>OX244030.2:22933510-32933510 GCA_945859785.2 Tridacna gigas
TTATGCTACTCCACAAATCCGCTTTCCAGGACTTTGAGTCCTTTGATTAAAAAGATATTTCTTGTCTCATGATGTCATTATTGAAGATGTTCACACTAAGGGCATGTAACCATTTCACCCTTTCCCCAAACGAAGATTTTAGACCCTTCGTAATGAAAGGCATCTTCAGACGACAATTTAAAAATGATATTAACTCTTTCACTACTAATGACGACTTGACTACCTTTTGCGGACAGCGTAGATCAAGATCAGACTGCACAGAACGTGCAGTCTGATCTTGATCTATGCTGTCTGATACTCTATTTTTAAACTATGATGAATGTCGTTTTAAATGGCAGTGAAAATCTATTTTTAGAGCTCGGAAAAAACATGTAATTTCTGGAGTTAGTAGTGAAAGAGTTAATGAGTTATTTTATATGAATGGAAACATCCCGAGAAAAGGAGAAAATGCTGGTAACCAGCATTTTCTTCCTTTCCCACAATGTTTTAAAAATCCTGTTTTCCTCAGGATCCTTAAAGGCTTGGTAAATGAGTAACTCTTTACCACACAATGACGAATTTCACGCCTCCTAGAAATTAGAATTTCAAAAACATCGTGGGATAAGGAGAAAATGCTACTAATGAGTTATTTCATATGAATGGAAACATTGTGGGAAAAGAAGAAAATGCTGGTAACCAGCATTTTCTTCCTTTCCCACAATGTTTTAAAAATCCTGTTTTCCTCAGGATCCTTAAAGGCTTGGTAAATGAGGAATTTCACGCCTCCTAGAAATTAGAATTAAAAAAACATCGTGGGATAAGGAGAAAGTGCTGGTAACCAGCATATTCTCCTTTTCCCACGATGTTTTCTAACCGTTCAGAAACAAATCCAATCATTTGAGTCACATTTAATTTGTCATCTGTAAATGCTTTGAATTTGGACCAGTCTAAAATTTTTGTCTGGTAAAGACTTCAACAAAGCTTTGTCCCTTTTTTCGACTTTGAGTTTTCACTGGAAAAGCTACAGGAGCCGAGTTTTGACAGCCGAATGCGACGCTCTTTTCTTCTCTGCTTTCGATCTGATCTCGTTTGTTCTCTGCAGTCCGCGCAGGCTAATCTGAGACGGCACTTTACGACTACATAAGATTTTTCTCTATAGCAGACTTTCGTGAAACAGAAAATGGCGCAAAAACGGGAAGTGTCGCCTCGGATTAGTTTTGCGCACAGGCTGATCTGGGACGGCACACTTTCACGCATATGTCTGAAGGCCCCTTTTCGTTTGTTGCACGCCATATTACCTTGAACGATTTCAAGGACCAGTAAACCCTTAAGCGTCGAAAAACTCCAACCGGCATTTTCAATCATGAAGTAAGATCAAAGTAATGCGAATGTCAATGTTGACCTTCTCGAGAGTGTCTCAGCAAGGTGGACGGTGTTAATCAAAGATCAGGCTGCACGTTCTGTGCAGTCTAATCTTGATCTTCACTAGCCGCTTAGGAAACTGTAGTAGAGAAAGGCGCTTTCAGGGTTAATACACTGAAAATCGGTTCAGGTGCCTTATTTGTGTGAATTGTAAACATAATAATCATCAAGAAAACATTGAAATTGTGTTTTCCTGACAATATAACCACCTGATGCCTCTATAAAGATGATATTACATATTTTGCCATACTGTGCACAAAGTAATATCTAACCATGGTGGATTCAAAGTTGAAATGACCCTAAAGGAATTTACAATAAACAACTTCCAAAACAATATGTCTCTCGTTGAGGTAGAATTTTAATCGGCATTTGCAGAGAACAACATGAACAACACTAGAATGGTGATATTTGTCTTCGAAAGGGTAAACATCATTGTCGGAAAAGGAGAAAATGATGTTTGCCTGTTTCTTCGTGATTGTTTGATAAGGAGTAAGGGCACTGCAAATGCATATGTAAAATACTGCAATTACTAGAATTTTCTCCTTTCCTTTACCACAGTGTCTTTTAAATGTCCATCAAAGAATTGACGGGATTTACACACAACAAATTAGACATCTCTCTAATGATTGCTTTTGTCTAGAAAGAGTAGAAAACATTGTGGGCAACTGAGATAATTCTGGTTACCAGAATTTTATCCTTGTCGCACAATGTTCTCAAAAGGATTTTTCTTCAGGGTCGTTAAAACACTTGATGGTTTGGTTAAGTGTTAAATCTATTTTGATAAGAATTCATACTTGTTATTCTTAACAAGATAATCCATGTACTCTTAACACAACGGTCACCTGACGTTTTATACTTATCTTGACATTAATCCTGAGCAACAAAAATTTAGACCCGTTTAACTTAGAAGCATATGCGGACGTCAAATTAAGTATGGCTCAAATTAATACAATTTCATCTTCGATAGAGCTGAAAGCATGGTGGGAAAAGGAGAAAATGTTGGTTACCAACATTTTATCCTTTAACCATACTGTTTTCAAAAACGTTTCCTCAGGTTCATTACAGTTTTGGAAAGGGTTAAAAGTATTTAATTCATCAAAGCACTGAAGTGCAGATAAACCGGTGCTTGTAAAATTTAAAGGAAGAGAAAGATACCGAAATAAATCACTCTGCTGACACTTATTCCCCCTTAATGTACTGCACAGGTACTTGAGTTTTCGAACAAATTTCTCCCTCTATGCCTAATATATGAAACTTACTAGCATACACTCATCACTTTGAAGAGGGTAAAGTTTATCAAAGCCCAAGTACATTTGCACATTGGCCATTGAGTCTACAACTGGGTAGCTGGGTTTGTTTCCAACAGCATTTCGAAACGCTGTTATAATTTTAAATTGCATGACTTCCCATCTAATCGGCTGACACTTTACGTCTCAGCCAATCATATGACTAGTCTTGGAATTAAAAATTAGAAAGAAATTAGAATTGATGGTGAATACAGAAGAACCAACAGGGTCCGTATTCATCAACCATTCTTAAGAACTTTCTTTGTCTTGTTCTCTGGAATTTTCTACTTTTGAAAATAACACAACTCCTGATTGGCTAAACCATTTTGTTTAGCCAATCAAGAGCTGTGTTACTTTCAAATTTAGAAAATCTTGGAGAATAAGACCAAGAATATTCTTAAGAATGGTTGGTGAATACAGACCCAGGTGTTTCCTTGCCAGTACAATGTACAAAGTTGATTCGAATTGTAACTTTTCAACATAAACGTTAACACAGTTTGTCTCCTTTTGACGCTTTATCCGGAAGTTTCTTCTTCCGAAGGTACAGATTAACTCTTAAGCTGCTATGCGCTACTCACTGACCTTTTGCGGACAGTGTAGATCAAGTTCAGACTACACAGAACATGCAGTCTGAACTTGGATCTAAACTGTTCGATAGTGAGATTTTTTTCTCCAAAACATAAGTTTGAACTATATTTTTTGAATAACATTATTCGAGTTTTAACTATCGGATTGAGAGTTTCATTTAACTTATATAGCAGGTTAAGGATTATGTTAGAGCATGCAATCTGATTTTGGATCTACACCGTCCAATATTTTTGCGAGGCAGTGTGACAAACAAACAAATAAAACAAACAAACAACAAACAAATGAAATAAACTTGATTTTTTTTCAAATGACTAAATACATTTATCTAATTTACCTGGAACTAAAATAGATAAGAATTATACGTGTACTTACTCGGTATTTCAGCTTAATGATTTTTTTCCAAAAATTTTACTTGTTGTTCATGTTTGATATTAATATACAGAGAGACTCCAAAGGAGCAAAACCACCGATAATCAATTCAATTAAAGTGCACAAGAATTCGTTTTGCATTTATTTGCATAATGGCCGCATTAGACAGTCTGACTTGGGAATATATACATTACAAAAACTTTCTTGAATGCAGAATAATTTTGGTCTTGGTGTAATGATTGTTCTCGTGGATTGACACCGTTTTATACGAAGTCTGGTTTGGGAATAACGGTAGGACCTTTTATTCACCTTTGCAGCCGTGTGATCTTTGTAGAGAGAGCAAATCGATACAGTCTGCGAGAGACAGGAATTCGTTACAAGTTTTCACATTTCCTGATATATCTTCCCCAGAATAAGTTAGCGCCCATTTCTTAATATTGATCTACATCTACGCTATAAGACTGGCGATCGGATTGGTTAAGACCGAATGTCACAACTAAATGCATAACCAGCCTTGAATGCAAGGTTAGTTTATTAAAAACGTATTCTATTGCAATTTCTGATGTTGTTAAACAACTGACATTGACGTGACTTATAGGAGAGGAACTTTATAAGCTTACAGCTTTCGTTCCAATCCTTTTGGCGCAACTTAAAGTTTTTGAGTTTAGATATAACATATATAAGGTTAGTTTACACATATTTTATTCAATACAATAATTGCATAAATGTTAAATTCTAAAAATATCAGTTGTTTAATAATATCAGAAATTGCAACAAAATATGGTCAATTGTATACGTGTGTGTGTGTTTGGGGGAAGTGCCACCAACAAATATTCATGTTTCAGTTAAACAAAATTTAAAACGGAATAGCTTCCTCTATTCCTCTAAAACAGAATCTAAATAGGAAGAGATGTTGTGCGAAAGTCCTGCATGTATCTGAACATATTAACAAAGTTGCGCGGGAATTTACAAAACTAGACCAGAGAATCAAAAGGTGAAGCCATTCAACTTCTAAAACTGTAGAATGTCTCAGCTAATTATATAACCAGTCTTGAATGTAAGGTTGGAATTGCTTTTAGGATGACTGATTAAATGTAGGCATCCGGTTAGGTTTACAATCGTGGTTCTCTGTGGCTCAGTGGTGGGTAGCTGGGGTCCTGGTTTTGTATTCTATATTCGATTCCTGCCGGCAGGGCTGGTCACATGGAAATTTCCTTGGGCAATAGAATAGGAGAAAATGTTTAAATAGGTTTCATCATTACTAATATATATGAGCCATGCTCTGTCAAAAAGGGGATATATAGGATCTGACATGTGTTAGTGTTTGAGATAAAATTTATTAAACGAGTCTAGGAAAAATGTTACTAAGCGAACCTTTGGCGAACATTTTTCGTGACGAGTTTAACAAAATTTTATCTCAAAAGCCAACGAATGTCAGATTCTTTTTATCACATAAAAATAGTCTACATGTATTTCACACATTATAGATCAAAAGATGCAAACCATCTTTATATACATGCGCGATAACATCCATAAAAAAAACTCTTCTATAAATACGTGCTAAATGACATCAAAAATGACGTCACACAATTGTGATATCCAGCGTGTGTAAAATATACTGATATACTCGTAGAGGATCTTACATGAGTGTTTATGTATTATCATTTTTATCAAACGAGTTGACTACATTTATATGACGCGAGCCTTGACTTTGATAAAAATGATAATACAAAACACTCATGTAAGATTCTATTTATCACATAAAACGAATGACAGACAAATAAGTATCTTGCATCATCACCTTCAGCCTTTATACCGTTCAAGGGTCCATGTTTACAGTTGTAGTTCGGTTTAATGCGTGTACATACACAAGTAGATAGGTCTTTGACATTTACCCCGAAAGTAGAATAAAACAGTTTCTATTGGGGATAATTCCACCTATTTCCGCAATTTTGTTGATTTTAAAAAACTGCATTTTTTGGTTTTTATTACACATGAAAATAAAAAACTTCCCACGCGTATACGCCCTAGCAACAATGATGTCATTTTTTCCCCGAAACGGCATACTAGTATAAATTCCGGCACGTGCTGTGGCTGGTTTCTCCGGCTTCAAGCGCTCATGACTAAAAACTGATCAAAACCGGAACCCAAAACGATAATACACTAGTGTATTATCGAAAATAAGTCATGGGTTTAATACACTGCTGGAGGAGGTTTTATGTGATAAAAGAAAATTCGTAATGGATAGATCTATATCACACTGAAAGCAAGGGAGGTTATGTGATAAGTATAGGATTTTATTTTTTTGGTGAAAGATCGAAGTTTATTTCACCTCGTGAACATCCTCGGTAATATTTTCATGAGTGGCGCGTCATCGGTAATATTTTCGCGAGTGGCGCAGTCACGGGTGAAAATATTACCGACGATGTTAACGAGATGCATTAATTTTCGATATTTCACCGAAAAACAAAATCTATTTATTTCATGCATCTAACCCCTTTTTTTGTTGGGACTTTTTTCAAAATCCGGTACAGTTGTTTTCGGTAATTCCCCGTAGCGTACCCCCTCACGTAACAACGCATTACAGTGTTACGTAAAAGCGACAGCAATATAAGGTAAATGTAGGTAAATTACGTCACATTTCCCTCTGCTTGAATGGCAAACGCTGTTTACCTAGGTAACTAGTGCGCAGGAGCTACTGTATTTGCCTGCAATTGAACAGTTAGAAAATGTGAAATCGGTATTTTTCACTGGTCGTAACCATGAAATATTAACCCATAATCTTCCATTATTTCTGGATAAACTACCGAAAAGCATGAAATAATAATGCATCTCTGTGATGCATGATACCTAGCAAGTCATTATTTAATCACGGGTCCATAAATTTCACTTTGTCTACCAACCGTCTGAATCATGAGGGAGAATATTAATTTAGTCCTTTGAAATGCGGAATATAAACCCATAGCGAAAAGTTTCGGCCCTGGTCAGCCTGTGCGGACTGCGAATGCTGACCTCAGTCGATACTTTTTGCAGACGCATTAAGCTTCCTTTTCACAGGATATGGCTCATATATGAGAAGTGCTTTGGGAAAAGGGTTCTTTATGCATCTCTATGATGTGTTATACCAAGCATGTCGTCGCCTAAGAGAGACCCATTTTTTTCACAAAACTGAGTGAATCATGAGGTAGAATGGTCCTTTTACATGTAGAAAATTTAACGGTAGCAAAAAGTATCGATCCATGTCAGCCATTGTGGACTGCACAGGCTGACATGGGTCAATACTTTTTGCAAATGCATTAATTCCCCTTCTTCAAGAGCATGACTCATCTTCTCCAGCGTAGTAATTTATCAACCAATCACACCAATGTTCTTGTTCTAAATTCTAGGACTAGCCGTTAGACTTGAAAATAAAACAAGCTGTGACAAAATGGGAGAGGCTTAGGATTGGAACGAGTGTTTCATTTGTCACAATATTTTCTAGACTGTATCCACATCTAAATACTTTTATTCGGCATTTCTATTTTCTCAAATTGCTTTGACACACTCTGATATTTTGTAGAATAGTTAACTTAACCCTGTACCACACAGTTCCGATTTTTATCGACCTTGAGGAAGAAAGCTTGAAAGACATGGTTGGAAAATGGGAAAATGTTGATAAACAGCTTTTTCTCCTTTTCCCACAATATTTCTTCCTTTCATTGTAACGAATTTCAGTTTTTGAGTCATGTTTAATTGGTCGTCTGCAAATGCTCTCAATTTCAAGAAGTCCGCAATTGTGTCGTCCGGTACAGAACATTAATTCTTAACCCATTGGACAAGTTGGCAGCAGAAAGCTTTGAAAACATGACTGAAATAGACGATCAATGTATAACGAGATTGTATACTTGATTTTGTTTAGTTGTATGATGTATAACGCCGGTTTCAACATTATTTCAGTTAAATCGCGGCGGCCAGTGCACCTATCCATTCTTTCCCGGAGATTCTTTAATCAGTACTTTGCGCAGTTTCCCAAGCCACTTGCCGCTTTCCCATATAATCGTCGTCGAGACAATGATCAGCAGTCAGAGGAATGAATCCTGTGGGTATGGCTAAAATCAATCTTCAGAAAGACATTAGTTGAGCTGGGGACTCCAACAAGCGGCCCTAAAGCGCTCACCTGTGTAAAATCAACTACAGTTGATAAAGCTGAAGAGATCCTGGTTTTAATGATGTAAAACACATGAGTGTAAGTGACCTACTTTTTAAACCAATGTGACCCATTTTTAAACTTTTCCAAGATATCATTAAGACAAACATTCTGACCAAGTTTCATGAGTATCAGGCTGAAAATGTGGCCTCTACGGTGCACACACGGTTTTCCTTAGATTTGGTCCAGTGACCTACTTTGAGATCAGACGTGACCCACTTTAGAACTTGTCCAAGATATCATCAAGACAAACTTTCTGACCTAGTTTCGTGAGAATCAGGCTGAAAATGTGTCCTCTACGATGCACATAGATGCACATAACGTTTTTCTCAGATTTGGCCCCGTGACCTACTTTTTGACCCGATGTGACCCAATTTCGACCTTGTCTAAGATATCGTCTAGACAAACTTTCATTTCAGGCGGAAAATGTGGCATCGAGAGTGTACACAAGTTTTTTTTGTTGTTGTTTTTTTTAACAAAGTAACCTACTTTTTAACTTGACATGACCCAATTTGGATCTTGTCCAAGATATCATCGAGACAAACATTCTGACTAAATTTCAAGAGTATCTGGCTGAAAATGTGGCCTCTAGAGTGCACACAAGTTTTTTCTAAGATTTGTCTTTGTGAACTGCCTTTTAACCCGACATGACCCGATTTTAAACTTGTCTAAAACATTAACAAGATAAACATTCTGACCAAGTTTTATGAGTATAAGGCTGAAAATGTGGTCTCTAGAGTGCACACAAGGTTCTTCTACGATTTAGCCTTGTGACCTACTTTTTGACCCAACAGGACCAAATGTCGAACTTGTCTGAGCAGACAGACAATCTTACCTAGTTTAATAATTATAAGCCTAAAAATGTGGCCTCTGGGGTGCACACAAGGTTTTTCTAGGATTTAGGCTAGTGACCTACTTTTCAAACATGACCCAATTTCAAACTGAGATATATCCAAGAACCAATCTTGATGAGTTTCAGGCTGAACATGTGGCCTCTAGAGTGCACACAAGGTTTTTCTAAGATTTGGCCCAGTGACCTACTTTTGACCCGACATTACCCAATTTCGAACTTGTCCAAGATACCAGAATTATCAAGAAAAACATTCTGACCAAGCTTTAAGAGTATCAGGCCTCTAGAGTGCACACAAGTTTTTTTTATAAGATTAAACCCAGTCACCTACTTTTTGACCCAACATGAGCCAATTTCAAACTCGTCCGAGATTTTATCAAGACAAACATTCTGACCAAGTTTCATGAGTATCAGACTGAAATGTGGCCTCTAGAGTGCACACAAGGTAAATGTTGGCGACCGACGGACGACGGACGATGGACGACGGACGACGGACGCCAGACACAGTACGATCACAAAAGCTCACCTTGAACACTTCAAGCTCGGTTGAGCAAAAAATACTGGTAACCAGCATTTTCTCCTTTGCAGCAACCAGAGAAAAATAGTGTGAGTTTGACTGATTTTTTTCACCTGCAAATGGCTATGAATTTAGGTCTTGTCGTTTGGTAAAGGGCTATGCAAAAGTGGTACAAAATCTTTACCAGACGACACAACTTTGTACTAGTCTAGATTTAAAGCAGTTGCAGACAATATATTAAATATTGCTCAGACGACGAGTTCCATCACTGAAAGAGTCGAAACCATTCTAGGGGTAAAGGAGACTGGCCAACTGTTTTCTCCTTTTATCCATATTACTCAAAGCCTTTTCCTCAGTGTCGTTAAAACGCGGGATTGTTTTAACCTCTAGGCTGCTAAGCGCGACTCGCTGACCTTTTGCAAACTATGTATATCAGACGTTCAGTCTGATCTTGGATCTATACTTTCCGATCAGGAGATATATTTTTCCCCCAAAAAAATAAAATAAAATAAAAAATAAAAATAATAACAATAACTTTGAAATAGCAACATTCAGGTTTTGACTATCGGCTTGAAAGTTTCATTTCATTTATTTAGCAGGAAAAGGGTTAAGAAGGGTTAATGGATGACATCTAGAATAAATCTTAGAGGGCCCCTAGAGCGCATGAACTTAACTTTGTGGACAGTATAGATTGAGATCAAGCTACGCAATGCACGCAATCAAGTCTTGAATCTACTGCTCTCCAAAATTTTGTGGATTTTTCTGGCAAAATAGTCTGTAACTCTTAAAAAAGTTACAAAATTCTTGACATTAAGCAATTGCAGACGACGATTTAAACATGGCACAAATACATGTAGTGGAAATTCTCTTTGAAAGGGTAGAAAACTTTGTGGGAAATGGAGAAAATACTGGTTACCAGTATTTTCTCCTTTTCCCACAATGTTTTCAGAAGCCATCTTCCCTAAGGTCGTGATAGCGTAGTGCAGGTTTTTTGTTTTTTTTTTTTTAAATCAGTACTATTAAGATATTTTCTGAAATTGCCTTTCCTATTCCTTTGGCGTGCAAAGGGTTAATGTAGAATCAATACAGACAATTCTTGACAGACAGATTCTGGCTAAGTGAATTTAACTTTTTTCCCTGTGATTTCGAAAACTTGGGATCTTTTGCAAATTTATTCTTCCCATTATTTGATCAAGTTTGAGTTGAGATTAAAACTGACAGTGGTGTTTTTAAAACTAATTTTGCTGTCTTCTTGGTATTTTCCTCATTACACTCAAGACATGACCGTTATACAAATACATGTACATGTATAGAATATTAATTGATTTTAACCTGTACAAGTCAGCATCGCATGATGAATTGTTTGGCACTATACGAGAATATGAATTATGAAAAAAAATCTATGTGATACACATACAGGTACGAGTAAGTATACATGGAAACTGAATAATGTTTAAAAAAAAACTTTTGAAATCGCCAAACTAGAACTGGTAATCTATTATAAAACATTGAACTTGAGAATAAATTGAACTTCAGAAAAAAAATAAGCACCAGCCAGATCATTACGTCAGGAAAAAGCCTCCTTTACTCGTACATTTTTTTTTGTAATCGGGTTTTCTGAATTTAATACAGCAGCAAAAGTTTGGGTCTTATAATTTCAAGCAAGCAGATGTGTAAACTAGGATTGACCATCCAGCGTTTTACAGCATCAAATTAGACCATAGCACAACATGCCAGGAACACTGAAAAGTGCGACAAGCTATAATATAGAGTACAACATCGATCAAGGTATTTTGTACTTTCGTGGTACTATTACATCGATTTCGTTGGTTGTCAACTCCTAGAGCACCAAATAAACCTACATTGTATTTCATCTAGAAATAAGACCTAGATAATTGCAGCTTCAAAGTTACTCTTGTTTACAATATCTTAGCAAAGAGGACAGTCTAGATTAAAGAACAGGCAGCACTTTTAAAGCCACTTTTGTAATAAAACGGCTTTTTGTAGTAAAATTTTCAACTTCGGTATATTGAAGGAATATAGCGAAGTTGAAAACTTTATTACAAAAAAGTTTTATTACAAAAGTGGTTCTCATACAGCACATTTTGTGCAATATAATCTTGATCTATCTACACTAAAAGCAAGGATTCAAAAAAACAGATTGTTTAAAAGATCGTTTCATTTCAAATTTGAGATGCATGGAAAGTCTTTATAGCACTGTTATTTTACTGGTGTCTTAGAACAAGTTTTATCTTTGTTCAAAGTATGTATCATAGTATCAATTTATAGTATCGTCTGGTCTAACCATTTTGTCAGTTCCTACACCGTCCCGCTCGTTTCTAGTCAGAATGATAGAGATCAGCTGTTGTATCCAGCCACCGCTAAGCAAGGGTTTTACTGTCCGATACTCATTCAAATAACGTATAAGACTGCAAAGCCCTCGAATAGAAGTAGCCATGGTGAATCTTTAACGTCGACAATGTTTTGCGATATTACTGTCGCTGTCAATCCACTGCACATGTACCATACATTTTGCCTAATTATTTTGTCAACAGATAAGAAAGATTACCTATGCAGCAAAGTGTGACCATTGACAAAAGTTTAGACTATGCGATATTGAAAGGTTTTGCAAAAGCGTGACTAAATGTGACTCAAATGAATGAAATTAGTTCTGAAACGATAGAAAACATTGAGGGAAAAGGAGAAAATTCTGACAGCACAGGCGCTTTTTTTTAAAAGCTTCACCCTCCATAACTTGTATGTGAACCATGCTCTGTGAAAAAAGGGGCTTTATGTACCTGCGAAAAGTATCGACGTGGGTCGGCCTGGGCAGTCTGCACAGGCTGACCTGAGCCGAAACTTTTTGCTATTGGTCAGTTTTCTGTATGTCCAAGGACCAGTCTACCTCATGATTAGGTCGATTGTTAGAAAAATGGCTATCATGGATCCATGAATATGTGACGGCTTGATCGGTATCATGAATCTAGGAGATGCATTACGCCCCCTTTGCCAGAGCATGGCTCATATAAAAGGTTTCCAATTTTTCCATGACCCCCCCCCCCCCCACCCCCATCATTTGTCAGTATTTTTCACGTTAGTTTAATCAGGTTCTACGGTATTAATGTTCGATCTAATACATGGAGTGGAGCAAACGAATAAATATAAGGCGAGTAACTGAGGTTATAACTTTAGAAGAGGACAAGTTTATCTCTTTCCACCGTGAGATTCAAAGTTTAATACCGCAGTGAATATATGGAACGAATTTAAGTGTTCAAGGAAATGTGAATATGAGCTTTGAAATAAGGGTCCATTGACTGGGGATAGTGTTGCACAGGTGATAAAGTTGGAAACCGAATGTCTTATATATGAGCCATGCTCTGTGAAAAGGAGACTTAATGCGCAGGCTGACATGGGTCGAAACATTTTGCTATTTGTAAATTTTCTGCATGTCAAGGGACCATTTTAGCCCAAAATCCAGTCGATTGTTAAGACTAAACGGATTTTTATGGATTCAGAATTATGTGATAACTTGTTTTGTATAATACATCACGGAGATGCAGTATGCCCCCGATTGCTAGAGCATGGCTCAAATGTATATTAGGTTACAGAAGGTGAAGTTTGTCCAAATCCCTGTGTCTTTGCCTAACAGACTTAGATAAGTGGCCCTCTTATTTCATGGTTTCGCCGCAGAGAGTTTGTAACTCAAAGTTCTAAAAGAATATACATCCATGTTATACGTTTTCGCAACTAGCACCACCAGTGGGGGTCGAACTAGACATGATGTCTTGATTACGATGCCAACGCCTTAACCCTTTACCACACAGTTATGTGCTTTAACAACCCTGGAGAAGAAGGCTTTTGAAAACATTATTGGAAAATGTGAAAATGCTTTCTCTCCATTTCCTGCTTTGTTTTCTAGCCTTTCAAAATTAAATCACATACTTTGAGTTAAATTAAATTTGCCATCTGCAAACACTTTAAATCTGGACAAGTCAAATGCTGTCGTCTGGTAAAGAGTTTAGGGCCCCTGAGGCATATGAGATCACCAGACATATCTAAATGGTCGGATGGCATGTCCTTCGTCCAGATACCAATCTGCAGGGATGATAAATTTGGACGTTTTGAAGAATATGTCTATCGATAATTCTTCTTGCAGACAGGTTCCTTGCGTCGTAAAATATTCGATCAATTAATTAACCCATTTCCATACCACAAAATTTTAGACTTGCCGAAAATGAAAGTTTTTGCAGACAACAAAAGGAATGTGACTCAGAAATAGAATTCGCATTTGAAAGGGTAGAAAACATAGTGGGAAATGGAGAAAATGTTGGGAACCAGCATTTTGTTTCCCAGCATTTTCTCCGTTTCCACAATGTTTTCAAAAGGTTTCTTCCTTAAGCGTTCGTTAAAACTCGGGACGCTGTGGTAAAGGGTTAATTCTTTCCTTCTTGGTTGGGGACATCACTGGATTCCGCGAACGGTATATATTTAAACTCAGACTAAACAGATCCTGCGATCTGAATTTTGATCTACATCGTCCGACACTTGTTTCCAATCATTGAAAAAAAAAGTCTTCATTTCTATGGAATTGAACTTTAGCCCCATTGAAAAGGTCTTGAAATTATTCATATGGCGGAGAAAAGGTTAAATGCCAATGAACATATGCCAAGATGTGGCGCTTGTTTTCTTCAACAACATAGTTTGGCACAGAGTCACAATACTTTGGTCAAACACAAGGGGAAGTATTTATGAAAAATTCTGAATCTAAGTTGTACTTCAAAATAAGAGAACTTCAATCTGATTGGCTGAGACTTCCGTCTCAACAAATCAGATAGAATACTTTTGTAATTTGACATTGGTTAAGGGAGGCAGTGCGTGAAATATTATCATCTTCTCTTAAATTTTCAGAGTTTGTATCTAAATGGTTTAGACAAAATCTGATTTCGTGGTTAGAATTTTATGGGTCCTAACTCTTTCAGTGCCACAGACGAAAACAAGGTCTTTCGCGGACGGCATAGATCAAAATCAGACTGCACAGAACGTGCAGTCTGATTTTGGATCTATGCCGCTACGCCGTCCGCTTGTTTATTCAGCCTGTAGGATAAAACTCTTAGTTTCAGTGCATTGTATTTTCAGCCGACGGGAGAGGCCCGGATTTTTCATTAGCAAAATACTACAAGAGTCTGACATGGATCGCATGCTGAGTTTGTAATTTGGTTTTATTAACCTGTTTGATGTTTATGATCGTTTCAACCGTATTTCCGTCACAATGTCACCGTGGTAAATGCACTACTCAATGCGATCCTATATTTTCTTTCATCATTACGACGATCAACAATTTACCAAGCCACTGGTTCTTGTCATTGTCAAAACTGAAACTGTCTGAAAAAGGAATAAATCCTTTAGCAATGACTACCATCAGTCCCAGGCAAGATATTTCACGTAGCCATGATTTGATTAATAAACATTGAGGGCTAACACAAGTGTGATGCCATTGTGCTACCACGTCTCTCCCTGTATGTACCTTTAGTCAAAGTTTATCAGGGAGTGGGGGACCTTTCATTGGTCTTCTTGATTACGGTGACACTGTGAACCAATAATCATACAAGATGCACATAGAGATACTAAATAAATTGTAAAAGAATAAAGAAAAGTTTTGGAAGGAAAAAAAAAATATTTTTTATTATTATATCATAATCATATTAGGACAAGAAGCAACTGCATGTCGAAATTAACACTATTTTGTCCTACGATCCCTTAACCCTTAAACTGCTAAATAAATGAAATGAAACTTTCAACCTGATACTAAAAACTCGAATTTTTCCTTTTCCAATGTAATTTTTGGGAAAAATATCTCCTTATTGGACAGCGTAGATCCAAGATCAGACTGCACGTTCTATGCAGTCTGATATTGACTACATTGTGCGCAAAAGGTATTTGAGTCGCCCTTAGCAGCGTGAGAGTTTAAAAAAAATCTGACGCCGGAGCGTCTAGAGCGGAATTCTTACAGTAATAAGCTAACTGTTCAATTTTGTAATCCGCGATAAGGAAAATCTATCAGAGAAAAAGTCATGAGAAATATTACACTTAGATGGAGTCTTTGAACAGTGTTTTCCAAGAAGTATAGAGTTTTCAAGAAAGGCTTAGGGAAATAGGAAGATTTGGCGATCAAATTTCAATCGACGATAAGTGCTTTTGCGGTCAGGGAACCTACTTACTACAAGAAAATAATAAAATTGAAAAGGCTGTGTTTACCCAACACTACCTCATTGCTCATAAACAACGCCAGTTGTTATTGGAAGATGTCTATGTTTTCTTGGCGAACCTTTGTACAGTAAAGTACAGTAATTTTTCAATTAACCCTTAGGCTGCCAAGTGCGACTAAAGGACCTTTTGCGGACCGTGTAGATCAAGATCAGACTGCACAGAAAGTGCAGTCTGATCTTGGATCTACACTGTCCGATAAGGAAATATCTCCCCCTCCACAATACCTTTGAAATAACAAAGTTTGGGATTTTACTATCGGCTTGAATGTTTCATTTCACTTATTTAGCAGGATAAGGGTAAATATAAATGTACTCGCACATTATATTGAAAACAGTACTAGGCACTGACTGGAATGAACATATAAGGTATATAATATAAATTAAAAAAAAAAACTGCAGCAGTATGTCTGGTTTCCCGGTGGAGCCATTCGAGTTAAATATCTGATTGGCAAACACCGAACAGGAGATAACTAGATAGCTGTTTTTCTATTCAGAATTTCAAACTCTATGACATTATTTAGAATTAAAAATTAATACGGCCCCAGAGAAACATGTATACTCAGTACCCTCGGTGACTTTTGGTCCTCCATGCTCTAGCTTTATCTACCAACTTTAACCCTTTATCACAAAATACCGAGTTTTAACGACCATGGTGGAAGAAAGGCTTTGACAACCTAGTGGGAAAAAAATATGCTTCAACCCTTCGAGTAATTTTGTCATAACTCGCATTCCTCTGTATTTCGAGCAAATTTCTCTTACCATTTCGATTATTGATATTTAATATTTCATAGAATAACTTAACAGAATTATACGAATTTGTGCGTCAATTCAAATTTTAAAAAAATGAAAACATTGCGGGTAAAAGAGCAATTCTTTGTAACAAGCAATTGCTCCTCTTCCCACAAAGCGTTGTCTTTCCCTACAGAGTTATCTCCTTTGTGTCAGTAGTGCTAGACTTAAATTGGTCGAAAATTAGTCTGTACAATACAGAAATAATGTTTGTGAAACATATATTGATACATGTCCTTTCAGTAAGACAAATCGTCTATATGAACATTAGTGGGCATTAGCAGCATTGCTATCACTGTCATTGGCTCCATGGTGCAAAATTATAGTATTGACCTTATTGTGTCGCCGCCGGAGTGGCACTATATCTTCATTCGCTTGGGAATTATGCTCTTGCGTTTCTGCGAGACTGTTGCTCATCATTCTTGTTTTACGGTAAAAATGCTTTTTTAAAAAAATTCACACAACTGTATTGTAAAAAAAGTGCTAGATCTAGTCAAAGTGAGTAGTATTCATGAAGGATCCGTTTTTAGTTATTATTGCAAAATAATATTAGTCGATCTGATTCGAGTAAACAAGTCGGTCCGATGGTACAAAATAATATAAATTATGCATAAAGTCACGTGATATCCGTTTTTTAACTTAGCGCGGGAAATCACGTGATAATATGACATAATTCATTCATGAAAAACAAAACAATTTTAGGAAAGCATTGGTCCACTGATTTGGCTCATCAACGATAAACAAAATCATTCTGAATATCTATGAACTGGTGCAATTCAGACAATTTTCATCAGGTCTACGAAGGTTTTCGGTCATACAATTCGCGATGACCTTGTTGCTTTGCACCAGTATTTTCTAGATCTAGTACTTGTTAAGGTAAAAAAAAAATCAGTTATATTTGCAGTCTGCGTAGATCAAGAGCACACCTCTCAGGTTCGGTCCGATCTTAGTGCCACACATTTTTTTTTTTTTTTGTAGAGATATTATAACCGAAAAAGTCTTGAAAATTGTAAAGTATCAAGACCCTCCTAATGACCGAATTTATCCGTTTCACTTATTTTGTACTGAAATTTTGTAGGAACAAAATTTATTCATATGAGCCACTCTCTGACAAAAGGGGTTATACGCATTTCAGTGATGCGTGATACCAAGCAAGACATCACATATATGAGAGATCCAAAAATCCATTTTGTCTACAAGCCGACCGAATCACGGGGTATAATGGTCCTTGGACATGCAGAAAATTTTCAAATAGCAAAAAGTTTTGACGTAAATCAGGCTTCGCGTACTGCGCAAGCTGACATGTGTCGTTACTTTTTGCAGATGCATTAGATCCCTTTTCACCGAGCATGACTCATATCTGATCAAGAATTCATGACTGTTGAGAGGCATAAAGCACTGCACAGAATGAATGAAGTATAAGAAAATAGCATGATCACATCAAAATAAACGTAATCTACCAAATTCCAGGAAATAGAGTGTAAAATAAATCAGATTCGCGGAAAATCTATGGACAGGCAGACATATAATACTAGATCTACATTATTTGGTCTGGAAAATCATTTTATTTATACAGACAGATCCCAAAAAATAATTTCCTAGAGTAACAACATCAGATTAACTACCGACGGACAAAAAAGAGTGTCCACCATTTAAAGCGGTGGCACTGCAGACAGGTTGAATAAAAGAATGGCCATAGAATGGTCTAAGATCGACCGTTAAAGCAACCTGAGACTAGGTCCTTATTCATCGACCGTCTAAATTGCATTCTTATACAGTTATATTCTAGATCATCAAAGTAGCACCATTTCTGACAGACTTAATAAATGGTTAAGCCAATCAAAAATTGTGTTACTTTACATAACAGAATTTTTTAGAATTAAACCGTAAATGCGATTAAGAATGGTTAGTTAGAGCCGAGATTTCGTTTAGGCAAGCTTTGTTTGTTGTTTGTTTATCGTAACAGTTTGATGATTAATATTTGTTTAGCATTTAAACTCCAGTCTATGAATGAAAATACACGTTTCATAGCGTTGATATTTTCCTGGGGTACCCATTTTCTTGTGAAATTTCTAACCCCGTTAGTCATTGGGTAGCCGCGTCCGCGTAAGAATCTATATGAACATTTTATACGTACACGACAGAAATACAGACTCTTAGAATTAGGATCCTGTGATCGTGTCCCTCTGTCGGCTACTGTTTTATCTATTTATTTACACCATCCTGACTAGGAATAAACAGTCACGTCCAACTGACGCTACCTAAGCCATTTCTAAGTTTCTTTAAAATATTTTTGTCAAAATATCTGTTTTAAACAGATTCAATATTAGAATATTTCAGACCACCCACAACCAAATAATATCTACAATAAATCTGATTATGAAAAAGTATCTTGATGTGAAGTCCCGAACGCCTCGTCACACAAAATTATTAACTTGACCGAATTGAAAGAATTTGGAGAAAATGGATTAAACATGATTCAAATTCTGGGATTTGTCACTGAAAGACTAGAAAGCTTTGTCCGAAGAGGAGAAAATGCTGGTTACCAGCATTTCGTCCTTTTTCGACAATGTTTTTAGAGGCTATTTTTCTTCAGAGTCGTTAAAATTGAGGGTTATAGGTTACGGGTTAATAAATACATAACCAGAATGGCTCAAACTTCAAAGGCCACTTTAGTCACGCCATCATCAAATCCAGGAAACAAAAAACAACCTTGATTTGATATCACAATGATGATGATTGTCGTACAGTTTAAGGCCATGTTAACGACGTTTGTTTATTTTGATACTTTTTTTTATAACTGTAATGACATTTTTTTCAAACTGTGTCGTGATGTTAATTGATCTTATACATCCTTTTTTTTTATCCGTTTCGTAACAAATGTTATTCAATTCTGCCCTTTGAATAATGAGTTTCTACCTCCTACATTTCCCTATCATATTTCGGAGATTAAGATTAATTTTTGTTTATTTTTTTTCCTTCTGTTGTTAATTTTGCTTTACCTTTTTCCATAACTCTGTTTTACTGCCTAAAATGTATCCATTTCATAACATTACCTACCAAACTGGGGGAATCTTTGACATAAATCAACCTAAACTCGGTTTAAGTCTTTACCAAACGGCAAAATTTTAGACTTGCCCAAATTGAGCGCATTAATTTTGTTGACGATAATATGACCGAATAGCTGTTTTTGTCTTTAAAAGGGTAGAAACATTATGGGGGAACAAAAAGAAAATGATGTATCCTCTTTCCAGACATGTTTTTCAAACGCGTTCTTCCTAACGGTCGTTAAACCTCGAGATTATATGGCCCGCAACATGCAAAATGAAATCTGACATTTGCGTAAAGTGTCGTATCGGATTAACCTGCGCTGTCCGCGCAGGCTAATCCTAGACGGCACTTTCCGATTACATACGATTTTGTCATACAGTATACTTTCGTGAAAAAGAAAATCACATAAGAACGAAAAGTGTCGTCTCGGATTAGTCAATACGGACTGCACAGACTGATCTGGGACGACACACTTACGCATATGTCCGATGCCCCTTTTCGCGTGTTGCACGCCATATACTAAAGTGTTAAAAAAAAAACTCGTAAGAAAAAAAAATCCTTATATAATAATCATAAGTTTATTCGGTTTAAATATTCTTCACTGTTCTGCATCTTTAGGACCGCCCCTCCCACCCCCCGAAAAAAAGAAAATATCACACCGTTCTGCGGATATGTGAGTTTTCATCTATTTACTATAACTCATTACCAGACGACAAAGTTTTTAACTAGTTTACATTCAAAGCATTTGCAGACGACAAATTAAATGAGGCACAAATGATGAAATCTTCCTTTGAAAGGATAGGAGACACTGTGATTAAAGAAGAAAATGCTGATTACCAGCAAAATGTTTTCAAAAGCGTTTTTTCCCAGGGTCGTTAAAACTCTGGATAATGTGATAAAAAGATTAAATCGATTTACAAAAGTTCTACAATTTATGTTATAATTTTGATAATTGCTTCCATAGCAATATAACAGTGTCTGTACTAAGGCGTGGACAGTTCGAAAGGTTGAGCCTGCTCATCATGAGATAGAATCCAGCGCCACTCATCTGAGAGACTGACCCTATCTACCCCTAATAGTACGGTCTCCAATACTCTGGTACCAGTCAGTTCCCTCCCACGGTCTTTATAAACGGTAATTTTAGACGGAATATTGAAGAATAATGTACCGATACCCGATACTTACGGCCTTTTAGAAACGATTGCCATCATTTGAAAATACTTCTAAGGTCTTCCAGGAAAATTTACCCTGTGATTAGTATAAAATATCAAAGAGCACGATCATTATTTTGTTCGAAACATGATATCATGTTTTTATAAAATTGAACTCGTATAAATTACAGCTTTCGTACATTGTGACCATACCTTAGCAGACAACTTTCCTTGAACTGAAGAAGACAACGTTTGAAAAACCACAGTAGCTTAAAGAAGCATTTCCCCTGTTGTCACTTTTTTCAAATGCTTCCGTGTATCAAATTCAACCAAAGAGTCCCGTCTTTTAAGGACCCTGAAGAAGAAGACTATTGGACGCATTGAAAACTTTTGAAAACATTCTTGGAAAAAAGGGCCATTGGCCCTAAAGCACTGACCTGAGTTAAATCATCTGGGATTGATAAAATTGAAGAGATCTTAGTTGTGATGATGTAAAACACATACGTGTTTTGACCAATTCTTATGAGTATCGAAATGAAATGTGGCCTCAAGGTTGCACCAAAGGTTTTTCTAAGATTTGTCCTAGGGAATATTTTAGGACCCCACATGACCCAAGTTCGATCATGTCCAAGGTATTCTAAAGGCGAACATTCTGAGCAACTTTCATAAGTACTGGACTTAAAATGTTGACTTTAAATTGCACACAAGATTTTCTAAGTTTTGTCCCTGTGACGTGCGTTTGACCCAACATGACCCAATTTCAAGTTTTACCAGATATTACCAAGACAAACATTCTGACCAATTTTCATGGGTATCCGACTGAAATTGTGGCCTCTTGAGTGCACACAAAGTTATTCTTAACGCCCAAACGATGGACACGGAAGATCTCACATTGAGCATTTTGGCTCAGGTGGGCTAAAATCATTTTCTTATTTTCAAACATGTCGCTGTCGCTTTAAAGACAAAAAACATGTCATAAGGTACACTTTTTGTCGCCTGCAAATGTTTTCAAAGGCTCCTTTTTCAAATCCCATAACTGTACCTCAAGAATCTGCTTATAATAGTAAGATCTATAAGCAAAACCTAGATGTACATTTTTTAATGAGACCCGGTCACTGCTTTTACAGATATATACGTTCGGCCAAGAAATAGTTTCACAGAAGCAGACAAATAACTATACTTAACATGAATTCAGATCTAAAACCTTAGCTTCACCACCATATCCAATTTCACAAGTGAATTGATCTGGAAATTGTTTTCGGAGTGTTTGAGAATGGCAACGGCCATGCATGCAGTAATTTAACAAACGACGTCACATAAAGGCCCTATTATGTCATAAAATCTTATCTCAAACGTGTGCAAAGAAAAAAATTAAAAAAATTGTAATGGGTACTTTACACTGAAAACAAGAAAGGTTATGTGATGAATAGCTTAACCCTTAAGCTGTTTAATAAATGAAAAGAAAGTTTCTACTCAATAGTAAAAACCCAAATATTGCGTTTTCAAAGTTGATTTCGCCGGAAAGAAAATACAGTATCGGACAATGTAGACCAAAGATCAGACTGCATCTTCTGTGCAGTCCGATCTTGATCTACACTGTCCGCAAAAGGTGAGTGAGTCGCGCTCAACAGTTTAAGGGTTAACGTCGGATTAACTTCATTTTTAATAAACTCTTCGGGTAGGCTATATTTTACGGAATCCTGTTTCCGCCATCCACTTTTCGACCTACGAGGAACTCGAAAAGTAGAAATTAGGCACACTAACTTCCACTTTTCTAGCAAAAAAGTTACCTCGAAAAGTCGAAAAGTTGAAGTTTTTGACCTGACAATTGTCAAAAAACTTTCGACTTTTCGACGTCACGTTTGTCTAGAAAAGTAGAAATTAGGAAGTACTATCTTCAACTTTTCGCGTTAAACTGCTAGGTCAAAAAGTAGAAAAGTGGAAGTTTTTCACATGACAATTGTCAATAAACTTCCACTTTTCGACCTAGAAAAGTCGAAAAGTTGAAAAGTCGAAAAGTTGAAAAGTCGAAAAGTCGAAATTAGCCGATTAAAACTTCCACTTTTCTAGTTAGGACTGATTATCACGGGATGTTTGTTTATCAGCACCGAATAATGTTGGAGCCGATGTAGGGGTAAAAATAAACTGGTACCCGTTGTATCTCCCGTAGCCGTCCGATAGACCATAAAATAAAGATCGACAACAGGCTGCCACTTTAGGGTAAAAATTCCTGTGTCACCGGTCCCGCGGCCAATTTATCCTACGAAAAATTAGTCCTAACTAGAAAAGTGGAAGTTTTAATCGGCTAATTTCGACTTTTCGACTTTTCAACTTTTCGACTTTTCAACTTTTCGACTTTTCGACTTTTCTAGGTCGAAAAGTGGAAGTTTATTGACAATTGTCATGTGAAAAACTTCCACTTTTCTACTTTTCGACCTAGCAGTTTAACGCGAAAAGTTGGAGTTAGTACTTCCTAATTTCTACTTTTCTAGACAAACGTAAGGTCGAAAAGTCGAAAGTTTTTTGACAATTGTCAGGTCAAAAACTTCAACTTTTCGACTTTTCGAGGTAACTTTTTTGCTAGAAAAGTGGAAGTTAGTGTGCCTAATTTCTACTTTTCGAGTTCCTCGTAGGTCGAAAAGTGGATGGCGGAAACAGGATTCCGTAATATTTGATAACCCACATGACTCTTATTCGGATATCGTGTAGACAAGCCAAGATCGTTATAGGACTGCACAGAACGTGCATTCTAACCTTGAATCTACTTTGTGTCCCCTTAGTGGTAGTTGTGTAGTCTGGCTTTTAACCTACTCATTAAAATTGATTTTCTTCCTGCCGAGGACCCCTGCTTTACTAAAAGGTATGAGGTGGCATAAAGTTAACCGTTAAGCCGCTAACCGCGACCCGCTGACCTTTTGCAGACAGTGTAGATCA
Source organism: Tridacna gigas (assembly GCA_945859785.2). Taxonomy (NCBI): domain Eukaryota; kingdom Metazoa; phylum Mollusca; class Bivalvia; order Cardiida; family Cardiidae; genus Tridacna; species Tridacna gigas. The sequence continues at coordinate 22,956,899 of OX244030.2, forward strand.
AGATCAGACTGCACAGAACGTGCAGTCTGATCTTGATCTACACTGTCCTATACGGTATTTTCTTTCCGTTGAATTCAACTTTGAAACCGCAATGCTTGGGCTTTTAGTATTGAGCGGAAATTTGTGTTTCATTTATGCAGCAGCTTAAGGCTTAATGTAAAATATTGACTCAAAGCGTTAAGTTATGCAATTCAGTGAAACTTATTTTCAGACTTGATGCTTGCGTACCTAAACTGTGTACGCAAATTTCGTGCGTACGCAGTTCAGAGAAAGGTACCAAAAATACCTAATAGAAGTGTTAAGGTCAATTTCAGGTTTTCTATGAATGTTTTATTGAAAGTGGCTGCATTCAAACCATTCAAAATATGTCTGACAAAGGATAGGGTTTTTTGTAGACTTGGTTTTTCAATATGCAAATGATGTCTAACATGCAAATGATTTCAAATTTACCCTAGGATGGTATGCTGGTTCTGTTTGTTGCTGTCTCTCCACCATTTTCAGATGTCAAAATTAACATTGAGTTTGATAAAAAAATAAATAAATAAAACAGAATTTAAATTCTTAAAATGTTATTTTCTTTCGCAGTTTTCATAAAACAACCAGAGAGGTAGCTGTACAAAAAAAAAAAAAAATTCTCCCCAAAAAATATTTTAGATAGATGATTTACAGCCAGACGTTATTTTTCATACCAACATGAAAATCTATACCGACCCAAATGATCTGGAAGTAATGGAAATTAATCCTTTACCACAGAATACCGAGTTTTAATGACCCTTTGAAATAACTCTTTTGAAAACATTATGGAGGGAAAAAAGAAAATGACGGTAGCAGAATTTCCCATTTCTCCACGGTGTTTTCTGCCAAATATTTTGGCCAAGGGCACATTCCATCATTCAAGCATGATGCAATTTGTCGCCTGCAAAATCTTTAAGTATCAAGACTAAACTTTTGTCTTCTGGTAAAGAGTTTATACGAATATAAAACTTCTGAATAAAACAATGTTTATACATGCGTCTCAGTCTGATGGGAGCCGTTAAAAACATTTTCCCGATGAATTTTTGCCATTTCGTTGTCTGCAGCGTGTTTTTATTGCATCTTTTATCATTTTCAGTTTGTTGTTTACTTGCCGCGATACAATACGTTTTTATGATAAAGAAATAGTGTCTCCTACATATGAGCCAGGCTCTGTGAAAAGAGCGCTTAATGCATTTGCAAAAAGTGTCGACCTATGTCAGCCTGCGCAGTCCGCGCAGGCTGAAATAGGTCGAAACTTTTTGCTAAATGCCAATTTTCTGCATGTCAAAGGACTCTTCTACCTTCAGATCCAGTCGAGTGTTAGACGAAATGGATTTTATGGACCAATAATTTTGGCATGACTCGCTCGGTATAATGCATTACGGAGATACATTAAGGCCCCTTTTGCCAGAACGTGGCTCATAACTTTGACAAAGACAGATCACAGTTGTCCAAACGTAGCTCAATTTCCTCCAACGCCGAATATATAGGGTGTCCAAAAGAAAGTTAACAGTTTTAATGTCAAGTTATTATATCTTTACGTTCTGCTAGATCAACGAAAACTTGCACATACACAGACAATAAATATAAGTTTTTATCCTGTATCAGCTTTAAAATTTACACTGATATACTTTTCATGACGTTTCAAGATGTCTGCCCTTGTAAAGCTTGCCAAACCACTGCCAACAGACACATCTATCCTCCTCAGAAACATCAAGCGAGAAAAAAGAAAGATCAGTGTGGACACTTGTCGCAATGTAACCAACAGTTCTGAGGACCATGTGAGAAGGGAAGCTTGAAAGGGGCAGACATCTTGAAAACGTCATAAACTGCTGAATTGGCGCCATGTAATATTAGTAAAATGACATTTTTGTGAAACGTATATGAGTGTAAATATTAGAACTGTCACAGGAGAAAACTTAAATCTATTGTCTATATATGGGCAAGTTTCCGTTGATCTTGCAGAATGTATTTATTACAATGAATAGACAATAAAACGGTTAACTTTCTTTTTGGACACTCTGTATAAACTCGACCTTTTTCAGCGGCTGAAAATACTTATACAATCCACTGAAACCCAGAAAGATTTTTATCTAATAGGTTTGCTTATAGAAGCGGACGGTATATATCAAAGATCAGACTGCACAAACGTGCAGTCTGATCTTGATCTATGCCGTTCGCAAAAGCCCTTGTCCTCGCCTTTGGCGCTAAAACGGTAAAACTTGTGCGGTTGCATTACTAATCCAGGAAGTTCTGAGTTCTGTCCCCCAAGGCAGTGCTACTTGCGTGTCCTTGGTTGCTGTATTGCAGAGCCACAGCCTTGTACTGGTGTAACTAAGGAAACAAATGCAAAAGTGAGCTGTCGCCAAGATTTTACTGAAAACTATTTTTAAGGGGGTAAAACAAACATCTTTGATATATGCCGAATACTGCTTATGTCAATGCATTTTCAATAATGTACTCAGTATTTGCAATGCGAACATCTTCATTAACTGATCTAGTACTTTTTAATGCCTTTTTTTGCAGTTGATCAGTCATGTCGCGGCGAGAAAGCACTTATCTATGCCTCCTGGGTCATTTCTTATATACTGATGCTGTTTAAATTTGCCTTGCTCAAGGACACTCCCCCACTAGCAGTGCAAGCAGCGACAGAGCCCAAAAAAGTCAAATGGAAAGTCTTTGCCATGATGAATAGACCACAGAGATTACCAGCATCCTACTTGGCTCAGTGCTTTTAGAAGGTGTTGAGTTTGTACTTAGGGTATCCTGGTTCGATTACCTGCTGGTCACATCTTGGTGTCCCGGGACAAGGTACTCAAGGGTCTTAGTATAACTCTGGTCAAACCAAAGTTTGACAAGAACAATTGAGCTAGACACTCAATGTGCCTGAACAGAGGTTAGAGCGGCGTACACGGTCGAACAAAGTATCGAATAGAGAATCCCCTCTTTATCATGGAGACCCTAGTGATTTAGTTGTATTGACTCTTTCTTTACCAGACGACAAATGTTTAGCTTTGTCCAATCTAGAACCATTTGCAGACGACAGATTTGTTGTTGCTTAAGTGATGGGGATTTATGTTTGAAAAAGTAGAAAGCATGGTGGAAGAAGGAGAAAAAATTCTGGTTGCCAGCATTTTCTCCTTTTCCCACGATGTTTTCGAGAGTCATCTTCCTCAGGATCGTTATATGTTGGCATTGTGTGGTAAAGGATTAAAGCATTAATTCTTTCAATGTAAAACACAGTGCACTCACTGCATCAAAAAACAGTCGCAAGCATCCCAAGATAGAAAATTTTCATCTAACAAAATAACTTAACAAAATGCATTTGTTATAAACAAAGCAGGACTTGATCTAAGATATAAAACAAATTACATCGCAATGATCCATTCAGTATATTAAATATTTATGGAAATCAACATGGGGAATCTGTGAGAAGAAATCGTTCTACGTGTGTCTAGCACAGACATGATGAATTAGTGGCGGTACGGTAACAGAATACTATCTCCACGATTACCATAACAATAAATGGAGTCGCTCTGCTTTCTTGGGTAAATCTGTACATCGTTTTAAGATTTTCAGACCGACCTAGTTTGAGTAACTATTCACTTGAGCCATGCTCTGGCAAAAGGGGGCTTGATGCATCTCACTGATGATACCAGGCAAGTAATCACGTAATTATGAATCCATAATGTCCAGTTTTTTAACGACCGACTGAATCATGAAGTAGACTGATCTTTGGACATAAAGAAAATTGACCAATAGTGAAAAGTTTCGGCCCAGGTCAGCCTGCGCAGACTGCGCAGGCTGACCTGGGTCGATAACTTTTCGCAGATGCATTAAACCCCCTTTTACCAGAGCATGGCTCATTTATTCTTTAATGCTACACCAGAACCGTCTGTGGCAACTTGTCCGACGGAAGTTCTATTAGTGTAACTGATTTCAATCCGCTCACTGCATGTGTATATCAACCCTTAAGCTGCTAAGCACGACTCACTGACCTTTTGCGGACAGTGTAGACCAAGATCAAACTGCATAGAAAGTGCAGTCCGATACGAAAATACTTTTCTTCAAAAAATAATTTAGAAATAACTTTATTCGGGTTTTTACTTTCGCCTTTAAAATTCATTTTACGTATTTAGCAGTTAAGAGTTAAAGTAAGGGTTGAAATAAGGGTGAACTTACTTCTCTTTTCTAGAAAACCCCGTGCTTTGTTATTCGTAATGAGCATTTTCGTCCTCTTCCACCATTTTCTCAAAAGAGGTCTACTGCAGAATGATAAACATCGCTGCAGTACCATGTACCAAGTCGCATTTGATGATGAGCGAGTTAAGAGTCAGGGATTCAAGAGATGAAAATCATGCATGTACGTCGCTTTCAATAGTACTTTTGTAGTAAAACGGTACATTTACGTATGTTTTGGCTTCGGTATGACTAGGTTGAAGCTCCTTCCTACTATATACAGAGAAAAACAGTTGTGGAGAGAGAGAGAGAGAGAGAGAGAGAGAGAGAGAGCGGGGGAGGGAGGGGATCGATTATGGTAACACGAAGCTCCCGTGACATGCACTATTCCATACAGTTCATTTACATATAAATGGGCGTTATTTATTTTCCACTAAAACGCTTATTGTTATGTAATGGCCGTTTAGCATAAAACCAATAAAAAACATTATTAGCCGACGTACAGCATGTGGAATAAAGCGATTGGGTACAGTGACTTAACCCTTTTGCCGCCGAAGTCAAAAACACATGAGCCAAGCTCTGTGAAAGGGGAGCTTATTGCGTCTGCGAAAAGTATCGACGCAGGTCAGCCTGCGCAGTCCGCGCAGGCTGGCCTGGGCCGAAACTTTTCGCTATTGATCAATTTTCTACGTGTCAAAGGACCAGCCTACCTGATAATCCAGTCAGTTGTCAGACAAAATGGTCATTATGGGTCCATAATCATGTGATGACTTGCTTGAAATCATGAGGTATTTAGCTAGGATACTTAATTCTCAACCCTTATCCTGATGAATAAGTTAATCCTTTACCACACAATCCCGACTTTTAACGACCCCGAGAAAGAAGCCTTTAGAAAATATTGTTGGAAAAGGAGAAAATGCTGGTAACCAGCATTTTCTCCTTTTCCTACAATGTTTTCTACCCTTCCCAACACAAATTTTAAATTTTCAGTTACATTTATCATGTCGTCTGCAAATGCTTTCAATTTGGACGAGTCTAAAATTTTGTCGTTTGGTAAAGACTTAAATAATACCTTCAAGTCGATAGTAAAAACACACATGTTGCTGTTTCAAAATTATCTGTGCGGGAGAAATATCTCCTAACTGGACAGTGTAGATCCATGATCAGACTGCACTATCCGAAAAAGGTCCTTGAGTCGCGCTCAACAGCCTAAGGGTTAACATGTCGAGTAAATCAAGTAAAAATTCTCAAACAGTGCTGAAATTCAACATATGAAAATATCACATTTCTTTTTGTCGGAGGAATACTCACAGTATTGGACACTGTAGATCCAAGATCAGAGTACACGTTCTGTTCAGTATGGTCTTGATTTACACTTTCTGCAAAAGCGCATGTAGTTCGCACACGGCAGCTTTGGAGCTAATGTTGACCGACAGACTGAGGCATCTGACCATTTTAACAAATTGTTGCATCCTCAGCTGATATATCTACGAAGGCACCCCAAACACTTTGCTAAGCCTATTTCATTTGCATGCCATAAAGGGAGGTAATTATGGTAGCAATAAACGCGCGGTGCGATCCTTGATCTACACCGTATATTCATGTGTGAAAACTTAATTCAAACGGATTATCTCTATTTTTACAAGATTTTTTACTCCTCGCAGAACATTTGTTTTACGAGGAAACAAACACCTGCTACTTCACCTTGTACGTACCACACTTTATAAGACAATGTGAGTTCAAGATCGGTTGATTGATTGATTGGTGGTTTACTCCGTCTTTAACATCATTTCAGTCATATCAAGGTCATAGCTTTCATATTCATGTATGTCCTGGGTTTCACCAGTACCAGCCTGAACCAAACGCCGGTTTCTTTTCTTTCTTTTTCACCTTAAGCAGAACTACCTGTGGTATATCCGTTGAAATGTCGTTTACTGGTTGTAGGTCGTGTTTCCAGATGTGATGTGGTAAAACAGTTTCCCAAGAAATAACAAAACTGCTCTCCGTTTACACACAAATCACTGCATCAGTACAAGAAGCACACTTTATCTAGACCCGTCCTTCCTTTGTTTTGATAAAGCAATGCTGCAAAAATGCTTGATGCCAAATTTTCAGATAGGACTAATTTTTACAGCTACCACCAGGAATGATTTTGGTGTGCTGCGACACCTCGGGGGCGGGGGGGGGGGGGGGGGGGGGTAAAGAGGGAAATCGGTCAACTGACACTCGAATGAATACAAAAATGGAGCATTATCTGCAGGTGCATTATATGTACTATATCCGCCTTACCGGAATCAGTGGCCATGGAAATCAATCTTCATTTGTGTTGATGCTTCCGCCAGAAATTTAGGCCACAATTCGCACTTTGAATGCCTTAGGCAGTTTTAGGTAATGTATAGTAAAGTATTATTTAAGACTTTCCTAAACGACATTTTTTAAATCAAAAGCATTTAAATGGTAATGGGCTAGATTTGTCATTGAAAAGGTAAAAAAATGGTGGGAATAGGAGAAAATGCTAGTAACAGCATTTACTTTTCCCGCAATGTTTTCAAATGCATCTCTAGTCCATGTCGTTAAAATTCGGGATTGTGTGGTAAAGAGTTCTAGCTATAAACAGTGTGCAGTCCATACATATTGTGATCTATACTGTGAGATACGTTGATAAAATCGAGATTAAAACAACCTTTTAATTGCAACATTTGGACTTTTTGCAATAAGGAAGGGTGTCCATTTTATTTATTCAGCCGTGTACTGGTTTGCAGAACATTTGTATTTAAAAAGAAACTTAGACGTAAACAAGACACCTATAGATTGTAGCTTGTTAAAGATATCCAAACAGTTCCCTGTCCATACACGAACGTTTGCTAAAAAATTTCCGGTATGAGCTTAAGAAAAAGTAATCCGGTTTATTCTGTATCAGACAAATGGTTCCATGTAAGGGTAAAGGAGAAAGCACACTGTAACAACTTATTAATTATTAAAGATGTTGTATCTTTTACTGAAGCAATCACCGTGAGAATTAATTTGTAAGGGACCCTATCTTTCATCTGAGAATTAATCAAATTTCACGTCCCAACACGCCACGAACTGTGTCAGCTTATTTCACCCTGAAGCAAGTTTGCAGCGCATGGCTTTCAATGTATTCATGAAGAATATGAAAAAAAAAAACCAGTTTCTCGTTTTGCCACAGTCTAATCTGAAAAAAATCTGACATTAACAGTAATACGTTAATTTTTATAAAAGATGATTAATCTAAGATCCATTCGTATTTAAAATACACATCATTCGATTGACAAAATGCAGGAAATGAAAGTATCGTCGTGAGTAATTTGTAAACAGACAATTTCCGGTAACAATGAACAATTTCTTTTTTTTTTTTAAATTCAAAGCCGCCTAGAGAAAAAAATACATGAGCGACATCTATGTTTACTTGAGCGACATCTATATTTACTCCACCCCTCTCGACGGCCGAAAAGACAATCCACTGCAACTCAGATTTTTTGTCGGCTCAGATACACAAAGGGACGGTATAGATCCAAGATCAGACTGCACATTCCGTGCAGTCTGATCTTGATCTATGCCCTCTGATAAAAAAGCCCCTGTTCGCACATATGCCGCTGAAAAAGTTACAAGGCCTTTATATGTACGATTGACAAACATTACAATTTTGAAAATAGTTTGGTAATGATACCTTGTATGACGGTACGAAACAAAAGATTGTAGAACGATTCGTGAAGTTTGCTTATTCAAAGTCATCGGTAATAATACGGTAAGTGTCAAAGTATAATAATCAAGAACCAAAGAAACGGGGCCCCTCTTCCTCAAAAATCTATATTCTTGCAAAACAAAGTGTTCACTACTGTTTTATCAAAGAACCTGTACTGTTTGTTCCTAAAACAAATGATATATTTGGTATCATTTTTTTTTTAGAAAAGTGTGCCAAATTTTCCCTGAATTTTTAATTCCAAAATTTTTGCCATATATAGGATATTTGCTGGTCAAAGGCTCTAAGGGTTAAATACAAAAACTGCAAGTCGCTTTATAACCAAATACAGAAGATCTAAAAGAGTGTTTTGAGACGAGACAGTCTTATTCTAGATTTAGCCTTGCTCTAGATTTTTAGACTTATTTAAGATTTATTCGAAATAAAGTACCACAGTTTCTGCTTGGCTAATCCAAAATGTGTTACTTCGAAAATCAGAATTTTTTTTTTTTTCATAATAAGACTAAGAGAGGCTTTAAGAATGGTTGATGATTCGGGCCCCGGAGGTCTCAACCTCAAAGAATTCAAAGTACGGAATGAAACCACTGCAGCTTTAGTTCGACTTGTTGAACTATAATTATATTGTTTGATGTTTGAAAATGAACACAGCGTATTATAGGTGCCATCATTTTAATCTGATTAAGTTTTTCTTCTGCACGATGCTAGAGAAAGTTCGGAGTGCCTTTGAGGCCATTGTTGTTTCAGATCTGACTGTACGGTACATGTACGGTGCATGCATCATCCCGGAAGATTTTGAATCTATACAATTCGCAAGGCAACTACAGTCGCCCATTATTGTCATGCTTCCATTGTATGATTGTTTCATATTTTTGCATGCTTGTTAAATTTACACAAACTTTATATGCAAAGAATACGAAATATGATTTAAAAAAAAAAACAGGCATTTTTCTTTTATCCCTGTCAGATTTTCAAAGAATTCTAGTTTGTTTTTTTTTTGTTTTTTTTTGTTTTGTTTTTTGTTTTTGTTTTTTTTTTCCAAACTGTGTGAAAAAGTTAGTGCATTAGATAGTAACGAAATAAAAAATGTAGACTTCGTTTATTTCTTTTTTAAGGAGGAAATAAAAGATCTAAAACATATACTTAATAATTATTCCAAGGTGGGGTGATTAACTTGCATTTATACAGCTTCGAAAAATATGGTGCTAAAGTGATGCATTATACGAAGCAAGTCATCACAAAATTATGATCCATAAAATCACATAAAAAGAACCGGATGAATCCAGAGTTAGAATGGGCTCAGGACATGCATAAAAATTTACCAAAAGCAAAAAAGCTTCGATCCAGGTTAGGATGCGCGGAATGAGCAGGCTGACCTGGATCGAAACACTTTGCAGATGCATTAACTCCCTTTTCATAGAGCATGACAAAAATTGACAAATACTCGGATTGATCTTGGATCTTTACCGACGTATTTTTAGACATTTGATGCTCGAATAATGAAAGTGCCTACGGTTTCATTATGTTCAATATTTCATTTTCATATCGGCGTCAGAAACAACTTTAGGTTCCATGACAGCACAATAAATTTGTCATTTTTCCATGCCATACCGGAAGTGTACAGACAGCAATTGTCAGACTTTGTGGCAGCAACAGCAGTTTCGAGGGCGGATCACTTGCAGAATAATATTGTTTCTACTTTTGGTAAGACTCAACACAAAACATGCCTTTTCAGCTTTCACGTCAAGGCAGGAATTAACTCTTTCAGCCAATCAAAAGCTGTTTTACTTTTTTAATTTAGAATTAGACTAAAAAACAGAGGTAGAATGATAGGTGAAAACGGGCCAAGGTATAGTTTTAGATCTATATAAGACGATAAAATTTTACTTTTTTATTTTGAAAGAATTTACAGAAAGCAAATTGAATGTGGGTCAAATAATGAAATATTTCTCTGAAAAGTAGAAAAAATGCTGTAAACCAGTTTTTTTTTTTTCCTTTTTCTCTAATGTCATACAATGTTCCAGAAAGTATTTTTTCATCAGGGTCATACGAGGGGCCTGTTTAGTTTTTTTTTTTTTACGCTGTAGGTCAAAATTTCTTGTAAGACAGAGATGTATAAATATATACAAGATAAATACAACTACATGTAGATATTTCTTATGCAGTCGTAGAAATTGTATGGTTATCTCAGTAAAGATTTGCAAACTGAGGCGTAAATAATGGAATGGTCGTTTTGCAACAGGTAACTCGGTCTCTATATTTATTACTTCAGATATGACGTCATCCTACTAATTTAATCGACAGTACCTGTTGCTATTGATCATGCGACTTTCCCGGAATTCGGGCGCCAAATCTATAAATGAGCCATTCTCTGTGAGAAGGGGGCTTAATGCATCTGCGAAAAGTATCGACCCAGGTCAGCCTGCGCAGTCCGCGCAGGCTGACCTGAGCCGAAACTTTTCGCTATGCGTCAATTTTCTCTATGTCCAAGGATCAGTGTCCCTCCTGAATCGGTCGGTTGTTACACAAAATGGATGTTATGGATCTAAAAGTATTTAATGACATGCTTGGTATCGTGTATCACGGAGATGCATTAAGCCCCCTTTTGCTAGAGCATGGCTCAAAATACATAGCGGCTACGCAGCCAAGCAAGGAAATGCACAGGAACGTTTGGTAAAGTGCGAACAGCGACTACATTTGGTAAATACCGCGTTCTGTGTTTCGCACCCACGGGGTTTGTGCAAAAATATTACAAGCCTGCTAAATGACAGACTTTATCAAAACACCAACCTACGTTTTGATATCTATATGCTGAAAGTTGGAAAATATTTTTTTAGTTTAAGTGCTTAATGTGTGTCGGTCAAACCATATGAGTTCAATGATTCACGTAAGAAATCCCAGCATACCGAAGGCGACGCACCTTGATAGTTCGAGGACAGGTGACTGTAGATCTACTGTCTTTGCAGACGCTTCAGTTATAGAAGATGTTGAGACTGGACTTGTATAGCTCAGATATACATCTGAGTCTAATCATGACAGACCAGGGATAAAATTACATTAGACCGGAATAATAGACCAGTAATGAGTGGTTTATACGCTAGTACGTTCATTTTCTGCCGCCGTCTGCTGTGTCCATATTGCTTAGTTAAATACTCTTCACCAAACGACAAAATTTTAAAGTTGTTCAAAATTGAAAGCAAGTGCAGGCGACAAAGTAAATGTGATTTATAAGCTAAAATATGTCCTTGGAAGAGTAGAAAACATTGTGGGAAAAGGAGAAAATGCTGGTTACCATATTTTTTTCCTTTTCCCAGAAAGTTTTCATAGGCCACTTAGCTTTCTTCCCCAGGGTCGTTAAAATCGTAATTATGCGGTAAAAGGCTTTTAAAACACAATTACCCTATACAAGTGGGCGGTGTAAAGTCTGAAGTAAACTGATTTCACGAAAGTTTCTTGCAAACGGCTTTGCTAAAATAATTTTACCGCCAAGAATGCAAACACGTCTTTTTTTCTTACAAAGCTACCAATGAGTAGTTTCTCCTTCTGCCACAATGTGTTTACAAGTATTAAACATCGCTTCGCTTCTATTATGCCTGCTTAACAAAGATTTTCACAATTATCTTTAATAAGTCATGAGTTACCAGCGTACTCATGTATTAATACTCCTTGGGACGAAAAAAAAAAACGTATGAAAACCATTGTAAAAAAAGAGATAAAACCATTGTGAAAAAGAGATAAAACCATTGTGAAAAAGAGATAAAACCATTGTAAAAAAAGAGATAAACCATTGTGAAAAAAGAGATAAAGCTGGTAAACAACATTTTTTTCCAGTTACCACAATGCTTTCTGCCCTTCTAAAGAAAAGTTCCGTTATTTGAACCACACTCAATTTGTCGTCTGCTAATACTTTCAATTTGGACAAGTCTAAAATGTCGTGTGGCAAAGAGTTAATTGAAAACCTATGATGGTAGAGATCTACGGAGATCGTTCGTCTTACTGAAAACAATTATCGAAGTAAACTGATAATCAATAACAAATATCCCTTTAACCCTTTAACCCTTTATCTATTTCACGACCCTGAGGAAACAGTCTTTGGAAATTGATTGATTGATTGATTGATTGATTCATTCATTCATTCATTCATTCATTGGTGTTTAACGCCGTTTTTTAACATTTTTTCAGTTATATCGCGGCGGCCAGTGCACTTATCCATGCTTTCCTGGAGTTTCTTTTACCAGTACTTCGCACAATATTCTTTCCAAGCCACGGACTGCTAGTACTTTGGAACACCATGGTAACAAGCATTTTCTCCTTTCTCACAAGGTTTTCTACTTTCTACACTTTCACAACCAATTACCATCATTTCAGCTAAATTTAATATGTCGTCTGCAAATGATGTCAATTTGAACCAGTCTAAAATTTTTTCATCTAGTAAAGAGCTAACGACCATACACTCTTTCAGCGCCACATGTGGTAACTCGACCTCATTCGACGGCTGAAAATACAACCCACTGAGACCCAGAAAGATTTTTATCTTATAGGCATGACTTAACACGTGGACAGTATAGATCTAAGATTAGAATGCACGTTCTAGTGCAGTCTGATTTTGATCTATGTTCTCACCTTTGATACATTTGGGAAAAGCAGTCAATGACTTGGAAAGAAAGTTGTGTCAGTACTGGTGTTAGAAAGCCAGGAAACACATGCGTTGGTGCACTGACCGCCGTGAGATGACCGAAGCTGTTAAAACGGCGTTAAAACCCAATACAAACAAACAAACTTGATCTATGCTCTCCGAAAAAGCCTGTTTCGTCTACGAAGCCATAAGGGTTACCTCTTTACAAAATAATCACGTGTTTTGATCAATCCTGGTAAAGAAAACTCCGTAACAAAATGTAGGAAGATGTATGGAAATTGAGAAGCGGCTGTCCAAGCAATGAGTCTCATCTCCTTTTCCCACAATGCTTTTTGTCGTTTCAGATACGAATCCAAAAATTTGAACCACATTTACTGTGTCGTCTGCTAATGTGACCATTATAATCTTTGTCCTCGGGTACAGAGTTAATTAGTTTTGGAATATTTTTTCCAGAATCCATCGATCCACCGGACATCTGGACACTTCATCCTTCATACTTAACATATAACTATTTAGTCCTTTAACCTTTTACCGTACAATGCCGACTTTTAATGACCCTGAGGAAGATGCCCTTTGAAAACATTGTGGGAAAAGGGGAAAATGCTGGTCACCAGTATTTTCTCCTTTTCCCACAATGTTTTCTACCCTATCAAAGAAAAACTGCACCATTTAAGCCACAATGAAATTGTCGCCTGCAAATGCCTTCAGTTTGGACAAGGCTAAAATTTTGTCGTCTGGTAAAGGGTTAGCAGTGCCATGGTGAAAACACGGGGGGGGGGGGGGGGTGTCCGATATATATCAAGATCAGCTTGAACAGAACGTACTATATATCTTAAAAACTTGACAAAACAAGAAGACGGTATAGACGCAAGCTCAAACTGCACGTTCTATTCAGACTGCTCTTGATATATATCGTCTGAAACATCGCCCCCCCCCCCCCCCCCGTCCATACCGTCCACTTGTTTTGTCCAGCTTTTAAGATATATAGAATCTGACTTAACAACTGATCAATGCTCTAGCAAAAGGGGGTTAATTGCATCTTTGTGATGCATTGTACCATGGAAGTCATCAATCTATTGTCTAACAACCGACTGAACCCTGGGGTAGAATGGTCCTTTGACATGCAGAATATTCACGCAAAGCAAAAAATTTCGACCCATGCGGACTCAACGGCGCAGGCTGACTTAGGTCGATACTTTTTGCAGTTGCATTTAACCCGTTTTCACAGAGCCTAACTCATATGAGCCACGCCCTTGCAAAAGGGTGTTTTATGCATCCCCGTGATTCATTATACCACGCAAGTCATCACAAAATTATGGATACATAAGATCCATTTTCTGTAACAACCGACTGAATCATGAGGTAGACTGATCCTTTGTCGTGCAGATAATTTAAAGAAAGCAAAAAGGTTCGGCTCATGTCAGCCTGCACGGACTGCGCAGGCTGACATGAGTCGATACTTTTTGCAGATGCAAACAACCCCGTTTTCATGGAGCATGACTCATATGTTTGGTGCTGAAAGAGTTCACACTTTACTGCTTGCAAGTGTCGTATATTGAGTCTTCCATTAGACTGTGTTATAAAGCAATGTCACAGACCAGAAATTGCGCGTAGGAAGCATTTTCCTTTTGCACTGATGTTTTCATACTTATTCACGCATTGACGCTTTGACTTCAAAATATTTTTTTAAGTGAATTAGACTCACAATCACAGTGATCTATTATAAACAGCGCGTGTCATATCGACATGATTATTCTTGACCCATTGTTCGTCTCCATATCAACCCTTTGCTGAACATTTGCAGTCGAGAAAACGTGCAGTCTGATCTTAGATCTACACCATGCGATACCCGATGCCAACCACTGACTAAAATTATCTTTAACACAATTCCAATTGAATCAAATTCCAACTGAATCATACATTCACAATTTGTCAACTGTAAATGTTTTCAAAATGAATGAGGTTTTTTTTTTGTGGTAAAGAATTAAGTTACAGCATAAGGGTTAAAACAGATAACAGAATTGTGACTAATGTGATAAATAACGGGGGGGGGGGGGGGGGGGGTTTGCCGATCCAATCGCAATATCTTGTCAACTCTATAAGAGGAAAACAGCCGAGTCAGGTAATGAAGCAAAACTAATCACATGCGGAAGTATTTATTCGCCTAACCATCACATTTCTAGAGGCTACTTAGTGCCTAATCCAATCAATTCCACGTTTTTAACCCTTTACCATACAGTCCAGTGTCTTAAAAATCCCTAAGAAGAAGGCTTTTGAAAACAATTGGGAAAATGAGAAAATGCTGGTGACAAGCATTTTCTCCTTTTCTCACTTTGGTTCCTACCCTTTCAAAAACAGTTATCATTTGAGCATCATTTGATTTGTCGTCTGCGTAAAATGTTTTCAATCTGGACGACTCTAAAATTTTTTCGTCTGGCAAAGAGTTAACGCAATTTAACCCTTTTCGTCGCCATGAAAACATCTTTTTCAGACAGCGTACATCAAGAATAGTCAGCACAGAACATTTAGTCTGGGCCTGTTTTCATATGGCGTGCAACGCACGAAAAGGGGCCTTCGGACAATTTCGTAAAGTGTTGTCCTGGATAAGCCTGCGCAGTCTGCGCAGTCTTATCCGGGACAGCACTTTACGACGACGTAAGATTTTTTCATACAGTAGACTTCCGTGAAATAGAAAATCGCACAAAAACGGGAAGTGTCGTCTCGGATAAGTCACAGACTGCAGAGGCTGATCTGGGACGACACACTTTTACGCATATGTCCGAAGGCTCCTTTTCGTGTGATACACACCATATAAGAGCGGCTCTCTGGCAAAAAGAGGGTTAAATGTATCTCCGTGATGCATTATATACCTTCTTCCAAAAGACAGTGTGCACTTTGTTTTCGGTGATTTTTCATTAACTGTTTTCATAATGCCGAATGCCGACGTATTTGGTATCACAATTGATATTACATCATGTACAGTGTAGACATTATGTTAGATTTTAAGTTCCTGTCACGTAAAGGGTATTTCTAGCTACGAGCAATGACTGGGTATGAAAACGAAAGTTGCAAACGTACTCAGAAAATGGGAATTTGCACAGTATAGAATTTCACTGGACTCAAATTGGAATCTTAATGTTTATTTCAGTCAGTATCGTGTGTGACCACCTCGGCTGTTGATGCAAGCGACAATACGACCTCGCATTGACCTAACGTAACGTCTAATGACGACGTCGGGGATGTTATTCCATTCTTGAATTCGAGGTCCTTAAGATCGTGGATGTTGCCTCTGGAATGCACCCTTCCACCAAGATAATCCCAGATGTGCTCTATCGGATTCATATCCGGTGAGATAGCAGGCCAGGGTAGCACGTCAACGTGATTTCTGTTAATTATGGGAAGAAGGAATTTTGGGAAGAACGAAAACAAATGTTATCGTTGTTCGTGGCAATCTCAATGCTAAAGGCTATATTAACCAGATTCTGCAGCCTGAAGCCGTTCCTTTCCATCAGAGACACGGGCCTGAAATTTTAATGCATGACAATGCAAGACCTCATGTTGCACAGAGAAGTCGACAATTTCTTAACAGAAATCACGTTCATGTGCTACCCTTTAATATATATATACTTTCGCAACCGTTTTTAAAATGGCCTCAATGTCTCGTTTATTGACTGTGTGGTGTTTAATGCAGTTTTCAACATTATTTCAACATATCGCGGCAGCCAGTGCACCCATCCATGCTTTACCGGAGTTTCTGTTATCAATATTCTTCCCAAGTTACTGGCTGCTTTCCCGCATAATCATTGTCGAAACATGATCAGCGGTGAGAGAAGAATGAATCCTGTCCCAATGACTAGTATCAATCCTAGGAACAAGTTGGCCGAGCTTGGGTTTCAAACCTGAGACTATCTGTTCTTAAGTCCTGTACGCTACCGACTGCACTACCGGGGCTCGGCAATGCCTCTTTTAAAGAAGACCATTTCTTGACCATTCAGAAAGTCCGTCACTAGTGTCGTCGTCATCTGACCGAGAGTACCGGGAAACATGGGCCTTTCTCAGTTTTGGAAGTATATGTAGATGAAAGTCTAATGCAGCGAGATCTTGCGAATAAGGCTGACGCTCAATCAATTCAAGCAACAATCTTTAATGGCAGACATTGCAATGACAGACTTGTGAACAGGAGCATTTTCCTGGTGGAACAACACACATTTATTGAGTTTTCTGTGGTGCTTGAGTTTCATGTTTCCTCTTAACTGCTAAAGAAACAATAGATGATATGTGCCATTTATTTTTGTCCCTTTTGCAGATAATTCACAATCAAAATACTATCAGCATCCTAGAAAACCGAGGGCATAACCTTTCCTGATGGAACAGATTTTGCCTTCTTTAGCGGGGGTGA
This sequence comes from Tridacna gigas, assembly GCA_945859785.2. NCBI lineage: Eukaryota > Metazoa > Mollusca > Bivalvia > Cardiida > Cardiidae > Tridacna > Tridacna gigas. The sequence continues at coordinate 22,973,849 of OX244030.2, forward strand.
ATCAGGGTGCTTCTATTGTAAAGACAGTTGTTTGGCATTTGAGGTGAAATGATGGATCCCCGTTTCATCCATGGTCATATACCTCTGTCGAAACTTAGCAGGATCTGCATCTAACAGGTTCAGATTAGCATGCGACAAAGTCCGCCTTGCGTGTTTCAGGAATCCTGGTACCCAACGGGCTAAGAGCTTTCTCATTGCAAAAGCGTCCGTAAGAATAGAATGTACTCTTTCGTGGTTTCCTAACTGTACTGGCTGTATATCTCTCTGGAACTCGCCTGTCATGCAACCATTATGATATTATGGACTTTATTGACCATTTCTGGGTTTGCAACAGCGACAGGTCTTCCAGGCCGAGCGTCATCCTTAAGGCTCTGCCTGACATGCATAAATTCTGCCACTCACCTTTTCATTGTAGCATATGAAGGGCCATCATACTTTAGTGTTGCAACCATATCAGTATGGACATCCTTAGGTGCTAGGCTTTTCTCATGCAGATATTGAATCACTGCTCTTTCAGCAATATTTGTTCATTTTGCAAAAGTCACTTGCCATACATACTTTATAGTGCTACCGTTTCGACGCAAATTGACTAAATGACACCAATCTTTGGGTACACAGCCTTAAATAGGGGAAAGTACAGCTAAAAAGGGACATACCTGCTCAACTCCATCAACACAAGGCTACCAACTTATCGTTCTCGTAGAATGGTCATATGACATGTAGGAAACCTAAAAGTTTCGGCACATGTCGCGGACTGCGCAGGTTGACATGAGTCGACACTTTTTGTAGATACATTAAACCCCCTTTTCACAGAGTATGACAGGTCATTCTACTTTAAGGTCAAGTTCTGAATTTCAAGACATGCCATCTGATTGACTGTGACAGAACGTTTCAACAGAGACTTGGATTCTTGTCTTGAAATTTAGAACTGAATTTAATATTGTAAGTAAATATTATCCAAGACGAAGGGAAGCCAACGGCAGTTGCGACTCTGATACGCTAAGCGTTGCATGAGCTTAACCCTTTAGAAACGCTTTACCACAAAATCCTAAGTTTCGACGATGTTGACGGGGAAGACTTTTGAAAAACAAGAACACCGCATGCAGATGCCAACGCCCCGCTGCAAGTGCTTGATTTCATGTGAAAATCATTAGTCCAAAAAGGGACATAACCGTATCAAAATACTCTGATGGTTACCTGCTCTTGTTATTTAGGCTCCCCTTTAGATTGTTAACAAATTGTCCGAGTTTGAAGTAAATATCTTCATTAATAACAGAGATATTACAAAATGTCAAAGTTTTTTCACCGTGATGACGCAGACGTCGACGACGCCAGGGCTACTACGATAGATCGACGTTTTCTTAGCAAACAGGCGAGCTAAACATGTAGGAAAAAGAGCTGGTAACCACCATTTCCACATTTTCCCTATCAAACAAAAATTCCATTATTTTTTCCCACCTTTTATTTCTTCGCTTTCAATTTGGTTGCGTTTAAAATCTTGTTGTTTGGGAGAAAGTTGACAAAACGAACGTGCCTAGGCCAAATGTTTTCTCTGCGTATTGCAACTTTTGACATTCTGTTAAAAAAAAAAGGTCTCCAGCCTTAAATCAAGATATTTCAAGTTCAATATCTTGTAAGTAGTAAAGGGGGCTAGCATGGGCCAGCTGGCCCATACAGCCCCCCCTGAGGGAAATTTCTGGCCCATAGTGCCATCCTGGGTGGGTAATATGGGCCAGATTCCGGTCAATTTGGAAAATTTTTGGTCGATTTGGGTAAAAAATGGCACTTTCTGGCATTTTCTGGCATTTTTGCTTCCCCCCCTCCTGGCCCATGCTACCCACCCTGAGTCCCCAGAGTGCTTCCCCCCGGGTAGGTACTATGGGCCAGATTCCGGTTATTTGGAAAATTTTCGGGTGACAATTTGAAAAGATAGATCTTTCATGGTAGATGGTTAGCCCTGAAAAGGGCTGTTTTGTTTGGACTTAGTGTTTTTCTCTCTACTGACAGCTTTTCTTTGTTCTTCTTGGGATTTTCGGGATTTTGAAGTCATTGAAATTATCAATGTTTTTCCCGTATTTACCCTGGCCTGTCAGTGTCGGTGAAGATCTCTTTTGGTCAACATGTCGCTTATGGAGATGGCTAACGTCTTCCTCTGATTTTCGTTTTGTTGTTCTTCTCGGTTGATTTTGTTTTGGTTGTTTTTCTTTCTTCACAACAGTTACGATAGAGTCCACTAACTTGTGAAGATTTGTCTTATCGAAGTCGAACTCCACAGGAATCTTTACTGGAACTGCTGAAATGCTCTGTCTTTGATAGCGTAGTGTCTCAATGTTTTTCCATAACCGTTCGGTGTTTGTGTTTAAAGTTTTAAGCTCCTCCAAATGTTTGTTGAATATTTCCAGTTCTTTCAAGATCCGAGTCAACATAGAGTCTTGTTGCGAATTTAACTGTTTCGTCTCTTCGTAAATGTTATCCAATACAGTCGTCGGAATGATGTTTGCTGAATTCATAGCCGATGAGAGAATGTCTCCATTGTTTTCCACTGGTAGGAAAGCATCTAAGTTGAAATCGTTTAAGTCGAATTCCATATTGATTTTTAACTTCCGAAATGTTCGAAAGCTATGAGTCAAAATGATGAATATATGGGAAAAATCGGTGTTTTTATAGCTTGATAGAGGGATTGACCTACTTTGACTTGGAATTAACAGAATTAACGTTAACCAATCGTTAGCTTCTTTACATTTTTTGGATTTGATACTCTTAGACGTTGTAGATAGATCATATAGTACGTTATGTTCTATCTACATATTCTCGCCCACGTTCGCGCTTTTAATTCTGTTAATTCTGTATCAAAGTAGGTCAATCCCCCTATTATGCTATAAAAGAGACAGCATTTTTTATTCTTTTATTAACTCATTTCACGATGAAGTTATCGAAATTTTGCTGTGGGTTGTTTGGTGGCAGGAATAATAAGAAAGAAATGGAGGAGAAATGGGAGCAAGAGCGCATGGAAAAGAAAGAAGACGAGGCAGAAGAAAGGAAGAGAGTAAAGCATAAAGCGCTTTGCGAGTTCTTCGCCAGGAGAGGGTATGAGTTTTATACTCGTACCCCAATTGTTAAGATGGGTAATATTTATCCGGACCTGTCAGAGTTGATACCGCCAACAGAACATCGCGGTTGGCAAAATAAATTAATGAGAATGTATCCTTCATTGAAATGGTAAAGTATACGTTCTCTTTAATTTTAAAACAGCCCTTTTCAGGGCTACCCAATACCTAGAAAGAACTTTTTTCAAATTGTCAAAAACAAACAAAGTCAAGTCCTTTATATGCTTTTCATATTTTTATTTAAAAACTTTTTATTTTAGAACATTTTGTACAATGAAACTTTGAACTGTAAAACAAAATGAATGAAAAAACTTTTTTCTTCGGAATGTCATAGAACTTTGAACTGTAAAAAGACAGAATGAATGAAAAAACTTTTTTTCACTTAGGCTGTTTTTCTTTTTTTCTTCGGAATGTCAGATTCACATTTACTCTTACGTTTTTTTCCCCTTTCATTGTTTTTTAATACCATATCTGGACACATTTCATTCCCGTGTTTTGTCGATTTGCAAAAGAAACAGTTGTTTTTTTTGCTTTGTCGTTTTTTCTTCTTTTCGTTATTTTGACGTTTTTCCTCGCTTTCTCTGTCACTTTCTTCTATCAATGGTACAGTTTTTTTCTTTTTTGGTGGAAATGGCTCATCGTCACTGTCGCTTTTTTCTATCAACAGTAAATCTTTTGGTTCTTCCTTCCCGTTTGAACAATTCGCCTCTGCAGAAAATTCGTTTTTTGTGCAATCTATGAGATTTTGTTTGTCCAGATTTTTCCGTAAAGTCTCTAATTTATCTGCTATTTTGCAGATCTCTGAATCCTTGATAGCCGTGTTGTCAGTCTGCATGTCTATGGTCTGAGTTTCAACGGATGATGTATCCTGTGGTGAGCTTTTTTTCCATGTATTTTCATTGCTGAATGATTTGCAGAATGAATTTACTGCCCCAACGTATTTCATATGTTGGAGCTTGACAGCTGTTGGTGAAATTTTGATGTCATGGTTGAGCGGATCCACATAGACAAAAACATTTTCCCCTGTCTGCTTTTCTTTTTCTGGACATTCTCTGGCCCAATGCCCTGTTTTGTTGCACGTAAAACAAATATTTGTTCTCACGCCATTCATTCCATATCGTTTGTCGATCGTTGTTTGATCCAAAACTCTGTAGCTGGTCATGCGGTAAACATCTTTTTCTGCAGAATGTTGGTGGGATAAAAATGATCCCACGTAGACGCCGTTATGTTTAACTTGATATTGTGGTGGTATATTGCTGATCTCATAATCGTGGGTGTATGGGTTAACATACAACGCCATCCTCTTTCTAAGTGGTGGTGTATTTTGCAGCTTGAACTCGCTCATTTTCTTTTATCGACTGCTCTGTCTGAGATTGGTCAGAGAAATAATGAGATTTTCACAGTCGACGTCTCTATTTATACACTACTGCAAGGAAAGAGTTTATAAATTGTTAGATTTTTTCTTGCTTGCTTCATTTTGTCTTCTCAACCAGAGCTGAAACGATGGGTAAAAGAAAAAGAATAATAGTTTATTCAGACAGTGATAGTGACGACGAGTCATTTCCACCAAAAAAGAAAAAATGTTTACCATTGAAAGAAGAAAGTGACAGTGACGATGAGCCATTTCCACCAAAAAAGAAAAAAACTGTACCATTGATAGAAGAAAGTGACAGTGAAAGCGATGAAAAATCTTTGAAAAAAGAGAAACAGTCCTTTTCAGGACTAACCAACGAGGATGAAAAATCTTTGGATATGAAAAGTCTGTATGACTTAATAGAAAGAGGAAAAAAGAAGTCGAGAAAATTTAGAACAGAATCACATGTATTATCAGTGAGTTTTAAGAAATTTGAAGAATTATCACCGCAGAGACTGCTTGGATTATTTGACAATGTTACCCATGAAATCATTCGAAAGTTAGATGCAAACCCGACAGATATGATTAGAATTACCATCGATCATCCTTCATTGGAGATGGGGATTCATATTCCCTTTTTAGCTACAGAACAGCTGCAAGGTGAAACTATATTGAATGAAATTGAACGAGTTTTACAGTCAAATACAGATTTTGTCTTGAACGACGGATCCATGACATTTGACATTACACATACAATACCTCCATGTGGTAGCGGAAAAGTGAAATATAATTCGTCGGAATTGGATTCAAAGGTTTTTGCCAAGAAGAAACGATCGATTATTCAAATTAACAACCATGATCAATTATGTTTTGCAAGAGCCGTTGTTGTGGGAATTTGCTATAATGAACGTGAAAACAACGAAGCATGGAATCGAAGATGGAGTAATATTCGTCATTCAGACCATACTCTTCAAAAGATTGAAGCCGAGAAATTGATGAATGAAGCTGGAGTTTTACCAACACAGTCTGTAGGAATTGATGAATTCAAAAAAATTCAATTGTTTTTGTATGAAAAAGACTATGTCATTAAAGTTCACGACCAGCATTCCAAAACGAGGAAAATATTTGAACATCCAGAAGTGAAAGACAATAGTAAGATCATACATTTATACTTTCATCAAAACCATTATGACTATATCAAATCCATCAAAGGTTTTTTTTGTTGTTCATATTATTGTGAGTTCTGTGATGTGGGTTATAACGAACGGGAAAATCATACTTGCTCAAAAATCTGCAAAGGTTGTTATCGTGCTGGAAAATGTCCATCAGAATCCAAAGAGTATGTCTGCTCCAAGTGTCATCGGCGATTTTTTAGTGCAGCATGCTTTGAAAATCACAGAAATGTTCAAGGTAAAGAAAAGAAATCCATTTGTGAAATAGTGAAACTTTGTTCAAAATGTGGCGCACAGTATCTTACCAGAAAGAGAAATCATATCTGCAAGGGAAAGAAAAAGTGTCATCTCTGTAAGAAGATAGTTGACTTCGATCATCGCTGTTATATTCAACCTTACCAAAGTAAGATGAAACACGACAGCGATGATGAGACGAGTTCTTCTCTAGTTAAAAAACCACAGTTCATTTTCTTTGATTTTGAATGCAAACAAGATACAGGCGTGCACATCCCAAATTATTGTATAGCACATAGAGCCTGTGATGATTGTATCGATAAACCACTTGATTTTCATTGTTCTACATGCAGCGAATTTGAAGAGGGTAGGGAAGTTATTTTTCAAGGAGAAGAAACTTTGAGTCAATTTTGCAAGTGGCTCTTTTCAAAACATCACAAAGGAGTCACAGCTATGGCTCATAATTTAAAAGGGTATGACGGGCAGTTCATTCTTAACTATATTGTTAAAGTTGGGTTAAAACTTCCAAAATTGATCATGAATGGAAACAATATTATGAAGTTAGAATTGAATGGTGTACGTCTGATCGACTCCTTCAATTTCATGAACTTTGGGCTGGCGAAATTTCCAGCCACATTTGGTCTTCAAGAAATGAAAAAAGGTTACTTTCCTCACTGGGCAAATACAGATGATTTTTGGAGTTATATTGGGCCATACTTGGATATGTCTTATTACAAACCCGACTCAATGTCTGAAGAGGGTAGGTCGAAATTCATAGTCTGGTATAATGACAAAGTTCAAAAGGGTGAGGAATTCAATTTTCAAAAAGAGATGGAATCATACTGTAGATCAGATGTCGATATCCTAAGACGGGGATGTGCTGAATTCAGAAAGCTGTTTATCGAACAGGGTGGTATTTGTCCATTTTTAGAGGCAATTACCATTGCCGATGCCTGTAACAAAGTCTGGCGAAGCAAATATTTGCCAGAAAATCAAATTGCTATCATTTCAAGTAAAGATTCGTCCAGACGTCGTTTTTCTATGAAAGCGATACGCTGGATTCAAAGCGTAGCTCAGGAAAAAGGTATTCATATTCGCCATGCAAAAAATGGTGGGGAAGTTCAAATCGGAAGATATACTGTAGATGGTTTTCACCGTCAATCAAACACTGTCTATGAGTTCCTTGGGGATTTGTATCATGGTTGTCCTGTATGTTATACAGATCGGAAATATATCAACCCTATCAATGGGAGGCCCATGGGTGAATTGTACGATCATACCTTTAAGCGTATAGGAGATATCATAGAAATGGGGTATAATGTAGTGACCATTTGGGAGCACGAATTCGATGCTAAGATGAAGGATAAAGAGTACAAAAAACTCATTGAAAAGTTATATCCACATTTGGATCCCATCGATCCGAGGGAGGGGTTGTCTGGGGGAAGATGTAATGCCATAAAAATTAGCTACGATATTGATGAAAAAAGCAAGAAGGAAATCAAGTACATTGATATCTGTTCTCTGTACCCTTATGTTTGTAAACATAAATCCTATCCTGTGGGCCAACCAGAAATTTTGACTAGTGAGAATATTGATATGAACAATATTCGTCAGTATGAGGGCTTAATCAAATGCAAAGTTTTACCTCCAATGGATTTGTTTCACCCCGTTCTACCAGTTCACTGTAACAATAAAATGATGTTTCCACTCTGTATGAAATGTGCAGAAGAAAGTTCAAACATTTGTATCCATGGTGAAGAAGAGAGGGCTTTGGTCGGAACTTGGGTTACCTTTGAATTATTCAAAGCTCTTGACTGTGGCTATCGGCTAATGCAAGTGTATGAAATCTGGCATTTCAACTCTGTTTCGGATCAATTCTTTAAAGGCTATGTGGATAATTTCTTGAAAATTAAGCAAGAAGCCAGTGGTTACCCAAATTGGTGTCAATCAGACTCGGAAAAAGATCAATTCGTTTGTGAATATGAGAAGGCAGAAGGGGTTCGTCTTGATCCAAGTTGTATTCAAAAAAACCCTGGGAGAAGATCGTTTGCTAAGATTATGTTGAACTGTCTTTGGGGGAAATTAGCCCAGCGTGAAAAATTGACTCAGACGGAATACATCAGTGATCCGTCTAAATATTTCGAATTAGTCACCAATCCCAATTTCATTGTAAAGCATGTAGAAATCTTTGACGAGGACTGTCCATTCATCTTGGTTAACTATGAATCAAAATTGGAGAATATTGATACCCACGCTACAGCCAACGTGATAGTAGGGTCTTACGTAACAGCTTATGCAAGGTTGGAATTGTACGCCGTTCTTGAAAAGTTAAAAGATAGAGTTCTGTATTTTGATACAGATAGTTGCATGTACATTCATGATCCTGAATTGTGGAACCCTCCTATCATTAACAGCAGGTTAGGAAAATGGACCGATGAAGAGCCTGATTGTAGAATTACCCATTTCAGAGGATTAGGGCCCAAGAATTACGCTTATAAGATGAAAACAAAAGATGGAAAAGAGATAAGTAAATGTAAAGTCAAGGGAATTACTTTGGATTACAATACCAAGCAGGTGGTGAATTTCGATACCTATTCAAAATGCGCTCTGGATCGTACGATAGAAATCAAAATTCAGTATGATTGTAAAATTAAAAGACATAGAGATAGAACAGTGACCAGCGAAGCGCAGACAAAAACGTTTCGCTCTGTCTATACCAAAAGAGTTATTGTAAACGATACTGACACTGTGCCCTATGGTTATAAAAGTCTGAGAAAATAAATTTCTATAGCGCATTGTCTTGTGGTAAACAGATAAAGTAAGACGTTTTTTAAAAACAGTGAAAAATGGCAACTATGTTACCGTTACCGATAGAACTACGTGAAAAAGTTTATGGAGAATTTGTTCGACAACACACGCTCGATGAAGGAACACAGTTTAAGCTTAAATTCAGATGTGTGCATTTTTGGATAGATAAATTGCACAAGGGAGTTGCAAAAGGAGAGTCATCCTGTAAATTGTATAGCATGCATGACTTTATTACAATGCTGATAACTGAGTCAAACTTCGATACCTCTATCAAAGGGTATTTAACAGCTTGTTTGTGGAGAAGTGACTATTTCACTAAGCAGTTGCAAGCCACAAGTCGATGGCGATTCATTATCATAGGAAGCCCAGAAGAAAGTTATCTGAATCTACTGAAAATGAAATCAGTCCTGTTTAACTTTTACTTACGGTATACAAAATCAAGAGATAATGCAGAAGGAGTGGATATCATGGAAGGGTATCTCCTATTTGGTAGAGATGTCACAGAAAAAATCGTACTTTCAACTCTTTCGTCAAAAGCAGTATTCAAAAACGTCTTTGAAATTAGAGGAACGTGTGAATATAGTGGTTTGGACAGTGTATATAGTTTGTTTTTGGGCAATGAACAATTGCACAAAACTGTTGTGGAACATGAAGACAAGTGGAAAAATCGAGGTATTTGCGAATTTGCATTGTAAAAAATGTTATATGCTATATTGTAAGAAATGTTTTTCATTGTAAAAAATGTTCAATACAAAATGTTTTTTCATTGTAAAAATTGTTCATTGTTCACTTCTGTTCAATAAAAATGCTTTTATTTTCATTGATATTGTCATTTTATCAATAGCCTTTAACGAGAAAAGTAAAAAAATATGGATGTACAATCCATATTGTTTCAACACCCTTGTAATATTTTCATCACAGGACCGAGTGGATGCGGAAAAACAGAGTTCGTTCATAAATTAATTGACTATCGAGAAGACTTGTTCAACATCGTTCCTGAAAGAGTTGTTTGGTGTTACAAAGAATGGCAGCATGCTTACAATCTTATGCAAGAAAAGTTCAATTCACAGTTCAAATTGATCAAATTCGTGGAGGGAATTCCTGACGATGAAAACGAAATTGTCAGTGATGTATCTATTCCACATTTAATTGTCTTTGATGATATGTTGGGTGAAAAAGATGAGGAAAAAATTAAACTTTGGTTTACAAGAAAAGGACATCATCGTAATGCAAGTGTGATTTACATCACGCAAAATATGTTTCAGCAATCGAAATCGAGTCGAACCATTAGTCTTAATTCCAGATATATGATTTTATTTCGAAATGAACGAGATAAGAATCAGATTAAAACACTAGCTCACCAAATGCAAGCCCCACATTTGTTACCTGCTTATGAAGATGCTACATCGATGGATCATGGTTATTTAGTCATAGATTTTCATTCACAAACAAATAAAGAATTAAGACTACGAGCAGATATATTTCATCGTTGGCGTACACAAGGAGATGAAAGAGGACCCATTATTTATTCTCCTGCTTAAAAAACTTTATGCAAAAATTCTTGCTTAAAAGGGAATCACATTTTGAACATAAATCATTTTTATGATTCACGCCCGTGAGTAAACATGGCATTACCAGCCACGTCGAGTTCAGTTTTAGCTGCTTTGCGAAATTTAAGCCAACAAACCGATAGACATGAAAGAGAAGCTGTGTTAAAAGCAGGCTTAAAAGAAATTTTAAAATGGTTTACGTTGGCTGCACAAAACATCATTGAAAATAAAATCAAATTACCAAAACAAACCACAACGTACATGACAAAACATAGAACAGATATTGAACGGTTAGCAGATCCATCCATAGACGAGGAAAGTAAACGTAAAATCATTTTAAAACCTGGAGGGGGAGGATTTCTAGGGGGTGTTATTATCAGAAGCTTACTGAGATGGGATGGAGTAAAAACCATCAGAAAATTTGGAGTTGAAAGACAAACTCGAAAACGTGTTCCACGAAAACGTGCACCGCAAAAGAAAAAATCTCCAAAAAAGAAAAAATCTCCAAGAAAGCGTGCTCCGCAAAAGAAAAAATCTCCAAAGAAAAAATCTCCAAAGAAAAAATCTCAAAAGAAAAAATCTCCAATTACGATTGATGAAAGATTTGTTACTAGCCGAAAACGAACCCCTGTAGCAAGTACCATTTCAGAACATCAACAATATCCAAAATCTAGAGAGGAAATACTTGGTGAAAGAATGAGGAATTACCAAAGAAAGTATTCAAGATTTATATTACCAGGCAAAAAAATAGCGTTTCAAAGAATTCCATCCGTCGCTTGGTCTCCAAATACATTGGCTAAACATAAAAAAGGATTAAGAAAATATAGACGGATGATAGAAGATATGCTACGATATAACCTCGGCACAGGAAGATATAAACTTGACGAAAAAAAGCAGATGCTTGACCTTGGGAAAGGAAGATCCGTTCCTGTGGATTCATCCATGGCTAGCGCTGACACATTGGTTGATGCTCTCTATTCACAGTTTTCTTAAAAACAGTATGTTAAAAAAGTAATTCTGACTGTAAAAGACAGTATGTTAAAAAAGTTTTCTTTTGAAAAAACAGTATGTTAAAAACAGTATGTTAAAAACAGTATGTTAAAAAATATCAGGTATAAATGATAGCTGCATGGACATTGTATTATCATTTAATCCGATATCGAGTTAAAGTCAACATGAAAAGGAAAACACCTCTGATAAAAAAACATGGTTCAATGGTTATGGCCATGATGCAGGCTACACCAAAAATACGTAAAAAACTTGTAAAAGATTCATCACCCGAAGTGATAAGATGTATATCGGAATGTTGTCATAACGTTTTAAAAGGCAATGTACATTTATCATCAGCTCAGAAGAAGAAATTGTATTCAAGCCGACAACATATCAGACGTTTAGCTTCGAAATCGGCTTCTGTAAAAAATAAAAAACAAATATTAAATCAAAAAGGTGGATTTCTTTCATTACTTGCACCTGTATTATTACCATTGTTAGGAAAAGCCGTTATCGGAGGAATAGGAGGGGCACTTAAAGCCTTATAGATAAAATCTTATAGATAAAAAATCTTATAGATAAAAAATCTTGTAGATAGAAATCATGTCTGTTAAAAAAATGGTTATCGTGCCTTATCAGGTTTTAGAAAATATGAATCGTTGGAAAGACGAGCAATATCATAAACCTCGTTTACCACCCAATCCGCAAGTTGTGGATGCAGCACATCTTCGACAGGATATGGGTCATATTTTACAAAGCACTGATTTGTCAGAAACAGAAAAGGCTCAAAGGTATGGTGAAACTTTGTTTAAGTTACAAAATTCGGTTCAAAAAGCAAGACCGACTTTGTTCAACTCACTTCCAACGACAAAAAATGATGACAGTATACAGAAATCAGCATCTGTTACCTTGCATGATCAAATTTTGCAAAGCGTACCAAAAACCATGAAAAGAAAAGCTGAGTTACTTTTGAGTATGATAAAAGATAACAATAATTTAACTTGGGACGAACAAGGAGTCGTGTCATACAAAGGTGTGCGCATTCATGGTTCCAATATCATTGATCTTATCAATGATACAATTCGTCAGAGAAAAGGTACTGAACCTAGAGGATGGAAAACTTTTTCAAAGGCATTACACGAAAGCAATATACCGCGAGAAGTTATTGGTAACTCAAATAGATGGAGATGGATGCAAAAAGCTCAAGATAAATCACTGAGTAAATCAGTGAGTGAAGATGAAGAATCCTACGGCGAATCCGATCACTTATTTCACACGCCAAAAAGCGTACAAAAAAGTGCAAGGAAATCGCTTACAAGAAGTGTTAAAAAATCTGCAAAAAGAATAAAAGAATCATCTCCATACATGAAACCCGAAGAAAGAGAAAGACTGAGGCGATTCTATACTAAAGAGTTGTTAACTCCGCCAACATCTATAAAAAAGACCCCTAGCCGTAAAACGCTTCAGTCATGGGAATCCTGGTAAAGCCTAAACTTGGTTACAAACTTGGTTACAAACTTGATTACGTGTTAAGAAAATTGTTTTATGATCCCAAAAGTACTGTCGCATTTACTGGAATAAAGCAATTGTATCACGCTGCAAAATCTGTTTTGAAAGGAATAAGATACAAAGATGTTCAAGAGTGGTTACGGGGTGAATCCACCTATACCTTACATAAACCAATTCGCCGTCGTTTCAAAAGACGAAAAACTATTGTAAGTGGTATAGACTATCAATGGCAGGCTGATTTGGCTAACATGCAACATTTAGCAAGACAAAATGATAACAAGAAATATTTACTTTGTATAATTGACGTGTTTTCAAGATTTTCATGGGTTATCCCTATTCCAAATAAGATGGGAAAAACTTTGATTCGAGCATTTCAATCTATTGTTCAGAAATCAAATCGGAAACCTTTATCACTTCAAACAGATAAAGGTTCGGAATTCAAAAACAGACAGTTTCAGCAATACTTGAAAAAGAATCAGATTCATTTCTTTACCACCGAAAATCCAGAGACGAAAGCAAGTATTGTTGAAAGATTTCAACGCACTTTAAAAACGAGAATGTGGAAATACTTTACGTACAAGAAAACAAGACGTTACATTGACGTATTGAATTCTTTAGTTAAGAATTACAATCATACTTTTCACAGAAGTATCAAAACATCTCCTGCAATGGTAACAAAATCAAATGAGGCAGAGATTTCGAAAAATCTGTATCCACGTTTATCGACAATTGCAATGACAAAAAAACCAAAATTCAAAATTGGAGATCGTGTTCGTATCAATAAAACGAAACGTACATTTGATAAAGGTTATTTACCAAATTGGACTCAAGAAATATTTGAAATCACTCATGTTAACAAGACATTTTCACCTATCACCTATAAAATAAAAGATTTAGAGGGTGAACAAATTTTGGGGACTTATTATGAATATGAACTTCAATTGATAAAAGATGATGAAATTTATGAAATTGATTCAGTTCTTGATAGACGTACAAGACGTGAGGGTAAAAAAATAATCAAAGAAATAAAAGTCAATTGGAAAGGTTATCCAAAAAAATTTCAAAGTTGGATACCAGAATCGCATTTGGTATCTTGATCGGAAAAAAATAAAAAGACAATACAATTATGATAAATTCGCAGTCAAACATTGAGACTGGGACAGAAAGTGTCGATAGTGTTAGTACTAAAAATTACAACTGCTGTGGAAATCGTGTTCCAAAGAATCAGTTTACGTATATTTCACAGATATTAGTCATTTACGCAATTATTGCAACCTCGATAGTACATTTAAGTATTCAAAGTCAAGATCGTGAATTGTGGTTGATACTGTTAAGCAGTTCACTCGGGTATATTCTCCCATCTCCAGGGCTAAAATTCACAAAGTCTGGACAAAAAACAACTAGTGGGGCTGATCTCGTTGACAGTAAAAAAATTTAAAAAATTTAAAAAATGAATTCGTTTTATCTTACTCTACCTAGCGATAGTTCCATAGAACTTTATCCAAACACACAGTGCTGTTTTAAAGTTCATTTACCAAAAACAATTCATATTGACAGGGAAAATTGGGAAGTTGCATTAGTTCATCTTATTACCCCCTCTCAGTTTTTAAACATAACTGAAGAAGAAGCAAAGTTCGAAATTATAACTGCAGATGTTAATTTATACAATGCAGCAGCAGCGGCAGATAAAAGAAGAGATAATATGAAGATAACTCCAATAAAACGAAACGAAAAAGGTGAAACAGTAAGATGGTCAATTGGATTTTATTTTTCACCGGGTAGTTACACTTCACCAAAACATGTTATAGAGGTAATGGACGATTTGATTCAAAATAACCTAAGTGAAATCTTTCAGAAGCATTCAATCGGGGTGTCTATTAGCTATTCAACCTCAAGCAAACGACCGAAATTGGCATTCACAAATATAACAAGAACCGGAATCAAATTTCATCCACAGCTGTTTTTAAAACTGGGAGGATCACCAGAATTCAAAAATGAGATAATTCATTCGAATAGAAATATTTTAGAGGTATTTAAATACAGTCCTAACATTGATGCTGGGTACAATCATCTGTTTGTTTATTCAGATATTGCTGAATACACTATAGTGGGTGATACATTGGCTCCCATACTTCGTGTTCTTCCGTTCAAACCAAGCACATCAAGTGAAAATAATTATGAAACCCAACATATCAACCATGAAATTACATTACCGCATTATGTCCCCGTTTCGAAATCTGATTTCGATACTATTCACATTCAAATAACAGGGGATTCTGGTATACCGTTTCATTTTATTATTGGTAAGACAATCGTCAAGTTACATTTCAGACAGAAAAAATAAAAATATTTGACAAATAAATATTTGACCAAAAAAATGCTACCAGTTTATCGCGGCGAAAAACATCAGTATGGGTACGGACTAGGCTCCCTATTTAGATCAGCAATTAAAACAGTGACTCCATTGCTTAAACCCTTGGTCAAATCTGGGTTGAATGCTGTAAAAAAAGAAGGAATCAGACAAGGATTAGGGGCGGTAGGAGATATCCTTTTACGTGGTGAAAACCCTAAAAAAGTTGTAATTTCAAGGGGAAAACAAGCTATTCATGATCTAGCACAACAGCTAATACCGGGGATAAATAAAAGAAAATCACAAAAGACACGTCATTCATCTTCTCGATCTCGCAAGGGCAAGATCATTAATAAAAGACAAAGAAATCATTACAGTAGACCAAGGACTCTCGATATATTTGATTGAAAATATTATATATTATATATATTATATAAAAATGATGCAGAACGGATCTTGTGAATGCAGTAAATCAGAACTCAATGTTCTTTCTGTACCACCTACAATGACAACGATGCAAGAAAGTCAATGGGTTGAACATTTTCCAATAGCATCCTTGACAAGCAATTCACCAATAGAATTCATCATACCACCTCAAACCGAACATTGGACAGATTTGTCACAATCGTATTTGTATATCAAATTCAAAATCGTTAAAGCTGACGGTACTAATTTAGAAGTCGGTTCAAATGTGGCACCTGTAAACAATTTCCTGCATAGTATGTTTAGCAGCGTTGATTTGTATCTAAATAATAAACTAATCAGCAGTAATTCAGATACCTATCCGTACAGAGCATATATCGAAAATCTTTTGTCCTATAATGCTGATAGCAAGACTACGCATTTGAAAGCTGGTGCACTTTGGATTGAAGACACCAATGGCCAATTTGAAACACTCAACCATGATGCGGGAAATACTGGACTAGTAAACAGAATCGGTGTAATCGGACTAAGCAGAACTGCAGAGCTTTTCGGACGATTGCATCTTGATCTATTTCAGCAAGAAAAATATTTACCTAATGGAGTTGAAATCAGACTTAGATTAAACAGAGCCTCACCAAACTTTTGCCTTACAGGAGGTACTGCTGCACCAGATGCAAAAATTGTAATGGAAACAGTCAGTCTTCATGTACGAAATATTGAATTGTTGCCTGTTGTTGCAAATGATCTAAATCATGTCATAGCTCAGCAAAACATGAAAATTCCTATCCGTAGGGTAGAAGTAAAGACGTTTACTATCGGTAATGGACTTCAGTCTAAAATTGAAGATCATTTGTTTCAAGGACAGCTTCCAAAACGTGTTTTCATTGCAATGGTAACAAATGCTGCTTATAATGGGGCTTATGCTAACAATCCATTTTTCTTTCAACACTTTAATCTGTCAAAAATAGATGTATCATGTAATGGACACAGTATTCATAACAGACCCTTTGAGCCTGACTTTGAAAATGGGTTGTATTTGAAATCATATTTGTCTATGTATCAGGCTGTCTCAGCCTTAGGACTCAATAAATCATTTGATATTGCTAAAGAAGACTATGTCGGTGGATACTGTTTGTGGGGGTACGATTTGACAGCTGATCAAGGCAGTGAAGAAGGACAACTTCATCCTATAAAAACTGGAAGTCTTCGCATTGAGCTTCAATTCGCACAAGCCTTGGCAACAGTGATCAACGTTATTGTCTTTGCTGAATTTGACAATCAGATCGAAATCAACAGCTTGAGAGAAATCATCACAGATTATTAATCTTGAAAAAATCAACAGAAACTCTCTGATCGAAAAAAGATAGCTTTCACAAAAACAGTCCTTATCAGGACTAATCAACTATTGAAAGATAGATCGAAAACAGTCCTTATCAGGACTAATTAACTTTTGAACGACATATCAGAAAAAACAGTCCTTTTCAGGACTATCTACAGGACTAAAGAACTAATAAACAATGTCGGGAGTCAGATTTGCTATTTCACTGAGAAAAGAAGCAGAAAAAGTGAAATATTCCAGCTCAGAGTGTCTTTCTACTCGGAAAAATGACATTCATAACAGCTTTGAAAAACATATGATTAAAGAACTACAAAATCTAATAGTCAGTGAAGTTCGTAACGAGTGTTACGGATGTCAAGTGGATCATCCCAGCCAAATACAGCATGAACTATGTTTATTCAAGGATAGACAAGAACATACAGATATGTTCATAGAACAAGCCATGAAGGAATTAAATCCATACAGAATCATGAAAAAATGGTATCCTGAGCTCGTAGAAATGAAACTCAATGAAACTGACTATGCGGAAGCCTACAGCTTTTGGCGAAATATAAAACAAAACATTCTATCTGATATCACGGAGTCGTTCTTAAAATATTGGTGTGACAAAGTAAAACAAGCCTGGAAAAGTGATTAGAAAAAATGTATACTTCTGAAATTCAATACATATTGGATCATGGAACATGGATAAAAAATCTACAGGCAAAAGTCTGTGCAAAAGATCAGTTACCTCGACAAAAACCCAATCATGTGAAAGCCTACATTGTGAACACAGAGAAATCAACCGGTTCAGGAGAACACTGGGTGGCCGTGATATTTGATAATGATGGCAATGTACTATACTTTGATCCCTACGGTCTACCACCACTTGAACCAGAAATTATTAACTTTTTAGACAATCATTCTTATTCGTGGAGATACAATCGACAAACCCTTCAGAGCCTACAGGGTAAAGTTTGCGGAATTTACTGTATCTTCGCATTGGATGCTGTTGCCAGAGGATATAATATACAGAAATATCTTCAACAGAAATTTCTCTCAACGGAACACCATCGCAACGATCGAAATGTATCATCGTGGTTTAATCAACACTATGGAAATCTATACAAGAAAATTTCAGAGACTTCTCCCCACAAACAGTGAAAAAAACATTTTCAAAAATGAATTTTTATTGTTAACAGTTCATTGATATTATGTTCATTTTTTGTCTTTTTAAGTTTTATTGTAAATATGTTCATTGTTTCAGTTCATTGTTTCAGTTCATTGTTTCAGTTCTGTTCAATAAAAAAGTTCAAAAAAAGCAGTCGAGTTTTTCATTCTGTTTTTTCCCAAAAAGACTCCAATCTGCTTACATTTTTCCCCATGCTACGAGTCATAACTTTTTTACTATATTAGCATGAAAACGTAGTTTGGGAAAAAATGTATATGCTTTCCGCCAGGTCCGCGCTCTTATTTTTTCAATCCTCCTGCTATCGTATAAAGAAAGGCTGATATTTCCCAATACATTCATCATTCGACTCTCAGCTCTTGACCAGTTCGGGAGTTTAAAATCAATATGGAGCAGAACAATATGGAGGAAATCAACCATCAACTGTGTGAGGCTCTCAAAGACTATCTAGATGTCGGGCAGCAGATATTGCTGCTAAACACTCAACCCGTACAACTACACCGTATATCACAACCGTTCAAAGATCTCGGTGAAAGAATAGTTCAACTATTCTTAAAGACAACAGCTGATATTATTTTAGTTGATGTCAAATTTGGGAGAAAGATAACTTTCGATAACGGAGTAATGACGATCACAAAAAGAGTTGGAGTATGCCCCATCTGTCAGGCAAATTTCGGTTGCTGTCATTAGAAGTTGAAAAAATCACAACCACTAAAAAACAAAACAGTCCTTTTCAGGGCTAACCATCTACCAAGAAAAGAACTTTTTCGAATTTGTCAAATCAAATTGTCAAACAAAAAAGTCATAGTCAGAAAAACACAAGATAGTCAAACTCTATTTTTCTATCCCGAACAAGAAATTGTAACAAAGCTATGCATTGGTCAACGTTAATTCGGAGTTAAAAACATGAGGCAAGTAGGTCAATCCATGCTGTGAACTATATAAGCGCGATGTTTTTTTCTCACAAAAACATAAATACTTCAGCATGGTTCAGATTCTTCTCTGTCCTCACTGTGCAAACAGATGCCAGATAGAGTGTGGAAAATGCTTTACACTCCTGGACTATCTTGGGCAAAAGCATAATTGTCCAGATCCAGACGAAGGATTTTTTGATGATGATGAGGGATCTACAGTTTGCTGTGAATTCTGCGGATGTGAAATCACCCCAGTAATTCAACCAGAAGAATTGTAGGTCTTGACAGTTCATTAAATCTTTCTAAAAAAGCCCTTTTCAGGGCTAGCCATTTACCATGAAAAGATCTTTCTTTCAAAATTGTCAACTAAAACTCAAAACACTAAAGAAAAAATGTAACAAAATATGCATTGGTCAACATTTCACCAAATGTAAACAGTAAAAAACTCCCATTTACTACTCAACTATCGTAGAGATAAGCCGATATTCACAATGTTTGGATTGACAATTATCCTCGCATTCCTATACTGGTTAGAAGAAAGAGAACGTATCAGATGTATCAAATATGAAGCGGACCGTCTGATACAGATCCCATATCCAGCGGAAAATATGGATAGAGAAAAGAGAGGTTAAAAAGTGTATTTTACACAAAAAACAGCCCTTTTCAGGGCTAACCAATGCCATGAAAAGAACTTTTTTCGATTTGTCAAACAAACAAAGTCAAGCCGTAGTCAGAAAAAACACAAGATAATCAAACTCAAGTTTTTCTGTCCCGAACAAGAAATTGTAACAAAGCTATGCATTGGTCAACGTTAATTCGGAGTTAAAAAAACATGAAACGCTGAAGCGGGAAAATATAGGAGAAAATGACGTCATGAGACAACTCAATCCTCCTGAAAAGCTATAAAAGCCGACTCTATTTTATCATTTGCATTTCACGATGGAAGATCTTACAAAGTCCGTGAGAAATCTGATGAGACTGGCTGAGACCCTCCATCTGAAGTTAGAAAAGATGGATAGGCAGCTGGCGGAGATAGCTAGAGAGGAGAAGAAGAAGGAGTTTGTCATTCCAACAACAGAATGTTGGGATGATGATAACGAGCCGATGTTCTCATTAAAGTCAAACTTGGACGAAAGGCAGATAAAAAGACTCAAAAGACGAGCGGCGAGCAGCTGTCCGACGTGTGGGAAAGTTGGAGGCTGTGCATAAAAAAACACAGTCTCCAAACAAAACAGCCCTTTTCAGGGCTAACCATCTACCATGAAAGATCTATCTTTTCAAATTGTCACCCGAAAATTTTCCAAATAACCGGAATCTGGCCCATAGTACCTACCCGGGGGGAAGCACTCTGGGGACTCAGGGTGGGTAGCATGGGCCAGGAGGGGGGGAAGCAAAAATGCCAGAAAATGCCAGAAAGTGCCATTTTTTACCCAAATCGACCAAAAATTTTCCAAATTGACCGGAATCTGGCCCATATTACCCACCCAGGATGGCACTATGGGCCAGAAATTTCCCTCAGGGGGGGTTGTATGGGCCAACTGGCCCATGCTAGCCCCCTTTACTACTCTTGTATCCAAGACCAGACCGTACGGTCTGCGGTCTGATCTTACTCTACATTCAAGTATCAACAAATATAGTTGTGATTAGCAGACTAACAGTTAAAGCACAGAAAGAACTACAATTCTTCTTGATTTGAAATTGCTTGTACACATTCTTCCACAGATGCAGCCGAAATCGGCTTGGTTAACTCTTTATCGACAAAACTTCGACTCGTCTGTATCCAAACCATTGGCCTGGGTTCTAGCCCTATCAGTTTTTTCCATTATATATTCGGACGTTACTTTATCAGAGATAATGCAATGATTGTGGAGCCGATTAACAGCTGTCTTTCCTTAAAGAAAAAACAAATTTCAATTCTGAGTCAGGTTTACTTTGCTGTCTGCAAATGCTTTTAACTTGGACATGTCCAAAATTTGTCGTCTAGTAAAGAGTTGAATTAAAATTAAGTACGCCATGATTCCTGCTTTAATGTCTGTCATACTAGAATTTCCCGCTTTTACGCCTACCTTTAGCCAAAATCAACCCTTTCGAGCCCCGGTAGTGAAGTCGGTATCGTATAGGACTGAGAACAGGGGGTCGCTGGTTCGAATCCCTAGCTCTGCAAATTTCTTTCTGAGGATTGATGATAGTCTTTGCGACATTCCTTTCTCACCACTGATCATTGTTTTCGCGATACTTATGTGGGCAAGCAGTCAGTGGCTTGGGAAGAATATTGTGCGAAGTGCTGGGTAAAAGAAATTCCAGGAGAGTATGGATAAGTGCACTGGCCGCCGCGATAGAAATGAAATTGTTACAAAAAAAAAAGGCGTTAAACACAATGCAACCAACCAATCAGTCAATCAATCAATCAACTGAAATAAATCCTATTAAACTTCCATTTAATACGTTACCAAATAATTCCGAGTTTTAACGAGCTGAGGTAAAAGCTCTTTCTAAACATCGTGGAAAAGGGACAAAATGCTAGTGTCCAGCAATTTCTTATTTTCCCACGTGTTTTCTTTGCTTTCATAGACAATTTTCTCAATCTTTTGCAATTTTTAGTTGATCGCTTGCCAAATGCTTTGGATTAGGACAAGTCCAAACTTATCGTCCTCTAGAGTAGAGTTTGAATCTACCGTCAAGAAAAGGCACCACGAAGAAAATGAACCACCCATTATTTGTTACATGTCTCCCACCATAGTGTCAGCAAACAGTTCACCGAGAGGTCGCAAAACGTAAAGCATCAGTGTGATATGATATCGTTCTATTGGGAAATCATTGGAGGTCCTCGATTTTTTTTTTAAACACCTTCAAATGCATTTTTATACCCCGCTGCTAATTAAACCTAAGCCAATCATCTATATGTTACGTTTTTTTTTTTTTTTAATCTGCTTGCTGCAAGTTTGTTTCTTGGTACAATTAGGAAAACAAACTACTTTCTATCAATAAACCTGATCGTGCTTCTGGCTTATCCCTGCGTTTTCCCTCGTACAAAGGCCTTCCAAGTACCATATAATCATGGAACAGTTTAGTTTAGGAAAAAATACGTGCCATGCTTTGGGAAAAGGGGGGCTTAATGCATCTTTAAAAAATATCGACTCGGGTCAGCCTGCGCATTCCGCGCAGGATAACCTGGGCCGAAACTTTTTGTTTTTGATAAATTTTCTGTAGGTATATGGACCAGTCTACCTCAGAATTCAGTTGGTTGTGAAACAAAACTGATTCTATGGATCTACGATACTGTGATGACTGACTTGGTAGCAGGCTTCAGGGAGATGTATTGACCCCCCTTTTGCCAGATCTTGGCTCATTATTATACTTCACCATACATTTCGGTCAAGATTTATAGTTTGCACGTTTCCTTTGATTAGTATTGTATCATCAGGAAACCTTTTATCTTGTAGAAGAATTTTTGAAAAAAAGTTGTAGTCGAAGAAGAAATTGCTCACTCAATTTCCACTTGATAGTAGAAACCCAAACATTGCGATTTTAAAGTTGATTTTACCGTAAAGAAATTACCGTATCAGACAGTGTAGATCAAAGATCAGACTACAGGTTTTGTGCAGTCTGATCTTGATCTACACTGTCCGCAAAAGTCGCGCTTAGCAGCCTAATGGTTAACTTTCCGATTAGCAGTTTTGTTGATTCTAAAATGTCCAGCGCCGACACCGATATTGCAGTTACTTGCGCACAGGACTTGAGACCAGAAGGTCGCAGGTTAGAATCCCCAGCTCCTCCAATTTCTTTCCGAGGATTGATGATACTCATTGCGATAGGATTTATTCCTCTCTCGGCGCTGATCATTGTTTCGACGATAGCTATATGGGGAAGCTACCAGTTGTTTGGGAAGAATATTGTGCATGGTATTTAACACTTTACCACACAATAAAATTTTAGACATGTCCAAATCGAAAGGCGACAAATTCAATGTAGCTGAAATGATTGTCCTTTGATATGCTGAAAATTTACAGACAGCAAGTTTCGATCCGGGTCACCTTGATCTATATTGTCCGCTGTAGAAAACTTGGTTGTGACCACCGGTCTAAGATATAACAGTAAAAAAACAAGTTGTGAGGAAAATAAATTATTAGGCGTAAATTCAACTAATTATTATTTATGAGAACATTTGAAATTTTATCCACTGGACAGAAATACAAGTCTTTAGTTGTATAAAGGTCTTCTGTTGAAAATATTCGAGAAAATAAGCAAATGCTTCCTAGCTTATCAGCCATAGTTCTTTTTTCGACATTATTTTCCATACAATTCAATATAGTGCTGTTCTTCTTTTGTGTTGTTCTTTGCTGTTTTACTAAAATTTTTACAGGATAGGTAAGGTCATTTCTGCATTATCTTCAGTTCTTTACTTAGTTTGTGTCACTAACCTATACGGTTATGAAACATCTACCAAGTATACTGCAAGCGACAAAACATTGTGCTTTACGTTCAATCGTATTACGAAACTCGTCGATGCACACATGAACTAAAAAAATGGACTGTCAAAGGGACAAAGATCAAACTTGGCCTACTGTGGGTCAAACATAAAATGACTTATTGTTCGTAAAACAGGAAATAAAGGAGCAAATGAGATTAGAAGTTACACCAATTTGCCAAGTGATAATAAACACAAGAGACTTTCCTAACGAGTTTTTGACAGCAATTCCTCTTCTTAATTAGCATGCTCGATGGAAAGTCAATGAAACCTAATTACAGTCCGTGTGAAATGTGACTGTTTTGAGTCTTTCGCTTGAACGAGAAAATGTTTTCTTGTTTCTTTTTGTTGGTGCGAGTGCGTGGAAAATGTGTTTTTTTTTTCTTTCGAGCATACTGTGGTGATTAAAAGCTTCAGTCGTGTCCCTGTCTATGTATCCCACTCTCTGGTCGTTCCTCTCTCTGGCTCTCTCTGTCTCCCTTTCAAAGGCAGATTTCATTATCTGAGCCTCATTTATTTTGTCTTCTGCAAATGCTTTCAATTCGGAGAAACCTACTGGTTTGTCGTCTTGTACAGGGTTAACCTGTTGCCCCTTATTTTCGCGTCGCACAGATGGTCAAAAAAGTGAACTCAAAAAGAAAATTCTCGTAAAGAACAATTCACTCCCTTTTGCCACATTGTATAAGTACTCTCTGAAAAGGTGGTAATATGCATCTGCTAAAAGTATCGTGGAGTCAGCCTGCGCAGGCTGACTCGTATAGAAACTTTCTGCTTTTGGTAAATTTGATGCATGTCCAAGGACCATTCTAACTCAGGATTTTCTCGGTTGTTAGACAAAAACAGATTTTATGGATCCATAATTTATGTGATAACTTGCTAGGTAAGATGCATCGCTAAAATGCATCAAACCCCTTTTGCCAGAGCATAGCTTATTTTTATCATGTGTCATTTTTATTCATACTTAATAATCTTTTCAAAGCTTTCTTCTGCTTAGTTGTTATAGGAGGTAATAAGTTAACCCTTTCCCAAACAAGCCCTGGTTTTCACGTGTCTGCAGGACAAGTCTTCTGAAAACACTGTGGGAAAAGGAGAAATTGCTCGTAATGAGCAATTTCTCCTTTTCCCACAGTGTTTTCTACCCTTTTTGAGACCTTTCTGCCATTTTCATAAAATTTAAAATTGTCGTCTGCAAACTCTTTTAATTTGGACCAGTCCAAAATTTGTCGTTTGGGAAAGGGTTAAAGGAATGACGAGCACGATAAACTAAACTACCGTTTGGTCCGTATAGTGTTTAACGCCGTTTTCAATATTATTTAAGTTATATCCAGCGGCCAGTGAACCTATCCAAGCTTTCCTGGAGTTTGATTTACCAGTAATACACACAATATCCTTCTCAAGCCACTGGCTGCTTTCCCAAAATAATCATTGTCGGAACAATGATCGGTGACTGTGGTGAGAAAAGAATGAATCCTGTCGCAATGGCAATCATCAATCATCGAAGGGAAATTCGCCGGACTGAGAATTCGAACCAACGACCCCCTGATCTAAAAGCCTTATACACTTCCAACTCGCCCCCAGGCCCGGCCTAAACTACCACCAAAATAACATTATAACATTTATCACCTTTTGAAAATTTACAGACCCTCGGAAGAATCAAACAATCAATCATAATCGATCAGTGGATTAAATAATCGTCGTCTGCTACTGAAAAAAATATCGGTTGATCTCACAGTGTATCTCTGTTGCCAAGGAAATTTATATCTGACATTTAAATCCTGTGGCTATGAACACCTGACCGAATATCAAGCAACTGGACCGTGCGAAAAATAATCATCAGAGGGCTAGATAGACAATACAGAAACTTCACTGAGTTAAAGATAATCCTTGCAGCCAGAGAGAAAAAACGCTGTTAAAACTTGAAAGTGTGTAGAATTGCTAAGAACTTGGTCAGCTGTGTACACATAAATTGCCAATATATATATATGGTGTAAGGGATAGAGAAACTCAAGGGATTTTCCCCATTTAAAACCGTAAACAACATTGATTTCTTTGAAGGCTACCAACAAATGAAATGCATTTTCTATCCGTTGTAATCTGTGCAACTTTGCCGCCGCCAGGCTTGAAGATACAAGAATTAATATAGTTCCATAAAATAAAGATATAATTGGCTGAAAACGAGCATGGGTTTGAGTATAGATGTACCTTTACAGAAAAAGATACTCAAATATTGCAATTTCAACGCTGTCTTGGCCAAAATATCTCATACAAGATCGGCCCTTGTAGACCATTGTGATGTAAGAATGAAAGAAATATCATTAATGAAAATTTAAAAAGAAAACAGATTTGAAAAAAAGCTGTCGCAAGATGGAAAATGGCGAGTCTAAAGAGTCATTAAAACCAGATTTTGTTTCGCAAGTTATTTCGAAAATCTGATCAAATACTCCTTATTTGCATTCTCGTGCAAAGATGGATTTAAAATCATACTTTATACAGGAAAACACGCAGAAAGCACAAGGAATTCCTGAACTTTCCTTAATTTCTCATTCCGTTAGTAATGGTTACCTGTTATTGCATAACAAGGAATAAATACTTTTTTTTTTTAACAAAGCCAAAAATTGCTATTCCGTTGGTAACGGTATAGTTATGTCATAAGAAGGGATAAATACAGTTTTGAGTCTGCTAACTATCAGTTGACACCGTAACTCAGAGGCAGACTCTCCGACTATGGTCTTAAAAGTCGTAGGTTCAAGTCCCACAGGAAGCAAGTATTTTTTCAGTCATGTTCTGATCATTGTTCTGTATAAGATATCAACACCTCTCCAAAAAAAGGGGGTCAAAATCTGGTTAAACCGTTGAATTTCCCTGTTTAACTTTCCCTGTGTTTTCAAATGTATCAGTTCGGCGAAAAAAAAAAGTCTGTGCGTGGTAATGTATTAACCCTTTCCCAAACAAGCCCTGGTTTTCACGTGTCTGCAGTACAAGTCTTTTGAAAACACTGTGGGAAAAGGAGAAATTGCTCGTAACGAGCAATTTCTCCTTTTCCCACAGTGTTTTCTACCCTTTTTTATAACTTTCTGCCATTTTTATCAAATTTAAAATTATCGTCTGCAAACTGTTTCAGTTTGGACTAGTCCAAAATTTGTCGTTTGGGAAAGGGTTAAAACTGTGGGTGGTAGGCCAAGTGTGAAACGTTTGTCGTAACTTAGCACTGTTACTCTATCTCTTTACCACACGACAAAAATGTAGACTCATCAAAATTGGAAGCATACGCAGACGACATATGTGCCTCAAATGATGAATTTTGTCTTTGATATGATAGAAAACATTGTGAAAACAGGACAAAATGCTAGTTACCAGCATTTTCTCCTTTTCTCTCGATGTTTTCAAAAGGCTTCTTCCTTGGGGTCGTTAAAACTCGAATTGTCTGCAAAAGGGTTAAATCAACACTGTAAATCAATAAACATACATAATTACATGGATAGGAATGCTGAAATTCTATATTCTACTTACCCCATAACCAGTCGAAAAAAAATTTAGACATGTACGTTTCGAAAGCGTTTGCAGACGACAAATCAAATGTATACGGAATGATGGAAGTTGTCTGTGAAAGGAAAGTCAACATTGTTGGAAGAGATGACAATGCTGGTAATCTGCATTTTCTCCTTTTCTCGCTATGTTTTAAAAAACTTTCCCACTCAGGGTTGCAGATACTCGTATTTAAACCTTTACCACAAAATCCCGACTTTTAACGACCCCGAACGACAAGGTTTTTGAAAAGATTGTTGGAAAAGGAGGAAAATGCTGGTAACCAGCATTTTCTCCTTTTCCAACAATATTTTCTACCTTATCAAAGACAGATATCTTCATTTTTGTAACATCTAATTTGTCGTCTGCAAATGCTTTGAATTTGGTCCAGTCAAAAAAAAATGTCGTTTGATAAAGACTTAAAGGCTTATTCAACAGGATCATAGGTTAATTGTTAACTGATGTTTGTAACCAGAACAGCGGGTTTTTGAAATTTGTTAGCTGCTCTATCATACATGCAGCTTACAATCAAATTTTGCTAAGCCTAGTTAGAGTAGCCCTGGTAATGCGTAAGAGTGGTGAACCGGGATTTGTGGGCTCGAATCTCAGACTCGACCAACGATTTTTCTTTTTCGGTGACAAATGTAATTAACCCGTAATACATGATCCTATCAAAGGTTTACCCTATCGCGACAGTATCTACGGAAATTCACAGCTCGATCTTTCGATACTATTACTAATTAGTTTAATTTTGAGAGTTAGTGACCAGTAAAACGAGGTGTAAAAACGGTGAATTCTTCAGGATATCTCTCATACACTCTCATATTTCTGAAGTAATACACATATGAGCCATGCTCTGGCAAAAGGGGGCTTAATGCGTCACCGTGATGTATGATACCAAGCAAGTTGTTACATGATCATGGATCCATAACAGCCGCTTTTTTAACAGCCGACTTAATCACGTGGTAAACTGGTCCTTGGACATACTGAAAATTGACCAATAGCGGAAAGCTTCGGCCCAGGTCAGCCTGCGCGAACTGCGCAGGCTGACCTGAGTCGATACTTTTCGCAGATGCATTAAGCCCCCTTTTCAGAAAGCATGGATCAAATGTAAAGCATCTATTTTACACGTCCAAGATTGATCATTAATGCATTCATGCACTGCTGTGAACAGAACTAAATTGAATACTGAAACTTTTACCTACATCTAGCAATAGAAGAATCGGTGGAACTAAACATCCTTCTTAAAGCTATCAAAGGATATTAGTAATGCTTTTAAGCAGACAGATTGCCAAAGAGTTTAGACAAAAATCTCTGCGCACACGCGCGCGAGAGAGAGAGAGAGAGAGAAAGAAAGAGACAGAAAGACACACACAGCGAGACAGAGAGGGAGCCAGTGAGAGAGTGAGCGAGAGAGGGTCGGAGACAGAGAGACAGAGTAAAAACAAAGACAGGCAACAGATGGGGATCAGCTGGGATCAATAACGACACTTCACCTTTTAAAACAAGTCACTTTTTTTGATGACGCCAGAAGCTATGCAATTTCAAGTAACTCGCAGATAGAAAAGTACAACTGAGCTATGTTCTGACAAAAGGGGGCTAAATGCAACTCTGCTATGCATGATACCAAGAAAGTTGGTACATAAATATGGATCAATAAAACCTATGTTGTATAGCAAACAATTTAATCATGAGGTACACTGGTCCTTTAACATGCAGAAAATAGATTAATAGCAAATAGTTTCAACTCAGGTCAGCCTGCGCGGACTGCGAAGGCTAATCTGTGTCGATAGTTTTTGCAGATGCATGAAATCCCCTTTTCACAGAGCATGGTTCAATTACTAAATCTTTATGATGTTGAGCATACTCGAATGAGTCATGCTCTGTAAAAAGGGGCTTTAATCTTTCCGCAAAATCAATACACCCATGACGAGGTTCGCGCAGGCTGACAAGTGCCGAAAGTTTTTGTCATTTGTCGTGGCCAAGAAAAATGCTACCTGATGATTCAACCGGTTATTAGACAAAATTGATTTTATGAATCCATAATTACGTGTGGACTTGGTTGGTACATTGCATCACTGAGATGCATTAAAATAACAATAGCTGCTAAAAGTAAACAAAGCAGGTGTTAAATTGCATTGAAATTTAAATCATATTCAAAAGTATGGAATTTATTGTGAAAATGACAATTTGTTATTGTACGGTCGATCCAAGTGTTAGTCGCTGGCAGAGAAATTACTTTCAAAACTTGATTAAAACTTACCAGGACATTCTATCTTTTCTGTACTTTGTGTTTGATGTTTAAATTCAGTTTTTTCTGCCCAGCGACCTACACTTAGACCGACCAAACAATGACACATATGGATTGTCATCTCAGCAATATTTTCCATACTTTTGAACGATATGATTCAAATTTAAATGCATTTTAACACCTGCAATGTCTTCTTAGCCGCTATTGGGCCTTTGACCCTTTACCACACAATCCCGACTTTTAACGACCCTGAGAAAAAAGCATTTTGAAAACATTGTGGAAAAAGGAGAAAATGCTGGTGACTAGCATTTTCTCTTTTTCCCACAATGTTTTCTACCATATCAAAGAAAAATCGCATCATTTGAGCCAGACTGAAATTGTCGTCTGCAAATGCTTTCAGTTTAGACTAGTCTGAAATTTTGTCGTTTGGTAAAGAGTTAAACCCCTTCACCATAAGCGCAACTCAAGGTCTTTTCAATTTTAATTAAAACATATTTTATTGCTATTGCTAAGTCAATATTCGGACACACGTGTACCACAAAACGCGTCAAACCGTTGCAACAAGAAAACCAGCAACAGGATACGGCGATCAATGTTTAACTTAACCTTTTCCCAAACGTCAAAATTGCACACTTAATTAATAACAGCATATCAAGACGACAAATTAAATCCGGCACAAATGATGGTATATGGCTTTGGAAAGGCAGAAAACATGGGAAAAGTTACACGCATTTTCGTCTTTTCCCGAAATGTTTTCAAAGGCCCTCTATTTCAGGGTTGTTGAAACACAGGACTGTTTGGTAAAAAGTTTCAGGATGGAAATCAGACCGATAATTTAACCCTGAACCTGCTAAATAAGTGAAATGAAAATTTCAAGTCGGTAGTAAGAACCCAAATTTTGCTCTTTCAAAGATGTCTTTTGGGATAAAAAAAAAAACATCTCTTTATCGGACAGAGTAGAGTAAAGATAAGACTGAACATTATGTGCAGCCTGATCTTGATCTACACTGTCCGCAAAAGGTTATTGCATCGGGCTTAGCAGCGTAAAGGTTAATATCCCAGAACAATAGGCGTTAAATGGGGCATTGAACAGCGGACGATATAGATTAAGGACAGACTACACAGAACGTGCCATCTGACAATGGATCAGTCCGCGCAAGGTGACCTGAGTCAAAAGTTTTTGCTGTTGGTCAACTCTCTGCATGTCAAGGATCGCACTTTCTCAAGATTCAGCCGGTTGTTAGACAGATTGGATTTTATTAATCCAGCATTATCTGATGACTTGCTCTGAATAAAGCATCAAGGAGGTACATTAAACCCCCGTTTACCAGAGCACAACTCTTTTTAAAAAATAAAGTAAAGAGTAAAGGAATGAAAATAATTACGAGTACAATGATATTGTTTGACAAAATTAAAGCGAGACGTTTGCGTATTCAATGACCTAACTTCGTTCACATTGGATACAACCCCGTACACTGCACGGGAACTTACGAATACGATTCACGGAAACTAATAAATGTAAGTTTAACCCTTAGGCTGCTAAGCGCGACATAATGACTTTTTGCGGACAGTGTAGAGCAAGATCAGACTGCACTGAACGTGCAGTCTGATCTTAGATCTACACTGTCCGATAAAGGGATATCTTTCCCCCAAAAGTACTTTTGAATAGAAAAATACGGGTTTTTACTAACGGCTAAAAAAGTTTCATTTCATATGTATAGCAGGACAAGGGTTAATATTGCCTTATTGTATATCCAAGGGGTCTTAAAGGTGCATGTCAATGGCTTATGTTACAATTGTGTGAATGATCCTCAACAGATCATTGACCTCGATTTACATAAGTACTCCTAGAGCAAATTCCTTAAAAGGTAGTTTACGGATAAACCGTCCACATGTATACCATTAACGTATTTCTCGAGAATATTTCTCACTCACTGCTTTCTGAAAATGAATTTCCTTTCTCCAATTTGCAGAAGTATGCTTTTATCGATGCTAAAACACACACACACACACACACACACACATGCCGTTTTAAACGCACGACTTGCAAGTGCCTTTACAGTCTTTTTTTGTCGAACAAAGGGGCATAACTGTGTTGAATATATTTAAGGCTAATTTGTCCTTCCTGTATAGGTCTTTCTTTTGATAATTAAGAACTAGCCCAGGTTTGAAGTAAATATCTACAGTAATGACAGAGATATAAGAAAATGTCCACACACTCGCATGAAAACTTCGCAGGCGACGACAGGGCTATTTAAAAAAAGGCTAAAACAGAAATAAACACAGAGAGGCAGAAGAAACGCTTGTAAATATAGAGCACAGGCTTCGAAACTTAGGCAAAAGAAAGTCCAAATCAATTTATTATTTACCAAAGGCGATAACAAACCGGAAGTTACCCACGAAGTTGCAATAACCGACAATGTCCAATATTTACAGAATTGACTCGGTGTTCCACAGGCATTATCGTTATGTACATTTCATATCCGCCTTTGTTTATAACCTTTACCAAATAATCCAGGGTTTTAACTACCTTCAGGAAGAAGGAATTTGAAAACATAGGGGGGAAAAAAGGAGAAAATGAAGGCAACCAGCATTTTCTCCCATTCCCACAATGTTTGCAATCAGGTTTCAAAGACAAACCCCAGCATTTGAGCTTCCTTTTTTGGCTTCAAATGCTTTCAGTACGGTTAAGTTTTTTTTTTTTTTTTCCGTCTCGTTGGTTAAGAATATCTTTTCTTACCACTAGAAAATGACTGAATTTGGCTTAGTTTTAAAGCTTTCGGTTTACAGTCAGAAAAGTATTTTGTTCGACCCTTGGCGGCGTAGCCGGTTACATAAGAATGTCCAATGTACTGCACAGCCCAAACCTACTACTGGTGAAACCAAGGAAATATATGAATTAGTGAGGTGTTGTCGTGTATTTAACTGACCAACCGTCAGAGGCGGTGTAAAAAAAACTATTCAGACATGCTCGTGTATGCTTTTGAATGTTGCACACAAAGTCTTTTTCACAAACAGAGGTTTGTTGCAGAAGTATGCAAACCTATTCCATAATTCGAATATTAATGAAAATTTTAAAGGTGACGTCAAGGTGACCAAGACGTTGTGCTCCGGGTAGCCGTTGGTACTGTTATTCAATCCTATGTAACTTCTAAATCGATCTTTGTATTTTGGTGACATTTGTAGCTTGTATCATGTATCAATGATACATCGGCAAATTTCGATAGTAAAATGCCTGTAAATAGTCAAGTTATGGAAAAAGTCTATATACTTCTTGGATAGTCTTCGTATACACACATAGTGCTCTGCATTGTTTGAGCGTGACTGTGCAAAAATACATACAGTAAATAGTTTACCCAATATTTCAAGGTTAAACCGGATACATCGAAGGTGTGGCAGAAACACCTGACAGTGTAGATCCACGTTTAGACGCACGTTCTAGCAGTCCTACAAATAGCCACAAAGTCTCACTTTGTAGCTCTTTTTATTCCCCGAGAGGTAAGTTGAAATACCGTTTGTCTAATCATGAACAGTATCGAAGCTCTCGAAACGACCACGAACGAAGAAACAGTAAAACTTACGCGGTTAAAGTTCTTTAGTCTCACAACCGTCCACAAAAATTAGTTCATGCACTTCTAGATTTGAAAATCCTGTTGTAAAGCATGGATGATTAACAAGAATAAGAGGCTGAATACATTCACAGATCGAGGACAAAACAGAAATCACCAATCCTTAGCAATGTCTTCTCATATCACAATGCTGTTAGCTCTTTACCAAACGACAAAATTTTGGACTTGCAGACGACAAATCAAATGTGGCTCAAATGGTAGAGATTGTCTATGAAAGGGTAGAAATCATTGTGGAAAGCGGAGAAAATGCTGGTTACCAACATTTCTCCGCTCCCACAAGTTTTCAAAAGCTTTTATTCAAGGTAGTTAAAACCTGCTGTTATGTGTATACGGCAAACATCATTCTTTTGCTTCGCAAACAGTTATATGCAGATGTTAGTGGGTATTTAACTCAAAATACTGTAGAAAAGTCAAACAGAGTCGAACAGGTTTACGTACAACAAGGCAATCATCAGAAACGCTAATTTCTATACAGGGCCCATATCGACCGATGATTCTTAAGAACATTCTTAGTCTTATTCTTAAGAATTTTCTAAATTTAAAAGTAACGCAATTTCTGACTGACTGACCTAAAAGTTGTTTTACTTTCTAAATCTAAAATCAGACCTCGAATGACATTAAGAATGGGTGGTGAATGCGGACTCTTGGCTTTTTCTTTTCATACTATAGTCAGAGTGTAAATGTTAGACTTACTGTCTCAAAAACAAATGAAATATCATAAAAAAAAAAACTCGTTTCAATCTTCATTCAGGTTTACATATATGACAAACTATTAAAATTCAAATTACAGTGTATAAAGTTTTCGTTTTCGTTCTTTTGAATTTTACGAAATAAATTTCTCAGGCGTCAAAAAATGTAAATATTTGTTTACCTTAAA
This sequence comes from Tridacna gigas, assembly GCA_945859785.2. NCBI lineage: Eukaryota > Metazoa > Mollusca > Bivalvia > Cardiida > Cardiidae > Tridacna > Tridacna gigas. The sequence continues at coordinate 23,007,517 of OX244030.2, forward strand.
TTTTGTCTTCACTTTCTTGTATTTTCCAATACTGCGAGCTTGCCACCCTAATCCAAACAAATAAGGCGAAACTGGTAACAGGAAAGGCAAATAAAGAGCTAACCAGTCACACTAAGTCAAACCAAATAAATTCCGATAAATGGTGACTAGGGATACGAATAATGTTCCGAGCGTGGTACTTCGGAATTAATAATAGTGTAACGACCAGAGAGCTGTATAGAGAAGATCACTAGAGAAACACTTTCATCCTTTTCTTCATTATGGTATAGAAATCGACAGATACTATGACAGAGAAATGGTGTGAAAACAATATTGCTGATAGTGTTCGTGGTCAAAGGTATCCGACGATCGTGTTTTTTGTTTAACTCAATACCCCCTGATGCACATATTGGGAGATGGCTTTGAAAAACACTTTTGAAAAATACGGATACTCAACATGAAATAAGAGTACAGAGTACTAGTGAAAACAACTTTGGCCAAATGCAAAATAAGTCGATAAGGTTGATTTTTCCTTCAACCACAAACCTTTCAAAAGTGGTGTGCTTCAACATGATACTGAATTAAGTGCAATTAGCATATTATTAATTTCATAAGTTCCATCAAAAAAGTCTTTCAACAATACAAGAAAATACTAAATGGCCCAGATATAGAAGCCAATTTCATTATTGAGGACACATATCGACGATTGTAGAAAGGGTATAACAACTGCCGGGTTATTTTGTTGGACAATTAGTTAATTCATCATCGGCAGGATTTGTGATCGTTCACAGAAATGAGAGCATTAATCAACGTACACCATTCTTTAAACATAAAAAATGAAAATTGAAGCATGCACTCGGACACCGATTTCTATCTTCTTTCTTCTCATTTTCAATAATGTTTTGATCGACTAGTCTAACATCTGACCACCATAAGACACCACATGGGCTTTTGAAAACGGAATGTGTAACGTAAAACTGGACAGAATGCGACATCTGATGTTGGGTCTACATGTACTATCAAGGTGTCTTTTCAGCTGATTTTACTGTTAAAATACACCCATTTATTAGTACCAACAGAGTTTGAAAGACAAAAAAAAAAAAATACGGTTGGCCAAATTTTGACAACATCAGTTGCATACCATTTAAACAAAAGTCGATGTAAAAACTGCGCTAAAACCCCTTTTAACAGAACATGGCTAAATTAATAAAGATTACAACTAAGCAAATACTCCATCCTCCACAACATCAAAAAAGGCATTAACACTAAATAATTTGATTTGGATGGAGGATGATTTGAAACCTAGAACGACACTGAGAGTAGCACGTGCGACCTTTTTTTGCCAAATTCGATTTTCTTGTCACGGTACCAAATCAATGTGCGCTTCGGGATTCAGCAATCAAATATCAAGAAAAATAGAGGTCGTCTAGGGTTTGAAGTGATAATCTTGTCAAAAAACTTTACGCTCATGTCGACTGGCAGGGGAAAAAACTGCTTGGATTTTTTTAAAGTAAACTCTTTCGTAAACGATCAAATTTCTGACTGTTCCAAACTGAAGCATTTGCAGACGGTAAATTTGATATGGTACAAAGCCAAGGATGGGACTTTAATCAGAAAAAGTAGAAAGCATTGTGGGAGAAAAAATACCGGTTTCCAAAATTTTTTTTCCCCACAATGCTTTCAAAGCTGTCTTGCTCAAGGTCGATAAACTGACTGGCTGACCCGTATCGATCGATCAATTGAATGATTGATGTTTAAAGCCGTTTTCAACATTATTTCAGTTATATCGACGATCAAACCACTTATGTATATTTTCCTTCAGTTTCTTTTACCTTTACTTAGCATGGTATTCATCTCAAGCCACCGGCTGCTTTCCAACATAACCATCGTCGAAACTATTATCAGCGGTGAGAGAGGAATGAATCGTGTCGCAAATGACTATCATCAATCCTCGCAAAGAATTTCGTTGAGCTGGGGATTTAAACCAGCGCGCCCTTTTTTCTAAGGTCGCGTACGCTACCGACTTCGCTACCGGGGCTTGGCTCAAGGTCGTTAGAATTCGGGATAGTGTGGTAAACTGTTAAGTGTCAAAAATGATATTTCTTTTAATCTCCTGGACGAGTGTATCAAATCTTTTCTTTTTGAACAAAACTTTCTACTTAAACATCGATAAATACTATAAACTACTTTTTCTCTGCACTCGAAAAGGAATCGGTTGCTTTAAATCAGTAAAAGGGGCGGCAATTTTGTCGTTTTGAAAGGTGCCATGCTCTGTGAAAAGGGGACTTAATGCATCTGCGAAAAGTATCGATTCAGTTCAACCTGCACAGTCCCCGCAGGCTACCCAGGGCCGAAACATTTCGCTAGTGGTCAATTTTCTGCATGTGAAGGGACCATTGTACCTCATGATTCAGACAGTTGTTCCAAAAAATGGATTTTATGAATCCATAATAACATGACAACTTGCTTGGTATCATCCATCACGGAGATTAATTAAGTCCCCTTTTGCCAGAGCATGGCTCAAATCTATTTAATGATACCAAATATGACGTCATCGTATAGGTGATTTGAAAACGATACCACATACTAGACACGCGTTGCTGATTATGGGACATTTCCACAGACATTTGCAAACTTAGCGCAAAAATTGAAAATAAATCTATAGGCCAGGTATTTCCTAACGGAAATACCATCAATAGATTTTTTTTCACAACCATTTATGAGTCATGCTCCGCCAAAAGGGGGCTTAATACATCTGCAAGCAGTATCGACCCAAGTCGGCCTACGTAGTCCGCGCAGACATACCTGTGTCGAACATTTTTTCTTATTTGTCTATTTTCTGCACGTCAAAGGAACGGTCTACCTCATGATTCAGTCGTTTGTTAGACAAAGAGGATTTTATATATCCATAATTTTAGTATCACAGATAAGCAATAAACCCCTGTTGCCAGAGCATGACTCATATGTTCTTCCTTATTGATAGCTTTCCTACATGTTCTCCAGACAGAATGATTCTTTAGTTATTATGTAGGGTATCGAAAACCGTAACAATCCTCTCAAAGTATTTACTACTATTGTATTTCCTACAGGTTACTCTGTGTCAGGATTTGACTCCTTAAAACACTCGTCACAACTCGGTCGATTCCGTAACTACATCAAACCTCGTCCGTGTCAAGAAGCTTCCATGTTGAACTGCCAATCACATGATATTAAACCTGGCGGCTCCCATATAAATCGATTATCAACGACATAAACAACCACGGTAAAGTTATTCACATTTATCAATCTGTCGGTAAAAAAATCCAACGGAATCGATTAACAACGTTAAAAATTGAACGTACAAACTATTTGTCAACCGAAACGTATTTAGAAAGAATTCGATAGAAAATAATGACTCATGTTTTCTTTTTTAAGAGGAGCCTTACAATTTTAATAATGGTAAACCCGCGTATTGCCTACGTAGAAATGTACAATGTAGGTGCATGTCAAGATACGTGATACAGCCGGGGGACTTGATCAACGGATCAGAGACTTGCCGAATAACGTTAAAAACCAGAACCACTATACAGAGTATGAACTCCAATACCGTAACGTAAGCCTTTAACTCTATAGCTACGATGCTTCGAACTGTGTTGCCAAAAACGTTAAAAAAATAAGCTTTAACAGGTGTGTAGCCAGGAATGTGGTAAACATGAAGGCCAATTTATTCTAAATTTTCTTCTCTCTCTCTCTCTTTTTTTCTTTCGTCGTTTTTACACTAACAAAATACATTTAGCGCCTTAGAGAGCCAATCACAAATTTTTCAATAATTCAGACAAAGTAAATCACGATAAGACTGCATTTTGCAGCCAATGTAATTTAAGATCAGACTGCACAGAACTTTGATTTTTACATTGTCCGCTATTTAGTTTTATTTTCTGGCAAAAGCAATTTTGAGAGATGATTTGGTCTCTTTTCCTGACTGAGAAAGCACGTTTCGTTTTTTTTTTCGGCGAAGCTGAATGAGCTGGCTTTTGACCTACTTTTTGGAACTGATAAAAAATGGATAAAGAGAAAAATTTGATTGGTCAAAAATGTTTAGGTAAAACATTAAATTTGGCGGAAGGATATGTGAAAGAGTGTCGTTTGCTGTAACAAATTCAAAACTTGTTTAACACATTACCTCTTAAAAATCAAAACAGACTACTTGCAAAAGCTTAAAGTAAAATTTGGATAAACTGCAAATATTATGGTGTTTTGCTTGGGAAAACATTCTGCCAAACAGAGCACAATGCCCGATACCATTAATTTCTCACTTTGCCATGATGTTTTCAGACCAGTTGTGTTCTAAATAGAAGTCATCTTCGGGAGGTATTAAGTTAACCTTAATCCAAACAATCTTATGTTTTTAACGACCCTAAGGAAGAAACTATTTGAAATAAAATGTGGGAAAAGGTGAAAATGCTGGTAACGAGCATTTTCTCCTTTTACCACAATGTTTTCTAGTCTTTCAGAAAAAATCTCTTGATTTCAGCCTCACTGAATATGTCATTTGCAAATGCCCTCAATATGGACGAAATCTTGTCGTCTGGTAAAGTGTTAGAAAGAGAACGGGTTTATATTATGTTTTTCCATGCGGGCTTTGATTGGAGACTAGATAATGTCTCATTTATCTTTTGGCCCTATTCAGACACATAACATCCCTAATTTTCAGTGAAATATGGCCATTATGATTTTCCTATCTTACACCGTTTGAGAAAAATATTGTGAAACCCGACAGAAGTCATAGGTCAAAGCAAGCACCCCATGCCTACGCCTGTATCCATATCATGGCCTTACCTACATTTTTCTGCTTCTTTAACCGTCCAAAATTGATATTCATGACAAAACTAATATTTTCTTTGATGTTGAGTATAAAATCAGGTAGTTTATATGTTGGCCTATTTTAGACTTATTTCATCTAGGGCGTACAGTCTTTTCAATGAGGTAAGTCGGTCTGATTCATGAACATGTATGCGAACTATAATTATATAATTGAAACAGTAATGTGATAAAAGCAAAGTAATCTAGATTTTGGGCAGAAATTTTATTTCGCATAAACACTCTTTACAAGGTCGCCATATAATCACTTGATACCATTTTTCTAAGCTCTTTATCAGACTTGAAAGCATTTGCAGACGACCAATTAAATATGCTCAAATCCTAATTTTTTTACTATAGTAGGATAGAAAACATGGTGGAAAGGGAAAAAATACTGGTTATCAGCATTTTATCCTTTTCCTGTCGTGTTTTCAAGTGCCTTTTTGCTTTGTTGGGTTCGTTAAAACTTTGAATGGCGTGATCAAGTGTTAATAAAAGTTTATCTCAAAAGCTAACTCTGCCAGATCCTGTATGTGTAACTTAGGAAAGCAATACGTGTTCAAACACTTTTATAATAATTACATATTTGAACGTCACAAAGAAAGGCTCAAGAAACCAACTGGCTACATATAAAATGGCCCAGCAACAGTAATAAATAGCAACAGACTCGGGCGACCTACATTTCAATAGAATGCTCTAAGTTCGGGTAAAATTCATTTGCATATATGACATATTAATACATGTAGTTTTAGACAAGGGCGGGAGGAGCACAGACCGTAACAGCATATATTCCCAGAAGAACTAAAAGTTCCTATCATATAGTACAATATCGATAGTTTGTTAGTCGGTTAGGTTTACAGTAAATGGTTATTCCGCTGGATATACATGGAATCAAACTTAGTTAAATCTTAAACACGATAAGCTACATCCCGAAAAAAAATTACAGGAATCCCAAAATTCATAATACCCCCAATCTTTGGATTTTGGATTTTATGTTTATACACAAGTGACAATATATGGCGTGCAACACACGAAAAGGGGCCTTCGGGCATATGCGTAAAAGTGTGTCGTCTCAGATCAGCCTGTGCAGTCTGTGGCTACTCCGAGACGACACTTCCCATTTTTATGCGATTTTCAGTTTCACGAAAGTCTACTGTATGAAAAAATCTTATGTAGTCGTAAAGTGCCGTCTCGGATTAGCCTGCGCGGACTGCGCAGGCTAATCCGGGACGACACTTTACGCAAATGTCCGAAGGTCCCATTTCGCATGTTGCGGGAAATTTATCGGAGTGTAAGTATACTACTGGTGTCCAATGCGGGTCGAAAAATATTATGCCACACAATGAAAAACAATTCTATATAACATATTATCCCAGACTTCAATCACCAATTAAAGGATTTTCGTAATGATATGTACTATTTTCTTTTTTTCCTTATGATAAAATGTCACAGGTGGCCTATTGTCATTGACACTTGATGACGCGTAATGTATTGCTGCAGTATGGATTGCTATCATATGCAATATTAACACAAAATGTCCAATGGCTATCAAACCCTCCCCAGAGGTCAATTTAACTGGTGTTTATTTCGATCTAAAATCACTAACTCTTCAACAAAATTGTTAGGACAACCGCATGAAGTCTCAGGCAGTTGTTCACAACTTAGATATTGGTACTTTTTTGGACATGCTGTTGTTGAAGTTGTTATGCTTGACCACAGACTTATTGCAATGTTTTAACCCTTTACCACACAGTCTCGGATTTTAACGACCCTGAGAAAGAAATCTTTCGAAAACATCATGGGAAAAGGAGAAAATGCTGGTAACCAGCATTGTCTCCTTTTCCCACAATGTTTTCTAGCCTTCTCAAAACAAATTTATTTACTTTTGAGTCACATTTATTTTTTCGTCTGCAGATGCTTTGAATTTGGACTGGTCTAAAATTTTATCGTTTGTTCAAGAGTTAAAGTTCAGTATAACCTTTTTCCATGTCTCTGTCTTTCAGCACCAAATTCGAGAATGTACGTAAACCCCTCTTTCAAAAACAATTCACTGAAACACAGAAATGAACCGTGCTCTGTGAAAAGGGGGCTTAATGCATCTGCACAAAGTATCGACCCACGGCCGAAACTTTTTGCTATCTTTAAATATTCTGCATGTGCAAGGACCAGTTTACCTCCAGATTTAGTCAATTGCTAGACTAAATGGACTTTATGAATCTATTATTACGTGATGATTTGCTTGCTATCAAGCATAACAGAGATGTATTAAGCCCCTTTTTCAAAGAGCATGGCTCAAATATTTTTATCGTAAATGCTGGACTAAACAAATGGACGAAATAGATTCAGTACTTATCCCTATGCAGATGTCCCGTTTTACCTATTGCGTGGTATTTCTAACTGTGAGGGTTTGATCATGTAACGCCGGAAATTCTAAAGAAATAGGATTGATGAATTGCGTCATAGATAACTAACGTGCCATGTTTCTCATACATAATTGCTGTCATCTACACTATCAGCTCATTTTTGACTGTTTCTATATCTAGACGTCCTCCTCTAAAAAGATGAAGACTTTTCCAGAGTTGCCATAAATAAACAGTCATCACTGCAAATAGAATTGTTAGTCATTTGGGTGTTTACTGTGACAAAAGTGCAGTCGGCAAAGAAAGTCAGTGCCCTACACAATCTACAATGAACTTGGACTTTCACAAAATGTCCTATCTCAAATACTCTGAGCACCAATTTTGGAGACCGTTACTACAATCCTAACCGTTTCACAGCCTGCCTCAAGCGACTTAAGTAGCGCTTGCGAATGACATAGATCAGGATGGGACTTCAAAGAAAGTGTTACGTGCTATTATCAATCTCAATTTGTCTTTAACCGAATGCCCTACGTAATACTATCTCCTAAATCTTGAACTCCACTTTGGGAGGCTAATACCAGAAATTTAACCGCCTCACAGCCTACAAAAGGCGAACGAGGGTATGTGGTTGACGTATATTAAGATCAGACTGTCGGAACAGAGAGTAAAGTGGACTTGTATTATAGCTATCAGAAATATTCAGCGATGAAGAAGTTTTGCTCATTTTAAGTCTTTTATCTAACAATCAATCCATTTGTCTACATCCAAGGCAGAAGTGATGTGTGTGACTTATTGGCTTTGTCAGAACAGCCTGTCGCTATAGTACGAAACCTTGACCATTAACCATGGCAGAACTGACACTGCTATATCCAATGACACTGCTATATCCAAGGCTGAAGTTATATGTGTGATTTATCGGCTTTGTCAGAATAGCCTGTTGCGATAGCACGAAACCTTGACCATTGACCATGTCAGAACTGAAACTACTATATCCAAGGCTGAAGTTATATGTGTGATTTATCGGCTTTATCAGAATAGCCTGTCGCGATCGCAAGTAACCTTGACCATTGACCATGTCAGAACTGACACTGCTATATCCAGTGACACTGCTATATCCAAGGCTGAAGTTATATGTGTGATTTATCGGCTTTGTCAGAATAGCCTGTCGCGATAGCACGCAACCTTGACCATTGACCATGTCAGAACTGAAACTACTATATCCAAGGCTGAAGTTATATGTGTGATTTATCGGCTTTATCAGAATAGCCTGTCGCGATAGCACGCAACCTTGACCGTTGACCATGGCAGAACTGAAACTACTATATCCAAGGCTGAAGTTATATGTGTGATTTATCGGCTAATTGAGAATAGTCTGTAGCGATAGCACGTAACCTTGACCATTGACCATGGCAGAACTGAAGCTGCTATACCTTCGTGTCAGCTCTCTTGTAACTCACAATACCAATCTCCATTATCTAGCAGTCAATGGGTAAACTTTGTGTATGTGTTCTGGTTCATTTTTTTTTTTCATAGGTCGTTTGAGAAGAAACGATAATTTTACAGCTAATAGCTAAAACATTGGAAAGAAGGCAATTATCTTAAAGGATCATATGGAAAACATTGTGCGAAATGGAATAATTGTTTGTAGTAAAGTCCGTTGTTCCTTTTCGTTTATAAAAAAAAAACGGGCATATACAGTTGGGTAGAAAGAGTCGTATTTGCTCAAAGACTGTTCATTAGGAGCACTTCTTTAGTGAATTTTAATCTCTACATTGAACAATAAGTGAAATGAACAAAGAAAATGTGAACAGAGGATATGATCACTGATTACAATTGTTCTTGAGGTTGCTCACTGAATTAAAGAAAAAAATACTATTTAGGAGTTGAAACCCTTTCAGCACAGCAGGCGAAAACATGGGCTTTTGTGGACGACATAGGTTACCACTAGAACGGCACGGAATGTGCAGTCTGGGTCCGAATGGTTTAGCCAATCAGAAGTTGTGTTACTTTCTAAATCTTATAATAAGAGCAAGAATATTCTTTAGAATAGTTGGTGAAAACAGACCCTGCTGATCTTGAATCTATACTATTCGCTTGCTTGGTCAGTCCTATAAATAAACATTTTTTCTTGGCTTCAGCGGATTAAATTTTCAGTTGAAGATTAAGGTAAAGTCTATATTATATTTATGAAATTTAGTCCTGAAAGAGTTAAAGGGGCATCAAACCAGATTTCGTTTCACAAGATTTTAAGGAAATCTGAAAAAGAAGACTACTTTTCATTTTTATGCTAAAATGTCTTTAGGATTAAAAATAGGGGGAAATACATGAAGAAAACACTAGGAATTACCAAGATTTTTGTAGTTTTACAGTACAATTTTCTTCATCGTGTTCACCAACTATCTGCCCCACCCCAAACAAAATAGGGTCAAAATCTTGTTCAATGCCCCTTTAAAGACTTGCAATAGGACATATATCATCCGAAGAAAAGAGTAGAAAATACATGGGTCCCTCTCGACATGAAGATTCATTAACTTTACTTTCTATGCTGTAACTGACAGGTTCGTGAAATATAGGATTACTTTCAGGAAACAGCGGCACTTTTTCAGTTTTAATGGCTTGGTTTTAATGACTTGGTTTTATGACTTGGAATATTTTTGTAATTATTCCTCTGACTTAAGATTTTTTTTATTATATTAATAATTCTGAGCCCATATGTGTGACATCATTTCACAAGGATGAAACTTTATTACATTATTATAAATTTTCCGGTTCAAATACACGCAAAAAAAAAAAAATATCAGACAAGACGGGAAAATATTCCGTATCTTCGCAGTGTCATAAACGGGTCCAAATATGGTACGACGACGTAACCCTCGCACTGAATACGTTCAGACTGGTCTTCGATTTGATTTGTCATTTTCACGCTATAATATCCTCGCAATTTGATTGGTCAAAAAGTTAAGCTATAATAATCTTCCACCGATCTTAACAACGAATTGATCACCCATGAAAACCAGTATTTTCTTTCAAATGTTGAAGGCGATTCTGGTCATAATTTAACTGGAGGTAGCGGACAGTAGCGGAAAGTGTACATCTAAGATGTTGATCTCTACATTGTTCACCTCATTGCCTAATAGTCTGACAAAATCGACTTTGCAATTACAGTATGTGTATCTTTAGTAATCATTGAAAATGTCCATCTCATTTGAGTCATGCTCTGGGAAAAGGGGCTTAATACATTTGCAAAAAAATATCGTCTCATGCTAACCAGCGCACTCTGCCCAAGCTGACCCGGGTCGATACGTTTTGCTACCGGTCAATTTTCTGCATGTCAAAGGACCATTTTACCTCATTATGCAGCCGGCTGTCAGACAAAATGGGTTTTATGGATCAATAATTGTTTGATGACGCTTTATATAATGCATCATGGAGATGTATTAAACCCCATTGCCACGGCACGGCTAAAATGTTTAACACCATAAGAGTGAGCATAATCCAATGACTGACCTACCGACCGATTGACCGACCCACCGACCGACCGGTCGATCGATCGGTCGGTCGGTCGGTCGGTCGATCAATCAATCGATTGCATGATTGATTGATTGACTGATCGACTAATTGACTGACTGATAGATTGATTGGTTGAATGAATGAATGAATGAATGAATGAATGAATCATTCATTCATTCATTCATGGATTGATTGATTCATATATTAATTGATAGGACTGTGTTTTACTCCCCTTTCAATATTAATCGTATCACGGCGACAGATCAAATATTCATGTTTGTCCTTGGTTTTACTGGCAATAGGCTAGACTCTGAAGTGTCTTGCCAAAGGACACTACCACCAAAACAACACCAGTGTTTTCATCGCGGCTTAAACCCGGGCCTCCAGGTTACGAGTCCTACACTTGACTACTAATCCATGCAGCACCCCTCTAATGAAAAAGGTTAGACAAGACTTAGGAAAAAAGTCTAATCATCATTGGTGGGAGCCCAGCATTGCCCAGTTGTAAAGTGAAGGACTCGTCATCTGGAGGCCCCGGGTTCGAGCCTCACTCGGAGCACCGGGTATTTCGCTGGAGTGTACTCAGGGAAGACAGTTTAGAGCCCCAGCCTTGTACTTATAAAACTACCAGACAGACACGAATAAATGGGCTTTGGTCGTGATATGACTGAAATGGCGCAAAACACCATTTTGTCAATCAATCAATTTGTTAACAAATACATTCTGGTCTATTATTAGACGATAAATGATATGAACTTTGCCAGGTTACCAATAACCTGATGCTCACAATGCAACTTGTCAGAACCATTTATCATGTCCACTTAGCAAAATAGGCCAATCAACACAATAAAGATAGTGTAACGATGGCGACAACATTTTAGACGTCCAAACTGAAATCATTTGCAGTCTAAATATTGCATACGTCTCCAAAAGAAGAGTTTATCTGTGAAAGGGGTAGAAACCACGTGTGAAAAGGAAAAAAATGCTGGTTTAAGGTATCTTACTACAAATTTCGGACAATGCCATGCTCTATGCAAAGGGAGTTTTATGCATTTACAAAAATATCGGCCCACTTTAGCCTGCACAGTCCACGCAGGCTGACCTATGTGGAAACCTTTTGCATTTTGTCAATTTTCTTCACGTCCAATGAACCATTCTACCTCATCATTCATTCGGCTGTCAGACAAAATGGATCTTTATGGATCCATAAATATGCATTTATTTACTTTGCAGAATGCATCACGGAGATGGATTTTCCGTGACGCATTAAACCCTCTTTTGCCAGAGCATTATTCAAATATTTTTTCCAGCAGGGGCTGAAAATTGATTTACGTGATTCGAAGCAGCTTTGTATATCCTGACAACGGAGGAGAGATATGGGTCGCAGGTAACCGCGTTTTGACACTCCTCATACGTCATCAACCGGAAATGTCTGGATGCAGTTCTTAGTTTTATCAGCTCTTTTACAATCCAAGCATCTCGAGGCATTCGAAAATGTCATTGAATAAAAGAAATATCCACAAAATTTAACCCGTAGGCTGCTGAGTGCGACTCAAGGACCTTTTCCGGACAGTGTAGATTAAGAACAGAATGCAGAGAACGTGCAGTCTGTTCTTGGATCTACACAGTCCGATAAGGAGATGTTTTGCCCTAAAATTAATTTTGAAAAAACGATGTTTGGGTTTTAGCTGTCGGCTTGAAAGTTTCATTTAACTTGTGGAGGAAGTTAAGAGTTCAAGAAGACATTAAATGTATTGATGATATCATAGTAATGCTGTATGGGGTCCTGCGTTGCTAAGTGACACAGTGTATAGCGCGTAGCCTGGAGGCCACGAGTTCGGGCCTCGCTGGAAGCACTGCTTATTTCGTGGCAGTGAACTCGAGCAAGACAACTTAGGGTGAATATTGGTGAAACCAAGGAAATACATTATTATGTGGACTGTTGCCGTGATACGACTGAAATAATGTTAAAAGCAACGTAGAACACTAATCAATAAGTTAGTAACGCCGATTTGTTTTGTGTGATGTTTCAATGCAATTTTTTTTCTATCACAGACATCCAGTACACCTATTCATGTATCCCCTGACTTTTTTGGGACAGTGTTACTCGCATAAGTTTTTTTACCAAACCAGTGGCCGGTTTTTCATCATCATTTTTACCCAATTTATCCAAAGAACTTTATCCTTTCATTACAGGTAACTAGATGATGTCAAAAAATTCGGCCCATGTTCACCAACCATTCTAAATGGCATTCGTAGTCTAATTCACAAGATTTTCTTCTAAATTTTAAAGTAACACAAGTTCTGACTGGCTAAACCAAATGGTGTAGCCAATGAGAAATTGCGTTACTTTCTTTAGTTCCTGTATAAAGCATGAGGCCAGATTGACTGGTGAAAAGGTGCCCTCAGTTTCTAACCCAGCAGTCATTATTGACCGAGCGTATTCAATCGGAAACATAGCGTCTCGTTATAGCAATCACGATGCATCTTAAACATTTCCTGTCTTTTCTACATGGAAATAATGTCCTTAACCATTTACTACACAATCCCGTTTTTCAACGACCTTAAGGATGGATGTTTTTGAAAACATTTTGAGAAAAGGAGAAAATACTGATAACCAGCATTTTCTCCTTTTCCCAAAATGTTTTCTTGCTTTTCGAAGACCTACCAAATCATTTGGGCCATAATCAATTTGCCGTCTGTAAATACTTTCATTTTGGACAACTCTTAAATTTGTTGTCAGGTTTATTCATTACTTGTTGCAATAAATGTGCGTCGAGCACGGTAGCACAGTCGGTAGCGTTCAGGACTTGAAACCAGAGGGGTCGGCAGCCGGTGTCTTGGGAAGAGTACTGATTGAAGCACTGGTAAGAAAAACCACAGGTAAGCATGAATATGTGCACTGGTCGACACGATATAATTGAAATAATGTTGAAAACGGCGTTAAACACCATTCAAATACAGAAATAAATCTTCAGCAGACGAATTGAAAAAAAAAAGACAATGGTGTAGAATATAGATTTGCCAGTATGACTTAAGCATTTTTGACTAGTAGAAACTGAAAACATTTGCAGACGACAAAGTAAATGTAACTCAAATAACCAGATCTTGCATTGACAGAATGGTTACCAATAGTTTCTCCTTTTTCTGCAATGTTTTCAAAACCTGTAGGTCTTTTGGGTAGTTTGTGGCACAGTCCATCATTTGAACCACATTTAGTTCATCGTCTGCAATCACTTTCGTTATTGACCATTCTGTGATTTTATCTCCTGGTAATCCAAGGTTTTTTTTTTATTTTGATTGCTTGGTTTGTTTGTTTTGTTGGCTGGTTTGTTTGTGTATTGTTAAACGCCGTTTTCAACATGATTTCGCAGCGGTCAATGCACCTATCCATGTCTTCCGAAAAGTTCTTTTACCAGAACTTCCCACGATATTCTTCCCAAGCCACTTTTGCGAATTTTCTCGATATAAACTTCAGAAGATAAGTTGTGATAATATTCAGATATTTAACTCTCTACCAAACAATCCCGTGTTTTGATTACCCTAAAGAAGACAATTTTTGAAAAAAAAAAGTTGGAAAAGGAGAAAATGCTGGTTACCAGCATTCTCTCCTTTTCCTACATTGTTTTCTAACCTTTTGAGAGCAAATACCATTATTTTAGCCGCATTTAACTTGTTGTCTGCAAATGCTTTCAATTTGAAATTGTCAAAAATGTTGTCGCTTGGTTATGAGTTAAAGCATATTTTGCCGACTCAGCTGTTGTAGATTATACCATGCTTCCCCGCGTTCACGGTCACCCTGGGACAACATTAGCTTGCCTAGCTCGTAAAATCCGAGAACCGGAAAGTACCGTTTCAAACCATCGACAGTTTAATGTTTTATATTTGTGTTAGATGAAATACAAATATAGAATCATGATTACGAGACCTCTCACCCACACACAGGCCATAAATTCTTAAAAATATTATAAACCTGTGGGTTTTCCGTAAAACACACGTAATAAGGGTTGGGCAAAGCGGTTGACCCTTTCGTCTATCAGGAATCAGACTAAAGCACTTGCAAACAAGATGACTACTCGGCGTTCGTTGCATTTAACCCTTTGCCATACGACAGAATGTTAGAACGGCCTAAATTCAAAGCAGTTACAGGCGACGATTTTAATGTGGTTCAAATGGAGAAAATTATCTTAGAAAGAGTAGAAAACATTGTAGGAAAAGGAGAAAATACTGGTTACCAGCATTTTCTCCTTTTCCGACAATGTTTTCAAAATGCTTTCTTCTTCAGAGTCGTTAAAACTGGGGATTATGTGGTAAAGAGTTAACTGCACGTTGCACTAGTTCATTCATTGATGACTAACCGAAATAGTGAAACATCACCAGTGCCATAGCATAATAAGCAACCTAGTCGCCACGAATGTCATTCAAACTCTCGTATCAAAATATTAGCATGATTTACTCCATAACAGGGGACAACGTGCTGATTTTACAAATGAAACATTTTCGTAGTGTTAATTAAAATATCGATCCCTGCAGATGATATCTATAAAACATGATACTTACCTGGCAGATCTTGATTATATGAAATAATCATTACAATATCGCACCTGAGGTGATGTATAATCCTTGAACCTTTGGATAAATCAAATGTACAATTATGGCAGAAGAGAAAATGGGAAATGCTATAACGTTAAAACTGATTTGGCAATAGTTATTGAATATCGAACATACTGTGAATGTTTCATGCCACCTGAACACTCGATCTGCAATTTCTACCAAGAACCTAGAGTCAGAATCTTTAACCCTTATCCCGCTATATAACTAAAAGGAAACTTTCAAATCGATAGTAAAAACACAAATGTTGCTCTTTTTTTGGGGGGTGGGGAAAGAAGGTCGAATATTTCCTTATCGGAAAGCGTAGATCAAAGATCAGACTGCACGTTCTGTGCAGTGTGATCTTGATCTACACTGTCCGCAAAAGGTTTTTGAGTCGCGTTTAGCAGCCTAAGGGTTAATGTTAAAAATAATGATTTTGATCAGAGAACCGTATGTATTCCTAAGAGTGTAATATGATTTTTATAATGATGAATGTCACTCACACCTGCAATAAACAGCACAAACGACTAATTAGGCCTACTTTTGTATTACATAATTTCGAACATTCACCTGGCAACACTACCCTAACCCTTTACCAAAAAATCACATATTTCAACGGCCCTGAGGAAAATGGCTTTTGAAATCATTGCGAGGACAAGGAGAAAATGGCTTGTTAGCAGTATTTTCTCCTTTTACCACAAAGTTTTCTTCCATTAAGAAAAATCCTACAACTGGAGCTATATTTGAATTATCGTCAGCAAATGCTGTGAATTTGGACAAGTCTAAAAGTTTTTCATCTGGTGAAAAGATTCTTGCTGGGATCAACTTTAATCTGGATGTTTTGCAACCGACTAAGGTTTGTCATTATAAATAATATTCACACAATAACAACCTTTCTGTACTATTTACAAACTATTCTATACTTAGGCTACATCATCTCAGTGTGTGCATTTTTAACAATTAGACTTCAGAAAACGTTGTGGAAAAAGGAGAAAATGCAGGTTACCGGAAACAAATCGAATCATTTCAGTCACACTTTACTTATCGCCTGCAACTACTTTCAATTTGGACCAGTCTAAAATATTGTCGTGTACTATATAAAGAGCTAAAAATATCGTAATTTTGAACTAGTAGCCTCCTTGAACCATTATTTACCAACCATTTTCATTATTGTTCCATTTCTACATTCCAAGACTAGCCACCTAATTGGCTGACCAAAAATACCTGAGAAAATCAAATGGTAAGTTTTAAAATTCAGAATTTCAATTGAATTCAAAATTGTCGAAGAATATGAAGCCAAGGCTTGTATCCACAAACCAGGACCAACATCTTGTATTCCCGAACCAAAGTAACAAGTGCATTTTCTGATTCGCTACACCATTTGGTTAAGCCAGTCAGAAACTGTGATAGTTTAAAATTTTGAAAATAATTGAAAATAAGACATAAAAAAGCTTAAAGAATGGTTGGTGTATATGGGCCCTGGACATTCAAGCACCCAGAATACGGAAGTAATTCGTTCTCCATTCTTAAGAACCCACATTAACTATCCCCGATAAATAACAATGTCAGATACTGTTTTGGTGGAAAATGCAGTTGCAGCCAAGCAAATTTCCCAAGAGCCTATTTTTTACCAGAATGAATTATTATTGGCTACACTTGATTCCCAGTTATTTTCAAGTCAATCGTCTCACTATACACAAGTGCCTAATTAATCGAACAAAACTGTTACTTTCCTTGACAGAATCAATCCAACGTATTCACGTCTGCAAGGAATTGTCTTGATATTTGGAGCCAGTTTCATGTAACTTTCACTGTGTGGGGTTTTTATGCCATTTTCCGCACATTTTCAAGTTGTACCACTCGTGTAAATACAATCATCGACAATTTTAACCCTTAAGGACGTTTTCTAGAGTTTTAATTCTTCCATAGAATTTGTTTCTTTACACATATATAATGTAAAATTTATGCTGAATACAAAAATAAAAAAGAAAATGATATGTTGACGAATCCGTTTTCTTGTTTTCTTGTTAAATGCATGTTTCCATGGTATCTGTGTACCCTCAAATTCTGAAAATTGTGGCTTTTGCATGAACATGATTATAACATTGTCAGACAGCTTTAATTTTATAATTCATGTAAAATCGGAGCCAAATATTTGTATATCCTTGTCTAACCTTCAGAAAATTTGAATTCCACTCATATTTTTTCAGAAAGGATAATTTTTCAGCATTTTTTTATTCAAAAAAAATGCCGAAAAAGTTAAGAGTTATGGAAGTAAAACTGAGTTATAAAAAATTCCCTTCCATAGATTTTGTCCATTTTTTTCTGTATAGAATTCTTGAAGTGTCTTCCATTCAAATTTAAGAAAAACAAAAAAAGAATAGGTTGTCGAGTTCAGATTTTCACAAAATTACATTTTCCATGGCAACCATAAAACAATTTTATGCAAAAATTCCCTGTTTTACTGAAAACTGACGACGCACATTTCTTAACATACAAGCATTGTCACGTATTAGTAAACACAATAAAACATTTGATATGTCAAATTTAAGTGACAGATCACCTATTATAAAAGATCAATCAGAAGTGAAGATCGGTTCGGGTAAACATGGTAAATTTTCAAATTTACTTTGAATTGGGCTCGTAAAATGCTTGAAGTATGTAAGCTGGTTATTATATGCATTACTTAACATCAGGTAAGTACGAGTATAACCATGGATTAAAAAAAAAAAACACTTTACCCTTTCTGCACCACGGGAGAAAACAGGGGCTTTATATAGCGGACGGCATATATTAAGATCAGACAGCATGGAATGTGCAGTCTGATTTTGGATTCATATCAACCGCATGTTAAGTCAAGTCAGGCTACTAATTCGACGTAGACTACTAATTCGACGACCATGATCCGACGATTATGATATCTCATCGCGAGAACACGTTTCTGCACACTTTGCATTAGAAGAAGTGGGTGGGAAACTGACAGTGACCTTCGTTTCTTCTGCCTGGCTAGTTGCATACAGTCGGTATTTCTTGTAACGTGCAAAATGATCTTGGATCTACACTGTCCGATAAGAAGATATTTTTCTCCAAAAATAAGTTTCATGTAACATTATTCGGGTTTTAACTAACTTTTATTTAACCTACTTGGCAAGATAAGGGTTAAATAATGATCCAAACAATCCATCTGATTGACTGAACGCGGTATTTACTGTAGCATGCCGTCAGAATTCCACATTTCTTTATGTGCTGTGTATCGAACAAACACCATGTGATTGTATCCCCTTGCTTGCCTCATGTACTCTGCTGCGAATTGTTGTTCGTAACAAACGGAAGCTCGTCCAAGATTGAATTGGTTACCTCCCCTGATACAACTAAAGCGTATATTTTACGGCGGGAACAAGTTTAATCCCGGGTGGACACATTTATGTGTAACAATAAAGACTTGAGTACTTAACGCCAAAATGGCTTCAAATTGGAAAAACAGCAGCAATTCAATATAATGCCAAAAAAGGCTTTACCTAAACACAATCTTGAGTTCTTCAATCAGGGTGTTTTATTACTAGCATAGCCCCTTTAATGGATGCAAATTAGATAGGCTAGGCAAAGTGTTGAGGTGCCTGTGTAGTTTTATTGCCACTAACATAAGACTGCATGACAATGAGAATGTTTTTACCAGTTCACAAAGAAAACAGTTCGTTGGTATAGACCAGAATTACTCTTAATCACTTTTTAATCAATTTGAGAGAAAATCACTTTCAGTAAATTATCAAAAAAAAAATCCATTTTCAAATTAACATTATTATCAGATCTTTATTCCACACATCTTCCGATTGCCAAATATATCCGCCCGCGTTTGTGTCATTTGTGTCCGCGATTTATTTACATTAGAAGTGACAAGTCATCAAAACTCATAAACCTGAATTTAACATGATTAATAAACCGTTTGAAAAGGGGTGATATTTTTTTAGATTATACAATACAATCACTGTCTGAAATAAATCTGATACGTTTGAAAGGGCGAGGTACAGCGGAGCTCTCGGGACTAGCGCATCGACCTGGGTGATCGTGCTATAGCTATTTACACTTATAGTTGGGTTTTGTGACAGGATTTGGGTATCAGATACAGTACTGTTAAAATTAGGATAACTGGACCGTGAAAATTACAGTAGGGAAATAAACTATTAGGAAAGTCACTGCTAACAGGGTCAGGTTCAAACAACGTCGATTTGCCTTGTTTTCCTGGAGGAATTATGAATAAAAGTAGTTTCGTACCAGTGAGTTTATCAAAAATCGGTAAATTCACTGTTCCAAACAGTGAAATTATAAAACGATAAGCCACGATTATTTCACGATAAACTGACGAAAAGCATGAAATAAAAGAAAATTTGTAATGGGTATATTACACAGAAACATGGGAGATTATGTTATAAAAGAATCATTTCCAACTTCAGTGTATAGTATTGTCAGTTGTCGAAAGTGGTAGAGTTTATATATTTGACTATTCTTCAGAATACGACAGGATTTAGATTTGCTAAATTGAGATCGTTAGCAGGTGACAAATAAAGTAATATTCAGATAGTGTGATTTGTCCTTAAAAGAATAGAAAATATTGTGGGAAAAGGACAAAATGTTGGTTACGAGCACTTTACTCTTTGTCACAATGTTTTCAAAATCTTTGTATTCCGGAGACGTTAAAACAAGGCACTGTTTCACAAGCACTTGGTTTTTGACGATTTTTACCCTCTGTAACCTAATACATGAGCCATGCTCTGTGAAAAGGGAGCTTAATGCATCTCTGAAAAGTATCGATCCAAGTCAGCCTGCGCAGTCTGCACAGGCTGACCTGAGCCAAAACTTTTCGCTACTGGTCAGTTTTCTGTATGTTAAAGGGCCAGTCCACCTCATGATTCAGTCGGTTGTTAGACAAAATTAACTTTATGGATCCATGATACTGTGAAGACTTCCTCGGTACCATGCATCACGGAGATGCATTAAGCCCCCTTTTGCTAGAGCATAGCTCACATGATAGTTTTGACAATCAGTTTCGTCCAATATGGCATGTTGGACGAATCTGATTGGTCGAAACTATTTTTAGCAACACGCCATTATTTCAAAACTGACATTCGGATTTCATAGCCCAATCAGATTCGTTCAATGTATTCACTGCGTCGTTAAAAATTTCCATCCCACGGTGGGGAGAGAAAAATGTGTTTATTCCTTCCTTAAGATTTATCGTTTCTTCCATTCCATATATCAGATCCAAGATAAATTACCGTAGAACAGGACTCAATTAACGACCTTTTTCATCCGAGTTTAGAAAAAATACTGACAAATGATAGAGGTCATGTAGGGCTGGTAATACATATGGAATCCTTGTTTTAAATACGATTGTAAGCTTATAGAAGGCGAACTGACCAGCCCCAATAGCTCAGGTGGTAGTCCATGAGACTTGTGAACGCCAATCTCGGGCCACTTGAGGGTGAAGGTTCGATTCCCACAGCTGGCCACCTGAAATAAAAAAACAGTCTTTCGGATGAGACGTTAAACCTAGGTATCTTGTGTCGGTGCTATACACTAAACACGTTAATAAAACAGGCGTAACTCAGGATGGGTTTCGTCCTGTATCTTGCACTTTTCCCCGTAACATAACTAACAGTCTTCTGGGTGCGTTGCCCATATGGGGAAACGGTGGCGACGATAAGTAAACGAAAATCGATCAAACAAGTTCGCCAAGTGGCTTTGGATTGTTTGGTGAAGAGATTAACTGAACATAACCATACCAAAGTGTTCGTTTCTCATATGGTTATCATAAGGTGACAGCGGAGGCCTAGTGGCCACACACCTGTCAAAAGCAATAGTATCAAACTGAATTAACCCACATTCTACATTGATATATATATATATGTCATGTCCAGGAAATGTAGGCCAAGTTAAAACCGACTCCAACTATAACAGAACTTATCATATATAGTATTACTACAATATATTGACTTTTAACAGGCAACCCTGATAGTGGTGAACCTAAAAAATAAATGAATGGACATCTTGCATTATTGGCGCTTAACTTCTTACCAAAATATAACCTCCTGCGGACGACTTTTAAAATATTGTTACAAAATGAGAAATGACCATAACGAAAACAATTATTCGTAACTGTCCCTTATCCCACAAAATTGCTTGAAACATCATTCCACTTTATCTTAAAATGTTTGTCCCACGTGTCTGTCCTTCGTGTGATTTGTAAGAGTTTTGGTTGGTCCAAAAATCAGCATGTACAGAAGGGGGACACGGGACTGTTTACACCATTTCAGCTAAATTTTAAATTCATTGTCAAAGGCAGCAATACATGCTAGCATATCGACTGTTTCAAAGAACTTCCAAGGCAAGACGTGTACTTTTCGACTAACCAATCGCTTCTTCACGATCTCCATGTTTTGCATAATTGGATTCCTTCTTTTTGTGCCACAGCAGTCCTCTCTTCGCCAAATTAAACTGGAGCTTTACTGTATGTTTCGAAGAAATAAATGATGCACTGCACGACTTTATGGTGACAATATCAATTTCACCTCATCGGCATTGCAATTCTTGCAGTTGGTATATAGTGATATATGACATAATGGAAGAAAATTGAAGCAAATGTATCTTATATGTCTGTGATCATTGCTTGTCTAGAAAGAAAATTGAAGCAAATGTATCTTATATGCCTGTGACCAATGCTTGTCTAGATATTTACACCGCTTGACAACATTTATATGAGCCATGCTCTATGAAAAGGGGTTCAATGCATCTGCATCAATTTTCGTCAATTTTCTTAATGTCAAAGGACCAATGTACCTCATGATTCAATTAGTTTGTTAGACAATACACAGGGTTAATTGGTAAAGGGCTATAGTTATTTTACCACAATAAATATGCCATAAAAATATTCCCCAGTAAATCTGAAAGATCAGTTACTGCAATAACATCTTTTTCTTCGCGATCAGCAAAAAGCTTGATGAATCATGTTTTGCAGGCTTATCATCAAGATCAGAAACAAAGTCTCCACTTGTTACAAACACAAACAGAACCAGATTCCTTTTTTCCTGGCCGAAAACACGAAAACAAGTAAGGAGAATTTCCCCGAGGCTTTCTTCTCGGAGATCAGATAATTATTGGGTAAACTTGATTCCTTGTTAGTATCAAGTCCATAGACAAAAAATACAGACAGCCTGGTAATCAACTGGACAAGATTATTACGTACAAGACCATGTCGACGTTGCCCCACATTTATGGCGGTGACACTTAGGTCCCAGATTCACCCTTTCCCCAAGAAAAGTCATGTTTTTAATGCCCTAACTTAGGCTTTGAAAACCGTGTGTGAAAAGCAGAAAATGGTGAGAACCTGCATTTTCTGCTTTTCCCACAATGTTTTCGACAAGTTCATAATTCAAACCGCAATATATTAAGTTTCAGGGGAAGTCAGACATGTTCAAATGTACAAAGAAAGTCCTTGTTTTAAAGCAAACATATTTTGAATGTCCTTTGGGTGTTTACTTAGTATACAGGATGGGCTGCACGTTTCATTTTTGCGCCTGCTAATGACGAGTTTAATTTTTGTCGTCTGCTGAAGTGTTAAAATCTGTCTCCGGCAACTTTTGATGTCCTTGGCCAAGGGAGAAGCCTAAGGTCAGCCTTTTTGTCGATTAGGAAATTTCAGAAAAAAATCTTTCAAAATCAAACCGCGCTCGTCTGGTTTAAACAATTTCGTGGAGGGTGATCTGTACAACACTGACCGATGCTCATGTAGAGGTGACTATTCCGATTTTTATGACCTCACCAAACTAAAAAAAAAAGATATGTAAGTAAGATAATACCTGGCACAGCATTTGTACAGAAGAAAGAAAAACGTCAAAAAAACAAAATCAGTGGTATTACATTTTCTTTTATGGGTAATGTAACCTCTTAAGGTATTTTTTTAACTTCGCGCCAGACTTTCGAAAAGGTTTGTGGGAATGTCGCGTGATCAATTACATGCGTCCATTATGTAAGATCGAATTCAAATACAAGGGTGTAGCCAGGAATATATCAAGGAGATATCTATCTAGATCTTCCCTTTTACAAAGAAATAATATTTGTTTTAAGGACTTTCATCTTATATCGCTTTAACCACTATTTTGTTCAGGGGAGCTAATCTGTTGGAGTAAATTTCTGCGGGATCACAAAAAGTTATGTGAAATTATTTCAGAATCAAATCTGACGACTGATTAAGAGAGAACAAGATGTGGTTAGCTTTTTCGCAAGTTTATCTCTGCCGGTCAGCTTCTTCAAAGGGGATGCAGCTAAAAATGCTTTGAATAATATACACACTGGTCAAGGAGGAAATTGTGTCAAGGCTTCCCTATTTAGCCTTGGCGGCCATCTTGGGGCGGAATAATTTAACCACCTCAGGTAAGATTGATCTGTTATCCATTCCTGCGAAATGATTTCAAACAGGTATTAGGAAGTGCTTTGACAGTAATTTCGACCGAAAGCCGATTAGATGGACGGACTGCTGGACGAACCGAGACACGGACGGATATAAGTCCGGATAACGTTAGAACATCGCCCTCATCCTTTCGGTGGCGAATGACAGGAGGACAGTTTTCATTTTTATGATATTCAGCTCTTATCTCGTACACAGTGTTTTCCGCACCAGACAACTGCAGCGTAGTAAAATGTTTTTTCGTACAAAAAATAAAAGATAAATTCATAGAGATATTACTGTCAAATACAAATAACAGTTTCAATCGAAAACTATTGATTCATTATTGGTGTTAATTATATACCAGTATTTTTTTCTGCTCAAATATATGCGTCTCACGTGGATAAAATAGCACACACGACAGAGAAAATAAATCCGTATCTACAAAGTGTCAAATACGGTTCCAAATATGGTATAATGACGTAACCCCCGCACAGAATACTAATCAATTGATTTGTAATTTGATAAGTAAAAATGTTACGCTATAATATTCCTCTGCCATTCATAAAGACGAAGTTACTCGACCTTCGGTCTCGCGCGATATCAAATTTTCTTACCCTGCTCGAATCAAATACAAGTATCAGAAAAGTTACTACATCATAATATTCCGTATTTACGAAGCTTTTCTTTTACACGTGCTTTACGGATTTGCAGCGATGAAAAACAATGAGATATGAGCAAGTCGAATCAGTTTCAGATACTAACGAAACCATAACCATAGAAAGAACGACATCCTCCGTGATTTGTAATTGACAGAACTCCGGTACTCCATCACTTTTCAAGGGTGTTCCATATTACACCGCTATAACCCTTAAGCACAGCTTACAAAACATCCTGATTTTTAGACTAATAGTTTTTCATCGATCGCATGTTTCACATTTCCTTGGGATAGATTACAACAAGATGATGCCTCGACTCGATAAAGAAATTGGTACCTCGAAGTGTTACTCGACATACTTTGATTATTGATGGCAAAGTTTTCAGAAAAGTTTGGTCAGTTAAAATCAAAATCTCTTAGCAATGGAACTTCTAAAACATATTTGGTACCTACGGGTATTTCATGACTTGACTATGGTTAAATCAACAAAAGATAGATTACAACAAGATGATGCCTCGACTCGATAAAGAAATTGGTACCTCGAAGTGTTACTCGACATACTTTGATTATTGATGGCAAAGTTTTCAGAAAAGTTTGGTCTGTTAAAATCAAAATCTCTTAGCAATGGAACTTCTAAAACATATTTGGTACCTACGGGTATTTCATGACTTGACTATGGTTAAATCAACAAAAGATAGATTACAACAAGATGATGCCTCGACTCGATAAAGAAATTGGTACCTCGAAGTGTTACTCGACATACTTTGATTATTGATGGCAAAGTTTTCAGAAAAGTTTGGTCTGTTAAAATCAAAATCTCTTAGCAATGGAACTTCTAAAACATATTTGGAACCTACGGGTATTTCATGACTTGACTATGGTTAAATCAACAAAAGATAGATTACAACAAGATGATGCCTCGACTCGATAAAGAAATTGGTACCTCGAAGTGTTACTCGACATACTTTGATTATTGATGGCAAAGTTTTCAGAAAAGTTTGGTCAGTTAAAATCAAAATCTCTTAGCAATGGAACTTCTAAAACATATTTGGTACCTACGGGTATTTCATGACTTGACTATGGTTAAATCAACAAAAGATAGATTACAACAAGATGATGCCTCGACTCGATAAAGAAATTGGTACCTCGAAGTGTTACTCGACATACTTTGATTATTGATGGCAAAGTTTTCAGAAAAGTTTGGTCTGTTAAAATCAAAATCTCTTAGCAATGGAACTTCTAAAACATATTTGGAACCTACGGGTATTTCATGACTTGACTATGGTTAAATCAACAAAATTGAAAGCTTCTGAACCTCGGTTTTTCCAGGCATAAGTAATTGAGTGGTGCTCTGGGAAAACAAAAAAATGGGGTTTAATGCATTTCCGTGATACATTATACCAAGCAAGTCATCACATAATTCTTGGTCCATAAAAATTAATTTTGTGCAATAATCAACTGAGCCATACTCTATGAAAAGAGGGCTTTGTGCATTTGCAAACCTATCGACCCATGTCAACATGTATTTTATAATCTTAACCATTTTTTAGGTAAATCATTTCAATATGAGCCATGCTCTGACAAAAGGGGGCTTAGTGCATCTCCGTGATTTATTAGTCCAAGCAAGACATCACATAATTATGGATCCATAAAATCCGTTATGTCTAACAACCGACTGTGTCACAAAGTAGGCTGGTCCTTTGACATACAGAAAATTGACCAATAGCGAAAAGTTTCGGCCCAGGTCAGCCTGCGCGGACTGCGCAGGCTGACCTGGGTCGATACTTTTCGCAGATGCATTAAGCCCTCTACTGCGCAGTTCTTTAAAATTTGCGCTTGTCAAGGGATAATTTTACCTCATGATTCAGTCGGTTGTTTGTCAAGATGGATTTTATGGATCCATAAGTAGGTGATGTCTCGCTTGGTATAATGCACTACGGAGATGCATAAAGCCCCCTTTTGTCAGAGCATGGCTCAACTTATCATGAGGTAAACTGGTCCTTTGACATGTAGTGAAAAGACAAATGGCAAAGAGTTTCGACCCACATAAGTCTGCGCGGGGTGCCCAGGCTTACCTGGTCAATACTTTTTGCAAATGCATTAAACCCCATTTTCATAGAGCACTGCTAATTTGCTTTTGAATTTTACTTTTATGTGCAATTATTGCCTTTAACTTATGCAAAGACATTTCATGGCATGCGTGGGGTTTTAACTAGTGTATCTTTGCCAATTAAGGTATTCAGGGATGAAGAAAAATCGTTATCCTGTTATTCTTTGTGATAAGAGTGATTTGATATTTAAATCTGATTGAAGGAGAATTCACTTTAAATTACGTTTTCAATGAGTCATTTGGTAAACTGTTAATCCTTTACCAAACAATCTAACGGGTCTGGAGGTGCAGGCTTTCGAAAATATTGTAGGAAAAGTAGAAAAAGCTAGAATTCAGCATTTTTTTCTTTTCCGAAATTGTTGTTTACCCTTTAACTCTTTACCACACAATCCCGAGTTTTAACGACCCTGAGAAAGAAGCCTTTTGAAAACAATGTGGGAAAAGGAGAAAATGCTGGTAACCAGCATTTTCTCCTTTTCCCACAGTGTTTTCTACCCTTCCCAAAACAAGTTTTAATTTTTCATTCGAATTTATTTTGTCGTCTGCAAACTCTTTGAATTTGGACCAGCCCAAAATTTTGTCGTCTGGTAAAGAGTTAAGAGAACTTCTTTGCATTTGTACCAATTTCAAAGTTGTTATCTGCAGATGCTTTCAACTTCGTAAAATCTAAGATGTGTTGTTTTGAAAAGGGTTTAACCCTTTCCCAAACGACAAATTTTGGACTGGTCCAAATTGAAAGAGTTTGCAGACGACAATTTTAAATTTGATGAAAATGGCAGAAAGTTCTCAAAAAGAGTAGAAAACACTGTGGGAAAAGGAGAAATTGCTCGTTACGAGCAATTTCTCCTTTTCCCACCGTGTTTTCAAAAGACTTGTACTGCAGACACGTGAAAACCAGGGCTTGTTTGGAAAAGGGTTTAACCACGTTTTGTGTAGTCTGACCTAGGTGTAGATCTATACCAGGAGCAAAATGTCCAAAAGTCGCATCAAACAGTCAAAGGGTTAAGTTCTTTTTCCCTGAGTGAAGACACCAACCACATTTACTGTTCGGCGTTTTAAGGGTGAATAATTCTTTAACAAATCGATTATGAAGACACTTTTAATCCTTTCAAGCAATCAATAATGCGATTCCGTATTTCTTTGAAAATTGAGATAATCGCTATAAAAGCGGTGTGGATCCAATCATTTATCCGTGATTTAAATCTCACTGTACTGATATTCGCAACTCTGATGACGCTAAAGAGATGCTTGTATCAAATTATCTAAACTTTCCCTTTCTTCGTAAAAACGAAAATGCTTTCTTTATGTCAATATTGTTACTAAGATTTCTTTTCTCAGCAGATGTACCTATCTTACAATTTTTAACTAAGTATTTGAGCAGCGCTCCGGAGAAAGGGGGTATAATGCATTATTCAAAACAATTTGACGCATATGATATAGATCCACTTTGTCTAAAAACACGGCTGAAGCATGAGGTAAAATGGTCATTTTGCATGCAAAAAAGTACAAATAGCAAAATGTTTCGACCTATGTCAATCTGTGTGGACTGTGCAGGCTGACATGGGTCGATACTTTTTGCATATGCATTGTACCGCTTTTTCACATGAGTGTTGCTCATTTATTGATTTTAAAATATCGCCAAAATGATATCATAAGCAAGAGCAATGGAAACTGTTTAACTCTTCACAATATGACAAAATTTTAGACTTGTCAAATTTGAAAGCATTTGTAGACGACAGAGTAAATGTGGCTCAAATTGTGGGATTTTTCTTTATAAGAGTTAAAAAAAAAAAAAAAAAAAAAACATTGTGGGAAAAGCAGAAACTACTGATTACCAGCATTTCTCATTTTCCAACAATTTCTTCAAAAGCTTTCTCTCTAAGGATAATTGAAACACAAGATTGTGTGGTAGAATGGATTAAAGAAGAACCAATGTGGCATCCTCCACGTATCAACTCTGGAAAGAACTGATTCATGACAAAACTATTTGAGCGGCGCTCTGACAAAATGGGGTATAATGCATCGCCGTGATGCACTATACAACACAAGTCATCATATAATTATGGATCCATAAAGTCCATTTTGTTTAGCAACCGACTGAATTTGGAGGTAAACTGGTCTTTTCACAAGCAGAAAATTGACCAACAGCAAAAAGTTTCGACGACCCAGGTCAGCCTGCGCGGACTGTGCAGGCTGACTTGGGTCGATACCTTGGCCAGATGCATTAACCCCCCCCCCCCCCCCCCCATTCACACTCATGGCTTATAGTCATTTATGTAGGTTGTTTTTCCTTCTTTCATGATGTAATACAATGCGAATATACCATAGACATTGCAAATGCTAATACAGCTGGCTGAATTTCCCAGGGGTATATTATGCAAGAAAAATATCATTTTAGGGTATTCTTGATTCCCTGCTCTGTCAAGTCGATCGACAAACTATTGACAATTGTCTTATCAACTTGAAGAAATTATTACTTTCTGTGACAGTGTCAGTCTAACAATTTCATGTTCGAGACAGCATTACAGTAAGTTTCAGATTGACGAAAATGTGTAAAATATTGGCAATATTTTTTATGCTATACATATATTTTGAGTTTTTAATTAAGAAGTTTTCCTCTTTTTCTTCTTCGTCTTCCTCTTCTTCTTCTTCTTCTTCTTCTTCTTCTCCATGTTCTCCTTCTTTAAGGTATTGTAGAATTATAAGATATTGGTGAAAAGTTTTCCGATGTATTCTATAATCTTAACCATTTTTTAGGTAAATCATTTCAACATGAGCCATGCTGTGACAAACGGGGGGCTTAATGCATCTCAGTGATTTATTAGTCCAAGCAAGACATCACATTATTATGGATCCATAAAACCCATAAACAACCGACTGTGTCACAAAGTAGACTGGTCCTTTGACATACAGAAAATTGACCAATAGCGAAAAGTTTCGGCCCAGGTCAGCCTGCGCGGACTGCGCAGGCTGACCTGGGTCGATACTTTTCGCAGATGCATTAAGCCCTCTTTTCACAGAGCATAGCCCATATTTTTTTAAGCAACGTGTGCTGGACTGTTTTGTGCGAGAATGGTATGGTTCATTAGATAAGAATGTAAGTTAAGAAGAACATAGACCCTTCAAACCTTCTCTTACCGACGTTATTTTCTGGACGTAGTTCCTTATGATATCAGATTTTATATAACCAGAATTAGACTGTCTACACATCCTTTACGTACACAAACTGGTAGACATGGCCACAATAGAATCCCAAGACCTTAGAGACTTTGCGTGTTTTGTGATTTAAATCAATAAGAAGATATATCACATTTTATGTGAGTCATGCTCTGAGAAAAGGGGACTTAACTCTTCACCAAACGACAAAATTTCAGCCTTGTCCAAATTGAAAGCATTTGCAGACGACAAAATTAGTGTTGGTCAATAAGCAAAATTTGTCTTTCATTGAGTCGAAAACATGGTGGGAAAAGGAGAAAATGCTGGTTACCAGCATTTTCTCCTTTTCTCACAATGTTTTCAAAAGGCTTCTATCTCAGGGTCGTTAAAACTCGGGATTGTGTGTTAAAGGGTTAATACATCTGCGAAAAGTATCAACCCTCATATAAAATTATACACAATCTGTGAACATAGAGCCCTGTTTTTTTACGACTCGGCTCCTATTACATGTAGCACACAACAATAACGCATAATATCCATTGCCTAGAACTGATAAACACCTTGTTCAATAATTGAAAACGTGGGGTGAAAAGGAGCTATGGCGTGAAACAAGCTATTGCTCCAATTCCTACAATGTTTTGGGAAACTGTGCAGCGCAAGGGTCGTAGAAGACGCAGAATGACCATTATGTTGACGTATACAAATTCATGTACCCTTTTAAATAAACTAATTTCAATTATTTGAGGTACATTTCATTTGTCGTCTGCAAAGACTTTTAATTTGGACAAGTCTAATTTTTTATCGTTTGGTATAGGATTAAATGCTGATGGTAAAATAAAAAGTGAAATTTTTGGACAGGAAAACAGAAATATCATTGACTAATAGCAAATAAATCTATCTACGGATTCTAGATCCATAAATGACGATACGTCCAAAGTAGGAGCTGCAGAGTTGCCACAGAAATAGAATTCTATCTCTATTTGAATAGCGTAATTGTCAAAAACATAAAAATCCAAACACAAATCTTAATATCGCGGAAAGTCGAGTCAGCATCTAAACTCTTTACCAAACGACAAAATTTTAGATTCGTCCAATATGAAAGCATTTCCAGAGGACAAATTAAATATGCTTAAAATGCTAAGATTTGTCATTGAAAGGGTCGAAAACATTGTTCGAAAAGGAGAAAATGCTGATTGCCAGCATTTTCTTCTTTTCCTACAATATTTTCGAAAGTTTTTTTTCTGAAAACTCGGGACTGTTTGACTGAGGGTTTTCCAGAGCATTATGATGCCGATGACTTTGTTCTAGAACTGTCAAAAAAACGACTAATACCACCAGGGCTTTGATCGGGAACACAGGAACTTGCCCTCCGTGCACTAGCCCCTTACCACACAATCCCGAATTTTAACGACCTTGAGAAACAGGCTTTTGAAAACATTGTGGGAAAAGGAGAAAATGCTGGTAACCAGCATTTTCTCCTTTTCCCACAATGTTTTCTACCCTTCCCAAATCAAATTTCAAGTTTTGAGTCACATTTATTTTTATCGTCTGCAACTGCTTTCAATTTGGACTAGTCTAAAATTTTGTCAAAAAGAAGTTAACCCTTAAGCTGCTAAGCGCGACTCACTGACCTTTTGCGGACAGTGTAGATCAAGATCAGACTGCACAGAACGTGCAGTCTGATCTTGGATCTACACTGTTCGATAAGGAGATATTGTCCTTCAAACAAGTAAGTCTGAAATAACCTTATTGGAGTTTTTACAATCGGATTGAA
This sequence comes from Tridacna gigas, assembly GCA_945859785.2. Classification (NCBI taxonomy): domain Eukaryota; kingdom Metazoa; phylum Mollusca; class Bivalvia; order Cardiida; family Cardiidae; genus Tridacna; species Tridacna gigas. The sequence continues at coordinate 23,038,936 of OX244030.2, forward strand.
AGTTTTATTTAATTAATTCAGCAGTACAAGGGTTAAGAATGGAAATGTGGAAATTCAAGGGTAGGAGGAATAATTCAACTCTTATAATTTCCATATTATTTGAATATAGTGGGTCTAAAATTTTGTTGTCTTGTAAAAAGTTAACGCTGGGTCTGTTTCACAGATTAAGGCTATGACGTCATATAGCAAAACTATTACCAAATATACCGAACACTGTACATACACGTATTACGTATTAATATATTTCTAAGCTCAAAGGCTAACTCTGATTGGCTAGGATGGTTGTCGAAGACGATTAGAGAACTAGTCTTGGAATTTATAAACTGGAACAAGACAAATTTTTGATGCATAGCATCAAAGAAGCCGGTAATTTTTTGTTACCATCAATGAGGAAGGTGCTTTAGGAATAACTCGCTTATCAGAAGTTGTGTTTCTTTTAAATTAAAAATTCTGGAGAATAAGACTAAAATGTTCTTAAGAATGGTTGGTGAATACAGACCCAGTAGAAAATTTTACCGACTGCAACCCCTGGTACTGCCGAAATTATGTGTCTTGGCCAAAACCCACAGTTGTGACAATTAAGACTTTTTTTGCTGTGAATCCTATTTTTTGTTTAACTCTTTACCAAACGACAAACTTTTAGACTAGTCCAAATTAAAAGCATTTGCAGACGACAAAATAGATGTGACTCAAAAATTGAAATATGTTTTGGAAAGGATAGAAAACATTGGTGCTGGTTACCAGCATTTTCTCCTTTTCCCACAATGTTTTCATAATGCCTCTGTCTCAGGGTCGTTGAAACACGGGATTGTGTGGTAAAGAGTTAAACACTAATATAAACTTCACTTTTTTTTTCCTGCATGCATTCGGAAAGAGGACAGTTACATTCAGTAAACAGGAATGGTGCAATTTTGCTCTTCAGATAAAAGCATGGTCATTTTGGATTAGGTATTTTCACTATTTTGATAAGATCAAAATACTGTTATCATTCTTACATGAATATGATCCTACATACCGTAGTCAGACCTCCAGGCAAGAGGGAGTGATAGTATTCTAAATCCATTATTTCCCTTCCAAACCCTATGTTGTGGGTACTCATTAGAATTGGCTCGATGAGACGATTCTAATGAGTACCCATAACATGAGGTTTAGTGGATATTGATTAATATTTTCAATTTTGAAATCAAAATCACGCCCTCTATCTGGAGCTCTGCCGTAGCTGATGCATATTATTGCATGATCACTTGACATTCCAACAAGCCTTCACAAAATTTTAGCCAAAAGCTAAAAAACCTTTACCAAACAATTACTTGTTCTAATTAATGACCCTGAAGAAAAAGGCTTCTGAAACCATTGCGAGAAAAGTATAAAATGCTTGTCACAAGCATTTTCTCCTTTTCCACAATGCTTTCTATTATTTCAGAGCCAAATCTCATCATTATAACCAAATCTAATTTGTCGTCTGCAACTGCTTTGAATTTGGACAATACTGTCCAAAATTTTAGCCCTGTCCAAGTTGAAAGCATTTGCAGACGACAATTTCAATGTGGCTAAAATGATTGCAATTGTTCTGAAAGGTTAGAAAACATTGTGGGAAAAAGACAATGTTTTCAAAAGGCTTCTTTCTCGGGGTCGTTAAAAGTCGGGATTATGTGGTAAAGATTTAATCCTTCACTGAACAATTATATGTTCTAGTGACCCTGAAGAAAAAAGCTTCTGCAACCATTGCAATAAAAATATAAAATGCTTATCACAAGCATTTCTTCCTTTTCCTACAATGCTTTCTACCATTTTAGAGACAAATCTCATCATTATAACCAAATTGGATTTGTCGTCTGCAACTGCTTTGAATTTGGACAAGTTCTAAATTCTGTTGTAGGGTACAGAGTTAAGAGGCTAACTAGTCCATTGAAGAAGTACCATCAATTTGTTTTTCCTTTGCTTCTTGCTTTCTTTCTTGATTCTTAGTCAGCTATTGCCTTACTAAATTGAGCAATAAAATATTTTCAAGTTTGGTTTGACTATGAAAATCTGAATAGCCCCCTTACAATGTATTAGTTGAACATGTACATGAGCCATGCTCTGGCAAAAGGGGCTTTAATGCATCTCCGTGATCCATGATACCAAGCAAGCCATCACATAATTAAGGATCAACAATGCATGTAGCCTCTTTTTTAATACAATCAACTTAATCATCAGGTAGACTGGTCCTTAAATATACAGAAAATTTACCGATAGCGAAAAGTTTCAGCCCAGGTCAGCCTGCACAGTCCAAGCGGGCTGACTTGGGTTGATACTTTTCCCAGATTCATTAAGACCCTTTTTCACAGAGTATGGCTCAAGTGCAATGATGTACAACATCAGTCAAAAGCTGTCGAGGGTCATTTATAACTAGGTGCAAAACCCAAGTTTGGCTGGAGCCCTAAAGCCACAAAAATAAGTGCAATACCCTTAAACGCTTCATCAAAAGTTCCATTACATTTCCTTTCCAGCCTTACTTTAGACCTTTGAAAGGGTAGAAAACATTGTGTGAAAAGGAGAAAATGATGGTAACCAGCATTGTCTTCCTGCAACTACGTTTCAATAGTCTTCTTCCTCGGGGTTATTAAAACATATGAGACATGCTCCGGCAAAAGGGGACTTAATGTATCTCTGTCATCCATAATTCAAGCAAGTCATCACATATTTATGGATCCATAAAATCCATTTTGTCTAGCAACCAACTGAAACGTGAGGTACACTGGTTTTTGACATGCAGAAACATTACCAAAGCAAATAGTGTCGGTCCAAGTTAGCCTGCGCGGGCTAACCTGGGCCAATACTTTCTGCAAATGCATCAAGTCCCCTTTTCACAGAGCATGGCTCATAAATAAATGCCCAAGGATTTAGTGTGTCTCAATTGTGCTCTGAGTATGCAAGGCTTGTCACAACAAAGGTACATTCTTACAAAAAAAGTTATTACAAAAAGTTTCCAATAGTAAACAGATTAATTACACACCTACAAACTTTCCTGCTAAAATACAATATATTGCACACAGATAAAAATAGACACAGTGGAACAAAAAATCTGAGACATGCTCTGTGAAAGGGGGGTTTAATGCATCTGCAAAAAGTATCAACTCATGTCAGCCTATGCAGTCCCCACTGGCTGACGTGGGTCAATACTTTTAGCTATTCGTACATTTTCTGCATGGCACAGGACCATTTTACCGATTAAAATCTTATTGAGCGTTTTTAGAAATGAGAGTTCAAATACAAAATCTGTAGTTTTCATGCTTGCAATTTATGTGAACAGCGCAAGGGGAAAAAATGCCTAGTATTGCGCTAATCTACTAGTTTTAAACTGGTCCCTTGTTGTATCGTGTATTACACGTATAGTAGTATCAGGGGAGGTAACCAGTCTATTCTAGTTTAAGAAGAGTTACGCTGCCTGTAGGGTCAATCATTAATCAGTTATTAAATAAATATCTATAAATACGAAATCTTTACTTTTCATGCTCGAAATTCATCTCAACAGTACATAAAAAAAAAAAAAAAATGCATAATTTTGAGCTTAATAGCAACATACTATTAAAAGTATTTGAGTGAATATGTCGGAAAAGTTGTGCAATGTTGTATCCCAAAATTCCCCATGTGCATAAAAAAAAGCATTCCTACTGGAAGCCGGCTTCAAGAGCCGGCTTCCAATGAATGGATGCTATAAGGTGAATACGAGCCTTGGAAATAGATCACTCTCTCAGATGACTGAAGTCATCTCTATTTGGAAAGGTATCACATCGCAGTTTGCGAAATATTATCCTTCCACCATGACAGTGATTGGGTATCAAGTATCGATCACGTGTCCTCTTACTTGATGTCTCAGTGTTCAAGTCCTTTAACAAGTCTGGTTTTCGTAAAAGCCTAAAAATGTATGCTGGTCTAATGAAGGCGTGCAGAACTGTGTACATTTAACCCTTAACCTGGTAGATAAGTTAAATGAAACTTTCAAGCAGATAGTAAAACCCGAATAATGCTTTTTGCTGTATGCTTTTGGAGAAAAATATCTCGCTATCCGACAGTGTAGATCCAAGATCAGACTGCAGGTTCTGTGCAGTCTGATCTTGATCTACGTTGTCCGCACAAGGTCAGCGAGTCGCGCTTAGCAGCCCAATGGTTAATTCTAATTGGTCAACAGTTAGATGAATTACATGGAAATTTAGATTCAATATAAATGAAAAAATCCATTATTGCGTTTTCAAAGCTCTTCTCACCAGAAAAAAATAACAACTGCATCTACAAGTATAGATCCAAGATCAGACTGCACGTTGTGTATTCTGATCTTGATCTATCCTGTTTGCGAAAGCGTATTTATTCGACCCTAGTTGCCTATGACTTAAAGCAAACAGAGCTAGCGTTACTTGTGGCGTTACTTGTTGCATTCTATCTTTTTCCCACAATATTTTCATCCTTTCACAGGCAAAATCCGTCATTATTGCCATATTCTATTGTTTTCTGCAAATGCTTTCAAATCGGACGAGTTTAAAACTTTGTAGCCTGGTAATGGGTTAACCAAACCAATCAGGTAGTAAAGCTATGCAAGATGTGCCCTCTATAGTTATCCATATTTTTTCATATGAGCCATGCTCTAGCAAAAGAGGCTAAATGCATCTCCGTAATGCATGATACCAAGCAAGTCGTCAAAAAATTATGGACCTTTAATAGCTCATACATGCTTATCTGGAGGCAAAATATGGAGGATTACACCTCATAGGTGAAGCAGTTTACACAATTATGACCAGTTATTTCTGTAGTAGTATTCTAAGAAATTTGGTAATGTTGTTTGTCAGATCGAATCAGTTCTGAAAAGAAACAGATTTGAAACTGTTGTCACAGTTAATCCTTTACCACACAATCACGAGTTTTACCGACCTCGAAGAAAAAGACTTTTGAAAACACTGTGGGAAAAGGAGAAAATGCTGGTAACCAGCATTTTCTCCTTTTCCCACAATGTTTTCTACCTTATCAAAGGAAAACTGCACCTTTTGCGCCACTCTGAAATCGTCGTCTGCAAACGCTTTCAATTTGGACAAGGCTAAAATTTTGTCGTTTGGTAAAGAGTTAAACCGATCGATCCAAATGAGCGTTAGAAGTAAAGATCGTGTTCTGTCATTTATGAAAGCATTCCAATGGGAATTTAATTAAGAAATAATGATAACTGATGGAAATCCCCCCCCCCCCCTTTTCGGCCATTCCTTTAGATTAATAGTTTTTGTATAAATTTAAGGATATTTTACGAAGATGAAATTAATAAGATCTTTTTGTTGATAGAGAATCGGAAAGCTTACCTACAAAGACTTATTTAAACTTGGTGTTTCACATATGTTTTAGGAGTAGTACCATAAAACGTCGTCATCATAAAATCACTTATTATTTATTTCATTTTTATGCTGATTCTTATCGTGAAAAATCATTATGAAAGATATAATAGGCTCATTTTCAGCCGACTGATAGACCGTCGAGCCGTAAAGAGAAATGATCCGCGCTCTGGCAATTCATCCCCGTTGTGCATTGTAATAAGCAAGCCATCTCAAGATTATGGATCCATCAAATCAATTTTGTATAACAACAGACAGAATCATGTGGTAGAAATGATCCTTGGACATGTAGAAAATTGACCAATAGCAAAAAGTACCGACACAGGTCAGCCTGCGCGGAGTTCGCAGGCTGACCTGAGTCGATACTTTGTGCAGATGCACTAAGCCCCCCCCTTTTCATAGTGCATGGCTCAAATATATGTTTCCATAAATCTTTTATTCAATTTCTGGGGTGACACAGCCTTTGTGAATAGTATCTCTCAGATATAACCTCGCATATTTTCATACCGATCCATTTTTCGTCACCATACTGCCATTAAAAAGATACGCAAACATATTTATGTGGTCTATGAATGTTACAGGAAATTAAAAAATGCAAATATCAATACATGTTTTTGTTGTATTTACTAAGGATTAGCGATGGTTTGAGTGAACGCAAAAGAGAGCCTATCGATATCAAAGCCAGAACCAGAGCCATACGGAATATACAATACAACATCAGACGGTTTTAGCTCACTCAAACGTAATACAGACATTTCATTTACACCAAATAGCTTTAACACCTTTACACAATCGTAATAACCTTATAAACGAACATTCAGGAATTGTAGTTGACAACGATGTAGCAGACGACAATGCTGTTTGAATTGCTGTCTATAAATCAGGAACAGATTGCAAAGATAGAGCAATGAGATCATAGGTTTAGCCTGTCAATCGTTTTTCAGGCTGCTATGGCTGACTGTATGATTTTAATTATTATTATTATTTAAAACAAAAATGAAACTTCATCATTCATTAATGATCATCATTCAAAGTTGATTTGCTTTTCAAATTTGATGTGGCCATTCTGACAGGAACCAATGGCTATCACATGGACTCACGCATGCGCTCTACGCAGTCTCTTTCGATATTGGTTATTTTAACCCTTAGGCTGCTAAGCACAATTCACTGACCTTTTGTGGACAGTGCAGATCAAGATCAGACTGCACAAAACGTGCAGTCTTATCTACACTCTCCGATAAGGAGATATTTTTCTCCAAAATATAAGCTTAAAATAGCATTATTCGGGTTTTTACTACTGACTTGAAAATTTTATGTTAGTTATTTATGTTAGTTATTTAGCAGGATAAGAGTTGATACACCTCAACCTCGCCTCATTAACCCTTTCAGCGCCATAGGCGAAAACAGGGACTTTTGCTGACGACATAGATCAAGATCAGACTGCACAGAACGTGCAGTCTGATCTTTGATCTATACCCTCCGCTGGTTTGGTCAAGCCTATGTGATAAAAATCTTCCGGAGACTCAGTGGACTGTATTTACAGCCTCAAAAGAGGCGGGGTTTGTTTATTTGGCGCGGAAAGAGTTAACCTCACCTCATTCAGTCTCCACGTCAATCGTATAAACGCCATGCGTAGATTCAAAATAAACGAGCGGCGTTCTTGCATAAGGAGGTTTAAAGTATTTTCATGATGCTTGATAACAGTCGAGACATCACATAATTAGGTATCCATGAAATCCGCTTTGTCTAACAACCGGCTGAATCGGGAGGTAGAATTATCCTTGGACACGCAGAAAGTTTATAAATAGCAAAATGTTTCGACCCATGTCAGCTGCGCGGATTAATTAACCCTTATCCTGCTGAATAAAAGAAATGAAACTTTCAAGCCGATAGTATAAGCCCAATACTTTCCTGTTTCAAAGGGATTTTTGGAGGAAAGCCTATGATATCTCCTTATCGGACAGTGTAGATCTAAGATCAGACTGCACGTTTTGTGCAGTCTGATCTTGATCTACGCTGTCCGCAAAAGGTCAGTGAGTCGCGATAAGCAGCCTAAGGGTTAAAGAAGGAAAATGGAAGAAAATGTGAATAATAAATATTTGAGTGAACATTCTTCCGTTATTATTGCCACACCAACGAAAAAGTCTATGATAAGGCAGCCAGACGATGTTTAGTATGCCTTTACCAGGGTGTGGGGTGAAACGTAAAATCTTTCCTTCAATCTTAAAGCATTGAAGCTGATCTATTTTCCAAGCTTTTGACTAAAAACAATCATTTGAGCGGTTTCCTCAAGTTCATACAGTGGTTTACAATTACACGCATTTTAAATTCACCCGACAGTATTTTTTTGCGCATTGTTTCATCGTTGTTGTTCTCGAATATCATCCCCACTGCGTTTAACACATGATCAGCGTTCAGCCCACTATTTGTTGCCATTGTTTATTAGACACAAAATAATTATGAATTCATTAAACATAAGTTTCACGATCATTCCGCATTTATTTGTACATGAAATTGACGAGGAACCTTATGGTTCAAGTCAAAGAATAAAACTATTGTACTGAATTGAATTGAATTGAACTATTATGGCAAATTCCTTCATAATATTGCTTTATAAAGTCAAATTCATAACCCAACACAAATCCGTTTTTAAGACTTTGAGTCTTAATTAGCCTTCTCAAGAATAAAGATCGCAAAGACTGTTTAGAGTTCCCCTCAGCAATAACATTTGTTCTTGAATGAATCAGTTTATTTTGTAAAAGGCAACAGCGAGGCAAAAGGTGTCTGTAGACGGTGGTGTATTAGCTTTTATCCTGTCACCTCCTATAAATTCCGTCGTATAACAGGGGGTCATATAAACTTGGTGATATACGGTCACTTGACCACGTGACTAGGTTTATTATGTCAGTTGACCACGTGATCAAGGTTTATTAGGCTAGTTGGTCATGTGACCAGCCGGAACTCCTTTTTTTGGGAGCGCGATACGAAATCAATATTTTAAAGTAAAATAATCGCTTAAAATTCGATGCACATATTGATTTTTCTTATTATTTAAAATAAAACAGAATTCTTCGCCATGCAGCATTCTCCCGAGGTCTTACGTCACGTTTATGACGTAGTCAATATAATTTATGACGTCATTATTGCAGCTGCATACCCAAAGCGCTTTACACAGTTCGCCATTTGTGTGTTTATTTCATAGTGAGAAAGATGTCAATACGTACTTTAATTTCGAGCGAAATATTCTATCTAGTCGGATTTAGGATTGTTTACAAATGAGAAACAGGATAGACAGAATAGTGTCGTGGATTGTGGAATTATACAATAACATAGTGTCTTTGATTTCAAGAAAGTTTGTCATGCTCGGCTTCGGAATTTTATGGTATCAGTATCGTAAGATATTGAATAGGAGGTACGGTCTTTATATCAATGTTTGTTTTTTGTTTTGTTTTGTTCTTGCAGAGTGCGTGACAGGATAAATAGAATAGATGGTTGGTGTCTTGGATGGGTTAAGTTTATCGGGCTCGGCTCCGAAATTTATCCGGTTCGCCTTCGGCTCACCAGATAAATTCCTCCGCCTTGCCCGATATACTTAACCCATCCAAGACACCAACCATCTATTCTCTATTTATCTTTCAACTAACCGGATATCCATGCAATAACACCCATGCGATTTTTTTTTTTTTGATATACCACGGATGTTTATAGATTTTTGATATACCACGGATATTTATAGAACAGTAAGTTCCACTGACTCCGCCCCCTATCACCATTTATGAATGAAATGCATTCCAAAAATAGTAACGATTACTACAGAAAGCCCGCGAAAAAAGAACGATGTCATTGCACGCACGCTACTTTCCGATGATCTGCCTAGTATGTAATTCCTGCCCGTGACGTCATTTGAATGCTCGTTTACCGCGTCTTCTCAAATAGAATAATCCCCAGCGATCTCAATCGCAATTTTCGGACGTTTAATTACTACGATAAAGTACTATATATGTGGGTGATGCAATTTTAAAATGGGAGTTCCGACATAAATAAACTTTTAAAACTTTTAAAATGTATTTGTCAGCAACATTTTTCACATCTTTTCACAATGAGTACAAATCATAGGTTAAAAGATAAATAGAATACGTACATAGTGTTGTCGTAGATCAAAAATGTCTAACGAGGTTGGGAGAATTGATAATTGTCTCGCCAAGGCTCGACAATTATCAATTCTCCCAACCTCGTTAGATATTTTTGATCTACGACAACACTGTGTACGTATTCTCTATAGCCCGATACAACACGGGGCAACTTTCATTTCTAACATACATATTTAACACTTTACCAAACCATCTAGTTTCAGACTGGTCCAATATAAAATTATTTGCAGACAACAAAAAACATATGGCTCAAGTTATGGATGATATTTGTTCTTGAATAGGTAAAAAAAAAAAACATTGTGGGACAAGGAGAAAGTGCTAATAACCAGCATTTTCTCTTTGTCCAGCATGTTTTCAAAAGATTTCCTTGTTAACCCTTAAGCTGCTAATCGCGACCCTCTGACCTTTTGCGGACAATGTAGATCAAGATCAGACTGCACAGAACGTGCAGTCTGATCTTTGATCTACACTGTCCGATACGGTACTTTCTTTCCGGTGAAATCAACTTTGGAACCGCAATGTTTGGGTTTTTAGTATTGAGTAGAAATTTGCGTTTCATTTATTCAGCAACTTAAGTGTTAAAACACGGACCTGTTTGGTAAAGGGTTGACAAGGACTAGAGTCCTCTGGCTCTAGTCTTTATAGTAATCTTGGGTAATCCTGTAATGAAAAAATTAATTTCAGTAACATTACAAAAGAATGTTTCAAAAGGTAATTTTCGTCTAAGCTAGGCAGTACGGATGCTGCTTTCTTTTTGCACGAATTCTTTTGAACTAAACAATATTATATAAATGATAGAGTTTTTTTTTTTTTTTTTTAAGTGTCTTAAAAGAAAAAAAAGATAGGCGGCATAAGAGCTACCGGAATATAAATACTATTTTTTTTGTGTGTGTGTGTGGCTCAATAAGACGAAAATAATGAAAATAGACTGATCAAAAATTGCCCCTTGTTTTTTTCTCGTTGTTTGCAATACAATGAGAAAAATCTGTATGTTGATTTTTAATTGGGGGAATAAAAATAAAAGAAAAATGTCAGTTCGATAATTTGGCATTTGAACAGTTTCATAGGTTCACTCTTAATTTTCCATGCTTTATTACTTTCTTATCAGTTTGGACGAACTAGTTGCTGGACGAGATCTTCAACATCCGCAAAAAAAACACGAGGATGAAAAAGCTTGCGGTAGGATAAGTAAAGATGAGCCTGATTTGCATAGGTCACTGACTTACATGTAAGCAAACATCTCGTACCCTATCGATGACATGTTGTTGTTTCTATAACCTTGTAAATAGACATCGTTAAAACTGGGATGGAAGAGGTTTTGTAGCTCATGTCAGCCTTGTCATATTTATCAGAATTACGATTTCTGACAGAAAGAATTATTTTCTGTAGGACTGCATTTTGCGACTCAGTCTCACTCTCTCTCTCTCTCTGTTTTTTTAAAATTTGAATCTGGGTCACACTCAATGGTAATAGACTACCGATCTTTTGACCGCTAGTCTAAAATCTCGCCATTGCTAAAGAACCGTTTCGATATCATAATCCTCACGCTCTGAGCAAAACCAGCTGAAACGTTACCCCGGTTAAACGTTTGTAATTACATTTAAATCGTAACAAGAAAGTACATTTCATTCAATTTATAATGCTTATTTATTCTCATGCACTTTCCAAGCACTGAAATTTCTCTGTGTAGTCTATTTCCTAAATATTTTTAGGGTCTCAATGTAAAATATTTCATCTTTTCTCTTTGTATTTTCCGAGATATAAACAGTCTCTTTGTTGTCTATTCTGTTCCTTTTTTCCGAGGTGTATAGAGTCTGCCCCCTCCGTGGCCTAGTGCTTAAAAGGCACCTGCCTATGGAGCGGGAAGTCGAAGGTTTGGGTCCTCTTAAGAGATCGGGACGCACTGATATGATCGGTTGGTGAGCGAAAACTAGCCGTCAGTATGAAAATGGTAACCGAATGTCTCCCTACTAGGGCCTGGTTTCACGAAAAAACGAAAAAGTATGTTATTTTACAGATCTGCAAACAGACTTATATTCCGACTAATGTTGAGTTTGTTATTCCAGACGCATTTCACTAACATTATCAGACTTGTGTCACATTCTCAAGTCCTGTGTTGACACAAAGTTTGAGACTCTGTTAATTGACTTAAGTCCATTTATTCTGCTTAGTTGTGTCTGAAACGTAGTGTCTTTCTCTTCACAGAGCATAGCTTAAATGCTTATGTTTTTTTTTTACAAATCGCTAATAACTATTATCCATTCGAGGACACGAAGAAGGAGGCCAAAAGCAAGCTAATACAGCTACGCCCAAAAACGGATAGGAAATGAATGTCTAAGATTTATGTGTGCAGCGCAAAAAACAACAAAGGATTTTCACACATGGGGAAAGTGTCCCGTTATAACAGTGTCTGCATTTGTCACAAAGTCTTCAAAACCTGTGTAGACATGCCTCAAAAATCCTCAGAGGCGTCAAAATGTGTCTGCATAGAGGAAAGACTCTAGATAGTGGGAGTTAGCTGGTCGATATCTGTATTGTGTTACCCTTCCCCTCCCTGGGCGACGTAAGTGGCTTTAGCGGACGGCGTAGATTAAGATCAGATTGCACAGAACGTCTGTTTCTTCAACTGTAAATCTGTGCTCACCCTTTACCGACGACAAAATTTCAGCCTTGTCCAAACTGAAAGCAATTGCAGACGACAGTTTCAATATGGCTCAAAAGGTGCAAATTTTCTTTGACAGAGTTGAAAACTTTGTGGGAAAAGGAGAAAATGCTGGGTACCAGCATTTTCTCCTTTCCAACAATGTTTTCAAAAGGCGTCTTTCCAAGGCTCGTTAAAAGGCGGCATTGTGCAGTAAAGGCTTAAATGCCTCTTCATTGGCGGTTAACACTTTACCAAACAATCCCATGTTTTAACGATCCTGAGGAAGAAGGCTTCAGAAAACATTACTGGTGATCGGCACTTTCTCTTTTTCCCACACTGTTTTCAAGCTTTTTTACAACACAAATTCTTTCATTTGAATCACACCTGTCGATTGCAAATGCTTTCAATTTGGACCAGCCTAAATTATTGTCGTCTGGTAAAGGGTTGTTTTTTCAAACCTTCCAAGTAGACAACTTTATTTGAGCCGTGCTGTGGTAAAAGGGGGCTTAATGCATCACCGTGATCCATGATACTGGTCAAGGATGTCATCACATAATTAAGGATCAATAAAATCCATTTTGTATAACAACCGACTGATTCATGAGGTACACTGGGCCTTTGACATGCAGAAAGTTGACCAACAGCGAAAAGTTTCGGCCCGAGTCAGCCTGCGTGGACTGCACAGGCTAGCCTGGGTCTATACTTTTCGCAGATGCATTAAGCCCCCTTTCACAGAGCACAGCTCATTTATTTGGCATCGAAAGATTTCGCAACTATGTTACCAAGTTCAATGTTACAATATATTAAATGTAGGGCTGTCTAATCCTTTAACCCTTTCCCAAACAAGCCCTGGTTTTCACGTGTCTGCAGTACAAGTCTTTTGAAAACACTGTGGGAAAAGGAGAAATTACTCGTAACGAGCAATTTCTCCTTTTCCCACAGCGTTTTCTACCCGTTTTGAGACCCATTTTCATCAAATTTAAAATTGTCGTCTGCAAATTCTTTCAATTTGGACTAGTCCAAAATTTGTCGTTTGGGAAAGGGTTAAACTATTACTTCATCATTACTCTTGCTCCTCATTTCTCGATTTTCGATTTTTCTGTCAAATGATCCAATTACGAAGATCTGTAACTTTACTAAATTGTACATGTACTTCACTTATTGTCACACGCATTTATCCTTTTTTTTTTTCTTAATGTTTTCTAACATTTTTTTTTTTCTATTTCAGATTCATGTATCATACACGTGACTAAATTTACTGTATGTATATATGTGCTAGGACAGTGTAAACTTGTGTTTATCAAAAATAAATGCCAGTTCAGTTCAGTTTTAACTTTTTACATAATGACAAAATCTTAAACTGGTCCAATTTGAAAGATATTGTAGACGCCAAACTAAACATGATTCAATCAATGAGATTCGTCTATGAAAGGGTAGAAAACATCGTGTGAAAAGGAGAATATGCTGGTTACCAGCATTTTCGTCTTTTCCAATAATGTTTTCAAAACCTTCCTTTTTCAGGATCGTTAAAACTCATGCCTGTGTACTTTAACGCTTTATGGATTTTCATATTTTTGCAGACTGAAGAAGAAAAGCAGAGAGTATATATTAGGATCAGACTACAGGATTGTACAGACTGATCTTGATATTAACCCTAAACAAACCACATCTATGCTCGGATGTCAGGGTAAGAGTTTACCCTTTACAAAATGATCCCCTGTTTTTAATTTGTACCCAACTTTTTCAAAACATTAACACTAGTGGCCAGTTTTTTCTCCCTTTCTCACATTGTTTTCTATGCTTTCACAGAAAAATATCATTATCTGAGCCACATTTAATTCGTCGCGTTCAATTGCTTTCATTGGGGATACGTCAAAGAATCTGTCAAATGAAATTGATTGATTGAATTGATTGATTGATTGATGTTCTACGACAATTTTAGCATTATTTCAGTTATATCACGGCGATAGCTACGATATTCATGTATATCCTGAGTTTCGCCATTACTAGGCTACGGCTCCGAATTGTCTTGCCATGGGACATCTCCCACGAAAAGCCCAGTGCTTCCAGTGAGACTCGAACCTAGGGCCTCCACGTTACGAGTACCACACTTTACCAATGAGCCACCAAAGGCCCCTTTGTCACATGATAACTCATTACCATATAACAAATTCTTAGACTTGTCCAAGTTAAAAAACGACAGTTTATATGTATTTCAAAAATTGGGTGTTGTTTCTCAAAGGGTTGAAAATATTGTGGGAAAAGGAGAAAACGCTGGTGATCAACATTCAAAAGACCCTCTTTCTAAGGGTTTTCATAACGTGAACTTGCTTGGTAAAGGGATACAAAGGGTTAATTAACCCCTTGAGGATGTCATTAACCGATAGATAAGAGGTAAATACACAGTATTACATGGAAAATGGCGAGACAGGAGTAAAGATCGTTCAGCCAAACAATACGCCTTGGGACTTAGCGCTCTCTGAAACATGTCTGTAGCAGACAAATTTGAAACTATCGTTGTACAATATGGATAATCAAAATAAAGGTTTCATTCACGAGTTCAAGGAGAAAAAAAAAACATTGTGGCTAAGGGATATTCACTCCTTTTCCACATTAATTCTAAAAGCAAGACGCAAAAAGTCATTTGCAGACTATCATGTGTCAACAAAGTTATTAGTATTCCATTGTGCATGTATATGAACGAGTATAGCAGAACATCTGAAAATTGTATACACGTATATGAGCCATGCTCTGGCAAATTGGGGTTAAATACATTTCCGTGATGCATTATACCAAACAAGTAATCTTACAATTATCTATCCATAAATAGATCGATTGGATCGGGGGTAAAATTGTCCTTTACCATAAAGAAAATTACAAATAGCAGAAAGATTCAAATCATGTCAGCTTGCGCAATCTGTGCAGGCTGACATGAGTCGACACTTTTTTGCAGATGCATCAAGTCCGCTTTTTACAGAACATGACTCATATGCATACAGGTGCGTGACGTTTTACGAAACTATCTGGGAGCGAGTACACCCCTTACTGTTTCTGGTGGCTTCGTCAGCCGTAAACATAATTTTAATGTCAACGAACTATCGTCATGTGCTTTTTTAATTAGCTTATAACTTCGAGAAACACAAAATTGCAACAAACGATATGTACCATCGGTTTAAAATAGGAATAATCAACATGAAAGTGGTACTGTAGTACATGTGAAAAAACATTTACTTTGAAAAAGGAGGAAATATCTATCACGAACATTTTCTTCTGTTGTCACAATGTCTTCCCAAAGCAGGCAGTCTGCTGTAACACGAGAAAAGTCGAGGAAACCATGTATTAATATTCTGGGTCCGTATTCATCAACCATTTTCAAGAGTATTTCCAGTCTTACTCTTCGAGATTTTCTAAAATTGAAAGTAACACAACTTCTCATAGGCTAAACCAAATGGTTTAGCCAGTCAGAAGTTGAGTTACTTTCAAATCTAGAAAATTCTGGAGAATAAGACTAAGAACATTTTTAAGGAAGATTGGTGAATACGGACCTAGATGTCTTTTTACTCCTGAAACCAATCAAGTTAAGAGAGAGGTGACAGATATGAGCTTTATACAAAGGGAGATAATTAGAAGCATAATTAGTGCTCAAGAACTCGCTTTAACACTTTATCAAACAATCGTCTGTATTAGAAACACTAAGGAGAAGAGCTTTTAAAAACATCGTGGAAACGGGAGAAAATGCTAATGTTTACATTATTACAGACATATCATATTATTTTAGCAAAATTTAATTTTGCCTCTGAAAATGCTCTCAATTTGGACCAATGTAAAATTTTGTCGTTTGGCAAAGAGGTAAGTAACATGGTCGATTCTGTAATGAAACCAGGATTAATTAATCTTTTCCCATACATAACATGTTTTCGTGTTTGTGAATTTATGTTTTTAATTAAAACAAGATATGTGATTTAGTACATATATATCATTTGAATACGCGGTTGTTTTTTATCATTAGACACACCTTGACGAGCGGAAGAGACACAAAGCCGACACATTTGAAGGAAAACAACATTTGAGCCGCGCTCTGTGAAAAGAGGGCTTAATGAATCTGCGAAAAGTATCGACCGAGGTCAGCCTGCGCAGTCCGCGCAGGCTGACCTTGGCCGAAACTTTTCGCTACTGGTCAATTTTCTGTATGTCAAAGGACCAGTCTACCTCAAGAATCAGCCGGTTGTTAGACGAAGTGGACTTTATTGATCCATCATCATGTGATGACTGGCTTGGTGTTATGCATCACGCAGATGCATTAAGCCTCCTTTTGCCAGAGCATTGATCATTTGTTTTGAGTACAGCAATGTATAATACAAAAAATATCTTTAAAAAGAACGACGGCCTAAATTTGTCAGTAAATGTATTTTAGACATTATATTTAGTAGTCCACAGTTGAAGGTTCAGAGCGAACAGTTTCTCGTTTTGAAACTCTGTTTGGCAGGGCTTTGTAGAATAACAATCATGATAGTCAATCTAGTCCTTGGCCAACAGACACCAAGCATTCTAAATTGAATTCCTAGAAATGTTCTAGATATTAGAAAGTAACACAATTTCAGAATGGCTAAACCAAATTGCGTTACTTTGCGTTACTTTTAAATTTAGAAAATTCCTGAGTATTAACCCTTAAGCTGCTAAGCGCGACTCACCGACCTTTTCCGGACACTGTAGATCGAGATCAGACTTCACGGAAAGTGCAGTCTGATCTGTGATCTACACAATCCATAAGGAGATATCTTTCCTCCAAAATTGCCTTTGAAATGGCAAAATTTTGGTTTTTACTATAGGCTTGAACATTTCAATTCACTCATTCAGCAGGATAAGGATTAAGACTTCGTATGGTGTTAGTAATGGCTGGTGTATACAGGCCCGGGGTCGGTATTCACCAACCATTATTAAGAATATTCTTAGTCTTATTCTCCAAGATTTTCTAAATTTGAAAGCAACACAACGTCTCATTGGCTAAACCAAATGGTCTTGCCAATCAGAAGCTGTGTTACATTCAAATTTAGAAAATTCTGGAGAATAAGACTAAGAACGTTCTTAAGAATGGTCAGTGTATACGGGCCCTGATCTTGCATTAGTGTAGTCATGGGTTGGCGTCTATCTGTTCAGTTAAGCTTACAATATAAAATCTTTCTTAATTGCAGTGGATTATATTTTCAACCATCGAAAGAGACCGAGTTTATATGAGCCATGCTCCGGCAAAAGGGGGCTTAATGCATCTCTGTAATGCATGGCACCAAGCAAGTCGTTATGTTGTTATGGGTCCATACAGTCCATTTTATCTAACAACCGACTTAATAATGAGGTACACTGGTCCTTTGTACATACAGAAAATTGACCAATAGCGAAAAGTTTCGGCCAAGGTTAGCCTGCGCAGGCTGACATGAGTCATTACTTTTCGCAGATGCATTAAGCCCCATTTTTACAGAGCAAGGCTCATATATTTGCCGCCGACAGAACTAATGTCTTTTCTTAATAATACTGTGTGATTTACAACAGCCTGGATAGTCATCTTCAGTTCTTGTTGACTATCCAT
Organism: Tridacna gigas; assembly: GCA_945859785.2. Taxonomy (NCBI): domain Eukaryota; kingdom Metazoa; phylum Mollusca; class Bivalvia; order Cardiida; family Cardiidae; genus Tridacna; species Tridacna gigas. The sequence continues at coordinate 23,056,669 of OX244030.2, forward strand.
GTGCATTGGTGTTTTTCAAGTCACCTGCTGCACTTTGATTCGATTAACTCTTAGGCTGCTAAGCACGACTCACTGACCTTTAGCGGACAGCGTAGATCAAGATCAGACTGCACAGAACGTGCAATCTGATCTTGGATCTATACTGTCCGATAAGGAGATACTTTTCCCCAGAAAATGACTTTCAAATAGCAACATTTGGGGTTTTACAATCGACTTGAAATTTTCATTTTACTTACCGGTATGTATTAGTTTAAGGACAAAGTTATGTAGACAGTTGTAATAAAGATATTCGTAATATGGTGATAATGTTTGTAGTTATTTTTAAAATCAGAGAACGAACTTCAACAGTTTGATCACAGGCATAAACTAACAGTCTAATAAAATCAACTGTCTCTGCAGTCAGTACATTTAAAAACGCAACTCTAATTGTAGGTTGAAAATCACCCTAAAAATAACAAGTTTTGATCAAATTTACCCTTAATGTGATTAACTGTTATTCCATTGAATGATTCACAAAGTATCGTCAGAATAATTTAAAATTTTAGAATGGTAAATGATACAAAAAATTCTTAGCCGCAAATAAAAAAAAAAAAACCCACATGATTCATATCGATTATGGCCACCCCTTGCAATCGGCGAAACTTGCTAGCTTCGTCTAATTGGCAAAATTGTGACGTTATTCTATGCTGAAGGATGCAGTGTAATTTCCCCAGAAGGGCTCTGCAAAGTTCCGGAACTATTGTCGTGGGTGGCTGTGGTATGCACACACCTTTTCAAAGCATCCATGACATGTTCATTTATTACTATATCGGATGATATTGCGCCCAGTCAAAGACGTTAATGTTGTGGTGACCAAGAAATGTTCTAGTCAAACGGCTGTATGTGCAGGAGCACCATCATGCTGCGGTCTCTTGTAACTTTGTCTAAAGTTTTGACCTAAAAACGGCTGAACAAGAAGCAAATCTTTGATGTAGGTATTTGAACTAACCTTCATTAAGCGGCGTTTTGATGAACTTGGTTATGCTGGTCCAATACTGAACTAATCAACCATCCTTTTGGTCATGCTCGACAATGCAAGCATCACTAAAATACTCATTTTGCCAATGCCAGACTGTACCATGACCCTTGAATTTTACAACTGAATCCTAGATTCATTCAAGAACAGGATGGAATGACCTCACAATTTTGTCAATGAGACAAAGCTGGCACGTTTTGATAAACGCAAGTGATGGCCATCGTCGATATCAATCATGTGACTTTTAAAGGGATTTTTATAGCAAATCCGCTTCCTGTGATCGTTCTGACCGGAACCAAATACCTCATGCGTAACGACGCATGCGCGCTCGCATTCTACCATGATACCGGTTTGACCTGAACCAAATAATGATGATATCGACTATGGTCACCACTTGCGTTACTTTTTTATACTCCACAAGTCCGCTTTCCAGGACTTTGACTCCTTTGATTTTTGTTTGCGATAAGGTAATTTTTGCATCATTTTCTATCTGAAAATTTTAAGTCGTTCTGACGAAACTTTGTGAATCATTCAGTAGAATAACAATGACTTAAAGGTAAATTTGGTAACAAACTTGTCGTTCCCGCCTGATTTTCATCCTAAACCTTTTTTTGCGATTTTAAATGTACATTTTAACTCCAATGTCCATTTTCACAAACCAGCCAATAGAACATTCTCAATTCATTTCTAAATTCAGAAAATGACAAAATTTCTGATTAAGTAAATTATTCTGTTCAGCCAGTCTGAAACTCCGTAACTTTAAATTTATCAACACAGTGTCAGCTTTTCTTGAGCCAGTGCCAAAAGTTTAATTTGGGTTCTACACCATACCCTTCTTGATTCGATATAATGACGGAAGACTCTCTTTGATTTGTTCTGCAATCATGGATTGTTAGCGCCAAGGGTTTTTTTTTTAAACAAATAATTAACCCTTTACCACAAAACATCGAGTTTCAACGACCTGGGGAAAAAGATTGATAGAAACATTGTGGGAAAAGCAGAAAATCTAGAAAACAACATGTTCTCATTTTCCCTCTTCCCGACACAGATTCCACCATTTGAGTCACATTTAATCTGTCTTCTGCAACTTCCTTTAATTTGGAGCGGTCTAAATTTTGTCGTTTTGTAAAGAGTTAACAAGTTCAATATTTCCTGTTATAAGTGTAAGAGGTATAATTAATTTCATCAACGTTTCAAACCTCAATAACATAACTGGGTTCATCCCCCGTAATAACTGGAAACATCTCTAATTTTCTGTGTTTATATCGTACGTTTCTCATTGCGTCCCTTTTCCTATCTCTTTCAAAAAATGTTTACTCTTTACCACACGACAAAATTTTACACCTGAACACAAATCAAATGCGGCTGAAATGATGATACACATATGTGGTTGTGAAAAAGAAGAAAACATCTGAGGGATAAGGGGACGTGGCTGGTTACCTGCATCGTCTCCTTTTCCTCACTGTTTTCCAAAGATTTCTCTCTAAGAGTGGCTAAAACAGGGGATTGTTTGATAAAAGGTTCAAGAAAAAAATCCATAAATTATAGTATCACAATTGGGCCATGCTCTGACAAAAGGGGGCTTAATGCATCTCTTTGATATATTATAGCAAGCAAGTGATCACATAGTTATGGATCCATAAAATCCATTGTATCTAACAACCGTCTTAATCATGAGGTTGGATGGTCCTTTGACATGCAGAAAATTGACAAGTAGCAAAACGTTTCGGTTCAGATCAGCCTGCGCGGACTAAGCAGGCTGACCTGGTCCGATACTTTTTGCAGATGCATTAAGCCCCCTTTTCACAGAGTATGACTCATGTAGCTTTGTCGCACCATAAATATATACCCAATTATTGTTATGAAACTACCATAAAAAGCGGCATCGAGTCTATCCTTGATTAACGTACTTTCTATGTCCTTATCTTACAGTCCCAAGCCTGAATAATCCCAAGGACAAAGGTTTTTAAAAACATTTACGGTAAAAAGAGAAAATGCTGGTAATCAGCATAGCATTTCCTCCTTTATCCAAAAACGTTTTCTATCCTTTTAATTACAAATTGCATCACTTTAGCAGCATTTTAAGTTGTACATTGTCTGCAAATATTTTCGATCTAGATAACTAAAAAAATGGCCAATTCGTAAAGGATTAATCATGATAATCAAACTTACCAGCTTCTATAAACAAAGATAATTTTGCATATATCAAAAAAAAAAAGAAATGAGTCATGCTTTGCGATGCCATATAACAAGCAACATTCATCTTGTCTAACAACTGACTCAATCATGTGGTAGACATTTGATATGCAGAAAATTTACCATAAGCAAATAATTTCGATCCAGATCAACCTGCGCGGACTGCACAGGCTGAACTATGACGTTACTTTTCGTAAATGCATTAAACCCCCTTTTCACAGAGAATGACTCAAATTTTAATTTGGTATCAAAATCTAAAAGATTGTAAAAAGTAATTTCGCCTTACCTGGTTAAAGCTCCGAGGTATGTCCGCTGCTGATATCAAGTGTTGATGGTACTGCCGTCAAGAGACTCTTCAAACAGCGTCAGTATTTCCTTTACAAACTGCATGACATACACTCCATCTGCCAATTAAATCATATCATATTCAGTCACGTGATACATAACGTCACTTCACAATGGCACATATTAAGAGATGTGCGCTTTATAGCCTTTCCAAAATAAATAGGATAAATAGAAACACTGCTTATATTTTATAGGCAAAAACAGTTACATATGATGGTCAATGCATAAGTAAGGGAAGAAAAATTTTAATGCAACCTGGATACATGATTGAATACTATGTTTATGAATGCTTTTTCGCGCATTGATACGTGAAGGGTCAATCGACTTAGCGGAAAATGTTGAATATCGCAGAGGGACTTATTTCAGTTAGCACTGATGTATCGGCGAGACTTAGACGGGTTTAGATAATGTCGAGCGCTGCAGCCAGACATGACAGAGTGTTGTGGATTATATTTGTGTTGATCCTTCACCAAACAATCCTATGTTAACTCTTAGGCTGCTAAGCGCGACTCGCTGACCTTGTGCGGACAGTGTAGATCAAAATCAAACTGCACTGAACGTGCAGTCTGATCTTTGATCTACACTGTCCGATAAGGAGATATATTTTCCCCAAAAAGTGCCTTTGAAATAGGGAAAAAATGGGTTAATACTATTACTTTGAGAGTTTTATTTCTTTTATGTAGCAGGATAAGGGTTAAACCGATCCCGGGGAAAAGGCTTTTGAAAATGTTTTGGGAAAAAGAGAAAATGCTGTTTACCAGGATTTTCTCCCTTTCACACAATGTTTTCCCTGTCAAAGACAAATTCTTTCGTTCGAGCCACATTTGTCATTTTTTTTGTCAACAAAAGCTTTCAGTCTCTTGTTTTATAGTGTGGCAAAGAGTTCAGAGGGCTTTATACTTTGATCCTTTTTTTCGTATAATCCGCTTTTCATTCGTCCACAGGAACTAATCTCCAGACTGCCCTTTGCAAATGCTGTTTGGTTAAAGTCTTTACCAGACGACAATATTTCAAGACTTGACCATATTGTAAGAATATCGCAGACGAAAATCAACTGTTGCTTAAATGATGGGATTTGTCATTGAAGAGGTAGAAAAAGATTGTGGGAAATGGACAAAATGCTGGTTTCCCACTCTGCTTTAGAAACCGTTTTAGCCCAGGTAGTGAAAACTTGAGATATGCGATGTTTCTATTTTTGTTTTGTTTCAAAATGTCTTTAGAATCGATTCCAATGAGGAATTCGAAGGAAAATTTTGCTTCAACTTTTACTTACAGCAAGAGCAAATCGAAAAAAAAAAAGAGAGAGTGGTGAGGTGATGCCGATACGAAAAAGTGTTTTCTTCCGAAACAAGAAATGTCTTCAAAAAAAAAGATAGACGGCGTAAATTTGCCAGCAAATAGGCAGGGACCCTGAAAATAAACATGCCTATATTTTTTTTACTAATTGCAAATTTCTATTTATTCATTTTTATCAGTGCCAAAAAGTAGGTCAAAAGCCAGCACATTCAGCTACACCGAAAAAGTGGTCAAGCTAAAGCCAGACGGCTATTGGCGGCCCTATGAGAATTTCGGCACCGCTGATAAGAAAACCATACCTACAGTACACAGTATCTTTTTAAAGATACACCGCGTAAACGGCGTGAATATTAATGCTCTTTTGTGGTTGAAAATAAAGAGGACTAATGAAAAGCAACTTTTCCTGCAATTGCCCGTTTTTCCGCATTGTTTTATTTTGTTGACAAGTGAAAATTTCAGTTAGATATAAATTCAGTCAGATGATATTTTAGGATAACAATTTAATCTTGGTCCTCGATGAAAAAGAAATAAAATCACAGTACTAGTTGTACGGTCAGGTGGCAAGGGACTTGGAAACTTGTTCACAGATGTGGCAAATCATGTCGGCCCGAGCCAAAGGGAGGTGGCGACATTATTCGCCACAGCCGTGAATAAGTTTCCAAGTCCCCTGCCAGCTGACCGTACAATGAATTTATTATTCTGCAAAGTCTTACCATTTCAACGTGGATTCAGCGAAATTTCCCTGCTTTAAGGTCTTACAAATCGAGTACTTTTACGAAATCGAATTTCCCTTCTGAGTGCCCAAAACACACTGAAAAATGACGCTTATGAAAACTGAGGTCACTGAAACCTAGGTAAAACATGAAGTTTGGTGCTTTAAGTCACTGTGATAGACATTCGACGTATTTTTATTTAAAAAATAGATTAAACAACTCTAAGGAAAGTAACTGTTCACTTTATGATTTGTAGACAAGAGTAAACGACCATTATTTGTTTCAAACGACCATTAGTTTATTATTATTTTTAACGTTACAATTCATGGTTTATTTTCATGACGATCCGACAATGCCATCTTTGATTTGGCTGTGCTGTACCTTAGGAGCTGCCAGTGTACAGAGCTTTATATTCGGAGAATATTATCCAGTCAAATGGCGAGAGATTTCTTTGCAGTATAATAAGAGTATAAGTTATGTGTCTGGACAGTGGACACACAAGACCGCAGTATGACATAGTCACCCATCCAAGAACTAACCTTAACGCACGTCGCTTATTTTCAAAGGAGAGTCGGGCATCAGATCGTACCGCTGTGACGGCTTTTTCATAAAATGAGCCATGCTATAAAAAAAAAGGGGGGGGCTCAACGCATCCGCGGAAAGTGTCGACCCAGGTCAACCTGCACAGTCCGCGCAGGCTGACCTGGGCCGAAACTTTTCGTTATTGGTCAATTTTCTGTATGCCCAAGGACCAGTCTATCTCATGATTAAGTCCTGTGTTTAAAAAAGTGGGTATTATGGATCCATAATTATGTGATAGTTTGCTTGGTATAATACATCACGGAAATGCGTTAACCCCCCTTTTGCCACGGCATGGCTCAAATATTTTGATTGATTTTTCATTTATTTATTGTCGCCACCGGTTACTCATATGGACGACGCCCAAAGAAGTCTGTTGGTTTTGTTACGGGAGATAGTACAAGATTGTGCAAGATACAGAATGAAACCCATTCTGAGTTACGCTTCGTTCTTTAACGTGTTCGGGGTATAGCACCGTCAAATGGAACGTCGGTTTGACGTCCCATCCGAAAGGCTATTTATAGCTTTAGATGGGCAGCTGTGGAGCTGTGGACCCAAGAGGCCTGAGACCTGACATTCTCAAGTCCTACGTTCTACCGCTTGAACCGTTCGGACTGGTCATAAACAGCCCGAATAGCTCAAGTGGTAGAACGTAGGGTTTATAACGTTTGCTTTAAATATTTATGATATATAACCGCTCTCCATGACACATTCGTGTACTCGTTCAGCTGATTCCGGAATCTAACCAGGTTGGTCAAATTACACTTCTTTAGAAATATTGTATTGGATTATTGAGTAACACTCAGAAAACAATCAGTTACCAAATAGTACAAGAAAAGGATCATCCGCTATCGTATTAATTTGCTATTACCGTTGGGTATCGACTAGTGGCAACAACGCTTGTATATTGGTGGCATAAATGTGCAAACAAATAGGCCAACAGGGGCCCGCCGATTAAACAGGTGCACATCTTTGACCACTCACAATTACTACCAAATCATTCGTTTTTATCAATACCAAGAAGTAGGTCAAAAGCCATGGCATTCAGCTACGCCGAAAAAGAAAAACGCTTTTGAACAAAGTATCCAAGTGTCCTTTGCCCAAAGGATCTCGATCCCAATTCGAAAGCTGCCGGTCGAAATCAGACCCCAATGTTAGCACTGATGGATACATTTGTTCATGTTGACTTTTTTCATCGACGGTATCGACCTTTGTTTGAAAATGACCGTCTCGCAGAATTCCAACGTTCTGACTCTTATATAATGTGCTGAACCGGGTTTTAGTTGCTTTCGTGGACAATGTAAAGACCGCACAAAACTTGCAATCTTATCCTTTATCTATACTGTTCAAAAATCCGCCTTGAAATTGAATATCTAAATCTTTTTGTTCGGGTTAAGACGGTCTAGTTTGTTTTCTTTTAGAAGGCTGTTAACTTTAAATAGCTCTTTATATACCAAGTATTATTTCTTTGCAATATAACTGTGTACATGTCTGTCTGTCTCGTGCAGCTTGCGAGCCCTTGATAAATTTTTAGGCCCTTGTTTACCGTATTGTTGGCCTGAAGTCTTACACTAGATTATTGTATGTATAACTATCTATTTGTCTAGATTGCGTGTCTATTGTTCACGTTTTTTCATTTGTCTGATAGTTATAGCCCACATTTAGACGGCTTCCTGTGATATTCTATTCAATTAACCCTTTACTACACCACACTATTTTAAATCTGTCTACATGTTTAGCGAAAGAATCTGCAGACGACAAATTAAATGTGATTCAAATGGTGGAACTTCTCTGTGAAAGTACAGGCAGTACAGAAAACTATAAGAAATGGCATTTTCTTTTCTCCTTCGTCCGTTCTAAGAGTCGGCTTTCGGTCAGGGTCAGAAGAAAGGATAAAGGATTTAGCTACGTCACGGGAAAAGAATCATGTGGTATCAGCGTTATTGTAATGTGTGAACTCATGTTTCACATTTTGCAGTCAGCAACAGGAACGCCAAATGGCCTTTAGTTACTGTCCGTATCGCTATGTTTTAGTATTTGTCCTATTGTAACGGAATCAAATCTTTTCCCAAAGCTAAAGTTTGTTTTTATGGTTGAACAAGATCAAGACATTTAAGATGACACCCAAGTTATGTGGGCCTCTGATAAACAGACAAAATGTCTTTCTCTTCCATGTCACGGCACAATTGATTCTAGTGATCGCCTCGACAAGGCTTCATAACACCTAACCGATTTGTATCATATTCTGTCGTTTTCTAACCATGTTAGTTGTTACATTTAAAAGACAGATCGGACCAAAACGTATTTTATTAGTTGTTATACGCATCGAAAGGCATGTTAACGTCGGCAATATACTGGTACGGGTGTTGCTACCTTTCACAATATGGCCCGCAACATGCGAAATGAGACCGTCGGACATTTGCGTAAAGTGTCGTCCCGGATTAGCCTGCGCAGTCCGCGCAGGCTAATCCGAGACGGCACTTTACGATTACATAAAATTTTTTCATACAGTAGACTTTCGTGAAACAAAAAATCGTCCAAAAACGGGAAGTATCGTCTCGGATTAGTCACAGACTACACGGGCTGATCTGGGACGACACACTTTTACGCCTATGTCCGAAGGCCCTTTTTTGTGTGTTGCACTCCATATCTAACTGACTTGTCTCAAATTTTGTCGTTGTCTGACCACGTTTCTTGCACCTTTGCTATCCACGGGTCACGCTGTAGTAATCATCACCACTGGCTATTGAATTGGTGTTGCTTTGTACCACTTTTTTTCAGCACCATGGGTGAACAAACTCTTTTTTTTTTCAGACGGCAAAAATCAAAATCAGGCTACATATAACATGCGGATTGTATTTTCAGCCTGTATTTTCAAAGTGGTTCTGTGTAAATACTCGGCCCTGAAAGATGAAAAAAAAGAAAGATTTGAACCATGCTCTGGCAAAAGGGGGCTTAATGCATCTCCGTGATGTATGATACCTATCAAGCCATCGCATAATTATGGATCCATGATAGCGTTTCTTTTTAGCAACTGACTTAGACATGAGGTAGAATGGTCCTTGAACAAACAGAAAATTGACCAATAGGGAAAAGTTTCGGCCCGGATCAGCCTGCGTGCATTGCACAGGCTGGCCCGGATCGATACTTTTCGCGGATGCATTAAGCCCCCATTTGACAGAGCATAACTAATGTTCATTAAAACAGATTATAGTTAAGACTGGCTTATATCAATGTTTATCATGAAGTTTCTTGAACAGTAGCTCGTACAACATTCTATTCAACTTACTGGCTGCTTTCCCAAATATAACATCACCGAAACAGTCATCAGCAGAGAGTAACGAATCCAATTGTTAACCTTACAATCGTCCGTGCTGGACTTAACCCTTAATCTGCTAAGCGAGACTCACTGACCTTTTGCGGACAGTGTAGATCAAGATCAGACTGCACAGAACGTGCACTGTCCGATACAGTGTTTTCTTTCCTGTGAAATTAACTTTTGAACTCGTAATGTTTGTGGTTTTTTTTTTTTTGATATTGCGTAAGAATTTTCGTTTCATTTATTTAGCAGTTTAAGGGTTAAGGAAGACTGGCCGAGCTGGGATTTGATCTTAGGAGTCCACAATTACTGGCCCCCGTTCCTTACCAGGCTATGGTAATCTATGAATGAAGGGATCGAGTCCACTATTACTGACCCCCGTTCCTTACCAGGCTATGGTAACCAATGAATGAAGGGATCTAGTCCACTATTACTGGCCCCCGTTCCTTACCAGGCTACGGTAGCCTATGAATGAAGGGATCGAGTCCACTATTACTGGCCCCCGTTCTTTACCAGGCTATGGTAATCTATGAATGAAAGGATCGAGTCCACGATTACTGGCCCCCGTTCTTTACCAGGCTATGGTAATCTATGAATGAAGGGATCGAGTCCACTATTACTGGCCCCCGTTCCTTACCAGGCTATGGTAACCAATGAATGAAGGGATCTAGTCCACTATTACTGGCCCCCGTTCCTTACCAGGCTATGGTAATCTATGAATGAAGGGATCGAGTCCACTATTACTGACCCCCGTTCCTTACCAGGCTATGGTAACCAATGAATGAAGGGATCTAGTCCACTATTACTGGCCCCCGTTCCTTACCAGGCTACGGTAACCTATGAATGAAGGGATCGAGTCCACTATTACTGGCCCCCGTTCCTTACCAAGCTACGGTAACCTATGAATGAAGGGATCTAGTCCACTATTACTGGCCCCCGTTCCTTACCAGGCTATGGTAATCTATGAATGAAGGGATCGAGTCCACTATTACTGACCCCCGTTCCTTACCAGGCTATGGTAACCAATGAATGAAGGGATCTAGTCCACTATTACTGGCCCCCGTTCCTTACCAGGCTACGGTAACCTATGAATGAAGGGATCGAGTCCACTATTACTGGCCCCCGTTCTTTACCAGGCTATGGTAATCTATGAATGAAAGGATCGAGTCCACGATTACTGGCCCCCGTTCTTTACCAGGCTATGGTAATCTATGAATGAAGGGATCGAGTCCACTATTACTGACCCCCGTTCCTTACCAGGCTATGGTAACCAATGAATGAAGGGATCTAGTCCACTATTACAGGCCCCCGTTCCTTACCAGGCTATGGTAATCTATGAATGAAGGGATCGAGTCCACTATTACTGACCCCCGTTCCTTACCAGGCTATGGTAACCAATGAATGAAGGGAACGAGTCCACTATTACTGGCCCCCGTTCCTTACCAAGCTACGGTAACCTATGAATGAAGGGATCTAGTCCACTATTACTGGTCCCCGTTCCTTACCAGGCTATGGTAATCTATGAATGAAGGGATCTAGTCCACTATTACTGGGCCCCGTTCCTTACCAGGCTATGGTAACCTATGAATGAAGGGATCTAGTCCACTATTACTGGCCCCCGTTCCTTACCAGGCTACGGCAATCTATGAATGAAGGGATCGAATCCATAATCGTCAGATCTTGGATAAAATGCGTATCGTTAGAGGAATCGGTCTGACAGTCCTAAACTAGTTCCCACTGTAAATATATATTAGCCTTGCTCTGGGGATTTAACACTTTACCAAACGAAAAACGAAATAGCCGTGTCAAAACTGAAAGCACTTGCAGACGACAAATTAAATGTGGAGCAAATGTTGAAATTATCTGTCGAAAGAAAAGAGATAATTGTGGGAAAAGTAGAAAATGTCGGTAACCAGCATTTTCCTTTTCCCACAATGTTTTAAAAAGCTGTCTTTCTCAGGGTCGTTAAACTCGGCATTGCGTGGTAGAGGATTAATGCATTTTCATGATGCATTATACTTTTACTACACAATCCCGGGTTTTAACGACCCCACAGAAAAGGCATTTTGAAAACATTGTGGGAAAAGGAGAAAATGCTGGTAACCAGCATTTTCTCCTTTTCCCAAAATGTTTTCTACCCTATCAAAGGCAGAAATCATCCCTTGAGCTATTTTCTTTTCTTTTTTTTTTTTTGTCTGCAAATGCTTTCAGTTTGGTCGAAGCCAAAATATTGTCGTTTGGTAAAGGGTTAAACCAAACAGGTCATCACATAATTCTTGATCCATAAAATTCATTTTGTCTAACCATCAACTGAATCATTCTGTACACTGGTCTTTAAACATGCGAAAAAAAAAAAAAGTACCGATAGCAAAAAATATTGACCCGGGTTAGCCTGCGCGGACTGCGCAGGCTGACTAGGGTCGATATTTTGTTGCAAATGCATTTTGCCCCCTTTCACAGAGCATGGCTATAATATACCTAATACGCGTTAGCTGTATCAGGGGAGATAACCAATCTATTACAGTTCCTTTTCCGGAAGTCTTCTAAATCCTTGCTCAAATAAGGGGAATCGATGCTACGTTGAAGTGCTTCCGAGTGGATACGATTTCATTTTTACCGATCTTGGGTAAAGAAATGTAACATAAGCTGAGTGCCATACAAGGCGGGGAACAGTTTTCATAGCTTCCATGGGAATCAGAAAAATATTAGGCAATAAACATGTCTTGACTGTCACCATAAAATAGGACTAACGCAGCCTCTAGCATTGAACGCGCAATATCTTATTCCGTATGACCATGTTACGGCTTATTTGTGCCATGCGCTCGATAAAATAGTACGAGATTTATATATTTTTTTTTAACTCTACCAAACAACAAAATTTTTAGACTTGTCCAGATTGAAAGCATTTACAGACGCCAAATCATTTGTGGCCATGGGGAAAAAACATTGTGAGAATACAGAAGAAAATGCTAATTACCATTATTTTCTCCTTTTCCCACAATGTTTTCAGAATCCTCTTTCCTCGGGATCGTGAAAACGTGGGTTTTATGTTTGGTAAAAGGTCAATGTGAGTTGACAGAGGCAGGAGAGGAGACCTCCAGAAAATGATATTCGGTGGATAATTTGCCTTGTGATCCTTGGATTTGTACATTGTAGGTTACAGGAAGATAAAGACCTTTATTCGGCCTAACCGAGAGGGTCCATGGAACAGTTCATAGTAAGATTAGGTGCAAACTCTGGATTTCAAATCAGTTAACATATACCCTACGATAAAATTTAAGACCTGTCCAAACCCAAAGCATTTGCAGACGCAAAATTAAATGTAGGTAAAAAAAAAAAACATTGTGGGAAAAGGAGAAATACTAGTATACAGCTTTTTCTCCTCTTCCCAGTGTCTTAAAAAGTCTTTTATCCCTGGGACATTTAAACATAGGAGTCTAGGTAAAGGCATAATTTGCGTCGAAGAGTGCAGACTAGGATCGGTATGCGCGGACGTATCTATTTCATGCGAGCATACTTCGGCTTTATTTGTATTCTTTCGCCAGATTCATTGGTCACGTCCAGACGTAAAGATTCATTCTTTTTCCTAATAACCATTGATTCATTCAATGGCCTCCCGTTACAAATTCACATCAGACGACTTTGTAAACACGCATCTAAATATGGATAATTAAAACATGTTAAGACATTGTGGCAAAAGTAAAAAAATGCTTTTCATATGCGCAAGTCCGGCATTGAAATTCCAGCTACCTATCACGATTACGAATCGGCATGAACAGGCTTCAAAATATTTTCTGCAGTTCATAATTATTTTCAAAAAAAAACAGACGAGAGTTTGTTAAAACAGCACCTCTGTTTCCTTCTCATTACAAGACTTGTTATAGATTGAGGAAACCTGTTATGCAGTTGTTTAAGTTATATTCCTTATCAATATTTTAGATGAGAATTGGGAATAGACGCAGGAGATTATGAGTTTACATTATTTTATTGATGCCGAGTTCTTTATGTATTTTCAATGTTATTTTATTCCTACCCCACATCTTGAAAAGGCTACATTCTCGCAGACAGATTGAAAAAAAAAAACATCATGTGACACGCAGTGACAACAATCATCGGAAAGGAATTAGAAGGAAAACTAGATACCGGTAAAGGCCTGTTTACACATTCACGATTTTTGGCTACGGTGCCGCTACGATTCGCCACGATTTGTAAAATCGTCGTGTACCGTGGTGATTCGTAGTAGAACCGTGGTGAATCGTGGTGAATCTTGATTAATCGTGATGATTCGGGAAACTCCACGGTAGCGCTACGGAAGTTTTAAACTGTTTAAAACATTCGTGGCGAATCGTGGTGGTTATTGGGCGTGGCCTAATTCGTCGCGCAACCGTAGCGGAATCGTGCTTATTCGTACTGACACCGTAGCTATATTCGCGGCTATTCGTGAGAGATCGTAGCCAGTCGTGGAATCTTTGACACTACGAATTCTCACGATTCACCACGAATTGTGTACGGTTGTCCTACGAATCATCCACGGTTTCGCTACGGAGCTCCACGATTGGCCACGACCAAGGCCGGTAGGAAGACGATCAATCACGGTTTGAGTACGATACATCACGGTTACGTACGAATCTAGCCGACTTACCACGATTTTGAGCCGTTTCGCTACAATTCTTGCATATAATTCACAGGGCTGCATTGAAGGAATCATTTTGAAGAGCGAATCAGAAGTATACACATCATGGATTATGTACAGAGACTACAAATCGCCAATCTACAGCTTCAATTAAACAGAAATGTTTTTCTGATGTCATACTTTGAGAACTTGTCACGTGAAAACCGTTAAATCGTGGTCAGTCGTGGGAGCTCGTGTCGCTACCGCCGTGAATCGTACTAGTACCGTATCGAACCGTACAAGCACCGTGAGCATTCGTTGTGCCACCGTGGTCAATCCTCATTGACCGTAGCGTTGCCGTCATGAATCGTCATTGATTCGTAGCGATACCTTACAGACACCGTACTAATATCGTGGACATTCTTACTGGAATCGTAGTGACACTGAATATTTCTACTTTTCGCCACGATTCATCCCGATCCATCCCGATTTTTCTGACCATGAGAAATCTGGGTGAATCGTGGTGAATCGTAGAGAAAATTGTGAATGTGTAAACGGGTCTTAAGAGTTGAAATTGCTGTAACAGGCACTGTGTATTTATTTCATATACTAGTGAGCCATGCCCCTGCAAAAGGGGGTTAAAAACATCTCCGTGATGCATGATACCAGGGAAGTCATTATATAATCATGGATCCATAAAATCTACTTTATCCCTTTCCCAAACGACAAATTTTGGACTAGTCCAAATTCAAAGAGTTTGCAGACAACAATTTTAAATTTGATGAAAATGGCAGAAAGGTCTCAAAAAGGGAAGAAAACACTGTGGGAAAAGGAGAAATTGCTTGTTACGAGCAATTTCTCCTTTTCCCACGGTGTTTTCAAAAGACTTGTACTTCAGACACGTGAAAACCAGGGCTTGTTTGGGAAAGGGTTAAATAACAACCGACTGAGTCATGAGGTACAATGGTCCTTTGACATACAGAAAATTCACCGATAATAAAAAAGTTTCGACTAGGGTCAGCCTGCGCAGGCTAACATCGGTCGATGTAGATGCATTAAGCCCTCTTTTCATTGAGCATGGTTCATACATGTATATAAGGAGAAACATTTCTGCGCTTGATCTACAGTGTCCGCAAAGGGGTAAAATAAAACATTAATCATTTACCAGACGATTTCGAGGATCAACGAGCCCGAAAGAGAAGGCTTTTAAAAAACATAGTAAGAAAAGGAGAACATGCTGGTAACCAGCATTTTCTCCTTTTCCAATAATGTTTTCTAACATTTCAAAGACAAATTCTGTTGTCCGTACTACAAATGTGTAATTTGTCCTTTGCAAACCCTTTCAAATTCGATAAGAGTAAAATTTTGTCGTCTGGTAATGAGTTAACTCTGCAGGTGCTCTTATTTTCGGCTGCCGAATTTTCAAATCATCGTGTCAATAAGAAAAGCTGCTCGTACCGAACAATTATTCTTTTGTTACAATGATTTCATTTGTATTTGTGTTAGAACTTGGATCGCGTTAACTTTTCCATAATTTACAGGGCCATTCTCATAGTTGTTTAACTCTTTACCACACAATCCCGATTTTTAACGACCCTGGAAAGAAACCTTTTGAAAACATTGTGGGAAAAGGAGAAAATGCTGGTAACCAGCATTTTCTCCTTTTCCCACAATGTTTTCTACCCTTCCAAAACAAATTTCAATTTTTAAGTTGCAATTTATTTGTCGTCTGCACATGCTTTCAATTTGGACTGGTCTAAAATTTTGTCGTGTGGTAAAGAGTTAATGCCAATGTGTTGCAATTCCCATACCTCATAGAATCTTATTACTCTTCTTATTACTCTTTCCTTCTGCTTATTGGCTTAATATTATTTACCTTTTACAAAACAACTATGCGTTTAAACGACCCTGAAAAAAGGGTTTTTGAAAACATACCAGGAAAAGGAGAAAATGCTGGCAAATTTAATTTTAGTTTTTCAACTCATTTTTTTCTGCCAGGTATTAAAAGTTTTACAGATAATACGCTGACAAATAGTAATTTATATTAACCCTGAAGTTCACGTGAGTTTGAGTTTGTGTTGATACACTACACGAAAGAAGGCGGAATTTTGACGATTTGTACAAGTAAAAACTGGCAATGACAAGTTTGACATCTAGCTGGATCAATCGATATTCAAAGAAGGGAGGTACAAGTCACTGACAAAAAAAAAAATAAATAAATAAAACTAGGTAAAAAGTTGCCATGTCGTTCTATTTTTTGTTTACTTTTTATCTGGTTATAAATTTCATTTATATGTCACTTACAAAACTTAAACCGACCGTACAGATCTTTACAATAATTTCCATATTTACAAATTGTATACGATTTCAATCTTAAATGCATTTTAACACCCACATTGTTTACTTTTGGCTGCGACTGGGGCTTTAAAAAATACTAGTACCACAATTATCGCGTTAGAGTTATGCCTTGTTTTTCTGTCTGTTGTGCTTTAGTTACATTGCTCATTGTAGATAAAATTTGATGACAATGTGTTTGCATTGAGGATAAATATTTATGACACCAACTTAAACATCTTATTCAAGTATTTAGGCCTGTGGCCCATATACAAATTACATAATATTCATATAGTAGGTAATTCTTTTTAAATAAATCTATAAGTCGACTGTTGTTTACTTTTTGATGCTCTTTTTGTTTATCGTCTCACATATAATTTGTGTTCATGTATACGCATGATTGACGTTTGGAATAGATCTAGACCCAAACACAAGGATATGCAATCCGATCCAGGTCTATTCAAACCGTCAATGAAAACTATGCTCTATGAAAGTTAACACCATTAAGATATCAATCGATCCGGACATTCGCTTGAGCATGATGCATAGATCGACCAATAAGATTAAGCACAAAAGACAGAAAAAGGCCATTTACTTTCGTATTTACTTTTGACTGACTAGTCAAATCGCTACATGTACATGGACATTATGGTCTAAGAGGTTTTTAGTCGTAGAAAATCGCGCGAAATACCCGCTTCTGATTGGACAAAGAACGAGGTCAATCACTAGTCTTCACAGTCAATGACAGGTAATAGCTCTAACTCATTTATTCATGTAGACATTATTGGTCCTAATAGCACAAGGCAGGAGCTCTGCCTGATCTTAGAACTTTCCCGCGTGATCAGCACCGCCAGCAAGAATTGAACCAGAATTTCTTGATAAGAAACCCTTTAGCTTACCTCTTGCCAAACAACAAAATTTTAGACTTGTCAAAATTCAAAGCAATTGCAGACGACCAATTAATTGTGACTCGAATTGTGAGATTTTTCTTTGCAAAGCCTGAATACATTTTAGAAAAATGAGAAAATGCTGGTTACCAGCATTTTCTCCTTTCCTGCAATGTTTTAAAAGCAATATTGTTCAGGGTCATTAAAACTCGGGACTGCATGGTAAAAAATGAACCACTGACGCTCTGAGGGACCCGTATAAGAAGTCACCAAGCCTAAGGCTATCAGCCTAATATTTTCAAGGCATATTGGCAGTAATTGTCCTACATTAGCAGCTCGCTCTTTTCAAATGACGGAGGATATTACTAAAATTGTTTGGTCTGGGTTTTAAGCTATTCTTTAAATTGAAAAATTATTCTAGGAAGGATATAGACAATAACCTAATTACCTCAGACAATGAACAATTCTTTTTTTCGGGAAAAAAAATGACCTCGTGTTTGTCTAGGTTTCCGAGGGTAGAAGTACGTGAAATTATTCTAGCTTTTTTTCAAGTTTGTCTTGGTCTTTTTTTTTTTTCCGACTGGCCTCTTTGATTGCGCCTGAGAACTTTCTTTCTATTACCTCGTTTTTGTCTAGGCTTGTGACGGTATAAGAACGTTAACAATTTCTAGCTTTTTTTATTTCAAATTCGTTCAGTTTTTTTTTCCATCATGAATCTTAGAGCGGGTCATTTATCGCGAATGAGGATTTCTATTTGTTGATACGTAAAACAATCAAGAACAATTCGGAACTAAGACATAGTATCTAAAGGTTAAATATCAGACTGTTTACCACCGAAGGTCAAACTGGATTGTCCATATTGCGTAAGAAAAAGTTTTAAACAGGACGATATCAATATTTGGCTTTTAACCCCTAACCCCGTTGGTTTCTCTCTCCCCTTTTGCAAGTTTCGGCCAATGTAAGCCTGCGCGGACTGCACAGGCTAACCTGGCTCGATACTTTTCCCAGATGCATTAAACACCCTTTTCACAGAGCATGGCTCATATATTTGGCGTTGACAGATATTAGAAGCTTTTCCAAGGACAGCTTTTACATTATCTTTATAAGGCCGATAAAGTCTTTCTACAAGTCAGATTCGGTTTTATAGACGACTTTCAAAGGACCGCAAGTTTACGTCCCCTTAGTTAATGTCCCTTTCCGGAAGACAGCATGCAAAGATTAAAGATACATCTACAATCGTTTTTAGCCAGTTTTTAACCCATTTCATCTTTTTTCTTTTCGGCCAGCGTTTAACCCATACTATCTTTCTTTTTATGAAACTATAATCATTCTTGTATCTTCACGCCAAATGTTGCCCCTGACTGCTGCAAGGTTGCACAGATTACGACGGATTGAAAATGCATATCATTTTTGGCAGCCTTCAAAGAAATCACTCTTGTCGTTTCCAGTTTTAAATGAGGACAAATCCCTTGACTTTCTCTATCCCTTACACCATATACAATGGTAATTTATCTATGTTTACACATCTGACCAAATTCTGAGCCATTCTACACACTTTCAAGTTTTAACGGCGCATTTTCTCTCTGGCAGTAAGGATGTATCTTGAACATTCACGTCTGTGCAGTGTGATCTTGATCTGCATTTTGGATGCTAAATCATTTGTGTAAATTTTATTACAAGACGTTTTAAACTTTCATCGAACTATCGCGTGTTTTAACGACATTGAAGAAGAATGCCTTTGAAAACATCGTGGAAAATGAGACAGTGCTGGTTTCTAGCACTTCCTCCTTTGACAACAAAGATTTCCAGCCGTTCAAAGACAAGTTCCATATTTTGAGCCATTTCTAATGTGTCGTTAGGCCAAGTTAATTTTTCCATTTCTCCCTTCACTCAGCTCAGTCGCCGACGGATATTCTTTTCTTCATACTACTTTTCTTGTTGTCACTCTCTGAAATTTTCACTATCAGTTTAAATTTTTGGTGTTTATTTATTATTGGACTTACTGTAATTTTTATATCACATGATTGTTTTTAGGGAGAGGAACTATATAAGCTTTTATGCTTCCGTTCTCATCCTTTTCGTAATGCTTTGTTGTACTCGATGTAATGCATGAAAATGTATGAGCCATGCTCTGGCAAAAGGGGGCTTAATGCATTTCGGTGATTCAATATACCATGCAAGTCATAAGACATCAGATGATCATCAGATGATCATGGATCCATAAAGTCCATTTTGTCCAACAACCGACTGAATCATGAGGTAGACTGGTCCTTGGACATACAGAAAATTGACCAATAGCAAAATGTTTCGGCTCAAGTTAGCCTGCGCGGACTGCGCAGGCCGACCTGGCTCGATACTTTTTTGCAGATAGCATGGCTCATATTGAATAAAATATGTTTAAATTAATGTTTTATTTCCGGGAGTATCGTGAAGATCATTACATTAAACTTCAATGGTGGATTCCGAAATCTATTTCAAAATACCAAGGTAATAGTCAAACCTTGTTTTTCAATGCATTTTTATTCGTGACACTAAACATCGAGCTATGCTCTGGCATAAGGTGTTTTAATGCATCTCGGTGATGTACTGTACAAAGCAAGTCATCACATAATTATGGATCAAAAAAAAAAAAAAATCAATTTTACCTAACGACCGGCGGAATCATCAGGTAGACTGGTCTTTTAGCATGCAGGAAAATTAACCGAAAGCAAAAAAGTTTCGGCCAAGGTCAGCCTGCGCGGACTGCGCAGGCTAACCTGGCCCGATACTGTTTGCAGATACATCAAGCCCCATTTTTACAGAGCATGGGTCTTATCTAGGAGACACCCACAAGCATTTGGTATGTTTCATTTCACATGTGTTTGCATTCATAACAAAAAGGTTTAGAGAGCAAAAATGGCGTGTTACAAACCAATACACGTAACCTTTATTACATAGCAAGCCTTCTCTTCCAAATTTTTGTCATACATCAGCGTGAATTACCTCTCTTGGGATCTGACATTTTTTTTTTTCAGTTTAATCAAATTTCCAAAATACTTATTGTTTCGCTAGCGTGCTCGCTGGCATTTCTAATTTTTTTTTTTCGTTCTTTCTTACTTTTTTTTCCCCAGAAGAAGACATAAGTAAACGCACAACATTTTTTCTTGGATTAATTGGCTCTATATAAGTCAAGAAGAAACATGAATCAATGTATAGCAGTCATGTTCTGTGAAAAGGGGTTTAACTCTTTACCAAACGACGAAATTTTAGACTTGTCCAAATTAAAGGGAATTCAAGTGATGGAACTTTTCTTTGATTGGGTAGAAAATATTGTGGGAAAAGGAGAAAATGCTGGTAACCAGCATTTTCTCCTTTTCCCACAATGTTTTCAATAGGCTTCTTCCATAAGGTCATTAAAACTCCGGACTGTGTGGTAAAGGGTTAATGCATCTGCTTAAAATACAGACCAAGGTCAGCCTGGGTCGAAACATTTTGCTACTGGTTAATTTTCGACATGTCAAGAGAACAGACTCCCTCATAGTAAAGTCGGTTTTAGACACAATGGACCTGTATTATGTAACGACTTTCTTAGTAGAATGCATTAAAAAGACACATTGACCCCCTTTTCAAAGAGCATCGGTCATTAACTTTCATTCGAAATTTCCTGACCGATTTGGTTCTTTTTCGAATTAGGACAAAAGAAAAATTTGAATGATAAATCTTTAACCTTTTGATCACAAAAGGAATGGGATAACTATAATCTACTAGTCTTAGCTCGAGTCCAAAAACACTATTATAAGTGTTGAATTTTAAGATGGTAATACTTATTTCCATTAGCACAACTCTAAAACTAGTACGCACATTTAGGATCATTACCGGTATCCCGCGTAAACAAAAGTCAATGGCATCATGTATATGAAGTACAGTCAAATGCAACCACCTAACGCAGACACATCTCAATGAGATGCATCATCTAGTAAGTATATTTAAGCTTTCATTTTTCACTTGTTGTTCTCGTTGTAGTTAAGGTAATCTCTTTTTCTACGTTACAGGCGCTTTGTATGTCCAGATAATATCGTCTGTCTCGTAAGACTTGTTCATTTTCATACTAAATATGCACAAGGGTGCCAAAAGGGACATAACTCTGTCAGACTGCCGATAAGTATTTAGAATGGCAACTAAAGTTGGAAGTGGTGATGAATAAGGCCTCATAAATAACATTAAGCATCCTACAGGTAACCCTTTACCAAACAATCACATGTTTATCGACCCGAATAGAGAAAGCTTTCGAAAACAGCATAGGAAAAGGAAAAAATGGTAGAAACCATCGTTTTCTCCCATTTCCACGTTTTCTGTCCTCTGAAAAAACAAATCCTTTGAGCAATATTTAATTTGTCGCCTGCAAATACTTTTCACTTGGACAAGTCTAAAATATCGTCGTTTGGTAAAGACTTAATGCACAAGCTTCTAACAAAATGGATGGGATGCAATAGAATAGAACATTTTCTTTGATAAAATGTAGGCATAGAAACAGCATGTTGTTTATGCCTCCACATACACAACTATTTACGCGAGAGCAGTCTGACAAAACATCGTTGGAAAAGGAGTATTTACCGGCAAAAAGCAAATAAAAAACAACTGCTCCTTTTCAGCAATTATTATCTGTATAATAAAAAATGTCAGTCTTCTTTCCTCAAAATATTTCTTCTTCTTGTGTTGGTTGTAGCAGCTTTTGATATGCATCTTATGTTTAAATGGTCGCATTCAAATCTTCCAAAATCATATCGGCACCTTTCTCCCCTATCATTATGGCGGGAGCATTTGTGTTTCCAGATATTACAAATGGCATAACAGATGCATCAATGACTCGCAAACCTGCTAGCCCTTTTACTCGCAGTCGCGGATCGACGACAGTCGAAGGATCGGACACATTACCCATTTTACACGTTCCAGAAAAATGATACGAATCCAATGTATGTCGAATAAAACAGTCCCAGTATTCGTCCGAGTCAAACAGTTCATGTTCACAAGGTTTTATACGACTTAGCTCTGTAGATGCATTGATCTTAGCCATGGCGGTGGTCTTCAATACTTTTTGTATGAAACGAATAACTGAAATACAAAGTTCCATGTCGGAGTCATCTCCAAAATAATTGAGTTCAATGATCGGAAAGTCTTGGGGAGAAGCACTCCGAAGTTTTACAATGCCAATACTCTTGGGATGAGAAATAAAGAAACCTGCTGAAAAACCAGGTCCTTTTTCTATATTGGAATGATTAAAAACCCCATAAGCTTCTGCCATTAACCTTATAGCAGAGAAGTCTATTTGAACATCTGGAATTCCGACTTTCTTCTGGTCTTTTCGCGTAAATAAAACATTAATAGACAAAGCTTTACTTAACAATCCTGTTTTAAACAATGTATACTCCAATTTGTCCATTATTGTGGGAACAGAAGCCACAAAGAGGTACCAGGTAATGGTAGTTCAAGTTATACCCAACTGGTAAATCCATCACCAAAGGAATATTCAGTTGTTCCAGATCCTTTGCGTCACCAACTCCAGAAAGCATTAACAGCTTTGGTGACTCTAAAGCCCCAGCAGATAAAATTATTTCATTTCTTACATTAATTATGCTGTATTGTCCATTTCTCGGTATCTTAATGCCGGTGGCTCGATTATTTTGAAAGACTATTTTCGTTGCTAAAGTTCTTACAGCTACATGCAAGTTGTTTCTTTTCATGACCTCACGTAACAAATGGACGGACGGGGTTGATCGCATACCGTTCTTTGTTGTCGAATAAAACTTACTTAACCCATACTCAGTAGCCCCATTGTGGTCCACTTCATCCCAACCCATCTCCTTTCCAACTTTCAGCAACAACTGGTAAAATTTATCATTGTGAGACTCCGTGACGCCAAGAAAACCTTTATCTGAATGATACATAGGATCATGTGGAAACTGAGCATCTTCTGATTTCAAAAAGTACGGTAATACATCTTTATAACTCCAACCCGTACAACCCATTTCAGCCCAGCCATCATAGTCGTGTCTGCTTCCTCTTGTATACTGTAAGTAATTTATACTTGATCCTCCACCTAGAACTCGACCTGCTGCTAGAACTTGTTCGGAGCCAGGAACCCTTCTAGTGTGTGCATGTTTTGGTTTTTCTAACGGGTATTTCCAGGTTAGATCTGTCAAAGCGTTTAGAAACGCGAGGCCAGGAACCTGAATAGAATCCGCGTCATCCTCACCGCCTGCTTCAATCAGTAACACTGAGAGATTTGTGTTTTCGGCAAGTCGCGAAGCGACAACGGTCCCGGCAGATCCAGCACCAACAACTATGTAATCATAAGTCCCATTTAAAGTCCCTATGTGTACAACATACTTGTTCGCTTTTAACCATTGCAGTGTTATCAACACAGCAAGAATTCCAAACAGTGCTCCGAGTATATTCTGCACAATTAACATGACGTTCGCTTGGTGTTTAGGCAAACCTATGATCTTTTATTAAAGTGTGTAATTCAAACCTGCTTACTAAATATCTTAAAACGCAACGACGTATAAAAAAAGCTCTCACTCGATAAACCTTTCATTATCAGTTTATATTATTGTTTATGTTTGGGATAACAGGTGGAAAATCACGTACCGTGACGAGATAATTCATAAATCCAACTCGATAATTTATATATTATCTCATCACGGTTCGTGGTTTTAAACATATATTCCCAAAAACAAACAATAATATAAACTGTTAATGAAAGGTTTATCGAGTTAAGAGTTACAGCTTCAGTGTTGCGAATACACACGTCAAGTGTATCGAAACATAAATGTAAAACCCCTTTCCATACGTGCACATTCGGCATACCTCGGGTGATCCGGTGATCAAATCCCTCGGCTGTATCATTTAGCTAAACTGGTAGCCTGTTATCGATCTTCGTATCAACGTCTATCGGACGGTTACGGGAGATACAACGGGTACCAGTTTATCACTTAGCTTGATATGCACCTACACGGTACATTTCGCACGTCTCCGGAAGCACACCGTTTTACCGTCATTGAAATTGTAAGGCTCCTCTCAAAAAAGAAAACATTAATCAATTTTCTATCGTCATCTTTCTAAGAATATTTCAGTCAGCAAACAGTTTGTACACTTAATTTTTAGCGTGGTTTATCAATTCCGTTGGGAGCTTTCACCGACAGATCGATAGATGTGAATAACTTCACCGTGGTTGTTCATGTCGTTGCTAAGCGATTTACAGGGGCGCCGCCATGTTTAAGATCATGTGATTGGTAGTTCAAAACGGAAGACTCCTTAATACGGACGAGGTTAGATGTAGGTGCGGAATCGGCCGAGTTGTGACGAGTGCTTAATGTGCATTACTGTGCATTACGTAATCGTTTCTCATGGATACAAAATACGTGTAACCTGAAACAGTACAGATCAAATTTAGATAAATGTCGTAATATACACTTAACTCTTTACCACACGACGACATTTTAGATTGGTCCAAATTGAAAGCATTTGCAGATGACAAATTAAATGTTGCTCAAATGGTTGAAGTTGTTGTGGAAAGAGTAGAAAACATTGTGGGAAAAGGAGAAAATTCTGGTAACCAGCATTTTTCCCTTTGTTTTCAAAAACCTTCGTTTTCATGGTGGTTAAATTCAGGGATTGTTTGGTAAACAATTAAGGAACACAACTGAGAGACAGAAAATCAATCTCTTGTATGAGAAAACATGGCGGAAAAGATAGCAATTGTATATCACAAGGAATTACTCCTTTTTCTGTAATGTTTGCAAAAGTAAGTAGTGAACGTCAGGGGCGATAAATGTTGTGTTTGTAGAGTAAAGGGTCAGTCTGTATCACGCTACAGGTAATACTTGAACGGTGTGTTTAGGCAATCTTAACTCGTTACTAGACAACAAAACGTTAAACTGGTCCAAATTAACCCTTATTCTACTTACTAAGTCTACCCTGTCCGCAAAAAGGTCAGTGAGTCGCTTTTTAGAGCTTAAGGTTCAAAGTATTTGCAGACGAAGAATTGCATATTGCTCAGATGGCGTCTTTGAAAGGGTAGAAAACAGTTTTAGGAACAAAAAAAAAAAACTGTATGGGCTTAACCAGCATTTTATCTTTTTATTTTCCCGCAATATCCACCGTTTGAGACACATTTAATTTAATATATTGCTTGAGACACATTTATTTTAATCCATCATTTGAAACACCAACAATGTTTTCAAAAGCCTCTTTCCAAAGGTCTTTAAAATTCGGGATTGTGTGGCAAAGCGTTAGGTATAATTACATTAATGCAATTTGTGGCAAAGGAGAAATTGCTAGGTAAGAGCTTTTCATAATTTTTGTCACAATTATTCTAAAACTCGACTGCTGCAAGACGAGAAGTCATTTGCATGAAAAAAAGTAAAAAGAAATAAACATAACTATTTACCAAACGACAAAATTTCAGATTGGTACAAATAGAAAGCATTTGCAGATATTATTAAAATGGCGAGATTCATCTGTGATAGCGTGGAAAACACTGTGGGAAAAGGAGAAAATGCTGGTTAACAGTATTTTCTCTTTTTCCCACAATGTTTTCAAAAGCCTTCTTCCTAAGGGTGGTTAAAACTCAGTATTGTGTGGTAAAGGGTTAAGAAGCTAGTTCAGAGATCTGCCTACATTCTGGTGTCTGCGATCAGTCAGCCAAATGTTGGACAATGCTCATTTAGCCTCTGTGTGTATGGTGATTTACGCCGTTTTAAACATTATTTCGGTTAAATTGCGGCAGGCTGTGCACATATCCATGCTTTGAATCCTGGTCGACGTCAACAAGATACACCCACATACCAAATAATATAGGTCTAGGCCATATAATTATAAACAAAAAGATTTCCAAAGTTTCCTTAATAAAAGATGAAAGCTGGGTTTATTTCGATTCAACGGCTAAATTGTTTTTAACAAATTCAGAAGAGACCCACTAGATGAAGCTATATGCAAAAAATGGTAGCCCTAGGCCTTGGAGTTAGGAACAAGAAGTATTTAATGTTTTCACTGTAAAGCTCTTGTAAAACTTGTGATCCCCGATATAGGGCCAATTTTGACCCCATGGCTATGATTTGAAGAATCTTAGTAGAGGTCCATCAGATGAAGCTACATGCCAATTCTGGTAGCCCTAGACCATATGGTTTTGAATCAGAAGATTTTTTAAAGTTTTACCTCATGTACATAAGCCCATGTAAAACTTGTGAGGCCCGGGCGGGGCAAATGGTGGCCCCATGGCTATTATTTGAAGAGTGTTAGTAGAGGTCAATCAGCTGAAGCTACATTCCAATTGTGGTCGCCCTAGGCCATATTGTTTAGAACCAGAATATTTTTAAAGTTTTCCCTATATAAGCCCATGTAAAACTTGTGACCCCGGGGCGGGGCCAATTTCAGCCCAGGGCTATAATTTGAAGAATCTTAGTAGAAGTCAATCAGATGAAGCCACATGCAAACTTTGGTAGCCTTTGGCCGTATGGTTTAGAACCAAAAGATTTTCAAAGTTTTCCCTATATAAGCCCATATGTGACCCCCGACTAGGGCTAATTTTGGCCATAATTTGAAAAAACTTGACAGCCGTCCATTAGATGAAGCTACATGCTAAACTTGGCAGCCCTGGGCCTTATGGTTTCGGATAAGAAGATTTTCAAAGATTTCCATTATTTTTCAGCTTTGTTGCCATGGCAACCAGAGTTTTCACTGGAATCAAATTCTTTAAACAAATTCTAAAGAGGACCATGGCAGGATCATTTCTGTGAAGTTTGGTCAAAATTGGATACGTAGTTTCAGAGAAGAAGATGTTTGAAATAAAAGTTAACGCACGGACGCCGACGGACACAGGACCATGACATAAGCTCGCTGGCTTTCGGCCAGTGGAGCTAAAAATGAATCCTGTCGCAATGACTTTCATCAACCCTCGAAAAGAAATTCGCCCAGCTGCTGATTCGAACCAGCGAACCCCTGGTCTCAGGTCCTGTAGGTCATCGACTGCGCTACCGAAGCTCAGCTGCTCGTTAGTAGTAAAGGAGGGTAGACCTCGGACAAACCCGTTTTTGTCCGAGGTCTACCCTCCCAGAGTGCCATTTTGTCCGAGGTCTACCCTCCCTGAGTGCCATTTTGTCCGAGGTCTACCCTCCCGAACCTAGGCCTGGAGCCGCACCGGAAGTAGATGTTCACTTTTTCTGCCCCCCCCCACGTCACACCACTGCAAAAATGTAAAAAAACAAAAAGAGGAAACCGGAAGTGGAATTCCTACCAAAGTATGGTGTGCCACCATGTTTTGTCCAGTTGATTCTGCATTTTGATTGGTCGAGACGTTTTTCCCACCAAAAAATGAAATGAAAACGTGTGACACCACAAAAGTTGGTTCGAAAAAAGAAGGTGTGCCACCATCTTTACTCTGTTTGATCTTTCTCTATCACCGTTGAACTTAGTCTTTTTTCCACGATATGGAATATATCCCCTACTTACGCTGGGTCAGGGCAAAGAGTATCGTTGGACTTAGTCTTTTTTCCGACTTTGTTCGCCTCCATTTTTTTTCTCTATTATCGTTGGACTTAGTCTTTTTCCACGATATGGGTTATTTCTCCCTCCTCACGATGGTTCAGGCAGAGATCATCGTTGAACTTAGTCTTTTTTCCGTCTTTATGTATCCTCCCAGAGTGCCATTTTGTCCGAGGTCTACCCTCCCGAACCTAGGCCTGGAGCCGCATCGGAAGTAGATGTCCTCTTTATTCGTTTCCATCTTTCTCTAGCACCGTTGGACTTAGTCTTTTTTTTTCCACGATATGGGTTATATTTCCACCTCACACTGGTTCAGGTAGAGAGTATCGTTGGACTTAGTCTTTTTTCCGTCTTTTGTTCGTCTCAATCTTTTCTCTATCACCGTTGGCCTTAGTCTTTTCTTTGACTCCTAACAGTATGATCTTTAGACATTGCCTAACTATATGATCTGAGCGTGGGTTTTTTTCCGACATTTCCCGGAAATCAGTTCGTCTAGACTTAGCCGGTCTTAGATTTATTCGTCCCTAGTTTTATTCGTCCCTAGTTTTTAATCTGTAAAAAACTTTTTTAAATTGTAAAAATTTTTTATCCGAAATTTTTTATCCGATTTTTTCTATGATAAAAATTTTTAAACATAAAGTTTTTCTATTGGTAAAATTTTCTCTGTAAGATTTTTGAAAAAATTTTTTCTCTGCAAGATTTTTTATTTGAAAAAATTTTTCTATCGATAAAAAAGTTTTTCTCTCTGCAAAAAAGTACAACAACACATCTGTGAAATTGACAATTGTTAAAGATAGATTTTGTAAGGTTTTGGTTAGTCCTGAAAAGGACTGTTTTGGAGATTGATCTGTCTTTTTTCCTCGTCTAATGACAGCAACCAAAATTCGCATGACAGATGGGACAACTTCCAGTTCTTCTTGTAATTGTCATTGTCCCATCCTTCGTGGTGATCTTTCTCCCGAGTTCAACGTCAACTAATATGACCTCTGGAGTTGTTGTCTGCATAAACAGCTCAAGTAATTTTTCTCCGAGCTCTCTGTATGGGTGTGTTATCTGCTCTAGATGTCTTTGAACTGCTATGAGTTGTCTTCTTAATACCAACAGATCTTCACCAGCATTTAAATAGTCTTGGAGAGCGTCAATTATTTGATGGTTTATCTGTTCCATATTTTGAATTCTTTTTTCGCTTTGGTTACTTTATGATTTATTCGTCTTGCTCGAGAGAACGAGAGTCGAATGACTATAGAAGAAGTTCTTTGATTTTATAGCTTAGTAGAGGGATTGACCTACTTTGACTTGGAATTAACGTTAACCAATCGTTAGTTTCGTTACATTTTTTTTGGAGCTGATAGTCTTAGACATTGTAGATAGATCATAGAGTACGTTATGTTCTATCTACATGCTCTCGCCCACGTTCGCGCTTTTAATTCTAACGCGAAGTAGGTCAATCCCCCTGTCAAGCTATAAAAGAGCCAGCATTTTTTATTCTTGTATTAACTCATTTCACGATGAAGTTATCGAAATTCTGCTGTGGGCTGTTTGGCAGCAAGAAGAATAAGAAAGAAATGAAAGAAAAATGGGAGCAAGAGGTCATGGAAAAGAAAGAAGACGAGGCAGAAGAAAGGAAGAGACTAAAGCATAAAGCTCTTCGCGAGTTCTTTGCAAGACGAGGGTATGAGTTTTATACTCGTACCCCAATCGTTAAGATGGGTAATATTTACCCAGACTTATCAGAACTGATACCGCCAACAGAGCATCGCGGTTGGCAGAATAAATTAATGAGAATGTATCCTTCATTGAAATGGTGAAGAATACGTTCTCTTTAATTTTAAAACAGCTCTTTTCAGGGCTACCCAATACCAAGAAAGTTTTTACTTTCTTCAAATTGTCAAAAAACAAAAAAGTCAAGTCCTATATGTTTTTATATCTTTTATTTAAAACTTTTTATTTTAAAACTTTTGTACAATAATCATTACAATGAAAACGTTGAACTGGTAAAATATATACAATGAAACATTGAACTGTAGAAATAATTGAAACAGTTCTTTGAAACAGTTCTTTGAAACAGTTCTTTGAAAAATGTTAGCACATTTTTACAGACACGTTTTTCTTTTTTTCTTCGGAATGTCAGGCTCACATTCACTCTTGCGTTTCCTCTTATTGTTTCCATCATTGTGTTCGTCATTGTTATTTTTCAACACAATATCTGGACAGATTTTTGCACCATGTTTTTTTGTTTTGCAGAAGAAACAGTTCTTCTTCTTCTTTTCTCTTTTATCGTTGATTTTCTTTTCTTCAGATCCTGAAGATTTTTGAGACCTCTGCTCGTTGTTTTGCTCCTCTCCAGACAGTGAAGAGGGTTCGTTGTTTTGATCGAGTATAAGAGTATCCTCTGAAGAAAGTTTATTTTTTTGCGAACTTTGTTGCAAGCTTTGTTGTGGCTTATCATGTATTTCTACTTGAATTCTACAGATTTCTGTGTCGTTGATTTCTGTGTTATCATGCTCCATATTTTCAATCTCCTGTTCGATTTGATTTCCTGTCAATGAAGTTGTAGTCTGTGACGATCTTGTCTTCCATTTATTCTCGTCTACTTTATAGGATAATAGAGCCCCAACGTATTTCATATGTTGGAATTCTCTACCGGTTTCCATTGTTGGCGAAATTTTAACATCGTGACTGTAGGGGTCCACGAAGACAGAGACGAATCTCCACATCAGTTTTTCTTTTTCTGGACATTGTCTAGCCCAATGTCCTGATCTGTTGCATGTAAAGCAGATATTCGTTGTCATATCACTCACTCCATAGCGCTTGTCGAATGTTGTTTGATCCAGGACTCTGGTGATACGATAGACATCTTTTTCTGCAAAATGTTGGTGGGATAGAAATGATCCCACGTAGTTCCCAGTATGGTAGACTTGATATCTTGACGGTATATTGGTGATCTCATAATCATGAGTGTATGGGTTAACATACAGGTACATTCTCTTTGGTGTTGTACTTTGTAGCTTGAACCCACTCATTTTTTCTACCAGTTGTCCTGTTTGAAATCTTTCCGAAGAATGATGAAGATTTCAGTCGTAACGCCTCTTTTTATACACGTTTGGTCTGAAAAAAGATATAAAAAAGCTAGGATTTTTTGAGTTCTGGGACATTACTTGACTCGCAATCAGTCATAAAACCATGTCTAAAAGGTTAGTACCGTATTCAGACAGTACAAGTGACGATGAGACAATTCAGCCCATGTCGAAGAAGAGAAAAAAATTACTACCGGCAAAGAAAAGAAAAAGAATCCTAGTCTATCCAGACAGTAGCAGCAATGATGAAAGCGATGATGAGAAATTTTCACCGTCAACCAAAAAGAGAAAAAGTTTACCATTGAAAGAAGAAAGCGACGGTGAAGTCAAAAAATCTCTGAAAGAAGAAAACGATGAGAAATTTCCATCGTCAACCAAAGAGAGAAAAAATTTGAAAGAAGATAAGAAATCTTTGAAAGAAGAAGACAGAAAATCTTTGAAAGAAGAAGACAGAAAATCTTTGAAAGAAGAAGACAGAAAATCTTTGAAAGAAGAAGACAGAAAATCTTTGAAAGAAGAAAGTGGAGACAAAAAATCTTTGGATATGAAAAGTCTATACGCCTTAAAAGAAGTGGGAAAAAAGAAGTCAAGAAAATTCAATACAGATTCCCGTGTGCTGGAGGCGTCTTCTAAGAAATTCGATGAGTTACAACCCCAGCAACTGACTGCCTTATTCGACGATGTTATCCAACAAATCGTTCAAAAGTTAAAGGCTGAATCGAGGGATATGATCAGAATTACCATCAATCACCGTTCATTGGATATGGGGATTCATATTCCCTTTCTATATGTGGAGGAGTTGGAGAGTCATACTATATTGGACGAGATTGAAAAAGTTCTACAGTCAAATGAGGAATTCGTCTTGAACGATGGTCGCATGACATTCGATATCACACATACGGTACCCCCAAGTGGAAGTGGTAAAAGAGTTAGGGGTACAGAAATATTGGATTCAAAAGTTTTCGCAAAGAAGAAACAATCGATTATTGAAATTAATAATGAAGATCATCTATGTTTTGCAAGAGCTGTTGTTGTAGGGCTTTATCACCATGAACGTGAAAACACCCAAGAATGGAATCGAAGATGGGATATCATTAAAAGATCAAACAGATCACTTCAAAAGACTGAAGCCGAGAAATTGATGAATGTAGCTGGAGTTTCGTCGACGCAACCTGTAGGGCCTGAAGAATACAAACAAATTCAAGATTTCTTGTATGAAAAAGACTATGTTATTAAAGTTCATCAACTGCAATCAAGATTGGAGAAAGTGTTTGAACATCCAGAAGTGAAAGACAATAGTAAAATCATACATTTGTACTTTCATCAAAAACACTATGACTACATTAAATCCATTACATCATTTTTTGATTGTGGTTATTATTGTGAGTTCTGTGATATGCGTTACAGGAATCGGGAAGACCATACTTGCTCAAAGATCTGTAAAGGTTGCTTTCGTGTTGGAAAATGTCCATCGGAATCAAAAGAGTATGTCTGTTCCAAGTGTCATAGATGTTTTTTCAGTGCAGAATGCTTGGAAAAACACAAAACACTTCAAGGTAAAGAGAAGAAAACCATTTGTGAATTAGTGAAACTCTGTTCGAAATGTGAAGGCCAGTTCTTTGTCAGAAAGAAAAATCATGTCTGTAAGGGAAAGAAAAAGTGTCATCTCTGCAAGAAAATAGTTGACTTCTCTCATCGCTGTTTTATTCAGCCTTACCAGAGTAAGATGAAGCACGACAGTGACGATGAGACGAGTTCTTCTGTAGTCAAAAAACCTTTATTCATTTTCTTTGATTTTGAATGTCAGCAAGATACAGGGATACATATTCCGAATTACTGTATTGCACACCGAGCCTGTGCTGAATGTATCGATAAACCACTTGATTTTCATTGTTCCACATGTAGTAAATTCGAAGAAGGAAGAGAAGTTATTTTTCAAGGAAAAGAAACTTTGAGTCAATTCTGTAGCTGGCTCTTTACAAAGCATCATAAAGGAATCATAGCTATTGCCCATAATCTCAAAGGTTATGATGGTCAATTTATTCTCAATCATATTATCAATTTATTCTCAATCATATTATCAACGTTGGAATGAAAGAACCAGAACTGACCATGAATGGGAATAATATTTTGAAGTTAGAATTGAATGGTGTGTGTTTGATTGACTCCTTCAGTTTCATGAACTTTGGGTTGGCAAAATTTCCGACTACATTTGGTCTTCAAGAAATGAAAAAAGGTTACTTTCCTCACTGGGCAAATACAGACGAATTCTGGGATTACGTTGGGCCATACTTGGATATGTCTTATTACAAACCCGATTCAATGTCTGAAGAGGCTCGATCGAAATTCATAGTCTGGTATAATGACAAAGTTCAAAATGGTGAGGAATTCAATTTTCAAAAAGAGATGGAGATGTACTGTCGTTCGGATGTTGATATCCTAAGACGAGGATGTGGTGAATTCAGAAAGTTGTTCATCGAACAGAGTGGGATTTGTCCATTCACAGAATCGTTTACCATAGCTGGAGCCTGTAACAAGATTTGGAGAAAAGATTATTTACCAAAAAATCAGATAGCCATCATTTCAAGCAAAGATCCAGTCAGACGCCGGTTTTCTATGAAAGCAATACGGTGGATTCAAAGCATTGCTAGGGAAAAAGGGATTCATATTCAACATGCCAAAAATGGTGGTGAATTTCGAATAGGGAGATACACTGTAGACGGATTTCACCGTCAATCAAAGACTGTCTATGAATTCCTCGGGGATTTATTTCATGGTTGCCAGACATGTTTCAAGGATCGGAAATATATCAATCCCATCAATGGAAAAACAATGGATGAATTGTACAACAGTACCATTGAACGATTAGAAACCATCAAAAGAATGGGATATAACATCGTGACCATATGGGAGCATGAATTCGATACCAAGATGAAGAAGGACAAAGAATACAAAAAAAACATTGAAAGTCTATACCCGAACTGCGACCCCATCGAACCAAGAGAGGGCCTGGCTGGAGGTAGATGCAATGCAATAAAAATTGCCTATGATGTTGAGAAAAGTAGTGAGAAGGAAATCAAGTATATCGACATTTGCTCTCTATATCCTTACGTCTGCAAACATAAATTCTATCCTGTAGGCCATCCAACAATCTTGACTGCTGAGAGTATTGATATGAAGAATATTCGTCAGTATGAAGGACTCATTAAATGCAAAGTTCTACCCCCAATTGATTTGTTTCATCCTGTTCTTCCAGTTCACTGTAACAACAAGATGATGTTTCCACTCTGTATGAAATGTGCACAAGAAAGCTCAAACGTTTGTAACCATGAAAAAGAAGAGAGATCCTTGGTTGGAACTTGGGTTACATTTGAACTGTTCAAAGCTCTCGACTGTGGTTATCAGCTAATGCAAGTGTATGAAATCTGGCATTTCCACTCTGTTTCGGATCAATTCTTTAAAGGCTATGTGGATAATTTCTTGAAAATTAAGCAAGAAGCCAGTGGATATCCCAGTTGGTGTCAGACAGACTCGGAAAAGAATCAATTCATTCGCGAGTATGAGGAAGCTGAAGGGATTCGTCTCGACCCCAAATGTATTCAAAAAAATCCTGGTAAAAGATCGTTTGCTAAGATTATGCTGAACTGCCTTTGGGGGAAATTAGCACAGCGTGAAAACATGAGCAAGACGAAATACATCAGAGAACCATCTAAATATTTTGATTTGATTACCGACCCGAAATATACGGTAAAGCATGTGGAAATTTTTGACAACGAGTGTCCATTCATTTTGGTCAACTATGAAGAAAAGATGGACTTTGTCGAAACGCATGCAACAGCCAATGTTATTGTAGCATCCTACGTAACAGCTTATGCAAGATTGGAACTGTACAGTGTTCTTGAAAGATTGGGGGATAGAGTTCTGTATTTCGATACAGATAGTTGTATGTACATTCATGATCCTGAATTGTGGAACCCTCCCATCATTAACAGTAGGCTAGGAAAATGGACCGATGAAGAACCTGATTGTAGAATAACTCATTTCAGAGGATTAGGCCCCAAGAATTACGCTTACAAAATGAGAACAAAAGATGGAAAAGAAAAAAGCAAATGTAAAGTCAAGGGAATTACTTTGGATTACAATACAAATCAGATGGTAAATTTCGACACCTATTCAAAATGTGCTTTGGATCGTACAATAGAAATCAAAGTTCAGTATGACTGTAGAATCAAAAGGCATAAAGACAGAACAGTGACCAGTGAACCACAGACAAAAACCTTTCGCTCTGTATACACCAAAAGAGTGATTGTAAACGATACTGATACTGTTCCCTATGGTCATAAAAGTTTAAGGGTATAAATATCTGTAAGAAACAATATCGTGTTACACTGTTTTGAAGTGAGCGATCAAAGTAAGACGTTTTTTAAAAACAGTGAAAACTATCAAAAAGTGAGAAATCATGTCAAGCGAAATGCTACCTTTACCGATAGAACTACGTGAAAAAGTTTATAGAGATTTCATCCATCAGCACACGCTCGATAAACAAGTACAGTTGGATATTAAATTCGGCAGTGTGAAACTTTGGATAAACAAATTGCACAAGGGAGTTGCAAAAGGAGAAAGATCGTGCAAGTTGTATGGTATACACAGCTTTATTGTACTGATAGGGGATGATACAGATTTCGATTTTCCTCTCAAAGCTTATTTAGCATTTTGTTTGTTGAAAGACAACTATATTGCTAAACAGATGGATTCCACAAGTCGATGGCAATTCATCATCGTAGGAAGAACAGAAGAAAGTTTTCTGAACGTCCTGAAAATGAAATCGGTTCTGTTTAACTTTTACTTACGCTACAAAAAAGGATCCATTCAAGACGGTGAGGAAATAGTGGATACCATGGAAGGGTATATTCTTTTTGATAGAGATGTCACAGAAGAAATCGTATATTCAACTCTTTCGACAAAAGATATTTCAAAACATGTTTTTCCATTTAGTGGAGTACGTGAATATAGTGAAATGGATAGCAAATTTCCATTGTTTTTGGGTAATGATCAGTTGCACAAAGTTATTGTGGAACATGAAGATAAGTGGAAAAATCGAGGTATCTGTGAATTCGCATTGTAACGATACTGCACTCTATGACCTATAAGATTTGAGGGTATAAATAACTGTAAGGAACAACACCATGTTACACTGGCTTGAAGTGAACGAGCAAAGTAAGACGGTTCTATCGAAAAGTGGAAATCATGTCAAGTGAAATGTTGCCTTTGCCGATAGAACTACGTGAAAAAGTTTATAGAGATTTCATTCATCTGCACACGCTCGATGAACGAACACAATTCAACCTTAAATTCAACTGTGTGAAACTTTGGATAGATAAATTGCACAAGGGAGTTGCAAAAGGAGAGACATCCTGCAAAATGTATAGCATGCACGACTTTATTGCAATGCTGGTGACTGAGTCAGATTTCGATACCACTATCAAAGGCTATTTGACAGCTTGTTTGTGGAAAAGTGACTATTTCGCTAAGAAGTTGCAAGCCACAAGCCGATGGCGATTCATTATCATAGGAAGACCAGAAGAAAGTTATCTGATCATGCTGAAAATGAAATCACTCCTGTTTAACTTTTACTTACGGTATACGAAATCAAGAGATAATGCAGAAGGTGTTGATATCATGGAAGGTTATATCCTATTTGATAGAGATGTCACAGAAAAAATCGTACTTTCAACTCTTTCGACAAAAGCAGTATTCAAAAACGTCTTTGAAATTAGAGGAACGTGTGAATATAGTGGTTTGGACAGTGTATATAGTTTGTTTTTGGGCAATGAACAATTGCACAAAACTGTTGTGGAACATGAAGACAAGTGGAAAAATCGAGGTATCTGTGAATTTGCATTGTAAGAATTGTTTTGTCATTGTTGTAAATAAGAACTGTATTGTCAATGTTTTTTGTATATAAAATGTACCTTCATTGCTTTTGTATATAAAATGTCTTTGTATATACGGAATATAGTGTTAGAACATTTGCTTTGTTTTAAACTTTACTGTTTTTCATGATATTGTTAAGAACTTTTGAATGAATAAAGAAATGATTTTAAAAAAGTCGTCTGTTTTGATTTTCTTCCCCAAAAAAAGTTCAGACTTAGAAAAATGTAGCTAGATCATCACATTCTATGTGAGATCATATAGTATGTTATGTTCTATCTACATGCTCTCACCCCCGTTCGCGCTCTTAATTCCATACCAAAAGTAGGTCAATCCCCTACCAAGCTATAAAATGTTGACAAAAATTTTCCTATCTTTTATTCTTTCTCTATCTTTTTATCCTAGCGATATGTCTGTGAGACAGGGTTTTGGCACTCCGCCTCAATCTTATTATAGCGGGCAATATTTACGCTATAAGAAGTACTTCAATTATGAGCATTTCATTAGAAAACATTATTTCGATGCAGAACGATACTTGGATGAATCTCAGCCTAGTTTGTTCTCTAGAAGATTTTCCGTTTCAGAAATTTATGAAATGGTAAAATCTACTGTAGAACATAGTGATAGTATTAAATTGCAAGGTTTCAACAAGATAATTTTTGAAATGAAATTTCCTGTTGAAATCGGAAAAGATGCAGACGGTAAAGAAGCGTATGTTTGTAAAGTCGTCGCCTGCTATGATGGATTTGAGTTGCCGGATGTAGTCAAGTATAAAGATCTTTCTGTCATCACAGCATATCCTGTATAATGGATAAAAAACAATGGTTCTTTTTAAGAACCACTCTCTCCTTCTTTTAGGATTGAGGGCTCTTTTCAGAGCCAACCAATACCCAGGAAGTCTGCTTCTTCGAATTGTCAAAACAAAACGTATTTCTCAGATCGAAAGATTAGTTGCATCAGACTCAAAAAGACTAAGTCCTATCCGAAGAATCATCGTTTTCCCCACACCCGCCAAGATCAACCGTTTTTCCACTCCCGCCATTCCTTTTCTACAAAAGAATATAACGAGTCTAACGATTGGTCTACGTTAATTCTGAGTCAGAAAAAGTAGGTCAATCCCTCCACTAAGTTATAAAAATTCAGTGAACTTTTCCTATAACCATTCGACTCTCGTTTCTCTCGAGTAGCACGAATAAGAAATCGTAAAAGTATACCAAGACGAGAAAAATGCTTATATTTTTTCCTTATTGTCCACAGTGTAATAGACCATGTGCAATAGAGTGTGGAAAATGCTTTCATATCCTACAACATCTTGGAGAAAAGCACAATTGTCCAGAACCAGATGAGGGATTCTATGACTATGATGAAGACTATGGTGTAGTTATTTGGTGTCATCATTGCTGTCAAGCTTTCATTGTGGTACAGTATGAAGAAGAAGAACAACTCGATCGCAACCAGTGAAGGATGAATCTTCATCAAAAACAGCCCTTTTCAGGGCTAACATGCAACAAGAAAGTTTTTCTACTTTTCTTCAAATTGTCACTTCAACGCAATTCTGAATTAAGAAATATAACGAAACTAACGATTGGATAACATTAATTCCGAGTCAAAGTAGGTCAATTCCTCTACCATCCTATAAAAGACGGGGCTATTTTTCTTTTTTAATCAGTTTTCCCTCTCAGAGCTCAAAAATGAAGACCCTCGACAAACGGTTCAAATTGCTTGAAGCAGAGCGACGACTTAGAAAGGGGTGCAAACAGATCGAATTGCTTAAAATTCGTCTGAGTGGGATAGAAAAACGATATGATAAGTGTAAAAGCAGAGCCGTGCAGTATAATCTGAAAATTCAACTTTGTTCAATCAAAGGAGTACTCATTATGTATAATGAGTATGTCCAAGCCAAAGTTGAAGAAATCAATGAACTTCGGCGTGAGCTATTCCCCGAAGATTCAGATGAGGAGGTTTAGAGTCCTCGATCTTTTCTCTAGTTTTGAAATTAAGTTAACCGATAGTTAAATTAATTTCATTACAGAGAATAGTGAAAAACAGCCCTTTTCAGGGCTAACATACACCAAGAAAGTTTTATCTCTCTTCAAATTGTCAGACCAAATCAATTCTGATTTTAAGAAAAGGTTAATTTTTACTTTAACTTATCAAAAAAGACTAAGTTCATCAGAAAACCTTATTCCCTACCGCAACGTATAGACTTGTTTTCATCTATCTTTTACTTATTCAAAAGAGAATATAACAAAACTAACGATTGGTTAACGTTAATTCTGAGTCGAGGTAGGTCAATTCATCTGTAAAACGTATAAAGAAACCCGGTCAAGTTCTCATTTAATCATTTTTTACCTCTCAATACTCGAGAATAAAAAATGTTTTGCATGTTCATGTTTGGATCAGTGGCATATTATTCGATACTGAACTGGCTAGAAGATTGGTTTCGTCGACGACAGATACGTCATAACCTAGCACTACTTATTATGTTACTTGATGAGTTAGAGGCTGCGAGAGATAGACGAAGAGGTTAAAAAATACAAATCTTCGAAAAAACAGTCCTTTTCAGGACTACCAAACGTTAAGAAAAGTTCTATCTTTTCAAATTTTGTCAAGCAAAATTCTACATAACTCTAAGAAAAAATCTCATCCCAAATAATATTTCCTAATATAGTATAGTTCATTCTTTTGCAAGTAAGCAGTATAACTATGTAAAAACCGAAAGATTATCATTTCTGCTTGACTAGAATTCAGTTGTTTTCGTTCAATCATAGGATATGTTACATTCGCAATAGAGCTCAGATCAATCGGTTAGCCAGTACCCCAGATTTCTATCATTTCTCTCTGTAAGTGTTATAATTATTCGTGGCTGCTTCCGACCGGGTCCGCGCTCTTAATTCTGTATCAAAGTAGGTCAATCCCCCTACCAACCTATAAAACGTTGACGATATTTCTCTACAATCATTCGGCTCTCGATCTTCGAGTAGTACGAGTAAAAACATACTGTTAACGGGAAAGATGAATCTCAACTTAGCCGATTACAACTTAACCGACTACATCTTAGACAACTCCTTGCCACAGAGTGGAAACAGTGGAGATATTCTAGCGTCAGCCATGAATTCGACATTCATTGAGCCAATGACAGCACCAGTTAACAAATTCGAGGAAGAGATGCGACAGATGATCTCAAAACAAGATGCTACAATAACTCAGATTTTAGAGGAGTTGAAAACATTGAACAGAAACATCGAGACAATATGTCAGCAAAGACAGTCAACTACACCTGTTATTGTGAAGATTCCTGTGGAGTTCGACTTTGATAAAACCAACCTTCGAAGACTAACAGATTCCCTTGTATCAATTGTAAAAAAGAAAGATCAGAAGTCAAAGGAAAATCAGTCAAAGGAAAATCAGTCGAAGGAAAAGCAACACTCAAAGGAAACACAACCAGAGAAAGATCGTCAACCAAAGGAAGAGAAGATAAAAAATAAAAAACGAGAAATAGGGAAAGACGATGATGACCAACTTCACAAAAAACAACGATACGATCCCACCTATGTATCACCGATAAAAATAGGACTGGGAAAACATGGAAAAAACATCGACAACTTCAAAGACTTCAAGATCCCAAAGGTTCCAAAACTCAAACTCAAAAAGACACCCAAAGAAACAAAGAAAAGTTCTCAATAGAGGAAAAAAACACAACAAAAAAGACACAGAAAAAAGACAAAAAAAGACAGTTCAATCTCCAAAAAACAGTCCTTTTCAGGACTAACCAAAACCCTAGAAAAATCTATCTTCAACAATTGTCAATAAGTAAGTCAAGCCGCCTCCAAGCGTATAAAAGACGATGATATTTCCAGTACATTAATCATTCGGTTCCCGAATAGATGACAGCTAAAGAAATGGTGATGGACTATAGTGTACAATTTCTACTTCTCTCGATGACAAAATGGTATCTGACAACCTTTCTACTGGCCATGATGCATGACTCCACTTTGCCTATGCATAAAATAAACAAAATAAGAAGGTTAATAGCAGATCGAAGAAGAGTCGTGGAGTGCCCTATCTGTCAGACAAATTTTGGATACTGTCATTAGAGGAGGAGGGGGAGGAAAAACAAACTCCAAAACAGCCCTTTTCAGGGCTAACCATTCCCCAAGAAAAGTCTATTTTTCTCAAATTGTCAATATCGCTAAGACCAATAGAAGAGTCTTTTGTCTTGGGAACCATATCGTGGAAAAAAAGACTAAGTCCGACGGTAATAGAGACAAAGAACAACTCTCCAAAAAAGACTAAGTCCAACGAGGGTCTCTGCCTGAATCACCTGCCGGAACTACTTTTTAAAGGCAATTGTGAAAAAAGACTAAGTCCAACGAGGCTCTTTGCCTTGATCCAAGCTGAAAAGGGGAAATAACCCATTGAATTTTGGCGGGAAAACGTCTCGACCAATCAAAACGCTTGTTTACGTTTGTTTACATCAGCCGGAACTACTTTTTAATCCAATTGTGGAAAAAAGACTAAGTCCGACGGTAATAGAGACAAAGAACAACTCTCCAAAAAAGACTAAGTCCAACGAGGGTCTCTGCCTGAATCACCTGCCGGAACTACTTTTTGTCCGAGGTCTACCCTCCCGAACCTAGTGATGCACTATTTTTTATTGTATTTCTACGCGCGGAAGCCGAATTACCGCCAAATTCTTCGGTGATGCGGCTTTTTTTCCTCCCGGGAGGGTAGACCTCGGACAAAATGGCACTCAGGGAGGGTAGACCTCGGACAAAAAGGGGCGTGTCCGGGACTCTGGAGGGTAGACCTCGGACGCTGTCCGAGGTCTACCCTCCTTTACTACTCTCGTTAAGAGGAATTTAGAAACAAGAGGATGGGATTTATACAAAGAACACTGGGATGCAACTAGAGAGGAAATGGCTCTTTTTGTACACTGTTACCATCACACTATGTTGTAGAGGTGTCAAAAGCTTTCAATAAGGAACAAGGGCTACTATATTAGATTGAAAAAGACAGGACCCCCCCCCCCCCTTTTTTTTTTTCAATCAAATAATTAAAAAAAAAAAAAAAAGGTACCTAAAAGTATTTTTAATCTGCCTCAAGTCGGAGAGTCGAACATAAAGAGAATTCCTTTCCGAAAAGGAATGGTTTCTGTGTGGAATCCAATGAATATCCTTTCCTTTTCATGTTTCTCCTCCAACCCTTCACTACACGACAATATTGTAGACAGATCCAAGTTCAAAGTATGTACAGAGGACAAACTAAATATGGCTCTTAGGATTGTATTTATTTCTGAACGGTTAGAAAACATTGCGGGAAAAGGTGAAAGTGCTTGTTACCAGCATTTTCTCCTTCTCCCATTGTTTTCAAGTCTAATTTTCCAGGGTCGTTAACCTGGGATTGTGCGGTAATATGTTAATTGCTTGAAAATAAGATATTACCATGTGGACTCGCATCATCAAACTTCGGACCGCTGTTGACTCTTTACCTTACAATGCCATCTTCTAACGACCCTGAGGAAGACGCTATTTGAAAACATTGCGGGACAAGGAGAAAATGCTGTTAACAAGCATTTTCTCCTGGTCCCACAATATTCTTTATCATACAAGACAGATATCGAAGACAAATCGCATTATATGCACCAAATTTTCATTTGTCGTCTGCAAATTCCTTCAAATTCGGCAAGTCTAACATTTTGTCATTTGGAAAAGTTTTAACGTGGCTTCATGTAGGAAACCTCAACTAGCATTCACGTTGATAACCCCTTCACTGAACAATTCCTAGTTTTAAAGACCCTGATGGGTTTCTGAACAAATTGATGATATAGAAGAAAATGCCGGTAACCAGCCTTTTCTTCTTTTCAATCAATTTTTCTAATCTTTCAGAAACAAACCCCATCATTTGAGCCACATTAATTTGTCGTCTTCGAATTCTTTCAATATGGGCAAGTCAAAAACTGCGGGTAAACAGTATTTTTCTCCTTTTTCCAACAATGTTTTGTAATCTTTCAGAAACAAATTCTGTCATCCGAGCCACATTTAATTTGTCGTCTGTAAATCCTTTCAATTTGGACAAGTCAAAAACTGCTGGTAACCTCATTTTCTCCTTTTTCCAACAATGCTTTCTAATCTTATCATTTGAGCCACATTTAATTTGTCGTCTGCAAATTCTTTCAATTTGAAACAGTCAATAACTGCTGGTAAACAGTATTTTCTCCTTTTTCCAACAACGTTTTCTAATCTTTCAGAAACAAATCCTGTCACTCAAGCCACATCTAATTTGTCGTCTGCGAATTCTCTCAATTTGGACTGGTCAAAAACTTTGTCGACTGGTAAAGGACTATCTATATTTACAAGGATGTTTCTAAAGCTATCTGATACTTTGTTTCAGGAGGCAATATTATACCAAACGTCAAAATTTTAGACGAGTCCAAATTCAAAGCATTTGCAGATTGACTTAAACTTGACTCAAATGTTGATATTTGTTTGGGAAAGTGTAGAAAAAAAAAATGTGTTAAAAGGAGAAAATGATGGCGATTAGCATTAATTCTTCT
Source organism: Tridacna gigas (assembly GCA_945859785.2). Taxonomy (NCBI): domain Eukaryota; kingdom Metazoa; phylum Mollusca; class Bivalvia; order Cardiida; family Cardiidae; genus Tridacna; species Tridacna gigas. The sequence continues at coordinate 23,100,050 of OX244030.2, forward strand.
CCTTTGCCGACAATGTTTTCACAAGACCTCTTTCTGAGGATCGTTTAAACTGGGAATTGTGAGGTAAAGAGTTGAAATTGGGGCTTTTGTTGCACATTCTAAATTTAGTCGCAAATTTTGTACTTTGCAATTTTTTTAAATTTTAGCTTAAAAAGGTTGACTTTCATCCTTTACCAAACAATACTGTATTTCATGGGGTAAACCAGATATCTTTTCGGCAAGTCTTTTTTTTTTTTAAATTAACAAACACAGCTAATGTTCATTCGCATGTAAAAAACGGCTTTAAGATTAAAACACAGAAATACATGTAGACAACACAAGGAATTAGAGATTTTATATTTTTACTATAAAATTTCCTACATTATGGGAAAAGGAGGAAAATGCTGGTAGTCTATTCCGCCAGTGTTTTCTACCCTCCAAATTATATCCCTCATCTGAGCCACATTTACCTCTTTACCGCACGACCCTGAGAAAGAAGTCTTTTGAAAACATTTGTGGAAAAAGGAGAAAATGCTGGTAACCAGCATTTTCTCCTTTTCCCACAATGTTTTCTACCCTATCAAAGAAACACTGCACCATTTAAGCCAAATTGAAATTGTCGTCTGCAAATGCTTTCAATTTGGACAAGGCTAAGATTTTGTCGTCTGGTAAAGGTTTAATATGTCTTATGCAACTGCTTTCAGTATTTTTGTCGTCTGGCCGACAGAGAATGAAAGATGCATTATCACGACGTGACCATCACATGATATCCTTATTTTACCGAAGGGCAAAGGCGATGGTGGATCCTTTAACTCTTTACCAAACGACAAAATTTCAGACTGGTCCAAATTCAAAGCATTTGCAGACGACAACTTAAATGTGGCTCAAATGATAGAATTTGTTTTTTGATTGGGTAGAAAGGTAGAAAACATTGTGCGAAAAGGGGAAAATGTTGGTTTCTAGCATTTGCTCCTTTTCCCACCATGTATTCATAAGCTGTCTTTGTTAGGGTCGTTAAAACTCGTGACGGTGTGGTAAAGAGTTAATCTGAACTTTAGCACTGAATGAGGTGCACACTCGAGAGCGTATGATTGATTGATTAGTTGGTTGATTGATTGGTTGATTGATTGATCGGTGTTTTACGTCTTTTTAAAATTACTTCAGTCATATTGACACTGCAACTGTTCACATGTTCATTTATGTCCTTGGTTTCACCCGTAATAGGCTACGGCTCTGAGGTGTCTTACCCAAGGACACTCCGACGAAATATCCGATGCTTCCATTGTGTCTCGAGCCCGGAGCCTCTAGGTTACGCGTCACACACTTTACTACTGAGCTACAAAGGACCCGCACGCGACGTACGAGTATTATAGATGTCCTCATGGAGGCGCTGCATTTGTAAGACGGTTGGAAATCTTAATTCAATCGTGTTGGCCGCCTTTGTCACACTGAAGTGTCCTTCGCTAAGATGCTCCAGAGCCCAAACCAAGCACTGGTGTTACAAAGGAAGAACATAAGTTTGTGAACGGTAGCCGTAATATCAAAATACTATTGAAAGCAGCATGGAATCCGGTTTCATCACACAACCTGTAACTGCTGGGACTGGTACGTGAAATTACCGAGTTTTGAAACTAATGACAATTATATTCAGATGAAATGCAGTCTAGGAGTACAAGATTCATTTGAGCCCTGTGAAAAGGGGGCTTAATGCATCTGCGAAAAGTATCGACTCGGGTCAGCCTGCGCAGTCCGCGCAGGCTGACCTGGGCCGAAACTTTTCAATTTTCTGTATGTCCAAGGACCAGTCTACCTCGTGATTAAGTCGGTTGTCAAAGAAAGTGGCTATTATGGATCCATCATTATGTGATGGCTTGATTGGTATTATGCATCACAGAGATGCATTAAACCTCCTTTTGACAGAGCACGGCTCATTTGTATCCGATTTGTACATTAGTCGTGTGAATAACGCCTCAAGGAAATATGCATGCCTAAGATACGATATCTCCCTGGTCGACGATAGAGAACAAAAATATCTAAGGAAATAGGTCAGGCGTTGTTGATAAAACACACGCTGCATGAAAGATTAGTTACATACATGCATAAGCTTTCTTTCAACTGATCTCACCTTGTGAAGGTCAGCTTCGTTAAAACCATGTTAGTTGTGCAAAATATACTCGGAGCACTGTTTGGAATTCTTGCTGTGTTAATAACCCTGCAATGGTTTAAAGCGAACAAGTATGTTGTACACATAGGGACTTTAAACGAGACTTACGATTACATAGTTGTTGGTGCTGGATCTGCCGGGACCGTTGTCGCTTCGCGACTTGCCGAAAACACAAATCTCTCAGTGTTACCGATTGAAGCAGGCGGTGAGGATGACGCGGATTCTATTCAGGTTCCTGGCCTCGCGTTTCTAAACGCTTTGACAGATCTAAACTGGAAATACCCGTTAGAAAAACCAAAACATGCACACACTAGAAGGGTTCCTGGCTCCGAGCAAGTTCTAGCAGCAGGTCGAGTTCTAGGTGGAGGATCAAGTATAAGTTACTTACAGTATACAAGAGGAAGTAGACACGACTATGATGGCTGGGCTGAAATGGGTTGTACGGGTTGGAGTTATAAAGATGTATTACCATACTTTTTGAAATCAGAAGATGCTCAGTTTCCACATGATCCTATGTATCATTCAGATAAAGGTTTGCTTGGCGTCACGGAGTCTGAAAATGATAACTTTTACCAGTTGTTGCTGGAAGTTGGAAAAGAGTTGGGTTGGGATGAAGTGGACCACAATGGGGCTACTGAATATGGGTTAAGTAAGTTTTATTCGACAACAAAGAACGGTATGCGATCAACCCCATCCATCCATTTGTTACGTGAGGTCATGAAAAGAAACAACTTGCATGTAGCTGTAAGAACTTTAGCAACGAAAATAGTCTTTCAAAATAATCGAGCCACCGGCATTAAGATACTGAGAAATGGAATGGACAATACAGCATAATTAATGTAAGAATTGAAATAATTATATCTGCTGGGGCTTTAGAGTCACCAAAGCTGTTAATGCTTTCTGGAGTTGGTGACGCAAAGGATCTGGGACAACTGAATATTCCTTTGGTAATGGATTTACCAGTTGGGTATAACTTGAACTACCATTACCTGGTACCTCTTTGGATTAGTACTAACCATTCGGACTTTGTGGCTTCAGTTCCCACAATAATGGACAAATTGGAGTATACATTGTTTAAAACAGGATTGTTACGTAACTTTGTAACCCGTGGTGTAGTATTTGCCCGAAAGGACCGGAGGAAATGGGGACTACCGGATGTTCAAATTAATTTTGTACCATTAAGGTTAATGACAGAGATGTTTGGTATATCTAACCATTCCAGTATAGAACAAGGACCTGGCTTTTCAGCCATTTCCTTTTTTTCTCATCCAAAAAGTACTGGCGTTGTGAAACTTCGGAGTGCTTCTCCCCAAGACTTTCCGATTATTGAACTCAATTATTTTGGTGAGGACTCCGACATGGAACTTTGTATTTCCATTATTCGTTTCATACAAAAAGTATTGAGGACCAACGCCATGGCTAAGATCAATGCATCTACAGAGCTAAGTCGTATAAAACCCTGTGAACATGAACTGTTTGACTCGGACGAGTACTGGGACTGTTTTATTCGACATACATTGGATTCGTATCATTTTTCTGGAACGTGTAAAAAGGGTAATGTGTCTGATCTGTCGACTGTCGTCGATCCGCGATTGCGAGTAAAAGGGCTAGAAGGTTTGCGAGTCATTGATGCATCTGTTATGCCATTTGTAACATCTGGAAACACAAATGCTCCCGCCATAATGATAGGGGAGAAAGGTGCCGATATGATTTTGGAAGATCTTGATGACGCCGAAGGACCATTACATAGAAATGAATAGTACTCAGTACTGTTTCAGGTTGGATAGTTTTTTCGGAGAAGCCATGTTTATTATTTCAAAACTGCCACATAGAAAATGGACTGTCTTGAATAAGTTCGTTCGAATTTGTAACTTAGTTTTCCGTAATTCCATGAAATATTGTATTTTTAGTGTTTGGTCTAGGATTGTGAACAATAGATTTATAAAAATACTGAACTTGATGTCTTCTTTCTTAAACAATTTGGGCTCTTTAAACTTTGTATTATGTTCCTTATGTCCTTAACTCTTTACCAGACGACAAACTCTAAGACTCGTCTAAAATCAAAGCATTTGCAGACAACATATCAAAGGTAGCTCAAATGATGAAACTTGTCTTTAATCGGATAGAAAACATCGTGAAAAAAGGAGAAAATGCTGCTTACTAGCATTTTTCTCCTTTTATCACATGTTGCAAAAGCTGTCTAAAAGTAGTTAAAACTCGGGTTGAGGGTTAAACCGATGGCGGCCTGTAATCTTTACGTGTTACATTGGTAACTTAGCCAATAAAACCCAACTTAAAAGGTGTTGTCGAGGACAGAGAAAAAGAACATGTCAAAGTAACAAAAATTTACGTCGTCTACAAATCAGGAGTGAAATATTTTTAATCTGGACTGGTCTAAAATTTTGTCGTTTGGTATTTAGGTAAATAGTCAACGTAATGAATCTGTGATGAGGATCAATCGATTGATTTCCAGTCGAAAGAGAGATATTCTACTCTTTCAGTTCTAATTATGTAATCTCGCCTACTTTCCAGGGCTGAAAATATGATCAAGCGCAACTCAGAAAGATTTCTATTAAATGGGCTTGACCAAAAATGTGGGCGGTATAGATTCAAGATCAGACTGCACTTTCTGTGCAGTCTGATCTTGATCTAATCCGTCCGCAAAAGCCTGTGCTATAGCCTATGACACTGAAAGGGTTAAATAGTTATACGGGCATTTAAATGAGCAAATACAGATCAGATTGCATGAACCCTTAGCCTGCTCCATAGATGAAATGAAACTTTTAAGCCGATACTGAAAATCCAAAATGTTATTTCAAATGTATATTTTGGGGAAAACTATCTGCGTATCGGACAGTATAGTTCACAGATCAAATTGCACGTTCTGAGCAGTCTGATCCTAATCTACACTGTTCGCAGAAGGTCCCTGAGTCGCGCTTAGCGGCCTAAAGATTATTATGAAAGCTGAAATTGTTTCACTCTGTTGGCATTGCAATTTATGGTGGCGAAAAGCAGGATATGGACTGTCAAAGCGTAGAAGTGTAGGCCTAAGGATTAGAATCCAGGGCGCCAGATTTTCTCATCAGACTTTGTCCCTGTATTAGTACAGCATAATCTGTTTATATCCGATTATACTGTTACTCAGATGTTCTGTGTTGTACGAAGAGGCAGGGTGCCGAATCTGTACAGCATCAAACGGTGAGCCAAAAGTTCAACGGGCATTAAATATGAGAACCCCCCCCCCCCCCCACACACACACACAAAGCATTTTTGCCCAGGAGTCTTCAAAATTATCATTTGACCCTTAGGCTACTAAGCGCGACTCAGTGACCTTTTGCAGACTGTGTAGATCAGGATCAGACTGCATAGAACGTGCAGTTTGATCTTCGATCTACACTGTCCGATACGTTGCCTTTTTTATTTTGCAGCAACAAGCACTTTGTAAGCACAATGTTTCGGTTTATACTATTGGCTATAATCTTCATCTTATTTATTTAGAAGTTTAACGGTTAACGCTGTTCAAGCACAAGGTCAAATTGGAAAGCAAAAGTCAAAGCAATCTGATCTTCATCTACATTTGCCGAAAACTTTCCTAACATCGTGCTTAGCATTCCCGATGCACGGCGTTTAACCCTTTTCCACACAATCCCGACTTTAACGACCAAGAAGAAGAAGAAACCTTTTGAAAACATTGTAGGAAAAGGAGAATGCTGGTTACCAGCATTTTCTCCTTTTCCCATACTGTTTTCTAACGTATCAAAGACATATGTTGAGCCACATTTAAATTGTCTGCAAATGCTTTCAAATTGGACCATCTTCAGATTTTATCGTCTGGTAAAGAGTCAACTCGTTGCATACAGAAACAATCTGTTCTGCGCAGTCTAATTTTGATCTACACATTGTTTAACTCTTTCGGCGCCAAATAAATAAACTCGATTTCTTTTGACAGCTGAAAATACAATCCACTCTAACGAAGAAAAATTTTTATCGTATAGGCTTGACTAAACAAGCGGATGGTATAGATCAAAGATCAGACTGCACGTTCTGTGCAGCCTGGTCTTGATCTATGCCATCCGCAAAAGTTCCTGTTTTCGCCTATGGCGCTGAAAGGGTTAAGGGCAAACCAATTTGTGATTAGTAGATTAAAAAGTTCACCCTTTACAAAACGATCCCAAGTTTAACGAATTATTTTTTATAAATATCATGGGACAGGAGAATTTGCAGGAAACCAACATTTTCTCCTTATTCCACAATGTTTTCAACTCTGTTATTCGAGCTACATTTTATTCGTCGTTTGTAAATGCTTTCGCTTTGGACAAGCCTTAAATATTCTCGTCTGGTAAAGGATTAAGGGTAACCTCATTACTCCTTGCAGACCACGTTTTGTACTTGCAACTGACAACTTGTCGAACATTGTTAAAACAGGAGAAAATGCTCCACGTTTTCAAATGTATTAATGGATGAAACTGACTCTTTACCGGGTGGGGGAAAAAACGATTTGTGCAAATTAGAAACTTTTTAAAGTCGACATATTAACCCTTTCCCAAACAAGCCCTGGTTTTCACAGATCTGCAGTACAAGTCTTTTGAAAACACTGTGGGAAAAGGAGAAATTGCTCGTGACGAGCAATTTCTCCTTTTCCCCACAGTGTTTTCTACCCTTTTGGAGAACTTTCTGTCATATTCATCAAATTTAAAATTGTCGTCTGCAAACTCTTTAAATTTGGACTAGTCTGAAATTCATCGTTTAGGAAAAGGTTAAATGAGTCTCACTAGGTAGGATTTTTCTTTGGGAGGATAGAAAACACGGTTGATAAAAGAAAAAATGCTGGTTGTCAAAAGCAATTTCCTTGGGTCGTTAATACTCGAGATAGTTTGGTAAAGGGTAAAGTTATATTCCATGAATAAGACTTTTCTTACGTTCTCCAGCCGCCAACTTGTTTCAGGAATTAAGTGAGTCAAGTACTATGACTCTGATGCACTAGAAAGGTTCATATCAAGACTTGTAAAAGGCATACTAGTGACTCAAATCACACTGGTCAGATGTAAAGTAATCAAGAAAAAGGTCCGAAAAGCATACTCTTACACTTATTTATATGCTCCGGAAAAGACACCCTTGCACCGACAAATATGCTAGGGAAATCAAACTCTCACACCTACACACTTGCTCCAAGTAACAGCTTGATGTCTGTAAAATTTACGAAAGTTTCAGAAGCTAAAATCCCCAAGGCAGTCATAATATCTACAAGCACAGCTTTGAAAGAGAATCACATAATAAACATTAACTCCTTTTTTTTTTTTGTCATTAAATTTTATTGGTGTCTACAACTATAGAGAAGGCAAATAGTGACTCCCAGACAACACTTATATGGAGTTTTATTTTTTTTTTTACAGTCTCAAAAAAGATTTATCAAGGAATTAAGTAAAGTGATAGCTGGCAAATCACCAATAATGAAGAAATACAGAAGTCAGAAAAAAAAAAAAAAGTTTTTTCCGTAATGGGCTACATAACCTCTTAAGGTATTTTTAGATTTGGTGCCAGAGTTCAGTAAAGACTTATGTGAATATCACATGATCAATAATGACCCTGAAAAATAAAGCTAAAAAACATGATCAATAATGACCCTGAAAAATAAAGCTAAAAAACATTAAGGGACAGGAGCAAATGCTGGTAACCATCTTCTCCTTTTCCCACAATGTATTTTACCCTACCAAAAATAAAAACAAATTATGACTTTTGGATCACGTTTATTCAGTGTTCAGCAAATGCTTTCAATCTAAGCAAGTCTAAAATTTTGTCTTTTGGTAAAGACATACTATGATTATCTTGAAAAATGGCAAAATTTACACTTGTGATTGTGTGGTATAGAGATAAAGCTAAAGTTAGGCAAATGTAATTTAAGCAGTAATAAAATAAATGAAAGAACATGTTTTCATTGGTCCTCCAGGGTAAACCAAAGTCAATAAGCTATGGATCAGTTTAACACATTTCACCAGATTTAACTTTATATCTCCTGTGAGTCATATAAAAAACTTGTATCACATTAAAACTTCTTAACCATAGAGAATTCTTTAAGCTTTTAGAGAAATAGATACCACTTATAATATCTACTTTCAAAAAGTATTTCTCAAAAGAGGAGTTACTTCCAAATTTTCCTCTTTTCTTCCCAATTCTCCTCCTTTTCTGAATTGGGGACACAAAAACATGTCATAAAAAATCACATAATGCAACAAAATATTTCTAACTATTTGTTATTGAACTCAAAACCAAAACTTAACCCTTTCCCAAACAAGCCCTGGTTTTCACGTGTCTGCAGTACAAGTCTTTTGAAAACACTGTAGGAAAAGGAGAAATTGCTCGTAACAAGTAATTTCTCCTTTTCCCACAGTGTTTTCTACCCTTTTTGAGAACTTCCTGCCATTTTCATCATATTTAAAATTGTCGTCTGCAAACTCTTTCAATTTGGACCAGTCCAAAATTTGTCGTTTGGGAAAGGGTTAAAAAGAGAATCTTACAAATACATGTAATATATCTTGCAATTTTTGGTGAGGAATAATGAATATGAGCCTTGCTCTTGCTCTCCAAAAAGTATTGACCAAGGTCTGGCTAATAGCAAAAGGTTCTGACCCAGTTCGCACAGGCTGATCTTGATCAAAACTTTGCTATCGGTCGATTTTCTGCATGTCAAAGGACCATTCAACCCCGGGATTCACTCAGTTGTTAGACAAAATGGATTTTATGGATCCATAATTATGAGATGACTTGCTTGGTATATAGCATCACAAAGATGCATTACTCCCCCTTTTTCCCCAGACTGCCACTCATGTATTGATAGTAGATAACAAACTAACAACAAAGGCATAGCCAGAAATATTGTAAATAAGATAATACTGAGTGCAAAAGGCACATGCTTGGGGACAGCATGAGAAGGAATTGATGGGTCTTCACCGTTTTACCAAACAATCCTGTATTTAAATGACCTTGAAAAAGAGAGCTTTTGAAAACTTTGTGGGAAAAGGAGAAATTGCTGGTCACCAGCATTTTTTTATTTTTCCTACAGTGCTTGCTACCATTTCAAAGACAAAGCCCATCATGTGGACAACTCGTAATTTGTCATCTGCGCATACTTTGAATTTCCAACAGTCAGAAATTGTGTGGTCCTGTAAAGGTTTAAGTAAGAAAATTCTATGCACTTCTGTGAAACATTTAAATGAGCCATGCTCTGTGAAAAAGGAGTTTAATTCATCTGCGAAAAGTATTGACCCAGGTCAGTCTGTGCGGTCCGCTTTTCACTATTGGTCAATTTTCTGTACGTCAAAAAACTACATCACCTTATTGATAAGGTCGGTTGTTAAAAAATGTGGCTACTATGGATCCATAATTATGTGATGGCTTGATAGGTATCACTCATCAAGGAGATGCCTTAAGCCCCTTTTTCCAAAGCATGGCTCTGATGTATTCCAATGGAGGCCTTTCTTTTTCTGTGATTTTCTTTTTGGCTATTTAACCATTTTCCCCAGAAAAGCAAAAGTACTTGAAAAGATTTAAACTGAAGCCCCTCCTTCCAGGTTTTTCCCCTGGCTAGGCCAGTAACAAAGAAGAGGGCCATGATTGCCCTGTATCACTCCTGTGCCTAATAAATACAAAAGCCATACACTCCAAACACGACAATTCTACTTAAAATGGTTATGAACAAGAAGATTTCTAACGTACTCCCTATAAAAGCCAGTGTGAAATTTGCGACCCTAAGGGCGGGGCCAATGTTGACCCAAAAGCTATAATTAGTAGATCCCTGGAAGCTATAAGAAAAAGCTACATACCAAATCATACAGGTCAAGGTCAAAGGTTACAGACAAAAACATTTTCAAAGTCTCCAAATTATAAAGCCCCTATAAAACATGACTGTAACCCCCAAGACAGGCCAATTCCCAGCCCAACATAAAATTTGGAACAAACCTGGTACTTGGTCCACTACTTGAAGCTTTGTGCCTAATTTGGAAGCCCAAAGAGTTATGAATAGGAGCAAAAAGATTTTTTTTTAAAGCTTTCACTATACAAGCACACATTAAATTTCTTGGTAGAGGTCAATCAGATAAAGCTTCATGCCAAGTTTGCTAGCCCTAAGCCTTATGGTTGGGAGCAAGAAGATTTTTACAGTTTCCACAATATGTGTAACTTGTGAGTCCAAGGGCCTGGCCAATTTTGACTCTGTGGTTATAAATTGAATCAATCAATACTAGTAGAGGTCCATTAACTACATGAAAAATTTGATAGTCCCCCACCTTATGTGTAGGAATGAGAGGATTTTTAAAGTCTTCACTAAATAAGCTCATGTAAAACTCGTGACCCCAAGGGCCGTGCAAAATTTGACACCAGGGCTAAAATTTGAATAATCTTGGTAGAGGTCTGTTAGATACAGGTATGTGCTAAATCTGGCAGCCCCAGGCCCTATGGTTTCGGACAAAAAGATTTCAACATTTTTCAATTTTGTTGCCATGTTACCAACATTTCAACAGTATTCAAGTTCTTTTAAAAAATTATGAAGAGTGTTATGGGAAGATCATTTCTTTGAAATATGGTCAAAATTGGATGGGTAGTTTGCTGGCCTCTGGCCAGTGAAGCTAAAAAAAATGTTAAAGTTATGAAAACAATTAACAATGAAAATCATGAGATGCAACATCTTCAACTAAGAACAAACTCTATTAATTGAAAGTCTTGAAAACATAGTTTTATCACTATCAAATCAAGATATCAAGAATGATGGCAAAAACACTTTTGAACTACTCAAAAAGTTGCTGGCAACTAGCATACCTTCATTTTTCCACTACTTTTACTCCCCTTTCTGTAATTGAAGCTACGATTTATTTGTTGTCTGAAAATGCTCTCAATATGGACAATTATAAAATTTTGTGGTGTGGTAAAGACTTAACCCTTTTCCAGACAATCCTGAGTTTGACTACCCTGAGTAAAACAATCTTTTGAAAACATTGTAGGGTAATGAAGAAAATGCTGGTTCCTTTTCCTACAGTATTTTCTACTCTTATGAAGACAAATTCCATCGTTTCAGCCACAGTTAATTTGTTGTCTGCAAATGAAAGCAGCCCAAAGCTTCAAAATAATGTATTCCAGTCTAATCCATGTTGTAGAAATACTGTCTCTAGATAGTCTCTATCTTTTGATTTTGGATTTTCTCTTTATCAAACAATCCAATGCCTTTAAGATCATGAGGAAAATGGCTTTTGAAACATTGTGGCAAAAGGGTGTGATGCTGTCAACCAATATTTCTACTTTCTCACAAAATGTTCTTCTTTTCTAGGCCAAATCACCTTTACCAGAAGACAAAGTTTCAGACTGAACCAAATTGAAAGCATTTGCAGATGACAAATCAAATATGTCTCAAAACAACAGACTTCACTTTGAAAGGGTAGAAAATATTGTGGGAAAAGGAGAAAATGCTTAATACCAGCATTTCCTCCTTTTCACACAATGTTGTCAAAAGAATTCTTCCTCAGGGATCATAAAAACTTAGGATTATTTGGGAAAGGGTTTACATGGTGTAAGCAAATGGTCTCAACAAGGACAACCAAATAAAGTCTTTAAATTTTGCCGTCTACAAGAGACTTAAACCATCTGCCAGCATTAGCAGTATGATACCAATGGTACACATCCTCTGCATAATTTCTGCAGAATATCAAGTTAACCTACTGGCTCCCTGCATCATCAGGTTTAAACCCATGCTTCCCAGCCTAGATATGTTCTGCCAAGAATATTGGGATCAGTGGCCTGATCAATCAAGGCAGAAACCTGTTGTTCAACTGTCAATCCACTAGCTGGAAGTTGGGCTCTAACATGTTGGTTACCCAGAGCAACAGTTTCAAAGTTCTTGAAGCAGGGTTTTTTACCATGACCAAGTTTGAGCTCGTCCCTGAAGATAGGAAAAGAAAACATCAACCCTTCACCAAATAATACTTAAGTTTAACCATCCCGAGAAAGACAGCTATTGAAACATTTTGGAAAACAGAAAAATCACTCATCAGCATTTTCTCCATTTCCCCCTATTTCTTCTGCCTCTTCAAAGTCAAGTCTCATCATCTGAACCACATTTCTCACTTACAATTGCTTCCAAATTGGACAAGATATAAATGCTCTTTCGTGTTAAAGTGTTAACCCTTACACAAACAAAAAAAATTCAGATTCTACCAAATTCAAAATTCAAAGTTGACACAAATGACCTTTAAATCTCTAAAAGGGGTAAAAAAGATTGTAGGAAAAGGAGAAAATGCTGGTTACCAGCATTTTCTCCTTTTCCCACATTTTCAAAAACTTTCTTTTTCATGGTTACTACAACACGGAATTGTTTAAGAGTAAAAACTATAAACTTGTCACTGACACAAATGATTTAAATTTAAATGATTTTAACACTCATTTTGTTTATTTTTGGAAGCTATTGTTACTTTAAAAGGACTTGAAATGTTGCAAGCCAACAAAACGAATTAACCCCCCCCCCCATTCCACTGCATTGAGGCTGGACCAGGAAAGGATTTAAGAAGTCCATGACTCTGTTATTTCTTTGTGGGGAGGGCTGGATTAACTCTTTACCAAATGGCACAACTTTGGACTGGTCCAAATTGAAACCTGTTGGAAATGACATTATATCTGGCTCAAGTGATGAAGTTTGTCTCTGAAAGGATATAAAACTTTGTGGGAAATGGAGAAAATGCTGGTTACCAGCATTTTCTCCTTTTCCCACAATGTTTCCAAAGCCTTCTTCCTTTTGGTTGTTATAATATGGGATTCTTTGGTAAAGGGTTCATAAAAATACCTTATTGACTGGTGTGAAACACAATTTTGGAAAAAGGGGGTACTTCCTTGTAACAAGCAATTGCTATTACACTTCTACAAAGAAGTTCTAATTCTGAGGTACTCTATAGTTACTGTACACTTACCTTGTGATGTATGCTGGATTATCACCTTTCAGTTTTCTTTTCACATAACCTATTTTTTCTTTTGGGTACCATTCACTTTTTTCACCTCTCTGCTCTACATCTATAGAAAGAAAAATACCTTTCACCTTGTGGACTATTTCAACTTTTGGACAGCAGAATTTTCTCCTTTTCCAACAGCGTTTTCAAAAGGCTTCTTCCTCAGGGTTATTAAAAAAAGGTGTTAGACAACTCAGTTAATCATGAGGATCCAAGGATGGCAAAAAGCATATCTTTTGTTTTTGAGTTGTTGGTATGTCGTTTCAAATGATCAAACACACAACTTTTCATATCACAAGTACCATGTATACTCCAAAATAAGATGCATTTTTTTTCCCTAGAATTTTGAGCCTGAAGTAGGGGAGTGTCTTATAAGCACATAATCAAAGGACTTTGTAAAATCCAGCTGGAGAATGTACTTATCTGCTGATCAACATGAAGAGATACAACCCCTTCCCGAACTAGTCACGCTGATGTAATGCTTTAAGTGACTCAGTAATAGTTGTAATTACCCTTAGTGTGAAGAAATAAAAGTCTAGAATACACATTTTTCGTGTTTTACTTGTCAGCTTAGCTTTAAATCCATTTCCACGCTGAGCAGTTATTCCTGTTGTTGCACTCAGGTTATAATACAGCCCTCGAGTTGACTGTAGTAAATATTATAAAAGTATGGTGTACTGATTGACCCTTTTGACATTTCTAAAATTTAAAGAACAATCTCTTCACAGAATTAAATGCTTTAATTGCTAAATTTTGGCATTGAAACGACTTAGGATGATGTAATGACACAAGTAATCTAACTGAGACAAATATTTCCACATTGCAATTCAGATCTAAATAGAGATTTTGTTGTGTAAATCAGTTGATTATTGAGGTAAGAAAGTAAAGGGTTGTGATTGCAGTCCGTGTTTTACAACGCAGACAACACCTGTTTTTTAGCAGATTTACAGCTTGATGTCAAACTTTTACAGCTTGAACGAACCAAGCCACTGATCGATAAATTAGTGCTGATAACACAGTTTTACACTGCATATACGGTATGTGCTCTATATACTGTCCTATGGAGAGCAGAGCAACCTGGAAGCTGATGGAGAGAGAGGAAGTATAACAATTTGTTGAAAAACACTTTTGTTGGAGAACCACCGTTTTACCAAATGCTGCTTTATGCATACTTCACCAAAAAATGGCAAAATTTGATATTAATATCTTTGTCATGGTTGCAAAAAATATCTTTGTCAATGTTTTGTTTTTCCCATAACCATTAGTAACTATTCACTATGTTTATTGTTATTTATCATGTGCATTTGTTTCAATATCTTCAACCTGCAATGGAAAGGGCACTTCTCATTAAAGTCCCAATAAAGTCCAAAATTAGAATTTTTTTGTGCTTGAATAAAGGCATGAATCTGTTAGATTTACTCTTATCTTGTCGCCAAGGGGATAGGGGCGTTCATAGCAGCATCGGTTCATGTCACAGAACCATACAAAAATCCTATTTTTTTTTTTATCAATTCTCCCAGCTGACGTTACCACGCACTATTCGGAATCATTCTGGTGTCCTATTTGTAGGTCTACACCATGTGACCGATGACGTATTACACAGACGATGTGCTTTCTCTCCTTAGAAAACGTTGCGAAACTTCGGTAAGTCTTTAATTTTCGTTAAATTACCTGCGCTCATCGTATCTAATTTATTTGTATGCATTTGATTGGTAAATCGGAGTTGTGTTATATTTATTTCGATCATCATATGCCTATTTCTTCTTGTCAAGAGTCGTCCAAACATCGAATGACATCTCGGCCTATAACACTTTCGGCCTATTACAATTTCGACTAGTAAGAAATTCGGCGCATACAAAATCGAATGTCTACACAAGGTATAAAGGTTTGTAATATGAGCCATGGGGAATAAGTCAAACAAAATGCGGACGTTTTATAACGAAGATCAGACTTTACATTATGTGCGATCTGATCTTGATCTTCGTAGGTAATGAAAAAGTTAAGAATTTTGTGCGGGGGGGGGGGGGGGGGGGGTTTCGGGTCTGTAATTACTAGCGAATTTTGACTTGAGTTTAGCATCAGGTGGTGGACGTTTTATATCAAAGGTCAGACTTCTTACTAGGTGCAATCTGATCTCGATCAACAAAGGATATTTCTCAACTTTCAAGAGTTTAGTAAAACACATTGCTTATTGATATTTTTACTGCTAGTTTTTGAAGACAGAGTTGATGTTACTTCATCAATCAAGTTATTGCATGCAGATGAACCATACTTTTCAAAATTATAGATACATATTCCAAAGCTGATAAATACATGTACTTCAAGTTGTTGGAGTGCAAGACAATTGAAGACAAAAGTAGAAGTTTACTAGTACTCAAGTAATATTTATCTACCACATTGTGATTAAGAAAAATAATTTTTTATGTCATTTTTTACTGATCTCTTTTCTTTCCAATCTAAAAACAGTGTATTTTTTTAGGGTGTGATACAGAGAGACCAAGATGTTTGTTAACCGCCAAATAGATATCCCAGTCTGGTGTTATATCTCTGCTGTACGACAATTTTTTTTTTCACAGATTTTAGCACAGTCCATGTCAACAGGTATTTGAATGATATTTAGATCTACATCTATTACACATTAATGTTAGAACTTTGAAGTCCATTATATTTCAAGCTTAGAAAGGATCAGCTGCTGAAGGGATAATTGATCAAATACAACTTTTTTACACCCTTGCCATAAATTTTTGAAAGGAGCAATTGTTTGCTACAAGCAACTGCTCCTTTCTCACATTCCTCCATTTAGTTGATTTTTTTTTTTTTTTTTTGTGAACATTCCCCAGTTGTCAGTTGTTTAACGCCATTTTCAACATTATTTCAGTTTTATCACGGCAGCCAGTGCACCTGTCCATGCTTATCAAGAGTTTCTGTTTCCAGTACTTTGCATAATTTCCCACTGGCTGCTTTTCCACGTAATCATTGTCAATACAATGATTAGCATTGAGAGAGGAATGTATCCTGTTGCAATAACTATCATCAGTCCTGGGAAAGAAATTGGCTGAGCTAGGGATCTGAAGCAGCAATCCCCCAATCTCAAGCCCTGTATGCGACTAGCTGCACCACTAGGGCTTTGCAGTAGTATTTCGTAAAAGTAATGTACTCTTGAGAGAGAAAAAGGCATGCCTTGGGGCTAAAACAAATTAAAGTCCAACTTTTAGTAAGCAAGTACAAAAGGTACACTCAAAAGCTGCTTTGTATTAAGCCAGCACCAAAGAGACTCTCAAATTGTGGGGTTTTTTTTACCTTGAAAAAGAAGGCCCTTGAAACATAATGAAAAAAGGTGAAAACCAACATTTTCTATTTCCAAAAGTGATTTTAGCTTTTTAAACAAGTTCCATCATTTGAGCCACGTTCAATTTGTTGTCTACAAATGCTTTCAATTTGGACAAGTTAGAAATTTTATCAGCTTGAAAAGAATTAGTATAAAGGTGGCCACAAGGGCAGGGTTTACTGTATACAGAAATGAGCATACCTTGTAAAATAGTTCTAGAGATACAATCTGAGACTAGTAGATTAAAAATACATGTGTTTTTCAATCTAAATTTACTTGATTGATTGAATGGTGTTTAATGCGGCATTCAACATTATATCAGTCATTTCATTGCCTCAGTTTGCTTATTCATGTATACCCTGGGTTTTAATGGTACAAGGCTATGGCTCTGTAGTGTCATGCCCAAGAACACTCTTATGAAAAACCCATTGCTTCCAGTGAGGCTCAAAGCTCGGACCTCCAGGTTATGAGTGCTACACTTTACCACTGAGCCAGGGAGACCTTAAATAAATTTGTATTTCAGACTCAAAATGCGAATGCAGTCTCAATGGCAGTGTAAGATACAAGGACATAGTTGTTAAATGGCCTCTTTAGGATTTCATTTAACTCTACCAACCAACAAAGTTTTGGTCTAGTCCAAATTCAAAGTATTTGCAGCCAAAGATTTAACTGTGGCTCAAATGATGGAATTTGTTTTTAATAGGGTAGAAAACATAGTGTGGAATCAAGAAAATGCTGATTACCTGCATTTTCTCCTTTTCTCATAATGTTTTCAAAACACCTGGAGATGCATTAAGCCCCCTTTTGCCAGAGTGTGGCCCATACATACTTTGCATTATTTAACTCTTTACAAAACGACAAAATTTTAGACTGAACCAAATTGAAAGCATTAATTTTGCAGACGACAAATTAAGTGTTGCTAAACTGATGATTTCTCTTTTTGATAGGGTAGTAAACATTGTGGGAAAAGGAGAAAATGCTGGTTACCAGCATTTTCTCCTTTTCCCACAATGTTTTCAAAAGCCTTTTCTTTCAGGGTTGTTAAAAGTCGGGATCGTGTGGTAAAGAGTTAAAAAGAAATTTATGTTCTTGTCATTTCAGTGTCTCATTTTGAACAGAGTGACGTGACATTTGAACAGTGTGGACAGGGAAAAAATCACTCTCAGTTTATAGACAAATATGGACAATATCAGTGCATCTACTAACTTAACAGTATACCAGTAACATCGGAATGGACTTCTGCAGTGATTAGTGATCGTAATATTAGAAATTTTGGATCAAAATTGTGGATTTTGGAGGTTTCTTTTGGAACTCAGTCAAGGACTTGAGAACAGGGGGTCAGTGGTTTGATTCCTGGCTTTTCCAATTTCTTAGAATTGATGATATTCATTGTGACATGTGGGAAAGCAGCCAGTGGCTTGGAAAGATTATTGTGTGAGGTACTTTAAAAAGGGTTTTTGTCGGTTTAACCCTTTACTAAACAATCTTGAGTTTTCACGACCCTAGAGATGAAGACTTTCGAAAACATTGTTGAAATTCTCTGGTTACCAGCACTTTTTTTCATTTTCCCATATTTTCTACCCTTCCAAAAACAAATTTCAATACTTGGGTCCCATTTATCATCTGCAAATACTTTCAAGTCTAAAATTTTGTTGTTTGTCAAGAGTTAAAAACTATGTGCAGAAATGGGTTAACCGTTTACCAGATGACAGATTTTGGACAAGTCCAAATTGGAAGTGTTTTTTGACAACTACTGTAATTCAGTGTGGCGTAAAGGATTAGATTTGTCTTTGAAATGGTAGAAATCATTGAGGGAATAGAAGAAAATGCTGGTTACAAACATTTCTCCTTCACCCACGAAGTTTCTAAAGCTATCTCCCTGGGGGTCATTAAAAGACGAGATTGTTTGCTACAGGACCATTGTATACTTGTTTTAAAAGCTTGAAAATATGTAGATAGTGAAAACAATTGCAGTTTGCTCAAATGTACTTTTTATTGGTCTCGAACTTTGTAAGATATGGTTTTGTTTTAAAATTCATAAACATGAATTAAAACTGTAACCCTTTACCAAATGACAAAATTTTATGCTAGTCCATATTGAAAGCATTTGGAGTTTACAAAATAATTGTGACTCAAAAGTTAAGATTCTATTTGGGAAGGGAAGAAAACATTGTGGGAAAAGGAGAAAATGCTGGTTACCAGCATTTTCTCCTTTTCCTACAATGTTTTCAAAGGGCTTCTCTCTCAGGGCTGTTAAAAGCCGTGAGTGTGTGGTAAAGGCTTAAACTGGAAATAGAGTTTAGTATCTTTCAATAATTTTCCTTTTACTAATAAAAAACAATAGTCACAAAAATATCACACTCAACTCTTTACCACACAATCCCTGGTTTTAATGACCCCTGAAGAAGAGGGCTTTTGAAAACATTGTGGGAAAAGGAGAAAATGCTGGTAACCAGCATTTTCTCCTTTTCCCACAATGTTTTCTATCCTTCCCAAGACAAATTTCAATTTTTCAATCATATTTATTTTGTCGTCTGCAAGTGCCTTCAATTTGGACCAGTCTAAAATTTTGTCGTTTGGTAAAGAGTTAATCATATTGGTAATCTTAATTCAATATTCTTCATGACTGTTGTAAAAACTTAATACTGGCTATCTGTATCTTGGGTAAAAATACTGTTCACGTAAAACTTTCCATCATAGAGCACCTAAGGTAGGAAGAGAAACAGAAACAAGTAAATGTATTTGACTGATATATGTCACAATGCAATAAATCTATTTTCAACAGCATTTCAACTGTATAGCAGTAGATGTACACTTACTCATGTTCACTGGGTCAATAATTGATATCCCTTTACCACACAGTCCCGACTTTTAACGACCCTGAGAAAGAAGCCTTTTGAAAACATTGTGGGAAAAGGAGGAAATGGTGGTAACCAGCATTTTCTCCTTTTCCCACAGTGTTTTCTACCCTTCCCAAAACAAATTTCAATTTTTCAGTCACATTTATTTTGTTGTCTGCAACTGCTTTCAATTTGGACCAGTCTGTTTTGTTGTTTGGTAAAGAGATATTATTGGCAATAAAGCTGGGGGAGGTTACTTTTTGTAGGAAACTACCTATCAAGCTCCAGCTACAGTTGAATTTTGAACACATGTTTTACAAATCATATCAACCAAAAGGCCATGGTGGGCTTGCAAGCATCTTCACGTCCTTGTTTATTAACCCTTAACCACACAATTCCGGGTTTAAACAAACCTATGGAAGATGCCTTCTGAAAACATTCCGGGAAAAGGAGAAAATGCTCGTTACCAGCATTTTCTCCTTTTCCCACTGTCTTTTCTACCCTACCAGAAACAAATTTAAATTTTGAGTCACATTTATTTTGTTGTCTGTAAATGCTTTTAATTTGGACCAATCTAAAATCTGTGTGGTATAGAGTTAAGTGTCATTGCAACTGGATTTGATCCTGTCAAACTCCTGAACATGATTTGGGTTTGCTCATGGGGGAAACAGCCTGTGAATTTTAGAGAATTTGCTGAGAATTACTAGTATGTGAAATAGAGGTAAAAGGCGCATTATTAAATTTAAACCTTTTTCAAACAATCCAAGTTTTAACAACTCTTAGTAAGACAGCCTCTCCAAATATTGTGGAATAAAGAGAAAATTTTGGTACAATATAGCCTGTAGAAAAAGCAGAAAATATTGGTAGCCTGCATTTTTTTCTTTTTTCCCCCCCACACTGTTTTCTACCCTTCCAGAGAGACATTTATTGTGTTGAGTTATATGTACTTTTTCATCTGCAAATAGTTTCAATTTAGACGAGACTAAAATGTTCTTCTCTTGTAAAGATTGGGTGTTTATTTGTTGGAGCATTTTGCACCACTTTAAACATTATTTCAGATTTTTATTCATGTCAGTGTGACAACTCATTACTGTCTTTTCTGTATTTCACCAGCACAAAGCTGGGGCTCTGCAATGTCTTGCCTAAGGACGTTCCTTAACCCTTAAAGCCCTGGATTGATTGATTCTATGGTGTTTAATGCTATTTTCAACATTATTTCAGTTATAACGTGGCGGCCAGTGCACCTATCCATGCTTTCCTAGCGTTTCTTTTAGCAGTGCTTTGCACAGTATTCTTTCCAAGCCACTGGCTGCTTTTCCCACATAGCCATTGTCAAAACAATGGTCAACGCTGAGAGAGGAAAGAAATTGGCCGAGCCAGGGTTTGAACCAGCGACCTCCTGTTCTCAAGTCCCTTACGCTACAGACTGAGCTACAGGGTGCAGCTTAAAGCCCTGGAACCAACTTAAGTTGTTTTTGCAGACAAAAGTTGTTTTTGCAGACAGTGTAGATAAAGATCAGACTGCACATAATATGTAGTCTGATTTTAGATCTATACTGTCTGCTACTATGAAACAAGTTTTGTCAAAATAAAGGAAGACGGCTACCATTTTCTTACTTTCCAAGCAGGTGCGCAACCCTTTACCAGTTGGTAAAATTTTAGTTCAATTGTCAAACTGGAAACAATTGCAGATGAAAAATTGGATGTATTAGCTCAAATGAAAAGATTTGCTTCAAGAAGAATAGCATTATGGAGGAAAAAATACCGGTAACCAGCAATTCTGCTATTCCCATAATGTTTCAAAAGTATTTTTCTTTGTTAAAGTGATTAAATAGTGCTTTACATAATAACTTGGATGTTTTGGTTAACCCTTTACCACACAATCCCAACTTTTAAAGACCCTGGGACAGAAGCCTTTTGAAAACATTGTGGGAAAAGGAGAAAATGCTGGTTCCAGCATTTTCTCCTTTTCCCACAATGTTTTCTACCTTTCCAAAATATTGTTGTTTGGTAAAGAGTTAAGGGTTGAGGGAAAGCAGTAGCTTCTAACATTGGTCTGTATGTATGAATATATTTTTTTATTTTTTGTCCACAAATTCTTCTTGTAAGACTATTGTGATGTACATGTATTTAAAATAATAAAATAATATTACATTATATTGCCTTGATTGTTGCATGAAACATATCTGTCTTTGTAAGAGCTGTGATCTGAACCAGCCAGTTTTATATCGTAGTACTGAAGGCCAAGTATTCACATGCTACATATTCTTCAGCAACACCACAGAATATGTCTTTGGAAATCTGATTATTCTGCTGTATATCTGAAAAATAAAAAAAAAAGACGTATTCTCTTTTTTAATTTATCTAAATCTGAAACTGTAAAAAAAACAAAGACAGCAGTATAGTAATAGGTGTAGGTTTACTCCAACTTCATTTCATTTGATAACAGAATTGATTGCAGCATTTGTCCAGCATGTGGTTGAACTTAAATAATGTTGAAAACTGTACATGTATGAAGTCATAACTGTACAAATACAGCTTTTAACAAACCTGTTTCGAAACAGCATTGGTAATTACTTATCATTTGTAGGGAAGAAAACATGTGTTCCATCTTCCACAATGATACTTTTCCATATGGATCAAAATTGACTGCTGCTGCATTTCCAACCTTTTACTAATTTTCTTCACATGTTCTTTACTCTAGTATGGCATATGTCTCAAAGCCTGAATAGTAGCAAAAAGTACACAAAAAGTAGGTCAGCAGTTGCTATGCTGCTCTATCTTTTGTTAACTCTTTACTTGATTTCAATTTTTTTTTTTGCCTTTTGCCATTGACTTACACTTGGATCAACTGTACAACAACAGATTATCATCTTCCCAACAATTTCGTACTTTCAAAAGGTATGACTTAAATCAAAATGCATTTTAACACCCACTTCGTTTACTTTTGGTGGCTGCTGGGCCTTTAAACAGTAGCACATACAATCATGGGTATGGGCTATACATCAAACAAATGAATGTAGTTTTTAGCCTTTCAATTTCTGACAATCATTCTGTTTACATGTATGATACATGTAAATTCTAGAACAGTGTAATGCAGTATCTTTTACTCAATAATCAGCACTTTTGCAAATGAAGCCCAGTTTGATTGACTGAGTGATACATACATGTAGCTTTCAACATTATATCAGTCATGCCATTTTGATAGATCGTTAATTCATATGTTTCCCGAGTTTTAACAATATCTGAAGTAACTTGCCCATGGACATCCCAACAAAACCCAGTAAGAATTGAATCTGAGTCATGGATTACTTATATTATGCATTTACCACTGAGACATGAAATAATCCTTGAGCCCTTTACATCTGTTCAGTTGAATAAAACTTGTGGCATTACTAGTATCACAAGGGTCAGCTCAAGTAATATAGGAGAACTGTGAAGCCCTAAGTGACAAAATAAAATTCAGTCGCATAAGCACAGTAGTAGCTTAATCAGCGGTCTACCGGTATTTTGTCCAACAGCATATTTTCAAGAATTCTGCTCCATTTTCATCCTGGCCTATAATAAGGGTTTTATTTAAGATCTAGCAAAATGAGACAGCAAAAACTTCTTGCAGTATACCAGTAATCTTGAATCTACACTGCTTCTTTAAAGGTATAGCCCATGTGGTGGGTTGAGGTGAATCCCTGAAACTGCAATACATTGTTTTGAATTTTCATTACTTTACCAGTCATGTAAATTTTGTGAATTTGGCTATTGAAAATAAAATTTGTTTTATCCGATTGAGACACATGTACCTGAAAAGTGGTCGCCAAATTCTGAATCTACTGGAATGGAATCACAATCATGACAGAGTCAGAAACCAAGGCTCATCTGCATCTGCACAGTCAGTATAATTCAGTATGTGTATCATCATGTAGGAGGATCCATTCACATTGGACAGAGATGTGTAAAGTAATTATCTCCATACTCTGGAATATCATTTACATATCATTTAACATTCTGTGCTAGAAATTTAATGGTGTTTTACTCCGCTTTCAACAGTATTTCAGTCATATCATGGCAGCATCACACAAATTCATGTATTTCCTGGGATTCACCAGTACTAGGCTAGGGCTCTGAAGTGTCTTGCCCAAAGACACTCCCATGAAAAAACCAGCAGATCGAACCCCAGACCTAATAATGTGCAAATTCATCTTTTACTCTTTACCAAACGACAAAAATTTAGACTTGTCAAAATTGAAAGCATTTGCAGACGACAATTTAATGTGGGCCAAACGATAGAATATGTCTTTAATAGGGGAGAAAATATTGTGGGAAAAGGAGAAAATGCTGGTTACCAACATTTTCTCCTTTTCCTACAATGTTTTCAAAAGGCTTATTTCTCAGGGTCGTAAAATCTCGAGATTGTGTAGTAAAGGGTTAACATACAATCCAGTGCTGTAATGAGCGAGAGGCATAAACCTTTTCAGAACATTGTAGGAAAAGGAGAAAATGCTGCTGGTGACTAGTATTTACCTTTAATTCAACAATTGTTTCTCCCGTTTCAAATACAAATCATGTAGATCCAATACAAGCTATGTCGTCTACAAATGTTTTCAATCTAGACAAGTCCAAAATTTTGTCATCTGCTAAAAAAAAAAAAAAAAAACACCAAGTTTCCATTAATATGTGCACTGACCAGATTAGGGAAAGATAATTGGGTTCTAAGTTCAAATTTGTGTCACCCAAGAAATTCAGCCAGTATTTTTTTAAAAAATGGTGCAGATTTAATTTAATACATTGAGTTTCAATTACATTTCTAAAGTGTTATACACCCCCTCCCCCCAAATACTTAGCCTTGTCCAACACAAAGGCATTTGTGGAAAAACAAATATTTCTCAAATAATGAAATTTGTCTGTGATACAAGAAAAATATTGTGGAAATAGGAGAAAATGTCGGCTACCAACTTTTTCTCATATTTCCACCATGTTTTCAAAAGCATTTTTTCAATATCGTAAAAACTAGGGATTGCTAGGTAAATGGCCAATCTCCGAATAAATATGCGTCGCGTATATCCGAGGTTCAGACTACATTCATGCACATTTAATCATTATCTGCATTCTCTGCGAAGAAAATGGGTCAATCGGGTGCTGCGCAAAAATGAAAGATCACTTTCATCTCAGAGGTGCCCGGCGAGCGACAGTATAATTCATGTATTACACGCTAAGTAATAGTAAATTAGTGTGTAATATATGAATTATACTGTCGCTCGCCGTTCACCTGTGTTTCATCTTACTAGCCGATATTCATTAATCAGAAAGTGCTTATGTATCCTGATCCAACAGTAAATGCGGAAATCAATACAGATATAGCGATAAATCTGTTTTTAACACAATAAATATAAGATGAACGTAAGGCGACTTACTGATTCGAGAATGCGAACTGAAATCCGCATCAGTTTTCAGACAGTTCGCTCATTCTGTATGTTTACACGGAGCTTCTTGTTCAAAACAAAAGAAACAAATCCTAAAATACACGCCCGTTTGTTCTTTCTGTGTCGCTCTTCGGCAAATTCGGTAAACGAACTTGGTTTTCTGTCGAATATGATTCTCACGACCGTCACACTGTCCTCCATTTTGTTTTTCGTTTACCTTAGCTCCAAGGTATCACGTGGTGTAACTACGTCATCGTTATTGATGTAAACAAAAGTTAGAGATACCTGGTAGTATTTCTTGTAGTTTTGAAAGTAATTCTTTTGCCAGCGAATGGAACTTTGACCAATCGCACATTAAGGGAGTGTCATCGTTATATTAATTTACATAGTTTTAAATGGTATGATTAAAATTTAACTTCATTTTTTACCCCGCATTGTTTACATTTGGACTTTATTGGGACTTTAATATTTGCTACTAGATTGAAAAATCTCTAATTTTTCATGTAGACAATTACATGATAGGCAAAAATTCTTGTTGTCTATCAAACTTATGACTTTTTTTTCTTTTTGTCCGAATATGACAGAATTCTACAAATTTTGGCAAAGTGTTGCTTCAAGAGAACGTCATATTTAATGAAATGCCACTTCAGCAAGATGAGTGTTAGAGTAAATGTTGTTTTGACAAAATGTTATAGATCAAGAGAAAGATATTTTAGACAGATTTACCTTCACTTATCATCCTTCTACTCTGTCTCTCTGCATTTTGCTGGAGAAAAAGAAGAAAAAAAGAGGTCGCATCAATTATCAATCACCCAGAGAAAATTAATATAGGTACAAACAATTTAGGTTCTCGGGGATAACTTTTGTTATGATTCTAAAACAGAAATGTTAAATCTTACCTTGACCTCCAGATGCATTATTTATTCTTATAATAGAGAAATACAGTTGATTCATAAACCATGCATATACCAAATTTTCATGTTATTTCTTCAACAGTTTACATACATTGACTGAAATTCAAAATGAATTTCTATGACGTAGTATTTCTATTCCAATTATTGAAATTTTACATTTATATCTAACAAACCAATCATATCTGCTATCTAAACATGTAAAACTGATTCCATTCATAGCCTTTTCATGCAATCTCAAGCGAAATAGAGCTTTTTTCCTCTAATTCATCATAAATCAGATTGAACATCAAACTGCACCTTCTGCATTATCTACTGGAGTTTACCTGCACTACAATAAAATATATAGTAATTAATCCTTTTCCAAATAATATCCAGTTGAAGAGAGATTTTGAAAACACCACAGGAAAAGAAGGAAATACTCTAAACCAACCTTTTTGTCCTTTTCCATTAATATTTTCTATCCTTTCAATGACAAATCCAATCATTTAAGCCACAGAGGATTTATTGTCTGCAAACGTCTAAAAAAATCATTTTGATTAAGTTGAGAGTCAAAACACAATAATCAAGTATCAACTGATAATTGATTCTACTATATACCTACAAATTTTCCACCTCAAATACAAGCATTGCATGCCAGACAAAACAGGAAAAAAAATCTGTATCATATACAATTCCAAATGGTACAATGATGTAACTCTGCATGCAAAATCCATTCAGACAGATTTGCAATTTTGATTTGTCAAAATGTTACACTATAAAATTCATTGGCCGTTCAGAAATATTAAGTTATTTCCCAACAAACCAGTACTTTTTTAACTTACAACCATCTTTGAGTAAAATTGTCAATGATGGCAACATTTTGTAGCTGAAATTTGTAGGTATATAACAGAAAGAATATTGTGTTGTAGTTTTTTTCGTGGTGTTTGTATTTGCTTCTCCTTGTGGATGGACCTTCAGTCTCCTGCCATATCAAGTTATCCCACAGAGCTCAAAGTAAATACAAGCACCAGGAAGGTTACTACAACATAATATTCTGTAAGTACTGACCAGCCAGTCAAGGGATGGTTCTTTCACAAATATGTCCATGGTGTTCAGTAACAGATCTGTATCTGATCTTAAAGCCTGTAATACATGTATCATTGTGTTCTCCATCAGTCCTTTTACACCCAAAGGCAACATCAAGTTTCGTATTTGACGGGTCAGTCTAAATGGTATTAGCTCCGGCACTGGTAAAAACTGAAAAGCAAACAACAACAATTGTCACTAGAGGTACATTAACTCTTTACCACTTAATGGAGTTTAACGCTCATTCAATTTGAAAGCATCTGCAGACGACAAGTCAAATGTGGGGCAGACATAGAATTTGTCTTTGAAATGAAAGAAACTATTGTAGAAGGAGAAAATTCTTGTTTTTTAACATGATTTTCTCCTTTTCCCACAAAGTTTCTAAAAGCCTTCTTCTTCAGGGTTGTAAAACACAGAATCGTTTGGTAAAGAGGTAATACCTTGACTACTGCTTTATCAGAGTAAACAGGTGTTCAAACCTATTATGCAGGTTGCAAAAAAAAAAATATAAGAACACGGAAAGGTAATTCTTAATCAGTACAAGGGCTGATTGATAACTCGGAAGCCTCATATGTAAGGGTTTGACATTTAGTAGACACACTGCATTATTTTTTAACATAATACCCTTTATGCACTTTTGCCAGCTATGTTTGGGAGCATCAATGCCACTTTCAACAAGACCTGTCACTGAGAAGTGACTGATGCCCCCAGAACCACATGACCTTACTGTGACCTTGACCTTTACCCTATGGACATGACTCTTACACATGATGCATTATCTCAATGTGGTTAACATTTGTGCAAAGTTATGTTGAAATTAAGTTAAAGGGAAAAAAGTTCTGGCTCCATGCCCCAAACACATTTGACCTTGCTGTGACCTTAACCTTTAACTCACTGACATGACTCTTGCACATGAAACATTGTCTTTATGTGGTTGACAATTCTGAAATAACACCGAAATTCATTCATAATTAATTAAAAAAAAAAATACAGGCTGGACATAATACTACCCCCCAAAACACATTTGACCTTGCTGTGACTTGACCTTTAACTTACAGACAAATCTCTTGCTCATGACACATTGTCATGATGTGGTTAACATTTGTGTCAAGTTATATTGAAATTGAATGACAGGGAAAAAAATTATGGCTTAGACACAAAAATGGACGGATGGACTAAACAAAAACTAGTAAGGCAGATGCTCCATCAACTAGAGCCACAACTGTCAATGGCAGCTATGGCAAAGAAAGACTTGTGAACAGGGGCATTGTCCTCATGGAACAACACACCTTTACAGAGTTTTCTGCAGTGCTTGAATATGATATTTTTTCTCTTAACTGCCTGTAGTGGTGCATAATATGTGTTATTGATTATTCATTTGTTTTGCAGATAATCTACTGTCAGAATACCACCAGCATCCCAGAAAACCAAGGTCATAAACTATCCAACCAATGGAACAGTCTGTGCTTTCTTTGGCAAGGATGAACAAGGGTTAGACTGTTGTTTGTCCTCTAGGGTGAAATTATGGACCAACATTTCATCCACAGACATCTGCAGAAAATTAGCATGATCTGCCTCTAAAAAGTTTAGATGAGCACACAACAAAGTCCGCCTGGTTTGCTTCTAATCACATGTCAGAAGTCTTGAAACCAAATTGGCTGAGAGCTTTCTAATTGCATTTTCTCCTTTTCCCACAATGTTTTCTAACTTTTGCAACATAATTCCAACGATATGAGCCATATTTCATTTGTTGCTTGCAAATGCTGTAAATTTGGACAAACCCAAAAAGTTATCATTTGGTAAAATGATAAGAGAAATCTTCCTCACCTGAGTGGCAGATCCAAAAGCATGACCAAAATCTATGCCAACCATTTCACCTGTTTTCAAACTGACCATATAGTTTGACTGATGCCTGTCCCCAATTCCGAGTACATAATGACATATACAAATCATGGCATGACTCTTTGCACATTGACTCCGTAACACATGGAAGGCCTCTGGGCTTGTGCTCATCTTTTGGAATGCTCTTCTGTTAGGGTAAAATACGATGGTAAATCATCACTAATTCCATTCATCATATACCTGTAAATCTTTTGGCTAAAGTACATGCATTGCATCCGAACAAAATTGGACAAGACGGAATAAATCTGTATCTACACAGTGTCAAATACTGTTCCAAATATGGTATGATGACATAGCCCTCATATGCACTTCTTCCAGCTTTTGCTCCGATTTGATTGGTCAAATTTTACCCTAAAATATTTGTCTGTTATTCATAAAAAAGAAGGTTTTTACCTTCTAAACCATTTTCTTGCTTTGACTTGTCTATTTTTGTCCAATAGAATTATCAATAATTGCAATATTTCATTCTTGAAACTTATACGTATATGAAAAAAGGACAATTATGTTATAGTAACTTTCAGGTTGCTTGTATTTGCTTCTTGCTGCATAAGAAAATTGACATCTCCCTTGATCTTTTGCCTCCTGCAAGATCTAGTTTTCACACAAGTTGAAGCAAATGCAACCACCTAGAAAGTAGCTGCAATATAGTATTCCCCATATTTGTACAAGAATTCTACCTTGAGAGATCCCATGGGATTTTACTTTGGACAATGTTCAGCTGTCGCTCTGTTTCAGTATAGCTGTATTGCTTGTATACGTTGGCATAAATAGTGTCAGCAAAATCATCGTTTTTGGAATGTTTCATTAGCCATGCCTGTTGGACATGTGCAGGACCTTGTCTGTAATGAAAAAATAGAAATAGAAAACACTCTTAAAACTTTACCAAACAATCCCAAGTTTTACCAACCCTGAGGTAACCAGCATTTTTCCCCCTTTTTCCATGATGTTTTCCGTCTTTTCATAAACAAATCCTATCACTTTAGCCACATTTAAATTGTATTTTCTTCAGCATGAAGGGTATTTTGGGTGCTTCTTGTAGGCATTGTACATACAGATAAGATGGCAATGAACATGCATCTTGGGTCTGTACTCACCTACTATTCTCAAGAACATTCTTAGTTTTATTCTCCAAGATTTTCTAAATATGAAAGTAACACAACTTCTGATTGGCTAAACCAAGTTGTGGTACTTTCAAATTTATAAAACTCTGGTAAATAAGACTAAGAGCATTTTTAAGTATGGTAAATGAATACAGACCCTGGGTCTAGCAGCTTACATTCTTTGACTCTTAATTAGACAACAAAATTCTGGTCTCGCTCTTTTTGGAAGCACTGAAAATTTTGCAGATGACATATCTGGCTAGATGAAGGAAAAGAGTAAAAAAGAAAAAAAAAAAAAAACATTGTGAGAGAAGGAGAAAATTCTGGTTACCAGTATTTTCTCCTTTTCCTGCAATGTTTTCAAAAGCCTGCTTTTGTCAGATTATCAAAACATATATTCATTTGAAAAAGGGAAATGAACTATGACAGAATCAGCCTTTTTATACTGGCTAAATATAATCTGATATTAGGGAAGAATTTGTAAAATTGCTTGGTTCATTAAACCTAATGATGGTTACAGGTAACTTACACTGTTTCTTTGCAGACACCATCTTCTGAAAGACATGATCAGACTGCAAAGAACATGCTATCTGATCTCGATGTGATTTAGCTTTGAAAGGCTCAAAAATATTGTGGAAAATAGAGAATATGCTGGTAACCAGCATTTTCTTCTTTTCCAAAATTATAATTCAAAAGTCCTTTTCAATAAAATACATGACTTTTTGGTAAAGGATTAAACATGGAAAAACCATGGACATAATGGATAAATAACACTTCCTTCACTGTATGTTGATAGGTGAGAAGTGATTGAATAGTGTTTAATGCTGCTTTAAAAATTATTTCAGTCACATCACAGCAACAACTCACAAATTCATTTTTATTTCCTGGGTTTCACAAGTACTGGGCTAGGGCTCTGAAGTGTCTTGCCTAAGGACAGTCCCACAGGTGAGAAGTGTATAAATCAGGTTTTCCATAATGGAACTAAAAACAAGAGGGCCATAATGACCTTGTATCGCTCCACTGCCCTATAAACAAATCACAGCAAGACCCTAATATCAAAATAAACCATCAAGAATGCAAACTGAACATTTAGTAGCAAAAAACTTGAATATGAAATTAAAGGTAACACACACATTGACAGACACACAGAGAAAAGCATGCACACATGCACCCACAACAGACACAGGGCCATGATATAAGCTTGCTTGCCTTGGGCCTGTGCAGCTAAAGAAAGTAGTTTATTCTCTAGTCAATTATATTCTATAGTGTACATGTTTTAACAAAATCACATATTTCACAGATATAAGATTCATTAATTCACATACAGGGCCCATATATATATTTGTCCTATGCAATGCACAAATCATTTATTTCAACTTACTTTGAGTCGATATGCTGCATCTCTTGCTTTGTTAGGGACTCGTTGAGGAATTCTTTTAATGTTTTTGTATTGCTCATCCATTCGATGAGACCAACCCTGAAAAAAGAAAAGGACAATACACCAACATTATGAAAATACCTTTGCCTTCCCATTGGCTTTACCAAACAACAAAATTTCTGAATGGAGTGAAATGAAAGCATTTGCAGACGACAAACTAAATGTTGCTAAAATGATGATTTCTGCCTGTGGTAGGGTAGAAAACATTGTGGGAAAAGGAGAAAATGCTGTCTACCAGCGTTTTCTCCTTTTCCCATAATGTTTTCAAAAGGCCTCTTTGTCAGGGTCGTTAAAACTCGGGACTGTGTGGGAAAGAGTTAAGACAGTACAAGATGGCAAATTTAAGACTTGTCAAAAATTGAAAGCATTTGAAAACCACAAGTCAAATGTGGTTAAGATGATGGAATTTATCTTTCAGAGGGTAGAAAATATAGAGGGTAAAGGAGAAAATTCTGCTAACCAGCATTTTCTGTGTTTCCCACAATGTTTCTAAAAGCCTTTTGGTAAGGGCTGTTAAAATACAGGCTTGTTTGGTATGGAATTAAAGTCAGTTTAACAACCTATTGGACTGAGACTTTTGCCTTTTGGCGAGTCCTTATTTACCGTTGACAGGGGACACACTTTACTGAAGGGATATTTTGAACATTCTCATCTTTCATGTGTGACATTTGTGGCTGTCATGAGAAGCCACTTATGTCAATTTCATGCAACATTTAAAGGAATTGAAAACTTACAGCTTATTCATGTGTTTTGCTTAACCCTCTACCACACAATCCCGAGTTTTAATGACCCTAATAAAGAGGCCTTTTGAAAACATTGTGGGAAAAGGAGAAAATGCTGGTAACCAGCATTTTCTCTTTTTCCCACGATATTTTCTGTTCTTTTACAGACAAATCTTACCACATGAGCCATATCTAATTTGTCGTCTGCAAAATGCTTTCAATTTGGACACGTGTAAAATTTTGTCATGCAGTAAAGGGTCAAAAAGAGGGAATACTATGTAGACACTTATTTTGCGAAAATCATTCCGAGTCATGGGTTACTTGACACAGTGCTACAACAAGGATATTACTATCAAACTACAGAAAATGTTTGTTTTCAAGCAATGAAACGTATCTAATAAAATAACAAAAAACTGAATACTTATTCCTTTTGGTATGCCAAGCCCCAGTAGCTCAGTCGGTAGCGCACAGGACCAGAGTATAGGAGGTCTATGGTTTGATCCCCGGCTTGGCCAATTTCTTTCCGAGGATTGATGATAGTCATTGCGACAGGATTCATTCTTCTCTCATCGCTGACAATCGTTTTGACAATGGTTATGTGGGAAAGCAGCCAGTGGCTTGGAAAGAATACTGTGCTGAGCACTGCTAACAGAAACTCCAGGAAAGCATGGATAGGTGCACTGGCTGCCGTGATATAACTGAAATAATGTTGAAAATGGCATTAAACACCATACAATCAATCAATCCTTTTGGTGTTCTTTTGTTCCATTGTTTTCTGAGATCTATTTATCTTTGTTGATTGCATTGTTAGGAACTAGCTATGTCTGAAGTAAAAATCTTCAGTCTTAACAAAGTCATCAGAAAATGTCCAGTTTTCACACAACCATGGTGACATTCAAAATGTTGTCATCTGGGAGAGAGTAAGATGCCTTTGAAAATAAAAAGCAAAATTTGTCAGGTGATGACATTTTCTATACTCAGACATACACATGCTATCATTTGAGTCACATATATTTTGCTGCCTGTAAATGCTTTTGATATGGGCAAGCCCTAATTTTGTTGTCTGATAGAAAGGTGAATGAATGGCTTTACACATGATACTGACCTTGTTGTCATGGGGATGACCTGGTAAGTTTTCAAGGCCAGTTTACGATTTCTGCAAACAGGGTCATTATTAAACACCTGATTCATGATATAGAACAACTGTTCAATTCTCTGATCTTGACGCAGATCCTCTCCGCCCTTCACCAGAAATTGATAGTCTTTTTCATCATTACCCCGTATTGTAATACGCTTTGGTTTTCTTATTGAGGTCATTACCTTGACCTGAAGCAGAAAAGAGGGTAATCTTCTGATTTGTAATTCTGAGCTAAAAGGCTTTTAAAAACATCATAGGTTAAGTAGATGATGGAATTTTCTCTCAACCTTTAAAGACAAATCTCATTATTTTAGCAAAATCTAGTGTCTACAAGTTCAATATGAACAAGTTGTATATGATAGTTATTTAAAAAATATGAGGACTTTTGCTATACACTGGCACCTTGTTAGAACGAACTTCGCTAATACGCTGACCCTATTATAACGCGGGTGTCCTTTCGCTCCCAAAATCTGGGGGGGTTGACCATTTTCCGCGTCTGATCTGAATCCACTGTTACGCTGATAAAAATGTTCTATGTAAAAACAAACCCTGCCTATTGACCAATTACAGATGTAAAAATCAATACCGTGCACATAATGTGACAGTTTTTCACACCTTTACCTTGTTGATTACCTTTATCAGCTATGGCTGTACATAATTGCCTTGTTTGGCAAATACA
Organism: Tridacna gigas; assembly: GCA_945859785.2. Classification (NCBI taxonomy): domain Eukaryota; kingdom Metazoa; phylum Mollusca; class Bivalvia; order Cardiida; family Cardiidae; genus Tridacna; species Tridacna gigas. Next base: position 23,133,718 of record OX244030.2, read on the forward strand.
CGCGTAGTTGATTACAAAAGGTTTTAAGCCTGTAACCGTCTACACAATCTTACATTAGACAGACTTTATATCAATATACTTTTATATGTAAAATGCCAACAGAGCTATCGAATGTACCGTAATTCACCAATATATTTGGACACCCTGAATGTTTCAGACACATTAAACTTTGTCAAAAACTAGTCCTAAATCCTGACAGTTTGAAAAATTAGTTTTCGTAAATATTGGGACAAACTGAAAGATATACTTTCCAAAACAATGGACAGTTAATTTTTAGAAAATATTTTCGGTAGGATGATCGGCTACATAATGAATGCACAACTACATCGTACATAACACCTTCATGAACATGAATCCTTCGAACGCCGAGTAACTAAACGGTAATTTTCAGTCATGAAATTCCACTAATATAATTGCAACATTGAGTTTTTTTTTGTTTGTTTTTGTTGTTAGAAATGCCTTGTCAAAGCGAAGAAAGTTAATTTAGATCAGAGATCAGACAAAACATATAGTGCAGATAACTGTCCCCGATTTTAATTTTTGACTAGTCGCCTCCAGTGCACAGTAAATGTCCAAATGTGAAAAGAAGCACCGCAAACGTCTCTTTATTGAGACTAACAAAACATAATCCACTCTGATCTTGATCTGCAGAGGCTGCAAAAGCAACAAAGTTCCGAAAGATGCTTCAGGGTAAAATCTTTTCAGGCGTTTCGGTGTTCTACAAGCAAGTTTCGCCTTTTTTCACAACGTTTCCAAAAAGGCATCTTCTGCAGAAGCGTGGAAAGTCGTTTCTTCGCGGGAAAATGGTTGAAGCCCTGTTGTCCCCATGATTACGAAAAATAAAGCATTGTTGAACTAAACCTTGTTGTTTCTCTTCTTTATTTATCAGTAATAAATCCATATTACTGATGCATCAAATTAGCGTATGCATTCTTTTTTATCGCGGCCACAACAAATTTTTTTTTTTAGAAAATAGCCGGGTGACTTATTTTTCCGCTGACTACACAATACATGTGACACGACTAGGGTGCTTTAGAAATAATCATTAGTGTATGCAAAAAAGCTATATCAGCTTATGTAAAGCAGATGTGATATTGGCTTATAGCGTAATCATTTTGGTTTGATTGGAGGTCAGCTTGTAACAAGGTGTAAATTTCTTCGGGCGAAACAGTTGTGTACACAACAAACACCTGCATTACAACACTGTCGCTTTGACTGATTGGCACGTTACATCATACCCCTGATGCAAATTTTACTACAAACATTCGTGGACTGGTCTGAAATCTTGGCAGACGGCTAGTTATATATTTTTGGTCGTATTTACTCGTTCTCTGCCAATGGTAAGATGGCGATTTTTAAAGCTTTTGCCGGCGATGTAGACAAACATCAAACTACAAAGAACATGCAGTCTGATCTTGGACCTTATACAATCCAACCGCTGAACTATGACCGAACTGGTACTTCTGTGAGATATATATAAAAAGGGTAAGAAAATATCTAGGATACTTTTACATAAAGTGCAAAAACCTGTCTAAACTAGATCCAACATTACAAAACGTTTTCACCCACAGTCCTATTTATAGGCTCCGACGTACGTTATTTTTATTTTGAAATTCATCGTGTAAGTCGGGCCTAATCTCCCCAAACAAGTTAAAACCTGTTATTAAAGCTACCCTGTATTGTTCAAAATTTCATTTTCCAAGAGAATTGGAAAACTGGTAATTCATTTTACTCCGAATATGTTGTCAAATAACAGTAATTAATGAATGGTTGTTTTGGCATTGGTCAGCGAATAGGTCACAGGTAGTATGTGTGTGTGTGTGTAGGAGGGGGGGGGAACAGCGTTATAGCTTTTAACCCCTGATATTACGCTGTTGTCGATCGTGGCTCCCGACTACAGCGTTATAACAGGGTTCCAGTGTAATTTGTTCAATTTTGCACACAGAGTAAAACCCCTCTATTACGACCAACCATGGTACTTTTGAAAATTGGTCTTATTAGCATGGTAGTCTGATTTCCAGGTTTCACCCACCTAGATTCTGAATCAAACTCAGACTCTGTGCAGACTTATGTAGATTTTAAGGATGTGCAGAGTCATGTATTTTAGTCAGGGAAGCCTATGCCCACACATGAAAATGACAAAAAGAAAATTTTTCAGGTTCATTGAAAAGTTGATATGTTACCTGATTTTCATGAATAAATCCTGATGTAAGTGCATATCTGTTAATAATTGCCTGTTTAAACACTTAAAGTCAGATATGTACATAAACTATGAAACTGAACTTCAAGACTACATAATTTAATGTTACTGTTAGAACTTATATTCCCTGTTTTGATCTGCTTTTTTTGTGTAGTCTCAAGAAGTCATATTCCGCATGCTGATTTTCATTTTTAAACAAAGAATTTCGAATAAGTACTTATTATTGAACAGCCTGATGTTTACAGTTTATTTTTTTCCTTTATGTTTTTTTTCCATTTGACTTGAGTTGAATATCCGAACTATCCTACTAACTGTTGATTGCACAGTTGTAGTGTTCACCTGTTTAAAAATCGCACATTCTCTACAATATAAGTATGGCTTTAATGTGTCACAAAAAGAAAATAATTAACCCATCTCGATCACTAGATATTAACCCATGCATCTCAATAACAAAATCTGATTGTAAAAAAAAATCCTGATTACCCAATGTCTACATGTTTTTCACTCTGGTCAGCAATGTGTGATAAATGCCCTATTACCACATAAAAGCCAAATTAAATCTTATCAATTCATTGGTCATTTAATTACGGTAACACCCTGATCACTAAACACAATCAAGTTACAACAGTCGATAGATAAACAAAAGACCAATAACTGATTGTTGATTTCATTGGACCCTAGCATATAAGTACATGAAGCACTGCCTACAGTTCATGATTATGAAAGCATGAAAATCAGCTGGTCGTAAAGAAATTGTGAAAATTGGTGGTTTCACAGGTTTAAAATCTACAGGCAATTTCTCATGGGTACTGAAAATGATGGTCGTAGTTTCGGAATAGCGGGGTGTCCGTATTTCTGGGTTTGTGATCACTGATCATTAAGAAGGACAAATTCCGTTCTGACAAAAATCTTTCGTAATAGCGGGTTGCTTGTATCGCCGGGGTGGTAGTGAGGAGAGGGTTTTATTGTATTTGTTTGCTAATACATCAAATGATTGTATGATCTATACTTCATTGAATTTGGAAAGCTTAGAGAATTTCAACATCTGTAAACACAAAATAGAAGCATCTATATTTCCATAGTGACACAGATCAGCTGCAAGTCATTTCTATCAGACAAAGTCTGTATTAAACTCTGAAGTATTTCAGAATCAACTGTTTCATGTTGTTGGAATTCCTTGCCCAGGCTGTCAACCAAGTCTTCTTCAAAATATAGGAGGAATATAGGAATATTTTTTCAACAAATATAGGAGTTTTTTGCTAGTTTTGAGGCAAAATATAGGAGTTTTCCAAACGAAAATCATTTCATTCAAGGGCATTTATATTAACAATTCTTACCTTCTTTGCCATCACTTACTGTTTCTACATTAATCAATGATTAAAATCTAACTTAAAGTAACCATTCACTTCAACAGCATCACAATCCAGGCAGAGAATTGCTGCATAGCACATCATCATCTGAATGGGCACCTGGAATGTATTTTTTATTTTAAATGAGGTTCACACAAATAATAACAATGGATTAATATATAACACTAGAATGTTAACAAGAATACAATGTGAAATGAATAAGAACTGGTATCTTTACTTTAGATAAATCTTCATTGAAACTTAAGAGCATTATTCACCCATTTAGTCTAGAGCATCTGTCCCTTCTATTTAAAAATGACCATACTACTTCTGTTTAATTATCATCAATTAGCAATGAAAAGAAGTCGGATGATTCAAAACAAAATCATAAAGCAAGAATCCAATGAAAACTACTGTGTATGGAACTTATTATACATGTATATAATAAGTACAAAGAAACTCAGCAACATTTTCATGCAATGGTTAAGATGACTTAGACTGCAATGATTCTTAACACAACAAAATCAGTTACTTGAAAAACTGAAAAGGTAACAATATGCTTTCGATCCTTTCTCCATGGTTGGTCAATGGCACACCTGCAAAACTCAAATGTTGAAGCTGTGTGTATCTTACCTTGTTAACAGAATATATGTGTTTTTAAAAGCAAAACACTGCTTTTGATAACACAAACAGTCTTCTAATGTGCTTCAGTTCCAGTTTGGAAGAGCACATATGGACTAAGTACATCAGAAAGTCTCTGAAAAATCCTGATGGCAACTGAATTTATTTAATGAAGATTTTGAATTTTGGTAAAACTGAAATGAACATTAAAAAATAATTTGAATCAGATATGGTACTTATGTACCAGTCTGTCAGCTTTAGTACTGCTTTTTACCTAAGAGGCCAATGTCCTATTGTACTGCCTTGCAAGGTGCCCATACAATTGATGAAGAGATGCACTGAAGCATTTTCTGATGGCTGGTGATGCTGTGAAAGACATGATAAGAATTCTCTAACCTGTAAAATAAAGAAGCCAAAAGCAGTATCAAAGAAATATTTACAATATCTTCATTTATCGGCAACAAATTTCCTAAAACATTTAGGAATATTTTTCAAAAAATAGGAAAATATAGGAAATATAGGAGGTCTTTCAAAATATAGGATTTTGAACCATAAAATAGGAAAATATAGGAATATAGGAATCAGTTGACAGCCTGCTTGCCAATAAATCAGTGTACATTTTTTACACCATATACAAGTTTGAAGGTTATCAAATTGTGCATTTTTAAATGCAGTATTTTTTATATTCATTAGTATCAGACTAGATTTACTGATGTTATGACGTTGGATGAAATATCAAAAATGTGTGCCTTCATTAAATTTTGTGCTGCAAAAGGAGTAATGTCTATTGCATTCTATTGGAAGTTTAAGAAATCAAGATATATGTCTTCTGTCCATATATCACTGGTTTTCAAATACACAATAAATTTTTGGAAAGGCACATCATCTATTGAAGTTGATCTAAGGTGCAGGCATCAACAACAATAGTATGATAACTATCAAGAATTATTGCATAGATATTGGCTGGTCACTCTTGGACAGAGTTTTTTACATTACTGGTTAAGACTGCTGCTTTTGATATTGTCCATGTGTAATAAAGACTAGTTAACTCTTTACCAACAACAAAATTTTAGACCGGTCTGATTTGACAGCACCTGAAGACAACAAAACAAGTATGGCACAAATGGATGGATTTGTATCAGATGGACTAAAAACATTGTGGGAAAAGGAGAAAATGCTGGTTATCAGCATTTTCTCCTTTTCCCACAATGTTTTCAAAAGGCCTCTTTCTCAGCGTTGTTAAAACTCGGGATTTTGTGGTAAAGGGTTAAAGGTCTATTAACCACAAAGCAAAAATGCAAAATGAAAGTATATTTTACAAATCAACAAAATAATCTATTTCCTTTGGTAGGATAGGTATTATGAGATGGGTCTGTGACAGAATTAGACTGGGAAGCAAGAAGAATCCCCTTCAATTCTTCTATCTCAATCGCCTTCAATTTTTCTATCTCGTTAGTAACGGTATAAATCTATATTAAGAATACTCATGTGATTTTTCAGGCATGTGTGAACCTTGTATGCTTTCACTTTAGCATATGAGGCTTCTTGGCAGATGACAGTAAGACTGTACCAGGGTGAAAGTAAGAGAAGGCAGAAAGAAGGTAAAGGGTACAGAAACCAACTACACTTCAGGTTTGAGAAAAAATTCCTGTCACCTTACCTTTTGATCAAATCCAGACACTTTTACATGATACTCTGGAAGTGGTTTGTTTAGACCTGTATACTGACCTGGTTGAGATAATGATATATATTTTATACAATAATAACAGCTAGCCATTTCAGTCCTACATCATCTTGCTCTCCAAGTTCTTGGCCCATATTCACCAAGTAATCTTAGTCCAACTTTCAAGACTTTTCTACATTTCAAAGTACAACAATTTCTGATTAATTTTGAAAACTTAAATTCATGCTGATTTCATCACTTACATTGAGATAGTCAAAGTCATCTGCTTCAAAGAGTTTAACCCTTTACCAAATGACAAAATTTTAGACTTGTCCAAATTCAAAGCATTTGCAGACGACAAAATAATTGCGACTCAAAAATCGAAATTTGTTCTGGGAGGGGTAGAAAACATTGTGGGAAATGGAGAAACCAGCATTTTCTCCTTTTCCGACAAAGTTTTCAAAAGGTCTCTTTTTCAGGGTCGTTAAAAGTTGGGATTGTGTGGTAAAGGGTTAATAAATAAGCTATGGTGAAACAACTGAACTTGTTGTTTACCGAAACCTACTTTATAACCAATTACCACAGTATCCAGAGTTTTAAAGGATCCTGGGTAAGAACACCTTTGAAAACACTGTGAAAAAAGGAGAAAATGCTGGTACCAGTATTTTCTCCTTGCCAAACAATGTTTTCAAACCATTCAAAGGCAAGTCCAATCATTTCAGGCACATGTCTGCAAATGTTTTCAATATAGACCAGTCTAAAACTTTTGTCATTTGAAAAGGGTTAAAACCTACATGAAATATAGGCTTGTGAAACATATGCAATCACCCATACTTTTCTGAAATTACAAGGCACCACAGAAAAAAAACAAGAGGGCCATGATGGCCCTGGATCGCTCACCTAAGTAGAGTGCCTTAAAGGTATTTCTTTAATTTGACCAAGTGACCTAGTTTATGACCCCAGGTGACCCAATTTCAAACTCATATTTCACAAAGACAAACATTCTGACCAATTTTCAAGTCAATTGAGCAAAAAATGTAGCCTCTAGAGTGCCCTGAAAGTATTTCTTTAATTTGACCTAGAGACCCAGATTATGACCCCAGGTGACCCAAATTTGAACTGGTCTTGGACTTTATCAAAAGAAACATTTTAACCAATTTTCAAATCAACTGAATAATAAATGTGGCCTCTAGAGTGCCCACTAGGCATTTCTTTCATTTGACCAAGTGACCTAGTTTATGACCCCAGTTGACCCAAATTTAGACTCACGTGAGATTTTATGAAGATAAACATTCTGACCAATTTTCAAGGCAATTGAGCAAATAATGTGGCCTCTAGAGTGCCCACAAGGTATTTCTTTAATTTGACCTAGTGACCTAGTTTATGGTTCCAGGTGACCCAAATCTAAACTCATCTGATATTTCATCAAGACAAACATTCTGGCCAAAGTTCAGGTCATTTGAGCAATAAATGTGGCCTCCAGAGTGCAAACAAGGTATTTCTTTAATTTGACCCAGTGACCTAGTTTATGACCCCAGTTGACCCAAATTCAGACTTATGTGAGATTTTATAAAGACAAACTTTCTGACCAATTTTCAAGGCAATTGAGCCAAATAATGTGGCCTAGAGAGTGCCAACAAGGTATTTCTTTAATTTGACCTAGTGACCTAGTTTATGATGCAAGATGACCCGATTTTGAACTCAATGAACTCGTTGTGCTTAGATGGGCAAACAAACTTAGAAGAGAATCACTACATACAAAATATCAAAGCTCTACGCCTTCCTGTTTAAGAGAAAAAGAAATTTAAAGCTTTCCTTCTTTGTTCCTATGTTCGAACTTGTGACCCCTAGGGCGGGGCCAGTTTTGACCCCAGAGGCATATCAAAGCTCTACGCCTTCCAGTTTCAAAGAAGAATCTTAAAGTTTTCCTTCTTTGTTCCTATGTTCCAACTTGTGACCCAAGCAGCATCCTTGGAATAAACTTGGTAGAGGTCCACTAGAAAATGCTACATACCAAATATCAAAGCTCTACACCTTCCTGTTTAAGAGAAAAAGAAATTTAAAGTTTTCCTTCTTTGTTCCTATGTTCAAACTTGTGACCCCTAGGGCAGGGCCAGTTTTGATCCCAGAGGCATCATATGAACAAACTTGGTAGAGGTCCACTCTGAGATGCAACATACCAAATATCAAGGCTCCACGCCTTTCGGTTTCAAAAAAGAAGAATTTTAAAGTTTTCCTTCTTTGTTCCTATGTTCGAATTTGTGACCCCTGGGGCAGGGCCAGTTTTGACCCAAAGGACATCATATGAACAAACTTGGTAGAGGTCCACTCTGAGATGCAACATACCAAATATCAAGGCTCCACGCCTTTCGGTTTCAAAAAAGAAGAATTTTAAAGTTTTCCTTCTTTGTTCCTATGTTCGAATTTGTGACCCCTGGGGCAGGGCCAGTTTTGACCCAAAGGACATCATATGAACAAACTTGGTAGAGATCCACTAGAAGATGCTACATACCAAATATCAAAGCTCAACGCCTTCCTGTTTCAGAGAGGAAGATTTTTAAAGTTTTCCTTCCTTGTTCCTATGTTCGAACTTGTGACCCCCGGAGCAGGGCCAGTTTTGACCCCAGGGGCATCATGTGAACAAACTCGGTAGAGGTCCACTGGCAAATGCTACATACCAAATATCAAAGCTCCACGCCTTCCTGTTTCAGAGAGGCAGATTTTTAAAGTTTTCCTTCTTTGTTCCTATGTTCGAACTTGTGACCCCCAGGGCAGGGCCAGTTTTGACCCCAATGGCATCATATGAACAAACCTGGTAGAGGTCCACTAGGAGATGCAACATACCAAATATCAAAGCTCTACGCCTTCCAATTTCAGAGAACATGATTTTTAAAGTTTTCCCTTTTGTTCCTATGTTCGAACTTGTGACCCCCGGGGCGGGGCCAGTTTTGACCCCAAGGGCATCATATGAACAAACCTGGTAGAGGTCCACGAGGAGATGCTACATGCCAAATTTCAAAGCTCTATGCCTTCTACTTTTAGAGAACATGATTTTTAAAGTTTTCCCTCTTTGTTCCTATGTTCAAACTTGTGACCCCTGGGGCAGGGCCAATTTTGACTCCAAGGGCATCATATGAACACACTTGGTAGAGATCCACTAGGAGATGCTAAATGCCAAATTTCAAAGCTCTATGCCTTCTACTTTTAGAGAAGAAGGTTTTTTAAAGTTTTCCTTCTTTGTTACTATGCTTGAGATTGTGACCCCTGGGGCGGGGCCAGTTTTGACCCCAGGGACATCACCTGAACAAAATTGGTAGAGGTCCACTAGGAGATGATACATACCAATTATCAAAGCTCTGCGCCTTCTAGTTTCAGAGAAGATGATTTTCAAAGATTTTGCATTTTTTCCTTTTTGTTGCCATGGCAACCAGAGTTATGGGTGGAATTCAATTCTTTGAACACCTTTGGTAGAGCTTCACCCAAGGAACATCCCTGCCAAGTTTCATCAAGATTGGCCCGGTGGTTTAGGAGAAGAAGATGTTTAAAGAAATTGTTGACGGACGACCGACGACGGATGACAGACGCCGGATGATGGACGCCAGACATAGGGCAATCACAATAGCTCACCTTGAGCACTTTGAGCACACGGTGAGCTAAAAACTGAACTCTTTACAACACAACAATGTTTTAGAGTGGTTCAAGTTAAAAGCATTTGCAGACAACAAATCAATTGTGGCTAAAAATGATTAGACCTGTTTCTGAAAAGTTAGAAAACATTGTGATAAAAGGAGAAAATGCTGGTTACCAGCATTTTCTCCTTTTCCAGAAATGTTTCCTAGAGTCTAATTTCCCCTGGTTGTTAAAACTCTGGATTATGTGGTTATGGGGTAATGAATCTTTACCTATTTACTCTCACCAAGAAAAAAAAGTTAGACTATTCCAAACTGAAAGCCTATGCAGCCAAGAAATCAAATGTGGCTTAAAAGACAGAATGTCTTTGGAAGCTTTGAAAACATTATGGGAGGAGAAGAAAATTCTGGTCATCAGCATTTTCTCCTTTTCCCAAAATGTTGGGACTGTTAGGTTAAGGATTAACACATATCTGTTTCAAATCTTACCTTATTAAATAATTACAAGACAAGAGCACCGCATGCAGTTGCTCGATTTTCAGTGAAAATTTTAAGTCGAAAAATGGCATAACTGTGTCAAAAATTCTTTCAATAAAAAATAGTTATCTGCCCCTATTGTATGGGTTCCTCTTTTGAAAATGAACAACTTGTCCAAGTTTGAAGTAAATACCTTCATTAACAACAGAGACATTTTAGAATGTCAAAGTTTTTGCATGACAACGCAGACGATGACGACAACATCTGGACTACAACAATAACTTGATGTTTTCTTTGAAAACGGCAGAGGTAAAAATTAGACACAAAATTGAAAATAGTTTGACAAAGGGGATATGAAGACTAAGGCATGGCTTTGAAAAATAGTAGGAAAAGAAGCAACTGCTCAATCCCAGCAGCTCCTTTTCCTTACAAATCTCTCACAAGCTGTATACATGTGACAAGAAGAAAATTGCATATTAAGTCAATATCTTACCTGGCATCTCTAGACTCCTTCCATGTGTGTTAGGGCTGAACTCTGACATCCACTTAGAATAGTCAGACAACATGTCAGGAGGTTTTAAAGACTTTTTAATTTCATCTGAGCACAATTTAAGCAAGTAACGCCTGGCATTAATGAATTCCTGAAAAGGAAATACCATTCAGTAATAAATTATTTCTCATAAACCCTGTGTTAAGTGTCTTCATTTTGATTTTTTAACCCTTTACTGCACAGTGCCGACTTTAACGACCCTGGAAGAAAAGCCTTTTGAAAACATTGTGGAAAAAGGACAAAATGCTGGTAACCAGCATTTTCTCCGTTTCCCACGTTTTTACCCCATCAATAAAAATTGCGCCATTTGAGCCACACTGAAATTGTCGTCTGCAAATGCTTTCAATTTGGACAAGGCTAAAATTTGTTGTCTGGTAAAGGGTTAAATGGCATTCAATAAATAAATGTTATGCAAACTCTTTATCAGACATCAAAACTTTATACTTGTCCATATTAAACATATTCCAAGACAATAAGATAAACCCATACCAAAACAGTCCTGTGTTTTAACGACTCTGAAAAGGAAGAATTTGAAAATCACTGTGGGAAAAGGAGAAAATGTTGGTAACCAGCATTTAATCTTTTTCTTACAATGATTTCTACTCTTTCAAAAGCAAATCCCAAAATTTTAGCCACATTAATTTGTTGTATGGAAATGCTTTTTCTTTGAGGGAGTCTAACTTTTTGTCATCTGGTAAAGGGTTATATATGGTTCAAATTTGTCTTTTAAAAGGCAAGAAAACATTTTGAGAAGTTTGTTGTGCCAAGTAATGGAAACTCAAGAGCATCTTCATGGATACATGTGCTGCCATGATACAACTGAAAAACTTTTTGAAATGCAATATTCCACAAAATAAACTTACAAAAAACATCTGATAATCTAACATTAATAAATGATAATTACCATGAAGGAAGGCCACTAGGACATTCCAAATTTCAGTGGCAAGTCAACATCAGAATAATTAAACAAGAGCATTAGATCACACGTAATTATAATATGTGTTAGTTAGAGTAATATGGGCACCATATGTGGGTGCCAGTGCCTGGCTGCAGTTGCTTTTAGAAACAGACTTATCTTCTGTGAAAATTCTAAGTTGAAAAAGGGGCATAAATGTGTTAAAAATATTCTTATGTTTACATGCCCTACTGTTATGGGTTCCCCTTTCATAGTTCAACCTTTCCCAAACAACAAATTTTAGACCCCTCCAAACTGAAAGCATCTGCAGACGACAAATTTAAAAGTGGTACAGGGTATAATACATTGTTGGAAAGAGGAGAAAATGCTGGTTACCATCAATTTCTCCTTTTCCCACAATGTTTTCAAAAGGCTTCTTCCTCTTGGTCACGAGAATAGACATAGGATATAATGTCAAAGTTTTTGCACCACTACCACAGCAACGACAATGACGACAGGGCTATGACAATACCTCGACATTTTCTTTGAAAACAGTCGAGCTAAAAATGTTTTCAAGAAGAAACATCATATTAGAATAAATGTAAAGCTTAACTAGAGCTTTTAAAAAAATGTAAAATAATGATCCCTACAAGAGCAGAGAGATGTTTAACTCTTTACCAAACGATAAAAACGTAGATTTGTCCATACTGAAAGCATTTGCAGATGACAATTTAAGTGTGACTCAAATGATGAGATGTGGTTTTGATTGGGTAGAAAACAATGTAAGAAAAGGAGAATATGCTTATCACCAGCACTTTCTCACAATGTTTTTAAAAGGCTTCTTCTGGGTCATAAAAACTCCAGATACTGTGGTTAGAGTTAAATCTATTTTGCATTATGTGAATGCAGTAATACTTCAAGGTTACTCTTTACCATACAACAAGATCCTAGACTAATCCAAATTGAAAGCCTTTGCAGAAGAAATATTTGCAAACAAAATATTGCTCAAATATGGTAGTCACAGTTGTCTCGGATAGGATAGGAAAAGTGGAAAAAGAAAAAAAATGCTCTTTACCTGCATTTCCGCTTTTCCAACAATGTTTTCAAAAGCCTTTTTTGTCAATGTTACTGTCCTTGAGCAAGACACTGAAAGTCCCTACTTAGTACTCCATAATGAAACAGAGAAAAGAAAAAAATAAGTAAGCTGCTGCCTAGACTAACATACTATACAAACCAGCACTCTATGTTATTCAGTGCAAAGCCAAGTATAAAATTTGTGATTCATTAGCATGTAGTTTTACCTTTAAAGACATGTTAGCTAGTTTTTCCCCATTTTTGCCAAGCTTTTTGTCAAATTCAGCTTTAACTTTCTGAAAATACATAAATATGACAGAATAAAAAGAACAATAACTCTTATGATGCCAGGCACTACCAAAGATAACTTTGCAAACTGTGTGGATCAATATTGGACAATTAAAAAAGGTCCAGCACCTGTATTTCACCAACCAGTCTTAGTGTTATTCTAGATTTAAAAAGTAACACAACTTCTGATTGGCTAAACCATTTGGTTTAGCCAGTAAATGGTTTAGCCAGTCAGAAGTTGTGTTACTTTCACTTTAGAAAATTCTTGAGAATGAGACAAAGAATATTCTAAATAATGGTTAGTGAATACGGATCCAGATGTATGACTCTTTAACTCTCTACCTAAAAACAATCTTTTGGATTTGTCGAAAGCCGAAGTATGTGCAGGCGACAAGTAAGATGTCATTCAAATGGTGTCATTTTTCCTCAAAAAGCTAGAAAACATTCTGCCAGCATTTTCTCCATTGTCCAGTCTTAAAAAACCTTCATTCCTCAAGCTTGTTAAATTCAGGACAGAGTGGTAAAGGGCATGGACTGGGCAGGCTGACATGGGTCAATACTTTTTGCTGATGCATTAAACCCCTTTTTCACAGAGCACAGCTCATGTTCTTCACAAGTGTCACAATCTCAAACAATAATAGGAGCCTTCAGATTGGATTAGTCAGTAAACTGCACATGAAGTACAAGTCTTAACTCTTTACCAAACAACAATATTTTAGACTGGTCCAAATTGAAAGCATTTGCAGACAACAAAATAAATGTGATTGAAAAACTGAAATTTGTTATGGGAAGGGTAGAAAATATTGTGGGAATAGGAGAAAATGCTGGTTACCAGCATTTTCTCCTTTCCCACAATGTTTTCAAAAGGCCTCTTTCTCAGGGTCCTTAAAAGTTGGGAATGTGTAGTAAAGGGTTAAAGAAGCCAACGTAACCTTAAGCTACGAAATATCATGATTTCAAAAAATCTATCAAAATATGTAAAACAATACTTTGCATGAACTTTACTACATTCAATGTGCCCACACTACCTGAAATTTATTGCTTGTTTGTATGGTGTTAAACACCATTTTTAACACGATTTCAGTTATATCATGGTAGCAAGTGCATCTATCCATGTTGTCCTGGGGTTTCTTTTACTTTACACAATATTCTTCCTAAGCCACTGGTTGCTTTCCCAAACAATCATGGTGGAAACAATCATCACTGGTGAGAGGAATAAATCTAGTTGCAATGACTATGATCCATCCTCAGAAAGAAATTGGCAGAGATGGCAATTTGAACAAGCGACCCCCTGGTCTCAAGTCCTGTACACTACCAACTGTGCCACCAGGCTTGGCTTTAAATCAATAGTACTGCTTGGAGCTGACATGTGCTAGCAATATCAAACTGCTTATAATGAGCATTTTTTCCAACTAACTACAAAATTATTGATTTTTATCATCGATACTCATCAAAACAACTAACACCTATAACATGATGTACAATGAGATTTTTATTTTGTAGAAAAACCTCTTAGCTTTACCCACATCTGCAAATTTCTTGGCATAACTTCCTATGTCTAGAACAGAATCAGACATCATAACACTTTTCTCTTCGTCATCATTATGCTGACCACCACCTCTGCTTGACTGTGACCTCTGTTAAAGACAGACAAAAGAAAAAGAAACATACAGATAAACACACTACCTCTTTTAGACAACTATTTCATTCCAAGATTAACTCTAACAAACATCAAATTGCATACTTACCCAAGTCAAAAGCGTTTGCAGACAAAAAATCAAATAGAACTCAAAAGATAAGATCATTTTTGGAAAGGGAGAAAGCATTGTTGGAAAGAAGAAAATGCTGGTAACCAGCATTTTCTCCTTTTTGCACAATGATTTCAAAAGCTCTCGGGGTTGTTAAAAGTTGGGATTGTGTGGTAAAGGGTTAACTTATCCATTTCACATTTATAAAGAAGCACTTCTATCCCCCCCCCCCCAACTGCTTCCTAAAATAGAATACCAAGTGATCCATGCTCTGTGAAAAGGGGGCTAAATGCAGTTCCCTGCTCCATAATACCAAGCAAGTTGTCATATAATTATGGATCCATAAAAACCCAGTTAGTCTAATAATATACTAGATCTGGAGGTAAAATGATACTTTGATATGAAGAAAATTTGCAAATAACAAAAAGTTTCGACCTATGTCAGCTTGTATGGACTACCCAGGCTGACAAAGATCAACACTTCTGCAGATGCATTAAGCCTGTTTTTCAATGGGAATGGCTAAAATACTTGAGCCGCAATTAACTCTGCTCATCATGGGAAGCAAACCAGGAATCCCTGACTAGAGAGGCTAGGGCTCTGCCCCTGCAGTACTCACTGCTTACCTTATATTGTCATGTAAAAAACATTGTGCTGCAGGAAAAAATGCACATAACCAGACTTTCTCCTCTGTTGATGTAATAAACCATCATTCATCATTCTATTCTAGGGACTGATGATAATCATTACAGCTGGATTCATTTCTCTCTTACCTATGAATTCTGTTTTGACGAAGGTTATGTGGGCAAGCAGCCAGCAGTTTGGGAACAGTATTATACAAAGTAACAGTAGAAGAAACTCCTGGAAAGCAAGGAAAACGGCATTAAACACCATACAAACAAAAGGCATACTTTAAATTTGAGTGGACAAAACTTGGAACCAAGGTAATAAATTGTACACACTTGACTCAATTTGGAGTTTCCTTCTTCTTCTCTGTTTTTGTAATCCAATAATTTCCAGTGAAGCTCTTTATACTTTGGTCCTATTTTCCCCCTTTCACCATTTTCTATCAGATTCGATATATCCTCAAACAGATCCTAAAATAATAAATTATAAATTGAAAGAATTAATATTTTTGAACTGCCTTGAACAGTGACTTAATACCTGTGACATGTATGGGTTTTTTTTTTTTTGGCAGATGTCTAAAGATACAATGCATTTCACTCAAAAAAAAAATCCAAGTTCACAGGGGATAATTCTGTAACTCTTATAAATTTCTTTCATCACATTTTCAAGCCTAGAATATTTTTCTTATCCATCATGTTTTTTTTCCATACAGAACTGGAGAAATAAGCTTTAATACAATGAACAGTTTCAAACTTTCACTATGATTTCAAATTTTTCTACATAATCTGTTCAGGGGAAATATCAAAATGAAGTTCAGTTCACTCATTACCTCCTCCAACAAAATTGTACAAGACAACTTTAACCCTCTACCGCACAATCCAAAGTTTTCATGATTGTGAGTAAGAAGGCCTTTGAGAAAGAAGTCAGGAAAGGAGAAAATGATCCTCTTCCTATGATGTTTTCTCTCCTTCCAAATACAAATTCAATCATTTGAGACCAATTTACTTTTATTTCTGCAAATGCTTTCAAGTTGTACAAGTGTAACATTTTGTCCTTTACTAAAGAGTTCAATCAAAGTTTGACCCTTTACCACACAATCCCAAGTTTTAACAACCCCTAAGAAGAAGCCTTTTGAAAACATTTTCAGAAAGGGAGATAACGCTGGTAACCAGCTTTTGCTCCTTTTCCCGAAGTGTTTTCTATCCTCTCAAAGAGGAATATGATTATTTGTTTCTTGTTTAAATTATATGTAGACTAAATATGTCTCTTTGCTTGAAGGGTTAACATGCAGTGTTCTTCTTTTTTAACAATTCCAAGTATTTTTAAAATTAGTCTGCTGCAAGACATAAACATTTGTCTGCATGAAGTAACCAGTTAACTCTTTACCACACGGACAAAATTTTAGGCTTGTTCAAACTGAAAGCATTAATTTTACAGACAACAAATTAAGAGTGGGTGCATTAAAATAGAATCTTTGTGTAAAGGAGTAGAAAAAATGTGGCAAACAAGAGAAAATGCTGGTCAACAGCATTTTTTCCATTTCCCACGTTATCAAAATCCTTCTTCCTCAGGGCTGTTAAAACTTAGGATAGTGTGGCACAGGGTTTATAGGTTATGACTTTGATCTGATGCAAAAATGTCCATATCAAACTAAAAAGAAAAGCGATCTCATTTAAAACTAGAGCTGTCACTAAATGTGACTTAATACCCCCGCCAGCGTTTTGACAGAAACTAGTATTGATGTTAAGAGAAAAAAAAGTGTCAAGTTCAAGGGGAGATAATTCATGAAGCAGGAGGAGTTAACACTTGAAAATTGCGTCTTGCAAACCTTCAATATATGATGAATGTATGCAAAGTTTCAATACAATTGAAAGAAAACTGGAGGAGGAGTTTGCGACACAAAATTAGTAGTATTTTGTACACAGACGGACACACGGACGGACAGACAGGCTGATTCCAGTATACCGCTGAAAACATTCGTTTTGCGGGGGTGTAATTAAGAAAGTCTTGGTCTGACAGCCAAAAATGCTATTAACCTTTGAAGCGCAAAATAAAGCCAGCGGACATTTTCAGTCTTGAATAAAACCCAGAAAATTGTGGTTTAAAAGGTTGTTTTTTATCTATAGCATTTTAGCAAAGCTGCAGTGTGGATCAAAGATCAGACTGCATGTTTTCTTCACAGGCCACAATGGCAACTATAGTCCTGAAAGGTGCTTTAAGACATAAAATAATTTACCTTAAAATCCTGATCTGGTTGTGAAAAACACTCTAGTGCTGCCATGAATTTGGTTGGCAATGGCAACTTATCTGGACCCAATAAGGAGTTCAATCTGAAGATGAAGCACAATTTGACTGTTTAACTCTTTACCAGACCAGAAAATTTTAGCCTGGCCCAAATTGAAAGCATTATGCAGATGCCAAATTAAATGTTACTCAAAACATAAAATTGGTCTGTCATAGGGTAAAAAGCATTATAGGAAAAGGAGAAAATGCTGGTTACCAGCATTTTCTCCTCTTCCCACAATGTTTTCAAAAGCCTTCTTTCTCAGGGGCGTTATAAGTCTGCATTTTGCAGTAAAGGGTTGACAGATTTCAAAATTCTAGACTTGTACCATTTGAAAGCATTTATAGATGACAAATGACATATGGCTAAGCTACTGGAACTGGTCTTTGGAAGGGTAGAGAATATTGCTGGAAAAAGAGAAAAAGCTATTAGCCATCAATATTTCCCTTTCCCATGATGTCTCCAAAAGCCTAGACATATTTGAATTAGTCTTCAAAAAGGTAGTAACACAGAAAAGCCGAAATTTATGGCTACAAGCATTTCCTCCTTTTCCCACAATGCCTTCTTCTGTATTGGAGTTTAACGCTGTTTTAACGCCTTAAGTCATATCTCAGGCAGTCAACCCATGTGTTTCCTGGCTTTCTCACACCAGTATTGACATGGAGGATCTTACATGAGTATTTATGTATCATCATTTTTATCAAATGAGTTGACTAAAATGTATGACGCAAGCCTTGGCAAGCGTCAAATACATTTTAGTCAACAAGTTTGATAAAAATGATAATACATAAACATGAATGTGAGATTCTATTTATCACATAAAACAAATGACAGACAAAAAATATCCTACATCATCGCCTTTAGCCTATACACCATTCACAGGTCCATGTTTACAGTGGTAGTTCAGTTTCAAGTGTGTACATACACAAGTAGATAGATCTTTGACATTTACTCCAAAAGTAGAATGAAACAGTTTCCACAGAGGATGAGTCCACCTGATTCCGCAATTTTGTTGATTTGAAAGACTTTTGCTGCATTTCTTGGTTTTTATTAAACATGAAAATCAAAAACTTTCCACTCGTATACGTCTTAGCAACAATGATGTCATTTTTTCGCTAAACGGCGTAGTCGCACAAATTCCGGCATGTGCTGTGGTTGGTTTCTCCGGCTTTAGGCGCTCATGACTAAAAACTGAATAGAACCTGGACCCAAAAAACGATAATACACTAGTGTATTATCAAAAATAAGTCATGAGTTTAATATACTGCCGGAGGGGGTTTTGTGAGATAAACAACTTTCTTTCCAAGCCACTGACTACTTTTCTCATATGCATCAGAGGTGAGAGGCAAAATATAGCCAGGTATTGAACCTGCAACCACCAAGCCACAAGTCAGATGCGCTAACCACCGAGCTACCCAACTGGGCCAATGCCTTCTTCTTCAGGGTCATTAAAACATGGGACTGTATGGTAAAAGGGATAATAATAGCACACCGACTCGTTGGACACCAAATAAATACAACTGAGAGTTACACAAAGGAAAATATTTGCCATCACTATATCTATATCTGGGAAATCTTTCATTGCAACCATGCAAGCATACAGTAACCATATAAAAGGTAACCTTGATCAAATCAATGTAAAAAGAAATGAGCCACACTCTGACAAAAGTGGGTTTAACTCTTTACCAGAAAATAGAACTTTAGAGTTGTCCACATTGAAAGAATTTGTAGATGACAATATTAACCCTTTCCCAAACAAGCCTTGGTTTTCACGTGTCTGCAGTACAAGTCTTTTGAAAACACTGTGGACAAAGGAGAAATTGCTCATAACGAGCAATTTCTCCTTTTTCCCACAGTGTTTTTTCTACCCTTTTTGAGACCTCTCTGCCATTTTCATCAAATTTAAAATTGTTGTCTGCAAACTCTTTCAATATGGACCAGTCCAAAATCTGTCATTTGGGAAAGGGTTAAAAGTAGCTCAAATGATGGGGGACTATCTTTGAAAGGGTAGAAACCATTTTGGGTACAGAAGAACATGCTGGTTATCAGCATTTTCTCCTTTTCTCACTTTTTCTAAATTCTCATTCCTCAAGGTTATTAAAATTTCTGATTGTTTAATGCATCTTCATATTGCATTATACTAGGCAAGTCATCATATGATTATGGATCCATAAAATTCATTTCTGGTAACCAGAATTTTCTCTTTTACCCACAATGTTTTCTACCCTTTCAAAGATAAAGTTTATCATTTGATTCATATTTCTTTTGTTGACTGCTAACACTTTCGATTTGGTCTGATGTAAAATTTTGTCATGTGATCTAGAGTTAAACCACCATGTCACAGAGCATGGTTCAAATATAAGTGTACATCACTTGCAAAATATCACAACACTTACTTTTCTACCATGGCCTCATTTCTTTTGTCTGTTTCTGAGCGTCCAAAGCTATAACCATCTTGACTCAGTTTAAACGGATAAACAACAGCCTGTGAAATACGAATACAAAACACCACAGAATTGAATCTAGAAGTGAAAAATAATGGGACAACTCCCCCTCCCATTATCAGAAAGTGGGAAATTTTGATATTCGAAGTGGGTCAATTAAAACAAAATATCTTGACACATGAATAGCAAGAAACACACCAATGTTCTGGGTACTAACTAAATTTGCCATAATATGGACTCCAACAACTACAACAATACAGAAATGAAAAAGGTCCACAGAGAAACTTATCAAGATTTAAGACAGCAGACATCCATCTCATCTGTTGGTGACTACAGGCAAAATCAGTTCAAGAACAATTGTTTTCCTAGAATGCAATTCAGCAGTGTTTATAACGCCTCATGTATTTCGAATACCATATATCTTTAATTCATACACTAGTTTCTGTGCTCTCATGCTGCAAGACCAGACCCCCTCCCGTGGTTGGTTGTTACACTGGCCCAATTTTCAATTCATAAAAACCATCAGTCTTTTCTTTGTGATTACGTTGAGATTTAGCTCCTGTTTTATACAATTTAGTCAGTATGCATGTGGATCTACTGTTTACAATCTTTATAAAGGCTGAAAAGATAGTTTTGAGAATCAGAAGATGTCAAATTGATACAAGTTTGTTTTGTCATGGGTTTTCGTGTTTTTACATCAATCTATTTTCTGTGCACTTTATCTTTAAAATATCTTCTGAATAATTTGATATGCACTATGAAAATTAAAAACCAACCCTTTGTTGTGGTAAGCATCTGCAACATAAAAAAAAATGTTCTGACTTTAAACAGAATCCATTTCTGAATCATCGAAAAACGGCAATTGTAATTTTACCAATCCAGTGCTCTGGATTCCACTCTGACACTATATCATAAAAACTTGGTCTCCCACATGTGGCTTTGGATAAAAATTAATGATAATGACAGAAAGTCAAAGTGTATTCTACTTTGCACATACGAATAAAAACAAGAGGGCCATGATGGCCCTGGGTCGCTCACCTTAGTAGAGCGCTTTAAAGGTTTTTCTTTTATTTGACCATGTGACCTAGTTTTTGACCGCAGGTGACCCAATTTCAAACTCATATTTCATGAAGACAAACATTCTGACCAATTTTCAAGTCAATTGAGCAAAAAATGTGGCCTCGAGTGCCCTAAAGGTATTTCTTTAATTTGACCTAGTGACCTAGATTATGACCCCAGGTGACCCAAATTTGAACTGGTCTTTGACTATATCAAAAGAAACATTTTAACCAATTTTCAAATCCAATGAATAATAAATGTGGCCTCTAGAGTGCCCACTAGCTATTTCTTTAATTTGACCAAGTGAACTAGTTTATGACCCCAGTTGACCCAAATTCAGACTCATATGAGATTTTACAAAGACAAATATTCTGACCAATTTTCAAGGCAATTTAGCAAATAATGTGGCCTCTAGAGTGCCCACAAGGTATTTCTTTATTTTGACCTAGTGACCTAGTTTATGGTTCCAGGTGACCCAAATCCAAACTCATCTGGTTTTTCTTCAAGACAAACATTCTGGCCAAATTTCAGGTCATTTGAGCAATAAATGTGGCCTCCAGAGTGCAAACAAGGTATTTCTTTAATTTGACCCAGTGAACTAGTTTATGACCCAAGTTGACCCAAATTAATCCTATGTGAGGCTTTATAAAGACAAACTTTCTAACTAATTTTCAAGGCGATTGAGCAAATAATGTGGCCTCGAGAGTGCCAACAAGGTATTTCTTTAATTTGACATGGTGACCTAGTTTTTGACCCAAGATGACCCAATTTTGAACTCAATGAACTTGTTGTGCTTAGATGGGCAAACAAACTTAGAAAAGAATCACTACATACCAAATATCAGAACTCTATGCCTTCCAGTTTTAAAGAAGAATTTTAAAGTTTTCCTTCTTTGTTCCGATGTCCGAACTTGTGACCCCCGGGGCTGGGCCAGTTTTGACCCAGGGGCATCATATCAACAAACTTGGTAGAGGTCCACTAAGAAATGCTACATACCAAACATCAAAGCTCTACACATTCCCGTTTAAGAGAAAAAGAAATTTAAAGTTTTCCTTCTTTGTTCCTATCTTCGAACTTGTGACCCCCGGGGCAGGGCCAGTTTTGACCCAGGGGCATCATATGAACAAACTTGGTAGAGGTCCACTCTGAGATGCAAAATACCAAATATCAAAGCTCCACACCTTTCGGTTTCAGAAAAGAAGAATTTTAAAGTTTTCCTTCTTTGTTCCTATGTTCAAACTTGTGACCCCAGGGGCTGGGTCAGTTTTGACCCAAGCAGCATCCTTGGAACAAACTTGGTAGAAGTCCACTAGGAGATGCTACATACCAAATATCAAAGCTCTATGCCTTCCCATTTCAGAGAAAAAAAAATTAAACTTTTCCTTCTTTGTTCCTATGTTTGAACTTGTGACCCCCGGGGCAGGGCCAATTTTGACCCCAAGGGCATCATATGAACAAACTTAGTAGAGGTCTGCTAGGCCATGCTACATACCAAATATCAAAGCTCTACGCCTTCCAGTTTCAGAGAAGATGATTCTTAAAGTTTTCCTTCTCTGTTCCTATGTTCGAACTTGTGACCCCCAGAGCAGGGCCAACTTTTGCCCCAAGGGCATCATATGCACAAACTTAGTAGAGATCCACTAGAAGATGCTACATACCAAATATCAAAGCTCCATGCCTTCCTGTTTCAAAGAAGAAGATTTTTAAAGTTTTCCTTCTTTGTTCCTATGTTGGAAATTGTGACCCCCGGGGCAAGGCCAGTTTTGACCCCAAGGGCATCATATGAACAAACCTGGTAGAGGTCCTCTAGGCGATGCTACATACCAAATATCAAAGCTCTACACCTTCCAGTTTCAGAGAAGATGATTTTTAAAGTTTCCCCTCTTTGTTCCTATGTTGGAACTTGTGACCCCCGGGGCAGGGCCAGTTTTGACCCCAAGGGCATCATATAAACAAACCTGGTAGAGGTCCACTAGGAGATGCTACATGCCAAATATCAAAGCTCTATGCCTACTAGTTTTAGAGAAGATGATTCTTAAAGTTTTCCTTCTTTGTTCCTATGTTGGAAATTGTGACCCCTGGGGCGGGGCCAGTTTTGACCCCAGGGGCATCATATGAACAAACTTGGTAGAGGTCCACTAGGAGATGCTACATGCCAAATATCAAAGCTCTACGCCTTCAAGTTTCGGAGAAGAAGATTTTTAAAGTTTTCCTTCTTTGTTACTATGTTCGAACCTGTGACCCCCGGGGCGGGGCCAGTTTTGACCCCAGGGGCATCATATGAACAAACTTGGTAGAGGTCCACTAGGCAAAGCTAAATACCAAATATCAAAGCTCTACGCCTTCCAGTTTCAGAGAAGATAATTTTTAAAGTTTCCCCTCTTTGTTCCTATGTTCGAACTTGTGACCCCCGGGGCAGGGCCAGTTTTGACCCCAAGGGCATCATATAAACAAACCTGGTAGAGGTCCACTAGGAGATGCTTCATGCCAAAAATCAAAGCTCTATGCCTCCTAGTTTTAGAGAAGAAGATTTTTAAAGTTTTCCTTCTTTGTTCCTATGTTGGAAATTGTGACCCCCGGGGCGGGGCCAGTTTTGCTCTAGGGGCATCATATGAACAAACTTGGTAGAGGTCCACTAGGAGATGCTACATGCCAAATATCAAAGCTCTACGCCTTCAAGTTTTAGAGAAGAAGATTTTTAAAGTTTTCCTTCTTTATGACTATGCTCAAACTTGTGACCCCCGGGGCGGGGCCAGTTTTGACCCCAGGGGCATCAAATGAACAAACTTGGTAGAGGTCCACTAGGAGATGCTACATACCAAATATCAAAGCTCTGCTCCTTCTAGTTTCAGAGAAGATTTTCAAAGATTTTGCTTTTTTTTCCTTTTTGTTGCCATGGCAACCAGAGTTGTGTGTGGAATTCAATTCTTTGAACAATTTTGGTACAGCTTCACCCAAGGAACATCCCTGCCAAGTTTCATCAAGATTGGCCCAGTGGTTTAGGAGGAGAAGATGTTTAAAGAAATTGTTGACAGAGGACAGATGCCGGACATAGGGCGATCACAATAGCTCACCTTTAGCACGTTGTGCTAAGGTGAGCTAAAAATGAAACAAGCAGTATTTGTAAAATTCTGAAGAGTATGAGTGAAGGTTTAGTATTACAAGCTTCTGATCTCTATAAACCACACTAAAATTTAAATTTTTTTACCAAACAATTCTGTGTTTAGTGACTGTAAGGAAGAAGTTAGAAAGCTTTGAGGGAAAACAAGAAAATGCTTGTACCAGCCATTTCTCCTTTTTTTTGCAATATTTTCTTCCCTTTCAAAGATAAATTCCATAAGCCTTTCCTGTGTTTGAAATGTTTTCTTCGCTTTCAAAGACAAATTCCGTAAGCTACATCTGATAAGATGTCTGCAAATGCTTTAAAATCTGATAGTTCTTACATTTTCTCATCTGGTAAACAGTTACGGTAACTCTTAACTAGATGACACAAATTTAGCCTATCCATTTTGAAAACACCTCCAGATGACAAATTACACATGGCTTAAATTCTGGAATTTGCATGTGACCAGGTAGAAAAATTAGTGGGAAGTCAAAAAAGAAATGTTGGCAGTATCTTTTTTTCCATATGTTTTCAGAGGCTATCTCCATCTGGGCTGTTGAAATTTGAGACTGTGTGGTTAACAAATTTTAGGCTATTTTTGACTACACCTGTATTTCTGCATACACAAAACAAGAGGGCCATGATGGCCCTGTATCGCTCCACTGGCTTATAAATATAAACCATAAATACTAAAGATTTCAATTCTGAGCCAAATGGTTTCAAAATGAAGACTTACAAACTTTTCTCTGTAAAAGCCCATGTGAAAGTTGAGACCCGCAGGGCAAAGCCATTTTTGATCCCAGAGCGATAATTACTTGAACCCTGGTAGAGGTCCACAAGATAAAGCCACATGCCAAAATAATACAAGTCTATGCTGTATGGTTATAAATATGGTGATTTTCAAGTTTCATCCATATGAAGCCTCTGTAAAACATAAGACCCCTGATTCAAGGCTAATTTAAAAAAAAAAACAAGAGGGCCATGATGGCCCTGTATCGCTCCACTGGCTTATAAATATAAACCATGAAGAGAAGTCTTCACTGTATAAGCCCTTATAAAACTTTGACCCCAGGGCTACAGTCGGACTAAATGGGGAATATGTGTATTAGAAGAATAACATGCCAAATTTGGGAGTTCTTGGCCTTATGGCTAGTAACAAGACGGTTTCTGAACTTTTCACTCCATAAACCCATGTAAAACTTGTGACCCCTGGTGCAGGGTCAAACTTGATCCTAGGGCTGTAACTTGGGCCCTCTTTGTAGTTGTCCACTAGAATATGCTATAATTATGCAAAATTTGGTAGCCTAAGCCTTATGGCTATGTACACCAAGATTTAAAAGTTTTCCCTATGTAAGCCTATGAAAATCTTGTGACCCCCCCCCTTGCCCAGCATGAAGCCAAATTGACCCCAGGACTATAATTTGGGCACTTTTGGTAGACCCCAACTAGATCAAGCTAAATGCAAAATTTGGTAGCTCTAGGCCTTATGGCTAGGTACAGGAAGATTTTTAAAGTTTTCTCTATATAAGCCTATGTAAAACTTGTGACCCCTGGGGCAGAGCCAATTTTGACCCCAGGGCTATAATTTCAAGAAACCTGATAGAGGTCTACTACATAAAGCTACATGCCAAATTTGGTAGCCCTATGCCTTATGGTTTCAGACAAGAAGATTTTTAAAGTTTTCTCTATATAAGCCTATGTAAAACTTGTGACCCCTGGGGCAGAGCCAATTTTGACCCCAGGGCTA
Source organism: Tridacna gigas (assembly GCA_945859785.2). Taxonomy (NCBI): domain Eukaryota; kingdom Metazoa; phylum Mollusca; class Bivalvia; order Cardiida; family Cardiidae; genus Tridacna; species Tridacna gigas. The sequence goes on from OX244030.2 coordinate 23,159,473, forward strand.
TAATTTCAAGAAACATGATAGAGGTCTACTACATAAAGCTACATGCCAAATTTGGTAGCCCTATGCCTTATGGTTTCAGACAAGAAGATTTTTAAAGTTTTCTCTATATAAGCCTATGTAAAACTTGTGACCCCTGGGACAGAGCCAATTTTGACCCCAGGGCTATAATTTCAATAAACATGATAGAGGTCTACTACATAAAGCTACATGCAAAATTGGGTAGCCCTATGCCTTATGGTTCTAGACAAGAAGATTTTTAAAGTTTTCTCTATATAAGCCTATGTAAAACTTGTGACCCCTGGGGCAGAGCCAATTTTGACCCCAGGGCTATAATTTCAAGAAACATGATAGAGGTCTACTACATAAAGCTACATGCCAAATTTGGTAGCCCTATGCCTTATGGTTTCAGAGAAGAAGATTTTTAAAGATTTCCAATATTTTTCAGTTTTGTTGCCATGGCAACCAGAGTTTTTGAAGGAATCAAATTCTTTCAAGAAATTCTGAAGAGGACCATGGCAGGATCATTTCTGTGAAGTTTCATGCAAATTGGATGGGTAGTTTCAGAGAAGAAGATGTTTGAAATCAAAGTTAACGCACGGACAGATGGACAGACGCACGCATGACGGACACCGGGCCATGACATAAGCCCGCTGGCCTTTGGCCAGTGGAGCTAAAAAATCAAGAGTGATCCAGATTTGGTAGCCCTTGTGTTTGCGGTTAGGAGTAAAAGGATTTTTTGAATTTTCACCCTATAAGCACTTGTTTATGACCAAATTTGGGAGTTCTTGGCCTTATGGCTAATAACAAGATGGTTTTCACTCCATAAACCCATGTAAAACTTGTGACCCCTGGTGCAGGGCCAAACTTGATCCTAGGGTTGTAACTTGGGCCATCTTTGTAGTTGTCCACTAGATAGTGCTATAATTATGCAAAATTTGGTAGCCCTAAGCCTTATGGCTATGTACACCAAGATTTAAAAGTTTTCCCTATATAAGCCCATGTAAATCTTGTGAACCTCCCCCCCCCACCCCCCAGCATGAGGCCGAATTGACCCTAGGACTGTAATTTGGGCACTCTTGGTAGACCCCCACTAGATCAAGCTAAATGCAAAATGTGGTAGCTCTAGGCCTCATGGCTATGTACTGGAAGATTTCTTAAGTTGTCACTATCTACGCCCATGTAAAACTTGTGACCCCTGCAGCGGGGCCAATTTTGACCCAAGGGCTATAATTTTGGCCTGCTTGGTAGAGGCCCACTAGATATAGCTACATGCAAAATTGGGTAGCTCTAGGCCTTATGGTTCTAGACAAGAAGATTTTTAAAGTTTTCTCTATATAAGCCTATGTAAAACTTGTGACCCCTGGGGCAGAGCCAATTTTGACCCCAGGGCTATAATTTCAAGAAACATGATAGAGGTCTACTATATAAAGCTACATGCCAAATTTGGTAGCCCTACACCTTATGGTTTCAGAGAAGAAGATTTTTAAAGATTTCCAATATTTTTCAGTTTTGTTGCCATGGCAACCAGAGTTTTTGAAGGAATCAAATTCTTTCAAGAAATTCTGAAGAGGACCATGGCAGGATCATTTCTGTGAAGTTTCATGAAAATTGGATGGGTAGTTTCAGAGAAGAAGATGTTTGAAATAGAAGTTAACACACGCACGGACGGATGGACGGACGGACGCACGACGGACACCGGGCCATGACATAAGCCCGCTGGCCTTTGGCCAGTGGAGCTAAAAATTACCTGAGGGTACAGTGATGAGATATCTTCTACTATTCCATGTACGGCCGCGGCCTCTTTCTTATCCAGGATAGCAAACAACTGATTTGTCCACAGCAAAAATAACCAAGATGGCACCTCTTTACTCTGGAAAAAGGAAACAGTGTTTTTTTTTTTAATTGAATCTTTACACTACTTTCAAAAAAGTTTCAACTGAAGTAATACAAAACCTCACTTATCCAAGTTTTGTCTTGGTTTCATATTACAAGTAAAGGACCAGGGCTCTGCAGCACCTTGCCATGGGAAAGTTATACATGAGCAGCTCCAAACAGTTATCATATAGAATTCCTGATTATGTAACAAATACCTTTACCCATTGAACAACAAAGGAACCATTTGGGTTGAGAGTATTAAATTGTCAGTGTATGTTGTATTGCAATTATAAGATTTTACGGATGAAAGAAATGCGGAATATTACGTTGTAGTAACTTTCCCAGTGCTTGCTCATTCAAGCAGCTAGAGAAACTTTGCTATCACAGGCGACTGGTTGAGTAAGATGTCAAAATTTAAATATGCATGAGAAGCAAATACTAGCAGCAGGAGATTCCTTTAATTATATACCTACGACTTCCAACAACAAAATATTTCAGTTATTGACACTTTATTCGCAAACAGTAAGCAAAATTAAACAAAAAATGGTTCAGTGGGTAGTAACTTTGTTTTTATGAATGGTGGTTAAAAATTATACCATTACATTTTCACTTATTAAGTCTAAAACAATATGTATGTATCCCATGCACGAAATATGTCATCATACCATATTTGGAACTGTATTTGTCACTGTGTAGATCTGGGTCCGTATTCACCAACCATTCTTAAGAACGTTCTTTGTCTTGTTCTCCAGAATTTTTTACATTTGAAAGTAACACAACTCCTGATTGGCTAAACCGAATGGTTTAGCCAATCAGGAGTTGTGTTACTTTCAAATGTAGAAAATCTTGAAGAATAGGACTAAGAATATTCTTAAGAATGGTTGGTGAATACGGACCCTAGATTTTTTTTTGTTTTGAGTGGTATTTTATCCATATGGATACATGTACCATATCTGAGCCAGAAAATTTACAGGTATATAATAAAAAAATACATGTGCATGGTTTTACATGAAGACTTGGAAAACAACAAAGGAATACATAATTCATATGCATCACAATTAAATGATTTCTGTCTTTGATAGGGTAGGAAACATCGTGGGAAAAGGAGAAAATGCTGATTACCAGAAAATGCTGATTACCAGCATTTTCTCCTTTTCCCACTATGTTTTACAAAAACCTTCTTCTTCAGGCTGTTACAACTCGAGATTGTGTGGTAAAAGGTTATACAAGTCTTTCAAGAAAAGCAAAAAACAGTTTCACAACAGGCAGCTCTCACCTTTTTGATAAAAGTTGGGGTGGTGTCAGGATACAGCTCAACAATCTGCAGTAACCTTGGAAATCTCTGTCTAGCTTCCTCAGAGTTCATCTTAATGGCTTTCAGCATGCAAATTGTAACAGTCTCAGGAAACTGCTTAATGCAAGAACTGCTTATCTTTAACTCATCTGACGTTGGTAAGAAAATAGACACAAATATAACCAAAAATAATTACATGTAAAGCCTAACCCTTTACCACACAATCCTAAGGTTTAAGGACCCTTAGGATGAAGCCTCTGAAAATATTGTAGGAAAAGGAGAAAATGCTGGTAACCAGCATTTTCTCCTTTTCCCACCATGTTTTCTATCATATCAAAGATAGAAAATCATCATTTCAGCTATTTATTTTGCTGTCTGAAAATGCTTTCAATTTGGTCAAGTCGAGAATTTTGTTGTGTGGTAAGGAGTTAACACTTCACCAGATAGCAAAATTTCAAACTGGTCCAAATTAAAAGCATTTGTAGATGACAAATTAAATGTTGCACAAACTATATAACATGTCTTTGAAAGGATAGAACACAATGTGAGAAAAGGAGAAAATGGTTGTTACCAGCATTTTCTCCCTCTTCGATGTTTTTAAAAGTCCTTTACCTTTGGGTGGTTGAAATTCGGGATTGTGTGGTAAGAGGTAAACGAAGTTCTTAAAGAATAGTCACCATCTAACCCCATTTTGAAGAATTCTTAAACCCTTCACCAAAAAATGCCAAGTTTTTGGAACCTTGAGGAAGAAGGTTTTTGAAAACAATGTGGGAAAAATAGAAAATGCTGGAAACATGCATTTTCTACTATCTGGAAATGTTTCCTGGTCTTCAAAGACAGTTTCAATCATTTGAATCACATTTTTCAATGTTGTCTGCAAGTGCTTTGAGTTGGAAAAGTCTAAAATCTTGTTGTGTGGTAAAGAGTTAATATACACTCAAATATCACCAAAACTACTTGTAAAGGTTGCATCTCACATTATTTTGAAGAATATGTTGACCCTAAGAATGCTGAATAAACCCAACCAACATTTTCAGTCAAGAAACAAGACTGAATTTGGTGCAGTTTTAAGGTTGCTTTTGTCCATTATCTTTCAGCAAAGCAGGCAATGTAGATCAAAGATCAGACTGCATGTTTTGTGTAGTTTGATCATGTCCTACATCTGTCACAAATATAACTATGTAGTGAAAGGTGCTTTACTGTATAAATATGATTTTTATGGCACTACATATGACAAGTTTGAAAAGGTATCATGTTTTAGGTAACAGCTTTTTTTTCTACAATGAATATAAAGTGTTTTATCTGCACTTTCCAGAATTGTTTCTGCTAGGTCTAAAATAGCTAGTACAGTTAAATATTAACTGCAGACGGTGCTATGCTAAAAAAAAATGCCACTTACAAACTTAATCAGGAAACAAAGTCAGGATTGTGTGGTAAAACATTTAATTAACCCTTTCCCAAACGACAAATTTTGGACTGGTCCAAATTGAAAGAGTTTGCAGACGACAATTTTAAATTTGATGAAAATGGCAGAAAGGTCTTAAAAAAGGGTAGAAAACGCTGTGGGAAAAGGAGAAATTGCTTGTTACGAGCAATTTCTCCTTTTCCCACAGTGTTTTCAAAAGACTTGTACTGCAGACATGTGAAAACCAGGGCTTGTTTGGGAAAGGGTTAAAGCTCTTGCACGAAAGCCTTAGGAAATATCCACAAACTTACCATCTTCTTTCAAACGTAAAATGTTGTCACAATACTTTGCTGTTGCCAGGTAGGCCTCTTCTATGCCATATTGGACTGGTCCTTTCATGCTAGGTACATCTTCTGTGCTTATGGATGCTTTCATCTTCTTAAACCCATCTTGAATAAGCTGCTCTGTTATCTAGTATCAACACATAAAGTAATTTAAAACTGTGAACCTAGAATTTAATAATGGCAATTTAACTCTTTACCAAACGACAAAATTTTAGACTTGTCCGAATTGAAAGCATTTGCAGACGACAAAATATATGTGACTCAAAAATTGAAATTTCTGTTTGGAAGAGTTGAAAACATTGGGGGAAATGGGGAAAATGCTGGTTACCAGCATTTTCTCTTTTTCCCATAATGTTTACAAAAGGCTTTTTGTTCAGGGTTGTTAAAACCCTATTGACTGTGTGATAAAGGGTTAACAAAGTACCAAAAAATACCTTATTTTCATGAACCGGATGAGGACTTTTGAAAGCACTGTGGAAAAGAAGAAAATACAAAAAAATGAAGTAAAAAAGAGCCAAAACTCAAATACCAGTAAATGATAACTTTACCCTACTTCAAACTTGACTTGTATTCTATAACTCCATGCCTGTTTCTAAAACAAGAGCACTGCATGCAAATGCCAATGCTTGGTTGTAGCTGCTTTCAGTGAAAATTCTAATTTGAAAAAGGGGCATAACTGAGATATCATCTAAGATTAACATTCTGACTAATTTTCTGAGTATTGGGCATTAAAATGTGGCCTCTAACCTGCACACAGAGTAACTGTTGATCCCTGGAAAACAGGTGAAACAGAACGGACACAGCTCGATCACAAAAGCTCACTTTGAGCAGTTATTGATCAGGTGAGCTAAAAAGAAGCTTGGAAAGGGCCATAATTTGCATAAGTTTTATTCTTTACTGATGTGTGGAAAATACAGGACATATGAAATTTGCAATCTGTCATACCATATGTCCTCCTGCATTTAAAAACATTGTGACAAAAGTGAGAATTACTAATTACAAAACAGACTTACTTCTTGTTTTTGGAATTTCTTTATTCCTGTAAGTTCGAGAAGCTTCTGGCCAACTTTTTTCCCATCCAGATTCTTTGCATCAAAGCCTTGTAAGCCAAGAGCTATCAACTCCAATCCACGGCCACTCAAAACATGGTGTCTTCTACCAAGAGCTGGGCTTGAAGCAAGGTTTTCTGTTTCTTCTATCTTCCCTGCAAGTCAAAAATCATCAAGATACAACATCCTGTTGTGTTACTATCATTCGAGATATCTGCTAACAGTGTCGTTGCAACTGCACTGCCTAAAGACTGCTCAACCAATCCATTTGATTAACTACAATAGTTCAACCTTTTATCATTTTTTTCCTCCTTTACCCATAACTTTTGAAAAGCCTTCATCTTAAGGGTTATCAAAAGCCATGACTGTGTGGTAAAGAGTTGAAATATTTGCAGACAACAAAATGAAATTTGGCTCACGTGAAAAATTTGTCTTTTATTAGGTAGAAAACAATGTGGGAATAGGAGAAAATGTTGGTAACCAGCATTTTCTTGCTTTCTCACAGTATTTTCAAAACCCTTTTTCCATGGGGTCAGCAAACTCAGGACTGTATGTTAAAGGGACTCTTTACCAAACCCCAAATTTTTGACTTTCCAAAATTAGTGCAGACGACATATTAAATGTGGCTCAAATTAGGAAATTGTCTTTGAAAGGGTAAAAAGCACTGAAACATCTTTTTTTAAAACCCTTTACCAAACAATACCTAGTTTTAACAACCCTACAGATGACCACTTTTGAAAATATTGTGGGAAAAGCAAAAACTGCTAGTAAAAAAAACATTTTCTCCTTTTGCCTCTACATTTTTTACCTGTCTAAAGATAAGTTTTAGCTTTAGAGTCACTTTTTTGTGTGCAAAAGCTCTGAATTTTGCCAAGTCCAAAATTTGTCGTTTGGTACAGTGTTAAAAAGCCTTCTCTGCCATGGTTGTTAACACTCAGGATTGTGTTGTAAAGGGTTAACCCTTTACCACATAATCATGACTTTTAAAGACCCGGAGGAAAGAGACTTTTGGAAACATTTTGGGAAAAGGAGAAAATGCTGGTGACCAGCATTTTCTCCTTTTTCCAATATGTTTTCTACCCTTTCAAAAACAAATATCACCATTTTAACCATGTTTAGTTTCTCCTCTACAAATGCTTTTATTATACATGAGTCAAAAAATTTTTTGTGTTGTATAAGAGTTAAACAATTATCCTCAATGTCCCATACCTAGCTGATCCAAAGTTGTAAGAACACTGTTTAAAGTATCCTCTGTCCATTCATTCAGGGACGACTGTGACTTCTTGTGATGTGTGCTGGCATAGAGATGGGTCCATTCACATAGTAGATCTTGACTGTCAGATTTCTTACACATCTATATTTTTAATGTGGGTATGAAGACAGAAAATTAACATCTGACTATGCATATATAACATCAAACCCTTTACCGAACAATCCAGAATTTTAAACACCCTAAAGAGGTAAAATTTGAAAACAAACAAAACAAACTTGTTTGTCCTGATTTCTTACACGTCCATATGCATATAACACACTTGCATATAACACTGTTGTAAAAAATTATCTTTTGTCTTCTTGCAGACCTTTTTTGAAAACAAAGAAATGCTTTTAATCTTATACCATACAATCCAGAGTTTTAAGAACAAGAGCGCAGCATGCTGGTGCCAACGCTTCTACAAATAGATTGATTTTCATTGAAGATTCTAAGTTGAAAAAAGCGCATAACTGTGTCAAATTATCTTGACAATAACCTGCCATGGTTTCATGAGTTCCCATTTTGATATTTAACATCTTGTTCAAGTTTGAAGTACGTATCTTCAGTAATGACAGAGATATTACAAAATGTAAACGTAATTTGTATGGCAACACAGACGACAAGGCTATGACAATACCTACCTGTTTTCTTCGAAAAACAGCTAAGCTAAAAATGGACAGAAGGACAGGACAGCCATACATAAAACAACAGAAAAACTATCTTACTGAATGAGTTTCTTTTAGAATCCTCAAAGTCAGGGCGTAGTTGTTTTGTTCTCTACAGCTCTCTGCCATCTTTAGTTTCAGCCTCAATTTTGTGTCCATAAACATATCCTCTTCCTCCATAGAGTCCTGAGAATTGGCTTGACTTAGGAGTTTACCACTTATATGATCCATGAACACAGACCTTTGTAGACAAATATTTTGTACAACCTTCTGACAAAAGAGTATTCACCGGCCTACAAAGCTGAACAAGATCAGTCAGCAATACATGCTGGCTGGTTTTGCTTTTCCCTCTCCGAAAACACATCCATTATTATGTTTAAAAGCTGACTAGTCCAATTTGAAAGTATTTGCAGAATACATTTCAAATGCGGCTCAAATGTTGAAATTTGTCTTTGATTGCGTAGTAAACATTTGTGGAAAAAGGAGAAAATACTGCAGGCTTACAAGTGGTTTATCATAAAAAAGTAGGAAAAAAAGTAGGAATTTTACAATCAAAAGTAGGAATTTTATGATAAAAAAAAGTAGGAATTAATTTAGCAAATGTTTTATCCAATCTTGTATAAAAACTCACTTTAATGCTGCAGAACAGTTCGAAACAAGATGTGTTTTAGGTACACTAAGCTTCCAGATGGCAGCCAGTCATTAATGCATGGCATAACATAATACTGTAAGACTTTTGAATAATTTCTACCAATCATTTGCTTTACAGCTGCACCAGAAGCTGGCTTCAATTTTCTGATAAACATTAGAGTAATTTGACACAAACCAAAGAATATCTAATCACCATACTTTCAAAGTTCAATTGATCTTAACCCTTTACCCCACAATGACGCCTTTTGACGCCCCTGGGAAAGAAGCCTCTTGAAAACATTGTGGGAAAAGGAGAAAATGCTGGTAACCAGCATTTTCTCCTTTTCCCACAATGTTTTCTACCCAATCAAAGAAAAATTGCACCATTTTAGCCAAATTGAAATTGTCGTCTGCAAATGCTTTCAAATTGGACAAGGCTAAAATTTTGTCGTCTGGTAAAGGGTTAACCAATGGGTAACGCATAAGTCTTTCAGTGATAATAAACCAATAACAAAATTTGGCTTGAACTTGGTTATAAAAATCTTTTGATGGAAAGAAAGACATCTAGGATTTTTACAAAATCAAGACCCTAAAACTATCTTCTGACAGATATTGATTTTGTTTGAAAAAAGAATACATAAATGCCTCAAAAATAATCAAGTACAAAAGCATGAGCTATGGCACTCAATAATAAGTAAAATTTAAATTTCAGACAAACTAATTACAAGTGAAAATAAAGGTGGAATTACACACAGAAACATTATAAGGTGAAATCAAAGGACAAAATCTACTCAGAAAATAAAAGCTTAAGAGTATGTAGTTTGGCACTTGGTAACAATCATTATGTGATATTTTGATGAAACAACTGGCCTTTTACTGCTCCACTGCCTCATAAATTGCTTATGCATGGGACCAGTTTTTGACCCAGTAACAATAGTTTAAACAATCTTCATAATGGTCTCCAATATTGTGCTACATACTAAACATCTCCATCCAAGGCCAGATGGTTTGGAACAAGAAGATTCTCGAAGTTTTTTTCTTTAAAAACCTGAATGAAGGTTGTAATCCACTGGCCATTTATGACTCAAGGGCTATAATTAGTTGAATCTTGATAGAGGTCCACTACATGAAGGTACATACCAATTTTGGCAGGTCTAAGCGAGATAAATGGTCACAAACAAGAAGATATTTAAATTTTCAACAATATAAAGCTCCTGTAAAACATTTGACCCTCAGGGCAGTGCCAATTTTGACCCAAGGGCTAAATTTTAATCAACCTTGGAATTGATCCAATAGATGATGCTACCTGCCAAATTAGGTAGCTGTAACATTTATAATTGGAACAGGAAGATTCTTAAAGTTTTTACTATAATAAGCATAAGATGAACTTCACCTCCCAAGGCTGGGACCAATTTTCACCCCAGGATTGTAATTTGAACAATCTTGGTAGGAGCATACTAGGTGATAACACATACAAAATATGAAAGCTCTAGCTCTCACGATGAGGAAAAAGAAGATTTTCACAAGAAGTTTTCACAATAAATAAAGCCTATTTTAAAGTTACGACCTCCCAGGGCAGGGCCAGTTTTCATCCCAGGACTATAATTTGGTTAATTTTTGAGAGTCCAACAGATGAAGATGTATGCAAAATTTGATAGCCCCAGGCTTTTTTGTAGGGAACAATAAGATTTTTTACAATAAATATTCACAATATCAGCCTATATAAAATCTGTGAACCATAAGGCGAGACCAATTTTTTACCCCTGGGCTACAATTTGAACATTCTAAATAGAAGTTCACTAGATAAAGCTACATGCAAAATTTTTGTACGCCTAAGCTATAATGTTTAGGAACAAGAAGATTTTTTTAGGTTTCAATATACAAGCCAACGTAAAAATTACAACCCCTTGGATGGGACCAATTTTGACCTAAGGGCTATAATTTGATGAATTTGGGATGAAGCTACATGCAAGATATACAGGCTAACTTCAGGAGGCTCTTAGCTCTTACTATACATGCTGCTGTCAACTTATATGGAATGAATGACCAGTGGTTGAGACATACAGTATTTCCCAGAAAGGCACTATGCAGCATACATAAGAGATAAACAGTAGCATATTAAAAGACTCTGTAAAAATCCTATTAGCAGAATATGAATCCTTTCATTCTGCAACATACTACATTATTTTGCAACATACTACAATATTTTGAAAGAGACACTTTTTTACTTTCATTTTGATAAAAAAGTACGGATAGTAGGAACATTTTGTAAAAAAGTAGGAAGAAAGTAGGAACAGGACAAAAAAGTACAAAAAGTAGGAAAAAGTAGGACTACTTGTAAGCCTGAATACTGGTTACCAGCTTTTTTTCCTTTCCCCACAATATTTTCAAAAGGTTTCTTTCTCAGCGTCATTAAAACTTGGGATTATGTGGTAAAGGGTTAACAGACATTGAAAGTAAAATCATAATACATGGAAAATGTAGATGGATATACAGAGAAAAAAAAAACACACAAAATTAAGCCTGGTGAACCCATTCCAAGGGGACTTAATACCACTAGCATTGATAGAATACACAGATGTTGACACATGACACGCATATCACAGGGAAATGTTGAACTCAAAAGAAAGAAAAATCTGGACCAAATTATGGGATCTGTCTTTGTAAGGATTGAATCCATTGTTCCAAAAAAAGAAGAAATTTCTGGTTTGAGCATTTCTCCTTTTTAGAACTGTCCTCCACAAGGTCATTGTAGTAAAGGCTTGTTTAGTAAAGGTCCAACCCAGGACACTCAGCTACCTCAGGTGTTTTGGCAAAGAGTGATCATCAACAAATTGTTTGATCTTCATACTACACTGTCCAGACCATGACATTTTTTCTGGGCAAAATATAAATTTAGCTAGCAATATATCAGCTTTTTTTAACTGAAGAAGTACATCCATTTTGCTTGACATGCAATCTTCTAGTTAACCCATTTGTTAAAAAAAACATGGTTCTTAGCACTCTAAGTAAAAAGTTTTTGGAAAATATTAATTGTCAGCTTATTATAAAAAGATTTAAACCTTAACTCTACAAGGAATTGTTCCACTTCTCCTGACTGAAAGCATTTGTAGACGTCAAATAAAATGTGGCTAAAACGCTTTGCGTTTGTCTTAACAAGAGGGCCAAAATGGCCCTGAAGCGCTCACCTGAATAAGTTTTACTTTTTCCTTCTGATCACCAGAGCCATGTTTCTTGACGGATCAAAATATCACGATCAATTTTTGAAAAGGGTCAACCAAAGAACATCCCTGTGAAATTATTTCAAAATCTGACCAGCGGTTTCAGAGAAGAAGAATTTCTTCATTCCTGTATAGTGCAAGTAGCCCCCATTCACCAGAGCCATGTTTCTTGACGGATCAAAATATCACGAACAATTTTTGAAAAGGGTCACCCAAGGAACATCTCTGTGAAATTATTCTAAAATCTGGCCAGCGGTTTCAGAGAAGAAGAATTTTTAAGAATTTCTTCATTTCTGTATAGTGCAAGAAGCCCCCATTCACCAGAGCCATGTTTCTTGACGGATCAAAATTTTGCGAACAATTTTTGAAAAGGGTCACCCAAGGAATATCTCTGTGAAATTATTTTAAAATCTGGCCAGTGGTTTCAGAGAAGAAGAATTTTTAAGAATTCCTTCATTTCTGTATAGTGCAAGAAGCCCCCATTCACCAGAGCCATGTTTCTTGACGGATCAAAATTTCGCGAACAATTTTTGAAAAGGGTCACCCAAGGAACATCTCTGTGAAATTATTTTAAAATCTGGCCAGCGGTTTCAGAGAAGATTTTTAAAGAATTTCCTAAAAAATTCCATTTTGTTGACATGGCAACCAGAGTTTTTGACGGAATCAAATTCTGCGAACAGTTTTTAAAGAGGACCTCCCAAGGAACATTCCAGCCAAGTTTGGTCCAAATTGGCCCAGCGGTTTAGGAGGAGTTGATGTTTAAAGAATTGTTGACGACGCACGACGGACGACGGACACTGGGTGACCCTAAAAGCTCCCCTTGAGCACGTTGTGCTCAGGTGAGCTAAAAAGGATAAAAAATATTGTGAGAAAAGGTAAAAATGCTGGTTATCAGCATTTTTTTCCCTTTTCCCACAGTGTTTTCAAAAAGCCTTTTCCAGGGCCATTGAGAACAAGTTTACTAATGAAAGGAATAACCTGTTGGTGATGACATCATCCCAAATGTTCACAGGATCTGTCAGTAGATGTGGAGTTCTCTTGTTCCAGGAGTGTACAAGTTTCTTAGCCGGTTCCATGGACTGAAAATTTTCTGAAATATTTGAAAATTAAAATCTTCAACCATTGAAAAAAAATTCTTATTTTGACTTTTCCTATATATTATTTTCAAATAATACAGGTACAGTTAACCTTCCATCAAACAACCCAGAGTTTTAATGACCATAAGGAAGAAAGCATTTTGATAACATAGTGGGAAATGGAGGCAATGCTGGTAACAACCCTTTTCTCCTTTTCCCACAATGGTTTTTACCCTATAAAACCAAAATCCATCACTTTAGCCATTTTGGTTTGTCGTCTGCAAATGCTTTTGAAACTGGACAAGTCTTAAAATTTGTTGTCCAGTGCAGGGTTCAACCATTTAGGTAAAACACAATTTTTAAGTTTGTAAGATAGTATATTGCTGTAACAATCATTGCCAGAAGCATATTGATTCCTGCATGATAAAATTTTGGACTTGGATCAAAATTAAAAGCATTTGCAGACAACTATGTAGTCAAAAAAATAGGATTTGACAAAAGAAAAGAGGAAAAAGGAAAAAGCAATTACATGAAAAAGGAAAGAAAACATTGTGGGAAAAGGAGGAAATGCTAATTACATTCTTTTCCACATTGTTTTTCAAAGCATTCCTTCTCAGGGTTGTGTAATACAGAATTATATTGTAAAGGGTTAGTAAATGAAAATAATCTGTAAAAGTAAAAACTTGTCAAGATAAGGAAAATTTTTGCCAGACATGTAAAAGTATACTAGTGGCCAAGGACTTCACAGTTGCAGAAATTAACTCTTTACAGGAGACAAAACTTTAACAGATCTAATTAAAAAGCATTTGCAGACAACAAATTAAATATGTCAGATGAGAGAATTTTTCTCTGAAAGGGTAGAAAACCTTGTGGGAAAAGGAGAAAACCAACAATGTTTTCAAATACCTGTTCCCTTGGAACTGCTTGGTAAAGGGTTGTTCCAGATACCCTTTCGCAAAAGAAAAGATTATAATTATTTCAAACTGTTTGTAAATACTGATCTTCCTCTACTAACTCTCTTGTTCCATGAACTCAAGAAATTCCTTGGTTTCAATCAGAGGCTGTAGCTTGTGTAAGGATGAGGATCTGCTGGCTTGCATTAAACTGTCTGTACTGCTCCATTCCTACAATAAAATATAGACAAAGTTGTCCTTTGCAGCAAACACTGCCACCCTCTAACCCTTTACTAAATAATCCACACTTTTAACAAATCTAACAAAGAGGGCTTTGAAAACACTATGGAAAAAGGAGAAAATGCTGGCAACCAGCATTTTCTCTTTTTCCCCAAATGTTTTCAATCTTTTTAAAGAAAATTCCAATCATTTAAGGCACCTTCAATTTGTCATCTGCAAATGCTTTCGATTTGGACAAGTCTAAAATTTTTGTTGTCTGGTAGAATAAATCCTTTACAACATGAGAAAATGTTAGACTGGTCCATATTCAAAGCATTTGTAGATGGCATTATGAATTTAGTGTAAAACAAGATGGCCATGATGGCCCTGGATTGCTCACCTGAGTCAATCGGCAAAATTATACTCCAGCGTCATAATGACCCAATTTAAAATTCATCTGAGATATTATTAAGACAAACATTCTGACCAACTGTCAGGTCAGTTGAGCTGAAAATGTGGCCTCCGGAGTGTCCAAAATGTATTGCTTCTATTTGACCTAGTGACCTAGTTTATGACCCTATGTGACCATATTTCAAACTCATCCGAGATATTATCAAGACAAACACGCTGACCAATTTTCAGGGCAATTGAGCAAGATATTTCTTTAAATCTGACCTAGTGACCTAGTTTATGACCCTATGTGACCCAATTTTAAACTCATCCAAGATTTTATCAAGACAAACGTGCTGATCAATTTTCAGGTCAATTAAGTCAGAATTGCAGCCTCTTAAGCAGCCACAAGAGTGCACACAAGGTTTTTCTAAGATTTGACCTAGTGACCTAGTTTTTGACCCCACATGACCCAATTTCAAACTTGTATGAGATTTTATCAAGACAAACATTCTGACCAAGTTTCACAAGTATCTGACTGAAAATGTGGCCTATAGAATGCATAAAAGGTTTTTCTGAGATTTGACCTAGTGACCTAGTTTTTGACCCCACATGACCCAATCTCGAACTTGTCCGAGAATTTATCAAGGCAAACATTCTGACCAAGTTTCACAAGTATCTGACTGAATTGTGGCCTAAAGAGCGCACACAAGGTTTTTCTAAGATTTGACCTAGCGACCTTTTTTTTGACCCCACATGACCCAATTTAGAACTCGTTCGAGACTTTATCAAGACAAACATTCTGACCAAGTTTCACAAGTATCTGACTGAAAATGTGGCCTTTAGAGCGTACACAAGGTTTTTCTAAGATTTGCCCTAGTGACCTAGTTTTTGACCCCACATGACCCAATTTCAAACTCGTCCGAGATTTTATCAAGACAAACATTCTGACCAAATTTCATGAGGATCAGACTGACAATGTGGCCTCTAGAGCATACACAAGGTTTTTCTAAGATTTGACCTAGTGACCTAGTTTTTGACCCCACAAGACCCAATTTCGAACTTGTCCGAGATTTTATCAAGACAAACATTCTGACCAAGTTTCATGAGGATCAGACTGAAAATGTTGCCTCTAGAGCGTACACAGGGTAAAAAGTTGACGCTGGATGATGCATGATGGACGCCGGACACAGCACGATCACAATAGCTCACCATGAGCACTTGGTGCTCAGGTGAGCTAAAAAATTGTGGGAAAAGAAGAAAATCCTGCTAAGCAGCATTTTCCTCTTTTCCCACAATGTTTTCAAAAGCCTCCTTCATCAGGGTCATTAAAACTGGACTATTTTGCAAAGAGTACAACAACTCTGTAGAAGTAATATTAGTTATCCTTTCAAAACTTTCAGTACCATCTGACTTTTGTTGACAGTTAAAAGAAAGACTGAAGCATGTGCAGTGATTAACCACATTAGCTAAGCATCAGCGTTAACTCTTTACCAAACAACAAAATTCAAGACCAGTCTCAACTGAAAGTATTTGCAGACAACAAATGTATGCGACTCATAAATTGAAATTTGTTTTAGGATGGTTGATTAATTGATTGAATGGTGTTTTATGCTGCTTTCGACATTATTTCAGTCATGTCACGGCCACAGCTCATATTCATGTATTTCCTGGACTCAACCAGTACTAGGCTAGGGCTCTGCTGTATCTTGCCCATGGACACTCCAATGATGTTTTAGGATGGGTAGAAAACATTTGGGAAAACGACAAAATGCTGGTTACCAGCATTTTTTCCTATTCCCACATTTTCAAAAGGCTTCTTTCCCTGGGTCTTTCAACCTCGGGATTGTGTGGTAAAGGGTTATGCTGAAAGAAAAATGTTTTGATCGTTTCTAAAAACAGTGTGAAAGAACATGACTATGGTTACATCTTTCCCAACCGTTCTAAAAATCACCAAACTAGTTTTCTGTTAAATGCAAGCCATACTAACCCTTTACCAGATGACACAATTGCAGACTTGGCAAAAGTAAAGCATCTGCAGACAGCAAATTAAATGTGGTTCAAATGATGGAATTTATCTTAAAACAGCAGAAAACATTGTAGTAAAAGGCAAAACTTTAATGGAAAAAAAATTTCTTATGTTCTCTAATCATATTTCTCATGTTTGAACATGTTTGTAATGACATCACTGTTATCATCACAATAATAATACCATTCCTATGTAGACATTCGGTTTATTGCATTGTAAAATGCATAGTATTTTAAACTGTGGATGTCACTGAACGCTTAGTATTTGAGACTGTGGATGTCCCTTTTAACTATCACTTTCAATGCTTCGAAAAAGTGTTTCATTCTCGCCTTGTTTGTGAGCAGTGACCATACATGGATAACCTACCTGTAAAAAAAAGTCAATGGCCATTCTGTTATAATGCCTTGCCCTGTCATAATCTTCTTGCCATAAATACATCAGTGATAACTCCTCGCTAAATCGATTCTGCAAGTTTTAACAGCACATTGTACAAAATATTAGTAATCTATTACAGTCAATTTTTAGACAAAACAACTTAAAGCAGTCCCCTAATGAGACTGATTGACTGATTGACTGACTGATCAACTGAATGCTTCCAAAATCATGTCAGTCAATCACGCTGACATTTCAATTACTCATGTATGTCCTAGGTTTTACCAGGTCTCTAAAGTGTAGGGCTAGGGCTAGGGTTCTGAAGTGTCTTTCCCAAGGACACTGGCATGAAAACACCAATGCTTTGAGTATGGATTGAACCCAGAGCTTTCAGGTTACAAATCCTTCATATCATCACTGACCATGCTGGACACCACTAGCCCAAGTCCTCAAACAGAAAAGAGGAAAAAAAAAACAGACCTATTGGTAAGCCGTAAGAGCTTGTTTTACAACTGATGAGCTAATATAAAATAAATAGGTCTAGATAATCTTTCTTACATAATGTAATTCTATAACAATAATCAGAAGGTAGAATAATTAAATCAGTGACTATCTGTAATTCAAAGCCTACATATCTAGTAAGGATCATAAAACCTAACAATAAGTCATTTATAAACTTCATAAGACTCCATTTATGTACGCAATATTATTTATGATGGGAAACAAAAAATTCCAGGTAAAGTAACAATAAGTCATTTATAAACTTCATAAGACTCCATTTATGTACGCAATATTTATTTATGATGGGAAACAAAAAATTCCAGGACTTTACCTCCAATACTAGTTTCTGTTCAGGTATTCTCATTGAAGTGTCAATAAAATCTAACAATGATTGCTGGTTTTCATCTCCTTGCAGCATCAGCTTTACTTTGCTGGTTAGAATGTAAGACAAGAAATGCTCCTGCAATGATATAATTGAAGTAAATGTGAATTTCACAGTGGACAATTTAGCTCTTTTTGTTCCAGAGTAGGTATAGTTGAAAAATACCAAAGATTGATTGCTGTTGTTGTTTGGCTTAGAGAATTAGAGTTGATGCCTGGTAATTTGTCAAAACACAGGTGCCTCTTCTTAAATCCAACAAAATCTCTCTCCTACTCATCACCACGCAGCAAAACTTTAGACATGTCCAAATTGAGAGCATTTGCAAATGACAAATCAGATGCAGCTCAAATGATGGTATTAGTCCCTTCGAGACTAGAAAACATTGTGGGAACCACAATCCTTTTTTCAATGGCTTTCTTTATTAGAGTTGTTAAACCATGTGATTGTTGGAGAAAGGGTAAATTCTTTACCGGATGACAACATTTTGAAATCTTTACCAGATGACAAAATTATGAAATCATCAAAATTTAAAGCAGATGCATACAACAAAATTTAATGGCATCTCAGTTTGTTGGACCACTGTCTTTGAAAATTTAGAAAACATTGCGTGTATAGGATAGAGTGCTGCATTTTCTCCTTTGTCTATGACATTTTTTTCTTGTACATTAATTATTTTAAATCCCTTCTGTCATAGGGTTTTCAGCTCTTTACCACAAGACAAAAATTTCAACTTGACCAAATTGAAAGCATTTGAAGACAACAAACTCAGTGTGGCTCAAATGATAAAATTTATTTTTGAAAGGTTAAGAAACTGTGGAAAATGGAGAAAATGCTGGTTACCAGCATTTTCTCATTTTTTCACAATCTTTTCCAATGCATTCTTCCTCAAGGACCTTTAAAGTGGACAATGCATCATAAAGGGTTCAGAATGTAACAAACATACAAAAAATAAAAAAAAAACTTTCTGACTGTCTTGTAAAGGGCTCTTTGTAGGTGAGTATCATGATGATAAACTCACCTGTAAGAAAGTATCTTCCCATATTTTACTTAAATTGGGATTATCTGTATTATCTACAGCTCCTACTGCAGCCTCTTCTAACTGTTCCCATTGTGACAGATGAAACAAACACTGTGCAAAAAGAATATTATTGGTATCACTGTATTACCATATGTATCATAAAAATGAAGCATTTGCAAAAAGTATCAACCCACATCAGTCTGCACAGTCCATGCAGGCTGACCTGGGCCAAAACATTTCACAGTTGGTCAATTTTCTGTATGTCAAAGGACCAGTGTACCTCAAGATACATTGGGTTGTTGCACGAAATGGATTTTATGGATCCATTCCTATAAGATGACTTTCTTGGTATCATGCATCAATGAGATGCATTAAGCTATCTTTTGCCAGAGCATGGCTCATGTACATGAGTCTAATATAGTATTTTGAGAGATGATTTTCTTTCTACTTCTTACTTTCAAAATAACAATGAATAACAGCTACGGTAAATTATGTACAGTTGGTGACTATTTTTTCTATACATCCACAAAAACAGTAAGTAGAAAAACCTAAATAATTGAGCCATGCTCTGTGAAAAGGGGACTTAATGCATCTCCGTGAGGCATGGTACCAATTAAGTCATCAGTGTTATACATTCCTAAAATCTGTTTTGCGTAACAACCTACTGCATCATGAGGTACACCGGTCCTTTGACAAGCAGAAAAAGTTCAGCCCAGGTCAGTTGTGCGGATGGTGCAAGCTGACCTGGGTCTGTACATTTTGCAAATGTATTAAGCCCCCTTTTCAAAGAGCATTGCTAAATAGTAATTCACTATAGGTAGACCATGACTTTTTCCACCATTTAGGTTTCAGAAAAAATTACCTCATTAGCAAAATTAACATTTAACTCTTAACCAAACCATAACATTTACAACTTGACCAAATTCAATGCATTTGTAAACATCAATTCAAATGTTACTGAAATTTGCTTTTGGAAGGATAGAAACATTGTGGGGAAAGAGATAATTATGATTAATTATGATAACCAGCAATTTCTCCTTTTTCAACAATGCTTTCAAAAGCCTTCTTCCTCAAGGTTGTTAAAACTTGGGATTGTGTGGTAAAGCGTTCAACGCCTTTCACAACTATAGTCACCTTTGCCCTACATGTTAAACATGATCAGATTCTACAGAAATGTGCAGAATGATCTACAGTTTCCACTTAGACATTGTGCACAAGAGCCACCTTGAATCTGCAATCATTTGGGGCTTACTGCTGAACCAAACTTGTCCATTAGGTTTATTTGGTGCTCTAAGGGTTCAGAATCAACTACAGGGCATGTGACAGTTATCTCCACACAGACAATTACGCCCATCTACAGCAACTCATTCATGGCCATATTGTGGAAAAAAAATCAACTCATTTTGGGCAATTTCCTCATTTGGTAAAGGCCTAACCATTTCCCAAATAACAGATTGTTGGCTCTTCCAAATTCAAAGTAACTGCAGACAACTACTTTAAAATTGATACAAATGAGCTGCAGTTCTCTGAAAAGGTAGAAGATATTGTGGAAAAAGAATTTCCCTTTATGTTTTCAGTCTTCTACACTGAAGTCATTTAGTCTCTGGATTGTGTAGTAAAGGGTTAAAAGCTTTACCTCCATCCTGCAGTCTTCCCATAGATCTGCTTCTGCCTCAGAGGGTCTCCCTTGGGGCCAATCTTCACATTCAAGGGCCTAGAATATAGTTTATAGCTGTTACGACCAGAATCACAATATCACATTATAAGAAGTAATAATGACATATCTAGGTTTTTTTTATTTTTCCAAAAAGTGTCTTAACTCTTTACCATATGACATAATTTTGGACTTGTCAAATTTGAAATGAGAAATTATATGCTATTCAAATCATTAGAATTTGTTGTACAACAGGTAGAAAACTCTGTGATAAAAGGAGAAAATGCTAGTGTTCAGCAATTTCTCCCTTTCCCGCAATGCTTTCAGAAGCCCTCTTTCTAGGGTTCGTTAAAACTTGGTATTGTGTGGTATAGGATTACAGGATGAATCTGGAAATACATAAAACATTAAGATATCATGAGAAATGATAGAGAAAACAAGGAATTTTAAATGCCAATTTATCAATCTATAATCACAATATTTCCCAAAGCATCAGTATGAAAAATGTAAGTAAGCTCTTAATTAGATTTAAAAATTTCAGAAACCATTCACTGACCAACTGTCACAATATTTCCCTATGTGTTTGTGTGCAAAATGTATAGTGATCCAAAAATGTTTGGCTGTCAATTCACCTCATCATACAGTTTTATAGCAGCAGTAAAGTCCCCTCTAGCTTCAGCTTCCACAGCTTTCTGGGTTAATGGCTGGGTCCCAATCTTACCTCCAAAAATTCCAAGCAAAACATCATACTCTTCTACCGATTTATAGAGTCTGAAATTAAGAAATGTGTTACACTGCTTTTTGTAATAAATGGATTCTTTTTAAATATAAAGATTAACCCTTTCCCAAACAAGCCCTGGTTTTCACGTGTCTGCAGTACAAGTCTTTTGAAAACACAGTGGGAAAAGGAGAAACTGCTCGTAACGAGCAATTTCTCCTTTTCCCATAGTGTTTTCTACCCTTTTTGAGAACTTTCTGCCATTTTCATCAAATTTAAAATTGTCGTCTGCAAACTCTTTCAAATTGGACCAGTCCAAAATTTGTTGTTTGGGAAAGGGTTAAAACTATCAATTTCTCGATGAATTACGAGTACTAAAAATTCCTACATACTAATAAAAAATGATAGCAAATTCCTCTTTTTGATCAAACATTTTCTTTATGACAGAGTTTTGCTTTTTTAATGATAAAATGATCTCATGGAACATTTCCATTTTAAAGTTTTGTAGCATGTATGTCTGTTATACAACACATTATTTTCCGGGTGGTCATTAACATCACAGACTACCACAGCCCCCACTTAGACTATCTTAACTCTTTACCAAACAACAAAATTTTAGGCCTGTCCAAATTGAAAGCCTTTGCAGACAACAAACTAAGTGTGACTCAAAAATTGAAATTTGTTTTGGGAAGAGCAGAAAACATTGTTGGAAAAGGAGAAAATGCTGGTTACCAGCATTTTCTCCTTTTCCAGCAATGTTTTCAAAAGGCTTCTTCTTCAGGGTGGTTAAAAGTTGGGATTGTGTGGTAAAGGGTTAAGACTCTTAAAAATGAAATTTAAACATGTAAAAGTAACAAAACTTGGCCAGTAGAACAATTTTCTTTTCCTTTTTTTTTTCAAATTGTCTTTGATACTCTGGATTTTCTAAGCCCACCATCATAAGAGTTTTAGCATGTATTCACTTCAAATTACCTGCACCTTAATCACAACAAGTACTATAGGTTATCTACAAAAACACTAAAATAAAGACTATTTATTTATAAATCCACCCCCGCTCCTTATTTTTTCCAGATCTTTTTGTTATTCTATTTATTTTTTAACTCCTAGATATAAAAAATAACTTGCATGTAAATTTATACAACAAACAAAATCTACAGGATACTTACAAAATCTATGTTTTCTAAAATGTTTGTTACATTAGTAAACACACAAAAAAATATAGTGCTTGTTTAACCCTTTTTTAGATGACAGAATTTTAGACTGGTCCAAATTGAAAGCATCTGCAGACGACAAAATCAAGTGATACAAAGGTGCAAAATTTCTTTAACAGGATAGAAAACATTGTGGGAGAAGGAGAAGATGCTGGTTACCAGCATTTTCTCCCTTTTTCACAATGTTTTCAATGGCCCTCTTCTTCAGGGTCATTAAAACTCAGGTGGTAAAATTGTGTAGAAAAGGTTTAAAAACAGTGTCACACCCACCTAGACAACTCAATCCAATGTGAGATATCATCTGACACCGGGGTTTCCAATCGCCCCTTTTTGGCAGCTCTTTTATCTGCTGCAGGGTCCTGTATGATCAACTGTTCCTCCAAAACAACAATGCCCAGGGGCTGAAGTTTACTGAAGATGGATCCGCCACCAACATTAGTAACATCCACCTTTAACTGGGACCTCAACTTGTATAAAATGTCCTACAAGTATGTATTGTAATCTCTTTACCAAATAATCTGCTTTTTTCTGTAACAACCATGTGAAAAAACTTTTGAAAACATTGAAAACTTAAACACCTTGTCGGCTGTTTTTTAACCTTTTACCACAAAATCCCAACTTTTAAAGACCTTGAGAAAAAAAGATTTTGAAAACGTTGGAAAAGGAGAAAATGCTGGTAACCAGCATTTCTCCTTTTCCCACAATGTTTTCTACCCTATGAATGGCAAATTTCATATTTTGGGTAACATTTAATTTGTTGTCTGTTAATGCCTTCAATTTGGACCAGTCTTAAATTTTGTCCTTTGGTAAAAGGTTAAAAAACCCTGTAGAAAAGCTTTTTGAAAATCATTTAACTCTTTACCACATGACAAAATTTTAGACCCATCCAAATAGAAAGCGCTTGCAGAAGACGATTTCATTGTGACTCGAATGAAGTGATTCGTCTTTGATAGGGTAGAAAACATTGTGGGAAAAGGAGAAAATGCTGGTTACAAGCATTTTCTCCTTTTCCCACAATTGTTTCAAAAGGCCTCAACATCAGGGTCGTTAAAATTCGGGATTGTGTGGTATTGGGTTAAACAAAAAAAATCTTATCCACAATTGCCTTCAATATGAACAAATCTAAAGTTATGTTGTCTTGTAAAGTGATGTGTATAAAGAAATAAAACAGCTCATACTTAAAAATGATATTCAATTAACCCTTTACCACACAATCCCCACTTTTAACGGCCCTTAAAGAGAAGACTTTTGAAAACGTACGAAAAGGAGAAAATGCTGGTAATCAGCATTTTCTGCTTTTCCCACAATGTTTTCTATCTTTTCGAAGACAAAAATTATCACTTCAGCAACTTTTGTCGTCTGCAAATGCCCTGAAAAGGATTTGTCTTTTTGTAAAAGGTTAAAATATAATCATGGGTATCAATTACAAGACTAGCTATCTGTTTCTGCATTCTGGCTCAGCCAGTTAGACGGCTTGTTGTGGATATAAAATTCTATTTGACTGAGAAATAATACACATCAAAAATAATGAACCATACTCTGTGTAAAGGGGGTTTTATGCATTTGCAAAAAAGGTATTGACCCCGGTCAACCTGGGCAGTCTGTGCAGGCTGACCTGGGCCGAAATGTTTTGCTATCGGTCAATTTTCTGCATGTCAAAGGACCATTCTACCTCTTAAATTAGTTGGTTGACAAACAAAGTGGAATTAATGGATCCCTAACTATATGTATGTGATGTCTTGCTCGGTAAAATGCATCATGGAAATGCATTAAGCCCCCTTTTGCCAGAGCATAGCTCAAATATTTCTGAAATTGTCAAGTACTGAATTCTGCATAACTTTTCCCTCACCAAAACACATCCTATGAAAGGTGAATAGTATTGGGTAGACTGTGACAGTATACTGTCCATACTGGTGTTGATCTGGTTTAAAACTTCATCTGCTTCTCTCTCCGTTTTAACCTCTTCCATCTTGGTGAAAATAGCTTGAAATATGGCACTAAATAGTAATTTGGCAACTGTACTGTCTCTCTATAAAATACAGGGGTAGAATGAGTGCTCCAATTATTATAAAAGGCAACATAACACATTGCCAGTACTAAGTTCTTTAAAAAAGAGAAAAGATGTTCAGACCCAACTTGCAGTACACAAAAAATGTCTTAGTAAATTCAATTTCATTCAACACTAAAAAGCAGACATCTTATCTTTTTGGTTAATTGTTGTATGGAAGAGAGAAGTTTGTAACACAAACATATCTATGTACAAACACCAACAGAAAGACAGACAGATGTACAGCTTATTTGAGCTTATTTGAGTATTTGCTTGATTTGCCTTACTGGGATTAACCTTTTACCACACAATCCACGACCCTAAGAAGGAGGCATTTTGAAAACCAGCATTTTCTCCTTTTCCCACTATGTTTTCTACCCTTCCTAAAACAAATTTCAATTTTTAAGTAGCATTTAGTTTGCCGTCTACTAAAGCTTTTCAATTAGGAGTGGTCTAAAAGTTTGTCATTTAATAAAGGTTAAATCAGCATCATGAAATTTCAAAATAGCAGGTCACAACATGTAATTGATTATAGCATTATTAGATATTCTACAACAAACTTGCTAGACAAAGTAACAATTCCTGCCATAATCATTGTCAGAAAAAAGAAGAAGCAAATAATTCAACAGCTTACATGGGCAAGAGCTTGCAGTGGGGCTATAATATAAGAGTATTTTATCTGTATGTCTGGCAGGTCCCCGGTTCTGTACTTCCTGTGCATGGTCACCTGATTTTCCCTCCTGGCCTTCTGTTCCTTCATTGCTTGCTGAAAATATTTATGTCATATCCAGATTGACAGTTCACAATCTACCACACAATCACAAGTTTTAATGATCCAATTGACAGGGTGTTTGAAAACTTTGTTAGAAAAGGAGAAAATGCTGGCCATTAGCATTTTCTTCCTTTCCAACAATATATTTTACCCTTTCATACAAATACTTTGACCACATTTAACTTGTCTTCTGCAAATGCCTTTTTGACAAAGCTAAAATTTTGTGGCCTAGCATAGAGTTAACTCTTTATCCTAACTTATCTACTTATCTCATGAAACAAGTTTGCATGAGATGACTTCAGAGTTAAGAAATGTACTTGTGAAATACTGATAACTGACATGTTAACATACATGAAAATCATTGTGGCGAAGGAAATATCACTCACATGAAGTTAAAATAACTTAGAGTGTTGAATGAATTCTGTGAAGCCAATAATGAAAGATCAACTTGTTTGTTTTGTTGAGAAAACCCTTATTCCCCTTTCAACAGTTCTTCAGTAATACATTACTCCTTCAGCTCACTTATTCATGTGTTTCCAGTGCATCATGAGTACTTAGCTGGGGATCTGCAGTGCTTTGCCCTGCAACACTCCCCCAACAACAACTGCCTACCAGTGAAGGTCAAACTCCAAATCTTTGGATTTCTAATCCATCATCTTAACCACTGAGCAACACAATATCCAATGAGAAACTAAGAATGAGGAACAAGAGTTCTTTGACCCATTCTATCACAAATATATGAGCCATACTCTGTGCAAAGGGGGTTTAATGCATCTGCGAAAAGTATCGACCCAGGTCAGCCTGCGCACAGGTCAGCCTGCGCAGTCCATGCAGGCTGACCTGGGCCGAAACTTTTCACTATTGATAAATTTTCTGTGTGTCCAAGGACCAGTTTTCCTCATGATTAAATCGAAAATTAAACAAAGTATCTTTAATGATCCAAAATTATATGACATGCTTGGTATGATGCATTACGGCGATGCATTAAGCCCCATTTTCACAGTGCATAGCTCATATAATCTTGACCTCTTGACCAGATCGAAAACATTTGCAGATGACCAAATAAATGCAGTTCAAATGATAATTTTTGTCTTCAATACAGTAGAAAACACTGTGGGAAAACGAGAAAATGCTGTTTACCAGCATTTTCTCCTTTTCCCACAATGTTTTTAAAAGCCCTCTTCTTCATGGTCGTAAAACTTCGGAGTGTGTTGTAAAGGGTTAAATGATTGAAAATACAACCAACTGAAACTCAGATGTTCATCTTATAGGCTTGACTAAACAAGCAGCTTTTGTAGATCCAACATCAGGCTGCATATTCTGTGAAGTCTGATCTAAATCTTTGCCATCCACAAAAGCCCCTGTTTTCACCTGCAGCCCTGAAAGGGTTACTGATATATAAGGTTAAGTTGTAGTTAGAAATAAAAATTCATGTGTAAATGTACCTCTCTCATCTCTTTAAGCCGTATGTTTCTACTGGCAAAGAATATTCTTGACTGTTCCTGGTCTTTGATGAATCTTCGCTTTAATCTGTAGAATTCACTTCTATCAGATACATCTGAAATACAGCAATATCAACATGCAAACGCAAGATAGCTATATCAATACCTCTTGCAAACATTTTTTTATTTTGTCTGCATCTTTCAGAAGACTGTTTCAGAAAATATAGATAATAAAGATTAATAAAATTCTACCAAATGGGTACCCTTTTCCACACAATCCCAAGTTTTAATGATCCTGACAGAAAAGACCTTTGAAAACATTGTGGGAAAAGGAGAAAATGCTGGTAACCAGCATTTTCTTCTTTTCCCGCAATGTTTTCTTACCTTTAAGAGACGAATTCCATTATTTGTGCCAAATTTAATTTGTTGTTTGCAAATGCTTTCAATTTGGACAGTCCAAATTTTTGTCATTTGGTAATGAGTTAAACATTGTGATAAACCTTGACAATGCTTAAAACCAGCAATATTTCTTTTTGATACAATCTATTACAACAGGCAGACACTCCATCTTGCTATCAAACAAAAAGTGTTGTCTGTCTGGTGCGAACCTGAGGTAGAGAGTCCAAAACCAGCTTATGAAGAAACCAAATATTTCACTCTTTACACCACAACAAAATTTTAACTTTCTCTCTGATATGAAAGTGTTTACATGAACAAGATTCATGGTACTTGTCTTTGAAAGGGCAGAAAATGTTGTTGGTACTGGTTACTAGCATTTTCTGCTTTACTCACACCACTTTCAAAAAGCATTTTTCCCAGGATTATTAAAACTTGGAATTGTTTAGTAAAGCAGTCATGCACTATTAAAACATTTTAAATAAAATCACTAAAAAAATAATTATGAAATCGAACTACCAGTAGTTATCATTGAGAAAGGATGTGCTAGGATTGCCTCACAAGCGATCAAAAATCGGAAAGGGTACAAATGAAAATGGATGATACCTTCTTTCTTTGAAGACGATGTTGAAGGTTTTGAAACTGTCAGTCTTTCTTTACCAAATCCTGGTCCTGGTTTTGATCGAGATCTGACTCGCGTATCCCCAGTGCCCATTGTGAACAGCAAGGAGCTAGCAGTTGAAGTCTGTGTGTCCATTGTTGCAATACTTGTGTCGCTGTACGTATCTAGGCTGCTTTGAGTTAACCAGTTGTATGGGCCCTTGTGAGCTCCTAGATACAAAAATAACATGCAAACAGATCTTGGATTTTTCTTTAATCATGTACCACAGAAGTTTTAACAACCCTGAGAATGAGGCTTCAGAAAACATTGCTAGAAAAGGAGAAAATGCTGATCACCAGTTATTTCTTCATTTTCCATGATATTTTCTATCCTTTCAAAGTCAATTATCATTAACCAAGCCACATTTAATTTGTCCGCAAAATCTTTCAATTTCAGCCAGTCTAAGGTTTTGCCATTCACTTGAGCGTTAACTATTTATCATTTGACAAGGTTTTAGACAGCACCATAATGAAAGCATTTGAAGGCAATAAATTAACTGTCTCAAATGGTTGGACTTGTCTGTGAGAGGGCAGAGAACATTGTGGGAAAGAAGAAAATGCTGACATTTTTTTTTTACAATGTTTTCAAGTGCCTTTTCCTTCAGGGTTGCTAAAATGTGATTGTTTGGTAAAAGGACTGAAAGCCATTACTCTATGCAAAATGACTTAAACACTACTGTAGGTGACAGATTTGGAAAACATTGTTGGAAAAGCTGTAATCACATGTAAATTGCTCCTTTTCAATCCATATTTTCCACACAGTTGAAAAAATAAAGAATGTTAAATGTGTAGTTTGTGATAGATTATGGTGGGTTTAAAAATAGCTTGCAAAGTGATAACTTAATTATACAAAATTTCAGTTCATTTTCATTATCCATGTCCCTATGGGATGTTTTCAAAGTCATATAGTAAAATATATGTTATATGTATATGAGTCAAGGTTTAACCCTTGCCAGACGACAAAATTTTAGCCTTGTCAAAATTGAAAGCGTTTGCAGACGACAATTCCAATGTGGCTCAAATGGTGCAATTTTTCTTTGATAGGGTAGCAAACATTGTAGGAAAAGGAGAAAATGCTGGTTACCACAATGTTTTCAAAAAGCTTCTTTCCCAGGGTCATTGTAGGGTAATGGGTTACCACAAGAATACAAGTAAAAATGTGAAAAAGAGAAATTTATTCTTTCAGGCCATTTTTCTTTTGCCATATTCTTTTCATAAATAACATGCAGCAGATACAAAAAGTTACAGTAGTAGATAACAGGTTTCAAAGAGAAAACTTATCCCACTGATCTTAACTCTTTACCAAACAACAAAATTTTGGACTCTACCAAACTGAAAGTATTTGCAGATGACAAATTAAATATAGCTCAAATAATGATTTCTGTCTTTGATAGTGTAGAAAACATTGTGGGAAAAGGAGAAAATGCGGTAACCGCATTTTCTCCTTTTCCCACAAATGTTTTCAAAAGCCTTCCTTTTGAGAGTCGTGAAAACCCAGGATTGTGTTGTACAGTGTTAATGCACAGGTTTATGTGAACTTTTGCTTTAAATTGTGTTGTCCATCAAAAAAATGTTGTCCGCATGAAACATCTGCACAAAACTATCTTCTGTAATACTCTGGTCAATGCAGTATTGATATTGCAGTGTGCAGGTTTATTTTTCCTACAAACTGTTTTCTATTTCATTTTTTCAGCAGAGTTAAAAGTACCTTGTTCAACAGTGGCTGTAAATTGCTGTAAATCCATTGTTGCTCTAACTCCATCTACACTGTCTCCTATATCCATCTGAGATTGCAAGGATTGTGTTGCAAAGAGGGGTGTCATTGCTGCATGTCTCTGTCTCCAGGATGACTTCACATTGTAATCCTACCCAACAAATTGATGAATGAACTTCACAAATCACTCAAAGAAGGCAAAATGACAATTCACTTACAGAGTTTTGATATAAAACTTTTTTACAACATAAACAAAATAAAATTCTCTTACATGTAGCCACGGAACATATTTGTGCAGCTTTAACTTTTTAATGTCAACTTGATACAGAATGGTTTCTATGTTCCAAGAAACACAATCTAATTGAAACTTAGATAAGAGTTTATCAACAAGTTATGCATCTAGAAAAGTTAACCATGTTGAAGAAAAATCAGACATTGTTTTAATCCTTTGTCACAACACAAACATTATACTCACAACAAATTTACATTCTGACAATGGATGTTCAAAAATTTCCCTTTGATAATCTGGACTTTTTGATGTCATTTCTAGGAGGAGATTGGTTGCGTAGCTCAAATACTGTTGCTCAGTAACTGGCGAGTACATGGCTTCCAACATAGCCACTAGCCTGTCCAGGGTACCAACTGGAAGTCTTGTTTCACTGCTCCAAAAATTCTGCACTTGCAATCTACGAAGCAAATTTTCAACTAGATGTTCATGTATGCCTCTTTAAATACATACAGTGGACAGAGTATAAAACCACTGTTTGAAAACCAGTATATTCTTCTCTTCTTTTTTTTTTTACCATTTTAGAGAGCTGTATGTCTTAACCCTTTTCCAAACAATCCCAAGTTTTAATTACCCTGAAGAATAAAACCTCTGAAAACATTGTGAGAAAAGGATAAAATGCTGGTAATTTGTCATTTGCAAATGTTGTTAAGTAAAGAGTTAAGAATAGTAAGTGAAGTAAAAATATTACAGGTGCCCTAAACTTGTATGTAAAATGCACAATATGTTTCCCATCTTCCTCATCCAAACAAAAAAATCTTCATACAAATAAATACTAATTTCACTAGTTGTTTCTGTCTTACATCTGCGATATCTGAGAGAACAAGTCAACTCTATACCAGAGGACAAAATTCTAGATTCATCCATATTTAAGGTATCTGAGGAGGACAAATCAAATCTAGCTAGAATGGTAAGATTTTAGCTTGAAAGAGTACACAACATTGTGGGTAGAGGTGAAAATGCTTGTTATGTGTGTTTTCTCCTTTTCCAACAATGTTCCCATAAGCCTTCTTCCCCCAGCATTGTTTGGTAAACAGTTGAGATTTAAACTGTCCAGGAATGAAAAAAGCAAAGAACACTGTAGACTTTACCTGCAATGCAAGTCCTCATCCCCAAGGCCCTTCAACAAGCTTTCCTTTGTCTGCAGCATTATCTTCATGCTTTCATCTGATTCATCATCCCTAGAGAGATATTTACATTTCAATCACCTGGTTACAAAATCCAATAGGGTTCTGCAAGGCTCAGTGATCAGGGCAATGAGGGTGCTAGTCACCTTGGATTGTACCTGAGTTTTTGCTCAAGCTTTGACAGTTTCATTTGTGTTACTACATGTACAGTAATGAGGAAAAAAGACAACCATTTAATAAGAAGCAGGAGAGAGAAACTCAAAAAGTTAGAAACAGTTGTTTGGTGAGGTTTATCAAATAAATTCTTTACCAGATGACAAAATTTTACCTGACCAGTTCAAAACCTTTTGCAGACAACAAATTAAATGTAGCTCAAATTATGACAACTGTCTTTGATATGGTAAAAAAAATTGTGGGAAAAGGAGAAAATACTGTCTATACCAGCATTTTCTCCTTTTCCCACAATGTTTTCAAACTCCCTTCTTCTTCTTCTTCTTCTTCATGGTTGTCAAATCTCAAAATGGTGTCTTAAAAGGTTAAATGGAAGCTTAGTGACACAGATTTTCTCTGTTTCTTTTAAGTCTAGCACTTCCTTGAAAACACTATTTACTGCTCTTCAAAATACATCTGTACTTGTTTTCAGCCAGTTTTTAACCCATTTCATTTTTATTTTTTGAAACTATAATCATTCTTGTATCTTCTTGCCAAATGTTGCCCCTGACAGCTGCAAAGTTGCACAAACTGCGATTTTATTTTTTGGCAGCCTTCAAAGAAAACACTGTTGATGTTTCCGGTTTTAGATGAGGACAAATCCCTTGAGTTCCTCTATCCCTTACACCATATATATCTGTAGTTTACACACCTATTCAAAGTCTGAGCCATTTTACACAATTTCAAGTTAAGACAGCATTTTTTCTCTGTGCTGTAAAGATGTATCTTTAAATATTTTGCAGACAATGAAAATTATGATAAAACTTGCACAAAATATGCAGTTTTATCTCACTCAGATCTAGATTGTCTGATAAATTGAGATTCATTATAGGAGAAAGGCAAACTTTAATCTCTGAGTACAAAAAAACAGAAAGTACTTGTAATCAGCATATTCCTCATTTTCCCCCAATGATTTCAACCCTTTTGGACACATATCAAATCATTTGAGCTATATCTTATTGGTTGTCTGTAAATGGTATCAATATAGACAAATCCAAATAAATTTCACAGGTTAAAGGTTTACTTGTTACCTGACATACCTGTAATTGTCATAGATCCACATAAGTATCTCATACATCACAACTCTACATGCAGCACTGGGATTGGAGTTGAATGCAGTGATGGTTGGCAGCAAATAGCTGAGTTCTGCTGGTTTAAACCTAGACATTACAGCCTTAACTATCTTCAGCGAGGCCAACTGTGTGGCTTCATCCCTGTTATAACAAGAGAAAGATTTTGGGCCTGAACAAGCATACAGTATCAAAATTATTTTTACACAAATATAACTTTCAGATGTCAATATTTGTTTATTTCAGTACAGTGAGAAAGTCAATTTATGAATTTGTTTCAGTATGGTGAGAAGGTCAGTTTACAAATTTGTTAATCTTGATGCACTGACATTACTTAATGATTTTTTTTGTTTAGATGCAGTGAGAATGTAAGTTCTAAATTTATTTGTTTTGGTACAGTGAGCAGGTCAGTTTATGAATTTGTTTGTCCTGGTACAGTAAGAAGGGCAGTTCATGAATCTATTTTGGTATGGTGAGAAGGGCAGTTCATGAATTGGTTTGTTTTGGTTCAGTGAAGTCAATACTTGAATTTGTTTTCTTTCAAATGGTCAGTTCATGAATTTGTTTGTCCTGGTTACATTGAGATGGTAAGTGTATGCATTTGATTGTTTTGGAACAATGAGAAGATCCTTTTATGAGTTTGTTTCAGTACAGTGAAATAGAAGGTTTATAATAATATGGCCTGGCGCAACAATGCTTTCCTACAAAATTCATTTCTTTCCCAAACAACAAAATTTTTCACTTGTCAAAATTGAAAGATTTTGCAAATGGAAAAATAAATCTTGCATAAACGTTGGGATTTTGTCCTTGGAGGGTAGAAAACATTGGGGGAAAAGGAGATAATGCTGGTAACCAGCATTTTTTCCATTTCCCATAACGTTTTCAAAAGCCTTCTTCCTCAAAGTCTTTAAAACACAGGATCGTATATAAAGGTTTAAACATGCTCAAAAGTTTGAACCTTGTTTTGTACAAACAAAAAGGTTATTTGTATTCGTATTTTGACAGTCATTCTTCAGTCCTATGAAATAAAACTGGTACCAATTTGTGAAAATCTCCTGACAGTTAAAGAGAAGGGGAGTTAGTTTAATGGCAAAACTTGTTTCATTGTGGAAAAGCTTGTGAGAAACAATCATAATATAAGAATGTAGATAGCTTACATGCAACAATTTTAATATCAGGAGGGCTGTTATAACAAGTGAGAAATCATCATAATAATAATAAGCCATGCATGGGGAAAAGGAAGTTTACTGTATCTCTGTGACACATTATGCCAACCAAGTCATCACATAATTATGAATCCATAAAAACCAATTTGTCTAACATACAACTGGATCATGAGGTAGTACGGTCCTAGGACATGCAGAATACTTAGACATAGCAAAAAGCTTTGACCCATGTTAGCCTACTGCACAGGCTGACATGGGTCGATAATTTTTGAAAATGCATTAAACCCCTTTTCACAGACCATGACTGAAATAAACAGCTTATATGCAATACTAGTAACTATAATTGTAGGACTTTAGCATAATCAGGTGCCCAGATTTTCTGATGACGAACTGGTATCTTAGACACATTGCAAGTAACAAATTGAAACATCTTCTATGAAACTCAGACAGACAGAGATTGCATGCCAAGGCCACATATGAGACAAACAGCACAACAGCAGTTACTTACCTGTGTGTCAAAGCTGTAACAATACCCTTTGACTTTAGTTCCAAGAACAATTTATCACTGTCCACCTGATCAATGCACCCATTTAGTATTTCAAGACAGAGTGTCCTAAATTCACCATGGACTTGTGGTAACATAAACAACAGCTTGTTGATATACCTACAATCATATGGATAATTATTTAACCTTTTACAAAAAAGGAACTTTTGAAGTTGACCAACTGAAAGCATTTGCAGATGACAAATGTAGCTCATATGATGATGGAGTAGTAAACATTGTGGGAAAAGGTGAAAATTCTGGTCACCAGCATTTTCTCCTTTTCCCACAATGTTTTCAAAAGCCTTCTCTTTCAGTATTGTAAGAACTTGGGAATGTGTGGTAAAGGATTAACCCTCAGAGCGCCAAATAAACTAAAAAGACAATTTTACTTTCGAAATAAGACAAGAAAAATTGCAGTATTTTGATGGTTGTTGCCTATAGGACATATAGGACAGTACAGATCAAGGAGCAGATATCTTGATATACTGCAAAAGCGACTTTAGTTGTGAAAGGCACTCTTAGGGTTAAAATCACACAAAAATTTCAATCATAGAGATCTTTTTTACACATTATTGTCCTATAGATACTCCAGACATAGTTTTGGAAGTTTTTCAGTGAACTAATGCGTGTCTGAACTTGAAAACTTGAATATATGTGATTATGGGTGAAATGAGAAGAAGATTGTCCTCCCCTAACTGCATGAAAGAACGTTAGCCAATCTGGGAATAGGATTAATCTCTTTGCCAGAGGAAAAAATTGTGCTCTTCAGCAACCTGGAAGCTTTTGCAGGTGACATATTATTAGTAGCTCAACTGATGGGATTTCTTTCAGAAAAGGAATAAAACCATTCTTGGAACAAAAGAAAATTATGGTCTCCTGTCCACATGTCGTTTTCAAACGGCTCTTTCCTCAGAGTCACATAACCATGGTATACTTTGGTAAAGGGTTTTACTCTTTACTGCACAATCAAAGTTTTAAAGACCCTGTTTCAAAACACTTGGAAAACAATGTGGGAAAAGGAGTAAAGGCTGGTAACTAGTCCTATCTCCACAATATTTTCTACCCTTTCACGAACGAAAACTTTCATTTAAGGTATGTTCAATTTTTTGTCTGAATATGCTTTCAATTTCGACCAGTCTAACATTTTGCTGTGTGGTAAAGAGTTAACCTCTTACCAAATGACAAACCTTCAGACTTGTAAAAGTTCAAAGCATTTGCAGATGACAATCTAAAAGTGGCTAAAATGACTTGATTTATCTAAGAAAGGTTAGAAACATTGTGGAGCAAGGAGAAAATGCTGCTGACCAGCATTTTCTCCTTTTCCCACAATATCTTCTGAAGACTTCTCTTGCAAGGTCTTTAAAACTTGGGACTGTAAGGTAACGGCTTAACCCTTTACCACACACTCACAAGTCTTAACAACCCATAGAAAGAGGCCATTTGGAAACATTGTGGGAAAAGGAGAAAATGCTGGTAACCAGCTTTTTCTTCTTTTTCCACAATTTTTTCTGTCCTATCAGAGACAAATCCCATCATTTAGGTCACATTTAATTTGTTGTATGTGATTGCTTTCAGTTTGGGCCAGTCTAAAATTCTGTTGAGTTTTAAAAGGTTTACTGACAGATAAAGAATCTGCAAAGCAGATACACACCTGTCTGAAATATTTGGATAATGCTTCTGCATTCTGTGGACACATGTAATAAAGCTATCAGGTTTGGACTGGTGTAGTGAGCTCATAAGTTTATTCACGTAAGTATGAAACGATCCATCCTTTTCGTCCTCCTTGTCAGCCAGATGTTTAAAGATCATTCCACAGATCTCTGCAGTGGGTGCATATATCTGCTTGGAAGTGTTGTTCATATTGTTAGCTATCTTACTGAAAAACCTGTAAGAAAACCAAAGGGAAATATAAATCATTTAACCCTTTGCCACACAATCCCAGGTTTAAACAACCCTAAAAGACAGGGCTTTGGAAAACGTGAGAAAAGGAGAAAATGTTGGTAACCAACATTTTCTCCTTTACCCAATGTGATTTTTGTCCTTTCATTCAGAAGTTCCATCATTAGAGCCAGATTTATTATGTCGTCTGCAAATGCTTTCAATTTAGACCAGTCTAAAATTTTGTTGTTTTCGAATGAGTTAACAAAGAAACACAGTGTCACTTTTCATGAGATCTGTCTACTTTATTGTTTCTGCCTCTCTTTCACCGAATGTTAACACATTATTACCTACAAACAACTTTCTGCTCTAGCAGCTAAACCAAAATGGGAAACTATTTGCTGTGTAATTCTTTCCTCTGTCATAATCATTTCATGCATGCTAATGTTATAAGCCTTAACCCTTTACCAGACGACAAAATTTTAGCCATGTCCAAATCGAAACCATTTGCAGACGACAATTTCAATGCGTCTCAAATTGTGCAATTTTTCTTTGATAGGGTAGAAAACATTGTGAGAAAAGGAGAAAATGCTGGTTACCAGCATTTTCTCCTTTTCACACAATGTTTTTTTCAAAAGGCTTCTTTCCTTGGGTCGTTAAAAGGCGGCATTGTGCAGTAAAGGGTTAATTCAAGTTCAACATACAAATGTACATGTATTCATGCATTATAAAGAAATGCATGACTGAATGTTGTACTATGGCACATTGCAAGTTAAGGTCATTCAATGGTCTTATTTGTTCACTAACCCTTTACCACATAATTCTGAGTTTTGATGACCTTGATTATGAAGGCTTCTAAAACATTATTGGGAAAGGAGAAAAGCTGATAATCTGCTTTTTCTCCTTTACCCATATTGTTTCCTACCCTTTCAGACACTAATTCAAGAATTTTAACCACATTTGAAATGTCTGCAAATGCTTTAGATTTGGACAAGTCTAAAATTTGTGCCATATGGTATAGACTTGAACCTCAAATCACTTTGATAATCCACATTACAACCTTTACACAAAAAGCTTTTACAACTCATCTAATTTCAAAGCATTTGCTTATGACAAATTTGTCTCTTATCACGAAATTTGACAATCAGCGGGTACAAAACATTAATGGAAAGGGAAAATGCTGGTTACCAGCATTTTCTACTTTTCTCACAACATTTTCAAAAGCTTTCTTTCTCAGCGTTGAACCATGGGATCTAATTTCAAAGCATTTGCTTATGACAAATTTGTCTCTTATCACGAAATTTGACAATCAGCGGGTACAAAACATTAATGGAAAGGGAAAATGCTGGTTACCAGCATTTTCTACTTTTCTCACAACATTTTCAAAAGCTTTCTTTCTCAGCGTTGAACCATGGGAACATTTGGTATAGGGTTAACCCCTTACCACACAATCCTGACTTGTAATGACCCTGAGAAATAAGGCTTTTGAAAGCATTGTTACAAAATGAGAAAATGCCTGTGACCAGCATTTTCTTCTTTTTCCAACAATTTCTTCTATCCCATCAAGAGCCAGTTTTGTCATTTGTGCCAAATTTGTTGCCTAAAAATGCTTTAAATCTAGATGAGTCTAAAATTTTGTTGTTTGGTACAGAGTTAAAAGGACATGTGCTTCAAAGTTGTTTTAGGTTATAAAATAATAAATGCTTGTTCAGTGACTCTTCAATCCATGCAAAATCATTTTTTTTACAACATACTGTTTTCAACATTCATTTTGAGATAATCTGTTCTGTGAGATTTAAGATTTATACAAACTTACCTTTCCCTGTCAACAGGAGCCACTGGACCATAAGGCGAGAACTTACAAGCCAGTACAACTCCCATCACTTGTATGCCAACTAAATTGTCCTTGGACTTGACATCAGCATTGCTAAATTGGCCATAGATTTCCCTGTGCAAATAAGACAAAGATAATAAAACCATTTTCCACATGCAAGTACATTTTGGTATCGGTTAAGTGCCAGGCATTTTAAAACACTGCAACACCCTGAAGTAGTTGTTAAAGGAGGTAAAATGTATTTCTGTAAAACATTATAACTAAGCAAGTTATCACATAATTAGGGATCCATCAAATCCCCTTTAGTCTAACATAATGGTCATAAATAACTTGAGTCTGGAGGTAGGACGGTCCATGGGCATGCATAAATTTACAAATAGCAAAACATTTCTCTGCACAGGCTGACATGGATCGGTGCTTTTTTGCAGACACATTAAGTCGCCTTGTCACACAGTAAGACTCATTTGTATAAGCCAGAATTTAACAACTTAACCACACACACACACACATAAAAAAAAAAACGATAGAGTAATTTCTTGATCTTCATAGAAAAGAATTTCAGAAAATGAAAAAAGAGAAGAAAAATGAGAATAACTTACTGATAAGGTATTTCTACCCTGGGTTTCCAACATTCAAGCAGTGTCTTCAACATTTCCAGGTTGTTCCTAAATACTTGTCTGTTTTCATGGTAAATGTTTTTGACCACAAAATGAACAAGTCTTGATGCCATTGCTTTTTCTTCCACATTGTCCTGTTATATAAATACACAATATCCTTTACTGTATCTATAATGCTTTTTTGAATGGGAATAACCAAGAACCCCAGCACTAAACTGTTCTGTGTCTGTGCCTAAATAGGTACTATTAACCCTTTCCCAAACAACAAATTTTAGACCTTCCAAACTGAAAGAGTTTGCAGACGACAATTTTAAATTTGATGAAAATGGCGGAAAGTTCTCCAAAAGGGTAGAAAACACTGTGGGAAAAGGAGAAATTGCTCGTTACGAGCAATTTCTCCTTTTCCCACAGTGTTTTCTAAAGACTTGTACTGCAGAAAACCAGGGCTTGTTTGGGAAAGGGTTAATTCTCCCTTAACTATTTCGGCACCAAATAAACTAATTCGGCCTCTTTTGATGGCTGTAAATACAATCCACTGAGTCGCCGAAGATTTTTATCATACAGGCTTGACAAAACAAGCAGAGGGCATAGATCAAAGATCAGATTGCACATTCTGTGCAGTCTGATCTTGATCTATGCCCTCCGCAAAAGTCCCTGTTTTCGCCTATGGCGATGAAAGGGTTAAAATGTTCTACTTTCCTTGGATAATATCAATTGACTCTTTACCAAATGACAAAATTTCAGACATGTCCAAATTGAGAGTATTTGCAGACAATGAATTAAATGTGGCTTTCCTGATAGGATTTGTCTTTGAAATGGTGTGAAATATGGTAGGAAAATGAGAAAATGCTGGTTTCCTGCATTTTCTCCTTTCCTCACGATGCTGCCAAAGGCATTCTACCTCAGGTCCAATAAAACTTGTAATTGTTTGGTACAGAGGTAATGAGCTGAAATATTTCACAATACAAATGAACTAAAACTGACAACATCTCAACATACTAACATCAATCCAGGTTTGAACCAGAATGCTGCATGCAGTGGCATACCTGTGTCAAAAAGATTTTGATGGATACCTGCCCCTACTGTATGGATTTCCTTTTTAATAGGTAACACATAGTCCAGGTTTGAAGTAAATATCTTCAGTAATATCAGTGATATTATAAAATGTCAAAGTTTTTGAGAATTTTAATACTAAAAGGGGACATAACTGTGTCAAAAACATTTTGATGGTTATCTGCCCCTGTTGTATGAGTTGCCCTTTTAACATTATCACAGTGTCTTAGATACTGAATGGCTACGGCTTAAATGACTCTGTAATAGATTAAAAAAGAACTGAAGAGTTCCACTACACTATGTTTTAAAATTTAATAATTCAAAACACAGTAATTCATAACCCCACTTTTCTGACACCCTACCTAGTGTGTGGGCCTTTATATATCGTAAATGAGTGCACCCAGAAACTTCCGGAAGTACATTCGAGAAAAACACAGGGGAATTCCCAATAAGAATGCACGCTGGATTACTCGGTAATAACTATCAATTTTTCTTTGAGACCTTGATATGGACCTATCATACAAACAGCTAAGTACCTATTATTACTATCAATTAAAATCATTCGCTAATTACAAAGTAATTATGACAATTGATATTCATTCTAGACTATTCTGCATTCATCATGTTTTGTAAACAAAACATCGAAAGTACTAGAAATAGCTTGATACTGTTACTAAAATTAGAACATCAAATAAACATAATTACATGTAGATTACATGTATTCACGAACGTTCTATAACAATATTGAACAAGTATTCCAAGTTCCAGGTTAATATTTTCATTATTAACAGAGATTTTGAAAATTCTCGAAGTTTTTGCAAGACAACAATTCAGACAACTCAAGGGTTATGACAATATCTCAATGTTTTCTTTGAAAACAGCCAAGCTATAAATGATGCGTTAGTTTGAAACAGCTCACCAATGACAACTGATGAGATAATGTTAAGATAACTGCAAATGAAAATTATGTGAAAAGTGTGTGAAAAGGAGCAATTGCCCAAACTGATTCTTTGATCATAAAACTATATTCCAATTTCTTGTTTCTTGATTTAAAGAAAAACCTGAAGTAAAAGTTCAGTTACAACCACAGGAAAAAAATAGTACAATCCTATCTGGAATAGGTTGGTCAATACAATAATGAAGAAGACGAGGATATAAAATCTATGAACCAAAAGATGGAAAGACAAGCTGGTATTCTCAGACAAAATATTTGTAGATAATTGTTTTTCCCTCACCACAGCTAACACTTCTAACATACTTGATGTATGTCCTGGATGAGCACACTAAGATCAGCCTGCAGATATGTGCATTCTGATCCTAGCATCTCCTAGTTCCTCTGTGCTCTATCAATGGCTCTACTTTTAGCCATGAAATCCCTGTTACCAAACAATCCTGAATTTTATTGACCTTGCGAAAGGAGGCTTTTGAAAACATGGTAGGAAAAGAAGAAAATGCTGGTTACCAAAATTTTGTCCTTATCCAATAA
Source organism: Tridacna gigas (assembly GCA_945859785.2). Taxonomy (NCBI): domain Eukaryota; kingdom Metazoa; phylum Mollusca; class Bivalvia; order Cardiida; family Cardiidae; genus Tridacna; species Tridacna gigas. The sequence goes on from OX244030.2 coordinate 23,199,973, forward strand.
CATTTTCCACCCTTTCAGAGTCAATTCCCACTGTATTAGCCACATTTGATTTGTTGTCTCCAAATGTTGTCAAATGGCGGAGTCAGACATTTTATCATCTGGTAGAGGGTTAAATACCAAGTAATCTTCAAGGAACGTAATTTGGTAATTGCCATGCTCTGGCAAAAGGGGGCTTAATGCATCTCTGTAATGCATTGTTCCAAGCAAGACACCACATAACTAATGAAATCCATTTTGTCTAACAAATGACTAAATCCTGAGGTGGAATGATCCTTGGACATGCAAAAAATTGACCAAAGGCAAAAAACTTTTGGCCCAGGTCAGCCTGCGCAGACTGCTCAGGCTGACCTGGGTCAATACTTTTTGCAGGTGCATTAAGCACTCTATTCACAGAGCATGACTCAAATACAGGTGGTGGGTAAATAATATTTACCTTGGGTATTGCAGTCTTACTCCATGACAGCATAGTGACAACAAGGTCTACTATAAAGTAGTTAATACTACCACTACCTAGAGGTCCACCAATAATGAGCTGACACAGAGGCTGTAGCCAGTGGCCTGCATAGGGCTCAAATACCTGCAAGATGAAAAGCAATACAGTAAGTGTTACTGTCATTTTTATTGGCTGAAAAAAAAAGAACAAACAGACTGGATATAATATAAGTTGATTTCATTAGTAATGCACTTTGACATATATAGCATTACAGCTAGAAACACATAATACCTTCAGCAGACAACTCTTTGGACCTTTCGGCAATATTTGAAAATACTGTAGCATACGAAGAACTTGCTTTTCTCATTTTGCATATTTTTTCCCCAATGCATTTATCTTTGAAACTCTAATTCAATGCAAAGCAAGGGAAAAGATTCAAATTTTGGTCTGTAGATTGTGTATGACCATTTCTTTCTTGTAACAGTGACTTTGACCTTTATTTTGACGACAAAATGAAGGTATTGTGCATAATCCATATACCAGGATAAGAGACTTGTAACATGACTTCTGCAATGCAAACAATAGGTACCCTACTGGTTTAGTTTGAATAAATCATTTCTAGTTTTGTGTGAATGACCTTGATCTATACCTTATCCATGGGCACAAGCTTTGTGTCAAGATCAAAGCTGGCAGGGGACATACAAACCATTCTTAGCTTGCTGGATAAAACTTATGGTATGCTGTTTCTAATGAATTATGGTTTATTCATTCAACACATACATGTATGAAAACATTGAGGCAAAAAGAGAATTGCAAGTCTCAAGCAATATCTACTTTTGCAACAATATTTTTAATTTAAAAGTGGTCAGCTATATTCAGTAGGAGGTAATTAGATAAAAGTAATCAATACTAACCTCTGCTGTGTTCATGATGAGTTTTGCAAGAAACAACTTTATATTATGATGAGTCCGACTATTACTCATTTTGGTATGCAACTTCTCCATCCAAGATGGCATGCTGGGATTACTAGCACCCTGTATATAATTACAAAACAAACCCTTATGAGGCGGGGTTTAGAGAGAATGGCGATTGTTACAACCATGGTTGCAAATGTCAAAGAGTAAATGTTTAGGTTGGGATTAACTTTGCTAATTTTTCATTACACATGATAGAAAGGAAAATATTATTTAATTCGTTAACAGATGACAAAATTTTACACTTGTCCATATTGAAAGATTGAAAGCAGTTGCAGACAACAAATTGAACATAAATCACATAATGAGTTTTGTCTTAAGAATGGTAGAAAAAAAATTGTGGGATATAAGCCTACCCCCCCCCCCCAAAAAAAAAAAGTCAAAATGGACACAAAAAGCAGGTCTAATAAAGTATTATTCATACCACAAAGCAATGAACTCCCTCGTGAGAAGATTTTCAGAGTCTTCTCTATAAAGCATTATGAAATTTGTAACTATATCAGAGTGGGACCATCTTTGACCCAAGGTCTATAATTAATTGAATCCTTGTAAAAATGCAAATGGTTATAAACAAGAAAATATTTAAAGTTTCCGTTATGTAAAGCCCTGTGAAAAGTGTGAGCCACTGAGAGGGGGCCAATTTAGACTACAGGGCCAAATTTTGAATAAAACAAGTAGTGATCCTCTAGAAGAAACCATCTGCCAAATCTGGCACCCTAGGATTTATGGTTAGGGATATGGAAGTTTTATGTAAAACTTGTGACCTCCCCCTGGGGAAGGCAAATCTTTACCCTAGGGCTATAATTTAAACACCCTTGGTAGAAGTCTACTAGATGAAGCTACATGCAAAATTTGGTAGCCCTACGCCTTAAGGTTAGGAACCAGGAGGTTATCTTAGTTTTCAGTTTACGAGTCACTGTAAAACTTGTGGAACTCCCCTGAACAGGACCAATTTTGACCTCAGGGCTATAATCGGGACAATCTTGGTAAAGGTCCACTAGCTGAAGCCACAAGCAAAAGCAAAATTCAGAAGTAGATACTTGAAATAGAATTTAAAATGTGGGCAAAAAAACAAATGGATGCAGGACAGACACAGGGTCATGACATAAGCTCAGTCACCTTCTGCCAGTGGAGCTAAAAATGGAAATGGATAAGACTTGAATTTTTTTTTTTCAGGGGGTATTGTATGTAACATGAACATGTGAAAACCAACCTGCTGAACTTCTGGTGTGATTTTGTTTTTCTGCATATGTTTAATCACAGCAATCATCATGGGCATGCACTCATGTTTGTTGAGGTCATCCATCTCCAGTTCAAGATAGTTTTCATCAACTGTAACCTGACCCTCCTAAAACATACAAGCTTTTTCACTAAACCAAAACAACAAAATTTTGGACTAGTCCAAACTGAAAATGTTTACAGACAATACAATAGATATGGCTTTTTCAGTCGAATTTGTCACTAAATGAGAACTAAACGTTGTGGGAAAAGGAGGAAACACTGGTTATGAGCCTTTTCTCCTTTTCCCTGATTTCAAAAGCCTTTTCTTTATGGTCTTTGAAACATGGGGTTGTTTCGAATGGGGTTGTTTCGAATAGGGTTAACTAAGCTTGTAAACCTCCCCCCCCCAAAAAAAAACCTACAAACATAATTATTACAACAAAACACAACCTTTTGCATGATACCTATACTATGAGACCTATACTATGAGAAGGTAAAACCATTTTGCTCATAATTCTGCTACAACTACACCTGTTAATGCTACATCTAATACATCAAGGCATTTGGCTTTGTGGTTTCAGACAAGAAGACTATCAGAAATTTTCTCTAACACCAACACTATACACAAGCCAAAAGTTTGACCTACCCTAAAGAAGGTCAACTGATGGTTATCACCAATAACAAAATTTTAAACTGGTCCATAATGAAAACATCTACAGACTACAATTTTAAATGTGACATACATTATTGCACAAGGAGGTGATGCTGGTTACCAACATCTTCACATCATCCAGCTATGCTTTCAAAAGTCTCTTCCACAAGGTTGTGAAATGCAGGTCTGGGTATAGTGTTGAGAAATTTCACTGTAGATCTGATACTAGCATCAATATCATGTATTAATGCCATTTGATTTTCAGCAGTAGGGAAGGACTGTAAATTATAGTAATGATGGCAATCTTGGTCACATGATATTAATTCAAACAAAAAGCTTTCTTCCATCCTTAGGAGTCTTAAAAGACACTATACACATAACAAAACCTCAAAAACTTTATGATTTCTGGACACTTGCCCAGACAACACTGAAAAGTCATACCACATGTTTATCAAATACCCATTTTATGGAAGTAGAATGGAGTAACCTATCTCATAACAACTGATGGTTGATTTTGATTTTCAGCATTACCGTAATTCTTCAAAATGGACAGTGGCTGTTATAAGTTATGCTCAGTGTAGAATTAGTTTGATCCTTTATTTCTGACAAGTCATTTGAAGTAATAGTAGACAGAAAACTTGAAGGGAAATGAAAAATACCTTCATTGAATTATACAAAAATAACTGAGAGTTAACTCTTTACCCAATGGCAAAATATTACGACTAGCCAAAAATCGAAAGAATTTACAGCAAACAAGAAAAATAGAGGTCAAATGACTGGATTTATTTCTGAAAAAAAATTGGGAAAAAAATTGTAGGAAATGGAAACAAGAGGACCATGATGGTCCTAAATCGCTCACCTAAAATGCAACTCAGCTGTCATTGTTATGGCCACTTGCCTCTTGTTTTTTGCTGGAATATTTTAGTTTTGAAAATGATTCATCCATATGAAAATACCAACAATCAGAGCTGGTAAGAAAATGATAGTCGAAATTATAGGCCCTAGAGTGTAAACAATGGAATTGTCATCAAGATCCCCTATTTTGATGCTTTTAGCTTGTCCCCATTTTGATCAGATTTGTCCTTAGGTCATTATGAACATCCAGGGAAATTGTGGAGCCAGAATTGTGGTTGCTGAGTGTGTTCATGTTCATGTTCACAACCTTACAAACATTCTGGGCGATGGATCAAGATTATGCTCGAATTATGATACTTATATAATAAACAGACGCATATTCAAGGATACATAAAAGCTAACCATGAGTATGTTATGCTCAGGTGAGCTGATAATGGGTTTTCAGACAGAATCACATGCCAAATGTATGTTGTGGGCCATACAATATGGAACAGGAGGATTCCAAGAATACACTCTTTACATATTTGATCCCACATTGTGACTACAAAGGACTTTTTGTGATTCCAAGGAAGAAATTTGGTAAATGCTATTAGCAAACAAGAGCCGTCAAGTGGTTGTTGAGAAATCGCTTCGGACGGACAGACAGACAGACGAAGTGGGGACTATATGCTCGCTCTTACGGGAGCATAACTATCCACCAGTCCATGCTGAATATGAAAGTTCTAGGGTTAATGTTTGGATGAAAGAAGATTTTAAAAGATCTTTTATTTGGATGTGGAAACTGGGATCCAACAACAAAGCACTTATTTTTTTTTCCTAAGGTCACAATTCGATGTACTTTGGTAGAGTGCTACTGTTGCCAATTAAGTTGTAGGCTTTGTGTTTGGGTTGATTTTTTTTTTTTTTTCAGCAGTTGACATGGAAACCAGAGTTGTTCATGAATTCCAATTTATCAAAGGGCAATACGGTTGATCTTGCTTAGCTAAGCGACTACGTTTATTAAGCCAACACTTTTATTAAGCGATAGGAATTCCAATGTCTCTGTTGAAATATATAAGACTAGCTGGAATTGAATGCCCCATGGATTAAAGCCTTTATGCTGAGCTAAATCCTATGTTGTTAGTATTTATTACAATCGTCTTAGTGAGAGTATTGTAATGAATATTACCAACAAAGGCTTTTCTTGAAAGTAAGGTATTATTTGAGTGCAAGAAATGTTGCCACTCCATGTAATCTGAATAAGTTTTTGTTGCATTAAGAGACCATTTTCTAAAGTGACCAATTTTGGCAGTCCCTTGAGTGGTCACTTAATAGATGTTTTACCCATACAAAGACCCAAATCCAACACTATTGGTGTATATAAATTGTAAATTATCAAAATGTGTTTGTGAAATTTAAATGCATATAAGCGATCATTCACAGATATGGCCTTGATATTCAGTCTTAATATTGTGATTATACCTTTTTTATGAGTAGGTCCAAAAATAAATTAGATATGCAATGACCTTTTGATAGACAGGCAAATGAAAAGTTGACAACAATTAGACAATAATTGCAGAAAGCAGTTAAAAGACTCAGTGTTTCCCAATAGTGGCACATACCTGGTACGGGTTGACATCTGCGACAGCCCAAAATAGGGTTCAACTTATAATGATACTCAGGGGACCGAAGAAATCATATCGTTTTATCTGAATATCGTTTTAACTGATGTATATTCTTATAAAAAGAGACCCTGTTGGGACCAAGGGATTAACGTCATTATAACCAATATATCGTATTAAGCAATATAGTAATAAGCAAAGTTTACTGTAATTGTTGCAGAGATGCTCAAGAAATTAATTAATATTTTAGCAGATCAGTATTGAGTTGACTCTTTTCAAGATATAATGGTGATCAACCTCTTTCCTACAACCACTTGCAAGAAGACTCAACACTATAATGCTACATGCCAAATATGAAAGCTCTAGCCCTTACGGTTTTGGACAAGAAGATTTTTAAAGATTTCCCTCTTTATCTCTATGTGAAATCCGAGACCAACAAAATATGGCTAATTTTCACACCAGGGCCATAATTTTAAGTGTTTTGGTAGAGGGCCACTAGATATGTTACTGTGGGGACGGTTCAGAAAAGCAGCTCCAGAGGCATCCATAGCTCCAGTCAAGGTCCCTCCCCTACTTTGGAAGATTTAAGAGGTATATCAAGGAACTTAATATCAAATTCACTGGCCCAAAACACAAAGAATACCTACTCAGTGGCTTTACATAAGCTTGATGAATTCCGAGATTTATATAATCTGCCAAAAGTATGGCCAATCCCTTGTCACGACCTTCTTAATTTTGTGTCGTATTTAGTGTACAAAGCAACAGCAGTATCGACAATCTCTACATACTTGTCAGCAATATCTTATACCCATAAATTAAGTCAAGTCACAGATACAACAAAGTCTTTTCTTGTGTCTAAAGCCATAGAAGGTGCCAGAAGGAATAGAGGTAATAGTTTGGATACCAGAGCTCCAATAACAGTAGACATTCTGGAACAAATGATGAAAAGCTTACCACACATCTGTCAAAATTCTTACGAAGAATGTTTATTCCGAGCTGCTTTCTCCCTCGCATTTTTTGGTCTCCTAAGGATAGGGGAATTCACACAAGTTAATAATAAGGCAGCCAGCAAAAAGGTTATCAAATACCAGGATGTTGAAATTACACAAAAGCAACTGAATGTAACCATTAAATGGTCAAAGACAGATCAATGTGGGAAATCGGTTGTTCTCCAAATTTCAAAAAATGACAAATGGTACTGCCCTGTAGCCTGTATGAGCGAATATTTAAAGTTTCGCCAAAATAAATGTAACAATGACCTATTTATCCACCTGAATGGCAAGTCCCTGACTAGGTATCAATTTAATGCCATGATGACAAAGTCCCTAAAGTTTATCAAGTCTGAAGGACACTTCAGGTCACATAGTTTTAGGATCGGGGGTGCTACACATCTGGCTAATTTAGGTAAAGTAGAGAGTGAAATCATGAAAGCAGGGAGGTGGCAATCTCAGGTATATTCAAAGTACATAAGGCTTTAAGATTTATCAAGCTATTCAATCCAGTCTTGATTACTGCTGAAACGTATAGTTTTTTCAGATAAGTCCAAAATGTATATTGTTGGTTCGTCCTATGTGTACTGGGCCGGGTTGGAAAAAATGGATGAAGTCTCAAATTTGGGGAGGAGCAACTTGGCTGTAAATTGGCATGGGACAAGGGGGCTCACACTTGACAAGCTGGATACAGAAATGGCACAATCTTCAGACAGGATAAGTATCCAAAATTTATTCTCATTCATTGTGGCTCAAATGATTTAACAACTGAGGGGATAACGGGGAAATCTATAATAGAGAAAATAAAAACATCCTTTTTAAGATACAAAGCCTTGTTCAGCAAGACAATTTTAATATGGTCCTCTATTTACCAAGAAGGTATTGGCACTATGCTCCCTTGGGCACAGGAGCACAAATTGACAAAAAGAGGAAAAGGGTGAACGCAGCAGTCCGAGCATTTGTTTTAGAGTCTGGTGGAAAAATAATAAATAATGACAGTTATATCAATGTAACAGAGGTAAGTTTATACAGGCAGGATGGGTGTCACTTGTCAAAGTTAGGGAATGAAGTCCTGATTAAAAATTGGAAACTTGCTGTCGCTCTGTTCCTGGAAACAAACACGAGTCAGTATCCAAGTCCACATTTTGTGGCGAATGAATCGTCTAAATAGATGCTTCATAGTGGCGGTCCTGGGGAGACAACAAGCCTTTTTGGTGGTTTCAGCCTGGCCTTATCCTCGGCCTGACAGTCTCACAAGCTGCAGGTTGTGTAGTGTGGTTTTCAGTTGTACCTGTCTGTGTGTTTTTGGGATGGGGCCTACCTCTGTATAACGAGGGGGTCCCCCTCCACCTCTATGTATAGAGGGGAGGTTCAGAGCAGCAAAACGCTTGGATCCTTACTTCGAGGATGGGGTATACGGGCTGACCCCTTCAGGCTGTCCACATGGGAGTAACCTGTGGGACGTCGCCACTTTGGCAACATTGGACGCGGACTGGCCAGTAACACGATAGGTCGTAGGTAGTCTGTAGTCTCCCAAGGGCTGGGGTCACAAAATGTTTTGTTAGTTATTATGATTGTTAGTTGTAATTTGTATAGTTTTTTCTCTTGACCTTGCTGCCCAAAATATGCCAACAAAGATGTAAAAATAAAATCTTAAAACCTGTATTAAATGAGATATTTTGAGTCAAAACTGTATTATAGTGTTAATTTTATCCCTTAGTGTCTTGACAAGTTGAAGCAGACCGGTATATCTATGTCATTATCATTCTGTCAATATTGATTTAATACAGATTATAGGGTTTTATATCCTATAATCCCATTTAAAGCAATTTGGCTATGGGTGTAGTTTTTCAGTCTATGGGCCAGAACAGCAGTCAGCAAAAGGTACCTCTTGAGTAAGAGTATTCTCCCTTGCCGGAGTTACTATACCAGAATCCTAAAGAGCACCTGTTTAACTGGCACTTCCTTTTCCTGCAACTCTTGAAGGTCAAAGACACAACTTTAAACAGCACAAACACCCTCCCTCCCACCCAAGGATAAAGGTCGCAATAAATTAAGAAAAATTCTGACTAAGTTATTAACTATCAGCTTTAGTCTCATTTCAGTGAAAGTGATCCAGAACCACACAGTCGCAAGCCTACATACCTGTATCATAACATGAAGGGGAAGGGATTCATCCAAAGATCAAGTGTCAATGAACATTGTTAATTTACATAGATATAAAAGATAGAACAGTGAACAGGACTATAAACGTTTATGTGCAAACGAAACCGGGAATACCTTTGTTTAACTATACATGTGCATTTCTAAATGTGCCTACTTGAATACAAAGCAAGTCCATAACATTTGAAGCTGGCGCAAGGTCAGATATAATTCAATCGCAATGAGGGGGCGGTCCTGGGGAGACAACAAGCCTTTTTGGTGGTTTCAGCCTGGCCTTATCCTCGGCCTGACAGTCTCACAAGCTGCAGGTTGTGTAGTGTGGTTTTCAGTTGTACCTGTCTGTGTGTTTTTGGGATGGGGCCTACCTCTGTATAACGAGGGGGTCCCCCTCCACCTCTATGTATAGAGGGGAGGTTCAGAGCAGCAAAACGCTTGGATCCTTACTTCGAGGATGGGGTATACGGGCTGACCCCTTCAGGCTGTCCACATGGGAGTAACCTGTGGGACGTCGCCACTTTGGCAACATTGGACGCGGACTGGCCAGTAACACGATAGGTCGTAGGTAGTCTGTAGTCTCCCCAGGGCTGGGGTCACAAAATGTTTTGTTAGTTATTATGATTGTTAGTTGTAATTTGTATAGTTTTTTCTCTTGACCTTGCTGCCCAAAATATGCCAACAAAGATGTAAAAATAAAATCTTAAAACCTGTATTAAATGAGATATTTTGAGTCAAAACTGTATTATAGTGTTAATTTTATCCCTTAGTGTCTTGACAAGTTGAAGCAGACCGGTATATCTATGTCATTATCATTCTGTCAATATTGATTTAAAAGACTCAGTGTTTCCCAATAGTGGCACATACCTGGTACGGGTTGACATCTGCGACAGCCCAAAATAGGGTTCAACTTATAATGATACTCAGGGGACCGAAGAAATCATATCGTTTTATCTGAATATCGTTTCAACTGATGTATATTCTTATAAAAAGAGACCCTGTTGGGACCAAGGGATTAACGTCATTATAACCAATATATCGTATTAAGCAATATAGTAATAAGCAAAGTTTACTGTAATTGTTGCAGAGATGCTCAAGAAATTAATTAATATTTTAGCAGATCAGTATTGAGTTGACTCTTTTCAAGATATAATGGTGATCAACCTCTTTCCCACAACCACTTGCAAGAAGACTCAACACTATAATGCTACATGCCAAATATGAAAGCTCTAGCCCTTACGGTTTTGGACAAGAAGATTTTTAAAGATTTCCCTCTTTATCTCTATGTGAAATCCGAGACCAACAAAATATGGCTAATTTTCACACCAGGGCCATAATTTTAAGTGTTTTGGTAGAGGGCCACTAGATGATGTTACATGCCAAATATGAAAGCTCTAGCCCTTACGGTTTGGGACAAGAAGATTTTTAAAGATTCCCAGAACCCACAACATAGGGCCAATTTTTAACATCAGGGCCATAATTTGAAGTATTTTGGTAGAGGGCCATTAGATGATGCTACATGCCATATATGAAAGCTCTAGCCCTTACGGTTTGGGACAAGAAGATTTTTAAAGATTTCCTTCTTTATCTCTATGTGAAATCAGAGACCCCACAACATTGGGCCAATTTTTAACACCAAGGCCATAATTTGAAGTATTTTGGTAGAGGGTCACTAGATGATGCTACATGCCATATATGAAAGCTCTAGCCCTTCCCGTTTGGGACAAGAAGATTTTTAAAGATTTCCTTCTTTATCTCTATGTGAAATCCGAGAACCCACAACATAGGGCCAATTTCCACACTAGGGCCATAATTTGAAGTATTTTGGTAGAGGGCCACTAGATGATGCTACATGCCATATATGAAAGCTCTAGCCCTTACAGTTTGGGACAAGAAGATTTTTAAAGCTTTTTCATTCTGTTGCCATGGCAACCAGAGTTCTTCACTGATTTCAATTCTTTGAAGTATTTTGAAAGAGCATGACCAAAGGATCATTTCTGTGAAGTTTGACTGAAATCTGATCGTTAGTTTAGGAGGAGAAGATTTTTTTTTGTAATTGTGAACGGACGGACGGACAGACAGACCGACGACGGACATTGACCGATCACAATAGCTCACCTCGAGCACTTCATGCTCAGGTGAGCTAAAAACTGCTGGTTTGGGGAATTTTCTCCTTTTCTCACAATGTTTTCAGAAGCCTTTTTTTCAGGGATGGTTAAGACTACGAATTGGTTTGGTAAAGGGTTAAATTCAACTTTTCCTTTAACCTCATTATTTTCAAAAGCTGTCCACTGCAGAGCATAAGAAGATGCATTTTTCTAGTTGTTTCAGTAAAAGTAAGATAAATCTACAAACATGGGACTGCAAGTTCAGTTATTAACTCTTTACCAAGCAATCTCTTGTTTTAACCACCCTATAAAGAGGGTTTTTCATGGGATTATGGAAAAAAGCATTTCTTCACATGGTTTTCTACTTGTTTTCAAATTCCATTATATAGACAACTATATATCTGTTATCTGCAATACATGTATTTTCAAGCAGAAACAGTCTAAAATATTGTCATTTCGGGAAGAATTAAAACAGAAGAATCCCACTAAAACTCACCATTTCTTCTTCAACCTTTAGAATTGCTTTGGTTCCCTTTCTTTTCCGACTTCCTTGGCTTGATAATGACTAGTCAAACATACAAATATAAAGAAAATTACAAACATACATGCTGGAGAGCTATCATTCATATAATTAATAGAGATTCTGAAAACTTCCCTATTACTATCTATTATTTTATCAGCAGTAAGTAAAGACTTCTCATCTTATATCTAAAAATACCTAAATTCATTTATACAGGGTTTTTTTCCTTATGTTTCTTTTTTTTTTTCTTTGGGAGGGGGGGGAACAATTTTATTTTGTAACTACAATAAGTACATGGAAATAGTCCATAGGTATTATGTATGAGTTTCTTCCAAAATTTTTCATGAAGGCTCTGGCTTGCTCCTTCTTCGGACTGATAACAGAATTTTATGGAAATTACAATATAAAATACAACCATACAAAAATTGCAACTAACAAGAGTTTTTCAAGCAGTTAACTCTACCAACAATAAAAGTTTAGACATCCAAATTCAAAGTCTTTGCAGACGACAAATTAAATGTGGCTCAAATGACAAAATTTGTCATACAAAGAGTAGAAAATATTGTGAGAAAAAGAGAAAATACTGGTAACCAGTATTTTCTCCTTTTTTAGCTACGTTTTGAAAAATCTTTTTTAACAGGGTTGCTACAACTCAGGATTGTGTGGTATGTTGATACCAAGGTTAATACCAATCACTTTTTTTTCACAAAATGAGATTTTACCCCCACTGTGCCTGACATTGAGAAATACTGAGACACATCTTCACTGAGACTGCTGTCAGCCAGGTACTGTGATGCAAGATTGATAGAAGGAGAAACATCATCATCACTGTCTTCATCCTCCTTCTGTCTGTCTTTCATGTCTTGGTGAATACTGACAAATCTCTTCTTTCTCTCCATTGGAGACTGCAATCAGAATTGATATATAGAATTCAACTAGTTACTCCCTCAAAGAAAATACACCATTTAACCCCTTACCAAACAATCCCATGTTTTAGCAACCCTACATGAAAAGGCTTTTGAAAACATTGTGGGAAAAGGAGAAAATGCTGGTTACCAGCATTTTCTCCTTTACCCATGATGTTTTCAAAAGGCTTCTTCATCAGGGTTGTTAAAACTCAGAATTGTGTGGTAAAGGGTTAAAACATGGGGGTGTTTGGTAAAGTTTGAAATATGGAAACAATAAGTAGTTTCCTTATTTCTTTAGGATTTTAGATCGAAATAAAAGTATAAGCCACAGGACGCAATCTTTGTTTGTATAGGGGGTTTTCCTCTTTCACAAAAACAGCTCACTTTCTTATGTTTAACTGGGACACTCAAGCAGGGAACAAGAACATAACAGTAAGAAGACCTTATCTTATAGCATATTCAGATAAATCTATGTAAAAAAAGAACACATTACTCTACAAGTCAAGGAAACCATACACTCACCATCAATTCTATTGGGAATTCATAGGTCCTGTCCTTATCAATGAAATTTTCTAGCAAAAATTGGCCCTGAAACAGTATAAACACGTGACATTAGCTTAAGACAACATAAAACGAAAGATTTTCTTCGACCTTTTACCAAACAATCCTGTCTTTTAGCCAAAAAACTGAGAAAATGGACTTACAAAAACATTGTGAAGTTGCTGACAGCTAGTTTTTTACCTACAATAGGAAAATTAATCAATCAAGCCACATATACTTTGTTGCTGCACATGCTCTCAATATGGGGGAGTCTAAAATTTTGTTGTTTGGTGAAGGGTTAAAACCTCAATTCAATTCTTTTTGTCATTTATTAAAGACAAGCCTCATTTCTTTACACATAACACACAGAAACAAAATAGTTAACCCATCTTGAAAAATAAAAAAACCTAGATTATAATTAGGGATGGCAACGGTTAGTAGAGTTACTAACCGGTTAATTGGTAAATCTTTTGACCGGTTAACCGGTTAACCAAAGGAAGAACTTTGTCAATTTGTCTATCATTGGAAATACCTTCATATGGGACGATGTTTTGCTCTCGGCAGGAAGGAGGAAGGGCAGTGCATACGATACACATACCCGTGAAATAGACTATAAGCTGAACGAGGCACTTTACGCAATGTCATGAACGGATAAGTTTTCTCCCTATTCTCTCTATCGGGCACAAGACAGTTCCCCGACAAGGCACTTCCCCGACACATTTGAAGACAGTTCCCCGATGCTTGTCTATGTCAAATGACAAGAATCATGGTAAAATTGGTTGATGAGTGATTTTATGGATAAATGATTTATTTTGATTGATTGGAATGTTTGTACCTGTAATTGACAAGTACATTTGGCCACCATGAGATTGTCCGTAATTTTTTATGATTGCAATTTGTGGAATGGCTATAATTTTCTGTAACTCAGCTTTGATGGGACAGTTTGACGACCTTCCGACGCAAAATACCAAACAATATCAAAATATACTACATTTTCCCCAATGGTTTAGAACTATATAATACGCATGTATTTAAAAATCACTCAGGTGAACCCTTCCTCCCTCTCTGTCTCTCTCTCTCTCTTTCTTTGACATAATTCGAAAACACATTATAGAAACTACAAATACTACCCAAACATATGGTTTTAACTTTCATGCCAAGGAAGTCTTCTTATAAAATCACTTATTTTCATGATAATCATGAATCATCGTGAATTCATCCGTGAGAGAAGTTTGATACATAATTCTCCACAAATATTTCTAATTTGTCATGATTATCAAATATAATTATCAGTAACAGGTTGTTTGATATAGAATAAAAGTGTCGGGGAACTGTCTTCAAATTTGTCGGGGAACTGTCTGGAAAACTTGTGTCGGGGAACTGTCTTGTCAGGGAACTGTCTTGATACTTCTGTCCCTCAAACCCTTGTACATGATGATAAAATCATGAGGAATCGTTTCTCCCACAATGCTTTCGTGTTTGTTAGATTATTTATATGACGGGTCGTTTAAGGCTGTGCAGTAGATCTAGACGCCATGTCATAAATGGACAAGTTTTCTCTCTTTCTCACAAACACGCACAAACTTCTGATTATTTAATAATGAGCACTGTGCATTTCACGGTGTTCTCGTCGACATTACGTTTGGAAAACTTCCAAACAGCTGACGTAGCTGGAGACATTGTTGTTTATTATTTCAAATATTCTTTAAAAAATTTTGATGCTGCTTGTCATATACAATACATGTGTGTGGCTTGTAATTCGTACATAACAAATTTCAATTAGTCTAACATGATTGGTCCGTTTCCATTGAGCGTTAATTAATGAGGGTGGGCAAAAAAACCAATCACGACCAAACTGTAAGTGTATACAACAGAATACCTGCAGTTGATAGTTTATTAATTGTCATCGGGGCCCACTAAGCAGATTAAAAAAAGACAAACAACTGTCATTCTCCAATGTTTGCTTCACAGACCTCTTAAACCATATACATGTGTATCACACCTCCGCCGAGTCAGCTAGTGGCGATATGGAGGTGTGGATAATGCATGGTACGAACAGCGGATGAGGAGCCGTCAATTTTTATAACTTTTTACAGTTAATTTCTGTACTTTTGTTCTTTTTTTTGCCTTTTTTATTTTTCTTACCAGTTACTGATTTTCTAACCAGGTAACTGATCATTCGATCGGTTAACCGGTTAATCGTTGACATCCCTAATTATAATACCTTTGCTTCCTTTTCCTCAAACAAGAAAGCTGTGTAATATTTCAGCTCAGTTTGTGTTCTTGAAATAAAAGCCACCATCAAGTTATGAGCTGCACAGTGATACTGTCTTCTCATCTCCATCAGAGTGGTTTCCCCTCTACAGTCTTCTCCCTTGGCAGCATGAGCTTGCCTAAGATAGTGAAGAAACAAGAACTGTCATTAGATAGCAAAGCTCACCTGGACAAGTTAACCCTTATACTGCAAAAATGGTTAAATAAAATTTTCAAGCCAATGATAAAACCTCAAATAATGTTATTTCAAACTTTTTTTTTTTTTTGAGTAAACTATCTCCCTATCAGACAGTGTAGATCCAAACTGCATGTTCTGTGCAGTCTGATCTTGATCTATGCTGTCTGCAATAGGTCAGTGAGTCACGCTATGCATCTTAAGGGTTAATAGTTGGGGGTGGCAGTGCCTTGAAACAGCAACATGGTTTCAGCCTGGTACAGAAGACCCACCACCAACTCCGACGCCGAGGATAGTGCAATAGCTATTCCTGGCATTTGTCCAGTAAATTTTCTGTAACCTTGACCTTTTGACCTCAGGCATGGGCAGGAGTGTATACCCATGGTTTGAGTATGCACTCCCCTTAATAAATGACCAGTCACTTACTACAATAAAGCTAAGAAACAGTATAAATTTTGTAGGATTATGGAGAAAAAATATTTATCATTTGTCTAGTAAATTTTGTGACCTTGACCTTTTGCCACAGGCATGGGCAGGAGTATACCCATGGTCTGGTTATGCATTCCCCTTAACAATCCTCCAGTCACTTACTACAATAATGCTAATGAAAAGTATCAATTTTGTAGGACTATGGAGAAAAATTATTTATCTACCCCAAAATATCATTTAAACCAACAAAACATGAAAACTTTGGATGAAATGCCTGTTATGGAAAGGAAACACTCCTGAAAATTTAGCTTACGAAAATTTTTCTAATGGCATTCCTGTGACATCATCATCAGTGTAGCCAGATGCATGTAATCAATTTGATCAAGTTATTGTACATACCGAAAAGACTAAACCCTATCCATTTATCATATACAGTAAAGCTATTTTCACCCTCACCACCAAAAATTAAGGCCTAGTTTCGTATTTTTGTCAAAACCAATAGTTTTCTTCCAAAGACCTTTTTGCGTCATATTCCCCTCCTCAATTTGAAATCAGATTTTTGAAATGACAAATCACCATAGCAAGTGTGCAAGTGGATGCAATTAAATGACGGCACGCATATACAGTACACAGCGATATAGCTGAATAAAACTGAGGACCTATATCCATCATCATACCATATATGAACAAAATGAATCACTCTGTCTGGAAATGAGGACCTCTAGATAACTTTAACATAAAATTTCAGAGTCTGTCTTTTGCTCAATGAAGCTTTGGACCTGTAACTGTCATCAGCCATATATGAACCAAATTCTCTGTTTAGTTTCGAAAGTATATGCTCTTGCACTTTGGTGTAAAATATCAGTCTATGACCATCACCTTAAGAACATGGGCATGGGCATGGCTGAAAGAAACTGCTGAAAGAAACTTTGGATTTGCATCTATCATCAAATCAAATATAAACCAAATCCATCATATGATTTGGAAAATGTGAGCTCTTAAAAAATCTGAACATAAATGTTGACGCCAACTCCAAGGCTATAGCTCTTCTTCAGCTCTGTCTAGGTGAGCCTACAAATCCTAGCTTTTTTTTGGTAAATGTCTTTTTCTTTTCAATTCTCCACTTAATATTGTGATAAAATATCCCTAATATCTAACATTTTGACTGTTTCCAAAGAGTGTTCTTCCACAAAGATGGCAGTTGTATGACTTAAAACCTGAAATTTTTGTTCACATAATATGTACAATATGAACATAACAAGAAGAGAACTATTTAGAAACTAGTTTCTACCTTTACCACACAATCCCGACTTTTAACAACCCTGAGAAAGAAACCTTTTGAAAACATTGTGGGGAAATGCTGGTAACCAGCATTTTCTCCTTTTCCCACAATGTTTTCTACCCTTCTAAAAGCATACTGGTATTTCCATTTTTGAGTCACTTTTTATTTTGTCATCTGCAAATGCTTTCAATTTGGACTAATCCTATATTTTGTCATTTGGTAAAGAGTTAACTCAACTTTTTTCATCTTGCAGCAGGGTCCTTTTGAAAACTGTGGCAAAACTGTTCAAAACTGGCAATTTCTCCTTTGGTTACAATATTTTCACTTGTATTCATGTATTACTTCTTGATTCAAGGAACTTATACAAACATGTATTTATTAGGGTATTTTTGAAGCCATCTGCTGCAAATTTGTTCCAGAAGGTGATGCGTTTATTTACCCCGAGACAAACTGTGTAAGTTCTTTCCCTGTCTTCACATCACCCCTGGCAAAAGCCTTGTTGATTTCTGACGTCATTCCAACAACATCATCTCTGGACAGTCTGGTGTACATCATCTCCAGAAGTTGGAAACAACAAAGTCTTGTAACTAACTGACCTTCAAGTACATTCTCGGAAGTCTGCAATACATAAATATTTAAAACCATTTACCAATTTTAGAATTTCCCAAATTGAAAGCTTTTGCAGACAACAAAATAATATAAAACTGAAAAATAGAAATACCCCTTTTGAAGGGTAGAAAATACTGTGGGAAAAGAAGAAAATGCTGGTTACCAGCATTTTCTTTTTTTCCCACAATGTTTTCAAAAAGATTCTTCCCCAGGGTCGTGAAAACCCAGGATTATTTGGAAGAGGGTTACACATTTTGTTTCCTTAGGAATTCATTTATCTTGTAACCTGCTGCAGACACAAAAAAAATTCTTTCAATGAATAGAACCACTCTTGAAAAAAATTATGGCAAAAGGAGAAATTGTTGATAAAAGACAACTTCTCCTTTTGTAATAACTATAATATTTTGCATGTCTTTGCCCTTTACACGATGAGAAAATTTAAGACTTGTCCAAATTAAAAGCATTTGCAGACAACAAATTAAATACAGTATGTCTTATGTGATGGATTTATCTTTGAAAGGGCAGAAAACATTGTGGAAAAAGGAGGAAATGTTTCTTACTAGCATTTCTCCTTCTTTCACAATGTTCCCAAAAGCCCTTTTCCTTACGGTTGCTAAAACAGGGGAGTATTCAGTACAGGGTTACACCTACTTTCATTTTGACTGTTCATATTTTACATAAATGATCAGAGCTCCAGACAGAGGGAGTGATTCTGATTTCAAAATTGAAAATATTAATCACTCTCCACTAAATCCTATGTTATCGGTACTCATTAGAATCGCCTCATCGAGGGTTTGGAAGAGAAATAATGAATTTAGAATATTATCACTCCCTTTTATCTGGAGGTCTGAATGATTCAGAGTCATCTGTCCCAAATTTGCAACTGGTGATTGTAAGGTTCGTAGCCACATATGGTTATTCAAACTCTTCAATGATTCATACAGCATAGTGTATTTCAAGTAATTGCTGAATGTAATACATGCATGTCTCCTAAATAGGTGTAGAAAGTTACTGATTGCCTGTTTAATGACACGAGAGCCACAAATGCCTCACGAAGTAAACAGTTCACTTACTTTAGACAATCTTGCTTCAATAAATTCTTTAATAGTCCCAATATGTTCCACAAAGAACTCTATCAGAGCAGATTTGCTGACTGTCCGTAACATAGGTAGAGCCACTCTCTCCACGGTTGCTCTCCGAATCTCTGCAGGGAAGCTTCCAGTTTTACAAAAAATCTTGAATGGAACATCCACAGCATTTTTCTGCCTATCTCTTGGAAGTCTACAAGGGAGATGATAAAAAAAAACCCCAGAAGCTTAAAGTCCATGGGTTCCTTAATCCTATTCCATACAATCACAAGTTTTAACAACCCTGAGAAAGAGAGCTTTTTTAACCCTTTACAACACAATCCGGAACTTTCAACGACCCTGACAAAGAAGGCTTTTGAAAACATTGTGGGAAAAGGAAAAAATGCAGGTATCCATCATTTTCTCCTTTTTTCCACTGTGTTTTCAATCCTATCAAAAACAAATACCTTGATTTTAGCCACTTATCATTTGTCGTCTGTAAGGGCTCTCAGTTTGGATGGGTCTAAAACTTTGTTGTTTGGTAAAAAGTTAAACAATGTAGAAAAAGGAAAAATGCTGGAAACCAGCATTTACTCCATTTCCCACAATACAACCATTTGAGCCACATTTTGTCTGTCCCCTGCAAATGCTTTCTATTTGGACAGGTCTAAAATCTTGTCATCTGGTGAAAGTTTTAGCATCCATGGGACATCAACATCATTTTAATACTCTATACTAGGTACTGGTGTTAGGTTTTTTGTTCCTGAAGAATGGTACTATACTGTACTATAATATATCATAAGTGCCATCTGCACAAAACTCAAGCTGCTTTACAGAACAGTGTAGATTGATTGAAATGCTCACAATATGCAGCCTAGTGGATAAAAAAATGGGAGTAGTAGTAATAGGGTAAAAAATATCATGGAAAAAGGAGAACATGTTGGTGACCAACATTTTCTCCTTTTCCTACCATGTTTTCTAAAGCCTATTTTTTGAGGGTTGTAAAGAAATAGGAATGCTTGGTAAAAGGTTGAAAAAGTCTGATTCTAAAGGTCTGAAATACTGTATATAACTCTTTCTTTGTAAAAATGACAACGAATGACTTTAACTAAGTGCTAAAGCAACAAACCTTTTGGTAAACTTTGTAACAGAAGATATGATAGCCTCTTCATGGACATGTTCTTTTTCTTTGCAGAAAATACTAATCAAGTACTCCAGTAACATGTGACTTCCTGTCAGTTGTAATGCACTCAAAATCTGTATGGAAAATAGCAATACATATTTCATTTGAGCCATGCTATGGCAAAAGGGGGGCTTATGGCATCTCTGTGATACATTGTACCAATCAAGCCTTCACATAATTATGGATCCATAATAGCCACTTTTTTTAACAACGGACTTAATCACAAGGTAGACTGGTCCTTGGACATACATAAAATTGACCAAAAGCTAAAAGTTTCAGCCCAGGTCAGCCTGCGCAGGCTGAGCTGGGTTGACAAATTTTGATTAAGCCCCCTTTTCACAAAGCATGGTTCATTTATCTTTGTCCCACTTTCACAGCACATTTATTGCAAATTCAGAATTAGCCTTAACCCTTTACCAAACAATCCTGGGTTTTCACGACTCTGACAAGAAAGCCTTTTGAAGACATTGTGGGAAAAGGAAAAAATGCTGGTAACCAGCATTTTCTCCTTTTCCCACAATGTTTTCTACCCTTCCCTAAATAAATTTCAATATCTGAGTTACATTAATATTGTTGTCTGCAAATGCTTTCAATTTTGATGAGTCTTAAATTTTGTCGTTTAGTAAAGAATTAAAGCTGCTTTGTAAACAACATGTCTCACATGGTATCCAGTATATTATCTCTTTACCAAACGACAAAATTTTAGACTTGTCCAAATTGAAAGCAGTTGCAGACGACAAAATAAATGTGACTGAAAACTTGAAATGTATTATGGGAATGCTACAAAACATTGTGGGAAAAGGAGAAAATGCTGGTTACCAGCATTTTCTCCTTTTCCCAGAATGTTTTCAAAAGGCTGTTCCTTTAGGGTCGTTAAAAGTCAGGATGATGTGGTAATGGGTTAAACAAATTAGTGGATGTTGATCTTACACAACCTCGTAATGTCACTGCAAAAAAGTGATGTTCTTATTTTACAGTAAAATTTATAATTTGTTCATTTACAAATGAACTTTAAGGTTATTATCCCTGGGCTTTAAATATTGATCATGACACAATTACACCATGCATCCACAAGAATGTAATTTCTAATCGAATGCTTACGCTTTCCAGTGCAGCTATGTAATCATTGTACTTTTGACTTCCCTTAGTAAGCTCTGAACTTCTTAGCGGAAAATTATCTGCCACCAGTCTGTCTAAACTGGACCTGAAATTATGAAGTATGATTCATTTAAACTTCCCACTATGCATGCACCTCTATTACAATAGGCATATGAAAAATAGTTTGACAAATCCACCTTTTACAAAACAATCCTCTGTTTAAACACCTCTACAGAAGAAGGCTTTTGAAAATATTTGAAAAATGGAAAAAATGCTAGTAACCAGCATTTTCTCCATTTCGGAAAGTTTTCTGTCCCTTCAAAGACCCATCATTCATACCAATCTAGGCACAGTTAACTCTTTACTAAACAACAAAATTTTAGACTTGTCCAATTTGAAAGTGTTTCCAAGGGACAAAATAATGTGACTCAAAAATTTCAATTTGTTTTGGTAAGGGTAGAAAACATTGTTGGAAAAGGAGAAAATACTGGTTACCAGCATTTTCTCCTTTTCCCACAATGTTTTCAAAACCATTCTTTCACAGGGTAATTAAAAGTCAGGACTGTTTGCCATAGGAATAATTTGTTGTCTGCAAATGCTTTCAGTTTCAACATGCCTAAAAATTTGTCATCTGGTAAAGAGTCAAGAAACTAATAAAACAAAGGCAATTTCATTGTTTGCCACAATTATTTCTTGCTTTGCTCTGTGACTTTTTCTTTTGGTTCCAGTCTGATCTTCTTCTATCCATAGGCCTTGAAATTACAGAAATCGAGATATTGTGTATTTTTAATGTATTTTAAATGGTAATAAGATAAATATATCAAATAAGTCTTTACCAAACAACAAAATTTTTGACTTGAAAGTATTTGAAGATGACAAAATGTGACTCATTAATTCAAATTTGTTTTGGAAGGTCAGAAAATCATTTTGGGAAAAGGAGAAAATGTTGGTTACCAGCATTTTCTCCTTTTCCCACAATGTTTACAAAAGCCTTTGTCGTCAGGGTCATGCAAGTATGGGACTGTTTGGTAGAGGGTTAATGAGTATCTCTAATCAAGAGTTTCAGCTTGATTTAAAATGTCATCTGCGAGATATTGATGTTAACAGAATCTAGAAAATCACTATTGCTACCTTCTTTTCAAATTACAGTATATCTTATGCCTACGGTATGTAATGATTTCATTGCATCATCCCATGTTTTTATAACACAATTAATAGGCTTCTGTGAAAAAAAAACAAAAAAAACAAGAGGGCCATGATGGCCCTGGCTCGCTCACCTTAGTAGAGTGCCTGAAAGGTTTTTCTTTAATTTGACCATGTGATCTAGTTTTTGACCGTGACCCAATTTTAAACTCATATTTCATGAAGACAAACATTCTGACCAATTTTCAAGTCAATTGAGCAAAAAATGTGGCCTCGAGTGCCCTAAAGATATTTCTTTAATTTGACCTAGTGACCTAGATTCCCACCCCAGGTGACCCAAATTTGAACTGGTCATTGACTATATCAAAAGAAACATTTTAACCAATTTTCAAATCAAATGAATAATAAATGTGGCCTCTAGAGTGCCCACTAGCTATTTCTTTAATTTGACCAAGTGACCTAGTTTTTGACCCCAGTTGACCCAAATTCAGACTCATGTGAGATTTTACAAAGACAAACATTCTGACCAATTTTCAAGGCAATTAAGCAAAGAATGTGGCCTCTAGAGTGCCCACAAGGTATTTCTTTATTTTGACCTAGTGACCTAGTTCATGGTTCCAGATGACCCAAATCCAAACTCATCTGGTATTTCATCAAGACAAACATTCTGACCAAATTTCAGGTCATTTGAGCAATAAATGTGGCCTCCAGAGTGCAAACAAGGTATTTCTTTAATTTGACCCAGTGAACTAGTTTATGACCCAAGTTGACCCAAATTAATCTTATGTCAGACTTTATAAAGACAAACTTTCTAACTAATTTTCAAGGCAATTGAGCAAATAATGTGGCCTCGAGAGTGCCAACAAGGTATTTCTTTAATTTGATCTAATGACCTAGTTTATGAGCCAATATGACCCAATTTTGAACTCAATGAACTTGTTGCGCTTAGATGGGCAAACAAACTTAGAAGAGAATCACTACATACCAAATATCAAAGCTCTACGCCTTCCAGTTTTAAAGAAGAATTTTAAAGTTTTCCTTCTTTGTTCCTATGTTCAAACTTGTGACCCTCGGGGGCTGGGCCAGTTTTGACCCAGGGGCATCATATGAACAAACTTGGTAGAGGTCCACTAGGAAATGCTACATACCAAATATCAAAGCTCTACACCTTCCCGTTTAAGAGAAAAAGAAATTTAAAGTTTTCCTTCTTTGTTCCTATCTTCGAACTTGTGACCCCCTGGGCGGGCCCAGTTTTGGCCCAGGGGCATCATATGAACAAACTTGGTAGAGGTCCACTCTGAGATGCTACATACCAAATATCAAAGATCCACACCTTTCGGTTTCAGGAAAGAAGAATTTTAAAGTTTTCCTTCTTTGTTCCTATGTTCGAACTTGTGACCCCAGGGGCCTGGCCAGTTTTGACCCAAGCAGCATCCTTGGAACAAACTTGGTAGAAGTCCACTAGGAGATGCTACATACCAAATATCAAAGCTCTATGCCTTCCCATTTAAGAGAAAAAAAAAATTAATGTTTTCCTTCTTTGTTCCTATGTTTGAACTTGTGACCCCCGGGGCAGGGCCACTTTTGACCCCAACGGCATCATATGAACAAACTTAGTAGAGGTCTACTAGGCGATGCTACATACAAAATATCAAAGCTCTAAGCCTTCCAGTTTCAGAGAAGATGATTCTTAAAGTTTTTCTTCTCTGTTCCCATGTTTGAACTTGTGACCCCCGGGGCAGGGCCAACTTTTGCCCAAAGGGCATCATATGAACAAACTTGGTAGAGATCCACTAGGAGATGCTACATACCAAATATCAAAGCTCCATGCCTTCCTGTTTCAGAGAAGAAGATTTTTAAAGTTTTCCTTCTTTGTTCCTATGTTGGAAATTGTGACCCCCAGGGCGGGGCCAGTTTTGACCCCAGGGGCATCATATGAACAAACTTGGTAGAGGTCCACTAGGCGATGCTACATACCAAATATCAAAGCTCTACGCCTTCAAGTTTCAGAGAAGAAGATTTTTAAAGTTTTCCTTCTTTGTTTTTATGCTCAAACTTGTGACCACCGGGGTGGGGCCAGTTTTGACCCCAGGGGCATCATATGAACAAACTTGGTAGAGGTCCACTAGGCAATGCTACATACCAATGATCAAAGCTCTACGCCTTCCAGTTTCAGAGAAGATGATTTTTAAAGTTTCCCCTCTTTGTTCCTATGTTCAAACTTGTGACCCCCGGGGCAGGGCCAGTTTTGACCCAAAGGACATCATATGAACAAACTTGGTAGAGATCCACTAGGAGATGCTTCATGCCAAATATCAAAGCTCCATGCCTTCTAGTTTTACAGAAGAAGATTTTTAAAGTTTTCCTTCTTTGTTCCTATGTTGGAAATTGGGATCCCCGGGGCGGGGCCAGTTTTGACCCCAGGGACATCATATGAACAAACTTGGTAGAGGTCCACTAGGAGATGCTACATGCCAAATATCAAAGCTCTACGCCTTCAAGTTTCATAGAAGAAGGTTTTTAAAGTTTTCCTTCTTTGTTACTATGCTCACACTTGTGACCCCCAGGGTGGGGCCAGTTTTGACCCAAGGGGCATCATATGAACAAACTTGGTAGAGGTCCACTAGGCAATGCTACATACCAATGATCAAAGCTCTACGCCTTCCAGTTTCAGAGAAGATGATTTTTAAAGTTTCCCCTCTTTGTTCCTATGTTCAAACTTGTGACCCCCGGGGCAGGGCCAGTTTTGACCCCAAGGGCATCATATGAACAAACTTGGTAGATGTCCACTAGGAGATGCTACAGAACAGAACAGAACAGAACAGAACAGAAATTTTAATAGTACATAAAGGCCTCTGGCCCAAAATACATCTCAGTACAATATCTATTTACATAAAATGTTAAGAGCCCTGGATGTTAAATAACAATATTTAGCTCTTCCCAAACGACAAATTTTGGACCCCTCCAAACCGATGAGCCTGCAGACGACAATTTCAAATTGATGAGAATAACATAAAATTCTCTAAATGAGTAGAAAACACTCTGGGAGAAGTAGAAACCGTTCATTACGAGCAGTTTCTCTCCCTTCCACAGTGCCTTTAAAAGAAAGGTACTGCAGACTCATAAAAAAGCAGCTTGTTTGGGAAAGGGTTAATAATTAACTTTACTACCTAGATGACAGTATTAACCATATTCTTCAGAAGTCAGATGGGTCAATGATTGGGGTACTGGTTTTATAAACTAAATATTTTCTATTAATTTTGTAACATAAATAGCAAGTTTACGTATGATTCTGGGATTCTCGCTTTGAAAAAGTGATACTAAATGTACATTACTAGGGAAACCATTAAACCAAGAAAATAAATATTTGTTTCTTATATCATTGAATTTACCACAAATGAAAAATGCATGAAATTCATCTTCAAGGACCAAGTTATCTTTATGAATACAACAATAAATGCAAATTCTATCTTCTCTATTGATGTTAAAGTGGCGTCCAAATTCAATATTAAGTTTGTGACTAGAACATCTAAATCTTGATAATGATCGTCTTAAATACGGTGAGAGGTCTATTAGCAAGTAACGTTCAACATTTAAAAATGATTTGAAAGAGCTATAAAATTCACATCTGTTTGAACTATTTATAGCCTCATGCCAATTTTGAGAATAATAATCTATAAGTCGTTGCTTGAACTGTTTAATGAATAATACTGTATTACCAATTTCCTGGGAAATCCAAGCAAAACCAAATCCATTTTTGAATAGGAATTCTCTTATTTTTGATACCCAATTAACCCTTCCGATTTCATCATGCGCTTTTAGCATTATGTAGCATTGCTTTGGGTATCTGCCAGAGTCCATTTGAATAAGTCTGACCCAGTACTTCACAAATTTAATTTGATATGAAACTGCTATCGGGTATCTTCCACATTCCCCGAGTGCCATTGAATCATTGGTAGATGCGTTAATACCAAGATAATCTTTACAATATTTGGAATGAACTTGTTCTATGGAATTACTGAGCTCGTAGCCCCATATTTCTGCTCCATAGGACAGGATAGGCAATACCATTGCATCGAAAATCTTGAAGTGTTCTTTATAGGCAAATTTACCCAATAGTTTTTGGATCTGATATATTTGATATAATGATTTTCGTGCTTGTGCTGCAAGCTTTTTGGTTGCCATACTCCATGACAATTTCGTTGTGAACAAGAGCCCCATGTACTTATAATATGGTTTAACTTTAATACTTTCCCCACGAAATTTCCAATTCTCATATGCTCTTAGGGGTCCTCCATTTCTAAAAACAATAATTTCTGATTTCTTGAGATTTACGATCATTTTAGTTTCTTCACAAAATTTTTCGACTGCATTGAGTCGAGTCTGTAGGTTTGCTGCAGTATCCGCGCAACTGGCCACATCGTCAGTGAACATTATACAATAAATTTCTTGAATTTGTGGTGTGATAAATATTCCATGAGGACAATATTGTCTAAGATATTTCAAAATATGCCAAATATCAAAGCTCCATGCCTTCCTGTTTCAGAGAAGAAGATTTTTAAAGTTTTCCTTCTTTGTGACTATGCTCAAACTTGTGACCCCTGGGGCGGGGCCAGTTTTGACCCCAGGGGCATCATATGAACAAACTTGGTAGAGGTCCACTAGGAGATGCTATATACCAAATATCAAAGCTCTGCGCCTTCTAGTTTCAGAGAAGAAGATTTTCAAAGGTTTCGCTTTTTTTTCCTTTTTGTTGCCATGGCAACCAGAGTTGTAAGTGGAATTCAATTCTTTGAACAATTTTGGTAGAGCTTCACCTAAGGAACATCCCTGCCAAGTTTCATCAAGATTGGCCCAGTGGTTTAGGAGAAGAAGATGTTTAAAGAAATTGTTGATGGACGACAGACGACGGACGACGGACGCTGGACATAGGGCGATCACAATAGCTCACCTTTAGCACGTTGTGCTCAGGTGAGCTAAAAACATGGAAAATGCAGAAAATACCCATAACAGCATCTTCTCCTTTTTCTTTATGTTTTCAACCATTTTAAGGCAAAAGGCATCATTTGAGCCGCATTAATTTATGGTCTGTGAATACTTTTGATTTGGCAAGTCTAAAATTTTGTCATCTTTTAAACAAAGTTCCAGATAGAGGGAATGTTTTGGATTTCAAATTGAAAATATTGTTCTCCACTAAACCCTATGTTATGGGTATTCATCAGAATCGTCTCATTGAGACGATTCTAATGAGTACCCACAACATAGGGTGTGGAAGAGAAATAATGGATTTAGAATACCATCACTCCCTCTTATCTGGAGCTCTGTTTTAAAGAATTTCATTCTTTACTCTTTAACGATCAATCATGGATCTCAATAACCCTGAGGAAGAAAGATTTTAAAGATGGCTCAAATGACGAACTTTGTGGAAAACATTGTGGGAAAAGAAGAAAATGCTTGTTACCAGTAATTTCTCCTTTTCCCACAATGTTCACAAAAGCCTTCTCTGTCAGTGTCTTTAAAAGCCAGGATTGTGTGGAAAAGCATTAAATGATTTCAAAAATTGTAATTTGGTAAAGGGTTTACATAACATACTTTAGTTTAGCAGTATATGGTTCAGGAACTGCAGCAAAGAAAGGCAGAATCTCCAGCACACGACACTGAAACATATAAATGAACATTTCGAAAAAGTAGATAAAAACATTTCAAAAATATTAAAGCATGTAAAAATTATTCTCCATTTTCACTCATTCATAATGACTGAAAAAAGATTTTTAAAAAAGCGCAAAAAAAGATTAAAGGAAACAAGATTCTATCATTTATATCTATACATAACCACCTGCAGGCAACTTGGTATCATCAAAGCAGACTGAGCTTATAGTCGACCATTTTTACAAACCATATAAATTTGTCCCAGGAGGTAAGCAGTTAACCTTTTATCACACAATGCCGCCTTTTAACGCCCCTGGAAAAGAAGACTTTTGAAAACATTGTGGGAAAAGGAGAAAATGCTGGTAACCAGCATTTCTCCTTTTCCCACAATGTTTTCTACCCTATCAAAGAAACATTGCACCATTTGAGCCACAATGAAATTGTCATATGCAAATGCTTTCAATTTGAACAAGGCTAAAATTTTGTCGTCTGGTAAAGGGTTAACCCTGTACCAGAGGACACATTCTTAGACTCTACCAAAATGACAGCATGAGAGCATTTAAGACAACAAATGTGTTATAATGCTCCTTTTATTATATACCTTCTCTTTATTACTGTAAAAAAAAAATCACAAAATAAACTAAATAACAAAATCACATACTTTTTGACTTTGACTGAAAGAGCCCAACATGAAACATAAAAGTTCTACACAGACTACATGTGTGATACGGAAAACCTACACAAAGTACAAAGGTGATAAGGAAAACATATTCTGGTCTGTTGTATATGTGTTTTAGACAACAACTGTATTTACATCAAATCATTTATAAGTATAATGTGAACGACTTTCACTTACTTTAAATGATAAATTAGATCTTGTATCTGTCAACATAATCTGGTACATACTGAATACATGGTCAAAACTCTTGTGACTTGGATCGGAGGTAAACTGAAATTATCAGAAACACAATGTCATATTATACAGTGTACACACAAAATTCTTAAGTAGCTTAATTAACTATTTACCAAACAACCAAAAATATAGACTGGTCCAAATCCAAAGCATTTGCAGACCACAAATCAAATGTGCCTGTAAGAATGGGCTTTGTCTTTGATAGGGTGGAAAATATGGTGTGAAAAAGAGAAAATGTTAGTTACAAACATTTTCTCCTTTTCCCATCATATTTTTAAAGGCCTTCTTCCTTAGGGTTGTCAAAACATGAGATTGTTTGATAAAGGATTAGTGCCTTGCCACAAAATACTGTGTTTTAATGACCCTGAAAAAAAAAAAAAGATTCTTGAGCAGATAGTTGGAATGGGAGAAAATGCCTTTCACTAGCATTTTCTCCTTTTCCCACAACCTGCCCTTTCACAGACAAATAGTTTTAGTCACAATTCATTTGTATTCTGCACATGCTTTCTATTTGGTCTGGTCTAAAATTTTGTCTGGTAAAGATTGAAACAGAATGACTGTAAGTAAAATAATGGTTTTTACAAAACAATCTTACAGCCAAACAATTATTTTTACAAAACAGTAACTCAAATTATACATGAGGGTACTAGTTGCTTTGAGGTTCAGACAGGACAAAATGTGTAGTCTGATATTGGATCTATGCTGTCTGTTCTTATTCACTGATAGAGACAGTTTTGAAAACATCATCATTAACTATATAAAAATCAGCATGAATTAACTAGATGACAAAATTCTGTGGTAGCTCAAATAGGAAGCATTTGCAGAAGACAAATTAGATGTGGCTAAAATGATGGACCTTGCAGTTCAAAAAGTAGAAAACATTTTGGGAAAAGGAGAAAATGCTGGTTGCCAACATTTTGTACTTTTCCCATAATATTTTCAAAAGCCTTTTTCAACAGGGTCCTTAAAATGAAGGATAGTGTGGTGAAATGTTAAGGTACTTTACTTCTATGGGAAAAAATCAATAACTTTCTTTCAACCAGCACAATCAAATACTTTCTTTCTACTAGAAAAATCAAGTACTTTCCTTGTACTAGAAAACTCAAGTACTTTCTTCTTTCCTTCTATCTGAAAAATCAAATATTTTCTTTCCACTAAAAAATGCAATTGGTTTCTTTCCTTCTGCTAGAAAAGGAAGGCTTTTCCTTCCACTAAAAGAATCGAGCACTTTCCTTCTACAAGAAAAATCAATTACTTTTTTTCTTCTAGAAAAATCAATTACGTTCTTTCTACTTGAAAAAAAGTACTAGAAACAGCAATTACTTTCCTCCTGTTAGAAATATGAAAACAAATACCTTGCTGTCAATAAGAAGTAATTTCGTCAGTAACAGGAGTGCCATGCTCTGCTGGTCTGTAGTGGCAGACTTACCCCACCAAACAGATAAATTTGGCCAGTGAGAAAGAATTGTGCTAAGCACTGTAGGTCCTTCACTGAAATATATTATACAAGAGGGCCATGAACCCTAAAATGTTCACCTCACCTGAGTCATGCGATCTGGGATTCACCAAGTTGAAGAGACCTGTGTGCAAAATGGGCATTACATTTTTTCTCAAAACAAGACTTGTGAGTGTTACATTAGTTAAAATGAGTGCAGCCCCAATTTTCATGAGAACTAGACTAACAATGAAATCTCAAGTCAAGACAAGGTTTTTTCTCTAATATATGTTCCAAAGACCTACTTTTAGACCTATGTGACCAACTTTCAAACCTGTTAAATATATTTTAAAGAATAAACATTCTAAGCAACTGTCATGAGAACTGGATAGAAAATGTGGCAAGTGCACAAGAGGTTTCTAAGATTTGTCCCAGTAACCTATTTTATAAACCAAACTTGACCCATTTTCAGACTCATTTGAGATGTCATCAAGAAAAACATTCTGACCACATTTCATGAGTATTTTAATGAAACTGTAGCTTCTAGAGTGCACATGATTCCCTGATATTTATCCTAGTGACTATTTTTTGACGGAAAACAATCTATTTTCAAACACGACAGAGAAATTATCAAGACTAAGATTCTGACGTTTCATGAGTATTGGATTGAAAATGTGGCCTCCAGAGTGCAGACAAAGTTTTACTGAATTTGTCCAGGTGACCTACTTTTCAGTCTGACATGACCCATTTTCACACTCATCCAAGATATCATGAAAATCATGAGTATGGGACTGAAAATGTACCCTTAAGCATGCACACTAGTTTTTTTTTTTTTTTTTTTTTGAGATTTGCTCCATTGACATGCTATTTGATCCAGCACCTAATCTCAAGACCAATATTCTAACCAATTCTCAAATTGGACTAAAATGTGGCCTGAAGAGTGCACACAAGGTAATTATTGACAACTGGATGAGGGATATTGCATGACAGACATGGGATGCAGCACAATCTCAAAAGCTTATCAAGAGCACTTTATGCTCAGGTAAGCCAAAAAAAAGAAAAGGTAAGTCATCTGCATCTGCTCCTATTAACCTTTTACCAAATGACAAAAATTTAGACTGGTCCAAATTAGAAGCGTTTGCAGGACGACAAATTAAAGGTGTACCAATGATGAAATTTTTCATTGAAAGGATACAAAACATTATGGGAAAAGGAGAAAATGCTGTTTACCAGCATTTTCTCCTTTTCCTACAATGTTTTCAAAAGGCCTCTTTCTCAGGGTGATTTAAAGTCAGGATTGCGTGGTAAAGGGTTAAGTGTGAATCCATTTTACTTAATCATTCAATACATGTACATGACAAAACTTAGGACCAAAGCAGATGCAGAAATTTATGACATTATTCAACCTAATGGCCCTCACTATTCTTTTTTTTTTACTCTCTAGAACTCAACATAATATACTACAGCTGTGCTTGGCATTCCTGAGTTTAAACTCTTTACCAAACAACAAAATTATACACTTAACAAAATATTGATAGCCTTTGCAGACTGCAAATGATGGGATTTGTCTTTGATAGGAAGAAAATTTGTCGGGAAAGTAGAAAACACTAGAGAACAGCACAATATTTACAAGAGCTTTGTGTGGTAAAGGGTTAAACAAACAACAATGTTTCAGACTTTTCCACATTGGAAGAATTTGTAAGTGGCAAATGAAATGTGGCTCAAATGATGAAATTTGTCTTTAACAGAGAGGCAAACATTCTGCGAAAGGAAGGATTTTGTTTTTGCCTACATGTTTTCAAAAGCCTTCTAGCTCTCAGTTGTTTGAACATGGGATTGTTTGGATAATTATAAAATTACAATATACACATGTAACATGACAATACGGTAATACCTTTTCCTCAGATCTCTATCTTTATTAAGGGTTTCCACAGTAGAAACAAGTATAGACGATACTCTGTAGGGTTCAGATTCAGCATGTTTCACTAACATAGGTACCACGGCTGTGATTCGAGAAACACACAGTCTAGAGATGGTCCCTTTAAACATGGCGAAGAATAAATCTCCATGCAGTTGGGTGGCTTGTTTGTCAGATCCACTTCTAACAGAAGTTGGGTCCAATACACACTGTAACAGTCTTTCATCCTATAAATAAGTATATGCATTGGTCAGATCTCATGGAATGTACATGTATCTGGCTAACTGTCTCAATTGGAATTATCCGACCTGTTCCCCCCCCCCCCCCCATGACCTACTTCAAAAACACCTTATGTAAATAATCAGTCAAAAAAATAATACAGTACACCAAAAAATATAACAACATACAGCTAAACTGTTGATGATAGACAAGCTCCTAAGAGGCCACAATGCCTACTAACGTCTTTAACAGATCAATCAATATTATAATGTATAATGATATTCACAGCATGAAATGACTATGATAAAAACAAACTGATGGGAAAAATTAGACTGTGTTATAACTTTCTTTCCTATCAGATTTCCTTTTCTCATGCATTCCTCAAATATGTCACCACTTAACCCTTAACCACACAATTCCAAATCTTAACAACGTTGAGGAAGAAAGCTTTCAAAAACATTATGGAAAAAGAGAAAATGCTGGTAACCAGTATTTTCTCCTTTTGCCACAATGTTTTCTACCCTTCCAAAGACAAATTTCAGTTTTTGAGTCACATTAAATTTGTCATCTTCAAATGCTTTCAACTCGGACCAGTTTAAAAATAAAAATTTTTAATCTATTACTTTACCTATGCAACACATTTCCAAGTCTAAAACTACTTTTAGGATGACAGCTAGTGAAAACATTTTAGGAAAAGGAGAAAATTCTGGTAACCAGTAAGTTTTCTTTCTCTTAAAATGTTTTCTATCCTTCAAAGACAATGTTCATTATTTGAGCTACATAATATTTGTTATCTGCAAATGCTTTGGATTTTGGCAAAGTCCAAAATTTTGTCATGTGGAAAACACTCTTCTCCTTTTTATACCCTTGAAGGGATACAGCTCTGGGAAACATTTGGGAAAAAAGAGTCATCTGTATAATAAACAATTGTTCCTTTTCCCTGACACTTTTCTATACTACTGAAAACCTTCATTTTTCTTTCCCTCAAATGTTTGTCATTAAATTTTGTGTAATTTGTCACAGATTTTGTTTACTAAAAATGGTGTACACAAACAGGTCATGAATTCAATGAAGCAAAAAAGATGATTTCTGACTTTGAAATGGTAGACACCACTATAGGAAATGGAGAAAATTCTGGCTACCAGCATTTTCTCCTTTTCCCTCAATGTTTTTGAAATCCTTCTTCCTCAGGGTCATTATTGACTGAATGGTGTTTTATGCTGCTTTCAACATTATTTCAATCATATCACAGCAAAAACTCACATACTCCATGTATTTTCTGGGTTTCATCAGTACTAGGCTAGGGCTCTGAAGTGTCTTGCAAAAGGACACTCCCATGAGTGAGGCTCAAACCTGGAGCCTCCAGGTCAGGAGTCCTACACTCTACCAATGAGCCATGCAGGTCCACTTCAGGGTCATTAAAACACACAGGATAGTTTAGTAGAAGATTTACATAAAGATAGATTTCACACATAACACAGTCACTTACAGAAAGTCTGAGAGAGAAAGCCAGTTTCAAAATGACATTGGCTGTTGATACAGCAACTGGACTCAGTTTCACGGTGGTCAGGATACCCGATGAATTGGTCACTATCCCCTGAAACAGAAAGACAATTTTACTGGTGTTTAGATCGGATGTCTACCAAGATGAATAGCAGAGTGAAGTGGGAATAAGACTACATGTTCTGTGCATTATAACAATGCCAACTACATGTCCTTAAACCTTTACCACACAACAAAATTTTAGAACAGTCCAAACTGAAAGACTTTGATAAGAATTTCAATGTGGCTCAAATAATGAGATTTTTCTCTAATAGGGTAGAAAACATTGTGGGAAAAAGAGGAAATGCTGGTTACCAGCATTTTCTCCTTTTCCCACAATGTTTTCAAGGTTGTTAAAAGTTGGCATTGTGTGATAAAGAGTTAACATGCATGATTTAACACTTTACTGAACAATCCAATATTTAACGACCCTGAAGAAGAAGTCTTCTGAAAACATTGAGGGAAAAGAAGAAAATGCTTCTAACCAGTATTCCCTTCTTTTTCCACCATGTTTTCTTCTCTTTCATTCTTTACCAAACGACAAAATTTAAGACTGGTCCAAATTGAAAGCATTGGCAGACGACAAAATATACATGGCTTAAACATTGAAATTTGTTTTTGGAAGAGTAGAAAACATTGTGGGAAAAAGACAAAATGCTGGTTACCAGCATTTTCTCCTTTTCCCACAATGTTTTCAAAAGGCTTCTTCCTCAGGGTCGTTAAAAGTCAGCATTGTGTGGTAAAGGGTTAAAGAACCAGAAATCATTATTTGAGCTACGTTTTATTCGTCGCTCGCAAATGTTTAAAGTTGTCTAAAATTTAGTTTTAAAAAAAAAAAAAAAAAAAAGAAGAAAAAGCATTTTCTCCTTTTCCCCGCCATGTTTTCTACCCTTTTTCCAGCGAAATCTCCTGATTCTAAACTGTCTTCTTGAAACGCTTTAAATTTACACAACTCCAAATTTTAGACTTTTGTTAAAGAGATGTGAATTTTTTAAGAAAAACTGCTCAGTTCTTACCAAACAATAAACTTTTGAACTGGACCAAACTGAAAGCATTTGCAGATGACAAATTAATCATTGCTAAAACAACTAGAGCTATCACTAAAAGTGATCATACCCCCCACCAGCTCCTTGTCACAAAACAGCTCTTTGTCACAGAATGCAGAATGGTTTCGTAAAAAAATAAGAGTTGAAAAAAAAAAGTGGGAAAAGAGTTATGGTACTTGTAAACTGCGCTTCTCATTAATGTGGTCTATCTGTATATGAAGTTTGATGTCACTAGCTTACATGATTCAGAAGTTATGCCCCGGACAAATATCCAAAGTTAAACCTTACAAAGGGCAATAATTCAAAAAATAAATGGAATAGAGTTATGGTTCTTGTACACTGCACTTCGCCTTATAGTGATCTATCTGTGTATGAAGTTTGAAGTCATAAGCTTTTATACTTTGGATTTTATGCCCTGGACAAAAATCCATAGTTAAAATTTACAAAGGGCAACAAGCTTAAGGGGAGATAATTCGGCAGCCAATGGCAGCAAGGTCGTGAAAATTGCACATGCACAATTTCATATGTACCCAAACATTATGTGTAAATTTCAGTGCAGTACTTGAAAAACTGTAGGAAAAAAGCTCCGGACAAAACTGTGTCTACAGACGGACGGACGGACAGATGGACGGACAGCCATGGCAATTCCAGTATACCCCCCTCCACTTCGTTGTGGGGGGTATAATTATTTCCAAATGACAGGACATACACAAAAAGTGCATCAGACATGAAGTGAAGCCTGGTAAAGTACAGGGCTTGAAACCCAAGG
The DNA here is from genome assembly GCA_945859785.2 of Tridacna gigas. Classification (NCBI taxonomy): domain Eukaryota; kingdom Metazoa; phylum Mollusca; class Bivalvia; order Cardiida; family Cardiidae; genus Tridacna; species Tridacna gigas. The sequence continues at coordinate 23,235,682 of OX244030.2, forward strand.
GGTCCCTAAGTCACTACCTGGCTGGCAAAATTCTTTCCAAGAACTGATGGGTCATTTCAATAGGATTCCTTCCTGTCTCACTGCTGAGCATTGCTTTGACTATGTTTATATGGGAAAGCAGCCAGTGGCTTGGAAAAAATGTCATGCAAATTACTGGTTAACCCTTTCCCAAACAAGCCCTGGTTTTCATGTGTCTGCAGTACAAGTCTTTTGAAAACACTGTGGGAAAAGGAGAAATTGCTCGTAACGAGCAATTTCTCCTTTTCCAACAGTGTTTTCTACCCTTTTTGAGACCTTTCTGCCATTTTCATCAAATTTGAAATTGTTGTCTGCAAACTCTTTCAATTTGGACCAGTCCAAAATTTGTCGTTTGGGAAAGGGTTAAAGAAACTCTGGGAATGCATGGATATTTGTACTGGCTACAATGATATATCACTGAGATAATGTTCAAGTCAGTGTAAAACACCAAACTAACAAAGAACTGAGGTCATGATGGAACAAAGTACCAGACAGTAATTAACTCTTTACCACATGATGAAATTTTAGACTTGTCCAGTTTGAAAGTAGTTGCAGACATGTTACAGGTGGCTAAAATGACAAAATTTGTCCTTGATAGGGTAACAAACATTGTGGAGAAAGGAGAAAATTCTGGTCACAAGCATTTTCTCTTTTTCCCGTAACATTTTCAAAAGGCCTCTTGTTAAGGGTCTCTAAAACGTGGGATTGTGCGATAAAGGGTTAATGGAAGTTTTTCAGAAAATTCTATTAGCCCTGCCACTTCCTGTGTTTGACCTGCAGTGCCCCTGTATAAACTGGTACAATTTGATGGAACCCAATTCCAGGTAATTAACCATACCCAAATAGCACCCTTACACTTTACTTCTCCTTTAATCTTTGACCAAACGACAAAAAAGGTCCAAGTTCAAAGCAATTGCAGACGACAATAAAATGATACTCAAATGATGTGATTTGTATCAGAAAGGGAAGAAAACATTATGGAAAAAAGAGAAAAGGCTGGTTTCTCCTTTTCCAAAAAATGTTTTCAAATGCCTTTCACCTAAAGGTCAATAAAAGTGAGGATTGTCTAGTGAAGGGTTAACCAAATAATTAACTAAGAACAATTTATGATATGCACATCTTTGCTGAGTGCAAAGTCTATCCATGAAGTTTGAAAGAAATTTGTCCAGAATCATCAAAGGGCCATAACTCCATGAAACCTAAATAAACCATAACCAAAATAGGATATGCACATCTCTGCTTGATACTAAGTCTATTTGTGTAGTTTGAACCAAATCTGTCCAATAGTTGATGAGAAAAAGAGCGGACAAGAAATTTCATGAAAGGGCCATAACTCAGTGAAAAATCAATGAACCATAACCAACATTTCATATGCACATCTCTGCTTGATACTGAGTCTACCTGTGAAGTTTGAATAAAATTCGTCCAATAGTTTATGAGAAATAGAGCGGACAAAAAGCTACAGACCGACCGACCGTCGGACGGACGGACGGACAGACGGACCAACCGACGGACGGACGGACCGACAAGCTGACTCCTATATACCCCCCAAACAGAGTTTTGGGGGGTATAATGATTTGTCTTTGATAGGGTAGAAAACATTGTGGGAAAAGGAGAAAATGCTGGTAACCATCATCTTTTCCTTTTCCCACAAAGTTGTCAAAAGCTTTCTTTATCAGGGTTGTTAAGTCCAGCTTGTGTGGTAAAGGGATACAACAGTTTTTTCCAGTAATATCACTGCAAAAGTCTTATTTACTTGTTTCTTGGCTTTCATTAGTACTTGGGTAGGGCTCTGCTTTGCTGAAGGACCCTCACACTGAAACCAGCACTGTCCAATTATTTGAGAAAAAAGACATCAAGTTCACTATTTCCATAATTGCCTCATACACCCTCCTTGACCAAGTACAAATGCACTACTTCTTGCAATTGCTGAACACCAAGTTACATATTTGAACTAATTTATTCAAAACTAGTGTTTCAAAAACCAATCCAATCATTTGAGCCCCTTTAAAATTTTCGTCTGCAAATGCCTTGAACATGAATGAGTCTAAAATTTTGTTATTTGGTAATAAATTAACCATGAAGCCATGCAGGACCCCTATTACATCCAAAGCAAAATAACATCTATATTTGTACAAGATTAACACTTTACCACAAAATCCCAACTCTCAACAGCCCTGACAGAGAAAATGCTGGCAATCAGCATTTTCTCCTTTTCCAATAATTTTTTCTATCTTTTCCCAGACAAATTCCATTATTTTAGAAACATTTGTCTTCTGCAACTGCTTTCAATTTGTTGTTTGGTACAGAGTTAAAGGCATCTACCTACCTCAAAGACATTGATCAGAAGATCATTAGCACATTTTTCTTGACTTTTACTCTGCAAGGCTGGTAGAAGCAGGCCTACTTCCTGCAGCTGCAGGTAGCCAGACAAGATCTGGTGAACAAGAATATGGTCTGTGAAGCTGTCATCCAATGGAACTGGCAGAGTTGCAAAGACATCCCTATAAATACAGAACAATTTCCTTTCCTGTAGACAGACCAGATCATAAAGCTCATGTTGTAGAGCCTGAGAATTGTAAACAATAGGTCTCAGGCCACGTCCGGGAGTGTGCTCAATTCCCATGGCCGACAGACTAAAATTACAAATAGTCTTTAGGATGAGATGTTAAACCTAGGTCCCATGTGACAGTGCTATACAGCAAGCATGTTAAAGAACCAGGCAATACGTAGGACTGGTTTTGTCCAGTATCTTGTACTATTCCCCGTAACGTGTCTATTAGCTTTTTGAGGGCATCACTCATATGGGAAGCTTGTGGCGATGATTTATAAACAAAAATCAATCAATTCCTGTAGACAACTTTTTGTGACTTACAACAGATCACTTTTGATGAATGTGAGGCAAAAGGACATATTGCTCATCAAGAACAACTTCTTCCTTAGCCACAATGCATTCACTTGCAATTAAGTATACAGACCCTTATTCATATTAATTAACTATATCTTACAAGGATCTTTTCAAAACAATCAACTGAAACTTTGTTTCAAGAGGTAATGATTTCAATTAACTCTTTCCCAATCAACAAAATTTTAGACTGGCCAAAGTTGAAAATATTTGCGTACAACAAATTAAATATCACTCCAATGGTCAGCCTTGTCTGTGATAGGATAGAAAACTGTGAGGGAAAAGAAACAAGAGGGCCAAAATGGCCCTGAAGCGCTCACCTGAATAAGTTTTACTTTTTCCTTCTGATCACCAGAGCCATGTTTCTTGACGGATCAAAATTTCGCGAACAATTTTTGAAAAGGGTCAACCAAAGAACATCCCTGTGAAATTATTTCAAAATCTGACCAGCGGTTTCAGAGAAGAAGAATTTTTAAGAATTTCTTCATTTCTGTAGAGTGCAAGTAGCCCCCATTCACCAGAGCCATGTTTCTTGACGGATCAAAATTTCGCGAACAATTTTTGAAAAGGGTCACCCAAGGAACATCTCTGTGAAATTATTCTAAAATCTGGCCAGCGGTTTCAGAGAAGAAGAATTTTTAAGAATTTCTTCATTTCTGTATAGTGCAAGAAGCCCCCATTCACCAGAGCCATGTTTCTTGACGGATCAAAATTTTGCGAACAGTTTTTAAAAAGGGTCACCCAAGGAACATCTCTGTGAAATTATTTTAAAATCTGGCCAGCGGTTTCAGAGAAGAAGAATTTTTAAGAATTCCTTCATTTCTGTATAGTGCAAGAAGCCCCCATTCACCAGAGCCATGTTTCTTGACGGATCAAAATTTCACGAACAATTTTTGAAAAGGGTCACCCAAGGAACATCTCTGTGAAATTATTTTAAAATCTGGCCAGCAGTTTCAGAGAAGAAGATTTTTAAAGAATTTCCTAAAAAATTCCATTTTGTTGCCATGGCAACCAGAGTTTTTGACGGAATCAAATTCTGCGAACAATTTTTAAAAAGGACCTCCCAAGGAACATTCCAGCCAAGTTTGGTCCAAATTGGCCCAGCGGTTTAGGAGGAGTTGATGTTTAAAGAATTGTTGACGACGCACGACGACCGACGACCGACGGACGACGGACACTGGGTGACCCTAAAAGCTCCCCTTGAGCACGTTGTGCTCGGGTGAGCTAAAAAATGCTAGTCATCTGCATTGTTTCCTTTTTCCACCATGTTTCTGAGCACCTTTTTCCTAAAGGTCGTTAAAATTCTGGATTGAGTTGTAATGGTTCAAAGTTGTCTTGCAAATAAGGCAAGTAGGTAAACCTAATACACTTTTGTGCCACAGGCAAAAACAGGGTGGTTTGTGATTGCACAGATCAAGATCAAATTCCACAGAAGATGCAGTTTGATCTTGAATCTATCACATGTACATGTTTAGCCATGTCTTTCAGATAAAAAAATGTCTGAGTTTTCAGTGGCCTGTGTTTTTCAGCCATCAAAAGAGGCCAACTTTATATGTTTGGCTCTGAAAGACTTTTTTAGGTGCCATGAACATACAAACAGGTGCACTGGCTGCTATGAAATTATTGAAATGCTAGAGAACCAACACCCATGAAAGATTTTACCTGTTTAACAGAGAATTCCATGCCTTAATGACCCTTGGGTAGAAGGCTTATGAAACCATCCTGAGAAAAGGAGAAAATGTTGGTAACAAGCATTTTCTCCTTTTCCCACAAAGTTTTCTATCCTTTTAAGGATAAATTTCATTATTTGATCTGCTTTTTAATATGTCATCTGCAAATGCTTTTAGACTGGACCAGTCCAGAATCATGTCAATTGGTAAAAAGTTAAAAATATATAGCAAAAATTTACCTTTCACCAACTAATGTCCTCCTTAGATGTGAAACCAAGTCATCTTTGAATGTCATACTGAATACTGCAAGTGTCTGGGCCATCTACAAGATAAATAAAAATAAAAGATCACTTTATTCTACATCACTCCAGTAGACAGACTTTTAAAACAATGCTTGAAAAGGTGAAACTGCTTATAACTATCAACCACTCCTTTTCCTTTCCAAAACTGTTGAAAAAAAAAATCCTTTCATTCACTTCTTTGTTTTATATTTTAGAAGTTTTGGGTAGCTTTCAAAAACACTTGTATAGTAAAGGGTTCAACCAACAAATCAACAGTGCTATTCTAAATAATCTATTCATCTCGATCACTAGAATTCTTACCTCTTTACCAGACGACAAAATTTAAAACTTGTCAAAATTGAGAGCAGTCACTGACAATGGATTAAATGTGGCTAAATTAATTAGGTTTGTCCATGACAGGGTAGAAAGTATTGTGGGAAAGGAGAAAATGCTGGTAACCTGCATTTTCTTTTATCACATAATGTTTTCAAAAGCCTTTTTGCCTAAGGTACAACATTTGGTAAAGGGTTAAAAAGTACAGTGAGGAAAAAGCTAAAATGTAAATTTTTACAGACCTCTTTAGGAAGATTCTTCATAATCTCAATGTCCCCCATATTGAAACCAACATCACTTGGTTTAATCACACAGCTACAGATGAGTTCCATCAAATCTGAGCCCCACACAGCTTTTGGAACAACCTACATATGTACAGAAGAACTACCAATATTTGTTGACTATTTTAATTCATACCCCCCTGCAGTTGACTTTTTCATCTAATGGCAGGAACTTTTTTCAAGACATTATGTGTAAAATCTCTTTTGCCATAATGTTTTGACTGTTTGCATGAATTAAACCTTTACTAATGTTGATTTTCCATACCTAACTTATTACCACACAATAAAATTCTAGACTTGCCAAAATTGAAACCATTTGTAAAGGACACAATGTGGTAAAAATAATGGGAATTGTCTGTCATAGAGTAGAAACCATTGTGGGAAAAGGAGAAAATGCTGGGTACCCACAATGTTTTCGAAAGCTTTCTTCCTCTGGGGTGTTAAAACTTCACAATTAGTGGTAGAGGATTAATCAAGTTTTTTTCACAGTAAATTGTTTCAGGACGAAACGACTTAGCTGATCTGTTTCATCAATGTTCAGTAAACTGTTTTTGAAAACATTCTGACAAAATGGTCAATATCGCCATGCTCTTCAACTGTAGCTTTGTTCAGCTGACTGCTCAGCTGATCAGTCATATTTGTAGAATTCCATTCTTCTTTTCTTCGGATGATCAAATGATGTAACTTCTTAGCAACTTCTTAGTAACTTCATAGCCTCAGCAAACCACAAACAACAAATCACTCTAGATTGATAAGTGGTTTGCTAAGGCTCTATGGTTACTTTTTGATTTTAACTCTTTACCAAACGACAAAATTTTAGACTGGTCCAAATTGAAAGCATTTGCAGACGACAAAATAAATGTGATTGAAAAATTGAAATTCGTTTTAGGAAGGGTAGAAAACATTGTGTAAAAAGGAGAAAATGCATTTTCTCCTTTTCCCACCAGGTTTTCAAAAGGCTTCTTTCACGGGGTCGTTAAAAGTCAGGATTGTGTGGTAAAGAGTTAAGTGATAGCACAGGTCATGGGCAAGACATTGCAGAACCCAAGTCTCCTAGAAATTAACCCAAGGAGAAATCAGAAAAAGTAAAGGGTCACCAGGATATGACTGAATTACTGTGGAAAGTGGAGTAAAAAAAAACAAGAGGGCCATGATGGCCCTGGAGTCGCTCACCTGAGCCTTTTGACCAAGCACAACCAATTTCCAACGTCTTGTGAGATATATGTATTACTAAACAATAAAATTTTAAACTCATCAGTCTGAACATTCTGCATAAAACAAATAATATGTGGATCAAGCTGTGGGATTGGTCTCTCAAAGGGGTAGAAAACATTGTGAAACGGGAAAAAATGCTGGCTACCAGCATTTTCTCATTTTCAAACAGTGTTTTCAAAAGGCTTCTTTCTGAGAGTCATTCGTACACTATGTTTTTCTAAGATTTGACCTAGTGACCTAGTTTTTCAGCCAACATGACACATTTTCAAACTGGTCCAAGGTATCATCAGGACAAACATTCTTACCAAGTTTCAAGAGGATTGGACTGAAAATGTGGCCTCTACAGCGTACACAAGGTTTTTCTAAGATCTGACCTAGTGACCTAGATTTTGACCCAACATGACCCATTTTCAAACTCATCCAAGATATTATCAAGGCAAACATTCTGAGTAACTTTAAAAGAGTATTGAACAAAAAATGTGGCCACAACAGTGTACACATGGTTTTTCTAAGATTTGACCAGGTGACCTAGTTTTTGATCCGACATGACCCATTTTCAAATTCGACTGAGATATCATCGAGACAAACATTCTGACCAACTTTCAAGAGTATCAGACAGAAAATGTGGCTTCTGGAGCTTACACAAGGTTTTTCTAAGATTTGACCTAGTGACCTAGTTTTTCACCCGACATGACTAATTTTCAAACTAGTCAGAGATATTATCAAGGCAAACATTCTGACCAACTTTCAAGAGTACTGAACAGAAAATATGGCCTCTAGAGCATACACAACGTTTTTCTTAGATTTGACCTGGTGACCTAGTTTTTGACCCAACATGGCACATTTTCGTTACATTTCAAGATATAATCAAGACAAAGATTCTGACCATTTTTCAAGAGTATTGGACTGAAAATGTGGCCTCTATAGTGTACAAAAGGTTTTTCTAAGATTTGACCTAGTGACCTAGTTTTTGACCCCACACGACCCAATTTCAAACTTGTCTGAGATTTCATCAAGACAAACATTCTGATCAAATTTCACAAGTATCTGACTGAAAATGTGGCATCTATAGCGTACACAAGGTTTTTCTAAGATTTGACCTAGTGACCTACTTTTTGACCCTACATCACCCAATTTGGAACTCGTCTGACATTTTATCAAGGCAAACATTCTGACCAAGTTTCACAAGTATCTGACTGAAAATGTGGCCTCTAGAGCGTACACAAGGTTTTACTAAGATTTTACCTACTGACCTAGTTTTTGACCCCACATGACCCAATTTCAAACTCTTCCGAGATTTTATCAAGACAAACATTCTGACCAAGTTTCATGAGGATCGGACTGAAAATGTGGCCTCTAGAGCGTACACAAGGTTTTTCTAAGATTTGACCTAGTGACCTAGTTTTTGATCCGACATGACCCAATTTCGAACTCGTCCGAGATTTTATTAAGACAAACATTCTAACCAAATTTCGCAAGTATCTGACAAAAAATGTGGCCTCTAGAGCGTTCACAAGGTTTTTCTGAGATTTGACCTAGTGACCTAGTTTTTGACCCGACATGACCCAATTTCGAACTCGTCTGAGATTTTATCAAGACAAACATTCTGACCTAGTTTCATGAGGATCGGACTGAAAATGTGGCCTCTAGAGCGTACACAAGGTTTTTCTAAGATTTGACCTAGTGACCTAGTTTTTGACCACACATGACCCAATTTCGAACTCGTCTGAGATTTTATCAAGACAAACATTCTGACCAAATTTCACAAGTATCTGACCAAAAATGTGGCCTCTAGAGCGTACACAAGGTTTTTCTAAGATTTGACCTAGTGACCTAGTTTTTGACCCCACATGACCCAATTTCGAACTCGTCTGAGATTTTATCAAGACAAACATTCTGACCAAGTTTCATGAGGATTGGACTGAAAATGTGGCCTCTAGAGCGTACACAAGGTAAAAAGTTGACGACAGATGACGCACAACACACACCGCACGACGGACGACGGACACAGCACGATCACAATAGCTCACCATGAGCACTTTGTGCTCAGGTGAGCTAAAAAAATCTCCAGCAAACATCACAGTTGTACATAAAATGTCATGATTTAATTCATTTCCTCATTCTATGGCTTCTTGTGCTCTGGAAAAGTGTCTACATATGGGAAGATGCACACCGATTCAATGGAGAGAAATACATGAACCATGCTCTGTGAAAAAGGGGGCTTATGCCATCTGCAAAAAGTATCGACCCATGTCAGCCAGTGCAGTCTGCCCAGGCTGACGTGAATCAAAACTTTTTGTTATTTATAAATTTTATGCATGTCCAAGGACCATTCTACCCCTATATCCAGTCAATTGTCAGACTAAATGTATTTTACAGATACATTCTTAGGTGATGTCTTACTTAGTATAATGAATAATGGACAAGCATTAAGCCCCTTTTGCCAGAGCACAGCTCACAGCTATTTGCTCTTTGTATGTTACCTACTTAACCCTTTACCAAACTATCTCTGGTTTAACATCCCTAATTAAGAGCGCTTTTGAAAGCATAGTTGCAAAAGGAGAAAATGCTTGTAATTAGCACTTACTCCTTCCCCAATCTTTTTTACCCTCTCATGTGCAATATTCCAGGGTTTGAGCTACATTCCATTTGTTGTCTGCAAATCCTTTTAAGTTTGCCAAGTCCAATTATTTGTTTGGTACAGAGTTAACTTTTTACCATAGAACAGAATTTAAGACTTGTCTGTATTAAAAACATCCACAAATGACAAATATGGCTCAAATGATAGGATTTGTCTTTAACTCTTTACCAAACGACAAAATGTTGTACTCGACCAAATTCAAAGCATTTGCAGACGACAAATTAAAGGTAGCTCAAATGGTGATTTCTGTCTTTGATAGGGTAGAAAAACATTGTGGGAAAAGGAAAAAATGCTGGTTACCAGCACTTTTTCCTTTTCCCACACTGTTTTCAAAAGGCCTTTTCCCCAAGGTATTTAAAACTTGGGATTGTGTGGTAAAGGGTTAAAAAGAGTATAACTCATTGTTGGAAAAGACGTAAATACTTAATTGATGACTTAAACCATACTTACAGCAAGCGTTTCCTTTTTAAACTTAGCCAGCATCACTGACAGGAACCCAAGTAGTCTCACTATCACTGTGCATTTGGATCTGAAATCAAATTTCACAACAATAAAACCTTATTGAATCCCCACCCCGACCTTATACAGAACAATTCCATTTAAACAACCCTACAGAATCAAGCTTGTAGTGTCTATGAAATGAACATTTTGAGAATAGATAAATTTTAATAAATATTTTGAGAACAGATAAATTTTAAAGCAGTACGGACCAGAATATCTAACAAAAGATCCAACAAAGTATATCCAAGATCGGACAGAATCAAGAAGAACTTACCTGTTGAATCTCTCTGTTTCTCTAGGAGAGAAATAATCTTCCTCAGTTTTTACAGGAAATAGCTTGGCCACACCTTCAATACCCTTCAATGCCACATTCTTGAGAAAGTAACCCAGAGCATTAAACATTTCACTCTTTGCAGCACCTGAAACAAGCCAGTGCATCAGATTTTATGCAGTGTAAGACAACCAAAGCCTATTCATAGCACAAATAACACTTGAAGGACAGGAAATAAAATCTTACAGACATAAAAAAAAATGCCATTGAAGCAGTAGAAATTGCACCACATCATTTGGGAAAAAAAAAATAAATATGCCTGCTGCCATTGCTTTCACTTTGGACAGGTCTGCCATTTTGCAGTGTGGTAAAGCAAGCTGGTAGACAAAAGAAGTAAACTGTGACTTGCCTCCAAACAGTTCTTTTGCCGACAGCAAGTTTTCTCCAAAGACCCAGCTGTAACAATCTAACGCAGCTAACAAACTATCAAACCATGACAAAGTTGTTTCCAGGGAAAACACATCAGAGGTATCTGTCAGTTTGGGAAACCCTTCTATACCCTGTTTCTTCTTCCCAGTTTGTCCTCCCCCTTCAAATCTGTAGAAAAGTAAAGTCACATATTTGTCAAAATCCACAATAATGGTAAATAATGGTAAATATGAGCAATTTCTCCCTTAACCCTTTCCCAAACGACAAATTTTAGACCCTTCCAAACTGAAAGAGCTTGCAGACGACAACTTTAAATTTGATGAAAATGGCGGAAAGTTCTCCAAAAGAGTAGAAAACACTGTGGGAAAAGGAGAAATTGCTCGTTATGAGCAATTTCTCCTTTTCCCACAGTGTTTTCAAAAGACTTGTACTGCAGACACATGAACACCAGGGCTTGTTTGGGAAAGGGTTAACAATTTTTTCTTGCATCATCAAGGGCACCTGTATAAAAATAGACATGAAAGACATAACAGGATAATCCATTTCCTTGAAAACAGGTCTTTGAAAGTTCAAATCTGATATCTTCCTTTCCACCACGTATTTTTCCTTCGAGTCTGTCATGGAAATAACTGGTATGTACCAAATTGCCTATACAGCAATAGATTAAGTTTTTCAGCACCTAATACATGAACTCAACCTCTTTTGAAGGCCGAAAAAAACAATCTCTTGAAAGTCAAAAATATCATTATCTTATGGTTCTCCATGCATGTCAATATTCTTTGATATTTGACCTGTCTGCTATGGCGCACTATCTTGTACATGATAAATTAATACACAAAATAGCAAGCGGAAAATAGCTATAAATAATACATCTGTGGAAAAATCAAGCCAGTGTTTTTGCTGTAAACTTCTTGAAAATATGATTTGAAACAGGGAAAATAATTTAATAAAATACCATTGTTTCCTGCAAATCTCTGTAGAGTTTTTAAATATAGACATGGGGAAAATGGGGATTTGCGCAACAGACTGACAACAAAAAAAAACCTCCACACCTTGCTGGGCTTATTCCAGGGCCTTTCCTTAAGCTTACAGGGGTTATGTTTTAAATGGGTTGTGCATAGGTCATATGCTAGCTAACTGTGGCTGGATGAATCGTACAAGGTAGGTTTTAATGAGTACACATATATTTTATTTTGAAATTCGCTGGCTTGCCACCTTCAAAAGTAGTCCAATTCTGTACCCAGAATCCCCATATCAGATAGGTTATGTATTTGAGAAATGCCACCTAGTGGAAGATAATGATTATCTTATAGGCTTGACTAAACAAGCAGTTTACATCAAAGATCATACTGCACATTTCTTGCAGTCTGATCTTGATCTGTGCCATTCACAAAAGTCCTTGTTTTTGCCTATGGTGCTTAAAGAATTACAGGAAACTATAAAGTACATTTACAGCAAAGAGAACTTTATTTACTTTGGTACTCAGCTTTCGAAAAGCACTTGCTTGTCACATTCCTGTGCCCACAATTTCATCAAGGTCTTTTTCCTTTCTTAAAATGTTTCCCCTTTGCATTGTTTGTTTATTAGTTAGTTTTTGGAATTTCTATGAATAATCCATAAAAGTAATGGATTAACCTACCTTTGTATCCAATATTCAGGTCCTTTCCCTTTTAAACCAGCTTGGAAGAAATGAACTGGTGACTTTATACCTAGAAAAATAAACCCATAATGATGTGGAATTTAATGAAACAGAACACGATTTTAACATTTTCACGAACAACCCCCTCTTTTAACAACCCTTACGAAAAAGGCTTATGAAAGCATTGTGGAAAAAAAAAGAAAATGATTGTTACCAGAATTTTCTCTTTTTCACATAATGTTTTCATCAGCTTTCTTCTTCAGAGTGGCTAAGACTCTGGATTATTTTGGTTATTTTGGTAAAGGGTTAAAGCAGTAACTGCTTATGGCAATGTTGATCTTATATGTTCCAAGGATGAAAAAATAACCTTTCTGATCTGCTTTATTAATTCTTTACCACACAATCCCGACTTTAACAACCCTGAGAAAGAAGCCTCTTGAAAACATTGTGGGAAAAGGAGAAAATGCTGGTAACCAGCATTTTCTCCTTTTCCCACAATGTTTTCTACCCAATCAAATACAACTTCAACAATTACAGCCACATTTAAATTGACATCTGCAAATGCTTTCAACTTGGACAAGTCTACATTTTTGTCATTTGGTAAAGAGTTAAACCCTTGGACCTCAGTTGTTTCTGCCAATGATCAGACAATACTTCGGATATACATGTACATCATTCAGTGTTTTGTGAGAAGTGTGACTCACATACCATACCATCATATTCGATCGCCATTATCTGGATATTCCTCAGTAAGTAAAAATCCACCTTTTTTTTTCTATTTTGCAGTCCAAATTTCACTTACAAAAAGATAAAAAAAAAAAAACAAGCTAAAACCCTATTATGGGGATTTCTTTTGTATTTAACCCTTTGCCACATGGTCGCAAGTTTCAACAACCCTGATGAAAACATTGTGAGGAAAGGAGGAAATGCTAGTTACCACCATTTTCTTCTCTACCCACAGGATCTTCAAATTTAATAACAGACAAATCCCATCTCTTGAGTGATATTAAATATTCTGTCTGCAAATGCTTCCAATCTAGACCAGTCTGAAATTTTGAATTCAGTAATTTCTAACTATTCATCAAATCAATCATTACCCTTTGCTTCACTCATATAACAGCTTCTGTTAAAAATCTAACTTCATCTTCAGTGTAACTTGAAAACTTTCAAATAACTTCTCTTAACTCTTTACCAGATGACAAAATTTTAGCCTTGTCCAAATTGAAAGCATTTGCAGACAACAATTTCAATGTGGCTCAAATAGTGCAATTTTCCTTTGATAGGACAGAAAACATTGTGGGAAAAGGAGAAAATGCCGGTTACCAGCATTTTCTCCTTTTCCCACAATGTTTTCAAAAGGCTTGTTTCCCAGGGTCATTAAAAGGCGTCATTGTGCCATAAAGGGTTAAAAATGATCCCAAAAAAGTTTTGAAAGCACTGTGTGAAAAGGAGAACATGCATGTACTGAACATTTTCACCCTTTATACTGCATTTATTCTCTTTCAACCCTTTACATACAATCCCAAGTTTTTATGACCCTTACAAAGAAAGCTTCTGCAAACATTATGGAAAAAGGAGAAATTGTTGGCAAGCAGCATTTTCTCTCCTTTTCCCACAATTTTTTCTACATTTCCCCCCAAAAATTTAAATTTTAGAGTCACACCCATTTTGTCATCTGCAAATGCTTTAAATTTGTATAGGTCTAAAATTTTGTTGTTTGGTAAAGAAATTAAGATTTATTCCATCAGATGACCTACATTAATTTTGTCATCTATACATGCTTTCAATATTGACAATTCTATAATTTTGTCAACAAGAAAAGACTTAACAAGTAGATGTCAGCATGACTTAAATGGCATTCCACCAATCCAGCCCATATAAAGATAAGGACTTTAACCATTTACCAAACAATCCTCAGTTTTAACAACCCTTAGGGGGACATTGTGGGCAAAAGGAGAAAATGTGGGCTACCAGCATTTTCTTCTTTTCCCACAATGTTTTCTACTCTTTCAGAGACAAATTCCATCATTTGAGCCATATTTAATCTGTCATCTGCAAATGCTTTCACTTCAACCAGTCTAAAATATGCTGTTTGGTAAACAGTGAAAAACAGAATGTGGTAACGATATCTGTAAAATACAAATAAAAACTGTTTACATACGAGGTATGAGAGTACAGAGCTGATATGACAGTTTCATACAAGCATGTCTGCATTCAGTTTGCGGTCTGCCACACTGTCTTGTCAACCATCTGACAGCTATCTCTAATGTGATGTCACTCCAATTCCTTCAAATTCAAAAATTGAGAGACATGTTGCTTCATTGTGGTAAAAATTGTGAATGATTGGTATTTCTTCTACAAGATAGCCAAGATTGAACCTTATCTCATTGGACTGAAATATGGTAATCAATTATAACAGCCACTCTTTCAGATCTAATTTCTGATTTCAAATGGTTGTATATTCATATACAGAATTGTGTACTGAAGAGTGCATACCAAGATCAGGTTGCAGACACACAGACTGATAATGGTCTACACTCTTCACAATGGTTGCAACTTTCTACAATGTACTTTCTACAATGCCATTTGCCAAGTTTCCTTTATGCCTCAAAATAAATGCACGGAATAAAAAAAACAATATTACTAATAATTATTATTACTGAATTTGCAAGAATAGAGCCTCAAATGTCTCTCAGTATCAACATGTATCTACATTTCTTTGAATATGTGTACATCTAAAAAAAAAAAAAAAAAAAAAACGATTTAAGTGATGTGGAAATTTTTGCGATTTCGCGAACTTGAAAATTTTGCAAACTTTTCTGTTCGCGTATTTTACCACGTGTAGACCAAAAAACAAGAGGGCCATGATGACCCTGTATCGCTCCACTGGCTTATAAATATAAACCATGAAGAGAAGTCTTCACTATATAAGCCCTTATAAAACTTTGACCCCAGGGCTACAGTCAGACAAAATGGGGAATATGTGTAAATGCCAAATTTGGGAATTCTTGGCCTTATGGCTAGTAACAAGACGGTTTCTGAACTTTTCACTCCATAAACCCATGTAAAACTTGTGACCCCTGGTGCAGGGCCAAACTTGATCCTAGGGCTGTAACTTGGGCCCTCTTTGTAGTTGTCCGATAGATAATGCTATAATTATGCAAAATTTGGTAGCCTAAGCCTTACGGCTATGTACACCAAGATTTAAAAGTTTTCCCTATGTAAGCCTATGTAAATCTTGTGAACCCCCCCCCCCCCCCCCAGCATGAGGCCAAATTGACCCCAGGACTATAATTTGGGCACTTTTGGTAGACCCCAACTAGATCAAGCTAAATGCAAAATTTGGTAGCTCTAGGCCTTATGGCTAGGTACAGGAAGATTTTTAAAGTTTTCTCTATATAAGCCTATGTAAAACTTGTGACCCCTGGGGCAGAGCCAATTTTGACCCCAGGGCTATAATTTCAAGAAACATGATAGAGGTTTACTACATAAAGCTACATGCCAAATTTGGTAGCCCTATGCCTTATGGTTTCAGACAAGAAGATTTTTAAAGTTTTCTCTATATAAGCCTATGTAAAACTTGTGACCCCTGGGGCAGAGCCAATTTTGAACCCAGGGCTATAATTTCAAGATACATGATAGAGGTCTACTACATAAAGCTACATGCCAAATTTGGTAGCCCTATGCCTTATGGTTTCAGACAAGAAGATTTTTAAAGATTTCCAATATTTTTCAGTTCTGTTGCCATGGCAACCAGAGTTTTTGAAGGAATCAAATTCTTTCAAGAAATTCTGCAGAGGACCATGACAGGATCATTTCTGTGAAGTTTCATGAAAATTGGATGGGTAGTTTCAGAGAAGAAGATGTTTGAAATAAAAGTTAACGCACGGACGGACGCACAGACTGACGGACGCACGACGGACACTGGGCCATGACATAAGCCTGCTGGCCTTTGGCCAGTGGAGCTAATAATGAGAGCCTTGAATGTGCAAACATTTCTGTACGCAAAATATCTGTAAGCGGTATTTCATAAAATTTCTTACACACACACATATATATATATATACACGTATACAGTAATTCCTATAATATATAAAATTACCGTGGTTCTTCTCTGAGTTTAGAGGGTGCTTGCAGTAACTTGGCTTTATGTCTCATAATTTTCTCTAAATGCTCCAGCGCTTTACAGCACTGCTCCTGAGTACCTGGAATAACATTATAGTAATTTGATTACTTTACAGATAGTAATATCAACAAAATCAAACAACAAAATCTCAGATTTGTCCAAATCAAAAGCATTTGCAGATAACAAATCAGATGTTGCTCAAAACATGAAATTTGCCTGTGAAAGGGTAAAAAATGTTTGGGAAAGGAAGAAAATGCCAGCTACCAGCATTTTCTCTTTTTCCTGCAATGTTTTCAAAAGCCCTCTTCCTCAGGTTCATTAAAACAAGGGATTGTTTGGTACAGGGTTAATTCAAACCACCTGAAACAATTTGCAGGAGACATCTTAGTAAATATCCTGGCTCTACATGAATCAAGATTTTACCCATGAATACAGACAAAAACATTGTGCCAAAAGAAAAGATTTTGCTATAACATCATGTGATTTTCCCATTTGCATATGTTTTTAAAAGTGGTTTGCTTCAGAACAAAAGAGTAACCTGCTGATGGTCAACTTTCACCAAACAATAAATTCCAGACTCTTCCAAACTGAAAGCATCTGCAGACAACAAAATCAAAATGATACAAATGAACCAAAGTTCTTGGACAGGATAGAAAAAATTGTGGAAAAATGAGAAAATGCTGGTTACAAGCATGTTCTCCTTTTCCCACAGTGTTTTAAAAAGCTGTCTCCTTCAGGGTTGTTAAAACTCAGGATTGTGTGGTACAGGGTAAACTGTAACTTTCATACTGTCCAACAAAAGTTTAGACTCATCCATAATGAAAGCATTAGCAGATAATAATGCCACAAGGCTCAAAAGATGGAACTTTTTTTTGATTCTCATAGAAACACTATGAGAAGAAGAGAAAATGTTGTATAGCAGCATTGCTCCTTTTGCCACAATGTTTTTAACAGGAGAAAATGCTGATAACAACCTTTTACGAGGGACACTTTTTAAGTTCGTAGAGTAAGGCTATAACTTTTTAACGCAATTATGAAATTGCATGATTTTTTACACAGAACTTGCGTAATCATTCCTCTCTCGAACGGTGCCACGGTATGCGGTGTATGAGGTCCACGTGCGCGCTGCGCTGGGTATTTTCAACACGTGGTTTTATACACTATAGTAAAATATAGCGTTCAATATGGATGTAAAAATCTGTGAACAGAGGGCATATTGTAAGATTCGAGCACAGCTCGGGTTTCCGCCAACAGAAATTCATGCTGATTTGCAAAAAGTTTATGGGAATGGTGCTTTAAAATATGCTACAGTTTGCAAGTGGGTACGTCGTTTTAATGATGGTCGGGAGTCAATTGAAAATGACCCTCGGGTGGGTAGGCCGGTTTCCGTTTTGACGGAAAAGAACGTTGCTACTGTGAAAACGTTAATTAAGGAAGACGCACGTTATACCGTGCAAGAGATAGAAGAATTAAGTGGCATTCATTTGTCAAGTGTTTTGAAGGTCTTACGTGAACGACTTGGTCTACGTAAGATCTGTGCGCGTTGGGTGCCCCATTTGCTCACTGACGAGCAGAAACAAAGTCGGGTTAGACTTGCATCGCAAGTTATAGAAAATATGATAAATGTGACCCACGTCATTTGGAAAAGATAGTTACAGGTGATGAAACCTGGATCTATCATTTCCAACCCGATTTTAAGGCTAAAAATAAGGTTTGGGTTTCATCTGAGGGCGACAGACCTGTCATTGCGGGCCATTGCAAAACATCAAATGGCATGTTGTATGCGATATTCTTTGATTCGAAAGGTCCAGTCCTTCACATTCCAGTCCCGAAAGGTAGTTCTGTCACTGGAAAGTTTTACAGAGAAAGTGTTCTTACTCAACTTGTTAATTTCTATCAGAAACGCAGACCGCGCACCGGTGTCTGCAGCATCAAATTACTCCATGATAACGCACCAGCCCATAAATCCGCTACGGTACAGGAATATCAGAAAGAATCTGGGCTCGATGTCTTAGATCATCCCCCATACAGCCCTGACTTGTCCCCCTGTGACTTTTGGTTGTTCCCAAGACTAAAGGAAATGCTGGCAGGGCACCGTTTTGAATCCCGTTGTGGTATAGGCAGTGCGGTCTACCAGTGTCTCCAACATATACCTAAAGAGGACTACCGGGCGGCGTTCCGGAAATGGGTAGATCGCATACCGTAACACCATTCGAGAGAGGAATGATTACGCAAGCTCTGTGTAAAAAATTGTGCAACTTCATAATCGCGTTAAAAAGTTATAGGCTTACTCTACGAACTTAAAAAGTGTCCCTCGTACTCCTTTGTCCACAATTTTCTAAATGCCTTCTTCATCAGAGAGTTAAAACTGGATAGATTGGTTAAGAGTTAACCATTTACCACATAATCCCAACATTTAACAACCCTGAGAGCAAAAGCTTCAGAAAATATTGTGGGAAAAGGAGAAAAAGATTACCAGTATTTTCTCCTTTTCCCACAGTGTTTTCCAACTGTTTAGAGACAAATGCAATCAATTGATCCACATGAACTTTTTCATCTGAAAATGCTTTCAATTTGGGCAAGTCTTAAATGTTGCAGCATGGTAAAGGGTTCATATCATTCAAGTTTGTAAAAAGCATGTTGTACCTAGGGACTTCTCATCTCCATGGGCTATGGCCAAACTTTCCACAAAATGTACCAACAGCTCAAATGTAAACATGTTCACCAATGGCTCCTCCTCTCTGTATCAAATCAAAAATCGAAAATGGAAGTTTTTTTGTCTCCTTACTTTGAATGCTCAGGATTCATAATTCATTTTTCTATCCACTGACAAATTTTTGCCAGTGGCTTCGTTTTCCACTGGCGAAATCAATATAGGACTGGCATTTTCTTAAACCATTTCAGAAGCACATTTTGTTCTTGACATTACTGACCTTTTGTTGAAGTTTTAAAACCAATGAGAGAAATGAATTACTGCAAGTTCAAAACAACAATTTAACTGTATGGATCTAGTTCACTATACTCATACATTTATTTTCAAGTGTCAAATTTGAGCAGTAAGTTTTTATTTCCTTCTATTCTGTTCTATTCATTTGTTACTGGTTTATTCCAATATCAAGATATTTGTACGAAAACGCTACAATGTATTCTGTTAGGTGTATGAGCTCATATTTCAATATGCTGATGATTTATAAAATTCTTTATTTCCGGAGACGTTTTGCGTTTCACTGTCTGCTCTTGGCAGAAATTGCACCAATTTTAACCATATTGATGTGTTCAGGTCTGTGACTTAGGATAATATTCATTTTTTTGTCTTTTCATATAACGTACAATTTTAAAAGATGCCATAGGTTTGGAAGGATTTCTTTTTGATAATCGGTCTATCTCAGCTTTTTCCATCAACCCCTCTAATTCCTGATTAAAAAGAAAAAAAAACAAGCATTCTGATAGTATTGCACAGCAATACACAGTCCACTACCAGCCTTATGTATCGCTGGCATGTGAGTGAAATTTTTTAAGTCCAAGGCCCGCAAATGTGTCAAAAAGCAGTGGAGCGGGACGAAACTCTAACTTGATGTGTAAGTCATGGTTGTTGATGTACACACCAAAAATCAGCTCTATATGTAGCAGTGTTTAGAAAAAAAAGTGCGGAAAAATGTTTTATTAGTGAAATTTTGTAAGTCCAAGGCCCGTAAATGCGTCAAAAAGCAGTGGAGCAGGACGAAACTCGAACTTGATCTGTAAGTCATGGTGGTTGAGTTACACAGCAAATCTGAAATCAATACCTACCAGCGTTTAGGAAAAAAGTCTGGAAAACTGATTTATCAGTGAAATTTTGTAAGTCCAAGGCCTGTAAATCCGTGAAAAACCTGTGGACCGGAACGAAAGTCGAACTTGATCTGTAAGTCATGGTGGTTGAGTTACACAGCAAATCTGAGATCAATACCTACCAGCGTTTAGGAAAAAAGTCTGGAAAACTGATTTATCAGTGAAATTTTGTAAGTCCAAGGCCAGTAAATCTGTGAAAAACCAGTGGATCGGAACGAAAGTCGAACTTGATCTGTAAGTCATGGTGGGTGACTTACACACCAAAACTCGGCTCAATATGTACCAGCGTTTAGGAAAAAAGTCCGGAAAACTGATTTATCAGTGAAATTTTGTAAATCCAAGGTCCGTAAATCCGTGAAACACCAGTGGACCGGAACGAATGTCGAACTTGATCTGTAAGTGATGGTGGGTGACTTACACACCAAAACTCAGCTCAATATATACCAGCGTTTAGAAAAAAAGTCCGGAAAACTGAATTGCCGGACTGACGGACAGACAGACAGATGGACAGATGGACAGACGGACGGACGGAGTGCAATCCTAAAGTCCCCTCCGGCTTCGCCGTTAGGGGACTAATTAATAGCCATCTAATTGGTCTTACCGGAATACTGTATAGATGTTATTAAATGCCAAAGCAGCTCCAAGTCGTTTGAATGCACTGGGATGTCTGGAGAAACTGTATAACCTTTTAAGTACTGACTTGGCATTGGCAGGATTTGTTTCTGAGGTCTAGTATACAAAAACATATTTGTAACTACATGTACACCTGTCAGCCCTATATGTGCTTCCCTAAACAACTTTCCTCTTTACAAGACAACAAAATTCTACCTTTGTCCAAGTTAAAAGCATTTGGAGACAACAAATTCAATGAAATGAAAAACATGTATTTTGTCTTTCATTGGGTAGAAATATTGCAGGAAAAGGAGAAAATGCTGGTTACCAGCATTTTCTCCTTTTCCCGTGTTTTCAAAAGCCTTCTCCCTCAGGGTTGTTGAATGTCAGAATTATCTGGTAAAGGGTTAATAAATTAATCTACATGCAATATAGGATTGTGGAGAAATATCATCTTTTTTTCCAGAAATATCACTTGAAGTACCCCCAAAACATGATTTTTTGTACTTAATACCTGTTACTATGTAACAAACCCCTGGAAAATCCAGCAGACAGTCCTTCCTTACCAGGTTAGTGACTTCAATTTAAAGATAACATCTTACAGTGAGAGAGAAAAACACTGTGAAAATTTGATGTGGTAGAATGGTTCAAAATTTAGTCAGCTGAGTAAACAAATGAATTACCGAAATATATATGGTGTAAGTGATAAATACATATATTGGAAATCTTCAATTTAATACCAGTAACATCACAAGAGTGATATCTTTGAATTTTGAATTTAGAAGGTTACCTTCAGCTTTTTGTAATAACAATATCTGGTAATCATTCTGTCGAGAAAAATCCACTTTTATCAGCTGAAAATAGAAGAATAATATGAAATAAATAAAATGGTACCTCTCTACTTGTCTGTTTAATGGACCATTTGAAAAATTCACGTAAGCACTTTGCACTGAAGTCTCTCAAGGATGTGTCTGCATGTTGTATGATTCCATCCTGTTGAAAAATAAATCAGAAAAAAAAAATCAAAATCAAATGCTGCTGAAAGTCATTTTCAAAGGCTGTGACATTTGTAAGCCACAAGACTATCAACCCTTTACTACACAATTACAACTTAAGGGACACTGAGAAAGAGTGTTTTTGAAAAAATCATGGGAAAACAGAAAACCCTGGTAACCAGCATTTTCTCCTTTTCCCAAAATGTTTCTACCCTTTCAAGGATAAATCCTTCCTTTTGCAATACATTTAGATTGTTGTCTGCAAATGCCTTCAATATGCGCAATTCAAAAATTCTATCATCTGTGAAACAGTGAACTATGTTACAAAATATTATAAAGCACTTACCTTATAAAATGGACAGATATAATTATTGAAGAGAGCCCAAACACTGCCATTTCATTTCTTTTTCTAGGCATGTATATGTGACAAAGTAGCGGACAAAGTAAAACTGAAGATCAGTTTGCAAGTTCAGAGCAATCAAATCTTGTTCAATCAAATCTTGTTCTACACTGTCCACAAAAAAAAAAGCCAGAAGTTGTGCCTAGCGCTGAGTAAACTCTCTCCCAAACAACAACCTGTTGAATCTTCCAAATAGAAAGTAACTCTAGATGACAAATTACAAATTGATACAAATAAGCTGTATTTCTCTGATAGGGTAGAAAACACTGAGAGAAAAGGAGAAAATGCTGGTTACCAGCATTTTCTGTTTCCCCACAATGTTTTCAAAAGCATTCTTCCACAGTGTCATTAAAACTCTGGATTGTGTGGTAAAGAATTAAATCAAAGTTTCTTTTAACTCTTTACCACACAACAATATTTTAGACTGGCCTAAATTGAAAGCACTTGCAGCAACAAATATCATATGGCACAAATGAAGGAGTTTGTATTAGACAGACTAGAAAATATTGTGGGGAAAGGAGAAAATGCTGGTTACCTGTATTTTCTCCTTTTTCTACAATGTTTTCAAAAGGTCTCTTTCAGAGCATTGTTAAAACTCGGGATTGTGTGGTAAAGAGTTAACCCTTTCCCAAACAACAAATTTTGGACTAGTCCAAATTCAAAGAGTTTGCAGACGACAATTTTAAATTTGATGAAAATGGCATAAAGTTGTCAAAAAGGGTAGAAAACACTGTGGGAAAAGGAGAAATTGCTCGTTACGAGCAATTTCTCCTTTTGCCACAGTGTTTTCAAAAGACTTGTACTGCAGACACATGAAAACCAGGGCTTGTTTGGGAAAGGGTTAAACAGCAATATCTGTGCCTCTTTCTGGAAAACTTGATCCATTTCTTATTCATATTTCTGTGTCTACTTATTAAAGGGACATACACTGATTGTATTCACCCTTCCAAACTGGCTGGTTTGCACTGATTTGGCTTGGTTGTTGTTAAAACTGAGTATCTCTTTTCCAAACAAAAAATTAGGCATGTTGAAGACAATAAAACAAATATGGCTCAAATGTTGGAATTTGTTTAACTCTTTACTACAAAATAAAAATTTAGACTCGTCCAAACAGAAAGCATTAGCAGACAAAGAATTAAATGTGATTTAAAAATTGAATTTTGTTTTTGGAAGGATAGAAAACATTGTGGAAAAGGAGAAAATGTAGCTTACCAGCATTTTCTTTTCTCCCAATATTTTCAGAAAAGTTATTCCTCAGAATCGTAAAAACTTGGGATTGTTTAGTAAATGGTTAAGACAGAAAACAGGTAAAAAACATGATGGGGAAAAAGAGAAAATGTTGGTTATCAGCATTTTTCTCCTTTTCACACAATGTTTTCAAAAGACTTTGTCCAAGGGATTGTTAAAACTTGAGATTTTAATGGTACAGGGGTATACATCAAATCTCCAAGACAAATGCAGCACTCTATTTGACACTTACAAATATAGCATCCAACAGCATGATTGTTTCTTCATTCTCGGTTTTCTTATTTCCAGTAAACCAATGAATAATCTGCATTGTTAGAGGCTCAAATAACTGCTTTGAAACCTAAAGAAAAATAAACTGACACATTTAGATTGTGAAGGAAAAACAAGGGGAAAAAAATGTAAATGTAACAGGTATGCACTTGGATAAAGGTATTTTACAGTAAAAGGATAAAATAAAAATAATCCAAGAGATCATGGCTGGAAGAAAAATAATACAAGAAACCAGTTTAACTCACAAAACTGCAAACGCAAACAACTTTTTTCACTTTGTTGCAGACTACTTTTAAAGACATTGTTGCAAAAAAGAATTACAGAGTAACAAGTGATTTCTCCTTTGGCCACACTGCTTTCAATTGTTTTTATGTATTGAACCTCAATGCATGTTAATCAACCATAGTTAAAAAGGATATTTTTGAAATTAATAGCTGTACTTTGTTTCTACAGGTAATAGGTGAATAAAAGTCTAATGAAAAAAAAAAAAACAGTGTAAGAAAAGCAGGTAGCCTCATCACTCACCAGTTCCACATCACAAGCAAGTTTCAGCATCACAGAAAATATATTCTTGTAGATAGGCGCCATTGATGCCCTCACTACCTGAGCCCCAGGTTGCTGGGCTCCCCGACCGATCGTGAACAACACTAAGGAATGAAGTAATTCACATGCTGCAACTTTTGTCTGTCTATCACTAGATTTCACAGCAAGGTCTGACACATGGGCAAGGAATGGATCTGAAATATATGGATTAACTTTCACATTTGACCCACACTCTGGCACAAAAGGAGGTTCAATGCTTCTCTGTGATGCACTATACCAAGCAAGTCGACACACAATCGTGGATCCATAAAATCCATTTTTTTCCAACAACTGACTGAATCATGGGATAGAATGGTCCTCTGACATTCAGAAAACTTACAAATAGACAATGTCAGCCTGTGCGGACTGCGACAGCTGAAAAGGGTGGACACTTTTTGCAGATGCATTAAGCCCCCTTTCCACAGAGCATGGCTCATTTATAATTACCTCATTAACTCCAGATACAAATTTGCCCCAGACTATTCTCAAACAAACTCTCCATTGAAATATGTGTTCAACCAGAATTAATTTTTGATAGGCATATTAAAAGCAGCATGGCAAAATAAGTTCCTGCTCTTCAGTATCAATTTTTCCATTTGCCTCAATGTTTTCTAAAGCTGTCTACTGCATGGGCATAACAAGAGCTGTCAACAGACATCACAGCTAGCCTGCAAAAGTTGATTGTCAGGTCTGGTGATCATTCAGTCTGGAAAATAGCCCTGGAAAAAGTTAAATAAAAAATTTCAAAATCTGTGACCTTGACCTTAACTCTTTACCAAATGTCAAGATTTAAGTTCACTCCAAATAAAAAGCATTTGCAGAAGACAAGTAAATGTGACTCGAATTAAGGGATTTGTCCTCTGAACAAGTAGAAAACATTGTGGAAAAAGGAGAAAATGCTGCTTAATAGTTTTTTTCTCCTTTCCCCCCAGTTTTTTCAATGGCCTTCTTGTGTGGCAAGGGGTTAAGATAACTGGCATGGGCATGGCCAGGGTGTTGCTCAATGAAACTTTTGACCTGAATCTGTCATCAAACCAAATACAAACCTAGTCCATCATATGGTTTGAAATATATAAGCTCTTGAAATACTAAAATATGGACTTTGATGTAGAGACCGACGCCAACGCCAGGGTCAGCCCAATATCTCTTCCTGGACTTTGTCCAGGCAAACTAAAAAATCACACTGGAGCAGTAAAAAGGTAAGTAAGGATATATTTCATTGAGAGCCTACTGCTGTCACAAATACAAAATTATGCAGTATCTGCTAGTTCCTCTTCTGCTTGTTGTACCTTGCATATATGCTTTACTTTTCACTTCCTACAAGAATTTTGAAGCACATGACTGCATATAACTTTGGAAACATTATTGTAAAATTCAGACAATCATAGATTAATGTTTAGCTCTTTACTAACCAACAAATTATTGGAAAGTCAAAATTGAAAACATTTGCAGACAACAAATAGAATGTCACAAATGATAAAATCTGTCTTTGAAAAGGCAGAAAACACTATGGGAAAGGTGTAAATGCTGGTTATTAGCATTTTCTCCTTTTCCCACATTATTTTCAAGAGCTCTCTTTCTACGGGCATTAAAACATGGAACTGTTTGGTAAAGGGCTAAAACATAAGTTATATCGGAAAACAATAAGAATTTATGATAGTGAGGCTACTATGACTAATTCCTCCTTCAGCAACAATGTTTCAACCCTTTACCGAATGACAAAGTTCTGGCCTTGTCCAGTCTGAAAGTATTTGCAGACGATGAAAAGAATATCACTCCAAATATGAGATACTGCCTTTGGTAGGATAGAAAACATTGTCGGGAAAGGAGAAAATGCTGGTTACCAGCAGGTTTTCCATTTTCCACAATGTTTTCAAAGGCCTTCTTCCTCATGGTCGTTAAAAAACACCTGACTGTTTCATGGTTGAATCTTTACCATACAACAAAATTTTGGACTTAACCAAATTGAAAAAATTTGCAGACGACAAATATATGTAGTTTAAATCATGACCTCTGGCTTTGATAAGGTAGAAAACATTGTGGGAAAAGGAAAAAATGCTGGTAACCAGCATTTTCTCCTTTTCCCACAATGTTTTCAAAAGATTTCTTCCTCAGGGTCATTTAAACTCTGGACTGTATGGTAAAAGGTTAAAATCACCTTCAAGAGGTAAAGTGTTCACTTCCCACACTTAAAAGTAATTCTTTCCCTTACAAAGTCTTTACCAGAAAAAAATTTTAGGACAAAATTTAAAGCATTTGCAGACGACAAATTATAAGTGGCTGAAATGATGAAATTTGTCTTTGACAGCGTGAAAAACATTCTCCGAAAACGATAAAATGCTTGTAACCACCATGTTTTCTTTTTCCCATAATGTTTTTAAAAGTGCTCTTTCACAGGGTCTCTTTAATAATAGATTCTTTTGTATGGGGTTAATAATCTTGATCTACTATTTACCAAGATATATAGTGGGTTTCATGTCAACAAATGGCATGTCAAATTTCAGATGTTGCATAGTATCCCACGCAATAGCTTTCCGAGATATCTCCTCATCTGCGTTGGATAAAAGGTGGTGATTGATACTCCCTCCCAACTGTCCAAGGTATTTAATGATTCTCTGCTTCACCTGCATCAGCTGCGATTCGTAACTCTGCAAGAAAACATACCTTTTTCGTCATCAAGGTATTTCATGTTGAAGAAGTTTAAGCACCTTTCACTTATATAGCTGCCTCTGCTAAAAATGTGCAGCCTGATCTTTGATCTACACCGTCTGCTATGTTAAAACACTACAGGCAAAAGGTAGCCAGGAATTTGAAATCATCTTGGTCTTATTCTAGAATAACAATGTCCACTGGGTTCATTCAGCACTTTGAAGGTTAAAATACGATGACAAACAGAAATTGCTGAAAAGCATGTTTACATGGAATACAGTTTTCTAGTATGTCAGTAAGTTCAAATTTATTCATTTTTCGTCTGAATCCATTGCTCCTTGCTTATGACTCCTTGCCACTTGCAGCAGATCCATTTTCAAAACATTATGGTAAAAGAAGTTGTTTCTAACAAATGTTTTCTCCTTTCACCACTTGGTTCTATAAATAAACCCCAAGATATTTAATCCATTTCCCCACCATTATTTCAACCTCTTAGGCCAGCAAAAAGTGACTGCTTTTGGTAGTCAGAAGTGTTTTCGAAACATTGATAATTCATAATCAAAAGTACAATAAAACCTGTCAAAGTGGAAACCTTTTTAAAACAAGCAGCCTCTGTTAAGCAAGCACATATTTCTAGTCCCCAAAGGAAGAAAGTTCTAACCTGATATGAGGACTAAGCAATAGAATGTCCAACCTGTTGACCCTTTACCGAGAAATCTCGATTTTAACAAAGGAGAAGGCTTTTGAAAACATTGTGGAAAAGGAGAAAATGCTGGTAACCAGCATTTTCTCCTTTTCGTACAATGTTTTCTTCCCGATCAATGACAGTGGCCATCTTTAAAGCGACACTTAATTTGTCCTCTGCAACAGCTTTCAATATGGTCTAGTCTAAAAGTGTTTCATGTGTTACAGAGTTTCTGGGCTTACATTTGAACAGTGATAGAGTACAGTGGTAAAAACTGCCTAAACCCTTTACCAAATGACAAAATTTTAGAATTAAAAGCCTTTGCAGATGACAGTAAGTGTGACTCAAAAATATAAATTTGCTCTTAGGGGGGTAGAAAACATTGTGGGCAAAGTAGAAAATTCTGGTTACAAACATTTTCTCCTTTTCCAGCATTGTATTCAAAAGGCTTCTCCTTTCCAGCTGTGAAGACTTGGGATTGTGTGCAACAGGATTAAAATTCACTTGTCAAAACAGAGCAAATCTTACCTGTGTGACTTTATCCTTGGCTCCTTTGATCAACCTGATGCTGAGTTTTTTTCTACCCTTCCCCGACTTACTCTTGGATGTGTTCACATTGGATTCAACATTAACATCTTCTGCACCTTTATGTTCAGATCATTTGTTAACTCGTTATCAAATGACAAAATGTTAGACTTTTCCAAGTTGGAAGCATTTACGGACGACAGATCAAATGTAGCTCAAATGATACAATTTGTCTTTGAATGGATAGAAAACATTGTGGGAAAAGGAGAAAATGCTAGTTACAAGCAAATTCTCCTTTTTCCACAATATTTTCAAAGGTTTCTCTCAGGGTCATAAACCCTTAACAACACAATGCCAACTTTCAACGACCCTGAAAGTGAAGGCTTTTGAAAATGTTCATCAAGGGGGAAATTCTGGTAATCAGCATTTTCTCCTTTTCCCACAATATTTTCTTACCCTATTAAACACAGAAATCAACATTTTAGCAACATTGAGTATGTCATATGCAAATGCTTTCAAATTAGGCCAGTCTAAAATGTTGTCATATGGTAAAGGGTTAAAACATGGCATTGTTTGGAAACTGGTTAAAATGATAATAAAATTCTCTTCTTTTTCAATCACATAAGAAACTTCTGAAGTGCAGAGTTCTGACCATTTCCTCATTAAGCCTCCTGTAGGGTGTACATTTTGCATATGATATGGCAAAAGTAGACATAAAACAGGCAGTTTCTTCCTCTACAGCTAAATTTTAATGTAAGCTGATGTATTCAACCTTATTTCATGCTGATTATCTATACCTAACAAAGATGTCAACACTATCTGCAAAATACTTGTTGTGGTAATCAATGAGTGCTGAACCTAGATGTAATTGCTTCTGCATATACTGTAGATCAAGATCAGACTGTACAGAACCTTCTTCTTTGCAAGATATTGTGAATAAAACAGCTTTGACATTGTAGTATCTGCACCTTTTCACAGACTGAGAATGTCCACTTTATAGATATATACAGCACTACAAGGATTAACTCTTTACCAAACAACAAGATTTTACATTGGACCAAATTGGAGGCATTTGCAGATGACAAATTCAATGTGGCACAAATGATGAAATTTGTCCATGAAAAGGTAGACAACATTGTAGGAAAAGGAGACAATGCATGTTATGGGTACTCATTAGAATCGTCTCATTGAGACAATTCTAATGAGTACCCACAACATAAGGTTTGGAAGAGAAATAAGGGTTTTAGAATACCATCACTCCCTCTTATCTGGAGCTCTGGTATCTCTATACAAAGGTGCATTTTTTAGCTTAGGTAGTAAGTTACACAAGCAGTCCAGACAACAGCTTGATGACACAAGGTTAAATTTTTCTGTATTGAAACTCTACATGAAAAATACAGAATTATTTTAAAATATCACCAAATCATTTATTTTAAGCCTACCTTGGTCCACAGTTTTTAAGTAACTATCAAGATGAGGGAGAATGTCCTTGTAGTATGGTAGCAGTATGTGACTTGGCAACGACCTTGACCAAAACTCTAGTGCATCCATGGCAACCATTGCTAGGGGGAGATAGCTTAGTCCCAAGGAAAGAGTCACCTAAAGGAACAAAATTCAAAGTGCAGGAAAAAACCTACCACAACAAAGAAGGCAAATGATGTTGAAATTTACCTGTGTTTGGCAAGCATCTGTCTTAACTCTTTACGACAAAATTTTTGACTCGACCAAACTGAAAGCATTTGCAGACAACAAAACAAATGCAGTTCAAATGATGATTTCTGTCTTTGATAGGGTAGAAAACACTGTGAGAAAAGAAACAAATGCTGGTTATTAGTATTTCCTCCTTTTCCCACAATGTTTTCAAAAGCCTCCTATTTCAGGTTTGTTAAAACACAGAATTGTGTGATAAAGGGTTAAGTTATTTTTAGTGTCCCTTGTGTGCATGCTTAATACAGGTTTGTATATCATATGCATTAAGGCATAATCATATAGAGATTTTTTATTCTTTTCTACTCATAGCAGGTGACAAGAATGAAACAATGCTACTAACTACCTTCTTTCAAAGGTAACAAAGAATGAAACTGGGATAACTACCTTCATTTAAGCATAGAAATATTACAATGAACTGGAACATATCTGGCTGAATAATATCACTGACTCTAACAAACATAGATTCCATACCATCATCAAGCATTCAATGAGAATTATTTGATTAAAGCAATTGACAGGAAGTGGACAGCGCAGACCAAAATCAGACTGCACATATAAGTAATTTAATTTTGGGCTGCACCCTCTGCAAAACTCATCTATAGTCACAATATTATGTGAATGTCACACCCCAAGAAATACATTCTTAGCTGCATATCGCAGGATAAAGGATAACATACCTGTATGGCTGGTACCACATCCATCATTTGTTCAGCTATCACTTCTTTTGGCAATGCCAGTATGAATGTCAAGCATGAAGCCAGTAATTCATCTCTATATTGTTTCATTCGAACCAGAACCTAATTCAAATACACGCCTTTTGATTTATTACCAATTTATTGAACAATCCCATGTTTTATCGACCCTGGGGGAAAGAAACTTATGAAAACATTGTCAGAAAGGGAGAAAATACTGATAACCAGCATTTTCATTTTCTCATACATTGTTTTAACTCTTTACCAAATGACAAAATCTTAGACTAGTCCAAATTCAAAGCATTTGCAAATGACATGATAAATGTGATTGAAAAATTGAAATTTGTTTTGGGAAGGGTAGAAAACATTGTTGGAAAAGGAGAAAATGCTGGTTACCAGCATTTTCTCCTTTTCCAACAATGTTTTCAAAAGGCTTCTTTCTCAGGGTCGTTACAAGTCGGGATTGTGTGGTAAAGGGTTAAACCCTTTCAAAGATAGAGTTCAACATTTGAACAACAATGAATTAGTCATCTGCAAATGCTTTCAATTTAAACAAGTCTATATATTTGTCATCTTGTAAAGAGTTTTGAAATCAGCAAGATAAAAAACGAGATATTTCTCCTTTTACAAAAAATGTTTTCATTTGTTCATTTGCATTTAAACTCGAGCCATGTTGCTCTTTATTAGTTTTTTTAAGTAGACTGCATCAAATGGTGTGGTGGGAGGTGGGAAGTATGGAGGGGGGGGTGTTAAATGCTACTTCTAAATATAGTTTTGTGTCAATTCTTAATGTTGATGACACAAGCAGTGATGCTACCAGCAGAAATTCTTGCTGAAACAGGAAAATCCCTCCAGAGACAACTCCCACTTAACCCTTTACCACATGGAAAAATTTTATACTTGTCCATGTAAGAGGAATTTACAGACGAAAATTCAAGTATTTTTCAAATATTTGTATTCATCCTTGATAAGATAGAAAACATTCTGGAAAAAGGAGAAAATGCTGGTTACCAGCATTTTCTCCTTTTCCCACAATGTTTTTCAAAAGGCTTCTTCCCCAGGGTCATTAAAACTCGAAATTGTGTGCTGAAGCATTAAGGAAGGGGGAAAGAATTCTATCCAGTTCAGTGTAACTTAGCTGACCCTTATGTCCATCTTGTTTTAGTATACATGTAAATTTTTCATTATTCATTCTAATATTTGAACCGGTGACTTTGGAACTCGAGATTCTGTCTTCAGTACTTTATTTGATGATCAACACAGAATCTTCCAGATATTCAAACAAGAGGGTCTGAATCACTCTAAAAGCAGTTACTGAGCAATTTCTCAAATTTTCAAGGAATAATTTCCTTTAAAAAATTTATCATACTGTTGTATCATAAAAAAGATGCCCGATATTGAACAATGAAGAAATGTTGTCATTATTGTTGGCTAAAAAACAGGACAAAGTCATACCTCCTTAGAAAATTTAGTAAGTAGAAGATAACAGGGGTATTTCTGTACTTGTCCTACAGCTTGAGGCTCATCTGTTTCCATGGGTTCTTGTTTTTTGACTGGTGAAAATACTTGTCCACAAATATCCTAGAAGTCAAACAAATTTACATAAATGGATGATTCTTCTATCCATGAAATATTTAATTAAAAACAATCCTTTGGTTACAAACTTCCATATATTCAATTTTAACAAATTTTACAACTAATCTGGAAATATGGAATTTCTTGCACAATACAAAAAATACTATGATACTAATGCTATCAATTTTAATCTATTTAGATGAAAGATTAAAAACAATTCCCTGTATCAATGCCCATACTATTTCTAAACATACCATTAATTAATGCAAGTCTCACAATGCATGCTTCTCAACTCTCCCGATTTCATCGGGAGTCTCCTGATTCACGATTAATTACCCAATCACCCCAACAGACAATTCAAAAAAACCTGATTTGGAAAAAATCCGACATAAGGGTAAAAAGGGTGTGATAAATTTGTATCCAAGGTACACGTATATCCGAAGTTTACAAGTTATTGACACGTGTGTGTGTTTCAGGGTCAATCGCATTCGTTGTCTACAATGAGGAATCAAGATACTAAGGTTTATTGATTGATGATCGTGAAACCAATCAAATTTGAGAATGGGCCGAGGTACTTTTCAGAGTGGAAATCAAAACATTGTTCACCTGACCTTCAAAGGTAAATTACGTTGTATGAGGCTAGATCTATAAACACAAAATACCATTTCTCAATGCGTCCCCGGGACGCAGACAGAAATGAGTGAAAACATTAAGTTAATCAGTAACAAATACAATGAAAAAATACAAAGTTTTAAACTCTTACTGCACAAATTGACCTCAGGAATTCCAATTTATCTAAAATTAGATCGACCCACTTGTGATCACATTTTTACTTAAATAAATGACATAGCAATATTCGACCGGTTACTGGCAATAGAGTAATATAGTAATCCTCAGGGCACTAATTGGAGGAACCTACTGTTGCCCAGCGTTACCAATGCTGATGTTTGCTTCCAGAATTTTTGTCGTGTGAAGGTTGCCTCTAGATTTTTTTTTTTTGAAAAGTGCATTTTTTTTCTTTAGTTTTGACATATTTTACTGATGATTTATGCAGACTCAAAAGGATACTCAAATAATGATACTAAAAAGGAACTCAATGGGACTGATTTTTTTTTTTTTTCGAACAGTATGACAGCTTCTTGTTCTTTAGATAGAACTTTACCAGCAATTCTAGCCAGATTATAAGGTGTTTATTCGAGACACCTGTTTGCGATTATTGAGTGCCAAAGAGAATGAATAATGTCAAGATAAAATGTGGTACTCTGTAGTCTATATCTAAAGCTAAAACATTATGGGGACAACATAAAATGCCAGAATACTGTTATGGGAGATCACTCCTTCTTTACAGCATAGCTTCTTCCCATATAAAATCAATACCTGAAAACTGCGTTTGAGAGAATTCCCTTTAGCTCAGGGGTTAGTGCATTGGGCTAGATAACTAGATTATTCACGAACATTCCTTGACAATAGCTTTAAAAAACAAGTCAAAATTATATGATGTACTTACAAAACATTGAAAACACAATGGAAAAAGTAGGATTTGATAATAAACATTACAATGCTTTTTTACCATAGTCACTGCTTTCTATATATTCACGACTATAATGACTGATTTTGTTTTTGCTCTAAATATTCACATACCTTTGATAAACAATAATATTTATTGAAGAATAAAAAGAAATAAATCATAAACCAGACTTTTGTTCAATTATGAAGATATCTGGCCTAGAATGTCTAAAAATGATCTTTAGAGAGACCTTCCAGCACACCTCAAAAAGTCTCCCCCTTGACACCCCAAATCTCCCCATTTGAAACTCTCAAAAACCCCCTTTGGTGTTCAAAAACATTGGGAAGCATGACAATGAAGTAGCATCTTGAGCAGGAAATGTCCTTTTCAATCATACTGAAAATTTTAAGGAAAAAGGAGAAATCTTGTAACAAGCAATTGCTCCTTTTTCCCACACTGTTTCCAAATACTGTATTCTTTTGGGGAGGTAAAAAAGAGTATTCATACAGTAAAGGGTAAATCTGACAGATAGGAAATGTTCAAATAATTTAAGACAATCACCTGAAAGTAGCTGAGCTTGTTAGCAATTTTCATACATACTGACAGCAACTTGTAAAACCCACTGGCCAATGGATTACTTCAAAACAGAAAAAAAAAAAGGTTAAATTGTATTACAGGAATTGAATGTACGTAAGTACACTATATGTACACATGAATGAAAAACAATTACATATATGCTTAACCCTTTACTAAACAATCTGGAGTTTTAACAAAGCCGAAGAAAAAGGCTTTCAAAAACAAGGGTAAGGTAGAAAATGCTGGTAACCAGCATTTTCTCCTTTTTTCCCAGAATGTCTTCTGTCCCATCAAAGAGAAATTTTAACATTGTAATCACATTTAAAATTGTTGTCTGCAGATGTTTTCAAATTGGACAAGTCTGACTTTTTTTTGCCTGGTAAAGACTCAATTGCAGAGTAAATATACTGTTCTGTTCTGTTTTATATAATTAACATTTTCCTGTTGCAAGGTTTTGACCCACTACCTCAAGAAGAAAATTAGCAACAAACGTCCTTAACCCTTTACCAAACAACATCCTTAAAGATTAACAACCTTTCAGGGTTGTTAAAACTCAAGATTGTGTTGTAAAGGGTTGAAATAATACTGTCTACAAAGTTAAGTGCTCAATATGGCACGAAAAGTATCACTTCATTATTCAGAGAGATAATGGTTACATATGAGAGAAGACTCACTCTGACGACATAAGAACCAGTTTATGAGTGTAGGTAAACATCCATTCCTCAAACTTCTCATAGTGTTTAACAGGCAGTAAATCTCTGAAAGAAATACAGATACCAATGTATATCACTTCTTCTTCTTCTCCTACTCCTCCTTTTTTGTTCTCCTTCAAGATGTGTTTAAAAAAATCACAAACTCTAACATCTAACATTCTTTAGATTGATAAGTTCAACTTTAAGTGCCTTTGAAGACAATATTGAACAAGATAAAATTGCCAAAATGTGCAGTCTGATCTCAGATCTACGGCCCAAAAAGTTGTGCTGTTTAGGAATCACAATATTTGATTACTGTTCACTATGTGAAGATGTTTACCTAATGTTTTGCACGTTAGTGGTATCACGTAGATGCGGTGATCAACAAGTGTTTTACTAGACAACATTTATATTTATAAACATGTAATACTTGTTTTTATAGCACTTAGAGCCACTCTCAACAGCATGTTATTATATCACAATGGCCAATGAACTTATTTGTACATTTCTGAAATTTCTTTCATATGTATTTCATACAAAACACTTTTTAAGCCGCTGGCTACTTTCCCTCAAAAACAAAATGAAGAGAGACTCATAGTACTATGACTTGGCTCCATCTTAAACCTTAAATGTCTTTTAAAACTTAAGTTGCCTATGCAGCTAGTGTAGATCAATATCAGACTACTAAATGTTAAGTCTGATCTTTGACTCTGTCTGCTTATATGAGACATTCTGGACAAAAAATAACCTCAAATTGAAAATGTTGGGAGTCTAATTTCTAGACTGAAAATGTCTGCAGAGTTTAAAGTGAAGGTTAGACAAGAACTTTGGCCTTTTCAAGATTCAAACTTGCAACCCTGGATTACTGACCTTGCTCATTACAAAAATGAACATGCAGGCAATAGGACTACTCTCATCGAGCCAAAAGGTCAAGATAAAGAGTCATTCATTATCTGACTAAAATGGGATCCTAACCTACCTTGTCTTGCAATCTTTGTTTTTGAGAATGCAGTACTTTGTAATTATTTTTTAAACTCATCAGTAGCAGTAATTTTTGAAAATATACCTGCAAAAATCTACTAGATTTATGAATATTTGATGGTCCTTGGGTTTGTTAGCCTGCTGTCCTAACAGTGGGTCAGCACTGGTCACACCAGAATCATCTTTGTCATCAGAAACTGAAGCCTCGCCATTCTATGAAATGATGAACACAGGTTTTAACTTGGTGAATTCTGCAGAAAGCTCTCTTGTATCAGATCACTTTTCAAAAAGATCGTAGTAAAAGGAGAGATTGCTTTCAATGAGTAATTTCTCCTTTTGAGAAGGTTTTGCTCATGTCTTAAACCTTAACCCTCTCTTAAAAGAGAAATTTTAGACTCTTCCGAATTTGAAACATCTGTAGACAACAAATACAAAATTGGTACAAATGTGTGTAAGTTCTATGACAGAGTAAAGAATATTGTGGGAAAAGGAGTAAATGCTGGTTACCAACAGGATTGTGTGGTAAAGGGTTAACTTATGTTTACTGCACCTATTCTAAAATGCTGTTTGTACACTTGCCTGATGCTATTTCTTTTCAGGGGGTAAGAAATTTACCCTCTACAAAAAATTCCTGTGTTTTACTGATATTGAGAAAGAAGGCTTTCGAAAACATAACAGGAAAAGGAAAAAAAATGCTGGTGACCAGCATTTTCTTCTTTTCATACAATGTTATCTAAATAATAATAATAGATCAGTCTAATGTTGGGTAAAACCCATGACTACATACAAACAAACATTACAAGATTCCATGTCTGACATTCCTTGAAAGCAAAAGTATCAAATGTGCTGACGTAAGTCTTGATCTTCCAGATAATAAATCATTGTTATCATCCAACCAACCCCCAGAGTCAAATTAATCAAATAGTCATTTTCAGTAAATTTTAAAAAAATAACAGCAATGCAATTTTAGTACTGCATTTATCTTAGGAAGCATAAAAACATTCCAGATTTTAACTATGGTGTTTTAACTCTTTACCTCACAATCCCCAGTTTCAACGACCCTTCGGAAAAGCATTTGGAAAACATTGCTGGAAAAGGAGAAAATGCTGGTTACCAGCATTTTCTCTTTTTCTCATAATGTTTTCCATCCTTTCACAGACAAATTCAGTCATTTGAGAGACATTTCATTTGTCATCTGCAAATGCTTTCAATTTGGACCAGTCTAATATGTCATGTGGTCAAAAGCCTAAACTGCTGTTTTCCTTTAACCCTTTCCCAAATGACAAATTTTGGACTGGTCCAAACTGAAAGAGTTTGCAGATGACAATTTTAAATTTGATGAAAATGGGAGAAAGTTATCAAAAAGGGGA
Source organism: Tridacna gigas (assembly GCA_945859785.2). Lineage (NCBI taxonomy): Eukaryota > Metazoa > Mollusca > Bivalvia > Cardiida > Cardiidae > Tridacna > Tridacna gigas. The sequence continues at coordinate 23,272,889 of OX244030.2, forward strand.
GAAAACACTGTGGGAAAAGGAGAAATTGCTCGTTACGAGCAATTTCTCCTTTTCCCACAGTGTTTTCAAAAGACTTGTACTGCAGACAGGTGAAGACCAGGGCTTGTTTGGGAAAGGGCTAACTCTTTACCAAACAACTAACTATTAGTCTGGTCCAAATTGAAAGCATTTGCAGACAACAAATTAAGCTCAGTTGAAACGATGGTAATTGTTACAGTATAAAAAACCTTGTTCAAAAAGGAGAAAATGCTGGTTTCGAGCATTTTCTTCTTTTCCCACAACGTTGTCATAAGGCTTTTTCCATAGGGTCATTAAAACTTGGAATAGTGTGGCAGTGTGTTAATAGAGGGTTCACTAATAGTGATATAAGATCCAAGGTAGTGATAGAATTCGAAGCAAAAAATTTGCCATCCTCTCATTACCTCTGTACTTGCTCCATCTGCTGCTGAGCTAAGATCCAGTTTACCAAGAACTTTCAAAATGGAAAGCATTAACTCACTATACAATGCATCTGTTAGATGACTTCTTGCCTCTATACTTATACCAGCCGCAGCAAGTTCCTGTTGGGATAGAATAATGCTACTTGTTACCCCTTTACAAAACCACAAATTTGTAGACTTGTCCAAATTGAAAGCTTTTGCAGACAATAAAATAATTATGACTCAAAAATAGAAATTCGCCTTTTGAAGGGTAGAAAACACAGTGGGAAAAGTAGCAAACACTGGTTACCAACATTTTCTCCTTTTCCCACAATGTTTTCAAAAGCCTTCTATCTTAGGAGTCGTTAAATCTCGGATGATGTTTAAAGGATTAACTTGTTACTTCTTAAATCTCTGAACTCTTTACCAAATGACAGTATTTGCAGAAGAGAAGATATTAAAACATTTTAAAACAGTATGATAAAGTCTTTCTTTAAAACTTTAAAAACAATCCTGTGATTCACCAACCCCTAGTATTGAGGGCTTTTGAGAACATTATGGGAAAAGAAGAAAATTCTTGTAACAAGCTTTTTCTTCTTTTTCAACAATGTTTTCTAGTCTTAAAAAGACACATCCAATGATTTTTGCCCCAGTTAATTTGTTATCTACAAACAGAGGGATAAGAAAACCTTTATGGTATAGAGTTTAAGGCTTCATGATCTTACCACTTTGGATACTAAGGACGAGTTAAAGTTCTAAAATAGTCAGTGTAGATGAAATGAAGATCTGACCACAGAATTTGCTGTCTGATCTTAGAGCTGAATTGTCCAATACTTTAACCATTTACCACAAAATTCCCAGTTTCAATGACCTTGAAAAAGAGGGCTTTTTAAAACATTGTGAAAAAGGAAAAAATGCTGGTAACCAGCATTTTCTCCTTTTCCATCAGTGTTTTCTACCCTATTAAAGACTGAAATCATCATCTGAGCTACACGTATTTTGTTGTCTGCAAATGCTTGCAATTTGATCTAATCCAGAATTTTGTGGTTTGATAAAGAGTTAATTGCCGTTTTGGTCAAACCTTGACATTATACCTCAGGACTATACCAGATTTCTGAAGAAACAAACAAACCTTTAACTGTGCGGCATCTAACAACCCTGACCATATCTGCATGTAATCTTTGTAGGATATGACCTTCACATTAAAATCTTCTACAGAAGTTTCCCCTTCATTTTCTGTCTCCACCAAAGGGGCATGTGAGCATGTTCTAATAAGACTCTGAAACACTGTTAGTATAGTATGAACCCTTTACCACACAGTCCCGACTTTTTATGACCCTCAGAGAGAAGCCCACCGAAACATTGTGGAACAGGGAAAAATGCTGGAAACCAGCATTTTCTCCTTTTCCCACATTCATTTCTATCTTTCCCAAAACAAGTTTTATTTTTTCAGTTGCATCATCTGTAAATGCTTTCAATTTGGACAAGACTGAAATTTTGCTGTTTGGTACAGACTTAACCTATAGAGAATTTAGCACAACTTGCAGGAAGAATAGCCCATACTCTGTCTGATCCTGGATAAAAGCTGTCTTACACTTTGTTGGATTATCAGGCAGAAAGAGCCTTGAATTTCAATAGCTAGGTTTTTTAACAGGATAAAAAGATCCATTCTGTATATTTAGCAATCTTGGGCTTCAGATAATTTTGAGTTCTGAGAAAAAATTACATTTTTTACTTCTTTTCAACCCAAAGCCCATAATCATCAACCATACTACCAAGCATTCTTTGGCCAGGTTTATATACAGAAAGCAATACAATTTCTTACTGGCTTAGCCAGCTCGTCAAGTTAATTAGAAATTGTGTTCCTTCTAAAGAAAAGTATAGAAAATTGATATGCACTTTAGAATGTTTGTAATATGTGAAAACTGCCATAAACTGACAGAAACTTTTCACACTCTATCAAACAATAACTGCTGGTAATTGACTATTACAATAATCTTGTTTATTTCCCAATACAATTCTCATGCATTATGTCAACAAAGACTTTTAAAGTAAATTTAGAAATAATGATGAGACAAAGTGACACATGTGTTGTTTCCTACTGGATATGAAATCAATCAGTGAAAACTAGGTAAAAGTCTTTTGATAAAGCATGATCATTAATGTATAAGACATCCTCACAATATAGGGGTAAAATTTCTTTCCTTCTTACAGACAGAAAGACATTAGTTTCATTTATCTGGAAATCTTACTGTTAACTCTTTACCACATGACAAAAAAGCAGACTTTTCCAATTGAAAGCACATGCAGAAAACAATTTCAATGTGGCTCAAATGATGCAATTTTTCTTTGGTAGGGTAGGAAACATTGGGGGAAAAGGAGAAAATGCTTGCTACCCGCATTTTCTCCTTTTCCCACAATGTTTTCAAAAGGCTTCTTCCACAGGGTTGTCAAAGTCGGCATTGTGTGGTAAAGGGTTAAAAGATAATTAAACCATGCAACAGGTTAGTCTTACCAAATCCAGAGAGTAACTGTTTAAAGACAGTCCCTTTTGGCATAATAGCAATGAGAAGCCAAAGAATGGCCCTTTTACACAGGAAGTGTTTATCTGAATGGATATTCGGAATATTTTCCATCAGCAGAACAAGTAGATGTTCTAGTGACATGGCGTGTGTCTCTGATACTTCTTCCATCTCTTTCACAATGCTTGCTAATGATTCCAAGAAGCTTGACAAATTAAATATTTTGGTTTCCAGAGTGTCTGATTGTCTGAAAAAAATATTAATATTACATTCAAGTTATAAGCTAAACAAGTGTGAACAAATTGGTCCAAGAAGCTACATTTACAATCATAATTACTATGATTTATTAACTCTTTTCCACAGGGCAAAATTTTATACTTGTCCAAATTGAAAGAATTTGCTGAACAAAAATTACAAGTAGTTCAAATGAGGAAAGTTGTGTGAGAAAGGGTACAAAACATTATATTATCTATGACCGCATGAAAGTCAGTAAAAAAAATCCATAAACAATAATTTATTGTTTTGTTCCACATCAGGATTAAAGGAAAGTAAGTGACTTGTTTGACCACTGATAAAATTTCTGGCACATGTATAAACAAATGGACATGCCTTCCATGGAAGGGAATAGGACAGAAGCTCCAAAATGATAAATTTTTCTATTTGCCAATAATTGTCTAGTCTGCCAACATATCAAGATTTTATCTGTTCATCATTTCTGAGTTTCTCCACTTGGACTTTGCATACCAGGTACAGGCTTTATTATCTTGGTAAATCTAAATCTACAAACCCTAAAAATTGCTGTTCAGTTTTGGTTAACATTTCAACAAACATGAACTGTACATCAGCTGCCTTCATGTAACATCTGCATGGCTGAAATAAACAGATAATCTTTTACTGAACATCTCTGGATCCTTCCTGTTGTGCAGTTTTTGTGATCCTTCTTGTCGTGCAGTTTTTGTTTTTCAGGCCTCTGCAGTAGATCTTTGAAACATCACAAATACATGTCAAATAAACGATAAAATTGAGCAATACAAATTTTTTTCACGATGTTTGCTTCATAATCCTTTTTCAAATGTTTCTATGTAGTCTTCGGTCTGAATGAATATATCTGCAACAATTAACAGTAATCAAATCACATTACAAAAGCAGCTCATTAATTCGTATCTTCCTTGAATTCACATGTACAAGGTCTCCCTCCTGTAGTGCCTTGCTCAAGGACACTCACATGACAAGTTCGGGTAATGGGGTTTAAATCATAGTTTTCTTGAGTCCAAATACACCCCCTTAACATTCAGCCACAGATAACTTGTTTTTTATTTAGGCGCAAGAAGCAAGTTTTTCAACCTTCCGGAGATGTATTTGCTGAACAAGAAAAATGATATTTATTCCACTGTATACCCTAAAGCAGAATATAAAAATGATACTATAGAAGATGAATATTCTAGGTGCATGAAAAAATTTCACAGTGTGCAAATGAAAGTTTAACTTTTTACCAAACAATCCTGGGTTTTCACAACCCTGAGAAAAAAAGCCTTTTGAAAACATTGTGGGAAAAGGAGAAAATGCTTGTAACTAGCATTTTCTCCTTTTCCCACATTGTGCTCTACCCTTCCCAAAACAAATTTCAATTTTTGAGTCCCATTAATTTTGTCATCTGCAAATACTTTGAATTTGGGTGAGTCTCAAATTCTGTCGTTTGGTAAAGAGTTAATACTCAACTTAACTCTTTACCAGCCAACAAAATTTTGGACTTGTCCAGGTCCAAATCATTTTCAGACCAGAGGTGTGGAAATCTTAGAAATTTCTACTTGTCTGCAGACAAGTAAATCATAAAAATCTACTTGTCTGCCAGTGTGGCTCACTTGACCAAAACAAAACAATTTTAATTGGCATGCATAAAGTGACATGTCAGCAATTTGGGGATACTCTCGACAAACCTTAAAAAAAAAAATTGTTACAATCGTCCGCTTTCAAGTTCAGGAATTCTTTCAACCAGGCCTTGTTAAAAAGCATGTTTTTTTTTTTTTGTCATATTTCTTGTCATGGTCCGTTTTAGATTTACATTTGGAGCCACAGAATGGTTCCGGATTCTCAGACATCTCACCCTCCACTTGCTTTGAAGATTGATAAAACAAACCGACCCATTTTCTCTGACTTTACGCATCAATCAATCGCTGAATCAAAAAATGTTTTGGTTTGACTAGAGACAGTTTTGGGCAAAGGGGATAATTGCTAAATCATGGCCACGTAAGCTGTTTAAAACCAGATTAAAAATTTTCACATTGCGACATGGTCGTCAAAGATCTTTGAATCGGTGCTAAAGTGATACTAGTAACAAGTCTAATGAAATATTTGAATCCATGATGATGATCTTGAAGCTGTTCAGACATATTTCAAAGCAATAAAATTGATGCGCTAAAACAGGCGTATATTAGACCTTGTTGTATGGGGTGAATGCCGAGGTACACCAAATGTGTATTTTGGGTTTCCAGAAATCAGGGATCGTCTCAGGCTGCTGTTTATCATTCGTAATGTCATTTTTGTTAGAAGTGAGAACATTTGTATTTCACAGGATAAATATGCAACAGATCTCTGTTTCAAAATTTTACTCGTATTTTCTACTTGTCTGCGGACAACTAGACTGAAAAAAGTCACTTGTCCGGAGCCCATTTTCCCAAGTCAGACGAGTCGGGCATAGTATTTCCACACCCCTGCATACAACAGATTAAGTTTGGCTCAATTAGTGGAAATTACTTATGAAATGGTAGAAAATATTGTGGGAAAAGGAGAAAATGCTGATTACCAGCATTTTCTCCTTTGCCTATTACATTTTCAGACTGTTCTTCCTCAAGGTCAGTACAACTCAGGATTGTGTGTTAAAAGCTTAACATGCGTAAATAAATTCAATTTTGTGTTGTCATCCACATCTCTAGAGAGAACCATTTGCAGCATAGTCACAAAACGACATTACTAGGAGCTTATGTCAAAAAGGAACCCCTTCAACTGATCCTATGCAAGCTATATATTCACACATTCATAATATTCAACTCATTACTGTGCCAACTTTTAAATGACAAATGGAATTACAAACTACAAACAGTATAAACAATTGCACAAAAGGAAATGCTTACAACAGAATGGAAAACATATCATGGGAAAGGAGCAATTGCATTTTAACTCTTTAGCAAAGGACCAATTTTACACTGGTCCAAATTGAAAGCACTTGCAAACAACAAATGGCATGCAACTCCAAACTTGAAATTTGTTTTCGAAAAGGTAGAAAACGTGGGAAAAGGAGAAATTACTGCTTACCATCAATTTCTCCTTTTCCCACAATTTTTTAAAATGCCTTTTCCTCAGGGTCGTTAAAAGTCTGGACTACATGGTAAAGGGTTAAGAAAACAACTGCTCTGTTTTCTGCAATGCTTTTCATACCTGTTAATTTCAGGAGCATGAGAACAGAAAATTTAGTGGCATAAAGAAAAAGTTGCATACCCCAGCTAGCAGCCCATATCCTTTAATCGCAAGAGACAGTTCTTTATCTGTGGCTGATTCATTATGCATGATGTCTCGAAACTGATGTATGAAGTACTGTGAAATATATACAATCACTTTTACATTATAGTCAACACACTTTTATATCAGTTTTGCAATTATTGAAATAACCAGTTTGTTTATTTATGTCTTATCCATATACATTCAATATGTATGCAAAGACATTAAAAAATTATATAAAACAGTATATGGCCATTCTTTTAAAGAATTACAACAGGCAAGCATTACAAAAATAACTTGTTCGAATTGAAAGCATTTGCAGACAACAATTTAAATGTGGTTTAAATGATGGAATTTATCTTTGATAGAGTTGAAAACATTGTGGGAAAAGGAGAAAATGCTGGTTGCGAACATTTTCTCCTTTTCAATAATGTTTTCAAAAGGCTTCTTCCTCAGGATTGTTAGAACTCGAGTTTGTGTTGTAAAGGGTTAAGACAACTGCTTCAACAAACTCTTACAAAACAATGCAAAAACAGTGTGGTGTAAAGAAATAGCAAATGAACAAAGAGTTTCTGTAATTTCCTTAGACAACTACAAAATAGTACAATGCTGAATGCAAAATTCTCTAATACAAACTTTAAATATCTGGCCCCCTTCTTGTTTTCCTTCTTTTGCCTTTTCTTTTAACATCTCAGCTATCTGTAAGGAAAACAATGAGGAAGACCATAGACTAAAAGAAACAGGATCTTTACAATACATAAATGCTTCCTTCTTTTCAAACTCTTCAACACAATCCTGAAGGCTTTTGAAAAAAGTGTGGGAAAAGGGGAAAAAAGCTAGTAACCAGAATTTTCTCCAGAGTGTTTTCTATCCCTTCACAGAAAAGTTTAATCATACCAGGCACCTTTAATTTCTTGTATGTGAATGCTTTCAATATGGATTAGTGTTATTTTTGTTTAGGGTAAACTGTTAAGAGCACTGTCACTTATTACTGTTCCTTAACCCTTTACCACAAAATCCCCAGTTTTATCGACCCTGAGAAAGAAGCATTTTGAAAATGTTGTTGGAAAAGGAGAAGCTGCTGGGCCCATATTCACCAACCATTCTTAAGAACTTTCTTGGTCATTTTCTCCAGAATTTTCTAATTTTGAAAGTAACACAATTTCTGATTGGCTAAACCATTTGGTTTGACCCTTTACCACACAATCCCGTGTTTTAATGACCCTGAAGAAGAAGCCTTTTGAAAACACTGTGGGAAAAGGAGAAAATACTGGTAACCAGTATTTTCTCCTTTTCCCACAATGTTTTCTACCGTTCCCACAACAAATTTCAATTTTTCAGTCACGTTTATTTTGTCGTCTGCAAATCCTTTCAATTTGGACTAAGATGAAATTTTGTCGTTTGGTAAAGGGTTAACCAATCATAAATTGTATCACTTTCAAATTTAGAAAATCTTGGAGATTTAGACTAAGAACGTTCTTAAGAATGGTTGGTGAATACGGGCCCTGGTTACCAGCATTTTCTCCTTTTCATACAATGTTTTTCACCCTCCACAAACAAATTTCAATTTTTAGTCACATTAATATTTATGTTGTCGTCTGCAAATGCTATCAATTTGGACAAGTCCAAAATTTTGCTGTCTGATAGAGTTAACCCTTTGCCAGACAACAAACTTTAAAATTTGCCCACCTTGAATGTACAAGTTTTCAAATGTGAATAAAATATTGCGTTGCATCTTTGAAAGGATTAAAAACATCATACAAACTTTGAAAGCCTAAAGGAAGCCAGTGTCCACTATTTCCAAATAGGGCTTGGTACACCATGAATCAACCAACATATTGATCAACACAAGCAAAGGAACCCTCTTTTTCTAGAGGAATGCATAAATAACCTGATTGTACCTAACATGACACATATTACATGAACAAAATTTCAATGCATAATCATTGTCCCAACTTTTTCTTTCTGTTATGATAATCTGCACATGCAATAACTTACCCGTAAATTGGAGAAAAACTTTACATGCTTAGCTTTGATTTCAATCTGTTTCTTCATGATTATATTTGCCATTTGATTGTATTGCTTTTTTCTGCACATTATAAATTCCAAATACGCATGAACTACAACTCATCACAGATCTACATACTTTACCCTTTACCACACAGTCCCGAGTTTTGACCACCCTGCAAGAGAAGTCTTTTGAAAACATTGGAAAAAGAGAAAATGCTGGTAACCGGCATTATCTTCTTTTCCCACATTTTTCTATCTTTTCATACAAAAAAATAAAGTCAATTGAGCCACATTTAATTTGCCGTCTGCAAATACTTTCAAATTGGACAAGTCTAAAATTTTATTCTGATGCATGTGAGACAGGTAGTCAGTGGCTTTGGAAAGAAAGTTGTGTAAGTACTGGTGTGAGAAAGCCAGGAAACACATGGGTGTGCCACTGACCGCCATGATATGACCTGAGCTGTTAAAATGGCGTTAAACTCCAATACAAACAAACCAAACTAAAATTATGTAGTTTGGTAAAGAGTTAAGCATCACATAAGTATCACATCTCCGTTAACACACACAAATGCTTGGTAAAAAGCATAGAAAAATCTTGTACTACCATTGTTTTCATTTTCTATTAGAAATGAACAAAACAAGATCACATTACCTGCGTTAAAAAAGATTCAATTGCACGATTTCCAGCTTTGACCAGTTCTGAGTTCTTATGGTGACTCCAGTAGGACATCTTCCCGTACAAGTTCTGTAATTAGAAAGATAAAATTTAATCCAAACAAGTCATTGCAATAAGCTTTACGTTTCTTTCTCTGAATAGGATCCTATACCATTTTCAATGGTATTTCATTCAAATAACCAACAACAGTTCTCTCCTTCATATCTTTTCTTGACTTTAACATGTGCAAAGCCTGTGCTCTGCTATGCCCAAGCAATATGACCTATGTATTGTGACCAATACTACCAGTGGGGATCAAACCAGATCTCTCTTTAAAATTCAAGACCATAACCCTTTACCATACAATGCCACCCTTTAATGACCCTGTGGAAAAAGCCTTTAGAAAACATTGTGGGAAAAGGTGAAAATGCTGGTAACCAGCATTTTCTTCTTTTCCCACTATGTTTTCTATTTGGCTACATTTAATTTGCCATCTGCAAATGCTTTCAATTTGGCCAGTCCAGAACTTTGTCGTTTGGTAAAGGGTTAAAGTCCCGATAGCTGTCAAAAGTGAACAATCAAAAAATAGAGCATTTAAATGCATTTGTGTGGAATTAATGAAGTGGACTTTTTTAAGCCTTTACCAGACAAAACCCGAGTTTTAATGACCCTTACTAAAGAAGCCTTTTGAAAACAATGTGGGAAAAGGAGAAAATGCTGGTAACCATAATGTTTTCTATCCTTCCACAGATATATCTCATAATTAAGGCCCTGTTTTATTTGTTGTCTGCAAGGGCTTTCAATGCACAGTCAAAATTTATGTTATGTTCAAATGCTTGTTTACCATTGTTTATAAATATTCACTTTGTGTATTCATATAAAAGAGTTCAGATGTCCTTCCAGACAGTGAGGATCAAGATCAGATGACACTAAGTGTAAATTAGATATATGTCTCTTGGTCTAAATGTCTAATATGATAAAACAGCCTTGCCTCAAAATTGCACTCCTATGGTGTTGTAAGAAGAATGATAGCGGATGAAAACCATAAGGGGTGCCAAGGCTCGGCTGTGGTTGCTTGGTTTTCAGTGAAAATTCTACGCTGAAAAAGGGGCATAGCTATGTCAAAAATACTTTATAGTTATCTGCTGGTTGTACGGGCTCCCCTTTTGACAGTTTACAACTTGTCAGAGTTTGAAGTAAATACATTCAGTAATAACAGAGACATCGTAAAATGCCAAAGTTTTTGCATGACAACGCAGATGACAACAACACCAAGGCTACGCAATAACTGGACTTTTTCTTTGAAAACAGCCAAAGTAACAAGTCTGTAAGTACATGTATTATCAAAATGACAAAACACACCTCATAGTCTTCTATCAGATATTGACTGAACTGTGACGCATGTCGAGCAAATAACTGTAAGCCTGCCTTTGGAACATCATATCTAGAAAACTCCACTTTGGGATCAATTGCACTCCTCGCATACTTGTAGATCTCATAGGAATTCTTGGAGCCTGCATAAATCAAATGAAAGCTGGGGCCACATTCAGCAGCCATAATAAATTTAGTTCTAATTCTTAGCTAAAGACTAGCTGTCTGATTTACTGAGACAGGACATCTCAGTTAAGGTTTTGTATCTGCTAATTAGATAGCCAACCTTGTAATTTAGAGGTAGAAAAAAATTAAGCCATGCTCTGTGAAAAAGGGGCTTAATGCATTTCCGTGATGCATGATACCAAGCAAGAACATTTACAGAATTACACATCCCAAAAATCTGTTTTGCATAACAACCCACTGAATCATGAGGTACACTGGTCCTTTGACATGAAGGAAATCGATCAAAAGCAAAAAGTTTTGGACCAGGTCAGCCTGCGCGGACTGCACCGGCTGACCTGGGTCAATACTTTTTGCAAATGCATTACGCCACTTTTTTACAGAGCTTAGCTTGTTTAAAATGGCTAATGTATTTGACCAAACATCATAACTGCCTTTTTGCATTATAAATCATAATTTCTCTGTATTGTGGGAATATAACCACTAAGAAACCTAGATCCTGTTTCTTGTGTGTATTTTCCAATATGAAAGTGCATCCAGAAATGAAATAAACACCAACACATCCAGCACATTTCCGCATTCAAAATGAGAGAAAGCTACAGGAACTACTTTTTTATCATCACATGAACAAACAACAAGAGGGCCATGATGGCCCTGGATCGCTCACCTGAGTCAATAGGCGAAATTTCACTGCAGGGTCATAATGACCCAATTTAAAACTCATCTGAGATATTATTAAGACAAACATTCTGACCAATTGTCAGGTCAATTGAGCTGAAAATGTGGCCTCCGGAGTGTCCAAAATGTATTTCTTCAATTTGACCTAGTGACCTAGTTTATGACCCAATGTGACCATATTTCAAACTCATCTGAGATATTATCAAGACAAACACGCTGACCAATTTTCAGGGTAACTGAGCAAGAATTGTGGCCACTAGAGTGCCCACAAGATAAATCTTTAAATCATGCATCATGGATCCTATGTGACCCAATTTTGAACTCATCCAAGATTTTATCAAGACAAAAGTGTTAATCAATTTTCAGGTCAGTTGAGTAAGAATTGTAGCCTCTAGATCGCCCACAAAAAATTTCTTTTAGTTGACCTAGTGACCTAGTTTATGACCCAAGGTGACCAAAATTCAAACTCATCTGAAATTTCATCAAGAAAAACATTCTGACCAATTTTTAAGTCAATTCAGCAATAAGTGTGGCCTCTAAAGTGCCCACAAGGTATTTCTTTAATTTGACCTTGTGACCTAGTTTATGACCCAAGGTATCCCAAATTCAAACTCATGTGAGATTTTATTTAGACAAAGATTCTGACCAATTTTCAAGACAATTGAGCAATAAATGTGGCCTCTAGACTGCCCACAAGGTATTTCTTTAATTTGACCTTGGGACTTAGATTATGTCCCCAGGTGACCCAAGTTTTAAGTTATTCAAGATTTTAGCAAGACAAACATTCTGACCCATTTTTGGGTCAACTGAGCAATAAATGTGGCCTCTAGAGTGCCCACAAGGTATTTCTTTAATTTGACCTAGTGACCTAGTTTATGACCACAACTCGTCCGAGATTTAATTAAGACAAACATTCTGACCAATTTTCAAGTCAATTGAGCAAACAATGTGGCCTCTAAAATGTCCACATGGTATTTCTTTGATTCAACCTAGTGACCTAGTTTATGACCCCAGGTGACCCAATTTCAAACTAATCTGAGATTTGATTAAGACAAACATTCTGACCAATTTTCAAGTCAATTGAGAAAAAAATGTGGCCTCTGGAGTGCCCACAAGGTATTTCTTTAATTTAACCTAGTGACCTACTTTATGACCCCAGATGACCCAATTTCAAAGTCATCTGAGATTTGATTAAGACAAAGATTCTGACCAATTTTCAAGTCAACTGAGCGAAAAATGTGGCTTCTAGAGTGCCCACAAGGTTTTTCTAAGATTTGACCTAGTGACCTAGTTTTTGACCCCACATGACCCAATTTCGAACTCATATGAGTTTTTATCAAGACAAACATTCTGACCAAGTTTCATGAGTATCAGACTGAAAATGTATCCTCTAGAGGGCAAACAAGGTTTTCCTAAGATTTGACCTGGTGAACTAGTTTTTTAACCGAGGTGACCCAGTTTCAAACTCTTCCAAGATATCATCAAGACAAAGATTCTGACTTAGTTTCATTGGTATGGGACTGAAAATGTGGCCTATAGGGCGCACACAATGTTTTTCTAAGATTTGACCTAGTGACCTAGTTTTTGACCCCACATGACCCAATTTCAAACTCATCCGAGATTTTATCAAGACAAACATTCTGACCAAGTTTCATGAGGATCAGACTGAAAATGTGGCCTCTAGAGCGCACACAAGGATTTTCTAAGATTTGACCTAGTGACCTAGTTTTGGACCCCACATGACCCAATTTCAAACTCATCCGAGATTTTATCAAGACAAATATTCTGACCAAGTTTCATGAGGATCGGACTGAAAATGTGGCCTCTAGAGCGCACACAAGGTTTTTCTAAGATTTGACCTAGTGACCTAGTTTTTGACCCCACATGACCCATTTTCGAACTTGTCCGAGAATTTATCAAGACAAACATTCTGACCAAGTTTCATGAGGATCGGACTAAAAATGTGGCCTCTAGAGCGTACACAAGGTAAAAAGTTGACGACGCACACCGCACGACGGACGCCGGACACAGCACAATCACAATAGCTCACCATGAGCACTTTCTGCTCAGGTGAGCTAAAATTTCTATTTAATTCTTCAACAAACAATCCCGAGTTATAGTGACTCTGAGAAGGAGGCCTTTTAAAAATATTGTGAGAAAAGGAGAAAATGCTGGTGATCATCCCCCACAATCTTTTTATCCTTTCACTAACAATATTCCTACTTTGAGCCACAATCAATTTATCATCTGCAAATGCTCTCAATCTGAACAAGTCTAAAATTGTGTTATTTGTTAAGGGATAAAGAAGCAAGATATTACCATCTTCAGATGATTCTGTAAAATGAACAAGACTGCAGCATAAACCCTCAAGACATCCACTTATGATAGTGAGTTCCGGCTTTCTTGATTTGCTGTTCATCTAAAAATGAAATGAGGTACTTTTTTGGAAACAAGAATTTTTCTCTTTACATTCATTCAAGTGTTTTAGCATTCATCTGACATCCTCATAAAAGCATGTTCTGGATTGGTTTGAACAGTGTCATGTGAAACCAAGGAAATGAACCCATTTTCCAATTAACACAACTGCTCAAAGAATAGTTTTCTCTACCAACTATTTCAAGGTAAATTATTGAAAAATACATCCATTCAAACTCCTTATAATGTATTGGCAATAATACCTTAGAAGGATTAAATGTATTCTTAAATGCATTTGTGCATTTATGGAAAAATTAATGAAAACAATTTCTTCATCTCAAAACCTGTGATGACGCCATTCAAGCATCACTTGCAGGGAAATAAAGTGAATGTGTTTATTTCCCATGAAACACAACATAATATACATGGAATACAGAATAGATATTTGTTTCTAAGATATTATTTCCGTATGCAAACATCACAATTTATGATTTCACCAGTGGCTAAAGTAAAGCAAAAGTATTGGATGTTGTTCATAAAATGAAGTTCAATCTTGATCTACAATAAAAACGTAATAGTTCCCTTTTTCTTAACATTCTGCTTAATGTTTTTCATGTGATAACAATATTCATGACAAGTGTGTGACATCATCTACATTTTGTTTAACCCAGCATTAAAACAGCCAAAATACAGTACATGTATTGCACTGTAAGTGGGATACAAAATTGCACAAACCTAAAGTACAGCAGCGAAATTATCAAAGTGAAAAACGCTGATATTCATCTGCAATGCATACAAGCTCATAAAACAGCATGTAAAAACTTTTTTCCATAAACCACATACTTACTTAAATTACACTTTTACCAAAAAGATAAAATTCTACATGTGTCCATATTTAAAGAGTTAGTGTACCACAAATCAAATGTTGCTCAATCAATGGAATTTGCCTTTGAATGGGTAGAAAACATTGTGTGATAAGGGAAAAATGCTGGTAACAAAGGTCTTGATACCATTGCCACTTTATTCTCCTTTTCTCATTATGTTTTCAAAACCTTTCTACTCTAGGGACATACAAACCAAGAACCATTTGTTAAAGGGTTAACAATTTACCATACAAACACCCATGTGAAGCAGTAACTTCTAACAGATTCCTTAACTCTTCACAAGGCAACATAACTTTGGACTCATTCAAATACAAAGCTTCTACAGACAACAAATTAAATATGGTTCAAAAGGTAGGAATGATCTTTGAAAGAGTAAAAAACATAGAAGGAAATGGAGAAAATGTTGGTTACCAGCATTTTCTCCCTCACCCACAATATTTATAATGCCTTTTTATACCCAGGGTTGATAAAACTTGGGACTGTGTGACATAGGGTAGACACTAGATTTACCTCAGCTTTCAGAGCCCCTAAATAAATCCCCGTCAACCTCTCTGAATACTGGGTCATATATTCTGGATAAATCTCAGCAATTATACCAAGTAGAATGTAAATCTTTTCTTTCACTGAAAAAAAAAAAGAGCAAGACTTTTTCTCCCTGTTGCAGCAAATAATTTCTCATGATGTCCAGTTTTCTCCTTTTGCCACAGAATTCTCACATGTTCTCAAGTGCTAAACCCTCAAACATGTTTATTATCCTCCTGTTACAATGTTTTTGAGCAACTGCAAATCTGTTCTCAGAGTGATATCAAGGTATTAAAATTCCAATGTTTGTTTTTATGACCCTTCAACACTTTACCACTTGACCAACTTGAATACTGGTGCATATTGCAAGCATTTGCAGAAGACAATTTACATTTGTCCTGAATGATGAACATTGTGGGAAGAGTAAAAAATGTTGGTTATCAGCATTTCTCCTTTTCTCACATTATTTTCAAATCTCCAAATCTCCTTCCACAGGTAAGTCAAACTCAGGATTGTGTGGTTTAGTGTTAACGCTTTACCAAACAATCCCCTATTTTGACAACCCTGAGGAAGAACACCTTTGAAAACATAGTCATTAAGGAACAAATTGCTGTTGATCCACATTTTCTTTTTTTCCCACAACTGTTCTCTATGGTACAAATACAAAGCCAATCATTTCAACACATTACATGTTGCATGCAAAATTAATGCTTTAAATTTAGGCAAGTCTTTTTTTTTTTTTTTTTTTTAATTTGGTAAAGAGAGCAATCTTTGGCTAAACAAAAATGGTATTGCATTTTTTTTTTCAATGTTTAAAATTATAAATCTCCTGCAAGTAATACTTTTTGTCATAATATAAAGCAAAGTAGTGAATAGTGTCGATCTAAGGTCAGACTGCCTTAACCTTTTACCAAACTAAACATTGTAGGAAGAGTAAAAAATGTTGGTAACCAGCATTTTTTCCTTTTCCCACAATATTTTCTATCCTTCCAAAAACAAATTTCCATTTTTTGGTCATATTTGTCATCTGCAAATGCTTTCAACTTGGACTAGCCTAAAATTTTGTCGTTTGGTAAAAAGTTAAACAATACTTTAAACTGTTTCCTTATCTCTGGTCCAAATTGAAAGAACTTGCAGATGACAAAGTAAATGTAGCTAAAATGTTTAAATTTGTCCTAGAAAGAATAAAAAGGCATTGTGGGAAAAGGAGAAAATGCTTGTTGCCAGCATTTTCTCCATTTCCCACAAATTTTTCAAAAGCCTACTTTCCTGGGGTTGATAACACTGTGGATTGTTTGGTAAAGGGTTCAAACTCACAGCAGAAATTATCCAGTTTGTCGAATAATGTCAAATTTGACAGTCAATAAACAACCTGTAATCATTTACCCTTTACTTAACAATTCCAAGTTTAATGACCAGAAAGAAAATGTTTTTTAAAAGCGTGTTTTCTAAAGACAGTTTTCTTTCAAAGGCAAATTTCATTGTTTGAATCCCTGGTTACATTGCTGTCTGCAAATGCTTTCAATTTGGACAAGTATAAAATTATTTTGTGTAATAAAGGGTAAGTGGTAACCTATAAACCATCAGAGGCAATTATAATCTGCCTTGTTGTTTTGAACGAATGTTCAGAAAAAGCAGTTTAATCTAGCGAATGGGATGCTTGATGATGAAAAGGCTCATTGACCCTGAATATGACCCTCGCCAAGCTGGTAGCACAGTAACTAGTGTACAGGACTTGAGACCACCTGGTCGAGGGTTCGAACCACAGCTTGGCCAATTTATTTCCAAGAAATGATGATAGACATTGCAACTTTATAACTGCTGATTATTGTTTGGACAATGACTGTGGGAAAGCAGCCAGTGGTTTGGAATAATATTGTGCAAGGAAGTGGTAAAGATGAAAGCACGATTAGGTGCACTGGCCACTGCAATCTAACTGAAGTGATGTTGAAAACACTATTAAGGCCCATATGATCAATATATGAATATGACTCAAAAACATCCATAATAATCATGAGTATGAACAAAAACATACAATTCAAAATGTAAAAACTCAAATGCTGTACCTGATGCTGTAAGTTTTGAAGCTTTTGTGAGTTCATTAAAGAACTTCGTTATTAGTTTGTCAATCTGCAGTTCTTTTCCCAAAGGAGATCCAACTGTCTGTGCAAGAAGCTGCAATAACCATAAAAAGCCTTGTCTACCTAAGATTTCAAGGGCTGTTGCATTCAGGACAGATCAAAGACCAGACTACATAACCCTTTCCCAAATGACAAATTTTATATTTTCAAAACATCTAAAGATGACAAATTCAAAATCAATATTAATGAGCTTAAGCTCTCTAACAGGGTAGAAAACATTATGGGCAAAGGAGAAAATGCTGGTTACCAGCATTTTCTCCTTTTCCCACCAAATTTTCAAAAGCCTTCTTTGCCAAGGCCATGAAAACATAGGACTGTTTGGTAAAAGGTTAAAATACATGTATGCAATTTGATTTTGGGTCTACACAGTCTGATAGTTTGTGAGATAATCTGATTGAAAGGGACAAGAAATTGCAATATCTGGGTCTCTTTCATGACCAACATAAAATGGTCATACTATCTATTTGGCACTCTATGGGTTATCAGTATTAATAATGAAAGGTCAAACCATATTAACTAATTAAATAGATACATGACTGAACCCTTTACTGCACAATGCCGCCTTTTAACAACCCTGGAAAAGAAAGCTCTTGAAAACATTGTGGGAAAAGGAGAAAATGCTGGTAACCAGCATTTTCTCCTTTTCCCACAATGGTTTCTGTCTTATCAAGAGAAAATTGCACCATTTGAGCCACATGGAAATTGTCGTCTGCAAATACTTTCAATTTCGACAAGGCTAAAATTTTGTCATCTGGTAAAGGGTTAAAGTTACAAGTGCATTCATATCAAAATTTCTTTCTTTGTTTGACAGGTATTGGGCTTTTCACAAGGAAGTTTAAAGTTTCTGGAAGGTCATTAGTCTTAACTCTCTACCACAAATTTCCAAGTATTAACAACCCTGAAAGAGAAGGCATTTGAAAACATTGTGCGAAGAGGAGAAAATGCTGGTAACCAGCATTTTCTCCTTTTCCCACAATGTTATCTATCCTATCAAGGACAAAAATCATTATTTGAGCTACATTTATTTGTCATCTGCAATGCAAATGTTTTCAATTTGTTGTAGTCCAAAATTTTGCTATTTGATGAAGAGTTAACACTCCCCCCCACCATACTGATTAATTTCAGAACTTAAAATAAACCAGCAAAGGGGACACACATGACAGAAATTTTAATGAAAAAATTAATCCTTTTTGAATGAAATTAATAATACTGTAGAAAAAGAAGCAGCTGCTTATACAAGCCAAGGTTTCACATTCCACTGTTTTCAAAAACTGCTAAACTGCCGGTGCAGGAAAATTTGTTCACCCCTTTCCACACAGTCCTGACTTTTAATGACCCTTAGGATGAAGGCTTTGAAAACATGGTGGGAAAACGAAAAAAAATTTTTTTTTAATCACATCTTTGTTGTCTGTAAATTCTGTCAATTTGTCTAAAAATTAATCGATTGGTAAAGGGGTTATTGTGTTGTAATGGATTAAGTTTCACCTACACGAGTGAGGACTGGCATGGCAGCATTTTTTACTCTTGCAAATCTGTCTCTACTGAAAAGTGACACACACATATCCTGTAATGAAGGAAAATACAAAACGACCACAATGGCTATGAATTGCTCAACTGGCTAATACAGCATATAATAATATGAGATTGTAAAGACTATGAAGGCTTGCAAAATAGGCTTTATACAGAAAATAAGCTGGACACAGAGCAAAGATTTATTCTAAACATTCAACTCCATCCAAAGTCAAGTCAAATATTAATCCTTTACAAAACGATCTCGACTTTCAACTACTCTCAGGGAGAAGGCTTTTAAAAACATTGTGGGAAAAGGGAAAACAAGAGGGCCATGATGGCCCTGGATCGCTCACCTGAGTCAATAGGCGAAATTTCACTCCAGGGTCACTGAGACTAGAGCGCACACAAGGTTTTTCTAAGATTTGACCCAGTGACCTAGTTTTTGACCCCACATGACCCAATTTGGAACTCGTCCCAGATTTTATCAAGACAAACATTCTGACCACGTTTCATGAGGATCGGACCGAAAATGTGGCCTCTAGAGCGTACACAAGGTAAAAAGTTGATGATGCATGCCGCACGCCGGACACAGCACGATCACAATAGCTCACCATGAGCACTTTGTGCTCAAGTGAGCTAAAAAACATAAGTCAAAAAAGAGCACCACATGCAGGTGCCAACAATTGGCTGCTGTTTTTCGACGGATAAAAATTACCCTAACAATTTTTTAACAAGAGGGCCATGATGGCCCTGGATCGCTCACCTGAGTCATTAGGCGAAATTTCACTCCAGGGTCATAATGACCCAATTTAAAACTCATCTGAGATATTATTAAGGCAAACATTCTGACCAATTGTCAGGTCAACTGAGCTGAAGATGTGGCCTCCGGAGTGTCCAAAATGTCTTTCTTCAATCTGACCTAGTGACCTAGTTTATGACCCTATGTGACCATATTTCAAACTCATCTGAGACATCAAAACAAACTTGTTGACCAAGGTTCAGATGAACTGGGCAAGAACTGTCACCTATAGAGTGCCCACAAGGTATTTCTGTAATTTGACCTAGTGACCTAGATTATGACCCTATGTGACCCATTTCAAATCCATTTAAGATATCATCAAGTCAAACATGCCGACAAATTTTCAGGTGAGTTGAGCAAAAACTGTGGCCTCTACAGTGCCCAAAATACATTTCTTTAATTTAACCCAGTGACCTAGTTTATGACCCTATGAGACCCAATTTCTAACTGATCCGAGATATCATCAAGTCAAATATGTAGACCAATTTTCAGGTCAATTTAGCTAGAATTGTGGCCTCTAGAGAGCCCACAAGGTATTTCTTCGATGTGACCCAGTGACATTGTTTATGACCCTATGTGACTCAATTTTTAACTCCTCTGAGATATCATCAAGACAAAAAATGTGGCCTTTAGAGTGCCCACAAGGTATTTCTTTAATTTGACCTAGTGACCTACTATATGACCCCAGATGACCCAATTTCAATCTCATCCAAAATTTAATTAAGGCAAACATTCTGATAAATTTTCAAGTCAATTGAGCAAAAAATATGGCCTCTAGAATGCCCACAAGGTATTGCTTTAATTTGACCCCAGTCACAAGAGCCATGTTTCTTGACAGATCAAAATTTCGTGAACAATTTTTGAAAAGGGTCACCCAAGGAACATCTCTGTGAAATTATTTCAAAATCTGGCCAGCCATTTCAGAGAAGAAGAATTTTTAAGAATTTCTTCATTTCTGTATAGTGCAAGTAGCCCCCATTAACCAGAGCCATGTTTCTTGACAGATCAAAATTTCGCGAACAACTTTTGAAAAGAGTCACCCAAGGAACATCTCTATGAATTTTTTTCAAATCTGACCGGCCGATTTCTTCATTTCCGTATAGTGCAAGTAGCCCCTATTCACCAGAGCCATGTTTCTTGACCGATCAAAATTTCGCGAACAATTTTTGAAAAGGGTCACCCAAGGAACATTTCTGTGAAATTATTTTAAAATCTGACCAGCCGTTTCAGAGAAGAAGAATTTTTATGAATTTCTTCATATCCGTATAGTGCAAGTAGCCCCCAGTCACCAGAGCCATGTTTTTTGACAGATCAAAATTTCGCGAACACTTTTTTAAAAGGGTCACCCGAGGAACTTTCCTGTGAAATTATTTCAAAATCTGACCAGCGGTTCCAGAGAAGAAGAATTTTTAAGAATTTCTTCATGGCCATGTAGTGCAAGTAGCCCCCATTCACCAGAGCCATGTTTCTTGACGGATCATCATTTCGCAAACAGTTTTTTAAAAGGGTCACCCAAGGAACATCTCTGTGAAATTATTTCAAAATCTGGCCAGCCATTTCTGAGAAGAAGAATTTTTAA
Organism: Tridacna gigas; assembly: GCA_945859785.2. Taxonomy (NCBI): domain Eukaryota; kingdom Metazoa; phylum Mollusca; class Bivalvia; order Cardiida; family Cardiidae; genus Tridacna; species Tridacna gigas. The sequence goes on from OX244030.2 coordinate 23,294,074, forward strand.
AAATTTCTTCATTTCCGTATAGTGCAAGTAGCACCCATTCACCAGAGCCATGTTTCTTGACCAATCAAAATTTTGTGAACACTTTTTGAAAAGGGTCACCCAAGGAACATCTCTGTGAAATTATTTTAAAATCTGAATAGCGGTTTCAGAGAAGAAGAATTTTTACGAATTTCTTCATATCTGTATAGTGCAAGTAGCCCCCATTCACCAGAGCCATGTTTTTTGACAGATCAAAATTTTGCAAACACTTTTTGAAAAGGGTCACCCAAGGAACATTCCTGTGAAATTATTTCAAAATCTGACCTGCATGTTTCAGAGGGGAAGATTCTTAAAGAATTTCTTAGAAAATTCCATTTCATTGCCATGGCAACCAGAGTTTTTGATGGAATCAAATTTTGTGAACAACTTTTAAAGAGGACCTCCCAAGGAACATTCCTGCCAAGTTTAGTCCAAATTGGCCCAGTGGTTTAGGAGGAGATGATGTTTAAAGAATTGTTGACGACGCATGACGAACGACACACAGACACACGACGAACGACGGACACCGGGTGATCCTAAAAGCTCCCCTAGAGCACGTTGTGCTCAGGTGAGCTAAAAATTCTGGTAACCAGCATTTTCTCCTTTTCCTGCTATGTTTTCTGTCCTTTCAAAATAAATCCCTGTCAGCTACACCAAATTTACCTTCTAGTCTGATACTCTTTCAATATGATTGATTGCTTTATTAGTGTTTAACTCTGTTTTAACATTATTTTAGTTATATCGCAGCAGCCAGTACACCTATCCATGCTTTCCTGGAATTTCTATTACCAGTACTCAGTGCAATATTTTTTCCAAGCCACTGGCTGCTTTCCCACATAACCAATGTCAAAACAATGGTCAGCAGTGAGAGAGGAATGAATTCTTTCGCAATGACTATCATCAATCCTCCGAAAGAAATTGGCCGAGCTGGGGATTGAACCAGCAACTTCCTGTTCTCAAGTCCTGTACGCTACTGATTGAGCTATTGGCACTCAGCCCTCTTTCAATATGAACAAGTCTAAATTTTTTGTAGCCTAGTACAGAGTAAATGAATTGTCAGAGAAAGCTATTGATGAGAATATTCTTATAAACGATGCTAAAGGCTATAAAGTGCAAAAAAGCCACACACACATCTGCAATGTTCTGACTTGTCAAAATACTATTGATGGCATCATGATTTGTCATAACATGGCAGTTGTAGGATGATCATCTAATTTCAAACTGGTCTAGGGAAGAATCATTTATGCAAAACACCAATATTTTTAAAAGTATAAATTCAAAGATTGCACGCTTTGTCTGAAAAAGTAAATAGACCACACTCACAAGTTCACAACAGCCATGTTTTTTGTTGGTTCAATATTCTAAACAAGAATTTTGAGAGTGGTCTAAAGAAGTTTGATTTATAAATAAAAATTAATCAAGGCCAACAAATTTTGACCAGAATATTTTCAGCAGTTGAAACAAATCCTAAGAGTTTGCAGACAGAAATCTGATTAAACTGTTTCAAGGAACACATCTCATGGAGCAGACAACCTATAAAGTTTCACAGAGAATGATAAATTTGCTGGAAAAGTGAATCTGTGATAGATACATGTATGTACCTTTGCTTGAAGGATCTTCCCGTAACTCATAACTTAAATCAAATCAATGATCTTTTGACAAACGACTTTTACAAATAAAACCTTTATGAAAAGCAATACTCTAGTGTTTCTGCTAGCTCATAAATTTTGGGGGTCATCTGTGACTCACTGTTTGGAAGTTTGGGTGTCATTCAGAAATTTTACGCGCCATGGTCTTTAACCTTTTTTTTTTCCATGCGTTGTTTGCCTTTGCAAGTTTGTAGATGTCGCATAATGCTAAAAGTTTTAAATGACAGTGTGGTATTACATGTAAAAGTTGAAAATAATGACCTCGTAGAAACTGTCATCTGTTATCCTGATTACTAAAGCAAGTCGGTGACCATTACTGAGCAGGGTCTAAAACGCGGACAAAAAGTTTAAGTCAGGATTTCGATACAGTAATATAGGCGAGATGACAGCAATGTCACACAGAATAATGTCACGTTTTAGACCGATTCAGTGTAAACCAGAAACAAATAATTCAGTGTTAGAAAGCGGGTTGGATATGATTCTACAGTTATAAACTTGACAATTTTGTAAGCTATATTGATTGAATCAATCCTTTATGTTCTTTTTAGTTCTGATTTATGTTGCGTCAAAGAAGACGTGATGTATTAATTTTGCTGCGCCAGGCTTTCATTTTGCGCATCAAAAGTGCAAAAACATGGACTTTCTGAAACGCTGAAACTCTAAAATCAATTTATCCAAATCTCTTTATAAAAGATGTCCACAAACAGCAAAAGAAACACAGTAAAAAAATATACCTTGATTTCAACAGCATATGGTAGGACTTTTTTCCCAGTCTTATCTATATATTCACACAGCAGTTCCAGTGCTCTGGCTTTACAGATTTGCAGCTAAAATAGTTATCAAAATTCATAAATTTTTTTTCTTCTCCCATTCAAAAGCACTTTGGTTTGTTTCAAAATGAAATCTGACCTGAAAATGTTCATTTCTTAAAGCTGGCATTTTGCTGTAATTTTGTTGGTTGTTCATTTTCATGTCAATGGTTTTATACTTTACTAACTACAATATATGAGACATGCTCTGTAAAAAGGGGGCTTAATGCATGGGGGGGGGGGGGGGGGGCGTTTATATCGACCAGGCTGACCTGAGCCGAAACTTTTTGCTATTGGTCAGTTTACTTGGTGTCAAAGGACCAGTCTAACTCACAATTTGGTGAGTTATTAGACAAAATGGATTTTGTGGATCTATACTTAAGTAATGACTTGCCAGCTAAAATGGATCACAGAGAGATTATCAAGCCCCCTTTTGCAAGAGTATGGCTCATATGTTCTACCAAAAGCAGGAATTGGTACAATTCTAGAACTGTCCTTCACAAAGTGGAAATTCCCACGTTGTTGTGCAATGTAGGGATTCCAACTTGACATAGTGCAATTCTAGAATTCCTCCTGAGTAAAATAGGAATACTGGACAAAGCGAGAATCTTATCTTATCTAGCTGAGGATGCTCTTCCACTTGATTGATTTTAATCAGTCTTTAGTAGCAGACAAAGTGATATACATGTTTTTCTATTACTTGTGCCTGTTTAATAAAGTGCTGTTTAATAAAAAAAGAAAAAATCACAAAAAAAAAATACTCCTATGTGGAAAAATGAGAAAATCAAAATCTTTCAACTCTCTTGTTCTTGTTTGATACCTATTTTTTTTTTAATAAGGATCTCAGACCAGTGCTCCAGCCTGATGAGACCCATGGAGGGGTTGAAACAGTCTTTTTTTTTTAAAAAATAAAACTCAAATTATCTCTCAAAAACCCACCAGAGCCCATCTTTAAGCACCATATTTGCAAAGTTTTCTTGCAGGAGGCCCCCCAAACCCCCCCAATTGGAGGAGGACACCCCCTCCCACACCCTCCCCCAACTCGTCGCTTCGCGACTCGGAGTGCCCTGAAAGGGCACTAGCACCCTGCCCTTTTCCAAACCTAGCTGGAGCACTGTCTCAGACCCTTAACCCATTTCTCTACAGGCTAATTTTAGATCAATTTAAAATGTTTACAAATCTTACTGCAAATGGGAAACATCTCGGTGATTAAAAGAAAGAAAAAAATATTAAATGATAAGGAAACTATAGTGTAAAACTGAGCAATTTCTCATTTCCCTACAATGCTTTCTACATATTTAGCTGGGTGGGCGTAAACAACTATATCTGTTTGCAAGTATTAATATTTGGAGCTCTAAAACAAAAAGTACAGTTTCAGATCTTACACTGGGTAGTGCAACTAATCAGACCAGAATATCTCACAAAGAACAAGAGAATGTTTAAAAACCCGAGATAAGACTTCATACTCTGAGCAGTCTGGTCTTGATCTCCATGCAAAATTAAAAAAAAAACAGCTTAGTTTGTGCCAAGCATTCCAAGGGCTACATTTTTTATTCATATATGAGCCATGCTCTGTGAAAAGGGGGCTTAATGCATCTGCGAAAAGTATCGACCCAGGTCAGCCTGCACAGTCCACGCAGGCTGAACTGGGCCAAAACTTTTTGCTATTGATCAATTTTCTGTATGTCCGTAATCCCAAATTGTCAAGAAGCTAAGTGACTAGTAAAAACTCTTGTAATAATTAATAAAGGTTATTTAATAAAGGATGTATAGCACCGATAGCGGTCAAAAGAAAAGCAAAATGAGCAAAATACAAGAAATCATTTAACTAATTATTTTAGAAAATATATTTAACTCTTTACCACACAATCACAAGTTTTAACAACCCTGATGTTGAAGCCTTTTGAAAACATTGTGGGAAAAGGAGAAAATGCTAATAACAAGTATTTTCTCCTTTTCCCACAATGTTTTCTACCCTATTAAAGACATATTGCATCATTTGAGTCACACTGAAATTGTCGTCTTCAAAAACTTTGAATTTGGACTGGTTCTAATATCTTGTTGTTCGGTAAAGAGTTAACCAGAACAGATAAAAATGATAAACATACGTTACCTCATCATTTGTCACTGCTTTACTCAAAAATGCAACCAGTCCAAATTCTTTATTGAACAGACAGGAGCATGTAAAGTCTAAAATCAAAAAGGTCAAGTACAAGTCAAACAGATTTGCAAAAAAATATATCAGACAATTCTAAATTGACTCTTTACCAGATGACAAAATTTTTTATTTTTCCAAATTGAGAGTATTTGCAGACGGTAAGTTAATATTTCCCAAATGCTTATATTTGTCGTGGAATGAGTGGAAAACATAGTGAGAAAAGGAGAAAATGCTGTTACCCAGCAATTTCTCCTTTTCCACCAACGTTTTCATAAGCCTTCGTCCTCAAGGTCATTTGAAGTTGTGATTGTGTGGTAAAAGATTAAGCAGCTGGTATGTAAATGAACTGAGAAACCATTCTTCTGAATGCGCCCCAAACCACTGTTCCAACTGCGCCCCGAATATGCTGTCACTCTAGAATAGCCAACTTGTAATTATATAAGTGCTTACTTGTCTATCATTTGTTGTCCAAATACTTCCTGCCGATCCAGTGTAATAACCAACAACAGAGATCCAAGATATCAAAATTATTAGCACACATTATCAAAACAGGAAAAAGTACTAGCTGCACATATTCACTTCTTTTTCTGAAATGATTTCTAAACACTTCTTCTGGATTGAACAAATAGGAGGCTGTTTGTTTATATCTCAGCCCTTAATGTACTTGTGAACTTATTGCTGTGTACTGTGTATGTATGCAGTAATTTAATCCTTTACAACACAGTCTGGAGTTTTAATGACCCTGAAAAAGAAGCCCTTTAAAAACATTGTGGGAAAAGGAGAAAATGCTGGCAAACAACATTTTCTCCTTTTCCCACAATGTTTTTTACCATATCATCAATTGAGCTACATTTATTTGTCGTCTGCGCTACGATTATCGCTACTCAGTATACCGTTACATAGACTAGAGTAGCAGCCAAGCAACAGTAATGACAGTGATATTTTCGTGAGTCTTTGAAAGTTATTGCATTCATTGTCACTCACCTATATCTTTATCTGTTAACTCTTGAATACATAGTTGATTGAGATCTGTTACTATTCCAATGGCATTCTCTTTCTGGGATAAACTACCAGACAGAGAATTGTGCAAAGCCCGCAAATTTTCTTCAAGCGAGCTGGACGCCATCATAACCCAATCATAGACGCTTTCTTTTCTCTACATAGCTGAATGAGCGTTTGCGGTTGAAGAATAAGATCAAAGTACGATAAGTCTACTTACTACGAAGATCAGACTGCTATTCATGTTTCAACAACAGAATTTTCCATTTTGGTCTCGATGGACTGAGTTTTTTTTTGTCTATAAATTGTCTTACCTCTAAGTTTTTGTTCGTTCTTTATTTTAATCATGTTATCCAGAAGAATGTTACTAGAAAACGATTGTTCATCATAGAGTTGGTTTTGTTTTAAAATAGTGTTCAAGATCTACCGTTCAATTTATACACATCGCTGACCTCAAACTGTAAGTTTGTTTTAAAACCGAGTCGTGTTTTAACACCCCGAGCTAGAGGCTTAAAAAAAGCATTGTTTTAAGAGGAGAAAATGCTGGTAATCAACATTTCCTTCTTATCCAACAATTTTATTTAGACCTGGATATAGCTCTAGCTCTAGATCTAAATCTACCTGTTCAAAAATAAATCCGATTAGTTTTTGTCTGCAAATAGATCTAGATATACTTCAATTTGGACAAACCTAAAATGTTACCGCCTTGACAAAGCAGCATTTCTAGTAACAAAATGTTTGAAGGCCCTATATGCCTTTTGCCGCAGTTAAAGGGGCCTTCTATATGAGCCATGCTCTGTGAAAAGAGGGCTTAATGCATTTGCGAAGAGAATCAGACTGCGCAGGCTGACATAAACCGAAACTTTTCGCTATCCGGAAAGTTTAATTTTTCTACATGTCAAGGGATAATTTTACCTCATGATTCAGTCGGTTGTTTGACAAAATGGATTTTACGGATCCATAAGTCGGTGATGTCCTGCATGGGATAATGCATTACGGAGATGCACTAAGACCCCTTTTGCCAGAGCATGGCTCATATATTTTTGCTGGGAAACAATTAATAAATTTATTACTATATTATAAATGCTATTTCTTTCCAAACGTAAGAGCGTTTACATGCAGTAAAATTGTGCAACAAATTTTGGCGTTCAAATGACGTTTTTTTTTTTGTTTTTTTTTAAATGAGATAATTTATGACGTCATCGCACTCATTTGAATATGAACTCACATATCGACGCATCCTCGTTGACCCAGTTCCGATTTATTCCGTGATGAATGGTAATACTTCACACCTGGATTAACGAGGATGATATCGACGCCACTCGTCACAACTCGGTCGATTCCCTACCTACATCTAATCGCTCGTTAGTCTGGTGCTTTACTTACAATTAAGTAATGGAGCATTTTCGAGGTTTGGCGAGATTGTAGAAATCTGAATCACCCTCAAAAAGAACCTGCGATTTTGAGAATATATCTACCCAGCTTGGAAACAGATCTATGCAATCGAAACACACGCACGCAACACGCATGCACATGCACACATACAATTACAATTGGGGTTCTGGGTTTCATGGCTGTCTGTAGGTTTCTTTTTTCATGGAACTTGACAACTTTCACAAGTTCTGTTCTCAATTTGCTGGGGCTAATTTCACAAACCACCGTTTTGTGTAACATGTAACAGTAGATCTGAACACATTGGCCATCCCCGCAGCGTAAAAAAGCCGAAAAGTAGCTATGTTTCTACTGATACTCCCAAGTAAGAGCTAGGTTTTGTTTGTTTGTGTCTTTGTTTGCTTTGTTTTGTATATAACGCCATTTCCAACATTATTTCAGTAATATCGCGGCGGTCAGGGCACCTGTCCATGCTTTCCTAGGATTTCTTTTACGAGTACTTTCCACAATATTGTGGAACAGACTGCTTCGCATATATCCATCTACGAAACAACAATCAGCGGTGAGCTCCATAGCAATGAATCCGGTCACAAACCTCGGAAAAAAAATTGCCGAGCTGGGGACTCCAATAAGCGAGCCCACGGGTTACAAGTCCAGGTCCGGTATTTATCAACAATTCTAAAGAAGAATCTTACCCTTATTTTCAAGAAATTTCTAAATTTGAAAGTAACACACGTTCTCTTTTGTTACTTTCTAAATCTAAACTAAGAATAATACTAAGAATTGTTGGTGAATACGAACCATGATACGCTACCATATGCGCTAGCAGGCTCGGCCTATGGGTAGGTCGGTACTTATTTTTCCCCCTGGAAAAATAAGGGGTCGGTGTGAAAGCATTTTCAGACAACATATGTCTCAAATTAGGGGGTTTGTCAGCGAAAGTTTGGAAAATATTGCGGGAAAGGGAGAAACTGCCGACTTCCTGTATTTTCTCCTTTTCCCTCAATATTTTCAAAATACCTCAAACTCAAGAGTCTTTATAACTCGGAATTGTATGGCGAATGCTTTACCCTTTCGCCACCAGCTGAATAAAATTTACTTTTTAACAGTCCCCAAAGTAGATGTTTATTAAGAATTATCAGTATGTATATGGTCAAAGTTTAGAATCAGCTAGCGAACGGTATAGATCCGAGATAAGACGTATGGTTCGTCTGAAGACTTTGCATTCTAAAAGGGTTGATATACGCCGCCCGAAAAGGCCTTTTTATTCTTTGCCAAACGACAAAATTTTACACTATCCCAAGCTGAAAGCATTTGCAGACGACAAATTAAATGTTTCAGAAATGATGGGAATTGCATCAGGGTGGCTAGAAAACGCTGTGGGAAAAGGAGAAAATTCTGGTTATAGCTTTTTCTCCTTTTCCCACAACGTTTTCCAAAGCCTTCTCCCTAAGGGTTGTTTAAATTCAGGATTGTGTGATAAAGAGTTAAGTCCCGATTGGCAGCGAAAGAGTTATGCAAGCTCTTTTCATTTAACTCTTTACCAAACAACAAAAGCTAAAATCTTTTCAGTTTGAACCACAATAGTGGTCCAAACTGAGAGCATTTAAATGCAAAAATTAAATGTGGCACAAATAATCTGATTTGTAACGGAGTAAAACAACATGGTGTAAAAAGGAGAAATTGCTGGCCACCAGAATTTTCTTCTTTTCCCACAATGTTGACAAAAACTTTCACTCACGGTCGTTAATACACAGGATTGTGTGATGAAGAATTATAGGCCTACAAGTGGCCAAGAGTAACCAATGCGGAATTCAAATTGCAAGCAAATTTTTATTCGTGTACGAAGTAAAAATAGTGTTGCACCCCCCCCCCCCCCCCCATGTTTTTACCGGGTTTGGTTTTCTGGCGTGAATGATATGAAATGGGATAGAAATAAGAATCTGGCTGCTGCTTCTGAAATGAACTGAACTGAGATATCCCTTGACCTTAGGGAAGCGGCTACTGACCGAGCTGTTTCAACCTCTTGTGAGAGGTACGAGACGAAGTCTGCAAGCTGTTCTGCAAGCCCTGGGCGGAAGTGCGCAATATTGACTGGTTGTGTGTGCCCATTCCCTGCAGGTCACTTTCAACCTTTTTTAAGTTTTATTTCGACATCAGATTCCCAGTTTTAACCAAACTTAAAAGCTTCTCGTTTTTCTTTAATTTGAAAGCAATATCTAAGCAAAACATTCCTACGTACCATGAGGTCAAGGGATACCTCAGTTCAGTTCATTTCACAGGCAAAAGACTGGTCTTTTGGTGTATACAGCATCCGGATTGCGGCTATTGCCTGCCAAAGATTATAATTTCTACCCCATTTTATTTTATTCACACATCAGAAAATCAAACCCAGTTAAAAAAAGGGGGGGTGCAAAACTTGTTTTACTATGTATACAATTTAAAAGTGAAGATATTGTTATGAGTCTGACAATATGTTACAGTACAGTCCGTCAAAGTTCTAGTCACTGGCTCTCAGATGACACTCAGATTAAATGTGGCAACGTTAATTCTAATCTTAAAAGTCATTTTTCGGCCAGTGACTGGGACTTTGGCAGGCAATAGCCGCAATACTGTAAATACATTGCCAGACGCACAATAACATCAATACCAAAACATGGTATAAATCAAATTTGCTTGCATTTTGACTCTCGACTCGTTTATTAATGGCAGCTACTGGATCTTTAAAGATGCATTCACCAACAAATATATGTCATCATAAGAAAGACCGGTCAGACGGAAAGTGCTGGAGACAGGTTCTGTCATGTTTAATCCTTAATGAACTTGGACTTAATGGGTAAAAGGCTTGATCTGACGACACATTGAATTTGAACTAGTCTAGTGACTGAAAATATTTGTAAACGACAATTTAACTGATCAAGCGACATTATTTATCTTTGAAAACAGGCTGAAAGCCGTTTGGAAAAAAAGAGGAAACGCTGGTTAACATCATTTTCTCCAGCAATGTTTTGAAAAGCCTTTTTCCCCTGGGTCGTTAAAACACGGGACTGAGTGGTAACAGTTTAAACGCTATTTTGAGCACTGTTTCAGTGATGTCGCGGCAGCATGACATTTCCATGTAACATTGTCGGTAAGTTGTAGTCATCTATTTACTCCGTCACTAGACTTACAGAGATTGTATTTTTTAATAGCCAACTAGGCTTACAGTGTAAAATAGCACACTAGGCTTACCCAGAGTGTAACATAGCACGCCAGGCTAATACAGACTGCAAAATAGCACACTATGCTTACAGGGTATAAAATAGCACACTTGACTTACACAGAATGTTAAACGAGACTCAAATCAGCTAGTGTTATGTTATTTTAAATACATGTACGTTACATTGGCTGATCTGAGTCTTACTGTACTAACACTGTACTCCCTATACGGAGAGATATGAACTATGCCTTGTGAGACTTGGGGTAAGAGTAAATCTAAAGAAATTGAACGAATACACCTTAAGTTTTGTAAACGTATACTTTGTGTTAATAACAGATCATGTAATATGGCAGTTTATGGCGAGTTACATGTAGGTAGATATCCTTTGTACATTACTAGATACATACGAATTGTGAAGTACTGGTTTAAAATTATGAAGTCAGATAACATAATAATACAGAATGTTTATAACGATGCATATGGTGATTATCTTAACGGGAAGAAAAATTGGGTTTCAGAAGTTAAGACTATTTTTGATGATTTTGGTTTTTCCGAAGTTTTTTTTTTTAATCCAACATTTGATGTAAAGGAATTTGTGCCTCTTCTGAAGGAACGCATAATAGATTGCTTTAAGCAAGAGTGGTTTGCAAAAATCAGTAACAGTAATATACTTACTCTTTACAAACATATTAAGACAAATTTTGAAAGCGAAGAGTATTTAGACAAATTGCCTCTTTTAACCCGTTCATATATTTGTAAATTAAGGATTTCAGCCCATTCCCTCCGGATTCAGACTGGAAGATTTTCTAGAAATAATATACCGAGAAATGAAAGGTTATGCCAAATTTGCCACAGTGGCGAAATTGAGGATGAGTTTCATTTCTCGCTAGTTTGCCCAAAATACAAACACTTACGTCAGAAGTACATAGATAAGTATTTTTACATTAAACCTAGTATGTTTAAACTGATCTCTTTACTGTCGAGTAATACCTAAAGGTATTGTCTATGTTCGGTAATTATCTGACATCAGCCTTTTCACTACGGTTTAACACTCTTTACAGTTAGTATTATTTTTTTTCTCCATACGAAGATTTACAGATACACTATATTCATATACTTTCATCCTCAGTTGATTCCTTATACTTATTGTAATTGTTAAATTAGCATTTATATCCAATGAATGTTTAAATGCCTCGAGCAGAGTGATAGAGAGAGAGAGAGCGAGATAGCGAAAACGAGGGAGAGAGAGAGAGTGCGCAAGAAAGCGAAAGCGAGGGAGAGAGAGAAAGAAGAGAGAGAGAGATCGAGATCGAGATCGACCTTGGAATTTATGTGACTTTTGATGTAAATATGACTATGTACTGTGTACACGTCAAATAAAATGTTGTTCTGTTCTGTTCTGTTCTTGTACATGGTCCGTCCCATGCGAGAAACGGACTATTTTCACCAGGGTTATGAGTTACGGGTTCATAGATTCTTAACCAGAAAGCCGAGACACAAATCACATGACCTCTGCAGAAAAGAAGCCGTTTGTTTTGTGAACCTGATATTACTCAAAGGAGTAATTACTGGTATTACTTCAGCCTTATGTATATCTTGGTACAGTTCCGTCATTCTAGCAACGTAAAGTCGCTTAAAAATGGCTGCAAAGTAAAAAGTCTAATTTTAGCGGGTCCCTATACACTTAGAAACGGAACCGAAACGAAAGGCAACGAAACGGAACGAAATGCAACGAAACGCAACGAAACGTTATGAAAGGGAACGAAACGCAACGAAACGGAACCAACCCCAACGAAACGAAACGAAATAGAACGAAACAGAACGAAATTGAACAAAACGAAGCAGAAATAAAACATAAATCAGTTTTTTTCTTTGAAATCATCTTCATCTTGATTGCAATTAATGCAAATAGGTAAATATTAAAATTTGATGGCAGTTGTACGCACGAAGATCGCGTTATTGCAATGAATCTGGATTATTGTTCACTCTGTCATGGAAATAAATCATCATTAAAATGTTCTTCAATTATAGGGCAACTGTCAGTGAAGCAATTATGTCGCCGCTCAGTCAAAGCAGAGGGACAATATGAGTGAGGGCCTAGATTATTTTCCTTATTTCCAGGGGGCATTTAAATTTCATCCAATAACGACGAGAGGGGCACAATACCCGTCAGCAATACCGCCCGCACCATAACTGACCCCAGCCCCCAAAACGATCGCGTTGCAGTACGCAACAGTCAGCATAACGTTCATTCCTGCATCGGAACAATGGTACACGGCCATTAGCTCGAGACAATACAAACCTCGAATTACCAGAGAAAAAAATTGTCCGGCAACGCTGTCTTGTCCAGTTTATGTGTCCCAAGGCCAATTGCTCTCTATAATTGCAATGGCGGTGCGTCAGAACCGAGCGAACGTGCGGGCGACGTCTGAGCAAACCGTTATCAGCTAAACAATTCCGGGGATAACAGCAGGTGTAACTGTTGCTTGTAGGTGTCGTAGGTACTGATTCACGATATATTGGTCTTAGACTCGAGTCGTAACGCGCGGTCTGCCACTACGTGTAAGTCTTTTGCACTTTAGGTTTGCGCAAATCGCCTCAGATGGCTGCTGACTGCTTGCGCGAAGGCACCAACATGAACTGCAACCTCTGTAATTGGGTAGCCCAGCCTCCAGCATACCTATGACTCTTTCCGGTAAATTTTCTTTAAGTCTTGGCATCGATATTTCTGATCAATACGTGGACTGGATATGTCTATCCCTTACATGCACCGAAACTTTGCCTTAAATAGCCACCAGGTCTTTTAGCTAGGAATTACCTGCCCTAGTTTGCAAACTATGAACGGTTCTAAATATTACCACACGTGTATACATAACGTATGTATGTATGTTTCAAGGTAACCTTGAAAATTTTGCACATACTTTACGAAAGTTTCGGGGTTTTTTTGGTTTAGTATATACAAAAATCTTTGGTCCCGGAGCAGCTGCGACATTCGCGGCCTTCGTTTGATAACGGTGTTTATCCTTAATTATAACATGTATTATCATTTTTTAAAACGTGAACAGCGTGAGTTCCTTCGATGTTGGGGGGAAAGGTTTGGGTTCTAGTTCAGTCAGTTCCCGAATTTCTTAAAGTAACAATAGCTGCCAAAAGTAAACAAAGCAGGTATTGAAATACATTTAGATTTAAATCGTATCATTTAAAAGTATGGAAATTATTGTGAAAATGACAATCTGATATTGTACAGTCGGTCAAGGTGTTAGTCGCTGGCAGAGAAGCTAATTTCAAAACCACGTTAAAAGTTGCCAGGTTACTCCATCTTTTGTTTACTTTTTTCCTGATTTTAAAATTCATTTTTCTGCCAGCGACTAACAACTGGACTTACAATACAATAAACAGATTGTCATCTTTACAACATTTTCCATACTTTTGATTCGGTATGATTTAAATTTAAATGTTTTTTTAACACTAGCATTGTGTTTTTGGCCGCTATTGGGCCTTTAACTCATATAATTTTTACATAGACAGCAATTTAGCATAAGAAGAGTGAATCTTTTCCTCGATATTTCCAAAATAATGGATACAGTGTCATATTTTTCTTTCATAGAAAATAATAACCTTACTGTTGTCTTGCGAATAATTATCCTTATCCACAGTATGTCGTGCGGGTATGGTTTCTTACTCGCCAGACAGCGGTGTTGCAACCTGCTTAACCCTTAGGCTGCTAAGCGCGACTTAAGGACCATTTGCAGACAGTGTAGGTCAAGATCAGACTGCACAGAACGTGCAGTCTGATCTTGGATCTACACGGTCCGATAAGGGGATGCTTTTCCCCCTAAAATACCTTTGAAATTTATTGCAAAATTTGAGTTTTTAATATCGGCTTGAAAGTGTCATTTTCAGGTATTTAGCAGGATAAGGGTTAACATTTTCAGATGACTTTAAGTAAGCTACTGCTTACAGTCAGATCCTGTGCTAGTGTTCGGATTCATTTATATACATGCTGTACATTTATTTGTGACAAAGTAATGCCTTTGAAACTGAAGATGATTTCTTCTAGACTGAATTTATCTCCCTCTGCCAGTGTAGCCATTCATCTTTAAAGCGGTTCTAACGAAGAGCCCTACCCATTTTATCTTTTCAGAGCTGAAACCATCTCTTTATCTTACAGGTTCTGCCGTGACGTTCATTACATTGATTTATTATTCTGAGGAAAATGTACAAATGAAAAACAAAAATCTGTGGGTACTCTATATACTGGCAAGGGCCGACTGACAGCATCTTAAAGGGCATCGACTGAAAACCTCAGAGGTATTCACGGCATAATATGGTGTTCATGCTAAATATGACGGCTACCTGCGAGAGCGATATAATATAAAAATGAAATTGATTAATTGGATGATGTTTAAGGCCGTTTTCAACATTATTTCAGATATATCGCGGTGGCCAGTGCACCTATCTATGCTTTCCTGGAGTTTCTTTTGACAGTAATACGCACAAAATTCTTTCCAAGCCACTAGCTGTTACCCACATAACCATCGTCGAAACAATGGTCACTGTGACAGAGGAATGAATCCTGTCGTAACGACTGTTATCAATCCTTGGAAAGAAATTGGCCGAGCCGGGCATCGAACCAGCGATCCCCTGTTCTCAAGTCCTATACGTTACCAACTGAGCTACAGGGGCTGGGTATCAAAATGAAAGAAGAACAGAATAGAAAGAAAATATAATCCCATTTCCGTCCAAAATCTTGCATCAAATATATTGGAGTTTGCGCAACTTTCCCAAACACAGGTCCTGGTAAAGGATTGTTGTTAAGATCAACCAATTCTGATTCTGAATAGATTTTCAAACCGGCAAATCACGCGTAAGATGACTTAAAATTTCAGTTGTTTCTGTGTGCTCTCCACATAAAATGTGGCATAATCCAAGAAGAATGAAACAATAGATTGATTGATTGTATGGTGTTTAACGCCGTTTTCAACATTATTTCAGTTATATCGCGGCGGCCAGTGTACCTATCCATGCTTTCCTGGAGTTTCTTTTACCAGTACTCCGCACAATATTCTTTCCAAGCCACTGGCTGCTTTCCCACATAACCATCGTCGAAACAATGGTCAGCGGTGGGAGAGGAATGAATCCTGTCGCAATGACTATCATCAATAAGAATGAAACAAAAGAAATATGATAAATTGAAAAAAAAAAAAAAAAAATAGTGGAATAAAACTCACTTTGCTATATTTCTTTCTGTTTCGTTCTGTTTCGTTCTATTTCGTTTCGTTTCGTTGGGTCTGCTTTCGTTTCGTTTCGTTGGGGTTGGTTCCGTTTCGTTTCATTTCGTTCCGTTTCGTCGCGTTTCGTTTCGGTTCCGTTTCTAAGTTTATAGGGACCCAATTTTAGCAAGGTAAATACTGAGAAGAAACCTGCCAGATGTCTCTCACTATGCATTGACACACTCGAATTGCTCCGTTGTAGGATGAATACCAACACAAGTATATGTCTGATGTCAGAAAAGATAAAATGGCCCAAAACAAGGTACATGTACAGACTTTTGTGTATTGGATTTGCATTTTATGAGCCATGTTGTAAGCTTATATACTTTGTATTTCGGGTGTATATCTACTGGATTCAGCGAAATACTTATGAAGGGGAATTTTTGTGCTTAAGAGCCTTAAGAACTATGATAATTTTGAAGTTACATTATTCACCATTTTGTTTATTCCTTTACATATATGAACGTGCAAATCCGTCATTTCGACATAAAAATGAAATAAGGGTTTTCAAGCAGTCCTACAAAAATTCTGACATGATTAGCGATCAAGTGTTCGTGTTGAGCCCGCCTGTAAAATGAATATGTATATACAACCATGAAAGAACTCCACATTAGATGAAAAAATCTATGTGAATTCAGATACTGGATCTTCATTGTTCGCTACCAGTTACTGAAGAAAACACTTACTAATATTGTATGGAATGAGCAAAATTAATTCAGTAAGAGAATGGGGGAGGAAGAGAGAGCGCGAGAGAGAGAGAGAGAGAGCACTGGGCGAACACATTAGAATTTTCTCCCCGAACAGCGTTATTTTATTTCAAATTTCACATTTTTTTTTTCTTTTTTAAACCACACTGGTAGATAATGAAAACCGAAAAAAAAAACTCTCCACCTCTCATGATACCATTCTTCTACGTCCGAAAACGTGATTTTTTCTGTATGGTAATGGTCTGTTTTTGCCTTGAAACAGACATTTCTGTAATTGTTTCTAGGTTCGTCTTAACAGAAAGAGGTTTTTCTGTTCCCTCTTTAAAACTGTTCATACGATTAGTCCTGGATATATCCGTGTTTACGTTACTTTCATTTTGAGTGTTCAGCGTATGAATTCTATTTGTACATGGGCTACAGACTGTCTTGAAATAATAGGCCTTATATTTTGGGTTTAGGACAATATAATGAACTATTCGAAGAACTGAAATTAATTTCGCTAGAAGGATAAATCTTTGAAAATGAATACTTAAAGATTCCTTAAATCCAGATAGTGCTGTCATCAGCCAGACGCTGACAAATGGAAACCAAAAAATGACCAACAAAACTGAGAGAACGCCTTTGCAGAGGATACTTCGTTCTTTTACTGTCGTTGAATTTGGCTCATTTGGACAGTGATGAAGCTGAACAGGCTGACAGTTTGATAGGCTGGAGTCTTGACGTTGTAACACAGGATCCGGCGGAAGTGGAACAATGTTGGCCTTCCTGCCATTTGTTTTGATTACAAGAGCTTTTCTGTTTGCCTCTGCAGAAGCCTGATTGATCCAACGATTTATCCTGGCGGTTCTAACACCACGAAAAATGCATATATAACATACTAACATCCCGAGGGTTGGCAGAATTATCGAAACGATTGTAAAATACAAACTTGGGCCCAACGTTGAATGTAGAATACCATCTTTGAAGAAGCACAATTCGTCACTAGGCGTTTGTTGGTCGTCATTTCTGGAGTAGGCTAGACCGTATAGTGGCAGCACCATTGTTGACGCACTCAGAATACATATGAGTAATATTCCTACAATATACTGTGATTTCCTTGGTGAGGAGTCAAACAGCCTTGACATACGCCTAAATCTGCAAGAGAAACCAAGGATAAAGCAAAACACTGTATTATCAGAAACAAATGGAAATCATACAGTACCTAATATAGCTTACAAGTATGGAAACGAAAGCATTTTGAGCCTTGAAGTTGCAACCGCTATTTTAGTTGCATTTATAAAAGATGTATACTAGATTAATAAGACTGCAGAGGATGTGCTGTTTAATCATGGATCTACTCTGTCCGATAGAGATCATGGACACTCTCTTCAAATATAAGTACTCTCACTTAACAAGCTATATAACTGAAATCGCACACTTTTCGATCCGCCACGGTCTGAGAACATCCATGTCACTTCCGTGTGGCACTCTTGGGTTTATCCATTTACTAAACATCCCATGTTTTAACAACCCTTAGGAAGAAGGCCTTTGAAAACATTGCGGGACAACGAATAGTTTTTTCTGTTGACGACAAATCCCAGCATTTTAGCCACATTTAATTTGTTGTCCGCAATAATTACAGCATGAACATGGACAAGTGTAAAGATTTATCGTTAATTATCCATTGCTCTATAGATACTATTGAAAAATTATCACTATCTGATATTGAAAATTCTGAAAACTTATCCATTGCTCTATAGATACTATTGAAAAATTATCACCATCTGATATTGAAAATTCTGAAAACCTATCGAGTCATGCCGTTGATATAGGACAAAGAAACGTTGCTCAAAATTAGCGCTGTGTCCATGAATCACGTATGTTACATGTATAACTGCTGTTTGGTAAAGAGGCCTGCATATGCACCTTTTTATTTTCCAGAGGCCAGACTCCGGAAAATATCAGTGATCAACATATGATTGGATTTAAACGCGAACTGATACGAAAGAATTTGCTTGGTACGGGTTTTAAAACCTTGTCTGCTGTAGGATTGTATGGTAGCCAACACAAACTAAAAGCTCTCTCACACCATCTTGATGTACTACGCTCTTCTGAACCTTTTGCCACGCAGTCAGTGTTTAATGACACCGGAGGTGGCTTTAGAAAACATTGTGGGAAAAGGGAAATGGAGAGAAAATTGTGGTAACTCGCATTTTGTCCCATTCCCACAATGTTTTCTATCCTTTCAAAGACAAATTCCAACAATTGAGCTACATTAAATTTGTTTTCAGCAAATTGTTTCAAAATCTAAAAATGTCGTCTGATAAATCATATACATACTACGCATAATTATGATCATGAACACCAAGTATCTTTAGAATTTAAATGCCGTCTGCAAAAAGTATCGCCCCATGTCAGCCTGCGCAGTATGTGTCGGCTGACATGCGTCAGCCGTTTTACAAAATGGATTTTATGGATCCATAATTATGACTGTGAGGAATTGCTTGGTACAATGCATCACGGAGATGCATTAAGGCCCCCCCCCCCCCCCCCCCCCCCCATTGCCGAAGCATGGCTCATATATACATCTCTTGAGATACGACGAAAAGATTAAGCATGGGAGATTTTTTTGTGATTTTTTGGTTTAATCTTTGTAAAATGATCCAGTTTGCCCTTTAGTTCCCATTAAAGGTTGAAAAAAATCGCAATGTAGGTTACAAATTGAAGGAGTAAAAAAATATGGCATACCTATCCCATGCAATGGCAATCGAAGACAACGTGCTTGCAGTACCGGAGAACAAGAAGGTCAGCGAAAATACATCACATCGTGCATATCTGTCCGTGAAAGTAGACCAGTCAAACAGAAGCAACATGGCATTACTTGCCAGCACACAAATTTGGTATACATTCTCCTTTTTCAATAACATCCCGTGTTTAACAAATGTAACTAGCGATGATATCAACAAGAAAATGCCGGCTGCTTGGAGAGCAAGCGTCAGCGCCTCCAGTTCTGTGATCTTCAACATAAATTCAGTGTCCGATGTTTTCCTCCTTGTTCCATTATTCTTGCCTGAATAATTGTCGTGAAAGATTTCAGAAGCAGACGCTTGTGAACAGTTCTTTGGCATTATTTCCCACCTGGAAATATATCCTCAGTCTTTTCTCTGCATTTCCAATTTATACATATTTTTCTATAGTTGGACTACAATATTGCCTGTTCGCAACCCCCGTTGTCATTTTGGCAGTTTTCTCAAATGTGCTAAACAATATGATATACTGCAATCTTGTGGTGACGTCAAAGAAATTAACAACAAAAGGAATGTACCGTCGTGTGTGATGTTCAAAGTATGAAGACATTGAGAAATACTGGTTGATTGATTTATTGAATGGTGTCTTACGCTGCTTTCAACATTATTTCAGTCATATCAAGGCAACAGCTCACATATTCATGTATACCCTGGGTTTCATCAGTACTGGGCTAGGGCTCTGACGTATCTTGCCCAAGGATATTGCCACGAAAAACCCCATGGATCCAGTGAGGCTCAAACCCGGGGTCTCCAGGTCCTATACTTGACCACGTCGGAAAACTTAAGAAATGTTGGATGTACAATGTCTCGTAATTGCCAGTAGTCCCGAAGAACCTTCATGAAAGTAGGACGAAAATCAACGGGATCACAATGAAAGGTGCAGCAAAAATGACGTGGCTCATGTTTTGGCGCCTATTGGCTCAGATTCACTGTTCTTCCTCTACTTTTTTTCATCTTCCACCCAGTATTCCACACAATCCCAGTACTTAATTATTCAAGAAAATATAGCCTACAACATAAACTATAGAAAGCGTATTTATTTCAGCAATTCTACAGTTATTCTGTATCATTTTTCAAATACATAACCTATCTGGTATGGGCAGTCTGGGTAGAGAACCGGACTATTTTTCAAGGGGGGGGGGGGGGGGGGGGGCATTCAATGCAACTAATTTAAAAATAAAATGTACGTTTAGTATCTAGAATCTACCTTGTTCGATTCATCCAGCTATTGTTAGCTAGCATATAACCTATGCAGCAGCCATTTATAGACATTAGTCCATATAAGCCTGTGGAAAATCGCCGGTATTTAAAGCCAAGCAAGGTGGGGGGACGTTATTTTTGTTGTCAGTCTGTTACACAAATCCCGGTTTTACCCATGTGTCTATTCAGAAACTGTCTTCAGAGATTTGCAGAAAACAATTAGTATTGTAAATTAATCAAATATTTTTTTTTTTTTAAGAAATTTGTAGCGATTTTGGCTTGATTTTTCCACAGACGTATTATTTATTGCCATTTTCCGCCTGCAGTTTTAAGCAGCAATTTACGCACCGCGTATCAATATTTGTCCATCATTTTTCCAGTGATGCGTCATAGCAGACAGGTCAAATCTTCGAAGAATATGATATGCGTAGACAACGTCTACAACACTGAAATCGTGATAGGAACAACTGAAATCAATATATTTGGTACTTTCATGTGAGCACTCGGATGATAGTGTCAAGCAGGGAGGTACAGTATACACTCAATCGAAAAAGGAAGTGTGCACTTGATCAGAGAGAAAATTCTGATACTTAAATTAAGGCAAACGATTGGCAAACTTGCTATCAAAATCAGCACAATGTATTAGCTACACGATATTTTACCCGAAATTGAAAGTTGATAATAATCCAGACAACGTTTTACGTGTGAATAATGTAGGGCTGAAAAGTTGCATATTTGTAATGTCTTGTTACTGCTTTTTTGTCGAGGGATATTTGTCAAGTGACAGTTAATCGAAATTTATTGTGGCCTCCTCGTCTAAGCGTCGTCGCAAGTATTCTACACCGTATGTACCTGGCGTAACGTCTAATGACGTCGTTGAGAATGAGGTCGTCAGGGACCACTAGTATGTCACGAGACATAACTTTCACGTCTTACTTTGTTCGACTTGCCCTTTGGACACGAACCCCACTGAACATTATGGAACTGTTGGGTTGTCGGAAAGCAAGGAAAAACCATGTTATCAAAAACATCAGTGACATGTCTGCAGCCCTTAATAATGATTGGAACGCCATTCCCGACGCCGGCATAAGTCGTTATGTCAGGTCAATCCAGTGTTCAATACTTGCGTAGATTCATAGGCGTGGGAGGGCACAACATAGATTGGTGAACTGGCATGTAGCTTGACGTAAGTTTAAATAATAACTACAAAATCGTGAAGCCAACACATTTTTGCACATCGCGATACCGAAGGTACGCAGTCACTTTTATGACCATTACGTATCATAGATCTTCCACTTCGTAACATAAATTAACCATATCGTATCATATCGTTACCACTTCGTACCATGATAATAGCATTTCTTACCATGACCAAACATATCAATAAATAAGGCAAAAAGTGGTATTAATATATCAATTAAGTATTTCACACACACACACACACATACATGCGAGGGAATAGTTCAGGAAGTGGACAGAAATTGTACAGACCGAGTGCACAAGCTAATCCACTGGAAATGAAATAATAGTGGGCACAAATAAAAATACTGCGGTATAACTGTCGAACTGTGGGTAAAAATCACCTACCGTGGATACAGGCACATATCATTGGGTTGAAACAAAACTAGGGGCCCATTTTCAGGGTTTGAGGGTACATCAAACTAAGGATGCATTCTTACTGTCTGAGAGTAGAACGGAATAGAGGAACATTTCACCGACTGTAGTGCAGGCTGATAGGCTGGGAGAAAAATCCTTTAAAATGACACACGTTTATTGTTTATATCTCACTGACTAAGGGGTACGATCTCAATTCTTAGGAGTACATAGAGGAGTCTGTGAAAGTTTAAACAAGTTTTAGGGCCTCGGGGAATATCCGACTGACTCAGGTGCATCTAATTGACTGGGGTTTTATATTGCTAACGTAGGGGTACAACGCACCGATTGCTGGTATAAAGAGACTAAAGAAAGAGTTAAAGTAAGGGAACAGTTACCCGCTGAGGGTACATTGCACAGGTTTAGGGTACATTTCAGGAACTGAGAGTATAGACAAACAGTGCAAAGGATAGCATTCGAGTAAGGGCAGTGGTTCAGGGATTGGGAATACATTCAATTGACTAAAGGTACGATTTTAGAGTCTTAGAGGACAAAGAATAGACCGAGGGAGCATTACATGAACTGAAGATACAATCTCAAGGACTTAGTGTGGATACAAAGGCCTGAGCGTTAATTTTAGTGGCTATGGGGATAGAATCGCCAACTGCGGGTACAGCGGACTGAGAAACTCCTGTGGTCACGGAAAGGTAGAAGTACAGTTTCAGGGCACAAAAACAAGTTCAAGTGATAAAGGATTTGCTTTAAAGGCTTAAGAGTAAATCAAACAAAAAGAAGAAACATTCCTCGAAATGGAGCCACATCGCATGCACTAAATGTTCATCGAATCGAACAGACTGAGCGAACGATCTAACGGCATTTACTAGTGAATGAAATCAAAGGAAATACTAGTGGCTGATCCTGCATTTAATTTGACAGACCGAGGGTACATCTTACTGACAGACGGATTCATAGGGCCAACCCAATACTAAATCATATCGAGTAGTTTTCGATGGGAAGGGTTAATCTTATGGACTGTGAATACAGCCTAATCAATTAAAGAAATAAGATTTTTGACTAAATCTCAAGCGTTTGTTGACTCTTCGCCCAAAGGCTATGGGTGTATCTCACGGACTATCGGTACATACTGTCAGAGAGCTGGTAAAATGACAGCAAGGATATTGATATGGAGTAATGGTTCATTGTCACAGACTGAAACTACTTCTCAATATGTGAGAGTACATACAGCGGACTGAGGATTTAATCACACAGAGTGAGAGTACATTCCATGGAATTAATGATAGTCATTGCAACAAGATTCATCCTTATCTCAGCGCTGATATTTTTTTCCATGAAGTTGTGTGAAACAAGCAGCCAGTGGCATGAGAACAATATTGTGCGAAGTACTGGTAAAAAAAAATCTCCTTCCACATACTTTCATAATTTCCACATAACTTTCATCTGTAAACGTTAACACTTGAAAATTTATCTTGAGACAAATTCATTCTCTTTAAGCTGCTATCTTTACCCTATTGACGTTTACTGAGTTAAACGATTAAACCACCACTTAATAATACAACGCCGAGGTCGGCGGCAGCTCAGTCGGAAACCTACAGAACTATTCCCACCTCGGCAGATTTCTTTCCGGAGATCGATGATGGCCATTGCGACAGGATTTCTTTTTATTTCTCTTTTTTCGAAGATCTTAAAGTGAGAAAACTGACAGTGGCTGGAATATTGTGTGAAGCACTTGTTTAAAAACTCCAGGAAAGCATGGAAAGATGCACTAGCCTCCGTGATATAACTGTAATAATATTGAAAACAGCGTGAAACATCACACACCCAATTTCACAATAGGGCCATAGCTTTGGATCGCTCACTTGAGCCAGTAAAAGTTCTAAAGAATTATACGAAGTGTAGTTACTGTATAATTATGGTACGGAAAATTTTACATGAGTGTTTATGTGTTATCATGATCTTGTGTTATCAAGATGATTTTAATCATGTTATGCCAACCTATCTTTATTTGGAAGTGATCGTTTCTTTTGTGCCATATACACCAGTAATATTTGATAGTACAACATGTAATGCAGAGTTATAATCAGTTCTGATATACATGTATTTTTAAGCATTTAATATTTAAAGTGACAGAAAAAAGAAGGAAAGGTAGGGAGTACATTTTTGGAGGAAAAGGGTAAACCTCATAGACTGAGAGTACAGGCTTATGAATTAATGTAAGCAACATTAATACCATAGCTGAATATCTGATGAAGCAGGTGAGAGGGATAAAGGCAAAAGAAAGAGAGAAAGATAGAGAGGCAGAGAGAAAATCACGAAGAGAGACAGAAAGAAAGACAAAGAAACAGAGACATGACAGAAATGAAGTTAAAGGCAGAAAGACGGAAAGGGGAATGAGAGAGAGACAAAGGAGAGAGCATGAGAGAAAAATAGGAGAGAGAGAGAGACTGAGATTGTGAAAAAAGCAGAGAAAGAGGGACAGACGCAAGGAGGGACGACAGTGCAGACAGAGACAGGCAAAGACACAGCCAGGCAGATACAACAAGGGAGACAGAGATAGGGAGAGAAGCACAGAGATAGAGGGAGAGCGAGAGAGAGACATACAGAGAGAAAATAGGCAGGGAAAGTGAGACAGAGAGACAGAAATGAGGAAGGGCGAGAGTGCAGAGAGAGAGACTGGCAGAGAGAGAGAGAGAGAAACCGACTCAAAGACCAACAGTACCGGCTAACACTCTTTTGATTAAAAAGAGAAATTACAAAGCTCACGGCCTAAAGTTGAAATCGATTGAGGGTACGATCTCAAAGCGACTGGGAGTCCAAGTAAATGAAGTAGTGGTCAAAGAACAGGAAGGGCACAAGTTGCAACGGTAGAATATTCATATCACCAATTGGCGGTACATGTCACGCACAGAATGTACACCTCAGATACTTAGCATGAAGACGAGCAGACTGGATTAAATGAGAGTAACGAAATAGCACCAGAGCCTGTTGGTACATGACATGGACTGATCGTTTAATTCCATTGACTTAGTTTAAGAGCTCTCAGAATAAGGGAACAGTTCACGAAGTGGAGAGAAATTGCACAGACCAAGTGCACATGCTCAAGCTAATGCACTGGAAATGAAATAAGAGTAAGGGCACAAATGTGAATACTGAGGGTACGGGTACATCCGTCAAACTGTGAGTAAAAATCACCTACTGTTGGTACAGGCACACATCATGGGGCTGAAACAAAAGTATGGACACATTTTCAAACTAAGGCTACATTCTAACTCTCAGAGAGGACGTAAAGGGACTGGGGGAACATTTCACCGACTGTTGTGCAGGCTGATTGGTTGGGAGAAATATCTTTAAAAAGACACGGGTTTATGGCTAAGGGTACGATCTGAATTCCTAGGAGTACATGAGAAAGACTCAAGTTAAAACAAGTTTTAGGGCCTCAGGGAATATCAGACTGACTGAGGTTCTTTTAATTGAATGATTTTTTATATTGCTAACGTAGAGTACAACGCACTGACTGCTGGTACAGACTGAAGAAAAGGTAATAGTAATGGAACAATTACTCGCTGAAGGTACATTTCGCAGATTTAGGGTACATTTCAGGAACTGAGAGTATAGACAAACATTGCAAAGGATAGCATTCGAGTGAGGGCAGTGGTTCAGGGAATTTGAATACGTTCAATTGGCTATAGGTACGATTTTAGAGTCTAAGAGGACAAAGAATAGACCGAGGGAGCATTACAAGAACTGAAGATACAACCTGAAGGACTCAGTGTGGATACAACGGTCTGTGAGTTAATTTTAGTGGCCGTGGGGATAAAATCGCCAACTGCGGGTACAGGGGACTGAGAAATGCCGATGGTCACAGGAAGGTAGAAGTACAGTTTCAGGGCACAACAAAATTTCAAGTGACAAAGGATTTGCATTAAATGCTTAAGAGTAAATCAACAAAAAGAAGAAACATTCCTCGAAATGGAGCCACATCGCATGCACTAAATGTTCATCGAATCGAACAGACTGAGCGAACGATCTAACGGCATTTACTAGTGAATGAAATCAAAGGAAATACTAGTTTCTGGTCCTGCATTTAATTTGACACACCGAGGGTACATCTTACA
Source organism: Tridacna gigas (assembly GCA_945859785.2). NCBI lineage: Eukaryota > Metazoa > Mollusca > Bivalvia > Cardiida > Cardiidae > Tridacna > Tridacna gigas. The sequence continues at coordinate 23,319,990 of OX244030.2, forward strand.
GACAGACGGATGCATAGGGCCAACCAACACTAAATTATATCGAGTAGCTTTCGAGGGGAAGGGTTAATCTTATGGACTGAGAGTACAGCCTAATCAATTAAAGAAATAAGAACTTGACTAAATCTCAAGCGTTTGTTGACTCCTCTCACGAGCTAAAGGTATATCTCACGGACTGACGGTACATCATGTCGGAGAGTTGGTAAACTGACAGCAGGGATATTGATATGGAGTAATGGTTCATTGTCACAGACTGAAAATATTTCTCAAAACGTGAGAGTACATACTGCGGACTGAGGATTTAATCACACAGAGTGAGAGTACTTTCCATGGAATTAATGATAGTCATTGCAACAAGATTCATCCTTGTCTCAGCGCTGACAATTTTTTCTATGAAGTTGTGTGGAACGTGCAGCAAGTGGCATGGGAAGAATATTGTGCGAAGTACTGGTAAAAACATCTCCTTCCACATACTTTATTACTTTATCTAATTTTTCACATAGTCCATATTTTTGCGGAAAATATCAAGCCTCTAAAAAATAAATTCAACGCACTTCTTAAAATATGCACATAACAATTTATCCAGGAAGATGCATTTCGCTTTTCCATAATCATTCCTTACAACAATTGCAGTCTTTGGTCCTCCATTACAACCCTTCAAGAATAAAGCAACCATGTCAAATTCAAATACTCTTTCTTTCTTTCTTTCCACCAGAATAACGTGCCCGTCTGCTCAGTCGGTAAAATACATTGCTTGAAACCAAGGCAGATGCATCGTTGATCCCCAAATTGTGCCAAAATCTGCCTGAGGTTTAATCTTAGATTCGACATGTACGAATTACTGGTGAAAGAAACTAGTTATTTCTTTCCACTTATGTTATACCCCCGGTCGTCCGTCTGTCCGTCTGTCTGTCCGTCCGTCCGTTAGCAATTTCTTGTGTGCGCAACTCCTCCTACAGTTTCCATCGGAATTATTTGAAACTTGTCAACATATAGTCAACAATTAATGAAATCTTTCTTGTATTCTCAAGCATTCAACTACATATTGTTAAATAGACATGACACATAACAAGATAATTTATGACATACATTTACTTTTATTATGAAATATATGACATGGTTTTCACATACACAAAAAGCAACTTCATGATTCCAAAAAATGGACATAAAACAGTCCGAGTTCTTGCCTACCATATCCTTCCATAAAATTTTACTGTATAAAGATGACACTGTTCAAAATGCATTTTTTCCATGATGTTTTCTTACCTTTTGTTTACAAAATGTGGGTCAAAATGGACCAATATTGCTCAACTGAACACATAACCATCTTTTTAAAAAGAAGAAAACATTTTTTGTCTCAAAAAACTTAAAAGATTCCCGCTGTATAAGCAAGTCTGTGTAAAATAATGACAGAATTTTTCACAGCAAAACTTGAACAAAAAAACCTAAGGAAAGAAGATGAGAATAAAATACAATCAGAGAAGGAGTAGAAATAATGCAGTAAATGAAAGTGAGAGAATAGTGTAAACAAATAAGTCAACAAAAATTAAACTAGTGTATTTTATAACAAAACTGTACCAAAGGTATCACCATAAAACTGTGAACTGTAGGGCTTGCCATTCTCAGTAGCTTGCATCCCTAAAATCAAACAGAAAACCTAGGCTAAAAATCTGTATGTTCTCCTCCTCTATTACTCCGTGGCTTACTTGGTGTCATGGATCCTTAGATCTCGCAATATAGGAAACATACATAAAGTCAGTGACAAGAACACAAGACATTCCCATTTTATTGCCAAACAAAGGAATAAATTAGAACCACACAAAATCTTAAACTTGTCCAAATTGAAAGCATTTGCAGGCAATGAATTCAGTATAGCTTAAAAGATAATTTCTGTGTCTAAAATGGTAGAAAGCATTGTGAGAAAAGAACAAAATGCTAGTTGCCAGAATTTTCTTCTTTTCTCACAATGTTTTCAAAAGTTTTCTCCCTCAATGTCGGTAAAACTTTGGATTGCACTGTAAAGGGTTAATCAGGTAAGAATATTTCATCCGAGTATTTAAAGTAATCTCAACAGTCTACTCATAGTTCTAAGTTAACCTTTGATAAAAAGTATTAAGACTAGTAAAATGAAAGATTGCATAAATTCTTCTCAGCAAACTTCTAATACAGAATGATATGAGGGCTGATTCGTAAGTTGTGAGCCTTGTATTGAACAGTTAAGCAGGGATGTCCTGTTACAGCCCTATTATTCCTTGACTATTTGAAGCTGTGTACATTAAGCTTAGTGTCATTTGGTCAGTTTATGTCAAAAAGGTAGCACTCAAAAGTAAACAAGCTAAGGGACTTTTGCAACATGGACAAAATCGCTAATAGAGCAGTGACTCAATATTTGCAAAAGAAAGGTCTAGCACCCCAGAATATACCGGTACATACTGATGTGGTAGCACATTAGTGAATAGTGCCTCCTCATATGCATCAGTGAAAAGGTGGGTGACTTTAAACATTGCAAGCAGAGCCTTGAGCATGATACCTGGAAGGCCTGTCACTGTTGCACCCCCAGATATGGTCAATGAATTCCATGATATTCTTATGGCCGACAGGTGAGTAACAGAGAGACACAAGCCAATACTCTTGGGATTTCACAGGAAAGCCTGTATTCCATTCTTATGAAAGATCTTGCAATGAGAAAGCTCTCAGCCAGTTAGGTACGACGACTTATGACAGTTGATCAATAGCATGCAAGGCAGACTTTGTCGTGTGCTGGTCTGAACCCTTTAGGGGCAGATCCTGCTTTCTGAGGAAGTTTGTGACTATGAATGAAACGGGTTCATCATCTCACCCCAGAGGCAAAACAACACTCTAAGCAATGGAAGCACTCTGGTCCACCCTCGCAAAAGAAGGCAGAGACTATTCCATCAGCTGGAGAGGTTATGGCCGTGGTTTTCTGGGAGGATGATGGTATTCTTATAGTAGATTATCTGCAAAAGGGATAAACAATAAATGGCACATATTATGCATCACTTCTTAGGCAACTAAGAGAAAATATTAATCTCTAGCTCAATTGAAAACTCAATAAAGGTGGGTTTTTCCACTAGGACGATGGCCCTGTCCACCAGTCTATCATTGCCATGGCTCCCATTAATGATTGTAGGTTTGAATTGATTGAGCATCAGCCTTATTTGCCTGATCTCACTTTATCAGACTTTCATTTATATATATAAAGTTGAAAAAGCCATTTCTAGAACCAACTGTCAGTCGGATGACTACGTCATACATGCAGTGGAGGACTCTCTGAATGGTTAAGAAAAGGACTTCTTTAAAAGTGGCACTGAAGCCCCTAAAAGTGTGTAGATACTGAAAAGGATTAAGTTGAAAATAATGCAATATGTCTGCCAAAAGCCAACTTCTTACATATGAGGTTCACAACTTACCAATCATCTGTTGTATAAGGGGGCCCACAGAGTCCTGAACTGCTCGCCTGAAATTTATAATGTTCACCCAAAAAAATTCAAATGTGGTGATGTTTGTATAAGAGATTGGGACATCATTGTAGCATTTCCAATGATAACAGGGTTTTTCTGAATTTGACAGTGGTATAATTTTGTCCAGAGGTGAAACATCGTCACATTTATCTGAGCCACTCTTGCAAAAGGGGGTTAAATACATGGGGGGGGGGGGAGTATTGACCCACGTCCCCTGTGTAGTCCTCACAGGCTGACCGTTGCCTATACTTTCTGCTTTTAAGTAAATTTTCAGCATATCAAAGGACCAGTACACCTCATGATTCAGTCGGTTGCTACACAAAATGGATTTTATGGTTTCACAATTATGTGATGACCTGCCGTATTATGCACCTTGGAGGATGCATTAAACCCCCATTCACAAGAGTATGGCTTATCCCAGAAATAATGAAGGCAAATAATTGGACCAGGCTGACCCAATAACACAAAGTTTTGTGGTGATCAGGGCCAAAGTCTGGCCTCCTTACTTCAATATAAACAAATACTGCAAGAAATGTCCCAGGCCTACAAATAACTCCGACAGTTGTGTTGCAGCTGGATCAGGAAACATTAAAGGTGACTCAAATGATATTCCTTGGGTCATTAAAACTCGGGATCATGTGTTAAAGGTTAAGGGTTAATTCATTTTTGAAGGGTTTGTGCTCTAGAGCTTTGTGTTAAAATACCCTTAACTCACTGATTCATCTGCCATATAAGCATTCGTCAACGTCTTCAGAGGCAGAAGACATGAAAACATAGTGATATTTTCGCAAAATGAGCAATTGCTCCATTTATCACAATGCTCTTTAACTCTACCACACGACAAATTTTTGACTTGTCCAAATTGATTTAGCATTTGCAGACAACAAATTAAATATTACATAAATAACAAAATTTGTCTTTGTGTGAAAGGATAGAAACAATGTTTTCCCCAGTCCTTTTCCTCAGGGTCATTAAAACTCGGGATAGCTTGGTGCAGGATTAACTATTTGACATTCTGCATCTCATAATTATGAATGTTTTTGGTGATCATTGTTCCAGAAGCCCTCAAATTAAATCTTTACCAGATGCCAAAAAGTTACACTAATCCATTTTGAAAGCATTTGCAGATAACAAACTAAAAATGGCAAAATTATACATTTCGCCCCTGAAAGTGTAGAAAACATCATGGGCAAAGAAAGAAATGCTGGTTACCAGTATTTTTTCTTTTTTCTATAATGTTTCCATAAGTCTCCTTTCTTGGTGTCTTTAAAACTTTGAATTGAATGGTAAAGAATTGAAAAAGTCATGAAATTGCATATGATTTAATGGGACAAACAATACATTACAACATATATTGCACCAGTAGATGTCACAACCAGAATATCAAGGTACATATAAGCAATGCTCTGTGAAAAGGGGGCTTAATGCATCTGCGAAAAGTATCGACCCAGGTCAACCTGCGCATTCGGTCATTTTTTTGTATGTCAAAAGACCAGTCTACCTTATGATACAGTAGTCGGCTGTTGGACATATTGGATTTTATGGGTCTATAATTACAGTATGTGATGACTTGCTCGGTACCATGCATCACAGAGATGCATTAACCCTTTACCACACAATCCCGACTTTTAACGACCCTGAGGTTTAGAAGCCTTTGGAAACAATGTGGGAAAAGGAGAAAATGCTGGTAACCAGCATTTTCTCCTTTTCCCACAATGTTTTCTGCCCTTCCCAAAACACATTTCAATTTTTCAGTCACATTTATTTTGTCATCTGCAAGTGCTTTCAATTTGGACCAGTTTGGGTTTGTCTTTTAAAGTATAAAACAGTGTGAGAAAAAGAGAACATTCTGGTTACTAAAATTGTCTCTTCTTTCCATGATGTTTTCAAAAGTATTCTTTATCAGGGTGGTTAAAACAAGGGATTGTTTGGAAAAGGGTTAACGAACAGTGGTAATATATCTGGTTACAAAAAAAAAATCATAGGAAAAAATTGCATACCTACTTTCTGTACCAAAATATCTAAGCATGATAAATGTACTACATGTTCTCTGTTTCTTTTCCTCTTAGACATAAACTCTTTATCACATGTCAAAAATGGGGACTTATCCAAACTGAAAGCATCTGCAGATGACAATTTAAATGTTGCTCACATTGTGGATGTTGTCTTTGATAGGGTAGAAAACATTGTGGGAAAAGGAGAAAATGCTGGTTACCAGCATTTTCTCCTTTTCCCACAATGTTTTCAAAAGGCTCCTTCCTCAGGGCCATCAAAAGTTTGAATTGTTGGTAAAAAAACAGAAAAAGTTAAGTGATCAAAGCACAGATAGCTAGTAAATAAATTCTTTAACAAACAGCACAATTTCAGCTTTGTCCAAATTAAGTGTTTGAGGCCAACATGTGGCTCAAATGATGGGATCTGTAATTGAAATTGTTGAAAATTTGTAACTGAAATTGTTGAAAATGCTGGTTATTAGCACTTCCTCCTTTTCTCACTACATTTTTAAATGCCTTCCTCCTATGGGTCATTAAAACAGTGGATTATTTCTTAATCCTTTACCACACAATCCCAAGTTCTAATGACCCTGAAAAAAAGAGCCTTCTTAAGACATTGTTGTAAAAAAGAGAAAATGCTGGTGATCAGCATTTTCTCCTTTTTCCACAATGTTTTCTACCCTTTCAAAGACAAATGCAATAATTTGAGCTACATTTCCATGCCCTTACTTGACCTTACACTTTTTAGTAATCTGTATTTAAAAGAGAAGAAAAAAAAAAGATTTTCCCTTTTTTACTAAATTGTAGTAACTGGTAACAAGAGGGCCGTGATGGCCCTGTATCGCTCCACTGAACCAGTGTTGACACCTGGCCTATAATTGATATAAGGCCATATGGTTTAGGACAAGAAGACTTTTAAAGTTTTCACTATATAAGCTTATGTAAAACTTGTGACCTGCAGGTTAGGGCCAATTTTGACCACAGTTTTTTGTAAAGTTCCATTTGATGATGTACGTGCAAAATTTAATAGCCCTAGGCCATATGGTTTTAGGACAAGAAGATATTTTAAAGTTGTCACTATAGAAACCTATGTAAAACTTAAGAGCCCAGGAGCAGGGCCAATTTTGACCACAGTTTTTTGTAGAGGTCCATCAGTTGAAGCTACATGCATAATTTAGTAGCCCTAGGCCATATGGTTTACAACAAGAAGATATAAAAAATTTTCACTATATAAACATATATAAACTTGTGACCTCTGTGGCTGGGGCAAATTCTGACCTCCGGACTGTAATTTGAAGAGTGTTTGTAGATAACTATTAGACAAAGCTTTAGATCAAATGGTTTAGGACAATAAGATATGTGAAGCTTTCACTATATAAACCTATGTAAAACTTGTGATCCCTCTGGCTGGGCCAATTTTTAGAAGTCCATTAGATGAAGCTACATGCAAAATTTAATAGCCGTAGGCCATATGGTTTTAGGACAAGAAGATATTTTAAAGTTTTCACTATAGAAACCTATGTAAAACTTGTGAGAACTATTAGACAAAGCTACATACCAAATTTGGTTAGCTTTAGGTCAAATGGTTTCGGACAAGAAGGTATTTGAAGCTTTCACTATACAAACCTATGTAAAACTTGTGATCTCTCTGGCAGGGCCAATTTTGACCATGGGGCTATAATTTGAATGGTTTTTGTTAAGGTCTATTAGGTGAAGCTATATGCCAAATTTGGTATCCCTAGGCCTTATGATTTCAGATAAGAAGAATTTTAAAAATTTTCAATATTTTTCAGTCTTTGACCCATGAGGCAGGGCCAGTTTTGACCCTGAAGCTATATTATGAAAGAGTTTTGTTGAAGTCCATTAGATGAAGCTACATGCTAAATTTGGTAGCTCTGAGCCATATGGTTTAGAACAAAAAGATATTTAAAATTTTCACTATATAAACCTATGTAAAACTTGTGACCCCTGGGGCAGGGCCAATTTTGACCCCGGGGCTATAATTTGAAGATTTTTTGTTGAGGTCCATTAGATGAAGGTACATACCAAATTTGGTAACCCTAGGCCTTACGGTTTTGGACAAGAAGATTTTGAAAGATTTCCAATGTTTTTCAGTTTTGTTGCCATGGCAACCACAGTTTTGATAGGAATCAAATTCTTTGAAGGGTTTTTGAAGGGGGCCATGCCAGGATCATTTCTTTAAAATCTGATGGGTAGTTCCAGAGAAGCAGATGTCTTAACGCACACATGCAAGGACGGACGGACAGACGCACGACGGACAAAAGGCCATAGCATAAGCCCGCTGGCATTTGGCCAGTGGAGCTAAAAATCACAGTGATGAGTAATGATAAAAAGTGTTTGGTGTTTTGGGATAATTCTCAAAGGAATATAAATGTAGCTTGTTTGTATTTTGTTGTTGTTTTAGTTTAAATTTCAAAGATCCCGAAAACTGTAATAGTCCCCACCTCTTTTAATTGCTACAGTTGTAGTACAAGTATTTTCTACAATGACTGGCTGCAACAATGAGGGTGGGGCTTTGAGTTTAGCTGGAAAGATTTGTACTTACATTAATTCAACCAAGTGGTCATATATAGCGAGATACAAGCATTTAGTCAATATGGAATTAAATCCAGCAGTTCTGAATGAAATTTGGCATTGTGATTGGTTAAGAAAGTAGACAAAACTGTAACATCAGTCCTTCAAATTTAAACTCAGGTTTGTACAAGGTATAAATAATTGAATGTCTATAAATAGCTGAATGAGTCAGAGTAATCAATTAACCCCTTGCCAAACAACCCGTTGTTTTAACCAGTCTAGGGAAAAACAGTTTTGAAATAGGAAAAATAAAAATGGTGACCTGCATTGTTTTTTTTCCCAAACATTTGTCCACCACTTCATAAACAAAAATCATTTTTGAGCCACATTTAGTCTGTTGTCTGCAAATGCTTTCAATAGGGATGAGTCTAAAAAAGTTTTCTCATCTGGTAAAGAGTTAAAAGATGAAAAAAGATTCAAACCTCCAAAGCATCAGAGCTAAAATAATACAATCTTACTTCTAATTATTATATTGCTGACAGTAAGAAGTGAAAGGCCCAAGCACAGCAGTACAGAGATGAGATCTATTTTATCAGTGATATAATAAAGTAATATACCAGTATTTAACACTTTACCACACAATCCAAACTTTTGACAACTCTGTGGAAGAAAGCTTTTGAAAGCATTCTGGGAAACGGAGAAAATGCTGGTAACCAGCATTTTCTCCTTTTCCCAAAATGTTTTCTAGCCTCCCCAAATCAAATTTTAATTTTTGAGACACATTTATTTTGTTGTCTGCAAATGCTTTCAATTTGGACTAATCTAAAATTTTGTTGTTGGCAGGTAGAGAGTTAAATAAAGTTAATATGTGATACACATCTCTACCTGCAGAGAGTTCTCTATCCTTTTACCATCAATTACAATTTTAGGCTTGACCAAATTCAAAAAAATTTCAGACAATAAATACAGCTTAAACAAGGTAATTTATCTATTAGACAGAAGAAAGCACTGTTGGAAAAGGAGAAAACCCTGGTTACCAGCATTTTCTCCTTTTCCAATAATGCTATTAAAAATCTTCTTCTTCAGGGTCATTAGATTTGTTTGTTTGTATTGCAGTTTAATGCCATTTGAACAGCTCTGGTCATATCACAGCAGTCAGTGGACCTACCCATGTGTTTCCTGGCTTTCAAACACCATTACTGACGCAACTTTCTTTCCAAGCCACCGACTACTTTTTCCACAAGTATCAGAGGAGACAGATGAAAAATCGCCATAGAGAAAGCATGCCTCAACCAGGTATCAAACTCACAACCACCAGGTCACCAGTCAGATACACTAACCACTGAGTTACCCGGGCTGGCTTCAGGGTAATTAGAAGACATGATTGTTTAGCTGCAGACCACTGTATAAAACACTGTGGCACAAGAGTAATTTGCTCGAACATTTTCAAATGGATTCATGTATTAACTTTTAACCAGACAGCAGAAAATTGAGACTTGTTCAAAGCATATGACAGATAAAACCCTTTACCACACAATTGCAAATTTAGTGAGCCTGAGGAAGAAGCCTTTTGAAAACATTGTGGGAAAAGGAGAAAATGCTGGTTACCAGCATTTTCTCCTTTTCCTACAATGTTTTCTACCAAATCAAAGAAAAATTTCATCTTTTGAGCCACATGTAAATTGTCATCTGCAAATGCTTTCAATTTAGACATGTCTTCATTTTTACCATGTGGTAGAGAGTTCAATATGGCTGAAATGATATTTGTCTCTGAAAGGGTTGAAAACATTGTATGAAAAAAGAAAACATCCTGTTTACAGACAAATCCTCCTTCCTCATGGTCTTTAGAACATGGGATTGTTTAGTAAAAGGTTAACCTGAATTAACACAGAGTTCTCTTATTTAAAAAAAAAAACATCTATGGTCTACTTGTTTTCAGCCACTTTTTCACCCATTTCATCTATATTTTATCAAACTAGAATCATTCTTCTATCTTCATGCCAAAGGCTGCCCCTTATGGTTGCAAGGTTGCATAGATTAAGGCAGACAGAAAATGCATTTCATTTTCTTGGGGCCATCAAAGAAATCTCCATTGTGATGTTTCTGGTTTTAAATTGAAGATTTCCAATATGCATATTTATCCCTCACACCATCTATATTGGAAATTAATCTAAGTTCACACAGCTGACTAAATTTTGTATCATTCTAGAGTTAATCAAATATTTTCAGCATTTTTCTCTCTGGTTGTAAGGATGTATCTTTAAAAAGGATAGTTTACAAGTCATTTGCTGCAGGAAGAAATAAGTGATTCTGGAAGGAATAAGTGAAATTCAAACAGTGAAAGGAAAAATAAGGATTTGATTTAACCCTTAACCTAACAATCCTGAGATTTAATGACCGTTAAAAAGATGTTTGAAACCATTGAGGAAAAAGGAGAAAATGTTGCAGACCAGCATTTTCTCTTTTCCTACACTACAGTATTTTCGATCTTTCCAAAACAAATTCCATTTTTGAGTCACATATTTTTGTAGTGTGCAAATACTTTCAATCATCTGCAAATGACAAATTGGCTTCAAATGAAGGAATTGGCCTTTTAATATGATTGTTTGGAAAACATTGTGGAAAATGGAGAAAATGCTAGTTACAAGCATTTTCTCCTTTACCCACAATGTTTTTAAAAGTCTTTTTCTTGGTCCTACATACTTGGGATTGTTTGGTAAAGGGTTAAGTTTACCTCTTATAACAGGCTGGTCTTAACTATTTCTTTGTCCTCATCTAAAATTATGTCAAAAACAGTAACAAATTAAATGCCGCATAAAAGATAATTTTTGTCTATGAAAGGGAAGAAAAACATGGTTGTTTTAACGTCCCTCAGGAAGAAGACTTTTGAAAACATTGTGGTAGAAAGGAGAAAATGCTGGTCACCAGCATTTTCTCCTTTCTACCACAATGTTCTCTACCCCTAAAAAGACAAATTTCAACTTTTGTGTCTCTTTCATGATGTCGTTTGCAAATACTTTTAATATGGACCAGTCTAAACTTCTGTCTTCTGGTGGACAGTTAAAAGAAGGCATTGGCTTTCCTTTCAAATTATTTATTTGGCTTTGTTCTTAGGTAAATAGTTCAAACCAGGAAAAACATAGCACCTTTACAATACTTCCAAGCCATTGGCCCTGGGTGTACCAAGCACAATTAGAGCACCTTGCTCAACCCTTTAAAATTACCTTTTCCCGCAATGTTTTCTACCATTTGTTATACAAATCCCAGCATTTATTCAACACCTAATTCATCAACATAAGCTATCAATATGGACCAGTCTAAAATTCTGTTGTTTTGTAGTGGTGAAGGATTAAAATATCAGTAGTTCGGTCCATTTCCTCTACAAAAAAGTCCACTGATTTTTTTTTTGGCACTCTCAGGGTTGTATTCTTCATCAAAGTGCTTGTATATAAAACAGTGATACATCTATGCAGAATAATCAATACAATACACTTATTTGTCAAAACTTAAAAAAATGTTACAAATTATGAAATAATGTTAAAGTACAAAATTATTGCATATCAAAGTAAAAATCAAATACAACAATGAACTAAACCTCCTGTAGACATTTTTTTTATTGTGCATCTTACAACAGACAAGTTTTTAACTCTTTAGCAAACGACAAATCACAGACTTGTCTAGATCCAAAAAAATTGCAGATGATAAATTAATAATTATTGACACAAATGATTGGATGTTTTACAGTAAGGTAAAAGGTAGGTATTGGTGGGATAAGGAAAAGAATGCTGGTTATCAGCATTATCACCTAGTTCTCACATTGTCTTGAAAGCTCTCTTCATCTGGGTATTTAAACCTTTACCACACAGTCCCATGTTTCAATGACCCTAAGGAAGAAGCCTTTTGAAAACATTGTGGGAAATGGGGGAAATGCTGGTAAAAAGGATTTCCTCCTTTTCCAACATGTTTTCTACACTTATAGATTCAGGTTTAATCAATCGAGCCATATTTAGTCATCTGCAAAAGCTTTGAATTTGGACAAGTGTAAAATTTTGTCGTTTGGTAAGGAGTTAATAAAAGGGATTGTTTGAAAGAAGCCAAGAAACAGTGTCAAAAGGAAAAATTTCTCGTAATCCTTTTGCCACATTTTTCAAATGAGGTCAAGAATCAAAGACTGCTTCACACTATTTCTCTTTACCAAATGACAAAATTTTGGAATGGGCCAAATTGAAAGCATTTGCACACTACAGATTAAATGTTGCTAAAACGATGATTTCTCTTTTTGATTGGGTAGAAAACACTGTGGGAAAAGGAGAAATGCTGGTTATTAGCATTTTCTCCTTTTCTCACAAAGTTTTCAAAAGCCTTTTCTTTAAGGGTCGTTAAAAGTTGTGATTGTGTGGTAAAGGGTTAATTAGGATACCAGTATTTCCAAAGTTATCTGTTGAATTGCTTCAGGAGAGAATGAGTTACAATGGATTTGTTCTCATCCACTATTTTAACCCTTATGCTGCAAAGCACGACTCACTGACCTTTTGTGGACAGTGCAGATCAAGATCAGACAACACAGAATGTGCAGTCTGATCTTGGATCTACTCTGTCTGACAAAGAGATATTTTTCCCCTGTAAATAAATTTGAAATTGCAGTATTTGGGTTTTTACTATCAACTTGAAAGTCTCATTTTGGTTATTTAGCAGGACAAGGCTTAAAATTAGTTCAAGTTTTCTGAAGGGCATCTTGATTGGTTAAGGAAAAATGTCTAAGCCAGTCATGAGACTAGTATTGAAATTTAGGTTTTAACCCTTTACCATACAATCGCGAGTTTTAACAACTCTCAAGTAGGAAACTTCTGAAAACATTGTGTGAAAATAAGAAAATGCTGGTAACCAGCATTTTTCATTTTCCAATGCTTTCTACTGATTTAAAACAAAATTCCATCATTGTAAGCCACATTTTATATGCTGTCTGCAAAGGTTCTCATTTCAGATGTATCTAGGGTTAGCTCTTTACCAAACAACAAAATTTTAGAATTGTCCAGATTGAAAGCATTTGCAGACTACATTTCAAACACGGCTCAAACCATGGATTTTTTTCATTGATGAGAAAAAAAAAACATTGTGGGAAAAGGAGAAAATGCTGGTTACCAGCATTTTTTCCTTTTCCCACAATGTTTTCGAACGGCCTCTTCCTCAGGGTCCTTAAAACTCTAGATTGTGTGGTAAAGGCTTATTTTAAATGAATGGCGAATACATACCTTTTTTTGTTGTTGCATGGAAAATGGCAGAAAAGAGACACATGGAAGGACAACAATGTGTTTTCAAATAAAAAATCTGCATGTGTTTATATTGCATCTTGCTTGCGAGCATTACAGCACTTTAAATTAAACATAAATAATGATCATTTACATCAGTTTCAGTAATTACAAACACCTTTTGCCAAGCCTAAGCTCTGGCTCAATCCTTTATCAAGTATTCCTTGTTTTAAAGACCCTGAAAAGAAAGGCTTATGAAAACATTATGGGAAAAGGAGAAAATACTGGTAACCAGCATTTTATCCTTTTCACACAATGTTTTCTACCCTTGCAAAGAAAAATTCCATTGATTGACCCACTTCTCAAAAGGAAAGCCATTTGGTAAAAGGTTAAGAACATTCTGAAACAATTCCAAGTTAGAATTTTGTGGACCTTGGAAAAACAATATGCTCTTCATCCACTATTTACCAAGAGCCCCCGGGAAAAGAAGTCTTTGTTTGGTGGTGGGTTACGCTACATATATCATCTATAAAATTCTTTCAATGAGCATGGATCTCCTTTACAGTTAAAAGAAATAATTCCAAAAATTCTTCAAATTTTTATACATGTCAAAAAGTTTAGACTTGTCCAAACTGAAAGCATTTGCAGATGACAATAAACATGTGCTAAACTAATGAGATTTATTTTATAAAAGGGTAGAAAATATTGTAGGAAAAGGATAAAATGCTGGTAACCAGCATTTTCTCTTTTATCTACAGTGTTTTCAAAAGCCCCTTTCTTTTGGGTCATAAAAACATGGGCTTGTTGGTAGAGGAGTTAACTACCCACCCTTCTCCATTCTATCTTGAACACAAAGCCATTATGATTTCCAAGCTTCAGTAAGTAGCCATAAATATTTCATCAAATTCCGAATTCTCATTTACTTCCATGTATTTTCCAGTGTGCAAGGAAAATTAAATAAACTGCTTCTGATCATTCTATCATAACAAAACCTGCATTGATGTTATTGGATCTATTTACAGTAATATGCTATTAATGTTTGTTGCCTGACATCAAACCTGTAGCTCTCCAAAACATAGTGGTGTTATATTGACCCTAAATTTTGGCAATACAGCCCATGAGGTCAGTGTAAAAAATTTCTCAAAAAAATAATCACTCTTTAAACAGCTGTACCCATACCCTGTATGGAGTTAACTACATACAGAATATTATGATGTAGTAACTTTCCTGGTGCTTGTATTTAATTTGAGCAGCGTAAAAAAGTTTGATATCACGCAAGACCGGAGGTCGAGCAAGAGTGTCAAAAATTTCTTCCACAGCGAGAAGTAAACACAAGCATCAGGAAAGTTACCACAACATAATATTCCTTCTATTACATTATACAATATTTGGGACTGTATATCAGTGTGTAGATACAGTTTTTTTTTCTGTTGTACCGGGTATGTTATTTCATCCGCCTGCAACATGTGTATTTGAGCCAGAAAAATTTCAGGTATATAATGAATGTATACATGTATATTTTGCTGTAAAATTCATTTTGCTTCATTTCATATAAGTTTCGGAACTATAACTTCAGTTTTTAACCCACAATAAATTGGGAAGAAAAGTTGGAAATACACCTACCTAAATTGGGAACTTGGACTTTTATGAAATATTTATAGCCACAACTGTAGTTGAAATCATGAGAATATGAAATCTATAGCAGGTGTTCGGGGCTGACTTTCATTAACAAATTACCTCCAGCAGAAGATTTATTTAACTCTTTAGCAGACAATAAAATTTTAGAAAAGTCCAATGTTAAAGCATTTGCAGAAAACAAAATAAATGTGACTGAAAAATTGAAATTTGCTTTGGAAAGGGTAGAAAGGTTGTGCAAAAAGGAAAAAAAACTGCTGGTTACCAGATGACAATCCTGTGTTTAAGCCTTTACCACACAATCCAGACTTTTAACGACCCTGGGGAAAAAGCCTTTGAAAACATTGTGAGAAAAGGAGAAAATGCTGGTAACCAGCATTTTCTCCTTTTCCCACAATGTTTTCTACCTTTTCCAAAACAAATCTTAGTTTTTGAGTCACATTTATTTTGTTGTCTGCAAATACTTTCAATTTGGAAACATCCAAAATGTTGTCATTTGGTAGAGATGATTAAACCACCCTGAAGAAAGAGGTTATTTAAAAACATTGTAAGAAAAGGAAAAAAATGCTGCTTGGCAGCATTTTCTTTTTCCAGCAGCATTTTCTTTTTCCACCATGTTTCCTACTCTTTTGAAGACAAATTTATTGTTTGAGACACTTTTTTACTTTGTTTGTTTGTGAATACTTTAAATCTGGACAAGTCTTAGATTTGTTTATTTTGTAAGGATTTAATTCAGGAGGTAAGAAGTTAAATGAAAGAATAACAACCTCAAAGGGAAGTTTCACCCTGCGATGTTTCAGCCCTAACTGTGACAACACAACTATTGTCCATTTCGTCTTCTACATATATATCATCACCAATTTCATTTTCTGTTGTCACGCTAGCACTATCTGCTTTCAAATTGACAATATTAATATTTACGTGTCCAACATTATCATCATCAGCATATTTACGAATTCTACGTTCAATATAGGGAGTTATTTGTGGCAGACCTGTAGTAGCAGTAGAGTCCTGACCCGCTGCTCCTGAACTGTTGTCATCAGAGATAGATTGCTCTTGCTCTGCGAGATGAGATATCAAACTAACAGGTTCAACACCATTGTCTGGAGTGCTGGTCTCCATTTCGTTGGGATCCATGACCTCAGGTTCAGCAACATGGGTATATGGGATGGCCTTGACTGCCTTGATCAGGGTATGACAGAACAGGTCATCAAAGTTCAAGGCATACGGCTCATTTTCTCTGGAATTACAGACAATAAACACTACGGTATAAAAAGAAGAGCACTGTGATTTCTGCATATTACTCAAGTTGCTTATAAGGGAATAGACATCTTTTTCCCTAAAATTCTGTGATTCATGAAATACCTACCAGCAGAGATAATGCTTGGGTTACATTTGCCTTGAGCACTGTACGAGTTATCTACAACTTTCTGTATGACTTTCAAGGCATTGTGGCAATATGCTATGGCTTTTGTGATTTTGGTTTGAATACAAGCATTGTGCAATTTTATGTGCTACTTTTCAGCAATGGAAAAATGCAAGAATGTATGCAAATCATATAGTTTCCATGCAGAAATCACATGGGCTCAGGGGGCAACCTTGCCCTAGCTGAGTAGGGGCTGTATGATTACTCAACAATTTTTTTAGCCAAAATGACCATGCAAAATTGTGTGTTGTCCACACAATCATCACACAGCCTTTGTATGGTGCATGTGCAGAGATCATGTGATGCTATGGGCTACAGGCTTGTGATTTTTAAAATTTTTCATTGTGCAGTGTTAAATAAAAAGCCAAGAGGCTACAATTCTTATGAATCTGTATGATAATCATGCAGCCACTGAATCACTAAAAGGGGGATAAGCGTACTGAGCTGGTGATATGAGCTCATCGCAAGCAAAATTTAAACTATGTGTAAGATTACCAAGATAAAAATGCTTTCATTAGTACCAAAAGGGCCATAATTATGTCATTCACATAATGACCATGTTTTTTCCATCATGGCAATTGTTTTGTCGAAAGGCAATAATGTTTGTAAGATCTACACAAGGATAATTCATCCCGATTCTCAATAAATTCTGACCAATTTTATATTTCATTTTCTTTGCAGTTAAAGGCCGTTTAGCCTCCAAGTGTACAAAAGTCTGTGTATAAAATACAGCTTTCATTCATACCCATTGAAAGTATGGCACTTATTATAAGTCTGATGATCTAATGAAGGGTGTTTGGTTAACCCTTTACCAATCAATCTCGGGTTTTTACGACCCAGGGACAGAAGGCTTTTGAAAACATTGTGGGAAAAGGAGAAAATGCTGGTAACCAGCATTTTCTCCTTTTCCCACATTATTTTCTACTCTATCAAAGACAAATTCCACCATTAGAGCCACTTTTGAATTGTCGTCTGCAAATGCTTTCAATTTGGACATGTCTACTTTTTTGTCATGTGGTGAAGAGTTAACTCTTTACCAAACGACAAAATTTTAAACTGGTCCAAATTGAAAGCAGTTGCAGACTACAAATTAAATGTGACTCAAAAACTGGAATTTGTTTTGGGACAGGTAGAAAACATTGTGGGAAAAGGAGAAAATGCTGGTCACCAGCATTTTCTCCTTTTCCCACAATGTTTTCAAAAGGTCTCTTTCTCAGGGTCGTTAAAATTTTGTTGGGATTGTGTGGTAAAGAGTTAATAACCATATTAGTCTAATTATTAGGCTCTGATTAGTTTTAACTCTTTACCATGAAATCACAAGTTTTGACAACCCTGAAGGAAAAGCCTTTTGAAAACATTGTGGAAAAAGTAGAAAGTGCCGGTAACCAGCATTTTCTCCTGTTCCTACAATGTTTTCTACCCTTCCTAAAACAAATTTTAATTTTTAAATAACGTCTTTTTTGTTGTCTGCAAATGCTTTGAATTTGGACAAGTCTAAAATTTTGTCGTTTGGTAAAGAGATAACCAATCAAAAATTTTGTCACAATTTCAATCTAGAATAAGACTAAGAATGCATAAAAGAATGCTTTAAAAAGAGTGCCTGAGATTTGTGAAACATCCATCGTATGAAATCAACAGTATCATCAGTTATTCTTTACTCACCTGTTATAGATGGACACAGCAATAACAGCAGGGTGGGGGATGGGCAGTGGAACTTGCAGCTTATCAAAAGCAGCCTCCAACAGTGGGGTGGACCATGGAAACCTCTTCTTCCTGCCAAAGGAAGTTTGATATAGATTATCAAAATGACACTAAAAGCACAAAGGACATGGACATCTTTATCCTTTTACCAAACAAGCCATACTTTTCGCAACCCTGAGAAAGAAGCCCTAGGAAAACGTTGTGGGTAAAGTAGAAAATGCTGGTTACCCTTTCAGAGACAAATCACATTGTTGTAACCCTTTACCACATTACAAAATTTTACACTTGTCCAAATTCAAAGCATTTGCAGACAACAAATTAGAGATGGTTCATATGGTGAGATTTGTCTGTAAAAGGACAGAAAGCATTGTGGAAAAAGGAGAAAATGCTGGTTTCTATCCTCAGGGTTTTTAAAACTTGGGATTGTGTGATAAAAGGTTAAATATGTATGAATTGTAGTCTGCAAATGCTTCCAACTTGGACAAGTCTAAAATTTCATTGTTTTGTAAAGAGTTTTTTTTACCACATACCCAGTAACTCTTTACCAGACAACAAAATTTTCGAGTCATCAAAATTAACACTGTTAAGAGAATTTGCAAATGAAAAAATAAATGCACATAGAATCAAGCAGGGGCTTTTGTCTGCCTTGCCTATCTTAACTCTTTACCAAACAACAAAATTTTAGACTAGTCCAAATTGGAAGCATTTGCAGATGACAAATTAAATGTGACCTAAAAACTGAAATTTGTTGTGGGACGGGTAGAAAACATTGTGGGAAAAGGAGAAAATGCTGGTTACCAGCATTTTCTCCTTTTTCCACAATGTTTCCAAAAGGTTTCCTTTCAAGGGTCGTTAAAAGTCGGGATTGTTTTAAAGAGTTAAGGGTTACAATGACCAGAGGCCCTTGACCATTTACCATGCTTAACAGTTTTCCAAAATGATATGGGCATTTACAGTCATGTAAGCAAACCCCCCCCTCCCCCCACAACATTTCAATTTAACACTTCACTACAGAGCAAAATTTTACACTTAATCAAATTGAAGGCAATTACAGACGAAAAATTAAATGAAGCTCCAAAGATGGTTTCTTTTTTTAAGATGGTAATAAACACTTTACCTCCTGCACAGAACTTTTTACATCCTGTATGCAAACCATTTTTCAAAAATTTGTGGCCAAAGGAGAAGCTGAGAAATTATTTGTAAAAGCAGTTTCTCCTTTGCCTCAATATCATCATGTGTATCCATTTGCGAAAGCTAAACACAATAGAAAATGACCAAATTTAAGCCTTGTCCAAACGGCAGGCATTTGCAGATGACAAATTTTACTTTGTAAATTATGTCTTTATCTGGTAGAAAACAATGTGGTAAAAGGAGAAAATGCCGGTAACCAACATTTTTTCCTTTTTCCACAATGTTTTCTATCCTATCATACACAATCTTGCCATATGATGTATCTTAAATTTGTCTTCTGCCAATGCTTTCAATTTGAACCAGTCTAAAATTTTGTTGTTTGGTAAAGAGTTAATTTATGCTGATAGTACATAATATTTCAAGAACGCACTGAATGTCCTTTCAAACAAAATTTCATTTCAGGAGGAAATGACAAGGCCAATAAACAATCAAGGTACCTGGTATTTCTGGAAACACTAGTTAGCACTATACATGACACAAGGGAGAAATATCTCCATGGGGTAAAAAAAGTGACATCATGTTTACCATTCTTCCATTTACAAAACAAAAACAGGGTGTGAGACGTCATGTTTACAATTCTTTCAGTTACAAAACAACAACAGCCCTTCAAAACTGCTGATGCTAGTAAACAGTCATTAATTTACCTGTTTATAACATGACAATATTTTGGACTTGTCCAATTGAAAGCATTTGCAGATGATAATTCAAATATGGCTGAAATGATGTACTTTGTCTTTGACATGATAGAAAACATTGTGGGAAAAGATGAAAATGCTGGTTACCAAAAGGTATCTTCCTCAGTGTCGTTAAAGCTTGGGATTGTGCGGTAACTGGTGAAAAGAGGCATCAGTGGGTACACACATTCTGCATCTGATGGTTTAACTCTTTACCACACAATCCCAACTTTTAATGACCCTGAAGAAAACGCCTTTTGAAAACATTGTGGGAAAAGAAGAAATACTGGTAACCTGCATTTCCTCCTTTTCCCACAATGTTTTCTAACCTATCAAAGAAAAGTTCCATCACTTAAACCACACTGAAATTGTCGTCTGAAAAATGCTTTCAGTTTGGACAAGTCTACATTTCTGTTGTGTACTAAAGAGTTAAATGTTGGTTAACTCTTTACCGAACGACACAATTTTTAGACTGGTCTAAATTGAAAGTATGTGCAGATGACAGATCAAATGTGGCTAAAAAATCGAAATTTGTTTTGGGGAAGGTAGAAACAATTAACCAAACGACAGCTGTCAATAAAAACAAGAGGGCCATGATGGCCCTGGGTCGCTCACCTTAGTAGAGTGCCTTAAAGGTTTTTCTTTGATTTGACCATGTGACCTAGTTTTTGACCGCAGGTGACCCAATTTCAAACTCATACTTCATGAAGACAAACATTCTGACCAATTTTCAAGTCAACTGAGCAAAAAATGTGGCCTCGAGTGCCCTATAGATATTTCTTTAATTTGACCTAGTGACCTAGATTATGACCCCAGGTGACCCAAATTTGAACTGGTCTTTTACTATATCAAAAGAAACATTTTAACCAATTTTCAAATCAAATGAATAATAAATGTGGCCTCTAGAGTGCCCACTAGCTATTTCTTTAATTTGACCAAGTGACCTAGTTTATGACCCCAGTTGGCCCAAATTCAGACTCATGTGAGATTTTACAAAGACAAACATTCTGACCAATTTTCAAGGCAATTAAACAAATAATGTGGCCTCTAGAGTGCCCACAAGGTATTTCTTTATTTTGACCTAGTGACCTAGTTTATGGTTCCAGGTGACCCAAATCCAAACTCATCTGGTATTTCATCAAGACAAACATTCTGGCCAAATTTCAAGTCATTTGAGCCAGGGGCATCATATGAACAAACCTGGTAGAGGTCCACTCTGAGATGCAACATACCAAATATCAAAGCTCCACACCTTTCGGTTTCAGAAAAGAAGAATTTTAAAGTTTTCCTTCTTTGTTCCTATGTTCGAACTTGTGACCCCAGGGGCTGGGCCAGTTTTGACCCAAGCAGCATCCTTGGAACAAACTTGGCAGAAGTCCACTAGGAGATGCTACATACCAAATATCAAAGCTCTATCCCTTCCCATTTAAGAGAAAAAAAAATTAAAGTTTTCCTTCTTTGTTCCTATGTTTGAACTTGTGACCCCCGGGGCAGGGCCAATTTTGACCCCAAGGGCATCATATGAACAAACTTAGTAGAGGTCTACTAGGCGATGCTACATACCAAATATCAAAGCTCTACGCCTTCCAGTTTCAGAGAAGATGATTCTTAAAGTTTTCCTTCTCTGTTCCTATGTTCGAACTTGTGACCCCCGGGGCAGGGCCAACTTTTGCCCCAAGGGCATCATATGCGCAAACTTGGTAGAGATCCACTAGAAGATGCTACATACCAAATATCAAAGCTCCATGCCTTCCCGTTTCAGAGAAGAAGATTTTTAAAGTTTTCCTTCTTTTTTCCTATGTTGGAAATTGTGACCCCCGGGGCGGGGCCAGTTTTGACCCCAGGAGCATCATATGAACAAATTTGGTAGAGGTCCACTAGGCGATGCTACATACCAAATATCAAAGCTCTACGCCTTCCAGTTTCAGAGAAGATGATTTTTAAAGTTTTCCCTCTTTGTTCCTATGTTCGAACTTGTGACCCCCGGGGCAGGGCCAGTTTTGACCCCAAGGGCATCAAATGAACAATTTGGTAGAGGTCCACTAGGAGATGCTTCATGCCAAATATCAAAGCTCTATGCCTTCTAGTTTTAGAGAAGATGATTCTTAAAGTTTTCCTTCTTTGTTCCTATGTTGGAAATTGTGACCCCCCGGGGCAGGGCCAGTTTTGACCCCAGGGACATCATATGAACAAACTTGGTAGAGGTCCACTAGTAGATGCTACATGCCAAATATCAAAGCTCTACACCTTCAAGTTTCCGAGAAGAAGATTTTTAAAGTTTTCCTTCTTTGTTTCTATGCTCAAACTTGTGACCCCCGGGGCGGGGCCAGTTTTGACCCCAGGGGCATCATATGAACAAACTTGGTAGAGGTCCACTAGGCAATGCTACATACCAAATATCAAAGCTCTACGCCTTCCAGTTTTAGAGAAGATGATTTTCAAAGTTTCCCCTCTTTTTTCCTATGTTCGAACTTGTGCCCCCTCCCCCGCCCCCCCCCCCCCCGGGGCAGGGCCAGTTTTGACCCCAAGGGCATGATATGAACAAACTTGGTAGAAGTCCACTAGGAGATGCTTCATGCCAAATATCAAAGCTCTATGCCTTCTAGTTTTAGAGAAGAAGAATTTTAAAGTTTTCCTTCTTTGTTCCTATGTTGGAAATTGTGACCCCCGGGGCGGGGCCAGTTTTGACCCCAGGGGCATCATATGAACAAACTTGGTAGAGGTCTACTAGGAGATGCTACATGCCAAATATCAAAGCTCTACGCCTTCAAGTTTTAAAGAAGAAGATTTTTAAAGTTTTCCTTCTTTGTGACTATGCTCAAACTTGTGACCCCTGGGGCGGGGCCAGTTTTGACCCCAGGGGCATCAAATGAACAAACTTGGTAGAGGTCCACTAGGAGATGCTACATACCAAATATCAAAGCTCTGCGCCATCTAGTTTCAGAGAAGAAGATTTTCAAAGATTTTGCTTTTTTTCCCTTTTTGTTGCCATGGCAACCAGAGTTGTGGGTGGAATTCAATTCTTTGAACAATTTTGGTAGAGCTTCACCCAAGGAACATCCCTGCCAAGTTTCATCATGATTGGCCCTGTGGTTTAGGAGAAGAAGATGTTTAAAGAAATTGTTGACTGACGACGGACGACAGATGACGGAAGACGGACGCCGGACATAGGGCGATCACAATAGCTCACCTTTAGCACGTTGTGCTAAGGTGAGCTAAAAATCAATAAGCCAATCAGTGATCAGCATTTTTCCATTCAGAGCGGAAGCCGTCTTGTCGTTATAAAACCTAGACATTCTGAATCATTTGGGGTTATAACTATATATAAATGTATAGTATATTTATGAGAAAAAACTGATGAATAACTTTAAACTTGATATCCATTATTAATCCTTACGACTGCAATTTCAAGATGCAGATTTACACCAGGTAACACTATTGTTGCGGAAGACATATTCAGATTTAAAAGGAGAAAAATAAATGAATACTTCCTGTTAACATGCTTTTTTATTGTGATAAATTTTCCAGAATTTCAATCTTGGCAACAGATGCCCGTTTCTTTACTAAAAGAAATGTATAGATAATATATTAGACAACTGATTGGATTTTATCATGTTCAGTTTTTTATTTCCTTTACCTTATTTTTCATTTCAATATATACTCGATAATTCATTTTATTACTGAATCGAGTGACTTGTTATTTTGAATGCTGTTATTTCTCTTTTGTTGATTCTTTTTTTCCCCTTGCAAATTATCCTTAAATAAAATTTGAATCGACGAAATTCGCGCAAAAATGCTTTTCATATAGTCTTCATAGAAGTCAAACCTAAACAGCACCCCCACCCCTGCTTTTAAAATAAAATGCAATGTAGGCACAGTTAAGACATTTGTTTAAATTAAAAACAAATGCCATCTTCCTCCATCAGTAAACCATTAAAAACGTTGTTCCCATTGGTCTCTGTATTTTAACATATCTATGAATGCAAACTTAAAGCCTGTTAAATTAGACAATATGCCACCCTATATATACATGTATTACCATCTTTCCCCTCCCTTTATTTTTAATCTTTTAATCTCCCTGAAACTATTATTTATTTATCGGAAATCAAACAGAAACCAATCAAGCCATTTTCGATTGATTTGTTGTTCAGTACATGTTGCCACTTTTTACATAAAACGTGGAGCAAGGGTTTATGCGGTATTCCTTTGATATCGGTATACCACCCCAAAAGCGTCTGGTACTGTCTGACTTGTAAAATTACACACAAATGTCATATCAGTCTGACTCTTTGTGACCGTCTATAGCCCCTTTCAATGATTATTAGTGTTTGAAATTTGGAATATACGAGTTCAATGTGTAAGCCAGTTTATTTTTCTATTACTCTTACAGCATAGTATTTATAGCGGCGAATGCTTAGAAATATATTCATGTTTTTATTCTTTTTATTCTTCTCCTCGGGTTTTTCTCTCAAACTTGAAAAAATCAATTTGGTAAACCTATCATTTGTTAATGTATCTTCTAATTTCAAATCAAACATCTGATAATCATATTACCCTGTTAAAAACATGTATAATTTATTTGGTAATGTAAAAGTCTTGCAATTTGTGGTGAAATTACTGAAGCATATATCTCAGACTAAGTAATGGAAAAATCTCTGTAATTGAAGTCTGAACCTTGAAAAAGCTTACTTTTGTCCAGTAAAAGATGAATTGCATTTGAAGACAAATAACTTTAAGAAATTTTTAGGAAGCATGAGTTACACATACACGTATTATACCTATATTATCAAATGTAAATGGCGTAAGAGGTTAAGTCAACTGACTTCGAAATAAACAGCCTTAATTTTCACCTATAAAACTTCGAAAAACCTAAATCCAAAAGATGTAACTACCTTTTCTCAAATTGTTCCCATGCTTATTTTATCTTGAACAATTATTTCATGTTAAAATATCTTACGGTAACTTGCATATGTCTCCTAGCTAAGCCCTCGTGTCTGGGTAATGTTTGTCTAGGTTTTTAGATTCGCGGGTCACGTGACATCAGTGGGAGGAGCAATCTATCGTCTGTCGTTTGGTTAATTGTGGAAAAAGAAGAAAATGCTGGTTACCAGGATTTTCTCCTTTTCCCACAATGTTTTCAAAAGGCATTTTCTTCAGGGTTGTTAAAAGTCGGGATTGTGTGTTAAAGGGTTAACCTAGCCAAGGGTTAATTTCTAACCAGTTTGGTTAACTCTTTAACCCTTTACACACAATCTCCAGTTTTACCAACCCTCAGGAAGAAGCAATTTGCAAATATTGTAAGAAAATGAGAAAATCCTGGTAACCAGCATATTCTCCTTTTCCTAAAATGTTTTCTACCCCATCAAAAGCAAATTTCATTGTTTAGGTCACACACATCTTGTCATCTGCAAATGCTTTCACTTTGAACTTGTCCAAAATTTTCTCGTTTGGTGAAGAGTTTAAGTAGATGAAAAGTTGTCAGATCACTCTATCTTTTGTTTGCTTTTGATCTTGTTTTAAAATTCATTTTTCTGCCAGTGACTAGCTCTTCGACTGATTGTACAATATCAGACTATTATGTTTACTATAATTTCCGTACTTTTAAAAGGTGTGATTTAAAATGCTTTTAACACCCGCATTTTTTACTTTCGGCCACTATCGAGGCTTTAATAAACAACAAAATTTTAGACTGGTCCAAACTAAAAGCATTCGCAGATGACAAAATAAATGTGAATCTATTATCAAAATTATTTTTAAGGAAGGGTGGAAAACATTGTTGGAAAAGGAGAAAATGTTAGCAACCAGCATTTCCTCCTTTTTGCACAATGTTTTGAAAAGTCTATCAAATCTTCTTCAGGGTCCTTAACACTAGGGATTATTTGGTAAAGGTTTAACAAACCAAAATGGTTAAACAGTTGTATAACTGAATTGATTACCTAACCTGATATATCTACACAAAATATGAATTTTCTGTACGTGCAAATCATTATTTCTCAGACTATTTACTCTCAACCAAAAACCAGTGGTGGAGTGGGGGAAAGAAGGTTACCCCTCCCGATCTTAATCTTGTTGTTGCAGAAATTTAAAAAGCAAGTCAACAAATTTGTTAAACTTTTGACATTTCTTTGGCCAATTACAAAGTTTTATAAACCACGTGTGAGCAACAACACTCTTCAGCCCATGAATACCAACAATTTTCTGTATGGACAAACAAATGACTTAACTCTTTACCACACAATCCCGAATTTTAACGACCCTGAGAAAGAAGCCTTTTGAAAACATTGTGGGAAAAGGAGAAAATGCTGGTAACCAGCATTTTCTCCTTTTTCCACAATGTTTTCTACCCTTCCCAACACAAATTTCAATTTTTCAATCACATTTGTTGTCTGCAAGTGCTTTCAATTTGGACCAGTCTAAAATTTTGTCATTTGGTAAAGAGTTAACCCTTTACCAAACAATCACAGTGTTTTAACGACACTAAGAAAGATGGCTTTTGAAAGAATTGTTGGAAAAGGAGAAAATGCTCGAAACTTTCCCCCCATACTTTCTACCTTTCCAAAAACAATTCCCTTATTTGGACCAAATTTAATTCGTATCCTACAAATGCTTTCAATTCAAATCACATATTTTATTGTCTCGAAAGGAATTAAAGTCATAAAATTATTCATAACCTCCTGCAGACGACTTTCTTCTTCTTGTAGCAGAGGTTCTTTAAAAAACAATGTGGCAAAATGAGAAAATGTTTGTCCTCATCAACTTTTTAACATAAACATAAACACCCATTTCAAATGTTTGTTTGTTATGATTATTGGTATTTTCAAGGATGTTTTCTAGTTATCTGCTACAAATCTGTTTCAAGAAGAAATGAATTAACAGCTTACCAAACAACACCATGTTTAAACAACCCTGAGGAGAAAAACAATTTGAAAAACATTGTGGGAAAAACAGAAAAATGCTGGTAACTTGCATTTTATCCTTTTCCAACAAGGTTATCTACCTTGTCAACAAATTTCAGTTCAATTGTACCTCTTTCAAATTTGTCATCTACAGATGCTTTCAATTTAGAAGAACCTAAAATCTGTCACTTTGGATAGGGTAAAACAGGAGTGTGGTATTTGTTTACTATCTTCAAGTCATTCTGTCTAATTATGACTTTATCTAATATTAGCTCTTTACCAAATGACAAAATTTTAGTCCTGTCCAAATTGAAAGCATTTGCAGATGACAAGTTTAATTTGGTTCATTTGGAAGGATAAAAAACATTGTGGGGAAAAAAGAGAAAATACTGGTTACCAGAATTTTCTCCTTTTCCCTAAAATTAATTAGTGTTTTCAAAAGCCATTTTTAGAAGGGCCATTGAAACTCAGAACTGTTTGGTAAAAAGTTAAAATTATCTAGGCCAAGCCAAATAGCTCTGTAATGTACAGGGGTTGAAACCAGGGAGTCACCAGTTTGAATCCCAAGCATGACCATGTTATTTCCACAATTGATGAATGTCATTGTGCCTGGATTCATTTATCTCTTACCACTCACTGATCATCGTTTCCAAGATTTGTTATGTGGAAAACTGCCAGTGGCTTCGGAGCAAATTTTGCAAAGTACCAGTTAGAGAAACTCTAGGAAAGAATGGGTAAGTGCACTTGCTGCAATTAACAATGGCTTTAACCTTTTACCACTCAATCCCGACTTTTAACAACCTTAAGGAAGAAAGCTTTTAAAAACATTGTGGGAAAAGGAAAAAATGCTGGTAACCAGTATTTTCTCCTTTTCCCACAATGTTTTCTACCCTGTCAAAGAGAGAAATCATCAGCTTAGCAACTTTTAATGTGTCGTCTGCAAATGCTTTCAATTTAGTCCAGTCCAAAATTTTGTCATTTGGTAAAGAATTAAACACCATACAAACAAACAAACAAGAGGCCCTGTATTGCTTCACTACTTTATGAACAAATTAATATGCCATATGGCGTGCAACACACGAAAAGGGACCTTCGGACATATGCGTAAAAGTGTGTCATCCCAGATCAGTCTGTGCAGTCTGCGACTAATCCGAAACGACACTTCCTGTTTTTGTCCAATTTTCTGTTTTACGGAAGTCTACTGTATGAAAAAAAAAAAATCGTATGTGGTAAAGTGTCCTCTCGGATTAGCCTGTGCAGGCTAATCTGGGACGACACTTTACGCAAATGTCCGAAAGTTTCATTTCGCATGTTGTGGGCCATATAGGAGCAATGTTCCGGATAAAAGAGGTTTAATGCATCTCTGTGATGCATTATACCATGCGGGTCAATACATAATTATCCATTATGTCTGATTAACGGCTAAGTCCTAGGGTAGAATGGTCCTTTGACATGCTTAAAATTTAACAAAAAAAAGAAAGTTTTGACACCAGTCAGCTTTTGCGGACTGGGCAGGCCTGACTTTCGTCGATACTTTTTGCAGATGCATTAAACAAACCCTTTTCACAGAGTATGGCTCGTATGTAATTGGCATTTACAAGGACATTAACGGTAGAAGTCTGTGTTGAAATGAAATTTCATAAAAAAAATAAGCCTACCCCCAAAAAAGTCACATCTTCTTCACAGGCCAAGATATTGTCAATGAATATGGTCACATCAAGTACCATTCACCTCAACTATCAATGAACTCTGACAAACAGTAGTTTGACAAGAAGATTTCAAAAAGAAAAAGTAGCAGAAAAAACATTTTTTTTTCTACGGATTTAATGGCAAAAATTTGCAGGAAAAAATAAAATTATATAAACCTTGCGTTATAAAAATATTCAGCACATCAGACCATAAGCAATAATATTGAAATAAATCATCATAAATGAAAAAGAAATTTTTTCCATCCCAATAACTAATTCTTAACCAAAAAACAAACTTTAATGTTTAAACTTGCCCCTACAGAAAGCATTTGCAGACAACAAATTAATATTGCTCAAAAGTTTGGATGTACCCCTAACTCTTTACCATACAATCCTGACTTTTAACAACCCTGGAAGAGACAGTTTTTGAAAACATTGTGGGAAAAGAAGAAAATGCTGGTAACAATGTCTTCTGCCCTATCAAACACAGAAAGAGTCATTTTAGGAGCTGTAGTCTCCTTATGCTTCGAATTTGGTCCAGGTCAAAAATTTGCCGTTTTGGTAAAGATTTAACCCTTTACCACACAGTCCTGACTTTTAACGACCCTGAGAAATAAGCCTTTTGAAAATACTGTGGGAAAAGGAGAAAATGCTGCTAACTAGCATTTTCTCCTTTTCCCATAATGTTTTCTACCCTTCCCAACACTAATTTCAATTTTCAAGTTCCATTTATTTTGTTGTCTGCAAAAGCTTTCAGTCTGGAGTGGTCTAAAATTTTGTTGTTTGGTGTTAAAAGGATACAAAACATTGCTAGAGGAGGAGAAAATGCTGATAAGCAGCATTTGTTCCACTACCTGCAATGTTTCCAAAGCACTTTGTGTTTGTGTGGTCATGAAATAACCATATTTTTAAGTTAACCCTCTACCACACAATCCCGACTTTTAACGACCCTGATGAAAAGGGCTTCTGAAAACATTGTGGGAAAAGGAGAAAATGCTGGTAACCAGCATTGTCTCCTTTTCCCAAAAAGTTTTCTACCCTTCCCGAAACAATTTTCAACTGTTGAGTCACATTCATTTTGTCGTCTGCATTTACTTTCAAATTGGAAAAGTCTAAAATTTTGTCGTTTGGTAAAGGGTTAAGTGTTCAACAAAAATCATATTTTTGTTACCTGAAGGTCTGATAGTGCCTTGTTTGCATGATGACCTGTGAGGGATTGAAATAGCTTGTATCAAGGTGGGGAGCTCGAGTCGACACATCTCCTGAAAACAGTCAATCCTAAAATTAGTCACATGATCCATCATTTATCAAAGAACAATCAGCAAACATTTTTCATTTTGAAGTAGAAAATTTTTGAAAATATTGTGGAAAAAGACAAATATAAAAACAATCAATTTCTCCTTCTGCCACAAGTATTTAACATGGTTCATGTATTTTCAACCTTAACTCTTTATACCAAATGACATATTTTACACAAATTGAAAGCATTTGCAGACAAGAAATTAAATGTGACTCAAATGACTGGATTTTTTTCTGAACGGTAAGAAAACACATGGAAAAAGAGAAAATGCTGGTTACCAGCATTTTCTCCTTTTCCCACAATGCTTTCTACCCCATCAAAGACAGAAATCATTATTTGAAATGCATTCATTTTGTCATCTGCCAATGCCTTCAATTCGGTCTGATCCAAAATTTGGTTGTTTGGTAAAGAGTTAAAAGAGATGAAGGATGGGTTGGTTTGAGAGGAGAAGCCAATAGAGACTGCTAAATACATGAACTTGATATTCTGACTGGGCAAAGAAAGCCTAATCATTACTATTTCAAAGCTGTTCTGACATAATACCCTACAAAATATTGGACAGACTTTACATTCTTTGTAGGTTAATCTTGATCGACATTGTCTGCAAAAGCACCTGAGGTTCTGATCAGCAGTTTTACCTCCTAAAACATTTGGCAGCATACAACTTTGAACACATGTCTTGAACAAAGAATTTTCCATGTGGGATAATGGTGAATAATGTATGTGTACAGCAACTGATCTCACATTCTGTCATCAAAATTTTCATAACAATAAAAAAAGAAAATCCTCCTTCAATCTTTCCTGTATAAACATTTTAGTTTACTCGCCCCAACATCAGGGCTTGGTTCTATTCTCAAGTTTGTTTAACCCTTTACCACACAATCACAGGTTTTAACAACCCTGAAGAAGAAGCCCTTTGAAGACATTGTGGGAAAAGGAGAAAATGCTGGTAACCAGCATTTTCTCCTTTTCCCACAATGTTTTCTTACCTTCCCAAAACAAATTTCAATTTTTGATTCACATTTATTTTGTCGTCTGCAAATGCTTTGAAATTGGGCAAGTCTAAAATTTTGTCGTTTGGTAAAGAGTTACAGTTTCATAACAGAATAGATACCACCTAGTTACCAGCATTTCTCCCCTACTCCCACAATGTTTCAAAAGCAACCCCTCTTCTAGATCATAAAATCATGGGACTGTTATGAAAGAGTTAAAAAAAAAGGTAACCTGTAGGTGTGTGCACTTCTGTCACAAGGTCAAGGTCATCATGAACATCAGCAGATTCCAACATGTTAATATATCGTCCCAAATTCAAATGCTGCACCTGTTGAAATAACTCAGAAATGTCTGTTTGGAATAGTAAGGTTCAGAAAATCTGTACAATTTCAAACTAAATGTTGTACTCGTATATCCTAAAACCAAATTTTTTTATGCACATGGATAGAATATTGAAAACAATGAAGTACGGGATAAAATGAAGAAAAAAAAATGAAGTAAGGAGTAAAACGGGGCAAAACAAAAATTGAGCCATGCTCTGGAAAAAGGGGGCTATATGTATCTCCTTAACTCTCTACCACACAACAAAATTTTTTATTCAACCAAACTGAAAGCATGCACAGACGACAAAATAAATGTAGCTCAAAACGACAATGTCTGTCTTTGATATGGTAGAAAACATTGTGGGAAAAGGAGAAAATGCTGGTTACCAGCATTTTCTCCTTTTCCCACAATGTTTTCAAAAGCCGTCTTTCTTCAGGATCGTAAAAACTCAGGATTGTGTGGAAAAAGGGTTAATGCATTATACCAAGCAAGGTATCACATAATTATGGATCTATAAAATCCATTTAGTCTCATAATCGCCTGGATCTGGAGGTAAATTGATCATCATTACAGGATATGCAGCGAAATGATCTGTAGCAAAAAGTTCGACCCAGGTCAAGCAGCCAGAGCAGACTTCCCAGGCTAACCTGGGTCGATACTTTTTGCAAATACATTAAGCCCCCTTTTCA
Source organism: Tridacna gigas (assembly GCA_945859785.2). NCBI lineage: Eukaryota > Metazoa > Mollusca > Bivalvia > Cardiida > Cardiidae > Tridacna > Tridacna gigas. The sequence goes on from OX244030.2 coordinate 23,351,764, forward strand.
GAGCATGGCTCATTAAAATATTTTTTCCCATAATTGTTTGGACAGACGAAATCTCAATACCTAACCAAAATTTTTAAAATGTTAATAGATAACTCTTTACCATACAAAAACTAAAGACTTGCATAAATTGAAAGCATACCTGGTACCTATGCTGGCAATAAATATAATCAGAATGGTTTTGCATGAGGCTACAGTAACTTCTCTCAGGGGAAATAATAACACATTAACTAATGGATCTTTTTGTATGAACTATTTTAAGATTGCATATATGTAATGTAGTTACCTCAAGCCTGCCTGGGTAGCTCAGTGGTTAGCATATCTGACTCATGACCTGGTGGTTGTGAGTTCAATAACCAGCTGAAGCAAACTTTCTTTCTGGCGATTTTTTGCCTCTCACCTCTGATTCATGTCAAGAAAAGTAGTCAATGACTTGGAAAGAAAGTTGTGTCAGTACTGGTATGAGAAAGCCAGGAAACACATGCATAGCAGCACTGACCACCGTGATATGACCTTAGCTGTTAAAACGGCGTTGAACTCCAATACAATCAATCAGTTACCTCAAGTTTGAAGTGGTTATCAGTTTCTTCTAATGGGACAAGAAATGCTGAGGAAAAAATACTTGATAGTTTCTGACTGGCTAAACCTGCAAAATAAAACAAGTATATTTGTACAAATTTAGAGAGCAGGGTCAATATACACCACTAAGGAACCTACCAAGAGCATGTCACTTTGAGCCCCTGTTGTGACCTTGACCTTGGAACCTGTTGTCTGAAACCTCCACTCCACATTATCTCATCAAGGTGGCAACATGTGTGAAATATTTTCAAAATAAGACAAGTTCTGGAGACATGGAGTGGACAAAAAACCTGCAGATTAAGAGACAGACACAGGGACAGACAGACTGGCAGATCACTAGGAGTAAAACATAATACAAGGCTATCATTTTGGGCATATACAAGGCTAAAATCAATCAGACATACCGGTACCTCTAAAAGAATGTGGATGATTTTGATACTAAAATGGTAAAAACATGTTTGCTAGACTGAAATGATACTGCTCATGAGAAAAAACCTCTGTGTTGGGGACAAAGTCCAAAGAATATATTGGTCATTTAATTCCAGATATTCTACTGCTGAACTGTATTAGATGACTTGTCTGATTTTTTTTTTTTTGAATAGGTAATAGTCTTAAAAAAAACTTAAAATGTAATTAGGGAATTCAAACAGGAAAAAGATTTGTAACTTCTATATACAAAGGCATTTTCAGGGTAAATTCTAAATGTCAGTATTAGCAGTGCTGGGTGGAATAACAAAAGACAAACTCAGCAAAATTATATCATCTGATCTAGTGTCACCTGTCCAGTCCCTAAATTCCAAGGACTTGTACTCCCAGAATTCCTCTTCTGATAAATTCAACCGACCAATCACATGGCTTGGATAAAAGTCTTCCATCATCTTAGATGCATGCAAAATAGTAACCTGTAAATATATTGAACATATTTAAGCTGCTCTGTTACAATGACCTCCTATATTTCACTGAAATCATGACCAATGGAGAAAACTCACAAAGTCATATAGAAAGTTCATGAGCAATTAACCCTTTACCACACAATCCCAAATTTTAACGACCAAGAAGAAGACTTTTAAAACAAAGTGGGAAAAGGAGAAAATGCTGGTTACAAGCATATTCTCCTTTTCCTAAAATATTTTCAAAAGCTTTCTTTCTCAGGTTCACTAAAACTCAGGATTGTGCTGTAAAGGGTTAACCATGGCCTGCTTTAGTCCAAGTGACTTGAAATGAAGCTTAGATTCCAAAACTTGAAGTTGTTCACTGAAAGAGAAGTTCAAAGCCGAGGTCGCTTCTACCTGTGTATCAATACCCCAAGTCAATTTCAACAGAAAGTTGTATTGCTACTCCTAATCCCTAAACCAAATTATCTTTTCACCTCCTAAAACAATCAATATGCAGCAGACAACTTTAAAACATCCATAACAAGAACACAGAATGCGGGTGCCAATGCTTGGCTGTTGATTCTTGATTTACAGTGAAAAATTCCAAGTCGAAAACGGGGCATGACTCTGTCAAAAATACTTTGGTGGTTACCTCATGTTGTTTTATAGATTCCCCTTTCAATAATGAATAACTTGTCTAAGTTTGAGGCAACCTTTAGTAATAACAAGAGATATAAAAAATGTTAAAGTTTTTGCACCACGACACAGACAGTGCCAGGGCTACGACAATACCTCGACATTTTCTTCGAAAACAGCCGAGCTAAAAATATGTATGATCAAAATGAGTTAACCCTTTCCCAAACAAGCCCTGGTTTTCATGTGTCTGCAGTACAAGTCTTTTGAAAACACTGTGGGAAAAGGAGAAATTGCTCGTAACGAGCAATTTCTCCTTTTCCCACAGTGTTTTCTACCCGTTTAGGTACCTTTATGCCATTTTCATCAAATTCAAAATTGTCGTCTGCAAACTCTTTCAATTTGGACTAGTCCAAAATTTGTCGTTTAGGAAAGGGTTAAGTTTTAACACATGAAAACAGTAGAAAACTTTTGGCACAATTACGCATAAATTGCTAGTAACAATCATGATTTTGTAACTCTTTTAAAAGTTTGTTGAGGAAAGAAATGTTTATTGAAGGATTCATTTGATTATGACAGCAAAAATAAGAAGATTTAGGTGAATGATTTCCAACCTTGAGCTGTTTTTCAGTCAGTTTCACTTTGTTTCTCAGATCAAAATTCAGTCCTGTATTCAACCTCCATTGTCTCCTACAACAGAATATAGTGTCACATCAAGAGAGAGGAAGTTACCTGATAATTCAATGTACAAGAGAGTGGCATGGTAGCAGTTAAGTTACCATTTATATGGGCAGATGACATCTTTTTTGACTGCATGTTAACAGCAACAATATCTGCTTTTTCACACAGTGTGGATCAGGAGAAGATTGCAAAGAACATGCAGTTTGATCACGAATCTACAGTTGTCAAATACTTTATGAAGCTCTTTAACCACAAAACAAGATTTTACACCTGTCCAAATTGAAAGCATTTGAAAATGACATACCAAATATGTTTCAAATCAACTTTTTGTCTTTGATTTGGTAGAAAACTGTGCAAAAAGGAGAAAATGCTGGTAATCAGCATTTTCTCCTTTTCTCACAATGCTTTCGAAAGCCTACTTTCTATGGGTCCTTAAAACACAGGATTGTGTGAAAAGGGTTTAAAAGATTGACAGCACATTGTGAAAATCATTAGTCTAAAGAAAATACCAGGATAATGCGAGTCATGTTTCTCTCAGAGATTGAGCTTGTTTTACTATCTTTCCTGAGCTTCACCAGTACTCTTACGAGCCTTGTCCTAGGCAGTCCTCATACAACATGTAGAGAAATTACTAGGAATCCATGTGGCTCAATGGTAAAATGTAGGACTCATCACCTAGTGGCCCTGGGTTTGAACCTCACTTGAAGCACTGGGGTTTTCACGGAAGTGTCCTAAGGCAAGACACCACAGAGCCCTAGTCAAATACTGGTGAAACCCATTACATCAATGTCAGCTGTTGCCTTGATGTGACTGAAATAATGTTGAAAGCTACATAAAAAACATTCAATCTGAGAAAGTGCTAAAGAAGACTGACAAAGACAGGATAAAAGATTGTCAACTTACTGGCTAACTTTATTGGTGACATCTGTCTTGTAGTTGGAAGTTTCTGCCAGAAGTTGTTTGAAAACTCCATCTTCTACAATACCCGCGGAGAATGGCTTGAACACTTTGGACACAAACCTTCTGCAAGTACAAATTATTCAGACATTATGGTACGACATTTAACACTTAGGCTGCCAAGGCCAACTTTGTGGGCTTTTGCAGACAATGCAGATCAAGATCAGACTGCACAAAATGTGCAGTCTGATCATGGATCTGCATTGTCTGATAAGCTGAGATTTATCCTACTAGCATAATTTTTAAATCCTTAACCCTTTACCACAAAATCCCGGGTTTTAATGACCCTGAGGAAAAAGCCTTTTGAAAACATTATGAGAAAAGGAGAAAATACTAGTAACCAGCATTTTCTCTTTTCCCACAATGTTTTCTATCCTATCAAAGGCAAAATCCATCATTTAAGCCACATCTGAATTGTCGTCTGCAAATGCTTTCAATTTGGACAAGTGGACATTTTTGTCGTATCATAAAAGAGTTAAACTAAGGGTTTTCTTGACTGGAAATCTTCAGTTTAATTTATTCAGCAGCTTAACCCTTTCCCAAACGACAAATTTTAGACCCTTCTAAACTGAAAGAGTTTGCAGATGACAATTTTAAATTTGATGAAAATGGCAAAAAGTTCTCAAAAAGGGTAGAAAACGCTGTGGGAAAAGGAGAAATTGCTCGTCACGAGCAATTTCTCCTTTTCCCACAGTGTTTTCAAAAGACTTGTACTGCAGACACATGAAAACTAGGGCTTGTTTGGGAAAGGGTTACGGGTTCAAGAAATTCATCTCTAGTTAATTATCGCTTTACCAAGTGATAAAATTTTGGACTTTACTGAAATGAATGCATTTGCAAACAACAAAATTTAATATGGTGATTTCTGCCTGTGATAAGGTATGCAACAGTGTGGGAAAAGGAGAAAATGCTGTTTACCAGCATTTTCTCATTCTCCCGCAATGATTTTCTAAAGCCTCCTTTCCTTGGGTCTGTAAAATTTGGAATTGTGTGGTATAGAGTCAATTAATTTCTGTTAATTTCGTATTGGTCAAGTTACAGGTCCAAGGTCTGTGGTATTAGTCCAAGGCCTTTGCCCTCAGGCTCATACTGCAGACATCGAACTCAGCCAAAATGAAATTACTTGATCAATTGAAATTTTATTAATAACGGGTTGGGATTTGTCATCCGTTTTGGATTTGATATTGGCCAAGTCACATTTGCAGAATTTTTCCTGTATTGGTCCAGTTCGGTGATATTGCCAGAGTTTGTCATTTGGTATTGAACAGACCGTCCGTTGTTTTAGTCATATAAATACATTAACATAAATACAGTAACACTGTTAATTGACAATTATTATAGTTCTTATTAAAAGCATTTGTGGACAACAAATAAAATGTGGCTCAAATAATGAGATTTGTCTTTGATACGATAGAAAAATTGTGGGAAATTCAGAAAACTCTGATTATCTCCTTTTTCCACAATGTTTTCGAAAGCCCTCACTGCTCAAGGCCGTTAAACTACAGAATTGTGAGGTAAAGGGTTAAACAATACTGGTCCAAAGCAAGACAAAGCTTTATTTTCATTCCAATGTTGAGCTGAAATGTTCACAATAGCAACTAATGTTGTAGAAGGCTGACATCTGTTTTTCACTCTACCAGATATGTTAGCCGATATTTTGTCAAAAATGTTTTCTTTTTTGTTTTCTTAGCATAAGTAAATATCATTCACTTTAAGGTTTAATATCACTACAAGTCATGATAGATGAAACAAATGAACAAACCAAATTACAATTTAGTGACACAAACTATAAAGGGAAGTAATTGTTCCAATAGGATTTATTTGAAATTTAGTGGTCTCCCTTCGATAGCTTGCCTCTATACCAAACAACAAACTTTTGTAATTCTCCAGAATCCAAGCATTTCTAGACAACAAAATAATTGTGCTAAAATGTTAAATTTGTTTTAGGAAGGGTAGAAAACATTGTGGAATAAAGGAGAAAATGCTGGTTGACAGGATTTTGTCCTTTTCCACAATGTTTCCAAAAGTCTTTTTCTATAGGGTTGTTTACCCTTTACCACATAATCCCAAGTTTTAATGACCCTGTTGAAAAAGCATTTTGAAAACATTGTAAGAAAAGGAGAAAATGCTGGTAACCAGCATTTTCTCCTTTTCTCACAAAATTTTCTACACTTCCTAATGCACATTTCAATTTCTGAGTCACATTTATTTTGTCTTCTGTCAAAGCTTTCAATATGGGCATGTCTAAAAAGTTTTCATCTGGTATAGGATTAAATTCAGGATTGTTTGTCAGAGTAACCTCTTTAACCCTTTACCACACAATCCTGACTTTTAATGACCCTGAAGAAAAAGCCTTTTGAAAACATTGTGGGAAAAGGAGAAAATGCTGGTAACCAGCATTTTCTCCTTTTCCCACAATGTTTTCTTCTCTTCCCAAAACAATTTTCAATTTTTGAGAAACGTTTGTCGTCTGCTAAAGCTTTCAATTTCGACAGGTCTAAAATTTTGTCATTTGGTAAAGAATTAATGCCAGCTACCTTAGGTGTTCTCTTCATGTGCAGTCTGATCAGAATGTCCAAGTGGAACTGTGCTTTCAGATATTATGTGAGATATTCAGGCAATAACAGTCTTGCGAATAAATATTGGGTCTTTTTGATGTCAGGCTTTATTTCTTCAGCTCCCTCACCCCCATAGTGCTAAATACATGTGAGCCATACTCTACAAAAAGGGGGCTTAACTCTTTCACTACTAACTCTGGAAATTCCATTTCCTTTCTGAGCTCTAAAAATAGATTTCCACTGCTACTGAAAATAACTTTCGTCTTAGTTTAAAAACGTGGTAGCGGATGGTGTAGATCCAAGATCAGACTGCACCTTCTGTGCAGTCTGATCTTGATCTACGCCTTCCCCAAAAGCTACTCAGGTCGTCATTAGTAGTGAAAGAGTTAATGCATCTGCAAAAAGTTTAGTTTCAGGTCAGCCTGCGCAAACCGCTTGAGCTGAAACTTTTTGTTTTGGGTTAATATTCTGCATGTCAAAAGACCAGTCTACCTCATGATTCAGTTGGTTGTTAGAGAAAGTGGATTTTATGATTCCACAATCATATGATGCTTGGTATCACAGAGGTGCAACGAGCCCCCTTTTGCCACAGCATGGCCCATGTGTGTAAAATGAGATGTTCTCAGTCGAAACTAAACATGCAGATACTGCAAGTTCAAAGCTGTTTTTATCATAATATCTGGCATTCTGTGCTGTCTGATCTTGATCTACACCATCTGCATAAGCAATTAAATCCAGTTGCACCGCTACGTGGGTTATGATCAGGTTAAATATTTCAAATAGTGCTCTCACCTTTCAAACCTTTATCAAACCATCTAATAACAAGTAAGCATTTTCTCCTTTTCTCAAATTGTTTTAATTTGAGCCACATATGTCAACTGAAAGAGCTTTCAAAACAGAAATCTTTGATTTTATTGCCTGGTTACAGGTTAATCCTACACGACACAGTCCTGATTTTAACAACCCTGAGAAAGAACCTTTTGAAAACATTGTGGGAAAAGGAGAAAATGCTGGTAACCAGCATTTTCTCCTTTTCCCACAATGTTTTCTACCATTCCCAAAACAAATTTCAATTTTTCAGTTACATTCTGATTCATTGTCTGCAAGTGCTTTCAATTTGAACCAGTCTAAAATTTTTTCGTTTGATAAAGGGTTTAGAGCAATAGGTTTAGGTCACAGATAAAAAGATTACGACTACAAAAGAAAGGAAAAGAAGTACACAACAACAAAAATAAACAATAATGAAAAGTTTTTTCACAGTGCCTGCCATGGATTTAGTTTAAGGCCGACTGGAGCCAGGTTTCATAGACAAAAATAGCCACTGTCTGATTGTAATCACAGATGAATTGTGTGTTTACTTTTTTACCAGACGACAAAATTTTAGACTTGTCCAAATTAAGAGCATTTTGCAGAAGTCAAAGTAAATGTGATTTGAAGGATTTTTTATATCTATAAAAGAGTAGAAAACATTGTGGGAAGAGGAGAAAATAATGGTTACCAGCAATTTCTCCTTTTCCTACCATGTTTTCCAAAGGTTTCTTTTTCAGAGTCAATAAAACACAGGATTGTTTGGTAAAGGTTTTACTCTTTACCAGACATCTAAATTTAACTCTTTTCAAAATAATCCGGAGTTTTTAACGCCCTAGTGGAAAAAAAGCTTTTGAAAACTTGTGGGAAAAGGAGAAAATGCTTGGAACCAGCATTTTCTCCATTACTACAATGTTTTTAAGTCTTTCAAAAAATTAAACTGTATTTTGAGAATAAGCATCTTATGTTGCTCCACAGCATGTCAAAACACCTTATGTTGCTCCATAAAAACCTTGTGACAAAAAAAAAAACAAGAGGGCCATGATGGCCCTGTATCGCTCCACTGGCTTATAAATATAAACCATCAAGAGAAGTCTTCACTATATAAGCCCTTATAAAACTTTGACCCCAGGGCTACAGTCAGACTAAATGGGGAATATGTGTATTAGAAGAATAACATGCCAAATTTGGGAGTTCTTGGCCTTATGGCTAGTAACAAGACGGTTTTTGAACTTTTCACTCCATAAACCCATGTAAAACTTGTGACCCCTGGTGCAGGGCCAAACTTGATCCTAGGGCTGTAACTTGGGCCCTCTTTGTAGTTGTCCACTAGATAATGCTATAATTATGCAAAATTTGGTAGCCTAAGCCTTATGGCTATGTACACCAAGATTTAAAAGTTTTCCCTATGTAAGCCTATGTAAATCTTGTGAACTCTCCCCCCCCCCCCCCCCAGCATGAGGCCAAATTGACCCCAGGACTATAATTTGGGCGCTTTTGGTAGACCCCAACTAGATCAAGCTAAATGCAAAATTTGGTAGCTCTAGGCCTTATGGCTAGGTACGGGAAGATTTTTAAAGTTTTCTCTATATAAGCCTATGTAAAACTTGTGACCCCTGGGGCAGAGCCAATTTTGACCCCAGGGCTAAAATTTCAAGAAACATGATAGAGGTTTACTACATAAAGCTACATGCCAAATTTGGTAGCCCTATGCCTTATGGTTTCAGACAAGAAGATTTTTAAAGTTTTCTCTATATAAGCCTATGTATAAAACTTGTGACCCCTGGGGCAGAGCCAATTTTGACCCCAGGGCTATAATTTCAAGAAACATGATAGAGGTCTACTACATAAAGCTACATGCCAAATTTGGTAGCCCTATGCCTTATGGTTTCAGACAAGAAGATTTTTGAAGATTTCCAATATTTTTCAGTTTTGTTGCCATGGCAACCAGAGTTTTTGAAGGAATCAAATTCTTTCAAGGAATTCTGAAGAGGACCATGGCAGGATCATTTCTGTGAAGTTTCATGAAAATTGGATGGGTAGTTTCAGAGAAGAAGATGTTTGAAATAAAAGTTAACGCACGGACGGACGGACGCACGGACGGACGGACGCACGACGGACACCGGGCCATGACATAAGCCCGCTGGCCTTCGGCCAGTGGAGCTAACAATTATGCAAATCCTGCGACATTCATTTCTCTTCAGAAATAATTAACTCTATATCATAAAACAATTTATGAGACTTATCCAATTTGATAGCATTTGATGAGGACAAATCAAATGTGGTTCAAATGATAGGATTTGTCATTTGAAAGGGTAGGAAACATCGTGGAGAAAAAAAGAGGAAATGCTGTGAAGCAGGAGTTTTCTTCTTTTTCTACACTGTTTAAAATGCTTAATTCCATAAAGACATTGAAATTTTGGGCAGTTTGGTAAAGGATTAATTCTTTACCACATAATCCCCAGTTTTAATGACTCTGCAAGTCTTTATGAAAATGTTGTGGAACATGAGAAAATGCTGGTAACCAGCATTTTCTCCTTTTCCCACAATGCTTTATAATCTTTCACAGAAAATCCAATCAATTTAACCATATTTAATTAGTCGTCTACAAATGCTTTCAATTTGGACCAGCTTGGTAATTTTTACCAGCTTGGTAATTAAAGGTTAACGCCTATTCCTTAGACAAGACTGGCAGAAAGCAGTCAAAGGTATAACCTGTCACGTTCAATTTCCTTTGTGAGATATATCAAGACTCGAGAGTGTCTCCAACTTGAACTGGTAGCAGTTTATGGTATACAATATCATAATTATCATAATGTTTCACTTAGCTCTTTACCACACAATCCCAACTTTAACGACCATCAGAAAGAAGTCTTTTAAAAACATTGTGGGAAAAGGAGAAAATGCTGGTAACCAACATTTTCTCCTTTTCCCACAATGTTTTCTACCCTTCTTAAAACAAATTTCAATTCCTCAGTCTCATTTATTTTGTCGTCTGCAACTGCTTTCAATTTGGCCTAGTCTAAAATTTTGCCAATTTGTTATAGAGTTAAAAAGTCAATTTTATCCATTGTTGTTATAAAAACATTCCTGTGTTTTGACATCCCTCATGCAGAAGCCTTTTGAAAACATTGAGGAAAAGGAAGATAATACTCGTAATCTTGTCAGAGCATTTGCATAAAACTAATTGAATGTGGCGCAAATTGTGGGCTTTGTTTCTGAAAGGACAGAAAAAATTGTGGGATAAGGAGAAAATGCTGGTTACCAGGCATGTTTCGAAGACAGAAATCATCTTTTCAGTGTAACCCTTTCCCAAACAAGCCCTGGTTTTCACATGTCTGCAGTACAAGTCTATTGAAAACACTGTGGGAAAAGGAGAAATTGCTCGTAATGAGCAATTTCTCCTTTTCCCACAGTGTTTTCTACTCTTTTTGATAACTTTCTGCAATTTTCATCAAATTTATAATTGCTGTCTGCAAACTCTTTCAATTTGGACCAGTCCAAAATTTGTCGTTTGGGAAAGGGTTAACAGAATTTGTTGTATGCAATTGTTTACAAAGTTACTTTTATCCATTGTAATTATATATCTCTTCACCAAACATTCCTGTGTTTTGACATCCCTCAGGGAGAAGCCTTCTGAAGACATTGAGGAAAAACAGGGTAATGCTGGCAATCAGCATTTTCTTCTTTTCCAACAATATTTTCATTTCAAAGGCAGAAATCCACTCTTGAGCTTATTAGACTTGGAAATTTACATTGTGACATCATTTATGCACAAAGATAGTCCCCATCACAAAGGACTGAAAGAGCCATACCCTGGCAAAGGGGACTTAATGCATCTCTGTGACACATGGTACAAAGCAAGTCATCACATAATCATGGATCCATAAAATCCATTTTGTCTAACAACCAACTGAATCATGAGGTAGACTGGTCCTTTGATACACAGAAAATTGATCAATAGCTAAAAGTTTTGGCCCAGGTTAGCCTGTGCAGGCTGACCTGGGTCGATACTTTTCACAGATGCATTAAACCCCTTTTCACAGAGCATGGCACAAATTCTGGAGGAGTTCAATAAATTGATCCTGGTCAGAATTATCCTTGTCTGCAATGCACATTTTAGCTGAAGACAACTGCTCCGTTATTTTAAAACAGAAAGTAAGGCATTCTGTTACATACTGTCTGATTAGTGCATATGATAAGAGTTACAACCAATAGCTGTCTTTGATAAATCCGGTGTTGCCTGTTGTCTATGGTATGTTACAGGAGATACAGTGGATAACCACTTTGGTATAATTAACCTTTACCCTGCTAAACAACTAAAATTAAACTTTCAAGTCAATATTAAAAACCCAAATACATTGATTTTGTATTGCTATTTCACAGTTATATTTTGGGGACAAATAGCTCTTTATCAGACAGTGTAGATTCAAGGTCAAACTGCACATTTTGTGCAATCTCATTTTTATCTTCACTGTCCGCAAAAGGCCCTTGAGCTACACTTAGCAGCCTACGGGTTAATGAATGAAAACTAAGATTTAGTGAGAGTGCATCGGGGTGAGAGAAATCAAATTAAAACTATTTAACCCTTTACCACACAATCCTGACTTTTAATGACCCTGAGAAAGAGGCCTTTTGAAAACAGTGTGGGAAAAGGAGAAAATGCTGGTAACCAGCATTTTCTCCTTTTCCCACAATGTTTTCTGACCTTTCAGACACAAATCTTATCATTTAAGCCACGTTTAATTTGTCGTCTGCAAATGCTTTCAATTTGGACCAGTCTAAAATTTTGTCGTTTGGTAAAGAGTAAATAAAACAAGAGGGCCATGATGGCCCTGTATCGCTCCACTGGCTTATAAATATAAACCACGAAGAAAAGTCTTCACTATATAAGCCCTTATAAAACTTTGACCTCATGGCTACAGTCTGACTAAATGGGGAATATTGTATTAGAAGAATAACATGCCAAATGTGGGAGTTCTTGGCCTTATGGCTGGTAACAAGATGGTTTCTGAACTTTTCACTCCATAAACCCATGTAAAACTTGTGATCCCTGGTGCAGGGCCAAACTTGATCCTAGAGCTGTAACTTGGGCCCTCTTTGTAACTGTCCACTAAATAATGCTATAATTATATGCAAAATTTGGTAGCCTAAGCCTTATGGCTATGTACACCAAGATTTAAAAGTTTTCCCTATGTAAGCCTATGTAAATCTTGTGAACCCCCCCCTCCAAGTATGAGGCCAAATTAACCCCAGGACTATACTTTGGACACGTTTGGTAGACTCCAACTAGATCAAGCTAAATGCCAAATTTGGTAGCTCTAGGCCTTATGGTTTCAGACAAGAAGATATTTAAAGTTTTCTCTATATAAGCCTATGTATAAAACTTGTGACCCCTGGGGAAGAGCCAATTTTGATCCCAGGGCTATAATTTCAAGAAACATGATAGAGGTCTACTACATAAAGCTACATGCCAAATTTGGTAGCCCTATGCCTTATGGTTTCAGACAAGAAGATTTTTAAAGTTTTCTCTATATAAGCCTATGTAAAACTTGTGACCCCTGGGGAAGAGCCAATTTTGACCCCAGGGCTATAATTTCAAGAAACATGATAGAGGTCTACTACATAAAGCTACATGCCAAATTTGGTAGCCCTATGCCTTATGGTTTCAGACAAGAAGATTTTTAGTTTTCTCTATATAAGCCTATGTAAAACTTGTGACCCCTGGGGCAGAGCCAATTTTGACCCCAGGGCTATAATATGAAGAAACTTGATAGAGGTCTACTACATAAAGCTACATGCCAAATTTGGTAGCCCTATGCCTTATGGTTTCAGACAAGAAGATTTTTAAAGATTTCCAATATTTTTCAGTTTTGTTGCCATGGCAACCAGAGTTTTTGAAGGAATCAAATTCTTTCAAGAAATTCTGAAGAGGACCATGTCAGGATCATTTCTGTGAAGTTTCGTGAAAATCGGATGGGTAGTTTCAGAGAAGAAGATGTTTGAAATAAAAGTTAACGCACGGACGGACGGACGGACGACCGGACGGACGGACGGACGCACGACGGACACCGGGCCATGACATAAGCCCGCTGGCCTTCGGCCAGTGGAGCTAACTAGAGCAGATGAAGATCTAAAATGTGGGCCAGCACAATGCATAATTGAAACATGATATCCCTAAAATTGCTTATCTGGAATCTAAGCATCTGATATAAATCTTCAGTATGTAAAGAGAGAGGGTGCATTTGTGTGCATTTGTGTGAGAAACACAAAATTGTCAGTGTTTCTATGATTCTATTGAAGAAGGCTTTTGAAAATATTGTGGGAAAAAGAGAAAATGCTGGTAATCAATGTTTTTTCCTGTTCCAACAATCTTTTCTCAACCCTTCAGTGACAAATCCCATCATTTTAGCCACTATTTATGTGTCTGCTGCATAATACTTTCAAAAAAACACTTCCTGCCAACAACAAAGTTATTTATTTTGACATGGTAGAAAAAACATTGTCAGAATAGAAGAAAATGTTGGTTACAAGAATTTTCTTCATTTCCAAAAATGTGTTCAAAATTATAATCTTCTTAACCCTTCACCACAGAATCACGAGTTTTATCGACCCTGACAGAGAAGGCTTTTGAAAACGATGAAGAAAAAAGAGGAAAAGGTGGTAACAAGCATTTTCTCCTTTTTCCACAACATTTTCTACCCTTTCACAGACAAATTTCTTCACTTGGGCCACATTTTATTGGTCATCTGCAAAAGCTTTGAATTCAGACAAGTCTAAAATTTTGTCTTTTGGTAAAGAGTTAAGGGTCATAACAACATAAGATTGTGTGATAAAATGTAAGATCAATGCAGCCTGATCTTAATCTACACTGTTTGCATAAGTGCAGAGACATTATCTTACCTTTAGCATGATAAGACAAGAATTAACAAGAGTGAATTTGGCTAATTTAACCCGTTACCACACAATCCCGACCTTGAATAACCCTGAGGACAAAGCCTTTTGAAAACATTGTGGAAAAGGGAGAAAATGCTGGTAACCAGCATTTTCTCCTTTTTCCCACAATGTTTTCTATCCTTTCAAAGCCAGAAATCATCAATTTAGCAACATTCAAATTGTCATCTGCAAATGCTTTCAATTTGATTCAGTCCAAAATTTTGTCATTTATAATAGAGTTTTAACTGTTACCAAAATAATCCTATGTCACTTAAGTATGGACATATGTTGGAAATACTGATTTGGTCTGATATGCAAAATTTTTACTTGACCAAAATGTCAGGGCCAAACTGTCTTCAGCCAAAACATCTTGACCAAATCATCTGCTGGTTAAAATGACCTAGATTTGTCACTCTGACCCCGACTTCCATTAGGAAGAAGGCCTTTGAAAACACAGCGATAAACAGCATTTTCTCCTTTTCCTACAATATTTCCCACCCTTTCAAAGAAATATCTCATCATCTTACCCTCAAATAATGTCGTCTGCAAACGCTTTCAATTTGGACCTATCCTGAAATGTTGTGGACAGGTAAAGAGTTACAGAGGAGCCACTAAAACAGGTGTTTGATGTTATGAAGATTATCAAACTCTCTATCTTTTTTTCCCAACTGTTATCAGTTGCAAAGATCTCTGAAACATGTGAGTAATGCTCTGGCAAAAGAGGCTTAATGCATCTCTTTGATCCATCATATCAAGTAAGTCATAGCATAATTATGGATCCATAAAGTCCATTTTTATCCAAAAAACTTACTGAATCCAGAGGTAGACTGATCCTTTGATGTACAGAAAATTGACCAATAGCAAAAAAAGTTTCGGCCCAGGTCAGCCTGCATGAACTGTGCAGGCTGACCTTGGTTGATGTTTTTCGCAGATGCATTAACTCTTCACCACAAAATCATTGGTTTTAACGACCCTGAAGAAGGAGCCTTTTGAAAACATTGTTGGAAAAGGAGAAAATGCTGGTTACCAGCATTTTCTCTATTTCCCAAAATGTTTTCTTACCTTCCCAAAACAATTTCAATTTCGGAGTCACATTTATTTTGTCGTCTGCAAAGGCTTTCAATTTGGACAAGTCTAAAATTTTGTCATTTGGTAAAGGGTTAAGCCCCCTTTTCACAGAGTATGGCTCATATCCATCTAGCTTTTTAACCCCAGATCCCTGTAATACGTTTTTCCCCCTCTGCCAAAAGACAAAATCCTTGACCCCCCACCAAATGAAAGCATTTGTAGACAACAAACTCAACGTGGCTAAAATAACAGGATTTGTAACTGAAAGGGTAAAAAAAAAAACACCGTGTAAAAGGTAGAGAATGCTGGTGACCAGAAATTGTTCCTTTTCCTTTTTTTGAATGGTCAAAAATTTGCATAAGTTTGCACGACAATGACCGAACAAAGGAAAACTATTTGAAAGACAGCGATTAAGTGTTTCAGATGACAGAATTGGAAAAAGAGAATGGATTTCAAAAGCCAATTGCTCCTTTTTGCACAATCTTTTCAAACTTTCTTCTGCAGGAAAGGAGAAATTTTGTTCCAAGTTAAATTTGTCAAAGGCTTGCGGAATTAACACTTAACCAGAAGACAAATTTAAGACTTGTCCAAATTGAAAGCATTTGCAAATGTAACTCGACTGATGGCATTTGTCAATGAAAGGAGTACAAAACATTACTGGAAAAGGAGAATATGCTTGTTATCAGCATTTTCTCCTTTTCCCACAATATTTTCAAAAGCCTCTTTCTGCAGGGTCATTAAAACATGGCATTGTGCTGTAATTAGTTAACCCTTAAACTGCTAAATAAATTACATAGGAAAATTTAGCAAATAGCTGTAACCCAAATATTGTGATTAAAAAATTCTTTTCACCTGAAATAATCTTAACTCATCGGACAGTGTAGATCAAAAATCTGACTGCACATCCTGAGCAGTATGGTCTCGATGTACACTATACACAAGAGCGCACTGAGTCATGCTTAGCAGCTTAAGGGTACAGAAACACAATACAGTCATGTATTCAGATTATTGACCAATCAAATTGAATGCTAGCACATACTGGGAGGGGTGGAAATATTAGGTATGGATTTTAATTCCTCTTTGAGAAAAAGGACCTATACCAGTCTTTATACCCATTAACTTAACAATAAAGTATCAATTAAATACACTTTCTTCTTTTATGTGATAGCCCCTCCCAGTTTCACAACACAAAGACAGGAGTACTCACTAAAGTGGATAATTATATGGTGTATTAGAGTGCAAAGTGAAACCAATGATGCATTCTCCTCACAGATAACTGTCTGCTCATAGACTCATCCTTTTAATCTTTCACCCTTTGAGTGCTAAAATAACCCATTCACCTTCAACAGACAAATGTTCTTGTCACACAGTAGACATTGCAGATAAAGGAGAAATTCTATATTTATATTAGTACATACATTAGTATATTAGTTCCGCAATTTTTAGTATCTGATGTGTAGCATTTTGTACGGAGCACAATAAATGTCCAAATTAAACAAGAGCGGCAAATTGTCGCAAGATACGCCCGTCTTACCCCAAGTTGTAAAGTTGGGGCATAATAATGATAAAGGGGAGGTATAGAAAAATAGTAGTGCAGAATATTTTTTTTACTGTTGATTGAAGATAATGGCAGTGTATTTGTGTTGACGGAACTCTTGTTTATTATTGTATTACTATTAACTCTTTACCACACAGCAAAAGTTTGGACTAGTTCAAATTGAAATCATTTGCAGTTTACAAACTAAATGTAACTCAAAAATTGAAATTTGGTTTGGAAAGGGTAGAAAACATTGTGGGAAAAGGAGAAAATGCTGGTGCATAAAAAAATAAGCAATTTATATTTCATGTGCACTGCACTACCCCTTGATGAGATGTATCCAGCCCTAAAATTTCATAACCCGAGGTAGTATAGTTTGAGAGATATGCATCATACAAAATTCAAGTTCGAAAAAAAAACAAGAAAGGGCAATAACTGAAAAATTAAGCAAGCAAGAGTTGAAATTTATATGCACAGCACTTCCCGTTGATGGAATGTATCCACGCATGAAATTTCATATCCTTAGCTAGTATAGTTCTGAAGATATGCACTGGACAAAATTAAAGTTTCAAAATAAAGAAAGAGCAATAAGTCAAAAATTAAGCAAGAGTTATGGTTCATGTGCACTGCACTCCCAGTTGATGAGATCTATCTACGCATGAAATTTCATAGCCATAGGTAGTATAGTTTTGGAGATATGCTCGAGACAAAATTCAAGTATGAAAATAAGTCAAAAATTAAGGAAGGAAGAGTTATGATTCCTGTGCACTGCACTCCCCCTTAATGAGATGTATGCAGGCATGAAATTTCATAACCCTAGGTAGTATAGTTTTGGAGATATTCACCAGAGAAAATGCAAGTATGAAAAAGAAGAAAGGGCAATAACTGAAAAATTGAGGAAGCAAGAGTTATGATTCCTGTGCACTGCACTCCCCCTTAATGAGATGTATGCAGACATAAAATTTCATAACCGTAGGTAGTATAGTATTGGAGATATTCACTGGACAAAATTCAAGTATGAAAAACAACAAAGGGCAATAACTCAAAAATTAGGGAAGCAAGAGTTATGATTCCTGTGCACTGCACTGCCCCTTGATGAGATCTATCCATGCATGAAATTTCATAACCGTAGGTAGTATAGTTTTGGAGATATGCTCCGGACAAAATTCAAGTATGAAAAACAACAAAGGGCAATAACTCAAAAATTAAGGAAGCAAGAGTTATGATTCCTGTGCACTGCACTCCCCCTTGATGAGATCTATCCACTCATGAAATTTCATAACCCTAGGTAGTATAGTATTGGAGATATTCACCGGACAAAATTCAAGTATGAAAAACAACAAAGGGCAATAACTCAAAAATTAAGGAAGCAAGAGTTATGATTCCTGTGCACTGCACTCCCCCTTGATGAGATCTATCCACTCATGAAATTTCATAACCCTAGGTAGTATAGTATTGGAGATATTCACCGGACAAAATTCAAGTATGAAAAACAACAAAGGGCAATAACTCAAAAATTAAGGAAGCAAGAGTTATGATTCCTGTGCACTGCACTCCCCCTTGATGAGATCTATCCACTCATGAAATTTCATAACCCTAGGTAGTATAGTATTGGAGATATTCACCGGACAAAATTCAAGTATGAAAAACAACAAAGGGCAATAACTCAAAAATTAAGGAAGCAAGAGTTATGATTCCTGTGCACTGCACTCCCCCTTGATGAGATCTATCCACTCATGAAATTTCATAACCCTAGGTAGTATAGTATTGGAGATATTCACCGGACAAAATTCAAGTATGAAAAACAAGAAAGGGCAATAACTCAAAAATTAAGGAAGCAAGAGTTATGATTCCTGTGCACTGCACTCCCCCTTGATGAGATCTATCCACTCATGAAATTTCATAACCCTAGGTAGTATAGTATTGGAGATATTCACCGGACAAAATTCAAGTATGAAAAACAAGAAAGGGCAATAACTCAAAAATTAAGGAAGCAAGAGTTATGATTCCTGTGCACTGCACTCCCCCTTGATGAGATCTATCCACTCATGAAATTTCATAACCCTAGGTAGTATAGTATTGGAGATATTCACCGGACAAAATTCAAGTATGAAAAACAAGAAAGGGCAATAACTCAAAAATTAAGGAAGCAAGAGTTATGATTCCTGTGCACTGCACTCCCCCTTGATGA
Organism: Tridacna gigas; assembly: GCA_945859785.2. Lineage (NCBI taxonomy): Eukaryota > Metazoa > Mollusca > Bivalvia > Cardiida > Cardiidae > Tridacna > Tridacna gigas. The sequence continues at coordinate 23,370,583 of OX244030.2, forward strand.
GATCTATCCACTCATGAAATTTCATAACCCTAGGTAGTATAGTATTGGAGATATTCACCGGACAAAATTCAAGTATGAAAAACAACAAAGGGCAATAACTCAAAAATTAAGGAAGCAAGAGTTATGATTCCTGCGCACTGCACTCCCCCTTGATGAGATCTATCCACACATGAAATTTCATAACCGTAGGTAGTATAGTTTTGGAGATATGCTCCGGACAAAGAACTGGACGCCGCATGCCCGCCACGGGTGATCCCATAATACGTCCCGTCTTCGACGGGCGTATAAAAAGAAGCAGGGTATTAAATGCCTCATTATTGGGATTAGTATAATAGATCTATTAAAATGTTCACTGTGTTTTCCGAGTACTGTTTACAGTTTTCTCATGCAAACTGTTTTCAGGAGCTAAAAAGTCTGGTCAATCAACCTTATACTCTTTTTAGTAAAACTGAACCTAAACTCTTTGTAGTAAAACTGAACTTAAACTCTTTATAGTAAATACTCTTATAGTAAAATAGCCAGGGCTCTTTTCAGAATCATATCATTTCGGTTCTAACCCTCACTCTCGTCAGGGTTTGAGTTAAAAGATCTATTAGAGTGGGCACCCATTTATTTCACTAGAGAGTGCCATGTGGAGTATTCAATTTAGATTTAATGGTTTTGCTGAATCTTTGCTACATGCCCATCTAAGTGGAGGTTTGGGAAAAGTTCATTGTGTATGAGGTCTTCGGCAGGCTAAACCTGATCTTGAGGTACTATAATAACTGCTGGGTAAAAGCTTTTTTCCCCTTTTTGCAACAATGTTTTCACATGTCATCTGAAGATCTGTGCTGTGTTTGTTAGGGAAAAGATTTCTTACATGCCCACCTTACCTACTAATCATTAACCCTTCAAGCAACTTTAACAACTTTAGTTGCCTTTGCAGTAAGAATAGATCAAGATAAGACTGCACCAAACATACACCTTAGTATTTGATCCACACTATTTGCTTTTCTTAAATATTCTTGGCAAGACCAACCTGGAAATCCCAATCCTTTTTCTTGCTCGAAAATACCTGTTGTGCTTTTTCAGGCTCTTAACCCTTATCCTGCTGGATAAAAGAAATGAAACTTTCAAACCAATAGTATAACCCAAAAACTTTACTGTTCCAAAGGGATTTTTGGAGGAAGATATCTCCTCATCGGACAGTGTAGATCAAAGATCAGACTGCACGTTCTGTGCAGTCTGATCTTGATCTACGCTGTCCGCAAAAGGTCAGTGAGTCGCGATAAGCAGCCTACGGGTTAATATGGTTAACTGCTAACCTAGCCATAGGACAATGTTTCATCAAGCTCACTCCCTGTCAGAGAAGTTCTATATATGGAGACAAAGTGATTTGTGTGTTACATTTACTATCCACAGCCGTCCTTATGTAATCCCCTGAGCTAATTAGAAAAGACTAATGAAGTTTATGTAATACCTGACCTTTCCTAGAGTTTTTTTTATTGCTATGTTTTGTCTGTCTGGAGTCTACCATACATAAATCAAACTAAATTAATTCTGTCAACCCTAGGCATAAAAAAGGACTACAGTATATTGCAGCCCTGTGACACCAAACCTGACCAAAACAGTTCCTTAACATTTTACCAAATAATTCTGTGTTTTAACTTTTTAACACCCTACAATTGATTGATTGATTGATTGATTGTATGGTGTTTAATGCTGTTTTTAACATTATTTCAGTTATATTGCGGCAGCCAGTGCACCTACCCAAGCTTTCCTGGAGTTTCTTTTACCAGTACTTCGAACAGTATTCTTTTCAAGCCACTGGCTGCTTTCCAAAACCCTAAAAAATATGTAGACTTGTGAAAACTGATAGAATTTGCAGACAACAATCTAAGTGTGGCTCAAATGATGAAATCGGTCTTGGACAGGGCAGAAAACATTGTCAGGAAAGGAGAAAATACTGGTTACCAGCATTTTCCCTTTTTCCCACAATGTTTTCAAAAGGCTTCTTCCTCAGGGTTGTTCAAACTGGGGATTGTATGGTAAAGGGTTAATTACCCAAGGGATGAAGGGTTTTGAAAACATCATGGGAAATGGAGAAAATGCTGGTTCCCAGCATTTTCTTTTTATGCCATATTTTTACCCTGTCAAAGTCAAATCCAACCACTGAGCCATAGTTTTAATAACCCTGAAAATAAAAGCTTTTGTAAACATTGTGGGAAAAGGAGAAAATCCTGGTTACAAATTTTCAAAATGATTTGTAAAACATTTCCAGAAAATTGTCAAAAGCCTTAAAACATCAGAGAAAAAACACAGAAAATGTTCAGGTATCAAGCATTTTCTCCTTTACTCATAATGTTTTCCAAACTGTCCAAAACATTACCAATCATTTGGGCAAATTTTATTTTGCTGTCCACAATGCTTTCGATTTGAACAAGTGTGAAATTTTGTCATTTGGAAGACATTTACACATGGAAAATTTTTGACTATAGCCAAACCAGAAAGTCACTCTATTAAAAGAGAAGTTATAATTGTAAAGTATCATTGAATTCACCATGCAAGAGGTCAAAATATTTTGATTTGATTGATCTACTGGTGCTTAATGCCATTTTCAACAGTATTTCAGTTATATTACAGCGGCTGGTGCACCTATCCAGGATTTCCTGTAGTTTCTGTTACCAGTACTTCACACAATCTTCCTCCAAAGCCACTGTATGCTTTCCCACATAACCGTCGTCTGAACAATGATCGGCGGTGGGAGAAGAAAGAATCATGCTGCAAGGGCTTTCATCAATTCTCGGAAAGAAATTTGCTGGGCAGGGGATTTGAACCAGTGATCTCCTGTTCCCTAGTCCTGTATGCTAATGACTAGAACACTGCAGGGTGGTAAAAAAGCAAGAATTTTGAGAACTGAATGACCTTGCCCTTCCTATCCTCTGATATACAAGTATTTCCGAATCTGTCAATTTTAAAAATAATTCCAATCTGTACATACATGTACTCAAACATTTTACTAGCAATGTAAAACTTGAACTGCATCTTTTTTGATTGCCTTTATTTCTGAAGTAACAGCCCCAATATATGACAAGTATTAATCTATCAAAAATACTGTCATAAAAAGTAATGATTTAAAAAAAAGAGTTCATATGCTGGTAATTAAATATCAACACCCCCTACAGTTTAAAATTTCTTAAAGCTGACTGGGTCAATTGATAGACAAATAGACGAGACCCAACACCTATTTTTTGGCCGTCATGCATGTCATCCGATACAAAGCTTAAAATTTGAAAGCCAGGTTCGGATTACAAAACTGTAGTTTTCTACTTTCATACTTCAGTCTCAATGTGTCTTGCTACTGGAAAACCTCTGGCAGTTATTTGTGGTTTAACCCTTTGTCATAAAATCCCCTCATTTAATGACTTTATCATCTGCAAACGCTTTCAGTTTGAACCAGTCTAATATCTTGTCAAGTGGCAAAGAGTTATTAGACTCTCATATAATATATTGAAAAGAATCTCTGAAATCGAGACATAAAAATACTGCCAATTCACACAATTCTAATGATCCTCTAATGATTTCAACTTGTCAAATTGAAGTAGGTCTAATATCTTTTCAATAATATATGACTTTAACCTTTAAACAAACCATACATGTTTTTTAGGACCCTGGGGAAAAACTTTTTTGAGGAACTTGGATGGAAAACAAGAGAATGCTCTAAATGATTATTTTTTTTTTTCCCACATGTTTTCAACCATATACAAGACCAATAAAATCATTAAAAGGACATACTGAATTTGCCATCTGTAAAATGCCAAAATATGGAGTGTAAATTTTGTTGCCTGGTAAATAGTGGACTGTTTACCAAATGACAAAATTTTGGACTTGTCCAAAAAAAATTTAAAAGGGTCAGATGATGAGGTTTGTGTATGAACTGTAGAAAACATTGTTGGAAAAAGATAAAATGCTAGCTACCAGCATTTTCTCTTCTACCCACAGTGTTTTCAAAAGTCTAAACTTTCTCAGGATTGTTAACCTATAAAGCACCTTTCACTACTGTAGTTGCCTTTGCAGCCAGTGTGGATCAAGATCTTTGATCTACACTGTCTGCATTGCTGATACACAACAGACACCATGAAATTGCAATTATTTGGGTCAAACCTCTAGGACAAACATATCTTTTGGATTTATTCAGCAGTCTAGGGTTAACCCTTAGAGTGCCGAATAAACTTATCAGACATTTTCATCCTAGAAATATGATCCAAGTAACTGCATTTTCATCAGGTTGCTTTTGTCTACAGTATTTAAGGAAAGTGGACAGTGTAGATCAAAGATCAGGCCACACATTTTGTGCAGCCTGATCTTGATCTACACTGGCCACAAAAGCAACTATACTCGTGAAAGGTGCTTTAAGGGTTAAAACTCATGATTTTGTGGTAAAGGGCTAAATCAACATATTTCTTACTGTCAAACTTTCTCCAGTTTCAGGCTAATGATACCTACGGTATTCCAGTAAGAAAGTTCTCTTGTGATAATTATAATATGTTAGGCTTTTTGGGTATTTGCAGCAGCAGTTTATTTTGAATCATATTTTCTACAAAAGCAACTTTAACTCTCAACCAGATGTCAAAATTTTAGACTTCTCTAAATTGAAAGCATTAATTTTACATGGGACAAATAAGAAGTCACTGAAGGTGAGGCGAGATTTTTCTTGCGCAAGAGTATTAAACTTGCAATAACTGAGCGTTATTTGTCGGTTTGTAATTAATTCATTCTACCGTTTAAAGGTTAAGTTTTTATTCTCTGAGACATACACTGGTCCCTGATGTTCGGCCCTTAACCCATTACCACCTGCTGACAAAATTTGAGACTGGACCAAATTCAAAGCATTGGCAGATAACACAAGTAACTCTTTGTATACCAAATGACAAATTTTTAGACTAGCCCAAATTGAAAGCATTTGCCGACAATAAAATAAATGTAACTCAAAAATTGAAATTTGTTTTAGGAAGGCTAGAAAACATTGTGGAAAAAGGAGAAAATGCTGGTTACCAGCATTTTCTCCTTTTTTCACAATGTTTTTAAAAGGCTTCTTTCTCAAGATTGTGTGATAAAGAGTTAATGCAATGCAGATGAAATATGATTTTTGTGTATGGAGGGGAGATATTATTGTGGGAAATATATACCTGCCAGGGAGGGGGGGTGCAGAAAAATTTCCATCTCAAAGTCATAAATGCATGGTAAAATTGCTTTTGCCCACAGTATAGATATTGAATAACTTGCTGTAATTTGATTGGGCTGAGAATGTATATAGATGGCCCCAGAGATTCTATTGAGCAGCCCAATAAATTTAAGCAGACAACAATCAATGGATATACAACAAAATGAATGGAACACAAGATAGGTCTGAAACTCCAGGGAGCAAGCATGTCTTATAAAGTTTGTCCACTCTACTCTTACTATTTTAAAAAAAAAAAATCAATGTGAAAGAAGAATAATAGACTTCCATAACTCTTGATGCAAATGTGCAACAGCAAAATCTGAAAACAGTCTTGAATCCTTTCCCTAATGACAAATTTAGAACGCTTCAAAACTGAAAGCATTCTGCAGATAGCATATTTGGAACTCTTGTAAATGAGCTCAAGTTTCCTGATAGGGTAGAAAACATTGTCTGCTACAAGCAATTTCTTCTTTTCCCACAATGTTTTCAAAAGCGTTCCTCTAAAGTTTTGATAAAACATAGCATTTTTTGGTAATCTATTAAAATATGGATAATCAACAACAGGTACTGGTCCAGTACGTAGTACATTTGGCATCTAAAAGAACAATTTTGAATTTTGTTGAAATAAATCTTTCTCTTTTTTTGAGTTTATAAATAGCTTGCAACAGTGTTTTCATCTTTTGCTACAATGTTTAACCCTTTACCACACAATGACGCCTTTTGACGCCCCTGGGAAAGAAGCCTTTTGAAAACATTGTGGGAAAAGGAGAAAATGCTGGTAACCAGCATTTTCTCCTTTTCCCACAATGTTTTCTACCCTATCAAAGAAAAATTGCACCATTTGAGCCACATTGAAATTGTCGTCTGCAAATGCTTTCAATTTGGACAAGGCTAAAATTTTGTCGTCTGGTAAAGGGTTAAACAGTCTTCACTGGCAGGAAGAAAAAGTCACGACAGGGTAATGAGTTGAGGACCCATGTGCTTTTTGGTAAAAATTTGAGCCTTTTTTTCTCTGAGAAGGAAAATAACTCAAAATGACCCTACCCCACTCCCACCTCCCCATCCCCCACAAAAAAAAAAGAAAAATCATTCAATTTTGTTTGTAAAAGTCAAGCTGTATAACACAACAGAAGGTATTTTCATGAAGGAAAAAAACCGTGAATGGCAATGTAGTTGATACAAGATTTATTGTTCAGACCAATACAACATGATGACTGACTTCAATTTAGACTTCCTAACGGTAACAGGTATGCTGCTATGTCTGCACAGCTGACAATGTAGAGCAGGGATCAGACAGCATGTTTTGTGCAGGCTGATCTTAATCTACACAGGATGGTAATCTGGAAGCTACCATCCTATCTTCCCTTTCTCACCTATTTTTACATATCACAAGCAAACAAACCAAGTATTGGCTCTTTCCTAGACAACAAAGTTTTAAACTTTTCCAAATTGAAAACAAAAAAAAAAGAAAACAATAGCAAACAAGGTAAATTTAGTCAATAAGATGGTAGAAAACATTGTGGAAAAGCAGAAATGCTGGTTACAAGTATTTTCTCCTTTTCCAACCAAGTTTCCACAAACCATCCTCTGCATTACTAGGTAAAGGGTTAAATTGTTCAGTAAACTGAAAATAAAAACATGTTTCAAGTCTGTGACCCTCTGATGATTCACTGTAAAAGCACTTCCAACTCTTGTTTCACCTGAGACCCTCCTGGGACCCCAGGGAGATATTTCACCTCAAAATTAGCCTAATTATTGAAGTTATCGATAGTTTAACATAGCCTGTTTCCAAACTTAGCAAATGATTATAAAAAAAAAAGAGTTAATCAAAGTACTGAAAGTACTGACAGACTAGCAAATTTGATTGTTTGATTGATTGATTGATTGATTGTATGGTGTTTATTTACCCTGTTTTCAACATTATTTCAGTTATGTAGTGGTGGCCAGTGCACATATCCATGCTTTCCTGGAGATTCTTTTACCAGTACTCCGCACAATATTCTTTCCAAGCCACTGGCTCCTTTCCCACATAACCGTTGTCAAAACGTGAGCGAGAAATGAATCCTGTTGCAATGACTATCATCAATCCTTGGAAAGAAATTTGTTGAGGATCAAACCAGCGACCCCCTGTTCTCAAGTCCTGTATGCTACCGACTGAACTGCCGGGGCTATATGTGCTATTGGTTAACTATAATCCAGTTTAACCCTTAACCTGCTAAAAAATGTTAAATGAAACTTTCAAGCTGATGGTAAACACCTGAATATTGCTATTTCACAGTTACACTTTGGAGAAAATCTATCCTCTTATCGGACAATGTAGATCCAAGATCAGACTGCACACAGTGTCTGCAAAAGTTTATTGAGTCGCGGTAGTGCTGGTAAAAGAAACTCGAGGAAAGCATGGACAGGTGCTCTGGCCGCCGCAATATCACTGAAATAATGTTGAAAACAGCGTTAAACACCGTGCAGTCAATAAGTCAATATCTAATAGCACAAGATGTAGGTAACTATTTAACTCTCCTTACAAAACGAAAAATTTAACATCAGTCTAAATTCAATGCTGTTGCAGACCATGAATTAAATGTGGCTGAACTGATGAAACATGATTTCAGAAGGACAGAAAACAATGTGGGAAAAGGAAAAAATGATGGTTACCAGCATTTTCTCCTTTTTCCACAATGTTTACAAAGGGATCCTTCCCCAGTATCGTTAAAACTTGTGATTGTTTGGTAAAAGGTTAATAGAATAACAGTTTAACATAATAGTTCAAATGTACACAATGATCTAAATAATGAATGACTGAAGGAATGACAAGGGTTCCCTGTCCAGTGGGGGTTGATATAGCTGGGATTTGTTACAAGTTAACCTCGGTGTATCTAATAATAGATTCATTCATAACGTTACAGTTATGTAGGAATAAGTGATTCTCTGCTTTGCATAGGTCACTCAATTTACATACAAGCAAAGATCTTGTACCTTATAAATGACATCTTGGTCAGTTTATTACTTTGCAAAACAACATGTTCAAATTGGAGAGGTAGAGATTTAGTGGTTTATGTCTAAACTGTCATGTATAACAGAATTAAGATTTCTAACAGAAAGAAGTATTTTCTGTGTGGCAGTATTTGGCAACTGTGGGGTTTTGAATCTAGGTCAATCTTGATGCCCATAGACTAGCTTTGCTAGTCAAAAATCACTAACTTTCGCTGATAATTTGTTTATTTGCTTTTCAACATTATTTCAATACTGTCCCAGCAGCCAAGTTCTGGGGTTACTCTTTCACCAGTATTTTGCGCAAAGTTGTTTCCTAGCCAAGCTGCTTAGTACTGAGAGAGTTAAGAATTCAGCTGAATTTGGATGCTCATAAAACTTAAGTTCTAACTAATTTCAAGAACATTCTGTCAAAAATCTCATTATAGAACGTAGTTTCAAAAATGTTCCTGTCAGAATGTTTTGAACAATATCAGACAGTATAGATTCAAGATAGGAAAGTACAGAAACTACACAGCAAGCTGTTCTGTGCATCATAATACTAGTACATTATTATTAGCATGGGACTTTTGTCCCATGGGGCAATTGCACTAGGGTGCTGCTGTCCATGGTGTTTATATCCTATGGGGCTCTTGTCCTATGGGGTATTATGTCATCTGAAAATGTGTTGAATTTGGACAAGTCTAAAATTTTATTGTGGGAAAGAGTTAAAGGAAGTTAACCTTAAGTCATCTTTTTCTTAACAAGATGGATACTTTATCTTCCTTCTAGATTGTCTGATACTAACCATACCAAATTATTTCAGCCAAAAGTTTGGATTTAACAACTACTAGGATTTTCATAATTATCTCATTCATTCAGTTATCAGTGTACCATTTACCTAACAATCCCATGTTTAATAACCCTGAGGAAGTGTTCAATCCTTTTGAAAGCATTACGGATAAGGATGAAATACTGATGATCAGCATTTATCCTTTTTCTACTGTTTTCTACCCTTTCAAAAACAAATTCTTTAAATCCTTTCCTTATAGTCACACTTTACTTGTTGTCTGCAAATGCTTTAAATTTGGACAAGTGTACAAGTTGGTCATGTGGTAAAGAGTCCAGACAGACTAACTGATTGCAGAACATACATTTGTTGTCATTATTGTCCTGTAATGACATCCCTTGTCTGCCACTAACACAGTGACATAGCCATAAAGTCCTGTACCTGTCATGATTAGAAACTTGTACCCCACCCACCCTAGGCTAACCTCCACACTTTCTTGACAGTTTGATACAAACCCCTGTCAAACTCCCATGACAATTATAATCTACCATCATCCAATAAAACTATTTCCTGATACTATAGGCTTCTGACAGCAAATGGTAGTTGCTCAGCATAAACAAATAAATGAACAAAAAATTCAATGGTGGATTGTTTAACTCTTTACCAAACAACAATTTTTTTAACTAAACCAAATTCAAAGCATTTGCAGACGACAAATTAAGTGTTGCTAAAATGATTATTTCTGTCTCTGATAGGGTAGAAAACATTTTGGGAAAAGGAGAAAATGCTTACCAGCATTTTCTCCTTTTACCACAATGTTTTCAAAAAGTGTTTCCTTTAGGGTCGTTAAAGGTAGGGATTGTGTGGTAATGGGTATGCAAGTTTTTATCTCCTTTATATCAAACAACAAAATGTCACTCTTGTCCAAACTGAAAGCTGTTGTAGATAACAAATGTGGCTCAGATGATCAGAATTGTCCTTGAATTGCCAGAAATCACTGGGGGAAAAGGAGAAAATGCTGGTTACCAGATTTTTCTCCTTTTCCCAACACGTTCCTACAAACCATCGTCACATGAATTTCTTCATGTGGTATATGCTTGGTTAAGTCTTTACCTGTCAACCCAGGGATACATGTCACATCTTTGAAGGAAGATGGCCTTTGAAAACATTGTGCAAAAAGCAAACAGTGCCTGTCTTTTTATACAGATTGGTTACTTACTGGATGTGGCCATTAATTCTTTACCAAACAAAAAAATATGAGATTAAACCAAACTGAAGGCATTTTGCAGATGACAAAATAAGAGTAGCTCAAATGATGATTTCTGTCTTTGACAGAAAGGGTACAGAACATTGTGGGAAGAGGAGAAAATGCAGGTTACCAGTATTTTATTCTTTTCCCACAATGTTTTCAAAAGCCTTCAACTTCAGAGTTGTTAAAACTCTGGATCATGTGGTAAAGAGTTAAGACACTGGTTTGCTGCTTCTTATTAAAACTGTGGGAGAAAATCTGAATTTCAGGGTTGATGTTTCCTGAAAAGGTGTGTGTGTGTAATGAAAATTTGCCTAATCAGACTTAATATGCTGTCAAGGATATATTTGAGCCGTGCTCTGGCAAAAGGGGGCTTAATGCATCTCCGTGATGCAGTATACCAAGCAAGTCACCAAATAATTACAGACTCATAAAATCCATTTAGTCTAACCACTGACAGACTCTGGAGGATAAGTGGTCCTTGGACATGCAGAAAATTGACAAATAGCAAAATGTTTTGACCCACTGGTCAGCCCGCATGGACTGCACAGGCCGACATGAGTTGATACCTTTTGCAGATGCATTAAGCCCCCTTTTCACAGAGTTTGGCTCATTTGTATACATCATCTTAAAAGGTCAGATAAATAAGCAAAAAAAAACCTTAACAATCATTTTCTACGTCTTTAAATGTTAATGTTTTAACAAATTGCTGTATCATCCCAGTATGAAACAAAATGCAGTGTTCTTGCAAAAACACATATACGTAACCCAAAAATAAGGGAACCCAGTTACTTGTTTCTTCTGACTTGCTATACATTGATGAGAAGACATTATGACCCATAGGCCTTACTGGAGAATGGGCCTAGTGTTATAATTTGGAACTGCAATGGTTTAACAGAGTAGAAACTTTCCAACCCAGACCTATAATTAACTTCTGTATGAAAATGATATCATTCTTCTAGAATCCTGCACAAACAATAATTCAGAAATTGAGCTACAGTAGAAGGGTTATTTGTTAATAATTTTTACGAAAATTTAGGCACAAAAGGGCTTGAAGGAACAGTGGTGGTACAGTAATTTACATTTGGGAAAATATAAAAAACGGTGTATCTGTCGTAAAAAAAACCATGTTGACACTTTAATATGGTTGTAATTTGATAAACAGTTTTTCAGATTTTAAGAAGATCTTTATTATCTATCTATGTGGTCTATATTTATGGTCTGATGATTTGCCTATAGCTAGCTCTATTGATGTTTGATTTTTTTGACTTCTCAGTAACAGTTAGATGCTGTGAAGAAAAAATTAAACGATTTAAACAGCCAAAAGGAGGGAGCGTAGCGACCGACTGTGGCTTAAATCATTTAATTTTTTCTTCACAGCGTCTAACTGACTTAGTCGCTGACCACCCTAATTACATCATTGCTAAAACACTGGTGCCATATATGGAGTTTCCCGCTTCATCATTCACAAAAACACGCCCTAATTGTATCATCGCTAAAACAATGCTAAATCTAACATAACATGGACTTTCCTGTATCATTCATTCACAAATTATTGTGAATGACTGGAAAAAAATGCTATAGCATACAGAATATGAGCCATGCCCTGGCAAAAGGGGGCTTGATGCACCTCCGTGATGCATGGTACCAAGCACGACATCACATGATTATGGATCCATAAAATCCATTTTCTCTGAAAAACGAAATATGCAGGTAAAATGGTCCTTTGAAATGCAGAAAATTGGCTGAAGGCAAAAAGTTGGGGCCTTGTAATCTGCGCAGGCTGACCTGGGTTGATACTCGTTTGCAGATGCATTACCCCCCTTTTCACAGCGCATGGCTCAGATATTTCATGTTAAATGCCTGTATCGATATGACACCGCAATAAACTAGTTTACTACGATATGTATTTTCTGTATATTTCAAGATATAGATTGAATATAGATTGACTGACTTATGTTAACTCTTTTGCTGCCAACTAAACAGCTGATTTCTCACATGGTCTTTAGTATCCTTCTACCAAATATAAGCCTTCTGAGTGGACGAAAAAGTAGGTCAAAGACTAATCACAAAATATTGCATATTAAGAAAATTTAGGAAGCATACTTTTGGCAAGTGGCTGGAATTGTTGGGTAGGAACTAAGCCCGATTTCATTTTGATTGTTATGCATGTGAAAATGATTTTACAGATTACATTCCAGATAGACCCCTAGCACAGGCCTCTGAGAAGATAGGGTAGCGCCAATGGCAGGCTAGGTAGAGATTTTGATTGTGGCAAGTTCAGTTATTTCAGTAATAAATTCTATGGCACAACTGATTATTTAGTACTGAGGGAAACAGACTTTTCATGTGTCAGTTCCTGTAACCTACAGCAAGTGTGATAGTGACTCATCTGAGGATTTTATGTCTGCAAATCAAAATATTGAGTCAAAAGCAGAACTGATGAGTTACTTCTCCTTTTGCTGAAATGCATTAACGAGAGGGCCATTGGTCCTAAAGCGCTCACCTGAGTAAAGTCTTTACAGTTGATAAAGCTGAAGAAATCCTGATGTAAAACACATGAGTGTAAGTGACCTACTAAATTTAAACCAATGTGACTAAATTCCAAATTTGTCCAAAATACCATTAGAACAAACATTCTGACCAAGTTTCATGAGTATCAGACTGAAAATGTGGCACACAAGGTCTAAGATTTTGTACAGTGACCTACTTTTTCACCATATCTGACCCATTTTGAAACTTATCCAAGATACCATGAAGGCAAACTTTCTGACCAAGTTTCATGAGGATCAGGCTCAAAATGTGGCCTCTAGAGTGCACACAAAGTTTTCTAAGATGTGGCCCAGTGACCTACTTTTTAACCCTGCATGACCCAACTTCGAACTTGTCCCAGATATTATCACGACAAACATTCTACCCAAGTTTCATGAGTTTCAGGTTGAAAATGTGGCCTCTAGAGTGCACACAAGTTTTTTCTAAGATTTAGCCCAGTGACCTACCTTTTGACCCTACATGACCGAAATTCGAGCTTGTCCTAGATATAATCAAGACCAACATTCTGACCAATTTTCATGTGTTTTGGCTGAAAATGTGGCCTTAAGAGTGCACACAAGGTTTTTCTAAGATTTGGCCGAGTGACCTACTTTTTGACCCAACATGACCCAATTTCGATCTTGTCCAAGATATTATCAAAACAAAGATTCTGACCAAGTTTCATACGTTTCATGCTGAAAATGTGGCCTCTAGAGTGCACACAAGGTTTTTCTGAGATTTGGCCCAGTGACCTACTTTTTAAACCAACATGACCCAATTTAAAACTTGTCAAGATATCATCAAGACAAACATTCTGACCAAGATTCAAGAGTATCAGGCTGGAAATATGGTCTCTAGAGTGCACACAAGGTTTTTCTTAGATTAGCGCAGTGACCTACTTTTTTTCTGACGAAGTTTCATGAGTATATGATTGAAAATGTAGCCTCTAGAGTGCACACAAGGTAATTGTTGACCCGACACTTCATGCTCAGGTGAGCTAAAAAGGAGAACATTAATTTACAGGATCCTCCAACTCTTTAGCACAGGACAAAAGTGAAGATTAAAAACAGTTGCAGACAGCATTTTAATTAATTATGGCTTAAATTGATACAATAGAAAACATTGAAGGAAAAGGAGAAAAAGTTTGTTACCAGCAGTTTTGCTTTTTCCTACAATGTTTTCAACGGGCTTCTTTCTTTGAGTTGTTAAAACTCAGGATCGTATAGTAAAGGGTTATTAACAACATGGCTGCATGCAGAGGGCTGTCACACAAGAGAAATAGTGTCTGTCTATTGAGAAATAGGAACTGACTGGAATATTCCAGACACTTATGTCACAAACAGATTTCTTTTATCAGTGTGACAAATATCTTCCCTCATCACTGTGTCAGAAGTTTCCTCAGACATTGGAAAATTGATCAGTTTTCTTTTGTTGTAGATGTGGGAGATGCATGCATGATAAATATTCAAAATAAGTAAAGAGTTTCTCAGAGAGTAGATACATTCCTATTGTTACATTTCACTGAATGTTTCCACAATCTTCTAATTCAAAGGGGGCTATTTAGATTTTCATTGTCATACCAAACTTTGAAAATGTTATCACTGAATTTATTAAGACATTAGTTTACAAACAATCACAAATTAAGAAAGAGAGGTGTAATAAAAAGAAAATATTTTTTTAACAGTAATTCCTTTAAGCAATAAAGTCTCTTATGATTCTTACAAGAGTTTTGCAAAGCCTTGTGGGAAATTAAGTCACATGGCCAATGACATGCTTCTATTAATTGTGGGATAGTATTCATAGTAAGCTTGTATCCCACTACATCTATCTAATCTCATCATAACAAGCATTCTGACAGTATTGCATAGCAATACACAGTCCCCTACCGGCCGTATGTATCGCTGGCATGTCAGTGAAATTTTGTAAGTCCAAGGCCTGTAAATGCGTCAAAAAGCAGTGGAGCGAGACGAAACTCGAACTTGATGTGTAAGTCATGGTGGTTGATGTACACACCAAAAATCAGCTCTATATGTAGCAGTGTTTAGAAAAAAAGTGAGGAAAAATGTTTTATTACTGCAATTTTGTAAGTCCAAGGCCCGTAAACGCGTCAAAAAGCAGTGGAGCGGGATGAAACTCGAACTTGATGTGTAAGTCATGGTGGTTGATGTACACACCAAAAATCTGCTCTATATGTAGCAGCGTTTAGAAAAAAAGTGCGGAAAAATGTTTTATCAGTGAAATTTTTTAAGTCCAAGGCCCATAAATGCGTCAAAAAGCAGTGGAGCGGGATGAAACTCGAACTTGATGTGTAAGTCATGGTGGTTGATGTACACACCAAAAATCAGCTCTATATGTAGCAGCGTTTAGAAAAAAAGTGCGGAAAAATGTTTTATCAGTAAAATTTTGTAAGTCCAAGGCCTGTAAATCCGTGAAAAACCAGTGGAGTGGGACGAAACTCGAACTTGATCTGTAAGTAATGGTGGTTGACTTACACACCAAAAGTCAGGTGAATATTTACCAGCATTTAGAAAAAAAAGTCTGAAAAACTGATTTATCAGTGAAATTTTGTAAGTCCAAGGCCCGTAAATCAGTGAAAAACCAGTGGAGCGGAACGAAAGTCGAACTTGATGTGTAAGTCATGGTGGTTGAGTTACACAGCAAATCTGAGATCAATACCTACCAGCGTTTAGGAAAAAAGTCCGGAAAACTGATTTATCAGTGAAATTTTGTAAGTCCAAGGCCAGTAAATCCGTGAAAAACCACTGGACCGGAACGAAAGTCGAACCTGATCTGTAAGTGATGGTGGGTGACTTACACACCAAAAGTCAGCTCAATATGTACCAGCGTTTAGAAAAAAAGTCCAGAAAACTAAATTGCCGGACTGACAGACAGACAGACAGATGGACAGACGGACGGACGGAGTGCAAACCTAAAGTCCCCTTCGGCTTCGCCGGTAGGGGACTGAAAATTGACAGATTTCCTGATTGCAAAACAAGCATCCCCATATAATTTACCTGGAAAAAAAAAAAATGCTCTTTACATTTTTACACCTGTCTCTAAACTTGCAAAAAGTAAAAAAAATGTACTGAGTGGTATTTATTACAAATTTTATGAGAAATTTTGGTTCATAACAAAAAATCTAAATCTGCCACTCTAAACTGACATTTTCCTTTTGTTCAATAATTTCCAGCTCTGTCATTTGTACAATGTGTGGTTATTTTCCTGTTTGCTACAACATTTTCAGGTATATTTCATCTTAACTGATAGTCCATAATTAACAAAGATATTTTCAGTGACATGTGGTGTATTGTGTGAAAATGAACATACAAAATAGGATGCAGAGGAAAGAATGCTAATAGATAGTTGACATACAAGAATTTCATTCATCAAAGCTTCAAATTTCCTTCATGCAAAGAAACAATATAACATGTTGTGCTACTGTTACTGACCATGGCAGGCCCAATGAAAACTGCCTGCATTATTGATCATTTAACCCTTTACCAAACAATCCCATATTATAACAACTAAGACAAATTTTGAATTGCATCTTTTGAAATTGACTAGTGACAACAGGCAACTTCTGCATCAACTACCACCAAAGGCAAGATATCAAGGATGAACATGCTTAACCACATAAAACTACAGCTATCTGGCTGCATTATTTATGCTGGTATCATTCCCACCCGACTAAAAATTTAAGTCTACAACACTGAAAACATCCTTTCAAGGTGCAGATAATCTGAATTAATGTTTTATATAATTCTGTGAGAATATTGCAAGAATGAGATGGTGTAAAACATGTTACAAAAACGGAGATCCATCTCTGACCAATTCATAATCTTGATATTTTCAAAATTAGCAGGTAAGTCTGAAGGGCTAGGACAAAGGGTCAGTAAACAGGGTCTTAAAATGACCCTAATTAACATACCAAAACCTTCCAACACTGTCTGTGCCCATTATTTACATGTTTAGTCCGACATGGTCAATTCAACTTCTAAATTTATGTTAAGAAACTGAAATCTATTCTACTCTAAGCAATTTGCCACAACAATATCAACAGAGAGCCATGATAGCCCCATAAAGCTCCACTAGATCATAATTAATGGATTTCCATAGACTGAACATTTGATCACACAAAAACAAAGCTACCTCAAAACAAAGATGTTTTCAGACACATAAAGATGTGTTCTAAGAATCTAACAGTTTTTACCAAAGACCATTTACAACAAATACTGATGAACTCTTAAGAGTTTTTGTTTTAGTGATTTTCAAAACGCAATGCCAAGTAATACACAATATTTTAGCCAATCAAAATGTAATCATGGAAAATAACTTTTATTTTTTGTCTTGTTTCATATAGTCATGTTTTGAGAAAATTGACAAAAGTATGGTTATCTATTTCCTTGTGATCATGCTGACCCAACCATTACAAGCATTGTACTAATGTCATGCTGACATAGCACCTTAGCTAGAACAAGCATTCTGATAGTACTGCATAGCAATACACAGTCCCCTACCGGCCGTATGTATCGCTGGCATGTCAGTGAATTTTTTTAAGTCGAAGGCCTGTAAATACGTCAAAAAGCAGTGGACCGGGACGAAACTCGAACTTGATGTGTAAGACATGGTGGTTGATGTAGCAGCGTTTAGAAAAAAAAGTGCGGAAAAATGTTTTATTAGTGAAATTTTGTAAGTCCAAGGCCTGTAAATGCGTCAAAATGCAGTGGACCCGGACGAAATTCAAACTTGATGTATAAGTCATGGTGGTTGATGTACACACCAAAAATCAGCTCTATATGTAGCAGCGTTTAGAAAAAAAGTGCGGAAAAATGTTTTACCAGTGAAATTCTATAAGTCCAAGACCTGTAAATGCGTGAAAAAGCAGTGGAGCGGGACGAAACTCGAACTTGATCTGTAAGTCATGGTGGTGGACTTACACAGCAAAGGTGAGGTGAATATCTACCAGCATTTGGAAAAAAAAGTCCGGAAAACTGATTTATCAATGAAATTTTGTAACTCCAAGGCCAGTAAATCCATGAAAAACGAGTGGAGTGGAACAAAAGTTGAACTTGATCTGTAAGTCACGGTGGTTGAGTTACACAGCAAATCTGAGATCAATACTTACCAGTGTTTAGGAAAAAAGTCTGGAAAACTGATTTATCAGTGAAATTTTGTAACTCCAAGGCCAGTAAATCCATGAAAAACGAGTAGAGTGGAACAAAAGTCGAACTTGATCTGTAAGTGATGGTGTGTGACTTACACACCAAAACTCAGCTCAATATGTACCAGTGTTTAGAAAAAAAGTGCGGAAAACTGAATTGCCTGACTGACGGACACTCACAGACAGACGGAGTGCAAACCTAAAGTCCCCTTCGGCTTCGCCGGTAGGGGACTTATAACTTTACAAAAGGACAAACTGCTAGACTTATTGATAATAAAAGCAGTAGCAGAAAACATGAAATACCATAGTTCTACAATATGAACTAGTTTCAGTCTGGTTTTTTTTGCGACTGAGTGTGGCAATGTATGTTTACATGTATTTTGTAATTCTCTGTTGAAAATGTATTTCTTTATGAATTTGTATGAAATTTGGAGGATGTTTCAGACATAGATTGTTTAATAAGGATGCAAAATATGATCCTAATTGATACCCTAGTTATATTTTTACAACAAAAATCCAGAATTAATCAAGCGGCCCTCAGCCCTCATAAAGAGTTAAGCTTTCTACAGACATAAGTTTTCAGACTTGGCCAAACTGAAACCATTTGTAGACAATAAACTGAATGTTGCTAAGTGATAGTTTGTCTCTGAAAGAGTGGAAAACATTGTGGGAAAAGGAGAAAATGCTGGTCACCAGCATTTTCTCATTTTTCAACTATGTTTTCAACAACTTCATTCTTTGGGGTGGTTAAAACAGGGGATCGCTTGGTAAAGAGTTAAGGGTATCATCAGGCCATCAGACTGTAAAACTCCATAAAAACATAATTGGAGGGAACAACCTCTTGGCAATAAATGACCAGACAACCTTCATCAAAGGGAAGACTCAGCAAGGTAGTCCAAGAGGTCATTACTCAGAAATCTTGACCAATTACTGCAGAATTATAGATCAAGCTTTCCGGAACCATCAATCAGTCGAGGTTTACTTAGATGTTGAGAGAGAGTGAAGTGGCGGTAAATTGCCCTTATGATTTGGTGGCCATCAATTTTGAGGACCACCAAAAGACCTTGTGATTACCCAGACATTCTCAGTTTTCTCTGAGGAAATCATTGCTTTCTAGGCAGAATATACTTTTGTCTTGCATAATGATATTGCACGTTGTTTATTTCAAAGAGAAGGTATCATATTCAAAGTAGGTCTAGTGAGAGCCGAATTTTGTTGGAATCGTGACTTTTTTGGATCTTTTTTCCAGTTGAAGCAGAAAAGTGTTTAACCCTTATCCTGCTATATAACTAAAATGAAACTTCCAAGTCATTAGTAAAAACTCAAATATTGCTATTTCGAAGTTATTTTGGGGGAAAAATTACCTGTTTATTGGAGTGCATAGATCCAAGATCAGACTGCATATTCTGTGCAGTCTGATCTTGATCTACACTGTCTGCAAAAGGTACTTGAGTCATGCTTAGCAGCCCATGGTTAAAAAACATTTTACGGGAAAAAATTCTTTGTAATGAAAAGTTTCTACTTATGCTAGCATGACTACTCCTGTCATGTACTAAGCATGAAAGACCATGTTGACAAGAATATCACTCGGCACACAACTTTTATGTCAGACGACAAATTAAATGAGGCTCAAACTGTGGGATTTTTCTGTGAAAGGGTGGAAAACATTGTGGGAACCAGCATTTTCTTCTTTGCCAAAAATGTCTCCTACTTTTTCCTTAGACAAATTTCAATTTTGTGATTTACTCTGTTGACTGCAAATACTTTAAATCTAGACATGTCTAAGATTTTGTCATTTGGTACAGTGTTAACTATACACTTCAATTTTTTTTTTTTTTTTTTTTGGGGGGGGGGGGGTCGTCGGTCAAAGGGCTACATAATGCCTTCAAAAGATTATGAAAATGTGAGAGGGTTAAGTGTTTTTATGCAGACGTATAGATCTTATCTTTTTAAAAATTACAACCTTTACCAAACGACAAAATCTTATATATCTCCAAACTGAGAGTTTTTGCAGACGTAACATTAAATGCGACTCAACTTTTAAAATTTGTCCTTAGATGGGTAGAAAACATTGCGGGAAAAGGAAAAAATGCTGGCATGCACAATGTTTTCAAAGGTTTTTTCCTTCAGAAACAGGTGATTGTTTGGTACAGGTTTAATCCATTATTCTTAACACATACTTATTAATCTGTCATAAGCAATATATGGAAACAGATGAAGAAATTATTGCTCATAATTAAACAGTTTCCGCAGAGCCCAGTGGCTCAGTTAGTAGCACACAGGGTAGAGAAATCCACAGGTTTTGAGTCTGAATACCAGCTCTGTTAAACAATCTTTTCCAGGATTAATGATTGCCATTGCAACAAGATTTATCCTCTACAAAACAATTCCGAGTTTTAACAACCCTGAGGGAGAAAGATTTTAAAAAAATAGTGGAAAAGGGAGAAAAAGCTGGTAACAAGCATTTCCTCCTTTTCCTACAATGTTTTCTACCCCATCATAGACAAATTCCATCATGATTTGAACCATGTTTAATTTGTTGTCTGCAAATGCTTTCATCTTAAACTAGTTTTAGTCAATTGGTAAAGAGTTAATGCTCTGGTCAGGATTGTTACACTGATCTTTGATGAGAAAGTAGCCTGTGGCTTGAAAAATCTTTAGCAATGCACTTGTGCAAGAAATTCAAGCCATATTTACTTTTTCACTTTTGAATGCTTTCCAGTTGGACAAGTCTAAATTCTTGTTGTCTGATAAAGAGTTAAATCATTGTCCTCTGAAGACAGCTTCCTTTGTTTTGCAGCACATGACAATTGAAAACTCAATGCTAATTCCAGTCTTAACTAAGAATTTTTATGAAAGACATCTTCTTCAAAAAAAGTACAGGAAGTAATCATGTGGTATAGGCCCTAGAAACAGTTGTTGCTGCCCCAGTTAGTAACTTAAAGAACTTGAGAAAAGGGGTCGCTGGTCTGAATCCCTCCCTTGGCCAATTTCTTTCCTACCACTGATGATAGTGTAACAGGGTCATTCTTCTATTACTGCTAATCAGTGTTTTGATGATGATTATGTGGGAAAGCAGCCAGTGGCACAGGAAGAATACTGAGCAAAGTACTGGTTAAAAAAAAAAAAAAACTGAAGGAAAGCATGAATAGGTACATTGGCCGCTGCAATATAACTAAAGTAATGTTGAAAACAGCATTCAAAAAACATAAGTTAATGAATGAACTCTGGCCAATGGGAAAACACTTGACTCTTTACCCAAACACCAAAATTTGAGACTTGTCCAAATCAAAAGCATTTTCAAATGACAACAAATATAAATGTGGCTGCAATGATAGGCTTTGTCTTTGAAAATGTAGAAAACTTTGTGGAAAATGGAGAAAATGCTTGTTACCAGCATATTCTTCTTTTCCTGCAATGTTTTCAAAGGCTGTCTTTCTCAGGGTCATTTAGATGCAAGATTATTTCAGTAAAGGGTACAGTCTTCTTCCCAGATTCAAGAAATTTAGACTGTTCTCCATTGAAAGAATCTGTAAGACCACAACAATGTGGTTGAGACTTGATAAGTATTTTTATCTGTTAAGTCTTTACCAAACGACAATAATTTAGACTGGTCCAAAGTGAAAGCATTTGCTGACGACATACTTAAAGTGGCTCAAATGATGAAATTTGTCCTCGACAGAGTAAAAAACATTGTGGGAAAAGGAGAAAATGCTGGTTACCAGCATTTTCTCCTTTTCTTTCAATGTTTTCAAAAAGGCTTCTTCCTCAGGGTTGTTAAAAGTCAGGATTGTGTGGTAAAGGGTTAAGATAGAAAATAATACAGTTAAATGCTATGTTCTGGCATTTTCTCATTTCTCCCTGAATGCTTTACAAAGCCTTCATCTTCAGGTTCATTGAAATTAGTATGGTTTGAGAAAAGGTTATGATGGATTAAAGCAATTAAGAACAGATTAAGCCAGATTAACTCATTTCATCTCTAAAATTACTGAACCTTATTTCATTAGGTAGATAATTAATTACTTAAATAATTCTCATCTCAATCCTGTATCTTTGATAACTCTACACTTCCTGAATGCATAAGTTGAATAAAGTTTTACGAGAAATGAAATGGTTTTCATAATTTGTCTACATTCAACCGTATCAGATCAACAAAAAAGTCAGATGTTTGTTTTCATACAGTCTGACAAAGGCAACGATAAATTTGGACATTATCATGAATGTAATCAGCAGAAAAAATATGTCTTGCTGTCTGTATGTCTGCCAACACTTGTCTACATGGGGCGTTTATGTCTTTCACTATAGTCCCGGCCAATTAACCCTTTACCAAATAATTCCCACTTTTTAGCTCTTTACTAAACAACAAATTGTAGACTCTTCCGAACTGAAAGCTTATGCAGACGTCAATTTCAAAAGCAATACAAATAAACAGAAATTCTCTTACATGGTAGAAAACTATGTGGGAAAAGGAGCAAAATGCTGGTTACCAGCATTTCCCCCATTCCCACAGTGTTTTCAAAAGTCTCCTCCATCAGGGTCATTAAAAGTCAGACTTGGGTGGTAGTGTGTTAAAGACCTTGGAAAATATTGTGGGTAAAGAAGAAAATGCTGGTAACAATGTTTTATTTCCTTCAAAAGACAAATTTCATGTCATGAGTAAGATTCATCATCGCAAATTTCTTTCAAATTGAAGGAGGCTTAAACTTTGTCACCTGGTAAAGAGCTAAAACGAACACTGCCATAGGCGGGTTTGAGAATTTTTATACAAAATGTTGATCATAATTAGCTCCACAGAAGGTGCAGTCTGATCCTGAATCTACATTGTGTGATATTGTATGGTATATAGTTGTTGCCAAACAACAGCCTCCACATCCCAATAAATAAGTCTTGTATCTTTTCTGTCTATGATTGGGTACAGGCAGCATTGAGGAAAAAGACAAATCCCTTCATTTAACCCCTTCATTTAACTCTTTACAACACAATCCCAAGTTTTAACGACGCTGGAAGAGAATTGTAGGAAAAGAAGAAAATGCTGGTAAACCAGCATTTTCTCCTTTTCCCACAATGTTTTCTACTTTATCAAAGGCAGAAATCATCATTTGAGCTCCATTTGTCATCTGCGAATGCTTTCCATTTGGTTTAGTCCAAAGTTTTGTTGCTTGGTAAAGAGCTGAGCCATGTCTTGTTTATTGTCTGCAAATGCCCCTTGAAATAGACAAGTCTGAAAAATTCTGTCATCAGTACAGAGTTAAATGTTGCCTTTAAAGCTGGTAGTAAAGGAGAGTTCAACATACAATCCTCAAAACAATTTTTTCAGTTCAAGACATTTTCAACATTATTTTAGTCAAATTACAGCAGTCAGTTGAACTATCCATGCATTTCTGGAGTTAAACTTTCATCAATTCTTCACAAAACACACTTTCATGCCACTGGCTGCTTTAAATTCCCTGATAAACATAGAAAAAACAATATCCACTAAATTTTTCTGAAGTCATGGACTTCTACAGATGCCACTTAATACCTCAATATGAGGAAAAGGATTAATTCTTTACCAGATGCCAAAATTTTAGCCTTGTCCAAATTGAAAGCATTTGTAAATGACAATTTCACTGTGGCTCAAATGGTGCAATTTTTCTTTGATAGGGTGGAAAACATTGTGGGAAAGAAGAAACTGCTGGTTACCAGCATTTTCTCCTTTTCCCCTAATTTTTTTTCAAAAGGCTTCTTTCCAAGGGTCGTTAAAAGGCTGCATTGCGCGATAAAGGGTTAAAAAATCTATAAGAAATTAAATGGTCTAATGATAAGATTACAGTCTGAAGTGAGCCATTTATCAATTCAGTAAGTGACAAACAGACTTTTGATAGCCCACACTTGGTGCCAATAGGACTGTCCTACCATTGGGTAAGCTTTCAATACATTTGCCAAATAGTCACTTATTGTAAAGGCCATTTAACAAGACCTTGATAATCTAAGTATTATAATCTAATTCTCTTGATAGACTGAGTCTTTACCCATTACCACATAATTCTGACTTTTAACCCTTTACAAAATAGACCCTGAGTACAAGGGCTATTAAAAACATTATGGGAAACCATCATTTTCCACAATGTTTTCTACCGTTCTAAAACCAAAATTAATTTTGAGAGTAATTTTGATTGTAATTTTGAGTGTTATTTATTTTGTCGTCTGGAAATGCATTGTATTTGGGTAAGTCTAACATTTTGTCATTTGGTAAAGAGTTTAAAGGACCCTTAAGAACAGGTTAAATGATTGCTAAACAATCTTATGTTTTCACAAACATGAGGAAGAGGGATTACAAAAATATTCTGGGAAAGGAGAAAATGCTCTTAATCAGCATTTTCTCCTTTTCCAACATTTTCTGTCCCCATTAAAGACAAACCTCATTTGACCCTGGTCTGCAAATGCTCTCAGTTTGGAAGAACATAAAATTTTGTCATCTAACTTTGTTTTTGTTTCAAATGTTACAGGATATATCTACATCATACAAACAGCAGTAAGTAACAGAGGGTTTGATTTGATTCTTATTAGAAGAGAAAATGGTTGTCTTTGTTGAGAACATTAGCAGACAACAAATGTGATGCGATTCAAATGGTTAGATGTGTTTTTCAAAGGGTAGATATCATGGTGAAAACAGGACCTGTATTCACCGTTACCATTCTTCAGAACATTCTCAGTCTTATTTTTCTTCAAAATTTTCTAAATTTGAAAGCAACACAACTTCTGATTAACTAAACCATTTGTTTTAGCCAATCAGAACTTGTGTTAGTTTCAAACTTAGAAAATCTTGGAGAATAAGACTAAGAATTTCTGAAGAATGGTTGGTGAATACAGATTCAGGAGTAAATGCTGACTATCATCAATGTCCCCTTTTCTAACAAGTTTTTTTTTGAAAGCCTTTCTTCCTCAAGGCTGTACAACCACAGGCCTCCTTTCATGGACTTAACTGCAACTAACCTTTAATCAATGTTGTTTTGGGCAATTTCTTCATTTTAACAATGTTTTCACAACAGATTTGCTGCAGGGATATCTAAGTTCTCCCTGCCAAGAAAAATTGATCGAGTTAGATTCAATCATGTTTTAATGGATTTTAAATGATAATAAATGATCAAAAGTGCACAATGAGGAAACAGGTGCTTCATCTTTTAACCTTTAGGCTGCTAAGCGTGACTCACTGACCTTTTGCGGGCAGTGTAGATCCAAGATCAGATTGCACAGAACATGCAGTCTGATCTTATATCTACACTGTCCGATAAGGAGATGTCTTTTCCCCCAAAAAATACCTTTGAAAAAGCAAAATTTGGGTTTTTACTATCGGCTTGAAAATTTCATTTCACTTATTCAGTAGGATAAGGGTTAATTCTTAACCAGAGGACAATATATTAGGCTTGTCGAATTTGAAAGCATTTGCAAATGGCAAAATGTGGCTCAAATGATGGGACATGTCTTCAAAAAGGGAAGATACCATTATTGTTACCTGCATTTTCTCACACTGTTTTCAAAAACTTTCTTATTTAGTTTCGTTTAAACTCAGTAATTTGTGGTAATGGGTTAAATTTTAATCCATTTGTTTATCTGAAGTACCATTAGAGTAGCTGACAGCCTACAGCTTTTACTTAATTTAAAACTGTTGGATGACAATCTGTTTGGCTTTAACCCTTTACCACATAATCCCGACTTTTAATGACCCTGAAAAGAAAGCTTTGCAAAACATTGTGGGAAAAGGAGAAAATGCTGGTAACCAGCATTTTCTCCTTTTCCCACAATGTTTTCTCTCCTTCCCAAATCAAAATTCTGTTTTTAAGTCACCTTTATCACCATATTCTTTCTTATGAATAGCATGAATTACATAAAATTGGCATATTGAATGTCAATATACTGGTAAAAAAAGCCTGGCTGGGTAGCTCAGTGGTTAGTGTATCTGACTCGCAACCAGGTGGCTGCCACTTCATTACCAGAGTGTGACAAACTTTCTTTCTGCCAATTTTTCGCCTCTCACCTCTGATGCATGCAAGATAAACTTGTAGTCAGGGGCTTGTAAAGACAGTTGTGTCATTACTGGTGTGAGAAAGCCAGGAAACACAAGCATAGGTGCAGTGACCACCTGATATGACCTAAGCTTTGAAAATGGCATTGACTCCAATACAAACAAAGAAACAAAGTAAAAAAAACAAGCGGGCCATGATGGCCCTGGGTCGCTCACCTTAGTAGAGTGCCTTTAAGGTTTTTCTTTAATTTGACCATGTGACCTAGTTTTTGACCGCAGGTGACCCAATTTCAAACTCATATTTCATGAAGACAAACATTCTGACCAATTTTCAAGTCAATTGAGCAAAAAATGTGGCCTCGAGTGCCCTAAAGATATTTCTTTAATTTGACCTAGTGATCTAGATTATGACCCCAGATGACCCAAATTTGAACTGGTCTTTGACTATATCAAAAGAAACATTTTAACCAATTTTCAAATCATATGAATAATAAATGTGGCCTCTAGAGTGCCCACTAGCTATTTCTTTAATTTGACAAAGTGACCTAGTTTATGACCCCAGTTGACCCAAATTCAGACTCATGTGAGATTTTACAAAAACAAACATTCTGACCAATTTTCAAGGCAATTAAGCAAAGAATGTGGCCTCTAGAGAGCCCACAAGGTATTTCTTTATTTTGACCTAGTGACCTAGTTTATGGTTCCAGGTGACCCAAATCCAAACTCATCTGGTATTTCATCAAGACAAACATTCTGGCCAAATTTCAGGTCATTTGAGCAATAAATGTGGCCTCCAGGGTGCAAACAGGGTATTTCTTTAATTTGACCCAGTGAACTAGTTTATGACCCAAGTTGACCCAAATTAATCTTATGTGAGACTTTATAAAGACAAACTTTCCAGCTAATTTTCAAGGCAATTGAGCAAATAATGTGGCCTCGAGAGTGCCAACAAGGTATTTCTTTAATTTGACCTAGTGACCTAGTTTATGACCCAAGATGACCCAATTTTGAACTCAATGAACTTGTTGCGCTTAGATGAGCAAGCAAACTTAGAAGAGAATCACTACATACCAAATATCAAAGCTCTACGCCTTCCAGTTTTAAAGAAGAATTTTAAAGTTTTCCTTCTTTGTTCCTATGTTCGAACTTGTGACCCCCGGGGCTGGGCCAGTTTTGACCCAGGGGCATCATATGAACAAACTTGGTAGAGGTCCACTAGGAAATGCTACATACCAAATATCAAAGCTCTACACCTTCCCGTTTAAGAGAAAAAGAAATTTAAAGTTTTCCTTCTTTGTTCCTACCTTCGAACTTGTGACCCCCGGGGCGGGGCCAGTTTTGACCCAGGGGCATCATATGAACAAACTTGGTAGAGGTCCACTCTGAGATGCAACATACCAAATATCAAAGCTCCACACCTTTCGGTTTCAGAAAAGAAGAATTTTAAAGTTTTCCTTCTTTGTTCCTATGTTCGAACTTGTGACCCCAGGGGCTGGGCCAGTTTTGACCCAAGCAGCATCCTTGGAACAAACTTGGTGGAAGTTCACTAGGAGATGCTACATACCAAATATCAAAGCTCTATGCCTTCCCATTTAAGAGAAAAAAAAAATTTAAGTTTTCCTTCTTTGTTCCTATGTTTGAACTTGTGACTCCCGGGGCAGGCCCAATTTTGACCCCAAAGGCATCATATGAACAAACTTAGTAGAGGTCTACTAGGCGATGCTACATACCAAATATCAAAGCTCTATGCCTTCTAGTTTTAGAGAAGAAGATTTTTAAAGTTTTCCTTCTTTGTTCCTATGTTCGAACTTGTGACCCCTGGGGCGGGGCCAGTTTTGACCCAGGGGCATCATATGAACAAACTTGGTAGAGGTCCACTAGGAGATGCTACATGCCAAATATCAAAGCTCTACGCCTTCAAGATTCAGAGAAGAAGATTTTTAAAGTTTTCCTTCTTTGTTACTATGCTCAAACTTGTGACCCCCGGGGTGGGGCCGGTTTTGACCCCAGGGGCATCATATGAACAAACTTGGTAGAGGTCCACTGGGCAATGCTACATACCAAATATCAAAGCTCTACGCCTTCCAGTTTCAGAGAAGATGATTTTTAAAGTTTCCCCTCTTTGTTCCTATGTTCGAACTTGTGACCCCCGGGGCAGGGCCAGTTTTGACCCCAAGGGCATCATATGAACAAACTTGGTAGAGGTCCACTAGGAGATACTTCATGCCAAATATCAAAGCTCTATGCCTTCTAGTTTTACAGAAGAAGATTTTTAAAGTTTTCCTTCTTTGTTCCTATGTTGGAAATTGTGACCCCCAGGGCGGGGCCAGTTTTGACCCCAGGGGCATCATATGAACAAACTTGGTAGAGGTCCACTAGGAGATGCTACATGCCAAATATCAAAGCTCTACGCCTTCCAGTTTCAGAGAAGAAGATTTTTAAAGTTTTCCTTCTTTGTTACTATGCTCAAATTTGTGACCCCCGGGGTGGGGCCGGTTTTGACCCCAGGGGCATCATATGAACAAACTTGGTAGAGGTCCACTGGGCAATGCTACATACCAAATATCAAAGCTCTACACCTTCCAGTTTCAGAGAAGATGATTTTTAAAGTTTCCCCTCTTTGTTCCTATGTTTGAACTTGTGACCCCCGGGGCAGGGCCAGTTTCGACCCCAAAGGCATCATATGAACAAACTTGGTAGAGGTCCACTAGGAGATGCTTCATGCCAAATATCAAAGCTCTATGCCTTCTAGTTTTAGAGAAGAAGATTTTTAAAGTTTTCCTTCTTTGTTCCTATGTTGGAAATTGTGACCCCCGGGGCGGGGCCAGTTTTGACCCCAGGGGCATCATATGAACAAACTTGGTAGAAGTCCACTAGGAGATGCTACATGCCAAATATCAAAGCTCTACACCTTCAAGTTTCAGAGAAGAAGATTTTTAAAGTTTTCCTTCTTTGTTACTATGCTCAAACTTGTGACCCCCGGGGCGGGGCCAGTTTTGACCCCAGGGGCATCAAATGAACAAACTTGGTAGAGGTCCACTAGGAGATGCTACATACCAAATATCAAAGCTCTGTGCCTTCTAGTTTCAGAGAAGAAGATTTTCAAAGATTTTGCTTTTTTTTCCTTTTTGTTGCCATGGCAACCAGAGTTGTGGGTGGAATTCAATTCTTTGAACAATTTTGGTAGAGCTTCACCCAAGGAACATCCCTGCCAAGTTTCATCAAGATTGGCCCAGTGGTTTAGAAGAAGAAGATGTTTAAAGAAATTGTTGACGGACGCCGGACGCCGGACATAGGGCGATCACAATAGCTCACCTTTAGCACGTTGTGCTAAGGTGAGCTAAAAATACTGACACAATCAGTAGTGTGGCAGTGATCACCTTTACTTGCCCTCTGGAGCCAAGAACAGTTCCCCGGCTACACATTGCACCTTGGGATTCTGGCCCACAGTTGGTGAAGCAACAGCTGTCAGTTCCTGTGCAGTAACAGGCAAAAGCTAGTATATAAAGTCTGATATGCTGTGAAAAATTATAACCAAAATAACCTTGAAATTGCAATAAAAGCCCTTGCCAAACAGTGCCATTTTAAACTCTCTGAAGAAGAAAGTTTTTGCAAACACTAAGGGAAAAGAGGAAATACTGATAACATTTTTTTTTCCTTTTTCCCATAATGTTTTCTTCTGTTTAAACAGAAAATTCCATCATCTGGGTCACCTAATAAGTGGTCTGCTAATGCTTTCATTTTGTCTTAATTTTTTTTGTGCATTGAAAAGGAATGGCCATTTTATTTATTTTACACTTCAAGCCCCAATAGCTGCCAAAAATAAACAATGCTGGAGTTAAAATGCATTTAAATTTAAATCATAACGATTAAAATTACACATTACAGGAATTATTGTGAATGTGACAATCTGTTTTTGTACAGTTTGTGCATGTATTAGTCACTGGCAGTTAAAGAATTTTGAAAGTACGTCAAAAGTTGCAAGGTTGCTCTATCTTTTGTTTACTTTTTACCTGATCTTAAAATTAATTTTTCTGCAAGTAACTAAGACATAGACAGACTGTACAAATTAACAGATTGTCATCTTCACAATAATTTCCATACTTTTAAAAGGTATGATTCAAATTCAAATTTTGTTTACTTTTGGCAATGACTGGGCCTTTATGGAGTTAAAAAATAACCCACTATGAAATCCACCACAGACTTTACCAGGGTAAATGAAACATATTTTCCCCCAACACAAAAACCTAGGCTGATTATAAT
Organism: Tridacna gigas; assembly: GCA_945859785.2. NCBI lineage: Eukaryota > Metazoa > Mollusca > Bivalvia > Cardiida > Cardiidae > Tridacna > Tridacna gigas. Next base: position 23,400,756 of record OX244030.2, read on the forward strand.
GGCTTACGCTGGGGTTCAATCCAGCTGGGCTGTACAAGAAGAGATGGTAGGGGTCCCACCCCTCATTTATTTGTAATGGGGGTCTGATAGACTGTTTTATTACTGCCTTTACAATTTATCATCATTCTTACACAATAAGCTAGACATGGTTCAACATTTTTCTCTCTATAACTCATTGAAACTTTTTAATACATTGCCAAACATTTTGTTTTAATGACCCTGAGCGAGAAGCTTTTGAAAACATTGTGATTAAAGAATAAAATGCTGGTAACCAGCATTTCTCCTTTTTGCATGATGCTTTCTACCAATTCTCAGACAAGTTTCCCAATCTGAATCACACCGAAGTTTGGTCTGCAAATGCCCACAATTTAGACCAGTGTAAAATATTTGCTGTGTGGTAAAGAGTTCGTGACCCTAAGAAAAGAGTTTTTGCAAACATTTTGGACTTTCCAACAGTGTTTTCCACCTTTGCCAGAGCCAACAGCATCAGCCACATTTCATTTATTGTCTGCAAATATTTTCAACAGCAATATTCCACTGGTAATTACGTTTTTTTTGTGTTGCACTTTTAGTATTTGACTGGTAAATTGCAGTTTCGTAAACTTTCATGAAGTACAGATCTTATGCTCTGAAATCTTCTTGACCTTTGTGCAGCAATAAATGGGCACCTTGCAGGTAGGCAGAGCTTAATATTCATTTTTGTGCTTCAGGAAAGTTAACCAGTTGACTACGGCTAATATCTAAAATTTTGTTTTCTGGTAAAGACAGGTATCAAATTGATAAAATTGACAGAGACGATAAGCCTACTTATGGAACTTTCATGGCTTTAACTAATTTTGACCAGTAATATATCAACATAGTAGACAGCAGTCACGTAGATCTAAGATAAGGTTAATCATTCATCTTAATCTGATCTTACCCTTTAACCCCCTATCAAACAATATCATGGTTTAACCCTTTACCAGACGACAAAATTTTAGACCTGTCCAAATTGAAAGCATTTGCAGACAACAATTTCACTTTGGCTCAAATGGAGCAATTTTTTGTTGATAGGGTAGAAACCATTGTGGGAAATGGTGAAAATGTTGGTTACCAGCACTTTCTCCTTTTCCCACAATGTTTTCAAAGGCTTTTTTTCAAGGGACGTTAAAAGGCGGCATTGTACGGGAAAGTGTTAAAGACACCGAGTGAAAAGGCTTTTGAAAACATTGTTGGAAAAGGAGAAAATGCTTGGAACCAGCATTTTCTCCTTTTCCCACAATGATTTTAAAAGCCTTCTTTTTAAGGGTCCATATAACACAGAATTTTGTGGTGAAGGGCTAAAAGCATTTGCAAGGAATGAATTGGATGTCACAGCTTCCAAAAATCACATACCGGTAACATTCCTTTGAAAAGGCAGGAAAAACCTTTCAAAAATAGAAGGAAATGCTGAAAATCAGTATTTTTCTTCTTTGCCCAAAATGTTTCCATGCTGAAAACATGCATTTTTCTTCTTTGCCCACAATGTTTCCAAAGCCTTTGTCATCAGAGTTGTTTGGTATGGTGTTAACCCTTTACCACACAATCCTGACTTTTAACGACCCTGAGAAAGAAGCCTTTTGAAAACATTGTGGGGAAAAGGAGAAAATGCTGGTGACCAGCATTTTCCCCTTTTCCCACAGTGTTTTCTACCCTTCCCAAAACAAATTTTCAATCACATTTATTTTGTCGTCTGCAAATGCTCTCAATCTGGACCAGCGTACATTTTTGTCGTGTGGTAAAGAGTTAAGCTATTAAAGTCAAGGATACAAATCATTTTTAAAAATCAAATTTGGTCTCACATTGATTCAATTTATGTTTCAGCCAAATTCTTCTCTTCCAGACCTATTGACTCTATTTGCATAACCTCTCAAGACTTTTGAAACTCGAAAAAAACATAAGAAAATTAAAATTGGGGAAAAAACATCCTCTAAAATAGAAGGGGAAAAAACTTGGGAATTTTCTTCCAAACCACCCATCTTTCATCTTCTTTTTTAGTTCAGATATCTTGAACATTTAATCCTGCAAAGACTTTCTTTTTTGTCTATGGTAGATCACTTTTGAAAACATTGTTTTAAATAAACAAGAGGGCCATGATGGCCCTGGAGTCGCTCACCTGAGCCTTTTGACCAAGCACAACCAATTTCCAACGTCTTGTGAGATATATGTACACGTATTACCAAACAATAAAATTTTAAACTCATCAGTCTGAACCTTCTGCATAAAACAAATAATATGTGGATCAAGCTATGGGACTGGTCTCTCAAAGGGGTAGAAAACATTGTGAAAAAGGGAAAAAATGCTGGATACCAGCATTTTCTCATTTTCAAAGAGTGTTTTCAAAAGGCTTCTTTCTGAGAGTCATTCATACACTAGGTTTTTCTAAGATTTCACCTAGTGACCTAGTTTTTCAGCCAACATAACACATTTTCAAACTGGTCCAAGATATCATTAGGACAAACATTCTTACCAAATTTCAAGAGTATTGGACTGAAAATGTGGCCTCTACAGCGTACACAAGGTTTTTCTAAGATCTGACCTAGTGACCTAGATTTTGACCCAACATGACCTATTTTCAAACTCATCCAAGATATTACCAAGGCAAACATTCTGAGCAATTTTAAAAGAGTATTGAACAAAAAACGTAGCCACAACAGTGTACACATGGTTTTTCTAAGATTTGACCAGGTGACCTAGTTTTTGACCCCACATGACCCATTTTCAAATGCTACTGAGATATCATCGAGACAAACATTCTGACCAACTTTCAAGAGTATTAGACAGAAAATGTGGCTTCTGGAGCTTACACAAGGTTTTTCTAAGATTTGACCTAGTGACCTAGTTTTTCACCCGTCATGACCCATTTTCAAACTAGTCAGAGATATTATCAAGGCAAACATTCTGACCAACTTTCAGAGTACTGGACAGAAAATATGGCCTCTAGAGCATACACAACGTTTTTCTTAGATCTGACCTGGTGACCTAGTTTTTGACCCAACATGGCACATTTTCGTACTATTCCAAGATATAATCAAGACAAACATTCTGACCATTTTTCAAGAGTATTGGACTGAAAATGTGGCCTCTATAGTGTACAAAAGGTTTTTCTAAGATTTGACCTAGTGACCTAGTTTTTGACCCCACATGACCCAATGTCGAACTCGTCCGAGATTTTATCAAGACAAACATTCAGACCAAATTTCACAAGTATCTGACTGAAAATGTGGCCTCTAGAGCGTACACAAGGTTTTTCTAAGATTTGACCTAGTGACCTAGTTTTTGACCCCACATGACCCAATTTTGAACTCGTCCGAGATTTTATCAAGACAAACATTCTGACTAAGTTTCATGAGGATCGGACTGAAAATGTGGCCTCTAGAGCGTACACAAGGTTTTTCTAAGATTTGACCTAGTGATCTAGTTTTTGACCCCACATGACCCAATTTCGAACTTGTCCGAGATTTTATCAAGACAAACATTCGGACCAAATTTCACAAGTATCTGACTGAAAATGTGGCCTCTAGAGCGTACACAAGGTTTTTCTAAGATTTGACCTAGTGACCCAGTTTTTGACCCCACATGACCCAATTTTGAACTCATCCGAGATTTTATCAAGACAAACATTCTGACTAAGTTTCATGAGGATCGGACTGAAAATGTGGCCTCTAGAGCGTACACAAGGTTTTTCTAAGATTTGACCTAGTGATCTAGTTTTTGACCCCACATGACCCAATTTTGAACTTGTCCGAGATTTTATCAAGACAAACATTCGGACCAAATTTCACAAGTATCTGACTGAAAATGTGGCATCTAGAGCATACACAAGGTTTTTCTAAGATTTGACCTAGTGACCTAGTTTTTGACCCCACATGACCCAATTTTGAACTCGTCCGAGATTTTATCAAGACAAACATTCTGACTAAGTTTCATGAGGATCGGACTGAAAATGTGGCCTCTAGAGCGTATACAAGGTTTTTCTAAGATTTGACCTAGTGACCTAGTTTTTGACCCCAAATGACCTAATTTCGAACTCGTCTGAGATTTCATCAAGACAAACATTCTGACCAAGTTTCATGAGGATCGGACTGAAAATGTGGCCTCTAGAGCGTACACAAGGTTTTTCTAAGATTTGACCTAGTGACCTAGTTTTTGACCCCACATGACCCAATTTTGAACTCGTCCGAGATTTTATCAAGACAAACATTCTGACTATGTTTCATGAGGATCGGACTGAAAATGTGGCCTCTAGAGCGTATACAAGGTTTTTCTAAGATTTGACCTAGTGACCTAGTTTTTGACCCCAAATGACCTAATTTCGAACTCGTCCGAGATTTTATCGAGACAAACATTCTGACCAAGTTTCATGAGGATTGGACTGAAAATGTGGCCTCTAGAGTTTACACAAGGTAAAAAGTTGACGACGGACGACGCACGACGCACACCGCACGACGGACGACGGACACAACACGATCACAATACCTCACCATGAGCACTTCGTGCTCAGGTGAGCTAAAATAAAATGCTCTTAACTCTTAACCAAATGACAAAACTCATCCAAATTGAAAGCATTTGCAGACAACAAAATAAATATGACTCAAAGATTTAAATTTGTTTTTGGCGGGGTAGAAAACATTGTGGGAAAAAGAAGAAAATACTGATTACCAGTATTTTCTCAGTTTCCCACAATGTTTTCAAAAACCTTCTCTTTCATGGTCATTAAAACAGGAGACTGTGTGGTACAGTTAAAAAAGGATTTAAGGAAAAACTGTAATACTAAGTCTTGCTGGCCTAAATAGTGTTTCCACCACTTTCAACAGTATTTCAAGGTCACGACCATCAAGGTGACAGCTCACACTATCAACTGCCTGATACAGATTATCCAGGAAACACATTGTACATGATGCAGCATGCTGTAACCTTTATATAATTGAACAAGAGGGCCATGATGGCCCTGTATTGATCCACTGGCTTATAAATATAATCCATGAAGAGAAGTCTTCACTATATAAGCCCTTATAAAACTTTGACCCCAGGGCTACAGTCGGACTAAATGGGGAATATGTGTATTAGAAGAATAACATGCCAAATTCGGGAGTTCTTGGCCTTATGGCTAGTAACATAACGGTTTCTGAAGTTTTCACTCCATAAACCCATGTGAAACTTGTGACCCCTGGTGCAGGGCCAAACTTGATCCAAGGGCTGTAACCTGGGCCCTCTTTGTAGTTGTCCACTAGATAATGCTATAATTATGCAAAATTTGGTAGCCCTAAGCCTTATGGCTATGTACACCAAGATTTAAAAGTTTTCCCTATATAAGCCCATGTAAATCTTGTGAACCTGCCCCTGCCCCCCCCCCCCCCAACAGCATCAGGCCAAATTGACCCCAGGACTGTAATTTGGACACTTTTGGTAGAGGCCCACTAGACTAAATTAAATGCAAACTTTGGTAGCTCTAGGCCTTATGGCTAGGTACAGTAAGATTTTTAAAGTTTTCTCTATATTAGCCTATGTAAAACTTGTGACCCCTGGGGCAGAGCCAATTTTGACCCCAGGGCTATGATTTGAAGAAACATGATAGAGGTCTACTACATAAAGCTACATGCCAAATTTGGTAGCCCTATGCCTTATGGTTTCAGACAAGAAGATTTTTAAAGATTTCCAATATTTTTCAGTTTTGTTGCCATGGCAACCAGAGTTTTTGAAGGAATCAAATTCTGGCAGGATCATTTCTGTGAAGTTTCATGAAAATTGGATGGGTAGTTTCAGAGAAGATGTTTGAAATAAAAGTTAACGCATGGACAGACGGACGCATGACGGACCATGACATAAGCTAAAAACTGTTGAAAGAGATAATCAAAGGACTCAAAGTCCTGAAAAGCAGATTTGCGGAGTAGTATAAAGCTGTAATATGTTGTAATAACAAAATAACATAACATGCAACACATGTGCCATCATTTTGAAATGGAGTTAGCAAGAGCAGGGAAAGTCAAAATTGTTCTGCCGAGCCGCCGTGCAGTAACTGTTATTCTAATACTGCTTAAGGAGTGGTAATTTGATCCGTTATTCTTACGCAGTTTTTTGCTGGTATCAGATTTCGGACTATAGGTATACATGTAAAGGACAGTATATATGGTAGTGACAAAAGCGAGGTTGAGGTGTATCAGCTAAACTGAAAGTAGAAGGTCGCAAGTGTGAATGGCAGTATATTTGGTTCAGGTCAAACAGGTATCACAGTACAGTGTGAGCGCGCATGCGTCGTTATGCATAATGTATTTGGTTCCGGTCAGAACGATGACAGTAAGCGGAGTTGCTATACAAATCTGCTAAAAAGCAACATTCAAACCGACATACAAACAAAATGCATTGAAATGCATCATGGACAAAAAAGAGGACTAAGCCAACAATTATGACAGGAAAGTAGTTCAAAAACACCAGTTTGATATATGAAGCACATGTATTTAAAGTTCATGAACCATAAATCTTCCATCTATTTTCATCTTTCATAAATTATGATTATTTACATCACTATACAAAGCAGAGTTCAGTTTAACTCTCTACCTCATGACAAAAATTTCGACAGTACCAAACTGAAGGCATTGGCAGACAACAAATTGAATGTTGCTAAATTGATGCTTTCTGTCTTTGACGGGGTAGAAAACATTGTGGGAAGAGGAGAAAATGCTGGTTGGCAGCATCTTCTCCTTTTCCCACAATGTTTTCAACAGCCCTCTCTTTCAGGGTTGTCAAAAGTCAGAATTGTGTGGTATAAGGTTAAGGCCATCAACCCTTCACCAAACAACAATTTTTACCAGACCAAATTAAAAGCATTTGCAGACAACAAATTAAATATAGCTAAAACAATGATATCTATTTTTGAAATAATATGAAAATTCATAGGAAAAGGACACAATGCTGATTTCCAGCAGTTTCTCCTTTATTAATTTTTTTTTCAAAAAGCCTTCTTCTATAGGGTCATTAAAACTCAGGATAGGTTGGTAAATGGTTAACTGTATAAAATTGAATATAAATTACATGCTGTACGCTTTTATTAATAAGCACCGCATGTCATTTCCAGAGAACCACTGGCAGGACAGGATTGGTCCAGAACTTGATTTTACTATCTAATCTTAGTCTGCAACTTTCCATGCCATTATTACTCTGTACCAGACAACAAAATTTAAGGCATGTCCAATTTGAAAGCATTTTGCTGACGACAAATTAACTATGTGTTACAGTAGATCATTTCTTCCTTACAGCATAGCTTCTTCCTGTATAAAATCAATACCCGACAACTGCATTAGGGAGAATTCTCTTTAGCTCAGGCGTTAGTGTATTGGTCTTTTAAACCTTGATAAATGAGGATATTTGCCGCACAGGTTCAACTCCCATCCAGACCGGTTTGTATTTGAGCTATGCATTTGTTGCAAACTTCCATGTTAGTAAGATGGGGGCACTTGTCCGGGATTGGCCTTTGAGCCATTTGTTGTCTGCCCGGTATTGGCCATTGAGCCATTTGTTGTCTAAATAATAGACTTCCTGCCCAATAAAGCTTTAAGTCATCAAATGATGACTTCTCTTAAGAGGGTGTGTGTTATGGGAGATCGCTCCTTCCTTACAGCATAGCTTCTTCCCGTATGAAATCAATTCCTGACAAATGAATTAGGGAGAATTCTCTTTAGCTCAGTGGTTAGTGTATTGGTCTTTTAAACCTTGATAAATGAAGATTTTGCCGTACGGGTTCAAATCCCAGCCGGAGTGGTTTGTATTTGAGCTATACATTTGTTGCCAACTTTCATGTTCATAAGACTATGGTTCAAACATGTGGTTTATCTCAACAAGTTGGAAAACATTGTTGGGAAATGAGAGAATGCTGTTTTCAAACGCATTCTCACTCAAAGTGTAACTCTTTACCACACAATCCAGAGTTTTAACGACCCCGAGGAAATAGCCTTTTGAAAACCTTGTGGGAAAAGGAGAAAACTGCTGGTAACCAGCAGTTTCTCTTTTTTCTATGTTTTTTACCCTATCCAAGACAGAAATCATTATTTGAGCTACATTTAACATGTTGTCTTCAAATGCTTTCAATTTGACAGAGTACAAAGTATTGTCATTCCACATAGAGTTGACCCTTTACCACACAATCCAGAGTTTTAACAACCCTGAGGAAAACGGCTTTTGAAAACATTGCGGGAAAAGGAGAAAATGCTGGTAACCAGCATTTTCTCTTTTTCCCACAATATTTTCTAGCCTTTCATAGATTGAAATTGTCATTTTTGTGACTTTTAATTTGTTGCCTGCAAATTCTTTCAATTGGACAAGTCTAAAATTTTGTTGTTTGGTAAAGAGTTAAGTGTTTATTTCAACTCCATGACTTGACGTAAATCGAAAGCAAAGATTGGGTATGTTTCTTCAATTTCTAATTACCTTAGTTAGGATAAAACTAAGCTTTTTCCAATGGTGGTAATCAAAATCAATGCTACATAACTGTTGTCTACTCCAAAATTCCAAAACAAGACATCTGATTGGCTGAGAAATAGAATTCATTTTATCATGGTTGGTGAATACTGGCCATTGGATTAATTTGGTTTGCATGGTGTTTGATGCCATTTTTAACAAAATTCAATTTTATTGCTGCAGCCAGTGTACTTTATGATCCATGCCTTCCAGGAGTTTCTTTTTTCAGTATTTCACACAATATTTTTCCAAAGCCACTGGCTGCTTTCATCCATAACCATGATCGCAGGAGAGAGGGGAATGAACTCTGTAGCAGTTATGACTATCATCAATCCTCTTCAGGAGAAATCAGCTGAGCTGGGAATTTGAACCAGTGACCTCCCAGTTTCAAGTCCTGCACTCAACTGACTTCGCTATTTAGGGTTCAGCTTGGATTTTGTACCAAGCTTTCATAAGAAATAGCAAGACTTTGTGTTCTGAAAATATCATTATCAAAACATTCAATATTAGCAACAATTAACTCTTTACCACACAATCCCGACTTTTAACGACCCTGAAGAAAAAGCCTTTTGAAAACATTGTGGGAAATAGAGAAAATGCTGGTAACCAGCATTTTCTCCATTTCCCACAATGCTTTCTACCCTTCCCAAATCAAATTTCAACTTTTGAGCCACATGTGATTTGTCATCTGCAAATGTTTTGAATTTGGACCAGTCTAAAATTTTGTCATTTGGTAAAGAGTTAAAGAATGAGAAACTGTTAATCCATTGAATTGCTTCTTTTTTATCTTCCTACTTTTTCAAACATAACAAACATATTGTAGCATATGGAAAAGAGTTTACCAAGAATGATTTATTCATTTGTTACTCTTTTTGAATTCAATAATTTTTGAATACATGTCTCATTCATCATCCCTATAAAAGCTCTAAATCACTGTTTAGCCATCTGAAAAATTATATCATAGCTTATAATGGGACTGGGATTTAATTAACTGAAGGACAGATATTGATTTATCAGTTTTATGAGCCATTTGATAGCATTTAACACTTTACCAGAAAACAAAATTTTAGACTCGTCCAAATTCAAATAATTTTACAATGATATGACAATACGAACACAAATCTAAAGTGGCCCAAATGTCGGACCTTACCTTTTAATAGAGTTGAAAACATTGTGGAAAAAGGAGAAAATGCTGGTTACCAGCATTTTCTCCTTTCCCGCAATGTTTTCAAAAGCTTTCTTGTTCAGGGTCGTTGAAAGACAGAATTGTGTGGAAAGCATTTAAATCACTACATCATAATTTGTAATTCCTGTACAATACTTCAGTAGACTGATGCACAATGCATCAGCTGCTAGAAGGTGGAAACATGATTCCCAACCCTCTAAATTTCATTGAGTCTCCCGATTCAAGATAAAAAGCTGGACCACGCTGACTGACAATTCCAAAATGTCTGATATATTGGTACAAAGGTGTGATAAACATGTACCCAAGGTATGTGTATATGGTACATCCGAAGCTGACAAGCTGGTGAGCATACATGTGCATTTCACAGTCAAACAGGTTTTTTGTTTATAAATAGAAATCAATTTACCACTCCTCACAACTCGGCCCATTCCTTACCTATATCTAACGTTGGTTATTCTGAGGTTTCCGAATGTAAGGTGTACTGAGTGGAGATCTTAAACCAATAAAATTTGAGTAGGTGACAATCATTTGAGTAGGTGACAATCATTTGAGAAGGTGACAATCATTTGAGAAGGTGCCGATCGGCAAATTTGCTACTCTAGCAGAAATTCATCAAATCGTCCTTCACCTCACTTTAATGGGTTAATGTTGTAAAAGTATCTCTATAACTCAAGAAACCTGCCCGGGTGCAAGATTCCAAAGCCCACAGTGTCCTGGGGTGCAGACAAAAAGAGTGAAAACATTAAGGTAATCAGTAACGAAAACAATGAAAAAATACAAAGTTTTATACTCACATTTTTAAACATTGACCACCAAAATTCCAATTTGTATAAAAATAGATCAACCCAAATGTGAACATAGTTTTATTTAAATCATTGACGTAGCAATATTTGACAAGTTACCCATGATGGAATAATATAGTGATTCCCAGGAAATTGATTGCAAAAACCAACTGTTGCCTACTGTTACCGATGCTGAAGATTGCTTTCAGAATTTCCAGCAAATCCAGTGATCTACTTTTGACATAATGTGACCCAATTTGAAACTTTTCAGAGATATAATCAATGCAGACATTCTGACCAAGTTTCATGAGTATAAGACTAAATAAGTAGCCTCCAGGGTGCACACAAGGTTTTTCTAAGATTTGGCCCAGTGATCTATGTTTTGACCCAACCTGACCCAATTTCAAACTGTCTGATATATCAAGACAAACATTCTGACCAAGTTTCTTCAATATCAGGGTCAAAAACAATCATGGCCTCTAGAGTGCACACAAGGTTTTTGTATGATTTGTCCTAGTTACCTACTTTTTGATCTGATGTGACCCAATTTCCAACTTGTCCAAGATATAATAAACAAACATTCTGACCAAGTTTCACAAGTATTGGGCTGAAAATGTGGCCTCTAGAGTGCACATAAGATTTTTCTATAAGTTGGCACAGTGACCTACTTTTTGACTTAACATGACCCAATTTTTCACTTGTACGAGATTTTATCAAGACATATATTCTGACTTAGTTTCATGGGTATCTGACAGAAAATGTGGCCTCTAGAGTGCACACAAGATAATTGCTGATGCCAGACTGACATACAATATTGTCAAAAACCCTTTTCCACATGGGATTGTTTCGTAAGGGGTTTCACATTTAATACTGTGATCATGGTTGTGGGGAATCAAGACAATATAACGGTTTAATAATCACTTGCACTGAGCTATTACAGAATCTATTTGCTACAATGTTGTCAAGGGCTATCTTACATTGATTCATCTAAATATGTATGTAAGAAGTAAAGAATTAGCTCCATGACAGTTTAATACAAGAGCAACATAATTATACTAATACATGTACATGTACTTTGAGTCCATGACAAAAACCAACTTGTAGCAGTGTCAAAGCTGTTTTGGCGAGGTTATCTCTCTGAATGCTGGACTGTACTTAGAGTGCAACTTGATTTTGATCTACATCATCCACATGACCAGCATATTTTGCCTTTCGCATGCTTGGATTTGGTATAAAAAAAAAATCCTCTAGAGATCCAATAAATTCAGCAGGCACGAGTGTCAAATATTATAGGCTTTGGGGCATTTCCTGACAGGAGATTCAATTTTCTTTACAAATTAAAGAGAAAATCGTTGAGGTCATACCAATAATTGGCTGATGCAGTCTAAAATAGCGAGGAAATTATCAGCTCACTGCAATATTGGCTCTAGAAATTTTCGTCAACAGTACTCAGTGAGGCTGTGATGTCAACAGCACCAACAGAAGGCCCTCTTCCTCATGTACATCTGAATATCTACAATTTTTCTTTACTTTTCCAAATCAAAAGCATTTGCAGACAACATAATGGCTCAAATGGTGGGAATTGTCATGAAGAGGGTTGAACACATTGTGGGAAAAGGAGAAATTGCTGGTTACCAGCATTTTCTTCTTTTCCCACAGTGTTTTCAAAAGCCTTGTTCATTCATTGTTGTAAAGGGTCAAACACTTCTGAGGCTTTATTTACAAACAATTATAGAATAAACTGTAACTCTAAATTCCAAGACTAGAATTGATACCAACTGCATGGTGGCACCAAACAGTACTTTAAGGTTATTAGTATGCAACATACAGGTATTGAAACAACACCACGATAATAAGGATGCCCATGGCAAAAAAACATACATCTTGAGTTCAGAAGTAAAACTTGTTTATGGCATATGAAAGCCACTGAAACATCATGAGGTCTGTGGTTCATGGTAAACCAGCCCATGGCATCAGACAACTATTATCAGATCAATGATAAACCTGCCCATGGCACCAAACAACCATTTTCAGGTCAATAACAAACTTGGCCAGGTCATCAAACAAACATCACAAGGTCAATGCCAAACCTGCCCATGGCATCAAGCAACAATTATCAGGTAAACAGGGAAAACTGCCCATGGCATCAAATATCATGAGGTTAATTGGTAACTACCCATGGAACTAAAATTGACTGATTTCAAGATGAACTCTGCCCAATTGGCACCAAACAACCAAGATTAGGTCAACAAGAAACATATTTTTGATGTTAGGGATACTTTAACCTTTGCCAAATAATCCTAAGAATATAAAGACCCAGAGGAAAAAGGCTTTTGAAAATTTTGTGGTAAAAGGAGAAAATACTGGTAACTAGCATTTTCTCCTTTTTCCACAATGTTTTTTACCCTTCCGAAAACAAATTTCTATCTCTGAGTGCATATTTTTTGTCATCTGCAATGTTTTCATATCTAAAATTTTGTTGCTTGGTAAAGGGTAAAAGGGTGAACCTTTAATGACTCAACAACAGTGAACAGTTTGTCAAGCTCATCAATCAAAAAGGGCAAGGTCATAAATTTTGCTGTTTGGTAGAGGTAGAGGGTTAACTGGGAACCCTTCCATGACTTGAAAGCAACAAGCACAAGTAGTTAGGATCTGCAATCCACAAGCAATGTTATAACATTTCTGAACTGACAGTAGCTCAAGAAAAAGAACTGAGGGGCAAGCATAGAAGGCCAATTATCTGCAAGTCTCATGTTGTTATAGTACATGGCTCTGCCAGTTGTAACAACATGTTAATGACACATTTTTGATTGCCCAAACATCAATCTTTTAGTTGTTTGTATTTGAGTTAAATGCAGTTTTAACAGCTTAGGTCGTATCACAGCAGTCAGTGTGACCTACTCATGTGTTTCCTGGCTTTCTCACACCTGTACTGACACAACTTTCTTTCCAAGCCACTGACTGCTTTTCTCACATGCATCAGAGGTGAGAAGTGAAAATCACTTGAGAGAAACTTTGCTTGAACCAGGTATCAAACCTGCAACTACCTGGTTACAAGTCGGATAAGTTAACCACTAAGCTATCTGGCCAGGCTCCGTCAATCAAGACAGTGATACTGTAAAGCGTGTATTACATTTGCTGCATTTTACATTAAGTACAATTGTTATGTTTGACACTAAAAAATACAGGCATGAGAAAACATGTGCATAAAGGAAAATGATTCAGAAAATGAGGGAAAACGATTGTACACAGAGTTTTTATTTCAAGCCTTTGGAGTTGTATTTCTAGTGATTAATGAGTGAATCATTGAAATCAAGTTCTTCTTTCATAATAAGGTTTCTTTCCTTTTACTGTATTACTCATCCCTACCGAATCCACTGTTTTTCTTCTTGCTGTAGATTGTTTTTTGGCAAGAGTATCTGAATTTTCACTTGCTTAAATTCTCATTATCCTCTTTGCATAATATTTAGTTGATTTTATATAGATAAATGCCAAAAAAAGATTGAGAAAAAACAGGCAAAGACTTTTGTGAGAAATGTTTCAGCCTAAAATGACCACACAATCCAGAGTTTAAAAACGACTTCAAGGAAAAGGCTTTTAAAAACACTATAGGAAAAGGAGAGAATGCTCATGGTTACCAGCATTTTCTCTGTTTCAAACAATGTTTCCTACCCTCCCAAACACAAGTTTTGTTTTGTATTTTGACACATTTAATTTTTTGCTTGCAAATGCTTTCAGTTTGGACCAGTCTAAAAAGGTTGATTTTAAACCTTGGTAAAGAGTTAATCTGTGGACAGCCTAAAAAATAATGAAATTAATTGCTCATTTGGAGCAATATCATCGCGCAAGATGACTGGAAATTACACATACAGTGTACCTCTTGAGAAAGAAAGATAACTGTTCCTGCATAACATAGAAAAAATTTCAGAATGATGATTCCATGCAAAAACTAAGTAAATAATTCAAAGCTATCTCATGCAAAGTAACTGTGAGATTAAAACAGTACTTAAAAGGAATCAAAACCTATGATAATAGGTTTATAAGAATAACAGAATTTAGAGAAAAAGCCATAGAGGGAATCAAAATTACAGTTAGTATATTTCCTTAATTTAGTAAAACTCTGGGAACTATCAACAAAGATGCCATGTTTCAGAGTTTAACAGACCAAAAACTTTGAAATTTGGAATAACCTCAGTTTTTTCCATTAATTCTATCACACCAGCTTCAATAGATCAAAAAGACTTCAAGGTTTAAAGTGCCTTTACTTAGAGGGAAAAAAAATCATTCAAAGCCCTAGAAGGATCCCTAGCTTAGAAATGTTTCTGATATCCCTTTCCTTAATGCAAGTCTCTTACGTAAAATTAGCCCTTTTGCAAAACAATACAGAGGCAAGAATCATACAACTATGCTTAACAAAATGCACAGTGTAGTCAAGGTAAAAGCAATCATTTTGTTCAGGCTGATCTTGACTCTACTCAGGTCCAAATTCAAAGTATTTGCAGGCAACAAATCAAATTTGGCTCACAGGTGGACTTTTGTCCTTCCAAGGGTAAAAAACATTGTGGCAAAAGAAAAAAAATGCTGGTTACCAGCATTTTCTTCTTTTCCCACAATGTTTTCAAAGGTCTTCCTAGTCAGGGTGGTCAAAACTCTGGATCAAGTGGTAAAGGGTTAAGACTGTTCAGAACCTACAAAACAATCAAGAAAGCCCAGTCAAGATTATTGAAAAATCTTTCCCAAGGCAAACAGGATCTACCAGTATTGTTCTTATTCATTGTATTTTATAATAACCCGTTATTATTGTACTATTGATTGTCCTGAAATTGGTCTTTTCAGGCAATCTAAGCTGTCAGATGCAGAAAGGCAAATAAACTATAAAGAAAAAGCTTAGGTGACAAGTCGGTCTGTAAATGCATGGCTAGGTCCAACAGTTGGTTCTAGGGGCTTTGCCACATAACCATTAGCTCTTTTTACCAAAACGCAATTTGCTGGTGAAAATTTGAATGTGGAAATGATAGAATTTGTCTTTGATTTGCCATTGTGAGAAAAGGAGAAAATGCATTTTTCCTTTTTCCACAATGCTTTTGAAATATTTCTTTCTCAGGTTCATTAAAAATGCGGGACTGCATGTTAAAGGGTTCACTCTTTACCAAACAACAATAAGTTTCAGACTTGTCAAAGCTGAAACCAGTTTCAGACCACAAATAAAAGATGGCTCAAACAATGGGATTCACCTATGAAAGGGCAGAAAGCATTGAGGTAAGGGGGAGAGAATCTGGTTACCAGCATTTCCTCCTTTTTCCACGTTTTCAAAAGCCAATTCTTCCTCAGGGTCGTCAAAACTCTTGATTGTTTGGTAAAGGGTTAATTATTGAATATATTCCCTTTTGATTTCATGATAGATCAAGATGTAACATCTTTATCAAATAAAGGTTTTGTATGAGCAGGATGATCTTCTTTTTCACTCTCTGCAAAATACATACACTGTGTTGATCATGATCTGCAGGATAAGGGTAAGTAACTCTTGATATAGACTATGTCAGGTAGATAATAAAATTCCATTGAAACACAGAATTTAAGCAATCTTGACAGAATGCACAATTAGGTATCTTATTGTCTGGTCAGTAAGAACTGTGTGCAATGGCTCCTTATGCAAGGCTCAAATGAACACTTGTTTTTAAAAGTCAAGCAAACGTTCATAAAATCAGATGTTGTCATACCTTTCAAAAAAGGGGCTATCAATCTGAAAATATCTATAGGGGCAATAACTGTGTAAAATATTTATATGGACTATAACTGTAAAATATCCATGTTGACTCAGATCATAATAATGCAAGACTATGAGGTTATTTAACATGCCTGGGTACAATGCTGAATTCTATTGGATGAGTACACTGCAGAACCAGTCTATATTTTGGACGAGGCAACAGCCGAGTCCAAATTATAGACTGGTTCTGCAGTGTACGAATCCAATTGAATTCAGTATTGTACCCAAGCATGTTAAATGACCTCTTTATTTCACACGTTTTGACTTTAAAACAATAAATATGTGAGTTATTTCCGTTTAATTAACCTTTCAAAACAATTTAAAACTGTGGATATTGGTAATTCTTAAAACGCTTTTGTAAAGGTGGGGTGGGGAATGAACAGAATGAATCTGAGAAATCCTATCGATATCTTCGTTAATTAATTGGCTTCCTTCTGAAGATATGATCTGTTGACAGGCTAGCGTCATATCCTTTCACACTGTCAGGTTTGTATGGACGATCGTGGTGCCTTTAAACTTTTCTGAAGAATGTCCTCATTAAGTTATTAAGCTCTACAGGCGCGATTTCTTCCATTGTACGCGTCTCGTTTGTCAACTGATCCCGCATCCAGGCACTGAATCTTTTTATGCCTCTCTCCGTCTTAACAAGACGCGTAGGGAATCCGAAAATTCTTTCTCGGACAGCAAATTGAATGAAATTGCAGATGATAATTTTGTTACAAGGGCAACTACTCTGCCTTGCAATTATCGTATCCGCGACGCTAGCCTTATTCTGAAAAATCCAATTTCTGGACTCTGGCCTCGTTCCGAGAAATCCATATTGGGCTCTGACCTCATTCTGAAAAATCCATATTGGACTCCAATATGGATTCAGATATTTTGTACGCACATGGTAGTATTAAAGCGATTTCATTGGACTTGTGCTGTAGGTGTGAAATAAATAACAATATGTCACATAACTCTCAAAGTGGAGCAGGGGGAGTAAAATGATGAGTGCAGATAATTGTTACACAGGTACAAAAGGGCTATAACTCAGGAAATATTCTTTGCCAGAGACATGTTGACACTAGACACAACATTACAGATCATAATACATACATCATAGTGATAAATCCTATTTCCACGAATATAAGAGGATATGTGCAGATAAATGTATCACAAGTGAAAAAAAGGGCCATAGCTCTGGAAATATTCACAACCTAACTAAGTAAAGCATCTTATTTGTTGGTGTTATTATATTATTAACATGTGACAAATACAAGTTGAAAGTTCATTTCTATCAAAACTCCTATTTTAAGATTACCAAATATATACTTGATGGAAGTAATTGAAAGTCTGAAAATCGCGACTGAGATCCATTGGATTATTCTATTTAAAAAAACATAGTAAGCAGGCATTCAAATAATGTCACAGGCAAGAATTACATAGGCAAATCATCCGAAAGTAGTGCAGATGCTATGGCACATTCTTTTTTCGCGGGCTTTCTGTAGTAATTATTACCATATATATTTCAATGAATATATTTCATCCATATATGGTAAGTATGGGCAGAGTCCCTAAAAGATACTGTTCTATAAATATCCATAGTATATTAAAAATCTATAAATACCTGTGGTATATCAAAAATCTATAAATATCTGTGGTATATCAAAAACAAGAGGGCCATGATGGCCCTGTATCGCTCCACTGGCTTATAAATATAAACCATAAATACTAAACATTTCAATTCTGAGCCAAATGGTTTCAAAATGAAGACTTACAAAGTTTTCTCTTTAAAAGCCCATGTGAAAGTTGAGACGCGCAAGGCAAAGCCATTTTTGATCCCAGAGCTATAATTACTTGAACCCTGGTAGAGGTCCACAAGATAAAGCCACATGCCAAAATAATACAAGTCTATGCTGTATGGTTATAAATAAGGTGATTTTCAAGTTTTGTCCATATGAAGCCTCTGTAAAACATAAGACCCCTGATACAAGGCTAATTTAAAAAAAAAAAAATATCAAAACAGGAAGATTTCTTAAGTTATCACTATGTAAGTCCATGTAAAACTTGTGACTCCTGCGGTGGGGCCGATTTTGACCCCAGGGCTAAAATTTTGGCCTGCTTGGTAGAGGCCCACTAGATATAGCAACATGCAAAATTTGGTAGCTCTAGGCCTTATGGCTAGGTACAGGAAGATTTTGAAAGTTTTCTCTATATAAGGCTATGTAAAACTTGTGACCCCTGGGGCAGAGCCAACTTTGACCCCAGGGCTATAATTTGAAGAAACTTGATAGAGGTCTACTACATAAAGCTACATGCCAAATTTGGTAGCCCTATGCCTTATGGTTTCAGACAAGAAGATTTTCAAAGATTTCCAATATTTTTCAGTTTTGTTGCCATGGCAACCAGAGTTTTTGAAGGAATCAAATTCTTTCAAAAAATTCAGAAGAGGACCATGGCAGGATCATTTCTGTGAAGTTTCACGAAAATTGGATGGGTAGTTTCAGAGAAGAAGATGTTTGAAATAAAAGTTAACGCACGGACGGACGGACGGACAATCAGACACACGGACGGACTGACGGACGGACACCGGGCCATGACATAAGCCCGCTGGCCTTCGGCCAGTGGAGCTAACAGCAACAAACCAACAATAGCAACCAATAAACAACCACCAGCCAACCAACAGCAACCAACCAATCAAAAACAACAACAAACCAGCAACTTAAAACAACAACCAACATTTGCAACAAACAAACAATATAAACAAGCAACACCCAACTAATCAACAACAACAAACAATCAATCAACAACAATTGGCAATACTACGAACAACAACAACCTTCAACAACAACCAACAACATTGGTTATTAAAGGTTGCTGTTGTTGTTGGTTGGCAGTGTCACATTGACTTCAGGGTTGAGATATTGAGGTCATTCTTGTACCGTAGGAAAATTCAACTCTCCTCTAAAATTGGTTCACAGGTGTCTACAACATATTTCCAGAAATAAAGTTAATCGCAGGCTGAAAAATACGTTCTTGGAGCGAAACATGCAAAAAGATTTTCTCTCCCTGCCAGTGTGTTTGTCTCGACCCAGCTGGTCTTTTCCTTGTATAGATAAAACGTTTCTAGTTTTTATGCCCTATGCGTGACGTTACTCTGTTTGATGACTCCATGCTTGCGTTGTCTATGACCCGCTTTTCCTTATAAATTATAGACACGATGTTTCCAGTTCTCGGGTTTCCAGTTCTCGGGCTCTGGGCACGTCATTTCTATATGTACATGACCCCACTCGTGTGTGAGACACTATGAGGTCACTTACCCCTGGAAAAGTATTGTAGCACGATATAGGTTACATTCCATTTTGAAAGTTGCGCTGACTCATGCATGATAAAAGCCTCTACCACTGCTGACAGGGCTTTCTGTCCTATAATTCTATCCAATTTATTATTGAATATAAACAACTAATGAGGAAGTCAGCCTTTCTGAAAAATGGTGGCAGGTTTTCAATTCATTCTATTGATGTTTTCCTCATTTCTCTTCCTGGAACTCTGACATTACATAACTCTGGTCTGTCAATAAATGCTACAAGATTCTCTCAGAAATCTATTCTGTGTCAACAAAATACATATTGCTGCCATGTCTGGAGTGATCTATCTAATTTCAATAAGGCGTCTTTTAACCCTTTACCACACAATACTGACTTTTAACGACCCTGAGAAAGAGGCCTTTGAAAACATTGTGGGAAAAGGAGAAAATCCTGGTAACCAGCATTTTCTCCTTTTCCCACAATGTTTTCTGTCCTTTTATAGGCAAATCTCACCATATGAGCTATATCTAATTTGTCGTCTGCAAAAGCTTTCAATTTGGGCAAGTGTAAAAAAAGGGTTAAGGCTCAGTTGCTATACCAAACAACAAAATTTGGACTTGTTCAATTTGGAACCATTTGCAGACAAGAAGTTAAATGCAGTGCAAAAGATTGAATTTGTCTTTGAAAGATTTGGAAAAGGAGAAGCACTTGTTCCCAAAATTGTCTAAGATCCAACTGCTCCTAAATATGTCTAAGATCCAACTGCCCTTTGATATCTTTAAGATTCAACTGCTCCTCTATATATCTAAGATCTAACAGCTCTCCAGCTTGTCTAAGATCCAACTGCTCTTTAATATATCTAAGATCAAACTGCCCTTCGATATGGTAAGATCCAACTGCCCTTCAATATGTCTAAGATTCAACTGCCCTTCAATATGTCTAATATCCAACAGCCCTTCAATATGTCTAAAATCCAGCTGCTCTTTGATATGTCTAAGATCCAACTGCTATTCACTATGTCTAAGACCCAACTACCCTTTAATATGTCTAAGATCCACCTACCCATTTGATATGTCTAAGATCCAAATGCCCTTCAATATGTCTAAGATCCACCTGCCACTCAATATGTCTAAGATCCAACAGCCCTTCAATAGGTCAAAGATCCAACTGCTCTTCAGTATGTCTAAGATCCAACTGCCCTTCAATATGTCTAACTTCCCACTTCTCTTCAATATGTCTACGATCCAACTGCCCTTAAATATGTCTAAGACCCAACTGCTCTTCAATATGTCTAAGATCCAACTGTTCTTCAATATGTATAAGATCCAAC
Source organism: Tridacna gigas (assembly GCA_945859785.2). Lineage (NCBI taxonomy): Eukaryota > Metazoa > Mollusca > Bivalvia > Cardiida > Cardiidae > Tridacna > Tridacna gigas. The sequence continues at coordinate 23,421,583 of OX244030.2, forward strand.
TGCTCTTCAATATGTCTACAATCTAACTGCCCTTCAATATGTCTAAGATCCAACTGCTTTTTAATATGTCTAAGATCCAACAGATCCAACTACCCTTCAGTATGTCTAAGATTTAACTGCTCCTGATTATGTCTTAAACCCCTTTTTTCCAGACAACAAAATATAGACTTGTCCAAATCCAGAACATTAAACTTTGCAGATGGCAAACAAAATTTGGCTCAAATGTTGAGACTTGTCTTTTACATATTAGATAATAATAGTGGGTAAAGAAGAAAGTGCTGGTTATCACCATTTATCCTTTCCTCACAATGTTTTCAAAAATCTTTCCTTTAAGGTTGTTAAAGCTCAGGATTATGTGATTAAGGGTTAAATGACTCATTAACAATTACACTAAACCCACTATATGTATTTTTTTGAAGAAGCAAAATTTACTTTGATTGTATTTGAGCAAGCAGCTTAACCCTTTACCAAACAACAAATTTTAGACTGGTCCAAATTGAAAGCATTTGCAGACAACAAATTAAGGGTAGTCCAAATGATGAAATCCGCCCTTGATAGACTAGAAAACATAGTGGGAAAAGGAGAAAATGCTGGTTACCAGCATTTTTTCCTTTTCCCACAATGTTTTCAAAAGCCTTCTTCCTCAGGGTCGTTGAAAGTCGGGAATGTGTGTTAAAGAGTTAAGAGAATCATCAGCCACTTCATCCGAGACATTAGAAATCATCTTTCACAAGTCAACTTAGCCCTCTGAAAATTTACAGGTTCATTGTCCTGTTCCCTTACCAGCAGTGCAGATAAAGATCAAAATGTAAATAACATCATAAAGTCAAATCCTGGATCTACACTGTCTAATTATTTGGTGATATTCCTTTTGTAACTCTACCTAAAGATAACATGTTACACTCACCAAAATTCACAGCATTTGCAGATGACAATTCAAATGCAACTCAAGATGTACATGTAGCATTAGGGGGGAAAAAGGAGAAAATAATGGTTACCAGCTTTTTCCCCAGATTCCACAGTGTTGTTTCTAAGGCTTACCCTGAGAAAGAAGGCAACTGAAAACATTGTGGGAAAAAAAAAGAAAATGCTGGTAACCAGCGTTTTCTCCTTTTTCCACATTGTTTCCTAATTGAAGAAAATCCTGGTAACCAGCGATTTTTCTTTTTCCGAGAACGTTTTCTAACCTTTCAGAACCAAATCTAATAATTTGAGCCACACTGAATTTGTTTTCTGCGAAAGCTTTCAATTTGGCCTACTCTAACATTGTGTCCACTGGTAAAGTGTTGACTGGGTCTGTCCATACTGAGTGAAGATATTTATTCATCTATTTAGCAGTCTAAACATGAAAGATTACACAATTCTGCCAGAAAAAACAGTGTTCAAGTGACTTAACCCTTTACCACACAATCCCAACTTTTTACAACCCTGAGAAAGAAGCCTTTTGAAAACATTGTGGGAAAAGGAGAAAATGCTGGTAACCAACATTTTCTCCTTTTACCACAATGTTTTCTACCCTTCCCAAAACAAATGTCAACTTTTAAGTCACATTCATTTTGTCGTCTGCAAATGCTTTCAATTTGGAATGGTCTAAAATGTTGTTGTTTGGTAAAGAGTTAACAGTTAAGTGAGATCTTGCAATACCTTGAACAGAGAAAAAAGCAATTTCAATTTTGGGGGAAATTTGTCTTATAGAATAGAAATTCAATGAGGCTCAGTCACGCAACAGTATAGTTTTTCTTAGCACATTACCTCCTGCAGATAAATTTCGCTATTTTGTAGCAGACCACTTTAGAAAGCATGGTTACAAATGTAGATATTGCTCTTAACCCTTTACCATACAATTACGACTTTTACCGACCCTGATAGAGAAGGCTCTAGAAAACATTGTGGGAAAAGGAGAAAATGCTGGTAACCAGCATATTCTCCTTTTCCCACAATGTTTTCTATCCTATCAAAGATAAATTCAATCATTTGACTAATGTTTAAAGTGTTGTCTGCAAATATTTTCAATTTGGACAAGTCAACATTTTTCTTATGTGGTAAAGAGTTAATGAGAAATTTCTCATTTTGCCTCTTTTGTGTTTGTTTTCACAGAGAACACAAGAATTACCAAAACATTTATATAAGTACATGTATAGCAGTATATACAAATTTCTGTTTAGTTCTGTGAGAGAATGGCAGACTTTTTTGAAATCCAAGTGATGGAGTAATTGTAGATACAGTCCTGATAAAAAAATCATATCATAATTTATGCATGAAATACATTGGATACAAATATGACTCTTTATTTCATGCTTTTCAGTAGTTTATCGAGAAATAATGGTGGATTATGGTTTATTATTTCATGGTCACAACCAGTGAAAATACCAATTTCATATTCTCTAACTCCTCAATTGAAGGTTGAAACAGTAGTTCCCGTGCACTAGTTACCAAGATAAACAACGCATGCCATTCAACAGCAAAAAATGTAGTAATTTACGTGCATTTATCCTATATTTCTCATACTTTATGTAATATTGTAATGCATTGTTATGTGAGGGGTTACGCCACGGGGAATTACCCAAAACAACTCTACTGGATTTTGATGAAAGACCCAACCAAAAAGGGGTTAAAATTAAGAAATATATAGAATATTTCTTTTTTTCGGTGAAAGATTGAAATTTATCGTATCTCATGAGCATCATCGGTAGTATTTACAGACATGGCTGCAGCACTCATCAAAATATTACCAATGAAAAAAACAAATATCCTCTATGATTACTTAACACTTTACAATACAATCCCATGTTTTTATGACCCTGAGGAAGAAAGCTTTTCAAAGCATAGTAGGAAAAGGAGAAAATGCTGGTAACCATCATTTTCTCCTTTTCCATAATGTTTTCTTTCTTTTAACCCTTTTACAAACAATCCAATGTTTTACCGATACTCAGGAAAAAGGCTTTTGAAAAGATTATGGGAAACAGACAAAATACTTGTATTAACCAGCATAATTAATTTCTGCTTTTCCCTAATGTTTTCTACCCTTTCAAAGAGGGATCCCATAATTTGGGCCAGGTACAATTTTAATTGAGTCAAGTGTAGAATTTTATCATTCGGTTAAAGACAAATCATATATTTTCATGTAATTTTGAGCCACATTTGTCATTTGCAAATCAGTACAGAGAAATCTAAAATTTTGTCATGCATTAGAGATTTCAATAAATCATACATAGCATGGAAAATAAAGCAGAGTAGTGACCTTTAAAAATACATGTTCTACAAACATAATTATATGCTGTCTTTTAGAACAGAAACCTGATTAGTAGGTCAAAACTTCTACAGCCCTTTTTGTGAACTTTGAGAAAAGAACATGACTGGAAGGAGTTCTCTCAAACAGGTATATTTTCTTTTATGCGGCATATTTTTCTTAGCAAGAATGGTGTCTAAACCATCACTGACACGGAACTTTACCTCACTACCCGACAACCAAGTTTTAGACAAGTTGTTAACTATCAAAAGGGGAACCCATACAACAAGGCTAGGTAACCATAAAATAATCTTTGACACAGTCACACCCCTTTTAGACTTGGAATTTTCACTAGAAATCTAGCAACTACAGCCAGCCATTGGCACCTGCATGCAGTGCTGTTATATGTTTGTGCCTTGGTGAAAGAAAAATCTTCCTGGATTTCAGTTGATTGTATTTTCAGTGCTTAAATAGGGTCAAATTCATGTGACATTTAACCTTTAACCTGACAGCAAAATTTTAGCCTTGTCCAAATTTGCAAAGCATTTGCAGAAGACAATTTCAATGTGACTCAAACAGTACAATTTTCTCTTGACATGGTAGAAAACATTATTTTCAAAAGGCTTCTTTCCCAGGATCGTTAAAAGGAGACATTGTGCGGTAAAGGGTTAATAAACATACTTGGAAAAGTAGAAAACACTGGTTACCAGCATTTTCTCCTTTTCCAACGGTGTTTTTCACTCCTTCAAATACATATTATACCATTTTAGCCACAATTCATTTGTCATCTGCAAACCTTTTGTATTTGGACAAGTCCACTTTTTTTATTATTAGGGTTAGGAGTTAAAGGGTCATTAAACCATTTTGATTGTTTTTGCGAGTTTTAAGTTTTAAGAACTTGTTGACAAAAACAGCTACATGTAGTTTTCATCCACCTTCAAAGATCGCTTCGAAATTAAAAAAAATGCAAGAAAACATGAGAAATCATCAAGTTTTCTTTTTTTTTAGTCTTACTCTAAAATTTTCTAGTCAATAGAATTACAGTATGGCCGTTATTTCATAATTTTAATGAAGCCACATAATATTATTGGATGTCTGTAGCTCAGTTGGTAGAGCCTCCAGTAGTTTTGGGATTGCTGGTTTCATTTTGTTTTTCCCCCAACTAAGGGTTAACAATCACATTAACCCTTTATCACACAATCCAATGTTTTGAACGACTCTGGAGATAAAGACTTTTGTTGAAAACATTGTGGGAGAAAGAGAAAATGCTGGTAACCAGCATTTTCTCCTTTTCCCATAATGTTTTCTGAACTATCTAAGCCAAATTCCACCATCTGCACCACATTTAAATTGTTGTCTGCAAATGCTTTCAATTTGGACATGTCTATGATTTTGTCATTTGGTAAAGAGGTACCAGCATTTTTGATTCTCCTTTTTTGCAGTGTTATCAAAAGCTTCTTTTTCATGGCTGTTAAAATTCAGGATGGTATGGTAAAGGGTCAAGAAAATTATGATATAAGTAGGTTGGCACGAGCAAAATTTAATGTGTTGTCTTATCCAATACATTTGTTAGTAAACTTCTGTTTTATTTTTTTAGTGATTTACATTGTGATAAAATAATCTTTCATAATATTTAGGTTGTAAATAACATGCATGCCAAATAAATATAAATAATTTTGTCATTTCTCCTAAACACGAGGCAACACAGGGCAATCTTTTGATTTTATCTGAAACTGATGAAAGACTCCAGGAACATTTAGACCTTCCAAAATGATCCATATTTTCTCTGTAAATTCTTTGGCTGTTCACCATAATCTCTTAACTCTTTACCAAAGGACAAAATTTTACACTAGTCCAAATTGAAAGCATTTGCAGATTACATATTAAAGGTGACTAAAATGACAAAATGGAAACCAGCATTTTCTCTTTTTCCTACACTGCTCTATCACACAATCCCAAGTTTGAACAATCCGCTGAAGAAAGCTTTTGAACATATTTTCGGACAAGGAGAAAATGCTTGTTACCTGCATTTTCTCCTTTTCTAACAATACTTTCTACCTGTTTCAATGAAAAATCACACAGTTTTTAAATCACATACAATTTGTCCTCTTCGAATGTTTTGGATTCGGACAAGCGCAATTTTTTGTCTTCTGGTAGAGAATTAAAAATCTTTGAATTCCCTTCATACAAGCTTGCATTGAATATAATTATTTTCACATGTATACTGATGATTATATCAAAATTATATTGACAGAGCACTTCATCTATGATTTATTACACACAAGGTCAAAATTGGTCAAACCAACCTCATAAATATTTCAAGAGTAAAGAGTTAACCATTTCAAGTCTCCATTCAGTCTGCATAAAACCTATTGATCAACCTTATTAGAGACGCTAATCTTCAGTCAAAATAAAAAATAAAATTTTAAAACAAACTTCACATTTTTATTTTCATTTTTTTCATTCTATTTTCAGACACTGACACATGATGTTATGTGTCAAGACAATTTTCAATTGCATTTATATTTATAACCCATTTCTGTACTGATTAATTCAGAACCTACCAAAAACTCTGACATATAATACAAAATACAAATATTTGGGGAAAAGGAAAAAAAAATATATCATACAGTATGAAAAATGTGCTAGAAAAGGATTCAACTCTATGTAATAAGCAAATAACTCATTTATAAAGAACTGCTCCTGTTCAAATACTTTTCAAAGCTGTCATGTCAGGTGCAGGGCTTTTGACCCTTTACCACAAAATCCCAACTTTTAATGACCCCGAGAAAGAAGGCTTTTGAAAACATTGAGGGAAAAGAAAAAAATGCTGGTAACAAGCATTTTCTCCTTTTTCCACAATGTTTTCTATCCTTCCCAAAACAAATTTAAATTTCTTAGTTACATATATTTTGTCATCTGCAAATGCTTTCAATTTGGACCAGTCTAGAATTTTGTTGTGTGGTAAAGAGTTAAAAGTCAAATTTATTCAGTAATTGATTAATTAACCTTTTTCAAATCTACAGTCTACTTTGACACTGAAGATAAAAAAGCCTTTTGCTTCCTTTTATTCACTTTTTTAACCCTTTATGTCACTATCCTGAGTTCTAATGACCCTGAAGTAGATAGCTTTTGAAAACAATGTGGGAAAAGGAGATAATGCTGGTAACCAGCATTTTCTCCTTTTCCCATAATGTTTCCTACATTTTTAGGGACAAATCCTATCACATGAGCCACAATCACCTAAATGTCTTCAAAAGCTTTCGATATAGACAGGCCTAAAATTCTATGTAGTTTAAGGATTAACTCGTCACCAGACGACAAAATTTCAGACTGGTCCAATTTGAAATCATTTGCAGATGACAAAATAAATGCTGCACAAATTATGAAATTTGTCTTTGAAAAGGTAGAAAATATTGTGGGACATGGAGAAAATGTTATGTCTCCTTTTCCCACTATTTTTTAAAAAGCCTTTTCTGTCAGGGTCATTGAAATTTTTATCATGTGGCATAGGGCTACTATTTGATGTAAGGGCTACAAAAAAATATTCTACAATACATTTTGACGAAGAAAGAAAAGGGCCTACAATGGGAAAAGGAAACAAAAATTCTTAGTACATCTTGGCAATACCATTTAGCACTTTTACGGTAGTTTCCTATCCAGCAACTGAAACAAAGAAAAGCAGTATGAAATTATATGTATCTGTATCTTCTATAGATATTAGGTCATACCTCCAGATAAGAGGGAGTGAAAGTACTCTAACCCGCATTATTTCTCTTCCAAACCCTATGTTGTGGGTACTCATTAGAATTGTTTCAATGAGATGATTCTAATGAGTACCCATAAAATAGGGTTTAGTGGAGAGTTGGAGAGTTATTAATATTTTCAATTTTGATAGTGGCCAAAAGCCAATCAACCAACTACCCTGCCTGAAAGCCATCCAACCAATCAAACAATTAATCAGTAAGCCAGCCAAACAACCAACAAGCAAGTCAAATGACAAACTACCCAGCCAGCAAGCCATGCAATCAGCAAGCATATCAACCAATGTGTGAACCAAAGAATCAGGAAACCAACCAGCCTGAAACCTCCACAAAATAACCAGCCAACAAACCAACCAGCCAATGCAATTCAGGAGCAACAAAAAATATGACTGTAAGAGAATGATCTTGCCTGCTGATATCTGCTGGTGTTTATATTCTATGAAAACAACAATCAGAATCTCCTATCTAGAAGAAAGATAGATTGCATCTTATCTTCTCTATTTTCAGCTTTCTGTCCTTTGCATCATTAGGAATCTTAGGATAACTATGGAATATTGGATAACAATGGAATAAAGTAAAAAATCTAATTAAAAAAATATTACATTAATTTATACTTTAACCAAACAATGTGGACTCTTATCTCATGATCCTGAACAAGATGAAGAACTACCTAGCCAGCAAGCAAGCCACCCAACTTTCCAATCAGCAAACGGGCCAGCCAAAGAATCAGTAAACCAACCAGTCAGCTCCAGCCTAGTAATGATGAATGCCAGAACATACATGAATATGTGAGCTGTCACCATGATATAGCTGAAATAACTTGAAAGTGGCATAAAACACAATTCAATCAATCAATCAATTTTTATTCATGAACAATGTTTTCAAAAGGCATCTTCCTCAGGGTCTTTAAAATTCAGAATTATTTGGTAAAGAATCAACTATTTACCACACAATCCCACGTTTTAACTACCCTGAATTTAGAGAAGGCTTTTGAAAACATTGTGAGAAAAGGAGAAAATGCTGATAACAAGTATTTTCTCCTTTTCCCCGCAGTGCTTTCTACCCTATCGCAGATAAATTCCAATGTTCCAGTCACATTTCATTTTGTCGTCTGCAAATGCTTTGAATTTGGACAAGTCTGAAATTTTGTCATTTGGTAAAGAGTTAAGCCATGACTATATTCAGACATCATAATTATATTTTGCAGCTGGAATGTTCTGTAAACCTAATGGTAAAAGGCTACATTAATCCAACCGGGCAATTTTCTCCTTTACCAACAATGCTTCCAAATATGTTCATAAACTTTTATTCATGTAAATCATCTATGGTTTACAAAGATATTTTCAAAGTTATCTGCAGCAAATTTCATTTCATGAAATCGATGGATTGAATGCTGTTTTATGCTGCTTTTAACATTATTTCAGTCATATCAAACATACAGCTCAGACATTCAGGTGTCTTCTGGGTTTTGTCAGGACAAGCCTAAAATGATTTAAATTGAAGTGTCTTGCACAAGTATATTCAGTAAAACTCTCACAGTCAGTGCTTAGAATAAGGTTCAAACACAGCACTTCCAGGTAATGAATCCCATACTCTACCATTGAGCCATGTAGGACCACTTGTACATGTATATAAAATACCAGATTAACCCTTTTTCTCAATAAAATGATTTTTAATGGTCCTGAGAAACTGTTTATATCCTTTTCTCACAATGTTTTCTACCCTTCCAAAAACTAAATTCAATTTTTCTGTTTATTTTGTGGCCTGCGAATGCTTTCAATCTGAACAAGTCTGAAATGAAATTTGTTGTTTGGTCAAGAGTTAAAACTTTACCACAAAATCCAGCATTTTCTCCTTTTCCCACAATATTTTCTACCCTTTCTGATACAAATCCCATCACTGGAGTATCATTTTATTTTTTTGTCGGCAAATGCTCTCAATTTGGACCAGTCTAAAACTGTATCTTGTGGTAAAGATTTAACCAACTTCTGTTAGGGAAATTCCTTCATCTTGTTATCAGAAGACATCATGAACCCTTGAAAGAATCAGAGGAAAGTAGTTCTGACAAGATAATCTCCATATGACCACAACCTCGAAATCTAGACTATCTGTGATCATAGACAAATCATAATACATTTCACTTTTTCTATTACCATACAATCCCTGTTTTAGTAAGGGGAGAAGGTTTTATGGAAACATAGTGGGGAAAGGAGAAAATGCTGGTAATCAGTATTTTCTCCTTTTCCCACAATGGTTTCAATCCTTTCTGATACATATCCAACAATTTGCACCAACTTTAATTTGTCATCTGCAAATACTTACAATTAGGACCTCTGTAGAATTGTTGTTCGGTACAGATGACCAATTCTTGAACAGTTTGATCCCCGGTTTGGTTAATTTCTTTCTGAGCACTGATGACAGTAATTGCGACACGATTCATTCCTCTCTAACCACTGACTACTGTTTTGACAATGATAATGTGGGAAAGCAGCCAACGGCTTGGAAAAAATATTGTTCTAGTACTGGAAAAAGGAACTCCGGGAAAGCATGGATAGGTGCACTGGCCACCACGATATAACAGAAATAATGTTGAAAAAGGTATTAAACACCATACAATCAATCAATCAGTTCTTGAACAGACTACTCCTAAATAAACTGTAAGCTGCTATAATTGACAAAAATGTAAATCATTCTACAGAAAGGACAAAATTTAACATTGCTTTTTTTTTCAATGGATAGAAAGAACTATTCTGGAAAAAAGGACCACCTGCCTGTGACATGCGATTGTTTCTTTTCCCTCAATGTTTTCATCAGTTGTAAATTTCATAAGTCTCACTGGCTATTTTCAACTCTTGACCACACAACAAAATTTTAGACTGGTCTAAATTGAATGTGTTTGCAGACAACAAATAAGATGGGGCATAAACAACAGTATCTGTCTTTGAAATTGTTGAAACTAGAATAACTATCACTAAAGGTGATAAATACCCCCGCCCCTATATTTCATGTCACAGGGGCAATAACTCTGCAATGTCAATTTAGGGGCAATAACTCCATAATCATTAGGCCAACACTCATGAAGTTTGTGCTTTGCACATCTACTGCTCCTGGTGAATATCATGACAAACATCAAGTGAATAAGACTTATACTGAAGGAATAGTTCTCTGGACAAGAAGTTTTGAGTAAATTAAGGGGTAATTAATTTGGCAAACATTTGAGAAAAATGCATCTTGAACCTCTACTGCTCCTGGTGAATATTTATGCAAAGTATCAATTTAATTGGACACAAAACTAAATGAGTGTAAAAAAGTGAAGACCATGATCTGACAATATGTCTGAGACACAGCGGCTGGTCTGGATCCACGCTTGTTGCAAATGTCCAAAGGTGCCTTTTCGCATAATGTTGGCCAACTATACATATGACAGAAAAGACCTCCTTAAAGTGAATCAGACAGAAACTGTAGGAGAAGTTGTCCGGACAAGCATTTTTAAGTCAAATCAGGGGCAATAACTCAGTAATTCTTGATGGAATTTTTAAAAAATGTGTGTCTTGCACATCTACAGCTCCTAATGAACACTTATGCCAAGTTTAAAGTGAATCAGACAGAAACTGTAGGAGGAGTTGTCCGGACAAGCATTTTTAAGTCAAATCAGGGGCAATAACTCAGTAATTCTTGATGGAATTTTTACAAAATGTGTGTCTTGCACATCTACAGCTCCTAATGAACACTTCTGCCAAGTTTAAAGTGAATCAGACAGAAACTGTAGGAGGAGTTGTCCGGACAAGCATTTATAAGTCAAATCAGGGGCAATAACTCAGTAATTCTTGATGGAATTTTCACAATATTTGCGTCTTGCACATCTACAACTCCAAATGGACACTTCCGCCAAGTATAAAGCGAATCGGACTGAAATTGTAGGAGGAGTTGTCCGGACAAGCATTTTAAATGTGAATCAGGGGCAATAACTCATTAATTCTTCATAGAATTTTCATGAAAGTTGCATCTTGCACATCTACAACTCCTGATGAACACTTATGCCAAGTTTAAAGTGAATCAGACAGAAACTGTAGGAGAAGTTGTCCGGACAAGCATTTTTAAGTCAAATCAGGGGCAATAACTCAGTAATTCTTGATGGAATTTTTAAAAAATGTGTGTCTTGCACATCTACAGCTCCTAATGAACACTTATGCCAAGTTTAAAGTGAATCAGACAGAAACTGTAGGAGGAGTTGTCCGGACAAGCAATTTTAAGTCAAATCAGGGGCAATAACTCAGTAATTCTTGATGGAATTTTTACAAAATGTGTGTCTTGCACATCTACAGCTCCTAATGAACACTTCTGCCAAGTAGCAAGGGAATTGGATCGAAACTGTAGGAGGAGTTGTCCGGACAAGATTTTGCGGACAGACCGACTGCCTGACCGACCGCATGACCGACCGACCGACCAACCGACCGACCGACCGACAGGCTGATTCCAGTATACCCCCCACAAACTTCGTTTGCGGGGGTATAAATATTGTAGGAGGAGAAGAAAATGCTGTTTACCAACATTTCCTTCTTTTCCCACAATTTTTTCAATAGCTTTCTACTTCAGGGTCATTAAACCTCGGGATTGTATCTTAAAGAGTTAAACACAGCAGATCTCATGCAAGTGAGTTATTAACCCTTTATCAAACGACAAGATTCTAGACTGGTCCAAATTAAAAGCATTTGCAGACAACAAAATATATGTAACCCCAAAATTGAAGTTTGTTTTAAAAAGAGTAGAAAACATTGTGGGAAAAGGTGAAATGATGGTTACCAGCATTTTCTCCTTTTCCCACAGTGTTTTCAAAAGTTTTCCTTCTCTGGGTCGTTAAAAGTCGAGATTGTGTTGTAAAGGGTTAATGCAAGAGCCCAGTGAAAAAAAGATAGTTGTATTGTGATCAAAGGTAGTGGTTGCAAGCAACTGCTTCTTTTTCAACGATGTTTTCAACAGCTATCAATTTCAGGGGCTTAAAATCTTAAATAACAGCCTAAAATAGTTACAAAAGTACATCCCGAGCCAGTGAAAATTATTAACCCTTTACCAAACCAAACTGAAAGCATTTGCAGAAGACAAAATAAATGGGACTCAAAAATTGAAATTTGTTTCCGGAAGGGTAGAAAACATTGTGGGCAAAGGAGAAAATGCTGGTTACCAGCATTTTCTCCTTTTCCCACAATGCTTTCTAAAGCTTTTTTTCTCAGGGTTGTTAAAAGTCGGGATTGTGTGGTAAAGGGTTAAATGACCTAACTCTCCACCAGACAACAAAAATGTAGACTTGTCCACATTGAAAGCCTTTGCAGACGACAATTTAGATGTGGCTTACATAATGGAATTTGTCTTCATTTACATTGTGGAAAAAGGAGAAAATTCTGTTTACTAGCATTTTCTCCTTTTCCCACAATGTTTTCAAAAGGCCTCTCGGAGTTGCTAAAACACCGGATTGTGTGGTAAAGAGTAATAATACAAGAGGCCAAAGAAAAAAGGTATCACTATTGTGATCAATGATTCGTGCAATACAGGAGTACAACTTTGAACGCTCCAGGGCAAGTGTAAAGGTAAAATAAAGGTGGCGCCAGGTGAACTTAGGATAATATACTACTCTACATGCAGTGGTGATTGTCAAATCAGTTCAACGTTAACACTCTAACAAGTAGTTACAAACGATAATTGGAAAAAACTGTTTGGTGTTTACTATCTTGTGACTGCTGACAAGGATGTGCTACATTGGGAATTTATTTAACAGGAGTGTGGAAATTTTGGTACATGTATTTTGATATAAAAACACTGGAATTTTAACCAAGGTAGCTAAATTTGTCTCTTTTTAAGTATTACGTATCATTATAATAATTGATTTTAAAGTGTATTCCTTTAAATACCTGATATACTAAGTTTAACAAATTTCATGAACTTGTGTTCTCATCAAGAGAGATCTGTAGTTTTAGTTTTCTTGAAAATGCATGTTTTTTGTAATAAAGTTTGAAGAAAAAAGGGAATTCAATTGAGATAATTAACTGCTTGTGATTCATTTCCTATTCCAGGTGTAAAAATAAAAATAGTGAACTCGGGCAGAGAATATTTAAACTTATATTGTTCGTTAAAGGCCCACTAGCTGCCAAATATAAACAATTCCAGGGCCATATTCCAGGTAAATCTACTGTAATTCATATCATTTAAAAGTATGGATATTATTACTATGACTCTGACAACATAAATACAGTGCAGTCTCTGGCAGATAAATGTATTGTAAATCTAGAACTAAAGTTGAAAAAGACTAATTTTGACAGATTGCGCTGTAACACTTTGTCAGACTCATATCAAAAAATACTTTGAAATGGTGTGACTACCAAATTGTTTACTTTAAAATTTGGCCATTAGTATGCCATAACCCTTTACCACATAATCCTGACTTTTTACGATCCAAAGAAAGAGGCCTTTTGAAAACATTGTGGGAAAAGGAGAAAATGCTGGTAACCAGCATTTTCTCTTTTCCCACAATGTTTTCGTCTTTTGCAAAACAATTTCAATTATTCAGTCATATTTAAGTTGTTGTCCGCAAATGCTTTCAATTTGGACTAGTCTAAAATTTTGTTGTTTGGTAAAGAGTTAATTGCTACCTTTAATTACACTAGAATTAAGCCATTATACCCTACAGAGATTTTTTGTCTTGCTGCAGGCTAAAATTTTAATAAAAAATTGCGGCAAATGGAGAACACAGCTTGTCATGAAAATGTATGAAAATGGAACGTTTGTCCGTTTTTGTACATACTCCACTTTTTATCTTTTTCCCATAAATTTCCACTGGAGACATTATATCAAATTAGGTTTAACTTAGTCTCAGATATATATATTTTTTTAGAATTGGAATTGTCATGGTTGAACTTTTTAGCAGAAATAAAACTCCCTAAAGATTACAGCTATCAAATAATAAATAAAACTGGTGGAAAAGCCAAGTTAAAAAAAAAAGTATTTTCACCGAAAATATGAAGAGCTACACTAGAAGGTCAATATATAAAAAATTGAGGCCTCCATGAAAATGATCTCTAGTGTATGGGTTGTGGTTCATTTTTAGATACCAATCCTATTCCAAGACAAAAGTATACTGAACAAAGCAAGAAGTAAAATCTGAGAGAGCATGGCCTATTGCCTGTAAAATATGAAAAAGACAATTTTTCGCAAAGAAAAAAATATTATACAGTATAGATACTGCATTGGCAAAACAGAACCTCCAAATATCACATAGTATGGTACAAAAAGAACAGATTGCATAATTTGTATACTCTGATCTTGATCTGCCCTTTTCCACCAAAGTATTTCAGTTGCTTTTAGAGCGCCCAGCCAGGTAGCTCAGTGGTTAGCATACCTGACTTATGACCTATGGTTGCAGGTTCGATACCTGGTTGTAGCAAATTTTCTTTACAGCAATTTTTCACTTCTCACCTCTGATGCATCTGAGAAAAGAAGTCTGTGGCTTAGAAAGAAAATCGCGTGGACAGATGTATAGGTGCAATGACCACCATGATACAACCTAAGCCATTAAAACGGCGTTAAACTCCTGTACAAACAAACAAATCAGTTGCCTTTAGCTCATTAGTACATGTAGTTAGATTTTGTGACAGTAATAGCGTCTCACAGGGAAGACTTACAAGCAACAAATTATCTCTCAAATTTTCAAGGGCTTTTGAGATACGTTTTGAGATCTGTAACATGTGACTGCAACATACCTCTGAAATAAGCTTTCAATCCCACAGATTTTCCAATTCTAATACATCTAAATGCAAACAGCATACATGTGTAGATATAAATTTTGATGATGGATAATTGGTCACAGTAGCCAAAGGCCACATTTCTGATGCATTGACTTTTGATCTTATCTATTTGTGTTCATTGAAACTGTGATGAGACTATCTGTAACAAATCAAAGATTATCAAAGTGTGTGATCTCACTGATATTTAGATAAGTTTTTTTTCAGAGGGGGAGGGGGTGTGAGGGGGGCAAGAGGGTTAACTCTGTTTTTCAATCATAATCATACAGGTTACTCTCTCGATGAGGCTAATTTAATTACTCAGTTCCCACAACTAAGGCAGGGAGAGGGGTGCAATATGACCCCTTCAAATGAATAACAGAGGGCAAATGATAAAAGTTTTGGGGACATTTAGAAAGTCTGGGTATCCAAATAAAAGAAAGAAATGAAGTTTAAAAAAAAGATAACGGTGAAAATCACTGGAAAAGATGAAATTTCCTACCACAGCCAATAGCTTCTTGCTCTAGATGTTGAAGCATGGGCTTTGTCGGTAAAGGGCCATCCTTTCCTTGTGAATATAATTATGTAGCTGTTTAACCATGGAACACAAAATTGCCCTTTAGCATGTATGGGATTGCATGGGGGGAAAACATAAACAAAAAAAGTGCAAAACGTTTATGATTTGTTTAAAAGTATTTTTAGTGCAAAGAAAGCTGGTAAACAGCATTTTCTCCTTTTCCCATGATGTTTTCTAGTCTTTCAAAGATAATTCCCATCAGTTTAGCATCATTCAGTACGCTGTCTTCTAATGCTCTCTGTTTGAACAAGCATACAATTTTTTCATCTTTACCAAATGATAAAATTGTAGAAAAGTCCACACTGAAAGCATTTACAGACAACAAAATAAGTGTGTCTCAAAAAATTTAAACTTTTTTTAAAGGGCAGAAAACGATGTGGGAAAAGGAGAAAATGCTGGTTACCAGCATTTTCTCCTTTTCCCACAGTGTTTTCAAAAGACTTCTTACTCAGGGTCGATAAAAGTCAGGATTGTGTGGTAAAGAATTAACTGTCATACATTAGGTAAGGGTGGAAAACTTGTATTTTCGACTGATTGTTTATCAGTCACGATGATCTGACAGACATCATGGCTACAAAAGGTTTTCCTTGAGGGCTAATTTACAAAAGGTAAATCATAATTCAGTCGCTAAGAGAAAGACATCTTTTTTTTTTCACTTTAACTTCTCCCCACATTCACTGTTTTTTTTAAACCCTTTGTTTGAAATGTCTCATACCAGTTGGCTCAGTCAGAATAACCTATGCACTTGAAATTCAAAATTTGAATGATTAGGTCTTTACCAATTGACAACATTGGACTGGTCCTTATTGAAAGCCTTGGCAGACATAGTATTGTGTGTGGTCAGATGATAAAACATGTCTTTGAAAGGGTTGAAAATATTTTGGGGAAAGGGAGAAAATGATGGTGACCAGCATTTTCTCCTTTTTCTACAGTGTTTTCAAAAGCATTCTTTTTCGGAGTGTCAGTAACACCTGACACTATGTGGTAAAGGGTTTCTGACCACAACAATAAATTTCATACTCTTCCAAATTGAAACAATATACTGATAACTATTCAAAGTTTGTTCAAACAGAGTTTAAGTCTTTACCAAACGACAAAATTTTTGACTCGGTAATTGAAAAGCATGTGCATACAACAAATTAGACATTACACAAATTACAAAATTTATCTTTGAAAGGGTAGAAAACTTTGTGGGAAAAGGAGAAAATGCTGGTTACCATGCATTTTCTCCTTTTTCCCAATGTTTTCAGAAGTCTTTTTCTTTGGGGTCCTTAACCCTTTACCACACAATCCCAACTTAACAACCCTGAGAAAAAAGCCTCATGAAGACATTGGGGGAAAAGGAGAAAATGCTGGTAACCAGCATTTTCTCCTTTTCCCACAATGTTTTCTAACCTATCAATGACAAATTTCATCATTTGGTACGCATTTAATTTGTCGTCTGCAATTGCTTCCAATTTGGACCAGTCTAAAATTTTGTCGCGTGGTAAAGAGTTAGAACTCGGGATGGTGTGGTAAAGGCTTAAGTTAATCTACACCGTAGGCTTTGCTTAAAATTATATTCTTGGCAAAAGCAACACTGAAATCACAATTTTTTGAGTAGTTTTTGTAGTGAAAAGTCTTTACCTATAATTTACTTCTTTACCCATAATTTAACTCTACCACATGGCAAAATTTTAGACTCGTCTTTATTGAAGGAATTTATGAATGACAATTCAATTGCTATGCAAACTATAGTATTTGTCCTAGAATAGGTAGAAAACATTGTGGGAAAAGGAGAAAATGCTGGTTACCAAAGGCTGCTGCAGACATGAGTATTTCCTACTAGTATGCAAGATACTATTTTCACAGTGGCCTAAATAATGGAAAAAGAAAATGTCCAAGATCAGATTGTGAAACCTGATCTAAATCCATGCTTTCCAGCAACAACGAGCACCTATATTGCCATGCTTGAAGCCTTCTTTAATAATATGCCAAGAAAAAATTGTAGCCACAAAATGTGGACAGAAAAATAAATACTGTAACACTTTTCCAAACAACTCACTTTTAGATTTGTCCAAACTATGGGATTTCCAGACAAAAAACAGGAATGTGTTCCAAAATGATTGGATTTGTCTTTTGGAGGGAAGAAAATATTGTCTTTTGGAGGGAAGAAAATATTGTGGCTGAAGGAGAAAATGCTGGCTATCAGCTCGGGATTGTTTGGCGATCGAATGAAGCCAACCACATTCTTCCCAATTTTGTACTATTTGTCCTGATTTACTGTGAACTGGTGGCAGGATAATACCAGACTTCTCTCCATTGTTTTCCATATTCCTCATAATTCAGTGACAAGGAAATTTGAGGTTATTTCCTTTCCTGTCATTTTCTCCATTTGGTTCCTAAAGACCACACAGTGAATTAACCCTTTACCACACAATGCTGACTTTTAATGAGGCTGAGGAAGAAGCCTTTTAAAAAAATTGTGTGAAAAGGAGAAAATGCTTGTAACCAGCACTTTCTCCTTTTCCCAAAATGTTTTCTACCCTATCAAAGAAAGATCACATTATTCAAGCCACACTGAAATTGTCATCTGAAAATGTTTTCAATTGGGATGGATCTAAAATTTTGTCAGGTGGTAAATGAGGAAATCTGAGGAATAACCTGGACATCGAACCAGCAACCCCCTGTTCTCAAGTCCTGTATGCCACCCACTGAGCTGTAACCAGGCCTTGGCATAGATAAAAGATCAGACTACATTTTTAGTGCAGTCTGATCTTGATCTTCACTGGCAGCAAAGGTAACTATAAACGTGAAAGGTGATACAAGGGTAAATTAACCTTGAGAAGACTATGCAAACAAAGTGCCTCTAAAATACCTCTGCAGTCATTATCGCAGTGAATACTTTGGAGCTTTTTCTTTGACATTAACTTCTCACAGGAGAAAGTTTATTCAGTGGATGTTTTCCAGGAAACTATTTCATTAACTTCTATGAAATTAATAGTACCTTATCTAATTTAGAAGAAAAACAAAATAACTTTCTTGTTGAAGAAATGGTATTAACCCTGAACTATATGACAACATTTTAGAACTGTCCAAATTGAAAGCATTTGCAGACGACAAATTACCAGTAAATGCTGCTTAAAAACTAAAATTTTCTTTGGAACGGTAGAAAACATGGAAATAAGACCACAATCAAGGTTGCTTTTGTCCAGAATGTTTACATGTATGTAAAACAGTGTAGATCAAAGATCAGACAGCATGTTTTGCTGAAAAAGCAACCAAAGTTTTGAAAAGCACTTTAACTCTTAACCCTTTCCCAAACGACAAATTTTGGACTGGTCCAAATTGAAAGAGTTTGCAGACGACAATTTTAAATTTGATGAAAATGGCAGAAAGGTCTCAAAAAGGGTAGAAAACACTGTGGGAAAAGGAGAAATTGCTCGTTACGAGCAATTTCTCCTTTTCCCACAGTGTTTTCAAAAGACTTGTACTGCAGACATATGAAAACCAGGGCTTGTTTGGGAAAGGGTTAATTTACAAAATTTTAGACTGGCTGAAATTGAAAGCATTTGTAGACGACAAAATAAAAGTGACTTTAAAATTGAAATTCGTTTTGGGAAGGGTAGAAAACATTGTAGGAAAAGGAGAAAATGCTGGTTACCAGCATTTCCTCCTTTTCCCTCAGTGTTATCAAATGACTCCTTTCTCAGTGTTGTTAAAAATCTGGATTGTGTGGTAAAGGGTTAATGAATTAACCGTTTACCATACAATCCCAAGATTTAATGACCCTGAGAATGAAAGCTTTTAAAAATATTGTGGGAAAAGGAGAAAATACTTGTGATCAGCATTTTCTCCTTTTCCCACAATATTTTCTACCCTTTCAGAGACACTTTGTACTATTTGAACAGCATTTAAATTGTCACCTGCAGTTACTCTGGAATTGGACTTCTGTTGTTTCGCAAAGAATTACGATAAACTGACATAAATTTTTAAGGTTCTCACACAATTGTCTCAGAGACCCTATTGAGTACCACTAGGGCACTGTGCCCATTACACACAATGCTCACATGCATATAAAAAAAAATCCCGCATCCAAAGCTGTAAATCATAATATCATAATTTTTTAATCAAGATTGATCTGCATGCATTTTCAAACTAAATAGACGAGTTAACCCTTTCCCAAACAAGCCCTGGTTTTCACGTGTC
This sequence comes from Tridacna gigas, assembly GCA_945859785.2. Classification (NCBI taxonomy): domain Eukaryota; kingdom Metazoa; phylum Mollusca; class Bivalvia; order Cardiida; family Cardiidae; genus Tridacna; species Tridacna gigas. Next base: position 23,441,113 of record OX244030.2, read on the forward strand.
TGCAGTACAAGTCTTTTGAAAACACTGTGGGAAAAGGAGAAATTGCTCGTTACGAGCAATTTCTCCTTTTCCCACAGTGTTTTCTACCCTTTTTGAGACCTTTCTGCCATTTTCATCAAATTTAAAATTGTCGTCTGCAAACTCTTTCAATTAGGACCAGTCCAAAATTTGTCGTTTGGGAAAGGGTTAAATTGATGACACACTGATGACTAGGGAGTTCCTCTATGCTTTACAATAAATGTCACCCTCCTGCTCCCTTCCCCATGGGCACTACGTGCCTAACTGTGCATAATAAATACTTTAATCCTGGCTATGCCTATGAGTACCTACAACAAAGGCATCAGGCAAGAATTACACACACTGTTTTAAGAACAAGGAGCATTATGCCTCCAGTTTATCTAGATTTTGGGGAAGATTGGATAAAAATATCTTTTGATGTTTGAAAGCATCCATTTGTCATCAGGCACTTTTTTCATTCTACATGTATATCAAATTATTCTAGGTCTGGTTTCTTCTGGTTTACCACTTTCTTTGCATGGTGAACTTTTATACTCGTTCTAAAATTATTTCATATTTTTTGTGGAAGCCAGTGCACCTATCATGCTTATATTTGGATTTTCTTTTATCCAGTGCTCACAAAATACTCTTCCAAACCCACTGGCTGCCTTCCCATTATAGAAACAATGAACAGCTGGGTTTTTTCTCACAAAATATCTTGGAGTGTAGACTGTAAATTAGCTCAGCTTTCTGTTTTGTTGTAGTTTGATAGAACTTTCTCTGTGTTGAAAAATAACTTAGTCAATGTTTCTTAATACTTTCCTAGACAACAAAATTGTAGACTTGTCCAAAATTACAACAATTGCAGACAAAGTATGATGAAATTTGTTTTAGAATGGACAGGAAACATTGTGGCAATCAGCATTTTCTCCTTTTCCCACAATGTTTTCAAAAAAAAATTTTTTTTCAGGGATCATTGAAACTTGGTATTGTGTGGTGAAGGGTTAACAGCTAACATCAGAGCTCCAGATAAAAGGAAGTGATGGTATTCAAAATCCATTATTTCTCTTCCAAACCCTATGTTGTGGGTACTCATTAGAATCATCTCGATGAGACGATTCTAATGAGTACCCATAACATAGGGTTTAGTGGAGAATAATCAATATTTTCATTTTTAAAATCAAAATCACTCCCTCTATCTTGAGCTCTGTAACACAATGAAAAAAATGTAGCTTTTTCAGCAGTAACTGGACCAATAGAGCCCAAAATGTCTGAAGTCCAAACTCTTGACTTGTAGCCCTGAAGGATTAGAATGAAGTAGATATGGGCGACTGAGCCTTGATAAACATACCAATTTATGCTCATTTTATCTATCTGCATAAAAAAAAAAATTACTGCAGGCAGGGGGAAAGTTAACTCTTATATTCCTTGGACAAAAAACATGAAAAAAGAAATGACATGATTATGTAGGTTCAGAAAATGAATTTTGACTGTCATGTCGACCTGTAAGCATCTGCAGCAGATCTTATGGCTAGACATTGTGATGGATGGAGAAATTAACTCATGTTGTTGTCTCTTCACAGAAAATTCATTTGCAGTGTTAACGTTGAATCCTTTCCCATACAATCCCATGTTTTTGAGACCCTGGCTTTAGAAAACGTTATGGGCAAAAAAGAAAAAGATGGTAACCAGCATTATCTCTTTTTCACATATTTCAACCTTTTCAGAGACAAATGTCATCATTTGAGCCACATCTAACTTGTTGTCTGCCAATCCTTTCAAGTAGAACAAGTCTAACACTTTGTCATCAAGATAAAGGTATGTAGAGACCAGACTATTTTCTTATATGGGAAATTTAGCTGTAGTCAGTATGTCTTCATTACTATGTCTTTATTGAATCAAATGACGACAGGGATATGGTGTAAATGTTTTTGTCCCATGTTTGCGGCTGTAATTTCTCAATTAATATCCAAACCCTATAAAGCAATATATCATTCTGACAGTATTTAAACAGTTAGTAGAGTCTCCCCTTGTTAAAATAGTTGGCTTGAGTCTTCAACTAACCCATTACCATAGTATTACACTGTTTTCTATACAGTCCAATTAACCCTTTACCAAATGACAAAAATTTTAGACCCGTCCAAATTGAAAGCATTTGCAGACAACAATTTCAGTGTGGCTCAGATGATGCATCTAAGTTGCCATCTACAAATATTTTAAATTTTGACAGGTCAAAAATTTTGCCTTTTGGAAAGAGTTAACATTCTACTAGACTACAAAATTTTAGACAAAGATATCATACTTTATTACATTCAAGGCTTTTAACCCTTTACCAGATGACAAAATTTTAGCCTTGTCCAAATTGAAAGCATTTGCAGACAACAATTTCAATGTGGCTCAAATGGTGCAATAAATTTTCTTTGATAGGATAGAAAACATTTTGGGAAAAAGAGAAATTGCTGGTTACCAGCATTTTCTCCTTTTCCCACAATGTTTTCAAAAGGCTTCCTTCCCAGGGGCGTTAAAAGGCATCATTGTGCGGTTAAGGTAAAAAAAGATATTTCTGAATTTTGTGGGGGTGGGGGTAAAAATTGTAGGAAAAGGAGCAGACTACCCGTGCTATTTTCCATAGCACCAAGTATTATAAACTCAACCTTTTTCTGACTGCTGAAAATATTATCCAATGAAACTTGCGTATTTTTTTCCTGCAGGCTTGATGAAACATGCAGTCCTTCTATGTATTCTAATTGGAGAGGTCATCAGACCTCTCCAACAGTGGTGAGTTTAAAAGGTAGACTGTCACAGAAATCCCTGTCTAAATCCATTTGTTTTTGCAAAATTGTTCTGATACACAGTCTATTTCGTTATGGTTTTATACAGAAACCGAAATCAAAAAACCGAAATAGGAAATAAACGTTTTTTTTTTAATATGACGGGTTTCCAAAAAGATTTATTATACTATACTGATTGTAAATGATCTCTCCAATAATCGTAATTTTTCATTAAACAAATGAATCTAAGCAAAGAGAAAAAAAAAATCGTTAAAAAAAGAGAAAGAACACTGCGCGAAAAGATCGTGTGACTTGATACTATCTGGAGAATTCATACCCTAATCTTGAGAGCACGCGTTCTCTGGAGAACTCGTACCCCAAAATAGATATAAATAGGTTGATCAGTATGTTTTTAAGTTCTATTTTTAAAAACTGATTAGACTCTAGCATTTTTCCCAGTTTTATACAAAAATTCTATGGATTTATAATGATAATTATAGATTTGATGAAATAACACACAAAGTTGCTTCTATTATGCGGGATTGCGAGAATCCCGCGAAAATCAACTTATGAGCGAAAAAAAAAAGTGGTGCCTCTTCGCCCTACGTACCGCACACCTCAAAAGAGTCTGTGGCCCTTTGGTTTTGGATAGATTGCGCAGGCTGACATGGGTCGATACTTTTTGCAGATGCATTAAGTGCCCTTTTCTCAGAGCATGGATCATTTATCTACTTTCTTAAATTTTTAACGTTTAGACAAACAACTTTTTCATTTTACATGACTGCAGCAGACAACTTTTCAAAATATTGTGGGAAGAGGAGAAGCTGCTAGTCACTGCAGTTTCTCCTTTTGTTACAATGGTTTCCATTACATCAAAGCACCACCTTCCACATTAATTATCCAAGTTTGAATTGTTGTCTGCATGCTTTTTCTGTTTGGGACAGTCCAAAAATTGCTGTTTATTAAAAGATTAAATAATGTTACATTTATTTTTAACATGTCTGGTACTAGTATTATGTATAGGCCACCTTTACTGATTTTCATCAGGTAAGATTCTTGCCTGTTCAGTGGAATTAGCATATTGAATCAAATTTTAATTGAACAATTTCTCCTTTCCAAAAATATTTTGGCTTATCTAAGCACACATTACAAACATTCATTAGAGGTTTGTTCCTTTTGAAAATGGGCCAAATTGGATCATCATCTTCAGTTTTGTGTCCTTGAATTTTGAGAACAAGAGGGCCATGATGGCCCTGGAGTCGCTCACCTGAGCCTTTTGACCAAGCACAACCGATTTCCAACGTCTTGTGAGATATATGTATTACCAAACAATAAAATTTTAAACTCATCAGTCTGAACCTTCTGCATAAAACAAATAATATGTGGATCAAGCTATGGGACTGGTCTCTCAAAGGGGTAGAAAACATTGTGAAAAAGGGAAAAAATGCTGGATACCAGCATTTTCTCATTTTCAAAGAGTGTTTTCAAAAGGCTTCTTTCTGAGAGTCATTCATACACTAGGTTTTTCTAAGATTTCACCTAGTGACCTAGTTTTTCAGCCAACATAACACATTTTCAAATTGGTCCAAGATATCATTAGGACAAACATTCTTACCAAATTTCAAGAGTATTGGACTGAAAATGTGGCCTCTACAGCGTACACAAGGTTTTTCTAAGATCTGACCTAGTGACCTAGATTTTGACCCAACATGACCTATTTTCATTTGACCCAACATGACCTATTTTCAAACTCATCCAAGATATTACCAAGGCAAACATTCTGAGCAACTTTAAAAGAGTATTGAACAAAAAACGTAGCCACAACAGTGTACACATGATTTTTCTAAGATTTGACCGGGTGACCTAGTTTTTGACCCCACATGACCCATTTTCAAATGCTACTGAGATATCATCGAGACAAACATTCTGACCAACTTTCAAGAGTATTAGACAGAAAATGTAGCTTCTGGAGCTTACACAAGGTTTTTCTAAGATTTGACCTAGTGACCTAGTTTTTCACCCGTCATGACCCATTTTCAAAGTAGTCAGAGATATTATCAAGGCAAACATTCTGACCAACTTTCAAGAGTACTGGACAGAAAATATGGCCTCTAAAGCATACACAACGTTTTTCTTAGATTTGACCTGGTGACCTAGTTTTTGACCCAACATGGCACATTTTCGTATTATTCCAAGATATAATCAAGACAAACATTCTGACCATTTTTCAAGAGTATTGGACTGAAAATGTGGCCTCTACAGCGTACACAAGGTTTTTCTAAGATTTGACCTAGTGACCTAGTTTTTGACCCCACACGACCCAATTTCAATCTTGTTCGAGATTTTATCAAGACAAACATTCTGACCAAATTTCACAAGTATCTGACTGAAAATGTGGCCTCTACAGCACACACAAGGTTTTTCTAAGATTTGACCTAGTGACCTAGTTTTTGACCCCACATGACCCAATTTCAAACTCGTCCGAGATTTTATCAAGACAAACATTCAGACCAAATTTCACAAGTATCTGACTGAAAATGTGGCATCTAGAGCATACACAAGGTTTTTCTAAGATTTGACCTAGTGACCTTGTTTTTGACCCCACATGACCCAACTTCGAACTCGTCCGAGATTTTATCAAGACAAACATTCTGACTAAGTTTCATGAGGATTGGACTGAAAATGTGGCCTCTATAGCGTACACAAGGTTTTTCTAAGATTTGACCTAGTGACCTAGTTTTTGACCCCACATGACCCAATTTCAAACTCGTCCGAGATTTTATCAAGACAAACATTCTGACCAAGTTTCATGAGGATCGGACTGAAAATGTGGCCTCTAGAGCGTACACAAGGTTTTTCTAAGATTTGACCTAGTGACCTAGTTTTTGACCCCACATGACCCAATTTCGAACTCGTCCGAGATTTCATCAAGACAAACATTCTGACCAAGTTTCATGAGGATCGGACTGAAAATGTGGCCTCTAGAGCGTACACAAGGTTTTTCTAAGATTTGACCTAGTGACCTAGTTTTTGACCCCACATGACCCAATTCCGAACTCGTCCGAGATTTTATTGAGACAAACATTCTGACCAAGTTTCATGAGGATTGGACTGAAAATGTGGCCTCTAGAGCGTACACAAGGTAAAAAGTTGACGACTGACGACGCACACCGCACGACGGACACAGCACGATCACAATAGCTCACCATGAGCACTTCGTGCTCAGGTGAGCTAAAAAAAAAAATGCATTTCTGAGCATGTTAATACTATATGGCCTACAATTCCTAGAATAATTATTATAAGAATGTGGAACATGTGCTCTTTTGTGCCTTAACACCAGCAAAACTGAAAAAAAAAAAATGTATTTTTCTCATTCATTAATGCCTAATTTGTTTGTTTACATCTACCAAAAATATATTGAAATCGAAAGCAAATAAAATATTTGAAAACACTGATGCCGACCTCTCCTGGCTTCTTTTTTAAAGAAGCCAACTTGTCTTGATCTATACCATTAACATAAACCCTGGTTTTTTGACTATGGGACTGAAAGAGTTATTAAGCTATATTTGATAAGTAAGTGGTTAAATGCCAAAATAGCTGAATGTTTTCCGACCATCTTCCAAGCAAAGGGCCTGACTACAAAATGCACATGCCCAGACTCTCTGGAAGCACTCGTAATTCATGATAACCCCTGACCCATAAAATTCCCAGGAACTGTTTATCATCTATCTGATTCATTCATAAATCCTGTTTCATCCTCTGTATATAATGCACTCTACAGTAGCTTGTGTTTAAAATAACTCTGTTCATGAAATGCTCATGTTACAATAAAAAATAGGCATACAGTAAACTGTTGCTCTGATCTTGTCATTCAGCCTGTGAAGTATACAATAAGCCAAGTACAATGTAATTAACTCTTTCACTGCCAATGTCTCCTTGGATAGCTCTTGCAGACTGCATAGATTAAGATCAGACTGCAAAAAACCTGCAGTCTGATCTTGAGTCTACACCGTCCCAATCTGATGCTAATCTTCTACCAAGAACAGCTTCAACTGAAATGAAAAATATAACTACAGATGTGGAGAAAAGTCGGCTCCATTTAGTTGGCAGCAAAAGAGTTGATAAAATTTTAGACTTGTTCATGTCGAAAGCATTTACAGATGACAATTTAGATGTTGCTCAGATCACGATTACATTTCTCTATGAAATGGTAGAAAACACTATAGGAAAAGGAGAAAATACAGGTTGCTGTTTTTTTCTCCATAAACCTTTCCCAAACAAGCCCTGGTTTTCACGTGTCTGCAGTACAAGTCTTTTAAAAACACTGGGAAAAGGAGAAATTGCTCGTAACGAGCAATTTCTCCTTTTCCCACAGTGTTTTCTACCCTTTTCATCCAATTTAAAATTGTCGTCTGCAAACTCTTTCAATTTGGATCCGTCTAAAATTTATTGTTTGGGAAAGGGTTAATCCACTACATTTTAGAAGGCCTTCTTCCTCAGGTTTATGAAAACTGGGGATCGTGTGGTAAAAAATTTTGACAATGAATCCCTTGCAAGGATAAAATTATGACAGCATCTAGTATCTGAATTTTCATGCTGGATTCTTTTGGAGTGGCATCACTGTGAGTTTTTATCTGGGGCTGAGACTCTTTGAGGGGCTTGGGATCTAATTTTTCAGTATGGCTCCTTTCAAATCCTTTGGGTGGGACTCCTTTTTAGTGTCTGACATTCAATATTCCAATAGGCTTGATATTGAAACAATAAGATTCTTGACAGTAACTTTTCTTGAGAAGTGGGGGGGGGGAGAGTTGTTTCCAAAGGACTTGAGGACTTGCCATGAATTTTTACATGGGATTCTTTTAAAGTTCCATAACTACTCATTTTAAGCCAAACATAACCCATTTTGATGATGTTTTATCAAATTATAGTCATTCTTGTGTCTTCATGACATATACTACAACTGGCAGTTATGAGATTGCATAGATTACAACAGACAGAAAATGCAATTTTGGACTTGGCGGCTATCCACTCATAATCAAGGATATTGCATGATGCTTGTCATGCGACTGTGTACAACCTTCACCTTGCATATTCATGCAACTGGCAAGAAAGTGAAGTCGAAATACACTACACATGTATATTGTCGCAACAGTCTATTGTCAAAAGAACCCAACAGCAATTTACTCCAGGATGTCGGAACTTTTTATCAAGAGTGTACTGGAATGATTTAAAAGACGGTAGAAATGTAAATTTCGCATGTGTACATTAATATTTATCGTTTTTGCTGAAAGCAAAAAGACGTGATCCTACAAATAGAAGAATGATCATTACCCATGTTGAAACAACAAGTAGCTTTCTATTTTTACATGGGCCTCTATGCAAATGACTATAGTGATAAACTTCCCAACTGTTTACAATTTTGACCTGATGTAATTTTCTCCCGGCCAAGATTCATTTCCAGTCACAATTCTGAAACTTCTTTTCCTTCTTCGGGGCCATTAGATATTGCTAATTTATTTATTTAACTGTTTACCAAACAACAAATTCTTAGACTACCGTAGTCCAAATTGAAAGCATTTTGCAGACAACAAAATAAATGTAACTAAAGAATTGAAATTTGTTTTGGGAAGGCTAGAAAACATTGTGGGAAAAGGAGAAAATGCTGGTAACTAGCATTTGGTCCTTTTCCCACAATGTTTTCAAAAGGCTTCTTTCTCTGGGTCGTTAAAAGGTCAGGACTGTGTGGTAAAGAGTTAAACTCATCTTCTATATTTGGCTTAAAATGAGTGATTAGGGAACTTTAACTCTTTACCAAACAACAAAATTTTAGACTGGTCCAAATGGAAAGCATTTGCAGACGACAAAATAAATGTGACTGAAAAATTGAAATTTGTTTTGGGAAGGGTAGAAAACATTGTGGGAAAAGGAGAAAATGCTGGTTACCAGCATTTTCTCCTTTTCCCACAAGGTTTTCAAAAGGCTTTTTTCACAGGGTCGTTAAAAGTCGGGATTGTGCGGTAAAGGGTTAAGGGACTTGAAATCCAATCCTAGAAAATAGTTAATTCAAAAATGTAATGCAGTGCATTATGGGTAAAATAAGAGACTGCTGTACATTTAGATGTGTTATATTTTACATTTGTATGTCTCTTGGAGACATCTATATCCTGATGACAGGAGGAATTAACCTCCACTTAACCACTGATAATCCCCCCCAATAACAACCATTTATCAAAGGACCTTGTATGGACTGCCGTCTCCAATCTGACTCACAAGGTTTCAACCCGTTATTTAACAGATAAACAAAATATTTGTATAAATCTGCAGAATTATAACTTTGAATAATGCAAGGGTTGGGGGGGGGGGGGAGGGGGGGGGAGTAGCTGCAATTGCTTTTGCTACCTTGTTTTCTATATCAGACATTTAACTCTTTACAAAGCAACTATGTTTTGGACTTGTCCAAATTGAAAGCATTTGCAGATGACAAACGTGGCTCAAATGAAAAGAACCTGTCTCTGAAAGGCCGAAAACATTGTGGGTAAATGAGATAATGCTGGTTTCCAGCATTTTCTCCTTTTACCACAGTGTTTTCATCAGGCTTCTCTCTCTGGGTTGTTAAAACTTTGGATTGTTTGGTAAAGGGTTAATACAACCATTAACCTTTAGTCTGATAGGGTGACTCAATAAAAGCTAAGGATTGGATTGCGGAGAACTTGTAGTCTTGGTAAAGACACACACGCTCTGACCATTCTGATACGATTAGATTATTCTGGCAAAAGAACCTGTTTAACTCCTTATCCATATTTTGGACTCCTAATTAGAAAGCACTCACAGACAACGAAGTAAATGTCACTCCAAATCTGATATTAGTCCTTTTACGGGTAGAAAACATTGTGGTGAAAGTGTTAGTAGCTGGCAGAAAAATGAGTATCAAAACCAGGTAAAATGTATAACTCTCTACCGGGTCCTTAACTCTTTCCCAAACAAGCCCTGGTTTTCACGTGTCTGCAGTACAAGTCTTTTGAAAACACTGTGGGAAAAGGAGAAATTGCTCGTAATGAGCAATTTCTCCTTTTCCCAGTGTTTTCTCCCCTTTTGATAACTTTCTGCCATTTTCATCAAATTTAAAATTGTCGTCTGCAAACTCTTTCAATTTGGACCAGTCCAAAATTTGTCGTTTGGGAAAGGGTTAAAAGCTCAGTGGTAAAGTGTTACAAAGAATTGTGACCTGGAGCCTCTGGGTTAGAGCCTCGCTGGATCTCTTGAACCAGTTGGAGTGTCCTTGGGTGAGACATTTCAAAGCCCTAGCCTAGTGCTGGTGAAACCCAGGAAATACACGAATATGTGAACCTTTGCTGTGATATGACTGAAATACTGTTGAAAGTGGCGTAAAACATCATTCAGTCAATTAACCCTTTACCACACAATCCCGACTTTTTACGACACTGAGAGAGAAAGCTTTTGAAAACATTGTGAGAAAAGGAGAAAATGCTGGTAACCAGCATTTTCTCCTTTTCCGGCAATGTTTTCTACCCTTCCCAAAACAAAATTCAAATTTTGAGTCGCATCTGATTTGTCGTCTGCAAATGCTTTCAGTTTGGACCAGCCGAAAATTTTGTCATTTGGTAAAGAGTAATCAAAGTATACCTCTTTACCTGCATTGTTTACTTTTAGCCACTATTGAGCCTAAAAGTCAGAAAATTATTTTTGGTCTAAGGTTAATCTTGAACCTATATTCAAGATTACTTGACTCTCCTTTCAGGAAAGTCTTTAACAGCCTAAATGGTAATGGGTTCAACTTTTGATAAAACAAGAATCTTGACAAAATGGTGAGACCACCTCCCCAGATCTTCTATAACAGGGTTGTTTGGCTTGTTTGAAATTTTCTTGACTGATTTGTATACAAAACATCAATATTTCTCACTGTACAAACATGTTACCCAGAGTTGCTCCACCCACTTCTTTTCCAAGCCTCCGTGTCAATTTTTTTTACTTCAACTGTTAAACTCATTTATACCAAACAATGAAATTTTAGACTGCTCTAAATTGAAACATGTTAAGACAACAAATTTGTTCAAATGAGGGGGTTAAAGCACCTTTCACAACTACAGATACTTTTGCGGCCAGTGTACGTCAAGACCAGTCTGCCTAAGAGGCGCAGCCTGATCTTTGATCCACACTGTCTGTTTGTTGAGACATTTTGGACATAAGCAACCTTGAGGTTGTTATCATTTTGGGTCGGTGACTTTTTCCCCGGGAAAAAAGACTTCTGAAGTTATTGTGTGAAAAGAAGAAAATGCTGGTTACCAGCATTTTCTTCCTTTCCCGCAGTATTTTCTATCCTATCAGACACAAATCCCAACATTTGAGCACAGTTAATTTGTCACTTGCAAATGCTTTCAATTTCGACCAGTCTAAACTTTTGTCCTCTGGTAAAGAATTTAGAACTGACAAGATCTAATGTTTATGTTGCGCTATGAGGGTTAATCCTAATACGTACCACACAGTCACCAGTCATAACAGCCCTGAAACAGAAAGCTTATGAAAACATTGTGGGAAAAGGAGAAAATGCTGATAACCAGCATTTTCTCCTTTTCTCACAATGTTTTCCACCCTTTCAAAGACAAACCTCATCAATATGGTCTAAAATTTTATTTTGTGGTAAAGGGTTAACAGTTTCCATACCCAGAAAGGCCACTGGCATTGCACTGGCAGACAACAAATTAATTGTAGCTCGAATGATGACTTCAGCCTTTGATAGGCTAGAAAACATTGTTGGAAAAGGAGAAAATGTTTTTCCTACAATATCTTTAGAAGCTTTCTCCCTCGGTGTCATTAAAACTTGGGATCGTTTGGTAAAGGGTTAACCAGGGGCAAAGTGTTAGCATGTTGTAATTATGTAGGAAATTGGGTATACAATATAATTCAAGAAACATCAAGAACCATTCTTCCAGATACCTTTTGGTGCCTTGGTTCTTCAGTTCTTAAATTTTGACACAACCCTTTTTTTTTAGACATGATAACAATCAACTGTACATTACTGTAGACAACAAGATGATCTTGTGAGACTTTTTAAAGTTTTTAACCCTTTACCACACAATCTGAGTTTTAATGACCATGGAGAATGCTTTTGAAAACATTATGGGTAAAGGAGAAAAAGGTGTTAACCAGCATTTTCTCTCTTTCCCACAAAGTTTTTTAGCCTTTCAAATACATATCCTATTACACTTGTTACATTTAATATGTTGTCTGCAAATGTCCTTTCTTTGGATGAGTCTAACATCAAGCCATTTTACTCTTTTTCTCCTTTTCCCCCAATTTTTTCAACAGGCTTCTCTTTCATGGTTTTTAAAGGTTGTTATTGTGTGGTAAAGGGTTAAATGAAAATGTCTAGCCAATCATAAAGATCCAAATATTTTAGCCTAACAAAGTTCTTTTTGCAGGAAAAGCCTTGCCAATTCAGACAGTGTAGATCCAATATCAGTCTGCATGTTCTTTGCAGTATGATCTTGATCTACTCTGTCCACAAACGCACCTTGTCATGTTCAGCTGTCTATGTAGAAAACAATCAGGACAGGGATAGTATAAGATTCCTGCTCAGGTTATGAAAGACAACTTGGCTGTCTAGGTCAAGATCTGGCCATGTAAAAACCTTGTTTCTGAGAGTAAGAGAAAACTTTTCACTTATCAAAAAAAGAAAGGTCTTTAACTCTTTAAAAAACGACACGGTTTTGGACCGGACCCTGTTCAAAGCATTTGCAGATGACAAAGGTTGCTAAAATGACAGTTTCTCTCTTCGATGGGGTAGAAAACATGTGGGAAAAGGAGAAAATGCTGGTTACCAGCATTTTCTCCTTTTTTCACCAACCGAAGCTTTTAAAAGCCTTCTTTCTTCAGGTTATTTTTTAAAGTCAGGAATGTGTGGTAAAAGATTAAATGTTTGACAAAAAATTGTTCTGAGGTTCCCATATTGATGTACCCACTAATAGAGTTAAACTCCTTCAAGTCTTCGAGACCCATTTATTTCTTTATAAATATTTGTTTAACTTGAGTGGATAAATAACAGATTATCTCTACAGGCAAGGCTTGCATTTCACTTTGATTTTAATATCCATTAGATTGAGCAGTTACTCGATAAAGCTATTTCAAGTAGATATAAAGGACTTATGATAAATATTGAAAAAACCTCAATATAATGTGTGGTCTAAAAATAATGAAAACACAATTCATTGTTATTAGTGACCTGCAAGTAAGTACAAAAATTTAATTGTTAAAACATTCTGGACTCATTAATTTTTTACCAAATCACCAAATTTAGACAGGTCCAAATTGAAAGCAATTGCAGCAGACAAATAAAATGTACTGTAACATAAAATGTTGGGGTTTGTCTGAGAATGGGTAGAAATCATTGCGGGAAAGAGGAGAAATTGTCATCTGCAAATGCTTTTAGTTTGGACAAAGCTAACATTTTGTCGTCTGGTAAAGGGTTAAAGATCCTGTGGTTTTTTTAACAAACTTGAGGCAGAAGGTGCTTTAGAACAATTTGGGTATAGGAAAAATGCTGGTCTACAACCATTTTTTCCTTTTTCCCAAAATGTTCTTTTCCACTTAAAGAGAAATATCATCACTTGAGCCACACTATATCTGTTGTCAGCAAATATTTTCAATATTAAATTTTAGTCAAAAGTCTTGTCGTCCACTAAAAAAGTCGAAATATGGTAGGACAGGAGAAAATGCTGGTTACCAGCATTTAATGCTGGTTACCAGCATTTTCTCCTTTCCCACAATGTTAGCAAAAACTTTCTTCCCTAGGGTGGGTGAAACAGGAGATTGTTTGGTAAAGGGTTAAAAGTACATGATTATTTACGGCTGTTAGGGATGTAGAGGTTATGATTATACCTAAATGTTTTCTTTGAAAAAAGCCAAGCTAACAAAAAAAAGAAAATGCCGGTTACCAGCATTTTCACATTTTCCCACAATGTTTTCAAAGGCCTTCTGCTTCAGGGCTGTTAATACACAAGATTTTTTGGGAAAATGCTATTAAAGTTAGTGTTTTCCAAAGAGGGTCTTGAAGAACAAGTGCACATAGGTTTGTTTTCATCCATCTGAACTGCAGCATGCTTTGATAATTATCTGTTTTTTGTCAAAGAGGAATAGTTAGACAATCTGTCTCTCACCAGGAATGATTTCATGAGAAATATCACAACTGGCTTGAGAATATAGAAAAATACCACTGAGCATGCACTTTTTATTTAGAACTTCATGTAACTTGTCATTCTTCTGAAATGTAACTTGTTGCCAGACGACAACAAAATTTAAACAAAACATTTATTTCTTTACCACACAATTCTAAATTTTAAAAACCCTTATGAAAAGGGCTTTTGAAACACTGTGGGAAAAAGGGAAAATATTGGTATCCAGCATTTTCTCCTCTTCCCATAATGTTCTCCACATGTTGAAAGACAAATTTCATTATTTCAGCCACGTTAAATTTGTCACCTGCAAATGCTTTGATTTTGGACGAGTCTAAAATTTTGTTGTCTAGTGAAAGGTTTAACTCTTTACCACACAATCCTGAGTTTTAACGACCCTGAAAGAAAAGGCTTTTGAAAACACTGGGGTAAAAGGAGAAAATACTGGTAACCAGCATTTTCTGCTTTTCCCACAATGTTTTCTATCCTATCAATGGCATAAATCACCATTTGTGTTACAATTAACATGTCGTCTGCAAAATTTTATGCTTTCAAGTTGGTCCAGTTCAAAGTTTTGTCGTTTGGTAAAGAGTTAAGGGAGGAGGACATGCAGGATACCAGCATTTTCTCACAATTTTTCTGAAGCCTACTTTCTCAGAGTCGTAAGGAGAAAGGCTTGTTAACTGAAAGGTGAACTATTCTTTGGAAAAGACACATTTACAAAGTCAAATCTCATTCATATCTGCATCCTGTAATAGTACAGATAACTGTCCTCGTAGGCGACTGGTTGCCTCCTTTAACCCTTTCCCAAACGACAAATTTTGGACTGGTCCAAATTGAAAGAGTTTGCAGATGGCAATTTTAAATTTGATGAAAATGGCAGAAAGGTCTCAAAAAGGGTAGAAAACACTGTGGGAAAAGGAGAAATTGCTCGTTACGAGCAATTTCTCCTTTTCCCACAGTGTTTTCAAAAGACTGGTACTGTAGACACCAGGGCTTGTTTGGGAAAGGGTTAAGGTGCACAATAAATGTCAAAATATGAAAAAAAAAAGCAACGTAATTGTCTAATGATTGAGACTACTGCATGCAAATGCTTTCTACCTGCATTTTCTCCTTTTCCAACAATGTTCTCAAAAGCGTTATTTCTAAGGGTCATTAAAACACCATTTTTGAGGTAAAAGAGTTCAAGAAATAGGAGACTATTCCAAAACATGGATAAGAACTGAAAGCCAGAAAGCAAGTTGTGTCTGTCAAAACCTATTTTTTTTTTGTCAGACTGTCAAGCCAAATTTGTCAACTCATTGAGCTGTGATCAAGAGGAATTTAGTCAGATTAAATTTGGATTACTCCACTACCTTTTATTTGCATTCTTTTTTTTTTAAATCCCTAGATGACAAATGTCGTTCAACGATAATTTTCTCTGAAAGGATAGAAAACATTGAGAAAGGAGAAAATGCTGGTAAACAGCATGATTCACTCCTTGTCCCACAATGTTTTCGATTCTTCCATAGAAACATTTCATCATTTGAACCTTCCCTTTCAAAGTCATATAACTTCGGGATTGTGTGGTAAAGGTTTAAACAATCCCATGTTGGAAGCCTCGGGAAGAAATTTTGAAAACTGTTAGTATAGGAAGAAATTCTTGTAAGCAGTATTTTCTTTTTTTCCAACCATCTTTCCTACCCTTCCAAGTTCAATTCCCTCTATTTGATGCTTATTTAACTCTTTACGAAATGACAAAATTTTAGACTTGCCTAAATTCAAAGCATGGCAGACGACAAAATAAATGTGGTTAAAAAATTGAAATTTATTTCCGAAAGGGTAGAAAACATTGTGGAAAAAGGAGAAAATGTTGGTTACCAGCATTTTCTCCTTTTCCCAAAATGTTTTCAAAAGGCTTTTTCTGTAGGGTCATTAAAACCCAGGATTGTGTGGTAAAGGGTTAACTTGCCTCTGCAAATGCTGTCACTAAGGACAAGTGTAAAGTTTTGTAGGTTAGTAAAGTGTGAAGGCCACAATGAAGTTTGTAAATAACCACTGTAAATATTTTGGTAAACTGTACAACTCATAATTTGCCGATATAAAATGATGATGACTGACATAAGCTGTGGAATTTATTTTTTGAAAAAAAAAAACCCCACTACAAAATGAATTTCTTGTTATCCTGACATGCTTTTTCAATTTTATAGCTTAGTTGGTAGCGTACAGGACTTTAGAACAGGGTTGCTGGTTCTCACAGTCCCCGGTTTGACCGATTTCTTTCCAAGGACTGATTTCATTGTGACAGGATTCATTCCTCTCTCACTGCTGACCATTGTTTTGATGATGGTTATGTGGGAAAGCAGCCAGTGGCTTGGAAAGAATATTGTGTAGAGTAGTGGTAAAAGAAACTCCAGGAGAGCATGGATAGGAGCACTGGCTGCCATGATTTAACTGAAATAATGTCGAAAATGACCGGGTTACCAGTATTTTCTTCTTTTCACACATGATTTTCTATCTATTCACAGTCAACACTCAAATACTTTTGAATGTGACAAGTCTAAAATTGTCGTCTGGTAGAGTCATTAAAACTCAGGACTGTGTGGTAAAGGGTTAATTAATGCTAATCAAACATACATAACAACAAAGGATATTTGCAAAGTTGTCTGCTGCAAATTTTTGTCAGGAGGTACCCAATAAAATGATGCAATAAAAACAGTGTTGAAATTTTAAGATGAAGACATGACCTCATGAATTATTTTTGACAGGTTAGGGCCAACCCATAATCAGATATGCAAATTTTGGATTCTTTCAACTTTTTAAATATCATAAAAATGGTAAATCATTGAGACTATTACCATTATAGAGCCAGATTACCAAGAGGGAATCACCTCTCATGATAACTCAAAGTGAGCTGGGTTAATGAAATTGATAAAAAATTTTCAGTCAATTAACCCTTAACAAAAACAAGCCTATGTTTTCACAACCCCTGAAGAAGAAATTTTGTTGTATGGTAAAAAGCACGCCTTAGGTTGCTAAGATTAACTTGTTGTGCTTTTGCAGACATGCTGATCAACTTTTAGATCAGACTGCAAAGAACATGCTGTAATTGATCTGCTCTGTAGATCTAAGATTAGACTGCACAGAATGTCCTACACTGTCCTCAAAAGCATTTAAATCAAGTTGAGCACTTTGAGTATTAATCACAAGTTTCAGACATCTTCACCAGCCACCTTTTGGTTTGGTTTGTATTGGAGTTTAATGCCATTTTAACAGCTCAGGTCATCATGGCAGCCAGTAATGCACCCATACGTTTCCTGGCTTTCTCACACCAGTACTGATACAACTTTCTTTCCAAAGCCACTGACTGCTTTTCTCACATGCATCAGAGGTGAGAGGCAAAAAATCGAAAGACAGTTTGCCTCAACCAGGTGTCCAAGCCACAACCACCAAGTCACAAGTCAGACACCCTGACTACTGAGCTACCCAAGCCGGCCCAACCACCTTTTACAAGCATACAAAATATTATACTTGGACACTGCAGGTACAGATCAGGCTCAACAAGCAGTCTGATCTTGGATCCATACTATCTGCTGACCAAATCCGTGCACTGCAATTTTTATTGTGTGTTCTCAAAATGTCAGTTACAAATTATTATCCGAGTTGGTTAGGGGTTGACTTTTCAGTTTTTAATGACCAGAGGAAAAAAGCTTTTGAAAACATTGTGGGAGGAGGAGAAAATTCTGGTAATCAGCATTTTCTCCTTATTCCCCAATGTTTTCTACCCTTTCAAAGGCAAAACTATTCCTTGAACCAAATGCTATGTGTTGCCTGCACTTATCCTCTCAATTTGAGCAACTTTAACAGTTTGTCATCCTAAAACAGATTACCAGGTATGCATTTTATTTATATGAGAATGCAACATTAAATCAACTGGAGAAAAAGTCACAAAATTTTAAATTCTAGTAATCTATGTGGCTGTGAGTACTGTAGACTTTGAATCTTTAGTCCATTGGTTCTCAAAACCTTGCTGTTTGTGATAGGATGCACTAGGGCAAGGCATTTTGCAAATCTCTTGCCTCGCAGTTTGAAAAACAAGACATACATGTACCATACTAAATTTAGAGGAACAAAATATCGGACTACAAAAAAAAACAGAAAATTGCTTTCTAGCAAGGTTTTCATTTGTCAATTTTTCAGTATTCTGTCACTCTGTCAAGAAATTTCAAAGTTTTTCCTTGATACTTTGGTTGCTTAGTGCGACTTTGTGGGCTTTTGCGGACCGCATAGATCGAGATCAGACTGCAAAGAATGTGCAGTGTGATTTTAGATGTACACTGTCCGATACTCCGGAGAGCAAATTTCTTAAATTGAAAACTATGGGTTTTCGGTATTGGCTGGAAACCTTTAATTTTTAATCGGTCAGTAGACCAATTAGAGGGATGGCAAATTTCAGAAACCCGTCTGCTGAGGGCAAACTGGTGTAACTGCAACTCGTAACAGCTGTTACTTACAGCGTTTTAATTAATATTAGCAGCTGAAGGGTTAAACTGGGATGGTCTCAACCCTTAACCATCTTAATTTGGTATTGGTTTAACCCTTTACCAGACAACAAAATTTTAGCCTAATCCAATTTGAAAGCATTTGCAGACAATAATTTCAATGTGGCTCAAATGGTGCAATTTTTCTTTGATAGGGAAGAAAACATTGTGGGAAAAGGAGAAAACGCTGGTTACCAGCATTTTCTCCTTTTCCCACAATGTTTTCAAAAGGCTTCTTTTCCAGGGGCGTTAAAAGGCGGCATTGTGCGGTAAAGGGTCAATTTCAGATCTTTCTTTACATTTTTGTGTCAAATGTTTGTGAACTTGTCAGTTGGAATGCAATTAACCCTTTACCACACAATCCTGACTTTAAACAACCCTGAGAAAAATTAGCCTTTTGAAAACACTGTGGGAAAAGGAGAAAATGCTGGTAAATAACGTTTTCTCCTTTTCCCACAATGTTTTCTACCCTACCAAAGCCAAATTCCATTAACCCTTTCCCAAACAAGCCCTGGTTTTCACGTGTTTGCAGTACAAGTCTTTTGAAAACACTGTGGGAAAAGGAGAAATTGCTTGTAACGAGCAATTTCTCCTTTTCCTACAGTGTTTTTTACCCTTTTTGATAACTTTCTGCCATTTTCATCAAATTCAAAATTGTCGTCTGCAAACTCTTTCAATTTGGACCAGTCCAAAATTTGTCGTTTGGGAAAGGGTTAATTGACCCATACTTAAATTGTCGTCTGCTATTGCTTTGAATTTGGACCAGTCTAACATTTTGTTGTTTGGTAAAGAGATAACGGTTAATATTATTGATGAAAGGGTAAGATAAGCGGGACTTTGAGGGATTTTTAAGACAAAACTGTTGGCTACTAAAATGTTTTCTATCCCGTCAAAGACCATCAGTTTATTTCTTTTACATTCAAATTTTTCATCTGCACATACTTTCAGTGTAAATGAGTCTCTAAAATCAGTCATTTGGGAAAGGGTTTTAAATTAACCCTTTACCACACAATCCCAACTTTTAATGATCCTGAGAGTGAAGCCTTTAAAAAACATTTTGGGAAAAGGAGAAAATGCTGGTAACCAGCATTTTCTCCTTTTCCCACAGTGTTTTCTACCATTCCCAATGTTTAAGTCACATTGATTTTGTCGTCTGCAAACGCTTTGAATTTGGACAAGTCTAAAATTTTGTCGTTTGGTAAAGAGTTAAGTGGATCAGGATTTTTGTAGAGGTTTTTCTACAGATATAGAATGAAATAAGTGACTGTTATTGTAATTTCTGTATTAGAAACTACTTTACAGACAATGAAATGTGTTTTATATGGAGGTTATCATCACTCAGCATAAAACAATGCATCAGGGTGACTCAAGCGTGTACAACATGCATCATTAAATTTTCATGAATACCATTCTGCATTTTATATTTCAAAATTCTTGCCCAAGGCCAGATCTGCCAGCATATATGCATGCATAAAATAATTTACAAACCCATGTGACAAGTTTCATTCTCCCTCATAGCCATGAATTGAAAGTGTTTGATATAAATTTTGATAAAGTATTCTTTGCCAAAGACATAAAAATACTGACAAACAGATCAAGAAAAAAGAAGCCCCTTTTACATCCTGTCAAAAGCATACAAAATCTCTAAAATTATGGAAGAATTGAATAGTGAATATGGAACTGATTACTTTTGACCTTAAAGAGCTTTTGAAAACATTGTGAGAAAAGGAAAAAATGCTGGTAGGATGTTTTCTATCCTTTTAAAGATGAATTCCAATTTTTTGAGCCATATTCAATTTGTCATCTGCAAATGCTTTCACTTTGGACATGTCTACAAAATTGTTGTCTGAGAAAGAATTAAAGGTTGATCTATAGATGAAGTCAATGCACTTATAATCTCTGCACTTGATCTTTGTGTCTGCCTGTTGGAAAATAAACAAGTTATACCAGCCATAATTTGTTTTCATTCTGGATGTTAATCCAGCTATCAATCATATGACTTCAGCCTTAACCCTTTCCCACACAATACTGACTTTTAATGACCCTGAGGAAGAAGCCTTTCAAAAACAATGAGAGGGAGAAAATGCTGGTAACCAGCATTTTCTCCTTTTCCCACAATGTTTTTCACCCTATCAAAATAGAAATCATCATTTGAGGTACCTTCAATTTGTCGTCTGCAAATGCTTTCAAATTGGACCAGTCCAAAATTTTGTTGTTTGATAGAGAGTTAACTCTATACTAGACAATTAAACTTGTGACATGTCCAAATTCAAAGCATCTGCAGTTGACTAAACCAGTCTGGATAAATGAAAGACTTTATCCTTGATAGAGTAAAAAAAAAAACATTGTGGGAGAAGGGGAAAAATATTAGTAACTAGATTTGTTTTTGCAACAATAACAATATTCTATCCTTTTAACTCTTTACCACATGAGTAAAAAGTAGACATGTCCAAATTGAAAACACCAAATTGCAGACAAATTTAAATGTGACTAAAATGATGAAACTTGTCTTTTACATGGTAGAAAACATTGTGTGAAAAGGACAAAATGCTGGTTACCAGCATTTTCTCCTTTTTCTACCATATTTTCAAGAGTTCATTTTCAGAATCCCTTTAACTTGGAACTGTGTGGTAAAGTGTTAACTCTTTACCATAAGACAAACGTTTTAGTTTAGTCCAAATTGCACGCATTTGCAGGAAACACAAGACATTGGACTCAAATGAAGAAATTTATCAAAAAAAGGGTAGAAAACATTCAGGAAAAAGGAGAAAATGCTGGTTACCAGCATTTTCTCCTTTTTCCACAATGTTTTCCAAAGTCTTCGGGACCCTGTAGTTGTTCAGACTTATGATTGCTATGGGTAAAGGTTTAATTTTCCAATTACACAACCCCTTAAAAAGAAAATTTATGAAAAGATGGATAAATCAAGAAGATAATGTTTTAAACAGTCTCAAAAAAAGAGGAGCACAAAATTTAATGTTCTATTTCTAATTCAATTTTCAAGGATTAATTTAGAGTTATAGAAAAAATGATTGATGACTAAACTTGGATCAACTCTTGCCTTTTAACTCTTTACCAAACGACAAAAATGTAGACTTGTCTGAATTGATAGAGCTTGCAGACAACAATTGAAAAGTGAGTCAAATTATGGAACTTGCCTTTAGAAGGGTAGAAAACATTGTGGGAAAAGGAGAAAGTGCTGGTTACCAGCATTTTCTCATTTTTCCCCAATGTTTTGCCTCTTTTTCAGGGTCGTTAAAAACTCAGGATTGTGCAGGAAAGGGTTAAGTCTTTAGGAGAGAACTCTATCTATTAAACTCTTTACCAAGACCACAAAATTTTAGATGAACCCATATTGAAAGACCTGTAGTAAAAAATTACAATGGGGCTCGAATGAATGACATTAATTTGTCTTTGAAGGGATAGTGAAGGATTTTTGGTAAAAGCAGAACAATATTGTTAACAGCAATTTTTCCTTTTCCCACAATGTTGACCAAAGCCTATGCTATCACAGTCATAAAAACAGGTGATGACTAATTTAATGAAACTTTCCATTTGTTCAGATAACATGAAAATCAACTGCAGGTGGAAGACTGTTTTTTGCTAGAATATCTCCCATTAACTCTTTACCAAACAACAAATATTTAAACTTGTCCAAATTGAAATAATTTGCAGATGACAATTTAAATGTGGCTCAAATGATGAAATTTGTTGTTGATAGTATAGAAAACATTTGTGGGAAAAGGAGAAAATGCTGGTAACCAGTATTTTCTCCTTTTCCCACAATGTTTTCAAAAGGCTTCTTCCTAAGGGTCCTAAAAACTCGGGATTGTGTGGTAAAGAGTTAATAGTACTAGGTGTGCCGACTCATAATAGATCAGGCTACACATTCATTTTTGGTAGTCTGATCTTAGCCAGAATTACTCTTTTCATGCTGTAGCTCTTTATCTAGTAACGAAATTTTAGATTAGTCCAAATTGAAAGTATTTGCAGATGAAAAATTCTAAGATTGGTTTTGAATGATGGGATTTGTTTTCGAAAGGGTACAAAGCATTACGTTACCAGCATTTTCTCCTTTTCCCACAATATTTTCAAAAGTCCTTTTCCTTTGGGTCATTAAAACTAGGGATTGTGTGTCAAAGTGATAATACATAAATATATCTGAAAATATTGTGACAAGAGAAAAAGCTCCTAGTTTCACACAATTTCTATTTTTTTCCACATTGTTCTAAAAAGCAGTACGTTGCAACATGCAAAACCTGCCTGAAGCACTTAATTGGTTCATATCTTTACCAGACAACAAAATTTGGACTGTACCATATAGAAAGCTTGTCCAGATGATCTTTTCCTGACTCAACAGACAGAATTTGTCTCTGAAAGGGCAGAGAACATGGGGAAAGGAGAACATGCTGGGTTACCAGTATTTTTTTTTCCCATTTCCCACCATGTTTTCAATGGGCTTTTTCCTCAGGGTCCTAAACCCTTTATCTCACAATCCCGACTTTTGACAAGCCTGTGAAAGAAGCCTTTTGAAAACACTGTGGGAAAAGGAGAAGATGCTGGTAACCAGCATTTTCTCCTTTTCCCACAATGTTTTCTGACCTATCAAGGACAGATTTTGTCATTTGGGCCATTTTCAATATGGCGTCTGCAAATGCTTTCAATTTGGACCAGTCTAAAATTTTGTCGTGTGGTAAAGAGTTAAAAGGCAGAATTGTTTAGTAATTAGTTAATACAATGCCTGACATATTGTATTCCTATCTATTTTCAGACATTTATGTGATCTAAAGGTGGAAACAGGATCAGAGGAAGTAATACAGACATTATCAAGCAAATATTGACAAGTACATTTACACCGTGTGTGAGCCTAGGCAACAGAAACATTCATCAACCAAGTACAGAGAGAGAAAGTAACAACTTGCGCATTAAGAATCATTACGAAATCAACAAGGACACATTTCTAGCTGTTTTCATCTGTTATTTACAGCCTAAAGCTTCTATTTCATTGTCTCACAGCCATTTATTCTAATCAGCCTGGCTAGGTTATGTTATCTGCAAAACTCTGACCTAATGAGGGTCAAGAAAGGTTCATTTCGGACTGAAAGGACTATGAAGAGAATCAGTCCTCTTGGTCAGGCCTACCCTGACCCATCCAAACCTCCTGATGGAGAGATTCAGAATGAAAATGTTCCGGATGGTTCCAAGCGTGTTAAAACATCACAGTCATTTGAGAGCTTGTTTGACAGTGATACGCTAAGTGACATTCTTGTCAATGTCAATGATGGACAGTTTGTATTCAACTCACATAAAATGATTCTCGGAATAAAAAGTGACGTGCTAGCTTCGATGGTCAATGAGCTTACACCAGCATCGTCAGAGGGAGAGAAACCAGTGTTATGTGTCCATGAGAGCACAGAATGTGCTGATGTATTTGCACGATTTTTGTATTTCATATATAGTGGTGCAGTTTGGTTACACAGAGATTATGTGATAGCTCTCCAGCGTTTGGCTGACAAGTATGAAGTTCAACCACTGCTCCATCATTGTGAGAGCTATATCAAACAGATTCTAAATAATACCCTTGCTGGATGTGATATAAATACTCGTGGTTTCCCCATAAAAACTGTGTTGAATCTTTACTCGGATAGTTTTCAGTCATCTGAAGTGCAAAGTCTTGCATTTAAAGTGCTATGTGTGTGTTTCCGAGACCTGGCTCTTTCTGAACTCTGGACAAACTGCTCCTGGCAACTTGTTTGTGATCTGCTTAAAAGTGACATCTGTCAAGCCGAGGAAAATGTGATTCTTACATCTGCTACAGAATGGATGAAGAAAAATAATTTAAACGACAAATCCCGCATTGAGGATATTCTGATTAATATCAAATACCCTCTGTTACACAGACGAGTACTTTATATGATGCAGAAAAATGGTGCATTTAAAAACTTTCCCCGTGTGCAAGATCTTGTAAACAATGCCATCAAATATCACTGTTTTAAAGACATTCCTGAAGCAAGAGAAGAGTTCTCTGGCCCACAATTCCAACCAAGACAAAGACTACCATTTCCTAACACAAATGAAAATAATAACTATACAATGGAGGCTAGTCCAACTTCACTCCGCTATTCCGACTCGTCCAGTCGTGATGATGTCACACTACTGAGTTCTCCTGATGGTACCCCAGTCAGAAATACTGGTTCTCCATTCCAACGTCAAGCAACTACAAACTGTACTGGACCATTTTATGTTAATAAACCAAGGTGACTGAATACAATGCAGTAGAAAACACTTTCTTCACCAGACAATAGTTTTCTGGACTAGTCCAAATTGACAGCGTTTTGCAAACAACAAAGTACATGTGGTTCAAATTGTAGGACTTGCCTTTGAAAGGGAAGTAATCATTGCTTTTATAAGCGTTCTTCAGGGTCGTTAAAACTTGGGACTGTTTGGTAAAGGGTTAAGTTAAAAAAAGTGGCAAAAATGGTTCAGTTATTGTAGACTCATCTTTAACTCTTTAACAGATGACAAAATTAGGGTCTTTGCCAAATTCAAAGCATTTGCAGACAACAAATTTAGTGTGGCTCAAATGCTGGCAATTGTTTTTAAGAGTAAAAAACATTGTGGGAAAAGGAGAAAATGCTGGTTACCAGCATTTTCTTCTTTTCCCACATTTTCACAAGACTTCTTTCTCAGGGTCGTTAAAAGTCAGGATTGTGTGGTAAAGGCTTAAAGAACACAATGGCAAAATTTTGACTAGTTTTATAACAATAACTGCCTATAATAGTTGTAATAATTTGATACAAAAGTTCCTTTACCATCAAGCTGATAGGTTTTATCATTTATTTCATTTGGAGTAAACTATAAAACCTTACTGAATGAAAAAAGAAGAAAATATTTTGTTACTAAAAGATGAACAAATACAATCTTCCTTTTTTAAAACTGCAAATTCATTTGTTCAAGTTTTGCAAATTTTATCATGCAAGGGTACATCAGTAAGTTATTTGTCCCCTTTGTTACACAATCCCGAATTTTAACAGCCTTGAGAGAAAACAATTTTGAAAACATTGTGCGCAAAGGAGAAAATGCTGGTGACCAGCATTTTCTCCTTTTCCTACATTGTTTTCACTATCACTATCAAAGACAAACACCTTGATTTTAGCCGATTGTAATATGCAAATGTTTTTGATTTGGACAAGTATCAGCTTAATACAAGAGCGATGCCATGAAAAAAAAAAGTCTGAAGTGCTTAAATAATCATTTGATTTCAATTTTATCACAAAATCTATACTCCTTTCAATTGCTTATTATATTGCTTTGATCCAAGTCTAGTTCTAAGGAATGAAAAAGCCTCAGTCAGAGATAGACTATGGCTTATGTCCTTGCACCAAAATATGAATCACTGAGACAAATGGAAATATTATAGAATGCTTAACTCTTTACGAAACAACAACATTTTTTAATTTTCCAAATTGAAAGGATTTGCAGGCAATATTTTAAGTATCTAACATGTTAAAATTTGCCTTTCAAAGGATAGTAAACATTGTGAGAAAAGGAGAAAATGCTGGTAACAGCATTTTCTCCTTTTCCCGCAATGTTTTTAAAAGGCTTCAAACATGGGATTGTGTGGTAAAGGATTAAACTCGAGTTTGGAAAAACGGGGTATGCACCAATAAAACAAATTTAGGTACTTTCCTTTCTCATTTTTGAAAACCATAACATTTTGTGTGCATTTTCTTTTTCAAAGACTTTTTTTTTTTAAGGAAAAATGTTGTTATTTGCCAAAACAATGCTTGTACATTGCTTTATCTAAATGCTTGAATATTAAAGATAATTGTTTGTTAAATTATGCAACTTAGTGTTTGTTACTTTTTGACATGAATGACTTGGTAGCAGATGACAAAAAAAAAACATTCAATGGATGACCGAGATGATTTATGGTTCGATGGTACATGGATACATATGAAAATATTGTGATAAAAAGAGGGATTGTTCTTTATGACGAATTTCTCCCTTTGCCACAAAGTTTTCAAAAACAAACCATAAACATGTGCAAGTGACACATAGCAGAATATTTCAGGAAAGTAGTCTTTTAATTCAAAAATACCAGTATGGTAAGTGTGTTGAAAAAAAAGAATTTATTCACCCCATATGACTAAAACGAGCCAAATATGTTAACAATATTGAGATAGGAGGCTTTTGAAAACATTGAGGGAAAAGGTGAAAATGCTGTTACCAGCATTTTCTCCTGTTCCCAGAATTTTTTCTACCCTTTACCACTCAAACTTTTAATGACGCTGAGAAAGACAGTCTTTGAAAACTTTGTGAGAAAAAGAGAAATGCTGGTAACCAGCATTTTCTCCTTTTCTCACCTTTTCTCCCCTACCCAAAACAAATTTCATGTTTTGTGTCACATTTAAATTGTCGTCTTCAAATGCTTTCAACTTCGACATGTCTAAAATTTTGTCGTTTGGTAAGGAGTTAAAAGACATTTCTTAGTTTTTGATTCACATTTCATTTGTCATCTGCCATTGCTTTCAATTTTGACAGGTCTGATATTTTGACGTCTGGAAAAGAGTTAAAAACAAAGAATATATTTGAAGGTCAAAGCATGGTTAATTTTAGCTCCAGTCAGGTTGAAGGCCAATGAGCTGATGTCAAAGCTCCGTGTCCATTGTGCGACCATCTGTGTGTGCCTGCATTAATTTTTATATCAAACATCTCTGAAACAACCCGTCCAATTTTGATTTGTTTGTTGGTTTGTATTGGAGTTTAACGCCTTTTTAATAGCTTAGTTCATCCCATGGCAGTCAGTGCACCTACGCATGTGTTTCCTGGCTTTCTCACACCAGTCCTGCCACCACTGTTGCCGAAATCGCCGAAAAGAATCCAATTTTGATGAAACTTCACAAAAATAATCCTGCCATGGCTCTCTTCAGACTCTCTTCAAAGAATTTGATTCCAGTAAAAACTCTGGTTGCCATGGCAACAAAACTGAAAACTACTGAAAATCTTTAAAAATCTTCTAATCAGAAACCATAAGGCCTAGGGTTACTAAATTTGATATGTAGCTTCGTCTAAGGACCTCTACCATAATTCTTCACTCACAAGTTTTGCCTGGGCAAACTTCATACAAAATCAAAAGTCAAGCATAAAACCTTGTATGAACCTGTTCAGTTATATAAGTTGGAACAAAACCTCACCTGACGTGCATTGCAAACTGAATCAAATGGTCATATGGATTACCCAAGCTGACTACAACCTGAAGCAGCATCACATCCATATAAGCCGTGCTCTGGCAATAGGGGACTTAATGCATAATACCAATCAAGCCATCACATAATTCTGGATCAATAACAGCCATTTTTAGCAGATTTGTACAGCAAATCCGCTGTGATCGTTCTGGCTGGAACCAAGTACATCATGCGTAATGAAGCATGTGCGCTCACACTGTACTATGATATCAGTTTGACCTGAACGAAATATACTCTCATTCACACTTGCACCCAGTCTACTTTCAGTTTTAGCTAATACACCTCGACTTCGCTTTTGTCACTACCATATATACTGTCTTACACGTGTATACATATTTATTCCAAATTCTAATACCAGCAAAAATCTGCGCACGATTGACGAATCAAACTACCACTCCTTAAGTAATTGAATAATAGTCAATGCACGGCCCGCTAAGCAGAATAATTTTGACTTTCCTTGCCCTTGCTAACTCCATTTTAAAATAATTGCAGACGTATTGCATGTGGTGTTATTGTTTTATTATAACATATTGCAGCTTTATGCTACTCCACAAACCCGCTTTCCAGGACTTTGATTTTTTTTTAACAACCGACTTAATCATGTCCTTAGACATACAGAAAATTGACTAATAGCAAAAAGTTTCCATTGAGGTCAGCCTGCACGGACTGCACAGGCTGGTCGATACTTTTAGCATATGTATTAAGCATTCTTTTCACTGAGCATGGGTCATATCAAAGCTGCAAAATGCAGAGGTCAAACTGACAAGACTATTATGAACTTTGAAATTATGGGCAGTAATTTATCATTCTCCATCATTCGAAAAAATGTGAGCTATGCTAGGCATTGAATCCATTACTTTTAGCCATTTTAACCATTTACCAAAAAATCTTGTGTTTTAATGACCCTGGAAAGCTAGAATCCCTTTGAAAACATTTTGGGAAAAGGAGAAAAATGCTGGTTACCAAGATTTTCTCCTTTCTCCACAATCTTTCCTATCCTTCCAAAGACAAATCCTCTTATTTGAGCAACAAATTAATTGGTCATCTGCAAGAAGTCTTACCTTGGACCAGTCTAAAATTTTGCAGTTCTATAAAGATTTAAGAGCTTCTACAATGTACAAATTTCAAAAAGGATCATTATTTATACTACCTCTTTATAATTGGAATTGAAAACATTGCATGAAAAGGAGCAAGTCATTTGTAACAAGCAATTTCATGGCAAGTCCCGGTGGTTATCAAAGCTGTGAATTGCAGGGGCATAAAAAGTCATTTTAGTTCACTAATGAGCTTACAATCCTCATGATGGATTTAAATAAAGACAGTTATTCTTGGAGTGAAAGGTGGATTATCAACGGATTTTGCCATCAGTAACATGAAGTAAGATAAAGATCAGACTACGCAAAACATTCAGTCTCACCTTGAATCCAAACTGTTTGTTATTTTGTGTAATGTTCTAACAAAAACAACCCAGATATAACAAAATTTGAGATTTTATTGCAAGCTAAAAATGTGATATAACAGAATATCAACCACCTGAAGACAGCTTTTCTTGTCTTGCAGCAAATCTATAATTTTAACTCTTTACTCGACAACAAATTTTAGACTTCTCCAAACTGAAAGCCTTTGCAGACGACAAATTAACTGTGACCCAAATGTTGACATATGCCTTGAAAAGGGTAGGAAAAATTGCTGGAAAGGAAGAAAATGATGGATTTCCACAAAGTTTTCAAAAACCTTCTTGGTTAGGGTTGTTAAAACTTGGGATTATGTAGCAAAGGATTAAAATATTGTGGCAAAGGCAGAAAATACGCACAAGTAATTTTCCTTTGCCACAATGTTTTTAAAAGTGGTCTATATTCATTTAGACTTTCTTTATTTTACAAGGATGCTTTCAAAGTCATCTGCAGCAAAGTTTCTTCAACAGATAATGAGTTATCACTTTGCCAGACAACAAATTATAGACTTTTCGATATCGAAAGCATTATGCAGACGACAAATTAAATGTAACAGAAATGGTGAGATTTTCGTTTGAAAGGGTAGAAAACACTGTGGGATAAGGTGAAAATGATGGTTACAGGTGTGCGACATTTTGTCAAAAAACATGTTCGTCGAAAACGATCCCTAGCCCTTACCCTAACCCAAATGAATTGTGGCCAAAATCTTCCTCCCAGACAGAGCTTTTCATGAAAGAAATCATGGAATTTAGCAATTGGTATTTCAAAACATAATGGATTTCAACGAAACACACTTTCGTCGAAATGTTGTGCACCGATGGTTACTACCATTTTCTCCTTTTCCTATGATGTTTTCAAAAGTCTTACTCAGGGCTGCTTAAACTCAGAATTGTATGGAAAAGGGTTAATTTAGCATCATTAGGGCAAAGACAATAGATTCAAAATTTACATAAAATAGTTCATTTGCATAATGGCATTCTGAAACTTACACTGCACTATATATAAAATTCACATTTTCAGTTTCAGTTAGGATAAAACGAATCATTTCAGTGCCAGAATACCAAAGCAATGAGACAGTAAGGATACAAAATAATCTCATTGTTTGGTGAAGTCTAAGCTTATCTACGGCTAGTGGAAATCCTCTAAGTCTGAATCCCCATTGACTTACATGTACTTTCAACTTCGCTTTTCAATTTATTGTGACTAAACTCTTTACTAAACGACAAAGCTTTAGACTTGTCCAAATCAAAAGCATTAATTTTGCAGACAACAAAATAAATGTGACTCAAAAATAGAAATTTGATTTGGGAAGGGGAGAAAACATTGTGGGAAAAGGAGACAATGCTAGTTACCAGCTTTTTCTCCTTTTCCCACGATGTGTTCGAAAGCTTTCTTTCTCAGGGTCGTTAAAAGCTGGGATTGTGTGGTAAAGGGTTAATCTTTTTCCCACACAATCCCAAGTCTTGTTGACCCTGAGGAAAAAGCCTTTTGACAACATAGCAGGAAAAGGAGAAAATGCAGGTAACTAGCATTTTCTCCTTTTCTCATAAATTCTACCATTTCAAAAACAAATTAAAAAATCAAGTCACATTTAATTTGTTGTCTGCTAAGGCTTTTAACTTGGACTAGTCTAGAATCTTGTTGTCTTGTAAAGGGTTGAAAAATGAAGCTGTAGTTAGGAAACTTCTATGAAAATAGAGCAAAATGAATTTTGCAATGAAATATACATATATATCTGACTCAATACAATGAGATATGATATAAATGTAGCTGATTAATAAGTGATCAGTACTTTTCAAAAAACGCTTTTTACATTGGTGTTAATGGCAAAAATGCGAAAACTTCGCAGAAAAATAACACCACTGTACGCAAATGCCTGTGTACACAAGGAAAGTAGTTTTCTATCGTGTACATAAAGCCCATGAGGTGACATCTTACAGGTATACTATACTTGTGTGTAACCACTGTTTTTTATGATTTATGACAAGTTGTCTTCATTTTGAAAGGCTGCATGTTGACATGAGGATAAAAGTCAAAGCACAACAAATATAAATCAGACTCCTAGCCTGATCGCCATTAACCCTTTCCCAAACAAGCCCTGGTTTTCACGTGTCTGCAGTACAAGTCTTTTGAAAACACTGTGGGAAAAGGAGAAATTGCTCGTGACGAGCAATTTCTCCTTTTCCCACAGTGTTTTCTACCCTTTTTGAGACCTTTCTGCCATTTTCATCAAATTTAAAATTGTTGTCTGCAAACTCTTTCTGGACCAGTCCAAAATTTGTCATTTGGGAAAGGGTTAAAGGGAACAATTAACTCTGTACTCTGTCCAGAAAACAACATTGCAAAACTGTCCTAAATTCTACGGATTTTCATGTGAAACTAGAAATATTATCAAAATGATAAGATTTGTCTTAAAAAGGGAAGAAAACATTGCTTATAAAAGATTTTATCCTTTTCCCACAATGTATTCAAAAATGACCTCTTCCTCACTCATTAGAACTTGGAATTGTTTGGTAAAGTGTTGACTTTACTTTCCAATTTTTTTAAATGCTAAACCCTGTACCACAAATCCTGAATTTTAAGAACCATGAGGAAGAAGACTATAGAAAATATTGTGGGAAAAGGAGAAAATGCTAGTAACCAGCATTTTCTCCTTTTTCCATGATTTTCTCCATCATATCAAAGACAATTCTTATGATCTGAACCACATTTGTCATCTACACCTGCTTTCAATATGGACTAGTCTCAAATTCTGTAGTGTGGTAAAGTGTTGGGTCAAATGCAGAGAGCTTGCAGTCATATAGAGGTTCCAAGTTCGATTTTCTACCATGGCAGAAATGATCAGCAAAAACAAGAATCTTTACCTCTAAGCAGTGTACCTCATTATCTCTTTCATATACAACAAAATACTAATCAAATCTAAGTTACAAACGTTTCAGATAAAAAATAAAGTATGTCCCACATGATGAAATCTGTCTTTAAAAAGGCAAAATATTGCTTACAAATATCTTCTCCTTTTTCCACAATGTTTTCAAAACCCTTTCTTCCTCAGGGTCGCTGAAACATTGGATTGTCTGGTAAAAATCAGGTTAACATCTGAAATAAATTACCTAACTACTGACAACTTGGAAATTCTCCTGATGAATTATAAATGGATGATCAACATTAGGATGTATAAATACACAAAACAGTGCCCTAAAAGGATAAATTGCTTGGTAAAAGAAAAGAATTTTCTCTAGCCTCAATGTCTTTCTAGGGAAGCCTGCTGCAAGACAAAGTTTGCATATCTGGGGGAGGTTATGACAATTAACCTTTTACCAAACAATACCGAGTTTAACGACCATAAGAAAGCAAGCTATTGAAAACACAGCGGAAAAGGGAAAAAATGCTTGTAACCAATATTTTCCAGCATTTTTCTCCTTTTTCCTACAATGTTTTCTACCATATCAAAGGCAAGTCCTATCATATGAGCCATATCCAAGTTGTCATCTGCAACTGCTTTCAACTTGGACCTGTGTAAAATTTCTATGTTTGGTAAAGAGTAAGGACTTTAAAAGCTGACATCATACAGAAACACAGGCAGGTCAGCTGCATCGATGCTGTTGAACATAACGGTGTTGGACAAAACAATATGATGCACCTGACATGACAAAAAAGTCTAGCTGACATGACAGGCAGTAGGTAAGCCATATATAAACAAACCTAACTGAATTATGTCAAATGTTGATGCATGTTACACTGTCAACATAATCACTGTGTATCAACGTACACCGGATATAGCGATTGTCCAATCGAGGGAAATTTCACACAGTACAGTACAAGGTCAGTACTTTTCCAATGTTTTCGTTGAAATACATAAAAATTCACTGCAAGTATATTTGGCAGTCGTTACTGATACATTAATGTAGCTGTCTTACCACAGCAAATGGTTGGGAAACATCCACAAGAGCTACGAATAACAAAAATACTCCCCTAATCACTGATAATCTCCTCTTGTCTGTCACGAAAACGCTGCTTTTAAAGACTGTTTTGATAAAATATTAATCCGTCATATATTGAAATCAATGATAAATAGCCTAGTTAATCATGGCGAATCGCTAGAAAAATTCCTGACTTATTTTTAAAACTGCATTTTTCGATATATTCATCTTTGTTTTTTCTCTACGGTGTACGGTCTATAGGAGGATGGTGTACGTTATATAGCAAAAGCTCCTGTTAGGAGTGTACGGTCGATAGCGAGATAAAATCTTCGTGAAATACATTGTCTAGTGCTGGAAATAGACGAGTTTGCTGTTCGAGGATAGATTTTTGTCATTCGAACGTATCCTGTCCCTTAATTATTAGAATTATCATGACTGTATTTTCGTTATTTTTATTTCTTTTTTCCAGCCCTGAATACAGGGCATACATGTAACGCCGCAAACTACGACAAAACGTGTTAATAAATGAAGACCAAAACTTTCTATGAAACTCTTAAATATTTGTTTGTTTGTTTGAGTTTACGTCCCAGTCAACAATTTTTTAGTCATGTTGGGACGGAGCCACCGCTTCCTGGGTATTTAACCAGTACTATGGGGAGTAAATGTGTGTTGCTCAAGGACACAACATTGTTACGCCGTTGATGAGGATCGAACCCAGGACCTCTCTCAGAAATCCGACTTTGACACTAGGACACCGCGCTTGAAAAATGACACCGGAGGTACATGTGTACACCGACCATAGATGGACAATCACTACCTAGCCCTATGATGAAAAGAGAAATCCTGCAATAACTATTATTATTTTTTATTACTCAGTTTTTCCGTCCCTTTCAAGATTATTTCACACAAGTCGAGACAAGCTAATCGGTAGGTAGGTCGAAAACGGGAGTACCCCGGGAGAAACCACCTGACACACCCGCAAGCACAACTTGGCTTGTCCCATATGTGACTTCAAATAGCAATATATTGCATAGGTATGTTAACGTAATGATAACTGTATTATACATCACGAAAGTATGCCAACCTTGAAGCTGTCAGAGCCTTACGGACGGTTCCAACGCGTACCCACAATCTATTTGGAAAGAAAAAAAAAAGAGAGAAAAGAAACAGAAAAATGAACGAAAATTTCGAATTGACATTCGTCATCTTAATGCTATAAAATTGCTGAGTATAACATGGACATGTTACCGTATGGGT
This sequence comes from Tridacna gigas, assembly GCA_945859785.2. Taxonomy (NCBI): domain Eukaryota; kingdom Metazoa; phylum Mollusca; class Bivalvia; order Cardiida; family Cardiidae; genus Tridacna; species Tridacna gigas. Next base: position 23,475,469 of record OX244030.2, read on the forward strand.
TGAAAAGGCTTATTGTGGCCAATGTTTCTTTTCACAAAGCTGACTACCTAATTAGTGAAGCAAAGGACTTAAGCGCTCCATAACAGAGCAAGAAATCATAATTTTTTCATCAGTACATATTCAATACACTTCAATTCTCACCAGCTGTGAAAATGACATTTCGTTTCATGTGTATTGGGTCTTTGTTAAAGACTATTGGTACACGTTAGAATGAACACCCACAATCCATGTTTTAAACAGAAAGAAATATTACTTTATACCCCTTTACATCCTAGTGTTACGCTGTATTTAAAAACCTAGGGTGATAGGGCATCTAAATATGATCGTCTGTCTTATCAAGATGTCAGTATAATTGCCAATGCCCTTAGTATGTGAGATTCAAAATCAAGTCTTTAAACTGCAAAAGAAACAAATTGCAGCTCGTGAATTTCATGCAAAGAACCACTTTGTTGTCACATAAAGTGTCCTTCCGACAGAAGACAGAAGACTAGCTGCATTCTAAGAAAGCCTAAACTTGTTTTAAGTTAAGAACCGTATGATAAGCTCAAACAAGGTTAAGCATTAATGCAATGAAACAATATTGTGTAATGATTCGCTCGAGTTCTGTCAATGATTTGTAACCTCAATGCAATCATGCTTTAATCACTTGCATTTCCAATTTTCTCTGTTTTCGGCACACAACGGTGAAATCAATAATTATTTGATACTTGCCAATGTCTCTAAAAAGGCATGCACAGGTATTCATTTCTAGATTTACATATAACTCCCGTTTACGTCAGAATATAAACTTTTCTTCTCATCTATAGTCCGTACACTGCTTTTGCTATAAGTCGTACACCAATTTGACAACTGCCTGCTATAGACCGTACACTGGCTATTTTTTTTAAATCTAAATATTCGGAAAACTAAGAACAAATTGGAAGTAAAACTTCGTTTGTAAGTACTTAAGACCTCCAAGAAGTTATAACAAAGCGAATTGCGGGCCTGAATAACAATAAAATTGAGAAATATGAAAATTTTGAGTCGGCCTGTTAAATGTCAAGAAAAACATCAGTGATTGGGCAGGTCATTCTGCTAAATTCTAGTGCAGAAATACTTTTCCTAAGTGTTTCACATATTCATACATATATCCGAATCTATCATTGATGCAAGTTCTATATTTTCCAGGCAAAATACTATAAAACACAAAAATAATAAAAGAAATACTGACCGTGTATCTCACTCCGTAAACATTTCCCTCGATTGGACAATCACTATATCCGGTGTACGTTGATACACAGTGATAATAGGTTGTAACAAATTTACATCAACAAATTCCATTTTGCCTACTTGTTTTCCCTTTTATAAGATTGTAAAGAATGTGATAAAATGACAACTAAGCGAGGACATCCACAGATGTATTATTCACTGGAAGTGGAACTAGCTGTTATAATGTTGCTTTCTACAGTATTTCAGCTGCTTCAATTTAGAACACATAATGTCATTCCCTCAGTTTCTAAAGCACTAAGTTGGGACTCTGGAGTGCCAGTGTAAGATACTATAGTGACCCACCCCCACAGAATATTGACCCTGGGATCAAACTACTACGGAAGAAAATTGAACCCTCCAGGTGTATAAAATTTGTAAGGGAGGGGGCTTATGATTCTATACGAGGAGTCACTTTACCACAGGTATCTTGCCATAGGAAAGTGACCCTGGGGTCATATATACCACATGGTAATCTAACCTCGGGGTCACTTCTATCCGGTCAATATAGTATATGACATCAGATTTGTTTGCTTGAGGTTTTAACGCTTCACCAGACAACAAAATTTTAGACTTATCAAAATTGAAATCACTTGCAGGTGACAACTGAAATGTGATGCAAATGATGGGATGTAGCATTGAAAGGGTGGAAAACAATGTAGATTAGTGACCGATGCCCCTGAAAACAATGTAACCTGTGCCTGTGAGCTGTGAAAATGAACAGTGACTATGGACTCAACTCTTACAAACACTCCTGACCTTGCTGTGACCTTGACTTTCGACCTACTGACAGGTTCTTGCATGTGAAACACCACCTTTATGCGGTTGACAGTTCTGCAGAAATTCATTTATGATTAAAAAAGTTGCAAACCAGAGATTAACGTACCCCCCATTTCTTTTTTTAAATATATTTGACCTTGCCCTGACCTTTTTTTTATGTGTGGTTCACAATTTTTCAAAGTTATACTGAAATTCATTCATAATTCAAAAAAGTTACAACCAGGACACCAACACCGAACACTAACACCATCCCTCAAAACAGATTTTTTTTTACCTTGCTGAGACCTTGACCTTTAACCTACAGATGTGACTTGCGTATGACACATTGTCTCGATGTGGTTAACATTTGTTCAAAGTTATTTTCAAAATTAAGCGCAGTCAAATAACCACTGCTCCAACATCTACTCCTTAAAGTTCTCTAAAGTTGAAATAAATTTAAAGTTTGGAATGAATTGCTCTATTTCCCAATACAATGTGCCATCTGTACGTCAAAATCTACAGCTCAGAGTTTCTCTATACCGCAAACCTAATTTCAGGTCCAAACTTCGATGGCCCCATCTGTGACACCACTATAGTTGGGTCTCCTTGGAGCTATTTTAATTGCTTGGTAATTGCTTTTTTTTACTGTTGTTTAATGATTTTTTTAAGAGCGTTAACACCATAGCGTCCCCCACGTGCATTAGGTCAGGCATTCATAGAAACAATGTGCAGAGAGCATGATAACTGGAAACATGTCTATGTATGGAAAAGCAGGTCATAGATGATGCTAGTATAGGATCACATATTTATAGAAACAACATGTCTCGAGCACTGGGTCAGGTATTCATAGAAATAACGTGCAGTGAGGATGGGAAACGGAAATATAATGTCTACATGAGGATAAGTGGATCACAGACAATGCCAGCGTGGAATCATCAAATTGAGTTACACCATGCATAGGGCGTAAAAATCCACAAGCATTTATCTATCTTGGAAAAAGACTACCTGGTTGCAGACAAACATTGGAAAGCAGCGGTACATCTCTGATGAGTATAGAAGAACAGGTGTTGGCTCTGACAACACATTTGAATCTTCATCTCAAGCAAACTTGTAAGAAACTGATAATATTGGAAATTTATCATACTCATCTTCTTTTACTACTAGGAATAAAAAATACTAAGATATTTTTCTACGCTTATTTCGTAAATTTTGTCTATTTGTTAAGAGTCGATCTAGAAACACACTATGATCCTAACATTGCACTGTTTGATCTGGATCTATATTTTAATCATGTAAACTACCAAAGTTTGATTAGAAGAAGAAGAAAAAAAGAAATAACCTGACATGTAAATCAAAGCGTAAAGAGTTCTGGAATGTACGAGAGACCATGGAAAATACTTAAGCGATTTTGCAAGATCATGTTATGTTGAGCAAGATAAGAAGAAGGGCGATTTGATGTCAGGCAATACAAGTCCATTGGCTGTAAGAACTGAAAATATTCCTCACGAAAGTCTGTAGACCCCTGTCAAGAAAAGTTGTCATTCAAATTTTGTGGTGTAAAGAAGATGAAAAAACTCAATCCAAGAATAACGAAATATAAAGAGTGAATGCTAAGCTTCCTCCTTAGCATACTGACACATAGAGAAAATCTTTTCCCACTTTTCTCTCCAAAAGCATTTTTTTCAGCCTGCTTCTCACTTTTCCAATTTTTGGAAATAAGTGGTAGGCAACTGTGAACCAATTTTAAAGGAGAGTTTTAATTTTCCTATTCTACAAGAATGACCGCAACATCTTGGCCCTGAAGTCAAATAAATCCATTTAAATGAACTCTAAAAGGCTGAGCGTGGTAGACAAGTCCGAGAAAGATTTTGACTCCAAGACAAGTGCATGCTGTATATTCCAGATAGAAAATCTTTTTCACACATTTGTTACTAGATGGAATTTTTGATCTGCAACTTACTTTTTTTTAATTGTCGAAATAAGGCATGGGCAAATGACATTAGCTTGCAGCTCTTTATATCTTGCTTGACCTAACACCACCTTGTTGAACAGAGGTTAGGGTCACTTAAGTATTTTGGACGTGTCTCTTACATTCCAGAACCCTATACACTTTGATTTACGTTTCTGGTTACTTTTTTCTTCTTCTGCTAATCGAATTGTGATGGCTTACACGATTACAAAATTGGATCCAGATCGAACAGCGCAATGTTAAGATTGTAGTGTGTCTTTAGATCGACTACTGACAAATGGGAACAAATTACAAAATAAACGTAGAAAAAAATCTTAACTTTTTTTTTTCCTGGTAGTCAAAGAATATGGATATGATTAGTATTATTATTCTCTTACAAATTTGCTCGAGCTGATGATTCGAATGAGTTTTAGCCCAACACCTGTTCTTCTATATTCGTCAGAGATGTACTGGTGCTTTCCAAGGATGTTTGCCTTGACCCTGGTCGTCTTTTCCTTATATAGATAAAACGTGTTACAGAATGTTCATGAATAATTTAGTAATGCATTAATGTTAACTTAGTTTCTAATTTTAGTAACAGTGTCAAGATATTTCTAGAACTAGTACTTTCGATGTTTTGTTTACAAAACATGATGTATGCACAACAGTCTAGAATGAATATTAATTTTCATTATTACTTAGTAATTAGCAAAATGATTTAAATCACTAGTAATATAGGTACTTAATTGTTTGTCTGATAGGTCCATACCCTGGTCTCAAAGAAAAATTGATGTTATTATTGCCATAATCCAGCGTGTATGTTTATTGCGAATTCCCCTGTGTTTTTGTGGAATGTACTTCCGGAAGTACATAATAAAGGCCCCCAAGGTGGTCAGAAAGGCATTGAGATTGGCGATTGTGACTGAAGTTTGAAAAGGATTAAATACTTGGCATCACCGTTGAAACATATGATGTCAATATCATCACTGGATTCTCCGCTTTTAGAGATCTCTTGAGACCAGGAATTTTATTTGTTCTTCATGACTTACTCAGTTTTTGGATCAACACAATAGTGATAGTTTAGGACAGTTTGAATTGTTTAGACTCTGTGAAGTTTAAGTAGGAATTTATCATTTGTATTATAAATTACTGTGTTTTGAATTATCAAATTTTAAAACATAGTTCAGTGGAACTCTTCTTTTGAATCTATTACAGTCATTTAAGCCGTAGCCATTTGGTATCGAAGACACCATAATAAACGTTTCCAGTTTTTTACGACATATGTGTGGTGTTTCTCTTTTCCATGACTCCATGACATTGATTGTAATCATTAACTTGGGTGTTAAGCATAATAGAAATGCTGGGTTCAAAGGTGCCATTTGCATTCATTGACTTTGGTAAGCTCTTGTGTTAACATGCCACTCAACTTGAATTGCAGATAATTATCTCTAATTTGTTTGATTGAGATTTTTGTGCTATACACTGAGTGACTTTTAGATGTGGTCATAAAATGGCTGTTGACCACAACTCCCAGTGACTGCCATTTATATAATTATTCTTATACAGAAATAGAAATTATTATAGAAAAATATACATGTTAACTAAAAGAACAATACACAAATTGCATCCTTTACTTTTTAATTTTCAAAACAATGATTGGTTAACTATAGGGAACAATATAATACATGGTTTGTGAACCAAATCCACTTCCTGTTACCTACTATACCTGTCCCAAGAATCTGTGCACACTGAACTTTCTACAATACGTCGTTGATACATGTAGTACCCTGAAGTTCGAGCTATGGATATTCGACTGTAATAGGGAAAAGTTCTGGCCCAGACATGAAAACAGATGGACAGACAGGCAGACTAAACAACGAGGGCCATGATGGCCCTGTACTGCTCCTATACTTTTTAAGTGAATACATCATGCACTTAATTGGCATTGACAGAGACATTAAATCATAAAGGTCTGTATGGCAATAAACTTTAATCGAGAAAATAGCCTAACTTTTGACCCCTGGGGCAGGGCTAATTTGACACCAGGACTACAATTGGAACAATCTTGGTAGAGGTCTACTAGATGAAGCTGCATGCCAAATTTGGTAGCCCTATGCCTTATGGTTAGGAACAATAAGATTTTTGAAATTTTTCACTGTATAGGCCAAAGTAAAACTTGTGACCCCTGGAGCAGGGTCAATTTTGACCAAAAGGCTCTACTTTGAATAATCTTGGTAAACATCCATTACATAAAGCTACATGCCAAATTTGGTATCCCTATGCCTTATGGTTAGGAACAAGAGATTTTTACAGTTTTCACCATTAAATAAGCCCTTGTAAAACTCATGGCCAAGTTGGAAAAACTTTGGTAGAGGTCTATAAGATGAAGCTTTATACCAAGTTTGGCAGCCCCTAAAGCCTTATGGATTCTGAATAAAACAACAGGTTTTTTACTGGAATCAAATTCTTTGACAAAATTCTGAAGAAGGCCATGGCAGGATCAATTCTGTGAAGTTTCAGAATTTGGTGGTAGTTCCTGAGAAGGTGATTGAAATAAAGTTAACATACAGATGCTGGGTCATGACACAGACTTGCTGGCCTTTGGCTCTGATTTTTTAGGGGAAGCATTAAAAGGAGAAAATGCTGGTTTCCTTTCAAGACAGAGCTCATTATTTAGGACCAATTCAAATTTGTCTGAAAATGCCTCCAATATTGACAATTCTAAACATTTGTTGTATGGTAAAGAGTAAAAAGTTGTATTTTTATGATAACAGGTTCGACACAATAATGCATCTTCTAGCCTCATGATACTGACAGTTACTGCAGGGGTTGGTCATATAAGTTCCTCCCAGGTCACTATTTAATGATTTTTTTCCCTTTTCAGCAATTCCTATTCCTTTAGACATTTTTGCAGTCCACATCTTCTTGAAACTTTATAATCTGTTTTGGCATGTAGCACTCTCAGCCTAAATCATAGTGTCAGGGTCTGTATTCACCTACCATTCTTTGGAATATCATCTAATTCTCAAGACTTTTCTAAATTTCAAAGTAAATGTACTTCTGGTTGGCTAAACTAAATGGTTTAGCCAATAAGAAGTTCACTTATTTTCAAATTAGAAAAGTCTACAGAATAAGACAAAGAATATTCTTAAGAATGGTTGGTCAATACAGTCCTACCATGCTGGACTTATACCAGGGCAATTTCCCAAGCTTATAGGGGCTGTGTTTTTGAATGACTGGTACACATGTTATAATTGCTAGCTAACCATGGCTGGATGAATTGTACCAGGTAGGTTTTAGTGAGGAAACATATATTTCATTTTTTAAATTCGCTGCATCGACTGCTGCCTTGAAAAGTAGAGCAGTTCTGTACCTAAATCAGAGAGGTTATAATGTATTTGAAAAATGCCTACTAGCGGAAGATTGTGGATCAAACCCAAGACTGCGAAGACTGTGTGCTGTTACTGCCAGATACATACAGCTATTTTGTCAGATATCTGACTCTTAACCCTTCACCACACAATCCCTAGTTTTAACGACGCTAACAAAGATGGCTTGTGAAAACATTGTGGGAAAAAGGACTGATAGACTGAGTGGTGTTTTACACTGCTTTCAACATTACTTCAATCATAAAACTGAGACAGCCCACATATTCATGTATTTCATGGGTTCACCAGTTCTAGGCTAGGATGGGAAAAGGAGAAAATACTGGCTACTTTTTCAAATGAAATCCAATAATTTGAGGCACATTGCATTTGTCAGATCTCAAGAGTTTTCAGAAGATACAAGTTGAGACTTTTTCCTCTTGTAATGGGTTGCCTTCCCTTCATCCTTAAGGTCATTAAAATTCAGGCTTGTTTATTAAAGGGTTTAACCCCAAAAAAGCATTACCTACATCATACTTACCCTTTACCACACAACCCAGGGTTTAACCCTTTCCCAAACAAACCCTGGTTTTCACGTGTCTGCAGTACGAGTCTTTTGAAAACACTGTGGGAAAAGGAGAAATTGCTCGTTACGAGCAATTTTTCCTCTTCCCACAGTATTTTCTACCCTTTTTGATAACTTTCTGCCATTTTCATCAAATTTAAAATTGTCGTCTGCAAACTCTTTCAATTTGGACCAGTCCAAAATTTGTCATTTGGGAAAGGGTTAAACCACCCCAAGGAAAAGTCCTTTTGAAAACATTGTGCAAAGAAGAGAAAATGCTGGTAACCAGCATATCCTCCTATACCCACAACGTTTTCTACCCTCCTAAAGATGAAATCCATCATTTTAACCTAATTTAACACTTTAACAAATAATCCGAAATTTTAACAACACTAAAAGAGAAGGAATTTGAAAACATTGTGGGAAAGGAAAAAATAACAGTAATCAGCATTTTCTGCTTTTCACACAATGTTTTCCACCCTATCAAAGACAGAATTCATCATCAGAGCTACAGTCAACTGTCATTTGCAAATGTTTTGGCTTTGTACAAGTCCAAAATTTGATAGTCTGGTAAAGAGTTGATGACGCTGAAGAAACTGGGTTTTGAAAACATTGTGGGAAAACGGGAAAATGCTGATAATCAGCATTCTTCTCCTTTTCTGCCAATGTTTTCTTCCCTTTCAAAGACAAAATCCATCATATGCGCCACATGTGGCATCTGCATATACTTTCAATTTGGACTTCTTGCCAAGTTTGTCATTTGCCAATTGTTTATTTGTTTGTTATAATGGTCATCGTTCTTCAGAAAGAAATTGGCTGAGCTAGGCATTCAAGCCAGCAATCCCCTGGTCTTACTACCAACCACACTACCAGGCTGACTCTATATTAACTTCTCCCATGCATAATTAACCACATACATATTTTGAGCAAGGACATTTGGAGATGGCAATTATGAGGCTATTTTATGAAGAGAATATCTCAACATATCAGACTGTGTGGAGACAAGATCTGATTGCAGATTTGTGTGGTATGATCTTGATCTACTCTGCCCCAAAAAGCAAGAGAAGATTCAACGGAACCTCAAAAAGGTTAATAGAAACCACATAACTCTGATTAATTGCATTCATTTAGACTGATAATGGCCCATCAATTAACCCTTTATCACAAAATCCTGACTTTTAACGACCCTGAAGAAGGCTTTTGAAAACATTGTGGGAACAGAAGAAAATGCTGTTAACCAGCATTTTCTCCTTTTCCAACAATGTTTTCTACTCTTTTAAAAGACAAATATCATTCACCGACTCAAATTTTATTTGTCACCTGCTGTTGCTTTCAAACTGGACTGGTGTAAGATTTTGTCTTTTGGTAAAGAGGTCAATGTAAGCAATAGATTCATCAAATTCTTGGAAGACTAACCGACCCTTTACCAAACAATCCCAGTGCTAATGACCTTTGAAAAAAAAGGCCCCTGGAAACAATGTGAGAAATAGAGGATCTTACATGAGTGTTTACGTATTATCATTTTTATCAAACAAGTTGACTAAAAATGTATGACGCAAGCCTTGGCGAGTGTCAGATACATTTTAGTCAACGAGTTTGATAAAAATGATGATACATAAACATGAATGTGAGATTCTATTTATCACATAAAACAAATGAAAGGCAAAAAATATCCTACATTGTTACCCTTAGCCTATACAGCATTCACGGGTCCATGTCTACAGTTGTAGTTCGGTTTCAAATGTGTACATACACAAAAAAATAGATCTATGACATAAACTCCGAAAGTAGAATGAAACAGGTTCTAGAGGGGTTTAGTTTACCTATTTATGCAATTTTGTTGTTTTGAAAGACTTTCGCTGCATTTTTTGGTTTTTATTAGACATGAAAATCAACACTTTCCATGCATATACGTCTTAGCAACTATGACGTCATTTTTCCATGAAACGGTGTAGTCGTACAAATTTCGGCACATGCTGTGGTTGGTTTCTCTGGCTTCACATGCTTATGACTAAAAACTGATCAGAACTGGGACCCAAAAAATGATAATACACCAGTGTATTATCAAAAATAAGTCATGGGTTTAATACGCTGGCGGAGGAGGTTTTATGTGATAAAAGATGAAAATGCATATTCTCTTTTTCTAATAATGTTTTTTACCCTTTCAAAGACAAACTTAACCCTTTACCACACAATCCCAACCTTTAACGACCCTGTGAAAGAAGCTTATTGAAAACATTGAGAAAATGCTCTCCTTTTCTCACAATGTTTTCCATCCTATCAATGACACTTTCCATCATTTGAGTAACATTAACATTGAGTAAATCGTTGTCTGCAAATGCTTTCAATTTGGACAAGTCTATATTTCTGTCGTTTGGTAAAGAGTTAAATGTTTTTAGTACTTGTTGTCATCTGCAACTGCTATCAATTTGGACATGTCTAAAATTTTGCTGTGTGGTAGAGAGATACTTATCAACCACCTACACTTTTCTCCCAATTACAGCAAATGTTGCTATTTTCTACTTTAACTTTATAGTAAAATGTTGTGAAAAGGATAGTGTGCAAAAAGACAGCCCCAGAATTTTGAGATGCCTCTGACCTATTGGCAGGCTATGTGTTTCAAAGGTGACAGATTTACTTGCTTGTTCCTCTATACTGATTTATTCAGGTCAGAAACAAAGCCTTTTGCCTCTTATTTTCTCCTGCAACAAACCTTGAAAACGCCAGTGCAAATTAAAGATAACTAACAAAAAGTCTATTGTATGAAAGTCACAAGCAGGCACCACATATGAGCAGTACTCTAACAACAGGGGGTTTAATGCATCTCTGATGCATAATCCCTTTAGCACACAATCCCGAGTTTTAACCACCCTGAGAAATAGGGCTTTTGAAAATGTGGGAAAAGTAGAAAATGCTGGTAACCAACATTTTCTTCTTTTCCCACAATGTTTTCTTCCCTATCAAAGACAAATTAGTCATTTGGGCCACCTCCGATTTTTTGTCTGCAAATGCTTTCAGTTTGAACCAGTCTAAGATTTTGTCGTTTGGTAATGAGTTAAACAATGCAAGTCATCACATAATTTTTTTTATATATGGGTCAATAAAATTAATTTTGTCTAACATCTGGTTGAATCATGGGGTAGAATGGCCCTTTGACATGCAGAAAATTTAACAATACCAAAAAGTTTCAACACGGGTCAGCCTGCGCCGGCTGACATGGGTAAACAGAGGCATCAAGCCCCATTTTCACAGAACATGACTCATATGTGTGGCTTGGGAAGATGATGATATTTAGCCCTCAATGGTTACAGCTATTCTCTGCTCCCAGAGTATAACCCACTTATCTTTCAGCCCTAAAGCAGTAGTAATCCCTTCATAATGATGGACATTGCTCAAAACTACTCTGTACTGTGAAATTCTGAATGAAAGTACCCTATGTGGGGCAAAATTCTCTATTACAGGCTGAATTTTTTACAGACCAATATATCTTATTTGTCATGATGTAAATTGGTCATATTACCATGCCTAGAAAACATTGTTATATCAATTAGAGATTTGGTATATAATGCCAAGGAAATGACAAAATACCATTCCCCTGGGGCCAACAAGGTTTTTGAGGAGAAAATGGAACCACCAGGAAAAAATGTGTCAAATTATAAAATCAATGCTTTTTCAGGGAACTTGACCAAGCTAGTCCCTTTAACCCTTCAGCTGCTAAGCATGGGTCACGGACCTTTGCTGACATTGTAGATCAAGATCAAACTGCAGAGAACATGTAGTCTGATCTTGGATCTACACTGTCTAATAAGGAGATATTCTTTTTCCCCCCCCAAAAGAACTTTGCAAAAGCAAGCAACGTTTGCTTTTTACTACATGCTTGAAAGTACCATTTACCTTATTAAGCAGGATAAGGGTTAAATACAAGTATAATTAATTTACTTTTCTTGATAAAGAAAGCCTAAAAAAATATGGTGGGACTCTAACTCCTAATTGCTCAATACAAGCAGTTGCTCCTTTCCAATCAATGTCTTTCTTATTATTTAACTCTTTATCAAAAAACAAGAAAATTTCAGACTTTTCCAAATAGAAACCATTTGCAGATGGCAAATCATGTGTGTTGATAGTGGAATTTGTATTAGAAAGTGTAAAAAACATTGTGGGAAAAGGAGAAAATGCTGGCTACAAGCATTTTCACCTTGTACCACAATATTTTCAAGAGCCTCTTTTCACAGGGTTGTTATAACTCAGGATTGTTTGGTAAAGGGTTGAAAAAAAAAAAGACACTATTCCTTGTCTTATGTCACTGGTACTGAAATTTTTGGTTCAGGTCTTAGAACTCCCTCCTATAGTAATGGATTCAATTACATTTTCTTACTTCATCCACTGTAAGTGAATTATATAGCATGTGACAGCTCCATAATTTGAAGCAAATTATGACTTTCTATTAACTCTTTACCAAACGACAATATTCTAGACCAATCCAAATTGAAAGCATTTGCAGATGACAAAATCAGAGTGGCTCAAAAACTGAAATTTGTTTTGGGAAGTGTAGGAAAAATTGTAGTTACCAGCATTTTCTCCATTTCCAACAATGTTTTCAAAAGGCTTCTTTCTCAGGGTCATTAAGAGTCGGGATTGTGTGGTAAAGGGTTAAAAAAAAATCCCTTTCTACCAAAAAGACATTTTCTGTCATCCACTTTCTTCATGCTCTTTTGGGGTCTTCCGTTGCTTAGTTGTAAAGAGTAGAACTCGTAGCTTTGAAGCACCTTGTTTGAACCTCACTTGAAACACTGGGCTTTTGGTGGGAGTGTTGTTGGGAAAGACACTTCAGAGCCCTAGCCTAGTACTGATGAATCCCATGACATACTTGATTACGAGTATGTGAGCTTTTCCTGTGATATTACTGAAATAATGTTAAAGTGGCATAAAACGCCACTGAATCAATCAATCAATCAACTTCTGCTCTTTCAGTATTGGTCATGTTAACTTTGTATCTACCCAGTGCACAGCATTTTGTCGAAAGTGTGTTTTGTCAAAATCCATGTATGTATTAAAATGCCAAATGCTGAATTCCTAGATTTTATTTCATGAAAAGCTCTGTCTGGGAGGACATTTGAGCCACAATTTGTCTGGGTTAAGGTAAGGGTCAGGGCTAGGGATCATTTTTGACGAACATGGTTTTTGTCGAAATTTCTCACACCCGTATCTACCACAATGGTATTCTGGATGGCTGAAGGCTAAGAGCACTAGACTTGTGATCCAAAAAAAGCTGGTTCCAGTTAGTAAGATTGCAGTTTGGCTAGCCACTGCCATGCCCTAGCAAAATCCTGATGATACACCGGAAACACAAATGTGAGCTTCAAATTGCCGTATAAATATGACTGTAAAGTATTTAATGTTACTAGACAAATTCGCACTATTCAAACAGTTGATTGTAACTGGTTAATTTGTTATTTCAAAGCTGTTTAACTTTTTACCAGATGACTGGCCCAAATTCAAAGCATTTGCAGACGACAAATTAAACGTGGCTCAAATGATAGGATGTTTCTAAAAGGTTAGAAAACATCATGGGAAAAGGAGAAAATGCTGGTTATCAGCATTTTCTCCTTTTCTCAGGATGTTTTCAAGAGTCTAATTTCCCAGAGGCCTAAAAACTTGTCATTGTGTGGTACAGAGTTAAGGGCTTTCTGCATTGCAAAGCAATATAATTATAAAGCTGAGAGAATTTTGAATGAAAAAGACATTTTTGTGCTAGTACTGGAACAAAAAAAAAAGGGGGCAAACAAGCGGTCCATTAGCCCTAAAGAGCTCACCTAAGTAACATGATCTTGGATTCATAAAGTTGAACAGATCCTGGTGTGATGATGTAAAACACATACAAAATATATTCAGCAAGTTTTCTCTCAATATTACTCTTATGTGTGTTACATTAGTTGACATGAAAGCAGCCCCAACTTTCATGAGAATTTGACTGAAAAAAGAGACCTCAAAAGTGCACATGCTGTGTTATTTGAAGATTTGTCCTTGTGACCTACTTTCTGACAGTATGTGAACCATTTACAAACCTTTCCAAAGTACTATAAAGAAAAATATTCTGACCATAGGTCATGAGAAGTGGAGAGAAATTGTAGAATTGTGGAGAGAAATTGTGGCCTCAAGAAAGTTTTAAAAATTGTCTAAATGACCTATTTTTTTTTACCATAGTTGACCCCTTTTCAGACTTCTCTTATCAAAATCAAAATGCTACTCAAATTCTATGAATATTTATTTGGACTGAAAATGTGGCCTCTAGAGTGCACAATAATAGTTTCTTTTCAAATTTCTACCCCCATCCCCATTTGATAATTATTCTGACTAAGTTTCATGACCACTGGACTAAAAATGTGGTCTGTAGAATGCACACAAAGTTATACTGTGATATGTCCCAGTGACCTAGCTTTTGACCTGTCATGACCAAATTTTTCTTGTTCCAGATATTATTTAGAGAAATATTTTGGCTTATTTTCATCAGTATCGGATGGAAAATGTGGCCTTTAGTGCACACAGATATGTCCAAGTGACCTACTTTTGACTTGACCTGATTCAATTTCAAACCTGCCCAAGACTTTATAACAACAAACATTCCGACCAACTTTCAGTAGTACTGGCTTGAAATTGTGGCCTCAAGGGTGCACAGAGGGTAACTGTTGATGCCTGCATGACAGACAACAGATGATGGATGCCAGACAGAGCAGGATCACAAAAGCTCACATTAAGCACTTTATGCTCCAGAGATCTAAAACAGGAACAATAACTAGAGCTGTCACTAAATGTGACTTAATACCCCCGCCAGCACTTTGACAGAAACTAGTATTTTGTACACAGATGGACACACGGACACACAGACACATGGACAAACAGACACACGGACAGACGGACAGACAGGCTGATTCCAGTACACCCCCGGAAACATTCGTTTTGAGGGGGTATAAAAAGATGTTTAAGTCAAAGGGGAGATAATTGTTCAACCAGGAGGAGTTAATACTTTAAATTGCATTTTAAAAACCTTCAATATATGATCAGTGTATGTGCAAAGTTTTAAAACAATTGCAGAAAAACTTTTGTGGGAGTTCACAACACAAAATTACTAGTATTTCATACAGAGATGAATGTTATGAGAAAAAAAAGTGTCAAGTTCAAGGGGAGATAATTCATGAAGCAGGAGGAGTTGACACTTGAAAACTGCATCTTGCAAACCTTCAATATATGATGAATGTATGTGCAAAGTTTCAATACAATTGAAAGAAAACTGGAGGAGGAGTTTGCGACACAAAATTAGTAGTATTTTGTACACAGACGGACACACGGACGGACGGACAGACTGGCTGATTCCAGTATACCCCCGAAAACATTCGTTTTGCGGGGGTATAATTACATTTGTTCTTTCTTCAACCACACATCCATCTAAGTTGATAACTATCAATATCATGCATAGCTTTTTTTGCAGATGTTTTGTAATTTTAAGAACTTGGAAAAACAGTTGACTATGGGTTAGACAATACAAAATGACCATCTCTTCCCTTTCATTCCAAAAATAACATCCATCTTTAACAGTTGAAACTCAAGATGTACTACGTATAGATGAAGACTGACAGATGAACAATTAAACAAGATTTATGACTTGTTGAGGAAAATTTGTCTATTGCCTGCTGTTATGAATGAGGTATTGTATTTTGGTGTTGTCCATTTGCTCATGTAGATCAGTTGACTATTCTACTAGGAAATAATGATTCCTTTTGTAAGCAAATTTCTTTTTTTTTTACCTCTTCAAAGGAACAGAATGCCATGATAACCTTAACTTGTTTCAGCCCAGATTAACCTTTATCACATAATCCTAACTTTAATGACCCTGAGGAAGAATTGTCTTTAGAAAACATTTTGGAAAAAAGAGAAAATGCTGGTTTTAACCAGCATTTTCTTTTTTTCCCCACAATGTTTCCTACTCTTTCAGCATCAAATTCTGTTATACGCGCCAAGTTTGTTGTATGGACATACTTTCCATTTGAAAAAGTCTTGACATTTAGTTCTGTAGTTTGGAGTTAACCCTTTACCCACACGATCCCAAGTTTTAACGGCCCTGGGGAAGAAACCTTTTGAAGACATTGTGGGAAAAGGTGACCAGCATTTTCCTCTTTTCCCACAATGTTTTCTACTCTGTCAAAGACAAGTGCTACTATTTGATTCACATTAATAGTGTCATCTGCAAATGCTTTCAATTTGGACAAGTCTAAATTTTTCGTGTGGCTATGTGTTAACCCTTTACTACATAATGCTGCCTTTTAATGACCCTGTTATAGAAGCCTTTTGAAAACACTGTGGGAAAAGGAGAAAATGCTGGTAATCAGCATTTTCTCCTTTTCCCACAATGTTTTCTACCCTACCAAAGAAAAATTGCACCATTTGAGCAACACTGTGATTGTCGTCTGCAAATACTTTCAATTTGGACAAGGCTTAAATTTTGTCATCTGGCAAAGGTTTAATTCATTCAGCACCTTATCAGATTCTCCAACACAAAAGCATGCAAATCTGCAATGCCTTTTGGCAATCACTTTATTCACCTCCTTCCTGATGACAACATTATAAACTTGTCCATTCGATAAGAATTTGAAGACAACAAATTACCACTTCAAACAATCTCTTTTTACCGACCCTGGAGGTGGATGTTTTTGAAATCATTGTAGGAAAAGGAGAAAATGCTGGTAACTAGTACTTTCTCCTTGTCCCACAATGTTTTCCAGCCTTATCATTTCAGCTATATTTAATTTGATCTCTGAAAAATTTAATGCTGTTCACTAGGATAAGTCTAATATTTGTCAAATGGTAAAATGTAAAACAGTGCTCAAATGAAGAAATTTGTCATTGAGATGATACCAGCATGGGAAAAGGAGTCACTGCTGGTCATTAGCATATTCTCCTTTTTCCACCATACATTCAAGACATTCTTTTCCTTCAGGGTCATGAATATAAAAGGATTTTTCATTACACATAGTCTATATAAAATCATAATTCAATTTAAAGAATACCTGCCAATCTTAGCGATAGAAAACTTGTCTCTTCAACTTTACAAAACAATCCCATGTTTCAAAGATACATCTATACTTGTTTTCAGCCAGTTTTTCACCCATTTCATCTTTATTTTATCAAACTATAATCATTCTTGTACCTCCATGCAAAATGTTGCCCCTTACGGTTGCACATAGATTATGACTGATAGAAATTGCTTTATTAATTTTTGGGGGGGGCCATCAAAGAAATCACTGTTGTGAATTGTTTCCCGTTTTAACCCTTAAGCTGCTAATCGCGACCCACTGACCTTTTGTGGACAGTGTAGATCAAGATCAGATTGCACAGAACGTGCAGTCTAATCTTTGATCTACACTGTCCGATACGGTACTTTTGTTCAGGTGAAATCAACTTTGAAACCGCAATGTTTCGGCTTTTAGTATTGAGTAGAAATCTACGATTCATTTATTCAGCAGCTTAAGTGTTAAATCGGAGATTTCTAATATACATATTTATCCCTTACACAAAATTTATACTGGTAATTTATCTATGTTTATACAGCTGACTAAATTTTGAGCCATTCTACACTCTATCAAATTTTTACAGCTATTTTTTTCTCTTGGCTGTAAGGATGTATCTTAAAGGACCCTTAGGAAGACAGCTTTTGAAACAAGAGCACTGCATGCAGGTGCCAACACTCGGCCGCAGCTGCTTGACTTTCAATGAAAATTGTTAGTTAAAAAATAGACATAACCGAGTCAAAAATACTTTGATGGTTACCTGCCAGTGTTGTGCAAGTTTCCCTTTTGATGGTTAACAACTTGTCCAAGTTTGAAACAAATATCTTCAGTAGTTTAAACAGAGATATTACAAAATGTCAAAGTTTTCACATGACGACGCAGACGATGCCAGGGCTACGGCAACAGCTTGACATTTTCTTCGAAAACGGCCGAGCCAAAAATTCACACACAAGAAAAAAATGCTGGTATGACCAGCAGTAAATCCTTTACTCACGATGTTGTCAAGTGTATCAAAGATAGAAATCGTCATTTGGAATACTTTTAATTTGTTGTCTGCAAATGCATTCAGTTTGGAAAAGACTTGGATTTTATCATTTGGTAAAGAGTTAAAATTTAGACTGAAAGAGAACATGTTTAAGATTACCCTTTACCAAACAATCCCAAGTTTTAATGACCCTGACACGGAAAAGGCTTTTGAAAACATCTTGGGAAAGGGAGAAAATGCCTGTAATTAGCATTTTCTCCTTTTCCTAAGATGTTTTCTACCCTTTCACAGACATTTTCTATCATTTGAGTCATATTTAATTTGTCGTCTGCAATTGCTTACAATTTGGACAAGTCTAAAGTTTTTTTGTCTGGCAAAGAGTGAAACTATTAACTACACAACTAGATGAGAGGAAAATGAAAAGGAACGAATAAGCTAAAACTCAAAGAACATATGATAGTTCTAGATATGTCTGAGAAAATCTGTCAATAATTGCCCAAATGATTAACAAGATGGGTCCCGGCATTTTGGTCTTGTGTCACAAATGGCGGCAGAGTTCTTAGAAACAGGGAAAGACAATTTCCTGTAAGCTTCCAGATAATTTGAATAATCTCTACTGCGCATCAATCCCTCCCACTATTAAAGGAAACAATTTCCTTACTTCTCAAACAGCAGGGCCTTTGTTAGAATTTCTTCAAATATAATTTACTAACACGATACCTCTGGTCATAAGTTGTCAAAACCCTGGGTAGGGCGTATTCATCAACCATTCTTAAGAACAGACCCTGTTCTCAATATGACATTGTACTATCTCTTAACATACTGTAATAGGTGGATATTATTGCAGGTATAAAATTTCATGAATTACCAAATACTAACCTTACGCATGTTTTAATTTCCACAAAAACTTGCAAAAGACAAGACTTGCATGTGAAAATTACACATCCTATGTTTCCCTTTTCCCAGAGAATGATTAGTTCTTATACTGTAAAAAAGGCAAATTCAATAATTTAAGTAACCCTTTATATACAATCCCGACTTTTAATGACCCTGAGAAAGAATTGATTGATTGATTAATTGATTGATTGATTGAATGGTCTTTTACGCCACTTTCAAAATTATTTTAGTCATTCACAGCGACAGCCCACATTATTCATTTATTTTCTGGGTTTAACCAGCACTAGGCTAGGGCTCTGAAGTGTCTTGCCCAAGGACACTCCCACAAAAAACCCTGTGGATCCAGTGAGGCCCAAACCTGGGGCCTCCATGTTACGAGTCCTACCACTGAGCCACACAGGACCCCTCCTGAGTAAAAAAGCTTTTAAAAACATTGTGGGATTAGGAGAAGCTTAAGTGACCAGCATTTTCTACCTTTCCCACAATGTTTTCAAAAGCCTTCTTCCTAACGGTTATTAGAATCTGGATTGTGAGGTAAATAGCTAAGCTAGATTCATTTTGAATGGTTTTAATATGGACAAGTCAATTTTTCTTTTTTTGTTTGGTAAAGGGTTAACCCTAATGCTGCTAAGCACGATTCAAGGATCTTTTACAGACAGTCTGATCTTGGATCTAAAATGTCCGATCAGGATATATCTTCCCCCAAAAAATACCTTATACTTTTGAAATAGCAAGATTAAGGTTATTACTATCTGCCTGAAAGTTTCATTTCACTCATTCAGCAGGATAAGGGTTAATACTTTGTGTAACTTTAATTCATGGAGCAGGTAACTGAAAAATAAAATTGGAACAAACAAAAGACTGTATCCTGCAATTCTGCACCGAAAATTCTTCCAGATGAAATATTGGAAAGTGAATTATTTCAAAATCAATACCTGCAAAAAAAGACAAAATGCCTGATCTGACTGCTGTTGGAGTTCTCAAAGCTCATTGATTGTCTCAATGATTTATCACCAGTTTTATTCCTCCCTTTCACCTTTTCCCTAATGTAAAAATGCTTTAACCCTTTACCACACAATGCTGCCTTTTGACACCCCTGGGAAAGAAGCCTTTTGAAAACATTATGGGAAAAGGAGAAAATGCTGGTAACCAGCATTTCTCCTTTTCCCACTTTTCCCAAAGTGCAGAAAAATGTTTTATCAGTAAAATTTTATTAAGTCCAAGGTCCGTATATGCGTCAAAAAGCAGTGGACCGGGATGAAACTCGAACTTGATGTGTAAGTCATAGTGGTTGATGTACACACCAAGAATCAGCTCTATATGTAGCAGCGTTTAGAAAAAAAGTGTGGAAAAATGTTTTATCAGTGAAATTTTGTAAGTCCAAGGCCCGTAAATGCGTGAAAAAGCAGTGGAGGGGGACGAAACTCAAACTTGATCTGTAAGTCATGGTGGCTGACTTACACAGCAAAAGTCAGGTGAATATCTACCAGCATTTAGAAAAAAAAGTCTGGAAAACTGATTTATCAGTGAAATTTTGTAAGTCCAAGGCCCGTAAATCCGTGAAAAACCAGTGGACCGGACCGAAAGATGAATTTGATCTGTAAGTCATGGTGGTTGAGTTACACAGCAAATCTGAGATCAATAGCTACCAGCGTTTAGGAAAAAAGTCCGGAAAACTGATTTATCAGTGAAATTTTGTAACTCCAAGGCCAGTAAATCCGTGAAAAACGAGTGGACCGAAACGAAACTCGAACTTGATCTGTAAGTGATGGTGGGTGACTTACACACCAAAACTCAGCTCAATATGTACCAGCGTTTAGAAAATAAGTCCGGAAAACTGAATTGCCGGACTGACGGACAGAGTGCAAACCTAAAGTCCCCTTCGGCTTCACTGGTAGGGACTAAAAAATCCTTCAAAAAAGACAATACCTCCTCAAAACAGGATAATATGAAAGGGCTGATTGATTGTTGTGAGCCTCAATGTATTGTAGGAGTTAAGCAGGGCTATCCTTTTTTTAGCCCCACTATTCCTTGACTATTTAAGGTTGTGTATCCAAAGACATTAGTGTCATTTGGTTGAGTTTGTGTCCAAGAGGTAGCAGTCTGAAGTAAACAACGCAAGTGACTTTTGCAAAATGGACAAAAATCGCTGAAAGAGTAGTGTCAGTATTTGCGAAAGAAAGGTCTAACACCTAAGGATATCCATACTGATATGGTAACAACACAAGCGAATGATGCCCCTTCATATGCTACAATGAAAAGGTGGGTGTTGAATTTAAGCATGGTAGCCTCGAGAATGATGCCTGTCCTTGAAGGCCTGTCACTGTTGCAACCCATGAAATGGTAAATGATAGTTATGGCAGATAGGGGAGTTACACTGTATACAGCCAGTATAATTGGAATTTTGCAGGAAAGAGCTTGCACATTCCATTCCATCCTTTTTTTGACAGCTTTTATTCTTAACTCTCTACCAAATGACAAAATTTTAGCCTTATCTGATCTGGAAGCATTTGCAGACGACAAATTAACTGCATACCTGTAGCTCTTTTTGGGTCATATTTTACAATATTGGGGTCCAATTTTTGACATTTTGAAAAAGCTCTTGGACATAAATATATGAACTTATTCAATGTCAGCTTATGAAACAAGCTTGAAAAGGTAAGGGCTCATGACAAACTTGCACATGAATATTCTGTTCATGAATTACGTCCAAGAAATATTAAAGCCCCAATAGCAGCCAAAAGTAATTGATGTGGGTGTTAAAATGCATTTAAATTCAAATCATACCATTTTAAAGTATAGAAATTATTGTGAGAATGACAATCTGTTATTGTACCGTTGGTCCTAGTGTTAGTCACTGGCAGAAAAATGAATTATAAAGGTAGGTCAAAATTTGTCAGGTCATTATACCTTTGTTTACTTTTTACCTGGTTTTAAAATCCATTTCTCTGCTAGGGACTACCACTTGGACCAATCTTTTAATCACTCTTTATTGCAGTCTCCTTTTAATATGTACATAAATCTGTGGCACAACAGTTTTCTGTTTATCGGTTCTGTAACTATTATTGTTATTTTTGACAACGTAATGTCAGGACATATAACAAGAAAGAATGATCTTTCCAGGAGGCTAGGAGACTCCTCAACTTAGCGTGCATGGGTGCTGAGTTCAGCATTTAGGAAAGAGATCATACCAGTATAAGGTTTTCAGCCCCAGACATAGACAATTTTCCTAAACACTTTGTTGCCACCTAAAACCTTTCAACTCATTAACTCCAGACACAAATTTAGGATCATTTTCATACAATTGCCATTAATCAACATTGACTATGATTTAATACATGAACACATGTGAAAACATTGGCACAACAGGAGAAATTGCTTTTTACAAGCAATTTCTCCTGTTGCGCCAATGTTTTCACATGTGTTCATTTGCCAAAATTTGTTTCAAAAAGATCTGGTAGATGAGAAAAGCTGTATGTTGGAAGTATTGCGCTAATGATCAGCAAGAGAGTAATATCTCTTTACTCGGTAAAACACTCTATACTTTCTACTCTTACTATACAAGGAAAACAGGAACATGAACTTGGAAGCATCTGCCACAGGCTTTGGAAAAAGTTATGATAAATAGAGGAAACAAGTTTACAACTAGAAATTTCTCCATTTACAGCTTTGTTTTCTTGCCTTTCTACATGGAAAAAAAATTATCAATCTAAATATTTTGTACTTCCAGTCCTTTTCCTTTCATATGGGATTAAACCTAGCAGTAAGACATGTCTGTTTAATAAATACAAAGCAATGTCAGACACACATCTCTTTTAACCCTCAAAGTGCCTTTCACAACTTGAGTTGCATTTGTGGCCAGTGTACAACAAGGTCAGACAGCATATAACATGCAGTGATCTTTGAACTACACTATCCCTTTTGTTGCGACATTCCAAAGAGCAACCCTGAAACTGCAATCATTAGCAGTCATATTTTTAGACCGAAAGTGTCCAGTAGGTTAATGTGGGGCTTAGACTGAGTGGGGTCCAGTAGGTTTATGTGGGGCTTAGAAGTGTGGATGGATTGATGTTGCCTTGTAGTGCTTATTAAATCAAATGAACATTCCCATTCTGTAATATAGATGTAGATATTGTAATTTCTATGTGTGTAATAACATCTTGCAAAGAAGCGGATAATATAGATCAAAAATTAGACTGCATGTTCTTTTCAGTCTGATCTTGATGTAAACTATTTGATAAGCAATTAAATCTAGGTTCAGCTCTACAAGGATTGAAAAGCAAGCTTAAATCCAACTCCTGACTCTATCTTATGTGCACGCTTAACCTGTTAGGGATTATCCCCAAAGCATTATTGTTCTCCCAAACAAAAAGGTTTAACAACCTCAGGAAAAGTTCCTGAGCGTAATAAAAATAAAGAATACAGCACTTTTATTACAAAGAAGAGACTCCCTCACAATTATTTACAATTTTCTTGGAGAAATCAGCAAAATTATTGCTGGATTTATTTTCAAGATGCAAATATTCCATTTCATACCAGAAAGAGCTTAATATCAAATATCTCATGAACTACCAATTTGCTGTAAGTACCAGTCCTAGCACAAAAACCACCTTACAACTAAAACCAACATCCCCAAAACCCATGAATCTGTAAACTCCCTTAAACCTTTACCAAACAACAAATTTATGACTTAGACCAAATTTAAAGCATATGCAGACACCAATTTAAACCTTGCTAAAATGACTCTTTCTGTCTTTGATAGGGTAGAAAACATTGTGGGAAAAGGAGAAAATAATGGTTACCAGCATTTTCTTCTTTTCCCACAATGTTTTCAAAAGCCTTCTCTTTCAGGGTCATTAAAAGTTGGGATTGTACGGTAAAGAGTAAAGCTTACTTTTCCAAGAACAACAGCCATCTTATTGCCACTCTCAACACTCTACAGAAACAAAAAAAAAAAAGCTAAAAGGCATTACTACAATTTTTCAAGCACAAAATCCCATAACTGCTAGCACTATTCTTCTCCTACGAACCATCTCATTGCTACAACAAACATTCTCCAAGAAAAAAAAAACAATCTACATACCAAAACAAGCCTTCTCCAGGGGCAAGAAACATCATTTAGACAAACATTCTGACCAAGTTCATCAGCATCAGAGTTAAAGTAGGGTCTCTAAACGATTGCCCTAATGACCTACTTTTTCACTTAACAAGACCCATTGTCAATCTTGTTTTCAAGGATTTGTCCCAGTGACCTTGACTTTTGGACCTGACAAATCCTTCTGAACTGTGATCAAGAGAAATGTTTTGACTGTTTCTCAAGAACATTGGACTAAAAATGTGGCCTTTAGATTGTATACAATTCTTTTTCTGGTTAAGATCCAGTGACCTACTTTTGTGACCCATTTTCAAACCTCTCCTAGATATTTTTAACACAAACATTTTAACCAACTGTCATAGTATTTGAATGAATAAAGTTTTGTGAAGATTTATCCCTGAGACCTACTTTTCATCTGATACTACCCATTTTCAAACTCATCTGAGATACCATCAGAATAAACTTTCATCAGTATTGGACTAAAATTTGTGGCCTTCAGAGTGTATAGTGTTTTTCAAAGATTTGACATAGTGAACTACCTTTGGACCCAATTTGGCCCATTTTCAAACTTGTCTGAGATATCATCAACACAAAAATTGACATATTTACTTTAGGCAACAATTCTAGTGGCTATATTTTAAGTTTGAGGTTAAAGCTTACTTTATAGGAATGGTTCAGTGAGTTAATAGCATATATTACACTTTTTTTTCCTCCTGAATATTTAACTCTTAACCACACAAGAACATTTTAGACTTGTCTGAATCAAAAGCATCTGCAGACAACATATTAAATGTAGCAAAAATGATAGAAATTGTTTGCAAAAGGTAGAAAACCTTGTTGGAAAAGGAGAAGAAGGTGGTTTCCAGCATTTTCTCCTTTTCCCACTAGGTTTTCCAAAGGCTATTTCCTCAGGGTCATTAAAACTCGTGATTGTGTGGTAAAGAGTTAATGGACTTGCTTCTTGTAAAGAAAATTCTTGCCAAAGGTTGTTATGAGCCTTTTGCTTCTTCAATCCTTTTTACTCTTGTTTGTAAACTGATAATGAGAAGTTAAGAAATTTGAGCCATGCTCTGTAAAAAAGGGGGCTTAATGCATCTGCAAAAGGTATTAACCCAGTCAGCCTGCGAAAGCTGACCTGGGCTGAAACTTTTGCTTTTGGTCAATTTTCTGCATGTCTAAGGACCATTCTAGCTCAGGATTCAGTCATTTGTTAGAGAAAATGGTTATAATGGATCCAAAATTATATGATGACTTGCATGGTATAATACATCATGGAGA
Organism: Tridacna gigas; assembly: GCA_945859785.2. Classification (NCBI taxonomy): domain Eukaryota; kingdom Metazoa; phylum Mollusca; class Bivalvia; order Cardiida; family Cardiidae; genus Tridacna; species Tridacna gigas. The sequence goes on from OX244030.2 coordinate 23,500,668, forward strand.
TGCATTAAGGCCCCTTTTGCAGAGCATGGCTCTTTTGATTATGTCAAAGAGCTTTTCCAAAAAGTTTGGAACCATGAGTAAATAATCCCAAAAGAGCAAAAGAAAGCTTTATAAGCTTCTGTAGACACTTTACACTGTTCATTTGAACTTGTCTGCAATATCATCAAGACAAACATTCAGACATATTTACACTGTGCCAGAAATCTAGAGGCCATATTTCAACCCTTAACCTACTAAATAAGTCAAATGAAAACCCAAATTTTGCTATTTCGAAGTTATCTTTCCGGGGAAAAAATATCTCCTTATCAGACAGAGTAGATGAAGATCTGGGTCCGTATTCACCAACCATTCTTAAAACCGTTCTTTGTCTTATTCTCCAGAGTTTTCCAAATTTGAAAGCAACACACATTCTGATTGGCTAAACCATTTGGTTTAACCAATCAGAATGTGTGTTACTTTCAAATTTGGAAAATTTTGAAGAATAAGACTGAGAATATTCTTAAGAACGGTTGGTGAATACGAACCCTGATATTCATGAAACTTGATTAGACTGTTTGCCTTAAAAATTCAATGCTGTGTAAAAAAACTCAAATGATCTGATGAAGTACATTTGCAAACATTTCTGCATTCATAATGTCTGGAATAGGTAATTAGGAAACTTTTCAACATAATTATATATCCATATCTACACAATGCATAAACATACCCTCAAAGAACTTTAACTCTTTACCACACAACAAATTTTAGTCTCCGTCAAATTGAAAGCATCTGCAGACGACAAATTCAAAATTGATACAAATGAGCATAAGTTCTCTGATAGAAAACATTGTGGGAAAAGGAGAAAAAGCTGGTTACTAGCAGTTTCTCCTTTTCCCACTATGCCTTCAAAAGGCTTCTTCCTCATGGTCATTAAAACAAGGGATAGTTTGGTAAAGGGTTAACAAGTAAAGCATGTATATGAAATAAATACAAATGGGTAATAATGGACTAATGGCCTTTATCTACATGTATCAAAATGAATAACTTATTGCATGGCATTTTCAAACCACTTATACTATATAATACATTAAAGTCCCAATAAAGTCCAAAATTAGAATTTTTTTATGCTTGAAAAAAGGCATGAATCTATTAGATTTACTCTTATTTTGTCGCCAAGGGGATAGGGGCGTTCATAGCAGCATCGGTTCATGTCACAGAACCATACAAAAATCCTATTTTTTTTTTATCAATTCTCCCAAGTGACGTTGCCACGCACTATTCGGAATCATTCTAGTGTCCTATTTGTAGACACCACGTGACCGATGACGTATTACACAGACGATGTGCTTTCTCTCCTTAAAAAACGTTGCGAAACTTCGGTAAGTCTTTAATTTTCGTTAAATTACCTGCGCTCATCGTATCTAATTTATTTGTATGCATTTGATTGGTAAATCGGAGTTGTGTTATATTTATTTCGATCATGATATGCCTATTTCTTGTTATCAAGAGTCGTCCAAACATCGAATGACATCTCGGCCTATAACACTTTCGGCCTATTACAATTTCGACTAGTAAGAAATTCGGCGCATACAAAATCGAATGTCTACACAAGGTATAAAGGTTTGTAATATGAGCCATGGGGAATAAGTCAAACAAAATGCGGACGTTTTATAACGAAGATCAGACTACATTATGTGCGATCTGATCTTGATCTTCGTAGGTAATGAAAAAGTTAAGAATGTTGTGGTTTTTTTTTTTTTTTTTTCGGGTCTGTAATTACAAGCGAATTTTGACCTGAGTTTAGCATCAGGTGGTGGACGTTTTATATCAAAGGTCAGACTTCTTACTAGGTGCAATCTGATCTCGATCTATGCTGTCAACAAAGGATATTTCTCAACTTTCAAGAGTTTAGTAAAACACATTGCTTATTGATATTTTTACTGCTAGTTTTTGAAGACAGAGTTGATGTTACTTCATCAATCAAGTTATTGCATGCAGATGAACCATACTTTTCAAAATTATAGATACATATTCCAAAGCTGATAAATACATGTACTTCAAGTTGTTGGAGTGCAAGACAATTGAAGACAAAAGTAGAAGTTTACTATTACTCAAGTAATATTTATCTACCACATTGTGATTAAGAAAAATAATTTTTTATGTCATTTTTTACTGATCTCTTTTCTTTCCAATCTAAAAACAGTTTATTTTTTTAGGGTGTGATACAGAGAGACCAAGATGTTTGTTAACTGCCAAATAGATATTCCAGTCTGGTGTTGTATCTCTGCTGTACGACAATTTTTTTTCACAGATTTTAGCACAGTCCATGTCAACAGGTATTTGAATGATATTTAGATCTACATCTATTACACATTAATGTTAGAACTTTGAAGTCTATTATATTTCAAGCTTAGAAAGGATCAGCTGCTGAAGGGATAATTGATCAAATACAACTTTTTTACACCCTTGCCATAAATTTTTGAAAGGAGCAATTGTTTGCTACAAGCAACTGCTCCTTTCTCACATTCCTCCATTTAGTTGATTTTTTTTTTTTTTTTTTGTGAACATTCCCCAGTTGTTGGTTGTTTAACGCCATTTTCAACATTATTTCAGTTTTATCACGGCAGCCAGTGCACCTGTCCATGCTTATCAAGAGTTCCTGTTTCCAGTACTTTGCATAATTTCCCACTGTCTGCTTTTCCACGTAATCATTGTCAATACAAGGATTAGCATTGAGAGAGGAATGTATCCTGTTGCAATGACTATCATCAGTCCTGGGAAAGAAATTGGCTGAGCTAGGGATTTGAAGCAGCAATCCCCCAATCTCAAGCCCTGTATGCGACTAGCTGCACCACTAGGGCTTTGCAGTAGTATTTCGTAAAGGTAATGTACTCTTGAGAGAGAAAAAGGCATGCCTTGGGGCTAAAACAAATTAAAGTCCAACTTTTAGTAAGCAAGCACAAAAGGTACACTCAAAAGCTGCTTTGTATTAAGCCAGCACCAAAGAGACTCTCAAATTGTGGGGTTTTTTTTACCTTGAAAAAGAAGGCTTTTGAAACATAATGAAAAAAGGTGAAAACCAACATTTTCTATTTCCAAAAGTGATTTTAGCTTTTTAAACAAGTTCCGTCATTTGAGCCACGTTCAATTTGTTGTCCACAAATGCTTTCAATTTGGACAAGTTAGAAATTTTATCAGCTTGAAAAGAATTAGTATAAAGGTGGCCACAAGGGCAGGGTTTACTGTATAAAGAAATGAGCATATCTTGTAAAATAGTTCTAGAGATACAATCTGAGACTAGTAGATTAAAAATACATGTGTTTTTCAATCTAAATTTACTTGATTGATTGAATGGTGTTTAATGCAGCATTCAACATTATATCAGTCATTTCATTGCCTCAGTTTGCTTATTCATGTATACCGTGGGTTTTAATGATACATGGCTCTGTAGTGTCATGACCAAGAACACTCTTATGAAAAACCCATTGCTTCCAGTGAGGCTCAAAGCTCGGACCTCCAGGTTATGAGTGCTACACTTTACCACTGAGCCAGGGAGACCTTAAATAAATTTGTATTTCAGACTCGAAATGCGAATGCAGTCTCAATGGCAGTGTAAGATACAAGGACATAGTTGTTAAATGGCCTCTTTAGGATTTCATTTAACTCTACCAAACAACAAAGTTTTGGTCTAGTCCAAATTCAAAGTATTTGCAGCCCAAAATTTAACTGTGGCTCAAATGATGGAATTTGTTTTTTATAGGGTAGAAAACATAGTGTGGAATCAAGAAAATGCTGGTTACCTGCATTTTCTCCTTTTCTCATAATGTTTTCAAAACACCTGGAGATGCATTAAGCCCCCTTTTGCCAGAGTGTGGCCCATACATACTTTGCATTATTTAACTCTTTACCAAACGACAAAATTTTAGACTGAACCAAATTGAAAGCATTAATTTTGCAGACGACAAGTGTTGCTAAACTGATGATTTCTCTTTTTGATAGGGTAGTAAACATTGTGGGAAAGGAGAAAATGCTGGTTACCAGCATTTTCTCCTTTTCCCACAATGTTTTCAAAAGCCTTTTCTTTCAGGGTTGTTAAAAGTTGGGATTGTGTGGTAAAGAGTTAAAAAGAAATTTATGTTCTTGTCATTTCAGTGTCTCATTTTGAACACAGTGACGTGACATTTGAACAGTGTGGACAGGGAAAAAAATCATTCTGAGTTTATAGACAAATATGGACAATATTAGTGCATCTACTAACTTAACAGTATACCAGTAACATCGGAATGGACTTCTGCAGTGATTGGTGATCGTAATATTAGAAATTTTGGATCAAAATTGTGGATTTTGGAGGTTTCTTTTGGAACTCAGTAAAGGACTTGAGAACAGGGGGTCAGTGGTTTGATTCCTGGCTTTTCCAATTTCTTAGAATTGATGATATTCATTGTGACATGTGGGAAAGCAGCCAGTGGCTTGGAAATATTATTGTGTGAGGTACTTTAAAAAGGGTTTTTGTCGGTTTAACCCTTTACTAAACAATCTTGAGTTTTCACAACCCTAGAGATGAAGACTTTTGAAAACATTGTTGAAATTCTCTGGTTACCAGCACTTTTTTTCATTTTCCCATATTTTCTACCCTTCCAAAACCAAATTTCAATACTTGGGTCCCATTTATCATCTGCAAATACTTTCAAGTCTAAAATTTTGTTGTTTGTCAAGAGTTAAAAACTATGTGCAGAAATGGGTTAATCGTTTACCAGATGACAGATTTTGGACAAGTCCAAATTGGAAGTGTTTTTTGACAACTACTGTAATTCAGTGTGGCGTAAAGGATTAGATTTGTCTTTGAAATGGCAGAAATCATTGAGGGAATAGAAGAAAATGCTGGTTACTAACATTTTCTCCTTCACCCACGAAGTTTCTAAAGCTATCTCCCTGGGGGTCATTAAAAGACGAGATTGTTTGCTAAAGGACCATTGTACACTTGATTTAAAAGCTTGAAAATATGTAGATAGTGAAAACAATTGCAGTTTGCTCAAATGTACTTTTTATTGGTCTCGAACTTTGTAAGATATGGTTTTGTTTCAAAATTCATAAACATGAATTAAAACTGTAACCCTTTACCAAATGACAAAATTTTATGCTAGTCAATATTGAAAGCATTTGCAGTTGACAAAATAATTGTGACTCAAAAGTTAAGATTCTATTTGGGAAGGGAAGAAAACACTGTGGGAAAAGGAGAAAATGCTGGTTACCAGCATTTTCTCTTTTTCCTACAATGTTTTCAAAGGGCTTCTCTCTCAGGGCTGTTAAAAGCCGTGAGTGTGTGGTAAAGGCTTAAACTGGAAATAGAGTTTAGTATCTTTCAATAATTTTCCTTTTAGTAATAAAAAACAATGGTCACAAAAATATCACACTCAACTCTTTACCACACAATCCCTGGTTTTAATGACCCCTGAAGAAGAGGGCTTTTGAAAACATTGTGGGAAAAGGAGAAAATGCTGGTACCAGCATTTTCTCCTTTTCCCACAATGTTTTCTATCCTTCCCAAAACAAATTTCAATTTTTCAATCATATTTATTTTGTCGTCTGCAAGTGCCTTCAATTTGGACCAGTCTAAAATTTTGTCGTTTGGTAAAGAGTTAATCATATTGGTAATCTTAATTCAATATTCTTCATGACTGTTGTAAAAACTTAATACTGGCTATCTGTATCTTGGGTAAAAATACTGTTCACGTAAAACTTTCCATCATAGAGCACCTAAGGTAGGAAGAGAAACAGAAACAAGTAAATGTATTTGACTGATATATGTCACAATGCAATAAATCTATTTTCAACAGCATTTCAACTGTATAGCAGTAGCTGTACACTTACTCATGTTCACTGGGTCAATAACTGATATCCCTTTACCACACAGTCCCGACTTTTAACGACCCTGAGAAAGAAGCCTTTTGAAAACATTGTGGGAAAAGGAGGAAATGGTGGTAACCAGCATTTTCTCCTTTTCCCACAGTGTTTTCTACCCTTCCCAAAACAAATTTCAATTTTTCAGTCACATTTATTTTGTTGTCTGCAACTGCTTTCAATTTGGACCAGTCTGTTTTGTTGTTGGTAAAGAGATATTACTGGCAATAAAGCTGGGGGAGGTTACTTTTTGTAGGAAACTACCTATCAAGCTCCAGCTACAGTTGAATTTTGAACACATGTTTTACAAATCATATCAACCAAAAGGCCATGGTGGGCTTGCAAGCATCTTCACGTCCTTGTTTATTAACCCTTAACCACACAATTCCGGGTTTAAACGAACCTATGGAAGATGCCTTCTGAAAACATTCCGGGAAAAGGAGAAAATGCTCATTACCAGCATTTTCTCCTTTTCCCACTGTCTTTTCTACCCTACCAGAAACAAATTTAAATTTTGAGTCACATTTATTTTGTTGTCTGTAAATGCTTTTAATTTGGACCAATCTAAAATAGTGCTGTGTGGTAAAGAGTTAAGTGTCATTGCAACTGGATTTGATCCTGTCAAACTCCTGAACATGATTTGGGTTTGCTCATGGGGGAAACAGCCAGTGAATTTTAGAGAATTTGCTGAGAATTACTAGTATATGAAATAGAGGTAAAAGGCGCATTATTAAATTTAAACCTTTTTCAAACAATCCAAGTTTTAACAACTCTTAGTAAGACAGCCTCTCCAAATATTGTGGAATAAAGAGAAAATTTTGGTACAATATAGCCTGTAGAAAAAGCAGAAAATATTGGTAGCCTGCATTTTTTTTCTTTTTTCCCCCACACTGTTTTCTACCCTTCCAGAGAGACATTTATTGTGTTGAGTTATATGTACTTTTTCATCTGCAAATAGTTTCAATTTAGACGAGACTAAAATGTTCTTCTCTTGTAAAGATTGGGTGTTTATTTGTTGGAGCATTTTGCACCACTTTAAACATTATTTCAGATTTTTATTCATGTCAGTGTGACAACTCATTACTGTCTTTTCTGTATTTCACCAGCACAAAGCTGGGGCTCTGCAATGTCTTGCCTAAGGACATTCCTTAACCCTTAAAGCCCTGGATTGATTGATTCTATGGTGTTTAATGCCATTTTCAACATTATTTCAGTTATATCGTGGCGGCCAGTGCACCTATCCATGCTTTCCTAGCGTTTCTTTTAGCAGTGCTTCGCACAGTATTCTTTCCAAGCCACTGGCTGCTTTTCCCACATAGCCATTGTCAAAACAATGGTCAACGTTGAGAGAGGAAAGAAATTGGCCGAGCCAGGGTATGAACCAGCGACCTCCTGTTCTCAAGTCCCTTACGCTACAGACTGAGCTACAGGGTGCAGCTTAAAGCCCTGGAACCAACTTAAGTTGTTTTTGCAGACAAAAGTTGTTTTTGCAGACAGTGTAGATAAAGATCAGACTGCACATAATATGTAGTCTGATTTTAGATCTATACTGTCTGCTACTATGAAACAAGTTTTGTCAAAATAAAGCAAGACGGCTACCATTTTCTTACTTTCCAAGCAGGTGCGCAATCCTTTACCAGTTGGTAAAATTTTAGTTCAATTGTTCAAACTGGAAACAATTGCAGATGAAAAATTGGACGTATTAGCTCAAATGAAAAGATCTGCTTCAAGAAGAATAGTATTATGGAGGAAAAAATACCGGTAACCAGCAATTCTGCTATTTCCATAATGTTTCAAAAGTATTTTTCTTTGTTAAAGTGATTAAATAGTGCTTTACATAATAACTTGGATGTTTTGGTTAACCCTTTACCACACAATCCCAACTTTTAAAGACCCTGGGAAAGAAGCCTTTTGAAAACATTGTGGGAAAAGGAGAAAATGCTGGAAACCAGCATTTTCTCCTTTTCCCACAATGTTTTCTACCTTTCCCAAAACAAATTTCTGCAAATGCTTTCATTTTGGAAATGTCCAAAATATTGTTGTTTGGTAAAGAGTTAAGGGTTGAGGGAAAGCAGTAGCTTCTTACATTGCTCTGTATGTATGAATATATTTTTTTATTTTTTGTCCACAAATTCTTCTTGTAAGACTATTGTGATTGTACATGTATTTAAAATAATAAAATAATATTACATTATATTGCCTTGATTGTTGCATGAAACATATCTGTCTTTGTAAGAGCTGTGATCTGAACCAGCCAGTTTTATATCGTAGTACTGAAGGCCAAGTATTCACATGCTACATATTCTTCAGCAACACCACAGAATATGTCTTTGGAAATCTGATTATACTGCTGTATATCTGAAAAATAAAAAAAAGACGTATTCTCTTTTTTAATTTATCTAAATCTGAAACTGTAAAAAAAACAAAGACAGCAGTATAGTAATAGGTGTAGGTTTACTCCAACTTCATTCAATTTGATAACAGAATAGATTGCAGCATTTGTCCAGTATGTGGTTGAACTTAAATAATGTTGAAAACTGTACATGTATGAAGTCATAACTGTACAAATACAGCTTTTAACAAACCTGTTTTGAAACAGCATTGGTAATTACTTATCATTTGTAGGGAAGAAAACATGTGTTCCATCTTCCGCAATGTTACTTTTCCATATGGATCAAAATTGACTGCTGCTGCATTTCCAACCTTTTACTAATTTTCTTCACATGTTCTTTACTCTAGTATGGCATATGTCTCAAAGCCCGAATAGTAGCAAAAAGTACACAAAAAGTAGGTCAGCAGTTGCTATGCTGCTCTATCTTTTGTTAACTTTTTACTTGATTTCAATTTTTTTTTTTTTTGCCATTGACTTACACTTGGATCGACTGTACAACAACAGATTATCATCTTCCCAACAATTTTGTACTTTCAAAAGGTATGACTTAAATCAAAATGCATTTTAACACCCACTTTGTTTACTTTTGGTGGCTGCTGGGCCTTTAAACAGTAGCACATACAGTCATGGGTATGGGCTATACATCAAACAAATGAATGTAGTTTTTAGCCTTTCAATTTCTGACAATCATTCTGTTTACATGTATGATACATGTAAATTCTAGAACAGTGTAATGCAGTATCTTTTACTCAATAATCAGCACTTTTGCAAATGAAGCCCAGTTTGATTGACTGAGTGATACATACATGTAGCTTTCAACATTATATCAGTCATACTATTTTGATAGATCGTTAATTCATATGTTTCCTGAGTTTTAACAATATCTGAAGTAACTTGCCCATGGACATCCCAACAAAACCCAGTGAGAATTGAATCTGAGTCATGGATTACTTACATTATGCATTTACCACTGAGACATGAAATAATCCTTGAGCCCTTTACATCTGTTCAGCTGAATAAAACTTGTGGCATTACTAGTATCACAAGGGTCAGCTCAAGTAATATAGGAGAACTGTGAAGCCCTAAGTGACAAAACAAAATTCAGTCGCATAAGCACAGTAGTAGCTTAATCAGCGGTCTACCGGTATTTTGTCCAACAGCATATTTTCAAGAATTCTGCTCCATTTTCATCCTGGCCTATAATAAGGGTTTAATTTAAGATCTAGCAAAATGAGACAGCAAAAACTTCTTGCAGTATACCAGTAATCTTGAATCTACACTGCTTCTTTAAAGGTATAGCCCATGTGGTGGGTTGAGGTGAATCCCTGAAACTGCAATACATTGTTTTGAATTTTCATTACTTTACCAGTCATGTAAATTTTGTGAATTTGGCTATTGAAAATAAAATTTATCTGATTGAGACACATGTACCTGAAAAGTGGTCGCCAAATTCTGAATCAACTGGAATGGAATCACAATCATGACAGAGTCAGAAACCAAGGCTCATCTGCATCTGCACAGTCAGTATAATTCAGTATGTGTATCATCATGTAGGAGGATCCATTCACATTGGCCAGAGATGTGTAAAGTAATTATCTCCATACTCTGGAATATCATTTACATATCATTTAACATTCTGTGCTAGAAATTTAATGGTGTTTTACTCCGCTTTCAACAGTATTTCAGTCATATCATGGCAGCATCACACAAATTCATGTATTTCCTGGGATTCACCAGTACTAGGCTAGGGCTCTGAAGTGTCTTGCCCAAAGACACTCCCATGAAAAAACCAGCAGATCGAACCCCAGACCTAATAATGTGCAAATTCATCTTTTACTCTTTACCAAACGACAAAAATTTAGACTTGTCAAAATTGAAAGCATTTGCAGACGACAATTTAATGTGGGCCAAATGATAGAATATGTCTTTGATAGGGGAGAAAATATTGTGGGAAAAGGAGAAAATGCTGGTTACCAACATTTTCTCCTTTTCCTACAATGTTTTCAAAAGGCTTATTTCTCAGGGTCATAAAATCTCGAGATTGTGTAGTAAAGGGTTAACATACAATCCAGTACTGTAATGACCCAGAGGCATAAACCTTTTCAGAACATTGTAGGAAAAGGAGAAAATGCTGCTGGTGACTAGTATTTACCTTTAATTCAACAATTGTTTCTCCTGTTTCAAATACAAATCATGTAGATCCAATACAAGCTATGTCGTCTACAAATGTTTTCAATCTATACAAGTCCAAAATTTTGTCATCTGCTAAAAAAAAAAAACCACCAAGATTCCATTGATATGTGCACTGACCAGATTAGGGAAAGATGATTGGGTTCTACGTTCAAATTTGTGTCACCCAAGAAATTCAGCCAATTTTTTTTTAAAAAATGGTGCAGATTTAACACATTGAGTTTCAATTGCATTTCTAAAGTGTTATACACCCCCCCCCCCCCCAAATACTTAGCCTTGTCCAACACTAAGGCATTTGCGGAAAAACAAATATTTCTCAAATAATGAAATTTGTCTGTGATACAAGAAAAATATTGTGGAAATAGGAGAAAATGTCGGCTACCAACTTTTTCTCATATTTCCACCATGTTTTCAAAAGCATTTTTTCAATATCGTAAAAACGAGGGATTGCTAGGTAAATGGCCAATCTCCGAATAAATATGCGTCGCGTATATCCGAGGTTCAGACTACATTCATGCACATTTAATCATTATCTGCATTCTCTGCGAAGAAAATGGGTCAATCGGGTGCTGCGCAAAAATGAAAGATCACTTTCATCTCACAGGTGCCCGGCGAGCGACAATATAATTCATGTATTACACACTAAGTAATAGTAAATTAGTGTGTAATATATGAATTATACTGTCGCTCGCCGTTCACCTGTGTTTCATCTTACTAGCCGATATTCATTAATCAGAAAGTGCTTACGTATCCTGATCCAACAGTAAATGCGGAAATCAATACAGATATAGCGATAAATCTGTTTTTAACACAATAAATATAAGATGAACGTAAGGCGACTTACTGATTCGAGAATGCGAACTGAAATCCGCATCAGTTTTCAGACAGTTCGCTCATTCTGTATGTTTACACGGAGCTTCTTGTTCAAAACAAAAGAAACAAATCCTAAAATACACGCCCGTTTGTTCTTTCTTTGTCGCTCTTCGGCAAATTCGGTAAACGAATTTGGTTTTCTGTCGAATATGATTCTCACGACCGTCACACCGTCCTCCATTTTGTTTTTCGTTTACCTTACCTCCAAGGTATCACGTGGTGTAACTACGTCATCGTTATTGATGTAAACAAAAGTTAGAGATACCTGGTAGTATTTCTTGTAGTTTTGAAAGTAATTCTTTTGCCAGCGAATGGAACTTTGACCAATCGCACATTAAGAGAGTGTCATCGTTATATTAATTTACATAGTTTTAAATGGTATGATTAAAATTTAACTTCATTTTTTACCCCGCATTGTTTACATTTGGACTTTATTGGGACTTTAAGTATTGACCTCTGTAAAAAACTGCAGCAGACAACTTGAAACCATCTCCACAAAAGACTGTTTATAGCTGTGAATGAGGGTTTAATAATCAGTACATGACAGAACAACAAAGAAACAAGAGATATATCCTTTAACTCTTTGCCACACAGTCCCGACTTTTAACAACCCTGTGAAAGAAGCCTGTTAAAAACATTGTGGAAAAAGGAGAAAATGCTGGTAACCAGCATTTCTTCGTTTTCCACAATGTTTTCTACCCTTCCCAAAACAAACTTCAATTTTTCAATCACAGTTATATTGTTGTCTCTAAATGCTTTCAATTTGGACCAGTCTAAATTTTGTTCTTTGGTAAAGAGTTAGAAAGATAGACAGCATAGGAGGTACCGAAATAAGAATTATTGAAACAACTTTATTGTTCAATATGAAGAGAAATACCGAAAAGTAACATCCCCATGAGTTGCCTCTTTTTCCCTATTGTTTTGCACATTTGTATTGTCAAAATGTCCCTAAATGGGCATAGAGGCTCCCGCTCAATGAACATGTGCACATTTTTAACCAATTGCTAATTACCATCTATTTATTTGAGTTTATCAATCCCAAAAGTAGGTCAAAAGCCAGCATATTCAGCTACGCTGAAAAAGAGAACTGCTAATCCTTAAACCTTTTCTATTCCTATTGCCACTATATTTTCAAAATAAGTCTGTTGCAAGACATTGAGAAAAAAAACCCACGATGGCCCTGAATCACTCACCTAAGCATGTGTAGCTTTGAAAACAAAAATGCGAAAGTCAAAGTTTTTCTCCGATTTAAACTACTAGTATATAGTGACTTGGTTTTTACCGGGGTTTAAGCAGGCTGAACAATTTTCAGTATCACTGACACTTTACCACACAATCCCAACTTTTAACGACCCTGAGAAAGAAAGCTTTTGAAAACATTGTGGAAAAAGGAGAAAATGCTGATTAACAGCATTTTCTCCTTTTCCCACAAAGTTTTCTACCCTTCCCCAAACAAATTCACTCCCTGAGTCATATTTAGTTTGTTGTCTGCAAATGCTTTGAATTTGGACTAGTCTAAAATTTGTCGTTTGGTAAAAAGATAATCATATCAAGACCTCTGACCAAGTTTGAACATCAGAGTGAAAATGTAGCCTCTACAATAAACAAAAACTGTTTTTAAAGAATGATGTGTCCCAGTAAGCTACTCCCTTACTTGATGTTACAAATTTATGATCTCTATCAAGTAATCAAGGCGAATTTAATTATTGATTTTCATGAATATTGCACTGAAAATGTGGCATCTAGAGTGTACACAAGAATTTTCTAAAATTTATCAAAGTACCTACTTTTTGACCCAACATGACCCATTTTCAAACTTGCCAGAGATTATCACTGAACATTCTGACCATTTTTTTCACATATTGGGCTGAAAATTTAGATTTTCAAAGACTTGATCTGGTGACTTACTTTTTGACCTGACATGACTCATTTTCTTGTGTAAGACAAACATTCCCACTTACTTTCATGAGCATTTATGTGAAAATGTGGCCTCTTGTGTGTGTGCAAGGTTTTTCAAAGATTTAATTGTCCTGGTGACCTACTTTTTGTCGTAACATGACCTTTTTTTTAAGATATGATTGAAACAAACAATCTCACTTACTTTATAATGAGAACTTGGCTTAAAATATGGTCTTTTGAGTGTGGACAAGGTTTTCCATGAATTTGACTTTGTGACCTTTTTGACTAGACATGGCCTATTTTCAAACTTGTCAGAGATATCATCAAGATAAACACTGACCAAGTTTCATGATCAGACTGAAATTTTGGCCCCTAGAGGTACACAAGCTTTTAAAAATATTTAACCCACTGACCTACCTTTTGGCCTGATGTGATCCATTTTTTAAATTGTCTTAGATATAGTCAGACAAACATTCTGACCACTTTTCATGAGTACCAGACCAAAAATGTAGCCTCTAGAGTGCACACAAGTTAAAAGTTGACAATGGACAATGGCCAAAATATAATGGACAATACACTAGAGATACAGAAAGATAAAAAAAAGCTCACCTGGAGCACTTTGCGCTCAGGTGACCTGAAAAAAGTCATCTCTAAGGCAATACATGAACTGCTGTGTATTAAGGTTTCATTTCACACAGCTAAATTACACATATTAATATGTATTTCTATTAGCCAAGAGCAAAAAACATGTGGCACGACAAATGACAAAGTATAACCCCACAGCAAATTATATAAGTCTGTTTTGTTACTATGTGAATGTATAGTATATATTTCATTTATCTAGCACCAAAAGTGCTAAAACAGCGGAATTCTTCCAATGGGATAACAAGAACTTGGATAATGATGCATCCCATCAAAAACAGCAGGTAAGACTTCATCTAATGCTCCACAATTGTAATACATTAAAACTAATTCTAAAAAGATACCATGACAGTTAACTTGTTACCTCCTGAAACACTTTTGCAGCAGCAAACTTTGAAAATATTCATGTAAACTATGCCTTATGATTATGAAACAACCCTTTAACAAAGTTGTAGTGTGGTCCAAATAAAAAGCATTTGCAAATGACAAATTAAACATGGCTGAAACTGATGGAATTTGTCTCAACAGCGTATAGGAGCAAATGTTGATTACAAAGTATGTAAAAGCCTTTTCTCTCAGGGTCGTTAAAACTCAGGATTGTGTGGTAAAAGGTGAACACTTTCCTTATCATAGACAATACATGAAGCTTTTGTAGATCAGTATCAGACTGCATATATCATGCAGTCTAATCTCTGATCTATACTGTCCTTTATTTTTCTTTAGGTTATGACCAAACTGCCTCTTCATTTTGCAGTGGAACTGTATTGGGAGCTGGAGAAAATGTGAATTTTATTAGTTCCGTAGTGAACAGCTGAAGTTTTACAGGCAATTTCTTGTCAAGTTGGGAGAGAAAAGCTTGATATTTGTCAAACATGAAAATTCTGCATATTTTCAAATAAAGTATGCTATCTAATCTGTAACTTAAGGAAAGAAAAAAATCTGTGAACAAACAGAATAGATAGGAACCTTGATGAAGGTCTTCTGATGATACATAATAATTGGCAGCATGACTACCATGTATATATGTATGGAAATAAGCTGCTTTCTGAGAAAAGTTACCAAACAACCAGGTAATCAGCATTTTCTTCTTTTCCCAAAATATTTTCTACCTTTCCCAAAACAAATCTCAAATTTTGAACAATATTTATTTGTCCTCTGCAAATGCTTTCAATTTGGACAAGTCTAAAATGTTGTCTATCGCTAATGATTTAGTTGAAGGGCATGATTTATGCAAAAATGGCATTATCATACACTACCTCAGAGGAAGACCTTTTTTTCTTCAGATATTGAGAAATGAGTTTGAATCATCACTGATACCACCGAAAACTGAAATCCAATCTGAAAACGCTTGTCATGGCCAAAAATGTTCAATGACAGCTGTTATTACTTTGTGCTTGGAGCACTTATATTTTGTCGCAAAACTTAAGTTGTTTTTTTTTTAGTGTTTCTTTTTTAACTCTTTACCAAATGACGGAATTGTGGACTCAACCAAATTGAAAGCATGTGTAGACAACGACATAAATATGGCTCAAATGATGATTTATGTCTTTGATAGAGTAGAAAACATTGTGGGAGAAGGAGAAAATGCTGGTTACCAGCATTTTCTCCTTTTCCCATATTTTCAAAAGCTTTCTCTTACAGGGTTGTTAAAACTCAGAACTGTGTGGTAAAGGGTTAATCTAAAATCTAGGTTTACAGTGAAATATGCCAGTTGTAAAATTAATTACAAGTAAAGGATTAAATTTTTGCATTTGAATGGACAGTATTTTTTCCTTTTAAAACAATAATTGATTGAATGGCATTTTATGCCACTTTCAACAACATTTCAGTCATATCACGGTAACAGCTCACATATTCATGTATTTCCTGGGTTCAACCAGTACTAGGCTTGGGATCTTAAGTGTCTTGCCCTAGGACACTCCCATGAAAAAATCCAGTGGATCCAGTGAGGCTCAAACCCAGGGCCTCCAGGTCACCAGACCTACTCTTTACCATCAAGCATGAGCCCTCCTTTTTACAAAAATGAATAACATACATATTCGTGTAGATCCATGATTGGTTGTGTCCTCAAATTGCTTCAAAGTTTTAGATCTTAGACCTTTACAAGATGACAGTATGTTAGACTCTTCCATACTGAAAGTACTTGCAGATGGTATATTAAAAGTGACTCATAAATTATGGCCCTTTTTTTTTTCTTTGAAAGTGTGGAAAACATTGAGCAAAAAAGGAGAAAATGCTTGTTTACCAGCATTTTCTCCTTTTACCCACAATGTTTTCAGAAGTCTTTTTTCTTGGGGTCTTTAAAATTTGGATTGTTTGGCAAATAGTTGAGGATTAAGTATTCAACTGAAGATGGATGAGTGAAAGAAGAAATCTGTAAAAATCTTCTATTCTTTTTATGGCCCCCATTTGTCAAAGCTAAAATTCTTGCATGCACAATTCAAATTTATTACATGGTAATTGCTTTAACTCTTTACCAAACAATCCAAAGTATTAACAACCCTGGACCAGGCCCTGGTTGCTCAGTCGGTAGCGTACAGGACTTGCGAACAGGAGGTCGCTTGTTCGATCCCTGGCTTAGCCAATTTCTTTCCGAGGATTGATGACAGTTGTTTCAACAGGATTCATTCCTCTCTCACACCTGAACAGTGTTTCGACAATGGCTATGTGGGAAAGCAGGTAGCAGCTTGGAAAGAATTTTATTGTGTATAGTACTGGTAAAAGAAAAGCATGGATAGGTGCACTGACTGCCGTGATATAAATGAAATAATTTTGAAAATGGCATCAAACACCATACAATCAATCAATCAATTTAACAACCCTAATGAAAAAGACCTGTGTAAACAACGTGGGAGAAGGAGAAATGCTGGTAACCAGCATTTTCTCCCTTTACCTCAATGTTTTCTACCCTTTCAAAGACAAATTTCATAATTTGTTGTCTGCAAATGCTTTCAATTCGGACAATTCTAAAATTTTATTGTCTGGTAAAAAGTTAAGTGTTTCCCAATTTCTCCCTTCTCCTTTTCATGTTTAGAGCAGTAAATAACCAACCAGACATTTTCAATCAACGAAATATTAAACAATCACTTTCTTGGCTGCTTTAGGCAGAGGACCTAATTATCAACTCTTTTCCAAGCAACAAATTTTAGACCTGTCCAAATTGCAAGAATCTGCAGATGAAAAATGTGACTCAAAAATTTAATTTGTATTTATAGGGGTAGAAAACATCGTGGAAAAAGGAGAAAATGCTGGTATCCAGCATTTTCTCCTTTTTCTACATTGTTTTCAAAAGTGTTCTTCTTTAGGATTATCAAAACTCGGCATCGTTTTGTGAAAGATAAAAGGGCAGAAAAGATCCATCATCAAACTTAAAATCAGTAGGTTTTGCTTCTGGCTTTCAGATTACTTCCTTTGTCATACTTTTAACAGCTTGGTTATAATTCTTGAAAAGGCTTGAGAGAAGTTAAATGATTGACTGATGTTTAACGCCGTTTTCAACATTATTTCAGTTATATCACAGCCGCCAGTGCTCCCTTCCATGCTTTCCTGGAGTTTCTTTTACCAGTACTCCACACAATATTCTTTCCAAGCCACTGGCTGCTTTCGCACATAAATGTCGTCGAAACAATGATCAGTGGTAAGAGAGGACTGAATCCTGTCGCAATGACTATCATCAATCCTTGGAAAGAAATTGGCCAAGCCAGGGATCGACTTCCTGTTCTCAAGTCCTGTATGCTACCGACTCAGCTACAAGAAAAGTTGAAATTATTCTTCTCAGCATTACACATAATCTAGTTTACCAAGAAACTGAAATGATATGCAGTGAAATCTTTGAGTCTTAACATGCACCCAGTTAACCAATAAAAAAAAGCGCCTTTCAAGCCATTACAGCCAGTGAAGATTAAGATCAGACTGCACAAAGAATGCAGTCTGATCTTTCATCTACACTTTCTACTTTGCTGAAACACCTCGGACAACAGCAACACTGAAATTGTAAATACATGTAGATGTACAGATCTAATTTCTAGACTGAAAAACAATTGTATGGTTTATTTGGCTTAACCCTTAAGCTGCTAATCGCGACTCACTGACCTTTTGCTGACAGTGTAGATCAAGATCAGAATGCACAGAACATGCAGCCTGATCTGTGATCTACACTGTACGACATGCTATTTTCTTTCTGGTGAAATCAACTTTGAAACCGCAATGTGTGGGCTTTTAGTATTGGGTAGAAATTTGTGTTTCATTTATTCAGCAGCTAAATCCGTTACTGTGTTAAGAACCTGTTGAGGCAGAAAACCTTGGGCTCTTTCCAACACAAAGGTCTAAAGACTGTTCTAAGTCTAAATTCCATGTCAAGACCTTTCTTGGTCAGTCAAGTGACTTAAGTCTTGTTATTTAGAATATGAGTTGTGTTTAGACTGATTGGTGCAAGCTGCCTCAAGTTCAAGTTTATAAACTCATTATTCTGGAGGAAGTTTGGCCTTAAATGGTGACATACACCGACTGGTTATCTTTCTCTGCATAATTAAATAGCAATTTCAAAATCTAAACTAATCACTTGAAATTCTTCAAAACCCATCAATTAACCCTTTACCACACAATCTCGAGTTTTAACCCTGAGCAAAAGGGTTTTTGAAAAGATTTAGGAAAAAGGAAAAAATGCTTGTAACCAGCATTTTCTCCTCTTCCCATAATGCTCTCGGGTCCCTATAAACTTAGAAACGGAACCGAAACGAAACGCAACGAAACGGAACGAAACGTTACGAAACGGAACGAAACGGAACCAGACCCAACGAAACGAAATAGAACGACACAGAACGAAATAGAACAAAATGAAGCAAAAGTAAAACCTAAATTAGTTTTTTTCTTTTAAATCATCTTCATCTTGATTGCAATTAATGCAAATAGGTAAATATTAAAATTTGATAGCAGCTGTACGCACGAAGATCAGGTTATTGCAATGAATCTGTATTATTGTTCACTTTGCTATGGAAATAAATCATCATTAAAATGTTCTTCAATTATAGGGCAACTGTCAGTGAAACAATTACGTCGCTGCTCAGTCAAAGCAGAGGGACAATATGGGGGCCTAGATTATTTTCCTTATTTTCAGGGGGCATTTGAATTTCATCCAATAACGACGAGAGGGGCACAATACCCGTAAGCAATACCGCCCGCGCCATAACTGACCCCAGCCCCTAAAACGATCGCGTTGCAGTACGCAACAGTCAGCATAACGTTCATTCCTGCATCGGAACAATGGTACACGGCCATTAGCTCGAGACAGTACAAACCTCGACTCGCCAGAAAAAAATAATAATTGTCCGTCAACGCTGTCTTGTCCAGTTTATGTGTCCCAAGGGCAATTGCTCTCTATAATTGCGATGGCGGCGCGTCAGAACCGAGCGAACGTGCGGGCGACGTCTGAGCAAACCGTTATCAGCTAAACATTTCCGGGGATGACAGCAGCCGTAACTGTTGCTCGTAGGTCTCGTAGGTACTGATTAACGATATATTGGTCTTAGGCTCGAGTCGTAACGCGCCGTCTGCCGCTAAGTGTAAGTCTTTTGTACTTCAGGTTTGCGCAAATCGCTGCAGATGGCTGCTGACTGCTTGCGCGAATGCACCAACATGAACTGCAACCTCTGTAGTAGGTAGCCCTGCCTCCAGCATACCTATGACTCTTTCTGGTAAATTTTCTTTAAGTCTCGGCATCGGTATTTCTGATCAATACGTGGACTGGATATGTCTATCCCTTACATCCACTGAAACGAACTTTGCCTTAAATAGCCACCAGGTCTTTTAGCTAGGAATTATCTGACCAATTTTGCAAACTATGAATGCTTTTAAATATTACCACACGTGTATAAATAACGTATATATGTACGTCTCAAAGGTAACCTTGAAAATTTTGCACATACTTTATGAAAGTTTCTTTTTTGGTTTAGTACATACAAAAATCGTTGGTCCCCGAGCAGCTGTGACATTCGCGGCCTTCGTTTGATAACGGTGTTTATCCTTAATTATAACATGTATTATCATTTTTTAAAACGTGAACATTGTGAGTTCCTTCGATGTTGGGGGGAAAAGGGTTTGGGTTCTAGTTCAGTCAGTTCCCGATTTTCTTAAAGTAACAGTAGCTGCCAAAAGTAAACAAAGCAGGTATTGAAATACATTTAGATTTAAATCGTATCATTTAAAAGTATGGAAATTATTGTGCAATCTGATATTGTACAGTCGGTCAAGGTGTTAGTCGCCGGCAGAGAAGCCAGTTTCAAAACCAGGTTAAAAGTTCCCAAGTTACTCCATCTTTTGCTTACTTTTTTCCTGATTTTAAAATTCATTTTTCTGCCAGTAACTAACGACTGGACTTACCATACAATAACAGATTGTCATCCTCACAATATTTTCCATACTTTTGATTTGGTATGATTTAAATTTAAACGTATATTAACACCAGCATTGTGTTTTTGGCCACGAGTGGGCCTTTAACTCATATAATTTTCACATAGACAGCAATTTAGCATAAGAAGAGTGAATCTTTTCCTCGATATTTTCATAATAATCAATACAGTGTCATATTTGTCTTTCAAAGAAAACAATAACCTTATGTTGTAGTGCGAATAATAATTATTATCCTTATCCGCTGTATGTCGTGCGGTAAGGTTTCCAACCCGCCAGACAGCGGTGTTGCAACCTACTTAACCCTTGGGCTGCTAAGCGCGACTCACGGACCTTTTGCAGACAGTGTAGATCCAGATCAGACTGCACAGAACGTGCAGTCTGATCTTGGATCTACACTGTCCGATAAGGGGGATACTTTTCTCCTAAAATACCTTTGAAATTTATAGCAAAATTTGGGTTTTTAATACAGGCTTGAAAGTTTCATTTTCAAGTATTTAGCAGGATAAGGGTTAACATTTTCAGATAGCTTAAAGATAAGCCACTACTTACAGTCAGATCCTGTGCGAATGTTCGGATTCATTTGTATACATGCTGTACATTTATTTGTAACAAAGTAATGCCTTTGAAACTGAAGATGATTTCTTCTAGATTGAATTTATCTCCCTCTGCCAGTGTAGCCATTCACCTTTAAAGCGGTTCTAACGAACAGCCCTAGCCATTTTCTCTTTTCAAGCCTGAATCCATCTCTTTATCTTACAGGTTCTGCCGAGACGTTCATTACATTGATTTATCATTATGGGGAAAATGTACAAATGAAAAAGAAAAATCTGTGGGGACTCTATATACTGGCAAGGGTCGACTGAAAGCATCTTGAAGGGTTGATTGATTGATTGATTGTATGGTGTTTAATGCCGTTTTCAACATTATTTCAGTTATATCACGGCGGCCAGTGCACCTATCCATGCTTTCCTAGAGTTACTTTTACCAGTACTCCGCACAATTTTCTTTCCAAGCCACTGGCTGCTTTCCCACACGGCCATTGTCGAAACAGTGGTCAGCGGTGAGAGACGAAAAGAATCCTGTCGCAATGACTATCATCAATCCTCGGAAAGAAATTGGCCGAGCCGGGGATCGAACCAGCGACCTCCTGTTCTCAAGTCCTGTACGCTACCGACTGAGCTACGGGGCTCGGCACATCTTGAAGGGCATCGACTGAAATCCTCTAAGGCATTCACGGCATAATATGGTGTTCGTGCGAAATATGACGGCTACCTGCGAGAGTGATATAATATCAAAATGAAACTGATTAATTGGATGATGTTTAAGACCGTTTTCAACGTTATTTCAGATATATCGCAGTGGCCGGTGCACCTATTTATGCTTTCCTGGAGTTTCTTTTGACAGTAATACGCTCAATATTCTTTAGAAGCCACTGGCTGCTTACCCACATAAACATCGTCGAAAAAATGGTCACTGTGACAGTGGAATGAATCCTGTCGCAATGACTGTCATCAATCCTTGGAAAGAAATTAGCCGAGCATCGAACAAGCGACCCCCTATTCTCAAGTCCTATACGTTACCAACTGAGCTACAGGGGCTGGGTACCAAAATGAAAGAAGAACAGAATAGAAAGAAGATATAACCCCATTTCCGTCCAAAGTCTTGCATCAAATATGTTGGAGTTTGCGCAACTTTCCCAAACACAGGTCCTGGTAACGGATTGTCGTTTAGATTAACTAATTCTGATTCTGACTAGATTTTCAAACCGGCAAATCACGCACGAGATGACGCAAAATTTCAGTTGTTTCTGTGTGCTCTCCACATAAAATGTGGGATAATCCAAGAAGAATGATACAAAAGAAATATGATTAAAAAAAGTGGAATATTGCTAGATTTCGTTCTATTTCGTTCCGTTTTGTTCTATTTCGTTTCGTTTCGTTGGGTCTGGTTCCATTTCATTGAGGTTGGTTCCGTTTCGTTTCGTTTCGTTGCGTTCCGTTTCGTTCCGTTTCGGTGCGTTTCGTTCCGTTTCGTTGCGTTTCGGTTCCGTTTCTAAGTTTATAGGGACCCTAATGCTCTCTACCCCATGAAAGGCAAAGACATTGATTTTAGCCACTTGTGATTTTTCATCTGCAAATGCTTCAACTCTTTACCACACAATCCCAACTTTTAACAACCCTGAGAAAGAAGTCTTTTGAAAACATTGTGGGAAAAGGAGAAAATGCTGGTAACCAGCATTTTCTCCTTTTCCCACAATGTTTTCCAGTCTTCCCGAAACAAATTTCAATTTTTGATTTACATTTTATTTCGTCATCTGCAAATGCATTCAATCTGGACATTGTCTAAAACTTGTCGTTTGGTAAAGCGTTAAAATTGGATGAGTCTGGCATTTTGTCAATTAGTGAAGAGTAAATACTTCAGCACTATGTTGACTGATTGATTGATTGTATGGTGTTTAATGCCATTTTCAACATTAATTCAGTTATATCGCGGTGGCCAGTGCACCTATCCATGCTTTCCCTGGAGTTCCTTTTACCAGTACTCGGCGCAATATTCTTTCCAAGCCACTGGCTGCTTTCCCACATAACCATCGTTGAAACAATGGTCAGCGGTGGGAGAAGAATGAATCCTGTCGCAATGACTATCATCAATCCTCGGAAAGAAATTGGCCAAGCCGGGGATCGAACCAGCGACCTGTTCTCAAGTCCTGTACGCTACCGACTGAGCTACAGGGCTTGGCTTTCAGCTCTACAAAAAGCATAACTGCAGTTGCTTTTACACTGTTTGGATGAAGATTGGAATACACTTTGCGTCTTCTCTTCATGCTTTTTGGAAACATATGAGCCATGCTCTGTGAAAAAGGGGCTTAATGCACTTGCAAAAACTATTGACCCAGGTCAGCCTGCACAACTGGTCGATTTTCTATTTGTCCAAGGACCACTGTGTACCTCATGATTCAATCGGTAGTTAGACAAAACTGATTTCATAGATCCATAATTATGTAATGCCTAGCACGGAATGATGGATCACAGAGATGCATTAAGCCCCCTTTTGCAAGATCATGGCTCATATTTATTCTTACAAACCCTTTCTCTCCAATATTTTGATATTCATTATTCACTGATTGAATTCTAGACAGCTTTCTCAGATCATGGCCACAGCTCATTTATCCATACTGTTCCAGGATTTCTTCAGTGTTACCATGCACCAAGTCCAGCCAGTGGGAATTAAATCGAGATTTCCTGATTATAAATCTGATGCCTTCACAACTGAGTCTCAAAGTACCAAAAACATTCTCAACTAGAAACGTGTCAGCAACACGGATGCCCCTGCCACATGACAAAGGTCACAGTCATGGTTTAATTCCAAACTCAGACAAGGACCTATAGCCGTGCTTACTGACAAAAACATTCTAAACATTTTTCTTGTCATTTTTGGATTCTTTGCTAAAAATTACTTGTTTGTGATTTTTAGCAAAGAATCCAAAAATCATGAGAAAAATACGGACTGCTGCATGCACTGCTGATAATCTGCATCTGAAGTGTAAGTAAGCAAGATAAATCCAACGCTCAGGTCAGAGTTATCCTGATATTTATATCATGACACCCTTATTTCATGTTCTTAGCAGCTCTACTAACTACCATTAAAATGACTCCACTGGAGAGTTATGGCCTACACAAGATCTTACCATGAGGAGAGATCACTGAAAATAGACTGAGTAAGCCAGAGTACAAATTCTTTAATGCACCTCTTTTTCTTGATGTCCTAAGAATCCCTGTTTATTATCACCAAAATATCTCCATTGGTAGTGGAGTTTTGACCTTAAGAAAACTTAACAACCATGAGAGATAACTCAAAGAAAGAGTCTTGAGTTGTCTTTCTTGTATGCAACAACCTACTTGTAACCTTCACAGATTGACGAAAAAATATCAATGGGTTAAAGGGCTAAATAATGGCCTGCACATAGTTTAACAACTATGGGAGATAATTTGAGGAGTCAAATGAGAACGGTTGACCTTGACTTTTAACCTGGTGATATGGTTCTTGCATCTGACACATCCATCCATGGCTATCTCTTTTGCCAAATAATTTTGAAATCCAAATAAGTGGGCTGGACACCAACAACCATCATAACTATAAATGTAGCAAAATTTGACAAGTTAAACTGAACACTGTGACCTTGACCTTTAAGCTATATGGTATTTGTGTGCAACACACTGTCTATTCATGATAATAATTTGTACAATATTATTCAGATATCCAATCATGCATGTCACACTTGTGGGCCAGACAGGAACACCTGTCATCCCTATAATTGAAGCAAATATTGACAAAGTTCCAACAAGCACTGTGACCTTGACCTTTCAACTGGTGACATGGTTTTTGCACAAGACATGTTGTCTATCCATGGTGATCATTTGTGTTATATTATTTTAGAATCTGACCATACACCTGGAAGTTATTTGCCAGACAGAAACACCTGTCATCACTATAATTGTTGCAAATAGTGACGAAATTCAACCAAGCAGTGTGACCTTGACCTTTGAGCTGGTGAAATGGTTTTGTCCGCAACACATGCTCTATCCATGGTGATCATTTGTGCCAAATTATATTAGAATCAGACCATGTGCCTGGAAGTTACTGGCCCAACACAAACATCATTACTTACCCAACATTTATACAAGGAGGAAACACTGGTTATTGGCATTTTCTTCCTTTTCCCACAATGTTTTCAAAAGCCTTCTTTCTTAGCATCATTAAAACTCAGGATTGCGTAGTAAAGGCTTAACTCTTTACCAAACAACAAAACTTTAGACTGGTCCAATTTGAAAGCATTTGCAGACGACAAAATAAATGTGACTGGAAAATTGAACTGTGTTTAGGGAAGGGTAGAAAACATTGTGGGAAAATGAGAAAATGCTAGTCACCAGCATTTTCTCCTTTTCCCACAATGTTTTTAAAAGGCTTCTTTCTCAGGGTCGTTAAAAGTCGGGATTGTGTGTGGTAAAGGCTTAACAGAATGAAAAATTAATATCAGACCGAGACTGTTCACTTTGGAAAGTTGTACCTTTTGGGAAGCCATTACTACAGAACTCTACATACTTGAAACAATTTAGTCTCTTATTTAGTTGGAGTCTCCATGATTACGCCAGATGATAGATTCACAGTTGCTTCGTTGGCTGATTACGTTCCTGAGCCTTGATAGACTATCCGATGTCTAGAACTAAAATCCTGCCAGCAATCATCAAAGCCTGTGATAAACAGAACTGGCTCCCTCAGTTCTGTAGCTGATTTAAACAGCATGCAAATTCTGGAGTGCACTTCACCTTTCTGCGATGAACCCTATTAGCACAACAAGTGAAGACAGGGGCTTTTGCTAGTGGCATAGATCAGGATCAGACTGTACAGAACTTGCAATCTAATCTTGGATCTATATCGTCTGCTTGATTAGTCTTAATATTAGATAAAAATCTTTGTCAGTTTCTATTGATTGTATTTTAGTCCCATCAAAATAGGTCAAGTTTATGTATTGGTTACTTAAACAGTTAACTCTTTACCAAACAACAAAAAAGTTAGACTCATCAAAATTAAAAGCATTTGCAGACAACAAATCAAATGTGACTAAACAACTGTAATTTCTATTTGGTGGTGTAGAAAACATAGCGGGAAAAGGAGAAAATGCTGGTTACCAGCATTTTCTCCTTTTCCCCCAGTGTTTTCAAAAGCCTTCTTTCCTTGGGTCATTAAAACTCGGGAGTGTGTTATAGAGTTAACTCTTTACCACAAGACAAGATTTTAGACATCGTCAAATCAAAAGCATTAGCAGAAGATGAATTCAATGTGGATCAAGTGGCTGAAATTGTCTTTTACCCTCTACCATACAATGCAGAGTTTTAACAACCCTGTGGAAAACACTTTTTGAAAACATTGTGGGAAAAGGAGAAATTGCTTGAAAACAGCCATTTTTCCTTTTCCCATGTTAAATTCTACTCAATTAGAGGCAAGCTTCATCATTTGGGCCATCCTTGAATTATCATCTGCAATGCTTTGAATTCGGACTGGTCTAAAATTTTGTTGGGTAGTAAAGAGTTAAAGGACAGAAAACATTTTGGGAAAAGGAGAAAATGCTTGTTACCAGCATTTTCTCAATTTCCCAAAATTATTTCAAAAGCTTTCATCCTCTAAGGGATGTTAAAACTTGGGATTGGGTGGTAAAAAGTTAACCCTTTACCGCACAATGCCGCCTTTTAATGACCCTGTAGAAAAAGCCTTTTGAAAACATTGTGGGAAAAGGAGAAAATGCTGGTAACCAGCATTTTCTCCTTTTCCCACAATGTTTTTTACCCTAATGAAGATAGAAATAATAACTTAAATTACATTTAAATTGTCGTCTGCAAATGCTTACAATTTGGTCTGGTCCAAAATTTTGTCGTATGGTAAAGGGTTAAACATTCTGTGTAGTCTGATCTTTGACCTACACTGTCATAAAAGTATCATAAGCTGCCCTTAGTAATACAGTTGAATATTTATTGCTGGATATTCTGAGGAATTTTCCAGTCAAAATGGCCTGATATTAATTCTAGTTACAGTTTTGTCCAATGATAGAAACTAAATATATGTTTTGTTTACTTTGGGGCTGAAAAGTTACTTAAGATACAAATTTGCACAAAAGGCTGCAAAAAGAAAGCAGAAAAATTGTTTGTTCATTTGGTTGTACAGTTTTTAATGTCATTTTTAACATTAAGTTATCATATGGCAGCCAGTGCACTTATCCATACTGTTCTGAATTTTCTTTTTACCAGTTCTTTACACAAGATTATATCCAAGCCACCAGCTGCTGTCTCACACATTTCCCTTGAAACAATGATCAGCAATGACAGAGGAATGAATCCTGTCACAATGACTATTATCAATCCTTGGGAAGAAATTGGCCACGCTAAGGATACATACCAGGGATCCCTTGGTTTTAAGCTTTGAATGTTACCCATGGCAGTGAGAAAAATAGACACAACTTCGGCTGCCAAAAAAAAAAGCAATTATTGGCCAAGGTAATAGTGGCCTTTGAAAAGGTGAAGCTTATTTATTTGGTAGTGAAAAAGTTAAAAGATTAGATGAATTCTTCAGAACAGACTAATCAACCTGCACTGATATCATAATGATCTAAATTAGATCTAAGGTTTAACTTCCTTTTATAATCCCACCCAGGATACCATTAATCCTTTATGCAAAATATTCTGTGCAAAGAAGTAAGTTGATTTTTTCAACTCTCTACCAAACAACAACATTTTGGACTTGTCTAAATTGAAAACATTTGCAGATGACAAATGTGGCTCAAGTAATAGTATTTGCCCTTAAAAAGTTACAAAGCATTTTGAGAAAAGAAGAAAATGCTGGTTACCAGCCTTTCCTTTTCCCATAATGTTTTCAGATGCTTTATTCCTCAGGGTCTTGAAAACTCAGGATTGTTTGGTAATGGGTTAATTAAACATAAAGGCAAAGTTTTTTAAAGTGCACTTTACTACTACACAAACACAAGTTTCCTCACCTATTTTGTTGGTGACAGCCTTTGAAAACCATGTAGGAAAAGAAGCAACTGCTTATTACAAGTACATGTAAATGCTTTTTTCTCAAATTGTTTATACGTTTTAACATGAGTTCGGTGAGAGAAAGAATTACTCCACTGAAAAGTTACTGACCAATTTATCTTAATGTGAAAGAAAAGTCACAAGAGCACCGCATGCCAACACTCGGCTGCAGTTGCTTTTCGTGAAAATTCAAAGTCACAAAGGAGCACAACTGTGTCAAAAATATTTTGATGGCTACCTGCCATTGTTGTATCGGTTCCCCATTTGATAGTTAACAACTTGTCCAAGTTTGAAGTAAATATCTTTGATAATAAGAGAGGTATTACAAAAAGTCAAAGTCTAAGCACGATGGCGACACAGAAGACGCCAGGGCTATAACAATACCTTGATATTTTCTCTGAAAACAGCCCAGCTAAAAGTAAATCATTAATATGAGAGAATGTGTACAAATAAACCATAAATTTTCTTTTAACTATGAGCTCTAAGTAATGAACAAAAATCTGATTTGGACGAGATACCCTACCCTAATGTCACATTCATACAGATTTTATGTACACTATAGCATGATAGACTAGGGAGAAACAACCCCCTCCCCCCTCCTTGTAAACTATCTTTGAAAAAAATGTTAAATTTCTTTCAAAGAATTTGTTGGAAATTTCTGGTTACTTTCTAGCATAGGACATGAACTCATAATGAACAAGCATTCTGATAGTATTGCATAGCAATACACAGTCCCCTACTGGCCGTATGTATCGCTGGCATGTCAGTGAAATTTTTAAAGTCCAAGGCCCGTAAATGCATCAAAAAGCAGTGGAGCGGGACGAAACTCGAACTCGATGTGTAAGTTATGGTGGTTGATGTACACACCAAAAATCAGCTCTATATGTAGCAGCGTTTAGAAAAAAAGTCCAGAAAACTGATTCATCAGTGAAATTTTTTAAGTCCAAGGCCCGTAAATCCGTGAAAAAGCAGTGGAGCGGGACGAAACTCAAACTTGACCTGTAAGTAATGGTAGTTGACTTACACAGCAAAAGTCAGGTGAATATCTACCAGCATTTAGAAAAAAAGTCCGGGAAAACTGATTTATCAGTGAAATTTTGCAAGTCCAAGGCCCGTAAATCCGTGAAAAACCAGTGGACCGGAACGAAAGTCGAATTGATCTGTAAGTCATGGTGGTTGAGTTACACAGCAAATCTGAGATCAATACCTACCAGCGTTTAGGAAAAAAGTCCGGAAAACTGATTTATCAGTGAAATTTTGTAAGTCCAAGGCCCGTAAATCCGTGAAAAACCAGTGGACCGGAACGAAAGTCGAACCTGATCTTAAGTCATGGTGGTTGGGTTACACAGCAAATCTGAGATCAATACCTACCAGCGTTTAGGAAAAAAGTCCAGAAAACTGATTTATCAGTGAAATTTTTTAAGTCCAAGGCCCGTAAATCCGTGAAAAACCAGTGGACCTAAACGAAAGTCGAACTTGATCTGTAAGTCATGGTGGTTGAGTTACACAGCAAATCTGAGATCAATACCTACCAGCGTTTAGGAAAACAGTCCGGAAAACTGATTTATCAGTGAAATTTTGTAAGTCCAAGGCCCGTAAATCCGTGAAAAACCAGTGGACCGGAACGAAAGTCGAACTTGATCTGTAAGTCATGGTGGTTGAGTTACACAGCAAATCTGAGATCAATACCTACCAGCGTTTAGAAAAACAGTCTGGAAAACTGATTTATCAGTGAAATTTTGTAAGTCCAAGGCCCGTAAATCCATGAAAAACCAGTGGACCGGAACGAAAGTCGAACTTGATCTGTAAGTGATGGTGGGTGACTTACACACCAAAACTCAACTCAATATGTACCAGCATTTAGAAAATAAGTCCGGAAAACTGAATTGCCGGACTGACGGACAGACAGACGGATGGAGTGCAAACCTAAAGTCCCCTTTGGCTTCGCCGGTAGGGGACTAAAAAGGAAAGGGGGCGGCTAGTGAGCAGGGCTTGAACCATGCCAGTCAGGATAACGGCATTAAGCCAGCATAAAAGATATGTGTTGGATAAAGTCAAAATTAACAGGACTTAAAAACTTGATGTAATAGCCAATCCCTGCAAGTTTCAAAAAATGGGATCGATAATGTATACTTTGTTTAGTAAGCAAGAATAAGTCAAAACTAATTCTTGGATTTCTTTCAATTTCAATAATCTTTCAACCCTTGATGATATAATAATCAGTGCAAGTTTCAAAAGAAGTGGATAAAAAATGTGGATTTAAGCAAACAGGCAGGTGGGTGGGCAGGCAGGCAGACCATGGAAACCATGCCCTGACATACGGTAGCCTTTCTGGTCTATGACTAATGGAGCTTTCTTTAAGATGAGAATTCTTACACCAAAAACAATGGTTACACTTATGTGATGAGGTGGAATATCATTTGGAGTTTATTTTATACAAAATCAAGATACTGAAATTATCGAAAGAACCCTATTCAGATCTGAGAAATAAAACTTAACAATTAATTACAGTATAATCTTCCTAATTCTGACAGGAGCTGGGGACTTGAAATTATTTAGAATTATTATTCCATAGGGATTATCTGAAAATCCCTCAACATCAAGTTTGTGTGAAAGGGATATATTAACACATTACCATTAGTATATAACTTTCTTGTCATGCAGCAGACCACATCTTGAAAACGCTGGAAAAATTTGAGAAATTGCTTGCAACAAACAACTTCTCCTATGACAACAATCTTAAAATTTCAAAGTTTTTTTTTGTATGTAGCACAGGCTAAATCTTATTGTTTATTTTTTATATTCGAGTTTGATGCCATTTTAACAACTTAAGTCTTGCCACAGCATCAATGCACCTATGCATGTGCTTTCTGGCTTTCTCACACTAGAACTGACACAACTTTCTTTCCAAGCCACAGACTCATTTTTCTCACATGCATCGGAAATGAGAGGTGAAAAATCGCCAAAAAGAAAGTTTGCCTCAACCAGATATCAAACCAGCACCAACAGGTCATGAGTCAAACACGCCAAACACTGTGCTACCTAGCCAGGGGGGCTAAATCTTATCAATTATCTATATCTTCAAAAAGGATGAGCGTAGGTCCTCTGCTCCCATACTATATGTAAAAGGGGCTTGATAATTCTGCAAAAAGTATCAACCCTGGTCAGCCTGCAGCTGAAACTTTTTGCGTTTGGTAAATTTTCTGTATGTCAAAGGACAAGTGTACCTCATTCGGTTGCTAGACAAAATAGATTTTATTGATCCATAATTATGTGATGGCTTGCTTAGTATCATAGATCAAGGAAATGTATTGAGGCCCCTGTTGCCAGAGCATGGCTCATATATGAATTTCTTCAACTGCAGCAATAGATTACCCTGTACCAGATTGTGATTATCAGCATTTACTCCTTTTCTGACAATGGTTTCAAAAGCTTTCTTCCTTAAGTTTAACTCTTTACCAAATGACAAAAGTTTGGACTGGACCAAATTGAAAGCATTTGCAGACAACAAATTTAGTGTCTCTAAAATGACGATTTCTGTCTTTGATAGGATACAAAACATTGTGGGAAAAGGAGAAAATGCTGGTTACCAGCATTTTCTCCTTTTCCCACAATGTTTTCAAAAAGTTTCATCGTCAGGGTCTTTTAAATTCGGGATTGTGTGGTAAAGGGTTACAACATGGGGTTATTTAAATGAGAGTAAAAGACGCTAGATTTTGTGAAGAGGACCTAGGTTTTGTGAAGTCAAAGCTCTTGCAGTCAGAATTGCTCATTATCAGGTAGTGTAAATCCAAGATCAGTGTAAACACTACATGCAGTCTGATCTTGACCTAAGATTCTCCACAAAAGAATCTCATGTTGCCTAAGCATTATATCACTTCATTTCATACTTGGAAGAAATTGTTGAAAGGGTCAAAAAAACTTAAAAGCAGTATTACTTCAAACAAAACTATTACAGTAAAATAAAATCAATTCAAAATAAAGATAGGATCTGATCTGATAAGCCCCTCCTTGCATTTGTATGGAGGCAGCCAGTTCACAAAAATATCTTATCTCTGAATGAAATTGATGAATGAAAGAAATAAGAGATGTTTCAACAGTTACTCTGTGTGGAATTTGGGAGGCTTAACCCTTTATCAAATGACAAAATTTTGGACTGGGCCAAATTGGAAGCATTTGCAGATGACAAGTTACATATAGCTGTCTTTGAAAGGATAGAAAAATGTTGTGGGAAAAGGAGAAAATGCTGGTTACCAGCATTTTCTCCTTTTCCCACAATGTTTTCAAAAGGCTTCTTTCTCAGGGTTGTGAAAACCCGGAATCGTGTGATAAAGGTTTAACACTAATTAACTACAATATTACAGACTTGTCTAAATTGAAAACATATGCTAATTTAAATGTTGTTTGAATTAGTGGTTTGTGTTTGAAGTGGTTGAAAACATTGTGAGAAACAGGGAAAACGAAGATTACCAGTATTTTCCTCTTTAACCACAATGTTTTCAAACACATTCTTTCAAAGAGCAAATATAAAATGGGATTGTTTGGTAAAAGGTTAATGGAAACCTTCATCTTACCCCCACCCCTTCACAAAATATCCAAGTTAAAGCACAGTGGCAGCTAATTCAAATGCATGGAAACGGGAAATTTTAATGGCTGTAAAATGGTGGTCCACATGACCAAACTAATGATCAAATTCATCTGGGGAATCTTAAAACATGGCTTCTCTGTGTCACTCTGGCTATCTTCTACTATGCCATGGGTTAGGACCCTCTATATGCCATTGGTGAGGACCCTCTATTGCCATGGGTGAGGACCCCCTACATGTAATGGTTGAGGACCCTTTATATGCCATGGGTGAGGACCCTCTAGATGCCATGGGTGAGGACCCTCTGCTGTATGCAATGGGTGAAAACCCTCTATATGCAATGGGTGTCTCAGGAACCTCTATATGCAATGGGTGTCAGGACTCTTCACATGCCATGGGTGTGGAACTCTATATGCCATGGGTGAGGACCCTCAATATGCAATTGGTAAGGACCCTCTATATCAAATTGGTTTCCAGACCCTCTATAAACTATGAGTGAGAAGGCTCTAATGCAATAGGTGAGGGTCCTCTATATGCCATGGGTGTCAGGACCCTCTATATGCCATTGGTGTGGACACTCACCCCCATATGCCATGGTGTCAGGACCCTCTGTTTGTCATGACCCTTTACATGCCATGTGTGAGGACCCTCTATATGCAAAGGCTGTCAGGACCCTCTATATGCAATGGGTGTCTGGGCCCTCTATCTGCCATGGGTTTCAAGACCCTCTATATGCAATGGGTGTCAGGACCCTCTATATGCCATGGGTGAGAACCCTCTATATGCCATGGTTGAGGGCAATCTATATGCCTTGGGTGAGGACACCCCCCCATATGCCATGGTGTCAGAGCCCTCTGTTTGTCAGGACCCTTTATATGCCATGTGTGAGGACCCTCTATATGCCATGAGTGAGGACACTTTATATATCATGGGTGAGGACACCCTATATGCAATGGGTGTCGGGACCCTCTATCTGCCATGGGTTCAGACCCCTCTATATGCAATGAGTGTCAGGACCATCTATATGTCATGGGTGAGGACCCTCTATATGCCATGTGTGAGGACCATCTATATGCCATAGGCGAGGACATTATTTATGCCACTGGTCAGGACCCCCTATATGCCATGGATATCAGAAACCGCTATATGCCTTGGGTGAGGACCCCTTATATGCCATGGGTGAGGACCCTCTATAGGCAATGGGTGTCAGGACCTTCTATATGCTATGGTTGAGGACCCTCTATATGCCATAGGTGTCAGGATCCTCTGTATGCAATGGGTGTCTAGACCTCTATATGCTATTGGTGCCCGGATCCTCTATATAGCATGGGTGTCAGGACCCTCTATATAGCATGGGTGTCAGGACCCTCTATAAGCAATGGGTGTCAGGACCCTCTATATGCCATTTGGGAGGACCCTCTATATGTGTTGGGTGAGGACACTCTATGTGCCATGGGTGAGGACCCTCTATATGCAGGTCTATTGCAATGGGTGAGAACTCCCTGGAACTATGAGAATCTTCATCAAGTCATCCATCAGTGTTGTTAAGAGTTCACTTGCAGTATCATATGACCTTGAACCAGGCACAGTTAGAGCTGATAAATGCCAATCTTAACATCTTTGCTTACAGCCCACTTCAACAAACTTTTTATACCCTTTTTCTCACTACCAGTACCATACTTTCTTCTAACACTGGAAAAATGTTTTGTCTGTTTTGTATGTGTTGTACTTTTCTTTTACGCAATGTGTAACAGTTTCTTGTACAGTAATGTTAGTTAATTAATTGTTCATTGTCCTATACATGTTGAGTAATCGTGCCATCATGGCGTTTTTATGGACTCAATACCCCTATAGCAACAGACTCAAGCAGCATCACTTTTCATCCCTGATACCTAAGACCAAAATAAGTGCAATTTTCAGGTTGCTTTTGTCAGTGTCTAGAGCTTACAGGACTGTTCATGACTTTAGTGGTTATGTCACTGCTACAGTTCAACTATTTGTGTCTTTTCTAGGTTTCACTAGTACAAGGCTTCGATTCGTGCATGAAGAATTCACATGTGACTAGCTTCATAAGCAAGGATTGAGACAGAATTTCCAACATATAATTTACAAATGTAATCTCACCATATCCAAAAGTTAAAAAAAAAACCAAACAGTCTGCATGTTCTGTGCAGCCTGGTCTTAATCTTCACTGTCTGCAAAAGTGCATTGATTCACCCTGAGTAGCCGTGGGGTTAATTTAGAATAGAGCAACAGACAGCATTGACAACCTGTAAAACCTCCATATTATCACCAGCCAATTTGTGTCAGACTTTCTGGTATCTTGTTGACATTGTCAAACCAGCTACACTAGATGAGTTCACCGCCCTACTTTGCCGCTAATTTTATCCCATTTCCACAAAATCCCAAATTTTCATGACCCTGTGAAATTAGACTTTAGGAAACATTGTGGGAAAAGGAGAATATGCTGGTAACTAGCATTTTCTCCATTTCTCATAATGTTTCTAACCTTCAAGAAACAAGTCCAATCATTTGAGCCACACTTAATTTGTACATCTGCAAATGCTTTCTACTTTGGATCAGTCTAAAATATTGTCTTTTGGTAAAGAGTTAAAGTATGAAGAATTGAAAACTTTGTTTGTGACAAGCAATTTCTCCTTTTATTACAATGTTTTCACATGTACTCATGATCCATATTTCACAAAAATATTTTTAGTTGGTCGGCTGTAAATTTGTTTCTTTACCAAATTATTCCTATGTTTTTAGTTCTTTCACTACAAGCTAGGTTACAATTAATTATGTTAACCCTTCACTAAACGACAAAGTTTTGAATTAGACCAAATTGAAAGCATCTGCAGAACACAAATCAGTTGCGACTCAAATTATGACTGCTGTCTTTGAGAGGGTAGAAAACATTGTGGAAAAAGGAGAAAATGCTGTTTACCAGCATTTTCTCCTTTTCCTGCTGTTTTCAAAAGCATTATTTTTCAGGGTCGTTAAAACTCAGGATTGTGTGGTAAAGGGTTAAGCAAGTTTATGAACCTCTCTCCATGGCTTGAAAAACAATCCATGGAAATTGGAAAAGATTATCTTTAGCCTTGACTGAACAAGCAGATGGTATAGATTTAAGATCAGACTGCATGTTCTGTGCAGTCTGATCTTAATCAATGTCATGCACAAAACCCTGTTTTCCCCTATGGCACTGAAAGGGTTAAGACCCTTAGGCAGAAGGCTTTTGAAAAAATATTTTGGGAAAAGGAAAAGATTCTGGTAACCAATTTCTCTTTTTTTCTAGGATGTCTTCTACCTAAAAAAAGAGACAAGAAATATCTTTTAAAAAGACAGACAGCGTAAATTTGCCAGCAAATAGGCAGGGACCCTTAGAATAAACATACCTACATTTTTTGACCACAGGGGCCCTTAGAATAAAGATGTCTACATTTTTTACTAAGCACAAATTTCTGTTTATTCTTTTTTTTTATCGGTACCAAAAGTAGTCAAATGCCAGAACATTCAGCTACATAAAAAAAAAAATCATCTTTTGAGCTACATTTACTGTGTCATCTGCAATTACTTCAATACAATGTGAGCATGTCCAATATTTGTCATGTGATCAAGTGCTAACCGATTATCATAAACCCTCTTTCTGAAGGTTCTCATTTAGATCATGTACACTGCACATCTACCTGTATCTTTAACCCTTTACCAGACAATCCCAAATTTTAACGATCCTGAAAAAGAAGGCTTTTGAAAACATTCTGTGAAAAGGAGAAAATGCTTCGTTGTTGTATTGTATTTAACGCCATTTTCAACATTATTTCAGTTATATCACGGCGGCCAGTGCACCTATCCATGCTTTCCTGGAGTTTCTTTTTACCAGTAATCCGCATGAAATTCTTTCCAGGCCACTGGCTGCTTTCCCACATAAGCATCGTCGAACAATGATCAGTGGTGAGAAAGGAATGAATCCTGTCGCAATGACTATCATCAATCCTAGGAAAGAAATTGGCCAAGCCGGGGATCAAACCAGCGACCTCACATTCTCAAGTCCTGTACGCTACCGATTGAGCTATGGGGCTTGGCAAGAAAATGCTGGTAACCAGCATTTTCTCCTTTTCACAAAATGTTTCCTACCCTGTCACAGACAGAAATCCTAATTTTAGCAACACTTAATCTGTTGTCTGCAAATGCTTTCAATTTGGTCCAATCCTTAAATTATTAAAATCCTTACCACAAAACCTTGTGCTTTTACAACCCTGAGGAAGAAAACCATAAAAAGTTGTGCAAAAAGGAGAAAATGAAGGTAGCTAACTCGTCCTCATTCTTACTCAATGTCTTCTACCATTTCAAAGACAGTAATCATCTTTTAGCTACACTGAATTTGTTGTATGCTTTTAACATGGCTGTGTCTAAAATTTTGACGTTTGGCAAAGAATTAACCATTAGAATGCAAACATGAAGTGTAGATCACGATCCAAACAAAAAGGAACATGCATGCTAATTTTGGATCTATGCCATCCAAAAAGCATTGATAATACAATGTACAAAATTTAGGTGTAGTTAAGTAGTTACTCTTCAAATTATATTTTTACCACATTACAAAATTTATCCCTAATGGAAGCAATTAGAGATGAAAATTTAAATCTGGCTTAAAGACTAGATGTGTCTTAAATTTAAAAGGGAAAGGCAGAAAGGTAAGAAGACATTCTACTTCGTTTTGCCCAAGGCTTTAGCAAAGCATAGCAGCTCAGTAACATACAGGGCTTAGAACAAAGGGGTCCCTGAGTTCAATTTCCAAGCTCAGCCAATTTCTTTAACAGGATTTATAATAGTCATTGCA
This sequence comes from Tridacna gigas, assembly GCA_945859785.2. NCBI lineage: Eukaryota > Metazoa > Mollusca > Bivalvia > Cardiida > Cardiidae > Tridacna > Tridacna gigas. The sequence goes on from OX244030.2 coordinate 23,537,963, forward strand.
ACAGAATTTAGTCTTCATTCACTGCTGAACATTGATTATGCAATAGTATTGTGGGAAAGCAGCAACAACCAACAACAACAACAACCAACCAACCAAAAACACAGAACCTACCAAACAACAACCAGCAATTAAACAATAACCAACCAACAACAACCAAAATCAACAATAACAATCAAACAACAGCAACAACATACCAACATCAAAAAGCAACCATCAGCAATTACAACCAGAAACAACAACTGACAACAAACAACCAACCAACAGCAACAACCAACCAACCAGCAATAAGAAAAACAACCAGCAATAAAACTTACAACAACAACCAGCAAACAACAATAAACCAACATCCAAAATCAACAATCAACAACAACCAACCACAAACAAATCAACAACAACTACCAACCATCAGCAACAACCAAAACCAGCAATAAAACTTACAACAACAACCATACAACAAGAACAACCAACCATTAGCAACAAGAACCAGCAACAACAACCAACCAACCAACAACTAAACTCATTAACCAACAACAAGCACCATCAACAACAACCAACCACAACAAGAACCATCAACAACAACCAACCACAACAAGAACCAGCAATAAAACTAACAACAACAAAACAACAACCATAATCAACAATGACAACCAACCAAAAACAACAAACCAACAACAACAATCAACCATCAGCAACAAGAACCAGTAACAATGACAGACAACCAGCAACAACAACCAACCAACCAACAAAAACAACTATCAACAACAACCAACCAACAACAAGGAATAACTATCGATGAAAACTTTCAATTGACATTGAACTGCAACACTTGAAGTATGGACTAGGGTGTAGCGATGAATCCAACAAACAAATGACCTTTTTGAAGAAATGTGCTAACAAAACTCTCGCAGGATTTGCAGACGCTAAAATGAATCCAGCTTAAATTATTATTTCTGTCTTTGTTGAGACAGAAAACATTGTGAAACTAGAAGGCCCTGAAGGGCCTGAATATGCTCTACTGGCAGGGAATGCAGACTTTATCATGTAAACAAGAATTGGAAATTTTCAACATGAAATGGCTACTTTTCCCACATTGTTTCTTCGATTTTTTTTTCAAAATCAATAGGGTTGAAGCTACTGATGAGATAAACAAACTGTGTGATTTTCATGAAAATCTGACCAGAAATACAGACTTTATTGCGTAAACAAGAACAGAAAATTTAAATTTTCAACTTTAAATGGCTACTTTTCCCATACTATTTGTTGGATTTTTTTCAAAGTCGATAGGGTTGAAGCTATTGATGAAATAAACAAACTGTGCAAGTTTCACGAAAATCTGAAGTTATTTGCAGACTTTATCGCGTAAACAAGAACTGGAAATTTTCAACTTGAAATGGCTACTTTTCCCATACTGTTCGTTGGATTTTTTTCAAATTCAATAGGGTTGAAGCTATTGATGAGATAAACAAACTGTGCAAGTTTCATGAAAATCCGGCAACAAATGCAGACTTTATCACGTAAACAAGAAAATGACTAACGGACGGACAGACGGACGGACGGACAGATGGACAGACAGACGGACGGACGACGGAAACCCCGCCATGACATAAGCTCTGCTGGCTTTCAGCCAGTAGAGCTAAAAATGAGAAAATGCTGGTTACCAGCATTTTTTCCTTTTCCCAAAATATTTTCAGAGGCCTTCTCTAGGGTCGTTTAAACTCTGAATTGTGTGGTAAAGGGTTACGGGCAAAAAGGGGATTTTTACAGTGTCATGCCAGTAACTATTGACAGTATAAAGTGGGACGGTTTTGCAAACATTTCAATTACCTAAAATTACTAACAAAATTTTCACATCAAAAAATCACAAAGGAAGGGACTCAGTAATTACCAGCGGGGTTATCCCACTGTGACAAAAGGAGACCCTGGGAAAATGAACAGTCTGTAAATTCTTTTTTTCAAATTATTCCAAATATAGTGTTAACCCTTGTGAGGATAATATAATATATGAACCATACTCTGTGAAAAGGCAGTTTAATGCATCTGCAAAAACTATCGACCCAGGTCAGCCTGCGCAGTCCTCGCAAGCTGACCTCTGTAGAAACTTTTTGCTTTTGGTATATTTTCTGCATGTATAAGGACCCTTCCACCCTAGGATTCAGTTTGGTTAGTGGATAAAATAGATTTTATGGATCCCCAACTATGTCATGACTTGGTATGATGCATCAGAGTGCTGCATTAAACCCCTTTAGACAGAGCATGGCTCATATATAACATTATCTTGGTAAATAAAGGAGCAGAATATGACAGTCTTCCACTTCAACGCTTCAGAAAACACTGTAGAACAAGAGGGCCATGATGGCTCTTTATCGCTCTACTGGACCCGTGGGGCAGGGCCAATTTTGACCTCGGAGCTATAGTATGAAGAATTCTTGTAAAGGTTTATTAGATAAAGCTACATGCCAAATTCAGCAGCCCTAGGCCATATGGTTTAGGACTAAAACACTTAAAGTTTCCTCCAAAGAAGCCTATGTGAAACTTGTAGCCCTAGAGGTGGGACCAATTTTGACCCTAGGGCTATAAGTTGGTGAGTTTTTGTAGAAGTCCATTAGATGAAGCTACATGCCAAATTTGGTAGCCCAGGGCGACATGGTTTAAGACAAGAAGATATTTAAAGATTTTCAATATATTTCAGTTTTGTTGCCCTGGCAACCAGAGTTTATGTAGGAATCAAATTCTTTGAAGAGTTTATGAAGAGGGCCATGGGAGGATCATTTCTGTGAAGTTTCGTTAAAATCCGATGGGCAGTTTCAGAGAAGATGTTTAAAATAAAAGTTAACAAACAGACTCACTGATGGATGGATGGACGCATGATGGACACGGCCATGACATAAGCCCCCTGGCCTTTGGCCAGTGGAGCTAAAAATGAGATGAGAAACTGCCTTAAATGAGCAATATCTTCACATTCTACACTGTTTACTAGCTTGTACTTGTACATGGGAAGATCGAAACTACATTACTTATTCTACACAGGTTTCCATGGTCAATGCTTCAGCAGTGAGTTTACAATTGTAACATTAAGCAGATTCTTTGACACTGCTTTTTCTGCACAAGTTTCCATGGTCAATGTTGCAAAAATGAGTTTACAATTCTATCCTTAAGCAGATTCTTTAACATTGCCAATTCTACACAGGTTTCCATAGTCAATATTTCAGCAACGAGTTTACAATGTAATCTAAAGAAGATTCTTTAAAGCCAAGCCTGGTAGTTCCTTGCGTAACATGCAGGGCTTGAAACCAAAGGGGTTACAGTGGCTCCTATCTCCAGTTATGATCATTGTTTAGACCATAGTTATTTGGGAAAGCAACAAGTGGTGCTTGGGAAGAATATTGTGCCAAGCACTTAGTAGCAAGAGAAACCTCAGAAAGGCATGGATAACTGCACTTGCTGCCTGGATATAACTGAAATAATGTTGAAAATAGCATAAAATACCATACAAAACAAAATCAAAAAACACAAAGACACTTCATATTGCATCAGCTTGTACAAAACTTGAAAAGTGAAGAAATATCTATCATCCTAAGTTATTAGAATTATTGGTGAATATGGATGCTTTCATAATACAGCTAATTTCCTTACATTAATTTTGTTTAACTCTTTCCCACACGACAAATTTTAGACTCTCCAGATTTCAAAACATCAGCAGATGACAAATTCTAAGTTAATACAAATGAGCCTAAGTTCTCTGTTAGGAAAGAAAACATTGTGGACATTTTCTCTTTTTCCTACAATGTTTTCAGAAGACTTTTTCTTCAGGGTCGTTAAAACTCGGGATTGTGTGGTAAAGGGTTAACTGTTTACCTTACAATCCTAATGAACCTGAGGCAGAAGGCTCTTGAAAACACTGTGGGAAAAGGAGATACTGCTGGTTACCAGCAGTTTCTCCTTTTCCACCATGTTTATCAACCTTTAAAATACAAATTCCATCATCTGAAGCAAAATTAATCGGTCATCTGCAAAAGCTTTCAATTTGGACAAGTCTAGAATTTTGTCGTCTAGTACAGAGTCAAGGACATGGCTCACAAAACACATCCACATCATAAATATAAGTCTGTTTGATGTAAACCATCAAATTTAATTTCCCCAAGTACCAATTGCCTCCAGTCATAAATAAATCATCCATATCATACTTACAAAGCTTAGCTTAGCTTAACTTTCTGTGCTTTAGAAGGCAGTGTAGATCAAGACGAGAATGTGCAGAATGTTTCATCTGATCTAAGATCTACCCTGATCTAACGATCCCAAGTTCAAATGACCTTGAGAAAAAGCATTTTCTCCTCTTCTCACCATGTTTTCTGACCTTTCATAGACAAATTTCATCATTTCAACCACATTGAGTTTGTGGGTTGCTATCATGTTGGACAAGTCTAAAATTTTGTACTCAAGTAATGGGCAAGCTCCTACCAAACTTGGGATTAACTTGGGGTTAAATTCTTCCACCTTAACCCTTTACCAGACAACAAAATTTTCGCCTTGTCCAAACTGAAAGCATTTGCAGACGACAATTTCAGTGTGGCTCAAATGGTGCAATTTTCTCTTGATAGGGTAGAAAACGTTGTGGGAAAAGGAGAAAATGCTGGTTACCAGCATTTTCTCCTTTTCCCACAATGTTTTCAAAGGCTTCTTTCCCAGGGTCGTTAAAAGGCGTCATTGTGTGCTAAAGGGTTAACTCTTCACCAGGTGATCTTGTTAGCACTGAAAACATTAGTTCTGCAAATAAATCAAACACAATATGGCAAAAATAATTTTTTTTGAACGGGTGGAAAACACTGTGAGACAAGGAGAAAATGTTGGTTAACTAGACTTACTCATCTTGCAGCATAGTGCAGCAGTTTGAAAACAGCATAGGACACACAGCTCGCAAACAGTAGAAATTGATTGTAATGAGCCCTTTCTGCTTTTGCCATGAAGTTCTACAATGCATTTGTCCATTAAGATCTTATTTTATGCTGACTACTTATGTTTTACCAGTATTTGATTGATTTGTTTTCTGACTGACTGACTGACTGATTGATTGATTGCATGCATGGTATTTAACGCCGTTTTCAACATTATTTCAGTTATATCGCGGCAGCCAGTGCACCTATCCATGCTTTTTCTGGAGTTTCTTTTATCACTACTCCGCACAATATTCTTTCCAAGCCACTGCCTGCTTTCCCACGTAACCACAATGGTCAGTGGTGAGAGAGGAATGAATCCTGTCGCAATGACTATCATCAACCCTTGGAAAGAAATTGGCTAAGCCGGGGATCGAACCAGCGACCTCCTGTTTTCAAGTCCTGTATGCTACCGTTTACCAGTATTTGAACTCTAAATGGGGTGTGGAATAAACCCAACATATACCTTCAGTCTATAAATGAGAGCAAAATAGTAGAAATTTTATGCTTGCTTTTGTCTATAGTGTTTCAGTAAAGCAGTGATTAGATCAAAGATCAGACTAAACATTTCTTAAACTTAGATCTTGATCTACACTAGCAGCAAAGGCAACTCTAATCATGAAAGGCGCAAAAAATTGTCTATTTCAAATTTAATTTAGACGGTAACAAGTTAATGAAGCACTCTCAGTCTGGGTTTAACCCTTTACCACAAAATCCCAAGTTTTAATAAACTTGAGGAAGAAGCCCTCTGAAAACAATGTGGGAAAAGGAGAAAATACTGGTAACCAGCATTTTCTCCTTTTCCCACAATGTTTTCTATACTATGAAAGAGAAGCTCCATCATTTGAGTCACATTTCAATTGCAGTCTGCAAATGCTTTCAATTTCAACAATTCTAAGGTAGTGTCGTTTGGTAAAGAGTTAAAAGGTACATAACAGCAATCCTTTGATCATACACTGTCACAAACTGACATGCACTGGTGAACAACTCTGTAAATTGGCGGGTAATGTTTTCTAACACCATTGTAGTAATGACAACCATAAACACATTTTTCTTCTTTTTGAATACAGTTCATCTAATTGAAATCTCTCTTGTATTTTGTTACTGATGATTCTGAAATCTACTTCTGTGAAAATTGAAACCTTTTTTGTATCCAGTCAAAGTTTGTCTTTTTCTTCACAAGTCATTCCATATTAATATGTAATCATAGATAAACTCTTTACTAAAAGACAAAATATTAGACTGGCCCAAATTCAAAGCATGTGCAAACCACAAATTAAATGTAGCTGAAATAATGAGATTTGTATCATAAAAGGCAGAAAACATTGTGGGGAAAGGAGAAAATGCTGGTTACCAGCATTTTCTCCTTTTCTCACAATGCTTTCAAAAGCCTAATCTTCCAAAAAGCCTAATCTTCCACAGGGTCGTTCAAAAAGTCATTCAAAATGCTACTGACCATGTAGGATTCAGACAGATAAAAGCTGTTATAAAATATTGTAGATCTAGGATCAGACTTCACACTCTGTGCAATCTTATCTGATTGTCACTGTTTCGAAAGGCATGTGAATTTTTTTTGTGGCATCCTACCGGCTATGTCACATACAAAGTTCTTAGATACCTAAATCAAGTTATCCCACAACATGGGATATCCATGGACAATGCAAATAGAACATTGTCAAATAATGATAACATATCAGAAAAACTTCAGTCTAGAAGACATCAGAAAGACATTCCTACAAATAATGCTGAAATTAAAGTTTAAGTCTTAACCTATTTATTTAACATTGGTTGTGAAACAAGTTCTTACAACTTATTCAAATCCCACCCAATGATTGCTTCCTGGGAGTTTAACCTGAGTATTCACAACATGATTGGGCTGTTCCAAAGGTTGAACCTGCTCATCATGGGATTCAAACCCAGGCCCATTGGTGAGAGTGGACGTTGCTCTACCACCAATACCACTATCTCCCACAAATAAATAAAAGTTCTCCATTTATAACAAAAAAAAAAGTTTGAAATAGCTTCTGAGATGTCTAGCTTAACCCTTTACCACTCAATCCCATGTTTTAACAACCTTGAAGTACCAGTAGGCTTCTGAAAACATTGTGGGAAAAGGAGAAAATGCTAGCAACCAGCATTTTCTCCTTTTCCCACTATGTTTTCCACTCTTTCAAATACAAATTCTATTACAAGAGCTACATGTAATATGTCAACTGAAAATACTTTGGATATGGACAAGTCCAGCATTTTCTTGAGTGGTAAAGAGTTATTTAAAAGATACACCAACCAGGAAACCTGAACTTTCTGTCAAATTAATCATAAAATATCTTGAAATTTACATTTTTAAAAAGACAGGAAAATATTACTGTATGCTGAGAAATTCCTGACAACGTTCCAAATTTGAGGGCAAATATTTTTCAAAGTGCCTCGAGATGTGTGGGTATGTGGGAGAAAGAAAAAAGACTAAATCATGCTACATGTATATGGTAATGTAACATGTTGATTGTCAACTGAACCCATAAAAACCTATCAATCTGATTAGAGATTGCATTACCAGAAAAACATAACACCACTAAAAACCTTTTCCACACATTAATTTTTAACAAATGTTTTTCATTTATGCTCTCCCTTATTCGGGGCCATTGTGAAACTCCTGCAGTGGAAGGCAATTTCTGAAAAGACTGTGAATGGTGACATTGCATGAATATAACAAAATGTTATTGGTTAAATTTGTTTTTTGCACCATGCCATTATTTCAAAGCTGATACTCGTATTTCATTGACCAATCGGGTTTGTTCCATGTATTCAGTTCAGAATTAAAATTACCATCTGACAGTGGGAAGAGAAAAAATTTGTCAACATCCAAAGTTTCCACCACAATAATAAAACTTGCTTAATTTTTATCTGTTTGTCACATTCCATGTTTTAGATCCAGGATAAATTACCTTAAAACATGATAAAATAAACAACCTTTTCCATCCCAATTTAGAATAATGACAAATGATATTGTGCAGCAGGTAATACAGTTATACACCTTGTCTTATATATGACATAAGAAGCACAGTCTGTGAAAATCCAGTGTCTGTACCTATTCTGTGCTTTTTGCTTGAGGAGCTTTTATGTCCCAGTAGTCTTCCAGTGAAAAGAATCAAAATTTGAGTTGTCAATAGTCTGTGCACAGATAAAATTTTAATGGTTTGAGAACCATTCTAGAAACATACCTGAAAAATGCATCTTAACCCTTTACCAGATGATAAAATTTTCGCCTTGTCCAAATTGAAAGCATTTTGCAGACAACAATTTCAGTGTGGCTCAAATGGTGCAATTTTCTCTTGATAGGGTAGAAAAAATTGTGGGAAAAGGAGAAAATGCTGGTTACCACATTTTCTCCTTTTCCCACAATGTTTTCAAAAGGCTTCTGTCCCTTGTTCGTTAAAGGTGACATTGTGTGGTAAAGGGTTAATGGAAATAGCATAGGTAATGAAGCAATGATATAGTAGGCTCAATTTACAAACAGTGTAAAAGAAGGCACTATTACCATGATACTCAGTTAATGTTCTCTTTCATTAACATACATATTTTTAGGAAATCATCAGCTGCTATTTCATTTCTTTGGGGAAACATTTTTTTTTTCAGTCTTCAACTCAGAATCAGGTGCTTCATTGACCATAACATTTCAAAAAATATTGGAAGGTACAGATTCAAGATCAGGTCACCCTTTTTTCTATGCAGTATGATCTTGATCTATGATGTCAACAAAATCAAACAGACTGACCTCAAAATGGTGAACTCTTGAACAGATGATAAATGATGATAGGCTCTCCAAAATTCAAAGCAGTTAAAACAACCCATCAAATGTGACTCAAATGATAAGATTTTAAAGTCCTTGAAAGGAAAAAAAACATCATGGGAAAAGGAAAAAATGCTGGTTACTAGCATTTTCTCCTTTTCCAAAATGCTTTCAAAAGCCTTCTACGAGGGTTGTTCAAATGTGTGACTGTGTTTTGAAAAGGTTAAGGGTTAGTTAATGTCTTGCACATTACTCAGAGCAATAAAATGCAAAATCTGAGATAGCGACACTAAAACACATTTAAAAAACACCAGATTCCTCATTATCCCATCCTATTCCTAAATCAGAGCCTGAGACTGAGCTCTTTTTGACTCTTTACCAAACAACATAATTTAAGACTCATCCAAGTTCAAAACATTTGCAGATGACAATTTAATGGGGATCAATAATGGCATTTGTCTAAGACAGGCTAGAAAACATTTTATGAAAAGGAGAAAATGCTAGTTACCAGCATATCTCCTTTTTTTTCCGCAATGTATTCAAAAGCCCTCAAGGCTTTTATAAAATCAGGATTGTGCAGTAATGGATCAACAGAAGACAAACTCCTGGACTTTCCCTATTTTGCATACCACATAAACAAACATCAGGCTCAAATGACAGGATTTATTTTCAAAAGGGTAGAAGGCATGGTAGAAAGACATAATACTGCTTGGCTGCATTTTTCTCTGTTTCCACAATGTTTTTGTAGGTTTTTTCCTGGGAATGATAAAATCATAGGATTGTTTGGTATAGGGAAAGGCAGTGATTTCTGTCCTGTGTAGTCAATATCACTAACAGCCTGTTCTGTACACCAGCACTCTCACAATTACATTGTCAACTCATTGCCCACTGAAACTTAACTCTGTACCAGGTGACAAAAATATAGAAAAATAAACAAAAAATTGAAGGCATCTGCAGATGACAAACTAAGTGTGGCTAACATGATGGTATAATTCTTTGAAAAGATAGAAAACATTACTGGAAAAGGAGAAAAAGCTGGTTACCTGTATTTTCTTCTTTCCCTTCTTGCCTCTGGGTTGTTAAAACTCATGATTGTGTGGTAAAGGGTTAATTTGCAACAGAGGACTTTAAAATACCCTCATAAAATATGGATAATCAACATATGTAAAGCTTATCTCTTTACCATGAGTTTTAACGACCCTGCAGAAGAAGGCTTTTGAAAACATTCCTGGAAAAGAAGAAAATGCTGGTAACCAGCATTTTCTTCTTTTCCCACAATGTTTTCAATGATCTCAAAGACAAATACTGCCATTTGTGCTCCATTTTATTTGTCTTCTGCAAACACTTTCAATTTGGACTGGTCTAGAATTTTGTTGTGTGATAAAGAGTTAAATAAAGAATAAAATTATGTGAAATCTTTGTCACAGAAGAAGACTTTGACCCACACATTAGTGGCAAATACCTACGCTTACTTTCAGCTTGTGAGATACCTTTTTTTTCCTGAAAAGGAAAAGCTTGGAATATAATAATGTTAATGACAATAATGATAATAATTTTGTTAACGTCCCATCTTGACACTTACAAAGCTGCAGATTATACTATATGCTAGTATTAAACAAATATGTGCATGTTGTGTTTCACTCTAATTGGCCATACCGATAGACTGTTTGAACTGAATGTGTTCTATTTCTGAACACACTTCATCAATAATTCAAGAATCAGACCTAATGTTGACTTATACTGATACACTTGTAATAGTAAAATATCATCTTTTTTCCATTTAACCCTTTCCCAAACAAGCCCTGGTTTTCACGTGTCTGCAGTACAAGTCTTTTGAAAACACTATGGGAAAAGGAGAAATTGCTCGTAACGAGCAATTTCTCCTTTTCCCCCAGTGTTTTCTACCCTTTTTGAGAACTTTCTGCTATTTTCATCAAATTTAAAATTGTGGTCTGCAAACTCTTTCAATTTGGACCAGTCCAAAATTTGTCATTTGGGAAAGGGTTAATATAATCATCTGACACGCTACCATTCTGCAACAGACTTTGTACAGCCATAATTTCATGGTACAGTATAAACTGTTGTGACAACATCAATAACTACATGTACAGATACTACCATTAGATGCACTATGTTTAACTCTATACCAAACAACAAATATTTAGACTGGTCCAAATTGGAAGCATTTGCAGACAACAAAATAAATGTGAATAAAAAATTGAAATTTGCAGTGGGAAGGTTAGAAAATATTGTGGGAAAAGGAGAAAATGCTGGTTACCAGCATTTTCTCCCTTTCCCACAATGTTTTCAAAAGCTTTCTTCCTCAAGGTCGTTAAATGGATTGTGTGGTATAGTGTTAATAAGAACCTGCATATTGTTCCTTCAAGTTTTCCCTCATCCTTAACTGGTAGCTTCACACATTCTTGCTTTTAGATTACTAAATAAGATAAGCCTAGTAGAAATGACAAAATATAGCGGTCTCTCTCTTCAAAAAGAAAATACTTTGTGGTTGTTCAAAATGTAGTTCCAAAATAAAGTTATTCATGATATCACAGTGATTTTATCTAATCTTTAGGTCAACACCCTTGATGGTGAACTTCCTCAACCATACAAGTGTTAAACCTTTACAACACAATCCTGAGTTTTAATGAACCCAAGGAAAGGGACTTTAGAAAATGTTGAGGGCAAAGGAGAAAATGCTGTTAACCAGCATTTTCTCCTTTTTCCACAGTCTTTTCTACCCTTTCAAAGACAAATTTCATAATTTGTGTAATATTTAATTTGTTGTCTGGAAATACTTTTAATTTGAGCCTTTGCAGACAATACCAGGCCAAAAGTTGGGAATTGTCTTTCAAACAATGTGGGAAAAAGGAGAAAATGATAATTACCAGCATAGTTTCTTTTTGCCCCAGAATTTCAAACACTCCAATGGACCACTGCACCTTGAGGTTGTTTTGTAAATTGTTAAAGGGGCCTGTTTTATTTTTTGGTGTAGTGATTTAATTTTCTTTGTAAAATACTAATAAAAACAACAAAATACATTTATTTTTCTCTGCAACCGTACAGAAACTGGATGGTTGCATTTAGTAGGATATGGTGCAATTTTCATTTTTCAATAACCAGATGGTTGTTTTGCTGCCAGTTACTCCATCAGTTTTTATGCTCAAGTCAAGTATGATCATCGCACTTATTTGAATATGATCCAACATAATGAACACATGTGGTTGATCATGTGACATTCCCACAAGCCTTCACAAAATTTTGGCTCAAAATCTGAAATTACTTTCAGAGGCTATTTAGTCCATTAACCCTTTACAACACAATCTAAAGTTGTAGCAACTCTGAGAAAAAGGGGTTTCAAAGCATTGTGGGGAATAGATAAAATGCTGGGTACCAGCATTTCTCCTTTCCCTAGAATGTTTTTTTTTTTATATTTTCAAGAGCAAATTCCTTCATTTAAGCAGATTTTTATTTGTTATCTTCAAATGCTTTTAACTTGAACAAGTCAAAAAAAAAATTTGTTTCTTACAGAGTTAAGGAAATACCATTATTTTCTTCTTTCCTGACATTCTGTCTCTTATCGACCTATGAATGCTTTACTAATTTCTGTTATAAAAATTCTGAACAGTCCCTGTCAAACGGGATCAAAGACAGTTCTTTTACATGTTCACCATGCTCTGTGGAAAAGATTGATTGATTAATTGGTTGGTTGGTTGGTTGGTTGGTGTTTAACGCTGTTTTCAACATTATTTCAGTTATATTGTGGCGGTAAGAGCACCTATTCATGCTTTCCTTGAGTTTCTTTTACCAGCACTACACACAATAATCTTTCCAAACCATTGGCTGCCTTCCTACATAACCATCGTCAAAACAATGGTCAGCGGTGAGAGAGGAATGAATCCTGTCAAAATGACTATCATCAATCCTCAGAAAGAAATTGGCCAAGCCAGGGATCGAACCAGCTACCCCCTGTTCTCAAGTCCTGCATGCTATCTACTGGGCTACAAGGGCTACAAGGTGAAAAAGTGCAGAAAGGTTAAATAATGTGATGATGATTTATGGCAGACTGTCGTGGGACTAGCATGGTTGCAAAATGAATGCTGCTAGCCTACAAATATCTTATTTGTCATTTTCATAGACAATTTCTTTCGATGGTAAGAAAACTCTCCATCATCATCTCACAGAATCTGATTTTTTTCTTCCTGAGTGGAAAGTAACAAAAACCTCTCAATCAAACAGAAACAAAACACATCAATAAATCCTTTCCTCCCATGAACCTTCATTTTTGTTTAGTTAGAATGTATGCTGACTTTAGGATGTTACCATAAATTAATCATTGCCTTTGTTTAGAAAATTTAAATCTGTTTAATTCTTAACCAGATAACGAAATTGTCGACCCTTCCAAAATTAATGAGTCTTTTGAATGTAGCTCTAATGGTGGAATTTGCTTTGAAAGGATACAAAACATTGTTGGAAATGGAGAAAAAACTTATTTTTCAGAGTCATAAAAACAAGAGATTCTTAGGTGAAAGTATTTAACAGTTTACCAAACAATCCTGACTTTTAATGACCTCTAGAAAGAAAGCTTTTGAAAAAATTGTGGTAACCAGCATTTTCTCTTTTTCCCACAATGTTTTCTACCCTTCCAAAAAAAAATTTCAATTTTTAAGTCATATTTACTTTGTTGTCTGCAAATGCTTTCAATTTGGATTAGTGTAATGTGCTGTCATTTGATAAAGAGTTAAGACTTCAATTGATATAAATAAGTTAAGTTCAGATAATGAGTAAAACATGAAACTAAATCAAATACATAATACTGTGACTCATGTTAAGTTAAACGATGGTATGTTTCATGATTATCATTTTCAACAATATTTCAGTCACATCAAGGTACCAGCCCACTTATTCATGTCTTTCCATGGCACTAGCACTTGGCTATGGCTCTGCAATGCCTTGCTCATGGACACTGCCATGTTCCCAGCACTGCTAACAGTGGTCAATCCAGCATTTCCTGATCACAAATCCAACAACAGTCCTTTGCCAGAGTTTTATACCAGAACAAAATTGATTAAATTTTCAAAAATAATTCTCATTCTTGGCATTTTCACACATAGATACCTGTTTGCCTAAAGATAAAAAAAGTTACTTGTCTGTTTAATTCAAATAATGCTGTGAATTTTCGGCATCAAAAGACGGGTTAACCCTTTACCAAACAAACCAGAGTTAAAGCGACCTTGAGGAATAAAGTGTTTGAAAATATTGTGGTACAAGAAATTTTCTCATTTTCCCACAACATTTTATACTCAAAGGCAAATTCAACCAATCGAGCAACTGTTAAATTGTCATCCGCAAAGGATTTCAAATAGAATGAGTAGAAAATTTTGTAGCTGGGAAAAGGTTTAACCCTTTAGCACACAATCTGGACTTTTAACGATCTTGAGGAAGAAGAGTTTTGAAAACATTGTGGGAAAAGGAGAAAATGCTGGTAACCAGCATTTTCTCCTTTTCCCACAATATTTTCTACCCTATCAAAGACAGAAATAATCAATTAAACAGCATTTAATTTGTCATCTGCAAATGCTTTCAATTTGGTTAAGTATAAAATTTCTTCGTTTGGTAAATAAAGAGTGAAAGCTTTATCAAAGCCTGTGGCACTTTAACCCTTTACCGCACAATGACACCTTTTAATGCCCCAGGGAAAGAAGCCTTTTGAAAACTTTGTGGGAAAAGAAGAAAATGCTGGTAACCAGCATTTTCTCCTTTTCCCACAATGTTTTCTGTCCTATCAAAGAAAAATTGCACCATTTGAGCCACATGGAAATTGGCGTCTGCAAATGCTTTCAATTTGGATGTGGCTACAGTTTTGTCGTCGGGTAAAGGGTTAACAACCCTAAAGAAGAAAGAATTTAAAAACATTTTGGGGAAAGGATAAAACGCTGGTACCACCAGTACTTTCTCCTTTTCCCACAATGTTTTCAACACTTCAAAGAAAAATCCAACCACCTGAGCTACATTATTTTGTTGCCTGCAAATGCTTTCAGTTTGGAAGAGCCTGGTGAAAGAGTCAACTAGTCAATAAAATCCTGGTCTTTATAAAGAAGCTTTCTGTTTCAGCAACATGCCATAAAACTGCAATAAATAAACAGAAAGGAATCCATTCGGGAGAAAAGGATTTTTTTATTTAATAAAAAGGATAGAAGGTGATTATTAATTCCATGTTTTTCACAGTGGGTAATTTCTGTTAAACCCTTTACTAAACAATGCCATGTTAAATGACCTCGAGGAGAAAAGTTTTTGAAAACATTGTGGGAAAAGGAGAAAATGCTGTCAACAAGCATTTTCTCCTTTTTCCACAATGTTTATTACCCTTTCAATGACAGATCCCAGCATCTGAGCTTTATTTAATTTGCTGTAAATGTATCGGTTTTAAAAAAGTCTAAAATTCTGTAATTTAGTAAAGACTTATTCCAGTACCATACATTTAGACACACCTTTTACTAATTAAAGTAATACAAAACCGATACATTTCCATGAAAAGCAAAATGCCTTTTTTAATAAAATATGGGCAAAAGGAGCAATTGCTCATAACAAATGATGGTGCCTTTTCGTCCTTTACCCCCACAAACTTTTCAACGACAAGCTGTTGCAGCGCATTTTACTCTTTACCACAGAATCCTTTTAACAACCCTGGGGAAAAAGCCTATTAAAAACCTTGTTGGAAAAGGAGAAAATGCTAGGAACCAGCATATTCTCCTTTTCCAACAAGGTTTTCTACTTATGTGGACAATTACCATCATTTAGGCTACATTTAATTTGTCGTCAGCAAGTCCTTTCAATTTGGACTGGGTCTGTATTCACCAACCATTCTTAAGAATATTCTTAGTCTTATTCTTCAAGAATTTCTACATTTGAAAGTAACACAACTCCTCATTGGCTAAACCAAATGGTTTAGCCAATCAGGAGTTGTGTTACTTTGAAACATAGAAAATTCTGGAGAACAAGACAAAGAATGTTCTTAAGAATGGTTGGTGAATACGGACCCTGGTCTAAAATTTATCGTTTAGCAAAGAGGTAAAGTCATACATGCATTTGCAAATACTTGGCTTTGTTTCAAATCAATAATGACGAGGATTTAACCTGTAACTTTGCACGAAGTTTTTGCATTCCTTCAATAATAAGGATACCGGTACAATAGAAAGGACAGAAATAAGAGACAGGTGGAAAAATTGTTTATGATGCACATTTTCTCCTTTCTCATGAATTTTTCTACACCTATCAAAGGGAATGAAAATTCAGTTTTTCTTATTTATTTAGGTTGGACAAATTTCCACTTGCTTTAACCCCTCTCTACCTAAAGACGAACTGTTAAACTTGTACGAATTGAAAACATTTACATGTACAAACAACAACTTTGATGTACCTCAAAAGATGAAATGGTAGAAAACCATGATGGGAAAAGAAGAAATTGTTTTTATGACCCTGGGGAAGCAGGCATCTGAAAACAAAGTGGGAAAAAGGGAAAATGGTGGTCACCAGTACTTTCACCTTTTTACACAATGTTTTCTACCATTTAAAAAATATCAAATCACATCGTTTCAGCCACAGGTAATTTGTTGTCAGCAAATGCTTCCATTAAGGAAAGGTAATTTTGCTGTTTGCTAAAGGGAATATGGACCATTTGTTTTACGTGGAAAAAAAGGTTAATTAAAGAACAAAGTCTTGCATTCATTTGAAAAAAGAGGTGATGTTTTATGGGGAATAAATAGGCCATTATCATCAATCCCTATCAATTTAGAACTGCATGAACTTTTTTCTTGTAATAATAAAACACTACACCTGTAAGACCATAAAATAATTTAAAGGTGAATAGTCCTCAATAGACTTACAACAATTAACCTTTTACCAAACCATCCAATCTTTCAGTGACCCCGAGGAAAACAGCTTTTGAAAACATTATGAGAAATGAAAAATATGCTGGTAACCAGCATTTTCTCCATTTGCCATAATGTTTTCTATCCTTTGAAGCATGAATTTCATCAACTGAAAAACATCTGTCATCTGCAAAAACTTTCAAGTTCAACCAGTGTCAACTTCTGTCATTTGGTAAAGAGCTAAACTACATGTACATGCCTTTTGAAAAAAGAAAGTTGCAGCAAGACTTTAACATGAAAATATCCCTATGAAAAGTGGAAAATTGAAATGGTTTTAGGTCTAATACATAATACGATTTTAACATATTGAAGCATAAGGAGACACTGCTTGCTATGAGCAATTTCCCCTTTTCTCAATATATTCTTCTTTTCCCATATTTTCTAAAGCTTTCTCCCTGAGGGTTGATAAACTCTTTACCACACAATGCCGACTTTTAACGCTCCTGAGAAAGATTTTCGAAAACAGTGTGGGAAAAGGCTGGTAACCAGCATTTTCTCCTTCTCCCACAATGTTTTCTACCCTATGAAAGATAAAGTTTATGTTCTGAGTAACACTTAATTTCTCCTCTGCAAGTGCTTTCAATTTGGGTCAGGCTAGAATTTTGTCATCTGGTAAAGAGTTAACCCTTTACCACTCAATCCTAACTTTTAACAACCCTGAGGAAGAAGTCTTTTGAAAACATTGTGGGAAAAGGAGAAAATGCTGGTAACCAGCATTTTGTCCTTTTCCCACAATGTTTTCTACCCTATCAAAGAGAAATTCCATCAGCTGAGCCACATTTAAATTGTTGTCTGCAAATGCTTCCAATTTGGACAAGTCTACATTTTTGTTGTGTGGTAAAGAGTTAAAAGGCTAATAAAAAAAAACAAGCTTCTCTTCAACAGACTGTATTTCTTCTAGGGGTCCTGCGTGGCTCAGTGGTAAAGTGTAGGACTGCTAACCTGAAGGCCCTGGGTTCAAGCCTCACTGGATTCACTAGGTTTTTCATGGGAGTGTCCTTTGGCAAGACACTTCAGAGCCCTAGCCTAGTACTGGTGAAACCCAGGAAATACATGAATATGTGAGCTGTTGCCGTGATATGACTGAAATATTGTTGAAAGCAGCGTAAAACACCATTCAATCAATCAATATCTCTTTTACCAAGAAATCAGTAAAAAACTAATATTGAAGCACAAATAAACCATAGTAAAGCCAGAATGATCAGATCAGAGTTCTAAATCACTTTTATCAATGAGATTTTAATGAGTGAACAAAAAAAAAAAAGACTCTGTATAATGTTTAATGCCTTTTCAGACCTGGGTTCCCCAGATAAACAATGTAATTGTTTACAAATTTCACATTTTGGCTTCTACAGAATAAAATCAATTTCATGCAAACACAATTGTTTACTAGAAAAATGAGAATCAAATAGCACACTAGAAAGTACGAATCAAACAGCTCCTTGTAGTTCCTGGGTGAACAGATATATTGTCATGCAGATTAGATCTTAATGAGATTTTTAATCTTTTAAAACCAGGAAACTAGTGAAAGTGGAACATGCATAATCCAAAGAGCTCAAGATAAATGAGTTGGACAGATGCAGTAGGTGAATAATAAATTCAATTACATTTTCAGGGTTTTTTTTTTTCTATGAAAATATCTTAACAAAATGGATAGTGTAGATCAACTTTTAGACTTTCAAGTTTTAGCACATTCAGTGCTGTCTGTTCTTGGCCTTCATCTGTCTCTCATAGCAAAAATGCTGCTGTAAGGGCCTAACACTGAATAAATGAGCAAATACTCAGTCAATAAAAATACCAAAATATTGCATTTTCAAGGGTTCTCTTCGAACACAATGTTTCAACATGGGGCAGTGTAGATCCATGATCCGACGGCACATTCTGTCTGCCCAAGATGGTACTCTAAGATTCTACTGCTAAATAAAGAAGATGGACACATTTCAACTCTGTGAAAATATCTTAGTATTGCAACTTCAACATAGGGAAATGAAAGCATCTATGATAATTTTATGATGGTGTCCAGCTTGCTATAAGAAATTTTGTGGGCTTTGCACAGTTCTCTGTCAAGCAGAAAGAGAATGTCACTGGAACAGTAAAAGATTGCAATCAACAAAGAATGCAATAACTCTCAAAGACACATGAAAGTAGTGCTGTCGTCTGTTGCCTCAGGATGATAATATTTCAGAAAAGTAAAATAAATGAGGATAAAAGATCAGACTGCAAACTTTTTTTCAGATATCTGTCACAAATCTTTCAGAGGTATTAACCCTCTAATTTTACAGCACTTGCAGACTACAAATTAGAAATAGCTAAATTAATTTGTTAATGGATAGAAAACATTGTGGAAAAAGAAACAAAATACTGGTAACCAGTATTTTCTCCATTTCCCATAATGTTTTCAATAGCCTTTTTCCTAAAGTTTAATAAATCTCTGAATTGTTTGGTAGAGGGGTATGAGAGAGACTGCTTCAAAACCTTATATTAACTCTTTACCAAATGACAAAATTTTAGACTGGTCCAAATTGAAAGCATTTGCAGATGACATTTCAAATGTGACTCAAATAATGGAATTCATCTTAGGGTAGAAAACATTGTTGGAAAATGAGAAAATGCTGGTTACCAGCATTTTCTCCTTTTCCCACAAGGTTTTCAAAAGCTTTCTTTCTCAGGGTCGTTACAAGTTGGGATTGTGCGGTAAAGAGTTAAACTCAATACAAATCAATGGAACATTTTCGTTTTCACTCAGAGGAAACAATGCAGATAGTGATGTTCTGCACACACTGTGTGCTCTGATTCCGAATTATGCTACCTATAAAGAAACACATCTGTGCCTAGCACAAGACTGGTTAATAATCTATTTCTTGAAATACTGATACCATTGCTTTCAATTTCTTTTCAATTATATTGTGGCAGCTAGAGCACCTATCCATGCTTTCCTGAAGTTTCTTATACCAATAGTTCTCAAAACATTTTTGCCAAACTACCAGCTGCTTTCCCACATAACAATCCTTAAAATGATGATAAGTGATGGTATGGGAATGAATCCAGTTGCAATTACTAACAAGAATGCTCAGACAGAAATTGGTTGAGCTAGGGATTTGCCTAACAATCAGTCAAGTCAAATCTCTTCAAGACATTCAGATTGTCAGACAATCAGTCAGTTGTCTACCATACATCCATACCGTCTATCTGTCTTTTGCTTAGAACAATGTTGCAGATGACCTTAACCCTTACAGCCCTATATAAACAAAATAGGAACTATTAGTCTTGAAAAAAATGTCCAAATACCTGCTGTTTAAGCAGAGTGGCTCAGAGTATCAGACAGGGTAGATTAAAGATCAGACTGCCCATTTAGTGCAGTCTGATCTTGATCTTCACTGGCAGCAACAGCAACTACAGTTGTGAAAGGTGCTTCAAGGGTTAAAGGGAGATAACAGCAGAATGCAAGAGCCTACAAGTCTCATTAGACCTGAAAAAGCATCCTTAAGGTTTGTTTCCCTTACACAGCATCTCTCTCCCACCACAACACATTGCTTAGCCCTTTACCACTCAATCTCTTAACAACCCTGAGAAAGTAAGCCTTTTGAAAACATTGTGGTAAAGGAGAAAATACTGGTAAATAGCAATTTATCCTTTTCCCACATTGTTTTCTAGCCTTTTAAAGACAAATTCCACAATTTGAACCACACATAATTTGTCTTCTGCAAAAGCTTTCAATTTCAACAAGTCTAAAATGTTAAGGTCTGGTAACGAGTTCAGATGACATTAATCCCACAATTCGTGATTCTTGTAGTCTAATATGCTTGTAGATACAGGATTCAAATATAAAACAAAGAAAATCAGAATATATTAATGGAATATTGAGCAAAATGCCCTTACAATAAAACAGACATTTACTGTCTTCCATTTAGAAAGGGAATGCTTTTTCAATTAGTACCTCCTGCAGACCAGTTTTTCCTAGTTGCAGCAAACAATCTCTGAAAACATTGCAGCAAAAGGTGAATTTGCTCGTAAAAGTTTCTCATTTTGCTAAAATGTTCATATTTGTTTTAACGTATAAAACCAGAATCCATGACTTTCTTTAGGGTGTAGTGATAACTAGAAGTGTTGCAAAGTGGACAAATACCACCCACCAGCACTTTGTCCTTGAAGCAGCACAATCGGACTATGGAAACAATTTTCATACAAAATTTAGCTGTGCCCTTGACCTTTGGCTCATGTGACCAGAAAACAATAGGGCAACTCCTTGTGTCATAAGCAACACTTGTCATCACAAACGAAACAAAGGGATGGATTGACGAATAGATGGACGGACAGACAGACAGAAATGGTGAGACCAGTGTACCTCGCTCTACTTCGTAGGTAGGGGTATAAAAACAGGGAACGTCTTTATCCTTTTATTGTGATAATGCTACAGGTAAGCTATTTCCATAATTTTTCCACTCTAAGACAGCATTTCCATTTCAGCTGTTCTAGTCTGCCATGTGTATTTGTTTAACTCTTTACCACACAATCCCATGTTTTAACGACCCCGAGGAAGAAGCCATATGAAAACATTGTGGGAAAAGGAGAAAATGCTGGTAACCAGCATTTTCTGCTTTTTCCACAATGTTTTCTGCCCTATATGAAAGACAAATTCCATCATCTGAACAACAGTTAAATTGTCGTCTGCAATTGCTTTCAATTTGGACAAGTCTACATATTTGTCATGTGGTAAAGAGTTACGGTAACAGTAATTGTCAGAATGCTGTAGGGTTCATGACATGATCACTACGTGATAAATGTGCACATTTCTCTCATTTTTGCACATTCAATTGTTGAGTAATTTCCATAATCTGGGGTTATATTCACTAGCCATTCTAAATTTAAGTCTAATTTAAAATTCCAAGAGAAGAGAACATTGTGTCTACAGACAGACAGACAGCCTGATTCAAGTACACCCCCTCCAACTTTCGTACGTGCAGAGGGGAAAAGAGAGGACGGGTATAATCACATACAGGCACACATCCTAAATATTCCTTTTATCCTGATGGGCGATACACAATGGCGTTAATTGGCAAGACAATGGGGCTAAAAAAAAAAGATACAATGGGGCCAGGTAAAAAGCATGAATAGGGCTACTTTATCCATATTTTCATTTGAAGTCAATAGGGCTTATCCAGTTGCGTTTACCTGTATTTTCTTACAGAAAAAGGCAAGATTGCTAAAATTTTGTACTCTAATGTACAACTTCGATCAGACAAGGTGAAAAAAAGAACATTTTGAGTTTGAGTTCACTAAAACATTAAAATGCTACAATTACAGTCAGCCCTAGATATATGCATATATGCGTCAATGTTCAATCAGCACTACATATGCATGTACGTCCTGAAACTTTATAATGCTTTGTACAGTTTCTCAGTTCACATTAGCTGTACATTACACTAGTTAAGTTCTTGTCCTGAATTTGTATCCATTCATTTATCAATGTACCAGGTAAGCGTGGCCCCAATCAAACCCTTTCATTTAGCCCAAGTCTATACTTTCAAAACTTAAAAATTAGCCCCATTGTAATGCAGCCATCCAGGTTTAACTATACGCATGCACACTTACTTGTAATTCTCTACCGGCTGCTCTATAATCTTCAAAGTTTTTGCCTTCCATGTATCTAACTCCTCTGCCTCCATTGTAGCTTCCAAAGCAGCAAGTGCCTGTTCTGGATGAATCTGACAAGAAATATTTTATAACATACTAAGTATTCCAGTTCACTGTATCATAGTTTTCTGATGCATATTTTTTCACATGTTCCACAATGTTTACACATTATGTTTAGGTATAAAACCCTATTTCATGGTATTAATCTATACTGAACAACAATATTCTCAAAGTCACAACAGCAAACTGGTCAGGCAGTAATAAGTTAAACAAGTCAAATCACTTGTTAACAAGATATTTCTCTTAACCCTTTACCAAACAATCCCACTGGTTACCAGCATTTTCTCCATTTCCGACAATGTTTCCTACCCTGTCAAAGAACTTCAGTTCATTTGTACCACTTTGAGATTTACTGCCTGCAGATGCTCTCAATGTAGATGAGAAAAAAATATGTGGTTTGGGAAACTGATTGATTGCATGGCGTTTAATGCCTTTTTCAACATTATTTCATTTATATGATGTGGCCAGTGCACCTTTCCATGCTTTCCTGGAGTTTCTTTTACCAGTACTACGCACAATATTCTTTCCAAGCCACTGGCTCCTTTCCCACATAACCATCATCAAAACAATGGTCAGCGGAGAAAGAGGAATTAATCCTGTCCAAATGACTATCATCAATTCCTGGAAAGAAATTGGCCAAGCTAGGGATCGAACAAGCAACCCCCTGTAACTGTTCTTAAGTCCTGTATGCTACCGACTGAGCTATCGGGGCTCGGCATCTTTGGAAATACATGTATGACAAACACAAACATCATTAGGGAAAAAACATGATGAATAATGCAAGCAAACAGTAGTAGTGGTCCTGATTGACTCAGTGGTTAAGACCATGGCTTTGTAATCCCAGAGGCTTAACCCTTTACCGCACAATGCCGCCTTTTAACGCCCCTGTGAAATAAGCCTTTTGAAAACACTGTGGGAAAAAGAGAAAATGCTGGTAACCAGCATTTTCTCCTTTTCCAACAATTTTTTTCTATCCTATCAAAGAACATTGAAATTGTTGTCTGTAAATGCTATCAATTTGGACCAGTCTGAATTTTTCTTGTGTGGTAAAGGGTTAAGGTTCTTCATCAACGAACCTCATTTTTTGGGGAAAGTGTCCACTGGCAAGGCACTTAAGAGTCCCAGCAGGGTATGTGTGAAACCCAGGAAACTTATGCTGAAGAGAGCAGTGGCCATGATAGCATATAGACTGTTAAACCTTTACCACACAATTCTGACTTTTAACAACCCTGGAGAAGAAAGAGTTACTGCGGAAAATGAAGAAAATTCTGGCTGCCAGCATTTTCTTCCTTTTCCCACAATATTTTCTATTCTTTCAATGACAAAACCATTATTTGAGCCAGATTAAATAATAATGTCATCTGCAAATGCTTTCACTTTGGAACAGTCTAAAATCTCGTTGTTTGGTAAAGAGTTAAAGGCACTGTAGGGTCAAACAACGCAAAAATGACACAAACCTGTAGGAAGTAGTTAGATGCCAGCCCTGGTCCAGCAATCCTCCTTGCTAGAAAACTATCACTGGCTGGGATTCTTGACCTTGGTTTAACCACAGCATAATACATGAAAGTATCCCACAGTCCTCGGAAACCTCTGCGGGTTATGCCAACTAAACAATGGAAACAAATTTAATTCATCAAAAATACAAAACAAAACCCAAAGGAAACTTTTACCACAGTGATATCTACGTTCAATTTCTTCCACTGCTGTTCAGATTTATAACATTATGTTTACTATGTTAACTCTTGACAAAATGACAAAATTTTAAACTTGTCCAAATGGCAAATATTTGTGAACAACAAAATTAACCCTTTACCACACAATCCCGACTTTTAACGACCCTGAGAAAGAAGCCTTTTGAAAACATTATGGGGAAAAAGAGAAAATGCTGGTAACCAGTATTTTCTCCTTTTCCACAATGTTTTCTACCCTATCAAAGCAAAATGAACCAGATTGAAATT
The DNA here is from genome assembly GCA_945859785.2 of Tridacna gigas. NCBI lineage: Eukaryota > Metazoa > Mollusca > Bivalvia > Cardiida > Cardiidae > Tridacna > Tridacna gigas. Next base: position 23,562,267 of record OX244030.2, read on the forward strand.
GTCGTCTGCAAATGCTTTCAATTTGGACAAGGCTGCAATTTTATCCTTTGGTAAAGGGTTAATGTCACTCAAAAACTGAAATTTGTATTGGGAAAGGAACAATGGGGACGGTTCCCAGTAAAGTAATAAATAATGAAATTCTTCAACGCTGTTTAATACAAAAGGAATATTATGTTGCAGTAAGTTTCATCTTGTTTCTGGGTTGCGCTCAAAATTGGAAAATTTGACATCGGTATAGACTAAAGGTTAACTCTTTACCACATGGCAAAATTTTAGACTTGTTCAAACTGAAAGCATATGAAAACAACAATCAAAGTGTGGTTCAATCATAGGATTTGCATTCCAAAGAGCAGAAACATTATGTGAAAAGGGAAAAAAAAGCATTTTCTCCTCTTCCAACATTGTATTCAAAAGACTTCTTCCTCTGGGTTGTTAACACTAGGGACTGTCTGGTAAATGGTTATGTGGGACATAATTACATCTTATATAATTGTGGAAGATTCTAGATATCTATTAAAATTACATAGTTTTAGTACATGTAATAACTTTTATCCTCAATAAATATGCACTTACACAGCGAAATAGCAAGAGAACTCAGGGGGCACACGACAAAACCAAACAAAGAAGCTGTCACTGGCTGTATTGTTCCACCAATCAAGAGCCTCCATATCACTGCTTCAAACAGGATAAAGAAACGGTTTGCCTTATCACCTAGAAGAGATAAAATAGCATGACATCAATAGTTCATTTTCCATTCCTGAAGTGTTATGTTCAAGCACTATGATTATTAACCCTTTACCAGACAACAAAATTTTAGCCTTGCCCAAACTGAAAGCATTTGCAAATGACAATTTCTGTGTGGCTCAAATGATGAAATTTTTCTTTGTTAAGGTAGAAAACATTGTGGGAAAAGCAGAAAATGCTGGTTACCAGCATTTTCTCCTTAACCCCAAATGTTTTCAAAAGGTGTCTTTCCAAGGGTCGACATTGTGCAGTAAAGGGTTAAATTCCAGTTCGGTACTGTTCAACCCTCCTTTATCTCTATTCTCAACAATTCTTAAATAATCCAATGAAACATGGGTAGAAATTTCAGTTAGCTTTCCACGATAAACTGCTGTGATTTATCAACTTTTTCTTTGGCTTGTAATTCTATGCAAAATTCTAATGTACTGACCTTCATTACTGTATCAATAATCAAGGGTACCCAAAGAATGCTGACATTTTTTTTAAATTATATCTATATTGCCCAGTAACACTGCTGAATATGCAATCTAACAATACAAAAATTCAAGACACATTTCTTCAACACATACCTGGACAGTCTATGTCAAACACCAAAATTGCAAACAGGTGAGCTAACAATGTCACAAAAGGTGTCCTGAAATGAAAAAAATAGATAAAATATGAAAGAATAGAAAATGCTAAAAAGATACACATGCAAGGTGATGTTACATGCTTCTTTTGATAACCCTTTACCAGAATACAAAATTTAAAACTTGTCAAAATTAAAAGAAATTACAGGCAATAGATTAAATGTGGATCATATGATTGGATTCCCCCCTCCCCTCCCCTAAAAAGAAAAGAGAACACACTGTGGGAAAGGAGAAAATGCTAATTACCAGCATTTCCTTCTTTTCCAACAATGTTTTCAATAGGCTTTCTTTCTCAGAGACGTTAAAACTCGTGATTGTTTGGTAAAAGGATAAAAGCATACTGCAGATACCAAATTATGGAATATGACTTCCGTTTTTCTTGCAAACTAGATAATACGGATTCCTGTGTGTTTACATGCCAAAACTTTAAATCCAAAAATTAAAATATTAACTCTTTACCAAACAACCAAATTTAAGCCTGGTCCAAATTGAAATCATTTGCAGACGACAAATGAAAGATAGCTCAATTGAAGGAATTTGTCCATGATAGAGCAGAAAAACTCCTTTTCCCACAACGTTTTCAAAAGGCTTCTTTCCCCAGGTTGTTAAAACCCAGGATTGTTTGGTAAAGGGTTAAACTAGCTACCAACTGCAGACAACCTTTTGCACTTCCAAATATGGAATCAAAATAAGAAAATTGCTGTTAACCCTTTACCACACAATCCCAACTTTTAATGACCATGGAATATCAGACATTTGAAAACATTGTGGAAAATTTTTCTCCTTTTCCCACAATGTTTTCTACACTATCAAAGACAGAAATCAAGATTTTAGCAACATTTATCTTGTCATCTGCAAATGCTTTCAATTTGGTGTAGTCCAAAATTTTGGTAAAGAGTTAACAGGCATATTTCTTTCATGAACAATATTTTCACTCTTAATATACAAAGGTGTGTGGCACTGATGGAGAGACAAACAGAAAGACAGATTCCATTATATGGCCTGCAACATGCGAAATGAGACCTTCGGACATTTGTGTAAAGTGTTGTCACTGATTTGCCTGTGGAGTCTGCGCAGGCTAATCCGAGACGGCACTTTATGACTACATAAGATTTTGTCATACAGTAGACTTCCGTGAAACAGAAAATTGCACAAAAACCAGGAAGTGCCATCTCAGATTAGTCACAGACTGCACAGGCTGATCTGGATGACACACTTTTACACATATGTCCGAAGGCCACTTTTCGTGCGTTGCACTCTATGTATTATACTGGTCTATCCCACAGATAGATATAAAGGTATAGCTTTTGTATATATAGGGGAACACTTATACTGTTTCGCAATAGAGCTGGATCCTGTAGCAATGTGGTTGAGCATTTGCTTTGGAAGCTAGAGGTCACTAGGTTCAATTCCCACCCTCAGAGGTTATTTATCAGATCTGTTACAATTATATCTCCAAATACCATTCACTATGTAGGTGTTTGATAAATATAAAAGTCCAAAGAAATAAAAGATATACCAAACTGGGGCTGTGACAGCTAGAGCCAGGGACAGTGTTGACACAGTCACACACATTACAGGGAATACTAGCAACAACAAACAACTCCCAAAAAATCCCTTGATTACATAGTTCCAGAATCTGTTCAAATGGCGGGTAAAACTTTTCCCGATGAAACCTGAAATTAGTACAAATATAAACATAGACAAGCGAAAATGAAGTATTGGTGTAGCTTAGCTCTACCAGATGACAAACTTGAAACTCTTCCAATTTCAAATACTCTGCAGACAAAAAATTCAAAATTGGTACAAATGATGCTAAGTTCTCTGATGAATAGAAAATATTGTAGAAAAGGACAAAATGCTGGTTACCATTATTTTCTCTTTTTACATGTACCACTGTGTTTTCAAAAGTCTTCTACATTACGGTTGTTAAAACTCTGAATTTTGTAGTAAAGTGTTAATCATTATAATTTTCAAACCAACTTGCACCAGACAACTTTAACCCTTTAACACACAATGCAGACTTTTAATGACCCTGTGGAAGAAGCCTTTTGAAATCATTGTGGGAAATTAGAAAATGCTGGCAACCAGCATTTTCTCCTTTTCCCACAATGTTTTCTACCCTATCAAAGAAAAATCACATCATTTGAGCCCAATGAAATTGTCGTCTGCAAATGCTTTTCATTTGCAAGGTCTAAAATTTTTTCATGTGGTAAAGAGTAAAGAGAACCAAAGTGTTCTCCTTTCCTCATAAATGTTTTCAATCTGATTAACTCTTTACGACACAGCAAAATTTTAGACTTGTCTAAGTTGAAAGCATTTCCAAATGATCAATTAATTTGACTTAAATGATGGTTTTTGTCTGTGATAGGGTAGAAAAAATTGTGGGAGAAGGAGAAAATGCTGCTTAGCAGCATTTTGTCCTTTTTCCACAATGTTTTTAAATGATCTTTTTCTCAAGGTCGTTATAACTCTAGATTGTGTGGTAAGGGTTAAAGACAACAGCTATCATTTGAGCCACACTTGTCATCGACAAATGTTTAGAATATGGACAAGTTCAAGACTATCTGGTCTTGTAAATGAATTGGCCACTTCTACAGCCACAAAACTACATATTGAGACATCATGGCTTGGAACTAAAGTGATCAACTTGTTTTGGACAATTTTTCACTAAGCTATTACAAAACAAGAGTACATCATGCTGCTGTCACCACAAGGCTACAGTTTCTTTTTCAATGAAAATCTGATGATGAAAAAGGGGCATAACTATGACAAAATATTTTGAGGGTTACTTGCCCTTCTAGTGTGGGATCACAACTTTAACACTTTACCACATAAGAAATCTTAGACTTGTCCAAATTGAAAGTATTTGCAGACAACAATTTGAAAGTGGCTCAAATATCTATTTTTAACTTTGATTGGGTAGAAAACATTTCGGGAAAAGGAGAAAAAGCTGGTTAACATCATTTTTTTTCCTTTTTCCACAATGTTTTCAAAAGGCCTCTTCCTCAGGGTTGTTTTAAAGTCGGGATTGTGTGGTATAGGGGTAACAGTTAACAAGTGAGTTAGAGGTAAATTCCTTCAATAATGATAAAGATTACAAAATTGTTTAGGGTTTTGTAGTGGGATGCAGAAGACTGAGCTATGACAATACCTTGGTTTGTTCTAAACTATTTACCACACAATCTCGACTTGTAACGACCCCCAAAAAGGAAGCCTTTTGAAAACATTGTGGAAAAAGGAGAAAATGCTTGTAACCAGCATCTTCTCCCCTTTTCCCACAATGTTTTCAAGTCTTCCTCAAACAAATTTCAATTTTTGATTTGGATTTATTTTGTCGTCTGCAAATGCTTTCAATTTGGATTAGTCTAAAAACTTGTCGTTCGGTAAAGAGTTAAATATCAGCTAGGCTAATTGAAAAATTCACACCCCATGAAGAGAATCTTGTATGTATTAGTACAAGTCTTGCCTTACCTCTGTCTGGTGTTGTTTCAAAAGTCTTTCTGGACTGTCTAACACTGGTCCACACAGCAGACAATCTAGATATCAATGTCTGTGTCGTGGAAGTTTTGTCTGGGTACAATACACCCTGCAAACAAAACAGTGCTGTATGAAACTGTATATTTAACTCTTTACCAAACGACAAAATTCTAGACTTGTCCAAATCGAAAGCATTTGCAGACGACAAAATGAATGTGACTCAAAAGTTGAAACTTGTGTTGGGAAGGGTAGAAAACATTGTGGGAAAAGGAGAAAATGCTGGTTACCAGCATTTTCTCCTTTTCCCACAATGTTTTCAAAAGCTTTCTCACTTGGGGTCGTTAAAAGTCAGGATTGTGTGGTAAAGGGTTAACCCTGAATTCATTGCTATAGTTGCCTTTGCGGCCAGTGTTGATCAAGATCAGAGTCTGAGACTGCACAAAACATGCAGTCTGCTGAAACACTGCAGACAAAAGACAGCCACAAATTGCAATTACCTATGTCTTATTCTAGGTTGAAGATGTCAACTAGGTTTATTTGGCGCTCCAAGCATTAACATAGGCACAATGTTGATAAACACAAAGCAACAGTCAAACAGTGTCTCCATACTTCCTATACTGTAAGACACACCTAATGAGTCACAACTGTGTTAGTGGTATGGAACATCCATCTTCAACCATCATTATTTTACTTTAAGTTTCAAAAATCTTTTATTTTGAAATTTCTAGTCTATGTGTACAACAGCTGTTTGCCTTGACCCTTTACCTAAGGACAAAATTTTAGATCAGTCCAAATGGAAAGCAGTTGTAGACAACAAAATAAATGTGACTGAAAAATTGAAATTCATTTTGGGAAGGGTAGAAAAAATTGTGGGAAAAGGAGAAAATGCTGGTTACCAGCATTTTCTCCTTTTCCCAAAATGTTTTCAAAAGGCTTCTTTCTCAGGGTCGTTAAAAGTTGGGATTGTGTGGTAAACGGTTAAGTGACCAAATTTACTTATTCTCTTAGCTGACTTCATACCACAGGTTTTGACTGTACATATGTAATAAACACCGATATACAAAACACAGCAATGGCCTTTTAAATCAAAATCTACAGGTTTTTCGGCAACTGATTAACCCTTTCCCAAACGACAAATTTTGGACTGGTCCAAATTAAAAAAGTTTGCAGACGACAATTTTAAATTTGATGAAAATGGCAGAAAGGTCTCAAAAAGGGTAGAAAACACTGTGGAAAATCGTTACAAGCAATTTCTTTTTTTCCCACAGTGTTTTCAAAAGACTTGTACTGCAGACACGTGAAAACCAGGGCTTGTGTGGGAAAGGGTTAAGGTCAATAACTTACATCAGCTTGTGAAATAGCAAGATCTGGCATGAACTTCTTGCTGTAAATCAAGGCCCGGATATTGAGGGGACTGCACCAGGGAATCACAACCTGACAAAGAATACAACAAACAGTGTTAGCTTTTACCAAATAATAAAATTTCAGGCCTTTCCAAAATGCAAGTAGTTCCAGACAACAGATCAAACATGGCGTATGTAATGATATTTGTCTGTAAAAGGGTAGAAAACATTATGGAAAAAGGAGAAAATATTGGTTTCAAGCATTTTCTCCCTTTTCAACAATGTTTTGAAGGACCTAGTTCCTCAGGATTGTTAAGATTCTGGCTGGTTTGGTGATGGATTAACACATCACCTTCTGAAACAAATTTGGGACAGACATTTTTTACTTTTACTCATGGCCTAGGGCCTTGATTACCTTTCTTATCGAGCTTTCAAATCATTAGATCTAAACCTATTTTGCTGCCTTGTCCTGTATGAAGTGTATCATTATAGACTTTATTAGGACATTTATGCTGGTATATATTTGTGGCAGATAATTTTGACTTTTACTCCAGCTAAAAGCCTTGAGTACCTTTTGTTTCAAACTTTTTAATCATTAGTCCTAACTCAAATACCCATGTTGTTAGTACTTGCATTAAAAAGTTTATCATTATGATAAGGACATTTATGAGAGTATTAAAAACATGGGTTTTGGAGTTCTTAAGTATATTTAAACTTTAACCCTTTACCAACAATCCTGTGTTTTAAGTCACTGAGGAACAAAGCTTTTGAAAACATGAAGCAAAAAGGAGAAATGCTGGTAGCCAGCATTCTTCCTTTACTCACAGTGTTTTCTAGCTTTTCAAAGACAAATACCATCGTTTGAGCCACTTTTACTCTGTTGACACAGAAGTGCTTTCCATTTGAATAAGGAAGAAAGCTTTTGAAAACAATGAGGAAAAGGAAGAAAATGCAGATTACCAGGTACAAAAAAAATCTATGAAATGTAAAGAAGTTCAAACAAAAAAATTCTAGATACCCCAAAGAGAAATATAGAATTCCACATCCACGTCCAAGTTCTCTGTATATAGTTATACCATCTCCACAGTGGATACCTTGTACTGGTCTTTTTACTCTTGTATTTGTTCACATGGTAAAACACCCCCTATAAACAGAAGTAATAATCCTTTACCAAAAATCCCAAGTTTTAATGACCCTATAAAAAGAAGACTTTTGAAAACATTGTGGAAAAAGGAGAAAATGCTGGTAGCCAGCATTTTCTCCTTTTCCCACAACGTTTTCTACCCCTTTAATGACAAAGTCTGCCATTTTAACCACATTTATCTAGCTGTCTGCAAATACTTTCAAAATGGACAACTCTACAAATTTTTTTCACTTGTTAAGGAGAAGTCAAGAAACAAATATTTGGATACAAATTTTGCATTTATTCATATCCTTACTAAATAATTATACATATTGAATACTTTTTTGGTGCTTGTATTTGATTCAAGCAACATGAGAAAATTCGATACTGTGCTAGCCTGTAAGTCCTGCTAGATGTCAAAATTTTCGTATGCAGCAAGAAGCTAATACAAGCAGCAGGAAAGTTACTACAACATACCATTCCTTTTATCATATACCTACAACTTTCAACAACAATATAATTCAATTACTGACATTCTATTCCAAAATGGTAAACAAAATTAAACAAATGATGCTTCAATGTATAGTGAATTGGTTTTTATGAATGGCAGATGAATATAGCGTAACATTTTGATCAATCCAATGGTATATCAATATGCATATATTCTACCTGTCCAAGTCATCATACCCTATTTGAAACAGTATCTGACACTGTGTTGATACAGATATTTTTTCTCTCATGTGTTATATTTTATCTGTGTGCAACCCATGTACTGACAATATTACATGTATGTAATAATAAATGTTATTGTAAATGTTACCTGGGAACTACTGGATCCATGCAGTAATTTCTGTTTCCCAATCACTGTAGGCACTATGGTCTCCTCTCCTTCAACAGTTTTAACTGTCACCCAGTTGCTAGGCAACCAGATTCGCATAGAAAAAGTAAATATTCTGTTAGGTATTCTGACACGTCCTAGTTCCTTTAGAAGGATTTCTTCTCTCTGAAAAGAAGAATAATGTTACTACATGTATGTAAAAATCGTTTTTCTGATACAAGTATTGTTTTCATCACTTTAATCCTTTACCGCACAATCCCGAGCTTTAACGATCCTGAGAGACCTTTTGAAAACACTGTGGGAAAAGGAGAAAAATGTTGGTAACCAGCATTTTCTCTTTTTCCCACAATGTTTTCTGTCCTTTTACAAACAAATCTCACCGTACTAGCCATTTTTAATTTGTCATCTGCAAATGCTTTCAATTTGGACAAGTGTAACGTTTTGTAGTATGGTAAAGGGTTAACTGTTTACTACACACAATCCTGAGTTTTGATGACCCTGAAGAAAAAAGCTTTTGAAATTGAAAACATTGTCAGAAAATGAGATATTGCTGGTAACCTGCATTTTCTCCTTGTCCCACAGTGTTTTCCATCATATTTAAAAACTTATACCACTTATGAATTTGTGTCTACAGATGCTTTCAATTTGGAAGAGTCCAAGATTTGTTGTTTAACGCTTTCCCAAACGATAAATTTTAGACTGGTCCAAATTGAAAGAGTTTGCAGACAACAATTTTAAATTGGATGAAAATGGCAGAAAGTTCTCAAACAGGGTAGAAAACACTGTGGGAAAAGGAGAAATTGCTCGTTACGAGCAATTTCTCCTTTTCCCACAGTGTTTTCAAAAGACTTGTACTGCAGACACGTGAAAACCAGGGCTTGTTTGGGAAAGGGTTAAGAAAGGTTGAAAGTGAAAGCAGTCCTAACACTAAAATATAGCAATGTTTCGATATTTGCTAATTTTACTCCTTCTAGACAGGTTGAAATCCTATGATGGAAATATGCAGACCATGGTAAATAATCATGACGACTAAAGCTTTAATTATGATGATGCTCTATGATCACTTGTATATCATTCATTGATAATATATGGTTATTATTATGGTTAAATAATACATTAAAATTCTTTCACTGTAAATCAAGGCCTAGGGTCAAAATTAAGTCTTTACCACACCACACAATTTTAAAGTTGTCCAAAATCAAAGCATTTGCAGACAACAAATTGAAGGTGGTTCAAATGATTGCCTTTCAGAGGGTAGAAAAAAGTGGAAAAAAAGAGAAAATCCTCGTTACCAGCATTTTCCCCTTTTCCCACAATGGCTTCAAAAGCTTTGTCAGGGTTGTTAAAACTTGGGATTGCATGTTTAAGGGTTAGAGCATATTTTATGTAACAGGTTAAGTCCAACCTTTCGCCTGTGTCTTTCTTTCATTGTTTAACAATGTAACCCCATTATGTATGATCCAAAACTTTGAATACCATCATCTTTAACACGGTCATTTGTATTCAGTAAAAAGTGTTTGCACGACGCTTTGGGGATTTAACTCTTTACCACACAACAAAACTTCAGATCAGTCCAAATTGGAGACGACAAACAAAATGGGGTACAAACGACAGTATCTGACTTTGAGATTGTTGAAAACATTGTGGGAAAAGAAGAAAATGCTGGTAACCAGCATATATCCTTGTGGCTTTAAAATTTCTACAATCTAAAAAAGGCTCACAGACAACATAAAATATGACCAGGGCAACTCTGATTTCTGCCATAGATCTCTACTTCAATATCTGGTATATGTTGAAGTTTGCAGAGGGATTACTGATTCTTACATAGAAATAGCTTGAGTGTAAACAGCCGAAAGTCCAGGTATTTTCTGACCAGCAAAACAGTCCAGAGTTCTGATGACATGAGGAAGACAGCTTTTGAAAACATTGTGGGAACAGGAGAAAATGCTGGTAGCCAGCATTTTCTCCTTTCCCTACCATACTTTCCACTCTTTCAAAGACAAATCCAATCATTGTAAAACATCTATTTTGTTGTCTACAAATGCTCTCAATTTGAACTAGTCTAGAATTTTGTCGTCTGGTAAAAAGTTAATATCTGTCAGTACTGTGGTCTACTATTCCTGATGGATCTGTTAGCTAACCTCTTTAATGAAGTTGAGATCTCTCCGTAAGAAATAAATAGCCTGATGAAGGTTGTCCTCCTCACACAGGCTGATAGCTTCCTCATGGGCTGACCAATAATTCTGCTTTATAAACTCTCTCTGAAAGCACAAAAAATATACTGATTGATTGATTGTATGATATTTAGCACTGTTTTCAATATTACATGTATTTCAGTTATATTGCAGCAGCCCATGCACCTATCAATGCTTTCTGTAGTTTCTGTTACCAGAACTTTGCATAATGTTCTTACAAAGCCACTGGCTGCTTCCCACATAACGACCGTCAAAACAATGAAGATAATAGAGGAATGATACCCTTTGCAATGACTGTCACCAATCTTCTGAAGAAACTGGCTTAACTGGGGATTTTAACCAGCCACCCCATTGTTCTCAAGTCCTATGCCCTACCCACTATGCTACCAGGGCTCAGAATATTAGTTAAAAAGTCATTATATACTTGGCTTTTTTTTTTAGACTGAGGACTGTATACATGTGTAGGTCTGTGTGGTAACAACAAAAGCAAAGTTGGCATGTAAAAAACTGAAAGTAGAATGAGTAGAACACAGGCACGTATGACAATATCTGGTTCCAGTTAGATCTGACATGCAAATCTGCTAAAAATGACGTAATGAATTGGTATACCTCAAAAGCTCTTGTCTGTTTAGTCATCCATCCAGCTATTCGAGATTTCACAGGATATGCAGTGCGCAGATGAGACAGAAGCTGTAAAACAGCATAAAAAAGGTAAATTGAATCTCACTGACACACAAAATTTTTCCTGTATATTTTTCAAAATCTTTCTTCTTTCGGATCTTGAAAATGTAAGAGCCACCATGCTCTGGCAAAAGGGGGCTTCATGCATCTCCGTGCTGCGCAATACCTAACAAACCATCACATAATCATGGATCCATAACAGCCACTTTTTTTTTTCACAACCAACTTAATCATGAGTTAGAATAGTCCTTAGACATACAAAAAATTGACCAATAGCAAAACATTTCAGTGCAGGTCAGCCTGCATGGACTGTGCAGGCTGACCTGGGTCAATAGTTTTTGCAGATAAATTAAGCCCTGTTTTCACAGAGCATGGCTCATATGATTGTTTGTTCAAGGATTAAACTAAGAAAAGTATGCAAGCAGGACATCTTGATAAGGTGACTACAAAATAAGACAACTAGGTCTCCTTAAGTCACACAATGTCATGATTTTATCCAAAAATTCTTATTGTACTTAATTTTTCTCTACATACCCTTGCAATACAACACTTTTCCAAACAGATTTTTTTTTTAATTATCCATGGATATGGATCACTGGTCCATATCAAATCTTTACCACACAGTCCCAAGGTTCAATGACCCTGAAGGAAAAGGCTTTTGAAAACATTGTGGGAAAGTAGAAAATGCTGGTTACCAACATTTTCTACCTTTCCCACAAAGTATTCTACCATGTCAAAGAAACCTGGTTCATTTATATCACTTTTCAAGTTGTCATCTGCAGATGCTTTGAATTTGCAGAGCGTCTAGAATCTGATGTATGGTAAAGAGTCATGGCATTTGTAAATGACAAATAAAGTACAACTCAAATCAATGGACTAGTTCTTGAAATGGTAGAAAATGTTGTGGGAAAAGGCGAAAATGCTGGTTAAAACACAGGATTGTTTGGTAAAAAGTTAATAAAGGCTGAATCTAAGACAGTAACTACCGTAAGTAGAGAGTATTGTTTTGTATTATAATAGAGTTTACTAGAAGGGGCAAAGGGGTTTCATCCAAACCATTTATCACAAAAGCAAGAGTTTTAACCCTGTTGAAGAGGCCTTTTGAAAACATCTTGTGAAAAAGCCAAAATGCTGGTAAACAGCATTTTCCCTTTCCAACAATTTTTTCTACCCGTTCACAGACTAATCCTATAATTTGAGCCCACATTCAATTAGTCCTCTGCAAATATTTTCCTGTATGGGCAAGTCTAAATCTTAGCTGTTGGGCAAAGGGTTAAAAAGCATTCAGTTGTATGATATTATCACAAGAAAGAGTAACTTGTATTGTCTGACAGTAATACAGCATAAAAAATTTACATCAGCTTTATGTTTCTCCATTTTCTGTTGTAAACTACTGGTTGCTTTTTGCATAGCTATCACTGACTTGGCTTGATCCACCAGGAGAAAAGCTGAAATAAGAATTTAAGACAATATTTAAGAGTGTACTCATGTGGCAAACTTTGTAGTAATCATGAAACAGAATATAATCCTTAACATGCTTTTTTCACAAATATATTTGGGCATTGAAGATCAGGATGGGACAGCACAATAAGTGCAATCTCATCTTGGGTCAACAGTGTCTATGTCAATACATTATGGCCAAAAACAGCCCTTACACTGCAGCAGATGGCTATTTTCCCTTACTGTAAAAGAACTACATCTTGTTAATCTTACACTGTAGGATCAATATTTTTCACTTTTTAGAGAATAATTATGCCACTTCTCAAATATCACCAAACAAGTACCACATTTTGGCCCTTTCATAGGGCTATTTTCAAACTCCTGTGTAAATTGGAGCGATTAATCTCTTTCCATTATAAGTTGTTTTTTTTTCTCTTTTTTCAAATCATCAAAAATGGGACAATTTTCTTTCCTTCAAATATATATCCTTTGTGCTACTTGGGGCTACCTAGTCTTTTATTTCTGTGACACTTGTTAACTCTTTCCCAAACAACAGCAAGTTAGACTTTTCCAAACTGAAAGCATTTGCAGCCAAGAAATTCTCTGTGGTCCAAATGATGGTATTTGTCTTTTGAAGGGTTAGGAAACATTGTGGAAAAAGAAGCAAATGCCAGCATTTTCTCATTTTCCAACAATGTTTTCAAAAGCCTTCCTTTTCAGAAGACTAAATATCTGACAGGTCTTTAAATGACACAGAAGCAATAGGGTCTGTTCTAGGGACAAAAATTTTGTGAGAGAAGTAGAAAATACTGGTTACCATCTTTTTCTCCCTTCAAAAACCTTCCTTTTCAAAGTCATACTAAACATGGAATCATTTGGTTAAGGATTGATTAAGACTGGATTGAATGAAAAGAGCCTCTATTTGCTCTTTCTGTTAACCCTTTACCACACAATTCCAACTTTTAACAACCCTGAGAAAGAAGGCTTTTGAAAACATTGAGAAAAAGAGAAAATGCTAGTAATCAGCATTTTCTTCTTTTCCCACATTGTTTCTACTCTTCTATAAACAAATTTCAATGTTTGGGTCACATATAATTTATTGTCTGTTAAATGCTTTCAACTTGGACAAGTCTAAAATTTTGTCGTTTGGTAAAGACTTCATGCCTTTCCATTATGTATTTTACCTCCTCCCCCATTTACATACATCCTTTATGAAAGATAAAGTTACAGAAATGTTAGCAATAAACAAGGCTGGACATAAGCAACTAATTACCAATCCTGGGTTCTATGCTTTCTAGCTCAGCATTGTTCAAAATGGCCTTAAACACACGTCTTAAGTATTCCTCTTTAACTGCATCATTCACAGCCTGTGGAAAAAACGTGCAAAGTCATTCAGGTCTTGGGTCATTAATCTTATTATGTTAATAAGCAAATTAAAGATTAATATGTCCGAATTATTATGAAAAAAGGGAAATGTTATATAACATTCCATTTCGGGAAAATGTAACACGTTAACCCTTTACCGAACAATTCTGAATTTTAATGACCCTGAGGAAAAAGGCTTTCAAAATGTTGTAGGGAAACAAGAAAATGCTGGTAATCAGTTTTTTCTCCTTTTCCCACAATGTTTTCTACCATTCCGAAGATAAATCCCATCATCTTAGCCTTATTCACTTTGTTGTGTACAAATGTTTTGATTTAGATAATAAGCCAAGACAAATTTCTCCCCCTTCTTCAACAATATTTTTTTTTCATCCGTCAAAACCCCCAAAAAGATCAAATTCATACAAGAGTAAGAATGAAAAATATCAAATCTTAGTATTACATATTATTTCATGCTTTTCTGTAGTTATCGAGAAATAATGATGGATTATGGTTTGATATTTCATGGTTACGACCAGTGAAAAATACCGATTTCATATTTTCTAATTCTTCAGTTGAGGGCAGAAACACTAGTTCCTGCGCACTAGTTAACAAGGGAAACAGCGTGTGCCATTCAACCAGAGAGAAATATGACGTAATTTACGCACATTTACTCCATATTTCTCGCACTTTATGTAATATTGTTATGCATTGTTATGTGAGGGGGGTAAGCCACGGATAATAATCAAAAACAACCGTACTGGATTTTGATGAAAGTCCCAACAAAAAAGGGGTAAAAAGCATATAATAAATAGAATACTGGGTGAAAGATAGAAATTTACTTCACTGAGTGAACATCATCAGTAATATTTTCGCAAAAGGTGCAGCCACTCGTGAAAATATGGCTGATGATATTTACTCTATGAAATAAATTTCGATCTTTCACCGAAAAAAACAAATATCCTCTATGTCATTACCTTTGATATGTCTTTATTTGACAGTCCTTGGCCTGGGAAAATAAACAATAATAATCACAAGAAACATTAGCTGGCAAAATTACAAAACAAAAACCACAAAAACGATAGTTTCTAAATTGAGAAAAAAGTTTTTCTGCAGTATTTTGACCATAAGCATGTCTAACCTAGTACGATAATGGCCATTTTTCACACCAACAACAAAGACAAATTAAATGACAGGAATGTAACTTGAAGGAACAGAAAGGTTTACTTTTTCATTAGTAGGAAAACATGTTGGGAAAAGGAGCAATTGCTTGATACAAACATTGATCTTTCCCCCAAAAGTTTTAGAAAACTTTCATCAGCATGGGCAAAAAAACTTGTATTTGTGTAATACTCGATGAACCCTTTACCACACAATACCGAGCTTTGATGACCTTTAGATAGGCCATCATATTGAAAACATTGTAGGATAAGAAGAAAATGCTGACAACCATCATTTTTCTCCTTTTACGCATTTAACCCCTTACCACACAATCTCCAGTTTTAACAACCCTGAAGCAGAAAGCCCTTTAAAAACACTGTGAGAAAAGGTAACCAACATTTTCTCCATTTCTAGATTGTTTTTCATCCTAATTGAGACAACTTCCAATATTTGAGCCATGTTTAATTTGCTGTCTGCAAATACTCACAACACAGACAAGTCTAAAATTTTGTCATCTGGTAAAGAGTTAACCTCTACTAAAATGTTCACATTTATATCAACATACCCAAACACTCTGAACTTGTGATCTCAGTTTGCAAAGTTACAAACCTACACGTACAGAGAAGGGAAGTGGGAAGGACTGTGACAAGATCAATAAAAATCTTATACAACTCTTTACCTTTTATACAACTCTCTTACTCTTCAGACTGGCCCAAATTCATAGCATTTGCCGACAACAAATTAAATGTGGCTCAAATAATTGGATTTGTTTCTGAAAGGTTAGAAAACATGTTGGGAAAAGGAGAAAATGCTGTTTACCAGCATTTTCTCATGATGTTTTAAAAAGTCTAATTTCCAAGAGGCCACAAAACTCGTCATTGTGTGGTAAAGAGATAACCAATATTTTCTTCAACCCCTGTTCTGAGAATTCAGTTTTAAATTGCACTGGTGCAAAAAGACAAATCCAACTACACACAGCTTAGGTTTTAGTGAAAGTATAATTGTAGAAGAAGGATTTCTGTATGCAAGTCATAATATGAACTCAAGGGAGACAACCATTAAACATACCTTTGAGGTCCTGGATCATTTTCTGTCTGAAGTTAATATACCAGCCTTTTGCCTCTCTATCCAATATGTTACTGAGAATGGGAATACAGTTGTTTATCAAATCTGTAATGAACGTTCAATAAATACACTGTAACTATGTGATAAAAGCATAAACTCTTTATGAGAACAGACCTGGGGTAGTATTCACCAGTTGTTAAAAATATTGTTTAAATTTTCTAATTTCCAAGGGTAGCCATCTGTATAGCTGAGAATTAGACTTGAATTTTGAATGATTGGTATGTATGGTCCTAGAAAAGATTGAACAAGAGCACTGCATGCAGATGCCAACACCTGGCTGCGGTTCCTTAATTTTCAGTGCCAAGTCATGAAAGGGGCAAAACTCTGTCAAATACTTTAATGGTTACCGGTCTTTCTTGTATAGGCTCCCCTTTTGATAATAAACAACTTATCCACGTTCGAAGAAAATATCTTCCGTAATAACAAAGATATTATAAACTGTCAAAGTCATCGCATGACAACGCAGACGATGGCGTGCAACACGGACACCGCCACAAGGGCTATGACAATACTTCAACTTGTTCTTTGAAAACAGCCGAGCTAAAAATGAAAACAAAATGACATGCAAGTTGAGGCTGCACATTCTATAGAGTGTTATCTTTATAAATGCAATCCACAATCCCCTGAAGTCATCTTCAGTATTTTAGCCTTTACCAAACAATCCCAACTTTTGACAATCATGGAAAAAAAGCTTTGAAAACATTGTGGGAAAAGGAGAAAATGCTGCTAACCACCATTTTCTACTATTTCCACTATGTTTTCTATCCTATCACAGAAATATCTTACCGTTTAAGCAATATTTAATTTGTTGTCTGCAAATGCTTTCAATTTGGACCAGTCTAAAAATTTGTGGTTTGGCATAGAATTAAAGAATTCAAATATTCCTGACTCAAAAAATAACAGTAAAGTTTTACCACTATTAAACAATCTCAGATCTATGTCCAGTCCCTTTGGTGTTTGATAGATATATGGTATTGCTGGAGGCCTTAACATAGGATTCTGTAATGAAATAGAAGTCTGGAATTTACCCTTTATCAAATCTGATGCTATTAGGAGCTTGAGGAATTGGACTTATAAAAAACATAATGGAAAAAAGGAGAAATGCTGGTAACCAGCATTTTCTCCTTATCTCAAAATGTTTCTACACTTTGACCGACATATATGTAATTATCCATAATTTGAGCCTCTGTATTTGTGATCTGCGAATGCAATGAGTTTGAACAAGTCTAAAATTTCGTCACCTGGTACAAGGATAATTCTTTTCCTGCAATATAAATTTGAACCATGTTCTGGCTAAAGGGGGCTTAATGCATCTCTGTGACACATTCTAGCAATCAAACCATCACAATTATGGCTCCATATAAGCCACTTTCTTTTTCGCGAACCAAAAGAATCAAGAGACGGACAGGTCCTTGCACATACAGAAAATTGACAAACACCGAAAAGTTTCAGGCCAGGTCAGCCTGCACAGACTGCAAAGGCTGACCTGGATTGATAGTTTTCTCAGATGTATGAAACCCCCTTTTCACAGAGCATGGCTCATTTGTATGTGACTAAACCCCACACAGAAAAAAAAAATTTTTTTGCCGAACTAGAAATCATTGCAGATGATTTTCTAGTCATAGTTTTGAGTCATATAAATGACTGTTTTCATTCACGATCAGCCCAATGCAGTCTAGTATTAACCCTTTCCCAGACAAGCCCTGGTTTTCATGTGTCTGCAATACAAGTCTTTTGAAAACACTGTGGGAAAAGGAGAAATTGCTCGTAACAAGCAATTTCTCCTTTTCCCACAGTGTTTTCTACCCTGTTTGATAACTTTCTGCCATTTTCATCAAATTTAAAACTGTCGTCTGCAAACTCTTTCAATTTGGACCAGTCCAAAATTTGTCGTTTGGGAAAGGGTTAAGCAATCTTTAGAAAAAGAGTCTTTCACAACTGTAGTTGCCTTTGTTGCCAGTGTAGATAAAGATCAGACTGTACAAAAGTGCAGTCTGATCTTTGATCTACACTGTCCACTTATGCGGAAATACTATAGACAAAAGCAACCACTGAATTGCACTCAATTAGGTCTTATTTCTTTACTAATTTGAGCAACATTGCAGGGAAGAAAAAAAGAGTACAATCATGTTTCTTCTTATTGCAAATTCAGCCACCGATGACTCAACTCTTTACTAGACAACAAAATTTAAGACCTGTCCAAATTCAAAGCGTTGACAGAAGACAAATCAAATGTGGGCTCAAATGTTTGGATTTGTTTCTGAAAGGTTTTAAAACAAATGCTAATTACCAGCATTTTCTCCTTTTCCCACTATGTTTTCAAAAGCTTTCTTTGTTAGGGTCATTAAAACTCGAGATTGTGTGGTATAGGGTCAAATGCTACACAAGGACAGATTAGGAAAAACTTGAACTGCAGAAAAAGGTGACTTAATAACCCCATCAGGTTCTTTGATAGAGATGCAGTTGTTCAAACCCTGTAAAAGGTCAAATAAACCCATCATACATTTTCAGTTGAGAAGTAGGACCCAAATAAAATACAATATCAAGGTTGCCTTTGTTTCTTGCTGGGCTTGGGTAGTGCAGCCAGTAGCATGCAGGACTTGAGAACAGGGGGTAGCTGGTTTGAATCTTCACATACCCAATGATGTACAGAAAGACAGGCTGATTGCAGTATACCCCAGAAAAAATGTTTTGCTGGAGTATAAAAGTCTGATTGAAAAAAAAAATCACAGGCTTTCTATAACTTGGCTGTTTATAAAGAGGATGCAAATTCTTAACCAAATTTCAGAATTTGAATTCTTCACAGCAGATTTAAATACATAGGACCTACTATAACAATGTCATAAAAATTAGCCATGCTCTGTGGAAAGGGGGCTTAATGAATCTGCGAAAAGTTTTGACCCATGTCAGCCTGCACTGTCCTGTCTGCGTAGGCTGACCTGCGCCGAAACTTTTCGCTTTTGGTCAATTTTCTATATGTCCAAGGACCATTCTACCTGATGATAAAGTCGATTCATGAAAAAAGTGGCTATTATG
Organism: Tridacna gigas; assembly: GCA_945859785.2. NCBI lineage: Eukaryota > Metazoa > Mollusca > Bivalvia > Cardiida > Cardiidae > Tridacna > Tridacna gigas. Next base: position 23,581,424 of record OX244030.2, read on the forward strand.
GATCCATGATCATGTGATGGCTTGATATCATGCATCATGGAGATTTATTAAGCCTCCTTTTGTCAGAGCATGGCTCAAATATATTTGTCTCACCTTGTTTCTCTCTGCTGTGCTAAGTCGACTTTTTTCTTTCACGAAAGTACAAAATTTCCCAAAAGCTTGTCGGTAACTTGGCTGAAATCATGTACAACAAGAGGGCCATGATGGCCCTGTATCGCTCCACTGGCTTATAAATATAAACCATGAAGAAAAGTCTTCACTATATAAGCCCTTATAAAACTTTGACCCCAAGGCTACAGTCTGACTAAATGGGGAATATATGTATTAGAAGAATAACATGCCAAATGTGGGAGTTCTTGGCCTTATGGCTGGTAACAAGATGGTTTCTGAACTTTTCACTCCATAAACCCATGTAAAACTTGTGACCCCTGGTGCAGGGCCAAACTTGATCCTAGAGCTGTAACTTGGGCCCTCTTTGTAACTGTCCACTAGATAATGCTATAATTATATGCAAAATTTGGTAGCCTAAGCCTTATGGCTATGTACACCAAGATTTAAAAGTTTTCCCTATGTAAGCCTATGTAAATCTTGTGAACCCCCCCCCCCCCCCACAAATATGAGGCCAAATTGACCCCAGGACTATACTTTGGGCACTTTTGGTAGACCCCAACTAGATCAAGCTAAATGCCAAATTTGGTAGCCCTATGCCTTATGGTTTCAGACAAGAAGATTTTTAAAGTTTTCTCTATATAAGCCTATGTAAAACTTGTGACCCCTGGGGCAGAGCCAATTTTGACCCCAGGGCTATAATTTCAAGAAACATGGTAGAGGTCTACTACATAAAGCTACATGCCAAATTTGGTAGCCCTATGCCTTATGGTTTCAGACAAGAAGATTTTTAAAGATTTCCAATATTTTTCAGTTTTGTTGCCATGGCAACCAGAGTTTTTGAAGGAATCAAATTCTTTCAAGAAATTCTGAAGAGGACCATGGCAGGATCATTTCTGTGAAGTTTCATGAAAATTGGATGAGTAGTTTCAGAGAAGATGTTTGAAATAAAAGTTAACACACGGACGGACGGACGCACGCACGCACGACGGACACAGGGCCATGACATAAGCCCGCTGGCTTTCGGCCAGTGGAGCTAAAAATGAATGGCTGTAAAATATTCCATGTATTTGTTCATCTATTTCTATGCTGAAACATGAAATGTTACTGATTATATATGTAAAACACAAACATGTAAAAAATTCTCCAACACAGCGATATAAGTTCATAATGGTATGACCTTGAATAATAATCTGACATATATAGGACCTGACCTTAGTTTGCATTTGTGATGAAATTTTATGACATGAGTTTAGAAAACTGTTATTACACAAGCCGTTGGCAAGATTTATGGAAATTTTATGATAAGACCAATCAACTCCAGATTCTTTTTAACCTTTTACTAGTGTTTTATCGACCCTGCAGAAGGCTTTTGAAAACACTGTAGGAAAGAAGAAAATGCTGGTTACGCACTTTCTCCTCTACCAAATTTTTTCAACCCTATCATAGACAGAGATCATCACTTGAACTACATTTTGTTTGTAGTCTGTGAATGCTTTCAATTTGGTCCACTCCAAAATTTAGCTGTTTGGAAAAGACCTATTCACATGAATGTAACTTTGGAATTCAGACCTTAATGATGAAAACAAACATCTGCATCAGTAAATTTTCATGAATGAGACAGACTCACCTATCTGATAGGAGTCAATATCTGGTATGAGTATTTCCAAAACGGCAACATTTATTTGACTTTAACTCTTTACCAAACGACAAAATTTTAGACTGGTTCAAATTGAAAGCATTTAAATATGATAAATTCAATGTGGCTCAAAAACTGAAACTCGCCTTTGCAAGGGTAGAAAACATTGTGGGAAAATGAGAAAATGCTGGTTACCAGTATTTTCTCCTTTTCCCACAATGTTTTCAAAAGGTCAGTTCCTCAGGGTCATTAAAACTCAGGATTAAATAAGGGTTAAATAGAAAATTACAAAAATCTTAGCTTTGCCATAATCATTGATTTGGACAGGTAAATTGACAAGGAAATGAAAGTCAAACACGTTTTAAATTGCATAATATACCTGCTTTGACCTATGATGTCATGTGATGCTTCCACGACAACACAATCTTCTTATCTGAAATGCTTAAAAGGAAATTTGTAATGGCTATGTTTTGATATATAAAGGTATTTGATGCTCTACCTACCTTGACATCCAGTTCTGCTACCAAATATCTCATATGTTCCATTTGAATTTTGGACTCAAGTTCCCCAGGGCTTGTAGATGGCATCCCAAATACAATATCTGAAAAAAAAAAAAGAACCACAAAATACAATTGTTATAATTGAGTCATGCTCTATGAAAAAGGGGTTTAACCCTTTACCACACAATCCCGTATTTTCACGACCCTGAAAGAGAGGGCTTTTTTCAAAAGGCCTTTTTTTCTTCAGATTTGTTAAAACATAAAATTGTTTTGCATCGGAAGATTTTCAAATCACCCTCCCAAAACATGAATAATCTACAAAAGTTCATATGCATGACTGTATTAACCTTTTCCCAAACAATTCCAAATTTTAATGACCCAAAAGATCAACCCTTTTGAAACTGTTATGGGAAAATGAGAAACACTCATGCAATTTATGACAATAAACTGTGACTCCAATGATGAGATTTGTCTTTGAGAGGGTAGAAAACATCGTGGGAAAAGGAGAAAATGCTAGTTACCAGCATTTTCTCCTTTTCCCACTATGTTTCCATAAGCATTCTAACTCAGAGCAGTGCTTACCTAGAATTTTCCATAGTCCTCTTCCCCAGCTCTTCACTGACTCTGACAAACTAAAGAAAGGGGAGACAATTCTGTTTCTTGCTGTTATAATCAACAGACGCAGAGCCAAGGCTGTGTCCTGAAAATCATTTAAAGGCAATTCAATAGCAAATCTAGAAAATAGTTGGCTCTTGAACAATCTTTGCCAATCAACATACAGCTACATTCTTTATGTCCTTGCGGCAATGGGTTTTACTCCACTGCAACACAACCATGAAGAAAAAATCCTTAGAAAACATTATGGCAAAAGAAGAAAATGCTGATAATCAGCATTTTATCCTCCGATGTTTTCTTTCATTCCAAAGGCAATTTTCAGATTTGGAGTCATGTTTAATTTGGCATCTGCACATGCTCTCAATTTGGACCAGTCAAAAACTTTATTGTCTGGTCAAGAGTTTACAAGAAATAAAATTCAATAATTCTTACAAATTGAAAGTATTGCAGGGGACAAAAACAACTGTGGCTCAAATGATGCAGTTGTCTTTGAAAGAGCAGAAAAACATTGTTGGAAAAGAAGAAAATGCTAGTTACAAGGATTTTCTCCTTTTTCCACAATGTTTTCGAAGCCAATTTTTGCCACAGGGTCCTTTAACCCGTTACCAGACGACAAAATTTAAGCCTTGTCCAAACTGAAAGCATTTGCAGACAACAATTTCTGTGTGGCTCAAACGGTGCAACTTTTGTTTGACAGGGTTGAAAACATTGTGGGAAAAGGAGAAAATGCTGGTTACCAGCATTTTGTCCTTTTCCCACAATGTTTTCAAAAGGCTTCTTTCCAAGACGGCATTGTGTGTTAAAGGGTTATACCTTGTTTTCATTTGGTCAAGGTCTAAATAATGATGGTATAAAAGAAAGCAAATCACTCCTTTAACCCTTTACCACACAATCCCCAGTTTTAATGACCCTGAGGAAGAAGCCTTTTGAAAACCTTGTGGGAAAAGGAGAAAATGCTGCTAACCAGCATTTTCTCCTTTTCTCACAATGTTTTCTACTCTTTCACGGGCAAATCTCATAATGCCAGACACAATTAAATTGTTATCTGCAAAATGCTCTCAATGTGGACAAGTCTACATTTTTGCCGTGTGGTAAAGAGTTAACCACTGAAAATATTCTTTCTTTACTTTTCTTTTGGTATACTACTTGCTGCCTTTGTATTTGGTTTAACCCTTCACAACACAATCCTGAATTTTATCATCCTCGAGTAAAAAGGCTTTTGAGTGAAAAAAAACATTGTAGGAAAAGGAGAAAGTGCTAGTAACCACCGTTTTCTCCTTTTCCCACAATGTTTTCTACTTGTTCTGAGACAAATCATTCCAACAATATTAAACTTATTGTCGTCAAATCCATCAAGACAAGTCTTAAATTTCTTTGCTTGTTAAGAAGTCAACCCATGTGTGACTTGTAACAGTTCATAATAAGTCTTAAAATAACAAGAGCTGCCGAAAGTAAACAAAGCAGGTCTTAAAATGAATCTAAATTTAAATCATACCATCTAAAAGTATGCAAATCATTGTGAAGATGACAATCTGTTATTGTACAGTCAGTCCAAGTGTTAGTCGCTGGCAGAAAAATTAATTTCAAAACTAGGCTAAAACCTGTCCGGACACTCTATCTTTTGTTTACTTTTTGCCTGATTTTAAAATTTATTTTTCTCCCATCAACTTATACTTGGACCAACCACACAGTAACAGATTGTCATATTTACAATATTTTCCATACTTTTAACCCTTTCCCAGACGACAAATTTTGGACTGGTCCAAATTGAAAGAGTTTGCAGACGACAATTTTATATTTGATGAAAATGGCAGAAAGGTCTCAAAAAGGGTAGAAAACACTGTGGGAAAAGGAGAAATTGCTCGTTACGAGAAATTCTCCTTTTACCACAGTGTTTTCAAAAGACTTGTACTACAGACACATGAAAACCAGGGTTTGTTTGGGAAAGGGTTAAATGGTATGACTTAAATTAACCCTTTCTCAAGTTTTAGTGGCCCTCAAGAAATAACCTTTTAAAAACATTGTGGGAAAAGTATATAATGCCGGTAACCACTATTTTCTCCTTTTTTCACTATGTTTTCTACCCTTTCTAAGTTAAATTTCATCACTTAACCCTTTCCAAAATGACAAAATTTTAGACTTGTCCAAATTAAAAGCATTTGCAGACGACAAAATAAATTGACTCAAAAATAGAAATTTGTTTTGGGAAGATTAGAAAACATTGTGGGAAAAGGAGAAAATGCTGGTTACCAGCATTTTCTCCTTTTCCCACAATGTTTTCAAAAGGCTTCTTCTTTAGGGTCATTAAAACCTGAGATTGTGTGGTAAAGAGTTAAGACACATAAAATTTATCATCTGCAAATGCTTTGAATTTGGAATAATCTGAAATTTCTGTAGTTTGGTAAAAAGTTACAAAAAGAGCCCGTGTCTTCCTCACATGTTTCAAAGTCAAAATCAAAAGCTTTTGCAAACGACAATAGAACTGTGACTGAAAAATAAAAATTCGCCTTTGGAAGGGTAGAAACATTGCGGGAGAAGGAAAAATGCTGGTTACCAGCATTTTCTCCTTTTCCCACTACATTTTCAAAAAGCTTTTTCCTTAGAGTTGTTAAAACTCAGGATTGTGTGGTAAAGAGTTTAAGCTCTTCACCAGCCTATGGCTGTATTTTAACTCTTTACCAGATGACAATATATTTGGACCAGTGCAAATTCAAAGCATTTGCAGACGACAAATTAAATGTGGCTCAAATGATTGGATTTGTTTCTGAAAGGTTAAAAAACATTGTGGGGAATACAGAAAATGCTGGTTACTGACATTTTCTCCTTTTCCCACAATGTCTTAAAAAGTCTACTTTGCCAGGGTTTTTAAAATTCAGGATTGTGTGGCAATGGGTTAACAACCCTATGGGAAAAAGCTTTTGAAAACATTTTCAGAAATGGGGAAAATGGTCGAAATCACCATTTTCTCCTTTTTTCCTCACAATGTTTTCATCCCTTTCATATAGATGTATTTTGTTTTCTGCAAAAGCTATCAATTTAGATGATTCTAAATTTTGCTGTTTGGCAAAAAGTGGAAAAAAAAGGGTCTAGTTTACATGAAGGGAGAAACAGGTAAGATTTAACCCTTTACAAAACGATCTGGTGGGGTCGAAACAACCTGTAAGATGAGGGTCTATGAAAAGATTGTGGGAAAAGGAGAAAATGCTGGTAACCAACACTTTCTCCTTTTGCAACAATGTTTTCTGTTTTTCAGTACTTTTCTATAATTTCAGCCACAACTAATTTGTCATCTGCGACTACCTGTCACACAGTCTGGACTAAAATATTGCTGTATGGTAAAGAGTTCAACCTTTCTCATACAATAAATTTTAGACTTTTCCAAATACATTGCATTTGCAGGCTAAAAATCTGAAAGTGGTACAAATGAACTGAAGTTCTTTGACATGGTGGAAAACATTTTGGGAAAAGAAGAAAATGCTGGTTACCAGCATTTTCTTCTTTTCCAACAATGTTTTCAAAAGGCCTATTCCTCAGGGTCGTAAAAACATGGGACTGTTTGGTAAAGGGTTAAATGTTTACAAGACTAAACTAGAGCATACATTTAACAGAGAATCATGTGCCTTCTTGGAGCCTTTCTGCAGGAGCTGTGATAATCTCCACCTGTGGACTTGTCCTGGAAAATTCACACTTGCCACCTGGAATTCTCTGCAAATAAAAACCCCAACAGTCCACCCATTACTTCTTCTACAATGAGATTTCTTTCGAACTTATAGGCAATTTCTCCTTTCTCCTCTACAATTTCTTTTTCTTTCAGAAGAAAGCTTTCTAGCAGGAGCTGGGTTTTGAAAATATGACAGGGAAAAAGGAGTAAATTATTTGTCACAACCCTTGTCCCATAATGATTTCTATATCCCCCTCCCCCACAAAAAAAAAAACAAAACAGAAAACCCTCCTTTCCTTGTGGTAGTCAGCAGTAGGTTTAGAATAACCATTTTTAACCCCTTTAGCAAACAATCCCTACTTTTAACGACCCTGAGGGAGAGGGCTTTTGAAAAAATTGTGGGAAAAGGAGAAAATGCTGGTCAACAGCATTCTCTCCTTTTCCCATAATGTGTTCCCTGTTACAGAAGAATTTCATGCCTTGATTTATAGTTAGTTTTTTCGTCGGCAAATGCTTTTAATTTGGGCATGGCTAAAATTTTGTCATATGGTAAAGAATTTCAGCTAATGAGTTAACTCTTTACCAAATGACAAATTTTAGACTGGTCCAAATCTTTTCCAAAGCCCTCTACTTCATGGTCCTTAAAACTCGGGATTGTGTGTTAAAGAGTTAAATATTTCCTCTGTATTGGTAGATAGCTTGCTAGGAAAATGCAAAACATGACTGTACAGTCATGTTCTCTGGAAAGAATGTAATAAACATTGAAATTTGCTTAGAACTGCAAGATTCTCCATTTGAAACAATGCTTCTCTACTTTTGAACCGCTTTTTCCAACAATAGCTTCCTAGATGTACCTGTTCCCTGCTTTTGACATGTTTTTTAAACTAATAAGTTCAAAAGTACCAGTCCTTTGCCAAGGCAGCAATAGAAGACATTCATAAATTTTCTTGACTCAAAAAGAGGTATGAACAGAAAAGAGACTTAGTTACTGGGACTAGTAGGAATAGAAAGTAGTTCTTTTTTCTACTTTTTTTATCAGCTTAAGTACCCTAGTACATGTACAACTCTTCTGCAAAGAAGTAAAAAAAAAACTGTATTACCCATGATTCCAAACATCTTTCAGTTGGTCATCATCCAGCTTTTTCAGTTCGCCATATGGATCTGTGGCCACAAGCTCTAACTCATCAAAGGATGGTGCCTTGAACAAGTCTCTGTAGTGAATAAGACCCTGAAATATAATCAAAGCGTTGGTGTGGCATTTGTCAAGGGAGCCATTGTGTGGAATTAATAATTTGAACAAGAGGGCCATGATGGCCCTGGGTCGCTCACCTTAGTACAGTGCCTTCAAGGTTTTTCTTTAATTTGACCATGTGACCTAGTTTTTGACCGCAGGTGACCCAATTTCAAACTCAGTATTAATTTCATGAAGACAAACATTCTGACCAATTTTCAAGTCAATTGAGCAAAAAATGTGGCCTTGAGTGCCCTATAGATATTTCTTTAATTTGACCTAGTGATCTAGATTATGACCCCAGATGACCCAAATTTGAACTGGTCTTTGACTATATCAAAAGAAACATTTTAACCAATTTTCAAATCAAATGAATAATAAATGTGGCCTCTAGAGTGCCCACTAGCTATTTCTTTAATTTGACCAAGTGAACTAGTTTATGACCCCAGTTGACCCAAATTCAGACTAATGTGAGATTTTACAAAGACAAACATTCTGACCAATTTTCAAGGCAATTAAGCAAAGAATGTGGCCTCTAGAGTGCACACAAGGTATTTCTTTATTTTGACCTAGTGACCTAGTTTATGGTTCCAGGTGACCCAAATCCAAACTCATCTGGTATTTCATCAAGACAAACATTCTGGCCAAATTTCAGGTCATTTGAGCAATAAATGTGGCCTCCAGAGTGCAAACAAGGTATTTCTTTAATTTGACCCAGTGAACTAGTTTATGACCCAAGTTGACCCAAATTAATCTTATGTGAGACTTTATAAAGACAAACTTTCTAACTAATTTTTAGGGCAATTGAGCAAATAATGTGGCCTCGAGAGTGCCAACAAGGTATGACCTAGTGACCTAGTTTATGACCCAAGATGACCCAATTTTGAACTCAATGAACTTGTTGCGCTTAGATGGGCAAACAAACTTAGAAGAGAATCACTACATACCAAATATCAAAGCTCTACGCCTTCCAGTTTTAAAGAAGAATTTTAAAGTTTTCCTTCTTTGTTCCTATGTTCAAACTTGTGACCCCCGGGGCTGGGCCAGTTTTGACCCAGGGGCATCATATGAACAAACTTGGTAGAGAGGTCCACTAGGAAATGCTACATACCAAATATCAAAGCTCTACACCTTCCCGTTTAAGAGAAAAAGAAATTTAAAGTTTTCCTTCTTTGTTCCTATCTTCGAACTTGTGACCCCCGGGGTGGGGCCAGTTTTGACCCACGGACATCATATGAACAAACTTGGTAGAGGTCCACTCTGAGATGCAACATACCAAATATCAAAGCTCCACACCTTTCAGTTTCAGAAAAGAAGAATTTTAAAGTTTTCCTTCTTTGTTCCTATGTTCGAACTTGTGACCCCAGGGGCTGGGCCAGTTTTGACCCAAGCAGCATCCTTGGAACAAACTTGGTGGAAGTCCACTAGGAGATGCTACATACCAAATATCAAAGCTCTATGCCTTCCCATTTAAGAGAAAAAAAAAATTAAGTTTTCCTTCTTTGTTCCTATGTTTGAACTTGTGACCCCCGGGGCAGGGCCAATTTTGACCCCAAGGGCATCATATGAACAAACTTAGTAGAGGTCTACTAGGAGATGCTTCATGCCAAATATCAAAGCACTATGCCTTCTAGTTTTACAGAAGAAGATTTTTAAAGTTTTCCTTCTTTATTCCTATGTTGGAAATTGTGACCCCTGGGGTGGGGCCAGTTTTGACCCCAGGGGCATCATATGAACAAACTTGGTAGAGGTCCACTAGGAGATGCTACATGCCAAATATCAAAGCTCTAAGCCTTCAAGTTTCAGAGAAGAAGATTTTTAAAGTTTTCCTTCTTTGTTACTATGCTCAAACTTGTGACCCCCGGGGTGGGGCCTGTTTTGATCCCAGGGGCATCATATGAACAAACTTGGTAGAGGTCCACTAAGCAATGCTACATACCAAATATCAAAGCTCTACGCCTTCCAGTTTCAGAGAAGATGATTTTTAAAGTTTCCCCTCTTTGTTCCTATGTTCGAACTTGTCACCCCCAGGGCAGGGCCAGTTTTGATCCCAAGGGCATCATATGAACAAACTTGGTAGAGGTCCACTAGGAGATGCTTCATGCCAAATATCAAAGCTCTATGCCTTCTAGTTTTACAGAAGAAGATTTTTAAAGTTTTCCTTCTTTGTTCCTATGTTGGAAATTGTGACCCCCGGGGCGGGGCCAGTTTTGACCCCAGGGGCATCGTATGAACACACTTGGTAGAGGTCCACTAGGAGATGCTACATGCCAAATATCAAAGCTCTACACCTTCAAGTTTCAGAGAAGAAGATTTTTAAAGTTTTCCTTCTTTGTTACTATGCTCAAGCTTGTGACCCCCGGGGTGGGGCCAGTTTTGACCCCAGGGACATCATATGAACAAACTTGGTAGAGGTCCACTAGGCAATGCTACATACCAAATATCAAAGCTCTACACCTTCCAGTTTCAGAGAAGATGATTTTTAAAGTTTCCCCTCTTTGTTCCTATGTTCGAACTTGTGACCCCCAGGGCAGGGCCAGTTTTGACCCCAAGGGCATCATATGAACAAACTTGGTAGAGGTCCACTAGGAGATGCTTCATGCCAAATATCAAAGCTCTATGCCTTCTAGTTTTACAGAAGAAGATTTTTAAAGTTTTCCTTCTTTGTTCCTATGTTGGAAATTGTGACCCCCGGGGCGGGGCCAGTTTTGACCCCAGGGGCATCATATGAACAAACTTGGTAGAGGTCCACTAGGAGATACTACATGCCAAATATCAAAGCTCTACACCTTCAAGTTTCAGAGAAGAAGATTTTCAAAAATTTTGCTTTTTTTTCCTTTTTTTTGCCATGGCAACCAGAGTTGTGGGTGGAATTCAATTCTTTGAACAATTTTGGTAGAGCTTCACCCAAGGAACATCCCTGCCAAGTTTCATCAAGATTGGCCCAGTGGTTTAGGAGAAGAAGATGTTTAAAGAAATTGTTGACGGACGACGGACGCCGGACATAGGACAATCACAATAGCTCACCTTTAGCACGTTGTGCTAAGGTGAGCTAAAAATAAACAACAGAAACAGTTTCAAAATATTCGCTTGAAGTCAACCCACTATATATTCATGCAAAATCTGACAGAGAAGGGTGCATTCTTGTGGGATGACCAAGTCCAGGCGAACAAGCCCTGGGATGAAAAAGTCCAAGAACGAACTGGTTTTGGGACGAACAAACACTGTATGTGTGTATCATGCTACTATAGAAGGCCAAAGCGGATCAAGTTATTTTCGACAAAAGGAAGCATTTCCACAATCAATGGCCTAACCCAATTTATTGTGATACGCCATTTTAAATTTCATATCTGAGTGCAATCGAAACACTTATTTGTCTCAGAAAAACGAATGCCACAAAAATACAGTCAATCCTGTAGTAACCCTTAACTCTTTACCACACAACAAAATTTTAGACTAGTCCAAATTGAAAGCATTTGCAGACAACAAAATAAATGTAAATCAAAAATTGAAATTTGATTTGGGAAGGATAGAAAACATTGTGAGAAAAGGAGAAAATGCTGGTTATCAACATTTCCCTCTTTTCCCACAATATTTTCAAAAGGCCTCTTTCTCAGGGATGTTAAAACTCGGGACTGTGTGGTAAATGGTAAAAGCTCCTTTCATGACCGTTGTTGCCTTTGTGGCCATTTTAGATCTAGATCAGACTGCACAAAATGTGCAGGCTGATCTCTGAACTACACTGTCCACTTTGCTAAAACATTATAAACAAAAGAAACGTTGCAACTGCAATTATTTTGGTCTTATATCTAGACTGTAGATGTTTCTTGGCTTTATTCAGCGCTCTAAGGGTTATCACTTTAACATTTACACAGTCCAGAATTTAACAATCCTAATGTAGAATGCTTTCAAAAAACATAGTGGGAAAAGAAGAATATGCTAGTAATCATCAAGACAAATATTCTTACTAATTTCTTTTTTGAGTATTGGGCTGAAAAGGTGGCCTCTAGAGTCCACACAAAATTTAGTCCAAACTGAATGCATAATTAAGCAGGCAACAAATTAAATATGAATCGAATATTGAGATTTATCTTGGAATAGGTAGAAAACATTGTGGAAAAAGGAGAAAATGCTGGTAACCATTATTTTCTCCTTTTCCCACAATAATTTCATGAGGATTTTTCTTCAGGGTCCTTAATTCTTTCTTTCAAATTCAAAGATGTTGCAGAAATCAATTAAGTGGGGCTTTAATGATGAAATATATCTCTGAAGGGGTAGAAAACATTGTGTGAAAAGTATGAAATGTTTGTTACTGGTATGTTCTCCTTTTCCTGCAAAGTTTTCAAAAGCCTTCAATCTCAAGGTTGTTAAAACTAGGGACTGTGCGGTAAGGGGTTAAAGCAAGGGATTGTGTGGTAAAGGGTTCAAACTCAGGAATGGTTGGGAGAGGGTTAAAATACCTTGTGTCTCAGAAATATCAGATTAAAATATTTGTTTTTAACATTGTTTCAGTTATACCATGGCAACCAGTGCACCTATCCATGCTGTTCTGGAGATCTGTTTACCAGTGCTTTGCACAATATTCTTCCCAAGCCACTGGCTACTTTCCTACATAACCATCTTCAAAACAATGATAAGCAGTATGAGAGGAATGAATCCTGTTGCAATGACTAGTACCAGCCTTTCGGAAAAAAATAGACCAAACTGGGGATTCCAACCAGTGATCCCATGTTCTCAAGTCCTGTACGCTACAGACTACACAATCGGGGGCTTGGGGAAACAAATTAGAACAAAACTTACTTTGCCATCTCCCTGACTGGTTAAAGACCTAGGCAACACAATAGGAAATGTCTTCCAGTGGTAAAGTAGCTTTTCTGCTAACTGAAAAAAAAAAAATAGCATACTCAGTGATCAGTGGATTTTACAAGGCACGTACAGATATAAATTTTGTTAGTTTGCTTGTCATTCAAGTTTTTACGAAAAGACAAAATTTCAGACTTGTCCAAATCTAAATTTGTGGACAACAAATTACATGCAGCTTACATGATAGGAGTCGCCTTAAACAGGAGATGGAAACATAGTGGGAAAAGGAGAAAATGCTGGTCACCAGCATTTTCTCCTTTTCCCACTGTGTTTTCAGAAGGCTCTTACCTGTGGGTCATTGAAACTCAAGACTGAGTGGTAAAGGGTTGACTCTTTACCAAATGAAAAACCTTGGACTCAAAAAATTCTAAAGCATTAGCAGGTGACAAACTTAAGTAAAAATGGTGGAGATTATCTTTTTAGTCTTTACAAAACTACAATTTTCAGACTCTTCCAAATGCATAGCATCAGCAGATGACAAATTGGAAAGTGATACAAATGAACTGAAGTCCTTTGATAAGGTAGAAGAAATTGTGGGAAAAGCAGAAAATGCTGGTTGCCAACATTTTCTACTTTTCCCACAATGTTTTCAAAAGGCCTCTACCCAAGGATCCCTACAAGGATTGTGTGGTAAAGGGTTAAATGGTACAAAATATTGTGGTAAAAGGAGAAAATGTTAATTACATGTACCAGCATTTTCTCCTTTACCCACAATTTTTTTCAAGGGCAATGACCATTTTTTCCTTTATCAACAATGTTTTCAAAAACCTTCAGGGTTGTTTAAACTTGGAATTAAGTGTTAAAGGGTTAAAAGGCACAATAACAGAGAGTAAAGACATAATTATGGTCTTTGCAGTCTGATCAAAACTGAAAAAGCAAAAAAGGTAGCTTTTATAAGGTTGGGCTCACTGCTTTAGGGGTTAACCCTTTACCACACATGAAAATTTAAGACTTGGCCCAAAACTTTTGCAGACGACAAAATAATTGTGACTCAAAAATATCATAGTACTGAAAGTACTGACAGATTAGCGAATTTGATTGTTTGATTGATTGGTTGATTGATTGTATGGTTTTTATTAACCCTATTTTCAACAATATTTCAGTTATGTAGCTGTAGCCAGTGCACATATCCATGCTTTCCTGGAATTTCTTTTACCAGTACTCCGCACAATATTCTTTCCAAGCCACTGGCTCCTTTCCCACCATTGTCGAAACGTGAGCGAGAAATGAATCCTGTCGCAATGACTATCATCAATCCTCCAAAAGAAATTTGTTGAGGATCAAACCAGTGACCTCCTGTTCTCAAGTCCTGGATGCTACCAACTGAATTGCCGGGACTATATGTGCTATTGGTTAACTATAATCCAGTTTAACCCTTAACCTGCTAAAAAATGTTAAATGAAACTTTCAAGCTGATGGTAACACCTGAATATTGCTACTTCACAGTTACACTTTGGAGAAAATCTATCCTCTTATCGGACAATGTAGATCCAAGATCAGACTGCACACACCGTCTGCAAAAGGTCATTGAGTCACGGTAGTGCTGTTAAAAGAAACTCAAGGAAAGCATGGACAGGTGCACTGGCCCCCGCAATATCACTGAAATAATGTTGAAAACGGCATTAAATACCATGCAGTCAATTAGTCAATATCTAATAGCACAAGATGTAGTTAACTATTTAACTCTCCATACAAAACGAAAAATTTTACATCTGTCCAAATTCAAAGCTGTTGCAGACCATGAATTAAATGTGGCTGAACTGATGAAACATAATTCTAGAAGGGCAGAAAACAATGTGGGAAAAGGAGAAAATGATGGTTAATGGCATTTTCTCCTTTTCCCACAATGTTTACAAAGGGATCCTTCCCCAGTTAAAACTTGCTTGGTAAAAGGTTTATAGCATAACAGATTAACATAATAGTTTTAACTGTACACAATGATCTAAATAATAAATGACAGAAGGAATGACAAGGGTTCCCTGTCCAGTGGGGGTTGATATGGCTGGGATTTGCTACAAGTTAGATTCATTCATAATGTTACAGTTGTGTAGGAATAAGTGATTCTCTTCTTTGCATAGGTCACTCAATTTACATATAAGCAAAGATCTTGTACCTTATAAATGACATTTGGTTCAGTTTATTACTTTGTAAGACGACATGTTCAAATCAGAGAGGCAGAGATTTAGTGGTTTATGTCTAAATTGTCCTGTATAACAAAATTAAGATTTCCAACAGAAAGAAGTATTTTCTGTGTGGCAGTATTTGGCAACTGTGGGGTTTTGAATCTAGGTCAATCTTGATGCCTATAAACTAGCTTTGCTAGTCAAAAAATTGGCCTTTGGAAGGGTAGAAAACACTGTGGTTACCAGCATTTTTCTCCTTTTCCCACAATGTTTTCAAAAGGCTTCTTCATCAGGGTCGTTAAAAACTCGGGATTGTGTGATAAAGGGTAAATCTAGACCATCTGTAATGAAGTCATGAAACATCTAATGTCCGTCAATCTATTGTTGACTAGTCAATAAATTTGACTAATAGCAAGCTATATCGTTGAAATGATATCCCCCCCCTTTTTCCATGACATGGCATTAAATGGCATTAAATAAATAAAAACCAAATATATACACTGGTGGACCATCATAAGGAACACACGTATGAAGTTTCACCAATTTTCATAAAGAACTTCAGAAGATATTTTTCTGGACAGACAGATAGACAGACAGACTACGACAGGGTAATATGCTACACCCTTAACCTTAACCCTAACCCTTATAAATATATGTGAGAGTGAAGGAAGGGTGAAAGGGTGTATGTGAGTGAGATGTTTTTACCCTGTTTGCATGGCACAACTAAACCAACTTACATTTCTCACCAATTTATGTCGGACCTTAAAAGGGAAAACTCCTGTATTTCTGTCATTTTCTGAATTGCTTCTAGTTATTCCACTGATCATGGTAGGTAATTGTTGCCACTGTTTGTCTTTTACGATATTCATTACTTGTTTCATATACTTTCATTAGAACTGTGTCCTTTTAAGCAATCTTTGGTAAAGAGCTGATGTAAATTACATTAACTCTTTACCGAAGAAATTTTAGTTTTGTCCAATTTGAAAGCATTTGCAGTTGCCAAATCAAATGTAAATCAAAACATGAAATTTGTCTTTCATAGAGTATAAAAAATTGTGGATAAAGGAGGAAATGCTGGTTAACAGCATTTTCTCCTTTACCCACAATGTTTTCAAAAGACCTCTCCCTCAGGGTCATCAAAACTCACGACTGCGGGGTAAAGGGTTAATGGACCGAAATAAAATATTTAGTTTTGTATATCTTCTAATCCATCTTAGTATGCTCTCCCTTGAGTAACATGTTAGCTAGCTTTCCAAGCCACTGACTGCTTTTCTCACATGTATCAAAGGTGAGAGACAAAAAATTGCCGAAGAGAAAGTTTGCCTCAACTGGGTATTTAACTTGTAGCCACAAGGTCACAAGTTAGATAACAATAAGGAATGTAGCTTATCGTTTATAAGATTTATTTAAGTCTAATTTTAGGCATTCCTACAAAAAAACCCTAACCAAGTGACACAGAATCCCCGTTATACTACAGAAGTGGCACAATATCCACACAGAAGTATATGAAGATGTACTGGTAAATAAAATAGATAAGCACATGATAGGAGTGAGGAATGTTCATGCCTGTAAATATCAGGTAATCAAACTATACACTCCTTCATAACCATTATCTTAGTCCATGTGGGTACCTTTGTGATGCTATATTAACACTTTACCAGCAACAAAATTTTAACCTTGTTGAAATTGAAAGCATTTGCAGACGACAATTTCGATCAGGCTAGAATGGTGCAATTTTTCATGGATAGGGTTGGTTACCAGCATTTCCTCCTCTTCCCACAGTGTTTTCTATACTTCCAAAAAGAAATTTCAGTTTTTGAGTCATTTTTTGTTGTCTGCGAATCCTTATGATTTGGACAGTTTTGTCATTTGCTATGGTCAACCACATTTAAATAAGGTTACATAAGTTACATATTTAAGTTGGCCAGTTCATCTCTTTATGTATTCCTAGAAGTTCTTTCCCTGATGCTTTGCATCATAGTCTTTTCAAGCACTTGGCTGCTTTTCAATCCACACAGCAATTTATAAATCTTGTAAAACATGTTAAGTGGTGAGAAAGGAATAAACCCTTAACCAAACACTCCTGAAATTTGAGGAAAATGCCTTTTGAAAACATTGTGGGAAAAGGAGAAAATGCTGGTAACCAGAATTTTCTCCATTTCATTTTTGAGACTTTCGAAGACAAAATCATACTATTTGAGCATCTCAAACTCTTGAACATCTAATGTACATACTTTGGAACTAACTCTTTACCAAACAACAAAATTTTTGACCAGTCCAAATTGAAAGCTTCTGCTTTTGCAGACGACAAAATAAATGTGACTCAAAAATTAAAATTTGTCTTGGGAAGAGTAGAAAACAATATTTTCAAAAGGCTTTTTCCTCAGGGTCATTAAAAGTCGGGATTGTGTGGTAAAGGGTTAAACAAGTGCAACATTTTGTCAAGTATTAGAGTGTAAATCCTGTCACAAGGACTTCCACAAATCCTACAAAAGCATGATGGCCTAGTCAGGATTTGTACTCACAACTCCAGGGCTGTTGACAGCAAAATTAATGATTGAATGGTGTTTTATGCTGCTTTCAGCATTAATTCAGTCATATCACAGCGACTGCCCACAGATTCATGTATATCCTGGGCTTCACCAATACAAGGCTAGGGCTCTGAAGCATCTTGCCCAAAGACACTCCCATAAAAAAAACCCAGTGGATTCAGTGAGGCTTAAACCAGGGGTCTCGAGGTCAAGAGTCCTACAATTTACCATGAAGCCACACAGGACCCCGACAATAAAATTAAATCAGAACATGCAGTTTGATTTTGATCTACACAGACACAACCTAAGGTTTGTACATGAATCATTTACTTGTAAAACCAACATGGCAATGGGAGAAATTGCTCATTAACCCTTTACCAAACAGTCAGATGTTTTAACTATCCTGAAGAAAAAGGCTTTTGAAAACATAATAGGAAAAGGATATGCTAGTAGCCAGTACTTTCTCCTTTTCTCAACAATGTATTACACTCTATCAAAATCAGTGCATGACATTGGGCATTTCATCGAAATCCAAATATGTTTTAAAATACCGATTGCTTAATTCCTACATTTATTTCATGAAAAGCTCTGTCTGGGAGGAAGATATGAGCCACAATTTGTCTGGGTTAGGGTAAGGGCCAGGGCTAGGAATTGTTTTCGACGAACATGGTTTTTTTGACGAAATGTCGCAGATCCATCAAAACAAAACAAATCATTTGAAGTTCATTTGTCATCTACAAAAGCTTTGAACGTAAAAGGTTGTCTAATACTAGCTAAATTTACTAGTCTTTTAACTTTTACAGCAGCATGACCACCTTAACCCTTTGCCACACACTCGCAACTTTTAACAACCTTTAGGAAGAAGGGTATGGAAAATATTGTGGGAAAGGGAGAAAATGCTGGTAACCAGCATTTTCTCCTTTCCCAACAATGTTTTTTACAGTTCCAAAACCAAATTTTTATTTTTGAGTCATATTTATCATGTCGTTTGCAAATGCTTTCAATTTGGATAAGTCCAAAATTTTGTCTTCTGGTTAAGAGTTAAAAAACAAATTTAAAATCTCCAACAATACTAGAAAAGTATCATGGTAGATAAATAGAAGAAAAAACAATAAATTGAGAAAAGCTCATTATTTTAATTTTTTTTTTCGGTCACATTGTTTTCAAAATCCATTACTTTGGGAAGAAAGGGTCAGTATGGGAGATTTCTGCCACAGCATTACATTGTCTGACCAGACTATTCTGTAACTAATGTCTCAAAGTGAATTGTGAATCCCTCTATCAGACATGCAATTGTGGTATATATCACTCAGGTGATTTCCCAAGGTGATATCACTGTAGATGGAGCGGCAGAGGTCCTATTACAATTTCTGTTGCTTTTAAAGACAGTGTAAATCAAGATTAACTCTGTATGAAACAACAAAATTTTAGACTGGTGCCTACTGAAAGCATTTACAGACGAAAAGTGAAATGTGGCTCAACAAATGAAATTTCTTTATGATAGGGTAGAAAGCATTGTGGGAAAAGGAGAAAACGCTGGTTTTCAGCATTTTCTCCTTTTCCTAACAATGTTGTCAAAAGGCTTGTTTCTCAAGGTCGTTAAAAGTAGGGATTGTGTGGTAAAGGGTTAACCCCTTCAGCCTCTTAAGGGGGAAAACAGGGTCTTGGGGAATGGCTCAGATCAAGATCAGACTGCATAGAATGTGCAGTCTGATCTTGGATCTATACTGGTTCCTTGTTTAGTCAAGAATGTAGGATAAAAATTCTTTCTAAGTTTCAGTGGAGTGTATTTTCTGAGCCATTGAAAGAACTCAAGTTTCGTAATTATAATGGTGAACACATTGTGAGAAAAGTAGAAAATGCTGGTAACTGACATTTACTCCTTTTCCACACTGTTTCTTTCCTTTCAAAGACATCCTATCCTTTGAACAATATACAAAGGTTGTTATTTAAGTTCATAGACTTTTGCTCCTCTGTTTTTTAATTCTGCATTTATTCTAAATTTATACTGATATCATAAAGCCAGAAACCTTTTCTGATTCCAATATAGTTCATTATTCAAAAACTGACGAACAAAACTTGAAAAAAATGGTCTCCATATCAACGTAGGTAGCGATACCCAGGGCATGCCATTTTGAATAGTTTCAAAGATGCATGACTTTGTAAAACATGCTAACAATTTATGTATTAAAGATCAGAATTTGTGCTAAATCCTATAATGTTCTGATGACATCATGTTGTTATCTCCATTAAAATTGTAGAATGTTACATCAAAAATATGCCTTCCTACAAAGAAAATTACACTGTCAATCGTGATTCTTTTGAAGAAAATAAGACATCAACCGGCAATGTTGACACAAGAGCGGCTATCAAATTTCGTGTTTGACATGGAAAAGTGCCAAGAGAAACATGTTCAAAACAATTAAGACTTTGCTTGTACATGTCACTCAAAAATGCAGCCTTGCATTTAAGTGTTCAAAAGGCATGGGTGATTCCAAGAAGGAAGAACTTCTTTTGAGGACCATGAAAGATTTTGCCGATCACCGTCGCTGCAGCAAGCATTTTGTGACAAAAGTCAAGGAAATGCTTGATGCTGATAGACATTTAACACTTCCAGCTTTACCTGAGGATCTTGATATTTCTGTATTCATAATGCACTAAATTCTGAAGGATGTGTAAAGTTGGGGTACCAGACTTATACGCAAACATGACAAACAGACACAGGCTGAGAGGTCCCTTAAGTTTCTGTGATGGTATCAGAGCGCCTTTAGTTTCTGAGAGGTACCAGAGCGAAGGTGACTCCTTGTGATAAGAACTGATAAAACCTGGCTGTGACGCTATGACTTTCCGGTCAAAGACCCATTGTCTGAATGGAAAACATCACCATCCAAAAAGGCCAAGGTCAACAAATCTGGAGGAAAGCACATGTTTATACTTTTTATGGATGGAAAGGGCAAGCTTCTTCACCACAGAGTACTAGCCCAGAAGACTGTAAAAGGGCCATATTATTCAAAGTTAAGTCAGATGCTGTTTAAATATTTTATAAATAAGGTTACAGCAAGTAAGAAAATGTAATTAATCAGGGTTTGTATTCACCAACCATTCTTAAGAATGTTCTTTGTCTTATTCTCTAGAATTTTCTAAACTTGAAAGTAACACAAATTCTAACTGGCTAACCGATTCAGTGTAGTCAATCAGAACATGTGTTACTTTCAGATTTAGAAAATTTTGAAGAATAAGACTCTGAATGTTCCTAAGAATGGTTGGTTAATAGGGACCCAGGTGTTTGAAAAATAAAACTCATATTATTTCTGTACATCAATTACGTTGTGAGGCTTAACCTGGTCAGGGAACTGAGCAAGAAGCGACTACACCTTGAGTTAAAGGTTGCCAGCATTTTCATCTTTTCCCACAATATTTCGTAAGTTCTTTTCCTTGGAGTCATTAAAACTTGGGATTATGTAGTAAAGGGTTAATTAAATGTGGCAAAAGCCATATCTTAAAAGGTCTTAGAAGATGTAGTAAACATCAGGGGGAAAAAAGACAATGCTGGTCACGGCACTTTCGCCTTTTCTCACAATTTTCCAAAAGCCTTCTTTCAATGGATTGTTAAAACTCTGGATTGTGTGTTAAGCTTTTAACCCTTTACCACACAATCCAGAGTTTTAATGACCCTGAGGAGAAAGTCTTTTGAAAACATTGTGGGAAAAGGAGAAAATGCTGGAAATCTGCATTTTCTCCCTTTCCCACAAAGTTTTCTACCCTATCAAAGACAAATTCCATCATTTAAACAATCTTTAAATTGTCATCTGGGAGTGCCATGAATTTGGACAAGTCTAAATTTTTGTCCTGTGGTGAAGGGTTAACCCTTTACCAAACAATCCCTGGTTTTCTTGATCCTGGAAAAGAAGGCTTTTGAAAACATTGTGGGAAAAGGAGAAAATACTGGTAGCCAGCATTTTCTCATTTTCCCGCAATATTTTCTGATCTATCAAAGAGCTATTTGCTCATTTGTACCAAGTTAAATTTGTTGCCTGCAGATGCTTTGAAATTGGTCTAGCCTAAAATTTTTTTAGGTGGTAAGGGTTTAACCCTTTACCACAAAATCCGGACCTGAGGAAGAAGCCTATTTAAAACATTATCGGAAAAGGAGAAAATGCTGGTAACCAGTATTTTCTCCATTTCCCACAATGTTTTCTGCTCTATGACAGACAAATTTCATGTTTTCAGTAACATTTAAAATTGTCGTTTGCAAATGCTTTCAATTTGGATAAGGCAAAAATTTGTCATATGGTAAAGAGTTAAACAGCTAAAGCTGCAGTTTTACAGTAAGAAGTTGAGATTTTTCTCCCCTCTCTGTTACATGAGTGGTTAATGGTGATGTATGTTCAAGTAGAATCACTCAGTATTGATCTGTAAATGCATCTTATATCACTGAATTTCTTTCTTTATTTCAATGCTTTTATTTGCTGCATATCCCAGTTGACAACACATGAAAGGAGCTTGCTTGATTAGTTTCCTCTGATCTGCAAGGTCATTAATTGATTTCTATTTATTTCTTGTCCCCACTGGTTACCCATATGGACGACACCCCCCTCCCCCGATGGATGTTAGTTATGTCATGGGAGATGGGGCAAGATACAGGCTGAAATTCATCCTTCTTAAAACCCGATTCTTTAAAGTGCTTGGTGTATAGCACCCGCACATGGTAGGTTTAACGTCTCATCTGAAAGACTATTTGTAATTTTAGTTGGCCAGCCATGGGAGTCAAACCCAAATCATCAAGTGACCTGAGATTTGCAGTTTACAGAGTTCTGCTGAGGATGCACCACTGCAGGATCGGCGCTAAAAAAATTACAGATGGCGCGTAAAAAATATGTCTAATGGGCCGACCTGCACGTCAAAAATATGCCTCAGGTACGAAAAATATGCGGGGGAAATCAACTGGTGGAGATTTGCTTTGTTGTCGGAATAAACAAGATGCATGGAACCATTTTGTTGCTCATATCAGTGATTTTCATAATCAGGGATTTCCAAAATTTTGACCGATACATCTTTGTTGCAAGAATGCGGTAGGCGATTTTGAGTATGTTCTGCATCAGTTGATCACAGTCTGCAGTGGCTGAAAAGAAGCCGAAGAAAATAACTAGATCCGTCTTCAGTTATTTTGGCTAATATAATCAAAAAGGCCAAAACATTTATTCAGATAGAGCCCACCAATTGGCCAAATACAGACTCAGATCATGCAGGCTCGGAACATCCAGAAACCTTAACCCTTAAAGCCCCCTTCACGACTATAGTTGCCTTTGCGGCCAGTGTAGATCAAGATCAGGCTGCACAAAATGTGTAGCCTGATCTTTGATCTACACTGTCCGCTTTGCTGAGACACTAGACATGAAAAGTGACCACAAAATTGCAATTATCTTGGTTTTATTCTAGACTGAAAATGTCCATTGGGTTAATTTGGCACTGTCAGGGTTAACCATCCTCGTTAACCCAGGTGTGAAGTATTACCATTCGTCAACCCTGGGACATTCAGTTGTGAAACTGTCGTTTCTATGAATATTCATAAGATTGCGAATTACACCCAGTAGCCAATTGAATTGTCGATAACATAATGATACTCTCTTGTAGTGGAGGATAATCACATTTCCTCTGTTGTTATGAATAAACTGGGTAAAACCCAGATCATTATCAATGAATATGGCGGCCGCCAGTGGTCCTTCCTTCTGTGGCATTTGCTTTACGACAATCCAGGGCAGATATTACAAATCCTTGTATAAAAATGCAACTATTCAGAAATACAGTGTGCTGTTGCAGTGTTCAGGATTATGTAGCAGGGGTGACGTCATCCTCGTGGACTCAGTAAACTACATTCATCGATTTGATTGGTTGTACATGAGGTAAAAATAGAAATGATGGCATACATGGTTGATAAAAATAGATTATATTTTCTCACTGAAAACCTGAGATTACCAATCAAAATGCAACATGAATAATTCATGAGAATGAGAAAACATGCCTGAGATAACCCAGGGGTGATGAATGTAGTTTACAGAATACATCGGAACTGGGTCAACGAGGATGAGGGTTAACAGAATCTGATAAGTTTGGCCTCTAAGCAAAAACTGCTGTGAAAAATGTTTTTAAAATAAATGGCTCTTGGATTGACTGACTTGGCCCCATGTAGCATTAAGATGGTCCCACTTTTTAAGCTTGGGTGGGCCAGTGGCCCCTCCAGATCAAAACCTTGGCAGAAACCCGAGTTTAAAATTCTCATGGTATACCACTGGAGCTATTTGGTCTTGTCACCTTTGTTTGAGCCTTGCATTTCAGTTTGCAGGCAAAGTATGTACATAATCAAGTAGCATCATGAGTCTCATCAGCAACTTAACGTGTAATAATTCTCTTAACCCTTTACCACACAATGCCTACTTTTAACAACCCTGAGTAAAGAGGCTTATGAAAACAATCTCGGAAAAGGAGAAAATGCTGGTAACCAGCATTTTCTCCTTTCCCCGCATTGTTTTCTACTTTATCAGTAACAAATCTCATCATTTGAGTCAAGTTTTGTGTCTCCTCTACAAATACTTTCAATATGGATGGTCCAAAATTTTGTTATGTGGTAAACGCTTAACTCTTTACCAAACGACGAATTCCAGAGACTTCTAAATTGAAAAGCATATGCAGATGACAAATTTGCAAGTGTTACAGATGAAGTGAACTTCTTTGGCAGCGTAGAAAACGTAGGAAAAGGTGAAAATGCTGGTTACCAAAATTTTGTCCTTTTTCCTCAATGTTTTCAAGAGCCATCTCCTGTAGGGTCGTGAGAACTCGGGCTTGTGCGGTAAAGGGTTAACAGGCTCTATTATCCCTTTACTAAACAATCCTGTTTTATTGACCCTGCAGAAAGTTGTTGAAAACATTCTAAGTAATTGCTGGTAATCAGCATTTTCTTCTTTCTCAATATTTTCTCCCCATTCAAAGACCATTCTTATTGTTTGAGGGATATTTCTAATCTGTCGTCTACATGAACAAGGCTTCACCCTTTCACAAATGACAAATTTTTGACTTTTCCAAATTGAAAGCATCTGAAGACAACAACCAGCATTGTCTTGTTTTCCCACGTTTTCAAAAGTCTTTATCCCCAAAGCAGTTTTAACACAGGATTGTTTGGTAAAGGGTTAACCCTATACCAAATGACAAAATTTTATACTTGTCCAAATTGAAAGCAGTTGCAGATGATGAAATAAATGTGACTGAAACATTGAAGTTTGTTTTGGGAAGGGTAGAAAACATTGTGGGAAAAGGAGAAAATGCTGGTTACCAGTATTTTCTCCTTTTCCCACAATGTTTTCAAAAGGCCTTTCTCTCAGGGTCGTTAAAAGTCGGGATTTGTGGTAAAGGGTTAAGCAAGATCAAAGTAAGACAAAAATAAACAAACTGCATATTCATTATGCAGGTATTATACATACTGATGCACTCTTAAGCAAGCAATTAACCACTGGTTATAACAGTCCTGAGGATGGATGCTTTTGAAACATTGTGGGGAAAAAAAACAAAACACTGGTAACCAAAATTTTCTCATTTTCCCATAACATTTTCTACCTTTTCAAACTTTGCGTGTCAAATGAAATTTTGTAGCCTGCTAATATTTTGCAACCTGGTATGACAGTTATCAGCACCTGAGCAGAAATAACCCATTCAACACTAAGGGCAGCTGAAGGTATTTTTTAGACTAATTAGAGCAAGATCAGACAGCACAAATCATGCAATGTGATCTTGGATCTACAATCTCAAATATATACTGACAAAGCATCCTTGAATCAATATTCTGCATTCTTTCAAGAGGGGAGAATAATGATTTCATTTGTGATGAACACTATAAACCAAGCCCAGTAGATCAGTCTGTAGCATGCAGGACTTGAAATGGTGTTGCCGGTTCAAATCCCCTGCTTACCAAATTTCTTTCCCAAAAATTGATGATAGTGATTGGGACAGGATTCATTCCTATCTCACCGTTCATCATTGTTTCAACAATAATATGTGGGAAAGCAGCAAGACTGTCTTGGAAAATATGGGAAGTAATGGTTAAGGCAAGCATGGATAAGTGCACTGGCCACAGTGATGTAACAGAAAATTTTATGATGTTGAAAACACTGTTAAACACCGCACAAACAAACAATGATCATAATACCTGTACAGTAACCAGCATTTTCTCCTTTTTCCACAATGTTTTCTGTCCTTTTAGGGACAAATCCTATCAAATGAGCCACATGTAACCCTCAATCCTGAGTTTTAACAACCTTGGGGACAAAAACCAGCATTTTCTCCTTTCTCCCCATGCTTCCTTCCTTTTTTACCCTTTGCCACACAAATATTTTGGATTTGGGTAAGTCCAAAATTTTGTTGTTTGGTAGAGTTAATCTATCATCAGCAAAATTTTCACTTTGGACAAGTCTGAAATTTTGTTGTCTGTCAAAGAATTACAACAGCCAAGCTTTTCCAACAATCGGTGAAGAATGACTGCATCTTTACCGCACAATCCCGAGTTATAACGACCTTGATGAAGTAGCCTTTTGAAAACATTGTGGGAAAAAGAGAAAATGCTGGCAACTAGCATTTTCTCCTTTTCCCACAATGTTTTCTACCCAATCAAAGAAAAATCACATCATTTGAGCCACGTTGAAATTGTCATCTGAAAATGCTTTCAATTTGGACAGGTCTAAAATTTTGTTGTGTAGTAGAGAGTTAAATCCAATTGCAACCTTGTACAACAGACTACAAGCTCCTGAAATATCCTCCCCCTGCCCCATCGATTGAATTTGTTATCACCTTTTGTGTCAGATTGTATGGGTTTCTATTGACAATCACAACATCTTCTAATGCACTCTAAGAGATGACTTGATGATCTTTTGTCCCCACAGTTCCAAATTTTTTTAAATTCCATAGTTGTCTGCGGCAACAAAAATAATTTGTCTGCAGATAAGTTTGTATTTCCAAATAGCCTGAATGGCAATAAATCAGCCCATTGCCTTCTAAGAAAAGATAAAGTTGTTTTCACAGACAGCATAGATCAAAGTCCAACTGCAGTCCAATCTCAAATCAGTATGGTCAATTATGTAAGTCTTTACCACACAACAAAATTTGAGACTTGTCCGATTTGAAAGCCTTGGCAAGCAGAACTTTACAAGTGGCTCCAAATTATGGGATTTGTCTTTCAAAGGGTGGAAAACACTGATGAAAGAGGAGAGAACTTTGGGAAGATCATCTCACTAGAAAAAGATAGTATAAGATAAATAGTAGCTCTACTCAAAAAAATTAAAAAATCTTTTTAACAATTCTCTCTTCCAAAATCAAATGATTCAAAATGTAAATGAGTATTCTGTCTGAGTTTGAAAAAGTGGGGAAGTAAGAAAATATTCCTTAACATCCTCACTAATGAATTTATCCAGACCATTCCCTTTCTTTACTGTGAAATCTAGCTTGTTTTTTCAAGTAAATAATTCACTCTGTTGGTCTGTTCTTTCATTCTCTATACTCATCAACAAGCAAGACAGGAGACAGCCAGGAAAGTCTTAGTATTGAGTGAAACAGAAAATTGCTTGACCCTTTTCCAAACCACAAAATTTTAGACTCATTGAAATTGAAAGCTTTTGCAGACAACAAATTGTATGTGGCTTAAATTGTGGAATTTGTCTCTAAAAGGTTAGAAAACATTGTGGGAAATGGAGAAAATGCTGGTGACCAGCATTTTCTCCTCTTCCCTAGATCTTTTCAAAAAGCTTCTTCATCCAGGTCGATAAAACTCGGGACTGTGTAGTAAAGGGTTAATATGCATAAAAGTATCTTTTGCAATTACATACTGCCTTTAAAGAAAATAAGTTTGTCTCCTCTGAATACATTTAAAGAGGGTAACTTCTTGACCCATTACCTTACAAATATAACTTAACACATCCCTAAACCTACCAAATGTTTTAACCCTTTACCACACAATCCCCAGTTTTAACGACCCTCCAGAAAAGGCCTTTTGAAAACATTGTGGTAACCAACATTGTCTTCTTTTCACACAATGATTTCTCCTTTTCCCAAGATGATTACTAACCAATCAAAGACAAATGCCATTAATTCAGCAACATTCATTTTATCTTCTATGAATGCTTTGATTTTGAAAAAGTCTAAAATTTTGTCTTCTTACACAGAATTAAGTTACTAGTTTATATACACATGATGATGGGGAAGAAATGGAATTGCTTGTAACAAGCAAAAGTTTGCTCCTTTTCCACATTGTTTCCAGATCACTCCTAAAATATACATTCTTCTAGAGAACCATCAAATGTTTCCTCTTTGTTTCAAATAGAAAGCAAATAGTTATCTATTTAACAATGATCTGCAATGGCTGAAATCAGGTAAGAGAAATTTAGACTTGTCTGTAATGACAGCATTTTGCAGACAACAAAGTAAATGTGATTAAAGAATGTAGGGCCTTGCATTTCAAAAAATACTAGCTACTCTAAACTCTAGCATAAAAAACCTTGGCACAGGATTTCAAAAGCTTTCTTCTTCAGGGTCATTAAAACTTGGGGATGGTAACCAGCATTTTCTTCTTTTCCCACAAAGTTTTCAAAGGCTATCTTTCTCAGGATCTTAAAAACATGTGATTGGGTTAAAGGGTTAAAGATAAATGTAGGGCCAACCTGACCATCTCTCTCTAGCAGTGCTATATATAAAGCTATCTAAAGAATGTGGCTGAAATTGCTGCATTATTAAGAGGTAGTTAGACCTAGCATAAACAACTAAAGCATACAGCAGCCTTCTCTCTGACAATCTAGATCCTATCCCAATCAGATTGATAACAACCCTTTCTCTCTAGATCAAACTTTAAAAAAAAAACTCTACCTTTCTAATGACTCTTTACCAAACTGTTAAAGTTCAGAGAAGTCCAAATTGAAAGCTTTGCGGATGACATAATCAAATTTTGTTTATATCAACTGGTTTGCATTAAAATGCACTTGAGAAAAAAGGAAAGAAAGGCTACTAGCCAACATTCTGAACAATGCTTTCTTCGGATTGGTAAAAGTCAGGATTGTGTTGTAAAGGGATAACCCTTTCCCAAATGGTCTTTTTTATGACAATCCTGAAGAAAGCAGATCCTGAAAACATCGTGAGAAAAGGATTCTACAATAAATGGATGTCTTTGAAAGGTACAAGGAGAAAAATGGTGGTTAACCACAAATTACTTCTTTTCCCATATTGTTTTAAAAAGTTTTTTTTTATTTCTTCAGCGTCATTTAAACATGAGATTGTGTTGTAAAAGTGAAATTTTTAAGCCCTAAATAATTAAAGAGACCTCAGTTACCTCTTTACCAAACAACAAAATTTTAGACCGGTCCAAACTTTCAAGGTCTTTGCAGTCTGATCTTAATCCACACTGTCCATATGAGAGACTTAATCTGGCTTCCCCACTTAAAGAGTTAACTATTTACCAAACGACAAAATTTTAGACTGGTCCAAATTGAAAGCACTTGCAGACGATAAAATAAATGTGATTGAAAAATTGAAATTTGTTTAAAGAAGGATGGAAAACATTGAGGGAAAAGGAGAAAATGCTGGTTACCAGCATTTTCTCCTTTTCCCACAATGTTTTCAAAAAGTTTCCTTCACAGTGTCATTAAAAGTCAGGATTGTGTGGTGAAGGGTTAAGATAGTAAACATGTATATAGTGATGGATTAAAAACAAAATGATCTAAAAGGGGCAAGATAAACAAGTAGGTGATTTTTTAATCCTTAGTGTGCTAAATAACACATTGCCATTACCAGAAGACATCCTTGTATGTCCCAAAGAGAATGACATGAATCAAGTCCTGATACATAAGTATGGGCTATGCTCTGGCAAAAGGGGGCTTAATGCATCTCCAGGCATGATACCAAGCAAGCCATCATAATTATGGATCCATAAAACCCATTTTGTACAACAACTGACTGAATCATGAGGTACAGTGGCCCTTTGACATGTAGAACAGCCAGGCTGACCTGGGTCAATACTTTTTTGCAGATGTATTCAGCCCCCTTTTCACAAAGCATGGCTCAATGTAGAACTATTGTGGTACTGGTCTCACTGAATAAGTGGTTTGCTGCAAGATGTGACGAGAGCACTGCATGCAGATGCCAACGCTCAGCTGGGGCGCTTGATTTTCAGTGAAAATTCTAAGTTGAAAAAGGGACATAACTCTGCCAAAAATACTTTGATGGTTACCTGCCCTCGTTGTATAGATTCTCCTATTATTAAATTACTATAGATTCTCCTATTATAAAATTACAACTTGTCCAAGTTTGAAGCAAATATCTTTGCTAACAATACAGATATTATAAAATGTCAAAGTTTTCACACAATGCAGATGCCGCTGCCAGGACTATGGTAATACCTCAATGTTTTCTTTGAAAATAGCCAGGCTAAAAAGTTATCTGCGGGATCTAATTTCTTTTAACCCATAACCTTATAATCTGTTTTTTAAAAATGCTGGTCCACAGCCTTGTCTCCATTACACACAGTGTTTTTTCTACCGTTTCAACAAGAAGTTTCATCATTTAACCCTTTCCGAAACGACAAATTTTGGACTGGTCCAAATTGAAAGAGTTTGCAGATGACAATTTTAAATTTGATGAAAATGGCAGAAAGGTCTCAACAAGGGTAGAAAACACTGTGGGAAAAGGAGAAATTGCTCTTTACGAGCAATTTCTCCTTTTCCCACAGAGTTTTCAAAAGACTTGTAATGCAAACACGTGAAAACCAGGGCTTGTTTGGGAAAGGGTTAAGCAATATTTTTTGTTGTCTACAGAGGATATTCACTCTGTACAAAATCAAAATAACCAAAGGCATCTCTAGCAAGCTTTCAATTCACAGAGTTCTAACCCCCCTTCACAATACATGGATCCGTGGAAATCGATATTTGACCAATCAGGTCATCGCATTTATTTGGCCCGATGTCCACCCTTGCTGTCTGCTTTTTCGGCTCACAAACAAACGACTGTTGATGTTGGAGAAGTGCGATATTATGTGTGTTTTCAGCGCTTGAATTTTAGGAAAAAGTTTAAAAGATGTGCTATGCGATCGTGCACGGCTTACATGAGATATACGAAGAGATGACAAGTTTGCATTCTGATTATGATTGACAATGGGACATGAGCAAAGAGTTTCTATCAACGCTATATTACGCAACGGATTAATATTCTCTGAAACTCTCTGAAAAAAAAAAAAAACATAAACTGTTTTACAGTGGAAAACAAAGGTAAAATATATGAAATACTACTAAAAAGAAAGTATGTTCACTAAAATATCTAAACCTTGTTTAATAACCTCCGCACATCCGAAAGGGGGCACGTGTCATCAATGTTTCAATTTGACGTTAACATCAACCTTTGGTGCGTGAAGAATGCTGAATGTGTAGATACAGATCAGAGTGTAAAAAATGCAGTTTATTCTTGGATTCAAACCATCTGCTACTTAAATTAAGTCTATTTACGTGCATTCTTTTACTGAAGGTGTATGTAGATTTCATTTATGAAACAGACTAAGTTCTGTTTTGTACAGTTTAAGAAGTTCAGCTCAAACGGTAACTTAAGTTAATTAAATCAGCTTTTGACTTAGCCATATTTAAGTGGATTAGCACATCTGCCATTTCAAAGGGTATGTCGGTAAACTGTTAACTGATAGGATGTGTGTTTGATTGCCCCTGTAATCCACTCGACAACCCGTTGTCTTCAGTATAGGCCTATCACAAGATAAAACAAACTACCGCCAATGATATTAACAAGTTTGTTAATTGACAGCACACTTTACACATTTTAAATTCATCAGGCAACCATTTTCCCTTAACTTGTTATTTAAACATTTCTTAGACTTCCACCTCTCTGTTGAATGAGACAATGTATAAATATTTCAAAATGCTTGTAGCCGAATTCAGTGTGATTTATTATCGAATACGATGTTGAGACAACTTAACAAGCTTTACAAAAATATTAATCATCTTTAATTCTATTATTTTTAAGCAAAACTGAGGTTTATGAGGTGTTTCACTCTTTCTCGTAGATGTTCAAAACTTTGCTGGCACAGGTATTACATTGTCTCTAGCCCCCAAAATTCACACTTTTTCCACATATCCTTGTGTAAATAAGTTCAAGTTTCCATATATTTCTTACCGAGGATCCATCATCAACAGAAACATATGAAAACGAATATTTTTCCGGGATTTAATCGATAGAAACAGTCATGATAGCAAGATTTAAGTAGCCTTTCTGCTATACTCTGTATGTATTTACTGTGTTTGTTTGTGAGCCCTTAGTTACGGTAACCATGGAAGTCGGTTTATCTCATCGCCACGGATCCATGTATTGCTTTGCCGCCACTTCATGATGCCTGCGACACTTGTACAACACTCACAAGTAAAAGTATAATCGCTCACATGAGCATATGCACCTTTGTCTTGCAATGGTTGCTTCTGCTCTTTTTTGTAGAATGACTTCCATTGCATTTGTGAAAACTTTTTGCAATACATGACAAGGGTAGCTTTTTTAAGTCAATCATGCAACCAGATGGTCAAACACAGTCACACTCCAGTTGTGAAAGGGTTTTACATTCCCTTGTAGAAATGCAGCAAAACAGCAGCAATTCACAAAAATTTAGTGTAAAAAATCCCCTTTTCTCCTTATCAAAAAGATCTTTGTTTCTTTGTTTGCTTGTAGGGTGTTTAACACCATTTTCATTATTATTAGAGCTGTACCAGCTGCCTTCCCACATTACTACTGTGTATTACAAGGAAAACAAAGGATTGTGTAGTAAAAGTTTTCTTTTCAGAAGAACTCATTTTACAGTAAAAAAATCTGTAACTAGACAATGGACATTCACTCTGTCCCACATCAAATCACATTCATCCCCAAAGGCATCCCTAGCCAGCTTTCAATTCAAAGAGCTTTATATTCTGCTTTAGAAATGAAGCAAGGCAGCAGGAACAACACATAAACCTTGATGTAAGAAACAAGTGTTTTTATAAAAAAGATATTGACTGTTTTTTAACGCTTCACCCGTGTTTTAACTGTCCTAAGAGTAAGAAAGAATGTTTTTAAAAACAGTCTGGAAAAAAGAGAAAATGCCTATGAGCAGCATTTGCTCCTTTTCCCACATTGTTTTCTATCCTTTTATGGACAAATTCTGCTACTTTCATTTTTTTACCTGTATGTTTTCCACATGTCAACTATGATTGCTGATCAGTTATGAAGGAGTAAAGAATATCCAACAATTTGTTGTTGTATTTCTGGACCGGAAAAAAACCCACCCCTACAACCGTTACTCTACTACATTTTTTCCATACTAGTACTGAAAGAGACCAAGGTTACAATTGTAGGGTAAAGGCCAACTGCTTGTAACATGCCACTGGTCTTTTTCCTACAATAGTTTGCAAAATTGTCCATTGGAGGGCTGAAAAAAATTGTATATGTAGAGTAAAGGCTTAAGTGAATGAATGGGTAGAAAATATTGTGGGAAACGGATAATATGCTGTTTACAAGCATTTTCTCCCTTTTACAGGTTAACAGGTTACCCTTAACCACAAAATCCGGGATTATTAATTATGACCTTGAGACAGAGGGTTTATGAATACATAGCGGGAAAAGGATAACATGCTAGTCACTAGCCTTTTCTCCTTTTCCCACAATGTTTTCTACCCCACTGAAGACAAATCTATCGTATGGGCCATACATGCACATGCTTTCAATATGGACTAATTCAACTCTTTACCCCATGGCAAAACTTTAGAATGTTCCAAATTGAAAGTGTTAATTAAATATGATAAATGGGGCCCAAATTATGGTATTTCTCTTTAACCCTTTACCAGACAATCCAAAGTTTTAACAACCATAAGAAAGAACTCTTTTGAAAGCATTGTGACAAAAAGAGAAAATGGTGGTAGCCAGCATTTTCTTTTTCCACATTGTTTTCTACCCTATCAAAGACAGAAATCACCATCTGAGCTTCATTTGAATTGTCGTATAACGCTGCTTTAAAACTGGCCAAGTCTGAAATTTTATTGTTTGGTAAAGAGTTAAAAGCAAAGAAAACAATCTGGTAAAAGGAGATAATGCTGGTTGCAAGCATTTTTTTCTTTTCCCATAATGTTTCCAAAATACTTCTTCTTCAGGATCTGTTAAAGTTGAAACTGTGTGGTAAATGGTTAAGCATTAATCATCAGAGTTAACTCTGTACCATTATTTTAATTGCTTTATACATCTTGATAAACTTTCTGGAAAGACAATACATGGAAATGGTGACTTAGCTCAGTTATTTCTTCACTTATCACAATGTTTTTAAAAAGTCTTAACCTCTACAAAGGGTGCTTGCTTGAGTAGAAGGGCTGATGAATTTCAAAGGCTACTCACTTGCTTAATTTCACTCATGACTTCAGCTTCCTCGTCTGATACTAAACCTAGTTCTAAAGGAAACTGCAATGGTACCCTCTGAAATGTAAGAATAACTCTTTACCACAAAACAAATTTTGAAACTGATACAAAGTGAAAAATTATAAAAGATGACAAATTAACCCTTTACCAAAAAATCCCCTTTTTCAACAACCCTGAAAACAAGGGCTTCTGAGAACAATGTGGAAAAAGGAAAAAAATGATATTAACCAGCATTTTCTCCCTTTCCCACATGTTTTTTTTTTTTTTTTTAATCCTGTCAAAGAACTTCAGTTTATTTGTAAAACTTTTGAATTTGTCATCTGGTGGGATTTACTTTTGAAATGTTTCTCTTTTTTCCACAATGTTTTTGAAAGTCTTCTTCTTCAGGTCAGTTAAATCTCAGGATTGTATGGTATAGGGTTACAGTCCTATTTGTGTGGTCCTGAAAAGTACAAAAGAAACTCTAGACTAACTCTTTAAACACTGGTCTTGCCACAGTGTCTCCATAAATATGAAAGAAATAGAAGTGTGTATAAAATATGGTAGTAAGGAATATCTGGTAAAATAAGCTTCTCCAACAGCCTTGGAGAACATGGCATCAAATCTTTACAAATACAATATATGGTGGTCAGAAACCTGGGAAGGAGAAAGAAAGCATAAAAAGGATTTCTCTCAGCCCATTTATTTTCAAAAGGGGTCTACAAGAAGAATTAATGGCGTGGCCATGGTGACCTAATGTCTGCGATTTTCAAGAAAAGAAATCATCAAGACTTTACCTCTGGTTCCAGAAGGTAGAAATCTCCCCTCTCTGATGATTCTCCAATCTCTGCCATTCTTCAGGCTTGAACTTTCTTTACCTGAAAAACCTGAAAAATAATTATATGATTTTTTTTTTTCAATTTATAATCAAAAAGCCTCTAGATTGCCTATCAGAACTATAGCTGCTTTTGTGGAGAGCATGATTGAAGATCAGACGGTGAAAGAGAGCCTTTGAAAACACTGTGTGAAAAAAGAGAAAATGCTGGTAGCCAGCATGTTCTCAGTTTCCTACAATGTTTTCAACATTAACAGATAATTCCAATTATTGGAACAACATTTAGTTTGTTGTCTGAAAATGCTTTCAGTTTGGGCAACCCTAAATTTTTTTTGTCTTGTTAAGAGTTAATGCCAAAGACCTTGAATGACAAAATCAATCAAGGTACATCATACTCAGAAGAGTAAGATTTGTAAGAGGAACATTTTGGTGGTTCATAGCGTAATGTCAGTTTAGTTCTTCTGTAATACCTATTTTGTAGGGTACTCAATAAAATTACCTTGATCATTTGATGAGACAGTTCCAATGAGCACCTACAACATAGGTTTTGATTTGCCTCTATGTATGGTCACCAATGCTTGCCCATATGGACGACCCTTGACCCCCCCTCCCCCAGGAAAAAAAGCTGTTAGTTATGTTCAGAGGGAAAGACTACGATACAAGACAAAACCCATCCGAGTTGCACATAGTTTAACCTAGCTCTTTAACATGCTTGGCATACAGTACTGTCACACAAGCCTAGGTTTATCATTTCATCTGAAAGACTATTAGTGATTTTAGATGGCCACTGGTGGGAATCAAACCATTTTGAAGAGACAATTTTAATGAGTACCCACTCTTTCCTTTGGTATGGAAATAATATTCTGAAGGATTAGATTACTCAACTTATCTGAGTTTCACCAGTACTAAGCAAGGGCTCTAAAGTTTCTTACCCAAAGACATTCCCACAAATAGCCCAGTGCTTCCAGTGGGGCTTGTACCCAGGGTCTCCTGGTTACAAGTCCTACACTTTACCACAGTGCCAAGCAGGAGCAAACCTCTGATTCTGAAGAA
Organism: Tridacna gigas; assembly: GCA_945859785.2. NCBI lineage: Eukaryota > Metazoa > Mollusca > Bivalvia > Cardiida > Cardiidae > Tridacna > Tridacna gigas. The sequence goes on from OX244030.2 coordinate 23,617,014, forward strand.
ACACAAGAAGTAGCAGACAACATTTTAAAGCATCATGATAAAAGGAAAAATTATAAATAATACATGTATATTATACAAGCATACCTTTAAAGTATGTGCTGCAACCAGTTAAGAATCAATCCCATTTTCATTACAAAATTTTATGTTTTCAAAGTTCAACCAGTTACCAAATAGTCCTGATGGTAAACACGCCTGAGGAAGAAGGCTTTTGAAACATTGTGTGAAAAGAATAAAATGCTGGTAACCAAAATTTTCTCCTTTTTTCCCCCATAATGTTTTCTACCAGTTTAAAAACAATTTTCACCATTTCATCCACATATATCATCTGCAAATGCATTGCATTTGGACATGTATAAATTTTCCTGCGGGATTACGAGCCTAAACTTTTGTCGTCTCCTACAGAGTAAACTAGTTTTAAACTTGCGGAAACAAAAGTTATGCCGAAGACAATACTAAAAAAATTGAACCATATATACATTTACAAAACATTTGTATAATTCTGCATTGCAATGCATCCTAATACGGTCTGTCAGCTCTGCAGACGTGAATTTAGGTACCACCCGTTCGCACTCATTTTGACTTTGAGTAAGAGTTCTACTGCAGTAGAAATAGAACGTTCGTGAATCAACAGGAGTTTTGCAAGTCTTGTTCAGCAAACAGATAACAAGGGAACGAATATATCCTTTAAAAATTACCTCGAACCTCCGCATTAAAACAGGATTGCCAGTTTTCTTAAAAGCTTAAATCCACGTGAAAACTGTTCATGGAATTTGACAGTTTCATCAACTTTCATTAATTGGTAGAGTTTTGTTATAGTTTCTCACGTGCATCGTTTTTAGTAAGAATATTGTTCTATTTGTTGATAGAATGAAAAATCTTAATAAGACCTTCTTTGTTAAGAGAAAATCGCTGTTTTATTTTCAAAAACAGCTTGTGGGTAAAGGCATAATTCAGTGCTGTTAAAAACAAAGTCAACTGCTACGTTGTTTAACTTGTAAAGATTTTCCACCTGAAATGGGTTTAACTACAATATTGGTGATGATTTTGGCCTGAAAAGTTTTCACATTATATGTATGGTTGGTTAAAGAATCCTTTTAGTGAATGGATTTTTTATTTTAAAAAAAGATCTAGAACTATACAATTTAAAAGACCGATTATTTGGTCCTTTCTTTGGTAATTTAACTCTACACGAATTTATTAATCGGCATCAGCCATCTCGTGATTTCTCGTAACAACGTAATTATCTCCCTTTTCCAAAAAAAGATTCACGTAAGGAAAGACGTGTTCTCTCAGTTCTGACTTAATTATATCCGACAAAATCAGATTCCTGCTCATAACATCGATTGAGTTGTTGACCCATATCTATTTTCCTTTCACTTATGGAGTATCATATGAAAGAATTAGCGATTTTATTTCTGAAATCGCTATATAAGTGGCTAATACTTGAAACATGAAAATCGATGCTCCGGTTTGTAAAATTCGCCGTGACTCCTTTGCCATGTGCTCTCTAGTATTAATCGGTAACGTGAATGTCTAGCTGTCCGGTTAGTGGCTAGAGCACTCGCCGTCTGAACGAAGGGTCCCGGGTTTAAGTCGTGGTGATTGCAGCTTTGCCCATAGAGCCCCCGGTAGCTTGTTGGTAATATATAGGACTGAATTCCCTATTATCGTGGTACTAAAACGTTCCACTGTGTGTAGAAAAATTATTTTCTTGTCTGTTATTTTTCTGTTGCAAAAATCATGCGATGATACCTCATGTATATTTCTACGATAACTGATTTTCCGTTTGTCAGTTAACGATTCTAACTCAAGGCAAAGCAGTGGACAGCATTGACCAACTTTTAAAAAGGCATACTTCCGGTATTATCGTGGCATTGAGATGAGGCCCTGGAAGATTTACATGCTCACCCTATTTGTGTTCAAAACTGTGGCAAATGAAAATCAAGTTATTTTCAAAGCGTTGAGATGATTTTATCAAGAATTTTGAGCAACATATATAAATAGATTCTCCCTGTCATTTTGTAAGCGAGGTTTTACTATGCGCACCTGTAAAAATGGAGGAAAAAACGACGTCTACAGATCTTTGATTAAAATTGCATCAAATACCCCATTTTTGACCTCTTTTGTGGATAAAAAAGTGAATATATAATTTCTAGAGTGTTCTTTCATTTCAATAGATCAGGGAACTCAATTTTAAAAAAAATGTAGTGCTTTGAGAAGAAGATTTTTATAATTAGCATGTCAAAAATTTTGTCATGGCCTCTTATTTTCGTTCCCGTATTTGGAAAGCGATGACGTCATCATTTAGCGGTCATCTGAAATTTACTTTCCCGTTTGATAAACTTCAGTGACAGGAAAACAAATTTTACAGAACTGTTGTAATGATACTGATTTTGTTAAACTGATAAGATCATCAATTTCATCTAGGGGACAGAGTGATTTTGCAAAGAGCCAAGTTTTCTTACTGTTCGGATGAAAACTCGATTTTACCTACCATTTTCGGAAAATTTGCCGAAGTAAGTTTGCAAAGTCTGTTAACTGTATCTGACCTACAAGTGCTCACGTGAGGACATCCTCAAGGAGGCGCATTTTAGCCTCACTTTCGGAAATTGTAAATACCATGATGTTGAAGAACCCACGATAATACCGGAAGTGACTATACCTACAGGACTTGAGTACAGGAGGTCGCTGGTTCGATCCCCGGCCCGGCCAATTGCGACAGAATTCACTCCTGTTTCACCACTGACTATTGTTTCTACGATGGTTATGCAGCCAGTTGCTTGGAAAGAATATTGTGCAAAGTACCGGTACAAGAAACTCCAGGAAACCATAGGCCACTTTGATAAAACTGAAATAATGTTGAACATGGCATTAAACACGCCATCAACTCAAATTGATATTCTGATGCCCAGGCCCTCTGATAATTCAAAATGGGCAAAGATTGAAAGCATTTGCAGATGACAAATGGAAAGCGAAAATTGAAATTTATTTTGGAAAGGCTAGAAAACATTGTGGGAAAAGGAGGAAATGCTGATTCCCAGCATTTTCTCCTTTTTCCACAATGTTTTCAAAAGGCTTCTTTCTCAGGGTCGTTAAAGTTGTGATTGTGTGGTAAAGAGTTAACTACTAGGCAGCTAAATGCGACTCGCTGACCTTTTTTTGCGGAAAATGTAGATCAGGATCAGACTGCGTAGAATATGCAGACTGATCTTGGATCTACATAGTCTGATAAGGGGATATTTTTGCCAAAAAAAAATAATGAGTTTACACAACCACTATTCAGGTTTTTTCAATCAGCTTGAAAGTTTCATTTAGTTAATTTAACAGGATAAGCGTTTATAGGTAAACAATAGATTCAGAAAAGATGCCAGAATGTTGTTTACTTCACTGATGCTTTAATTATTAGGCTATTAAAAACACCATTTAAGCATACTTTGAGGTCTGAAATATGGTAATGAGGTGCAAGGTAATTTGCATTCTGTGGAGACATCTTAATGTCAGAAGATACCTTAATGTCATAAAAAAAAAATCTGCATGTAGTATGTTTACCAGAAAGTTTTTACATTACTCTATTTAATTGCTGCTTCCTGTTGTGGGCATCTCTCAGTCTCCTCTTCTGTATTTGGCATGGGCTGTTTGTGCAACATATCTCCATGAACAAACACCTTACAGTAAAACTTAATTATAACAAACTCTGATAATGTGAATTTTCGCTTAGTACGAATCGAAATCAATTCCCCAGCAAAAACCTTCTTTCGCCTTTGTAAAAATTATTTGTTAAAACGAATTTGGATATAACGAATTTTCGCATATTGCGAATCAAAAATGAGGTCCGCAGATATCCATTTCAACTGAAAATACCTTGGTTACACTGAAGTCGCATCTAAGGGTCTTTAATTACCAAGCCAGTTATTCACACCTTCCCGCTTGCCCAATTAACACGTTGACGCTAGAGGCGTTGATCTACACAACATAAACTGACTGCATTATCGATCGATAATTATCGTGGTAAGGTATAATTTGCCACAAGTAGAAAATTGTCGTCTGCAAATGTTTTCAATTCCTACCGGTATAAAATGTGTTTTGAATGATTAACATCGCTCACTCGATTAAATAAATACGAAATCGGCTACTAGTTTTTCCTACCTGTCGTAATTGTCATTGGATACTATAAATATAACACATATTTGTTGAAGTATGTTAGAAAAACATTTTTCTGGTAAATAAATGTTAGACTGCATGTACATGTGTCCACCTTTGAGTCCCGAAATATAACGAAGTTCGTACTATCAATAAAGCGAATTATGCTTATAGCGAATAAAATCTGACGGTCCCGTGAAATTCGCTATATCAGAGTTTTACTGTATCAGTTTGTTTTTACTGATTTCTTTAATTTCTTTTTCACTTAGTCTTGATGATCTTTTATCCAGGTTATGAAGGGAGGGAAAAAATTGAAGAAGGCATGTAACCCTTTCTAAAACAATACCATGAGGATGAGAGCTTTTTAAAACATTGTTGGAAGAGGAGAAAATGCTGGTATACAGTATTTTCTTCTCTTCCCAAAATGTTTTCCTCCCTTTCAGGGAAATTAAGCTGGTGTGTGGCAATTTTTGATTTGTAAAATGCAGAAGTTTTGAAATAAGATGCAAAAAAAATTGGTCATTTGGGAAAGGGTTTATCTGTTTGGAAGTCGTTGCATAGACCTAGGTCTTACAAACCTGTGGAATAGGCTAACTCCCAAAGGTTAGGAGTGAAGTGATTATTGGTAGCATGGATGTGGAATGGTCCAGATGGCTCAGTGCTAAGAGGATTGGCCATGTAAGCAAGGGCACCAGGGTTCAAATCCTGTACCAGTTGCACTTTTTACTTAACTTACCTCCATGAGGTTGATTATAAGTACTGTGTTTCTTTAAGTTGTGTCTTTCCTTTACTCAGCAATGGCGGACAGTGCACCAGCCGGTGGTCGTGGCGGATTCCGTGGAGGCTTTGGTTCTGGAGGACGTGGTCGAGGAAGGGGCAGAGGGCGTGGACGGGGCAGAGGAAGAGGCCGTGGTGCAAAAGAGGGGGACAAAGAATGGATGCCAGTCACAAAACTAGGGCGTCTGGTCAAGGATATGAAAATAAAGTCCCTGGAGGAGATCTATCTCTTCTCACTGCCTATCAAGGTGAAATTTCATGCTTATATTTTCCTGCATATATTTAGCAGTTCAAATCATAAGTCCTTGTTACAGCCAAACCAAGGAGTTTAAGGTTTTGATGCAAATCCAAATAATTTGGAGATGCTGAAGTAAATGATGAGATTTATGTTACGGTAGAAAATGTTGTGATACAAGGATAAAATGCTCATGGCAACATTTTTTAATTTACGCTCAGTGTTCTCAAAACCATTACTTTAAAGACATTAAAATAGGATTGTTTGTTAATGGCTGTAACCCGAGTCTTGCTTTTTCACTACATGAATGCATATATGGGAGTATTTTTTCAAGCAATAATTGAAGGCTGACTGTGGATTGTAGTCAAATCATCATCCTATCTTCCACTTGTTCAAGGTTGTCAGACATGACAGCGTTTAAAATTGCTGGGTCAGAATATCATTTGCAAGGTTGCTTCCTTCAAGTACAAGCAGTAAATGTTTACTGTAAGAGAGAGTAGGATACCAATTAAAAAAAACATGCTCTTTTAACTGTATGAGATGTACTAAAGACACAGTAAGTCTCTCCAGATTCAAAGCATTTGCAGACGACAAATTAAATGTCACTCAAATAATAGAAATAGTCTTAGGGTAGAAAAACATTGTGGGGTAAGAAGAAAATGCTGATTAACAACATTTTCTCTTTTTTTCCACAATGTTTTCAAAAGGGTTCTTCCTCGGGGTTGTTATTAAAAGTCAGGATTGTGTGGTAAAGGGTTAAAGAACTTTGACTTTATTGTAACTTTCTTTTTTTTTTAAACAGGAATTTGAAATCATTGACTTCTTTCTTGGTCCACAATTGAAAGATGAAGTGCTAAAAATCATGCCTGTGCAGAAACAAACAAGAGCTGGTCAGAGAACAAGATTTAAGGTTTGAGAATTTAAGCAAATGCTGTTTAAAGCATGCTTTTCAGAAATGTCCAAATGCCACTAAGCAACAGTCATGTTGGCTTGAGATTTGATTTACTGTATTTTGTATTTTAAAAGAATATACAATGTTTTATGATGAAAGCAGCCAATGGCTGTAAAATTGTATAAGCATAATTCTGTTACAAAATAAGAAGCACATGGATGAACAAGCCGGCCCGGGTAGCTCAGTGGTTAGCATATCTAACTCGTGACCTGGTGGCTGCGAGTTCAATTCCCGGTTGAGGCAAACCACCTTTCTGTAGAGTTTTCGCCTCTCACCTCTGATGTATGTGAGAAAAGCAGTCAGTGACTTGGAAAGGAAGTTGTATCAGTACCAGTGTGAGAAAGCCAGGAAACACATATAGGACCTAAGTTGTTAAAACAGCGTTAAACTACAATATAATCAATACAATCAATCAATGGATGAATAAATGCCAGTGAAAGGCAACATGAAACAGGGCATGAACAAAATGTTGACAACATTATTAATGTTAAGTAATTTGTTCCTAAACTTTTTATGTTGTTGGCACAGCAATGTTTGAAAACAACCATGATTGTAGTGATGATACAGTAACCGCCCCAGTCTGATGTAACGTGACTGATTGGTTTTTATCTGAACAGAAACTTCTCTGAATGTGTCATAGTTCCCCCACCCCTGCAATAAACAGACATACACACATGCATCCCCATCTTAACAAATTTACACTCAGAATGCATATAATGAAGATACATCTGAAATATTTAAGGACTATTTGCCTGTTAGGGGCCCAGGTAGCAATCCCCCAAGAAATAGGACGGGTTTTTTAGCTCACCTGAGCACGAAGTGCTCATGGTGAGCTATTGTGATCGTGCTGTGTCCGTCGTCAACTTTTTACCTTGTGTACGCTCTAGAGGCCACATTTTCAGTCCGATCTTCATGAAACTTGGTCAGAATGTTTGTCTTGATAAAATCTCGGACGAGTTCAAAATTGGGTCATGTGGGGTCAAAAACTAGGTCACTGGGTCAAATCTTAGAAAAACCTTGTGTACGCTCTAGAGGCCACATTTTCAGTCTGATCTTCATGAAACTTGGTCAGAATGTTTGTCTTGATAAAATCTTGGATGAGTTTGAAATTGGGTCATGTGGGGTAAAAAACTAGGTCACTAGGTCAAATCTTAGAAAAACCTTGTGTACGCTCTAGAGGCCACATTTTCAGCCAGATACTTGTGAAATTTGGTCAGAATGTTTGTCTTCATAAAATCTCGGACGTGTTCGAAATTGGGTCATGTGGGGTCAAAAACTAGGTCACTAGGTCAAATCTTAGAAAAACCTTGCGTACACTCTAGAGGCCACATTTTCAGTCCGATCCTCATGAAACTTGGTCAGAATGTTTGTCTTGATAAAATCTGGGACTTGTTCGAAATTGGGTCATGTGGGGTCAAAAACTAGGTCACTAGGTCAAATCTTAGTAAAACTGTGTGTACGCTCTAGAGGCCACATTTTCAGTCAGATACTTGTGAAACTTGGTCAGAATGTTTGTCTCGATAAAATCTGAGATGAGTTTGAAATTGGGTCATGTGGGATAAAAAACTAGGTCACTAGGTCAAATCTTAGAAAAACCTTGTGTACGCTCTTGAGGCCACATTTTCAGTCAGATACTTGTGAAATTTGGTCCGAATGTTTATCTTGATAAAATCTCGGATGAGTTTGAAAATGGGTCATGTTGGGTCAAAAACTAGGTCACTAGGTCAAATCTTAGAAAAACCTTGTGTACACTATAGAGGCCACATTTTCAGTCCAATACTCTTGAAAAATGGGCAGAATGTTTGTCTTGATTATATCTTGAAATAGTACGAAAATGTGCCATGTTGGGTCAAAAACTAGGTCACCAGGTCAAATCTAAGAAAAACGTTGTGTATGCTCTAGAGGCCATATTTTCTGTCCAGTACTCTTGAAAGTTTGTCAGAATGTTCGCCTTGATAATATCTCTGACTAGTTTGAAAATGGGTCATGTCGGGTGAAAAACTAGGTCACTAGGTCAAAAAACTTAGAAAACCCTTGTGTAAGCTCCAGAAGCCACATATTCTGTCTTATACTCATGAAAGTTGGTCAGAATGTTTGTCTCGATGATATCTCAATAGAATTTGAAAATGAGTCATGTCAGGTCAAAAACTAGGTCACCTGGTCAAATCTTAGAAAAACCATGTGTACGCTGTTTTGGCCACTTTTTTTTGTTCAATTCTCTTTTAAAGTTGCTCAGAATGTTTGCCTTGGTAATATCTTGGATGAGTTTGAAAATGGGTCATGTTGGGTCAAAATCTAGGTCACTAGGTCAGATCTTAGAAAAACCTTGTGTACGCTGTAGAGGCCACATTTTCAGTCCAATACTCTTGAAATTTGGTAAGAATGTTTGTCCTGATGATATCTTGGACCAGTTTGAAAATGTGTCATGTTGGCTGAAAAACTAGGTCACTAGGTCAAATCGTAGAAAAACCTAGTGTACGAATGACTCTCAGAAAGAAGCCTTTTGAAAACACTGTTTGAAAATGAGAAAATGCTGGTATCCAGCATTTTTTCCCTTTTTCACAATGTTTTCTACCCCTTTGAGAGACCAGTCCCACAGCTTGATCCACATATTATTTGTTTTATGCAGAAGGTTCAGACTGATGAGTTTAAAATTTTATTGTTTGGTAATACAAATATCTCACAAGACGTTGGAAATTGGTTGTGCTTGGTCAAAAGGCTCAGGTGAGCGACTCAGGGCCATCATGGCCCTCTTGTATATAAATTTATTAAATTTTTGGACAGAAAAGTGACCACCAAAGTCAGGTTTCTGTCTAGTGTATTATTCCAATCCAACCAGATTGGTGTATTTCTGTGCCTAATATTGTGTCCTTTATGGTATTCCGACCATTCGAACTGTACTTATATCTACAGTATGTTTACTCGCATTTTGCTGTTTCTTGATTACCGTGCGTGCTGGTAAAAATTCCGAGACTGTTTATTCTTGCTCCAATAAGCTGAACCCCTGAATTTTTTAAGTTGGGCGTCCCAGTTGGCCCCTATAGGAAAAAAGTCAGTCTTTTCCCCTGGTTGGCACAACAATTTGGGAAAATAACCATGATTGTACTGATGATACAGGAACCGCCCCAGTCTGATGTAACATGACTGATTGGTTGTTATCTGAACAGAAACTTCTTTTATGAAGGTGTCATGGTTCCGCCGCCCCCCCACCCCTTCTGGCAATACACAGTTAAACACGCATCCTCAACTTTACAACTTTGCACTTCTCATGCGTATGATGAGGATACATTTGAAATAACTAAGGACTGGATTTTGAACTATGATGAAAATATGACCGCCCCAGTCTGATGTTAAATGACTGAGTGGTTAGTAACTGACTTCTAACAAAAACTTCTGATAACAAACTATTGCTTAACCCTTTACCATACAACAGAATTTCGGACTTGTCCAAATTGAAAGCATTCACAGACAATAAATGCGTCTGAAAAATTGAAATTTTTGGGGAAAAGAGAAAGGAGAGAATGCTCGTCACCAGCATTTTCTCCATTTCCTACGATATTTTCTAAAGGCTTCTTACTCAGGGTCGTTAAGTCGGGATTGTGCGGGAAAGGGTTAATGTGTATATGCACTCTAAGGAGGGAGCATTATTTAACTATTCTTAATGCTGCAACAGCAGACTACGCTTCAAACATGCTTGCAAACCAGGAATAATCAATTTGGAGTAAGATTTGATAGACAAATTCATTTTAGAAATACTTTTTTCTTGAACAGGCTTTTGTTGCTATTGGGGACCACAATGGACATGTCGGTCTTGGTGTGAAGTGTTCCAAAGAAGTTGCCACAGCAATTAGAGGAGCTATCATCCTTGCTAAGCTGTCTGTTATCCCTGTGAGACGTGGTTATTGGGGCAATAAGATCGGAAAACCCCATACAGTACCATGCAAGGTTTGAGAATAGTTGATCAAGCCGAGTTGCGAATAGTAGATGCATACCATGAGTGCTTGTTATACAGCTGCAAAATGACAATCATGTTTTTGCTTTCAATTTTGAAAAGTCTAAAATTTACTAGTTTAGTAAAGAATTCATATAACTATTAACTTGACTCAATAAATGTAACCCTTTGTGCATTGAGGAATGAACTACCGCTGAACTAAGACGATTTGATGCACAATGTGTTCTGGTGTTTACATCAGTCTCAAACAAAGCATTTTGTGGTGGTTTTTAGGTAAACTTCATTGAAAGATCTACATTCTTTAAAATACCTTTTCCTGTTTAAATTTAAGTATATCTTGGAGAGTATTCTTGAAAATTTTTGTTTGGATAAGAATGAATGGCCAATAAATCTTTTGAGTTGAATCTACGGAGCAGGAGCAGGTAAAATTACGCTACTAAAAAGCAATTGGCGCAGATGAAAAAACTAAATGGGCCACATCTCACACATACTTTTTATTTATGGCACAAAGCCAAAATTGCCGAGTGTAATACTTGTAGTGTTAAAAGAATTAATTTGTGATTGCGAAAGTCCACAAAAATATCAATATCGATCATGTCCTTGTAACCCTTAGGCTGCTAGGCGTGACTCGAGGACCTTTTGCTGACAGTGTAGATCAAGATCAGACTGCACAGAATGTGCATTCTAATCCTGAATCGATGCTGTCTGATAAGAATGTATCTTTCCCGAAACAATAGATTTGAAGTTGCAAAATCTTGGGTTTTACTGTTGGTTTGAAAGTTTCATCTTGCTTATTTAGCAGGATATGGGTTAATGGCAGATTTTCGTAGTGTGTTCTGATTATACAGAAAGTTGCATGATTCGATCTGAATCTACTTACAGCTGCAAAAATGACTTAAGTTAGAACAGCGTGTCTATTTAGCAGAGGCTTAGTACAACTGAGTGTTGGTTTTTACTTTTCAGAATTTATAACAAATAATCCAGATTTTTTTTAAAGATAAAGTATGTTGAAAATAGATTGGACTAAAAACAGGAAAACCCATGACGAAACAGGTCAACTTGAAATCCTGCGCTCGTAGACTTGTCAAACTGTCTTTTCAGTATTAGTATGAGTTTAAACAGCAAATTGACATACATACTGACTGAATTGTTTAACCCTTTACCATACAGTCCCAACTTTTAATGACCCTAACGCAGAAGTCTTTTGAAAACAGTGGGAAAAGGAAAAAATGCTTGTAACTAGCATTTTCTCCTTTTCCCACGATGTTTTCTACCCTTCCAAAAACAATTTTCAATTTTTGATTCACATTTATTTTATTGTCTGCAAAAGCTTTCAATTTGGACTGGTCGAAAGTTTTGTCGTTTGGTAAAGAGATAAAACCGGTACTAAAATCTCTATGTAATCACAAGCTAAAGACTTTGATGTTTTTTATGAAATGTAAATAACAGGACAACCAACATTCGAAAGAGAAGGGGTCTTGTTCTTGTAGCATAAGAGCACAGAAACAAGGGTAATAAATGAATGTATAGGAAATTTGAGGCATAGATCAATGCTTCAGAATTGCATTCTAAGCAAATGATTTTAGTTGGCTTTGTCAAGAGTATAGATCAAGGATAGACAACAGAATGTGTTACCATGGTGTACAATGTAATATACTCTGACCATAAATAGCAGACCATAAATAGCAGAAGAGTTAAGGTTTTATGTGTTGATCAAGTACTGGCAGAGCTCCAGATAGAGGGAGTGATTTTGATTTCAAAAGTGAAAATATTAATAACTCTCCACTAAACCCTCTATTATGGGTACTCATTAGAATTGTCTCATTGAGACGATTCTAATGAGTACCCACAACACAGGCTTTGGAAGAGAAACAATGGATTTAGTCACTCCCTCTAATCTGGAGCTCTGTAGTGGTATGGTTTAACATTCCCAATTCCTACTTTTTTTTCTCTCTCTCTACAGGTGACAGGAAAATGCGGTAGTGTTTTGGTGAGGTTAATTCCTGCTCCACGTGGTACGGGTATTGTCAGTGCTCCAGTTCCCAAAAAACTTCTATCTATGGCTGGTATTGAAGATTGCTACACATCAGCAAAAGGTTGCACAGCCACACTTGGAAATTTTGGTAAATCTGTGAACACATTCCTTCCTGCAAATGCCTTTTTTCATTCTTATGTTGTTACTCTTCTATCAAACAACAAAATGTTAGATTTGTTGAAATAAAAATCATTTGCAGATGACAAATTTTATTCATATGATGTGATTTGCCTTTTGAAGGGTAGAAAACATTGTGGAAAAAGGAGAAAATCTGGTCATCATCATTTTCTCCATATCCCATAATATTTTCAAAAGCTTTCTTTTAAAGGGTCCTTAAAACTCAGGATTGCGTGGTAAAGGGTTAATACTGTAATTTATTGCTAATGTTACATGTTGTACTTGACTTCTTCGGATATATCTCCCCTTTTTCCCCCCCCCCCCCCCCCCCCCCCCCCCCACAAAAAAAAAAAAAAAAAAAAGCGTGTACTCTGAAGTTACTTGTTTTTAGCTCACCTGAGCACGAAGTGCTCAGAGTGAGCTATTGTGATCACTCACCGTCCGTCGGCGTCCGTCGTCCGTCCGTCCGTCGTCCGTTCACATTTTCTTGTTTACACTCTAGCATCTACAAATATTAACTAATCAGCACCAAACTTGGTCAAAATGTATAGGACCGTAAGATCTCGGATGAGTTCGATTATGGGTTTAATCGGACCAGAACGACTTGAGTTATTTGCCCTTGAATTAGAAAAATTGCTATATTTGACTTTGTTTACTCTCTAGCATCTACAAATATTAACCAATCAGCACCAAACTTGGTCAAAATGTATATGACCATAAGATCTCGGATGAGTTCGATTATGGGTGTAATCGGACCAGAATGACTGGAGTTATTTGCCCTTGAATTAGAAAAATTGCTATATTTGACTTTGTTTACACTCTAGCATCTACAAATATTAACCAATCAGCACCAAACTTAGTCAAAATGTATATGACCATAAGATCTCGGATGAGTTCGATTATAGGTTTAATCGGACCAGAACAACTGGAGTTATTTGCCCTTGAATTAGAAAAATTGCTATATTTGACTTTGTTTACACTCTAGCATCTACAAATATTAACCAATCGGCACTAAACTTGGTCTAAATATATATGACCATAAGATCTTGAATGAGTTCAATTATATGTCTAATTGGACCTGAACGACTGGAGTTATTTGCCCTTGAATTAAAAAATTGCTCCATTTGACTTCGTTTACACTCTAGCATCTACAAATTTAAACCAATCAGCACCAAACTTAGTCAATATTATATATGACCGTAAGATCTCGAATGAGTTTGATTGTAGGTCTAATAGGACCAGTTATTTCTGTGTCATGGAAAAAGGGGGCTTGATGTATATTTTCATTGTGGACCAATATCTCTTTAACTACAGGACAAAATGTCATGAAACTTCATCTTTTTATTGTTTATTGCAAGCCACAGACAATAGTTATTTGTTTTTATTTCATGAAACGCCATGTCATGAAAAAAGGGGGCTAAGTGTTTAATTTCGTCATTGACCAATCACTATCTGTTTGTCCATCTTTCAGGACAGATACGTTCTAAAATCCTTGACAAAAACTAATAGAAATTTATACAGGTGTTCCTAATGATGTCTGCTGATATTTATTGTTTTTTTTTTTTCCTTTTTGATATCAAATACTGTCTCATAGGAAAAAGGGGCTTCATGTATATTTCTGTTAAGGATCAATATACATGTATCTTCCACTCAAAATCCTTGACAAAAATTTGTGAAACTTCATTCATGTGTTCCTTATGATAATCCGCCAATATCATTAGTTTAGCTTTTTTGATTAAATGTCGTGTCATGGAAAAGGGGGGCTTCACTTATATTTTCATTATGGATTAATTTCTCTTTAACTACAGGACAAAATGTTATGAAACTTCATCTTTATGTCGTTTATCACAAGCCACAGACAATAGTTAGGCCTATATGTTAGCTCACCTGAGCACGAAGTGCTGGGTGAGGTATTGTGATTCGTCGTTGTCCAGCGTCCGTCTTTCCACAATTCCTTTAAACATCTTCTCCTCCTAAACCAATCATGTTGAAACTTGACAGGCATATTCCTTGGGTGAAGTTCTACCAAAGTTGTTAAAAGAATTGAATTAACCCTTTAACTCCAGGGGTCACAATTTTGGGCAAAATTGTATATAGAGCAAACTTTAAAAATGTTTTTGTCTGAAACTAGAAGGCCTAGAGCTTTGATATTTGGTATGTGGCATTTCCTTTTGGACTTCTACCAATTTTGTTCAGATGATGCCCCTGGGTCAAAACAGGACATAAAGGTATACAGAATGAACTTTAAAAGTCTTGTCCTACTTAACCCTTTAGCACACAATCCCAAGTTTTAACGCCTGTGAGAAATAAGGCTCTTGAAAATATTGTGGGAAAAAGAGGAAATACTTGTAACCAGCATGTTTTCCTTTTTCCACAATGTTTTCCACCCAACCAAAATCAAATTTAAATTTTTGAGTCACATTTATTTTGTTGTCAGCAAATGGTTTGAATTTCGACAAGTCTTAACCCTTTAAGTGCCTTTCACTACTATAGTTGCCTTTGTGTCTAGTGTAGATCAAGATCACACTGCACGAAATTTGCAGTCCGATCATTGAGCTATACTGTCTGCTTTGTTGAAACACTGCAGACAAAAGGCACCCACGCAGTTGTTATCATCTTGGACTCATTCTGGAATGAAAATGGCCTTTGGGTTTAAGGATTAAATTTTGTTGTTTGTTAATGATTTTAGCCAAGCCTGTTAGCTTATTACCTACAGGGCTAGCTATGCAGGGATGTCAAGTTTAAATCTCAGTTGGGCCAAGCACTCAGGTAACCAGCATTTTTTAAACTTTTTCCACAATGTTCTCTACCCATCCCAGATCTAAGTTCATTTTTTGAGACAAATTTATTTTGTTGTCTGCAAATGCTTTGAATTATAGACCAGTCTAAAATTTTTGTTTGGTAAAGAGATAAAGATAGACCAAGTAATATGCATTTCAAGACTGTGTTGTAGGCAATACTGTCTTGCAGAATATAAGGCATATATATCCAAGATCCAACTGCAGTCTGATCTTTATCTACACTGTCTGATAAAACATCCTTCTTGCGTACCCCTAGCCTTGGTTCCCACCTGATCATTTTTTCCTTTTATCTATTCAGGATGGACGGATACAGTTTAAATTTGACATGAAGTGCCCTTTTTCCATGACACAGCAATAAATTCCAAAACCCTGACAATATGCGCTAGGTCACTTGATGTGTGAAAATTTCATCCAAATCTGTTGAGATATGTCCAGTAATCAAAGATATATTAGTGAAAAATGAAATATAACATGAAGACCCCTTTTTCCATGATGCAGCTATAAATTGCAGAACCTTGACAATATGCACTAGGTCACATGATGAGAAACATTCTGTGAAAACTTTTGAAAACATTGTGGGAAAAGGAGAAAATGCTGGTAACCAGCATTTTCTCCTTTTTTCCACAAAGTTTCTACCCTATCAAAGAAATATTGTGTCACTTGAGCCAATATGAAAATGTTTTCTGCAAATGCTTTCAATTTGGACAGATCTAAAATTTTGCCGTGTGGTAAAGGGTTAAAGGCTTTGACAGCATTTTTCTCTCTGGCTGTTAGGATGTATCTTTGAACATTGTGTTCATTGTATTTTGAGTTCATTTTTGTTCATTCATTTAACTCTGTAGTACAGATTTTATCTTGTAAATCTTAGAAGTCATTATAATTTTTGGGCATATACTCCACCATGAATTGAAGTACCATTTGAAAGATCTGTTCAGGTAGGGCCAAGGTCAGTGTCACATTTGAAGGTCAAATTTTTGTAAGCTGGACGCATTGAAAGGTTGGTGCAAGACTATTGCAAGTGTAAATACATTGTTTATGTGTTTACAATTGCATTTACCCATGAACATGACCCTGGACAACCACTGTAGTTGTTGGTGTATTTAACAACATTATAATACTAACTTGTATAGAAAGTCTTGAATCGGCAAACATTCTCTACTAAGTTTGTTCAAATCAGGCAACTTTTTGCCACACACCAAAAGGCCTAGGGCTTTGTTATTATTCCTTCAAAACTCTGTTCTGGAGGTACATAGGAGTCAGCTTGTCGGTCCATCCATCCGTCCATCCATCAGTCTTTCTGTAGCATTTTCTTGTCAGAGCTAGTTCTCAACAACTAAAGGACAGATTTCATTCAAATTTTAGAGAGACTCGGTGCCAAGCAAGAATGTGCATATTATATTTTGGTGATGGTTCATTGAATTTTTACAAAGTTATTTTCCTTTGATGAAATTTCTTGTTTTCTCCCTATTTTTCAACAACTATTGGACAAATATCATTCAAACTTCTCACAAATATTTATATAACCGGGCTTGGTTAAGAAAGATTATCTTCTTGTCTAAACCAAGAAGACCTAGAGCTTTGACTTGCACTTCGATATTTGGTATTTATCTTCATTGTAGACCTTTACTGCTTGGTACTCAGGTGAGCGATATAGGACCATCATGGTCCTCTTGTTAGCTCACCTGAGCACAAAGTGCTCAAGGTGAGCTTTTGTGATCGCCCAATGTCCGTTGTCCGGCGTGCGTCGTCCGTCGTCCACAATTTCTTTAAACATCTTCACCTCCTAAACCACTGGGCCAATGTTGATGAAACTTGGCAGGGATGTTCCTCAGGTGAAGCTCTACCAAAGTTGTTCAAGAGATTGAATTCCACCCATAACTCTGGTTGCCATGGCAACCAAAAGGAAAAAAAATTGCAAAATCTTTAAAAATCTTCTTCTCTGAAACTAGAAGGTGTGGAGCTTTGATATTTGGCATGTAGCATCTCCTAGTGGACCTTTACCAAGTTTGTTCATATGATGTCCCTGGGGTCAAAACTGGCCCCGCCCCGGGGGTCACAAGTTTCGAACATAGGAATAAAGAAGGAAAACTTTAAAATTCTTCTTCTCTGAAACTGGAAGGCGTAGAGCTTTGATATTTAGTATGTAGCATCTCCTAGTGGACCTCTACCAAGTCTGTTCATATGATGTCCCTGGGGTCAAAACTGGCCCCGCCCCCGGGGTCACAAGTTCAAACATAGGAACAAAGAATGAAAACTTTAAAATTCTTCTTCTCTGAAATTGGAAGGCGTAGAGCTTTGATATTTGGCATGTAGCATCTCCTAGCGGACCTGTACCAAGTTTGTTCATATGATGTCCCTGGGGTCAAAACTGGCCCCGCCCCGGGGGTCACAAGTTTCAAACATAGGAACAAAGAAGGAAAATTTTAAAATTCTTCTTCTCTGAAACTGGAAGGCGTGGAGCTTTGATATTTGGCATGTAGCATCTCCTAGTGGATCTCTACAAAGTTCGTTCATATGATGTCCCTGGGGTCAAAACTGGCCCAGCCCCCGGGGTCACAAGTTTCGAACATAGGAACAAAGAAGGAAAACTTTAAAATTCTTCTTCTCTGAAACTGGAAGGCGTGGAGCTTTGATATTTGGCATGTAGCGTCTCCTAGTGGACCTGTACCAAGTTTGTTCATATGATGTTCCTGAGGTCAAAACTGGCCCCGCCCTGGGGGTCACAAGTTTCGAACATAGGAACAAAGAATGAAAACTTTAAAATTCTTCTTCTCTGAAACTGGAAGGCGTGGAGCTTTGATATTTGGCATGTAGCATCTCCTAGTGGACCTCTACCAACTTCGTTCATATGATGTCCCTGGGGTCAAAACTGGCCCCGCCCCCGGGGTCACAAGTTTCGAACAAAGGAACGAAGAATGAAAACTTTAAAATTCTTCTTCTCTGAAACTGGAAGGCGTGGAGCTTTGATATTTGGCATGTAGCATCTCCTAGTGGACCTCTACCAAGTTTGTTCATATGACACCCCTGGGGTAAAAACTGGCCCCGCCCCGGGGGTCACAAGTTTCGAACATAGGAACAAAGAAGGAAAACTTTAAAATTCTACTTCTCTGAAACTGGAAGGTGTAGAGCTTTGATATTTAGTATGTAGCATCTCCTAGTGGACCTCTACCAAGTTTGTTCATATGATGTCTCTGGGGTCAAAACTGGCCCTGCCCCGGGGGTCACAAGTTTCAAACATAGGAACAAAGAAGGAAAACTTTAAAATTCTTCTTCTCTGAAACTGGAAGGCGTGGAGCTTTGATATTTGGCATGTAGCATCTCCTAGTGGACCTCTACCAAGTTTGTTCATATGACGCCCCTGGGGTCAAAACTGGCCCCGCCCCGGGGGTCACAAGTTTTAAACAGGAACAAAGAATGAAAACTTTAAAATTCTTCTTCTCTGAAACTGGAAGGCGTGGAGCTTTGATATTTGGCATGTAGCATCTCCTAGTGGACTTCTACCAAGTTTGTTCATATAACGCCCCTAGGGTCAAAACTGGCCCCGCCCCGGGGGTCACAAGTTTCAAACAGGAACAAAGAATGAAAACATTAAAATTCTTCTTCTCTGAAACTGGAAGGCGTAGAGCTTTGATATTTGGCATGTAGCATCTCCTAGTGGACCTCTACCAAGTGTGTTCATATGATGTCCCTGGGGTCAAAACTGGCCCTGCCCTGGGGGTCACAAATTTCGAACATAGGAACAAAGAAGGAAAACTTTAAAGTTTTTCTTCTCTGAAACTGGAAGGCGTAGAGCTTTGATATTTGGCATGTAGCATCTCCTAGTGGACCTCTACCAAGTTTGTTCATCAATTGACCTGACAATTGGTCAGAAATTGGATTATGCACGTTGAGTGAATTTCGCCTATTGACTCAGGTGAGCGACCCAGGGCCATCATGGCCCTCTTGTCTTAAGTAATGCAACTTGAACGCAGAATAAATGTGACCCAAAAATTGATATTTCTTTTGGGAAGGGTAGAAGACATAGTGGGAAAAGGAGAAAATGCTGGTTACCAGCATTTTCTTCTTTTCCCACAATGTTTTAAAAAGCTTTCTCAGGGTCATTTAAAGTCACAATTGTGTGGTAAAGGGTTAAGAACGGTTACAGGATTCTCTCTCCTTAGAGTGCATATATATATATTATGGAGCTGAAGACTTCCTTCCAATATGTGGACTATGAACTCATGTCGCACAAAATTTTAGACCAGTCTAAACTGAAAGCATCTGCAGATGAAGAAATAAATGTGACCCAAAAATTGATTTTTCTCTTGGGAAGGGTAGAAAACGTGGTGGGAAAAGGAGAAAATGCTGGTTACCAGCATTTTCTCCTTTTCCCACCATGTTTTCAAAGGCTTTCTTTCTCAGGTTTGTTAAAAGTCGGGATTGTGTGGTAAAATGTTAGCGTGATTTAAGCTTTGATGCATGAATAAAAAGGAGAAAAAATGTAGCAGGAGTAATTCATTAAGAAATTTCTCCTTTTGCATGGTGTTTTCAGAAATTGCTTGTTTTCTCTATTGATGTGTTAAAGATAGATAACATGGATGTGCCTTGTGACAGCTCTGATTGTGAAAATTAGCAGATTTATGCATTGAATCGGGAAATGATGCAACACTTGAAACATCTTATTTTGTCAATTTCAGCCAAGGCCACTTATGCAGCCATTGCACAGACATACTCTTACCTGACCCCAGATTTGTGGAAGGAGACTGTTTTCTCCAAGTCCCCATACCAGGAGTTTACAGACTATCTGTCTAAGAACCACAGGCGTCCAGATGGACAGAGACAAGAACAGAAAGTCTACTAAATAAACATTGAAATGATACACTACTCTGTTCATACAGGAATTAAACTGGAATAGAAAAAAATCCTTGTCTTGCTTTTTTAGCTCCACTGGCCGAAGGCCAGCGAGCTATTGTCATGGCGTTGTGTCCGTCGTGCGTCCGTCCGTCCGTTCGTCCGTGCGTGCGTCCGTAAACTTTTTCTTTAAAAAACTTCTCCTCAGAAACTATTGACTGGATTTTTACCAAATTTCACAGGAATGTTCCTTTGGTGGTCCTCTTTCAAATTCCTTCAAATAATTGTGTTCCATGAAGAATTCTGGTTGCCATGGCAACCAAAGTAAAAAACCTTTAAAAATCTTCTCCTCCCAAACTGCTATTTGGATAGCATTATTATTTTGCAGGAATGTTCCTTAGATACAGGTTTACAGAATTCCTTTAAAAAAAAATGATCTGTCAAAAAACATGGCTTTTATGGGAGACTCGTTTTCCTTTTATGGTATAAAGTAAAATCTTTGAAAAATTTCTTCTCTAAAACTATTCATTGGATTTCATTGTTGTTTTGCAGGTAAGTTCCTATGGTGGTTGTCTGCCAAATTGTTTCTATGGTGGTTGTATACCAAATTTCTTTTAAAAAAATGATACACCTAAAAACACATTTTTTTATAGACAAGGCTTATATTTCAAAAAAATGTTCTTCTCCAAAACTATTTATTGTGTTAGTTTTATCGACTAACAAAGAAAAAGGAAGAAAATTGGATTGACTTGACCTAGTCAGGACTGTCCTATTTAAGCCCACACATTTTCCTTGGTATTAAGATCACAATTTACTCCAATGATATGCTATTAGTTAGTACTAGTAATGAAATATCACTGGCCATAAATAAGATAAAAGCTTGAGCACCTTTCACAACTTGAGCTTTTAAATTTTGCCTTATTACTAAGCCTGAGTAACCATGCCAAGATAAAAAAGAAAAAGTATTTTAATAACAAAACCCCCATGTTGTAGGTACTTTATAGTCCTTTTGATATAGAACAAGAGAACCTCTGCACTTTTATTAGTTCTGGTAAAGGTTTGTTGACCTACTAATGAGTAAATGCAGAGTGGACAGAGAAGGGGTGTAAATCCTGGTGACCTGGTACACAGTGGGACAGGGCTTTACATTTGTGATAAGGCATTAATGTTACCCAGTCAAACTGATCCCGCAACTTCAGTACACCAGAATTAATCTGTGCCCTGGAGCAGGATATTTGATTTATGTAAATGCATTTGTAGACCATTTTGTGTTGTTTGCCACAGAAGACATTCTAACTGTGAAAAGTTGATTATTAGGGATTAGGTGTTCATTGTATGCCAGCATATTTCGTTCTATCTGGTGTATTGATGTAAGTTGATCTATATTGCTATAACATTCATTCATTTGCCCTCCTAGCTGTTCTTTCAGATTACCCCTTTACCATACAATCACAACTTTTAACGACCCTGAGAAAGACATATTTTCTATATTTTGATGTTTCCCCACCCAAAATGGTTTGTGAAAGGACCTGTTGCAGACAACATATCTTCAAATTAGTAAGACATATATAAAAAAGGATAGAAATTATTGTGGGAAACTAAGAAAATGCTGGTTACCATTTTTTTCTTCTTTTCTCACAAGTTTTTTCCATACCTTTTTTCTTTAGTGAGCTAAAATGCAGGATTGAATGGTAATTGTTAAAAACTTCTTTTCGCCATTATAGAAATATCAGGCCTGTGGAGCGATACAGGCGCTCAAGCGCCTCTAGTATATATGGACGATAGCTTTGATGCACAAAGCATCAATTCTAACTATTGTTTTAACCCTTAGGCTGCCAAGTACAACTCGAAGACCTTTAGTGGACAGTGTAGATCAAGATCAGACTACACAGAACATGCAGTCTGATCTTGGATCTACCGTTCAATAAGGAGATTTTTTTCTCGAAAAAAGACCCTTGATAACAAATTTGGGCTTTTAGTATCTGCTTGAAAGTTACATTGTATTTATTTAGCAGATTAAGGGTTATTTTTAAATTTAAATACAAGCTATCTGATTAGGCAAAACATTCTGCCTATCAAGTAGTTAGTGTTGGAATTTATAAGATTAGAGTAGTTGAATATACCACACATTCTGCTTACTAGTATTTGTGTAGATATCCAAGAAAGAAGACGTTGGGAAAAAAAATTTTTTAGCAATGTCTACAGGTTTCTTCAAAAGTAGTAAACTGCAATGGTGAAGTCTCTGTTTACTTGAACATGTAATAATATATCGAAGTGTCTGGAAAAACGACGTGGAACACTTCTGATTGCTCATGAATGCTTTCATTATTTTCATCTTAGGAAGACTGAAAGACTGGTTAAGAGAAAAATAAAGCATTTTATTGTACAAGGTACATAGGATTTCATATCCGAGAACATATTACAAATATAGTTTCTCTTTGAAATTGTAACAAATCGATTCAAAGTTTAACCTTATGCATATGCAGTCACTTCAATAGAGACAACGGTTTGCATTTAGCAACTATTCTTAAGAACATTGCCAGTCTTCTCCAGAATTACATAACCTCTGATTGGCTCATCATTTTGTATAGCCAATCAGAAGTTGTGTTATTTTCAAATAAAGGAATCTCAGATGTAAAGACTGTTATAAAGGATGTTCTTATGAATGGTTGGTGATTACAGCCTCTTATTATCAGGACTGTCTTGCAAGTCATTGAGAGGAAGAAATGTTAACTGTCAAACTCTAACAAACTACTACACAGACATCGTTATTTTCGTCTGATAAAAAGTTGTAAAAGTGACATATGGAAGAAATATTTTAAAAAAATGGAAGCTGTTCTTATCTAAAATGTATAAAGAAATGTTAAGCAACAAGAAGCAGTTACTTGCTACAAGCAATTGCTCCTTTTCCCCTAATATTTTCAAAAGGAGCTTTTAAATTACTGGTAGTCCAAATCAAAGGCACTTCAGATGACAAATGTAGCTCAAATGACAATTGTTTGTGAAAGAGTTGAGAATATTGCAGGGAAAAAATTTCTGGTTTCCAGCATTTCTTCATTTCCAACTATGTTTTCAAAAGCCTTGTCAGGGTTGTTAAAACTCCAGATGGTGTGGTAAAAGGTTCATGCAAGTTATTTAACTTCACTCTTTTCCAGAGGACTAAATCTTGACCTGGTCCATTTCAAAAGCTTTTGTTGATTAAAAATTATCAACGGAACAAATGATAAAACTTGTGTGGAGGGTTAAAACCAGCATTTTCTCATATTCCATAATATTTTCAAATGAAATCATCAGGGTTGTTATAACACAAGATTTATGTAATATTTCTTAAGGGTTGTAAAAACAAAACTGGTCATGTGAAGCCACAGGTATGCTAAATGCAATTGGTTTCTATTATAGATTCAACTGTATGCATAAAGTAAATTCTGAAATGCATGTGTTGCATATTGAAAGCATTTGCAGACAACAAATGTGGACAAATGGGAACTGCCTGC
This sequence comes from Tridacna gigas, assembly GCA_945859785.2. Classification (NCBI taxonomy): domain Eukaryota; kingdom Metazoa; phylum Mollusca; class Bivalvia; order Cardiida; family Cardiidae; genus Tridacna; species Tridacna gigas. The sequence continues at coordinate 23,640,347 of OX244030.2, forward strand.
AAGAGGCTAGAACACATGAGAAAGGGAAGAAAATATGGTTGCCAGCATTTCCCCCTTTCAAAAGCCTTCTGCTTAAATGTGCAACAAAATCAGTTTCTGCCTGTGTAGCTCAGATACATCCTTGTATATCTGCTTATACTGGGCGTTTCATAATATTTATCATTATTAGTCTTAAAATATTCTACTCGTTTCAATTTAACTGAATTGTAGTGCATAGGTTTTACCCAATAGATAATATGCTACACTTTTTCCAACAGGTCCAAGTCCATTTGACAACAGTTGCCATACATGAAGTCTGTCCTTTTTGAGAAGTTATGATGTCAAGTTTATGTGGACAGATTTTCATTTCATTTATGTGCACCCCCACAGCCACGCTATGATTTTAGCATGCTCTTGGTTGCAGCTTTAAAGTCGGTGTTGTTTCCTTACATTTGGATGAACACCATTTTCAATGTACCTCACCAGAAAAAGTAAGTCAGAGCATGGTGGCCATTACTGATATTTTGAATGACAAGGACCTCTTGCCCTAAAAGTTTTTTGTTTGAAAGTAATTCAGTTATGCTTCCAGGTCATTTTGCACAGTCCATGTAGGGCGACTTGTGTCGAAACTTTATGGTACATTTTCTGCATGTCCACATACCATTCTACTTCAGGAAGCAGCTGGTTGTTGAACTCTATGGATCCATTATTCCTTGATGTCTTGTTTGCTATAGTGCATCATGGAGATGCATAAAACCCTCTTTTTTCCAGAGCATGGCTCGTATGTATTCAATGCAAATATGATAAGAACTTCTGAGCGTAAACGGATCTTAGTTATGTTTGTGTAAATTTAATGTAAAAATAAATTTTCACAATTTAAGTAATATATACATGTATCTTGAAGAAGAATATATGACACAATCACAAGTGCAAATGAAAAATTACACAAAGTGAAGCACATAGGTAGCCTAGATTAGTTATTTCACAGATGAAGTCTTGGAAATTCTAATCACAGCTCAAGCCGCTTTAACTACAGATGACAAAATTTTAAACATGTCCATATTGAATGCATTTGCAGATGACAAATGTGCAGCAAATGATGGTTTTTGTCTTTGACATGATAGAAACATGGTAGGAAAAGGGGGGAAATGTTGGTTTCTAGCATTTTCTCTTTTTTTCCACCATGTTTTCAAATGTCTTTTTTCCTAGGGTGATTAAAACTTGGGACTGTGTGTTAAAGGATTTAGAGACAACAGTGTATCAAGGCTGGATAGCACAGGGCAAAGTCTTACTTTAGACAGCTGTTTGCCATATAAAATTATAATTTTATCCATTATCTTTTGTAGCTGTGCATTTACTGAATTCTTCTTTTTCCAAAAATGTCTTGACAAGCCCAGCTGTAGGGCTGTAAAGTCTCATTTGGACAGTTTTTGGTAAAAATCTGGTAATCTTCTTAGAAATTATGTAAATAATAAAACAAACCATTAACACATACAGATATGAATTGATCAGAAAACCAAGAGCAACATAACTTAAAGACACATACAAAGTGATAGTTTCTATGTTGTTTCACAAGACAACTAAGATGGAATGTAAGAAGTACAGTGCAACCTGCATTAAACAAGCACCTTGAAGGTACCCAGAACGCGATTGCCCAAGACAGGTGCTTGCTTAGTGCAGGAACATTTCTGCATGATTGATAGCTTTCACTGGGAACCCAATATATGTTTGCTTATTAGAACAAGACGGTCAGTGTAAATGATTCAACTGTATATAAAGTTTTACGTGTTTGATCATAGATTGTCATTAACATTTAAATCTTAACCATATGACAGGATTTTAGACTTGTTGAAAATGAAAGTTTTTTCAGACTACAGTGAATGTCACTCAAAATCTGATTTTTTTTTTTTTTTTTTCGAACGGGTAGCAAACATTGTGGAAAAAGGAGAAAATACTGGTTTACCAGTATTTTCTCCTTTTGCTTCAATGTTTGAAAAAAATCTCCTTCCTCAAGGTCGTTAACACTCAAGATTGTATGGGAAAGGGTTAGTAATTAAAACTACATGTATAACAAGCATCTCAATTATCTCTAAAACTATGGCACCAGTCATTACATAATTATTAAATGTTAGCCAATATAAATAGTTAAAAGTCGCTGTATATATATCATCTTCTAAACTCTATAAATCATTTCAGCCTGTTTCCTATCTGAACATGAAAAATACACATATAAGGTCTGACATGAGCTGGCATTTGAGATAAAATTTTATTCACTTGTCAAAAAAAAATGTTATTAAAAGAGCCTTTTGTTGAAAAGCTTAATAAAATTTCATCTTAAATGCCTGGCTTTGGTTCAAAATCAGAATGCACAGACTGTCTTGAATTTACATTGTCCACTACTTTACCAGATGCTAGATGTTCTGAAAAAAAACCCCTTTAATCCTTTATCACAAAATCCCAAGTTTTAACAACCATGAAGAGCATTGGAAAATATGGGAAAAGGAGAAAATGTTGGTAACCAGCATTTTCTCTTTTTCCAACAATGTTTTCTACTCTTTCAAAGGCAAATCTTTTCATTTAAGCCCCCGTTATTCAGTTGTCCCCAACTGCTTTTAACTTGAGCACATCTGAAATTATGTAGAGTCATAAAAGGTTTAACTCTTTCCCAGACGGTTCAATTAAATACCTGTTCAAACTGAAAGCAGTTGCAGACAGTAACTTAAATGTGGCTCAAATGATGGAATGTCACTGAGAAATCACAGGAAACAATGTGGGGGTAAAATAATGTTGTCAAAAGCCTTTTACCTTAGGGTTGATAAAACTTGAGATTAACCCTTTACCACACAATCTTGAGTTTTAAAGAGAAGGCTTCTGAAAATATTGTGGGAAAAGGAGAAAATGCTGGTAACCAGCATTTTCTCCTTTTCCCGTAATGTTTTCTACTCTATCAAAGACAAAAATCATAATTTTAGCAAAATTTGTCATCTGCAAATGCTTTCAAGTTGATACATGCTAAAATTTTGTCGTTTGGTAAAGAGTTATAGGATTAGAAAGGTTAAAGGGTTAAGATGCATCTTTTGTACTCCTTGAAAATGTCAACTACAATTATTTACCATCATAGGGGTCGACAATGATCCCTGTCTAGGAAGCAGGAACAGATTATAAGACCCTGCCAGTTCATATCCAGTATAATGACATCTGAAAAAGTATAAGCCATGCTCTGGCAAAAGGGGACTTAACGCATCTGCAAAAAGTATCAGTCCCTGGTCAGTCTGCACAATCCACGCAGGCTGACCTGGGCTGCAACTTTTTGGTATTGGTCAATTTCCTGCTTGTCCAAAGACCAGTTTACCTCATGATTCAGTTAGTTGCTAGACAAAATGGACTTTATGGATCCATGATCATATGATGACTTGCCTGGTATCATGCATAACGGAGATGCATTAAGCCCCCTTTTGCCAGAGTATGGCTCATACAGATACATGTATGATATTGAGGTTTCTTGAAATTCCAAACACCTTCTTATTTGTAAAAAACAAATCTTCGTATGAATGTCAATCAACAGAAAAACATGAACATTTGTAGATGCAGAAATTTCAAAGTTTTCACTGAAATGTGCTGCCAATTCTCTTTCAGACTTTAGATCGTTATCCTTACTGCACTCTGGTTACTGATACTCCTGTATTAACTCTTTACCAAATGACAAAATTTTAAATTGGTCCAAATGAAAAGAATTTGCAGACTAGAAACTATATGAGACTCAAATGATTGGATTAGTATCAAAAAGAGTAGAAAATACTGTGGGAAAAGGATATAATGCTGGTCACCAGCATTTTATCCTTTTCCCACAAAGTTTTCAAAAACCTTCTCTTTCAGGGTTGTAAACACTCGGGATTGTGTGGTTAAGAGTTAACCCTTTACCACACAATCCCGTCTCTTAACAACCCTGTGAAAGAAGCCTTTTGAAATCATAGTGGGAAATGGAGAAAATGTTGGTAACCAGCATTTTCTCCTTTTCCCATAATGTTTTATATCCTTTCCAAAACAAATTTCAATTTTTCAGTCACATTTATTTTATTGTCTGCAAATGGTTTGAATTTGGACAAGTCTAAAATATTGTCGTGTGGCAAAGAGTTAAGAGCATATTTTCATAAGAATTTGATATTCTAGTTTTTGTTCCTTTTTTGCACTGAAACAGGGATTTGGTTAGCCTCTACCCCTTGACTTGGCTGCTGAAACCTGGGGGTTTTCGGGTTTGTCAATTTTAGATTCTTAGCTGACCTAATTTCAGTGTCTACAAGTGCTGGTGATCCATTAGGCTGCCTATCCTGACTGTAAGCTGGGCCTTGATCGGTTAATTTACGCTGGTCAGTACTTGAAACTTGGTTAGTCAGCTTTCTGGGGTTAGAACCAGTCGGTCTACCTTGATCAGGGCCTTGATCGCTTAATTTAGGCTGCCTGTCCTGACTGTAAGCAGGGCCTTGATCGGTTAATTTACGCTGGTCAGTACTTGAAACTTGGTTATTCAGCTTTCTGGGGTTAGAACCAGTCGGTCTACCTTGGCCAGAACTAGAAACTTGGTTAGTCAGCATTCCCTGGTTAGAACTGAGAAGTTGGCCTGTCAGCTTACCTTGGCTAGAGTCAGAAAATCCTTCAGTTAATCTATTCCGGCTAAAACTAGAGACCTGGTTAGTCAGCTTTCCCTTGTTAAAACTAAGAAGTTGGTCACTCAGCTTACCCTGGCTCGAGTCAGGAAATCCTTTAGCCAGTCTACTATGGCTAGAACTAGAAAGTAGACCAGTCTGTCCATGCTGGCTAGAACTGGAAACTTGGTTGGTCTGCCCTCCAATTATAGAACTTGAAATTTGGTTAGTTAGCCTAACCTGGCTAGAATTTTGGAGTTGGCCAGTCTCCCCACCCTGGTTTGAACTAGAAACTTGGTTAGTCTGCCTAACTTGGCTAGAAGTGAGAAATCCTTTAGTCAGTCTACCCTGGCTGGAGGTGGGAAGTTGGCCTGTCTGCCCAGCCTGGTAAGTATTCGGAACTTTATTGGTCAGAGTGCCCTGGCTAGATTCTTTTGGATAGGTTTTCACACCATCTTGATCTTGGATTTGGAGTTGATTTTGCATGCCATCCTGCTTTGTTAACGGTGGGTATTTCTTAAAAAACTGATTTCCAGAGAGTCTGTCATTTTTGACTTCTGAGTGTGACACTTGTTCCTGATTTAGTTTGTCACCTTCACCTCCTACATGCTGACCTTGAGGATAGAATTGTTTTCTGACTTGTTCTTTCTCTGCCACATTTTCTATCCTCCCAGACTGAATATTTGACTTTTTAATATCTGATATGCCTATTTGACCTGTCAGCTGTAGCTGGAACTCTTGAAGAAGATTAACTTTTGGAATGATTGATGGAATTTGCAAAACCTGAAAAGGGAAATTACATACATTAGTTTGCTAAAAACACTCTAAATGATTTTAGACTTGACTATTTACTAGACAACAAAGCTTTAGATCTGTCAATATTGAAAGTATTTGCACACAAAGAAAATTAATGTGGTCATAAATGGATTCTGTCTGTAAATGAGACATGCTCTGGCAAAAGGAGGCTTAATGCATCTCCGTGATACCAAGCAAGTGATCACAGTATTATACATCCCTATAATCTGTCTTGTATGACAACGTACTGAATCATGAGGTACACTGGTCCTTTAACATGCAGAAAGTTGACCAAAAGCAAAAAGTCTCGGCCATGATCAGCCTGCACAGGATGACTTGGGTTGATACTTTTTGCAAATGCATTAAGTCTCCTTTCATAGAGCATGGCTCAAATCTATTTGTTCATTTGGTGTTTAATGCTGTCTTCAACACTATTTTAGTTATATTATCTCAGCCAGTGCACCTATCCAAGCATTCCTGGAGTTTCTTTGCACCAGTACTTTGCCTAACATTCTTACCAAGCCACTGGCTGCTTTTCTGAAAAAAATCATCAACAGAATGTTCAGCTGTAAGAGTTCAATTGATTTTGTAATAATAACTATCATAAATTTTGGGAAAGAATTTGGCAGAGCTGAGCTATCTGTAATAGGGTAGAAAACATTGCAGAAAAGGTGAAAACCCTACCAGCATTTTCTTTCTTTTGGCTCGTGTTTTCAAAAGCATTCTTCCTCATGAGACTTTACATCATTATTGGTCAAAAAGTGATGTCACATTGAACATATGATGGAAATCAAAAACATTGAGATAGAGGCCATTACAAAAATGTGAAGGTCATGATTTTAATATCAGAGATAACTTACAGGCCTCTAGAATAATTTTATTGAGAACAAACATTTTAAAGGCATGGGTACAATTAATATTAAAACCCATGTCATATGCTAAGAATCAACACGTAATTTTACAGTTGATTGGTGTCAATTTGTTATACTAGGTGAATATATTGCAATCCTTGCTACAGATGGGTCTGTTGACAAGTTTATACAGAACCTTTAACATCTTTTTCACATACCTTCAACTCGGCATCATATGAAAACTGTTGTGATTTGCCATTTAAGCTTACAGCTGTTGGTTCCATTTCCACACCATACAATGTTATGCTACCAAGTAACATGGAATTCTTTGGCAGGTAACCAGCCAGTATTACTTTGGAGTACAGTGTTGTCTGAAAAATAATTCAAAAGGTCTAGCTGAACAGGCTAAAGCACACTAACTCATTACTAGAAAACAAAATTTTAGAAAAGTCCAAATTCAAAGTGCTTGCAGACAACAAGTTGACTGTGTCTCAAATGATTGTATTTGTCTTTGAAAGACTGGAAAACAGTTTGAAAACAAGAGGGCCATGATGGCCCTGGATCGCTCACCTGAGTCAATAGGTGAAATTCACTCAACTTGCATAATTCAATTTCTGACCAATTGTCAGGTCAATTGAGCTTAAAATTTGGCCTCTAGAGCATCCACAAGGAATTTCAGTAAGTTGACCTAGTGACCTAATTTATCACCCCATGTGACCCAATTTAGAACTCATCAAAAAATTTATCAAGACAAACATTCTGAACAGTTTTCAAGTTAATTAAGCAATAAATGTGGCCTCTAGAGTGCCCAAAAAGTGTTTCTTAAATTTGACCCAGTAACCTAGTTTATGACCCCAGCTGACCCAATCTCAAACTCACCCCGTATTTCATCAAGACAAATGTTCTGACCAACTTTCAAGTCAATTGTGCATGAAATGTGACCTCTAGAGTGTCCTAAAGGTATTTCTTTAATTTGACCTAGTGACCTAGATTATGAGCCCAGGTGACCCAATTTTGAACTCATCCTAGATTTCATCAAGACAAACATTTTAAGCAATTTTCAAATCAATTAACGATAAATGTAGCCTCTAAAGTGCCCACAAGGTATTTCTTTAATTTGACCTAGTGACCTAATTTAAGACGCCACATGACCCAAATTCAGACTCACGTAGGGTTTATCAAGACAAACATTTGGACCAATTTTTAAATCAATTGAGAAATAAATGTGGCCTCTAGAGTGCCCACAAGGTATTTCTTTATTTTGACCAAGTGACCTAGTTTATGACCCCAGGTGACCCAATTTCAAACTCATCCGATATTTCATCAAGACAAACATTCTGACCAATTTTCAAGTCAGTCGAGCAAGATATGTGGCTTCAAGAGTGACCACAAGGTATTTCGTTAATTTGACCTAGTGACCAAGATTATGACCCAGGTGACCCAATTTTAAACCCATCCTAGATTTTTTCAAGAGATTTTATCAAGACAAGCATTCTGAACAATTTTCAAGTCAATTGAGCAATAAATGTGGCCTCTAGAGTGCCCAAAAGGTATTTCTTTAATTTGACTTAATGAGCTAGTTTATGATCCACGTTGACCCAAATTCGGACTCATGTGAGATTTTATCAAGACAAACATTCTGACCAATTTTCAAGTCAATTGAGCAAAAAATTTGGCCTCTAGAGTGCCCACAAGGTATTTCTTTAATTTGACGTAGTGACCTAGTTTATGATCCCAGGTGACCCAAATCCAAACCCATTTGAGATTTTATCAAGACAAACATTCTTACCAAATTTCAGGTCATTTGAGCAATAAATGTGGCCTCTAGAGTGCCTACAAGGTATTTCTTTAATTTGACCAAATGACCTGGTTTATGACCCCAGGTGATCCAATATCAAACTCATCTGATATTTCATCAAGACAGACATTCTGACCAATATTCAAGTCAACTGAGCAAGAAATGTAGCCTCTAGAGTGCCCTCAAGGTATTTCTTTAATTTGACCTAGTGACCTAGATTATGACCCCAGGTGACGCACTTTTGAACTCATCATAGATTTCCTTAAGAGAAACATTTTAACCAATTTTCAAATCAATTGAACAATAAATGCGGCCTCTGGAGTGCACACAAGGTATTTCTTTAATTTGACCTAGTGACCTAATTTAAGACCCCACATGACCCAAATTCAAACTCATGTGAGATTTTATCAAGACAAATATTCTGACCAATTTTCAAGTCATTTGAGCAAAAAATGTGGCCTCTAGAGTGCCCACAAGGAATTACTTTAATTTGAACTAGTGACCTAGTTTATGATCCCAGGTGACCTAAATCCAAACTCATCCGAGATTTTATAAAGACAAACATTCTGACCATATTTCAGGTCATTTGAGCAATAAATGTGGCCTCTAGAGTGCCCACAAGGTATCTATTTAATTTGACCGAGTGACCTAGTTTATGACCCCAGGTGACCCAATTTCAAACTGACTGAACATGTTGTGCTCAGGTGGGCTAACAAACTTAGAACAGGTTCACTACATACCAAATAACAAAGCTCTATGCCTTCAAGGTTTAGAAAAGAAGAATTTTAAAGTTTTCCTTCTTTGTTCCTATGTTAGAACTTGTGACCCCCGTGGCAGGGCCAGTTTTGACCCAAGGAGCATTGTATGAAAAAACTTGGTAGAGGTCCACTAGGACATGCTACATGCCAAATATCAAAGCTCTACGCCTTCCAGTTTCAGAGAAGAAGAATTTTAAAGTTTTCCTTCTTTGTTCCTATGTTCGAAACTTGTGACCCCTGGGGCGGGGCCAGTTTTGACCCCAGGGACATCATATGAACAAACTTGGTAGATGTCCACTAGGAGATGCTACATGCCAAACATAAAAGCTCCACGCCTTTCAGTTTCAGAGAAGAAGAACTTTAAAGTTTTCATTCTTTGTTCCTATGTTTGAACTTGTGACCCCCGGGGCGGGGCCAGTTTTGACCCCAGGAACATCATATGAACCAATTTGTTAGAGGTCCACTAGGAGATGCTACCTACCAAATATCAAAGTTCTACGCCATCCAGTTTCAGAGAAGAAGAATTTTAAAGTTTTCCTTTTTGTTCCTACATTTGAAACTTGTGACCCCCGGGGCGGGGCCAGTTTTGACCCCAGGGACATCATATGAACAAACTTGATAGAGGTCCACTAGGAGATGCTACATGCCAAATATCAAAGCTCCACGCCTTCCAGTTCCAGAGAAGAAGAATTTTAAAGTTTTCATTCTTTGTTCCTATGTTTGAAACTTGTGACCCCCGGGTTGGGGCCAGTTTTGACCCCAGGGACATCATATGAACAAACTTGGTAGAGGTCCGCTAGGAGATGCTACATGCCAAATATCAAAGCTCTACGCCTTCCAGTTTCAGAGAAGAAGAATTTTAAAGTTTTCATTCTTTGTTCCTATGTTCGAAACTTATGACCCCCCCGGTGGGGCCAGTTTTGACCCCAGGGACATCATATGAACAAACTTGGTAGAAGTCCACTAGGAGATGCTACATGCCAAATATCAAAGCTCCACGCCTTCCAGTTTCAGAGAAGAAGAATTTCAAAGTTTTCCTTCTTTGTTCCTATGTTCGAAACTTGTGACCCCCAGGGCGGGGCCAGTTTTGACCCCAGGGGCGTCATATGAACAAACTTGGTAGAGGTCCACTAGGAGATGCTACATGCCAAATATCAAAGCTCCATACCTTCCAGTTTAAGAGAAGAAGAATTTTAAAGTTTTCCTTCTTTGTTCCTATGTTCGAAACTTGTGACCCCGGGGCGGGGCCAGTTTTGACCCCAGGGACATCATATGAACAAACTTGGTAGAGGTCCACTAGGAGATGCTACATGCCAAATATCAAAGCTCCACGCTTTCCATTTTCAGAGAAGAAGAATTTTAAAGTTTTCATTCTTTGTTCCTATGTTTGAAACTTGTGACCCCCGGGGTGGGGCCACTTTTGACCCCAGGGACATCATATAAACAAACTTGGTAGAGGTCTGCTAGGAGATGCTACATGCCAAATATCAAAGCTCTACGCCTTCCAGTTTCAGAGAAGAAGAATTTGAAGTTTTCATTCTTTGTTCCTATGTTCGAAACTTGTGACCCCCGGGGCTGGGCCAGTTTTCTACCCCAGGGGCATCATATGAACAAACTTGGTAGAAGTCCACTAGGAGATGCTACATGCCAAATATCAAAGTTTCACGCCTTACAGTTTCAGAGAAGAAGAATTTTAAAGTTTTCATTCTTTGTTCCTATGTTCGAAACTTGTAACCCCCGGGGTGGGGCCAGTTTTGACCCCAGGGGCATCATATGAACAAACTTGGTAGAGGTCCACTAGGAGATGCTACATGCCAAATATCAAAGCTCCACACCTTCCAGTTTCAAAGAAGAATTTTAAAGTTTTCCTTCTTTGTTCCTATGTTTGAAACTTGTGACCCCCGGGGCGGGGCCAGTTTTGACCCTAGGGACATCATATGAACAAACTTGGTAGAGGTCCACTAGGAGATGCTACATGCCAAATATCAAAGCTCCACGCCTTCCAGTTTCAGAGAAAAAAGAATTTTAAAGTTTTCCTTCTTTGTTCCTATGTTTGAACTTGTGACCCCAGGGCTGGGCCAGTTTTGACCCCAGGGACATCATATGAACAAACTTGGTAGAGGTCCACTAGGAGATGCTACATACCAAATATCAAAGCTCTACGCCTTCTAGTTTCAGAGAAGAAGATTTTTAAAGATTTTGCTATTTTTTTCCTTTTGGTTGCCATGGCAACCAGAGTTATGGGTGGAATTCAATCTCTTGAACAACTTTGGTAGAGCTTCACCTGAGGAACATCCCTGCCAAGTTTCATCAAGATTGGCCCAGTGGTTTAAGAGGAGAAGATGTTTAAAGAAATTGTGGACGACGGACGACACACGACAGATGACGGACATTGGGCGATCACAAAAGCTCACCTTGAGCACTTCATGCTCAGGTGAGCTAAAAATTAACACCTTTTCCTTATGCAGCACTGATTCTATTATAAAAGAGCCAGTGGTACATAACATGGAACTTGAATGAGCTCTCTATCTTTCCACTGATATATAGGATCTGATTTGAGTTGGCATTTGAGATAAAATTTTATTAAACAAGTCTAGAAAAAATGTTTTTATGCAGGCCCTTGGCAAACTTAACAACATCTTTTGCTGAAGAGTAATATAAGATTTTACCCTTAAAGCCAATGAATATCAGATTCTTTTGATCACATAACTGTACCTAACAAATGTTAGTTCATAACATATCAAAACATAGACCTAGAACACTACATGTACATAATTATGTTATTGAAATTTACACGAACAACTGGCTTCTTTGACAGGTGTGTACATAATGGACAAACAATAGTTCCCAAGAAATTTGTATATAATGAATATGTTTTGAATGTAAAGATGATAAAATTAGCAGTTTTGCTACTATTCTCAATTTTGACAATTTCACAGAGAAACCTAGGTAAGCAATGTTTTAGAAATTACGTATATAATGACACAGCCCTGACCAAATACGCTACTATTTAAATATTTCTAAAATGTGTAAGATATGAAAATTTGTAATGGTTGTATTACCGAGCAAACAAGGGGAGTTATGTGATGAAAATTTCATGAAAAACCTCATTTACTTCACCCATCATCATACAGAAAAGTAGATGGTTGTTTACCCTTTTTCAAATATTTCCCAATCCTGCTTATAAGGCTTTTGAGAGAAAGAGAAAAGGTGATGAGTGGTGCTTTACACCACATTCAACATTATTTCAGTTACATCACAGCGAGAGCTCACATATTCATGTATTTCCTGGATTCCACCAGTGCTAGGCTAGGGCTCTGAAGTCTCTTGCCAAAGGACACTTCGACAAAAAACCCAGTGGATCCAGTGAGGATCGAACCCGGGGCCTCCAGCTCACGAGTTCTATACTTTACCACTGAGCCACGCAGGACCCCTAGAAAGAGAAAAGGCTCAGCTGACTAGTGATATGTCAGAAAACAGCTTGTGAATGCTTAAAAAGGTTAAGAATACATGAGATAAGGGGTGAAAAATCAAAGTACAAGATAGAAATAAACAATCATTACAGTAATTTAATTTGGTTTGTATTCTGTTTAACTCCTACAAAATCATTTCAGTCATATCACAGTGACCAGTGCACATATCCCTTATTTCCTGGAGTTTTACAAGTACTTCCCGCAATATTCTTCTGAACCGCTAGCTGCTTTCTGACATATAAATTTTCCAAACAACTATACGCAAATCATTAAGGGGACACTTATTGGCAGTTTTGAATGCAATAAAATTGTTACCTTGTTCAAGTGAAATTCAATGATGTTGTATGCTTTTCTTTCATATGTATCTGAAAGAGAAAAATGGGTAACCCTTTACCAAATAAACCTGAGTTTAAACAACCCTATGGAAGATGAATTTTAAAAACATTGTAGAGAAAAGAGAAAATGCTGGTGACACAATGTCAACAATTGTGATCAATATCAAATATTGCGATTGATGCACTGCTACTGAAGCAGTCAGGTAATCATGATACATCAATGTATTGCTATACTCCTAACAAACACTTAATAACCTCCTGCAGACAAGTTTGTTTAACTCTTTACCAAACGACAAAAATTTAGACTGGTCCAAATTCAAAGCATTTGCAGACCACAAATTAAAGGTGGCTGGAATGATGAAATTTGTCCTTGATTGAGTAGAAAACATTGTTGGAAAAGGAGAAGATGCTGGTTACAGCATTTTCTCCTTTTCCCACAATGTTTTCAAAAGGCTTCTTCCTCAGGATCGTTAAAAGTCGGGATTGTGTGGTAAAAGGTTAATTGCATTAAGCAGGCAAGCCACTTTGACACCTTTGCAGAAAAGGAGAACTTGTCAAATAGAAAAACTATGACTAAGAACAAGAATTCTGATTGACAAAAAAAAGAAAAGCCCTGCTTGAAAATCCAGAAGGAAGAAAAAAGTATAGGAAAATACTCACCTAAACTTTCACCATCATCCCAGTACAAGACTCCATAACCAGTATGTTCAGTACAATAAGCACCCAGCAAGAAGAAGTCATTCAGACGACTGTAAAAAGAGTGAAGAGACAAAATAAAATGCCTTCACATACACCTACAGCATGACATTTTTCTGTAAGCTTTTTTAAATTTTCTTCTTGTAAACAGTCATGGCTCATTCTAGAGCACTCACGTCCACATTTTTGTTCCTGTTTATTCAATTTAGAGAATTTCCAGTTTCACTCTACTGAAGAATCAAATGCAGCTAAGATGTGGCTGTTGCATTGCTAAGGAGGCTAAGGAGGCTCTCATTGATTAATTCTGTGAGTGTGATACCCATATCATCCAAGTGATAACGTCATACTTAAAAACGCTACGATTGGTGTTGCATTGATCCCACGGCAGAAGGCTCAGCAGCCAATTTTAGAATGTGTGGGCCAAAATAACCAAAGAAATATATGTAGTGACACAGGTCACACTGACAAACAAATTTCCTAGCTAAGTGATGAGCAGAATGTTCTTAGGAACAAAACCAGTGACATAAAAAAGTTCAGCTTATACTTTATGGCTTAAGAATATTTCGTTATTGTATGACAGTTCTTAAAGCAAAACATGTACTGAAATTTGTACTTCTTGTACAAAAGAAATGTTTGGACTGTAGGTTAAACTGTTTCTAACAAGCACATGTATAAGGCATTCAGAGAGAAAAAACCATTGGGGCAGTTATGGAAGAAAGCTTTGATTGAGGTTTTAAGGATGATGAGAGTAGAAGACAGTGGTTAAGAGTCTAGTTTTCTCTTGTTCCTACAAATTTCTCTAATGGCCCCTTTTTTTTTTGATGAGGGAGCCAGTGGCAACAAGGATTTGATTTCTAGAATGAGCCCTGCATACAAATGTGCCATGCTCTGGCAAAAGGGTGATTAATGTATCTCTGTGATGCATTATACCAAACAAGTCATCACATGATCATTGATCCATAGATTCCATTTCATCGAACAACTGTCTGAACATGAGGTAGACTGGTCTTTTGACATACAGAAAACTGACCAATAGTGAAAAGTTTTGGCCCAGGTTGGCCTGCGCGAATTGCCCAGGCTGACCTAGCTCTAGATGCATTAAGCCCCTTTTTCACAGGGTATGGCTCAAATGTATTGCATAACCAGTGTAAAAAGTCACTTGTATTAGAAAGCCATCTGTTTTAACCAGCCATTAATCTATATTCCCAGGGTGTACCATAGTACTGAATTTAAAATAAAATCTGCTTTACGAGGTTTGGTTCGTTAGTTTCTTTGCAAGATATTAACATTTGCTTCAACTTTTTACCTGTTTTGCGAGTAAAAGCACATGCCTACCACTACAAAGAGCACTAACTTCAGAGGAAACTATGACTGAGGTACAAAAAGGTGGCTTTAATTGTATTCTAAGATGGCTAGTTCTTGCCTACATTCTATTTAGAGTCTATTTGAATGGACTCTGTGTTTTGGCGACATTACAAGAGCTACTTTTGAAAACCTGTCATATTACTATGTAAGCAAAATCACAGAAATAAATCTTAAAGATGAGATTACTAAACAAGAGGGCATGATGGCCCTGTATCGCTCCACTGGCTTATAAATATAAACCATAAATACTAAACATTTCAATTCTGAGCCAAATGGTTTCAAAATGAAGACTTACAAAGTTTTCTCTGTAAAAGCCCATGTGAAAGTTGGGACCCGCAGGGCAAAGCCATTTTTGATCCCAGAGCTATAATTACTTGAACCCTGGTAGAAGTCCACAAGATAAAGCCACATGCCAAAATAATACAAGTCTATGCTGTATGGTTATAAATAAGGTGATTTTCAAGTTTGGTCCATATGAAGCCTCTGTAAAACGTAAGACCCCTGATGCAAGGCTAATTTTAAAAAAAAAAAATCAAAACAGGAAGATTTCTTCAGTTGTCACTATGTAAGCCCATGTAAAACTTGTGACCCCTGCGGCTGGGCCAATTTTGACCCCAGAGCTAAAATTTTGGCCCACTTGGTAGAGGCCCACTAGATATAGCTACATGCAAAATTTGGTAGCTCTAGGCCTTATGGCTAGGTACAGGAAGATTTCTAAAATTTTCTCTATATAAGCCTATGTAAAACTTGTGACCCCTGGGGCAGAGCCAATTTTGACCTCAGGGCTATAATTTGAAGAAACTTGACAGAGGTCTACTATATAAAGCTACATGCAAAATTTGGCAGCCCTATGCCTTATGGTTTCAGACAAGAAGATTTTTAAAGATTTCCAATATTTTTCAGTTTTGTTGCCATGGCAACCAGAGTTTTTGAAGGAATCAAATTCTTTCAAGAAATTCTGAAGAGGACCATGGCAGGATCATTTCTGTGAAGTTTCATGAAAATTGGACGGGTAGTTTCAGAGAAGAAGATGTTTGAAATAAAAGTTAACGCACGGACGGACAGACGCATGACGGACACCGGGCCATGACATAAGCCCGCTGGCCTTTGGCCAGTGGAGCTAATAAAATAAGCCACACTCTGTGAAAAGGGGCTTAATGCATCTGCGAAAAGTATCAACCTAGGTCAGCTTGAGCAGTCTGACCTGGGGTGAAACTTTTCGCTATTAGTCAATTTTCTGTATGTCAAAGGACCACTCTACCTCATGATTCCGTCAGGTTGTTAAAAAAAGTGGCTATCATGGATCCCTAATAATATGATGACTTGCTTGGTATCATGGATCACGGAGATGCATTAAGCCCCCTTTTCACTGAGCATGGCTCAAATACATTTGTGAGAATCTTTTTGATCAAATTCCTAACAATTTTACAGCCCTTCAGTTGACAACTTTGGAATACTTTGTGGACAAAGGAAGGGGCTATTTACTTTTTTCTCAATCTTTTTTCCATAGTTAAAACCACAAATATTTTTTTTCCTTCAAATCTCTGTGTCTTGTGGCACTTAGAGTAGTTTTCAGTAGGTCTGATAATGTAATGTAATTGATCAAGTAATTTTCTTTTGACCAAGTTACAGGTCTCAGGTCTGCAGCTGAAGGTCTCGGGATAATACTGCACATCAAGAACCTGTAAGTCAGTCAATATGGAAACACTTGATTACTGACAATTTTATCCATTAACAGATGGGATTTGTCATCCATTTTGAATTGGATACTGACAGTCATATTGGCCTTCTTTTGTTTGACATTGGCCAAGTTTTTCTTGTATTGGCCAAATTTGCCGATACTGGCCAAGTTTGTGATTTGGTATTGAAGGAACCTTTTGTTCATATGTATATATATTCAATATCACAGTTTATTAATTAATAAATGGAGTGAAGGGTAAACATTTTTTATGAGTTAACATTTCTGTTTTGTACAGGACACATTCCCTGAACAGTAAGTCACTGAGTCCTGTTCTCCAACCATTCAAACCATTGGTTTTATTCTAAATTCTAGGACTAGCCGGCGGAGTCAACATCTCAGCATATCTGCTGAAGAGTCTTCAATTTTAGATGTGAAATGAATTCAGGGTATGTATTCAGCAATCATTTCCATCTCAGTCTTATTCCAGATTTAGAAAGTAACAAAACTTCTGACTTGATAAACCATCTGGTTTAGCCAATCAGAAATTGTATTACTTTCGAATTTAGAAAATTTTTGAGAATGACTAAGAATGTTCTTCAGAGTGGTTTATGAATACAGGCCTGGGTTGCTTGTTACATACAGTCCATGATGCTCACTGACTCCTTACTCGAGAGAGAAGGCTGAAGAGATTGTGGGAAAAAAAGAAAATGCTGGTTACCAGTATTTTCTCCTTTTCCTACAATGTTTCCTCCCTTAAAAAGACAGTTCCTGTCATATAAAACCAATTACCGGTAAATTTATTGTCTGGAAACAGTTTCAAGGCCAAAAAATTTGACATCTGGTAAAGAGTTAATTACTACCATACAAACCTTTCAGTCGTAGTTTGAGCTGGTTTTTGCATTGGTATGATACTTCCACCCTGTACAAGAAGATTTAACTTTTCCATTGGTGCAATAAGACTGACCACATGACCTCCATCATAGCTGGTTCCCTTGTAGAAATCATACCAGTTTGTCTTCTCAGGCAGGTAAACAGCCACTGTCTTAGCATCCTGAACAGAATTCAAAATTCAGCACTTTACCAACACAAAAGTGACAGACATTTTAAAAGAATAAACCCTTTACCAAACAATCCCGTATTTTCACCACCCTAAGGAAGAGGCCTTTAGAAAACATAGTGGGAAAAGGAGAAAATGCTGGTTATCAGCATTTTCTCCTTTTCCCACAATGGTTTCTATCCTCCCAAAATACTTAACTGCATTTGTATTGCTTTCAAAATTGTCGTCTGCATATGCTTTCAATTTGGAAAGGTCTAAAATTTGTTGTTTGGGAAAGGGTTAAACCATAATAATAGGTGAAATTGTTAGATACAGATAGGTAAGAGTTGTTGCAAGCAAAGGTGAAACGATGAAAATTGAGAAAGATCTCAAACTATCAATGTAAAGGAAGTTTTTAATTATCTAACATGTGTTCAATATTAATCTGTTCTTATCTCATACAAATGAGCCATGCTCTGTGAAAGGGGGCTTAACTCTTTACCAAAAGACAAAATTCTAGACTAGCCCAAATTAAAAGCATTTGCAGATGACAAAATAAATGTTACTCCAAAATTAAAGATTGTCTTGGGGAGGGTAGAAGACATTGTGGGAAAAGAAGAAAATGCTGGTTACCAGCATTTTCTCCTTTTCCCACAATATTTTCAAAAGGCCTCTTTCTCAGGGTCCCTTAAACTGGGGATTGTGTGGTAAAGAGTTAATGCACCCGTGAAAAGTATTGACCCAGGTCATTCTGCTCAGGCTGACCTGGGGTGAAACTTATCCCTTTTGGTCAGTTTTCTGCATGTAAAAGGACCAGTGTACCTCATGAATCAGTTGATTGTTGTACAAAATAGATTTTACCAATCAATAATTATTTGAAAAATTGCTTGGTATCACGGAGATGCATTAAGCACCCTTTTGCCAGAGCATGTCTCAAACATAACAAATGTTGATATTTATGAGACAATATTCAGTTTCTATAAAGCATCAACAGGCTCCAACTTCTGTGTAGAGTCAACCAACTATACTAAAGTCATTTTGAAGAGTATAGAATCATCCATTCACTCTTTACCAGAGGACAAAATTTTAAGGCTGGTCCAAAGGCATTTCCAGATGATAAATCGAATGTAGTTCAAGGGAATTTGCTGGTAACCAGCATTTTCTCCATTTCCAAAGATGTTTTCAAAATGCTTCTTATTAAGAGTTGAAACTTGAAATAGTCTGGTAAAGGGTCAATGTAGAAATATGACTTTTTACTTTACCCTTTACCAGATGATAAAATTTTGGACAGGACCAAATTGAAAGCATTTGCAGATGACAAATTAAATGTGGCTCAAATGATTATTTCTGTCTTTGATAGGGCATAAAACATTGTGGGAAAAAGGAGAAAATGATGGTTACCAGCATTTTCTCCTTTTCCCACAATTTTTTCCATAGGGTCGCTAAAAGGCGGCATTGTGCGGTAAACGGTTAAGTCTGAATACGGGCATTTCACAATTTTGAAACATTTTGTGGAAAGAGTAATTGCTCGTAATTGTTTGTGACATGCACTGTGGTCCTTTTCTCACAATGCTTTCCATATCATTGAAAAAAATATTATCCTTTAACCCTTTAGCAGATGACAAAATCTTAGCCTCGTCCAAATTGAAAGCATTTGCAGACGTCAGTTTCAATGTGGCTCAAATGGTGCAATTTTTCTTTGATAGGGTAGAAAACATTGTAGGAAAAGGAGAAAATGCTGGTTACAAGCATTTTCTCCTCTTTCCAAAATGTTTTCAAAAGGCTTCATTCCTAGGGTCTTTAAAACGTGGCATTGCATGGTAAAAGGTTAAGCAAGTAATTGTCCTTTATTGTTCTGTGATAGAATTTGGATTGCCTATAAATACCCTGTACAGTAAAGGGTCAAAGAAAAATAGAAGCTAACATACAACTAAATCTCCAAATCCTTACCTCAAGAAGTACAGGTGCAATCAAAAGTGATGAACCCCACATAAACTGGGTATCAATAGCATATGTATTCTTATCCAGAGGAAACCTGAAATGCAAAAAATTCTTTTATTTTGTCCTTTTCTGCTACATGGATTTCTGAGAAATTGGCAAGTTATCACAGAGTCTGTCATCTGAGATCACAAATTACATCAAGTGCTTGGCATTTGTGAAGATCAACACTGTTAACCATGAAAGCACCTTTCAAATCTATAGTTGCTTTTACAGCCAGTGTCGATTGAGATAAGATTGCAAAGAACATGCAGTCTGATCTTTGATCTATGCTGTCCACTCTTCCCTGATATTCTGAGCAAACAGTGTTTAAAGCTGCATTTTTTTTGGTTTTACGTCTCGAAAAAAATGTCTGCTGGGTTTATCTGGTACCCTAGGGGTTGACTATTTCACCATTAAGTATATGAAATTTTATTTGCCACTTTTATATATTTTAAGGATTTTTAAACTAGATTATCCTCTCAAAATATCATATAGTGTAGATTAATAATCAAAGTGCACTACTTGTGCCATCTGATCTTGATTTCTGTCAACAAAAGCACCTTATGTTGAAATAAGCATTTTATAAAAGTGAGCCATGCTCCATGAAAAGGGGGCTTAATGCATCTGCTAAAAGCATCAACCTAGGTCAGCCTGTGCAGTCTGCGCAGCCTGACCTGGCTGAAACATTTTGCCATCGGTCCATTTTCTGTATTTCAAAGAACCGACACTTTAGTCGGTTGTTAGACAAAATGGATTTTATTGATCCATAAGCATGTGATGACATGCCTGATATAATACATCATGGAGATGCATGAAGCCCCTTTTTGCCAGAGCCTGGTTCAAGTGTTTCTGGCATGTCATCTTGATGGTAATGTTGTGTGTAAAAAGCAAGCTTGGTAACCATGTTTAAAGTCACTTCACTTCCAGATAGTTGCTTGGCAAAGAGTTAACCTTTTATCAAACAATCCCATGTTTTTATGACCCTGAGAAAAAGGCCTTTTGGAAACATTGTGAGAAAGGGTGATAATGCTGGTAATCATAATTTTCTCCTTTTTCAACACTATTTTCCACCAGTTCAAAGACAAAAGTCATAAAGTGAGCAGCATTTGTCTTCCTCAAATGCTTCTGATCTAGTGCAGTTTAAAAATTTTGTTGTCTGGTAAAGATTTAACAAATTATCTTTTGCAGAAGTTTTTGTTTTTAAGCAAACCATTTTTTAAAAAATGGCCCCATATAGAGAAATCTCAAACATATTTGAGTGAAAAGTGAGGGAAAAGGGAGTTTAACGCATCTCTGATGTATTATACCAACCAAGTCATAAAATAATTATGGATCCATGAAGTCCATTTTGTCTAACAACCAAATGACACAGGTAGAACTAGAATTGCCATAAAGGGGACAAAAATACCCCCACCAGCACCTTGCCATTGAAGTTCACGTGTGACCTTGACCTTTCACCCATGTGACGCAAAAACAATAGGGCACCTCCTTGGGTCATGAGGAACATTTGTGTAAAGTTTCAGCATCCTAGGTCAAACAGCTTCTGAGTTACTGTACAGAAACAAAAACAAAATGGATGGATTGAAGGACGGATGGATGGATAGACGGACAGAGAGAAAGACAAACATGGTGCGACCAGTATATGCCAACCCCACCGTACTTCATACAATGGCCTGTGGATATGTAGAATATTTACATACAGCAAAAAGTTTAGACCTATGTCGGCCTGCACAGGCTGACATGGGAAGATACTTTTGTAGATACATTAAGCCTCTTTTCACAGAGCATGACTTCTTTGTATGGTAATGAAAGGTAGAAAAGGGCAGTCTAGACTTACTCTTGGAACATTGGTCTTGCCACAGTATCCCCATAAATATGAGAGATATAGAACAGTGTGTACAAGTATGGAAGTAAGGTATATCTGGTTAAATACACCTCTCTAACAGCATTGGCAAATGTTGCATCAAATCTGAATGGTTCTTGGGACACCTGATAGATAGACAATGATAAACACATGTATTATAAATCAGAATGTCTTATTAATATTCATATCCATTTTTAAGATTAACTCTTCACTAAACCTTGATTTTACAACACTAGTAAGAGGGCTTCTGAAAACACTGTGGGAGAAAAAAATGCTGGAAACAAGCATTTTCTTTTCAAACGTTGTTTTCTACACTTTAAAAGACAAACCAAGTCATGTAGGACCCATCTGCTAATATAAAAGGTCATAGGCAAAAAGTCAGGTATGAAGTGAATTATCTATCAACCCTTTACCATACAACCCTGACTGCTAATGACCCTGAGAAAGAATGCTTTTGAAAGCACTGTGGAAACAAGAGGGCCATGATGGCCCTGTATCGCTCCACTGGCTTATAAATATAAACCATAAATACTAAACATTTCAATTCTGAGCCAAATGGTTTCAAAATAAAGACTTACAAAGTTTTCTCTGTAAAAGCCCATGTGAAAGTTGAGACCCGCAGGGCAAAGCCATTTTTGATCCCAGAGCGATAATTACTTGAACCCTGGTAGAGGTCCACAAGATAAAGCAACATGCCAAAATAATACAAGTCTATACTGTATGGTTATAAATAAGGTGATTTTCAAGTTTCGTCCATATGAAGCCTCTGTAAAACATAACACCCCTGATGCAAGGCTAATTTAAAAAAAAAATTAAAAGTGATCCAGATTTGGTAGCCCTTGGGTTTGCGGTTAGGAGCAAAAGGATTTTTTGAATTTTCACCCTATAAGCACATGTTTATCACCAAATTTGGGAGTTCTTGGCCTTATGGCTAGTAACAAGACAGTTTCTGAAGTTTTCACTCCATAAACCCATGTAAAACTTGTGACCCCTGGTGCAGGGCCAAACTTGATCCTAGGGTTGCAACTTGGGCCCTCTTTGTAGTTGTCCACTAGATAGTGCTATAATTATGCAAAATTTGGTAGCCCTAAGCCTTATGGCTATGTACACCAAGATTTAAAAGTTTTCCCTCTATAAGCCCATGTAAATCTTGTGAACCTCCCCCCCACCCCCCCCAGCATGAGGCCAAATTGACCCCAGGACTGTAATTTGGCCACTTTTGGTAGACCCCCACTAGATCAAGCTAAATGCAAAATTTGGTAGCTCTAGGCCTTATGGCTAGGTACTGGAAGATTTCTTAAGTTGTCACTATGTACGCCCACGTAAAACTTGTGACCCCTGCAGCAGGGCCAATTTTGACCCCAGGGCTAAAGTTTTGGCCCGCTTGGTAGGGCCCACTAGATATTGCTACATGCAAAATTTGGTAGCTCTAAGCCTTATGGCTTGGTACAGGAAGATTTTTAAAGTTTTCTCTATATAAGCCGATGTAAAACTTGTGACCCCTGGGGCAGAGGCAATTTTGACCCCAGGGCTATAATTTGAAGAAACATGATAGAGGTCTACTACATAAAGCTACATGCCAAATTTGGTAGCCCTATGCCTTATGGTTTCAGACAAGAAGATTTTTAAAGATTTCCAATATTTTTCAGTTTTGTTGCTATGGCAACCAGAGTTTTTGAAGGAATCAAATTCTTTCAAAGAATTCTGAAGAGGACCATGGCAGGATCATTTCTGTGAAGTTTCATGAAAATTGGATGGGTAGTTTCAGAGAAGAAGATGTTTGAAATAAAAGTTAACCCACAGACGGATGGACGCACGCACTGATGGACACACGACGGACACCGGGCCATGACATAAGCCCGCTGGCCTTCGGCCAGTGGAGCTAAAAAGGAGAAAATGCTGCTGGTATCCAGCTTTTTCTTCTTTTCCACCAATGTCTTCAACCCTTCCAAAAACTAATTTTAACTTTTGACTCACATTTATTTTGTCATCTACAAATGCTTTCAATTTTGACAAGTCAAAAATTCTTTCATCTGGTAAAGAGTTAATACACTATTTTTAACATTAGCAAGTTCCATGCAATAGCTTTCTAACTTCACCTTGACATCCTGGAGGCCACCATCCTTGGGACCCATTTTGTAAAGTACATACACAAACACAGATCTAAAATTTTGTACATTTTTTCGTACACGCAAGTTTGCATTTTACTAAAATTTGCTAAGCTAAGTTTAGATGCAAGTTTTTGCACACCTCTATGGACAAAAATACCATTTGTAAATCAGAACATAGGCTGAAATATGGAGGCTTTTTTTGTACTACATCATCACAGAAAAAGAAATTTGAGACAAACATCAGACGGTAACAAGTGCATGGGAAGTACTGTCTCTACCATCAATTGAAGAGTTACGGAAATATTCACTTTACACAAATCACATCGTTATGAAAGTTTTGTAAAACTGATTTACAAATTTTGTAAATCTGAACATAGATGATAATTGGTATGAAAAAAACTTACAAATTGTAACTTAACTCTTTTCCACACAACAAAATTTCAGACTTATCCAAATTCAAAGCATTTGCAGACGTCAAATTAGATGTGGCCCAAAAATTGAAAGCTGATTTGGAAAGGGTAGAAAACATTGTGGGAAAAAGAGAAAATGCTGGTTACCAGCATTTTCTCTTTTTCCCACAATGTTTTCAAAAGGCTTTTTTCTCGGAGTCGTTAAAAATTGGGATTGTGTGGTAAAGGGTTAAACAGCCCCCTGAAAATTTTATTGAACTAGCGGTCTCGTAGGACTTACCGGTAACTCTTTACCAAACAACAAAATTTCAGTCTTGTCCAATTTGAAAGCATTTGCACACAACAAATAAACAGTGGCTGAAATGAAGGAATTTGTCTATAAAAGAGCAAAAAATACTGTGGGGAAAAAGAGAAAATGTTGGTTACCAGCATTTTCTTCCTTTCTCACAATGCTTTCATAGCCGACTACCATAGGGTCAATTAAACTCGGGATTGTGTGGAAAAAGATTAAAAAGATTATTTGTATTTATTAATTTCACTTATTGCCCTAATTGTTAAACATTAATTCCAAACTGCAAAAATATGCTGAATCTTTCTATATAAATAGTTACATGTGTTTATCTGTTAACCCTTTATGACACAATCCTGAGTTTTACAGCCCCTGAAAAAGGCCTCTTGAAAACATTGTGGGAAAAGGAGAAAATGCAGGTAACCAGCATTTTCTCCTTTTTCTACAATGTTTTCTACCCTATCAAAGACAGAAACTTCATTTTATTTTGTTGTCTGCAAATGTTTTCAATTTGGTTGAATGCAAAATTTTTGATTTAGTAACAAGTTAAGGCTACTACAAATGTTTTTTTGCAGAGGACATGATAAGCATTAGTGTAATGATTTCCAGTAACTTTTTTAAGCTTCACCAATTTTGTCCTTGTGAGGCAGAACATAGGATTTGTTTGTTAACATTATTTTTTTCATAAACATAAAGGTAAAACAGAGTCACCTTTAAACTCTTCACCAACAGGCAAAATTTTAGACTTGTCCAAACTAAAAGCATTTGCGGAAAACATATTGAAATTAGTTAGCTCTAACAATCTGATTTGTCTTTTGTTAGGATAGAAATCATTACAAGAAAAGCACAAAATACTACTTTCTCTGCAATGATTTCAAAAGCCTGGTTTCTCAACGTTGTTAAAACATGGAGTTGTGTGGTAAAGGATTAAATCATGAGCCTCTAGCATGCTGAATAAACAACCAAAAAGAAAAGATGTCACATTTTCAAGTCTGTTTTGATCAATATTTTGCATAAAATATGGGAATTGACGACCAGAGATAAGGCTGCTTTTTCTGTTCTGTCTGATTTTGATCAAGAGCAACTAAAGCTACAGCCATCCTCAGCTTCTATACATTAATCTTTAACCATATATCCTGACTTTTAACAACCCTGAGAAAGAAAGCTTTTGAAAACATTGTGAGAAAAGGAGAAAATGCTGGTAACCAGCATTTTCTCCTTTTCCCAAAATGTTTTCTACCCTTCCCAAATCAGAATTCTTTTTTTTTTTTTTTTTTTTGAATACATATTTATTTTGACGTCTGCAAATGCTTTCAATTTGGACAAGTCCAGAATTTTGTCATTTGGTAAAGAGTTAAGATGACAACTTGTAACACTTACAGTTCCATATTCATTGTGGTTTCTGGAGAAAGGATAGAAGGCTCCAAGCTGATGCCACCTCAAACACAGTTGGTAGTTAGTATTGTCATTGAATCCACAAATGTCGGCACCAACCATTGGAATTCCAAACAGATTCATTGATAGGATTTCTGGATTTGTGAAAAGAAAAAATTGTCCCTCAACAAACTGTGATATTGTTACTATTTGAAATTGTTTGTCTGAATGGAGATTTAAATCACTTGCATTAGCATCAGCTCATGGCAACAGCTTCTTAACTTCTTTCAAGGGTTGCACCACAACTAAACTGGGGCTCTGCAGTGCTTTTCTCAAGAGCACTGTGATGTAACCAGTGCTGCCAGGTAGGATCAAACTTGATTCATCTTGTTATGTATCTAAGGTCTTAACCCTTTACCAGACGACAAAAGTTTAACCTTGTCCAAATTGAAAGCATTTGCAGACAACAATTTCAATGTAGCTCAAATGGTGCAACTTTTCTTAGATAGTTTAGAAAACATCGTGGAAAAAGGAGAAATTGCTGGTTACCAGCATTTTCTTCTTTTCCCACAATGTTTTCAAAAGGCCTTTTTCCTAGGGTCGTTAAAAGGTGGCATTGTGCGGTAAAGGGTTAAACCCTAAGCAAAACAGGACACACAGCATGTGAAGTATAACTACCAAACCCTTACTCATTTCCAGAGGACAACACTTCATTTTCATCCATTCATACAGGGCTTGTAGACAACATATCAAATGTGGCTCAAATGAAGGGATTTGTCTTTCAAAGGGTAGAAAATATTGTTGGAAAAAGGACAACAGGTGAGTCACCAGAATTTTCTCCCTTTCCCACAAAATTTTCAAAACTTTCTTCATAAGTATTGTCAAAACGCTTGTTGTTCAATGAAGGAGTAAATAAAATATGCAGAGAGAAGCTGATACATTCTCATAACTAAGCATTTGAGGAAATCAGTTTGTTTTCATATAGTTGAAGTAGTTCCCTCCCCCTCAGTATTAACTTTGTTTTATTTTACCTTAAATAGATCTGTACCAATCTAAGCGCAATAAGCTCTTACAGTGTTTGTACAGTATAGGAGTATGGGAAGGTGTTAACACCCCACCCTTCCCCACCCACACACATATACACGCACGTGTGTTTCTGTTACTTTACCTGAAATGGATCTATACAAATCATGGTAGGTTGCCGCATTATCTCCTGACCAGTGACCACCAAAGTGACCTTGACCTGAATAGGTTGACCTTGAGATAATAAAAGGTCTTATCCCTAGCTTACTCCTCAAGGCACTGAAAATATGGAGAAGTAATAGACAATATTAAGACTTTGTTATATTTTAACCCTTTACCACACAATCCTGACTTGTGATGACCCCGAGACAGAAGCATCTTGAAAACGATGAGGGAAAAGGAGAAAATGCTGGTAACCAGCATTTCCTCCTACTAATGTTTTCTGCCCTTCCAAAAACACATTCCAATTTTTGTGTCACATTTACTTTGTGGTTTGTAAATGGTTTCAAATTGGACAAGTTTAAAATTTTGTCATTTGGTAAAGAATCAAAACCTGTTAGCCAGTAAAAAAGTCTTCTCTCATAGAATTAATGAAAATGATAGTTCTGAAAAATCAGCTGTTGCTTTAACTATTTATTACATGAGCAAAAAAAAAAACTTGTCAAAATTGAAAACATTTGCAGACGACAATTCAAATGTAGCTAAAATAATGGACTTTGTCTTTGATGGGGTAGAAAACATTGTTGGAAAAAGAGACAATGCTAGTAACCAGCATTTTCTTCTTTTCCTACAATGTTTTCAACAGCCTTCTCTTTCATGGTCATTAAAACCCAAAATTGTGTGGTAAAGGGTAAAATCAAATGCATCAGGATTTTTGTGGAGTACACTTTTCCTACAGATACACAATGAAATACATAAGTGTTATTGTAATATTTGTGGCAGAAACTACTTAACATACAATGAAATTGAAAGCTTTAAAGGAGGCTATCATCACTCAGCATAAAACAGTGCATCAGGTTGACTCAAGTGTGTACAATATGCATCATTAAATTTTCATGAATACCATTTTGCATTATATATTTCAAAATTCTTGCATGCATGAAATGATTTACAAATGCATTGACAAGTTCCATTCTTCCACATAAACATTAATTGAAGGTGTTCAAGGTAAATTTTAATCCTTTACCAAAAAATCCCAAGTTTTAAAGACCCTGAAGAAGGGAGTTGAAAACATCATGGGAAATGGAGAAAATGCTGGTAAACAGTACATGTATTTCCTCTTTTTTCCACAATGTTTTCAAACCTTTTAAGGAAAACTCCAACAATTTGAGTAACATTTATTTTGTCATCTGCAAATGCATTCAATCTAGACAAGTCTGGAATTTTGTTGTGTGACAAAGAGTTAAAAAAGCACTCTTTGCCAAAGACATGAAAAATACTGACAAACATAGGAAAAAAGCTTCTACATCCTGACAAAAGCACTGTAAATCTGTATTATTCTCTTTACCAAATGACAAAATTTTTTACATGTTCAAACTGAAAGCATTCGAAGACGAGAAATTAAATGTGACTCAAACTTGAATTGTTCAAGATGTTCATTTTGAAAATATCAACCGTATTAACCCTTTACCACACAATGCCGACGTTTAACAACCCTGAGAAAAAAGCCTTTTGAAAACATTGTGGATAACCAGCATGTTCTCCTTATCCCACAATGTTTTCTATCCTATCAGGGAATTTAAGCTTACCTATGCCAATTTTGAAATTATCATCTGCAGTTGTTTTGAATTTGGGAGAGTTTAAAATTTTGTCGTCTGGTATAGAGTTAATGCATGGATACAAGTGGAAACCTTTTTGCAGTGTTTTAAAAAGTGGTTTGATGATGTGAAGGATGGAAAAAAGGCATCCAAATGGCATTGTATTTACCCCCAATCCCAAATTTCAACAACCCTTAGAAACAAGACTTTGAAAAAATTGTAAGTAAAGGAGAAAATGCTGGTAACCTGAATTTTCTCCTTTTCCTACAATCTTTTCTTCCCATTCAAAGACAAATTCTATTATTTGAGCAACATTCAATTTGTCGTCTGCAATGGCTTTCTGTTTTGACTGGTCTAAAATTTTGTTGCGTGCCAAAGAGTTAAGCTGCCTCATGTACATGTAGTAGGCTTTCAATTCTTTTTTGTCGGATGGTTCCAGAAGCATTCAACTGAAAAAACTCTGCATGTCAGAAGAGGTTTAACCCTTTACCACACAATCCCGACTTTTAAAGACCCTGTGAA
Source organism: Tridacna gigas (assembly GCA_945859785.2). NCBI lineage: Eukaryota > Metazoa > Mollusca > Bivalvia > Cardiida > Cardiidae > Tridacna > Tridacna gigas. Next base: position 23,669,087 of record OX244030.2, read on the forward strand.
AGACGCTTTTTGAAAACACTGTGGGAAAAGGAGAAAATGCTGGAACCAGCATTTTCTCCTTTTTCCACCATGTTTTCTGCCCTATCAAAGACAGAAATAATTATTTGAGCTACATTTCATTTGCCATCTGCAAATGCTTTCAATTTGGTCGAGTCAAAAATTTTGCTGTTTGGTAAAGGTTTAACTCTTCTGATACTAACTTGTATGTAGCATTTGTTTCTTTAAGTCCATATAAACTGTGAATATCATACTCTCTGGAACTGAAGCCCTTGGCCGATGCACAAATGGAATGGTCATACAAGGTTCCTTTTTGGACTGCTGAAACAATAATTGTACCAATTATATCATACATCTTACATCCACTTGGCCTTTGACAGAGAGATCAACAGATTTGCATTTATGGAAAACAACATTTGAAAAACTTTAAAAATACCAAGATCAAAAATCATCCATACTATATTCAGTAGTAAGACTTTTTTTTTTTTAAATATTTAGGAAACTTCAGGAAACATCAACAATGTAATTAAATATGAGCCATGCTCTTTGAAAAAAGGGTTTAACCCTTTACCACACAATACCGACTTTCAACGACCCTGAACAAACAGCCTTTTGAAAACATTGTGGGAAAAGGAGAAAATGCTGGTGACCAGCATTTTCTCCTTTTTCCACCATGTTTTTTTTATCCTTCCCCAAACAAATTTCAGTTTATCAGTCACATTTATTTTGTCGTCTGCAAATGTTTTCAATTTGGAACAGACTGAAATTATGTTGTTTGGTAAAGAGTTAATGCATCTGCAAAAGATATTGACCCCTGACGTTGGTTGAAATGTTTTGCTATTTGTAAATTTCCTGCTTGTCAAAGGACGAAACTACCTCAGGATTCAGTCAGTTACAAGACAATCTAAATTTTATGAGACCATGATGATGTGACAGTGCAGATCTATAATGACATCTGATAAGCCATTCTAGCAAACACAAACTTTGATCTAAATCAATCAAGCTTTTTTCGACTAAACTGAAAATATCTGTCGGCAAACTAACATAAACTAACCTGAAGATTACTTATTTTGATCTCTGGTAGCAGGAGAGACTGCTTGTTAACTTTTTAAAACACAGTCCAGAGTTTTATCGACCCTGAGGAAATAGTCCAGAGTTTTATCGACCCTGAGGAAATAGCCTTCAGAAAACCTTGTGGGAAAAGGAGAAAATGCAGGCAACCAGCATTTTCTCCTTTTCCCACAAGGCATTCTCTACTTTCACAGACAATTACCACCATCTTGGCTAAATTCAATGTCGTCTGCAAATGCTTTCAATTTGGACCAGTCTAAAATTTTGTCGTTTGGTAAAGAGTTAGAAGCATTTTCACCTATGACAATAATGTTTTCACAAATGTTTCAGTATCTAACTTTAATTCATGTCATATAACTGTACATGTACTTCACAAGATTGTCTGCTGTGCATTAGTTTCAAAGATGTGGTGAGCACTCTTAGATTGACTTTACCTGGCAAATAGGGAGGCTCATCATATTTTGTTTTTGGACACCCTTCAATAGATCCGTATGCGAAACTGGAAATTTCATTCATGTCCTGCAAACCATCAGTATGATTGGTTTTAACCCTTTACCACACAATCCTGAGTTTTAACGACCCTGGGAAGGAAGCCTTTTGAAAACATTGTGGGAAAAGGAGAAAATGCTGGTAACCAGCATTTTCTCCTTTTCTGACAATGTTTTCTACCCTTCCTAAAACAAATTTCAATTTTTGAGTAACATTTATTTTGTCGTCTGCAAATGCTTTGAAACTGGACAAGGCTAAAACTTAGTCGTTTGGTAAAGAGTTAAGCGCAAATGAATACAGAGGTATTTAAACCTTTACCAAACAATCCCAAGTTTTAATGACCCAGAGAAATAGAGTAACCAGCATTTTCTCCTTTTCCCACAATGTTTTCTGTCCTTTCACAGGCAATTCTCACCATATGAGCCATATCTAATTTGTGGTCTGCAAATGCTTTCAATTGTGACAAGTGTAAAATTTTGTGGTAAAGGGTTAATTGAACCCATTTCCTTTCCCTACTACATCTACTTTATTGTACACAGTGAAATCTTCCCCAGTTAACTGGAAACTATTTTTTTTACTTTGAGAATGTGAAACCAATCAATTCAGACAGGAAAAGCTAATTTATCTTCAGAAACTATGAAAGAAAGTCACAGATTCTTAGAAACTAAGAGAATAATTCACAGATTCAAGTTTATATTTATCCCTTGAAGTCTAAATAAAACAAAATGGACATCATCTGTTAGGCAGTGGATCAAAATATTGGATTGCCAAGGCTTTTGTGCAGTATGACCTGTGTCTCCAAAAAGTAACTTAAGCTTGACTGAATGGTGTTTTACGCCGCTTTCAATGTTATTTCAAACAAATCACTGCTACAGCTAACATTATTTATGTATTTTTTGGGTTCCACCAGTACTAGCCTAGGGCTCTGAAGTGTCTTGCCCAAGGACACTCCCACGAAAAATCCAATGAGGTTCGGACCTATGGCCTCCAGAACACCAATCCTACACTTTACCACTGAGCCATGCAGGACCCCTAAAAGTAACTTAAGTTTTGCACAGAGCTTAAAGGTTGATTTATTGCAGAAAAACAGCTCTTGTTGCAATGTTTAACCCTTTACCACACAGTTGTTGTCTTAATGACCCTGGTGAAAGGGCTCTTAACCCTTTACCACACAATCCCAACTTTTAACGACCCTGAGAAAGGAGCCTTTTGAAAACATTGTGGGAAAAGGAGAACATGCTGGTAACCGGCATTTTCTCCTTTTCCCGCAATGTTTTCTACCCTTCCGTAAACAAATTTCAATTTTAAAGTAGCATCTATTTTGTTGTCTGCAAATGCTTTCAATTTCAACCAGTCTAAAATTTTGTCGTATGGTAAAGAGTTAAAAACATTGTGCGAAAGGAGAAAATCTGATAATCGGTATTTTCTCTTTTTCCAATCATGCTTTCTACCCTTTCAAACACCATCATTTGAGCCCTATTCAATTTGTTGTTTGCAAATGCTTTCAATTTGAACAAGTCTACGTTTTGTTGTCTGGTAAAAAGTTAATCCTTTACCACACAATCCCGTCTTTTAACGACCCTGATAAAGAAAGCTTCCGAAAACATTGTGAGAAATGGAGAAAATGCTGGTAACCAGCATTTTCTCCTTTTCCCACAATGTTTTCTACCCTTCCTAAAACAAATTTCAATTTTAGGGTCACATTTATTTTGTCGTCTGCAAATCTTTCAATTTGGACTGGTCTACAATTTTGTTCTTTGGTATAGAGTTAAAAAAACCACTTACAATCCACAGTCCATCCACAGGAAGCTGATCAATAAAATGAGATACAACAGTGGTCCAGTAGTTTTGTGCATTGGGATGGGTAAAGTCTGGGAAAACTGTATCACCTGGCCAAACCTGTAACATAAAATTGTTGCTTACTTACACAACTTAATAAATCTGTATGCTTAACCCTTTACCACACAATCCAGAGTTTTAACGACCCTTGAGAAGAGAACATTTGAAAACATTGTGGGAAACAAAGAAAATGCTGGTAACCAGCATTTTCTCCTTTTCCCACAATGTTTTCTACCCTATCAAAGAAAGAAATCATCATTTAAGCTACCTTTAATTTGTTGTCTGGAGCTGCTTTCAATTTGGTTAAGTCCAAAATTTTATCGTTTGGTTAAGAGTTAAGGTAAACTTTACCACTGAAAGATTTTGTTCTTGTTATAATATTATCAAAACATTACCGTTTACCTCACCTATATTCTAATCATATTTCCTTTACTATGATATGTTGTAAATGAATAACTTCTTCTTTAGATGGATTTAATATTGTACAACCCTTTTAAATGAACTTAAAGGCCAAATAGCGGCCAAACAAGTCATTGCAGGTGTTAAAATGCATTTAAATTTAAAATCATACCTTTAAAAGTATGGAAAATATTGTGAAGATGACAATCTGTTATTGTGTGGTCGGTCCAAGTGTTAGTTGCTGGCAGAAAAAATTAATTTTAAAATCAGGCAAAAAGCAAATGAAAAATAGAGTGACCTGGCAACTTTTAACCTAGTTTTGAAATTAATTTCTCTGCCAGCAACTTACACTTGGATTGAGTGTACAAACCGTAACTTACCCTTACCTTTCTAGATAAATCCGTAACTTACCCTTTCAATCCTTTACAAATATGTACCTTACCCTTAAAATCCTAGACAAATCTGTGACTTACCCTTCCCATCCTTGATAAATTTACAACTAACCCTTCAAATCCTTGACAGATTTGTAACTTACACTTCCAAACATTTACAAATCTGTAACTTTCCCTTCAAATCCTTGGTAAATCTGTAACTTACCCTTCCAATCAAGTTCTGTCCAGAGTCATTTTTCAAAAACACATCCAGTTTCAATCCGAGATCATAGGCTTCATAAGATCCTTTGGTTTCATTAATAGCTATTCCAGGGTCCTGGAGAATAAAAGTTAAAACCAGTAATTCTCATCCCTACTTACCGGTATACAGTTTTGTCTTCATTTTTGTTTTGATTTCATTCTTTGTCCAACAAGGGCTTCATTGGACTAATCAGATGTCAACCCATGACCATATTAATGAAATGTTTTAGGCTTTTCCAAATAACTCTTTACAAGACAACAAAACTGAAGACCAGTCCAGTTTTAAAGATGTAGCAGATGGCAAATTAAATGTAGCCTATTTGATGATATTTGTCTTCAAAAGGGCAGAAAACATTGTAGGAAAAAGGATAAAATGCTGTTGGCAAACCTGTGTCGAAACTTTTTGCTATTGGTCAATGTTCTGCATGTCAGAGGACCAGTCAACCTCATGATCCAGAGAGTTGTTAAACAAAATAGATTTTATGTATCCATAGTTATACGATGACTGGCATGGTATAGTACATCGTAAATATGCATTAAATCACTTTATGCCAGAGTGCCACTCATGTAATAATCACAATCTGAGATTTTTCCAAACTACGACTAATATCTATGGCCACATTTGACAAACAACATACACACATGCAGACTTACCACAATCACAATATATTTCATCCCATAGTTATGGATAGTTTTCACCATGTCTGCTTGATTTCCAAAGTTTTCTGGGTCAAGCATGAAATCTTTCCTCTTCTTCATATAATCTATGTCATTCCACTGTGTATCCTAAAATTGTGATTAGATAATTAGAAAAGGAAACATAAAGCAGGATCTCACAATAATTACCTCCAGGCTTTAAATAAAGCTTAAACACTATCATGAAACCAGAAGTAAAACAAGAGCACTGCATATGATTGCCAACACTTGGCTGCAAATGATTGAATTTCAGTATGGGCATAACTCTATCCAAAATACTTTGATGGTTACCTGCCCCTGTATATCTTGATGTTTTCTTCAAAAAAAGCCGAGCAAACAAGTAAGTAACTGTTGGCTAAAAGGAAGAGCGGAGTGATTTCTCCATTTGTAACACTAATCTGGGTAGGTTATTAAATGAAAAAAAAAAAAGCCAACAAGTTTTACCCCTGACACAGAGACGGAACAATTGAAGAAAAAATCTTTAGTGAATGATTGTTTAGCCTGTTACCAGTTGACAAAATTTTAATCTGTCCCAATTTATAAGCATTTGCAGTCAACCAGCTGAGCCCCCGAAGCTCAGTCGGTAGCGTACAGGACTTGAGAACAGGAGGTCACTGGTTCAATCCTCAGCATGGCCAATTTCTTTTCCAGGATTGATGATAGTCATTGCGACAGGATTCATTCCTCTCTCACCGCTGACCATTGCTTCGACGATGGTCATGTGGGAAAGCATACAGTGGCTTGGAAAGAATATTGTGCGTAGTACTGGTAAAAGAAACTCCAGGAAAGCATGGATAGGTGCACTGGCCGCCGCGATATAACTGAAATAATGTTGAAAATGGTGTTAAACCCCGTACAATCATTTGCAGTCAACCACTTCACTGTAGCTCAAATGTTGCAATTTCTATTTGAAAGAGTAGAAAATATTGAGGGAAAAGAAAAAAATGCAGGTTACCAGCATTTTCTCTTTTTCCCACAATGCTTTCAAACACTAAATCCTTTGGAAGTAATGACCCAAATGAAGTAAAAACTGTATTAGAAAATGATAGCCTCACCCTTATAAACTGGTTTACTGATAACCAAATGCAAGCAAACCCTGAGAAATTTCAACCTATTACTATCAGTCAAAAATCTCAAAAACATGATTTTTTTTTCCACTTATCAGATGTAAATATAAAATGTGAAAATGAGGTAAAACTGTTGGGAGTAACAATAGATTTTAACCATTTACCACACAATCTCGACTTTTAACAACCCTGAGAAAAAAGCTTTAGAAAACATTGTGGGAAAAGGAGAAAATGCTGATAACCAGCATTTTCTCCTTTGCCCACAATGTTTTCTACCCTCCCGGAAACAAATTTCAATTTTTGAGTCCCATTTATTTTGTTTCTGCAAATGCTTTCAATTTGGACTTGTCTAAAATTTTATGGCGTGGTAAAGGGTTAAACTGAATTTTCAGGCCCATGTCTCAACTATTCTTAAAAAAGCCTCTAGACAATTAAATGTACTCAAATGTATTGGAAAATACGTCTGTAAACTAGACAAGCTAAATATCTATCACTCATTTATTATTTCAAATTTCAATTTCTGTCCTTTAACGTCTGCTGTGATACCAATACCAAAAAGATAAAAAATATTAAAAAAAGAGCCTTAAGATTTATGACAACTATACTTCACACTATGAGAGCCTCTTATCAAAAACTAAGTTGCCAACACTTAAAGTAAGAAGACTAAGAAATATGGCTCTGGAAACATATAAGATTATAAATAAGCAAGCCACTTCTTACTTATATGATATGATGAAAATAAAAGATCATTCTTATTCTTTTAGATATATAAAGACAGCTGAGATCCCACAGGTAAAAACTACAAGTTATGGTCTCAACTCTTTCCGTGCTGCTGCTCCGCGACTGGAACTCACTACCACAGCACTTTCGTGAAGTTACAGGACTGACACAGTTCCAGTGCCTGGTTGGATCGTGGGACAGGGAGAATTTCAGCTGTCCTTGTTGTTCTAGCTAGTTTGTATGTTTAGCTATGCCTTTATTTTTGCTAATGCTTCAAGTATATGCCAAACAGTGCCTTCTTCTCTTTCATTTGCCTTGATCCTTGCTGAAGTGTCTATGTCTGTTTTGTTTTAACCCTTTCCCAAACAAGCCCTGGTTTTCACGTGTCTGCAGTACAAGTCTTTCGAAAACACTGTGGGAAAAGGAGAAATTGCTCGTAACGAGCAATTTCTCCTTTTCCCACAGTGTTTTCTACCCTTTTTGAGACCTTCCTCCCATTTTCATCAAATTTAAAATTGTCGTCTGCAAACTCTTTCAATTTGGACCAGTCCAAAATTTGTCGTTTGGGAAAGGGTTAAATATGCTTATGTGTTTATTGAGCAAAGTTTTAGCATCCTTTACATTTTTATTTCGTAGTGCATCTTAACCTTTATCTCTTATCTTTAATCCAATGTCTGGTATGTAATGTTCTTTCTTTGTCAGTATGTTTTCATGTTTGAATGTGCTTACATGTTGGAAAATCGTATTGTAAAGTTTTCTTTTTGGGGGTCGTTAAAGTCAGAATTGTATGGTAGTAGTTCAACAGGGAGAAAAAGAGCCAGTGACTGATCCAACAGAGATTTCACTTAACACTTTACCAAACAACAAAATTTTAGGCTTGTCCAAACTGAAAGCATTTTCAGATGAAAAAATAAATGTGACTCAAAAACTGAAATTTGCTTTTGGAAGGGCAGAAAACGTTGTGTCCTTTTTCCATAACATTTTCAAAAGGCCTCTTTCTCAGGGTCGTTAAAATGCGGGATTGTGTGGTGAAGGTTTAATTGATCCACAAAGTATCAAGTGAGCCATGCTCTGGGAAAAGAGGGCTTAATGCATCTCCGCGATGCATGATACCAAGCAAGTCATGACATGATTATGCATCCATAGTAGCCACTTTTTTTAACAACCAACTGAATCCTGAGGAAGATTGGTCCTTGGACATACAGAAAATTCATCAATAGCGAAAAGTTTTGGCCCAAGTCAGCCTGCACAGACTGTGCAGGCTGACTTGGGCCGAAACTATTTGCAGCTGCATTAAGCCCCCTTTTCCCAGTGCAAATATATTTGAGCCATGCTCTGTGAAAAGGGGGCTTAAGGCATCTGCAAAAAGTATCAACCTATGTCAGCCTGTGTAGTCTACCCAGGCTGACAGGGGTTTAAACTTTTTGCTACAGGCCAATTTTCTGCATGTCAAAGGACAAGTGAACCTCATGATTCAGTCGGTTGTTATACAAAATCAATAATGAATTGCATGATGCCATGCACCATGGGGATGCATTAAACCCCCTTTTGCCAGGGCATGACTCATACAGAATACACAGTCATACTACCTGAGGTATTCCAGCTTTCCTCATACCCTCTACAACAGCTAATGTGTCAGACACATTTTTATATCCCCAGCGACAGATATGGAATCCTAAACTCCAGTATGGAGGCATGAAAGGTTTGCCAATGAGATAGGTGTATTGCCGTGTCACATCTTTCGGTGTGGGTCCAAGAAATATGTAGAAGTCTAGAATCCCACCAATTGTTCTCCATGTTATAGCTGGGTAAGGTTGCAATATAACATCTGACAGAAAAAAAGGAAAGAAAATGTGGGTTTTTTTTAATTTTTATCTCACCTTTTGCTAGATGATAGCAACAAATTAATAATCAGTCACAAAAACTAGGGAATAACATAATTTAACCCTTTACTACATGATCAAGAGTTTTTACAATCCTGAAGAAGAAGGCTTTTGAAAATATCGTGGGAAAAGGAGAAAAGCTGGTAACCACAAAAACATGGGAATAACATGTATTAACCCTTTACCAGATGATCCAAAGCTTTAAAGACCATGAAGAAGATGCCTTTTGAAAACATCATGGGAAAAGGAGATAACACCAGCATTTTCTCCTTTGCCCATGTTTTCTACCCTATCAAAGACAGACGTCATCTTTTGAGCTACAATTACGAATTAGTCTTCTGCAAATGCTTTCAATTTGGTTGAGACCAAAATTTCGACATCTAGTAAAGAGTTAAGTGGCTGTTACACTTGGCAGCAGACTTCTTTTGAAAAAATTCATGAAAAAGGATAAATTACTTGATGTGAGTACTTTCTCCTTTTTGTGCAAAATTTTCTCATTCATTCAGCCCCTTTCCATACTGGTTATCCATCTTGTACTAGGATATTTTCTAAGTTGTCCAATGCAAATTTGTTTCAGAAAAATTTAGTCAACACTCAACAGAAACAAGAAGAAAAGGAGAAAATGCTCGTGACCAGCATCTCCTCCATTTCCCAATGACATTCTTTTCCTTATCAAAGACAAGCAACATCATATCAGCCACCTTTAATCTATTATCTGCAAATGCTTTCAAACTGGACAAGCTTAAAATTTTGTCATCTGGTAGAGTTAACTCTACAGAAAGCAAAATGTAACACTCGTCCAATGTGAAAGCATTTGTGAACAACAAATTAGATTTGACTCAAGTGCTTAGATTTGTTTTTGAATGTTAGAAAACATTGTGGGAAAAAAATGCTGATTACCTGTATTTTCCTATTCTTCCCTTAATGTTTTTCAAAGTTTGGACTGAAGGATTAACTCTTTACCAAACGTAAGAACTGTACTTTTCCTAACTGAAAGCATTTGCAGACAACAATTTAAAAGTAGCTCAAAGGATGGGAATTATCTGAAAGAGTACAAAACATTTTCAGTACAGGAAAAAGTGCTGGTATCCCACATTTTTTCTCCTTTTTCCACAATGTTTTCGAAACAATCCATTCAAAGGTTCCTTAAAAGTCAGGATTGTTCAGATAAATTGTAACTAAATTGTGAATGTTCCCAAACTTACCCATTGCATTACTGTTCAGCAAAAAGAATCCATGGCTATAACCACCTTCTTCCATCACCATATAAAATGGGTGTGCTCCATACAAGTTAGCATTCTCCTGAAATAGAAACAGAGATAATCTTTTATTATATACCTATACACTTTCAAATACATATGTCAAACGCAGATAAACTCTTAACCCTTTACCAGACGACAAAATTTTAGCCTTGTCCAAATTGAAAGCATTTGCAGAACAATTTCATTGTGGCTCAAATGGTGCAATTTTTCTTTGATAGGGTAGAAAACATTGTGGGAAAAGGAGAAAATGCTGGTTACCAGCATTTTCTCCTTTTCCCACAATGTTTTCAAAAGGCTTCTTTCCCAGGGGCGTCAAAAGGCGTCATTGTGTGGTAAAGGGTTAAACAACATAAAACTAGAAATGTGTCTCTGACACAGATGCCCAATTTCAATCTTTCACAAAAGAACCCGAAACATTCTATTCATTTCATGCTTTTAACCCCTTTTTTCTTGGAATTTGTGAAGTACAGGGGAGCTCTTGCTATTTCCGCACCAGTGACTTTATCAGTCGTAAATTCAATGGTCAAAACTGTGAAATTATCAAACCATAATCCACCATTATTTGCCGATAAGACTAACAAAAAACATGAAATAAAACGTGATAATCATGTAATCAGATCATGTTTATAACTAACGTTAGGGGATTGATCTCTTGCCCATATTGTATGCCTGGTCCAGTTTACATTCATCATGAGGTCCCCTCTCCTCTCTCCAAGGCCATAAATATAGTGGGTGGGTAGAGCACTGGACAGTTGAAGGTACTGGTCAGTGAACATCAGTGGGGCCATACCCTGAGTTGAGAAACTGCAAGAAAGACAGGAAATGATAAATTACAACCAAGCATTTGGTCAGAGACAGAAGACAGGTAATTTACCCTCTACCACACAATCCTGAGTTTGAGAGACACTGAAGATGATGGCTCTTGAAAACATTGTGTAAAAAGGAGAAAATGCTGGTAACCAGCATTTCCTTCTTGTCCCACAATGTTTTCTACCCTATCAAAGACAGAAACAATCATTTGAACTACAGTTAGTATGTCGTCTGCAAATGCTTCCAATTTGGCCATAACCAAAATTTGTCTAATGGAAAAGAGTTCAGACAAAGGTCTGCCAGGGAAACAAAAGATTATGAATAAAAACTACATTCTGCAAGCAAGAGGGAGATGTTCAACTACTACTACATTCTGCGAACAAGACAGAAAATTTCAATTAGAACTACATTTTGCAAGCAAGACAGAGATGTTAAATTAAAACTGTTTTGCCAGCAAGACAGTGATGTTCAATTAGAACTATGTTTTGCCAACAGAGATGTTCAATAAGAACTATGTTTTGCCAACAAACAGAGATGTTCAATAAGAACTATGTTTTGCCAACAAACAGTGATGTTTAATAAGAACTATGTTTTGCCAACAAAACAGAGATGTTCAATTAGAACAATGTTTTGCCAACAAGATAGTGATGTTCATTTAGAACTAAGTTTTGCCAACAAACAAAGATGTTCAATTAGAACTATATTTACCAACAAGACAGAGATGTTCAATTAGAACAATGTTTTGCCAACAAGACCATGATGTTCATTTAGAACTTCATTTTGCCAACAAAAGAAAGATGTCCAATTAGAACTATGTTTTCGAAACAAGACAGTGATGATCAATTAGAACTGTGTTTTGCCAACAAACAGAGATGTTCAATTAGAACAATTTTTTGCCAACAAGACAGTGATGTTCAGTTAGAACTATGTTTTGCCAACAAAATAACGATGTTCAATTAGAACTATGTTTTGCCAACAAAACAGTGATGTTCAACAAGCATTCTGATAGTATTGCATAGCAATACACAGTCTCCTACCCGCCGTATGTATCGCTGGCATGTCAGTGAAATTTTTTAAGTCCAAGGCCCATAAATGTGTCAAAAAGCAGTGGAGCGGGACGAAATTCGAACTTGATGTGTAAGTCATGGTGGTTGATGTACACACCAAAAATCAGCTCTATATGTAGTAGCGTTTAGAAAAAAAGTGCGGAAAAATGTTTTATCAGTGAAATTTTGTAAGTCCAAGGCCCGTAAATCAGAGTTTTCATTTTGAAATGAAGCAACAGATTGATTGACAAAAACAACAGGCCAGGGGTCAAGGGGGCCACCTAGGCTTTGGCATCCATGATTACCAAATGGAGATCGGAGAAACGTGTCGTCGCCTACGATTGGATAATTGGATGCAAGTATCCAATGAATGACCGCGTAACATTCATAAACCAATTGTTTCTGGTTTCATGGTAAAATTGAACCGGTGTCGCAGTACAGTTACCAACACGTGAAATATTTTCGATATAAACAACGCGATCGATTTCTCAAAGATCCAGCAAAAACAACCGATTAAAGGCCGATTTCAACAGATGTTTTTGATCACCAATCAGCTTTAACTGAAAACCCTGTAAATGCGTCAAAAACCAGTGGAGCGAAACGAAAGTCGAACTTGATCTGTAAGTCATGGTGGTTGAGTTACACAGCAAATCTGAGATCAATACTTACCAGCGTTTAGGAAAACAGTCCGGAAAACTGATTTATCAGTGAAATTTTGCAAGTCCAAGGCCCGTAAATCCGTGAAAAACCAGTGGACCGGAACGAAAGTCGAACTTGATCTGTAAGTGATGGTGGGTGACTTACACACCAAAACTGAGCTCAATATGTACCAGAGTTTAGAAAAAAAGTCTGGAAAACTGAATTGCCGGACTGACGGACAGACGGACAGATGGACAGACGGACAGAGTGCAAACCTAAAGTCCCCTTCGGCTTTGTCGGCAGGGGACTAATTAGAACTATGTTTTGCCAGCAAGACAGTGATGTTCAATTAGAACTATGTTTTGCCAACAAATTAAGACAGTGATGTTCAATAAGAATTATGTTTTGTCAGCAAGACAGAGATGTTCAATTAGAACTACAGTATTTTCTGCCAGCAAGGCAGGGATGTTCATGAGAGGGAACTGCATTGTGCTAGAAAATAAATAAAAGATGAATTTTAACTATAACCTACCAAGAAAATTACATATGATATTTTACCAGTTCTTCCAGCAAAATACATATATTGAATGAGAAGCATGCCAGCAAGACAGAAGATTACGAACTGGAACTATGTCTACTAGTAAGACAGAGATGTTCATTTAGAACTATATTTGCTAGCAAGACAAAAGATGATGAGCTAAAACTATCCTCTGCTGGCAAGGTAGAGATTCTGAATTGAAACTTTTTCATGCTATCAAAGATAGCAGATCATTTACCAGAAGCATCTCGGAAATGACTGAAATATTGCAAATACTAGATAGATAGGACCTGAATAAATCACAAAATACCAGAAAATTTACACAATCACTTAGAGTTACTTCTAGCATGCTCAAGACACAACATCTAAGAGGCAAAATTTAGTGCCTTCAGAAATTTATAAGAAGCACTGTCTGTCCATCTAACATCGATATAAGGAGACTTTGCTGAAATTGTACATCAAGATCAGCATAATATGTTTCCATGTTTCCTAAGAACATTCTTAGTCTTGTTCTATAAGATTTTATAAATTTGAAAGTAACACGACTTCTGGTTGGAACCAAATGGTTTAGCCAATCAGAAGTTGTGTTACTTCCTAAATCTAGAATAAGGATAAAAAATAAGAATAGTTGGTGAATACCGGCCCAGGTCATTTACCTGGCTGAGATTTAAAGTACTCACATTGTTTTGTCTACAGTTTCACCCTTTCGTTTTACTGTCAGTGCAAATGGTGATCCTGTTTTAGAGATAAAAACCTTGTAGGCTGGCTTCAGAGCCTTTCTGGTGGCTTTTGGTATATCTATGGGAACCTCAAACCTTTTATTTCTAGCATCTGTCATCTATGAAAAAAGGAAAGATAACAACTTATTATTATCTCCTGAAAAACAAAATGCTGTAAATGACTGAGCATTTTAACACATGGCAAAATTTTAATATTTAGCCTGGTCCAAATTGAAAGCATTTGCAGATGACAATTTCAAAGTGGCTCAAATGGTGCAATTTTTCTTTGACAGAGTAGAAAACATCGTGGGAAGTTATAATAATGTAGGGTTAATTCATTTTTTTGAGGTTGTTAACATTGGCAGTGGCCTGAAAAATGGTTTAAAGCCCAAGTGCAAAGCATGATGGTGTAATGACCGAAAAACATGAATTAACGTGATTATTGCATAAAGTAAATGTGTTTTAGCAGTTATTTGCAACGGAAACAAAAATATTTCCATAGAAATGCAAAGAACAGACTTCAAATGTTCTGAACTTTATATCAGACAAAACCAGATTTTGGCAAAGAAATTTTTGTTACATGGAGTGAAGGGCAATAGCCATATGCCACTATTATGATTTGTATGTATGTTTGTTTGCTTGTTTGTATTGGAGTTTAATGCCATTTTAACAGCTCGGGTCATATCATGGCATTCTGTTTTGATCTCTTGCTGTAATTCACTTCTAATATTTGATATATGGTGAACTTTTGTGGGATTAACTTGCACTGGTTTGGATTGATTAAAACTAGGATAAATGGGTGGATATGAAATTTCTGTAACTGAAACACATCAAAGGGATATATCAAGTGAAGGAATTGCCAGCTAAGTTAAAAATGAGGGTGGGATGTAGGGTGCATCACGATTGATGCTTTGCTCAGATCTTGACAAGACTGAGATTCTGCATAAGATTTTGTTTGTGGTGTACTGAAATCATCCAAGACAGGCCATAAAAAGGATCTAACATGGTAAAAGTTCCTACAGCTTTGTTGGTCTGAGTCTGCATATGTATGACAAGAACAAACGTTTGGTGTACAATGTTTACATGGTGGGCCTGAATTGAAGATATTGAAAGTGCAAAACTGGGCATTAATGACATGTGAATTTGCTGATTAATACACATTTTCTCATGTTAACACCTGGTTTTTCCACGTTAATACATGCTTATAAGGGCCCTGAAACATATGTTTTATACAATAATGTACACTATCTTTTCATCTATACTTAGTCTACTACAACATATAGGAAAGACTGCCACTGAAAACCATATGTGGCCAACAGAGAATTTCAGAACAATGGAAATGTCTTCCATATCAATATTTTCTCTGGATTGCCTGTGTATAAGTATTGTATTTATCTAACTGTGTTTTTTGAAAAATATGAAATCATATGTACTCAGACCTCCAGATAAGAGGGAGTGCTAGTATTCTAAATCCATTATTTCTCTTCAAAACCCTATGTTTTGGGTACTCATTAGAATCGTCTCAATGAGACGATTCTAATGAGTACCCATAACATAGTGTTTAGTGGAAAGTGATTAATATTTTCAATTTTGAAATCAAAATCAATCCCTCTACCTGGGGCTCTGATGTACTGTCTATGAAAAAGAACGTACCTCCAGTGTCAAACACTTTTGATTGCAACCTTGTCAAAGATACATATACAATACCATAACATACAGAATTCTACAAAAGAAAACTGGCAAAATCTTACTTTTATGTGAAGAATGTCATTTGTTTCATAAATCACATCCATGGCCAGCAGTTTCACTTCTCCAGGATAATAGCCCAGGGAGTTTTTTATCAGATAAGATCTAAATCCAAGACTGGTTTCCTTGGTTTCTGTAATAGAATAACCAGAGTAATTTCTTGGAAAGTAGCAATATGGAACATCCACAGGTGTTTGTGTTTCGTTCTCACCAGCAACTATAGATTTTTTTCGCTTTGGATCTTCAAACCAGCAGCAGCCTCGTGATAGACATGTCTTCTCATTTGTTCCTGCCTCTGGATGACAATCAAATTTTTGTGATGGTTTGAAATTGCTACAGTCAGCAATATTTCTTATATTATTAGGATCAGAGTTTTCGTCCTGTTTTGCATCCCTTGTTTCTGTGTGTTTTTGTGTCCTGTTCGTGTAGTTTCTGACTGCTGTTTTCTCTTCAAATTTACCAAACGATGCATTTTTATCAGACAACGTGGAATCTTTTTCTTTATAATTCTTTTCTGATTTAGTGATATCAGTGTCTGCACTTTGATATCCTGTATCCACTTGTTCATCTTTCTCTCCTCTGTTCGCATTCTCACCAGCAACAGTTTTTCTTGTCTCTGCCTTACCAACACCTACATCTAGGTTCTCTTTCATTGGTTTTGTATGTACATCTGGATAGTCTATTCCTGCTTCAACAACATTTTTATCAGCTTTTTTTTCATCGGGGTTATCTTCTATCCAAATAGATTTTGTGTTGGTTAATTTCATTGGCCTTCTATAAACTTCATTCACTGTTTCTCTCTCCCTATCAATACCGAACCCTTGTTTTGAGATTTGTAAGATTTGCTTTCTCCGATCTGTTTCAACCTTCAAGGTACCTTTTTCATTCCAGTTTGAAGATGCTGGCTTTTTCTTGGATCCACTCCAGTTATGACAGTAATAGGCTACACCAATTATCAGTAAAATGAGAAGGGAAATGTAAATCTGTTTTGTCTTCATTGTGATAGAGTTCCAAAATTTCCGATTCACAGATCTAAATTCTAAACCACATGCTCTTATTATCACCAGTACCTGAAACAAAAAAAAGCAAACATTACCTTGGGTAAAATAAGATACTGATAACCCATCAGCACACATTCCAATCTTTTAACTCTTTACCAAACGACAAAATTTAAGACTAATCCAAATTGAAAGCAATTGCAGATGACAAAATAAATATGACTGAAAAATTGAAATTTGTTTTATGAAGGATAGAAAACATTGTGGGAAAAGGAGAAAATGCTGGTTACCAGCATTTTCTCCTTTTCCCACAGTGTTTTCAAAAGCGCTTCTTTCTCAAGGTCGTTTAAAGTCAGGATTGTGTGGGAAAGAGTTAAGGACCCTGATGAAAAAAGACTTTGAAACCATTGTGAAAAAAAAAAAGATTTTATGCTTGTAACCCAGCATTTTCTTCTTTTCCCACCATCTTTTCTACTCTTTCAAAGACAAATTCCAATATTTGAGCCACGTTTGTCGCCTGCAAATGATTTCTAATTGGACAAGCCTAAAATTTTGTTGTATGGTAGAGTTAAACTATTCCAATACAGAGTACTATCAAAGCAGAAACATTTGAAGGAAAGAAAGAAAGAAAGAAAATCGTCGTAGAACAATGCGGAAAGCATTGTAGGAAAAGGGGCATTTTACTCTTAGAGCGATTTCCCTTCACAAGCTAATTCTTCTTTTCCTGCATTGAAAAAGAAAAAAAAAAAAAGATTGTAATAACTTGTTACAATACTGTAACAAAGGTTTCAGAAAAGACAACAGAAAATACTTCTAGAACACCATTCAGTTTTTATAAGCCCATGTTATCTGCATCTCAATCTGTTTGTTAACACGTTACCATACAATCCCGAATTTTAACGACCCCAAGGGAGAAGCCTTTTGAAAACATTGTGGGAAAAGGAGAAAAAGCTGGTAACCAACATTTTCTTCTTTTTCCACAATGTTTTCTATCCTTCCAAAGGTGAATTTCTATTTTTGAGTAACATTTATTTTGTCATCTGCTAAAGCTTTCAAATTGGGCAAGTCTAAAATTTTGTCGTTTGGTAAAAGGTTAACTCATTACAAAATGACATAACTTTAGAAGCATCCAAACTGAAAGCATCCCCAGATGACAGATTGTTGAGATTTGTCTTGAAAAGGGTAGAAAACATTGTTGGAAAAGGAGAAAATGGTGGTCACAAACATTTTCTCCTTTTTCAGCAATTTTTTCAAAAGGTTTTTTCCTTAGGGTTGTTAAAATATGGGATTGTGCTGATTGTAAAGGGGTAACATACATGACGTATTCACAAATTTACTCATTTTGAAGACAAAACATCAAAATACATTCAAAACAACATGCCATGTTGCAAAAATTGATTTTCATAACACCCAGCAATTTTCTTTGCATGTTTACAACCTTTCAAAACTTTCAGTTGATAAATATTGTTTTACTAGAACAGTTTTTTCCCCTTAACTATTGCTGGGTCTTGAAAAAAAGTGAATTGTTTGATTTTTTTTACCCTTATTCAACAAATAATCAACCAATAACCATGTGTATAGATTCTGTCAACAGTTGACAGCTGTTTATTGTTAATCAATTTCAAATTTATGAGACTTAGTGCCCTCAAAAGGATCATATTCTAGCCTGTAGGCCACTTATGATTCAGTTTCTGAGAAGATTTCAAAAGGTAATGTAATAATGTAATTTACCAAGCAGTACAGAGGCTTGAGAACCCTGAGAATGATGGCTTTTAAAAACATTGTGGAAAAAGGAGAAAATGTTGGTAAGCAGCACTTCATCCTTTTTCCAAAATGGTTTTTCCTTTCAAAGACAAAAACTTTCATTTTAGCCTCATATAAATTTTGTCATCTGCAAATGTTTTCATTTCGGGGGGGGGGGGGGGGGGGGTCTAAAATTTTCTCACTTAGTAAAGTTAAAAAACTATTTAGTTTGTTGGGAGTAATTCCTTGCATCAACTACTTTTCAAAAATATTAAGATAAAGGAACAAACAGCTCATTCTGGACGAATTCTTCATACTGTCACTGTGTATTTGTCGTCTCATAAGGTAATGGGTTAACCCTTTACTTGATGGCAAAATTTTTGACATGTCCAAATTAGCAGCATTAAATTGCAGATGACAAACTAAGTGTGGCTCAAATGATTGGATTTGTCTCTGAAACTCTCTGAAAACTTAGATAACATTGTGGGAAGAGGAGAAAATGCTGGTTACCAGCATTTCCTCTTTTCCCACAATGTTTTGAAAAGCCTTCTTTCACTGAGTTTTTAACGCAGAGAATTGTGAGGTATACAGCGAATAACAATCAGAAAAGCTTGATAAGAAAATTCGGCACTGTACCACAGCCAGACACAGAACACCAACTCCTGACAAAATGATAGCTGAATTATCCATATTGCATTTCAAACCAACACAGATACAGCTGAATAACACATGTACAAACTAGTCATGTGGTATGTCTTTGACTCTTTACCAAACGACAAAATTTCAGACTCGTCCAAACTGAATGAATTTGCAGACAATTTAAATGTAGCTGAAATCGTGGCATTTGTGTTTGAAACCCCAAAAGACACTCAGGGGGAAAGGAGAAAATTCTGGCTACCAGCATTTTCATTTTTTCCTGCAATGTTTTCCAAAGCCCTCTTCTTTAGAGTAGCTAAAACAGGGGATTGTGAGGTAAAGGGTTAACTCTTCATAAAACATTAATGTGTTTTAACGATCCTGAACGCTTTTGATACAACTGACAAAACAGAGAGAAAATACTAGTAACCAGCTTTTTTCCCTTTTCTTACAATGTTTTCTTCCCTTTCAAATCCCACCATTGAAGAATTGTCGTCTGCATTCAGTGCCTAACTGTTGTCTGGAAAGGTGGCAAGTTTTGAATCAATTTCCGATGTTTTATTTAACCTGTATTTGTAAGATGAGAAACTTTTAGACTTGTCCATATTGAAAGCATTTGCAGATAACAAATTGAATGTGGTTAAATGATGAGACTTGTCTCAAAACTGTAGAAAACATTGTGGGAAAAGGAAAAAAATGCTGGTTACCAGCATTTTCTCCTTTTCCCTCCATGTTTTCGAGAGCCCTCTTCCTCAAGGTCGTTATAACTCTGGATTGTTGGGTGAAGGATTAACACCCGTATTTAACTCTGTTTTTCACAGTACCAGTATTTCAGTTATATTCTGGCAGCTAGTACACCTATCCTTGCTGTTCTGGTGTTTCTTTCATGTAACATCATCCAAACAAAGAAAATCTAAGGAAAGCTCCTTTACAAATGAGGGAATCCAGTTCAGACTGTTTGGTGCAAGTCACTATTTTAAGTTCTCAGACCAAAATTTTAAAAGAAAATCGTCTGTGTTAAACTGCCACTGGTTAGTTTTATTTGTTCCACTGTGTGACTGCTTAACCCCTTACCACAGTTTTAACAACCCATAGAGTTA
This sequence comes from Tridacna gigas, assembly GCA_945859785.2. Classification (NCBI taxonomy): domain Eukaryota; kingdom Metazoa; phylum Mollusca; class Bivalvia; order Cardiida; family Cardiidae; genus Tridacna; species Tridacna gigas. The sequence continues at coordinate 23,689,117 of OX244030.2, forward strand.
AAGCTTTAGAAAACATCTAGTGGAAAAGAGACAATGCTGGCAACCAGCATTTCACCTTTTCCCCAATGTTTTTTTACCCTTTCATGGATAAATTTAAAAATTTCAGCGACATTTAATTTTCTATCTAAAATTGCTTTAGATTTGGACAAGTCAAAAGTTTTGTCCTTTGGCAAAGAGTCTAGACTAGTCTGACTGGGTATCACCATTTTGTATTGTTCCTTTCATACCTCCTACAGCAAATTTGTAGCAAACAACAGTGTTCACTGTGATTTATCCCAAACATGAATCAAGAAGAGTACACATGAAATTATTGCAGTAAAAGGAGAAAATGATTACTTATGCACATTGAGAAAGACATTTCTTTGGCAAATGACTGTGATTTATTGCCATTGTAAAATATGGTCAAAGTTTCCTTATGACTGCAAAACTGTCAGATAATGCATGTTAGTTCCTAAAGGTTCAACATAATGCTTTGCAATAATATATTTCACCCTTCTGTATCTGTAGGAACAGACAACTCACATGTTTTTCGAATGAAAGTATTTGTCTTTAAATAGATAGAAAATATGGTGGGAAAAGGAGAAAATGCTAGTTACCAGCATTTTCTCCTTTTTCCACAATGTTTTCCAAAGTCTTTATCCTCAAGATTGTTAAAACTTATGATTGTGTGGTAATGAGTTGTATCATGGACCACTGTACACGCAATCTTCTGTTTTAACTTGTTACCACACGACAAAACTTTAGACCCATCCAAATTCAAAGAATTTGCAGATGACAATTACAATGTGACTCAAATGATGTCATTTGTCTTTGATAGGGTAGAAAACATCGTGGGAAAAGGAGCAAATGCTGGTTACCAGCATTTTCTCCTTTTCCAACAATGTTTTCAAAAGGCTTCCTTCCCAGGGTCGTTAAAACTCGGGATTGTGTGGTAAAGGCTTAAAGACTGGGGGGATAAAAAGGCTTTTGAAAACATTAAGGGAAAAGGAGAAAATGATGGTGACCAGCATTTTCTCCTTTTTCCACCATGTTCTCTAAACTTCAAAGAAAAGATCACATCATCTGAGCCACAATAAATTTGTCATCTGTTCGTTTTCAATTTGGACAGATATAAACTTTTGTCATCTGGTAAAGAGACCATGAAAGAGATGACAATCTGTTACACCTAAGTTTGCTTTGAGTTTCAATAAAAATCAATTTTGCTATTGTGTCACAGAGAAAAACCTATAATTTTCCGAACACATCTCCAACTGCAAACTACTTTTTTCATCTTGAAGTTCATTACTTTGGGAAACAATATGGCAAAAATAAAGATTGTTCATAATTATTTGTCTTTCATTGCCACAACGCTTCACTTGGTTCAACCTTTTACCACACAATGCCAAGTTTTTACCACCTTGGAGGAGAATGCTTTTACAAACATTGTGGGAAAAGGACAAAAATTTGACGCTAGTAACCAGCATTTTCTCCTATTCCAACAATGTTATAAACTGTTTCTCGAAGGCAGTTCTCATCATTTCAGTCCCAGTTATTTTGTCACCTGAAAATGCTTTTAATTTTAACAAGTCTTTATATTTGTTGTCTTGGAAAAGGTTTTAAAGGCATTGATTTACAGTAACTCTTTACCACACAATCCTGACTTTTAACAACCCTGTGGAAATAGCTTTTTGAAAACCTTGTGAGAAAATGCTGGGAAGCAGCATTTTCTCCATTTCCAACAAGGTTATCTACACTATCAGAGACAATTACCATCATTTCAGCTTCATATTATATGTCATCTGCAAATGTTTTCAATTTGGACAAGTCTAAAGTTTTATCGTTTGGTAAAGAGTTAATCATCCCTAATTGTTTGGGGACTGTCAAAGATATCTGCTACAACTTGGTATGGAAATAGTGGGTTAACTTTTACCACACAAGAAAAAAATTTAGACTTGTCCGAATTGAAAGCATTTGCAGACGACAATTCAAATGTGACTTAACCCTTTACCACACGATCCCGTCTTTTAACGACACTGAGGAAAAAGGCTTTTGAAAACATTGTGGGAAAAGAAGGAAATGCTGGTAACCAGCATTTCCTCCTTTTCCCACCATGTTTTCTTCCCTATCAAAGGCAAATTCCATCATTTTAGCCACACTGAAATTGTCGTCTGCAAAATTATTTTAATGCTTTCAATTTGGACAAGTCTACATTTTTGTTGTTTGGTAAAGTGTTAAATGATAAACTTTGTCTTTGATTGGGTAGAAAACATTGTGGGGAAAAGGAGAAAATGTTGGTTACCAGCATTTTCTGCATTCCCCATTATCTTTAAAAAGACTTCTTTGTCTGGGTTGTTAAAAGTTGGCATTGTGTAGTACAGAGTTAACTCTTTACCAAACAGAAGAATTTTATATTCATCTAAATTCAAAGCATTTGCAGACATCATATTGAATTTGACCCAAATGATTCTTGTTGCTTTTGCAAGGATAGATAACGTTTTAGGAAAAGGAGAAAATGCTGGTCACCAGCATTTTCTCCTTTTCCCACAAAGTTTTCAAAAGCCTTTTTCATCTGGGTGGTCAAAACTATGGATCATTAAGTAGATCTACAAGATTAACCCTTTACCACACAATCCCGAGTTTTAATGACCTTGACTGGGAAGGCTTTGGAAAACATTGTAGGAAAAGGAGAAAATGCTGGTAACCAGCATTTTCTCCTTTTCCCACAATGTTTTCGACCCTAGGCTATCAAGGACAAATTCCATCATTTGAGCCTCATCTGAACTGTTGTGTGCAAATGCTTTCAATTTGATCAAGTCCAAATTTTTGTCATGTAGTAAAGAGTGAAACCACCTATAGTTACTATCCCATTAGCCCATGCAAATTCTGCTCTACTTTTGTTTAAAGTCCCCCTCACCCCAAAAAAAGATCTTGTGCATCACACTACAACTCAAATGTGCAGGTAAACAAGAAAACATTATGTAAAAGGAAAATTTGCTTGTCTGACGCATTTTTGTCTTTTTTTACTGTGTTTTCAAAATCTTTAACCCCATTATCATAAAGACCTTACTATTTGGGATAGGGTCCATCCATTTCCTCATGTAGGCACACAATGAGTCTATGAAAGGGGTCCTGTGTAGCTCACAGGTAACTCCTAACTTAGTGGCTCTGGATATGAGTCTCACTGGAAGCACCAGGTTTTTTTCATGGGAGTGTCCTTGGGCAAGACACCTCTAAGCTCCAGCCTAGTACTGGTGAAATCCAGGGAACATATGGATATGTCAGTTGTCAACTCTTACGTAATTTGAGTATGGTATTTTTATATATGTGTACATGTAATTTACACAAATAATATTTTCCTCCTATCGCCGTCATTGTTTATTGTAACATGAAACATGAATTCCACTCTACAAACACAGTGCAATGAAAGCATGGTAAAATCGATGTCATTCTATCTAAAGTGACATGACCGAAATAATGTTAAAAGTGGCAAAAAACATTCATTCAATCAATCAATCCTTTATGCAAACCCTAATTTTAAGCATAAACTGCTCATACTGATCAGTTTCTCCATTTGCTAAAAAGGTTACTGCAGCCTACTTTACTTATGTCTAGTACTTTTTCTATTCCTTTCTGTAGATGTCCTCTGTATATCAGTCGGTAGTGTACTGGACTTGAAACCAGGGAATTGCTGGTTTGAATCCCAGCTTGGCAAATTTGTTTCCAAGGACTGATGACAATCATTTTGACAATAGTTGTGTGGAGACCAAAGCAGACAGTACCTTGCGAGGAATATTGTGGAAAGTGCTGGAAAAAGAAACTCCACAGGAAAGCAGGGATAGGTAAACTGGCCACAAGGACATTATGGAAATAATGTTGAAAATAGTGTTAAGCACCATACAAACAAACAAACAGAACTGTCCTTCTGGATATTCTCTCCATAAACCAGTACATATTTTTACTTTTAACACTCTACCATGCAATCCTGAGTTTAACCCTCTACCACACAATCCTGAGTTTTAACAACCCTGAAAAAGAAACCCTTTGAAAACATTGTGAAAAAAAGAGAAAATGCTGGTAACCAGCATTTCCTCCTTTTTTCACAATGTTTTCTACTCTATCAAAAACAGATTCCATCATTTGAGCTAGTTGAATTTGTCTTCTGCAAATGCTCTCAATTTGGACCCTTCTGAAATTTTTTCATGTGACAGAGTTAAATGACCGTAACAGAGAAGGCTTTGAAAAAGCATTGTGGGAAATGGAGAAAATGCTGGTAACCAGCATTTTCTCTATTTTCCACAATGTTTTCAATCCTATCCAGATCAGAAATCATCATTTTAGCAATACTGAATTTGTTGTCTGCAGATGTTTTCAGTTTGGTCCAGTCTTGAATTTTGTTGTGTGGTAAAGCATCAACCAGACAACAAGTGTTTAGATATATGTCCATATTGAGCATTAGCAGTGAACAAATTTAACCCTTAACCCTTTACCACACAATCCTGACTTTTAACCACCCTGAGGTAGAAGCCTTTTGAAAATATTGTGGGAAAAGGAGAAAATGCTGGTAACCAGCATTTTCTCCTTTTCCCACAATGTTTTCTATCCTATCAGAGAAAAACCATATCATTTGAGCCACACTGAAATTGTCGTCTGCAAATGCTTTCAAATTGGGAGGGTCTAAGATTTTGATTTGGTAAAGTGCCAAATAAACCCAATGGACATTTTCAGTCTAGAATAAAACCAAGATAAGTGCAATTTTGTGGTCACTTTTCATGTCTGGTGTCTCAGCAAAGCGGACGGTGTAGATCAAAGATCAGGCTGCACATGCAGCCTGATCTTGATCTACACTGGCCGCAAAGGCAACTATAGTCGTGAAATTTAAGGGCTAATGGGGTTCAAATGATGGGATTTTCTCTAGAAATCTTCACCAAACAACAAAAATTTCAGACTTGTCCTACTTGGAAGCATTTGCAGATAAATGAAATACGGCTCAAAAAATTAAATTTGTTTTGTGAAGGGTAGAAAATGCTGGTTATCAGCATTTTCTCCTTTTCCCACAATGTTTTCAAAAGGCTTCTTTCTGAGGGTCATTAAAAGTCAGCATTGTGTGGTAAAGGGTTAAAAGAAGTGAAAAAATGTGGGAAGAAGGAGAAAATGATGGTCACCTCATTCAGACGTCTTTTCATCAAATTAAGTCCACCTTTTTCAAAAAAACATTGTGGCAAAAAGAGATTGCTAGTACTATGCAACATGAATGTGTGCATGTATGGAACTCAATACACACTGATTAACTCTTTACCAAACGACAAAATTTGAGACTTGTTCAAATTGAAAGCATTTGCAGACGACAAAATAAATATGACCAAAAAAATGAAATTTGTTTTAGAAAGGGTTGAAAACATTGTGGGAAAAGGAGTTACCAGCATTTTCTCCTTTTCCCACCATGTTTTCTAAAGGCTTCTTTCTCAGAGTCGTTAAAAGTTGGGATTGTGTGGTAAAGGGTTAAACTAAATTATTTGAATGTTCCAATGTTAATCTACTAAAAAAATGATTAATGAGGTAACAAGTTAACTTTAACTCTTTACCAAGCAACAAAGTTTTAGATTTGTCCAAATTCAAAGTATATGCAGGCGACAAGGTAAATGTGACTTAAAAACTGGAATGGGTCCTATGAAGAGTAGAAAACATTGTAGGAATGGGTGAAAATATTGGCTACCACCATTTTCTCCTTTCCCCATGTTTTCAGAAGTCTCCTTCCTCAGGGTCTTTAAGAGTCGGAATTGTGTTAAAAAGGTGTCACTGCTTTGATTTCCCAGCTCAGCATGTTTACTTCCAATGATTTGTGATTGCGATGCTATCATTAATCATTGGAAGTAAACATAGCAATTGCAACAAGATTCCTTTCTCTCTTTGGGCTTAACACTGTTTCAATATTGTTTATGTGGGAAAGCAGCCAGTGGACTGGAACGAATATTGTGTGAAGTACAGTGAACAGAAACTCAGGGAACACATGGATAGGTAAACTGGCTGCCACCATGTAACAGGAACAATGTTGAAAATGGCATAAAACTCCATAGCAACAAATAGCTGTAATCCTTCATCACACAGTTCCAAGTTTTAACACCCCTGAGGAAAAATACTTTTGAAAACATTTTGAGAAAAGGAGAATATGCTGGCAACCAGCTTTCCTCTTTCTCTCACAATGTTTTCTTCCCTATCAAAAACTAATGAATTCTGTCATTTGATCTGAATTTAATTATAGTCTGAGAATGATTTCAATTTGGAAAAAATCTATATTTTTGTCTTGTGGTAAAGAGTTACAGGCAGAGACTGTGTTCGCATTCAACAGGTAGCGGGGAGGAGGGGGGGGGGAGGGGGGGGAGACTAAACTAAAAAATTCTTTTTGTAAGATATCCACGTTACTGTCCCGAAAATATTGTTTTTGAAGTCCAAGATAGGATGTGAAGCAATCAGAAATAAGTAGCAACGCTAGCCCAAAGAGGATAGTGCCCTACATCTAAGAATGTTTCATCAGAGACACGTACAATTGTAACTTTTAAGTAGTTAACTGAAGGTTTCTAAACTTTCAATTCTAGTTGCAGTGTTTCCCAAAGGTTTGGATTATTCAATTTATTGGACACAAGTTCCACAGCTTAAAAAACGGGGAAGCCTGAAAACTGCAATCTTTTTCATTTCTACGAATTTTGTAAAATCTGGATTAGTCAGAGTGTAAGTATTGCGAATATAAAATAAAAAAAAAATACCCCAGAAAATTGCTGTCCCTGCTGCAAAGTACGGATAGCCTTGCGGTGGTAAAGAAGTTAAAACTCTTCACTTGACCTACTTTCGCTTTCGTTTGCAGAAAGAAGGTTGATAACAAAGAAGTTTTATATGTATATTATCAAGTTAAATGTACAATTAAAATATCTCTTATACAAAGCAACACTATTTTACACTCACGAATTTCTAATAGAGGCCTACGTATAACCTAACGAGAGCCTACATGTTAAAACATCTTTCATCAAGTTCGGAACCGTTCGCCCTATAGCCTGTTCGCCTCATGTTATTTCGCCCCAATTCACTTTCGCCATTAGTTAGTTTGTCCCTTTTCCAATTTGATACATGAATATTAGTTAAAAGTTATCAATACCCTGAATTTCTGTTTATTGTTTCGCCAAAAGATTTCAAATATTGTTGAAAACGAGATAGTAGAGAAAGAGAGATTTAGATTCAAGACCGATTATTTGCAAAGGGTGCATAAACATTTTTTTTTTTTTTATCGGCAGTTTTTGATAATGACAATATCCAGTAGTCTACCGTTTAATTGTTGTCTGATCTTAGTTTCACACTGACCCCAAGTATCAACTTGCTCGTCCTTGAATCCTTTTTAAATTTTTCCTTTTAGACTGAAATTCCAACATTTCACATTCATGTCACATTTCACCTCATTTTGTTTCGGAAATTTCTCCTACAATGACATAGGCTAGTATTTGTTAAGCTGCCATACTAGTATTTCTTATTCTAAAGTTCAAAATAAACTGGTTAAAGTTAAAGAAACAGTCACACATTTTTTTTTTTTTCCATTTTTTTTTTATCTGGGTTACTTCCCTAGCAAAAAAAAAACAGGTTTCTGCCGCTTTAATCCCCTCTATCGAGCACACCCAAGTCCTCTTCTTTGCTGGCGTACTTTAGTTTTCATCCATGGAACGCCATCTTGGTGCAGTGGCTTGCCAACTTTTATCCAAAGCCGCACATGAGTCACCTATTATTCCCCTTTAGGAATGAATGGATGTATGGTGTTTTGTGGCGCATCAACGTCTTAGGTAATTTAGCGCGCAAATTTAAAAAAAAAAGTACTGAAAGGAAGAAGGTCATAGCTGGTTTCGATCAGGGCTTGAAACTCAGTGGTCGCTGGTTCAATTTCCAGTTATGCCATTTTTTAGCGGATTGGTGAAAGTCATTGCGACAGGATTCGTTCCTCTCTTACCTATAAACCTTTTTTCGGCGATGTGTATGTGGGGACAGTAGCCAATGATTTGGAAACAACGTTGTGCGGAGTACTGGTATGAGGAACCGTCTGGGGAAGCATGGAAAAGTGCACTATAAGCCTAATAGTCCAATGAATTTGCCTAAGCCTACCTACAACCAAATTTGGTTTCATTGGAGCGAATTTGGTTTATTGGGAGGGGGGGATGAGGAGGAGGGGAACCTCTTGAAAAAAAAAATGATTTTTTTTATTGGCCTTCGATACAATTATGATTTAAATAGACTTTTGCAGAATGTATGTGGGCACACGATGATTGTCTCTTTTGAAAACAGAAACCTTGAACTGTTAGTCATGGGGCATGAATTCATACATTTTAACCCTTTACCACACAATCCCGATTTTTAACGACCCTGAAAAAGAAAACTTTTGAAAACATTGTAGGAAAAGAGAAAATGCTGGTAACCAATGTTTTCTCCCCTTCCCAAATCAAATTTCTATTTTTGAGTCACGTTTATTTTGTCGTCTGCAAATGCTTTCATTTTGGACTAGTCTAAAATTTTGTCGTTTGGTAAAGAGTTAAACGCATTCGATAGTTTTTAGCAACGAGGTAAGGTTCGGATTCTGGTAGAATCTAGTACGAGATCAAGAATAGACTTGAGAAAAGACTGCACAGAAGGTTTCCTGTCATAGTCAGTTGAGTTGCCTTCATCTGAGGCCTGAATTCTGCTAGATACACTTGAGCCATGTTCTGTAAAAAAGGGACTGAATGTATCTGCAAAGGTATCGAACCAGGTCAGCCTGCGCAGTCCGCACAGGCTTACCTGGATCGAAAGCTTTTGGTATTTGTCATTTTTCTGCATGTCAAAGGACCAGTGTACCTCATGATCCAGTCGATTGTTATACAAAATGAATTTTATAGATCCCTAGATATGCCATGAGTTGCTTGGTATCATGCATAACGGAGATGCATTAAACCCCCATTTGCAAGAGCATGGTTCATGTACATATTTCGATATCAAAAACGGGCCGCGCTGAAGGTTGCCCGACGTTGTCCAATGAGTTGCACTCAGTTCAGGTCTGTAGTCTGCTCGATATTTCGGTATCAAGGAAAGACTGCTCGAAACACTGTCCACTAAAAGTCATCATAGTTGCCCTCAGCTAAGACTCGGCGATTTTTCGAAGCAGTAGATACCACAGCGTCTACAACGCTTCGACATTTCAAGGCACAACATCTTATCTGACATGTGATTGAACTTTCGTAGCACGAATTGTCATTTGCACCGTTGTTGTATCGATGACAAATTCTATCGTTTCTATCGAGCATTTGTTTAAAGTCACTTCTTGATGACTTCTTCATGCGTCTTGCAACAGGCCATATTTGAAAACCGCGTGGGAAAAAAGGATAAATTATTCTTGACGATCAATTTCTCCTTTTCCCACACGGTTTCACAAGTTGTCTTTTAGTGTAAAACCATTGGTCATATTTATTGTCGCTATCTCACATAGATGTTTTCGAAGTATTCCGCAGTAAAAATGTTTAACGAGGAAAAAAAAAACATGTTGAAAAACTGATGACTCGTTTCTCTTAGTAAAAAAAAAATAAACATGAATGTTGAATATTTTTATATTTATCCTCAGTTCGCAAATTTTGAGAAAATATAAACAAGAAAGGTGAATAGTTATTCGCCTGCTAAAATTTCAGCAAAAATGTTGAATAATTATATCTTAAGCTGGCATGCAACGAGCTTTCGTCTCCCAAATTTGAGAAAATTTAAACAAGAACAGTCAATATTTATTCGCCTGCAAAGATACTTAAAACTCATTTATACAAGAACAACAAATAGAAATGAGCCATGCTCTGTGAAAAGGGGGCCTAATGCATCTGCGAAAAGTATCGATCCAGGTCAGCCTGCGCTGACCTTGGTTGAAACTTTTCGCTATTGGTCAATTTTCTGCATGTCCAAGGACCAGTTTACCTCATGATTCAATCGTTTGTTCGATAAAATGGACTTTATGGATCCATGATCATATGATTATTTGCTTGGTATCATGCATCACGGAGATGCATTAAGCCCCCTTTTGCCAGCATGGCTCAAATACTTGTAGTAAACATTAGGATTCGTTTCGTAAACTTTTGAGAAAATTTAAACAAGAATGTTGAACATCAACTTTATTCTTATGCAAAGACAGGCCTACTTCAACCAAGGTATAACTCTACAAGGACAAAAAACCTAACACACGAGGATTATCTCTTTTATTTCTTGTTTCCGGGTAGCCGTCATCGCGCAACTTGAGGTTAGCAGTATAGCCTACTTTTTTTTTAATCACTCGTTATCACCGTCTCCTTTCACGAGCTATACATATCTATGGCAATGAACTGATAATCGGTTCCTTAATTATTGTGATGGTGCAAGTGGGTGATTGTGTAACGTCCGAATATATATAACAGGAAAAAAAAAATGGTCGAACTGGAACCCATGCTAGATAAGTACAACAAGGTAGATAGTTACGCTGATAGCTCAGTTTGTAGGATGGACTTTTATTTTGACGGTCGAAGGTCCGAATCTCAGCAATCGAAAAAATATCAAGTTTTCCCACATTATCACGTCCCTACAAAGTAAAATGAATTTCCCTCCAGAGTATCAAAGTTTAGAAAAAAATTAGCCAAGCTCTGTGAAAAGGGGACTTAATGCATCTGTAAAAAATATCGATTCATGCCAGCCTGCGCAGTTCGGTCCGAAACTTTCCGCTTTTGGTAAATTTTCTGCATGTCCGAGGACTATTTTACCTCAAGATCCAGTCCATTGTTTGACTAAATGGATTTTATAGATGCATAATTATATGATGACTCGTTTGTTATAATGTATCACGGAGATGCATGAAACCCCCTTTTGCCAGAGCACGGCTAAAATCCTTTCAACTTGTTTAGATACACTCTTGATATTTGTGACTACGTGCTACACCGAACGCTTACGTCCTCATGGTGACCACAGTTGTGTACACCAAACCCAAGGAAGGGACACTGAAGGAGACTGGTCTCTGTTCCGTCGCATGCAACATCATCCATCCAGATCCTCACATTGGAATTATTCGGAAGCGCGTATGTCCCATAGTCAAGTACCTCCCCTTGTCTAAAACCAGAAAACCAAAGTAATTACAACCGAAAGATTGTCACGGTTAACCCCATTTATCACGCAGTTCCGTGTTTCAACGACCCTGATAAAGAAGGCTTCTGAAAACATATTGGGAAAAGGAGAAAATGCCGATAACTAGCATTTTCTCCTTTTCTCACAATGTTTTCTTTCCTTCAAAAGTCAAGTCCCATCATTTAAATCAAATATGACATGTCGTGTGCAAGCGCTTTCAATTTGGACAAATAAAGAAAAATCGTTGGTAAAGAGTTAAAGAGGGCCTGAGTATGGCAGGCCTTTTTTTTTTTTAAAGAAAGAATAGCTGCAAAAAGTAAACAAAGTGGGAGTTAAAATGCATTTATATTTAAATCATACCATTTAGAAATACGGAAATTATTATGAAGATGACAATCTGTTATTGTACAGTCGGTCCAAGCGTTAGTTGCCGGCAGAGAAATTAATATCAAAACCATGTAAAAAGTTGTCAGGTCACTCTATATTTTGTTTACTTTTTGCGTGATTTTAAAACTTATGTTCATGCCAGCGACTAACATTTGGATCGACCACACCATAACAGATTGTCAACTTCACAACATTTTCTATATTCTGAAATGGTATGACTTTATTTAAATGCATTATAACACCTGCATTGTGTTTTTGGCCGCTACTGGGCCTTCAAAACTATTCTTACTCGTGCTTCTACATGAACCATCTTCATTTCATTTGCTACAGATCTTGCACTTACAGCTTTACACATAGCAGTTTAACTCTTTACCAAACGACAAAATGTTAGACCAGTCCAAATTGAAAGCTTTTGCAGACGACAAAATAAATGTGACTCAAAAATTGAAACTTGTCTTGGGAAGAGTAGAAAACATTGTGGGAAAAGGAGAAAATGCTGGTTAACAGAAGAAAATATATGAGCCATGCCCTGTGGAAAGAAGGTCTAATGCATTTGCAAAAACCATCGATTCAGACTGACCTGGATTGAAACTTTTTGCTTTTGGTAAATTTTCTACATATCAGTTGGACCATTTAACCCCAGGATTCAGTTGGTGGTTAGACAAAATTGGTTTTATGGATCCATAATTATGTGATGACTTGTTTAAGTGACCCACTTTTGCCAGAACATGGTTCAAATGTTTTGACAAAAGACGAAACAGAAAATATACCCATTATATCCGAACATACGGCAGACGACATCAACATTGTTATCCTGATGACCCGTTAAAAAATCCCACCAGCCGTCATCACAAACAGTACCCCACTGACCCTGGTGCCAAACTGAAATAAACATGGTTCGGGTATGTTAGAATGAAAGTTGACGCACAGTAAACCCCAACTCGTCACAACTCGGCCGACTCCGTACCTACATCTAACCCCGTCACTACAAAGTAGACTTCCATTTTGAACTACCAATCACATAAGCTTAAACATGGCCATTATCTCCCGCTAGATGGCATTCTATAAATACACATCTATCTAATTTGGGCATCCTGGGTACAGTAGCGGAGTAATTTTTCAAAACATCAACCGTGACTTTGAATTTCAAATGAAATAAACGTTTACTCCATAAAACGCTACCTGGTGCCATTCATTCAGCTATGATCGGCTAGCATGTAACCTATGCACCGACCATTTATTAAAACAGCCCCTACATGCTTTGGTAATAGGCTAATAGCTTCTACATAAGCCCTACTTTTCCCAGGTATAGGGGGATGGGTGATGCGTCATATAAGACAGGTCGAATCTTCGAAGAATATGACATGCGCAGGCAACGTAAACATGGCGGCGCCCCTGCAAATCGCCGTTGTCTGCGCATGTCATATTCTTCGAAGATTTGACCTGTCTGGTATGACGCATCACACGAAAAATAATGGACAAATATTGATACGCGGTGCGTAAATTGCCGCTTAAAAAGTGCAAGCGGAAAATAGCAATAAATAATACGTCTGTGGAAAAATCAAGCCAATTTTTCGATACAAATTTCTTTTTAAAAAAAAATGTTTTCAAATGGGAAAAATATTTTTTGAAAATAACAACTGTTTACTGCAAATCTCAGTACACAGCTTCTAAATATAGACGTGGGGAAAACCAGGATATGTGCAACAGACTAAAAACATTCCACCTTGCTGGGCTTACAACGGGGCTTTTTCCCAAGCTTATAGGCGCTTATGTTTATAAATGGCTGGTGCATATGTTATATGCTAGCTAACCATGGCTTGATATATCGTACACGGTAGGTTTTAGAGAGTAAACGTATATTTTATTTTGAAATTCGTTACATTGAATCCCGCCTTGAAAAATAGTCCGGTTCTGTTAATTAATTGTCATGACCACTGAGCTTGTATGCTTATGTGTCAAAATAAAATGTCATGACCACTGAGCTTGTATGCTTATGTGTCAAAATAAAATGTCTGTTCTGCTGTGTTCTGGGTCCGTATTCACCAACCATTCTTAAGAACGTTCTCAGTCTTATTCTCAAAGAGTTTCCAAATTTGAAAATAAAACACCTTCTGATTGGCTAACCCAAATGGTTTACTTTCAAATTTGGAAAACTCTGGAGAATAAGCTCAGAATGCCCATATCAGATAGGTTATGTAGGCCTATTTGAAAAATGCCACCTAGCGGAAGATAATGGTAAATCGCTCAGTAACGACATGAACAACCACGGTCCAGTTATTCACACCTATCGATCTGTCGATGAAAGCTTCCAACGGAATCGATAAACCACGTTAAACATTTAATGTACAAACTGTTTGCCGACGGAAATATTCTTAGAAAGATATTTATAGAAAAATGTGACACATGTTTTCTTTTTTGAGCAGAGCCTTACAATTTCAAAAACGGTGTGATTCCGGCGATGAAATGTACCGTGTAAGTGCATATCAAGCTACGTGATACAGCCGAGGTACAATATCACCGGACCACCCGAAGTATGCCGAATTAGTAACACCCCCCCCCCCCCCATTACCAGCTTAGTTCAGATCCAATCAGTAGTTCCATATACACATAAACGAAGCCTCTCTTTCAGTTAAAAGACCATAATGCCACCTAAACCAAACAGTTATAGTCCGTCTAGAGTGGTCTAGAGTGGTCTTGATACAAAGCTTATTTCTTAAACGTTATTTTGCTAAATACGTTAAATGTAACTTTCAAGCCGATAGTAAAACCCAAATAATGCTACTTCAAACTTATTCTTCGGAGAAAAAAATCTCCTTACCGACAGTGTAGATCCAAGATCAGACTGCACATTCTGTACAGTCTGATCTTGATCTACACTGTCCGCAAACGATTAGCAAGTCGCGCTTAGCAGCCAAATAGTTAAACCATGTCCTTAAAGCGGACCCTTTCCGGCGGTAGTGTATTTCAATTTTCTGTGCATCCAAGCCTTGAAATCGAAAGATATCCGAGAAAGTGGTTTCAAGCCCTTATCCGGAGTCCTCTGTGGCCCTGCAGAGCCCAAGCCTTGTCATTGTGCAACCAGAGCAAGACAGATGTAGAGCAAACTGTGGCCGCGATATAAGTGAAATACATGTACAGCTGAACTCGGCATAAAACTCGACATACTATGACGAAATACGTATTAACCCTTATCCAGCTATATAAGTTAAATAAAACTTTCAACCCGACAGTTAAAGCCGGAAAAATGTTATTTCAAACTTATTGTTTGGAGAAAAATATCTCCTTATCGGACAGCGTAGATCCAAGATCAGACTACACGTTCTGTGCAGTCTGCTCTTGATCTACATTGTCCGCAAAAGGTCAGTGAGTCGCGCTTAGCAGCTAAAGGGTTAAAGTCAGAAGTAAGGAAAGAAAGTAATAGCCTACCTTCAAGTCGGCCTTGAAATGGGTCATTTGATATCATCACTACTGCTTGGTCTGCCAATTAAAGAAAACTGCATTATTGAAACTTCCAAGACAAAAGCTAGACAATTTATAATATACACAGTGAAGAAGTCCTGCACCCCTCGTGTGTTTGTTATCGACTTTGATTTTCTGAAGTGAATAATATAAAATGGGATAGGAATTAGAATCCGGTTGCTGCATACACCAACATACCAGTCTTTTGCCTATGAAATGAAATGATCTGAGGTATCCCTTGACCTCATAGTAAGCAGGAATTTTTTGCTTAGATATTGCTTTCAAATTTAAGAAAAACGAGAAGCTTTTAAGTTTGGTTAAAACTGGGAATTGAATGTCGAAATAAAACTTACGACAGGTTTAAAGTGACATGCAAAGAACAGGCATACACAATTAGTCAGTATTGCATACTTTCGCCCTGAACTTGCAGAAAAGCTTGCGGTCTTCGTCTCATACCTCTCACAAGAGGGTGAAATATATCGGACGGTAGCCGCTGCCATGCGTCCAAGCGATACCTCAATTCAGTCCATTTCAGAGGCAACAAACTGGTTTGTTCGTGTATGAAGCAGCCAGATTCCAATTTCTAACCTATTTCATATCGTTCACACCAGAAAATCAAACCCGGTAAAAACACAGGGGGTACAACACTATTTTTACTATGTATAGAATCAAGACAAATCCATACTGACATCTGAACGAACGAAGTCTACTGAACGGCTTGTACACAGTACATGTTGTCAAAGAACATGTACAAGCGATTACTTTTCCTACACTGTTTTCTTAAGTGCCTTTCCTCTGGGCATGAAGAGACATATTATTTACACTGGCAAAAGGTTGAGATTGGTCAATTTCCTGGTAACATGAGGATGTTTTATGACGTTTAACACTCCAGAGGGGGCGTATTCACCAACCATTCTATTTTGCCCTCTTCGTCTTATTCTAGATTCTGAAAGTAACGCAGCATCTGGTTGGCTAAACCATTTAGCCAATCAGAAATGGCGTTACTTTCAAAATTAGGAAAATTCTTGAGAGTGAGACTAAAAATTGTTGTTAAAAATGGTTGTTGAATACGGACTCAGAGATTCACGAACAGTAAGGCGTGGTTAAGGCTTTACATTTGTAAGCAGGAAGTCCTGTTCAATTCTCGCTGGTGGTAGAGGTCACGTGGGAGTGTCTTAAGTGGGGCCAGGGTCTTGCATGGCCCCGGTCTGGTGAAACCCAGGGAAGGCGTTAATAACTGAGCCGTCCCCTTGATATGAACTACTTATACTAATGAAACCGCTGTAATACCTTATTCAAACAAACAAGAGATCCTTGACCGGTACTGAAATCTTGAATACTTACCCGTATCCATATAATAAACTGTATCTGCTTCTACTTCCAGTGTAGAACTGTTGCGATAAACTCTATCACAACCGTAACAAATCCCAGACAGTAGTCCAAAGAAAACGCTCTTACACCCACTATAAGTCTGGCACACCATGATGCAGACCATCTTACGTGTTACTAGTTTCGTGAAGAGTCTTTGCGTCTCGGGACATCTCATTCCGTCGATGTCTTGGAAATGGTCGAATTTCTTGAATCTGTTGTCGCTTGTCGTAAATGCAAGGAACAGTAAAACCTGTGGGATAAAATGGCAACCTTTTACCTCTATCAGTAAACATCGTTCAACACTTCCTTGTACTTATAAAGGTGGATCTATGATAAGCAAAACACTACCTAATTTTCTGAAATAGCAAACGAATTGGGAAAGTCTGATGAAAACCCAACCTGATTTAAGTTTAACACGTTACTTACGATCCCGTGGTATGACGATCGTGAGGAATCAAGCTTTAGAAAATAATGCAGGAGAAGAAGAAAATGCTGTTTACCAGCATTTTCTCCTCTTCCCACAATATTTTTACCCTTTCACAGAAAAATTCAATTAATTGTGACAAGTTGACTCTGCCCTCTTCAAATGATTTCAGTATGGACCAGTCTAGGATTATGCTGTTTGTAAGCAGTCAACTCTTTACCGAACGACAAAATGTTAGACAGGTCCAAATTGCAAACATTTGCAGACGATAACTTTAATGTGGTTCGAATGCAGAAAATTGTCGAAGAAAGGATAGAAAACATTGTGGGAAAAGGAGAAAATGCTGGTTACCAGCATTTTCTCCTTTTTCCACAATGTTTTCAAAAGACTTTATTTTCCAGGGTCGTCAAAACTCGGGATTGTGTGGCGAAGATTTCACCGACATTCGACCTACAATTTTTCGGTCTTTCTTTTTTTTTTTGTCGAATCATCAAGGTAAAATAAACATTTAATAGGCGCGGGCTGTTTGAATTAAATATTGAATTTAAAGATACATCTATACTCGTTTTCAGCCAGTTTTTAATCCATTTCATCTTTATTCTATCAAACTATAGGTCAAATCTGTCTAGTATCTTCATGCCAAATGTTGCTGCAAGGTTACATGGATTACGACTGATAAGAAATGCATTTCATTTTCTGGAGGTCTTCAACGAAATCACTGTTGTGAAGTTTCCGATTTCCGGTGTATTTATCCTTTAACAAACAGCGTTCTCTCTGGCTGTAAGGATGTATCTTTAAAGAGCATGTATAACTTAATACACACGCAAAATTTCAACGACAATCTGCCTGGAATCTTGTGTTATTCAGAGCTAACGAGTTTACCTCTAAACCAGGCGACAAAATTTTTAGCATTGTCCAAATTGGAAACATTTGCAGATGACAAATTAAATGTGACTAAAATAATGAGCCTTGTCGTGTAAAAAGTAGAAACATTGTGGTAACCAGCATTTTCTTCTTTTCTACGCAATTTTTTCAAAGGCTTCCACCTCCAGAGTAATTTCAACATGTGATGGTTTGGTAATGTGTTAGATGAACTGTAGATCCACATGTATAGTTTACGGTTATTTTCTTTTTTTTTTTGAAAATCCGACTTTACCAACTTTCGAGCTATTAGCAATGTCCTTCACAAAATTCGAATCAATTAATTCCAAAATTGTTCATATGAAAGCAGTTTAAATTGAATAATGAATATGAAGTAGAAGTAAATACGTACGAGAGAAACAGACAGCTTCATTTCAACTGCTATCGGCCTGGAATGGTCAGCGTTCAATATCAGAGATTACCACTTTAACCCTTTACCAAACGACAAAATTTTAGACTGGACCAAATTGAAAGGCCTTGCAGACGACAAATTAAGTTTAGCTTAAATGGTGATTTATGTACTGGATAGGGTAGAAAACATTGTGGGAAAAGGAGAAAATGCTGGTTACCAGCATTTTCTCCTTTTCCCACAATGTTTCCAAAAGGCTTCTTTCCCACGGTCGTTAAAAGTCGGGATTGTGTGGTAAAGGGTTAACCCTTTAGCACACAATTCCGAGTTTTAACGACCCTGAGAAAGAAGCTTTTTGAAAACATTCTGAGAAAAGGAGAAAACGCTGATAACCAGCATTTTCTTCTTTTCCCACAAAGTTTTCTGCCCTTTCACAAATATATTTCAATTCATGGGCCACATTTATGTTGTTGTCTACAAATACTTTCAGTTTGGGCGAGTCTATGATTTTGTCGTTTGGTAAAGAATTAAACGCTGAGCCCGGCTTAGGTTGCTTTTGCGGACAGTGTAGATCAAGATCAGACTGCACAGAATGTGCAGTCTGGTCTTGAATCTACACTGTCTGCTACTTTGTTACATACTTTGGCCAGAGCAACCCTGACATTAAAATATTACAGTTCTTTTTTCCTAAATTCAGCGCCCGAAGAGTAAACAACGGCACCTTTCCTATATAGATCTATATTCAAAGTCTCCCGCTGCAAAATTTGGGGAAAACCACCTTCACCGAACGACCTATAGTGTAACCACCCCGAGAAAGGAGACTTCTGAAAACATTGTGGGTAAAAGAGAAATTGGTCACTACTAGCATTTTCTCTTATTTCCACAATATTTTGGTCTCTTCAAAGACAAAATGTTCCATCATTTAAGCCATTTTACAAAATGACCTTCGGTGTGGCAGCGATGTTAATCTATTTAGCCCTTAGGCTGCTAAGCGCGACTCACTGACCTTTTGCGGACAGTGTAGATCAAAATCAGACTGCACAGAAAGTGCTGTATGATCTTGGATCTACACTGTCCGATAAGGAGATAATTTTCTCCGAAAGATAAATTTGAAATAGCACTATTCTGGTTTTTACTATCCGCATGAAAGTTCCAATCAAGTTATTTAGCAGGATAAGAGTTGATACTTTGATCAATTTGAATGGGTAAATAATGCACTAGTTAGTGTAATAAACTTGCACGTGAACCGATTCACTATTTATATGCGCTGTCAAAACAAAACAAAAAAAGCGTTCCAGAGTCTGTAAATAATAAACTCCAATAATCACAAGTCATATCTGGTGGATATTCCCTGACATATTCAGCGCTCTCATATAGGAGGAACATATATAACAAGCGTGAACTCATCAAACAACTCCTATAGAAGCAGATTCACCAAGAAAGAAACGTTTTTCGGCGTAGCTGAATGCACTGGCTTTTGACCTACTTCTTGGTACTGACAAAGAATGAATAGATTGTAACTCGCGATTGGTAAAAAATGTGCACATGTTTATTTGGCGGGCCCCCTACTGGCGTATTTGCTCACACATTTATGAAACCACTAATCATAGCGTTGCTACTGCTAAGCGATACCCCGGCCCTTGATTCATATCACAGCAAAATAATGTAGTAGAGTTCTTTTCTTGTGCTATTTGGAAATTTGATATTTTCATAAGCGTTACCCAATAACCCAATTGATCTACTTCTTTTCAACAAAATGAAAAACAGACAGGAAAAAGAGACCGTTTCTTGTGAGATTACTTTTCAAATATTTTACTTCATACTGAACTACAGAAGAGTTTCAATATTCATATTCTAGTATCTCTTAAGCCGTCTATCTTTTTTAATGACATCTCTTGTTTGAGATAGATCTACGATCTCGTACATTGAAAGTACATTGAAAGTGAAAGCAAAAAGCGACCTCTGCAGTCTGAATCCATTATGCATTCTCTAACCCTAATTTAGTACACGTAGTAACGAAATAAGAATAATAGGAACAATTTATTCATTGCTCAGCTATACCCATTTCAAGTTAATGGCAAGTAACACTCACACGCGTATAGATAATAAATTTTACGGTAATACTATAACTCAAATGATACAAATTTTTGAAGACAGGTCAAGGAAATGGTGACTTGATGGCAATAGTAACGATGACGTTATTACAAATATAAAAAGTCATTTGAAGCCTCAATACAAGCGACATGAATATGTTGTAGAATAAAAAAAAAATAACAAAAGTTCTAATCCAGGCTTAACCCACACTAATTTTTTGAATTTTTGAAAGTCATCGCGATATCTAGAATGCATCCCTCGCTCGTAAATAAACGTGAATAGTGGCGAATGAAATAGGGCGATCGGTATCGGACTCTGTGAACAGAATCAAGGAAAAAAACAGCCCTGAATCCCTTATTACCGAAGAAGAACCACAGACAGTAACAGGTGCGAGCGATATCAACACAGGAAACGGCCAGGTCCCCGTAAGCGCTATAAGCACCGAAAACGTTGCGGGTGTTTGTTTGTACCGGAGTTTAACGCCGTTTTAATAGCTTACGTCATATCGCGGCGGCCAATGCACCTACGCATGTGTTTCCTGGCTTTCTCACACGAGCACTTAGTCAACTTTCTTTCCAAGCCACTGACTACTTTTCTCACATGTATCAGAGGTGATAGGCGAGAAATCGCCGGAAAGAAAGTTTAACTCAACCAGGTATCGGAATCGCAACCACCATATCATGAGGTAGGTACGCTAACCACTGAGCTACCCGGCCGGGCCCGAAAACGATGGATACCCCATCATGACATTAACTTTAACAGACAAACCATATCACGCAGATTACTGGTTAGATCCAATGGTCTGTCAATATCATATTGAAGATATGGTGGCAAAAATTGTAAATGGGGTACTGGGAGGATTGTACAGCAGGATTTTGAATCTCGAAGAAGACAACCAGCAACTAGAGAAAAGGCATGAATCTGTCGAACAATACAGTCGCAGGAACTGCATAAGATTATTTGGGGTTCCTGAAACAATAGATGAATCGGTGGGAAGCACAATTATGACTTAGGCATATGCAATAAATTCAAAACTTACTATTAAAGAAGTAGATCTGGCACATCTTGTCGGCAAACTGAAGGTCTCTTCTCGTAAATGTAAAGGGCGTATTCCTTTCGCTGCTCCGAGCACTCGGAACATGTTCTAGGTCAATGGAGTATTTCGGAACAAGGCGTTATAATAAAATCGGGGTGCAGCGCACCTACTGAACGCGTACTCACGTGTTACAATATGGTTGTATTTATTTGTTTGTATTGGAGTTCAACGCCGTTTCTACAGCTTAGGTCATATCACAGAGGTCATTGCACCTACACATGTGTTTCCTGGCTTTCTCACACCAGTGCCGACACAGCTTTCTTTCCAAGTCACTTGGCGTATTCCTTTCGCTACTCCGAACATGTTCTAGATCAATGGAGTATTTCAGAACACGGTGCTGTGTTCTTCAGAACATGTTCTGGCTGTTCAAAATGAATCGAGGTGCAGCGCACTTGCTGAAAGAAGAACACTTTTTCAGTGCAAAAACAGTATGGGTCCTGAACAGACCTCAAATGTGCAGGGTGCTCTAGATCCATGCTGAACGTCAAGCAATTTTATTGGTTTCAGTTGTCTTCTCACTTCCCCGTGTCTTGGCACAAATGTACTTTGACAAAAAGCTCAGAATACTCCAGTCCATATTGCAAGAGTATAAATCAAAGTGCTGTTGACATCAGCATTGTAAAACAGTTGTATTGCAAAAAGAAAACTTGCAACTAATGGGATTTTGTCATAATCGAAATGTGGGTGAAAAAGAATACTTTTGAAAACATTGTGCGAAAAAGGGAGAAATTGCTGGCAAGCAGCAATTTCTACATTACCCCCATTGTTTTCTACCCATCCCAGAGCAAATTTCAATTATGGAGTCACACTGGTCTTTGCCGTCTGCAAATGCTTTGATTTTGGACAAGTCTGAAATTTTGATCTTTGGTAAAGAGTTATGTGATTGTAACAACT
The DNA here is from genome assembly GCA_945859785.2 of Tridacna gigas. Lineage (NCBI taxonomy): Eukaryota > Metazoa > Mollusca > Bivalvia > Cardiida > Cardiidae > Tridacna > Tridacna gigas. The sequence continues at coordinate 23,711,224 of OX244030.2, forward strand.
AGCGCTCAGCAAATTGTCTTGAGGTGATTTAATACGCCCGTACAATTTCCCTATTTTCTAGAAAACTTTGCAGTAGATTTAAAGTTTAATTGGCGTATCTGACTCGTGACCTGGTGGTTGCGGGTTTTGTACCTGGTTGGGGGCAAACTTTCTTTCCGCAATTTTTCGCCTTTTACCTCCGATGCATATGAGAAAAGTAGTCAGAGGGCGTATTCCATTCACCTGTTCTGGAACATTGCACTGTGTTCCGGAATACTCTTCTGGAAAGGGCGAAAGGAATATGTGCACTGTTCTGGAATGATGTTCTAAACTTGATACAATATTGCTGGTCGATATTTGGTATGTGTGTCTCATGACATAGGTTAGAGCAGCATTCTAATCGCCAACAATAGATTGAAAAGGGGATAACCACTGAGCTACCCGGCCGGGCACAAGGTGGCTGAAAGACAAACTTTCGTTTTGATATTGATAAGAACAATGTTCCGAAAATGCCCCATTCAGAACATAATTCCAGAACAATGCATATGTGCTGAAATATCCCTTTCACACATTTCAGAAGAGCATTCCGCAACGCAGTACTTCGTGCCAGAACAGATGAATGGAATACGCCCAAAATCGGAGATATTATGGTGCAAATTGTCAGTTAACGTTCCCGCTATAAATTTATGAGACAAAAAAAAAAAAACGTGCATACGTGGAAAGTTTTATGGTTTCATGTAACAACAAGAGTAGCGGCAAAAGTTATTTAAACTCAACAAATTTATGGAAATATTTCGATTTTAAACCCGAGCCGAGACCCGAAAAACGATAATACACTAATTATAATTCATGCATCGTCATTTCGTCAACAATTAGTCATGGGTTTAATACACTGCTGGAGGAGGTTTTATGAAATAAAAAAAAATGAAAACAAAATCGGAAAGGTGTCAAAGTTTTAAAAGCTATAATGGAACCGGAGTACATTTCAATCATTCGGCTAACAGTAACACTATGGACCAACGTACAGTCTCGCAAATCGGACGCTGTAGTCACTGTACACCCAAAATCAGTTAGCTGCGGTAAACAAGTTCGCAAAAACAAAAACAGGCTCGCAAAGGAATGCTATTTGACAGAAACTCGTCAGATGTACTTAATTTGAAAGCTAAGATGTTTTTCTAGTCACATGTACTGCGATCCAAGACATAAAACCTGCCATTTTTGCACAGTAATGCAGAATCACTGATTTTTGCCGTTGACGGATGCTTTGACCGCTAAAGTTTTGCTTTGTATTCCTCTGAGGAGACTTTAAACCACTTTCTGATAACGCACACAGATAATGAAATCATTCAGCTTCACTTACAAATATCAATAATATTACTCAGTGTTTTTCCTTTTGAAATTATTCAACTTTTACTGAGGAACTGTCTAAATGTTGACTGTACGGTTAGCTGCCCAATCTTTATTTTTTACTTTACGATTAGCTATCAGTTTTCTTGTATCTATATCATGAAAGGGATGATATTTACAGCACGGGAATAATTTTTTTTCCTCTTAACCGTAACCTAGTATCACAGTAAGCCTTTATATACGGGAAACCGAAAGATTTTTTAGTAATAACTCTGTGCAACAAACGGTACATGCAAAAATGGGGTGGCGTCCTGCACGACTCACTGGTGATGAAATCGTTATTCTAACATTTTTGGTTCGGTTTCCATCCGTCGAGTTTGTCGTGTGAGTGTAAGTGCCTGTGGGCAATACACTTAAGAGCCCTGCCTAGGACTGATGAAACTCATGACACATATGAATATCTGAGCTGTCGTCGAACGTATATAGTGACATGAAACGATGTCCACGTTTCTTTGCACATGTAGAAATATGTGTTAGAATAGCTAATAAAAAGATCTCCAACCAGATTTCACATTCCACGCAGTGTGAACTTGATCTAGATTTTTTTTTTGCAAAGGGCGCATAATTTGCCAAGTGCTGAAGGCTTAAGCTTTGCTCAGGATCTTCTATGGTTACATCCAGTTCTTCTCTCGAAACGTTTTCCAAGGCCATATGCTACTTTTCCACGTAAACTACAATAAAACCTAAATATCCCATAGGTGCTAGCTTAGTTACTTGTTGGAATGTGTGTTCAAAAGTGACACAGAGTGAATTCTGACTTCCTATCTTTTTTGGCGTAGCTGAGTGTGCTGGCTTTTGATCTACTTTTTGGAACTGATAACAAATGAATATATATAAATTTGTGATTGGTCAAATATGTAGACATATTTATTTTCAGGGCACCTGCCTATTTGCTGGCAAATTTACGCCGTCTATCTTTTTTATAGACATTTCTTGTCACGAGTATCAAAAAGATTCCCGAACGAGCCGAAATTCGAACTTACCAGACCTCACTTAACCAATGAGCTACCGCGACTCGGTCAGTATGTTTTAATCTTTTTTTTTTAATTTTTACATTGCGACCTCGTATTCATATATGGAAAACATACAAATTCGTATGACTCATGGGCCACGGCGAGCATACAACGTTTCAACTACATTTATTGGGGTTTTATAATGATTTTTGCACCCTTTAAGCGCTGTCAGCGTGGTTGTTTTCGGAAGTTCGTTGTACAATCCTACAACATTCTTTGTAGTCTATACGTTAGCATAGCATTTATGGCCTTTCTTTGTAGTTCAAACGATCACGGAGTTTCCTGCTAGTTTGCGCTTCGTTTCTGGGATTACCAAGCTAAAGGCCGACCTTGTTGTCAATGCCGATCAGTTATAAAGACTACTCTTTCGGTCAGCCTTTATCAGCTTTTCTCTCCAAGCCATCGTAACTCGAAGTAAATTATACATCTTCAAGGAGGAAATTGACAACGTGCCGGAGGTGCAGCACAACATAATGACTCGCATCCATCAGCTTGCAAATGACCATCAACTAGTATTAAACCTTGAGTAGAAGAAGGGACGGTGAGGGTGACGCACAGATATTGGGTTAGACTATGGCTTGGTCAAGCACACAAAATACATTTGGGCAACTAGAACCGTCCCATGCCCAACTTGAGACAGAGAGACGTCGGAGAGAGAGAGAGAGAGAGGAACCACAGGTGAAGGGCGAGCGACAGTGTCTCAGTTTCACTGGCACTGTGGAGGAAGATGTTTTACACAAAACTCAACAAACTTTCAAGAATGTAATGTTTTCCCACATGACGAAAGTATTCATAAAACGTGTGTTTCTGTTTAAACGATATAGCCATACATGCTAACCCTGTCGACAACATATGGCATTATTAGACTCTTCTTATTTGGGAACTTCTAGAAGGAAAAAAATGCTTACTGTAGATGTAATAGGCTTTAAAAAGGCGAAAATCAAAAGCGAAAGTAGTTCCGTGTCTAGCGTCAAGTGAAAAAGTTCTGAAGTATGTAATATGAAAGTATGCAATATGAAAAAATATTGCATAATTTCGTCCTATGTATTTGCATACGAGTATAGTACTTTCTAAAATTTAAAACAAAAGAGGCCGGTTAGAAGCGTTCAATATGATGTTGCACATTATTTTATGAAATACTTTATGAAATTTAAAACAAATGTGGCCAGTTAGAAGATGTGGCGATTATAGAACCATTGTGTTATAACCCTATAGATTTAAAAAAGAAAAATGAAAATGAACACAGATTCATTATCTCCACTCACAAATGTCCATTAGATTCTTCAGTGCATTTCCCTTTTTTTCAAATCTTAAAATAAATTGTTGCTGCTGCGAGATATGTTCTTGATACGGCATTATTAGAATACATGTATTAATAGCAGTTGCGATAAAATCATTTTTTTGTATTTTAGCATAATAAATCGACCTTTTTCTCTTTGCCATTGTTAAGATAACTGCAGCTTGGCGTACAGATTTTATATCGACCTTTGCAGCTAATGACTGCGTACAGATGCAGCTGATCGGGCAGTCAACCTTTTGATAATACCCTTATAAAATTTAAACAATTTCAAAAGGAAAAACACTAATTAATATTACTGATATTTGTAAGTGAAGTCGAGTGATTCCTTTATCTGTGTGCATAATCAGATAGTGGTTTAAAGTTTCCTCAGAGGAATAGAAAGCAAAAGTTTAGCCGTCACAGCAACCGGTAGCGGCAAAAATAAGTGCTTCTGCATTACAGTGCAAAAATGGCAGGTTTTATGGCCTAGATCAAAGAACATGTGAGTAGAAAAATATCTTAGCTTTCAAATGATGTACATCTGATGAGTTTCTGTCAAATAGAATTCCCTTGCGAGCCTGTTTTTGCAAATTTGGTTACCGAAGCTAACTGATTTTGGGTGTACAGTGACTGCAGCTTCCGATTTGCGAGACTGTACGTTGATCCAAAGTGAGTTAACTATAGCACTTCTTTTCCTGACGGGAAATATTTCCCTTCGCTCAGTTTGTTTGTCGAAAAATGGCGTTTTCCCGAGATTTTCCTTTTCGTCCTTGAAAACATTGCACGGAATGATTGAAAATCTGAATGTCAGCCTGTTTGGTCAGAAAGGCTGGTATCTGCTTGTGTGGATCTATTATTCCAAGCTCTCTCCATTTTTTAAATACAGAAGTCATTGCGGGTACAGGATCAGACGTTTGGGGATTTTGTTGTAAGTCGATCATCCGAAGCACTTGTGCAAATTATTGTAAATTTGACCCATAGAGTGCTAAATGAATAATTATGATTCTGCAAAAAATAAAACGGAAATCGTACCTCAGGGACGAAAAAAGAGTAGTTCGTAGTTTCAAGGCCTAGGCCCGAATTTACCAACCATTCTTCATTTCATTCTTAGTTTTTTTTCTAAATCTGGAAAGTAACACGATTTCTGATGTGCTAAATCCTTTGATTTAGCCAATTAGACATTATGTGACTTTGAAATATAGAAATTTTTATGAATTAAACTAAGAATGGAATTTAGACTGTTTCCTGAAAACCGACCCTGTTTTTATGCAAAGATATAGTGTAGATCTATAGGATTGTATGTCCAAACCTGGACAATGCAGATTCAAGACAGTTCTCTGCGTCCTTTGTAGTCTGATCCTGACCTATTCTATCTGCAAAATTGACTGTAATTGTGCTGAGCGCTCTATGCGTAAACCATTTATCAGATCTGACAAAATTTTGACTCGTCCAAATTGAAAGCACTTGCACATGATTAACTAATGTTGTTCAAATGATGGGAGGAAAACATTTTGGGGGAAAGGAGAAAATGCTTGAAACGAGCATTTTCTCCTTTTTTCCAGGAGGTTTTTAAAAGCCCCTTTTTTGGGGTGTAACATAATAAAGTAGACAAAGGAAATATGATTCCGGATACATTATAGGTGCATTCAAACTGATGAATTTACCTGTATACAATGGAACTATTTTTTCAAGCTTCTTTACTGATCAGAATCTTACGCCAATTGTAAAAAAAATGGCTGCGCCCATGATAGCATTTAGTGCTAAGATTGAGACACTCTCTTGCACTATGGATAATTCCCATTCACCTCTATAGACCCTTTTAGTCTCTGACCACTTTCTGGTAACGAGACCGGAAAACTGCGCATGCGCACTCGTGTAGGGCAAAAAGACAAAATAAAACAGTGGCAGATTATTGAACGTGTACACAAAATCGTTAAATTATGAGCGATTATATGAAAAGCTTGCTCCCAGAGGCAAAGAAACGATAATCAGACCAACTTATTTTTGCTAAGTGTTCAGTAACGTGGAAGAAAACGATCCGTGCATTAGTGACAATATAAGACGAAAACGTAAAAAAAAAAGTGGCGCTGTTGTGGGTTGACGTTATCATCAAAGGAAACGTTAACCGACCCAGGCAGTAACAGACAAACCCCTTGAAGCATGGGCTGGAACACTGGGGAAAATGCATGTTACCAGCATTTTTTACCGTTTGCCGTAGTGTTTCCACAAGCCCATTGATGTAGGGTCGTTAATTATGATGAGGGAGGGTTAGGTAAAGGGTTTATAAAGGGTAGCCATCCGATATATCACATACAATTAGTTTACTCGACAATAAAGTGGATATTTTAGTTTAACTTCAATAGTGGAGAGTGTCGGTTGAGATCGGCATAACATGCTGTTACCCCTAATAGTTTAGAGAGTGTATTGTGAACAATTTCATCATGAAACAAATTTTGGCACAGACGTATTTGAAAACATATGAATGAATGAATGAAAGAATGAATAAGGGTGCAAGCGGATGGATTGATGAACTAACGCGCGAACGAAGAATGAACAAACAACTGCAGAATGCCCTGTTGTCGTCTGTGGCTGCTCTTTTCCGTAATTGCTTTCCACCAGGGATCGTATGTAACATGTAATTTGAAAACATTTCTTTTCCGAAAACAGTGTCGGAAAAGGTTGAAATAATATTTACCACCATATTTTCCTGTTCTCACAATGTTTGAAAAGCTTTCTTTTCTCTTGGTCGTTAAGACTTGTGATTGTTGGACAAAGGGTTAAATGGAAATTGTAACAGTAACTAGTTGAGCACATTGTATACGGGGAGGCATTTTAGCGTGTCATATGTATATGATAATGTAGGGAAACAATACGGACCTTAGCCTTAAGCCTTAGCCTCCGTTAAGTGACGGTGATCTTGAATTTACTTTGCGAAAAGCATAAGGAGAGATCTGTTTGCACATGGGGATAGCGTGGTCTTGAAATATACTGTTGCAAATTCTGATTATGGTTTAAGTAATACTAATTAAGATTTATGACATAAACGCGAATTCCTCTTGTGCAGGTCAAAAATATAAGTACTGCTGGATATGGGTCAAAAATCAATAATTAAATGACGATGGTCAATAAAATACAAAACATTAACGGTGAAAAATCTCTTTAAAAACATACCATATCAAACAAATATTTTGAATGAAATATACAGGGACGTTTTATGGGGACATTTTAACCAACTCGGAATGGACGTTTTAACCAAAAGTAGGACGTTTTGACTCTAGGACGTTTAAGCCAGATACTAATTTACTAATCTGTTTGTACATCCGGGTGCACAGCATGATAACGGCATCTTGTAAAACAATTAATCTGTACAGATTTTATCAATAAAATCTTTCGACAAGTCCCAAACATTGCGTGTGAAAATAGCTTTCAACAGTGGCGATATTGAACTTTTTGCCCTACAAACAGTGCGCATGCGCGGAAAGTGGAATTGTGGGGTCGTATTTCCTTGGCAACGAACGGCGTTGTAAAAGGGTCTATAGTTGGCTCAGAAAGTAGTCCGTCATCACATGATATTTTCGTCACATGACCATAACTCAAAATGGCGACACAAACGCCGGTGAAAGAAAGACCAATCGATTGTTTTGTGTGCTGTTCAAACAGCATACGGCCAATCAGACTGAGTGGTAGGAAATGTGAAAAAGAGGGATTTTCTGAAAAGCTTAAATATCTTTTAAAGGACGATAACTTGTTTTTTTAATTTTGTTTGAATTGTCATCATTCATGGACGCAGATGCATCACAAAGCATGACTTACTTGTTTTTACCCTTTTCTGTAATATAAATGAACAAGATATGGGGCAGGGTACCAGCCCTGTTGCCCACCTCTCCCCAGTCCGAAGCCTATGAATGGAGGTCCAACATTTTCTTTAAGAAGCCAACCGCACTTGCACTTACTTAGCCTACTTGATGTTATACATCTAAAACTTGTGATAAAGAATTCATTGTATTGTACGCTACATTTGGAACATGTTTAAAAAACATATAAATTCCAATCAGATCCCTCTATCTTCTTTATTTTTGTAAAAAAAAAAGTTTGTAAAGTAAATATTCGGCAACTTCCTCAACTTTTCATATTTTATAATAATAATAATAGAAATAATCATGATGATGATGATGATGATTCAGGTAAGAGAATTCACCACGCGGCATTGATAAAAATATACAATCAACAGATGCAGCAGAATGTACTCGTGCACTGAATTTTGTATGCACATGTATACTTTATAGAACGATAAAAACATGTATATAACCAATTTAGCCAAGCTATGCCCTCCACTGCTACGGATAACACAAAAAGAAGAAATTAGTTTTCTTACTTCCATTTTCAAACTTATCTGGTTCAAACTCGTTTTAACTCTTTATCAAACGACAAAATTCTGGGCTATACTAAATTGAAAGCATTCGCAGAAGACAAAATAAGTGTAGCACATATGATGAATTTCCGTCTTTGATTGAGTAGAAAACATCGTAGGAAAAGGAAACAATGCTAGTTACCAGTATTTTCTCCTTTCCTACTTTGTTTCAAAAGCCATCGTCTTCAGGGTCATTAAAACTCGGGATTGTGTGGTAAAGGGTTGATAGACAATGAGTTTTCTGTACTCGTGCTAAGTCATAAGACCTCGACGTTCACGAGTGACAATTTGAGGCTCTGCATTACGCTCTATTATTCAGGGCATTTAACTAGTCAAACTTCGTCTACAATTTCATATATATAACAGCTGAGCTGATCTTGAATAACATTCTAATTTGATTCTCTATGTATAGTTTCCTAGAACTGGTGCCAAATTTGCTACAGAGTCAGACGTCTGAAAGTAAAGGAAAACAATAGAATTAACCCTTTCCCAAACAAGCCCTGATTTTCACGTGTCGGCAGTACAAGTCATTTGAAAACACTGTGGGAAAAGGAGAAATTGCTCGTAACGAGCAATTTCTCCTTTTCCCACAGTGTTTTCTACCCTTTTGAGGCCTTTCTGCCATTTTCATCAAATTTAAAATTGTCGTCTGCAAACTCTTTCAATTTGGACCAGTCCAAAATTTGTCGTTTGGGAAAGGGTTAATCTGAAATCTCCGGTTGATTCGACAGCCGGACCGCCCATGTTAGTGTCACAAGCAGTCTTCGTGCGCACGTTTGCCTTATCTATGTTTACGCAGATGAGCCATGCTCTGGCAAAAGGGGATATAAGGTATCTCCGTGATGCATTGTACCAATCAAGCAATCATATAATAACGGATCCATAAAATCCGTTTTGCCTAACAACCGACTGAATCCTGAAGTAGAATAGTCCTTGGACATGCAGAAAATTTACCAAAACCAAAAAAGTTCCACCCAGGTCAGCCTGAACGATACTTTCTGCAGATTCATCAAACCCTATTTTCACAAATCATGACGCAGATGTATTTAGAAATCTAAAGGTCGAAAGCCAACCTCCAGATTCCATATAAAATATCGTCAGAGGGACGCCGACACATGTGTTGTCGACTTGGTGCCTGATATAGTGGTCGTTGTGAACTTTCACGTATTCCTAAGGTTAGTCTATTTTAAAAGTACATTCAGACGTGGTACAGCCAACAGTTTTAAATACTTAGCTGTGTGCATGTCTTGTTATCTATTCTACTGTTTCGATCAGCTCTTTTCCAAACGACAAAATTTTATACTTTCCCAAATCGAAAGCATTTGCAGTTACGAATGCTGAAACTTTGCCGTTAAAGGATAGAAATCAGAATGGGGGTAGGGGGTTTGGGGGGGGGGGAAGGTGAAAACGTTGGTAGAGAAATTAATTTCAAAACTATTGCCAGGTCACTCTATCTTTTGTTGTTGTTGTTTTTTTTTTTTTTACTTTTTGTGTGATTTTAAAAAAATAATTTTTCTGCAAGAGACTAACACTTGGACCGAACGCACAATAACAATTTGTCATCTTCACAATATGTTCCATACTTCTAAATGGTATAAGCCGCCGCGATATAGCTGAAATAATGTTGAAAACGGCGTTAAACACCATACAATCAATCAATCAATCTAAATGGTATGATTTAAATTCAGACGCATTTTAAAACCTGCTTTTTTTGCAGCTATTGGGCCTTTAAGTGATAATATTATGGTAAAGTAGGGGCATTTTTAATAAACTTTCTATAACAAATTTGCATGATTCAAGTCTTTTATGCAAGAAATACATCTGAAATTCTATGTTGTACAGCGTAAATGCGTAAATATTAGCAACTGATTTGGGTAAAAAGTATTTACGTGAGACAGCAAAAAAAATGACGTCATCAATGTCTGTTAAAAAATTGACGTTCTCTTTATTGCCATGTTGGGTATGCTTACAATTCGGTCATTATCTCCACTTTTTGATAAATTAACGAGTTTGTTTTCAGATTCTGAGAAAAAAAAAAAGAGTGCACTTAAAGAAAATCTGATAAAGTCAAATTCGATTTTTTTTTTTTTTTTTTTTTTTTTTTTTTGTCATTAAGCCCCTCTTTCACAGAGCACGACCCAAATGTAAACTAGAATAAGCCAATCTAATGATAAATTATCTTCTACCTATCGTGGTTTATCATTCAAAAAATAAACCAAGAAGGTGATAGCCCTCATGGTTGATCAATTGTGCTTCATAACTCACAACAGTAGTTTATGGAACGATAAACCACGATAGAAAATTATTTTGATTCTAACATGATAAAAGGAAAACAAGTTCATACTTAGTATACAAACGCGGATGCGGTTCATTCCCTTTAAATAAACCATGACTGTTCGAGTTACTACTAATCGAAACAGTAGGTAGGCCTAAATGTAAAAGAAAGAATCAAAATTGCAAAAAACCTTAGGCATCTTACACCACAAATAACTGCACCATTTTAATATGTCATTTTCTCTCTTTCAACGACAAAGAAGAATGAATGTAACGTCATGCATTAGAGTCGCAGTCGCTTCAAATTATCTGAATATTACCCAGCCTGCTCCCAATCCCATTAATTCCATTTCAACACCGACCAATTTTGATGTTAATCTTCAACATGAAAAATTTAAAAACATTTTTACTAGTAACATTTCAACTAGTTGCATCATTGTCAATTTTTACCAAAAAAAAAAAAAAGTAAATGTCGGTAAATCCTTGAGTTTTTCATTCCTCCTTGGTCGAGTAGCGGAAAATGACGACTTGTTTACGTGAAGTGAATTTCATTGATTAAATATCCGAGGGCGGAAACATGGAACAGCCACGGGCGACTTACTGTACATGGAATGGCATTTCTTTATATAGAATGACATCGATTTTACCAAGCATTTGTTGCACTGTGTTTAAAGAGCCGAATTCACGTGTCATTTGAATAAACAATGACGGCGATTCAAGGAAAATATTATTCGTGTGAGTTACATGTGTATGAAAATACCATACTCAAATTACGCAATAGTTGACTGCTAGTCTGTTTGAATCGTGTTTTTGTCATTAGTAGGCTATTTCAGTGACATTTCACTAGGAGTTATATTTCATGTGTTTCACTTGGCTGGGTCTTTGCAATACCGTGCCTAAGGACGCTACCACATGACCAGCAATACAAGTGGGGATTGAACTAGGATTACAAATCAAACGCTTTAATTAGGCTACTGCCTGTTCGATTCTTCTTAAGTTTCAATATGTCAAAATTAATGTCTCTATATACAGATAAATTTTCTCATGGAAGAAAATGCCAAAATATTCACTAAAGGCAGGCCACATCATTTCGAAAAACATCGGACAGCGAATATCCTAAATCCGAACTCTTGACCACTGTTGTCATAATCGTATGTCTACTTGCCAAAATTTAACTGGATCTGCCGCACTCATTGTCCAGAGATGGTTACATTTCTGAATGATTTACCATTAAAACTCAATGACGAAGTCAAACACACCACATGTGATATACGATCCCTGAACACACCCATTTTCACATTTCTGCTGCATTCAAACTGAATCGATTTGTGGTGTCAATATTATTCTTAGATATATTTCTTTTTTCTATAGACAAATCCTTCGCATACATGTCAGTTGCTGAGAAAAAACATGACGCGGATTCGTTATCTAGCGAGTGACACCATTCTCAACAGTAATTTTAGGGACCGTATTCACCAACCATTCAAAATGATATTCTTATTCCAATTCCCCAGAATTTTCTACATGTGAAAATAAAGAGGTTTCCGATAAGCTAAACCAAATGGTAAGAATGCAAGTTCAGAATCGTTGTCGACTACAGCATCCATCCGTGCGTTTCTGGGGGTTTCACATCTGTACACAGTAGGCTACTCTTTCCATCGAGTTTTCTTCATAAAGTTGAGGAGCGAATTTCGATTATATGATTTTCTTTTCAGTCAATGATGATGTTTTTCATCCTCTGTGCTGTATTTTCTGTTGCGTCTGCAGCAACACTGTGGTAAGTAAGAAAGGTTTGTCTTTATTAATAGTTTATGCAAATCGCACATTTCAGTATTGTGTTATTGTCTTTATCTGGATGGACTAACGCCAGTCAGGGGCCTTGCTAGCCCTATATTCCTGTCAATTCATACCTGCGCTAGAGGGTATGGGAGGGAAAGCTCTTGTTCTCTGCATGGGCATTCTTATGAGCTTTACTTAGTTCTGGAACCCAGTTGAAGGGGAATAAGGCAACTAATAATCCCTTCACTCCACGGTTTGTCTTCTCTAAAAACAGCAAAAATATTAAACAATTGGCCAGAATCATGTGGCTTCAGCCCCATTATGGCCGTATAGGTACTGTCAGAGGCCAAAAGTATTAGATTGAATTCCAAATTCTAGTTTATTTACATGTTACAGTGTGCAAGAAAATAATATTGCTTCTGATCATGCAATTACAAGAAAAATATACTGGCAGCGAAGTTATTGGAGAAATCACTACAAATATGCTATTAATGTTCATCATCTAACATCGAAGTTGTAGCTCTCTGTTATTCCGTTAAATTTTGACGACGTTGTTGCGGGCGTTAATGTTAACAACTTTTTTTCAAAGACAATGATCACCTTTTTACACTCACATTTTTATCCTGTTATATTGTATCAAGTCTGAAATATATCCTTCAGTATCAAATTCATTTTGCTTTATTTTTCATGTAAACATGGAAATACATGTAAGGCAGTGGGGATTTGGAATTTGATTAAATTTGATATTTATGGCCAATGACATTAGCTGCGTGTATGCAAGTAGCGTATGATACTTTGAGGTAAACATGTAGCTAATTCTAATTCTCAAGAATTTTCTAGATTTCAAAAGTAACACGACTTCTGATTGGTAACCATTTGTATAAGCCAGTCCGAAATCGCCAAACTTTCTGAATTAAGAATAAGACAAAGTGTACCTATCATGAACATAGGCGTAGTAGAATTGGGGAAACGGGACATCCCACATAATGTTAATAGTGATGGGCAAAGTCCTATTTTGCCCCGATTAGATCCATTTTTCCTACGCTAAAACTGACCTCTTCCTGGGTAAATATCTTTACATAATTTATCTTTTCCAGACGCTAAAATCGGCCAGATTTTGAGTGGTCAACGTTACAGGCATATAATATATGAACCATGCTCTGGCTAATGGGCACTTGATGCATCACCGTGATCCATGATACCATGCAAGTCGTCACATAATTATGGATCCATAAAACCATTTTTGTCGTACAACCGACTGAATCATGAGGTAGACTAGTCCTTTGATGTGCAGAAAATTGACCAAAAGCAAATAGTTTAGGCCCAGGTCAGCCTGCGCAGGCTGACCTAGGTCGATACTTTGCAGATGCATTAAGCCTCCTTTCCACAGAGCATGGCTCATCTAATTGCAGATAACATGATAGCTGTTTTGGAAGGAAGGGAAAGCGTTGTGGGACAAACACAACACGGTGCTTAGAAGCATTTTCTTCTATGCCTAAAATGTTTTCAGAATCCGTTGTCCTCCAGTTTGTAAAAAATGTAATTGTTTGGTACAGGTGAAAAAACGTTGGCACCTTCCCATATTGAGAATTGTCTTACGTCTTTGATAAATAGCAGTATAAATAGTTGTCAGTAGGCAGTCGCAAAATTATACACGCATGGGCTTTATTTCACAGCACAAGTGGAAACATACAACTTGTTGGCCGTGTAGTTTTTGGTGAGGCCAGAGGTGAATCCTCCTTGGGCCAGTTGGCTGTAGCTTGGACAATCGTCAACAGAGTACACAACCATGATTTCAACTATCCTAACACAGTATCAGGCGTCGTTTATCAGAAGTATGGATCTAACCACGAGTACAACACATTGGATAACCACCATCACGATGTGGAGTGGGCGACAGCAAAAGCCAGTCACAGTGATACCTACCAATCTGCTATTACTGCAGCAACTGACGCCCTCTGTAACAATCGAGCGGACCCAACTGGATGCGCCACAGCTTACTGTGCGCGCGATCCATGCTCGGCAACTAACGACACGCCGTATGCGCATGCTTATCACAAAGTTCACATTGGTCATCATTACTTTGTATGTCAGAGACCTAAATCTGGTTAAAAGATAAATAAAAAGATGGGCAACAAGATTTAATTCTACCAATTATTTCTACATAGGGTTCGCACCTGTAAGCTCAGCTTCTCGTCAGTACAAATTGACTGAAACACCGTGGGTTCAGCACTTGTCGATCACTTCTGTTCAGCTCTTTACCAGATGACAAAATCTATGCCTTGTCCAACTTGGAAGTATTTGTGTGTCAGAAGGGGTAGAAAACAGTGAAAAAAGAGAAAATGTGGCTACCAGCATTTTCTCCTTTTCTCACAGTGTTTTCTACAGGCCTTTCCTTATGGTCGTTAAAACTCGGGATTGTTTGAGACAGGGGTTTTTTGAAAAAATTTATGGGAAAAGGAAATGCTGGTTCCTACAATAATTTCTACCCTTTCAAAGACAGTTTCCACCATTTGAGCCATATTAAATTTGTTGTCTGCAAATGTTTTTGATTTGGACAATACCAAAATTTTGTCGTTTGGTGAAGTGCCAAATGACTCCAGGAAACTGGCAGTCTCTGTAAGAGTGTCTGACTAGTTTATGTAATTTTACAGGAGTACTTGTTGCTAAAAAGAAAAACCTCCAAAGCTAATTAATATTTATTCCCTGTACACGAAAATAAAATACAGATATACGAACATCCATTCAGCCATCACTGCATTATGCCATTGTTCCCTTTACCAAAAACAAAATTTTGGAAAATGCCAAATTGAAAGCACTTGCAGACAACAAATGAAGCGTGGCTCAAATAATTGGATTTGTCATAGATAGGGTAGAAAATATTGCGGGAAAAGGAGAAAATGCTGGCTACCAGCATTTTCTCCCAAGCCCACAATGATTTCAAAAGGCTTTTTACCCCAGGCTGCTAAAAACCCTGGACTTTTTGGAAAAGGATTAATCCTTACCAGACAACAGAATCTTAGACTTGTCCAGCATTTGAAGACGTGAGATTAAATGTGGCTCAAATGATAGAATGTGTCTTCAAAAGAGTAGAAAGATTTGAGGGAAAAGGACAAAATGCCAGTTACCAGCATTTTGTAATCAGCATTTTCTCTTACACCCTCCATGTTTTCAAAAAGCCACAAGATTATTTGGTACAAGGCTAAAAGTCAAACATGAGAACTGCAAGAATAAAAGACATAACATTCATCATTAACCCTTTACCAAACAATCCTGTGTTTTCATGTCCCTGAGGAAGAGGCCTTTTGAAAACATTGTGGGAAAAGGAGAAAATGCTGGTAACCAGCATTTTCTCCTGTTCCCACAATGTTTTTCACCCTTTCAAAAAACCTGAAGTTCATTTGTACCACTTTCAAATTTGTCGTCTGCAGATGCTCTCAATTTGGAAGGACGCTAAAATTTGTCGTTTGGGAAAGGGTTAATTATCGCAAAGTTGTCCGCCTATGCAAATTCAACCCTATTGTTGATTTGACTGTGTAGATTAAGATCAGGCTGCACAAATAAACTTTACTTGATTAATATTTTCTGAGATTTTCTGACCAAAACACCTTTAACTTGAAAGAAATCTTCATCGATCATCACTATCAGAAAATACGAAATGCAAATAAAAATTGTCATCCCAAGGTACACACATATGTGAAATATTTTCTACATTGGACCGGGGGTTTGTTAAAGAGATACGAAGCTGACATGATTTAAGAGCATGTGACCTTTGATTCCCTACTGTGACCTTGACCTTGGAGTCTGGCATCTGAAACCTCCGCTCTATTTCATCTCATCAAGGTGTACAATTTGAAATATTTTCAAAATCAGACAAGGGGTTCCATAGATGAAGAGTCGACACAAAATGGCTTACAGATGGACGGATAGACAGATGGATGGACTGGCAAACAACCAGGGGCATAACATAATACGTCCTTATAAGTGTATAAAAAGAATTATAACAAACCTATTAGGACGGAAATTCACTCTCACTGAGTTAACATGGAAAATGTACCTAAATGGCAAAAATCTGTATTTTCACAAACAAAGAAAGAAATAATGAAATTTGTACGAAATTTGCAAATACTCTCTAACATAAATATCACAGTTTGCTTTCCAAAAAAAAAATCATACACATGCAAAAAAAAAAAATAAAGAGATGATATTGCAACTATGGCATATTCTTGTGTACAAATAATAACCCCTTACCAAAAAACCCTGTGTTTGAAAAATTCTTATCAAAAGGGCCTTTTAAAATACTGTGTGAAAAGAAGAAATTGCTGGTAACCAGCATTTTCTACTTTTTCCACAATATTTTCTACCCTACCTAAGAAAAATACCATCATTTGTAGCACATTTATTATGTTGTCTGCAAATGATTTCAGTTTCAACTGGTCTAAATTTTTGTTGTTTGGTAAAGAGTTGAACTAATTTATCTAGTAAAAGCTTTGTCAACAATTACAGTATTTACATATAAACAATATCTACAACTAACAGTTACAATGGAAGCCATTGAAAAGTACAGAAGCTTGCGGGGTAATTCAAACTGTTGATGAAAACTACCAAATTTAGATAGAAACCAGTTATATTTTGCTCTAAAATCTGCAGTGTTATGAAAATAAATACTTGCTAAAATCAAAGGTTGTTATTATGAACTACCAGCAGATTATGACAAACAAACTTCTGTAATCCTGCTACATTAATCTGGACTTTGTCCACACAATTTCAAGTTTCAATGACCCTGAAAGGAGAAGCCTTTTGAAAAAATTGTGGGAAATGTAGAAAATGCTGGTAACCAGCATTTTCTCCTTTTCCCACAATGTTTTTAACCCTTTCATATACAGAAGTCACATTTGAGCTACATTTGTCATCTGCAAATGCTTTCAATATGGTCCAGCTCAAACTTTGTTGTTTGGTATAGGGTTAACTCTTTACCAAACAACAAAATTTTAGAGTGGTCCAAACTGGAAGCATTCACAGACGACAAAATAAATGTGATTGAAAAATTGAAATTTGTTTTGGGAAAGGTAGAAAACATTGTGGGAAAAGGAGAAAATGCTGGTTACCAGCATTTTCTCCTTTTCCCACAAGGTTTTCAAAAGGCTTCTTTCACAGGGTCGTTAAAAGTTGGGATTGTGTGGCAAAGAGTTAAACTCTGTTCAAGATAACAGAATTTAAGACTTGTCCACCTTGAGAACATTCACTGATAGAAAACCAAATGCCAGGGCAAATGATGGAATTGTCTTTTTTTTTTTTTTTTTAAAAAGTAGAAAAAATTGTAGAAAAAATACTCAAAAAACAACATTTTCTTCTATTTCCATAATGTTTTCAAAAGCCTTTTTCTTCAAGGCCAACAAGATACCAAATTGTTTGGTAAAGGAATCATCCTTTACCAAATAATCCCGACTTTTAACTACCCCGAGAGAAAAAGCTTTTGAAAACATTGTGGAAAAAGGAGAAAATGCTGGTAACCAGCATTTTCTCCTTTTCCCACAATATTTTCTACCCTACGAAAGGCAAAATTCATATTTAGGGCGACATTTAATTTGTCGTCTGCTAATGCTTTTACTATGGACATGTCCAAAATTTTGTTGTTGGGTAATGAGTTAAATTACAAATTACACTCTCTGTTTGGATGTAAGATTTCTGAAAATCATACAACAGATCTGTGGAAAAATGAGACTTATGTGATTACCAAATCATGTCAAAACCCTTTACCACACAATCCCGACTTTTAACGACCCTGAGGAAGAAGCCTTTTGAAAACGTTGTGGGAAAAGGAGAAAATGCTGGTAACCAGCATTTTCTCCTTTTCCCACAATGTTTTGTACTATATCAAGGACAAATTTTGTCAATTGAGCCACCTTTAATTTGTCGTCTGCAACTGCTTTCAATTTGGACCAGTCTAAATTATTGTTGTTTGGTAAAGGTTGAAAGCATTACTAAACATTACATTTTGCACATTTTTTTTTATAGTACTGCATACCATTTTTCACCCTTAAACTGCTAAATAAATAGAATGAAGATTTCCAGACAATAATATACACCAAAACAATGTGTTTACTTGTTGCTGGAAAAAAAACACTGTATTGGACTGTGTAGACCCAAGATCAGACTGCACATTCCGTGCAGTCTGATCTTGATCTTCACTGTCCGCAAAAGAGAATTGAGTCTCACTTAGCAGACTTAGGGTTAAAAATATTGTGAAAAGGAGAAATGCAATTTCTCCTATTGCAATGATGTTTGCATCTATTTGCGCATTAAAACTCAACTACAAAACTTTCTGTGTTTTGTCGATAATATTTCTAGGTTGTTAGATACAAATTTGTTTCAGGAGACATTGAGATAAGCACAATAATTGCTTTCATGAGGCCTACCCTGTACATGCATAAACCTGCATTACAGGTAGATAGATAGATATTTATTTCACTTGTACATAATAGTATACATCATGTTACAACATTCTATGTTTTAAAGATCAACAATAGTCAACAGTGACATACATTTGGAGAGAGAGAGAGAGAGAAAGGAAAACTTTGGCTAGATTTATATATCATAAGGTACTTACAGGAAGATGTAAAAAAAAAAATAATAACATTTGAACCACAGGAGTGTCAAACAGAACTTTACTGACTTGTGCGGTCAGTGCAGAGTCAGATCAGACCTCACAACACGTGCAGTCTATCTTGGAACTGCACTTTCCGCTATTAATTTTGTTTAGCATTCCTTTTATAGAATGCAAACTTAATAAACGTACATGTTTTCAAAATGGTATTGTACTCCTCAGATTTCATAAGACTTACAAATTTAAACATATTTGGTTTGACGTAGTATTTTTTATCTATATATTTCTTACGAAGACTATAATAAAAAGGACATTCAATAATGAAATGATATTCATCTTCTATGCAATTCATGTTACAAAATATACAAAATCTTTCATTCCTAGGGATTCGTATACGCCCGTGTCTTCCGGATTCAACTTGTAGAATATGGGAAGACGTGCGGATTTTAGTTAAACAAATTCTGAGACGTTTTGTTAAAATAATAGATAAGTAACTTTCAATTTTGAATTCTTCTTTCAAGTGGCCATATAAAGGAGAAAGAACAGCACTTGTTGATAAATCCGAATACCATTTCTGTAAAAATGAATCTTTCAATCGTTGTTTGAAAATTTCAATAAAATGATCAGGACTAACACTTTCGGGATTCTCCCAAACATATAAAAAACCATTTTCTTCTAATAGTGATTTAACACGTGATAACCAGTTTACCTTACCAACAGACATATCATTTAACATAACTTTAGTGATGGTTTTCATTAAGATGTTTTCTGTCTTTATTATTTTAAAAAAGTATTTTAACATAAGGACATATCTATTTATATACAATGGATAACGTCCTAATTCGCCATAAACGGCAGCATTGCAGGTGGACTGTTTGACCCCGAGAATCATTTTACAAAATTTTAGATGGATTCGCTCAAGCTCTTTGGATTTAGTGAACCCCCATATCTGACACCCAAAGTTGACAATTGGACTGACAAAGGCATCAAATAATTCTAACGAAATTTTTGGGTTTACAAAATGTTTACAAATGTTACTATATAAAACATGCATTGCCTTAAGAGCTTTTCCGACAGCATACTGATTGTTTAATATAAATGACCCAGTATAGTTCAGTATAACACCTAAATAATTGAAATTATCAACTACTTCTATTTCGTCATTATTGTAATACCATTTTTCATTTGACTTGATTCTGCCTCGCTTCCTGAAAACTACAATTTTAGTTTTGGCAATATTAACTTCCAGTCCCCATTTAGAACAATATTCATATAAAAGATCAAGACTATGTTGTAGGTCTTCCTTAGAGTTTCCAATAATTACCATGTCGTCTGCAAATAATAACACGATGAAACATATTTCATTTAATGTAAGACCGCAACTGTTACTATCCTGTAAAAAAAGTTCTAAATCCTCCAAGAAGAGAGCGAAAAGTGCCGGTGAGCTCGTCTGGCCTTGGATTAACCCTATCGCAACATCGAAAAAGTCCGAAAATGTATTAAAATTTTTTACACATGATTTTACAGAAGCATACATGGAACGAAAAACATTTAAAATTTTACCATCTAGACCCATATTAAAAAGTTTATACCACAATGCTTCTCTGTTAACGGAGTCAAAAGCCTTTTTCAGGTCGATAAACGCGCACGGAATGCGTAAATTATAGTTTAGAATATGTTCAACAAGATTCGATAACACAAAAATTGCATCTGTCGTGCCGCGCTTTTTACGGAAGCCAAATTGCGAGTCTGAAATAAAATCATTGGATTCGAACCATGATTCGATTCTAGAAGTTAAAACACTAGAAAAAAGTTTACCCAGGTTACTTGTCAATGTGATTCCTCGATAATTTGTAGTTTGGTTAGTATCTCCCTTTTTATGAATAGGAACTATGTAACCTTTAGACCAACATTCTGGAAATATGCCAGTGTCAAATATAATATTAAACATGTCTGTGAGATGACTGGAAATGATGTCACACGACTCTATGAAATATTCGTTCAATAAATTATCACTAGGACTGACGGCCTTGTTTCTCTTTAACTTTTTTATTGCTGACTGAACTTCTAGTATAGAAATGGGTCTGTCAAGTTCCCGATAGATGCAATCGTCTGAGTTAAAATCATGACTAGATATAAAATTATCTACTTCCGGTATGTCTACTCGTTTAATTTCGTTGAAGAGATCAGAAAAATAAGCTTGAAAATCATCTATACCTATATCACAGTTAATATTCATTTTCTTTGTTCGGAAATAACTCCAAAAGTCTTTGGGTTGTTTTCTACGCAGATTTTCAAACTCACGTGATTGTTTTATTTTGAACTGGTGCTTTTTAGCACGAATTAATTTTTTGTAAGTTAATTTATTACTGCATAGTGGTTCTCTATTTTCATTAGATTTGTTGCTATTGAATAAATGCAAAGCTTCGAGATAATTACGTCGAGCTGAAATACAATCGCTATCAAACCATTGCTTATTTTTTGTCCGCTGTTGGTTCACGTTTGCACATTGTTTCACAGTGCGTTGAAAAAAGGGTTTTGCCTTATTACAAATAATTTCTGAAAAAGATTCTACCATTTTTTCTACAGAACATCTACTTGTCTGATCTGTATCAAATATAACACGGTTTAAATTGCTTAGTTCAGAAATTAACTGGGCCCGAAATTCATCCTTTTTCCCATCGACCCATTTATAACAAAGACTCGAATTCTCATTTTTACGTTTTTCAAGGGGAGTAATAGGGAAGCTAAGATTAAATAATAACGGTGCATGATCACTATATATAGTAAAATCACCGACTCTGAAATCATCAATACAATGGAAATCGCACCTATTTAACAAAAGGTAGTCTATTGTACTACAAACGTGTCTTGAATAATACGTAAACGCTCCTGTATTTTTGTCTGCCCCGAGTCTACCGTTAGCTATACTGAGCGATGTTGATTTACACAAATCTAAAAGTAATTTACCTCTACTATTACATGTATAATCTAAGGAGGCCCTGTCTAGGGGCTCATCAGAACAGTAATCGCTAGAATCGAGATCATCGACTCTTTTATCATGTAAAATATAATCTTTCATTTGACCAACACGAGCGTTAAAGTCTCCTGCCAACATAATGGAACCTAACTGATTAAAATGAAAAATATCTTGTTCGAGCAAATCAAACAAATTAACATACAGGCATGGGTAGATTACAGGATTGAATCCAAAAGTATAGACCTGAAAGGTGGCTGATCTATGCATATTGTCCCTGATGCTCATGATATGAGGAAAATGCAGATGGGCAATGTTCATGTTAACAAAACTGTCATCCAGCACTAAAGGAATGCAAAATCATGTTAGTAAAATGTCGAACAATCATGCCTCGGCTTTTGGTGAACTTTGGTGAAACTAATCTGTAGTTTTGGATTTCATTGTCACTTCATCGGAATATTGGTGATGGTCTTTTGCTCAATAGTGAGGCCCCCCCGTCATTCTGAAAACATAAATATTAAACTGATGTATATCTGTTGGTAATTATGTCAATAGATGTATATCTCCATAAAGCACGAAAAGATCATAGACTTGGCTTTAGAACTAAGGTTCCAAACCCGTTACCACACAATCCCATGTTTTAGTAACTCTGAGAAAGAAGGATTTTGAAAGCATTGTTGGAAAAGGACAAAATGCTGATAACAAGCACTTTCTCCTTTTCCCACAGGTTTTCTACCCTTTCCATGATAAACCACCATTTGAGCCATATTTAATTTGTTGTCTTCAAGTACTTTTTATTTGTGGTCTTCAAGTACTTTCTATTTGTGGTCTTCAAGTACTTTCTATTTGTGGTCTTCAAGTACTTTCTATTTGTGGTCTTCAAGTACTTTCTATTTGGACAAGGGTATACTTTTGTCATTTTGGTAAAGCGTTAAATATTCTATGTGTTCTCTTTTACATATAAATTGATAAATCTACAAAATGGTATGGTCCATAAACTTTCTGATACTTTTAATTTTTACCAAAATCCTGATATAAACAACCCTGTAAAGAAGAAAGCATTTAAAAACATTGTGGGAAAAGGAGAAAATGCTGGTAATCAGCATTTTCTCCGTTTCCCTCAATGTTATCTACCCTCCCCAAAACAAATTTCAATTTTTCAGTCACATTTATTTATATATCTGCAAATGCTTTCAATTTGGACATGTCTAAATTTTTCGTTTGATAAAGAGTTAAACATTAGCACACATTCTAAGTCTGCCCCAGTATTAGTATTTGCACCAGTATTAGCACCAGCAGAAAACCTTTTATTGTATTGCAGCTGATCTCTTTTGAAAACACTGTAGCAAAAGGAGACATTTCTCCCACAAGTAAATCTCCTTCCACTATGTTTTCACATCTATTTTGGTATCAATCCTTTACCACACAATCCAAAGTTTTAAAGACTTTGAGGAAGAAGCCTTTTGAAAACAATGTAGGAAAAGGATAAAATGCTGATTATCAGCATTTCCTCCTTTTCCACAATGTTTTCTATATCCTTTCAGAGACAAATTCCACAAGTTGAGCCACATATAATTTGTCTTCTGCAAAACCTTTGAATTTCAACAAGTCTAAATTTTTGTTGTTTGGTAAAGAGTTATCCATATAAGTTGTTTTATGAAATCTGTTTCACAACAGTAAAGAACTTGGAATTATTCATTACATGTATTTGCAGGGACCATGCCCTCCTTTGTCACAGTTTTCTAATGAGCCACAAGATTTCAATCTATAGTTACTCATACATTATCATTCTTTCTTGAAACTCAATTTAAGGAAGTTCAAATATTGTTTGCAAGGTTATTGTGTGTATGATGTAAAATATGCTGGTGTTTAGTGCTAAGAAGCTTGTAAACATTTAGCCTACATTTCTCTAAAGTGTCTTTTGTACGGTACTTACATAACTTATCCCAGTATATGTTACTGGAGATTCAACTAACAAACGTGCTGAAAAAGTAGCATAAGACTTACTTAGAAATCTAACCAATCCATCTATATACAAACTTTTGATTGTTTTTTTTTTTTATTGCATCTTGTCATTACCAAATATAATCTACTTCAATCAACTAAATGGACATGATTGTACATTCTACATAATCATGGTCTATCATGAAGCAAAGATCTTCAATAATAACAGAGGTATTATAAAATATCAAAGTTTTTGCACGACGATGCAGTCGACAATGTAGACAATGACAAGGACAAGGATGCAGACAATGACGCCAGGGCAATGACAATACCTTGACGTTTTCTTCAAAAACAGTTGAGCTAAAAATTACCTATGTGACAGTGTACTTCAAAAACCATTTACGTGTACTACAATGGTGTAAAACTTGTATTTGGGTGGTAATGGGTTGAATTAAATGAGCCATTCTCTGGCAAAATGGGGTTTAATGCATCTCCGTGATGCATTATACCAAGCAAGTCATCACACAGTTATGGATCCATAAAATCCATTTTGTCAAAAAACTAACTGATTCATGAGGTAGACTTGTCTTTTGATTTGCAGAAAATTGACCAATAGCAAAAAGTTTCAACTGCATGGACTGGGCAGGCTGACCTGGGTCTATACTTTTTGAAGATGCATTAAGTCCTCTATTCACAGAGCATGGCCAAAACATTATCTGGACCACAAGGCTTTCTGAAGCAGAAATTTTACTCTATCACTTTTTTACTCATTTAAGGTCAGTTTCCAGTCAAATAAAACTTTGAAATGTGAAACATTCACCAGGCAGATCAAAGCATCTTAACCCTTTACCACACAATCCTGAGTTCTAACAACCTTGAGAAAGAGGTTTTTTATAACATTGAGAGAAATGGAGATAATAGGAAAAAGAGAAAATGCTGGTAAACAGCAGTCTCTTCTTTTTCCATGTTTTCTCTATTTTTGAAAGCAAATTCAATCATTTTAGTAACATTTAATATGTCGTCTGCAAATGCTTTCAAATTGGACAAGCCTAAAAATTTGCCATTTGTAACAGATTATCTCCTGAAACAAAATTTGCTACTGATGAATTTACAGACATCCTTCAAAATATGGATAACCTATCAAAAACAAATCCAATTATCTGAGTCACACTCAATTTGTGTTGCCTGCAAATGCTTTAAATTTAGACAAGTTTCAATTTGTCTCATCTGGTAAAGAATAAATCATTACCACACAGTCCCCAATTTTAGCAACCCTGAAAGAGAATTTTTGAAAACATTGGTTGGAAATGCTGGTAATTATTTTCTCCTTTTTTCACCCAGTTTTCTACCCTATCAAATACAGAAATCACCATCTAAACTACAACTTTTGTGTTGTCTGCAATTGCTTTCCACTTGGTCAAGTCCAAAATTTTGTTGTACGGTAAAGGGTTAGGAGCATTTCACACAATAAAATATCATTAGTTAAAATAAAGCTGAACTGACCAGGACGGGGTAGTTATGCAGTACCATTCCTGTTGATCTCCCAAAGCCATGCTCAGCCTCGTTTAACCTCAGTGACAAGTCAGCTCTCTCCTTACCCCACAACCTAGCATTCTCGGCCAACTGTATGAGGGAGAAAAATAAAGAGTTATCATGTATGGTCTTTTTTCTTGTTATTGAAGGTGGTAAGTCCAAAACCATCATTGAAAACAGCTTTTTAAAATACAGATAATGGATATACAAATTCACCCTTTACCACAAAATATCCTGAGTTAATGGTCCTGACAGAGAAGCATTTTGAAAGCACAGTGGGAAAAGAAGAAAATGCTGGTAAGTAACATTTTCCCCTCTTCCCCAAATGTGTTCTATCCTTTGAAAGTAAAAAACCCATCATATCAGCAAAACTTAATTTGTTGTCTGCAACTGCTTTAAATATGGATCAGACAAAAAATTTGTAGTCTGGTAAAGAGTTATTAAATGTAAGATTTAACCCTTTACCACACAATCCCAAGTTTTAACGACCCTGAAAGAAAAGGCTTTTGAAAACATTGTGGGAAAAGGAGAAAATGCTGGTAACCAGCATTTTCTTCTTTTTCCACAATTTTTAATATCCTATCAAAGACAGAAATCATCATTTGAGTTCCATTTAATATGTCGTCTGCAAATGCTTTCAATCTGGTCCAGTCCAAAATTTTGTCATCTGGTTAAAGAGTTAAAACACAGTAACAATATACATGTAAAATTATACTGACAAGAGGAGAAACTGCTTCTCATGAGTTGAATGTAAATGGATTTACTTACCTTTATCTATCTACATAGACCCTTCAATTTATGCAAACATTTAAATTGGAAGTTTACTGATACTGCAAGAAAAATTACAAACACCCCACCTTCCCAATAGATTGTAGTGAAAATCTTGTTTACTTGTATTACCATACTTATAACAGGCAAAGTCTGACGAAAGGTTTTGCATTGACTGTATGTTTAGACTAGTATGCTGTTAGACTTTCAAACAAATAGCTCATTAATTCTGAAAGTGTCTTTCACAACTGTAATTGCCTTTGCAGCTAGTGTAGATCAAGATCAGACTGCACAAAATGTGCATGCTGATGTCTGATCTACACTGTCTGTTTTGCTGAGGCAATCTGAAAAAGATTAACCTTGAAATATAGATACTGGAGTCTTTTTCCAAGACTGAAAATGTCTGTTAGATATATTTGGCATTCTTAGCACATTGTCTCTCACACCAGAAGCTCATTAATAAAAATCAAGCATATGCCTTTAAAACTTACTAGTTGTTTCCTTTTTTGTATGTTTAAGCCTAGAAACTATATATTATAAAAAATAACATGTCAAAAACACTGCATTTACTGTACAAGCAAAAGAAAAATTCTTTCCGGTGCATTTATCTAAGTTACAATAGAACAGCAAGACACATTACCGTAGCTTTCATTTTTATAATAAAATACTAATCTATTTCTTTTTATTAATTTTCTCTTTCTCTTTAGAAAAATCAAGTTTCTAATACTATAAGAAAAATGGGTATAAAAAATATGGTCTGCTGCAGGAAGGAAAATATGAGCCATGCTCTGGCAAAAGGGAGCTTACTGCATCTTCAAAAAGTATTGACCTATGTCAGCCTGCACAGTCCACTCAGGCTGACGGGAGTTGAAACTTTGCTATTTGTAAAATTTCTGCTTGTCCAAAGACCATTACATCTCCAGATTCAGTCATTTGTTAGACTAAAATGTATTTAATGGATCCATAAATTTTACATGAAAACTTGTTTGGCATCATGCAACACGGAGATGCATTAACCCTTTACCAGACGACAAAATTTTAGCCTTCTACAAATTGAAAGCATTTGCAGACGACAATTTCAATTTGGCTAAAATGGTGCAATTTTTCTTTGATAGGGTAGAAAACATTGTGGGAAAAGGAGAAAATGCTGGTTACCAGCATTTTCTCCTTTTCCCACAATGTTTTCAAAAGGCTTCTTTCCCAAGGGCATCAAAAGGTGTCACTGTGCGGTAAAGGGTTAAACCCCCTTTTAACAGACCATGGCTCATAGCTATTACAAGTTACATGTCATATTATGTACTGATAGAAATCCAGTTTTTTACCGACTCTGAGTTTAAACAACCTTAGGGTAGACAGCTTTAAAAAACATTTTAGAACAAGAAGAAATGCTGGAAACCAGCATTTTCTCCATCTCCTATGTTTACCATTATTTCAGAGACAAACCCCACAATCTTAGCCACAATTAATTCATCTGAAAATTGTTTGAACTTAGAAAGGTTTTACCCTTTATCAAACTGTCATGAGTTTTAACAACCATGGGGAAGACTCTGGGGAAGATGGTTTTTGCACACAGTGCAGGAAAATGAGAAAATGCTGGTAACAAGTGTTTTCTTCTTTTCCTAAAATGTTATCTACCACCTGAATGATAAATTTCTTGTTTTGGGTAACATTTAATTTGTCATCTGCACACTCCCGATTTGAACAAGTCTAAAAATTTCATAGTATGTTAAAGAGTTAAAACATCCACCATACCACCCAACTATCTTTTCCTTGTGCTATTTCTCGGGTACGGGACATATTTGTTCAAATCCTGTACCATTCAAAACACCAAATGTATAAGGTAACCAATTATTCTTTTAAAACTTTTTTCCCTCAAACTTACCTGCTTTTCCAATGCTGCAATCCTACCTTCTGCCTTCTCTAATGCCTGGTACAGTTCCATTCTTTCTCTGTCATCATCTGGGTGTAAGTTTACACCCACTCTCAACTGGGCCTGAAATAAACATCTCTTCATACAGCCAGGGGCTCTTTGTGACTAGGTGCTTAGGATATATAATCAGGAAATCCTAGTTTAAAGCATTACTACACACTCCTGAGTTTAAACAACCTTGAAGAAAAAGCCTTTTTAAAACATGGTGGAAAAGGGAGTAAATGCTGGTAACCAGCATTTACTCCTTAAACAACATTTTCTAACATTTCAAGTACAAATTTCATTTTGTGAGTCACAATAATTTTGTTGTTTGCACATGCTTTCAATTTGAATGTGTACAAAATTTTGTTGTTTGGTTGATTTCTTTTTGCTACACAAGTCACATGGGATGGCAAGGCTCTAAAGAATCTTAGCCTAGTTCTGGTATTACACAACAGAGGCATGAATGCTGCCACGGTATACTTAACGTCAAAATTGTGTTACCAGTATATAAACAAAAACGCTTTTACAACAGGACAAATTATAAACTGGTCCAAATTGAAAGCATTTTGTAGACAATAAATCAATTTTTGCTCAGATGATGGAGCTTTTCTTTGACAAGGTTGAAAACATTGCAGAAACAGGACAAAATACTTTTTCCACAATGTTTTCAAAAGGCCTATGGGTCGGTACAACATGGGATTGTGTGGTAAAAAGTTTAAATCAAAGTCCTGAAAAGCGGATTTGTGGAACAGTAACAAGCTATGATTTGGTGTAGTTCCATTACATGTAATGCATGTCCATATAGTTATATATGTACTTAGTTAGTGGAGCTAGCAAGGGCAAGGATAATCAAAGTCATTCGGCAAAGCAGGACACACAGTAACAGTTATTTTATTACTTATTAAGGAGTAGCAATTTCATCCATCAATCTGATGCGGTTTTCCTCTTACACATACACGTGCAGGAAAGTATTATGTGGTAGTGACAAACATGAGGTCGAGGTGTACTAGCTAAACTGAAAGTTGAATGAGTAGAGCACAAGCTTGTATGATGGCAACTGATTCAGCAGGTCAAACCGATAACATAGTCCAGACCAGAAATTCAAAACTGAAAGTGAGCATGCATGTGTCGTTGCGCATGATGTATTTAGTACTGGCCAGTTTGATCGCAGTAAGCAGCTTTGCTATACAGATCACAAAACAAGAGGGCCATGATGGCCCTGTATCGCTCCACTGGCTTATAAACCATGAAGAGAAGTCTTCACTATATAAGCCCTTATAAAACCTTGACCCCAGGGCTACAGTCGGACTAAATGGGGAATATGTATATTAGAAGAATAACATGCCAAATTTGGGAATTCTTGGACTTATGGC
Organism: Tridacna gigas; assembly: GCA_945859785.2. Classification (NCBI taxonomy): domain Eukaryota; kingdom Metazoa; phylum Mollusca; class Bivalvia; order Cardiida; family Cardiidae; genus Tridacna; species Tridacna gigas. Next base: position 23,740,480 of record OX244030.2, read on the forward strand.
TAGTAACAAGACGGTTTCTGAACTTTTCACTGCATAAACCCATGTAAAACTTGTGACCCCTGGTGCAGGGCCAAACTTGATCCTAGGGCTGTAACTTGGACCCTCTTTGTAGTTGTCCACTAGATAATGCTATAATTATGCAAAATTTGGTAGCCTAAGCCTTATGGCTATGTACACCAAGATTTAAGAGTTTTCCCTATGTAAGCCTATATATATCTTGTGTGACCCCCGCCCAGCATGAGGCCAAATTGACCCCAGGACTATAATTTGGGCACTTTTGGTAGACCCCAACTAGATCAAGCTAAATGCAAAATTTGGTAGCTCTAGGCCTTATGGCTAGGTACAGGAAGATTTTTAAAGTTTTCTCTATATAAGCCTATGTAAAACTTGTGACCCCTGGGGCAGAGCCAATTTTGACCCCAGGGCTATAATTTCAAGACACATGATAGAGGTTTACTACATTAAGCTACATACCAAATTTGGTAGCCCTATGCCTTATGGTTTCAGACAAGAAGATTTTTAAAGTTTTCTCTATATAAGCCTATGTAAAACTTGTGACCCCTGGGGCAGAGTCAATTTTGATCCCAGGGCTATAATTTCAAGAAACATGATAGAGGTCTACTACATAAAGCTACATGCCAAATTTGGTAGCCCTATGCCTTATGGTTTCAGACAAGAAGATTTTTAAAGATTTCCAATATTTTTCAGTTTTGTTGCCATGGCAACCAGAGTTTTTGAAGGAATCAAATTCTTTCAAGAAATTCTGAAGAGGGCCATGGCAGGATCATTTCTGTGAAGTTTCATGAAAATTGGATGGGTAGTTTCAGAGAAGAAGATGTTTGAAATAAAAGTTAATGCACGGACGGACGGACGCACGGACGGACGGACGGACGCACGGACGCACGACGGACACCGGGCCATGACATAAGCCCGCTGGTCTTCGGCCAGTGGAGCTAAAAACGAATGATGAATCTTTGAGTTTCATCCTGAAAGTTTCTTATTTTCTTTCTTTAGATTTTATAGATTTTGGTAAAATTTCTACGTTGTAATCATGCATTTTTTAAAACAAAGAACAATTTCTTTGGATAGTAAAGAAATAATGTTGAGCTCCCGAAACAAAGTTGCAGCTGCCTTGTAAAGTATGGATGATCTACATAAAATGAAGGTTAACATGTGAAAACATGTTAATATATGAAAGCAAAAGGAAAAGTTGCTCTTTATTAGTAATCTTTTTTTTTTCTTGCAACAAATTTTTCAAAAGTCTGTTTCAAGATGAAGAAACAAGAACTGCGCATGCGGGTGCCAACCCTTGGCTGTGGTTGCTTAATTTCCAGTCAAAAATCTAAGTTGAAAAAGGGGCATAACTGTGTTTAAAATATTTTGATTGGTATCTGCTCTTGTTGTATGGGTTCCCCTTTTGATAACAGACAACTTGTCCAAGTTTCAAGCAAATATCTTCAGTAATAAAAGAGATATTACAAAATGTCAAAGTTATTTGTACAAGGACGCCAAGGCTATGGCAATACCCCAACATTTTCTTCAAAAACAGCCGAGCTAAAAATAATCTACAGATTACATGTGATAAAATAGTTTACCCGCAAGTCATCAATTTGTTCTCTGAGCCTCTTGTTCTCCTGTAGCAGAGCTTCATTGGCAGCATGGGACTGACCTCCTTTATCTGAAAAATAGAACCAACAGATTTGTGCCTCAAACCTTTACCAAATAATACTGTGCTTTTACGATTCCAAATCAGAGGACCTGTTTAACTGTCTACCAAACAACAAGATATCTGACTTGTCCAAATCCAAAGCATTTGCAGACTACACATTAAATCCAGCTCATATAATGGATACTGTCTTTGAAAGGGATTAAAACATTGTGGGAAAAGGAGAAAATGCTAGTTATCAACATTTTCTCCTTTCCATAATGTTTCCAAAGGCCTTTGTCCTCATAGTCGTTTAAACTTGGGATTGTTTGGTAAAGAGTTAAACATTCTTGGAAAAGGGAGAAAATGCTGTTAACTGGCATAACAAGAGGCATGCAGGTGCCAACACTCTGTGTCAGTTACTTTTTCAATGAAAATTCTGCTCTGAAAAAAGGGCATAACTGTGTCAAAACATTTTTAGGGGTTACCCTACTTCAAAGAATTTCTCTTTTTGATAGATAACAACTAGCCCAAGTTCAAAGTACATATCTTCAGTAATTACAGAAATGACAGGTATCAGACAATGTTAAAGTTTTTGCATGTGTACTTCCAGTTTCCATTTCACTCCATCCTCTTATCATAAATATGACATTGTAAATAATATGAGTGGAGTTCATTTAACCCTTTACCACACAATCCCGACTTTTAACGACCCTGTGAAAGAAGTCCTTTGAAAACCTTGTGGCAAAAGGAGAAAATGCTGGTAACCAGCATTTTCTCCTCTTCCCACAATGTTTCCTATCCTACCCAAAACAATTTTCAATTTTTCAATTACATGTATTTTGTCGTCTGCAAATGCTTTAAATTTGGACCAGTCTAAATTTGTCGTTTGGTAAAGAGTTAACGCTTTATCACTTGACAAAATTTTAGACTCATCCATACTGGAAGTAAAGTATGTCTAGAGGAGAAACTAAAAATGGTTAAAATTATGAGATCTATTTTAGAAGGGGTAGAAAACATTGCTGGTCACCAATATTTTGTCCTTTCCCACAATATTTTCAAAACCCATCTTCCTAAGGATCGTTAAAATCGGGATTGTACGGGAAAGGGTGAAGACTTAAAATCTAGTTTGAAAGGATGACTTTCAAAAGAGAAGTCACATTAAATCAAGGTTTGTCTGTTTTCCTCCTGATTTTGGAAACTAACTTCATGCACATAATTCTTAGTGAATGTATACTCCAATGGTATATGAAGTGGAAACTCAAGTCTGTTAACAGTTTATATTGCTGTAAGAATATAACAATATGACTAGATTACTGTCTGTGTTGTAAATGTTTTATATGTTGACACAACAATGACAATATTTTGGTGAAAGTTACCAATCAAAATTCTGTTTCAAATGTATCTGATGCTCAACCTGTACCTACCTTTATTCTTTCCCCTTTCTCTGTGGTGTTTTTCTAGCACTCTCTCCATCTTCTGGATCACTTCCTCTTGTGCTTTACAGGCCTGTTCCAACCTTTGGGTTCTCTTCAACTTTTCTTGTAACTTCTGTATAAGTGCTTGTTGGGCTGTGTGAGCCTTCTGTATCTTCAGGAATTCTTTCTCTTGATCATTTTTCTGAAGTTAATATAAAGTTTAATCCATGAATCTATGGATTTATTAACACGTTCCAAATGGAAAAAAATTTGACTGGACCAAATTCAAGAAATTTGTAGACAAGAAATTATATGCCCCAGAAACGATGTCTCTGAAAGGTTAGAACACATTGTTGGTAAAGGAGAAACAGTATTATCTCCTTTTCCCTCTATGTTTTCAAAAGCCATTTCCATCTGGGTCTTTAAAACATGGGATTGGATGGTAAAGAGTTAAGACAAATACAAAAACTTGTAAGTAATACAAAGGTCAACCATTTGGAAGCAAGGAAAATGCCCTCCTTGAATTGTACAGAAAACATTTAGAGAGTACCAATAGTTCCTTTTGCCTTAACCATTTATAAAACATCTTGGACTTTTCTTAATTCAAAGTGTTTGCAGTATTTCCAAATTCAATATGGCCCAAACAGTAATTTTTTTTCTTGAAAAGACAGAAAACATCATAGGAAAAGGAGATAATGCTGGTTACCAGCATTGTCCCCTTTTTCCCATAGTGTTTTCAAAAGCCTTTTTCCTCAAGGTCACTGAAACTCTGGATTGTGTTGTAAAGGGTAAACCCTTTACCGCAGAATGTCGCCTTTTAACAACCCTGGGTGTAGGGTAATCCTTGAGCCAAGCTGTTCACAATTTATGAAATATTCTGGCAAAAGCACCTTTGAATTTCAATATCTTAGTATTTTTTGCCTATCTGGAAAAAGTCAATCTGATTGATTTAGCACTTTAGGATTAACATATTTCTCCAGTATCACTTGAATTAACCCTTTCCCAAACCACAAATTTTGGACTGGTCCAAATCGAAAGAGTTTGCAGACGAAAATTTTAAATTTGATGAAAATGGCAGAAAGTTCTCAAAAAGGGTAGAAAACACTGTGGGAAAAGGAGAAATTGCTCGTTACGAGCAATTTCTCCTTTTCCCACAATGTTTTCAGAAGACTTGTACTGCAGACATGTGAAAACCAGGGCTTGTTTGGGAAAGGGTTAATAAGTGGTACATGTCAGATTTTTTTAATTTAAATTTCATTTAATGAGTTTTACACCACTTTCAACAACCATTCACTCATATCACTCCGACAGTTTGTTTATGACATATTTCCTGGATTTCACCAGTACTGGTCTTATTCCCTTATTCCCAAAGACACTTCTATTTTACTTTGTGCTACCAGCAAAGAAGAGATCTAGGTTTCCCGATTATAAATCTAACAACTCAGAGGACAAAAAATAGGCCTGTACCAAAATGGTGCTTTTGACTCTTTCACTGCAAGGTAAATCAAATGAAAGTTTCCTGCAGCAAGTAAAATCCCAAATACATGTACTGGCTCTGTGATTTCAAGGTAACTGTCATGGGAAAAATCATGTTCTATCAAATAATGCAGATTAAAGATCTGACCGCATGTTCTGCCCAGTCTGATTTCAATCTATGCTGCAAAACTGTACTGGGTCTTACTTAACCCTTTACCACATGCCAGCTTTTAACGACCCTCAGGAGAGAAGCCTTTTGAAACATTGAGGGAAAAGGAGAAATTGCTGGTTATCAGCATTCACTCCTTTTCCCACAATTTTTTCTGCCTTATCAAAGAAAAATTGCACCATTTTAGCCACACTGAAATTATCGTCTGCAAATGCTTTCAATTTGGACAAGGCTATAATTTTGTCGTCTGATAGAGGGTTAAGAGCCTATGGATTAAAAGGTACTTTGAACCCAAGTAAATACCTTTATATTCAAAACTTAGTCAGAATTATCACAATTTCAATATTTGTTCAGATTTCAATAAAATATTTAAGCTTCTTTAAACAAAAAAAGAAATGCAATTAACTACTTATAACACAATCACAGGTTTGAAGGACTCTGAGGAAAAAGCCTTTTATAAACCTTGTGGGAAATGGAGAAAATGCTGGTAACCAGCATTTCCTCCTTTCCCCACAATGTTTTCTAATCTTCCCAAAACAAATTTAGATTTTTGAGTTACATTTACTGTGTTGTCTGCAAATGCTTTCAATTTGGACAAGTCTGAATTTTTTTTGTCTGATAAAGAGTTAAACATACTGATATTGTGACCATGGGTAAATAAGATTATGGTTACCTTTATGAGTTCATTTTGAACTTGTTGCAATTTGATCTTGTATGACTTGAGATCTGCTGTCTGGGTACCCAGTGTCTGCTTGATGGCAGCTGTGAAGAAGAAAGAAAAGGCTTGTCAAAGTCTGGTATTTGTGAAGGCTACCTTTTATGCAATTTTCAATGACTGATAGCTTTTTCTTCCTAGGTTTGCAACCATACTTAATACTTTCTTTCTTAAGTCCTCACCAAATGACAAAATTTTAGACTATTCGAAATTAAAAGCATTTGCAGACGACAAAATAAATGTCACTCAAAAATCAAAATTTGTTTAAGGAAAAGTAGAAAACATTGTGGGAAAAGGATAAAATGCTGGTTACCAGCATTTTCTCCTTTTCCCACAATGTTTTCAAAAGCTTTCTTTCTCAGGGTCGTTGAAATTGGGATTGTGTGGTAAAGAGTTAAGTAATGCTTTGCATCTTCACCACCCACGAATGAACCATTTTTTCAAGATTATTAAAAAAATATTCATGAACTTTATTCAGATATACAACAGAGGTTTTTCTGCTTACATGAAAATGTCATCAACATTATTTCACTTCTACATCAGAAAGTTTTGACAAAGAAGAGTTACCAAATGACCATAAGTAGGAGTACTGAAGATACACATAGCTCTATTACCAAATGAAATTAACTTACCGGTACACAAAAATCATGAAAAAAAAGTAGTGTTTAATAATGCCATTACAGGTTCATGTACATTGTACAGCTGAACTAATATGACATGAACAAACAGGAAACAACAGCCCCTGCCAAAGCCAATGTTGGCCTTTGGAAAGTGGTATGGCCATTGAGTACCTCTGGTGTTCCCCAAGTATCTTTGTCACTGGGGGAGGGGGGTGTCCCTCTCTCTTAATATGGTTGAGGGGACCCATCCCAAGAGGGCTTTTTACTAAGATGTCTCTAGGAGCAATTTTAATACATTTTGAGACAAATTTTCCTTGTAAAACTCTCACTAACACTTATCAGTTGACCTTGAATCGCTGCATTAAAAAAGCAAAGAAGTAAAATTGAAAAGAACTGCAATGGTTGGTACCATATTTGACTGAAAAAGTGGTCCAGCCATGGCCTGACCTTCCTCTGTGGCTTTGCATGCTACTAATCACAATACAGGAATAAAGTAAATAAATAAATATCATTACCATATCTCGAGAGGATCTCTGGTTTTGTAAGGCCATCAAGTTCAGCACTGTCAATCATTAAGCGACTAGCATCATTGTAGTTAGCAAGATCCCTCCTCAGTGTACTGTTGATGTTTTCAAGCTCCTTAATGTTGTTACGCAGTGCAAGAATGTCAGCTCCCATCTTGTGTACAGCACCTCTATAGTTGCTCAGCTCTTTGCTTTGGTAGTCCAACAATTCAAATGAGTTTTTGTCAATTGCATCTTCTTCATAGCTGTTGGTGATTAAATTGAGTAATTGGTTACTTAGCCACCACTGGGCATGCTACTTTTGTTGTACATGTTTGATTGGGTTTAATGGCATGTCATCATACTTGCAAGTGTTTTAGTTTTTTAATGGCAACAGCTTACATCTTTCATGTCATTTTTGGTTTCACTAGTACTGGATTGGGTACCTGTTATGTCTTGGCCAAAGACATCATATGGCCAGCACGACAGGCAGGGATCTGTGTCAGGACGGGTCTGTATTCACCACCATTATATAAAAGCATTCTTAGTCTTATTCTCCAGAATTTTTAAATTTCAAAGTAACACAACTTCTGATTGGCCAGATCAAATGGTTTAGCCGAGCAGAAGTTGTGTTATTTTCTAATTCTAGAACTTAGAACAAAATAAGAATGCTTGGTGAATACAGACCCTGATTACATTTCAAAAGCCTTTAACCACTGAGCCATGGAGGATGTTTTTAAAGTTATCTACTCGCGGCTTACTTGATATAATGATAATGAGTTTACCCTTTACCAAACGACAAAGTTTGACTCTGGTCCAAATTGAAAGCTTTTACAGACGACAAATTTAACTGAAATGATGGTAATTGTCTGTGAAAGTGTAGGAAACCTTGCTGAAAAAGGAGAAAATGTTGGTTACCAACATTTTCTCCTTTTTCCACAAGGTTTTCAAAAGATTGTGTGGTAAAGGGTTAAGTCAGCACAAAACTTACTGTTTAACAGATGGTGGGCGTGTTGTGGGTGCAGCTTTTCTGGCTGGTGTCCGCCCACCATCATCCCCTGGCTGGAAAATGTACTGATACTCTGGTAGCACTGTTTCAACAGCATGGAATCCTGGCATCTCCCCATCTTTGATGGGCTGGAATGAGATATGACAAAAATAGCTTGCAGTCAATTATTTTCATTTAACTGCATATGAGGAGATATCAAAGCGGTGAAAGCACTGGTGTGGCATTTGTCAAGGGAGCCAGAGTGTGGAATTAATAATTTGAAAAATAAACAAACAATAATGTGGGACGAACAATCCTGGAAGAACAAGCCCGGGGACAAACTGGTTTTGGGACGAACTGGTTTTGGGACAAACACGGTCAGGAGACAAAGGTTGTGTGTATCATTGCACCAATAGAAAGCCATACGTATTTTCAATAAAAAAAGAATTATTCCCATGATCAATGCCCTTATCTAGTTTATTTTAATACTCCTTTGCTAATTATATATCTGAGTGCTATCGAAACACTTATTTGTCTTAGAAAAATTGAGTTTAATTGGGTTTACTTCTGTTTTGCACAAACTAGGATACATGATTTTCAAAATACCATATTGAACTCATAGTGGCAATGTCTTCGACAAATGCCACAAAAATGTGCTGGACGTAAAAATTCAAAGAGCTTCTGTTTGAAAACTTTATGACAGAAGGGTATGTTGAACATTTCTTTTCCAACAATTGAGCCAGAGTACTTTTCATGACATTTACAAAATTTGGATCTTGCTCTCAGTAACAAAATTTTAAATCTTTGGTTGTAAAATATATATATAAAATACATGTACAATTTACTATTAAAATCCGTAAGCAGGTGTAATCCAAGGAACTACACAGAATGATGGGTGAGCTTGAGACAGTATTAAAAGGGGAATAGCAAGCGACTCCACCTAACACTCATTATATGTCTCATTCGGAGCATAAGACATGGCTGTGTTGCATGCTGTGATAATACCTGGTGTTGACTTCATGTGAAAATTGACATTGAAGTAAATTTTCCCAAATGATCAATTAAATGATTTAACCCTTTACCACACAATCCCGAGTTTTAACAACCCTGAAGGAAGAAGGCTTTTGAAAACATTGTAGGAAAAGGAGAAAATGCTGATAACCATCATTTTCTCCTTTTCCCACAATGTTTTCTACCCTAACAAAGACAGAAATCATCACTCAAGCTACATTTATTTTGTCATCTGCAAATGCTTTCAATTTGGTTGAGTTCAAAATTTTGTCATTTGGTAAAGAGTTAACTGAAAACAGCAGCACATGGAGCATGGACTACATGGAGTGTGGGCTTATTTGTCTATTCATGCATTTCAATTGATACTACAAGTACCAGTACATGTATCACAAAAAGATGAAAGTTATCGTCTTCAAATTTTTGCCATTGAAATGAAATATCCCCTTTCTTTTTGTGAATAGTACACACAGGAAAAGGAGACTTTTGTACAAGCACAATACTTTAACATGTTATTGCTCTTATTCCATTTTAACTCTTTACCACACAATCCCATGTTTTAAGAACCCTGGGGACAAAAGACTTATAAACAATGACTGCTTTAAGACAAGAAAGCAGCCACTGACTTTAAAAAAATGTTGTGCATGGTACTGTTAAAAAGAAATCCTGAAATGTACAGCCACTCAAAAAATATTTGAAAGAAGACACATATCCATAGACTGCTAAATGTTATTGCTTAAAAAAAAACAACCTTGTCACAATTTCAAGACTGATCTGTTAAATTTTCTCACAAAGTATACATTTAGTTGGACTGTGTGGATAAAGATCAGGCTGCAAAAACTATGTAAGATGATTGTGACTGTTCCACTGGGGCCTTTTAATTTTCCTTCCCATTTTAAAAGTAAAGGTTTACAAATCTTCATATACATCTACACCGAGTATTTACCAACCATTCTTAAGAACATTCTTAGACTTATTCCAGATTTCGAAAGTAACACAACTTCTGAATGGCTAAACCGTTTGGTTAAGCCAATCAGAAGTTGTGCTACTTTCAAATTTAGAATCTACTTGAGGATGAAACTAAGAATTTCCTTAGATTTGTGAATACGGACTAAGGCTGCATGTACTGTGCAGGATAATCTTGAATCTTTTGTAATTTGGCCTACAATTTTCATTCCCATTTTAAAATTAAAGATTTACACCTACATCTATCTACACCCAGTATACTGTGATTGAATTAAAATTCAATACAAATATATACTTTTAACTCAAGTCAGAGTTTATACATGATTGAAATCAATAATCCATGAATATATGGATCAGTTGATCACACCTATTTACAGAACTTAACCCTTTTTGTGGCTAACAAATGAAATGAACATTACAATGAAGTCTTTACCACACAATCCCAATACCTTAATGACCCTAAGAAATAAGCATTTTGATAACATTGCAGGAAAAGAAGAAAATGCTGGTAACCTACATTTCCTGTATTTCCCTTACTGTTTTCTGCCCTTTCAAAGATAAGTCCTACTGTTTGAACCACATTTTTTAATTTGTTGTCTGCAAATGTTTTAAATCTGGACAAGTCTAAAATATTGTTGCCTGGTACTAACATATTGTTGCCTGGTACTATGTTATATATAAGAGGGTAGATATAGCAATTTCAAGGTAATTAGGGCCCGGATATCTCACAAATTTATTAAACAGTGTAGATTCAAGATACGACTGTAGATCTTGATCTGCATTGTCTACAGTAACAACTAGGTGAGAAAAGCATTTTATGCTTAACCCTTTCCCAAACAAGCCCTGGTTTTCACGTGTCTGCAGTACAAGTCTTTTGAAAACACTGTGGGAAAAGGAGAAATTGCTCGTAACAAGCAATTTCTCCTTTTCCCACAGTGTTTTCTACCCTTTTTGAGAACTTTCTGCCATTTTCATCAAATTTAAAATTGTCGTCTGCAAACTCTTTCAATTTGGACCAGTCCAAAATTTGTTGTTTGGGAAAGGGTTAAATATGTTAGCCTCTCGCCTCATGAAGATCCCACTTGAAGGCACAATTACAGCACACCCACTCCAAAACTGATTGATTGATTGACTGTAATAAAACTATGGTGTTTAATGCCATTTTCAACATTATTTCAGTTATATCATGGCGGCCAGTGCACCTGTCCATGCTTTCCTGGAGTTTCTTTTACCAGTACTACGCACAATATTCTTTCCAAGCCACTGGCTGCTTTCCCACATAACCATCGTCGAAACAATGGCCATTCCAAAAATGATTGGAAATTGAACAATTCTGATAACAACTTATTTCACAATAAATGTCTTTGTATCCTTTCTTTATACATGTATTTTCATCCAGTTTCTCTACCTTATCTTATCTCAAATTATAACCTTTAGAATTACAAATGTTGGTAATTAAGTTATACCTTTACCAAACACAAGAACTTTGGACTTGTCCAAAGCCAAAACATTTGCTGACAACAAACCAAATGTGGCTCAATTTGTGGAAATTGTCCTTGATAGGGTAGAAATCATTATGGTAAAAGGAGAAAATGCTGTTTACCAGCGTATTCTTCTATTCCCACAATGTTTTCAGGATCTTTCTTTCACAAGGACGTTAAAACACAGGATTGTATGGAAAAGAGTTAAACAAAAAATACTGATGGAAAAGCACTGTCTTTTAAAAAAAGCCACAATGTGTGGTAATTTCATTTATAGCTGTAGCTTTCATACAGAGGTGAGTGTCAGATGGCTGATATTCCAAGATGCAAACATCATATAGATATTTAAGGAAAGGAAGAGAGAAATTAAATACATGTAATGCTTTAATACAAAAAAAAAAAGTTTTTATTTTGATAAAAAATGTTCACAAAATAAATTCACCTCTAATTCAGCTGTATACGGCCTGTAATATTCCGTTGTCATAATTCTTTTGCCCAATCAACACAAACAAGAAATCCAAATTAGGGTTATCCAACCATACATTATTTTCATTGTTTTTGACTCTTTCCACATATAAACAAGCCTTGTTCCTTACATTGCTTCTACAGGATAACTACATGAAATCATATGTTTAACTTGAAGGATATCTGAGAATTCATGAACAGAAGGGCTATGTCCAAAATTGTTCCCATAATTCTTGTAGCCATGCCCTGGCTACTTTTTCATTGCTATTGTGAGAGGCACTTATGTTCAAGTCTTAACTTTTTGCCAAACCATCCAGCATTTCAACAACCCTGAGAAAAAAAGACTTTGGAAAACATTGTGAGAATATGACTGTAAACCAGCATTTTCTCCTTTTCCCACAATATTTTTTACCCTATAGAAGATGAATCCTACTAGTTGAGTAACATTTCATTTGTAGCCTGGAAAATGCTTCCAAAATGAAAGAGTCTAAAAATTTTGTTCTCCGGCAAAGAGTTAAGACAAAAATGACAAAGTGTTACATGTATGTCACAATACCTGTATTATTTTGTAGTTCGAAATTCTATTAGTCCCCCCTTGTTATCTGTTTGCTAAATGGTTGGATTAATCAATTCTTTTCAGACAGTATATATTACACAGCCCTTCCCTCATTATAACATTTATAAATCCAGTAAATTTAGATAAAGATGTAAAAATGATAATACCACAGTTCAATATTGTTTAGTTCCTAGAAGCAGTTCAAGGAGAGTTCAAGTTATCACTTGTTTAACAAACTAAAAGGGACTCAATATTTAAATTCTTGTTTTCATATTGAATTCAACTTAAAATGACATAAAGAGGTTACCCAGGAAAAGGTTAAGATCAGATAAGATTCATTTTTTAACTCACCTCTGCCGTGTATGGTCTATAATACATCGTAGCCATATTGACACATTTAAACACACTAAATCCAGGTATATGAATAGAACAAACAAAAATAAACTCCGAACAAATAAACTTGAAATCTTCTATTGGTAAGATGTCTCAAATCTACAGGTAATCCAACTGGGTTCCTTAATGATTTTATCAATAATCAATAACCAGTGACCCAATAAATATAACACTCTATCTCAACATACGAATAGCTGCAGACAGCTTTATTTTTTACTCGTAATGAGAAATTTCTCCTTTTACTGAAACATTTTCAATTTTTCTTTTTTCATATCTCCAACCAGACGATACAATTTTAAGCTTATCCATATTGAAAAGATTTGAAAAATAACCCTTCACCAGCCGACAAAATTTCAGCTTCGTCCAAATTGAAAGCATTTGCAGAGGACAATTTCAGAGTGGCTCAAGTCCTGCAATTTTTCTTTGATAGGGTAGAAAACATTGTAGGGAAAGAAGAAAATGCTGGTTACCAGCATTTTCTCCTTTTCCAACCATGTTTTCAAAGGCTTCTTTCCCAGTGTTGTTAAAAGGCGGCACTGTTTGGTAAAGGGATAAAGATTGGATTTTTGTCTATAAATGTCAAGAACTGTGTCAGATAAGGAGAAAATGCTGTTTCCTGGAGTAACCTTCAAGGTCATAAATAATGTAATATTTTATGATACAGGGCTAATTATGTAGACTGTACAAAACTGTATTTTTGTGGCATTGGTCAAAGATAGTGCCACCATGAGTTCAATATGGCATTTTGAAAATCATGTATCGTATTTTGTGCAAAACCAAAGGAAGTAAACCCAATTAAACTCAATTTTTAAAAGACAAATAAGTGTTTCGATTGCACACAGATATGAAAATGAAAGTGGCGTATTTAACCCTTTCCCAAACGTCAAATTTTGGACTGGTCCAAATTGAAAGAGTTTGCAGATGACAATTTTAAATTTGATGAAAATGGCAGAAAGGTCTCAAAACGGGTAGAAAACATTGTGGGAAAAGGAGAAATTGCTCGTTACGAGCAATTTCTCCTTTTCCTACAGTGTTTTCAAAAGACTTGTACTGCAGACACGTGAAAACCAGGGCTTGTTTGGGAAAGGGTTAAATAAATTGGATTAGGCCACCAATCATGGAAATACTTCTTTTTTATCGAAAATAGCTTGATCTGCTATGGTCGTCTATTGGCGTAATGATACACACAATCTTTGTTTCCTGACCTCCCAATTCCGTGCTTGATCGTCCCAAACCAGTTCATTCCTGGGCTTATTCATTCCTGGGCTTGTTTGCCAGGATTCGTTTGTCCCACAAGATTGCATGCTATTTTATTGGGTTGTGCATGACTATATAGTAGGATGACTTTCAAGCAAATATTTTGAAACCATTCTATGGTTTATTTTTCAACTTATTAATTCCACACAATGGCTCCCTCGACAAATGCCACACCAGTGCTTTCAATGCTTTGATATAAGAATGTTTTCAAAGTCATCTGCTGCAAAATCCTTCAATCCTTTACCAGATATTCCCATGTTTCAATGATCCTGAGATATATTCCTTCTGAAAACATCATTGTTAAAGGAGAAAATGCATTTTCTCATTTTTCACAATGTTTTCGATCCCACCAACAACAATTCTGACCATTTGAGCAAGTTAACATGTCGTCTGCAAATGCGTTCAGTTTTGACATGCCTTCAAATCTGTTGTTTGCTAAAGATTTAAGAAGGTAACAAGTACCACTAATATTTCTCTAGACCTGGTATCAGATGGACTGGAACTGATCAAAACTGATGATGAAAGAGATGTTTCTTGTAATTCTGTCTTAACCCTTTACCACACAATCCCACAGAACCCAGAGAAAGAAACGTTTTGAAAACATTGTTGGAAAAGGAGAAATGCTGGAAACCAGTGTTTTCTCCTTTTCCCACAATGTTTTCTATGCCATCAAAAAGAGAAATCATCATTTTAGCAAAATTTTATTAGTTGTCTGCAAATGCTTTCAGTTTGGTCCAGTCTAGAATTTTGTCATTTGGTAAGGAGTTAAATATGATGTATCAAACACCTCAGTGAAAACAAGGGACGGTTTTAGAGACATACAACATAAAACCATTTTCATGGACAAGAAAGAAAAAAAAAGTCATCTTTGACATAACCCGACCTTTGCAAAGGATGAAAATTCCAGGGTCTATATTCACCAACCATTCTTAAGAATATTCTTGGTCTTGTTCCCCAAAATTTTCCAAATTTGAAAGTAACACATCTTCTGATTGACTAAACCATTAAATTTTGGTTTAGCCAATCAGAAGTTGTGTTACTTTCAAACTTGGAAAATCTTGAAGAATAAGTCTATGAACGTTCTTAAGAATGGTTGGTGAATACAGACCCAATAAGTCCAGTACTAACTCTCAAATGATTTACATGAGGTGCATTAAGCCTTTACTGAATAATTTCTGTTTTTATAATGTAATTATTTTAAATTAATAGGCATTTGAAAATATCATGTTGACCAGCATTTTCTCTTTTTTCTAAAAAATGCTTTTTTCCTCATTGAAAAACAAATCCCATCATTTGATCCACATTTAACCCTTTAACACACAATCCCGACTTTTAACAACCCTGAAGGAGAAGACTTTTGAAAACATTGTTGGAAAAGGAGAAAATGCTGGTAACCAGCATTTTCTCCCTTTCCAACAATGTTTTCTACCTTGTAAGAACGAATTTCATCATTTGAGCCACATTTAAATTGTTGTCTGCAATTGAATTCAATTTGGACCAGTCTAAAATTTTGTCGTTTGGTAAAGAGTTAATCTGTTGTCTTCTAATCTAATCCTTCCAATTTGTTCAAGTCTAAAATCTTATTGTCTGGTAAGGAGTTAACCCTTTACCACACAATCCTGAGTTTTAACGACCCTGAGAAAGAGGCCTTTTGAAAACATTGTGGGAAAAGGGGAAAATGCTGGTTACCAGCATTTTCTCCTTTTCCCACAATGTTTTCTCGCCTTCCCAAAACAAATTTCAGTTTTTGAGTAAGATTTATTTTATCTTCTGCAAATGCTTTGAATTTGGACAAGTTGAAAATTTTCTCGTTTGGTAAAGAGTTAAAGGTAAAGATTAAGTTACAATTGATTAGATCTTTACCAAACGACAAAATTTTGGACTCTTCCAAATTTAAAGCATTTGCATATGACAAAATAACTTTGATTCAAATGATAGGCTTTGTTTGTGAACGGGTAGAAACAAGGTTGGAAAAGGAGAAAATGCTGGTCACCAGCATTTTCTCCTTTTCCAACAACGATTTCAAGAGCCTTATTCTTCAAATACTCGGGATTGTGTGGTAAAAAGTTAAGTGGTAAAAACTTTCAAATACTGTGAGACTTGTCCAGACAAGATTTGTGTACAAAATCTACTTGTATCCATTTTTGGACCTCTAGTTTTTGGACTATTTTAAGACATTAATCGGACAACATAAAGTTCTACATGAAAGTGTACTGTGGAGATAACAAATAAAACATTGTGACAAAAGAAATACACACATGTAATCACTCATTTCGCCCTGTTTCCTCACTTGTCTCAATGTTCTTCAAAGATTTTGTTTGTTAGGAGTGTAAATATAGACTAATATGGAGAAAAAATGCCTAAATTACACAAGATTTGAATGTAAAAATCCAAGAATGTGCATTATAAAACACTTCTTCTTCTAGAGGTAGATTTTACACACAGCAGAGAGTTTGGCTTTTGACCTAGAGGTTGCAGATTCAATCCATGCACTTAGCAGGTTATATATCAGTACTTTACACAGGCAAATATTTCCTTTGCCACAATATTTTTGAAAGAGGTCTGCTGTTGAACAAAAAGTTTGCCTGCAGGTACTAATGCTAATGCTTAATCCTTCACCAAAACAATCCCAAGTTTTAATGACCCCAAGGAGGTAAGCTTTCAAAAACATTGTAGGAAAAGGAGAAAATGCTGGCAACCTGAATTTTCTCCTTTTCCCATAATGTTTACAACCCTGTGAAAAGAAATCAAGCCATTTTAGCCACATCTTATTTGTTGTCTGCAAAGGCTTTCAATTTGGATCAGTCTAAAATTTTTTTGTTTGGTAAAGAGATATCTGTTGGGACATGTTGAGGCTCACCCAAAGGCTACTGAAGCGGACATTTTCACTATGAAGGAAAGATTTAAGTGCTGCAAGGCTGCTTTACTACAGCATCTACCAAAATATTAGCTGATATTTAAGATCAGACTGTACCCTCTCTATAGTATGATCTTGATCCATCTTTGTCCAAAAAAGCAAAAAAGAAAACACCCCATATATTCTGTTGTTTAACCCTTTACCAATCAGTCCCAAGTTTTAACAGCCCTGAGAAAGAAGGCTTTTGAAAGCATTGTGGGAAAAGGAGAAAATGCTAGAAACCAGCATTTTCTTCTTTCCCCAAACTGCTTTCTAACTTGTCAAAGACAGATCCCATCAATTCAATGGCATTTTCATTTGTTGTCTGCAAAAAGTTTTCAATTTGAACAAGTCATAGTCTAAATTGTTTTTTAGCATAGAAAAGAGTTAACACCAAGAACTCTTACCTAAAGTGGCAGAAAAAAGGCGGGAAATGTCTCCTGTGAACAAAAGCATCAATTTACTGACATTCCATAACAAAAACAATCACTTTAAAATCAATTAGTGTCACTTTTGGTCAAGATCTACATTCTTTCATATTCATTTTTCACATCCATCTAATAAACCAGTACTGAGATTGATGTCATCCAAACCTTTACCAAACAACCCTAAGTTTTAAGGACCCTGGGAAAAGGAGGCTTATGAAAACATTGTGGGAAAAGGAGATAATGCTTGCATCCTTTTTCTTTTTCCCCACAAATATTTTCTACTGGATAAAAGACAAATTTCATCATTTGAGCCATATTTAACTCATAACCACACAATCCCGACTTATAACAACCCTGAGAAAGAAGTCTTTTAAAAACATTGTGGGAAAAGGAGAAAATGCTGGTAACCAGAATTTTCTCCTTTTCCCACAATGTTTTCAACCCTTCCTAAAACAAATTTAAATTCTTCAAACTCATTTATTTTGTCGTCTGCAACTGCTATCAATTTGGAGTAGTCTAAAATTTTGTTGTTTGGTAAAGGTTTAATTTGTCATCTGCAAATGGTTTGAATTTGAATGAGACTAAAATTTTGTCGTAGGTAGATGACTCTTAACTCTTTACCAAGCGACAACATATTGGGCCTGTCCACAGTGAAAGCATTTGTGGATGGCAAATTACATGTGGCTCAAATGTTGTAATCTGTTGTTGAAAGGGTAGAAAACATTTTGGGAGAAGGAGAAAATGCTTGTTACCAGCATTTTTTTTTTTATTCTCAAAATGTTTTCAAAAGCCTTCTTCCACAGGGTCTCCAAAACTTGGGATTGTGTGGTAAATGGTTAACCAGACTACAAAATTTTACACTCACCCATATTGAAAGCATCTGCAGATATCAAGTTAACCTACTACCACAAAATCCCGACTTTTAATGACCCTGAGAAAAAAAGCTTTTGAAAACATTGTGGGAAAAGGAGAAAATGCTGCTAACCAACATTTTCGCCTTTTCCCACAATGTTTTCTGCTCTTCCAAAAACAAATTTTAATTTTTGATTCACATTTATTTTGTTGTCTGCAAAAGCTTTCAAGTTGGACTGGTCTAAAATTTTGTTGTTTGGTAAAGACTTAAAATGATAAAATGATATCAATTGTCTTTGAAAGGATAAGGTGGAAATGCTGGATACTGCCAAGTTCTCTTTTTCTCACAATGTCTCCATTCTTCAGGGTTGTTAAACATGTGATTATTTGGAGATTTGAAAATATTGTTGTAAAATATGAATCAACATGAATCAAGTTTCTAACTCTGTAATACAGGATAAAACATTTTAACAAAAGGAAACATTTCTAGAAATTAGTAAATTCTCCCTTTACTACAATATTATTTACAGTGGCTCACAGCAAGGTAAAGAAAGTTAGATGCCAACAACAGGAAAATGTCTTTTCAACTACAAAAAGGTTTCATAGATTAGTCCTTTCACCCATAACCGAAAAGATTTTTTGGAGCTAAAAAGTCTCACTTGAAACTTACTGATAAATGAAAACATTGGTCAATATCATCATTGGCAGTTTTCTACTTGATTAACTCTTTACCAAACAACAAAATTTACGACAAGACCAAATTGAAAGCATTTGCAGACGACAAAATAAAAGTATCCCAAATAATGATTTCTGTCTTTGATTAGGTAGAAAACATTGTGGAAAAAGGAGAAAATGCTGGTCACCAGCATTTTCTCCTTTTCCCACAAGGTTTTCAAAAGGCTTCTTTCTCAGGGTTGTTAAAAGTCGGGATTGAGTGGTAAAGAGTTAACTCTTAAACAGATGACAAATTTAGACTGGTCCAGATTGAAAGCATTTTCACACAATAAAAAAAAAATAAAGCTCAAACGATGAATGGGCTGAAAACATCTTGGAAAAAGAAATACGCTGTTTACCAGCATTTTCTCTTTTTCCTACAATTTTTGCAAAAGCCTTCTTCCACAAGGTCATTAAGACAGAATTTACAGTATTTGTTTAACCCTTTACCACACAATCCCACCTTTTGATGATCCTGAGGAAAAAGCCTTTTGAAAACATTGAGGGAAAAGGAAAAAATGCTGGTAACCAGCATTTTCTCCTTTTCCCACAATGTTTTCTACTCTCCCCAAAACAAATTTCAATTTTTGAGTAACATTTACTTTGTCATCTGCCAATGCTTTGAATTTGGACTGGCCTAAAATTTTGTCGTTTGGTAAGGAGTTGAGGCATGTAGAACAGAAAAATGAATTTACAGGGTGAAAGACTAATTAGAAAAAATGATGACGAGTGAAGAAAAGTGAAGAAATTGCTCTTCATCATCAGCAGTTTCTCATTTCACTATTTTTTCATGAAATTGTCTGGTTGATTGATGCATCAGTGAGTAACTATAGAATAAAGGAGACTTGCTTGCCAAAGAAAAATATTTTTTGCAGTGCACTGACTGGTCTTTTCTATATGCACTTGAAACTGATTACTAGTTCATTATTTACTTAAAAACTAAATTTTAGACCAGTCTAAATTCATAGCTTTTGCAGACGACAAATGCAACTTGACTCTAATGATGAGATTTTTTCATGAAAAAGGTGCAAGACTTTGTAGAAAACGGAGAAAATGTGGGTTACCAGCATTTTCTTCTTTTCCCACAATGTTTTTCAAAAAAACCTTGTTTGCCAGGGTTGTTAAAACATGAGATTGTTTGGAAAAGGGTTCAGTTTAGCTCTAACCATAGCCATTAAGAGTATAGATCCAAGGTTTATTTACATTAATGATATCCTGGTTGCTAAGGTAAACAACTTTCTTACAATTAACATCATAAAAGTTTGGAGTAGTGTAATTGATTGGAGGTACATTTATTCAACCAATCAGAAAAAAGCTTTCATACTGGGTGGATGTTTAATTCTGTATTAAAATATGTTATGCAAATTAAAATTCAATTTAGTTCCATTTCCTATTAAGAGTACTTCATTCAAATTAATATGTTTTGTATGGAATTTAAGCAATATTATGTTTGATTGCAATGTTTACTTGTTTTCAACAGACATCACATTTACTTAAAATGTTTGCAATAAACCCACTCTCTCTACTATAGTTCTGAGGGGGACTTTTTGAAAATGCCACTCACAATCCAAACTAAACACCATCTATTTCTCCACCAGTTACTACCCTAAAGAAACATTGTAAAAAGGACACAATGCTGGCAACTAGAATTTTCTCCTTTTCCCACAATATTTTTTTGTCCTTTCAAAGACGATTCAAATCATTTGGGTCACATTTACTTTGTTGTCTGCAAACACTTTCAATATAAAAAGAGTCTAAAATTTTGTTGTGTGGTAACAAAATAGAAAAAATCTTAAGACTTTTCCAAAATTTAAGGCATTTGCAGACAACGATTAAATGTGGTTCAAATTGTGGGTTTTGCCTTTGAAAGGGTAGTAAACATTGTGAGAAAAAGAAGAAGGTGCTGGTTACCAGCTTTTTCTCCTTTTTCCTCGATGTTTTCCAAAGCCTACTTCATAGAACTGTAAAGGTTTAATCTATACAGGTTATTTTTATACATGCCACAGAACTGTACAAGTAACACAAAGGGGAACATGAAACTTTTTATCAGATGATAAAAATATGAGCCATGCTCTGTAAAAAGGGGGCTTAATGCATCTGCGAAAAGTATTGACCCAGGCTGACCTGGGCAGAAACTTTTTGTTATTGGTCAATTTCCTGTATATTCAAGGACCAGTCTACCTCATGACTCAGGCGGTTGTTAAAAAAAGGGCCTGGTATGGATCTATAATTATGTAATTGCTTGATTGGCACAATGCAACACAGAGATGCATTAAGCCCCTTTTTGCAAAAGCATGGTTCATATTCATATTGAAAGCATTCGCAGACAAAAATTTAACTATGGCTTGAATGATATGAATTTTGGACAAAAGAATAAAAAACATGGTGGGAAAAGGGTTGAATTCTGGTTGGCAAATTCTACTTTGTGAACAATGCTTTCAACTGAACATAAGAGGAATTTAGATAGATCCCATAGATCAAAATGCATATTTTGTGCAGTCTGATCATGATCTCTACCATCTGCAACAGAGCTTTGAGAAGCACCTGGCAAAGTATGGATTACAATTAATCTGTAGAGTGCCATAAATAAATGAACTGCATGATTTTCAGCCAAAAAAAGACCCTGATATTGCAATTTCAAGGCTATCTTGGCCACAATATCCCAAATTATTGGATGGTATAGATCCATAATCAGCCTGCATTTTCTGATTATAAAATTTAGTTGTAGTCTGAGAGTAAATCCAGTTCCATTAACTTTGCTTGTTCAAGTTCAACAACTCTTACATGCATTAATTACATGTGAGGATTGTCTCCCTTGAACTATAAAATAGCAATATTCTCACCCTTATGTAGATATTGTTCATATAGTTACGTGCAATTCCTGGTAGTTACCTGTATCTTTTCTTATAAAGTTAAGTTTAATTCTCAGACTTCCAAATACTAGTCAAGAATATGAGAAGAATGTGACAGTTTTAGTCTAGGAAAAAGACAGAAACAATTTCAGGACTGCTTTTTAGCTAGAGTGTCTTTGTACAGATTCGGGATCAGACTGCATATTTTAACTCTTAACCAATCAATTTGGTGTATTCATACACTGAAGAAGAAAGCCCTTGAAAACACAGTGGGAAAAGGAAAAATGGTCACTTGTCATCAGGTAACCAGCATTTTCTCCTTTTTCAACAATATTTTCCACCCTGTCAAGAACATTTCCCATCATTTGAGCCAGATTCATGTAGATGTATTTTGCTGCAAATGCTTTCCCTTTGGACAAGTCTAGGACTTTGTCCTTTGGTAAATGGTTAAATGTTACCTTTCAAAAAAACTTGTTATAGACATTATAGATTCCCTTATGATTAACCCTTTCCCACACAATCCAGACTTTTAACAACCCCTAGAAAGAAAACTTTTGAAAACCTTGTGGGTAAAGGAGAAAATGCTGGTAACCAGCATTTTCTCCTTTTCCTACAATGTTTTCTACCCTTCCAAAGGCAAATCATACTGTTTGAATAAAATTGCACTTGTTAGAGGGCTTGGAATGAGGGGGTTGATTAGACTGCATGTTTCCTACAATGTGATCCTGGTAGATACTGCCTGCAAAGGCATTTAAGATGGTCCCAGCATTCTAAGGATTAAGATTTAACCCATTACCGAACAGGCCTGAGGACAAATCATCGTGGCAAAAAGGAGAAAACGCTGGTAACCAACCCCTCTGTACAACTGTGACACCCAAATCATGCTCCAATGACAAGTTACACAGATTAACAGTAAGACCCATATTCCAACAATGTGCACAGTTAACACTTTCCCAAACGACAAATTTTGGACTGGTCCAAATTGAAAGAGTTTGCAGACGACAATTCTATATTTGATGAAAATGGCAGAAAGTTATCAAAAAGGGTAGAAAACACCGTGGGAAAAGGAGAAATTGCTCGTAACGAGCAATTTCTCCTTTTCCCACAGTGTTTTCAAAAGACTTGTACTGTAGACACGTGAAAACCAGGGCTTGTTTGGGAAAGGGTTAATTGTGGAGCCCATACCAGCAAGACTACCAGTACTTGTAACCCTTTACCACACAATCCTGAGTTTTAACCCTTAAAGCAGTGAATTAATGATTTGGACCTTTTTAATCAGGAAAAACAGCCTGAAATATTGCTATATCAAGGTTGTTTCTATTAGAATATGTAACATAGTAGCAGATGGCATAGATCAAAGATCAGACTGCATGGTCTGTGCAATCTGATCTTAATCTACACTGTCTGCAAAAACAACTTAACTCAGTTCCAGGGCATTAAGAGTTAACAACCATGAAAGGAAAGGCACTAAAAAGTCACAGTGGAAAAAGGAGAAAATGCTTGTAACCAGTGTTTTCTCCTTTTCCCACAATGTTTTGAAAAAGCCCATCTCCTCAAGGTCGTTAAAACTCTACATTGTTTGGTAATTTTTAGCGTTAACAGTGAGCACATTTTGATTTATATGTGCATATTGAAAGCTTTTGCAAATGACAAATCGTTTTTTTTAGTGGCTTTGGGTTTTAGCAGTACATGAGTAACGATCTGCATGTGCCTTGCCTAAGGATACTCTCATGACAAACCACTACTGACTGAGCTAAGAACCTCTTGAATTCAAATCCACCATCCTTACCACTGAGGTGCATGGGTAGCTTGTTCTGTGCAATTTCTTTATTTGCTGGAAAGTTTGAACCCTTAGGCTGCTAAGCGTGACTCAAAGACCTTTTGTGGACAGTGTAGATCAAGATCAGACTGCAGAAAATGTGCAGTCTCATCTACACTGTCCAATAAGGAGATATTTTTCCCCCCAAAAAATACATACCTTTGAAATAGCAAAATTTGGCTTTCTACTATTGCCTTGAAAGTTTCATTTCACATATTTAACAGGATAAGGGTTAATTTTCTGCTAGTGGACCATGTATTCAAACAACTTTTTACACAGCCATAAATTACACAAGGTGAAAAGCAAAGGAACCAAATATGTGAACCATGTATCATTAAATGTGCCATGCTTTGGTGAAAAGGGGCTTTATGCATTCAAGTAATTTGTCACTTACAGTACTTATGGATCCATGATAGCAATTTTTATTTAACAACTGACTTAATCATGTGGTAGATTGGTCCTTTGACACACAGAAAATTGACAAGTAGCAAAAAGTTTCATCCCAGGTCAGCCTACGTGGATTGCGCAGGCTGACCTGGGTTGGTACTTTTCGCAGATGTGTTAAGGCCCCTTTTCAGAGAACATGGTTCATTTTTTTTCCCACACACAATAAATAAACAATGGATGTACCACATCAGATGGTAACTCTGTAGGCCCATCTATCTGTAATTATTTCATAATATAAATCATATATCTATTGTAAAGATATGCTGGGGACCCTAGAAAAAAAACATTTTAATATCTGAATATCGTAAAAACTGATGACAGACTTGAATATGCGAGTACCATATACCATTCGAGTGTATGTTTTTAAGAACTATGTGCACAGAATATATTTAAATCAAGAGAAAAAACGATAAAGGGCTAAATAGGTGCTCTGCACGCAGTGTATTTCAAGGTCAGACTGCTCATAACATGCAGTCTTCTCTTGGATTAACGATTTCAAATATTTTGACAGATAAGTCATACCCAATTCCCATTAGCTTTCTAGGGCATGTTATCTCCATACAGCAGACAGCCTGATAAAACCCCATTTGGAAAAGTAGCAGTAACTTGTTACAATACTAATACATCGCCCCTTTTCTAACATTGTTTTTCATGTAATTCAGAAACGATATTTCTCCGGCCCGCTAAATGTTATGCCTTTATGTGATTTGATTATTGGGCAATAAAAGATCCCTTTAGTATAAAACAGTTAACTCTTTACCAGATGACATAATTTTAGACTAGTCCAAATTGAAAACATTTGCAGACAACAAAATAAATTTGATTGAAAAATTGAAATTTGTTTTGGGTAGAAACATATATTGGGAAAAGGAGAAAATGCTGGTTACCAGCATTTTCTCCATTTCCCACCATGTTTTCAAAAGGCTTCTATCTCAAGGATGTGATTGTGTGGTAAAAGGTTATCCCTTAGAGTGCTGAATAAACAGTCAATCTGATTTTGATCTACAATGGCTTCAGATTCAAATATAGTTGTGAGAGGCACTTTAAAGGTTAAGGGTTTGGTAACAAAATTATAAAATAAAATTGACTCACTGATAATGGCCTTTTCTTGATTCTCTGTAAAACATATTTCCCTTTATTCTCCTGTCTGAAAGAAGGTGGTGTTTTGGGTGTCATAGGTGGGGGTAATGGAGATTCCTGTAGGGCAGGTTTCTGAGTGGAGGCTGGTGGCAGACTCCCTCGGGAATGGACCCTGAGGACTTCAGGGGACTCTGACCTGTAATACCCGGGAACATCACTAGGGGGATACATATCCAAGGCTGGTAGGTTGTCAAGGTTACTTACAGATACCATGGATTCGGGAATCTACCAACAAAAAGATTTTGGGTTGTATTCAATCATTCTAAATTCTGTCCAAATTCTAAATTCCAATACCAGCTATCTCACTGATTGAGATATTCTGTTTAAGTAAATCACAAGGCTAGTTTTCTTGTGTATAACTCTTCACCAAACAAGAATTGTTCATACTATTCCAACTTGAAAGCATTTGCAGAAAACAAAGAAACTGGCCCTCAGATAATGAGATGATGCCATTAACAGGGTAGAAAACAATGCGGGAAGAGGAGAAAATGCTAGTTACTAGCATTTTCTCCCTTCCGTACATTATTTTCAACAGCCTTCATCCTTAGCCTTGTTACAACATGAGATCAATTGGTAAAGGATTAACTCTTGACTATACTAAAAAAGCTTTTTACTAAAATTATATTAACCCTTAAGCTGCTAAGCTTGACTCACGGACCTTTTGTGGCCAGTGTAGATCAAGATCAGACTGCACAATGTGCAGTCTGATCTTGGATCTGCACTGTCTGATAAGGAGATATTTTCCCAACCCCCATAACTTCAAAATACCAACATTCTGGTTTTTACCATCGGCTTGAAAATTTCATTTCACTTATTTATAAGGATAAGGGTTAAAGTCCATTTCTTACTGAAAGCATTTTCTGACAACAAATGAAATGTAGCTAAAATGACACAAAGGAGAAATTGCTGGTTACCAGCATTTTCTCTTTTTCCCACAATGCTTTCATAGGCAATCATTTCAAGTTAACCCTTTAACAAACAATCCTATGTTTAAACAACCCTGAAAAAATCTTTTTAAAAAATTTCATATGTAGGCAGAAAACACTTTCAGTTAGAACTTCTGCCACAATGTTTTCTACCCTTTCGAAGAAAAATCTCTTTATTACAGCTATGCCTTATATGTCATCTGCAGTCGTTTTTAAATTTGGAAGAATTATATTTCAGTGTAATATATCCATTACAAATTTTCTTCCACATGTTTGAGGTAAGCATTATGTGCAATCATATGTGATGTCATTTTATACTTTTCTCAGAGAAGTGAACCAGGCTTTATTTCATTCACAGAAATTACTATGTGTGCAAGTATGAATTTGTACATTCTGACCAATGATATACATGATTTGGTAATGTGATAGAAAGGATCTGACATTTGTTGGCTTTTGAGATAACATTTATAAAACTCATCCACAGAAGTGTTAATATACTAGCCAATGGCTCACTTAATGACATTTTTAGACTCCTTTAACCCTTTCCCAAATGACAAATTTTGGTCTGGTCCAAACTGAAAGAGTTTGCAGACAACAATTTTAAATTTGGTGAAAATGGCAGAAAGGTCTCAAAAAGGGTAGAAAACACTGTGGGAAAAGGAGAAATTGCTCGTTACAAGCAATTTCTCCTTTTCCCACAGTGTTTTCAAAAGACTTGTACTGCAGACACGTGAAAACCAGGGCTTGTTTGAGAAAGGGTTAATACAGTTTTCTCTTGAATGTCAACTTATGTCTGTTATGTTGTACTATCAAAAAATAAGTATATAAAAAAGTCATTCATAA
The DNA here is from genome assembly GCA_945859785.2 of Tridacna gigas. NCBI lineage: Eukaryota > Metazoa > Mollusca > Bivalvia > Cardiida > Cardiidae > Tridacna > Tridacna gigas. The sequence continues at coordinate 23,767,057 of OX244030.2, forward strand.
TCTGTTCTAATCTCTTTGATAGAAGACTCACTCTTACTTCTCAAGGAGCCTTAAAAGCTTGTCAATTATTACTAGTATTATCCATTTAACCACTCAAAAACCTTGATTGGGAAAAAAGTAAACAAACATATGTTTTTCATAAACCAGCACTTTGGTTCAGTTCACTGACCCTTAAAATGGGTAAGTATAGTTGCCTTTGCAGCCATTATAGATCAAGATCAGACTGCACAAAACGTGCAGTCTCAGCTTAATTCTATACAGTCCACTTTTCCGAGACATTCTGGAACAAGAGCAACCTTGAAGTTACATTTATCTTAGTCTTATTTCTAGACTGAAAATGTCTGCAAGGTTTATTCGGCTCTTTAAGTATTCTGATCTAATCAAGTATTTTAACCCTTAAAGCTCCTTTCATGACTATCGTTGCCTTTGCAGCCAGTGTAGTTTGAGATCAGATTGCACAAAATGTGCAATGTCTGCTTTCCTAAGACAATACAGACCAAAGTAACTATAACATTGCAATTCATTGGTCTTATTTGTATACTTAAAAAGTCTATTGGGTTTATTTGGCACTCCAGGGGTTAATAGCTGTACATGATCTACACAGACACTTCTGCAATATGACCATTTATTTTTTTTTGAGAAAACTAACCTCATCTGTTATAAGTCTCAGTATAACCCCAACAGTGGGTCTTTTACCCTCATTGGTAACCATTGTGGAACCCTGTAACAAAAAGGGAGTGTTGTAACGATTATTAAATTAAAAAGGAAAGTCAGATTGTTAACCCTTTACCACACAATCCCAAGTTTTAGTGACCTTAACGAAAATGACTTTTGAAAACATTCTGCAAAAAGGAGAAAATGCTGGTAACCAGCAGTTTCTCTTTCCCCAATATTGTTTACTACTCACCAAAAGACAAATTTCATAATTTGTGCAACATTCAATTTGTCGTCTCCAAGTGCTTCCAATTTGGATCTGTTCGATAAAGAGTTAAATCTTTACCAGAAATAGAGCTTAGCACTATGCGGGTTAACTCTTTATCCAATGACAAAATGTTAGTCTTGTCCAAATTGAAAACATTTGCTGATGACTAATAAAATGTGGCTGAAATATTTTTCTGTGAAAGAGCAGAAAACATTGTTGGAAAAGGAGAAAATGCTGCTTACTACCATTTTCCCCATTTCCCTCAATGTCTTCAAAAACCTTCTTACTTGGGGTTTTTAAACTCAGGATTGTGAGGTAAAGAATTGGAAGGCAGGCCGATTTTTCAGAGCAAAGCAATCTAAAAACAAATAGGGCAAAGAAAAACCATTTAAAGGATAGCAGCAGGAATATTTCAAATTTGTATGAAAATCACTACGGAAATTGGAACTGTTTTCTTTTTCCTGCAATGTTTTCAAAAGCCTTCCTCTTCAAGGTCATAAAAATTTGAGATTGTTAAGTGAAAGGTTAATTCAAAATAAGAGAAAGCCATCTGATTGGCAAAGACATACTGTCTCAGCCAATCACATGCTTAGTCTTCAGACTAAGAGAAACAGTTTATTTTGATATAGTAGCTGAATACAGTCTAAATGACTAAATTCTAAATTACTTCCTTGCTAGAATAAACCTTCTTGAATATACATGTAATTTACAAAACAATGTAAAGACTACAATACGTAAAACACCTAATTTTGTTTGTTGGTTTGTATGTTTGTGCTGTTTTCAACATTATTTCAGTTCATGGTGGCCAGTGCACCTCTCAGTGCACATATTCACCAACAATTCGTGCTTTCACTCTTAGTCTTAATTCTAGCTTCAGGAAAAAAGAGGGCCATTTGCCCTAAAGCGCTCAGCTGAGTAAAGTTATCTACAGTTGATAAAGCTGAAGAGATCCTGGTTTTAATCATGTAAAACATATCAGCGCAAGTAACCTACTTTTTCAGCCAATGTGACCCAACTCTAAATTTGTCCAAGATATCATTAAAACAAACGTTCTGACCAAGTTTCATGGGTATCAGACTGAAAATGTGGCATTTACCGTGCACACAAGGTTTTTCTAAGATTTGGTCCACTGACCTACTTTTTGACCAGATGTGACCCACTTTAAAAGTTGTCCAAGATATCATCAAGACGAACTTTCTGACCAAGTTTAATGAGAATCCGGCTGAAAATGTGGCCTCTACAGTGCATCCAAGCTTTTCAACAATTTGGTCCCATGACCTACTTTTTGACCCAGTGTGACCCAATTTCAATCTTGTCCAACATGTCATCAAGACAAACTTTTTGACCAAGTTTCATACATTTCAGGTTGAAAATGTGGCCTCTAGAGTGATTTGGCCCAGTGACCTACTTTTTGACCCAACATGACACAATTTGAATCCTGTTGAAGGTATCATCGAGACAAACATTCTAAGTTTCATGAGTATCAGGCTGAAAATGGACCTTCAAGAGTGCACACAAGGTTTATCTAAGATTTGACTCTGTGACCTACTTTTTGCCCTGACATGACCCACTTTCAAACAGGCCTGAGATATCAAGAAGATAAACATTCTGATCAATCTTTATCAGCATAAGGCTGAAAATGCCACCTCTATGGAGCACCCATGATTTTCCTAAGATTTTGCCCTGTGGCCTACTTTTTGACCCAACATGACCCAATTTCAAACTTGTCTAAGATATTATCAAGACAAACATTCTGACCAAGTTTCAAGAGTATCAGGCTGAAAATGTGGCCTCTAGTGTGCACACAAGGTTTTTCTAAGATATGGCCCAGAGACCTACTTTTTGACTGGACATGACCCAATTTCAAGCTTGTCCGAGATACCATCAAGACAAACATTCTACTCAACTTTCATGAGTTTCTGGCTGAAAATGTGGCCCCTGGAGTGCACACAAGGTTTTTCGAAGATTAGGCCCTGTGCCCTACTTTATGATCCGACATGACCCAATTTTGAACTTGTCCAAGATATCATCAAGACAAACATTCTGACCAAGTTTCAAGAGTATCAGGCTGAAAATATGGCCTCTACAGTGCACACAAGTTTTTTCTTAGATTTAGCCCTGTGACCTACTTGTTGACCCGACATGACCCAATTTCATATTTAACCCAGATTTTATCAAGACAAACATTCTGACCGAGTTTCCTGCATATCTGACTGAAAATGTAGCCTCTAGAGGGCATACAAGGTAAATGTTGATGCCGCAAGACACACGATGGGCGCCATACACAGCACGATCACAATAGCTCACCTTGAGCACTTTGTGCTCAGGTTAGTTAATAACAAAATATCTGATTGGCTTAACCGGTTGGTTAAGCCCACTGTCAGTTGTGTTATTTTCAAATTTAAAAAAGTCCTTAGAATAAGACTAACACATATTCTAAAGAATGGTTTGTGAATGTGGAACCTGGAGTTTTTTAACCAGAACTTCACATGATACTCTTCCTAAGCCACTGTCTGCTTTTCCACATAACCATCACTGACACGATAAAAACAGTGGTGAGGGAGGAATAAATCCTGTTGCAATGACTATTATCAATCCTTGGACAGGAATTCTACAAGCTGGCAAACAGAAACCCTAAAGCATCTAAATACAAAATGAAGCAGATTCAAAGGTACAGTCTTGTCTACAGGTTTATCTCCTTCAGTCAGAATTCCCCTTAACACAGGAACAGGCACTGCATCCAGAAGAATTAACCCATTACTAGTCATGTTTTTCTCCTTATCTCACTATATTTTAGAAGGCATTCAATTATAAAGAGACACCATTTATCTATATAGGCATAATACCGGCAAACCCCCACCAATATATGATTCTATGCATAATATGTGGCATTTCTTTATGAGTGAAAGAATGAGAAGTTAATGAAATTTTCAGCTTTATTTCATTGACTAATACTTTATTTGATGTATACAAAATGAATCCACAAATAAATGCAAATTTTTTTATGCATAATTTTGACTTTCTTGAGTTTTTGCGTTATAGTGGTGGGGAGTTGACAATATAATGCCAAAAGATAATGCAAGAAAACAGAAAGACCCAGACAAAATGCAACTATATGAATGAAGTAGTTCACATTAAAGCAGAAGGATTATTTCACACCATTATATCAGTCCTGTTTCCAACTATTCTGGAACGATAATCTATAGCCATGCAAAACAAGATGTCTATGAATATTAAATTCCACAATGAGCACTTTATTTGTTTGCTCCAATGTTTTCAAAAGTGGTTTGCTGCAAGGCAAAAAATGTTTTCTACTGATAGCATTGTCTCAGCTCAAGATTGATTTTCTTTTTATTTATCGTAGCCACTAGTTGCCCATATGAGCAATGCCCTCTGCATGCTGTTAGTTATGTTACAGGAGACAGTGCAAGATACATGGTAAAACCCATCTTGAGTTAGGCCTGGTTCTTTAATGCTTGGTGTATAGCACCATCACTCTTGACCTTAGTTTAAAGTCTCATCCCAAAGACTAATGGTAAGTTTTAGTTGGCAAGCCATGGGCTCAAACCCACACCCTCAAGTGTCTGAAAATTTGTTGCTTACAGATTCTCATGGCCTAACACTTGAGTTATACAGGCTAGCTGTAAGGCAAGGGATGGATGAGCTAAAAAATATCTACTTCACACACAACTAGACACACCAATTACCTCAGTACCATACAACAGTATCTGAATTTAAAGTAAAATGCATTCAACACAAAAAAAAAGGCCAATACAAAACACTTCAGCTGCACTCTGGAAAAACAGGCTTTAATACATTTTCTTAACCCTTTACACCACAATGCCGCTTTTAACGACCTTGGGAAAGAAGACTTTTGAAAAATTGTGGGAAAAAGAGAAAATGCTGGTAAACAGCATCTTCTCCTTCTCCCACAATGTTTTCTACTGTATCAAAGAAATATTGCAGCATCTGAGCCACAATGAAATTTTCATCTGCAAATACTTTCAATTTAGACACGGCTCAAATTTTGTCTTTGGTAAAGGATTAATGCATAAAGCATGTTATTACATAATATGGATCCATTCTGTCTACAAACTGGCTGTATCACGAGTTAGAGTAGTCTCTTGACATGGAGAAAGTCTAAAAATAGCAAAACGTTTTGATCCAGGTCAGTCTGTGCAGACTGACATGGATCAATACTTTTTGCAGATGAATTAAAACCCCTTTTTCACAGAGCATGACTAACATCTTGCTGATCAGAGGTAAGACATGACACCTTTTACCATATACAAATCAAATAAAATACATGAATGCATGTCAATGCTGGGAAAGGGGGAATTTGCAACTTATGAGCCATTTCTCCTGTGGCATTATGCTTTCAAAAGTGATCTGCTATAAAATGAAACTGGAGTTCCAGCACTAAGTCTCGGCTATGGGTGATTTTTCCAGAAAATTCCAAGTCAAAAGAGGGAAATACATGTAACTATGTCAAAAATATTTTGAGGGCTATATACCCTTCTGGAATCGGTTTGCCTTTTTTGGTAGTTAACTTTAACAGTTAGCAGTTAGCAACTAGTAAATACCCTCAATAACAATACAGATAAGAGAAACAGTAAAAAAAAATTTGCACAACAAGGTAGATGTTGACAACAGGGCCCACAAGGTAGACATTGACAACAGGGCCGTCATTCACCGACCATTCTTAAGAATGTTCTTAGTCTTATTTTCCAGGAATTTCGATATTTGGAAGTAACACAAGTTCTGATTGGCTAAACCATTTGGTTTAGCCAATCAGAAGTTGTGTTACTTTTGAATTTAGAAATCTTGGAGATTACTAGTAATACTAAGAATGTTCTCAAGAATAGTTGAAGAATACCGACCCTGGTCTATCTTACCTTGACATTTCTTTGAAAATACCCCAACTGTTTGCTGGAGGTGATGAATGAATAAAGGAGAAGACAAAAAACCAGAAGGTACTTAAAATATCTGAATGAAAAGTGATGCTAAAAAAAAATTAGAAATTATGCATGAGTTTTTTTTGTTATTTGTGATGATGTATTTTTTCTGCAACAGATGTGTTTAACCATTTCCCAAACAATCCAGTGTTTTAAAAAACATCGAAGAAGACTTCTGAAAACATTGTGGGAGAAGGAGAAAATGCTGGTAACAAGTATTTTCTCCTTTTCCCACAATGGTTTTACCCTTTCAAAGACAAATCTCATCATTTGATCCACATCTAATTTGTTATCTGCAATTGCTTTCATATCTGGTAAAGTCTAAAATTAAGTTTTCTGGTACAAAGTTGACCTTTATCCTAAGCATAACATGGTCCCACAACCTTGGCAATCAGGGCACAACAAAATCAAACTTTCCTTGCATGCAGTCTTATATTAGTATGCACTTTATAGAACACAATGGGTTATTCTAGCTTTACATCTTTCACTTAATGTCAGTGAGTGAATTCTAACCAGTGGTTGGTTCAGTTGATTTTTACTATATTTTGTACATCAGGATTATCCCCTTACCACACAATCCCTAGTTTGAATGACCCTGACAGAAACGGCTTTTGAAAACGTTGTGGGAAAAGGAGAACATGCTGGTAACCAGCATTTTCTCCTTTTTTCAACTTGGTTGAGTCTAAAATTTTGCCATTTGGTAACGAGTTAAGGTTAACCCATAGTTAATTACTTCCAAATGCAATCACACACTGTTCACACTGCAGGAAATTACCTTCTTTATTGCTTTTCTCAAACTCTAAAATCCAAATTTAATGCAGAAGTCAAAAAATCAAACAAAGTCAGTGCATCCAACAGAGAAGTATAACACTCAAAAGCACATATTACAGCTAAAATTGACTTTGTTGTGCAGACTAGTTCAAGATCAGGCTGTAAAAATCTCACAGTGTGATCTTGGATACACTTTCTGCTATGCTGAGACATACTGGCCAAAAGCAATCTTAGAATGGCTCTTCTTTAGGAGTTTTTTTCTGGCACTGAATATTTAAACTTATTTAATTTGGCCTTTGGTAACATGGTTGTAACATGAAAAATATAAAGAAAGCTAAAGGAAAACTTGAAACGACCCTTTTCTAAGCAATTTCATGTTTTATTACCCCTTGGAAGAAATCTTTTGAAAATGCTGTGGTAAAAGGAAGAGTTTTCCATTCTTTCATAGACAAGTCTTATGGTTTACTAACATTTAATTGGTTTTCTGTAAGTGCTTTCAATAAGGACAAGATCATACTACATCTGTGATATTGTGTATTTTGTACTGCCTGAAAATGTTCCTATATCAGTACTTTAACCCCTTTACAGCAGACAAAATTTTAGACTTGTTGTCGATCAAGATCATACTGAACAAAAAGTCTGCCATGCTGAAATTCTGGAAAGCAACAGCTTTGAAAAAACAATTATTTTGATGCGATTATTTTTGTTCAGACTGAAAATTTCTATCTTTTTCATTTGGCACTCTATAGGTTAACCAAAAAGGATAATAAAATCAACGAACCTGCACTGGAATCCCATCCACTCTAAGTCCAGCCTTGGCATGATTTGAAATCAAGTGTTTGTACATCTCCTGGTCCATTAGAATGGCGGAGAAAGCCACTGGGGCCTGCATTCTCCAGAACTGGTCAGACATTGCTAAATGATGTAAATAATCTAATTTTCCTCAGCTATTGCTTATAAAACTGCTTTCGTGCTCTGCTTTGCTGAGCAGGAAATTTCAAATTTACTGTATACAGGCTGACCTGGGCAAAATCTTTTTGATTCTGGTAAATTTCCCTTTTCTCAAAGGACCACTGTAACTTATGATTCAGTCAGTTGTTATACGAAATGGATTTTATGGATCCCTAATTATTTGATGACTTGCTTGACATCATGGATCATGGAGATGCATTAAATCCCCTTTTGCCAGAGCATGGCTCAAACACAATTCAACACATCACATACATTAACTTTTTGAACATTTTTTTTCTTTTAACCCTTTACCAAACAATACTGAATTTTTACAACCCTTAGACAGAAGATTTTTTAATACAAATGGTAACCAGCATTTTCTCCTTTTCCACAATGTTTTCTACCCTTCCGAAATCAAATTTCAATTTTTGAGCCACATTTGATTTGTCGTCTGCAGATGCTTTCAATTTGGACCAGTCTGAAATTTTGTCATTTGGTAACAAGTTATATGGATACAGAATGCAGAAGTATGGCTGGCTACTGTTAGATTCTGATATTGTCTTACAGTACATGCAATCTGTCAAAGTTCTAGTTGCTGGCTGAAAAATTTATTGTATAACTGCAAAAGTTGGCAACTTAAATTCTAGTTTTACAATAAATATTTCTGCCAGTCAACGGAACTTTGACAGACTACATGGTAACATGTTATCAGAATCATAAAAATATCTTTTGCTTAAAACAATATGAATTAAAGTTGTCTGCACCTTGACCGTGAGTTGTTTACATTTGGCAGGTAGTGGGCCTTTTATAATGATAAAAGTTAAATCATTTCATGAAAATAGAAATTTTACACAAACAATAGTAAAAAAAAAAGGAAAGTGTTCATTGGATGAGAAAAAAAGCTAATACCAAAGAAGAAATATCACTTTGATTCATTGAAATGTACAAGTTTTACGTGATTAAGTGTATTTCGTAGGAAATAAATAAAAAATATTAATCTAAGCATTATAACATACTGAATACTGACTATGTCTGCCATCAGTTGGAATACACTCACTTAACCCCTTTACCAAGTGATCAAATATTTCACTAATGTTTCAAAGATGGTTATTGAAAACATCAAGGGAAATAGAAAAAAATGCTAGTAATCTGTAATTTTTCTCTCACAAATTTTTACTTAATTAAAGACATTTTTATTCGTTTATTTAATCCACATTTTTCCTCTTGTCTGCAACTGCTTTTAAATCAGTCAAGTTTTGAAAACCTTTAGTTAGTTAAAGAGTTATGTATCACCCATTACACACCAGTTTAAGTGATAACATCCAAACCAATTTGTAAAACTCTGTTAGTTTATAGAAATCTGCTGCATCTTAGTGCTTCACTCATGGTATAAGTACAGACATTATCAGACTTAAGTAACCCTTTACAACATAATCCTGAATTTTAACAATCTCGAAAAAGAAGGCCTTTAAAAAACACAATGGGAAAAGCAGAAAATGTTGATAATCAACATTTTCTCCTTTTCCCATAATGTTTTCTAACCTTCCAAAAACAAATTTCAATTTTTGAGCCATATTTATTTTGTCTTCTGCAAATGCTTTCGATCTGGACAAGCCCAAAATTTTGTTGTTTAGTAAAGAGTTGATGGAGTAAGACAACAATACATAAGTATAGCAAACAGCAAATTTAAATTGCATTGTCCACCAGCCCCTCCACCCCAAATCCTCCCTCGAAACAAATGCAAAGATTAAACATGGGCCTTTAAGAAGACGAAAAAAAAATAACAATCAAAGCATCATCAGTTTAGTTTAAGCCTGTAACTTCAGTTACATAGTCTTTTTTCTGAAAGATAACCATGATTTTTTGGTTGAAACTCCATGTACTTACACATACAATTTGAACATACATTGCATGTTTGTAAGGCTTTATGCTTGAAACAGAATTTCAAACAACTATTGTGAAAATAATATATGAAAATCCTTGACTACTTATTAAACAAAAAATCAATATCATCAGTCCCTGTATACTAGCAACAATAAACATTTCATGAAAGTTTTAATCATAATATTTGATTTGGTCCTTAATCATAATGTTTGACTTGGTCTTTAACATAATGACTGACTTTGGCCTTAAATTATATCTTGTTCTTTCATGTAATACTAGTAATTGTCTGACTTTGTCCTTTCATTATGATGTTTGACTTTGTCCTCTAGTCATTATAAGTGACTTTGTACTTTAATCATGATATCTCACTGACCTTTAATCATTATGGCTGACTAAAACGAATATCAAATTTTGATTCAAACTTACTGTATTTTGTTTCTTTTAGCATACTTGACATATATATTCAAACAAATGCTTGTGTGTGCTCAATACATACCTTTCTTAAATCGCTCTGTATAACACAACATACATTCGAAAAACAGAGTGTTTATGCAAGAACATTTATTCTCAAAAAACATTATTCAATAGTAATTGAAATGTGTTTCATACTTTAAACTTACACTAGGTTTTTCTCAAACAAGAAAAACCTTCTGTGAAAGATACATTCAAATTATAAATCATTTAAATTTTAGAAGTGTATCATTACTTCAATATTTCTGTTAACCCTTTACCACACAACCCCGACTTGTAGCAAGCCCGAGAAAAAAGCTTTTGAAAAATGTGGGGAAAAAACAAAACGCTGATAACCAGCATTTTCTCCCTTTCCCACAATGTTTTCTACCCCATGAAATACAAATTTCAAGTTTTGAGTAACACTTAATTTATTGTCTGCAAATGCTTTCAATTTGGACGTTTGGTAAAGAGTTAACTCTTTAAATTAAATATGGCTAAAGCAGTGAAAATTGTCTTTGAAAGAACAGAAGACATTTTAGAAACAGGAGAAATTTGCTGATTACCACCATTTTCTCCTTTTCCCAAAATGTTTTCAAAAGCCTTCTTCCTTGAGGTTGTTAAAACTCAGTATTGTGTGGTAAAGGGTTCAGTTACCCAACATATTTCTCCACTTTCAATTACTTATTACAGTTTACTTTACAAGAACTATATATATTCAAAAAGCATGTACAACATTATAGAAAAAAGTAGCAATCACTTGTTAAGCAATTTCTTTTTCTTTGCACAAAGGTTTTCATTACTGTAAACTGCATTGGAGAAAATTGTAGTTTCTTTGTACAGTGATGACTTTTATCTGTTACCATACAACAAAATTTCAGACTTGTCCATATTGAAAGCATTTGAAGGCGAAAATATGAATGTGGCTTGAATGAGTAATTTGTTCTTGAAAGGGTAGAAAACATTGTGGGAAAAGGAGAAAATGCAGGTTACCAGCATTTTCTCCTTTTCCCATAATGTTTTCAAAAGCTTTTTTCGTCGGGGCTATCAAAACAAGGGATTGTTTGGTACAGTATTAATAACATCTGTCGTATTCATATTCCTTCATATACCTGAATAACTTTGACGGAGCAAATAGACATAAAACAACATACCCATAGATGCAACATAGTATTCTATAACAAGTGCAGCTCCAGGAGTAAAGAGGGTGGCTTTATCTCTCTCTTCCACAAACAAATATGGATGATTCCACTCTGGTTGAACATCAGGGCGTCCAGGTAAACTGAGCTGTACAAAAATATAAATTCAAGATAATCATAATCAAATCCTAAAGATTTAGTAGCTCTTTACTAATACCTATATTGTAGGCACCCACAAGAACTGTTTCTTCCGGACAATTCTTATTAGTACTTATAACAAATTTTACTGAAGAACTCAGGCTTTATTACACAGCAAATGCTAAAACACTTTTTCTCTTGTAGTTCTGAAGTATTTAGCAGAAAATTGAATTACAACTACCTTGCAGTAGCTTAATAATAGAGAAAATGTCTTGTTGAAAGTTTGAAGACATAAAACAATTTGCCAATATGAGACAGACAAAGATGAATACTTATCACTCTATATTGGAAAGAAAACATACAAGCTATGCTCTTTACAAAGAGTATCCAGCAAGGTCAGCTTGCGCAGTCCAAGCAGGCTGACCTGGACCGAAACTTTTTTGCTTTTGGGAAATTTTCTGCATGTCAAAGAACCAGTGTACCTCACTATTCAGTTGGTAGTTCAACAAAATAGATTTACGGATCCATAATAATGTGATGACTTGCTTAGTATCATGGATCACGGAAGTGCTTTAAGCTCCCTTTTGCCAAAGCATGGCTCATATTAATTTCGGCTAAGACATATATAAAATTGCAAACAAAACAGAGACCAAATTTCTGACTCATGCACATTGAAAGCATCTGCAGACCACAAATTAAATGTAATTCAAATGGAAGTCCTTAATAGTATAGAAAACTTTGAGAAAAAAGTAGAAAATACTAGCTTAATATTAGCATTTTCTCCTTTTGCTGCCATAAGTTTTCAAAGGTACTTGGTCTCATGTTCATAAAAACATTGGATTTTATGTAAATGGGTAAAATTTTCTTTCATCTACCTGCGGATGTCCATGTTGACTTCTCTGGGTGACAATAAAGTTGGATGGATGTGCAGATGGAAATGTTACATTGTGCATTGTGACTCCAGCATTTCTAGGATGACTTAATAGATTATCACTCCTGCAAATGTAATTGAGAAATTGAAATATTTCCTGTTCTAATGATAAATGAGATTTTGGAAATAAAATTCAGTAATGTATTGTCCGAAATATCTGCGGAGTACTGCAAAGCACAGACTTTGCCAAGTAGTTCCCAAAATTGGCCATTTTTACTAACCCTTTACCACACATTCCTGACTTTTAACGAACCTCAGGAAAAAGGCATTTGAACACATGTGAGAAAAGGAGAAAATACTGGTTACTAGCATTTTCTCCTTTACCCACAATATTTTCTAACCTATGAGAGGAAAAATTCATGCTTTTAGTTACATTTGATTCGTCATCTGCAAATTCTTTCAATTTTGTCATTCAATAAAGAGTTGAGGCCTTTTGATGAGTTATCAATTATCATAACAAAGGCCTAAGATTACCGTTAAAATTTCTAGATTCTTCAACATGGCTGGTTTTCAATGACTTACTTGTAATTATAGTAGTCCGGAACAATTCTAGCAACAGCTATTAGAGGGCCTAATGGTGTTTTGATTGGTTTCTGAACTGCTCGCAGCAACACCTAGATAAAAATATCATCTTTTAATAAATATGTATTAGAGGTTTACCATTCTATGATACATCTATTGCTATTAATTTGGACTGAAATACATGAATCACACGTGGATATAAAAAAACACAATAAAAAGATCCCAATCTGTAAAAGGTCAAATACAGTTCAACATATGTTATGAAGATGTAACAAGCTTTTGCAATACATTGGTTTACAATTTGGTTGAAGTATTATGTTCAAACATTCATCGCCATTCATAAAAACAAAGTTATTACCCACTAAAGTAGTATCCGTTTAACTTTTTTTACTGTTTTTGAATAAAATTATCAATAATTGCAATATTTTGCTGTTGAAAGTGATAGGTATCAGATGAAAGGAATAATATGTTGCAGTAACCCTAGTACCCTTTCTGACTGTGTAGGAAATTCTTGAAGTCTCACTCGACCTTCAGTCTCGCTAAATATCAATTTTCTCACACACCTCGGAGCAAATACAAGCACCCAGGAAAGTTACTACAACATAATATTCTGTGTTGACTTATCAGTCCTAGTAACACAAAATAATCATGACCATCAATCAGGATGAAACAAAGGATAGTGAGCTATCACAATATATTGCCCAGGTAAGGTAAAAAGAAGTGCAATGAAACAGGATGCTGCTTTTCTTAGAATTTTTTTATAAAAAGTAGCAACATATCAAATTGAGAAGAAAAAAAGAGCAGACCTCCAAAAAAAACATTTTGCCTTGGTTTCATTAGTTATTGCCCATTTTAAATGTAACTTTGATTTCTCTGGCAATCTGATTTGCTTGTTCAGAGGAATGAATCCTGTCGCATTAACTATCCTTATTCCTTGGAAAGAAATTGGTCAAACTGGGGATTCGAATCAGAGACCCCTGGTTTCAAGTCCTGTGCACTACAATAATAAAATTGAATGGATTAGCAGATGGAAATGTCACTTTGAGCATTGTAATTCCAGTGTGAATTTTAACTTTTCCAACTGTAGTAAGAATTGCAGATGACTTTCAAGGCTTTTAGTGAAAAATATGTCTCTTAAACTCTTTCCACTACAATCCCGCATTGTAACGACCTTTATGAACATGGCCTTTGAACAACCAGCATTTTCTTCTTTTTCCACGTTTTGTACAAATTTCGAATTTTGGGTGACATTTACTTTATCCTCTGCAAATGCTCTCTAATTAGACAAGTCTAAAATTGTCGTGTGGTAAAGAGTTTTGTCTCCTTTTTTTTATAATGTAAGAAGACAAAAATAGATGCCTCATTGGCAAGCCATATGGGGCTACATACCTCCAGAGCCAGATAGTTGGGCGATGAAGGATCTCTAGGTAGTTTGGGTTTCTTTCTGATTAGAGACACAAAAGTCTTCACACCATGAGGTATACCTCTTGCAGGCTGTATATGATACATAAATGAGAAAGTGATACATTAAAACTGAAACACATACAGTATACCATGAAGACCAGCTTGAGTAGCTATGGTGGAAGGCTGTGAGACTTTTAACTCTTTACCACACAATGAAAATGTAGACTTATCCAAATTGTAAGCATTTGGAGATGACAATTGAAATGTTTATCATGGAGTTTGTCTTTGATACAGGAGAAAACATCGTGGGAAAAGAAGGAAATGCTTGTTACCAGCATTTTCTTCTTTTCCCACAATGTTTTCAAAAGGCTTCAATCTCAGGGTCTTCAAAAGGTGGCATTGTGTGCTAAAGGGTTAAGCCACATAACAAAGGACACTTGAGCATGTGGGTTTGAAGTTTCACTAATAATCTGTTGACTGAGACAATAAACAGAGATCCCATATGACGGTGCTATATACACAGCATGTTAAAGAACCAGGCATAACTTAGATCTGGGTTTAGATCTGTTTCTTGCACTATCCCCTTAACCCTTTACCAGATGACAAAATTTTAGCCTTGTCCAAGTTGAAAGCATTTGCAGACAACAATTTCAATATGGCTCAAAAGGTGCTATTTTTCTTTGATAGGGTAGAAAACATTGCGGGAAAAGGAGAAAATGCTGGTTACCAGCATTTTCTCCTTTTCCCACAATGTTTTCAAAAGGCTTCTTTCCCAGGTGCATTAAAAGGCGGCATTGTACAGGAAAGGGTTAACATAACGAATAATTTCTAGGGGCATCGCCAATATGGTCAACTGGTGGCAACAATGAATTAACAGAAAAATCAATCAATATTCAATGAATTATACACAAACCCCAAACATCTGATACATTGCTCTAAATTATTTTTCCAGTTGCTTTGCAAAATTTTCAAATTCTGTTCCGCAAAATGTTGATAACAAGTTACTACAAAGGAAATATTTAATGCTTTCCCAAAATACAAAATTCAGGCTCTTCTAAATTCAAAACATTTGCAGATGAAAAATTCAACATTGGAACAAATGAGCTTAGGTTCATGTCACCAGCATTTTCTCCATTTCCCACAATGTTTTCAGAACCTTTCTCCCTCAGGGTTGTTAAAACTTGGTATTGTTTGCTAAAGGCTTAATGAGAAGAAAAAGATTGTATAGACTTGCTCCAGAATCCATACCATATTCAGTTCTAAATGATACTGATGAAATGGTGTAAGATAAGCTATTGGTATTCTGTAGTTACACAGACACTTCCTTGATTCTCCATCTGCCACAGTGACTACCAATTCTGAAACAGAAACATTACATCAATTACATAATTCATTTTGGAAGAATCAAGTGACTATATTCATTAACTTGTTTTTATTTAGTCTAAAATTAATCTGTAAAATAAGTGGCAGTTGATATCATTGGAAGATGTGTTTCAATAATCCAGATTTTATTTTGACCCTTGACCACAAAATCCTGAGTTTTAACAACACTCAGGAAGAAGCCTTTTTGAAAACATTGTGGGAAAAGGAGAAAATGCTGGTAATCAGCATTTCCTCCTGTTTCCACAATGTTTTCTACCCTATCAAAGACGAATTTCATCATTTGAGCCAAATTTAAATTGGCGTCTGCACAAGCTTTCAGTTTGGATCAATCTACATTTTTCTTGTTTGGTAGAGTTAAACTGTATGTACAAAAAGTGTCATGTTTTTGTGATCCAATAAGCATGGGCTAACTTTTACTTACGATCATCCTCTGCATAGTTTTCATCAATATGTAGTACAAGCCTCTCCTCCCATGATGGAGCATGTGTAGGGTTGATAGAACAGTGAGAGCTTGATCCTGTTGCTTTGTTCTTGTCTTCATCTGTCTTTAACTTACTGAAAGCACAGGAGAATTATAAACTGTTTAACTCTTTAACAAACGACAAAGTTTTCAACTGGTCCAAGCTGAAAGCATCTCCAGAAGACAAATTAAGTGTACGGTATTGTCTTTGAAAGAGTAGAAAATGTTTTGGGAAGAGGAGAAAATGCTGGTTACCAGCATTTTCTCCTTTTCCCAAAATGTTTTCAAGTACTCGGCTATGATAGCCCCAGTGTATTTTTTTTTCAAAACTGGCAGGTTCTAAGGAAAATTTCAAGGCACAGTTTTGAATTAACCCTTTATTGTGTTTCAAAAAGCCCGAGGAAAGATTTTCAAAAATATTAAGTATCAACCATTTTATTCCTTTCTCACAATGTTTTCTGGCCATTCAATGACAAATCCCATCTGTTAAATAGTATTTAATTTTGTTCTCTAAAAATGCTTTGAATTTGGACCAGTCTAGAATTTTGTGGTCACGTAAAGAGTGAACCCAATTCTGAATAACTTTTTTGGACTTACAAAAACTTGTAACAAATTATGAAAAAGACAAATATCAGTTTTAGAAGAAACATAAAATGGTGAAGAGGTTTTTACCAAAAAACAATCAAATTTTACCAACCCTGAGACAGAAGGGTTTGAAAACATCTTGGGTAAAAGGAAAAACTGCTGGTGACCAGCATTTAATCCTTTTCTCGCAATGTTTTAAATCCCTTCAAAACCACATTTCATCATTTCGGCCACACTGACTTTGTTGTCTGTAAATGCTTTTGATTTGGAGTTTAAATTTTGTCATCTGGTAGATTTGATTGTTACAAGAAATAATACCTTTTTCCAAAACTTTTTTCCAAAAGCTGTCAAATGCAAACATGTAAAAAGTAGCATTTGTACAATAATGAGTAAACCCTTTCCCACACAGTCCAAGATTTAACAAGCTTCAGGATGAAGGCTTTTCAAAATATTGTGGGAAAAAGGAGAAAATGCTGGAAACCAGCATTTTCTCCTGTTCCAATAATATGTGTTTTACTCCATCAAAGACAAGTTCAATCATTTGAGCTACATTTAAAATGCCATCTGCAAAATCTTTTAATGTGGACCAGTTTGCATTTTTATCATGTGATAAAGAATTAAGAGTTATCTTCTCTTACATGACTGTGTAAGGCTGTGGTACCCTGCCATCAGGGGTCAAGGGCAGACTACTAGCACCATGTACAATCATATCTATAATTTCTCTTCCATTGGGTGCAACATGGGTATAGGATCTGCCAATGGAAAATGTCTCCCTGTTGCTCTCCTTTAATGGTGGTTCAGGTACCTGTAGTGCAGAAAAAAATAACTGTCTGTTTTACAGTAACCATTTGACTGTTTGACTAATATGGTAAATAAAATGGATAGTTTTAATTAACCGGAAAGAATGACATACATGTATCATATAAGTGAACCATGCTCTGTGAAAAGGGTGCTTGATGTATTTGCAAAAATGCTGAATCATTTTGCTTTTTGTCAATTTTCTGCATGTCAAAGGACCAGTGTACCTCATGATTCAGAAGGTTGTTATATAAAACTGAATTTAGGGATGTATAAAATTCTGTGATGACTTGCTTGGTACGATGCATCATGGAGATATATTTACCCCCTTTTGCCAGAGCATGGCTCAAGTTTTTTTTTCTGTGCGATCCAAATTATGCATTTTTTTTTCCCCAAAACAGGGGTGTTTAAATTTCCATGTACCTAATTTCTGCAATGTCAAAACAAAGCAACTTTGGTAATTAATATCTGTGTCACTGAATTACAAGAATAACCACTGACAAAATCTACTTGTGTTTCTGATGACTTCTGGTTATGTATAAATATGTGATAGATATCTTCACCTGGTCTTATAATGGTGCCCTATGAAAGATTCAAAGTTCTGAAACACACTGTTTTGGTCAGCTACTATATTTATTTTGTGTAATATTATTAACTAATAATATCAAATGAAGTCATATGTTTTTAACCACACTGGTATTTTGTACAGTAACCCTATAACTGGAAGTCATCCATGTTTTTGATGTTGTATTGTAGACTGCCAAAATCAGAAATTACAATCTGTGTGTTTAGTTTCTGCCACTTTGAGTTGGGTTGCAAACATAGCTGAAATAAGACATCCGCAGAATAAGCACATTATATGGTATTACAAACTCAGAACTGTATTTGCCTTTGCAGCCTGTGCTAAATCATATAGTCTGATCTTTGGCCGCTAAACTGTCTAAACTTTGCTGAGACACTTTGGACAAGGGCAACCAACCTGAAGACAATGAAATTAAATAATAATCCCCCCCTTCTTTTTTTTTTAATTTCAGCACAGCCTGTTTTTCTAAGGTAATCTTTATCAGGGCTAGTAACCCTTTACAAAACAATCCCTAGCTTTGACAATTCTGATGAAGAAGCCTTTTGAATATGTTGTGGGAAAGGAGAAAATGCTGGTAATCAGCACTTGCTCCTTTTCACACAATATTCTCTACCTGTTCATGGACAAATTTCAAATTTTGAGTCACATTTATTTTATAGTGTGCAAATGCTTTGAGTTTGGACAAGTCGTAAATTTTGTCTTTTGGCAAAGAGTTAACTCTTTACCAAATGACAAAATTTTAGACTATGCAAAATTGAAAGCATTTGCGAATGGCAATATACATGTTACTCAAAAATTGCAATTTGTTTTAGGAAGGGTAGAAAACATTGTGGGAAAAGGAGAAAATGCTGGTTACCAGCATTTTCTCCTTTTCTCACAATGTTTTCAAAAGCTTTCTTTCTAAGGGTCGTTAAGAGTCGGGATTGTGTGGTAAAGAATTAAACCTTTACCACAAGATACCGACTTTTAACGATCCTGAGACAAAAGCCTTTTGAAAATGTTGTGGGAAAAGGAGACGATGCTGGTAACAAGCATTTTCTCCTTCTCCCACAGTATATTCTAGCCTTTCAAATATGAATTTCAGTTTTTGAGTCACATTTATTTTGTTGTCCCCAAAAGCTTTCAATTTGGACAAGTCTAAATATTTTTCTTTTAGTAAAGAGTAAAAGAAATTACAGGTACAAAATGTTATCACACAAATAAGTTACCTTTTTACCATCTGCTGCAGGAGGTAAAGGTGGTGTTTTGGGAAGGTTGAGGTCTAAGGACAAATTCTCTCCCCAAGAACTCACTGGAGTCCCCGGGACTGGTTGTCTTGTACCTTCACCATCCATCATGCGTGAACTACCTGGTAGCTGTTGCGGGGCTGGTTGGGGTGCTGGATGGGGTTGGGGTAAGGGTCTTGGATGTCGTTGCTCATCCCTTATTGTCCTCGGAGTAGGAAGAGGGACTGGGGATGGTTGTCTAACAGGTTCTGTTTTTGGTTTTAAAGTCTTTGGAGGTGTTCTTGGTGGGGTTGGTGGAGTAGGAGGAGGTATCTCACGCAGGGAATAGGTGCTTCGTATTCGACCACAATGCATCTGAACATTGTCTGTGCTGTGGGTACGCAATAAAGACATCACTGCAGTGAAATGGTAATAGTCTTCCCCAGGCTCAGCATACAAGTTCATTCTTGGTGCATTTGTCCGAGGGTAGATAGCAAATTTACCCTCCCCTACTTTACGTCCTCTACCTGCTGATGTGTTTGCAGCAACAAATGCTTCCACCACCAGATGCACATCATGGTTCTTGTCATTCTTACAGAAGCCTGACAAAATATAAAAGAAGTATAATGTATGTGGCTTTATTATACACCTGTAAATTTTCAGGGTCAAATGAGAGCGTTGCAAGCGAATGAAACAAGACACATTTCCATATATGGTATGATGACATAACTTGTGCACGGACTAAGCATGCATTGATTTGCTATTTGATTAGTCGAGATGTAACATTATAATATTCATCCATTATTCATAATCAAAGTGCTGTAAGCACTGTAATCGGTCGACATGGAATAACTGGTTTGAAATCACAAATCAAATGGTAGATGTTTGAACTATTTATGGGATAAAAAATCCTACACCTTACAAATGAGCCACATAGGATCCGCCTCTTTTTTCACTGTCTTTTACAAATTAGTAGTTTAACGGAATGGTTAAAATATAGGCTATGTTTGCCAGCCAACAGTAATAGAACGTAAAAGATATGTGACAATTCTGATCAGCAAAGCCCATTATCAAGTTTTAGATATCACTCATTACGAATAGCAGTACCTACCAACCTTTTAAAAGAGTGAAAAAATACAAATATTCTTCTCTGTAACTTTGGCAACTTCGGTAACTGTACTGTAACATATAAAAGCCATATAAAATATGCCTGCATTATGACTTTGGAATTGTTCACTTTTGGCTGCTTGTGGGCCTTTCATTTTTCCATTTTTAACAAGCCATAGTATTCATCTAGACAAACTGTCCTATCTAATTTTTTGGTGGGCCAAATCTTCCAGTCCAAATGTCTGCTGGCAAATTTTTCCTACATTATACTTTCAAAGAATGTACATAGATACCCAATAGCTACCCTCAACCCTTTACCAAATGATAAAATTTTAGACTTGTCCAAATCGAAAGCATTTACACATGATAAATTAAATGTAGACCAAATGATGATTTGAATCGTTGAAAGTGTAAAAAACATGGGAAAAGGAGAAAATAGTTACCTGCATTTTCCCCTTTTCCCACAATGTTTCAAAAGCCTTCTTCCTCATGGGCATTGAAGAAAGATAGTTTGTGTAAGAGTTAAAACACTCAGTTAATTGACTAGCCTTTTACAGTCAGAAAAACAATATCTAAAAATTTATGATTTTATGGTCATTTTTTTCCCCCATACATATCCCAAATAAACAGACAATTAGATCTAAAATATGAATGTCTGTGATATTGTATTGCATTGTGTTCAAAGGACAGTCTGATCACGATCTTTTCTTGTCTTCAAAAGCAATGCTTTAAATAAAAGTAATTGTATTTGAGTCATTCTAATAAGCAAGAGCATAACTATAGTAACCTTGTGCTCTTTATCTGAAGTGTGGAGAGGATGAGAATCTGCCAATATGGAGCAGCTGATGAGACAAACATGTTTCTTAGAGTTGCACGCTTAGATCGCTAAACTGATAAAATAGATATGTTAACCCATAAAGCGCTAGAACCGACTTAAGTTGTTATTGCGGACAGTGTAGATCAAGATCAGACTGCACAGAATGTGCAGTCTTATCTGGGATCTTCACTGTCAGCTATTTTTTTGCACATTCTGGCCAAAACAAGCTTGAAATGACAATATTTCAAATTGTATTTCCTGTTTAAAGAGGTCCATTTCATTAATTCAGCATTCTAAGAGTTAAGCTTGGAAAATACAGGACCATTGCTGTCTTGACCAGAATAACTCAGAAAACTGGAATGATAGGTACAAGATCTGTTTGCAAGTTCTGAGCAGTCTGGTCTAAATCTGCACCCTCCGCAAAGACTTTTACTCTGGTCCGTTGATTCAGATATGAAGAATTTAACAGTAAGTGAGATTATTTGTGTTGCAGTTTCAGTCTTTTTGTTTTTTTTTTATGAAAATGCTCTATTTAACTCTACCAAATAACAAAATTTTGAAATCTTTCAAATTGGTGAAAAACACTGTGGAAAAAAAGAGAACATGCTGACTACATGCAAAGCCCCACAGGATTGTTTGGTCAAGCGTTAACAGACTGATTCCAGTCTTTAGATTGATTGATTGAATGGTATTTTACACCGCTTTCAAATTATTTCAGCCATATCACGGCGACAGCTCACATATTTCCTGGGTTTTACCAGTACTAGGTTAGGGCTCTGTAGTGTCTTACCCAAGGACACGCCCATGAAAAACCCAGCAGATCTGGTGGGGCTCGAACCGGGGCCTCCAGGTTATGAATCTCACACTTTACCACTGAACCACACAGGACCCCTCCAGTCTTTAGAAAATCACCAAGAAGAAACATATAAGTGACTGTGTAAAATGGTGGTGCCATGGCTGGAAGGAGAGGAAGAGGGGCCATGAAAACAATATAACCAATATCCTGCAAACACATTGAAATGAAATTTCAAACCAGTAGTAAAGCCTGACTAATTCTATGTCAAACTTATTCTTTTTTGGAAAAGAAATATCTCCTTATTGAACAGTTTAGATCCAAGATCAGACTGTAAGTTCTTTGAAGTCCGATCTTGATCTATACTGTCCGCAAAGAGGTGAGTCGCGCTTAGCAGCCTAAGGGTTAATACATCCTATGCTGAAAGATGTGTAATCAGATCTATGCTTGTCAGTATTGTGAATGGACAGTCTGGTTACTAATGCTGCAAGCGGTGAATTGCTAGTCCATTCTGAACATGTTTACGTAATGGCCACTCCGCTAGGGTCATAATGTTTACACAATTCTACACCCTTTGTCTCTACAGCTTCACACGCTTAGCCTCGCTATCATTAAATTACCAACGGTTGAGTACTATTTTAAACTTACGGCTATTACAAGTTGCATTTACTTCAGTTTTCTAGCAGAGCAATCTAATTTTCAAATTCTTTCAAAGCAATTTTTCCTTACAAACTCCTTTCTGTGCGATATTATCCTTGCTCAAGGCCAAAATGACCTATCATCTTTTCAGTACCTGCTACATATATGGAGAGCACTCGTCACAATTCGGCCGATCCAGTAACGATGTATAACTATCAACGGATGACTCGAAGCTTGCCCAATTAATGATATGGACAGCAGACGACTACAAGATGTGTTCATATCACCCGATACACTTGATTCGCACTTGTTTCATTCATAAAGTTGCTGCTAATCACTGAACCTATTTCTTATAATCGTGTTGAAAGTAAACTGCTACAAAATTTCCAGTTTTTGCTGGCCAGAGATTTTGGTAATACTGTAATTATGACATACTTCAACACTAAACAAACTGTAACCGCCATTTATTACATAATTGAAAAGTTATTATGGGATTACTTGACATTACTTAACGCCTGTTTACTGCTAGTTACTATTCCTGCGCTTATCTGGGTCAAAAGTAGTTTTTGTAATATGGTCATCACAGCAGGTATAAGCATTAAAACGCTGTAAGTAAAAGCTGTTACGAGAAGCAGTGTCATCAGTTTGCCCTCAGCGGACGGGTTTCCAAAATTTGCCATCTCTCTAATCGGTCTACCGACTGATTAAAAACGAAGTTGCTACTCTTCACACAATTAACTGTCTCATTTTGTTTACCATTTTCGAATAAATTGTCAAAAATTGCAATACTTCGTCACTGAAAGTTGTAGGTATATAATAAAAGGAATATTATGTTGTAATAACTTTCCTAATGCTTGTATTTACTTCTTGCTGCATAAGAAAATTTTGACATCTCGCTCCACTTTTGGTCTCGTGCGATATCAAATTTTCTCACACTGCTCGAATCAAATACAAGCACAATAAAAGTTACTACAACATAATATTCCGTATGTGTTTATAAAATATTCTAGAATGAAGTCAAATGGATGATACAGACTGCCTCAGCTACACTGAAGAAGGAGGTACTACAACAGTTTTCACACTACAAGTTGGATCCTCTTTTCTATAAAACCACCTAAAATTATACTGGTACAAGTCCAAAAAGTGCATATTGGGTAATATATTTACCCTTTACCACACCATCCAGACTTTCAACAACCTTGAGGAAGACAGGTTTTGAAAACATTGTGGAAAAAGGAGAAAATGCTGGTAACCAGCATTTTCTCCTTTTCCAACAGTGTTTTCTACCCTATGAAGGACAAATTTCATCATTTGGGTCACCTTCAATTTGTCGTCTGCAAATGCTTCCAATTTCGACCAGTTTAAAGTTTTCTTTTTTGATAAAAAGTACCAATGGCAGTTTCTTTCCATCATGAAGCAAGCCACTATGTCAGATGGGCAAATAACACCTTAACACTAAACCGAACAATTCCAAGTTTAAATGCCTGAAGAAGAAGGCTTAGAAAACATTGTAGGACAGGGAGAAAATACTTGTAACAGCATTTTCTCCTTTGTCCACAATGTTTTCTACCCTATCAAAGCCAGAAATCATCATATAAGCTATATTCAGTTCATCGTCTATCACTGATATCAATTTGGTAGAGTACAAAATTTTGTTGTTTGGAAAAAATTTAAATTACCGGTATGTTGAAAATCCATATTTCACATTGATAATTCCAAGGTTGTGAGCTGAAATTCAACTTAGGAGGTAAAAACCCTTTGCAAAATTATCCCTCGTTTTGACAAACCAGAGGAGGAAGGCCTTTGAAAACATGGTGGGAAATGGAGAAAATACTGATAATCAGCATTTTCTCCTTTTCCCTCAGTGTTTTTTACTATTTCAAAGACAAGTTCTAGTCAAAGTCTCATTTGAGACCCATTAATTTTTTGAATGTAATTCTTTCAATTTGGATCTGTCTAAAAATTTTGTTGTCTGGTAAAGAGTTAACCCTTTACCACACAATCCCTTCTTTTAACGAACCTGAGAAAGGGGCCTTTTGAAAATATCGTGGGAAAAGGAGAAAATGCTGGTAACAAGCATTTTCTCCTTTTCCCACAATGTTTTCTACCCTTCCCAAAACAAAGTTAAATTTTAAAAGTCGCATTTATTTTGTCATCTGCAAGTGCTTTCAATTTCAACCAATCTAAAATTTGTCGTCTGGAAAAGAGTTAGGGTCAGTACTCATATTCAGCAACAGCCAGAGCTACAAGACCACTGTTTGTAGTATACAAAAATAGGCATTTCCTTATCAATGCAGATAATAAGCTGTGTGGTTAATTTTAAATTTTGAAATTACTTTTCCATTAAATCATACTACAAAAGCTACAAAGACATTGAGTCCCATTTATCTCTCGATGCAAAGAGGGTTTGTGTACAAGAACTTAACAGGATATTACGTCAGCTTGTCACCACAGAGTTTTATAACCAAGCTCCTAAAATGGCTTTGTTTCGTTCAATTTTTACCAAACAAGGAAATTAAAAATTTTAGACTTGTCCATATTTAAAGCATAATGCAGATAACAAATTAATTACAGCCAAAATAATAGAATTTGCATTGTAACCCTTAGAGCGCTGAATTAATGAAACGGATGTTTTTAAATAGGAAAAACATCCAAATTTATTGTCATTTCAAGGTTGTTTCGGCTAGAATAAGTAACAAAGTGGCGGACAGTGTAGATCCAAGATCAGACTGCACGTTCTGTGCAGTCTGATCTTGATCTACACTGTCTGCAAAAAACAACTTAAGTCAGTTCCAGCGCTTTATGAGTTAAAAAATAGTTAATATATGTAGAAAAAGGGAAAATATTGGTTTCCAGCATTTTCATCCTGTTCAACAATGCTTTTAAAAGCCAACATCAACAGGGTCATTAACACTTGAAATTGGTTGGTAAAAGGTTATGCCTTTACGAAACAATACGGATTTTTTATGGTCCAGAGATATGGCTTATGAACACATTATGAGAAAAGGAGAAAATGCTTGTAACCAGCATTTTCTCCTTTTCCTACAATGTTTTCTACCATTTGAAACGTGAATTTTGTAATTTGTGCAATGTTTAATTTGTCGGCTGCAACTGCTTTGAATCTGAGCCAATGTAAAAAATTTTGTCGTAGGTGGCAATTTAGTTACTGGTAGGCCTATACTCCCCAAGATAATAATACATGTACTAGTTTCATCTCTATTGAAGGCACTTTTTTGAAAATTAATTGAGAGAAATATATGCAGTTGTTTGTAACATGCCATCTTCAGTGCTATTCTTGAAATATATGAACCATGCTCTGCCAAAAGGGGACTTCATGTTTCTCCGTGAGGCATGATACCACGCAAGTCATCATATAACTATGGATCCATAAAACCCATTTTGTATAACAATCGACTGAGGCATGAGGTACACTGGTCCTTTGATATGCAGGAAATTGACCAATAGCAAAAAGTTTCAGCCCAGGTCAGACTGCGCAGTTTGCACAATTGCGCAGACTGACCTGAATTGATACTTTTTGCAGATGCATTAAGCCCCCTCTCCACAGAGCATGGCTCATATGTTTTTTGAACATCTTTCAGTGTTTCTTTTTTGTTTTAATTATCATTATTTTTAGATGGTCTTTAATTCAACTGTGTGGAAGTGGGAATGAGACCTGGATGAGACTTACCGCCTGAACAAATCTGCAGCAGAAAAATTGCAAAAAATCTTAAACAGTTTTTAATAAAACTGCACCAGAAAAATTGCTAAAAATCTAAACAGATTTTAACAAATTTGCAGCTGAAAATCTTCCAAAAATCTTAACTCTTTCCCTACTAACATAAGAAATTCCACTTTTCTTTTCCCAGATCTAAAAGAAGATTCCCACTGCTATTGAAGATGAATTGCATCATAGTAGCAGATGGCATAGATCAAAGATCAGACTGCACACAAAAGCTTCATAAGTCGTCATAAGTAGTGAAGAGTTTAACAGGCTTTTGAACAGTTCTCAGGGGCAAAAATAACAAACTGTTTCTGCCAGAATTATGTGCTGTCTGATCCAAACTTTCTGTAAAGGTTACAAAAGTAGCCCTTACCATCTTAACCCTTTACCACCAACACCAAGTTTTAACCGTCTAGAAAAGAGAAGGCTTTTGAAAACATTGTGGGAAAAGGGGCAAATGCTGATAACCACTATTTTACCACAATTTTTCTACTCTATCAAAGACAAAAATCATCATTTGAGCTACATTTAATTTGTCATCTGAAAATGCTCTCAATTTGGTCTAGTCCAAAATTTTGTCATCTGGTAAAGTGTTAAGGGCCAATAATATATAAAAATCAGTCCAGTGCAAACCCTTTACCAACAGTCCTGTTTTTAACAACCCTGAAAAATATTAATTTGAAAACATTGTGAGAAAAGGAGAAAATACTGGTTACCAGCATTTTTTCCTTTTCCAACAATTTTTTCTACCCTATAAAAGACAAACCACATCATTTGAACCACATCTAATTTGTCACCTGCAAGCCTTTTCAGTATGGATTTGTATAAGATTTTTGCCCAGATGTACATAGATTTCATGAATTATAGCTGATGAAAGTAGATGTGTTATTTTCTAAGTACAATACATTATGTAAATTAACCCTTTCCCACATAATGCCGCCTTTTAATGACCCTGGGAAAGATGCCTTTTGAAAACATTGTGGGAAAAGGAGAAAATGCTGGTAACCAGCATTTCCTCCTTTTCCCACAATATTTTCTACCCTATCAAGAGCTAACTGCACCATTTGAGCCACATTAAAATTGCCTACTGGAAATGCTTTTAATTCAGACAAGGCGAAAATTTTGTTGTCTTGTAAAGGGTTAATTCTTAAATGAATACAGTTATCATTCGAGTATGAAAACTGTACTGCATGATTTATCCTTTAACCAAACAATCCCATTGTTTTAACCCTTTACCAAACAACAAATTTTTGACTGGTCCAAATTGAAAGCACAATGTAGATCAAAAATTAAATGTTACTCAAATGGCAAGATCTGCCTTTATCCACAAGGTTTCCTAACCTTTTAAGAACAAATACCACCATCACTGGAACCATTTTTTGTTTGTTGTCTGCAAGTGCTTTGAATTTGGGCAAGTCTAAACTTTGTGGTTTTGTAAAGAATTCCAGCAGAAATGAAAAGCTCTTACCTCTTGGCATTCTAAACGTGAATTTCTTGTCCTTGAAGAAACTAAGAGGGGCATTTTCTTCCTGCTTGGTGAAGTTTGTGCGGACCTCTTTTTGTGAAATGAATGGACCCTTGTCGCCTTTTCTTAGTCTGACCTGTAAATTATAACAAGAGAGCTAGAATGGCACCAAATTGTTTAGCTACAAACAGTCAATTTTGAATTAGTATAGTTTTAATATACTTTATTGAACTTGTTAATTTTGTGAACCCCTGGATGAGACTAATTATGACCAAAGAGCAATTATTTGAACATTTTTAATAGAACTTACTGATATCATGCCTCATACAACATTTATATAGCTCTAGCCCAAATAATTTCTCAATGTCCATCTGTAATTTGTGACCACCATGGATAAGACTATTATTTAAATTCGAGGGCTGCAATTTGTTGAATCCTGGTAGAGGTTTACTAGATGGAGCTACATACTAAATATTACAGCTCTAGGCAGAATGGCTATGGAGCAAAAAGAAATTCTAAAGTTAAACACAAATTTCTAGAGCTCTAAGTAAATGATTTGGGAAAAAAAAAAGTTTTCTATATTGTACGGGTATATGTATAAGGGCTAAACACTGAGGAGGCAACATCAAAATTACCTGACTGAAATCTTTGGTATATGAACTGTGGAGTGTAATGACTAGATAGTACCATCCTTCATGGTTAAACTGTGCATCCTGTATGTCTATAGTAAACTCCAATTCCTTGTCCTCGATCTGTGGCAGTGTCCGACTCTCCATCCTCTGTCCTCACAATGGCTGACCCAGCCAAGTCATACTAGGTACTCTCACTGCAAATAAAATGGAACTTGCAATTATCTTAACCCTTTACCTAACAATCCTGACTTTTACCGACCCCGAAAGAAAAGGCTTTTGAAAACATTGTGGGAAAAGGAGAAAATGCTGGTAACCAGCATTTTCTACTTTTCTCACAGTGTTTTCTACCCAGTCCCTATCAAAAAGAGAAATCATCATTTTAGCAACATTTGTCATCTGCAAATGCTTTCAATTCGGTCCATTCCAAAATTTTGTCGTTTAGTAAAGAGTTAACTGCATCAAGTAAAAAAAAAAAAAGGACTCATCAAGTCGTTGGTAGACAAAAAATTTAAGCCTTTACCAAACAATTCTGAATTTTAATCACTAAGAAAAAATGGCTTTTAAAAACATTAGAAAAAGGAGAATATGTTGGAAGCCAGTGTTTTCTCCTTCTCTTACATTGTTCTCTACTCTTTTGAAAACAATTTTCCTGTTTTCATTAACAATTATCACCCGCAAATGCTCTCAATTTGGACGAGGCTGAAATTTTTTCATTTGGTAAAGAGTTAACGTGGCTCTAATGATTGAATTTGTCTTTGAAAGGAAATTTAACATTGTGGGAGAAGGTGAAAATGCTGGTAACAAGAATATTCTCTTTTTTTCAAAATAATTCAAAGAGCCTTTTAAGTTTTTTTTTTTTGAACAAGGGTTTTTTTTATTAAAGGGTGAACAGAGAGTTCATAACCCTTACAAGGTTGAATAAATTAAATGGATAGCCATTTCCAAAAAAGCCAAAAACCTGCTTAACTCTTTATCCGAGTTTTAACGACACTTAAGAAGAAAGCTTTTCAAAAAGTTTTTGGAAATGCAGAAAATATTGGTAACCTGCATTTTCTCCCTTTTCCACAATGTTTTCTATCCTTCCTAAAATGAATTTCAATTTTTGGGTCCTTTTAATCTGTCGTCTGCAAATGTGTTAAATTTAGACCAATCAAAAATTTTGTCGTTTGGTAAAGAGTTCAGAGATCCTTTTCCTCTGAATTGTCCATGGAGAATAATTCCTCCTTTTATTGCAATTTTTTCACTTTTATTCCATATCTTTAAAATTTTGTAATAAACATTTATTCATGTTAACCCTTTACCACACAATCCCCTTTTTAAATGACCTTGAAGTAAAAGGCTTTTGCAAACATTGTGGGAAACAGAGATAATGCTGATAACCAGTATTCTCTCTATTTTCCACAATATTTTCTACACTTTCAGACACAAACCTTATCATCTGAGCTTCATTTACTCAAATGGCTCACAATTTTTGGAAAAGATTTTCAAAATGATGTACTATTCATACGGTACAAGTTATAAATCAATATGACCACTCAAATAGATTTATTTCAAACATCAGACGATGATCTCAACATTTCATAAATCTAATTTTCATCTCCATTTCTAATACTTGATGATGAATGCAAGATTTCTGCTTTTGAAAAAACCTTCAAACAGCCTTTTGAATTTCATTTATGAGGTTGCTTTGTGCCTTTATTTATCTATTTACCTGAAGACGGGAGTCTATGCTGAATCAAACATGAATAGAGTCAATAGAACATATTACCCACAAACCAACAAACAGTCGTCGCTATTTACATTCTTCAGTACAATGTCGAATATTTTCAGTTATCCCATACAAATGAATTCTGGCAGTTTTCATTGAAAAAAATGTTTTTATACGAATAGTTTTAACCCTTAACCAAACAATCCCATGTTTTAATGACTCTGGGGAAAACATTTTGAAAACATAGTGGGAAAAGAAGAAAATGCTGGTAATCAGCATTTTCACCTTTTTCCACAATACTTGCTTCCATTTCAAAGATAGAAATAATCTTGTGAGCTACATCAATTTGTAGTCTGCAAATGATTTCCATTTGGTCAAATCTAAAATTTTGTTGTTTGATGTAGAGTTGACCTTTAGAGTGCCAAATAAACCCATTTAAGACCCATTTATCGCAATTTCAAAGTTGCTTTACTGAAGGATGTCTTCTAAAAGCAGGCAGTGTATATCAAAGATCAGACTGCACATTTTGTGCAGTCTGATCTTGGTTTGCACCAGCCAAAATTGCAAGGCACCTATAATTGTAAAAGGCCACTTCTGCCTTTTTTTGGTTTTGCCGCAAATCACTGATGTTGCCAAGCAAAAAATTGCTGACCACAAGCAATTTGTCTTGACCTTTATATTTTACAAAGATTTTTTGCCAAGTCTTCACCTTTAACTGTTTACCACACGACAAAATTGTAGACCAGTCCAAATTGAAAGCATTTGCAGACGACAAAATAAATGTGGCTTAAAAATTGAAATTTTTTTTGAGATGAGTAGAAAACATTGTGGGAAAAGGAGAAAATGCTGGTTACCAGCATTTTCTCCTTTTCCCACAATGTTTTTAAAAGGCTTTCTTTTCAGGGTCGTTCAAAGTCAGGATTGTGTGGTAAAGAGTTAAAATTTGTTTCATTGGGTAATGATTTAACCCTTTACTAAACAATCCCAAGTTTAACAACAATACAGAAGAGGACCTATGAAAAAACATTGTGGAAAAAGGAGGAAATGATGGTAACTAGCATTTTCTCCTTTTCCAACATATTTTTCTACCCTTCCAAAAACAATTTTTCTATTTCTCTCTCACATTTATTTTGTTGTCTGCAAATTCCTCGAATTTGCACAATTCTAAAGTTTCATTATTTCGTAAAGAGGTAATGTTGTAGTAAAAGCTAAAGAAACAAGATGCAATTCAGATGTATTCAAATAAAGATTTCTTCAAAACAAATTACCGGTTTTCTTCTATCTACCAGATCCCGACATTTCGTCAAAAACCATGTTCGTTGAAAACGATCCCTAGCCCTTACCCTTACCCTAACCAAGATGAATTGCGGCTCAAATCTTCCTCCCAGACAGAGCTTTTCATGAAATAAATCTAGGAATTGAGCGATCAGTGTTTTAAAACATACATAGATTTCAATGAAACGCCCTTTCGATGAAATACTGTGCACCGGGATCTATCGATAGAAATTTTACAACCTCATGAGATGCATTTGATATGTTTGATCTTAACCTTTTACCATACAATTCCAGGTTTTCACTACCAATTTAATTTTTAATTCTTTACCAAATGACAAAATTTTGAAATGGACCAAACTGAAAGCATTTGCAGATGACAAATGTAGCTCAAATGATGATTTCTGTCTTCAATAGGGTAGAAAACATTGCGGGAAAAGGAGAAAATACTGGTTAGCAGCATTTTCTCCTTTTCCCACAATGTTTTCAAATGGCTTTTTCCTCAAGGTTGTTAAAAGTCAGGTTTGTGTGGTAAAGGATTAAACTATATTTTCAATACTTATCCCCTTACTGCTCATTGCCAACTTTTAACCCTGAGAAAGAAGGCTAATGAACGTTGTGGGAAATGGAAAAAAGGCTGGAAACCAGCATTTTCTACTTTTCCCACAATGTTTTCTTCCTTATGAAAAACAAAATTTATGTTTTGAGTAACATCTAATTTGTTGTCTGCAAAATGCTTTCAATATGGATAAGACTAAAATTTTGTTGTCTAGTAAAGAGTTAAACAATATAGTAAACAAACAATTGTTTTTTCTACTTTACTCTTTACCAAACAGAAAAATTTAACACCGGTCCAACTTGAAGGCATTGCAGCAGACAAAATAAATGTGACTCAAAACTGTTATTTGTATTTAGTAGGTTAGAAATAGTTGTGGGAAAAGGTGAAAATGTTGGCTACCAGCATTTTCTTTTTTTCCTACAATGTTTTCAAAAGCCCTCCTTCCAAGGGTCATTCAAAGTTCAGATTGTTTGGTAAAGGGTTTACTATACAATTATTTTAAAAATTGCTCTGGTATATGGTTGGTCACACAGCAAAATTTTGGCTTCTCATTTACCTGCAATTGTCTCTTGTAAATACTCCTTGGAGAATAAGCAAGATACTATGATCTTCTTTTTTTAATTAAATTTTTGTGAAAGACAAAATTATTTTAGCAATATTATAAAACAGCTGTGAACTGCATAAGGTGAGAGATCTACTCTGCTTCCATATAAACAGTATATCCTTTATATGGCAATTTTACTGAAAATGAAGAGAAGGTAGTTTTGCCTTACAGTTTAATATCAAGTAGCCAACAAGATAGATCTAAGATCAGACTGCACAATGTCATTCTGTACATTCTAATCTTAATCTACAAAATCAACTTTGGGACTGTTCATTGGCCCACACATTTGGCGCGAGTACTGGTGTAGTTTCCAGGAAGCAGAATCGAGAGATATTAGTATAAGTTGTAAGAACTTGTTTCTCAATCGATGTAAAATAAATATGTTTAAATTAAACTAATCTACAAAATCAACAGAAAATACTTATACATGTATATATTACAACACGCTTTGGAAGCGTTAGACCAATCTATGCTCTGTGCTAATACTACTTTTTACATGAAAACTTCAGAGTTACGGTATATGAAATGTTGTGGGAAAAGGAAGCAATTTCTAATCACAAGCAATCATTTCCTGTTGGAAAATGACATTATTCTTTCCTTCAAAATGACTGTTCTTTGAGTAAATTGTCATGGTTTGTGGGTAAGTAAAACTTAAATAGCAATGGGTTACTGTCGACCTTATTCTGTAAAAATATTTCAATGACAGCTTCTATAATAATTAATTTTTGACATGCATGAAATGTCGTATTATCTACATCCTAGCAAAACTTCAGTTATCTTAAAATTCAGACTTTTCTTTGATCAAAAGTGAACAGAAAATAATTGCTGCAGAGCACACAGGTTTGCCTGCCCTAGAACAACTCCAACGGTTTTAATTTCAATTTGGATTTTGTGTAACTGTTTTTAATTCTTGTAATACTGAACCAAGATTTAATTGCTTAGGGGAACAGTAAAGATTAAGATCAGACTGCACAAAACATGCAGTCTGATCTTGGATCTACACTAGCTACTTCTTTACCATACATACTAAAAAAAAAAAAAGGTTCGAAATTACCGTATCTGCATCTTTATTCATTACTGAGAATGTCTATTTCATAAATATTCAGCAATTTAACCCTTTGCCGCACAATGCCGCCTTTTGACGCCTCTGGGAAAGAAGCCTTTTAAAAACATTGTGGGAAAAGGAGAAAATGCTGGTAACCAGCATTTTCTCCTTTTCCCACAATGTTTTCTAACCCCATCAAAGAAAATTTGCACCATTTGAACCGCAATGAAATTGTCGTCTGCAAATGCTTTCAATTTGGACAAGGCTAAAATTTTGTTGTCTGGTAAAGGGTTAAGGGTTAAATTGTTATAAACAAAATGAGTAAAAAATATCAATTTACCTTACTGTTGTTGTAAATACTAGGCATAGTCCCTTTGAAAAAAATTGACTCACTAAACTGAATTTTACCCATTGCTCCCTGAAACAAACTTACAGCAGGTGACTCAAATAATAACCTTCTTAACTATGGATAATCAACAATAATTAACACTTTACCCCACAATCCCTGAGTTTTAACGATCTTGAGGAAAAAGCCTTTTGAAAATACTGTGGCAAAAGGAGAAAATGCTGGTAACCAGCATTTTCTCCTTTTCCCACAATATTTTCTACCTTTTTGACCACAAATTCAATTTTTGAGTCACATTTATTTCTCATCTGCCAAATGCTTTCAATTCAGACTTCCCCAAAATTTTGTCGCTTTGAAAGAGTTAATGCATACAGAAAGCAATGTAAAGAGGGAGAAATTGAGAATAGCTACTAGCAATATCTTATGCTACTATGTTTTCAAAAGTGGTCAACTGTAAGGACCATGTTGCCTGCCTGAAAGCACTGTGTTTAAACGAGAATGAGTGTGTAATCATTTAGGAAATGAGTACCACTTCTTTTATTTCCTTCAAGCCATTAAATTTGCTTATTAATCTTGAAAAAAAAAACTAATCACTGGACATGAGGTAAAGGAGTTTAACGCTTAACCAACCAATCTTGACTTTTAAAGACCCTGAAAGAAAAGGCTTTTAAAAACATTATGAGCAAAGAGAAAATGCTGGTAACCAGCATTTTCTCCTTTTCCCACAATGTTTTCTACCCAATCAAGGACAGAAATTATCATTTGACCCATTTGTCATCTGCAAATGCTTCAATTTGGTTCAGTCAAAAACTATGTTGATTGGTAAAGAGTTAACTCTATACCAAATGATAAAATTTTAGGTTCCACCAAATTAAGAGCATTTGCAGATGGTTAATGTCATTCAAATGATAAATTCTGTCTATGATATGATAGAAAACATTGTGAGATACGGAAAAGATGCTAGTTACCAGCATTTTCTCCTTTTCCCACAATGTTTTTATAAGCCTTCTTCTTCAGGGTCGTTAAAACTAGGGATTGTTTGGTAAAGAATTAAAATATTATTTAGGACAAGCTTGATTAGTTGTCTTTGTTCTAGTGAGTTGGGTGCACAATGTGTTAAGTCCCACACACAAATTTAATATAGGCAATTTTTGTGGATATAGTCATCCCTTAGAGTGCTGAATAAACCCAACCAACATTTGCAGTCTAGAAATCATGAAATCCAAATAATAGAAATTTCAAGCTTGCTCTTGTAAAGAACGTCTCAGCAAAGGGGGCAGTGTAGGTCAAGGATCAGACTGATCTTGATCTATACTGGCTGCATACTTAGGCCACTATATAGTAGTGAAAGGGACTTTCTGTGTTAACTCTATTAGGTGAGAAAATTCTAGACTTGTCCACATTGAAAACATCTGCAGAAGGTAAGTTACAAGTGGCTAAAACAGTGCAATTTGCCTTTTAACTCTTTACCACACAATCCCGACTTTTAACAACCCTGTAAAAGAAGCCTTTTGAAAACATTGTGGGAAAAGGAAAAATGCCGGTAACCAGCATTTTCTCCTTTTCCCACAATGTTTTCTACCCTTCCCAAAACAAATTTCCATTTTTCAATCACATTCATATTGTTGTCTGCAAATGCTTTCATTTTGGACTAGTCTAAAATTTTGTTGTTTGGTAAAGAGTTAACCCTTTACCACACAATCCCGAGTTTTAATGACCCTGAAAGAGAGGACCTTTTAAAACAAAACCAGCATTTTCTCCTTTTCCCACAATGTTTTCAACCATATCAAAGACAAATTATCATTTAAGTGACCATGCTTTCAATTTGGTTGAGTCCAAAATTCTCTTGTTTGATAAAGACTTAAAAGGGTAGAAAAAGAGAATTTTGTCCTTTTTCCATGTTCTTTTCTTTTATAGAACTTAATATAAGAATGTTTTCATAGTCAAAAGAATGTTTTCAAAGTCACATGCTCTACAGATGTTTCAGAAGACTGTGAAATGATACAGAAGAAAGAAATTCTTACTAGATATCTAAAATACTATTAACACTTTTGCATAAAATTTGGTATCCTGCTATTTGATTAATGTTATACACAAACTACCACATACCAGTGTATAAAAGATGGTGAATATTCCACTAAGCTTAGAATTTGAGATAAAAGTTTCACAAAATTTAAAATCACCTTATGTATCTCATTCCTGACAGAAACTTAAACAGTTTGAAACAAAGTATTGACTTTTTATATATCAGATATAGATGGATTAGAACTGATCACTGCTGTATTGATTATCCTTCAATGAATCAACCCTTATTTAAAAGCATAACTTCTTGGCTTCAGAAGTGCATTATATCACCTGCCTTTTCCTTACAGTATAGATAAAGGTGAGTTTGCATGAATCTCTAGTGTGATATAAGATCTAAACTGTCCTCTCTGTAAAGATATTCTGACCAAAAGCAGCCTTGAAATTGCAGTATCTTCTGTCTTTCAAGACATTTGTATAACTCTTTACCAAACAACAAACTTTTAGACTTGTCCAAATTGAAAGCATTTGCAAATGAAAAATTAAATGTGACTCAAATGATGAGATTTGTTTTAAAAAAGGGAGGCAGAAGCATTGTGCAAAAACGAGAATATACTGGTTATCAGCATTTTCTCCTTTTCCCAATTTTTTTCAAAAGCCGCTTTTTCTTACTGTTACTAAAACTTGGAATTGTTTTGTAAAGGGTTAACCCTTGGTAAACATTGTGAGAAAAGGAAAAAATGCTAGTAATATTCTCCTTTTCCCACGATGTTTTCTAGCCTTTAAAATACAGATCTTGTCATTCAAACCATATTCAATTTGTGGTCTGGAGACACTGTCAGATTAGAGAAGTCTAAAATTTTGACTAGTAAAAAAAAACAGTTGATAGTCCCTTTTGGCTCTAGATATCCAATATCAAAATAATAGAACAAAATATGCAACCAAAAAAAGTTTGATATCATGATGATAATACACGAAAAACCATCATCACAAATAGGACAAGAGCAACATCAACTGGTGCAAACATATATCTGAAGTCCAGGTGGGTATGTGGTTACAACAGTAGTTGTAACATTTGAATATTTGCTACTACCACCAAGATCTGCACCCACGGCGGCTCCACTCGGACTCACGTCCAGAGCTTCTGTGTTTTGTGCTGTAAACTAGTCCAAAGTTCAAGTCCTAAAGTGGAAACACTTTTTATCAATAGTGATTACCATATTATCAGAAATAGTACATGGGACCTAGGATCTTAGGCACTTTGGAAGTGGGATAGCTGCTAAAAATTTGAATATTTTTCTTTGAAGAAAGAAAAATGCTTAATTACGAAAACAAAATATATCAATTTACTCTTTCACAGCTAAGCACAACTCAACTATTCTGATACCCAATCCACAGTCACTACAGCAATGCCTGGTAAAGTTGAGAGGGGCAACGTCATGTAACCTTGAGCATGACAACTTACTCATGAAGGAAATATAACAAGCTGGAGCCATGCACACTTTCAAGTGTAATGATGCCTTAGAAGGTTCTGCTACATTTCGTCAAAAACCACGTACGTTGGAAACGATCCCTAGTCCTGACCCATACCCGAACCCAATAATGGCTCCTTCCTCCCAGATAGAGTTTTTCATGAAATAAATCTAGGAATTTAGCAATCAGTATTTTACAAAATAAATGGATTTCGACGAAACACCGTTTCGACGAAATGTCGTGAACCGCTCCAAGTAACTAAGCATATTTTCTTGTCTTTGCCTCAGTTCATAAATTGACAGTAGCAAACAGTTGTATTACTTCAGTGCATCGGTGAACACGAATCGGTAACTTCATTTACAACATAGTATGCGAAAAAAAAAACGCTGTCATTCTCTCGGGCTCGAAAACAGACCTGTAGATCTCCCGGCGGAAAGCGAGTCGACGATAATCGTGGATTGGGACATGCTTCCTTCGTTTTTGTACAGCTAGGTTATCTTACTCAAAACGCTTGCGCTCCAATCTTATTCTTGAACAATGATTGCCAATGTATATTTAAAACGTAACCTTTCAACGTTTCTCAGATAACCTTCTTTCAAGATTTTTTTTTAAAAATTTGCCCAGAAAACAAACTCTTCAACTTCCTTGTCGCTGGTACCCCGCTGGATCTTGTATAGGTTGGGAATCAAAATGATGCTGAGCTTTCGCACAAATTTACTAATACATGTAGGTTCGCGACGAAAGTACCTCTTTCTGACATTGAGCACAATTTCAGTCCTATTCTCTTTAGAAAATCAAAACTCGTTCTCTGTATAAAACAAATATTATGCCAATAACTTCGGATG
Organism: Tridacna gigas; assembly: GCA_945859785.2. Taxonomy (NCBI): domain Eukaryota; kingdom Metazoa; phylum Mollusca; class Bivalvia; order Cardiida; family Cardiidae; genus Tridacna; species Tridacna gigas. The sequence continues at coordinate 23,805,186 of OX244030.2, forward strand.
AAAAACTCAAAAGCATCAGGAGCCATGAACTCTTTCCAAAAGTCCTCTATGTACTTTGGTCCACATTTCATTTATCAAGGGAGAATACTGCACTGAAGTGTTACTCGAATAAGATTTGTTATTTCCCTTCGACTACTACACGAAGCGTACCGCAATGTTGACATTGTCTGTTGCTGGCTTTCTCGTGCAGCAGACCCCTCTAACACGACATTTTAATTTAGTTGGCAACTAATTATTTCATCTACTTTCGCGATGTTTCACGTGTCTTCGCATATCAAACCTTATTTCATGGTGATACTCCATATTTTAACATAAGGTGTGGTGCAGGAGTAAATTGAGTTAGTTTCTTATACAGCAGCAAAGACGTAAAGTGACAATAAATGAGTAATTTGTAAATTTAAGTACTCGTTAATCTTTCAGGTACATAATTAACCATATGTCCTAGTATAAACAATGACAGCCAGGTGAAGCTTACTAGTATATGGAAGATATTACGGGTAAAAGCCTGGTCCGTTTGTCTGCAGATTGGATTGTAAAACTGTATAATAAGAGAAATAGTAATTCAGCATTGGTATCCTTACAATACCACTCACTGTGCAATTCTTTGATTACCTTTATCTTGGCTATCTCACATTGATTCTCAAATCATTCAATGAAGATCTTTTCCTTTCCTGCAAATGTCTCTTCTTTACCGTTTGTGCAAGTATTGTTAAACTTTTATCCTCCAGACTAAACAACATCAGCTGCGCCAGTTATCCCTTAATTAACCCTTTACCAAACGACAATATTCTAGACCAGTCCAAATTGAAAGCATTTGCAGACGACAAAATTAATGTGGTTCAAAAACTGAAATTTGTTTTGGGATGTGTAGAAAACGTTGTGGGAAAAGGAGAAAATGCTGGTTACCAGCATTTTCTCCTTTTCCAACAATGTTTTCAAAATGGTTCTTTCTCAGGGTCGTTGAAAGTCAGGATTGTGTGGTAAAGAGTTAACCCTTTACCAAATGAAAAAGTTTTACAATGGTCCAAATTAAAGACAAAAGAAAGACAAAAAATAATTGTAGCTCTAATGACGGGATTAATCTTTCAAAGGATAGAAAAAATTGTGGAAAAAGGAGAAAATGCTTGTCTCCAGCATTTTTTACTTTTAACGACCATGAAGAACAGAGTTTTTGAAAACATTGTTGGAAAAGGAGAAAATGCTGGTAACCAGCATTTTCTCCTTTTCCCACAATGTTTTCTCCTCTTCCAAAGACAATCTCATCATTTGAGTCACATTTTATTTGATGTGTGCAAATGCTTTCAATTTGGATGGGTAAAAAAATTTGTTGTTTGGTAAAGAGTTAACTCTCTTCCAAACAGCAAAGTTATAGACTGGTCAAAATTGAAGGCATTTTCAGACAAATTAGATTTGGCACAAATGACAATACATGTATTTGTATCAGGAAGGGAATAAAACATTGTGGAAAAAGGAGAAAATGCTGGTGACCAACATTTTCTTCTTTTCCAACAACATTTTTAGTGGCTATCTCTCTACTGGTCATTGAAAAATAAGATTGTTGAGAAAGAGTTATGACCCACATTGATACCACATGTAAAGTAAATCTAAACAGGTATATTATGGACATTGAAGCTTGTAGAACAAGAGCAGCCTACATCTTAGTAGTCTGATCTTGGTCTGCAAGCTTTGCAAATGACATTGCAGGATCCTAACCAGCCGGATATGGGTTGAGAATTAGCTGTTTTGTTGTTGTTGTTGTTGTATTGAGGGGTGAGGGAGGGGGAAGATTTAGGGAGCTTAAGTTGGCCATGTGAATGCAATAGAATATGGGTCATGTTGGTACACTGAAATGTAAAGCTGAAAGTATATTACAAGTTAACTTTAGTTTGGAATGGATCTTAAACATAGAAGTGTGTGAACTGTTCTTTCTGCCTTGTTCAACAGAGTATCACTTGCAATATTACTTGTAAAAACATTGGGAAACAGAGAAATAACTTGTTACAAGCAAATTCTCTTTTTTCTTAAATGTTTTTGTATGAATTTGTGCGTAGAACTATAAGTCTTTTCCAAACAACAAAACTATAGACTGGTCCAAGTTCAAAGCATTTTCAGATGAAAAATGAAACTGAGCACAAACAATGATAGTTGTATCAGAAAGGGAATAAAATATTGTGGGAAAAAGAGAGTATGCTGCTCACCAGCATAAAAATCATTTTGTATAGCAACTGGCTGAATCAATTTTGTCCAACAAACAACTGAATCATGGGGTAGAATGGTTCTTGGGCATGCAGAAAATTAACCTTTTCCCAAACAAGCCCTGGTTTTCATGTGCCTGCAGAACAAGTCTTTTGAAAACACTGTGGGAAAAGGAGAAATTGCTCGTAACAAGCAATTTCTCCTTTTCCCACAGTGTTTTCTACCCTTTTTGATAACTTTCTGCCATTTCCATCAAATTTGAAATTGTTGTCTGCAAACTCTTTCAATTTGGACCAGTCCAAAATTTGTCGTTTGGGAAGGGGTTAACCAAAAGCAAAGTTTTAACACAGGTCAGCCTGTGTGGACTTGCAGGCTGACCTGGGTCGATACTTTTTGCAGATGCATTAAACCCCCTTTTCACTAACCGTGGCTCACATACTTTTCGAAAGGTAATGCTCAAACCCAATTAGAACTTCTGGCTAGACCCCTATGCTAACGTTCATGTATCATTTCCATGTACTTTAAGTTGTTGTATGCCTTTTTATGTAAACATGTATGTATGACGATAAAATACATGTCTGTCAAAATGAATTTGTGCTAAATGACCTCTACAATATGACCAAATTTAGACTTTTCTGCAATGAAGGTATTTGTAGATGACAATGTTGGCATGACTCAAATGGTGGGATTTGTCCTTGAAAGGTTGAAAGCGTTTTGGAAAAAGGAGAAAGTGCTTGTTACCAGTATTTTATGCTTTTTTCATGTTTTCAAAAGCTTCAGGGTCATTAACTCTTTACCAAACAACAAAATTTAGGACTCGGCCAAATTGAAAGCATTTGCAGACGACAAATAAAATGTAGTGCAAATGATGATTTCTGTCTTTGGCAGGTTAGAAAACATTGTGGGAAAAGGAGAAAATGCTGGTTACTAGCATTTTCTTCTTTTCCCACAATGTTTTTAAAAGCCTTTTTCATCAGGGTCGTGAAAACTCGGGATTGTGTGGTAAAGAGTTTAAACACGGGACTTTTTGGTAAAGGATTAACCCTTTACCATACTATCCCAACTTTTAATGTCCCAGAGGAAGAAGGCTATTGGAAATTGTGGGAAAAGGAGAAAATGTTGGTTGCATTTTCTCCTGTTCAAACAATTTTTTCTATCCAATGAGAGGCAAATTTCTTGTTTTGAGCAACTCTTATCATGTTGTCTGAAAATACTTTCAATTTAGACAAAAGCTAGAATTTCATTGCCTTGTAATGAATTAACTCATACTGTATATCCATATTTTATATGGATGCTCACAGACGTAAGCCAAGCATTTGTTTCATAAGTCCAAGTGTTGAATACCGTAGAAAGAAGGAATACAAATGCTTACTTAGCTTAACAATTTGACAATGGAGAATTCACTTAAAGGCCCAAAAGTGACCAAAAACACAATGCAGGTGTTAAAGTGCATTTAAATCATACAATTTAAAAGTATGGAAAATATTGTGCAGATGACAATCTGTTATTGTGTGGTCAGCCCAAGTGTAAATCACTGGCAGAAAAATGAATTTCAAATTTAGGCAAAAAATAAACAAAAGATAAAGTGACTTGGCAGCATTTAACCTAGTTTTGAAATTAATTTCACTGCAAGTGACTGAACCGAATGTATATAACAGGTTGTCATCTTCACAATATTTTCCATGCTTTTAAATGGTATGATTTAAATTTAAATGCATTTTAATTGTTGTTTTGTTTATTTTTGGCAGCTATTGTTATTCTAATTTCTTAAACTTCTCTATTTGCCATAATTCTTTCAGAAGTCACCCATAGAAGACACATCAAAGTAATAGCTTTCTGAATTATGCTAAATGATTAATTAATCTGCATACTTGCTATTGCTTTTTCATTTCCGACACTTACCAATGAATACAACTAGAGTACTGCATGCAGGTGCCAATGCTTGGCTGCAGTTGCTATTCGTGAACATTATATGTGGAGAAAGGGGCATAACTCTTTAAAACAATTTCTATGATTATCTGTCCCTGTTATACGGGTTCCCCATTTGATAGTTAACATTTAACAACTAGTCCAAGTTTGAAGTAAACATCTTCAATAATGAAAGAGATAAAAATTGTCTCAGTGTTTGCACAGTGATGATGCAGATGACGCCAGGGCTAGGACAATGCCTCGACGTTTTCTTCAAAAATGGCCAAGCAAATAAAAACAAAGATAAGCATCCATAGCTTTTTATCTCTACATTTTAATCTAAGTTCATCATAACTCAAGGACAAAAATAATAGCAACTCATCAAACAATGAGTTCACCCGTTACAGAAATTCATTTGCAGCTAAGAAATATTCTTCCTGTATAGTCATTGCTGTTTTCTTTACAAAAAAAGAGGACAAAAAAGCACTTATCAGGTAGAGAGTTGTATGTAGACAATATTTAGACCTTCATAAATGGTTACACAACAGACAGCCTGGATAGTATTGTCATTCATAGTGTGGAAAACACTGTGGGACAAGAAGCAAAATTAATTACGATCAAATCTTTCCCCACTCTTTTCTAAACCACTCAATAACGAGTTATTATGTAATTAACCCTTTCCAAAACGACAAATTTTAGCCCCCTTCCAAATTGAAAGCATCTGCAGACGACAAATTGGAAAGTGGTATGCATGAACTTAAGGTTTTTTGACAGGGTAGAAAACATTGTGGGAAAAGGAGAAAATGCTGGTTACCAGCATTTTCTCCTTTTCCCATAATGTTTTCAAAAGGCCTCTTCCTCAGGGACATGAAAACACAGGATTGTTTTCTAAAGGATTAATATCTCTTACACAAAATTTTGTACATATTTGAATCAAAAGCATTTGCAGACAACACTTTAAGTATGCCTCAAATGATGCTGATATATATAAGCTGTGCTCCTGTAAAAGGTGGCTTAATGCATCTCCGTAATGCATTATACATTACCTAACTATGGATGCATAAAATCCATTTTGACAAACAACCGACTAATGCACGAGGTAGAATTATCCTTCGGCATGCAGAAAATTTAAAGATAGTGAAAAGTTTCGGCCCATGTCAGCCTGCGCGGACTGCGCAGGCTGACATGGGTCAATACTTTTTGCAAATACATTAAGCCCCCCTTTTCACAGAGCATGGCTCATATTGGAAAAGCCTTTAAAAACATAATGGATAAGAAGAAAGTGTAGGATATCAGCATTTTTCATTTTCCCACTTTGTTTTCATTAGCTCTTTTGCCATTGTAACAAAAACTTTGAATTGTTTAGGACAAGGTTAATTAAATGAAACAAACATTTTCAGGCAGTATCACAAATATCTCACAGATGCCGCTGTAAATCTACCATGAATATCTTGTTAAATATTCGACAGTTGAGTCTGATTCAATATATGAGCCATGCTCTGGCAAAAAGGGGCTTAACGCATCTCCAAGATGCATTGTACTAATCAGGCCATCACATAATAATAGATCCATAATAGCCACTTTTTTTAACAACCGAATGAAGCATGAGGTAGACTGGTCCTTGAACATAAAGAAAACTGACCAAAGCAGAAAGTTTCAGCCCAGCTCAGCCTGTGTGGACTGTGCAGGCTAACCGGAGTGGATACTTTTTGCAGGTGCATTAAGCTCCCTTGTCACAAAGCATGGCTCATATTTAAGGGCAATATTACCCACCATTCTAAATTCAATATGAATTCAAAATTCCAATAAAAGCCATCTGACCAGCCTCTAAGCCAGTCAACAACCTAATCTTTAAATCAAGCAGAAGAAAAGAATATGAAATAATTAGTACAAAAACATTATTGAAATAATGATTCAGCCAATCAGATGGCTAGTCTTTCAGTTAAGAATTTCTATCAAACCAATGCCTTGAACTAGTTAACAAAAGCACAGACATTTTCATTTATCAACATGTTGCATGTCAATATCTGTCTCACTTTCACCAATGTCTGACTGAAAAACTAAGGGTACTGCTTCTAATGTTCGTAAATTAACTAATACTGCCATTCCAGTCTCACAGAATCTTGGTACCGATAACACTAACACTCTCTGTCCATCTGATCCTGGAAACAGAAAGTAATAATCATAACTAAAATGCACAGTCAAAATATGAAAATAACATTCTGAGCCTGAGGGTTTGTGTCTACAATACCTCACATTCTGTAGTCTACGCCCGTATTCACCAACCATTCTAAATTGTATTCTTATCTTATATAGATTGACTAAGTTACAAAATTTCTGATTGGCTAAACCAAATGGTTTATTCAATCAGAAATTGTATTACTTTAAAATTTAGAAAATCCTTGGGAATAAGTCTAAGAATGCTATTTATAATGATTTGTGAATACCACCCCAGATCTTGGATCTACATTGTCTGAATAATTTTCACATATTCTACTAAAATCGGTCTTCACAAGGCAAAAAATTTGGATCTTATTTATTGACAAAGGAACTCTGACTATTAACCTTTTACCAAACAATTCCATGTTTTAATGACCCTTAGAGAGAAAGGCTTTTAAAAACTGTGGGAAAAGGAGAAAATTATGGTAAGTAGAATTTGTCCCCACAATTTTCTTCTATCCTTTACAGAGACAAAAATCATAATGTGAGCTATATTTGTCATCTGCAACTGCCATGAATTTGGATGAGTTTAAAATATTGCAATCTATTAAAGGTTAAATTAGAATGGAATCTTTGACTACATATTTGGAAAATGCACATCAAAGTTACTGTAAAAGACACAAAAAAGTCCTACCTTTATATATTTTCTGTCCATATTTGGGCATATTTCCAGCAAAGAATACATGAGGACACTCTGTCAATATAAATGGATCCTCTTCATAGAATGGGTAGCAACCTGAAAATGGAATTAATTAATCCTTTACCACACAATCCCCACTTTTAACAACCCTTAGAAAGAAACCTTTAGAAAACATTGTGCCTCTTAACCCTTTACCGCATGACAAAATTTCAAACCAATGTACATTGAAAGCATTTGAAGACAACAATTTCAATGTGGCTCAAATGGTGCAATTTTTCTTTAATAGGGTAGAAAACATTGTGGGAAAAGGAGAAAATGCTGGTTACCAGCATTTTCTCCTTTTCCTGCAATGTTTTCAAAAGGTTCCTTTCCCGAGGGTCGTTAGAAGTCGGGATTGTGCTGTAAAGGGTTAACATTGGATGAAAATCTAGCTAACCATTGAGTTGACAGCTTAGAAAGACAAATAATGCCCTCTTTTCCAACAAGGTTTTAGAAACCGCTTAAAACAAGAGGGTCATTGGCCAGTTAGCGCTAACTTGAATAGTCATCTAGGACTGATAAAGTTGTAGACATCCTAGTTGTGCGAATTTATTCCAGTGACACACTTTTAGACCCAATTTCGAACTGATCTGAAATATTACCAAGACAAACCTTCTGACCAAGTTTCATGAGAATTGGACTGAAAATGTGGCCTCTTGAATGCACATAAGGTTTTTCTAAAATCTGTACCAGTGACCTACTTTTCGATCCAACATGACCCGATTTCAAACTTGTTCGTGGACAAAAGGTCATTGTTGGGGTCTGGAAAACATACACAGCGCATTCACAATAGCTTACCTTGGGCACTTTTGTGCTCAGGTAAGCTAAAAACAATATTTTTCTTTTCCACAAATCTTTATCCTTTAACCCTTTACCAAACAATCCTGTGTTTTCACGACCCTGAGAAAGAAGGCTTTTGAAAGCATTGTTGGATATGGACAAAATGCTGGTAACCACCATTTTCTCCTTTTCTAATGTGTTTATCCTTCAGGCACAAATCCCAAAATTTGAATTAACATTTCATTTGATGCATGCAAATGCTTTCAGTTTTGACAACTCAAGGATTTTGTTGTCTGGTAAAGAATTAAACGTTGGTGTTGAATAAACTTTACAGTGATGGAATACTGACTTTTATGTAGTACAAAGTTTCAGGTATATACCTAGAGTGTCCGGAGCAGTGGGAGCTAAATGACCCCAGTGTAAAGTGTTTTCTAAAATTTGTAATGAATCATCCAGGTCACTGTAACGTATGATATCATGGAGAGGTTGACCAGATGTACCAAGTATCCTGTGAATAAACCAATTACATTAACTCTTTACCATACCGTAAAATTTTAGACTCGACAAAATTGAAAGTATTTACAGTCGACAAATTTGACCATGCTCAGATCATGATTTCTATCTTCACGATGATAGAAACCATTGTGGGTAAAAGAGAAAATGCTGGTTTCCAGCATTTTCTGTTTTTCCCACAATGTTTTCAAAAGCCTTTTTTGTCACGGTCGTTAAAACTCTGAATTGTGTAGTAAAGGTTTAAAAGATTATCCAAAAATAAAGGAACCCTTTTCCGACATTGTCATAGTACCAAAGATGTCCCAAGATCAATGTTTATGACTGTAGTCAATTTTCATTGGAGACTTTAAACTGTGTAATGTCAATATGTATATCCCATCAAAGTCTAAGAACTTACATTGTATCTACAAAATCTTATATCTTTTGAAGAAAAAAAAAAAAAAAGCCTACCTCAGATACTTTGATACATGTACTCAAGTACTTCTCAAATTATCCGTCTCTTGATTATCCTTTTACCAAACAATCCTGAATTTTTGCAGCCCTGAAAAAGGCTTAATTCTTTTGCACATGACAAAATTTTAGACTCTACCAAATTGAAAGATTGTGCAGACAACAAATACAGTGTGACTCAAAAATAGAAATTTGCCTTTGAAAGGGTACAAAACATTATGGGAAAAGGAGAAAATGCTGGTTACCAGCATTTTCTCCTTTTCCAATAATGTTTTCAAAGGCTTTCTTTCTTAGGGTCGTTAAAAGTCGGGGTTGTGTGGTAAAGGGTTAGGAAGAACAAACACTGCAGGAAAGCAGGAAAATGCTGATAGCCTGCATTTTTTCCTTTACTCACAATGTTTCCTGCTCGTCCAAAGACACATTTCAGTTTTGAGTAAACACTTCACATTTCATCTGCAAATGCTATCGAAGTGACTATGGCAAAAATTTTGTTATCTAGTACAGAATTACAGAAAAAGAAACATTTCTGCATAGCTTTACTGACGTTGCTGTCAATGTGCCATAAAACACCACTTAGTCATCTATTTATACTAAATATATCTTCCCTACACATATAAAAAAGGTTTTCACCTCAGTCCTCCAATGGTGCAGTCCTGGGGGTTTGTTGTAAGCTTTAACGTGGGATATCTAGAGGTCTGTGGAAACATACATCTATGTAATGGTTGTTGAGGTAAGGTAAAGTTGGCTGGGTCATACTCTCCTGGCATTAAAACAATCTCCATATTGGACTGAAAAAAAAAAAACAAGAGGGCCATGATGGCCCTGTATCGCTCCACTGGCTTATAAATATAAACCACGAAGAAAAGTCTTCACTATATAAGCCCTTATAAAACTTTGACCTCATGGCTACAGTCTGACTAAATGGGGAATATTGTATTAGAAGAATAACATGCCAAATGTGGGAGTTCTTGGCCTTATGGCTGGTAACAAGATGGTTTCTGAACTTTTCACTCCATAAACCCATGTAAAACTTGTGATCCCTGGTGCAGGGCCAAACTTGATCCTAGAGCTGTAACTTGGGCCCTCTTTGTAACTGTCCACTAAATAATGCTATAATTATATGCAAAATTTGGTAGCCTAAGCCTTATGGCTGTGTACACCAAGATTTAAAAGTTTTCCCTATGTAAGCCTATGTAAATCTTGTGAACCCCCCCCTCCAAGTATGAGGCCAAATTGACCCCAGGACTATACTTTGGACACTTTTGGTAGACTCCAACTAGATCAAGCTAAATGCCAAATTTGGTAGCTCTAGGCCTTATGGTTTCAGACAAGAAGATATTTAAAGTTTTCTCTATATAAGCCTATGTATAAAACTTGTGACCCCTGGGGAAGAGCCAATTTTGACCCCAGGGCTATAATTTGAAGAAACATGATAGAGGTCTACTACATAAAGCTACATGCCAAATTTGGTAGCCCTATGCCTTATGGTTTCAGACAAGAAGATTTTTAAAGTTTTCTCTATATAAGCCTATGTAAAACTTGTGACCCCTGGGGCAGAGCCAATTTTGACCCCAGGGCTATAATTTGAAGAAACTTGATAAAGGTCTACTACATAAAGCTACATGCCAAATTTGGTAGCCCTATGCCTTATGGTTTCAGACAAGAAGATTTTTAAAGATTTCCAATATTTTTCAGTTTTGTTGCCATGGCAACCAGAGTTTTTGAAGGAATCAAATTCTTTCAAGAAATTCTGAAGAGGACCATGTCAGGATCATTTCTGTGAAGTTTCGTGAAAATCGGATGGGTAGTTTCAGAGAAGAAGATGTTTGAAATAAAAGTTAACGCACGGACGGACGGACGGACGGACGACCGGACGGACGGACGAACGGACGCACGACGGACACCGGGCCATGACATAAGCCCGCTGGCCTTCGGCCAGTGGAGCTAAAAAAGTAGTCAATAGGTTAACCCTTTACCAAACGATCCCAAGTTTTAATGGCCCTGGGAAAAGGGCCTTGGAAAACATTGTGGGAAAGGAAAAAATGCTGGTAACCAGCATGTTACCAGCATTTTCTTCTTTTCCCATGTTTACTGCCTTTCAAAGACAAATCACATGATCTAAGCCACATTTTATTGGTTGTCTTTTACTTTGGACTGTTAAAAAATTTTGTTCTCTGTTACAGACTTAGAAAAGCTAATGAATATAATTTTAAACCATTTTTCAGCTCCTGATTAAACTGAAATTTTGGCTCATCATAAGAAAAAAAAAACAACCTAACAAGCAACAAACCCTTCATAAGTTTAATAAATAAGGAGAAACCCAAATAAAACTGGTAGTGAACATTCTGCTTGTTGTATCACTCGAACCAACTAACCTGAAATGACCTCCATGCAAAGAATAATTTGAGTAAATATTAATATCATAGCGTAAAGTCGGAAGGTCCATAAATTCTATTAACGGTAAATGTCGGGACTGACATCCCCCCTTGTCATTTCTTTCATGCTGGTTTGTTCAAGTAATATATAGAGGATATACATATATATTTTTTTTTCTGTGAAAGTTCGAAATTTATGTCATCGAGGGAACATCATCAGTAATATTTTCACAAGTGGCACAGCCACATGTGAAAATATTACCGATGATGTTCAAGAGATGAAATAAATCTCGATCTTCACACACAAAAAAAAAAAAAAATATTCTACTTATTTCATGCTTCTTACCCCTATTTTGTTGGAACTTTCGTTAAAATCCAGTACAGTTGTGTTTGGTAATTCCCCGTGGCATACCCCCCTCACATAACAAAGCATTACAATATTTAGTAAAGTGCGAGAAATATAGCATAAATTACGTCATATTTCCCTCCATTTGAATGGCACACACTAATTACCTAGGTAACTAGTGCATGGGAACTACTGTTACCGCCTTCAGTTGAAGAGTAAGACAAAATCAATATTTTTGCTGGTCGTAACCATGAAATATCAAACCATAATCCACCATTATTTCTCGATAAACTACCAAAAAGCATGTAATTAACACCCTTATTCTGTCAGAAACAGTTTGCTTACTTCCTACATCTGCATGTACACAGTACCTCAAGATACAACATTCCTAACTAAGGTGAATAGCAATATAATTAAACTTTCACCACACAATCCCGAATATTAACAACCTTAAGAGGAAGGCTTTGAAAACATTGTGAGAAAAGGAAAAAATGCTGCAAGTAAAACTGGCTGCAAATGATTTCTTAAAGCCCCATGCCCACTTAATTTTTCTGTTTTTCTTTCCCGATATTTCCTTAAAGAGGGAAAAATTCATCAAGTTTAAGTGGAAGAAATTGGAACAGCAAACTAATAAAGAACACTTTTGTTCATGGAGATTCTTTCGTAACAATAGCCCACACCAAAAATAGAAGAGCAAGCAGAGAGATATGTGTGCACAGTAGGAATTGAACAAATTATCAAAGATGGCTTTAACTGGCAGCATCAAACAGCACAATGGAAATACTTCGGGTAAATATACCTTCTGCATACAAGTTTTGTAAGACATGTATGCATTTTGCAAACTATCTCATACCTTGTTACCATATTTCATGTCTTGCCCAGAAATATGTATAAGAGCATTTTCTGTAATTATCCTATTAATTAAAGCCTAAGTGAAGTAAACAACGCTCTTGTATCTTCTCTGGAACTACTGTCTACCTAGTTAACACTTTCCCAATAAAAACAATTTTAGACCCTTCGAAATTGAAAGCATCTGCAGGCGACAAATTTACAAGTGGCACAAATGAACTGAATTTTTTTGACAGGGTAGAAAACATTGTTGGAAAAGGAGAAAATGCTGGTTACTAGCATTTTCTCCTTTTCCCACAATGTTTTCAAAAGCCTTCCTCCTCAGGGTCGTGAAAACAAGGGATTGTTTGGTAAAGGGTTAATGGCTTAATTTCTTAGCCTAAATTTTTTTATCAAATAGAGAATGGGCTTAGAACTTTTCACCAGATGTCAACATTTCAGAAAAAAAGAATAATACTGATAGTGACTGGATACATACTGAAAGTTGTAAAAGCATATCGTCTAGAGATTTAATAGCCTCTACACTGCCTGCCACGGTCTTCTTTGTCAAGTACTTTGCCTGAAATAGTTAATATTTAGCAAATTTTACAGATCTGTTGATGAAGTAATGGAGAAAAGCAGGCCCATCTACACAAACTGTAATAACTACTATGTTGGACATAGCAAATGAAAGAGCATTTAAAAGGTTGTAATGACACTAAGCTTGCTTCAACCCTTGACCAAATGATCCAGAGTTTCAATGACCCAGAGGAATAAAGTCTTTGAAAACATTGTAGAAAATGGAGAAAATGCTAATTACCGGCATTTTCTCCTTTTCTCACAATCTTTTCTATCCTTTCAAAGGTAAATCCCAATTGTTAAGTCATACTTAATTTGTTGTTCACAATTACTTTCAATTTGGACAAGTTTAAGACTGCTGTTTGGTAAAGAGTCCAAACTGGTATGTCAGTAATATAGCGAGCTTGTAGTTTAGGGTCATGTGTTTAACTTTTTACCACACATTTCCTAAGCATTTGCAGATGACAAAATAAATATGATTAAAAAACTGAAAGGACAGAAAACATTGTGGGAAAAGGGGAAAATGCTGGTTACCAGCATTTTCTCCTTTTCCCTATGTGTTTTCAGATGCTTTCTTCATCAGGGTCGTTAAAACGCGGCATTGTGTGGTTAAAATTTAAACCATAGTCAGGTAGATTCAGATTAGTGTGGGTTCTAAAATTCCAATAATATTCCTTCACTTTAACCTTTGTTGTGGCTGCTCACTAGAATGATCTTACAATAACCATATCAATTAACCATTTCCCACACAATCCCAAGTTTTAATGACTGTGACAAGAAAGGTTTTGGAAAATATTGTGAGAAAAGGAGAAAATCCTAGTAACCAGCATTTTCTCCTTTTCCCGCCCTTTCGAGAACAAATACCAGCGTAAGATTTTATTGTCTGCAATACTTTTAATACGGAAACGTCAAAAATTTTGATCAATGGTAAAGGGTTATGCAGGAATACGTTACCTTAGTTAGACTATCCTTAGACTGTGTATCTTTACTAAGACAGTTTCCGGCTAAAATGACACCAACTACATTTGATGTGCCTTCCTGTTGACCACTATCCCCTACAAGACCAGTAACCAGGTCTATAAACAGTTGAAAGTTAAACATTTGCTCTCTCTTCGATCCTATATCTAGCCCAGACACAAATGCCAGATACCTGAAATACATGTATACATATGAGCCATGCTCTGTGAAAAGGGGATTTCTAAAAAAAACAAAAAAAAAAAAAAAGTATGGACCCAGGTCTGCCTGTGCAGTCTGCATGTCAAAGAACCAGCCTACCTCTCACGGTTTTCATCTAAATGTGTGACAAAATGGAATTTATGGATCCATATTTACACTATTATATGTATTTGCTTAGTATAATCCATCACAGAGATGCATTAACCCTTTACCACACAATCCTGACTTTTAACGACCCTGTAAAAGAATCCTTTTGAAAACATTGTGGGAAAAGGAGAAAATGCTGGTAACCAGTATTTTCTCCTTTTCCCACAATGTTTTCTACCATTACAATAACAAATTTCAGTATTTCAGTCCCATCTATTTTGTCGTCTGCAAATGCTTTCAATTTGGACCAGTCTAAAATTTTGTCGTTTGGTGAAGAGTTAAACCTATTTCTAGAGCGCCACCCATATCCATATGTAGAAATGTTAACAGTAACTTTCACTCTTGTAATACCAAATAAGCAGTTGTCTTCTTCTTCGAGACCAAAATATATATATATGAGCCATGCTCTGTGAAAAGGTGGGCTTAATGCATCTGCGAAATGTATCGACCCAGGTCAGCTTGTGCAATTCGCACAGGCTGACCTGGGCCGAAACTTTTCGCTGTTGGTCAATTTTCTGTATGCCCAAGGACAAGTTTAGCCTATGATTAAGTCCATTATTAAAGAAAGTAGCCTTTATGGATAATTAACCCTTTACCAAACAATCCCGTGTTTTCACATCCCTGAGGAAGAGGCCTTTTGAAAACATTGTGGGTAAAGGAGAAAATGCTGGTAACCAGCATTTTCTCCTTTTCCCACATTGTTTTCTACCCTGTCAAAAGACCTTAAGTTTATGCGTACTGCTTTCAAATTTGTCGTCTGCAGATGCTTTCAATTTGGAAGGGAGCTAAAATTTGTTGTTTGGGAAAGGGTTAATTATGTGATGACTTGCTTGGTGTAATGCATCATGGAGATGCATTAAGCCCCTTTTTGCCAGAGCATGGCTCATGTCAAGGTTGCTTTTGACCAGAATATCTCAACATTGCTGACGAAGTAGATCCAAGATCAGACTGCATGTAAGAATAATATCTAGTCCTCTGCAAGAAAATACTTTGAACAAAAGGAAAGCTGAAAACAAACCTTGACACATTACCTGCTGCAGGCTATTCATTTCATTTTGCGGCAAATCTGTTACTATCATTGCACACAGACAAATTACTTGTCAAGAGCGAACTTTCCTTTGTCACAATGTTTTCACATGCACTTATGTATTAAAATCTAATTTGTCTTTTATATCTACAGTCAAACCTGGTGATCCGTCCACCCCCATTCAGCGTGAACCTCCACTTAACGGCCAGTTCAATGTCCCCCCAACTACTTTTACTCTATATGAACCTTTACTCAACACACACCCTTAAAACGCACGCAACGGCCGTCGAAATCGCGTCCCATTTTTCAAAACAACCTGGTATGTAGCGGCCAGTAACCAACGTAAGTCGGACTGCTAACTTATACTTCACACTTAGTGTACTTCTCACATCCGACCATTTTCGGATTAACAACTAGAGTGTCAAAATCGAACAATCATATACACATGTCGCCAATCAACAGGTGTATGCATATAACCTGATATCCTCTAGAATGGGTTATTTTGATGCAATTGATGATTTCGTAAGCTATTATTCCCGATTTGTCAAAAATTTTGAAGTTAGAAATCAAATGTAAATTACCCGAGTCAGACTACCAAAAATGTTTTTCTGCTTTCGATTTAATCTGAAATTACGTAATGTACGTGTAGCTGCCTCGACATCTTGTTTGTCTGCTTACTTCTAAAAGGTGAGAAAAGATTAAAGAAAACTGTCCTAACAACCAATTGCACCCAAATTAGTATAGGTTATTACCTATGCCGGTGTGTTTAAGAAATTGTCTTTGATGACATTAATTTTAATTGACGATTACACCTGTGTCACATTTTAATTGACCAGTAAACCTACGGCTGTTTGATCTTTATGCCCAATCATCTTTCGACCATTCCATTGTTTTGATTGGTGATTATACCAAAGATGCAGATTTCTTATGTTTTGACCGTACGATTTGTCTATTGTATTTTTGACTCGAGACTGTTAACATCATATAATTACATGTAGTTTGAATTAGATCCAACTGTTTCTTTGTTTTTCCCTGGCATATGTGCATATGCATGAACATGCACATGTGTACTTACATTTGTCTTGGGTATGTATGCACATGTACATGTATATGGACATGTACCCCAGCCCTTTATAAATGTTTAGGAAAAGGTAACTCCGAGAACATCTTGCGTGATCGACCTCTTTTAAGCAAGCACCTGTCTTAAGCAAGCGATTTTGGAAGGGCCCTTGACCGCTTGCTTAAGACAGGTTTGACTGTATATCGAAATTTTTTCAAGAGGTGAAGGATTACAGTAAAGTACATTCTGACATGCCAAATGTGCCTTTGATGTTTCAGCAGGTTTCTTTTATTTCACTTCCGATTGCTTAACTCTTTACCAAACGACAAAATTTTAGACTTGTCCAAAATGGAAAGCACTTGCAGACAACAAAATAAATGTGACCCAAAAATTGAAATTTGTTCTGGGAGGGTGGAAAACATTGTGTGAAAAGGAGAAAATGCTGTTTACCAGCATTTTCTCCTTTCCCCACAATGTTTTCAAAAGGCTTACTTCTTCAGGGTCGTTAAAAGTCGGGATTGTGTGGTAAAGGGTTAAGTATTATTTCTAAGCATCAAAAAAGCCGTCTGCAGGATGTTATGAGGTAACCCTCTACCTCACAATCTCGACCTTTACCGACCCCGAGAAATAAGGCTTTTTAACACAACGAAGGAAAAAAGGAAAATGCTGGTTACCAGCTTTTTTTTCCTTTGCTGCAATATTTAATGCCTTTTCAGAAACAAATTTCATCATTTGGGCCACACTCAATTTGTACATCTGCAACAACTTTAAATTGGATAAGTCTAAAATTTTGTCGTTTGGTACAGATTTACAGAGTTCTTAACTCTTTACCACGCAATCCTGAATGTTAACGACTTGAAGAAAGAAGGCTTTTGAAAACAGTGTGGGAAAAGGAGAAAATGCTGGTAACCAGCAATGTTTTCTACCCTATCAACAACAGGAGTCATCTTTTGAGCTACATCTAATTTGTCGTCTGCACCAGCTTTCAAATTTGGTTTGAGTCTAAAATTGTCATGTGGTAGAGTTAACTCTTTACCAAACGACAAAATTTTAAACTGGTTGAAATTGAAAGCATTTGCAGACGACAAAATAAAAGTGACTCTAAAATTGAAATTTGTTTTGGGAAGGGTAGAAAAGATTGTGGGAAAAGGAGAAAATGCTGGTTACCAGCATTTTCTCCTTTTTCCACAATGTTTTCAAAAGGCTCTTTTCTCAGGGTCGTTAAAAGTCGGGATTGTGTGGTAAAGGGTTAATGAAGGTGAAATTCTATTATGATAATTACCTGTCTTCCTCCAGGGTAGGTAATGGTTGTTGCTTTGGTAGCTCTTGAAAACAATAATCCTTTACATGAAATTTTCCCTTGTCATTCTCTGGCTCTTCTCCATAGACAGCCACAATAACTCCTATAAGATACCGCAGTACACAGACTGATTTAGCCACTACTATATGAGCCATGCATCTCCATATTGCATTATACCGAGCAAGAAATAGCGTTATTATAAGTCCATAAATCCATTTTGACAAACAACCGACTAATGCATGAGGTAGACTTATCCTTTGACAAGCAGAAGATCTAAAGATTGCGGAAATTTTGGCACGGACTGCGCAGGATAACATGGGTCGATACTGTTCGCAAATGCATTAAGCCCCTTTTTCACGGAGTATGGCTCATTTTTTTTTTTTTTTTTTTTTTCCAGCTTTCATATTTACAGTTCAACAAAATTCAAGGAAATAATTTCTACATAACAAGCTATTTCTCTATTCATAAATAGAGAATGGGAGTTTACTTAGCATCTTATTAACTCCTAAATCAAATTTGTGGCAGACAACAAGTAGAACATCCTTTTAACTCTTTACCACACAATCCTGACTTTTAATGACCCTGAGAAAGAAGCCTTTTGAAAACATTGTGGGTAAAGGAGAAAATGCTGGTAACCAGCATTTTCTCCTATTCCCACAATGTTTTCTACCCTTTCCAAAACAAATTTTAGTTTTTCAGTATCCTTTATTTTGTCGTCTGCCACTGCCTTCAATTTGAACTAGTCTAAGATTTTGTTGTTTGGTATTTAAAAGAATTAAACCAACAGTTAACATTAATTAGGTTTCAAAGGTGACAACATTTTTTTTCTTTAGGAAAAAAAAGATATGCTTCAAAACCTGAACCATTGAATTCACAATTTAACACAGAACAAGTTCTGTGACTCTTTTTACAGCTAGATGAGTTTTTTCCCGATTTTCATCCAAACACAAAATTTTCCCTTTCATTTTTTTTTTTTTTTTGTTTTTTAAACCCCAAAAGGTTTCTAAATCTTTGTGATGTAACAAATGAGTTGGCACATTTATAATGAAAGTTCTTTATAC
The DNA here is from genome assembly GCA_945859785.2 of Tridacna gigas. Classification (NCBI taxonomy): domain Eukaryota; kingdom Metazoa; phylum Mollusca; class Bivalvia; order Cardiida; family Cardiidae; genus Tridacna; species Tridacna gigas. The sequence goes on from OX244030.2 coordinate 23,823,831, forward strand.
GAGAGCATGATGGTGCCAATGCTCACCTGTGGTTGCTTGACGTTAGTGAAATTTCAAAGGTGAAAAAGGACATAAGTACCTTGATGGTTACCTGCCTTTGCTGAGATTTCCCTTTTGATAGTTATCAACTTGTCCAAGATTGAAGTAAGTATCTCCAGTAATAACAGAGATATTACAAAATGTCAAAGTATTCTTTGAAAACAGCCCAGCTAAAAAGGACCACACTTTTTCAAACTGCTGCTTTTTTTTTTTAAAGTCTTCACCAAATGAGTTTTTGACTTGATTAAATTCAAAGAATTTGTAGACAACACAATTAATGTGACTCAAAAACAAAATATGTTTAGGAAGGGTAGAAAACATGGTGGGTAAAGGAGAGAATGCTTATTACCAGCATTTCCTCCTTTTCCCACAATGTTTTTTCAAAAGCCTTCCTTTTAAGGGTAGTTAAAAGCCAGAACTGTGTGGGGAAGGATTAATAGATTGCAGCAGCCATATTCAAAGCTGGCAGACCAAGCCCCCATTGCTCAGTCGGTAGCGTACAGGACTGGAGAACAGAAGGTCGCTGGTTCAATCCCCAGCTTGGCCAATTTCTTTCCAAGGACTGATGATAGCCGCTGCAACAGATTCACTCTTCTCTCACCACTGACCACTATTTCAACGATGGTTATGAGGGAAAGCAGCCAGTGGCTTGGAAAGAATATTGTGCTGAGTACTGGTAAAAAGAAACTCCAGGAAAGCATGGATAGGTGCACTGGCCGCCGTGATATAACTGAAATAATGTTGAAACGGCGTTAAATACCATACAATCAATCAACAATCAAGGCTGGCAGGGTCCTGCATGGCCCAGTGGTAAAGTGTAGGACTCATGACCTGAAGGTCCGAGGTTCAAGCCTCACTGAATCCATTGGGAAAGACATCTCAGAGCCCTAGCCCAGTACGGATGAAATCCAGGAAATACATGGATATGTTAGCCGTCACCATGATCTGACTGATATAATGCTGAAAGTGGCCTTACACACCATTCAATCAATCAATCAATTCAAGGCTGACTGTACAGGAGTATAACCTGTTGTGCCTGGTAGCCCAGTCGATACAGCATAGGACTTGAAACCAGGTGCTTGCGTTTTTTTTATCCCAAACTTGGTTATTATCTTTCCAAAGATTCATGAGGACTATAACCCTTTTGGGGTTGACACCAACTTAGGGTATTTTTTAAGACAGTTAAGATACAGATAAAACTACAGAACATAGTCTGATCTCTGATTTACACTGTCTGCTACTCTGTAACACATTCTGGCAAAAACATCTTTGAAATTATAATTTCTATGGAAAAAGTCTTTTTCATATAGCACCCTAAGGGTTAACTCTTTATCACCCAATCCCGAGTTTTAACGACCCTAAAGAAGAAGCCTTTTGAAAACATTGTGGGAGAAGGAGAAAATGCTAGTAACCAGCATTTTCTTCTTTTCCCATAATGTTTTTTAACCTATCAAGAACAAATTTTGTCATTTGGGCCACCTGTGATCTGTCGCCTGCAAGTGCTTTCAACATAGACCACTCTAGAATTCTGTTGTTTGGTAAAGGGTTAATCCTTTACCAAACAATAGAGTTTTAATACCCCAAGGAAGGAGACTTTTACAAACATTGCGGAAACAGGAGAAAGTTCTGATTATCAGCATTTTCTCCTTTTCCCACAATGTTTTCAACCCTATCAAAGACAAATCCCATCCACTAAGGCAATTTTAATGTATTGAATGCAAATGCTTTCAATTTGGACCAATTCAAAATTTGGGTTCCATTAACCCTTTACCACTTAATCCCAAGTTTTAAAAATCCTAAGGGAGGAGGCTTTTGAAAACATTGTGGGCAAAGGAGAAAAATGCTGCTAACCAGCATTTTCTCCTTTTCCAACGATGTTTCCTCCCTTTGGAAAGACATGACATTTGAGCCACATCCAATTTGTAATCTGCAAATACTTCCAATTGGAACCAGTCTAAAATTTTGTCCTTTGCCTGGGGTCCGTCAAGAATTAAATGCCTATCTTTATTAAGATGCATGTGTGAACTAATGTCAAATTACCTGTTACAATGGTCTGTACTTTCAACTCTCCAACTAATACAATCCTCTGTAATTCATCTTCCAAAATAAGTTTGTCTGTTTCACTTGTGTATTTTGATGACAAAGGCTGTGGCAGAAGTCCATGCTGAAAGAAGTCAGTTGGTCATGACGGTAATGTTATGTTTCATTTAACACTTGAGGCTCAAATAAAACTCAACACTCACATGCCAAATACACCTTAACTCTTTACTACACAATCCCGACTTTTAATGACCCTGAGAAAGAAGCCTTTCGAAAACATTGAGGGAAAAGGAGAAAATGCTGGTAACCAGCATTTTCTCCTTTTCCCACAATGTTTTCTACCCTTCCCAAAACAAATTTCATTTTTTCAATCACATTTATTCTGTCTGCAAATACTTTCAATTTGGGCTCGTCTAAATTTTTGTCATTCGGTAAAGAGTTAAGTTTAGAAATAAGACACAAATAGTTGCAATTTCAAGGTTTTTTTTGGCAAAAATGTCTCAGCAAAGCAGACTGTACACACGAAAGGTTAGAGTGCAAGTATTGTGCAGTCTGATTTTGATCTCCAATGGCTGCAAGTCAACTTTAGTTGTGAAAGTGGCTTTAAAGTTTAACCCTTTATCAGACGACAAAATTTTAGTCTTTTCTATATTGAAAGCATTTGCAGATGACAATTTCAATGTGGCTCAAATTTTTTTTTTTGATAGGGCAGAAAACATTGTGGGAAAAAAGGGGAAAAATGCTGGTGACCAGTATTTTCTCCTTTCCCACAATGTTTTCAAAAGGCTTCCTTCCCAGAGTCGTTAAAAGGCAACATTGTGCAGTAAAAGGTTATTAAGGGTAGCATATGAATGGGGACCTTAAGTCCAGACATGTGGGGGTGGGTCATAAACTTCAAGACCCAAAATCATTAATGTTTTATCACACAATCCGTACTTTAAACGACACTACCAGAGAAGGCAAATGCAGCATTTTCTTCTTTTCCCACAATGCTTTCTACCCTATCAAAGACAGAATTCATGATTTTAGCAACATTTAATTTCTCATCTGCAAATGCTCTCACTTTAGCCCCAAATATTGTTGTTTGGTAAAGAGTTAATTGTCCACCTAAACCCAAATTATGGGAACTCAATTCAATGTATTGATGAGGCAATTCCAATGAGTACCTACAACAACTGTTTTAATACAGAACTAAAAGGTTACTACTATAGTCCTAATATCAGAAACCCCTTGAAACAAAATACTCTGCTTATCTGTACCTATGCTTCCTTTCTACCCATATGCATCTTTGAAATGTTGGACTATCCTTACCTCATCACTGATTTCTTTCAGGATACTTGGCTTCAGTTCCATATGCTTAAACAAGGTTCCAACCACAACACATGTCTCATCACTGTGTAATTCATGAAGTTTCCGTATTGTTATGCCAGTGCCTGCAGTTAAAATACATGTATAGAATGCTTTGATAGTATGAAATTTTTTTTAACTTTGTCGTATATTTCTTTAAAGAATTAATTTATATTTTCTATCTTGTGCAATTCTTCTTAAACAACAACAACTTAATTTGTTTATATTTTCACTTTCAACATTATGCCAGTTATAGTGTGGCAGCCAGTGCACCTATTATGCTTTACTGGATTCTTTTTACCAGTACTTGATGCAGCTCTCTTTAAGAGTCATAAGCTGCTCTCCCACATAAACATTGTCCAAGCAGTGGTCAGCAATGAGAGAAGATGAATGACAATCAATCAATCATTCATTTTTGAAAGAGGTTGGTGAGGCTGGGATTTTACCCGTACCAAACAAATCAGTGTTTTAAGATCCTGAGGAAGAATGCTTTTGTACACCTTGTTGGAAAAGGCAAAAGTTGTGACAAGCATTTTCTCCTTTGTCTACAATGTATTCTACCCTTTTGAAGACTGTGACATGATTTCATCATTTGAGACATACTCAACTTGTCAACTGTATGTGCTTCCAATTTGGATAAGTTTAAAATTTTGTTGTTCGGTGAATGGTTATTTAACACTTAAGCTGCTGAATAAATGAAACGCAAATTTCTGCTCAATACTAAAAGCCCAAACATTGCGATTTCAAAGTTGATTTCACCGGAAAGAAAATACCGTATCGGACAGTGCAGATCAAAGATCAGACAGCGTATTCTGTGCAGTCTGATCTTGATCTACACTGTCCGCTAAAGGTCAGTGGGTCGCAATTAGCAGGTTAAGGGTTAACTCATGATCCCTGGATTTCTAACCCTGTATGTTGCTGGGTTACTAGCACAGCCGTAGTTTTACACAAATCTGTTAAAGACTACTGATATGTCTACTTTTTCTCTGATTAGCAGTTCTCTACTGATTCCATACATAATAATGCTTCATTGTGTTTTGGTTTGCCAGCCCCGTGGCCCACAGTGTGGGGCTGTATTCTCCAAACCTTCTAAATGGCATTCTAATGTTCAAGAATTTTCTAAATTTCAAAGGAACCAAATTTCTGATTGGCTTAACTAAATGTTCGATTAATTTAGTGAATCTGATATTATGTCAGTTTAACCCTTTCCCAAACGACAAATTTTATAGACTCTTTCAAATTCAAAACATCTGGAGACAACAAATTTAAAATTGGTACAAATGTGCATAAGCTCTCTGACAGGGTAGAAAACACTGTGGAAAAAGGAGAAAATGCTGTTTACCAGCATTTTCTTCTTTTCCCACATGTTTTCAAAAGTCTTCTTTCCCAGAGTTGTGAAAACCTTGGATTGTTTGATAAAGGGTTAATTTAGCACAGAATTCAGAATGGTTTGTAAATGCATATCCAGGACTTTATGATCAAGTGACATCAAACATGTTTTAACCCTTTACCACACAATCCCAAGTTTTAACGACCCTGAAAAAGAAGGCTTTTGAAAACACAGTTGGAAAAGAAAAAGATGCTTGTAACCCACATTTTCTCCTTTTCCCACAATTTTTTCTACCAATTCAAGGAAAAACACTATCATTTGAAATAAATTTGAATTGTTGTCTGTAAATTACTAAAGTCCTTCAATACTGACATGTCTAATATTTGCCATGTGGTAAGGTTTATGAGACAATCAATAGTTTACAACAGTATCCAGGTATTTTAAATAGCCAAGTATGGCAATATTGGCTTGATAGAGTCAATGGTTTGGAGGTTTGGGTAGATGTAACAAGGAATCAATAAAGTAATTATTTACACTGTGTCATTTGTCACATCCAAAACCTACATTTATTTTGCTCATTATTTAACATTTCAATATCTGAGCATTAAAATTAGTGTTACTAAAACTGTTTTTTGTCTTTTACGAGAAACAAATTAAAGCTGGATATTGGTTTTGAAAACTGCCAAATGCACTGAAGCTACAATAACATAATTATTTTGTTACCAAAACCTCGACTGTCTTTACTTGAAAAGTCCAATGAACCGAACTTGTCTGTTACTGAAACATGTCTCCCGAATCCATAATAAGGCAAATGAACTGCAAAAACAGCACTGTAAATTACATATATATAGGTACCCCATTTTTTTCTTGCTGTGGCCTCCAATACCGGGCGCTGGGTCATCAGTCGTTCTGAATATAAGTGCGCATACTGGCGCATAAAATTCCGATCTTTCAGTCGAAATCGGCCGGACTTATCCACGAATTCACATGACTTTCTCTCAAATCTGCTTTCTTCCTCTGTGGAAAGTGAAAGGAAACTTTCTACTTTTTTAGCTGAAGGTTTAAAAGAATATTCCATCATATAACATACAGAAATGACAACAAATGTGATAGGTTGCGGGTAATTATTTACTTTCACTTCAGCAAAGTTCCCGCTATTTCATCTGCATCAATAGACGATTGACTATCGTACAAAACTATATTCAGACCGCTGACAAGTTCTGCCGCTGAATTAACAACCAACAGCGAATTTTGTATCAGTGTCTACGGTATTTGTTACATAAGAGAGTAGCCATTTGAGCTGTAAATTTTTTTGGCTTTTCTTATTTTTTGGGGGGGATCGATGTTTGGGGAAGTGGAACACAGGGTTTGAGAGCTGCCGACAGGGATCGTTTCGGGGATAGTATAAGCATTATTGAAGTGATGGTGACACAATGTAGTTATCTCCCTTGAAATGGGGGGGGGGGGGGGCTGCTCCATGGCCTTACACTGCCTTGGTAGCCTGTACATTAATGGGTTATAACTAAATCTCTATTGTACTTTATCCTATATTTTGTAGCCAAATCGTCATTGGTTGTAATATACATAGCAAGTGACCATAAATATTTCATCAAATTCCGAATTTCCATGGACATGCATGGATTTTTTTAGTGTTCAAGAAAGTTAATTTGATCTACGCTGCTTCTGATCTTTCGATCATAAGGAAGACTACACAGGTAGAAAGCGATGTTACTTGGGTTGTTTACACTAACATGCTAATAGTGTTCATTGATCGAAATCAAAGTTGTAGCTCTCCAAGACATAACGGTGTTATTTTTCTGCTAAATTTTGGCGACGTTGCTATGTTGACTTCAATATAAAACAACGTTTACGAAAATATTGATCACCTTTTTGAACATTCATATAACAATATTATAGTGATACACTGTATTCTGCTTGAAATATGTATTGTATTGTAACATTCAGTTTCCTTTTTTTTTTTTTTTTTTGATATAAATTTCATAACTTCAGCTTTAGTTCTTAACCTACAATAAATTAAGAAGTAACTTTAGTTGAAAATACACACGTTTCAATAGGGATTCGGGCTTGAATGCAATATTTATTGCTATTAACTGTTGATCTACTATGTATTGTCTCCACTGGCCTTCAGATATGTTTTATTTCTGACCACTTTCTTTACGACCTGGAGCTAGTCTGTGACAAGAGCTTGTTGGATGTTCTCCAACATAAGAACACCCAAAGTGTGCCTGCTTAGGAAAACGTTTGTTTACCAACTTTAGAACAGCCGCCTCTTTGCAGGGATGCCTGCCCTTTGGGGACTCAAAAAACGATTGCTAAACTCTGTACCAAACGAGAGAACTCTAGACTTTTCTGCCAATGAAAAAAAAAAAAAAAAAAAGCCCGCATACAACAATTTATGTGTGTTCAAGTGATCAAATGTGTCTTTTGTATGATGGAAAAAGGAGAAATTGCTGGTTACCAGCAATTTCTCCTTTTTCCCTACAATGTTTTCAAGAGCTTTTCACATTGGGATACTTAAAACACGGGATTGTTCGGTAAAGGGTTAGTACATGTTGCCTAGTGAATAGAGGCCACAAAGGCATGGCTTACTGTATTCGAACATTCAATCTACTGTCTGGTAGATGTATTCTTTCCAGTGTTATATTAGGTCTCAATTTTTATGGGGCTGTTTTAGCTCCACTGACACACACTATAGGTCTAATGAGCTAATTGAGTCCGACGTGCGCCCATACACATGCGTTAACTTTTACTTCAGAAATCTCCACTGAAACCAGATCTACCTAGCCAGTTTTTATATCTGCCGAGCCAGATTTTACCTAACTTAATGATTTAATTCTAGTCAGCTTAATCATTTTTTAGAAGAATTCAAGACTCTGTCAAGATGCCTGGTTGGCATTGCAGAGAAAAACAGGAAAAAATAAAGGTTACATAAATCTTTTCCTCCAAAACTAGTCTTTGGAATTAGCGTCAAACTGTCATCTTCAGAACATTTTCATCATTAAAAAGTCAAAATCGTGACTCCTGTAGGCTCGGCGTGTTTTCACTCACAATTCGTGACATGTCGCAATGAAAGTTGCGTTAAAGAGAAATAACTCATATTCAAAAGCACATTGTATTAGCATTTATCTTTCTTGATTACAACACTGCTTCGAGTATTATACAGTTTGAAACGGTCCCTGACCTGAATTAGGCAAGGTCAACCTCGATCCATACTGACAACAAGAATGCAATGGCTGACATGCTCTGTAGTCGCCGAGTGGAAATGAAAGACTCGGCCTCTGTTAGTGAAACTGGTTCGGATATAGGGGATAATAACACTCAGGGAATTAAGGATGATATCCTTGAATCTGGATTTGTCGAGGAAAGATTTCGTGTGGACAGAAAGAAATTGGAGCAAATGCTCCAAGGTGAGTAAACTCCACAGACTTTCAGACTGGATAGTTCCAATGTATATTTTCGCTATTTTTCTCATAAATGCCATAGTAATGCATGTAATCACGAGAAACTGAAAAGCTACATATAATTTTTTATCATAGAGTACTCTGAGAACTATTTTGAATGAAACCAATGGAACTGCTAAATATGAACCGAATTCCAGACGAGCAATTGGTACCTTTCTCAGACTGAATGGTTTTCAGATTTCAGAAAGCTGTATTTGTCCTTAACTCTTACCAAAGACTGGTCCAAATTGAAAGCATTTGCAGACGACAATAAATGTGACTCAAAAATTGAAATTTGCTTTGGGAATGGCAGAAAACAATGTGGGAAAAGGAAAAAATGCTGGTTACCAGCATTTTCTCCTTTTCCGACAATGTTTTCAAAAGGCTTCTTTTTCAGGGTTGTTAAAAGTCAGGATTGTGTGGTAACGGTTAAAAAAAACAATTGAAAAATTATAATGTCCAGTATTAAACTCTTGTTAGTATTTTGTAAATAATCCTTACAACGAAGAAATTGGAAAGATGAAGGAAAATGAATCTTAAGCCATTAACCCTTTACCACACAATCCAAGATTTTTTAATGAATGAGGAAGAAGCCTTTTGAAAATTAAGTAGAAAATGGAGAAAATGCTGGTAACTAATTTTACTATACCAAACAATATTTTATCAACCCTGAGGAAGAAATAAAATATTTTAGGAAAAACAGAAAATGCTGCTTAACAGCATTTTCTGCCATTTCCACAATGTTGACTAACCTTCCAGTAACAGAAATCATCATTTTAGCCCCAATATGCAAATGCCCAAAGTTTGTAGATTTCTGTCCTTTGCCCAAAAAGAGTGAAAGGAACTTACTTGTACTTGGTTGACAGACCTAGCCATTGTGTGTGACAGTCTCTTAACCCTTTACCATATAATCCGGAGTTTTAATAATCCTGAGGAAGCTTTTGAAAACATTGTGGGGTAACCAGTATTTTCTCCTTTTCCTGCAATGTTTTCTACTTGATTTAAGGCAAGTTTTACCATTTTGGCAACCTCTGATTTGTCATCTGCAAATGCTTTGAATTTGGACAAGTTGAAAATTAAGTCGTGTGGCAAAGAGTTAACTCTTCAACAAATGACAAAATTTTAGAATTGTTCAAATTGAAAGCAGTTGCAGACGATAAATTAGCTTTGACTCACATGATTACATTTGTTTCAAAAATGGTAGAAAACATGATTAATGAAAAGGATAAGGTAAGATTAAGATGAGATGAGTAGCACAGAATACAAATTTTAGTCTATAGTATCATTATGTAGGCTATGGAATACAGATTATTGACCCTTAGAGGGCCGAATAAACCTATTAGACATTTTCAATCTAGAAATATGATCCCAGAAATTGCAATTTCATTGCCATTTTTTGTCTATAATGTTTCAGCAAAGTGGACAGTGTTTTGTGCATGTTTTGTGCAGCCTGATCTTGATCTACACAGGTAATTATAGATTATAGTTTCAAAGGGTGCTTCAAGGGTTGAAAAGGTTTGTCATTCATTTAAATATGCGGATTTTTACCTGTCCATGCACAGGTTGGATGATAGAAAATATTACTTTGTTGGGACAGTAAGTTTAGAACAACACAAAAGCAAATAATTTGATTTTCCAATTGTCCCATATTCATTACCATTGGCAAAAAAAGAGAACAGTGAAAACTAGACAACTAAAATGAAATATTCTGTGAAATAATTCAAGCAACATTCAGGTAACATCATTAAAAGCAAAATCTTATTAAATTGAGCTGTGCTCTGGCAAAAAGGGGTGTAACTCTTCACCAAATATGAAAATTTTAAACTTGTACAAATTGAAACCATTTGCAGAGGACAACTTTAGTGTGTATCAAATATTTGAAAATGTCTTTGAAAGGGTAGAAAGCATTGTGAGGAAAGGGAGAAAATGTTGGTTACCACCTTGTTCTCTTTTACCACAATATTTTCAAAAGCTCCTTTTTCATGATTGTTAAAATTCTGGAAAGTGTGGTAAAGGGTTAATGCATCTCCATAATGCATTATATCAAGCAAGTCATCAAAAAGTTATGGACTCGGAAATCGTTTTAACAACCAACTGAATAATGAGGTACATGTAGTATGGTTGGTCCTTTGACATGCAGCAACTTTACAAATACATGTAGTAAAAAGTTTCAACCCAGGTCAGCTTGTGTGGACTGCACAGGCTGACATTGATTTATAAATACTTTTTGCAAGTGCATTAAACTCCCTTTTCATAGAGCATGGCTCAGTCATAATTTGAGTTTTAGAACTTCCTTTTTTTCTGAGTGGCTGAGATAAATTTGGTACACTGTGTGAACTAACATGGAAAAATTTTCATGTTTGCTTCAAACAGTTTGTGAACATGTTTATTTGTTCAGAGCCTTAATGCAATTCACATCACAGACTATATCAAGATAGACATCTCTCTTTTTCTCAGGAGAAACTTGGCTAACGCTTTACCAGACAAGAAAATTTGTAGAATTGTCTCAAAAGCACAAAGTGTTGCAGATGGCAAATTAAATGTGTCATAAGTCAAGGGATTTTTCTTTTGAAAGGGTAGAATACTGTGTTGGGAAAGAAGAAAATGCTGATGCTGATGCAGCATTTTCTCTTTTTGTCCACATTGTTCAAATTCTGAATTTTTAATTTTGCTGAAGGCCAGCAAGCTTAAGTCATGGCCCTGTGTCCATCATGCATACATCTGTCATTGTCTTAAATTATGTTTCAGGCATCTTCTCTGAAACTACATTCAAAGCCAGTTTTTACCGAAATTCACAGAAATGATCTTTCCTTGGCTCTTTCAAGAATTTCTTCTAAGAATTTGATTCCTGTACAAACTCTGGTCACATGGCAACAAAACTAAAAAATATTGAAAATCTTTAAAAATCTTCTTGTCCCTAACCATAAGGTCTAGGGATACCAAAATAGGCATGTTGCTTCATCTAGAGGACCACTAGCAAGATTGTTCAAATTATAGCCCTGGGGTCAAAATTTGTCCCATGCCGGAGTCACAAGTTTTACATACTAGATATATAATGAAAACTTTAAAGATCATCTTTTTTGTAACCATTAGACCTAGGGCTACAACATTTTGCATGTAGCTTTATCTAGGTGACATCTACCTAGATTGTTAAATTTATAGCCTTTGTGTCAGAATGGCCTGGCCCTGGAGGTCACAAGTTTTACATGGGATTGGTTATATGGTTATACTTTGAAAACTTACATGATTTTCTTGTTCAAGGGCTACCAAATTTTGAATGTAGCTTTATCTGGTTGACCCCTACGGTAATTGTTCAAATTATAGCCCAGGGGTAAAGTTTTTGGCCCACCCCAGCGGTTACAAGTATTACATGGGCATTTTTATATGGCGAAAACTTCAACAATTTTCTTGTTCAAGGGCTACTAAATTTTGAATGTAGCTTTTATCTAGTTTAGCCCTACAGAGGTTGTTCAAATTATAGCCCTGAAGATTGGCCCACCCTAGCAGTTACAAGCATTAAATTTTTTAGAGAATTTTTAGCTCACCTGAGCACAAAGTGCTTAAGGTGAACTTTTATGATCATGCTGTGGCCGTCGTCCAGGCGTCAACAGTTACCTTGCATCAAATACTCATGAAACTAGGTCAGATTGTCTGTCTTGATGATATCTCACACAACTTTGAAATTGAGTCATGTCTGGTCAAAAAGTAGGTCACTGGGCTAAATCTAAGAAAAACCTTGTGTGTGATTTAGAGGCCATATTTTCAGCCTGATACTTTTGAATCATGGTCAGAATGTTTGTCTTGATAATATCTTGGACAGGTTTGAAAATGGGTCATGTGTGGGTCAAAAAGTAGGTCACTGGGCCAAATCTTAGAAAAACCTTGTGTGCACTCTAGAGGCCACATTTTCAGCCTGATACTCTTGAAACTTGGTCAGAATGTTTGTCTTGATGATACCTTGGACAAGTTCAGTGTTGGGTCAGAAAGTAGGTCACTGCCAGATCTAAGAAAAACCTTGTGTGCACTCTAGAGGCCACATTTTCAGCCTGAAACTCATGAAAGTTGGGTAGAATGTTTGTCTTGGTAATATTTGGGACAAGTTTGAAATTGGGTCATGTCCAGTCAAAAAGTAGGTCACTGAACTAAATCTTAGAAAAAAACCTTGTGTGCACTCTAGAGGCCACATTTATAGTCAGATACCCATGAAACTAGGTCAGATTGTCTGTCTTGATGATATCTCACTTAAATTTGAAATTATGTCATGTTGGGTGAAAAAGTAGGTCACTTGGCCATATCTTAGGAAAAGCTTGGGTAGCTCCATAAAGGCCACATTTTCAGCCTTTTACTGATAAAGATTGGTCAGAATGTTTATCTTGTTGATATCTCAGACAAGTTTGTAAGTGGGTCATGCTCAGCCAAAAAGTAGGTCACATGGTCAAATCTTCGATAAAACTTGTGTGCACTCTGGAGGCCAAATTTTCAGTCTGATACTCATGAAACTTGGTCAGAATGTTTGTTTTAATGATATCTTGGACAGGTATGGAAGTTAGTCACATTGATTCAAAAAGTAGGTCACTTACACCCATGTGTTTTACATCATTAAAACTAGGATCTCTTCAGCTTTATCAACTGTAGATGGCTTTCCTCAGGTGAGTGCTTTAGGGCCAATGGCCCTCTTGTTTTTGAAAAATCATCTCGTTTGAAACCATTTGACCTAGAATTGTAATGTTTGTTTAAAGAATTGTTTTGCATGGTTTGTATTTATTAGGTATTGAAGCGATACAGTGCCATGTGACCCTCTTGTTTAAAGTTTCTGATGAGATTTTGAATCTGAAAAATTTTCTGTGTTAATTAATCTTAGTGCAACAAATAGATTTATTTGTGATAGACAGTCTAGAAACAAGACCCAAATAAGTGAGGTAACAAGTTTGATTTTTTTTTTTATAGCTGAATGCACTGGCTTTTGACCTACTTCTTGGTAATGGTATATTCCTATTCCAGTGAATTTGCAGTTGGTAAAAAATGAAGACATGTTTATTCTGCAGGCACGTGCAGACTTATTTACAGGATGGTCAATTTAAATGTGGCTCAAATGATGGAATTTGTTTTTGATGGCGTAGAAAACACAGTGGGAAAAGGGAGAAAATGCTGGTTACCAGCATTTTCTCCTTTTCCGGCTTTGTTTTCAAAAGCCTTCTTTGTTATAGGGTCGTTAAAACTCAGGATTGTGTGATAAAGGGTTAAGTATGAATATTCTAGTGTTTCTTATGCTGTTTTTCTTTTATTCCTTGTTTCAAAATGTCGCAGTAAAGGGGACAGTGTAGATCAAAGATCAAACCTCTGCTTTTGTGCAATCTGACCGTGATCTTCAATGACTGCAAAGGCAACCAACATGATGTATGAAGTTGTGATAGGTGCTGAAAGGGTTTAACCCTTTACCACATGACAAAATTTTAGACAAGTCCAAATTGGAAGCAGTAATTGTTGCAGACAACAATGTCATTGTGGCTTAAATGATGCAATTTTTCGTTGATAGGGTAGAAAACATTGTGGGAAATGGAGAAAATGCTGATTACCAGCATTTTCTCCTTTTACCACAATGGTTTTTAAAAGGCATCTTCCTCAGGGTTGTTAAAAATCGGCATTGTGTGGTAAAGGGTTAAGGATAGTAATGCCAAGCTTATTACATTGAATATTTTGGTATGCTATCACTAAGTGGCATCTGATTTGTAATCTCTGAAAACGACCCTTTGATTTTGTTATACAGAAAGAGAAGCTTTCAAAAATAGTATGGGATAAAGATAAAAATACTAGTTAATAGCATTTGTTCTTTCACACAGTGTTTCCTAGGCTGTAAGAGATACTAGTAGGTCCATTTTACATCTAATTTGACTTTCACTAACCTTTGCAGATTCGACAAGTCTAAAATTTTGTCTGGTAAAATTTACAAAGGCGTATTGTTTGAGAATTCTGTATTTGTTTATACCCCTGCAAAAAAACTTCAAGAATCAATGTCTATGCGAAAATATTGAGGTACTGTGATGTTTTTTAATCCTTTACCACACAATTCCAAATTTTAACAACTTTTACAAAGAAAGTCTTTGAAAACATTGTGAGAAAAATGCTGGTAACCATGATTTCTTCTTTTTTCATATTTTCTATCCTTTCACAGACAAGTCTTATCATTTGAGCCACTTTTAATTTGTCTTCTGCAAATGCTTCCAATATCAACAACTCTGAAATTTTGTCATCTGGTAAAAAGTTAAAAAAACTTTTAGAACAAAAGCCTATAATTCAGTATGGTTATCATAGCCTTTCTTTAACGTAGAATACTTTGAAACAAACTTGCCATTTCCACTGTGGGGAAATGTTTGTATGGATTAGACAGTAAAAGGATAGCCAAAAACAAATACTGCTGTGCTTTGGGCTTATCAAACAGTAATGGTTTGAAGTTAAGCTGTAAATTTGTTATATCATATGAAACAGCTGTAGCAGTTTAACCTGTTTCTTAGTCTGTAACTTTGAAGGACTGTAGCAAAGCATACAGGTCAAGATAGACCTACTACTACTCCTCCTCTTCATTCAAGCTTTAACTTTTCATCATAAGAAAAAAATGTAGACATTGTTAATGTGGCTCAATTTATAGACTCTGTATTCGATATGGGGAAAAAAATTGTGGGAAAAGGAGAAAATGCTGTTTACCAGCCCTTTTCTCCTTTTTCCACAGTGTTTTCAAAAGGCCTCTTTCTCCTGGTTGTTATACCTCGCTATACAAGGGATATTATCAAACCTCCCTCTTTCAGTATTGAGGTCTTGTAATGTTCTGTATCTGGTATTAAAGTGAAACTGCAACAGTGATCGTACATGTACCATACCAGTCAGAGCACCTGTCTATATCCTCCTGGAATTTCTTTTGTGCAAAATTGTTTCCTGGCCTCATGCTCCTTTCTCACATTAACCCTTTACCACACAATCAGGACTTTTCAACGACCCTGTGACAGAAGCCTTTGAAAACTTTGTGGGAAAAGGAGAAAATGCTGATAACCTACATTTTCTCCATTTCCCACGATGTTTTCTACTCTTTCCGAAACAAACTCCAATTTTTCAGTCATATTTATTTTGTCATCTGCAATGGTTTGAAGTAAAACCAGTCTAAAATTTTGTCGTTTGGTAAAGAGTTAAATTTTGTACAAAGTTGAAACAATGCTTAGCTGTGAAAGAGGAACACCTCAGAGACTCTTCAATCTGGATTGGAAACAGTTTTAATCTGGCAAGGGACTTAACCCTTTACCAAACAATTCAGAGTTTTAATGACCCTGAGAAAGAGGGCCTTTGAAAACATTGTGTAAAAAAGAGAAACTGCTGGTAACCATCATTTTCTCCTTTTTCCTTTTTGTGTCCTTTCAAAGATGATTTTCACTATTGGAGGCATATTTGTTGTCTGCAAGTGCTTTGAATTTGGACAATTTCAATTTTTTTGTTTTTTGGTAAAGAGTTAACCCTTTACCGCTCAATGCCTCCTTTTAAGCCTTTTGAAAACATTGTGGTAAAAGGAGAAATGCTGGTAACCAGCATTTTCTCCTTTTCCCATAATGTTTTCTTCCCTATCAAAGAAAAACTGCACCATTTGACCCGCATTGAAATTATTATCTGCAAATGCTTTCAATTTGGATTTCCTTGTCTGGTAAAGGGTTAAACATACAACCCTTGGATTACCAGCCCTGCATGTTACCAGGCTGGCTCTTTGGAACAGCAAGCTGGGATTTTCTCTCAGATTTATCGAAATCCAAAAATACTAATACTTTGCTTAACAACAAACTTTTAGGCTTCTCCAAATTCAAAGAACTTGCAGACAAACAGAGTGTTGCTCAAAGCATGAAATTTGCCTGTCAGTGGGTTGAATAGGTGGTAGAAAAATTAAAAAGCAAAGGAGAAAATGGTTGTTACCAGCATTTTTAAACTTAATTCCTGCAATGTTCTCTAAGATTTTCTCGCTAAAGATCACAGTGAATTTGTCGTCTGCAAATGCTTTTAATTTGGTGACAGTCTAGTCCAGATTGGTTTGGTAAAGGATTGATGAATGGTTTCACCATACATGTATTTACTTCGTGGATGATTTATGATTACCATGTTTTGAAGGTGATTATTACATTATGAAATGAGTTTTTCTACATATCCTTTGATGTGGTATTTAGGGTGGTTGAACGGTTGTTACTGTTAGTACTCATTATGTGAAACCCTAATCATAAATATATCTGATTAATTGAATGGCATTTTACGTGGCTTTCAACATTATTCCAGTCATATCATGGAGATTAGCTCACATATTTATGTGTGTCCTGAGTTTTAAGTGCCTTGAAGAGGCTTACCCAAGGATACTCCCACATAAAAACCGTTAGTGACAGTCATACCTGTGAACATTTGGAATTATTTGGTTAAGGGTTAATGGGATGATGCTGGCTTTGGTAACCTTTTCAAACTTTTGTTTAATCCTTAACCACACAATCACAACTTTTAGTGATCCTGAATACAGAGACTTTTGAAAACATTTGGCTGTGGTTTAGCCAAGCAGAGATTGCATTACTTTCTAAACCTAGAATTAGACGAAGAATGCAATGGAGTACGACGTAACATTGAACTGTTGGTGAATAGCGTCCCAGGTGACTCAGAATTAAATGCATGTTTCATGAAGACACAGTTGAGAATGTAGCCATAAAGTTTGAACATGACTAAGCTCTGTATAAGAGAACTGAGTTTTTTACTTTTCCTTTCCCTTTTTAGAGCCCCTAAGCCTAGCACTGTACTGGTTAAACCAAGGACACAGGCTTTGATACCAATGAAATAATGTAGGAAGAAGTGTAAAACACCATTCAGTCAATTAATTTGAATTTTTCAATTATGGCATAATTAGTGAAATCATTTTGCAGATAGTAATTATTGAAAGTATTTTCAGGCACTGGTAACAGTACTGGTAACTGATTGATTGATTGGTTGGTTGGTTGATTGATTGATTGATTGATTATTTGACGTTTAATACCCTTTTCAACATTATTTCAGTGATATCATGGCAGCCAGTGCATCTATTTATGCTTTTTAGGAATTTCTCTTACCAGTACTTCGCTGAATACTCTTCCCAAGCTGCTGGCTGCTCTCCTACATAACTATCATCAAAACAATGGTCAGCAGAGGGAGAGGAATGAATCCTGTTGCAATGGCTATTATTATTCCTTGATAGAAAGAAATTAACTGACCAAGGGATTTGAAGCAGTGACTCCCAGTTCTTAAGGCCTAAAAAAAAAAATGTCTTGTTTCCGGTTACGCCTCCAAATTTTCCAGGGTCAGTAGGTAGGAAAACTTTTTTTTTTTGAGAAGTTTTTTTTCAAATGTCTCTGAGGAAATTTGTTAAAAACTCCTGTTTTCATATAGTTGTAAACTTTTTTTATTATTTAACCCTTTCTCAAACAACAAAATTTTGGACTAAACCAAACTGAGAAGGTCTGCAGAACAGAAATTAAAGGTACCACTCATGATGATTTCTGTTTTTGATAGGGTAGAAAACATAGCGGGAAAAGGAGAAAATGCTGGTTACCAGCATTTTCTCCTTTTCCCACCATGTTTTCAAAAGGACTCTTCTCCTGGGTCATAAAAACCAGGGATTGTTTGGGAAAGGGTTAATAATTTGTAACTTTCATTTTAATAGGCAATATATGTGTTTTGAAGGATGGTATAAACCATTTTAATAAAAAAACAGAATTCTTTTAACAGTACTCTTAGTTTTGAGTGGTGTCATTTTACAGCAGACCATAACATGGGTCGTAAAGCTGAAGACTGAATGACAAACATTGTGGACCCTGATCAGATGGCTGTTCTGGGGGCAGCCTGATTTGGGTCCACAGTGTTGCTTATACCTGACTGCCTGAAAACTTACTGTAATATCAGTAGGGTAATAATTAGCCACAGCAATTGAGAAGACCTGCGTTGCACCATATTAAAGCAAACTACAAAAGTGCAGATCAACCAACGTATCCATACCGTCTGATCAGCACATTTGTGGTACACTTCTTGGATATGGTTGAAGTCTATCTTACTTTGAAACCACCCACATGTTTTGTCATGACAAGTCTCTGACAGCTGTCTGCTAAAATTATAAAATGTTAGCAAAGAATTCATTCTGTCAATGGTATAAGATACAGACCGGGAAAAAAAAAAACTGATCAAAATCAGTCGGATCTTGTTTACCCTGCATTTATTTTCTCAGTCATAAAATCCAAACACAACCAACTGTCATTCCTAATAGGCCAGTACTTTTGGAACCTTGATAATTTTAGGAAAGTGTCAGAAATTGCCAAGTTTTTTCGCAGTGGGACACGGACACAAAAATGTTACAGCTATTTTGCCAGATGAGACAGGAGACAAGACATCATATGTTGGCCTCCTGGTCTACACGTATAAAGATTCATACAATCGCTAGATCGCATCTTTCAAGACTTTTGATTTTTATATTGGGGCTAATGGAAAACGAAAGTAGCCACTTACAGAGCATTTAACTGACTGTACAAATCCTTTTGCGTACGGATGGAGTTCTTCTAACACACTGTTTATTTTTATGGAGTGTGTCAAACACACGATCATGTCTTTTTGCCCCTCATGATCGCATTTTTCGAGGTGAATGGCCAAGAGACTTGTGGGCTCGAGAAACGACGCCATTTCGGGGGAAGTAACTGGTGACTGGCACTGACCGGTAAATTCCGGTACTGGACTAAAAACCAGGACTCAATTATGGGTCATGGAAGCTTGGAGAATTTTCCGATAGGCAACAGCCGGAAAAAAATTTTGAGTTGGCGAGTTTTTGGCACACACGGTCGGGTAACCGGAAACATGACATTTTTTTTTCTAGGCCTAAGTCCTGTATGCTATAGAATGCATTCGGCATACCTCGGGTGATCCGGTGATCAAATTCCTCGGCTGTATCACGTAGCTTGATATGCACCTACACGGTACATTTCGCACATCTCCGGAAGCACACCGCTTTACCGTTATTGAAATTGTAAGGCTCCTCTTTAGAAAGAACGCATGAGTAAATTTTCTATCGTTATCTTTCTAAGAATATTTCATTCGGCAAACAGTTTGTACATACAATTTTTAGCGTGGTTTATCAATTCCATTCGGAGCTTTCATCGACAGATCGATAGAAGTGAATAACTTCATAGTGGTTGTTCATGTCGTTGCTAAGCGATCTACAGGGGCGCCGCCATGTTTAAGATCATGTGATTGGTAGTTCAAAATGGAAGCCTCCCTTATACAGACGAGGTTAGATGTAGGTACGGAATCGGCCGAGTTGTGACGAGTGCTATAGAATGCTGTACCAGAGCTAAGACATTTGCTAATAAAAAAGAGTTAACTCTTTAAATACAGTCCTGAGTTTTAACAACTCTGAAGAAGGCTTTTGTAAAACATCATGGGAAAAGAAGAAAATGCTGGTAACCAGCATTTTCCTCTTTTCCCACAATGTTTTCAATGATCTCAAAGACAGAATACTGATACTGTTGTATGTGCCCCATTTTATTTGTCATCTGCAAACACTTAATTTCAATTTGAACTAGTATAAAATTTTGTTGTGTGGTAAAAAGTTAAACCCCCACTCAAGGTTCCATTATGTCTGTGTTTCTTGATAGTGTTTTCAGGTGTAAATGAGTGCAGAAACAAAAGACCAAAAAAATCAATAATGTACATTATAACAGTATACCTTTAAACTAATTATCAGTCATTTATATTTTGGCAACTTTACAATGATGAACTCATTTCAGTACAAACATGACTTTTTATACCTTTATAGAAGTCTGAGCCCTTTAGAAAGCATGTGTATGAGAGGGGTTCAAAAAGTATCTGCAAAAGTACATGTATCATAATTCTTTTCATTATGACCAATTTTCCATTAGCTCAGTACTTCCTGATGTTGCAGTAGTGACTAGGAAATTCACAGAGATGTACTTTAGCTAATTTTGTCTGATGTGTCATATCAGAAATTTACCAAAGTATAGGTCCGATAAGAAAATTCCAGTTATTAAAAGCCGAGGCACTTTCCCAGATACTTTTCTAACACTCCTCGTCATTTCAAACAATAGCAGGGCCTTTTTCTAACAGTTTTCATGACCATTTAAAGAAAGACTTCGTTCTTTTGCGATAGTATGGTTCCTGCCTGGCCCATTAGTGAAGATTTAGGATTTGAAAAGTGGAGATTCTGGGTTTTATCCTCATTGAACTCCTTACCACACGACAAAATTTTTGACGTCCAAATTGAAAGCATTTGCAGACTACAAATATGAGTCAAATTATGGTTTTTGTCTGTTACAGGGAAGAAAACAAGGTGGGGAAAGAAGGAAATGCTGGTTACCAGCATTTTCTCCTTTTCCCACAATGTTTTCGTAAGTCTTCTTTTTCAGGGTTGTTAAAACTCAGGACTATGTGGTAAAGAGTGAAGGCACTGGGGTTCTCGCCAGCTTGTCCATGGACAAGACATTTCAAAGCACTGTTATAGCCTAGTGCTTTCGAAACCCAGAAGAAACATGAATACCTTAGCTTTCATAGTGATATGACTGCAATAATTTGAAAATGGTTTAACACTTTGCCACGCAAATTGCAGACGACAAATAATTATGAGTCAAATTATGGTTTTTGTCTGGTATAGAAAACAAGGTGCAGAAAGGAGAAAATGCATGTTACCTGAGCATTTTCTCCTTTTTCCACTATGTTTTCTACTCATTCAAAGACAAATTCCATCATTTAAGCCACAATTATATTAATTTGTTGTCTGCACTTGCTTTCAGTTTGGACAAATCTAAAATTTCGTTGTTTGTAGAGTTAAAACACCATCTATTAAATCTATTGCATTTGTAACTTTTACTATCTATAATTATTTCTGTGATAACGGCACCATTCTTGCTTTTGGATGTTTCTCCTTTGGATCACTCACACTAGATATTGCTGTACAGGGTAGCCTAGTTTGTAGGTATGATACAGGGCTATTGATCCAGCAGTGTTGAGTTTGAATCCAACCTCTTACCTCTTTACCTGGCAACAAAATTTTAGACCTGCTCAATTTCATTGCATTTGTAGATGATGAATTACATGTGTCTCAAATCAGGGTTCGAAATAAGCAGTGGCAAGTAGCAAATTTGCAACCTAAAAAACAAACATACTACCTGGGCACAAAAGCAGTAGAAAAAGGTTGCTACTTGGTAGTCCTGTCTGCTTGAAGTGTTTTGCCAGTTTTCAATGAAATAGACTTCCACTTGTTAATTCAGAAACATGTTGAAATGACCTTCGCAGTTGTCCACATAGGTACAAAAACATAGTTGAACACGTCTGTGCTTGATGATGACATCTATATTTATAGTTACCGTAGTGAATCTTCGCTAATATCCATTTGAAAATGGTCCATAATGATAGAAAATGGGCAAAACCATGCAAGTATAAATGAGCCACCTGAAACGGAAATTGTCAAACAGCACAGTCTCCTAATGTCCATATCCTTGAAGACTGCTGTTTTTTTTTCTGCCAAGCAATTCATAGGCAAAGGTAGTAATTCAAGCACCACTGTATGAGTGGCAGGCCATTATTTGCCTGCCCCTGTCTGCTACCAGGAACATTCCTTTTGCTACCTTATTTTAACCCTTTCCCAAACGACAAATTTTGGACTGGTCCAAATTGAAAGAGTTTGCAGACGACAATTTTAAATTTGATGAAAATGGCAGGAAGTTCTCAAAAAGGGTAGAAAACACTGTGGGAAAAGGAGAAATTGCTCGTTACGAGCAATTTCTCCTTATCCCACAGTGTTTTCAAAAGACTTGTACTGCAGACACGTGAAAACCAGGGCTTGTTTGGGAAAGGGTTAAGCTCGACAGCAAGTACTTGCTACCTGCAAAATATGTTAATTTCTAACACTGTCAAATTATGAAATTTTGTCTTTGAAAGGATAGAAAGCATTGAGGGAATGGAGAAAATGCTGGTAACCATTTTATCAAGACGAAATAGTCCAATTATGAGTCAGCAAGTAATAATGTACTTTTGGATAAATTGAGTAAACATGGAAACTTTAGATAGAAAGTTGACATAACCTCAGTGTTGGCTTTCTTTAGTCAGAGCTGTATATTTTTGTGTTTAATTTGAAGAATCAATATATTTAATCCTTTACCACACAGTCTGGAGTTTAAACAATGCTGGAGGACAAGGCTTTTGAAAACAGTGTGGAAAAAGGAGAAAATGCTCATAACCAGCATTTTTTTTTGAGTCAAATCATATCATTTGTGCTAAATTTAATTTGTTGTCTGCAAAATGTTTTCTGTTTTGACCAGTCTGAAACTGTGTCGTTTGATAAAGCGTTGAAGTGTAAAATAAATTTGTAGGAGGTAGTAAGTGAACCCTTTACAAAAGAGTCTTTGGTTTTAATCATTAACTCTTTACCACACAATCCCGAGTTTTAACGACCCTGAGGAAGAAGCCTTTTGAAAACATTGTGGGAAAAGGAGAAAATGCTGGTAACCAGCATTTTCTTCTTTTCCCACAATGTTTTCTACCCTTCCCAAAACAAATTTCAATTTTTGAGTCACATTTATTTTGTCGTCTGCAAATGCTTTCAATTTGGACTAGTCTTAAATTTTATCGTTTGGTAAAGAGTTAAAGCACTGAATTAATGATTTGAACCTCTTTAACTCTTTCCCACACAACAAATTTTAGACTCGCCCAAATATCAAAACATCTGCAGACGACAAATTCAAAATTAATTAAATTGAGCTTAAGTTCTGTGATAGGATAGAAAACATTATGGGAAAAGGAGAAAATGCTGGCTACCAGCATATTCTCCTTTTCTCAGAATGTTTTCAAAAGGCTTCTTCCTTAGGGTTGTTTAAAAGTTGGGATTATGTGTTAAAGACGTAATGAAGAAAACAGCTCGAGGGTTGTTTCAGTTAAGATATGTAACATAGTAGAGGACATTGTAAATCTTAGATCAGACTGCACATTCTGCCCTATTGGCTAAAATGACTATTCGATGGCAGGGCTGTATGGGTTAATGATCCTGAGGTCAAAGGAAGAAAGTTTCTGAAAACATGTGAAAAAGGGAAAATACTAATAATCATCAGCATCTCTCCTTTTCACACAATGTTTTTTATCCTATCTTTTTAACTCTTTACCAAATGACAAAATTTTCGAGTCTACCAAACTGACAGCATTATCAGATGACAAATTAAATGTAGGTAAAATGATGATTTCTGAAAATATTGTGGAAAACATTCTGGGAAAAGTAGAAAATTTTGGTAACTAGTATTTTCTCCTTTTCCCACAATGTTTTCAAAAGCCTACTCCTCCAAGGTAGATACGACTCGGGATAGTGTGGTAACGAGTTATATAGGCAAAGGAGCCCAGTTTAGTCATTTGAGTCACATTTGATTTGGCTTCTGCAAATGCTCTTAAATCTACCAAACCATAAAATTCTAGACTCGACCAAATTGAAAGCACATGCAGACGACAATATAAATGTAGTTCAAATAATGATGATTTTGTAGAAAACATTATGTGGGGGAAGGGTTTTCAAAAGTCCTCTTTCTTCAGGGTTGTTAAAAGTCAGGATTGTTTGGTAAAAGGTTAACCTTTCTTTCCAAAAACTTCCTTTCTCAGGGTCGTTAAAACATGACATTTTCTCGTTAAGGGGTCACTTCTGGAGTTCAAAATCCTTTTATCTGGTAAAAAGACTTTTTAAAGAGAGAATTGAACACTTGTACTCTGTAGAGAGAAAGAACATTATTGGAAATACGTGGTTGGTTTGGCGTTAATTCGTACAAAATATCTGTATATTATTTTACGTTTTCAAAGTTGTCTGCTGCATAAATTGTGTCATGGGGAAATGACTGTCAAATAAATAGAATGGACATGCATAATTATTTAATGACAAAAGAATATCTTAATAATAAAATTCCTGTGTCTGTTTTAGCCAGAATTTGTCACAGAATATTAGACCCTAGATCTTAAGATCAGTCTACATAATTATTATCTTTTCAGACTTAAATCTTAACCCTTTACCAAATGACAAAATTTTAGACTCGTCCAATTTTAAAGCATTTGCAGACGACAATTTCATTGTGGCACAAATGATATGATTTTTCTCTGATAGGGTAGAAAACATTGTGGGAAAAGGAGAAAATGCTGGTTACCAGCATTTTCTCCTTTTCCCCCAATGTTTTCTACCCGATCAAAGTAAAATTGCACCATTTGCGCCACACTGAAATTGTCGTCTGCAGATGCTTTCAGTTTGGACAAGACTACAATTTTGTCCTCTGGTAAAGGGTTAAGTTATAAAACTTGAGTTCATGTTCAGGTTTGTCCTAAAACTTTCAATTTTTTCAGCGCTTCAGAAGTACAAAAATCAGATATAAACACTTTTATTTATAAAAACAGAAGGAAAGGAAAGTTTAACCCGTTACCACACAATGCCGCCTTTTGACGCCCCTGGGAAAGAAGCCTTTTGAAAACATTGTGGGAAAAGGAGAAAATGCTGGTAACCAGCATTTTCTCCTTTTCCCACAATGTTTTCTACTCCATCAAAGAAAAGTTGCATCATCTGAGCCACATTGAAATTGTCGTCTGCAAATGCTTCAATTTGGACAAGGCTAAAATTTTGTCGTCTAGGAAAGGGTTAAAGGATACTCTATTAGGTGAATCAAATCAATTTGTATTATTTCTTGCTTAGTTAAGTTGTGCATTAAAAAAGATTTATATGCACCAATATTCTGCTTAGTGCACCAAGGATTACGTTTGAAGTAGTTTCTCAGACCGCCTTTGAGTTAAGTGTAACAGACGACAGACTCTAGACTTGTTCAACTTGAAAGCATTTGCAATGGACAAAATAAATGTGGCTCAAATTATGTGAATTTAATTCATTATGCTGGTAGAAAACATTGTGAGAGAAGAAGAAAATGCTGGTTACCAGCATTTTCTCCATTTCCCACAGTGTTGTGAAAAGGCCTCTTCCCCAGTGTCATTAAAACATGGGACTGTGTGGTGAAAGGCTAAGGGTGTGAAGTTATATGTGAATTCTTGGTTAAAATTATCTGTGGGAAAATCTCAATTTTTGTAGCAAAAATAATTTTGAGCCTTCAGGAAGCTGTCTCTCTTGAAATTGCACTGTCTTGATGAGTTCTGAGAGTATTTCATTTTCATTATTTCTGAATCATTTAGATGAAAATTCATTAGGTCATTTCCTCCTGAAAAAAGAGGTGCAACAGACAACTTTACCCTTTACCACACAATCACGACTTTAAACAACCCTGAAAATGAAGCGTTTTGAAATCACTCTGGGAAAAGGAGAAAATGCTGGTAACCAGCATTTTCTCCTTTTACCACAATATTTTCTACCCTATCTAAGACCAAAATCATCATTTCAGTCACATATAACTTGTCATCTGCAAATGCTTTCAATTTGGTTCAGTCCAAAATTTTGTCGTGTGGTAAAGGGTTAAATGATTATCTTGTACATTTCAGAGAACATAATTTATAGTCTTACACATTAACTCTTTCCCAAATGACAAAATGTTAAGACTTGTCCAAATTGAATGCATTTGCAGAAGACAAAATAAATGTGACTCAAAAATTCAAATATGTATTTTGAAGAGGAAATAACCTCATGGGAAAAGGAGAAAATGCTTGTACCCTTTTCCTTATTATTTTCAAAAGCCTTTCTCCTCATGGTTGTTAAAAGTTGGGTCTGTGTGGTAAAGGGTTAACTCTTTACCAAATGACAAAATTTTACACCAACCAAATTGAAAGCATAAAATGCAGATGACAAATATAGCTCAAATGATGATTTCTGTCTTAGATAGGATAGAAGACATTGTGGAAAAAAGAGAAAATGCTGGTTACCAGTATTTAAAATGTTCCCTTTCCACAATGTTTTCAAAAGCCTTCTCTTTCAGGATTGTGTAGTAAAGAGTTCATGCATATAATCACATATTGGAAAAAGAAGGAATTGCTTACTAGGAGCATTTTCTCCTTTTACTGCAATGTCTCCTAATTTGTCTGATGCAAGAGTACTTTATTGGAGGTAATAGAAGAACCTAAAGGAATGTTAGAAGCATTTTCATACTGTCCTGGATATTTTTGTCCATTTGTCACGTCTTTACATTCATTTTCAATTACCATATGGGTACCAGTATGTGCAATTATGGGAAAAGGAAGGATTGCTTATGCCAGGCAATTTCTTCTTTTCTTCCAACAATTTTTTCAAAAGCTGTCTATGGCAAGACAGTTTGTATTAATGCATGGTAATGGGTAATTAAAAATTGATATTTTACGTTTAACCAGGAAAAGCAAACATTTGTAGCAACAATGAGCTTAGCTGAACATCAAAGGAATGAGCAAACAAAATTCTTCGTAGTCTTTGTTATTTCTGTATGTAAAAAAAATTCTATTCCATGCTTTAGATCAAAAACATAGTCTTTGAACTTGAAGGTTTTTGACACATCTGAATACTTGAATTAAACCTTTATCCCTTTACCAAATAATAGCATATTTAATGACCCTGAGGAAGAGGCCTTTTGAAAACATTGTGAGAAAATGAGAAAATGCTGATAACCAGCATTTTCTCCTTTTCTCACAATGTTTTCTACCCTTCTAAAGACAAACTGCAGTTGCGTTTTTTTGGGATCATAACAAGTTCGTTGTCTGCAAATGCTTTCAGTTTGAAGAAGTTTAAAATTTTGTTTCGTAAAAGGTTAAATGATTACATTCTGTAGAATGATTACAAAAATAGATTAAGTAATGTAACATAAAAAAAAAAAACCCAGATGAGTTTTTTAGTTGACAATTCAATAAAATAAGATTGCAAAGGTGAGCTGTTCTGAAAATTTTTCAATTGTTTTTAGCTCCACTGGCCAAAGACCAGCGGGCTTATGTCATGGCCTGGTGTCCGTCGTGCATCCGTCCGTGTGTCCGTCCGTCCGTCCGTCCGTGCGTTAACTTTTATTTCAAACATCTTCTCTGAAACTACCCATCCAATTTTCATGAAACTTCACAGAAATGATCCTGCCATGGTCCTCTTCAGAATTTCTTGAAAGAATTTGATTCCTTCAAAAACTCTGGTTGCCATGGCAACAAAACTGAAAAATATTGGAAATCTTTAAAAATCTTCTTGTCTGAAACCATAAGGCATAGGGCTACCAAATTTGGCATGTAGCTTTATGTAGTAGACCTCTATCAAGTTTCTTCAAATTATAGCCCTGGGTTCAAAATTGGCTCTGCCCCAGGGGCCACAAGTTTTACATAGGCTTATATAGAGAAAACTTTAAAAATCTTCCTGTACCTAGCCATAAGGCCTAGAGCTACCAAATTTTGCATGTTGCTATATCTAGTGGGCCTCTACCAAGCAGGCCAAAATTTTAGCCCTGGGGTCAAAATTGTCCCCGGCGCAGGGGTCACAAGTTTTACATGGGCTTACATAGTGACAACTTAAGAAATCTTCCTGTTCTGATTTTTTTTTTTGAAATTAGCCTTGCATCAGGGGTCTTATGTTTTACAGAGGCTTCATATGGACAAAACTTGAAAATCACCTTATTTATAACCATACAGCATAGACTTGTATTATTGTGGCATGTGGCTTTATCTTGTGGACCTCTACCAGGGTTCAAGTAATTATAGCTCTGGGATCAAAAATGGCTTTACCTTGCGGGTCTCAACTTTTACATGGGCTTTTACAGAGAAAACTGTAAGTCTTCATTTTGAAACCATTTGGCTCAGAATTGAAATGTTTAGTATTTATGGTTTATATTTATAAGCCAGTGGAGTGATACAGGGCCATCATGGCCCTCTTGTTGTAGGATGTCAACATTTACCTTACTGTGTTACTAAAATTCTAAAATGAACTGATTACCCCTAATGTTAAACTTGTTACCATCCCCACTTTTAACAACCCTAACGAAAGGAGACTTTTCAAAATGTGGGAAAAGGAGAAAATGCTGGTTACCAGCATTTCTTCCTCTTCCAACGTTTTTTACCGTAAGACAATCATTTGAGCTAGATTTATTTTGTGGTCTACACATGCTGTCAATTTGGTGAAGTCCTAAGTTTTGTCATTTGGTGAAGAGTTAAAGTCATGTACTACAGTACAAGTTTGTGATCTGTATTTAGTGTTCAGCATGCTGATCTCAGGATCAGAAAAGAGTTTTATGTTGTTTTTTAACATGATTTAAATTATATCATAGTGACAAGACTTGCACCTACATGTATGCATGTTTTCCTACAGTTTCTTTTACCAGTACTTTGCACAATATTCTCAAGACACTGACTGCTTTCCAATAAAATCATTGCCAAAAGGATGATCTGCAATGAGAGGGGAATGAACCTTGTCTCAATGACCATCGTCAATCCTTGGGAAGAAATTTGCCCTGCTGGGGATTTAAACCAGCGAACCTCTGGTTTCAGTATGATCTTGATCTACATCGTCCACTAAAGTGATATAGATTGTGCTTGCCACTCCCATGTCTAAATTGGAAGCATGAAAAATTTATCAAACAGTGTAGATCCAAGTTCAGACAGAGCATCGATAAACACTGTCAACCTTTGCTACACAATCCAGACTTTTATGACCCAGAGGAAGAAAGGTTTTGAAAACATTGTGGGAAAAGGACATGTTTTCTACCCTTTGAAAGACAAATTTTATGTTTTGGGTTAAAATTTGGTATATCATCTGCAAATTAATGCTTTCAAGTTGGACCAGACTAAAGTTTTGCGGTGTTGTAAAGAGTTAGAAGCAATTTTAACCCTTTACCAAACGACAAAATTTCAGACTGGTCCAAATTGAAATCATTAAAATTTTGCAGACGACAAACTAGTTGTGCCTCAAACATTTGAATTTTTTTCTGAAAGGTTAGAAAACAGTGCGGGAAAAGGAAAAGATGCTGCTTACCAGCATTTTCCCCTCTTCCCCACAATGTTTTCAAAAGGCTTCTTCTTTAAAGTCGTTAAAGCCAGGGATTGTTTGGTAAAGGGTTAACTTTGCATAATCACCACCTGTCAAGAAAAAATCAACAACAGAAAATCTGAGTTACAAACTTTCATTGCCATCTTCATTTGCTATCTAACTGATATAAATTGTTCCTATTAAACGGTTGATATGAGTACCCACAACAAAGGTTTGGATGAAGTTTTTCATTATTTTTTCCTGAGAGAGCTGTCTACATAAATGATAAAATTACATTGGAGTTGGCAATATACATGTACTGGATATAAAGGGGGAATGGGCAGCAAATCAAGATTTAAAAGAAATCTGTAGATAAGATCTTTCTTGTTCTAAATGAACTCTGGACTAAGTTGGAGGTTTTTATGTTTTAACTCTTTACCATACGACAGAATTTTAGGCTTATCCAAATTTAAAGCATGTGCAGTTGACAAATTCATTGGTACTCAAAACGTTAGATTTGTCTTTCATAACATAGAAAATACTGTGGAAAAAGGAGAAAATACTGGTTGCCATCCCTTAAAATTAACGTTTGTAGGCAAGCTGTGCTGTCTGATGACAGCTTCTATTTATTGACATAGCTATTAATTTTGTTCTTTGCTTTTTTAGCTCCACTGGCCGAGGGCCAGTGGGCTTATGTCATGGCCCGGTGTCCGTCGTGCGTCCGTCCATCCGTCGGTGCTTTAACTTTTATTTCAAACATCTTTTTCTCTGAAACTACCCATCCAGTTTTCATGAAACTTCACAGAAATGATCCTGCCATGGTCCTCTTCAGAATTTCTGGAAAGAATTTGATTCCTTCAAAAACTCTGGTTGCCATGGCAACAAAACTGAAAAATAATGGAAATCTTTAAAAATCTTCTTGTCTGAAACCATAAGGCATAGGGCTACCAAATTTGGCATGTAGCTTTATGTAGTAGACCTCTATCATGTTTCTTCAAAGTATAGCCCTGGGTTCAAAATTGGCTCTGCCCCAGGGGTCACAAGTTTTACATAGGCTTATACAGAGAAAACTTTAAAAATCTTCCTGTACCTAGCCATAAGGCCTAGAGCTACCAAATTTTGCATGTTGCTATATCTAGTGGGCCTCTACCAAGGGGGCCAAAATTTTAGCCCAGGGGTCAAAATTGGCCCGGCCGTAGGGGTCACAAGTTTTACATAGGCTTACATAGTGACAACTTAAGAAATCTTCCTGTACGTAGCCATAAGGCCTAGAGCTACCAAATTTTGCATTTAGCTTGATCTAGTGGGGGTCTACCAGAGTGCCCAAATTACAGTCCTGGGGTCAATTTGGCCTCATGCTGGGGGGTGGGGGGGCAGAGGTTCACAAGATTTACATGGACTTCTATAGGGAAAACTTTTAAATCTTGGTGTACATAGCCATAAAGCTTAGGGCTACCAAATTTTGCATAATTATAGCTTTATCTAGTGGACAACTACAAAGACGGCCCAAGTTACAGCCCTAGGATCAAGTTTGGCCCTGCACCAGGGGTCACAAGTTTTACATGGGTTTATGGAGTGAAAATTTCAGAAACCGTCTTGTTACTAGCCATATGGCCAAGAACTCCCAAATTTGGCATGTTATTCTTCTAATACACGTATTCCCCATGTAGTCCGACTGTAGCCCTGGGGTCAAAGTTTTATAAGGGCTTATATACTGAAGACTTCTCGACAATCTTCTTGTTTCTAACCATAAAGCATAGGACTAACAAATTTGGTATGTTTTGAGCCTTGGGATCAAAATTTGGCCCACTCCAGGGTTCACGAATTTTAGATTGGTTTACATAGTGAAAACTTAACCCTTCCCCAAACAAGCCCTGGTTTTCATGTGTCTGCAGTACAAGTATTTTGAAAACACTGTGGGAAAAGGAGAAATTGCTCGTAGCGTACAATTTCTCCTTTTTCCACAGTGTTTTCTCCCCTTTTTGATAACTTTCTGCCATTTTCATCAAATTTAAAATTGTCGTCTGCAAACTCTTTCAATTTGGACCAGTCCAAAATTTGTCGTTTGGGAAAGGGTTAAGACATCTTTTTTATCCTTACTGTAAGGCCTAGGGCCAAATAAAAATTAGGCATGCCGATTCATATTGTAGACTTCTACTAAGATTGTTCCATCTTTTTCATTGAAACCACTCTTCCAATTTTGACCAAACTTTACAGATATCATCTTGCCATGATGTTCTTCAGAATGTCTTCAAAGAATTAAGTTCTGTTAAAAGCTATGGTTGCTATGGCTACAAAACTGAAAAGTATTGAAAAACCTTCAAAAATCTTTTCCAAAAGCTTGTATTTACTAACGTCATTGTAGCTCATGAAAAAGATACTGCTTTTTAGCTCCACAGGCCTAAGGCCATCAAGCTTATCGTCTCTGAGCTGCTTCACCCAATAAGTCACAAGCTTTACATAGGCTAATACAGTGAAAACTTAAAAGGTCTTCTTGTTCCTTACCTTGAGTTACAGCTGTAATATTGTATGAGTGTAATCTAAATAACCTCTTCCAAAGTTATTCAAGTTATGTCAAAATTAGTCCTATCTCATGGGTCATAAGCATGTGCTTATAGCATGAAAATTAAAAAAATCTTTTTGCTCCTATCTGCAAACCCAAGGGCTACCAAATCTGGATCACTTTTGATTTTTAGCTCCACTGGCCGAAGGCCAGCGAGCTATTGTCATGGCGTTGTGTCCGTCGTGCGTCCGTGCGTCCGTTCGTCCATTCGTCCGTGCGTGCGTCCGTAAACTTTTTCTTTAAAAAACTTCTCCTCAGAAACTATTGACTGGATTTTTACCAAATTTCACAGGAATGTTCCTTTGGTGGTCCTCTTTCAAATTCCTTCAAATAATTGTGTTCCATGAAGAATTCTGGTTGCCATGGCAACCAAAGTAAAAAACCTTTAAAAATCTTCTCCTCCCAAACCGCTATTTGGATAGCATTATTATTTTGCAGGAATGTTCCTTAGATACAGGTTTACAGAATTCCTTTAAAAAAAAATGATCTGTCAAAAAACATGGCTTTTATGGGAGACTCATTTTCCTTTTATGGTATAAAGTAAAATCTTTGAAAAATTTCTTCTCTAAAACTATTCATTGGATTTCATTGTTGTTTTGCAGGTAAGTTCCTATGGTAGTTGTCTGCCAAATTGTTTCTATGGTGGTTGTATACCAAATTCCTTTTAAAAAAATGATACACCGAAAAACACATTTTTTTATAGACAAGGCTTATATTTCAAAAAAATGTTCTTCTCCAAAACTATTTATTGTGTTAGTTTTATCGACTAACAAAGAAAAAGGAAGAAAATTGGATTGACTTGACCTAGTCAGGGCTGTCCTATTTAAGCCCACACATTTTCCTTGGTATTAAGATCACAATTTACTCCAATGATATGCTATTAGTTAGTACTAGTAATAAAATATCACTGGCCATAAATAAGATAAAAGCTTGAGCACCTTTCACAACTTGAGCTTTTCAATTTTGCCTTATTACTAAGCCTGAGTAACCATGCCCAGATAAAAAAGAAAAAGTATTTTAATAACAAAACCCCCATGTTGTAGGTACTTTATAGTCCTTTTGATATAGAACAAGAGAACCTCTGCACTTTTATTAGTTCTGGTAAAGGTTTGTTGACCTACTAATGAGTAAATGCAGAGTGGACAGAAGGGGTGTAAATCCTGGTGACCTGGTACAAAGTGGGACAGGGCTTTACATTTGTGATAAGGCATTAATGTTATCCAGTCAAACTGATCCCGAAACTTCAGTACACCAGAATTAATCTGTGCCCTGGAGCAGGATATTTGATTTATGTAAATGCATTTGTAGACCATTTTGTGTTGTTTGCCACAGAAGACATTCTAACTGTGACTGTGAAAAGTTGATTATTAGGGATTAGGTGTTCATTGTATGCCAGCATATTTCATTCTATCTGGTGTATTGATGTAAGTTGATCTATATTGCTATAACATTCATTCATTTGCGCTCCTAGCTGTTCTTTTAGATTACCCCTTTACCACACAATCACAACTTTTAACGACCCTGAGAAAGACATATTTTCTATATTTTGATGTTTCCCCACCCAAAATGGTTTGTGAAAGGACCTGTTGCAGACAACATATCTTCAAATTAGTTAGACATATATAAAAAAGGATAGAAATTATTGTGGGAAACTAAGAAAATGCTGGTTACCATTTTTTTCTTCTTTTCTCACAAGTTTTTTCCATACCTTTTTTCTTCAGTGAGCTAAAATGCAGGATTGAATGGTAATTGTTAAAAACTTCTTTTCGCCATTACAGAAATATCAGGCCTGTGGAGCGATACAGGCGCTCAAGCGCCTCTAGTTTTTAGCTCCACTGGCCAAAGGCCAGCCGGCTTATGTCATGGCCCGGTGTCCGTCGTGCATCCGTCCGTCCGTGCGTTAACTTTTATTTCAAACATCTTCTTCTCTGAAACTACCCATCCAATTTTCATGAAACTTCACAGAAATGATCCTGCCATGGTCCTCTTCAGAATTTCTTGAAAGAATTTGATTCCTTCAAAAACTCTGGTTGCCATGGCAACAAAACTGAAAAATATTGGAAATCTTTAAAAATCTTCTTGTCTGAAACCATAAGGCATAGGGCTACCAAATTTGGCATGTAGCTTTATGTAGTAGACCTCTATCATGTTTCTTGAAATTATAGCCCTGGGTTCAAAATTGGCTCTGCCCCAGGGGTCACAAGTTTTACATAGGCTTATATAGAGAAAATTTTAAAAATCTTCTTGTCTGAAACCATAAGGCATAGGACTACCAAATTTGGCATGTAGCTTTATGTAGTAAACCTCTGTCATGTTTCTTGAAATTATAGCCCTGGGGTCAAAATTGGCTCTGCCCCAGGGGTCACAAGTTTCACGTAGGCTTCTATAGAGGAAACTTTAAAAATCTTCCTGTACCTAGCTATAAGG
The DNA here is from genome assembly GCA_945859785.2 of Tridacna gigas. NCBI lineage: Eukaryota > Metazoa > Mollusca > Bivalvia > Cardiida > Cardiidae > Tridacna > Tridacna gigas. Next base: position 23,857,985 of record OX244030.2, read on the forward strand.
CCTAGAGCTACCAAATTTTGCATTTAGCTTGATCTAGTTGGTGTCTACCAAACGTGCCCAAATTATAGTCCTGGGGTCAATTTGACCTCATGCTTGGGGTGGGGGGGGAGGGGGGGTTGGGGTTCACAAGATTTACATAGGCTTACATAGGGAAAACTTTTAAATCTTGGTGTACATAGCCATAAGGCTTAGGGCTACCAAATTTTGCATAATTATAGCATTATCTAGTGGACAACTACAAAGACGGCCCAAGTTACAGCCCTAGGATCAAGTTTGGCCCTGCACCAGGGGTCACAAGTTTTACATAGGTTTATGGAGTGAAAACTTCAGAAACCGTCTTGTTACTAGCCATAAGGCCAAGAACTCCCAAATTTGGCATGTTATTCTTCTAATACACATGTTCCCCATTTAGTTTGACTGTAGCCCTGGGGTCAAAGTTTTATAAGGGCTTATATAGTGAAGACTTCTCTTCATGGTTTATATTTATAAGCCAGTGGAGCGATACAGGGCCATCATGGCCCTCTTGTTTTAAATTAGCCTTGCATCAGGGGTCTTATGTTTTACAGAGGCTTCATGTGGACGAAACTTGAAAATCAGCTTATTTATAACCATGCAGCATAGACTTGTATTATTTTGGCATGTGGCTTTATCTTGTGGACCTCTACCAGGGTTCAAGTAATAATAGCTTTGGGATCAAAAAATGGCTTTGCCCTGTGGGTCTCAACTTTCACATGGGCTTTTACAGAGAAAACTTTGTTAAGTCTTCATTTTGAAATCATTTGGCTTAGAACTGAAATGCTTAGTATTTATGGTTTATTAGCTCACCATGAGCACAAAGTGCTCATGGTGAGCTATTGTGATCGTGCTGTGTCCGTCGTCCGTCGTGCGGTGTGCGTCGTCCGTCGTCAACTTTTTACCTTTTGTACGCTCTAGAGGCCACATTTTCAGTCCAATCCGCATGAAACATGGTCAGAATGTTTGTCTTGATAAAATCTCGGACGAGTTCGAAATTGGGTCATGTGAGGTCAAAAACTAGGTCACTAGGTCAAATCTTAGAAAAACATTGTGTACACTCTAGAGGCCACATTTTCAGTCAGATACTTGTGAAATTTGGTCAGAATGTTTGTCTTGATAAAATCTCGGACGAGTTCGAAATTGGGTCATGTGGGGTCAAAAAGTAGGTCACTAGGTCAAATCTTAGAAAAACCTTGTGTACGCTCTAGAAGCCACATTTTCAGTCCGATCCTCATGAAATTTGGTCAGAATGTTTGTCTTGATAAAATCTCGGACGAGTTCGAAATTGGGTCATGTGGGGTCAAAAACTAGGTCACTAGGTCAAATCTTAGAAAAAACTTGTGTACGCTCTAGAGGCCACATTTTCAGTCCGATCCTCTTGAAATTTGGTCAGAATGTTTGTCTTGATAAAATCTTGGACGCGTTCGAAATTGGGTCATGTGGGGTCAAAAAGTAGGTCACTAGGTCAAATCTTAGAAAAACCTTGTGTACGCTCTAGAGGCCACATTTTCAGTCCGATCCTCATGAAACTTGGTTAGAGTGTTTGTCTTGATAAAATCTCGCACGAGTTCGAAATTGGGTCATGTGGGGTCAAAAACTAGGTCACTAGGTCAAATCTTAGTAAAACCTTGTGTACGCTCTAGAGGCCACATTTTCAGTCAGATACTTGTGAAACTTGTTCAGAATGTTTGTCTTGATAAAATCTCAGACGAGTTCTAAATTGGGTCATGTGGGGTCAAAAAGTAGGTCACTAGGTCAAATCTTAGTGAAACCTTTTGTACGCTCTGGAGGCCACATTTTCAGTCAGATACTTGTGAAACTTGGTCAGAATGTTTGTCTTGATAAAATCTCAGATGAGTTCCAAATTGGGTCATGTGGGGTCAAAAACTAGGTAACTAGGTCAAATCTTAGAAAAACCTTGTGTACGCTCTAGAGGCCACATTTTCCGTCCAATCCTCATGAAACTTGGTCAGAATGTTTGTCTTGATAAAATCTCAGACAAGTTTGAAATTGGGTCGTGTGGGGTCAAAAACTAGGTCACTAGGTCAAATCTTAGAAAAACCTTTTGTACACTATAGAGGCCACATTTTCAGTCCAATACTCTTGAAAAATGGTCAGAATGTTTGTCTTGATTATATCTTGAAATAGTAGAAAAATGTGCCATGTTGGGTCAAAAACTAGGTCACCAGGTCAAATCTAAGAAAAACGTTGTGTATGCTCTAGAGGCCATATTTTCTGTCCAGTACTCTTGAAAGTTGGTCAGAATGTTTGCCTTGATAATATCTCTGACTAGTTTGAAAATAGGTCATGTCGGGTGAAAAACTAGGTCACTAGGTCAAATCTTAGAAAAACCTTGTGTAAGCTCCAGAAGCCACATTTTCTGTCTGATACTCTTAAAAGTTGATCAGAATGTTTGTCTCGATGATGTCTCAGTTGAATTTGAAAATGGGTCATGTTGGGTCAAAAACTAGGTCATCTGGTCAAATCTTAGAAAAACCATGTGTACACTGTTGTGGCAACATTTTTTGTTCAATACTCTTTTAAAGTTGCTCAGAATGTTTGCCTTGGTAATATCTTGAATGAGTTTGAAAATGGGTCATGTTGGGTCAAAATCTAGGTCACTAGGTCAGATCTTAGAAAAACCTTGTGTATGCTGTAGAGGCCACATTTTCAGTCCAATACTCTTGAAATTTGGTAAGAATGTTTGTCCTGATGATATCTTGGACCAGTTTGAAAATGTGTCATGTTGGCTGAAAAACTAGGTCACTAGGTCAAATCTTAGAAAAACCTAGTGTACGAATGACTCTCAGAAAGAAGCCTTTTGAAAACACTGTTTGAAAATGAGAAAATGCTAGTATCCAGCATTTTTTCCCTTTTTCACAATGTTTTCTACCCCTTTGAGAGACCAGTTCCACAGCTTGATCCACATATTATTTGTTTTATGCAGAAGGTTCAGACTGATGAGTTTAAAATTTTATTGTTTGGTAATACATATATCTCACAAGACGTTGGAAATTGGTTGTGCTTGGTCAAAAGGCTCAGGTGAGCGACTCCAGGGCCATCATGGCCCTCTTGTATTTATAAGCCAGTGGAGCGATACAGGGCCATCATGGCCCTCTTGTCTTTTTGTTCTCTTTCTTCCCATAATGATTCCATATTTAGCTCACCTGAGCACAAAGTGCTCAAGGTGAGCTTTTGTGATCATGCTGTGTTCAGCGTCTGTTGTGCATCCTGCATCGTCCAGGTGTCAACAGTTACCTTGTGTGCACTCTTGAGGCTACATTTTCAATCATATACTCATGAAACTTGGTCAGAATGTTTGTCTTGATAAAATCTCGTACAGGTTCAAAATCAGGTCATTTCAGATCAAAAAGTAGGTCACTGGGCTAAATCTAAGAAAAGCCTTGTGTGCACTCTAGAGACCATATTTTCAGCCTAATACTCTTGAATCTTGGTCAGAATCTTTGTCTTAATGATATCTTGGACAAGTACGAAATTGGGCCATGTTGGGTTAAAAAGTTGGTCACTTGGCCAAATCTCAGAAAAACCTTGTGTGCACTCTAGAGGCCACAGTTTCAGCCTGAAACTTATGAAACTTGGTCAGAAGGTTTGTCTTGATTATATCTTGGACAAGTTCGAATTTAGGTCATGTTGGGTCAAAAAGTAGGTCACTTGGCCGAATCTTAGAAACTCTAGAGGCCACATTTTCAGCCTGAAACACATGAAAGTTGGTCAAGAATGTTTGTCTTGATAATATCTAAGACAAGTTCAAATTTGGGTCTTGTTGGGTCAAAAAGTAGGTCACTGGGCTAAATCTTAGAAAAAACGTGTGTGCACTCTAGAGATCACATTTTCAGCCTGAAACTCATGAAAGTTGGGTAGCATGTTTGTCTTGATAATATCTGGGACAAGTTCGAAATTGGGTCATGTCCGGTCAAAAAGTAGGTCACTTGGCCAAATCTTAGAAAAACCTTGTGTGCACTCTAGAGGCCACATTTTCAGCCTTATACTGATAAAGATTGGTCATAATGTTTATCTTGTTGGTATCTTAGACAAGTTTGAAAGTGGGTCATGTTGGGGCAAAAAGTAGGTCACATGGTCAAATCTTAGATAAACCTTGTTTGCACTCTAGAGTCACATTTTCAGCTGGTTATTTATGAAACTTGGTCAGAAAGTTTGCCTTGATGATATCTTGGATTAGTTTCGAAGTGGGTCACATTTGGTCGAAAAGTAGGTCACCAGATCAAATCTTAGAAAAACCTTGTGTGCACTCTAGAGGTCACATTTTCAGTCTGATACTCATGAAACTTGGTCAGAATGTTTGTTTTAATGATATCTTGAACAAGTTGGGAATTTAGTCTCATTGGTTCAAAAAGTAGGTCACTTACACTCATGTGTTTTTACATCAGGATCTCTTCAGCTTTATCAACTGTAGATGACTTGACTCAGGTGAGCGCTTTAGGGCCAGTGGCCCTCTTGTTGAAGTGTCCAGCAGAGTTCATTGTAGAAACAAATCTATAGGTTTCATCAAGCAATACCCTAGCCAAGTCCTGATGCCCATGATCATGAGGTCAAGGTAACAGATTTTGAAATTTCATGTTGCAGACTGAATGGTTGTTTGCTTAAAAATTAACTTTTCCAGACAAGCTATGATGTCTGATAACAGCTTTTGTTTATTGACATCTCTCTTTGTCCTGTTGCTCTTTTTTTTGTCTTTCTTCCCATGATGGTTCCACTTTTGAAGTGTCCAACTGGGTTCATTCTAGAAACAAATCAGTGGGGCCAACTTGCACCCCTCGTAAGAAAAAAATAGGGGCCATCATAGAAATTCATGGGGACAAGCAAAAAAGCACCTAAATATTAACTACTGGTCTTTGAGTCGCCTGGTTGCATAGCAACCAGGCTCTCGTTTTTATCATCCTGATCTGTGGGATGATGTAAGCATACCTCCGGCCTTGTACTGCTTCCTGACCCAAATTAATTCGGTAAACAACCCAGTTTTTAGACTAGCAAAGCTAGTCTATTGGCATCATGTTTGACCCAGAGTCAAAGTAAACAAGAAACCCCACAATTGCCAAATACTGCCTCGCGGTAAAATACTTCTTTCTATTAGAAATCCTAATTCTGTTATATATGACAATTTTGACAAAAACCACTAAATCTCTACCACTCCAATATGAACAGGTCTTCGTACAAAGTAATAGACTGAACAAGATGTCATTTATAAGATAAAGATCTTTGGTTATATGTAAATTAAGTGACCTATGCAAAACAGGCTATTATCAGTTATTCCTACACCACTGTAACATTATGAATGAATCTAAAAGTAGATACACCTAGGTAACTTGTTGCAAATCCCAGCTGCATTAACTCTCACTGGACAGGGAACCCTCATCATTCCTTCAGTCATTCATTATTTATATCATTTTGTATTGTTAAACTGTTATTTTACGTCTTGAATATTAACCCTTTACCACACAGTCCAGAGTTTTAATGACACTGAGGAAGAATCCCTGGTAACCAGCATTTTCTCCTTTTCCCACATTCTTTTCTGCCCTTTTGGAATCAGGTTTCATCAATTCAGCCACATTAAATTTGTGGTCTGCAACAGCTTTGAATTTTGTTTGTAAAGAGTTAAATATTTCACTACATCTTGCACTATTGGATATTGACTTATTGATTGTATGGTGTTTAAGGCTGTTTTCAACATTATTTCAGTGATATCATGAAGGCCAGTGCACCTATCCATGCTTTCCTGGAGTTTCTTTTACCAGCACTGCCGTGACTCTGTGACCTTTTGTGGACAGTGTGTATTAAGATCAGACTGCACAGAACAGCAGTCTTTTCTTGGATCTACACTGTCCAATAAGAGGATATAGTTTCTCTAAAATGTAACTTCGAAATAGCAATATTCAGGTGTTTACCATTGGCTTGAAAGTTTCATTTAATTTTTCTAGCAGGTTAAGGGTTAAACTTAAACTGGATGATTGTCAACCAATAGCATGCAGAGCCCTTGTAGCTCAGTCGGTAGCATACAGGACATAAAAACAGGAGGTTGCTGGTTCAATCCCCGGCTTGGCCAATTTTTTTCCGAGGATTGATGATAGTCATTGCGACAGGATTCATTCCTCTCTCAAGTTTCGATGGTGGTTATGTGGGAAAGTAGCCAGTGGCTTGGAAAGAATATTGTGTGGAGTAAAAGATACTCCAGGAAAGCATAGATAGGTGCACTGGCCGCCGCTATATAACTAAAATAATGTTGAAAATAGAGTTAAACACCATACAATCCGTCAATCAATCAAATTTGCTAGTCTGTCAGTACTTTCAGTACTTTGATTTCTGTTGTAAATACTTCACAGTGGTGTCTTTGTGATAATGAATACGTCTATTAAGACTGAGCTATTCAACGGTTCAAACTGTTGAAACAATCATTTCGTCCACAAGGGTACATGATAGCCTATCGCTTACACAGACATCATTTCTTAAAATAGCACATTATGTGTGTTTCTAAAAATACCGGTCATGAACTAAAGCTTGCAGACATGCTGAAAAATACTCTTCGACTACAAGCGTATTTACTGCAGCGCGCTTCTATTTGTGGACAATTCTCAGTGGAAGTTGTTTGATAATTACCCATTAAAACTACACTCTAAATCTTACAATCTGTCCATAGTTGTAAGTCTTATTTCAATTCAACACTCAACCTATGATAGGAAAGAGAAAGGCGATACTGAGTTAACGTGGAAGCTTTCAGTGGAGATTTTGCCCAAACAGTAGGCTAATTTTTTCAACAAATTTATAACAACTTGGAATGGTTGTGTTGCCTTCTTAGACATTCTTATTGCTTCTTCACAGCTTTTTATTCAAGACTTTAAATACTTTGCACATCCATATTCTAGGTGCACAAGCAGAGACCGTACATAGCGTATGTAATGCACATGTGTACCAAGTAATCGCTTAGCAGTTGCTTTCTGGAATGTGTGACAAATATAGATCTTATAATCATGTGACGTATAACGTCATTTGCACCACGGAATTCTTTATAGATTTACATTTTTATGAATCAGACGCTGAACCGGCCTGTATTTTCAGCGTAAACCAACCTAGCGCTTCACCGAATCATGCAGAGATAGTGTTTTATAGTTTACTGTGTTTAATTAATTGTTTTTCGTTTTTATAGAGGTGAATTTGTCAGTCTGCTGTCGTTTTTTTTTTGGCAATGTGTGATTTACCTAGATCTAGTATTTATGAAACATCAATTTATTAGTGCGGGTGTTAGAACGCAAGGTGCTGTTGTACATGTAACTGCCAAAATCTGAATTCATTCGGGAATTCGACTTGAAACTACGCAGTTCTAACAACCAGCAATCTGAGAACTTGACTTTTTACTCCCCTATATTTCAAATACAATACAACAGGTCGATGTTAACCCACTCGAACAACAAGTTCTTTATTGGAGTGTTTGTGATCTTGTAAAGGGTTGTTTTAAAGGGTAATAGAGCAAATCACAAACATTTAGTTTACACCAAAGCAATATACATGTAGATCTCTACAATGCTCAGTTGGTGTGGAAGCAGTACTAATTCCTGGGACGTTATAAAACGCAGACAAAGCTAAAAGGCTGATGATCCTGATATTGGGTTATATTACTTTTCTTGAGCTATAGCAGCCACATTCTTAGAGTCCATCGTGGACAAAACTTGAACCTGGACAACAACAAAAAACAAATTATTTCCAGTTGAGTTCCATACTAATATTACCTAAATGGTCCTCTTGTAAAGTTGTTCAAGTGGTTCTACTCTGTTTCTATAAACTTCACAGAAGCTTCAGAACTTAGTAGTAACATTTCTAAATCACCGCCTCTAAAACTGTACAAGCATTTATACCCAAATTCCATATTCAGCATCTTGTATTTGAAATTCAAGTTAACCAATATATACAACCACATGGTACAATTTTAGAAAATTTGTGTCATACAAAAACAACTTGTTCTAAATCTGGAGAGAAAATGTATGCCCTATTCTACTGAAATTATTTAGAATGTTTGTTTTAGTAATATGTGTTAGAATTAAGATATACATGTAAGTTAAGTCACCCAGAATCTGAGCTAGAAAAACATTTTTATCAACCTAGAAGTATAATTTTTATCAATATTCTTTACAGGCATTATTTCGCTAGGGAGGAACTGTAAATATTGATGGAAATTCGACAGTTATTATGCTCTGCTGAATTTCGGGGTGGGGGGATATAGTTTTCATGTTGTCTGTCTGTTTGCCTGTCGATCTTCCATCCATCCAGACAGATATATTCTAAAATTGTTGACAAAAGTTAATGAAACTTCATACATGTGTTCCACATGATAGTCCGCCGATATACTTTTTTTTTTAAATGTAATGCCTTGTCATGGAAAAAGGAGCCTTGATGTCTGCCGGTCTGCTTGTTTTGTGTTATTTTGTTTTTGTTTTTAATGCGATGTCATGGAAAATGGGGGCTTGATGTATATTTCCATTATGGACCAAAATCTCTTCAACTACCGGACAAAATTTTATGAAACTTCATATTTATATTGTTTATCATCAGCCACAGACAATCAGTATTTGTTTTTTATGTAATGAAATGCCATGTCATGGAAAAAGGGGGCTTAATGTATATTTTCATTAATAACAAAAAAGGCCATTTACATGCAAAACACAATACCTCTTATAATTATGTTTCTATCAAGAAAAGTTTTTTTTTTTCAGCAGTGGATATCATTCATGACTTGTTTTATATTGATTGTACCTTTTGAAAACTATTTTTTCACTGAAGTCACATGGGGTAAGAGACTTTGAACTTTTTAGCTCACCTGAGCACGAAGTGCTCATGGTGAGCTATTGTGATCGTGCTGTGTCCATCGTCCGTCGTGCGGTGTGCGTCGTCCGTCGTCAACTTTTTACCTTGTGTACGCTCAAGAGGCCACATTTTCAGTCCAATCCTCATGAAACTTGGTCAGAATGTTTGTCTTGATAAAATCTCGGACGAGTTCGAAATTGGGTCATGTGAGGTCAAAAACTAGGTCACTAGGTCAAATCTTAGAAAAACCTTGTGTACGCTCTAGAGGCCACATTTTCAGTCAGATACTTGTGAAATTTGGACAGAATGTTTGTCTTGATTAAATCTCGGACGAGTTCGAAATTGGGTCATGTGGGGTCAAAAACTAGGTCACTAGGTCAAATCTTAGAAAAACCTTGTGTACGCTCTAGAGGCCACATTTTCAGTCCGATCCTCTTGAAATTTGGTCAGAATGTTTGTCTTGATAAAATCTCGGACGAGTTCGAAATTGGGTCATATGGGGTCAAAAACTAGGTCATTAGGTCAAATCTTAGAAAAACCTTGTGTACGCTCTAGAGGCCACATTTTCGGTCAGATACTTGTGAAATTTGGTCAGAATGTTTGTCTTGATAAAATCTCAGACGAGTTCGAAATTGGGTCATGTGGGGTCAAAAACTAGGTCACTAGGTCAAATCTTAGAAAAACCTTGTGTACGCTCTAGAGGCCACAGTTTCAGTCCGATCCTCATGAAACTTGGTCAGAATGTTTGTCTTGATAAAATCTCGGACGAGTTTGAAATTGGGTCATGTGGGGTCAAAAACTAGGTCACTAGGTCAAATCTTAGTAAAACCTTGTGTACGCTCTAGAGGCCACATTTTCAGTCAGATACTTGTGAAATTTGTTCAGAATGTTTGTCTTGATAAAATCTCAGATGAGTTCGAAATTGGGTCATGTGGGATCAAAAACTAGGTCACTAGGTCAAATCTTAGAAAAACCTTGTGTACGCTCTAGAGGCCACATTTTCAGTCCAATCCTCATGAAACTTGGTCAGAATGTTTGTCTTGATAAAATCTCAGACAAGTTTGAAATTGGGTCGTATGGGGTCAAAAACTAGGTCACTAGGTCAAATCTTAGAAAAACCTTTTGTACACTATAGAGGCCACATTTTCAGTCCAATACTCTTGAAAAATGGTCAGAATGTTTGTCTTGATTATATCTTGAAATAGGATGAAAATGTGCCATGTTGGGTCAAAAACTAGATCACCAGGTCATATCTAAGAAAAACATTGTGTATGCTCTAGAGGCCATATTTTCTGTCCAGTACTCTTGAAAGTTGGTCAGAATGTTTGCCTTGATAATATCTCTGACTAGTTTGAAAATAGGTCATGTCGGGTGAAAAACTAGGTCACTAGGTCAAATCTTAGAAAAACCTTGTGTAAGCTCCAGAAGCCACATTTTCTGTCTGATACTCTTGAAAGTTGGTCAGAATGTTTGTCTCGATGATATCTCAGTTGGAAAATGGGTCATGTTGGGTCAAAAACTAGGTCACCTGGTCAAATCTTAGAAAAACCATGTGTACACTGTTCTGGCCACATTTTTTGTTCAATACTCTTTAAAAGTTGCTCAGAATGTTTGCATTGGTAATATCTTGGATGAGTTTGAAAATGGGTCATGTTGGGTCAAAATCTAGGTCACTAGGTCAGATCTTAGAAAAACCTTATGTATGCTGTAGAGGCCACATTTTCAGTCCAATACTCTTGAAATTTGGTAAGAATGTTTGTCTTGATGATATCTTGGACCAGTTGGCTGAAAAACTAGGTCACTAGGTCAAATCTTAGAAAAATCTAGTGTACGAATGACTCTCAGAAAGAAGCCTTTTGAAAACACTTTTTGAAAATGAGAAAAGGCTGGTATCCAGCATTTTTTCCCTTTTTCACAATGTTTTCTACCCCTTTGAGAGACCAGTTCCACAGCTTGATCCACATATTATTTGTTTTATGCAGAAGGTTCAGACTGATGAGTTTAAAATTTTATTGTTTGGTAATACATATATCTCACAAGACGTTGGAAATTGGTTGTGCTTGGTCAAAAGGCTCAGGTGAGCGACTCCAGGGCCATCATGGCCCTCTTGTTAAAGCTGTTCCTGGTGCCTAAATTTTAATTCTCAACACATTTTTAGCTCTACTGGCTGTAAGCCAGCAGAGCTTATGTCATGGCGTGGTTTCCGTTGTCCGTCAGTCTTTCCTACTGTCTGTCTTTAGTCTTTTTCTTGTTAAAGTCCGCATTTGTGGTCAGATTTTCGTGAAACTGGCACAGCTTGTTTATCTCATCAATAGCTTGAACCCTATTGATTTTGAAAAAAAAAATCTGACAATCAGTGTGGGAAAAGTAGCCATTTAAGGTTAAAATTTTCAATTTCTTGTCTAGGCGATAAAGTCTGCATTTGTGGTCAGATTTTCATGAAACTTGCACAGTTTGTTTATCTCATTGATAGCTTGAACCCTATTGATTTTGAACAAATTCCAAGTATCAGTTTTGGAAAAGTAGCCATTTAAAATTAAACATTTGAATTTCTGGTTTACATGATAAAGTCTGCAGTAACTGTTGTGGTCGAATTTTCGTGAAACTTGCACGGTTTGTTAATTTCATCAGTGGCTTGAACCCTATTGATTATTAAAAAATCTGACAATCAGTATGGGAAAAGTAGCCATTTGAAGTTAAAAATTTCCTTTTCTTGTTTATGCGCTCCAGTCTAGATTTGTGGTCGTATTTTTGTGAAACTCGCCAAGTTTGTTTATCTCATCAATAGCTTGAACCCTACTGATTTTTTAAAAAAAACCCTGACAATCAATGTAGGAAAAGTAGCCATTTAAAGTTCAACATTTCAATTTCTTGTTTACACCATGAAGTCTGCAGTTGTGGTTGGATTTTTGTGAAACTTGTACAGTTTGTTTATCCCATCAATAGCTTGAATCCTAATGTTTTTGAACAAAATCTGACAATCAGTGTGGGAAAAGTAGCCATTTAAAGTGTAACATTTCAATTTCTTGTTTACATGATAAAGTCTGCAGTTTGGCTGATTTTCGTGAAACTTGCACAGTCTGTGTATCTCATCAATAGCTTGAACCCTATTGATTTTGAAAAAAATTTGACAATCAGTATGGGAAAAGTAGCCATTTAAAGTTCAAAATTTCCTTTTCTTGTTGATGTGTTTTAGTCTACTTTTGTGTTTGGATTTTCTTGAAACTTGCTCAGTTTGTTTATCTCATCAATAGTTTTAACCTTATTGATTTTGATTAAAAATTATCAGTATGGGAAAAGTAGCCATTTAAATTTGAAAATTTACATTTCTTGGTTACGCTTCAATGACTCGGCATTTGTAGCGAATTTTCATGAAACTTGCACAGTTGCTTTGTAGATCCAATTCTTTTGAAACTTGCAAAGATTATTTGTATCGTCAAGGGATTGAATTCTATTTAGAGTGAAGAAAATCTAGAAATCAGTTTAGGAAAAGCAGCCATTTGAAGACTTAGTATTGTTTACTCAACACAGTCCATGTTAGTAGTCACATTTCTTTGAAATTTGCAGGGATTCTTTCATACAAAGAGTACTGAAACCCTATCAAATTTGGCTGGATTCCAAACAGTTGGTTTTGAGAAATTGTACTTCAATTTTTTTTCACTACTTGTTCAATTTAACATGCCCCACTTGTGCTTTCTTAGTGGATTCAAGCCCAGTTGCAACAACACCTCCTTTTTTTTTTGTGGGGGGGAGTTGTTTGTCTTTCACCTTTTTGCATCGTGAATTCATAATGTATGCTAGAAAAAAGGCAAACTCACTGCCAGTAGAGCGATTTCAGGCCCTCAAGGGCCTCTAGTTTTTTTTCCTGTAAATTATAATACTAATGTTTGTAATTTTAGGATGACAACTCAGAAATATGCTTGCATATAATACTGTGATATGGTTAAGTTACTTTGTATCTTGAATGCTTTTAATAGATTTGAACAGAAAAGAGTGAAAACTTCTAACCCATTACCCTCCAGGCGACTCTCAGGACTATCAGTCTTTTGATTAATTTTATTAGGTCTGTAAGTATGCTGTTTTTGATTGTATGATATGGGTGATACACCCGCAGAATAAACCAATAAAAGCCCTTGTAACAATTCACTTGCCACTATGTTGGCTGCACTTGATTCTTTAATTGTGTGGAGAACAAAATTGATTCTCTTTATCAAATTGACACCTTACAGTAAATCATGTTAATGTATGCTGGTTCGACCCCAAGATAAGACTTCTGATGTGCCAAATATAGAAAATGTGCTGATGGTGCAAGGATGCACTTTCAAATGAACACTGGTACAACTTAAAGTTAACACTTTTAGTACCAAGTAAACTTTATATCACCAGTATATAAGATAAGTCCATTTGGTCAGTATCAGAATTTGATTTTGAACTAGTTTAGAACTGCTTTACAGACAGCAGGGGTCAAAGGTAAGATTACTCAAGGCATGTAGTCTGAGAGTGGCTCTATCCTGTCCCAGATATTCCATCCATAAAATTACTGAATTAGCAAACCTACTTGTATCATGCATTTTCTCCTTTTCCCATAATACCCTTTCAAATATCATTATACCCCCCAACTACAAAAATCGTTTCTGTGCTCAAACTCGAAAGGCTTTCGACATAGGCCCTGAAACTTTATTCAAGTGTTGCTCATGGCCCAAGGAGGTGTTTTTGGGTCACATGGGTCAAAGGTCAAGGTCACTGGTGAACTTTGTTTGAAAATTGTTTCTATTCTCTAACTAAAAGCTGTTTGATCTCTGGTCCCTCAAACTTTATACAAGCGTTGCTCATGAACCAAGGAGGTACCCTATTGTTTTTGGGTCACATGTGTCAAAGGTCAAGGTTATGGGCGAACTTTGTTTTGAAAATCATTTCCATTCTCTGATTGTGCTGATTCAGGGACAAAGCGCTGGTGGGGTGTATTTGTCAACATTGCGACAGTTCTAGTTTAAGCTGCATTCAATTTGTCGTCTGCTACTGTTTTAACCATGTACCATACAATCCCAAATTTTCACAACCGAAAAGAGAAATGCTTTTGAAAACATTGTGGGAAAATGAGAAATTGCAGGTAATGAATATTTTCTCCTTTTCCCACAGAGTTTTCTGCCCTTACAAAGAGAAATTCTATCATTTGAATCACATTTGATTTGTCGTCTGTAAGTGCTTTCAAATAGGACAAGTCTAAGATTTTGTCGTTTGATAAAGAGTGAATTGGGGTGACTCCAAAATTTTTTTTGCAGTTAAAGAGTTAAGGTCTTGTATGCCTGGAAAGTTAATTAAATCATCGTGGACAGTGGAGGAATTTCTCTATGGAAATACACTATATGGCCCGCAACATGTGAAATGAGACTTTCGGACATTTGCGTAAAATGTTGTCCCGGATTAGCCTGCGCAATCTGCGCAAGCTAATCTGAGATGGCACTTTACGGCTACCTAAGATTTTTTCATACAGTAGACTTCTGTGAAACAGAAAATCGCACAAAAATGGAAGTGTCATCTTGGATTAGTCACAGACTGCACAGGCTGATCTGGGATGACACTTTTACACATATGTCCAAAGGCCCCTTCTCGTGTGTTGCACGCCCTAAAATGTTGATCTCATTCTGTTCAGTCTGATCTTGATCAAATTTACCCTGAAAGCATATCTTTCTGCCTTTAGCCGGCAAAGGCTAATAATGTTAAGTGTCATAAATTCTTCAGAGATCATTCCAGAGCTGATACAATCAGAGGTAGAAATCTCTTACAGTTTTAGAATGTTCTTGAAGCTTTTTGGATTTCCTCTGTGAGCTCATTATCAGAAGACTATATAAATTAGCTTTCAGAAAAATGAAAGGAAATGGGGAAAAATGAAGACAACTGCTTGGAGTTAATGGGAAAATCTTTCTAGATAGAATCTTTAACCTGCAGTTTTTTTGCACACACTTAGTTTAGGTTTCTTAACCCTTTCTGAAATAATCCTTGGCCTATTTAACAACCCTGAGGAATAAGTATTTTGAAAAAAATTGTGGGAAGAGCAGAAAATGCTAGTTACCAGGATTTTTATCTTTATCGACAATGATTTCAAACCTTCTAGAGAAAGAAATCAGTGATTTCACAACATCTTTTTTAGCTCAACCTGAGTACAAAGTACTCAAGGTGAGCTTTTGAGATTGTGCTGTGTCTGTTGTCTGTATCGTCAACATTTACCTTGTGTGCACTCTAATGGCCACATTTTCTGTCAGATACTCATGAAACTTGGTCGAAATGTTTGTCTTGATAAAATCTTGGACAAGATTGAAATTGGGTCACATTGGGTCAAAAAGTAGGTCACTAGGCTATATCTAAGAAAAACCTTGTGAGCACTCTAGAGGCCCAATTTTCAGCCTGATACTCTTGAAACCTGGTCAGAATGTTTGTCTTGATAATATCTTAGACAATTTTGAAATTCGGTCATGTTGGGTCAAAAAATAGGTCACTTGGCCAAATCTTAGAAAAACCTTGTGTGCACTCTAGAGGCCACATTTTTAGCCTGATACTCATGAAGATTGGTCAGAACGTTTGTCTTGATATCTCAGACAAGTTTGAAATTGGATCATGTCAGGTCAAAAAGTAGGTCACAGGATCAAATTGTAGAAAAACCTTTTGTGCAGTCTAGAGTCACATTTTTAACTGGTTACGTATGAAACTTGTTCAGAATGTTTGTTTTGATGTGGTCTTGGACAGGATTGAAATTGGGTCAAGTCAGGTCAAAAAGAAGGTCACTGGGCCAAATCTTACAAAAACCTTGTGTACTCTCCAGAGGCCACAATTTCACCCCGATACTCATGAAACTTGGTCAGAATGTTTGTCTCGATTATATCCAGGACAATTTCAAAATTTGACCATGTCAGATCTAAAAGTAGGTCACTTACACAAATGTGTTTTACATAATTAAAACCAGGATCTTTACAGCTTTATCGACTGTACATGACTTTACACAGGTGAGCTTTCTTGTTATAGTAAGCAAATGCTTCAATTTAAATACAGTTATTCTAAACTTTTCCTCTTGGTAAAGACTAAAGAGTTAATCCTCTACCACACAATCCCGACTTTTAATAACCCTGAGAAAGAAGCCTTTTTAAAACATTGTGGGAAAGGAGAAACTGCTGGTAACCGGCATTTTCTCCTTTTCCCACAATGTTTTCGAACCTTTTAGGACAAAATTCATCATTTTAGGCACATTTAATTTGTCGCCTGCATATGCTTGCAATTTGGATAAGAGTTAAATAAAAAAGGTACTTGTTGGCACCATTTGTCACCAAGTGACCTCAGTTATGGACATATTTAAAGATAAGAGCTTCAACAGGCCATGACTGTCATAATTATGACTAATTATTAGTCTCAAATCATTCTGAAAAGGAAGTGTTCTGTTTCACGTTTCTGTCAAATATAGATCTTTAGTAAATTACACATTACAGGGTAGGCATAACAATGCAGAGTTTTTGTAAATTTGTCAATAATGTCTTTATTCATTTTCTTCTAATCTTTTGTTAACAATTTTGCCCTATTGAAACTCTACCCAATGACCAACAGCATGTTGAATCAGAAAATTTGAGTCCCATCTGGGGAGCATTTATTTAAACCCTTTCCTTTAATCTTTTACTAAACGACAACATTTTAGACTAGTCCAAATTCAGAATATTTGCAGACAACAGATTAAATGTAACTTAAATGATGGGATTTGTATCAGAAAGGGTTGAAAACATTGTGGGAAAAAGAATAAATGTTTGTTACCAGCATTTTCTTTTTTTCCCACAATGTTTTCAAGAGCCTTTTTTTGTAGGGACGTTAAAACTCAGGATTGTGCTAGAGTTAACCCTTTCCCAAATGGCAAAATTTTGGACTAGTCCGTAAGGAAAGTGTTTGCAGTTGACAAATTAATCCTTTGTCGCTCAGAAGATGAATTCTTTCTTTGATAGGGAAGATAACATGGGGAAAGGGGAAAATGCTGGTTACCAGCATTTTCTCCTTTTTCCACTATGGAGATTTCATAGGCCTTCTTCTTCTGAGGGTCATTAAAACTCAGGATTTTTTGGTCAAGGGTTAATGAATAATGTCATAATCTTGTTCCTCACAACAGAATCATTCTGTGGGAGATCTAACTTGATACCTGATGAAATTCATTGTGGCTCAAAAGATGTGACTTGGTAGTGAAATTGTAGACAACATTATGGGGAAAATATAGAATGCTAGTAAGCAGCATTTTATTGGAAGCCGGCTCTTGAAGCCGGCTTCCAATAGGAATGCTTTTTTTTTATGCACATGGGGAGTTTTGGGATACATCATTGCACAACTTTTCCGACATATTCACTCAAATACTTTTAATAGTATGTTGCTATTAAGCTCAAAATTATGCATTTTTTCGTATGTACTGTTGAGATGAATTTCGAGCATGAAAAGTAAAGATTTCGTATTTATAGATATTTATTTAATAACTGATTAATGATTGACCCCACAGGCAGCGTAACTCTTCTTAAACTAGAATAGACTGGTTACCTCCCCTGATACTACTACACGTGTAATACACGATACAACAAGGGACCAGTTTAAAACTAGTAGATTAGCGCAATATTACGCTTTTTTTCCCCTTGTGCTGTTCACATAAATTGCGAGCATGAAAACTACAGATTTTGTATTCGAACTCTTATTTCTAAAGATTTCTCAGATTTTTTGTTCAACTGTGTCTATCTTTATCTGTGTGCAATATATTGTATTTTAGCAGGAGAGTTTGTAGGTGTGTAATTAATCTGTTTACTATTGGAAACCTTTTGTAATAACTTTTTGTAAGAATGTACCTTTGTTGTGACAAGCCTTACATACTCAGAGCACAATTGAGACACACTAAATCCTTGGGCATTTATTTATGAGCCATGCTCTGTGAAAAGGGGGCTTGATGCATTTGCAGAAAGTATTGGCCCAGGTTAGCCTGCACAGTCTGCGCAGGCTAACTTGGACCGACACTTTCTGCTTTGGTAATTTTTCTGCATATCAAAAAACAGTGTACCTCACGTTTCAGTTGGTTGCTAGACAAAATGGATTTTATGGATCCATAAATGTGTGATGACTTGCTTGAATTATGGATGACAGAGATACATTAAGTCCCCTTTTGCCAGAGCATGTCTCATATGTTTTAATAACCCTGAGGAAGAAGACTATTGAAACGTAGTTGCAGGAGGACAAAATGCTGGTTACCATCATTTTATCCTTTTCATACAATGTTTTCTACCCTTTCAAAGGTCTAAAGTAAGGCTCGAAAGGAAATGTAATGGAACTTTTGATGTAGCGTTGAAGGGTATTGCACTTTTTTTTGTGGCTTTAGGGCTCCAGCCAAACTTGGGTTTTGCACCTAGTTATAAATGACCCTCGACAGCTTTTGACTGATGTTGTACATCATTGCACTTGAGCCATGCTCTGTGAAAAAGGGTCTTAATGAATCTGGGAAAAGTATCAACCCAAGTCAGCCCGCTTGGACTGTGCAGGCTGACCTGGGCTGAAACTTTTCGCTATTGGTAAATTTTCTGTATATTTAATGACCAGTCTACCTGATGATTAAGTTGATTGTATTAAAAAAGAGGCTACATGTATTGTTGAACCTTAATTATGTGATGGCTTGCTTGGTATCATGGATCATGGAGATGCATTAAACCCCCTTTTGCCAGAGCATGACTCATTTACATGTTCAACTATTACATTGTAAGGGGGCTATTCAGATTTTCATAGTCAAACCAAACTTGAAAATATTTTATTGCTCAATTTAGTAAGGCAATAGCTGACTAAGAATCAAGAAATAAAGCAAGAAGCAAATAAAAAACAAATTGATGGTACTTCTTCAATGGACTAGTTAGCCTCTTAACTCTGTTAACAGAATTTAGAACTTGTCCAAATTCAAAGCAATTGCAGACGACAAATCCAATTTGGTTATAATGATGAGATTTGTCTCTAAAATGGTAGAAAGCATTGTAGGAAAAGGAAGAAATGCTTGTGATGAGCATTTTATACTTTTATTGCAATGGTTGCAGAAGCTTTTTTCTTCAGGGTCATTAGAACATTATAATTGTTTAGTGAAGGATTAAATCTTTACCGCATAATCCCGACTTTTAACGATCCTGAGAAAGAAGCCTTTTGAAAACATTGTTGGAAAAGGAGAAAATGCTGGTAACCAGCATTTTCTCCTTTTCCCACAATGTTTTCTAACCTTTCAGAACAACTGCAATCATTTTAGCCACATTGAAATTGTCGTCTGCAAATGCTTTCAACTTGGACAGGGCTAAAATTTTGGACAGTATTGTCCAAATTCAAAGCAGTTGCAGACGACAATTTAGATTTGGTTATAATGATGAGATTTGGCTCTGAAATGATAGAAACCATTGTGGAAAAGGAGAAAATGCTTGTGACAAGCATTTTATACTTTTCTCGCAATGGTTTCAGAAGCCTTTTTTCTTCAGGGTCATTAATTAGAATATGTAATTGTTTGGTAAAGGTTTTTTAGCTTTTGGCTAAAATTTTGTGAAGGCTTGTTGGAATGTCAAGTGATTATGCAATAATATGCATCAGCTACGGCAGAGCTCCAGATAGAGGGAGTGATTTTGATTTCAAAATTGAAAATATTAATTAGTCTCCACTAAACCCCATGTTATGGGCACTCATTAGAATCGTCTCATCGAGACGATTCTAATGAGTACCCACAACATAGGGTTTGGAAGGGAAATAATGGATTTAGAATACTATCATTCCCTCTTACCTGGAGGTCTGACTACGGTATGTAGGATCATATTCATGTAAGAATGATAACAGTATTTTGATCTTGTCAAAATAGAGATAATACCTAATCCAAAATGACCATGCTTTTATCTGAAGAGCAAAATTGCACCATTCCTGTTTACTGAATGTAACTGTCCTCTTTCCGAATGCATGCAGGAAAAAAAGTGAAGTTTATATTAGTGTTTAACTCTTTACCACACAATCCCGTCTTTTAACAACCCTGAGAAAGAGGCATTATGAAAACATTGTGGGAAAGGAGAAAATGCTGGTAACCAGCATTTTCTCCTTTTCCCACAATGTTTTCTATCCTTTCCAAAACTATTAAATTTCAATTTTTGAGTCACATTTATTTTGTCGTCTGCAAATGCTTTTCATTTGGACTAGTCTAAAAGTTTGTCGTTTGGTAAAGAGTTAAAAAATAGGATTCACAGAAAAAAAGAAAATCTTAATTAGCCCCCAAATTGTTGCAGTCGGTAAAATTTTCTACTGGGTCTGTATTCACCAACCGTTCTTAAGAACATTCTTAGTCTTATTCTCCAGAATTTTTAATTTAAAAGTAACACAACTTCTGATAAGCGAGTTATTCCTAAAGCACCTTCCTCATTGATGGTAACTAGTGTTGGGCAATCGGTTTAAAATCCCAATCGATTATCGCTTTGTAATCGGAAGAGCAAACCAACTAGCTATCGATAGTACAATCGGTTTTGACTCCATTTAACGGAAAATGTCATTTTGCTTAAAATACTTTGACAATATTGTAAACATGGTAGTCTTCATGTATTAAATTTATGAATATGTTGTATTCTGCACTTGAATCAGTTTAAATACATTACAATTAAGTTTTCTGCTTTAATTAATATCATTCATTTTGTTCCTTATAATTTGCAAACGAGTCAAAAAAGAATCAGACATATACCTAATAATACCCTAATAGTTCAAACATTTGCAGACGACCCTCTTTCTCTCTTCCCCCTCCGTCCCCCCCCCTATATATTTTCATTTCATAAAACAACATTTTTTCCCCACTCATGAACAGAATTTTAACTTCCACTTATTGCTTTATTCAGAAATTTGTGTAAATTCACTTTTAAAATTCCTTATCAAAGATAAGAGGATGATTTGAAGTCTCTCTGATCGGACGACGCCACGCTGCTCATTGTAGTGTCATGGGTTTTCGCGCTTTTTTGGCGATCTATTTTTTCAGGACATTTAGTTTCTGGAGAAGTATTACTACATGATTTGACATCATTTATTATGTTTAAATAGCAAGTAACTTAAAAAGCTGTCACTTTACACTAGATAAGAGGAATAACATCTTCGTTTCTCTGTCAAAATAGACTCGCCAGCTTCATTATCATCCGGGTGTCCTTCGCATTTTATACTGATCCTGTTTAACCCATATTTCTACCGGATGCACGCAAGCTAGGTTATTTGAAGTTCTAGACGATAATTTCACGCCTCAGGTTGACATTTAGGCAGATAATCTTTCAATGCCAAAGACGGGTCATTTCACATTTCCAAATATCAAAACCCGGGCTCAGGGAGGCTTGCCGAGTTGTCAACTTTTGTTAAGACATTCGGACAAAGATTTGTTTCTCATTTTTCAGCCGATTTTCGTGTTTATTATTCACTATGTTTAAAATTAAAGATTGTGATTAATAATAGTCTCAAAACCAAGCGCTAAAAACCTGAAATCAAGTTTTGGCACCAAGCCAGCTTAGCAACCGACTACAATCGATTCCGGGATTTCTCAATCGATTATCGGAATCGGAAGCCAAAACCAACTGACTTTCGACTATAGTCGATCATCGGCCCACCACTAATGGTAACAAAAAAATTGCCGGCTTCTTTGATGCTATGCATCAAAAATTTGTCTTGTCCATTTCTCGAATGTTATCAAAAGTAAAGGAAAGAAGATATGTCGCAAGGAACTGCTGCCAACAATAAAAGGCAAGAATCACATAAATGCTAGAACTGATTTCTAATTTTTTTCACAGAGAAAAGACAAGAACAAAAAATTTTGGAAATGAGCACAGATACAGTAAATCAATTAAAAAGAAAAGTTTACCAGTTATCGTCTTAAGCATACATATTTATATCCTGACAAAATGACAAGATAATTAAAGCACAAACATAAAATTGTCTTTGAAAGGGTTGAAGACATTATTGGAAAAGACATGCTGGTCGTCAGGATTTTCCTCTTTTCCAAGGATGTTTCAAAAAGCCATCATCTTCCAATTTTTGTAAACACACAGGACTGTTTTATGAAGGGTTGAGAGTTTAGGGACAAATTTTGGTATTTGTACATGGAATGTCAAGTCCATTTGTTATATTCCATAATGGATAGGATTTGAATGGCCTACCACTTGAGATAACTAATCCAAGTTTCTGTCTACTCCATTTGAATGGATTAACTCTTTACCAAACGGAAAAATTCTAGACTGGGCCAAATTGAAAGAATTGCAGATGATAAATCAAAATGAGGCTCAAAAATTAAAATTTGATTTGGAAAGGGTAGAAGACATTGGATGAAAAGGAGAAAATACTGGTCACCAGCATTTTCTCCTTTTCCAACAATGTTTTCAAAAGGCATTTTCCTAAGGGTTGCTAAAAGTCATGATTGTGTATTAAAGGGTTAACTTCATTTCCCACTGAAAATTTGCAGCTGATGACTTTAAAATTACTTTTATGCTCTAGATGATCAAAATGAATTAACCCTTTCCTACACGGTGCCGAGTTTTAATGATCTTGAGGAAGAAGGCTTTTGAAAACATTGTGGGGAAAGGAGAAAATTGTGGTAATGACCAGCTTTTTCTGCTTTTCCCATGTTTTCTATCCTGTCAAGGAAAAATTTTGTCATCTAGGCCACCTCAAATTTGTCGTCTGCAGATGCTTTGAATGTGGAGCAGTCAAAAATTTTTTGTTTGGTAAGAGTTAACCCTTTTCAACACAATGCCGAGTTTTAATGACCCCGAAAAAGAAAGCTTTTGAAAACATTGTGGGGACAGGAGAAATTTGTGGTAACCAACATTTTGTCCTTTGCCACTATCTTTTCTTCTCTTTCACAGCCATAATGTCATAATTCATGCCACATTTCAAAATTTAATGCTTTTAATTCGAAAAAGTCTTAAATTTGCCCTTTGCTAAAGGGTAAAGGTTTACTACAATGAGTCCAAACCATTCTAACCAAGTTTAGAAGAAAATGCTCACATGAGCAATGTTTTCATCTGTCACACGCTTTTCAATAGTGGTCCTCTTCAGGAAAAATGTCGCCTACATGTTGTACAGTTCATATATTAGCTCTTTACCAGACCACAAAATTTTAGACTTGCCCAAACTGAAAGCATTTGCTGAGGACAAATTCAATTTGGCTTTAAATTGCTATGTCTTGGATATGTTGGAAGACATTGTTGGAAAAGGAGAAATTGCTGGTTACCAGCATTGTCTCCCTTTTCAAAAATGTTTTCAAAAGCCTTCTTTTTTAAAACTCAGGATTGTTTGGTAAAGGGTTAAATGTTACCATATCAGTACAATATCTCAAGTTGTAACCTTTTACACTGCCAAATAAGTGAAATCGGTGACTTCAGTTGGAGGGAAAGACCCAAATATTGCTGTTCCACATTTTGTTGACTTAGTGTGTCGAACTGTATAGATTCTAGATCAGAATACAGGTCAAGTAAAGTCTGATCTTGATATACACTGTCCGAAAACAATTTGAATCGTACTGGACATGCTTACCCATTACACAGTGGAACAAAAAAAAAAATAAAATTTATAGAGTAGGTATTTGATAAAGCCAAGAAATCAAAACAGGGATCATATATAACATTTATGATCCCTGATCAAAATAAGTTCAGATAAAAAAAAATTGTTCCTTAATTATCATAATTGCTGATTTCTAAAACTTTTTGGTTTCAATCTTTGATTATAGGGATTAGTTTGCCCTAAAATTATTATGTCAGTTGTATTGCAAATTGCATAATGATTTGAATATCAGCCAGTAAGAATTTAGGCATATTATATATTGGTAAGACTGTAGAGTGTATTCTGTCACAATGTATTCACCTGTAATCATGTATGTACCGTTAGACAGCCTTCAACAACTTTAGTTGTCTTTTCTGCCAGTATAGGTATAGTCAGATTGTACAAAATGTGAAGTCTGATCTTGATCTACATCGTCTACGTCTGTTGGACAAGAGCAACCTTGGAATTGTATTTTTTCCTGTCCTACTTCAAGACTGAAAATCTCTGCTTGCTTGATTCGGTCCACTGATCAGACAACAAAAGTTTTAACTTGTCCAAATTGAAAGCATTTGCACACGACAAATTATATGTAGTTCTTATGTTGGATTTGATTTTGAAATGATAGTAATTATTGTGACAAAAGGAGAAAATGCTGTTAACTAGTTTTTCTCCTTTTCTTATAGTTTCTTTTGTCATTTCAAAGACAAGGTCAATTGTTTGAGCGTCAGTATGTCTGCATATTCTTTTAATTTGGACAAGTTGGTTTTAATGACCCTGAGAAAGAGGCCTTTCGAAAACATTGTGGGAAAAGGAGAAAATGCTGGTTACCAGCATTTTCTCCTTTTCCCACAATGTTTTTTACCTTTTTAAAGACATTGATCTGCCATTTAGGCCACTTTAGAATTTGTGGTCTGCAGATGCTTTCAATTTGGACAAGTCTAAAATGTGTTTGGTAAAGAGTGAATGGAAAGACGACATTGTGGGAAAGGGAAAAAATGCTGTTGACCAGCATTTTGTCCATGGTGAAAACTCTTTTCAAAAGACATCTTCCTTAACTCTTTACCAAATGACAAAAATTTTGACTGGACCAAATTCAAAGCATTTGCAGATGACAAAATAAATCAGAAAAATTGAAATGTGTTTTGGGAAGGGTGGAAGGGTGGAAAAGATTGTGGGAAAAGGAGAAAATGCTGATTACCAGCATTTTCTCCTTTTCCCACAATCTTTTCAAAAGGATTCTTTCTCAGGGTTGTTAAAAGTCGGGATTGTGTGGTAAACAGTTAAAATGGGAGGCTAAGTAGTAAAGGGTTACAAGACACCAAACATGCAGTCTAAGTTGATTCATCTCTTTTTATTTGTAGGTAACTGGGAACACAGAGATGAAGCAGCAGATGATTTTTTCCAACGGGTGAGTTTTCATTCTCATAAACAAGAGGGCCATGATGGCCCTGGATCGCTCACCTGAGTCAATAGGCCAAATTTCACTCCAGGGTCATAATGACCCAATTTAAAACTCATCTCAGATATTATTAAGACAAACATTCTGACCAGTTGTCAGGTCCATTGAGCTGAAAATGTGGCCTCCGGAGTGTCCAAAATGTCTTTCTTCAATTTGACCTAGTGACCTAGTTTATAACCCTATGTGACCATATTTCAAACTCATCCGAAACATCAAAACAAACTTGTTGACCAAGGTTCAGGTGAATTGGGTAAGAATTGCCGCCTCTAAAGTGCCCACAAGGGGTTTCTGTAATTTGACCTAGTGACCTAGATTATGACCCTATGTGGTCCAATTTCAAATCCATTCAAGATATCATCAAGTCAAACATGCTGACAAATTTTCAGGTCAGTTGAGCAAGCACTGTGGCCTCTACAGTGCCCACAATACATTTCTTGAATTTGACCCAGTGACCTAGTTTATGACCCTATGAGATCCAATTTCTAATTGATCCGAGATATCATGGAGTCAAATATATAGACCAATTTTCAGGTCAATCTAGCTAGAATTGTGGCCTCTAGAGTGCCCAAAAAGTATTTGTTCAATGTGACCCAGTGACATTATTTATGACCCTATGTGACCCAATTTTGAACTCATCCGAGATATCATCAAGACAAAAAATTTCGAACTCGTCCAAGATTTTATCAAGACAAACATTCTGACCGTGTTTCATAAGTATCTGGCTGAAAATGTGGCCTCTAGAGCGCACACAAGGTTTTTCGAAGATTTGACCTGGTGACCTAGTTTTTGACCTGATATGACCCAATTTTGGACTTGTCCCAGATTTTATCAAGACAAACATTCTGACCAAATTTCACAAGTATCTGACTGAAAATGTGGCCTCTAGAGCATACACAAGGTTTTTCTAAGATTTGACTTAGTGACCTAGTTTTTGACCCCACATGACCCAATTTCGAACTCATCTCAGATTTTATCAAGACAAACATTCTTACCAAATTTCACAAGTATCTGACTGAAAATGTGGTCTCTAGAGCGTACACAAGTTTTTTTGAAGATTTGACCTAGTGACCTAGTTTTTGACCCCACATGACCCAATTTCAATCTTGCTCGAGATTTTATCAAGACAAACATTCTGACCAAGTTTCATGAGGATCGGACTGAAATGTGGCCCCTAGAGCATACACAAGGTTTTTCCACGATTTGACCTAGTGACCTAGTTTTTGACCCACATGACCCAATTTCAAAATAGTCCGAGATTTTATCAAGACAAACTTTCTGACCAAATTTCACAAGTATCTGACTGAAAATGTGGCCTCTAGAGCATACACAAGGTTTTTCGAAGATTTGACCTAGTGACCTAGTTTTTGACCCCACATGACCCAATTTTGAACTCGTCCGAGATTTTATCAAGACAAACATTCTGACCAAGTTTCATGAGGATTGGACTGAAAATGTGGCCTCTAGAGCGTACACAAGGTTTTTCTAAGATTTGACCTAGTGACCTAGTTTTTGACCCCACATGACCCAAATCCAATCTGTCCGAGATTCTATCAAGATAAACATTTTGACCAAGTTTCATGAGGATCGGACTGAAAATGTGGCCTCTAGAGCGTACACAAGGTAAAAAGTTGACGACACACGACGGATGACGGACACAGCACGATCACAATAGCTCACCATGAGCACTTCGTGCTCAGGTGAGCTAAAAATATATTTTCAGAATTGTGAGAAGTTTGTGAACTTTAACCCTATTTATTTACTGGGCAACAAGTTCTTAAATGGTGCATTGTAGATCAAGCAATCTCAAAGATGGCTTCTAACACTTTACTGGACGACAAATTTTTAGACATTGTCTACACTGAAAGCATTTGAAGGTGACAAATAAAAAATGCTCAAATGATGGGATATATCTTTGAAAGGGTAGAAAAAATGGGAAAAGAAGGAAATGCTGGTAATTAGCATTTTGTCCTTTTCCCATAATATTTTCAAAAACCCTTTTCCCGAGGGATGCTGATTGTTTGGTAGTAGGTTATAGATAACACAAACCAGTAAGCATGCCATGTTGTGGGTATGTCCAAAGGTTGAACCAGTTCATCAGTGGATTCAAACTTGGAACCTCTGATGTTGCAAGACTGATGCACAACAACTTTACACAACTCTTCTCTCACACAGAAATTACTATTACAAACCCTCAGAGCCCTGAATAAATGCAACAGACATACTGAGACTAGGCATAAGCGTTAAGACCCAATTCATTGCAATTTGATTGTTGCTTTTGTCGATAGTGTCTAAGCTAAGCAGAAAGCGTAGATCAAAGACCAGACTGCACATTTTGTGCAGTCTGATCTTGATCTACACTGGCAGCATCATCAACTATAGTTGTGAAATGCTTTTTATAGTAATCTGTGTTGGGAACACCATTACTTGGTCATTATATGGAAGGAATTATTTACCTAGGTTACTAAGTCATAAATGAAACAAAATTTTTACCCAGGTTACTAGGTCATTAGGTAGGGTGACCTGTACAATTTTGCTCAATAAATCATCCTAGAACTCCTACTAGGCAACTGATGGAGGCTCTTCTTAGATTTACCAGTCTCATTACTTCCTGAAACTAATTTACGACTGATGACTTGGAAAATATCCCTGTAAAATACTGATGATTAATCCTTAGAGCACCGAATAAACCCAACTGACATTTCCACTCTAGAAAAAGAGCATAATAAGAGCAATATCAAGGTTGCTGCTTTCCAGAATGTCTCAGCAAAGTGGGCAGTGTAGATCATAGATCAGACTGCAGGTTTTGTGCAGCCTGATCTTTATCTGCACTGGCCACAAAGGCAACTATAGTCACGAAAGATATTTTAAGGGTTAACTTGAGTTGAGGTATGTCTTTACTAAATAACAAAATTTTAGACTTGTTTAAATTGAAAGCATTTGCAGATGACAAATTTAAAGTTACTCAAAGGATGGGATTTCCCTTTGAAAGGCTTTAAAAAATTGTGTAAACAGGAGAAATTATTACCAGTATTTTTTTCTTTTCCACAATGTTTTCAAAAGGCTTCTTCCATGGCATTGTTTCACAAAGACAAAGCACAAGCAATATATTCTCTTGCCAAAGAGTTATTAGAAGGATTTTGCAGTAGAAATGTTGTCTTCAAGCAGGATTGTTTGAACCCCTTGAGCACAAAAAAAAACCGACCAGACATTTTCAGTCTAGATATAAGACCCAAGTAGAAGCAGTTGCTCTTGTCCAGAATGTTACAGTAAAGTGGACAGTGTTGATTAAAGATCAGGTGGCACCTTTTTTAGCAGTCTGATCTCAATCTGCATTGACCTGAAGTTACTTGTGTTGTGAACTTAGCGCTTTTAGGTTGAAATACC
The DNA here is from genome assembly GCA_945859785.2 of Tridacna gigas. Classification (NCBI taxonomy): domain Eukaryota; kingdom Metazoa; phylum Mollusca; class Bivalvia; order Cardiida; family Cardiidae; genus Tridacna; species Tridacna gigas. Next base: position 23,886,240 of record OX244030.2, read on the forward strand.
ACTTTAAGTTGTGGTATGATACTGACCAGACATGATTTTTTAGTTCCATTGGCCAAAAGCCATCAAGCTTATGTCATGGTCCTGTGTCTGTCGTGCTTCTGTCCATGTGCATATCAGTGCATCTGTTAGTGCATGAACTTTGTTTTAACTTCTTCCTTGAAACTACCTATCCAATTTTGACCAAACTTCAAAGAAATGATCCTGTCATGGTGCTCTTGAGAATTTGTTGAAAGAATTTGATCCTGTAAAAGTTTAGGTTGCCATGGCAGCAAAACTGAAAAATATTGAATATCTTCTTACCAGGAACATAAGTCCTAGGGCTACCAAATTTGACATGTAGCTTCATCTAATGGATTTGTCAAATTATAACCCTGGGGTCAAAATTGGGCACATCCCGAGGGTCACATGTTTCACATGGGCTTATACAGTGAAAACTGTAAAGATCAGCTCGTCCCTTACCATTTAGCTTCATCTAATGGACCTCTAGTTTTCAGCTAGCTGGCAGAACTGAAAGAATCAACTTTGCAGCTCTTGGCATAAACAGGGGTGGACTTGGTTTGATTTTTTAGCTCCACTGGCCGAAGGCCAGCGGGCTTATGTCATGGCCCGGTGTCTGTCGTGCGTGCGTCCATCAGTCTGTCCGTCTGTGCGTCCGTCCATCCGTCGGTGCTTTAACTTTTATTTCAAACATCTTTTTCTCTGAAACTACCCACCCAGTTTTCATGAAACTTCACAGAAATGATCCTGCCATGGTCCTCTTCAGAATTTCTTGAAAGAATTTGATTCCTTCAAAAACTCTGGTTGCCATGGCAACAAAACTGAAAAATATTCGAAATCTTTAAAAATCTTCTTGTCTGAAACTATAAGGCATAGGGCTACCAAATTTGGCATATAGCTTTATGTAGTAGACTTCTATCATGTTTCTTCAAATTATAGCCCTGGGGTCAAAATTGGGTCTGCCCAAGGGGTCACAAGTTTTACGTAGGCTTATATAGAGAAAACTTTTAAAATCTTCCTGTACCTAGCCATAAGGCCTAGAGCTACCAAATTTTGCATGTAGCTTGATCTAGTGGGGGTCTACCAAAAGTGCCCAAATTACAGTCCTGGGGTCAATTTGGCCTCATGCTTGGGGGGTGGGGGGGGGGTTCACAAGATTTACTTGGGCTTATATAGGGAAAACTTTTAAATCTTGGTGTACATAGCCATAAGGCTTAGGGCTACCAAATTTTGCATAATTTTGCATTATCTAGTGGACAACTACAAAGAGGGCCCAAGTTACAGCCCTAGGATCAAGTTTGACCCTGCACCAGGGGTCACAAGTTTTACAAGGGTTTATGGAGTGAAAACTTCAGAAACCATCTTGTTTCTAGCCATAAGGCCAAGAACTCCCAAAATTAGCATGTTATTCTTCTAATACACATATTCCCCATTTAGTCCGACTGTAGCCCTGGGGTCAAAGTTTTATAAGGGCTTATATAGTGAAGACTTCTCAACAATCTTCTTGTTTCTAACCATAAGCATCGTACTAACAAATTCGGCATGTTTTGAGCCTTGGGATCAAAATTTGTCTCACTCCAGGGTTCACAAATTTTAGATAGGCTTACATAGTGAAAACGTAAGATATCTTTTTTTATCCTTACTGTAAGGCCTAGGGCTATAAAAATTTGGCATGCTGATTCATATTGTAGACTTCTACCAAGACTGTTCCATCTTTTTCATTGAAACCACTGTTCCAATTTTGACCAAACTTTACAGATACCATCTTGCCATGATGTTCTTCAGAATGTCTTCAAAGAATTAAGTTCTGTTAAAAGCTATGGTTGCTATGGCTACAAAACTGAAAAGTATTGAAAAACTTTTAAAAATCTTTTCCAAAAGCTTGTATTTACTAACGTCATTGTAGCTCATGAAAAAGATACTGCTTTTTAGCTCCACAGGCCTAAGGCCATTAAGCTTATTGTCTCTGAAACTGCTTCACCCAATAAGTCACAAGCTTTACATCTAGGCTAATATAGTGAGAACTTAAAAGGTCTTCTTGTTCCTTACCTTGAGTTACAGCTGTAATATTGTATGAGTGTAATCTAATTAACCTCTTCCAAAGTTATTCAAGTTATGTCAAAATTAGTCCTGTCATGGATCATAAACATGATTGTGCTTATAGCGTGAAAATTAAAAAAATCTTTTTGCTCCTAATCGCAAGCACAAAGGCTACCAAATCTGGATCACTGTCAATTTTTTTTTGAAATTAGCCTTGCATCAGGGGTCTTATGTTTTACAGAGGCTTCATATGGACAAAACTTGAAATTCACCTTGTTTATAACCATACAGCATAGACTTGTATTATTGTGGCATGTGGCTTTATGTTGTGGACCTCTACCAGGGTTCAAGTAATTATAGCTCTGGGATCAAAAATGGCTTTGCCCTGCGGGTCTCAACTTTCACATGGGCTTTTACAGAGAAAACTTAGTAAGTCTTCATTTTGAAACCATTTGGCTCAATTAAAATGTTTAGTATTTATGGTTTATATTTATAAGCCAGTGGAGCGATACAGGGCCATCATAGCCCTTTAGTTTTAGAGTATTCAGACTGCACCAAAGCAGCATACTAAATTGAGTGAAACTGAGCAAATGGAGTACTCCTGTGGTAAATCAAGTGAGAGGAAAATATAAGATGGCTGACAATGATTGCAATATTGTTGTGACAGCTCTTTTTCAATTAATAACTTGTAAATTACCAGTTTGCAATACACACGGATGTCTTCTGAGGACTTCCAGGTCAAAAAGCCATCCTTTGCAATACTCATGTTCAAACACTGTTTGCCTTTGCGCCATTTTTTTAGGGGATTAGGTCATGTGACTGCATTGCTCCCGACTGCACCACCTCAGACAATGGAGTACTCCTGAGTGTTCTGGTGCAGCTACTCCATCACACTTGATTATGAATCATGCTCGGAATAAAAAGAGTGCTCAGATCAGCTAAATCTGGCCAAAATCAGGGTACACCGGATTGCAAATAGAGTTTACCCCTTGGCTGTGCTGATGTTATTCTAGTTTAGAACTTTATGTACCAAATGCAGGAACCAAAATCTGGCGTGTTATCTGCAGCACAGTAAGCAAAATTGACAAATCATTGACAAGTTTAGGATACAAGTGACAGATTGAACAATATTAGCAGCTCAAAAGGTTTGTTTACAAAGTGAAAATGAAAGTAGAATCTTTTTTTTAACTATCTCCATTTCACAAGCCATTGGGCAAGTAGATTAGGATTTTATCCAAGCCCGAGAGAAAAATCTACCAGTTTCTTGCTGTTGGGTTATTGCTAATTTCAACCACTGAATTTTGCATGTAGCAAAAATTTATCAATGTCTACTTGGATTGTTCAAATTATAGCCCTGGGGTCCAATTTTGCCCCACCAAGTTTTATATGGGCTTATATAGTGAAAAACTTTAAAAGTCTTCTTGTTCCTGACCATGAGCTACAGCTGTAATATTTTTTGAGTTTTATATCTATATAGCACATGCAGGCCTCTTCCAGAATTGTCCAAATTTAAAGCCCTGGTGTCAAAACTGGCCACTCACAATGGGTCATAAACTTGTGGTCTTAGAGTGACAGTTCTAAAATTCTTCTTGATCCTAAAAATTCCTGGGGCTACCAATTTGGCACATAGCATCATCTTGTAGATTATTGTCGAATTTGCTAAAAAATACAGCTCTGAAATCAAAATTTAGCTCCGCCTCAGAGTCTTATGTTTTACAGGGACTTTATATTGAGGAAACTTTGAAAATCTTCTGGTTTACAACCATTTGGCCTAGACCTGTATTATTTGGTATGTGGCTTTGTCTTGTGGACCTCTACCAGGCTTTAAGTAATTATAACTCTGTTTTCATAAATGGCTTCACCCTGAGGTCACATGGGCTTTTATAAAGAAACCCATATAAGTCCTTTTGTTTAAAACCATTTGGCCTAGCATTGTAATGTTGGGTATATATGGTTTGTACCTATTAGCCAGTGCAACGATACAGGGCCATGATGGCCCTCTTGTTTTCAGTTTGGAATAAGGTTTATTTTTGTTTTTTTGGATAATGTAATTTGCTGTTATTGCCACTTCTTAGGAAGACAGAGTACCTGAAAATGCAATTAGCCATGTAGTTGGAAATCATTTACCTTTTTGCCTGAAGTAGGTACAAGTTTGATACCACTTTGAGGGCCTCAGTAGGGAACAAAACTTCTGATAATGTGCTTGAACCCTCAACCTAATATAATCATGTGCTTTACAACCTGAAATAGTAAGACTTTTAAGAGTATTGTGGTCTAAAGTAATTCCAGCATTTTCCTCTTTTACCACAATGTCATATACATTTTCAAAGAAAAATCCCAGCAATTCAGCCACATTGAGGTTGTCATCTGCAATTGGTTTGAGCTTTGACAGGCCTGCAACAATGTCATCTGGTAAAGAGTGAATGTCCTTACTTATGCTTTTGTTTATTTTTTTAACGGGTCATGTCAGTAAACTTATTTTGTTGTTAAATCTCCTCATATGTCTGAATTTTAACTTTCTGAATTTTTTTATACAGACTTGTCACTTATCCTGGAAAGCATTTGCACAGAACAATTATAGTGTGCCTTTAATGATATGATGTATCTTGGAATTTAGGAAGAAAACATTCTGGAAAATGGGGAAAATGCTTGCCATCATTTTCCTCCATTGTGTCAGGGTCAGGGTCACATAAGATGATTTGGTAAAGGGTTGAAAGGAAAGGATGGAAGTTGTTTCTATAGACCAAGATGACCTTAACCTTTGCTTTTGGCTGCCAAATTGGGGAACTTTTCCACGGTAGTTGAATAAAACACAAAGTTTGGCCCAGGTTAGAATGATAAAAAATGAACTGTCAGAATGTGCAGTCTGATCTTGGGCCTACACTCTTGTAAAGGATATAAATGTCATCCATTTAGGAATTGGTTAACTCTTTACCACACAACAAAATTATAGACATGTTGAAATTGAGACCATTTGCAATGTGGCTCAGATGATGGACTTCGCAATGGTAGAAAACACTGTGGGAAAAGGAGAAAATACTTGTTACTAGCTTGTTACTATACTTGTTCTCCGTTTCACCTTTTCACACAATGTTTTCAAAAGCTTGTTTTGTCGGGATCTTTAAAACTTGGGACTGTATGGTAAAGGGTTAATTCCACCAGACAAAACATCTTTATACTTGTATAAACTAAAAGCATTTTCAGACTACATATTGTGATGTTCAAATGATAGAGTATGTCTTTGAAAGGACAGAAAACATTGTGGGAAAAGCAGAAAATGTGGGTTATAAGCATTTCTTTTCCTACAATGTTTTCAAAAGCCTTCTTCCTCGGGATTGTCTAAACACAGGATTGTTTGGTAAAGGTTTAATTCATAAAATTGTGTCTGTCAGAAAAAGTGTTCAGACTTACATGATTTTCAGCAACATTTGTGGATGTCAATCAGTGTCTGAATGAGCTATGGATCATGCAGGTATTATGGAAACCTGTATGGGGATTGTAGAGGGAAGTCTGTTGTAACAGGTTTTCAGGCTATGATGTTCTGCTGAATGAAATTTGTTACGCATTATTTACTTTTCCTCTAGTGCTGCAGCCAAAACATTTGACTGAAGCCTGGCTTTGTGAATAAATATTATCCTTCCTACCTTACCTTCTTTAGATGATCCAAAACATAACTTAGCCCACTTACTTTTCAGATATCATTCTTTTTTTACTATCTCTTTCTTGTTTGTTTGTAAACTTTGTATGGTGTTTAGAACATTATTTCAGTTATATTACGAAAGCCAGTGCACTTATCCATACTTTCCTTGAGTTTCTTTAACCAGAACATTGTACAGTTTTCTTTCCAAGCTGCTTTCCCATGTAAGTTATAACCATCATCAAAACAATGATCATGTGCCTATTGCTGAAAGGAATCTGTCCAAAAACAGTATAGAAAACCTTGAGGGAAAATGCTGGTTACCATCATTTTCTCAGTTTTCCAGAATGTTTTCAAAAGCAGTCTTGCTCAGGATTGTTAAAACTTGGGAGTGTTTGGTATAAAAGCCATTACATGATTGGCAGATTTTTTTAGCATTCCTGTTTTAAACTGTTCACTTTTAAATTTAAAAGAAAGAAACAGGTATAGACATCCAAACAAGTTTAGAAAACTCTGTGATGCATCAAGTGTGAGTTTATGTAGAAACAAACTTTTTACACTGTAGTCTACTCTAGACTGTCAGAATACCTCTACAGAAGAATAGGGTATTCCCAGTGACAAGCAAAGGCCTTAACTCTTTACATGATTTCGAATTTAACCCTTTCCCAAATGACAAAATTTGGACTGGTCCAAACTGAAAGAGTTTGTAGACAACAATATTAAATTTGATGAAAATGGTAGAAAGTTCTCAATAAGGGTAGAAAACACTGTGGGAAAAGGAGAAATTGCTCGTTACAAGCAATTGCTCCTTTTCCCACAGTGTTTTCAAAAGACTTGTGCTGCAGACACATGAAAACCAGGGCTTGTTTGGGAAAGGGTTGAACAACCCTGAGTAAGAAACCTGTTGAAAACATTGTTGGAAAAGGAGAAAATGCTGGTAACCAGCATTTTCTCCTTTTCCCACAATGTCTTCTACCCTTCCAATTTTTCAATTACATTCATTTTGTAGTCTGAAAGTGCTTTCAGGTTTAGACACACATAATTTGCAAAAATTTTTAACGTATTCAAAACAAGTCTCTTTCATTTAAGGAGAAAAATCAAACATGAAAGGCAGTTACATCTTTAGCCTTTAATTATGTTTGATTTGGGTTTGTTTTTCAAAGTATGAGAGCAATCACTGTAGTTTGCAAAAAATGTATTTGTATATATAAAACTTTAATTCAATTATCATTATAACTTAATGCTATAATTAGCAAAATAATACCTTTGATTAATATATCAATGAATTTTCCATTGTATGATTTCATTTACAATTTATTATGTTTAATAATATATAATTTACAGTAAAAACTATTGATTATATAGATAAACACATTTTTGGTCATAAAGCACAATTTTAAGAAAAAAAAAAATAAAATACTTATCAAATCAATTTAATTTATACAAAACATTATTTTTTTATTCAACTTTAAAATGATTTTAAAATGTTCAATTATACAAAAATAATAGAGGAATATTCATAATATCATATTAATATCATTAGTTTAAAGATTTATTTCATTTATACACATAATAAGCATGTTTTTAAAACCATGGGGGTTTTGTCCACTTTTCAGTTAAGGGTATGGGGGTTTTGTCCTTTGTCCTAGGGGGGGTTTGTCCATGGGGCTTTTGTCCTAGGGGGGGGTTGTCCTGGGGGTGGGGGGGGGGTTGTCCCCAATTTTACAGATGACAAATTGAATGAGGTTCAAATGTGCAAAAAATTATCTCTTCAGGTCAGCCTGCACAGTCTGGACAGGCTGACCTTGGTCAAAACATTTTGCAATTTCAATTTTGTGCATGTAAGAGGACCAGTCTGCCTTATGATTTAGTCACTTGTTAGACAAAATGGATTTTATGGATCCATAATTATGTGATGACTTGCTTTGTATTGTGGAGATGCATAAAACCCCTTTTACCAGAACACCTCTCAGTTATAGATAGTGTTCCTTGAGCTGATAAGGATTACTTTACCTGAGCTATTGTTATTATAGTTTATTCTACTTGAATAACACCTAATTTGACACACTTTTAGAGAAGTGATGACCTACAGTATTTGTATGGATTAACCCTTTACTGCATAATGCCACCTTTAACGACCTTGGGAAAGAAGCAATTTGAAAACATTGTGGGAAAAGGAGAAAATGCTGGAAACCAGCAACTTCTCCTTTACCCACAATGTTTTCTACCCTATCAAAGAAAAATTGCACCATTTAAACCACATTGAAATTGTTGTCTGCAAATGTTTCAGTTCAGGCAAGGCAACAATTTTGTCGTCTGGTAAAGGGTTAAGTCGGTCAAACTGTGTTGACCCTACATGGCCACTGAAATCTGATGTTACTTGAGTATTTGCTTAAGTCTTTACCAAACAACACAATTTTGTACTTGTCCAACATGAGAGCATTTGCAATTGTTAAAGAAACTTGGGCTCAGATGATGAGATGTGCCTGTGAAAAGGTAGAAAACATCATGGGAAAATGAGGAAATGCAGGTTTCCTTTTCCCAGAATGTTTTCAAAAGCCATCTTCCTCAGCATCAAAGTTTGCATTGTTTTTAAAAAGGTTAAAGGGGCACATTTAGGTTTTTGCCATCATTCAAAATTTCTTTGAGAACTCTACAAAATTTGTCTTTAAGTGTAAAGAAACTGGATGCAGTTTAAACATCATGCTATTTCAGCATTTAGATTGCAGGATGCATGGTCATTTTGTAATCAGAAACTGCTGACTTTTATATGAGCAGATAACCATGACACCATCATACCCAGCATACCTGTATGAGTTATGCTCTGGCAAAAGGGAGCTTAATGCATCAATGTGATGCATTACACCAAGCAAATCTTCATATAATTATGGATCCATGAAAACCGTTTCGTCTAGCAACCGACTGTATCATAAGGTAGAATGGTCCTTGGACACATAGAAAATTGACAAATAGCGAAAAGTTTCAGCCAAAGTTAGCCTGCGCAGACTGCGCAGGCTGGCCTTGGTCGATACTTTTCGCAGATGCATTATGCCCCCTTTTCATAGAGCAGGGCTCATGTAAATTTACATATGCATGTTATTGATCATTTGACAGTCCCAACGACCTTTGCAAACTACATGTATTAGCCTGAAAATGAAAAATAACAGGTTATGGGTCCCATTGAGGAAATACATGCGTTAAATCATTTGACATTCTCACAGTCCTTTTCAAACATTAGGTCGAAAATTCATAGTAATATTGTATGTATCCCATTAAGCCAAGCCCCATTAGTGCTGTCGGTAGTGTACAGAACTTGAGACCAGTGGGTCCTTGGTTAAGATTCTCAGCTTGAGCCAATTTCTTTCCAATTATTGCGATAGGACTAATTCTGCTCTCATCACCAATCATTGTTTCGGAGATGGTTATGTGGGAGAGCAACCATTGGCCTGGGAAGAATATTGTGGGAAGTACTGGTAAAAGAACCTACAGGAAAGCATGGATAGATGTACCGACTGCAGCAATGTAACTGAAAAAATGTTGAAAACAGGATTAAGTGTCACACAAACAAACCAACAAACAATGTATCCCTCCAACCTTTTATCACAAAATCCTTAATTTTAACAAACCTGGGGAGCAAAGCTTTTGAATACATCTCCCAGTTTCCCACAATGTTTGCCTTTCTGTGAAAGACAAATTCCATCATTTGAGCCACATTTGATTTGCTAACAGCAAATGCTTTTAAATTTAGACAAACTTTTATAGTTTGGTAAAGAGTTAACCCTTTACCATGCAACAAATTTTTGTACTTATCCAGATTGAAAGCATTTGCGGTAGACAAGATGAGTGTGACTCAAAAATTGAATTTTTTTTTTGTAAGGGTAGATATGAAGAGGAAAAAAAAAGAAAATGCCGGTCACCAGCATTTTCTTCTTTTCTTTCAGTGTTTCTTGAAGCCCTCTTTTTTCAGGGTCGTTAAATCTTGGGATTGGTGGTAAAGGGTTAAGGACAAAAATCTGAATTTCCATCATGCTGCCTGCTCATGCTAATGTGTTCGAAAATCAGGGGAGAAAACACAATTCACTTTTTGTTTCATGCCTCTGAACTGTTTTTCCTGTGTAAAAAACAACAATATTTCAAAAATAAGAGGGTGTTTCTCAAGAGTTCTGTTTTATATCAATCAGCTATATTTTTCATACTTTTCATGAATGGACTTATTTTGAAAACTTTTTGTGGCACTAACCTTTTTTGTCTTAAACCTTTACTAGGCAGTCTTTTGATTTTAGCACTCTTATGAGGATTGCTTTTAAAAACATTGTTTGAAGAGGAGTAAATGCTTTTAAACATTTTTAGCTCACCTAAATGCAAAGTGCTCAAGTTGGGCTTTTGGGATCAAGCTGTGTCCATGGTACCTCTTGCATTGTCCAGTGTCAACAATAATCTTGCAGGCACTCTCGAGGCCACTTTTTTTTGTCAAATACTCATGAAAATTGGACCAGTTGAAATTAGGCCACATCAAGTTCAAAAGTAGGTAACTAGGATGAATCTTAGGAAAACCTTGTGTGCACTCTGGAGGCCACAATTTAAGTTTGATACTCATGGAAATTGGTCAGAATATTAAGTGTCTTGATTATACTTTTTGACCTAAAGTCATTTGACTTCAGACTTACCTGAAATATATTCAAGACATACATTCCGACTAACTTTCAGGATTATCAGACGGAAAACGTGGCCTCAAGAGTGCTCAAAAGGTTTTTTCCTAAGATTTGTCCCAGTGACGTACTTTTTTGACCCGACATAACCCAATTTCAAACTTTTCTGAGATAGCAAGACAACCGTTCAGACCAACTTTCATGCCTTGATTGACTGGATAATGATATCTTGGCCAAGTTTGAAATTGGGTCATATGGGGTCCTAAAAGTAGGTTACTGGGACAAATCAACACACCTTTGACACAGTTACACCCCCTTTTTCGACAGAATTATCATGCAAAAGCACTCACTGCTGAGCATTGGTGTCTGCATGCAATGCTGTTGTTTTAACTTATTTGGAGACTTCTACAAATAGATGGACTTACCATTGTATATATTTTTCTGTCTCTAGATAATGGAAGAAACAAACACACAGATATCCTGGCCCTCAAAGCTAAAAATAGGTGCAAAGTCAAAAAAAGGTAAGAGGCTTTTCTCTGAGTATCTATAATCATGGTAATGACTAATAAAAACATTGCGACAAACTTGATAAATTTTTAAAGGTGGGCTAAGTGTGTTTTTGTGACAAGTTCTCTTAACCACATTTCCATTAAAGTTATCTTGTGAAAGATGATTTGATGACTCTTTATCAGTCTGATATCTGTATTGTTAAATCTTTACCAGATAACAAAATTGTACTCTAAGTCTTGTCCATTTTGGAAGAGGTAACTCTTGCAGACTACAAATCAAATGTAGTGTAAATAATGGGACTTGTCACATAAGTATGGGTCTATAAAATCCGTTTTGTCTAACATCTGGATCTGAAAGTAGAAAATTTTGATGCTCTGTGAGGACTGCACAGGCTGACAGTGGATACTTTTTGCAGATTCGTTAAGCCCCCTTTTCACAGCATGGCTCATATATAGATACATGTACAAGGTTATTGTAACTACTTGGTAATTCCTTTTTAACCCTTTACCACACAATCCCGACTTTTAACGACCCTGAGAAAGAAGCCTTTTGAAAACATTGTGTGAAAAGGAGAAAATGCTGGTAACCAGCATTTTCTCCTTTCCCCACAATGTTTTCTACCCTTCCAAAAACAAATTTCAGTTTTTCAGTCACATTTGTCTTGTCGTCTGCAAATGCTTTCAATTTGGACTGGTCTAAAATTATGTCATTTGGTAAAGGGTTAAAAGAAATATGTGTACCGTATCTCACCTAATTAAAGCTCCCTCAAGTGAAGTATTGAAGCACTTTTTCCCATAGTAATCGTGAATGCTATTTAATGTCCAGACGAATCATGATTGGCGTAAAATCGATATTCTGCATTAATGAAGCAGGTTTTTCAAATGGGGATCGTTTCACAGTCGGCACTGACTAGAACCTGGATCAGAGTATGTATTTACTATTTTATATAATGGCACTTAGATTTCTGGAAATTGGCTATGAAATAGGAGCGCCCTGTTAGTGTTTTGCATGGCGTTCCAATATGTTAATAAGGTGAAATACGGTATTTTTCTATATATGTATAGTATAACAAGATGTTGTGATTTCAGTGCTTTTTTTGGAAATGATATTTACCTTGTCTATCAAAGCCTTCTCATTTTCTTGTTTCTTGCTGAAGACTTAGTTTCACACCGGTGAAAATTTGGAAATTTCTTCTAACTAGACAGTGTAGATCAAGACCTGGGTCTGTATTCACCAACCATTCTTAAGAACATTCTTTAAGAGTCTTTATCTCCAAGATTTTATAGATTTGAAAGTAACACAGCTTTTGATTGGCATTTGGTTTAGCCAATCAGATGCTGTGTTACTTTCAAATTTAGAAAACTTGGAGATCTAGACTCGGAATATTCTTGAGAATGATTGGTGAATACGGATCCTAGGCCCCTGATGTCCAGCATTTTGTGCCTGAACAGCCTAAAAATTACAACAGTGTGGTCTTTACTACTACTTTAGTATTTTCTACTGCCTCAAATTTTTCATCACTTTTACTTGGCATTTTAAGGATTATATCTCTATTCAATTTTCTGGAGTTGATGAAATTTCAAATGAGAGCATGCCATAATAATACCTTTGTAATAGAAATACCTGTCTGGCACTTTAATGGTTTCTTAAAACATGATACCTACATTTCTGGTCTTATCTCTGAACTGGCAGGAAGGGAGTACATGATAAGAAGCCATTTATTGGAACAGAACTTTAGTTGTTCTTGGTCTGTGTTCATCAAGCATTTTATGATACATTCAAGTTCCAAAGACTAGGACGAGCAATATGATTTGGCAAGATTAGCAACATTTTTATTTTCAATTGTTATGTTACCTCATGAAACAGATTTGTCAAATATGTCAAGTACTGCTAAACAACTTAACTCTTTACCACACAAGGAAAATGTAGACCTGTCCAAAGTCAAAGCACTTGCAGATGACAATTTAGATTTGACTCATATTAGGAATTTTGCCTTTGATAAGGTAGAAAACATTGTGGGAAAAGGAGAAAATGCTGATTACCAGCATTTTCTCCTTTTCCCACAATGTTTTCAAAAGGTTCCTTCCTCAGGGTCGTTAAAAGTCAGGATTGTGTTGTAAAGAGTTAGATTGATGTACATGAACAAATAAACATGTAAAAATTATGTTAGAAAATAACTTTTTCTAACTAACAGCAGGTCACTGTTGAAATATTCTGGCTGGTTAACAGCATCCTCCTTTTCCCAGTGCAGTTTTAAAAGGCTTCACCAGCTCATGAAAAGACAGATTTGTTTGTTTTGTGAAGAACTAATAATGTTGTGGATCAAAAACTGTTTATAAAACCAATTTCTTATTGGTGATACAGTCAGACCATGGTACATCTACCTTTGTTAGATTAGCAAACTCAGGTTCTGATGCCAAAACAGTGGGAATAAATTGATTTCAACATTATTTTGATTGATTTAAATGGAATATTCAAGTTTCAATACCCATGATAGATTTGTTGGAACAATTCCAAAATGAAATGAAACACTTCATTTTAGCGGAATGTCTGATAGATTTTTTCAGTTCATGCTAGATGATTACTTGACAGTTGATCGTATCTCATAAAAGGTGACTTAAAATGTCCTCTTTTGGTTGTCGTGAACATCAATAATGTATTGTTTTAAGCACCTGCCATTCCAAACCAATTATATTATTGACTAAGTTTAATTTTTTCACACTTCATGATGACAAAGTATTGTTTGTTTATTGTATTTGACTCTGTTTGATGAAGAATGACACTGAGGATAATTGAATTTGATTGAGAAGTTGAACAGAAGGAAGAATTCGTCAACAAGAAAACAAACCCAAAAGTAAACAAAGATTTATTTTACGGTTTACCTTTTTTCATGATTGTCCTTTGCTTTTGTTATTGGGTCATCAAAATATTGTATTGTGATACTTGCCTAAAGAAAAGGCAAAAAGGAAGACCAGAATTCATTTTCCATCATGAAAATTTATTTTTCCCTAAACTGATTCTCATTCATTTAATCTCAGATTTTGTGGACTCCAACTGTTTGCTTCCCTTCAAGTTTTCAGTCTGTTTTTGTTTACAATTTTCAATTCCAATCCTTCCCCATTCCTCTGATGGGTGTCGAGAAATCTACTGCTTCAATACAACAACTGAATGAATAGATGATGGGAATTATTGAGGTACAAAGTATGTTGTTGTAACAAGGTTTGACTGTACTAAATGCCTCATTTGCCTCATCAGCTTCTGGGCGATACTTATAATTCTGGTGATGCTTAGAACAATTATTACATGGTTTTGATTTCAGATCCACATATCAAAGTTATTGGTCTTCCAGATGATGTCCACATGGCAAAAGATTTAATCATGGCTGTGCTGGACACAAAGGTTAGTAGCAATGTTATACATGTAATTTATCTTAAACTTATTCTACATTGATTCGACCATTATAGATCTGTCTCACTCAGCAGAAAGCCTTTGAAAATACTGTGGAAAAAAAGAAACTTTGCTTGTATACAGTTAAACCTTTTAGAATGTTTTCTAAAATTGCAGAAAATGATATTTCCCATTATATCAAATATTTTCCATGTATTTGAGTTTTGGGTAGGTCAGAAAGCAGTCCATACAGTTATTGGCCAGTGATAATGGACAATTCATTACTTGTTTAATTGTTTTTCTGAGAAAAACTTGCCTCTCTCAAAAATTCATGCTGTAATATAAGATAGCCCGAATGTTTTACTTGATGGGTGGTTTCCATCTGAAGTGGTTCCAGACATGTAACACTTCATGCTTATTGTACTGTGTAGTGGTGTATCATTTTCTGTAGTGTTTTCAGTTCCTAGCAATAACATAATAATTATGCTTTTGCAGACATCATAGATTAAGATCGGACTGCACAAAATGTGCAATCTGATCATTTTTCAACACTTTCTGATGACAAAATTCTAGAAATGCACACACTGAAAACTTTGCATTAGACAAACTGAATTTAGGTAAAATGATAATATTCATTGTAAAAGGCAACATAATGAAAAAAGAAGAAAATGTTACTTGTATTTTCTGCTGTTCCCCAAAAAACCTTCTTCCTTGGATTGTCAAAATATGGGATTGTTTGTGAAAGGCTTTTGATGTGGTTTTTAGCATTATCACTCTTAAACTTTATTACAAAGAATTCAAAACATACAGGTTGATCTGATAGTAAGTGCTGGAAGTTGAAATTTTGTTGGCAAATTGTTCTTAACCCTGTACCACACAATCCTAACTCTTAAGGACCCTGGGAAAGATAGCTTTTGAAAACATTGTGGGAAATGGAGAAAATGCTGATAACCAGCATTTTCTCGTTTTCTCACATTGTTTTCTACCAGTCTGAAAACAAATTTCAATTTTTGAGTCATATATATTTCGTCATCTGCAAATGCTTTCAATTTAGACAAGTCTGGAATTTTGTTGTTTGGTAAAGAGTGACAACGAATCTAACCTTGAATTGAGTATGCTAGGCTCCACATTAAACTTCAGTGCATAATTCATTATTGAGAAAATGTTGATCACCATCATTTCTCGTGTTCCCCACAAGTTTTTTACAGGGTTTTTTACATAGGATAACTTGGTTAACAAACTAAAAGCAAATTTGCAGTAAAATCCCATATATGGATTTCAAAGTTCTTTTAATTGAAAGAATCTCACAGTATTTGTCAGTGTAGATCGCAGATCAGCCTCTATGGTCTGTGCATTCTGATCTTGATCTGTGCTATCTGCAAATGTGCTTTTGAAAAAACTACATATAAAATGTAATACATGCATTGCCTTGATCATGTCTCTTATCAGATCTTGCTATAACGCAATGCTCATGTTTTGAGCAATTTCTCCTTTTGCCACAGTAACAGTATATGTGTGAAAGTGATATGTTGCAAGATTGAAAAAGTCTCAGTTGGTACTCTGTTGGTACAACATTATGTAAAACAGTAAATGTTTTCAGTGTTTTTCCATATACCTAATGTTTTTTTAATCGATGGGACTCAGAGTGACTGGAAAAGTTGAGTACCATTAACCTTTTACCAAATGACAAATTTTTAGACTAGTCCAAACTGAAAGCATTTACAGAGGACAAAATGAATGTGACTGAAAAATTGAAATTTTGGGTAGGGAAGAAAACATTATGGGAAAGTGAGAAAATGCTGGTTACCAGCATTTTCTCATTCACCCACAATGTTTTCAAAAGGCTTCTTTCTGAGAGACATTAAAAGTCGGCATTGTGGTAAAAGGTTAACTTCTCTCTGAGTCCCATTTTTGCGTACATAAATCGTCGGCTAAATATCTCAAAACCAAATGGAAAAAAGACTGCTGTTAATGGGAAAATTCTGGAAGCCAGATTCAGTAGCATTAGGAAACAGTAACTGTTTGTTTCTGTGTTCAATACTTATCCCTTTACCACACAATCAGAGTTTTGACGACCCTGAGAAAGAAAGCTTTTGAAAACATGGTGAGAAAACCATGGTAAACAGCATTTTCTGCATTTTCAACAATGCTGTCTAACCTTTCAAAGAAAATTAAATGTGCCACATTTGATTTGTTGTCTGCAAATGCTTTCAATTTAGACCAGTTTAAATATTTGTTGTCTGGTAAAGAGTTAAATAGATCTACAATTACATTGTATTGGTTAACATCTTGGGTACATTTATTCAGGTCAAGATAATTCTATTTAACCCTTTACCGAACAACAAAATTTTAGACTAGTCCAAATTGAAAGCATTTTCAGCCGACTAAATAAATGGTGGCTAAAAAATCGAAATTTGTTTTGAGAAGGGTAGAAAACATTGTGGGAAAAGGAGAAATTGCTGGTTACCAGCATTTTCTCCTTGTCCCACAGTGTTTTCAAAAGGCTTCTTTCTCAGGGTCATTAAAAATCAGGATTGTGTGGTAAAGGGTACAGGACAATTCAGAATGCCGATATTCATTTTGTGCAATAAGAGTTTCAAACTTTGTATTTTTATTAGCTCCACTGGCCAAAGGCCAGCGGGCTTATGTCATGGCCCGGTGTCCGTCGTGCGTCCGTCCGTCTGTGCGTGCGTCTGTCCGTCCGTCCGTTAACTTTTATTTCAAACATCTTCTTCTCTGAAACTACCCATCCAATTTTCACGAAACTTCACAGAAATGATCCTGCCATGGTCCTCTTCAGAATTTTTTGAAAGAATTTGATTCCTTCAAAAACTCTGGTTGCCATGGCAACAAAACTGTAACCAGCATTTTCTCCTATTTCCCATAATGTTTTCAAAAGCTTTCTCCTTCTCGAGCATGCAAACTCAATATAGTGTGGTTAAGGATGAAGATCAAGATAAGAGCATGCAGAATTTGTAAACATATTGCTGCATACTTGCTGATAAATGAATTTCACTCCATGAACTTTTTGTGAGAGTTGGAATCAAGCTTTTTTAACCCTTATCCTGCTAAATAAAAGAAATGAAACTTTCAAACCAATAATGTAAACCCAAATTTTCATATTTCAAAGGTATTTTTGGAGGTAAGATATCTCCTTATCGGACAGTGTAGATCCAAGATCAGACTGATCTTGATCTATGCTGTCAGCAAAAGGTCAGTGAGTTTCACTTAGTAGCCTTAACAGGATTAACAGCTGTTGAATTTTAGCTTAAAAAATGATTGGTAATTGGTAAAGTAATTCAACAGATATGTTTCTTAAAGGTTCAGTAGCAGCCAAAAGTAAACAATGCGGGTGTTAAAATGCATTTGAATTTAGACTATACCTTTCAAAAGTATGGAAATTATTGCAAAAGATGACAATCTGTTATTGTAGGGTCAATTTTGTGTTAGTCCCTGACAGAAAAAATAGTTAAAAAGTAAACAAAAGAGCATCCTGACAGCTTTTGACCTACTCTTAAATTAATTTTTCTGCCAGCCACAAACACCTGGATAGCCCATTAATAATGATACTTTTCCTCCCCTGTTAAAGCCTCTGGCATTGTTTTACTTGTAGTTTTTGATAGGTCTAGAAGTTACAAAGTTTGTATAGCAGTGGGTCAACTCTTTAACTTTTTATAAAACAGAAAATTCTAGACTTGTCCAATTGAAAGCATTTGCAGACAACAAGTTAAATGTGGCTCAACTGCTGGAATTAGTCTATGGAAGGATAAAAAAAACATTGTAGAAAAAAGGAGAAAATGCAGGTAACCAGCATTCTCTCCTTTTCCTAAATGTTTTCAATCCTTTCTGCAGAGTTGATTCTAGGATGCGGGATTGCGGGAATCCCGGGAAAATTAACGTCTGGGCGCAAAAATGTCATGCCTCTGCTCCCTATGTGCCGCAAATTTAAGGAGAGTCCCGCAATTTTTGCTGTTTGTTGCTCCCAGTGTGATAAATTTTATAAGTGGAGTGCAGCCTCCAGTGTTTCCGTGTCGACAGCAGCGACAGGTTAGGAAATTGATTCCACTTTGTAGCTGAACATTTGTTGCTTTTGTTACAGGTTTGAAATTCCCGTATATTTACTTGCAATATGCGAGTAAAAATTAGAAAATGCGAGCTGAATTTTCAGGCACTCCATACAAAAATATAAATTGTGGAAGGTCAGTTATGCAAATGAAACAAATTGTACACGCGAATATACTAATAAAGTAATCTTTTCGTCCTAAACAGTGGTAATATCACACTGAAAATTCCTTCAGCGGCAATTTATAAATTTTCTGGGAATTTACGAGAACTGTAAAATGGTTTTTGGCTCTAATCAATTAAATGTAAGGAGTCTGAAAAAAAAACAAAAAAAAAACGAGAATCCTGTAATGGCCTAGCGACGGCGGATGGATCAAAGATTGATCGTCGTGTCAGAAAAGATTAGCTACTCTCTTTTTATATAACATTTGTGTCCGCATAAAATAAAATGATTCTAAAGAAGTATCGTTGCCTATAAATGATTATTCAAAGATCTAAACTCCGAAATAAAACAATTTGAATCAAGTGTGAAGGACGCACATGTTGCTGTTACCACAGCTGAACGAGCTGGCCTGTCATTAATGAAAAACGCTACAGTGATGTAAATCTGCTTACCTAGAGTAAAATGACAGGTTTTGAAGTTACCTGCTACCATTATTGGCAAATTTATGTAAAATCATGCCAAAATATCCATCCAAAAATTACCTGATATGAAAAAAAGACCGCAGAAAAAAAAGCGCGAAAATCCATGACACAACAAAATGTCAATTTTACATTGTCAGATCAGAGGCACTTTAGACTGTCTTTTCAGGTTTAGTAATGACTTCAAGCAGTAAATTTACACAAGTATTATATAAAACAATAGTTGGGTGTTAAAAATCTCCCTCTTGTTATGAAGAAAAAAATTGGGGGATTTTATGAAATGAAAATATTGAACAACCTACAAATAAGACGGGAGCTGTAGGGTGGGGATAAGGCCACCGTGTCTTACAATGCTGGCAATGGAACACGTTGTGAAGAGGTAGGACATTCACAGATATAAAGTTGTTATGTTACCTGCTGTAATTCATTTCTCTCATTGGTTTTTAAAACTTCAACAAAAAACAACAAAATGAGTAATGTCAAAAAGAAAACAAGCATCTGAAACGGTTCTAAAATAATGCCAGTCCTACTGCCACTTTGTCAGTGGGAAAAACAAGCCACTGACAAAATGATAAATTTGAGGGCCCTCTTTTAGGGGAGTAATGGCCCCTTTTTAGGAAGTGAGGGGGGCCCCAGGGACCCACTTTAGAAAATCCTAGCTGCAACACTGTTTCTGGGACTAAATTCATCATTTGCAGTGATTGGGAAAGGATTTTTTGCAATGGGACAATGTTCCTTTGGTCAGGAAATTCAATGTGACATTTTGAAAACCAATGTGACAATTTCAACAACACAAACATTTTCATTGCCTTCATTTTGGTCTGATCGTCGTCTATTTGAGTCTGTTGAACTTGAGGAACGTTTGTTTTGGGAAAGAAACTACTTATTGAGCCCTGGCCTTCAGGCAACTTTAATTTCTTTTTCAGGGGCATTTTAGACATTGAAAATTAAATTTTACTATTGAATCCAAGCAGCTAAACAGATGAATTCACGATGACGACATAGGTACAAATTTTCAAAGAGCGTTTCATGAGTTACAAGTTGATGACGTCACGCGCACCTACGCTACTCATTTTTATAGAGCGTCTAATCGGATCCGATCAAAATAGATTCGCCCCATGATTTTTCGTACTTTTTCCGAAGTCGAAAATTGAATGGGACACGGGCGCACTCGACAGCGAAAACGATGTGACATTTTGGATTTTAATGTGACTATGGCGCATGGCGCAAGCCTTTCCCAGTCACTTCATTTGAGCGACATCTTATTTAACAAAATTATTGTTCTCAGTATGAATTTTAAAGTCTGAAATTTTGTCTTGGGTAAAGAATTTACCCATAGTACACCATTTCCAAAATAGCTCGGAAAATGCAATGTTGTTAGCTCACCTTAGCACAACGTGCTAAAGGTGAGCTATTGTGATCGCCCTATGTCCGGCGTCCGTCGTCCGTCGTCTGTCGTCCGTCGTCCGTCAACAATTTCTTTAAACATCTTCTTCTCCTAAACCACTGGGCCAATCTTGATGAAACTTGGCAGGGATGTTCCTTGGGTAAAGCTCTACCAAAATTGTTCAAAGAATTGAATTCCACCTACAACTCTGGTTGCCATGGCAACAAAAAGGAAAAAAAAGCAAAATCTTTGAAAATCTTCTTCTCTGAAACTAGAAGGCGCAGAGCTTTGATATTTGGTATGTAGCATCTCCTAGTGGACCTCTACCAAGTTTGTTCATTTCATGCCCCTGGGGTCAAAACTGGCCCCGCCCCGGGGGTCACAAGTTTGAGCATAGTCATAAAGAAGGAAAACTTTAAAAATCTTCTTCTCTAAAACTTGAAGGCGTAGAGCTTTGATATTTGGCATGTAGCATCTCCTAGTGGACCTCTACCAAGTTTGTTCATATGATGCCCCTGGGGTCAAAACTGGCCCCGCCCCGGGGGTCACAATTTCCAACATAGGAACAAAGAAGGAAAACTTTAAAAATCTTCTTCTCTAAAACTAGAAGGCATAGAGCTTTGATATTTGGCATGAAGCATCTCCTAGTGGACCTCTACCAAGTTTGTTCATATGATGCCCTTGGGGTCAAAACTGGCCCTACCCCGGGGGTCACAAGTTCGAACATAGGAACAAAGAGGGGAAACTTTAAAAATCATCTTCTCTGAAACTGGAAGGCGTAGAGCTTTGATACTTGGTATGTAGCATTACCTAGTGGACCTCTACCAAGTTTGTTCATATGATGCTCCTGGGGTCAAAACTGGCCCTGCCCCCGGGGGCCTCAAGTTTGAGCATAGTAACAAAGAAGGAACACTTTAAAAATCTTCTTCTCTGAAACTTGAAGGCGTAGAGCTTTGATATTTGGCATGTAGCATCTCCTAGTGGACCTCTACCAAGTTTGTTCATATGATGCCCCTGGGGTCAAAACTGGCCCCGCCCCGGGGGTCACAATTTCCAACATAGGAACAAAGAAGGAAAACTTTAATTTTTTTTTCTCTTAAATGGGAAGGCATAGAGCTTTGATATTTGGTATGTAGCATCTCCTAGTGGACTTCTACCAAGTTTGTTCCAAGGATGCCGCTTGGGTCAAAACTGGCCCATCCCCTGGGGTCACTAGTTCGAACATAGGAACAAAGAAGGAAAACTTTAAGATTCTTCTTTTCTGAAACCGAAAGGTGTGGAGCTTATATATTTGGTATGTTGCATCTCAGAGTGGACCTCTACCAAGTTTGTTCATATGATGCCCCTGGGTCAAAACTGGCCCAGCCCCGGGGGTCACAAGTTCGAAGATAAGAACAAAGAAGGAAAACTTTAAATTTCTTTTTTTCTTAAACGGGAAGGTGTAGAGCTTTGATATTTGGCATGTAGCATTTCCTAGTGGACCTCTACCAATTTTTGTCCATATGATGCCCCTGGGTCAAAACTGGCCCAGCCCCGGGGGTCACAAGTTCGAACATAGGAACAAAGAAGGAAAACTTTAAAATTCTTCTTTAAAACTGGAAGGCTTAGAGCTTTGATATTTGGTATGTAGTGATTCTGTTCTAAGTTTGTTTGCCCGTCTAAGCGCAACAAGTTCATTGAGTTCAAAATTGGGTCATCTTGGGTCATAAACTAGGTCACTAGGTCAAATTAAAGAAATACCTTGTTGGCACTCTCGAGGCCACATTATTTGCTCAATTGCCTTGAAAATTAGTTAGAAAGTTTGTCTTTATAAAGTCTCACATAAGATTAATTTGGGTCAACTTGGGTCATAAACTAGTTCACTGGGTCAAATTAAAGAAATACCTTGTTTGCACTCTGGAGGCCACATTTATTGCTCAAATGACCTGAAATTTGGCCAGAATATTTGTCTTGATGAAATACCAGATGAGTTTGGATTTGGGTCACTTGGAACCATAAACTAGGTCATTAGGTCAAAACAAAGAAATACCTTGTGGGCACTCTAGAGGCCACATTATTTGCTTAATTGCCTTGAAAATTGGTCAGAATGTTTGTCTTTGTAAAATCTCACATGAGTCTGAATTTGGGTCAACTTGGGTCATAAACTAGTTCACTTGGTCCAATTAAAGAAATAGCTAGTGGGCACTCCAGAGGCCACATTTATTATTCATTTGATTTGAAAATTGGTTAAAATGTTTCTTTTGATATAGTCAAAGACCAGTTCAAATTTGGGTCACCTGGGGTCATAATCTAGGTCACTAGGTCAAATTAAAGAAATATCTTTAGGGCACTCGAGGCCACATTTTTTGCTCAATTGACTTGAAAATTGGTCAGAATGTTTGTCTTTATGAAATATGAGTTTGAAATTGGGTCACCTGCGGTCAAAAACTAGGTCACATGGTCAAATTAAAGAAAAACCTTTAAGGCACTCTGCTAAGGTGAGCAACCCAGGGCCATCATGGCTCTCTTGTTTTATTTTTCCTGACAGAATAATTATATCCATTGAGTTTATGTCCACTCTATGAGTTAAAATGAGTATTTTAACCTGACCAAACAACAAAATTTTAAGCTTGTCCAAATTCAAATCATTTGCAGACGACAAATGAAATGTTACTCATATTATTGAACTTGTCTGTGATAGGGTAGAAAATATTAATGGAAAAGACGAAAATGCTGGTTATCAGCATTTTCTTCTTTTCCCACAATATTTCCAAAAGCCTTCTTAATTTGTCAGGGTCATGAAAAGTAGGGATTGTGTGGCAAATGTTTAACCCTTCACTACACAGTCCCGACTTTAAACGACCCTTAGGAAGAATCCTTTTGAAAACATTGTGGGAAAAGGAGAAAATGCTGGTAACCAGCATTTTCTCCTTTTCCCACAATGTTTTCTACCCTATCAAAGAAAAATTTCATCATTTGAGCTACCTTGAAATGGTTGTCTGCAAATGCTTTGACTTTGGACAGGTCTACAACCTTGTTGTGTGGTAGAGGGTGAAGTGAAGGAACCGGGTATATGACGGTACCCTTCATTACCTAGATTGCTTGATACAGCACAGACAGAAAAATCATAAAAAAAACATTAGAAGTATTCTAATTATGGTTCAAGATGATAACAATGTTTAGATAAGACTTCTTCAAGTTGCGCCAAAAGTAAACAGTGAAGCTGCAGTGGTGGTCCCTTGTATTTAGATTATACCTTTACCGCACAATGCCGCCTTTTAACGACCCTGGGAAAGA
Organism: Tridacna gigas; assembly: GCA_945859785.2. Taxonomy (NCBI): domain Eukaryota; kingdom Metazoa; phylum Mollusca; class Bivalvia; order Cardiida; family Cardiidae; genus Tridacna; species Tridacna gigas. The sequence continues at coordinate 23,909,827 of OX244030.2, forward strand.
AGCCTTTTGAAAACATTGTGGGAAAAGGAGAAAATGCTGGTAGCCAGCATTTCCTCTATTTCCCACAATGTTTTCTACCCTATTAAAGAAAAATTGCACCATTTGAGCCATATTGAAATTTTCATCTGCAAATGCTTTCAGTTTGGACAAGGCTCAGATTTTGTCGTCTGGTTAGGGGTTAAATTTTTTGAACTGTTTCATGCAGTCTCAAAAACCTCATTTATGGGGCATAAGCACACTGCGTAGTAGCAAATTCTTGATCTTCAGGTATTTAACACACTAAATGACAAAATTTTAGATTGGTGCAAAGCGAAAGCATTTGCAGACGACAAATTAGAGGTGGCTGAAATAACAATATTGGTCATTGATAGGGTAGAAAATGTTGTGGGAAAAGAAGAAAATGCTGGTTACCAGCATTTTCTCCTTTTCCCACAATGTTTTCAAAAGCCATCTTCCTGAGGGTCAGTAAAAGTCCCATGCTGTAACAACCCATAGGAAGAAGGTTTTTGAAAACAATGTTGGAACAGGGGAAAATGCTGGTAATCAGTAATCCCTGCTTTTCCTACAATGTTTTCTACCCTTTCTGAGACTGATTTCATAATTTGAGACATAATTGGTTTTGTCGTCTGCAAATGCTTTCAATTTGAACGGCCAGTCTAAATTTTTGTTGTATGTTAAAGAATTACCAGGATTTATCAGTGTTGATTATTTCTGGTTGAAGGATGAAAAAACAACAAGAAGCTAAAATAAACAGCCTACTCACGATGAATCATTAAATACTGCATTTAGCCCTTAAAGGCACAGTGGCAGCCAATTTAAAGTAGACATTTTCATGCTCTAACTCCGAAGCCATTTGACCTAGTAACCTGAAACATTATACAAGTGTTGCTCATGACCCAAGGAGGTTCCCAATTGTTTTTTGGTCACATGGCTCAAAGGTCAAGGTCACTGATAATCTTTGTTTGAAAGTCATTTCTGTTCTTGAACTCATTAGCTGTTTGACCTAGGACCTGAAAAAGTGTTGCTCATGACCCAAGGAGGTGCCCAATTGTTTTTGGGTCACATGGTTCAAAGGTCAAGGTAACTGGTAATCTTTGTTTTTAAAATCATTTCTGTTCTCTTATTGTGCTGCTTCAGTGACAAGGTGCTGTTGGGGTGCCCTATTGTTTTTGGGTCACATGGGTCAAAGGTCAAGGTCACAGTTGAACTTTGTTTGATAATTGCTTCCATGCTTTAACTCAATAGCTGTTTGACCACGGACCCTGAAACTTTATGAACTTTACACAAGCGTTGCTCATGACCCAAGGAGGTGCCGCATTGTTTTTGGGTTACATGAGTCAAAAGCCAAGGTCACCGGTGAACTTTGTTTGAAAATTATTTCTTTGCTCTAACTCAATAGCTGTTTGACCTAGGACCCTGAAACTTCATAAAAGTGTTGCTCATGACCCAATGAGGTGCCCAATTGTTTTTGGGTCACATGGTTAAAAAGGTTATGGTAACTGGTAATCTTTGTTTTAAAAATCATTTCTGTTCTCTGATTGTGTTGCTTCAGTGACAAGGTGCTGGTGGGGTGCCCTATTGTTTTCAGGTCACATGGGTCAAAGGTCAGTGTCACTTCGTTTGAAAATTGTTTCCATGCTCTAACTCATTAGCTGTTTGACCACGGACCCTGAAACTTTATTAACTTAATACAAGTGTTCTTCATGAGGCAGCCCGCCTGGGTGGCTCAGTGGTGAGCGTGTCGGACTCATGACCTGGTGGTTGTGAGTTCGATACCCAGTTGAGGCGAACTTTCTTTCCGGCGTATTTTCGCCTCTCACCTCTGCTGAAGCATGTGAGAAAAGTAGTCGGTGGCTTTGGAAAGAAAGTTGTGTTAGTACTGGTGTGAGAAAGCCAGGAAACACATGTGCGTCACCGACCGCCATGATATGACCTTAGCTGTTAAAGTGGCGTTAAACCCTAATACAACCAACAATCTTCATGAGGCAAGGAGGTGCCCCATTGTATTTGGGTCACATGAGTCAATGGTCAAGGTCACTGGTGATCTTTGTTTTGAAAATCATTTCTGTTCTCTGATTGTGCTGCTTCAGTGACAAGATGCTGATGGGGGTATTTTGTCTGCTTTGCCACAGTTCTAATTGAGGCATATTTAGTGGTACTTATTTAAATCTAGAAGACAGTTTTGTATCTTGGATTTACACTGTCTGCTACTTTGATAAATATTCCTGCCTAAAAAAACCTTGAAAAAAGCAATATTTCAGAATGCCTATCTGTACTGAAAAAGCCCATTTCATCAATGAAACTTTTTTTTTTGAGAATCACGATTAGATTGTATAAAGTTCCTTGTCTGATCTTGTACTAACTCTGTGCAATATTTTATGAGATATTTTGCCAGAACAGCTTTGAACTACAATATTTTGGTGTGGACAAGACAGAAAATCCATATGCAATGTTTGCCTCAGACTGAAAATCATTGAAAACAAGAAATATCTCTAAAGAAGATAGAAAGCATAAATATATATACCCTTAGAATAAACATGTCTGTATTTTTTACCAGTCACAAATTTCTATTTATTCATTTTGTTATCAGTACCAAAAAGTCTGTCAAAAGCCAGCACATTCAGCTGTGCCGAAAAAATTATAATGTCAGCTTTTAGAAAATGATGTTCATTTCTGCGTTACTAGACACTGTATAACATGAGAAAAGAAAAAAATTTATTTATGGTTATTATCTAAACAGGATAATGCTCTTGCTTGATATAACTGACACATGAATGGATTAAAAGGGATTATCGATTTATAACAGACAAACCAGTGTAGTGCAGGATTAATGCATAAGTCATATCCCCCCATTTGCTTTACCCTGTCTCCTATGTCTTGTAATTCACTCTTTAACCATTAAAGTGCTGAATTAATCATTTGGACATTTTTAATTAAGGACAGCAGTCTGAAATATTGCTATTGAAGATTGCTTCCATTTGAATATGTAACCTAGAAGCAGACAGTGTAGATCAAAGATCAGACTGCATGTTCTGTGCAGTCTGATCTTGATCTATACTCTGCAAAAACAACTTAAATCAGTTCCGTGGCTTTAAGGGTTAATATTTTATCTGACAATCCCGAATACTGACAGCTCAAGGAGAGAAGGCTTTTGAAAACATTGTAGGAAAAGGAGAAATTGCTTGTAACAGGCAATTTCTCCTTTTCCAACAGTGTTTTCTGTCCTTTCAAAGACATAACCATCGCTTAATCAACAATGAATTTGTTTGCAAATGATTTTAACTTTGACAGGTCTAAATTTTTGTTGTCTTGTGAAGGGTTAAAGAATAAGTCATGCCCCTTTTTGCTTTTCCCTATATCTTTATCTTATAATTTAGTCTTTCATGGAATCTTAGAGCTAAACTGTTTACCAAACTATCCTGGGTTTTCATGACCCTGAGAAAGAAGCCTTTTTAAAACTTTGTGGGAAAAGGAGAATGCTGGTAACCAGAATTTTCTCCTTCTCTCACTATGTTTTCTACCCTTCAGTTTTTGAGTCATATTAGTTTTGGTGTCTGCAAATGCTTTCAATATTGTCTAAATTTTGTCGTCAGGTGAAGAGTTAAACTTTGTACAGGTTAGATTCGTCCATATTCAAAGAAGTTGCGGACAACAGATTTGATGGGGCTCAGATGATGGTTTTTGTTTCTGAAAACATTGTTGAAAAAGGAGAAAATGATCAGTTACCAGCATTTTCTCCTTTTCCCATGATTTTTTGGAGGCTTCTTTCTTGGGGTTCTTAAATATGGGATTGTTTATCAAAAGGTGTATCTGGTTAATTCTTTACCACATGACAAAAATGTAGACTTGTCCAAATTCAAAGCATTTGTAGACCACAATTCAATTGTGGCTCAGATGATGAAAATTGTCTTTGATAGGTTAGAAAACATTGTGGGAAAAGGAGAAAATGCTGGCTACCAACATTTTCTCCTTTTCCTACAATGTATTCAAAAGGCTTGTTCCTCAGGGTCTTTAAAACTAGGAATTGTGTGGTAATGGATTAAATGAGACTTTTTAATTGGAAAAACAATCAATCAGAATGTTGAAATTTCAATGTTATATTGGCCAGCATGTTACAAAGAAGAGAACTTTGTAGATTTAAGATCAGGCTGCATGTTCAGTTTGTCTAAGACACATTTCAAAATCTCATTGTAAAATATGGATTACCAGATAACCATGATATAAGGTTTTATACATGGATAAAGATTGTGGCAAAAAGCAAAAAAAAAAAGAGATGACTGATTAGGATCAGTTTCTTCCACTGTTGAATGTTTTCAAAAGTGGTTATTTGAAAGACATAAAAAGTTGTCTGTTGCGTGATTTATTCAACAAACAACCCTTTGAGAGCTTCAATAATCATTATCAGCAGATGTTTTAGTCTGTTGAATCCATATGAGTCATACTCTGGCAACAGGGGGCTTAATGCATCTCTGATGCATGATACTAAGCAAGTCATCACATGCCATAAATATGGATCTGTAAGGACCACTTTGTCTAACAACCAATTTTATCATAAGGTAGACTGCCATGGTCCTTTGACATACCAAAGTGACCAATAGAGAAAACTTTTGGTCCAGGTCAGCCTGCCCAGACTGCACAGGCTGACCTGGATCGATACTCTTCGCAGATGCATTAAGCCCTCTTTTCACAGAGCATTGCCCATATAAAATCTGTAGACTATGTTGATGCATTGATTATGAAAAGCCTAAAAGCAAGCAATGAATCAAGTTATGTTTCAGTTATGATGAAACAGGGATCACTGATTGATTGTAAGATCTTGACAGACATTGATTAATTGTTAAATATTTTGATCATGAGAAAGCTGCTTTCATTGATAAAATCCTACTGGTAAAACCTGTTCATGATATTCAAAATCAGTGAAAAGTGAAACAGAATATGGCAGGTAGATGTCTTTTGATGTTAACTGCCAAAATTGAATTTTAACTCTTTACAAGATTAAAAATTTTAAACTTCTCCAAATTGAAAGCATTTGCAGAAAACAGAACAAATATGGCAGCTGAAGTTGTGAGATTTGTTTGTGGAAGGATTAAAAACAGTTTGGAAAAAAGGAGAGAATTATGGTTGCCAGCATTTTGTACTTTGCCCACAAAGATTTAAAAAGCCTTGTTCCTCAGGGTGGTGAAAACATAGAATTGTTTGGTTAAGGGTTAACTCTTCACCAAATGACAAAACTTTGGACTTTCCTAAACGGAAAGCATTTGCAGACGGCAAAATAAATGTTACTTGAAAATTAAAATTTGTTTTTGCAAGGGTAGAAAATATTGTGGGAAAAAGAGAAAATGCTGGTTAAAAGATAAAAGGGAGTGACATTATTCTCTTCCAAACCCTATGTTGTGGGTACTCATTAGAATCGTCTCAATGAGACGATTCTAATGAGCACCCATAACATAGGATTTAGTGGAGAGTGGTTCGAAATCAAAATCGCTCCCTCTATCTGGAGCTCTCAGGTCTTCGTCCATAGAGTTATTAAAAGTCTGGATTATGTGGTAAAGGATTAATACGAGGGACACTTTTTAAGTTCGTAGAGTAAGCCTATAACTTTTTAACGCGATTATGAAGTTGCACGATTTTTTACACAGAACTTGCGTAATCATTCCTCTCTCGAACGGTGTCACGGTATGCGGCGCACGAGGTCCACGTGCGCGCTGCGCTGGGTATTTTCAACATGTGGTTTTATACACTATAGTGAAATATAGCGTTCAATATGGATGGAAAAATCTCTGAACAGAGGGTATATTGTAAGATTCGAGCACAGCTCGGGTTTCCGCCTACAGAAATTCATGCTGATTTGCAAAAAGTTTATGGGAATGGTGCTTTAAAATATGCTACAGTTTGCAAGTGGGTACGTTGTTTTAATGATGGTCGGGAGTCAATTGAAAATGACCCTCGGGTGGGTAGGCCGGTTTCCGTTTTGACGGAAAAGAACGTTGCTACTGTGAAAACGTTAATTGAGGAAGACGCACGTTATACCGTGCAAGAGATAGAAGAATTAAGTGGCATTCATTCGTCAAGTGTTTTGAAGATCTTACGTGAACGACTTGGGTTACGTAAGATCTGCGCGCGCTGGGTGCCCCATTTGCTCACTGACGAGCAGAAACAAAGTCGGGTTAGACTTGCATCGCAAGTTATAGAAAAATATGATAAATGTGACCCACGTCATTTGGAAGAGATAGTTACAGGTGATGAAACCTGGATCTTTCATTTTCAACCCGATTCTAAGGCTAAAAATAAGGTTTGGGTTTCATCTGAGGGCGACAGACCTGTCATTGCGCGCCGTTGCAAAACATCAAATCGCATGTTGTATGCGATATTCTTTGATTCGAAAGGTCCAGTCCTTCAAATTCCAGTCCCGAAAGGTAGTTCTGTCTCTGGAAAGTTTTACAGAGAAAGTGTTCTTACTCAACTTGTTGATTTCTATCAGAAACGCAGACCGCGCACCGGTGTCCGCGGCATCAAATTACTCCATGATAACGCACCGGCCCATAAATCCGCTACGGTACAGGAATATCTGAAAGAATCTGGGCTCGATGTCTTAGATCATCCCCCATACAGCCCTGACCTGTCCCCCTGTGACTTTTGGTTGTTCCCAAGACTAAAGGAAATGCTAGCAGGGCACCGTTTTGAATCCCGTTGTGGTATAGGCAGTGCGGTCTACCAGTGTCTGCAACATATACCTAAAGAGGACTACCGGGCGGCGTTCCGGAAATGGGTAGATCGGTGTAAAATGTGTGTGGAGGCAGACGGGGCATATTTCGAAGGTCTTAGATAAATAAAATTTTGATATTTCAAGCGGTTTTAAAAAGACCGCCCTACTCTACGAACTTAAAAAGTGTCCCTCGTATGTGAAGAACAGATGTGCTCTTTCAGAAAGTTTAGTAATATTAAACCTAGTCTGCACAAAAAATGAAGTCTGATATTGGATCAGCACTGTCTGAGCATAGGGTCCTGCTTGGCCCACTGGTTTAGGCGTATTCCAGAGGTCCTATGTTCAATTCGCTTTCGAGGCCCCGGGGTTTTCCTTTGTGAAGAGTGCCTGGGCAAGGCACTATAAATCACAACCCTCACACTGGTGACACCCAGGAACCACATGCATAATTAACTGAGCTGCTGGTGTGATGTGACTGAAAGTATGTTGTAAGTGGGATAAAACACCATTCAATCAATCAGTCTGATACTCGGGCAGAATTAACATTTGAATTCAAATATTTGGGTACATCAGAGACTAAGGCATTGGAAATGTCTCTCAGAAGTTTTTAAGTTCAGTTACTGCCAGTGATACGGGTTTGCAGGGAATTTACCATGAACAAGGCACTGCAGATCCCCAGCCTGGTATTGATGTAACTTTATAAACCTGAGAGCGTGTGCCTTGGTAATACCATATTAAAGTTGGAAATGCCATTCAAACAAAATAATCCAATCTCCTTGATATTCTGCATCATGATGCTTGTCTGTCTGCTGTCTAGGTCACATGGAGTTAAAGGTTGGTCACGGTGTCAAACAATAAAAAAAATTATCTTCACCAACAGTCCCAGTGTTAAAAAATCCTGAAGAAGGATTGTGGAAACATTTTGGGAACAGGAAAAAATGCTGGTAGCTAGCATTTTCTGTTTTCTACCCTATTGAAGGCATCTCCTATTCTTTGATCCGAACTGCAACTACCATCAGTTTTGCAGACAAGCATAAGATCTTGTCATCTGGTATAGAATTCTGACTCCAGAGGAAAATGTCTTCATCTCATTTACATGATAAGATGAGGACAAAAATTGAAAATTATTAGGCTGTTTTGATCATTACATCTCAGGAAATACAGGACAGTCCTGATCCAAGATATAGAGGATATTTGTTTTTTTTGTTGAAAGATTGAAATTTATTTCATGGAGGGAAATCATCGGTAATATTTTCATGAACTGCACAGCCATAAGTGAAATTTCTGCTGTATGATAATCACAATGTGAAATAATTTTTGGTCTTTAACCCAAAAAAACCCCAAATATTTTCTTTTTATTTCATGCTTCTAACCCTTTTTAGCTCACCTGAGCACGAAGTGCTCATGGAGAGCTATTGTGATTGTGCTGTGTCCGTCGTGCGTCGTCAACTTTTTACCTTGTGTACGCTCTAGAGGCCACATTTTCAGTCCGATCCTCATGAAACTTGGTCAGAATGTTTGTCTTGATAAAATCTCGGACGAGTTCGAAATTGGGTCATGTGGGGTCAAAAACTAGGTCACTAGGTCAAATCATAGAAAAACCTTGTGTACGCTCTAGAGGCCACATTTTCAGTCTGATCCTCATGAAACTTGGTCGGAATGTTTGTCTTGATAAAATCTCGGACGAGTTTGAAATTGGGTCATGTGGGGTCAAAAACTAGGTCACTAGGTCAAATCTTAGAAAAACCTTGTGTACGCTCTAGAGGCCGCATTTTCAGTCAGATACTTGTGAAATTTGGTCAGAAAGTTTGTCTTGATTAAATCTTGGACGTGTTCGAAATTGGGTCATGTGGGATCAAAAACTAGGTCACTAGGTCAAATCTTCGAAAAACCTTGTGTACGCTCTAGAGGCCACATTTTCAGTCATATACTTGTGAAACTTATTCAGAATGTTTGTCTTGATAAAATCTGGGAGGAGTTCAAGATTGGGTCATGTGGGGTCAAAAACTAGGTCACTAGGTCAAATCTTAGAAAAACCTTGTGTACGCTCTAGAGGCCACATTTTCAGTCATATACTCGTGAAACTTATTCAGAATGTTTGTCTTGATAAAATCTGGGAGGAGTTTGAAATTGGGTCATGTGGGGTCAAAAACTAGATCACTAGGTCAAATCTTAGAAAAACCTTGTGTACGCTCTAGAGGCCACATTTTTAGTCATATACTCGTGAAACTTATTCAGAATGTTTGTTTTGATAAAATCTGGGAGGAGTTCAAGATTGGGTCATGTGGGGTCAAAAACTAGGTCACTAGGTCAAATCTTCGAAAAACCTTGTGTGTGCTCTAGAGGCCACATTTTCAGTCAGATTCTTGTGAAATTTGGTCAGAATGTTTGGCTTGATAAAATCTTGGACAAGTTTGAAATTGGGTCATGTGGGGTCAAAAACTAGGTCACTAGGTCAGATCTTGGAAAAACCTTGTGTACGCTCTAGAGGCCACATTTTCAGTCAGATCCATGTGAAATTTTATCAGAATGTTTGTCTTGATAAAATCTGGGACGAGTTCGAAATTGGGTCATGTGGGGTCAAAAACTAGGTCACTAGGTCAAATCTTAGAAAAACCTTGTGTACGCTCTAGAGGCCACATTTTCAGTCTGATCCTCATGAAACTTGGTCAGAATGTTTGTCTTGATAAAATCTGGGACGAGTTCGAAATTGGGTCTTGTGGAGTCAAAAACTAGGTCACTAGGTCAAATCTTCGAAAAACCTTGTGTGTGCTCTAGAGGCCGCATTTTCAGTCAGATACTTGTGAAATTTGGTCAGAATGTTTGTCTTGATAAAATCTCGGACGAGTTTGAAATTGGGTCATGTGGGGTCAAAAACTAGGTCACTAGGTCAGATCTTCAAAAAACCTTGTGTACGCTCTAGAGGCCACATTTTCAGTCAAATACTTATGAAACTTGGTCAGAATGTTTGGCTTGATAAAATCTCACACGAGTTCAAAATTGGGTCATGTGGGGTCAAAAACTAGGTCACTAGGTCAAATCATCGAAAAACCTTGTGCACGCTATAGAGGCCACATTTTCAGTCAGATACTTGTGAAATTTGGTCAGAATGTTTGGCCTATTGATTCAGGTGAGCGATCCAGGGCCATCATGGCCCTCTTGTTTTGTTGGGAAGTAAGGGAAGCTCTGGGTATTTCAATACCAGCAAGTTTATCAGTCAGTAAATTTGCAGGTCGAAATGGTGAAATTATCAAACCATTATTTCCTGATAAACTGCTGAAAAGCATGAAATAACAAATTTCAATTATTTTCATTTTCAGAGTAATAGAGCCACATTAAAGATGGACGTCTCCTATACAGATCATTCACATGTGATCGGCAAGGGAGGTAATAATATAAAACGGGTGATGCAGGAAACAGGTTGTCATGTACATTTTCCAGACTCAAACCGAGGTAACAGTGTCCAAGAAAAAAGTAATCAGGTGAGACAATGAAGACAATGATGGACAATTTAATTATTGAGCTAGCAATGGCAACTTCAGTGTTTTTCGGGGACACTTTAAATCAAGATCAGTGTCTGCAGAACATGTTGTCTGATCCTGGATTTAAGATTTTCCAGGGTACCTTTGATTATTTCACTATTTGTTCAATTTCTCATGCCTACTTACTATGCTGTCTGTGTTGGTTCAAGCCCAGTTGCAAACCAAACTGCCAGCCCGGGTAGCTCAGTGGTTAGCATATCTGACTAGTGACCTGGTGGTTGCGAGTTTGATACCCAGTTGAGGCAAACTTTCTCTCCGGCAATTTTCTGCCTCTCATCTCTGATGCATGTGAGAAAAGTAGTCAGTGGTTTTGGAAGGAAAGTTGTGTTAGTACTGGTGTGAGAAAGCCAGGAAGCACATGGGTGTGTCACTGATCGCCATGGTATGACCTGAGGAGTTAAATGGCGTTAAACTCCAGTACAAACAATATAAAGCAAACCACCCCCCCATTTGGTTTTTGTTTGTGTGCATTTGTCTTTTTCTTATTTGTGTCATAAAATCATGACGTATGCTATGAGCAAAATCACTGCCAGTAGAGCAATTCAGGCCCTCGAGGGCCTCCAGTTCATTCTGGGTTGGTTTTTGCCTTATGCATCAAGCGGCACCAATGTCTGGTACATGGTGAAGTATGACTCATACTATTTGTAACCTAGAATGCACTGTGTTTCTTACACTGAAATGACCACAAATATTTCTTCGAAAGATTTATTACCAGTTTTAAGTATTTTTCCTTAAAACTCATTAACTTTTATCAGGAAACTGGTTCTTGCCTAAGGATATTGAGCATAACTTCTTTGGAGGTTCATCCCTGTTTTTGTTTCCCATAATCCTTTCCCACACCACAAGTTTTAGACTTCCAAATTCAAAATATCTGCAGACAACAAGTTTAAAATCGGTACAAATGAGATTAATTTCTCTGACAAGGTAGAAAGCATCATGGGAAAAGGAGAAAATGCTGGTTACCAGCATTTTCTCTTTTTCCACAATGTTTTCAAAAGGCTTCTTTCTTAGGGTCTTTAAACCTGGGGATTGTGTGGTAAAGGATTAAGAAGCCCCTTCCTTTCCATTAGGTCTGGTTTAGAGTTTTCCCTCACAAAAAAAGAATTTTCAGATTTTCTCACAAAAACATGACTTCAGAACTTAGCTTGTTACAAATGGTGGGTTTAACCCTTTCCAAACCATCCCATGTTTTAACTCTTTCCCAAACAAGCCCTGGTTTTCACATGTCTGCAGTACAAGTCTTTTGAAAACACTGTGGGAAAAGGAAAAATTGCTCATAACAAGCAATTTCTCCTTTTCCCACAGTGTTTTCTACCCTTTTTGAGAACTTTTTGCCATTTTTATCAAATTTAAAATTGTCGTCTGCCAACTCTTTCAGTTTGGAAGGGTCTAAAATTTGTCGTTTGGGAAAGGGTTAATTAACCCTTAGGAAAGGACTTGTGGAAACATAGTGGGAAAAGGACAAAATGCTGGTGACTAGAGTTTGAACTTTTCCCCACAATGTTTTCTACCTTTTCAAAGACAAATACCATCATTTCGAGCAACACCAAAATGATCTGATAAAGAGGTAAGAAGTCAAACAATACCTTGTTCTTGATCTACCCTGGCCAGAAATGCAACTGTAGTTGTGAAAGGCCCCTTTCAAGCTCCAATAGCGGCCAAATGTAAACAATGCAGTTGTTAAAATGTATTTACATTGAAATGATACCATTTAAAAGGACGGAAATTATTGTGAAGATCAAAGTCTATCATTTTAAGGTTGGGAGAGGTGTTAGTCGCTGGCAGAAAAATTAATTTTAAATTAGGTCAAAAGTTGCCAGGTTGCTTTATCATTTGTTTACTTTTTACGGGTTTTAAAATTCATTTTTCTGCCAGCAGCTAACACTTGGACTTGACGGTACAGGAACAGATTGCCATCTTCACAATAATTTCCTTACTTTTAAAAGGTATAATTTAAATTCAAATGCATTTTATCACTCACATTGTTTACTTTTGGCCCACTATTGGGGCTTTAACCTTTTCCCAAACAAGTCCTGGTTTTCACGTGTCTGCAGCACAAGTCTTTTGAAAACACTGTGGGAAAAGGAGAAATTGCTCATAACGAGCAATTTCTCCTTTTCCCACAGTGTTTTCTACCCTTTTTGAGAACTTTCTACCATTTTCATCAAATTTAACATTGTCGTCTGCAAACTCTTTCAATTTGGACCAGTCCAAAATTCGTCGTTTTCGAAAGGGTTAAGGGTTAGAAATAGATTCTTGATCTTGGTCCACCAAAATTTGGCTATGCCTGTTTGTGCGCACCATTTCAAGATAGTTTTGAAATGAACATGTGGTAACTTTTTTCCATTATAATGGTTAAAGTCTGTAATTGGGTTTATTAGATACAATGTACAGATGCAAATGTTTTATCTCAAACTAAATTATAAAGGGTTAAAGGTCTGCACTTTGTTATGTATTTTCCTCAGCATAGAATTGATATATAAAGCAAGTTAAAAATGAATTCTTTCATCAATGCCAATCACAGAATATTCTGAAGGCTATCAGCTGCCACTGTAAGAAAATGGTGGGTTGAAACTTTGCTGTTTGTTAAGCCCATCATCTTCCTTAACTCTTACCAAGCAATCTCAAGTTTTATATGATGACCAGAAGAAGAAGGCTTTTGATAATATTGTGGGAAAAAGAGAAAATGCTGATAATCGCCATGCTCTAGTTTTCCCGCAATGTTTTCTATTCCTTTTAAAAGCATTAGCAACATTTGTTTTGTCATCTCAAAATGCTTTCAGTTTGGAGAAGTCTTACATTTTATCGCCTGATAAAGAGTCGTTAACCCATCACTGTACAGAAGTGTTCTATCAAGGCTGGAATTCTTTGACATGGTGTCCTATTGTTTAGGCAACTGATAGGTCAAAACAAAGTCAACTGAATGTCAAGACGAGGTTAAGTATGTTCAAGGTTAATTTGATCTTGCCTTTTGCCCTATTTACCTCAGAAGAAGAAGGGACCATTAACATTTCAAGGTAAATACTTGTACCAAGTTCCAAGAACCCAGGTCAGGTCGCTGTGTATTTATTGTCCAGAAAAAATGTTTGGTTTAGGACCAACAGATTGTTATACAAAGGATTAGGAGATGAAAATTGTGCCTTTTCATTCACATTGAAATATCAATGCAATCAGATCTCTTCTGAGTTGGGTTGTTTGACAGTTTCGAGCTAGATATTTCTTAGCAACTTGAAATGGCTCAAATTGTTACATGATTTTCTTGTAGAATAATGTTTCCGCTATCGATTGGTACTATGGATATTAATATTGGTAGTAAAATGACTTGTAAACAGCATGGAATTCGTGACTGGGGTATTGAAAATACATTACAAGTTGTTTACCTTTCAGTATATTAGTGTGTAATATAGGATTTACATTGGCGCTCGCTGTTCACCTGTGCATGGCCTTAGCTGTCATTGTACCATAGAACACCATTTCAGTCTGAATTACACTCAGTTTGTCCTTCATCAGTAAGAAATCCGAACCAAAAAAGTAGTTAAAAATATTGCAAGATTTTGGTCTTTATATCTGAATATACCCATTCGATTCATTTGAGGCTCTACAAGATATTCTTCAAAACATCCATTACAGTCGTCATTTTGCAGACTATTTAACCCTTTCCCGCACAATGCCGCCTTCCAACGACCTTGGGAAAGATGCCTTATGAAAGCATTGTGGGGAAAAGGAGAAAATACTGGAAACCAGCATTTTTTCCTTTTCCCACAATATTTTCTACCCTATCAAAGACAGAAATAATCACTTGAGCTACATTAAATTTTAATTTCATCTGCAAATGCTTTAAATTTGGTCCAGTCCAAAATTTTGTCATCTGGTAGAGTTGAATTGAAATCTGGGGCCATATTTATAACTTGAGTTCATGCACTGCTGAATTCATGCATGTCTTTGAATTTCATTATATGCTGCAGGCAGTGAGAAATTTTGAAAAATAGACATTCATCTGTAGGAAAGAAGGAAAGAATTACTCTAACAGATAAGAATTTGAATTTACTCCATTCGTTGTATCAGATTATTTTTATGTATAAAAGTTTGAAATTTCATGCTCAGCTGAGTTCAGCACTAAAAAGATTTTTTTAAGCAAAGAGGCATACCGCACAGAATGTGCTTTTATGAAATATATTCCAAAACAGTCTTCAGATTGTGGTGTTTGAGTGTTGAACTGTTCTTTCTAGGCTGAAAATATCTTTTTTGTTTAACCCTTTCCCAAACGACAAATTTTCAACTGGTCCAAATTGAAAGAGTTTGCAGACGACAATTTCAAATTTGATGAAAATGGCAGAAAGTTATCAAAAGGGGTAGAAAACACTGTGGGAAAAGGAGAAATTGCTCGTTACGAGCAATTTCTCCTTTTCCCACCGTGTTTTCAAAAGACTTGTACTGCAGACACGTGAAAACAAGGGCTTGTTTGGGAAAGGGTTAAATTACAGAGGTTTTAAACAATACATTGTACTTCATATATTTCAGGTTTCAATAGCAGGACAACCCCAAGGTATTGAAGCTGCAAGAATACAAATAAGGGTAAGTGCTAGAATATTGCAATGGCCCTTTGTTACTTATCTGTAGCACACATCAGAAAAACATCATGTTAACCCTTTACCACACAATCCCAACTTTTAACAACCCTGTAAAAGAAGCTTTCTGAAAACATTATGGGAAAAGGAGAAAATGCTGGTAACCAGCATTTTCTCCTTTTCTCACAATGTTTTTTACCATTAGAATAACAAATTTCATTTTTTTTTTTTCAGTCCCAATTATTTTGTCATTTGCAAATACTTTAAATTTGGACCTGTTTAAAATTTTGTTGTTTGGTAAAGAGTTAAGTAATGGAGGAGATAATGCTGTATTTATGAGGATATTACATTTTTTTCATGTTTTGGGTCCCTAGAACTACCATTAGGTTGTGCACATTTTGCATGACTCATTGTATCATTTCTGCACTACTTTGTTTTCTGCTGCTGTGTTTGTTTCCCATGTGTTTGTAAGTTTACACATCTCTCTCATTTTGAGACTTCATGTTTGACATGTACCGGTAAACAGTTTTCAGTTTTGTTTCAATTTTTTGACATGTAGTTAACTCTATACAGGATACAAAATTTTAGACTTGCCAAAGTTGAAAGCATTTCGCAGACAACAAGTTAAAAGTGGCGCCAACAATGGGATTTGTCTTTGAAAGGGTAGAAAGCATTGCCTGAAAAGGGGAAAATGCCCATTACATGCATTTTCTCCTTTCCCCACAACTCTTTCAAAAGGGCTCTTCCTTCAAGTGGTTAAAACTCAACATTGTGTAGTTAAAGGGTTACAAGATTTTACAGAAAATCATAATTTCAGTGTGCATATAATCCTTTCCCACACAGAAAGTTTAAGGCTCTTCTTAATTCAAATATCTGCAGATGACAAATTTGAAATTGGTATAAATGAGCTCAAGCTTTCTGACAAGGTAGAAAACATTGTGGAAAAAGGAGAAAATGCTGGTTACCAGCATTTTCTCCTTTTCCCACAATATTTTCAGAAGGCTGTTTTCTTAGGGTCGTTAAAAGTGGGGATTGTGTGGTAAAGGGTTAACCCTTTCCCAAACAAGCCCTGGTTTTCACGTGTCTGCAGTACAAGTCTTTTGAAAACACTGTGTGAAAAGGAGAAATTGCTCGTGACCTTTTTTGAGACCTTTCTGCCGTTTTCATCAAGTTTAAAATTGTCGTCTGCAAACTCTTTCAATTTGGACCAGTCCAAAATTTGTCGTTTGGGAAAGGGTTAAGACAACACTACCAAACAATCCGAGGTTTCAAAAAATTTGGAGAAAATAGGCTTTTTAACCCTTCACTACAGAGTCTCAAGTTTTATTGACCTTGAGAAAGATTAGGCATTTGAAATCATCATGAGAAAAGGAAAAAATGCTGAAAAACAGCATTTTCTCCTTCTACCACAATGTTTTCTATCCCTCCTAAAACAAATTTTGCGATTATCATAATTTTAGATGGCAAGGCAATAATGTAATTAAATCATAACTTTCTGAAACAAGTTTTGGACAGATTGTTTGAAAAATACTCTGAAAGACATACATGATTAATATAAACAAAGAATCACTCATAAATATTTGTGAAAACATTGTGGCAAAAGGAGAAAGTACAAGTGAGCAATTTAACCCCTTATGAAACAATCCTGTGTTTTAAATACTTTGGGGGGAAAAGGAGAAAATGCTGGCATCTGTATTTCTCCTTTTTCCCTTATTGTTTTCTGCCCTTTCGGAGACAAATCAGATGATTTGAGCCTAACTTTAATTTGTCATCTGCCAATGCCATCAAATTGGACCAGTGTGTAGAATTTTTAGCTCCACTGGCCGAAGGCCAGCGGGCTTATGTCATGGCCCGGTGTCCATCGTGCGTCCGTCCATGCGTCCGTGCGTTAACTTTTATTTCAAACATCTTCTTCTCTGAAACTACCTATCCAATTTTCATGAAACTTCACAGAAATGATCCTGCCATGGTCCTCTTCAGAATTTCTTGAAAGAATTTGATTCCTTCAAAAACTCTAGTTGCCATGGCAACAAAACTGAAAAATATTGGAAATCTTTAAAAATCTTCTTGTCTGAAACCATAAGGCATAGGGCTACCAAATTTGGCATGTAGCTTTATGTAGTAGACCTCTATCATGTTTCTTGAAATTATAGCCCTGGGGTCAAAATTGGCTCTGCCCCAGAGGTCACAAGTTTTACATAGGCTTATATAGAGAAAACTTTAAAAATCTTCTTGTCTGAAACCATAAGGCATAGGGCTACCAAATTTGGCATATAGCTTTATGTAGTAAACCTCTATCATGTGTCTTGAAATTATAGCCCTGGGGTCAAAATTGGCTCTGCCCCAGGGGTCACAAGTTTTACATAGGCTTATATAGAAAAAACTTTAAAAATCTTCCTGTACCTAGCCATAAGGCCTAGAGCTACCAAATTTTGCATTTAGCTTGATCTAGTTGGGGTCTACCAAAAGTGCCCAAATTATAGTCCTGGGGTCAATTTGGCCTCATGCTGTGGGGGGGGGGGTCACAAGATTTACATAGGCTTACGTAGGGAAAACTTTTAAATCTTGGTGTACATAGCCATAAGGCTTAGGCTACAAATTTTGCATAATTATAGCATTATCTAGTGGACAACTACAAAGAGGGCCCACGTTACAGCCCTAGGATCAAGTTTGGCCCTGCATCAGGGGTCACAAGTTTTACATGCGTTTATGGAGTGAAAAGTTCAGAAACTGTCTTGTTACTAGCCATAAGGCCAAGAACTCCCAAATTTGGCATGTTATTCTTCTAATACACATATTCCCCATTTAGTCCGACTGTAGCCCTGGGGTCAAAGTTTTATAAGGGCTTATATAGTGAAGACTTCTCTTCATGGTTTATATTTATAAGCCAGTGGAGCGATACAGGGCCATCATGGCCCTCTTGTTTTGTTTTGTAAAGAGTTAAGCATGATAGGAACTGATGGTTTGTTTTATCCTTTACCACACAATCCCAACTTTAAACGACCCCCAGAAAGAAGCCTTTTGAAAACATTGAGGGAAAAGGAGTAAATGCTGGTAACAGCATTTTCTCCTTTTCCCACCATGTTTTGTACCCTTCCCAAAACAAATTTCATATTTTCAGTCACATTTATTCTGTCATCTTGAAATACTTTCAATTTGATCTAGTCTAAAATTTTGTTGTTTTGTAAAGGGTTAAACCTTTCAATGTTGAGCATTTTATAGGTTTTTGTGGACACATTTCAGCTGTTGGAGCACTGAACAAATTCAAGGAACGTTTCCTGTCTATAGAAGTTAGACCCAAATGATCGTTTTAATTTCAAAGGTGGTGTTGTCAAGGAAGACTCAGCAAAGTGGACAATGTAGATCAAAGAGCAGACTACATGTTCTGTGCAGTCTAATCTTGATCCACACTGGCCCCAAAGGCAACTTTAGTTGTGAAATGTGCTTTAACTCTATACTACACAATCAGAGTTTTAATGACCCTTTAGAAGAAGGTGTTTGAAAACATTGTGGGAAAAGGAGAAAATGCTGGTACCTAGCATTTTCTCCTTTTCCAACGATGTTTTCTACCCTTTCAGAGATAGACATTATTTGCGGTAAATTAAACATGTTGTTTGCAAATGCTTTCAATTTTGACCACTTTAAAATTCTGTTGTTTGGTGAGGAGTTTACTGCACAGTACCCATTTTGAACGACTCAAGGAATGAACGATTGTGAAAACATTGTGAGAAAAGGAGAAAGTGCTGGTTTCCAGCATTTTCTCTTTTTCTGAAAATGCTTTCTACTTATTCAAGGACACATAATATCAATTGAAAAACTTGGAAATGTCACCTAAACTCCTTCAACAAGGACATGTCTAAAATTTTGCCATGTGTTAAGGGGTTAATTGGATGAGGATGGAATATCGCTTTACCACAAGGAAATATTTTAGAAATTTCCAATTGAAAGCATTTGCAAATGACAAAATAAATATGGCTAAAAAATTTAAAATTGTTCTGGGAAGGACAGAAAACATTGTGGGCAAAGGAGAAAATGCTGGTTACCAGCATTTTCTCCTTTTCCCACAATGTTTTCAAAAGTCTTCTTTGTCAGGGTCGTTAAAAGGCAGCATTGTGTGGTAAAAGGCTATTTGTGCAGGTGGGTCTCTGGAGTTCTGGGCTAGCATCGACAGTGATGTGAAAGAAACGGGGAAACTTAATCTAAAATTGTTTTAGGAAGGATAGAAAACATTGTGGGAAAAGGAGAAAATGCTGGTTACCAGCATTTTCTCCTTTTCTCACAATGTTTTCAAAAGCCTTCTTCATCAGGGTCATTAAAAGGCAGCATTGTGTGGTAAAAGGCTATTTGTGCAGGAGGGTCTCTGGAGTTCCGGGCTAGCATCGACAGTGATGTGAAAGAAACAGGGAAACTTAATCTAAAATTGTTTTAGGAAGGATAGAAAACATTGTGGGAAAAGGAGAAAATGCTAGTTACAAGAATTTTCTCCTTTACCCAAAATGTTTTTAAAAGCCTTCTTTGTCAGAGTCGTTAAAAGGCGGCATTGTGTGGTGAAAGTCTATTTGTGCAGGTGGGTCTCTGGAGTTCTGGGCTAGTATCGACAGTGATGTGAAAGAAACAGGGAAGCTTAATTTAAAATTGATTTAGGAAGGATAGAAAACATTGTGGGAAAAGGAGAAAATGCTGGTTACCAGAATTTTTAATGTTTTCAAAAGCCTTCTTCATCAGGGTCGTTAAAAGGCAGCATTGTGTGGTAAAAGGCTATTTGTGCAGGTGGGTCTCTGGAGTTCTGGGCTAGCATCGACAGTGATGTGAAAGAAACGGGGAAACTTAATCTAAAATTGTTTTAGGAAGGATAGAAAACATTGTGGGAAAAGGAGAAAATGCTGGTTACCAGCATTTTCTCCTTTTCTCACAATGTTTTCAAAAGCCTTCTTCATCAGGGTCATTAAAAGGCAGCATTGTGTGGTAAAAGGCTATTTGTGCAGGAGGGTCTCTGGAGTTCCGGGCTAGCATCGACAGTGATGTGAAAGAAACAGGGAAACTTAATCTAAAATTGTTTTAGGAAGGATAGAAAACATTGTGGGAAAAGGAGAAAATGCTAGTTACAAGAATTTTCTCCTTTACCCAAAATGTTTTTAAAAGCCTTCTTTGTCAGAGTCGTTAAAAGGCGGCATTGTGTGGTGAAAGTCTATTTGTGCAGGTGGGTCTCTGGAGTTCTGGGCTAGTATCGACAGTGATGTGAAAGAAACAGGGAAGCTTAATTTAAAATTGATTTAGGAAGGATAGAAAACATTGTGGGAAAAGGAGAAAATGCTGGTTACCAGAATTTTTAATGTTTTCAAAAGCCTTCTTCATCAGGGTCGTTAAAAGGCAGCATTGTGAGGTAAAGTGCTATTTGTGCAGGTGGGTCTCTGGAGTTCTGGGCCAGCATCAACAGTGATGTGAAAGAAACAGGAAAACGGAAGTCATAATTTGATACATTCACAGAAAATAATTGAATCATGGCTGCAGGACTGCAGATGGTACTTTTATCTCTTTGCAAAACGACGGGATTTCAGACCCAAAATTGAAAGCATGTCCAGAATAATAGAAATTCGTTGCAGCTCAAAAGAAGATTTCTTTCCTTGAAATGGTAGGAAACATTGTGGGAAAAGGAGCAAATGCTGGTTGCCAGCATATTCTCTTTTTCTCAAAATGTTTTCTACAGCCATCGTCATGGATTGAACCTTGGATTGTTTGGTAAAGGGTCAAAACAGAACCATTTGCATGACACTGTAAGCTTCAAACTGCAGCTGTTGTTTACTCTTTTCTTATACAGTCAGAAATTAGGCCCATCAACTCTTTACCATAGGACAAAAGTTTGGAACAGTCCTATTCCAGAGCAATTGCAGATGATAAATTGGACGTAGCTTCTGTGGTACAGTTTGTCTTTGAAAGGACGGAAAACATTGTGGGAAAAGGAAAAAAATGTTGGTCAGCAGCATTATCTTCGTTCCACTATATTTTCAAAATCTTGCATCAGTGAACTTGTTAAAACTCAGGATTATGTGGTTCAGGGTTAAAATATAACACAAATATAGTGAAGAAGTGAAATACTGGTTTAAATGATAAAGAAAGGTTCTGGAAAAGCAGCAAGCTGCTGCTTATGTCTTAAACCTGCCGGGACAGTTAAAAAAATTGCCAAAAACTCTGTCACCACTACCCCAGGCCCTCCCCAAACCCCCACCCCAAACTCAAAAATCCTACTCTCTCATAATGTATTTTTTTCACTATTTTTCTTGGTCAGTTTTTCCTATATTCATTGTTGACATTAGTACTTCTGTCCACTTGATAAGATTTAAATTGTGTTTAATTTCATATAGATTAAAGACTACAACACTTTTTTTTAGAGTTACCGGTACACTTTCTTGAAGAATTTTTTTTGGAATACAGAGAACTTGCACTGAGCAAAAAGGGAAAGCAAAGCTGTCTGACAAAAAAAATCATTTTCTTAATCTCTGTCATGTATCTTGTTTACTCAACATTGGCAAGATACTGTTTGTTTTTGTACATAAACAATTTGGCAGAAGATGCATGTGTTGGTAAGTTTCACGTCTTTATGTTCTTTCAGACACTGGTTTCACAGGAAATAGCAGTAAATGTGCTAAGCAAAATTCATCTTTTTAAAGCTGTATCTACAAACCATTCTGGGTCGGTATTCCTTAATACAACCATTCTTAAGAACGTTCTTTGTCTTATCCCCCAGAATTTTCTAAATTTGAAAGTAACACAACTTCTGATTGGCTAAACCATTTGGTTTAGCCAATCAGAAGTTGTGTTATTTTCAAATTTAGAAAATCTTGCAGAATAAGAACATTCTTAAGAATGGTTGGTGAATACATACTCTTACCCTTTTACCAGACAACAAAATTTTACACTGGTCCAAATCAGAAGCATTTGTAGTCGAATTCAGTGTATCTCATTTCAGTGGATTTCTCTTTGAAAAGGTCGAAAACATTGTGGAAAAGGGGAAAAAATGTTGGTTCCTTTTCCCATAATGCTTTCAAAAGCCTTCCTTTGGGTTGTGAAAACCTGGGATTGTTTGATAAAGGGTTAATTCAAGACTGAATTTCTAGACTTCCAATCTGATTGGCTGAGATGTTTTGCGTGGGTTTTTACAGCCAACTTTACTTAAACTCTTTACCAGATGACAAAATTTTACACTTGTCCATATTGAATGCATTAACTCTTTACCACACAATCCCGACTTTTAACGACCCTGAGAAAGAAGTCGTTTGAAAACATTGTGGGAAAAGGAGAAAATGCTGGTAACCAGCATTTTCTTCAGTTCCCACAATGTTTTCAACCCTTTCCGAAATAAATTTAAATTTTTCAGTCACATATGATTTGTCATCTGCAACTGCTTTGAATTTGGACATGTCTAAATTTATGCCGTTTGGTAAAGGGTTAAATTGCAAACAGTGAATCGAATGTTACTAAAATAATGGGATTTGTTCATGAAAATGTAGAGAATAGGAGAAAATGCTGGTTACTAGAGTTTTTCCCTTTCCCACAAATGTTTTCAAAAGCTTTTTTTATCCAGGTTGTTATAAGCTGGGATTGTCTAGTACAGGTTTAACATTCAGGTGTCAAAGTACTGTTCAGGCATATATTGATGAAGCAAAGAATGTAATGTATTTTGGCTCTCTTTCCAGGAACTGTTACCCTTAGTGTTTGAGATACCCATCACAACTATCCCTGTCCAACTTCCTGATGTCCAGTCTCCAGCCATACAACAAATACAACAGCAGTATAGCCTTAGTGTTAGCTTCCGTCAGAGAGCCAGGATGTACCCCACGGCTATCATTGTCCGAGGTTCTGTGTACAACTGGAAACTGGTAAAGGAAGGAACGCGAAAACTCATGGAGTTGATGATACCAAATCTAGCTGTAAGGACACTTTGAAATATTTTCAGAACTAGCTTGGCCGTTTTCAAAGTAAAACCTGACATATTAACATAGGCCTTTCATTGTTGGCATTGTCATCAGTTTTGTCATCATGCAGAAACTTCGACTTTTTCCCATATCTCTAGTATTATGGAAGATATTTACTCTAAACCTGGACTGGTTGTTAACTATTGGAAAGGGAACCAATACAGAAAGGGCAGGTATCCCTGAAATATTTTTGGACACAGTTATACTGGTACCCCTTTTTCAACTTACACTTGTCACTGAAAAATCAACTGCAGCAGGGCCTTGGTACCCCAATAGGTGCCCTTATTAGCTCTACTGGCTGTAAGCCAGCAGAGCTTATGTCATGGTATGGTTTCCATTGTCCGTCGATCTGTCCGTCTGTTAGTCTTTTTCTTGTTTACACGATGAAGTCTTCATTTTATGGTCGGATTTTTGTGAAACTTGCACAGTTTGTTTATCTCATCAATAGCTTGAACCCTATTGATTTTGAAAAAAATCTGACAATCATTGTAGGAAAAGCAGCCATTTAAAGTTCAAAATTGCAATTTCTTGTTTACGCAATAAAGTCTGCAGTTGTGGTCTGATTTTCGTGAAACTTGCAGAGTTTGTTTATTTCATCAATAGCTTGAACCCTATTGGTTTTGAAAAAAAATCTGACGGTCAGTGTGGGAAAAGTAGCCATTTTAAGTTCAAAATTTCAATTTCTTATTTATGCGATAAGTCTGCAGTTGTGGTCGTATTTTCACGAAACTTGCAGAGTTCGTTTATCTCATCAATAGCTTGAACCCTATTCATTTTGAAAAAAAATTTGACAATCAGTGTAGGAAAAGCAGCCATTTAAAATTCAACATTTAAATTTCTTGTTTACAAAATTAAGTCTATAGTTGTGGTCAGATTTTCGTGAAACTTGCACAGATTGTTTATCTCATCTTGAACCCTATTGATTTTGAAAGAAAATCTGGCAATCAGTGTAGGAAAAGTAGCCATTTAAAATTCAACATTTAAATTCCTTGTTTACGCGATAAAGTCTACAATTTTGGTCGGAATTTGTGCAACTTGCACAGATTGTTTATCTCATCGAAAGCTTAAACCCTATTGGTTTTGAAAAAAATCTGACAATCAGTGTAGGAAAAGTAGCCATTTAAAGTTCAACATTTCCTTTTCTTGTTAATATGTTTTAGTCTACGTTTGTGGTCAGATTTTCGTGAAACTTGCACAGTTTGTTTATCTCATCAATAGCTTGAACCCTATTGATTTTGAAAAAAATCAGACAATAAGTATGGGAAAAGTAGCCACTTAAAATTCAAAATGTCAATTTCTTGTTTACGCGATAAATTCATCATTTGTAATGGGATTTTCATGAAACTTGCTCAGTTGCTTTGTATCATCAAAAGCTTGAACACTATTGATTTTGACAAAAATTTGACAATCAGTATTGAAAAAGGAGCCGTTTAAATTAAAAAATTTACATTTCTTGTTTACGATACGACTCGGCATTTGTGGTTGAATTTTCATTAAACTTGCACAGTTGCTTTATATAATCAATAGCTTGAACTCTATCGATTTTGAAAAACACTCGACCATCAGTATGGGAAAAGGAGCAATTTAAAGTTGAAAATTTACATTTCTTTTTTATGCAATTTAGTCCGCATTTTAGATCCATTTCTTTTGAAACTTGCAAAGATTATTTATGTCATCAAGGGATTGAACCCTAATAAAAATGAAGAAAATCTAGCAATCAGTTAAGGAAAAGCAGCCATTTGAAGACTTAGTATTGTTTACTCAACACAGTCCATATTATTAGTCCATTTCTTTGAAATTTGCAGGCATTGTTTTATAGAATGAGTATTGAAACCCTATCAAATTTGGCTGGATTTCAAACATTTGGTTTTGAGAAATTGTACTTCAATTTTTTTTCACTATTTGTTCAATGCAACATGCCTACTTTTGCTTTCTTAGTGGGTTCAAACCCATTTGCAACAACACCTCCGTTTTTTTTTTGGGGGGGGGGATGTTTGTCTTTCATCTTTTTGCATCATGAATTCATAATGTATGCTAGATAAAAAGCAAACTCACTGCCAAGGGCCTCTAGTTTTTCACTATTTGTTCGATTCACCATACCTACTTATGCTGTCTTATTAGGTTCAAGCCCAGTTGCAACAACACCTCCCCCTCCATCTTTCTGTGTGTTTCCTTTTTGCATCATGAATTTATTATGTATGCTAGAAAAAAAGCAAAATCAATGCCAGTGGAGCAATTCAGGCCCTCAAGGGCCTCTAGTTTTAATATATCTATGAAACAAATAACATGTAGAGATATTTCTCATGAAGAATACACTCTCTTTACCATCATCTCTTTACTCTTTACCAGATATTAACCTTTGTCCTGCTGAATAAGCTAAATTAAACTTTCAAGCCAAAAGTTTAATCCAGAATAATGGTACTTCACATTTCTTGGGGGAAAATATTCCCATATCAGACAGTGTAGATCCAAGATCAGACTTCATGTTCTGTGCAGTCTGATCTTGTTCCACACTGTCTGCAAAAGGTCTGTGAGTCGAGCTTAGCAGCCAAAGGGTTGGATTTTAGGCTAGTCCAAATTAAACTCTTTACCAGAGTACAAAATTTTAGAACTGTCCGAGTTGAAAACCTTTGTGGACAACAATTTGAATGTGACTTGAAAATTGGAATTTACATTTGAAAGGGTAGAAAATATTGTGGAAGAGGAGAAAAATGCTTGTAACAAGCATTCCTGTTTTCCCAGCAATTTTTAAATAAGAATTTCTTAGGGTTACAACAACACAGAATCGTTTGGTAAGAGAGCACAATAATGAACCCTGTACCAAAGAATCCACAGTCTTAACAACCTTTTGAAAACATTGTGGGAAAAGAAGGAAATGGTGGTAACCAGCATTTCCTCCTTTCCCCATGATGTGTTATACCTTTCCATCAAAAAAAATTAAATTGTTGAGTCAGAAAAGGCTTTTGAAATGTTGTTGGAAAACATTTTTTAGCATTGTTTCAGTTATATTGTGGGGGTGGCCATTGCACCTATCAATACTTTAATATCCAAAGTTTCTTTTTACCAGTACTCCACAGGATACACTTCCCAAGTCATTGGCTGCTTTCCCACATAACCATCATAGAAAAATGATCATTGGTGAGAGAGAAATAAATCCTGTTTCGATGATTGTCATCAATCTTTGAAAAGAAATTTACTGTGCTGAAGATTTGAACCAGCAGTCCCGCGGTCTTAAGTCCAGTATGCTGCAGAGTGTGCTACCAGGGCTCAGGATAGAGATCAGCATTGTCATTGAATCACACAGAGCCAAACATCACATACAGTTTTAATTGCCCTAAACATCATTGTTTTAACCTATGCTAAGCTGTAGCTGCATTTATTGAAATGAAAATTAACTCTTTACTATACAATCACGAGTTTTAGAGACCCTGACGAAAAAGCATTTCGAAAACATTGTGGGAAAAGGAGAAAATGCTGGTAACTAGCATTTTGTCCTTTTCCCACAATGTTTTCTACCCTTCCTAACACAAATTTCATTTGTTGGGTCACATCTATTGTGTCGTCTGCAAATGCTTTGAATTTGGACAAGTCTAAAATTTTGTCGTATTGTAAAGAGTTCAAGATGAAAGCTATAAAAGAAATTTTCATTAAAACCACTCTTCAAGTGCGTTGAAAGCATTCTTTCATTTTTGATGAGAAATTTATTAGAATCACTTAAGAAGATTGTTTTTATAAGAATCACTTAAAATGGTCCTACCTGCTGCTGGCAGCCTTTTCATCTTACTTCTGAAAACATTGTGGTAAAAGGAGAAATAACAATTGTTCCTTTTTCCACATGTGTTTTCACCCATTGAATTTTAATTCATTTTGATTATCCCAATTTTACTGGTTTTTTTTTTTTTTTTTCTTAATCAGCTTCAAATATATTTCAGAGAAATTGAGTTGGCTTACAAGAGTTTGAGCTCCTTACCAAAATACAAAGTTTTAGACTTGCCCAAACTGAAAGCATTTGCAGACAAATTCAGTGAGGTTAGATAAGGCTTAAACAGTAGGATTTACCTTCAAAAGGGTAGTAAAACATTTTGGGAAAAGAAGAAAATGTAGGTTACCAGCATTTTCTCCTTTTCCCATAATGTTTTCAAAGGTCCATTTCCTCATGGTCTTTAAAATTCAGGATTGTTGGGTACAGTGTTGAAGCAAACTCACTGCAAGAATAATGCTTTTTGTAATGTAATGTTTTTTGAATGAGCTACAGAAAATATCTTTCTCTTCAAATTAATTGTTTTTTTGAACATTTAGCTTTTTAACTCTTTATCTTTGTTGAAAAAGGAGAAAATGCTGATTACCAGTATTTTCTCCATTTCCCCAAAAAAGTTTCAAAAGCTATCTTCCTTAAGGCTCCAATAACTGAGATGATATTTAACAAAGTTTGGTCTTGGACTGACACCATTTCGTATTATGAGTTAACCAAATGACAAAACCACAGGCTAGTCCCAATTGAGAGCATTTTGCAGACAACAAAAAAAACGCAACTGAAAAAATGAAATTTGTTTTATGAAGGGTAGAAAACAATGTGGGATAAGGAGAAAATGCTGGCATTTTCTCCTTTTCCTACTATGTTTTCAAAAGGTTTCTTTCTCAGGGCCTTGGACTGACACCATTTAGTATTATGAGTTTACCAAATGACAAAATCACAGACTAGTCCCAAGTGAGAGCATTTGCAGACAACAAAATAAATGTAACTGAAAAATTGAAATTTTTGACTGGACCAAACTGAAAGCATTTGCAAAAAAAACAATTAGATTTAGCTGAGATGATGATTTCTGTCTTTGATAGGGTAGAAAACATTGTGGGAAAAGGAGAAAAATGGTTACCAGCATTTTCCCCTTTTCCCACTATGTTTTCAAAAGGCTTCTTTCTCGGGGTCATTAAAAGTCGGGATGTTGTGGTAAATAGATAATGGAGTCAATGCAGCCTTGCAACTGCCACAATACTTGCTCCTTTTAAAGTAAAGGAAAATATCCATTTCAACTTTCTACTTTTCAGACTCTTTACAAGACAAAAGGTGTCTGCAGTGGTTGTTTCTTGAAACAGTAATATTTCAGAACAGTTTTCTGTGTATTATTGTTGTTCTTGTTGTTTTTTGTTTAGTCCCCCTTGCCAGTTAGTATGCAGTTAGAAATAGCACCGCAGCATCACCTCTTCATTATTGGTCGTGGAGGTATGAATATCAAACAGATCATGCAGACCACAGGGGCTGCTATACATTTCCCTGACCCCAATACCGTAACCCCACAACGAAAGGGCACTGTGTATATTACAGGATCCATTGACAGTGTATATCTAGCCAGACAGCAACTCATTGTAAGTGTTTTTATTCTCAATTTGCATTTTTCACACTGCCATGATATTTTCTTGATTAACCCTTTACTGCACAATGACACCTTTTAATGCCTCTGGAAATGAAGCCTTTTGAAAACATTGTGGGAAAAGGAGAAAATGCTGGTAACCAACATTTTCTCCTTTTCCCACAATGTTTTCTGTCCTATCAAAGGAAAATTGCACTATTTGAGCCACAATGAAATTGTTGTCTGAAAATGCTTTCAATTTGGACAAGGCTAAAATTGTGTGCTCTGTTAAAGGGTTAACCTAACATCAAGTTTGTACTAGCAAGCCTTTACAAGGCGCTATATAGGTATCATTTTCATGCAGGCCGGGAAAAAAGAACTAATTGTAGGACTGCCTGTATTAGACTATCATACAAAATGTTTGATTTGGTAGACCCAAGGTCAAACTGTTCAAACTTATGCTTTTTATAAGGGATGGGATTGATACAAATACTGGTATTCGAATATTCAGTCTTTAGTATTCGAATATTTTTGAATTTTCGATTTTAGAATTCTAGAATTGTCATAAGTTTTAGTGTCTGAAATTTGATTGTCCGAATACTGGTACACTTTTAGCCATGTGTTTATCTTATGAAATCAAATTAAATAATGTGCATTGAATACTTTCAATAGCTTGTTCACTAACGTTTACAGAGAAAGGTCATCAGTGAATGCAACATCAGTCGGATGCCTTGCATAATTTACTTATTTTTCTCTGGCCAGTATCAAAATGAAAGAGCGACTTAAAGGTATATCGAGTATCACAAGTTCAGCCATCTCGATCACCATAAAAAAAAAAAACACTCGACATAAAGAATAAGTAACTCAAAATAAATAACTCATGTGGAAGAATTTCAGGTTTTAATTCTAGGGTTGATAAAACATGTAAAGTATATTTAAATATTATACAACGACAGCAATGATGACAACAACAACAAAGACTTGCCTTTTGCTTATATCAATGACAAAAGTATGTTGGCAAATCTAATGGCATAAAATACGACTGATTAAGACTGGACAATGGTAGTTTTAATAGAGTACAATAACTGGAAGTCTTGTCTAAGGTGTTATATAATTTAATAGGTGTTAAAAACAGCTTGACATGTGTAAACAACACATTGACATATACACAGTTGAGCGACAGCGCAGGATCACCTCGTTCTTTGAAACCGTTTTTGACAGACAATTTATTTAGCATTGTAAAAGTAGAAAAAAATATTTGAATATGAAAGTCATATTTGAATATTCGGGCGTTTTTAGTGTACTCACATATTCGATATTCGGTCCCATCAACACTTTTTATGCTTTGGTTTGTGTCCTGTGGAAGAAATGTTGTCATGGAAAAAACTTCCTAAGTCTCAAAAATCTTCAACAAATAAGCATGTTGTATTTGTCTGCCAATTAGACTGTCTGATACAGTGTAAGTTTTGTGAACTGGGTCAGTTTTTTTTTATCTACAAGAGTCTTAATGCCCTACTATCATAGTTTACATATCACTCAGTAATATCCCATGACCTGTAAAATGTTATTCCATCAATATAGTGCTTTACTTAGTAATATTATAATAACAATATCATGAAATATTATAATAACAATATCATGAAAACTGAAGGTTGAGACCAAAGGTAAATATCTGCAGGGAAAATCTTTCAGCTCTTTACCAAAAGACTAAATTCTAGATTTGTCCAAATTGAAAGATTTTCAGGCAACAAAATAAATATAACTCAGAAATTAAAACTTGTTTGAAAAGAGTGGAAAACATTACAGGAAAATAAGAAAATGCTGGTAACCAGCATTTTCTCTTTTTCTCAAAATATTTTCTATCCTTTCAGAGAAAGATTTTCCTGTTTTGTCACATGTAATTTATTGTCTGCAAATACTCTAAATTAGGTTTAATCATAAAGTTTGTTGCCTGGTAAAGAGTTACAGGTTAAATAATTGTATTTCTTATTGCAGGGTTGCTTACCCCTTGTCTTAATGTTTGATGTTAAAGAAGAAATAGAAATGGATCAAGGTATGACTGACTTCTTGTCATTAGAAATAGAAAACTTATTTGAATCCTTTACCAAACAATCCTGTGTTTAATGACCCTGAGAAATAAGGCTTTTGAAAACATTGTTGGAAAAGGAGAAAATTGTGGTAACCAGCATTTTTTTTGTTTTCGATCCCCACAGTATTTTCTTCTTGTTTAGAGACAAATCTTGTAATTTGAACCACATCACACTATTTTCTACAAGTGCTTTGAGCATGGAAGAGTCCAAAATTTTGCCATATGGCAGTTTCTCTGTCAAAAGGGGAAGGCCTCATGATAATGAGATTTCCTTCTTGTGTTCATAATGGTAGGTAAGAAACCAGAAATATCAATGCCTTAAATTTTTTTTTTTTTTTTAAAAATCAGTGGCTAAGAATAACATGTTTTATAATTATATCCTGATCTGCATTTATGGTAACCAAATAAAGGGGTCTCTTACAACAGATGGTGTTTTAATGCATCTCCAATTACAAAGGGCTGCAGAATCAAAGCAATGGTCTTTTAAGGTTGTTGGTTACTTTATACAGATGGTATCTACAACAGGTTAAGATGCATATACTTTATTGTGGTGTATCATTCAGATACCATGGGATTAGACTGATACAGGTTGATAGTTGAGAAAGAAACATTCAATTTCCTTTGAATAGGACATTTGTTTGTATTGTTTAATATAGGGAGCTTAGTGTGACAATATCTGACCTGTGTGTCAGATAGATACTAAAATGATTGGGGGATTTTTTTCAGTTTGTTTTATTAGGTCAGTTTAATGTTACAGTTTTATCAAAATGACTGATAAGGAGTATAGAGTATTATGAAAGGTCACTTAACAAAGTGACACTCGGTAATCAATGCTTGTTATTTTCAAAATTAAATCAGTTTTTGTGAAGTTATACATATTACCATCTGTAAGCAATTGTTTTAGTATTGCAGCGGATCACTTTTGAAAATACTGTAACAGTGGGGAAAAGTGTTGAGAAATAGCAATTTCTCCATTTACTGTAATGCTTTCTCATTATTAATGCTTAATTCATGTTGATGATAATAAATAGTTTGTTACAATGTTTCCAGTCTTCTACTTGAAATGTGTTTGGGAGGCAATGAATTTACTTAAATTGTACAATTTTGGTTTGGAGCAAGTAAAAAACAAATGAGCCTTGCTTGTTGACTAAGTTCAGCCTGCGCAGTCAACGCAGGCTGACCTGGGTCAAGACTTTTGTTATTGGTCAATTTTCTGCATGTCCAAGGACCATTCTACTTCAGTTGGTTGTTAGACCAAAATTTTAACTCTTTACCACACAACCCCGAGTTTTAACGACCCAGAGCAAGAGGCCTTTTGAAAACATTGTAGGAAAAGGAGAAAATGCTGGTAACCAGCATTTTCTCCTTTTCCCACAATGTTTTCTACCCTAACAAAGACAAATTCCATCATTTGAACAACGTTTAAATTGTCATCTGCAAATGCTTTCAATTTGGACAAGTCTACATTTTTCTTATGTGACAAAGAGTTAATGGATTTTATGAATCAATAATCATGTGATGACTTGCTTGATGTATTGAATCATGGAGATACATTAAAACCCCTTTTGCTAGAACATAGCTTAAATTGAAGTTGAGTAAGGGAGAAGTTGCTCAGTTTAAGCTATTTCTTCATGTAAAATATTTTCCCAAGTTTTGGCTGCAAATTGCTATGAACTGCTTTACATGAAGGGAAGAAAGGGTTACCAACCACATTTTCCTACTGCTAATGCATTGATATCAGAATTGTTTGCTAACAGACACAATTATAGATAAGAGACAAGAAATGAAAGTGATAAAAGGCGTACAGAAGATGATCGAAAAGGCTTTTGTACACAGAATCTGTCTATTGTGAGGGAAAATTTTCTTGTTTCTGATATAGCTTTTCTCTCTATTCTTTGCTCCAATTCTTAGGTAAACACTGACATGTATTTACAGGCAAGTTTCAGCATCCTATAAAACATACTGCAGGCATTTTAGCTCTTTACCAAACCAAAATATTTAGACTGGTCTAAATTGAAAGCATTTGCAGACGACACATTAAATGTAGTTCAGACTTTGAACTTATGGTATTTGGAATTCTTTGGTTTGTGTCAAATGACTATAATGCTTATCAGAAGGTTGAAACCAGCTTCTGATAATTAGCTGTAAATTGAATGAGTGGTAGAAATTATTCATAACTTTTACAATGTTATGTCATGTTTTGCCATGCATTCATGACTGGCTACCATCTTATTTTTTCTTCAAACACATCTTGTTCTGAGCTGGTCTGCAGCATTACAGTGAATTTATACAGGATTTAATGAAAGTCATTAAATTAATTTCTACTTTTTATCTTAAAATTCCTACTTTTTCCGTGAAATTTCCTACTTTTTCATGATAAGCCACTTGTAAGCCTAAAAAACGTTTTTCTGACCTCCCGCCCCTGTTTTTTCAAGGGTCACCTGAAACAAAGGTGGTTTTTTTTTTTTGCCTTATGTCTGTGAAGGGTCCATTTCATTTGATAAGCATGTAATGGTGAATTGCAAAAAAAACAATGTTCACAAAGGTATCAGAGATTTTAGAAAGCTTGTACAATCATAAACTAATGAGTTATTTATCGTTTTAGCCCGCCTGACACAACTGATGGAACACTTAGATGTGTTTATCAATGTTAAGCCAAAACCAAAACAGCCAAGCAAAGTAAGTATTATGTGTTATCTAAATTGGTCAAATGGGAAAAAAGGGACATAAAAGGTTGCAAAATCAATGAATACCATGGTCCTCTGTCAAATTTTGTGCTGGAGTTAAAAACAGCTTTGTCCAAGGGTCCAGCACATTATGTACATTTATATTGGAAAACTTTTAACCCTCTATCGCTATCAAATAATCTTGTATTTTATTGATTTAGAGGAACAAGGCTTGAAAACATTGTGGGAAAGTGAGAAAATGCTGAGAATCGGCATTTTCTCCTCATTGTTTTCTACTCTATCAAAGACAAATTTTACCATTTTGAGCCATGTTTTAGTAGTCGTCTGCAAAAGTTTTCAATTTGCACTAGTGTAAAATTTTGTTGTTTGGTAAAGAGTTAGAACCATGAGACCTAGAACTTTTATTATTTTGTGTACCACTGATAGTATCACTTATAAATTGATATCAAATTTTTATATTTATAGTCAAGGGGTCAACAGTGGCTTTGCCTAAGTCATAAGATATATTGCAAAGATATTTTACAAAGAGTGACTAAAGGGGAAAAAAATCTTTTTCTCCCCAACTATGAGGCTTAGAGCTTTCAGATTACATAAACCCTATGAAGGTATTCTGGCAAAAGGAGAAACTTCTTGGTATGATACTTCCTCCTTTTGCCACCATGTTTTTTAGTCTTTACCAAATTACAAAATTTTACACTTGTCTAAATTGAGAGCATTTGCAGACGACAATTTAAATGTGACTCAGAAATGGAAATTTGTTATGGGAAGGGTAGAAAACAGGGGAAAAGGAGAAAATGATGGTTACTAGCATTTCCTCCTTTTCATACAATGTTTTCAAAAGGCTTGTTGCACTGGGTCATTAAAAGTTGGTACTTTGTGGTAAAGAGTCAAGAGTGGGTTACTGCAAGATAAGAATGTTATATGAAGGAGGTCAGTTTTGATAGGGTAGAAAGGAACTTTATGTTATCATCCGCAGAAAGTGGAGGGATTAAGTTTTTGCATTGTCTGTCCATCTGTCTGTACCTTCTAAAATCCTTGATGAAAATTGATAAAACTTCTGCATGTGTTCCTTATGATAGTCATGTCAGTATAGTTATTTTATTTTTTTATTTAATGCTGTGTCATGGAAAAAGGGTTTTTTTTTCATTGGGGGATATCATGTCAACGAAATAGCTTATATTTTTTCTATTTCAGTCTGTGATAGTAAAAAGTATTGAGAGAAATGCCAGTAATATGTATCTGGCTAGACTACTGTTGTTAGGTATTGAAAAGGAAATACCAAGACAACAAACTCCGTCCAATGGTGAAAGCCAGCCCACATATGATTTTGGTCTCAGTAAGTTGTTTTCCATCATTATTTTGTCTTTGAAGAAGATTTTAAGACAGTAAAGCTGTTCCTTGTGAATGCCAGGTAAAACTGAAATGATCTTTGTTCTTAGCACAGGACTATAGTTTTGATACCTAGTTTGTAGGATTTATTCTTTACCAAATGACAAAATTTTAGACTAGTCCAAAATAAGAGCATTTGCAGATGAAAAAATAAATTTGAGTCAAAATTTGAAATTGGTTTTGGGAAGGGTAAAAAAAAATTGTGGGAAAAGGAGAAAATGCTGGTTACCAGCATTTTCTCTTTTCCAAACAATGTTTTCAAAAGCTTTATTTCTCAGGGTCTTTAAAGGTTGGTGTTGTGTGATGAAGGGTTAAGCAATATACCTCTTCTAAAAGTATTTAAAGACCAGCCCAAAGGTCACAAAGCGTAGGGCTCATGTTTTAGCTATTTACCAAACAATTTTGGACTTGTCAAAAATTGAAAGCAGTTGCAGACAATAATTAGATGTCCTGCAATGCATTTGATTTATCCATGGAAGGGTAGAATACATTGTGGTAAAAGGAGAAGCTTTTTCTCCTGTACCAACAGTGTTTTCAGAAGCTTTCAAAGGGTTGTTAAAATACAGAATTGTTTGGTAAAAGGTTGATTTTCAGCCCTGAGGTCACAAACGTCCCATATTCCAGAGTGTTTTAACTCTTTATCAGACGACATAATTTTAGACTTGTCCAAATTGAAAGCGCTTGCAGACGACAATTCACATTCCACTGAAATGTTTAATTTCGTAGCAAAAAGAGAGAAACACATCATTGGAAAAGGAGAAAATGCTGGTTACCAGCATTTTCTTCTTTTCCAACAATGTTTTCTAAAGGCCCGTTTCCCAGGGTCGTTAAAACTTCAGATTGTATGGTAAAGGGTTAAATAAAATTGTGAAAGAAAAGCTTAAAATACATTCTTATATAAAAACCATTAAAGCCTATAACTTTTGTATTTTGTATGTAGAAGGATATACTCTGTGAAAAGGGGATCTAAATTCAGTTGCAAAAAGTATCAACCCATGTCAGTGTGTGCAGTCTGTGCAGGCTGACATGGGTGGAAACTTTTTGCTGTTTGTAAATTTTCTGCATATCGAAGGACTGTAGTACCTCATTTTCTAGTTGGGTGTCAAACAAAATGGTTTTTATGGATCCATAAGTATATGATGACTTGCTTGGCACATATACATCATGGAGATACATTAAATCCCTTTTTCCCAGAGCACAGCTCATTTTATTTAGACTGTCCAAATTTCTGGTGTGCTGAAGATTCACTACTCCCCAGGGTAACATTCGTAATTGAATTATAGAAATTGAATAAGAGCCGGTATGGTTTCTTTGGAGCCATTTCAGAGGCTTCATGGCTCTATTGTTTAACTCTTTAACACACAATCCCGAGTTTTAATGGCCCTGAAAGAGAAGGTTTTTGAAAACATTGTGGGAAAAGGAGAAAGTGCTGGTAACCAGCATTTTCTCCTTTTACCCATAATGTTTTCTACCCTGTCCAATACATAAATCAACATATAAGCTACATTTAAAATTGTTGTCTGCAAATGCTTTCAAATTAGTCCAGCCCAAAATTTTGTTGTGTGGTAAAGAGTTAACTCTTTAGCAAACAACAAAATTTAAGACCTGCCCAAATTAAAAGCATTTGCAGACTTAAACACTGTTCAAATACTAAAGGTTTTTTTTGGTATGCTAAAAGATGGCTCATGGCTTCATGGCTCTATTGTTTAACTCTTTAATACACAATCCCGAGTTTTAATGGCCCTGAAAGAGAAGGTTTTTGAAAACATTGTGGGAAAAGGAGAAAGTGCTGGTTACCAGCATTTTCTCCTTTTCCCGCCATGTTTTCAAAAGCCTTTTTTCTTAGGGTCGTTTGGGATCATGTAGTGAAGGGTTAACTTTATGTTCCTTTTCTACCTTCTCAGGTTATTTTAGACAAGTCAGTCAACTTCAAACAGCAGCGGCAGCTGTACATGGTGCCCCCCTTACTATCAACACTGGGAACCAGATATTGCTGGTAAATGGACATAAAAGTCCCCCATCTGCTACCACACCGTCCACATCTACTGCTCAAAGTCCACGTAGTCCACTTAGTACAGTTGTCTCATCATCAGCTCAGAGTCATTTCATTTCACCCCCACCTGGTAAATGTTCTACTTAACTCTTTACCACAGGACAAAATTTAGACTCAACCAAATTGAAAGCATTTGCAGATGACAAATTAAATGTAGCTCAAATGATGATTTCTGTCTTTGATAAGGTAGAAAACCTTGTGGGAAAAGGAGAAAATGCTGGTTACCAGCATTTTCTCCTTTTCCCACAAGGTTTTCAAAAGCCTTCTTTTTCAGGGTTGTTTAAAGTCGGGATTGTGTGGTAAAGAGTTAATCTTTATTTATTACATGTACTTCTATTAATTTTTTCTCTTAGACCTTTTTACCAAACAATCACAGGCTTGAATGTCGTTGAGGGTGAGGGATTTTGAAAACATTGTCAAAAAAGGGAAAAATTTTGGGAACTAAATTTCTAGCTTGGCTGTTTTCAAAGAAAACAAGTTATTGTAAGAGCCCTGGTGTTGTTGTCGTCTGCATCATGCAAAAATTTTGACATTTTGTAATGTCTCTGTTACTATGGAAGATATCTACTTCACACTTGGACAAGTTGTTAACTATCAAAAGGGGAACTCACACAACAGGGGTAGGTAACCATCAAAATATTTTTGACACAGTAATACCCCTTTTTCAACTTAAAATTTTCATTGAAAATCAAGCATGTACCAAGCGGTGGCACCCACATGCAGTGCTCTTTTACCAACAGTGCTATTTAACCTTTTCAATATGGACAAGTCTAAAACTTTTGTTGCCAGGTTAACTCTTTACCACACAATCCCGACTTTTAATGACCCTGAGAAAGAAGCCTTTTGAAAACATTGAGGGAAAAGGAGAAAATGCTGGTAACCAGCATTTTCTCCTTTTCCCACAATGTTTCTACCCTTCCCACAACAAATTTCATTTTTTCAGTCACATTTATTTTGTCGTCTTCAAATGCTTTCAATTTGGGCTTGTCTAAAATTTTGTCTTTTGGTAAAGAGTTAAGAGACATGGATTAATTTATTGGTTTGAAGCATGAGATGTTTCTTACAAGAAGGTGTGAAATAAGAAGCTAGTCTGATTGTGTGATCAGTTAGAAAGAAGGTCTCTGTTAGAATATTTGTTATTTACAGGAAGTTTTTGTCGGAGTGGAACCGTAAAATACACATAAGAAATGGAAGTGACTGTTTATATACTGTCACAGAAAATAAATGCGATGAGTTCTTCTCTTTAACTTCTTGTTTTTCTTTGTTACTACTTGTTTTCCCTTTGGGACCTTTAAAACTGTCCATGCTATTATGGTTTAACCTTTACCAAATAGCAAAATTTTAGACTGGTCCAAATTCAAAGCATTATGGATGACAAAGAAAATAATGCCCAAATTATGGGATTTGTACCAGAAAGGGTAGAAAACATTGTGGGAAAGGAGAAAATGCTGTTTACTTGCATTTTCTCCTTTTCCCTCAATGTTTTCAAATATCTTTTACCTCAAGGTTGTTAAAACTCAGTATTGTGTGGTAAAGAGTTTAAGCTCCCTAATTTCTCTGGTCAACAAAATTTTTTTATCCCCCTCAAACTCACAATCATTCCCACACTTTCAGGGATCTATGGTCCAGTGATGGTCATTCCTCAGGTGTCCACTTGTTCCGTCCAAGGTACCGTGGACCTGATAAACCAGGTGAACATCAATGGTTTACAGAAAGAGGTCAATCAAACTACAAACATACAGCAAGTCCACACACCAAGGGATACTGGTAGGTGAACAGTGGCCTGTTTGGGCTTGTTTTTACCAACAATTCTGAATTGCATTCTTGTTCGCATTCTAGATTTAGAAATTAACCCTTAAAGCACCTTTCACGACTATATTTGCCTTTGTGGCCAGTGTAGATCAAGATCAGGCTACACTGTCTACTTTGCTGAAACACAGTAGACAAAAGCAACCATTAAATTGCAATTATTTGGGTGATATTTCTAGGATGAAAATGTCTGTTAGGTTTATTCGGCACTTTAAGGATTAGCATAATTTCTGAATGGCTAAACCACACAATCCCAAGTTTTTAAGACCCTATGAAAGACATTTTTTGAAAATATTTCGGGAAAGGAGAAAATGCTGGTGAACAGTATTTTCTCATTTTCCCACAATGTTTTCTATCTTCAAAAGGCACATTTCACTTACTTTACAACTTCTTTTAGTTTGGACAAGTCATAATATTCCTCATCTAGTAAGGAGTTAACTCTTTACCCAACGACAAACTTTTGGACCCTACCCAAATCCAATGCCTTTGCAGACAACAAACTATAATCTTAAATGGTTGAACTGTCTTTAAAAGGGAAGAAAACATAGTGGGAAAAGGAGAAAATTCTGGTTGCCAGCATTTTCTCCTTTTCTCACAATTTTTTTTTTAAAAGTCTTCTTTCTCTTAGTTGTTTCAACCGGGGATTGTTTGGTATAGGGTTAAGGGGAGGTCTTGAAAGTAGAGCTTTTGAAAACTTCATTTCATATCAAAATCATGTGTTTTATGTTTATAT
Organism: Tridacna gigas; assembly: GCA_945859785.2. Lineage (NCBI taxonomy): Eukaryota > Metazoa > Mollusca > Bivalvia > Cardiida > Cardiidae > Tridacna > Tridacna gigas. The sequence goes on from OX244030.2 coordinate 23,948,724, forward strand.
ATGGACATTTAAAAGTTCTTTGCTGTAGAATCGCCAAGTGTCATAGCTCAGTCAGTAGCATACAGGACTTGGAACCAGGGGAGTTGCTGGTTTGAATCCCCAGCTTGGCGAATTTCTTTCAAAGGATTGATGGTCTGCTTCTTCATTTTTAGCTCCACTGGCCGAAGGCCAGCGGGCTTATGTCATGGCCCGGTGTCCGTCGTGCGTGCGTGCGTCCGTCCGTGCATTAACTTTTATTTCAAACATCTTCTTCTCTGAAACTACCCATCCAATTTTCATGAAACTTCACAGAAATGATCCTGCCATGGTCCTCTTCAGAATTTCTTGAAAGAATCTGATTCCTTCAAAAACTCTGGTTGCCATGGCAACAAAACTGAAAAATATTGGAAATCTTTAAAAATCTTCTTGTCGGAACCATAAGGCATAGGGCTACCAAATTTGGCATGTAGCTTTATGTAGTAGACCTCTATCAAGTTTCTTCAAATTATAGCCCTGGGGTCAAAATTGGCTCTGCCCCAGGGGTCACAAGTTTTACAAAGGCTTATATAGAGAAAACTTCAAAAATCTTCCTGTACCTAGCCATAAGGCCTAGAGCTACCAAATTTTGCATGTAGCTATATCTAGTGGGCCTCTACCAAGTGGGCCAAAATTTTAGCCCTGGGGTCAAAATTGGCCCGCCGCAGGGGTCACAAGTTTTACATAGGCTTATATAGAGAAAACTTTAAAAATCTTCCTGTACCTAGCCATAAGGCCTAGAGCTACCAAATTTTGCATGTCGCTATATCTAGTGGGCCTCTACCAAGTGGGCTGAAATTTTAGCCCTGGGGTCAAAATTGGCCCCGCCACAAGGGTCACAAGTTTTACATGGGCTTACATAGTGACAACTTAAGAAATCTTCCTCTTTTGATTTTGATTTTTTTTTTTAAAATTAGCCTTGCATCAGGGGTCTTATGTTTTATAGAGGCTTCATATGGACAAAACTTGAAAATCACCTTATTTTTATGGCTTTATCTTGTGGACCTCTACCAGGGTTCAAGTAATTATAGCTCTGGGATCAAAAATGGCTTTGCCCTGTGGGTCTCAACTTTCACATGGGCTTTTACAGAGAAAACTTTGTAAGTCTTCATTTTGAAACCATTTGGCTCAGAATTGAAATGTTTAGTATTTATGGTTTATATTTATAAGCCAGTGGAGCGATACAGGGCCATCATGGCCCTCTTGTTATTGGAGAAGCTATTACTACAGAAATAACAGAAGGCTGTGTACAGATTTAACTTTATAATTTTAGTGACTATAACCATTCTCGTAAATTTATTTTCAGCTGGAACTAGAGTACATAGTGAAACAAACAGCCCCACAAGAAGCCCTTGTGGAAGTCCCCTAGCTCAACGAGAAAAAAGTCCCTTGAATTTCAGAGAAAAGAGTCCCCTTATTTTCAGAGAAAAGAGTCCCCTTAATTTCAGAGAAACAAATGCAGGTAAGGGCTTGATCCGACTCCATAGGTAAACTTTCTTATCACCAAATGAAAAAATTTATTTTTTTTCAGCAACTGAAAATACAACAATGGAATTGAAGAAAATTTTGCTATTAAGTAATCCATCCATCATTATATTATGATCATGATCCTTCAGTAAGAGTTCACTGCAGATGCAAGCATTCAATGACCAGGGTCTGTATTCACCAACTATTATAAATGTCAGTCTCAGTTTAGTTCTAGATTAAGAAAGTTACACAATTTCTGATTGGCTAGCCAAATGGTTTGGCCAATAAGAAGTCTTACTTTCAAATTTAGAAAATTATTGAGAATAAATCTAAGAGTCTGCAAAAGAATAGTTGCTGAATATGAACCCAGAATACAATTTATTGAGTAATTGAATGATTGCAACTGCACAGAAATCTTAATGACCCTTTGAAGGGTCATAATTATGAAGTAATGATTGATAACATGCTGCCTAAAATTATTGAATAAAATAGGTTTCAGATCATTCTTCAAGTTCTGTGCAGGTTTGTCTTGACCTGTGCTTTCATCAAAGGTGGTTAAACATGAAACTCAATACAGTGTTAAGGAATTGATGGATTGATGACAAGATATATGAGCCATTGCTCTGGCAAAAGGGCATTTAATGTATCTCCGTGATGCATCATACAAAGCAAGTCATCACACAATATAGATCCATAAAATCCATTTTGTGAAAAAACTGGATGAATTTTTGGTAGAATGGTCTTTTGACATATAGAAAATTGAGCCATAGCAAAAGGTTTTGGCCCAGATCAGCCTTTGCAGACTACACAGGCAGACCTGGATCAGTACTTTTTGCAGATGCATTAAACCCCTCTTTAGAAAGCATGACCCATTTGTTTTTAGCTACAAGATGTAAAAAGGATAAAAAAGTAAGGAACAGCTGCTGTTGACCAGCTATATCCTGATTTTGACAAGATTTTCCAATGTATCCATGAGGTTACCTACTAACTTTAATTGATTTTAATCATGCATACTTTATTAGGATGTTTACAAAGCGGACTTACAAATTTGTTTCAGTAGGAAATGTGGTTTAAAAAAACATTGGGGTCCCATATGGCTCAGCAGTTAATGTGTTTGCTGTGTTACCCTGGGTGCAATCCTCACTTGCAGTGACTGGGCAAGGTACTTTATGGCCCCAGCCTGGTAACGTTGAAACCCAGGAAGCACTTAAAAAACCTAGCTATCACAGTGACATGTCATTAAGTGACATACAAAGTGACTATCATAAGTTAAAAAAAAGTTTAAACAGGGAACAAAATGGAAAGGTTTATTTTGTACTGTTCTCATTTCAGTTGATTTAGCTGGTCTATCAACTGCTAACAGTTTTCACAAATTTTTGTCCCAGTCATCTTCATCTCTAGCTAGTAGTGCACAGACAATGGACTTTCTGGGTTAGTATTCAATTTATAATTACCTGAACTCTTTACCAGACTACAGAATTTTACAGTTGTCCAAATCAAAAACACTTTGCAGACAGCAAATGAAACTATATCTCAAATGACGGTATTTATCTTTGAAAAGCTAGGAAAAAATGTCACAAAAGATCAAAATACTGGTTACCAGCAGTTTCTATTTTCCCATGTTTTCTTGGCTTTCTTTATGAAGATTATAGACTCAAAGGATTGTGGGGTAAAGAGTTTTACATATAGTTTACTCAATCAGTGATAGAGAAATGCCCAATATTATGGCAATTTCAAGGCTTTTATCGGTCATATCTCATACAATATTAAAATGTGAAAATCCAAGATCGGACTACATGTACTATATAATGGGAGAACAAACTTTAAAAACCATGCAGCAGCAGTTTTATATGAAGAATCGGAACCTCTTCTTCCCTTTATTTTACCAAGAAATGCATTATCAACGTGAATAAATTTAAATAATTGGAAACCAATCAATGTATCCATAAAATTGCTTTGTCACAAAATCAAGAAAGTTTCAGAAACTCTGGGCAGACAACATGACTGTTTGTATTGCTAATTTTTACCTCAGATGTTTTCGAAGAAAAGGTCGAGGTGTTGTCGTAGCCCTGGCGTCATCATCTGTTGTCGCGCAGAAACTTTGATGTTTTCAAAATATTTGACATTTTGTGAGATCTCTCATTACTGAAGATATTTACTTCAAACCTGGACAAGTTGTTCACTATCAAAAGGGGAACCCATACAAGTTCAGGTAACCATCGTTTTTGACACAGCTATGGGGATTATTCCCCCTTTTTCGACTTTGAATTGTCACTGAAAATCAAGTATCTGCAACTAAAGAGTTGGCACCCGCATGCGGTGCTCTTGTTTTCCATAGACTTATATTGCATGATCCTGTTTAAGTCTATACCAAATGACAAAATTTTTTACTTGTTCAATTTTGAAGCATTTGCAGATGACAAATGAAGCACAGCTCAAACTTGTGGATTGTTTTCGAAAGGGTAGAAAACATTGTAGGAAATGGAGAAAATGCTGGTAACTAACATATCTGCTTTTCCCAAAATGCTTTCCATCCTTTCAAAGACAAAGTGCATCATATGAGCCACATTTAGTTTGTCATCTTTAAATGCTTTGAATTTGGACCAGTCTTGAATTTTGTTATCTGGTAAAGGATAAACATACTCATATTATTGACTGTAGGTTTGAGTAAATCAGCCAGCAAGCCATCTCTCACAAGTAGTGGTCATACTATGGATCTGTTAGGCTTAAGTAAGGCCACACACCCGCCATTGAACAGTATCCCATTTCTCAACAGTAGTCTCAGTAATGGCTCTTTGCACGGTAGTCTGAACAGACCATCGTTAAGGTAAGAACTTGCTCTCTGTACCAAATGACAAAACATAACCCTTTACCAAACAATTCTGAGCTTTAACTCTTTACCACACAACAAACTTTAGACATGTCCATATTGAAAGCTTTTGCAAACAGCAGTCTAAATGGGGCTCAAAATTTGTTTAGGGAAGGATAGAAAACATGGGAAAAGGAGAAAATGATGGTTACCAGCATTTTTCCTTTTCCCACAATGTTTTAAAAGGTCCAATTTCCTAGGGTCGTTAAAACTCAGGATTGTGTGGTAAAGGGTTAAAGACCCTTATAAAGGTATTTGAAAACATTATGGGGAAAAAGAGAAAATGCTGGTAACCAAGGTTTTTTCCTTTTCCCATAAAGTTTTTTACCCTGTCAAGAGCAAATTTCACCATGTGGGTCACATTTAAGTTGACATCTGCAAATGCTGTCAGTTTGGACAAGTATAAAATTTTGTTGTTTGGTAGAATCAAGACATATTCGGAATGAAAGCATTTACAAAGACTGAAATCTGGCTCAGAGGAAAGGATTGTCCTTGATAGGGTAGAAAACAGTGGGCAAAAAGAAGAATACGTTGGTAACAAGCATGTCTCTTTTTTGCATAATGCTTTCCAAAGCTATCTTTCCAAGGGTCATTAAAGCACATAATTGCCTGGTAAAGGGTTAATCCATGTTTATTTATATGTTTGTTTGGTGTTTTAAGCAGTTTTCGACAGTAATGTCATGGAGGTTATTGCCCCTGTCCTTGTGTTCCCTATTTTGGACAACTCTTTCCAAGGCATTGGCAGCTTTCCCATATTCAAATATTGATGTGGCTTACAAATCACTATTTTGCAGGCCCTAAATAATAGTTTTTATGAGTGTCTAGGGATAGAAATCAATAGTGTTAATGGAGAAAGTTTTAATGATTTTATTTCTTAATTCAACCTGGTATCTGAATTATCAAGATTTTCACAGTGATTTGACATAGTGCCTTAACTCTTTACCACACAATCCCGGGTTTTAATGACCTTGTAATAGAAGGCTTTTGAAAACATTGTGGGAAAAGGAGAAAATGCTGGTAACCAGCATTTTCTCCTTGTCCCACAATGTTTTCTACTTTATTAACCCTTTACCACACAATCCCAACTTTTAACGACCCTGAAGAAGAAGCCTTTTGAAAACATTGTGGAAAAAGGAGAAAATGCTGGCAACTAGCATTTTCTCCTTTTCCCATAATGTTTTCTACTCATCCCAAAACAAATTTCCATTTTTGAGTCACATGTATTTTGTTGTCTGCAAATGATTTCAATTTGGATTGGTCTAAAATTTTGCTGTTTGGTAAATAGTTAAACACAGAAATCATCATCTGAGCTTCATCAAATTTGTCGTCTGCAAATACTTTAAATTTGGTCCAGTCCAAAATTTTGCTGCATGGTAAAGAGTTAGAACATAATGGAAAAAAAAAGCACTCGACATTAGCAAGGAGTCCTCTTTTTAACAATTTTTCACATTTTTTTTTTAAGCTCACCTGAGTACGAAGTGCTAAGGTGAGGTATTGTGATGGGTCGTTGTCCGTCGTCCATCTGTCTGTCTGTCCACAATTCCTTTAAACATCTTCTCCTCCTAAACCGCTGGGCCAGTCTTGATGAAACTTGGCAGGGATGTTCCTTGGGTGAAGCTCTTCCAAAGTTGTTCAAGAGATTGAATTCCACCCAAAACTCTGGTTGCCATGGCAACAGAAAGGAAAAAAATAGGAAAATCTTTGAAAATCTTCTTCTCTGATTCTAGAAGGCGTAGAGCTTTGATATTTGGTATGTAGCATCTCCTAGTGGACCTCTACCAAATTTGTTCATATGATGCCCCTGGGGTCAAAACTGGCCCAGCCCCGGGGGTCACAAGTTTTGAACATAGGAACAAAGAAGGAAAACTTTAAAAATCTTCTTCTCTGATTCTAGAAGGCGTAGAGCTTTGATATGTGTCATCTAGCATCTCCTAGTGGATCTCTACCAATTTTGTTCATATGATGCCCCTGGGGTCAAAACTGGCCCCGCCCCGGGGGTCACAAGTGTCGAACATAGGAACAAAGAAGGAAAACTTTAAAATTCTTCTTTTCTAAACTTTGAAGGCATAGAGCTTTGTTATTTGGTATGTAGTGAACCTGTTCTAAGTTTGTTAGCCACCTGAGCACAACATGTTCAGTAAGTTCGAAATTGGGTCACCTGGGGTCATAAACTAGGTCACTAGGTCAAATTAAAGAAATACCTTGTGGGCACTCTAGAGGCCACATTCATTGCTAAAATGACCTGAAATTTGGTCAGAATGTTTGTCTTGATAAAATCTTAGATGAGTTTGGATTTGGGTCACCTGGGATTATAAACTAGGTCACTAGTTCATATTAAAGTAATACCTTGTGGGCACTCTAGAGGCCACATTTTCGGCTCAATTGACTTGAAAATTGGTCAGAATGTTTGTTTTGATAAAATCTCACATGAGTCCGAATTTGGGTCATGTGGGGTCTTAAATTAGGTTACTAGGTCAAATTACAGAAATACCTTGTGTGCACTCTAGAGGCCACATTTATTGTTCAATTGATTTGAAAATTGGTCAAAATGTTTGTCTTGATAATATCTAGGATGACTTAAAAATTGGGTCACCTGGGCTCATAATCTAGGTCACTAGGTCTAATTAAAGAAATACCTTGTGTGCACTCTAGAGGTCACATTTCTTGCTCAATTGACTTGAAAGTTGGTCAGAATGTTTGTCTTGATGAAATATTGGGTGAGTTTGAAATTGGGTCAGCTGGGGTCATAAACTAGGTTACTGGGTCAAATTTAAGAAACACTTTGTGGGCACTCTAGAGGCCACATTTCTTGCTCAGTTAACTTGAAAACTGTTCAGAATGTTTGTCTTGATAAATTTTTTCATGAGTTCTAAATTGGGTCACGTGGGGTGATAAATTAGGTCACTAGGTCAGCTTATGGAAATTCCTTGTGGATGCTCTAGAGGCCACATTTTAAGCTCAATTGACCTGACAATTGGTCAGAAATTGAATTAGGCACGTTGAGTGAATTTCGTCTATTGACTCAGGTGAGCATCCAGGGCCATCATGGCCCTCTTGTTTGATAATAGAAAGTCAAATACACACTATCCTATCATTCACTCATATTAAAAATAGCACCACTGCTGGATTGAACACAGGTTCTCTAGAGTACAGTGGTGGAGGCAAGTCTCATTAGCAAGCTTTTAGATAACTTTGTTTATATAAAACAGTTATTTCTCGTTTGTGTACTTAAATTTTATCATTTGTTTACATAACTGGAATGGCTTCAGGTGAAAAACTGACTTTTATATCTGAATTTTATTTTTCATTGCTATCTCCTTGTACCACATTACCTCCAGAAACAAACATGCAGCATAATTATGAGTATGGAAAAATCTTGCGAAAACTGACTATCAAAGTGAATTCAAGTCAACCTTTTGTGACACAATCTGGTGTCTGTTTGTTTACCACACAATCCGGAGTTTTGATGACCTTGAGGAAGAAGGCTTTTGAATACATTGTAGGAAAAGGAGAAAATGCTCGTAAGCAGTGTCTTCTCCTTCTCCTACAATGTTTTCTATCCTTTAAAAAGCATATCAACTGATTTGGGCCATAATTAATTTCTGATCTGCAGACGTTTTCGATTGTGATCTGTCAAAAATTTTTGCTGTTTGGTCCAACTGGTCCAAAACAAAAGAACTTGCAGATAATAGATGTGGCTAAAATTATGAAATCAACCTGTGAAAGGAAAGAAAACATTGTGGAAAATGGAGAAAATGCTGATTACCAGCATTTTCTCCTTTTCTCACAATGTTTCCGAAAGCCTTCCCTATCAGGGTCGTTAAAACTAGGGATTATCCTTTTACATAACAATCCAGAGTTTTAACAACCCTGAAGAAGAAAGAAAGCATTTGGGATATTGGGGGGAAAACGAGAAAATGCTTGTAACCAGCATTTTGTCCCTTTCCCACAATGTTTTCTACTTAATCAAAGAACTTCAGTTTATTTGTATCAATCTCAAAATTGTCGTCTGCAAATGCTTTCAATTTAGAGGAGCCTAATATTTATCGTGTCGGTAAGGGTTAGAGGCTGGTTTCTAAAGTAAAACAGACATAGTTAGTGATGAAGGGTAATATATCATGAATTACTTTATGTGACAGGTATAAGCAGGAAGTTGGTACTGTTTTTGTCCAAGTGCCAGTATGATATATACCTCTCTCATCTCTAATGAGAAATGCACCTGCATTCTAAGAATTAGTCAACACAGAAATTAACACTTTCTGCATAGAAAAGAGTTTTTTCAGATACAGAAAGAGTTTTTCAGATATTAACTCTTTACCACACAATCCCGACTTTTAAAGATGCTGAGAAAGAAGCCTTTTGAAAACATTGTGGAAAAGGAGAAAATGCTGATAACCAGCATTTTCTCCTTTTCCCACAATGTTTTCTACCCTTCCCAAAACAAATTTGAATTTTTCAGTTGCACTTATTTTGTTGTCTGCAACTGCTTTCAATTTGGACAAGTTTAAAATTTTGTCATTTGGTAAAGGGTTAAGAGAAAGTAGCAGAAAAGTGTTGTGTTGTGTTAATTAGTTCTGATTAGTGACATCTGTTTCTTTTCTCCTTTTTATCTGCAGTGTCGAAAAAGGTTAATTTGAGATGCTAATTGCTCTAAATACATGTATGTCAGTATAGATATAATATACTGGAGCAAAACCCTCTACCACACAATCTGGAGTTTTAACAGCCCTGATACAGAAAGCTTTTGAGATTGCCGGAAAAGGAGAGAATGCTGATAACAGGCATTTTCTCCTTTTCCCCACAATGTATTCCACCCTTTCACAGTCGAAAAGCATAATTCCATCTACATTTAAATTGTGATCTGCGAATGCTTTCAATTTTTACAATTCCAAATTTGTGTCGTTTGGTGATGAGTTAAACAGAGAATCCTTTTCTCTGTGTTTTTAGCTCACCATGAGCACAAAGTGCTCAAGGTGAGCTATTGTGATCACCCGATGTCCGGCATCAGTTGTCCGTCGTCCGTCAACAATTTCTTTAAACATCTTCTTCTCCTAAACCACTGGGCCAATCTTGATGAAACTTGGCAGGGATGTTCCATGGGTGAAGCTCTACCAAAGTAGTTCAAAGAATTGAATTCCACCCTTAACTCTGGTTGCCACAGCAACAAAAAGGAAAAAAATGCAAAAATCTTTGAAAATCTTCTTCTCTGAAACTAGAAGGCGCAGAGCTTTGATATTTGGTATGTAGCATCTCCTAGTGGACCTCTACCAAGTTGGTTCATATGATGTCCCTTGGGTCAAAACTGGCCCCGCCCCGGGGGGTCACAAGCTCGAGCATAGTAACAAAGAAGGAAAACTTTAAAAATCTTCTTCTCTGAAACTTGAAGGCGTAGAGCTTTGATATTTGGCATGTAGCATCTCCTAGTGGACCTCTACCAAGTTTGTTCATATGATGTCCCTGGGATCAAAACTAGCCCCGCCCCGGGGTCCACAAGTTTGAACATAGGAACAAAGAAGGAAAACTTTAAAAATCTTCTTCTGTAAAACTAGAAGGCATAGAGCTTTGATATTTGGCATGTAGCATCTCCTAGTGGATCTCCACCAAGTTTGTTCATATGATGCCCTTGGGGTCAAAACTGGCCCTGCCCCGGGGGTCACAAGTTTGAACATAGGAACAAAGAGGGAAAACTTTTAAAATTTTCTTCTCTGAAACTGGAAGGCATAGAGCTTTGATATTTGGCATGTAGCACCTCCTAGTAGACCTCTACCAAGTTTGTTCATATGATGCCCTTGGGGTCAAAACTGGGCCCACCCCGGGGGTCACAAGTTCGAACATAGGAACAAAGAGGGAAAACTTTAAAAATCATCTTCTCTAAAACTAGATGGCATAGAGCTTTGATATTTGGCATGTAGCATCTCCTAGTAGACCGCTACCAAGTTTGTTCCTATGATGCCCCTGGGGTCAAAACTGGCCCCGCCCTGGGGGTCACAAGTTCAAACATAGGAACAAAGAGGGAAAACTTTAAAAATCATCTTCTCTGAAACAAGAAGGCGTAGAGCTTTGATATTTGGTATGTAGCATCTTTTAGTGGACCTCTACCAAGTATGTTCATATGATGCTCTTGGGGTCAAAACTGGCCCCGTCCTGGGGGTTACAAGTTCGAACATAGGAACAGAGAAGATAAACTAAAAAAATCTTCTTCTCTGAAATTAGAAGGCGTAGAGCTTTGATTTTTGGTATGTTGCATCTCCTAGTGGACCTCTACCAAGTTTGTTCATATGATGCCCTTGGGGTGAAAACTGGCCCTGCCACGGGGTCATAAGTTCGAACATAGGAACAAAGAAGGAAAACTTTAAAAATCTTCCTCTCTGAAACAGGAAGGCGTGGAGTTTTGATATTTGGTATGTAGCATCTTCTTGTGGATCTCTACCAAGTTTGTTCATATGATGCCCTTGGGGTCAAAACTGGCCCTGCCCCGGGGGTCACAAGTTCGAACATAGGAACAAAGAAGGAAAACTTTAAATTTCTTTTTCTCTTAAACGGGAAGGTGTAGAGCTTTAATATTTGGTATGTAGCATCTCCTAGACCTCTACCAAGTTTGTTCTAAGGATGCTGCTTGGGTCAAAACTGGCCCAGCCGGGGGGGGGGGGAGGGGTCACAAGTTTGAACATAGGAACAAAGAAGGAAAACTTTAAAATTCTTCTTTGAAACTGGAAGGCGTAGAGCTTTGATATTTGGTATGTAGTGATTCTCTTCTAAGTTTGTTTTCCCATCTATGCACAACGAGTTCATTGAGTTCAAAATTGGGTCATCTTGGCCGTAAACTAGGTCACTAGGTCAAATTAAAGAAATACCTTGTTGGCACTCTCGAGGCCACATTATTTGCTCAGTTGTCTTGAAAATTGGTCAGAAAGTTTGTCTTTATAAAATCTCACATAAGCCTGAATTTGGGTCAACTGGGGTCATAAACTAGGTCACTGGGTCAAATTAAAGAAATACCTTGTTTGCACTCTGGAGGCCACATTTATTGCTCAAATGACCTGAAATTTGGCCAGAATGTTTGTCTTGATGAAATATCAGATGAGTTTGGACTTGGGTCACCTGGAACCATAAACTAGGTCACTAGGTCAAATTAAAGAAATACCTTGTGGGCACTCTAGAGGCCAGATTATTTGCTCAATTGCCTTGAAAATTGGTCAGAATCTTTGTCTTTATAAAATCTCACATGAGTCTAAATTTGGGTCAACTGGGGTCATAAACTAGGTCACTTGGTCAGATTAAAGAAATAGCTAGTGGGCACTCTAGAGGCCACTTTTATTATTCAGTTGATTTGAAAATTGGTTAAAATGTTTCTTTTGATAAAGTCCAAGACCAGTTCAAATTTGGGGCACCTGGGGTCATAATCTAGGTCACTATGTCAAAGAAATACTTTTAGGGCACTCTAGAGGCTACATTTTTTGCTCAGTTGACTTGAAAATTGGTCAGAATGTTTGTCTTTGTGAAATATTAGTTTGAAATTGGGTCACCTTGGGTCATAAACTAGGTCACTTGGTCAAATAAAAGAAATACCTTTAAGGCACTCAACTCAGGTGAGTGATCCAGGGCCATCATGGCCCTCTTGGTTTTTTTTTTGTGTTTGTTTTAACCCTTTACCATAGTATTATTACAATCATGAGTTTTAACGACCTTCAAGAAAACAGACTTTTGAAAATATTGTGGGAAAAGGAGAAAATGCTGGTAACATTTTCCCCTTTGCCAAAGTGTTTTCTACCCTTTTAGAACCAAATCTCATCATTTAAACCATGTTTAGTTTCTCCTGTACAACTGCTCTCATTACAGATGAGTAAAAAAAAATTAGTTTATGGTAAAGAGTTAAATAAGCTTTCAGCTTTTGTGCTGATTAACTCTTTACCACACAATCCTGACTTAAAACCACTCTGAGGAAAAACCTTTTGAAAACATTGTGGGATAAGGAAAAAAATGCTGGTAATCAGCATTTTTACAGTTTCCCTCATTGTTTTTACCCTATTGAAGACAGAAATCATCACTTGAGCTACATTTATTTGTCGTCAGCAAATACTTTCAAGTCGCAGATTTTGACGTTTGGTTAAGAGTTAACTGGTACATCCTGGAACAAATCTGCTGCATGAACATAAACAGATAATACTGAAGAATGTGCAAAAGGTTCGGAAAATGGAGAAATTGCTCCATACCTTTTCGATAGTTCATGTAATCTGCTGCTAGATGACAAAAGTAATCTGCAGATGTAACTCATGTTATCACCGACATCTTTAATGTCTTGGAAATGTTTGCAGCCAAATATTTGCCTCACCCCAACTACGGTACCATTGCAGGCTTTTTTTAGATACATCCCCGAACTAAAGCAAGAAATACTTCATGGAGAAGATACGGCAAAAAAAAGCAACTTCTTATCATATATTGTAATACATGTACATGTCTGGCAATCAACAGCCCCTTTTCCCAAAATATTTCCAAATCATGCAACCAAGTTTTCTTGAAAGACTTGGCTAAATGTATAAGAAGATCCATGGCAGTGAAAACTACTTAATCTGATAATTATATCTTGCTGTAACCATTTATTTGTAGAAATAGTGAAGACAGGCGTATAGACCCAGACCTAGACTTGCGAGCGCCTGGAATAGAAAGAAAGAGTTCCCAAACAAATCTGTTTATGGATGACTATCAGACCTATGGAGTTGATTATGAGCAGAAGCGAATGATGGCAACCAAAGGTAGAAATTAAAGTATTTATGTTCACTTGTATTCAATCCTAAAAACTTTATCAAACAATATAAGTAATTCTTTGCATACAGAAAACACTGCAGATAACAATTTAAACTTAGCTAAAATTGGCTTGGCTTGGCTTGGCTACCAGCATTTTCTCCCTTTTCAAGGATGTTTTTTTAGTAGCATTTTTCACCAGGAAAGTCAAATTAGACGATATGTTTTACTGATATTGTTGACTAACGATTATAAAGAATTCATATCTATTTTTGTTCTTTAGATTATTTATTATACCGTTTCTTCCATGCTTTTTTATGTTCCATGTAGTGCCTGTAATTTTATGAAATATGTACAAATTTGTACAAGGAAAATCAAATCAGACATGTTGTACTGATATTGTTGACTCATAATTATGAACCAGCCTTTCTAACTTCCATGGTTATTTTTGTCCAAAAATATGCATATTACTGCGGTACTAGTTGCTTTTGATATCTCCATTTTTTTTTTTTAAAAAACAGCTATGCAGAAGAAACCAATAGGAGAGTCTAGAATACCCACAGATTTCTGGTCAGGGTACGGGTTCTCAAAGTCTGTGCCCAGTGCTGCATTTAAAGAGGGAATGGCTCAAGCGGGTGTCAAGCAAAAATATGAACCTCCAATGGCAACAACCTATGAGGTAACACTTTATTTGTTAACTCTTTACCACACATTCCCTGGTATTAATGAACCTGAGAAAAAGGGCTTTTATAAACATTAGCATTTTCTTCCTTTTCCCACACTGTCTTCTATCCCATCAACGACAATCCTATCATTTGAGCCATGTTTAATTTGTTGTCTTCCAAAGCTCTTAACCCTTTCCCAAATGATAAAATTTAGAATGGTCCAAATTGAAAGAGTTTGCAGACGACAATTTTAAATTTGATGAAAATGACAGAAAGTTCTCCAAAAGGGTAGAAAACCCTGTGGGAAAAGGAGAAATTGCTCGTTACGAGCAATTTCTCCTTTTCCCACTGTGTTTTCAAAAGACTTGTACTGCAGACATGTGAAAACCAGGGCTTGTTTGGGAAAGGGTTAATTTAGACAGATCTAAACTTTTGTGCATGGTTAAGAGTTAATTTTCATAAAACTCTGATGTTAGATAGGCCGCTTATCTATTAGGACCACTACAATTATACATACATGTGGATATGAGGATATTGTGAAATCCAGACTCAAATGTTCAAAATTGAGGGTATATATGTAAATTACCTGTTTTTCTCCTCTTGTCCTACAATTTTTTGTTCATTATGAAAGAAAAAAATCACATGTAATTTTTTATCTGCAAATACTTTCAATATGGACAACTCCAAAAATGGTTAATCTGGTAAATAGTCGAGATGATACGATAGCTGGAACAGATATATTGCAAAAGAGTAACAAAAGGTCGAGCTACTTGCTATTACATGTACAAGCTATCATAAAATCTCCCACACTCATACGGCAGAAAAATGAATTCTGTACACATTTGTATGGAGATTAAATGGGTGATTAGCCCTACACCGCAGAATCCTATGCCTTAACCCTTTACCGAACAATCTAGAGTTTTAATGACCCTTAGGAAGAAGCCTTTTGAGAACATTATGGGAAAAGGAAAATATGCTGGTACACAACCTTTTTTCCATTTCCCACAATGTTTTTGCCCAATTAAAGACAAGTTCTATCTTTTGAGTCACACTTGAATATTCATCTGCAAATGCTTTTTTAGCTCTACTGGCTGAAAGCCAGCAGAGCTTATGTCATGGCGGGGTTTCCGTCGTCCGTCCGTCCGTCTGTCTGTCCGTCCGTCCGTCTTTTTCTTGTTTACGCGATAAAGTCTGCATTTGTTGCCGGATTTTCATGAAACTTGCACAGTTTGTTTATCTCATCAATAGCTTCAACCCTATTGAATTTGAAAAAAATCCAACAAACAGTATGGGAAAAGTAGCCATTTCAAGTTGAAAATTTCCAGTTCTTGTTTACGCGATAAAGTCTGCAAATAACTTCAGATTTTCGTGAAACTTGCACAGTTTGTTTATTTCATCAATAGCTTCAACCCTATCGACTTTGAAAAAAATCCAACAAATAGTATGGGAAAAGTAGCCATTTAAAGTTGAAAATTTAAATTTTCTGTTCTTGTTTACGCAATAAAGTCTGTATTTCTGGTCAGATTTTCATGAAAATCACACAGTTTGTTTATCTCATCAGTAGCTTCAACCCTATTGATTTTGAAAAAAAAATCAAAGAAACAATGTGGGAAAAGTAGCCATTTCATGTTGAAAATTTCCAATTCTTGTTTACATGATAAAGTCTGCATTCCCTGCCAGTAGAGCATATTCAGGCCCTTCAGGGCCTTCTAGTTTTTATCATTTGGTAAGATTATGACCTGGAACAATAAGACTCTGGAAAATATTGTGGCAAAAGAAGAAAGTGGTGGTTGCAATAATTAGTGATGATGTCAGGTCTCTTCAAGTATTTTGTGAGGTATGTTCATTACATTTTGATCTTAACTGTGAAAATTTGGCTTTGGATCACCTTTAGTTTCTTTTCTTTTCACAGAATTCAGTAGGGGAACTCAGTGAAATGGATTCATACCCATGGAAAGGTACTATCTCAAATTACAACCCACCATTAAATCCTGCTCCAGGGGAATATCCAAGCCCTCGTAAAAAATGTATGTTTAATTTTGATATATGCTTGTATGTTACAAACTAACTTTTTTTCTCTATTGCATATGTGATTTATACTAAGCAGAATAATATGATTACTTTCTGCTAGGATGTTAGACAATGCTTTTTAAACCTTTACCACACACAATCCTGAGTTTTAACGACCCTTAGAAAGAAGCCTTTTGAAAACATTATGGTAACCAGCATTTTCTTCCTTTCCCACAATGTTTCCTGCCCAAACATATTTCATCATTTGAACCACATTTAAAATTGTTGTCTGCAGATGCTTTCAATTTGGACAGGTCTACATTGTTGTTGTTGGGTAAATAGTTAACCAACTCTTTTGCACATTCTACAGCGGACATGAGGTGGACTTGAGTATCTGAGTATTTTATCCAGGGAAGGAAAGGATAATGATCAACTGGTTTTTTTTCCCCTCACAGCAGTTATTTAGTTTATACATATAAGCTAGGCTCTGTGTAAAGGAGACTTAATACATCTGCGAAAAGTATCAACCCAGGTTAGCCTTCACAGTCTGCACAGGCTAAGTTGGGCTGAAACTCTTTTTTTCTTTTGGTAAATTTTTTTTATGTTCAAGGACCGGTCAACCTCCTGATTCAGTTGGTTCTTTAAAAAAGTGGCTATTATGGATCCATAATTATGTGATGGCTTGATTGGTATAAGGTATCACGGTGATGCATTAAGCCCCCTTTTGCCAGAGCATGGCTCATATTTATTTTTTTACATCCATAGTGAAATAAGTTCTTACAACTTATATCATTCACCCTAGATGATTGCTGCATGGAAACCTAGCTTGAACAGTACTCAGGCTGTGATGTGGGTATTTCAAAAGGCTGAACCCTCTCATCACGGGTTTCAAACCCCGAACCTCTGGTGTGAGAGGCTGACGCCCTACCAGTACACCACTTTCTCTCAATTATTTCTTGCTCTGATAATAGTTTCCCAACAGTTTTTATGAGCTTGAGTTCAAAATATTTGTAGGAATTGTTGGAGTTAGATGTCTAACCTTGAAAAGTGAAGTAACAGGTGATAAGCAAACTACAGTGATAGTACATGTAACAGGCAATAAACAAACTCCTGTGATAGTACATTTACTAAGCTCTACTTTATTCTTTACCACACAATCCCAACTTTTAACAGCCCTGTGAAAGAATCCTTTAGAAACATTGTGGGAAAAGGAGAAAATGCTGGTAACCAGCATTTTCTCCTATTCCCACAATGTTTTCTACCCTTTTTAAAACAAATTTCAATTTTTCAGTCACATTTATATTGTCGTCTGCAAATGCTTTCAATGTGGACCAGTCTGAAATTTTGTCGTTTGGTAAAGGGTTAAGGTGGCTATCCATAATTTGTAAGAATCTGTGAAAGTTTTCATTGCAAGTTTGTTTCAGGAGGAAACCATTTGATGTAGAAATTTTAGTCTGTAGTTTTGCTAAGCTCCTTTTACTTACATGTATGTTTCTAACAAATTTGTGTCAGGTATATTGTATATTGTTACCTTCAATACCCTTACATGGGAATCTAACCCTTCATTGAACTGTGTTTCAACAAACCTGTGTTCAACAATCCTGTTTCAACATACTGTGTTTCAACAATCCTGAGAAAGCAGACCTCTGAAAACAATGTCGAAAAGGAGAAATACTAGTTACCAGAATTTTTCCTCTAACTACAGTGTTTCCTACACTTTTTAGCTCACCTGAGCACAATGTGCTCAAGGCAAGCTTTTGTGG
Source organism: Tridacna gigas (assembly GCA_945859785.2). Taxonomy (NCBI): domain Eukaryota; kingdom Metazoa; phylum Mollusca; class Bivalvia; order Cardiida; family Cardiidae; genus Tridacna; species Tridacna gigas. Next base: position 23,966,255 of record OX244030.2, read on the forward strand.
TTGTCCGGCGTCATTCGTCCGTCATCAACATTTACCTTATGGACACTCTAGAGGCCACATTTCTTATTCAATTGACCTGAAAATTGGTTAGAATGTTTGTCTTGATAAAATCTCGGATTTGTTCGAATTTGGGTCACCTGGGATCATAAACCAGGTCACTAGGTCAAATTAAAGAAATACCTTGTGGACACTCTAGAGGCCACATTTTTTGCTCAATTGACCTGGAAATTGGTCAGAATGTTTAATTTAAATCTCGGATGAGTTTGAATTTTGGTCACCTGGGGTGATAAACTAGGTCACTAGGTCAAATTAAAGAAATAACCTTGTGGACACTCTAGAGGCCACATTTTTTGCTCAGTTGACTTGAAAATTGGTCAGAATGTTTGTCTTAATTTAAATCTCGGATGAGTTTGAATTTGGGTCACCTGGGGTCTTAAACTAGGTCACTAGGTCAAATTAAAAAAACACCTTGTGGACACTGTAGAGGCCACATTTCTTACTCAATTGACCTGAAAATTGGTCAGAATGTTTGTCTTGATGAAATCCCGGATGAGTTCAAATTTGGGTCACCTGGGGTCATAAACTAGGTCACTAGGTCAAAGAAATACCTTGTGGGCACTCTAGAGGCCACATTTTTTGCTCAATTGACCTTAAAAATTGGTCAGAATGTTTGTCTTAATTTAAATCTCGGGTGAGTTTGAAATTTGGTCACCTGGGATCATAAACTAGGTCACCAGGTTAAAGTAAAGAAACACCTTGTGGACACTCTAGAGGCCACATTTTCTTACTCAATTGACCTGAAAATTGGTCAGAATGTTTGTCTTGATGAAATCTCAAATGAGTTCGAATTTGGGTCACCTAGGGTCATAAACTAGGTCTCACTAGATCTACAAAAATTCCTTGTGGGCACTCTAGAGGCTACAGTTCTTACTCAATTGACCTGAAAATTGATCCGCACATTTGTCTTGATAAAATCTTGGATGAATTCAAAATTGGGTTACGTAGTGTCATAAACTAGGTCACTAGGTTAAATTTAAAGAAATATCTTGTGAGCACTCTAGCGGCCACAATTCTTGCTCAATTGACCTGAAAATTGGTCAGAATGTTTGTCTTGATGATATCTTGGATGAGTTCAAAATTGGTTAACAAGTCTTGATATCTTGGATGAGTTTGAAATATGGTCACATTGGATCATAAACTAGGTCACTAGGTCACATTGAAGAAATAAATTTTGGACACTCCAGAGGCCACATTTTCAGCTCAATTGACCTGGAAAGTGGTCAGAATGTTTGTCTTAATAATATCTCAGATGAGTTTTAAATTGGGTCATTATGACCTTAGGGTGAAATTTCACCTATTGACTCAGGTGAGCGATCCAGGGCCATCGTGGCCCTCTTGTATGACAAATCCCATCATTTGAGCCGCATTTAATCATTTACTACACAGTCCTGACTTATAACGACCTATAGGAAAAAGGCCTTTGAAAACATTGTTGGAAAAGGAAAAAATGCTGGTAACCAGCATTTTCTCCCGTTCTTACAATGTTTTCTATGCTTTCAAGAACACATTTCACCATTTGGACAACCTTTAATTTGTTGTCTGCAGGTGTTTTCAATTTGGACCATTCTAAAATTTTGTTGTTCGGTAAAGAGTTAATTTGTTGTTTATGAATGCTTTATATATTTACAAGTCTAAAGTTCTAGTTATCTGGTAAGAATTTAATTTGTAAATCATTTCAGATGAATATGGTTTGAGTGCTAGCAACCACATTGATGGTGCTATTGTCCCAAACAAGTCCTATTGGAGTCCAAAGACAGATTTAGCTGAATTATTTATTAAACTTGGTCTTGGAAAATACACTGATTTATTTCAACAACAAGAGGTAAGCATGAAAAGTTTCCATTTGGAGAGAGATGTGAGAGAGCATAAAGTAGGTTTCTACATTTGTTATTGTTTACTCTGCTTTTCATATGCCTATATGTACCCCAAGCATTCTATTATGGTATGGCCCTAGTTTTTTATTCACCAACTATTCTTAAGAACATTCTTAGTCTTTATATCTGAGGTTTGGTAAATTTGAAAATGACACAACTTCTGATCGGCTAAAACTTTTTTTGCTAAACCAAATGATTTAACCAATCAGAAGCTGTGTTACTTTCAGACGTAGAAAATTCTAAAGAATAGAATAAGAGTATTCTTATGACTGGTTGATGAATATGGACCCTGGGTCCGTATTCACCAACCATTCTTAAGAGTGTTCTTTGTCTTGTTCTTCAGAATATTCTACATTTGAAAGTAACACAACTCCAGGGTCCGTATTCACCAACCATTCTTAAGAATATTCTTTGTCTTGTTCTCCAAAATTTTCTACATTTGAAAGTAACACAACTCCTGAGTTGTGTTACTTTCAAATATAGAAAATTCTGGAGAACAAGACAAAGAATGTTCTTAAGAATGGTTGGTGAATATGGACCCTGGTCTTTTGTCTGGTAGCAGTCTCTTTTGCAGCTGTCTCATCCAGTGGTTTTCAGTATTGTTCTATAAAAGTTATCAAAAATATAAGCTGTGCTTTGGCAAAATGGGGTTAAATGTGTCTCTGTGATGCATTTAACCAAGCAAACCATCATATGGCCTGCAACAAATGAAAGGGGACCTTCGGACATGAGCGTAAAAGTGTGTCATCCCGGATAAGCCTGTGCAGTCTGTGACTAATCTGAGAGGACAGTGCAATTTTTCTGTTTCACGAAAGTCTACTGTATGAAAAAAATCTTATGTATTCGTAAAGTGCCGTCTCGGATTAGCCTGCGCGGACTGCGCAGGCTAATCCAAGAGGACACTTTACGCAAATGTCCGAAGGTCCCATTTGGCATGTTGTGGGCCATTTAGAGATGGATCCATAAAATCCATTTTTCCAAACACCCGGCCATATCATGAGGTAGAATGTTCTTGGACATGCAGGAAATTGACCAATAGCAAAATGTTTCACCCATGTCAGCCAGTTAGGATTGCACAGGCTTACATGGGTTGGTACTTTTTGCAGATGCATTAAGCCCCCCTTTCACAGAGCATGGCTCATATCTCAATACTTGTGCAGTATATAATTTTTTTATTAGCTCCACTGGCCGAAGGCCAGCGAGCTATTGTCATGGCGTTGTGTCCGTCGTGCATCCGTCCGTCCGTCCGTTCGTCCGTTCGTCCGTGCGTGCGTCCGTAAACTTTTTCTTTAAAAAACTTCTCCTCAGAAACTATTGACTGGATTTTTACCAAATTTCACAGGAATGTTCCTTTGGTGGTCCTCTTTCAAATTCCTTCAAATAATTGTGTTCCATGAAGAATTCTGGTTGCCATGGCAACCAAAGTAAAAAACCTTTAAAAATCTTCTCCTCCCAAACCGCTATTTGGATAGCATTATTATTTTGCAGGAATGTTCCTTAGATACAGGTTTACAGAATTCCTTTAAAAAAAAATGATCTGTCAAAAAACATGGCTTTTATGGGAGACTCATTTTCCTTTTATGGTATAAAGTAAAATCTTTGAAAAATTTCTTCTCTAAAACTATTCATTGGATTTCATTGTTGTTTTGCAGGTAAGTTCCTATGATGGTTGTCTGCCAAATTGTTTCTATGGTGGTTGTATACCAAATTCCTTTTAAAAAAATGATACACCTAAAAACACATTTTTTTATAGACAAGGCTTATATTTCAAAAAAATGTTCTTCTCCTAAACTATTTATTGTGTTAGTTTTATCGACTAACAAAGAAAAAGGAAGAAAATTGGATTGACTTGACCTAGTCAGGGCTGTCCTATTTAAGCCCACACATTTTCCTTGGTATTAAGATCACAATTTACTCCAATGATATGCTATTAGTTAGTACTAGTAATGAAATATCACTGGCCATAAATAAGATAAAAGCTTGAGCACCTTTCACAACTTGAGTTTTTCAATTTTGCCTTATTACTAAGCCTGAGTAACCATGCCAAGATAAAAAAGAAAAAGTATTTTAATAACAAAACCCCCATGTTGTAGGTACTTTATAGTCCTTTTGATATAGAACAAGAGAACCTCTGCACTTTTATTAGTTCAGGTAAAGGTTTGTTGACCTACTAATGAGTAAATGCAGAGTGGACAGAGAAGGGGTGTAAATCCTGGTGACCTGGTACACAGTGGGACAGGGCTTTACATTTGTGATAAGGCATTAATGTTACCCAGTCAAACTGATCCTGCAACTTCAGTACACCAGAATTAATCTGTGCCCTGGAGCAGGATATTTGATTTATGTAAATGTATTTGTAGACCATTTTGTGTTGTTTGCCACAGAAGACATTCTAACTGTGAAAAGTTGATTATTAGGGATTAGGTGTTCATTGTATGCCAGCATATTTCATTCTATCTGGTGTATTGATGTAAGTTGATCTATATTGCTATAACATTCATTCATTTGCCCTCCTAGCTGTTCTTTTAGATTACCCCTTTACCACACAATCACAACTTTTAACGACCCTGAGAAAGACATATTTTCTATATTTTGATGTTTCCCCACCCAAAATGGTTTGTGAAAGGACCTGTTGCAGACAACATATCTACAAATTAGTAAGACATATATAAAAAAGGATAGAAATTATTGTGGGAAACTAAGAAAATGCTGGTTACCATTTTTTTCTTCTTTTCTCACAAGTGTTTTCCATACCTTTTTTCTTTAGTGAGCTAAAATGCAGGATTGAATGGTAATTGTTAAAAACTTCTTTTCGCCATTATAGAAATATCAGGCCTGTGGAGCGATACAGGCGCTCAAGCGCCTCTAGTCTTTGTCAGGTTACACAATCCAGAGTTACCTTCCCTTCAGTTTTAGAAAAAGGCTCTTGTCTAGCCCTTTTCCTTGCTCTTCATAGCTCTTGTTCTACCAGAAGGCTTTTGAAAACATTGTCCTCAAAGGATAAAATGCTGGTAGACCTGCAATGTCTCCATGTTTCGTAATGTTTTCTACTGAAAGATCCCATCATTTACGCTATACTGAATTTGTTTTCAACAATTTTTTCAGTTTACATGAGCCATGCAGTGTGAAGAGGGGGTTTAACCCTTTACCACACAATCCCGGGTTTTAATGACCCTGTCAGAGAAGGCTTTTGAAAACATTGTGGGAAAAGGAGAGAATGCTGGTAACCAGCATTTTCTCCTTGTCCCCACAATGTTTTCAACCCTTTCCAAAATAAATTTCAATTTTTCAGTCATGTTTATTTTGTCATCTGCATATGGTTTGAATTTGGCCAAGTCTAACATTTTGTCGTGTGGTAAAGAGTTAATACATCTCTGTGAAGTGTGATACCAAGCAAGTCATCACACTATTTTAAATGCCTAAAATTTGTTTTATATAACTACTGGCTAAATCATGAGGTACACTGGTCCTTTGACATTCAAAAAAAATTTACCGAAAGCAAAAAGTTTCGGCCCAGGTCAACCTGCGCAAACTGCGCAGGCTGACCTGGGTCGATACTTTTTGCAGATGCATTAGGCCCCCTTTTCACAGAGCATGGCTTGCATGGACGAGTGGAAAGTGCTGGGTTCTAGAAAGCTTTTAATTATCATAATTGACCTTTCAGATCGATCTTTCTACATTCCTGACCATGACAGAGGATGACCTTCGTGAACTTGGAATCTCAACTTTTGGTGCCAGAAGAAAAATGTTACTTGCTATTACAGGTGAACATGTTGATATTGATGTTGAGATAAAACTTCTACATAATTGTCTATAAATGAAGGACTTCCAAAAAAAAGCCATTTTCAAATTTCCAGATAGAAGTAAAAGTGTAGCATATGAAAAACAAAAAGAATTTAGCTCCTGTATATTTTGCCTTTGAAAGCAATTCATGTGTTTTCTATTTTGCTCCCGTTATGACATTGGGGGCATATAGTGTTACCCTTGGGGTTTTTTTTTAATTTGATAAATCACCCCAATGAAATAAATACTTTTAAATCCAATGATATTTCCGATAGATACAGTATTTTGACAAGTGAAAGTTAACCTTGGAACAAAGGAATTTCAACCTAATGTTTTACACAACGTTGATTTCTCCTGTATTGACATGGAGAAATACAAGGCTGTAAGAACAAATGAATTCTAATAATTGATGATGGCAAGGAAAACATTGTAACAAATGGAGAAATTTCTCATTTTGTGAATTTGCTCTGTCTGCTTGTTACACAGCATTAGAGAACTTGCAACTTTTCAGAGGCACAAATATTGTCATTTGGTAAAGAGTTAAGATGTTTTCTGCAAATGTTCTCAATTTGGACAAATCTGTTAGTTTTTAGCTCCACTGGCCGAAGGCCAGCGGGCTTATGTCATGGCCCGGTGTCCGTCGTGCGTCTGTGCGTCCATCCGTCCGTCCGTGCGTTAACTTTTATTTCAAACATCTTCTTCTCTGAAACTACCCATCCAATTTTCATGAAACTTCACAGAAATGATCCTGCCATGGTCCTCTTCAGAATTTCTTGAAAGAATTTGTTTCCTTCAAAAACTCTGGTTGCCATGGCAACAAAACTGAAAAATATTGGAAATCTTTAAAAATCTTCTTGTCTGAAACCATAAGGCATAGGGCTACCAAATTTGGCATGTAGCTTTATGTAGTAGACCTCTATCAAGTTTCCTCAAATTATAGCCCTGGGGTCAAAATTGGCTCTGCGCCAGGGGTCACAAGTTTTACATAGGCTTATATAGAGTAAAGTTTAAAAATCTTCCTGTACCTAGCTATAAGGCCTAGAGCTACCAAATTTTGCATGTAGCTGTATCTAGTGGGCCTCTACCAAGCGGGCCAGAATTTTAGCCCTGGGGTCAAAATTGGCCCCGCCGCAGGGGTCACAGGTTTTGCATGGGCTTACATAGTGACAACTTAAGAAATCTTTCTGTTTTGAATAATTTTTAGCTCCACTGGCCGAAGGCCAGCAGGCTTATGTCATGGCCCGGTGTCCGTCGTGCGTGCGTCCGTCCGTCCGTCCGTGCGTCCGTCCGTCCGTGCGTTAACTTTTATTTCAAACATCTTCTTCTCTGAAACTACCCATCCAATTTTCATGAAACTTCACAGAAATGATCCTGCCATGGTCCTCTTCAGAATTTCTTGAAAGAATTTGATTCCTTCAAAAACTCTGGTTGCCATGGCAACAAAACTGAAAAATATTGGAAATCTTTAAAAATCTTCTTGTCTGAAACCATAAGGCATAGGGCTACCAAATTTGGCATGTAGCTTTATGTAGTAGACCTCTATCAAGTTTCTTCAAATTATAGCCCTGGGGTCAAAATTGGCTCTGCGCCAGGGGTCACAAGTTTTACATAGGCTTATATAGAGAAAACTTTAAAAAATCTTCCTGTACCTAGCTATAAGGCCTAGAGCTACCAAATTTTGCATGTTGCTATATCTAGTGGGCCTCTACCAAGCGGGCCAAAATTTTAGCCCTGGGGTCAAAATTGGCCCCACCGCGGGGGTCACAATTTTTACATGGACTTACATAGTGACAACTGAAGAAATCTTTCTGTTTTGATTTTTTTTTTTGAAATTAGCCTTGCATCAGGGGTCTTATTGTTTTACAGAGGCTTCATATGGACAAAACTTGAAAATCACCTTGTTTATAACCATACAGCATAGACTTGTATTATTTTGGCATGTGGCTTTATCTTGTGGACCTCTACCAGGGTTCAAGTAATTATAGCTCTGGGATCAAAAATGGCTTTGCCTTGCAGGTCTCAACTTTCACATGGGCTTTTACAGAGAAAACTTTGTAAGTCTTCATTTTGAAACCATTTGGCTCAGAATTGAAATGTTTAGTATTGATGGTTTATATTTATAAGCCAGTGGAGCGATACAGGGCCATCATGGCCCTCTTGTTTTTTGAAATTAGCCTTGCATTAGGGGTCTTATGTTTTACAGAGGCTTCATATGGACAAAAATTGAAAATCACCTTATTTATAACCATACAGCATAGACTTGTATTATTTTGGCATGTGGCTTTATCTTGTGGACCTCTACCAGGGTTCAAATAATTATAGCTCTGGGATCAAAAATGGCTTTGCCCTGCGGGTCCCAACTTTCACATGGGCTTTTACAGAGAAAACTTTGTAAGTCTTCATTTTGAAACCATTTGGCTCAGAATTGAAATGTTTAGTATTTATGGTTTATATTTATAAGCCAGTGGAGCGATACAGGGCCATCATGGCCCTCTTGTTAGCTCACCTTAGCACAACGTGCTAAAGGTGAGCTATTGTGATCGCCCTACGTCCTGCGTCTGTCGTCCGTCGTCCGTCAACAATTTCTTTAAACATCTTCTTCTCCTAAACCACTGGGCCAATCTTGATGAAACTTGGCAGAGATGTTCCTTGGGTGAAGCTCTACCAAAATTGTTCAAAAAATTGAATTCCACCCACAACTCTGTTTGCCATGGCAACAAAAAGGAAAAAAAAGCAAAATATTTGAAAATCTTCTTCTCTGAAACTAGAAGGCGCAGAGCTTTGATATTTGGTATGTAGCATCTCCTAGTGGACCTGTATCAAATTTGTTCATTTGATGCCCCTGGGGTCAAAACTGGCCCCGCCCCGGGGGTCACAAGTTTGAGCATAGTCTCAAAGAAGGAAAACTTTAAAAATCTTCTTCTCTAAAACTTGAAGGCGCAGAGCTTTGATATTTGGCATGTAGCATCCCCTAGTGGACCTCTACCAAGTTTGTTCATATGATGCCCCTGGGGTCAAAACTGGCCCCACCCCGGGGGTCACAATTTCCAACATAAGAACAAAGGAGGAAAACTTTAAAAATCTTCTTCTCTAAAACTAGAAGGCATAGAGCTTTGATATTTTTTGCATGAAGCATCTCCTAGTGGACCTCTACCAAGTTTGTTCATATGATGCCCTTGGGGTCAAAACTGGCCCTGCCCCAGGGGTCACAAGTTTGAACATAGGAACAAAGAGGAGAAACTTTAAAAATCATCTTCTCTGAAACTGGAAGGCGTAGAGCTTTGATATTTGGTATGTAGCATTGCCTAATGGACCTCTACCAAGTTTGTTCATATGATGCCCCTGGGGTCAACACTGGCCCCGCCCCGGTGGTCACAAGTTTGAGCATAGTCATAAAGAAGGAAAACTTTAAAAATCTTCTTCTCTAACACTTGAATGCGTAGAGCTTTGAGATTTGGCCTGTAGCATCTCCTAGTGGACCTCTACCAAGTTTGTTCATATGATGCCCCTGGGGTCAAAACTGGCCCCACCCCGGGGGTTACAAGTTTGAGCGTAGTAACAAAGAAGGAAAACTTTAAAAATCTTCTTCTCTAAAACTAGAAGGCATAGAGCTTTGATATTTGGCATGAAGCATCTCCTAGTGGACCTCTACCAATTTTGTTCATATGATGCCCTTGGGGTCAAAACTGGCCATGCCCCGGGAATCACAAGTTGGAACATAGGAACAAAGAGGGGAAACTTTAAAAATCATCTTCTCTGAAACTGGAAGGCGTAGAGCTTTGATATTTGGTATGTAGCATTGCCTAGTGGACCTCTACCAAGTTTGTCCATATGATGTCCCTGGGGTCAAAACTGACCCAGCCCCGGGGGTCACAAGTTTGAGCATAGTAACAAAGAAGGAAAAGTTTAAAAATCTTCTTGTCTGAAACTTGAAGGCGTAGAGCTTTGATATTTGGCATGTAGCATCTCCTAGTTGACCTCTACCAAGTTTGTTCATATGATGCCCCTGGGGTCAAAACTGGCTATGCCCCGGGAATCACAAGTTGGAACATAGGAACAAAGAGGGGAAACTTTAAAAATCATCTTCTCTGAAACTGGAAGGCGTAGAGCTTTGATACTTGGTATGTAGCATTGCCTAGTGGACCTCTACCAAGTTTGTCCATATGATGTCCCTGGGGTCAAAACTGACCCAGCCCCGGGGGTCACAAGTTTGAGCATAGTAACAAAGAAGGAAAAGTTTAAAAATCTTCTTGTCTGAAACTTGAAGGCGTAGAGCTTTGATATTCGGCATGTAGCATCTCCTAGTTGACCTCTACCAAGTTTGTTCATATGATGCCTCTGGAGTCAAAACTGGCCCCGCCCCGGGGGTCACAATTTCCAACATAGGAACAAAGAAGGAAAACTTTAAGAATCGTCTTCTCTAAAACTAGAAGGCATAGAGCTTTGATATTTGGCATGAAGCATCTCCTAGTGGACCTCTACCAAGTTTGTTCATATGATGCCCTTGGGGTCAAAACTGGCCCTGCCCTGGGGGTCACAAGTTCGAACATAGGAACAAAGAGGGGAAATTTTAAAAATCATCTTCTCTGAAACTGGAAGGCGTAGAGCTTTGATATTTGATATGTAGCATCGCCTAGTGGACCTCTACCAGGTTTGTCCATATGATGTCCCTGGGGTCAAAACTGGCCCCACCCTGGGGGTCACAATTTCCAACATTGGAACAAAGAAGGAAAACTTTAAAAATCTTCTTCTCTGAAACAGGAAGGCATGGAGCTTTGATATTTGGTATGTAGCATCTTCTAGTGGATCTCTACCAAGTTTGTGCATATGATGCCCTTGGGGCAAAAGTTGGCCCTGCCCTGGGGGTCACAAGTTCGAACCTAGGAACAGAGAAGGAAAACTTTAAGAATCATCTTCTCTCAAACTGGAAGGCGTAGAGCTTTTATATTTGGTATGTAGCATTGCCTAGTAGACCTCTACTAAGTTTGTTCATATGATGCCCTTGGGGTCAAAATTGGCCCTGCCCTGGGGGTCACAAGTTCAAACATAGGAACAAAGAAGGAAAACTTTAATTTTCTTTTTCTCTTAAAAGAGCTTTGATATTTGGTATGTAGCATCTCCTAGTGGACTTCTACCAAGTGTGTTCCAAGGATGCTGCTTGGGTCAAAACTGGCCCAGCCCCTGGGGTCACAAGTTCGAACATAGGAACAAAGAAGGAAAACTTTCAAATTCTTTTCTGAAATCGAAAGGTGTGGAGCTTTGATATTTGGTATGTTGCATCTCAGACTGGACCTCTACCAAGTTTGTTCATATGATGCCCCTGGGTCAAAACTGGCCCCGCCCCGGAGGTCACAAGTTTGAAGATAGGAACAAAGAAGGAAAACTTTAAATTTCTTTTTCTCTTAAACGGGAAGGTGTAGAGCTTTGATATTTGGTTTGTAGCATTTCCTAGTGGACCTCTACCAAGTTTGTTCATATGATGCCCCTTGGTCAAAACTGGCCCAGCCCCGGGGGTCACAAGTTCGAACATAGGAACAAAGAAGGAAAACTACAGAATTCTTCTTTAAAACTGGAAGGCGTAGAGCTTTGATATTTGGTATGTAGTGATTCTCATCTAAGTTTGCTTGCCCATCCAAGCGCAACAAGTTCATTGAGTTCAAAATTGGGTCATCTTGGGTCATAAACTAGGTCACTAGGTCAAATTAAAGAAATACCTTGTTGGCACTCTTGAGGCCACATTATTTGCTCAATTGCCTTGAAAATTAGTTAGAAAGTTTGTCTTTATAAAGTCTCACATAAGATTAATTTGGGTCAACTTGGGTCATAAACTAGTTCACTTGGTCAAATTAAAGAAATACCTTGTTTGCACTCTGGAGGCCACATTTATTGCTCAAATGACCTGAAATTTGGCCAGAATGTTTGTCTTGATGAAATAACAGATGAATTTGGACTTGGGTCACCTGGAACCATAAACTAGGTCACTAGGTCAAAGTAAAGAAATACCTTGTGGGCACTCTAGAGGCCACATTATTTGCTTAATTGCCTTGAAAATTGGTCAGAATGTTTGTCTTTGTAAAATCTCACGTGAGTCTGAATTTGGGTCAACTGGGATCATAAACCAGTTCACTTGGTCAAATTAAAGAAATAGCTAGTGGGCACTCTAGAGGCCACATTTATTATTCATTTGATTTGAAAATTGGTTAAAATGTTTCTTTTGATATAGTCAAAGACCAGTTCAAATTTGGGTCACCTGGGGTCATAATCTAGGTCACTAGGTCAAATTAAAGAAATATCTTTAGGGCACTCAAGGCCACATTTTTTGCTCAATTGACTTGAAAATTGGTCAGAATGTTTGTCTTCATGAAATAAGAGTTTGAAATTGGGTCACCTGCGGTCAAAAACTAGGTCACATGGTCAAATTAAAGAAAAACCTTTAAGGCACTCTACTAAGGTGAGCGACCCAGGGCCATCATGGCCCTCTTGTTTTTTTTTGTTTTTTTTTGGTAAAGAGTGATCGGGTTAACCTTTTACCAAACAAACAGGAGTTTTAATGATTTGAGAAGAAACCTTTTGAAAATGTTGGAAAACAAGAAAATGCTGGTTACCAGCATTTTCTCCTTTTCCCCTTTTCCCTCAATGTTTTCAAAGGCCTTCTCCTTCAGGTTTGTTAAAACTGGGGACTGTATGGTAAAGGGTTAATTGAAATAATGTGATTTGAAATATTTTTTGCAGATTTAAACACAAAGAGAAGAACTTGGAATACTCAGAATAGCCCACTCGAGGATAGTGACCTACTCCAGGAAACAACATCACCTCGTGGCTCTCATCCGGACTTAGCGAGTCTCAGTGGGCGTTGGTGAATTTGTGTTAGGTGACAATCTTCAGTTTGATAATCTAGTGATATGCATAAAGTTTTTGATACAACCTCTGTGATTAATTTTGTTTGTTTTTTCTTGTAGTGATGAGAGACTGAAGTGACTTGTAAATGGGGATTGCTACACAAGTGTGGTCATACTGTACTAATTACCATCAAACAAATTTGCAGCAGACATCATCATTTTGAAATTACATATAGTTAATACATGTGAGCATTTTACCAGATGACAAAATTTTAGACTCATCCAAATTCTGTTGGAAGTTGGTCTAAAGCTATTGCATATGACAAAATGAATATAGCTCATTTGATGAAATTTATCTCTGAAAGGGTAGAAAACATTGTGGGAAAACTCTTGAATTTTCTTCTTTTTTTCAGCAATGTCTTCGACTCTGGATTGTGTTAAGGCTTAATCCTTTACTACACAATCCTGTGTTATGGTGACACTTGGAGAGAGGGCTTTTAAACACATTCTGGAGAAAGAGAAAATGCTGGTAACAAGCATATTCTTCTTTCCCCATAATGTTATTTACCACTTCAAAGACAGACATAGTCCTTTTAGCTATATTTAATTTGTTGTCTGCAAGAGCTGTCAATTTGGTTGATTACAAATGTTGGTTGTATGGTAAGTTATTGTGAATAAAAGTGAAAATATATTGATAAAGTGATTGGTTGTCTGCAGGAGGTAATATGTAAAAGGCTGTTAAAACTTGCAGCTCTTGTTTGTAGAACTTGACAATGACAGACTGGTTTGTCAGTACCATACACACTTCTACCCCCTTACAACACAATCCCAAGTTTTAATGACCCTTAGAGAAAGGGCTTTTGTGGCTGGTAAGCAGCATCCTCTCTGTCCCCCTAGTTTGCTTTCTACCCTTCTGATGACAGTTTCCTCTATTTGGACCACATTTGATTTGTTATCTGCAAGTGCTTGGATTTGGATGAGTCCAAAATTTTTTATTTGGTGAAGAGTAAGTCTGTACCAGACATTAGAATTGAGACAATCCGGCTGTAAAAGTACTTGCAAAGAGCAAGTTAAATAATTGGATGTAGTTTTTGAACAATAGAAATTGGAAGTAGAAAAAGGAGGCATACTCAGCATTTTCTCCTTTTACCAAGCAGTCAATGCTGTTGAAATAGGTGATTGCTTAGTAAAGTGCAACAAATACAAATGAGCCATGCTCTTTGAAAAGGGGACTTAATGCATTTGCAAAAAGTATCGACCCAGGTTAGCCCGCACAGTCCACGCAGACTGACTGTGGCCGAACTTTTTGCTTTTAGTCAATTCTCTGCATGTCAAATGACAAATTTACCTCATGATTCGGCTGGTTGTTAGACAAAACAGATTTTATGGATCCATGATCATGTAATGACTTGCTTGGTATAATGCGTCACGGAGATGCATTAAGCCCCCTTTTGCCAGAGCATGGCTCAAATAGTTTTTTCAGAAGGCACTATTGAGAAAAATATTAAGTAAAGAAAATTAAAGTATTTTCTATTACTGTGTTGGATTGGATGGTAAAAAAAGAAAAAAAGATTGTTGATGAATTAGCAAGTACTTATAAACAGCATTTCCTACTTCTTCTATAATGATTTCATATGCAATGTAATGCTGGTGTATTGTAAATGTACTATAGAGGAAGGCCACATCATTGATGTACAAGATCAAAAAGACTTTCAAAAAGCTTATGTGGTTAGTCATTAAGATATTTTATATACAGTAGCATATTATATGGGTTTATATACCCTTGCCTTTGTTTTAATAGATTGATGTACAGGCATTTCATTTTGTTTGTGTTAGAAAGTGTTTAACTGAAAATTGATACAGTTGGAAATCCCCAAAATAGTTATATTTTATATTTCATCGTGTAAATATGTATACATTATGTATATAACTACAAGGCTATGTCATAAATGTCATGTTTGTATTTCATGTATTTTTCACAATACTCGTATGCTATAGGTCTGGTATTGGCTAATATATGATCTACACTGATCAATATTCTTTGAGAATTTCTGCCCCAAAAAGCTCTGAAACTATGAAATATATACATTATATATTTTTATATGAAGGCTCGTTAGATCTTCACAGACAATCCCATACTTTTATGTCAAAAAGGAAGAGGGATTTTAAACATCATGGGAACAGGAGAAACTACTTTTAACCAGAAGTTTCTACTTTCCGAAAGATGTTTTTGTCATTTCAAAAGTTAGATCCTTTAATTTGAGCCACATTGGATTTTTCATCTGCAAAATGCTTTTAATATTAATGAGTCTTAAAGTTTCTTCATCTGGTCAAGTGTTACAATGACTTGTTTCATTACAGGCTAATTTTAGACCAGACCTACACTAGCACAGGTGACACAAACAAAAAATTAAGTTTACGGAAAAGGTTATGCCTTGTATTTAGGTAGGAAAGCAGTGCTTGTATCAATTAAAAACTGGTAATCTTTTTGACACAGTGTTTTCTAAAGCTGCTTACAGAAAAGATATAACAAAACTGATATCTAATGGGATAAGGGATTAGACCACCTTAACTCCTTACCACACGACAAAAATGTAGACTAATCCAAATTGAAAGCATTTGCAGACGACATTTTAAATGTAGCTCAAAACATAAAATTTATTTCTTAAAGGATAGAAAACATTGTGGGAAAAGACGAAAATTCTGGTTCCCAGCATTTTCTTCTTTTCCCAAAATGCTTTCAGAGGGCTTCTTTCATGGGGTCATTAAAAGTCGGGATTGTGTGGTAAAGGGTTAACTCCCTATCAGATGACAAAATTTAGATATTCCCATGATGATAGGATTTGTTAATTGTAGCCCATATAATGTGATATGCCTATATTTTCCTAAAGGTTAGAAAACATTGTGGGAAATGGAGAAAATGCTGGTTGCCAACATTTTCTCCTTTCCCCACAATGTTTTCAAAAAGCTTCTTCCTTTTGGTCATTAAAACCAAAGATTGTTTGGTAAAGGGCTCACGCTTGTTCAGTTTAGAGGTTGTCATATAGTAGTCAATCAAGATCTTTTCTGTATAGGAGTACTGTAAAAAAAAAAATCATTATTTATCATAAAATGTCCCTAGACAAAAATCTTGGGAGAGACAGACAAGTTATGGACCTTAATTATACATGTGAATGATTTGATGTTACAAGTTTTTTCCCCCTGTTTGGTTGATGAATATGTCCCATAGTTAATATTTGCTGTTGAGCTTCAGTCTGTTAAGTTATTGTGCCACTTTCTATGAGTATGTTTAGTTTTGAAGTTATAAGCCATTTTCAAAAGTTTTTCGTGATTTTGTATGTTTTCTTTCATAAGACTTGTGTATTATATTTCAACCAGTGTTTAACCCTTTACCAAACAATCCTGTGTTTTAACAACCCTGAGGAAAAGACTATTGAAAATATAGTGAAAAAGGAGAAAATGCAGGTGACTAGCATTTTCTCCTTTTTCCACAATGTTTTATACACTTGAAAAGACATGTCGTAACATTTGAGCCACTTTTTTTTGTCATTTGCAAATGCTTCCAATAGGGATGGGTCTCTAAGTTTGTTGTTTGGTAAAGACTTAAACAATTTTTTCATAATCTTTTTTCCCCCTCTACTTCTTGTTGCTTTCTTCTTTTCCCCACAATGTTTTCAAAAGCCTATAGCACAGGATTGTGCATTAAAGAGTTCAGAGTTTTCAGTCTGACAGTAAATAAGCCCCAGAGAATATTATGTGTAATTTCTGCTTTAGACACACATCTTACAGAATATTGTGCAGTGTGTACGTGAGATGAGACTATTGTCTTTGCAGTCTGAGCTTGATCCACACTGTCCATAATTGCAACTTCTTGTTTATTTGTGGCTGGCATCCTCTTCTTTAGCATCAAAACTGATCTTTTATTGCTGAGGTGTGATGGCTATAGGAAAAGGAGTACGAAGACAGAGCACCATATATTATAAGAAAAGAAGGTAAAAGACAAATCTCTATGAACTCTTTACCAAGTGGCAAAATTTTAGACTAGTCCAAATTGAAGGCATTTGCAGACAACAAAATAAATGTGGCTCAAAGATCGAAACTTGTTTTGGGAAGGATTGAAAACACTATGGGAAAAGGAGAAAATGCTGGTTTGCAGCATTTTCTCCTTTTCCCACAATGTTTTCTAAAGCCTTTTTCGTCTTGGTCATTAAAAGTTGGGATAGTGTGGTAAAGGGTTAATCAATATATTTGAGAAATGACAGATGTTAAAGATCCTACAATATGATAGTGAAGACATATCATGATTAAGTTACTTTTTCTACTGCTATCATTTGGCATTGATGATACCTCATGATCATGAATGTTTACATATCTTTTCTGTTAGTTTTACAGGTAAAAAACAGGATTTTAATTTTGTTTAAATGTTCCTTTTTAATTTGATGATTAGACATATGTAGTCTGAAGTTGTTTCTTGTATAAATGAATGAGCTATTTTTCTTGCAATGTATCTTGAATTCTTTTCTAAATACTGGTATGCCTGTTAAAGTGGCATAAATCCTATTTCTCCTGATTATGTACGGTGTGAATCAAAGTCTGGTCTCTGATTATTTGTGCTAAATTTTATTCTTTTTTGCTAAAATTTCTTTGATTATTTGTGCTA
Source organism: Tridacna gigas (assembly GCA_945859785.2). NCBI lineage: Eukaryota > Metazoa > Mollusca > Bivalvia > Cardiida > Cardiidae > Tridacna > Tridacna gigas. The sequence continues at coordinate 23,983,471 of OX244030.2, forward strand.
ATTTTCATTCTTTCTTTGCTTAAATTTAGCCGCCTCATTTTCAGATTTTTGATACATTAGTGGTAGATTTTCATTGGATTGCCTTAAGGAGAAAAAGTGCCACTAATTTTGTAATAAATTAAAAAATTGGGTGCTTAATAAAAAACTTGTGCAAATTATTGAGGTATTTTGGATCTTCGCCGTCAGTAACAAATTTACAACTGACCACTTTAACCTTGTAAAAGTTATAATCAAGGTCAAGTGAACTCAGATACATGAACACATGTGATAAATATAGCAAACTAGCAAAATCAGAAAGTTTGTTAACTCTTTACCCAATAACAAAATTTTAAACTTGTCTTAACCCTTTACCACATGATCCTGAGTTTTAACAACTCTGCAAGAGAAATCTTTTAAAATTATTGAGGTAAAAGGAGAAATTGCTGGTAACCAGCATTTTTTCCTTTTCCTACAAAGTCTTCTAACCTTTCATAGTAAAATTCATTAAGTTGGGCACCATTTAATTTGTCGTCTACAAATACTTTTGATTTGGGCGAGTCTAAAATTTTGTCGTTTGGTAAAGTGTTAATTGAAAGCATGTGTAAAGGACAAGCTTAACTTGTCTTAAAAGGTGGGACTCATCTCTGAAAGGGTAGAAAACATTGTCAGAAAAAGAAACAATGCTGGTTTCTCCTTCTCCCACAGTGTTTTCAAAAGGCTCCTGCCTGGACGATATTTAAACTTCAAGTTGTTTGGTGAAGGTTTAGTGCATTGTTAGCTGAGCTGTTTTCAAAGAAAACGAAGAGTTATTATCATAGCCCAGGTGTCTGCGTTTTGTAATATTTCTGTTATTACTGAAGATATTTACTTCAAATTTGGACAAGTTATTAACTATCAAAAGGGGAACTCTTACAACAGGGGCAGATAAGAATCAAAATGTGTTGAGCATAGTTATGCCCCTTTTTTGACTTAGAATTTTCACTTAAAATCAAGCACTTGCAGCTTGGCGTTGGCACCAGCTTGCGTTGCTCATGTTATTTTTTTAAAGCTGTTCTGTGGAAGATGAAAAGAGACAGTTGTGTGCGGATGTTATGTATGAACTATTAATTATACAAGTTGTTTTGCATATATACTTTTTTTAACTAAAATAGAGTCAAAATACTGCTGTTCAATTGCAATCATGTTATTTGTATAGAAATTAGGAAATCCGTCCATTTCTATGTGATAACTTTGTTATTTATTGTTAGGATAATTTTTTTTTTTTTATACATATATTATTATTATTAATTTCCTTTCCTATGCACAAGCTTTAACTATGCATCAGAATTTTTCTTTTCCTGTTTACAACTCTCTTTGGCTAATAGTCAAATCTATTGCAAAACACCTTAACCCTTTACCACACAATCCCGAGTTTTAAAGACCATGTAAAAGGAACATTTTGAAAACATTGTGGAAAAAGGATAAAATGCTGGTAACCAGCATTTTCTCCTTTTTCCACAATGTTTTCTACTCTATCAAAGACAGTTTCCATCATTTGGGCCACATTGAATTTGTCGTCTGCAAATGCTTTCAATTTGGACCCATCTGAATTTTTTTGGTGTGGGAAAGAGTTAAACCATTTTTCAGTTCAGAATTTCTTCCATGTGTTGTTAAGTCTTCACTCCCAATGTCACAATGTTTTCCATACTGCCCTCAAATGTCTGTGACTTGGTAAATGTTTTTATCATGTCCAGTAATTGGTGTAGATCCACAGCATAATATCCATGATAACATTCATGAGTATGACAACTCTTGTCAGTCTGTATTCTAGTTTAACCCTTTACTAGACGACACAATTTTAACCTTGTCCAAATGGAAAGCATTTGCAGACGACAATTTCAGTGTGGCTCAAATAGTACAATTTCTCTTTGATAGGGTAGAAAACATTGTGGGAACAGGAGAAAATGCTGGTTACCAGCATTTTCTCCTTTTCCCACAATGTTTCCAAAAGGCTTCTTTCCAAGAGGCGTTAAAAGGCGGCATTGTGCAGTAAAGGGTTAACTCTCTACTCATCAACAAAATTCTGGAGTTGTCCAAATTCAAAGCACTTGCAGACAACAATTTCATTTTGGCACAAAATATAACATTTGTCTTTTAAGGGGTAGAAAACATTGTGGGAAAAAGGTGAAAATGCTGGTTACCAGCATTTTCTCCTTTTTTCGCAATGTTTTCAAATGCCTTCCTTTTCACGGTCATTAAAACTTGTGATTGTGTGGTAAAGAGTGAACATAATGAACGTCTGTTTTCTGGAATCCATGAGCATTTTTTAAGATGTTGTTTAGGTATACATAAACATATAAATGGAAAATATCTGTCTTTGGACTTTATGGAAAACTTGTAAAAAGCAATTACTCCTTTTTTTTCTACGTTTCCAAATGCTGTGAAACTCATTTTTGTAAGGGTAATTGATTTTCTTGATGCACATATTTTTTCTACTCCTAGATCTTCCAAATGGCTAGCTTTTTTGTTTCTGTTGATACTTACGATGTTAGTCATTTTTATGGAACACTGTAGATATACTGTACAAAAAAGTTCATTACCATGTAAATGTTAAGGTCCATAGTTTTATGCCTGTTCAAACAATTCATTCATTTGTTGGGTATGATTCAGGGTATATTTCAAGATTGAAAGACTTGTAAGGGTACAAATATGGTTTATGGGTATTGTACAGTCTAGCTGTTAAGCATCTGTTTCTCCTTTGTCATAAAAAATGATTTGTCCTAAATTATCAACATGGATAGATGACATCGTGTGTACAACCTGAAACTAGCTCAATGGACAAAGTCTTGGTGCTTAGGTGAACTCTGTCAATACTTGCTACATTTATAGTGGTGATTGGTGTTTATGTCTGACCTAAATATGCAAGTTTGACCAGTATGGGGTGACTGAAATATTTTGGCTTAACCCTTTCCCAAACAAGCCCTGGTTTTCACGTGTCTGCAGTACAAGTCTTTAGAAAACACTGTGGGAAAAGGAGAAATTGCTCGTAACGAGCAATTTCTCCTTTTCCCACAGTGTTTTCTACCCTTTTTGACAACTTTCTGCCATTTTCATCAAATTTAAAATTGTCGTCTGCAGACTCTTTGAATTTGGACCAGTCCAAAATTTGTCGTTTGGGAAAGGGTTAAGTGATCACCAGGGAATGTGTTGCATGTTGCTGCCAACCAGTCAAGGTCATGAGGCTTTGTATAGGCAATATATCTATAGCAAATGGGTGTATGTGTCTGGCCGAAGAGTTTAATGTGCATGGTAAGATTTTGAAATAATTTTGCATAAAAGATCAAGGATAAAAAACATACTTATGTTAAACGATGAAGAAAGCCTTTGAAAACATTGTTGGAATGGAATGAAATGCTGATTTCCAGCATTTTCTCCTCCGAAAGAGGGATTTTGGATTTTTTGAACCACATAGGCTCTCATGTCTGCAAATGCTTTCAACTTGGACGAGTCTATAGTTTTGTCGTGTGGTGAAGTTACACATGATGGCTTTTTGTTCAAGTCTTTACCACACAATTCTGAGTTCTAACGACCCTGGGAAATTGGACTTTTGAAAACATTGTGGGAAAAAGAGAAAATGGTAACCAGCATTTTCTCCTATTTCCACAATGTTTTCTAACCTTTCAGACACAAATTATTTGAACCACATTTAATTTGTTGTCTGCAAATGCTTTCAGTTTGGAAGAGCCGAAAAGTGTGGTAAAGGGTTAAGTATCTGGGAGGCAGTTCAGTCTTTCAAAATTTGATACGATTCATGCAAAGTAAAGGGGGAGAGGGTTCTTACCCAACAGATGAATGAATGGTTGTACTATATGAGCCTATATAGATTTGCTGCTTGTACAGTTCACCTTCCTAAAGGCAGGCTGTCAAGGTAGATTCACTGTTGATGGGCTTTCTGTATTAGTTTTCAGATGAACAAGTTTTTAGTAACATTGTTTTTTTTCTTCTGATAACTTTTTTCACTACTGCAGCAGGGCAATTTAAAACTCTGGATGGAAAAGGAAAAATTTGTCAAAATACACAATTTTTCCTGTATCCACAATGTTTTCACATACATGTACTTTAATGTATTAGACATTTAGTTCATGTTGTTTATCCATAGGGAAGTCTTCAAATTGGTTTGTTGCAGATTTGTTCAGGGGATGATGAAGTTATCTTTTACCACACAATCCCAATTTTAACAATCCTGAGGAAGAAGTCTTGAAAACACAGCGGGAAAAGGAGAAAATGCTGGTTACCAGCATTTTCTCCTTTTCCCGCTATGTTTTCTACTCTATCAAAGACAAGTTCCATCATTTGTGTCACATTCAAATTGTTGTCTACATGTTTAATTTTCCAGGAAGCAAATGAGTTCTTTATTCAAGTTGTGAAAGTTGTTTTACAAACATTATAAAATAAATAAGTATATCGCACAACAAAAGTTTGTCCATATTGAAAGATTTAAAGACATCAAATAAGAGGCCCAAATAGTGGTTTTGTCTTTGAAAGGTACAGGACATTAAGGTGAAAAAAAGAAGAAAAAAAGCAGATAGGTAATAATTTGTTCTTTTCTTACAATGTTTTCAAAGCCTTTCTCAGGGTAATAAAAACATAGGGTTGTGTCATTAAATGTTTAATTCTTTGCCACACAACCCCAAGTTTTAACAACCCTGAAAGAAAAAGTTTTTGAAAAACATTGTGGAGAAAAGAAAATGCTGGTAACCAGCATTTTCTCCTTTTCTCACAATGTTTTCTACCTCATCAAAGGTGGAATAAAATTTTATTCAACCATTAGTCATTATGCTTTCAAATTAGTCATGTCCAAATTTTTAATGTTAGGTACAATGTAAAGCAAAACTTGGAGAAAAAAAAAAATTGTCAGCCATCAACAGTGAATTTGAAGTAGCCAATGATGAATAAAAGCATACAAAGGGATATTTTCATTAATTACATCATAGGCACATTTCATGTTTGTTAAAGTCAATAGTAGGTAGTTTTATATGTCAGCTAGAGATGATCTATTTGAAGTTTGTATTTTTATTGTTGTTGTTTTCTTTTTCTGATATACAGTGCTGCATCCTCTGTTGGGGTCCTAGATTGTCTATTAGTGTTTACATTTCTATTCCCTTTAAATTACTGTAACCCATTACTACACAGTCCTGAAGTTTTAACAACCTTGAAGAAAAAGCCTTTTGAAAACATTGCAGGAAAAGGAGAAAATGCCGGTAACCAGCATTTTCTCCTTATCCCACAATGTTTTCTATCTTACCAGAGACAGAAATCATCATTTGAGCTACATTTATTATTTTGTCTGCAAATACTTTGAATTTCGACAAGTCTGAAATTTTGTTGTTTGCTAAAGGGTTAAGTCTGTACCAGAAAACAAAATAAAAAACATGACCAAGTTGAAAGCATTTGCAGAAGATAAATTGAATATGACTGAAAAGATGAGATTTGTCCTTGATAGGGTGTATAACATGGTAGAAAAAGAAGAAAGTGCTTGTTACCAGCATTTTCTCCATTTCCCACATTGTTTTCAATAGCTTTTTTCCTCAAGGTTGTAAAATTTCAGGACCCAGTGGTAAAGAATTAATCTTGCAACAGACCAATTTTTACAACACTACGGCAGGGGGGGAAATTACTGTGTAAAATAATCCGTAGAGGGATATGTGTTTAATTCTTTTCCACACAATCCTGAGTTTTAAAGACTTTGAGAAAGGGGGCTTTTGAAAACATTGTTGGAAAAAGAGAAAATGCTAGTTGTTTGGTAAAGAGTTAACTCTTTACCACACAGTAAAATTGGAGACTTGTCCCAATTGACACCCTTTGTGGACAACAAATTTGTCTTTGGAAGGGTAGAAAACATTGATGGAAAAGAAAATACAGAGGTATGCATTTTTTAGCTTTTCAAGGACAAATTCTTCATTATAGCCACATTAAATTTTGTCATGTGCAGGTGCTTTCATAAACGGAAAAGTCTAAATTTTGTGATATGGTCAAGAGTTAACTCTGTACCAGACAAAAAATTTATCGTTTGCCCACGACAGATTAGATCTGGCTAAATTATGGCATTTGTCTTTCAAAGGGTGAAAAACATTGTGGAAAAGGGAGAAAATGCTGGAGACCGGCATTTTCTCCTTATTCCACAATGTTTTCCAATTCCACCTTCATAAAACCATGGGATTGTTTGGTAATTATATAAGGGGTTAATAGACCACATTTTAGAAAATGATAATGGCATTTTTTACCCTTTCAAGGATAGGTCTTTTCATTATAGCAACATTTTTCGTGTGCAAATGCTTTCTAAATGGAAAAGTCTTAAATTTTGTCATCTGGTACAGAGTTACGGTAATTCATTCAGCTGTCAGAATTTAGAACAAAGACCAAGTGAACGAGATTTGGTGAGGTGTCAGTTGATGACTCGTAATTAGTTTTATGCCCATTCTGCTTGTTTATAAACATACATAGAAATTATGAAAAAAAGTTTGTACAATTGCCTTTTTTACAGATTGGTAACTATTTTTTTCACTTATTCCGTCCATAACTGTTTGTGTCTAAAGATAAGGTGAAAGGAAAATTGATTTTTTTAGTGATAATTGGTATCATTATGGGAAAAGAAGTACATGTAATTGCTTATTACAGGCATTTGCTCCTTTTGCCACACCGTTTTCAAAGGATACCTATTTCTTACATATATCTTAATGGGTTACTTCACTTTGGTTCAGGCCATTGCACACCATCCAAGCATTAATACAATTGACGCAAAAATGAAAACATTTACTTGGAATTTTGTATTGCAGTGAAAATTTTATAGATAAGAGAGCTAGTGATCGTAACAAGCAATCATTCCTTTTTCCAAAATGTTTTCAAAGGCTTTCAGTGGTAGGGCAGTTTTTAAAGCATTGTTGAAAAAAGAAAAAATGCTGGTAACCAGTATTTTCTCTCTTTCACACAATGTTTTCCACCCTGTCAAAGAAAATCAGCTAATTTGAATTTAGAAGAATCTAAAATTTGTTAGTCAGGAAATGGTTTACTCTTTACCAAACAACAAAATTTTAGCAAAGTCCAAATTGAAAGCATTTGCAGACAACAAAATAGATGTGTCTGAAAAATTGAAATTTGTTTTGGGAAAGATAGAAAACACTTTGGAAAAAGGAGAAAATGCTGGTTACTAGCATTTTCTCATTTTCCCACAGTGTTTTCAAAAGGATTTTTTCTTGGTGTCGATAATAGTCGGGATTGTGTGGTAAAGAGTAAAACTCTATGATGATGGTTTATGCACAAACATGTGAATGTGTGAGTATGAACTACGGGCTTTCTTTCTTTTTGAAACTGTAAGTTTTTGGATGAAATATATAAAATAAACTGTTTGCTTTTTGTTCTGTTTGTTTTATTTTTAAACTTCTTTGTTTATTTTGATGATGTGCCATTCATAGGTACATGTAACACACAGTGACTCAACTTCTAACCAGATGACAAATTTTTAACTTGTCCATTTTGAAAGGAATTGCAGGCAGTAAATTGAATATGGCTCAAATAATGAAATACACTTTTGGAAGAGTTGTGAACTTCATTTTTACACAAAATCATCAATTTTTTTTCCATACAAAACATTTTCCCTCCATGTTTGTCTTCCTATCTTGCAAAGGACCAGGAATATGTCTTTCTTCCTGACACCCTAGCTAATGTAATTATATTATCCTAATGTCTAGCTTTTGTTTTAACTCTTTGCCAGATGACAAAATTTTAGACTGGTCCAAATTGAAAGCATTTACAGGCGACAAATGTCAGGTGGTGCATTTTCTCGTTTTCCCACATGTTTTCTACCCAATCAAAGACAACTTTCACAATATGAGCCAGATTTAATTTGCTGTCTGCAAATGCTTCGGGTTTTTGGACAAGTATAAAATTTCATCAAGTGGTAAAGGATTAAATGACTGGGAAGTGACCCTGCCAACTCACACATGTAGTTTCTCATATTCTGACAGAATTTCTTGTATTATACTTGTGAAGATGTACACGAAATTCTTCCTCATTACGTGTACAAAACTGTGAAGTGCACAACAAAAAATAAATAAATAAATGCAGGGACTCCTCATAGACCTTTACAATCCAGAATCCTTGAAAAACGCTCACATTATTCCTTACCATGGTGCCACATACACCACATTATTCCTTTCCATGGTACCATATACGTACACTGGAACCCCGCTATAACACTATAGTCGGGAGCCACGATTGGCAACGGCGTAATATCCGGGGTCAAAAATATAACGATCCCGCCCCTACTACCCGCGACCGATTCGCCTACAAATGCCAAAACTATAGCCTTGATTAATAATTGTTATTTGCCAGTATATTCGGGCAAAAATGAATCGTAAAATTTCCTTTTCTTCTTGAAATTATTATTTTGAACAATACAGTGTAGCCGAAATAATTTTTTATCTTGTTGGGGGAATGTATAAAAAATGATCAGGATAAAATCCTACAAATTTTTGTAAAGTAGCGCTGGAGGTAGATCTAGTCCACATATTTAGACACAGACATGCCAATTTACTCTTCAACATTCATTTATCGCACATTTCGCATTTTATTTTGTCTTTTGTGTGTAACGTCTGAACGTGTCTCGTTCAGTTCTATCAGCAAATCCAGTCACTCTAACAGATAAAATTACGTAAATTACGTCTAAACAACATAGCCTTGGTTCCTGTCTGGTCAGTTTTCCGATTTTACTTTGTTAAACAATGTAATAGGCCCGGAACAGATTAAAACTTTTGCTACAGGTCTGTATTGACTATGCTCCACCAGTGTGCAATCATCTATTTTAAATGTTTGATTATATGGTGTTTTACGCCGCTTTCAACATTATAATCTAATTTAAACGACAGTCGTTTCAATTTTTCACAACTCGGCTCCAGTACAGATTCTTTGAGGTTAGAACTCCTTCAGGTTTGATGTCCCTGTTTTTTTTTTTAACAGTCTTTCAAAGCACTTTCGTCAGAGTAGCAGTTTTGGCCAATTCAAAGCTGATATTTTATTGGCATGGACATGACTATTGCCGCACAGACAATGCTCTTGAAACGTAGTCTTTCACAGGGCCAGTCCTCTTGCTGTTCTTTCAATCGTTTTCTAAGTCTTTTATTACGCTAGATGTAAAACCTTTCATGATTTTGTTCCTATCCTTTTAAATAATGCTCACTCATTTCACAGATCTATGGTTATACAATGTTTTTTTTTCCCCTAGGCCAGTTCTTATATGTACTAAACCAAACTTCCAACGCAACCAAAACTCCGTGATATATTTTTCAAATGTAATTTCTAGGCCGTAAACATTTCACAACCAATTCCTCCAGCATATGTGAAATGTTATGTACATTTTCATAGTTTTCTGTCACAGCTGACTGAACAAATGCCAAAAAACCTGTTTGGCGCCAAGTGAGTTCCACGTGCAGCACGTGATTATCCGCGGATATAACTTTCTCTTGTCGAGTTAAGTAAAGCTTGACCGTTATTTTAGAGCATGATTGTACAGCTAAGCCGCTTTGAAAATGCCGAGATTGACCATAGAATCCCTGAAACGGGCAATTGAGACTGCTGCATGTTGACCAGTATAAGCGACGTACCCTTAACTGCGCCCCTTCTGCGACTGCCAGAGTGTGGAGAAAATTTTATCAAACAGGTATATATCTAGCTCTTACTCGATAAATGTTTCATTATCAGTTTATATTATTGTTTATATTTGGGATAACCGGTTTAAAATCACGTACCGTGACGAGATAATTTATAAACCCAACTCGATAATGTTTATATTATCTCGTCACTGTTCGTGGTTTTAAACATGTATACCCAAATTAAAAAAATAATATAAACCCATTAACTGTTAATGAAAGGTTTTAATCCAGCTGAAGTTATACATCCGAGTAATCGATTCACTGTTTTGTTTTCCATTAGTAAACAAAGAAAACAAATGATGCGTAGATCTACCTGTTTAATTAAAGTTTCACCCAAATCTGGCATTGTAGGAGGGGCACAGTTAAGGGAATAAGCTACATGTCGCTTAGACTAGCCAGCTTGCAGCAGTCCCAATTCAATGGTCAATCTCGGCATTTTCAAAGCGGCTTAGGTGCACAATAGACCTACATGCTCTAAAATGATGGTTAGGCTTTCCTTAACTCGACAAGAGAAAGTGACATCCGCGGATAATCACGCGCTGCTCTCACTTGGCGCCAAAGAGGTTTTTTGTCATTTGTTCAGTCAACTGTGACAGAAAATCAATAAAATGGACATGGCGAATGAAACATTTATACAATCAATAAAATGTACATTGCGAATAATACATATGCTTTGACCAGCCCGCATAGCTCAAGTGGTAGGGTCATTGGACTGTGTGGGTTCGAGCCCCACGGCTGGCCATCTAAAATTACCAATAGCCTTTAGGATAAGACGTTAAACCGAGGTCCCGAGGTACTATATAGACCGAGTACGTTACAGAACCAGTCGTAATTTAGGGTGGATTTCGTCCTGTATCCTGCACTATCCCTCGTAACATAACTTACAGCCTTCAAGGTGGTGGGGCGTCGCCCATACGGGCAACTGGTGGCGAAGACAAATAAATGCAAATTCAACCAATCAATTTACATATGCTGGAGGAATTGGTCACGAAATATTTACGGCCTAGAAATTACATTTGAAAAGTAATCACGGAATTTTGGTGTCGAGTTGGAAGTTTGGTTCGGTAGCCTATATAATGCCCCTATGCTACTTTGCTTCATTTTTCATGCTTGTAATTTTTGCGTGTTGATTTTTTTTAACTGTCATCTATTGTGCTTTGTCACGCTTAATTTTAAGTCGGTTCACAGGCCTATGAAGCTCCATATTGGTCTATCACTGAACACTAAAGTTTTCCATGGTCGATCATCGAACGCTTTTGCTTATTGGTGCATCGCCTGTAAATCACGGCATACTCAGATTTTCATTTAGACCGTTACTATAAATACCACATTTGTGACTGTCTATATTGTATATAAGACAAGTCGTGCAACGAAATCGACGAAAATTTGACCCCCGTGCCGTTTCAGAGATAATATTTAACCACAAACGGAAAAATAAACCTAGTTACTGTTGCAGATGGGTTCACAGATAATTTTTCTTTTGTACCCTGACCTTCGAAAGTTCCAAACGGCTCTTGCGATCAAGCAATAGTTCTGGCCCCGTGCTTATAAAACTTTCTTGAGCACAATCTCATGCTCAAGGAGCGGTTTCTTGCTCGGCCGATGATATTTACCCGACAGTCGTGTACACACTGAAGAAAATTCATATTGCGAGGCCGACTGTCGTGTACTCAATGAAGGAAAACTCGTTGGGTGCCCGACGGTCGTGCACGAACTGATAAAATTTCGTCTTGGGGGCACGATTACGTGCCCGCTATTTCCGATTTCTTCATTGAGTACACGATGCGGTCGTGTACGCACTGAAGAATTGGACTCTTACGTACACGTGTAAATGGGTTGGGCCAAAACGCAGACTTTTACGTGAATCGGCACGGCGTAGACAGTCTCATTGGAGCACACGGCAATAGTCATTTATACAGCGTGTTACAGAACAAATGCATGCACAAGCGTAGCTGGCATCCTTTTTATACGTCCGAAGGCTCGTATTACCTTATTCTGTACACCCGGTCGTCCGTCCGTCCGTTTGGAATTTCTTGTGTGCGCAACTCCTCCTACAGTTTCCATCGGAATTAGATCTATTTGAAATTTGCCACAATGGTATCCAGTCGTTTCGGCACCAAGTCATTTCCACACCCAGTCAGTTCGAAACTTTTTGGTCGTATCGACCCATATTTAAGTCAATTCGACCCACAATTTTTGGCAAGTTTGAAGTAGATCTAATTCCGATGGAAATTGTAGGAGGAGTTGCGCACACAAATAACTGCTAACGGACGGACGGACGACCGGGTGTATAACATAATACGACCCTTCGGGCATGACACCCTGTATAAATGACTATTGCTCCACTGAGACGGTTTACGCCGTGCTGGTTCACATAGCAGTCTGCGTTTTGGTCCAACCCATTAATACGTGTACGTAATATCCCGTTTCTTCAGTGCGTACACGACCGCATCGTGTACTGAATGAAGAAATCGGAAATAGCGGGCACGTCATCGTGCCCCCAAGACGAAATTTCATCAGTCCGGGCACGACCGTCGGGCACCCAACGAGTTTTCCTTCATTGAGTACACGACAGTCGGGCACCCAAGAAGTTTTCCTTCATTGAGTACACGACAGTCGTCCTCGCAATATGAATTTTCTTCAGTGTGTACACGACGGTCGGGTAAATAGTCACTTTCTTCTTGCTCAGCTCTGAGTCCGACTCAGAATTTTGTGCTTATAAAGAATCCTGAGCATGAAACTCAAACTCTGCTGAGTATGGTCTGAACCAGACTCAAGACAGTTTGCCCTGTCTTGATAATGAATGCATACACTGGCCTCTGTAGAAGACAGATTCGGTGTGAAAGGAGGCAAAAACCGCGCTGTTTCGAAGATCGAAGTTAGGGCCTACCCCTTTGGTGGTTCATACTCGTGACGGTACAGAATTTGAACGATATCGGTTTAGAATAGGGACGGCATAGTTTTATCATTGGTTTGTTCAAAACTGGGGCACCTGCGATTTAAAAAGAAAAATATGTCCCTCCTAACAATGTAACATGTATCAACCCTTCTTCGAGTTGGATTGCTCAGAGGAATTTAGCGACCGGTTCAATTCATGATTCGTATCGAGGACAGTTTGAACAGAATAGGCCTACAGGTAGAACGATGGCAGAACAGTGTATACAAAGAAAAGAGGTCTTGGTTTAAATGTTTTGCCAGCAGATTTATCGTTTTCCCCATCGAAATCGAAGCTGGAAAAACAAAATAGAAGTTCTTCCAGTTAATGCTGGTAATTTAGTTAGAATTTTCAAAACAAAAACGCGACAGAATTCTATTTTTAAACGGAAGTTGATTGGTTGTCATGTAATCAATACTATTAAGGTTGTTGGCTACTTCTGTTATCAATACATTTAAGGTGGGTGGCTTCTTATCTTAGAAAGTACCACCGAAGTTAGTGTATGCAGCGATTTAGTTAAAACTGCTAAAATCACCATAATTTTCCTCCCAAAATCATTTTTTTGCTCAGGACTAGAATTAATTATTTTTTCTTGCAGGATCCGGCAAACAAGCTGGATCGCCATAAGCATCAGCTGTCAACATCATCCGATTAGAACATGCTATTTTTTGTGTGCAGGACGATTCGACACAATGCAAACAGTGGAGAAGATTTCGAGATACTGTCTTACTTTTGCCCATTTACGCACCTTTCCTTTTTTGTTTTTGTATATTCGGATATTTTCCTATTTCCATTCAAATATTATGATACTACACGTACGGGAAAACCGGGTAGATTCGGACAAACGTATAAATCCGGACTGTTGTCTAAAGTCCACGTTTTTTTTACGAAAAGCAGAACCAATTCCATAAACTATCACCTCTTTGAAATGGGCTTTCTGTCCTTTTTAAGCAATTCCATAAAGTAATTACGTCACGAAGATGGTGCCTTAGTTTGAGTTTCTTAAAGTCATCCACCCACACGTTCGTTTTGATAGTTAGGTGACTTCAAAACACGGCGGATTCATGCAGGTCCCGTTCTCGAACCAATAAAAGGTATAGTATGAATGAAAACAATTGTAGAACTGATGTTTCTTGACAGATGAATTAATAAGCAACACGATTATAACAATTTTAACTACTTTTAGAAAGAAAAAAAAAAAAATGAGAAAATAAGGAGATTTTAAGTTGTCCGAGTTTCCCCCACTATTTTTCAGATGTGGTATAAATTCGGACTGGCAGCAATCAACGTATAAACTGGTGTAAACCGATAGCTAATGCTAGGGTTTATTCCGATCGGTCCTTCCCCCCCAAAAAAACATATTGCTGTATTTAAATATAACAAAACTCATTGTCTGGAAAAGGGTTGATAAAGGTTCATTATAGTTTTGTTAAGTTGTTAAAGAAAATCCTCGGAATAACAAACAGGTGGATTTAGTAACAATCGTCCTTATCAATACATTCTATGTCAGTGATCAACTGATTAGCAAAGAATATTACGCAGATTGATGAATCTCATCTCCGAAAATCTATGATTGATGATTTAGATTTTTAAACAAAAGTTCAAGCTGTCCGAATTTTACCCTGCGATAACTAACTTGTCCGGGTTTCCCCTCTTTTGTGTCCGTATTTTTTCTATCGCATCCGAATTTACCCGTTTTCAATAGGTTGAAAAAAAAACGATCTTTCTTAACATCTTGCCTCATATTTCACTAGACATTTTGCGAATAAAATGCAAGTAAAATGATAGCCCGAATGAGTGCGTCTGAGTTTCACCACTGTACCGCATAGTTGAACCTCCGCAAAGGTGCTGCAAAAACCGTCAGAATTTACCCGGCTTTCCCCTACATGTACGTACATATACGTACATGTAATTATTTAGGCCTGTCTGGATTGACTGTTTATAAAACGATTATGTTTGAAATATAAAGTAAAGGTATAATCTATATTATATACCTATACGTGTTTTTGTTCATAATTGATCTTGGACAATGTCCAAGTTTGGTTGTTTAAAAAAAAAAAACAGTAATGACAATGCGTCAAATAACAACGAAGTTCGGTAAGAAGGATATCTATGGAAGGTTAATTGATTTAAATTGTAGAAAATGGATAGAGATACTGCAGAACGGCTTTTGGGTGGGGGGGGGGGGGGGGGGGGAATGGGGTCTTGGAAACATTTAAAAAATGAAATAGTAGAAATAATGATAATGAAGTACTTCAAGTATGCTAAACTTCTATTGTTATGTATTTTTTTTTTTTTTTTTTTTTGTTTTACGGAAACCTCAAATCATTTACTATATATATTATTTACACCAAACGTGCCTCTTCCCGAACCTACATGTATATGTGTCATAAATCTTGACAAGTAATGCATAATCATACTTGGGGCAACATAACTGCACCGAATCTTCTCATTTTCGGGCCGAATTTTCAGAATATCTGGGCTAAAAACGTGGTCGGCCAAGGGCCATGGGTCGAATCTTCTTGAGGCCGAATCTGCTGGTATCGGCATTTTTTAGTAGTTTGGTCGCTTACGTTCACGAAGTTTTAAGTGCGTATTGTGCTCAGCTGAGAACGTTCTCAAGCGACGTTTATAAGCAACGTCTTGAGCAAAACTCAAGCCGTTGAGTACGGTTTTGTGCTGAGCATGAGATCGTTCTCAACATTTCTTTATAAGCACGGGGCCTGATCTAAAAGAATTAAAAAGCTTCCACATTTTCCGGATCGCCATGCGCTGACGTCACAAAATTCATTATGACGCAGCGAATAATAACGGTAAATTTATACGCGTTTGAAAATAAGCGAAACGGAAGATGAAAATCGTGATACTGGATTAGATGAAGAGATACATCATAACAGACGGATACATCATAACAGACGAAATATTAATTTTGTAATTTCATCAATAAGTCAACAAAAAAAAAAAAAAAAAAAAAAATTAGATCTTTCTTTGAAAAAAAAAAAGATCTCAGTTATTCATGATTCGCTGCTGGATAATAAATTGTGTGACGTCAGCGCATACAGAACAGTTAAAATAGTTTATTATTTCCATAGAGGACCCTTTAAGGGCATACATATATAGCACATATCAACATACAAATAAACAAAAAATTAAACATATATCAATTAAGATACATCAAAAAATGACCCATCGCATGCCATTACCAACAATTGGACATGGACACCTAGCAAAAACTCAGATCAGCCTTTAAAACATATAGACAATTTTACAACGTTGTTGTTGTTGTTGTTGTTTCAGGTATTTTCCCACACTAGCACTGTGGCACTCCTTCACGAAGGATACTCTTCTCGCGATTGAGAATTTTGTCACTAATTTTATATACGCGAGCCGGTAGCTAGCCTTCACATAGTACATTATGATTAGTCTATATTTTATTTATCGCGCATCTGAGCATATATTTAAATAAGGAGTAGAGGAAAATAATGCTATGGGCAATTATATTTAGTAAGTGCTGGAGATGAGACGCGTTCTTTCTTGGTGTAGAGCCCAGCATAGAAATTGGGAGCATCTTTCAATATCTCTGGTTTGTTTACTGTTAAGCTGCAAGTGGTTTTGTATAGATTCATGTGTACAGTCTAGTATACATTGTAGAAGATTATCATTTTGATCAAGGTTCAAAGATCTTCTATCTCCAATAATTCTGCCTATAGAGTGGATGTACTTGTTTCTGATGTTTTTCAAAGCTTTACAAGATAGAATAAAATGTTCCAAAGTTTCTGTGTCATCTTTACAGAGTAAGCACTCTGATGAAATTTGATTATTATTGTATTTGGCTGCATTTTCTTGTAAGGTATATGTACCTGTGATCAGTCTAGACTTAATTTCAGCACGTCTGACGTTTTGGATCTGGGGATACACTGATTTCCAGATATTATGTGGTTCTCTGTGAGGATTTTTCTGAATTTTAAGATGTTTCAATGTTGTTTTGGTTCTTTTATTCATAATCCATGAGTTATACCAAAAGGAGTCCAGAGCTGACTGTATCATCTTTTTCCAGTTCTGTTTGCTAGGTGGATTATTAAATAATGTTCTTATATCTGGAAGGTTGTACTTTTCTAAAATGTTTTTTATACATGCTACTAAAGATTTACTGTCAGTTGCAGCCATGCTAATTTGTCTAGATAAAACTTCATGCTCTACTGATCCTTGCAGTCGTGCAATATTCATAAAGAGGGATAATCTATTTCTGTCAATCACAGATTCAATGGGTTCAACTCCAAGCAGCACATATACGGCAGTTGAGGAGGTTCTATCTGGGAGGCCTTGAATATGTTTACAAATTTTCCGTTGGAGTTTCTCAAGCTGATCTAAGTCTGTTTTGGTAATGTGCAGGACTTCTACTCAACTCAGAACATTTAATTTCAGTTTCGTGGCTAGCTAGACGGCTTATTATATCCAATATATGTACACAGTAACACTAAAATAGTTCCTCTTCAAACGCCGTTCGTTGCCAAGGAAATACGATCCCAGAATTCCACTTTTCGCGCATGCGCACTGTTTGTAGGGCAAAAAGTTCAATAATCGCCACTGTTGAAAGCTATTTTCACACGCAATGTTTTGGCTTTGTCGAAAGATTTTATTGATTAAAATCTGTGAAGATCAACTGTGTTACAGGATGCCGTTATCATGCTGTGCACCGGGATGTACAGATTAGTAAATTGTTATCTGGCCTAAACGTCCCAGTGTTAAAACGCCCTACTTTTGGTTAAAACGTCCGCAATTTCCATGACGAATTGATTAAAACGTCCAGTAAACGCGTCCCCGCACATTTTATTCAAATTATTTGTTTGACCTCGTATGTTTTTTAACGAGATTTTTCACCGTTGATGTTTTGTATTTTGTTGACCATCGTCATTTAATGTTATTAATTTCTTACCTATATCCTGCCGTACTTATACTTTTGACCAGCACAAGAGGAATTCACGTTAAGTTTATGTCATAAATCTTAATCGGTGTTACTTAAACCATAGGCCTAATTAGGATTTGTAACAGTGTATTTCAAGACCACACTACCCCCATGTGCAAACAGATCTCTCATTATGCTTTTCGCAAAGTAAATTCAAGATCACCGTCACGTAACGGAGGCCAAGGGTTAAGGCTAAGGTCCATATTGTTTGCCTACATTATCATGTATATGACACGCCAAAATGCCGTATACATTGTGCTCAGCTAATTACTGTTACAATTTCCATTTAACCATTTACCAAACAATCACAAGTCTAAACGACCAAGAGAAAAGAAAGTTTTTCAAACATTGTGAGAAACAGGAGAATATGCTGGTAAACATTATTTCAACCTTTTCCAACATTGTTTTCAGAAAAGGAATGTTTCTAAATTACATGTTACAACCGATCCCTGCTGGAAAGCAATTATGGAAAGAGTAGCAACAGACGACAACAGGGAAATAAATATACAGTTGTTCGTTCATCGTTCGCGCGTTAGTTCATCCATCCATCCATCCATCCATCCGCTCGCTCGCTCGCTCATTCATTCATTCATTCAAAAATTCTTTCATTCATTCAAAACTTCATTCATTCATTAAAAGATTCATTCATTTCTTCAAATACGTCTGCGCCAAAAATTGTTTCGTGATGAAAGTGATCACAATACACACTCTCTAAACTATTAGCGGTAAAAGCATGAACAATGCCGATCTCGACCCACACACTCCGCCATTGAAATTAAACTAAAATATCCACTGTATTGTTGATTAAACTAATAAGTATGTGATGCATTTCTCCTTCCCCCACATGGCCCAAGGCATTTTTCCAGGGTTGTTAAAACTCGGGATTGAGTGGTAAAGGGTTAAATGTTTTTTTGTCATTTTCAGATGGATACCCTTTATAAACCCTTTACCTAACTCTCGCTCGTTTTAATTAACGACCCTACATCAATGGGCTTGTGGAAACACTACGGCAAAAGGTAAAGAATGCTGGTAACATGCATTTTTCCAATTCCCGCAGTGTTCCAACCCATGCTTCATGGGGTTGTCTGTTACTGCCTGTGGTCGGTTAACATTCCCTTTGATGATAACGTCAACCCAAAACAGCGACACGTTTTTTTTTTTGACGTCTTCGTCTAATGTCACTAAAATACGGATCGTTTTCTTCCACGTTACTGAACTCTTAGCAAATAAGCTAATCTGATTATCGTTTCTTTGCCTCTGGGAGTAAGCTTTTCATATAATCGCTCATAATTTAACAATTTTGTGTACACTTTCAATAATCTGCCACTGTTTTATTTCATCTTTTTACCCTACACGAGTGCGCATACGCAGTTTTCTGGTCTCGTTACCAGGAAGTGGTCAGAGACTAAAAGGGTCTATACGATGTAGAGGCAGTCGCCAATGTGCTGTTTATAGTAATGGTGCCCGAGAAAGAAAATTTCATTATCCCGTATTAGACCAATGGAGTTTCAGCGGCCTATGGTCGGTTCAAAAGTTCTTGAAAGCTTATGTGATGTCTAACAGTGAAAGGGCGAATTCTGCTAAGTGACAGCAAACTTAGCAGCCTTCTAATCGATCCTCGTATCAACGTCTATCGGAGAGAGACAACGGGTATCAGTTTAATAAGTCACGATTGGTAACAGTTGACACAGTTTGTCCAAAAGATCCACTCCTGCAAAGACTGGTGCCCTCTGGTCCGACTGTTTGTACTTATTGTATACAAAACCAGGTAACCTCCCTTGCTTATCTGGCGTAATTATTAATCCGGGAAAATGGTTACCCGCTTGGACAGCAAAACCTTTGAAATAACATTCTGAAGCGGAAGTCAAGTAAGGAGGGAAATTAAAACAAACGAATTTGTTGCCGCTCATTTATTATTTAGACTTAGAGCCACAATTATGATGACTTCAAGCCCCCACTTGTCCTTACCGCAGATAAATCAACCTAAGGCTAAACAATGCGGACACATTCAGGTTTGTACCGCTCCATTCTTTTAACTTTTCAGTTCAACGAATTTCGGATCAAAAAGAGTTACTGTGGCGTCAGGAGAGACTATGTAGACAAATCCTCAAGGGCGTTACCACTTATCAACTCAAAGACTTTGGCTTAAGTCACTGCTAAGTTTATATTATTCAGAAAAAATATTTAGATTTATTAGATTATGCAAAATGGTTACACATTTACGCAAAAAGGGGGAAAAGTTTGTTAGTGAAACTCCAAAATATTCGAGACTTGAACCAAGAACTCAGAATTGTATGGTACTAGGTTAATCCTTTACCAAACGATCTCTTGAAAGTTAAGAACTCTCATGAAGAGTGCCTTTGAAAACATTGGAAAGAGGAGAAAATTATGGTAACAATGACAGAAGCAATACAGTAGATCTAGGTAGAAATACATGCAGAAAACTCTAGTCATCACAGAGGTTTTTTTTTTTTAATAATTACTGTGAAAATTCTTACTCTGTTCGAAATGGTATAGCCTTTATTGCATGATAAGGGAGAAATACAAATATTATTGATCCACTCTGTAGTGCAGTTTTAGGAGAGGCAAGGAGTTGCCGAGTACAGGTTTGAAGGCCATGGGTTTGAATCCCACCAGATGAAATTTAAATTTTATTTTTTGTTTTCGTTTCTGACAGAAAGTTAACGTTCCATTCCTAAGTTTTCCTTCCAGAATATCAACTTTCACCAAATCCGTCCCCCTTTCCAAATTAGGTCAAAATGTGGTTTATGGCAAAAGGCAAGATTGCTTTAACTCTTTACCAAATGACCAAATTTTAGACTGTTCCTAATTGAAAGCATTTGCAGAAGATAAATTACAGGTCACCAAATTTGTTTTTTGATATGATAGAGAAGAGTGTGGGAAAAGGAGAAAAAATGCTGGTTACCAGCATTTCCTCCTTCCCCCACATGGCCCAAGGCATTTTTCCAGGGTTGTTAAAAATCGGGATTGTGTGGTAAAGGGTTAAATGTTTTGTTCTCATTTTCACTTCATGGATCTGACCATGGTAGATTTTTAGATTAACTCATGACCAAACGACAAACTTTTAGACTGGTCGAAATTGAAAGCATTTGCAGATGACAAAATAAATGTTACTCAGAAATTGAAATTTGCTTTAGGAAGGGTAGAAAGCATTTTCTCCTTTTCCATCAATATTTTCAAAAGTTTTCTTTCTCAGGGTCGTCAAAAGTCGGGATTGTGTGGTAAAGAGTTAAAGAACTCTATATCACACAATCCTGACTTTTAACACATTGAGGAAAAAAGCTTTTGGAAAAATTGTGGGTAAAGTACACAATGCTGCCGCTGGTAACCAGCATTTTCTCATTTTTTCCTATGTTTTTTCCTTCCCTATCAAAGACAAATTCTATTATTTGAGTAACCTTTAATTTGTTGTCTGCAAGTTCCATGTATTTGGACCTACTCCAAAATTTTGTTGTTTGGTAAAGAGTTAACCCCTTACCACACAATCCCGAGTTTTAATGATCCTGAAAAAGAAACCTTTTGAAAACATTGTGGAAAAAAGGAGAAAATGCTGGTAACCAGCATTTTCTCCTTTTTCCAGAATGTTTTCTACTCTATCAAAGACAGAATCCATCATTTGAGCCACACTGAATTTGTCGTCTGCAAATACTTTCCATTTGGACCCATCTAAAATTTTTATTGTGTGGTAAAGTTAAATACCGGTAGCATTGATCTACTGGGACATGTGACTATGTTAATATGATTACTTTTTTTCTTCAGGTGATATTTGGACCCATGTTCTCAGGAAAAACGTGAGTTAAAGTTAACTTGTAAAAAAACAAAGTTTCCACTCAATCTTTTAACCCTTTACCAGATGACAAAATTTTAGACGTGCCTGAACTGAAAGCATTTGCAAGTAACTTACTAAATGTGGTCTGGATGATAGGAGTCTTCTTTAGAAAACATTGTGGGAAAAGGAGAACATGCTTGTTACCAGCCTGGTGGTTGTGAGTTCAATACCCAGTTGAGGAACTTTCTTTCCGGCGATTTTTCGCCTCTCTGAGAAAAGTAGTCAGTGGCTTGGAAAGGAATCTGTGTCAGTATTGGTGTGAGAAAGCCAGGAAACAAATGCGTAGGTGCAATGACCGCCGTGATATGACCTAAGCTGTTAAAACAGCGTTGAACTCCAGTTCAGTCAATCAATCTTTTTCCCACTATGTATTCAAAACTCTTTTTTCGGGGTAATAAAACACAAGATTGTTTTGTAAAGGGTTAAGTTAGATGTACATTTATGTGAATAATTTCTTGGGTCTGAAAAAGGTTTATAGACATAAATTTGTTAAATTACACCATAAAATACATGCATTCTTGTCTCTTTTCTGAAGTACATAATTTTAGACTCTTTGAAATTGAAAGCATCTGCAGATGACAAGTTAACTCTGCCACACAATCCTGAGTGTTAACGACTCTGACAAGGCTCTTGAAAACGTGGGAAAAGGAGAAAATGCTGGTAACCAGCATTTTCTCCTTTTCCCGCAGTGTTTTCTACCTATTCCAGGACAAATACTATCTTTACAGAAACCACTTGAACTGTGGTATGTAAATACTTCAGTGTGAACAAGTCCGAAATTTTGCTGTGTGGTAAAAGGTTAAATATTGTTCAAATAATGGGATTTGTCTGTAAAAGGGTAGAAAACAAGGGGGAAAAAGAATTTGCTGGTTGCCAAATTGAAAGCTGGTTACTAGCACTTTTCCTCTTATGTTCACAAAAGCCTTCTTTTTCAGGGTTGTTAAAGGACACCATTGTTTGTTAAAAGGTTAACCCTTTACCACACAATGACGCCTTTTAATGCCCCTGGTAAAGAAGCCTTTTGAAAACATTGTGGGAAAAGGAGAAAATGCTGGTAACCAGCATTTTCTCCTTTTCCCACAAGGTTTTCTACCCTGTCAAATGAAAATACCATCATCTGACCAACATTGAAATTGCCGTCAGCAAATACTTTCATTTTGGACGGGTCTAAAATTTTGTCATGTGGTAAAGGGTTAAAAAGACAAAATTTGTGTGATGACAAGAAAAACTTAACTCTTTACCACACAACAAAATTTTAACCAAATTCAACAAATTGAAAGCATTTGCAGACAATATATAAAGTGTTACTCAAAACATAGAATTTTGTCTTTCAAAGGACAGAAAACATTGTGGAAAAAGAAGAAAATGCTGATTATCAGCATTTTGTTCTTTTCCCATAATGTTTTCTAAAGGACTCTTTCGTAGGGTTGTTAAAACTCAGGATTGTGTGGTATAGGGCTAAGTATTGACCTTGTATACATCTTTCAGAACAGAACTGATGAGAAGACTAAAGCGATACCAGATTGCCAATTACAAATGTTTAGTCATCAAATATGCTAAAGATACAAGATATGATGAAGTAGGGATCGCCACACATGACAGGTAATAATCAATTCAGACAGTCTTATATTGTGCTGTGCAGTCTGACCTTGCAGATTGTAAGCTGTTTAGATCCACTAAGAGTTTGTTTGTATGGTGTTTAATGCCATTTTCAACATTATTTCAGTAACATGTATATCATCATGGCCACTGCACCTATCCATGCCTTCCTGGAGTTTCTTTACTAGTGCTTGGCACAATATTCTTCCCAAGCATATGGCTGCTTTTCCTCATAACCATTGTAGAAATGATGATCAGCAGTGAGAGAGGAATGAATCATGGCAATGACTACTATCAATCAATCATCGGAAAGAAATTAGCCAAACTGGGGATTCCAACAAGAAATTCCCTGGTTTCAGGTCTGTATACGACCGACTAAGCTACCAGCTCAAAGATCTGACTGTACATTCTAAAAAAGACAATGCCTTCAGATGTTTGATCTACAAAGCAGATCTGGTTTTAGTCTTTCATGACTAACATTATGTAGTAATTGAATAAGTAACTTTGCACTAAAGCTTCGCTAAAGACAGAAATTTTAACAACTGGTATATGTATGTAGTAAAAAATGTACACTCATGGTGGAATGGTAGAACTGCAATTTTAAGTACCCAACCTATGTTTTGTGGTGGAAAAATTTACCAAAATCCATGTAACATTGGGTGATAGATCATTTTCAATCTTGGCATGTTAACATTTTACCAAACAACAGAATTTCAGGATGTTCGAATTTGAAAGCATTTTTAGGCGACAAATTAGATGTTGCTCAAGTTATGAAAATTGTCTATGTAAGGGTAGAAAATATTGTTTGAAAAGGAGAAAATTCTAGTTACCAGCATTTTCTCCTTTTCCCTGACGTTTTCAAAAGTCCTTTTCTTGGGGTTGTTAAAACTTGATAGTGTTAAGTTTAATAAGGGTTAAGGTCAAGATCAGATTAGATTCCATCAAAACTTGGTTTTCTTTATTTGGTGTTTAAATTTTTACCAAACAATCCAGTCTCTTTTTTTTTTTTATAACTAAACAGACAAACTTTGCCAGCAGTAGCAGCCATGCAGTTGAATGCATTGAAGAACCAGGCAGAACAATATGAAATCATTGGTATTGATGAGGGCCAGTTTGTAAGGACATGTTTATCTTTTATGAATACTCCTTTCCCAGACAACAAAATGTCAGATAGATTGATCGCATTTACAGATGACAAATTGGATATTGCTCAAGTCATAGAAATTGCTTTTTCGGAGGGTTGAAAACATTGTGCCAAAGAAGAAAATTGTGGTTATCAGCATTTTCTCCATTTTCCACAACGTTTTCAGAAACCCTCCTCCCTAAGGTCATTAAAACTGGTGATTGTTAGTCAAGAGTTAAAAAGATGCCTAATCAACATGAATTAACTTTTTACCGAATGTCAACATTTAGGACTCGACCAAATTGAAAGCATTTGCAGACAACAAATTAAATGTTGTGCAAATGACAATTTCTGCCTTTTTCAGGGTAGAAAACATCGTGGGAAAAGGAGAAAATGGTTGTTACCAGTATTTTCTCCTTTTCCCACAATGTTTTCAAAAGGCTTCTTTCTCAGGATTGTTAAAAGTTGGATTTGTTTGGTAAAGGGTTAAGGTATAGTTCATCATGAGTCCAAATGGAAACATTTGGGGATTTGGGAAAAACAGAATTTTGTCATTTTGTCACAATGTTATCAAGAATGGTCATTTACAGCAAGTTATTTGAATGGGTTTGTGTATATTTATTATAATAAAGCAAGTATGAAATACCTGTAATTACACTTGTTTCAGTCTGTAGCTGACATTTACCATAAAAAGTAATTTTTCTAAAGTTAATGATGATTATTGTTTTGAAAATATTCTTTCTACTAACCCTTTACCACAAAATACCGACTTTTGACAACCCAGACAAAGAAGACTTGAAAACATTGTGGGAAAAGGAGAAAATGCTGGTAACCAGCATTTTCTCCTTTTCCCACAATGTTTTCTACCCTATGACAGGCCTGTCGTATGTTTTGAGTAACGTTTAATTTGTTGTCTGCTAGTGCTTTCAATTTTGGCCAGGATGAAGTTTTACTGTTTGGTAAAGAGTTAAACTCTATATGAAAATCATTTTAGTAATCCATCACTTGTTTCCTTTTTGATTTATCTTCTCCCCTCTTTTTTTTTTTTCCCAAGAAGTTCATTTCTTATTTGCCCGCCTGGGTGGCTCAGTGGTGAGCGTGTCGGACTCATGACCTGGTGGTTGTGAGTTCAATACCCGGTTGAGGCGAACTTTCGTTCCGGCATATTTTCGCCTCTCACCTCTGCTGAAGCATGTGAGAAAAGTAGTTGGTGGCTTTGGAAAGAAAGTTGTGTTAGTACTGGTGTGAGAAAGCCAGGAAACACATGTGCGTCGCCGACCGCCATGATATGACCTTCGCTGTTAAAGTGGTGTTAAACCCCAATACAACCAACCAACCAATCATTTCTTATTTACACAGTACAAGGAAATCCCTCTTTGAATTGATCAATAAACCCTTGTGAAAAGTTTGATATCCAAGTTTTGGGACAAAAACAAGGATCTGTTTTTTTGGCAGAGGTGATCAGAGACACATGTTGAATCCCCCTGACATTAGAGACACATATGCATTTGCAGAAGTACTCGCCTCTTGCAGGAACATTTCACAAATTTTTATTCATCTTTTGACTTTTTGTAGTTTCCAGATATAGTTCCCTTCTGTGATCAGATGGCAGACCAAGGTAAGATTGTGATTGTCGCAGCATTAGATGGAACATTCCAGCGAAAGGTAAATGATAAGTTACATTAGGAGATGGACTGATATTTGAACTACTTTATTTAAATCATAGCTGAAATATCCTTATTAACATCGACGACTATCCATTTACATTGATGGCTACCCTCTGTCCCCTTCCCCAGCAACAGCCCCTGCAGTATATTGCATGTAAATTACAGTATCTGACTAGACTTGGACAATAGAACTCACTTTGAACAATAACATAGGCTTATCTAATTATAACCCAGCAACTCTCATGTTTTTCAGTGCTGTCGTAGAATCAACCTATCCACCTGTCTGTATATATTTGCAGATTGTCATTTGTGTCAGGAACTCTGTCCAGTTTTCATGTGGTTTTGAATCTTTGTTCAACTATTGAATAGGAGCTAAATTTCTCAGAAGTTTGCCATGGCCACCTGTAAGCGTTGAAGGAATAATTCAGTTTGAACATTGACAGATTTTTGCAGATTTTTTTTTTTTTTTTTTGTAACATGTACAGATTTTTGCACAATTCATGATAGCTTTGAACATATATCTCCTTTTTCTCCTTGAACATCTATCTCCTTTTTCAACTCTTTACAAAATAACTAAATGATGGACCAATTGAAATTAAAAAGAGCTTGCAAAGGACAAAATAAATGTGGCTAAAATAATAGAATTTGCCTCTGAAAATTAATAAAACATTGTGGGAAAACAAGAAAATGCTGCTTGCAGTCGTCTTCTCCTTCTCCCACAATGTTTTCAAAAACTTTGTGTCAAAGGGCAGTAATAACTTGCAATTGTTTGGTAACGGATTAAAGCAGGTGGAATCATGAAGTCAACTGTTTGTCACAGTCCTAGTTATATGTGTTTTAGGGATTTGGAGACATTTTAAACCTCGTACCTCTGGCTGAGAATGTGATCAAGCTGTCAGCTGTGTGTATGACGTGTAACTCAGATGGTCATTTCACAAAGAGAACTACAAAGGACCAATCAGTGAGTCAGATATTTTTCACCCTTTACAGGGTTTTTCCTGATCCCATGTGTTTTTTTTTTTAATTAAATTTGGACCATCAAATTTTCTTTTTATCCCCCAAAAATTGAAATGTTTGCCTTCCTTTATTAATTTAAATGAGGTGTCCAGTGACCCTGTATGAGAGATCCCATGGAAAACCCTGCTTTTGCCAAACTACAAATTTTAGACTCGACCAAATTCAAAGCAATTACAGACAACAAACTCTTATCGAGTTCATAAAAAGATGCCTTTGAAATAGTAGAAAATATTGTGAGAAATGGCTGGTTATCAGCATTTTTCCCTTTTCCCGCATGTTTCCAAAACTCTTTTTTCTCATTGTCGTTAAAACTTAGGGTTGTGTGTAAAGAGTTAAATGGTTTCACATAAATTTGATGACCAGTTACCACATGCGGACAACTTTCTTTTTTGTCTTGCAGTAGACCATTTTTGAAACATTCTGGAATAAGCAGAAATTGCAAGCATTATATACATTCAGCATACTACTTTGAAATAATGGTGGCAAATCAAATAATTGCCTGTAATCAGTGATTTCTTTTTAATAATAATTTTTTCAGTTTTATTCCAAGAGTTATTGATGAATTGATTCATGTCTATTGCCTGAATTTTACAGGGGCGTTTTAAAAGTCGACTTGGTAGGTAAAGTTTGATGAGTTAACCTATTATCAACTAGTGTGGAGTTTTAACAACCTTGGAGAAGAAAACATTTTTGAAAACATTTTTGGAAAAGGAGAAAATGCCGGTAACCAGCATTGTTTTCTCCTTTTTCCACAATGTTTTCTACCTTTTGTAAGGTAAATCCCATCATTTGAGCAACACTGAACTTGTCATCTGAAAATGCTTTCAGTCTGGACACGTTTGAAATGTTGTCGTTTTGTAAAGAGTAAACCCATTCCCACACAATCCCAGGTTGTAACGACCCTGAGAAAAAAGCTGTTTGAAAACATTGTGAGAAAAGGAGTAAATGCTTGTTACCAGCATTTTCCCACAATGTTTTCAACCCTATCAAGGACAGAAATCATCATTTCAGCTACATATAAATTGTCGTCTGCAATTTCCTTCAATTTGAGCCAGTCTGAAATTTTGTTGTTTGGTAAAGAGTTAAATGATAATTACAGATGAATATGATAATTTTACATTTTGGTGTAATATTTAAATACTCAATCTATCTGTTATTTTGAAAACATTCTGTTTACAAATTCTTTCTTTTCACTTGCAAACCTTATGAATGTTTTTTCGCAATTCCAGGTGGAGGTTATTGGAGGAGCAGACATATACCAAGCAGTATGTAGGGAATGTTTCTGGTCCCCGGTCAAAAAGTCACCACGACAGTCACCCTATAAAGTGTCCCCTTCCAAAAAGTCTCCACTCAAACTCTCATTTAATAAGTCTCCAAAGAGATCTGGGGAAACTCCAACTGTTCTTGGTGAGAAGTCAATCAATTCACTGGCCAATGCAACCAACAGACAGCTTTTTGTAAATAAACCTCCAAGAGTTTGAAGACTGATTACTTACTTGAAAATCAGAGCAGCTCTAGTTTCCATGTGTGTAAATGTGACAGCATTTTTCTTTTATTCTTTTTATCACTTGGAATTGGGGCACATTGCACAGCCAATAGATTTTAAGTTAATGCAGACATTAAGTTTTTGCCACATGACAAAATTTTAGAACTTATCCAAATTAAAAACATTTGCAGACAACAAATTAGTTTTCGCTTAGAGATTGAAATTTGCATTTGGATGGGTAGAACATATTCTGCGAAAAATGTTTTCGAAAATCTTTAGGGTTTAAAACTTGGGATTGTTTGGTAAAGGATTAACCCTTTACCACACAATCACAAATTTTAACGACTCAAGAAAGAGGCCTTTTGAAATGCTGGTAATGTTTTCTGACCTTTCGGAGACAAATCTCATCATTTAAGCCACATTTAATTTGTCGTCTGCAAATGCTTTCAATTTAGACCAGTCTAAAATTTTGTCATGTGGTAAAGGGTTAAAATACTTAGTGGCATTAGACAATATTGTGTTGAATTACTAGATTTTTGTTTGCATGGAAATCCATGTGTTAGCGTTTAGATGTTTGTATGTTTTGGAGAAGGGCTTCATGTTACTGGTTGAACTTTTTACCAAATGACAAAGTTTTAGCTAGTCCAAATTGAAAGCATTTGCAGACGAAAAATTAGTGTGACTCAAAAATTAAAATTTGTTTTGGGAAGAGCTGAAACTGGGGGAAAAGGTGAAAATGCTGGTTACCAGCATTTTCTCCTTTTCCCACAGTGTTTTCAAAAGCTGCTTTTCACAGGGTTGTTAAAAGTCAGGATTGTGTGGTTAAGGGTTAATGTGCTTATTTTATCATTACTTCCTGTTGTAAGTGTGTAATTATGTACTATGAATGTATCCTTCACCAAATTTTATGTATACAATTTTAAAAAAAAATCGCGGAAAAGTCTTTGTAGAACACAGTTTTTTAATTTCTGTTTCTACTAGTTTTCTAACTTTTTTCTGTCCCTATCAAGTTTTTACCGAGTGAAGAAGTTTGTTCATTTAGCCATTAGTGGGCCTTCGACCCTTTCCCAAGCAACAAATTTTTAACCCTTCCAAATTTGAAACATCTGCAGACGACAAATTCAGTTTTGGTACAAATGGACTTAAGTTTTATGGTAAGGTAGAAAACATTGTTGGAAAAGGAGAAAATGCTGATTACCTGCATTTTTGCCTTTTCCAACTATGTTTTAAAAAGCTTTCATGCCCAGTGTCATTAAAACTCTGAATTGTGTGGTAAAGGCTTAATGGGCATTCTGAAGTTTTGTAACCATTTACCAAATAACCCCTTGTCAAGCCTGAAGAAGAGGGCTGGAAAACACCATAGGATGGGGAGAAAATGCTGGTAACCAATATTTTCTACTTATCCCTATAATTTTTGGACCCATTAAAGGCCTTAAACAACAAAATCTATCATTTGAGTCACATTTGATTTGTTGTCTGCAAATGTTTTAATTGTGGACATGTAAAAAACTTTTTTGTGTGGTAAAATATTAAAATGATAGTTTAGTTTGCCATGTTTTTAACAGCCTTGTATTTATCCTGATTTCCAAGTATTTGTATTGGATATTTTAGTCATCTAGTATTTGTATTGTTTGTATTGGGGTTGTAATTTATTTAAAATAGTATGAATCTGTTTGCATTTTCAAGACTTTTAGGCAAAAAGAAAAAAAAATAAAAACCTCAAAAAAATGAGGCTGACCGTGAATCCAAGATCAGACCATACCTTTTGGTGTAGTCTGATCTTGAAACACACTGCAAGAGCAATTTTAAATGGAATTTTATGTTCTGAGTATCAAATTTAATAGCCCAAAGGCCTGAAAGCACATACAATCTGTTGTATATGACACCGAGAAATATTTGAATCTCAGGTTGAATTTGTTTGAATGTTGTGAAAATACAGTGGAAAGAGTAGCAAATGCTTCTTAGAAACAGTTGGTTCCAAAATTGATCACTGTATATGATTGAAAATCTGTATTTGTGTGGTAATAGGATAATTATCATAACCATAAATCAATAGGTTTGAGCCATGCTCTGTGAAAAGGGGTTTAATGCATCTGCAGGCTGACCTGGGTTGAAACTTTTTGCTTTTAGTGAATTTTCTGCATGTCCAAGGACCATTGTACCTCGGGATTCAGCAGGTTGTTTTATTGATCCACAATCACATGGTGACTTGCTTGGTATATTAGATCACAGAGATACATTTCAGCCCTATTGCCAGAACATGGCTCATATATTAGTTTCATGGCAGGGAAGAGTTAGAGTGCCATTTTAGCCATACTCCTGACTAGTTCAAATGCCATGATGAAGAAATATTGAGAGGCAAGGAAAATATCTTTGAATGATAAAGAAAACCTTCTCTTGTATGATAAAAACCCTTTTGGAAAAGCAGAAACTGGTTGGAACAAGTTGTCCCTCCTTTTCCCACCATGTTTTCTAAAGCTGTCTATCCTAGGACAGTAGAAAAATGTGTGCATGCGTTCATTAAACTTAACCCATTGCAAAAGAGTCCCTAGTTTTAATGACCCTAGGTTAAAACTGGCAGGTTTTTGAAAGCATTGTGGGAAAAGGAGAAAATGCTGGTAATCAGCATTTTCTCCTTTTCCTGCAATATTTTCGATCTTTTCAAGACCAAATCTGGTCATTGTGGTTATATTTGATATGTCATCTGCAAGTGCTCTTAATTTGGACAAGTCTTAAATCTTTACCACACAACAAAAGGTAGACTTGTCCAAATTGGAAGCATTTGCTGACGACAATTTAAATCTGGCTCCTATGATGGAATTTGTGTTCAAAAGGGTAGAAAACATTGCTAAAAGGAGAAAATTCTGGTCATTAGCATTTTCTCCTTTTCCCATGTTTATAAAGGCTATTTTCCTCAGAGTTGTTAAAACTTAGGATTGTATAACAAAGGGTTAAAGTTTGCCATTTTGGTAAAGATTTGATATGATAGTTTTAGATGAATGTATAGAAAAGACTCGCACAGGTTGAAGTTACTTGACAATATTTTACAGCATATTAACCCTTTAAGTGCCTTTTACTACTATAGTTGGCTTTGCAGCCAGTGTAGATCAAGATCAGACTGCACAAAACATGCAGTCTGATCCCTAATCTACACTGTCCACTTTGCTGAACCACTACAGATAAAAGGCAACCACTAAGTTGCTATTATGTGGGACTATTCTAGAATGAAAAAACCCTATGGGTTTAGGTTTATTGGCACTTATCCTTTATCAGACGACAAAATTTTAGCCTTGTCCAAATTGAAAGCATTTGCAGATGACGATTTCAATGTAGCTCAAATTGTGGAATTTTTCTTTGAAAGGGTAGAAAACATTGTGGGAAAAGGAGAAAATGCTGGTTACCAGCATTTTCTCCTTTTCCCACAATGTTTTCAAAAGGCTTCTTTCCCAGGGTTGTTGAAAGTCAGGATTGTGTGTGGTAAAGGGTTAAGCATATTTTTTACTATGTAGATTTTGATTTTTGTTTTTGAACTTCAGACTCTTCACCACACAACAAAAATTTGGACTTAAAAAGCATTTACAGTCAGTTGAATGTGGCTCAAAGAAGGGTTTTTGTTAAGTAAGTGTCAAAGACATTGTGGAAAAAAGGGGTAAATGCTGGTTACCAGCATTTTCACTTTTTTTTGCAATGTTTTCAAAAGTCTTCCTCCCTGGTGCTGTCAAAATTCAGGGTTGTTTTGTAAAAAGTTCCTCATTGTGGAATGTGTTGTTGCATGAATTGTGCTCATCTTTTAAAACATTAAAGTATACTAATACAAAGAATTCCTTGCTATTTATACAGCTTAGAATCTCTTCCCATATACATGTATAAATGCAGGTAATTATTCTGGATAAATTGAGAAAAGAAGGGATTCAATTCATTGTGGTGAGACATATTTTCTGTATGTTTCACCGTTTTCTATGGATCATGATGGTATTATTTATCTTTGTTTAGAGTTTTGTTCAAGGGCCATACTTCCCAGATATTTCAAATATTGTTCTAATTTTAAATTTGTGGACTAGTAACTTAGATTTGCTGAGACCTTTTTGATTCAGCCAATCAAATTGCAAGTCTGTAAGTTTGCAGAATGGAACAGAGAAAGAATTGGAAAGTTGTCAAATGAAAAACATAATTTAGAAGGGGAACAAAGTACACAGTCTTTTTCTTTCTTTTTAACAATACATCCACTAGAAGATTGGAAAAAATTGATATCGGATACTGATGGCTATCACAAAATTGTCAACCGAGTTGCCATATATCTCGTTACATGTGTCTCATTTTGTATGTGTAAACAGTAAGTGCTTTTGCTAAAGAAAGGGGAAAAGAGATGATCCTACTAGTAAATGGATGAGTGCACCATTTCCCATGTTGAAACAACAAGTAGCTCTCTATTTTTAGATGGGGCTATGCAAATGACCCTAGCGTTAAACTATCATGATTCCCCCTTTGTTTACAATTTTGACCTGACGTAATTTTATTTTGACCAAGAATCATTTCCAGTAACAAATCCGAAACTTCTTTTCATTCTTTTGGGCCATAGATATTGCTAATTTGTTGATTTAAACACATTTCTATACATGTACCGGTATCTGGCTGAAAATGAGTAGCTAGCGAACTTTAACCTCTTACCAAACAATCCCGTGTTTGAACGAACCTGAGAATAAAAGTCTTTTGAAAAATGTGGGGAAAAGGGCTTTAGCCACAGGCTTAAAATCTTTATGACAGAGGCTGGTATCTCTTATCTTGAGAAATTTCACTTATTGTCGCAGTATTTTCTACCTTGAAATACATTATATGTACATGTAATTATGTATACACATCTCATGCAAAATTCATTTTTTCGTGGGCCCACTGCAATCTGGGTTTCTGTGTGTCTATGGAAATTAATGAGGTTCATACTAAACTTTTCCTTTAGTTTTTCTGCCAGCATAGTAAGACTTTATAATAAATTATGCATATAAACCACAAACTGTACATGTACAAGGCACGATTTTGGATGTCTTTCAAGCATTTTGAACATAGATATAATTAATTATTGTGCTAAATACACATCTCAACCATAGATATAATTAATTATTGTGCTAAATACACATCTCAACCATTTACCTCACAAGTTTTGAAAGACCCTAAGAAATAAGGCCTTTGAAAAGAAAAAAATATACTGGTAATAGGCATCGGCTCCTTTTCCCCATAATCTTTTCTGCCCTTTCATGGCAAATTCCATTATTTGAGCTAGGTTCAGTTTGTCGTCACCAAAAGCTTTCAGTATGGAAGAGTAAAATTTTGTCATGTGGTAAAGAGTAAACATTGATTTTTGGTGATGCAAACTCCTTCCTAGGATCTGATATTGTAACGTTAATCCTTTATCACACAAACCCGAGTTCTAGTGACCTAGAGGAAGACAGCATTTAAAAAATCTCAGAGAAAAGGAGAAAATGCTAGTTAACCCTTTCCCAGACGACAAATTTTTGACTGGTCCAAATTGAAAGAGTTTGCAGACGACAATTTTAAATTTGATGAAAATGACAGAAAGTTATCAAAAAGGGTAGAAAACACTGTGGGAAAAGGAGAAATTGCTCGTTACGACCAATTTCTCTTTTTCCCACAGTGTTTTCAAAAGACATGTACTGCAGACACATGAAAACCAGGGCTTGTTTGGGAAAGGGTTAAGAGTATTTTCTCCTTTTCTCAGAGTTTGGTACCCTTCAAAAAACAAGTTTCAAGTTTAGAAGAACATCTAATTTGTCGTCTGCAAATGCTTTCAAATTGGACCAACCTAAAATTTTGTCATTTGGTAAATAGTTCAAACATCGTACAATCATAAATAACAAACTGGATAAAAAGATGCCTTTTTCAGATGTATGTTCTGAACTTTACCAAACATCAAATTTATCTATTAACTCTTTACATCAAAATTTTAAACTAATCCAAATTGAAAGTATTTGCAGACGACAAATTAAGTGTGGCTAAAATAATGGAATTTGTCTCTGAAAGGTTAGAAAACATTGTGGGAAAAGAAGAAAATGCTGGTTACCTGCATTTTCTTCTTTTCCCAACCAGCATTTTCTCCTTTTCCCACAATGTTTTCAGTTGTCTCTTCTGTCAGGGTTGTGAAAACTCAAGATTGTGTAATAAAGGGTTAATACAATGTATAAACCCTTACACGGCTTACAACACGGAATAACCATAAGAGAAATATTTGATCATTTGACCAAGAAGAAAGATAAGATAATTTGCAAGCAGTGTCAATCGATGATCAGTCTGCACATTTTGAAATTGTGGATAATGCTTTTACGCTTCACTAGAAAAAAAACATTTTTGGACTTGTTCAAATTAAAGGCATTTGTAGACAAGAAATTAGATGTGGCTCAAATGGGTTGAGTTTGTCTTTGCTGGTTACCATCATTGTCTTCTTTTCCAACAATATTTTAACTCTTTACCAAACGACAAAATTTAAGACTGGTCCAAATTGAAAGGATTTGCAGACGACAAAGTAAATGTGATTGAAGAATTGAAATTTGTTTTGGGAAGGGTCGAAAACTTTGTGGGAAAAGGAGAAAATGCTGGTTACCAGCATTTTCTCTTTTTCCCACAAGGTTTTCAAAAGGCTTAATTCTTTCAGTCATTGAAAGTCGGGATTGTGTGGTAAAGAGTTAACCCTTTACCACACAATCCCGACTTTTAATGACCTGAAGAAAGAAGTGTTTTGAAAACATTGTGGAAATAGAAGAAAATGCTGGTAACCAGCATTTTCTTCTTTTCCTGCAATGTTTTCTACCCTTGAAGAGACAAATGTTATGTTTTGAGCTACATTTAAAATATCGTCTGCAAATGCTTTCAAGTTGGGCTAGTCTACATTTTTTTCGTGTGGTAGAGTTAAAGAAGTTTCCTCCTCACAGTCGTTATTTTTTGGAAAAGGGCTAAGTGGAACAAAGGTTTCAGTTACCAACTAAACATACATAGTAACTGTAAGAGAGGGATGCTACTCTTAAGTTATTTTTGTCACTTGTACCCTTCACAAGGAAAAAACCAAGTCAGAAATTCTCAAACTGTCAAAAAAAAAATATACATTGCTTTAATAGTTTAGTTTACAAGGAAGAAAGAGTCTGTACATTAACAAGAGTGGGTGCTTCTTGAAGATATTATCATGGTTTTTAATCTTTCAGTGATAATGTTAACTAGTTCTGTGATGAATCCCCCCCCCCCTTTTTTTTATCACAATGTTTCTGTAATGTTTCCTACTATAGCTCAGATGACTCACATTTCCACGACGAAAAAAAAAGGCAGGAACCAGACCTAAACAACGAAAAAAGAAAACAAAGCACTCAACAAACTTTACAGATCACTGTGGCAACACATATATATGCACAATGGTTGGTATATACATAGGAAACAGCATTTTCAAGCCATGTAAACCAAAGAATACCGAAAGCAAACTTATTTGGTAGCACAAACATCTTGAAAACTTGACAAGCAGACAACAAAAAGGGGGCAACTGTCATAGTAATGAAACAATACAATTAAGTATGCTAGAATACAAAAACATATACTAATCACAAACTGGGACAAGCAATTTGCCACAAACATACTAAGCATCCATCCAAACAAAACAAACAGATGACTGTCAAACAATCTGGTTTGATTTATCCAACATTCAACTCTACATTCTAGCCCCACTCATACCCCTTTTTAACCCTTTACCACACAATCCCGACTTTTAACGACCTGGGGGAAGAAGGTTTTTAATACCATGGTGGGAAAAGGAGAAAATGCTGGTAACCAGCATTTTCTCCTTTTCCCAAAATGTTTTCTACCTTTCCCAAAAGAAATTTCAGTTTTTGAGTCACATTTATTTTGTCGTCTGCAAATGCTTTCAATTTGGAAACATCCAAAATGTTGTCGTTTGGTAAAGAGTTAAACATGCTGAATACTGTTTACTTTGGAGTACATTTTTATAGGTATGGTGGTCGTAACAGGCCACTGTTACAGTAACCAACATTCATTCTAGTGATCAAGGTTCAACAGCAATATTGACAAATCAAGCACACCCGGTAACAAAGTATATCATTCTAATATGGTTCAACTGTACTATTTATATTTAATGGGAGGATCTCTATAGTCTGACAATGAGCTTTGCTCTCTTTCCTGCTCCCCACACTTCTGTAAAGTAGCAAACTTGTCCACTTCTGCTGCAGGGCCTATAAAGATGTCATCAATTGCAATAGTTGCATTTTCATTTGAACCACTCACAGCTTTAAATTCCACCTGGAAAGAAAGGTTGTCATCACTAGCCCATCACCAAAAGATTCCTGCTTCTTTAACCATGTGGAAAACGGCTTTTGAAAGTAAGCAGGGAAAGTAAAACTGAGGATTAAATATAGAGCAGATCTATTATGTTGCAGTCATTTTCGTAGGGTCTGTATTCACCAACCATTCTTAAGACTATTCTTAGTCTTACTTTCCAAGATTTTCCAAATCTGAAAGTAACACATCTTCTGATTGGCTAAACCAAATGGTTTAGAAGTTGTGTTAATTTCAACTTTGGAAAATTCTGGAGAATCAGACTAAGAATAGTCTCAAGAATGGTTGGTGAATATGGACTCAAGAGTTTTACGAAAAAACTTAAATCTCCTATTTTACTCAAATCTGTTAACTGACTTATTTTCTGACTTGAGTTTGTTACTTCAGACGCATTTCTCTATCATAAACAGACTTAACTCTTTACCTCACAATAACGCCTTTTAACAACCCTAATGAAGAAGGCTCTTGAAAACATTGTGGGAAAAGGAGAAAATGCTTGTAACCAGCGTTTTCTCCTTTTCCCATAATGTTTTCTGGCCTTCCAAAAACAGTTTTCAATTTTTGAGTCGTATATATTATTTTGTTGTATGCAAATGCTTTCAATTTGCAAATGTCTAAAATATTGCTGTGTGGTAAAGGGTTAAGTAACCTCAAATTCTGAGCTGACTCAAGGTTTCGGACTTATCTCAGCAAAACAAGGGACTTAAGTCTGTTAGCTGAGTTAAGTCCACTTATTTTGCTCAATTGAGTCTGAAACAAGTCAACTGAGGATTTGAGAATGTTATCATAACCAGCATTTTCTCCTTTTCCCACAATGTTTTCTACTCTATCAGAGAGCTTAAGCTCATTTTTAACAACTTTGAATTTGTCGGCTGCAGATGTTTTGAATTTGAAAGAGTCTAAAAAAGTCACATCCAATCAGTTGAGTCATATCTAATGCTTTTAAACTGGCTCAGTCTAAATTTTTTTCTTTGGGTAATAAGTTATCATAGACCAGTTTAACCCTTTACCACACAATCATGAGCTTTAACGACACAGAAAGAATCCTTTTGAAAACATTGTAGGAAAAGGAGAAAATGCTTTTCCCACGATTCTTTTTTACCCTATCTAGGACAGAAATCATCATCTGAGCTACATCTAAATTGTCATCTGCAACTGCTCTCAATATAGTTAAAAAATTTATTATTTCGTACAGAGTTAAATCTCGAGTTGTCTGGTAAAGAGCTTAACAGTAGCTTGTAGAGATGAAGAATGCTTATTCTAATGGTACTGTATTGTATTGGAGTTTAACGCCATTTTAACAGCTCAGGTCATATCATGGCGGTCAGTGACGCACCCATGTGTTTCCTGGCTTTCTCACACCAGTACTGACAACTTTCTTTCCAAAGTCACCAACTACTTTTCTCACATGCAACAGAGGTGAGGGGTGTAAAATCGCCGGAAAATTATTATTATTCTAGCAAGAAATATGTTGGATAGAGAAAAAAAAAAAAACGTTTTCCTTCAAGATGACCATTCATGATCAAATCACCCTTCATCAGTGCATACAGTGATTACTAATGATATAGAAAGAGTTAGTACAGAACATTGCTCAAGAAAATCTATATTTTTTCATCATTATGTTGGTAAGAAATGACTGCTTTCACATCTATCATAATTATCATACCTTTGTTTGCATAATTATCATGACTAAGCAGTCTGCAGACTAAGTAATCGCAGACATTTTACCAAGGTTATGCATTACAGGGGGCAAGGCTGCCTTTTTATGAACCAAAAAAATTTGCAAGACTGATAATCAAACAACAGTTACTATAGTATTCGATTTTACTCCATTAATATCACCGAATTACTGATACATGTAGCTTGTATGATAATTGGTTAATAATTTGAATATTTGACAACCGGAGGAAAACTTACACGATAATATCCTCTCAGGTTCAGGCTACCTTCTTTTTGTGCAGTGATATGTGCACAGTACCAAGCGCGAAGACTGGTGGAGCCCACTGATGTCCATAAAACCGTCCATTTATGAGGTGGAAGTGTATGAAGGGTGACTGACAGATTCCCGATACCCTTGCCAAACATGTGGTAGAAAAATCTAAAATAGCAGGAGGGCAACATTTAACCCTTTACCAAACAATCCTGTATTTTAATGACTGAGAAAGAAGCCTTTTGAAAACATTGTGGGAAAAGGAGAAAGTTCTGTTTGATAACAACCAGCATTTTCTCTTTTTCCCACAAAGAATTGCTACCCTTTCAGAACCAAATTTCATCAACTGAGCCACATTTATTTTGTTGTCTATAACAGCTTTGAAGTTGGACAAGTATAACATTATGTTGTTTGATAAAGACTTCATATACATGTATGTCTATAGTGAGTGAAATGTATTGTTAACTACTCTTTATCAAACAGTCATTGTTCCTCTTTCACCAAAAAACTTGATTAACCCTTTACCACACAATCCTGACTTTTAACGACCCTGAGGAAGAAGCCTTTTGAAAACATTGTGGGAAAAGGAGAAAATGCTGGTAACCAGCATTTTCTCTTTTTCCCACAATGCTTTCTACTCGTTCAAAGTCAAATTTCAATTTTTGAGTCGCATTTATTTTGTCGTCTGCAAAAGCTTTCAATTTGGACTGGTCTAGAATTTTGTAGTTTGGTGAAGAGTTGACCAAGGGTAGACAGAGGTACACAACATTTCGTCACTTTGGCTACACACGGATCTTATGTAATTTACGATCCCTGGGCTACTGAAAAATAAATAAACCCTGTATCACACAATACTATGTTTTTTACAACCCTGAAGAAGAAGTTTTTTGCAAATGATGTGGGAAAATGAGAAAATGCTTGAAACATTGACCAGCAGTGAGAGAGGAACGAATCCTGTTGCAAGGACTATTCATCACTCTTCGAACAGAAATTGGCCAAGCTGGGGATTGATTGATTGATTGTATGGTGTTTAACGCCATTTTCAACATTATTTCAGTTATATCGCGGCGGCCAGTGCTCCTATCTATGCTTTCCTGGTGTTTCTTTTATCAGTACTCCACACAATATTCTTTCCAAGCCACTGGTTGCTTTCCCACATAACCATCATCGAAACAGTGGTCAGCGGTGAGAGAGGAATGAATCCTGTTGCAATGACTATCATCAATCCTCGGAAAGAAATTGATTAAGCCGGGGATCGAACCAGTGACCTCCTGTTCTCAAGTCCTGTACGCTACTGACTGAGCTACGGGGCTTGGCTGGGGATTCATACTGGCAAACCCCTGATCTCAAGTCCTGTGCACTACCTACTGGGTTACCAGGCTTGGCACAAAATGTGAAGGAAAGACCAAAAACGTAAACCTTACACTATTGAAACATTGGAAGGACGTCTGCTCTTCATGTTCAATAACAGGGTCCTAAGTGTTGCACTTTGTCCTTTATCTAGCCCAGTAGAATTAAAGTAAAAAAACCTGCCTAAAAAAAGAAAAAAGAAATTTACTCTTTAACCCTGGGAAAGAAGACCTTATGAAAACATTGTGGAAAAAGGAGAAAATGCTGGTAACCAGTATTTTCTCCTTTTCCCACAATGTTTTCTACCGTAACTAGAGAAAATTACACCACTTGAGCCACACTGAAATTGTTGTCTGCAAATGCTTTCAGTTTGGACAAGGCTAAAATTTTGACATCTGGTAAAGGGTTAATGAAAAAATTGTAAGCCAGTCCAAAACGAAAGCATCTACAAGCGACAAATTAGATATGGCTCAATTAATGATATGAGCCATGCTCTGTGAAAAAGGGGCTTAATGCATCTGCGAAAAGTATCGACCCATGTCAACCTGCGCAGTCCGCGCAGGCTGACCTGGGCTGAAACTTTTCGCTATTTGTCAATTTTCTGTATGTCAAAGGACCAGGCCACATTGTGATATAGTTGGTTGATGCACATAATGAATTTTATGAATCTCTAATCATGTAATGTCTTGTTTGGTATAATGCATCAGGGAGATGATTAAGCCCCCTTTTGCCAGAGCATGGCTCACACACACACACACACACACACACACACACACACACACACACACACACAAACGCATGCAAGTGCATGCATACATGCCTGCGCGCGCGTGTGTGTGTGTGTGTGTGTGTGTGTGTACCATGCTCTGGCAAATAGGGCCTTGATGCATCTCCGTGATGCATTACACCAACCATCACATGTATAGCTATGGATTCATAAAATCCATCCGTCTAACAACAGATTTTATTTGTTTGTTTCAATCATTGTTTGTTTCATCTCCTTTCCCCATAAATGTTTTCTGTCCTTTCATTCACAACTTCCATCATTTTAGCCTAATAAAATTTGTGGTCGGCGCATACTGTGAAATTGGAAAGGTTTAAAGTTTTTTCGTTTGGTAAAGGGGTTAAGGAAATACCGCTGAAAAATATTTTCACCAATACTTATCTTGCATGTTTACTTATTGTTTTCCAGCTATTTTCTTACATAATTCAGTAATGAATCAGTTTTCAAGTTTGGTGAGATTATAAAAATGTAAGTGGCTCCTTTTAATGTCCAAAACCCAGTAGCTCAGTGGGCAACATGAAGGGCTTGAAAAGAGGTGGTTGCTGGTTCAAATCCCCAGGTCAGCCAGTCTTTTTGTGAGGACTGATGATAATCATACCAACACAATTCCTGCTTCGGTCATCCCTATCAGTCATTCAACAATGACAAAAATGCATAAAGCCTCCTTTTCACAGAGCATGGCTCATATCGGTTTTTATGGAAAAGCAGCCAGTGGCTTGGGAAGAATACTGTGCAATGCACTAGTAAAGCAACTCCAGGAAAGCACAGATAGGTGCATTGGCCACCAGGATATAACTGAAATAGTGTTAAAGATGGTATTCAGCACCATACAAACCAGTTAAACTTAATGTGCATTTGCACACAAGGAGTCTATGATCAAGGTAAGAGATGTGCCCAATTCTTAACTCTTTACCAAACGACAAAATTTTGAACTGATTTAAATTGAAAGCATTTACAGACGACAAATTTAATGTAGCTCAATTGCTGAGATTTGTCTGTAAAATTTTATAAAGCATTGTGGGAAAAGGAGAAAATGCTGGTTACCAGCACTTTCTCCTTTTCTCACAATTTTTTCAAAATTCTTCTTTCTTGGGGTTGTTAAAACTCGGGATTGTGTGGTAAAGGGTTAAAAGCAGATCATAATTTTGCAGATCTTTAGTTATTTGTCTATAGCTGTACAAGGCAATGAAAGCAAATCTGTGATGGTGTTAGCAACTCAAACCTACCCAAATGCTTGTACGTAGACTGATCAGGAATGCACACAAATCAAATCTAGCTAACCAAAACGTTCCTACCTTTTGCAGTTTTATTCTGATGATAAGTTCCATAGGTATGGTCAGCTTCAGGTCCCGAACCTTCTGTATTTGCTGTCCATGGTTGGTTGGACCATCTTTGCTGTCCATTGCTGTTTGGATCCATTTGGTTTTTCTCACAGTTATCATATATCATGCCACGAAACCTCCCCAAAAGGTTTGCTGAAAAAAGGTTATACTATCTTATTGGAATCGATTTCATGAATTCTCACTTTAAACTCTTTGCCACACAATTCAGATTTTTAACAACCCTAAGAAAGAAGGCTTTTGAAAACATTGTGGAATAAGGAAAAAATGCTGGTAACCAGCATTTTCTCTTTTTCCCACAATGTTTTCTACACTTCAACAGAGAAGTTTCAGTTTTTGAGTCACATTTAATTTGTCGTCTGCAAGTGCTTTCAATTTGGACCAGTCTCAAATTTTGTCATATGGTAACGAGTTAACCCTTTACCACACAATCCTGAATTTTCACGACCCTGGGCAAGAAGCCTTCTGAAAACATTTTAGGAAAAGGAGATAATGCTGGTAATCAGCATTTTCTTCTTTTCCCTAAACATTTTCTTCTCTGTTGATAGGCAAATTCAAATATTTGAGCCACGTCAAATTAGTCATCTACAATAATTGCTTTCCAATATGTGGAAAATTGTGTTATGTGGTAAAGAGTTAAACTCTTTACAAGATGACAGAATTGTACGCCCCTCAATATTCAGAGCATATGACAAGTTTGATTAGGCTAAAATGATAGACTTTGTTTCAGAAAGTGTAGAAAACCTTGAGATTAAGGTTTGAGCCCAGCAGCTTACCAGTAAACTGACAATGAGTTTTATAAGTTCTCTTTTAGACTATGAATTTATTGTTAGATATTTTTTTCAATTTATGATATTCAGAGAAAACAAACTTAGCTAGCATATGAACTTCAGATTCAGTATCAAATTAGAGAGAAAAACATAATGTAATGTCATATAAATGTCTGTTTACATTAATTAGTTTGACTGCAAAAGTATAGTTCAAGCACTGCATGTTTTTTTTTCATGGAGCTATGAAAAAAAAACAAAACTTGCCAATATTGATGAAAACAAGTTATATTGATTTTTTTTGTTGGTGCAAACTTAAAGCCGGTTAAAGACCATATGCCACCCTGTATATTACCAACCCCATACACCCCCCCTTATTTTCAATCTTTTCATGTCTCCTAAAATATGATTCATAGATCTATAAAGAAAATCACAGTGAGAGCAATTAAGCTGTCTTCCTTTTGAGACAAGATATACATTTTCCAACTTTAATGCAGAACACAGAGCAATGGTTTATGTAGTATTCCTTTGATATTGGTATGCAATGCCAAAAGCACCTGGTACCGTTCTACTTGTAAAATTAAAGGCATGTTCCATGTTAGTCTGACATATTAGTCTGAATCTTTGTATGTTACTGT
This sequence comes from Tridacna gigas, assembly GCA_945859785.2. Classification (NCBI taxonomy): domain Eukaryota; kingdom Metazoa; phylum Mollusca; class Bivalvia; order Cardiida; family Cardiidae; genus Tridacna; species Tridacna gigas. The sequence goes on from OX244030.2 coordinate 24,026,928, forward strand.
CTAGCCAGGAAAACGGATCTTATATTGGGACTAAAAGACCATTTTGGTCCAGAATATCTCTCAAGATACAAGAGAGTGTCTGTAGATCCGAGATAAGACTTCACATTCTGTATGGTCTGGTCTGATCTTCATGTTACACTCCCCACAAAAACACCAAAGGTTTTGATTAGTATTCCAAAAGCTATGACAAACATTTGAGCCATGCTCTCTGAAAAGGGGGCTTAATGCATCTGCGAAAAGTATTGACCCATGTCAGTCTCCGCAGTCCGCACAGGCTGACCTGAGCCAAAACTTTCGCTATTGGGCAATTTTCTGCATGTCAAAGGACCAGTCTACCTAATGATTCAGTCGCTTGTTAGACAAAATGGAATTTATGGATCTATGATCATGTGATGACTTGCTTGAATTCATGCATCACGGAGATGCACTTAGCCCCCTTTTGCCAGAGCATGACTCATTTGTAATTAAAAAGCACGTTGCCAGACTTTCTGTGCAATAAATAGCACAATATTTTCAAAAGCATTCTTCCCCAGAGTCATTACTATATGGCCTTGTTAGATAAAGGGTTTAGGGTTTAAGCAAAGCTAACAATGCAATGTACAAGTATTTTGTTGTCTGCTAAATTACACGTAGTCCCATTAAAACTGACTGAGCATAACAGTCCAATATTCCTACGTTGTGCAGGCGCAATTCTACAATTGTCCCGATTCCTACTTTGCACAGAGCTTATACATAGGGTGTGATTGGCACAGACATGGATATTGAGCCCTCAGCAGAATAGCTATTCTTGGAGAGAACTCTTAAATTCAACTTACATATTACACACATAGGTGCTGCTCCTGCCCAGTTACCATTTTTCCCACAAGTACTTGTGCTAGCTCCAATTAGGCTATACTTGTTTTGACACTCAAAGTTGACAGTACTTCCAACACGAAAGCTGTTGTTGTTGGGGATAGAAACCAAATTATCACTCACATATTTCTTGCAACCTGAAATCAAAATTAAACTTTACCCTTAACCTGCTAAATAAGTGAAATAAAAACTTTCAAGGCAATGGTAAAACCCATGATTTTGGGTGCTATTTCAAGGGTATTTGGTTGGGAAAAATATCTCCTTATCTGACAGTGTGGATCCAAGATCAGATTCCACATTCTGTGTAGTCTGATCTTGATCTTTTCTGTCTACAAAAGGTCCTTGAGTAGGGCTAAAAATAGTAGCCTAAGGGTTAATCATTTAAAATAATTAACACACAAATACTTTGGCAGAACCATTTTGGATTGAAACTGAAACAGTATGCTAATGGATCAATTAGATGATAGTAGTACCACATGAAAAGTATCTAAGCTTATATACTAGATTATCTTTGAAATATGCACAGTTGAACCCACAGAGCACCAAATAAACCCAATTTACATGTTATAAATCCATAATAAAGGAGTTTTCAAGGCTGCTATTGTCTGAATTCTCAACAAAGCAGACAGTGTTGATTAAAGATCAGACTGCACATTTTGTGTGGTATGATCTTGATCTACATTGGCCCCAAAGACAACTATGGTAGTGAAGGCGCTTTTGAGGGTTAGCCGTGCATGAAGCATGCCTAATTTGCATCTTGTAAGGCTAGGGTAGTTTTAGGTTATAAGGTGATCTACTTTGTAATTGGTCCACACTTTCATGCTAAAACCCTTTCCTTAAACAGGAAATACCATTTGAAATATTGTCATTTCAAGCTTGTTTTGGCCAGAATGCGTGAAAAATTAGCAAACAGTGAAGATCCAAGATCAGACTTCACAGAATGTGCAGTCTGATCTTGATCTTCACTGTCCGCAAAAACAACTTAAGTCGGTTCCAGCGCTTTATGGGTTAACTCTTAACTAAACAATAGAATTTTGGGTTTGTCTAAATTCAAAGCATTTGCAGATGACAAAACAAATGTGGCTCAAATTGAGGTATTTGCATTTGAAAAGGTTGAAAGTGGTAACAAGCATTTTCTCCTTTTTCCAAGATTTTTTCTATCCTGTCAAAGACAATTTCGAAAATTTTAGCCACATACTGTTTGACATATGCATATGCTTTGATCTGAACAGGTCTGAAATTTTCTTGTGTGGAAAAAGATAAAGAACTTTGTGGAGAAAAAGAGAAAATGCCGGTAACCAGCAATTTCTCCTTTTCCCGCAATTTTTTCTCTAATTTATCAACAAAAAATACAACCTTTTGAGCCATGTTTAATCTGTTGTCTGCAAATGCTTTCAAAATGAAAGGGTGAAAAATGTTGTTATCCGGTAAAAATACAAAGAAATTAAAGAAAGCCTTTTACTTGCACAGTTGTAGAGCCACAAAATTTTCTGGATGTCAAAGTCAGTGAGATTGTTTCGCTGTCCAAGACTTTCTTTCCTCACACCAAATCTTGGTCTTGGCTCTATAGTTGGCTTACTTTTGTCGAAAGCAAACTGGTTGTACTTATAATGCATGATGGATAAAAAATCATAGGGCACATACTTCTCCATCTCTTTTGATTCGTTTCTTTTAGCAAAATTATGCTTTTGTCCTGAAAATATTGATGAAAAAAGGATTAACTCTTATACCAAAGGACAGAATTTTAAACTGACCCAAATTAAAAGCTTTTGCAGACGACTTACTAAATTTAGCTGAAATGATGGTCATTGTCTGTGAAAATGTAGAAAACCTTGTGGAAAAAGGAGAAAATGCTGGTTACCAGCATTTTCCCCTTTTCTCACAAGGTTTCCAATAGGCGATTTCCAAAGGGTCATGAAAACTCGGGAGTGTGTGGTAAAGAGTTAATTAACAGCTGGCATCAGCTATTAATTAACTCTTTACCAAACAATCCCGTTATTTTACGACCCTGATACTGGTTACTAGTATTTTTTATTTTCTCTACAATGTTTTCTACCACGTCCTAAAGCAAATTGCAGTTTTTGAATCATTTTCAATCTGTCTGCAAATCCTTTGCATCTGGACCAATCTAAAATATTGTCGTTTGGTAAACAGTCAAGCAAAGCAAACGTTTTTTTTTTATCTGACAGAATTTGAGAATGTCATAGGAAAAGGAGTAAGTACTTGTTATTGCTCTTTTCCCCATTATGTTTTTAAATCCGCACAACAGAAGGAACTGTTTTCATTGATAATCTCTACTGAGGTAACTTCAGGATATGTGCTAACATTCCTGTTGTCGATCTTACCACATTTTCCAATGTTTATAACGGGGTCGGATCCATGACATTTTGTCGAAAACCATCTCGTCAACAAACATTTTCCTAGACGATCTATATTGCCGCAGCGACGTTACGACAAATACGCCGTTTTGTTGAAGAGACACTTTGCTGAACTCGTCGAATTGCGTCAAATTTTGATGAAAACGGAACAAAATGTCCAGAAGTATGATAAACAACTTCAGTAAAGCAACAGGATGAAGCTAGAAATTTATTCAGCCGATAGTCAAGTAAACATTTAATAGCCTGTCTCTTATTTGATAATTCATAATGTTGTATCTAAGATCAAATTTTGATCATTTTCGGCGAAAGGTCGTAATCGGCGAAATGTCGCGCCAGCAGAATGGGTCTTCGACCAAAAATATTTTCCGACCAAATGTCGTGCATCGATTGGGCCAATACAAGCAAAAAGAAAATCAAAGGCCAAATGAAATAATTGTCACTAGCTTGAACACTTAGTGCAACCAATCGACCGAGGCATCCGACATTTCAAGAAATGCTACAATCCAAACTGCATCATGACCTCACTAAAAGCACACCTGATAAAACATCATCAGATTCTGACCGTTTTCTTCTTTCTACAGTACTGTAGTAAGCGTCCATAACGCACAATACGCAAGTGCGTGATGTAGAAAATATGAGATCAGGGCCCGTATTCACCAACCATTTTTGAGAATATTCTTTATCTTATTCTAGAATTAGAAAGTATCACAACTTCTGATTGGCTAAACCAATTGGTTCAGCCAATCAGAAGTTGCGTTACTTTCAAATTTAGAAAATCTTGGAGAATAACACTGAGAATGTCCTTAAGAATGGTTGGTGAATACGGACACAGGCGAATATCACTTTATAGAACAACTCCATCGTCATAATTAAGCGTATAAAGGCATAAAAATTTCCAGCCGATAGTAAAAAGTCAAGCATTGCGGTTTCATCATATTTCTTTTCGATGAAAAATCTTTCTGGATCGGACAGTGTAGATCGAGATCAGACTGCACGTTTTGTACAGTCTGATCTTGATTTACACTGTCCAGAAAAGTGCAGTGTGTCGCACATAGCAGCTTATGGGTGAAATAGCACTCTCGATTCGAAATAAAAATTCGTAAGATTCTGAACCCTTGGTTACGCCCCTGATAAGAGTACAGTAAAAAAAGCAAGAGATGTGACCGAATAGTCAAATATTCGAATATTCTAATATGTTTGAAAACTAAAAACGAATATTCGAACACCCGTTCCCATATTTGTTCCCTTCCATCAAAAAAAGTACCCGGCATTATGTTAGAATAGTCAATCTGAACGTAGGTATCCCTATCAGTTCGGCTTTGTTCATGCCAGAGTCCGATCGTATGGAGAATTTCATGCATGATCACACCAATACTTCCACATCTAGGTGCCAGATTGAGAAATTGTTGCCGTCTGATATGACCAACATCACTGTAACACCTTAAAAAAAAAAAAAAAAAATCACCAGAAATGAGCTGTGCTATGGGAAAAGGGGGATTAATGCATCCCCGTCATACATTATACCAAGCAAGTCATTACATAATTATCGATCCATAGAATCCATTCGTATTACAACAGACTGAACCATGAGGTAAACTGGTTCTTTAAACATGCAGAAAATCGACCAAAAGCATAAAGTTTCGACTCAGGTCAGTCCGCGCAGGCTGACCTTGGTCGATACTTTTTGCAAGTATATCAAACTCCCTTTTCACAAAGCATGGCTGAAATATGTGCAGAGCCTGTATTCAATAACCATCCTAAATCGCAGTCTACGTCTTATTCTAGACTGAGAAAGTAACGGACCTATTTGGTTAACCCTTTCAGAAATAGCGATACTATGAAGTAAATCTTGAGAATCGGACTAACAATGGTACTGAGAATGCTAGGTGAAAATGGGCCAGATGGACTATTGCTTACTCTGCGCAAAGATCTTCTACATCATTGAGGACTTAAATATCAGCTTTTCCTCGAATATTACACCTGTGCAGTCTGATCTCGATCTAAGCCGTTATCCCTTATGGCGCTGTAAGGGAAACTTAGGTCAAGAATCCTTGACCTTGGCTGGGCTGAACTTTTTCGACAAACTCCATCCTGGCAGGAGTATATCAAGTTGTTATAATTCACCTGCATTTAGAGTCTATCTTACTTATTGCACTCAATGAAACATGAATACATTTAAGCCATGCTCTAACAATAGGGGGCCTAGCGCAGGACATTTACCAAAAGCAAAAAGTTTCGATTCAGATTACCCTGCGCGGACTGCGCAGGCTGACCTGGTAGATACTTTTTCCAAAATATTAAGCTCCCTTTTCAAAGAATATGACTCATTTAGATTTAAACTAACCCGTCTTGCTTTCCTGTGATATTAACATAGTCTATATCGGTATCAGTTTTGTCAGGAAAGGTGATACACTGACTCGTCATAGAGGATACCATCCGGAGTGCTTCTGTCACGTTGTTGAAGAAATCATTACCTAGAAAACCGGATTCTTTCTGTAAACTTTTTTATTATTTGAAACGTTAAACACCACATTACTATCCTTCGAGAAAACAACTTTATTAGGCTTGCAACTGACCATGCGTGAAAACATTGTGGCTCAAGACGAAAGAGTTAATAAAGAGTATTTTTTTGTCAAAAAGTCTTTATGAACTCCCACCACAGAATTCTGTGTTTCAACGATTCTGTAAAAAGGGCATTTGAAAACGTTGTGGGAATAGAAGAAAATGCTGGTAACCAGCATTTTCTCCTTTCCCTACAATGTTTTCACTGACAAACTCCGTCATCTGAGCCTTATGGAATTTTTCGTCTGCAAATGCTTTTAATTTGGTCTAAAATATACAAGTTTGTCGTATGATTAAGAGTTATTGTTAACTATCAATTTTAATTTAACGCAAAATGTATACCTAACTGTTTTCAAAGCTGTCTACTACAAATACGTTTCTCTGTAACATAAAGAATATATGTTACATATGTCTAAGACCTAAGATCAGACTGCACGTTCTGTGCAGTCTGATCTTGATCCATACTGTCCGCAAAAGGTCAGTGCGTCTACAAATGCTTTCAATTTGGACGAGACTAAAATTCTCAGTGTTGTCTGATAAAGGGTTAAATAGCCATCTAAAAGACATTCAACACAACTCAACTCTCTAGGCGTGTGACTGTTGAACAGGGTCATTGTTAAAAATACTAGAATTTCGGAAGACAAAATTGTAATTTATTCAATTTCACCAAACATTCCCCTATTTTAACAAACACGAAGAAAATGGCTGTTGGAAACACAGGAGGAAAAGGAGAAAATGCAGGTAACCAGCGTTTCGCTCTTTTTCCAAAAAAAATATTTTCAAAGACAAATCCCATCATCTGAGCCACATTAAATTTGTCTGAAACGCAAATAGAACCAAAATGGACGAGTCTAAAATTTTGTCGTCTCGTTTAGAATTTTTTCGTAGGCTACTGATTAACACAAGTGGCTATTAACTCAGGCTTATCCATATTCGGATAAAAGAAAAGTCTTGAGAAACGTTTTTTTTTTTTCATCTTAAACATAAAAATAATATCCCATCAAATCGAATTGTTTACACAGATTTGATTGGCATTTTTTATCCCTCGAAATCAATTCAGCAGCAGCTACATTTACTCGATGAGCAACCAGAGCTGCTAAGCCCTACCTTGTTCTCTCAATACATATCAGTACATTTCATTTCTTTATTCTAATTTACTGATATATTAGACTATCTCCATGCTTAAAAAGTCGCAATTTTCAATGTTTTTGATGATATCGCGATAAGAGTTTTTCCCCCCTATGTCTGTATATTTTTATCTGTTATCTGAGTGATCTGACCCACATCAAAATTTCACACATTCGTGATACCTAGTCTGGAATTATAGTTGTCATATAAACTCTTGCACACAAATGACGGCTGAAGTAGCCCTTGCTTAGAACGTGCAGTCTAATTTTTGGATCTACATCGTCCTCAACATCACACTAGATTATAACCCTACACCATCTGCTACCTGATGCTAAACTTTGGCCCTACACCATCTGCTACCTGATGCTAAACTTTGGCCCTACACCATCTGCTACTTGATGCTAAACTTTGGCCCTACACCATCTGCTACCTGATGCTAAACTTTGACCCTACACCATCAACTGCTTGATGCTAGAATTTGACCCTACACCATCTCCTACCCGATGCTAGACAATAACCCTACACCTTCCGATACCTGATGCTAGACAATTAACCTTTAAAATATGCTACCTGATGCTAGGCTATGACCCTACACCATCTGCTACATGATGATAGAGTATGACACTAGACCATCCCCTAGAGAATAACCCTACACCATCTGCTACCCAACGTTAGACTATAAACTTAGGCCATACGTTACTTGAAACGAGACTATGACCCTAGACCATCTGCTATCTGATGGTAGACTACATCCCTTTACTACTTTACTTTCCGGTACCTGATGCTAGACTATGACCCTTGACTATCTGCTACCTAAAGCTAGACTATGATCCTAGACCAACTTCTACCTGATTTAGGCTATAAAACATGATGATATGACCCTAGACCATCTGTTATCTGATGCTAGACTATATCCTTTTACTATCCGTAACGTGATCCAAGAATTTGACGCTTTAACATGACACTAGACCTGATACTAGACCATGACCCTAGATCATCCGCTACCCGATGCTAGACTGTATCCCTTTACTATCCGCTACCTGATGCTAGACTATGACCATAGACCATCTGCTACCAGATACTAGACTATGACCCTAGATTATCTGCTATCTGATGCTGGACTATAATCCTTCACTATCTGCTACTTGATGCTAGACTTTGACCCTAGACCATCTGCTACCAGTACATGATACTAAACTATGACCCTAGATCATCCTCTACCTGACGCTAGACTATATCCCTTTACTATCCGCTACCAAATACTAGACTACGACCCTCTACTGTCTGCTTCCCGATGCTAGACTATGACCCTCTACCATCTGCTACCTGATGCTAGACTATGACCATAGAGTATTTAGTACCTGATGCTAGACTATAGCCCTAGAGAATCCGTTACCTGATGCCGGTTTATGCATATGATCCTTAGCCATCCGCTATCTGATGCTAGACTATGGCCCTACATTATCCACTACCTGATCCAAGACTATGACCCTACAATATCTACTACCTCATGATAGACTATGACCCTAGGCCATCTGCTATCTGGCACTAGACTACGACTCCACACTAGTGAAAGAGTTAAAGTTTGTAATAGGAAATACAAAGAGTAATCTAGAATGAACCGAACCCGGTCTAGATTTCTTTTATCAATTAACATATTGAGATAAAGCTGTATAAAGATAAACCTCTTGAAATTTATTAACTAAACATATTTGATATTCAAGTCTTGCAACGTTTTCTGCAGTCTGATCTTTATCTAGACTGCCCACTAAAGCTCACTGAGTAGCGCATAGCGACGGTTTTTAACACTTAACCTATTTAACTCTTTACCAAATGACAATATTTTAAAGAAGTCCAAATTGAAAGCATTTGCAGACGACAATTTCAATGTGGCTTATATTGTGCAGTTTTTCTTTTATAGGGTAGAAAACATTGTGGGAAAAGGAGAAAATGCTGGTTACCAGTATTTTCTCCTTTTCCCACAATGTTTTCAAAAGGCTTCTTTCTCAGGGTCGCTAAAACTCGGGATCGTGTGGTAAAGGGTTGATAAGTTATATGAAACTTTCCAGCCTAAAAAACCCGATTGATTGATTGATTGTATGGTGTTTAACGCCGTTTTCAACATTATTTCAGTTATATCGCGGCTGCCAGTGCACCTATCCATGCTTTCCTGGAGTCTCTTTTACCAGTACTACGCACAATATTCTTTCCAAGCCACTGGCTGCTTTCCCACTAAAAAAAAAAAAAAAAAAAACAAATATCTTGGAGGGGGAGATAACTTCTTATAGGAAAAAGTAGATCCAAGATCAGACTGCACGTTCTGTGTAGTCTACACTTGCCGCAAGAGCACCTAGAGTCGCGTTTAGCAGCCTAATGGTTAATTATACTGCACAGTGTACAGAAATCGAATACATTACAATTCACGTAATTTTTGAACGATGTCATTATCTTATCTGTTGAAAATAGACGAACTTAATGCTCCCTTACAGGTTCATCGCAGTCAAATTTTGTCGGATCGCAAGACAAGACCTACACCAAGAACGTGCAGAGGACCCACATAGTCATCACAAGAGGTCGCTCATAACTTTACTTCCTGTCAAATATAACAACGGTTGCGTGTGCTAGACTTGATCAGATAATAATTTCAAATACATGCACAAAGATTTGGATTTCATGTTACAAGAGAAATTGAGACCACTCTTTGCATCATCAAAACCTCTCGTTTATCAGACGACAAAAGGTATACTTCAAGGTTCATCTCTTATTGCAAAATAATCATGCCTGTTTGGAGCCCTTGCCTTTCTGCAGCGTGCAAGTGTTGAACTCCGATACTTTAAAGATTTAATTATACCATAGCAATAGTGTCCCGAAAAAGGGAGCACGTGATTCTGTAATAACAAGTAGAAAGCTAGACGAGACATTAACATACTAGGATTTTTTGTCGTGTAGGAAACTCCGTTAAATAATATAATGTTTTTAACAGCGGTCAGTTGTAAGATGAAGAAGACATCGTGTTAATCCAGAAACACACAAGCTAAGTTTAGACAACCTCACATGCCTGGATATACTGTACCTTGAAATTCAGAATGATGGTGTAAACGGTATCGGAAAAAGAGCAGTTACTGTTTAGGGAAAAAAGACATGCGCTCTTTGACCACAGTGTTAACAGCGGGGATATAGTTTTCAATGTGTATGCTGAGGAAATTGCAAGACTTACGAGATCTTATACTGTTGTCTATGAACACGGGTATAACTCCTGAATCCCATACCTTTGTTGAAAGGGTGGCAGATTGTAGTCTGGCCAAACGCTGAAAGACCAAATTGAAAGCCAAAATTACATCTTGGGTTTTTTTTTTAACCTGTCTTGCAAATTGTACTAGTCGTTGCTTTGTCTCCAACGAAAGGTATCAATTTCTTGCTAAAAGCATGTATGAAATATTTGCTTATGCATGCGTAATTGAAAGATACATATAACTTTCAGTCCCAAGTAATGTCTTCTCTGCAAATTTTCAAAATATGCCTCTTAAGGACAGAGAGACAGACAGAGAGACAGACAGACAGACAGGTAGAAGGACAAAGATGTTTTAAGCCACTTATTCCCGAAATATATATTTCAGGGTAAAAGTACGATAATTTTATTCGCATAAACAATATTACGCGTTCATACCTCTAAATCGTAAGGTTGTAGGAAATTTTTGAGTCTGACATAGGTTGGCATTTGCGATAAAGTTGTATTAAAATAGCCTATATAAAAGGTTATTAATTGAGCCTTTGGAGAGCTTAATAAGCATTTTTGTCGACAATTTTTAATAAAATTTTACCTCAAAAGCCAACAAATGTCAGATTCTTTCTATCACATAACTGTATCTCAAGAATTACAGTTCGCGATGAATTAAAACACAGGCCTACATGTACATGTGTGTTGAAATCTACTTGAAGCCTATTCGCTTCTTTGACATGTGTATACATCACAGACGAAAAATAATTCCAAGAAACATGCATATAATGAGCCTGTTTTGAATCTAAAGAGCCTAACACTCGCAGCTTTGTTACGATCATCAATTTTGACAGTTAACTTCACAAAAAATCTGGATCGCCTATGTTTTAGAGATGAGGTGTATGGTTACAGAGTTTTGACCAAATACGACACTATTTGCTTATCTCGAACGTGTTCAAGATAAATAATGGCAATATTACACTGAAAATAAGGCTGGTTATCTCATAAAAACACATGTTTATGAAAATGCACACTTACAGTATCATGATTACGCCTATCAACGATGTCATCCTCAATTATGTTAAACCCTGCAATTATAAGCAAATATCCTGAAAAGTTTTTTGGCCGTTTTGGCGTTATAGACATCTTGTTACAATGAAAACCTTTCTTTCCCCAGTCTCGCCTCATTTTGTGTGTACCAAAGATCCTGGATGTATGCATGGTAAAGGGTGTTTTGTTCAACTCCTTACCAGACGACAAAATCTTAGACTTGTCCAAACTGAAAGCAGACGACAAAATAAATGTGGTTCACCCGATGGGAGCTTCTTCGAAAGGGCAGAAAATGTTGCTCATGTAGCTTGGGTTCAGGCGGTATAAATTTTAATTATTCCGTAACATGCTGTCCTTAGAATCGCGGGCTGCTATCGATCTTTGGCAGCTGTCTGTTTATCGTTTTCGTCATTTTGGACAAAGTAACGTCATAATGATAGAAAAGGAAAAAAATGAACGGACTGGAACCCGGCCTATTGGTCATGAACAGTTTCTTCTAAAGCCCTTTATCTCAGGATCGTTAAAACTACTGTCTGTTTGGTAACTGGTTAACCAGCTGCTTCCTCTTTTAGACAATGAAATGGGACATTTCTTTAGACGTAAGTTTAGCCGACAGTCATAACTGCTGCTGCAGTTTTCAAGAATATAGATGTGCTAAGCTAGAATCAGTAAAGAAAGGTTTTTTACCTGTCACCGACGCCAGGAACATCTTTAGAACGAACAATGACAGGGTCACCACCATTGACTGCATCTCGCCAAAAACTGAAACGTGCATATGAGTCATGCTCTGTGAAAAGGGGGCTAAATGCATCTGAAAAAAGTATCGACCCAGGTCAGCCTGTGCAGTCCGCGCAGACTGACCTGAATCGAAACTTTTTGGTCAATTTTATGCATACCAGAGGACCAGCTTATCTCATGGTTGAGTTGGTTGTTAGACAAAATTGATTTCATGGATCCATAATTATGACATCGACTTTCTTGGTCAACTGAATCACGGAGATGCATTTAGCGACTTTTAACATAGCATTTTGTCGTCTGCAAATACTTTCAATTTGGACAAGTCCTAAATTTTGTCGTTTGGTAAAGAGTTAAAAGCCCAGTAGTGGCCAAAAGCTAACAACGTATGAGTTAAAAAGCATTCATGTTTAGGTAATACCGTTCAAAAGTATGGAAATTATTGTGAAGATGACTATCTGTTTTTAAATAGTGGGTTTAAATGCTAGTCCCCGGCAGAAAAATGAATTCTAAACTCAGATAAAAAGTAAGTGAAAGAAAGAGCGACTTGGCAACTTTTCACCTCGTTTAAGAGTTCATTTTTTTCTGGCAGCGAATAAGACTTATCGCGGCCGTACAATAGAGATTATCTTCGTAATACTTTCTATTCTTTGAACTGGTATGATTTTAATTATTAAATGCATTTTAACACCCGCAGTGATTACTTTTGGCCGCTACTGGGCCTTCAATTAACGTAGATTATCCAAATCTGAGTTACAGAAAAATGTCTTCCGGTAGACATTACTGAACTCATTCGCCGCCAAGTGAAATGATATATGAGCCATGTTCTGGTAAAATGAGGCTTAATGCATCTTCGTGGTGCATGGTGCCATGCAAGTCGTCACATAATTATGGATCCATAAAAACCATTTTGTCTAACAACAGACTGTATCATAAGGTATGTTGGTCCTTTGATACACAGAAAATTGACCGATAGCAAAAAGTATACTTTTCGCAGGTGCATTAAGCCCCCTTTTCACAGAGCATGACACACACACACACACACACACACACACACACACACACACACACACACACACACACACATATATATATATATATATATATATATATATATATATATATATATATATATATATGTGTGTATGTATGTATGTGTATGTGTATGTATATATATATATATATATATATATCAGACTGCACAAAATTGTCTACTCTGATCTTAGATCTGCAAAACCGATAGTTTTTGCCTATTTAGCTCCATTGGAGAAATAAATGAGCCATGCTCTTTGAAATGGAGGCTTAATGCATCTGCGAAAAGTATCGATTCAGATCAGCCTGCGCAGGCTGTGCTGGGCCTAAACTTTTCGCTGTTGGTCATTTTTTTTTTTTTTTGTATGTCCAAGGACCAGTCTACCCCGTGATCAAGTCGGTTGTCAAAAAATGTGGCTATTATGGATCCATAAGTATGTGATGGCTTGCTTGGTACCATGGATCTTGGAGATGCATTAAGCCCTCTTTTGCCAGAGCATGGCTCAACTATTTATTGTGCAAGGTACAAAGATCCGACTGCAAAGAGCTTGCAGTTTAACCTTAGATCGGATCTATACCAACCCCTTGTTCAATCAAGCTCTACTCGTATAAGACAAAAATACTTCTGAGTTTCAGTAGGTTGTATTTCCAGTAGGCGAACAAGAGTCGATTTTTATTTTCTTTGGGGCCGAGGATGTTAAATAGTCTGCCTACAGAAACAGTAGAGTTGGAGTATCGGAGCCTTTTTTGACCGACAGAATTATTTGAACGAAATTTCAAAGTCCTATTACTCTGGTAGACACCAAAAAATTTTAACCCGTAGAGCACCGAATAAACCCAGCATGCATTTTCATTCTCGAAATAAGACCGTAACAAGAGCAATTTCACGGTCACCCTCGTCCAGAGTCCGTATTCACCAATCATTTTTAGAACAATTTTTAGTTTTATTCTTCAGAATTTTCTTAATTTGAAAGTAACACAACTTCTGATTGGCTAAACCATTTGGTTTAGCCAATCAAAAGGTGAATTACATTCAAATTTAGAAAAATCTTGGAAAATAAAACTAAAGAACGTTCTTAAGAGTGGTTGGTAAATAAGGACCCAGAATGTCGGAAGGAAGACAGCGTAGATCAAAGACCACACTACGCGTTTCGTGCAGTCTGATCTTGATCAAAAAGGCAACGAAAGTTGCTTGAAGGGTTAACGCTCGGCTACCTCATGAAGTTCGTGTAACTCAATGATAACAAGCCATTTCAAAATTTAGTTTTGATCTGTTTATTAACTCTTTACCACACAATCCCGACTTTTAACACCCTTGAGAAAGAAGCCTTTTGAAAACATTGTGGGAAAAGTAGAAAATGCTGGTAACCAGCATTTTCTCCTTTTCCCACAATGTTTTGTAACCTATCAAACAAAAATCACATCATTTGAACCACATTGAAATTGTCGTCTGCAAATGCTTTCAATTTGGACTGGTATAAATCTTTGTCGTCTGGTAATGGGTTAACCCTCATCCTGCCAAATAAATGGAGTGAAACTTTCATGGCGATCGTAAAAACCCAAATTTTGTTATTTCAAATGTGTTTTTGGGAAAACATATCTCATATCGGACAGTGTAGATCAAGATCAGACTGTACGTTCTGTGTCCTTGAGTCGCGCTTAGCAGCCTTGGTGTTAACAGTTTTTGACGGAGACAAAGACCTTCTAGATTTTCACAATTACAAGATCCCAATGACCACTGTAAATTTCAACACATCTTGACAACCGACTTCATTAATGGAAATATACCTAAATAAAGCTATGGATGAATTGAGTTAAATTTGCAAAGAGATAGTCAGGTTGTTTTACAAAATTGCAAAAAAAAAACCCACACACTATTTTATATAGCTCTCCTTACTTTACCACACATTATCAGATTTTGATTTTAACTGAAGTAATCTGACTTCACGTTAACATAAAAACACATACTAAATTTGGATTAAATTGGACAATTAAAATCAAGTTATTTAATTGAAACCAGAACCTTTTAAATTCTTATGATATCAAAATACCTCAGCATCTCAACACAACGATGGAGTTTGACCAGTAATCAGAGGAACTTTTAAAAATTTCAAACGTTTAAAGTATCTTCACTCTTTACCTAACGACAAAAAATTTGGCCTTGTCCAAACTGGAAGCATTTCCAGACGACAAAATAGACATGACTCTAAAACTAAAATTTGTTTTGAAAGGGTTAAAAAACACTGTAAGACAGAAAACAGAAATCTCCCAATTTTCACGATTTTAAAGTCCAGTGACTCTTTCAAAAAAATAATTACTTTGATCGTAACCAAACTCACGTTATATCTCACTGACATAAATACTGGCACAAATTTTTTGAAAAAATATGACAAAAAAAAAAAAAACCATTGAAGCTGTTTAGCGAAAGCAAGGAAATTTTCGATTTTCAACCTTTGAAAGTCCTGTTATTTTATAGGAAGACAAATTCGTCAAACCAACATCAAAATCAAATGAGGTTCAACCATCTTAATGATAGCTATATAAAGACTCAATTTTGATTGGCAAAATTTGGATAAAATCTTACAAGCAAAAAGGGACTGTCTAAACGGAAACCAAATTATGCAGCAAACAAGCTGACAATGTGACAAACGTACTAACAGCAGGACCAAAAACCATGTGCTCCATAACTTCGATCACGGGGGCATAAAAAGTCGTCAGCGGGCGGAAATGAGCTGGGAAATGATTTGGTAACATTTTGGATGCTGTCTGTAGTGTCCAGTGTTTTTAGAGAGAAATTTGTTAAAGATGACATACTTCGTTTTGCGCTGAATTCAAGCCTTTAAACCTTTACCAGACGACAAAATTTTAGCTTGGCCCAAATTGAAAGCATTTGCAGACGACAAATTAAATGTCACTTAAAACATAAAATTTGTCTTTCATAGGGTTACCAGCATTTTCTCCCTTTCCAACAATGTTTTCAAAACCCTTCTGTCTCAGGGGTGTTTAAAGTCGGGATTGTGTGGTAAGGGGTTAACTCTTTACCAGCCGGCAAAGCTTTACACTTCGTCCAAACTGAAAGAATTTGCAGACGACATATCAAATGTGGCTACATTGATGTTTTTCTGTTTCTGAAAATCTTTAAAAAAATGTGGAAAATAGAAACAATGCTGGTTTTCAAAAGCCTTCTTCCTCAGTGTCGTGCAAAACTCGCGGTCGTGTGCTATAGACGTAATGCTTAGGCTGCTAAGTGCAACTTACCGACCTTTTGCGGGCAGTGTAGATCAAGATCAGACTACACAGAACGTGCAGTCTGATCTTGAATCTACTCTGTTCGATAAGGAGATATTTTTCTCTAAAAAAATAAGTTTGAAATAGCATTATTTTGGTTTTTGTACTATCGGTTTGAAACTTTCTTTAACTTATTTAGCAGGATAAAAGTTAAACTGCCATTTTAAGAGCCACCTGGAAAATTGTTGAATTAACGTTACCTGAAAACGCAATTTCAGGTTAAGAAACTGCACATTAAAGACATAATGCATCCTACGTAAATCGTTACCTTTCAAAGCTTACCGACTTCTAGTCTTGATCATGAAGGGAAATGACCGAACTCGAATGAATTTTCTTGAACAAATTCCAAACACTCGGTTCCGCACTCAGACGAGCCGTACAACAACGTATGACATTATTTATATATCAAATCCACGCCTGTCCCCACTTTTGCGCAATCCTCATTTGCATGCAACTATTGCAACCACCTGACAATACATTTCCATGTTACTTAATTATAAAACAATTCTGGTATTGCAGACTCCGCCACACTGCAATCATTTTATCATTTGTTTTGAACCTTTATGTAAACATCTTTTTTATTCATGTAATGTAAAGAGGGTGGGTGTCACCCTTGATATTTAGACCCGCCCCAATTTGAAGACTACCAAAGTTGTATAGGTAATTTTCGTCGCTAATTAGAAAAGTAATCGATCACAGAAGATTCCCTGGGGTAGATGGGTGTGAGGTTTCACAGTTTTTGTATTGTGTATTTACGAGCCCATTGTGAAAGCCCAGCTATATTTACATATTCGGCGTAATACTACTTGCTCATCCTTACATCGCAAGATGTGTTCGCCTTCACCCCAGTACTTTTTGCAAACCTTTTTTTTTTCGGCCTAGCTGAATGTGCTGGCTTTTGATCTCCTTTTTGGTATTATATTCGAATGAATATACAGAAATTTGCGATTGGTCAAAAATAAGGACATGTTTATTCTGCTGACCCCTGCAAACCTTTTGGCGGGCAAATTTATGCCGTCTATCTTCTTTTTTTTTTTTTAAGATATTTTTTGTTTGTCTCGCAGTTGGCCACTTTTGAAACCAACGTGACAAAAGGCGAGATCATACATGACAATTTCCTGTACACCACATTTTTTTCGCGCTTGTTTCTATTTAAACGGGTTCAATGTTATACATAAAAATTTTACAAGGGTTTTCTTCTTTTAAAACAGATTTCTTCTGCAAATAGTCCAGTGTGTCATTAGTTCATCACGTGCTTTTGCTAGATTACTGCAACTGTTATGAATAGGAAATGTTTAAAGGAAAACTAAACATAGCCTGGGTTCCAGTCCGATCATTTTTTCCTCTTTTATATTCGGAATTTACTTTGCCAAAAATGACGCATCATTTTTGGCAAAGTAAAATCCGAATATAAAAGAGGAAAAATGATCGGACTGGAACCCAGGTTAAACCGAACAAGGCGAATCCTCTAACCAGGCTATTGAGGCAATTGATTTATTACAGTGCTAAAAATTGGACACACTCTGGCAAAAGAGCATTTAATGCATCTCTGTGATTCATTTTACCAAACAAGTCATCACATAATAATGGATGCATAAAATCTATTTTGTCTAAAAACCGACTGAATCCCGAGATAGACTTGTCCTTTGATATGCAGAAAATTAACTGATATCAAAAAGTTTCGACCCAGGACAGCCTGCGCGGACTGCGCAGTCTGACCTGGCCGATACTTTTTGTAGATGCATTGAGCCCCATTTTCACAGAGCATGGCTCAAATGTATTTATCCCTTGTTATACAACGACGCCCTTATATTTTATCAACGGAATATGAAATTTTACAGTAAGTATAAAAAGAACTTGGTACACGTAATTCCTTGTGTTTTCTGCAGGTATTTCAGCCCATGTTTTAGTTTTAAAGCAAATTTTCAAGCCAATGCAAATTAGCAGTCTTTTATAAGAATGTCTATAAAGAAAACTTGAGAAACGAAATATGGTTTAAAGTTTGTCTTCTTCTTTTTCTTCTCCTTTTTGTTGATCATCATCATCATCATCTTAATAATAATAATAATAATAACAACAACAACAACAACATCATCATCATCATTACTAGTGTTACTATCATAATTACTTTTTTTTTCATTTTTCATAATTTTTATTTAGCAGTATAACCTTGAGACGTCAAAGTTGAGAGTGTGAGACACTCGGGTTATTCGGTGCACCTTACATTTCTACAGACGAAGTATCATCTTGCAGCCATCCGTAATTACAATCAGAACGCGTCACATGAAAACTACCTCCTCTCTGTCGCTCTCCTGTCAGAGTTGTGGCCTTCGGTTTTAGTTCTTGGCCAGACGACAAAATACTAGATCCGTCCAAATTCAAGAATTTGTAAACGACAAGTTCAGTGTTACTAAAATAATACTATTATAATTTCATTTATAGGTAAAGCCTACTTCACTTAACCTGATCCTGACCTTTGTGGTGAATATATAAGTAGGCATATAAATAGAACTGCGACTACTATTCGGGAAGTTTCGTTCACATTCGCTGAAGTTACGGAAGACTTGAGCTACTTCTATGTTAGATACTTATATAGACAGGTAGGCAATTTAATACCATATGAAACATCCTGTGACCATTCGGGACATATGCCCAACGCAGCCCCGTGCTATGCCGACGGCAAAATCAGAATTTTAATATATGTAATGATGTTGACCTGGGCTAGGTTAGATGAAGTAAGCTATAATATGTTAAGACGTCTAAATCTTATTTTCAGCATGGCCTTCTTAAACCCGCTACACACATACATCCATCATCTTAGGGAGAGAGTCTCAGACTGACAGATACAGAGAGAGAGAGAGAGAGGCTATGGGTTTTGATGCGATTATCACAAAATGTTGTTTAAGAGTACAAATTTACGAAAAGGTATACTAACGAAACGCTCTTGTCATCTTTAATATTTTGATATCAAAGGATTTTTCTAATTAAGTTGATATAAATCTATCATCGTGGAGAGATTTCAGACGTTATCCAGAACTCTTATATTGCAACAGACTGTGCTGATGCTTTCTTAAAAAAAACATGTGCTTAATAGGAAGCAACTCTTCGTGGATGTCCAGTTCGTGTAAGACAGAGACAGAAGGGAGGTGGAGGAGGGAAAAGGGGGGGGGGGGAAAAGCTCGGGGAGGCGAGAGAGCCGACGTGCTTGCGTAATTTAAAATTCTTAATAACCTTAACTAGGTATAACTCTTTCATTCTGCCCAAAGTCACGAAATTTATGCACAACACTGTCGAAAATAAGTACTAATTTACATGTCATTCCGTGAGGCAACGTGTTATTCACTGGTCAATTCGAGTTATAGTGTACTGCAAACAATGTAGATCAAGATCAGGGTGAAAAGAACGTGTTGTCTGATCTTGAATCTGCTGCTTCTCTAGGGTCGTGAAAACACGGTAGTTGGTTAACACAATTTTTTTTTCAAAAACAGATGATAAAATAAACATATAAAATATCAATTAGATTTGCGGTTGTGAATGTCAACTAATCTAAATTTCATGCTCCCCAAAAATAAACATCTGTTTTAAATATTCTTCATCAATGAGTGCAAAAAAATGCAAATTCATTCAATTTTCACGTCACTTATAATTATCGTCGGTTTTTCGCAAACAAAATTCTAAATTACTTCAAAGAACGAACATCTTCAACGAAAGAAAAAAGGAAACGATAGGCCTGGTGTTAAAGGAAGCTATTCAGATTTGTTATTATCTCACAAAACCACTTAATTAAATACGGTGATTTCCAGCAAATCATCATGACAGAAAAGAAGAAAGATAAGTATGATATTTTGTCATCGTATTTCCTTAAAGACCCAATAGCGCCCCAAAACAATGCAGGCGTTAAAATGCATTTAATCCAAATCATACCATTTAAAAGTATGGAAAATATTGTGAAGATGACAATCTGTCATTGTGTTGTCGGTCCAAGTGTTAGTCGCTGGCAGAAAAATGAGTTTTAACATCAGACAAAAAGTAAACAAAAGTATAGTCGCCTGGCAACTTTTAACCTAGTTTGGAATTTATTTCTTTGCCAGCAACTAACACTTAAACCAACCGTACAATTACAGATTGTCATCTTCACAAAAATTTCCATAATTTAAATGGTACGATTTAAATTTAAATGCATTTTAACACCCGCTTTGTTTACTTTTGGAAGCTATTGTTACTTTAATGGGCTTCGTAGTCTGTTAAGTTATTTTTAGATTTCGCGCCAGAGTTTCGCAAAGACTTCTAGGAATGTCACATGATCAATAGAACGCGTCGATCATGCGGTTTCGTATTCACATCATTTCGATGACGTCACATCTGTTGTAATGAAAATAGACACAGTTGCCTAAATTGATCGTCCTGTTATTTATACCCCCAGAATTGTATCTTTTTACTTAGCGTAACCGTACGGTTTCTTTGACTGCAAAGAAAATCATATCTAGTTCTATTTATTGGTGTTTTACAAGAAATTTAGATTCACTGAGTTTAAACGAAATAGCCTACTTTAAAGAGAACAATCATTGAGAAAAAAAAAAAAAAAAAACTGTAGGAGACATGCTTTCTGAAAGAGGGGCATAACGCATTCGCAAAAAGTATCGACCCATGTCAGCCTGAGCAGTCCGCTGTCTAAGGACCATACTACCTCATGAACCAGCCGGTGTTTTTTTTTAATGGATCTATACAGGAGTATATGTGATGAATTGCTTGGTATAATGTATCACGGAGATATATTAAACCCCCTTTCCCCCTTTTCCCAGAGCACGGCTTACATATTATGTATAGCGTGTGTTGTTGTTGAGAGCACTGGCTTTCAAATCAGATTTAAATGGAAATGATAATGACCTTTTCGGTTTATATTTTCAACGACCTGATTACTGTGTAGTAAATTTCTTGTATGTATTACTTCTAGTGTAAAAAGTCGTGTAAACAAATTTCCGCTGTTACTATGTCATCTATTTTCTGTCCTTTCCCTGTCAAGATGGTACCAAGGAGTAATATTTGAAATACAATATTTTTTTCCTAAATAAACGTTCTGACGTAAAAACAATGAGGCTAAGGGAGCGATCGCCTGTAACAGGCACTTGCTCCTTTGCCAAAATGTGTGAAAGGCCGTCCACAGCAGAAGTACATGTATTAGTTCCGTAATAAATTCAATACGTAGCACAGATTAGTATATAGCCTGGATTACCTGCCCCTAACACTACGTACTCTTGTAGTACGGCGGGATACCAGACTAAGATTAGTACTCATAGTAAATGATCTTACAATTTTTGAAATTATACTTGTCTTTATTTTGTTCGTAGTATTTACGTTCATGCTATACGATATATAACATAAGGAACCAATCTTAAATGCTAGCTGCCAAAATTGCCAAGAGGTTCCGCTTGGTATGGTGGCAAATTTGTGATCAGAAAGTCCTGGTTCATTTCCTGTTGACGGCGCAGATCATGGGATGTTTTTTCTTTTTTCCTTTGGCATAATACTGCAGAATTTCAGCCTAACACTAGTAAAACCCGCGATGACATGAGTAAATATACTGTCGTCGTGATTTTGCTTAAAAACGGTTGAAAGTTCTGCAAATCTATGTATAAGTTTATTTCTAGAATAAAAAATGACCGTAGGGTTTATTTGGCGCGCTGAAGGTTAAATCTGAATACAGCCGATTCCTAAGTATAGGATTCCTACTACGAGTGGTGCGGCTACAATTTGCCATGATAAACATGCATGTACATAGTGAGACAGGGCAAAATACCAGTGAGCCACAACTGATGGGGCTTAATGCATTTGCAAAAAGTATCGACCAAGGTCAGCCTGCGCAGTCCGCGCAGGCTGACCTGGACCGAAACTTTTTGCTTTTAGTAAATTTCTGCATGTCAAAGGACCAGTGTACCTCATGATTCAGTAGGCTGTTATACAAAGATTTTCTGGATCTATAATCCTTATATACTTATATAATATAACGAACTTGTTTGGTACCATTGCCCTCCAATGCTTTTGCGCATAGTAAAGATCAAGATCAGATTGCCTAGAACACGAAGTCTGATCTTGGACTTACACTGTCTGACATTGTGTAGCATATTCTGATAGAACAGCTGCGAAAATGTGACAATTTTGTCTGTTTCCTTTAATTGAAAAAAAAGTTTATTTTTTTGAAAGCGCTATAGGAGGTAGGCTAGGTTTTTAATTTGCGAGGCTGCATTTATTGGTACATCCTGTCATTTTCACATTGAAAAAGTAATTACCGACATTTACAAATAGTGACAAACCACCAGCTCGCCATTTTGAAGGTCAAAAATTGGTCAGCGATGATAAAGCACAAATCGATGACTACTAACCTTCACTAAGTCACCTGAAAAATTCCCATAAGTAAATCTTATCATGCATTTTGATACTGTATTGTATCACTATATCTTTACATAATTATATAACAGTGTAGATTCAGGTCAAAAACACATTTTTCGTAACCGCCTCTTGATTGAAACTGTTCCTAATGTCAATTAAAAGTGCCCATGATATTTTTCGGTTGAAAAAGAATCCTGTAATTATTACGTATAAAATAGTCCAGGGCAAAACACTTGAAGCACCAACTGTATCAGTATACAGAAATCGATATTCCTGTGTTTAAAATTTTTATCAAACCATCTAATGTTTTTGAGACCCCAAGGAAGAAGATATTTGGAAAACAAGGTGAAATGCTGGCAACCAGTATTTTGTCCTTTTCCTAGAATGTTTTTTACCTTTTTAAAGACAAACCCCACCTTGTAAGCCTCATTCAATTAGTCTCCTGTAAATGCTTTGAATTCGGACACTTCCAAAGTTTGTCGTTTTCCCACACACTCCCGAGATTTAACGAGCCTGAGGAAAAGCATTTTTGAAACATTGTGGGAAAAGGAGAAAATGCTGATAAAAAGCATTTCCTGTTTTTCCCCCACAACGTTTTCTACAAAGGCTTTGAAAAACAAATTACATCATATGAGTCACATTCATTTTGTCGTCTGCAAATGCTATCGATTTGGACGCGTCCGAAGTTTGTCATTTGGAAAGAGTTAAGAGGGTAAAGTTTGAAAAATTAAAGTTCTCAAACGCCAGTATGAAATTCCTTCGTTGTCGTTGTTTTTGTGGTTGATGATTTCGGCAAATTTATCAAAGTATAATAAATTCTTAGAGTAAGATTTTGAGTGTTTCACGATACGATAAATTTGCAGTAAATGTTTTACAGTAGTTCAACAAACAAAAACCTGGTTAGCTTCTCGGTAATTTCGAAGTATTTCAAAATATTTCAAAATCTACAGATTTGAGCACGAGGTTTACGAATATATCGTAATAATCTAGCATTTCGGTCTTGTAAACTTGTAAAACTTGGATGCGACTGAAACTCGTTTGCGATTAACACTAACCATATCTTGCATTAAAAGACCTCCTTCAATACCATTTGCAAATGGTAGACCAAATTGAACTGCAAGCCCTAGTAGTCTAAAACGAAGCGGAAGTGTAAGCGGTCTGCTTGACATCCTATCAGCAGAATAAACAAAGTGTAGGACCGGAAGTATGCACTGTAAGTGACTTGGGATTCTGTACAGTGACGGTCTGTCACTTGGGTGTTAAAACTGTGTTCACACGGTAAGTCAAACTGGTGCTTTTTCATTTATTTTGATTGTTATTATAAAATATTCATATGAAGTTAATTGTTTGTCATGTATAGACCATAATGAGAACACGTGCGTTGTGAACCTTCCTAGGAGCAGTGGGGATGCCTTAATCGGTTGACCGTGCTAAAAATACAGATGATTTTGTCCAAAAAAAATTGCCGTTTTCTATTCGATTACTCGGCTTTAAAAAACTGTTTTCTAAACGGAAAATGTATAAAAAGTTTCTTCGCGGTTAATAGATCTTAGGCGACTGTACAACCGTAAGTTTCCCAGTGGAGAGTCTCTATGAAGTACACACAGTCCCCAGCAAAATCCACTTGCAATCATTCATTCATGGGGTTGGAGGTCCAAATCAAAGATTTGCTTAAGATTCAAGATGACAAGTTACATGTGCAATGATTTTAATTATTTCTGGCAGCGAGTCGATTGAAATGCCAGAAAAACAACTAAAAAAACTGGAAACATGTCGTGTATGACTCCTGTACACCGCTGACGAATTGGTCGGTTTGCTCAATGGCAAGCTTCCAAAAAGACATTTTATTTTGTTTCAAATATTGTTTTCGTGGACCAACTTTTGTTTTACATGTCAGTAAGTGAGAAAACATCATTTTTGAAAAAAATGAACACGTTCAGTGGCTTAGTTTTGTAAAAAGAACCGGATTCAGGTCCTGTGACATATTTTCCCTTTTATGAGTTCAATAACATATTTTTGCTGACTATTTATTATCTCCAAAAGGAACAGTAACATACTGGCATGTGTAATTAATCACGTTTCGGTCACCCTTGATTTTAGCGTCACATGACATGTGATACATTGAACCCAGCATGTCACTGCTACTCGGTGCATATTTCAGTATATTACTGCAAAATCAGCATCATTCAGCATCTTTCTAACATTGTTTGGCATTTGTAAAATAAATATTCTGCCTTTTGAGTATAAATTGACAAACGTACGGGGCTCGTTTTCATTCTAAGACACATAAATTGTTATTTTTTTTCTGAAGGTGCCAATTTGATTGCTTTCATGCGTTTCGGCCAAAGTTTGAAACACCAAGGGCTCGGTCACTCATGCTACAGCGCCGGAGAAGAATGGTATTCACCGGATACAAAGATCGCTTGTTAGTCTTGTGACTTTCAGAAAAATTAAATAGTGCGGAAAAATGTGTTATTTTACTCATAAAAGGGAGGTAATTACGGATATGTTACGGGACCTGAATCCGGTTCTTTTTGCAAATCTAAACCACTCAAAGTGTTCATTTTTTTTTTTTTTTTTCAAAATGATAAGTATTCTAAATAACAGACATGAAAACAAAAGTTAGTCCGCGAACACAATAGTTTGAACAAAATAAAAACAGAGTGTCTTTTTAAAAGCTCGGTAAGCAGCAAACCGAGCTGTCGTCCACATGCTGTCAACAGGCATCATACACGACATATTTCCAAGCTGGAATTTTCCTGAAGATTGTGTGTACTGCAAAGGGACTCTCCACAAGATTGTGGCATGCAAAACAAAAATTTAAAAAATGTCTGTTTTGTGGGTAATATCTTAGGTAAAAAAGTGTTCTGTTAGCTGTTTTGCTCAGTACATGAAAGTAAGGGATAAAACAGAAGTAAAACTGAAAACTTATTCATACATTATTTTAAACAAAAATACAGCTATTAGGTTCTTAGCGAGTTTGTGTCTTTTTGATTTGCAGTTGTTTAAAAAAAAAAGAAAAAAACAAAAGTTTTATTTCGCCTTCATATTTTACTCTATATCACATACCGCGGTAGTGAGTCACTGAAGCTGAACAGATGATTCGTTTTTCGGGACTTATGATTTTAAGTGTTGCTTTTAGAGATCTCGTGACAAAATTTAGACAGAAGCCACGTTGTTGGGGATGAAAAATGTTTTTGACCCATTTGTGTTGAGACGTATTGTGTGTGACAAGATTGAACTCACATAAGTTATTTTCCCTATATCATCTTAAGTTTCTGTGCAATTTATGTAGATTTAATCGATGGGCCGAGGTGAGGTAATTGAATAAGCAAATGCCTCAGTTGAATTCTGTCAAAAAATATAGTCTAAGGCAGACAAAAGTACCCGGTGTGGAATTTTCTGCTCTGGCTGAATCCCCTTTATTGGAGAGGTCATCAGACCTTACCAACAGTGGTGAGTTTAAAAGGCAGACTGCATCAGAAATTGCGGTCTAAATCCATTTCTTTTTACGAAATTGTTCTGATACACAGTCTGTTTCGTAATGGTTTTATAAATAAACCGAAATCAAAAAACTGAAATAAGAAATAGACGTGGTTTGTTTTTATATGACGATTTCAAAAAAAGATTTATTATATTGATTTGATTGCAAATGATCTCTACAATAGTTCGGTAATTTTTCATTAAACAAATAAAGCTAAGCAAAAAAAAAAAGATTCGTTAAAAAAGAGGAAACCGCGGGAAAAGATCACGCGACTTGAAAACGCGGGAAGAAGGTCACGTGTCTGTCATATAACGCTAAGAGGTTTCTACACAGCGGCAATCATAATCATTAATGCCTTACTTGTTTATTTACATGTATCAGTATAATATATTGAAATTAAAAGCCAATAAAATAATATTTGAAAACATTGATGCTGACCTCTCCTGGCTTCTTTTTCAGAGAAGCCAACTTGTATTGTTATTCAAATTCTAAGACTAACCATTTGATTGGTAATGACAAAACGCCTCAGCCAATCAGATGGCTAGGTTAGAAATCAAGACAAGGAACAATATAGCAGTACAGTTGGTGTTGGTATATAGCTGGTACAGCTGTATACACTATATACTCTTGGAGTTTAAATAAACATCTATACCGATTCAATCATTTTTCAACCCATTTCATCTTTGTTTCATCGAACTATGATCAATTTTGTATCTTCATGCAAAATGTTGCCCATCACGGTTGCAAGGTTGCATAGATTACGACCGGGGACCATTAAAGAAATTAAAGTTGTCACGTTTCCGGTTTAAATGGAAGATTTCCGATGTACATGTTTGTATGTATTCCTTACTCGATATATATATCTATCGAGACTAGCCATTCTACAGTCTATCAAATTTTAACACCGTTTTTTTTTTTCTCTCTGGCTGTAAGGATGTATCTTTAAGTTCAACATCGGCAATGCACCCTTCGAAACGTTTTCTTTATCTAACAAGTATTTACTCTGAACAAATAAATCTTTGCTACGAAATACCAAATGACACCTACTGAACAAAAAAAGAACAATATGTTTTGTAGCGCTTAACATAGTTAAACAGAATTTGCATATTTGGTAAAATTCTTAATAAAGTTGGTATATATTTTTTTCTGATAACCTTTATTACTTCCAAAACAGTCAAGGATGCTAAAGTTTATTCAGTTTCTTATAAAAATTTGAAATATTATGGTAAAACTAGGGTCTTACCATCAGAAGAAATTTTAAATAGTTTCGCTACAATGTAATTTTGTGTCCCTGAAAAACGGTTTAACCATTTAACACTACGACACAATCACGGGTTTTAACGACCCTGAAGAAAAAGCCTTTTGAAAACATTGTGGGAAAAGGAGAAAATGCTGGTAACCAGCATTTTTCTTCTTTTCCCACAATGTTTTCTAACCTTCCCAAGACAAATTTCGATTTTTGAGTCACATTTATTTTGTCGTCTGCAAATGCTTTCAATTTGGACAAGTCTAAAATTTTGCTGTTTGGTAAAGAGTTAACACTTTACCATAGACAAACATAATTCCTGCAGAAGACAAATCTTGAAATATTGGGAATAGGAGAAATCGCTTGTAAAGATATTTTTTTTCTTTGGACTCAGCGTTAATCTGAGTCAAAAGAAACTGTGTGAAACCACTAATTACGTGAACGTTGATCATTTATACCTTTTTAAAGATTTTTTTTTCAAAACTGTCTGCTGTATATTTGTTTCGAAACATTGGGATTTAAACTCAAACACACAATCTCCTGTTTTATTGACTATGAGAAAGAAATATTCTGAAAACATTGTGGAAAAAGTCGAAAATTTTCTTCTATCCACACAACATTGTCTTCCCTGTCAGTTACGAATTCTTTCCTTCCAGACACATTTTGTTTGTTGTCAGCAAATGCTTATAAAATGGACAAGTCTAAAATTTTGTCGTCTGGTGAAGAGTTAACTCTTTCACTGCCAATGTCGCCTCGCATGTCTTTTGCTGACGGCGTAGATCAAGATCAGACTGCACAAAACGTGCAGTCTGATCTTGATCTATGCCATCCGTTACTTGATACTAACCTTTGACCAAAATCAGTTTCATAATGCAACGAAAAGATACATTTAGACCCCAGTAATTGTATTTGGCAGCAAAGGAGTTAACGTATGGGTGGGTGATTAATCCTTAAAACGCTGAATTAATTAAATGAACTTTTTCAATTTGGAGAAAAAAAGGCCAGATATTGCTAATTCTAAGGTTTTTCCTGTCAGATTTTGGAACAGAATAGCAAACAGCAAAGATCTAAGACCAGACATCGTGTTCTGCGCAGTCTGGTCTTGGTCTGCACTATCTGCAAAAGCAGCTTTAGTTGGTTCCAATGCTCTGTGTGTTAGAAAAGGTAAACATTATAGATGGGTGGAACCCCGCGGGCAAGCAAGCAGTGTTCGTGTAACGCCAAACATGGTGTCGGGTATCGTTTTTGAATTAAAAACTAATCTGTCACAAAAATAAACTAAACTATTTGTGATTTGGGGAATTCGTTAAATAACAATTCATATACTTAAATTAGTGTCTTTAATTTGAAAATAGTTTTTTGCCCCTTTCATCTACGGTAGCGGTTCGAAACTGTATTATGAGAATCACGTTCGGTAAATAATTCGCCTTGACTGTTTAAAATTTCTAATTTCTTTATTTTTGACATTAGATCTGTGCATACTTATTAGCATTTATGTAGCCCAAGTCTGAACGACAGGAATTGTCTCTTGTGTTTGAACGATCATGAACGAGAAGGCTTTTGCAAACACTGTGGGAAAGTGAGAAAATGATGATAATAAGAATATCCTCATTTTCCTACTATGTTTTCTACTACCTCAAAGACAAATTCCATCATTTGAGGTACATTGAATTTGTCATCTGCAAATAGTTTAAAGTTGGATTGGGCCAAAATTTTGTTGTCTGTTAAAGGGTATATAAATCTACTTTTACGTCCTTCTGTGACGCAGACAACACTTTGCGTCTTCAAGCGGACCGCTTTTGAAAACGGTGTGGCAAAAGTAGACAACTTTTACAATAATATCACCTTTTTGCTACCCTAAAGAAGAAAGCCTTTTGAAAACATTGTGGGAAAGGAGAAAGTGCTGGTAACCAGCATTTTCCCACAATGTTTTCTACCCTTTCATAGACAATTTTATCCATTGGAGTCACACTGAAATTGTCGTCTGCAAATTTCGACCAGTCTAGCATTTTGTCGTTTGGCTATTTATTTATGAGCTATGCTCCGTTAAACGGTGGTTAAATGTATCTGCAAAATATACCGAATCTTTTCGCAAGCAGTCAATTCTTTGCATGTCAAAGGACCAGTCTACCTTATGATGCAGTGAGCTGTTAGACAAATGGACTTTAGGGATTCACACTTATGTGATAACTTGCTGGGTATGATGCATCACCGATATGCATTAAACCCCCTTTTGCCGGATTGCTGCTCATATATATCAGCCATGCTCTGTGAAAAGGGGGCTTAATGCATCTGCAAAAAGTATCGATCCATTTCAACCTGCGCAGTCCGCGCAGGCTGACCTGGGCCGAACCTTTTCGCTGTTGGTCAATTTTCTGTATGCCCAACGACCAGCTTAACTCATGATTAAGTCGATTATTAAAAAAAAATGGCTTTTATGGATCCATAATTATGTAATGACTTGCTTGGTATAATGCATTACGGAGATGCATTAAGTCCCCTTTTGCCTCAGCATCGCTCTATATATAAACCTTATTGGGTCATATTACTCACGTTTTACTAGTATCTTTTCAAAGTTGTCTGCAGGAAATTTGTTTCTAGAAGCATGTGTTAAATATACATGTATTAATATCTATTTAATCACGCTTTTCTAGGCTGTTATCATATCACTTTCCGAACACGAAGTGATTTGATTGTTTCTCTCTTTAACTGTTTACCAAGGTTTGTCCGAAATGGAAGAATTTGCAGACGACACATTAAATGTAGCTAAAATGATTGGAACTGTCTTTGAAATAATAGTAAATATTTTCAAAAGTTTTTTTTTCTCAGGATCGTTAAAACTCGGGGCTGTGTGGTAAAGTTTTTTGCCTCAAAATTCGTTTGCTTATGCTATACGATTGTGTTTTCTTACATGCACTAGATACAAATCCAGATGTTTCGATTTCATTGAATGCTCATGATACTGAGTATTATCATATTTTCATTCATCTATAATGACAATATCAAAGTTTCGGGTTATCATGTTTTCATTCGTTAAAGATGATAATAATGAAGTTTCGAGTTACTTTGTTTCATTTGCTAAATGCTGTTGATATTAAAGTTTCGAGTTATTTATGTTTCATTCCTTTCCTGACATCATATCGAAGTTTCAGGGTATGTCGATTTTATTTATTTACACTGTTTATATTAAAGTTTCGAGTTATTATGTTTTTCATTCATTTCCTCTGGTAATATTGAAGTTTCTACTTATTTCGTTTTCATTTGTCTCATCTGATGATAATGACGTTTCTGGTTATCTTATTTTCAATTCATTCGTTTCCGCAAATAATATTGCAGTTTCCAGTTACTTGTACATGTATTTTGTTTTCATTCGTATCATCTTATAATATTGAAATTTCTAGTCATTAAGTTTTCATTCGTTTCCGCTAGTTATATTAAAGTTTCTAGATAATCAATTTCTATCAATTTCTTCTGCTGATTTGGAAGTTTCTAGTTACTTTGTTTTCATGCGTCTCCTATGATAACATTTAAATGTCTGGGCATTTAGCTTTTATCTATTTTGTCTGGCGATATTAAAGTTTCTAGTTGTTTAGTTTTCATTCATTTCCTCTGGTAATTGTAAAATTTCAAGTTATTTAGTTTTCATGCATTTCCTTTGGAGACATTGAAGTTTATTTATTTAATTTTCTGTGATAATAATTGTTGGAGTCTCTGGTTATTTAGTTTTTATTCGTTTCCCCTGGTGATATTACAGTCTCTAGTCATTTAGTTTTTCATCCGTTTTGTCTGGTGATGTTAAAGTTTCTCGTTGTTTAGTTTTAATTTGTTTTCCCTTGTGATATAAAAGTTTCTTGTTACTTAGTTTTCATTCAATTCCCCTGGTAATATTGCAGTTTCGATTTATTTAGTTAGTAAAGTTTCATTGTTTTCCCTGGTGATGTTAAATTTTCTCGTTACATGTATGTACATGTATTTAGTTTTCATTCGTTTCCCGCGGCGATGTTAAAATTTCTCGTTATTTACGAGTAGTTTTCATACGTAGTTTATTCTTGTAGTTTTCATTCGTTTCCTATGATGTTCCTACGATGATATTTATAATCTTGTTTTCGTTCGTTTTCTTTGGCAATAAAAAATAACTTTCAAGTTATCTAGTTTAAATTGCTTTCATTTTCTTTGTTCATTCGTTAATGATGATTATACTGGGGTTTAGGGTTATTTGTCTTCTTTTGTTTATACTGATGAAATTGAACATTGGTATTATTTTGTCTTAAATCGTTAATATTGATTACACAGAAGTTGCCCCCCCCCCACTTTTTTTTTTTCATTGCGTATACCGATAATAATGAAGATTCAAGTGATTTTATTTCGGTTAAGCTGATACAAATGAGGTTTAGGCGTATTTTGATTTTATTCATTTATGCTGATGATATTGAAATTTGGGGTTATTTTGCTGAATATGTGTTTCCACTGATAAGACTGAAGTTTAGGGTAATTTTGTTTTCATTCATTTTCATTGATGATATTTAAATTTCAAACCAGTTTGTTTTCGTAACTGATACAATGTTTTCTCCTTTTAAATGCAATTCCCACGGCTATTACTTAAGTTTAAAGTTTTAATAATTCATTATCGTTTTCGAGATGTTTCGGAAAACGTTATTATACGAGTTGGGATCTAATGATTATACAAAGTTTAAAAGTCGAACAGAGATTTAGCTATCATTTGAAATTTGATAGCGTATCATCTGATTTTCGGTACAGTGAGTCGTTTTTGTATGTCTCTTAGGGATTTTGTAGACTGACTTATTGAAATTGTCAGCCGTACTTAAACCAGCTGGACTTTGAAAAAAAGGGGGGAATTTACTACTTATAGAAATGTAATGATAGAGCTCCTTATTTCCTTAGTCACAAAAATACAAATACACACAAATGAAAACATGTCTCTAGTCATAATTAAGGCAATCTTATGGTAATTATGACATCTTTATCAAACGAGTTTCATGGCTATTAGAGCCGAAATGCCTGAAATAAAAATGCTATTAGTACATCACATATTTGTAGAAGCGTCAACCAATGCCATAGGTGACTAAAGTTGTGTCATTTTTTACCTGAGTTTATGCGCTTTTTTGCAAATGATATTCTTATCTCGTGTATCTCATTCAGCGGCAGTTTTACCTATGGTGCCTTTAAAGACATGGTTTCAACTCGGACGGAACAGATATTTCGTCCCCCACCCACATCTTTCTGAGAATGTTTGTTATTTTTGAGTGTGAACTTGCAAGTTTTCCATGAAAATTATTGTCAGTGGTAAATATAACCTAAAACAACATAGAGATTCGGTTGGACAAATTGTATTTAATGAATTACCTTTTCATTCTGAAGTCTAAGTTTCTGAACCTCAAAGTATGAATTCTAAGACAATGTGATTCGCACTGCTCAATAAAATCCATCGTTATGCACAGAACAGAAATTTCAGGTGGAATGACTGAAACAATCGTTATTATCGTCAAAAATTATATCGTCAACATCCATGCACACAATCTACTCTTATGAAACGTTTCTCGAAATAAATAGTTCTTGTGTTTGTTTACGACGAAAGATAACATCGTCGGGGAAGAACGCTACATTACGAAAATAGCTTGTTTTATTCTAATGGTGTCGGGGTAGCGGCAATACGTACATGGTAGAACCAGGCCGTGTGTCAACCTAATTAGTACGATCTCGTGAAGTTATGTGCTCGTGACAGGCACTGGTCAATTCATTAGTTGTAATTCTATCACCGATCTCTCGATCTCTGTTTCAACATAAAGGCACAATCTGTCCGGTTTTACTCTCTGCGCCGCTTTTATAATGAATCCCAGACGACAAAATTTTGGACTCTTCTATACTGGAAACAAAAGCAAGCAACAAATCATTGTGATGTGTGGTTCAGATAATGGAGTTTATCTTGAGAGGGTGAAAAATATTGTTGAAAAGGTTGATTTCACCCTTTTCTACCATGTTTTCAAAAGCCTGTCTCTGCAGGATTGTCAGAACAGGGTAACGTTTGATAAATAATTGAACCCTTTCCCTCACACAATAAATTCAGCAGTGCCCTTAGAGAAAAATGCAAACATCACCCAAAAGTAAACTACTTAGTGTATGAGCCAAGCTCTGGCAAAAGGGGGCTTAATGCATCTCCATGATGCATTGTACCAATGAAGCCATTACATAATTATGGATCCGTGATAGCTACTTTATGTAACAACTGACTCAATCATGAGGTAGACTGGTCCTTAGACATACAGAAACTTTACCAATAGTGAAAGAAAATTTTCGGCCCAGGTCAGCCTTCGCGGACTGCGCAGGCTGACCTTGGTCGATCCTTTTCGCAGATACATTAAGCCCCCTTTTCACAGAGCATGGCTTATATATAAATCCCTCCCTATGGTATAGGTAAATTTGAGAAAGAGAGAGAGAGAGAGAGATCCTCATGCTACCTATGAAGTTTATAATGCCATGTTCTGTGAAAAGGGGCTTTAATGCATTCCCGTGATGCAATATATAAATATGGATCCATGAAATCCATTACGTCTAACAATCGACTTGATCTTGAGGTAGAATGGTCCTTTGCCATGCAGAAAATTTACAAATCCCTGAACCATCTAAGGATGCCACCAGAGTTCTTGGACGAAATCCAGTAAAGCTCAACAACAGTCACTGAGAGACAGGATATGAGGCCCCGCTTTGGCTTAAATGTGAAAGTAACACAACTTCTGATTGGCTAAACCGTTTTGTTTAGCCAATCAGAAGTTGTGCTACTTTCAAATTTTATAAAATCCTGAAGAGTAAGACTAAGAATATTCTTAAGAATGGTTGGTGAATACGGACCCTGGTCTGAGTTTTACTGATTCTGAACCTAGCCCTCCACTGATGGCATTGGTGGTGGCCTTTGTGCGTTTTTATTGGCTCACAAAATGCAAACTTTCGACTTCTTGGACTCATTTTCCCATCTCAGCTGTTATATGCTCCGACACGTCGCACGTTCGGTCAGGCCGTAGTAGAGCGCAACGTGTCATAATACGCCGGATCTGTAATACCAAGTTCACCAAGATCACTTACGATGGACAATCAAGGTCTGATGCGCCACGTTAAGGCCAGTTCAACTGTATTACCTTCTACCTCGTTCTCTCAATGATAAATCGGCCTAATCGTTACAAAAGTTTTGATCATAAAAAATTCTGTCATGATCCTTACGATCTTTCCGAGGGCACCAAGCTTCCCCAAGATCAACACAGTTCGATCCCACGACCCCACACACTCACCTTGACAACTGGCCACTAAGGTTTGGTGTAGTGATAGTTTGTTCAGCATGCTTTCTCCGTAATGCGCCAACAGTCGACTACTTTTAGATCGCAAACTTGACAGACTATATATCAAGTCAAAATCTATTTTCGAAATCTTAATAAGTTTCGCGAAGCAAAAACCACACGCGTACTTTGACAGTCCATCATCTGGTGTTGGGATGTACATGTATCCTAAAACTTCATTTAATTGATTTGTGACAGTGAATGTTTAAGAAAAAATTGTTCGTCTGAATTTTTTGTTAATAATTCCCAGCATATCCGACAACTCTCCTGTGGTGGCCATCTTTATTTACGTTCTGCTGATGTTGGATAGCAAATATAACACGCTATTTGATTGGTGCTTTCAGTCCTGACTGCAACCAATCATTACACGTATTGCGAAGCTAACACAATATAATGCTCGATCTGGGCCAATCCCATTATGCTACGCGTTCGCTTAACAAAATAATCCGTGCTTAAGTGAGCCAGCAAATTTTAAGTTGCGCATGCAATTATGCATTTATTATTGTTATCAAAATCAACCACGCTTAAGCACACTGTGTAAATTTATGCAATCCAACCATGTTTAAGCATACGGCTAACCCTTATCCAATCAACCCACCCTTAAGTTTATGGCTAACCCTTATCCAATCAACCCACCCTTAAGTTTATGGCTAACCCTTATCCAATCAACCCGTCCTTAAGATTATAGCTAGTCATTAAACAATATAACAATTTTATGAAACATTGACATGCTCATAAAATTAAAATAAAAATGGGTTAACAAGTCAATCTGATGAAGGTCAGCAAACAAAATGGCTAACCTTTTTTATAAACATTTTTTACTTAAATCAAATTTTTAAAAATTAAAAAAAAATTTGAAATATTAAGCTAACCAGCTCATCAGCTAACCAACGCACCAGTTAACCAACTAACCCATCAGCCAGACAAACCCTTACATCAAACAATTGCTTAACCTTTTTTCCACCCCATCAACCAACGCATGACGCAATGGCTAACGGGTTTATGAGTTAGTGGGTGGGTTAAGATTTTGGTAAAAAAAAAATTTGAATTTTAATTTTTTAAAATCCAATAAACTAGTATATAGGAAGATGGAAGTAGAAAAACACAATTACAATTACGTTCCAGAATATAATATTTCAATTAGAAAAATTAAAACAGAGCAAAACAGAGACAAAATATCTTATTTGGTTATAGAAGATAAAAAAGTAAAACAAATTATTGAAGAAGCAATCTTAGATTATAAAAAAAATAAAAAGCGGAACAAACTATAAAACAGGAAAAAAAGTTCGTTTTAACTCTAGCGTTTACCGCAAGTTATTATTAGAATTAGTAAATCGATTAGAAAAAATTTATGATAGTTATTTTTATCAAGATTTCATGAAAGAAAACTTACAAGAAATAGAAAAAATTAATGAAGAAATAGAAAATATAAATAAAAAATTAAGTAAAAAATAAATTTTTTTTTTTTGTTAAGAATAAATATTTAATCTTTTTACCAGATTAAATATTTTACTTTGTTTTTGGTCTTGCCCCCTGTGCTTCATACATTTTTCTTTCTTCTTCAGTTAATCCTTGTAAGCTATAATGGCCCCTTGATAAAGTTCTATAACTTCCATCCCTCAGTATTAACCCTTTTTTATCATCTTCAAAGCTTAATGCTACTTTTTTCATTTTTATAGTTGTTAATTCGTGATGTTTACTTTTTATTCCTCCCATACTTACACAAAAATCTTTTTCAGTATCCAAACAATCTTTATAAGTTTTAAATTTTAGGTCATTTTTAATCACAGACTTTTTAACTCCTTTACATTTTTTAGTTTCTGTTTTCTCATTATATACCATATTACCATCTTTATCTTTTTTAACAGGTTTATCATAAATAAATTTACCATCTTCATCAGTTAAAGCATTACCATTTTTATCTTTTCTTAAGATAAATTTTTTCATAGCATAAGTTTTTGCTCCAGGACTTACAAATCCAGTTAAAAGATCTCCCTTTAGTTCATCCTTAAACTTACCTAACACATTACAATTTTTATCACTATATAATGGATGATTTTCCGGATAATTGCTAAAGTCAAACAAATCATTAGCATCCTCTTTTAAATCTTCATACAAATCTTCAGTTTCTATTGTTAAAACAAAACTATCAGTATCAGTATAGCACATAAATACTTTATCTTCACCAAATTTATTTTTAAAATAGTTATAATAATCTTCTAACATAGTTGTTTTGCTAATATCAAGTATGCTTACTCCTAAATAAATTGGTTTATCATATTTAATCCATGTTTTTTTCATATGAACAGCAACCAAATTTTCATCAAATATAGTATGATTATGAAAGTTATGTTTTGCTGTTAACTTTTTAAAACGTTCACTATTTTCACCATTAACTAATTCTATGTTTACTCTATTTCTTATATTTTCCATGGTTTTACCAAAAACAGAATTCATTGCTAACTTCCACAAATTATCTAAAAAATTATTTTCATCCTTCTTTGCTTGCGTTCTTAATTTTACACACTTATCAACATATTTTTTAATAGCGGTACTTTCTTGATATTTTATTCCTCTATGTATTTTTTTAATTTTTAATCCTAATCTCTGATAAGTCTTTAAAGCTTCATAATGAAGTAAATATTTTTCTTTATCATCTAAGTTTGGTATTAACTTTTCTACTTTACTTACTTTTAATTTTTCTGCTGCTAAAGGCATTTCATTATGCAAATCATGTAAATCTTTAGGATACTCCAAATCTACCTCCAGGGTACACGGATATTTTTCCCAGTTATTTAATTCTTCTTCAGTCATCCATTTAAAACCACCTACTGGTGAAGGCTTACTCATAGCCCAAGGATAAAGACTGTTTTTATCAATATAAATCCCATATATACTAGGTTTACTTGAATCATACTCACCACCCATATACTTATTGTTTGCTTCAAAATGTCTAATACTAGTCATACAAACACCACCCCTTTTAGATGCTTCAAAAAAGTTAAGCATATTAACATCAGTAAGTTTTTCTAATTTTATTTCGGTTATCTTTAGCATAGCATCCCATCCAAATCCAGGTAAAGTATAATACCAAGCAGGATCTAAGTCAAATTCTTTATGCATAGAAAATCTAAAGTTTTCCATAACATCAGCTAAAAGTACAACATCTGTTTCATTGTATAGTTGTAAATAATCCTTAATATTTTTACATTCAAAACATCCCAAACTTTTAACGCGTGTGTCAGATCTTCTGATGAAATTCCTTCTCCATTTAAGCTTGAATAAAATTCTTCTATAGGTGGTAGTTGTGTTTCTTCTAATTTTTCAAAACTATCTAACCATTCATAAGGAAAGATACCCTTTCTACTTACCAATTTTAATTTTTCTTCTGTAGATCCACCACGATGTTTTTCTAAATAATACTTTAAATTTTTAAAATCATCATTTTTTAAATTTTCTACAATTTTATCTAAACTGCTTGATAAAAACTTAAAACTATCAAGAAATCTTAACTTAATATGATTATTTCCTACCATAAGATGTTTTGTAAAACTAATATATTTTTCTTCTGTGTTAGGTAAACAATCAATTCTACCACTAGTTTTACCAAGATACTTAATAAAAATATGTGCATCATAACCAGATAAATTATGAAAGATAACAGGTATAAAATCTGGAACTTTTGCCTTAAGATTACATTCATTATGTGCGGCTCCTCTATAATTACCAGTAAAATGACAATGATCTCTTACTTTATAATTTTTATGCGTAAATTCACCACCACATATCCAACATTTTACTTCATTTTTATGTTTTTTAACTTTATCTTCAGTTAATTTTTCCATTTCTACCGGGTTTTTATAAAATTTATTATAAAGTTCTTTACTATCCTTAGTTAAAGTATCTATAAAATGTTTTTCGCTATCTTTACCAACATGTCCTCTTAATACTGGTTTTAAAACTTTTCTATCAAAACTACAAATTAAATAGTTATAACTAACAGGTATATGCTTTTGTGTTTCAATAGTATTATTTTCTTGCTGTGTTTCTGCTTTTATTTTTTGTAATATACATTCAAAATCAGCAATTACAATAAAAGGCACCATAATTT
This sequence comes from Tridacna gigas, assembly GCA_945859785.2. Classification (NCBI taxonomy): domain Eukaryota; kingdom Metazoa; phylum Mollusca; class Bivalvia; order Cardiida; family Cardiidae; genus Tridacna; species Tridacna gigas. The sequence goes on from OX244030.2 coordinate 24,065,744, forward strand.
TTCTACAATAGTTTTCAAACTTTATTAAAATTTCTTCAGGGTTTTCAGGATCAAACTTAAGCATTATTATATCAACTCCATCATGATCTTCACAACGCTCCATATGCTTTTCTAAAAGTTTTTCACTTCCAAAATGATTCATACAAAGCATACAATACTCTACATTATGATTAGAGGCTGTTTGAATTCTCAGTAAAGCTTTAATATTTTTTATTAAAACATAATGAGATTTTTTTTCTTCTTCATCTTCAATATATAACAAATTTACATGATTTTCTTTTAAACTTTTTATAGCTCTAATACGTTTGATTTTTTCCTTACCTTCTACTATCCCAAAAACATTAACACTAATTGTTGGATTTTGCCTTTCAAACTTATCTATATCAAGTAAAGAAACAGGATATTTAATTCCTTTCATATTTAAGGTATTTTTTTTAGATTTTAAGGGGTAAGTTCTTTCAGAGTGATTATTTGTTGGATTTAAATGTCTTAAAATACAATCTGTAAAACATTCATCATTCTCACTTTTCATATAAATACACGCATTTTTGTTAGCAATCCACTTAGGTAGGGGTAACGGTCCACTTGCTCTTAATGGTTCATAAATAACACTATGTAATTTAAAATGAACCACACTTTTAAATACCCACCCACTACCCATCATTAAAAAATTAACAAAATTTTCTAAAATTCTATCAATCATTTCTAAGTATACTTTTGTTATATCAGTTCCTTCTAAAATAATCTCATAACCATCTTTATCAGAAGAAGAAAAATTAGCTTCTACTATTTGTTTATTTTCACCCTCTCCTCTTTCCATTAAACATTGAAGATTTAATTTTACTTTATTTCCGCGCATGCTTTTTAAAAGATTAACAATTGTTGGTTGAACTAACTCCAAAAATTCTTGAGGTGTATCAACTGGTATTCCTTTTATTTTATGTTCAGTTGCATATTCTTTTAAGGCAGATCTATTTTTTATTACTTTTATCTTATCCACTTTATCATATATACTTTTTATTTTATTTTTTAAAGCATTAAGTTCTGATGATATACTATCTGGTGCATCTCTAACATTTTCTAAACTCCTTAACAAATCATCAACTGAAGTAGTTGGTTGCCTGGTTGGCCTTTGTCTTGGTGGTATATAGGGTGTTGGTTGTAATATTGGTGCATCAATGGTTCCCTGGTCTCTATCTAATATAGGTGGCCCAGTATTGATTAAAAGGGTAATTAATTCATCACGCCTAAGTCTTGAGTATCTTCTTAATCCCCTTTCCCTTGCTAAATTTCTTAATCCAGCTACATTATATCTATCAAATTGACGTTCCATTTTTTTAAATATTATAAATAAATCCTTAAGTCAAATTTTTTAATTTATTATTTTTTAAAAAATTAACAAAATTATTGAATATCAATTTTATATTTACCATTCCACACTCTACCATTCCAGTTTTCAATCGTTTGTGGACATCTATCAATAAACTTACTAGCTTTGTAAATTGATGGAAATGTTGTTTCTTCTTCTGTTTCAACATCCTTTAATATTACCGTTTTAGGATTTTTACCAATATCCTTTAGCCTATCATAATTAGGTACTTTTTTAAGTGGTATAACTTTTTCAGGATACAATCCATGCTCCTTTAAAACATCAATATATTTTTTCTTGTTCCAATAGGAATACCACTTAATGTTATTATCTGTTAATATCTTTTTAAAATCAGCAATCTTTTGCATATTTTTTATTTAAAATAAAAATTTACTTAATATACTACACTCATCTTATTCCCATCAATCTGAAAGTTAATCATCCTGTCACTAAGTAAAACCGCAAATGCTTCAGTATTTGCAGGAGGGTTATTAGTAAATGTTGTTTTAATATGAATATCAGTTACAGAATACTTTAACCTTTCACTTTGCTTTGATACATCAAACACAAACAAAGGAAAAAGATTTTTATAATCTGAAGGAGTAATATTAGGGTTTGATACCAATTCATCCATGTTAAAAAACTTTTTTCTAAACAAAGCAGCTTCACTATATATTCTACTAATTTGATTAGCAGTAAAATTTATATCATAATCATATGCTGGATATTTTTTTGAACCTAACATTACATAAATATTTTTAACATTTAAGTTGTCAAATATAGCTGGGTTTTGTTCTTGGTCACCACTTTTACCAGTTTGAAAACCAACAATTAAAAAACGCGGCACCTCAGGAGATGATTTAGCTGATAGCCTCCAAGTAAAACCTGTTGCTGCCTGTGGAACCGCAATACTGTCGCTTTTTATCATTCTATATCCAACTGGAAATTTTTCTTTTTTCTCGATAAATTTATAAAGTTCCATCCTATTACCATCTTCCGGACCATTATTTGTTAAGGTTGCCTCATTAGCTGCACCATAAACGGTACCATCATTTTTTACTAATTCACCTATAATTTGTAAATAACTCTCAGAAGGATGATAAAAAATATCTTGAGTTTCAATATTAATCCTAATATCCCCTCCAGAGTTGTTAAGATTGGTTCCTGTAATAGGGTCATACTCATGATATTCATATTCATCAATACTATCATCTTTTAAAATCGACGCTTTAATGTTTAAAATATCCATTTTATTATATGCAATTATAATTTTTAAGTCAAAATTATAATTGAGTTTTGTTTTTTAATATTCTAGCCATAGTTGAGGGAATGATTTGTTTTCATCATTTAAAAAAACATCCTTAAGTTTAATATTTTTAAGTTTTTCTGCAGAAGAGCTTTTTTCTCATTTTAGGATAAATTCTATTTCCGTAAAGAATGGTTACCTTAGGTATATCATTTTCTTCTAAATATTGATTTACATTTTCTTCAAATTCCTTAATGATATCAGCTTTTTCAGGTGTCAATTTTAAAACAACCTTTTTATAATCATAACTTGTATTGGTAACTTCAAGAATTTCACAATCTTCATTTATCTTAAAGTTAGCAAAAAGGATACCAACCCTTTTAGTATTGTATTTTTCATATTTTGTTATTTTAAATTTAAGATTTGACATTCTTTTTTTATTTAATGTAATAATTTGCTTGACTTAAATTTATTTTTCATAATACTTTAACTCCGGAACCCCTACTATTTAATTTCTTAACTAAATCTTGTATAGCAATGGCACTACCATCTATTAAGGTATTAATATTTTGCGTTGCAGGTTGAGTTGTTGTAGTAGGCTTTTGAGTATATTTTTCTAAAATCTTTTTAGATTTTGGTGTTAAAGCCTTTTGAACTAACTTTTTACCTGCATCAACCGCGGCACTCTTTCCAACCTCTAACGCTTTCTTTGCTCCTTCCTTAGCTACGCTCTTACCAACATCAACTGCTGAAGATGCAATTTGTTTAGCTGCGCTGCTTGTAAAAAACCTTGTAAGAAAATTAGCTAAGGTATCAAATATCCCTGCACCACCATAAGCATAATTTCTTTTAAATCCTCTCTTTTGTGATGTAATCATTTTATAGTATAGACATTAATTTTTTATAATGCTTTGAATTTAATACACGTTGTCTTTTTAATTCATCACAAATACTTACAAGCTCATTTCTTACACCTGTATTACCAGCTTCTTTACTTGCCATCAAAAGGTCTAATCTTTCTAATAGCGCGTTGGGGTTAGATGGGATAATGGTAATTCCTTTTCCACTAATGGACCTATCAAGCCAAATATTTTTAAGTATTTTTTTCCATTTGAATGCTTTACTGCTTTTTGGTAAATGACTATTTTTGTCATTATTTTTATGAAGGGTGCCAGAATTAAACATTATCTCCTTATAATTTTCTAAATCATCATCAGTATATTTATCTTTGTCCGGTTTTTTAGCTATAATTAACTCCCACAGACCAGGTGTACCTTCATAGGTTTTATTTGCAATTAAAAGATCATCTCCTAAAATTTCAACTTCCTCACTGCCAATATAAAATTTACCTTTTTTGTCATATAACCCATACGTTGTATCAGCATCATCCTTATTGGTAAATCTTCTTAGTTGTGTTGCTGCAAGTGGCCCAATAAGTAATAATGATTCTCTAGCTTTTTCCTCTTCTTCAAGAAGTTTTATCCATTCTTCTAATTCTTCACGTTCGGTATCATCCATTTGTGATTTTTCATAGGCTTTTATAGAAGGAAAGGTTGGAAATGTAATAGCTTTAGGTAAGTCTTCGATACCCTTTTTAATAGGTTTAAGCCCTTCTGTAATCTCCTTTGTTGCAGCTTTTTGTGTTTCTGTAATAGGTTTAAAAAACTTTGAAAGGCCTGTTTGTAATTCAATTTCACCTGTTTTCTCTGCAAGCTGACTATCACGAATTCTTTTCTTTGTTGCAAGATATTCTTTTACAATTTGGTCTCTTTTCACAGGGTCTTTTATCTTTAAAAATGACATATTTTTTTAAGTAAAATATTTTTTTATCTTATTTTTTTAATCAGTATTACCTATCTCACAAGCGCAAGAACATTTAAACTTAGGTGGTTTTAGTTTTAGCTTTAATGGGTTCCATTGTTTCTTTCTACTAGTCTGCGGAATTCCTCCCGTGCTTCCTGTTTCCCCTTCTCTATTAAACTCTCCTGTTCCTCTAGCTTGCTTTTTTTCCTTGACTTAACTCTTATATCTTCCTTCATCGTTTTATATTTTTCAAGTTCTTCCATAATCAAAGTAAATTCAGAATGATCTACTTTGTTGTCACTAATAGCTTTAGAAATATGAGTAAATAACGTATTTAACTTTGCCTCAGCTAACATTTTTATCTGGAGATGTTTTTCTGACTTTGCTCTGGTTCTTCTAACTACAAATTTTCCAATTATAGCAGCTAAACCAACACCTAATGCACAAGCCTCTAAAGCTATTGTTGCTGGTATTGCAACCACAGTTGATAGTAAAGCGATACCTCCTGCTCCGGCTCCTAATGCTATGGTTGTTAATCCTGTTTCAACATTATCGGTACCCTTACTAATCTTTAAATATTTTTTACTTAACTGTTCTCTAACCTTAACTTCATTTTCAAGAAATGTTTGTACCTGAGATATTTTTTGCAACCTTAAAGATTGACCATTATCTTCTACTCCTATTACTGGTTCTAATGAAGGTGCATTTGGTATATTTCGTGCTTCTGGTAATTCAGGATATATCTTTTCTCTTAGCTCCATTTTATTTACAGCAACTATTTTTTTAAATAGAATAGTAAAGACGACATAAAAATTCATTTTCATTAATTCTTACTAGCTTACTTGAGTTGTTTGTAATTGTGGTAACCACATCTGGGGTTTCCTCCAACACTACCTCATTTGTTATACTTATTTGATTAGTTTTTAGAGCATAAGATAGAGAAATTAAATCGACACCCTTACTCATCATAAAACCAAAACCTAAAGCAATAGTTTTAGTTTCTTTTGGGTTTAATATAATAGGTTGTTGCGTAAAAACATCCCAAGTAACAGGATTAACTTTTTTAGCAGGATATTTAAGTTCTACAGGGTTCCAAAAAATAGTTTTTGGTTGAACCATTTTAGGTTTATTTCCAAATTTATACACATTCATTCTTTTTAATTTACAAAATTGCGCCTAATATAGGAATATTAGCAAATGGGCTATTTGGCCCTAAAAGAAGACCTTTTCCATCATAAATTTTTCCACCTTGTTTTAAATACAATCCTTCACCTTTATTTTTTAACCCTTTACCTTTGTATGGTTTAAGATATAAACCTTCACCATCAGTTTCAACTTGACAAATATTGCCACCTTTCTTAAGATACAATCCGTTACCCATTGCTTTTTGAACTCCTGTTGATGCTAAACCAGTTAGGGCACCCACACCTAAAGCAGGTAATACTGTTTTTGCTAATACAGGTAAAGCAGCTGATGCCAATCCAGCTATCAAAGGTAAAAATCCTCCTTCTACTTTCATATTATGTTTAAGTTGTTTAGTTGACATTCTAAACGTGGTTCCCTTACCAGCTTTATAAGCTTTAGTAAGTTTATTTACTTGAGACTTAGTTAATGCTATTACATCTTTACCATGTAAATCTTCATGTTTTAAACGAATACTTGCTGGGTTTTTGTTTTTAAAAGAATGTAAATTTTTTTCCTTTTGCCCTTCTGATATATTATTTTTGCGTTAATGTAGTTTGACATTTTATATTTAACGTGATTCTCTTATATGAAATCTAATAGTTAATGTTTCTCCTCTTAAATTTAATATGTTTCCATCTTGATCAGTTATTGTAACATTTAAATCATGTATTTCATTCAACGTTAAAGGTAGGTATACTAGATTAACTGGATTTTCTATTATTTTATAACCCGGAGCAACATTTGGAAAAAAGCTGTAAATTGTGTTTCTTTGAGAACCATTAACATAACTACCTGAAATTAAATCAATATTAACAAGTATGCTATTAATACTTAAGATATTAACTAAATTTTCGGATTCATGAAACCCTCGAACATATTTTGCTCTGCTAAATCCTAATACCTTTCCAATACTGTTTTCATGATTAAAATCTACCTGATATCCATTTTCAAGAATTAAAACTGATTTTAATGTATTAGTGTTTGCTGATAAACAAATATAATATTCTTCATTAAATTGGTCATAATGTCCTTTTTTCTTCATTTCTTGTTGTATATAATCATTGATATCAACTATATCATAGCTACCTGTTGGTATCTTCATCTTTTCCCATGTGTTTCCACTATCTTGTGAATAAATAAAAATGTTGTTGCTATCAGTAATATTAGGAAATGAATAGTAAGTTTCAAGATTGACTAAAGCTACTTCATATTTCTTATCAGCTTCAAGTTTAAGTGGTGGAGTAAATCTTGTTTTAAAATTTGATTTGTTATCGCTTACGATAATTTGAAATGATATTTTATGGTCAGTGTTTTTTACTATTTTTTCAAGTAATTGTGCTTCCATTTTTTATATTTAGTAAAAATATATTTTAAAACAAAAAATATATTTTTAATAGTAATCTCTGTAATCATGTGGTATATAAAAGTTGTCAAAACCACATCTATATTTTCCATCGTTACGGTTCTTAGTTAAATCAATCACAACAAAACCATGTGGTTTTTCCCAGCAGTTTTTACAAAAATTGATAAACTCTGTTTTAGTCATATCATCCCCTACATGGTCACTATAAATATGATTAAGATTTTTTAAGTCTTGTCTAAACAAGCATATTAAGTTAGCATTTTCTCTAATAGTTTGGCGAGGTAATCTAAAATAATTTTGTGCTAGATAAAAACAATCAGCATTACTATGTCTTCCTCTTACATAATAGTTTTCACACTTGTTTTGCCTTTCTAAAAGTAAGTCATCAAATATCATTAAGTTTTTATTTGATGCATTTAAATCTCTTGGGTCAGGAACATCACTAGCATATTCAAAAAATTCACAATTGATATCAGATTTTTCCTTAATTGTTTTTGCCCATTCTTCAACTAATGCTGTAGGTGAAATATCACGGTTTTGAACTTCATTTTTAAGTGAAAACAACCTTAGTATGTATTCTTTTGGTATTTTTTCTTCAAAAGCTTTTTTAAGTATGCGATATTCTGGTTGAAACAAACTTTTACCAAAAACGCATAAGTTGTTATAATCTAACCAATCAGGTCTTAACAAAAGATTAAGTAATAGTGTAGTTTTACCACATCCTGATTTACCTACTATTAAACCTCTAATACTTTTTGGTAAAAGGGGATGGTTAAATCTTTTTGCTAACGCTTCATTCCATGATAAATTAACAATATCCATTTTATATTAAAAAATTTATTTTAATATAAAAAATGTATTGTGTTAAGTGTAAAAAACAAACTGAAACAACTAATTTTGAATGTGTGGTAAGTAAAAATGGTAGAAATATGAAACGGGGTAAATGTAAAGAATGTGGAACAACAAAAACACAATTTACTAAAAAGATAGAGGGTGGGTCGTTGTTAAACAAGGTTATCAATAACTTACCTGTTGAAATGCACTTACCAGGTCATAATTTTACTGGTCCTGGCACTAAGTTAAAGAAAAGATTAAATCCTGATTTAACGCCTAAAAAATGGTCAAAACCTGTAAATCGTGTTGATAAAGCAGCATATCATCATGATATATGTTATCTTAAACATGATGACACAGCAACAAGAAATTCTGTTTGTGATGCCAATATGCTTAAAGAGTTAAAAGGTATTTATAATCCTACTATTAAGGAAAGAATGGAAAGAGGATTGGTTTCCTCATTGATAGGAACCAAGAAAAGATTTGGAATGGGAATTAAAAAAAAAAATTCAGAAAATATAACGCTAGCAGAAGAATTACATAAACCAATAAAAAGAAAATTTAAGAAAAGGAGAGTTAGAGTAAATGGTATCGATAGAATATGGGCTGCAGATTTAGTAGATATGCAAGCATTTTCTAAACATAATCGTGGTGTAAAATATCTTCTTGCTGTCATTGATATCTTTTCAAAATATGGTTGGCTGGTCCCCTTAAAAGATAAAACAGGAAAATCTGTTTCTATTACATTGAAGAGTATTTTTAAGGAAAGAAAACCTGAAAAAATGTGGGTGGATAAAGGTAAAGAGTTTTATAACAAAGAGGTTAAAGATTTGATTGAATTATATTCCACTGAAAACGAGGAAAAATCAAGCGTTGTTGAGAGATGGATTAGAACAATGAAAGAAAAAATGTGGAAGTATTTCTCTGCTCACTCAACAAATATTTATATTAACGTGTTACCAAATCTTGTTAAAGAATATAACAACACGAGGCATTCTTCTATTAAGATGACACCAACTGAAGCAAGTAAAAAGAAGAATGAAAATAAAGTTTGGAGAACATTGTATCCTGATTATAATCAAGTAAGGGAGGATATCAAACCAAAGTTTTCTGTTGGAGATAAAGTAAGGATAAGTAAAAAGAAAAAGACTTTTGAAAAAGGTTATACTACAAGATGGACTGAAGAGGTTTTTACAGTTTCAGAAGTAAAACATACATCGCCTATAACATATAAAATTGAAGATTTAAATGGCGAAGAAATAAAAGGTTCCTTTTATGAACCTGAACTACAAAAAACGAGTCAAGAGTTGTATAGGATAGAAAAGGTTATTAAAAAGGGAAAAAAGAAATCTCTTGTAAAGTGGAAAGGTTATTCTGATGAGTTTAATTCATGGGTTGATAATAGTGCTATTGTAAATATTTAAATATATAAAAAATGCATGATATTTTAATTGATAATATAATATTACCAAATAAACCTTTAAGCAATTTTGAGCTTGAGGATGCCGCAAAAAAATTAAAAATAAAAAATTTTAGAGGAATATTTTTAAGAGATACCCTACCTAAAAAAGTAAAAAATAAAGAATGTGGTATATTAAATCTTGATGATACCAACGGTCCAGGAACACATTGGGTTGCCTGGTATAAAGATGGTAAAACTAAAATTTATTTTGATAGTTATGGTATTCAACCACCTATTGAAATTATAGATTATTTAAAAAACCCTATACACTACAATACCGACCAATTACAGCATGCAGGGGAAGTATTTTGTGGTCATTTATGTTTGTTTATTCTTAAAGAGTTGGATTTAGGTAATAAATTTCAAGATGTTTTAAATAAACTTTTTTAGTAATATTAAAAACTATGCCTGTTGATAAATTTGGAAGAATAGATGATGTTAAAACAAGTGGTGATGGTGATGGTGTGTCACTCGCTTACATAGGTAATAATTTTTTACGTAAAGATGGAACAACCCCCGTTACCGGTTCTATAAATATGGCTCCTAATACATTAATACGGGTTAGTAATCCAGTAAATCCTCAGGATGTTGCCACAAAGAGTTATGTTGATGCAAACTCAGGGCTGTTAGATGAAAATGGAGGATACCATATTACGGGGTATTTAAACATGGGTTTTAATAAAATAAAAAATATAGCTGACCCTGAGGAACCGAGTGAAGCTGCTACAAAAAAATATGTTGATAACAGTGGTAGAGCAATAGTTCAACAACAAGATGGTACTTTTTCTGCTGTTGCAGATATAAATATGAAAGGATATACTATATCAAATCTTATAGAACCTGCAGAAGCACAGGATGCAGCAACAAAAAATTATGTAGATGTTGCCAATCGAGCCTTTGTTTATGGTCCTGGAAGGCGGTATATAGCAAGTGGTGACGTTTCTATGGGTGGGCGGAGAATTTACAACGTCGAAGCACCTTTAGAAGAGTATGAAGCTGCTAATAAGTTTTACGTAGATAATGCTATTAAGGCTGCTACTGCGGGTGAAAAAGCTTTAACAAAAAACCAAGACGGTTCTTTTTCAATGGCTGGTGAAATAAACATGGTGGGCCACTCGATTATCGGATTACCAAATCCTATTGAACGTGGCGCCGCTGCCAATAAAAATTATGTTGATAATGGTGGAGCTATCATAAAAAATCCAAATGGGAGTTTCTCAGCAGTAGCTAACGTAAATCTTCAAGGTTTTTCCCTAGAAAATGCAGCAACACCGGTAGAAGAGAGAGATTTAGTGACAAAATCCTACGTGGATGGAAAAATAGGCTTTAAACCCATTATAAGCGTTCATGCTGAGCAACAAGGAGGATTAAAAAATGGTAATTATGAGTTTTCTTTCGGCAATGGAAGCACGGGAATACATCATGAATTAGGAGGTTATTGCATGGCAGCCTCAGGCAGAATTATAAGGGGGTCTTTACAGGTTGTTACAGTTGGTGGTAACCTAAAAGAAGAGGCAAAAATTAACATAGCCTTAAACGGAGTTGAAAAGGCTGACTACTCCATAGTAAAAAAGGAGGGAAAAGGTTGTAGTTGTATAGTTTTTCCTCAGCCTTTAGAAGTAAAACAATGTGACACTATAAACTTTATATCAAGGTCCGACAACTCCAACGCAAAACACGCACATGTGTCAATACTGATAGAGTTGGACTTGTAAAAAAAAATATTTAACCCAGTAAAGGGTTAAATATTTAAAAAAAGGGTTTTATCGATACACACTCCAATATCACGTGGTATAGTATTTCACAACTTTTTCCAATATTTTGAAATGTGTATTACGCATATAATCACTTTAGACTAGACTTTTGAGGGAGATGGTAGTATGTTATGATATTAACTATTTTTTTGCTTTGTTTTTTTCTAAAAATGAACTAAATATGGTAATTGTATAAAATATAATTTTTTATTTAATGATAATAAAGCAGTCTTACTTCCTTGTTGAAAAAATTTATTACTAAAATAAATAACAGGGTAACCTCTGGCGCGGTCTAACAACCCGTAAGTTAATACCATATCACAATGTTGTAAGGCTGCTGTTTAAAAAACAATATTAAGTATTTTATACAATTATCATACAAGTTAATCATTTTTAGAAAAACAGGGTAAAAATGTTTGTTAATATTATAATGTTCTACCATTTTCAGTTTTGGTGTGTTAAGCAAAAGTTAAAGGGTTGTGCATTAAATAACTTCCTCTTTCGTTTTCGGCGAGGAGGCATGTAAAAATGGTTATATCATGGTAGTGACATGACTCGCCTTACTTTATCTTTACCTTCTCTTATGCTAAGGTATAGAAAACAGAGTTAAAGGTGATTCTTACGTTAGTTTAACGCTTTTCAACATTAAGCAGGAATATCAAAGTTTAAGACTCTCTGTGTTTGGGGTTCACAGAATTTATCCTTAGATAAATACGTCCCCCGATATTCCTGTTAAATTTGTAACTTTTTTAAAGTTATAAATTTACTTTAAATTTTTCTTTTAATCTCACTCTTTACCCTGCAAACTGGACATTCTTTCTTAGCATATACTTCATCACATTTTTCACATAAACATAGATGACCGCAACTGCAAAACAAAATTGTAGGTGTCGTGTTTTCATCTAAGCATAAAACACAACATTTAGACTTAAATGTTTCATTTGTGTTAATGTGTTGGGGTTGTTCCTCATCTTGTTCAGTTTGTTCTTCATGTTCATAATCTTCATATTCTGGATAACCAGTTAAATCCTCATATCTTCCACTAAATTCTATGCAGGGGCAAAGACAATCATCAACGCTAGGCTCCTCAAGGGTAAACTCATTTATTCCATATGCACCAGGCATAAATGCTCCATCATATTTATATAAATTTTCTATTTTTTGGTAATATGTAACTAAATATTTTTCATTTTCTGGTCTAACATCAAGCCAATACATCCCTGTTCTATTTAAATTAATTTTACCAAGTCCAATCCACATAGTTAGATTATTTTCTTGTCCACGTTCAAACATCTCTCTCATCTTTTTACTAAATTGGTAATAAATAGCAGACTTTGCTATATAAAATGTATCTATATAACGTCTTCTTGCAATTCCTGTAAAAAACACCATTCTACCATTATAATCAGGCTCGCATTCTATTTTTCTCCATAAGGCCTTTTTTAACTTTTTCTTAAACTCTTTAGTTATTTTATCTAAAACACTCATGCTTATATATAACTTAAATATGCTGTTAAGATAATTTCAATTTTTATTGTTTATAAATTTTTTTTAAAAAAATATTTTTTATTTTTAAATTTTTTTTTATTTTATTTTTTATAATTTAAAAATAAAATGTAATGACTGAAAATATAATGCTAGGATGTTATTTAGCAAATACCATTTGGTGTTGTTCATGGGATATATAACCTATTTAAAGGTTATATATCAATAAAAACTTTTATGCAAAATTAATTTTATTATTTTCAGTTTTACATACCGGGCATTTTGTACCATTTGCATCTGAATAGTTGACTGTATGAAAACATTTACTACAAACACATTGATGGCCACAATCTGCATAAATAATAGTTGGTATATTTTCAATACAAACTACACATTCTTCTAATTTAAAAATTTTATTTTTGTTAATATTTTTTGGTTCATAATCATCAAAATTCCCTCCAGTAAAAAAAAATTGTATTCTAAATGAGGGATTAAAAAATTTAGCTAATCCTTGCAAAAAGGTTATGTTGTTTTTACTAAAAACTTTATTTGATTTAAGTACATTTTTAAGTAAAACATAATCCTCTATATCAAAAACTTTATTTGTATCTGTTACATATATTGTTTCTGGGTAACATGAAATGTCAACAGTAAATTCTTCTTTATTTTTTATTTTTTCTCTACTTACTAAGTAATACATTAATGATAATATCCTATTTTGATTTCTATGCTCACCACATGATGAGTTAAAAACAGGTTCGACCCCCTTTTCATTGTTTATTGTTGGGGAAAAAGCTAAATCTTTTGCTCTATCAACTAAACACCTGTTTAAATTTTTTCTTTCTTGCTTTGTAAGCATATTTATCACAGTCATATTTTCATCCTTTATGTGCTTACAATATTATTTTTATAACAAATAAAAATAATATCAAATTTTATTTTTTTTATTTTTTAAATTTTTTAAATATTTTTAACTTACAATCAAGTTAAAAATACTCTTCGCTACCTTCAAATGCGCCAAAATAAACTTTATTACCATGTTCACGACCTATAATTGAATTGTATCTTAAAAACTCTAACATTTTATCATATTTACTTAAAAAATTATTATCTGTACTGGCTAAATTTATGTAACAATTATATCCATCACAACTTACATTAGTAAGGCCAATTTCCATAAAAACATTTTTTGATGAAAAATAAACTTTAAATGTAGTGCTAAATGCATAATACATTGTACTTTTTACAAATTCAAGTAAATTATAACAATTTTCTTTTTTACAAAAAATATTAAATATTATTTTTTTATCCTTAAAAATTTGTTTAGTAGTATAATATTTCCTTATTAAAACTTGGTTTAATTTTTCTTTAAAATCTTCACTAAGTTTGTTTAAAATACACATGTTTTTATTTTGTACGCCGTCTATTATGATGTACATATTACTTTTAAGCTTAACAAACAAAAATTCATTTTTTTTTAATTTAATTTTTTTTTTTTTTTTTTTTTTTTTTTTTTTTTTTAAATTTCACCAAAATCTTAACCCACCCACTGACTCATAAACCCGTTAGCCATTGCGTCATGCGTTGGTTGATGGGGTGGAAAAAAGGTTAAGCAATTGTTTGATGTAAGGGTTTGTCTGGCTGATGGGTTAGTTGGTTAACTGGTGCGTTGGTTAGCTGATGAGCTGGTTAGCTTAATATTTCAAAATTTTTTTTAATTTTTAAAAATTTGATTTAAGTAAAAAATGTTTATAAAAAAGGTTAGCCATTTTGTTTGCTGACCTTCATCAGATTGACTTGTTAACCCATTTTTATTTTAATTTTATGAGCATGTTAATGTTTCATAAAATTGTTATATTGTTTAATGAATAGCTATAATCTTAAGGACGGGTTGATTGGATAAGGGTTAGCCATAAACTTAAGGGTGGGTTGATTGGATAAGGGTTAGCCATAAACTTAAGGGTGGGTTGATTGGATAAGGGTTAGCCGTATGCTTAAACATGGTTGGATTGCATAAATTTACACAGTGTGCTTAAGCGTGGTTGATTTTGATAACAATAATAAATGCATAATTGCATGCGCAACTTAAAATTTGCTGGCTCACTTAAGCACGGATTATTTTGTTAAGCGAACGCGTAGCATAATGGGATTGGCCCAGATCGAGCATTATATACTCTACTAACACATTTCGACTCTATCGGCCAAGGTGTAAGATCCACGAAGTGATCGTCACTTTGGCTTGCGAAGGTGAGTCGCAAGTTGAAAAGTTAAGGTCGTATTGCAAGCTTTACTCTTTACCAGACGACAAATTTTTGAGGTGGTCGAATTGAAAGCATTTGCAGACAACAATTTAAATGTGGCCTGAATTATGAAATTTCGCTGTTAAAGAGTAGAAAATATTGTGGGAAAAGGAGAAAATATTTGTTATCAGCATTTTCTTCAAAACCTTTCTTTCTAAGGGTCGTTAAAACTCGGAATTGTGTGGTAAAGGATTAAATCTTGCGAGTATGCTATACTACAAACATGGTCGTGTCCTGTAATAATGTTGTCCTGCACTGCTTGATTTCAAAATTATCAGGAACTATGGTCATTATGACAAGACAACGTGTCGCGGGCAAGAACCTCGTCTCTAGCTGAAAAATCAAGGTCAGACTGTAGGCTTAACTTTCTGTATAGGTTATCCTGGTAACATGCTCGTGTCTGATCCATACTTTTGTTCTGCATACTGTAATGTTAAAAAAAAAAAAAAAATGGTTTGAATGATCATCATGACAAGACGAAAGAACCATCTGCAAGACACATGCTTCTTACTAGCTCGAATGTCCAGGTCAAATCGTATACATGAACTTTGTGGATAAGTTTTAGTGTAAATGTGTCTGTGTGCAACCCATAACTTTGTCCTGCATGGACGGATTTTCAAAATTATATGACAAGCCAATTTTGTCTGAGCAAGTAACAAGTCGATAGCTTTAAGGTCAAAGTTATATAATGCAAACTTTACGCAATACAAATACATGTTGGCTGTAAAAATAAGTCATAATCATGGCCCTATTCATAAGTTTGTACAGAGAGGGATTTCAAATGATATGGCACACATGATGTCACACTGAATGACTATACTGTTAGCTAAAAGGTATTTTGACCTCTATTTCATGCTCTGTTGTTTTTGCCTTTTTTGAAAAAAGTATGACATTATACTTGAGGGATATTTGAGAACTTTAGAAGTTGTCTGCAACTTTAGAAGTTGCAAAATAAGATGTTTTGTGGTTTTTGCCTTCTGTGTTATAAAAACTTGATGTTTGAACACATCATTCTTGAGATATATGTATCCGCTCGACTCCAAAATAAATGCATTTCGCCTTGTTTAAAAAAATCTTTTTCCTTTGCTCAAGTCTGCCTCTATGGACCCATATAACTTAGAAGGGCCAGTGTCATAAGCATGCTGCCATCTTGCTCAAGCCACCATACGGGAGCATCCGTGTTCTACTATGGGCAGATATCTGGCTTAACCCTTTACCACAATATCGAGTTTGAACGACCTTATGGAGGAATGGTTTTGGAAACACAGTGGGAAAATGAAAAAAATGAGAAAATGCTGGTAAACAGCATTTTCTCATTTTCCCACGATGTTTGCACACTTTCAAGGACAATTCCTACCTATTGCGCCATAATTGATATGTCGACTGCAAATGCCTTCAATTTGGCCAAATGTGTGACTTCGTTGTTTAGTAAAGAGTTAAACAGAGAGAGAGAGAGAGAGAGAGAGAGAGAAAGAGAGAGACACACACAAAATTTGACACTAGTTTTTATTGAGGAGGCGTTTTCTACGTATGGAAAAAAAGACGACGCCTTCTTTTTTCAGTTCCTAAAGCACGTGGTTCTCTTTTCACCATAGGATTGCCCATGGATACAAAATCTAATTGGCCGACAAAAAGACATGAATATTGATATCTAAAAGATATGAGCATTAAACCTTTATCAAACTATCCCATGTTTTTACGTCCCTAAAAAGAAAGCTTTTAACCACACGACAAAATTTTAGACTCATCTAAACTGAAAGCAGTTGCAGACAACAAAATAAATGGGGCTGAAAACTTGAAATATGTTTTGGAAAGGGTAGAAAACATTGTGGGAAATGGAGAAAATGCTGGTTACCAGCATTTTCTCCTTTTCCCACAATGTTTTCAAAAGGCTTCTTCAACAGGGTCGTTAAAAGTCGGGGACTGGGTGGTAATGGGTTAAAAATGTGGGAAAAGAGATAATGCTGGAAACCAGAAATTTCTTCTATTCCCACAATGTCTATCTTTTCTAAGACAAATACCAAAATTCAAGCCATGCCTAATTCTAATTCTTTTTGTCTGCATATGCTTTCAATTTGAACAAGTTAACAATTTTGACGTTTGTTAAAGAGTTAAGTGAGGTTTATTAACAACCTGCGATATGTATTCAGTACGACGAAATTGCTCGCTCTGGTACACAGATCTATTTGATTGGGCGCAATAGTTCTTTCTAAGCCTACACCATTTACATATATTGTGAACATTGCTTTGATTATGTTTTAGCGGAAAAGCAGCCCATTGGAATAGAAAAGAGTGTTGTGTGTGTCACTGCTAACCTCAATCGGTTAACTCTTTTATCGCCAAATTTATAAACTGGACTGCTGTCGACGGCTAGAAATACGATCCACCAATCTCAGAACGCTTTTCATCTTATAGGCTTGACCTAAAAAGTGGACGACATAGATCAAAGATCAGACTGCACGTTTTGTACAGTCTGATCTTGATCTATACCGTCCGCAACAACAGCCCATGTTTTCGCCTATGGCGCCGAAAAGGTTAAGCGCGTACTATTCTGCGTGAAAAAAAAAAGTATAAAAAAATCTAGTTTACAACCACTTTATACGAACTCATGAACTCTTTATGTCAAAGAAAATTAAGACCTAGAGTGCCAAATACCGGTAAATTAGATCGCTTTAGACATTTTTATGTTGTGTAAAATGCATCTAAAAATATAATTATGAGACACTTTTGGTTAAATAATCGTCTCAAATCTCGGCAGTGATCATCAAAGATCAGACATTGCATTTCATGTCGCCTGATCTTGTTTTGCACTGCCTGTACCAAAAGTAGTCAAAGTCTAGCTGCGCATCCTAAAGGTTAACCTAAGACAAAATGTTGTTGAGTAACCTCTAAGATAAAAGGAATCAAATTCTTTTACACTAAGCCTCCTTCTGCCCTACATTTGAAAGGGAATATAATCCAATACCAGATAAAAGTGCGTCGGTAGATTTAAACTCCTGATAATACGAATTCCATGTTGATGAAGATTGACATTATTTAATGAAATGCAACCCGATATTCTTTATTCTATCTCTTACGTCTCGTGCCTAAGGTAAGGTCTGCGTTATTCAATAGTGCTTGAACTGTATTCCTTATTATTCCTTGCACTGTGTGAGGTCTGAACGATCTTGTCTAAAACAGTTTTCTTAATCTTTTTTAAAAATTTTTTCTTACACCCTTAAGCTGCTAAATAAATTAAACTAAACATTTTCAGCCACTAATGAAAGCGCATGTTTCAGGATTTAAAAATTTAACTCGTCGGAGAAATCTCGCCGTATCGGACAGTGTAGATCAAAGATCAGACTGAACGCTCTGTGCAGTCTGATCGAGATCTACACTGTCCGCAAAAGCCCACAAAGTCGGGCTTAGCAGTTTATGTGTGAATTCAAACGTCGAACATTTTGGCCAGTTTTAACTTGCTGTGCTTCATGGCGTAGATTACGTAGAGCCATTATTCGCATATTTGTTACGTTGGAATATTTTTGTTACCTGTACATTCTCAACAGATTGGGACCGAGCCCCGGTAGCTCAGTCAGTAGCGTGCATGACTCGAGAACAGGGGGTCTCTGGTTTGATCCCCGACTTGGCAAATTTCTTTCCGAGGATTGATGATAGTCATTGCGACAGGATTCATTCCTCTCTCACAGCTGACCATTGTTTTGACGATGGTTGTGTAGGAAAGCAGCCAGTGGCTTTGAAAGAATATTGTGCGGAGTACTGGGAAAAGAAACTCCAGGAAAGCATGAATAGGTGCATTGGCCGCCGCGAAATAACTGAAATAATGTTGAAAACAGCGTTAAACACCATACAATCATACAACAACCATCAACAGATTGGGTCAAATCACGAAGACAGTTCACTTATGCATGCCTTGCTATAGTTCCACCTTGGCTGGCGCTCTGCAGTATCTTCCACTATGTCGCTATCGGGGTTATATGAGCCATACTCTGGCAAAAGGGGGTTTAATGCTTCTCCGTGATGCATTATACGAAGCCAGAAATCTTACAATTATGGATCCATAAAATCCCTTTAGTCTAACA
Organism: Tridacna gigas; assembly: GCA_945859785.2. Taxonomy (NCBI): domain Eukaryota; kingdom Metazoa; phylum Mollusca; class Bivalvia; order Cardiida; family Cardiidae; genus Tridacna; species Tridacna gigas. Next base: position 24,084,624 of record OX244030.2, read on the forward strand.
ATCGACTAGATCTGGAGGTAGAATGGTCCTTTGACTTGCAGAAAATTTACAGATAGCGAAAAGTTGCGACACATGTCAGCCTGCGTGCATTGCGCATGCTGACATGGGTCAATATTTTTGCAGATCCATTTAGCCCCTTTTTCACAGAGCATGGCTCATACATATCTCGTCTCTGGACATCGTGCTCAGTATAAAATGGAGGAATGCAAAATGCAGGGCGTGTTGTTGTTTAACTTTTAGGCTGATAAGCGATACGCAAGAAGCTTTTTACGCGGACAGAATAGATCAAGATCAGACAGTACACAATGTGCAGTCTGATCATTGATCTTCACTGTCTGATAACGAGATTTTTCCCTCAAAAAAATACTTTTAAATGGCTAATATATGAATTTTTACCAACCTCTCAGACGACAAAACTACAGACTCATCCATATTCAAAACATTTGCATACGTCACACTATCAGTTAAATAATTACATGTATGTACATGTAATCAAATAATGGGATTGGTCCGTTGTCTGCGCATGTCATATTCTTCGTATGTGTTTGAAAAATGCCACAAAGCGGAAGGTAACGAGGATTTGTCTGTAAAAGGGCAGACCCTCTGTCTGTATTCACCAACCTTTCTGAAGAACATTCTTAGTCTTATTCTGAAGAATTTTCTAAATTTAAAAGTAACACAACTTCCGATTGGCTAAACTAAATGGTTTACCCAATCAGAAGTTGTGTTACTTTCTAAATCTATAATCAGACCAAGAATGTTCTGAAGAATAGTTGGCTGGTTACCAGCATTTTCAATTTTTTCGGACAATGTTCTCAAAGGCTTTGTCCATCAATGTCGTTAATCGCTAAAACACGGGATTGTATGGTAAAAGATTAACTCGTCACCACCTGCAACTGACTTTGTTTTTCTTCTTGCAGCAGTCCATTTTTGCAAACAATGTAACGAAAGAAGAAAACGCTATTTCTGAGAATTTTTGGTATTATTTTCACATTCATATTTTTAACATCCCTTTTAAAAAAAAGAGTTACTAATCGAGTCATTGGTTAAGGTATGTATTGACCATTTACCAGACAATCCCATGTTTTAACGACCCTGCGACTCAAGACTTCCTTGAAAACATCATGGGAAAAGGGGAAAATGCTGGTAACCAGCATGTTCTCCTTTACCTTCTAAGTTTTCTACCCTTTCAAAGATGAATCTTATCATTGGAGTCTTATCTAGTTTGTCGTCGGCAAATGCTCCCAACTTGGGCAAGTCTGACATTTTGTTGTCTGGAAATGAGTTGACCCTTAGGCCGTTAAACGTTACTCAATGACCTTTTTCGGACAGTGTAGACCAAGATCAGACTGCACAGAACGTGCAGTCTGATCTTGGATCTACACTATCCGATAAGAGATATCCCCCCAATACCTTTGAAATAGCAAAATCTTGGTTTTTACTGTCGGCTTTAAAGTTTCATTTCACTTATTTAGCAAGGTAAGGGTTAAACTGATAAACATGCACAAGTAGGTCTGGAGAAGATAAGGTAGCTTGCTGACAAACAGAGAGTTCAACAATACAAAGAGGATGAACGTTCTCAACGTTATTTCCGTGTTTATGACAATCAGCACTACTGTAGGTATGCTGTAACATCTATTTTTTTCGAATTAGCGCAGACGTCATTTTAGTTGAAGTCGTTCAAGACCAACAACGTGTTTTAAACTTCTAAATGACACTAGTCTATCTTGTACTTGTCCAAAATTAAAACGTTTGCAGACATTTTAGATTTGAAAGTAACACAACTTCTGATTGGCTAAACCATTTGGCCAATCAAAAGTTGTGTTACTTTCAAATTTAGAAAATTCTCGAGAATAAGACCAAGAATATTGTTAAGAATGGTTGGTGAATATGGACCCTCGAAAGTTCTCTGATAGGGTAAAAAATATGGTTACCAGCATTTCCTCCTTTTCCAACAATTCTTTGGGAAGAAGTCATGGCGTATTTAGAATTCGGGACTGTGTGGTAAAGGGGCAACTCTTTACCACACAGCACATTTTGTGCACACAATAACTTAACCCGTAGGCTGTTGTGCGCGACTCAAGGGCCTTATGCAGCGTTGATTAAAATCAGACTGCACAGAACGTGCAGTCTAATTTTAGATCTACACAGGAGATGAGATATTATTTAGGTTTTTACTATTGGCTTCAAACTTATTTGGCAGGCTTACCCTATATCTCACAATCCCGAACTTTAACGACCCTGATAAAGAAAGCGTTTGAAAACATTGTAGGGAAAGGAGAAAATGCTGGTAACCAGCAATTTCCCTCTTTCCCACAATGTTTTCTACCCTATCGGGGACAAACTCCATCATTTGAGATACATTGAATTTGTAGTCTGCGAATGCCTTCAGTTTGGATCGATCTTCATTTTTGTCGTTTGGTATAGGTATTCTTTAATCCTTCAATAAACCACGGTTGTAAGTTTTGAGGTATAATAAATAAACCATGAAGGGGATAGATACTACTCCTAACTGCACCTTCTGTAACGGTGGAAGGGATATAAACACTGAGTTTATCAAGTTTTTTCTTCGCAGTTGCTTGCCCTGATGGTTGGATAAAGCATGGCAACTCCTGTTATTTTTTCAGCCATGACAAAGAAGGATGGACGGAAGCTTTGGTACGAAATTTTAACGTTTCAGTTGAGTGGTGAAAACCATTTACCAACCAATTTCGTGTTTTCAAAGACCCTAATGAACAAGACTTTGAAAACATTATGGGGGAAAAAGACAAAAATTGCTGGCAACCAGCATTCCCCCCCTCCTTTTTTTTAACTTCCGAAGACAAACTTACAAAATTTGAACCAATACAAACTGTCGTCTGCAAATGCTTTCGAAATGGACGGGTCTAAAATTTTGTCGTCTGGTAAAGAGTTAAATAATCCTATTGCAATGACGTCTGCAGGTAGTAATGCACTGGCTGGTACGAAACGGCTATAAATACTGTGGGAACACAAGTGGAAAGAATGTACTTGTAATTTCAATGACTACCTGGCAGAATTTGAAATGAGATGCAAGTCATCCCTTTCCGAGTGGGTTTTCTACAGCTTGTGACAAGCAAATACAATGGTCATTGCCTTAGCGAGTGTCAGTCCTCAACTTCATTGTGTCTCCCAACGGTGGTTATATATTTGAGCCATGCTCTGGCAAAAGGGGCCTTAATGCATCTACGTGATACACGATACCAAGCAAACAACCACATAATTCCATAAGAACCACTTTTTCTATATAACGACCAACTTGATTATGAGATAGAATGGTCCTTTGACACGTAGAAAATTGACCAATAGCGAAAAGTTTCGGCCCAGGTCAGCCTGCGCGGACTGCGCAGGCTGACCTGGTTCGATACTTTTCGCAGATGCATTAAGTCCCCTTTTCACAGAGCATGGCTCATTTTTATTCGCTTGAGAATCATACCTATGTGTTTCTGCATGACAGTTGTTTATCTTACGAACATGAAAGTTCGAAACAAATGCATAGCTCAAATACAAACGACCTCGGCTAAGATTCGAACCCGTGCGGTGAATATCCTCGTTATTTGAGGTTAAGATCCTCATTATGTGAGGTTTAACACACGTCACAACTCGGTCGATTCCGTACCTACATTTGTACATCGGATCACTCGAGGTTTGCCGAATGGAGATTTAAAGACCAATACACTAACCACTGAGCTAAAGGTATTGAGTTTATACGGGAAGAAGCCATGCTCTAAGGAAGGAGTGATCTCCCGTAACATTTATCATTGTTGTTTCGGGGTATTTTAAAAACTAAAGTTCACATAACTGCAAGTACAACATAACTAGATCTCATTAAATGGTGTAGTGCTCCTGAACGATCCGTCTTTAGTTATCTTCACAAAATAATATTAGTCAATCCGGTTCCAGTGAACAAGTCGGTACGATGGTACAGTAAATCATGTGATGTCATTGTTTAACTTATTCCAAAAATCATGTGATCACATCAATGAAAAGCAGAAGAACTGTCTAGACACAAGTGATCACATAATTAAATTTATCAATTGAAAAACCCCAAAAGAATTGTAAATGTCCATAAATTGACGAAATTCACCATTTTCCCTGACACCACGATAAGGGCAGTTTTAGGCTATCAGTATCAGGGCCACAGTGTGAAGTTTTTCTGTCTTAAAATTCTTGGCGACCTTGACGCCATGCTTTAATATTTTCCTGCATTTGAACTAAAAAGTCCTTCTGTGACCCGGTAGTTAAGGCATTAAATATGTTCGTAAATGCAGCAATTCCAATGCCAGGTCTTGTGTTTTCAATATCAATGTAATATATATTAATCGGGAAAAGAAACGCAGGGTAAACATTTCATGCGATGAATACTGCGATAAAGAAAATATAATTCGATGTCTAGAAAAAGAAATAAATAGATATATCAACGATATCAAGAAATATATCAACAATATGTAAGTCATGTGTTACGCTTGTAATATGCGCTATGCAAATACAGTTTAAAAAATTCCTTCGTACAAGGAAACCTGGTTCGATCCGCGCCAGCGGTGCTAGACACTTGGGAATGTCTGTTGGTAAAGCTCTGAAGATACCTGGCAACTCACTTCTGGATAAACTTGGAAAGACATGAAAAAGTGAGCTATTGACGTGATATGACTGAAATACCACCGTAAACGTGGTAAAACATCGTTCAAACAATCTAATAAAACGGCAAAAATATACGTATACAGGAGGAAGTACGCTATCTATATTTTATATTTTACATATTTTCGACAGACTCTTTGTAAAGTGTTTGGGGGATTCCTTGCTGAAATAGACAGTGTTGCAGAAAACGACTACCTAGCTGATCAATCAACATTATACGGCCGTAAGTAAAGGCGATCTTCGTTTGTCTCAGTCTTTCTTTGTAAAAGGAGACATCCTATAGTTGTTTGATTGAATGGTGTTTTACGCCTTTTTCAACATTAGTTATATCACGGCGACAGCTCACATTTTTGTGTGTCCTCGTTTCACCAGTGCCTTGCCAGGGCTCTGAAGTGTCTTACCCAAGGACATGCCCACGAAAATACTTAGCTCTTTACCAAAAAATCTTAGACTTGGCCAAATTCAAAGCGTTTCCAGACGACACATTCAAAGTAAATTAATGGCGATTTCTTCTTTAAAATAATAGACAACGTTGTGGCAAAAAGGAGGAAACGCTGACCACCTTTTCCACAATATTTTCAGAAGATCTCTTCCTCAGGGTCGTTAAGACACAGAATTGTTCGGTAAAAGGTTAAAACCAATTTAGTTAAAACCCCTTACCACACAATCCCGAGTTTTAACGACCTTGAGGATAATATCCTTTTGAAAACCCTGTTGGGCAAGGAGAAAATGATGGTATTCAGAATTTTCTCCCTTTCCCACAAGGTCTTCTACCCTTTCACATACAATTACTTTCATTCCAGCTACACTGACTTTGTTGTCTGCAGATTCTTTGAATTTCGACAAGTCTGAAATTTTGTCGTATGGATATGGATTTTGGAAACACTGTAGGGAAAAGGAGCTAATGGTTGTAAAATTCAAGAACGGTGTTTGTTCTTCCTGGCACTTGTCTCTACTGCGTTTATTCCAATATTTCATATTTGCAACCGTCTCAGTGCTAGAACCGAAAATATATGACTTTTGCGGACGGCATAGATCAAGATCAAACTGCACAGAATGTGCAGTCTGATCTTCGATCTATACTGCCCGCTTTTTCAGTCAACTTTATAACATAAAAAAATAAATCTTTCTGAGTGCCAGCGGATTGTATTTAAGATTATATAATTTAAGAAACCAGAAGAGTCAAGTCTGTAAGTAGCCTGTTAGACGCACAGTGTCGACATGTATAGCAGAATTCTGTTGAGGGTGATTTCATAGGATTCATGGCCCTCTGCATATAGTTATTTTTATTAGTGTGGACTGTTCGAGGGAATTAATAAAATACATGAGCCATGCACTTTGAAAACGGGGACTTCACGCGTCTCCGTGATACGTGATACCTAGTACGCAATCACATAATTATGGATCCATTATAGCCACTTTTTAAAACAAGCAACTAAATTATGAGGAAAAATGATCCTTCGAAAAGTAGAAAATTGACAAATAGCGAAAGATTTCGGCCCAGGTCAGCCTGCACAGACTGTGCAGGCTGACCTGGATCGATACTTTTCGCAGATCCATCGGTCCTCTTTTCACAGAGCATGGCTCACATGTATAAGGGATTCTGGGTATGGTACCCTTGTTCTAATTGCATTCTGGGTACTCCAACCCATTACTAGACAACATAATCTGTCAAATCATATAAAGCTCAAAGGATGGCCTATGTCTTTAAAACCGGGTAAAAAAAAAAAAAAAATGTGGGAAAAGGAGAAAATGCTGATTATCAGCATTTTATTCTTTTTCTCATAATGTTTTCAAGAGCCGTTTTCCTTGGAGTCGTTAAACACTTGATTGTTTGGTAAAAGGGGTCAACGTGTCCGTTCTCACAAACAGTTACAAGCGAGGCTTCTTCTGGGTTCTTTACCTGTGCCTGTTTGTCCTTAACGATCATCGCAATGGCTGATAATCGAACAAAGGACCTATAGATTGACAGTCAACAGTTGCACAACTTTACCGTTGGTCAATCCATTCCAGATCATTACTACATAGGGTTAACAGATATAGAAGAGGAAGGTGTTTGGAAGTGGACTGAATCTGGCACACTGCTAGCGCAGAGTACATTTGCTAAATGGGGACCAAACGAGCCGAATAACTTACATGGGGAAGATTGTGGTATTATCTATAGCAACGGCAACTGGAATGATGGAGTTTGTCACAACTCGGAAAATTACATTTGTGAACTACCGGATGAGTACGCCTCTAATGGCCACTTTTTTCCAATGATTTCCGATAATAATTTTGTCATATTACATGTGGTACCCTCGATTGTGACTTTGATAATTTTGATACGAGGAGTGTTCAAACATGAATGCATCTAAGCACCTAAAATTTGATTCTTCATAGGTTTCACTGAATTTTTTTATTTTGTTCCTCAAAGCATTTACCCCCGATAAATATACAAAGTTTTAGTCTCCGGATCCGATCTTTGAAGGCATTTTCAGAGTTTTTTTTAGGTATACTATGAAGACACTGGAATACTGCAGAACCGAGGTGTTTGCGCTGAACAAATTAATAACCTGAAAGGTATTTAATAGCTTTGGAAACAAAAAGAAGTCACGAAGGGCAAGGTCAGGTGAATACGGAGAGTTGGGGAGCAAAACGACTTTTTCTTGCTTCAGAAAGTCTTGCACCTCGTACGAAAGACAATGACTGAAACTGATGGTTTACACACGTTGAAATAGAATTGACAGAAAATGAATTCCAGTGTCTTCATAGTATACCCAAAAAAGACTATGAAAATACCTTCAAAGATTGGATCCGGAGACTGAAACTTTGTACGTTGTTGGAGGTGAATACTTTGAAGGAACAAAATAAAAAAATTCAGTGAAACCTGTAAAGTATCGATTTTTAGGTACTTCTAAGATGCATTCATATTTGAACACTTCTCGGACCGACCCTAAGAAAGAAGCTTTTGAAAACATTGCGGGAAAAGGAGACGATACTGGTAATCCCGTCATGTGAACCTGACTTAATTTGTCTTTTGCGGATGTTTTCAGTTTGGTCAAGTTTAGAGTTTTGCTGTGTGGAATCTGAAATCTTGGTCAAGATCTAAATTTCAAGACTAGCATTCTGATTGGTTAAAATTTTCAGAGATTGCTACTCTTGGAATATAGAATATACAGATTCAAAAGCATTGTTGGTGGTAAAAAAAAAAAAAAAAAAAAGTGAAAGGCCTTTTATCAGTGAATAGCAAGACCAGGCTCCAAAACCGTAAAATCCGATCTTGGTTCTACAAGGTGACCCATAATATCTGGTGTGATTTTCAACATAAAGATCGAAATAGTGTCAATGCCTTTTAAAATGATTGTATCTCGATGTAATTATTTAGAGGCGTGTAAGTTGTGTTTGATAGTTAAAACATGACACCCCTGTATTTTTTAATGACCTGTATCTCAATGATTTTGACATATATAGCCTACATCATAAGTATAGATCTAGATTTGTGCATGTGATGCGCTTTTGGGCAATAATGACGTCAAGTCTCTGAAATTGTCATTAACTAAAACACATGTTTCCGGCGTTATTTTCCGAATTTCTCCAAGGTCTTTCAAATCTTGCACTACTCAGTACAGATTAAGGTTCACTAAATTGGAAGGCCAGATTTTCTCAAGGCCATGTTGGAAAAGAAGCACCTTTGTACAACGCCACAAATGACGTCAGCGTCATTCAAGTAATTTATAGTAAAATAAAACATAAATTTAAGCTCTCCCAAGCGATGTATACCTACATAAGACATGTCTAGATTTTCGGCGGGAGTGAAATTCAATTACAGTAAAATCACGTCAGATATTATGCAATGTACGTCGTCATTTCGTGTGCTGTATTGGGAAGGTACAGCTTTTAAATTTGCTTCATTGGGGCCTTTAAATAATGCCCTGAGGACTGACCAAAAATAGTTTTTGATTTATATTTCATATTGCTGAACAGATCTAATAAAAATGCTTTCATTTCTTACAGACCTGTCGAGATAGTCGGCTAAGAACAGAAGCTTCCCTGTAAACACACTTGTAATGGATTGGTGTGTACTTAAAACTTGAGAGAGAGAGAAAAAAAAAAGAAAACTTTCATTAGAAATAAAATGTGTTAAAATCCATTTTGTGTTCCAAAACTCATTTGACATTAACCCTTTGAGTACAGAATAAACCCAACAGTCATTTTCATTCTAGAAATAAAACCAAAATAATTGCTATTTCAGGGTTGCTTTTGCCCAGAATGTCTCAACAAAGCGGAAAGTGTAGATCAAAGATCAGGGTCCCTATTCACCAACCATTCTAAGAATATTCTATGTCTTATTCTCCAAACTTCTTTAAATTTGAAAGTAACACAACTTCTGATTGGCCAAACCAACTGCTTTGGCCAGTCAGAAGTTGTTACTTTCAAATGTACAAAGTCTTGGATAATACGACTAAGAACGCTCTTAAGAATGGTTGGTGAATACGGACCCAGACTGCGCGTTCTGTGCATTCTGATCTTGATCGACATTGACCGCAAAGGCAACTACTTGTATTGTTGTGAAAGGCGTTTTTTGGGTTAAGCTCCTTCAACATATTCTACACGTGTTTAACCCTTAACCTGCAAAATAATTTAAATGAAACTTTTCAAGCTCATGGTTAAAACCTAGATATTGCTATTTCAAAGTCATTTTTTGGGGAAAAATATCTTCATATTAGCCAGTGTAGATCTAAGATCAGACTGTACGTTTTTTCCAGTCTGATCTTAATCTACGCTATCCGCAAAAAGTACTTGAGTCACGCTTAGCAGCCTGAGGGTTAATATTGTATAGAAATAAGGTTGTGGCAGAGCTTTTTCACTACCCTTGCAAAAAAAAAAAAAAAAATACGAATAATAAACTTTGAAATTCTTGAAGGCAATATCTTCTCTTGTCACTGTGTTTTTAAAATTGATCTGTGGCAGAAAGACCAATTAAATGTGCCGAACCAAGGTAAAACGCACAAATTGCAAGTTTGAATCCTGTACAGCCATAACTCTATCCAAAGAATTATGAATCTGAGAATCTTTATTTACTTAAAAGATTGTATATATTACATATTATCTAACAAATTACATCATAGATTAGACTCTCTCTCCCCCCACACACGTAAGTTTCAAGTTTATTTCATTTTTTCCAAAAGGTCAAATATCCACGTGGCATACAAGTACAGTTGATGCGACAGTGAACATAGCTTTTATGAATGCATGATAATATAAAATAGATATAAACAATGTTACAACTAAACCTGACACGTACAGACATGATAGCATCGGCAACAAAATACATCCATCAGTAATAAAAAGAAAATTTAAGGTAAAGGACTGTGTTCAATTCCGTTTTGCTTCCAAAACATCCCAACCACATGCATGGATCCGTGGAAATCGATATTTGACCAATCAGGTCGTCGCATTTTTTCTGCCCGATGCTTCGCGTTACTATCCGCCATTTTGGCTCACAAACAAACGACAGTTTACGTGTGAGACATTCGGTAGTTCAGATTTATTTTGTCTATAAAAGGCTCGTAATTCAGAAAATGGTTAAAAGACGTGCATGGGAAAGGGTTAAATGCAGCATCTGGTTAGGAGTCATCATCTCGATATAATTGTGCAGAGAAAGATTGTATAGTAATTGTACAAATTGTATAATGTGAAGAGAGTTTTAGCAACGCTATTCAAACAACGTATCCATGCTAGTTAAACCTAGGCATATAGATATGTTTAATACATGGGGTGAGTGGTGGAGAAAGGGTTAAAAGAAATTCATGACAGACTTATTAATTAATTAATTAATTATTTAACCAACATCTAAATTTAGACAAAAAGTAAATTTAAACAAACCCAAATATTAAAAGGTGTTGTTGATTTCTTTCATCTGACTCAGTTGAAGGGATCTTTTCTTTTTTTTTTTTTTGAAAAGGTAGAAAATATTGTGTAAAAAGGAGGAATGCAGGCTATCAAAGTTTTCTTACGTTCCCACACTGGATTCGAAAATCTTTATTCTCAGGTCGCTAAAATACAGGATTTTTTGGTAATGGGTTTCAATGAAGTATATTCATATCTAATGCGGTTTAATAACCTCTGCACAAACTATTCATCATCAAATTACTAAGTTCTGCTTGGATCTTATGTCGCAGTTAGTGAAGAAACAAAATGCTGAATGTCTACATAAAGATCAAACTTCAGAGAACAAGCATTTTGACCGTGTGTCTACACTGTCTCCTACTTAAATTTCATCTTGACACAGAAAGTGTAACCGCAAAATTTATAGATCTATGTAAGTTTACTTGTTATCCTCTCTAAGTATGTTAATGTAAATTGTGAAACGGACTACGACTAAAGGAAAGACAAATTAATTAAATCAAATTTTGATTTGGCGAGACTTAATAGGATTACCGAATCTTAATTTCAAAGGGTTTGTCGGCGGTTTGCCGGCGAACTGTTATTTAGTAGGTCGCGTGTCTAACTGTAAACCGATGTGCCTGCTTGTCACACCCGACCACCCCTTATCAAGATTAAACAAACAACAATCTACCGACAAATTTGTTAATTGGCAGCACATTAAAATCATAAAACGTCGGGTTTTCCCTTAACCCGAAAACGAATCTGAACAACTGCCAGGCGACAGAATTTTGGACATCTCCAAAAGCAGTTGCAGACGGTTACCTATTATCATAAAATATGGTTCAAATATTGGGGTAACGTGTCTTTTTTGATAGGCTGGAAGTTCTTCTGTGAAAAGGAGAAAATACACGTAACCAGCAATTACCCCTTTCGCCATTTTGCTTCCAAACGCACTGTTTGTCAGTGTCGTAAAAACCTAAGACTGTTTGGTTAAGAGTTATGAAGACTAAAAATCCTTCCGTCTCTGTTGACTTAGACAATGCATAAAATGTATCGCATTACTCATATTCCACTGAAATTATCAAATAAAATTCAAAGACAACTTATCCAGCCTTACAAGAGCAAAAAGCATCTTTGATTGCACCATTTTTTTTACGCCAAACTGAAGTTTATGAGGTGTTTCATTCTTTCTTATCGAACGCCAGCACTTGGCAGAAACAGGTATTTCGTCGTCTGTAGCTTCCGAAATTCGCACATCATGCACATATCCTTGCGTATAATAGTTTAATCCTCTCTCTAAATTCCTTCCCGAGACTTTAACATCGGCAGGCAAGTATGATAAATCAAAATTTTCCGGAATTTTGTCAAGCGAATCCGTCATGACGGCACCGCGTAACTAGTCTTTCCGTTATACTGTATACATGTAAACTGCGAAAGCTTGGGAGCCTATAGCAACAGTAACCAATGGAGACGGTTTATCTTATCTCCACGGATCCATGTAATAAGTAAAAATCTGAAACAAGTTGTAGTTACGATGTTTCGGAAGCCAGCAGACAACATATTACCCTGAGTTTCAGACATACTTGAACCATCCTTGAAACAAGCTGTAGTTACCATATTTCAGAAGCAAACAGATGACACGTTTCTCAGAGTTTCAGACATGATAACATTAGCAACAAAATATATCCATTAGTAATAAACAACTTATCCTTAAGGCATTAGACAGTTTTCAATTTCGTTTTATTTTCAAAACACCGCAACCACAACTTGAAACAAGTTGTAGTTACGATGTTTTGGAACCAAACAGATGACACGTTACAAACTGACATTTATGCATGACAAACACACATACACAGTTCAACTTAATTTTACATTCAGTGATCAAAAGAAAATCTCATCGGATTTGTTGCCTCGGAAAACAAAATTTGAATTTAATGTAGAATGGTCCACTGAATTATGTCCCATGGTGCAACCTCCAACCAGATCTTAGTGACATACAACTGACAAGGCCATAAACCCTTTAACAGACAATCACTTCTTGAACGACCCTGTGACCCTGAGGGAACACGGCTTTTGAAAACATCATGGGAATTGGAGAAAATGCTCGTAACCAGTATTTCTATTCCGTCAAAGATAGCGTCCATCATTTGAGCGACATTTTATTTGTTTTCTGCGAACGCTTTTAATTTAGACAACTCAGCAAATTAAACTCATTATACAAATCTAGAATAAGTCAATTATTTTTGCTAAGTTAAGTCTGCAACATTGTGTCATCCTAGGATTTCAGGATTGGAGAACGTTACTAAAGTCTGTGAATGTTAGTGATATGCGTCTCAAATAACAAACTGCAGATAAATTAAAAAAAATGAGTCCGTTTGCAGATTTGAGCAAATAGGAGACTTTTTTTTTTTGCGTGAAACCGGGCCCTAGGACTTATACTGTGCCATTTACTATCCCGCCCACTCATGAATATGCAGTTTACCTTTAAGCCGTGACGTCCATTTTTTATACTCTTTAGTGTCTACCAAAGTAAACAGACCTTTACGTCAAAACAAACAGCAACAGGTTAGTATTCTCTTACAAATTCATTGCGCCCATGTTTTTTCCCTTAATGTTTTATTTGTGAATGTCTTATGATACTAAGCTCTGTGCGCTCAATCCATAGGCAATTTTTGATGAATGTGTATTCTTGTCAATGAACGAAAGAAAATAGTGTATCGTCATTCACCTAAACAGACCTCCATTTTGATTACTCATTTTATACTAATTATAGCTCGCCCATGATAACCAAAATCATTTTCTAAAAGCTTTTGCTATGTTTTATCGCGACTTGTATACTTCAACAAATTTACAAATCATTGCCTTTCCAAATAGTGTAGAACTTAAAGTAATGCTTATCAGCCCGGCCGGGTACCTTCAGCCAGAAGGGTAGCGCCGATGCAATTTTGTGATTTGGTCTCCGCACCCCTTCATATCAGCCATTCTTTTATATCTTCTGGAAATTTCAAAATCCTACCTGTCATCTTTCAGTTGGCATAACGTCTTAAATCTGCTTGTCAGCTATAAAAATGGGACATGAATCAATAGATGAATGATTTAACTTCACATTGACACCAAGTGTAGTGCAAGGTTGTCATCAATCTTTTTGTAATTTACCTTTTATTTGACATAAATACATCTGGTCAATTTGTAAATAAACAATCATTATGAATTCAGTTAAATGCGCATGCGAGGTTATTTTTATTTGCAAACAGGACATCATGTGATTGGCAATTTAAGTGATAATTGTGACTCCTCGTAAATGAAATACATCCAGTATGTTTCAGTTTTCCTTTCAGTACCCAAGCTGATGAAACAGAAGCAGATAAAATGTGAAAAAAAAAAAATATTTTTGCTGTACCAGAAATGACTTTTGGAACATGTGCAGTAAATGTATAGCCTTGTTTCGATTTCCTTGGAAGTAGGTCAGTGGATATTTACGCTTCAAAAACACGGAATTATGAGGAGGTTACACTTACATTTTTAATAATGTTGACATTTTTGTAAAGATTAATCATTTGTCTAACGATCCGTGCCCATATTATTGGCAGTCAACCATAATTTTGCTACATAGAGTCGTTAGAAGAGATGCTGGTATGATCAACTTTCATTCCAGAATAGAATTATAAATGGCTGATATGAAGGTGAGCGGAGAAACAGTCACAAAAATAACATCGGAGTGAACCTTCAGACTGAAGGTGCCTGGCTGGGTAGCTCTGGTTAGCATATCTGTGACTTGGTGGTTCAGGCTTGATCCACGGTTGCAGCAAAACTTTTCTGTGCTTTTTTACCTCTCACCTCTGATGCATGTAAGAAAGTAGTCAGTGGCATGGAAAGAAAGCCATATCAGTGCTCATGTTAGAAAACCAGGAAATGCATGTATACATGGGTGCACTGGCCGGCATGATATGACCTTAGCTTTTGAAACGGCATTAAAAGTTCAATAGAAACAAACAAAAGCGCATGTTTGCTAGAGATCACATACTTGGACAGGGCGTCCTGAATCTCAATCACAGAACTACCCCAGAACTAGCCCTCCCAATCTCTGGAGGTATTGTACACCAATGAATAACAATACCCATCAAATAACAAATAATCAGTATCATATATAAGACTGATGAAAAAAGAATGGAAATGCTTGATAAAATATTGTAAGTGTTTTTTGGGTTAGTCCTCATTGTCTGGTGTAAATTTAGTTTGGTTGCAAATGCCTTAACCCTTTACCTAACAACAAAATTTTAGACTACTCTAAATTCAGAGTATTTGTAGATGACAAATTAAATGTGACTCAAATTCTGAAAATTGATTTTGGAAGGGTAGAAAACATCGTGGAAAAGGGAAAAATGCTGTTCACCTGTGTTTTCTCCTATTCCCACAATGTTTTCAAAAATCTGCTTCTTAAGGGTCATTAAAACTCAGGATTATTTGGCAAAGGGTTAAACCATGCATGCAACTTGTATAGTGACAACAAATTGAACAACATTTGAAGAGGAGATAAAAGTAAATTTATTGAATAATTTTGTACTAAAATATATAGGCTGCTGACAATGAAACGCATCCATGTTCACAAGAGATGATTAATCAATGAGTATGAAGGTGTTTGTACATAATACAGGTGAAAATCTCTAAAGCTAATGTGCTAGTTGTTTATTGCAAGCAGTATCTCAATTTGCAATGTTTTGAAAAGTGACAAGCTGTAATGTAAAGAAACTTGTCTGCAGTACTCACTGTAGGTAATGTTTTTAACTCTACCGAATGACACAATTTTAGACTCGTTCAAATTGAAAGCTTTTGCAGTGGTAAAAAAAGTCACTTAATTATTGAAAGTTGTTTTTTGAGGGACAGAACACATTGTGGTTATAGGCATTTTCTACATCATCTACTTTTTCTACAATGTTTTCTTCAGGGTCAGTAAAACTTGGGTTCGTTTGGTAAAGGAGTAAGTTACATTCTGTGTCCCTTTCACAGTAGGTAAATATGGGGAAACACAAGAAGCATGGCTACCACCACAAATCCTACTCCAGTTCCTCTAGTTCCAGTAGCTCTGATGATGAATACAAACATCTGCCAAAAGAGGAACGAAAAAGAATGAAAAAACTCAGGAAGCAGATGAAAAAGGTAAACATTCTCAGATTTTCAGGTATACGGCTTTCCAGTAAAATAGTTATTGTATATGATATATATTGTCAATCTTGTCCAGAACTGGAGATAAGCAGATGTGTTAGTAGTTTTACTACTTAAAACCAATTTTTACCTCAATGCTTAAATTAAGAATTTATCAATAACAAATTCATAGTAAATCCTTTTACCATTAAATACTAAATATTTAATCAGTGTAAAATAGGCATTCCTGTTGGCACTGTAAAGACTGATCTTGTTATTCATTGCAATTGACACTAGTTTCATAAACACACTGGCACATTTGTTCTTATTTTAACCCTATACTGCACAATGCCACCTTTTGACAACTCTGGGAAAGAAGCCTTTTGAAAACATTGTGGGAAAAGGAGAAAATACTGGTAACCAGCATTTTCTCTTTTTTCCCCACAATGTTTTCTGCCCTATTAAAGAAAAAATGACACCGTTTGATCCACATTGAAATTGTCGTCTGCAAATGCTTACAATTTGGACAAGGCTAAAATTTTGTTGACTGGTAAAGGGTTAACTGTTAAGATTTTCTGTAATCTAGTACAACTTAAAGAAAAGCTTGACGAAACAGAAGCAGCATTTATTTGACTCTGATTTCGCTCTTTACCACACAATCCCGACTTTTATCGACCCTGAGAAAGAAGCCTTTTGAAAACATTGTGGGGAAAAAAAGAAAATGCTGGAAACCAGCATTTTCTCCTTTTCCCACAATGTTTTCTACTCATCCCAAACCAAATTTCAATTTTTGTGTCACCTTTATTTTTTCGTCTTCAAATGCTTTCAATTTGGACTGGTCCAAAATTTTTGTCGTGTGGTAAAGAGTTAATGGCTCCAGTCTTTGATGCTTATACATGTAATAGAAACCGATAGATTATTGTTATTGAAACATCGATGCTGTAACGATGGGAGCAAGTTAAATCTGACATAATCGGGGATTGATATGTACTAAATTCAGCCCGTAACCCTAGAATGATACATTTACTTCTTTTTTAACCCCTTTACCCAGCAATTCCATGTTTTTAGTGGCCTAAAAGAAGAAGCCTTTCAAAAATATTGTGGGAAAAGCAGAAAATGCTGGTAACCAGCATTTTCTCCTTTACTCACAATTTTTTCTACACTGGTGAGAACTTCTGTTCTTTGATACTTTTTAAATGGTCATTTGCAGATGCCGTCAATTCTGAAATTCGTCAACTGGGAAAGGGTTAACTCTTACCAAATGACAAAATCTTAGGATTATCCAAATTGAAAGCATGTGCAGACAACAATATAAATGTGAATGAAAAATTGAAATTTGTTCAGGGTAAGGGTAGAAAATATTTTACGAAAAGGAGAAAATGCAGGTTACAAGCATTTCCTCCTCTTCCTACAATGTTTTCTAAAGGTTTCTTTCTCAGTTGTTAATACTCAGGATTGTGTGTTAAAGGGTTAAGGAAGAAATTTGTTATGTTTACTATTTCAGGGCAAGATACCCCCAGGCTCAGTCCCTGTAAGTATTTTTCTTCTGCCTTTTCATATATCTAAGAGGAAAAAAATGTCTGAACCTGACTACAGTTATAAGGGGGAAGGAAATTAATGCAAGACTGAGACATGACTCATAACACCAACACAAGATTTTGCTACAGATGTATTGGCTTCAAACAAAGAACTGAAATATGAGGGGCTGAAACCTCTGTGACTTGCTTATGTGAACCTAAATTAATTTACCACACAGTCCCTATTTTCAGTGACCCTGAGAAAAAAGGCATTAGCTGAAATCTCTATGACTGGCTTATACAAACCAAATGTTGTTAAAGCTTTTTCTGTGTTTTAACCCTTTACCACACAATTCCGACTTTTAACGACCCTGAGAGAGAGAGACAGCGTTTGAAAACATTTTGAGAAAAGGAGAAAATGCTGGTAACCAGAATTTTCTCCTTTTCTCCACAATGTTTTCTATACTTTCCAAAACAAATTTCAAATTTGTCGTCTGCAAATGCTGTCAGTTTGGACCAGCCGAAAGTTGTTGTATGGTAAAGAGTTAACTCTTTTTACCAAATTTTACCAAAATTTTAGTCTTGTCGAAAATGAAAGCATTTGCAGTTGACAATTTCAGTGTGGCTAAAATTGTGCAGTTTTTCTTTGATAGGGTAGTAAACATTGTGGGAAAAGGAGAAAATGCTGGTTACCAGCATTTTCTCCTTTTCCCACAATGTTTTGAAAAGGCTTCTTTCCCAGGGGCGTTAAAAGCCGGCATTGTGCGTGAAAGGGTTAAACACATGGAAGTTATGGATACCAGTTATCAGATTATCTGCTTGTGTTGCATGTAATTAACTATGTTTATCCATGTGACTGATATATTACTGATGCATGATCATAATGCCCATTCTTTGTGGTGTAATCATATTCTCTTTTTTTTGAAAAGCATCTGAATCTTAGGCTGTGATCTAAAAGTAAATAACATTATAATTTCAGGGTATGTATCCAGGGGCCCCACATGGCATGCCACATGGAGCCCCTTACAAAGCCCCACATGGAGCTCCCCATGGCCCCCCACATTATCCTCCAGGAGGCAGCTATCCACAACCAGGAGGTTATCCTATAGGAGTGGCACCTCCACCAGCAGGTTATAACATGCCACGAGGACAACCTGGGTATCCGGCACCCGCACCAGGGTATCCAGCACCTGCACCTGGATATCCAGCACCCGCACCTGGCTATCCAGGACAGCCTCCAGCTCAAGGCCCAGGTGGTAAGGGTCACAGATTTCTCATAGACATGCCCCTTTTATAATCTACCAAAGTTTATTGAAATCATATTTGAGCAATGCTTTCTGAAAAGACATCAATGTAGAGCAACACATCTACTATCTACCCTTTAGGTCACTTTTAAAATATCAATGTGTTAAATAACCATAGTTAACTCTTAACACACAAAAACATTTTAGGCTTCTCCAAATAGAACATATATTTTCCAAAAGCTTTCTCTCTCAGTATGTGTGGAAAAGGTTTAAGGATAAAGAATTGAAAAATTGCTTTTAGTAGTTTCTCCTGTTTGCGACAAGATTCTCAAAAGTCCTCTGCTGCAAGATGGAAGAGTTGTTTGCAAAAAGGTAAGAGTTCAGGACAATTAAAGGGGAAAAAATGGCATTGTTGATTACAGATTTGATATTGAGAAAATCCGAGATCATTTTGGTACATGGAGAAATAATTGTTGCTCATCCTTTGAAATTTTCCTATCTAGCACAATGTTTTCAAAATTAGAAAGATCGAAACATGCCTATAGTAGGTTTGTAATTTTGTAAGTTATAGTATAAGTTTGTATTTGAATCTTTCTTGCGGATGCTTGCTGAACTAGTTAACTCTTCCACAAGGCATAATTTTAGACTAGTCCAAATTGAAAGCTTATACAGACGACAAAATAAATGCGATTGAAAAACTGAAACTTGTTTTGGGAAGGGTAGAATACATTATTAGAAAAGGAGAAAAGGCTGAGTACCATCATTTTCTCCCTTTTCCTCAATGTATTCAAAGGCTTTCCTTGTCAGGGTCGTTAAAACTCAGCATTGTGTGCCATAGGGTTAAATTTCAAGCAGCTGATTTTTTTTGTTGTAGGGAAAGAATCATGTAATAGAAGGAATGAATAGTAGCTAAAAATGTTATTTTCAGGATTTGTAGCCCCAGGAGGAGCCCCTCCCCCAGCAGGGTACCCAGGTGGGCCTTACCCAAGTAAGTACATGTACCAAGTTTGTGCTAGGAAGTCTGGAATACAGTTATACTTTTTTACTGTAGTAATATGTTAACTTTCCTCAAATACAATAATTCTATTTACCTCATAAAAAAGGTCATATTTGCATTTGTGACAGAATTTTCTTTCAACTTTTAGGCACAAATTTGTAACAAATAATATAGCTTATACCTATGAAAGTATCGTGGCAAAAGGAGAAAGTGCACATTAAAGTTGCACACAGTTTCTCCTTTTTCTGCAGTGTTAGAAATGAACTACAACAAGTTGCAGAAAGTGTTCAGGCAGTGGTAATGTGTTTTTATTGTCTATTGTTTTTTTTTTGTCAGAGTTCCAATTTCCAAATAAAAATAGAACTAAATGATTATGAGAAAAGGTATTGTTGTGACAAATGGACGAATGGTTTAGTGTGAGCCTCTTTCCAGTTTGTAGCAACATTTCTGTGTTTTACTCCTATGCTGAGTCAAAATTTATTGATGAACGAATAAATGATATCTTCCTGAGTGGGCTTTGGCAGATGTATTTCTGTGTATTTGAGGACAATGTTGACTGTAAAATAGGTTTGCATGCTGCATGTTGTTTGTAAACAAAAACTAGAATGCTTGCTTTGAAAATAGAACAGCTCTATGTTAATGCATGCAAATTACCCTGTACTTTCACACTAAATAAATCCAGGTAACCTTATCATATAGATGCATATAAATTTTCTCCCCTCTGCAGTAGACACTTTGGGAGAGGAGAAATTCCTCTTAACCCTTTACCACAAAAAACCTAGGCAATAACAATCCTTAGAAAGGAGCATTTGGAAACAGTGTGGGAAAAGGAGAAAATGCTGGTTACCAGCATTTTCTCCTTTTCCCACAATGTTTTCTACCCTTTGAAAGAAAAAAATCAGGTTTTAAGTAAATTTAATTTGTCATCTGTAAAATTTAATACTTTCAATACGGACAAGTCCAAAATCTTGTCGTCTGGTAAAGGGTTAAACAAGTGATGACCTCTTTTCCAACAAGGTTTTCTGTTAAGTTTACAAAGACAATTTTTTTCCTTCAAGTTTTTCTCCTTTGTTTTACATTAATTGTTTGTAATTAGGGTTCCAGGCACATGAATTAGAATTCTGAACCTAAGCTGTGTAGCTTATAGCAATGAGAATCTGGGCACAGTTGAACAAAAAAGCTTAGTTTGCTCAAATCAACTTAAGGACTCAGTTTCTGACTTAAGTTGGGTTCGTTATTTGAGACACATTTCACTAAAATTAACATACTGTGGTGTAGTATTACCTAGTTTACACAATGTTTCATACTCAACTCAGCAAAATAAACAGACTTAACTCAGTTAACAGACTTAAGTCCATTATTTTGCTGAGCTGAGTCTGAAACATCAAGTCAGCTGAGGAATTAAGAATGATATGTCTGTTAATGTTAGTGAAATGCATCTGAAACAACAAAACTTACGTTAGAAAATCAGTCTGTTAGCAGATTTGAGCAAAATAAGAGACTTAAATTTTTTTGTGAAACCAGGCAATGAACAGGAGACAATTAACTGTTTAGCAAACGACATTATTTTAGACTGGTCCAACTTGAAGCATAAGCACATGAAAGAGTAGCAAATATTGTGGTCAATAGCATTTTCTTCTTTTCCTCAAAATATTGTCAGTATATTTTTTCCTTCCTCAGGAAAACACAGTATTGTTCAGTACAGGGGAAAGTACAAATTTAAACAAAAAAACATTGGTATAAGTCCTTAGGAATTAATATCAAACAGTTTTAAAACATTTTCTGTCTCTGATTTCTAAGGCTAAACATCTATTATGTAATTCTGTGGTAAGTGTGGTTTTCCTGTTAAAAATCTTTCTTCCTGTTACTGTATTTGCTAAATATCTTTTTCACAAAACTTTAATACTGAGAAAAATTCAGAATTGGAACAAGTGTGCCTCAGTTCTATTACATGGTAGTAAACAATCAGGGAAAAGGAGAAATTGCTTATAATAGTAACAGTATTCCTTTCCCAAAATGATTCTATACAGTCTCCTGTTCATTTTTTTTTACTTGTCTTTGCAATATTATGCCTTTGGGTAAACATAACAATCTGTTTTATATTTGCTTTGAAAGAGTAGCTATCAATTATTAGAGTGTCTGACACAAGTAAAGTTGCTTTTGCAGTCAGAACAGCTCATGACCAAATAGCGCAGAACGTACAGCCCAATCTTGGATCAGCATTGTCCAAGTTAATAGTAGATATTCTGGCTAAACTGACCATTAGGTTGTATCGTATTGGTCTATTTGGCATGATTAGAAATGTCATTCTGATTTTTTTAGCTCTCTCTCAATTATTAATAACACTTTTCCTTTTTCCTGCAATGTTTCCTACCCTTCCAAAGGTAAAATTCAGTTTTTGAGTCATGTTTGTCATTTGAAGATGCTTTTATTTTGGACTAGTCTAAATTTCATTGTTTGGTAAAGAGTTAAATTAGCATGAGTACCTTCTTCTTGCCTTGTTTGACTTGTTACTTTGCTTTGCTGGTTCACAAGTGATGCATTATGTGTACCTATGTCTCCACTGCCCTGAAATTTTGCTACTGGTCTGCCCGCACAGGATTGATCAGACAGTCAGATCTGTCAAAAATCTGAGAGGTGCTGTATCATTCAAAAGAAAGAAACAATATTTTCAAATGCCGGCATTTTATTTCAGAGAAATGATTTGTATAAGTCTTAAAAAAGAAGCCGAAAATGGGCAGTATTATTAGAACTTTGGCATACTCCTTGGATATTAACTTTTCTTAGACACATGAAAACAGCAAATAAACCAACTGTTTCTTTTGAAAATAACCATGGACTACAAAAATCTGTCAAACAAATGATATGTATTGGTCAGCTTCATTTTAGTGGTTACAAAATTTGACTGATGTTCTGTTTAAGCCCTTTACCACACAATCCCAAGTTTTAACGATCCTAGAGAAGAAGGCTTTTGAAAAAATTGTGGGAAAAGGAGAAAATGCTGGTAACCAGCATTTTCTCCTTCTCTCAAAATGTTTTCTACCATTTCTGATAGAATCTCATCATTTTAGCCACATTTGATTTGTCGTCTGCAAATGCTTTTCAATTTAGATAAGTCTGATACATGTATTTTGATGTGTGGTAAAGAGTTAAAACAGTAAAACCTTGTATATCTTGTTACATCCTGTGACAAATTTGCAGTGGTTTACTTTGAAAACATTTTGGTAGAATATGAAAATTCAACTCACATAAGATTAAATCCATGTGAAAGCATGGTGAATAAAGGAGAAGTTGTTGAGAAATACATATACCAGTATGTTAAAATGAGTTTCTGGTTTTAGAATAATCCTTAAAATGATTTCTGGAGATCGTCTGTTTTTTGGGTTGAGACTACAGAAAAAGAAATAAAACTTCCAAAAAAAAATTATCAATCTTTTACTAGACAAGTCAGTCACTTGACTCTTTACCAAACGACAAAATATTAGACGGGTTCAGATTGAAAGCAGCTGTGGACGACAATTCATATGTAGCTAAAAAGATGATTTCTGTCTTTGATAGGGTAGAAAACATTGTGGGAAAAGGAGAAAATGCTGGTTACCAGCATTTTCTCCTTGACCATAATGTTTTCAAAAGGCTTCTTCTCAGGGTAGTTAAAACTCGGGATTGTGTGGTAACTTAACAGCCCTGAGAAAGATGCCTTTCAAACACATTATGGGAAAATGGCAAGATGCTGATAATAGCATGTATTTTCTCCCTTTCCCACAATATTTTCTACCCTTCTACAGAAATCACATCATTTGAGCCACAATTGCCATGTGCATATGCTTCAAGTTTGGATTAGTCTAAATTTGTGTTATCTGGTGAAAAGTTAAGTGTCAACATTTTTTTTCAGATTACCCACGTTAGTGCCTCATTTAACAGCAGCATGAAGACTTGTCCACTGTTAGTGCACTCACTTTACAGCAACCAGCAAAGGACAATTTAATAAATTAGTAACCAGTCTGTTTTTGATTAAATAATGTATAGTGACAAATTTATCCCTAGACAAGGCAAGGTGCCATTCTTAGTTTTTGTACTACGTAAATTGCATTTTCATTTCTTTTCATTCAGAAGAAGACAATTCTTGATCTTTAGAGTGTCAAATATACCTAATTGACATTTTCAATGTAGAAATATAACCAAATCAACTGCAGTTTCAAAAATGCTTTCATCTATAGAGTTTCAGCAAAGTGGACAAAGTAGATCAAAGATCAGATTGCTTGTTTTGTGCAGTTTGATCTTGATCTACACTGGCTGCAAAGGCAACTATGGTTTTGAAAGGCGCTTTAAGGGTTAATGCTAAGGATGCTGATGACAGCTTGTTGTGATTTTGCTTTCTGTGCAAAAAAGTGCAATCTGATCTTGTATTGTTTCCATATGTCTCAAAGTTCACATGTAGTGTACATTGTGTCAAAACAATAAACCTCATAAATATTTGCATGTGGTGAATTTTTCAGTATGAAATCTTAGATTTTTTTTTTCTTTAACTCTTAACCACACAATCCCGACTTTTAACAACCCTAAAAAGGAAGCCTTTTGAAAACATTGTGGGAAGAGGAGAAAATGCTGGTAACCAGCATTTTCTCCTTTTCCCACAATGTTTTCTACCCGTCCCATAACAAATTTCAGTTTTTAAGTCGCATTTAATTTGTCGTCTGCAAATGCTTTTTATTTGGACAAGTCAACATTTTTGTTGTGTGGGAAAGGGTTAAAAAAGCTAAAGGGTATAGTGTAAATCAATAAAAAAAAAGGTAGATGCAATAAACACCTTTTGACAAGAGATTGCGTACTCTTTAACACACAGCAAAATTTTAGGCATGTCCAAATTCAAAGCTCTTGTAGACGAGAAATTAAATGCGACTCCAAAATAGAAATTTGCCTTTTGAAGGGTAGTAAACATTGTGGAAAACGGAGAAAATGCTGGTTACCAGCATTTTCTCTTTTTCTCATAGTGCTTTCAAAAGTCTTCTATCTCAGGGTTGTTCAAACTCCAGATTTTGTGGTTAGGGGTTTGAATTTTAAGGGACCGTACTGGTAAATAAAATACAAACAATTTGATATCATTATATTTGGAATGTTTATTTTTGTCTATTTCTTTATGTATTCTGGTAACTTATACTTCTTGTAACATGTTTGTTAACAGTTTCAATATGACAAGTCCCCAGAGGGAGAAAAAAGATAACATTTATCATTTATGAGCCTTTACCTTGAAACTGCATGTAGAATGAGGGTAGTATAAATGAAAGCAGACAACACAACATCTGGGCTGATGTGGATCTACACTGACTAAACAAACTAGAAATGACAATACGTGTATTTAGGTCTTCTACACAAACTGAGAATTTTTGTTAGGTTTTTTTTTGCACTCCAACAGTTTTAAAGATCACTTTTTGCTTGGTGACAGTGACATTTATATCTATCTGAATGTTTGAATAACACTCAGGATTGTTTGTTAATGCCTATTTTAAGACAAATTTTGTGATACAGATACGGGTTTTTTTTTTCGTGTCAAGCTGGGATAACTGTTACATAATTTTCTGCCATTATGCACTGTAGCACTGGTTTTAATTTGAAATTTGAAGAGTGTGTGTTTTTTTTAGAAAGATCATAAATATTTTTAGTAATATATCGCCTTTTTAGCAGAATTTTCTCATTTAAACTTATGACATGTTGAGGAATTCAGTTCCTAATATAATGCAATGCATTCTGTTGCGGGTCTGAGTGCACATGTGAGCAGTGTGAGCAATCAAAACTGCTTTCAGCAATATTCTCATAAAAATTCTTTTTATGGGACCTGGTACCTTGTAAATACAAGTTATTGCAAGTATATTATCAGTTTTTGCAATGGTTGAAGACAAAAATATTATCCCTGTGAATTCCCTCTTTTTGCAGTGCTTTCCTTATTCAAGATTTATTAGTCATTTTCTATTTAAAGGCTTGTAAAATACTCTACCAGATGGCAATTTTAGACCTGACAAATTTGAAAATTTATCCAGACCACAAATAAGATGTTGCTCAAATGCTGGAACTTGTGTTTGAAAGGTAGAAAACCATGTGGGAAAAGGAGAAAATGCTGGTTACCGGCATTTTCTCCTTTTCCCACAATGTCTTTAAAAGGCCTGTTATCCAAGGTAATAGAAAAATTCCAGATTATGTTGTAAAGGGTAAACTGATTAATTTCATGTACATGTATCATATTTATCATTTTTAACTTTGTGTATATGCCATACTTGTAGGATGATTACGATGATTACACTGTATTTATAGGCAGTATTCCTTTATTGGCTTTTTTCTTCCTTTTTTAGCCTGTGATCAATAAATTTGATTTATAGTGTGAGTTTGTATGTTATTTGTTAGTAATATGGTGTGATTTCAGAACTGTGACTTTGACTGTTTTCCAAACAAACCCATTCTTTTACAACCCTGATGAAGAACGCTTTTGGAAAGACTGTTGGTAAATGAGAAAATGCTAGTGACCAGCATTTTCCCTTTTTCCCTCCTTCCCATGGTTTTTCAGCAGAAATATATACAATAAAACTAAGATACTGAATTTAACAAACAACAAAATACTCTCCTAAATACACATGTATAATAATTCCAACATTCATCATACCTGTTCTGTGTCATTGTCTTGGATTTTTTAGCTTGACTTTTTCAAAAAGTGACTTGTGAACAACAGGTCTCAGGTCATGTGAGGGTGTAGGTTTGATTCTGGTGGCTGGCCATGTAAAATTGCTGATAGTCTTTGGATGAGATATTAACATAGGTCTCATGTAACAGCGCTATACATGGAGTAGGTTGAAAAACCAGGTGTAACTTAGGATGGATTTTGTCATGTATCTTGCACTACCCCCTGTACCATAACCAACAGCCTTGTTGGGCATTGCCCATATGGGCAACCAGTGGTAACTGTGAAAAGACAAAAAAACAATCAAACAAGAAGAAGTATCTTATGAAAAGGAGGAGGTAAGAGGTGCTTGATATTTGTAGCTAGCATTTGCTCCTTTTCTGCCAATGTTTTCTACCCTTCTCAAAACAAATTTCAATTTTTGAGTCACTTTTCTTTTTTCTTTTTTTGTTGTCTGCACGTGCTTTAAATTTGGACTAGTCTAAAATTTTGTGGTTTGGGGTAAAGAGTAATGCTTGATCACCTGTGTCTAATTTGCACTTTGTTGCTATTCACTAGTCATAAGGCTATGTCAGAAGTTTGTAACAAATGAGTTTCACCAGATCATAAGGAAGGAGTAAAAAATGATTATCTGTCGACAAACCCAAACAATAAAGTCAGTATGAGGGTTGTTCATTAAGTTTGCAGAAAAGGTCTGTCATTCCTCTATTTTATATGCAATGCTTATGAAGTTTCTGCCAATTAGATGTTGATTTAATACAAGTATAATGAAAAACTCACATTAATCATCATATAGCAACTCATCTTACGCCATTGTGAATGGTTCTCTGATTGTGATCAGTCTATCATCTCTCATGATAACCACGACATAAGATTGCAAAAAAAACGACTAAATCATGAGACAGAATGGTCCTTGGACATGCAGAAAGTTTACATATAGCAAAAGGTTTTGACCCAGTCCAGCCCGTGCAAACTGCACCGGCTGACAAGGCACCTTTTTGCAGATGCAGTAACCCCTTTTTACAGAGCATGACTTATTGTTTTAATATTGAGTACCGGTACATCTTTTTAACCCTTAGAGTGCCGAATAAACCTGTCAGCCATTTTCAACTTAGAAATATGACCCAAATAATTGCAATTTCATGGTTGCTTTTGTCTGCAGTGATTCAGCAAAGCAGACAGTGCAGATCAAAGATCAGGCTGCATGTTTTGTGCAGCTTGATCTTGATCTACACTGGCCGCAAACGCAACTATAGTCGTGAAAGGCGCTTTAAGGGTTAAGAACAAGTAAATTCAGCAGATTTTTTTCCCTGTTTTGGCTAGGGAGGTAGTGGTAGTTGTAAGCAGACATGAGCTGAGGCCGGCATCTGTTTGCTCAAGTTGGCTGTCACACATTGAAAGTGAATAAGTGATGATGGAAAAGATTCTTTTTGAAGGTCTTAAACTAAGTTGAAAAAAATTGAAAAATTTTTATGTCATATGACCAGTCAGGATTTTGATGTGGAACAGGAAATTGTTGTTTCAAGTTGGTGTGATATAAATTTCAATGGAACATAATTCTATCTTCAAGGTGGAACCCAACAGCAAGGTTACTATGGTGTACCTGCCCAGCAACCTAGCTACCCATCTGGAGCACCCAGTTATCCAGCAGGAGCTCCTGCCCAACAGCCTGGCTATCCTGCACAACAACCTGGGTACCCTGCCCAGCAGCCTGGTTACCCAGCTGGAGCCCCTCCACAACAGCCAGGTTATCCCTCACAACAGCCTGGATATCCTTCTGGAGCTCCTCCCCAACAGCCAGGTCAACCTGCTGGGGCCCCTCCTCAACAACCTGGATATGGACAACCAGGAGCACCCCAGGGTCAGGTTAGGATCTTTTTCCTTTGTTTTATTTCAACAACCCATACATGTTTGGTATTTGGACTATTTTATGTTTACACGGATCACCTTTTCTCAAAAGATACAGTAAGTAGAATTTTGAAATACTAGCAGAGCTCCAGATAGAGGGAGTGATTTTGATTTCAAAATTGAAAATATTAATAACTCTCAACTAAACCCTATGTTATGGGTACTCATTAGAATCATCTCATCGAGACAATTCTAATGAGTACCCGCAACATAGGTTTTGGAAGAGAAACAATGGATTTAGAATGCCATCACTCCCTCTTATCTGGAGCTCTGTACTGGTATGCCATAGTGTTTTTTTTTTTTATATCTGTTTTGATAGATGGGACCAGGTGGGCCTGTAGACAACACTGTGGCACAGTTTCAGAAAATGGGCCTACATGCAAACCTGGGCCTACCCCGTCCCACAGTGAGACCAGCCCAAAATTTCTCTGCTGAACAAGATGCTGAAACAATACGAAAAGCAATGAAGGGAATGGGTAAGCTTTCCTCATGTTATATAAACCTGTTTTATGTCATGGCATTAATTTTTGTCTTGTATGTAATGAATCCTTTACAAACATTCCCAGGTTTTGACAACCCTGAAGAAGAAGGCTTTTGATAACAATTATGGGAAAAGGAGAAAAAGCAGGGTACCAACATTAATTTTTTTTTTTCTCCTTTGCCTACAATGTTTTTTTTTTTTACATTTTTAACGATGAAGAAATTTTCAAACTCTGGATTGTAAGGTAAACAGTTAAAGGGGCTTAAAACCAGAATTAGTTTTGCAAGTTTTACAGAAAATCTTCACAAAGTACTGCTAGATTTTATTGCTGTGCAAATATGGCATTGAAATTAAAACCGGGATAGAAAAATACATGTGTAAAACACATAAGTTTTACTTCAAATTTCTTGTTCAGTTAGTAATCATATATACGGTATTGCACAACAAGGAATAAAAGCATTTTAACATGACAAGTTCTTGGTTGGCACCATAGCTCACTTGGTTGAGTTGCAGACCATGGTTTTTGTTTTAGCACTTTTTTTCCCCGAAACTATGAGTAACAAGTCAAGTCCTTACCATTTTTCCCTACAAAATAATTACTGTATCAACTTTCTTCCTCTAAAAAAATTATGGGCCAAAATCTGGTTTAATTCCCCTTTAAGACAAAGTACCTACATACATTTGAAAACAAAGCAGCTGAAAGAGAAATTGCTCGAATTGTGTTTACAGATTACAAATTGATCTTGGTTCAAATGATAGGATTTGTCTGATAATGGCAGAAAACATTAATTATATGCATATTATCTTTTTCCTACAATGTCTTCAAAAGTTTATTCATTAAGATTATTAACCATTTGCTGCATACTCCAGAGTTATAACGACCCTGAGGAAGAAAGCTTTTGAAGGAAAAGAAGAAAATGCTAATAACCAGTATTTTCTCCTTTTCCCACAGTGTTTTCAAATCTATCACAGACAACTTCCATCATGTGAACCACATTTACTGGTGGATTTGTGATCTGAAAAGCTTTGAATTTGGAAAAATCTACATTTTAATTGTGTGGTAAAGATTTGAAATATAGGACTGTTTGGAAAGGGTTGAAGTAATTTCAGATTAAGTCTTTACCACACAACACAATTTTAAACCTTTTCATTCATGTGGTACCCCCATTTCTTGCTCATGAGCTCCAGATAGAGTGTTACTGAAGAGAAGAGACTTTTATCTAGAAAGGCTGAGATGAAAAGATGAGGTCGGCCCATGAGACCGAAGTCACGAAGATCTTTCAGAATTCAGTATTTCTAGGTTGTATCAAAGGCATTTTCAAGGTCAAAGAAGACAGACACAACATGTTGCTTCATGATAAAAGCTTCTTTAACCCTTTACCACACTGTCCAGACTTTTAATGACCCTGAGGAAAAAGACTTTTGAAAACATTATGGGAAAAGGAGAAAATGCTGGTAACCAGCATTTTCTCCTTTTCCCATAATGTTTTCTTCTCCATCAAAATCAGAAATCAGCATTTGAGCAACATTTATTTTGTCGTCTGCACTTGCTTTCAATTTGGATGAGCCCAGAATGTTGTCATGTGGTAAAGAGTTAATAAAAGTCTCAAACCAAACAAGATGATCAATGGTGCTATACTGGCGACGACTGATCGTCTTGTTTGGTTTGAAACTAAGTGTCAATGCGCCCTAAAACAGCATTCATTTTTTGTCCAAATTTAAAGCATTTGCAGCCAACAAATTGGAGGCGGCTCAAATGATGGATTGAGTAGAAAACATTATGGGGAAAGGAGAAAATGCTAGTAACCAGCATTTTCTGCTTTTCCCACAATGTTTTCAAAAGTTTTCCTCTTAGGGTTGTTAAAACTGGAAATTGTGTGGTAAAGGGTTTAATAAGAAATGTGTGCCTGAATTCTCTGCCAGAAAATAAAACTGTGGACTCGTCCATATTGAAAGCATTTGAAGATAATAAATTCAGAATTGCTTACATGATGGAATTTATGAAAGGACAAGAAACATTCTGATAAAAGGAGTGGGATTGTTTAGTAAAGGGTTAATGTGTTTTTGTTTTGAATTTTAGGTACAGATGAACAAGCCATCATTGGTGTCATAAGTCAGAGGTCCAATCAGCAAAGAGTTCAGATCATGAATATGTTTAAAACTATGTATGGAAAGGTATACTTTCTTGACTCACAAAGGGGGGTTGAATGAATCTCTGTAATGCATGATACCAAGCAAACCTTTGCATAATTAAGAATCCGTAAAATCCATTCTGTCTATCAACTGACTTAATTCTGAGGTAAACTTGCCCTTTGACGTGCAGGAAATGGACCAATAGCAAAAAGTTACACCCCAGGACTTTGCAGACTGACACGGGTGGATACTTTTTGCAGGTGCATTATGCCTTTTACAGAGCATGGCTCATATATAATACCTTGAGTATTTATGCACTACATTATGTTTTCATGGCTTTAACTATACTAGCAGAAAGCCGAATATTATGCAATATTTTCAAATAAAATCTTGCATGTCACCATATGCTTGATAGAAGGCTTTCTTTTCTTGTCAAACATCTTAATTGAAATGATGATAACAATTTTGATACAAAATTTCCCAAAACATATGCAAAGAAAAAAAAGGGAGCATCAACCTGTCTTCACTACAATTTTAAATGTTGTCCTGTGTGAGCTGTGTAAATCCTGCATCAGTTTGGTTAACTCTAAAGTTGAATATAAAGTGACAATTTTAATTTTCAGATTAATTGAATTAGAAATCTTTCCCTGCTGGAAAAAAAGAATATACTCATTTCACCAGTACATGTACTTTTGTTACATTACAATGATAGCTTATTTTATCATGTTTCCTATATCCTGCTTTACCAAGACTGGGGATCTGAAGTGTCATGCCCATGGACACTTCCATGCAGTCATTCCTGCCTACTGGGATCAAACCCAGCTTTGCTCATAAAAATAATGAAGCTTTCCCACTGACAAACTCAACAAAAACTTTGTAAGCTATCTGATCTGCTTTTATTCTATCTCTTTACAAGACAACAAAATTTTAGACTGGCCCAAATTCAGAGCATTTGCAGATGACAAATTAAATGTGGCTCAAATAATTGGATTTGTTTCTGAAAGGTTAGAAAACATCATGGGAAAAGGAGAAAACCAGCATATTCTCCTTTTCCCATGATGTTTTCAAAAGTCCAATTTCCAAGAGGCATCAAAACTCGTCATTGTATGGTAAAGCATTATTCTTCACTTTTTTTTCATTAGGATCTTATTCATGACTTAGAATCCGAACTGAGTGGAGATTTCAGAGAAACCATCATGGCTGTGTTCAAACCTACAACCTACTATGACGCATGGTCGCTGCATCAAGCCATATCAGTAAGTCTTGTCTGTCATGTCAACATGTCTTCTTATTTACTCTTTACTGAGTGAAAAAATTTTGGCAAAAGAAGGAAAATGCTTGTTACCAGCTCGCAAGGTTTTCAAAACCTTCTTCCCCAGTTGTTAAAACTTGGGACTTTGTGGTAAACAGTAAATGCATAATTTTTCTTTCATTGTTTTTTAATAAATTATCCCCATTTAAACGACCCGTGCTATGTGAAAAATGGGTTTGATACATCTGCCAAAGTATCGACTATTGTCAGCCTATGCAGTCCACGCAGTCTGACATGGGTCAAAACTTTGCTGTTTGTGAATTTTATGTATGTCCAAAGACCATTCAACCTCCATATCCAGTCAGTTGTTAGATAAAATAGATTTTATAGATCCCTAATTATGTGATGTCTGACTTGGTATAATTTATTATGGAGATGCATTAAAACCCCTTTCACCAGAGCATGGCTCATATATTTATGCATCAGTACTTTTTCAGGGTCTCGGAACCAAAGAACATGTTCTGATTGAGATACTTTGTACAAGAACCAACACAGAGATAAGACAGATCAACCAGTCTTATCATGAACGTAAGATATTGTCCAAATAGACCATATTAAACAATCCCTTGATTTTACACCTACAGGAGAAAAGCTTTTGAAAACATTGTGGGGAAAAGAGAAAAAGCTATCAACCAGCATTTTCTCCTTCTCCTACAGTTTTTTCTAACCTTTTCCGAGACATTTCCAATTAATTGAAACCCTTATAATTTGTCTGCAAAAGGCTTGAATTTTAACCAATTTTAAAATTGTAGTCTTTTAACCCTTTATCACACAATACCATGTTTGAACAAGCATGGAGGAAGAGAACTTTTGAAAAAATTGTGGGAAAAGGAAAAAAATGTTGGTATTTTGAACTATTTTCGCCTTTTCCCCACAATGCTTTCTTTCCAACTAAGACAAGTCCCTTGATATGAGCCTTATTTGATTTGTTGTCTGCAATTGCTTTAAATTTGGACATTTCTAAAATTTTGTATTCTTTTAAACCTTTACCACACAAACACTTAGGAAGAAGCCTTTTGAAAAACAGTGTGGGAAAAGGAAAAAATGCTGGTAACCAGCATTTTCTCCTTTACCTACACGGTTTTCCACACTTTCAGAGACAATTACCATTATTTCAGCTAAATTTAACTTGTTTTTTGTAAATATGTTCAATTTCAACAAGTCTAAAATTTTATCATTTTGTAAAGATCTAACACTTTACCACACAACAAAATTTTAAACCAGTCAAAATTGAAAGCATTTGCAGCCGACAAAATGAATGTGACTAAAAAATTGAAATTTGTTTTGGAAAGGGTAGAAAACATTGTGGGAAAAGGAGAAAATGCTGGTTACCAGCATTTTCTCTTTTTCCCACAATGTTTTCAAAAGGCTTCTTTCACAGGGTCGCTAAAAGTTGGGATTGTTTGATAAAGGGTTAAAGATTTAATTTTGAAAATCCTACATGACTAGCATAGTGTGAAGCTCGGTATACCCATCAAATGTTGCAGCTTCAAGCCCTTTTTGGTCGTATTATCCTAATACATGTCCAAGTGTTTGATGTTTTTCTAAACTGCTAGGAAAAATCTTTAAAATTGCTTGGAAAGTTTATGTTTTTTCTGTTGGATGAGGTTTTTGGGGAAAAAAGAAATTTTTGACGTTGTATTACCAATGTATCATACTGGTTGCTTTATTTCAACCCTTTATAAAACTATCTTTTGTTTAAATGACACTAAGGAAGAGGCCTTTTGAAAACACTGTGGAAAAAGGAGAAAACGCTGGTTATCAGCATTTTCATCTTTTTCCGCAATGTATTCTATCATTTGAAAAAACATCTCTCTATTTGAGTCACATTTAATTTGTCATCTGCAAATGACGTAAACTTAGGACTGTCGGGCAAAAGTTTATAGATGGGATCTTTCAATGAGGGATTAAAATGCAAACACAAAAGACTGTTATTTTTCTATGTGACAGATTACAAGAGATCTTTAGAGAAGGATATTGTAAGTGACACAAGTGACCACTTCAAGAGACTACTGGTTTCCTGCTGTGCTGTGAGTCTCATTTCATACTTTCAGGATCTTTTTTTATTATTAACTCTTTACCAAACGTCAAAATTTTAGAAGAAACCAAATTTAATGCATTTGCAGGTCGAAAAAATAAAGGTACTAATCTGATGATTTCTTTTTTTTATAGGGTAGAAAACATTGTAGGAAAAGGAGAAAATGATGGTTACCAGCATTTTCTTCTTTTCCCACAATGTTTTCAGAAGCTGTCTTCTCCAGGGTCTTTAAAACTTCAGATTTTGTGGTAAAGGGTTTACTCCTTATGCC
This sequence comes from Tridacna gigas, assembly GCA_945859785.2. Classification (NCBI taxonomy): domain Eukaryota; kingdom Metazoa; phylum Mollusca; class Bivalvia; order Cardiida; family Cardiidae; genus Tridacna; species Tridacna gigas. Next base: position 24,118,861 of record OX244030.2, read on the forward strand.
TTTCCAACAACTTTAGTTTAACGCTTTACCAGACAGTCCAAATATTTAGCAAGCTTGATGAATAGATTGTGCTGATAATTAGGATTTTCTCCTTTTCCTGCGTATTTTCTACCCCGCAAACATAAATCAGATTGTTCAAGCAGCATCAAATTAATTTGTTGTCTGAAAATTCTTTCAATTTGAACAAGTCTAAAGTTTTGTTCTGTGGTTAAGAGTTCACTCTTTTTCCCACATATATTCTACCATCTCATACACAAATCAAATTGTTTAAGCTACACTGAATTTGTTGTCTGAAAATGCTTTCAATTTGGACAAGTGTAAATTTTTTTTCTATCTACCATCTCGGACAAATATCAAATTGTTTGAGCTACATTGAATTTGTTGTCTGAAAATGCTTTTAATTTGGACAAATCTAAGATATAGATAGTATAAAAGATTAATTTTTGAAAGCAGCTTTTTTTTTCTTTTGTTTTCAAAGACAGTGTACTGCAAGATAAAGAAAGTTATAAGCAGGAAGTAACAGGCTAACGACAATTAGTATTTCCAGAAAAGCAATTTACTTTTCTTCATAAGGATCTTTAAAACTCTTTACCAAAGGACAAAATTTTAGACTGGTCCAAATTGAAAACATTTGCAGACAACAAATTAAGTTGGACTCAGAAACTTTAAATTTTCCTTTGGAAGTTGGAAAACATTTTGGAAATAGAGAAAATGCTGGTCACCAGTATTTTTTTCCTTCTCACACAATGTATTCAAAGGCCTCCTTCTTCAAGCTTGTTGACCAGAAGACGAAATTTTACTCTCATCCAAATTGAAAGCATTTGCAAACAACATATTTGTTTTGGTTTGAATGATTTGCCTTTAATAGGGTAGACAACATTGTGGAAAAAGCTTTCGCATCTGAGCATTGGCACTGGTGTGCTTGGCTCTTATTAAATGCCTTTTAACTGCAGGCATGAGAGAGCCCCATATATTTTCCCTTTACCAAATGATCCCACGTTTTAACACCATGGAGAAGAAAGCTTTTGCAAACATTGTGGGAAAAGGAGAAAATGCTGTTAATCAGCATTTTCTCCTTTTTCCACAATGTTTTCCACCTTTTGAAAGGCATATGACATCATTTGAGCTGCATACGAGTAACTACTGTCCTCTGCAGACGCTTCTAGTCTTGGAGAGTCCAAAATTTGTCATTTACCCCATTACCACACAATCCCGACTTTTAACGACCCAGAGGAAGAAGACTTTTGAAAACATTGTGGGAAATGGAGAAAATGCTGGTAACCAGCATTTTCTCCTTTTCCCACAATGTTTTTTCCTTTCCCAAGACTAATTTCAATTTTTGAGTCACATTTATTTTGTTGTCTGCAAAAGCTTTCCATTTGGACAGGTCTAAAATTTTGTTGTTTGGTAAAGAGTTAAGAAAGGGTAAACTCCTTAACAAAAATGCTCTAGGACCCTGAAGATGAAGGATGCTGAAAACACAAGAGAAAAATAGAGAAAATGCAGCATTTATCTCCTTTTCCCAAGATGTTATCAATACTTTCAGATAAGAAACCCATCGTTAGTCCTTGATTAATGTGCCAACAGCAAATATTTTGGATAGATATAAGTCCAAATTTTTGTCATTTGGTAAAGAGTTAACTCTTATCCCAATTGATACCAGTTGCAGCTCACAAATCAGATGTGGCTCAACTAATGATATTTGTCTTTAAAAATGTAAAAAATAAAGTGGGAAAAGGAGAAAATGCTGGTTACCACAATGTTTCCAAAAAAAACCTTCCTTGTCAGGGTCATTAGAACACCAGATTATGTGCTGTAGTGTTGATGCAGTAGCAGGTAAAATTTTTCAGGCCAACAGAAATGAACTTACACCAGACCAGTGGCAGAAACTGCAATACCAAGGAATGGAGGCTATTGTGGACAGAAATTTAGCCAGAGAAGATGCTCAAAAACTCTTCCAAGCTGGAGAGAAAAAACTAGGCACTGATGAGTCCATGTTCTTACAGGTGTTAGCTGTAAGGCATGAGTATCAACTTAGGGCTACTTTTGAAGAATATGTGAAGGTGATATTTTGTGTTACTTTATCCTTTTAAGCCTTTCAATACCAATGATGATACAAGAAGTGTCTGTGGGCAGTGTAGATCAAGATCAGACTGCACAGAATGTGAATTGTGATGTTGATCTACACTGTCCACTACTTTGTTAAAAAATACAAATGAATTAGTATTTCAGCTTTTCAGCGGACTGTTTTTGATACTGTTGAAAAAGTGTTTATCTTTGAGCCATGCTCTGTGAAAAGGGGACTAAACACATCTGCGAAAAGTATTGACCCAATTCAACCTGCACAGGCTGACTTGGGCAGAAACTTTTCGCTATAGGTAAATTTTTTCTATGTCCAAAGACAAGCCTACCTCATGATTAAGTCGATAGTTAACAAAAGTGGCTATAATATGGATCCATAATTATGTGATGGCTTGATTAGTATCATGGATCAAGGAGATGCATTAAACCCCCTTTTGCCAGAGCATGGCTCAAATCTGTTTGGTAGTGAAAGAGTTAATCATACATGCATTTATGCATGACTTTTGAAACCAATTTTGTTCAAAGACACACATATAATAAAACACCATCCCAAACACTTCTATCAAACAACTTTTTTCTTTGATATGTCTAGATAAATTTAATGTTTTTTCTGTTGTCATTTTAGTCGAAACAGATATAAAAAATTAAGTTAGATAAACATGATAACTTGATAGTACAGTCATTAGAACACCAAGCACAACTTAACTTTCTTTAAAAGACAATGTAGATTGAGAATATACTGCATGCAATTTGATCAATTCTCTGTTATGTGATGTTATCTGAGATATGATGCAATCTGTGCAATCTGATCTACATCCACATTGTTTTACCGAAATACTTATGTGTCATTTTAAGGGTTAATGTCCAACATACATATAGTTATTATTTGATTGATATTGTAAAGTAATAGTTTCAACTTTGTTGGAATGATTTTGATAGATCTATGAGGTTATTCTTATCTGTTATGTATGATATTTCTGACATATGTATCTGTGTCAACTCATTAACAGAGGACAAAAATTGAAAGCGTTTGCAGACACCAAAGTGGCTCAAATGAAGGAATAAAAAAGATAGAAAACATTATGTGAATAGGAGAAAATACCAGTTTCCAATATTTCCTCCTTTTCCCACAATTGTTTCAAAAGCCCTCCTCCCCAGGGTCATTAAAACATTAGATTGTTTGGTAAAGAATTTGTTTAAACATGCAGATATCTGGTCGAGACATCCTGAGCTCAGTGGACAGAGAAATGTCTGGAGATCTGAAGGAAGGTTTCAAGGCAATCAGTAAGTACATAAACAAAAAAAAAAAATGTAATCAAAGACCACCCAATGGCAATAAGAAAAGTGGTCTCTGAAAGCAGATGGTCTTTTAGTGTAGGTTTAATTCAGTTAACCCTTTACCACATAGTCCTGAGTATCAATGATCCTGAGGAAGATACCTTAAGAAAAAATTGTGGGAAAAGGAGAAAATGCTGGTAATCAGCATTTTCTCCTACTTTACCCTATCAAAGACAAATTCCATTGTTTTTTCCACATGCGAATTGACTGCAAATGCTTTCAGTATGGACAAATCTACATTTTTGTCATGTGGTTAATTTATGGTGGGATGTAGAACCAAAACAGTAATCTTTTTAAAGTGATTGATTGCTTAATAAAAGTGGTCTCATAAAAGGCAGATTTGACTATAGATCATTTTGCCCTGTGCTTGGTCTATTTCTCCTTCACCAGTCACAGACTGTCTTTCAACTCTTTACCAGATGATGCAATTTTAAACTAATTCATATTGAAAGTATACCTATATGACATATTAAATTTGGCTCAAATACTCTGATTTGTCATTGAAAAGGGAAGAAAACAATATGAGAAAAGGAGAATTTACTGGTTAATAGGTTTGTTTGGTAAAAGGTTAATCCTTAGAGCTGCCAAATAAATGAATTGAAAATTTTCCTTTTCTAAATAAAACCAAGATATTGCAATAGAAATCTAGTTATATGATTTCACAAAATAACAGACACTATGAGTCTAAGATTAGGCCATGTTCTTTGCAGATTGATCTTGATCTACACTATCCACAAAAGCAACTTAAGAGCTGTGCACTTAGGGCATGTCAGTTTAGAAGAAATGTATCCTGAACTCTTTACCAAACAACAGAGTTGTAGACTTGTCCAGAGTGAAAACTTTAAGAGGCAACAAATTAAATGTGCCTCAGTACACTGTAGATGAAATTTGATGAAAGGGAAGAAAACCTTGTGGGAAAAGGAGAAAATTCTGGTTTCCAATGTTATCTTCTTCAGGGCTGTTCTGATTTTGGATTGGTAGGGTTTAAAGACAAACCCCATTTATTTATCTAACATTTAATGTTCATCTGAAAGTATTTCAATATGGATGAGTCTTGTAAGGAGTTAATTTATTGTCTCGTAAAAATTTGAAATGAAACACGGAGGACATTTTGCTGTGTAAGACGGACCTGCATGAATCAGTCTAAATTGTTGGACTCGTAGCTTGGAGGCCCTGGGTTTGAGCCTTGCAGGGATCACAGTGTTTTTTGTGGAGGTTCTTGGGCAAGACACCTTAGAGCCCTAGTCTAGTACTGGTGAAACCTAGGACATACATGACTATATGAATTGTTGCTGTGATATGACTTAACCCTTTACCAAACAGTCCCTGGTTTAACGATCCTAGGGAAAAAGCCTTTTGAAAACATGGTAGGAAAAGTAGAAAAAGCTGGTAACCAGCATTTTCTTTTTTCCCCCACAATGTTTTCCACGCTTTCATAGCCATTTCCTATCATTTTAGTCATATTTAAATTGTCATCTGCAAATGCAGTCTATAAGTCTATAATTTTGTCGTTTGGTAAAGAGTTAAGTAATGTTGAAAGCAGCTTGAAACACAATTTAACCTTTCAATTCATTTGCATGAACTGAATTTTGTGTCCTAGATAATTTTAATTAATTTTACACCTATTTTGCTTTTTGTAATTACACAGTCTTGAGTGCCAAGAATAGACCAGAATATTTTGCTGACAGGCTATACTCTGCTATGAAGGGAGCTGGGACTCAAGATTCCACACTCATTCGAATAATTGTCTCAAGATCAGAGGTTAGAATGTCTATTTATATCTACATGTATTCATTCAAGAGAGATTGCTTTTACAATGGCTTTCCCTCCCTTAACACTTCCAAACAGAAAAAAATTTAGACCAGTCCAAATTCAAAGCCTGTGCAGACTACAAATTAAATTTGGCTGTCATGATTGCTTTTGTTCTTGAAAGGATATGTTTAGAGATTAAATTTTTTACACCAATGTGGCCTCTTGAGTGACTTTAAAGCTGCCGTTTGCATTCAATATGTCATTGTTTCAATGTGGTCAGAGGTCAGAATGCATCATATGTATTATAGCTTATATACTGCTAAGGAAGTGAAAGGTATTTTAGGTGCAATCTGGGAAAAGATTGTTAAATGCATTTTTTTATTGCATTATTCTAAGAATGTTTGTCCCATGATAATAGATTCATTTTTTCTAAATACATGTACCTATTTAATGCCATGGAAGGATGGTCCTTTCTCATGCAGAAAATGTATCAACTTACTTACCAGGCTGGTAAAAGTCAGTATGTTTTTCAGATGCACTAAACCACGTTTTCAGAGAGCACAACTCATTTTCATTTGATGGTTTATGTAAGGCTGCTTTGACCACAGTGTCTCAACATACTGGCCATTGTAAATTGGTGATTAGACCACAAGTTCCATGTAGTCTGATCTCAATCATAAGTGGCTGCAAGAGAACAAAAGTAAAGAGTTAAGCCTTTACCATACAACTGTTTTAACTCCCTTGAGGAAGGATTGTAGGAAAATGAAGAAATGCTAGTAATCAGTATTTCCCTCTTTTCATGTAATGTTTAAGGTCCTTTCAGATATCCCATCATTTAACTCTATCAGAATGTTACATTTTAGACTTGATCAAATTTTGAAGTGAGCAGATCAATATTCTTTTGTGATTTTCATTGCATGCATTTATAGCAATTGACATAAAAAAATTTAAAATGTAAGTGTACAATCAATATCTTAGGGTCGCTTGTTAAATGATGACATATTTCAGAGTTTCATGAAGCCTGACCTTATGTTTCTAGCAAAGAATTTTGTTCATCTTCCAGAAAACCACTCTTGAAAACATGTGAAAAAAGGAGAAACTGCCCATAACAATAAGTCAATATGTCTTGGAAAGTTTTCATGTAGTAAAACGTAAATTCATGTTGATTATCCATGTATGACAAGGATTTCTTCAGTTGTTTGCAGCTAATATGATTCAGGTTGAATATGATGTGAAAACGTGGTAACAAAAGGAGAAAATGCTCCATGCATCTGCAGGAGGTGATTGTTTAATGCAAGCCATGCTCTGTGAAAAGGGGGCTTAATGCAGCTGCAAAGAGTAGTGACCCAGGCCAGCCTGTGCAGTCCGTACCTGCAAAGAGTATTGACCCAGGCCAGCCTGTGCAGTCCGCACAGTCTGGCTTGGGCCGAAACTTTTTGCTATTGATCTATTGATCAGTTTTCTGCATGTCAAAGGACCAGTGTACATCATGATTGAATCGATTGTTATACAAGATGGATTGTATGGGTCAATAATTATGTGATGTCTTACTTGGTATGATGTATCAAAGAGATGCATTAAACCCTCTTTTGGCTCATATCTGTTATATAATAGTTCTCTTGTTATATTTCAGATTGACCTACAAGATATCAAGGAGATGTATTTGGCCAAGTACAGAAAAACGCTTGCGACCTCTGTGGCTTCTGATACGAGTGGTGACTATAAACGTCTCCTCTTGGCTCTTATTGGTCAGTAACAGGTGGAAGTTACCCAGCACTGCCCAGCAGACAATTACAGCCTTCAATAACTGTTGATTGTGTTTAAGCCATTGTCAGTGATATAGTGTGTTAACCCTTAGAGTGCCGAAAAAAAAAACCCAGACATTTTCAGCCTAGGAAAAAGACCTTTATAAAAGAAAGTTCATTGATGCTTTTGTCCAGAGTTCATGAGCACAGCAGGCAGTGTAGATCAAAGATCAGACTGGACATTTTGAGCAGTCTGATCTTGATCTACATTGGCCTCAAAGGCAACTACAGGTGCTTTAAGGATAAACTTTGCTCCATTTGATTAAATTTTAGAGTTTTCTACATTGGGAGCAGTTGCAGATGTCTATGAAATGTTGCTCCAATGATGACATTTGCAAGGCTAGAAAACTGTGGTAAACAGGAGAAAATGCTGATAACATTTTCCTTTATCCAACCACAATGTTTTCCAAAGCTTTCTTCCACAGGGTTGTTAACCTTTCGCCACACAATCTCAGGTTTTAACGACCTTAAAGAAGAAGGCTTTTGAAAACATTAACTCTTTACCAGACAACAAAATTTTAGCCTGGCCCAAATTGAAAGAACTTGCAGACATTAATGTTACTCAAAACATAAAATTGGTCTGTAATAGGGTAGAAAACATTGTGGGAAAAGGAGAAAATGCTGGTTACCAGCATTTTCTCCTTTTTCCACAATTTTTTCTAAAGCCTTCTTTTTCGGGGGCTTTTAAAGTCGGGATTGTGCGGGAAAGGGTTAAGAGAAGCATAAAGTGTAACCAGCATTTTGTTGTCTTCCCATGTTTTGTACCCTTTCAAAGACTTATTTCAGTTTTTAAGTCATATTTAGTTTGTCGTCCATATCGAAGGAATTTACCAACAACAATTCAAATGTTTTTAACATGAGAATATCTTAACCCTCAGAGTCACAAATAAACCCAAAGACATTTTAAATCTAGGAATTAGACACAAATGAATGTAATCAGACCTTGGTGGGCTGGATAATTTGTCAACTCACATCCTCCTACAAATGACTTTGTGGTCTTGCAGCCAATCACTTTTTAAAGCTAAAATTGCGGTAAAAGAAATAGTTACTCAAAACTGTAAGTCTTTTTAAATATTCAGGTTCAACGTGAGTAGTTTCTGTTGTAAATTTGTGTTGGGAGGTATTGAGTTAACTGTCCAAATCAGCTGCATCCAGCGATAAAAGTAATGAGGATTGTGATGAAATTAATCTTGATAAGTAGAAGAGGTTGATGATGCTAAATTAAGGTGTTGAATTCACAATTTTCCATCTAGTAAGCGTGGCTGTTTTCGAAGAAAACAATGAGTTATTGTCCTAGAGCTGGTGTCGTCGTCTGCATCGTCATCGTTGGTGTCGTGTGAAATCTTTGACGTTTTGTAATATCTCTGTTATAATTGAAGATATTTACTTCAAACTTGGGCAAGTTGTTAATTATCGTAAGGGGAACTCATACAACAGGGGCAGATAACCATCAGAGTATTTTTTACACAGTTATGCCTCTTTTTGACTTAAAATTTTCACTGAAAATCAAGCACTTGCAGCCAAGCGTTGGCACCTGCTTGTGGTGCTCTTGTTTTGCTAAAGATATTTAACCCTTTACTACACAATCCCGACTTTTAACGACCCTGAGAAAGAGGCCTTTTGAAAACATTGTGGGAAAAGGAGAAAATGCTGGTAACCAGCATTTTCTCCTTTTCCCACGATGTTTTCTATCCTTCCAAAAGCAAATTTCAGTTTTTGATTCATGTTTATTTTGTCGTCCGCAAATGCTTTCAATTTGGTTTAGTCTAAAATTTTGTGGTTTGGTAAAGGGTTAAGTGTTTACAACATGACGAAGTCTTAGACTTGTCCAAATTGAAATCATATGCAGACGACAAAATAAATGTGACTCAAAAATTAAAATTTATTTTCGGGAGGGTACATATTGGAAACAGGAGAGAATGCTGCTTACCAGCATTTTTAGCTCACCTGAGCACGAAGTGCTCATGGTGAGCTATTGTGATCGTGCTGTGTCTGTCGTCCGTCGTGCGTCGTCTGTTGTCCGTCGTGCGTCGTCAACTTTTTACCTTGTGTACGCTCTAGAGGCCACATTTTCAGCCCGATCCTCATGAAACTTGGTCAGAATGTTTGTCTTGATAAAATCTCGGACAAGTTCCAAATTGGGTCATGTGGGGTCAAAAACTAGGTCACTAGGTCAAATCTTAGAAAAACCTTGTGTACACTCTAGAGGCCACATTTTCAGTCCAATCCTCATGAAACTTGGTCAGAATGTTTGTCTTGATAAAATCTCGGACGAGTTCGAAATTGGGTCATGTTGGGTCAAAACCTGTGTGCTCTAGAGGCCACATTTTCAGTCAGATACTTGTGAAACTTGGGCAAAATGTTTGTCTTGATAAAATCTGGGACAAGTTCGAAATTGGGTCATGTGGGGTCAAAAACTAGGTCACAAGGTCAAATCTTAGAAAAACCTTGTGTACGGTCTAGAGGCCATATTTTCAGTCCGATCCTCATGAAACTTGGTCAGCATGTTTGTCTTGATAAAATCTCGGACGAGTTCGAAAGTGGGTCATGTGGGGTCAAAAACTAGGTCACTAGGTCAAATCTTCAAAAAACCTTGTGTACGCTCTAGAGGCCACATTTTCAGTCAGATACTCGTGAAACTTGGTCAGCATGCTTGTCTTGATGAAATCTGGGACAAGTTCGAAATTGGGTCATGTGGGGTCAAAAACTAGGTCACTAGGTCAAATCTTCGAAAAACCTTGTGTACGGTCTATAGGCCACATTTTCAGTCAGATACTTGTGAAATTTGGTCAGAATGTTTGTACTGATAATATCTGGGACAAGTTCGAAATTGGGTCATGTGGGGTCAAAAACTAGGTCACTAGGTCAAATCTTAGAAAAACCTTGTGTACGCTCTAGAGGCCACATTTTCAGTCAGATACTTGTGAAATTTGGTCAGAATGTTTGTCTTGATAAAATCTGGGACGAGATCGAAATTGGGTCATGTGGGGTCAAAAACTAGGTCACGAGGTCCAATCTTAGAAAAACCTTGTGTACGCTCTAGAGGCCACATTTTCAGCCAGATCCTCATGAAACTTGGTCAGCATGTTTGTCTTGATAAAATCTCGGACGATTTCGAACTTGGGTCATGTGGGGTCAAAAACTAGGTCACTAGGTCAAATCTTTGAGAAAACATTGTGTACGCTCTAGAGGCCACATTTTCAGTCAGATACTCGTGAAACTTGGTCAGCATGTTTGTCTTGATGAAATCTGGGACAAGTTCGAAATTGGGTCATGTGGGGTCAAAAACTAGGTCACTAGGTCAAATCTTCGAAAAACCTTGTGTACGGTCTATAGGCCACATTTTCAGTCAGATACTTGTGAAATTTGGTCAGAATGTTTGTATTGATAATACCTGGGACAAGTTCGAAATTGGGTCATGTAGGGTCAAAAACTAGGTCACTAGGTCAAATCATCGAAAAACCTTGTGCACACTATAGAGGCCACATTTTCAGTCGGATACCTGTGAAATTTGGTCAGAATGTTTGGCCTATTGACTCAGGTGAGCGATCCAGGGCCATCATGGCCCTCTTGTCTCCTTTTTCCACAATGTTTTCAAAATATTTCTCAGGGTTGTTAAAACTAGGGGTTGTGTAGTAAATGTTTAACTCTTTACCACACAATCCCGACTTTTACTGACCCTGAGAAAGAAGCTTTTTTAAAACATAGTGGGAAAAGGAGAAAATGCTGGTAACAAGCATTCTCTCCTTTTCCCACAATGTTTTCTACCCAGCCCAGGACAAAGTTCATTTTTTCAGTCACAATCATTTTGTTGTCTGTAAATGCTTTCAATTTGGACTAGTCTAATATTTTGTCGTTTGTTAAAGAGTTAACTGGTGGGCTTCGGTGTATTTTTAGCTCACCTTAGCACAACGTGCTGAAGGTGAGCTATTGTGATCGCCCTATGTCCGTCGTCTGTCGTCCATCAACAATTTCTTTAAACATCTTCTTCTCCTAAACCACAGGGCCAATCTTGATGAAACTTGGCAGGGATGTTCCTTGGGTGAAGCTCTACCAAAATTGTTCAAAGAATTGAATTCCACCCACAACTCTGGTTGCCATGGCAACAAAAAGGAAAAAAAAGCAAAATCTTTGAAAATCTTCTTCTCTGAAACTAGAAGGCGCAGAGCTTTGATATTTGGTATGTAGCATCGCCTAGTGGACCTCTACCAAGTTTGTTCATATGATGCCCCTGGGGTCAAAACTGGCCCCGCCCCGGGGGTCACAATTTCCAACATAGGAACAAAGAAGTAAAACTTTAAAAATCTTCTTCTCTGAAACAGGAAGGCATGGAGCTTTGATATTTTGTATGTAGCATCTTCTAGTGGATCTCTACCAAGTTTGTGCATATGATGCCCTTGGGGCAAAAGTTGGCCCTGCCCCGGGGGTCACAAGTTCGAACATAGGAACAGAGAAGGAAAACTTTAAGAATCATCTTCTCTGAAACTGGAAGGTGTAGAGCTTTGATATTTGGTATGTAGCATTGCCTAGTAGACCTCTACTAAGTTTGTTCATATGATGCCCTTGGGGTCAAAATTGGCCCAGCCCCGGGGGTCACAAGTTCAAACATAGGAACAAAGAAAGAAAACTTTAATTTTTTTTTCTCTTAATGGGAAGGCATAGAGCTTTTATATTTGGTATGTACCATCTCCTAGTGGACTTCTACCAAGTTTGTTCCAAGGATGCTGCTTGGGTCAAAACTGGCCCAGCCCCTGGGGTCACAAGTTCGAACATAGGAACAAAGAAGGAAAACTTTAAAATTCTTCTTTTCTGAAACCGAAAGGTGTGGAGCTTTGATATTTGGTATGTTGCATCTCCTAGTGGACCTCTACCAAGTTTGTTCATATGATGCCCCTGGGTCAAAACTGGCCCCGCCCCGGGGGTCACAAGTTCAAAGATAGGAACAAAGAAGGAAAATTTTAAATTTCTTTTTCTCTTAAACGGGAAGGTGTAGAGCTCTGATATTTGGTATGTAGCATTTCCTAGTGGACCTCTACCAAGTTTGTTCATTGATGCCCCTGGGTCAAAACTGGCCCAGCCCCGGGGGTCACAAGTTCGAACATAGGAACAAAGTAGGAAAACTTTAAAATTCTTCTTTAAAACTGGAAGGCGTAGAGCTTTGATATTTGGTATGTAGTGATTCTCTTCTAAGTTTGTTTGCCCATCTAAGCGCAACAAGTACATTGAGTTCAAAATTGGGTCATCTTGGGTCATAAACTAGGTCACTAGGTCAAATTAAAGAAATACCTTGTTGGCACTCTCGAGGCCACATTATTTGCTCAATTGCCTTGAAAATTAGTTCGAAAGTTTGTCTTTATAAAGTCTCACATAAGATTAATTTGGGTCAACTTAGGTCATAAACTAGTTCACTGGGTCAAATTAAAGAAATACCTTGTTTGCACTCTGGAGGCCACATTTATCACTCAAATGACCTGAAATTTGGCCAGAATGTTTGTGTTGATTAAATACCAGATGAGTTTGGATTTGGGTCACCTGGAACCATAAACTAGGTCACGAGGTCAAAATAAAGAAATACCTTGTGGGCACTCTAGAGGCCACATTATTTGCTTAATTGCCTTGAAAATTGGTCAGAATGTTTGTCTTTGTAAAATCTCACATGAGTCTGAATTCGGGTCAACTGGGGTCATAAACTAGGTCACTTTGTCAAATTAAAGATATAGCTAGTGGGCACTCTAGAGGCCACATTTATTATTCATTTGATTTGAAAATTGGTTAAAATGTTTCTTTTGATATAGTCAAAGACCAGTTCAAATTTGGGTCACCTGGGGTCATAATCTAGGTCACTAGTCAAATTAAAGAAATATCTTAGGGCACTCGAGGCCACATTTTTTGCTCAGTTGACTTGAAAATTGGTCAGAATGTTTGTTTTCATGAAATATGAGTTTGAAATTGGGTCACCTGCAGTCAAAAACTAGGTCACATGGTCAAATTAAAGAAAAACCTTTAAGGCACTCTACTAAGGTGAGCGACCCAGGGCCATCATGGCCCTCTTGTTGTCTTTCTAGTAACATTTAAAAAGGGTTGACAGTATGGTATTTTAAATTGTATAATAGCATCAAAATGTTTGTACATAAACTCTTTTACAAATGCATTTATAGACAAAAAGTCTTATTATTATTTCTTTTTTTTGATTACTAATTGTTATCTTTATTTTCCAAAATTAAACTGCTGGTTTTTGCAGTTTTCTGTTAATTTTTGTTCATTAGTTGTATTGCATTTAATGGTCTCTCTTCAAAGAGGAGTAAGGAAATGGGGTAGTGATTCCTGCTATCTAATGAAAGCGTCTGCACATAAGACTTTTATGTTATGCATTTGTTGACAAAATTTTCTATTTGTATATTTCTTTTCACATTACTTTTCTATGCATCAATATTGATCCATATCTCTAAGCTATATGATGGGAATGTTGGACCAGGTTATTAGATATCTATTGTTTTAGTAAAGGATAATTTAAGACCTACCATTTAAGTACTGCTTCCCCAGACAATCCAGTGCTTTATCGACAAAGAGGAATAAAGCTTTTGAAAACATTGTGAAAAAAGGAGAAAATGATGGTCACCAGCATTTTCTCCTTTTTTTCACAGTGTTTTCTACCCTTTCACAGACAAATTTCATCATTTGACCCACATTAAATTTGTTGTCTACATATTACATATTCTTGTTATTTGGACAACACTAAAGCTGTGTTGTTTGGTAAAGAGCTGTTGCAAACAAAACAAGGAACAAATAGTTTTCTCAACAGTTTGAAAAACACAGGGGTAAAGGAGTGATTGCAAGGTGCAAGCAATTGCTCCTTTTCTCACAACGTATTTCAAAGCTTGCAACTGCAGGGGTACAAAAAAAGGGAACAACTGAAGATATAAGAAACGCTTGTCCAAATTATATTGAAAACGTAGGAAAAGAAGCATTTGATTGTGACATGCAAAGATTCCTCTGGCCTTAATGTTTTGAAAGTTGCCAACTACTGTGGTATATAGGGGATAATTGTTTGTTTTGGTGCATGATCGAAATTTCTTTCATCGAGTGAAAAGCAAAGGCTATATTTTCACAAGTGGCAATCATATACTGAAACAAACAATTATCCTATTTCTTTTATGCTATACGCTTTAATCTTCTTTTCACATCTAATTTTTGCTCATCTTGAATATGTGGGTTTTTCAAGGGAAATAGCTGTATTCAATTTAGTTGGATATGGACTGGTTGTAATAATGATGTCATGAGTGATGTTGACAGTGTCATAAAACGTGACATTCACAGGCTTAAAATTCATTCATGTTCTATAAATATCAGTGGCATGTCATGAAATAAAAGTTATTACATTCACCGGTGAATTATAACATTTACCGGTGAATTATAAGGATATAATTGACTGCTAAATTTCTATAAATTACTGAAAAGCATAGAAGAAATACAGTATATCATTTTTTCGAGGAAAAGCTTAAAATATTCACAACCTATTTCACTCATTAAAGTGGCTCAAATGATGGAGTTTGCTTTGAAAAAGATGGAAAAATTGGGAGAAAGTGTTCTCAAAAGCCATCTTATACAGTGTCATTTTTAAAAGTTTTTTCCTTGGGGTCGTTAAAACTTGAATTGTATAGTGAGAAGTTAAGTAACTGTTGTTGATATACACTTTTGTTGTCTGGCACACAATTTTGTTGTTTTTGATATATGTACCTTCATTTCAAATACACATAAGTATTTGTAGGTAAAATGAAAATTATACATACATGTATGTAGGTTAACTTGCATCTTAGTTTACTTGCATTTAAGCCGTGTTCTGCCAGAATGGGGTTTAGTTGCATCTCCATGATGCATTATACTAAGGAAGTCATCACATAATTATGCACCCATAAATCCATTTTGTCAAAAAAAAAAAATAAACTACTGAATAATGAGGTAGAATTGTCCTGTTGCATGCAGAAAACATAGCAAACATTTTCGACCCATAAGTTGGTACTTTTAGCTGATGCATTAAACCCCCTCTTCACAGTGTATGGCTCATTTATATTTATCATTATTGCATCTGTAAGATTTATTCAGCTTTCTGTTTTTAGTTTTTAGCTCCACTGGCCAAAGGCCAGTGGGCTTACGTTATGGCTTTGTGTCGGTTGGCGTCTGTCTGTGTGTGCGCGTGCGTTTGTGCGTTAACTTTTATTTCAAACAGCTTCTCTAGAAGTAACCATCGGATTTTAACGAAACTTCATAGAAATGATCCTGGCATGGCCCTCTTCAGAAACTCTTCAAAGAATTTGATTCCTATCAAAACTGTGCATGCCATGGCATCAAAACTGAAAAATATTGGAAATCTTTAAAAATCTTCTTGTCCAAAACTATAAGGCCTAGGGTTACCAAATTTGGCATGTACCTTCATCAAATGGACCTCTACAAAAATTCTTCAAATTATAGCTCCAGGGTCAAAATTGGCCCTGCCCTGGGGGTCACAAGTTTTATGTAGGTGTATTTAGTGAAAATTTTAAATATCTTCTAGTTTTAAACCATATGGCCCAGAGCTACCCAATTTAGGATGTAGCTTCATCTAATTGACTTCAACAAAGATCCTTCATGTTATAGCTTCAGGGTCAAAATTGACCCTACCCCATGGGTCAAAGACTGAAAAATATTGAAAATTTTTAAAATTCTTCTTGCCTGAAATCATAAGGCATAGGGATACCAAATTTGGAATGTAGCTTCACCTAATAGACCTTTACAAAAACCATTCAAATTATAGTGTCAAAATTGGCCTTGCCCCAGGGGTCACAAGTTTTACATAGGTTTCTATGGTGAAAACTTTAAAGTATCTTCTTGTCCTAAAACCATCATCTTCACAAGCCAAGGATACTAATGTATTACCCTTGGCAGCTCGCTTCTTTAAAAATTGAAACTCCCGCTGTGCCATTTCATTGTATGCGATCAAAACCCATCGCGTCCAATCAGACCATCTGTAACAAGAAATCTTCCGCGAAACAGAAAACAATAATGGCGGCGCCCATCAAAAACGAAAGTTGTCGTGTTTGTGACGAAAATTTGCCAAAAAAAGTAGACGATCGATATGTAATGAGTTTTTTATAGTTCATGATCAATTATGTGAAATATCAGGACGGGTTCCACAGCCAAATGATTGCAAATCATCGTATGTCTGATTAATTTCAGAAAATTGTGATGAATCCGAAAGCGCAGCCATATTTGATGCATAGCCTAACAAATTTTATTACGAGCATTTTGATTGGTCAGAAATAACATCAGGAAAGGTTACGCAACTCGTGATATTCAATAGGTGGCGCAGCGGGAGTTTCGATTTTTAAAGAGGCAAGCGGCCAAGGGTACGTAACGAACAAAGTGGAGTTAGTATCCTTGGCTTGCGAAGATGTAAAACCATATGGCCTAGGGCTATTAAATTTTGCGTGTAGCTTCATCTAATGGACTTCTAAAAATTGGCCTAGCCAGAGGGATCACAAGTTTTACATAGGTTTATAAATTGAAAGCTTCAAGTATCTTTTTGTCCTAAACCATTTGACCTAAAGCTACTAAATTTGCCATGTGGCTTTGTCTAATAGTTCTCTACAAAAACTGTTCAAAGTATAACCCTGAGGTCAGAATTTGCCCCGCCCCAGAGGTCACAGGTTTTATATAGGTTTATATGGTGAAAATTTTTTATATCTTCTTGTCGTAAACCATAGGGCTACTAAATTCTGCATGTAGCTTCAACTAATGGACCTCTACAAAAAACTGTGGTCAAAATTGGCCCTAACCTGCAGCTCACAAGTTTCACATAAGCTTATATAGTGAAAACTTTAAGTCTTCTTGTTCTAAACCATATGGCCTTATACCAATTATAGCCCTGGTGTCAAAACTGGTCCAGTGGAACGATACAGGGCCATCATGGCCCTCGTTTTACCAGTCCATTTAGCCTTTTAACAAATACAAAATTTTGGGGGTTGTTCAAATGATGGAATGTGTCTTTGATATGGAAGGAAACTTTGTTGAAAAAGGAGAAAACTCCTATACTAAACAACCCCGAGTTGTAACGACCTTGAGGAAGAAGGCTTTCGAAGACATTCTTGGAAAAGGAGAAAACACTGGTAATTTCTGTTTTCTTCTATTCCTGCAATACTTTCTGCTCGTGCAGACTTAAATCTTATCACTTGTCCCACATTAAATTTGTGTCAGCAAATGCTTTAAAATCGGGCTAGTTTGAAATTTTGTCATCCGGTAAAGAGTTAACCGATTTTCACCAGCCGACAATTTTGTTTCCATCTTGCAGAGGACCGTTCCTTAAAACACTGCAAAAGGGAAATTCCTCTCAACAGGAAATTCCCCCTTTTGGCACAAGTATTTAAATTTCATTCATTTAATCAACCCTTTACCAGGCAATCCAGTGTTGTAATACCTCTGAGGAAAGAGGTCCTTTAAAACAATGTGGGAAAATGAGAAAATTATCAGCATTTTCTCCGTTTCTCATAATGTTTTATCTGAGTCATGGCGTTTAATTTGGCCTGTACAATTTTGACTAGGACAAGTCCAAATCTGATCAAACGATCAAAGTTTAACTCTTTACCAAACGACAAGATTTTAGACGAGTCCAAATTCAAAGCATTTGCAGACGTTAAATAGAAAGTAACACTAAACCTGAAATTTTTCTTTAAAAGGGTAGAAAACATTCTGGGAAAAGGATCATTTTCTCACAATTTTTTCGAAAGTTTTCTTCCTCAGGGTCGTTAAAACCCGGCATTCTCCCTGTCCCACTGTGTTAAAGCCAATCAAAATGAAAACATCATTTGGGCTACATTTAAATCGTCGCATGAAAATGCTTTCAGTATGAAAAAGTCTAAAATTCTTTTTCGTTTATTAAAGCGTTAACTCTATACACCTAGCCCGGTAGCTCAGTAAAGTATAAGGCTTGAAACTGGGGTCGAAAAGGGGGGGGGGGGGTAGTTGAATCTCAAGCTCGGTCAATTTCTCTCCCAAGATTGATGATAATCATTGCGACAGGATTCATGATTCACCCCTCTCTCATCACAGAGCAATGTTTCGACGATGGTTATGTAGGAAAACAGCCAGTGGCTTGGAAAGAATATTATGCATAGCACTGGTAAAAGAAACTCCGTGAAAACAAAGATAGGTGCACAGACCGCTGTCATTTAACTGAAACAATGTTAAAAACTATACAAACACTACAGCCCCCGTCATGGCCTGCGTAGCGAAGTGTCTGACCCTCTGTACTCTCAGGATTACGATCTTGCCGTACCTATGGTCTATTTTTTGAGGTGGGGTGCAAAGCATTCCAACTCAGATTTACCGTGTGGGAAATTGAAACAAAAAATCTGATTCTTGGGTACCTAACATTGCAAAATCATTACCTGAAAAAGTAGTACTATTAAGAAAGCATTTCATTCACTTTGGCATCAATGCATTACTAAAACGTTAACAATTAGGAAACTTACTAGACTTGCACGATAAATACTTAAAGAAATACACCATTATCTTGAGACAAATTGAAAAAAAAAAAAGAGTGTTTGAACAGACTACCATGAGGCAAGCGTAGGATACGCGTTTATGTTTCAGTTCCACCAAATAGCGTCAAGAGCGTCAGCAAGTGCCATGGAAAGCTTAGAAGCATCGTGATAACTCTTATACTAATTCCTTTGAATAGAATCGGTTCATTTGTCCACAAAGTGTTTAATGATACTTTTCATATCGTTTTATTTTGACATTCTATTGACCCTCCCCCCCCCCCCCCCCCCAAAAAAAAAAGAGAGAGAAATCTGCCACTTTGCTCTGAGATTTATGGGAGAGATACCTCTCAGCTCTTTAAATGCCTGCTTGCTTTTACTCATTTATTTCTAGCAGCACTGCGTCCGTATTATTTGATACACTAGATGGATTTCAACTTGGGAAGGATTAAACGCACCCCACCTCAGCAGCGCTTTCACTGCTTTTATTTTTAGCTCACCTGAGCACGAAGTGCTCAGGATGAGCTATTGTGATCACTCACGTCCGTCGTCGTCCGTCCGTCCGTGTGTTCACATTTTTTTGTTTACACTCTAGCATCTACAAATATTAACCAATCAGCACCAAACTTGGTCAAAATGTATATGACCATAAGATCTCGGATGAGTTCGATTATGGGTCTAATCGGACCAGAACGACTGGAGTTATTTGCCCTTGAATTAGAAAAATTGCTATATTTGACTTTGTTTACACTCTAGCATCTACAAATATTAACCAATCAGCACTAAACTTGGTCTAAATATATATGACCATAAGATCTGGGATGAGTTCGATTATAAGTCTAATCGGATCAGAACAACTTGAATTATCTGCCCTTGAATTAAAAAAAAAATGCTACATTTGACTTTGTTTACACTCAAGCATCTACAAATATAAACCAATCAGCGCCAATCAGCGAATGAGTTTGATTATAGGTCAAATAGGACCAGAACAACTGGAGTTATCTTCCCTTGAATTAGGAAAATTGCTCTATTTTCCAAATTTTACTTAAAGATAAATAAAGAAATGTTTTTAAAACCTGTCCTCAAATCATAAGACCTAGAGCTTTCATATTTTGCATGTAGGATTGTGAAATGGACCTCTATGAAAAGGTTTCGTTTTTTTTTTATTGCTGTGTTATGGAAAAAGGGGGCTTGATGTATATGTTCATTGTGGACTAATATCTCTTTAACTACAGGACAAAATGTCATGAAACTTCATCTTTATATTGTTTATTACAAGCCACAGACAATAGTTACTTGTTTTTATTTCATGAAATGCCATGTCATGACAAAAGGGGGCTAAATGTTTAATTTCATCATTGATCAATGACCATCTGTTTGTCCATCTTTCAGGACAGATATCTTCTAAAATCCTTGACAAAAACTAATAGAAATTCATACAGGTGTTCCTAATGATGTCCGCCGATATTTATTGGGTTTTTGTTTTTGCCTTTTTGATATCAAATACGGTCTCATAAGAAAAAGGGGCTTCATATATATTTCTGTTAAGGATCAATATACATGTATCTTCAACTCAAAATCCTGGACAAAAAGTTGTGAAACTTCATTCGAGTGTTCCTTATGATTGTCCGCCAATATCATTATTTTAGCTTTTTTGATTAAATGTCGTGTCATGGAAAAAGGGGGCTTCACATATATTTTCATTATGGATTGATATCTCTTTAACTACAGGACAAAATGTTATGAAACTTCATCTTTATGTTGTTTATCACACACCACAGACAATGGTTAGGCCTATTTGTTAGCTCACCTGAGCACTAAGTGCTGGGTAAGGTATTGTGATTCGTCAATTGACCTGGAAATTGGTCAGAACGTTTGTCTTGATGAAATATCGGATGAGTTTGAATTTGGGTCACCTGGGGTCATAAAGTAGGTCACTAGGTCAAATTAAAGAAATACCTTGTGGACACTCTAGAGGCCACATTTCTTGCTCAATTGACCAGAAAATTGGTCAGAATGTTTGTCTTGATGAAATCTCACATGAGTTTGAATTTGGGTCACCTGAGGTCATAAACTAGGTCACTAGGTCAAATTAAAGAAATACCTTGTGGACACTCTAGAGGCCACATTTCTTGCTCAGTTGACCTGAAAATTGGTCAGAACGTTTGTCTTGATGCAGTCTCGGAAGAGTTCGAATTTGGGACACCTGGGGGTCATAAACTAGGTCACCAGATCAAATTAAAGAAATACCTTGTAGTCACACTAGAGCCACATTTATTACTCAACTGACCTGAAAATTGGTCAGAATGTTTGTTATGATGAAATCCTGGATGAGTTCAAATTTGGATCACCTGGGGTCATAAACTAGGTCACTAGGTCAAATTAAAGAAATACCTTGTGGGCACTCTTGAGGCCACATTTTTTACTCACTTGACCTGAAAATTGGTCAGAATATTTGTCTTGATATAATCTCGGGTGAGTTTGAATTTGGGTCACCTGGGGTCATAAACTAGGTCACTAGGTCAAATTAAAGAAATACCTTGTCGGCATTCTAGAGGCCACATTTCTTTTTCAATTGACCTGAAAATTGGTCAGAATGTTTGTCTTGATGAAATCTTGAATGATTTCAAATTTGGGTCACCTGGGGTCATAAACTAGGTCACTAGGTCTAATTAAAGAAATACCATGTGGACACCTCAGAGGCCACATTTTCTGCTCAGTTGACTAGAAAATTGGTCAGAATGCTTGTCTTAATTAAATCTCGGATGAGTTCGAAAGCAGGTCGCCTGGGGTCATAGACTAGGTCATTAGGTCAAATCAAAGAAATACCTTGTGGACACTCTAGATGCAACATTTCTTACTCAGTTGACCTGAAAATTGGTTAGAATGTTTGTCTTGGTGAAATCTTGACTGAGTTTGAATTTGGGTCACCTTGAGTCATAGTTATGAGTCATTGTTATGATGAAATCCTGGATGAGTTCAAATTTGGGTCACCTGGGGTCATAAACTAGGTCACTAGGTCAAATTAAAGAAATACCTTGTGGGCACTCTTGAGGCCACATTTTGTACTCACTTGATCTGAAAATTGGTCAGAATATTTGTCTTGATGAAATCTCGGGTGAGTTTGAATTTGGGTCACCTGGGGTCATAAACTAGGTCACTAGGTCAAATCAAAGAAATACTTTGTGGACACTCTAGAGGCCACATTTCCTATCAGTTGACCTGAAAATTGGTCAGAATGTTTGTCTTGATGAAATCCTGGATGAGTTTGAATTTGGGTCACCTAGGATCATAAACTAGGTCACTAGGTCAAATTAAAGAAATGCCATTTTAGGCACTCTAGAGGCCACATTCTGTGCACAATTGACTTGAAAATTGGCCATAATCTTTGTCCTAATAACATTTCAGATGAGTTCAGTTTTGGGATACCTTGGGTCATAAACTAGGTCACTAGGTCAAATTAAAGAAATACCTTGTGGAGGCTCTAGAGGCCACATTTCTTGCTCAATTGACCTGAAAATTAGTTAGAATGTGTGTCTTGCTGAAATTTCGGATGAGTGTGAATTTGGGTCACCTAGGGTCATAAATTAGGTCTCACTAGATCAACTTACAAAAATTCCTTTTGGGCGCTCTAGAGGCTACAATTATTACTCAATTGACCTGAAAATTGATCAGCATGTTTGTCATGATAAAATCTTGGATGAGTTGAAAATTGAGTCACATAGGGTCATAAACTAGGTCACTAGGTCAAATTTAAAGAAATATCTTGTGGGCGCTCTAGCGGCCACAATTCTTGCTCAAATGACCTGAAAATTGGTCGGCGTGTTTGTCTTTGTGATATCTCGGATGAATCTGAAATTGGGGAACATAGGGCCAAAAACAAAGTCACTGGGTCACATTGAAGAAATACCTTGTGGGCACTCTAGAGGCTACAATTCTAGGTAAACTGACCTGAAAATTGGTTTACATGTTTTACTTGATGATATCTCGGATCTATCAGAAACTGGGTCTCATAGGGTCATAAACTAGGTCAATAGGTCAAATTCAAGAAATGTATTGTGGGCGTTCTAGAGGCCACAAATTTTGCTCAACTGACCTGAAAATTTGTCAGCATGTTTGACTTGATGATATCTTGAATGGGTTTGAAATTGGGTCACATAGGGTCATAATCTAGGTTACTAAGTCAAATTACAGAAATACCTTGTGGGCACTCTAGAGGCGGCAATTCTTGCCCAGTTCACCTAAACCTTTGTTAACAAGTTTGTCTTGATATTTTGGATGAGTTTGAAACATGGTCATATAGGGTCATAAACTAGGTCACTAGGTCAAATTGAAGAAATACATTTTGGACACTCCAGAGGCTACATTTTAAGCTCAATTGACCTGACCATTGGTCAGAATGTTTGTCTTAATAATATCTCAGATGAATTTTAAATTGGGTCATTATGATCCTGGGGTGAAATTTTGCCTATTGACTCAGGTGAGCGATCCAGGGCCATCATGGCCCTCTTATTTTTTTTTGTAGGTGCGTTTCTCTATCGGGTTCCCATGCTTACCTAACAGTTTATTTTCGTCGAAATCCCAAGCCTTGGTTTCTTAACCTTTTCCCACACAAACCTGAATTTTATCAACCGTGAGAAAGGCAGGCTTTGAAAACAATGTGGGAAAAGGAGAAAATGCTGGTAACCAGTATTTTCTCCTTTTCCCACAATGTTTTCTATTCTTCCCGAAATAAATTTCAATTTTTGACTCGCAATTTGTCATCTGCAAATGCTCTCAATTTGGTCTAGTTCAAAATTCTATGGTGAAGAGTTAACCCTTAACCAGACGACAAAAACAGATCTGTCGCCAATAATAGCATTTGCAGACGACAGATGACATCTTGTTCGAATGATGATTTGTTGTCTGTGAGAGGGTAGAAAAAATTGTAGCAAACGGAGAAAATCTTGGTTACTTGCTTTTTCCCTTTCTTCTACAATGCCCTCAAAAGCCTTTCATCTCGGGGTCGTTAAAACTCGGTTGCTTGGTAAAGAGTTAATATTGACCTTCTTCAATAGGTTTGCCGATGACGACTTTGTAACTATCCACATGAAATGTGAATTATCATTAATCTGAATTTAGGTTTAACTAATTCTCAGGCAAATTCTCCGTTGGCCACAATATTTTTTAACTGAAAAATTGTCTGAAAACGGGGGAAAGGCCTGTGGTAATACGCAACGATCGAGAGAATCGTGGTATACCAGGACAAAACACTTTCTTTCTCGGTAGATACCTGTGTGTTTGTGTGTGTATATACACACACATGCTAGGGGCCTAGCTGCCTCTACGCAAAAACGCAGTTGTGTACACTTTGTGGAGAATTTTTACATTTCAAAAATTTTCTGGGGAGAGATCCGCCAGGCCCTCATTGAAAATTCCCGTACTCTCTCTGGGCACTTCGCGCCTCGGTTAACTCCTTTACCACAAGACAAAATTTTAGACGGGTCTAAATTGAAAGTATTTGCAGACGTCAAACTAAAGTTACAGGAATTATGAATGATGAAAAACATTGTGCGAAAAGGAGAAAATGCTGGTAATCAGCATTTTCTCCTTATTCCACAATGTTTTCAAATGTCCTTTTCATTGGGGTCGTTACAGTCGGGTTTGTGTGGTAATGGGTTAATACATTTGGTAGCTATGCCACAGCACTCATGTACACTTATTTATATATATATAAAACTGGGAATTTTAAGCAATATATTTGGAAATTTTGGCAATACTCTATATTTAGAATTATGAATTCAGCATAGACAACTATATATAGATCAAACAAAACCTTCAGCATCCAAAGAAAAGTTGGTATAAGAAAAGGAGGGTTGTTTTCTGAAACCGTTTACGTTTCCACTAGTTAAAATTGTTTTGTCCTACACGATGATGAAGCTAACCCTAAGTGTTCTAGTGTTTGGGATTGTTATACAGTTACCTACATCGTACTCGGCACCACTTTGTGATACTGATGAGTACTGGCAGTCCGTTCTTGGGAGGTGTCTTCCGTGTCAGCCTATATGTGTGCCGCTAATGAAAAAAGATTGCCAAAGACTGTGTTGGAGTAAGTCTACTTATGTATTTGTTTGTGGGTGGGTCGGTATGCAAGTATGGGTTTGTGCGTCCCATCACATCAGTATTTTCGCCAAGCCCCCGTAGCTCAGTCGGTAGCGTACAGGACTTGAGAACAGGAGGTCGCTGGTTCGATCCCTGGCTTTGCCTATATCTTTCCGATGATTGGTGATAGTCATCGCGACAGGATTCATTCCTCTCTCACCGCTTACCATTGTTTCGACGATGGTTATGTGGGAAAGCAGCCAGTTTGTTGGAAAGAATATTGTGCGGAGTACTGGTAAAAGAAACTCCAGGAAAGCATGGATAGGTGCACTGGCCGCCGTGATATAACTGAAATAAAGTTAAAAAGGCGTCAAACATCATACAATCAATCAATCAAAAAACATCAGTATTTTCATAGCCTTTTATAAATTTGCCTATCCGCGGCCGGAATCGGCATACTGTTTTCGTGGTTTACGAATAAATTGTTACTTTCTCATTTCAAGAATTCATTTATTCTGTTTCGAAAAAATCCATTGGTTGAAAGTCTACTGGCATAATAATTTCTCCATGTTCAACGATGTTCTCTTCGATGAAACCACTGATCAAGAGATCAACAGAAAGTCAACAGACAGACCTTATTCAGATAACACAGGTCATTACAAAATGCCCCTTTATAAAGAGTTTTTTTTTTTTGTAGAATTTATTATTTCCTCCTTATCAAAACAAACGTCCACAAAGGCATCAGGATCTGGGACAAGCAAACAGATCATCAACACAAGTCATCGGCTCGCAAGTTCAGCAAACAAGGCTTCCGATCTAACTAATTCACAGCCAAGTACAGATGCAGTTCCTCAGCACAAAGACATCGCAAAAGCTGCTAAAAGCATCACCATTTTGGTGATAATCTGTGCGGTATTTCTATCTTTATCGGTAGTGGCTATTCTAGTGTACTGTTTCCGACAGAAAATTTGTCCGTCCGTCATAGCTTTGTGCGAAAGAAACAGACCTACAGTGCTTGCTCAAGAGGAAGAGGGAACACCAGAAGAAACAGTTGCGCTAAGCGAAGTTTAACAAACCATGTATGATGTTTAACCTTTTCAGCGCCGTAGGCAAAAATCGGGGTTGTGCGGAAGGCATAGACCACGATCAGACTGCACAGAACGTGCACTCTGGTCTTGGATCTATACCGTCCACTTGTTTATTCAATCCTGTAAATAGAAAATTGGTCTTGAGTTTCTGTGGATTGCATTTTCAGCCGTCGAAAGAATTGGAGTTGATAACCGTGGCGCTGAAATTATTAATAAATGAGTCATGCTCTGGCAAAAGGGGGCTTAATGCATCTCCGTGATGTATTGTACCAATCAAGACACCATGACATAATAATGGATCCATAATAGCCACCTTTTTTTTAAAACAATCGACTGAATCGTGACCGTAGACCGGTCCTTGGACAAACAGAAAATTGACCAATAGCGAAAACTTTCGACCCAGGTCAGCCTGCGCGGAGTGCGCAGGCTGACCTGGGTCGATACTTTTCGCAGATGCATTAAGTCCCCCTTTTCACAGAGCATGGCTCAAATGTAACTGATATACACATTCTTGCATGCTGAGTTGTTAACAGTCCCTGTATCCACACTATGTTTACAGAGTAAACAGATCTGTTACAGTTGCTACTTAAAGAGTTGGTCGGAGGAGCGGATCTCGCAGCTTGGAGGCGGTTGTAGATTTGAAAGGGTTGATTTTTTTTTTTTTAAATTTCAATCATCGTTTTTCTAATTAATAGTCATACAATGTAAATGAGCCATGATCTGGCAATAGGGGCTTAATGCATCTCCGTGATCCATGATACCAATCAGGCCGTCACATAATTATGGATTCATAATAGATCTAGCCACTTATGTAACTAGCGATTTAATCATGAGGTGGACTGGTCCTAGGACATACAGAAAATTGACTAATAGCGAAATGTTTCGGCCCAGGTAGGCCTATGCGGACTGCGCAGGCCGACCTTGTCGATACTTTTCGCAGATGCATTACGCCCTGTTTTCACAGAACATACTCAAATGTATTATATACATATTTGTGAAATTTACAAGTTCATGTATTTGCTCAAGAAAAAAAGTGCTTTTGTCAGATTGCTCGAAGGCGGTAGCAAACAGAATTTGAGACCAAGGATCGCTGGCTCGAATACCCAGCTCGGCGAATTTCTTTCCGAGGATTGATGATAGTCATTGCGGCATTATTCATTCCTCTCTTACCTCTGATCTTTTGTTTCGACGATGGTTAAAAAAAATGCCAGTCACTGGCTTGGAAAGAATATTGTGCGCGTCAGTGGTAAAGAAACTCCAAGTGAACATCGATAGCTGTATGGAGGGGAATATCCGCCAAAACTCTATGTGTCTAGATGACATTCTTATTTATGTACATTAGATGTCTATTTGTCCTCTTTCTTAAATCTTACATGCATATAACATTTCATGTTTCATTATTGCTAGTGCATGTTGCTTGATGCTAATTCCATTTTTCTTCTTCCACTTGTATGCCATAAAATTGTTATTTAGTAGCGTGTGCTTCTGTTCATTTTGCCCCTTTTGACATTATGATTTCATCCATCTTACTTCCTTATCCTGATATTTTTCCCATGTCTGTATAGCTTATCATTAAAGTGCTACATTCTTGTTTATGCATATTCTGGCAAAAACTATGGGCTTTTGTGATATTAAATTGAAGCTATGATAGGTAGCTGATTTAAGGCGAACGAAGTATGCACTAACAAGAATGGCATTTACACGAATACGACGTCATATTATGATACCAGAAGGCGCTTTCATATACATTATTCGGTAACAGAAAAGTTCGGTAAATTGGACTTATAAATATATCAATTGGATGTTCTGTAACAAGGCAGTGCCCTGATGTTTCTCACACCCAATACATAGCTTTCTGTGCAAACTTTTTTTTTAATTTGCAATTGCCGCTCGTTTTCTGACATAATAATATTTGTTATGTTGTACCTTTCATGCTGTTTATAAATGCCTGAAATTGATAAATTCTGATCACCATCTTATTTTCGGTTTTCACCCTTTCACCCTTAGTTGATTTAATCAATAATACACAATCCTAAACCTGTACCCATTGTAGTCGTCCTACAGATAACAGACTCCTAGCTTAAGCCAATTTTAAGTTTTATAAATATGTTTTATCAAGAAGGCACTGACTTTGTTAACATTTCCTTTGTGAAAATATTTTAGGAACAAAATGGCCGGCTTGCAAACCAGCCATTTACCCTTAGAGCACCTTTCACCCTTACAGCCAATTCAGATCAAGATCATTTACCCTTAGAGCACCTTTCACCCTTACAGCCAATTCAGATCAAGATCAGACTACACAAGACATGGAGACTGATCGTAGATTTACTCTGTCTATTTTTCTAATACATTATGAATAAGGACAACATTGAAATCATTTATAGTAGATGTTCTTATTCTAAAATGAAAATGGCCGTTTGGTTTATTCGATGCTCTAAGGGTTAAAATTATGGTTAATCAGTGCGAATTAATAAAGATATTACAGGTGAAACATTGTAGCAAATGAAGAGAGAGAGAGAGAGAGAGAGAGGCCTCGACAATGCTTTGTTGCATACTTCTTGTAATTTTGACTATGTACATTGTGCTTGTCTAGAAAAAATGTTCTGTTTTGTTCCTCTCCTGCCTCCACAATGTTTTTAAATCTGGTCTGGTGCACACAAATCGTCGTCCGCAGGTTTTAAAGTGTGTTCATCAATACAACACGGACATCACTGCATAAAAAAATCATATAAGGTCCCTGACACCTGTACGAACTTTGCGAGAGCAAAGGGAGTACTGTATACTATATATATGTATAGACATGTGTCTTTAACAGCCTATACCAGCCTGTATAGCTCATGTGGTAGAGCGTAGGACTTGTAAACGTCATGTGTCGGGACACTTGAGGGTGTGGGTTCGATTCCCTCGGCTAACCATCTAAAATTACTAATAGTTTTTCAGATGAGACTTTAAACCGAGGTTTCGTGTGACGGTGCTATACACCGAGCACGTTTAAGAACCAGGCGTAACTTATGATAGGTTTCGTCGTGTATCTTGGACTATCCCTGTAATATAACTAATAGCCTTCAGGGGCCGTCGCCCATATGGGAAACCGGTGGCGCCGATAAATAAACGCGAATTCTTTAACAGCCTGTTTTCATACCTCCCATTACCAACAAGATAAAGAAGATCCCCATAGATCTTAGAGATTAACCATGGTTTAAAGGTGGCTATTTAGAATTTGTGACGAAAAATTAAAAACAAAAACCCTAAACGCATTTTTATGTCCCTGAAACATTAATAGACGAGGAGAAATTCGCAGATCAGATTGCACACATAAAAGTTAAGGGGATAGGGCATGTTCAGATCACACACTGCTCATGCTGTTTGAAAAAAGTATTTGTCAAAAGAGTATCTGTCACTTTCTATCTATCCATGTCTCTCACCCCCTCTCTTCATTTGCCACAATATTTTTTCTATATTAGCCATCTTTCTGGAAACAATTGAAGTATCCATAAGTTTAAATCTAAGAGCTTC
The DNA here is from genome assembly GCA_945859785.2 of Tridacna gigas. NCBI lineage: Eukaryota > Metazoa > Mollusca > Bivalvia > Cardiida > Cardiidae > Tridacna > Tridacna gigas. The sequence continues at coordinate 24,148,036 of OX244030.2, forward strand.
GAATAAACCTAACTGCCATTTTCATTGTAGAAATAAAACCTTAATTTTAGCGATTTCAAGGTTTTTTTTGTTCAGAATGCTTTGGAAAAGGAGCATGTGAAGATCAAAGTTTAGACTCGGTGTTTGACGTTGTGTGATCTTGATCTGCACTGGCCACAAAGGCAACTGAAGTAGTGACAGGCGCTCTTAGGGTTAATGGTTGGTTTGGAAGTCTATAAAGAAGAAAATATTTTCGCACCGAAATATTCATAAAAACATTTTAAAGGAAGATACATCGGGTACAAGGTTAGGATTGGGTATTATTCATCGCCTCAACTATATGGTTGGAATATCGAAAGTAATATGTTATTGTGATTTCAGGTATATTATTTTACATACAGCATGGCAGGAGCAACATAACTACATAACAAAATTATTATGTCTGAAAGCGTGTGGAAAAAAGAACCCTTGGACAAATGAGAGTCAAGACTTTACTTGGTGTGAAAAACATAACGGTGCATTACACAAGACAAAAAAGTAGACTTGTCCAATCTGAAAGCATTTGCAGACGACAATTCAAATGTGACTCTAATGATGGACGTTGTCTTTGATAGGGTAGAAAATATTGTGGGAAAAGGAGAAAATGCTGGTTACCAGCATTTCCTCTTTTTCCCACAATGTTTTCAAAAGGCTTCTTCTTCAAGGTCGTTAAAACTCGGGATTATGTGGTAAAGGGTTAAACACTATATAATTACCTTGTTACCGAAACATAGGATAGATGTACTTTTATAAGTCCAATTTACCGAACTTGTCTGTTACCGAAACATTTGTCACCCATTATGCTTCCCGTCTGCAATTAGGAAAGTTTCAATACTGAAGAAGGAAGTATAACAAATATAACATGTATTTAGAAGAAAGTAAAATGCTACTAGAAACATGCATCAAGCACTAGGAAAAAAGACGAATGCAATGACACAGTAGGAAGTAATCAGGAAGAATTAAGCATTCATAATCAACAAAAACACAATAGTAAATATGATTAAGTTATAATAATGATGCAGGCAATTAGCACGAAACAGTATGCACTAGTAATAATGACACATGAGATGCAATATGCATTTAAGATGTAAGAAAGAAGACGAATAGACATCTAATGTTCACAAATAAGATTGTCATCTAGACCCATAGAATTTTGGCGGATATTCCCCTCCATATAGCTGCACTAACCGCCGCGATATAAGTAAAATAATGTTGAAAACGGCTTTAAAATACAATGCAAACAAACAAAATGCATTCAACTTCTTTTCTGTTAATTACAAGCTCTACCTTAATTACTTACATCGGATTTCAAAGTCAATTTTACTCTTCAAATAAGTTTTTTTTTTTTAAATAAAAGAACATTTTCGTCGTCTTCTCTTGTTATTAAGGGGTGCGTTCTAATAATAGACGCCTTAATTTAGAAGCACAGTAGAAAAACCCATTTTTAAATTTAGACACGGGTAAATGTGTACTCCTAGTATCATACATAACACTTTCCCAAACGACGAATTTTATACACGTAAACACAGAAAGCGTCCGCGGACAATAAAATTCAAAATGGGTACAAATGGGCAAAAGTTAACAGGTCAACATGGTAGAAAACATTTTGTGGAAAAGGAGAAAATGCTGGTTACCAGCATTTTCTCCCTTTCCACAAAATATTTTCAAAAGCCTCTTTTCCTCTAAAGGTCGTGTAAAACACGGGGTTATTTGGTAAATGATTAATGTAGAAATCCTGCAAATGCGTAGATAGAATGTTACTGATGCATGTACGTGATCCCTCTCCAACGGACACGTAATTTAAAGATTTCAACAATAACGGGCACAGGTTAAACAAATTGCCTTATACCTTTAACCTTTTACCAAACGACAAAATTTCAGCCTTGTCCAAATTGAAAGCACTTGCAGACGACCAATTTAATGTTAATGAAAACATAGAAGTTGTCCTTCGTATGGTAGAAAACACCGTGGGAAAAGGAGAAAATGCTGGATAACAGCGATTTCTCCTTTTCCCACACTGTTTTCAAATGCTTTTTTTCCTCAGGGTTGTGTAGTAATATCTTTGACCGTGAGCCAAATAGAGTGAAAAATTTCAAAATATAAAACACAAATAAGCTCGCTTAAAAATTTGAAAACGGACATCAAAGGTAGAAAATCAGAATGTATTCTCGTTTGTTTTAAACGCCATTTTCATTCGTATTCGTATTTCAGTTGTATCACAGCAGACCAGTTCACCTATCCTCACGTTCCTGGAGTTTCAGTTTCGTAGTAACCGGCTCCTTCCTCCATGCAACCAGTGTGCGGAGGTCTCATAAAGACCTATGCATGAACCAGGAATTCTGAGCTACCGAGCTGCCAGGCTTCTATGTGTCTAATGACCTGGAGGCCCCGGGTTCGAGCCTCACTCGATCCTCTGGGTTTTCGTGGGAGTGTCCTTGGGCAAGACACTTCAGAGCCCTACCCTAGTATTGATGCAACCCACGAAATGAATATATATATGAGCTGTTGCCGTGATATGACTGAAATAATGTTGAAAGCGGCAAAAAAAAAAAAAGTCAATCGATCAAATTATGTATTTAACCCTTTCCCAAACAAGCCCTGGTTTTCACGTGTCTGCAGTACAAGTCTTTTGAAGACACTGTGGGAAAAGGAGAAATTGCTCGTAACGAGCAATTTCTCCTTTTCCCACAGTGTTTTCTACCCTTTCTGATAACTTCCTGCCATTTTCATCAAATTTTAAATTGTCGTCTGCAAACTCTTTCAATTTGGACCAGTCCAAAATTTGTCGTTTGGGAAAGGGTTAAACTGTAAAAGTACCACTTAAGTTTGGCTTGACACTCTGTTGGAATCCTTGACCAAATAACCCCATTGCTATTACGATCCTATAGAAAGAACGCTTTTGAAAATACAGTAGATAAAAGAGCAAAATGCTTGTGACCATAACTTCCTTTATTTCTTACGTTGTTTCTACATTGTTTCTGCTATAACATACAAATCTTATCATTAGCGGCCGCGTATGTTTCGTCGTCTACACGGCAAAAAAGGGCAAGTCTACAATTTCGTCAGATGAAGGGTTTTGATTCAATATTTTAACAATATTTTAACAACCCTGAGACTTGAAGAGGCTTAGAAATCCTTGTGGAAAAGGAGAAAATGCTGGTAATCAGCATTCTCCCCTTTTCTCACAATGATTTCTATCCTTGTAAAGACATGTATACTTTATCATTTGAGTCACTTTGTACCTTTCATTCTGCAAATGCTTTGAATTTGGGTTAGCCTAAAATTTTGTCGGCTGGTAAAGAGTAAAAAAAATATGGGATGGAAAAAAGTTCGGTTTGATTCGTTCGATGATGAAGGCACCTCCGTCTGAGAGTTCGATCTCCGCAACGGCAGCGTGTAGACGACCTGTACATCTTGCATTTCCCCGATCGTCGTTCTTTTCTTCGTTTAAAGGGACTTTAAACCACATTTCGTTTTGCATTTTTTTTTTTTCAGAAAATCTAAAAAAAAAAAAATTCATTCGCACACACAAATGGCTCTAAATTACCAAGTTGTTGTTATCGTTATTATTATGATAAATTTTCCTCTTCCGTCAGAAACGGTATAGCCGTTAAATTGTTAAATTAGATAACAAAGAATTATGAATACATTTCTAATATTCTGAAAAGATGTTGGATGGCCCCATAGCTCTACAGTAGAGTCGCATAGTGTAGTTTTGGAGGCCGTGATGTCGAGTTCCACGAGAAACATGTTTTCCCAGCATTTTTTGTTCTCTCTCTCTCTTCCCCCGCCCCCCCCCCCTCCTCGAAACTAAGAGTAAACAGTCACAGTCCGAGAAATAAAACAGTTAAACATGGCAGAATCAAATGACGACTATATTTCATGCAAATTAAATGACTTTAGCTGTCGACGTTATCGTAAAGTGAATTTATTTTGTTTATCTATTTTATTATTATTTTTTTGTGAAATCCTCCACGCATAATCGTGTACCAAACAATTTGTTACTGATTCAGTTACACATGCATGATAGGCTACTGACGCAGAGAGCGAGCCTCGGACAGAGCCTTGGAGAGAGAGTGAGAGAGAGTTGGCCAATGCTTTGTGCTACACATCATGCGAATTTGACGATATGAACTCGTTAAATAAAATATTTGTTTTGTTCTATTCTTCTCTTCTATCTTTTTATGACCTCGGAGAAAAAAGGAGAAAGTGAGTAGAAGAAGAAAATCAATGTGAGCAAAGGAGAAAATGCTCCTTTCAAATCCAATCACTTTGACTACATATAAGGTACACGTGTAGATTTATTACCCGTAATTTGTTGTCTGTGAACATTGAAGTCTAAAATTTTGTCGTTTGGAAAAGAGTTTCGAAACATAGCATTTACGATAGAGGCTACTTTTAAATATTCCAGCTGGTATATAAGAGAAAAACGAAAAAATGAACTGAGTTTTTTTTGGTAAACATCGAAAACTTTGTAAGAATAGGAACGTTTGAAACAACTGATTTACTCATTTTCCCTCTGTGGTGGTCTAAATCTCACTCATGCATAAGGTATGATACTGTTGAGTCCAACGTAGGTTATTTTCAGGTCAGCGTAGGTGAATATCAGACTCCAAAAACATGCACAATATCCAGATACAATGGCCCGAAAATCAGTTTTTGACGTTGCAATATGTTGACAAAGAGAGACGGAATAAAAAATCGTTTCATTTGAATAGCAACTAAAGGGTTAGAACAAAAATTAGATTTTTGATAATCTCACCGACCCATTTTCTGATTTAAAATACATGTACATCGATACATCGATTTTTTAAATAATTTATTTAAGGAAAGGGGCGGGGGTCGTCTAAAAATTACCGGGAATGGCCGGTGTTTTATGCAGTAAGTCTAGTAGGCGCTTGACAGTGAATATGCAGGCCCTTCAGTATCACAGATTATTTCCCGCGATCTGTTAAAATGGCTGCATGTTCCCACGATGACACTTCTGCCGAAGACACTGATTCAACTGACCCTCTGTCCTATTCCTTCGACCCCTACAAAGCCCTTTATTCACCGACAGTCAATCTTCCTGTTCCTACCGCTAAACAGTTCAACAATGTTGTCGAATTCGAAAACTTCTTGACTAACAAAGATGCAAAGTCACAGGTGTCAAAAAAGAAAGAACCTCTGCCTGGGATAATAGCAGAAAGGGCTGCCATGCAAGCAAGGGAAGCTGTAAGAAAAGCTGCCATTATGTCGAAAGGTGAAGGTCCAGTTGAAAAGTCGAACACTCAACAGCGGAAACAGAGAAGCACTAACGTTTTGACAAATATGGAAAGTGAGTTGCAGATACTTGTAACCTGCATAAGTAAACTCTAAAAAAAATACATTATTATTTACAATCTCAGGTCGCAGACAACCTCAGATACATCCATGTGGATTGTGACTTACACATGATACAGATCGAGGATAGCAATTTTAAGCTCAACCAGTCTGAGTTGAGCTTTTTTGCTATCTTCGATTCAAAGGGTAGCTAGGATTTTTGTTTTTGTGATTGTTTCCATGCTACCCTTCAACACAGCCCTTCTTTAGTGGCGTCTGGAAATGTCACAGTCTTTTAAGTCATATTGCAGCAGCTTGCATGGGCCTTTAATCTGCTTGTCAGCTATGAAATTGACATGAATTGATAGATAAACAGCTTTATATTGACACCTTGTCCTGTTTAAAAGTCCCAGTGTATGTTATTTTTCTTTTCAACATCATGTATGTCAGTCTTGTCAGTTCCTTCATAGGTTCCCTTAGTAATCTCTGCCATTGAATTTTGTCACTGTTTGGAAAAAAAATTGGATACTTTTAACTAAATTTGCTTTACTCTTTACTGAACAAAAACATTATGCCCTTGTCTAAACTTAAAGCATTTGAAGACGACTAATTGTTCAAAACATGAAATTTTTATTTCCGAGGGAAAAAAAGTATAGTGGGACAAGGAGAAAAGGCTGGTTACCTCAATCATTTGATGTTGTTCCTTGACAATAAAAAAGATTAACTGACACAGGTATTTGAAACAATGGCGGTATGATTAATTGTTATCCCAGGATATACATAAGAAGGACTGTGTTGGGTTATAGCAGAAAAACTATAACGGAAATAACATTGGAGTGATCCTCAAAAGCAAGGGTAGCTTTGTGAAAACATTTTCTACCACCAGGGTATGACACTAACTTTTTTTCGTTGGGATCCTTCAGGAATCCTTAACTTATTTATCAGGGTGCCCTCCTGATGTTCAGGGATCCCTCCCAGTTTACAACAAAAGTGAAATTTCAGCAATAGACATTTTTTTTTGTATTTCAGTCGTCTTCATTAAATTCATCAGCATCTTATATGCTTTATTTTGTAGCATAGCTACATCATGAGCCATATCATCATCCTGGTCATCTTCTTCTGTGTTATTCCTCTAGTGTTTTCTTTCTTTTTTTCTGAAGGCTGCGATACATTCTCTATAAAATTCCAAACTGCGAAAACATAACACGTCTTTCAATCAAAAACAGCAACAATTAGATGCATGACGGTGCACTTTGATTTTAAAAAGTGTCTCAGGGACATGGAGAGTCATCAGACGTTGCGATTGTGTTACATGCTGTTATCAATATTTATTTATAGCAAATAGTATTTCCAGTTTTATTTTTATGGATTTTGGGATCTCTTTAGCTATCGTTTGCTATGTTATAGAGTTAGCATCTAAGAAATTCAAAGATCCCGACGGAATCCCTATACTGGAAATGGTGGGATCCCTCCTAATATTTTGGGATCCTGGGACACCGTTAGTGTCGAACCCTGACCACTATTTTTTTTTTTAGTAAATATGTAGAATGCATGAATCATGGATTAACAAATTTTGAAAAGGTTTATGTGATTCAACAAACCAGAATATAAAGACTTTTGAAAATGTCATTAGAAGTGGAAATAAAAATTGTTGTTCACCTGCATCTTCTTTTTTTTCCCTTATGTTTTCTATCCTTTTCAACAACAAAGATTTGAATCACTTTCATATACAAATGTCTCAGTATAAGTTCGCATAAAATTTTGTTTCGTACTGAATTTCCCCATTTTTCAAGGATGTCAGTCATCTGCTGCAACTGTATTAACCTGTTGGAGTGAAAATCAAGAAGTTTTTTGCAAGTAATTAATTAGGTGATTTGTCGTATTTTTAACAGATGTATGTTGTAAAAAAGTTTTTAATTGGGGGTATATTTGGTCACTTGGGTGATTGTAAGGATTATACTGATTTGGAATGGATGTGCATTTATAAGTGATGTGACAATCATTGGGAAAACAATCGTTCGAACCAGGCAAAAGTGACATTAACAATCACATGCAATCAGGTTTATGAAACAAGAATAAAACATGAATGCTCTCTAAGTATTATAACAAAAATCGTATGATGACATTTGCAATGTCAACTTATTTTTGAAACAGGATGATGAGTGGCTGTCAGTAGAAAATAGCCTTCTTCCTGTCGCATGTTTCGTATGTAACAATTCCGACAGTCTAGGAGTAATGGTTTGGAATTGGAAAGATGTATGTGCAGTTAGATTTCAATACAGTTAGTTTAACAAAACAGTTTGGCATAACCATTCTCTCTTTCCTGAAAGACTGGAAAAAAAAAGCCTGCTTTTCTATCATTTGGTAGAGTGGCTGGTTTTTCGGAATCCTGGTTAAATCTACCGGCAACATTTTATGTAGATCTAGGTTTTTGGAATGGATAAATTTAGTTTTTCCTTTCAAGGTATATGATTTAACAATTACTTTAACACATGATTCTTACCTGTAACTTAAATCCATTTTGAAATAATTATTGTATAATCCAGTCTTAGAACTATGGTTTAAACAAAAAGAAACCAATAACATTGTCAATAGTAAAGTCTATCACTTTGTCTGACCCGTGTGTTTACATGTCACACTATACTGTGTTTTGATTGGCTGATAGACCTTACAATCAAAATCGGCAGAAAGGTCAATTTGGACAAGGCTGAAATTTTGTCGTCTGGTAAAGGGTTAAGCCATTAAAAGACATAAAACCTATACCAAACAATCCCAAGTTTTAACGACCCCTTGAAAACAGGCTTTTCAAAACATCACTGAAAGAATGAAATATTGCTTACCAGCATTTTTTATTTTTCCCACAATGTTTTATTCTATTTCAAGTACAAATGCTATCATTTTGAGATACCTTTAATTTGTTGTCTGTAAAATTTAATGCTTCCATCTTGGACAAGATATAAATTTTGTCATCTGGTAAAGAGTGAATGCTTGATTGCGAACTTAAAGATACATCTGTGCTTGTTTTTGGGCAGTTTTCAGCCAGTTTTTAACCCATTTGATCCTTACCGTATGGGACTATAATCATTCTTGTATCTTCATGCCAAGTGGTGCCCCTGACGGCTGGAAGGTTGCACAGATTACGGTGGAAAGAAAATGCATTTCATGTTTTAGAGGCCTTTAACCCTTTACCACTTAATCCCGACTTTTAACGAGCCTGAAGAAAAAGCCTTCTGAAAACATTGTAAGAAAAGGAGAAAATGCTGGTAACCAGCATTTTCTCCTTTTCCCGCAATGTTTTCTACCCATCCCCAAATAAATTCCAACTGTAGAGACAATTTATTTTGTTGTCTGCAAATGCTTTCAATTTGGACCGTTCTAAAATTTTGTTGTTTGGTAAAGAGTTAAAGCAATGGCTGTTGTCCTTTCTGGTTTCACAAATCACTTGTGTTCTTCTGTCTCCTACACCATATATGGTGATAATTTTATCTATATTTACACAACTGAGCCTTTGTACACACTTTCAAGTTTTAACAGGCTTAATAACAGCATGTTTTCTCTGTAGCAGTAAAGATGTATCTTTGATATTTCCTAGGATATGGCAAAGGTCCCTTAAGTATCCTGCGACGCTGTGTGACAGAACGATTGAGAGTTGTTGTTGTTGTCAGAGCTGCCGTGTCAGTTAGAAGTCACTGTAGAGGATATATAATAGCCTTTGATAAACATATGAACATGGTTTGTATAATTTAGATATATTGTATGTTGATTGGTTCCTACTAATTTTACTGTGATGAACGACAGTGGTAGAGTACTTAACCATTATCGAAACATATTGCCACAATAGAAATGTCTTGCAATAGAAAATAGATAAACATCTTTATAATCTTTTATATTGTTATCAAATAATGCCATGTTTTAGGAACTCTAGGAGAAAGATTTTTAAAGCTTTGTGGCAAATGCAGAAATGACAAGGTAACCAGGATTCTCTTCCTTTCTCACAATGCTTTGTAGTAAAACTCCGTAATTTGAGACCTACATGTATTCATTTTGTTGTCTGGATAATTTTTCAGTATGGACAAGTCTAAAATTTTGTTGGCCTTTTTTCATCTTCTGAATCTGAAGGAAGTTATGGTAAACCTTGAAATCAGATATTCAATCATTATAGGGAAATGCTATTATTGGAATACACAGAGTCTATGCTGCATTTTTAACTCTTTACCAAGCGACAAAATTTTAGACTGGTCCAAACTGAAAGCATTTGCAGATGACAAACACGACTCACAAATTGAAATTTGCCTTTGGAAGGGAAGAAAACATGTGAGAAAAGAAAATGCTGGTTACCAGCATGTTCTTCTTTTCTCACATTGTTTTCAATAGGCCTTTTCCTCAGGGTCGTGAAAACCTGATTGTTTGGTAAAGGGTTAAGAAGGAAACCTTGGGACTGAAGATACCAATAGCTTTACCAACCAGGCTACATTCAAATCTTATTCTAAATTCCATAAGAAGCAGTCTTGTTGGCAGAGATGGAAGATCACAGTCAATAGGATGTCTAGTCTTGAAATTTTAGGTTAGAATAATGTTCAGTAATGTTTGTGAATTATGTATCTTGGGGCTCTGTACCGTCAGTGTTTTCATTTTATTTCCAGGCATTGATGGATGTTGATGAAAAGTACATCAAGCCCTTGGCAATGAAGGTACAGTAGTTTTGTGGTCTTTATGTTGAAACAGTGTCACAGTAAGCAGTGATTCTGTAGGGACTTTAACTCTTTACCACACAATCCCAACTTTTAACGACCCTAAAATGGAGGCCTATTGAAAACATTGTGGGAAAAGGAGAAAATGCTGGTAACCAATGTTTTCCACCCATCCCATAACAAATTTCAATTGTTAAGTCACACTTAATCTGTTGTCTGCAAATACTTTCAATTTGGACTAGCCTAAAATTTTGTCGTTTGGTAAAGAGTTATGTTCAATACAACTATTAGAGTAAACAATTTTTTATATAAATATTCAATTGAAAGGGCTTTGTCAAGAAAGGAAAACATAATAATATTTTTCTAGCTTGAAAGACTGTTGGCCTAAATATGAAAAAAAAAAGTTTTGATCAATGTGTTATTAGCTCCAAAGGCCTGAGAGTGTATGTCATGGTCCAGTGTCTGCCATGTGTACGAGGGTTGCCCAAAAAATATGTAGACTTTTTCCATATGTTTAATGATTTATGCAGACTAAAACACCCAATTTTGAATTTTTTGAGTGAAAAGGTCTGGATTGATTAAATTTTGGTAACACATATACTTCCATTCTTCTTTCGACACGATTTGTAGTACATGTTTAACCCTTTACCATACAATCCTGAGTTTTAACAGCCCTGAGGAAGAAGCCTTTTGAAAACATTGTGGGAAAAGGAGAAAATGCTGGTAACCAGCATTTTCTCCTTTTCCCACAATGTTTTCTACCCTATCAAAGACAGAAATCAGCCCTAGATTTGTTTTGTCATCAGCAAATGTTTTCAATTTGGTTGAGTACAAAAAATTGTTGTGTGGTAAAGGGTTAAATACTTGAATTGCTATTTTATTGTCATATTGTTATGTATTTCAGCCAGAAGGGAAGGAGAAGAGAAAAAGAAACCCAAATCAAGCAAGCGATGAAAATCAAAATCAACAAACTGGTGGAGAAGATCAAATAAAAAATGAAGAGGCAAATCACAGAAAACCCGAAAATACCTGTTCATATGGAATTGCTGAGTATAAGGACCTTAGAGACAAACTGAGATCTAAAGGGAGAAATACAAGTCAGTTACATGACAAACTTGCCATGACAGATTCTGGTACAAAACCAGATAAAATAGATCCATCTGTTGTTCGTGCACAAACAAAATCTCAGTCAGACAGTGAAACAAGTGTGAGACCTGGAGAGAAATCTGAAGAACAAGAGAGTACTAAGAAATCAAAGCAAAAGAAACATTATACAGCATTTTTGCCTCTATACAAGCAATGGACGGAGAATCGTTGCTATGCAACCTATGAAATAGTTAGTAGACATGTGAATCAGTTGTTTGTGAGGGGAGATAATGTGGTTAGTGTAGCTATTGCAAAGTGACTTAACCCTTTACCGCACAATGCTGCCTTTTGACGCCCCTGGGAAAAAAAGAAGCCGTTTGAAAACAGGGTGGGAAAAGGAGAAAATGCTGGTAACCAGCATTTTCTCCTTTTTCCACACTGTTTTCTACCCTGTCAAAGAAACAAAGAAAAGTTGTACCATTTGAGCCACATTGAAATTGTTGTCTGCAAATGCTTTCATTTTGGACAAGGCTAAAGTTTTGTCGTCTGGTAAAGGGTTAATCCTTAAAGTCTCCTTGACAACTTGTATTGCCTTTGTACCCAGTGTAAAACAAGAGACTGCAGTCTGATTTTTGATCTACAGTGCCTACTTTGCTGAGAAATTCTGGACAAAAGTAACCATGATATTGCACTTATGAAGGCTTTTTTATTCTCTCCTGAAAGTGTGTGCTGGGTTTATTTGGCACTCTAAGTGTTAATACATTGCCTCATGCAGAAAAGTTTTTGTGTTCAGTATCAGATGGTTATTGAAAATATTGTGTGAAAAGGAGGCATTACCTCTTTGAAGCAATTTCTTATTTTGCTTAACTCTTTACCACACAATCCCAATTTTTAACAACCCTGGGGAAGAAGCCTTTTGAAAACATTGGGAAAAGGAGAAAATGGTCGTAACCAGCATTTTCTCCTTTTCCCATGTTTTCTACCCTATCAAAGACAAATTCCATCATTTGAACAACCTTTAAATTGTTGTCTGCAAATTATGCTTTTGCTTTGGACAAGTCTACATTTTTGTTGTGTGGTAAAGATTAAATGTTATGACATGTATTCATGCTAAATAATGTTTCCTTGATGGAGGCCCATATTCACCAGCAGTTCTAAATTGCTTTCTAATCTGATCATAGAATTAGAAAGTAACAATATTTCTATGGGCTTAAACCATTTGTTTAAGCCAAAAAAAAAAAATGCATTACTTTGAAATGTAGAAATCCATGAAAATTAAAGTAGGAATGGTAATTCAAAATGGTTGGTGGATACAGACTATGATGTCTATTGATAATTATGCACTGTTCTTTCAAAGCCGTTTGCTGGTTTAGCTTCAGGACAAATAGTTGCCCTGATAAAAATGTGAATGAAGGAGAGCATGTTTGGATCTACCAAAGGGGGAGAAAGTATGATGTACTGAAAATATCTCATTCGGAATTATCTGTTAACCCTTTACCAAACAACAAATTTTAGACTCTTCCAAATTGGGGCATCTGCAGGCAACAAATTTGAAAGTGATAAGAGTGAACTGAATTTCTGTGAAAGGGTAGAAAGCATGAGGGAAACGGAGAAAATGCTGGCTACCAGCATTTTCTTCTTTTCCCGTAATGTTTTCAAATGGTCTCTTTTTCAGGGTCATGAAAACCTGGGATTGTTTGGCAAAGGATTAATGACCATTTTACCACTTGCAGATGACATCCCATGTCTTGCAGACCATTTGTGGAAACATGTTGCTAAAAAAAATTGCTTCAAACAAGCAAAAGTTCTCTTTTTGCAAAGTGTTTACACATGTTTCCATGTACTACACTTAGTAACAAGTACAGTATATTGAGAATGTGATAACTGTGGTATGTGTTTACCAGCACTTGCTTATTCCATGTTATTGAAAACAGAAACTTAGCAGTTTAAATGCAGTGTAATTTAAATATTAATTTGGGTTATGCTTAAACACAATCACAAATAATAGCTTGGCTGTTGTTAAATTTCTCTGTTCTTTCTGTTTCAGTCTCATTCATGAGATTGACAATCAACTTCCTTCTCATTCTCTCTCTCTCTTCTCTTTCGCTGTCACTGTACCATCTTTTTTATTTTCATCAACAGTCTTTTTCTCTCAATCTTCTTTCTCTTCACTTTCATTCCTCCATGTGATTCATGTTTAGGCCAACATTTAGCACTCACACATTACACTAAACAAAGAAAAACAGCCACCCTTTCATACCATGAACTCACTAAACAACTTTCACACATAGACATTTTCTTCTCTCTCTCATTCACAGTTAATTCTCTCAACTGTTTTAAAGTTTGTCTTCTTGAACTGTTTCCCTTTCCTCATTGTTTCTTTCTGTATGACTGTATGATATGTTCTTGGCTGTTCTTTTTTTTTCTTTTAATGTTTGACTCTGCCATAGATTTAGATCTTTCATTTAAGTAAACTTAACTCTTTACTGATCGATTAATCCACGAATAATGGACATATTCACCAACAATTCAAATTTTAAGTTTCAATATTAGCCATCACATTGGCTGAGATGTTCTGTCTTGGCCACTCAGATCGCTAGTCTTGAAACATAGTATTGTAATGGAATGTAGAGTGGTTTTTTGGTACAGTCCCAGATGCTGCTGACTAACATTCTCCTTTCAAACGAGTCATACTCAAGACATTAACCCTTATCCTGCTAAATAAAAGAAATGAAACTTGCGTTCAAAGCAATAGTATAAACCCCAATTTTTCAATTTCAAAGGTATTTTTGGATGAAAGATATCTGCTATCGGACAGTGTAGATCAAAGTTTAGACTGCACATTCTCAAAAGGTTAGTGAGTCATGCTTTGTAGCCTAAGGATTAACCCTTTCCCAAACAAGCCCTGGTTTTCACGTGTCTGCAATACAAGTCTTTTGAAAACACTGTGGGAAAAGGAGAAATTGCTCGTAACGAGCCCACAGTGTTTTCTACCCTTTTTGAGACCTTTCTGCCATTTTCATCAAATTTAAAATTGTCGTCTGCAAACTCTTTCAATTTGGACCAGTCCAAAATTTGTCATTTGGGAAAGGGTTAAGACAGTGATTGTAGATACATGTACTTATCTCTTTATTAGTTGGGCTGTTTTTGAAGAAAACATTAAGGTATTGTCGTAGCCCTGGCAATGTCAGAAGTTATGATAAGAAAGGGTTAACTTATGAAATTCAAGAAATCATTTATTTCTTAACACCTTACCACACAATCCTGAATTTTAACGACCCTGAAGAAGAAGCCTTTTGAAGACAATGTGGGAAATTAAGGAAATGCTGGTAACCAGTATTTTCTCCTTTTGCCATCTGCAAATGTTTTCAGTTTGGACAAGTATATTTTTTTTTTGTGTGTGTGTGGTAAAGAGTTAAGTAAAACCTGTGATACAGGCATTGTGTTGATTTTCAGATTGAATCAAGAGATGGTCTGCTTTTACATATCCGTGGACACATTCCTTTAGGTAGGATTACTTCTTTCCAGAATATCTCTGTCATTTTCTAAATTCATAATTTGTGTGCTACAGAAGGTGATCAAACTTTTAAAAGACAAACCCAAATATTCATGTATATATATTTTTGAAGAATGCCAAATTATCACGAGAAAAGAAATGGGGGCAAAGAAATGAGTACATATTCATGGTGGTGAACATCGGACAGAATGCAGAGTACAAACCACACTAGGGGAATCAAGGTCCAAGCTCTAGAAATTAAATCTGTTTTTCAAAACTACGTGAGAGTCATAGTTATAAAATTCATTCTGATAGAATTAATTGAAATGACTAAATTTCTGAAGTGGGCCTTTTTGGTACCCAGGAAAGTGGGTCGCTTTGGGCAGGGCTGTTTTGGATGCGGGCTATTTTGATCCACTCCCTACATAGATCACCTGTTTGTACCAGCAACTTCTGTGAAATAAGAACCTTCTAATTATTAATACATTGAGGTAATTACAGGTGTAATGTTGATTTCCTAGAGCTTTTCTGTACTGAGGAATGTTGAAAACGTTTTGTTGTGATGTACAGTATTGTTTTATTAAATAAAGTGGATAAAAACATATTTTACTACATGTGCTTTGATTTTTTATTTTTTGATATTCTTCCTATGTTTGGAGTTCAGTGCTATTTCAGTTAACTCCATACCAAGACGACAAAATTTTGGACTGGACCAAATTGAGAGCATTTGATTACAACAAATTTAATGTTGCTAAAATAACTATTTCTGACTTTGATGGGGTAGAGAACATTGTGGGAACAGGAGAAAATGCTGGTTACCAGCATTTTCTCCTTTTCCCACAATGTTTCCAAAAGCCCTCTCTTTCAGGGTCATCAAAAGTAGGATTAATATGAGTTCCCCCAGTGCACCCATCATGTCTCTGGAGATTTTAACCAGTTGTTTGCACATCACTTTTTCCAGAGTGCTCTTGCACATGAACAATTGAGCAAGTTCTTCCTGTGCAACAATCTGAACCCTTACAGTGCCGAATAAACCAATCAGACATTTTCATCCTAGAAATAGGACCCAAGTAATTGCAATTTCGTGGTTGCTTTTTTCAACAGTGCTTCAGCAAAGTGCACAGTGTAGATCAAAGAGCAGGCTGCACGTTTTGTGCAGCCTAATCTTGATCTGCACTGGCCGCAAAGGCAACTATAGTCGTGAAAGGTGCTTTAAGGGTTAACTCTGTACCACAAAGTCCAGACTCTTATTGATCCTAAGAAAGAAAGCCTTTGAAAACATCTTGGAAAAAGGAGAAAAAGCTGGTAACCAGCATTTTCTCCTTTTTCTCCCAATGTTTTCTGCCCTTGCAAAGATAAATTTCAATTTTTGAGTCATA
Organism: Tridacna gigas; assembly: GCA_945859785.2. Lineage (NCBI taxonomy): Eukaryota > Metazoa > Mollusca > Bivalvia > Cardiida > Cardiidae > Tridacna > Tridacna gigas. The sequence goes on from OX244030.2 coordinate 24,164,007, forward strand.
TGTAGTTTTTTCATCTGCAAATGCTTTCAGTTTGGAAAAGTCTAAATTCTGTCATTTGGAAAAGCTTTAACAAAAAAAGTGACACATGTGCTGAATGATGACAAAAGTCATCTGCAGGTGGTGATGTGTGGAGAAAAGGTGACCTTGGTAACTCAAGAAATAGACAACTATGAATTGCCACACTTTTATCAATGCTGCTTAGCCATGTCATTAACTCCTCTGGCCAGAGGCCAAAAAGATACAAATGTCATGGTCCTGTGCTTTATTTCAAATGTCTTCTCTGATGAACTACCAACCCACTTTTGATCTAACTCCACAGAGCTGTCCTGCCATGACCCTCTTCAGAGTTCCTCTAAGAATTTGATTCATTCAAAAACACAGGTTGCTATGGTAACAAAGCTGAACTATAGGACTGATACATGTATGAGTTAATGAAATCCAACTCACAGATTCGGTTAAAGGGTAGGGATTGATTCCTCGAGCATGGCCCATCTTTAATCCTGGTGCGTGCATGTACGTAGAATGATTTTGATATAAGATCATAAATTTTGATGATGCCATAAAATGAAGTCCTCAGGCCTTGTGGTTCAAGACAGGAAGATATTCAAAGCTTTGTAAAGCAGGTAAACATGCAGAAGGGCCATTTCTTAACCCGAGACACAAAATATGAACAATTTCTTTTCAGGACAGCTAGATAATGCTCCATACAAAGTGTCAACACTCTAGGCATTAGCATTTTAGACAAAAAGACTTTCCTTAAGAACAACTCTACATAATACATTTAGCATGTGACCTAAGGGGAAAGCCAGCTTTGATCCAGGCACATATACATGTCAAGAATCTAGGTTGTATGAACTGTATCAAGAATCTTGGTTGTTTGGTTTCAAAGAGCTTGTTTGATATTTTGCCTGTATGACAGTGAATCTTATGATTTCAGAGGCAGGGTCCCAGGAGCACTACTTCATTACCACACAATCCAGGCCCTGAGGAAGAAGGGTTTTGAAAACATTGTGGGAAAACAAGAAAATCCTGGTAAGCAGCATTTTATCATTTTCCCACAATGTTTTCAACCCTATCAAGCAAAAATCATGTCATGTGAGCCACAATGAAATTATTGTCTGCAAATGCCTTCAATTTGGATGAGTATAAATTTTTGCCATATGGTAAAAGGGTTAAATGATGAACCACTAGATAAGGATGTATGTAAACAAGTTTTACATGGCCATAATAATTATGTTGTGAAAATTTTGAAAATCTTCTTGTTCCAAACTGAAGGGCCTCTAAAGAGCTGCAATATTTGGTATGTAGCATCATGTAGTGGATTTCTATCTACTTTGTTCATATCATTTCTGGGGGTCAAAATTGACCCTACTCCAGGGGTAACAAGTGAAAAATGTTGTGTACACTAGAGGCTACATTTTCAGTACAATACTCAAGACAGTCAGTCAGTATGTTTGTTTTGATATTTCTGCGGACATCAGAAATGGATTGTTGGGTCAAAAAATAGGACATTGGAACAATTCTTAGAAATACCTTGGATACACTCTAGAGGTCACATTATCAGTCCAATACACATGAAATTTTGTCACAATGTTTTTACTGACATTTTTTCAGCCAGGTTCATAAAGGGGTCATGTTGGGTAAAAAAGTAGGGCACTGTTAGAAAAACACTATCGAGGCCACATTTTCTGACGGATACTCTTGAAAGTTGTTCAGAATGTTTGTTGCAATGACTCTTTATAATGTTTCCTGCCCTTTCAAGGAAAAAAAATGACCATTTACATCACATTTAATTTGTCGTCTGCAAATGTTTTAAATTTGGAAAAAGTATACAATTTTGTTAGACAGAAATAGGTAACTGAGGATACTGCAAGCAAGTTGAAGCCTATGCCATGTAGCCTACTCGTACTTGTGTATCAAGACCATACACCGCACAAAGTTTGATTTACACTCCCGAATACATGTATTTTATTCTGGACCTTTAATACCTAATGATAGCCTATAATTGTAGTGTTGTCGAATTTAAAGAATTTGCAGGTTACAGATTAAAGGTGGCACAAATAGAGGAATTTGGCTCTGATAGGGTAAAAAAGATAGAAAACACTGTGGTTCAATATTAACATCATTCTATCCTATCTTCACCGTGTTTTAAGAAGCTTTTCCTACTTAAAACTCGGGACTGATAAACGGTAGCCTGGGTCCAGGCGGCATCACAGTCTCCTTTCACGGTCCATACAGAACTGTGGCAAAACAGTTTATCGCTTCTGTAGTTCTTTATTTTTGACAAAGTAACATCTGAATACACAGGGTAGGACCGGAAGTATACACATTGTATGTGACATTAGAATGTAATTTCATCTGACGAACCTTTACTTAGATTCTTCAAATTATAGCCGTGAATCGCATGGTCAAATGATCAAGGCATCCCCATTGCTCTAAGGAAGGTTCACAGCGCACATACGTGTTCCTGATATGGTCTTTACATAACAAAAAAAAAAAAAAAAGTAACTGGATATGAATATTTTATAATAACTATCAAAATTAATGAAAAAAACACCAGGTTGACATACCGTGAGAACACAACTTTTAATACCAAGTGACAGATCGCCACTGTGCAGACTCCCAAGTTGCATACAATGCATACTTCCGGTCCTACACTATGGAATATATAAAAGCAAACAATGATCAGACTGAAACCCAGGCTAGATAGGGCCTACTCGCCTTATTTGCAACGTGTTGACTCCACGGCGAAATTATTTCTTAATTTTAAATGTTTGTTTCATTCATCTAACAGTCTATGACTAACTCTGTACCATACAATCCAAGCTCTAACTAGAAAGAAGGCCTTTGAAAACTCTTTGGGAAAAATGACAAACACTGTTAACCGGCATTTTTCTCCTTTTAGGAATCACCCAGTATCATCGACTCCATTTAGAATTTGGTACCAGCTGAAGCGGTGACAAACAAAAACTGGTCATGTCCAGGTTAAGAATTTTTTTTTTATTTTGATGTCATGTCACGATATTATGCCTCAATGAGAATGTTTCCATTTACGGAACATATTTTTGTTTGAAATGCACCTCCAGAAATTATATGAAAATGATTTTAAGTTCACATTTTATTGTAAAACGAACTTATATGTCTACGTCAAAACCCACCTGTTTATCATACAAACGGTTGTGACAAATTTCAGTCCATTATTGTGCATATGCATTCCCATCACCGCCACTTATATATAATCAAAGTTTTTTTTTTTTTCTTAAAACAATGATGGAATTCGATGAAAACATCATGAAACTTGGAAGGCTTGAGTACGGCAACTTGTGAGACTGCTTAAAAATATTGGACGGCGTCTTGGTAGCTAACTGTACGGCAATTTATAGTGAAAATAATAGAATTTAATGCAATGTAGCGTGCAAAAGGGTATTATTTCCCAATTAGTACCATTTTAACTGTTGCCAACATTAGTTACAAGAGAATTTATTTGTTGGAGTATGGTACATCTGGAAAGAAAAAAGCACACAGCTCGACTGGAGGCCAATTCCTCTCGCAGGCCGTGCGAGTACTCTAGCCACAAAACTACCGAGTCGTATATCAGCCTGTGACAATAAGTTTATAATTCGGGAAATATTACCAGTATCTCGAGCTAAAGATGGATTCATTTATACAAGGGCCATTAATTTTGTATGGTACATTGTATTTATAGTAGAGACATAAGTTTTAAACGGTGAACTCGTATAAAGGCAACTTTGAACCTTCCTTAAAAAGATGGGGAAAAAACGCAGTAGTATCATGGATACTGGCATGAATTTAGTGCAATAAAACGTGTCTCAAGCTGTCACAATATCGGTGGTATTATCTAAGATTTTCAAGACGCTGACCAGTACAGCCATGCCTTATCTATATCAGATAATCATGAGTACATGTTGCAAAAATGTGAGCTATTTCAATAATGAAACTGTACGTTAAATGTTAATTAGTTTTCTTAAAAGAAACTGTCATACTAAGTATGGCATTACTTGACGACTCACACGGCCTGTTTCCAAGCATGATGTTCTGTTTCCGGGTATATATATAATTCCATAAAATCTCTATTGTTGACCCTACCACGACCACAAAACTAATGGAATGCAAATATTTCTTAATGCAGAACACTGCGACGACCTGCGAGTCATTCTTCGTTCATAAATTACCAGTTTCTGGCATTTTCTCGCAGAAACATTATTTCAAACCCAACAACCCCCTTTTTTTTTCTGAGCAGGGTGGGTGTGGTAACTGACCATGCCAGTTTCCAGCATAAAAAACAGTATATATGTTCTTGTGACTGTATTTTGTAGCAGGTGCATGCATACGAATTGCATATTAAATTAAAGTGTAGTTGTTGATCTTTACAATGATACCAAATATGAATGGCTTCCTACATGGGCAATCGACGCAGATGAACTTTTCAAACGGCCCTCGTACCGGGCCGCAGCAACTCGTACAACCAATATGCGCGCCCAGCAAATACATTAGCTCAGCCTCCGTATCTATAGTCAGAGTCGGGTCAGAGTCTTCGCTGGTCGCCTGAAGTAGGGTTGGGTCCTTACCTATCAACAGAGTGGTCAATGAAGACACTAATCTAAATGAACAGGCTGATCTTAACAGGATGCACATGTAAACTGTAGAATTTGTTGTGCTCCGGCTCATTTATTAGCGTCCAACCACCTAAAATATTGAAACACCATTAATCGCGGACAACTGCTTAGTTACACGAGAATGCAACCTTTTTCGGCGTAGCTGAATGCGCTGACTTTTGATCTACTTTTTGGTACTGATATAGAATGAATAAATGGTAATTTGTGATTGGTAACAAAAATGTGCACATGTTCGGCGGGCCTCTGCTGGCATATTTGCTCGCACTTTATGAAACCACTATCAACAAGTGTTGCTACTGCTAATCGATATCCCGGACCTTGATTCATACCATAGCAAACTAATGTAGTAGGAAATAATTCTTTTCTTGTGCTATTTGGAAATTAAATATTTTCATGAGCATTACCCACTAGTCCGATAGACCTACTACTTTTCAACAAAATTAAAATCACTGAGGAGAAAGAGGCAAATTGCTCGTGAGGTTACTTTTCATTATTTTACTTCATATTGAGCCAAAGCTCGGCTGCAGTTGCTTGATTTTCAGTGAAAATACAAAGTTGAAAAAGAGGCATAACTTGATAGTTATTTACCCTTATTGTTATGTTTCCCTTTGATAGTTAACAACTTGTCCAAGTTTGAAGTAAACATCTTCAGTAATAACAAAGATGTGGTAAAATGTCAAAGATTTTGCATGACGACTACACAAACGACGAAGATGATGACACAAGGACTATGAAAATACCATGTCTCTAAAAACAGCTGAGCTAAAAGTTCTTAGTCGAAAAAAGGGCATAAATGATTACTTTGCCAAAAATATTTTTGTGGTTACCTGCCCCTGTTGTACTGGTATAAATTCCCATTTTAATAGATAAACAAAAAGTCCAGGTTTGAAGTATGTCTCTTCATTAATGACAGATATGATAAAATGTCAAAGGTTCTGAAAATTCAAAGTAATAAAAAAGGGCGTAACTGTGTCAAAAATATTTTTATGGTTACCTGCCCCTGTTATATGGGCATCCCTTTTGACAGTAAACAATTTGTCCAAGTTTGAAGTAAATATCTTTAGGAATAACAGAGATATTATAAAGTGTTAGAGTTTTTGCACGAAGACAATGACGCATAGGCTTTGGCAATAGCTTGACGTTTTCTTCGTAAACAGATGAGCTAAAGATTACCAGTTGAATAAAATCATATGAATGATACCAGACTGCTCAAGGAACATTTTTATAAAAGTTTTCTCAAAATATCAGCAATAAATGCCACTTTTCAATTTTCCCTATTGAAAGTCTATGGAATCTCCAAGTTGCTATGGTCAACCAAGCTGGAAAGCCGATTTTCATAAACAAGAGGGCCGTTGGACCCAAAGTTCTCATCTGAGTAAAGTCATCTAGGATTGATAAGTTTGAAGAGCTCCTGGTTGTTATGATGGAAAACACAAATGAGCCATGCTCTGGCAAAAGGGCTTTTAATGCATCTCCGTGATCCATCAATCCAAACGAGCCGTCATATATCACGGATCCATAAAATCCATTTCTTGAACAACCGACTGAATCATGATGTACACCGGTCCTTTGACATGCAGAAACTTTGCCAAATGCAAAAAGTTTCGATCCAGGTCAGCCTAAATACCTATGGAGATCAAGATCAGATTGCACTGAACGTCAAGTCTGATCTTCGATATAACACGCCCACCAGTTACTTAACTCTTTACCATACAATACCGAATTTTAAGGACTCTAAGGATATAGCGTTATGAAAACCTTTTGAAAGAGAAGAAAATACTCTCTTTTTTCCCTACAAGGTTTTCTGCACTTTCACAGCCAATAACTAACATTTTAGCTGAATCTAACTTGCCGTCCGCAAATGTTTTCAGTTTAGACAGGACTAAAATTTCATCGTTTTATAAAGATTAACTGGTTTTCAATGGCTCGTGTTACAAACCTCATTACATATTTGATATTGTATGCGCCGAATTTGCTATGGGTCGAAATGGTTATGGGCCGAGATGTCATATCTGGACAACTCTGACGGGAAGAAATAAGGCATATATATATCAAATCAAATACATAGTTATAACTACAGACTCGAGGTTCTCACTAATTTTACGAAAATTAAAATCTTACTGAGGTTTTGAGACACCTTTTTCAGAGAAAGAGCACACCGTCTGAGTAAAATACGCTATCATTATTTGTCATTCACATGGTGTCTAGAAAAAGGACAAACGAACGACTCCAATTAGTGCTCGGCAACAGCGCTCGTCACCATTCTGCACACCTCGGGTAATCTGGTGATCAAATCCCTCGGCTGTATCACGTAGCTTGATATGCACCTACACGGTACATTTCGCACATCTCCGGAAGCACGACCCTTTACCGTTATTGAAATTGTAAGGCTCCTCTTAAAAAAGAAAACATGAGTAAATTTTCTGTCGTTATCTTTCTAAGAATATTTCAGTAGGCAAACAGTTCGTACATTCAATTTTTAGCGTGGTTTATCAATTCCGTTGGGAGCTTTCATCGACAGATCGATAGAAGTGAATAACTTCACCGTGGTTGTTCATATCGTTGCTAAGCGATCTACAGGGGCGCCTCCATGTTTAAGATCATGTGATTGGTAGTTCAAAATGGAAGCCTCCTTTATACAGACGAGGTTAGATGTAGGTACGGAATCGGCCGAGTTGTGACGAGTGCGCTCGTCACAACTCGGTTCATTACGTACCTACATCTTAACATTGATCAACAATCACCCGAGGTTCGCCAGTTGTTTCTTTCACTGTTAAGCGCACGAATTTGCAATTATGAGTAAGCTCACCAGGGTCAAAAATTCTTAGTCAACACTTTCGTTCGATTAAAATCGCACATCTATCAAAGTTTGTTGTGAAATTGAACCTTACTATAATTTTCAATCGATTTTTTTTAAAAATTATTTTTAAGGGGTCGTTTCTTTCAGCGTAGTGAGATGGATTGCAGGCGGTACTTTTCACTTTTACTCGGGTTTTTCCGTAAATGCTTGGATGAGGTTGAAATTTTGGTATACGATTCCTATGGCCTTGGGCTTGGCAAGCCAAGCCCAGGCCAAAAACCATTCAAAAAACGGTTGAGTCACCCTACTAGGTGACATAACTACCTTTTGTGTCGACTCGGCTGGTACCAAGTTCCGGATTCGATGATACACGGAGGGAATTACCCTTTCAAAGACAAATCTAAACTGGTACCCGTTGTATCTCCCGAAACTGTCCGATAGACGATAAGAAGATCGATAACAGGCTGCCAGTGTAAGACAAATCTCCACATGAAACGCTTAATTTGTCGTCTGCAAATGCTTAGATTTTGACATTTCCAAAATTTTGTTGTTTGGTAAAAAGATTTTAGTGATTCTACGGTAATTCTGTTTTATTAAAACTTAAAACTTGACCGAGAGAAGTATGAGATCTAAAATTCAGATGAAATTTATTTTAACCGTCCTTCAATTGCCATGCACGAGTCAGTGCGCCCCTTACGATCAAATCAAACCAGGGATCGTATATACATGTGTGTGTGCGTAATTTACGATCCCTGATCAAATCAAGATCAGGTTGCACAGTCTCTTGGATCTTACCTGCCCTGTTCAGCGAGCGATAAGATGATTTTTCCAGCTAGAGGATCGTTGAATCGCAAAAGTTGACCTTTTTCTTAGTAATGGAAATTTGCTGTTATTTTATCCAGCAGTTTATGAAAGAGATCTTGCAAGTGATCGGTCTCCGAAGGCGATTTTAGCTTTTTATTGGCCGCCTCAGGTGCGGTGTACAGAAAATGTCCAAGTATGAAAGCACTGTGTAAACGTCTCATTATTGTGACTAATCAGTAGGTTAGCATTGTCAATGTTTGAATGAGATATACTTAAAAAAGCCCAAGCGACTTATCCTACATTTGCATAGAAAAGTTACCTCCCCTGTTCCACTAGCCAGCCATTTTCAATGCACCTGTTATCTGTCATTGAAAATAAATAGGATTTAATTAAATACTGAGAAATACTAGATTAGATATAGCTTTTCAGCAAGGCGCTTAAAGCATGCGAATCTCAGCGGTTTTCGTAGATATATCCTTTCTGATTACGCTTTGTGTCATAACAGATGTCGCAGAATCCGAGGAAAACTATGAAAAAAGTAAGTGAACTGACAAGGCAACTTCACTGGCACTGGACCTTAATATCGTTGTCCTGTATGCTTATAAACACTGGTGTTTATAAGATTACAGGCAACGATAGTAAATTAAGGTCGAGTGCCAGTGGGCAATTAGCCCCAATATTAGGTAGTTGACCCATTCGGGCTACTGACTTACTTGTTTTACAAACATGGAAGTACGCAACAGATGCATAGCTCAAATACAAACCGCACCGACTGGGATTCAAACCTGTGCGGGCAAATATCCTAGTTTATTGAGGTTTTAAAGACCAATACACTAACCCCTGAGCTAAAGAAAATTCTCCCCAACCCAGTTGTCAGCTATTGATTTTATATGGGAAAGCTATGCCATAAGGAAGGAGTGATCTCCCGTAACACTTACAATTACAGAATATAGCCACATAATTGATTTGTTTATATTTTTCTTCGTTTTTATGGCCTGTTCAACAGTGGGTTGATAAAATATCATAACCAAATTCTTTGCAAAGGATTTATTATATATAATCTTAATCAGATAAGTAGGCCTACAGAAAATATTGTGGGAAAACTAGAAAGTTTCAACATGCTTGTAACAATCTATGAAAACAAAGTTGTTTCAGGGTATAAAACAGACTGTCAGCGTTTTTCAAAAATGGTTTGCTGAAAGATAAGAAAAAGTCTGTGTACCTGATAGCATGTTGATTTCATTATGAGTTTATGTGGTTCTGTAAATGGATCGGAGGTTTCCGGTTATGCTTACCATAACTCCTTAACAAACAACAAAATTTTTTCCCTGTCCAAATTGAAGATAAATTTGCAGATGACAAACTAAATTTAAATCAAGACATGAAATTTGTACATCACAGGGTAGAATACATTGTGGGAAAAGGAGAAAATGTGGTAAAGGGTTAAAGAAATGATGTGTCTGCAGGCATTTAACCCTTTACCAAATGATTCTGGGCTTTAATGACCCTGAACTAGAAGGCCTGTGTTAGAAGGCTCTTGGAAACATAGAAAAAGGAGAAAAAGCTGGAAACCAGCATCCTATGAGAGACCATTCTTGTTATTTTATCCAAAAATTAATTATTTCGTCCACAAATGCTGTCAATTTGAATGTGTCTAGATATTGTCGATTGGTAAGAGTGAAAGTACAAATGACAGAATGTGTACTCAATCGGTAAGTAATATCACTTAGTGATGTTGAAATGCACCAACAGGCAATATTTCCATTATTCATTTGACCCATTTGAAAAGATTAAGAAAAGAGGAAAAATTATCACAAGCTAGAAAATCATTATGATGAGTTTTTTTATTAGCCACAATGCTTTCAAAAGTTGCATGCATTCACTCTTCATCTAACAACAAATTTTAAACTTTTCCAAATTGAAAGCATTTGCAGATGATACACTGAATGTGGCTATAATGATAGATTTGTTTATCATGGAAAACATTGTTGGGAAGTGGTGAAACTGCTGATGGTTACTAGCCTTCTTCAAAAGCCTTCTTCTCTAGGTTCCTTGTCCCTTTACTATACTATCCCGAGTTTTAACAACCCTGATGAAAAGAGCAATTGGAAACATTGGTCACCATCATTTTCTCCTCTTCCTACATGCTTTCTACACATTTAGAGAAAAATCTCATCATTTGAGCCACATTTGTCTTCTGCAAATGCTTTCAATCTGGACAAGACTAAAATTTGCTTGTCTGGTAATGGATTAAACACAGATTTGTTAGGTAAAAGATTAACAGAGACGAGGAATGTACGCAAGTAATAAGTAATGTGGTGATTTCATTACAGTTGAAGTGGGTAGTCCTTGTGACAAGGAAGTCACACTGTTTAGGATGTCCGGCCCATCTATCCATGCAGGAGAAATGAAAATATACTGGTACAAAACAATAGTCAGAAGTAGAAGAGATGAACCTTGTGATTTGAAGATTAGAGGATATTATCTGTATGACAGGCTTGCCTTTCAGTTTACAGGTAGATAGCATTATACAGTCAGTCTAGGTATCATGAACAAAGAATACTTTGATAAAAACATCTTTATCTCATAATAACTAAAACTTCCTCCAGCAGTGTATTAACCCTTTACCAGACGACAAAATTTTTGACTGATCCAAATTGAAAGCATTTGCAGATGACAGCTTTAATGTGGCTCAGATGGCAAAATTTGTTACTATAAGACTAGAAAACATTGTGGGAAAAGGAGAAAATGCTGTTTACCAGCATTTTCTCCTTTTCCCACAATGTTTTCAAAAGGCTTCTTCCTTAGGGTCGTTAAGACCCATAATTGTGTGGTAAAGAGTTAAACCAATGACTTATTTTTGATAATACACTAGTATATACTGGTATTATTGTTTTTTGGTCCTGTTTCTGGTTATGTTTGTACTTATGAGCATATGAAGCTGGTGAAACCAATGCAGCATGTGCCGGAATTTGCACTATTTCGCCATGAAAATGACGTTGTTACTGCAAAGACATATACATGTATGTACAGAAAATGTTATGGTTTTTATGGTGCAAAAAATGTTTAACCCTTTCCCAAACAAGCCCTGGTTTTTATGTGTCTGCAGTACAAGTCTTTTGAAAACACTGTGGGAAAAGGAGAAATTGCTTGTAATGAGCAATTTCTCCTTTTCCCACAGTGTTTTCTACCCTTTTTGAGACCTTTCTGCCATTTTCATCAAAGTTAGAATTGTTGTCTGTAAAACTCTTTCAATTTGGACCGGTCCAAAATTTGTCGTTTGGGAAAGGGTTAATAGCAACGAGAAATCCAGTATAAGTTATTCAAAGTCAACAAAACTGTAGAATTATTTTGATTTTCTCCCTTTATAAACTGTTTCATTGTACTTTCGATGTATATATCACAGAGCTGTATTCTTGTGCATGTACACATTTCAAACAAAACTTCATCTGTAAACATGGACCCGTGAATGTTATAGCTTGACGGTGATGATGCAGGATACTTATATGTATGTCATTCGTTTTTTTATGCGGTAAAGGCTTGCATGTTATAATTTTTGTCTACTTGTATGATAAAATTGATAAGACATAAACACTCATGTAAGATCCTCTGTTTAGTATGCAGAAGGGATGTTCACAAGTTACCAGAAAACAATATATTATACTCATCCGTTTTGAAAGTAATTACACAGGACAAATTCAGTTTTGCACAGATGATTTTTTTGTCCTTGGAAGAGTAGGAAACATTGAGGGAAGAGGAGAAAGTGCTGGTTTCCAGCATTTTCTCCTCTTTCCACAATATTTTCAAAAGCCTTTTTCTTTGGGGCATTAAAACATGAGTTTGTTTGGTAAAGGGTTAAACACCTCCAAGTTTAACTTTTTACCACACAAGCAAAGTATAGATTTGTCCAAATTCAAGGCATTTGTACACGACAATTTACATGGAGCTCAAAAGATGGAATTTGTCTTTGACAGGGAAGAAAACATTGCGGGAAAAGGGGAAAGTGCTGGATACCAGTATTTTCTCATTTTTCCACAATGTTTTTAAAAGGCTTCTTTCGTAGGGTCATCAAAACTCGTCGTTGTATGGTAAAGGGTTAATCCAGTGCTGTACAAAATGATCCTTTTACTCGTATGCCCTGCCAGTACACAGCTTCGAATGATGTCAGAAAAAGAGCCATTGTTCGTCACAAGAAATTGCTCCTTTTCCCAATAATATTTGTCATAGTGTTGAAAAACAATATTTTACTTCCTCCCAGATGTTTGTCATTTGATGTAATTAATGGTAAGTTCTGGTAGGTGTTTAAAAGCTTGTACTGTAATGATTTCAAGCTTGCAATTTTTATTGGCTTGATAGTTTCATGTTTGAATCAGGTTTGTCAATTGTGCACTTGGTAGGCTTTTAAAACTGCGCACTGTAATTGTTTCAAGCTTGTAAATTATATGAATTGATAGGAAATCATAAACAGAGGTATATGCTATATATGTATGCTGTGGCCAAAGGGAGCTTAACTCTTTACCAAATAACAAAATTTTAGACTGATTCAAATTGAAAGAATATGCAGACGACAAAATAAATGTGACTGAAAAATTGTAATTTGTTTTGGAAAGGGCAGAAAACATTGTGGGAAAAAGAGAAAATACTGGATACCAGCATTTTCTCCTTTTCCCACAATGTTTTCAAAAGGCCTCTCTCACAGGGTCGTATAAAGTTGGGATTGTGTGGTAAAGGGTTAATGCATCTCCATGATGGATTATACGGAGCAAGTCATCACACAGTTATGGACCCACAAAGTCCATTCTGTCTAACATCCAGATGAATCATGAGGTAGCCTGGTTCTTGAATATGCAAAAAATTGACAAATATTATGGCAAAAAGTTTTGACCCATGTCAGTCTGTGCGGACTGCGCGGGCCGACATGGGTCAATACTTTTCCAGATGCTTTAAGCCCTCTTTTCACAGAGCTGAGCATGGCTAATATGTATATCATACTACAGTTTCTGTAAAACTGGTGTATTCCAGTCAGTGGAATACAATGCACACACCATCAACTGTGGAACAGTAGTTTGTCTGCCATTCACTTGCACACACCTGTACGTAAAATGTTGTTATCTCAGTTGATTCTGGAAAATACTATAAGTCATTTAGAATACATGGACTGCCAAAAGTTAAGGTCTATCTGAGATGGGAGGTATGTATGTTTTTAGTCCCCTACCGGCGAAGCCGAAGGGGACTTTAGGTTTGCACTCCGTCCGTCCGTCTGTCCATCTGTCCGTGTGTCCATCTGTCTGTCTGTCCGTCAGTCTGGCAATTCAGTTTTCCGGACTTTTTTTCTAAACGCTGGTACATATTGAGCTGAGTTTTGGTGTGTAAGTCACCCACCATCACTTACAGATCAAGTTCAACTTTCGTTCCGGTCCACTGGTTTTTCACGGATTTACGGGCCTTGGACTTACAAAATTTCACTGATAAATCAGTTTTCCAGACTTTTTTCCTAAACGCTGGTAGGTATTGATCTCAGATTTGCTGTGTAACTCAACCACCGTGACTTACAGATCAAGTTCGACTTTTGTTCTGGTCCACTGGTTTTTCATGGATTTACGGGCCTTGGACTTACAAAATTTCACTGATAAATCAGTTTTCCGGACTTTTTTTTTCTAAATGCTGGTAGATATTCATCTGACTTTTGCTGTGTAAGTCAACCACCATTACTTACAGATCAAGTTCGAGTTTCGTCCTGCTCCACTGCTTTTTCACGCATTTACAGGCCTTGGACTTACAAAATTTCACTGATAAAACATTTTTCCGCACTTTTTTTCTAAACGCTGCTACATATAGAGCTGATTTTTGGTGTGTACATCAACCACCATGACTTACACATCAAGTTTGAGTTTTGTCCCGCTCTACTGCTTTTTGACGCATTTACGGGCCTTGGACTTCAAAAATTTCCCTGACATGCCGGCGATACATACGGCCGGTAGGGGACTGTGTATTGCTATGCAATACTATCAGAATGCTTGTTATTTCAGATGTAGAGTTAGGACCTGATGATTGCATTGAGTTAAAACAGAGAGATAGATACCACGGCAGAGACCTATATGTAGACATTGTAACAGATTATGGTAAGTTGAATGACTTGAATGTACAGGCTTTATATTTACTAACAATTATGAAAAGCAAATTATAATAAGCCATATAGCTCTAATTCCAAGACTAGCAATCTGATTGGCTAACATATTCCTGTGTCAGCCAGTTCTTTGGCTAGTCTTTGAACTTCACTGTAATGTCCCCTCTACTTAATTAACACTTTTTTTATACCAGAAAATTAACTTATAAAAATAATGATTTTCTAGTCTCTCATTGGCTAGGAGTCACATGTTAATTTCAAACATTTCTGTTGGAAATATATATATTTTATAATGATGTTTTCATAGTGATCTCCTGTCAATATGTTTCAGATAGTAATAAGTAAATGCATATGAAATGTCTTTTGCAGGTTACAGGTCAAAATATTGTGGGTCCTCTCTTCCCTTAACCCATTACCACTCAATCCCTACTTTTGACGCCCCTGAGAAAGAAGCCTTTTGAAAACACTGTGGGAAAAGGAGAAAATGCTGGTAACCAGCATTTTCTTCTTTTCCAACAGTGTTTTCTACCCTTTCCAGAACAAATTTCAATTTTTCAGTCACCTTTATTTTGTCGTCTGCAAAAGCTTTCAATTTGGACCAGTCCAAAATTTTCTCGTGTGGTAATGAGTTAAATACCATTTTCACCACAAATGCAGAATGTGATTTGATACTGAGGTTTGCTCAGGGTTCTACCGGATATAAAACATTAAGACTGGCCTTTAATGTTTTCCATACAATGGGTAGGTATTATTATAATGTTTAGGGACTGTGTTCCCAACCCATTCTAAATCTAATTCTTCTCTAAATTTAACCCATTACCAAACAGCAAAATTGTAGACATGCTAGACATGACCAAATTGAAAACATTTGCAGATGTCACAAATTGATTGTGACCCAATTCTGAAATTAGTTTTTGAAAGGGTAGAAAACATTGTGGAAGAAGGAGAAAATGCTGGTTAACAGCATTTTTCCTGTTTTTCACAATTTTTTCAAAGGACTTCTACATAAGGTCATTAAAACTTGGGATTATTTGGTAAAAGGTTAAAGGTTAGTCATTTGTGTCATGGAGACTAATCTCAGAATATTCAATTACTGGTAGGTCAGTATTGGGAACTGTTGATGAATGTATACTCAAAGAGATTTGTTTTTAAATGTAGAGGCTTTGTTTGCTGATATATTTGGAAAACATTAAGACAAGAGGTTGAATAGCTCACTTGTTTTTACCAGTAAAACATCAAGCTTTCATCACAGTCTGGTGGCTGGCAGCAGCATCATGTGAAAAACTTGGACGTTTTCTCATGGTCCTATTTCTTCAAACTTGGGCTGTTTGTTAACTATCAAAAGGGAAACCCATACCAGAACCCCTACCAGAAGGGTAGGTAACCCTAAAAACTATTTTTGACACAGTTAAGGCCCATTTTTGTCTCACCTTTAGATGAAGTGCTCATGATGAGCTTTTGTCATCATGTTCTGTCCTTTGTCTGTTATCAGACTTCACTCTAGAGGCCACATTTTCAGTCTGATGCTCATGAAACTTAGTCAGAATGTTTGTCTTAATGATGTTTCAGACTAGTTTTAAACTGGTTCATGTCAGTTAAAAAGTAGGTTACTGGAACAAATCCAAGAAAAGCCTTGTATACATGGTAGAAGATAAAAGTTGGTAAGAATGTTTATCTTGATATCTCAGACAAAATGAATATTGGTCATGATAAGGTCACTTAGACAGATAATAGGAAAACCTTGTGAACACTCTTGAGGCCACATTTTCATCCCTACACTGATGAAAGTTGGTCAGAATGTTCATCGCCCATCTGGGTAGCTCAGTGGTTAGCTTATCGGACTGGTGACCTGGTGGTTACAGGTTCAATACCAGGTTGTGACAAACTTTCTCTGTGGTGATTTTTGGCCTCTCCCCTCTGATGCATGCAGGAAAGTAGTCAGTGGCTTGGAAAGAGAGTTGTGTCAGCACTGGTGTGAGGAAGCCGGAAAACACATGGGTAGGTGCACTGGCTGCCTTGACATAACCTAAGCTGTTTAAAAATGCATTAAACTCCAATAAAAAACAGAATTTTTGTCTCAGTGATATCTCAAAGGAGTTTACTTCTTACTGCAAATCTTTAGCCTCTTAACACTTTACCATTTAACCTTTACCAAACAACAAAACTTTAGACTGGTCCAAATTAAAAGCATTTGCAGACAACATATTGAATTAAGCTAAAATGGTGGTAACTGTCTTGAAAGAGAAAGTGTAGAAAACTTTGCGGGAAAAGGACAAAATTCTGGTTACCAGCATTTTCTTCCTTTACCACAGGGTTTTACAAAAGCCCATTTCCTCAGGGTTGTTAAAACTCGGAATTTTGTGGTAAAGAGTTAACTCTTTACTGTTACGACAAAACTTTCAAGTTGTCCAAATTGAAAGCATATGAAGACAACAAAATAAATGTGACTCAAAAATTGAAATTTGTTTAGGGAAGGGTAGTAGACCTGGGAAGAGTAGAAAATGTTTTTACCACAATTTTTTAAAAAAGCTTTAATTCTCAGGGTTGTTTATTGTCTGGATTGTATGGTAAAGGGTCCCTGAAGTACTAGTAATTGAAACTGAAAAGTTCAGCTTTGCTTATCTCTTTACCAAATGTCAAAATTGTGGACATTCCAAATTGAAAGCATTTGCAGACAAGAAATTAAATGTGGCTCAAAAGATGGCATTTGTCTTTAACTCTTTCCCAAACGACAACTTTTAGACCCTTTCAAATTCAAAACATCTGCAGACAACAAATTCAGAATTAGTACTAGTGAGCTTAAGTTCTCTGACAGGGTAGAAAACATTGTGGGAAAAGGAGAAAATGCTGGTTACCAGCATTTTTTCCTTTTCCCACAATGTTTTCCAAAAGCTGCTTTCCCTGGAGGGCCGTGAAAACCAGGGATTGTTTGGTAAAGGGTTGATAGGATAGAAAACATTGTTGGAAAAGGAGGAAATGCTGGTTTCCAGCATTTTCTCCTATTCCCACAATGTTTTCCAAAGCCGTCTTCACAGGTTCGTTAAATCTTGGAATTGTGTGATACAGGCTTAAAAAGCAATTGCATGGCTGCCATGTTCCAGATATGAATCCTAGGTCTTTCTGCACATTATATGCTTTAGGCTGTGCAATATGCTTCTGGTATGCACTGCAACAGAAGGAAGTGCTGTTGTGCTTAGTACTTTAACACTCTACCAAAAAAACACAATTTAGAACTCAACAAATTTTGAAGGAATTTGCAGTCAACAAATTCAATTACTGGTAAGCTTAACTCTTTACCAAATACCAATACATGTATTTGAGACTGGTCCGAATTGAAAGCATCTGAAGACCACAACTTAACCCTTTACCACACAATGCCGCCTTTTGACGCTCCTGGGAAAGAAGCCTTTGAAAACATTGTGGGAAAAGGAGAAAATGCTGGTAACCAGCATTTTCTCCTTTTCCCACAATGTTTTCTACCCTATCAAAGAAAAGTTGCACCATTTGAGCCACATTGAAACTGACATCTGCAAATGCTTTTAATTTTGACAAGGCTAGAATTTTGTCGTCTGGTAAAAGGTTAAATCTGCCTCAAATAATGGAATCAGTGTCTGAGAGGGTAGAAAACAGTGTGGGAAAAGGAGAAAATGCTGGTTACCAGCATTTTTCTTTTCCCGCAATGTTTTCAAAAGACAATTTTCTCAGGGTCGTTAAACCTTGGGACTGTGTGGTAAAAGGTTAAAAAATTATCTCTGTCACTGAAATGGTAGAAAATATTATGTAAAAAGGAGAAAATACTGGTTACCAGCATTTTCTCCTTTTCCCACAATGTTTTTAAAAACCTTCCTCTTCAGGGTTGTTAAAACTCAACATTGTTCAGTAAAGGATTAACCCTTCATCAAACAGTTCCAATTTTGAGCAAAACTGGTGGCAAAGTACAGTATTTTTAAAACATTTCGGAAAAGGAGAAAATGCTGGTAACCAGTGTAACATGCAATGGCCTGGTCACCCATCCAAGCACTAGTCATGACACACACTACATACTGGTAACTATCATTGAGAGACATGCAATAAAAAACACATGCCTGTTCCAACACTACTTGCAACCATTTCAAAAACAAATTTAGTTTGTTGTCTGCAAATGCATTGGAATTAGATTATTCGAAAATTTTGTCATTTAATCAAGAGTTAAAGCTAAAAACATGGACTACTTGAAGAGGAATTTAGCACTAGTACAAGTGAAATAAAGGAGAAACATTTACAAGAAGGAAGAATGACCTTTTAACCCTTTACCACTCAATCACGACCTTTAACGACCCTGAGGAAGAAGAATTTTGAAAACATTGTGGGAAAAGGAGAAAATGCTGATAACCAGCATTTTCTTCTTTTCCCACAATGTTTGGTACTCTCGGCAAAACATTTTTTGATTAATGAGTTACAATTTTTTTTCATCTGTAAATGCTTTCAGTTTGGACAAGTCTAAAATTTTGTTGTTTGGTAAAGAGTTAAAGTGATATGGAAGACACTTTTGGAAAAGATTACTTTTTGCAAGCAATTTCTCCGTTCCACTTAAAAAAATTTCCTTGGATTGGCATTAAAGGAAAATTTGTATTTCTCTACCCCAATGGTATTCTTCTACCTATTGCTAGGGCCATTTTTCCTTCCTGTGTACAGTATTCATCAGCCGTTCTTTCACAACTAGACTTACTGGCTTAAATTTTCTGTGTCAGCCATTTAGATGGTAAGGTTTTAAAATTTGAATTGGAGCAGTGTTTAAATTGATAATGTCCAAGGAATACCATCTTGCATCATTTCTTGACTTCTCCATAGTTCATTGTTATTGTGGTCTTTCATAGAGATGTGAATGATTTTTCAGATGAGTGCGATGACTACCTCTGTGAAAATGGGCGATGTATCCCAGATGATATTCAGTGTAATAAAAACAACCCATGTGGGGACCACTCCGAGTGCAAAAATCTGACTGGCTGGGAGATATTTGGAATTGTTGTTGGCTGTGTCGCAGGACTTGTGTTGCTCTGTTGCTGTTGTGGGTGTTGTTGTTGTAGAAATTCAAAGAAGAACTCATCTGGTAATGAAACAACTGGAACCATTAGAAATAATGCCATAATAGGACAGGTTATGACTGTTTTAAATTGTGTTTACATTTGAGTCATGCTCTGGCAAAAAGGGGCTTATGCATCTACGTATTTAATGATACTGAGCAGGTCATCACATAATTAGCGACCCATAAAATGTATCATGTCTAACAGCCAGCAGTATCATAAGGTAGACTGGTCCTTTAACATACAGAAAATTAACCAATAGCGAAAAGTTTTGGCCCAGATCAGCCTGCGTGGACTGCCCAGGTTGAACTGGGTCGATACTTTTTGTAGATGTATTAAGCTCCCTTTTCACAGAGAATGACTCATTTCTATTGTTGGATTAAAAAAAGCAACTTGCAGTGAGCCTGCTTGTGCTGTACATTCTTTCGCTCACCTGAGCACGAAGTGCTCAAGTTGAGCTTTTGTGATCATGCTGTGTTTGTCATTCTTTGTCGTGTGCAGTCATCAAGAATTACCTTGTGTGCAGCTGAGTGGCCATATTTTTGGTCCAGTGCTCATGAAACTTAATCAGAATGTATGTCTGGGTAATATCTCAGACAAGTTCAAAATGGGGTCATGGCGGATCAAAAAAGAGGTACTTGGGCCAAACCTAAGGGAAACCTTGTGTGCAATCTAGAGGCCACATTTTCAGTCCAATACTCGTGAAACTTGGTCAAATGTTTGTCTTGATGATATATCTGACAAGGTTGAAATTGAGTCATCATGGGTCAAAAAGTGGGTCACTGGGACAATTTTAGAAAAATATTTTGTGCTCTCTAGTGGCTACATTTTTTGTCTGGTACTCATGAAAGTTGCTCAGAATATTTGTCTTGATGATATCTTAGACAAGGTTTGAAACTGGGTCACATTAGGTCAAAAGTAGGTCGCTGGGTAACTCTGACAAAAAACTTGCGTGCAGAGGCCACATTTTCAGTCCAATTCACATGAAAGTTGGTCAGAATGTTTGTCTTAATGATATCTTGCACAAGTTTGAAACTGGGTCATGTTAGGTCAAAAAGGAGGTCATTGGGACAAATCTTAGAAAAACCTTGCTTTCACTCTAGAGGCCAGATTTTCAGGCCAATTTAGTACATGTGCATCATTAAATTGGGTCATGTCAGGTCAAAAAGTAGGTCATTAAGACATATCTTTGAAAAATGTTGTGTGCACTCCAGAAGCCATAATGTCAGTCTGATACTCATGAAACTTGATCAGAATGTTTGCCTTGATGATATTTTGGACTTTTTGGAAATTTTGTCATGGTGGATCAAAAAGAAGGTCACTGGAACCACTCTTACAAAAACTTTGTGTCCACTCCAGTGGCCACCTCAGTCTGATATTCATGAAAATTGGTCAGAATGTGTGTCCTGATAATATCTCGGACAAATTCAAAATTGGCTTTAGGGCCAATGACCCTCTTGTTTAGCATGAACCATGTCATCCATTATGGCAGTCTGCTGCTCATAAGACTTTAGACCAAAAGCATTTGCAGAGAACGACCCTTAACCTTTTAACCCTTTACCACACAATCCTGACTTTTAACGACCCCGAGAAAGAAACCTCTTGAAAACATTGTGGGAAAAGGAGAAAATGCTGGTAACCAGCGTTTTCTCCTTTTCCCACAATGTTTTCTACCTTTCCCAAAACAAATTTTAATATTTCAGTCATAAACATTGATACTGTCGTCTGCAAATGCTTTGAATTTGAATAAGTCTAAAATTTTGTCGTTTGGTAAAGAGTTAAATAAGTCAAAGGAAACTTTTAAGCCGATACTGAAAACCCAAATTTTGCTATTTCAAAGATATATTTTAGGAGGAAAATATATCCTTACTTGACAGTGTAGATTCAGGATCATACTGCATGTTCTGTGCAGTCTGATCTTGATCTACACTTTCCACAAAAGGTCCTTGAGTTGTGCTTACAGCCTAAGGGTTAAAAGAACTTGCTGATCCTGAAGGTCACAAAAGCTAAACCTGTATACAAGCATTACCTTCTGCAGATAACTTTTTCATCTCGCAGCAGATAACTTTTGGAAACATAGTGAATTGAGAAATTACGGGGAATGAGTACATAATTTGTTCACATTATCTTTTAACTCTTTACTAAAGGACAAAATTTCAGACTGGTCCAATTTGAAAGCATTTGCAGATGACAAATGTGGCTCAAAATTGAAATTTGTTTTGTAAAGGGTAGAAAACATTGTAGTACATTGTAGTAAAAACATTGTAGTAGCATTTTCACCTTTTCCCAGAATTTTTTCAAAAGGGTTTTTTCTTCAGGGCAGTGTCCGATCCAGGATTTGAAAAATGAGGGGGAAAATCCCCCAATTACTTTGAAAAAGATGGGGGATTTCTCAAAAGTATTAATTAAACCTTAATATATGTTGGGTACCAATTTTCTTGCAGTTGGTTTGAGAATATGAGCTAATAAGCACCAAAATTTCCTCCTTAGATTTTCGAAAATAACGGTAGCATTTGAAATCGTACACTATGGTTCAGAATTCAGGGTCTGAATTTAATTTTGACACTGATATTTTGGATTTCTCTGGGTTATCGGCTGAGGAATCTTGATGAGATAGATGAGGCACTGGAGGCCGATCTCGAATGGCAGTTTGCACATCCGACAGTGTGTTTTAATTACTTATTCTGGGGTTTTTCATATAGTTGAAAGCATCTACTTGAAAATTACATTACGCCATCGTTCAGTTTTTACACAAAGTTTAAGATACACGTGATTTGGCATTTATATTTCCAAACAGAAAATTAATATCGGTAGGCGTTCTTTTCTTCTTAGACGAATGCGTACATGAGTAATAACGAAAAATATCGCTACGAATCTTATCCTTAAAAGCCGCAACATCTCGGAGTATGGACTTTTGAATAAGATGGAGTATTCCAAACATGACGTTGTCAAGGGCGACTGAAAAACAGCAACTACATTTTAAGCTTGAATTATGATCTTTTAGGCCAAAAAAATGGCAATTTACATGTTTATCAACATTTGCATGATGTTTAATCGAAAATTACATCTTCTTAACCTTGTCCATGTTACCGATAATTTTAAACAGGGCTTTTTTTCCCCCTCGATCTGCTTCAATGAAATCTTATGTCGATCTACTAGCGACATGTTTTTCTGTTGCAGGTTGAAACAGAAGCCCTGTTTCTTTGGGTTGTAAAATCTCTGATTTCTTTGTTTAAGGGCTAACCCCTTATGAAACAACAGATTTTAGATTTTCCATATTTAAAGAGCCTGCAGACAGCAAATCAAAACCTGTTCCTTCTGAATGTCAGCTCTCCAATTGGGTAGAAAACATTGCAGGAAGGAAAAAAAATCTTGTTTCCCACAAAAAGCTGACATCTGTCATGGATTTATTTATTAAAGGAGTCACTCACTAGTTCAGCATTTATTATGTTCTCTTTATTAAAAAAAAAAAGAAAAGATTTCATAGATTTTTGTATTGGTAACCTACAGGAAATATGATTACTGAAACATTAAAACAATCTCTTTAGACTTTTAAACCCATTACAAAGTGAAATTTGCATTTTGACTGCGTAAAAAGAGTATACAATGTGAAAGATAATCTAATTTTCCAAAGACCCTCCTATAATAAGATTTGTTCAATTATTTAACATAATTATAAATCACCATTTTCATGACCCTATTGCATGAAAATAAAGGAAAAAAATTGTTAAAGAAATGAGAAAAAAAAAAAAAACACTAA
This sequence comes from Tridacna gigas, assembly GCA_945859785.2. Classification (NCBI taxonomy): domain Eukaryota; kingdom Metazoa; phylum Mollusca; class Bivalvia; order Cardiida; family Cardiidae; genus Tridacna; species Tridacna gigas. The sequence continues at coordinate 24,187,198 of OX244030.2, forward strand.
CTTTATTCTCATTTTGCTGCATAATTTGCATTAAAACTTTTAAAAAAATTATACCATGAAAAAGAGCAGCCTTTTCTCTAAAAACTTTTTATATACCAAAATAGTGTGAAATAAGAAATAATAGCTCTATTTTAACATTTTTTAGGACATGTGTGAAAAATTGTCAAGAAATTAACAAAATCCAATATTCCCTGTTCAGATAGGACCATAAAATGTCTTATCTCCATATGTGGTATAGGTTATTGATTTTTCCAGGTCACTGTTCAATAGAGGTAACAGTTTTGGCTACCTCTCCATCTGGGAAAGGGTTAACCCTTCACCAGACAACAAATTTCAGCCTTGTCCAAATTGAAAGCATTCACAGACAACAATTTCAGTGTGGCTCAAAAGGGGCAATTTTTTAGCTCCACTGGCCAAAGGCCAGCGGGCTTATGTCATGGCCTGGTGTCCGTCGTGCGTCTGTGCGTGCGTCCGTGCGTGCGTCCGTCTGTGCGTTAACTTTTATTTCAAACATCTTCTTCTCTGAAACTACCCATCCAATTTTCATGAAACTTCACAGAAATGATCCTGCCATGGTCCTCTTCAGAATTTCTTGAAAGAATTTGATTCCTTCAAAAACTCTGGTTGCCATGGCAACAAAACTGAAAAATATTGGAAATCTTTAAAAATCTTCTTGTCTGAAACCATAAGGCATAGGGCTACCAAGTTTGGCATGTAGCTTTATGTAGTAGACCTCTATCAAGTTTCTTCAAATTATAGCCCTGGGGTCAAAATTGGCTCTGCCCCAGGGGTCACAAGTTTTACATAGGCTTATATAGAGAAAACTTTAAAAATCTTCCTCTACCTAGCCATAAGGCCTAGAGCTACCAAATTTTGCATGTAGCTATATCTAGTGGGCCTCTACCAAGCGGGCCAAAATTTTAGCCCTTGGGTCAAAATTGGCCCCACTGCAGGGGTCACAAGTTTTACATGGACTTACACAGTGACAACTTAAGAAATCTTCCTGTTTTGATTTTTTTTTTGAAATTAGCCTTGCATCAGGGGTCTTATGTCTTACAGAGGCTTCATATGGACTAAACTTGAAAATCAGCTTATTTATAACCATAGAGCATAGACTTGTATTATTTTGGCATGTGGCTTTATCTTGTGGACCTCTACCAGGGTTCAAGTAATTATAGCTCTGGGATCAAAAATGGCTTTGCCCTGCGGGTCTCAACATTCACATGGGCTTTTACAGAGAAAACTTTGTAAGTCTTCATTTTGAAACCATTTGGCTCAGAATTGAAATGTTTAGTATTTATGGTTTATAAGCCAGTGGAGCGATACAGGGCCATCATGGCCCTCTTGTCTTTGATAGGGTAGAAAATATTGTGGGTAAAGGACAAATTGCTGTGTAACCAGCATTTTCTCCTTTTCCCTGAATGTTTTTGAACGGCTTCTTTCTCAAGGTTGTTAAAAGGTGGCATTGTGCGGTAAAAGGTTAATGTATATGACAAGAATGTTTCAAAGTCATCAGTTTTGTTGTAGGTGACAAATGAATTATGTTTCAACTTTTAAGGCAAAATGACCAATCAGCAGTTTTATAAAATCAGTTAATTGTCAGATTCTTTATAATCATTTATTTTGGACAGTACTATTTAATTTATGACCTGTATGTTGACATGAACTCAAAACAAGCATTCTAATTTCGCATCAACTTTTTCAAATGTTTTTGGAGACATTCAGGCCAAGAGGGAATCCGATAAGTAATAGTTAATCTTCTGAACTACCCCTTTTGAACAGCCATCTTATCTTCAGGGGCCAACTGTCCGACCCAAATTTGAAAAATAAGATGAAAGTTACCTGTATTGAGCAAACACTTGCCTCAACTCTTTACCAAACACTCCTGAGTTTTAACAACCCAAGGAAATAAGACTTTTTAAAACATTGTTGGAAAACGAGAAAATGCAGGTAAACAGCATTTTCTCCTTTGCTCACAATGTTTTCTATCCTTTTGAGGAAAGTCACATCCTTTGCGTCACATTTTATTTGTCATGTGAAAATGCTTATAGAATTGAGAAGTCTGCATTTTTGTCATGCAATAAATGGTTAAGCATTCACTTTTCAACAAATTCAAAGGTGCTTGCTGAATACAAGTACTGGTTTGACTGTAGTCAGGCCTTTCCTATTTGCATGTTCCTTTTTGTTATTTAGCAGAATAAAGTTCTTAATATTGATTTTCAAATTCAGGAAACTGTTCCCTTGAATGAAAGAGAGAACACTGGGGAATTTACAGGACTTCCTTCTAGGCAACTTGACGAGGGCCACAGTACAGCCCCTGTCTTTGTGTATGCTACTGTCTCAAATCAAAGTCACTTTGATACCCCACCCACCTATAACTCTGTCAATAGCGAAAATATCCGGCCTACACCATCAGGACAATATCCCATCTCGTCCAGTGGAGAAAGGGGAACCGCAACAGCGTATCCATATACATCAGGGCAATATCCTATCTCGTCCAGTGGAGAAAGGGGGACCGCAACAGGGTATCCATACACATCAGGACAATGTGCAGCAAACTACACAGCACCGACTGCTCCCTCTCTAGACAATGAGGCAGGACCACCCCCTCCACCATCATATGATGATGTCATGGCTAATGAAGAGAAATTCAAAGTCACATGATGTGAAACTGTGCACATGCAGCCATATGACCTGTGACATAGACGCGTAACCAGAGTTATAATATTTGTGGGTCATAGTGGAATATTTAGTTTTAATATTGTTTGAATATTTATGGGACAGAAGTGCATGCTGAAGAGAATTTTATGTCACAGAAAAGCCTTTTTCCTTGCCTTATGCTTAGCCAGAATGACAGCTAGATAACTCCCATACCACTTTCACAGCCTAAAAAGGTAATACTTCAGACCCTAAAAGGGCCCAAGTCTAATGTACATGTATGTCTTAACCCTTTACCATGTGACAAAATTTTAGCTATGTTCAAATTGAAAGCATTTGCAGACAACAATTTCATTGTGGCTCAAATGGTGCAATTTTTCTTTGAAAGGGTAGATAACATTGCAGGAAAAGGAGAAATTGCTGGTTACCAGCATTTTCTCCATTTCCCACAATGTTTTCAAACTGCTTCTTTCCCAGGGTCATTAAAAGGGAGCATTGTGTGGTAAAGTTTTAAAAATGTCATGCAAAAAAGTTTGTGAATTGTTTGTTCATGCACATGTTATTTTCTAGTTTTGCTTAGGGCATATGAAGACATGCTATAGTGGTCTTTATCAGGGATAGATGTTAATTTCTGTGGCCTGTGTTTGTGTGAGGGCTACACTTACACTGCCCTGCTATTTGGCTGGTTTTTGTATCAAGGCAGTATAACTGTTCTCCTACATACATGCATATCTATCTGTGGGATAGATCTCTGTACCAATACATTTGAGCCTGCTCTGGCAAAAGGGGATTTAATGCATCTCTGCGATACATTATTCCAGGCAAGTCATTACATAATTATGGATCCATGAAATCCATTTTGTCAAACAACCAAATGAATCATATGAATCTGACATAAGGTAGAATGGTCCTTGGGCATTCAGAAAATTGACCAAATGCAAAAAGTTTTGTCCCAGGGCTGCCTGCATGGACTGCACAGGCTGACCTGGGCCAGTACTTTTCACTAATGCATTAAACATCCTTTTCAAAGAGCATGGCCCATTTGGCCTATTTACATCTATAATCTCATGGATAGACCAAGATACTACACATGTATGCAAAAGAATCTCTTTAACTTTACCAAACGACAAAAGTTTAGGCTGGTCCAAATTCAAAGCATCTGCAGACGACAAATCCAATATGACTCAAGAATTGAAATTTGATTTCGGAAGGGTAGAAAACATTGTGGGAAAAGGAGAAAATGCTGGTTTCCAGCATTTTCTCCTTTTCCCACAATGTTTTTAAAAGGCTTCTTTCTCAGGGTCGTTAAAACTTGGGATTGTGTTGTAAAGGATTAAGGCCAGTCTGTTGGTTGTTTAAGACAAACTGTCATTACAAATCTGAAGGTAAGTCTTTGCTTTTAGTGTTTAACTCCTTACCAGATGGCAAAATTATAGCCTTGTCCAAATTGAAAGCATTTGCAGACGACATATTGAATGTTACTCAAAATATAAGATTTGTCTTTTGTAGGGTAGAAGACAGTGTGGGAAAAGAAGAAAACGCTGGTTACCACCATTTTCTCCTTTTCCCACAATGTTTTCAAAAGGCCTCTTTCTCAGGGTCGTTAAAACTTTAGATTGTGTGGTAAAAGGTTAAGCCTTTGCCACACAAACCCAACTTTTAATGACCTTGATGGAGAAGGTTTTTGAAATTTTAAAAAAAATTGTTGACACTGAGCTTGTATTCAGCATTTTCTCTTTTTCCAAGAATGTTTTCTACCCTTTCATAGACAAATTTCTTACTTTGAGCCAAATTGAAGTAGTTGTGGTAAAAGAAGGGAATGCTGATAACCAGCATTTTCTCCTTTACCCAAAATGTTTTCTACCCTATCAAAAGCAAATTTCTTCATTTGAACCACATTTAAATTGTCGTCTGCAAATGCTTTCAAAATGGACAAGTCTACATTTTTGTCCTCTGATAAAGAGTTAAACCAGTTGAATTTTAACATATTCGTACTTGTATTCTGCGTTACTGTTTACTTACCATGTAAATAACATAGCAATGGGATATCTTTGTTTTTTTCTATGTAATTGTTTGATAAATGGATAGGTTTATATGCATGAAATGCAATGTATTTTAGTCACCAAAACTTTTCATATATACATATTTTATTTATTATTTAGAAACCAGATGAATTTCATATTTTCCATGTATTCTATGTTAGTGTTTACTTACCTTTTAAATAACATGAATGAGCAATGGGATATGTATTGTCTTTTTTTCTGTGCTATTGTTTAACCCTTTCCCAAACAAGCCCTGGTTTTCATGTGTCTGCAGTACAAGTCTTTTAAAAACACTGTGGGAAAAGGAGAAATTGCTCGTAACGAGCAATTTCTCCTTTTCCCACAGTGTTTTCTACCCTTTTTGAGATCTTTCTACCATTTCCATCAAATTGAAAACTGTCATCTGCAAACTCTTTCAGTTTGGACTAGTCCAAAATTTGTTGTTTGGGAAAGGGTTAAAAGATGGATAAGTTGATATGCATGAAATGCAGCACAGTTTTAGTCACTTAGCGTATTTTCTGGAATTAGCATATTTTCTGGACAATAGGCCATGGCCTATCCGTTGAAAAAGAGGAAATTTTTAAGGGTGCGGCCCATAAAACGAAGTGGCTTACACATTAATTTTATTTTTCTAACTGATCTTTTGGTGCAGCCTATCAAACTGAAAAGAAATGAAAACCAGGTTATGATTCCCCATGTGGGCTCCATTTTGGTTCATTGTGAGAATGGAACAAATGTAAGAATGACAGACATAGAGACATACTGTATAATAACTGATATTTGTTTTATTTCATCGAAGGATTTCTGGTTTATTTTTGCAAACCCTGACAACAGACACATCAATCTCTATCACAAAAGTTGTCAAAAGTCTGTCAATACTAAGATAAGGGTTAACTAAGTTTTGCAAATTGTGGCATATCCCCCCTGTGTGACAGTGATAGATTAATGAAAAACTGGGAAAAGCTCTCTCGATTATTTTGTGTTTCTATTGTTGTTCAGACAATTGATAAAGTCACAATATGACAATGATAATTGGATTGAAATACTTGCATACCCTACTGGCTGTTTATTGTGTGGTGTTTGAGAAAATATTATTTATGATACATATATGAGATATCTGTTAAAATATTTCAGAGTACCAGCAAATAAATGTATATAAGAACATCTCACCAATACTTACTTTTCTAGCCTTCACATGTGATATCAATGAAGCGAAACAAAGGATAAGTGCGCTATTGCGATGTTATCTAAATCCATCTCATTACATTAACCAAGCATATCAGCTACGGCCTATGTGCCAGAGCGGCCTATACAATATTTTTTATTTCTAAAATGGTTAAAATGAAAGGTTGCGTCCTATACAGTGTAGCAGCTTATTGCCCAGAAAATATGGTATACTTTTTAGCTCCACTGGCCGAAGGCCAGCGAGCTATTGTCATGGCATTGTGTCCGTCGTGCGTCCGTCCGTCCGTTCGTCCATGCGTGCGTCCGTAAACTTTTTCTTTAAAAAACTTCTCCTCAGAAACTATTGACTGGATTTTTACCAAATTTCACAGGAACGTTCCTTTGGTGGTCCTCTTTCAAATTCCTTCAAATAATTGTGTTCCATGAAGAATTCTGGTTGCCATGGCAACCAAAGTAAAAAACCTTTAAAAATCTTCTCCTCCCAAACTGCTATTTGGATAGCATTATTATTTTGCAGGAATGTTCCTTAGATACAGGTTTACAGAATTACTTTAAAAAAAAATGATCTGTCAAAAAACATGGCTTTTATGGGAGACTCATTTTCCTTTTATGGTATAAAGTAAAATCTTTGAAAAATTTCTTCTGTAAAACTATTCATTGGATTTCATTGTTGTTTTGCAGGTAAGTTCCTATGGTGGTTGTCTGCCAAATTGTTTCTATGGTGGTTGTATACCAAATTCCTTTTAAAAAAATGATACACCTAAAAACACATTTTTTTATAGACAAGGCTTATATTTCAAAAAAATGTTCTTCTCCAAAACTATTTATTGTGTTAGTTTTATCGACTAACAAAGAAAAAGGAAGAAAATTGGATTGACTTGACCTAGTCAGGGCTGTCCTATTTAAGCCCACACATTTTCCTTGGTATTAAGATCACAATTTACTCCAATGATATGCTATTAGTTAGTACTAGTAATAAAATATCACTGGCCATAAATAAGATAAAAGCTTGAGCACCTTTCACAACTTGAGCTTTTCAATTTTGCCTTATTACTAAGCCTGAGTAACCATGCCAAGATAAAAAAGAAAAAGTATTTTAATAACAAAACCCCTATGTTGTAGGTACTTTATAGTCCTTTTGATATAGAACAAGAGAACCTCTGCACTTTTATTAGTTCTGGTAAAGGTTTGTTGACCTACTAATGAGTAAATGCAGAGTGGACAGAAGGGGTGTAAATCCTGGTGACCTGGTACAAAGTGGGACAGGGCTTTACATTTGTGATAAGGCATTAATGTTATCCAGTCAAACTGATCCCGCAACTTCAGTACACCAGAATTAATCTGTGCCCTGGAGCAGGATATTTGATTTATGTAAATGCATTTGTAGACCATTTTGTGTTGTTTGCCACAGAAGACATTCTAACTGTGACTGTGAAAAGTTGATTATTAGGGATTAGGTGTTCATTGTATGCCAGCATATTTCATTCTATCTGGTGTATTGATGTAAGTTGATCTATATTGCTATAACATTCATTCATTTGCCCTCCTAGCTGTTCTTTTAGATTACCCCTTTACCACACAATCACAACTTTTAACGACCCTGAGAAAGACATATTTTCTATATTTTGATGTTTCCCCACCCAAAATGGTTTGTGAAAGGACCTGTTGCAGACAACATATCTTCAAATTAGTAAGACATATATAAAAAAGGACAGAAATTATTGTAGGAAACTAAGAAAATGCTGGTTACCATTTTTTTCTTCTTTTCTCACAAGTTTTTTCCATACCTTTTTTCTTCAGTGAGCTAAAATGCAGGATTGAATGGTAATTGTTAAAAACTTCTTTTCGCCATTATAGAAATATCAGGCCTGTGGAGCGATACAGGCGCTCAAGTGCCTCTAGTTATTATTTAGATATCCTTTTGTCGTAGCAATATAGTATAGAATCTAAAGCAGTAGAGACCCTGAGATAGGCTACTCTATTTGCCTTTATTTAGGTTTTTTGTTGTATAAGTCATTACAATATCAGCCATTTAGAAGGCTATGAAAGAAATTAATCATTTTTGTTTGAAATTTGGAAACAGTTGGATGTATAATTAATCAACATGCAGATCTTATTATACTGCAAATTTAGTCAAGCTCAAATCAGGATTGCAATGACAATATTTCAGTAAAAGAGGGTCAATATGGTGATGAATTGATATAATTAACTCTTTACCAAATGATAAAATTTAAGACTGGTCCATATTGAAAGCATTTGCAGATTAGAAATTAAATGTGGCACAAATGATTCAATTTGTTCTTGATAAGGTAAAAAACATGGTGGGAAAAGGAGGAAATGCTAGTAACCAGCATTTTCTCCTTTTCCCACAATGTTTTCAAAAGCCTTCTGCATCAGGGTTGTTAAAAGTCAGAATTTTGTGGTAATGGATATAGCAGGTAATTTCATATTGGCCCAGGTATTTCGGCTATTGATAAATTGATGGCATTAAGAAATTAATAAATATACAGTATTTATAAATATTAAAAAAAAAAAAAACAAAAACAAAGTTAAAGGCTAGAAAAATTGCTCATTGATTATTTTTAAGTATGTTAATTTTTTCAACAGTCCTCTGCTGTCTGTCTGTTTGACCTTTCACCAAATAAACTGTGAAAAAGAAGACTGCTGAAAATATTGTTGAAAAAGTAGAAAATTTTGGTGACCACCATTTTTAGCCCCCCTGAGCACAACATGCTTAAGGTGAGCTTTTGTGGTTGTCTGATGTCTGTCATCCGTCATGCATCATCAACCACATTTCTTACTCAATTGACCTGAAACTTGGTCAGAATGTTTGTCTTGATGAAATCTTGTATGAGTTTGAATTTGGGTCACCTAAGGTCATAAACTAGGTCTCTAGGTCAAATGAAAGAAATACGTGGTGGGCACTCTAGAGGCCATATTTTTTGCTCAATTGACTTGAAAAATGATCAGAATGTTTGTCTTAATTAAATCTAAGATGAATTTAGAATTGGATCACCTGGGGTCATAAACCAGGTCACTAGGTCAAATTAAAGTACTACCTTGTGTGCACTCTGGAAGCCACATTATTAGCTCAATTGACTTGAAAATTGGTCAGAATTTTTGTTTTGATGAATTCTGGGATGAGTTCGAATTTGGGTCACCTAGGGTTATAAACTAGGTCACTAGGTCAAATTAAAGAAATACCTTTTTCTTTGAAAGGGTAGATAACATTGCGGGAAAAGGAGAAATTGCTGGTTACCAGCATTTTCTCCATTTCCCACAATGTTTTCAAACTGCTTCTTTCCCAGGGTCGTTAAAAGGGAGCATTGTGCGGTAAAGTGTTAAAAATGTCATGCAAAAAAGTTTGTGAATTGTTTGTTCATGCACATGTTATTTTCTAGTTTTGCTTAGGGCATATGAAGACATGCTATAGTGGTCTTTATCAGGGATAGATGTTAATTTCTGTGGCCTGTGCTTGTGGGCACCCTAGAGGCCACATTTTTTGCTCAATTGACTTGAAAATTGGTCAGGATGTTTTCCTAATTGAATCTCGGAAGACTTCAAAATTGGGTCACCTGGGGTCATAAACTAGGTCACTAGGTCAAATTAAAGTAATACCTTGTGCGCACTCTAGAGGCCACATTTTTAGCTCAATTGACTTGAAAATTGGTCAGAATGTTTGTCTTGATGAAAGCCGGGATGAGTTTGAATTTTGGTCACCTAAGGTTATAAACTAGGTCACTAGGTCAAATTAAAGAAATACCTTGTGGGCGCTCTAGAAGCTACAGTTCTTACTCATTTGACCTGAAAATTGATCAGCATGTCTGTCTTAATAAAATCTTGGATGAGTTCAAAATTGGGTCACATAGGGTCTTAAACTAGGTCACTAGGTCAAATTTAAAGAAATATCTTGTGGCGCCCTAGCGGCCACAATTCTTTCTCAGTTGACCTGAAAATTTGTCAGTGTGTGTGTCCTGATGGTATCTCACTTGAGTTCAAAATTGGGTCACATAGGGTCATAAACAAGGTCAGTGGGCCACATTGAAGAAATACCTCGTGTGCACTCTAGAGAACACAATTCTAGCTAAAATGACCTAAAAATTGGTCTACATGTTTGCTTGATGATATCTCGGATCAATTAGAAATTGGGTCTCACAGGGTCATAAACTAGGTCACTTGGTCAAATTAAAGATATGTATTGTGGGTGCTCTAGAGGCCACAATTTTTGTTCAGCTGACCTGAAAATTTATCAGCATCTTTGACTTGATATCTTGAATGGGTTTAAAATTGGGTCACATAGGGTCATAATCTAGGTCACTAGGTCAAATTACAGAAATACTTAGTGGGCACTCTAGAGGCGGCAATTTTTGCCCAATTCACCTGAACCTTGGTCAACAAGCTTGTCTTGGTATCTTGGATGAGTTTGAAATATGGTCATATTGGGTCATAAACTAGCTCACTAGGTCAAATTGAAGAAATACATTTTGGACACTCCAGAGGCCACATTTTCAGCTCCATTGACTTAACAATTGGTCAGAATGTTTGTCTTAATAACATCTCAGATGAGTTTTAAATTGGGTCATAATGACCCTAGAATGAAATTCTGCCTATTGACTCAGGTGAGCAATCCAGGGCCATCATGGCCCTCTTGTTTCCTTTTGAGTTAAATTCAATATGTCGTTTGCAAATAGTTTCAGTGTCGCCTTAGTCAAACATCTTGTCATCTGGTAAAGAGTAAAGGTAGACAATCATGTTAATAAATGAGCCATGTAATGCCCTGGCAAAAGGGGGCTTAATGCATCTCCGTGATCCATGATACCAAGCAAGACATTAATGATTGTGGATCCATAGTAGCCACTTTTTTTAACAAACAACTAAATCATGAGGTAGAATCATCCTTTGACATATAGGAAATTTGAAAAAAGCGAAGTTTCGGCCCATGTCAAGCTGTGCTGACTGCACAGGCTGACATTGGCCAATATGTTTTGCAAATGCATTAAGCCCCCTTTTCACACAGCATGGCTCAGATAAATTTTAATTTTTCTACCTCAGCGTTCTATTCTTGCCCAGTGCTCTCTTTCCCCTCAATACCTGTGCTTTCGTTAAATTGAGCCATGCTCTCGCAAAATGGGGCTTAATGCATCTCTGTTATGCATTGTACCAAGTAAGCCACCATAAAATTATGGATCCATTATAGCCACTTTGTAGCTCAGCTGAGCACGAAGTGCTCAAGGTGAGCTTTTGTGATCGTGCTGTGTGCGGTGTCCATCCTGCATCGTCTGTCGTTCAGGCGTCAACAATTACTTTTTGTGCACTCTAGAGGCTACATTTTCAATCATATACTCATGAAATTTGGACAGAATGTTTGTATTGGTAGTATCTCGGACAAGTTCGAAATTGGGTCATGTCGGGTCAAAAAGTAGGTCACTAGGCTAAATCTAAGAAAAACCTTGTGTGCCCCCTAGAGGCCATATTTTAAGCCTGTTACTCTTGAATTTTGGTCAGAATGTTTATCTTGATAATATCTTGGACAAGTTCTAAATTGGGTAATGTTGGGTCAAAAAGTAGGTCACTGGGCCAAATCTAAGGAAAACCTTTTGTGCACTCTAGAGGCCACATTTTCAGCCTGAGATTTATGAAACTTGGTCAGAATGTTTCTCTTGATATTACGTAGGACAAGTATGAAATTGAGTCATGTTGGGTCAAAAACTAGGTCACTGAACTAAATCTTAGAAAAACCTTGTGTTCACTGTAAGGGCCACATTTTCAGTCAGATACTCATGAAACTTGGTCAGAATGTTTCTTTTAGTGATATCTAGGATAATTTTGGAATTTAGTCACAATGTGACATTGGTTCAAAAAGTAGGTCACTCACACTCATGTGTTTTACATCATTAAAACCAGGATCTCTTCAGCTTTATCAACTGTAGATGACTTTACTCAGGTGAGTGCTTTAGGGCCAATGGCCCTTCGTTTTAACAAACCGACTGAATAATGAGGTAAACTAGCCCTTGGACATACAGAAAATTGACCAATAGCGAAAAGTTTTGGCCAATGTCAGCCTACGTGGACTGCACAGGCTGCCCTGGGTCGATACTTTTTCGCATATGCATTAAGCCCCCTTTTCACAGAGCATGGCTCAATTATTTTGTGGATTTTTAAATGCTAAGAAGCGACAGAACTCTTAGTGCAGAGATGAAAAAGACATGTTTATCATTATACTTGTAAGTATTACAATAGGTACCAAATTTTAGTATGCAAAATAAATACATTACAGTTGTGGTACACATGTAATTGTCAGTGCACCTCTCCATGCTCTCCAAGTGTTTCTATGCCAGTATAGGAAACCAAAGTATTAACTCATGTCAGCCTGCACAATCCATGCCACACTTTCGCTATTTGATAATTTTCTGCATGGCCAAAGACTATTCTACTCCATGATTTAGGCTGACTATAAGACAGAATGGATTTTATAGATCCATAATTATATAATGGCATGCTTGCTATAATGCATCACGTAAATGCTTTAACCCTTTACCACATAATCCCAAGTTTTAACGACCCTTACGAAAAGGCCTTTTGAAAACAGTCTTGGAAAAGGAGAAAATGCTTGTAACCAGCATTTTCTCTTTTTCCCAAAATGTTTTCTACCCTTCTAAAGGTAAATTTCTATTTTTTGAGTAGCAATTATTTTGTCATCTGCAAAAGCTTTCAATTTTGACAAGTCCAAAATTTGCAATGTGGTAAAGAGTTAAACCTCCTTTTGTCAGAGTCCCATACTTCTATATGAAAACCTTCAACACAATTATTAGCTCCACTAGCCAAAGGCCAGCGGGCTTATGTCATGGCACGGTGTCCGTCGTGCATCAGTGCGTCCGTCCGTCCGTCCGTCTGTGCGTCCGTCCATGTGTTAACTTTTATTTCAAACATCTTCTCCTCTGAAACTACCCATCCAATTTTCATGAAACTTCACAGAAATGATCCTGCCATGGTCTTCTTCAGAATTTCTTGAAAGAATTTGATTCCTTCAAAAACTCTGGTTGCCATCGCAATAAAACTGAAAAATATTGGAAATCTTTAAAAATCTTCTTGTCTGAAACCATGAGGCATAGGGCTAACAAATTTGGCATGTAACTTTATGTAGTAGACCTCTATCATGTTTCTTCAAATTATAGCCCTGGGGTCAAAACTGGCTCTGCCCCAGGGGTAACAAGTTTTACATAGGCTTATATAGAGAAAACTTTAAAAATCTTCCTGTACCTAGCCATAAGGCCTAGGGCTACCAAATTTTGCATGTAGCTATATCTAGTGGGCCTCTACCAAGCGGACCAAAATTTTAGCCATGGGGTCAAAATTGGCCCGGCCGCAGGGGTCACAAGTTTTACATGGGCTTACATTGTGACAATTTAAGAAATCTTCCTGTACCTAGCCATAAGGCCTAGAGCTACCAAATTTTGCATTTAGCTTCATCTAGTGGGGTCTACCAAAAGTGCCCAAATTACAGTCCTGGGGTCAATTTGGCCTCATGCTGGGGGTGGGGGGGGGGTTCACAAGATTTACATGGGCTTATATAGGGAAAACTTTTAAATATTGATGTACATAGCCATAAGGCTTAGGGCTACCAAATTTTGCATAATTATAGCATTATCTAGTGGACAACTACAAAGAGGGACCAAGTTTGGCCCTGCACCAAGGGTCACAAGTTTTACATGGATTTATGGAGTGAAAACTTCAGAAACCCTCTTGTTACTAGCCATAAGGCCAAGAACTCCCAAATTTGGCATGTTATTCTTCTAATACACATATTCCCCATTTAGTCCGACTGTAGCCCTGGGGTCAAAGTTTTATAAGGGCTTATATAGTGAAGACTTCTCGACAATATTCTTGTTACTAACTAAAGCACAGGACTAACAAATTTGGCATGTTTTGAGCCTTGGGATCAAAATTTGTCCACTCCAGGGTTCACAAATTTTAGATAGGCTTACATAGTGAAAACTTAAGATAACTTTTTTCTCCTTACTGTAAGGCCTAGGGCTATAAAAATTTGGCATGCCGATTCATATTGTAGACTTCTACCAAGATTGTTCCATCTTTTTCATTGAAACCACTCTTCCAATTTTGACCAAACTTTACAGATATCATCTTGCCATGATGTTCTTCAGAATGTCTTCAGAGAATTAAGTTCTGTTAAAAGCTATGGTTGCTATGGCTACAAAACTGAAAAGTATTGAAAAACCTTTAAAAATCTTTTACAAAAGCTTGTATTTACTAACGTCATTGTAGCTCATGAAAAAGATACTGCTTTTTAGCTCCACAGGCCTAAGGCCATCAAGCTTATCGTCTCTGAAACTGCTTCACCCAATAAGTCACAAAGCTTTACATAGGCTAATACAGTGAGAACTTAAAAGGTCTTCTTGTTCCTTACCTGGAGTTACAGCTGTAATATTGTATGAGTGTAATCTAAATAACCTCTTCCAAAGTTTATCAAGTTATGTCAAACTTAGTCCTATCACATGGGTCCTAAACATGTGCTTATAGTGTGAAAATTCAAAAAATCTTTTTCCTCCTAACAGCAAACCCAAAGGCTACCAAATCTGGATCGCTTTTGATTTTTTTTTTTTTAAATTAGCCTTGCATCAGGAGTCTTATGTTTTACAGAGGCTTCATATGGACGAAACTTGAAAATCACCTTAATTATAACCATAGAGCATAGACTTGTATTATTTTGGCATGTGGCTTTATCTTGTGGACCTCTACCAGGGTACAAGTAATTATAGCTCTGGGATCAAAAATGGGGGTCTCAACTTTCACATGGGCTTTTACAGAGAAAACTTTGTAAGTCTTCATTTTGAAACCATTTGGCTCAGAATGGAAATGTTTAGTATTTATGGTTTATATTTATAAGCCAGTAGAGCGATACAGGGCCATCATGGCCCTCTTGTTTTTAGATATAATCCTAAATGCTGCAAGTGGGAAGAGGGGTTAAATGTGAGTGATGAAAGTCTTGGAAAAGGAGCAAATGCTTGGTACAAGCAAAAGTTGCACGTTCTCTGACAATGTTTTCACAAGCTATCTGGTGCAGGTGCATTAAAAGTATTATGTGCATTGCTATGGGTTTAGTGATATAAAGTTTTGATGATAAAGGAGATTGAGAAGTTTCGATATATAGAGGATAATAAATTTTGTTTTTTAAGGTGAAAGATCGAAATTTATTTCATTGAGTGAACATCATTGGTAATATTTCTACGAGTGGCACAGGCACAAGTGAAAATATTACTAATGATGTGCATGAGATGAAATTAATTTTGATCTTTCACCTAAAAAAACAAATATTGTATTTATTTCATGCTTCTAACCCCTTTTTAACCCCTTTTTGATGGGACTTTCATCAAAGTCCAGTACAGTTGTTTTCAGCAATTCCTCGTTGCATACCCCCTCTCACATAACATGTTACCAAATTACGTAAAGCGTATGAAATACATGTACATGATAAATGCGTGTAAATTAAGTCACATTCCTTCTGTTTGAATAGCATGCGCTGTTTACCTAGGTAACTAGTGCACTGGAAGTACTATTTCTGTCTTCAGTTGAAGAGTTAGAAAGTATGAAATTGGTATTTTTCACTGGTCGTAACCATGAAATACCAAGCCACAATCCACCATTACTTCTTGACAAACTACCAAAAAGCATGAAATAAAACCGTATCATTCATGTACTCATCTATTGTTATATTTCAATTAGCTTATTTATATCTATTACCAGTGCCATTAAAGTTATTGATACTGAAAAGTCGTTTGCCATCTTACTAGTTGTTGACATGGTACCAACTCTCTAGTTTCACACTTCCATTGCCAAAATAAATCATTATCAATAGAATTAAGAAAAAAAAGTGTGTGTGTGTGTGGGGGGCCTTTTGAGAAGGGAGTGGGAAGGAGGCAGAATTAAATGCTATCAAAAGTGTTTTAGTTACACTTCATTTTTTCATGGTTTTCCAGAGTTTCAACCATAGTAAACTAAGGGATTCTTTGTACCTTACTTAAGTGGATTTTCACATTAGAAGTGAAGTCCAAAGTATTCTACTTTTCCGATCTTTCTTTGGCATGTCTTTCTATAGTGAAATCAATACTAAGTAGAAAGGGCAGTTGAATGAATAATGAGGAAAATACTTTGTATGTCCTCCATAGCTCTACTCACCAAAGGCCAGAACCATCTGTTGCCCATCAGTCCTTGAGTCCTGTAGTCTTTTTCATTTTTACACTATAAATTCTGCACATGTGGCTGGGTTTTCAGGAAAGTCTTGACAGTTTCTATATATCATCAATGGCTTGAACCCTAGTCATTTCTGGGAAAATCTGACATTAAATTTTAGTAAGGGGGGGGGGCGGAGAGAAGCCGTTTAAAGTTGAAAATTTACCTTTCTTGTTTACACTGTAAGTCTGCATTTTTAGCTCAGATGAGCACAAAGTGCTCAAGGTGTGCTTTTGTGATTATGCTATGTGTCCATCGTCATCAGTCTTCATCATGCAGGCGTCAACAATTACCTTGTGTGCACTCTATAGGCCACATTTTTAGTCTGATACTCATGAAACTTGGCCAGACTGTTTTTCTTGATAATATCTTGGACAGGTTTGAAATTTGGTCACTTCTTGATTAAAAGTAGGTCAATGGGACAAATCTTAGAAAAACATTGTGTGTACTCTAGAGGCCACATTTTCAGTCCAATGCTTACGGAACTTGGTCAAAATGTTTGTGTTGATTTTTTGGTGAGCAAGTGTGAAATGGTGTCCCATTGGTTCATTAAGTAGGTCACTGGAACAAATCTAAGAAAAACCTTGTGTACACTCTAGAGGCCACATTTCTAGTTCAATATGCTTGAAAGTTGGTCAGAATGTTTGTCTTGCTGATTTCTCAGACAAGTTCATAATTGGGTAATATCTGGTCATAAAGTAAGTCACTTGGACACTTTTTAGAAAAACCTTGTGTGCACTCTAGAGGCCACATGTTCAGCGTGATACTCATTTAAATAGGTTAGAGTGTTTGCCTTCATGATATCTGATACAAGTTTGAAATAGGGTCATGTCTGGTCAAAAAGTAGGTTACTAGGCCAAATCTTAGAAAAACCTTGTGTGCACTCTAGAGGTCACATTTTCAGCACATAATCTTGAAACCTGGTCATAATAGTTGTCTTGATAATATCGCGGACACGTTAAAAAATGGGTCATGTCAGGTCAAAAAGTAGGTCACTTGGCCAAATCTTAGAAAAACCTTGTATGTACCTTATGGGCTACATTTTCAGCGGAATATTGATGAAACTTGGTCTGAATCTTTGTCTTGATGATATTTCCGACATGTTTGGAAATGGGTCACGTCGGGTCAAAACGAAGATCACTGGTCCAAATCCAAGAAAAACCTTGTGAGCACTCTAGAGACCACATTTTTAGCCTGATACTCTTGAAATTTAATCAGAATATTTGTCTTGATAATATCTTGGACGGTCTTGAAAATGGGCCAGGTCGGATCAAAACTAGGTCGCTGGGCCAAATCATAGGAAAAATCTTGTGTGCACTGTGGAGGCTACATTTTCAGCCCAATACCCTTTAAATGTAGTCAGAATGTTTGTGTTGTTCATATCTCAGACAAATTTGAATTGGGTCATGTTGGGTCAAAAAGTAGGTCACTTGGCCAAATCTTAGAAAAACCTTGTATGCAGTCTAGATGCCACATTTTCAGTCTGATACTTATGAAACATTATCAGAATGTTTGTCTTGATGATATCTCTGACAAGTATGAAAATTAGTCAAACATCAATAGTATGTCACTTACACTCATGTGTTTTACATCATTAAAACTAGTAACTCTTCAGCTTCACTTATCCTAGGTCACTTTACTCAGGTGAGCGCTTTAGGGCTTCCTGTTGATCTGAATTCTTTTGATACACAGATTTTAGCTCACCTGAGCACAAAGTGCTCAAGGTGAGCTTTTGGGATTGTGCTGTATCCTTCGTGCGTCATCCGTTTTCCAGCGGTCAACAATTACCTTGTGTGCACTCTAGACGCCACATTTTTATCTTATAATCTTGAAAATTAGTCCGAATGTTTGTCATAATAAAATTTTGGCCAATTTTGAAATTGAGTCACGTTTGATCAAAAAGTAGGTTACTTGGACAAATCTTAGAAAAACTCTAGAGGCCGTATTTTCAGCCCAATACTCATGAAAGTTCGTCAGAGAATGCTTTTCTTGATGACATCTCAGACAAGTTCGAAATTGAGTCACATAGGGTCAAAAAGCAGGTTATTGGGACGAATTTTAGAAAAACCTTGTGTGCATTCTAGAGGCCACATTTACAACCTGATACTAATGAAACTTGCTCAGATTTTATGTCTTGAAATTGGATCAAATAGTAGGTCACTGGGCCAAATCTTCGAATAGCCTAGTGTGCATTCTAGAGGCTACATTTTCAGTCTGATACTCATGAATCTAGGTCAAACTTTGTCTCGATGAAATCTTGGACAAGATGAATTGGGTCAAGTCGGGTCAAGAAGTAGGTCACTGGGCTAAATTATAGAAAACCCTTGTTGGCACTCGAGAGATCACATTTTCAGCCTCATGAAAATTGGTCAAAATTTTTAACTTGATATGTCGGACAAGTTCAAAATTGGGTCACATAGAGACCACAGTTTCAGCCTGATACTTCTGAAACTTTGTCAGAATGTTTATCTTGATGACATCTCGAACCAGTTTGAAATTGGGTCACGTTGGGTTAAAAAGTAGGTGACTGGGCCGAATCTTAGAAAAAAAACTTTTTTGCACCGTAAAAAATGTTTGTCTTGATGACATCTCGAATCAGTTTGAAATTGGGTCACGTTGGGTTAAAAAGTAGGTGACTGGGCCGAATCTTAGAAAAAAAAAAACTTTTTTGCACCGTAAATGCCAGTTTTCTAGCCCATTACTCGTGAAACTTGGTCAGAAATTCTCAGAATGTTTGCCTTAATTATATCCGGGACAACTTTGATATTGGGTCACGTGGGTAAAAAAGTAGGTCACGGAGCCAAATCTTAGGAAATCGTACTCAACATGTCACTTTCTGTAATAAAATTTATGTCATTTTGCTAGTTTTAGACTTGCACAACTACCAATCTATTTGCAGACGACTAATCAAATCCCGTTAAAAACTGGAATTTTTCCCCTCATCCCACGTTCTCAGGGTCATTAAAAGACGGGGTTTTTGTTAAAAGTTGACTCGCCCTGTTCATAATCCAAAACAAATCCCTCTAAAGAATGATGTCATATCTTTTCTTGGAGGGAGCGCAGAACCTGAAACAAAATATCGTATAGTAAGGTTATTTACGTTAAAAAAGTCATCAGTCCGTCTGAGTTACTATGTCATGGGCTGATAGTCAGAAGGTAGATGATTTCAGAGAGAGAAAGACAGAGACAGGGGGGAATATTGTAAGTAGAGTAAGTTTATTTATTTAACCCGTTAACACACAATTATGAGTTTTAACACCTCTCGTGTTGTGGGAGTGGTGAATAGCGAGACAGTTTCAAAGAGCGTTTGACTTGAGTTATGTATCACAAAATATAAGATCTCGTTGTAATTAAGGTCATCATACCATGATATAATCTTCTTTCGTTCTTCTACTCATGGAGAATACAAGTGGCAGTTGTTTGGATTGTCCATTCCATTCTATGAAAGCGTGGATGGACATAAGCTGGCCATGTCTTTTGAAAGGTTTCCCTACAACCTGAAGCAATAAACAATCTATTTAGATATTTGGTCAGTATCATGTTCTCAACCTTTTTATGCACAACATACGCTCTTCGTTGAAAACCACTGCTTTTAACTTTAAGCATATTAAGTATATTTACCCGAGTGTTTAGTACATGTATGTCTGCATTTTTTTTTATCGAGAAAACTTATTGTCAAAATCGTTAACTACTGCATTGTCTACAATCTAAAATATGTTTCGAAGTTAGTCCCTCTCCTTAATTCAACAAAATTCCCCCCTGTCATTTTCTACCACTTAAAATTTCTAGATTGATATTATGGGAAAACTTTAGAAGAGTATTACCTTAAACGTTCCGTCCATGTACCTGCGCTTTACAGACTTCAGCAGTAGATCTACCTGTATGTCTACAGCATTTTTTTCCCGTCCTTCACAATATCTTGTGAATGAAAGAAGCGAGAAAGTCCATGTAATGTTAGACTTAGCATTGTTTTAGCGATGATGCAATTATGGCGTGTCTTTGCGAATGATGAAGCGGGAAACTCCATATATGGCACCAATGTTTTAGCGATGATGTAATTAGGACGGACAACGACTAAGTCAGTTAGACGCTGTGAAGAAAAAATTCAACGATTTAAACAAAGGGCGTGATCTTCTGCGTCCTGAGTCAGCCATACATATCCAAAACCAAAACTATACAATAATTGCTTGACTGAAGTGGCTCGCGTGTCTCTACCAGCATCATCAAGTTGAAATAACATTTCATAGCACTTTTTTTTTTTTATATCTATGGAGCTCAAAGCTAAGGAGATGTGGTCAGTACTTAATACAATTATACATACATAATCTAAGTTTGCCTCATTCAATCAGTGCAAACGCATAAATACAGTTGTATAGCAAACACTATCGATTATAGAATTTAATATGTGTTGTTTCTCTTGCTGGAAAAAGCATGGAAAAAAGTCATGATTTACCATCATGCAAAAACACAACTGTCGTTAGAGAGAGGGGGGGGGGGGGGGGCAGACAGACAGACAGACGGGGGGGGGGGGGGGGAGGAGTTAATGCTTTCAGCAATAATCATAGATTTGTAACTTCCAGGCACTGTTCATCTTTGAAAAGAGTCTTCTTTTAGATCTAAGGTACAAAAAGTTGAATTCTTGAGTTAGGAGTGAAAGAGTTAACTCTTTACCACAAAATCCCGAGTTTTAACTAACTTAAGGATGAAGGCTTTTGAAAACATCGTTAGAAAAGGAAAAAATGCTGGTAAGCAGCATTTTCTCCTTTTCCCTCAATGTTTTCTACACTTCCGAAGAGAAATTTTGGGTCACATTTGTCCCCTGCAAATGGTTTGAATTAGAATTTGGACAAGTCTACATTTTTGTCTTGTAGTAAAGAGTTAAAGGAATTTGGAAAATATTGAGCATTTTGTCATTCTAGTTACAATGAATACAGCTGGCTTACTTCTATAATGATTGTGTCACTGCAGAATCGGCGATTGATAAACGCGAAAACTGATGACAATTAAAATAGGTTCATTACTGTCTGCATGTGCAAGACGAGTTTTTAACATGATACAGGCTCTCTTGTGATATAATATCATAAAATGAAGTTATTTCGCCCCAAAAGATGCACTGTTGTTATCTTTAGTCAATCCTTCGAATCAGCTGCTCAGAAATCGGGAAGTCTACTTCGTACTCAATAAATTTAAATAGGCGACAAATGTCCCATCAGTACAGGTCTGTGTCTATGCGACATAAATCTAAAGCTATGTATTTTTGTAGCAATATCTTCGAAAATATTTTGACATAAAAAAAAGAAACCGGTATCATAATGTGTGTCAGCTAATGCCGATTTCTAGTTTAAGACAACTTTTGAGGAACACAGACGTCTTCTTTCATCACGACACACCAGCATTTTTCCGTTCTATTACTGCCACTGGGTTAGCATCTAAATCCTTTTTCTGAGAATTAACAAGCTCCCTGGTTTAAATCTAGATTTATTTCAAACAAGCTGCGGTGCGAGTTTTAAACATTTGCTTCTCTTTCATTCAAGTGAATAGATTTATTTCATTCAATAATTTACTGCAAATAAATGTCACCGGTGTAAAGTTTAAATCTTTACCAACAAAAACCTATCCACGTTTTTTTTTTGCACTTACCACAAATGACACGACAATAGACAAAAATCCGACGTTTTTCGGCTAGATTCCTGTATGGATAAAGGGTTGGCCTGTACAAGTATTTTATCGCACGAAACGAGTTTTGTTTGTTGAGAAATTATTGAAGCGTAGTACACGTCCAAATAAGGGTTTGTTTACTACTGTACAGAGCAAGCGCGGCAAATTCTCGTGATTTTAAAAAAGGCGGGAACGTAAAATCAGAACATGGCAGTGTCTAAATTTAGCACTGAATTTGATTGGACTTTGATTTACATATACATTCTGTGACAAAAGTTATTACGTACAACGTGTAATCAGTTAAGATACAGTGTTTTTAGCTCACCTGAGCACGAAGTGCTCATGGTGAGCTATTGTGATCGTGCTGTGTCCGTCGTCTGTCGTCCGTCGTGCGGTGTGCGTCGTCCGTCGTCAACTTTTTACCTTGTGTACGCTCTAGAGGCCACATTTTCAGTCCAATCCTCATGAAACTTGGTCAGAATGTTTGTCTCAAGAAAATCTCGGACGAGTTCGAAATTGGGTGATGTGGGGTCAAAAACTAGGTCACTAGGTCAAATCTTAGAAAAACCTTGTGTACGCTCTAGAGGCCACATTTTTAGTTCGATCCTCATGAAACTTGGTCTGAATGTTTGTCTTAATGAAATCTCGGACGAGTTCGAAATTGGGTCATGTGGGGTCAAAAACTAGGTCACTAGGTCAAATCTTAAAAAAACCTTGTGTACGATCTAGAGGCCACATTTCAGTCCGATCCTCATGAAACTTAGTCAGAATGTTTGTCTTGATAAAATCTCGGACGAGTTCGAAATTGGGTTATGTCGGGTCAAAAACTAGGTCACTAGGTCAAATCTTAGAAAAACCTCGTGTATGCTCTAGATGCCACATTTTCCGTCAGATACTTGTGAAATTTGGTCCGAATGTTTGTCTTGATAAAATCTCGGACAAGTTCGAAATTGGGTCATGTGGGGACAAAAACTAGGTCACTAGGTCAAATCTTAGAAAAACCTTGTGTACGATCTAGAGGCCACATTTTCAGTCCGATCCTCATGAAACTTGGTCCGAATGTTTGTCTTGGTAAAATCTCAGACGAGTTCGAAATTGGGTCATGTGGGGTCAAAAACTAGGTCACTAGGTCAAATCTTAGAAAAACCTTGTGTACGCTCTAGAGGCCACATTTTCAGTCCGATCCTCATGAAACTTGGTCCGAATGTTTGTCTTGGTAAAATCTCGGACGAGTTCGAAATTGGGTCATGTGGGGTCAAAAACTAGGTCACTAGGTCAAATCTTAGAAAAACCTTGTGTACGCTCTAGAGGCCACATTTTCAGTCCGATCCTCATGAAACTTAGTCAGAATGTTTGTCTTGATAAAATCTCGGACGAGTTCGAAATTGGGTCATGTGGGGTCAAAAACTAGGTCACTAGGTCAGATCTTAGAAAAACCTTGTGTGTGCTGTAGAGGCCACATTTTCAGTCAAATACTTGTGAAATTTGGTCAGAATGTTTGTCTTGATAAAATCTCGGACAAGTTCGAAATTGGGTCATGTGGGGTCAAAAACTAGGTCACTAGGTCAAATCTTAGAAAAACCTTGTGTACGATCTAGAGGCCACATTTTCAGTCCGATCCTCATGAAACTTGGTCCGAATGTTTGTCTTGGTAAAATCTCAGACGAGTTCGAAATTGGGTCATGTGGGGTCAAAAACTAGGTCACTAGGTCAAATCTTAGAAAAACCTTGTGTACGCTCTAGAGGCCACATTTTCAGTCCGATCCTCATGAAACTTGGTCAGAATGTTTGTCTTGATGAAATCTCGGACGAGTTCGAAATTGGGTCATGTGGGGTCAAAAACTAGGTCACTAGGTCAAATCTTAGAAAAACCTTGTGTACGCTCTAGAGGCCACATTTTCAGTCCGATCCTCATGAAACTTAGTCAGAATGTTTGTCTTGATAAAATCTCGGACGAGTTCGAAATTGGGTCATGTGGGGTCAAAAACTAGGTCACTAGGTCAGATCTTAGAAAAACCTTGTGTGTGCTGTAGAGGCCACATTTTCAGTCAAATACTTGTGAAATTTGGTCAGAATGTTTGTCTTGATAAAATCTCGTACAAGAATGAAATTGGGTCGTGTGGGGTCAAAAACTAGGTCACTAGGTCAAATCTTAGAAAAACCTTTTGTACACTATAGAGGCCACATTTTCAGTCCAAAAAATGAAGTCTGAAAAATGGTCAGAATGTTTGTCTTGATTATATCTTGAAATAGTACGAAAATGTGCCATGTTGGGTCAAAAACTAGGTCACCAGTTCAAATCTAAGAAAAACGTTGTGTATGCTCTAGAGGCCATATTTTCCGTCCAGTACTCTTGAAAGTTGGTCAGAATGTTTGCCTTGATAATATCTCTGACTAGTTTGAAAATGGGTCATGACGGGTGAAAAACTAGGTCACTAGGTCAAATCTTAGAAAAACCTTGTGTAAGCTCCAGAAGCCACATTTTCTGTCTAATACTCTTGAAAGTTGGTCAGAATGTTTGTCTCGATGATATCTCAGTAGCATTTGAAAATGGGTCATGTGGGGTCAAAAACTAGGTCACCTGGTCAAATCTTAGAAAAACCATGTGTACACTGTTGTGGCTACGTTTTTTGTTCAATATTCTTTTAAAGTTGCTCAGAATGTTTGCCTTGGTAATATCTTGGATGAGTTTGAAAATAGGTCATGTTGGGTCAAAATCTAGGTCACTAGGTCAGATCTTAGAAAAACCTTGTGTACTCTGTAGAGGCCACATTTTCAGTCCAATACTCTTGAAATTTGGTAAGAATGTTTGTCCTAATGATATCTTGGACCAGTTTGAAAATGTGTTATGTTGGCTGAAAAACTAGGTCACTAGGTGAAATCTTAGAAAAACCTAGTGTATGAATGACTCTCAGAAAGAAGCCTTTTGAAAACACTCTTTGAAAATGAGAAAATGCTGGTATCCAGCATTTTTTCCCTTTTTCACCATGTTTTCTACCCCTTTGAGAGACCAGTCCCATAGCTTGATCCACATATTATTTGTTTTATGCAGAAGGTTCAGACTGATGAGTTTAAAATTTTATTGTTTGGTAATACATATATCTCACAAGACGTTGGAAATTGGTTGTGCTTGCTCAAAAGGCTCAGGTGAGCGACTCCAGGGCCATCATGGCCCTCTTGTTGAAGTAACCCAACGCTTAATTTGTATACGTGGGAAAGTTGGAATGCAGTTACAGCCATTAATGTGTTGAGCGAGATAGATCGAGATGACAATACTGAGAATTTCTGTCGTTTGCATACGATTCGTGACATATTAAGTAATAGACGCTATGTAGTCTGGTACCCCGCCGTACTTCAAGAGTACGTCAGGCAAAGCGCGATAATGGCGGCCGCCATTTGTAATGTGCAGAGGAGACGGGATATTATTTTACATGATCAAATCGGATCATTGGCTGAATTCAAAACAGGTCATTTGCAATAAAGTAATGGCAGTGAGTTTTTCTACATGCCGTTCTTATTTGGCGAGAAAAACTACATATCAGAAATGCTTTAAGTATCCGAAATGTCAGTGGACCTATATAACGTCCGAAATCAGGGCTACTTTTAAAATGATTCATAGTCAAATTTATTTTTAAACCGTACCCCAACAGCACGTTTTAGATTTGTTTATGTATTTTTCATACACAATTGATCTCATTTTATTCACTGATCAAATTGGATCACATGAAATTGGGGAAAACGGGGGTCATTATCTCCCGCTAGATGGCATTCTACAAATACACATCTATCTAATTTGGGCATCCTGGGTACAGTAGCGGAGTAATTTTTCAAAACAACAACCGTGACTTTGAATTTCAAATGAAATAAACGTTTACTCAATAAAACGCTACCTGGTGCCATTCATTCCGCTATGATCGGCTAGCATGTAACCTATGCACCGACCATTTATTAAAACAGCCCCTACATGCTTTGGTAATAGGCTAATAGCTTCGATATAAGCCCTACTTTTCCCAGGTATAGGGGGATGGGTGATGCGTCATAGCAGACAGGTCGAATCTTCGAAGAATATGACATGCGCAGACAACGTTTAGGGGTACGCTTGAGGACACCTAGCAGGCCGCCATTATTGCGCTTTGCCTGACCCGATGACGTAGTGGTAGGGGCAGGTAATCCAGACCAGACGCTGTGAAGAAAAAATAAAATGATTTAAACAGCCAAAAGAAGGGAAGGTAGCGACCGACTGTGGCTGTTTAAATCGTTTCATTTTTTCTTCACAGCGTCTGACTTAGTCGCTAAAACAATGGAGCCGTGTATGGACTTTCCCGCTTCATCATTCGCAAAGACACGCCCTAATTGCTAAAACAATGCTAAATCTAACATTACATGGATTTTCCCGCTTCATTCATTCACAAATTATTTTGAAGGACGGGGGAAAAAATGCTATATACATATAGAATAGGAGCCATGCCCTGGCAAAAGGGGGCTTGATATTTGAAAAAAGTCTGACTGTATTTCCTATAAACTGCCTCCAGCAGGGTTTATTTTGACCATTTAATCAGTTAAACCTCGCGTTTATACCAGAAAAACAGATTTCAAACGAGAAGGATGCTTATAGACCATGTGAAAAGTCGGCTCCATTTAGTTGGCAGCGAAAGACATAAGTCATAAGTCAGTCAATCTATGTTTTGAAATATACAGAAAATACATATCCTAGTAGACTAGTTTATTGCGGTGTCATATCTATACTGGCATTTAACATGAAATATCTGGCCATGCTCTGTGAAAAGGGGGCTTAATGCATCTGCACTATAGTATCGACCCAGGTCAGCCTGTTTTTGGTTGAAGACTAACACAAGATAGCGGACGGTGTAGATCAAAGATACGACTGCACGTTTTGTGCACTCTGATCTTGATCTACGCCGTCCGCAAAGTCTGTCCAAAGCGACATTGGCAGTGAAAGAGAGTAAAAAACATTATTGTGTTTTCCCATTTTCTTCTTACCACAGCGTTTGTCGAGTTATAGGCACTTGTATGTGTAAATTTAAATGGCAGATGAATATTAATGAGGGAGGCGGGTTTTATGCGCGCAGCGCGGGCAACTCGGATAAACGCGACGTTTAACTGATCAAATGGTCAAAATAAACCTTGCTTGAGGTAATTTAAAGGAAATAGTCAAAATTTTTCAAATATAAACCTTCTGGTTGGACGAAAAAGTCCTTCACAATAATTTGTGAATGAATGAAGCTGGAAAGTCCATGTAATGTTAAATTTAGCATTGTTTTAGCGATGATGCAATTAAGACGTGTCTTTGCGAATGATGAAGCGGGAACCTCCATATATGGCACCAATGTTTTAGCGATGATGTAATTAGGGCGGACAGCGACTAAGTCAGTTAGACGTTGCGAAGAAAAAAAAAATAAACGATATAAAGGGCAAATCCAAAGTTTTTTTTTGACTTAGCTTTTTTCCCCCTTCAATCATCAATGATGTCAGTAAAATATCTGTGCATCATTTTCCGCAATTACTACCCGATAACATACCATAAACCATGGTTCAATTGTCACGATGATTTACGGTCCGAAAATGGTGCATCGCTTACTTCCCCTGATTTGCTTATCTCCCGTCCATGTCTGACGTCATAGCAGCATTTAGTCTTATAAATCAGAGATGCTGATATTCGGACGCGTTTATCCAAGTGTGAAACGGAAAATTACGCCGAAAAAAAAATGACAATTTGTGCAGCCTCTGGCTGTAACGTCAATTCGGGAATTCATAGAATTAGTTTGTTCAAATTTCCAAGAGAATTAAAAAGGAGAAAGCTATGGATTCAACGTTTAAACCGGGGTCGGACAGTAACGACGCATTTCGTGCCAAAGAATAATTCTAAACTGTGTCTGAAACACTTAGAGGACAGTCAGTTTTTAATAAGTCCTAATCTAGCAAAGACAGTTGGTTATAGCAATTCTAGGCTACGACTGAAACCTGATGCTGTGCCAACATTATTCAAAACTCCAAGTCGGAGAGAGGAAAAACCCAGACACTCCGCTAGAGCCATTTCCAAAAAGAAACTTCAGCATGAGGTAAGAATCTTTTTTCTTGAAATGAAGATATTGTGAATTGGTATTTGTACTCTTTTACCGTTTTCTGCAGTATCTCTTCATTGTGAGCAAAGGAGAAAATGCTCCTAACTAGATCTAGCTGCTTTTTTCTCCGAAATATTTTCAAATCATGTGGTGGCGTATTTTTTTGTGACCCGTTTTCAGAAGCATTATTTCTCAAGGTTTGGGGGTTAGGTTGAGTGTTAAAGGGTAAGTCTTTACGAGAAAACGAAATTTTAGGTTCATCTGATTTCAAAATTTTGCTGACAACAAATTCAATTTTGACCATATGATTTATGGTAATTCTTTACCAGACCACAAAATATTAGACTAAACTGATAGCATTTGCAGATGACAAAAGGAACGTGACTAAAATGATGGTTTTTGTCGTTGGGTGTATAGAAAACATTGCGAAAAAAAAGGAGATAATGCTTGTTACCATTTTCTCGATTTCCCACTATGCTTTCAAAAGCAATATTCCTATGGGCAATTAAAAATCGGCGTTGTGTGGTTAAGGGTAAATTGTCTTTCAGAAGATAACGATCATTGTTGGATAAGTAGAAAATGCTGGTTACGTTTTTGAAGGGTTTTTGCCTTGCCTACCAGGTTCCTTGAATTTGGACCCCCAAATTTTCTTAACTCTTTACAATATTTTAGACCTGTCCAAATTGAAATCATTTGCAAATGACATATTTTAAATGTGGCTCAAAACATAAAATTTGTCTTTCACAGGGTAGAAAACATAGTGAGAAAAGAAGAAATGCTGGTAACCACTATTTTTTCCAAAAAGCCTTTCTCTCAGGGTCGTTAAAAGTCAGGATTGTTTTCTAAAGAGTTAATGGCCTCCCAAAATTCAAATGCAAATGATTTGCTCTTTTATTGAAGGGAGGTCAATAAACCCCATATTAGAAAACGAAGAGAAAACCCAGCACATTTGGTATCTTTTTCTCCCCACAATTATTTTCAAACACTTTCTTTTTAAGGGCACATGTGGTCAATACTAGGTGAGGGGGGAACTCATACCCTTGCGTCCACTGGTCATGGTCATAAATGTCAATTATCACAACCAGTTAAAACAATACAGGAAATGATTACATAACACTTGCATATCTCACCCCTTTACACTGTTATGTTTGTAACAGTGTCACTGTCTTCACTTTGTTTGAAAACTGATTTGTAAACTCATTTCAAACAACCTCTGTATGTAATTCTAATTTTTGCAAAGTATTCCATTGTTCGCATCCGTATGATACCGCCCAAACTATTGACGCTAATCTTTTTAATTCATGTGACAGTATGAAAATTGTGAAATTTGAACATTTGATACAAGCAATGCTCTCTGGTAATCAGAAAAAAAAAATATGCAAATGGAAAAAAATACAGATCTGCATTTCGATGAAATTACACTTCATCACACAATCCTGCGGTTTAACAACCCTAAGAAACAAAGCCTTTGAAAAACATTGTGGGAAGAGGAGAAAATGATGGTAACAAGCATTTTCTCTTTTTCTCATGATGTTTCCACCCTTTTCAAGACAAACTTCATCATTTGAAACACAGTAAAATTGTTGTTTGCAAATGCTTTCAACTTGGACAATTTATATCTCTTATTAAAGTGGAAAAAAGTTGATGGGAATCAGAATGTTCCTGACCAGCTTTACCAATCAATGCTTTTACTCTTTACCTCACAGTCCGGACTTTTAACCATGCTTACGGAGACGGCTTTTGAGAACATGAATGGAAAAAGAGAAATTTTGGACTCAACCAAATTGAAAACGTTTGCAGAAGACAAATTAAACATAGTTCAGTCCTTGATAGGGTAGAAAGCATTGTGGGAAAAGAAGAAAATGCTGGTTACAGCATTTTCTTTTCCCACAATGTTTTCAAAAGCCTTCTTCTTCAGGGTCGTTAAAAGTGGGGATTGTGTGGTAAAGGGGTTAATTAATAGCGATGCAAATCTCATTGCAAGGAAATTCGTCACGTATATATATATCTCCGTAGACATGTAATTAGATGAAACAATTGTTCCAAATATCGAAACAGAAATTAACAATCCAGAAATTATGAAAGTACATTAAAAATGTTTCACTAGTTTTTTTCTCCTAATTCGACCGACTGAAACTTCTTCAAATGAAACAAATTTTATGCAATATGTTTAATTCTGTCACGTATAAATCATTTTTTTTTTTTTTTTCAATAAGCAATATCCGCCTCATCGTATCCAAATTTACCGATGCGCGATACTCACCATGTTGAAACGTCCGCCACAAAATTGTCAATTTCATTGTCTTCACCGAACGAAGAATTACTCTCATCCTTATCCTCTAAAACTACATTATTTTCTCTACGAATTGGTTTGTACATGTACGGCCTTACGGGACCAGAATCGTCTATTTCTTCGTCTTCAATACAATCGCTATCAAACACAACGTCCATTTTGAAACAAGTACGTCTGTGACGTCACAAATCAAGGGACGCAACAATAAGTAAGGGAGATAAGCAATGTCGTAAAAACTAGGCAGCAGAAATACAAATTGGAATAAAGTACTTTTTCCGATTTTTTTTTTTTTTTTTTTTTTTTTTTTAATTACAACATTACCAGGTTACCAACTGATAAATGTAGTTTTGAAAATTAACATTTTCTGAAACCTGTTGATTTGACCTTTAAACAGCCACAATCGGTCTCTAGTCTCCCTCCTTTTGGCTGTTTAAATCGTTTAATTTTTTCTTCACAGTGTCTAACTATTACTGAATAGACGAAAATTTGCGATTGGTAAAAACGTGAACATGTTTATTCGGCGGGCCCCTGCTTGCATATTTGCTCGCACTTTTTCGAAAATGGTATTTACAAGCGTTGCTACCGCTAATCAAAACCCCCGGGCCTTGATTCATACTACTGTATATAGCAAATTAATATAATAGAGAATGTTTATTTTTTTATATTATTTGGAAATTTAATATTTCATAAGCGTTCCCCAGTAACCCAATAAGTACTCCTTCTCAACAAAATGAAAATCGGTAAGGAAAACGAGGCACTTTCTTGCGAAATTAATTTTCATATTGGGCCATAGAAGAGTTTCAATATTTATATTCCAGTATCTCTTACGCCGTCTATCTTTTTAAAGATATTTCTTGTTTCACAATACCACCACTTTAAAATACAACTATCTTTGTTTTGTCTGCGTTGATTTTCACACCTTTTATTTAAGTGTAATCCCATATACAATCTATTTGTTTTTGGGGGCGTAAAGCAGTATCTGAAAAGCTGGATATATTGTCTGCAAACATCAACGCATACTACGGTGGCATATTTCTGCCACGAGATACGAGATAGCTATCATGATAATTTTAGAGAACTATCGCGATAAAACAAACTTTCCTGGAAATATTATCTAGATAACAAAAAGTTTCACGATAGAAATATCGCGAAATTTCTAACTGTTATCAGGATTTTTTTTACGCTCGTGCCCACAACTGACATTCACGGTATCTATAATTAGATATGGTTTCGGATCATCTTTGTCTCCTGTACAGTCAAAATCTTCCGAATTCATCCAAATGGTGATTTTTCTATTTATAGATATCGAGAAACAGGTAGAACTATCGTGATAATTTTACCTCGATGTCAGCTTCGTGCACGAATGAGAAATAATCAACATAAAATTTTC
This sequence comes from Tridacna gigas, assembly GCA_945859785.2. Lineage (NCBI taxonomy): Eukaryota > Metazoa > Mollusca > Bivalvia > Cardiida > Cardiidae > Tridacna > Tridacna gigas. Next base: position 24,218,755 of record OX244030.2, read on the forward strand.
AAGATAACAAAGTTTATAGTGATATTTTTTTTCAGAAAACTTTTCACTATCTTGATAAAATTTCCAGGAAACTTCGAATTATCGTGAAAGTTTTCTACAATTATCACGATAGCCATCTCGTATCTCGCGGCAGAAATATGCCACCATAGCATACAGTTCAACAATTTCGTTGTAAACAAAAAATCCCTTACCGCATTTGTTTCGTAGATCTAAATAATTAATCAAATCGTTTATAAAAATGCTAATTTTTTCGGGGCTAGCTACACAGCCTTGACGGATTCCTGCTGAACAGTTGAAAAATTCCATAAGTTTTTTATTAATTTTTATATATTACTTAGTAAATTATGGTAGACAGGTTTAGGTATACAAAGGAATTTTCCATTAACGTTGATTATAATCTATCAAATGCTGTCTAAAGTTGACTATATTGAACATTATCAAAACTTTCTAAAAGTCTATGAAAATACACCGAAGCCTCCCGCGTCTTTTAAAAAGATATTTTTGAGCCAGTGCCATTTTAAAAGATGAAAATGTTGTCTACTGTTGTGTGATCCTTCCTGAAACCAGCCTTTGACTCGTCTAGAATAATATTCTCCTCACACCAGTGACTTAGACGAGAATTCAAAATATTCACAAAAATTTTGCAAATAAGAGTAGATTAGCGATATAGCTCTATAATTATTAGAGTCAGTCATGGTACCTTTCTTGTGTATTGGGGTAATTATACTTTTGCCCCAGTAGGACGGAAAATACCGGAATTTACAGTTTCATTAAATGACCTGTTATGATAGGGAAGTGTTCACACTAATGTGCGTTTATACATTTTTGACTAGCGAAGCTAGTCTATAGGCATCAAGATTGACCTAGATTCAAAACCCCACAGTTACCAAATACTGCCACACAGAAAATACTTCTTCCTGTTAGAAATCTTAATTCTGTTATACATGACAATTTAGACATAAACCACTAAATCTCTACCTCTCCAATTTGAACATGTCGTCTTACAAAGTAATAAACTGAACAAGATGTCATTTATAAGGAACAAGATCTTTGCTTATAGGTAAATTGAGTGACCTACGCAAAGCAGAAATTCACTTATTCCTACACAACTGTAACATTATGAATTAATCTATTAATAGATACACCTAGGTTAACTTGTAGCAAATCCCAGCTATATCAACCCCCACTGGACAAGGGACCCTTGTCATTCCTTCAGTCATTCATTATTTAGATCATTGTGTACAGTTGAACTATTATTTCAAACTGTTATTCTTTTACCAAACAATCCCAAGTTTTAACGATACTGGGGAAGGATCCCTTTGTAAACATTGTGGGAAAAGGAGAAAATGCTGATAACCATCATTTTCTCCCTTTCGCATATTGTTTTCTGCCCTTCTGGAATCATGTTTCATCAGTTCAGCCACATTTAATTCATGGTCTGCAACAGCTTCGAAATTGGACTGATGTAAAATTTTTCGTTTTGTAAGGAGAGTTAAATAGTTAACTACATCTTGTGCTATTAGATATTGACTTATTGACTGCATGGTGTTTAACGCCGTTTTCAACATTATTTCAGTGATATTGCGGCGGCCAGAACACCTGTCCATGCTTTCCTCGAGTTTTTTTACCAGCACTACCGCGACTCAATGGCCTTTTGCAGACAGTGTGTGCAGTCTGCTCTTGGATCTACATTGTCCGATAAGAGGATAGATTTTCTCCAAAGTGTAACTGTGAAATAGCAATATTCAGGTGTTTACCATCAGCTTGAAAGTTTCATTTAACATTTTTTAGCATGTTAAAGGTTAAACTTAAACTGGATTATAGTTAACCAATAGCACATATAGCCCCAGCAGTTCAGTCGGTTGCATACAGGACTTGAGAACAGGAGGTCGCTGGTTTGATCCTCAACAAACTTCTTTCCAAGGATTGATGATAACTCATTGCGACAGGATTCATTTCTCGCTCACGTTTCGACGATGGTTATGTGGGAAAGGAGCCAGTGGCTTGGAAAGAATATTGTGCGGAGTAGTGGTAAAAGAAACTCAAGGAAAGCATGGATATGTGCACTGGCCACCGCTACATAACTGAAATAATGTTGAAAACAGGGTTAATAAACACCATACAATCAATCAATCAATCAAACAATCAAATTCGTTCGTCTGTCAGTACTTTCAGTACTTTGATTATGTTTATACCGTCTGGGCCAGGAGATCGTTTATCACTATCGGCTTAAATACTGTTGATAACAGAGTTCCAGATAAGAGGAAGCGATGGTAATCTAAATCCATTATTTCTCGTCCAAACCCTATGTTGTGGGTACTCATTAGAATCGTTTCCGTGAGACGATTCTAACGAATACCCATAACATAGGGTTTAGTGGAGAATAATTAATATTTTCAATTTTGAAATCAAAACCACTCCCTCTGTCTGCAGCTCTGGATAATTTCTTCGTCTGCTATGGGTAGATTTAGAGAAGTACTACTGTCAACAGAATTCTGGTTGGAACGGAGCGGTTCCTTATCACTGAACTTTGGATCTTTTTGTATGTTCATATTCAACAGAACAGCAATATTCCAACTTCATATTGAAATACTGTATGGCCTCGGTTTTCATTTGAAAAATTATAATGGTTGTCTCCCTTGGATGATATCTTTCGCACGATAAACCTTGGCCTGCTACCTATCTAGATCTATAGAAATACAGGTCCTGTCTATAAATCATAGAAAATGAAACGTTCACCTTTGACAACTAGTTTGTCATACTGTAAGCAGGCCTCTTTTCCTTCTTTTATCGCTTCACGCAGGAAAAGTGTTAATGAGCGGTGTAACTTGCTTATTCGCTGCGAAGAATCTTATCCGACACCGATTTTCGATCTGGTCACCATATCGCCCTCCTCACCCTGTCTTCTCTTTTTATCTACAATTCTATAGAACTCTTTCCCTATCTTTACGGAAGGAAAACTTAGAAATGATAGGTATCGGTGTGTATTTAGGTCGACCCGGTACTGGTAGCCTGTGAGCGCGTTCAATACTTCTAGTAGAATCATCTATACGTATATCCAAAGTATCCCTCATAAATTGCCTGATCTTTTTTTTTAATTAATTTTCTTCCCGAATTTCTATTTCAGATTCGGGGACATTGAAGATTTCAAATTTTGACGCCTAGATTGGGCTTCTAGATTCTCTCTCTTAGAATTCAAACGGTCCATTTCATTTGTTAATTTACTGTTTTCTTCTCTTAAAGTATATTTTCTTGCTTTTAGTCACTCATTAGTAGGGAACCCAATGATCTTTCTAAATTATCAAACTTAGTGTCTAGTTGTTTCATCCTTCTTTGTATATCAATCTATTGCCATGGCAACAGAATAGAATAAGATAGTTTATTATTTCCATAGTGGGCCCTGTAAGGGCATACATAACACATATCAACATACAAACATATACTAAATGAAACATACATAGTATTGATCGAAAATACATCATAAATGAGCCATCGCATGACATTACCAACAAATACATGTAGCTAAGGACACCTAGCAAAAACTCAGACCAACCTGCGTATCAGCGCAGTGTGATCTGGCTCCCTGCCGTGCGCTCTATGTGTAGCTTCTATAACCGGACAGTGGAACCTCTCATATCAAAAAGTGGATTTTAAGGACAGTATGAGTTTCATGTGCGTATCCATTAGAATTGTAAAAATGTCATGTGCCTGATCAAATGTTCACATCATATCACAGGTAATTCAAATCAGTGTTGAAAATCAAGAATGCCTCGTTATGACTACAAATAAAGTGACTAAATGAGGCTTCTTATATATGATTTTAAAACATTCATGAATAAAATGATCAAACTTAATGATGATATCTGTATCTTCTGAAGTCATCAACCATATGAATTTGTTCTGATGGAACGAGTTTTCAAAAATTTTCAGTGACAGTTCTTAACAATATATGAAAATAGTTTTCACGTTCATTAGAATATTTCTGGCAATTTATTAAGGAATGTATATCATGTTCAATTTCCTGTATCTGGCAACTTTTACAAAGTCTATTTTCAGATTTGATATTTTTATATCGCTCCTTTCTATGGCTAAGTCATGCGCGCTAACGAAATTGAAATAATAATTTACAAAGTTACCACTTTTATTAAATATAATCGCTTTCGTTTTAATTCTAAACACCACATATCGGAAAAAAAAAAATATATATATATATATATATATCAAAGAAATTTTGTAAACCCTCCTCCCCCACTTACAGAGATAAGAGTCACATCGTCTGCATACATTAAACAATTTATCTCAAACTCTCCTAGAGTTGGACTATCGCAATCTTTATCAAATACATCGACCAGATCATCGACAAAAATTTTGAACAAATTAGGACAAAGTGTATTGTCTTGTCTTATACCTTTTCCTGAACAAAATTCATCCGTCATACCATTTCCTATTATCAGTCTAATAATACTGGACATCATTGTACATATTTTTCACAGTCTTATAAAATAACCCTTTTATGCCCATATTTTGCATTTTAAGTAAAACAGCCTGTTGTAGAACTGAATCAAAAGCTATTTAAATGTCTATGAAACAAGTAAATAAACGGTTTTTATCTTGTTTTGTATATTTTTCAACAGTTGTCGTCTAGGAGTTTTGAACCTCTTCTAAAGTTATCAGTACTGCTATGATCGCTTTTTCGACCAGTAAACAGTTGTCTGCGCATGTCAGTATTCTTCGAAGATTTGACTTGTCTGCTATGACGCACCACTATCTGGATAATACGCGGTGCAAAAATGCCGCTTAAGAGGTGCAGGCGGAAAATGGCAATAAAGAATACGTCTGTGGAAAAAAACAAGCCAGGTTTTCGCTACAAATTTCTTAAAAACAAAATGATTTGAAGGGGGATTTTTTTCAAAAAATCAATTGTTTACTGCAATCTCTGTAGACAGATTAGAAATAAATATAGACATGGGGAAAACCGGGATTTGTGCATCAGACTCACAACAAAAATAACGTTCCCATCTTGCCGAGCTCATACCGGGGCTTTTCCCCAAGTTTATAGGTTATATGCTAGCTAGCCATGGCTGGATGAATCGTACAAGGTAGGTTTTATTGAGTAAACGTACCGGTATATCTTGTTTAGAAATTCGCTGCGTCGTTTGCCGCCTTGAAAAGTAGTCCGGTTCTGTACCCAGAATGCCCATGTCAGATAAATTATATTTTTGAAAAATGCCACATAGCGGAAGTTTATGCCAACAAACCACCCGTTTATTGCCAGTTGTTCTAGGTTTTGCCGGGTAGTAGAGACAGGAATAGAAGTTCACAAGCCCATACGATTGCTAGCGCTGCCCTTTCAGTTTGGCTGTATCTTGTTTCAGTTGGTGTCAAAGCACGGCTAGCGTACGCGACTACTTTTCCTTCTTGTGTCAATATCCCAGATAATCCTACTGGTGATGCATCTGTTATTAGTTCAATGTCCCTATTCGGATCATAGTACGCTATCACTTTTTCACTTGAAAGTTCATTTTTCAACCTTTCAATTGCATCTTGCTGATTTACCTCCCAAGTCCATTTAGTGTCTTTTCTAGTGAGTTTTCGCAGTGGTTCCGTAATCGAAGCATAATCCTTGATGAATCTTGAGCAGTATGCCGTCATGCCCAGGAAACTTCTTAATTCCGAGACATTTAATGGTCGTTGCATTTCTTTGATTGACTCTACTTTGACGGGATAAGGAGATATTCCAGAACCTCCAAACACAACACCAAAAAGTGTTAGATTTGTTTTGTTAAACTCACATTTCTTCTTGTTCAGTGTTAGCCCACTATCATATGATGCTTTGAATACCTTATCTAGTGCATTGTCATTTTCCTCTTTGGATTTTCCGTATATCAAATTGTCATTCGAGATGTTCTTTGCACCTTTTATCCCTTGTATTACTGAAATGATAGTCTTTTGAAATACCTCTGAAGCTGACTTTGTTCCGAAATTCAATCTTTTATATCTGTATAGTCCCAGGTGAGTCATAAATGTGGTGATATATCTTGAGTACTCGTCCAACACCAGTTGATTATATTATATTGGATGTCGCTCCCTCTCGGTAGCTTTGTTGGCTTCGCGCATGTCGACGCAAATTCGAACATCACCATTTTTCTTGGGTGGAGTTACTATCGGAGATACCCAGGGAGTAGATTTATTTATCACTTCTTCAATTATGCCATCTTTCAGTAGTTTTTGGATTTCCTGTTCAACCTTATTTCTCATGTGGAACGGAGTCCTACGATTCTTTTGAGCTACTGGTTTGACTTTTCTGTTGATATGTAATTTTACCGTTTGTCCCTTTAGTTTTCCGATTCCGATAAATATTCCGGGGTATTTTGTTTCTACGGAGTCAGGTGCACTAACTGTTTGTACAATTTTAACAATTTCAAGCCTATTCGCCGTGTCGTATAACGAAGTGCCATAGTTTCCTTTAACAAAAAAGAATTTCTCCACCAAGATTTTGTTGTTTTTCTCTACGGTTAGCTCACAGCATCCTCGAACTCTTAAGCTTTGTCCACCTCCATAAGGTAATAACTTGGGTAAACGTTTAGTTTGAAGACGTGTTTTTCCTACGGCAATGTATGCGTTTTCATCAATAATGTTGACACACGATCCAGTGTCTATAGTAGCTTTGAGTCATTAAGTTTTATGCCTGTTTTAAGCGTTTTGGAATTTCCCACACTCTTAACCATTATACTGTAATTGTACTCGTCTTCCGAACCTGACTATAGTTCTGATTTTGTCACCTCGCGAAATTTTTTCCCACGACTCCCAACAGCGAGCAAAGTGGTTCATCTTTTTGCAGATACTACAGGTTTTACCTTTCGCTGGAAAGGGGGCGAACTTGTGTGGAAACTCATACCCACAATTCCTGCACACGTTATCTGCGGCTTCGTCACGTGGTTTTGCTCTAGCTCCAGCACGTTGACTTCCCTAAGCACTCTGACATTTTTTATTACCCCGACCACTGTTTCGTCGTCCACGACTATGAAATGTTCCCATATTTCGCGAAACTGTATTCACATTTCTTTTAGTTTCTATGGCAGATGCTTGTTTTTTTCAGACAACTCCTGCTTTCTTCCCATCATAAGAATATCTGTCAGACCCTTATCCGGCTCTCTTAACGGTCTACGCTGCAACTGATTTGAGCGACAATTCTGAATAATTTGTTGAAGAATTTCTTTGTCAACATTATCCGGAACTCAAAGTTGTTGGCTAAAGTCCGTAGCTCCATGACGAATTCATCTTGCAATTGTCCTTCTTGTTGCTCATAGCGCCGAAATCTGTAAATTTCCATCTGAGTGCTCTTTTTAGGTGCAAAATATGTGTCAAACACATTTTTCGTTCCATCGTACGTTGTGCCGATTTCATCTCCTTTTTCAGCATCATAGATATCGAATATTTTTTCTCCTGCGTAATGAAGAAGTAGAGCCCTTTTTTGTGCTTCTTCCGTAATGTTTAGACCAACAAATAAGTTTTCTAACCTTGAAACCCATTTCTCCCATCTTGTTCCATAGTTAGATTTGTCCGTATCGACATCAAATGACGGAAAATTCGTTAAGTTATTGAGCGCCATTACACTTTACAGTTTGCCCTACTTTCTAAACCAATCAAAAGCCTGGATTTCATTCAAAACTGCTGGATTTAATTCCGTACAGACTCAATATCTGGCAATATGCGACCACTTAATTATTAAATGGTTGACCTATATACAAACACTTCCCGCTAAACCTGAAGCTCCGCCCACAGTATTTTAGCCGGTCGTTGTACAAGTAAAAAATACTACAATGTGTGCGCTGTCGTGAAAGAGGCGGGGACTATTGCAACTTTTGGGATACTGAAAAGTTAACTCAAACAAAAACACGTACGAACGAGTTACCTTTATATATTTCTCTAGGAAATATCAAAAGAAATCCAAACACTTTTATCCAGTATTCACAAAACACCCTGATTTTTGCCTTTTCCGAAGATGTAGTAGAACCGGCGAAATCTTCAAAATTGAAAGCATTTTGAAATGTATGAATTTAAAATTATGAACATGTAAATGGGTCAAATGGAAGGGATAGACAACTTAGTCGACTATCAGACAGCACGTACCAGTATGTGCAGACACCATTTTATCTTCGGTGCTTGCATAAGCGGGTCCAGTTTCCAAGTGATCAGCAGAATAAGGGTTATTGTACTGGTCTATAAGGAAAACAATATGATTAAACATAGAAAATTCTACGCTGTTTTGAAAATCGAATAAATTTTTGAATAATTTCTTTCTAAAATTCTTCGTTGTCAACTAGTCCAAAGGATGTGTCCATGGCTGAATCAAGCGCTTGAGTGAATATGAGCGTAGATCAAGTTTAGCGCCACAGACAGTTGTCCTAGATCAGGCTCAGTGCCAAATTAAAGGTAACACAATACGACTCAGTGCGCATGTTACCTCCGTCAACCACAAGAGGCGTGGCGACCGCGTCCTCTGTCCGACTTGTATGGCTCTTTCCTCCGAGAGGCTGTCTGTCAATCAATTAGAAAGTAGGGCAAACTTCGCCTTCCTCCAATTTAATTCCCTAAAAATGAAATATATGATCAATAACTAATACTAAGCTTCGTAATCCATCCACCTACGATAACGCAAAAAAAAAAGTATGTTTTATCCTCGTCGCCAGATGTTATAACCTGATATTAGTATTCTGGGATTTATATAAGATGACACAATGACAGTAGTAACTGTTTAATGTTGTAGCTTAGAACCGGAAAGAGAATCAATTAAAATAACAAGGACTATCGTATAAGCACATCTAAACAGTTCATTTCGAACTGGCCATGGTCAAAATTAGAAATAATGGAGAAAGGTAGGTTTTTGATGCAATTTTGATACGAAGAGCAGTTATTACACCCATGAATCGTGTAAGATTATTGAAAAGAAGCATTCAGTTTGTCTTTGAAACAGGAGGTCATGACCTTTCCTTCTTTGTTCCATTAGATTTGACCCCAAATGCGAAACTGAGGGTCATGGAGTTAGTGGCTATCTTTAGCCGTAAAAACAATGGCGGGGTAATGCCATGAAAGATTGCGAAAAGATGACATGGTTAAGTGCTATTTTTGATTTTATCCCCATATTTGTATGTTTCGAGTTTCAATTTAGCTTGGCATTTTCAGGCTAGTCTCCTGGGTTTGCATTTTGTGAATTTTGGAATATAGGCTAAAATGACTTATTTTGTCAATTTTTTTCCGACCATGCCAGTTGCCTATATTGGTCAGTAATTTCATTATTTCACAAGTTTAACATGATTTCTTGATGAAATCTAAAAAAATGAGGTTATGCTGTTGCATTTAAGTGCTCTTTATTATTTCAGGCTGATTCTATAGACGTTTTGTCGAAGTTCTGTTTGGCGGGTTGACAATCGACACACGTTTCACCGGTATCAGGAGAACTCGTACCCTGGAGAACTCATACCCTAATCTGAAGGGTACGAGTTATCCAGAGAACTCGTACCCCGGGTACGTGTTCTCTGGAGAACTCGTACCCCATAGATAGATATAATGCTAGTTGATCAGTATGTTTTCAAGTTTTCTTTTTCGAAAATGATTAGACTTTAAAACTGTTTTACTGTTGTACAACATATGCATGGATTTATAATGATGTAGATTTGATGAAAGAATTAAAAAAAAAAAAAAAGAAAATGTACATGCGGTGAACTAACATAGATAGATGAAAAGAAAGTAGCGTTTGTTGTATATAAGGTAAGCATGAAAAGGAAGAAAATAAAGGAAATGTGATCAAATCGTGTCCAACTAAAACAATCACGTATAGTATTAATTAAATCATTGCTATATTGAATCCTTCGTGAATCCTTTAATGGAACTGACTGAATAAGTTTGGAACTGATTGATTGATTTTGGAATGTGTTGGAACAGTTTATCAATGAATTAATATTTAATTGTATTAGATAACTATTAATGGGAATAAATGCTTAAAATAAACACGTAAATGATCACAAGTTAAAGGGCACGTTTCATGAACAAAGAGGTGAGAAAGATGCAATTTTCACCGTGAATAGATTAATGATGATATTCAATATTGGATCCTTAACCCCTTTAGCGCCATGGGTGAAAACGGGTCAAACCTTTCAGATAAATTCATTTTCTAACTCTTGTCGAATCGTAATTTTCGCCGTCGGTAGGGTTCACTATATATATTTGGCGCCGAAAGAGTCAAACACATTAAGATGATTGGTATGACGGTCATAAAAGTACCTTCATTTCTCCACCGTGTTTCAGTAATACCAAAATGCCATTGTAGATTTGTCTGTAACGTGGAAAGTGTCATATTTGCTGTCTGCAGAGGTTTTCAAAATAGACGAGTCTGAAATTCTGTCGGATGTTAAAAAATAATGGTTTGTTTTAGGGAAGGAAATGGAAAGTTGGAAACTACCTTCTTTATGTTGTTTGACTTACGTACGACTTACGTTTCTAGGACCGCAGGTAAGCCTTCGGCTTCTAAAGGTCCTTCTGTTTGATTTCTTTGTTTGTTTGTTGAAGGGCTGTAGCAGCTCGGTGTGAATTTCAATGGGTGGTTTTTCCACTGTTTGTTAAGTCTGCTTTTGAATGATTTAATACTTGCTGCAGTTACTACATCATTACTCAGAGAATTCCATGTGTCTATGACTCTATTGCTGAAAAGAATTTTCCGTAGCTCTGTGTTTGATCTTTTTTTATACAGTTTGTAGTTGTTTCCTCTTGTTCGATTATTTTCTGACAAGGTAATCATAAGTCTACTTATTTTGTCAATTTTATTCATTATCCTAAATACTTGGATCATGTCCGCACGTTCACGCCTGTACTCAAGGGATTGTAATCCAAGATTGCGCAATCTCTCGGTATAAGTTAAATTTTTTAAAGTTGGTATCATTTTTGTTGTTCTTCTTTGTACATTTTCAATAGCTATTTTATGTTTTTTAAGATAAGGAGACCATACTGGACTGGCATATTCAAAATGGGGTCTCACCAATGATTTGTATAGATGTAAAAACATAGTATTATCCAGATACTTAACGTTTCTACAAATTATTCCAAGGTGTTGATTTGCTTTGGTAATCTTAGCTCGGATGTGGGAATTGAATTGTAGGTTACTATCAGTTATTACACCTAGGTCTTTTTCCTCTTCAACGTTTGTGATTTGTTCCTTGATGTTATTATTTTTGCTCATGTAGTAATTCATAGTTGATTTTTTCTTTCCAATATGAAGTCTTTTACATTTGCTGGAATTAAAATCTAATTCCCACTTCTTTGACCATTCACAGAAAGCATCAGTTGTGGACTGTAGTTTTTCATGATCCTGCTGTTTTTTTTTTATTTCTGTGTATGTTTTGGTATTATCCGCAAATAGCTTGGCTTTTGTTTCCGCCACTATTGGTAAATCATTTATGAATATCAAAAATAATGAATGAACCGAGTACACTACCCTGTGGTACTCCACTACAAACCTTTTGACTAACTGAACGACTGTTGTTTATGACAACTTCTTGGTATCTGTTTTCAAGAAAATTTTCAATCCATAGATATACTTTGTCAATGATACCATACGACTTCAATTTAAGTAAGCGTTTCTTGTGGGGTATTGTGTCAAATGCTTTCCTGAAATCATAGAAAATGATGTCGGTGTCAATTGAACTGTCCAATGATGCTGACCAATCTTCCATTGATTCTAACAGTTGGAGTTGACAGGATTTTCCTTTCACAAAACCAAATTGTTCAGGTGCAAATAGATTGTTTGTCGTCATAAAATTGATTATCTTTTTATTGACAATTCTCTGTAGTAAATTTGAGCAAATTGGATTGAGGCTAATTGGTCTGTAATTTTCTGGTTTTTGTCTGTCTCCAGATTTGAAAATGGGTACAACATCCGATTTCTTCCATTGTCTGGGGAGTTCCGAATTCTCTAGCGATATTTTAAAAATTTTAGTTAGTGGGTAGCATAATTCTTCTTTGCATTCGATGCCAAAATCCGACCAATGAAATGCCTCGATACATTTTGATCACGTGACAACAATTATGGCTGCTTCCTTGAAATTTGAGTGAATCGATCAAACATCGGACGATTTGGAGCTGTATTCTTCGTGTTATTATTAAACAACGAAGGGTGGTTAAAGATATTTACTTGTTTTATCAAACCGATAAGTATTTTGGCCATGATCTTTTACAAAATAGTAGATTTACTCTGACAAGCGCACTGAACGAACCCGTGTCGGACCAAACAATTTCGACCTATTTGTCGAGAAACCGGCTTCTGTAGCACAAATCATTGAACGTTTAGTCATGAAACCAAGTTATTTTTCGCTAGAAAAATGTGTAATGAGCTAGATAAAGTAGACCTTATGTGATTATCTGTAAAATTGACGAAGTAACTTGTGTTTTTGTGATGACAAGTAGACTTAGCCGATAATGTCAGTTGCATCCCTTGTATTATATATACATGTAAAACATAAAAAACGCTAAAAATCCCTGTGGCCTACAGTAGGTCCTACTATCCAATATAATAAAATACATGTACATGCATTTTATCTGGTATTAGAAAAGTTACCTCCCCTGTCTTGTTTATCGACCATTTATACGGATTGTTTATTGAGAAATATCAAGGCGGGGTTGTTTTTTTTTTTGGTTTATAACATGAAACGCTCACAAATGTTTGTAATATTTTTAATTATCTGTTTAAGCATTACAGCTTCTGCTGATTCCGAGGAAAATTACGAAATAAGTAAGTAGATTTTTTGAATGGGATATATCTAATTGAAATCTGGCATGATTCACAATGTTAAGTATACTCCCCCCCCCCCCCCCAATGTCTGGTATGACAGAATCAGGACCCCCCCCCCCCCCCCGCCCCCCAATATTGTGAAGATAAAGAGAAAGAGAAACAAAGTTGCCTAACATGAGCAGCTCCAAAGAGTAACAAGACTGCACACTCAACTGATCAAATGTAATCCCTACTGATTACTCTCCTACTAACAACTTGCCGAGCACTTGAAGCAGAATCTTTCCTGTTTGCATCATGTACAAAAGGAACCATGGTGATGTGATCCATTAGCTACTTCTTATTCCTTTACCAGATGATAAAATTTTAGACTCTACAAATTCAAAACGACAGTAAATTCAAAATTTATGCTGGTAACCAGCATTTTCTCCTTTTCCCCACAATGTTTTTGAAAGGCTTCTTCCTCAGGGTTGTTAAGACTGGTAATGGGTTAACTTTTTTCATTTTATCAAATAGCACTGAAAGGGACATAATCTTTATATGCTTAAACCAGGAGCGCTAAAACTGTTGGTTTAACTCTTTACCAAATGACAAGAATCTTGACTAATCCAAATTGAAAGCATTTGCATATGATAATTTAACCTTTTACCACAATCCCAACTTTTAACAACCCTATGAAAGAAGCCTTTTGAAAACAATGTGGGAAAAGGAGAAAATGCTGGTAACCAGCATTTTCTCCGTTTCCCACAATGTTTTCTTCCCTTTCAAATACTTATCCCATCATTTGGACCACATTTAATTTGTTGTCTGGAAATGCTTTCTATTTAGACCAGTCTTAAATTTTGTCACTTGGTAAAGAGCTAAGTGTGACTCAAATGATGGAACTTACCTTTGACAGGGTAGAAACCATTGTGGGAGTTTAATCTTTGTAGACCTGTAAATATTTGAGCTATGCAAAATGTATCTACTCAAACCCTTGCTTTTGGTCAATTTTTTGCATTTCAAAGGGCCAGTCTAGCCCAGGATTCAGCCAATTGTCAGACAAAATGGATTTTATGGATTCATAGTTCTGTGACAACTTGCTTGGTTTAATGCATCATGAGATACAATATAACCCCCTTTTGCCAGAGCAAGACTCCTTTACAAATGGAAATAATGGAAAATATTAATTGTTCCAAGTACTATTTATGTATTTCAAATGTAAGAATCAGTGAATTTCAGTTAAAGTTTTACAGAACAGTCTCTTGTTTTAATTATCAGATCCAGAAGAAGGCTACCTAAAAGATTGTAGGAAAAGGAGAAGATGCTGGTTTAACCATTATTTTCTCCTAATACCACCATGTTTTCTACACTTTAAAAACACAACTGCCTCATGTAATTTGTCATCTGCAAATGCTTTTAGTTTGAATTAGTCTGAAGTTTTGTTGCCAGCAGGCGACTTGCTGTACAGACTGCTACGTTTTACGTTTGACACGAAGGAGAAATATATGAAGGAAAAGAACAGAACGCTTTTTAAACAAATGTTATCCTTTACCAGATGACAAAATTTTTTAGCGGTCCATATCAAAGGCATCTGCGGACAATAAATTAAACAGGGCTCATGTCATAGACTGTGTCTTGGGAAAGCCTATGGATGAGGAGAAATAATTGGTTTCCAGCATTTTCTTTTTTCCAGCAGTGTTTTCAAAAGCTATCCTCAGCGTCATTAAAACATAGGATCATTTGGTAAAGGGTCATTATACTTAAAGGAAAAGAGCAAGTGAATGGAACAAGGGATTGCTTCTTTCATTGCAATGTTTTCAAAACTGTAACATGCAGAGCTTGAACTGTCATAGATAAAATTCTTCAATAGATGACAGAATTTTAGACTTGTCCACTTTAAAAGCATTAATTTTGGGGATGACATATTAACCCTTTACACAATCCCAACTTGTAACGACCCTGAGAAAGATGCCTTTTGAAAACGTTGGGAAAGGAGTAAATGCTGGTAACCACTAACCAGCATTTTCTCCTTTTCCTACAGTGTTTTCTACCCTTCCCAAAATGAATTTCAATTTTTCAGACACATTTATTTTGTCGTCTACAACTGCTTTCAATTTGGACGAGTCTAAACTTTTGTTGTTTGGTAAAGGGTTAATTGTGACTCAAAGACTGAAATTTGTCATTAGAAGGGTAGAAAAAAATGTGGGAAAAGTCCTGGTTACAAGCATTTCTTCCTTTTCCAATGTTGTTTTCAAAAGTCATCTTCTTCAGCATAGTTAAAACTGGGCATTGTTTGGAAAAGGGTTAGATACCAATGATTATTTGATTTTATTTCAGTATACGTAGGTCGCCCATGCCAGATGGAAGTCAACCTCTTTAAGATGTTTGATACATCTATCCATGCAGGAGAGGTGAAAATAGACTGGTATGAGAGTTCAGCCAACATTAGAAGTGATACACGTTGTGATATGCATGTTTCAGGATATTATCTCTATGATAGGCTTGCCTTTCAGTTCACAGGTGAATAGCATAGCTCTGTATTAAACGACTAAATTTTAGACTAGTCCAAGTTCAAACATTTGCAGATGACAAAATAAATCTGACTCAAAAATAGAAATTTTTTTTTGGAAAGGGTAGAAAACATTGTAGGAAAAGGAGAAAAGTGCTGGTTACCTGCATCTTTTCCACTTTCCACAAGGTTTTCAATAGGCCTTTTTCCTCAAGGTTGTTAAAACATGTGATTGTGTGGTGAAGGGATAGGTCAAGATATAATTGGGAATCCATTGATTGATTTTCATTTATTTATTACCCCAACAAGTGCCCATATGAGTGATGTCCCTGGAAGGTTGTTAGTTATGTTATGCAGTCCATAGTTTTTTCAAAAACCTTTTTATCAGGGTCGTTAAAACTCAGGATTGTTCGATAAAGGGTTAAAGTTGACAGTGAAGCTACCTATATTATATGTGTCAGCTCATTATCTTCTGCTAGGTGGCATTTTTCAAATACATACATATCTAATATGGTCATTCTGGGTACAGAACCTGTCTACTTTTTAAGGCGGCAATCAATACAGCAAATTCAAAGTAAAATACATGCTTTCTTACTAGAACCTACCGGTACTTGGTATTATTCATCCAGCCATGGTTAGCTAGCGTATAACCTATGCACCAGCTATTTACAAACATAGCCCCTGTAGGTAGAGAAAAAGCCCTGATATAAGTCCAGCAAGATGGGGACGTTATTTCTGTTGTCAGTCTGTTGCACAAATACTGGTTTTTCCCATGTCTATATTTAGTAACTGTCCACAGAGATTTGCAGTAAACAATGGTATTTTATAAAATTATTTTCCCACTTTATATTTGTGGTGAAAAGCTGGCTTGATGTTTCCATAGAGTATTATTTATAGCCATTTTCTGCTTATGATTTTTAGTGTCAATTTACGCACTGCTTATTAATATTTATCCAGTACAGGATAGTGATGCATCATAGCAAACAGGTCTAACCTTTGAAGAATATTGACATGAGCAGACAACACCTGTCAGCTAGATTAGTTCAAGTGATAAGCATGGAACGCATAGTAATAAGGACATTTTAGGGTGTAAATTCAAGTCCAACAGAATGCTAACTAAACTTACTATTCATCTTTTGGATTAGACATTAATCCTAGATTTAGGTCCAGAACAACAGTGTTATACAGTGAGCATGGGAAAGAACTAGGTCTGTATTCACCAACCATTTTTTAGAACATGCTTAGTCTTATTCTAAAGACTTTCCCAAATTTGAAAGTAACACAATTTCTGATTGGTTTAACCAAATGGTTTAGTCAATCAGAAGTTGTGTTACTTTCGAAATCTAGAAATAAAAGAATAAGAAAGAAATTAAGAATAGTTTGTGGATACAGACCGAGGGGTAAGACAGGTTTTTTCATGTGTTTTGCACTATCCCATGTAACAGCCTTCTTGGGACGCATTGTCCAAATGAACAACTGGTGGCAACAATAAATATACACAAAACCAGTGTGAGGCTGCATGGACTGTCTTTTGGAATGTGGTATAGGGCAGCCAGTTTTCTGCTTTCGGCATTCTAGGCACGTGCTGGTGTCATAATGAGTTTTAACGACCTGGAGGAAATAGCCTTTTGAAAACCTTGTGGGTAATGGAGAAAATGCTGGTAACCTTTACCCACAAGGTTTTCTACACTTTCAGAGATAATTTCCATAATTTCAGCTACATTTTTTTTGTCACCTTCAAATGCTTTCTATTTTGACAAGTCTAAAATGTTATCGTTTGGTAAAGAGTGAAGATGTGGCTGATTTCTTGACTGGTTATTTGTTTTAACTCCTAACCAAACAACAAATTTTAAGACTGGTCCAGATTGAAAGCATTTGTAGACGACAAATTAAATGCTGCACAAATTATGAAATTTGTATTTGAAAGGGTAGAAAACATTGTGGGAAAGGGAGAAAATGCTGGTAACACAGTCATTAAAAGTCGGGATGGTGCGGTAAAGTGTTAAGAGTGTTTTGCCTCAAGATTGCCGTAGACATAAGTTTAAATGATAACATTTCTTTCTATTTCAGATGTAGATATAAATTCCGATGATTGTATTGAATTAAAGCAGAGACATAGACTCAGTAGTGAAGATGTTTATTTTGACGTTAGCTCAGGTAATGTACAGTTGGTTTGTTTTATGTTTGCTATATACATGTATCACCACTGACATCAAAACTACACTGGATTCTTGGTAGTTGATTGCTTTAGACCAACATGATTCTTAGAAACTTAACATCAGATCCAAGTTAAATGAAAGGTTTTCCTATATCACATAATTATTCTTGTCCATTTACTCTGACTTTATTATACTTTATAGTTAGTTCATTCATATACAACTTTTGTCACCTGTTGTTGCCTTCTTGAGCAGTTTAAGTGGCTTAGGAATAATATTTTGCAAGGTACTAGTAATAGAAACTCCAGGGAAGCATGGATAGGTATGCAATATCACTGAAATAATGTTGAAAACGTCATTAAATACCATACAATAAATAATAAATAAATAAGCAGCTTCAGTAGTATATGCACTTAAGACTTCAGGGATTTAACTCTTTACCACACAGTCCCAAGTTATAATGACCTTGTGAAGAAGCCTGTGGAAAATATTATAGGAAAAGGAGAAAAATGCTGGTAACCAGCAATTTCTCCTTTTACCACAATGTTTTCTACCCTTTCCGATACAAATCTGATCATTTGAGTATCATTTTATTTGTCGTCTGCAAATGCTTTCAATTTGGACAAGTCTAAAATTGTATCATGTGGTAAAGATTTAACACTTTACAAGACATCAAATTTTTAGACTGGTCCATATTGAAAGCTTTGCAGACAGTAATTAAAACAACATGGCTCAAATAATGGGATTTGTCTTCAAACTGGTATGCAACAATGCATGGAAGGAGAAAATGCTTGTCACCAGATTTTGATTTTTTTTCACAAAATGTTTTTAAAATTATTCTTTCACAGATACACAGAAACACAGGGAAAAGTATCTGATGTACAGATTATGGTCTTAATGATAGGGTTTTTTTTTTCTTGTATGGTATTTAACACCGCTTTCAACATTATTTAAGTCATATTGTGGCTGCTAGTGCACCTATCCAGGCTTTCCTGGGGTTTCTTTTACCAGTACTTCACACAATATTTGTCCCAAGCTACTGGCTTCTTTCCAAATAACCATCTTTGAAACAGTGATCAGCGAGAGAGGAATGAATGCTGTCGCAATAACTATCATCAGTCCTCTAAAAGAAATTGGCTGAGCTAGGGATTTAAACCATATACCTATTCTTAAGTGGTGTATGCATCCGACTGGGCCTCTGGGGCTCAGCTGACAATGATGAAAGAGCACAGGAAACATTGTGATAAATTGAGAAATTGCAAATGGTACGCAATTTTCATTTTTTTTTTTGAAGAATCTTACAGGTATCTCTGAAAGATGTCTCCTAATAGCAAAATAATGTTTAGTTTAACACTTTACCAGACGACAAAATTTTAGCATTGTCCGAATTGAAAGCATTTGCAGATGACAATTTCATTGTGGCTCAAATGGTGTAATTTGTCTTTGATAGGGTAGAATACATTGTGGGAAAAGGAGCTGGTTACCAGCATTTTCTCCTTTTCCCACAATGTTTTCAAAAGGCTTCTTTCCCAGGCTCTTTAACTCTTTACCACACAATCCCGACTTTTAACGACCCTGAGGAAGAAACCTTTTGAAAACATTGTGGAAAAAGGAGAAAATGCTGGTAACCAGCATTTTCTCCTTTTCCCACAATGTTTTCTACCATATCAAAGGCAAAATTCCTCATCTGAGTAACATTTAAAATGTCGCCTGCAGATGCTTTCAATTTGGACTGGTCTTCATTTTTCTTGTGTGGTAAAGAGTTAAAAGGCGGCATGTGCATTAAGGGTTAGAGCCTTTGCCTGTGACAATGACATTTTTGTCTTGTGGCAGACCACTGTAAGCAAAATATTGCGGCTACTAGAGAGGAAGGGGGTTTAATGCATCTGCAAAAAGTATCAACCTAAGTCAGTTGGCCTGCACAGTTTAACCCTTTACCACACAGTCCCGACTTTTAACGACCCTGAGGAAAAAACCTTTTGAAAACATTGTGGGAAAAGGAGAAAATGCTGGTAACCAGCATTTTCTCCTTTTCCCACAATGTTTTCTTCCTTATCAAAGGCAGATTCCATCGTTTTAGCCGCACTGAAATTGTCGTCTACAAATGCTTTCAATTTGGACAAGTGTACATTTTTGTCATGTGGTGAAGGGTTAAACAGGCTTACCTGGGTTGATTTTTTTTATGTAAAGGACCAGCCTACCTCATGGCTCAGTCGGTTGTTAGACAAAATGGATTTTATGGCCCCATAATCACATGATGACACGCTTGGTATAGGGCATCACTGAGATGCATTCAACCCCTTTTTGCCAGTGCATGGCCCATCCTTAATTCAACAAGATTGGCAACTTGGAAAACGTCCTAGTAAGCTTGGTTTCATAGCTGTTTTCAAAGTCATCTGCTGTCAATGTTTTTGGGTTTATTCTTTCATTGGCTGGCAGATAAAATAATATTGGTTACTTAATGTTGGTTATATTTGTATCATGTGGTAAAGATTTAACACTTTACAAGACATCAAATTTTTAGACTGGTCCATATTTGAAAGCATTTGCAGACGACAAATGAATTGCAGCTGAAAAGATTATTTCTGCCTTTTAAAGGATAAAAGAAAACATTGTGGGAAAAGTAGAAAATGCTGGTTACCAGCATTTTCTTCTTTTCCCACAATATTTTCAAATGATGTCTTCCCCGGGGTCATTAAACTTAGGATTGTGTGGTAAAGGTTTATCCATGTTTTACGAGGATGTTTTCATAGGTGATTTATCCCAAGTCATCTGCTCCCTAAAAACTGTGTGAAGAGGAAAGGGTGATGGATGAGTGCATAACAGATGAGACATGCTCTGGCAAAAATGGGGCTTAATGCATCTCCGTGATACATCATGCCAATCAAGCCATATCATTACTATGGATCCATAATATTCACTTTTTTTAACAACTGACTTAATCATGAGGTAGACTTGACATACAGAAAAATAGTCAAGAGCGAAGTTTCAACCCCAGTTAGCCTGCGCTGATTGCGAAGGCTGAACTGGGTCGATACTTTTTAATAGATGCATTAAGCCCCCTTTTCACAGAGCATGGCTCAGATGAAATTGATGTTTATTGCAGGCTACAGTTCAAAATTTTGTTGTTACTCTTTGCCCTTCAGTTAACATTTTACCACACAATACCAAATTTTAACAACCCTGAAGGAGAATGCTTTTGAAAACATTGTTGGAAAAGCAAAAAAAAAAAAAAAAAAAAATGCTGGTAACCAGCATTTCCTTCTTTTCCCACAGTGCTTTTTACCTTTCAGAAAACAAATTTCAATTTTTGAGAAACGTTGATATTTATTTGTTGTCTGCAAGTTCTTCCAATTTGGACATGTCTAAAATTTTGTTGTTTGGTAAAAAGTTAAATACCATATTTTTATAAAATTTGATGTTTAATGCAGGTTACAGTTCAAAGTTTTGTGGTTACTCTCTGCCCCTGAATACCATTTTCACCACTGATGCAGAAAATGACCTAATACTGAGGTTTGCCCAGGGTTCAAGTGGATATAAAACATTACGAATGACCTTTAATGTATTCCATACATATGGTAGGTACTGGTGTCATGTTAACTTTGTACTAGATCACAAAATTTTAGACTTGTCCATTTTGATTGAAATTGCCCACAACAAATTAACGCTTTTAACAACCCTGAGAAAGAAAGCTTTTGAAAACATCATGGGAAAAGGAGGAAATGCTGGTAACCAGCACTTTCTTCTTTTCCAACAATGTTTTCTCCCGTTCCCAAGGCAAATTTCAATTTTTGAGTCATATTTATTTTGTTAGCTTCAAAAGCTTTCAATTTGGACCAGTCTAAAATTCAGCTGTATGGTAAAGGGTTAAATGTGATTTGTCTTTGTAAATGTTAAAAACATTTTGGGATAAGGAGAAATTGCTGGCCACTAGCATTTTCTCTTTTTCCAAAAATTTTTTTAAAAGTCTTCTTCCTAAGATTGTGAAATCACCAAATGACAAAATTTAAGACTAGTCCAGACTGAAAGCATTTGCAGACAACAAAATAAATGTGACCCAAAAATTGAAATTTGTTTTGGGGAGGATAGAAAACGTGGGAAAAGGAGAAAATGCTGGTTACCAACATTTTCTCCTTTTCCCACAATGTTTTCAAAAGGCTTTCTCTTTAGGGTCGTTAAAACCCTTGATTGTGTGGTAAAGGGTTAAACGGGTCCAAATTGAAAGCATTTGAAGACTACAAATTAAATATTGATCAGATGGTAAGATTTGTGTGTGGAAGGATAGAAACATTTTGGGAAAAGGAGAAAATGCTGGTTACCAGCGTTTTCTCCTTTTCCCACATTGTTTCTAAGAGCTCTTTTTACCAGGGTGATTAAAAGTCTGAATCGTGTGGTAAAGGGTAAACTCTTTACCAGACAACAAAAAGTCTAGTGAAAGACTAGTGAAAAGCATTTTCAGACAACAAATCATGTGTGGTTAAAATGATGGGATTGTGTTCAAAAGTGAAGAAAACATTGTTGGAAAAGGTTAAAATGTTGCTTTCCAGCATTTTGTCCTTTTCCTGCAAAGTTTTCAAAACTTTAGGTTCAGCAAAGCACCACATTGAAGGGTTAGAGGCAGAAATGTGTGTTTTTGCCAAAACTTTCAATTGCAAAAGTCTATGTAGCTTCTTTTCTCGTTTTGTGTATTTGACCAATATGACAAAAGCTACTATCCATAAAATTTTCTGAACTCTTTACAAAACAAAAAAATCTTAGATTGGTCCAAATTGAAAGCATTTGCAGGTGACAAATTATATGTGGCTCAAGTAATGGAAGTTGCCTCTGAAAGGTAAGAAAACATTTTGGGAAAAGGAGAATATGATGGTTACCAGCATTTTCTCTTTTTCCCACAATGTTTTGAAAAGGCTTTCTTCTTCAGGGTCTCGGGTAACCAGCAATTTCTCCTTTTCCTACAATGTTTTATACCTTTTCTAAAAACATATTTCTCCTTTTGATCCGTGTTATATATTTTTTTTTTTGCTCTGCAAATACTTTTGAATTTCGACAAGTCTAAGCTGTTGTTTTGTAGTGGAGAGTTAACTTCTATGTGGTCTATTGTTTTCTTTTTTCAGATCCCTGTGATGACTACCTCTGTGAAAATGGGCGATGTATTCCAGATGATATTCAGTGTAATAAAAACAACCCATGTGGGGACCACTCTGAGTGTAAAAATCTGACTGGCTGGGAGATATTTGGAATTGTTGTTGGCTGTGTGGCAGGACTTGTGTTGCTCTGTTGCTGTTGTGGGTGTTGTAGAAATAAGAAGAAAAGTTCCTCCGACAATGAAACAACAGGTACCAATATGAACAATGCGGGAGGAGGACAGGTAATGTAGGATGAAAATTACATTACATTTTGTACTTATAAGTTATGGTGTTTGGTTAAAAAATACACCGACTATGTATATTCCTCTTGAAATGAATGAAGCACTAAGAATTGAATCCCTCTTCTCTTCACTATTTCAGCTATTGCTTTTTTCAAGAGTTTTGAAAGACTAAGTCTGTGTAGAACATTGGTAGGCGCATTCAACCATATTGTTTTACAAGTAGAAAGCGACATCAACATTTTGATGTGACATCAACGTTTTTATGCTTTGTCAGACATCAAGTAACACTATATGAAAGTGTGCATCCTTGATAGTACAATGGAGTAGTTGGACTGTCTTCAGCTACTTAATCCATGCTGATTGATGTACTTGAATATCTATTTTGTTTGCAGAATATATATTTTTCAGGATTGTGAATTTTATATCGGAACTTGAATGCTGTTCCTCGGACTGGTAGTTTACAGGCTTGTCTGTTTTAAAATGGAAGTCTCCCAGATGTTCTTTCATTGTCTCATTCAGTCTCACTGACATGTACTACATCTTCAACTGTTGGCATGCACTATATTCTACTCTTTGCATTTCCTGTTAGATGGGATGTTATAACTTCTCTTGGACTTAGTGTCAAAGTATGATCTGATCTTCAGATTTGTATTTCACAATTAGATTTTCATAAAACCACAGCTGTTTCTAATTGCCTGATTGGTTTTACAAAGTACCAATGTTTCATCACATCTTTGATGCCATTTCCTACTTGCCAAACAATGTGGTTGAAGTAATACACATTTTACAATATTCTACTTGGATTTAGTGTTTCAAAACTCTTAAAAAATATTGAACAAAAGAGTGGTTTTTTAGCTCCACTGGCCGAAGGCCAGCGGGCTTATGTCATGGCCCGGTGTCCGTCGTGCGTGCGTCCGTCCGTCCGGTCGTCCGTCCGGTCGTCCGGTCGTCCGTCCGTGCGTTAACTTTTATTTCAAACATCTTCTTCTCTGAAACTACCCATCCAATTTTCATGAAACTTCACAGAAATGATCCTGCCATGGTCCTCTTCAGAATTTCTTGAAAGAATTTGATTCCTTCAAAAACTCTGGTTTCCATGGCAACAAAACTGAAAAATATTGGAAATCTTTAAAAATCTTCTTGTCTGAAACCATAAGGCATAGGGCTACCAAATTTGGCATGTAGCTTTATGTAGTAGACCTCTATCAAGTTTCTTCAAATTATAGCCCTGGGGTCAAAATTGGCTCTGCCCCAGGGGTCACAAGTTTTACATAGGCTTATATAGAGAAAACTTCAAAAATCTTCTTGTCTGAAACCATAAGGCATAGGGCTACCAAATTTGGCATGTAGCTTTATGTAGTAAACCTCTATCGTGTTTCTTGAAATTATAGCCCTGGGGTCAAAATTGGCTCTGCCCCAGGGGTCACAAGTTTTACATAGGCTTATATAGAGAAAACTTTAAAAATCTTCCTGTACCTGTGCCATAAGGCCTAGAGCTACCAAATTTTGCATTTAACTTGATCTAGTTGGGGTCTACCAAAAGTGCCCAAATTATAGTCCTGGGGTCAATTTGGCCTCATGCTGGGGGGGGGGGGGTTTCACAAGATTTACATAGGCTTACATAGGGAAAACTTTTAAATCTTGGTGTACATAGCCATAAGGCTTAGGCTACCAAATTTTGCATAATTATAGCATTATCTAGTGGACAACTACAAAGAGGGCCCAAGTTACAGCCCTAGGATCAAGTTTGGCCCTGCACCAGGGTTCACAAGTTTTACATGGGTTTATTGAGTGAAAAGTTCAGAAACCATCTTGTTACTAGCCATAAGGCCAAGAACTCCCAAATTTGGCATGTTATTCTTCTAATACACATATTCCCCATTTAGTCCGACTGTAGCCCTGGGGTCAAAGTTTTATGAGGGCTTATATAGTAAAGACTTCTCTTCATGGTTTATATTTATAAGCCAGTGGAGCGATACAGGGCCATCATGGCCCTCTTGTTTTTTTTATTCATTTTGATTTTTATGATTCATTTTGAATAATAGAAATTTCCCTTTGGACCAACCTTTTACTAAACAATCACAAGTCTTAACAGCCCTGGAAAAGAAGGTATTTGAAATAATTGTGGGAAATGAAGAATATAGGTGTATATATTGTGCAGTCTGATCTTGATCTACACTGACAGCAAAGGCAACTATGGTTGTTAAAAGGTGCTTTAAGATTAAAGAATGAGCATGGAAGACAGTGAAAGATAGATTAAAATAACATTGTGATTTTAAGTGAATTTGGGTGAAATAAATGAGTAGACAGTAATGAGTATCTTTTCCTTACATTACTTAGAATACTTCAAAAATCAGCAGAAGCAGATTGCTAGCTTCACATTGTTCCTTCTCTAGGTGTTGGATAAATTGCATTTGCATATTTGCTGAATGAAAATCATAAGCACAATATAGTCATTCTGCTCTGGATCTATACTTTCCAAGCTTTGAGATGATTTGGCCAGAAAGGCATTGACATGACACAATTTAAGTTTTGTAATATTTAACCCTTAGCCACATGACAAAATTTTAGATTTATCTGAACTGAACAGATTTCCAGACAACACTGAAACTAGGGCTCAAAAGCTGAGATTTTCCATCAGAAATGGGTAGAAAACATTGTAGGTAAGGTGGTACCAGCATTTTCTCATTTTTTTTTAAAATTGTTTTCAAAAGCCATCTTCCTCAGTCTTGTTACAATTAGAGATTGTTTGGTATGGGTTAACTCATAAATATCCTTATGCTAGAACATTTATTACATTTATTCAGTAGTTACCTGTAAACTTTACCACTCAATCCAAACTTAACTATCTTGAGGAAGAAGCCTTTTGAAAACACTGTGGGAAAAGGATAACCAGCATCTTCTCAGTTTCTCACAATGTTTCCTATCCTTTCACAGACAAATTTCATCCTTTGAGTTACATCTAAATTGTCGTCTGCAAATGCTTTCAATTTTTGACAATTCTACATTTTTCTCTTATGGTAAAGAGTTAACTTAAGTATGATTCACACTTCAGGAAAGCTTTCCTTTGAATGAAAGAGAGAACGCTGGGGAATTTACAGGACTTCCTACAAGGCAGCTTGATGAGGGCCACAATTCAACCCCCGTCTATGTGTATGCTACTGTCTCAAATCAAAGTCACTTTGATACTCCACCCACCTATACCTCTGTCAGTAGTGAAAATATCCAGCCTACACCATCAGGACAATATCCCATCTCGTCCAGTGGAGAAAGGGGAACCGCATCAGGGTATCCATACACATCAGGACAATATGCAGCAAACTACACAGCACCTACTGCTCCCTCTGTAGACAATGAGGCAGGACCACCCCCTCCACCATCATATGATGATGTCATGGCTAATGAAGAGAAATTCAAAGTCACATGATCTGAGACATTGTAAGTAAAGTCATGTAATCCATTGCCATGAGACTATGCCATGTTTGTTGATTTGCAAGGACTTTCTGGGTAGGATAATTGTATGATTATATGTCCAACAGAAGAACTTATCAAAATAACTACATGTATGTCTAGACATAGCTTTTCATCAACTTCTGTGGCAGCTAGATAAATCTTAAGGCTGCAGAAGAATTTAATTTTTCTAACCTTAAAATCAACTAGAAGCATAAGCGCAAAGATTACAAGCATACCATGTCACAATGAAAAATCTCGTATTCAGGAGCCATCATATCCATAGCTTTAATAATTTTTGTGGAGCATTCTTTAATTCTTTACTCATTGACAAAATAATAGTCTGTTCCACTGTTCCAAATTGACAGCATATGCAGACAAAAAATTTTATGCTGCAAAAATTATGAAAAACAGTCTTTGAAAGGGAAGAAAACATTGTGGGAAAAGGGGAGATTGCTTATCTTCAGCATTTTCTCCTTTTTCCACAGTGCTTTAAAAAAGGCATTTTCCTTGAGGTTGTTAAAAATTGGGATTTCAAGATAAAGCATTAATTAATTAAAAGACAAAATTTATAGGATCTCTTATATTGAGAGCATTTGGAGATGACAGACAAAATATGAATCACATGATTGGCTTTGTAAGTGAAAGAGTTGAATGCATTGTGGGAAAAGAAGAAAATGTTTTTTAACTCTTTACCAGATGAAAAAAATTTAGCCATGTTCAAATTGAAAGCATTTGCAGACGACAAATTAAATGTTACACAAAACATGAAATTTGTCTTTTACAGGGTAAAAGACATTGTGGGAGAACAGGAGAAAATCCTGATTACCAGCATTTTCTCCTTTTCCCGCAATGTTTTCAAAAGCCTTCTTTCTGAGGGTCGTTAAAAGTCAGCATTGTGCAGCAAAAGGTTAAAGCTCTTTTTCTCAGGTTCTTCCAAAATTTTAGATGATGTAGTAAGGGATTAATGGTCCTTAACCCTGTACCAAACAATCCCATGTTGCACTACCTTGAGGAAGAAGGCTTCTGAAACATTGTTGTCAAATCTAGAATTTTGACATCTGGTAAAGAGTTAACAAACTGTTTGAAACATCAAGGCCTACAGCTATGAAATTTTTTTTTATAGCATCAGCTGTGGTCCTTTAACCCTTCCCCAAACAAGCCCTGGTTTTCACGTGTCTGCAGTACAAGTCTTTTGAAAACACTGTGGGAAAAGGAGAAATTGCTCGTAATGGGCAATTTCTCCTTTTCCAACAGTGTTTTCTACCCTTTTTGATAACTTTCTGCCATTTTCATCAAATTTAAAATCGTCGTCTGCAAACTCTTTCAATTTGGACCAGTCCAAAATTTGTTGTTTGGGAAAGGGTTAACTCTCTACCAAATGACAAAATTTTAAGACTAGTCCAAATTGAAAGCATTTGCAAGCAACAAAATAAATTTGTTTTGAGAACGATAGAAAACATTGTGGAAAAAGGAGAAAATGCTGGATTCCAGCATTTTCTCCTTTTCCCACAATGTTTTCAAGAGGGCCTCTTTCTCAGGGTCGTTAAAACTCGGGGTTGTGTGGTAAAGGGTTAACTCTTTACCATAGGAAAGAATTTTGGACTGCTCTAAATTACAAAGCAATTGCAGATGACATATAAAATGATGGATATTTGTATAAAAAAGAGTACAACACATTTTGGGTAAAGGAGAAAATGCTGGTTACAGTGCTTGCAAACATCTTTTACATCAGGGTCGTTAAAACTCAGGGTAGTGTGTTAAAGGGTTTACTAGTTTGTCAGAGGATAAGATTATCGAAATCTTTGTCGAATATGAAAGTATTTGCAGAAGATAAAGTAAATGTTTCGGAGAATTCTGGGATTTTTCTTCGAGGGAAAAGGAGAAAATCCTGGCTCTTTTTCTGTTTTGACTATCTCAGGGTTATAAAACAGGATGACTTGCGAAGATGTCAAATTTACGTTTGTTGGCAGTCTTTATACTGTCTTTTATTACATACTCAGTCGGGGGACACCAGACTATCTTACTGGTCTAGAAAGGTCTTCATGTAAATGTGAATTTTTCTTTGGATTCATGATTGAAGTCCCTAATATTAATCATGGCTGTTTGTGCCCAGATTAATTCTACAGCATACTAGTAGACCTAAGATCAGACTGCTTGTTTTGTGTATCTGATCCTTATTTTCTCTAATAGGATTGAAATAGTGCTTGGTGTTCTAAGGATTCAAGTATACATCATTCGAGATCAGAGATAAGACTATACAGAAAGGGAACATTGTTTTAACCCTTTACCATGCTATCCCCACTTTTAAACACGCTGACAGAGAAGGCTTTTGAAAGCATTTTTGGGGAAGGAGAAAATGCTGGTAACCAGTATTTGCTCTTTTTCCCACAATGTTTTCTTCCCTCTCACAGACAAATTTCATAGTGTGAGCCACATATAATTTATTCTCTGCAAGAGCTTTCAATACATATAAGTCTGTATTTATACCCCTCACCCACAAAGTAGAGGGGGGTATACTGGTTTCACCATGTCTGTCTATCTGTCCATCAATCCCTGAAACTTTATACAAGTGTTCCTCATGACCCAGAGAGATGTCCTGTTCTTTTTGGGTGACATGGGTCAAGGTCAAAGGTGAACTTTGTTTTCTCAGATTGTGCTGCTTTGGCGAGAACGTGCTGGTGGGGGGTATTTGTCTGCTTTGCAACAGTGCTACTTTTTTTGTGTGGTAACAGGTTAAAGTGTAGCATTTGTTTCGTACTTCAGTATCCTTATTTGCTTTCCTGAATCAACAGATTGTCAACTCTTTAACTACATGATAATATATGATAACATTTCACACATGAAAGGGTAAGAAAACTTTGTTGGAAAAAGAGAAAATGCTGGATACCAGCATCACAACTATTTCTAAAGCTTTTACCGGTACCTCAGGGTTGTAAAAATTCAGGGTCAGTAACGGGTTAAAACAGTGCTTATCAATGGTTTTGAATTTCAATAATTGTTTGCTATTCTATATGTCTTCCAAACCATCCTGAACTATAGTGATCATTTTTTAACTCCCCTGGCCAAAGGCAAGTGAGCTTGTGTCATCACCCTATGTCTTTCGTGCAGATGTCCATGTGTGCAGTAATTTTTTTTCTTCAAACATCTTATCTGAAGCTTCTCATCATGATATAAACAAACTTCTCAGAAATGATTCTGCCATTGTCCTCTTTCAAATTTCTTCAAAGAATGTAGTTCTGATAAAAACTCTGGTTACCATGGCTGCTGAACTGAAAAATATTGAAAATCTTTATATGTAGAAAAAAAATTCTTGTATGTGCTTAGAATATACAGCAAAAACTTTAAAAACCTTCATGTTCCCACCCATAAAGCTTGTTGGCATGTAGCTTAATCTATTGGACCTCTACCAAAGTTGGTCAAATTAAAGCCCAGCGTGGGATTCACAAGTTTTACATTGGCAGATATAGTTAAAACTGATAAAATCTTATAGTCTAAACTGTGTGAGCTATAGCTGTAAAATTATATATGTATGTCTGTTATCATCTAGTAAGCCTCTACCAAGATCAAGTTACTGTCCTGGGGTTGAAATTGGCCCCACCCTGGGGGTCACAAGTTTAACACAAGCATATGTAGTGAAAAATTTATAAATCCTGTAGTTCTAAACCATAATTCCTACTACTACCAAATTCTGGCATGTAGAATCATCTAGTGGATAGCTGACAAATTTGTTCAAAATTTAGTCAAACTTTGCCCTTCCCCAGGTGCCATATGTTTTTTTAGGGGACTTTATATTGTGGAAACTTAATAGTAACAAAAATATCTTCTTGTTCATAACAGTGTAGCCTAGATATGTACAGTATTATTTGGTATGTATCTTCATCTAGTGGACCTCTACCAGAGTTCAACTAATTATAGCCGTTGGGCCAAAAATGGCCTTTATAGAGAAAAACGTGAAAATCTTCTTGTTCTAAAGCATTTGGCCTTGAATTGCAATGTTTGGTGTGTAGCATGATGTAGAGGACCTCTGCACAGCCGTTGGGTGCCACAAATTATTCTCTACCAAGCAGTTAGGGGCCATTCTTACCTTTTTGTTGGAACTCTTCTTTTGGAAATATTTTGTTCAGAGTTCATGGATATTTGTAATTGATTATACTGGATTAGATCTGTTTAAATTAATTAAAATCATCTTGGTGGCATGTGAAAAATACATGACTTTTTTTCAGAGCTATTATTGAAATATATATTTCTAACAGTTTTACGACTATTGATGCCAATTATGTACATGGAACATGCAATTTGTTAGGTAGTGGAGCGGTACAGGGCCCTTATGGCCCTCTTGTTTGTTATAAAAGTCTATGTTTTTAGCTCCACTGGCCGAAGGCCAGCAGGCTTATGTCATGGCCCGGTGTCCGTTGTGCGTCCGTCCGTCCGTCCGTCCGGTCGTCCGTCCGTGCGTCCGTCCGTCCGTGCGTTAACTTTTATTTCAAACATCTTCTTCTCTGAAACTACCCATCCGATTTTCACGAAACTTCACAGAAATGATCCTGACATGGTCCTCTTCAGAATTTCTTAAAGAAATGAATTCCTTCAAAAACTCTGGTTGCCATGGCAACAAAACTGAAAAATATTGGAAATCTTTAAAAATCTTCTTGTCTGAAACCATAAGGCATAGGGCTACCAAATTTGGCACGTAGCTTTATGTAGTAGACCTCTATCAGGTATTTTCAAATTATAGCCCTGGGGTCAAAATTGGCTCTGCCCCAGGGGTCACAAGTTTTACATAGGCTTATATAGAGAAAACTTCAAAAATCTTCTTGTCTGAAACCATAAGGCATAGGGCTACCAAATTTGGCATGTAGCTTTATGTAGTAGACCTCTATCATGTTTCTTGAAATTATAGCCCTGGGGTCAAAATTGGCTCTGCCCCAGGGGTCACAAGTTTTACATAGGCTTATATAGAGAAAACTTTAAAAATCTTCTTGTCTGAAACCATAAGGCATAGGGCTACCAAATTTGGCATGTAGCTTTATGTAGTAGACCTCTATCATGTTTCTTGAAATTATAGCCCTGGGGTCAAAATTGGCTCTGCCCCAGGGGTCACAAGTTTTATACATAGGCTTATATAGAGAAAACTTTAAATATCTTCTTGTCTGAAACCATAAGGCCAAGAGCTACCAAATTTGGCATTTAGCTTGATCTAGTTGGAGTCTACCAAAAGTGTCCAAAGTATAGTCCTGGGGTCAATTTGGCCTCATACTTGGAGGGGGGGGGGTTCACAAGATTTACATAGGCTTACATAGGGAAAACTTTTAAATCTTGGTGTACATAGCCATAAGGCTTAGGCTACCAAATTTTGCATATAATTATAGCATTATTTAGTGGACAGTTACAAAGAGGGCCCAAGTTACAGCTCTAGGATCAAGTTTGGCCCTGCACCAGGGATCACAAGTTTTACATGGGTTTATGGAGTGAAAAGTTCAGAAACCATCTTGTTACCAGCCATAAGGCCAAGAACTCCCACATTTGGCATGTTATTCTTCTAATACAATATTCCCCATTTAGTCAGACTGTAGCCATGAGGTCAAAGTTTTATAAGGGCTTATATAGTGAAGACTTTTCTTCGTGGTTTATATTTATAAGCCAGTGGAGCGATACAGGGCCATCATGGCCCTCTTGTTTGTTTTTTTTTTTAATTAACTAGTCATGCATTGCAGTTAGTAAAAATACATATACATTGGTTGATTTACATATTAAACCAATTAAATTGTTACATTACTATTTTACATCTTTTCTCAACTATGGTATCTTTCTTGCATATTGTTAATTATTGCTATATATTCTCTTACTTGTATTTGATGTCCATACTTTTTGTTATGCATGTATTTGTTTTTGATATGAACTAGACTTGGATAGAAATAAGTGAAAGTACATGTACTTTTGTTAACTTAATAATTAAACCAATTGAAATGTTGTTTTGATTATTTTACATACATGTATTTTCTTTACTATCACATATTTTTGCATAATTAACATAATCAAGAAAGTCTGTTTTGTATTTATTATGTTATTGTTTGCTCAGTGGATACCTTTTTATGACTGCTGAAGGCAGATTTTTTTTTTATTTGACCTTGGTACAATCTCTGAAAATAGAAGAGCACTTGGCATGACTGGTCGTAGAGGTTACCTATTTTAGATTCCTTGATTCGTAAAAAAGCCAGACTGTGTTTTTAGGATGGTTAATGCTCCATACAGATGACATGATTATCTTATATCTACAACTACTACCTAAGTCATAACTCTGTCACCACCATTGACGACTTAAGTAGCTTTTGCGAATGGTGTAAATCAAGATCAGACTGCACAGAACATGCAGTCTGATCTTTGATCTACACCATCCACAACCTGATGCTAGACTATGACTTAATTCATCTTCAGTAGAAGTGGCAATGTTCCTGTAGACCTTGAAAAAAAGTCACATTTTTTGAGCTGGTATTGAAAGAGTTTACCCTTTACCACACAATGCCAACTTTTAACGACCTGATAAAGAAGCCTTTTGAAAACATTGTGGGAAAAGGAAAAAATGCTGGTAACCAGCATTTTCTCCTTTTCCCACAATGTTTTCTACCCTATTAAAGGCAGAAGTCATCATTTCAGCAACATTTAATTTGTTGCCTGCAAATGCTTTCAAATTGAACCAGTCTAGAATGTTGTTGTATGGTAAAGGGTTAAGGATTATTAGTACTGTGATTTTCCTGTAATGATGACCATAAATATGTTTGGTCCGAGTTGTAGGTTACTATGGGTTTTCAAGGATAATGGTGACAATGATGATTTCTTTTGTTCTGGTTAAAGATGATTTTGAGTTTTCAAGAACGAGAATCATGATGGAGATGATGATTGGGCAGATATGAGAAATGAAGATTATTAACCCTTTCCCAAACAAGCCCTGGTTTTCACGTGTCTGCAGTACAAGTCTTTTGAAAACACTATGGGAAAAGGAGAAATTGCTCTTAACGAGCAATTTTTCCTTCTACCACAGTGTTTTGTACCCTTTTTGAGACCTTTCTGCCATTTTCATCAAATTTAAAATTGTCGTATGCAAACTCTTTCAATTTGGACCAGTCCAAAATTTTTCGTTCAGGAAAGGGTTAATGAATGTTTGTTTCTTGCAGCTCTTAGATATTTTTCATTTTTTGATTATCATATATGGGCCATGATCTGTGAAAAAGGGGCTTAATGCATCTGCGAAACGTATCGACCTTTGTTGCATGCAGCTCTTAGATCTTTTTTGTTTTTTGATTATCATATATGAGCCATGCTCTGTGGAAAAGGGGCTTAATGCATCCGTGAAGAGTATCGACTCGGGTCAGCCTGCACAGTCTGCACAGCCTGACCTGGACCGAAACTTTTTGCTATTTGTCAATTTTCTGTATGTCTAGGGACCAGTCTATCTCATAATTATATTGGTTTTTAGATATAATTGATTTTATGGATCCCTTCCTAATTATGTGGTAACTTGCTTGGTATGATGCATCATGGATGTATATATGTGTGTGTGTGGTCCTGCGTGGCTCATTGGTAAAGTGTAGGACTTGTAACCTTGAGGATCCAGGTTTGAACCTCACCGGAAGCACTGAGTTTTTTGTGGGAGTGTCCTTGGGCAAGACACCTCATAGCCCTAGCCTAGTACTGGTAAAACCGAGGACATACATGAATATGTGAGCTATAGCCATGATATTGCTGAAAAAGTGTTGAATGCGAAAGTGTCAATCAATCAATCAATGATTATCATATATGTTGTATTTTGGGCCAGCAGCCTTTCTTTACAATAAAATATACACCCTGTAATTGCTTACTTACTAATAAGTTGTGACACAGCTCACAGATTTATTGGTACACTGTTAGTGCCAAATAGGGCTCACTTAATGCGTTCACTGGTAGGTCAACACAGGACCATCCTGACTCTCTTGTTTGATTTACTGCTGGTTTTCTGTCTGCTTCAATCAACTGTATGGTCAAAGCTTGTTTGTAAGATAAGTTTTTAAGACCTAAATTTGTTAAACTCTTTACCAAACAATGATCCTGAACAATAAAGCTTTTAAAAACATTGGGGGAAAAGGAAAAGAAAATGGTTGTAACCATTGTTTTCACCTTTTCCTATAATATTTTTACCCTTTCTAAGACAAATCTGATCAACTGAGTCATTTTTTTTGTCATTGTCTGCAGTTGCTTTCAGTTTGGACAAGTCCAAAGTTTTGACATCTGGTAGATCCAAAGAGTTAACTCTTTACCACACAATCCCGACTTTTAACACCCTTGAAAAAAAAGCCTTTTGAAAACATTGTGGGAAAAGGAGAAAATGCTGGTAACCAGCATTTTCTCCTTTTCCCACAATGTTTTGTACCCTATCAAACAAAAATCACATCAAATGATCATTTGTACTACATTGAAATCGTCGTCTGCAAATGCTTCCAATTTGGACTGGTATAAACTTTTGTTGTGTGGTAAAGGGTTAAAGGTATTTTTATATGTACCAGTAACAACATGTGCATCATCAGACGCAATGGGTATGAGCCATGCTCTGTGAAAAGGGAGCTTAATGCGTCTGCAAAAAGTATCGACCCAGGTCAGCCTGCATGGTCCGCGCAGGCTGACCTGGGTCGAAACATTTTGCTATGGTCAATTTTCTGTATGTCAAAGGACCATTCTACTTCATGATTAAGGCAGTCGTTAAAAAAAGGGGCTATTATGGATCCATAATTATGGAATGGCTTGATAGGTATATTGCATTATGGAGATGCATGAAGCCCCCTTTTGCCAGAGCATGGCTTGTATTTGAAGGAAAGGAAAGTTTTATTTGATGATTTTGAAAACATGGTTGGAAAAGCATCATTCGTCACATGCAAATACTTATTTTTTTCTCAAAATGTTTTCAGTAGCTACGAACAGCAGAGACGTTTAAAGCTGTATTTGTATGGAAATGGGTCAAGGAAAGCTAAATGAGATTTGACTAGTGCTGATATTGTTTGTTGTTACTTTATTGTGTTTTTATACCTATATTGGCTTGTTTACATTTATCACTGTAATGCCATTAAAGTTTTTTATACATGTATATGGAAGTCAGATGTTATGATGACACAGCGCCTTGCATCATATATTCACCGTCCATTCCGAATTAAATTCTAATTGAGCCATACTATGTAAAAAGGGGGCTCAATGCAAGTGTGAAAAGTATCGACCCAGGTCAGCCAAGCTGACCTGGGCCGAATCTTTTAGCTGTTGGTCATTTTTTTTGTATGTCCAAGGACCAGTCTACATCCTGATTCAGTTGGTTGTTGAAAAAAGAGGCATTATGGATCCATAATTATGTGATGAATTGTTTGATATAATGGAGCACAGAGATGCATAAGCACCCTTTTGCCAGAGCAAGGCTCAATTTGATTCCAACTCTAGGAATCTGATTGGCTTAGACAGAACGTCCTAACTAATGAGATGGCTAAAGTTGATAAATGAATGATTGGTAAACATGGCCCCCGCGAGTTCATTTTGACCCTTTACCAAACAATCCCATGTTTGCGCGGCCCTACTGAGAAGTCCTTTTGAAAACACGGGAAAGGCAGAAACTCTGGTATTCAGTATTTTCTCTCTTTCTCACACTGTATGTCACCTTTTAAAGAACGAATCCAACCATTATACACACATCTAATATGCAATCTGCCAATATTCTCAATTTAGATTAGTCTAACGACCCCTGGAAAGAAAATTTTAAAAAATATTTTGGGAAATAGAACAAAAAGCTGGTTATCGACTTTTTCATTTTTAACGAGGATGTTTTCAGCACAAGTCCATCACCTGAGCCACATTAAATATATTGTCTGCAATTGTTTTCAATGTGGACCTGTCTAAACTTAGTTGTCTGGTACAGACTTAAATCCGTTCGCAATGTCATTGCAGTCATGTAACGGCTATGCCTGATGCAGTCTTTTAGGGCCACAAGCTGCTTTCCTTTAAAAATCGTATGTCTGCTGAGAGAAATTACATGTTGCAATGACTGTTATCGAAACCAAAGAAATGACAAGTACGAAGCAAGTAAATGATAGGAGTCATGCACTGTGAAAAGGGGGTTTAATGAATTTGCAAAAAATACCGGTTTATGTCAGCATGGGTCGAAACTTTTTGCTATTTGAGAATTTTCTGCTTGTCAAAGTACCGTATGATCCAGAAGGACAAACTTGTTTGTATGAATCCATAATTATGTGACGACTTGCCCAGAGAATGGCTCATACATAATGTATATGAAGGAAACACTGTCTGTCTGTCTCTGTCTCTGTCTGTCTGTCTGTCTCTCTCTCTCTCTTTCTCGCTGTCTGTCTGTCTGTCTCTCTCTCTCTCTCTCTAATACACACAAACAAATTCACACACTAGGAAGAAACTTAAAAAGAGCGAGTGGCTTGCATTTCTAAATGATATATGTAAAATGTAGATATCATTTGCTATCTGTAACGACCTTACTGACCGATATACACCTCATTACCTTTTGTAACAAATTGTCGCATACGACTTTGAAATCATTCTTGTAGATCAACAAGGTTGGATAAACGTGAAAACATTGAAGAAAGATCTGCTGTAGGGCATACAGGCCTTTACTTTGGTAACTCTCAGGTCGTGGAGTACTATTGTAGTACTACTGTGCCCCCCCCCCCCCAAAAAAAAAGATGTTTTATTGATCAGTGTAAAAGTTAATTTATCATGCATGAATCATACAAATGGGCTACGCTCTGTGACAGGGCGCTAAATAGCTAAATACATGTACATCTGCAAAAAGCATCGATCCAGGTCAGCCTGCACAGTCCGCGCAGGCTGACCTGAGCCGAAACTTGTTGCTATTGACCAATTTTCTGCATGTCAAAGGACTATTCTACCTCATGATACAGACAGTTGTTCTACAAAATGGATTTTATACATTCATAGCTATGAGATGACCTAATGCGTCTCCGTAATGCATTAAGCCACCCTTTGCCAGAGCATGGCTCAAATGTAATGCTATCAGGGTGAAATAATGTAGGTGGGGGAGGGGGCATTTGTCATTCCATTCTGTCTAACACAAGCACTACAATCCTGGGACTAGTTTTTTTCTTTTTTAGTTTTGCAAAAAAAAAAACACTTTTGAGTTGCTTCTTTTGGCAAGGGTACACTTGCATTACATCTCAGCCCTTAAGCTGCTAAGCGCGACTCACTGACCTTTAGCGGACAGTGTAGATCAAGATCAGACTGCACATAACGTGCAGTTTGATCTTGGATCTACACTGTCCGATAAAGAGATATTTTTCTCCAAAATAAGTTTGAAATAACATTATTCGAGTTTTTAGCTATCGGCTTGAAGGTTTTATCTAACTTTTTTAGCAGGATAAGGGTTATTTCATATCAAATATTCATATCTGAAAAGGTTCCTATCAAAGTCGTCCGTTGCAAGGTTGTACATTTCAGGAAGTAACGATTAATACCTGGAGTGTGTATTGTTCGACATTTTGCCTTCTCTGCTAACAGAAAGTGGACAAAGAATCAGAACGTATGTTCCTGCAGCATTGTCTTGGTCGACACATTTTAATAACATATTAACCCTTCACCAAACGACAAATTTAGACTCTTCCGAATTGAAAGCATCTGTAGCCGACAGATCTGAAAGTAGTACAAATGAACGAATTTTCTGACAGGATAAAAAAAAAAAAACATTTTGGGAAAAGTAGAAAATGCAGGTTACCAGCATTTTCTACTTTTCCCACAATGTTTTCAAAAGGCCTCTACCTCAGGGTCGTCAAAACTACTTTGTCCCTAGTTATGTGTCAGAACTCAAAAGATATTAATATTTCGCTGTTATACATCATTCATTTAACCGACGACAAAGAAAGTCAGTACAGTGCTGTACATAGCTTTTCTCCCAGAAAATTCACATTGGACTTGAGACGTTATGCGGTGGACAATTATAAACGTCCAAATATGGAAAGAAGCATCGGTTACAAATGTCTCATTATTGCGACTACTCATAGACGGTACTAGGTTAACACCTCGAGCGCTAGAATACACAAAAACAGATATTTTCAGTCACGAAAAAAAAAAGACCTAAATTTAACACATTCAATGCAATCTGATCTTGATCTAGATCTATACTGTCAACAAAGCTACTGATCTGCTTAGTGCTCTTCACCCATTACTCTACATACTATTTTAACATCTAGATTGCTATGCGCGACTTTTTGCTCTCCCGTGCACTGTGTAGATCAAGATTAGACTGTACACTGATATGTTCAGACTGATTTTGATCCACACTGAGTTGAACTGTTCAACTTAAATTTTCGTTGTAGATATTCAGCAATTTAAGTCTTTACCAAACGACAAAAGTTTAGACCCATCCAAACCGAAAGCCTTAGCAGACGACAAATTACAAGTGGCTAAACTCAAGATATTTTGTCTTTAACATGGTAGAAAACATTGTGTGAAAAGGAGAAAATGCTGGTTACCAACCATTTCTCCTTTTCCCACAATGTTTTCAAAAGCCTTCCTTCGTTAGAACTCGGGATTTTGTGGTAAAGGGTTAAGAATTAAAGCCGAAAATCGGTTTAAGAGGCACAAAGGACAAGCATTGATAGGAACGGGAAACATGTCTGCTGTTGAAAACTTTGTGGGAAAAGAAGCAATTGCTTGTTACAAGCAAGTGCTCGTTTTCCCCCAAATGCTTTCATAGAAAAGTTCATGTCGGGAAGCTTGAAACCCATTACTGAACATATACGACTTTTTACTCCCTTGCAGTTGACAACGATTGAAAACGGTGGGGAAAGTAGCAACTGCATGTAATAACCAATTGCTCCTTTTTCCACAATGTTTTGCATTCTTTTGAAATAATATTTGCCTTCTTTTCAAAGGTTTGTCCTAAATGAAACTTGTTATCGTTTTCCTCATCTGTAGATTCAGATGTTTTACAGAAACAGGAAAAGGGTAAAATAATCCCTTAGCCGTACATGTAGCAATGGGGTAGACCCCTTCGGCGCCATATACCAAAACAGGGGGTTTTTCCATACGACATAGATCAAGATCAGAATGCACAGAACGTGCAGTCTGATGTTGGATCTATACTGTCCGATTGCATAGTCATGCATACAAGTTCAAATTCTTTCCGACTTTCGAGCTGGATCGTATTTTCAGCCATTCGAAAGAGGAGGAGTTTAGACGTATATCTGGCGCTGAAAGAGTTAAATATTATCTATGTTTTCATAGCTTTGAACCCTTAAAGCTCTGAATTGATGATTTGGACCTTTTTAATTTGGAAAACAGCACAAAATATTGCAATTTAAATGTTGTTTCCGTTTAAAGATGTAACATAGTAGCAAACAGTGTAGATCTAGGATCAGACTGCACGTTCTGTGCAGTCTGATCTTGATCTACACTGTCTGCAAAAACAACTTCAGTCGGTTCCAGGGCTTTATAGGTTAACGTTTTCTCTTGGCACAGGTTGTAATGCTATTTACATGAGATCTTACATTAGTTTTCTTTCTACCTGTTACACTATCGAAGCATAGATTGTATTTGAACGCTTTACCTCTTACAGACGACAATCCCTTCTCGTAGCAAACGAATTTTAACTCTTTGAGCTCTTTGAATAGCAGACGACAAAAATTTTGACTTTACCAAATTGAAAGCAGCCGCTCTTAAAATGTGGTCTCTTTGTCTTCAATGAAGAACCTATTTTTAAGCTATAGAAAGACTCAAATTTGTTTCTAGAGAGTTAACACTTTACCAAACAGTACCAAGGTTTAACGACCCTGATAGAGAAAGCTTTTGAAATCATTGTGGGAAAAGGAGAAAATGCTGGTAACCTTTTTCCCACAATGCTTTCTGCCCTTTCAGTGGCAAATTTCGTTATTTTGAGCAATTTTTTAATGAGTGATCTGTAATAGCTTTGAACTTTGACAAGTCTAAGAATTTTACATTCTGGTAGACAGTGATATATTTACGTCAGTACTGTTTTCTCCTCGTCAATCAATGATATACTGGGCAATGACAGGTCTCAGTGTGTGAGGGGTTTAACTCTTTAACACACGACAAAATTTTAGGCTGGTCCAAATCGAAAGAATTTTGCAGACGACAATCCAATTGTGTATCAAAAACTGAAATTTCTCTGAAAGTGTAGAAAACATTGTAGGAAAAGAAGAAAATGCTGGCTACCAGCATTTTCTTCTTTTTCCACAATGTTTTCAAAAGGCCCATTTCTCAGGGTCGTTAAAACTCGGGATTGTGTGGGCAAAGAGTTAAATTATAAAATTATACTAGTAATCGAAATGTCTGGCTTCGAATTCCACTTGCGGCGGTGGCCCATAGGAAGTGTCTTTGGGCAAGGTACTTCCCTTTAAATACAGTCATACCAGCAAGCTAAAGCCTGGCTTCAAATGGGAAGCTGCAGCTCATCACGGATAAATCAATAATCATAAGTTATTAACTCTTTACCAAACGACAAAATTTTACGATTTTCCGAATTGAAAGCATTTGCAGACGACAAAATAAATGTGACTCAGAATTAGAATTTCTTATAGGTTGGTTAGAAAAGGAGACGATGCTGGTTACCAGCATTTTCTCATTTTCCCACAATGTTTTCAAAACCTTTCTGTTTCGGGGTCGTTATAACTC
Organism: Tridacna gigas; assembly: GCA_945859785.2. NCBI lineage: Eukaryota > Metazoa > Mollusca > Bivalvia > Cardiida > Cardiidae > Tridacna > Tridacna gigas. The sequence goes on from OX244030.2 coordinate 24,259,683, forward strand.
GGGATTGTTTGGTAAAGGGTCAACAGATGTTGAACATTCCAAGAAATTCTGTTACTCATTATCGTTTTGGCGATAACGCGGACATAACAACAGTGGCTCTACAGAAACAGTGCTACCAGTTAATAACACAGGGGGATGTTTTCCACATGCATATACTGAACATAGATACATGTAGATACAGAAGACCTTTTTCGCCTTGCAGCAACCACTTTAAAATATTGTAGTACATGTAATAGGAAAACTGCTCGCAAAGAGCAATTTCTCCTTTTCCTACAATGTTTTCATTTGTGTTCATGTCCTATTCATATAGTTGTTTAATAAAAGAAAAAATAAAACAAATTTAATCATATGAAAACGAAATAATGTTTGAATTTCGCAGTCATTCTTTGATCGCCATAGACTTAAACCCGAGCTGAGCACCGGTAGCGCAGGGAGGTTGCTTGTTCAAATCCTCAGCTCGGCAAATTTCTTTCCCAAAGATTGATGAAAGTCATTGCGACAGGATTCATTCCTCTCTCGTCGCTGATCATTGTTACGACAGTGGTTATGTGAAAAAAACAGCCAGAGGCTTGGGATGAATATTGTGCGAAGTTCTGGTAAAAGAAACTCTGGGAAAGCATGGAAAGGTGCACTGACTACCGCGATGTAACTGAAATAATGTTAAAAAACGGCATTAAACACCATGCAATCGATCGATCGACCGACCGACCGACTAATCGACCGACCGTCCGATCGATCGATCAATCGATCCATCCATCCATCTATCCATCAATCAGTATTAACCAGGACTCTTTCGACGGCTGAAAACACTCAGAATTTTATCATATATGTTTGACTAAACAAGCGGACGCTGCACATCTGATCGTGTGTTTTGAGTAACAGATTAAACTGTAAACACTGAAAATTTCTTTAGCCAATTAGAAAACTACTGTCTGTGCAATCTGATGTTGGTAACACGAGCCACAAAAATATTGCACGCTCAGCTTTATCGTAACAGTCAGGCTGAAACCTCTTACATATAAATCACGAAGTCTGACAATCTGATAGCTATATACGATGTGCATACATACATGTGGGACCCATTGATCTATAATAGGTATGAGCCATGCTCTGTGAAAATGGGGCTTAATGCATCTTCGAAAAGTATCGACCTGGGCAGAAACGTTTCACTACTGGTCAATTTTGTTTATGTTTAAGGACGATTCTACCTCATGATTAAGTAGGTTGTTTAAAAAAAAAGGTGGCAATTATGGATCCATAATTATGTGATGGCTTGCTTGGTAAAGTATATCACGGAGATGCATTAAAGCCTCTTTTGCCAGAGCATGGCTAATATGCAATGTTTTGAAGTCTTCTAGAGTAAGTAAGGCCAGATGCAAACAAACAAACGATTGGCTGTTCGGTCTGCCAGGAAACAGTCACGTTGACAAACGAAGATACTTATCTGGTTAGACATTTTCTTCACATGTCTCATTGATTTCAGATACCATTTGTGTTAGAAGCGTCAAAAGGGCTTTATCGGCACGGAATGTTGAATGGACTGATAAGCTCCGGGGGTAAGAGTCACACTGACATACCTGATACAAGTATACTGCATGATAAGGTTTTCTCTTATTAGAATGACCTTTAGTGCTGCTTTCTACAGTTCCAGTCAAATTTCGACGACAGATCATGTCGTTTCTGTACTTAAGCTCATAAATGCATTGACTTAACATACGGACGGTATAGATCAAGGTCAGACGGCTCATTCTTTGCAGTCTTTTCTTGATCTATGCCGTCCACAAAACCCCTTGCTTTCGCCTATGATACTGAGAGGGTTACAAGCATAACAATGCCGAGCCCCGTTTGCGCAGTCGGTAATGTACAGGACTTGAGACCAGAGGGTCGCTTGTTCGAGTCCCCAGCTCGGCAAAGTTCTTTCCAAGAATTAGTGATAGTCATCGTGACAGGATTGCTTCCTCTCTGGCCGCTGATCATTGTTTCGATGATGGCTTTGTGGGAAAGCATATGTAGCGTACAATATGTGGGAAACTGGGAAGAATATTGTGCGAAGTACTGGTAAACAAAATTCCAGAAAAGCATGGATAGCTGTACTGGAGGCCGCGATATAAGTGAAAAATGTTGAAAACGTTGCTAAACACCAAACAAACAAACAAACAAACAAACAAACAAACAAACAAACAAACAAACAAACAAACAAACAAACGATTTGCAAACAAATATATCAATAAGCTTAACTAACAGCATAACGCAGTTTTTTTTTTTCAATAAAAATTGATGTAGTATCTGTTTGAAATTCGACAGGTCACATATAACAAAAAGTAAAAACGAAATCAAATAACAAAGATATCACAATAACTTCGCTTCACCCTTCACAAGACAATCCCGAGTGTTAACAATCCTGAATCAGACGGCTTTCGACAACATCGTGGGAAAAAGCGAAAATACTGGTAACTTTAACGGTTCTGAAAAAGAAGGCTTTCAAAAACATCTTGGAAAAAGGCGAAAATGCTGGTAACCAGCTGTTAACCAGCTTTTAGCTTTTTCCGCACAATGTTTTCTACATTTCAAAGACAGGGATCGTCTTTTGAGTTACATTTAATTTCTCGTCTGCAAATGCTTTCAATTTACTCGAGTCCAGATCCATGTTTGCCGTTTGATAGAAAAATAATTACATGTAAGGAATCAAGGTCATTTCATAGACAACCCTTGACCTCAGTGGTCTCATTTGTGCGTATACAAATTGTTAAACTCATTACCTCCCTTATATAAGTTTTTCGGCCTAGCTGAATGTGTTTGCTTTTGACCTACTTTTTGGTACTGATAACAAATGAATAAATAAAGATTTGTGATTGGTAAAAAATGTAGAAATGTTTTTTTTTAAGGGCCCTGCCTATTTGCTGGCAAATTTACGCCGTCTATCTTTTTTAAAGATAATTATTGTCGTTAGTCAGCAGACCTGCGACAAATCACGACAGAAGGTGAAATTGCCTCAGACCACATTTTTGCTTTTCCCACAATATTTTAATGTGTATTCGTATGTGGAACCGAAATGTGTGCTGATAATCCATATTTTATGAGGCTGTTGTCGGGAGGGATGAGTTTATTTTAATCTCAACAACGTCTGGAGAAACAAGAAATATCTTTAAAAAGGATAAATGTCGTAAAATTTTCAGCAAATAGGCAGGGGCTGTTAGAATAAACATGTCTACATTTTTTACCACAGGGGCCCTTAGAATAAACGTGTCTACATATTTGACCAGTCACAAATTTCCACTTTATTCATTTTTTATCAGTACCAAAAAGTAGGTTAAAAGTCCGCACATTCAGCTAAGTCGAAAAATCCAACTATAGTAACCAGAAACTTTTCATGTTTAGACTCATAGCTGACTGTTCTATTATTAGTATTAAGAGTAATCACTATATATATATCCAGTATTTTTCGAAAATGACTCTCTTCTCTCAGATCCTCTCCAATATGTCGAAGGTTACAGTTAAAAAGAAAAACATATATCAAGCATTTCTCGAAAATGACTCCCCCCCTTCCCCCCCCCCCCCCCCACAAAAAAAAAATCTGACGACATTTACAGATTTACAGGTATAAAAATCACATCCACATGCATACAAACAATAATAATGGAGATAAGATTGTTGTCGGTATAGAAGGTGAACCCGTGCGTTTCATGTAAAGAGGCTTGCTATTCGGTCCCCTACTGTTTGGTAAATTAGCACGGAAGAACACTGACAATTCGCTTATTAGAAAACAGATATTGTATCTCTCTCATTCACATTTTATTTTTTCGTTTAGATGTGAATAGTCCTATAAGCGCATACCTACCCAAAGAGGCCGCATAGCAAACGTCCATTTAACATTTAGCCAGGACTTCGAAATGCGCAAAAAGTAGCCGGGCACCACGAAGTAGTCTTTACAAAGGATACTCTTGTTAAAGTTTCGAAGTGTGAAATTAGTAATATGTATTTTCTTCATTAGTTTTTAATTGCTGAATGTAAAAAAAAAAAAAAAAAATAGCATTATTCAAATATGCCGAAAACTTTTTGTGAAAATGAATGAGGTACTTTATGTAAATAACATAATTATTTTGAATTGTCGAAACCGTTGCCGAAGACTAAAATTTGTAAGAAAATGGTTTCCGTTTGTTTTGAGTAAATATCCTTCTGGTAAGATTAACAAGGAGGAAAAAAAAAACACAGTAAAGATTTGGCTCGAATGAAATAGTCGGGACGAGAAAACTAGCATGCTAAAAATTGCAGCCAACACTGGTGATTTCCTATGCAAAGCTTTTCTTTACAATTTTAAACCTTTACCAGACGACAAAATTGAAAGCATTTGTGGACCACAATTCCATTGTGGCTTAATTCTTTCTTTTTAGGATAGAAAACATTGTGGATTCCAGCATTTTCTACTTTTTCCACAATGTTTTCAAAACCCTTCTTTCTCAGGGTCGTTAAAAGTCGGTATTGTGCGGTAAGGGGTTAGACCTTATCAAGGAGTTAAAAAGTACAAAGCAACTTACGCAGCAGCATAGTAGTCATCTATTTTAAGCACATTTTGACAAGGAAACAAACAAAATAAACACTTTCGAATAACAGGATACACTCATATTTTGACATTTTTTTTTTTCAGCCAGAATGTCCTAGAAAACATCATTATACGCGCAGTCTAATCCTGATCTGCGCTATGATCAGTTTGTAGCTAGCTCGCTAAGAGACTTAATTGACGATATGAATGGTTGTTCTAGGACTCAACTCCCTGAAAAGACAGTTCATGACATTCATGCACGAAGACACAACCACATACCAACAGACACAAACACACACATACACAAGGATTGCTAACAAACAGAAATGAGCCATGCTCTGTGAAAAGGAGCTTAATGCCTTTGCGAAAAGTATCGACCCATGTCAGCCTGCGCAGTCCGCGCAGGCTGACATGAACCGAAACTTTTCGCTATCTTTAAATTTTCTCCATGTCAAAGGATAACTCGACCTTATGGTTCAGTCGGTTGTTTGACAAAATGGATTTCATGCATCCGTTAAAAGTTGATGTCTTGCTTGGTAGAATGCATTACGGAGATGCACTAAGCCCCATTTTGCCAGGGCACGGCTCAAATTTAATACTGACATGGGTCCTGGAAGGTAAGTGTAATTGACTTGTAGTAAGCCTAAGTAAGGACATTTTCGTTTGATCCTCTTAAGTAGCACAGGTCGTATGCGAGTGTCCCTGGGCACGCTATTGCAGGGTTCGTGGCTAGTGAGATAAAACGATGTGAAGACATGGGTCAGTGGGCAGTTTCTGTGAGGTGACTAACATCGTAAGATATTATTGAAAAAGTCATAAAAATAAAATATTATTCAAAGTAAGAGACGAAATACGGACACTGTGATTGGCATACATCTTTTGGCTTTATAAAAATACAAGCTCACATTTCAACAATACAAAATACAAAACACCAAAACAAAACCTATGTATACCTAATACTCTAACTGAAGAGATCATTTAACAATACTTTGTCAGTTTAGGGATCGTAAATACAAGATCCCTGGTTAATTTGGGCCTTCGTTTTTCCATAACCCTTTACATAATAAGCCGAGTTGTAACGACCCCGAGAAAATTGGCTTTTGAAAACATTGTGGGAAAAGGAGAAAATGCTAGTAACCAGCTTTTTCTACTTTTCTTACCATATCTCCTCTATTTCATGAAAAGTTCCAAAATTTTAACTATCGTCTGCGAATGCTATCGATATGAACGAATCCAAAAATTTAGTCGTTTGGTAAAGAGATAAACAGTAACACGTGCTCTGTCTACTAGTATATTTCAACAATAAACAAACCAAAAAAAAAAGATAAATAAATAAATGAGCCATTCTCTGTGAAAAGGAGGCTTAATGCATATACGAAAAGTATCGATCCAGGTCATCCTGCGCAGTCCGCGCAGGCTGACCTGGGTCGAAACTTTTCGCTATTTACCAATTTTTCGTATGTCCAAGGACCAGAATACCTCATGATTAAGTCGGTTGTTAAAAAGAAGTAGCTCTTATGGATCCTTTATTATATAATGGCTTGATTGGTACAATGCATAACGGTGATGCATTAAAACCTCTTTTGCCAGAGCATGGCTTAAATATGTGAACAACACTCAACGGTTCAGCAGTATTGATCTAAATCGTACTAAACCAGATGTGTTTATCAATCTCTAAAATGTAATCCCTCTTCTAGCGGCACCGCTATGTCATTAATGACGATGTCGTCTTCATAACTAACACAGTGCGAGAGTATAACACATGCTTTCACGGTAATATCTCCAAACACAGCCTGGGATTGCTTAATTAAATTATCCGTGAAAGAACGTTTCGATTCCTCCGCCTCCTCTTCGTACATTGGCACTGAAATGAACGAATGAAGTTTGGTTCCACCTTCGATATATCTCCATCTTATATTGTCCAGCTGATCGCGAGCCATGACACCGGGACCCAGTGGAATGCCGTTTAGGAGCCTTGGCAGTTTTTTCAGACACGTGTTTGGAATGGGAGTATCACTGTACACGGACTGTAAAGAGACTTGTATCAGAAAGCAATATTTATCGTCTTCACTTTTCCTCTGATTTCTGACCGTTTTCGCTGCTTCGGCAGAACTAATCGTAAAAAGAGAGACCGACATTTTGCTATCACTTCCTATATGGTTGTTCGTGTTCATAGTACGAGTGAAATGGGAGTTATCTGATACTGACGGAGATGGATGAACTGGGAAGTGTTGTACTCTGACCCAAGCTGCCAGCTTGATGTCTTGGTCGACCACTTTGAAGTTATAATTTCCTAACACCCCCACTAACTATCTCCCAACACTCCCCTCCAGACAAACAGTCCCTCCAGACGCTACTCTTTTTCAGTAACCACAATTTTACTCTCCATTCACAGTTCCATACCACGTGAGAGAAGGTAACACTCAAAATCACACCTTAACTAACGCACACAGTCTAGTATTCCAATGTGTTACCTGCAAGATACAAACAGAAAACTAATAGCCAATAAATAAAGCCGACCTTGAGTCCCCTTGAATGGAATACACCTTATACATAGAATGATATTGTTCCACTTACCTACTTATATACCCTTGATGTATGTTAGCCAGGTATAATCTAATTCATGCAATGAGATATGACGGCGAACAGCTCGAACGCTTTGATATTACAAACGCTGTCAAGCACAACATTACGTCTTTACATTGATTATGAAATAGGATCACTAAGTGCTGTTCAGCACATTTAACTCCATACCAGACGACAAAATTTTGAACCTCTCCAATTTGAAAGTACTTGCAGACGACGACATAAACATGGCTTATATGATGGGATTTGTATCGGATAGACTAGAAAACATTGTGGGAAAAGGAGAAAATGCTGGTTACCAGCATCTCTTTCTCCGTGTCGTTAAACCTCGGGATTGTGTGATAAAGAGTTAAATCAACGTCTTTTAAACGATTGTCTATCGAGGTGGGCGAAGTGATATTTAGAGGTAACTACGCCACATATAATCTTATTCCCCAGTCTAACCCTTTATTAACAGTACAAGTTTAGCTTATCCCAATACTAGTAATACGTACTTAACCCTTTACCAAACGATAAAAGTTTAGAGTTGTCAAAATTGAAAGCATTTGCAGACGATAATTTAAATGTGACTCAAATGACGCATTTTCGCCTTTTCCCACAATGTTTCCAAAAGGCTTCTTCTTTAGAGTCGTTTAAACTCGGGATTGTGTGGTAAAGAGCTAACCCTAATCATGCTAAATAAGTTAAATAAAACTTTCAATCCGATAGTAAAAACTAGAATAATCTTATTTCAAACTTATTTTTGGAGAAAAAAAAAATCTTCTATTCGGAAAGTGTAGATCCAAGATCATACTGCACGTTCTGTGCAGTCTGATCTTAATCTACATTGTCCGCAAAAGGTCAGTGAGTCGCGCCTAGCAGCTTAAGGGTTGTAAGTCCGGTATTTCAACTTTCGGTGTAAGTTCTGAGAAAGCACAGATATTTTAGTAACTAGAATTTACTTTCATAAACACTGATAAGGTGATACATGTACACTCTTCCATAGTACCGAACCCTTATCCTGCTGAATAAATCGAATGATAATTGATAAAAAAGCTAAATTTTGCTGTCTAAAAGTTCTTTCGGTGGAAAAGAATCACCCCATCGGAAAATGAATTTCTTAGATCAGACCGCATGTCCTGTTTAGTCTGATCTTGACTTATACACTGCCCGCAAAAGTACATCCTATTGGGTTAATCAGCGACTGTTCGCCTTTAGAAATCAGTGGGTAGTGCCTGCGTCAAAAACAATGGCTGGTTCCCTGGATTACCGTGACCTAGCTTGTCAATGGGGAACTTAGGAGTTAGGTGTCTACATTTTCTAATGTCGTGCCGTATGTTGGTACCTGTGTCTACTTACCTCAGTGCCGTTCTATTTTTTAGACTAAATAAGAGATACATGTATGTGGAGAACTAAATGCACGTATCGAAGGCACCATTTCTTCCACCAAACTCGAGAAGATAGTCTCCCTTGTAAAGTTAAGCTAAGGTCAGTGTTCCGATCCCCTAGAAGAGTTTTGGCCAGGCCAGGATTCGACCTTACAACCCTTGGATTAACCCTTAACTCTTTACCAGACGACAAAATTTTGGTCCAAATTCGAAGCAGTAGCAGACAGCAAATCGTGTGTGTTTTCCTAAGACGTATTTCTTTGCGTTTTGAAAACTCCGGGTCGTTTGGTAATGGGTTAAACTGCTCAGAAAAAACTAGAAAAATCTCGGACGGTGTAAATCAAAGATCAGACAGCCCGTTCTGTGCAGTCTGGTCTTGACCTACATGGTCCGTAAAGGTACATTGATTCGCGCTTTAGCAAATTCAGGGTTAAATTTTTAACGGGAAAATCGCATTAAGCTACCCTTTAGATCTAGCAGACGATAAAATCTTTGATTTGTTCAAACTGGAAGCATTTGCAGACGAGAAATCAAATGCGGTTTAAATGATAAATTTTGAAAGGGTAGAAACGATTGTGGGAAAAAGAGAAAATGCTGGTTACCAGCATTTTCTACATTTCTCACAATATTCTCAGAGAGATTTTTCACAGGATCGTTAAAACGCGGTTCCCTAGATTACCGGTAAAGGATTAAGCTATCCCAATAACAAGTGTCTGTACAGTTTTGCTAGACAATACACAACTGTATTCCAACAAAATATGATAGCGATGCTGCGTGAAAAGGGGGCTTAATGCATCTGCAAAAACAGTATCGATTCATGCCAGCCTGCGCAGTCCGCGCAGGCTGACATGGGCCGAAACTTTTTGCTGTCTTTCAATTTTCTGTATGTCAAAGCACTATTCTATCTCATGATTTAGTTGATTGCTAAACAAAATGGATTTTTTGGATCCATATTTATAAGATGACTTGATTGGAATAGTGCATCACGGAGGTGCATTAAGCCCCCTTTTGCCAGAGCACGGCTCATACGACTTTAATTCTTGGCAGCATAGCGACGGGTCAACCGAGTATGCCTACGTATGGAATGCAACAGAATAACCCTAATAGACAAGTATGTTTTCTTCGACCTGAGAAAACTGGGGCGATTTTACGCATCATTATAAATTCGGGTTTGACTCTAAATTCAAACACAGGTTATATACATGTAGTTGGCTGAGAACAATTCCATAAAATATATTGTTTTAATTTTAAATTGCCGGACAAGACGCCTGCTTTGTCTAGAATAGGCATAATTCTGAGTAGATCCAGTTCTTAGTTCCAAGATTGCTGGTGGCTATCGTTTGGTTGGATGAGAACAGTTCTGAAAATTGTGAGGTATCTAGTTGGATGAGAATAATTGAATAAATTGTGAGTTATCTGGTTGGATGAAAGCAATTCTAAATACTGTGTCGTACCTGTTGGGCTATGAACAGTTCTGAATATTGTAAAGTATCTGTGAGGATGAGAACAATTCTAAATTTTGTGAGCTATCTGTTGAGAAAAATTCTGAACATTGAGACTTTGTGAGGCACCAGGGTCCGTATTCACCAACCATTCTTAAGAACATTCTATGGCCTATTCTTCAAGGTTTTCTAAAGGTGAAAGTAACACAACTTCTGATTGGCTAAACCAAATATGGTTTAGCTAATCCGAAGTTGTTTTACTTTCACCTTTAGAAAATTCTGGAGAATAAGACTAACAATGTTCTTAAGAATGGTTGGTGAACACGGATCCAGATGTTATAAGAACAGTTCTGAATATTGTGAGGTATCTGTGGGGGAGGAGAACGATTCTAAAATACTTTAGGTACATGTATCTGTTGAGATGAGCACAGTTCTAAATATTGTGAGGTATCCTTGGGGATGAGAACAGTTCTGAATATTGTGAGGTGTCTGTTGGAATGAGAACAGTTCTAAATATTGTGCTGTATCTGATGGGATAAGAACAGTTTTGAGTATTGTGAGGTATCTGTTGGGATGAGAACAGTTCTAAATATTGTGTTGTATCTGATAGGATAAGAACAGTTCTGAATATTGTGAGGTATCTGTTGGAACGAGAAAAATTTTAAAAATTGTGAGTTATCTGTTCGAATGAGAAAATTCTAAATATTGAGACTTTGTGAGGCATCAGATTTCATAAGAACAGTTCTGAATATTGTGAAGTATCTGTTAGGATGAGAATGATTAAATAATACTTCAGATATCTGTTGAGATTAGCACAATTCTAAATATTGTGAGGTATCTGCTTGGATCAGAACAATTCTAAATATCGTGAAGTATCTTATTGGATGAGACCAGTTCTGAATATTGTGAGGTATCTTTTGGGATAAGCACAATTCTTAATATTGTGAGGTATTTGTTGGGATAAGTACAATTCTAAACATTGTGAGGTATCAGGTGGAACGAGAACAGTTCTAGATATTGTGAGGTATCTGTTTGTATGAGAACAGTTCTGGATATTGTGAGCTATCTGTTGATAGGAGAACAGACCAGATAGTCTGAGGTATCTTTTTGTATGAGAAAAGTTTTGGATATTCTGAGGTACCTTTCGGGATGAGAACAGTTCTGGGCATTTTAAGGTATCTGTTGAGATTAGCACAGTTCTAAATATCGTGAGGTATCGGTTGAGATGAGAACAATTCTAAATATTGTGAGGTATCTGCTGGGATGAGAACAGCTCTGGATATTGTGAGGTATCTGTTGGGATGAGAACGGCTTTGGATATTGTGAGGTATATGTTTGGATGAGAACAATAATAATTATTTTAAATATTGTGACGTGTCTGGTTGGATGAGAACAATTCTATGTAGATGTACTGTGTCTAAAATTTCGCCTCATGCTAAAGAGGTACAATTGCAGGTAAACTTTGGTCTCGATTTTTTCCCCAGACGAAATGTGTATAGCATTACTAACCCTTAATACCAAACAATGACGTGTTTTATAACATCCATGAGGAAGAATGCTTTTGAAGCTCCCTGGGAAAGGGTGAAAGTGGTGATAAACAGCATGGTCTCCTTTTCTCACAAGCTTTTGTACCATTTTCAGGGTAAACCGATCCCATCAGTGGAGCCAAATTTAACATGTCATCCGCAAATACTTTGAATATTGACGAGACTAAATTTTTGTAGTCTAGTAAGAAATTAGGGGTAAACGTCTACAGAGAGAACGAATGTTATCAATCATGTCTTATTCAATCGGCTGTTATCGCTAATCGATCTCGCTATCGATTGCCACAAGGATCTCTTATCTAATGCTCAACTAAAGCCTTTACTTATGAGCCACGGTCTTGCAAAAGGGGGGGGGGTTAATGCATCTCCGTGACGCATGATACCCAGCAAGTCATCACATAATAAGTGATCCTTAAATCCATCTTGTCTAACAACCGACGAAATTATGAGGTACACTGGTCCTTTGACATGCAGAAAATTGACCAATAGCGAAAGTTTGGGCTCAGGTCAGCCTACGCGGACTGCGCAGGCTGACCTGGGTCGATACTTTTCGCTGATGCATTGAGCCTCCTTTTCACAGAGGGCGGCTCAATCATATATCTATCACTATACCAAACGATTCCAGATTTTAACGAAGAAGGTATTTAAAATCGTTGTGAGAGGAGGAGAAAATGCTGATCACCAGGATTTTTCTCCATTCCCCACAATGTCCTCTATCTTTTTGAATGGACAACATGCCAAATCATCAAGGAGGAAAATTTGATTATTTTCTAGAAATCATATCAAATAGCGCTTTAGCCCTACACCACACAATCCCGAGGTTTACCGACCCTGACAGAGAAAGCATTTGAAAACATTGTGGGAAAAGAAGATGCTGAAAACCAGTTTTTTTTTTCTTTTCCCACAATATTTTATATCTTGTCAAAAGCAAATCAACTAATTCAAGCCTCATTTATTTGTGCCAATCCCCCGTAGCTCAGTCGGTAGCGTACAGGACTTGAGAACAGGAGGTCGCTGGTTCGATCCTCGACTTGGCCAATTTCTTTCCGAGGATTGATGATAGTCATTGCGACAGGATTCATTCCTCTCACCGCTGACCATTGTTTCGACAATGGTTATGTGGGATAGCAGCCAGTGGCTTGGAAAGAATATTGTGAGGAGTACTGGTAAAAGAAACTCCAGGAAAGCATGGATAGGTGCATTGGCCGCCGTGATATAACTGAAATAATGTTGAAAACGGCGTGAAACACCATACAATCAATCATTTATTTGTAGTCTACAAATGCTTTGGACAAGTCTAACATTATGTCGTTTGGCAAAGACTGAACCCTTGGGCTGCTTAACGCGACTAGCGGACAATGTAGATAAAGATCAGGCTGCACAGAACGTGCAGTCTGATCTTGCATCTACACTGTCCGGTGATGAGATATTTCCCCAACCCCCATAACTTTGAAATACCAACCTTTTTTTCCATAGGCTTGAAAATTTCATTTAGGTTTTTTAGCAGGGTAAGGGTTAACTCTTTACAACACGACAAAAATGTAGACTTGTCCAAATTGAAAGCATTTGCAGACGACAATTTTGATGTGCTCGACTGATGGCATTTCTCTTTGATATGGTAGAAAACATTGTGGAAAAAGGAGAAAATGCTGTTTACCAGCATTTTCTCCTTTTCCCACTTTGTTTTCAAAAGCCTTCTCCTTCAGGATCGTTAAAAATCGGAATTGTGTGGTAAACGGTTAAAATATCTAATTTACGCAATTAAGAGTGGGACCTTCGTAATGGCCATTGTTTTGTTATGCTGACAAAATTTACGGCCTTCTGTCAAATCAAGAAGACAGCAACTTCTATTAAATGAAAATCAGGATAAATCGGTCTGTGAATAAAGCAGATTTATCCAATTTTCGACCCTGAGGTGTAAGATTTAAAACAGTTATATTTAAAGAAAATAGGAGAAAAAGTCAAAAAAAAAATTATCATTATGAAATAAGAAAACAAACATTTAGTACTCTTAATGTCATTAATTGCAAGAACATTAATTTTAAATCAGTTAAAAACCCGCCGCAAGTTAGTCATCCACTCAAACAAATATACAAGCCGAAAGCCATTACTCTCTGGGTAGGAGCCGCATGATCAGCGGCAATCTTTTCAGGGGGTCCTGCGTGGCTCAGTGTTTGAGTGTAGGATTCGTAACCTGGAAGTCACGAGTTCGATCCTCTCTCGAAGCGATGTGTTATTCGCGGTAGTGTCCCCCGGCAAGGCACTTCATAACCCTCGCCTGGTACTGGTGAAACCCAACCCATATTATGCGAACAAGTGAGATGCCGCCGTGATATAATGTTAAAAGCGATGTAAATCAAGCAAGTTGGCGGGACAACTGATGTCGGCGGCAAAAAATGTTTAACCTTTAGTGCACTGAATTAATGACCTAGACCTTTTCAGTTAGGACATAAAGCATAAGTATTTAGACTTCATGGTTGTTTTGGCCAAGCTATATGAGCCATGCTCTGTGAAAAGGGGGTTTAACCCTTTACCAGACGACAAAACTTTAGCCTTGTCCAAATTGAAAGCCTTTGCATACGACAATTTCAAAGTGGCTCAAATGGTGCAACTTTGCTTTGATGGGGTAGAAAACATTGTGGGAAAAGGAGAAAATGCTGGTTACCAGCATTTTCTCCTTTTCCCACAATGCTTTCAAAAGGCTTCTTTCCCAGGGGCGTCAAAAGGCGTCATTGTGTGGTAAAGGGTTAATGCATCTGCACAAAGTATCGACCTCTGTCAGCCTGCGCAGTCCGCAGGCGAAACTTTTCGCTATTAGTCATTTCTAACGCGTCTGAAATGACCAATCTACCTCATGGTTTAGTCGATTGTTAAAGGAAATGGATTTTATGGACCCATGATTAAATGATGACCTGCCAGATAAAATACATTAACTCTTTACCATTCAATCCCGAGTTTTTAACGACCTTGAGGAAATAGCCTTTTTGAAAACCTTGTGAGAAAAGGAGAAAATGCTGGTAACCAGCATTTTCTCCTTTTCCCACAATGTTTTCTACACCTTGACATACACATAACAGCATTTCAGCTAAATTTAACGTGTCGTCTGTAAATGCTCTCAATTTGGACAAGTCTAAATTGTCGTTTGGTAATGAGTTAAGGAGATTCATTAACCCCCTTTTGTCAGATCGCCGCTCATATATACATGTATTAGGCATCTAACCAAAGTGATCGGTGATAGTCAGCGCATGCAAGTCGTATGGATAGTAACAGATATTGTATCTTTTCCCTGTTTTGTGACTATACATGGACATCAAATTCATATACACGTATTTAGTTTGCCTGATTAAACTCAGCAATAATCACAGATATCGCATCTTCTCCCTGTTTGGTGTCTAAAACCTTGTTAATAGTTAGCATATTGATCAATAGATCGTTCACCTTGTCGATTGACGAATTAGGTTACTTTGAAAGCTATCCTGTCACCAACTCTCATTCATTCATTCATTCATTCGTCCGGTCACTCACTCACTCACTCACTCACCTACTCCCAATCATTTGCTTGCTCGCTCGCTCGCTCGCTCGCTCATTCATTCATTCATTCATTCATTCATTCACTCACCCACTCACTCACTCACTCGCTCATTCACCCACCCACTCCCAATCATTTGCTCGCTCGCTCGCTCGCTCGATCGATCGATCGCTCGCTCGCTCATTCATTCATTCACTCACTCACTCACTCACTCACGCACGCACGCACGCACGCACGCACTTATTTCTGCCTTGTATTTCGTTTTCGTTACAAGGATCTTTTTCTTGTTTTGCTCAGTCCTGTTATACTCAGGCTCTGATTCTGTTCATTTTAAATTGTTCATCAATGCAACCATACACCTGACTATCCTTTCATATCGAGACTGAGTCAGTCAGTCAGTCAGTCCCTAATTCAGTCACTCACTCACTCACTCACTCACGTATTTATTTCTTCAATCATTCATGATCATTGTTTTGTAATTTGTCAAAATTTCCTTGTTTTTCGTTTTCGTGCAAGGATTATGTAATTTATTTGCTGAGTTTTCCTTTTCTAATTTGTTACATTTCATCACATTTTTCTCTCTCTCTTTTCTTTTTGTTTATACATGTATGTATTTCCATGATGTTTTGTTTGCACAATGTGCACCTGTGTTCTGACCAAGGGAGGGGCCTTTGCATTTTCGTCTTTTAATTGCAAGGGCCTCTTTCGGGTTGGAATTTGGCTGCAAATTGACTTTTTTTCTAATTAGTTTGTTTGTATGTGTCTTATTCTTTCTTTTCTTTTCCCCTTTTTCTATATTTTGTACTTTCATTGTTGTTATGATGCTCGCCGATTTGGCGGATAAACAATAAAATAATAATAATCGACATCGAATTCACATATTTAGTTTGTCTAATTAAACTCAGAAATAACTTGTCCACTTTTGATTGTCATTTCGTATTTTGAATATCCAATAGGGAAGTTCCACTTCTTAGGCAGTAAAAAAATTTCGTGTTGACAATTGAGCGTCAAAAGCTGGTATTGTCATTGCAGACGCGTATAGTATAACTCTTTCTCGATAAACCTTTTATTAACAGTTTATATTATTGTTTATTTTTGGGAATACATATTCAAAACCACGAACCGTGACGAGATAATATAAACGTTATCGTGTTGGGTTTATAAATTATCTCGTCATGGCACGTGCTTTTAAACCTGTTATCCTAAACACAAACAATAATATAAACTGATAATGAAAGTTTTATCGACTGAGAGCTATACTAGCCTACAGAACAACATACAACCATAATTATTGAGAACAATAAAAAAAAGGCACATGATCAACATGAATGTGATATATAAATTACTATAGCCTTGGGCTTGGCAAGCCAAGCCCAAGCTAAAAAGTGATCTATGAAAACAGTTTAAGATGAAGCGAACTTTTAACTCTTTAAAATACCGAACGGCAAGTTGACTTTAGACCCATCCGAATTGAAAGCATTTGCAGACGACAAACCAAAAGGTGGAAAAATCAATGCATTTTTCTTTTATAGGGTAGAAAACTTTGCGGGAAAAGGAGAAAATGCTGGTAACCAGCATTTTCTCCTTTTCCCACAATGTTTTCAAAAGCTTCTCCCTCACGGTCGTTAAAATCGGGGATTGTTTGGTAAAGGGTTAAAAATTAGTATACCTAAAAATGTGGTACACCATAAAAGTTTTAACAAGAATGGTGTGTTTCATGGCGAATTAATCTCGTTTTGAAATTTTGATTTAAATGAACTTTATCCTGCAAAACCCTACGTTGGGCGTTTTCCACACTAACAAGAAAATAAAAGTACAGGTTGTATAAAAAGTAAAACACACTGCGAACCGAAAGAGTGATTTAGGCGCATGAAGATCCTTGCTGTAGAGCCGTAAACCGGTTCAGCCGCAAACACTTCAGTCTGTCATCTGTTCTGACGTCACATAAAGCATACCTACGTTTTGAGTGGTACAATTGCTTCAAAGAAGACATGAAAGAAGAGCAATGCCAATGTTAAACATAGCTGATACACATTATTTCAGAAACATTAAAAAAAAAGAAGCAGCGCTGGATAATTGCGCTATATGGCTGACGTGATGCAAACACCATCCACGTTGAACACCGGTAATCCTACTTGTTTGTCTTTATGACAATTTTTTTCATCTTCGATATGGTAGATGTTTTGGCGGGGTGTTTTCTATGGGCTGGTTCAAGTCGTGATTTCCAAAGATGATACCGTAAGGTCGTAAGTGATACACGAACCATTCCAATTCGTAAATTTTGGTCGGGTTTACGTAGTGGAAACCAATTGCATAGTCACTCATGCTCTCTATTCCCTGCAAAGAAAATCAATTGCATTGTACTAGTACTACTATATTCCGAAATGGTGTTAATCTTGATTTTGAATTGATGTATGATTAAAAGAAATTACAATACGCATGTAAAATATAAAGCCTGTGTTTCACAACTGCTTTTAGATGTTAAATTTTCTAGAGTAATTCATATCTAAAAGCAACAATATCTTTTCCAACTACGCTTTCTATATCACTGTTGACATACATTTTTTTCATCTCAATATCTATGCCTTGTGTCACATATACATGTAAATATTATTTGAGCCATGCTTTGTGAAAGGGGGGTTTAATGCATCTCCATGACGTATTATACCAAGCAAGTCATCATATAATTATCGATTATAAAATCCACTTACCCTAATAATTGACTTAACCCTTTCCCAAACGACAAATTTTGGACTGGTCCAAATTGAAAGAGTTTGCAGACGACATTTTTAAATTTGATGAAAAAGGCAGAAAGTTATCAAAAAGGGTAGAAAACAATGTGGTAAAAGGAGAAATTGCTCGTTACGAGCAATTTCTCCTTTTCCCACAGTGTTTTCAAAAGACTTGTACTGCAGACACGTGAAAACCAGGGCTTGTTTGGGAAAGGGCTAATCTATAGGTGGAACGGTCCTTGGACGCGCAGAAAATCTAAAAATAGCAAAAAGTTTCGGCTCATGTCAGCCTGCGCGGACTGCGCAGGCTGACATGGGTCGATACTTTTTGCAGATACACTAAGCCCCATTTTTTTACAGAGCACGGCTCATTGGTATGTGCTGTAAAGTACCTGTAAATTTCTTCAATATTCATAATGATGACCAGGGAATAAAATAGGGCGTCAAAATCTTCGAATTTTATAATGAGTGGGATCAACCTCTGGAACTATTCACACCGTGGCGACAGTAGAATGCTGGTCATGTTTCCAGGGAGCAGTCATCGAAACTGGGTGATTTTCGTTGTAAAATTTGTTTCACAACCGATCGGGGATAAGTTAGACTGGTACCAGTCCGTTAAACAGAGCATTTTCATTTAAAAAAAAAAATAATAAAATAAAACCACAGAACAAATACACTCATATAATGTTCTCAAGGTCTGATTTACCCTGTATTTCAGATAAAGAGCAAGTAACAACATATATTCCTGAGGGTTTACAATAGTTGTGTACCTTGTTTATTAGAATGACTCAAATGCAGGGCATGAATGCCAGGCTAGGGATAAGTAAGCATTTAATTCTTTACCAGACAATCACGTGGTTTATCAACCCTGGGGAAAGAAGGCTTTTAATTAATATCCTGCTAAGTTCAATAAATTTTTCAAGCCAATAGTCGAAACTCGAGTAATGTTATTTCAAACTTAACTTTGGAGAAAAAATATCTCCTTATCGGACAGTGTAGATTCAAGATCAGACTGCAAATTCTGTGCAGTCTGATCTTGATCTACACTGTCCGAAAAAGGTCAGATAGTCACGCTCAACAGCTTAAGAGATAAAAATATTGTGGGAAAAGGAGAGAGTTCTGGTAACCATCATTTCCTCCTTTACCAACATTGTTTTCTACCCTATCAAAGACAAAATTCATCATTTGAGCAACATTTAACTTGTCGTCTGTAACTTCTTTTAATTTGGACCACTCTAATTTTTTTTTTCATCTGGTAAAGCGGTAAACTAACAAATAACAACTCTACATACATGTTTTGCCCCGTTTGCGTCATACTGGAGGTACCATCCCGGGTAGGCTCCCATTAAATGGGTACCAGGATCAAAGCAGTAAAATCGGTTACGGCCGAGGATATCCGATGAATTTCCGGCAAAGATCCCCATGTTGTAAAGGCATTTGCCAAATTCTGCATCATCGGCCCCGCCATTCTGTTCAAGAAACCAAAAGGTACATACACAATAGTAAAAGAAAGAAAGAAAGAAAGAAAAAGAGAAAGAAAGAAAATGAAAGAAAAAGAAAGAAAGAAAGAAAGAAGGAAAGAAAGAAAACGACGACGACGATGATGGTGATGATGATGATGATGAAATCATAATTATTATCAAAACAATATTATTATTATTATTATTATTATTATTAAACTGTTTTTTATTGCAACTTTTCAGCGCGAGAGAAACTATTCATGAGTCCATTTTGAAAAAAAAAAATAACGGGCTAGAGGGTCATACTATGAAATTAACCATTCAAATACAGATCTTTGCATGCCACAAACCTTCTAAAAGCGCACAGTGAATTTAGACATCTGTAACATTTCTATCTCGCCACAATTTTCTTCAAAATGGTCTGCTGCTAGCCCTAAAAGTTATGTGCAGCAAGCAGTGAGTGTACTGAGGGACTATATACTAACCTATAAAATTGTTCGATAACTTACTTCTCTGCACTTGCTTTTATCTAAACTCTGTTCTGCAAATAACTTCAATGCCTTTTTGCCAACAACAATTCCAGGGCCGCCGGAGAAGTAGCCTCCCTTTACTATAACTTTAAAATGGTGGCCAAAGTAATACGTTCCGTTGGTGTCCTGTATTTTAAAAAAAAAGCTTTTTAACAAACAAACAAAGAAAAAACTGAATGATAGGGACAATAACAAGAATGTGTCAACACGCGCTTTCCCTCTTAGTTTGGCTTTAAAGGTGTTTGTGTGTGTGTGTGTGTGTGTGTGTGTGTGTGTGTGTGTGTGTGTGTGATTAAATCGGCAAAATTCAACGTCGTACGTCACGGCACCCATTACGAGACCGTATCAACAGCTATAGAAACGTCATAATTATGGCGGGGGAACTCTGTCGGCAAATTCAACAGTATGCGCAGTTTCTCGACATAGTTATATCCCTTATAACATAGGATTTGACTGTAACACGATCCATGCGATGTAATGTACATTGCGTCGAAATAATAGTGTTCGAGTAAAAATGTATTCCGTTACCAATATTATGCACAGCTAGCTTGGAACCACTGAATCCTGTGGTTTTTGTTTTGGTACACTGCACGAAAAATGGTGGAAATCTGACTAAATGCTGAGGGAAGTGGCTTTTTCTGACTTACTGTGCTTAATATTTACACATGGATCTTACGTATCATATTCCTGCAAACTTGTGTCAGGGGTGCGTATTCACCAACAATTCGTAAGAATATTCTTAGTCTTACTCTTCAAGATTTTCTGAATATGAAAGTAACACAACTTCTGATTGGCTAAACCAAATGGTTTAGTCAATAAGAAGTCACGTTACTTTCAAATTTAGAAAATTCTAGACAATAAGACAAAGAACATTTGTAAGAATGGTCGGTGAATACGGACCCTGATTTCATGTGACCATAAAAAATCATATTCTTTGCAAACACCAAGTCATGCAATTTTATGCGATGCGGATCGAAATTTTTAGTTTGTCATAAATGTGCGCTTAAAATTTCATGACAAGGTGTTTGAAAAGAGTAGGATTTTTTTTTACCTCATTGAGGTCTCATTGAAGCGGGGCACAACTTTCCTACAGTATGATACATAAATACATGTATATCGATAAAAATGAGCACAGAGGGATCGAAAAGGCCATTTATTCTAGCATTTCATCAAAATTCCACCAGTTTTCCGTGCCGTGCATCAAAACAATAACCACCTGATTGCGCCCCCCCCCCCCTCCCCCACGTCTTCCAAGCAACCATAAGTTGCTGTTTTGCAAAATAAACTCAAAGCCAATGCAAATATTCAGTGGTTGAAAGGAACGGTGTCGCTTGTAAACATCAAATCCAAAAATGAAATACTAGTATGGTTCCAACGAATGTTGGCGGGGCTCGGCATGTCATTTTTTAGTCTAGAAATAAAATACAAATACCTGATTTCAATGTTGCTCTTCTCCGAATGACTCAGCAAAGCAGAGAGTGTAAATCGAAGATCAGACTGCACCTTTAGTACAGTCTGATCTTGATCTATACTGACTGCAAGGTCAATTATAGTTCTGAAAGGCGCTTTAAAAATTAATAGATACGACAGACGATAAAATATTAACGATGAAGACAAATACACGTTAAAAAGAATAAGCAAAAACATGGTGAGCAAGAATGTAAATAACTGGGTCATGCTCTGGCTAAAGGTGGCTAAATGAATCTCTTTGATGCATGATACCTAGTTGGAGAGGTGATCATACCTCTCCAACAGTGTTGAGTTTAAAAGGCAGACTGCCTCAGAAATTGCAATCGAAATCCACTTTGCGAAATTGTTCTGATACACAGTCTGTTTCGTCATGGTTTCATAAATAAACCGAAATCAAAAAACTGAAATAGGAAATAGACGTGTTTTGTTTTTATGTGACGAATTTCAAATAAAAAAAGAAAAATGCATTGATTTCATTGCAAATGTGTTTCGAAGATCGATACAAAAACCAAGATTATTTTCAATATTTTCTTCTTTTATTTCCTGTTCCATCATTCATCTTTTCGTAAACCGGAAGCTAAAACTAAGGGAGCTAGTTCTTGCTCAACCTCAAAGGATAGTATCAATTATTCATTATTTCTATTCAACGGATAGTTTCAATTACATTCGTTATCTTCAGAACCAAATGACTTCTCAAATAGTTGTAATTTTTCATTAAACAAATAAATCTAAGCTGAAAAAAAAAAAGAGAATTTCGCTAAAAAAGAGAAAGAATACCGCGGAAGAAGATGACACGACTTGAAAACCCGGGAAGGTCACATGTCTGTCATGCATTGCATAAGAGGTTTCTATGCAGCGGCAATCATATAGGCCTAATGCCTCACTTGTTTGTTAACGTGTTGTAAAATATATTGAAATTTAAAGCCAATAAACTATTTGAAAACACTGATGCTGACCTCTCCTGAATTCTCTTTTTTGTAACGAAGCCAACTTGCGGAACTATAAAGTCTATTTTGTCTAACAACATGAGGTAAACTGCCCCTTGGACATGCAGAAAAATGATCAATAGCAAACTGTTTCTGACCAAGTTAGCCTGTGCGGAACACGCAAGCTGACCTGAATCGATACTTTTTGCAGATGCATTAAGCCCCCTTTCACAGAACATTGTATAAAGGCAATCGCCTCGTAATTCCTTCTTACGACTAGTTACTCATTACTAGACAACGTCGTCATGTTACATCCCCACTGAAAACGGCTTTTGATAACATTTCAGGGAAAATGGTGACTTACTGTTACAAACAATTGCTCCTGTTTCCTCAGTGTTTTGCATATATATAATCGATAAAGATATTTCCAGCCCTTAGAATACATGTTCTTGTGGGCCCTACTTATGAGAAATAGTAGGACAGTTGTATAGGGATAGAGTACAGACCTCTCACACCAAAGGTTCTGAGTTCGAGTTCTGTGATCGGCGTCAGCTTTTAGAACAACTCGATCACGGCGCGAGTATATGTACTGGTAAAGGTTTCCGGGAGGCAATCATCGAGACTGATACTTTTATACAATTATCCTGTCACCTCCTATAAATCCCGTGTATAACACGGTTAGTTGGTTTGGTTATTTCCATTTATTTATCGTCGCTACCGGTTGCCCATCTGAGCGACGCCCCCAGAAGACGGTTAGTTGTTACGGGGGATAGTGCAAGGATACAGGTCGAAACTACTGAGAGCTTCGCCTGGTTCTTTAACGTGCTCGGCGTATAGCACCGTCACACGGGACCTCGGTTTAATGTCTCATCCGAAGGACTATTAGTAATTTTTAGTTGGCCAGCCGGGGATACGAACCCACAATCTGTAGGACATTGTGTTCACAAGTCCTACGCTCTACCTACTGAGCTATATCGGCCGGTTTATAACACGGGGTCATGTTAACTTGGTGGTATACGGTCAGTTGACCACGTGACTAGGTTTATTATGTCAATTTAGTCACGTGATCAAGTTTAGGCTAGATGATCATTTTACCAGCTACTACTATTTTCTAAGTGGTGAAAGAAAGGTATAGCTTAAAATGTGTGAACACATCAACACGCTGTTTTCAGTATGTATGTAAGATCTTTGTTGAAAATACTAACACAGAAATATCAATTGTCTTCTTCGTCACATTTTTTTTTTTTTTTTTTCTGCGGATGTGCGTCACGTTTATAACGTAGTCAATATCATTCATGACGTCATTATTGCAGCTACATATGTCCAGAGGGCTTTAAAAATTTTATCTTTTTTTAAATTTTCTCATAGTGAAAAACACGTCAATATGTGCCTTATTTCAAGCGAAATAGTAGATTTAGTCGGATTTTGGTTTATAAATGAGAAACAGGATCAAAATAGAATGGACGGCTGGTGTCTTGGATGGGTTAAGTTTATCGGGCTCGGCTCCGAAATTTATCCGGTTCGCCTTCGGTTCACCAGATAAATTCCTCCGCCTTGCCCGATAAACTTAACCTATCCAAGACACCAACCGTCCATTCTCTATTTATGTTGTAAGATCTTGTTAATTAAACGCTTTAAAATAAATAGAGAAACGTAACCAGAAATAGCATAATTATATGATAAAGGGGTAATACTGTACTTGGTGTTGGAAGTATTTGAGCAGACTGTGATTTTTTACTGTTATTTCTAAATTTATCAATTTTAATGTATCAGTAGATTACTAACCCTTTAATCACTTACCAAACGACAAAATTGAAGACTTGTCCAAATTGAAAGCATTTGCCGACGACAGAATGTCTGAAATAATGTGATTTTACATTGAAAGTGTAGAATACGTTGTGGGAAAAAGAGGGCCGATTTCCAGCATTTTCTCATTTTCCCACTATGTTTTCGAAAAGCCTCCTTTCCCAGGATCGTTAAGACTCGGGACTGTTTAGTAAAAGGTTATCCTATGCCACAGTTTTCGCCATTTCACTTTCAGTATTACGTTATATTAATTACATTTATGTTCTCTCTGTAAATATTTGTTCGCACACCTTTTCACTTTATTATTTTTTTTTCAGGACCTGAAATTTTCGCATTGAAGTTGATCGATTTGTACTAAGGAGTCAACTTTTGAAGCCCTCAAGTAATTTTTTTAACAGGTAGTTCCTGATCGAAGTTTAAAAATTGAAACCAACCACATGTCGACCTTTCTTTCATGTAAAAACTGATCGATATATCTGATCAAAACCAAGATACGGGGCTGTAGGCTTATTCAACAAACCATTTTTGTTTTGTTCTGATTCTAAATTCCATCACGTACCATCTGATTGGCCAAGGCGCTCTTTCTAAGACAACCACGTACCTAGTTTTGGAATGTAGAACTATTAGATAGAGCTTTTCGAAAAAGCAGATCTTATGTAAATGTTATCATTTTTACTAAAAGAGTTGGCAAAAACGATATGACGCGAGCCCTGGCGGGCATTTTATACATTTTAGTCAACAAGTTTAATAATCAAAGTGCTGTCAGCATTGAAATTGGTCGATATTGAATAACCAACTGTTTTGAAAATCACACTACTAATGGTGGTTGTATAAACGCAAAAAAAAGTAGCTCTTGTAGGCGTTATATTGCCATATATCTTTGATTGTGGCCTTGACAGTGGATTACGGGATTCATTGCTATTCTTGCAAAAGACTATCCACTCCAATTTGGACGATGTCTACTTACAAAGATGTCATCGATTGGATACAAGATGATAGCTTATATGGAAATTAAGTCAGTGACCTATGCAAATCAGGTTAATCTTTACTTATCCCAAGGCAATTTTTTTCATCCTCGTGTTTTTTTTTTCGTGGGTGTTATAGGTCTCGGCTAAGTTCGGCCAACCGATAAGAACGTGAAAAGACATGGAAATATCATCTAAAATTGAACCCTAGAAAGTCTTTCAATGCCAAATCATCAAATTGGTATGTTCTTCATTGTCTGGTACAGGGTTAACGTGGTACCTAGATGCTTTTCTATTAGCAAACACTTTCAGGATTAGGCTAATTTTTTTTAGTGTTGGACACCGGTTCCAACATTATTTCATTTAGGTTATATCTAGGCGGCCCCTTCACCTATCCATACTTTACCGTTGTGTTTCTCTTACCGGAGCTCGCTATACCATTCTTTCCAAGCCACTGGCTGCTTTTCCACATAACCATCATTGAATCAATAATGCTCACAGAGGAATGAATCTTACGCTTAATGACTATCGTCAATCTTAGGAAAGAAATTGGCATGGCCGAGAATCTAACGGCAGAGACACAGAGAGAGAGAGAGGGAGAGATGGGGAAGAAAGAAAATACGTATTAAAACAGATTTTTTTTTTCACTTAAGTACAGTAAAAATGCTTACTTGGCCGGAAAGAAAGTAACGTAAGTTTTCCAAAATGACGTAAGCGTCATCGTCAGTTCTCATGAACCAATCATAATCATGGAAATGATGTTCGTAAACGTAGCGGAATGCTTTTGATGTTTTCGCTTGCAAATCATTTCTGCTTTCACCAGTTCCTAAACCTGATAAAACAAATGAGCAACGCTCTGTGAAAATGTTGTTCAACGCATCTGCAAAAAGTATCGACCCATGCAAGCCTGCGCAGTCCGCGCAGGCTGGCATGGTCGAAACCTTTTGCTTTTGGCAAATTGGTTTGATACTAAAGGACCGTTGCACCTCATGATTAAGTCGGTTGATAGACAAAATGGATTTTATGGATCCATAACAATACAATGACTTGCTTGATTTATTGCATCACGCAGAGATGCATTAATCCTTTCCCAAACGACAAATTTTGGACTGGTCCAAATTGAAAGAGTTTGCAGACGACAATTTTAAATCTGATGAAAATGGCAGAAAGTTCTCAAAAAGGGTAGAAAACACTGTGGGAAAAGGAGAAATTGCTCGTTACGAGCAATTTCTCCTTTTCCCACAGTGTTTTCAAAAGACCTGTACTGCAGACACGTGAAAACCACTTTTTCGTAGAGGGCTGGTCAAATGGATGGTACTAGTATTAAAGTGGCACGTGCACAGATTCCCGTTTGTCTCGGGGTAGATCTAGCCATTATTGTAAAACAAAGACTAAACACTTTTCAAACATAGTCGATGATATAGGTCCCGCCGTGTGGGTAGCTCAGTCAACAGAGACACTGGACTACGGTTTTGACGGTCGTGGGTTCGACTTGCCCGCTTAATTCTCTTGAAATATTTAGCAAATCGTTAATTAACCAATAAATAGAAATATTCTTTTTAGATATAATTATATTTTGTTGTGATGTAATCTACTGAACCATTTCGTCAATATGCCAGCGTGAAGCACAGCCTTGTGAAACCAGTCATAGTATTTTTCCACTTTGGAATGTCTCATCTCCGATATAAACATTTACCAAACGATTGCGTGTTTTACCTATCCTGACGAAAACGGCTTTTGACAGCATCATTGGAACAGCAATAACTTTTCTCATGAGAATTTCTACTATTTCAAACAAAAAACCTTACTTTTGGCTACATTTAATTCATCGTCTGCAAATGCCTTTAATATGTACAAGTTAAGAAGTTTTGTTTGTCTGGTACAGAGTTACAACAGAGATGTAGCCTACTGACCCTTATCCTGCTAAATAACCAAAAAGAGACTTTCAAGTCAATAGTAAAACCCATAACTTTGCTATTTCAAAGGTATTCTGGGGGAAGAATATCTCCTTATCGGACAGTGTAGATCCAAGATCATACTGCACGTTCTGTGCAAAGGTATATTTGGGGAAAACATTTCCTTATCGGACAGTGTAGATCCAAGATCATACTGCACGTTCTGTGCAAAGGTATATTTGGGGAAAACTTTTCCTTATCGGATAGTGTAGATTCAAGTTCAGACTGCACGTTCTGTGCAGTCCGATCTTGATCTACACTGTCCGCAAAAAGGTCGTTGAGTCGCGCTTAGCAGCCTAGAGTTAACCTATTTTAATTTTGAACAGTCGAGATTTCACTACTGTTACCTATAGTGGGAAAGCTGTCATTTCCAACAGAACTAAAAAATAGAAGCTTGTTACATCTTTTGCCCCATGTGTTTTTGATATGCCTTGACCGGGTCTCAAGATTTTTGGGCTGGGTCATCACCCAACAGAGAACGCGAACTTTATTGTAGAGTTCGTCTGCAACTGTCCGATCGTCTGAAAGAGATGCCAAAATAAGTATTGTGTCCGGGAAGGTACCGAAATAAAGACTTACAAACACTCGTATATGTACCACACTGTGGAACACGGGGCTTAACCCTTTCCCAAACGACAAATTTTGGACTGGTCCAAATTCAAAGAGTTTGCAGACGACAATTTTAGATGATGAAAATGGCAGAAAGTTCTCAGAAAGGGTAGAAAACACTGTGGGAAAAGGAGAAATTGCTCGTTACGAGCAATTTCTCCTTTTCCCACAGTGTTTTCAAAAGACTTGTACTGCAGACACGTGAAAACTAGGGCTTGTTTGGGAAAGGGTTAATACATCTCAGCTATGCATTATACCGTGCAAGTCATCAGATAATTTTGAATCTATGTAATCAGTTGGGTTTTTTTCTAACAATTAAGTGGATCTGGAGGTAGACGGGTCCTTTGACATACAGAAAATTGCCCAAAGTTTCGAGGACTGCGCAGGCTGACCTGGATCGATACTTTTTGCAGATGCATTAAGCCTTCTTTTCACAGAACATGGCTCATATGTAATCTGGAGAGTTACCTTTAGTGTTAAAATTAATTTCAGAAATGCTCGAAAGAGAACGACGTTTGATTACTGTCTTGTTCGTGGTGCATCAAATTGCCAGAGCTATTCCAAATATCGTCTTAAATTCTAAATTTCATGTCCTAACTGACGGTTCACAAACAAGAGTTAACATTCTATACTGTATGGGTGCTGAAACTCATATACCGGCAGTTAGTAAAGCTGGTTTTCAATAGACGAAATGCATGTCAGCGTAAATGCATCACAATCAAAACGAATTCATTATAATTTATAGGTATATCCACATAGTTTGACACTTTACCGAAGAGTCCCCGAAGTGGACCCTAATAGGGAGGGTATTTTAAAGCATTTTGGTAACAGGAGAAAATGCTGCTAGAATTAAACTGACATACAGTTGGCGACTTTAATTCTAGAAGATATTCATTTGTCTGTCAGCGACTGAAGCTTTGACAAGCAGTACTATGGTACATTGTCAGCCCGCTAGTGGGCCTAAAACTATACATGAGCCATGCTTTCTGAAAAGGTGGCTTAATGCAACTGCAAAAAGTATCGACCCAGGTCAGCCTGCGCAGTCCGCGCAGGCTGACCGGGCCAAAACTTTTTGCTATTGGCCAATTTTCTGTATGTCCAAGGACGAGTCTGTCCCATGAGTCAGTTGGTTGTTAGACAAAATGGACCAGTCTACCTTATGATAGAGTCGGCTTTTAGACAAAAATAGTTTTAATGGATCCATAATTATGTGATGACTTGCTTGGTGCAGTGCATCACGGAGATGCATTAAGCCCCCTTTTGCCAGAGCATGACTCATATATATATATATTTGGATTTCAGCGGTGGATGGCCCTTGGATGCTCAAATGCAACCAATCCCGCAAATGCCATAATTATTGTGCGGTGGAAAATAAAATCCTCGGTTACAGGATGTACTACCAAGTTACAATTAGTACCAATAAATTGTCCTAGAGCACTAAAAATCAAAAGTCCATGAAAATTTAAATCGCTTAACCCTTTACCAGACGACAAAGTTTTAGCCTTGTCCAAATTGAAAGCATTTGTAGACGAAAATTTTAGTGTGGCTCAAATGGTGCAACTTTTCTTTGCTATGATAGAAAAACATTGTGGGAAAAGGATTGATTGATTGATTGATTGATTGATTGATTGATTGATTGATTGTATGGTGTTTAACGCCGTTTGCAACATTATTTCAGTTATATCACGGCGGCAGTGCACCTATTCATGCTTTTCTGGAGTTTCTTTTACCAGTACTCCGCACGATATTCTTTCCAAGCCACTGGCTGCTTTCCCACATAACCATCGTCGAAACAAGTGGGAAAAGGAGAATTGCTGGCCACCAGTATTTTCTCCTTTTCCCACAATGCTTTCAACAGGCCTTTTTTTTCAGGCGGCATTGTGCGATATAGGATTAATCAAACAATTTCGAAATTTAACGAGCCTGAGATAGAAACCTTTTTGAAAACATTTCCTCCTTTTCCAACAATGTTTCCTATCCTGTCAGAGAACTCAAGCTCATTTTACTAATATTGAGTTTGATCTGTAGATGTTTTGAAACTGAAAGAGACTAGAATCTGTCGTTTGGGAACGGGCTAATGTACGAGTACCTGCTTTATGCAGACTGCCATCTTTAAACGGCTTTAGTTCTGTATCTTTAACCTCTTTTTCCTTTTCTGGTTCTTTAGTCTTGTTCTGGGCGGTCATCTCCTTGCTGTGAGAAAAGCAGCAAAGTAGAAAAATGGAACAGAAATATACTTGCAAAAAAAAGTAGATGTGTAAAATTCTTGTACAACTCAAAAGGTAGTTTTTCAATGTGATATCAGGAGGCTCACAACATAATACTGGTAATAGTGCGTTTTCGATAGTCATATAAAAAAAATCGTGTTCCGTATGTAATTACCCAATATTATTCTAGGAAAACGCACATAACATAAATAAACAGCATCGAATACCGTTATTTTTACTCCTCTACAGTATATAGTGTTTATATAGTGTCTTGCCCGTGTGTTCATCCCACTTCAACCGTTTTAGACAAACTCGTACAGGTTTGTTTGGGTTCGAAAGACAAAACTTGTCTGACAAAGTTCAGTTCTATCAACAGTATTTCAACCATATCAGAGGCCAGTACACCCTTTCATGCAATGCTGCAGTTTCTTTATCGAACTATGTACAATACAACGCACAACGCCCATATGCGGCTTTCTCTTAACACCGAAGTCCTAAAGTACAATAGTCAGCTGTGGCCCAGGAATTATTATTGCTGCAGTGAAATACTATGTCACTAAATTAAAACGTGCGGATTACAAGCATTGAGAGTGACACGAAATAAATGTCTT
Source organism: Tridacna gigas (assembly GCA_945859785.2). Taxonomy (NCBI): domain Eukaryota; kingdom Metazoa; phylum Mollusca; class Bivalvia; order Cardiida; family Cardiidae; genus Tridacna; species Tridacna gigas. The sequence goes on from OX244030.2 coordinate 24,289,962, forward strand.
TAACAGTGGGCCACGGCAGAATCCGATGTATAACACATAAATGAATACAAGATCATATCAATTCTAAGGCCGAATAAATGAAACGGGCACTTTAGCTCAGGTTAAACAATTGCAATTTCGTGCCTATGTTGGCAAAAAAAAAATAGCAAGACTTGAATCTGGGGATGTACATGATCACAATGTACAGTCTACACAAGCTGATCTTGACTGATTGATTGATGGTATGGGTTTAACGCCGTTTGCAACACTATTTCAGTTATAACAGGGCGGCCAGTACACCTATCCGTGCTTTCCTAGAGTTTCTTTTAACAGTACTACGTACAATATTCTTTCCAAGCCACTGGCTGCTTTCCCACATAATCACCGTCGAAACAATGGGCAGCGGTGAGAGAGGAATTAATCCTGTCGCTCTGACTATCATCAATCCTCGGAAAGAGAATGGCCGAGCCGGGGATCGAACCAGCGACCTCCTGTTCTCACATCCTGTACGCTACCGATTGAGCTACCGGGGCTCGGCTGATCTTGATACTATTCATACCAGTACCAAACGTCGTGTTTTGCTGTTTTACAGTCAACCGTCTAAAAACTTGAATACCTTTTTATGATTTCAAAACTTCTTTGTGCAAGCGTTCTTATATCTTCTTCCATTCCTCTAACCGATTTCAAATCAGTTTTCATGGCTGACATTTCCTGCAACCCTTCCTGTAGGGCGTTGAGCTTTTCCAAGGTGAGAGCATTGCACTCCGATACTTTAACACTATTCACTGTGGCTATAGTGGTCACAGCCCCCATATACGAGAACGAGAACCCCACAACAAACCCGAGGAACAGTCCTGCAAACATGGAACGCCAGGACGAGGACAAGGCCTCTTTTATCGGCATCTTCGACGAAGCTGAAATAAAAGGCACAAAGCGTGTCACTACTGACTGCAAGGACAGAAATTATTAACTATTTAGAAGACGACGAAAATCAGACTTGTCCAAACTGAAAGTAGCTGCAGACGACAATTTACGTGTGACTGAAGTTATGGAACTTGTCTTTAACAGGGTAGAAAACATTGTGGGAAAGGGAGAAAATGCTGGTTACCAGCATTTTCTCCTTTTCCCACAATGTTTTCAAAAGGCTTCTTCCTCAGGGTCGTTAAAACTCGGGATTGTGTGTTTATGGGTTAACTCATTACCAGAACGAAAAAATTTTAGACCTGACCAAATTCAAAGCATCATGCAGACGACAAATGATATGTTACTCAAATGATGGGCTCTATCTTTGAAAAGGTAGAATGCATTGTGGGAAAAAGGAGAAAATGCTGTTTTCAGCATTTCCTGCGTTCCAAACAATGTTTTCAAGAAGGTGATTGGGCCACATGTTAAAGTGTTATTAAAAGCAACAATCTTCAGAAAGAGTATCTGGGCCTGTATTCACCACTACATTCTTAGTCTTATTCTCCAGAATTTTCTAAATTTGAAAGTAACACAACTTCTGATTGGCTAAACCATTTGGTTCAGCCAATCAGAAGTTGTATTCCTTTCAAATTAAAAAGAAAAAAAAAATCTTGGAGATTTAGACTAAGAGTGTTCTTAAGAATGGTTGGTGAATACGGACCCTGGTGAATTTACAAATTCCGGGTATAATAAATCGAAGCTCAAATGCTCAAAACTGACCAAAACGAGAACACAGCACATCAGATACTGACTGCCTTGGTCCTTTACCACACGACAAAATTTTAGAAGTGTCCTAGTTGAAAGCGTTTCATCAGACGACAGGTTGAAAGTGGCTCAAATGTTGTAATCTGTCTTTGAAAGAATAGAAAACATTGTGAGAAATGGAGAAAATGATGCTAACCGGCAGCCTTCTTTCTCAGAATCGTATAACCACGAGATCGTTTTGTAAGGGGGTTAAGAAATGCAACAGGCTACAGGTTTATAAATCTTATACAGCACATGTATCTTAAAAGTAACTCGTGGATTTATTTTAGTGTAGATGATGCAGACAAAGATAAGACGGGAAGTCTGATCTTGGATCTACAATCTAAAAAACTATTTGGCATATTCTGGCCAAAACATCCCAACAATAGAGAATATTTCACCCGAAACCACTAATAGGCTTAATGACAATAAATATCTAATTCTTTTATTTCGCAGTCGAACGTTTGTCAAATGCAGGTTTCCTTTAGATAGGTACTCGTATTTAAAACAAATGGGTGGTGCATATGATAGATTCTGCCGATAGGCCCAGACCCGAAACAGTCTTTATTTTTTTTTAAAAAAAAGCAGCAACAGTTTGTTATGAAATAGTAAAAATTCAATGGTCAAAATAGTCAAAGTGCCTTTACAAGCGCCCTGGTATTCAGATGGACATTGTCAAAGAAGTCCTGCATCGACCCTAAGGATGTCAATCGCGAGTTTAACATCTATTTGCAGATTGATGAGATCAAAAGCAGACTCCAACCTGCAGTCAGACTTTGACTATACTGTAAAAAATATGTGTGAGGGGCTTTTTTATCCGATAGGTCCGAGATGACAATAGAGGTGGGGAGGGAGAAGGGAAAGGTGTCCCAAAACTAAACGCTTGCTTTAAACTATACATAAGGAGTTAATAATTGTCCTCCTCTTATTACAATTTTAATCTATACTGTTAGCCCCTTGTTTTTATTACCCACAATTTCTAACGTTTCGCCCAAGTAGTCTTGCTATAGTTACAAAGATATACCAAAAGATTGTACGCCCAGTTGGTTTCGAAGCCCATGGCAACCGAACCGAAATTGACTGCACGCAGCACCGATCAAGCGAGAAGCTGACTTGTGATATTATCGGATGATCTTGTCATACCGCAGTTTTCGACACTCTATTCTCACGTTTTCTCTTTTGAAAAATTATATTACACATCCGCATTCGCTGCAGTCGAATAAAATTATCGAGTGGGCTTGCGCGTGACAGAGAATAATGCTACCGAGATGAGCCTTCTTGTTTATCGTACGAGCACATGTTATTTTATTGAATACTTAACATACATAGCGTAGATGTAGATGTAATTTCTGCAAAGATATGAGGGCACATTCCTGACTTCTGTGGCACTCAAGAATAATTTTGGTTGACCCGTTACAATGCAATCCCGTGTTTAAACGACCACGCTCTTGAAAACATTGTGGAAAAGGGAGAAAATGCTGGCAACCAGCATTTTTCCCTATTTCAAACAATGTTTTCTATTTTTACAAAGTTAAAACCAGATTGGTTAAGACACAATCTGCAAATGCTTTCAGTTTCAGAATAGTCTGAAATTTTGTCGTTTGGTAAAGAGTTAACTAAGACATAGCCTATGCAAAGCTTGCTTGAGAGAAAAGATTACGCGACGTTTGGGGAAAAAAAAAAAAAAAAAAATGTGAGCCATGCTCTGTTAAAAGGGGGCTTAATGCAATTGCGAAAAATATCGACCCAGGTCAGGCTGACCTGGGCCGAAGTTTTTCGCTATCGGTCAATTTTCTGTATGTTCAAGGACCAGTCTACCTCATGATCAAGTCGCTTAATAATGGCTATTCGGGATCCATAATCATAATTTATTATGATGACTTACTTGGTATAATGCATCACGGAGATGCATTAATCCCCCTTTTGCCAGAGCATGGCTCATAGAGTAGACTCGCGCTTTTCCAGGCATTCAAGCGAGCTCTGGGTCGGTATTCATCAACCATTCTTGCGAATATTCTTAGTCTTATTCTCCAAGATTTTCTAAATTTGAAAGTAACAAAACTTCTGACTGGCTAAACCAAAGCGTAAACACCAATACCGTTAGCTGTACAGGACTTGGAATGAACAGTCCGAGGAGAAATCGGGAAAATAACGCCAGAAATGTGTTTCAGTTACTGACAATTTTAAGAAGAGACTTGACGTCACTAGGGCACGTCACATTGGACAGATGATATAAATAAAAAACATACAAACCATTACTATAATGTGAAGGTGGCATGTTCTTTTTAATCAAGCACAACTTACATGCCACTGTAATAAATATATCGATATCAAGTACACGTGTAGGCTAATCATATTAACCTTTATACAGATAAATAAGTTAAATAAAACTTTCAAACCGATAGTAAAACCCACAATATTGCTATTTAAATCTTCTTTTGAGGGGGGAAATATCTCCTTATCGGACATTGTAGATCAAGATCAGACTGCACGTTCTGTACAATCTGATCTTTATCTACACTTTCCGCAAAAGATCATTGAGTCGCGCTTAGCAGCCTTAGGATTAAAAGGCTTTGAGACTATATAGAAAACCATGTCAGACATAATGAATTACCCTGTAGCTACATTTCATCAGCACTGTACGGATAAGATTCAACCAAGTAAAATGGAATTGAAGAAAATTTGTATTTACGACCAGTTACAGTCCTGTAAAATATGTCTACAGTTGTACAGAGGATGTTGTAAAGGAGATAAAGGATACAATAACAAGTGTAATCGGAAACAAACACAACATAAGCGTAGAACCAATTGGGCAAACAAGAGGCTGAACCCCAATAATTTCGGTGCGAGGTGGCAAAAGCTATTTTGCACCGCCTTTGGTAGCACTGTGATTTTACATTAATACTGTTTCTTTTCGCGGGCGACTACGTCGCTATTGTTTTGCCAGGTGACAGCATTTTAGACTCGTCAATATTCCAAGCAAATGTAGACGACAAGAGCCCAAATGATGGTAATGGTCTTTATAAAAATATTGTGGAACAAAATGACATAATGCTAATTGTGAGTATTTTCTCCTTCTCACACAATGTTTCCGAAGATCTTTCTCAGGGCCCCTATAATACGGTGTGGTAAGGTAAAGGGGCAAAGCTACCTGTGTGTATGCATTACTTACTTCTAGTAACTATTTCCTACAGTACTTCAAAACTACTTCATCATATCCGTCAGTGTATTTCCATAACAACGTTTAAACTGCATCTGTGTAAAATATCTGCGTTAAATTTCCCCTTTAACCTCACATGTACAATTTAATAATCGATTATTTTTGTGACTACAGAGCTGAATATAACTGCATGTAACTGTATATGTACAAATATTCTAAAACTCTATCCTGATTCGTTCGCGTTCTATTTAAACTCTTTAACCGTGACGAGTCGACGACCCGCTCCTCGTGCCGTATCTGCTTTAAATCCTCATTTAGTTTAAAACTTTAAACATTAGCCAGAGGTTTAGATGTCTCTGAAAATTTGACTGACATGGAAACGATGACATCAACGTAAGAAATTTTTGATTGATATAATCTGCTTTTGTCACCATGTTTCTGCAGCTCTAAATTTTTCCTTTGTTGTAGTGCAAAGGACATTCATAGCTATCTAATTTCATGGGACCCGTATTCATAAGGACGATTTGCAAAACGGAGAGTTTCAAAACCCCTAAAACCCTTACCACAAAATCCCGAGTTTTAACAATCCTGGAAATTGATTGATTGCACGTATAATGAATTTTGTCTTTGAAAGGTTAAAAAACATTGTGGGAAAAGGAGATAATCCTAGTTACCAGCATTTTCTTCTTTTCACACATTGTTTTCAAAAAACCTTCTTCCTCAAGGTCGTGATAACTCGGAATTGTCCTGGTAAAGGGTTAAAGTGAATGTATCCTTAACCCTGCCAGCACCACTTGGAAAAATCAGATCAGACTGCATAGAACGTGCATAATGAGCTCGGATCCATACTCTTGTTTAGTCAAGCAGGTAAAGTAAAAGAAAAATCTTTTCTTTTTTCAGACTGTTCAGTGGATTGTATCTTCTGTCGTTGAAAAGGTCGGGTTTTACATATTTCACGGGTAGTAATCAGTGGAATTAGCTCCAAAAAGAAGGGGGGGGGGGGGGAAAGGTCAACGGGAAAATATGCCAGACCGGAGACCGGATGACAGAATCAGCGTCTAGGGGTATACAGTAAGAGTTGACTGGGGTAATATAGGTATGAAAATTTAGGTACGGGTTGACTACAGTACGAGTTTTCAAACGTATAAGCACTCACTTGCACTACGTATCATTCCCATTCACCTCTGTAGTTGGCTCAGAAAGTAGTCCGTCATCACGTGATATTTTCGTCACATGACCATAACTCAAAATGGCGACACAAACGCCGGTGAAAGAAAGACCAATCGATTGTTTTGTGTGCTGTTCAAACAGCACACGGCCAATCAGACTTTGTGGTAGGAAATGTGAAAAAGAGGGATTTTCTGAAAAGTTTCAATGTCTTTTAAAGGACAATAACTTGTTTTTTTTAATTTTGTTTAAATTATCATCATTCATGGGAGCAGCATTTTTTTTAACAATTGGCGTAAGATTCTGATCAGTAAAGAAGCTTGAAAAAATAGTTCCATTGTATACAGGTAAATTCATCAGTTTGAATGCACCTATAATGTATCCGGAATCATATTTCCTTTGTCTACTTTATTATGTTACACATGAAACAGTTAAACAGTAACAAAACATGTTTTCCTCGGTTTGACAAGATTCTTGTCATTTAGGCCGTTGCAGAGATGTATGGTGAGAGTAACGAACGACAACTCTGCTCGGAGATTGACGTATAAGTTGACCCGCTACCTGCACGTCCGACTGTTACACCGGGCCGGCATCAGGAAGAAGAGAGAACCTAACTGAGAGACTAGGATTAATTGGACTCAAATATCCTGATGATTTAACACTACAGCAAAATATCGTCGAGGGCACTATCGCCTTGTTGATCGAACTATCTTCTTGTCGAATTTTGCCAATATTCTCTCGGAACGATTTCTCCAACGGTAATTTTTGCTTATTCATCTCTTTTCATGCTTGATTTTATCAGGGATGGTGCATCAGAGGGTCTGAAGGCTATAGATTTGACGGAAAATGAAAAAATCGTGGCCACAAATCTCCGTGTTGACGGATATCGATGGATTTTCAGTTCAATGTTCTGAAGTTGTGGCGAAATTAAATTCAAACCCTGCATACTTCTATGGCCAGTCATAGGGGTTAACTGGTCCCCGTTGTAGATATACTTATTAAAACTGGCACAGGCTATTGTGTCGCTGCTTTTCATTGGGCTACATGTATATCACGGAATAGCCAATCAGAGTAGCATACACATTTCCAGTTTGGCTGTAGAGGTAATATTGCGATTTTTTTTGCACAATTTGAGATTGGTAATCGAAACTAAAAAGAATATTAGCACACATACACATAGAAGGTGATACCAAAAATACAATTCAATTATTTGTGAGGTCGAAAATATCGGAAAATTTGCTGCTCTGGAAGTGAGAGTGACCCCCTCCCCCGACCGAATCTCTGTTAGTCTCGCGTCATGGCTGTTCTAAAAATAGACGGGCAGACTTCCGCCCGTTTTTAGTAGCCTGTACCGATCCCTATAAACTTGCTGTATCAGGGGAGGTAACCAATCTATCATGGGGGAATAAATTTTGTTGTGTCTACACACGATAGCATTGCCGGATTTTTCCATAAATCGCTAATAAATAAAGAAATATTGATAAAATTCTTCGAGATATACCTTTATTTACTGTTTTTCTGTCGAGGGTGCTAGCTCAAAAGTTCCCGAATGTGTCTAAGGAACACAATTCCATTGACTCCATTTGGAGCTAGTTCTACTGATTACCTCCCGTTATATTTAGCACTGAAACACGTCTTGAAATCAGACTGGGGCTTACTCTAGTTCACTCCCCCAGGTTCTTTAGGCATGGAGAGATGTATTTTTACGATGTTCGTAATTCCAAATCGCTGCAAGCAACCCTCTCGTCGAAAAGCTCGGCTCCTTGCTGCAAATGTTAAATCAGCTGGACTATAACTGTCTGGACCTGAAACCAGGGGAGTCGCTGGTTCGAATTCCCAGCTCGGCGAATTTCTTTCCGATGACTGATATGAAAGTCATTGCAACTGGATTCATTCCTAATTGCTGATCATTGTTTCGGCGATGTTTATGTCAGCCCGTGGCTTGGGAATGTTGTGCTAAGCACCGATAAAGAAACTCCAGGAAAGCATGGATAAGGTCACTGGCCGCCGCGACATAACTGAAATAATGTTGAAGACAAACAAACAATTACGTCCGTCTACTTTGAGAAAACCAACAATTACTTTCACTTAGCTTTTTATGATACACCGAAGTGTTCTTATGAAGGTCCCTATGAAGTGAGAAACGAAACGCATCGAAATGGAGCGAAATTAAATACATGTAGAACAAACCGAAACGAAAGAGGACGAATTCAAGTAGAATCGAAACCAACATTTTTTTTCTGTTTAATCATCTTCCCCTTGATTGCCATTAATGCAAAAAGTAAATGTTAAAATTTGATAGTGGCTGTGCCCACGTTTATCGTACTATTATTGTGAATCTGGATTATTTTTCACTTCGTTGTCAAAATAAATTATCATTAAAATGTTCTTCAGTCATACGGCAGCTATCAGTGACGCTGTTACGTCGCTGTCCAGTCGAAGAAGGACAACATGAGGGCCTATAACATTTTCCTGTTTTTTTTTTTAGGGGGGAGGGAGGGGGTGGGCATTTAAATTGTCCCTTAAGGCCCGGTCCCACTGGCCGATGGACACAAAACGTATGCAAAAAGGACACAGCGGACGAGTAAAATTTCGGGGGTGGCTCCATCCGTTTCCATTCGCTCCAGAAATGGACAAAAATGGCGAAAATTTGCGAAAACAGAACGGAAAAGAACGGACGTTGGTAGTATGTAGCGGGGATATTAAACGGATGTTCATCGGAAGCCTAGCGGATGAAGCGGATGCACCACGTACTCCTAACGGAAACAAAGGGGATGCCACGCTGATGTGTATCGGATGCAAATCGTTCATTGCGCATGCGTGGGGTATAAATTGCGTCCGCTCCGCGGATAGAAAGGGATGCAGCACGCACGCAGTCAGCATAAAGCGTAAAGACGTGCTGGCGGCTACATCGATACATCTCTACTACATCTTCTCACGATCCATCCTCGGACCCACACAGCTCTTGGACGTCTCCTTCTGTCTAAAACTTGATACAGTCTGAACAGGTTGTGGTTCTGTTGTTGAATGAGTGCAGCTATAATATGGACTCTTTGATCATCCATGGTGGAGAACAATTGATGATGTTGAAGAACAAGAACAAGGGTGGTGAGGTCTGTACACCGCGGCTGCTCGACTCATACTGAGATCCAGATGATTTTCTCTTCCTTTTTATACAAAATAACGGTTGTCCGCTAGGTGTCCATCTACATATTCTAGACATACTACAGACATCCTAAATATACGAGATACATCCCAGATACAAGGGCTTTGTCCGTTTTGAATATTTTATATACGTGATGCATACGCTTACATCCTTTCTATTTCCGTGCTACGTACGATGTATAGACGTTCCATGTACCTTATCTTTCCCCCCTCTTTCCGTTTTCAGCTGCAGCGGATGTGAGTTGCGAGGATGCCCAGAGGATGCTGAGAGGATACAGCAGACGTTTAACGGATGATAACGGACATAGAACGTTTGTTGCTCGTATATGTCGCGGATTTACATCGTACACGGATGAAAGTTCATCCGTTCTAAAAGTTTTGTGCAGCTCAAAACGTTTTGCGCGGATGAAATCACAGTGGACGGATGCTTTTTTTTTTGTTAAAGAGAACTTTAATTATACTTATAGATGCATGAAACATCACAATGTTCAAAATGTATTGGCTACACGATGTTTTACTTTTAATATAAATTTCATAATTATCTGAAAATATTGTTTTACATGTGAATTATGTGCGGCTGAACAGTAAAAGTTGCAAACTTGTAATGTTTAATAATGCTTTTTTGGGTACGGATAATTGTCAAGCTTTAATCTGCATCTCAGCCTGTTTTTCTGTTTCCCACAATGCTTTTTAAAAATCTTCCTTTGGGTTGTAAAACTCTGATTTGTGAGGGGTTAAAGGTTAAATTGAGAAGCGGACAGTTGACTGATATCAAACTGCATGTGCGCTGTTCATTGTCTATGGACAATTTCTGCAAAAAAGAGCCAAAGTCGCCGTTTGAACAAGGAGAGAGGGCGTTGCTTATTTCCATGAGCGGAACTCTTCAAGTAAAGGGCGCGTTTAGACCCATTACCGGGACCATACGTCACACAAATCAATGGCAACATATATACAAAATACAATCAATGCACTTATCTTCACTAACGGAGGCACATTTAATTACGATGCAGTGTCTAATAAGTATATTCAGGCTTTTATTTCTCATTTGTTATTCTCATTATGGCTTAAAAAATGTTGCCTATATTTTGGGGACTATATCTCACCTAATGATATCGCGTTGTCTCGAGAGACTTGTTCATTTTCCTACCGAAAATACAGAAGAGTGATCAAAGAGGGATAACTCGATCGGATAAGCTATAAGAAGGAAATACGCACAAGTACGCACAACAAAAAAGTGGACAGCGTGTTCATTGGGAACGGGGTGGGTTAAATATATTTAATTTGAAACGACGCAAGACAGGGTTCTTCACATATGTGTAACGAACAAACGAACCAAAGCGAATGCAAAACAATTATCAACGATCTCTCAGCGAGCGTCTTATGTAGGCCTTAATTGTGCGTGTTATCTGTCTGTGCTTTGAATCAGTTTGTACGAAGGATCTTGAAGGAACCGTTGTCGCAGCGTGGACGAATAAATTGTTTAAATTGTGTTCCTCGAATGAACCCTTTGCGTATGGGTGGTACGTTGGCATACGTCGACAAAAAAGTGTGCATTCATCAAACATTTTCGACGCATTGAGCGAACATGCTTCAACGAATTTAAAACGAACTTACAACGATGGGCCAAAGAAGTACAGGGTGTACCATCGAATGCCAAAATATCTCCGCAAAATTGAAATGAGCGAAAATGAGAAAAAAAAAATCTGTCCGTAAGAAAAAACTGTGGCATATGTCATTGAAATATTGAGGCGACAAATGAATTCATCCTTAAGCTGCTAATCGCGACCCACTGACCTTTTGCGGACAGTGTAGATCAAGATCAGACTGCACAGAACGTGCAGTCTGATCTTTGATCTACACTGTCCGATACGGTATTTTCTTTCCGGTGAAATCAACTTTGAAACCGCAATGTTTATCAATAGTACTGAGTAGAAATCTGCGTTTCATTTATTCAGCAGCTTAGGTGTTAATTTGTAATCTTTATCGAAAGGTTCCCAATTGGGTGAAAGATAAATGTACATTGTGCACACATAATCAACACCACAAACATTGATAAAAAGTGTACACTATCGAACTGCCTTAACCCTTAAAGCCTCAAATATATGGAAGGGGATATCCGCCATTTCAATCATTATTCATGATGAGACTTTCATTCTTCCTGATGAAATTTTCAACTATGTTTTACAATTTTAACGTTGACTTACAATTACGTTTTGCCTATTATATTGTCTATGTTGACATTTAAATTACTTTTTTTGTTACTTCATTTTACAACAAACTATTTTTTATCTAATTCTATCATTTTTAATTCTTCATTTAACCCTTCCTAATATATTTGAGACATTTAATTTCACATCGACATTCTTAACACAACGAAAAAGATCGATGTTTAAATTATAAATTATCAACCAAAAGAGTTTTACTAAAAATCATTTCAAAAGTTTTAATTTCCAGTTTATAATGACAACAAGGACAAGTAAAAGACAAACGACGAAATTGAATTCTTCTTTGCGCTGAAATTTGGCCCTTCTAAAATATGGGAGGTAACTCTTAAAAAAACGACTGCTCCCCTGCACGGTGCTACGCTATATTTTTCCCAATGAAACAAGTCCGCCTGTAAGCAGATGCGTAGTGTGAAAGTCCGTGGTGGTATGAATCACTTTGACAGAGGTAAAATACCGGCAGACGTGTAGGTTTTTCGGCCAGCAGGGTCGCAATTTTTTGCGACTTACGTCACTTTCAAATGCTTAAATCTAAGACCATACTTAAGTTAGCCCACTTTCAATTAGTGGGTTATGATAAGTATAGCTGAAAGTTTGTGTGTGCCAAATTTGAAGCAATTCGAAATTTTGACAGTTACCTCTCATTGACCGGGTCGCACCTCGGACGTTTAGGTTTGAAAACAGATTTTTTTTTTTGGGGGGGGGGGTCAAAACCCATTAAATTGTGTATCAAAATGTTCGTCTTGATCCCCTGAGTCCACCTATGTCAAAGAGGAAGAGATTGGTGCATATATGAGCAGTCTGCACTATCCAGAAGGATTATAAGAGAATGAAAATTAATTAAAGACAGACTGTCTGTAGGTGCAGTCTGATCTTGGGCTGCACTTTCATTCAGTTAAAAGTGGAGTATAGTGAGACTGCATGTATGTGCGGTCTGATCTTAGGCTGCACTCTCCACAAACACCATAAGAAAAATGTTGAAAGATATTGAAGGTTCGAGCTTTAGAACAAGACTGCAATCTGATCTTAGGCTGCACTCTCCAGAAACACCATAAGAAAAATGTTGAAAAGATATTGAAGGTTGGAGCTTTAGAACAAGACTGCATGTATGTGCAGTCTGATCTTGGGCTGCACTCCCATTCAGTACAGAGTGGAGTATAAGATCAGACTGCATGTTTTTGCATTTAGCTCTAAGGCTGCAATTTTCACTGTCATGAAGTGAACAAAATTTTGAAAAATTTTGTCCTTTGAAAGAGGATGGGTAGCCGTAGAAGAGACTAAGATCAGACTACATATAAGAGCAGTCTGATCTTGACCTGCACTGTGTACAAAGATTATGAAGGAAAGAAAAATAAGTAAAGACAGAGGGACTAAGTGGGGCTGCACTTTCATTCAGTAAAGAGTGGAGTATAAGGTCAGAATGCATGAATGTGCAGTCTGATCTTAGGCTGCACTCTCCACAAACAGCATTTGAAAAATGTTGTAAATATACATGTATATTGAAGAGTGGAACTTTAGAATAGACTGCATGTATGTCCAGTCTGATCTTTGGTTGCATTCTTATTCAGTTAAGAGTGGAGGTTAAGATCAGCCTGCATGTTTGTGCAGTCTGATCTTCAACTTCAGTCTTCAATAACATGAAGGGAACCAAAAGTTGAAAAGATTTGTCCTTTGAAAGGATATGGTCCTTTGAAAGAAGATGGGAAGCTGTAGAAGAGAGTGTAGGTTAAGATCAGTATATATGAGCAGTCTGATCTTGGCCCACACTATCTGCCCTCTATTCTTCTAAGTATATTGCTGGAATGGTCTAAAATTTGTCATTCCAGTCTGATCTTGGGCTGCACTATCAGCATTCTCAATCGGTTAGGACTGGAAGTTAAGATCAGCCTGCATGTTTATGCAGTCTGATCTCAGACTGCACTCTTCAATAACATAAAGAAAACCAAATCTTGACAAGATTTGTCCTTTCAAAGAAGATGGGTTAGGGTTAGGAGAGACTGCAGATTAAGATCAGACTACATATATGAGCAGTTTGATCTTGGGCTGCACTGTCTACAAAGATAATGAACGAAAGAAAAATAAGTAAAGACAGACTGCATGTAGGTGCAGTCTGATCTTCGGCTGTATTCTCATTCAGTAAAGAGTGGAGGTTAAGATCATCCTGCCTGTTCGTGCAGTCTGATCTTAGGCTGCACTCTACACAAACACCATTTGAAAAATGTTGGAGACATATGAATAAATAAAAGACCAAAGACACAACTTCGTCTTTTTAAGCAATGACTTTACTCTCCAAACGGAAGAAGAAATGTGTTGGCTATGGTTTTATATTGTCCTTTTAAAAGGTACCCTGTAGATTTAAGCCCCGCCCAGAAGGAGGGATTTTGTTCGCTTCCCTCTATTCTTCTAAGTATATTGCTGGAATGGTCTAAAATTTGTTGTTCGAGTCTGATCTTGGGCTGCACTGTCTGCATTCTCATTAAGTGAAGAGTGGAGGTTAAGATCAGCCTGCATGTATGTGCAGTCTGATCTTAGACTTCAGTCTTCAATAACATGAAGAAAACCAGTATGCTGAAAAGATTTGTCCTTTGAAAGAACACGGGTTAGGGTCAGGAGAGAGTGCAGATTAAGATCAGACTGCATATATGAGCAGTCCGATCTTGGGCAACACTATCTACCCTCTATTCTTTTGAGTATATTGCTGGAATGGTCTACAATTTGTCGTACCAGTTATATCTTGGGCTGCACTATCAGCATTCTCATTCAGTTAAAAGTGGAGGTTAAGATCAGCCTGCTTGTTTGTGCAGTCTGATCTTTCATCGCAAGAAATAAAAGAAAATAAAAACTGTTAAACAGCCTTTATTTGCTGAAAAATAACATTCTCTTCATAACTTTTTACCAGATTAACCCTTTACCACACAGTCATGACTTTTAAATTAACAACCCTGAGAGAGAAGCCTTTTGAAAACATTGTTGGAAAAGGAGAAAATGCTGGTAACCAGCTGCTGGTAACCAGCATTTTCTCCTTTTCCCACAATGTTTTGTACCCTTCTCAAAACACATTTTAATTTTTCAGTCACATTTTATTTCGTGGTCTACAAAATTCTTTGAATTTGGACCAGTCTAAAATTATGTTGTTTGGTGAAGAGTTAAACATTAACACTTGAAAATCAGACATTTTAGTTTTTTTTTTCTTTAACATCAGACATATTTGACTTGTTTCTTTCTTTGAAAGCCTTGTGGGAAAGGGAGAAAATGCTGTGTTCTACCCTTCTCAAACTTTTAACAACCCTGAGAGAGAAGCCTTTTGAAAACATTGTGGGAAAAGGAGAAAATGCTGGTAACCAGCATTTTTTTCTTTTCCCACAATGTTTTCTACCCTTCTCAAACTTTTAATTACACTGAGAGAGAAGCCTTTTGAAAACATTGTGGGAAAAGGAGAAAATGCTGGTAACCAGCTGTCGGTAACCAGCATTTTCTCCTTTTCCCACAATATTTTGTACCCCTCTCTAAACACATTTTAAATTTTAAGTCAGTTGTGGTCTGCAAATGCTTTGAATTTGGACCAGTCTAAAATTATGTTGTTTGGTAATGAGTTAAACATTAACATTTGAAAATCAGGCAATTTAGATTTTTTTTTTTTTAACATCAGACATATTAGACTTGTTTCTTTCTTTGAAAGCATTGTGGCAAAAGGAGAAAATGCTGGTGACCAGCATTTTCTCCTTTTCCCACAATGTGTTCTACCCTTCTCATACTTTTAATGACCCTGAGAGAGAAGCCTTTTGAAAACACTGTGGGAAAAGGAGAAAATGCTGATAACCAGCTGCTGTTAACCAGCATTTTCTCCTTTTCCCACAATGTTTTCTACCCTTCTCAAACTTTTAATTACCCTGAGAGAGAAGCTGTTTGAAAACATTGTGGGAAAAGGAGAAAATGTTGGTAACCAGCTGCTGGTAACCAGCATTTTCTCCTTTTCCCACAATGTTTTGTACCCTTCTCAAAACACATTTTAAATTTTCAGTCTTTGACTATCAGACATATTAGACTTGTTAGGGTTTTTCTTTGAATACCAGACATTTTAGATTTTTTTTTAATTGACTATCAGAAATTTTAGTGTTTTTTCTCAAGCACACATTTTAGAGTCTTGTTTTGACTATCACACATTTTAGAGTCTTGTTTTCACTATAGTTTATCACACATTTTAGAGTCTTGTTTAGACTAGTAGTTTATCACACATTTTATAGTCTTATTTTGACTAGAAGTTTCTTGTGGTTTTTTATTTTTTTCTGTCATTCAGTCATAGGCCACTGTCTTGAGCGTCAGTCTTTTAGTCTGTCTGTTTTGGTCTGTTTGAATATTTTATTAAGTTCCTAATTTTGTCCACAATCTGTTTTGCAGTCAGCTGTCCGTAACACGTCGGTCGTTTAGTCATAGGGTATTTGACTTTCTTCATTGTCGGTGGCTCTCCTGTCCTAATGTAAATGTCAAAGTCCTGTCTAATAATGTCAGTCATTTCCTGGGTCATAAATTGTCGTTTTCTCTGCCTTATCTGCTCAAGCACCTCATCCTGCTGAGCCTGGACCCTAGCCTGTTCTTGCCTCCTGTCCTCATACTCATCCATTTCCCTTCTAAACTGAACTTGTTCCTCTGATGGTCTAGGGTCCAGGCTCTGCAGGACGGGTGAGGGAGATGGGGTCGAGACCGTCAAACCATCATGTTCGTCCGTCGTCAGGTATGCGTCAAACTGGTTTGCAATCAGGGCAAGCACCACTGTCAGGAAGTCCATCTGCTTGTTGGAGGCCCCCAAGTTAATCAAGTTCAACACCATGCTAACTATGTCCATTCCATATTTCATTTCAACATCAGTCCTGAGGGCCTCTGACAAGTAGAAGGCTTCCGTCATCATCTTATGTTTTTTGTCATTCTCGTCTGCCTGGGCCCGTCTCAGTATCCGAGACTAGTCCAGGTCCGTAACAAAGGTCAAAACTGTCTTATAAAAGTCTGTCCTCTTCTCTGGTAATTCTAGTCTTGAGAGCAACCTTTGCGTCAGTCCAGAATTGTCACTGAAATTAGAACTGTCCATCACATTTGTCTTCGTGGAAGTCTGATTTGGGCATGGGGTCTCATAAGTCAGTCTGGTTTGAGGAAGTGTCACTGTGAGACGGGCTCGTTGGGGTCTGGTCAGTCACAGTCAGGCTCCACGGGTTCTTGTCAGTGTCTGTCGCCGTCCTTGAGACCTTCTGTCCGCCCCCATAGAAGTCCTGTATTTTCGTTACTGTCCGGACGGAGGTCCCAATTTTGTCTATAAGTCTGTAGTGTGTGTCAGCCGTCATCCGTCTATGGCAGAGTAGTTCTGCCAGGTCGTCGGCGATCAGGGGGTCGTGCTGTTGCATGTCGGTCGTCAGTCCTTTCCTGTTGATGGTACAGGAAAACCGTCCGTACTTAGAGCACCTGCTAGCAGTCCATGCTCGATTTAGACATCGGTTGACCAATGAACTGCTATCGAATGCTCTCCCCCTGTTCGTAAACAGTCGGTCAGTGTCCGGGTGTAGCTGTGTCTGAAGGTCCTCAAGTCGTCGGTACAAGGCCTCAGACACCGTGACCACCTCAGAGCCCGCGGTGCCTGAGGTCTTGTGCATTGTAACCAGGATGCAGAAGAACATCCTGTCATCTTTCGTCTCTTCCATCGAGTCTTCTAAGGCTGTCAGCGTCATGTTGGTAACGACAGACGGCCTGCATCCGTTGGTCATATTGACCCCCATCACCAGGCAGTCTGTCAGACGGTCAAGGTGGTCATGTCTGTCCTCGTCATCTAGTCAGCTGAGGTAACGTTATCGTAGTAGTCTGAAGTCCAGTATGTCCGTCTGGCTTCGGGCCACGGAAGTGATGCCAAATCCCTTGCCGCCACTTCCGCCTTCCGTTCCGCTGCCCTGTTCCTGAGGGACCAGATGAAGACCTGGATGGTGAGGCTGGTCTGGTTCCACCAACCCTGAATGCCTAACACCTCTAAGAAATCCAGAAACTTTAGGAGGGATGTGAAGTGGGACTTCAAAGTTCCTACAACCATCACATCCCTCTGCCTCCCCATCCAGGCCGAGACCAGTCCTTGCAGGAACGTGTCCAGTCCGTCCATGCCCGTTTCTGTCTCGTCTGTCGTGTGTGTTTGGTTGCATTCGCAGCTGTAATGGCTAACCCCACGTTAGAGGTTAGCCAATGTCTGAATCTTCATGTATTCTCCTGAAAGGGAAAGAAATAGTTGTTAGCAGATAAAGTCAATGCAACAGGACCCAATCCTGCCTCATGTTAGAAAGCCGCCAGTGGCTTGGAATGAATATTGTGCAGAGTACTGGTAAAAAGAAAATCCATGACAGCATGGATAGTTGCACAGGTCTGCAGGACCTAACTAAAATATTGTTGAAAACGGTGGGTAGGGAAGCCGCCAGTGGCTTGGAAAGAATAATGTGCTGAGTACTGGTAAAAGAAAATCCCGGAGAGGATGGATAGGTGCACTGGTCGCCAGGACATAACTGAAATAGTGTTGAAAACGGCAGGTGTGCAACCCGGCAGCAGCTTGGAAAGAATATTGTGCGGAGTACTGGTAAAAAGAAAATCCAGGACAGCATAGATAGTTACACTGGTCGCTGGGGCATAACTGAAATAGTATTGAAAACGGCCGGTAGGGAAGCCGCCAGCGGCTTGGAAAGAATAATGTGTGGAGTACTGCTTAAAGGAAATCCAGGAGAGCATGGATAGGTGCACTGGTGGTCAAAAAGGGAAAAATTAGAGGAGTAGGAGACAGATTTTCAGGCTGTCAGACTATTAATATCTGCTATATATTTTACTACTTTTTGTATTGGCATTAAACCAGTTCTCGCCAAGTACCAGTTCTTGCCAACTTATGTCTTACACGGCTTTACAAAGGTCCATTCTCTGTAGTCTAAGGTGCAAATCCCTATTTTTGCTTCTCTGAGTATGTGCAGGCTTTACCTAATTCCTACATGCAATAAACAATGTGTCGCTACGCCGTGTTTTCCAAGTCTATTCCGGTCTTTTCCGGTCCATTCATGTCTATTCCGGTAATTCCATATACCGGTCTATGCCTGATCCGGTGAATTTTACGTACCGTTAAAAAAATGCATTTTTTCAACGGGTTAACTCTGTATACATGTCACGAAATTGTAGAAAATGGAATTCAGCTGAAATTTCTTTTTTCCCCTTTTCTCTTCACACATAAAAAAATAAACAGATTAGCAACATTCATTAGTCCAAATATTTAGACGTATACATGCTTATTTACCTTTCAACATTTATCATCGGACATTTCACATTTGATTTTTCTTATTGCATGTAACGTCTAAACGGGTCCCATTCAGTTGTATGTAGCAAATCCGATCTCTCTAAAACCAGTATTATAACGAATGAGAACTTCATTTACCTGTAGGTAGAACTTTTTTTTGAAAATATTCAGCCGCTGTCTTGATAAATAATGGGCAGATTCATTCAGAATTCAATAAAATCACTCGCAAGTTGGATTGCCGACAGAGTCGCCGCCATGTTTTTCAGTCATGCAGACGGTTGCATAACAAATAAGAATCGACTTAAAGTTTATGAACGAAATCTGTTACAATAATCAAACAAGACCGAAGCGAACAAAATTTCGTTTTAAAAAAAGACATAATATCATTCTGTAAGTTGCATTGACCCGCACATGACGGTTCATTCGGAAGAGTCATATCTCTTCCACGGCAATTCATAACAAAACAGAGTGGTGTTGAATCGGAATGGATTTAGCTCATAAATAGGCAATTTTTGGACAAATATCCCTTTTCAATCGAGAAATTATTCATTTATCTTACTTCTGATGTACATTTTATTGAACAAGTTCACTTGAAAGTATCCAAATTTGCTGTTCAAACAGCGACAAAATTCAATGTCGGAGTTTGCTAAAGGAAACTATGAAGGAGCCGATAAGACCCAACGTACACGATGAATGTCAAAATGAAAAATAACGTACGTAGGGGCTTATAAATAGGACTACAACATTCATGTGATAAATGCGGTCGGCTACAGCGGTAGCTCAGTCAGTGGTACATCGCTCACACTTTTAGCGTAATACCCGTGTTCGAATCACAAACCTGTCTCACCTCTCCCAAGTTGATTCAACACTAAATCAATGAGAGATAATGTTATTTATACATACCTGTCCAATGCTTGGTAGGTATCATCAGGGCTTGCCACATCAAAGGTTCCTGAAGTCTGTGTAAAATAGCGCAGCACCGTTAGCCTTGAGGAAGTATATAGTCGGTATAGCTAAACAGCGAAAGGAACTTCCTTTCGCGAAAGGAGGATTCCGTCCACGAAAGGAGGATTTTTTGCTATGAAAGACGTGTTTTTCTTACGAATAGAAGGTTTCCATGTTCATCTTAGTACATCCACTCGATATATATGGCATTTGAATGCTGAATTTAAGTGTTTTAGACAGAAAAACTCGTGTTTTAATTTCACGGAAACAGCGTTACTATAAATAGCGTTAGGTAATTTCTTTTCACGAAAGGAAGTCTTTTGCTACGGAAATAGTGTTTAGTTTACGAAAGGATTTTTTTAAATCTATGGCTATCTTTTCGATATGGATACATTTTACAAGTTAAATTTAAAAGTTATTTATTTATCCTGCTAAATAAGTGAAATGAAATGTTCAAGCCTACAGTGAAAACCCAAATTTTGCTTTTCAAAGGTATTTTTGGGGGAAAGATATTCCCTTATCGGACAGTGTAGATTCAAGATCAGACTGCATGTTCTGTGTGGTCTGATCTTAATCTACACTTTCCGCAAAAGGTCCTTGAGCAGCCTAAAGGTTAAATGAAACTGTGTGAAGAAGTATTTGCTGTGAAAGGTGAAGCGTTCCTTTACAAAAAGGAAAGAAAGGAACTTCCTTTCTCGAAAGGAAGATTTCGTCTACGAAAGGAAGATTGTTTTGCTGTATAAGAAGTGTTTTCCTAACAAAAGGAAGTTTTCTTGCCAAACTTAGTAGACTACACCTTCTCGTTATGAATAAAAATTGAATGTTTAGTTGAAATGTTTTAGACAATAAAAAAATGTGTTTTAGCACTCCGTATTAATATACATAAGTAATTGTACAGTATTGTGTTGAACGCTAGATTCATTGTGACATTACCGTAAAGGTAATTCCTTCTACTAAAGGAAGTTTTTTTGCAACGAAGGTACATGATGTTGCTACTTATAGTGTTTTTTTAGTAAAAGAAAGTTCAAGAATTTCATAACAAAACCTTCTTAGTTTCCGAAACGATTTTGAAAAAAAAACTTTGATAATAAACATTTAATGGCTAGTTTTGATGTTGATTTGATATTTTCTTTTTCTACGTCAGCTTTCAGGGAGCAGGTTTTTCTTCGTCCTTCATTTTACCGTATATAGTCGTTTTTGTCCGGATTTACCGGAGCTATTCCGGTTACAAGTCTTGTTCATCCCTAATTAATATTCTGTGAAAAAAAAAACCAAAAAAACTCAGATATATTTCAGTTCCGAAGTGTGTGAATGTCACTCGTATTGAACGAAAGGAACCTCCGAAAATATTCTCCTCCCACCCAAGATAACTTAATCGAACTTCAAGAAGGGGGGGGGGGACTTGAGAACTGGTTAAAGAAACTCGGACCTCTCTCTCTTGCAGTCTGCTTCTCCGGTTGTCCCTCCACCTATCAGTGTCGTTAGAATGTAACATTGTAAGTATTTTCAGCAAAATAGGCCTAACTTCTTTCTCAAACTTTCAAACCCTGTTATCTATCGCTGAGAAGGATTCTCTCTTTGGAGTTTCTGCATGCGTTTTAGGGGTAAGTGCGTGTGTAATTAAGTCTTCACAGAAGTAACTTGTACGAGTACGTGTCTTTTGAAAATAGCGTGACGTAAGTTCAGTCAGAAATGCTTCTGAACCACTTTTCATTGAGGAGGAATTCATGATACAAAAGGGACCTTAATAAATAATTTTATACGAATGTACTTTTATCCTCTCATGATCGCCTGGCTAAGATTCGCCGGACAGTGATTTTTCATTAATTTGAACAAACTAATAAATCGAACTGAAGCGTCAGTGAGTATTGTGGTGTCAATTTGCATACTGACTATAATTGCTTTGAAATGTACCTTTAAAATACCGCAGTCTAACAACACTTGTGACTATGTAGGAAGTAGAACTGCTGCTGCAATGTTTTTGGATGACTTCAGAGAGAAACAAGCATGCAGGACAGTAGTATAGGAGGGTAGACCTCGGACAAACCCGTTTTTGTCCGAGGTCTACCCTCCCTGAGTGCCATTTTGTCCGAGGTCTACCCTCCCTGAGTGCCATTTTGTCCGAGGTCTACCCTCCCGAACCTAGGCCTGGGGTCGTACCGGAAGTAGATGTCCACTTTTTCTGCCCCCCCTCCTCACACCACTGCAAAAATGTAAAAAACAAAAGAGTAAACCGGAAGTGGAATTCCTAGCAAAGAATGGTGTGTCACCATGTTTTGTTCGGGTTGATCCTGCATTTTGATTGGCCGAGACGTTTTCCCGCCAAAAATTTGAATTGAAAACGTGTGACACCACAGAATGACTCGGGGGAAAAAGAAGGTGTGCCACCATCTTCACTCGGTTTGGTCTTTCTCTGTCATCGTTGGACTTAGTCTTTTTTTTCCCGTCTTCGTTCGCCTCAATCTTTCTCTATCACCGTTGAACTTAGTCTTTTTTCCACGATATGGACTATATCCCCTACTTACGCTGGGTCAGGTAGAGAGTATCGTTGGACTTAGTCTTTTTTCTCCGTCTTCGTTCGCCTCAGGCTTTCTCTATCACTGTTGAACTTAGTCTTTTTTCCACGATATGGACTATATTCCCTACTTACGCTGGGTCAGACAGAGAGTATCGTTGGACTTAGTCTTTTTTCCGTCTTTTGTTCGCCTCAGCCTTTCTCTATCACCGTTGAACTTAGTCTTTTTTTTTCACGATATGAACTATATTCCCTACTTACGCTGGGTCAGGCAGAGAGTATCGTTGGACTTAGTCTTTTTTCTCCATCTTCGTTCGCCTCAATCTTTCTCTATTACCGTTGGACTTAGTCTTTTTTTCCCACGATATGGGTTATTTTCCCCCCTCCTCAGCTTGGCTCAGGCAAAGACCATCGTTGGACTTAGTCTTTTTTCTCCATCTTCGTTCGCCTCAATCTTTCTCTATTACCGTTGGACTTAGTCTTTTTTTTCCCACGATATGGGTTATTTTCCCCCTCCTCAGCTTGGCTCAGGCAAAGACCATCGTTGGACTTAGTCTTTTTTTTTCCGTCTTTGTTCGTCTCAATCTTTCTCTATCACCGTTGGACTTAGTCTTTTTTCCCACGATATGGGTTATTTCCCCCTCCTCAGCTTGGCTCAGGCAGAGAGTATCGTTGGACTTAGTCTTTTTTTTCGCCTCAATCTTTCTCTATTACCGTTGGACTTAGTCTTTTTTCCCACGATATGGGTTATTTTCCCCCTCCTCAGCTTGGGTCAGGCAAAGACCATCGTTGGACTTAGTCTTTTTTTCTCCGTCTTCGTTCGCCTCAATCTTTCTCTATTACTGTTGGACTTAGTCTTTTCTTCGGCTCCTAGCAGTATAATCTTTAGACATTGCCTGATTATATGATCTGAGTGTGGGTTTTTTTCCGGCATTTCCCGGAAATCAGTTCATCTAGACTTACCCGACCTTAGATTTATTCGTCCCTAGTTTTATTCGACCCTAGTTTTTAATCTGCAAAACTTTTTTAAAATTGTAAAAAATTTTTATCCGAAAATTTTTATCCGAAATTTTTTAAGCGTAAAAAAATTTTCTCTATTGAAAAAATTTGACTGTAAGATTTTTTATTTGAAAAAATTTTTCTCTGTAAGATTTTTTGAAAAAATTTTTCTATCGATAAAAATGTTTTTTCTCTCTGCAAGATTTTTTTAATCGTAAAAATTTTTTCTATCGCCCAAAAAAGTTTTTTTCTCTCTGCAAGATTTTTTTTAAAAATTGAAAAATTAGCTGCTCCATATTTGATTTTTTCTCGTCTTGGTATACTTTATAATTTATTTGCACTACTCGAGAAACGAGAGATGAATGATTATAGGAAAAGTTCACTGGATTTTTATAGCTTAGTGGAGGGTTTGGGCTGTTTTTGTCTTTGAATTAAGAGTACGAACGGTAGGTGAGCATGTAGATAGAACATAACGTACTGTAAAAATTCATTCACACAGAATGTTATGATCTATCTACAATTTCAAAGACTGATCTTTTTGAAGAAATGATTGAATAAAAATGCTTCCATCGTTATTTATGTTGTCATTTTATTATTAATCCTTAAAGAGAAAAGTAAAGAAATCATGGAGGTGGATGTACAAGCTATTTTATTTCAACATCCTTGTAATATTTTCATCACAGGTCCGAGTGGTTGTGGAAAGACAGTCTTTGTTAATAAATTAATTGACTATCGAGAAGATTTGTTCAATATCGTTCCTGAAAGAGTTGTCTGGTATTACAAAGAATGGCAGTATGCTTACAATCTTATGCAGGAGAAATTCAATTCGCAGTTTGAATTAATAAAATTCGTGGAAGGAATTCCTGACGATGAAAACGAGCTTGTCAGCGATGTATCTTTACCGCATTTAATCGTCTTTGATGATATGCTGGGTGAAAAAGATGAGGAAAAAATTAAACTTTGGTTTACAAGAAAAGGACATCACCGTAATGCAAGCGTGATTTATATCACGCAAAATATGTTTCAACAATCAAAATCGAGTCGAACCATCAGTCTTAATTCAAGATATATGATTTTATTTCGAAATGAGCGAGATAAAAATCAGATTAAAACACTAGCTCACCAAATGCAAGCTCCACATTTACTATCTGCTTATGAAGATGCTACATCGGTGGATCATGGATATCTTGTCATCGATTTCCATTCACGAACAAATAAAGAATTAAGACTGCGAACAGATATATTTCATCGTTATGAAGAAGACGAAAGAGGTCCAACCGTTTATTCGCCTGTTTAATCGTAATAATGTTTTTTTAAAATAAAAATGACTTCATTTTAATTTATATTGTCATTCTATCAATAGGTGACAGTGAGTAAACATGGCTTTACCAGCCACGTCAACTTCAATTTTAGCTGCTTTGCGAAATTTAAGTCAACAAACCAATAGATATGAAAGAGAATCTGTGTTGAAAGCAGGATTAAAAGAAATTTCAAAATGGTTTACGTTGGCAGCACAAAACATTATTGAAGATAAAATCAAATTACCAAAACAAACCACCACGTATATGACAAAACATAGAGCAGATATCGAGCAGTTAGCAGATCCGAATATTGATGAGGAAATTAAACGTAGAATTATTTTAAAACCTGGAGGTGGTGGATTTCTAGGTGGTGTTATTATCAGAAGTTTACTGAGATGGGATGGAACTAAAACCGTTAGGAAATTTGGGAATGAAAGACAACCTCGACAACGTACTCCACGAAAACGTGCACCGCAAAAGAGGAAATCTCCAAAGAAGAAAAAATCTCCAAGGAAGAAAAAGTCTCCAAAGAAGAAAAAATCTCCAAAGAAGAGAAAGCCCCCGAAAACGCATGCAAGAACTATCACCTCACCACCTATAATTGATGCAAGAACTACCACCGCATCACCTATGATTGATGAAAGAACCACCACCTCACCACCTATAATTGATGCAAGAACTACCACCCCACCGCCTATGATTGATGAAAGATTTGTTACTATGCGAAGGCCTGTAGGAAGCAGCATTTCAGAGCATCAACGCTATCCGAAATCCAGAAAGGAACTATTAAGTGAAAGAATGCAAAAACTCAGAACAAAGTATTCACAATTTATAGAACCAGGGAAAAAATTGAAGTTTCAATCCATTCCATCCGCCTCATGGTCTCCAAATACATTAGCTAAATATAAAAAAGGTAGAAAGGCAGAAGATCGACTGTTTGGGGATATAATCCAATATAACCTTGACACAGGAAAATATCGTGTTGACTATGACAAGCGTCTGATTCATCTTGGTGGTGGAAGAACCATTCCTCTGCCCGACAGAGGGTCAGATGTAGAAGAAAGCGAGGATGAAGAACTCACTGATTCCGATTCGTAGTTTTCTTTTGTAAAAAAGACAGTATGATAAAACATCAGGTATAAATGATAGTGACATGGAACTTTTATTTTCATTTGATGTGAAATAGTGATAAAGTCAACATGAAGAAAAGACCTCTGATAAAAAAACACGGCTCAATGGTTATGGCCATGATACAGGCTACACCAAAAATACGTAAAAAGCTTGTCAAAGATTCACCCTCAGAAGCGATAAGGTGTATATCGGAATGCTGTCATAATGTTTTAAAAGGCAATGTACATTTATCACCAGATCAGAAGAAGAAGTTGTATTCAAGCCGACAACATCTCAGACGTTTAGCTTCAAAATCAGTCTCTGTAAAAGATAAAAAACAAATTTTAAATCAAAAAGATGGATTTCTTTCATTGCTTGCACCTGCATTATTACCTTTGTTAGGAAAAGCCGTTATCGGAGGAATAGGAGGAGCTCTAAAAGCCTTGTAGATAAAAAATCTTGTAGATGAAAACATTTTCAATGAAAAAAATCTTATAGATAAAAATCTTGTAGATAAAAAATCTTATAAATAAAAAATCATGTCTGTTAGAAAAATGGTTATCGTACCTTACCAGGTCTTAGAAAACATGAAACGATGGAAAGCCGAACAAGCTCAAAAACCTCGTTTACCGCCTAATCCACAAGTTGCAGATGCATCACATCTTCGGCAAGATATGAGTCAAATTTTACAAAGTACCGACCTGTCAGAAACAGAAAAGGCTCAAAGATATGGCGAAACTTTGATTAAGTTACAAAATTCGCTTCAGAAAACAAAACCAACTTCGATCAATTTTCCTCCAAAAACCGATGATGGTACACAGGAATCAGCATCTGTTGGCCTGCAATCTGTTGCCTTGTATGATCGAATTTTGCAAAGTGTACCAAAAACCATGAAAAGAAAAGCTGAGTTACTTTTGAGTATGATAAAAGACAACGATAATTTAACTTGGGACGAACAAGGGGTGGTGTCATATAAAGGTACACGCATCCATGGCTCCAATATTATTGATCTTGTCAATGATGCGATACGTCAAAGAAAAGGCATTGAGCCCAGAGGATGGAAAACATTTTCAAAGGCATTACATGAAAGTAATATACCTCAAGAAGTTATTGGTAATTTGAACAGATGGAAATGGATACAAAAAGTCCATGATAAATCACCGAGTAAATCATTGAGCGAAGATGAAGATTCCCATGCAGAATCCTATGGAGATTCCGATTACTTATTTCACACGCCAAAAAGCGTACGAAAAAGTACTAAGTTAACTCCTATAAAAAGAAGTATGAAAAGAATAAAAGAAAAATCTCCATACATGAAACCTGAAGAAAGAGAACGTTTGAAGCAATTCTATGTTAAAGAACTGCTAACTCCCCCAAAGTCTATAAAAAAGACTCCGAGCCGTAAAACACTTCAGTCATGGGAGGCATGGTAAAGTCAAAACTTGATTACGTGTTAAGAAAGTTGTTTTATGATCCTAAAAGTACTGTCGCATTTAGTGGAGTAAAGCAATTGTATCACGCTGCGAAATCTGTTTTGAAAGGAATAAGATACAAAGATGTTCAAGAATGGTTACAGGGTGAATCCACCTACACCTTACACAAGCCGATTCGTCGTCGTTTCAAAAGACGAAAAACTATTGTAGGTGGTATAGATTATCAATGGCAAGCTGATTTGGCTAACATGCAACATTTAGCAAAACAAAATAATAACAAGAAATATTTACTTTGTGTGATTGATGTGTTTTCGAGATTTTCATGGGTTATCCCTATTCCAGACAAAACGGGTAAAACTTTGATCAAAGCATTTCAATCTATCGTTCAGAAATCAAAACGTAAACCTTTAGCGCTTCAAACAGACAAAGGTTCAGAATTTAAAAACAAATCGTTTCAAGACTACTTGAAAAAGAATCAGATTCATTTTTTCACCACTGAAAACCCAGAGACAAAAGCAAGTATTGTTGAAAGATTTCAACGAACTTTGAAAACGAGAATGTGGAAATACTTTACGTACAAGAAAACAAGGCGTTACATTGACGTATTGAATTCTTTAGTTAAGAATTACAACCATACTTTTCACAGAAGTATAAAAACATCTCCTGTAATGGTAACAAAATCTAATGAGGCAGAGATTTCAAGAAATCTGTATTCTCAATTACCGACAAATGTAATGATGAAAAAGCCGAAATTCAAAATTGGAGATCATGTTCGAATCAATAAAACAAAACGTACATTTGATAAGGGCTATTTACCGAATTGGACGCAAGAAATATTTGAAATCAGTCATGTCAACAAAACATTTTCACCTATTACCTATAAAGTAAAAGATCTGCTGGGAGAACAGATTTTAGGAACTTATTATGAATATGAACTTCAATTAATAAAAGATGATGACATTTATGAGGTTGACTCAGTTCTTGATAGACGCACAAGACGTAAGGGTAAAAAAATAATCAAAGAAATAAAAGTCAATTGGAAAGGCTATCCAAAAAAATTTCAAAGTTGGATACCAGAATCCTATTTGTTGTAATTCTATTTGGTGTAATCCTATTCGGTGTAATCCTATTTTAGTGTTTTGAAAACATCTTTTCTTATAAAAGAAATCTTATAACTTAAGAAAAAAGTTATAAAAAGTCAGTACATTCATAATGAATCCACAGTCAAACATCGAGTGTGGAACAGAAAAGTCTGGAATAGAAGAAAAGTTCGGAATAGAGAACTTTGATAGCAGTAGTAGCATCAGTAAGAACTACAATTGCTGTGGAAATCGTGTCCCAAAGAATCAGTTTACCTATATTTCACAGATTTTAGTCATTTATGCAATTATTGCAACCTCAATAGTACATTTAAGTATTCAAAGTCAAGATTGTGAATTGTGGCTGATCCTGTTAAGCAGCTCACTTGGATATATTCTTCCATCACCAGGGTTAAAATTCAGCAGATCAGAACAAAAGCAGTCAGGGTGGCCTGATAGTAAAAAATGAATTCGTTTTATCTCACTCTACCCAGTGATAGTTCCATGGACCTTTATCCGAACAACACCCAATGTTGTTTTAAGGTTCATTTACCAAAGACAGTTCATATTGACAAGGAAACTTGGGAAGTCGCATTAGTTCAACTTATCACCCCCTCTCAGTTCTTAAACATAAGTGAAGAAGAAGCACAGTTCGATCTTATAACAACTGATAAGGACTTAGTCAAATTAATATCACAGATAGACAAAAGAGGAGATAATATGAAAATAAATATATTAAGACAAAATAGTGGAGGTGATATAATAAAATGGGGAATTCGATTTAACATTCCATCCGGGAATTACACTACACCTGGGCATCTTATAGAGACGATCAATGATGTGATTCAAACCGCTATAGGCCCTGCTCTTCGTAAGAATTCGTCGGGTCTGCACATCACTTATTCATCTTCAACCAAACGTCCGAAAATTACATTTGATAATATTATAAAATCAGGGCTCAAATTACATCCATCCCTGTTTTTAAAACTGGGTGGATCACCAGAATTCAAACATGATACAATTTTTCAGGGTAAAAATATTTTCAAATACTTTAAATACAATCCAAATATTGATGCTGGCTACAATCATCTGTATATTTATTCAGATATTGCTGAACACACTATAGTGGGTGATACACTTGCTCCCATACTTCGTGTTTTGCCTTTCAAAACATCCGATTTGGTTGAAAATGGTTGTGGTTCTCAACATACCAATCATGAAATTACAATACCGCATTATATTCCCGTTTCGAAATCCGATTTCGATCATATTCACATTCAAATAACAGGGGATTTAGGTATACCGGTTCATTTCATTACTGGTAAGACAATAGTGAAGTTACATTTCAGACAACGTTCAACTGACAATCATTGAAAATCATCGAAAATCATTTTTAAAAAATGTTACCAGTTTATCGTGGTGTAAAACATCAGTATGGCTATGGGTTAGGTTCGCTATTTAAATCGGCAATTAAAGTAGTGACTCCATTGCTTAAACCGTTGATTAAATCTGGTTTTAATGCCGTGAAAAAAGAAGGAATCAAACAAGGAATAGGCGTAGTAGAAGATATCCTTTTACGTGGTGAAAACCCCAAAAAAGTTGTAATTTCACGGGGAAAACAAGCCATTCATGATCTAGCAGAAAAGGTAATACCAGGGATAAATAAAAGAAAATCACGAAAACCACGTCATTCCCCCTACCGCCTTCACAGTGGTAAGATCATAAGACAAAGAGATAGACGACCTCTTGATATATTTGATTAATATAATTGATTCATATATTGAATTCATCTACTTAAATTATATAAAAATGATGCAAAGTGGGTCCTGTGAATGCAGTAAGTCAGAACTCGATGTTCTTTCTGTACCACCTACAATGACAACGATGCAAGAAAGTCAATGGATTGAACATTTCCCAATATCGTCTTTGGCAAACAATGCACCAATAGAACTCATCATACCACCTCAAACCGAACATTGGACAGATTTGTCACAATCGTATTTGTATGTCAAATACAAAGTCGTTCAAGCTGACGGTGGCAATTTACTTGCCAATGCAAATGTGGCCCCTGTAAACAACTTCCTACACAGTTTGTTTAGCAGTGTCGATTTGTATCTAAATAATAAACTAATCACTAGCAATTCAGACACCTATCCATACAGAGCATATATTGAAAATCTTATGTCATATAATTCTGACAGCAAGACTACGCATTTGAAAGCTGGTGATCTTTGGACTGAAGACACCACTGGTCATTTCAATTCACTCAACCATGATGGAGATAATGCAGGGTTAAAAGATAGAATGGGTGAAATTGCACAAAGTAGAACTGCCGAACTTTTTGGACGCTTGCATCTTGATCTATTTCAACAAGAAAAATATTTACCTAATGGTATTGAAATCAGACTTAGATTAAACAGATCTTCGGTAAACTTTTGTCTCACAGGAGGCGGTGGTGCACCAGCTTCAAAAATTGTACTGGAAACAGTCAGTCTTCATGTGCGAAATGTCGAATTGTTGCCTGTTGTTGCAAATGATCTAAATCATGTTATTGCTCAGCAAAACATGAAAATCCCTATTCGTAGGGTTGAAGTAAAAACTTTTACCATTTCTACGGGCCTTCAGTCTAAAGTTGAAGATCATTTGTTTCAAGGACAACTTCCAAAACGCATTTTCATTGCAATGGTAGCAAATACTGATTATAATGGGGATTATGGTAGAAATCCATTTTTCTTTCATCATTTTAATCTGTCAAAAATTGATGTATCATGTAATGGTCACAGTATTCATAACAGACCCTTTGAACCTAACTTTGAAGCAGGATTGTATTTGAAATCCTTTCTATCATTGTATCAGGCTAACTCATCTTTAGCACTTAATAAATCATTTAATATTGGTAAAGAAGACTATGCTGGTGGATACTGTTTGTGGGGATACGATTTGACAGCGGATCAAGGTAGTGAAGAAGGACAACTTCATCCTATAAAAACTGGAAATCTTCGAATTGAACTTCAGTTTGCTCAAGCTCTGGCAGCAGCTATCAACGTTATTGTCTTTGCTGAATTTGACAATCAGATTGAAATCAACAGTTTGAGAGAAGTTATCACAGATTATTAATCCTGGAAAAATCAACAGAAACTCTCTGATCAAAAGATAGCTTTCACAAAAACAGTCCTTTTCAGGACTAAGGAATATAATATCGAAAACGACAGTTCTTTTCAGAACTATTGAAAAACAGTCCTTTTCAGGACTATCTACAGGACTAAAGAACTAAAAAAAACAATGTTGGGACTCAGATTTGCTATAACACTTAGAGAAGAAGCAGAAAAAGTGAAATATTCCGTATCGAAGTGCATCTCTACTCGGAAAAATGACATTCATAATAGCTTCGAAAAACATATGACTGAAAAATTAAAAAATCTTATTGTCAGTGAAGTTACCAACCAGTGTTACGGATGTCAAGTGGATCATCCCAGTCAAACACAGCATGAACTGTGTTTATTCAAGGATAGACAAGAACATACAGATATGTTCATAGAAAAAGCCATGATGGAATTAAATCCATACGAAATCATGGAAAAATGGTATCCTGAACTCATAGAAATGAAACTCGATGAAAGTGACTATGTGGAAGCCTACAGATTATGGCGAAATATAAAACAAAACATTTTATCTGAATTCACGGAGTCGTGGTTACAATACTGGTGTGACAAAGTAAAACAATCCTGGGAAGAAAGTGATTAGAAAAAATGTATACTTCTGAAATTCAATACATATTGGATCACGGGACATGGATAAAAAATCTACAGGCAAAAGTCTGTGCAAAAGATCAGTTACCTCGACAAAAACCCGATCATGTGAAAGCCTACATTGTGAACACAGAGAAATCAACCGGTCCAGGAGAACACTGTGTAGCCGTGATATTCAACAATAATGGCGATGTACTATACTTTGATCCCTACGGACTACCACCACTTGAGCCAGAAATCATTAACTTTTTAGACAATCATTCTTATTCGTGGAGATACAATCGACAAACTCTTCAGAGTCCACAGGGGAAAGTTTGCGGATTTTACTGTATCTTCGTATTGGATGCTGCTGCCAGAGGATACAACATACAGAAATATCTTCAACAGAAATTCCTCTCAACGGAACATCGACGAAACGATCGAGATGTAGTGTTATGGTTCAATCAGCAGTATGGAATTCTATTCGATAAAGCTCAGAGACTTTTTCCCCACAAATAGTATATAAATGTATAATAGTTCTTTTATCTATGTGTTTGTTGTAAATATGTTCATTGCTCAGTTCATTGTTCAGTTCTGTTCAAATAAAAGTTATACTGTTTAAATGGTGTTTTTTCATTCTTTTTTCCACAAAGATAATTCCTCCACAAAATATCAGTCTTGGAAAAAATGTAGATAGATCATATAGTACATTATGTTCTATCTACATGGTCTCGCCCACGTTCGTACTCTTAATTCCAAGACGAAAAGTAGGTCAATTCCTCCACCAAGCTATAAAACCACCAAATTTCTCTATAGACCATTTCATTTCCACGATGGGTTTGTTCAGATTCTGCCGTGGACTATTTGGTAAAAGTCGAAGGAACGAGGAGAAGAGAAAACGTCAAAAGACAAAGACGCCGCCTGAGTTCTCTGCAAGACAAGGGGATAACCCCTATACCCAGAACCCAGCACCTAATTTCTACCCCGATCTTTGGGTTATGCCAACTGATGATCCAATCTTTGGGGAGTCTGTGATATCAACCAACCAATGAGTTGATGATGAGGAGGTTTAGAATCCTCTATCTTTCTCTGATTTTTGGAATTAACTTGCTCGGATGATTAATTTAATTCCAATCCAGAGAATGGTAAAAAACAGCTCTTTTCAGAGCTAACATTCATTCCAGAAAGTCCTATCTTCGAGACTTGTCAATTTTACGACTGAGCACCATTCCAAGAGTTACATTCCAAACGATATACTTCAATTCAAATTAACTCAAAAAAAAGGTTAAGCCCAACACGATGCTTGTATGGTAAGGATTTATGCTATAACCCATCTCTGACCAACTCAGAAGATAACGTATACCATAAAGGTGTCAAATCTTGTCTGACTAATTCAATCAAATCGACAAATAGTGGTATACATCACCTCAGCTCTCAGATCTTATAGACAAGTTACAAAGCGATACGATCTTTATCCCTAAAGCTAGTTTTTAAAAAAAGACTGAGTTCGTCAGACAAATATCTAAAGATCATACTGCTAGGAGCCAAAGAAAAAGACTAAGTCCAACGGTGATAGAGAAAGATTGAGGCGAATAAAGACGGAAAAAAGACTAAGTCCAACGATACTCTCTGCCTGACCCAGCGTAAGTAGGGGAATATAATCCATATCGTGGAAAAAAGACTAAGTTCAACGGTAATAGAGAAGGGTTGAGGCGAACAAAAGACGGAAAAAAGACTAAGTCCAACGATACTCCCTGCCTGACCCAACGTAAGTAGGGAATATAATCCATATCGTGGAAAAAAGACTAAGTTCAACGGTAATAGAGAAGGATTGAGGCGAATAAAGACGGAAAAAAGACTAAGTCCAACGATACTCTCCGGCTGAACCAAGCTGAGGAGGGGAAATAACCCATATCGTAGTAGATAATATAATACTCGATCTGGCTCACCCCCCCTATATAAGCCTTACAATACGACATGCCTTACGAAATACAACATACCTTATCCAATCAACCCTACCGTATGCATTTAGCTAGCCCTTATCCTCTGTCACTCCCATTACCAATTTCATGTAACATACTCAATCGCATGCTCATAAAATTATCAAAACCAATAGGTTAAGCATTCATAAATAAATTAAACTAACTTCTATCTTAATCCTTTTACCTTTAATTCAATTATTATAACATATCAATCCCTTATGTAGTAGATGAAAAATTTTCGAAAAAAAAAAAAATTTAATTTTAAAAAAATTTCATCATCTCGCGTCATTGCATCAGTTAACCAACACATCAGTTAACCAACACATCAACTAACCAGCTAAAGCCTAACGAAGGCCCACATGCTAACCAACCAACACATCACGCAATGGCTAGCCAGTTTATGAGTTAGTGGGTGGGCTTAAGATTTTTAATAAAAAAAAAAAATTGATTTTTTAAGTAAATAAATCTCTCACAAATAGTGTATAGAAAAAAAACATGAATAAATTTGCTAGTTTACGTATAAATAAAGAAGAAATACTTAAAAGTAGTCATGTTTACAGCTCTTTTAATGAATATAGCATACTAGAAATAATGGGGCATACAGATGATTTTATTAAAATAATTATAGATCGAGTTAATGAAAAATGTGGTAGTAAAGAACTTGTTAATATTTGTAGTATTATTGATAAAAAAAAGAAATTTAAAGAAAAAAACAAAAAAGATGAAATGATAAATTTTATTGATGAGTATATAAAAGATATATATAATTTAATGAAAAAGAAAGCTACTTTATTTAATAAGGAGGAAGAAGATAAAACTAATAGTCACCATTTAAAACTAAGAAAGGAAATATTAATTAATTTTAAAATGTTAAGTATAGTTTATGGTATAACAGTATTTACAGCAAGTTCTTCTGACGGATTAATAAAATACACTAGAAAACCAGAATAATAAATAAAAATGCAATTAGTTATAAATTTTTTTTTTAAAAAATAAAAATTTTTATTCCTTGACACAAGAATAAAAATTGATTTTACTTTAAAAAGATCCAGCAACATAGTGTGTAAGATAATAAGACTTACAAGATGAATAACGCAGATAGTGAACAAACACAATATAATGGAGTTGATGCTTCTCCTTATGACGATCCAGAATATAAAACTGAGATGGCTTTCCGTTATAAAAACTATAACCCAGAAACCAACACTTTCCGTGTTGACCTTTACACAGGTTTAGGAAAAACAGAACCAAAAGAGTTACATCCAGATGGAGAATGGGAACATTTCAATGATAAAGAAGAATATGAAAGAACCGACCACACAGAGAAAGAGAAATGGTTACTAACAACAGCAAAAGAAATAGTAAGTAAATACAAAGGGTATCCGGATCATGTAAAAGACTGGGGAGAAGTAAACAAATCTAAATATGAAGAATATGATTTTGACGAAGCAGAGTTATGGATAGACTATAAGGAAAGATGTGTCTACATACGATTGTATTGCCCTAAAACAAGATTAGATCATGCTGAGTATCTTGATTTAGATGATTTAGAAGTAGATTATTATGAAGAATTAGAGTCTAAACTCCTATACAACGTGAAAGATGTTAAAGAAGACATAATGTATTACTTTGATGAGTATACCAAAGGTTGCGCAGAAGATTTTATAGATCATGTTAAAGAGAGTGAAGAAGAAGATTTTAATCAAGATTTTGCTATAGTATCTTTTATTGAAGATATGAAAGCAGGCTTTACTGACTGGTTACAAAATCAAGATGAAGATTATAAAACATGTTAAAATAGGAGGTTAATCCATGGTTATTCAATCATCTTTTTAGATGATACATAACCCATATATTCCATCCATTTGGGTCAGTATTTAGTATATTGTTTCTGGTAATTTATTATTAGTAAAATAATAATAAATTAATTGTTAACTTAATATTTTTATAAATCTAATTCTATCAATATAGATACATAAGAATTAGTTACCTTTGGATTTTTTGACATAGTTTTAAAATTTATAACATCGCATTGGTTGACCTCAATAGGAGGATTAAACTCTGTACAACTACATAACTCATCACGTTTTTTAATAATATTTTTTCCAGTTTCAGCAGATGATACGGTTATTTCAAGTATACAATCATTATCATCTTTTGGTATAGAAACTAATGTACCGCGTAATATTCTTCCTGATGTGGATAAACAATAACCCCCCAATGCATGAGATGGACCGGATAAACCATTACCAAATGAAAACTGAAAGTTGTTTTTCTTAAGTTCTCCCTTTTCCTCAGCCCACACAGTAATTATAGGTTTTTGTTTAACTATTTTTTCATCCACATAGGATTTTGTTGCTATATCTCTTTTGTCTACGGGAGCCGCAGCATTTTTTAAAGTAAAGCCTTGCATATTTATATCTTTAGCAGCTGTAAAGCTTCCATCAGGATTTTTTACAATGGCGCCCCCATTATCAACATAATTTTTATTGACAGCAGCATCACGGTCTATTGGATTTGGTAAGCCAGTAATTTGGTTACCATTCATAATTATTTTACCAGCTGCTAAAAAAGCCCCAGCATGGTTTTGTGTTAAAGCTCTTTCTCCTGCGGTGGCCGTCTTAACAATGTTATCTACATAAAACTTATTTGCAACTTGTTGATTTTTTATAGGTGAAGCAATATCGTTAATCCTCCATCCACCCATAGAAATGTCACTACTTGCTGTATATGCATCACCATCATGAATAAATGCACGATTAGCAAAATCTACATATCTTTTTGTTGCAGCATCCTTCGGGGATGTAGGATCTATAAGATCCATTAAATGATACCCCTGCATATTTATATCTGCAACAGCAGAAAAAGTACCATCTTGTTGTTTTCGTATTGCATTATTACCATCTACATATCTTTTTGTAGCAGCTTCACTGGGCCCCTCAGGTTCATCTAAGTTTTTTATTTTATTAAAACCCATGTTTAGATACCCCTTTATATGATACCCTCCGTTTTCATCTAACAACCCTGAGCTACTACCATCAACGTAACTCTTAGTAGCAACATCTTGAGGATTTACTGGATTACTAACCCTTGTTAATGTGTTACCATCCATATTTATAGAACCGGTAACGGTGGTTGTTCCATCTTTACGTAAAAAGTTGTTAGTAATGTAAGCAAGTGATACACCATCACCACTTGTTTTAACATCATCCATTCTTCCAAATTTATCAACAGGCATTTTTAATATTGCTAAAAAAGTTTATTTAAAATATCTTGAAATTTATTATCCAAGCACAATTCATTAAGAATGTACAAACATAAATGACCACAAAATACTTCACCTGCTTGTTGTAATTGATCCGTATTGTAATGTAATGGACTTTTTAAATAATCTATAATTTCGAGAGGTGGTTGTATACCATAACTATCAAAATAAATTTTTTTCTTTCCATCTTTAAACCAAGCAACCCAATGAGTACCAGGTCCGCCCGCGTCATCAAGATTTAATATACCACATTCTTTATTTCTTACTTTTTTAGGTAGGGTATCTCTTAAAAATATTCCTCTAAAATTTTTTATTTTTAATTTTTTTGCAGCATCCTCAAGCTCAAAATTACTTAATGGTTTATTTGGTAAAGTTATATTTTCAATTAAAATATTTTCCATTTTTATATACTTAAATATTTACAATAGCACTATTATCAACCCATGAATTAAACTCATCAGAATAACCTTTCCACTTTACAAGAGATTTCTTTTTTCCCTTTTTAATAACCTTTTCTATCCTAAACACCTCTTGGCTCGTTTTTTGTAGTTCAGGTTCATAAAAGCTACCTTTTATTTCTTCACCATTTAAATCTTCAATCTTATACGTTATAGGCGTCGTATGTTTTACTTCTGTAACTGTAAAAACCTCTTCAGTCCATCTCGTAGTATAACCTTTTTCAAAAGTCTTTTTCTTTTTACTTATCCTTACTTTGTCTCCAACAGAAAACTTTGGTTTGATATCCTCCCTTACTTGATCATAATCAGGATACAATGTTGTCCAAACTTTATTTTCATTCTTTTTCTTACTTGCTTCAATTGGAGTCATCTTAATAGAAGAATGTATCGTGTTGTTGTATTCCTTAACAAGATTTTGTAATACATCAATATAAACATTTGTAGAGTGAGCAGAGAAATACTTCCACATTTTTTCTTTCATTGTTCTAATCCATCTCTCAACAACGCTTGATTTTTCTTCATTTTCAGTAGAATACAATTCAACCAAATCTGTAACATCTTTGTTATAAAACTCTTTACCTTTATCCACCCACATTTTTTCTGGCTTTCTTTCCTTAAAAATACTCTTCAGTGCAACAGAAACAGATTTTCCTGTTTTATCCTTTAATGGTATAAGCCATCCATATTTTGAAAAGATATCAATGACGGCAAGAAGAAATTTTACTCCACGATTAAGTTTAGAAAATGCTTGCATATCTACTAAATCTGCCGCCCATATCCTATCGATACCATTTACTCTAACTCTCCTTTTCTTAAATTTTCTTTTTACAGGTTTATGTAATTCTTCTGCTAGTGAATTTTTTTTTTACTTACACCCATACCAAATCTTTTTTTGGTTCCTATCAATGAAGAAACCAATCCTCTTTCCATTCTTTCCTTAATAGTTGGATTATAGATACCGTTTAACTCTTTAAGCATATTAGCATCACACA
Source organism: Tridacna gigas (assembly GCA_945859785.2). Lineage (NCBI taxonomy): Eukaryota > Metazoa > Mollusca > Bivalvia > Cardiida > Cardiidae > Tridacna > Tridacna gigas. Next base: position 24,328,466 of record OX244030.2, read on the forward strand.
CATCATTACGTGTTTTAGTATCATCATGTTTAAGATAACAAATATCATGATGATATGCTGCTTTGTCAACACGATTTACAGGCTTTGACCAATCTTTAGGTGTTAAGTCAGGATTTAATCTTTTCTTTAACTTAGTACCAGGACCAGTAAAGTTATGTCCAGGTAAATGCATTTCAACAGGCAAGTTATTGATTGCTTTTTTTAACAATGAACCACCTTCTTTTTGTTTAACAAATTGTGTTTTCACGGTACCACAATTAGCGCATTTTCCTCGCACCATATTTTTACCATTTTTACTTACTACACATTGCAAATCTGTAGTATCAGTTTTCTTTTTACATTTAACGCAATACATTTTTTATATTAAATAAATTTTTTTAATATAAAATGGATATTGTTAATTTATCTTGGAATGAAACTTTAGCAAAAAGATTTAATCATCCCCTTTTACCTAGGAGTATCAGAGGTTTAATAGTAGGTAAATCAGGATGTGGTAAAACTACACTTTTACTTAACCTTTTGTTAAGACCTGATTGGTTAGATTATGATAACTTATACGTTTTTGGTAAAAGTTTGTTTCAACCAGAATATCGCATACTTAAAAAAGCTTTTGAAGAAAAAATACCAAAAGAATACATATTAAGGTTGTTTTCACTTAAAGATGAAGTTCAAAACCGTGATATTTCACCTACAGCATTAGTTGAAGAATGGGCAAAAACAATTAAGGAAAAATCTGATATCAATTGTGAATTTTTTGAATATGCTAGTGATGTTCCTGACCCAAGAGATTTAAATGCATCAAATAAAAACTTAATGATATTTGATGACTTACTTTTAGAAAGACAAAGCAAGTGTGAAAACTATTATGTAAGGGGTAGACATAGTAATGCTGATCGTTTTTATCTGGCACAAAATTATTTTAGACTACCACGTCAAACTATTAGAGAAAATGCAAACTTAATATGCTTGTTTAGACAAGACTTAAAAAATCTTAATCATATTTATTGTGATCATGTAGGGGATGATATGACTAAAACAGAGTTTATCAATTTTTGTAAAAAATGTTGGGAAAGACCTCATGGTTTTGTAGTGTTAGATTTAACTAAGAACCGTAATGATGGAAAATATAGATGTGGTTTTGACAACTTTTACATACCACGAGATTACAAAGATTACTATTAAAAATATATTTTCATTTTAAAATATATTTTACAAATTATAAAATGGAAGCAGAATTACTTAAAAAGATAGTAAAAAATACAGAACATAAAACTTCATTCCAAATTATCGTAAGTGACAATAAAACAGAGTTTAGAACAAGATTTACTCCTCCTCTTTTATTAGAAAAAGATAAAGAATATGAAATAGCATTGGTTAATCTTGAAACTTATTATTCATTTCCTAATATTGATGCAAGCAACAACATTTTTGTTTATTCACCTGACAATGGTGCAACATGGGTAAAAATAAGAATACCTGAAGGAAGTTATGATCTAGTTGATATTAATGATGTAATTCAACAAGAAATGAGAAAAAAAGGACATTATGATGCTGTTAATGAAGAATATTATATTAACATCTCAGCAAATACTAATACTTTAAAGTCTATTCTTGTTTTAGAAAATGGATATCAGGTTGATTTTAACCAACAACATTCTATTGCTAAAGTATTAGGGTTCTCTCGTGCTAAATATGAACAAGGATTTCATGAATCAGAAAATGTAGTAAATATTCTTAGTATTAATAGCTTACTAGTTAATATAGATTTAATTTCAGGTAGTTATGTTAATGGTTCACAAAGAAATACAATTTATAGTTTTTTTCCAAATGTATCGCCAGGATATAAAATAATAGAAAATCCAGTCAATTTAGTTTACCTTCCATTAACATTAAATGAAATACATAAATTAAATGTATCAATTACAGACCAAGATGGAACATTACCAAATCTTAGAGGGGAAAATTTAACAATTAGATTTCATATAAGAGAAGCAAGATAAATATAAAAAATGACAAACTATATTAATGCAAAAATAAATATATCAGACGGACAAAAGGAAAAAATTTTACATTCTTTTAGAAACAAAGCTCCAACTAGTATTCGTTTAAAGCATGAGGATATTCATGGTAATGATGTAGTAGCATTAACCAAATCTCAAGTAAATAAACTTACAAAAGCTTATAAAGCTGGTAAGGGGGCAACGTTTAGAATGTCAACTAAACAACTTAAGCATAATATGAAAGTAGAAGGAGGATTTTTACCTTTGTTAGCAGGATTAGCTTCATCAGTTCTACCTACATTAGCAAGGACCGTTTTACCTGCTTTGGGAGTTGGTGCACTATCTGGTTTGGCATCAACAGGCGTTCAAAAAGCAATGGGTAATGGATTGTATCTTAAGAAAGGTGGTTGCGTCTGTCAAGTAGAAACTGATGGTGAAGGTTTATTTCTTGGTCCGGCTAAAGGTAAAGGATTGAGTTCCGTTGGTGATGGATTGTATTTAAAACAAGGTGGTAAAATTTATGATGGAAAAGGTCTTCTTTTAGGACCTAATAGTCCATTTGCTAATATTCCTATATTAGGAGCAATTTTGTAAATTAAAAATATGAATGTGCATAAATTTGGAAATGGATATCATAAAACGGTTCAACCAAAAACTATTTTTTGGAAACCTGTAGAAGGTAAGTATCCAGCTAAAAAAGTTAATCCTGTTACATGGGATGTTTTTACTCAACAAGATTTAGTAATAGAAGGAGGACAAACGAAGACGATAGCCTTAGGTATGGGCCTCAATATGAGTAAAGGTTTTGTTTTAGCTTCTCTATCTTATAATCTTAAACTTAATCAATTATCTATTACAAATGAAGTTACGTTAGAAGAGGTGGATGACATGGTTGCAACAATTACAAACAACTCTGGTAAAATAAAAAAAATAGAGGAAAACACCTTTTTGTGTCGTATTTACTATTCTATTTAAAAATAAGTTGCTGTTAATAAAATGGAACTAAAAGAAAAGATTTATCCAGACTTACCAGAAGCACGAAATATACCAAATGCCCCATCATTAGAGCCAGTAATATCCTCGAGAGACAATGGCCAATCATTCAGGTTACAAAAGATATCAGAAATTCAGACTTTTCTAGAAAGTGAAGTTAGGGAAAGAGAGCAACTAAGTAAAAAATACTTGAAGATTAGTAAGAGTGTGGACAATGTAGAAGCTGGACTAACCGTTATAGCACTGGGCGCAGGAGCAGGGGGAATCGCTTTACTATCAACCGTAGTAGCGATACCTGCAACTATGGTTCTAGAAGGTTGTGCTTTAGTTGTTGGGTTAGCCGCTTTAGTAGGTAAGTTTGTAGTTAGAAGAAGCAGAACAAAATCTGAAAAACATCTTCAAATTAAAATGTTAGCAGATTCAAAGCTAAACACACTACTTACACATATATCAAAAGCAATAACAGACAACAAAATAGATCATTCAGAATTTACTTTAATTATGGATGAATTGGAAAAATACAAACAAATGAAGGAAGAAATTAGGAGTAAGTCAAAGAAAAAAAGCAAGCTAGAGGAGTCGGAGAGTTTAATAGAGAAGGGACGAATAGAAGCACGGGAGGAATTCAGGAGACTTGTAGAAAGACACAATGGAAGCCATTCAAATTAAAAATAAAACCACCTAAGTTTAAGTGTTCTTGTGCATGTGAGATAGACAACACAAATTAAAAAATTTTTTTACTTTTTAAAAAATGTCATTTTTGAAGATAAAAGACCCTTTAAAAAGGGAACAAACAGTAAATGATTTTCTTGCACTGAAGAAAAGAATTCGTGATAATCAGCTTGCAGAAAAAACAGGTGAAACTGAATTACAAGCAGACCTTTCAAAGTTTTTTAGACCTATTACAGAAACACAAAAAGCTGCAACAAAGGAGATTACAGAAGGGCTTAAACCTATTAAAGAGGGGATTGAACGGTTACCACAGACTATTACGTTTCCTGCCTTTCCTTCTATAAAAGCCCATAAAGAAAAGGACCTTACTGATGAAGAACGTGAAGAAATACTTTGGTTTATTGAACAAGCGGATGGTGATGATGATCCATTATTGCTTATTGGGCCGCGTGCAGCAAAGCAACTAAGAAGATATACAAATAAGAATGAAGCTGATACAACTTATGGGATATATGACAAAAAAGGTAAATTTTATATTGGCAATATGGAAACTGAAATTTTAGGAGACGATCTTTTAATTGAAAATAAAACTTATGAAGGCACTCCTGGTCTGTGGGAGTTAATTGTAGCTAAAAAACCGAATGAAGATAAATATGATGAAGAAGATTTTAAAAATTATAAGGAGATAATGTTAAAATCTGGCACCCTTCATCGAGATAATAACCCAAAAAGTAATTTTCCAAAAAGCGGTAAATCATATAAGTGGAATAACATGCTTAGGCATATTTGGAATGAATCAGTCCTTGGAAAAGGAATTACCATTATCCCATCTGATCCTAATGCATTATTAGAAAGATTTGACCTCTTAATGGCAAGTAAAGGAGCTGGTCATACTGGTGTAAGAAATGAGCTTGTAAGTATTTGTGATGAATTAAAAAGACAGCGTATATTAGATGCAAAAACTTATAAAAAATTAATAGCTATACTATAAAAATGATAACATCACAAAAGAGAGGATTTAAAAGAAATTATGCTTATGGAGGAGCAGGAATATTTGATAGCTTTGTTAATTTTCTTACAAAACTCTTTACAAGCCAAGCAGCTAAACAAATTGCATCTTCAGCAGTTGATGTTGGTAAGAGTGTAGCTAAGGAAGGAGCAAAGAAAGCGTTAGAGGTTGGAAAGAGTGCAGCAGTTGATGCAGGTAAAAAGTTAGTTCAAAAGGCTTTAACACCAAAATCTAAAAAGATTATAGAAAAATATACTCAAAAGCCTACTACAACAACTCAACCTGCAATGCAAAATATTAATGCCTTAATAGATGGTAGTGCAATTGCTATTCAAGATTTAGTTAAGAAATTAAATAGTAAGGGTTCCGGAGTTAAAGTATTATGAATTTAAGTTAAGTTAAGTAAAATATTACATTAAATAAAAAAGAATGCCAGATCTAAAATTTAATTTAACACATTATGAAAAATACAATACAAAAAAGGTTAGTATCCTTTATGCAAATTTTAAACTTGATGAAGATTGTGAAGTATTAGATTGCAGTGATACAAATTATAATTATAAAAAGGTTACTTTAAAATTGTCATCTGAAAAAGCTGATATCATTAAGGAATTTGAAGAAGATGTAAATCAATATCTGAAAAAAAATAATATGTCTAAGGTAACCATACTTTACGGAAATAGAATTTATCTAAAAATGAAAAAAAACCTTACAGTAGAAAAAATTGAAAATATTAAACTTAAGGGTGTGTATGTAAATGATGAAAACAAGTCATTCCCTCAACTATGGGCAAATTAATATAAGCAATTATAATTTGACTTAAAATTATAATTGCATATAATAAAATGGATATTTTAAATATTAAAGCGCCAATTTTAAAAGATGATAGTATTGATGAATATGAATATTATGAATATCTACCTATTACAGGAACCATTATAAACAACCCTGGAGGAAATATAAGGATTGATATTGAAACTCAAGATATTTTTTATTATCCTTCAGAATCATATTTAGAAGTTGTAGGTGAATTAGTAAAAAATGATGGGACTGTTTATGGAGCTGCCAATGCAGTTACCTTAATAAATAATGGAATAATGTATCTGTTTAAAGCTATCAGATATCAACTTAGTGGACAAGAGATAGAATACAATATTTACCCTGGTACGTCTACAACAATGCTTGGGTTGTTAAAATACCCAGATGACTTTTCTAAATCACAAGGGTTAAACCAACTGTGGTATAAAGATACTACTGGAACAGCTGATGTTGTTAATAATACAGGTTTTAAGATAAGAAGGGATTATATTTTTAGCTCAACTCCGGTTGGAACATTTAGTTTTAGAATACCATTAAAACATATATTTGGTTTTTGTGAAGATTATAACAAAATTTTATATGGTATGAAACAAACTTTAACCTTAACAAGAGATTATGATGATGATGCAATTTATAGAGCTGGTGGTACAGATGCTGGTAAAGTTAATTTACTGAAGGTATCTTGGTTTATGCCACATGTAACACCAGCAGATGGTTATAAGATGGAACTTTTTAAATTTATTGAGAAGAAAGAAAAATTCCCTGTTGGATATAGAATGATACAATGTGATAATATAGCTGTTCAGAAATCAACCAGTTTTACTTGGAGGTTAGCATCTAAATCTTCTCCTGAAGTACCACGGTTTTTAATTGTTGGCTTTCAAGATGGAAGAAATGAAGACCAGGAAAAAAACCCAGCTATATTTGACAACTTAAGTGTTAATAATATTTATGTAATGTTAGGTTCAAAAAAATATCCAGCATATGATTATAATATAAATTTTACTGCTAATCTATTTAGTAGAATATATAGTGAAGCTGCTTCATTTAGAAAAAAGTTTTTCAACATGGATGAATTAGTATCAAACCCTAATATTACTCCTTCAGATTATAAAACCCTTTACCCTTTGTTTGTGTTTGATTTAAGTAAACAAAGTGAAAGACTTAAGTATTCTGTTACTGATATTCACATTAAAGCAACATTTGCAAGAAATCCACCAGACGACGCTGTAGCTTATGCAGTTTTAATTAGTGATAGACTAATTAACTTCCAGAGTGATGGGAATAAGATGAGTGTAGTATATTAAGTAAATTTTTACTTAAATAAAATGAAAAAGGTTGCTGATTTTAAGAAAATATTAACAGATAACAATATTAAGTGGTATTCCTATTGGAACAAGAAAAAGTATATTGATGTGTTAAAAGAGCATGGTTTGTATCCTGAAGAGGAAGAAAAAAAAATTTTAAAAAAAATTCCTAATTATGATAGATTAAAGGATATTGCTAAAAACCCTAAGAGGGTTACCTTAACGGATGTAAAAACTGAAGAGGTTAAAGAGTTTCCATCAATTTATAAGGCTAGTAAGTATATTGATAAATGCCCACAAACGATTGAAAACTGGAATGGTAGAGTATGGAATGATAAATATAGAATTGATATTCAGTAGTTTTATTATTTATGAAAAAATAATAAAATTTGACTTAAGGAAAGATCTTTTTATTTAAAAAAAAAATGGAACGTCAATTTGATAGATACAATGTAACTGGTTTAAGAAATCTAGCAAGGGAAAGGGGATTAAGAAGATACTCAAGGCTTAGACGTGATGAATTAATAACTCTTTTGATTAATACGGGACCCTCAATATTAGATAGAGACCTAGATACCATTGATGCACCAATATTACAACCAACGCCCTATATACCACCAAGACAAAGACTAACCAGGCAACAAACTACTTCAGTTAATGATTTGCTAAGGAGCTTAGAAAATGTAAGAGTAGAACAACCAAGTATAACACCTGAACTTAAAGCTTTAAAAAAAAAATTAAAAAGTATATATGATGAAGAAAGAGAGGAAAAAATAAAAATAATACAAAATAGATCTGCCTTAAAAGAATATGCAACTGAACATAAAATAGAAGGGATACCTGTTAAAACGCTACAAGAGTTTTTAATGCTAATAAAACCAACAATTGAAAAACTTTTAAGAAGCATGCATAGTCATAAAGTAAAATTAAATCTTCAATGTTTTATGGAAAGAGGAGAGGGTAATAATAGACAAATAGTAGAAGCAAATTTTTCTTCTTCTGATAAAGATGGTTATGAGATTATTTTAGAAGGAACTAATATAGAAAAAGTATACGAAAAAATGATGGAAAGAATTATAGAAAATTTTATTAATTTTGTTTCATGTGGTAGTGGTTGGACGTTTAATAGTGTGGTTCATTTAAAGTTACATAGTGTTATTTATGAACCATTAAGAGCAGGTGGTTGGATAGATTTACCTGATTGGATTAAAAATAAAAAGGCATGTATTAATATGAAAAATAAGGATGATGAATGTTTTAAATGGTGTGTTTTAAGGCATTTAAATCTTAAAGAAAAAAATAATGAAAGAATTTGTGATTTAAAATCTAAGGAAAATATCTTAAATATGAAAGGAATTAAATATCCTGTTTCTTTACAGGATATAGATAAGTTTGAAAGACAAAATCCAACAATTAGCGTTAATGTTTTTGGGATAGTAGAAGGTAAGGAAAAAATCAAACGTATTAGAGTTATAAAAAGTTTAAAAGAAAATCATATAAATTTGTTATATATTGAAGATGAAGAAGAAAAAACACATTATGTTTTAATAAAAAATATTAATGCTTTACTGAGAACTCAAACAGCTTCTAATAATAATGTAGAGTATTGTATGCTTTGTATGAACCATTTTGGTAGTGAGAAACTTTTAGAAAAGCATATGGAGCGTTGTGAAGATCATGATGGAGTTGATTTAATAATGCCTAAGTTTGATCCTGAAAATCCTGAAGAAATTTTAATAAAGTTTAAAAACTATTGTAGAAAAATTATGGTACCATTTATAGTTAATGCTGATTTTGAATGTATATTACAAAAAATAGAACCACAACAAAAAAGTAATACTATTGAAACACAAAAGCATATACCTGTAAGTTATAACTATTTAATTTGTCCTTTTAATGATAAAATTATGAAACCAGTATTAAGAGGATATGTAGGTGAGGATGCAGAAAAACATTTTATAGATACTTTAACTAAGGATGCTAAACAACTTTATAAAGAATTTTATAAAAACCCAGTAAAAATGGAAATTTTAACTGAAGATAAAGTTAGAAAACATAAAAATGAAGTAAAATGTTGGATATGTGGTGGTAAATTTACTCATGAAAATTATAAAGTAAGAGATCATTGTCATTTTACTGGTAATTATAGAGGTGCCGCTTGTAATAATTGTAATCTTAAAGCAAAAGTTCCTGATATTATACCTGTTATCTTTCATAATTTATCTGGTTATGATGCTCATATTTTTATTAAGTATCTTGGTAAAACTAGTGGTAGAATTGATTGTTTACCTAACACAGAAGAAAAATATATTAGTTTTACAAAAAATCTAAAGGTAGGAAATAAAAATATTAAATTAAGATTTCTTGATAGTTTTAAGTTTTTAGCTAGTAGTTTAGAAAAAATTGTAGAAAATTTAAAAGATAAAAATTTTAAAAATTTAAAGTATTATTTAGAAAATCATCGTGGTGGTTATACAGAAGAAAAATTAAAATTGTTAAGTAGAAAGGGTATCTTTCCTTATGAATGGATGGATAGTTTTGATAAGTTAAAAGAAACACAACTACCACCTATAGAAGAATTTTATTCAAGCTTAAATGGAGAAGGAATTGAAGAAAAAGATTTGGCACACGCGTTAAAAGTGTGGGATGTTTTTGGTTGCAAAACTATGTCTGATTATTTACAACTATACAATGAAACAGATGTTGTACTTTTAGCTGATGTTATGGAAAACTTTAGATTTTCTTTGCATAAAGAATTTGACTTAGATCCTGCTTGGTATTATACTTTACCTGGATATGGATGGGATGCTATGCTTAAGGTAAGCGAAATAAAATTAGAAAAACTTACTGATATTGATATGCTTAACTTTTATGAAGCATCAAAAAGGGGTGGCGTATGCATGACAAGTATTAGACATTTTGAAGCGAACAATAAGTATATGGGTGAAGAGTATGATGCAACTAAACCTAGTATATATGGGATTTATATTGATAAAAACAGTCTTTATCCTTGGGCTATGAGTAAGCCTTTACCAGTAGGTGGTTTTAAATGGATGACAGAAGAAGAATTAAATAACTGGGAAAAATATCCGTGTACCCTGGAGGTTGATTTGGAGTATCCTAAAGAGTTACATGATTTGCATAATGAAATGCCTTTAGCAGCAGAAAAATTAAAAGTTAGTAAAGTAGAAAAGTTAATACCAAACTTAAATGATAAGGAAAAATATTTACTTCATTATGAAGCTTTAAAGACTTACCAGAGATTAGGATTAAAAATTAAAAAAATACATCGTGGAATTAAATATCAAGAGAGTACCGCTATTAAAAAATATGTTGATAAGTGTGTAGAATTAAGAACACAAGCAAAGAAGGATGAAAATAATTTTTTAGATAATTTATGGAAGTTAGCAATGAATTCTGTTTTTGGTAAAACCATGGAAAATATAAGAAATAGAGTAAACATAGAATTAGTTAATGGTGAAAATAGTGAACGTTTTAAAAAGTTAACAGCAAAACATAACTTTCATAATCATACTATATTTGATGAAAATTTGGTTGCTGTTCATATGAAAAAAACATGGATTAAATATGATAAACCAATTTATTTAGGAGTAAGTATACTTGATATTAGCAAAACAACTATGTTAGAAGATTATTATAACTATTTTAAAAATAAATTTGGTGAAGATAAAGTATTTATGTGCTATACTGATACTGATAGTTATGTTTTAAAAATAGAAACTGAAGATTTGTATGAAGATTTAAAAGAGGATGCTGATGATTTGTTTGACTTTAGCAATTATCCGAAAAATCATCCATTATATAGTGATAAAAATTGTAATGTGTTAGGTAAATTTAAGGATGAACTAAAGGGAGATCTTTTAACTGGATTTGTAAGTCCTGGAGCAAAAACTTATGCTATGAAAAAATTAGTCTTAAAAAAGGATAAAGAAGATAAAGCAGTAACCGATAAAGATGGTAAATTTATTTATATTAAGCCTATTGAAGCTAAAGATAAAGATGGTAAACAAATTTATAAAACAAATGAGAAAGCAGAAACTAAAAAATGTAAAGGTGTTAAAAAGACTGTGATTAAAAATGAACTAAAATTTAAAACTTATAAGGAATGTTTGGATACTAAAAAAGATTTTTGTGTAACTATGGGAGGAATAAAAAGTAAACATCATGAATTAACCACTATAAAAATGAAAAAAATAGCATTAAGCTTTGAAGATGATAAAAAGGGTTTGATACTCTTGGATGGTAGTTATAGAACATTATCACATGGACATTATAAACTGACTGATGAAACAAAATAAAATATTTAACCTGGTAAAAGGGTTAAATATTTATCTAATTGGAAAATCATCTAAAGTTGTTAGTGGTTCAAGTTTATCAATTAAATCTATTCTAGAAAGTTTAGACCTGCCTTTTAAATTTTTATTTCGTGCTAAAATTTTTAGTTTTGTATCACCATAACACTCTAACTTATCTCTTATTGATCCATTCCACTTTTGTTTAAATTTTTCTTTCTTAATACAATTAATACATTTACCCCCCTCACCAGCTATTTTTTCCCCGCAACTATTGCATGGTGGTGTTAAACATGTTCCACAAATAAATTTACTACAATCATTGCCTAAACAAGTGACAACACAAAGTCTACCAGAAATGTAATTATAATCACTTTCTCCACATTCTTTACATTTTAAATCATAACATGTTTTACATGTGATATATAAAACATCTTTTCTACTCCACCTACAAGTACAAGGTCCCTTATTACTTCTACACCAACCAAATGGTCTATCATCATAACTACATTCATAACACTCATAAATCTGTTCATCTCGTACATTTTCTACCTTTTTTTCTAATATGCTATTACAACAAACACAATTAGTTAATAAGATGCTATCATTTTTTAAATTATTAGGTTTTGCTATAATTTCCATCTTTACTACTGTGTATTTAGCATAATCTTAAAAGTTTAAATCAAAAAATTTTTTATTTTCACCAAAATCTTAAGCCCACCCACTAACTCATAAACTGGCTAGCCATTGCGTGATGTGTTGGTTGGTTAGCATGTGGGCCTTCGTTAGGCTTTAGCTGGTTAGTTGATGTGTTGGTTAACTGATGTGTTGGTTAACTGATGCAATGACGCGAGATGATGAAATTTTTTTAAAATTAAATTTTTTTTTTTTCGAAAATTTTTCATCTACTACATAAGGGATTGATATGTTATAATAATTGAATTAAAGGTAAAAGGATTAAGATAGAAGTTAGTTTAATTTATTTATGAATGCTTAACCTATTGGTTTTGATAATTTTATGAGCATGCGATTGAGTATGTTACATGAAATTGGTAATGGGAGTGACAGAGGATAAGGGCTAGCTAAATGCATACGGTAGGGTTGATTGGATAAGGTATGTTGTATTTCGTAAGGCATGTCGTATTGTAAGGCTTATATAGGGGGGGTGAGCCAGATCGAGTATTATATTATCTACTTATCGTGGTGAAAAAAGACTAAGTCCAACGTTGATAGAGAAAGGTTAAGACGAACAAAGACGGAGAAAAAAGACTAAGTCCAACGATGACAGAGAAAAAGCCTAAGTCCAACACGGTGATAGAGAAAGATTGAGGCGAATAAAGACGGAAAAAAGACTAAGTCCAACGATACTCTCTGTCTGACCCAGCGTAACTAGGGAATATAGTCCATATCGTGGAAAAAAGACTAAGTTCAACAGTGATAGAGAAAGCCTGAGGCGAACGAAGACGGAGAAAAAAGACTAAGTCCAACGGTACTCTCTGACTGAACCACCATGAGAAGGGAGTATAACCCATATCGTGGAAAAACCCTAAGTCCAACGGTGATAGAGAAAGATTGAGGCGAACGAAGACGGGAAAAAAAGACTAAGTCCAACGATGACAGAGAAAAGCCTAAGTCAAACGATAGTGTCTGCCTGAACCATGTCATTACGACCCGTGCGCACGTGCGTGTAGATGCATTAAGTCCCCTTTTCACAGACCATGGTTAAAAAAAGGATCCCTGCCGCGTCAAAGATGGTGAACATCTATCTCCGATGAAGAAAAAAGACTAAGTCCAACGATAGTCTCTGCCGAACCATATCATTACGATCCGTGCGCGCGTGCGCGCAGATGCATTAAGACCCCTTTTCACAGACCATGGATAAAAAGGACCCCAGCCGCGTCAAAGATGGCGGACATCTACTTCCGGTTTGACATTTTGACCGGTCTTTTGCCTCCCCGGGAGGGTAGACCTCGGACAAAATGGCACTCAGGGAGGGTAGACCTCGGACAAAATGGCACTCAGGGAGGGTAGACCTCGGACAAAAACGGGTTTTGTCCGAGGTCTACCCTCCTATACTACTCAGGACCCTAAAATAATGTCCGTTCAATAATAATGATAATAATAATAATAAATTCTCTGCAACCAGCTGAATTTTAATTACAAATCGGGGTGTTACGCGGACATTAAACTATTGAAATCGTCGACAAGTACTTTCTGTTATATACTGGGTTCGACTAGTTTTCAAATGTTCAGTATATGAGCTGTTCGAGCCCAAGTGCTCAAACTGTTTGTTTGACGGATGTTTAACGCCATTTTCAAAACGGTTTCCATTAAATCGCGGCGGCCAGAGCACCTGTCTACACTTTCCGTGAGCTTTAATCAGTGCTTAGAAGCATAGCCAAGTTTTACGGCCATGTCTTATCAGCAGCCTCGCGTATCAACAAATCAATAAAAATTATCGTTATCATTCGTACAGGTTCGGCAGTTTCCGGAGTTTGGCGAACCTAAACCGTGTGTAATCGATATCCCGTGGCTAAGAAAGATAAGATAAATGTAACATTACGTAACAATCAGTAGCCCAGCTTCCATCACACGTATATTGACCATCCTTTTATATATAGACTGTATATCTGGCACTAATCAGATTATTCGTATTTTAGCCACATCCCTTAGTCCGCTAAACGCGACTCCAGATGACTTTAAAAACAGTGTAGATTAACATCAGACTGCAAAGAACGAGCTTACTTATCTATGATTTACACTTTTAGATACGGTGAATTTTTTTTTTTTTTGCGAAAGAAAATTGAAATTGCAATATTTGAGCTGAAATTGCCGGTTTGAAATGTTGAATTCAAATTATTCTTCTGTTTAAGGGTTAGATTTTCATTATTTGATACATTAACCGACCCCCGTGATTTGACCCTTAGGCCAGGGATGTAATTTACGATTCCTGCTTAGGCTGATCAATGCGATTAAATACACTTTGCCGACAGTATAGATCAATTACAGGCTGTACAAAAATAAAAGCAGTCTGATCTTTGACCCCATCGGTCCCATAGATCGTTTTTTTTTTTTCGGTAAAAAACAAATACATGTTGATCTACGTGATATTGTAATATTTTGGTTGAAATTATTGGCTGTAAATGTTATGTAGCAGTTTAATCCTTTAGTAAGCAGTCTCTGTTTTATGACCCTGAGGAAGTAGGCTTTTGTAAACACCCTGGAAAAAGGAGAGAAAGCTTGTTATCGGCAATCTGCTGTTTTCCAACGTGTTCATCCCGTTTCAAAAACAGATACTAGATCTATACGACACATTTAATTTGTCCTCTGTAATTGTTTTCATTTTGAAAAATTCTAGGATAATTTAGTCAGAATTTCAAAAATGTATTTATGTACACGTGGATCTAGAGAGTACTGTTCTTGCGAGAGAGGCTGACCAATTTGATTTGTGCAAACAGCGTTTACAGTTTCCCATCATTAGCAAAAGGACGAGAGAAGAAAACAAAATTCATGTATAACACATGTTAATTTCGAATACTGCACAGAAAGTTTAAAGGACATGATTTTATACACACGAAAAGTTACAGATTCAGAGAATATATGACGTTTTGGCCAAGGATATTTTGGTAAAGACATTTGGGCCATGACGTTTTGTGAACGAACGTTTTGGCCAGCCGAAAGCAAAAAGTAGGAAGTTTGGTCCAAACGTTATGTCAACGTGTCAGCCGTGGGTGTCTTTTGAAAAAATTGGAGAAATGGTCTGTTAAAGTATAGATTATTTGAAAATATCGGTGGAAATAAAAAAAAAAAAAAAAAAAAAAATCTTGGGATGTGCAAATTCATTTTTCTTCTGCAGCTTAAGAAATTGGAAGTCATTATGGGAAAAGGTAAAATTTACAAGCATTTACACCTTTTCTCACAATGATTTCTATGTCATCACATTAATATATCCTTGGAAAATTAGGATTTATTGGATTTAATATGATAATAATGATATGGTATCGGGTAATATTGAAATGAAGAGCAGTTCTTGTTAAGTTTCTTTTCTAATAAAGTATAATTTATAATTATTTATGCTCTGGCCAAATGTTATTTAAGAGCAGAAAAATGTAATAAATGAACTTCCAGTGCTTTTCTTTTTCTAAAAATGTATTCATGTACTAAAGAGCATAAACAATTCACTTATTGCATTTCTCTGTTCTAAAACAGCATTTGGCCAAAACGTCCTTTTTTGTACTTTCAGTTGGCCAAAACATCCATGGCCAAAACGTTCGTCCGCCAGTTCAGATATTTATCTAACGTTGGTTTTGTTCGGCGAAAAAATGAGATTTTTGTTTGATTTCTGAATAATGTATTGACTCTGTGGTGTCGATTTCTTTTCGCTCACGCTACTGGTGGACGAGCGATTTCCCTTCTGGACCCACAATTTCTACTGCTGTCCCGGAGAATTTACCATTATTACTAGCAGGTATGTTTCTATTATTCTATCAACCCTTAGGCTGCTCGATCAGTGCAAAATGAATCTCACTATCTATAGGGATGAAAAAGATACTAAGTAATCCTTCCTCCAAAATCTATGTATGATGCAGACGGTGTCAATTCAGGTAACCATACGTGGATTGCTTAACGACATCGAAATAGCTACAATACGCATTCGTGATTTTCACTTGTTTCAAAGTTTGCCTTCTTTTAAACGATTCTAAACAGGAACTCGCCATACAATTCGCCTATCTATGTTTCACCGCCAACCACGTGAGTAGAGTTAAAAGTCAGAATTAGACTTTCAGGACTACAAACCTCATAGCCTGCTCATGATATCGCTCTTTAAGCTTACATATAGGCCTACATATATTATGCAGTAGCCAACTTTCGAAGTCACTGGTAAAGATAAAATCGCTTGTATCACCCCCTTTTCCTCCGCTTTGTTCCGAGTCTGTGTAAATTTCAAGCTATAAGTAGTCATTCTTTTTGCAATTACCACTTTTTTGCAGGTTACTTTGTTTTAAATTTGGACGAAACTTCAAATTACCCCATTTCTGCATAGACTAATTTTAGATCATTGAACAATTAATACATGGGAAAACATTTGGAAGAAAGGGGTCACTGCTAGGTGATATCGGTGATATTTAAAACATTGAGGGGAAAGGAGGAATTGCGGGACCTGTTACGAGTAATTACTCCCTTATCCAGCATGTTTTCAAAGGAAATCAACTTCTGGGTCGTTATATTTGTACTGTTGATATTTTTAAATCGGCGATTCATGTATGAGATTTCTCCACACGGCAATCTCAAACCCGGTAATGAAAACCATAGTGTCTAAGACTGGTTTGTTGCTATAACCACTGTTACTTTAGTAAATTACTCGTAGATGAAAGAAACATTTTACAGACGATTAACGCCTAATGGAACCAAATGCTACCTTTTCCCACAATGTTTTAAAGGGTGGCATAGTTTAAGCAATATATAAAACTACGTATATAAAACAATTCTTCCAGTTATATTTAATTTGTTGTCTGCAAATCCTTTGAATTTGGACCCGTCTAAATTTTTGCCGTTTGGTAAAGAGTTAATTACACAAAATAACTGAGTCACTAGTAGTACTAAGAAAAATGATAGAAAGAGAGAGTCAGAAAATGCAGCGGAAGTATACAGTGTGAGAGAGCGAGTATAATACTCGATCGAGAAAGAGAGAGAAAGAAAGAGAGAGAGAGAGAGAGGGGGGAGACAGACATAGAAAGACACAAAAGGTTGGAGACAGACATCTGATGACTCTAAAAACCATTCTGTAACATGAACAATATTCATAAACAGAGAGAGAGAGAGATCTGATCCGACGAAGAACAACAATATGAAATTGATAATAATTACCTATGCCGAACATGCAGAAAGGGAGAGAGAGATCGAGAGAGAAAGGTGGGAAAAAAAAAAAAAAGGTTTTAATTACATGACAAATACACATATATGCATCGTGAGCATTTATATTTCATAATTTGTTCAATATCAAATTCAAACAAACACAAACATTCAACAATCTTACAGGTGTAGGCTACCTGTGTGAAGGTGTGAAAAAAAGAACAATCAGTGTGAAAAACTGTGAAAATTGCCATAAAAACAACAAAGAAGGTGTAATCAAATACAATTTGAAACAAGACATGGCTTACACAGTGTATGTGTTAAATAAAACCTAAATGGAAATTATATTTTCTGAAAAAGCAACATCTATATATATAAAATTTGACATTGGGGACGATTTCTCCAAAATTTCTATTGGGGCCGATTTCTCCGGAGAAATCGGCCCCAAGCGTTTTGGGGCCGATTTCTCCAGGGGCCGATTTCTCCAGCATTCGTATAGAGAAAGTGATTAATCTTATTTTGCTAAAAACTGACGTATATGGTTGAGACACTGATAGGAGGGACAGATAGAGAGACAGACTCGCTAAGGAGAGAAGTCCACCATTCTTCAACCAATCCTGAAGTGTGCTTTTTTTCCAACCAATCTTGAAGTTTGCTTTTCTCCCTGAAAGTTCTATTTATAGGATCTGTAGGAAGAGAAGAAAATTTAGGAAAGGTTCCTTTCGATCTGCCCGAAATTCTTTGACTATTTAACCCTTTCATACAAATTCCGAATGAGAGGGCTCTGGAAAACATTTATTTGTCGTCTGCAAATGTATGTTTTGAATTTGGACAAGTCTATAAAATCGTCTTTTGGCAAAGGGTTACTCTTTGGAACTGAAATACACCTAGAATAATTATTTTTTCCATTTCCACAAAATATTTGGGACACACAGTACATGTTACAATTATAAAACTGGACGAAACGTCTAAAGTGACGAAAAAAATTGGGACGAAAAAAACTTGCCCCCCCCCCCTCAAGTAAACAACACGAACAGTAACAAAATAACCCTCAGTATATTCAAATACATCATCAGTAAATGTGTAGTTTTAATAGGCATAGTTTTCATTTTTTTAAGTTTATACGTTTCCGAACCAAAAAGACCTTTTTACTTTTGAAAGAAACTTCCTTTCACGATATCTAATTGAACGCTCTAATAACAACGCTGTGTAAAGGCTTCGGGCGATGCAAATACATGGCGATTTGGTTTAAAATACTTGAGTTCAACGTGTAAATTTTATCCATATACAAGAAAATATATTAAATGTGACAAAGAAACCTTTCTTTTAAGTATTAAACCCATATTTCATAGTAAATAATCTTCCTTTCGTGGACACTATCCTCCTTTCCCGAAAGGAAGTTCCTTTCGCTGTTTAGCTATACCCTATATAGTTTCTCAGTGGCGACCCCTGTCGTAATAATGAGATGTGGTTCCCTGCTTCATATTATCCTTATTGCATTATGCTTGTTTACATTGGTATTTACATTGTGTTTGTTTGTATTACACTTGTTATCTTGTATTGTTGAAGTAACTTTTGTTAAAATAATTACAATGTTGATATGAAATTAAATGTCTCAAATATTATTAGGAAGGTTGAATGTGTAATTAAATATGATGGAATTAGATAGAATAGTTGATTGTAAATTGAAGTAACAAAAAAAGTAATTTAAATGTCGACATAAACAATTGAATAGGCAAAACGTAATTGTAAGTCAACGTTAACATTGTAAAACATAGTTGAAAATTTCATCAGGAATAATGAAAGTCTCATCATGAATAATGAGTGAATTGGCGGATATCCCCTTCCATACAAATAAACCCAATGGACATTTTCAGTCTAGAAGAAAACCAAGATAATTGCAATGTTGTGGTCGCTTTTCATGTCTAGTGTCCCAGCAAAGCGGACAGTGTAGATCAAAGATCAGGCTGCACGTTTTGTGCAGCCTGATCTTGACCTACACTGGCCGCAAAGGCAACTATAGTTGTGAAAGGCGCTTTAAGGGTTAATAATTCTTTTTTTTTTTTGTAAACTTTATTAGCCACGTATACTGGATAGGGGAGGTCGTGGCCATCCTCCCTCTATCCTTACAACAATCGTTATTTACATCCAATAACATTTGTGACCCCTGCGAACAGTGCGGACCAAGATTCGAGTGTAGATTGATTTTGGAATTCACTGCTCGCAAAGGTGACACATCGCAGAATAAGAGTTAATAAAAATACATGTACTTTTCAGAGATCCAGACAAAGTTATGTGTTTAAACAAACTATTTGAAATATGATCATAAATTATTGATTTTATGGAAGAACACTGCGGGAGAATGTGAAATCGATCTTTTCGAGCAATTTCACTCCTCTCCACAATGCTCTTAAAATTCTTTTGTTTTCATTGTGTTAAATAGAGCATGAGGGGAAAGTGTCAAACAAACGGCCTATTTAGTTCACCGAATCTGGATCAATGAATAGTTATCAAAGACTAATAAGTTTTACAAAGCTATGCAAAAACAAGAAAAACAACTAATAAGAAAGTGAAGAAAAAAAAAAAAAAAAAGGGGGGAAAAAACAGAAATGACTTTTGGATAAGAGCAAAGAATAGGAATATATATATCAATGCATTTTATATCAAGAGTGGTCTCGAATAATATGTCGTACAATTGACCATCTTTCTAAGGCAGAGTCGGAAGATTTTGTTTCTTTATAAGTAGTCCAAGCCAAATGTAAACTATTTTGAAGGCCATAAATTGTCGGGATTTTCGATTTAGATTTACAAGAAGCGATATATCTTTTGAAATAAAGAAAGAGTGTGTATAATTTGTCGTCCTTATTGAATGTATCGATTAGAACGTTGACACTATTTATAAGTCTTTGAGTTGATGGGTCTATTTCTCTTATTTTTGATTCTAAATGTTGTACGAGGATTTTCACCTTTTCACATTCGTAAAATATATGGAGCAGACTCTCTTCAGTAGTATTGCAGAAACAGCATAAGTTACCTGGGGTAATGTTCATTTTGTTTAATAGGGAGTTAGTGGGGAAAAATCTATGAACTATTTTTACTTGCATCCATTGGATATACGAATCGTTTGTATTTTTAAAAATATTACTATAAATTTTTTTCCAATCAAAATTTTGAGTAGGGAACAAAAATTCCCATTTCTTTTGGCTAGTAGGAATTTCATTGTTATCAATAAGTGTTTTATAAATTGTTTTGTTGGGTTTTTTATTTACCAAAATTTCATTTAAATAGCTATTAATACAGGGATTGGCATAGTCTAAAATCAAGTTTTCATTTTTATCAATATCAACCTTTCTTAAGAAGAAGTTTTGGATAGCGTTTATCAAACCGTAATACCTCAAATAGTTAATTTTTTTTACCTAAAATCGTCTCTATAGACTTTAAGCAAGTAATTTTTTTATTCTTATCCATTATGTCTCTGACATTTCTAATTCCTCTATCATATAAATCTTGGATAAAAATGACTTTTGAGTCTATTGTGAAATTTTCGTTGTAGAACAAGGGCATATTCAATATCAAGTCCCAAGAGTCAATTTTAATTTTTGTCATATATTCTATGTATGATTTAAGTACGTCTCGCCAGAAATCGTTTTTTATTAGTTTAGAGATAAATTCGGAATAAGCCTTTCCTAAGTTTATTATTTTTCGTACGTCTATCATGTCATATACTAGTTGATAGCATTTATTAGCTTTACAATTTATTAGATTTTTAAGCCATTTTAATTTCATGCTAGTGTTAAAGCTTTTGATATCTATCATTTTCATACCACCTTCTTCATAGCTTTTAATAAAAATAGATTTTTTGATTTTTGCCCTTCCATCCCATACAAAGTTGTATAGTAAATCGTTTAGACGTTTTATGAAATCTGTTTTCGGAGAAGGGAGACTAATAAATAAATGCGTTAAAAGTGGAATAAGAAGTGATTTTACAACAGTTACTCTGCCAATAGGTGTAAGTTTCCTTCTTTTCCAGTATGCTATACATTTTGAAATATTTTTAAGTTTTGGTTCATAATTCAAATCTATCATTTTCTGAAGATTGATATCAAAAGTTATTCCAAGTAGCACAAACTGAGTTTCACCCCAGTTTAATTTCCATTTAGTTTTTATTGAGTAAGCACTATACTTACGTGACCCTATCCAAATCATCTTCGTTTTATCAAAATTGCACTTTAATCCAGATATAACATAAAACTTGTCAAGTACTTCTAAAACACTATTTAATGATTTTTCCGAGCCGTCTAGTAATAATGTAGTGTCATCAGCAAACTGGCTTATGAGATACTCAGTTTCTTTCACCCTTATACCTTTAATACTTTTGCTTTGTCTAATTTTAATGCTTAAGATTTCAGAGCATAGGATGAAGATATATGGAGAAATAGGGTCTCCCTGACGGCAGCCCCTCTTCACCGTAAAGACATCTGATAGGAAACCATTTAACTTACTCTTACTTGTGTATTATACAAAAATAATTTTATCCATTTCTTAAATGTAGGACCAAATCCAAAAAAGTCCAAAGTTTTTAAGATAAAGTCAAACGATAGCGAGTCAAAGGCTTTTTCAAAATCTAGTAGCATTAATAAGCCAGGTATGTTATTGTCTTCACAGTATTTCATTATGTCATAGATTAAACGGGTATTTTCTCCTATAAAGCGATCCTTAAGGAAACCTGTTTGGTCACTTGAAATTAATTTGTCTAATACGGTTTTTAGTCGATTTGCTATTGTTCCAGACGCTATTTTGTACAAAACATTCGATAAGGTTATCGGTCTCCAATTTTTTAATAACCTTTTCGGTTTATTATCTTTTGGGATGCATGTTATGATTCCTGATTTTATAGAACTAGAAAAAGAGTCGTTCAATAGGGCGTAATTTAGGGATCTAACGACAAAATGCCCAATCTTAGGCCTAAAAGACCTTAAAGAAGTTTGCTGAAAAGCCACCAGGACCTGGGCTTTTGTCATTTGACATTTGTTTTATAGTCAAGGATACCTCTTGATATTTTAAAAGACCTTCTAGACTTTTTGACTCGACATAATCTAACTTATTTACCGTACAATTAAGTAAAAAATCCGTTATGCTGAAATCATCTGGATTATCTTGTTTTTGAAATAAGTTTTCATAAAATAATTTTGTCTCGTTTAAGATTTCCTCTTGATTACTAATTGTTTCACCGTTTTGTTTTTCTATAAAACTCATTGACTTTGCTGAATTGTGTTGTTTTTCAAGATTGTAAAAATATTTGGTGACTTTTTCGCCTTCATCTATTCATTTTGAGCATGATCTTACAAAATACCCTTTAAGCTTTTCATTTCTTAATTTTTCTAATTCATCCTGAAGTTTAATTAATTTTTCCTTGTTGTTTTCATTTAAAGATTGTTGTAATTGCAAAATTTCGGCCAAAAGTACTTTCTCGCGATTTGATTTTACTTTACTTTTATGACTAGCAAAAGAGATCGTTTTTCCACGAATCTCCATTAAAAGGGTTTCTAAAAAAAGCTGATCATTGATAACTAGTTGTACTTGTGATCTATCCATATTTATTACATAATCATGGTCATAAACAGGTAAACAATATTGTAGTAATATCTCATCAATTTTTTTGTTAATACAGTTAATGTAATCAATATCATGCAGCAAGGAATTATTAAATTTCCAAAGACCTCTTCCGTGTTTGAGTTCAGTTAATTGTAGATCAATTAAAATAATTGAGTGGTCGGATTTATAACTAATATCAATATCACAATTCCTTATAAATGGTTTAAGTTCTTTGGAAAGCAGATAAAAAAGTAAAGTCTTCCTTTTTGTAAAGGATTAACACGTTTCCAAGTGTACTTTCGTGAATTGCCATGTAGTTCCCTGAAAGGATCCACCAGATTTCTATCATCCATGTATTTTTGAACAATTTTCCTTGCTTTTTTATTATGGTCTCTGTTTCTATAATTTTCATAATCTAAAGCTGAATCAATGACAAGGTTAAAATCTCCACATATAATCAAGTTTTCGTTATTTGTAAAGGAATCAATTTCATCGAAGATATTTACGAAAAAGCTAGGGTTATCACTGTTTGCTGCATACAGAGTTGTAAGGATAAAACCAATATCACAAAAGCTCAATTCCATTATTAGGTAATTTCCATTTTCTTCTTTTTTGAAACTGCGAACTTTAATATCTAAATGCTTTTTAAATAGTATTGCGACACCTTTTGAATTTGAAGTACCATGACTAAAGAAGCAATTTCCATCCCATTCAGAATAAACAGCTTTTTCAATTTGGTTTGTAAAATGTGTTTCTTGTAAACATAAAATATCGGTATCTTTTTCCTTAAAAAGGTTAAACAGATCTTGTCGCTTCTTGGCATTATTTAGGCCACGGCAATTGTACGAACAAATTTTCAAATTATCCATTTGTTGAAATGTTTAGGCCATATTTTATTGATAGATTAATTATGACAGAAGAAGAAATTTCAGTCTTTATATAAACACACTGATGCATATATGTCAAAAATAAAGTAAATGTGCTAACTAAATGTGAAAAAAGCATTTGATGAGTGAAGAATGTAAATAGTATATTACACAACTGCATGACCGTGCGATAAATTTTTCTACATACGTTTACTCGTAGGGGATTTCTTTTACACATATCTAGGCTTTCGCGTTACAATAGGGGTTTAAATGTGAACGCTTTATGATGTGTACATTATGGAATATGAAACTAAGTGGGCATAATATTATGTGGAAGTCTTAAAGAGAAGAAAAAAAAAAAAAAAAAAATCTGCAAATGACGACTTGGCTGAAGCCATTTAAAATAGTCGCGAGTATAAGATTGAAAACGCCCATTACGACCCTATCCCAAGAAAGTATATGTCGCGGATTTACATCGTACACGGCGGAAAGTTCATCCGTTCTAAAAGTTTTGTGCAGCTCAAAACTTTTTGCGCGGATGAAATCACAGTGAACGGATGCTCGGTGGAAAGAGCGTATGAAACACGTATGCAATGAGTACACAACGGATACATAGCGTTTTCCAACGGATGGCAAGATTTTTTTACGTTTTACATCCTCTTTGCATCCGTACGTGCAGTGGGGCCGGGCCATTATAACGGCGAGTGGGGATCAATATCCGTAAGCAATACCGCCGCACATCATAACTGACCCCCGCCCCCAAAACGCTTGCTTTGCAGTACACAACTGTCAGCATCACGTTCATTCCTGCAATCATACACAGTCATTGGCTCGAGACAATTCAAACTTTGACTCTTCAGAAAAAATTTATTGTCCTCCAATGCTGTCTTGTCAAGTTTACGTGTCCTAAGGCCAATTGCTCTCTATAATTGCGATGGTGGCGCGTCAAAACCGAGCCGACGTATGGGCGATGTCCGTACAAATCGTTATCAGCTTAACGATTCAGCATTGGCTGGACGGAAATCTGGTCTATGTGAGTGGAGGGGATAACAGCAGCTGTTGTTGTTCGAAAGCGGTCTCGTAGGTACTGGTTCACGATATAGAGGTCTTATGCTCTACTCGAGTCGTGACGCACGGTCTGCCGCTACGTGTTAGTCTCTTGTACTCCGGGTTTGCCGGGTCGCCGCCGAAAGCTTCTGACTGCTTGCGCGATTGTACCTACATGAGCTGCAACCTCTGCAGTAGGAAGCCAAGCCTCCAGCATACCTTCGGCCCCCTGGAAAATTATCTTGAAGTCTTGTCATTGATATTTCTAATCAAAACGTGGACCGGATATGTCAATCCTTTAAATGCACCGAAACTCGAACTTAGCGTAATATAAGCTGATAGGTGTTTTAGCTAGGGACTGTCTGACTGATATTGCAAACTAACGGTTTTGAAAATTACCACACATGTATAATCATGTATGTGTAGGCCTACGTCTCAAAAGTAACCTTGAAAATTTTGCACATTCTTTACGAAGGTTTCTTGTGAAGTACATGTATATATACAAATCTTGGGATCCGGGGCAGCTGGGACATTCGCGGCCGTCATTTGATATGAGTGTTTTATCTTTAATTATAACATACTGTATTATCATTTTTTTAAACGTGATCATAGTAAGTCCTTCGATATTTGGGATAAGGTTTGGGTTCTATTTCATCAGTTCCTGAACTTTCTTTACTCATTTTCATATAGACGGCAATTTTGTATAAGGAGAAAGAATCTTTTCCTCGGTAATTTAAAAATAATCAATACAATGTCATTGTTTTCTTCCATAGAAAATGATAACTTTACTGCCGTCGTGCCAATAAAAACCCGTATCCGCTGTATGTCGTGCGTGTAAAGATTCTTATTGGCTAGACGGTCATGGGTGTTTCAACCCTCTTAAAAAATTTTCAGATGACTTTGAAATAAGTTAATGCTTACCATCAGATCCTGTGCGAATTTTCTGATTCATTTATATACATGCTGTACATTTATTGGTAATAAAATGATGTCTTTGAAATTGAAGATGATTTCAACTAGACTGGATATATATCCCTTTGCTGATATGGCCATTCACCTAAAAGCAGTTCTAACGAACAGCCCTACCCATTTTCTCTTTTCAGGCCTGAAGCTGTCTCTATATCTAACAGGTTCTGTCGAGATGTTCATTATATTGACTTTTTTAATATGGGTAAAAACATGTACAAAAAAAAAAAAAAAAAAATCTGTGGGGACTTTATACTCCCAAGGGTCGACTGAAAGCATGTTGAAGGACATCGGCACAACACCTAGTCGGTACTGACGGCATGATATGGTGTTCATGTGAAATATGCCCGCAACCTGCGAGAGTGATATACATGTAATACCAAGAAATACCAAAATGAAAGAAAAACAGAGTAGAAAGAAAACAAGATTTCAGTTCCATCCAAAATTTAAAAAATTGTATCAAATATGTTGGAGTTTGTTCAACCCCCCGAGACAGAGGTCCTGTAAAGTATGGTCGTTTAAATGAGCTGAGTTTGACTAGATTTTAAACCCACAAACCACGCATGAGATAATAGCGAAATTTCAACAATTGTTTCTGTGTGCCCCCCAGATAAAACGGGGGATAATGCAATAAAAATGACACAATAGAAATAGTATGAATTTAGAGAAATAAATAAATAAATAAATAAATAAATAAAAATTCACTCTACAAGATGTCGTTCTATTTACTTTCGTTTTATTTCGTTTCGTTTCGGTACCGTTTCTTACTTTAAAGGGACCCGTTCTTATTCTTCATAAAGTGGTTTATGGCTCAGACATGCTCTATTCATGACAATTTTAGCAGCACTTTAAACCAAACCCTCTCTCTGTGACATTACTGTCCACTTAGACCTTATCCTGCTAAATAAGTGAAATGAAACTTTCATGCCGATAGTAAAAAAATCCCAAATATTGCTGCGTCCAAATTTTATCTGCGGGGAAAATATCTCCTTACCGGACAGTGTAGATCCAAGATCAGACTGCACGTTCTGTGTAGTCTGATCTTGATCTACACTTTCCGCAAAAGTTCCACGATACGCCCTAAGAAGCCTAAGGGTTAAAGAGGGTCCAGACTAGACTCAAAGTGGGCAAAGAATACAGGGTAAGACAACTTCAGCATAGCAGTTGTCTTTATCCCAGCTCTGCCTGCATATGTAACTTGCAGCAGTTTGTGATGCCTGTCAAAGCAGTAGTAACAGGGCACTTCGCATGGCTTTCATCAAACTGCATCCTTGCCAAAAGCTGTAGCGATTCAGCAAGGTTGTATGTGTACCTCCCATCTCTGTGTCATAATATTACGCATACCTAACTCATTCTCACCAACTCTTTCGCAAAAAGTGTTGTAGGGGTCCTGCATAACTCAGTGGTGTGACTCGTAATCTGGAGGCCCCAGGTTTGAGCCTCACTGGAAGCATTTTTTTTTTTTTTGTCCTCCTTGTGCAAGTTGTCAGTATTCAGACTGATTAATTTGTGTATTTTCTTGACCCCTTGTATAATGTTTAACATTACTGGGTGAAATAAAGTGAATGTTATGTTATGTTATGTTAGGCTGACATTGGTCGAAACTATTTGCTATTTGTAAATTTTCTACATGTCCAAGGACCATTATACCTCCAGATTCAGCTAATAGTCAGACTAATCTTCCATAATTAAGTAATGACTTGCTTGGTATAATAAATCACGGAGACGCATTACGCCCCCTTTTACAAGAACGCGGCTCGTTTATTTTTACAGGCTTCATCACAGGCGTTGGTTTTGTGACGGACTTGGCCATCTATGTAATGTAATATGTAGATGGCGAAGTTCGTCACAAAACCGACGCCTGTGGGCTTCATGGCCAGACCGTGTTCTTGTGATCGAATGTGTACAGGTAGACTCGGGTCTCACTTAGATTATTAAACGAAGGCTCGTCTGAGAACATATGATACAGGTAACTAATTAGCATACTCTTTGACAAAAAAAAGGGGGAGAAAGCATGGGAAGAAGGTTTGAAATTTTTGGTGAATCGGTGTGTTAAAGTTTTATCTTCATACGCTTTAAGTGTCATTCCTTGCGCAACTCTTGTTGCAGTTGTGTCAATGTAGATCAAGAACAAACTGCACGAAAGGTGCACCCTGCTTTTGATCAACACTCGAAGCTATGCTTAGATATCCTTGTTAAAGCCACGTAGAAACAGGACTTATAAGCGCGTCTTTTGTTGACAGAAAATTTTGATTATGTTCATTTGGCGCTCCAAGAGTTCGTTTCAGTGTATGAGGGAATGAAAACAATTGAGCCATGCTCTGTGAAAGGGGGCTTAATGCATCAGCGAAAAGTATCGCTCAGGTCAGCTTGCGCGGGCTGACCTGGAGCCGAAACTTTTCGCTATTGGTCAATTTTCTGTATGTCAAAGGACCAGTCTACCTTATGATACAGTCGGCTTTTAGACAAAAATAGTTTTTATGGATCAATAATTATGTGATGACTTGCTTGGTATAATGCATCACGGAGATGCTTTAAGCCCTCTTTGACCAGAGCATGGCTCAGTTCTAGCATTGAATGGGAACCTTTCCTATGCGTATGAAGTGAGTAAGAGACTTTGCAATGTTTACGAAATATAAAAGTTAAGGGCTGTGTAACATTAACCCTTAGGCTGCTAAGCGCGACTCACTGACCTTTTGCGGAGCGTGTAGATCAAGATCAGACTGCACAGAACGTGCAGTCTGATCTTGGATCTACATTGTCCGGTAAAGAGATATTTTTTCTCCTAGACATAAGTTTGAAATAAAATTATTCAGATTTTTACTATAGGTTTGAAAGTTTAATTTAACTTATGTTTTAACATCTTAGGTCATATCGTGGCGGCTAGTGCACCTACGCATGTGTTTACCTGGCTTTCTCACACCAGTATTGACAAACTTCAAAATTTTCTTTCCAAGCCACTGAAAGCTTTTCTCACGTGCATCAGAGGTGAGAGGCGAAAAATAGCAAAATAGCCGAAAAGACAGTTTGCTTCAACTGAGTAACCGCAACCGGGTATATTACCCGCAATCACCGGGTCACGTGTTAGATACGCTAGCCCCTAAGCCACCCGGTCCGGCGTTCCGAGGGAGAATTCTCTTCTAAATCAAATTGATATCTCATTGAATTATTCTACCCATTTTTACTTTACAGAAAAAGAGTCACAAAGATTTCACGTGTCCACGGACGTTTGTTCGATCCTCTGACACAGACCTTGAGTGATTGTGCAATATATTTGAGCCGAACTCTGGCAAAAGGGGCATAATGCATCTCCGTAAAGCCTTATACCAAGCAAGACATCAACTAATTATGGACCCATAAAATCCATTTTGTCAAACAACCAGCTGAATTATGAAGTAGAATCATCCCTTGGAATGCAGAAAATTTAAAGATAGCGAAAAGTTTCAGCCTATGTCAGCCTGCACGGACTGCGCAGGCTGACACGGGTCGATACATTTCGCTAGTGCATTAAGCCCCCTTTTCACAGAGCATGGCTCAAATATCTTTTTGAAGTAAGAACCATATTGTTACAGCACGGAATCATTTTGATACGTTGATACGTTGGAAGTTTGTGTTACGTGCACGGGAGCGGGATAGGAGCTGGTCTTTCGATTTGTAAAGGGAGACAATTATATTTCAATTTTTTTTTGTCAAACGGGTTCCCGCTTTTGTTTCCGAATTAGTCAGCTTCTAATATGTATTAATCACAATATAAATTGCGAAACCACCATTAAAATCAATATGTTGTTACACACATTTTATGTATTGATCATGAAAGGAAATCAATAAAAGGCCATGATCCTCTTAAAGACCCAATAGCGGCAAGAATGCAGGTGTTAAAATGCATTTAAATTTAAATCATACCGTTTAAAAGTATGGAAAACATTGGAAGATGATACCCTGTTACTGTGTGGTCGGTCCAAGTGTTAGTTGCTGGCACAAAAATGAATTTCAAAATCAGGCAAAAAGTAAACAAAAGATAGATTTACTTGGCAACTTTTAATCTACTTTTGAAATTAATTTCTATGCAAGCGACTAACACTTGAACTGACCGTATAATAACAAATTGTCATCCTCACAACAATTTCCATACTTTTAACCCTTTCCCAAACAAGCCCTTGTTTTCACGTGTCTGCAGTACAAGTCTTTTGAAAACACTGTGGGAAAAGGAGAAATTGCTCGTAACGAGCAATTTCTCCTTTTCCCTCAGTGTTTCTACCCTTTTTGAGAACTTTCTGCCATTTTCATCAAATTTAAAATTGTCGTCTGCAAAGTCTTTCAATTTGGACCAGTCCAAAATTTGTCGTTTGGGAAAGCGTTAAATGGTATAATTTAAATTAAAATGCAGTTTAACACCCGCATTGTTTACTTTTGGCGGCTATTGTTACTTTAAACTGTTAGAATTTTCTGACCAGTGAGCCCAGTTTTTTTCCTAGTTCTTATAGGCTGTGTCATTTTTTGTCTCAGTTTGAAAGATAAAAGGTAATGTTACACTTTATCACACAATCCCGAATTTTAACGACCCTGAGAAAAGAAGGTTTTGAAAACATTTGTGAAAGGAGAAATGGTGGTAACCAGCATTTTCTCCTTTTCCCAGGATGTTTTCTACTCGACGAAAGACAAATTTCATGCTTTGAGTCAAACTGAATCTGTCGTATGCAAATGCTTTCAATTTGGACAATGCTAAAATTTTGTCGTCTGGTAAAGACTTAAAGTGCACCTCCAGGCAGATTTTGATTTTTTTCCTTTTCATTTCCTGATTAACAATGATATTTTTCGACACTTCCGCTAATCAGGTTATTTATGGAAATCGTTTTAGTGCATTTGTAAGCATGGGTGTGAAAAACGAAAATCCAATTAGCGAGCCTCTCAAGCGATCGGGCGAAAATATCTAGTGACGTCATACTATGAACGCCTGAATAACTTCCGGTTACACGAAAACATGTTAGTCTAAACATCTTCGTTTTCTACACTCATAGAACCTTGTGATTTATAACTGCGCCAAGAGATCTCTGTTGAACATCCAAATGTACCGGTGTTAAGTGTGTTACCGCTAACTGTAGCAATACTAATGCAGATGGCGTTTCCTTGCATTTTTCCGAGAGACGGAAGAGAAGAAAACGATAGACAGATTTCGTCTATGTCAAGAGAGTTTGGAGTTGGCCAAAGCATTTCTTTGCTGTCTGTCAAGTAGGTGTTCGGTATTTTCATTTATTTGTCTTCTTTGAATGGTATTAAGAAGAAAAATGGAATGCTATTCGACCGCTGATATATTTTACCGTTGAAGTATGCAAAGGATACTGAGCAAAGCCTTCGGGATTGTTTGTGAAACGCTTTCTTCCGAGAGGAAACTTTCGGATGGCGACACAAGGCAGTTGGTATTTCTCTCAAACGAATTGCTTATTGAAACTGTTTGGCTGAGCGTTGCTGTTTTAATTGTGTCTAGGTGATAGATGAACAACCACAATGTCCCTCGATTTGTTTCTGAGTAAAATCACAGAAAGTTTTCTCAAAACACATCTGGCTCCGTTTATGTAGTGTGGCTCCGTTTTTATAGTATGGCTCTGAAGTTGTAGACATACTTTTGTTCAGTAAGCATCGAAATTATTATATTACTACTTGGCAACTTCGTGCAAGGTTTTACGTATCATGAGGTTCATGGAAAAAAAAAAAAAACATTTGAAGCAACGTTGTCTTTGGCGTGCTAATACAGGCTATATATCATATATATTTTTCGGCGTTACGGAACTTTGTCTGCATATGTCAATATTCTTCGAAGATTTGACGCATTACAATCCTAACAGGACAAATATTGTTAGAGGGTTGCTTACGAGCTGCAACTTCGGAGCCACAGGTGTCCCGGAAGACCAACACAACATTTCAAGTGCGGAGCCAGAGGCTTCGTTATGTGGATTACTCACCGTGTTTGTGAATGTGTTGTGTGTTTTCCTCCGTTGTCCGTAGTGCGTCGTCTTGGCGTCAACAATTACCTTGCGTGCACTTCAGATGCCGCATTTTGAGTCCGATACTCATAAAACTTTATCAGCTTGTTTGTTATGATATAATCTCGGTCAGATTTAAAACTGGGTCACGTCGGGTAAAAAAAGTAGGTCAATGGGCCAAATCTTTAGAAGCTGCATATCAAAGCCTGATACTCAAGAAACTTTGTCAGAATGTTTGTCTTGATAATATCTTGGACACGTTCGAAATCGGGTCATGTCAGGTCAAAAATTAGGCCACTGGGCCGAATCTTAGAAAAACCTTGTGTGCACTCTCGAGGCCACATTTTCAGCCTTATACTCATGAAACTCCACCAGAATGTTTTTCTTGATGATATCTTGGACAAGTACGAAATTGGCTAAAAATAAGTTACTGTGTGAAATCTTAGAAAAACTCTAAAGGCCATATTTTCAGCCCGATGCTTATGAAACATTGTATGAATGTTTGTCTTGATTATATCTCGAACAAGTTTGAAATTTAGTCTTATCAAGAAAAAAAAAAAAAAAAAAGATCACTATGCCAAATCTTAGAAAAACCTTGTATGCACTCTTGTGTGCACTCTAGAGGCCACATTTTCAGTCCGATACTCATGACCCTTGGTCAGAATGTTTGTCTCGATGATATCTCTGTCAGCTTTGAAATTGGGTGAAGTCGGATAAAAAAGTAGGTCACTGGGCCAAATTTTAGAAAAACCTTGTGTGCATACTAGAGGCCACATTTACCGTCTGATACTCATGAAACTTATTCAGAATGTTTATCTTGATAATATCTCTGACAAGCTGAAATTGGGTCACGTTGGGTCAAAAAGTAGGTCACTGTGCCAAATCTCAGTAAAACCTTGTGTTGAGTCTTGAGGTCATTTTTTCAGCCCCCATAATCATAAAACTCATTCAAAATGTTTGCCTTGATGATCTCTCTAAAAGTAGGTAATGAGCATTCATGTGTTTTACATCATTACAACCAGGATCTCTTCAGATTTGTCAATCCTACATGACTTTAATCAG
Organism: Tridacna gigas; assembly: GCA_945859785.2. NCBI lineage: Eukaryota > Metazoa > Mollusca > Bivalvia > Cardiida > Cardiidae > Tridacna > Tridacna gigas. The sequence continues at coordinate 24,360,949 of OX244030.2, forward strand.
GTGAGCACTATAGGGCCAATGACCATCTTCTTTCGCAATGTTTTCTGCCCTTTCAAACACATTGTCATTATTTAAGCAACTTTTAGTTCGCTGTCTTTAAATATTTTTAAGCTGGACCAATCTTAAATTCTGTCGTCTGCTAAAGAGTTAAGAACGGAGCTGTCACAGTTCCTTAAAATCTCCGCCGGTTCGATACATGAGACCGCATTGGCATCCGTGACCGGTACAGCTGTACCGGGTCTTTTCCAGAAAAATTATATGATTTGATACATATACAAAGTTAGTTTATTGGAATGCGGGTAGATAGTAAAATTACAGTTGTCTCCCCTGTTAGGAAAAAACCCAAGGTAACCAAACTGCAACTGGGTCCTTGTATTTGTTTTCCTTTGTTTTTATCCTTGTTCTACATAGAGATGTTGCAATCATTATAATTTGGTTTGTAATTCACCAGTAAAGCCAACACTGTATTTGCATAAAAATGTTTATACACCAGCACCATTGAAATACATCAAATGGATTTAAACACTGACTCGACAAACTGTAAATATTTCGCCATAAACAGTTCTATATAGTGCAAGGGATATCAAGGATAAAAATCAAATAAAACACTTACCAGGACCTGCACAGCATGTGAGAGGAATCAAGGAAAGTAACTTACTGCTTTTTGCCATTAGATACATTTCATGTTCAGATACGCTCGTACATTTAATGTTCTTATTTGATTTTGCACTGCACAATGATTCTATTTAAAGCTCTAAGCATAGAAAACAAACATTTACATGTAGCATGCGTAACTTCTAAAGCAGTATAACACTTCACATATAAATAATGATTAAATACATAATCCTATGAGCCGTGCTCTGTGAAAAGGGGCTTCATGCGTCTGCAAGAAATATCGATTCAGGTCAGCCTGCGCGGACTGCACAGGCTAAACCTGGGCCGAAACGTTTTTGCTTTTGGTAAAATTTCTACATGTCAAAGAACCAGTGTACCTTACAATTCAGTCGGCTGTTAGATAAAGGGATTTTATGGATCCATAATTATGTGATGACTTGCTTGGCATCATGGATCACGGAGATGCATTAAGCCCCATTTTGCCAGAGCACGGCTTATTAAAATAGCTTCGGGTAAAAGCTAATTGGAATTTTACATGAGTCCAAGTGCTTTGTATGCATTTTTCAAGTCTTCAAACTTAGCGGCATCTTCGCCTATAAATAGTTCCACATAAAAGTTATACACATCGTCGAACGAACATGTGCCATCTGCTTCAGGTGCGATGAAATTGAAAGTTGTCTTGACGATGATCTCAACTGGTAAATTAAAGCAGACGTGAAATTGGAAGAATTTGTCAAAGGTAAAGATTTTGTCCTGGTTAAAGTCTGCTGCATTTATTAAATGCTTAAGTGCAGTTTTCACAGTGTCCGAAAAGTTTGTTTTATCGGCTTTGAAAGCTTCTGTGAACATCTTAACGAAGTCATCCTCAGTCAGTTCCTTGCTCCAATCTGGTGCGCCACCCAGAAACATGACCTTGCTCCAAAATTGATCAAGGTCACTTTTGACAGCATCCGAATTAACACAAGGTAGTTTCGCGAACGCCCCGATACAAAATTCTCGATCTTTCGCAGACAGTTTCCCGTCTTTATCTATGTCGAGAAGTTTGAAAAAATTCCTCCATTTTTCTTCCATCACAGAAATATCCGCCATTTTGAGTTGTCTTCTTCCGGTCAAGTGGTTCCGTTGTCAGATATCCTGAAACAGTTGTATATCCAATTACTGGAATAAATACGGAATATTAATGTGGTAGTACTTAGTTTTCCTGATGCTTGTATTGGATTCGAGCAGCGTGAAGAAATTTGATTCCGCGCGTAACCGAAGGTCTAGCGACAAAATTTTCAAACGCAGGGATAAGCAAATACTAGCACCAGGAAAGTTACTACAACATAACATTCCTTTTATAATATACCTCCAATTTACAACGACAAAATATTGCAATTATTGGCATTATAAACGGTAAACAAAATGAAACAACTCTTTAACTGCCAATGTCGCTTTGGATACCTTTTGCGGACGGCGTAAATCAAGATCAGACTGCACAAAACGTGCAGTCTGATCTTGGATTTACACCCTCCGCTACCTTATACTAATCTTTGACAAAAATTAGCTTCAAATGCAACGAAAATATACTTATAGATTTCGAGAAGAAAAGTCGAATCCATTTAGGTGGCAGCGAAGGAGTTAATGGCCTAGTGGGTAGTAACATCGTTTTTATAAATGGCGGATGAATATAATAGCGTAATATTTTGACCAATCAAATTGCAAACCAATATGTACGTATTCCGTATGATAGTTACGTTATCATACCATATTTGGAACCGTATTTGACACTGCAGGTACTGATTTTTTTTTTCTGGCCTGTGTGATATCTTATCCGCGCGCGACGCATACATGTATTCAAGCCGCAAAATTTACTTGTATATGACAAATACGGTTATTCACTTTAAGGCATAAACCTTTACAAAATAATTTAATAATAGTTTTGACTACTTAAGCGGGCATTGATAATTGCTATTGCACTATTTTGTATGGAAAAAAATCGTTAACTTATGCACCATAATTCTGAACCCAACTCAATACACATGTACAAGGGCAAAGAAAGAAATACGTGTACGCGTTTTTAGACTTTCGTTTCATTATTGCGATATTACGAGATTTTTTTTTTCGAACATACTGAGATATATGGCTCGCAACATGCGAAAGGAGACCTTCGGACATTTGCGTAAAGTGTCGTCTCGGATTAGCCTGCGCACTCCGCGCAGGCTAATCCGAGACGGCATTTCACGACTACATAAGATTTTTTCATACGGTAGACTTTCGTGAAACAGAAAATCGCACAAAAACTGGAAGTGTCCTCTTGGATTAGTCACAGATTGCACAGGCTGATCTGGCACGACACACTTTTACGCATATGTCCGAAGGCCCCTTTTCGTGTGTTGCACGCCATATTGTTCCAATAGTTTGGGGGAGGGGGGTAACTCTAGGTCTGATCAATCGATATTTTATTATATTAGTATACCGAAGAATAACTGACTAATTGATTCATTCGTGTAGAATATACTTGTTGAAGTAAATGAATAACTAAATGTCGCACAAGCACGTACAACGTACATCTCTATGTACACGTATATTTCTATTCGATCGTTTTTGAAAGCGTCGCAGAAAGAGGAGAAATTGCTAGCAGCAAGCAACTGCTCCTTTTCCTGCCATACTTCCAATCCATTTCAAAAGTGGTACCTTCATTCAAATGATTATCTTTTCCTTGACTTTTTGTTCGGTCTTAACCCTTTACCAAACGACAAAATTTTATACACGACTCAATTGGTGGTATTTGCAGACGACAACTTAACTGTAGCTCAAACGACGATTTCTGTATTTGATATGGTAGAAGACACCGTTAGAAAAGCAGAAAATAATGGTTATTAGCAGTTTCTCCTTTTCCCACGATGTTTTCGAAAGCCTCCTTCTTCAGCGTCGTTAATACTCTGTATTGTGTGGTAAAGAGTTAAATTAGCCTGTCTCATAATTGGTTAAGACAAGCAAAGATATAATAACAGAAGCACCAATTTCCCGAAGTATTCCCAGGTAAAAACATTTCTTAAACAAGATCCACCTAAGCGTCATTACCCTAACCACACAGATCGGAATCCAGCTACATTAGCAAGCATGTGAGGCGGAATCAAATCCTATACAGTATATCAAAAAATTACAGAGAATTTTTACTAGCAGAGGAAAAAAAAAAAGCGGATTTGTCTGCACCAACAAGAGCAAAAAGACACTGACGCAGCGATACTAATTATTACCCAACAAGAACAAACGAAAATCTGTATATTATTTCGGCACTCCCTAGATTCTATTCGAGACAATATCCAAGGAAATATCGATTCGGCACTACAACAAAAGCTGATACATGTATCTCGCTGGGAATTCTTCCTCTAAATTATGCTGTTAATGCAGAATAAAGTGATTCTTAACCCGTTTCCTCATAAGCTGTTTCAAGACAGTTTTCCCATTCAGCAATCAGATTACAGAACTGATTGAAATGTTTTACTCCCTGACTCAGAGAGTAATGACAAATTAACCCTAAGGCTACTAAGGGCAACTCAAAAAATCTTTTTGCGGACAGTGTATATCAAGATCAGACTGCACAGAACGTGCAGTCTGATCTTGAATATACGCTGTCCGATAAGGAGATTTTTGAAATAGCAAAATTATGGGTTTAAGTATCGGCTTGAAAGTCTCATTTCATTTATTTAGCAGGTCAAGGGTTAATGCAGAATAAAGTAGTTGTTAACCCTTGTCCTGCTAAATAAGTTAAATAAAACTTTCTAGCTGATAGTAAAAACCTGTATAATGTTTTTTTCAAACTTTCTTTTTGTGAGAAAAAGATCCCCTTATCGGACAGAGTAGATCCAAGATCAGACTGCACGTTCTGTGTAGTCTGATCATGATCTGCACTGTCCACATAAGGTCAGTGAGTCGCGGTTAGCAGCTTATTGGTTAACTCATTTTCTCACAAGCTGTATTTGGACGGTTTACCTTTAGCCAATTAGACGCAAATACGGGTGAAATTTCCTTCTCCCTGAGTAATCACAACTTAACCCTAACATGCTAAATGAGTTAATTGAATCTTTCAAGCCGATAGCAAAAAACCCAAATATAGCTATTTCAAACGTATTTTTGGAGAGAAAAATTTCCTTATCGGACAATGTAGATCCAATATAAGACTGCACGTTCTTAGCAGTCTGATCTTGATCTACACTGTCCGCTAAAGGTCCTTGAGTCGCGCTTAGCAACCTAAGGGTTAAACGTCAAAGGCACTGACTCAAATTTTTAACTCTTATCCTGTCGAATTTAAATTGTTGACACTTCGTTAGGTTTACGGAATTCGGATCAAGTTCAAACTGCCGAAAGTTCCAGTATTTGGCTGGGGTGCTGAAGTGTCTTGCCCAAGGACATCCCCACGAAACGACAAGCCAGTGCGTCCAGTGAGACCCCAGATAACGAGTCCTGTACTTCACCAGTGAGCCAGTCAGGACCCCTAACAATACATTTAACCCTTTCCCAAACAACGAATTTTAGACTGGTCCAAATTGAAAGAGTTTGCAGACGACAGTTTTAAATTTGATGAAAATGGCAGAAAGTTCTCAAAAAGGGTAGAAAAACACTGTGGGAAAAGGAGAAATTGCTCGTCACGAGCAATTTTTCCTTTTCCCACAGTGTTTTCAAAAGACTTGTACTGCAGACACGTGAAAACCAGGGCTTGTTTGGGAAAGGGTTAAACGGTTGCATCCTGATGACATTTTAAACTGACAAATTTATCAAAAAAGCAAGACGCAGTTTTGTGAAAATCTCTTTGACATTCGCATGAAATTGATGTTTTTATTGTGTGAATTTGGTACAAAAATTTCAGTATCACGATTATAATTTAAAAAAGGTCTTAAAAAAATAAAACAATCGGACAGAGTGGAAACAAGATCATTTTCTGTACATTCTGATCTTGATTTACAAGAACTGCAAAAGCATCTGTTGTTAATGTGATAGGCTTTCTGACGCTTAACCCTTAACCCTTTTCCTGCTAAATAAGTGAAATGAAACTTTCAAGACGATAGTAAAACCTCGAATAATGCGATTTCAAACTTACTCTTTTGAAGACAAAATATCTTCAGATCGGACAGTGTAGATCCAAGATCAGACTGCACGTTTCGTGCAGTCTGATCTTGATCTGCACTGTCCGCAAAAGGCCAGTGAGTCGTGCTTAGCAGCTAAAGGGTTAAAGTGCTGAATAAATGATTTGGACCTTTTTTAAATAGGAAAAACAGTCCGAATTATTGCTATTTCAAGGTTGTCTCCCTTAGGATATGTAATAAAGTGGCGAGCAGTGTAGGTCTAAGACCAGACTGAACGTTCTGGGCAGTCTGATCTTGATCTACATTGTCTGCAAAAACAACTGAAGACGGCTTCAGAACTTAAAGGGTGAAACCTATTACCAGCCAACACAATTTTTGAATTGCCAAGACTTGTCAAAACTGAACAAAATTTTGCAAACGACAAATCAAGTTTGGCTTAAATCTTAGGTGTGTGTGTTTTTTTTTTTTGTCTCTGAAAGCGAAAAACGCGTTGTGGGTAAAAGAGAAAATGAAGATTAACTGCATTGATTCCTTTTCCCACAATGTTTTCAAAAGCCTCAAACCCCTCGGGGTCGTTAATTAATACGCATAAGGTATAGACCATAACATAACATTTTATTCAGCGTAAAAACAGTCCTTTCAAGTCTATTGCTTACAACATGAAAAACAAATGAGCCGTGCTCTGTGGAAAGGGGGCTTAATGCATCTGCGAAAAGTATCGACTCATGTCAGCCTGCGCCATCCGCGCAGGCTGACCTGGGCCGAAACATTTCGCTATTGATCAATTTTCTGTATGTCCAGGGACCAGCCTACCTTATTACACGATTGTATTCAGAAGGTTGTTACATAAAATGGATTTTAGGGGTGTATGATACTGTGATGAATTGCTTGGTATCATGCATCGCGGAAATGCCTTAATTCTTTACCGCACAATGCCGCCTTTAAACGACCCTTGGAAAGAAGCCTTTTGAAAACATTGTGGGAAAAGGAGAAAATGCTGGTAACCAGCATTTTCTCCTTTTCCCACAATGTTTTCTACCCTATCAAAGAAAAATTGCACCATTTTAGACACATTGAAATTGTCGTCTGCAAATGCTTTCAATTTGGACATGGCTAAAATTTTGTCGTCTGGTAAAGGGTTAAGCCCCCTTTCCACAGAGCATGACATGTCCACATGCGCAGAAAACAAAGACGTAAATAGATTGTTATTATGTGGAAGTACGAAAAAAAAAAACGTGTACAATTTAATACGTTAGCAACATATTGCATCAATACCAAGAGCGCCATTTTTTAAGGTCAGATCAGACTACCTGACATGAGCAGACTGATCTTATAATACATAATATATTCTGGAGCAGAACTAGTTTTAATCGGCAGAATAACGTTTCTGTTACATACCACAGTTAAATCGCCGTCTTCGGTTGTTTAGTAATGTACAGTAGCCTAAACTGTTAATTGAAAGAAAACATATCGAAAAGATTATGTCAGAAACAATTACAGCTTCGAAAGAGAGTTTCTCGCCAGGTGTAACATCCAACGTTTTTATAACCAATAACCAAGCTTTATAACCTTCTAGCTCATTTATGAAGCACACCACTATATATATATATGGAAACAGAAAAGTCGGCAAATGAAAGCCATATTCTGTGAAAAGGGGATTTAATGCATCTCCGTAATGCAGTATACCAAGCAAGACAAGATACAAAATAACGCATGAGCAACAGTAGCGTTATAAAACAGAGAAATAGTATTGAATTTGAATCATGATTTATATCATATTGAAGGCTTAGACGTGCGGAAGTGACGTAACTCTGGTTGTTTTATTCAAAGATAAAATCGTGGTTGTTAAATTCACTCTTTACGTATATCTAAGCATACGAGATCATCATATTTTATTTTTTGATTTCCGAAACTTTCCGAAATAAAAAGAGGCATTATTGCTAATCTCTTCTACAAGTTAACCCTATATCAAACAGATCCCGAGTTTTAACGACCCTATATCAAACAAATCCCGAGTTTTAACGACCCTCAGGAGGATGTCCTTTAAAAACACTGTGAAAAAAAGGAGAAAATGCTGATTACCTGCATTTTCTTCTTTTCTCACAATGTTTTGTATTCTTTCAGAGACCAATTCCATCATTTGAACCACCTTTAATCTGTCGTCTGCATATGCTTTCCATTTGGATCCGTCTAAAATTCTGTCGTTTGGTATAGAGGGAATGCGATGAAAACCTCTGAAGCAATAAAATCTCTTCCGAGATTGAGATCTATAAAATTTGTTATATTCTTGGTGATGTATGCAAAAAGGCCTATTCGAAACATGATATTGCTTTTAAACAGACAAATACATGTATATGTACAACTGAACGTTTTCGCGTTCTCAATAATATAGATTAACATTATACCTACAAAGGTGGGAAAAGCATACTTTCAAACAAGCTCTTACGGTGAAGTGTCAAACTACAGACGCGCAGATAAACGGTAATCTGAGCGTAACCTTTCTAATTATGACATGAATGTTGGAAAACTGAGAAAAACATACTTGTACAGATTGCGTACGATATTCTTTCTATTAAGGCGCTTAGGAAGATGGGATAGATATGCAAACAATCGAACAATCGGACATAGAGACAAATCCATGGAAAGGTGCATGGGTTCTAGGAAAAGTGCCCACGGAAAAGTGCCCCCTGAAAAGTGCCCTCAGAAAATCTGCTCCCCCTCCCCTAGGAAAATTGCCCCCTCCCCCCCCCCCCCCCGGAAAGCATGCCCCCTCCCCGCCCACGCTTTTACGTGTATTTCTTGTTTTACATAGAAAACTGTTTTCGCTCATCAGGCGGTGATGGCAACTTCTGTCAAGAAGGTAGAAATTGCCATAGATATGGATTCCCTACTTTATCAAGTTTTTGTTTCAATTATCTTATTTTATTGTTTTAGTTCTAATACTGTAATGGAAACATTAAACAAAATGGAGCATATATACACAAAGAAATATATACACTTTTCAAGAAATGATATGGTGCCTCTACCTTGTTTTTTTTCGTTTATTTCTAATTCAGCGCATCTTTATTGGGCAATGTACATATCTTGTTTTCCTTTTTTAGTACTTTTATTGACTGATTGATTGTTTGGTGTTTAACGCAGTTTTCAACATTATTTCAGTTATATCGCGGCGGCCAGTGCACCTATCCATGTTTTCCCGGAATTTCTTTTACAAGTATAAGGCACAATATTCTTTCCAAGCCACTGGCTGCTTTCCCACATAACCATCATCGAAACAATGGTCAGCAGTGAGAGAGGAATCGGAAAGAAATCTGCCAAGCCGGGGATCGAAACAGCGACCTCCTGTTCTCAAGTCCTGTACGCTACCGACTGAGCTACGGGGCTTGGCTTTTTTAGTACTATCATCTTTATTAAACATTATATTTACAATACATTTTTAAATGTTCACAGTACAGTTTGAAGCTCAAAATTCTTTACAGTAAATACTTAAAAGCAATCAAGTAGCTTTTATAGGATTACCCTTTCAAAGGAAGCACTTCTCCTTAGCAGGGTTAAACCTTTTAAATCTTAATATCTCGAGAAATGTGTATTCATGATGAATAAATTCAATTTAGGAAAAAAAACTGTATTAAGATAATAATAATCAACAAGATCACCATCAGTATCACAATGTTAAAAATTTCCCAGGGCAGTATTCCGGGGGGGGGGGGGCGCAGATTTCCAGGGGGCAGTTTTCAGGGGGCAGTTTTCCGGGGGCAGCTTTCCAGGGGGCAGTTTTTCTGATACCAGGTGCATGTATAGACGCATTGATATATACATGGATCGACGCTTAGGTAGATGCATAAATGGACGCGTGGATGGATGAATGGATAGATGCATGGATGGACGCATGGAAAGGTGCATGGATGGACACATGGATAGATGCACGGATGGACGCGCAAATAGATGCATGATAGACGCATAGAAAGATGCAAGGATGGACGCAAGGATAGATGCATGGATGGACACGTTGGTTGATACATTGATGGATGCATGGATTGGTGCATGAATAGACGCATGGATGGATGAATGTATAGATGCATGAATGGCCGCATGGATAGATGTATGGATGGATAATAACATCAATTGACACATGGATAGATGCATGGATGGACGCATGGATTTAAGCATGGGTAAATGCATGGATGGGCAAATGGAAAGATGCGTGGATGGACGCATGGATAGACGCATGGATTGATAGATTGATGGATGCATGGATATCGGTGCATGAATATACTTATGGATTGATGCATGGATGGTCGAATGCATAGATAGATACATGTACATGAATAGCCGCATAGATAGATGCGTGGATAGGTGCATGGATGGATGCATGGATAGATGCACGGATCGACACATGGATAGGTGCATGGACGAATACATGGAGAGATGCATGGATGGATGAATGTGTCGGTCGGTCGAGTTGATGTTTGATTGATTGTTGGTGTAGTTGGTGGGTTAGGTGTGGGCTTGGTTGACGGGTATAGCACCTGACCGCACTCATACAGTCGATCGAAACAAAAATAAAAACGAAACAAAGAGAGAACTGTGCATATGTTTTGTTCAAAATTGGAACAAAATCTGCCATCCACTGCCGTAGATAAACCGTCATTACACAAAAGCAGTGAAATTACTATAACCCTTAACGCCCCCTACACACCCTCAAAAAAATATTCCGTGTTTCAATGCCTCCGAGGAAAGGGGATTTTGAAAATATTTGTGGAAAACGAGAAAGTGTTGGCAGCCAACATTTTCCCCTTTTCTGCAAATGTTTGCTATTCTTTAAAAAAAATGAGAGTCACATTGTATCGGTTTGGTCTGCCATTCTGATCAATCTGGACAAGTCTAAAATTTTGGTGCGTGGCAAACAGTCAAATGTATGTAATACTACTTACCCAAGTTTGTGCAGTGGATACACCGAACAATATTCCGAAAAGGCAAAACTAAACTACTGAGACTTTTCCAAACGATTAAAATGTTCCTGAACCAGTAAATTAACTTTTACCGCTCCCCTGTGTGGGAATTACTCATGCAGCGAGTAGCAACACTTATGAGATCCGATTTGAAAGGCTAAGTGAGCTTGTCAGGTCAAATTATGCTTTGTTTTCTGTCTGAAGGCCACATGAAACGGTCAGGTTATCATAGGACTTCCCAGGTCTATTTATTCCCTTCTTCGTGTTATTTTCTTTTTGTGTTTATTTGAGAAAAAAAAAAGCTGGAGTGAATTATAGAAATACTTGTTTGCGTGTACAATCTGCAATGGGAAGTTTTTCTAGCATTCCTGATAATCTGTTTAGTTAAGTAGATGATAACGCCTCATAAGCCCAAGATCAGATGGTGTATACCCAAGATCAGACTACATGATCTTTGTAGAACTGTCTGCAAAAACGCGTAGCCTAAAGATTAAGTCACTATCTCACGAAGACGATTTTTATTCGGCAGGCGACGATTGAAAACACAAGCAATTTATTCAGATGCCTCAGTGAAGTTGCACTTAAGTATATTAGACCTTACTTCATCGTGATAATCCTCGACATGCCATCACGTTTCAATGATATTTTCGCTGCATGTATATTTCACGCGGTTACGGCTAATGCACAAGGTAAAGGACGACCGGTCAGACAATTATTTGAACTATTTGGGCCAGTAGCCAGAATCTGGCCATCAATCCAGGTAATCATAACAAAAATGTACCAGATATGTGTGAGCCATGCTCTGGCAAGAAGGGGCTTAATGTATCTTCGTAATGCATTGTACCAAGCAAAACATCAACGTAATTAGGATCCATAAAATCTATTTTGCCTGACAGACAACTGGATCTGGAGGTAGAATGGTCTTTTGACACGCAGAAAATTGAGCCATAGCAAAAAGTTTCGTCCCAGGTCAGCCTGCGCGGACTGCGCAGGCTGACCTGGGTCGATACTTTTTGCAGATGCATTAATCCCCCTTTTCACAGAGCATGGTCCATGTGTAAGTTTACCTTTGCTTCCATGTTCCTTGCCTGTAGTGAACATAATGTATCGGAGGGCTTTGGAAATATCCCGTGTATTTGCACAGCTTACTCTTGCTCTATCAAACATTAAATTCTTCGCCGGACAAATCACTTTGTTTGCATTCGAGTTTAACGCCGTTTTAACAAATAAGGTCATATCACGGCGGTCAGTGCGCCTACGCATGTGTTTCCTGACTTTTCCACACCAGTACTGACACAACTTTCTTTCCAAACTACTACTTTCTCAAGTGCATCAGAGGTGAGAAGCGAAAAATCGCCGGAAGAAAAAAAGTTTGCCGCAACTGGTATCGAACCAGCAACCACCAGGTCAGGAGTCAGATACGTTAACTACTGAGCTACCCGGCTGGAGGGGGGAGGGTTAGAACAGAACAGAACATAATTTTATTCAGACTTGTACATTACATACATCGTCTTCATACTATGCAATACAAAAAATTAACAAATGTCACGTGATTACACTCTCTTCATCTTAATGTATACATACATATAAAATATAGGAAATGTGTTTTTTTTTTGGAGAGTTCTAACTTGAAAAAAAGATAATTCCCAGAATACAGTACAAAAGACTTAATCATCAGTTTGAATGTATATAATGAATGAGTAAAGAACATTAAGTACTATCTATGACGTTAATTTCAACGTTTCTTAAGTAAAAAGCTTGTTTAATATATCTAGAAAAATTTCGTAATACATTCTTATCTGCTACTTGAAATAACTGACACAGTTTGAACATTGACGGTCTTAGATAAAATTTCTTGTCGAGATATTTGGCTCTTAATGGAGCATATAAAGGACAAATAAAAACAAAATGGTAAATATCTTCAACATCATGTAAATCGCAAAAAATGCAATATCTTTCGTTCCTTGGAACTCTGTTTGGACCATATCTACCTGTCTGAATTCTTAATGAGTGAGCTGATAATCTCAATTTTGTAATATAGAATCTTAAGTCATAAGGTACCAAGTCCAGATAGTATTCGTATGTAAAACCACTTTTGAAAAACTTATATTCTACTAATATTGAACTGCTATTAACAGACTCATGCCACTCCTGCATGAAACAATCAACTACACGTTGTTTAAAAACTCTGGGGAAAACTTTCAATTTAGAGAGATCATAAGTATAAAATACGTCAGAAAAACCATAATTATCTAAAATACGTTTAACCCGTGAAACCCAATTTATTTTTCCTACCTGAAAATCATTAACAGCCAAGTTATATAACCTGTTTAGAATAACATTATCTGTATTGATGACCTTGCACCAATATTTGATAATTCTATAATAACGCGAAACAAAGATAGGGTACCTTGATAATTCGCCATAAACACCCATATTACAAGAATTCGTAGGAACTTTCAGTACACGTTTACAAAATTTTAAATGGATTCTTTCAATTTCCTTCGATTTCGTAAAACCCCAAATTTCTGATGAATAATTCAAAATTGATCCTACAAAAGAATCGAACAACTGGCATAGTGTTTTAGGCCTTAACGGTATATTTTTACAGTTCAGTAATAGCATCGACAGTGCCTTTAAACCTTTACCGATAATAAATTCATTATTCAAACAAAAACTACCAGTATAATTAAAGACTGTGCCAAGATAATTAAATGAGTCGACTACTTCAAGATATCTCTCTCCATACGTCCAACTTTCATTTCGTTTTAGACGACCCCTTTTCCTAAATACTATAACTTTAGTTTTAGAGTCATTGACCTCCAGTCCCCACTGTATACAATAAGTAAGAAGTAAATTGAGATTTTTTTATAAGTCTTCAGGCGAATTACCAAAAAGCACCATATCGTCAGCAAAAAGTAATAAAATGAGGACAATATCATCAATCAAAATACCGGTGCTCAATTTATCTTGCAAAAATAACTCTAAGTCTTCAAGGAACAGAGACACTAGAATAGGCGAAATTACCTCCCCTTGTCTTAGGCCTACTGAGTAAGAAAAGAAGTCGGAATAACAGTTCAAATGCTTGACACAAGATTTAATTTCATTGTACATGTCTTTAATAATACGTAATATTTTACCCTGTACTCCAGCCTTAAACAATTTCAACCACAGGGCATGCCTATAAATACTATCGAAACACTTTTTTAAATCAATGAAAGCAACATATAACCTTTTGTTGTTATTCAAATAGTTTTGAACGACTGTACTTAATGCAAAAATGGCGTCTACTGTAGATTTACCTTTTCGAAAACCAAACTGAGCATCGGATATAATATTGTATTTGTCACAAAAGGATACAATTCTCTGATTTAAAACAGTAGTGAACAATTTAGACATACAACTTAAAAGAGTGATACCACGATAATTATTCACGTCATTTTTATCTCCCTTTTTATACAATGGAATAACTAGACCCTCTCTCCATTGATCAGGAAAATAACCTGAGTCTAATATGGCATTAAATATGTCACAAATATATGGGGACAAAATGTCAATACATTCAATAAAATATTCATTCAATAAATTATCAATTCCTGGGGCTTTATTTCTTTTCAACTTTTTAACTGCTTTCAAAATTTCGTCGTGCGATACTGGAAAATCCAATTCGTCATTTACATCAAAATTGTTGAAATCGTGTTTTAAACAGAATTCTTCTGCTTCAATGTTTTTACTTTGGTAAATGTCACTTTCTAAATTAGAAAAATAGTGGAAAAAATCATCTATATTAAGTGAATTGCTGTTCTGTGGTTTACTTTTCCTGAAATGTTTCCAAAATGCAATTGGTTTACTATACTTCAATCTCTCTAATTCTTCTACTTTTTTCAACTTAAACTGTTTTTTCTTTTGTCTGATTAAACTTTTGTATCTCTTTTTACAGTCACACAAATAAATTCTACTGGTGTCAGATTTGCAACGATTGAAAACAGAGAGAGCCTCCAAATAACATATTTTTGCATTCTGACAATCGCTATCAAACCAGTCTGCATTGCTGATTGTAGGGACACCGCTAAATAAGTACCGTTCCCTCTCATACACAACATGTGTAAAAAACGGGTCTGCTATACCCTTAACTGTATTAGTAAAATCTGAAACAGCTTTATTTATAGAACATTTTTCCAAATTCAAATTAAAAATTAAATCATTAAATACAGGTAAATTAGAAATGACCCTAGTTCTAAAAGAATTCTTATGTAATTCATACCATTTATACTTAGTTTCACAACTACTGCTGTTTGATAGATAATTATTTGTGCAACTAATTGCAAAACATAGAGCAGAGTGATCACTCCATTCAGACAATGGTTCAATGCGAAAGCATGGTATGCACGAAAAATTTCTTTCATCCGTGAGTAAATAATCAACTACTGAGGCCCCACAATGAGATACAAATGTAAATGAGCCTATCCCGTGATCCTCACCTAATCTACCGTTAACTACTCTCACGTTTGTTGATTTGCAAAGATCTAGCAACTTTGTACCAAAGCTATTACATTTTTTATCTAATGAGGCCCGTTCAAGGAATTCATCAGCGACATAATCAGACTCGTCTAGTAAATTAACATTTTTATCATAAACAATAAAATCGTGTTTCAAAGAAATTCTGCTGTTGAAATCCCCACAGATATAGACATCGCCTACTTTTTTATAACAATCAATATCACTTTCCAACAAAGCAAAGAAATCAACATTTAATACATCATAGGCAGGCGAATCTTCACACCACAGGTAAATACCACATACAAAAATATCTCTATCAACATTGAAAAAGAAATGATCTAACTTTAACCAGATAACTGAATTGTGGTGATTTCTAACTATTTCAATACCATCAGCAATGCTATCTCTGTAAAACAATGCGACCCCACCACTATTTCTCTTGGCTTGCCTATGCTGGAAAGATCTAGAAAAAACGTGGGATTGATAACCTGAAAGCTCAGTTTTACTATCAGCAGATAACCACGTTTCATACAAGAAAATGATATCATTTTTTACTAATTTCTCAATAAAATTGCTACACTCCATTTTAGCATCAGTCAAACCATTAACATTCCACGACACAATAGCAACGCTACTCTCCTCGCACCCCTATTCGCGAACGGCCTTCCCATCAATGTAAAGGGTGTCGTAAGCAACCCACGCTGTCTTGCCTTCTTGCCTTGCAGATTTCATCTTGGGAAAAAGTTTCTTTCTTTTTTCTATCACTTCTCTAGGGAACTGTTCATTCACAAAGAAAGGAGTACCTTGAAGGGCTTTCCACTGCTTCCTAACTAACTCTTGTCTATGAAAACATTTGCAGATGACATTGTAGATGTTGCTAAAACAATCGGATTTGTCTTTCAAAAGGTAAAAAAAAGGTTTTACGAAAATAATAATAATTGCTGGTAAACAATGAAGGCTATTTATCACATAAAACCCCCTCCGGCAGTGTATTAAACCTATGACTTATTTTTGATAATACAATAGTGTATTATCGTTTTTTTTTTTTTTTGGGGGGGGGGGGTCCCGGTTCTATTCAGTTTTTAGTCATGAGTGCCTAAAGCCTGAGAAACCAACCACAGCACATGCCGGAATTTGTGTGACTCCGCCGTTTCGCGGAAAAATGACGTCATTGTTGCTAAGACGTATACGCGTGGAAAGTTTTTGATTTTCATGTTTAATAAAAACCAAGAAACGCAGCGAAAGTCTTTCAAATCAACAAAATTGTGGAATTAGGTGGACTCATCCTCTCTAGAAACTGTTTCATTCTACTTTCGGAGTAAATGCCAAAGATCTATCTACTTGTGTATGTGCACATTTGAAACCGAACTACAACTGTAAACATGGACCCGTGAATGGTGTATAGGTTAAAGGTGATGATGTAGGATATTTTTTGCCTGTCATTTGTTTTATGTGATAAAATAGAATCTCAAATTCGTGTTTATGTATTATCATTTCTATCAAACTCGTTGACTAAAATGTATTTGAAGCTCGCCGAGGTTCGCGTCATACATTTTAGCCAACTCGTTTGATAAAAATGATAATACATAAACACTCATGTAAGATCCTCTATTTAGGTATGGCTGGAAAATTGTGCCCCTCTTTCCTAAGAATTTATGTCACATAAAGCTTAAACAATGCATACAGGTACCAAACGCACTGTACGCTGCATCAACCATTTTAACGATAACAGTTTTACCCAAACAGTACTTTAAGGACGTTAAAGCCCTAATAGGGGTCAAAAATAAATAATGCGGGTGTTGAAATACATCTAAATTTAAATCATACCATTTAAAAAGTACGGACATTATTGTGAAGATGACAGTCTGTTATTGTACAGTCGGTCTAAGTGCTAGTCGCTGGCAGAAAAATGAATCTTAAATGTTGGTCAAAAGTTGCAAAATCGCTTTATTTTTCGCTTATGCTAAACCTGGTTTTAAGATTCATTTTTCTGCCAGCAACTAAAGCTCGGACCGACTGTACAGTAATGGATTATCATCCTCACAATAACTTCCATACGTTTAAAAGGTAAGATTTAAATTCAAATGCATTTTAACACCCGCATTGTTTGCGGACACGGAGGCCTTAATATGGAAAAGCATTCAGTGGTCTTGAAACATTGAAATAACGAAACCCAAGGAACGCCTAGGTAAACGCACAGGCTACTGTTAACTTAATATCACCATGTAGTACAATATTTTTCTGTATCTGTATATAACGATAATAATAAAAAAAAAAGCTCCTGTTATCATTTCATTAGCAAGACTCGTGGCTGCCTTTAAGTTAGGCTAAATCCGCATTATTATGACCAAAGATAAATTTGCCAATTACAGCATTTGTTTGTTGATTTCTGCTTCTAGATCGTGGATCTTCAGCTCTTAAATATGTACCAGACATTTATAAATGCTGTCCTTATAGGCCTGGGAAATACCCCCTGTATATGCCCATCACTGGTGGTGACTTTATTTTTATTGTCAAAGTCGGAGAAAAATCCCGGTTTTCCCATAAACACTGTAAACAAGGATTTGCAGTAAACAATGACATTTTCTAAAACTATTTTTTTCCGACTGAAGTTTTGTATTTTTTAAGGAAATTTTGAGCGAAAAACACGTTTGATTTTTCTACAGACATATCATTTATAGCCATTTTCCGCTTGCTACTTTTAAGCGGCAGAGTTTTAAGTTTACGTACTGTGTACAGTATAAATATTTATCCTGTACAGGTGAGTGATGCGTCAAAACAAACATGTCAATCTTCGAAGAATTTGACATGCACAGACAACAAGATTGACTTCTCTTCTACGTCACATTATCATCATGTACAGGAAAAATATTAATACGCGGTGCACATTAATTACTCAAAAACTCTGCAGCTAAAAAGTAGGAAACGGGACATAGCTATAAATAATAAGTGTGAGAAATCAGAAATCAGAGAAATCAGGTCTATGTTTTGTTTCAAAGTTTTTGAAAATATAAAAATTTCAAACGGGAAAACATAATTTTAAATAAATGCCCCTGTTTACTTCAAATCTTTGTAAACAGTTTGTAAATATAGATTTTGGGGAAACCGGGATTGGTACAGATTTTTATGTTGATTTTAACGAAAAAAAATATGTACCTACCATGCTGGGCTTATATCCAGGCTATTTCCCAGGTCTGTGCGGTTGTGTTTATAAATGACTCGCGCATAGGTTATATGCTAGCTAACCATGGCTGGACGAATCGCGCCAGTAAACATTTTTTTTTTGTGTGTGTGTGAGCAGACTTATATTTTATTTGAAATTCGCTGCATCGATTGCCATCTTGAAAAGTAGTCCATTCTATACCCAGAATGCCCAAATCAGATTGGCGTGTATTTTAAAAATGCCACCCAGCAGAAGATACTGACGATTGTGCGGATATTTAACTTGCAGGAAATTATTCAGATACAAGTATTTGATAAACTATTTACCATACCTGGAGCCATTCCTACAAGGCCGATTGTCTCCAGGTACGGTAGTGTATCCCTATCTCTCGAGTCTCCGGGTACGGAATCGTACTCCTTGTGCCAAAAGCTAAGGTCTGCGATATCCTATCCGGAGACACTGCCTTCTTAAAAAAATAAAAGTGCTGTCGGTGCTAAATGCGAGTTTCAGATGACCACGAATTTGGCTGACCTCCGATGTTAATGCTGGGCATTTTTATCAAGTATGTTATAAGTAATAAAAGATGACAATTGTTTTATTGGTAAAAACGCTGCAAAAGAAAATGAAGGTATTTCGCTAGCTACGCCCATGAATCGGCACGATTAGACATCTTGGTCTTCTTGATCACCAACTCTTGAACTGCTCCCACTCATGCCACACTAGTTGTTTAATCTTTAATATCCTTCTACAACTGATACTTGGAACATGATTTGTCCTGTATAATTATCATGCTGGGTAAATAATTAATGTGTAAAGGGAAATAAACAAATAGGTTTTATTCTTGAAGTTATAGGAGTTGTTTCCCTTATAAGAATTGGACTTGAAGCGCTACACATAGAAGTTTTGCCATGGTTGTTGAATCGTTTGGAATATTTAACCGATAGCCTGCTAGTTAACCCTTGGGTTGCTAAGCGCGACTCGTGGCGCTTTTGCATACAGTGTAGATAAAGATCAGACTGCACAGTACTTGCAGTCTGATCTTGAATCTACATTGTCCGCTAACGTATTTTTCCCGTTGAAATTAACTTTAGGCATAGGCGTAGCCAGGATTAAAATATTTATACGCACGAAATTTAGAGGCACGAAATGCCGATTGGGGAGGGACGAGAGGGAGGCCTCTTCCGGAAAATTTTTAGAATTCAGAAGCAAAACTTCCCTTGTAATTATTTTTTTACCCACATTGCTTTTAAAAACCCTCAATCTTTCTTTTTTATATGCACGTGCGCAGTGTGTCCCAGTGGCTGGCAGAATGACGATTCTTAAAGCTAAAATTAAAGTTTGCAACCTTTATTTTAGTTCTACAAGTCTGCCAGACGTGAAAGCATAGGCCTACTTATGTGGCAGAATTATGATTTTAAAATCTTCTCTCCGAAGGTCGTTAACTTTCGGAATTATGTTATAAAAGGTTAATGCTAAAGCTTGTTTTCCACCACAAGACCTCGACTATCATGTTTAAACTTGCAGACTGGGCACCATGAGGCTACAGGAGCTTTGACCCTTTACCAGAAGACAAAATTATAGTCTTGTCCAAATTGAAAGCATTTGCAAAGGACAATTTCAGTGTTGATGAAATGATGCAATTTTTCTTTGATAAGGTAGTAAACATTGTGGGAAAAGGAGAAAATGCTGGTTACCAGCATTTTCTCCTTTTCCCACAATGGTTTCAAAAGGCTTCTTTAACAGAGTTGTGAAAAGTCGTCATTGTGCGGCAAAGAGTACCAACATGTAGAAAAATGGTCAAGAGGGGAATATATCTAACTACTGACTACAATGTGATATCAACATGAAACATAAATTTATCCTGATTTATAATCCTGTTCCTGCTAAATAAGTACAACGAAACTTCCAGGCTGACTGTTAAAACCCGAATAATGTTATTTCAAACTTATTTTTTTCGAGAAAAATATCTCCTTCTCCGGCAGTGTTGATCCAAGATCAGACTACACGATCTGTGCAGTCTGATATTGATCTATACTGTCCGCTAAAGGTCAGTGAGTCGCGCTTAGCAGCTTAAAGGATAATATTTCATGGCTAGAAATCACTATTACAGAACAGAGATATTTATCCATATTGCCGTGAAAAATTCAAGGTCATTGTTGTGCATCCATTCATCATTATCCCGATTTAGACAGTTCTTACCAGTTTTATTTGACAAAGGATGCTTATTTCGTTGAGTGTTTTTTTTTTTTTTTTTATCTAATTTGAAACTCTCTCTCTCTCTCTCTCTCTCTCTCTCTCTCTCATGTTCTCTCTCTGTTATTACACGTGATTTCATTTGATGTTTCATGGCATTTCTTGACCCTTTATCAAACATTGCCTTATTTAAAGGACCATGGAAAGAAGGCTCGTTGAAAAAGTTGGGGAAAAGGGAAAAAAAAAAAAATGCTGAATACCAGCATTTTCTCCTTTTCAAGCGATGCTTTCTTCCCTTACAAAGACAAATCCCAGCGCTTTCAAGAACTATATTCAAGTTGTTGTCTACAAATTACTTTAATCTGTGCCAGTCAAAAAAATTGTTTACAGGTGAAGGGTTAAAGACTAAATACATTTAAAACGCTTTATTTAATCTTACTTTAGATCAGCAAAAGCAATTTTAGGGTAAACCAGAGATAATTTGTCCTTTACCCTCTCGTAACGGATGATTTTTAGGGATGCCAAACAGATGTTGACAAATACACGTGAATCACGATAACCATAAATTTTAAGAGAATCACTCTATTTTTGAGTGATTCAATCAGAATTCCGTAATTAAGTGTAAAAATACTCGTTCATGTAAGCCTCTATCTGTCAAAATTTCGAATGTGTGAAAAATACACGCGCTGATGATTACTTCCCTTCCTTTCAATTAAAACGTTTACCTGTCCATAGGGGGCAGCACTATCGGAAATAACGTATCTAAATATAGCCGGTATTGTACCGTCAACGGTTTTGTTGTGTTCTACATTTCGCGCAGAAGAATATTTGTGACAGATAGGACACGTTATTTACTTGATAGTGGTGTATTCTAAGTGCATTCGATTATCTTCTGCAAAGGTAACTGAATGAGTGTATTGTTTAGTAAGAAATTATAAAAGGCCCGACTGACGAAGTTTATTTCGATTGTAAATTGCTTTTGAGGAAACGTTAATTGTGTTATTTTGAATTTATTATTGACCTGACTCTGCTGGTCTGACGTTTGCTGTCCAGGTGTATTTCAGACAAGGATTTCATCGATATTCCTACATTTCATAAATTTTGGCGACCTGGGCTTTTCATATCAAGTCGATTTGATGAAATGGTGAAAGATCTATGCTTAAATATTTGTTCTCAAGCTGTTGGAATTATCATAAAGAACTTAGAATAAGACAAAACTGTCAGAAAGATTCAGATGACAGTCGACGTGTATTTATTGTAAGACTTCCAATATGAACTTGGGATGAACAATGGGTGGGAGTACATCGACTCAGATAGCATTACTTGGTTTGGATACAGCGGGTAAAACCACTTGTTTGTATAGGCTTAAGTTCCAACAGTACATGGACACGAAACCCACCATTGGGTTTAATTGTGAAAAGATTACAGTCGACACTGGACCTTCACGAGGAACAGTATTCACAGTGTGGGATTTCTGTGGCAATGATAAAACACGACCACTTTGGAAATCTTACAGCCGGAAAGTGGATGGAATTATATTTGTAGTGGACAGTACAGATAAAGAAAGAATGGAGGAGGCTAAAATCGAACTAGTCAAAATTATCCGAAGTCCAGATAATCCCGGGCTTCCCTTTGTTGTGTTAGCAAATAAACAAGATTTACCAGGCTCAATGGATATTTCTCAAATAGAGAAAATGTTAGCTTTACATGAACTACCAACAGGTCAATTATGGCATGTAGAACCAACATGTGGAGTGACTGGAGAAGGACTGGATGAAGCTTTGGAAAAGATGAGCTCATTAATCTTAAAGAAAAAGAAAGGAAAGAAGAAAAGCTGAAAAACTCCACAGGATAATGGGATATAAGTCTTTCACTTGTGCCAAAATCTTGCTTAACATGCATTCAGGATTTAAGACCCAAGGTGGCACAATCTAAATCTTGGTTCTTATCGGGAAAAGAGTGAAGTTTGGGTAAGACCAGCTGCTGTCAACAAAGCAACAGTGGTTGGAGTTAGTTCACTTTTAAGAATGGAAAAGTGGAAAGCCAAAGAGAGTCAGACTGGTAGGAGGAGAGAACGTCAATGCTAAGTGTCAATACCTGCAGTGCTGAAGTAAACAAACTGGACATAGGATGCATATATTTAATTACAAAATATAAACCAGAACTTTGCATTTTCAAGGCTGTTTGCTCCTAGATATTTCACAAACATGAGACAATGTACAGAGCTCCAGATGGAGGGAGTGATTTTGATTTCAAAATTGAAAATACTAACTACTCTCCACTAAACCCTATATTATGGGTACTCATTAGAATCATCTCGTTGAGATGATTCTAATGAGTATGCACAACATAGGGTTTGGAAGAGAAATAATGGATTTAGAATACTATCATTCCCTTTTATCTGGAGGCCTGATTTACATATGCCAGTGTGTCACCGAAGGATTTTTAATGCTATCCCCTTACCACACAATACTGACTTTTAATGCCCCGGAGGAAGAGGCCTTTTTAAAACATTGTAGGAAAATGAGAAAATGCTGGTAACCAGTATTTTCTCCTTTTCCCACAATGTTGTCTACCCTATCAGACAAATTTCATCATTTGAGTCTTACTTAAATTGTAACTGCCATCTGCAAATGCTTTCAATTTGGAAAGTCTAATTTTTTCTCATGTGGTAAAGAGCTATTGGACATTTATAATAGGGTATTGATAATCTTATTATCTTATTAACTCTTTATCAGACGACAAAATTTTAGACTTATCCAAATTGATTAAGGCATTTGCAGACGACAAATATAATTATGTGACTGAAAAAATTGAAATGTGTTTTTGGAAGGGTAGAAAACATTGTGGGAAAAGGAGAAAATGCTGGTTACCAGCATTTGCTCCTTTTCCCACAATGTTTTCAAAAGGCTTCTTTCTCAGGGTCATTAAAAGTCTGGATTGTGTGGTAAAGGGTTAACCTACTTTACACCAATACCCTTAATTATATTTTTTTGGATTTTCTCATGCAAAAGCCTTTTGAGCAAGGAAAATCTTAGCTAGTATAACTTTGAAAACAATATTGAAAATATTCTCATTTTTAGAATATTTGACAGGATTGAATGAGTGGTTAGCTCTGTGCCAAATCACAATATTTTAAAATTGTCCAAACTGGAGGCATTTACAGATAACAAATTAACCCTTTACCACACAATCCTGACTTTTAATGACCCTGAAAAGTAAGCCTTTTGAAAACATTGTAGGAAAAGGATAAAATGCTGGTAACCAGCCTTCTATCCTTTTCCCACAATGTTTTCTACTCTTCTCAAAACACATTTCAATTTTTCAGCCACATTTATTTTGTCGTCTGCAGGGGCTTTCAATTTGGACTAGTTTAAAATTTTGTCGTTTGGTAAAGATAATTGGATTAGTCCAAATTGAAAGAGTTTGCAGACGACAACTTCAAATTTGATGAAAATGGCAGAAAGTTATCAAAAAGGGTAGAAAACACTGTGGGAAAAGGAGAAATTGCTCGTAACAAGCAATTTCTCCTTTTCCCACAGTGTTTTCAAAAGACTTGTACTGCAGACACGTGAAAACCAGGGCTTGTTTGGGAAAGTGTTAAGCTATAAGGAAGGAATGGTTGTACAAAGTGTTAATCTGTACAGCAAATGTCTTTTCAATTTAATTTTTTATTTTTCGTTTGTAGTCTGGTAGAACAAACAAAAATTGCATTTTAAAGAAAATTCTCATAAGAACATGTAGTAAAGGACAGTTCAGAGAACACTTTAGGCTCTGGTGTTGATTTACACTGTATCCTGAGTTAAACAGCTCTGAAGAAGTCATTTATAAACATCGGAAAAGGAGAAAATGCTGGTAACCAGCATTTTCTCCATTTCCCACAATGTTTTCAACCCTGTCAAAGACAAAATCCATCATTTGTGTCAAAGTTCTACAAATGCTTTCAATTTGGACTAGTCCAAATTATGGTATAGAGTTAACCAAGCTAAGGGTTTCACATAAGAAGTTAATGGTTTATCAAGAACTGTCACTTTGAGTGGCAGATGTTTCAAACAACTGCTAGGACATTTAAATAGTAATAAGTAAATGAATTGAGTGACTATTTTTTTGTTCAGTGGGGGTACCTGGTAGGGTATACATGTATGATGAAACAGTAATTATCATCTGACAGCAAGGCAGATGTAGATAAGGACTGTCAGGATAAAGTAATGATAGAATAATAGGATCTAATTCTATTTGATAGTAATGTTTTATGGTGGTTCTTGGGAGAGTGCTAATGGCCACAATTATTATGAAGTACACTGCACATGCAAGTGACAAGGAAGCAGAATTAACGGTTAACCCTTTACAAGCATTTCCTGCTTTTCCCACAATGTTTCCTAAATCATCAATTGAGCTACATTTATTTTGACATCTACATGTGCTTTGGATTTGGAAAAGTAAAAAAATTGTTGTTTCGTAAAGAGTAAAAAGAGTTTTGACAGACCTATAGGAGGAAGCTCTGTTAAATTCTCTACAAAAAACCTATATTCTACAAGTCAAAGCCTAATTGATTTCATTTAGAATTACATGATCCTAGAAGATACTCAAGCCTGAAGTTGCAGGTTTTGTTACTGCTTCTTGCCTTTGCAATCATGATTATTTGGATAAAATTGGGACTGATCCTGAAATCAACTGAGTACTAAATTAATAACAATGGATCTTTCAATATTAGTTCCAAGACTGCACATTCTATGCAGTCTGATCTTGAGTCTGATCTTAATCTACACCATCAACAAAAGCAACACAAGTTGTGATCGCTGATTGGCACTCTGAATATTAACATTCAAGCATGTCACATAGGTATAATTCTGATGTGCTATGCAACAACAACCTAACAAGAGGACCTTCAAGTTATTTTTTGGGCCAGGGCCCATATTCACCTACCATTCTTATGAATGTTTTTCAATCTTATTGTCCAGAATTTTCTACATTTGAAAGTAACGTGACTTCTAAATGGCTAAACCACATCTGATTGGCTAAACCATTTGGTTCAAAGGTAGAAAATCTTGCAGATTAAGATTGAGAAAATTCTTAAGAAAGGCTGGTGGATACAGACCTAGGTACTAGTAATGCAATTTACCGGGTTAATTAAATATTTACAGACAACAAAAGTTGTTATCAATACTGTTCTAAAGTTGGCAACATCTTCCCGTCATTACCCAGAAAACCAGTTTTTTACTCATCTGCATGGATTTTAAACTCTCTTGGCCCTTTTCCATTAAACAAAATTTTGATTTGGTCCAAATTGAAAGCACTTGCAGACAATAGAATGTGGCTCATGACGGAATTTGATTTGGATTAGATGAGTAGAAAACATTGCGGGAAAGAGAGAAACTGGTGGTCACCAGCAGTTTCTCCAAAAGTATATTGTTCAAAACATAGCAGCAGTGGCTCCTTTTTAATCCATTACAACACAACAAAGTATTAGACTTATCCAAATTGAAAGCACTTGCACAAGACAAAACAAATGTGACCCAAAAAATAAAATTTGTTTTGAAAGGGTTGAAAACATTGTGGGAAAAGGAGAAAATGCTGGTTACAGCATTTTCTTCTTTTCCCACAATATTTTCCAAAGGCATCTTTCTTAGGATTGTTAAAACTCAGTATTGTGTGGAAAAAGGGATAAACTTAAACCAAAGGTCTGGGTTTATGGTGGGATTGACCTCTTCTGAAAGGCAAAGCAGAACCCCAGCCTAGTTCTGGTGAACCAGGGAAACATGAGCTGTCACTATGATATTACCACATGTATTTGAATAATGTTGTAAGTGATGTAAAAGCAATCAATCAATGTACAACATTTTTGTACATTTCAATATTTTCCATTTTTTTTCTTTTGTTTCTGAATGTATGTCATCAATCAGGGAAAAATATATATGAGCCATGCTCTGGCTAAAAAGGTGTTTAATGCATCTCAGTGATGCATTATACAAAGCAATTCATCACATAATAATGAATCCATTAAGTTGATTTTGTTTACCACACAATCCCGACTTTTAATGACCCTGAGGAAGAAGGCTTTTGAAAACATTGTGGGAGAAGGAGAAAATGCTGGTAACAAGCATTTTCTCCTTTTCCCACAATGTTTTCTACCCTTCCTAAAACAAATTCCAATTTTTCAGTCACTTTAATTGTGTCGTCTGCAAATGCTTTCAATTTGGACCAGTCTAAAATTTTGTCATTTGGGAAAGGGCTAATGCATTAAATAAACCTTCTCAAAGAGCATGGCTTATTTGTATGGTCAAGTAAAACAATTATTTTTCCTTTTGCTTGAATGTTTTCTAAACAGAAGTTTGATGCAAGAAAGGTTTTGTCAGAGGAAAGGAGTAAATGAATAATTAATAGGGTTATTTAGCCTTTTCCAGTCTGTCTGTTAATCAAGTGGAAATCTCGTTTTTGCCATGGGTGCACATGGATAGAGATTTATTGTTACATGTGCTGAATTTTGATAATAGTACATTGTTTATAAATTTCGTATTCCTAACTCTTTACCATCTACAGACACTCTTTTTAATCTTACAGTAGACAAACATTAAACATACTATGGCAAAGGGAGAGATAGCTTAATGGATGAGAAATTTCTCCTTCTGCAACAATGTTTACACTCAATTTCATGTGTAAGACATAATTTCTTCTTGATTATACTTAAATATCTTACATAGTTGTTTCCATTGTGGTCTTTTGGAAATGTGTTTTAAGAAGTAACAAGTATCTCTACTGAGAAATAAAGAGATAAAAAGATAAACCTCATTGGTAATAAACCAAAATCAGATGACTTCTTAACCCTAGGGTTGCTAAGCACAACTGAAAGCATAAACTTTTGCATTATTTTAGAAAGGGCAGAAAATATTTTGGGAGGAAGGATAAAATACTGGTAACCAGTACTTTCTACTTTTCCCATACTGTTTTCAAAATTTTTCTTCGTCAGGCACTTGAAAACTTGAATGGTTTGTTAAAGGTTAAGGGTTTATATGAAACTAGAACTAGGTCTCTGTGCCTTTAAAACTTACTACACCTATAATACTTACATGTAACACATTAACCCTTTACCACACAAATCCCGACTTTTAATGACGCTGAGAGAGAAGGCTTATGAAAACATTATGGGAAAAGGAGAAAATGCTGATAACCAACATTTTCTCCTTTTCCCACAATGTTTTCTACCCTTCCTAAAGCAAATTTCTGTCTCTCGGTTGCATTTATTTTGTCGTCGGCAAATGCTTGCAATTTGAACTAGTCTAAAATTTTGTCGTTTGGTAAAGAGTTCAAGGATGCTTGAAGGTAGTTGATTGACAGCAATTATTGTGTTTCATTCCTTAAAAATCAAGCTGAGTGTCTGGTATAGGTAAAGATCAGACTAGTTTTACTTTTGGAACCTACATATATTTTGAAAGCCCCCCTCCCCCATTGCATTTTTTTCAGTATTATTCATCACAAGAAAAACTGATTGCATTTACCATATTTTGTATGCTTTTTTTGTTGTTGGCAGCTAAGTGTAAGCAATTGACACATCACAGTTCAGATGTGAAATGTTTCATTTTGTTTGGTACATACATTCTAGAATATCATTCTTATGGGTGTGTCATAAGATTTGCTGGTGTATTGATCCTTTCTGGCACAAAAGTTGTAATACCTGATTAAATCCACTTATTAGTATGATACAGATTGGGTATAATAGTATGCTAATAATCAATATAAACCATACTTTGGAAAAAGGGGGCTTAATGCATCTCTATGATCCATGATACCAAGCAAGTCATCTCATAATTATGGATCCATAAAATTCATTTTGTCTAACAATCAACTGTATTATGAGGTAGACTGGTCCTTTGACTTGAAGAAAAATTACCGAGACCAAAAAATTCCAAGCTTGTGTGGACTGCTAAAGCTGACCTTGGTCGATACCCTTTTTCAGATGCAGTAAGCCCCCTTTTCACAGAGCATGGCTCATTTATATATCGTGGGAGAAACAGCAATGCTGTGTCACAATCTTTTGCTCCTTTTTGGATAATGATTAGCACCTATCTTTGAAAAAAAAAAAAAACGCAGTTCTTTCATTTACCGGTATATATGACCATTTTGTTAACTTTACTTATGATCATCATCTAGTTAACCCTTTACTGCACAATGACGCCTTTAGACGCCCCTGGGAAAGACGCCTTTTGAAAACATTGTGGGAAAAGGAGAAAATGCTGGTAACCAGCATTTTCTCCTTTTCTCACAATGTTTTCTACCCTATCAACGAAAAGTTGTACCATTTGAGCCACGTTGAAATTGTCGTCTGCAAGTGCTTTCAATTTGGACAAGGCTATAATTTTGTCGTGTGGTAAAGGGTTAAATGAAGACAAAATGGATATTGCAAGAGCCAACAGAGGAGGAAGAAGTACTTTCTGTATAAAGATAAAACCATTATTCCAAAGAATAGTATAGCAATATGTGTATAAAAAAAGATTTGAAAAAGGGGACTTAATGCACTTGCAAAGAGTATTGACTCAGGTCAGCCTGTACAGTCCGTGCAGGCCGACCTCGACCAAACTTTTGTGCTTTTGAGTAATTTTCTGCATTTAAAAGGACCAGTGTACCCCATGAGACGGTAGGTTGTTATACAAAGAGGATTTTATGAATGTATAATACTGTGATGACTTGCTTGGTATCATGCATCACGAAGATGCATTAAGCCCTCTTTTGCAAGAGCTTGACTCATATTTAAAAGGGAGAGAGGCTGTGCTGTGATTCCCATTTCATTGTTTTATGTTACATTTGATTTGTTAATGTGCTAATAGATATTTCATTTTCATGTAAATCCACTCGATTTCGATGCCAGTTTATTATTCTGAGATATTTCTGATAACTATTTCTAACCATGTTGAATGCTTCACAAAGTTATATTTATTTGAATATTGGTTAATTTCAAATGATTAATAAATTTCTAAATTAATGTGAATTTCTTTTCTTCTGTTGTGGATGCCTTTTGTTTATGCCTTTTTTTTTATCTCTTGACCAAACAATACTTTTTTTAACCCTTTACCACACAATCCCGACTTTTAATGACCCTCAGGAAAAAGCCTTTTGAAAACATTGTGGGAAAAGGAGAAAATGCTGGTAACCAGCATTTTCTCCTTTTTCCACAATGTTTTCTACCCTTCCCAAAAGAAATTTCAGTTTTTCAGTCACATTTATTTTGTCGTCTGCAAATGCTTCCAATTTGGACTGGTCTAAAATGTGTTGTGTGGTAAAGAGTTAAAGGAGAGAAAATTTTGGTAATCTGCTGAGTCATCTCTGTTTCCCACAATGTTTTCTAACCGTTTAAAGGGAATTCTTGTCCCTTGAGCCTTAAATAAGTTGGCTGCAAATTCTTAAAATTTTATTAAGTTAAGAATTTTGTCTGTCAGTGAAGAGTTAACCTGTTTGTTGAACCCTTTACAGCACTATCACAAGTTTTAACGCTCCTGAGGAACTAGGTTTTTGAAAACATTGTTGAAAGAATAGCAGCATTATTGTCCTTTTTCCACAATGGTTTCTATCCTATCAAAGTCAAAATTAATCCCATTTTTAGAGTTACAATGACTAATGTCTGGAAAATGTTTTCAATTTAAGCAAGTCTAATATTTAACCATCTGGTTTAAAAAATACCATTTATTCTGTGCCAAAACTAAGAATTTAAATATTCATAAATTGTTTCAAATAGACAATTTTTATGAATAACTCTGGAATAAAAGCCTTTGCACGGAAAATCAACACTTAACTGATAAAAGTACTTTTTTCGGAATATTTATTATCTTTCCAAACATTGGTTGATACAGTATATCTTTGATCAGAGGCCCCTGGCTTCAAAATTCCTGCATGTGGCATGGAAGTGTCCAAGGCCATGGCATTGCAATGACCCTACAAGGTACTTGTGAAACCAAGAAAACGTGAATAAGATGAGCCCCTTGATCTGACAGAAATTTCATAGAAAGTTATTGATGAGCCTGTGAGCGGTTAACTTTTACCAAATGATCTCATGTTTTCATGATATAGGGAAGAGGGCTTTTGAAAGCATTGTGGAGAAAGAAGAAAATGATGGTTACAAGCATTTTCACCTTTTACCACAATGTTTTTAACCCCATAAGAGAATTTCCAATCCAGAGTGATTTAACCCCTGAGCTGCTAAGGGCGACTCACTGGCCTTCCACGGACAGTGTAGATCAACATCAGACTGAACAGAACATGAAGTCGGATCTTGGATCTACACTGTCCGATAAAGAGATGTTTTCTCCCCCCAAAAAGTACCTTTAAACAAGCAAAGTTTGGATTTTTACTAACGGCTCTGAAAATTTCATTTCACTTCATTAGCAGGATGATGGTTAAATTTGTTGTATGGTGTACAATGCAATACATTGGCAGAAGGGAAAATGCGAACAACACGGATTGTGTTTTATCAAACGAGATAGCGCTTATCTGCTCTGATCATCGTGTCAAGTAATGGTGTCCTCATATTGGTTTTGTCTAGATCCAGCCGATAGAAGTCTATAAATAGAAATTGCTGCAACTTATCTCAGAAACATGCAGAGAAAGACAGATAGCAGCTGTATATAGCATTTTAGGTTTTGGGAATGTTTCAAAGAGCGTTGTTTTTTAACAGTATGCTTTCAATGGTGTTCATATATACACAGCTCATGAATTCGTGCCGTTGCTTGGTTTCAGTATTACAAAAATAGGCTGGGACTGTTCAGTGTGTTGTCCAACGACCGCAAGTCGGGATCGAACTATGATTTCATACAAATACAGACCTAATAAAACTGATCTACCAAAAACCTTGTCAGGATTGAAATAAAAAGCATGGTCACGCAATGAAATATGATTGGCATGTGCTGGAAGCTGTACCTTAATATTTCGATTAGAACGGATAGTGTAGACCAACAACACTGACTGTGTTGCCTTATCCTATCCATGGTGCAAGGGGTAGGGAGGGTCTGTCAAACAAGGGGTCAGTATTTTTACCCTGAACTTTCTCCTTCGCCGTATCTCCCTGGGTCGTGGCTAGCTCAAAATAAAGTACATGTATACGCAAAAGTAACACCGAATGTATTACCCGAGGCTCGAAGTGTCAAGAGAGGGAAGGGGAGCTTCTGAGGAAGGTCTGGGAGGGCTCCCCAAGAAAACTTTTTGAATTGTAGAAGCTATTTGGTGGCGTTTGGTGACGTTTTTTTTTTGCAAATTTGTCTTTCGCTTTACAAAGTGTACGCAACTGCGGTTTTGCGTACAGGCAGCTACGCCCCTGGCTCCCTTACACCATTACAACATTGTCAAGTTTACTCGAGCAAGGAAAAGCCAAAATGGGCAAAATTGCAAAAGTTAAGATACTCGGAAAGGTTGGAAGGAAACTAGCGGAAAAAATAGCATTTGCTGCCTTGTTTTTTTTTCCACCTCCGACGCATATGCGTTACATTGTCAAGGGCAAGCTGCAGCGATAATGTTGACGCTTTCAGTGTAAAAGTGGCTTTAAAATATTCAAATATTAATCAGTAACAAAATGAATAAAATTGCGTTTGCGACGAAATTTATTGCTCTGTAGAACACATTTCACTTACAGGTAATATGGCATCAGACGGTGAAGCAGATTCACCTTCACCCCCCAGCTTTACAATTTAAGTGAAAACCAGAAATAGAACTATTCAAAACTGTCTGTTTTCGAAGATCTATATGGCCCGCGTTTTCTATGGTCTGTGAAAAGGGTGGCTCAATGCATCTGCAAAAAACTATCGACTCATGTCAGCCATCGCAGTCCGTGCAGGCTGACCTGGACCCATGGTAACTTTTTGCTATCGGTCAACTTTCTACATGTCATAGGACCGGTCAACCTCATGATTTAGCCGGTTGTTTGACAGAATGGATTTTTATGGATCCAGAATTATGCGATGCCTTGCTTGGTCCGATGCAGGGATGCATTAAACCCTCTTTT
The DNA here is from genome assembly GCA_945859785.2 of Tridacna gigas. Classification (NCBI taxonomy): domain Eukaryota; kingdom Metazoa; phylum Mollusca; class Bivalvia; order Cardiida; family Cardiidae; genus Tridacna; species Tridacna gigas. The sequence continues at coordinate 24,393,424 of OX244030.2, forward strand.
GCAAGAGCGCTGCTTATATCTATGAGCCATGCTTTAGGTAGACTGGTCCTTTGTCATAAAGAAAATTGACTAAAAGCGAAAAGTTTCGGCCCAGGTCTGCCTGCGCGGACTGCGCAGGCGGACCTGAGTCGATACGTTTTGCAAATGCATTAAGCCCCCTTTTCACAGAGCATGGCTCAATATTCTGCCTTACTGAACATACTGAAGGCCAAATCAATGGGGCTACATAATGATTATGTTCGTTTAGTTAGGTCTTTTTTCTTCCTCAGCAGATAATTATATAGAGACTAGAAATAGAACTGATCGAAGACTAAACAGCTTAGAAAGCGACACAGCCTTTGGCTAAGACGCTCTGCCAAACTGAATTATCTGGCGCAATCAAGGACCCGATACACTGCTGAAATAAGTGACATCTAGGGTCCGTATTTACCAACCATTCTTTGGAATATTCTTAGTCTTATTCTCTAGGATTGTTTAAATTTGAAAGTACCACAACTTCTGATTGGCTACACCAGTTGCTCTGTTTTTTTTATTCTTGGAAACAAAGCAACTAGAGCTTGTTTGAAGCAATTTGCTCATTTTCCCACAATATTTCACAAACATAATCAAAATCACCGGCGTAAAACATCGTGATTGGTATACAAATGGGTGAAAGGAAAGCTCTAAGACTGCAGATTGTTTTCCAGATGTACTTTAGCAAGCAAGAATGTGATTACGGGGCCTAAGCGGGTCGATACTGTGACGTCTTTTGAACTGTCTCGTATTTTATTAGGCCCTGTGCATTCGCGTTGATAGCATACGCTAGATGCAGTTTTATCACTTTATCCCGAAGTTTGGGACTATGGCTGACATGCGTGCAGGCTGATCTTGCTGTACAATCTCCGCTACTCAATTACTAGTTTCGGTCTTATAAGCCCAGATCAGTGCCTATAAATTTAGTAAATTAGTCTTCTGTAATCGTCAACAGTTTATATTCAACTGGATAAGTGTTAACCCTTAGGCTGCCGAGCGCGAATCACCGACCTTTTGCGGACAGCGTAGATCAAGATTAGACTGCACAGAACGTGCAGTCTGATCTTGGATCTACACTGTCCGACAAGGATATATCTCTCCTCTAAAATTACCTTTGAAATAGGTTTTTACTATCGGCTTGAAGGTGTCGTTTCTTTATTTGGCAGGGTAAGGGTTAAGCTTGTTCGTACTCTAGCAGGTTATCCTTAGACTGTTAGTTAATTTGGAGTTTTTTTTTTTCTTTTTCCCTCGAAGAAAAACCAGACACACATTGATTATTGCTTTTCGGGTTGTTTATCTTTACGGTTTTAACATGATGAAAAAAAAAACAAATAATTTAGCAGGTTAAAGATGACCGAAAATTCTGCGTGTCTTAAAAGAAGAAATAGGAAGTCAACGGTTCGTTGTGCGAGGAACGGGTCCGAGGTTGGAGAATATAGTGATGTTTCGCAAACCCAAATATTGGGAGCAAAGTACAATTATTTGTCAGAATTTTAAGAAGACTTGAACTTTTTAAGAGTCGTTATGCGCTCTTAAATCAGTACATCCTCGTCACAAGAGAAAAAAAAGAATGCAGGGGTATGGGTGGGGGCGGAAAGGTGCTGATATGATTGATTGAATTTGCGTTTATTTATCGTCGGAACCGGTTTCCCAAATGGGCGTCGCCCCTTGAAGTCCGTCAGTTTTGTTACAGGGGATAGTGCAAGGTACAGGACGAAACCCTTCCTAATTTATGCCTGGTTCTTTAACGTGCTCGGTGTATAGCACGATCACACGGGACCTCGGTTTAACCCTTTACCAAACGACAAAATTTTAGACAAGTCAAACTTGAAAGCTTTTGCAGACGACAAAAATAACTGAAATTCAATTTTGGTTGGTAAGAAAACATTGTGGTTACCAGCGTTCTCTCCTTTTCCCACAATATTCAAAAGGCCTTCTTCCTCAGGGTTGTTAAAAGTCGGGATTGTGTGGTAAAGGGTTCACGTCTCATCCGAAAGACTATTAGTAATTTTAGATGGCCAGTAGTCTCAATAATGAGACGTTTGCGGTGCTTCTTTTTACATTTGGGCATTAAATTTTACTGTGCACCACAATCGGAGGCAACCAGTCAAAAATTAAAATAGCCTTCGGGGACAATTATCTGGACTAGCCAGCCGTGGGCTCGAACGCACACTCTCGAGTGACCCAAGACTAGTCCTACGCTCTACCACCTGAGCTATGCAGGCTGGTCAACGTCTGATACAAGTGCATTTATATTGCTGCAACACATGTTTTGAACGACTTCATTATGGGCTTGATAAAGATTTACTCAGTCTACAGAAAATGATTGGACACAATGCCTCAGAATGAGGCATTGATTATTGTGAGATTATCCTCAACTAGTTAACTTTTCTCCTCAAGAGAAATGAATCGTTCAAATCAGGATCGGAGAAGCGGGAAAAAAGACCGTTTTACGCTTGAAATGGAGAAAAAGCCTGTAGCTGCTTTCAGTTTTTGAAGCGCAACATTTTGCAAAGCGATGTTCTTTTTTTCTTCAAAAAGTCGAAGTTCATTTTCATCTGAGCAACGATCTGTTCGTCCTTAACTCTTTACCACACAACAAAATTTTAGACCAGACTAAATTGAAAGCGTCTGCAGACGACAAATGAAATGAAGCACAAATGAGATTACATGTATCTGTTTTTGAGATCGTTGAAAACATTGTGGGAAAAGAAGAAAATGCTGGTTACCAGCATTTTCTTCTTTTCCCACAATGTTTTCAAAAGCCTTCTTCTCCAGGGTCGTTAAAACTTAGCGTTTGTGTTGTAAAGAGTTAATCGCTATAAATTCAAATTGTTCTACAGGTGTACGAGTTTATGGCGAAAACACATTTTACTTCACTGCACATTTTTCTTTTATATTGGTATACCTATAAGAGGAGCAATTGCCAAGTAAATATGTATTGCTTCTTTTCCCACAATCTTTCCCATGTAGTACAAATAAAGCGTTGTACTTTCCTTGATATCACCTTTTTTGTTATTTCTACTATCTTTTGATTGCTAAAAATAGCCAATCCTGTAATAAATGAACCATGCTCTGGCAAAAAGGCGAGCTTAATGCATCTCTGTGATGCATTTTACAAAGCAAGACATCACACAGTTAGGGATCCATAAAATCCACTTTGTCTAACAACCGACTGAATCAAGAGGTGGACTGGTTCTTTGACATGCAGACAATGGATTGGACTGGTATCAGTCTGTTAAATACAGCATTTTCATTAAAAAAAAAATTATAAAATAAAACAGCAGAACAGGGTTTACAGTAGTTGTGTACCTTGTTTATTAGAATGACTCAAATGCAGGGCCTGAATGCCAGGCTAACAACGGATTAATAGCAAAAAGTTTCGGCCTAGGTCAGCCTGCGCGGAATGCGCAGGCTGACCTGGTCGATACTTTTTGCAGATACAGTACATTAAGCCCACTTTTCACAGAGCATGGCTCAAATAACGAAGGAAATGTACAGTCCTTGACATTAGAATCAGTGTCTGAAGTGTCATCTTGTCTTCGTATCTCCTTACTAGACCATCAATCAGACCACGCAAAAAGCCTGTGAAATTTTAGAAGTCTGATCTTCGAATATATCAGACAAAAACAGTACTTAAATCTTTACCAGACGACAAAAGTTTAGACTGGCTCAAATTCAAAGCATTTGCAGACGACAACTTAAATGTGGATCAAATGATAGAATTTGTGTCTGAAAGTTTAGAAAACATCGTGGGAAAAGGAGAAAATGCTGGTTACCAGCATTTTCTCCTTTTCCCACGATGTTTTCTATAGTCTAATTTCCCAGAGGCGTTAAAACTCGTCATTGTGTGGTAAAGAGTTTCACCTTGGCAACGTATAATTATGTGTTCTATTGTTGATTTTTGGCAAGAGACTTGGAAGACATGAAGTGAGATGGAGGCATCAAGCAAGTGTTCATTTTTCGCAGTGTGCCACAGGATTTTGAAGATAACTCTGTTTATTGCTATACTTTTCGTTTGTAAAAAAAAATAGGCATATAAAGTTTTTTCTTTTCTTTATTTCGATTTCTTTTTAGGTAGCAGGACAGAAAACTAAAAGCGTTTTACATTTTCACTCCAAAGGATAAAGGTTTGGGCTAAATTGTCGTGAAATATACAAATACTAAAACATGACATCAACGCTAGAATAAGATTTATGACTTCTAAAAAAACAGTTGTCATCATGAATAAATGACATAAATCTCCATGATACAAACAAACACACACATACGAGTTTAATGAAATAGAAGACCAAGGTCTTACCGTTGCTGGTTATAATTCTGGGCCATGCCGGGTAGCTCAGTGGCTAGCGTATCTGACTCGTGACCTTGTGGTTGCGGGTTCGATACCCGGTTGCGACAAACTTTCTTTCCAGTCGTTCTTAAGAACGCTCTTGGTCTAATTCTCCAACATTTTCTAAATTTGAAAGTAACGTAACTTCTGATTGGCTAAACCAAATGGTTAAGCCAGTCAGAAGTTTTGTGACTTTCTATATCTATAATTAGACTAAGAATGTTCTTAAGAATGGTTGGTGAATATAGGCCCTGGAGTCACAATAAGCAACTGCATGCATACTCTATAGACCTTTCTCTAAGCCCTTAATTCCAAGACAGGTGATCTAATTGGCCGAGACGTTCTGTGTCAGCAAACTAGATTGCTAACGGTTGTTAAGATATCTCATGGATGCTCGTTTTTCAAAGAAAGGTTTAAGTAACCAACCAATCCCGCTTTTTAAAGATGCTATCAATAAAAGAAAGCTTTTGAAAACATTGTGAGAAAAGGGGAAGTGCTAATGAATAACCAAAATCCTTTCCTTTCACCACAATGCTTTCTAATCTTACAGACAAGAGGGCTTTTTCACAGTTGGCGGCTGTAGTTCCTGTCGCCATAACGTGACTGAAACTGGCGTAAACTGCATAAAACGCTTTTCAAACAAACTTGAATTATGGTTCAAAGAACTTTGGATGAATAGTTACGGCTGTGTGGGTATTGATATCTTAGCCGAGCCCCAGAAGCCCAGCCGGTAGCGTACAGGACTTGAGAACAGGGGGTCGCTGGTTCTATCTCCGGCTCGGCCAATTTCTTTCCGAGGACTGATGATAGTCATTGCGACAGGATTCATTCCTCTCTCACCGACGATGTGGGAAAGCAGCCAGTGGTTTAAAAGAATATTGTGTGGAGCACAGGTAAAAGAAACTCCAGGAAAGCATGGAAAGGAGCACTGGCCGCCGCGATATAACTGAAATAATGTTGAAAACGGCGTTTAAAACCATAAAATCAATCATTGAATCTTCTTCCTCTTTGTCAATAAACATGACCAACTAAGACATTTTAAAACTGGGTCTCGGTACCACAGAGAAGGCCTGACCCTTTACAGAGCAATCCAGAGTTTTGACGAACCAGTTGAATAATATTATGTCTGTTGAAAACATTGTGGGAAAAATAGAAAATGCTGGTTACCAGTATTTTCTCCCTTTTCCACAATGTTTTCTACCAGGTAAAGGACAAATCCTATTAATTAATTTGTAAATCTTGTAACATTTCAGTTCACGTCTGCCAGTGCTTACAAAATGGAAAAGTCTTGAATTCTTTGTCTGCTGCAAAAGTTAACTTGTAACCAAACAACAAATTTTACACTGGTCCAAATTGAAAGCAATGCAGAGAACAAATTGAATGTATCTCAAAATGTGATTTCCAGCATTTTCTCCTTTTTTTCTGACAATGTTTTCAAAAACCTTCTTCTTCAGGGTCGTTAAAACTCGGCATTTTGTGGTAAAGGGTTAACTGTTTACCACACGATCCCGACTTTTAACGACCCTGACGTAGAAGCCTTTTGAAAACATTGCGGGAAAAGGAAAAAATGCTGGTAACCAGCATTTTCCCCTTTTCCCGCAATGTTTTCTACCCGTCCCGTAACAAATTTCAATTTTTAAGTCGCATTTAATTTGTCGTTTTTGAACTAGTCTAAAATTTTGTCGTTTGGTAAAGTGTTAATATGTTTGCACCCGGATCATGCATGCACGATAAGGCGACGGAGTATTTAACAAAGTGTCATAAATAAAATTTAATTCCACCACTTACATTGATATATGATATTTCAAACTGCCCTTTTGATAATCGTATTCACGTTTAAGTAATGTCTACCCGGTTACCGGCGGGTTTTAAAGAATCATATTCAGTTACTTCATATTCATTTCTTTCCTCGTTATATATTTAGATAATATTTTTTTTTTAAAAAATCAGCCATGGTCTGTGAGAAAGAGATGTAATGCCTCTGCAAAAAGTATCGACCAATGTCAGCCTGCGAAGTCCGCGCTGTCTGATATGACTCGAGACTTTTTGCCATTGGTAAAATTTTGGCATGTCAAAGGACAGCCGTTTGTTGGACAAAATGGATTTTATGGATCCATAGTAACGTAATGATTTGCTTGGTATAATGCATCACAGAGATGCATTAAATCCCCTTTTACCAGAGCATTGCTAAAAAATTGAGAAGTATGGACGCTGGAATACCATAGAGATTCTGAAACGCTTCCCGTTTGTCACTATGTTTGTTACCTTTTCTGTTTTTCCTCTAATACGACTGGGTGTCCTAGAACAGAATCCGAGCGGTCTTTCGCTGTCGGTAGAGATATTTTAATGCAGGGGTTGCGATTTTGAATCGGGGTTTTGTGGACAATCTTTATCAAGGCTTTGCAAGCAGATTTAATCCAGGGGTTTGCGATCAATTTCAACCGAGTGATTGCAAGCAATTTTTATCCATAGGTTTTGCAAGCAAACTTAACAGAGGTTTGAAAGCAAAGTCGAGTCCTGCCTTCTTTTTTCTGAAGTTTAATGATTGTCATTATCATGACAGGGATCATTTTGTCTTTCAGTACTTCACACTAAATTGGAAAGCAGCCTCTGTTTTTTATAATTATTTTGGAAAAAAAATACACAGAGAAGGTATGGACAGTTGCAATGACCGCTTTTGAAAATAGTGGGTCACACACACAGTATCTCTACGTGGTATGATAATGACAATTTCTTTCCGGGTTAACCCTTTACAACACAATGTCGCCTTTTAACGACCCTTGGAAAGAAGCCTTTTGAAAACATTGTGGGAAAAGGAGAAAATGCTGGTAAACAGCATTTTCTCCTCTTCCAACAATGTCTTCTACCCCATTAAAGAAAAATTGCACCATTTGATCCACATTGAAATCGTCGTCTACAAATGCTGTCAATCTGGGAGGGTCTAATATCTTGTCGTCTGGTAAAGACTTATGGAAAATTTAAAAAAGAGAAAGAAGCTGCTGCAGCAGTTGCCCAAAAGGTCAAAACTCAAATCATTTATTGTAAATAAAGGCCATCGGCCCAAATTACATACACACATAACTATAGTAATAATAAAATATTCGTCCAAGAGTTATGTGACATTGAATCATCATCGTCATCACCATCGTTTTTCATTACTACCCGAGCATCAACATCATCATCATCATCATCATCATCATTCTTAAAAACTCAAATCGTTTTTTCCTTAAATCAGATCATCATCATCATCATCATCATCATTCGTATTATAATTCAATAGAATTTTAAAACAGATCATTAGAAATAATGAAAATGATATGGAACGATAACAGCCATGATCATGGTCATCATCGTCGTCGTTATCGTCGTCCTTATCCTCGTCCTCATCCTCCTCATCATCATCCGTATTATATACTCCAAAAGATTTTTAGAACAGATCATTAGAAATAATGAAAATGATATAGAACGATAACAGTCATGATCATGGTCATCATCGTCGTTATCGTCGTCCTTATCCTCACCATCAAATTTCTTGATAACCCATAATAATTTCATAAAACAGAACGAAAGAAAAGTAATTATAATAATGATGATGATAATTGTCATCGTCATCAGATGATGATAATTACCATCATCATCATCATCAGATGATGATGATGATCATCATCATCATATGATAATGATCATCATTATCAGACAAAAAGGCTTACAACCGACTCTTCTTTAATGTGGATGTATTTCACAAAATACCAGCTCGTATCTCAGCAAGAAAAAACGAAATGTAGAGAAATGTAAAAAAAATGATATAAAATACCGGGAATTGGTGTAATTTTACAGATTTACGACTGTATGAGATAACGACCGTACCCAATTTTATAGCACAACCCTTCCTTCTCATTACCCCTAGGCTGCTAAGCACGACTCAAGGACCTTTTGCGGACAGTGTAGATCAAGATCAGACTGCACAGAACGTGCAGTCTGATCTTAGATCTACACCGTCCGATAAGATGTTTTTCCCTCCCAAAATGAGTTTGATATAGCAACATTTGGGGTTTTTACTATCGCCTTGAAAGTTTTATTTAATTTATTCAGCATGTTAAGGGTTAACATATTCTAACTACATGACAGTGTGTTATTATTTACAGTTTTGCAAAACACGACATCTTTAAAATCAGTACGAAGGACAGAGAGAGAGAGTGAGAAATCTTTAAAATCTAGAGAGAGAGGCACTTGTTGAATGATACTTTTCAAGCCAGTGCACTGTGAAAACTTTTCAATTAACGTTTTTTTTCTTTGTCAACTTCCACGTAACCACAACTAAGCCAGGTTATGCTGACACTTCTTGGCAAGTCCGAAGTTATACTCATTACACGTCTTCCGTAGTCCTGACTATTTACTCTTTACCAAACAATGTCGGGTTTTAATGACCCTGGGGTAGTTTAACCCTTAGACTGCTTATCGCGACCCACCGACCTTTTGCGGACAGCGTAGATCAAGATCAGACTGCACAGAACGTGCTGTCTGATCTTTGATCTACACTGTTCGATAAGGAGATATCTTTCCTCCAAAAATACCTTTGAAACAAGAAAGTTTTGGGCTTCTACTATCTACTATAAAGTTTCATTTTTTTTATTCAGCAGGATAAGGGTTAAACGTTTTTCGATATAATTTATATGTGTTATATAAAGTACAACATAGCAATGCGAAAAGAATTAAAACGAAAGTATCAAAGCTTATATAGTTCCGCTCCCTTAAAGGGTGGGAGTGTTCTTGGACAAGGCACTTCAGAGCCTCAGCCTAGTACTGGTGGAATCCAGGAAATACGTGACTATGTGAGCTGTCGCCGTGATATGATTGAAATTTTGTTGAAAGCAGCGTAAAACACCATTCAATCAATCAATCTCTAAAACAGTCAAGTCATATATCAACTACATTAAACAAAATCAAAATCAAATAAATAAACTTCAAATATTCAAACTGATGGTGAAAACATCAGAGATTCACGGCTAAAACAAACACGTGAAGAATTGACGATTTGTGATTGAGCAGAGAAATATAAACTTGTGTATAAACAAAATGAAATATATACTTGTGTATTATGTATCTGTCCGCGGCAGTACAATGTCAGGAGAGAGGAACAAAGGATCCAACACTATATAAATTGAAGCTCAAGTGAATCTCCCACTATTATCAATGTAAACATGGACTGCATGAAAGATCATTTCATTTTCTTTACTTGGGAGGTTACTGCCACGAAAAAAGACAGTTCCAATACCCTGGGGTAAAAGGCTTATGAAAAAATTGTGGGAAATAGAAAGCATACTGGTAACCAGCATTTTCTGCTTTCCCACAATTATCTGAGGTACCCTTTGAAACAAGAATCCCATCATTTGAGCAGCATTGTCATCTGAAAATGTTTTCAGCTTCGACGAATCTCAAACAAGAAATGTCTTCAAAAAAAGATAGACGGCGTAAGAGATACTGGAACATGTATGTTGAAATTTTTGTGGTCCAATATGATGTAAACTAATGAAAAGTAACCTCACGAGCTATTTCCTCTTTTTCCTCACCGTTTTAATTTTGTCACTTTTCAGCTGGACTTTTCACTGATATTTCAATAGTTTAAAACGGAAATGCATGGCGTCTTACCGTTGACAAAACTGTTCTTTTCGCGAAGAAAAGTAGTTCTTCCAATGATGTGTGTCTCAAGTTTTTAACCTCACAGGGATGTTTTCTAGAACTCCGATATCCTTACAAAGCTCGCATTCTTAATTTGCTGCACAGGAAAAACATGCTCGCTGTAATTTCAGTGCTTTGAATCCCCAGACTTAGAGGTTTATACCAATGCCCCTTTTTTTCAAACCGGATGTACTGTGTGGGATCCTGAATACGTTTCGTGTCAAGCGGCTTACAATATTTCCCTTATAAGGGGATGGCATCTTGGAGGCTGATCCCTTCTGCTTGATATCGCGTTAGTTCTGATTGACTTTGTAGGATTCCGAATGTTGGTAGGCCCTATCCTTTCATGCAGCTTTATAATTATGTTCCATGACTGTAAGAAGTACGAATGCAATAATAAATACACTTCAGTCTTCTTTAACTTTCAACCACACGACAATATTTTAGACTGGTCCAAATTGGAAGCATTTATAAGACGTCAAATTAAATATGGCTCAAATAATTGGATTTGTTTCTGAAAGGTTTGAAAATATTGTGGGAAAAGGAGAAAATACTGGTTGCCAGCATGTTCTCCTTTTCCTACAATGTTTTCAAAAGTCTTATTTCCCAGGGTCGTTAAAACTTGGGATTCTTTGGAAAAGGGTTAAAGCAAAAACTAATAGCTTTGGGATGATAAGGTTCGTTTAAAACGAATTTATTCACTCGATCTAAATCTATTTACACGATAGATAAAGATATATCCCAGCCCTTCATGATTAGATTAGTCCAAAACCCAATGTAGACACCTCTATTGGTCGAAATCCAGACGTTATAGGCGAGATAGAATTCTGCATTGTACCGTGACACTTGGAAACAAGACTAAAATTTCGACGGTACAAAATCTGTACTTAAATCCAGGTCCCGTGCTCACTGGCCATTCTTCAGTACATTCTTAGTCTTATTCTCAAGAATTTTCTAAATTTGAAAGTAACACAACTTCTGATTGGCTAAACCATTGGATTTAGCCATTCAGAAGTTGTGTACTTTCTAAATCTAGAATTAGGCAAGGAATGTTCTTAAGAATAGTCGGTGAATACGGACCCGGGTCGTCCCATCGTCCATTTGTATGCCCTCCTGAAACAAAACCTGAAAAAAAAAATGAGATAAGAAGCAGTTTTCTCTTTGGCTGCTCTTCCCATAACGCGTATTGTATCATTTTATTATTCAAAAACCTTTCAAATATTTCATTTGATTTTAAAACAAAACTAGACTAAACAGAGCCATAAATTAGACTGCTAGCAAAGAAAGGTATGGGTGTCAACGCAAGAAAATTACTATAATTGTATATAGAGATAGAATTTATAAGTTAAGAAATGTTGAATGATAATAACTGTACATAATATGAGCCGAGCTCTGGTCTTAGTAATGAGGTAGGCTGGTTCTTGGACACATAGAAAATTGACCACTGGCGAAAAGTTTCGGCACAGGTCAGCCTGCGCGGGCTGCGCAGGCTGACCTGGGTCGATACTTTTCGCAGATGCATTTGGCCCCTTTTCACAGTTTCATATCTGAAACATTTCAAGACCAGTTCGGAATGGAGCAAAAAAAAAAGACATGGAAAATCTTTGCGCAAATAGATCAGTCTGATCAGTCTGATCTTTGATCTGCACTGTCATCTTTGCTTTGTTATTGACATACGCTCCCCCCCACTTTTTTTTTGTTAGCTTTACCCTACTTTTTCCCATGTCTTTACCTTACTTTTCACCATGTATTCATTTTTTTTTTTTTCTTTTTTCCTTCTCTTCTAACATTGTAAAAATGTCTAGAGCAGCAATGTTGTTTACGCTAAAAGTCTCTATATGTGACACTGACCTATACCGAAATAGAATTATGTCAATTTTTTGTGGTTGATGACGAAAAACTCTGTAGTTTAAGTCAATAAAATATTCTGATTCTGATTCTTTAAGAGTGCATGTTTCTCTCTTCTCCCCTGCCTCGAAATGGAAATAACGAATAAACTGATTTTGAATATGAATCTATCAATGCCTATCTGTATAAAAGCAGATTAGGGAAAACAGAAAACAATGCCAAATCCAATGTAGACCCATATCAGATCCTGAAAAGACTCATAGTAGCTATAATGCATTCTATGTAAGTGACGCGTAAAGCCAGATTTGTAGCCTCGACTTAACGTTTGACTTGTTGGAGCAGATAGTATTCACAGATAATGGATAAATGTTTTATTCAAATTGTTTCCGCGATTCAGCGTAAATTGCCTTAATACGACATTTATCTACCCTCTCCCGGTATTTACAGTAAGTGACTCATAGCTGCATTAATTTTGACTCGAGTTCTCTTAAAGTCTACATCTATACTCGTTTTCTGCCAGTTTTCAACCCTTTTCATTTCTGTTTTATCGAACTATGACTATTCCTGTATCTTCATGCCCCTGACAGTTGCAAGATTGCATAGAATACAGGCGATAGAAAATGCATTTCATTTTCTGGAGGTCATGCAAAAAAAAAAAAATCACTATTGTGATGTCTCCGGTTTTAAATCGAAGATTTCCAATATATTTATTTATCCCTTACAACATATACATATATATAGATCATTTATCTATGTATACACACCAAATTCTGCACCACTCTACTGTCTACCAAATTTCTACAGCGTTTTTTTTTCCTGGCTGTGATGATGTATATTTAAACCTTAACCTGCTTAAAAGTTAAATGGAACTTTCCAACCGATAGTAATCCCCAAATGTTGCTATTTCAAAGTTATTTTTGTGGGATAAATATCTCCTTATCGGACAGTTTAGATCCAAGATCAGACTGCACGTTCTGTGCAGTCTGATTTTGATCCACACTGTCTGCACAAGATCCTTGAGTCGTGCTTAGCAGCCCAAGGCTTAAAATAAGCCTCAAAATTCAGATTTTATTCATACATTAACACTTAAGCTGCTGAATAAATGAAACACAAATTTCTATTCAATACTAAAAACCCAAACATTGCGGTTTCAAAGTTGATTTCACCAGAAAGAAAACATCGTATCGTACAGTGTAGATCAAAGATCAGAGTGGACGTTCTGTGCAGTCTGATCTTGATCTACACCGTCCGCAAAAGGTCAGTGGGTCGCGATTAGCAGCTGAAGGGTTAATTAATACATGATACATGTACTTGGCCAAAGGCTGATGAAAATAAACCAATCGGCGCTTGTTGTATTTATAATGGAGAATGACAAAAGCTGTAGATCGGGATCCGACACGGCAGACCTAACCTGAATCTGAATATTAGATGGAACAAGCAATCAATACGGATCGTTGATCAGTAGAGACAATTTGTTAAAGAGTCACTCGAAACCAGAATTTTCATATTCAGTGTTGATCCAAGATCAGACTTCACTTCCGGATAGGTCTGATCTTCGGTCCACACTGACCGTAAACAGGCAGTTTGATGATCTACATCTGTAAGAATGACATTATTTGTGCTTAATGCTTCGGGCTCCATAATGAGAACACATGGACTTTGGCGGACGGTATAGATCAAGATCAGACTGCACAGAACGTGCAGCCCAGCCTGATCTTGGATCTATACCCTTCGCTTGTTTAATCAAGCCTAAAAAGTAACAAAAAACTTTCTGAGTTTCAGAGATTGGTATTTTCAGCCGTCAAAAGGGGCCAACTTTATGTATTTAGCGACGAGAGAGTTAAAGCTCCAAGAGTTAACTCTTATCCTGCTAAATAACTGAAATGAAACTTTCAAGCCCATAGTAATAATCCAAAAAATGTTATTTAAAACTTATTTTTTGGAGAAAAATATCCCCTTATCGGACAGTGTAGATCCAAGGTCAGACTGCACGTTCTGTGCAGTCTGATCTTGATCTACACTTTTCGTAAAAGGTCAGTGAGTCGCACTTAGCAGCTCAATGGTTGAGATGTATGTATATGTATCTACGGTTTATCCTCACTACCTTTTATTATTCAAGATACATCTATACTCGTTTCCAGCCAGTTTTTAACCTATTTCATCCTTATTTTCAACCAGTTTTTAACCTATTTCATCTCTATTTCATGAAACTAATCATTTTTGTATCTTCATGCCAAATGTTGCCCCTGACGGCTGCAAGATTGCACAGATTACGACGGATTTGGCAGCCTTCAAAGATATCACTGTTGTCATGAGGACAGATCCCTTGAGGTTTTGTATCCGTTACACTATATATTACATTGGTAATTTATCTATGTTTACATTGCTGACCAAATTTCGAGTCATTCTACATGCTTTCAAGTTTAAACAGCGTATTTTTTTCTCCTTCTGTAAGGATATATCTTTAAACTAATGACAGAATTCCATTTCCTAAAGTAGAATGTGACGGTCAATAAGGTGATATCATTTACTAGATACGTATTTTGACAATCACTACATGTATGTTGTATACTAGTAAGTCTTACCTAATAGAATGTTCCGTTGTATTCTGTTTATTACCCAACTTTCAACATCTGGCTCTCGTCAAATTCAAAGCTCTTCATATTCTTCCACAGCTTAGCATGTTTTATAAAAATAGCCAACTTATATAACCAGGAGTATTCAGACGAAATTCCACAGCAGAGTTCATAGACCCGATGATTTTATGCCGAAGATCGGAGCGGAAAGACTAAGGTCAATCACAGCAGTAAGATTGTGGTTGTGCACACTACTGTATAACACCAAATGCCATGCAGTAATTATCATGTAAATAACTAATTCTTTAATTTTGATAAGGTCATCACCATTGGAAGTCCTGTCTGTCTGTCTGTCTGTCTGTCTTCCCCCCTCTCGCTCCGTCCGTCTTAGTTCCTGTCGCTAAATTACATACAAGCTAGTACAGATAACTGTCCCCGAAGGCGATTGTAGTTTTTGATTGGTCGCCTGCGGTGCACAAGTAAATATCCCAATAAGAAACGAAGAACCGCAAACGTCTCATTATTGAGACTAACATACAAGCTAGAAAACAGACACATACGCTCGGTCAAAAATTTATATTCTTTAAAAAACTATAATATTAACGCAAAGATCACCAAAAGCATGGATACATGTACTTGTACATGACATTTCTTTTTATTCTCTATCTCTTTCTCCTTTTGCTTCAGTGTTTTAAACTTGATGCCCTAATTCTGAAGAGGAACACAGGGAGAGAGAGAGAGAGAAAGCGCCTAATGACAGTACAAAGTGTGAAGAAAATTTATTTTTTGTTCATTAGGAATTGGAGCGCTTTTCATAATTACTGCCTTTGCGGTCAGTGTAGATTAAGATCAAACTGTAAAAAAAAAACGTTTAGTCTGATCTTTGATCTACACTGTCAGCTTTGCTTGAGTATTCTTATCCTTTATCCTGCTAAGTTAATTGACACTTTAAAGCCGGTAGTAAAATCCAAATAATGCTATTTCAAACATACTTTTCGAGAAAAATGTCTCCTTAACGGACAGTGTAGATCCAAGATCAGACTGCGCTTTATGTGCAGTCTGATCTTGGATCTAAACTGTCCGCAAAAGGTCAGTGAGTCGCGCTTAGCAGCCTACGGGTCAGCTTAGCAGCCTTGCACGTGTACCTATTTGTGTCTTATTTCCAGACTGAAGATGTTAGTTTGGTTAATTCGGCGTGCTAAAGGGTTACTTTCAAGATGGTGTTATAAGATATTGAGGCAGGTGGTTTGGGGTGATACGTTATGCTATCTTCGTGTCGGTAATACAGTGAGAGTTTATTTATACTGTAAATAAATTGAGGTGTAACGTGATATATGAGAAATTAAAGTAGGGAAAGTCATTTTATTGTGGAAAAGAGAAAAAAAAGAGACAGTTTACAAAAACACACACACGGAGTAATAATTACGTACGGGCCGTGCTCTGTCAAAAGAGGATTTAATGCATCTCCGCGATACATTATACCAAGTAACTCACCGCATGATTCTGGATCCATAAAATTTATTTTGTCTAACAACCACCTTGTGAGGTTTCTGCTTGTCTTTAGACTTGCAGAAAATCGACCAAAAAGCAAAAAGTTTCGACCCAGGTCAGCCTGCGCAGACTGCGAGGGCTGACCTGAGCCAAGATAATTTTGTAGATGGTTTAAACTCCTTTGTCTCGGAGAATGACACACAAATTTAGTCCGGTTTTTTTTTGGGGGGGGGGGGGTTCTTATACATTGATGAAAATGAGAAAATTTTATACCTGTCTAAACTGAAAGCATTGCAGACGGCAAAGTAACTGTGGCTCGAATTACTCGAATTATAGGGTTTGCTTTCTATACACTGTAGGAAAAGAAGTAAATGTTTGTTTTGTCTTTAAAAGTCAGCTGTCTTCTAACAAACATACATTTGACGAAAAGGGAGAGAAAGCACAAGAGAGAGAGAGAGAGAGAGAGAGAGAGAGAGAGACATTGAGAGATGGAGACATACAGAGAGTTATCAAATCCAAATGTAAATAATAAGTAGAATAATGTTTGCGTGAACTATTTATAATGTTTGTCAACATAAAATTTATTGAACCAATCCCAGCCATCACTCACTCATTCAAAAATAACATTAACCTTCCTCCCCCACACCATTTTCCTCTTTTTAATTTATCATTTGCGGTCTTCCAACCATGAACACGCGAACCGAAGCTCTTTAGTGCATTTAAAACCCGCGATCGTCAGATAAAAACTGGGTTTAAAAAAGATTCAGAATTGCAATTTCATGCCAGTTCTTCACAGGAATGTCTTTGCGTGACCCACTGTACTTTTTGTGTGCAGCCATATCTTCATCAACGGTGTCCGAGAGAAAAAAAAAAACTGTGCTCATGGATTTCAAGAATAAACTTGTGAATAAATAGTTTCTTGTGAAGAAATGGTCTCGAAATTAATAAAAAGTCAAACGAGAACCTGATAGATGTCTCTCGATTTGTCAAACTGATTTCATTCTTTGGCGACCTACTAATTCAGCGCTTTTACCATGTCCCACTCATGCCCAACCCCCGTCATTTAACCCTTGTCCTGCTAAATAAGTTGTTTGAAACTTTCAAGCCGATAGTAAAAAAACAGAATAATGATATTTCTAATTTATTTTTAGGAGAAAAATATCAATATCTCCTTATCGGACAGTGTGGATCCAAGATCAGACTGCACGTTCTGTGCAGTCTGATCTTGATCTACACTGTCCGCAAAAGGTCAGTGATTCGCGCTTAGCAGCCTAAGGGTTAATGAAATGTCTGGACCAGTCGACAGCTACTAAATCGCCATTTAGTCTCTTAGATTATGTGTTACATTTTGCGTGAAGAGAATTAAAAATTGCTGATGCTGTTACAATCAGCCAAAATTTATCTTTTAATCACTTACTCAGTGGTTAAGACGTTGGATTTGTATTCAGGAAATTAAGGTTTTATCCTTGTTGGCTGTGGTTGTTCATTGGGAATGTCCTCGGGCAAGCCTTCCATCCTTTTATTGGAAACACCAAGGAGAGAAATTACCAATTGAGATGTCCTCGTGACGGACATATGACTGAAAATACCGCTGAAAGCCGTGTAAAACCCACTCAGACATATAAAACCTTTTCGACATATTGTACAAAGAAAACTATAAAAACAGCTGACGCAGTTATAGGTAGGTGTATTTTTTCTTCGGTTGATAATACAGAGGTTATCTATCATAAAAACGTGAGTCAGAAACATGTATGTTGCCATAGGATGGTGACAGATGGCGGGAGATTTCGATCTATACTTACACTGAGGGGCTTCTCTCATATCCTTTAGGTTTATCTTACTCTATTTAAACATTACATATGAGCCATGCTCTGTGAAAAGGGGGTTTAATGCATCTGCGAAAAGTATGGACCCAGGTCAGCCTGCGCAATTCGCGCATGCTGACCTGGGCCGAAACTTTTCCCTGTTGGTCAATTTTCTGTATTTCAAAGGACCAGTCTTCCTCATGATTCAGTCGGTTGTTAGACAAAATGGACTTTATGGATTTAAGATCATGTGATGACTTGCTTGGTATCATGCATCACGGAGATGCATTAAGCCCCTTTTTGCCAGAACATGGCTCATAATTATTTAGTTTAAGTGGTGACATCATGGTAGAAAACATTGTGGGAAAAGGACAAAATGCTAGTTACCAGCATTTTTTTCTTTTCTCACAATGTTTTAAAAAAACCCTCTATTTCAGAATCGTTAAAACTCGGGTTTGCGAGATAAACCCGGTAAACCCATTCAGTACGAATGACCAAGAATGTCCTTATTCATTGATATTGAGTTATGATTGGACCTAACGTCTGTCTCAAGCACACTTTACGGTATATCACAAATGGGGTCAGGACTGCATGGCTCGGTGGTAAAGTGCAGGACTTGTGACCTGGAGGCCTCGAGTTCAAGCCTCGTTGGTTTCTTAGGAGTGTCCTGGGGCAAGACACTTCACAGCCCTACCATAGTATTGGTGAGACCTAGGAAATACATGAATATGTGAGCTGTCGCCGTGAAATGACTGAAATAATGTTGAAAGCGGCGTAAAACAATATTCAATCAATCATATAGCAAATGTCACGACCACAGTATTCTACCCGTGCCATAAAATCCACAAAAATGTTTGTCACAAAGAGATTACTATAAGTTGGCAAGGTTTATCAAGTTTACATACCTCCGCAACCCTTTACAAAAACAAAACGATTTTAACGACCCTGAGGATGAAGGCCTTTGGTAACCAGCATTTTTCTCATTTTCTCAAAATGTTTCCTGTCCTATCGATCACAAATCCCATCAGCTCTGGTTATTGGCATTTTCTTCTTTTCCCTTACTGTTTTTCAAAACCTTTTTCATCAGGGTCGTTTAAACTCGGGAATGTAGCCAAAAGGGCAAATGAATCAACTTCTGAAATGACTTTGCAGCAATCTCTTTTGTAAACGGTCTCATGAAATAGGGGCACCAAACAGGAATTGAGGTTTAGAACTTCTGGATCCGTATTCATCAACCATTCTTTATTTCATTCTGAGACTAATTCTTGATTTAGAAAGTAATGCAACTTCTGATTGGCTAAACCAATGATTTAGCAAATCAGAAGTTGTGTTACTTTCAAATTTAGAATAAGACTAAGACGGTTCTTGAGAATGGTTGGTGAATTTGTTTGTTTGTATTGGAGTTTAAAGCCATTTTAAAAGCTTAGGTCAGTGCATCTATGCATAATGTTTCCTGGCTTACTCACACCAGTATTGACACAACTTTCCTTCCAAGTTACATGCTACTTTTCTCACATGCAGCAGAAGCGAGAAATCGCCGGAAAGAAAGCTTGCCCAAACCGGGTATCGAACTCTAAACCACCAAATCACGAGTCAGATACGCTAACCTCTGAGCTACCCGGGCGGGCAGTTGGTCAATACGAACCAATACAAATCAAAGCGTTGAAAACACTGGAGTGGCATTTGTCAAGGGAGCCATTGTGTGGAATTAATAATTTGAAAAATAAACAACAGAAATAGTTTCAAAATATTCGCTTGAAATTCAACCTACTATATAGTCATGCAAAATCCGATAGAGAAGGGAGCATTCATGTGGAACGAACAAGTCCAGGCGAACACTCCCTGGGACGAAAAAGTCCAGGAACGAAGTGGTTTTGGGACGAACAAGCACGATATGTGTATCATTACGCCACTATAGCGGATCAAGCTATTTTCGACAAAAACGAAGTATTTCCACGATCAATGGCCTAATCCAATTTATTGTAATACGCCATTTTCAATTTCATATCTGAGTGCAAGCGAAACAATTATTTGTCTCAGAAAAATAGATTTCAGTTGGGTTTACTTCCTTCGGTTTTGCACAAACTACAATACATGATTTTTAAAATGCCGCATTGAACTCATAGTGGCATTGTCTTCGACAAATGCCACAAAAATCTAAATCTGTTATTTCACTCAAGTCCATTGGCGGTCTCGGGATCTGACTTAAGTTTAGTATATTGAGACGCATTTCACTAACATCAACAGGCTGTAGTAATGTCCTCAAATCCTGAGCTGACACAACGTTTCGGACTCAAGTCAGCGAAAAAGACTGACTTAATTCATTTAACAGACTTAATTCTATTGTTGTGCTGAGTCGACTCCGAAACATTGTGTCAGATCAGGATTTGAGAACGTTATTTAACCCTTTACCACACAATCCCGAGTTTTAACGACCCTGAGGAAGAAGCCTTTTGAAAACATTGTGGGAAAAGGAGAAAATGCTGGTAACCAGCATTTTCTCCTTTTCCCACAACGTTTCTACTTTATCTTGGACACATTTCGTCATTGGAGCCACCTTTAATTTGTCGTCTGCATATGCTTTCAATTTGGACCAGCCTAAAATAGTGTCGTTTGGTAAAGAGTTCAGTATGTTAATGTTAGTGAAATGCCTCTCAAGTAGCAAACTCAACTTAAGTCAGAAATTAAGTCTGTTAGCTGATCTGAGTGAAATAAGGGACGTGAAACCGGCCCTGGAAATCTTTTGCCAGAAGGAACGTGTTACGAGAATTTTTTTCCTTTTGCCGGGATGCTTTTCAAGTGGTTTGCTGCAGCAATAGATAACTCGTCTGTGTGAGGTGATAATTTATTATGATCAGGGTGAACATGGTTCAAAGTATGACTGAGTGGGCATTGTCGTCTGAATTTAAACTATGATAAAAGTACATGTTTCATAATTATGTCCATTCTCCACTTCCGTGCATTCGTTTTACAATACTTATACAGGTATATACAATAAGCCGTTACACTGCAAATAAAAATGAGCCATGCTCTGTGAAAAGGGGGCTTAACTCTTTGGCTGCTAAGCGCGACTCACTAACCTTTTGCAGACAGTGTAAATCAAGATCAGACTGCACAGAACGTGCAGTCTGATCTTGGACCTACACTGTCCGATAAGAAGATATCTTTCTCCAAAATAAGTTTGAACTGGCATTATTCAGGTTTTTACTATCGGCTTGAAAGTTTCATTTGATTTATTCAGCGCGATAAGGGTTAATGTATCTGCAGCAAGTATCGACTCAGGTCTGCCTTCGCAGTCCTGGCAGGCTGATCGGGACCGAAACCTTTTGCTATTGGTCGATTTTCTGCATGTCTATGAACCAGTTTACCTCATGATTCAGTCGGTTATTAGGCAAAATTTTAAAAGTCTCAGGGAGTAGTAATTTACATTTATTTCAAATACATGTACTAGTAAAATTCTTTTATGACAGTACTAAAAATTTATTTTAACATATAAGTTACATCTGTAGCAGCCAAGTAAACTTTAGACTTGCTTATGTTGAGCGCATATCGACGGGTAAATGCGAAACTTTTCCATCTGCATTTTGGAATATATTACAGGAGAGGGAAAAAAAACAAGAGGACCATGATGGTCCTAAATCGCTCACCTGAAATGCAACTCTACTCAACACCATAATGCTACATGCCATATATGAGAGCTCTAGCCCTTATGGTTTGGGACAAGAAGATTTTTAAAGATTTCCTTCTTTATCTCTATGTGAAATCCGAGAACCCACAACATAGGGTCAACTTTTAACACCAGGGCCATAATTTAAAGTATTTTGGTAGGGGGTCACTAGATGATGCTACATGCCATATATGAAAGCTCTAGCCCTTAAGGTTTGGGACAAGAAGATTTTTGAAGATTTCCTTCTTTATCTCTATGTGAAATCCGAGAACCCACAACATAGGGCCAATTTCAACACTAGGGCCATAATTTCAAGTATTTTGGAAGAGGGCCACTAGATGATACTACATGCCATATATGAGAGCTCTAGCCCTTAAGGTTTGGGACAAGAAGATTTTTACAGATTTCCTTCTTTATATCTATGTGAAATCCGAGAACCCACAACATACGGCCATTTTCAACACTAGGGCCATAATTTGAAGTATTTTGGTAAAGGGCCACTAGATGATGCTACATGCCAAATATGAAAGCTCTAGCCCTTAAGGTTTGGGACAAGAAGATTTTTACAGATTTCCTTCTTTATCTCTATGTGAAATCCGAGAACCCACAACATAGGGCCAATTTCCACACTAGGGCCATTATTTGAAGTATTTTGTTAGAGGGCCACTAGATGATACTACATGCCATATATGAAAGCTCTAGCCCTTATGGTTTGGGACAAGAAGATTTTTAAAGATTTCCTTCTTTATCTCTATGTGAAATCCGAGAACCCACAACATAGGGCCATTTTCAAGACTAGGGCCATAATTTGAAGTATTTTGGTAGAGGGTCACTAGATGATGCTACATGCCAAATATGTAAGCTCTAGCCCTTAAGGTTTGGGACAAGAAGATTTTTAAAGATTTCCTTCTTTATCTCTATGTGAAATCCGATAACCCACAACATAGGGCCATTTTCAACACTACGGCCATAATTTGAAGTATTTTGGTAGAGGGCCACTAGATGATACTACATGCCATATATGAGAGCTCTAGCCCTTATGATTTGGGACAAGAAGATTTTTAAAGATTTCCTTCTTTATCTCTATGTGAAATCCGAGACCCCACAACATAGGGCCAATATCCACACTAGGGCCATAATTTGAAGTATTTTGGTAGAGGGCCACTAGATGATGCTACATGCCAAATATGAAATATCTCTATGTGAAATCCGAGAACCCACAACATAGGGCCAATTTCCACACTAGGGCCATTATTTGAAGTATTTTGTTAGAGGGCCACTAGATGATACTACATGCCATATATGAGAGCTCTAGCCCTTATGGTTTGGGACAAGAAGATTTTTAAAGATTTCCTTCTTTATCTCTATGTGAAATCCGAGAACCCACAACATACGGTCAACCTTTAACACCAGGGCCATAATTTAAAGTATTTTGGTAGGGGGTCACTAGATGATGCTACATGCCATATATGAAAGCTCTAGCCCTTAAGGTTTGGGACAAGAAGATTTTTAAAGATTTCCTTCTTTATCTCTATGTGAAATCCGATAACCCACAACATAGGGCCATTTTCAACACTAGGGCCATAATTTGAAGTATTTTCGTAGAGGGTCACTAGATGATGCTACATGCCAAATATGTAAGCTCTAGCCCTTAAGGTTTGGGACAAGAAGATTTTTAAAGATTTCCTTCTTTATCTCTATGTGAAATCCGAGAACCCACAACATAGGGCCATTTTCAACACTATGGCCATAATTTGAAGTATTTTGGTAAAGGGCCACTAGATGATACTACATGCCATATATGAGAGCTCTAGCCCTTATGATTTGGGACAAGAAGATTTTTAAAGATTTCCTTCTTTATCTCTCTATGTGAAATCCGAGAACCCACAACATAGGGCCAATTTCCACACTAGGGCCATAATGTGAAGTATTTTGGTAGAGGGCCACTAGATGATACTACATGCCATATATGAGAGCTCTAGCCCTTATGGTTTGGGACAAGAAGATTTTTAAAGATTTCCTTCTTTATCTCTATGTGAAATCCGAGAACCCACAACATAGGGCCATTTTCAACACCAGGGCCGTAATTTGAAGTATTTTCGTAGAGGGCCACTAGATGATGCTACATGCCAAATATGAAAGCTCTAGCCCTTACGGTTTGGGACAAGAAGATTTTTACAGATTTCCTTCTTGATCTCTATGTGAAATCCGAGAACCCACAACAAAGGGCCAATTTCCACGCTAGGGCCGTAATTTGAAGTATTTTGGTAGAGGGCCACTAGATGATACTACACGCCATATATGAGAGCTCTAGCCCTTATGGTTTGGGAAAAGAAGATTTTTAAAGATTTCCTTCTTTATCACTATGTGAAATCCGAGAACCCACAACATAGGGCCATTTTCAAACTAGGGCCATAATTTGAAGTATTTTGGTAGAGGGCCACTAGATGATGCTACATGCCAAATATGAAAGCTCTAGCCCTTACGGTTTGGGAGAAGAAGATTTTTACAGATATCCTTCTTTATCTCTATGTGAAATCCGAGAACCCACAACATAGGGCCAATTTCCACACTAGGGCCATTATTTGAAGTATTTTGTTAGAGGGCCACTAGATGATACTACATGCCATATATGAGAGCTCTAGCCCTTATGGTTTGGGACAAGAAGATTTTTAAAGATTTCCTTCTTTATCTCTGAGTGAAATCCGAGAACCCACAACATACGGCCATTTTCAAGACTAGGGCCATTATTTGAAGTATTTTGGTAGAGGGTCACTAGATGATGCTACATGCCAAATATGAAAGCACTAGCCCTTACGGTTTGGGAGAAGAAGATTTTTACAGATTTCCTTCTTTATCTCTATGTGAAATCCGAGAACCCACAGCATAGGGCCATTTTCAACACTACGGCCATAATTTGAAGTATTTTGGTAGAGGGCCACTAGATGATACTACATGCCATATATGAGAGCTCTAGGCCTTATGATTTGGGACAAGAAGATTCTTAAAGATTTCCTTCTTTATCTCTATGTGAAATCCGAGAACCCACAACATAGGGCCATTTTCATCACTAGGGCCATAATTTGAAGTATTTTGGTAGAGGGCCATTAGATGATACTACATGCCATATATGAGAGCTCTAGCCCTTATGGTTTGGGACAAGAAGATTTTTACAGATTTCCTTCTTTATCTCTATGTGAAATCCGAGAACCCACAACATAGGGCCATTTTCAACACTAGGGCCATAATTTGACGTATTTTGGTAGAGGGTCACTAGATGATGCTACATGCCAAATCTGAAAGCTCTAGCCCTTAAGGTTTGGGACAAAAAGATTTTTACAGATTTCCTTCTTTATCATTATGTGAAATCCGAGAACCCACAACATAGGGCCATTTTCAACACTAGGGCCATAATTTGAAGTATTTTGGTAGAGGTCCACTAGATGATACTATATGCCATATACGAGAGCTCTAGCCCTTATGATTTGGTACAAGAAGATTTTTAAAGATTTCCTTCTTTATCTTTATGTGAAATCCAAGAACCCACAACATAGGGCCATTTTCAACACTAGGGCCGTAATTTGAAGTATTTTGGTAGAGGGCCACTAGATGATGCTACATGCCAAATATGAAAGCTCTAGCCCTTACGGTTTGGGACAAGAAGATTTTTACAGATTTCCTTCTTTATCTCTATGTGAAATCCGAGAACCCACAACATACGGCCAATTTCCACACTAGGGCCATTATTTGAAGTATTTTGGTAGAGGGCCACTAGATGATACTACATGCCATATATGAGAGCACTAGCCCTTATGGTTTGGGACAAGAAGATTTTTAAAGATTTCCTTCTTTATCTCTATGTGAAATCCGAGAACCCACAACATACGGCCATTTTCAAGACTAGGGCCATAATTTGAAGTATTTTCGTAGAGGGTCACTAGATGATGCTACATGCCAAATATGAAAGCTCTAGCCCTTATGGTTTGGGACAAGAAGATTTTTAAAGATTTCCTTCTTTATCTCTATGTGAAATCCGAGAACCCACAACATAGGGCCATTTTCAAACTAGGGCCATAATTTGAAGTATTTTGGTAGAGGGTCACTAGATGATGCTACATGCCAAATATGAAAGCTCTAGCCCTTAAGGTTTGGGACAAGAAGATTTCTACAGATTTCCTTCTTTATCTCTATGTGAAATCCGAGAACCCACAACATAGGGCCACTTTCCACACTATGGCCATAATTTGAAGTATTTTGTTAGAGGGCCACTAGATGATACTACATGCCATATATGAGAGCTCTAGCCCTTATGGTTTGGGACAAGAAGATTTTTAAAGATTTCCTTCTTTATATCTATGTGAAATCCGAGAACCCACAACATAGGGTCATTTTCAACACTAGGGCCGTAATTTGAAGTATTTTGGTAGAGGGCCACTAGATGATGCTACATGCCAAATATGAACGCTCTAGCCCTTAAGGTTTGGGACAAGAAGATTTTTACAGATTTCCTTCTTTATCTCTATGTGAAATCCGAGAACCCACAACATAGGGCCATTTTCAACACTACGGCCATAATTTGAAGTATTTTGGTAGAGGGCCACTAGATGATACTACATGCCATATATGAGAGCTCTAGCCCTTATGGTTTGGGACAAGAAGATTTTTAAAGATTTCCTTCTTTATCTCTATGTGAAATCCGAGAACCCACAACATAGGGCCATTTTCATCACTAGGGCCATAATTTGAAGTATTTTTGTAGAGGGCCACTAGATGATGCTACATGCCAAATATGAGAGCTCTAGCCCTTACGGTTTGGGACAAGAAGATTTTTAAAGTTTTTTCTCTCGGTTGCCATGGCAACCAGAGTTCTTCATGGAATTCAAATCTTTGAAGTATTTTGAAAGTGCATCACCTAAGGATCGTTTCTGTGAAGTTTCACTGAAATCTGTTGGGCGGTTTTAGAGGAGAAGATTTTTTAAGTAATTGTTCACGGACGGACGGATGGACAGACGGACAGACGGACGGACGGACACACGGACGGACGGACGGACGCCGGACAACGATCGATCACAATAGCTCACCCTGAGCACTATGTGCTCAGGTGAGCTAAAAAACTCGATTCCGTGAAAAGCGTTGTTAAATTGTCTTGTTTAATTATGTTGTGCTGAATTCATGTTCTCAACTCAACACTACATATCTAAACAAGATGATCTAACTTTTCTTTTCACAGATATGAGAAGCGTTTTTTCCTCTCCTGTAAAATTGTTCGAAACGCAGATGGAATAGTTTCGTATTCACTCCTCGATATGCAAACGACGTAATTTAGAGATGTACCCAATGATGTAAATTATGGTGACTGAAATTTAAATGAAAATGTTGAAACTACATTAAAGACTGTAAATTACGAGGCAAGTTGCAAAAGGAAGCTATGCGGAGAGTTATTTGATGACAGAAGGGTTAATTTTGACTGACATGTGATGACGTTTATTTGGAGGCTGCTAAATGCTACATCATTCAAATTTGTCGCATGAAAACCTTTCTCCTTTCACTAATATAAACCTTAACCCTTTATCACACAACCCCGACTTTATAGATACATCCTTACAGCGAGATAGAAAAAAATTGTTAAAACTTGAAAGTGTGTAGAATGGCTCAAAATTTGATTATCTGTGTAAACATGGATTAATTACCAATATATATGTCGTAAAAGATAGAGAAATTCAAGGTCTTTGTCCTCATTTGAAAAGCCCTTTTATCAGAGCATTGCTCATCTCTATTCTCCAGTAGGAGACCGACAGGGGAAATATTGTGGGAAAAGTTGGAACCCCTCAGTATAACCCATTGCTCCTTTTTCCCCACAATGCTTCAACTGACGATCAAAAATGGAAAATCTTTCTCTTCAAATGTCATCTTTGATGTCTCCATGTCACTTACAAGCATTAATTTTTGTGTATGAGCATTGGTCTGGGAAAACGGTGTTTAATGCATGTCTATGGTGCATGATACCAAGCAAGTCATCACATGATTGTGATCCATAAAATCCATTTTCTCTGACAACCGACGGAATCATGAGGTACACTGGTCCTTTGACATGCAGAAAACTGACCAACGGCGAAAAGTTCCGACCGAGGTCAGCTTGCGCGGACTGCACAGGATGACCTGTGACGATGCGTTCTGTCGATGCATTAAGCCCACTTTTCACAGAGCGTGGCTCATATATTGAAAATATGACGATGTAGTCATTTACAACTGAATTCGTAATATTTCACTCTTGTAGGTTGACATTTAAAATAAGTTAACATTTAGAAGATGAAGAAACAAGTGCTCATTATAAAAAATTTTGTTATTGTAACATACTTCGCATTTGAATGGGGGTATTTGTTGATTGTTGATGAAGGTTTGTGGTTATCCAACCTATCGACTGTGTAACAATGTAACAAACGACAGTGTTAAAGAACTGTCAAAACTGAAAGCATTTGCAGACGAAAAAAAAAAACAAAACAAATGTGACTAAAAATTTGAAATTTGTTTTTAAAAGGGTAGAAAACATTGTGGGGAAAAAGGAGAAAATGCTGGTTACCAGCATTTTCTCCTTCTCCCCAAAATGTTTTCAAAAGTCTTCTTCTTTCGGGTTGGTTAAATTACGGAATTCTTTAGTATAGGATCAACAAAATGATATTTAAATTTTGGCCGGTCTCATATAGACCTGTATTACACAAAGTAATGATTTTCTTTTGCTGGGGCTTCCCGTCAAAATTCAGGATCGTGTAAAGTAAAATTCGCATGTTCATGCCAGTCTGATCTTGATTTACGTGATTCGTACTTCTCAGCGCTTAATATTACACGTGCAAAGTGTCAATCTCAGTTTCAGTAGACGCGACATTTTTGCGACATTTATTAATTTGAGCCATGCTATGGTAAAAGGGGGTTTAATGCATCTCCTTGATTCATTATACCAAGCAAGACATCACATAATTATGGATCCATAGAATTAATTTAGTCTAACAGTCGACTGGATTTGGCGACTGGTCCTTTGACATGCAGCAAATTTGCAAATAGCAGAAAGTTTCGACCCATGTCAGCCTGCCTGGATGGCGCAGCCTGACATGAACCGATACTTTTTGCAGGTCGAATAAGCCTCCTTTTCCCAGAGCATGGCTTGAATTTTTGTATTGTGAAGCCGCTTGTTATTGTTGTTTAGTTCTATTTAAAAATAAGCTACACTTAAAAATGTGAACCATGCTCTGGCAAAAAAGGGGCTTAATGCATGTCCGTGCTACATCATACCTAGCAAGCCATCATGTGATCATTGATCAATAAAATATAGGATATTTAGTCTAACAACCGACTAAATCATGAGGTAGAATAATCCTTTGACATGCAGAAAATTGACTGATCGCAAAAAGTTTCGACCCAGGTCAGCCTGCGCGGATTGCGCAGGCTGACCTGGGTCGATACTTTTTGCAGATGTATTAAGCCCCCATTTCACAGAGCATTCCTCATATAGAATGATATACCTTTGTACCTACTGATTGACGGGCAAAGCAAACGGAATGGGCGAATAATTTAGACATGTCAAAGTGCTGAAAAGGAGGAGAGTCACTGACCGTATTCACCAATCATTGCAATTGAAAAGACTAGTCAGCTGACTATAATATGGCCCGCAACATGCGAAATGAGACCTTCGGACATTTGCATAAAGTGTCGTCCCGGATTAGCCTGCGCAGTCCGCGCAGGCTAATCCGAGACGGCACTTTACGACTATGTAAGATTTTTTCATACAACAGACTTTCGTGAAACAGAAAATCGCACAAAAACGGGAAGTGTCGTCTCGGATTAGTCATAGACTGTCTAGGCTGATCTGGGACGTCACACTTTTACGCATATGTCCGACTGCCCCTTTTCGTGTGTTACACACTATATAGGACTGGATGTCTTTGTCGATCAAACGGTTTGTCTTTAACTTGGAATAAAGAGTTAGAGAAATGTTTAGACTGGTGAATATTGCCAAATGTTTTTTGACATACAGTAATTAAAACCTTAAAGCACCTTTCACTACTATAGATGCGTTAAAGGTGGGTAAAGATCAAGATCAGACTGCACAAAACGTACAGCGTGATCTTGAATCCACACTTTCGGCTATGCTGACTAATATTGAAAATAAAAAACTAGCAAATTTGAAACTTCAGTTATTTGTTTGGCTTTGGGGTTTTTTTTTTGTAACTGAAAAATCTCAATTTTTCTTTTTTCGGCACTCTAACATTGAAGATATAAAGGAGATCACTAAAATATTCATTTCTGCTCTGTGATCAACATTGCCTTTTATAGTGAGATTATTTTCAGGTAAAAAGAACTTTATTATCGCTATGATTGAGGGTGGGTTTTTTTTTTTTTGTACTTTTGATGAGAAATTTATATTCAATTCATTTATTGATATACCCTTACAGCCAGAGATGGGAAAAAAAAAAACCGCTGTTACAACTTGAAAGTGTGTAGAATGGCTCAAAATTTGGTCAGCTGTGTAAACATAAATAAATTACCAATATATATATGGTGTAAGGGATACTCAATGGATTTGTCCATATTTAAAAACCGGAAATGACAACAGTGATTTCTTTGAAGGCCGCAAAAAAATGATAATGTACATTTTTCTATCCGTCGTAATCTGTGCAACCTTGCTGCCGTCAGGGCCAACATTTGGCATGAAGATACAAGACTGGTTACTGTTTCATAAAATAAAAAATGAAATAGGCTAAGAACTGGCTGAAAACGAGTATAGATATATATCTTCAACATTTTATAGATTAACTAGCATTGCGCATATCATTTTTCCAAGCCTTGGCCCTTTACTCTTTCCCATATAAAATATCTAGTCAAATCAGTTCATGTTACCGTGAAAGCAGATTATTCTATCGCCGTTAATTTCGTCACCCTCGGGGGCGTGCGGGGGGGGGGGGGGGAAAGTTGTTACACTAGGATTCAAACTCAAGACCACGGAGATTATTAGCACCGCTCCTCTTTTTGAGTAAAACGATATGAATTTTCAGTCACAACCACTACAGAATTTGACTACAAAATTTTAATCAGCGTTGGTTTGCGTGGAAACCGACCACAATTTATCGACAATATGACGATGTGATTAAAAAGTCACAACGCAAGCAGAATTTGACTTCTAAGTTTCAATCAGCGTTTGAACATGAGTTGTGCGGAAACCAACAACAATTTATCAATGTGAGATCGGAAGTGCGAGTCGTGATTAACCCTCTATGAAACTATCCCATGGTTTTTTTTTTTTACAATTGTATGGTAACCATCTCAAGTTGCTCTGGAACTCTACTTCATGTTATGAGAAATTGTCATTTTAAGTCACTTGCCAGTTAAAGTGATTTTAAGACCCAGACAGCTGGTCTTGAAACTTTTGATAAGAAATGATTTAAGAGTATCTGAAACTGAACAAATTACCGAGACAGAAGACATAATCTAAGAGGGCCATGCTCTGTGAATGGGAGGCTTAATGCATGTGCGAAAAGTATCGCCCAAGTCAGCCTGCGTAGTCCGCGCAGGCTGACCCGAGCCGAAATTTTTCGCTATTGGACAATTTTCTGTAATGTCTAAGAACCAGTCTACCCCATGATTAAGTCGGTTGTTAAAAAAAAGTGGCTATCATGGTTCCACAGTTATGTGATGGCTGCACAGGTATAATGCATTTCGGAGATGCATTAATCCCCCTTTTGCCAGAGCGTGGCTCATATATATATATATATTTTTTTTTTTTTCTATGTAATATTTCGCTCTATAACTGCAGATACATGTATCTTTGCCTCGTTCGTTACAGATAATTAAACGAGTACACGAAACATATGTTACTTATCAAAGTTGTAAATTTGTTTATTCTGGTATCAAACAACGTCAAGATGTCGCACAGTAATAAATCAAATAATAAAACTAGATCACTGAGATTAGATAGGGTTCTTTTTTAAATCTTTTAGAGAGAGAGAGAGAGAGAGAGAGAGAGAGAGAGAGTAGAAAAAGTATTTTGAAGGTAAACAAGAAACTTTGTGGGCAAAAATTTCTAATTTCTTCACTCAAAAACAAAGCGAAAATTCACCTATAAGTACGAGAGAAAGGGAAAACTGTTTATGATTCAAATAAAAAGAAAAGGTCAATTGACATAAACTATTATAGAAATTTCGGTCATTTGTACCCCCCACACTGCGACGATCAAAGCCCCATATCTGGGTGTCACGTTACGACAGACAGTAAAAGCGACGAAAAACGATCGATCTTTTCAAAAACAAAACAATTGAACGTTTATCGTGTTTTTTTTGTTTTTACCTAATTTGACTTGAACCCTTACGGCTCTCAATGGAGACTTTTCTTCTTCTTGCTAACGTTGTAGATCATGATTAGACTGCACCAAATGTGCAGCCTGATCTTTGACCTACATTTAAATATATTGTGAGATATTTCCGACCTGGAAATGTACAACTTCAAATATCTCTCCAATTTTAGCGACTGAAACTATTTGGCGCTCAGTGTTAAATACATAGAAGGTCTTAAATATGTGTTTATGTATTATCATTTTTATCAAACGAGTTGATTAAAATAAAATGACGCGAGCCTTGACGAGCGTCATATACATTTTAGTGAATGAGTTTGATAAAAACGATAATACATAAACACGAATGTGAGATTCCATTTATCACATAAATCGAACCTCAGTTAAGTAAGTAATCCGCAACATCACCCTTCAGACTACATGCCGCTCACCCGTCCATGTTTGCAGGTGTAGTTCGGTCTACCTTTGTACATACACAAGAAGATAGTTCTGTGACTTTTACATCGAAAATGGAATGAAACAGTTAACAGGGGATTAAATAAATATTTCCACAATTTTGTTGATTTAAACAAATTATGCTGCATTTCTTGTTCTTATTAAACATGAAGAACACAACATTTTCCACACGTATGTAATCCTATACGTCTTAACGACAACGACGTCAGTTTCCTGCGAACAGGCGAAGTAGCACAAATTGCGTCAAAAAAAAAACGATGTAACACTAGCGTATCATAAAAAATAAACCGTTGGTTTAGTATACTGCTGGAGGAGTATTTTACGAGATAAAATAGTATGAACACTTAGACTGCTAAGCGCGACTTTGTGGCCTCTTGCGGATAGTGCAGATCAAGATCAGACTGCACAGAACGTGTAGTCTGATCTTGGATCTACACTGTCCGATATGGTGAGATTTTTTCGACATGCAAAGTTTTTAAATCATAAACTAAGGGTTTTCACTATCGGCTGGAAATCTTTAAATTTATTTAGCAGCTTAAGGGTTAAAAAGGCTCATGTATAGCATTGATCAAGTTGTATTATATCTGCAGTGTGATCTGAATCTATACTGGCTGATATGGCAGTAAAAGATACCAGTCATGTGCATGTATGTCGGGTTAGCGCTGTTAAAATTAGATTACAATAACTTAATAAATGTTGTATTTATTCTTTAGACGCCCGTTGAAGTTTCGAGTAGACTTTTCGATAATCGGAAACGAAGACGATTAAAGATAATTTTTGACACTCGTCAATTAGAGTTATCGAGGTTTTGACAAGAAGGCCAATATCAAAATCTACTGATTTTCATGCCTTTATATAAATGATTTAAAATGAAAATTGTACATTATGAGTTTAGAAATGGAAGACACTGCCAATAACAATTTCGTTGAACAAAGAATCCGGAAAACAACGGCAAGCCTTTCGCTTACAAACCACGTATAACATTCGATGCGTAATGTTTTTTCTTTCGGATTATAAAGCTTGTTGCAATTCAGAATCAAGGTCGTTATTTCTTGCACGTTTTTTTTTCACGAGAGATATCACTGAATTTGGAATTATTCTCCGAAATGTAGGACCATATTTAACGTTTGCAGCGCTGAGCCCGGATTAATTTGCTAATTAATAGTGCAGTTCAAGATCAGACCGCACAGAACTGGTAGTCTGATTTTGAATCTACACTGACTACTTCTTTGCTTCTTCGCTTCTCTGAAATAAGGACGAAAACGCCTTGAAACTGCAATATATACATTTCCATATTGATTTTATTCATTTAGCACTGCAGAGTTTAATGTTTGTGTTAATTGACATTATAAAGTATTGCCCTTTATGGTTTTCACTTTTACCAAGAGAGCATGCCTCTATCGATTCCTTGGTTTTTCATCTCATTCAAAGATTTCTCTGATTTAGTGACCCAGAGGCAAGAAAGGGCATTCAAAACCCTTGGAAAATTGAAAACTACAACCAGACTAATACTATTTTGAGCCACGCTCTGTGAAGAGGGGGCTTAATACGAAAAGTATCGACCCAGGTCAGCTTGCGCACTCCGCGCAGGCTGACCTGAGCAGAAACTTTTCGGTATTGGTCAATTTTCTGCATGTCAAAGGACCAGTGTACCTCATGAATCAGTCGGTTGTCATACAAAATGGATTTTATTGATCCATAATTATGTGATGACTTGCTTGGTATCACGGATCACGGAGATGCATTAAGCCCCCTTTTGCCGGAGCATGACTCATTTACACACGGATTGCTAAGACGTAGCGTCCATAGGGGACAACACGCAAGTAGATCTACGTAACGTAGGAGAAATGGGAATACGCGAAACATTCGTACATCGAAACACCCAACTATTGCGATTTCATCCTATTTCTTTCCGATGGAAAATCTCAGTGTATCGGACAGTACGCTTAAAGATCACACTGTATGTTCTGTACAGTCTAATTTAGATTTACGCTGTCCGCAAAAGCGTACTGAAACACGCTTAGCAGCCTATGACAGAAATAGCACTCTCGATTTGGAGTGGTAATGATTCTGAAGCCCTGGTGACGCCACCATGGATCGTATAATATTTATCGATCGTTGATTTATTGTAACAAAAAAAAAAAGTTTCATTTTCCCTAGACTGGATCAGTCCCTGAATTCAAAACAATGAGAAAATAGTGCATTCAATTTTATTGTATGGATTATCGAAATTTCTAACTCCATTGTCTGCACATCGTAGCTTAAAGTTTTGGTCACATTAAGAAATGAAAGGAGTGTAAATTGACAACAACAATACAAATCGCAATAAAAGCCACAAGTAACAAAAGGAAAGACGAGTACAAACATACTACGCCATTGTAACAATATTACGTCATTTGTCTCTTAAGAATGTAATCTTGCTACGACAACAAATAATATTCCATGAATGGAATTTAAGCCTATTGTGATTAAAAAAGTGCGAAGATCACCCTAACGCATTGAATGCAAAATTTTAGACTTGTCAGTATTGCTGGTTACCAGCATTTTCTCCCTTTTCCATGCTGTTTTCAAAACTCTCTTATCTTGAGGTCCAAGGGTACATGACAGAATTACGTTTTGAATGCCTGAAACGAATGTGATAGTAAATATAAGCACAGCTAGTAAAGTCGACTCAGATATCTGCATTTCATTCTTTTTTAATTAGAATACATTTTACTAAAAGACAGCCCTAAAACCTATTGATTCTATTCAAGCCACTGACTGCTTTCCCTCATATTCTCAAGTCGAAAGAAATGTTCACGGATATACATTGTAAGAGGAACGAATCCTATCTCGTGTCAGGCAGCAGGAAAACTGGTACGCAGAGCAGGTTCGAACGTACCACCCTTGGCGTTACCACTTAGCTACCAAGGCTCGGCTAGCATTAAGGGTGACAGAAATATTTTATAAGAGGATTACAATAATCTTGCCAAAATATTTTCAGTGTAAAGTGGCAGTTTACACTGACAGTGTATTGAACTGTAAAAATACGGTCACTTTTGAATTTGTAACTCTTCCAATGCGTACAGATTTCTGAATGAAATTATTCTTTTGTTCGCTGGAAGGCATTAGCATCACTTTCAACAGTGCCTCATTGTGCAGACAACCCATTTCTGCATGTCTTGGACGACTTTCGACTGTACTAGGCTGTGGCTCTGCCGTGTCTTTCCCAAGGACATACCCCCCTTGACCAGAATTGCCTGATTACAAATCAAAAGCCTTAAACACCGGGCCACGGAAGTCCCTTAACCATTCTCCTGCTAAGTAAAAGAATTGAAACTTTCAAGCCGATGGTAAAAACCCAAATTTTCCTATTTCAAAGGTATGTTTTGGAGGAGAGGTATCTCCCTATTGGACAGTGTAGATCCAAGATCAGACTGCACGTTCTGTGCAGTCTGATCTTGATCTACGCTGTCCGCAAAAGGTCAGTGAGTCGCGCTTAGCAGCCTAAGGGTTAACAAATGATACTCTGATCAACTGAATGGGAGAAAAACGACTGGACCAGTTTAACGGGTAAGTATGATCCGTATACGGATGGTAGGCCTGTCCGATATAAATGAGGCATCTAATAATACGTAAAGACAAATAGTTACATTATGGCGAAATGAAATTTATCGTTATGAGCAATTTCTCCCTTTCCCACGCTGCTTTTAAAAGTTGATTGCGAAAGCACGTGTGCGCTTATTATCTCTTTACTCTGAATTTTCTTTCAACTTTTTTTCTATTTAGTAATCTATTATTGGTATCTAACACATTATACTGAATGTAAACAACTGTAATACATATTGAAAAAAGAGTGTTTGTGCATTACGTATAAAATAGAAATAAAGTTGGAAAAAAAGTACGTCGCCAAAGAAGAAAACGACCATGCTTGCACAAAGTAAAATTTTGTAAAACTGAACATTTCATGACCTTTCAAACGCCATTGACCTAAGGAGAATTGAAAATGAATACCCTAACACCAAACCCCCCCCCCCCCCCCCACACACACACACTTACACACAGAAATCGAAAAAGGAAGTCATCGACACATGTACATGTTGAAAATGCATAAGGCATAATCTGAATTGAATTTTCGCCCCGTGATCTAGCGTTTGTCTTGTTAAACATGTAAAATTATAGGTGTTCCAAATTACTTCCCACGTGGCATTAGGTGACCCACTCTCCTTGAACAGTCGAGATCATACTTGAAAATACGACGCCAAATTGATATCGTGTTACACTCACAGGGGGGACATGTTACCTCCCTGTTGGAACACGACAGTAAAAACAAAAGGAATGATTCCATTACCAAATAAAAAGAAGACCTTGGCACTCGCTCTAGTTAACAATCATAGGTACCGGCAACAACATAACCAGACACGTATATTTTAGCCATGCTTTACCAAAAGTGGGGTTAATGCATCTTCGTGATCAATGATACCAAGCAATTCATCACATAATTATGGATCCATAAAATCCACTTTCTCCAACTACCAACTGAAACATAAGGTACACTGGTCCTTGCACCTGCAGAAAATTGACCGAGAGCAAAAGGTTTTGACCAAGGTCAGCCTGCGCGAATCGATACTTTTTGCAGATGCATTAAGCCCCCTTTTCACAGAGCATGGCTCAGTTATAGTTAGTTTAAGTCTCTAAGCGCCAAACAATTGATCTAAATCTAACACATATCAAAATGTCATATATAATTCTTTGACAAAAATATTTCTAAGAATATCTAAGAATATCGAAAGATGGTGCTCGTTCTGTGCAGTCTAATCTTGATCCAAACTGTCCACAGAAAGAACTCGTTTTGCTTTGAGCGATAACTGTGAAAGATCGGATTGAAGCATAAGAGACTATGCAGGGTCAGTCTATAACAGTTCAGCTGTCGACAGTGTAGATCAAGATCAGACTACACAGAACGTGCAGTCTGATCTTGTATCTGCACTGTCCGATACGGTGAGAGTTCTCAGACGAGCTATTTTTTTTTTTATTGTAAACTATAAGTTTTCACTATTGACTGGACATTTTAATTTATTTAGCTGCTTAAGGGTTAAAACCACTCATAAAATGGCGAGGTCATTGAACAGATTTCCAGGAAGCATTTTTACCGATAGTGCTTGATACAAGCTGAGTAAGTTTCATCTTAGAAGAAAGTTTCTTCTTTTACAGGGAATAATTCGGGAAACGGTTCACGATATCCGCACAGGCTCCCGCTATATAAGTCAACCGTGTTTTGCGATTTGATGAATTTGTGAAGGTGACAAACTGTTATTGTACGGTCAAGTGTTAGTTGCTGGCAAAAAGAAATGAACTTGAAAGTAGGTCAAAAGTTGCCAGGTCGTTCGTTTTGTTTTTATTTTACTTTTTACCTGATTTTAAAATTCATTTTCTTGCCAGCGACTGTAACATTTGGACAGACCGTACGATAACAGATTCACAATAATTTCCATACTTTTAAAAGGTCTAATTTGAATTCAAATCCATTTTAGCACCCGGTTTGTTAACTTTTGGCAGCTATTGCGGTTTCAACATGTTTAAGGGTAAATAGATATTATCTCATTAAAAACAGGGCAGTAGAAGTTCTGATTGTCAGGTGTTAGACTGCACAATCTTGTTCAACCCTCTTCGCAAAGTATACCAGCACTCGCGATTTCCAGGATAAATAATAAAAAAATTTACAAAGCCCTTCCCTTAAACCCTTAAGCTACAAAACGCCACTAAAGGACCTTTTGCGGCAGTGTAGATCAGGATCAGACTGCACAGAACGTCCAGTCTTATCTTTGATCTACACCGTCCAACACGGAGTGTTTTTCTTTCCTCAAAAATACCTTTGAAATTGCAAAATTTGAGTTTTTACTATCGGCTTGAAATTTTCATTTCTCTCATTTAGCAGGTTAAAGGTCAAACTCTTAACCCTTTCCCAAACAAGCCCTGGTTTTCACGTGTCTGCAGTACAAGTCTTTTGAAAACACTATGGGAAAAGGAGAAATTGCTCGTAACGAGCAATTTCTCCTTTTCCCACAGTGTTTTCTATCCTTTTTGATAACTTTCTGCCATTTTCATCAAATTTAAAATTGTCGTCTGCAAACTCTTTCAATTTGGACTAGTCCAAAATTTGTCGTTTGGGAAAGGGTTAAAGTACTAGGTAAATAACACGAACATATCCAGCGAATTGGAAAACCTTTTTTTTTTCTGATTCCAATGTTTTTTTTCGCCGGGAAAAAAACGCAGAGTATCGGACGGTGAAGATGTAGGATCAGACTGCATAATCTGTCTGCACAGTCTGATCTTGATCTACACTGTCCGCAAAAAACGCACTGAGTCCCGCTGAGCTGCCTAATACTTAAAACTCACAGATACTGTAATGGAATATCTTACAGAATTCCTAAGTCAATATTTTTCGTACATATTATTCACGCATTGAGGAAGTAATCTTGTCAATTTCACACAAACAGAAATCAAACAAAATATGTTTTCATGGTCATTTACAGGTCATTGGGTGCCAAAAACATTTTTGGCGTCATGAATATGATGAAAAGGTGAAATTGTAAGCCCGGAGGGGGGGGGGGGTTATATTTGTGGATTTGTGGGGGCGTTGCTGATCTTATATGCTTAATGATATCTCAGAAGCTCTCCAATTATGTATTTCAAGAATCTTTTAGGAAGCCCTTTAAATACATTACTCACTATATAAACACGTTTATTGCTATACAATACAGTGAAGACCGTGGATGATAATAAAAAAGAAATAAAGTTCAATAAATAAAATACTCTATATACATAAAAAAAAAAAATTGTAAAAAGGTACGAGCCATGCTCAGGAAAATGGAGTTTAATGCATCTCCGTGATGCATTATCAGAGCTCCAGATAAAAGGGAGTGATGGTATTCTACATCCATTATTTCTCTTCCAAACCCTATGTTGTGGGTACTCATTAGAATCGTCTCGATGAGACGATTCTAATGAGTACCCATAACATAGGGTTTAGTGGAGAATAATTGATGTTTTTAATTTTGAAATCAAAATCACTCCCTCTATCTGGAGTTCTGATTATACCAAGCAAGTAATCACATAATTAAGGATCCATAAGATCCATGTTGTGTAACAACCGACTTAATCACAAGGTAGAATGGTCCAGAAAGTTGACCTACAGCTTAACGTATCGAGCCCGGTTAGCCTGCGCGGATTGCGCAGGCTGACCTTGATCGATACTTTTTGCAGATGCGGTAAGCCCGCCCCGCCTCTTTTCACAGAGCATGGCTGCATGACCCATATAAAGAAAAGATAGACGGCTGAAATTTCAACGGATGCAAATATAGAAAAGGTCCTCCTAAGACGCTTTGGTAATCACTTCATCGTATCATGGCCTTCAACTGTTGGTATACTGAGGCAACTCGAAATTCTTTGACAGAAAGTGTAGATTTAGATCAGATTGCACAGGACGTTTATTATATTCTTGGATCTACTTTGTCCGAAGTGTGTTGTCCGAAAAAAGCTGCCTGTATAAATTATTTGTCTTCTATTAGTTCTATTAGTTATTCATTTCTTTTTTCAAAAACTTTAAATACCCATTTCGTTCATCCTGCAGCAATGCCAAGTGTCAGTCAAACCACTCCCGACGTGTTTTTTTTGTATCAGTCCGCTTACTTTATTGCCCTATTTTATAAAGGAACTTGTAACTTCCTGCGCGCGCTCTTAGGTCATTTAACTTTCGTTGACATAGTAAATACAAACACAACAACTTTGTAACGACCTCTAACGGATTTTAAAAACTTTGTGGGAAAAGGAGAAATCCTAGTTGTGAGGAAGGACATTCCCCGCCACTTTTAATCCATTACCACACAAACCCAGAGTTTTAACGTATCTGATGGTGAAT
The DNA here is from genome assembly GCA_945859785.2 of Tridacna gigas. Classification (NCBI taxonomy): domain Eukaryota; kingdom Metazoa; phylum Mollusca; class Bivalvia; order Cardiida; family Cardiidae; genus Tridacna; species Tridacna gigas. The sequence continues at coordinate 24,433,530 of OX244030.2, forward strand.
GCTTTTTAAAACATTATGGGAAAAGGAGAAAAAAATGCTTGTCACCAGCACTTTTTTTCTTTTCCCACGATGTTTTTTACTCTTACAGGGACAAATCTCACTATTTGAGCCATAGTGAATAAGTCGTCTGCAAATGCTTCGGATTTGGACCGGTCTAGAATGTGGTTGTGTGGTGAAGAGTTAAGAATGGTTCAGAAATAGCTCCTCATGAGAAATACCTACTTGTATGATTGATCCTTTACCGGAAGAAAATAGTCTTGACTTATCCATATTCAAAGCATTTTGCAAACGAAAAATCAAATTTGGCTGAAACTAAGGGACTTGTCTGTGAAAGGAAAGAAAACATTGTGGGAAAAGGAGAAAATGCTGGTTTTCAGCATTTTCTCCTTTTTCCACAGTGTTTCAAACATCTTTCTCCAGTATGGTCGTTAATCCTTTTTCCCACAATGTTTTCAACAGCCTTCTCTACAATGGGTCGTTGAAGAAACTCCAGGAAGGCATGGATAGGTGCACTGGCCGCCGCGATATAACTGACGTAAAGTTAAAAACGACGTTCAACACCATACAATCAATCAATCAATATGGATCGTTGAAGCTCGAGATTGTGTGGTAAGGGGTTATCAAAAGTCCCGCGCGTCCAATTTCAAGGAAATATTTAAACGATGACTCTTCTTTCTGATTTAAGCCTCTACCACACAGTCCCGACTTTTAACGACCCTAAAATAGAAGGCTTTTAAAAAAAGATTGTGCTGGTAACCAGCATTTTCTACTTTTCCCACAATGTTTTCTGCTCTATCAAAGACAATTTCCATCATTTGAGTCACATTTGAATTGTCGTCTGCAGATGCCTTCAATTTGGACAAGGCGTAAATTTTGATGTTTGGTAAAGAGTTAACTTGTTTAGCAGGTTAAGGTTTAATTCTTTACCAAACGACAAAATTTTAAACTAGTCCAAATTGAAAGCATTTGCAGACGACAAATTTAATGTGACTTAAACATTTAAATTTATCATGGGACGGGTAGAAAACATTGTGGGAAAAGGAGAAAATGCTGGTTACCAGCATTTTCTCCTTTTCCCACAATGTTTTCAAAAGGTTTCCTTTTTAGGGTCGTTAAAAGTCGGGTTTGTGTGGTAAAGAGTTAATAAGTAATGTATTTGGATAAGGCATCTGTATAATGTTGACAGGTGAATGATTTCTCACCCGATGACTCGGCCACCCCCGGGAGCGGGTGTCCGTCTGTCCCCTATCAGGAGAGGGTAATGTATTAATTTACGATCTGATAATTTTGATGTCAAAAAGTCAAACTGTACGTAATGGAGAGCTGGCGTGTTAGAAACTACCCCCAGGCCTCCGGCCAAGTCATAGCCTATCGTGACGCTATCGATTTCAGTAGACATTTTTTCGATACCAGTAAAAAGGAAACAACATAATTATATGAGCCATGCTCTGTGAAACGGGGACTTAATGCATCTGCGAAAAGTATCGACTCATGTCAGCCTGCGCAGTCCGCGCAGGCTGACATGGGCCGAAACTTTTCGCTATCTTTAAATTTTCTGCATGTCAAGGGATAATTCTACCTCATGGTTCTGTCGGTTGCCTGTCAAAATGGATTTTATGGATCCATAATATTAGGTGATGTCTTGCTTGGTATAATGCATTACGGAGATGCATTAAGCCCCCTTTTGCCAGAGCACGGCATATATATATATATATATTTATCCGATTACTTTAGGCAATCTCCCAGCAATAGAATGAGATTTTGTGAACAGTGTTGATTCAGATCCGACTGCAGAGAACATGCCACCGACAAAATTATAGCCTGAAATATTTTCTGTACCAACAATACTATTTGGTTTCTCTGCACATCTCAAGCAAGCTTCCAGCACTACTGGGAGTTTTGTGGATATTATTAACCCTTAACCTGATAAATAAGACAACCCTTTACCATTTAATCCCGACTTTTAGAGACCCTACTGAGGGACCTTTTGAAAACATTTTGAGAAAAGGAGAAAATGCTGGTAACCAGCATTTTCTCCTTTTCTCACAATGTTTTCTACACTTCAAGTGGTATGTTTCTATTGTTGAGTCACATCTTTTTTCCTTTGCAAAAGCTCTATCGCCTTTGACGACTGAAAATATACCGTAATGCATTTAACCCTTTACCATACAATCCCTAATTTCAACGACCCTGAGAAAGAAGCCTTTTAAAAACATTATAGGAAATGAGGAAAATGCTGGTAATCAGCATTTTCTACCGTTCCCACAATGTTTTCTTACCATTCAAATATACGTTTCAATTGTTATTTTTATTCTGTCGTCTCCAAAAGATTTCAATTTGGTCGAGTCTAAAATTTTGTCGTCTGGTAAAATGTTAAACTCAGAAAGACTTTTATCTCATTAGCTTGACTAGTAAAAAGACGGACGGTTTAGATCCAAGATCAGACTGCACGTTATGTGTAGTCTGATCTTGATCTACATGGTCTGCCAAAACTCATTGTGTTGAGCTTAGCAGCCTAAGGGCTGAATTGAATTTGTGGAATGTTAATAGTACTTTAAAAGTCAGTAACTAGAGATGGGTGCCCTTTAATTTTGCTTTACATTAATGAGTAGATATATGAGGAGAGACCTTCCCTGGTTCATCAATCTAGTTCACATTTCGAACAAATGTCTTTATGTCGAGGACAATCACTGCAGCATGGCCCATATTAGGAAATACGTTTTTTTAAGTTGTCTGATCTGAGTCCACAGAGTTTGGCGGTTTCCATGTTGAAATGCTACTATTTTCCAGCTCAGCATTTGCAGACAACGAATTAAACGTGGGTCAAATAATATTCATGTATATGTAATTAACCCTTGGCTGCTAAGCGCGACTCAAAGATCAGACTGTAAAGAACATGCAGTCTGATATTGGATCTGTACTCTCCGATAAGGAGGTATTTTTCTCAAAAACAAGACCTTTGAAATAGCAAAATTTGCGTTTTAATTATCGGCTTGAGAGTTTCATTTCACTTATTTAAGGTTAACATTTGAAGAGTACAATACAATTCAGGGAAAGAAGTTATTGCCAGATACTAGAATATTTCCTTCTTTCAATGATGTTTTCAAAATCAATATTCTGTAGATTCATAAACAAGAGATTTGATTGATAAAATGGTAAAGGAAAACAGGTATGAAGTGTTCAAAGGTCCATTGGAGGTCAAAAGTAAATGAGCCATGTTCTGTGAAAGGGGGGCTTAATGCATATCCGTCATGCAATTTTCCAAGCAAGACATCATATAATTAGGGATCCATAGAATCAACTTTGTCTAACAACAGACCAAATCATGAGATAGACTGGTCCTTGGACTTACAGAAAATTGACCAATAGCGAAAAGTTTCGGCCCAGGTCAGCCTGCGCAGACTGCGCAGGCTGACCTGGGTCGATACTTTTCGCAAATTCATTAAGCCCCTTTTTTCACAGAGCATGGCTAAAAAAATTTTGGTGTCAAAAGGCAAATCTCATTCATACCATCTAAATTTTTTTTTACCTGATGAAAAAATTTTTGACTGGGTCAAACTGAGAGCATTTCCAGACAACAAATTAAATCTGTTTCAAATGATAATATTTGTCTTTCAAAGAGTGAAAACATCGGGAGAAAAGGAGAAAATGTAAGTTAACAGTATTTTCTCCTTTTCCCACAATGTTTCGAGTCTTTTTTGCACAGTCTTCAAAATCCAGGATTGTTCTGGCAAAAAATTAAAAAAAAAACATGACCGAAACAAAAAGCCCGTTTCGCTCGGATCATCTTTTATAAATATTTACAAACACGCCATTTTGAGATTAAAGAACCTCAAGTATTTCATAAGAATCGCAAAAGGTAGTTAAATTCTTCGTAAGTCCCTTCAAAGATCTTTAAATGACACAGTTTTGACGTTGACCTTGTTTAAGTGCGCACACAAAGCTACGATGTTAAATTTGATAATACCTTGTTCTATTGTAGTAATTATTTGAAAAACCTTACTCCTTTGTTTGCTACACCTTGTCCTCCCTTCACATCTATTCGGATTTGTTGACGAAGATGCCTAAGCATTGAGTACACTGTCTTTCATTTGCGAGGTATAAATGCTGTCTAGCCCAGGTAGCTCAGTGGCTTCCAAAGTATTTGTGGCATTTGTCGAAGACAATGCCACTAAGAGTTCAATACGGAATTTTGAAAATCATGTATCGTAGTTTGTGCAAAACCGAAGGAAGTAAACCCAATTAAACTCGATTTCTCTAAGGCAAATAGGTGTCTCGATAGCACTCAGATATATAATTAACAACGGAATATTAAAATAAACTGGATTAGGGTATCGATCATTGAAATACTTATTTTTTTTTTATTGAAAATATCCATACCCGCTATGGCCATCTATCGGAGCAATGATACACACAACATTTGTCCTCTGTCCATGTTTGTCCCAAAACCAGTTCGTCCCTGAGCTTGCTCGTCCTTTGGCTTCTTTGTCCGGGTTCTTCGTCATATATTATTGTTTGTTTATTTTTCAAATTATTAATTTCCACACAGCGGCTCCCTTAACAAATGCCTCACCAGTGCTTTTAACGTTTTGATTTTTAAGAGTTCTCTCCTTTTCCCACATATCATCTTCCATCTCAGGCACAAATCAAATTGTTCGGGTCACACCGAATTCGTTGACTGAAAATGCTTTCAATCTAAGCAAGTCTATGATATAGGTAGTGCATGCAAATGATTAAAAGATTAATTTTGCAAGCAAATTTTCTTTTTCTTTTGTTTTCAAAGACAGTGTACTGCAAGACAAAGAAAGTTGTAAGCAGGAAGTAACGGGCTGGCGACAATTGCTTATTCCAAAAAAGCAATTTACTTTTCGTCAGAAAAAACTCGGGATTGTTTGGGTAAAGAGTTAATCCCTAGGCTGCTAAGCGCGACTCAAGGATCTTTTGTGGACAGTGAAGATGCAAGATCAGACCACACAGAACGTGCAGTCTGTGTGCACCGTCGGATAAGGAGATATTTATCCTCCCAAAAGTACCTTTGAAATAGCAACATTTGGATTTTTACTATTGGTTTGAAAGTTTCATTTCACTTTTTAGCAGCATGGTTAATGAGTTAATCCAGTGGTTGCTGGTTCGACTTGTGTTTCTGTCGGATTTTTGTTTTTAATGACTGATGAAATAATTTCGTTCGTCTTTCACTGCTGCAAAGTAATTAACTGGTTCACGTGTTTTTGCATGGAAAGAATGCTGTGCACACATGGTAATGGTAGAGAAATTGTAGTAATACATGCATAGATGAACTGGCATTGCTAAAATACTCTCGAAAAAGATGTGAAACACAAAACAAACGAATTTGAACATGAACTATACACGTGAGCCGTGCTCTGTGAAAAGGGGGCTTGATGCATCTGCCGAACTGTATCGACCCATGTCTGCCTGCGCTATTTGTTATTTTTCTGCATGCCCAAGGGCCATTCTGCTTCATGATTTAGTCAGTTGTTTGGGTGATATGGATCCATTGTGATATGATGTCTTGCTCGGTATAATGTATCACGGAGAGGCATTAAGCCCCCTTTTGCCAGAGCATTGCCATGTATTTGTCAATGGCAAACAATTGTTCATTTTCATGTATATTTCCTTGTTTGTTTAGTCCTGAGTACTTTTGTACAAAGATATTTAACCCTGAAGCTGTTGAATAAATGATACACATATGGTTTTTCTATGGGAAAACTGCAATGTTGTTTTCTTTAGAACACTCCACCAAACATCGGAAAGTGGATGTCCAGGATCAGACTGCACCTCTATGCAATCTGATCTTGGACATCTACTCTATCCACAAAAACAACAAAACGTTGGAAATTCAGTCTGCATCTTAACCCTTTGTGCGTTGAATGGTGAAATACACATGAGCAATGTTCTGTGCAAAAGGAGCTTAATGCACCTGCAAAAACTTTCGGCCCAGGTCAGCCTGCGCAATCCGCGCATCTGACTTGGACCAAGCGTGTTTACTATTAGTCAATTTTCTGCTTGTCCAAAGACCATTCTATCTCATGATTCCGTCGGTTGTTAGACAAAATGGACTTTATGGATCCATGATCATCTGATAACTTGCTGGGTATTACAGACATGCATTAAGACCCTTTTGCCAGAGCATGAATCACATAGAGTTTTCCCGCCATTAAAGTGACCCTCATACATCAGTGTTATAGTAGGTTTATTCAGCGTATCTCACAAAATGCCGTATACTGTTGAGGCGAGATCGGACTGCGAGGTCAGTACAGTCTGATCATGTTCTACTCAATCCAGAAAGCCAATCTGAAACCACGAAGGGTTAATTAAAGATTTATACTATTGTATTCTCGTTTATTGTATGACCAGTGACATATGTCAGTGTAAATTTCTTCCTGAAATGAAACTCTACCCGTGTAAATTTCAACGTCCACCGTCAACATCTATTCAGAGATGGTTTTTGACACAATAGTGATTCTTAAGTTGCCTTTCAGATAAAATCAGTGCACTGAAAACATAAGCACCAAGTCTCTCTTTCTCTCTCTCTCTCGCTCGCTCGTCTTGCTTACTTAAAAAGAAAAAAACACACACAAAACGACATGCAAAGAAAGACCATGGCTGAAAACTGTCCAAGTGACAGGATACAGTCTTGCAATTTTTTTACCCTTGTCGTCGTCGCTCCTCTGTTGTTGTTGTTGTCGCTCGTTTGTTTTTCAGTAGCCGCTGAGCAGCTTCCATTGCTTTCTTTGAAAATTGAAGCCTGGCCTAGTTACGCCATTTAACTCTTTACCATAAATTTCCCGAGTTTAAACGACTCTCAGAAAGAAGGCTGTTGAAAACATTGTGGCAAGAGGATAAAATGCTGGTTACCAGCATTTTCTCCTTTTCCCACAACGTTTTCTACCATTTTACAGAGAGAAATGATCTTTTAAGCTTGATTAAGTTTGTCGTCTGCAAATGCTTTGAATTTTGGTGGTGTCTAAAATTTGTGGTTTGGTAAAGAGTTTAACTTTGTCCTCTCTTGTTGTCCCTATCATACTAAGATACATGACTGCCTTACAGATAGATAAAATCTGTATACTGAAAATACAAACAGCAAAACTCTTTTACCGAAAAAAGATGACACAGAGACTTTAGGCTGCAGTCTGGTAAAAAAAAATATGTAACCCTTCTCGTTGTTATTGTCCTCTTATATGTCGTAGTAGGTGCATTTCCTTTCTTTAAAAACTACAGTCTAAAGCGAAAGGGTATAAACATAGTAAACAAGCCCTGCGACCCCTGTGAATTTTACTGGGTTTGATTTTCTGACATGAATGAAATAAAAGTTGGAAAGAAATTAGAAATGGGCTGCTGCATAACCAGTCTTTTGCTTAGGAAATGAATTGAACAACGGTATCCCTTGACCTCATGGTAAGGAGGATTTTTTTTGCTTAGATATTGGTTTCGAATTTAGGGGAAAAAGAAGGTTTTAAGTTTGGTTAGAACTGGGAATTTAATGTGAAATAGGACTTACGAAAGGTTGACAGTGACCTGCAGAGAATGGGCAAACACAATCAGTCAATATTGCGTACTTCCGCCTAAGGCTTGTATAACAGCTTGCAGCCTTCGTCTCATACCTCTCACAAAAGGTTGGAATAACTCGATCACTAGCCGCTGCCATGTCAAGGAATACCTCAGTATAGTTCATTTCAGAGGCAACAGACTAGTTTGTTGGTGTATGAAGCCGCCAGATTCTAATTTTCATTCAAGTCAGAAAATCAAACCCGGTAAAAACACAAGAGTGTGCAACACTATTTTTATTCAAGCAATAGACACGGCATTTGAATTTCGACCTTTCTTGTCGGTAACAAACTGATAGATGGAAAAGGAAAATGAGAAAAAAAAGGGAATAAAATGAATGAAAGTAGCATTTTAAGTAGATTTTCGAATAGTTCGATTGTAAAGTGGCTTTCGATGTAAATAAAGGTCATCCGAATTCCTCCATACAATTTTCTTGAACATGGACTGCAAATTTTGTTGGGGGAATTCTTCACGTCACCAATGATAAAGACCGTTGTACAGGAAATACTTTATGTTCAAATACATACCTCAGAAAAGATAAAGAAATTTCAAAACAATCCTTAATTTCAACAGATAAATATTTATTCGATCTCCTTTAAGTGATCAGAAATAGATAAAAATATTGTATATACATGTGCGGATTTTTCCCCCAAACAGTGTAATGAACAATATCTCCTTTGCCCAACATGTTTATAGAACGCTGTGCTGCAAAAGGGGAAAGTTCGTCTGCAGATAGGAATGTTTAACCCTTTGCCACACAATGTCGAGTTTTAACGATCTTGAGGAAAAGGCCTTTTGAAAACATTGTGGGACAAGGAGAAAATGCTGGTAACCATCATTTTCTCCTTTACCCACAATGTTTTCGGCCCATTCAAAAACGACAGCTATCACTTGGATCACATTTAATTTGTCGTCTGCAAATGCTTTCAATTTGGGCAAGTGTAAAATTTTGTCATTTGGTAGATTTAAGCGAAAATGACAAATAAAGAGTACAGGGTTTGTATTGAGTGGATAATTTACAAGGAATGCGATAAATCTCAATTAACCTGAACGATCTTTTTCCAAATACCTTCGATAAATCTAGCTGTAACGTCTAGTTCAAAATAAACATGACATCGCAGTGCTCCAGAGTGGTTAAAATAAGGAGTCACACCACTGTTGGTTTTTTTTTTGGCCACATTGAAAATAGTGTGCAATTAACCGTATTTGCAGCTTCTCAGTTCCCTTATTGGAAAACTGCGGCTTATCCGTCTGTCGCTCTCAACTCTTTACCAAACGACAAAATTTTAGACTAGTCCAAATTCAAAGCATTTGCAGACGATAAAATAAATGTAACTCAAAAACTGAAATTTGTTTTGGGAAGGCTAGAAAACATTGTGAGAAAAGGAGAAAATGCTGGTTACCAGCATTTTCTCCTTTTCCCACAATGTTTTCAAAAGGCTTCTTTCTCAGGGTCGTTAAAAGTCGGGATTGTGTGGTAAAGAGTTAAAAGAACATCCACAGTCCCTCAAAAATGCAAAACTAGCTGTTAGAAATATGCGATTTAAATAATTTGCGCTGCGCTCTAAGAAAATACGTTTTAACGCATCTTCTTATTGCGTTCTACCAAGCTAGTCCTCATGTAAGGTGGATGTATTTTGTCTTAATCCTTAAGCTGATAAGCTCGACTCAGGGACCTTTTGTGGACAGGGTATATCAAGATCAGACTGCATAGAACGTGCAGTCTGATCTTGGATCTACACTGTCCGATAAGATGATATTTCCCCAACCCCATAACTTTTAAATACAAACATTTTGGCTTTTAACATCGGCTTGAAAGTTTCATTTAACCCTTATCCTGCTGAATAAAAGAAATGAAACTTTATAGTAGATAGTAGAAGCCCAAAACTTTCTTGTTTCAAAGGTATTTTTGGAGCAAAGATATCTCCTTATCGGACAGTGTAGATCAAAGATCAGACTGCACGTTCTGTGCAGTCTGATCTTGATCTACGCTGTCCGCAAAAGGTCAGTGGGTCGCGATAAGCAGCCTAAGGGTTAAGTTATTTAGCAGGATAAGGGTTAAAACCGGCTGAATCAGGAGGTAGAAGGGACTTTCGACACGCAGAAATATTAGTAACACCAAAACGTTTCTCCCTAGATCAGCCTGAGCGGATGGCTCAGGCTGACCTGGTCAGTACCGTTTGCAGATATACTAAACCGCTTTTTCATTGAGCATTACTCATTTATTAAATACATCCATCAAAAAACCCTTCATTTCAAGTTCAAATAATTTGCTTTACGTTATTTGGGCATTTTTCTTATCTTTTAACAGCTTACTTCTGAAATACATCGCGGAAAAAGGAGAAAGTACTTGTAACCATAACTTATAGATACATCCTAACGGCCAGAAAGAAAAAAAATGCTGCTAAAATTCGATAGACGACATGATGGTTCAGAACTCAGTTAGCTGTGTGAACATTGGCAAATTATATATATATATATATATATATATATATATATATATATATATATATATATATATATATATATATATATATATATATATGTGTGTGTGTGTGTGTGTGTGTGTGTGTGTGTGTGTGTGTGTGTATATATGGTGTAAGGGATTTATACACATTTCGGAAATCTTCGATTTAAAACAGGAAACGTTACAACAGTGATTTCTTTGATGGCCTCAAAAAAAGAAATGAAACTATGGACTTAACAACTGTTAGGACAACGTTTTGCCTTGACTGCCTTTTTCTATTTAATCGATTACCCGACAGGCTCATATCATACGATACTAAAAACTGATTAAACACCGGTACAAGTCAATCAAAAAAGTAACACTTGTAGGAAAGAAATCTTCTACTTGTGAAAGGGAGGGTTAATGCATCTGCAAAAAGTATCGACCCATGTCAGCCTGCGCAGTCCGCGCAGGCTGACATGGGTCGATACTTTTTGCTATTTGTAAATATCCTGCATGCCCAGGGACCATTCTACCTCCAGATTCAGTCTGTTGTCACACTAAATGGATTTTTTGGATCCATAATTATGTGATGACTTGCTTGGTATAATGCATCCATGAGATGGATTAAACCCATTTTTGCCAGAGCATGGCTCATTTTTATAGACGAATCATCTCTTGTACCGATTGGATTTTTTTTTTTTTAATCTGTCAGGCAATAGCTTCCCTTCATTTGTAGGCTGTGATAACTGAGCAAAAGGGGGCTTACTGCATCTCCGTGATGCATTGTACTAAGGCAAGTCATCACATAATTATGGATTCATAAAATCCATTTTGTCCATCGACGAACTGAATTTTGATATAAAACTGTCCTTAATCATGCAGAAAATTTACCAAAAAGTCAATCCATGTTATCTCCAGAAGCCAAACAAGTCATCACATACACATAATTATGGATCTAAATTTGAAAAAAAAAAAACATTTTTTTACCAACAAACGACTAGATCATGAGGTAGTATGGTCCTTGGACTGCACAAGCTGACATGGGTCGATACTTTTTGCAAATGCATTAAGCCTCCTTGACACGAAGCATAGCCCATATAATTTCAGACCAAAAAAATCTTATTGCAAATCAGAAAACAGAAGAACTATTTTAGGAAATTTCCTGTAGTGATAAAATTGACATTCTGAAAAAAAAAAAAAAGCGGTTGAGAGTTGCTAGTATAAATGGCTTCCGAATATATCTAGTAAACACCTCCCTTGGTTGAAAAAGGTCCATCCTACCCCCAATCCCGCATCCTACGACTGCTAGAAAATTTTCTAAGACTCTCCGATCCCTTATCCCTGCAAAAGCTAAACAGTGTATTGTCCAGGCTCAAAGGTCAACGGACAGCAGCTGTCATCTAGACACGTAAACTAATACAAGTGACAAAGGTGTCGAGTCCGTAAATTAACCCCGTGTCAAGATTTTACTACCAACATCTGTAAAAAATTATTTCAACACATTGTGTCCAAGATTGAACCCGGAGGGGAAATGGCAATAATTGTCCGAGTCAGTGACTTTGTACTGAGTAAGAATTTCTTTCTTTCCTTATTCCCGAAAAGCCTAAGAAGAGAAAACATCCTTTGGACACTTGTATCGGATTTTACCGGTGCTAAGTTTAAATATCTACCACAGAATTCCGTGTTTTAAGAAAATGTTGGTAACAACTGTTTTCTCATATTACCATGATGTTTCCTTCCCTATTTTGGACAAATCCTAACATTTCAGCCACATCCTCGTCTCAAAAAGTTTTGAAACTGACTTAAAGGATTCTGTTTTTTTTTTCCCGTTCGGTAAATACGTAAACGTGCTGTTTTAACCCTTTACAACACAATCACGAGTTTTAACGACACCAGGAAAAATGTCTTTTGAAAACATTCTGGGAATGGAGAAAATGCTGCTAACCAGCATTTTCTCCTTTTCCCACAATGTTTTCTGCCATTTCAGATGCAACTCCAATCACGGGAACCATACTTAATGTGCCACGTGCTTTTTTTTTTAATTCGAACAAGTCTAAATTGTTGTCACTAAAAAAAAAGAGTTAATTAGCTTTGTAGTGATGGTTGGCCAATAATAAAGACTCAACTTTTATAAAATCAACTTGGATCTACATTCTCCGGTACTGGTATTCCGACCAACAAAGAAAAGTACGACAAAATTAATGTATTTGATAAGTGAATAATAATAACGCTACACGCCTGTCCATTCGTCACGTCAAATTTCGAGGCTGATTTTGACGGGCACGCTCCTCAACCTCTCGGACCAAAGGATTTCAACCCGGTAATCTACCATGTCAAGACTAGAGAACAGAAGATTTATAGAAGTTAACAACGGTGAACACATAACCTTTTGCCTATGAGTAGGCCTATTTTTCTGCGTAGCTGAATGTGCTTGCTTTTGGAGTACTTTTTGGTACTGATGACAAATAAATAAATAGAAATTTGTGATTGGTCAAAACTGTAGACATGTTTATTTTTAGGGCCCCTGCCTATATGCTAGCAAAATTATGCCTCTTTTGTTAAAGATACGTCTCGTTCATTTTGTTGCAGATTTTTTTTTTTTTTTTTTAATATGGTGACAAAAGAAAAAAATGGAGAATTTTAGTTCGAGCAAATTTGCCTTTTGCTACAATTTTATCCAATGTATTTATATACGGTATATGAAACCCTATTTTGTAATAGTTTTCTATGTAAGTAGTATAGGAGGGTAGACCTCGGACAAAATCCGTTTTGTCCGAGGTCTACCCTCCCTGAGTGCCATTTTGTCCGAGGTCTACCCTCCCTGAGTGCCATTTTGTCCGAGGTCTACCCTCCCGGGGAAACAAAAGACCGGTCAAAATATCAAACCGGAAGTAGATGTCCGCTTTTTCTGCCCCCCCATGCCACGGTCAGAGCCCCTTTTTAACTATCTCTGTGAAAAGGGGTCTTAATGCATCTGCGCACGCGCGCACCGCTCGTAATGATATGGTTCGGCAGAGACTATCGTTGGACTTAGTCTTTTTTCTTCATCGGAGATAGATGTTCACCATCTTTAACGCTGCAGGGATCCTTTTTTAACCATGGTCTGTGAAAAGGGGTCTTAATGCATCTGTGCACGCGCACCGATCATAATGATATGGTTCGGCAGAGACTATCGTTGGACTTAGTCTTTTTTTCTTCATCGGAGATAGATGTTCACTATCTTTGACGCGGCAGGGATCCTTTTTTTAACCATGGCCTGTGAAAAGGGGACTTAATGCATCTACACACGTGCGCACGGGTCGTAATAATATGGTTCAGGTAGACACTATCGTTTGACTTAGGCTTTTTTCTCTGTCATTGTTGGACTTAGTCCTTTTTCCGACTTTGTCCGCCTCAATCTTTCTCTATTACTGTTGGACTTAGTCTTTTTTCTCCGTCTTCGTTTGCCTCAGGCTTTCTCGATCACCGTTGAACTTAGTCTTTTTTCCACGATATGGACTATATTCCCTACTTACGCTGGGTCAGACAGAGACTATCGTTGGACTTAGTCTTTTTTCTCCGTCTTTGTTCGTCTTAACCTTTCTCTATTACCGTTGGACTTAGTCTTTTTCACCACGATATGGGTTATTTTCCCCTCCTCATGCTGGTTCAGGCAGAGAGCATCGCTGGACTTAGTCTTTTTTCCGTCTTTGTTCGCCTCATTTTTTCTCTATCACCGTTGGACTTAGTCTTTTTTCTCCGTTTTTGTTCGTCTTAACCTTTCTCTATCACCGTTGGACTTAGTCTTTTTCACCACGATATGGATTATTTCACCTCCTCACGTTGGTTCAGCCAGACAACATCGATAGACTTAGTCTTTTTTCCACGATATGGGTTATTTTCACCTCCTCACACTGGTTCAACCAGACAACATTGTTGGACTTAGTCTTTTTTCACCACGATATGGGTTATTTCCCCTCCTCAGTTTGGTTCAGCCAGAGATCATCGTTGGACTTAGGTTTTTTTCTCCGTCTTTGTTCGTCTTAACCTTTCTCTATTACCGTTGGACTTAGTCTTTTTCACTACGATATGGGTTATTTTCCCCTCCTCAGTTTGGTTCAGCCAGAGATCATCATTGGACTTAGGCTTTTTTCCGTCTTTGTTCGTCTATCTTTCTCTACCACCGTTGGACTTAGTCTTTTCTTTGGCTCCTAGCAATATGATCTTTAGACATTGCCTAACTATATGATCTGAGTGTGGGTTTTTTCCCAACATTTCCCGGAAATCAGTTCGTTTAGACTTACCCAATCTTAGATTTTATTCGTCCCTAGTTTTATTCGTCCCTAGTTTTTAATCTGCAAAACTTTTTTAAATTGTAAAAATTTTTATCCGAAATTTTTCTATGATAAAAATTTTTAAGCGTAAAAAATTTTTCTATCGGTAAAATTTTCTCTGTAAGATTTTTTGAAAATTTTTTCTCTGCAAGATTTTTTATTTGAAAAATTTTTTCTATCGATAAAAAAGTTTTTCTCTCTGCAAGATTTTTTAAAAATTGAAAAAATAGCTGCTCCATATTTGATTTCTCTCGTCCTCGTCTTGATATACTTTATAATTTATTTACACTACTCGAGAAAACGAGCGATGAATGATTATAGGAAAAGTTCACTGGATTTTTATAGCTTAGTGGAGGGTTTGGGCTGTTTTTGTCTTTGAATTAAGAACACGAACGAGGACTGAGTATGTAGATAGAACATAACGTACTGTAAAAATTCATTCACATAGAATGTTATAATCTATCTACAATTTCCAAGACTGATCTTTTTTGAAGAAATGATTGAATAAAAATGCTTCCATCGTTATTTATGTTGTCATTTTATTATTAATCCTTAAAGAGAAAAGTAAAGAAATCATGGAGGTGGATGTACAAGCTATTTTATTTCAACATCCTTGTAATATTTTCATCACAGGTCCGAGTGGTTGTGGAAAGACAGTCTTTGTTCATAAATTAATTGACTATCGAGAAGATTTGTTCAATATCATTCCTGAAAGAGTTGTCTGGTGTTACAAAGAATGGCAGTATGCTTACAATCTTATGCAGGAGAAATTCAATTCACAGTTTGAATTAATAAAATTCGTGGAAGGGATTCCTGACGATGAAAACGAACTTGTCAGCGATGTGTCTATACCGCATTTAATCGTCTTTGATGATATGCTGGGTGAAAAAGATGAGGAAAAAATTAAACTTTGGTTTACAAGAAAAGGACATCACCGTAATGCAACCGTAATTTATATCACACAAAATATGTTTCAACAATCGAAATCGAGTCGAACCATTAGTCTTAATTCAAGATACATGATTTTATTTCGAAATGAGCGAGATAAAAATCAGATTAAAACACTAGCTCACCAAATGCAAGCTCCACATTTACTGTCTGCTTATGAAGATGCTACATCGGTGGATCATGGCTATCTTGTCATCGATTTCCATTCACGAACAAATAAAGAATTAAGACTGCGAACAGATATATTTCATCGTTATGAAGAAGACGAAAGAGGTCCAACCGTTTATTCCCCTGCTTAATCGTTACAATGTTTTTTAAAATAAAAATGACTTCATTTTATTTTATATTGTCATTCTATCAATAGACGACAGTGAGTAAACATGGCTTTACCAACCACGCCAACTTCAATTTTAGCTGCTTTGCGAAATTTAAGCCAACAAACCAATAGATATGAAAGAGAATCTGTGTTGAAAGCAGGATTAAAAGAAATTTTAAAATGGTTTACGTTAGCAGCACAAAATATCCTTGAAGATAAAATCAAATTACCAAAACAAACCACCACGTATATGACAAAACATAGAGCAGATATCGAGCAGTTAGCAGATCCGAATATTGATGAGGAAATTAAACGTAGAATTATTTTAAAACCTGGAGGTGGTGGATTTCTAGGTGGTGTTATTATCAGAAGTTTACTGAGATGGGATGGAACTAAAACCGTTAGGAAATTTGGGGGTGAAAGGCAACCTCGAAAACATGCTCCGCGAAAGAGGAAATCTCCAAAGAAGAAAAAATCTCCAAGGAAGAAAAAGTCTCCAAAGAAGAAAAAATCTCCAAAGAAGAGAAACCCCCCGAAAACGCATGCAAGAACCACCACCTCACCACCTATAATTGATGCAAGAACTACCACCCCACCGCCTATGATTGATGAAAGATTTGTTACTATGCGAAGGCCTGTAGGAAGCAGCATTTCAGAACATCAACGCTATCCGAAATCCAGAAAGGAACTATTAAGTGAAAGAATGCAAAAACTCAGAACAAAGTATTCACAATTTATAGAACCAGGGAAAAAATTGAAGTTTCAATCCATTCCATCCACCTCATGGTCTCCAAATACATTAGCTAAATATAAAAAAGGTAGAAAGGCAGAAGATCGACTGTTTGGGGATATAATCCAATATAACCTTGACACAGGAAAATATCATGTTGACTATGACAAGCGTCTGATTCATCTTGGTGGTGGAAGAACCATTCCTCTACCCGACAGAGGGTCAGATGTAGAAGAAAGCGAGGATGAAGAACTCACTGATTCCGATTCGTAGTTTTCTTTTGTAAAAAAAAAAAAAGACAGTATGATAAAACATCAGGTATAAATGATAGTGACATGGAACTTTTATTTTCATTTGATGTGAAATAGTGATAAAGTCAACATGAAGAAAAGACCTCTGATAAAAAAACACGGCTCAATGGTTATGGCCATGATACAGGCTACACCAAAAATACGTAAAAAGCTTGTCAAAGATTCACCCTCAGAAGCGATAAGGTGTATATCGGAATGCTGTCATAATGTTTTAAAAGGCAATGTACATTTATCACCAGATCAGAAGAAGAAGTTGTATTCAAGCCGACAACATCTCAGACGTTTAGCTTCAAAATCAGTCTCTGTAAAAGATAAAAAACAAATTTTAAATCAAAAAGGTGGATTTCTTTCATTGCTTGCACCTGCATTATTACCTTTGTTAGGAAAAGCTGTTATCGGAGGAATAGGAGGAGCTCTAAAAGCCTTGTAGATAAAAAATCTTGTAGATGAAATCATTTTCAATGAAAAAAATCTTATAGATAAAAATCTTGTAGATAAAAAATCTTATAAATAAAAAATCATGTCTGTTAGAAAAATGGTTATCGTACCTTACCAGGTCTTAGAAAACATGAAACGATGGAAAGCCGAACAAGCTCAAAAACCTCGTTTACCACCTAATCCACAAGTTGCAGATGCATCACATCTTCGGCAAGATATGAGTCAAATTTTACAAAGTGCCGACCTGTCAGAAACAGAAAAGGCTCAAAGATATGGCGAAACTTTGATTAAGTTACAAAATTCGCTTCAGAAAACAAAACCAACTTCGATCAATTTTCCTCCAAAAACCGATGATGGTGCACAGGAATCAGCATCTGTTGGCCTGCAATCTGTTGCCTTGTATGATCGAATTTTGCAAAGTGTACCAAAAACCATGAAAAGAAAAGCTGAGTTACTTTTGAGTATGATAAAAGACAACGATAATTTAACTTGGGACGGGTATGGGGTGGTGTCATATAAAGGTACACGCATCCATGGCTCCAATATTATTGATCTTGTCAATGATGCGATACGTCAAAGAAAAGGCATTGAGCCCAGAGGTTGGAAAACATTTTCAAAGGTATTACATGAAAGTAATATACCTCAAGAAGTTATTGGTAATTTGAACAGATGGAAATGGATACAAAAAGTCCATGATAAATCACCGAGTAAATCATTGAGCGAAGATGAAGATTCCCATGCAGAATCCTATGGAGATTCCGATTACTTATTTCACACACCAAAAAGCGTACGAAAAAGTACTAAGTTATCTCCTATAAAAAGAAGTATGAAAAGAATAAAAGAAAAATCTCCATACATGAAACCTGAAGAAAGAGAACGATTGAAGCAATTCTATGTCAAAGAACTGCTAACTCCCCCAAAGTCTATAAAAAAGACTCCGAGCCGTAAAACACTTCAGTCATGGGAGGCATGGTAAAGTCAAAACTTGATTACGTGTTAAGAAAGTTGTTTTATGATCCTAAAAGTACTGTAGCATTTAGTGGAGTAAAGCAATTGTATCACGCTGCGAAATCTGTTTTGAAAGGGGTAAGATACAAAGATGTTCAAGAATGGTTACAGGGTGAATCCACCTACACCTTACACAAACCGATTCGTCGTCGTTTCAAAAGACGAAAAACTATTGTAGGTGGTATAGATTATCAATGGCAAGCTGATTTGGCTAACATGCAGCATTTAGCAAAACAAAATAATAACAAGAAATATTTACTTTGTGTGATTGATGTGTTTTCGAGATTTTCATGGGTTATCCCTATTCCAGACAAAACGGGTAAAACTTTAATCAAAGCATTTCAATCTATCGTTCAGAAATCAAAACGAAAACCTTTAGCGCTTCAAACAGACAAAGGTTCGGAATTTAAAAACAAATCGTTTCAAGGCTACTTGAAAAAGAATCAGATTCATTTTTTCACCACTGAAAACCCAGAGACAAAAGCAAGTATTGTTGAAAGATTTCAACGAACTTTGAAAACGAGAATGTGGAAATACTTTACGTATAAGAAAACAAGGCGTTACATTGACGTATTGAATTCTTTAGTTAAGAATTACAACCATACTTTTCACAGAAGTATAAAAACATCTCCTGTAATGGTAACAAAATCCAATGAGGCAGAGATTTCAAGAAATCTGTATTCTCAATTACCAACAAATGTAATGATGAAAAAGCCGAAATTCAAAATTGGAGATCATGTTCGAATCAATAAAACAAAACGTACATTTGATAAGGGCTATTTACCGAATTGGACGCAAGAAATATTTGAAATCAGCCATGTCAACAAAACATTTTCACCTATTACCTATAAAGTAAAAGATCTACTGGGAGAACAGATTTTAGGAACTTATTATGAATATGAACTTCAATTAATAAAAGATGATGATATTTATGAGATTGACTCAGTTCTTGATAGACGTACAAGACGTAAGGGTAAAAAAATAATCAAAGAAATAAAAGTCAATTGGAAAGGCTATCCAAAAAAATTTCAAAGTTGGATACCAGAATCCTATTTGGTGTAATCCTATTTTAGTGTTTTGAAAACATCTTTTCTTATTAAAAGAAATCATATAACTTAAGAAAAAGTTATAAAAAGTCAGTAATTCATAATGAATCCACAGTCAAACATCGAGTGTGGAACAGAAAAGTCTGGAATAGAAGAAAAGTTCGGAATAGAGAATTTCGATAGCGGTAGTAGTAGTAGTATCAGTAAGAACTACAATTGCTGTGGAAATCGTGTCCCAAAGAATCAGTTTACCTATATTTCACAGGTTTTAGTCATTTATGCAATTATTGCGACGTCAATAGTACATTTAAGTATTCAAAGTCAAGATCGTGAATTGTGGCTGATCCTGTTAAGCAGCTCACTTGGATATATTCTTCCATCACCAGGATTAAAATTCAGCAGATCAGATCAAAAGCAGTCAGGGTGGATTGATAGTAAAAAATGAGTTCGTTTTATCTCACTCTACCCAGCGATAGTTCCATGGATCTTTATCCGAACAACACCCAATGTTGTTTTAAGGTTCATTTACCAAAGACAGTTCATATTGACAAGGAAACTTGGGAAGTCGCATTAGTTCAACTTATTACTCCCTCTCAGTTCTTAAACATAAGTGAAGAAGAAGCACAGTTCGATCTTATAACAACGGATAAGGACTTAGTCAAATTAATATCACAGATAGACAAAAGAGGAGATAATATGAAAATAAATATATTAAGGCAAAACAGTGGAGGTGATATAATAAAATGGGGAATTCGATTTAACATTCCATCCGGGAATTACACTTCACCTGCTCATCTTATAGACACGATCAATGATGTGATTCAAACCACTATAGGTCCTGCTCTTCGTAAGAATTCGTCGGGTCTGCACATCACTTATTCACCTTCAACCAAACGTCCGAAAATTACATTTGATAATATTATAAAATCAGGACTCAAATTACATCCATCCCTGTTTTTAAAACTAGGTGGATCACCAGAATTCAAACATGATACAATTTTTCAGGGTAAAAATATTTTCAAATACTTTAAATACAATCCAAACATTGATGCTGGCTATAATCATCTGTATATTTATTCAGATATTGCTGAACACACTATAGTGGGTGATACACTTGCTCCCATACTTCGTGTTCTGCCTTTCAAAACATCCGATTTGGTTGAAAATGGTTGTGGTTCTCAACATACCAATCATGAAATTACAATACCGCATTATATTCCCGTTTCGAAATCCGATTTCGATCATATTCACATTCAAATAACAGGGGATTTAGGTATACCGGTTCATTTCATTACTGGTAAGACAATAGTGAAGCTACATTTCAGACAACGTTCAACTGACAATCATTGAAAATCATTGAAAATCATTTTTAAAAAATGCTACCAGTTTATCGTGGTGTAAAACATCAGTATGGTTATGGGTTAGGTTCGCTATTTAAATCGGCAATTAAAGTAGTGACTCCATTGCTTAAACCGTTGATTAAATCTGGTTTTAATGCCGTGAAAAAAGAAGGACTCAAACAAGGAATAGGCGTAGTAGAAGATATCCTTTTACGTGGTGAAAACCCCAAAAAAGTTGTAATTTCACGGGGAAAACAAGCCATTCATGATCTAGCAGAAAAGCTAATACCAGGGATAAATAAAAGAAAATCACGAAAACCACGTCATTCCCCCTACCGCCTTCACAGTGGTAAGATCATAAGACAAAGAGACAGACGACCTCTTGATATATTTGATTAATATAATTGATTCATATATTGAATTCATCTACTTAAATTATATAAAAATGATGCAAAGTGGGTCCTGTGAATGCAGTAAGTCAGAACTCGATGTTCTTTCTGTACCACCTACAATGACAACGATGCAAGAAAGTCAATGGATTGAACATTTCCCAATATCGTCTTTGGCAAACAATGCACCAATAGAATTCATCATACCACCTCAAACTGAACATTGGACAGATTTGTCACAATCGTATTTGTATGTCAAATACAAAGTCGTTCAAACTGACGGTGGCAATTTACTTGCCAATGCAAATGTGGCCCCTGTAAACAACTTCCTACACAGTTTGTTTAGCAGTGTTGATTTGTATCTAAATAATAAACTAATCACCAGCAATTCAGATACCTACCCATATAGAGCATATATCGAAAATCTTATGTCATATAATTCTGACAGTAAGACTACGCATTTGAAAGCTGGTGATCTTTGGGTTGAAGACACCTCTGGCGATTTCAATTCACTCAACCATGATGGACGTAATGAAGGTTTAAAAGAAAGAATGAATGAAATTGCACAAAGTAGAACTGCCGAACTTTTTGGACGCTTGCATCTTGATCTGTTTCAACAAGAAAAATATTTACCTAATGGTATTGAAATCAGACTTAGATTAAACAGATCTTCGGTAAACTTTTGTCTCACAGGAGGCGGTGGTGCACCAGCTTCAAAAATTGTACTGGAAACAGTCAGTCTTCATGTCCGAAATGTCGAATTGTTGCCTGTTGTTGCAAATGATCTAAATCATGTTATTGCTCAGCAAAACATGAAAATCCCTATTCGTAGGGTTGAAGTAAAAACTTTTACCATTTCTACAGGCCTTCAGTCTAAAGTTGAAGATCATTTGTTTCAAGGACAACTTCCAAAACGCATTTTCATTGCAATGGTAGCAAATACTGATTATAATGGGGATTATGGTAGAAATCCATTTTTCTTTCATCATTTTAATCTGTCAAAAATTGATGTATCATGTAATGGTCACAGTATTCATAACAGACCCTTTGAACCTAACTTTGAAGCAGGCTTGTATTTGAAATCCTTTCTATCATTGTATCAGGCTAACTCATCTTTAGCACTTAATAAATCATTTAATATTGGTAAAGAAGACTATGCTGGTGGATACTGTTTGTGGGGATACGATTTGACAGCGGATCAAGGTAGTGAAGAAGGACAACTTCACCCTATAAAAACTGGAAATCTTCGAATTGAACTTCAGTTTGCTCAAGCTCTGGCAGCAGCTATCAACGTTATTGTCTTTGCTGAATTTGACAATCAGATTGAAATCAACAGTTTGAGAGAAGTTATCACAGATTATTAATCCTGGAAAAATCAACAGAAACTCTCTGATCAAAAGATAGCTTTCACAAAAACAGTCCTTTTCAGGACTAAGGAATATAATATCGAAAACGACAGTTCTTTTCAGAACTATTGAAAAAACAGTCCTTTTCAGGACTATCTACAGGACTAAAGAACCAAAAAAAACAATGTTGGGACTCAGATTTGCTATAACACTTAGAGAAGAAGCAGAAAAAGTGAAATATTCCGTATCGAAGTGCATCTCTACTCGGAAAAATGACATTCATAATAGCTTCGAAAAACATATGACTGAAAAATTAAAAAATCTTATTGTCAGTGAAGTTACCAACCAGTGTTACGGATGTCAAGTGGATCATCCCAGTCAAACACAGCATGAACTGTGTTTATTCAAGGATAGACAAGAACATACAGATATGTTCATAGAAAAAGCCATGATGGAATTAAATCCATACGAAATCATGGAAAAATGGTATCCTGAACTCATAGAAATGAAACTCGATGAAAGTGACTATGTGGAAGCCTACAGATTATGGCGAAATATAAAACAAAACATTTTATCTGAATTCACGGAGTCGTGGTTACAATACTGGTGTGACAAAGTAAAACAATCCTGGGAAGAAAGTGATTAGAAAAAAATGTATACTTCTGAAATTCAATACATATTGGATCACGGGACATGGATAAAAAATCTACAGGCAAAAGTCTGTGCAAAAGATCAGTTACCTCGACAAAAACCCGATCATGTGAAAGCCTACATTGTGAACACAGAGAAATCAACCGGTCCAGGAGAACACTGGGTAGCCGTGATATTCAACAATAATGGCAATGTACTATACTTTGATCCCTACGGACTACCACCACTTGAGCCAGAAATCATTAACTTTTTAGACAATCATTCTTATTCGTGGAGATACAATCGACAAACTCTTCAGAGTCCACAGGGGAAAGTTTGCGGATTTTACTGTATCTTCGTATTGGATGCTGCTGCCAGAGGATACAACATACAGAAATATCTTCAACAGAAATTCCTCTCAACGGAACATCGACGAAACGATCGAGATGTAGTGTTATGGTTCAATCAGCAGTATGGAATTCTATTCAATAAAGCTCAGAGACTTTTTCCCCACAAATAGGATATAAATGTATAATAGTTCTTTTATCTATGTGTTTGTTGTAAATATGTTCATTGCTCAGTTCATTGTTCAGTTCTGTTCAAATAAAAGTTATAATGTTTAAATGGTGTTTTTTTCATTCTTTTTTCCACAAAGATAATCCCTCCACAAAATATCAGTCTTGGAAAAAAATGTAGATAGATCATAACATTCTATGTGAATGAATTTTTACAGTACGTTATGTTCTATCTACATGGTCTCGCCCACGTTCGTACTCTTAATTCCAAGACGAAAAGTAGGTCAATCCCTCCACCAAGCTATAAAACCACCAAATTTCTCTATATACCATTTCATTTCCACGATGGGTTTGTTCAGATTCTGCTGTGGACTATTTGGTAAAAGTCAAAGGAACGAGGAGAAGAGAAAACGTCAAAAGACAAAGACATCGGCTGAGTTCTCTGTAAGACAAGGGGGTAACCCCTATACCCAGAACCCAGCACCTAATTTCTACCCCGATCTTTGGGTTATACCAATTGATGATCCAATCTTTGGGGAGTCTGTGATATTAACCAACCAATGAGTTGATGATGAGAAGGTTTAGAATCCTCTATCTATCTCTGATTTTTTGGAATTAACTTGCTCGGATGATTAATTTAATTCCAATCCAGAGAATGGTAAAAAACAGCTCTTTTCAGAGCTAACATTCATTCCAGAAAGTCCTATCTTCGAGAGTTGTCAATTTTACGACTGAGTACCATTCCAAGAGTTAGATCCCAAAACGATATACTTCAACTCAAATTAACTCAAAAAAGGTTAAGCCCAACACGATGTTTGTATGGTAAGGTTATGCTATAACCAAACTGAGGAGGGGAAATAACCCATATCGTGGAAAAAAGACTAAGTCCAACGTTGATAGAGAAAGGTTAAGACGAACAAAAACGGAGAAAAAAGACTAAGTCCAACGATGACAGAGAAAAAAGCCTAAATCCAACACGGTGATAGAGAAAGATTGAGGCGAATAAAGACGGAAAAAGACTAAGTCCAACGATACTCTCTGCCTGACCCAGCGTAAGTAGAGAATATAGTCCATATCGTGGAAAAAAGACTAAGTTCAACACTGGTAGAGAAAGCCTGAGGCGAACGAAGACGGAGAAAAAAAGACTAAGTCTATCGATGTTGGCTGGCTGAACCAACGTGAGGAGGTGAAATAACCCATATCGTGGTGAAAAAGACTAAGTCCAACGGTGATAGAGAAAGGTTAAGACGAACAAAAACGGAGAAAAAAGACTAAGTCCAACGGTGATAGAGAAAAAATGAGGCGAACAAAGACGGAAAAAGACTAAGTCCAACGATACTCTCTGCCTGACCCAGCGTAAGTAGAGAATATAGTCCATATCGTGGAAAAAAGACTAAGTTCAACGATAGTCTCTGCCGAACCATATCATTACGAGCGGTGCGCGCGTGCGCAGATGCATTAAGACCCCTTTTCACAGAGATAGTTAAAAAGGGGCTCTGACCGTGGCATGGGGGGGCAGAAAAAGCGGACATCTACTTCCGGTTTGATATTTTGACCGGTCTTTTGTTTCCCCGGGAGGGTAGACCTCGGACAAAATGGCACTCAGGGAGGGTAGACCTCGGACAAAATGGCACTCAGGGAGGGTAGACCTCGGACAAAACGGATTTTGTCCGAGGTCTACCCTCCTATACTACTTATGTACTGAAAGGACGTTTTCAGTTGCCTGTTGCAGCTTTGTTTCAGGATCTAATCAGTTTAGCCCTTTGGCTGCTAAGCGCGACTCAATGACCTTTTGCGGACAGTGTAGATCAAGATCAGACTGCACAGAAGGTGCAGTCTGATCTTGGATCTACACTGTTCGATAAGGAGATGTCTCCCCCCCCCCCCCCAAAAAAAAAAAAAAAACTTTTGAAATGGCAAAATTTGGGTTTTTACTGTCGGTTTGAAAGTTTTATTTCACTTATTTAGCAGGATAAGGGTTAAATGCACGGGTAGAGTAAATGAACAATGCTCTTTAAAAGGGGGCTTAATACATCTGCAAAAAGTATCGACTCAGGTCAGCTTGCCCAGTCCGCGCACGCTGACCTTAACCGAAACATATTGTTACTGGTCAATTTTCTGCATGTCCAAGGACCAGTTTATCTCATGATTCAATCGGTTGTTAGACAAAATGGATTTTATGGATCCATGATCATGTAATGACTTGCTTGGTATCATGTATCATAGAGACACATTATACCCCCTTTTACGAGAGCACGGCCAAAATATTAGTTTGTGTTTTGACATACATTGTAAAGTTCAGCCTCACTGAACCCATAACAATAAAGTACGACGCTTCACGTACTGTGAACCCTTACCCTGCCGAATAAGTGTAATGAAACTTTCAAGCCGATGGTAAAAACCCGAATTTTGCTATTTTAAATGCATTTTTTGGGGGAAAAGATATCTCCTTATTGGATAGTGTAGATCCAAGACCAGACTGCACGTTCCGTGCAGTCTGATCTTGGATCTACACTGTCCGCAAAGGGTCCTTGAGTAGCGATTAGCAGCCTAAGGGTTAATAAGTTTTTGAAAGCATAGATGGATTGATTGAATTTGTGTTAATTTATCGTCGCCGCCGGTTGACCCCTGAAGACCGTTAGTTTTGATACGGGGAATAGTTCAAGATACAGGACGAAACCCATCCTAAGTTACGCCTAGTTCTTTAACGTGCTGTGTGTATAGCACCGTCACACGGGATCTCGGTTTAACGTCTCATCCGAAAGACTACAAGTAATTTTAGATTGCCAGCCGTGGTGTTTGAACCCACACCCTCAAGTGACCAAAGACTTGATGTTTATAAGTCCAACGCTCTACCGTCTGAGCTATGCGGGCTGGTCAATATAGATGGAATGGGGAGAAGTTGTTTTTACTCGTAACTGTCTACTGAACAATCTCAAGTTTTAACGACCCTGAGGAAGAAGAGTTTAGAAAAAAATGGGGGTAAAAAAAGGCTGATAACTAGCACCTTTGTCATTTTCCCACAAACTTTTCTCTCCTTTCAAAGACAATTCCGTCAATTTGAGCCGCATCTAATTTGCCGTCTGCAAATGCTTCGAATTTGGACAAGCCGAACATTTTGTCGTTTGGCAAAGTTAAAAGGGCAAATTGCTCCATTTCCCCGCATTGTCAAGATTTTCCTATGGTTTA
The DNA here is from genome assembly GCA_945859785.2 of Tridacna gigas. NCBI lineage: Eukaryota > Metazoa > Mollusca > Bivalvia > Cardiida > Cardiidae > Tridacna > Tridacna gigas. Next base: position 24,460,064 of record OX244030.2, read on the forward strand.
CATGTTAGGGCTAGATGCGAATTAGAAAGTTTTTGCGGACGGCGTAGATCAAGATCAGACTGCACAAAACGTGCAGTCTGATTTTGGATCTACACCGGCCGCTTTTTTTTTGTTTCTAAGCTTTGACCTACAAGTAACACCAGTTGAATTCGCATAGCATTGTTATCTGTCGTAATGAAAATCGTACATGTTTATTTATATAACACTAAAATTGTTTAGAAAACATTTTTTCCTTTCCATCAAAATATTTCCGCTTTTGCCACTAGTATAAGTTAGTGATATGTCAAAAAAGAAACAGATGGTTTGTTTATCGGTTAATTGTTTACTTTATTGACGTATTTTGGTGTTGCGACATCTGTCAATTTATAGATTCTTAACAAAGATTATTTCTTTTTCCTATATGTTTGTGAAAGGCATTAGGAATTTACATGATTTATATCTTTAAAAAAAATAAATAAATAATTCGAGTAACTGCAAAAACTTCAACAAGGACCTTGGTAAACACTTAAAACATGGTCTGAGCTAAATCCAATATGCTCGTTTAAGAAAGTGACGTGTAAACCGAAGGTAAATTTACAAAAGGCAAAAAAGAGTAAATGAGTTTTATATTTTCCAGTGTCAAGTCACAGAATTCCAATGATCAAGCAAGGATGATTTGCTAGGTTTGTCTTCATACAAGGCTGGAGGTGCCAACCCTTTCCCACACAATCCCTTGTTTTAACGAAAAAAGAAATGTGGGTTTAGAAAGAAGCACTGGTAAACAGCATTTTGCCCAGTACCGACTACTTGTATTTTTTCTATCCTTTCAAACGCAAATCATATGAACCATGCTCTATGAAAATCAGGTCTAATGCATCTGTAAAAAAGCATAGAGCCAAGTCAGCCTGCACGGTCAGCGCAGGCTGACCTGAATCGAAAGGTTTTACTATTGGTCAATTATCTGCATGTCATTTAACCCCCAGATTCAGTCGGTTGTTAAGCCTGTAACACACAGTGCTGCCTTTTGACTATCCTGGGAAAGAAGCCTTTTGAAAACATTGTGGGAAAAGGACAAAAATGCTCGTAACCAGCATTTTCTCCTTTTCCCACAAGGTTTTCTACTTTATAACAGAAAAATTGCACCATTTGAGCCACATCGAAATTGTCGTCTGCAAATGCTTTCAATTTAGACAAGGCTAAAATGTTGTCTTCTGGTAAAGGATTAAACAAGATGCATTTTATGGATCCATAAATTATGTGATGAATTACTTGTTACAATGCATCACAGAGATGCTTTAAACCCCCTTTTTACAGATCACCGGAGATCATAAATTGTCATTTGAACCATATTGTCAACCGCAAATGTTTTTTATTTCGGCAAGTCTAGCATTTTGCCGTCTTCTAAAATGTTAACGCACTGCCTCCTGCAGGCTACAATTTTCGCCTTGCAAAAGACAACTCTCGAAAACATTGTGGTAAAATAGAGAAATTAATCGTAACAAAATCGAGTGCCAACCCTTTAAATAACTTATACCTTACCCAACGGGATCTGTAAACTTCCTTCAAAATTCGGTCTGCTTTGATTTAAAGACAGCCTCTTATGATTCTTCAGGGTAAAAGGTACTTTTTGTTCATTTAAAGCTCTTGATTTTCTTCTGTTTTGAAGGAATCACTCTAACCAATACACAAATATTTTTTTTTATCTATAGCCTTGTTGTTTTAGATGTAAATGATAAATGGGCGTGAGAAAGTGCTCGGTTTGACCCCTGAGAGGACAGTATCAGCTTTCATCTATAATTTGGAACGCTCTGTATCATTAAATGGCACGCCATGCAGAAAATTACATGTATGGATACACGTCTACCACAAAGAGTGGACAGACAGGTCCATGTAAATAGGTAGAGCAGGTATTTGTTAAATTACCCATGCTTGAATGGAACTAAATTCTATGATTTTGAAATTTTCAGTCAATCATTCTAGCTTAGTGTGTGATACTACACAATATACCTGTGCTTTAGATTAACCCTCAAGCCAAGGATACTAAGGTAGTACGTAACGAACAAAGTGGAGTTAGTATCCTTGGCTTGCGAAGATGGATTAACCCTATACCAGACGACAAAATTTTAGCCTTGTCCAAACTGAAAGCATTTGCAGACGACAATTTCAATGTGGCTCAAATGGTGAAATTTTTCTTTGATAGGGGAGGAAAAAAATTGTGGGAAAAGGAGAAAATGCTGGTTACCAGCATTTTCTCCCTTTCCCACAATGTTTTCAAAAAGCTTCTTTCCCAGGGCCGTTAAAAGGCGGCATTGTGTGGTAAAAAGTTAAAAAAAAAAAGACATATTTTGAGGCCAGTCATAGTTATGCTACAAAATGATTAGATAGGTATTGTGTGCGTTTAACGCCTTTTCCAATAAGGTTTTTGTTAAATCACGGCGGCAACTTCACTTATCTATGCGTTTCCAGACTTTCTTGACTAAAGCTATACATGCACCCTAGGCAAAGCCACGGCTGCTTCCCCAGATAATTAATTGATTGATTGATTGTGATTGATTGATTGATTGAATGGTGTACGTCGCTTTCAACATTATTTCTGTCATATCATGGGGGCAGCTTACATATTCATTTAATTCCCGGGTTTTACCAGTACTAGGCTAGGGCTCTAAAGTGTCTTGTCCAAGGACACTCCCACGAAAAGCCCAGTGGATCCAGTGAGGCTCGAACCCGGGGCCTCCAGGTTGCGAGTCCTACACTTTACCACTGAGCCGCGCAGGACCCTCTTTTCCAGATGAACTAGAGTTTAAAGATGAATCAGGTGTTACGGCACGGAAATGAATCCAAGTTTGCCGAGGAGAAGAAACTTCCTGCATTTCAGGTCAAAAAGAAGACAATCGATGGTTTCTTTTTTAATCTACAAAGGACACTTTGGTATTTTTAAACCACTGTATATAATTCGTCGACAATTTTATGTATATTTAAAGTCTACGCTAGGTCTCTGTTTTACCCTTGGCTATACAGTCCCTACTGTTAACGACCTTGAAGAAGAAGAAGAAGGCTTTTGAAAATATTGTGGAAAATGGAGAAAATGCTGGCAATCAGCATTTTCTCCCTGTTCCACAATGCGTTACATTTATTAATAGACAAATCCCATCATTTTAGCCATATTTAAATATTTAGGTCTACGAGAAGTTTCAATTTGGACAAGTCTTACATTTTGTCGTGTGGTACTGAAAAGTTGGATCGGTATTGTTTCGTGTACCCTAAAGTAATGAAGGCTGAGATTAGAAGCATACAAGGGCTGTCAAACTCTTTTGCTCTTCCTGTCACGAAATAAGTCGCTTCTGGTCTTGACCCACACAATGGTGCGCAAGAGAGATCCAAGTTGTTTTCACCACTCAAATAGATACTTCTATACTGTCTATTACATCTGAGTCATGCTCTGGCAAAAGGGGGCCTAATGCATCTCCCTGGTGCATTGTACCGAGCGAGCCATCACATAATCATGGATCCCTAAAATCCATTTTGTCTGTAACAGCCAACTGAATCATGAGGTACACTGGTCCTTTGACATGCCTAAAACTGACCAACAGCAAACTGAAGTTTCGGCCCAAGTCAGCCTGCACATGATTAAACTCATACATTAAGTTTTTAACAATTACCAAAGTAACTCTCAATTTTTTTCTTTCTCTCCTTCAACCCATATTATAGTTAGGTTTAACACCTAAGAGGTCTAAAATTTGTAAACATATTGTAATGACTTTGGAAATACCCCAAGTCTTTTTTCTTTTTTTTGTGGCCTTTTTAACATGATAAAATCGCAATAACTATAAATGGTAACACGATTCGCCGGCGGGACTAAAACATTTTCATATAGTTATGATGTGTAACAGATTGATAAAATGAAATGAGCCATGCTCTGACAAAAGGGGGTTTAATGCTTCTCCATAATGCATGATACAAATCAGTTATGGATCCCTAGAACCCATTTTGTCTAACAACTGACTGGACGCTGGGGTAGACTGGTCCCTTGACCTGTAGAAATTTTACCCAAAGCAAAAAGTTTCGGCCCGGGTCAGCCTGCGCGGACTGCGCAGGCTGACCCGGGTCGATGCTTTTTGCAGATGCATTAAGCCCCCTTTTCACACAGCATTGCTCAAATGGAAAATATTGCCCATAGTGACTACAGTGTCTACTTCGTAACATGCGGATTGCGGCCTCTAGTGTCCTTTGCGGAAAAGAGGTCTTACGTGACTCAGTGGTAAAGTTGTAGGACTTGCAACGGGAGGTCAAGGGTTTGCGTCCAACCGAGGCATTAGTTGTAAGTGATCTTGGGCAAGACTAGTCAGAGTCCCATCCGAGTATCGATGAATTTCAGGACACAGACACAGCCATGTATTTATAAGCGTGTTGTCGTTGTGATATGACAGAAAAAATGTTCAGAGTGCTGTAAAACACTATTGAAAAATGCATTCAACCCTTAGCTTTCTCTTTTTTGTTGCATTTCTTTTTTTCACATATATCAATGGTTGAAATTGTAATCTATGTTGATTACCGGCATTTTACTACGATGTTTTGTAAAGTCGGACAATGCGAATTGCTTTAGAACTTTAGACGTTCCAATATCAAGGAAGATAACCTTTAAAAATATAGAGAATGAATGATAGAGTCGTTTCCCTTCCCCAATTTCAAAGCAAAGTAAAGGAAAATAATCTGCCATTATACATTTCAAAAAAGGACGCCTAAACGCACTTTTCCGCATAATGTACATCAAGTTCAAACTGCCTGGTTTTGGATATTGTGATTTTTTCCCCGTACTGAAAAGAACTTCTAAATCACGATATTTGTCGTTTTCACTATTGGCTGAAAAGATACCATTCAATTAATTTGCAGTTTAAGGCTTATTGAGATCTGTACAATCCGGTAGACTGGTCCTTTGACATGCAGAAAATTGACCGACAGCAAAAAGTTTCGGGCTAGGTCAGCCTGCGCGTACTGCGCAGGCTGACCTGGTCGATACTTTTTAGCAGATGCATTGAGCCCCCTTTTTATAGAGCATGACTCAAACACATACGGATATATTTACGGTGGGGGTTGGTGGGTTGAGCAAAATAGCCAGGGGAAAGAGTAATGTACAAAGTTCTAGTAAAATGAAACGAGAGTAGGTGAACTGGCTGTCGTAATATAACTGATATTACTTTTGGAAACAACATAAAACATAAACAAAACAAGCAGACAAGATTGATTTAATCACAGACACCTGTTACCATTACATATAACATCTTTACCTCGTGCACATTTGAAGATAAGCATGCCCATATTTAACTCTTTACCAGACGACAAAATTATGACTTTTTCAAATTAAAAGCATTTTGCAGTCAAACAAATGAGCCATGCTCTGGTAAAAGGGGGCTTTATGCATCTCCCTGATGCATAGTACCAAGCCAGTTCATCACATAATTATGGATCCATAAAATCCATTGGGTCCAGCATTCGACTGAATTATGAAGTAGACTCGTCCTTGAACATGCAGAAAATTGATCAATAACAAAAAGTAGCGATGCAGGTATGGGTCGATACTTCTTGCACTTGCATTAAGCCCGCTTTTCACAGAGAATGGCTCAAATCAAATATGGCTTAATTTATGGAACTTGTCTTTGAAAAGGGAAGAAAACATTGTGGGTAAAGGAGAAAATGCTGGTCACCAGCATTTTCTCGTTTTCCCACAATGTTTTTAAAAGCCTTTGTCTTCAGGGTAGTTACACCTCGGGATTGTTTGGTTAAGGGTAAACCTGTATTCTGACAGACGGAAAAGTCCCTAAGTTAACATAAAGCACAATGATTTTCGATAGTCATTGAATAATTGATAGTAAGAAACACTAAATCCCTTTATGCTATTGCTATATCCTTACCTAACAAAAAATAATTACCTTGCTTGGAAATCCGTTTGGATCATTTCTATTTGAGAGTGTTTAGAAATCTGTGTTGGGAACCACTGAAAATCTGAATTAAAAATATTTGATAATGTTTCAATTCCCCCTTTTTTTGGATATTAAAAATAGTGGAAACAAAAAAAAAAAAACCTTATATCCATTTACTGGAATGTTACCTTAGAAAAACATCGGTGTACTGTAACAGATTTCATTGGGTGACGTTAAAGTCTCATGGTTTTGCGGAGAGTGTAGACCAAGATCAGTCTGCATGGAATGTGCAGTTTGATCTTTAATCTTCACTGTTCCACTTTTAGCAAGATATTCTGGACAAAACAGCCTTGCAATAAGAGTATTTGAGAGGTATATTTAAGCCATTCGCTGTTCCAGTCAAGAAGAATTATCCCTGTGAAGTGTCTGGTAGATTGTTATCTGTCTTTAAAAATAAAAAAGTGTCCCAGACATTTCAATATTCTTTTGAGAATATGTAACAAAATATCATACCGTGCAGACATAAGATCAGACCACACGTACAGTGCAATCTATCTTGGCCTAAACTGTCAGTATATTAGCAACTAACATCACCTTTGCTGTCAAAAAGGGTAAAAGATGGCTAACTTAACCCTGCTAAATAACTGAAACGAAACTTTTAAGCCGATAGTAAAAACCCAAATTTTGCTATTTAAAGCTATTTGTTGGAAAGAAAATATATCCTTAGCGGACAGTGTAGATCCAAGATCAGACTGCACGTTCTGTGCAGTCTGATCTTGATCTACACTGTCTGCAAAAAGTTTCTCGAGTCACGCACTGTCCGCAAAAAGGTTCTCGAGTCGCGCCTAGCAGCCTAAGGGCTAATATAACAACGAAACTGATGATTTACATTACAGCTTACAATTATTCCTTTAAGCTAGAATAAAGCTCATACACTGTTTGCTTGGAGTTATACGAGTATAACAATAATATTATGTCAGCGTAATTGCTCATCCGGAGAGAAAGATAAGTTGTTGAAAAAATCAGCTTCACGAACTTACTGAGAAAAAGTACACGACCTAACTTTGATATAGAACTATTTGGGATATTTTGTGTGTGCGTCGCAGTCTTTTATATAATGAGCCATGCTGTGTGAAATGGGGGCTTAACTCTTTACCAAACGACCAAGTTTTAGACTGGTCCAAATTGAAAGCATTTGCAGAAGACAAACTAAATGGGACTGAAGAATTTGAAATTTGTTATGGATAGGGAAGAAAACATTGTGGGAAAAGGAGAAAATGCTGGTTACCAGCATTTTCTCCTTTTCCGACGATGTTTTCAAAAGGCTTCTTCTACAGGGTCGTTAAAACCCGTGATTGTGTGGTAAAGGGTTAATGTATCTGCAAAAAGTATCCACTCACGTCAGCCAGAGCAGTCCGCGCAGGCTGACATGGGTCGAAACTTTTTGCTATTAGTTATTTTTTTTTTTTGTATGTCCAAGTACCATTCTACATCATGGTTCATTTGGTTTTCAGACGAAACGGATTTTTACGGACCCATAGTTGTGTGAGGACTTGCTTGGTATAATGTACCACGGTGATCCATTAAACCCCTTTTTTCCAGAGCATGGGTCTATATAAAACTATGAACAGAAGGAGAGATAGATGCTTCAGTTTCCTGGCATCGTTCGGGGCTTTCCTAACGCTGTTGTTTCTGTTATTTCTGTGGTCAGAGAGTAAGTAAATCTAACTGGGGCCGTCTTCATCAACTACTCTAAATTGAACTCAGTGTCTAACTATGAGATTTAGACAGTAACGCAATTTCTGTTTGGCTAAACCATTTGGTTTAGCCAATCAGATATTACTTTACTTTCAAATTTAGAAAGTTATTGAGAATTAGACTAAGAATGTTGTTAAGGATGGTTGGTGATCACGGGCCCTGAGCTTGTATTTACGAATAATTCTTAAAATAGTGTTTGCCTTATTTTCAAGAATTTTCCAAATTAAAAGGAACACAACTTCTGACTGGCTAAACCAAACGGTTTAGCCAATCAGAATTTGTGTTACTTTCTAAATCTAGGATTAGACCTAGAATGACATCAAGAATGGTTGGTGAATACTGACCTTAATTTCTATCGTCTGATGTGTTGCTCTGTCTTCCTATCTGTCAACGTTCGAATATTCAAAGAAAACAAATTGCCAGCCCCTCTGTACGCATTTATATTTCTATGTTTGAGCAGTGTTTTGGACCGTCTCAAGAATTTCAGTCTTTTAACGGCGCGACAATTCAATTACATATATTTAAGACAAGGTTTTCGGGTTTTTCCAGAGCTGGGTTTAGGCTTTGTGGTACATTGCCTTAAGGTGCATTGCTTGTTGGGCTCGAACCTGAACAAGCTGTAAGAAATGGAGCAAACCCTTGACTAGACAACAAAAAATTGGACTCACTGCTTTGGGAGCACTTTCAGACGACAAATTAGACGTGGTGAAATAATGATGTATGTCTTTGAAAGGGTAGAAAACATTGTGGAAAAAGGAGAAAATGCTGGTTACCAGCATGTTCTCCTTTCCCAACAATGTTTTCAAAAGCGTTCGTCTGCATTGAAAGCATTTGCAAACGACGAATAAAACGTGGCTTATATTATGAGATATGTCCGTGAAAGGGCAGAAAACTTTGTCGGAAAAGTAGAAAATCCTGGAAACCATGATTTTCTGATTGTCCACAAAGTTTTCAAAAGCATCCTCCCTCAGAGTCGTTAAAACTCAGGATTGTGTGATAAAGGGTTAAATAAAAGTCAGAAACACAAACACTTGTATTTTGTTTCAGATTACTCTTTCATTGCCAAATATCTCAACCCTTAACCTAAATAAGTGAAATGAAACTTTCAAGCCGATGATAAAATCCCAAATGTTGATATTTCAAAAGTATTTGGGATGGGGGGGGGAGATATCTCCTTACCAGATAGTGTAGATCCAAGATCAGACTGCACGTTCTGTGCAGTCTGATCTTGATCTGCACTATCTGCAAAAGGTCTTTGAGTCGCGCTTAGCTGCCTAAGGGTCAACCATTAACCTGTTAACTTTCAAGCCTGTGGTATGAGGCCAGATTTTGCGATTTCAAAGTTATTTTGGGAGGAAAAATAATTCCTTATCGAACAGCGTACTTCCAAGATCAGACTGCATGTTCCATGCAGTAGGATCTTGATCTACGCTGACCGCAAGAGGTCTTTGAGTCGCGCTTAGCGGCCTAAAATTTAACTGAACCTCTTCCGACGGCTGAAATTATAATATACTGAAATTAAAAGACAAAAAAATATTTTGAACCCTTTCACCTGCTATATAACTTTAAATGAAATTTTCAAGCCGACGTTGAAATCCTTTATATGGCTATTTCAAAGTTATTTTTTGCGGCAGTCTGATCTTGGATCTACACTGTCCGCAAAAGGTCAGTGAGTCGCGTTTAGCAGCCTCAGGGTTAATTTTCAATGGATTGTATATCCGGCCGACGGAAAAAGCCGAAACAGTTAAGCAATGTATTTGTAATCTAGAAATTCAGGTCTGATCTTCGGTTACCGCATTGATCACGACATGAGAATGTCTTCAGGCAAGGCATTGCAGAACCAGAGCCTAGTAATTTGTGAAACCATGCAGAGACGTGAAAAAGTAATCTGTTGCAGTCATAGGACTGAAAAACTGTTGAAAACAGAAAGAAAAAATAACTGGCATCGATCTTCCCACGCATTCATGTCTGTTCTTCAGGCTTTTCAAACGACAAAAATTTTGGCTCATCTACACTCAAAGCATTTGCAGACGACAATACAAGCGTGGCTCAAATGATCAAATCTGTCTTTGATCGAGAAGAAAACATTGTGTGAAAAGGAAAAAATGCTGGTTACCAGCATTTTCTTCTTTTCACACAATGTTTCCAAAAGCCTTATTTCAAAGGATAGTTAAACTCGGACTTGTTTGGTAAAAGGTTCATTCTGTAGTACTTCAGGAGCTCCAGCCTAGTACTGGTTAAAACCAGGAAATACGTTAATATGTGAACTGTCGCCGTGATATGACTGAAAGTAATATTGAAAGCGGGGTAAAACACCATCCAATCAATCAATTTTTAGTAATCGACTCTATACTGCCAAAATATTTTTACATCTTCTGCCGAATTGTATGGTCAGTAATGTTGTTTGATCTCACCGGGTCTTGACTGTTTATGTTCAATTATGCATGTGACCCGGATATCTTGAAAATGACTCCAAACTTACACAAATAAACCCTTCATTGCTCTATATTCTTTCGAGATTAGTATGAGAACGGCAACACTAAAAGAACTGATCAGCGCTCTGGCAAAGGCAGATCTCATACATCTTGACAGTGCTAGGTACCACGAAAGTCATCACAATCATAATTATCATGGATCCATAAACATGAGCCACGCTCCGGCAAAAGGGGTTTTAATGCATCTCCGCCATCCATGATACCAGTCAAAATATCACATAACTATGGATCCGTAATAGGCGCTTATTTTAACAACCGACCTAATCGTGAGGTAGACTGGTCCTTTGACATACAGAGCATTGACCAATGGCGAAAAGTTTCGGCCCAGGTCAGCCTGCGCGGACTGCGCAGGCTGACCGGGGTCGATACTTTTCGCAAATGCATTCAGCCCCCTTTTCACAGAGCATGGCTCGAATCTATTGTGTCTAATAACCGGCTGATTCATAAGATAGAGTAGTCCTGGGATATGCAGAAAATATACAGATAGCGACAAATTTCGATCCGTGTAAGCCTGCGCGGACCGCTATGCAAGCTGACAAGAGTCCCTTTTTCCCCTCAGCATTTTCTACCCTATCAAAGACAGAAATCATTCTTTGAACTGCATTTAATTTGACGTCTCCAAAAGCTTTCAATTTTGCCAAGTCCAAAATTTTATCGTTTGGTAAAGATTTATATATACTTCCACCCAAAGCCGACCAATCATCTAGCCAGCCTTAGAATTGAAAATTCCAGTACTTCATAAGTTTAGTAATTAGAAGGTCTTTTTTCAGAGTTACATATTTGTATTGTATGTTGGCAAGTTGGATATCTTGACAATCTCTAGACTGTACATTTGGAAAACACAGAGTCGTGTTTGTATGCATTATTAATTACGTTATCCCCCAGCAAGTTAATTGAATCATATCACTTTTTTTCTTTTCTCGTGGTAATGAAGAAGGGCCAGTAAATCCCGAAATCACAATATCATTTTTTTTTTTCAATGACAACGGCGTTGGATTGGTAATAAGAAAATTCTGAGTTCGAATCCCGCTGGTCACAGAGAGTGTCCTTTGGCAAGGCGCTTACGATCCCCGGCCTAGCATTGATAAAACAAGTGAAATGGCATAAGGCCCCGTTCACATGTAAACATCTATTAACTCTTTACCACACAATCCCGACTTTTAACGACCCTTAAAAGGAAGCCTTTTGAAAACATTGTGGGAAAAGGAGAAAATGCTGGTAACCAGCATTTTCTCGTTTTCCCACAATGTTTTCTACCCGTCCCATGGCAAATTTCAATTCTTAAGTCACATTCAATTTGTTGTCTGCAATTGCTTTCAATTTCGCCTAGTCTAAAATTTTGACCTTTCGTAAAGAGTTAAGTAGGTTATTATCGTGAGTATAAATACCTCTAGGGTAAAAATATATACACAGCGCTCTGGCAAAAGGGTGGTAATGCATTTCGGTGATGCATTGTACAGAGCAAATCATAACATAATCATGGATCCATAAAATCCATTTTGTCTAACAACCAACTGAATCATGAGGTAAACTGATCCTTTGACATGCAGAAAATTGACCAAAAGGAAAAAGTCTCGGCCCAGGTCAGCCTGCGCGGACTGCGCAGGCTGACCTGAGTCGATACTTTTCGGAGATGCATTAATCCCTCTTTTCACAGAGCAGGGCTCATATTCTTTGCACTTCCTGCGAAGATCATGCAAAAGTAGTTTTACTTAGAAGTAAATTTACTCCTCAAGCAAAGATGTCATGTGGGTAGGCCACAGAACGTGCAGTCTGATCCTGGAGCTCTACTGTCCGCTTGCTCAATCACACTTAGGTCTGCAAGATTAAGATCGATCTGTGTTTCTGTGAATTGTATTGTCAGCTGTCGACAGAGGTCGAATTTACATATGGCCTGCAACATGCACAATGGGACCTGATGACAGTTGCGTAAAGTTTCGTCTCGGTTTAGCCTGCGCAGTCCGCGCAGGCTAATCCGAGACGGCACTTTACGCCTACATAAGATTTTGTCATACAGTAGACTTTCGTGAAACAGAAAATCACATAAAAATGGAAAGTGTCGTCTCGGATTACTCAATACGGACTGCACAGGCTGATCTGAACGACACACTTACGCATATGTCCGAAGGCCCCTTTTCGTGTATTGCACGCCATATTGGGCGCTGAGAGAGGTAAAATAACTGCGAAGAAACAGGCCAAAAGTAATGTATAGAAAAGAAGCCATCTTCGCAGGCCAAGGTGACCATCACTACATGGATAAAATCCACGTAGTGATCGTCACCTTGGCTTGCGAAGATGAAACGACGCCTGCAAGTGCAAAAAGATTTTATCCTGAGCTGACGAAGATTTAGAAGATTTGCTTGCGTTGGGGAATGAATCATTTAAAGATGCATCTAAATACTCGTTTCCAGCCCGTTTTTAACCCATTTTATCTTTATTTTATCAAACTATAATCATCCGTGTATCTTCATGCCAAACGTTGCCCGTGTTACAGATAGAAAATGCATTCATTTTCTTGGGGGCATCAAAGAATTCACTGTTGTGACGTTTCCAGTTTTAGATTAAAAGATTTCCCGTATATGTATTTTATGCCTTACACAACATATATCTGTAATATACATGTATCTGTGTTTACACAGCTGACTACATTTTAAGATATTCTACAGTCTATCAAATTTTTACAGCGCTTTTTTTCTCTCTGGCTGTAAGGGTGTACAGGTATCTTTAAATGTTCACATGTCTACTTTCTGAAAGGACAAACTTCTATCAAATGTAGATACTTGTGTGAAATATATCAGCATTTGAACGCAAATATAGCAAATATGAACCTCGCTCTGGCAAAAACAGGCTTAATGCATCTTCGTGATGCAATGTACCGAGCAAATTATCACATAGTTATGGATCCATAGCATCCGTTTTGTTTTAAAACCGATTGAAGCATGAGGGTAGAATGATCCTGAAACATGCTAGTAGGATATATAATGCTCGAGCTAGGCCATTACCCCTTTTGCCTCTCATACCTTACGCAAAAACGATAAAACTTACCAAATAAACCAAATGTTAAATAATGCTGAGGTACTTATACAAATCCAACAATCTTATAATTTTAGCTAGCCCTTATCCCCTCTGCTATTCCTTAAACAATATGCCATGCATTATCAATTTCATGTAACACGCACTCCCTCTAAGCCGCATGCTCATAAAATTATCACCCTCATTAAACTTACGCAAAACCAAATAACAAGCTTCATAAAACAAATGACTTAACCTCTATCTTAATCCTTTTACCTTTAATTCAATTATTATAACATATCAATCCCTTATGTAGTAGATGAAAAATTTTTTCGAAAAAAAAATTTAATTATTAAAAAATTTCATCATCACGCGTCATTGCTTCAGATACTGAGTTACTCAGATACCGAGATACTGAGATACTGAGTTGCTCAAGACAATCACTTACATCAGTTAATCGCCAAACCCCCCATCAACCAACGCGTCATGCAATGGCTAGCCAGTTTATGAGTTAGTGGGTGGGTTAAGATATTAATAAAAAATTGATTTTAAGGTAAAAGATCGCACAGAGACAGTAGGTAAGATGAATAACAAAAAAAAAGCTTTAGGTCAAACAAGTAGAGGGCAGATTAGTTTTATTAGAGATGATACAATGTATAAACTAATAAATACAGCGGATTTACCTATGATTAGCAGAAAAATAAATGATAAAATTGTTACTAAATTAAAAGAAAATGTAAGCAATAAATGTTTAAAGAGAGCATTTGATTATTTAAAAAAAGGAAAAGTTAAAACTGAAGATAAAAATGAAAAAATGAAACAAATAATACTTTTAGAAATTGATAACATTCATGAACTAGTAAAAAACAAAGTAAGGAAATATACAGATTTACAGCAAAGTAAGAAAAGACAAGGAATAATATTGTTAAGAAGGGAGATATTGGATACCATAGATAATTTACGTATTATTGAAGATATAATAAACAACAATGAAGTGAATAAAAATTAAAAATTTTTTATTTTGTTAACAAATAAAAAGTTTTATTTTATTTTATTTTTAGTCTTGCCCCTATGCTTCATCGGTCAGCTTATAATGACCCCATGATAAAGTTCTATAACTTCCATCTCTCAGTATCAAACCCTTTTTATCATCTTTAAAGCTTAATGCTATTTTATTCATTTTTATAGTTGTTAATTCATGATGTTTACTTTTTATTCCTCCCATAGTTACATAAAAATCTTTTTCAGTATCCAAACAATCTTTATAAGTTTTAAATTTTAAGTCATTTTTAATTACAGACTTTTTAACTCCTTTACATTTTTTAGTTTCTGATGAACTATCTTCATAAACAAACATACCATTTTTATCAGTTATTGCATTACCTTTTTCATCTTTTCTTAAGATAAATTTTTTCATAGCATAAGTTTTTGCTCCAGGACTTACAAATCCAGTTAAAAGATCTCCTTCCATTTCATCCTTAAACTTACCTAACACATTACAATTTTTATCACTATACAATGGATGATTTTTTGGATAATTGCTAAAGTCAAACAAATCATCGGCATCCTCTTTTAAATCTTCATACAAATCTTCAGTTTCTATTTTTAAAACATAACTATCAGTATCAGTATAGCACATAAATACTTTATCTTCACCAAATTTATTTTTAAAATAGTTATAATAATCTTCTAACATAGTTGTTTTGCTAATATCAAGTATGCTTACTCCTAAATAAATTGGCTTATCATATTTAATACTTGTTTTTTTCATATGAACAGCAACCAAATTTTCATCAAATATAGTATGATTATGAAAGTTATGTTTTGCTGTTAACTTTTTAAAACGTTCACTATTTTCACCATTAACTAATTCTATGTTTACTCTATTTCTTATATTTTCCATGGTTTTACCAAAAACAGAATTCATTGCTAACTTCCATAAATTATCTAAAAATTTATTTTTATCCTTCTTTGCTTGTGTTCTTAAAGCCACACACTTATCAACATATTTTTTAATAGCGGTACTCTCTTGATATTTAATTCCACGATGTATTTTTTTAATTTTTAATCCTAATCTCTGGTAAGTCTTTAAAGCTTCATGATGAAGTATATATTTTTCCTTATCATTTAAGTTTGGTATTAACTTTTCTACTTTACTAACTTTTAATTTTTCTGCTGCTAAAGGCATTTCATTATGTAAATCATGTAACTCTTTTGGATACTCCAAATCAACCTCCAGGGTACACGGATATTTTTCCCAGTTATTTAATTCTTCTTCTGTCATCCACTTAAAATAGTTTACAGGTAAAGGCTTACTCATAGCCCAAGGATAAAGACTGTTTTTATCAATATAAAACCCATATATACTAGGTTTAGTTGAATCATACTCATCACCCATATACTTATTGTTTGCTTCAAAATGTCTAATACTTGTCATGCAAACACCACCCCTTTTTGATGCTTCATAAAAGTTAAGCATATTAATATCAGTAAGTTTTTCTAATTTTATTTCGCTTACCTTAAGCATAGCATCCCATCCAAATCCAGGAAAAGTATAATACCAAGCAGGATCTAAGTCAAATTCTTTATGCAAAGAAAATCTAAAGTTTTCCATAACATCAGCTAAAAGTACAACATCTGTTTCATTGTATAGTTGTAAATAATCAGACATAGTTTTGCAACCAAAAACATCCCACACTTTTAATGCGTGTGCCAAATCTTTTTCTTCAATTCCTTCTCCATTTAAGCTTGAATAAAATTCTTCTATAGGTGGTAGTTGCGTTTCTTTTAACTTATCAAAACTATCCATCCATTCATAAGGAAAGATACCCTTTCTACTTAACAATTTTAATTTTTCTTCTGTATAACCACCACAATAATTTTCTAAATAATACTTTAAATTTTTAAAATTTTTTTCTTTTAAATTTTCTACAATTTTTTCTAAACTACTAGCTAAAAACTTAAAACTATCAAGAAATCTTAACTTAATATGATTATTTCCTACCATAAGATGTTTTGTAAAACTAATATATTTTTCTTCTGTGTTAGGTAAACAATCAATTCTACCACTAGTTTTACCAAGATACTTAATAAAAATATGTGCATCATAACCAGATAAATTATGAAAGATAACAGGTATAAAATCAGGAACTTTTGCCTTAAGATTACATTCATTATGTGCGGCTCCTCTATAATTACCAGTAAAATGACAATGATCTCTTACTTTATAATTTTTATGCGTAAATTCACCACCACATATCCAACAATTTACTTCATTTTTATGTTTTCTAACTTTATCTTCAGTTAAATTTTCTATTTTTACTGGGTTTTTATAAAATTCTTTATAAAGTTGTTTAGCATCCTTAGTTAAAGTATCTATAAAATGTTTTTCGGCATCCTCACCTACATATCCTCTTAATACTGGTTTCATAATTTTATCATTAAAAGGACAAATTAAATAGTTATAACTTACAGGTATATGCTTTTGTGTTTCAATAGTATTACTTTTTTGTTGTGGTTCTATTTTTTGTAATATACATTCAAAATCAGCAATAACAACAAATGGTACCATAATTTTTCTACAATAGTTTTTGAACTTTATTAAAATTTCGTCAGGGTTTTCAGAATCAAACTTAGGCATTATTATATCAACTCCATCATGATCTTTACAACACTCCATATGTTTTTCTAAAAATTTTTCACTACCAAAATGATTCATACAAAGCATACAATACTCTACATTATGATTAGAGGCTGTTTGAGTTCTCAGTAAAGCATTAATATTTTTTATTAAAACATAATGTGATTTTTCTTCTTCATCTTCAATATATAACAAATTTATATGATTTTCTTTTAAACTTTTTATAACTCTAATACGTTTGATTTTTTCCTTACCTTCTACTATCCCAAAAACATTAACGCTAATTGTTGGATTTTGTCTTTCAAACTTATCTATATCCTGTAAAGAAACAGGATATTTAATTCCTTTCATATTTAAGCTATTTTTCTTTGATTTTAAATCACTATCAACTCTTTCAGGATGATTATCTGTTGGATTTAAATACCTTAAAATACAATCTGTAAAACATTCATCATCCTTACTTTTCATATTAATACATGCCTTTTTATTAGCAATCCACTTAGGTAGGGGTAACCAACCACCTGCTCTTAATGGATCATAAATAACACTATGCAACTTTAAATGAACCACACTAACAAAATCCCACCCACTACCACTTGAAACAAAATTAACAAAATTTTCTAAAATTCTATTTACCATTTCATAGTATAATTCTATTACATTTGTTCCTTGTAAATTAATCTCATATTTTTTACCTTTACCATCTTTATCTTTAGAAGAAAAATTTGCTTCTACTCTTTGTTCATTATTACCTTCTTCTCTTCTCATAATACACTGAAGATTTAATTTTACTTTTTGACCACGCATGCTATTTAAAAGATTTATAATTGATGAATGTGTTAGTTCTAAAAACTCTTGTGGTGTAGCAACAGGTATTCCTTCTATTTTATGTTCAGTTGCATATTCTTTTAAGGCAGATCTACTTTTTATTACGTTTATCTTATCCAATTTATCATATATACTTTTTATTTTATTTTTTAAAGCATTAAGTTCTGGTGTTATACTTGGTTGTTCTACTCTTACATTTTCTAAACTCCTTAGCAAATCATTAACTGAAGTAGTTGGTGAAGTGACCAGTCTTTGTCTTGGTGGTATATAGGGCGTTGGTTGTAATATTGGTGCATCAATGGTATCTAGGTCTCTATCTAATATTGAAGGTCCCGTATTAGTCAAAAGAGTTATCAATTCATCACGTCTAAGCCTTGAGTATCTTCTTAATCCCCTTTCCCTTGCTAGATTTCTTAATCCAGCTACATTATATCTATCAAATTGACGATCCATTTTTTTTTAAATAAAAAATCCTTTCCTTAAGTCAAATTTTTATTATTTTTTCATAAATAATAAAATTAAAGAATGTCAATTCTATATTTACCATTCCATACTCTACCATTCCAGTTTTCAATCGTTTGTGGACATTTATCTATATACTTAGAAGCCTTGTAAATTGATGGAAACTCTTTCACCTCTTCAGTTTCTACATCCTTTAAGGTAACCCTCTTTGGGTTTTTAGCAATATCCTTTAATCTTTCATAATTAGGAATTTTTTTTAAAAATTTTTTTTCTTCCTCTTCAGGATACAAACCATGCTCTTTTAACACATCAATATACTTTTTCTTGTTCCAATAGGAATACCACTTAATATTGTTATCTGTTAATATTTTCTTAAAATCAGCAACCTTTTTCATTTTTTTTAAGTAAAAAATTACTTAATATACTACACTCATCTTATTCCCATCACTCTGGAAGTTAATTAACCTGTCACTAAGTAAAACTGCATATGCTTCAGTATTTGCGGCAGGATCTACTCCAAATGTTGCTTTAACATGTATATCAGTAACAGAATACTTAAGCCTTTCACTTTGTTTTGATAAATCAAACACAAACAAAGGAAAAAAATCTTTAAATTCTAATGGGGTAATATTAGGGTTTGATACCAATTCATCCATGTTAAAAAACTTTTTTCTAAACGTGGATGCCTCTCCATATATTCTACTAAATTGATTTTTATTAAAATCTATATCATGATCATAGATAGGATATTTTTTAGAACCTAACATTACATAAATATTTTTCACATTTAAGTGATCAAACACGGCCGGGTTTTGATTTTGTCTATTACTTTTTTCAATTTGAAAACCAATAATTAAGAATCGTGGTACCTCAGGAGATGATTTAGATGATAACCTCCAAGTAAAACTTGTTGCTCGTGGAACCATAATATTATCACTTTGTATCATTCTATACCCAACCGGGAATTTTTCTTTCTTCTCAATAAATTTATAAAGTTCCATCCTATTTCCATCTTCCGGTTCAACATGAGGAATAAACCAAGATACTTTAGATAATTCCACTCTACCTTCATCAATACCAGCTTGTTTAAAAATTGCGTCATTATTATTATTTCTTGTTAAAGTAAGGGTTTGTTTCATACCATATAAAACTTTGTTGTAATCTTCACAAAAACCAAATATATGTTTCAATGGTATCCTAAAACTAAATGTTCCAATTGGATCGGAACTAAAAATCAAAGCTCGTCTAAATTTAAAACCTAAATTTGTGGTTGGATCGTTAGTATCATCATTATCTTTGTACCAGAGTTGATTTAGTCCCTGTGATTTAGAAAAGTCATCAGGGTATTTTAACAGTCCTAACATTGTGCTAGTTTGACCAGGATAATTAATGTTTTCTATCTCTTGGCCACTAAGTTGATATCTAATATTTTTAAATAAATACATCATCCCATTATTTATTAAGGTAATTCTATCAGCTTGTCCATAATCTCTGTTTGCACCACCGACAGGATCTAAATATTTTTCTAATTTTCCAATAATTTCTAAATATGACTCTGAAGGATGATAAAAAATATCTTGTGTTTCAATATCAATCCTAATATTTCCTCCAGGGTTGTTTAGATTGGTTCCTGTAATAGGTTGATATTCATAGTATTCATATTCATTAATACTATTGTCTTTAAAAATTGGCGCTTTAATATTTAAAATATCCATTTTTTATCATATACAATTATAATTTTTAAGTCAAATTATAATTGTTTAAATTAATTTGCCCATAGTTGAGGGAATGACTTGTTTTCATCATTTACATACACACCCTTAAGTTTAATATTTTTAATTTTTTTTACTGAAAGGTTTTTTTTTATTTTTAGATAAATTCTATTTCCGTAAAGTATGGTTACCTTAGACATATTATTTTTTTTTAGATATTGATTTACATCTTCTTCAAATTCCTTAATGATATCAGCTTTTTCAGGTGACAATTTTAAAACAACCTTTTTATAATCATAATTTGTATCACTGCTATCTATTACTTCACAATCTTCATCAAGTTTTAAATTAGCATAAAGGATACTAACCTTTTTTGTATCGTATTTTTCATAATGCGTTAAATTAAATTTTAGATTAGTCATTCTTTTTATTTAATGTAATAATTTACTTAACTTTAAGTTCATAATACTTTAACTCCACCACCCTTACTATTTAACTTCTTAACTAAATCTTGAATAGCAATTGCACTACCATCTATTAAAGCATTAATATTTTGCTCTGCAGGTTGAGTTATTTTAGTAGGCTTTTGAGTATATTTTTCTATAATCTTTTTAGATTTTGGTGTTAAAGCCTTTTGAACTAACTTTTTACCTGCATCAACCGCGGCACTCTTTCCAACCTCTAACGCTTTCTTTGCTCCTTCCTTAGCTACGCTCTTACCAACATCAACTGCTGAAGATGCAATTTGTTTAGCTGCGCTGCTTGTAAAGAGTTTTGTAAGAAAATTGGTTAAAGTATCAAATATTCCTGTTCCTCCATAAGCATATTCTCTTTTAAATCCTCTCTTTTGTGATGTAATCATTTTTATAGTTTAGACATTAATTTTTTATAAGCTTTTGTATCTAATATACGCTGTCTTTTTAATTCATCACAAATACTTACCAACTCATTTCTTACGCCTGTATGACCGGCTCCTTTACTTGCCATTAAGAGGTCTAATCTTTCTAATAGTGCATTAGGGTCAGATGGAATTACCGTAATTCCTTTTCCTATACTAATACTTTTCCAAATTTTTTTAAGTATTCTTCTCCACTTAGGCTTAAGATTTTTTTCAAGATATTTTTCTTTACCTTCTGATGGGTTGTTATTGTAATAAAGAGCATTAGTTCCTATCATTATAAACTCATAATTTTCTAAATCGGTTTTATCATATTTTTTTTCGTCTGGGTTTTTAGAAATAATTAATTCCCACAAACCATGTGAATCAGTATCAAAATCTTGTAAATCAACTAACACAAAGTAATTGCCATAAATATTAACTTCTTTATCACCAATATATAATAATCCATCATTTTCATAAAACCCAAACGTTGTATCAACTTCTTCTTCTTTATCATATCTTTTTAACTGTTTTTTTGCAATATTTCCAAGAAAATATGGCATTTTTGTACCTTTTTCTTTACTTTCTATTTTAATACTATTTATTTCATCAAAGTTAAGTTTTTCTAAATCATATGCTAATACAGAAGGAAAACCTTTTAAGTTAATAATACTTTCATTCTTTTTTAGTCCTACTTTAGGGTCTATTGTTTCCGTAATAGGTCTAAAAAACCTAGAAAGTTGTTGTTGATATTTAAGTTTGCCTTCTTTCTCTGCAAGCTGATTATCATGAATTCTTTTCTTCAGTGCAAGAAATTCTTTTACTGTCAATTCCCTTTTTAAAGGGTCTGTTATCTTTAAAAATGACATTTTTTTTAAAAGTAAAAAAAATTTTTAATTTGTATTATCAATCTCACACGCACAAGAACACTTAAACTTAGGCGGTTTTATTTTTAATTTGAATGGCTTCCATTGTGCCTTTCTACAAGTCTCCTGAATTCCTCTCGCGCTTCTATTCGTCCCTTCTCTATTAAACTCTCTTGATCCTCTAGCTTGCTTTTTTTCTTTGACTTACTCCTAATTTCTTCCTTCATTGACTTGTATTTTTCCAATTCTTCCATAATTAAAGTAAATTCTGAATGATCTATTTTGTTGTCTGTTATTGCTTTTGATATATGTGTAAGTAGTGTGTTTAGCTTTGAATCAGCCAACATTTTTATCTGAAGATGTTTTTCTGATTTTGTTCTGGTTCTTCTAACTACAAACTTACCAACTAAAGCGGATAACCCAACAACTAAAGCACAACCTTCTAGAACCATCGTTGCAGGTATCGCTACTACAGTTGAGAGTAAAGCGATCCCCCCTGCTCCGGCCCCTAGTGCTATAACGGTTAGTCCAGCTTCTACATTGTCTACATTCTTACTAATCTTTAAATACTTTTTACTTAGTTGCTCTCTTTCCTTAACTTCATTTTCCAGAAAATCCTGTATCTCTGATATCTTTTTAAGTCTGAATGATTGGCCATTGTCTTCTGCTGATAGTATTGGCTGTATTGATGGCGCATTTGGTATATTTCGTGCTTCTGGTAACTCTGGATAAATCTTTTCTTTTAATTCCATTTTATTAACAACAACTATTTTTTAAATTGAGTAGTAAAGTCGACACAAAAATTTGCCTTCATCAATTTTTACTAACTTTTTTGAGTTGTTTGTAATTGTGGTAACCATGTCATCCACTTCTTCTAATGTAACTTCATTTGTAATAGATATTTGATTAAGTTTTAGAGCATAAGATAGAGAAACTAAAACAAAACCTTTACTCATATTAAAACCCATACCTAAAGCCATCGTTCTTGTTTTGCCTCCTTCTAATACTAATGGTTGTTGAGTAAAAATATCCCATGAAACAGAATTAACTTTTTTAGCTGGATACTTACCTTCAACAGGTTTCCAAAAAATAGTTTTTGGTTGAACTATTTTATGATATCCATTTTTATTTCCATTTCCAAATTTATGTACATTCATTTTTTAATTTATAATATTGCTCCTAATATAGGAATATTAGCAAATGGGCTATTAGGTCCTAAAAGAAGACCTTTTCCATCATAAATTTTTGACCCTTGTTTTAAATACAATCCATCACCAACGGAACTCAATCCTTTACCCTTTGCTGGACTAAGAAATAAACCTTCACCATCAGTTTCTACTTGACATATACAGCCACCTTTCTTAAGGTAAAGCCCGTTGCCCATTGCTTTTTGGACTCCTGAAGAAGCAAGACCAGATAGCGCACCAACTCCTATAGCGGGTAAAACGGTTCTTGCTAATGTTGGTAAAACTGATGAAGCTAAACCAGCTAACAAAGGTAAAAATCCACCTTCTACTTTCATGTTATGCTTAAGTTGTCTAGGAGTCATTCTAAACGTTGCTCCCTTTCCGTCTTTATAAGCTTTTGTAATTTTATTTACTTGTGAATTGGTTAATGCTATTACATCATTACCATGTATATCCTCATGCTTTAAACGAATACTTGCTGGAGCTTTGTTTCTAAAAGAATGTAAAATTTTTTCCTTTTGTCCGTCTGATATATTTATTTTAGCGTTAATGTAGTTTGTCATTTTTTATATCTATCTTGCTTCTCTTATATGAAATCTAATTGTTAAATTTTCCCCTCTTAGATTTAGTAATGTTCCATCTTGATCTGTAATTGATACATTTAAATCATGTATTTCATTTAATGTTAGGGGAAGATAAACAAGGTTTACCGGATTTTCTATTATTTTATATCCTGGTGATACATTAGGAAAAAAACTGTAAATCGTATTTCTTTGTGAACCATTAACATAACTACCTGAAATTAAGTCAATATTAACTAACAAGCTATTAATACTAAGAATATTTACTACATTTTCTGATTCATGAAATCCTTGTAGATATTTTGCTCTATTAAATCCTAATACTTTTCCAATACTTCTGCTTTGATTAAAATCAACCCGATATCCATTTTCAACATAAAGAATAGATTTTAAAGTATTAGTGTTTGCGGAAATATTAATATAATATTCTTCATTAACTAGGTCATAATGTCCCCTTTTCCTCATTTCTTGTTGTATTGTATCATTAATATCAGCTAAATCATAAGATCCCTCTGGTAATTTTAGTTTTACCCATGTTGCACCATTGTCAGGTGAATAAACAAATGTGTTGTTGCTTTTATCAATATTAGGAAATGAATAGTAAGTTTCAAGGTTAACCAACGCCACTTCATATTCTTTATCTTGGTCTAATTTAAGTGGTGGGTTAAATCTTGTTTTAAACTCTGTTTTGTTATCGTTTACGATAATTTGAAATGATGTTTTATGGTTAGTGTTTTTTACTATCTTTTCAAGTAATTCTACTTCCATTTTATAATTTGTAAAATATATTTTTAGAATGAAAATATATTTTTAATGGTAATCCTTGTAATCTCGTGGTATGTAAAAGTTGTCAAAACCACATCTATATTTTCCATCATTACGG
This sequence comes from Tridacna gigas, assembly GCA_945859785.2. Classification (NCBI taxonomy): domain Eukaryota; kingdom Metazoa; phylum Mollusca; class Bivalvia; order Cardiida; family Cardiidae; genus Tridacna; species Tridacna gigas. Next base: position 24,484,265 of record OX244030.2, read on the forward strand.
TTCTTAGTTAAATCAATCACAACAAAACCATGAGGTAATTCCCAACATTTTTTACAAAAATTGATAAACTCTGTTTTAGTCATATCATCCCCTATATGATCACTATAAATATGGTTAAGATTTTTTAAGTCTTGTCTAAACAAGCATATTAAGTTAGCATTTTCTCTAATAGTTTGACGAGGTAATCTAAAATAATTTTGTGCCAGATAAAAACAATCAGCATTACTATGTCTACCCCTTACATAATAGTTTTCACACTTGTTTTGTCTTTCTAAAAGTAAGTCATCAAATATCATTAAGTTTTTATTTGATGCATTTAAATCTCTTGGGTCAGGAACATCACTAGCATATTCAAAAAATTCACAATTGATATCAGATTTTTCCTTAATTGTTTTTGCCCATTCTTCAACTAATGCTGTAGGTGAAATATCACGGTTTTGAACTTCATCTTTAAGTGAAAACAGCCTTAATATATATTCTTTTGGTATTTTTTCTTCAAAGGCTTTTTTAAGTATGCGATATTCTGGTTGAAACAAACTTTTACCAAAAACGCATAAGTTGTTATAATCTAACCAATCAGATCTTAACAAAAGGTTAAGTAAAAGTGTAGTTTTACCACACCCTGATTTACCTACTATTAAGCCCCTGATGCTCCTAGGTAAAAGGGGGTGATTAAATCTTTTTGCTAACGCTTCATTCCATGATAAATTAACAATATCCATATTTTATATTTAAAATTTTATTTTAATATAAAAAAAATGTATTGCGTTAAATGTAAAGAGAAAACTGATACTACTGATATACAATATGTAGTAAGTAAAAATGGTAAAAATATGGCACGAGGAAAATGCGTTAATTGTGGTACCGTGAAAACACAATTTATTAAACAACAAGAAGGTGGTTCGTTGTTAAACAAAGCAATCAATAACTTACCTGTTGAAATGCATTTACTTGGGCATAACTTTACTGGTCCTGGTACTAAGTTAAAGAGAAGATTAAATCCTGACTTAACACCTAAAGATTGGTCAAAGCCTGTTAATCGTGTTGACAAGGCAGCATATCATCATGATATCTGTTATCTTAAGCATAATGATACTAAAACACGTAATGATGTATGTGATGCTAATATGCTTAAAGAGTTAAAAGGCATCTATAATCCAACTATTAAGGAAAGAATGGAAAGAGGATTGGTTTCCTCATTGATAGGAACCAAGAAAAGATTTGGTATGGGTGTGAGTAAAAAAAAAATTCACTAGCAGAAGAATTACATAAACCTGTAAAAAGAAAATTTAAGAAAAGGAGAGTTAGAGTAAATGGTATCGATAGGATATGGGCAGTAGATTTAGTAGATATGCAAGCATTTTCTAAACTTAATCGTGGAGTAAAATTTCTTCTTGCTGTCATTGATATCTTTTCAAAATATGGATGGCTAATACCATTAAAGGATAAAACAGGAAAATCTGTTTCTGCTGCACTGAAGAGTATTTTTAAGGAAAGAAAGCCTGAGAAAATGTGGGTAGATAAAGGTAAAGAGTTTTATAACAAAGATGTTAAAGATTTGGTTGAATTGTATTCTACTGAAAATGAAGAAAAATCAAGCGTTGTTGAGAGATGGATTAGAACAATGAAAGAAAAAATGTGGAAGTATTTCTCTGCTCACTCAACAAATGTATATATTGATGTATTACAAAATCTTGTTAAGGAATACAACAACACGAGGCATTCTTCTATTAAGATGACACCAATTGAAGCAAGTAAGAAGAAGAATGAAAATAAAGTTTGGACAACATTGTATCCTGATTATGATCAAGTAAGGGAGGATATCAAACCAAAGTTTTCTGTTGGAGACAAAGTAAGGATAAGTAAAAAGAAAAAGACTTTTGAAAAAGGTTATACTACGAGATGGACTGAAGAGGTTTTTACAGTTTCAGAAGTAAAACATACAACACCTATAACGTATAAGATTGAAGATTTAAATGGTGAAGAAATAAAAGGTTCTTTTTATGAGCCTGAACTACAAAAAACGAGCCAAGAGGTGTTTAGGATAGAAAAGATTATTAAAAAAGGTAAAAAGAAATCTCTTGTAAAGTGGAAAGGTTATTCTGATGAGTTTAATTCATGGGTTGATTATAGTGCTATTGTAAATATTTAACTATATAAAAATGAAAAATATTTTAATTGATAATATAACTTTACCAAATAAACCTTTAAGCAATTTTGAGCTTGAGGATGCTGCAAAAAAATTAAAAATAAAAAATTTTAGAGGAATATTTTTAAGAGATACCCTACCTAAAAAAGTAAGAAATAAAGAATGTGGTATATTTAATCTTGATGACGCAGGCGGACCTGGTACTCATTGGGTTGCTTGGTTTAAAGATGGAAAGAAAAAAATTTATTTTGATAGTTATGGTATTCAACCACCTCTTGAAATTATAGATTATTTAAAAAGTCCATTACATTACAATACGGATCAATTACAACAAGCAGGTCAAGTATTTTGTGGACATTTATGTTTGTACATTCTTAAAGAGTTGTGCTTGGGTAATAAATTTCAAAATGTTTTAAATAAACTTTTTTAGCAATATTTAAAAAATGCCTGTTGATAAATTTGGAAGAATGGATGATGTTAAAACAAGTGGTAATGGTATATCACTTGCTTACATTACTAACAACTTTTTACGTAAAGATGGAACAACCACTGTTACCGGTTCTATAAATATGGATGGTAACACATTAACGAGGGTTAGTAATCCAGTAAATCCTCAGGATGTTGCTACTAAGGATTATGTTGATAATACAGCAGGGGGTAACGCAGAATCACCACTATTAAAAGAAAATGGAAATTTTATTGCTACTGCTCCATTCAATATGGGTTTTAAAAAAATACATAATCTACATGACCCTGAAGAACCACATGATGCTGCTACCAGAAGTTACGTAGATAAGGTTAGTAGAGAAAGTGTCATTGTTAAACGTAATGATGGAAGATTTGTTGCTACAGGAAATATAGATATGAGGAATTATGGGTTAATTAATGTCCTGTCACCGGCTGAACCTGATGATGTAGCAACGAAGGGGTATGTTGATAGTCAATCCTCACCATTTTTGTTTAACCCCATTGATAACTTTTATACAGCAATAGGAGAAATATCTATGGGTAACCGAAGAATTCATTTTGTTGCTCCTCCAATTGAAAATAGTCATGCAGCAAATAAGCTTTACGTAGATAGTGTTATTGAGATGGCTACCGCAGGTGAAAAGGCTTTAACAAAAAACCAAGACGGGTCTTTTTCAATGGCTGGTAAAATAGATATGGGTGGTAACTCAATTACTGGTTTACCAAATCCAATAAATCTTAACGCTGCTGCTAATAAAAATTATGTTGATAATGGTGGCGCCATTGTTAAAAATCCAAATGGAAGCTTTACAGCAATATCTGATGTAGATTTTCAAGGTTTTTCTATAAAAAACGCTGCGATACCTGTAGATGAGAGTGATTTAGTAACAAAATCCTACGTGGATGAAAGGGTATCGCTTCATAAAACAATTATAAGCGTCTGTGCCGAGGAGCAGGGTTCTTTAACAAACGGCCAATATGAGTTTTCTTTTGGTAATGGAAGTACCGGAGTAAGTCATGGGATGGGAGGTTATTGTATGTCTGCTTCTGGTAGAATTATAAGAGGGACTTTAATGATTGTTAAGGGAACCGGAATTCTAAAAGAAGAGGCAAAAGTTAACATAGTCGTAAATGGAGTTGAACAGATTGACTACTCTATAATAAAAAAGAAAGGAGAAGGTTGTAGTTGTGTAGTTTTTCCACAGCCTTTAGAATTAGACCAATGTGATGTTATAAACTTTATAACAAGAACAAATAATCCTAATGCTAAAAATGCATATCTAACAATACTGATAGAGTTAGACTTGTAATAGTTAAATATTTAACCCAGTAAAAGGGTTAGATATTTTATATTTCAAAGTTTTGTCTTGCATTGATGAGTTTAACATTTTCTCCAGGATATTTTTTAAAAAACTTCTGTGTTCTAGGATCTGGATCATCCCGATACACAACTAAAAAACGATCATCGTGAAGATATAAATCTGTAAATCTTGTGAGGTTTCTAATTTTATAAAGAAATTGTTTTAATCCTTCAAAGTCAAGGTTAAAAAGGTATTTTTTTGCTTTGATGCGTAAGCATTCAACCATATACTTTTGTTGTATCGCTTCTGGAATTTTCATTTTTTATAGAAACTTAAAGTTTATACTAAATTCTTCAATTTCGTTAAGACAGCTTTCTAGGTAACGATGTTCGTTTGGGCAATCTATAAATCTTTGTTTAAAGAGAGATAGCAAATCAGTTAACTCTCTAACATAGAAACAATGCGTAAATCGCATGCCATTACCGCCGGCATAGAATATTATCTTTAGAACATCTTCTTTAGGTTGTTCATAAAGCATTTTACTGCAGTAGTAGTATATATCGCTAAACCATCTTGGGTTTTTATAGGGCATTAGACCGGTTCCATTTGTGTAAATGATTTTGTTTGTGTTTATAGGATAAATATTTGATTTATCCCTAAGTAGGTCACTTAACTTATGTTTAAAATCTGGCTCTAGTTCTAGCATTTTATTTTATGAAAATTTTTTATTAATATTCTAATTCTACTATTTCATCCACGATGTCTTCTCTAATTTTCTCATATTCTTCTTCCACCACAGCTTTCAACTGTTGTTCTGGTACCGTGATACCCTCTTTCTCTTTCAACAAAAGATTTTCTAGTTTTTTATAAATTTCATCCTCTTTCTTTTCTAAATATGTTCTTATATTAGCCAGGGTTTCTCTTTTAAAATCATCATAAGAATTACAAAACCGTTCTTCCATTTTAGATATGTGACAATCTGTTGTGTTTTTTAAACCGTTTTCTAGTTCTTCTATGTCTATATATTCATATCTCGCATCTCCATATTCGTTGTGAAAAATTCCAACAACTTCTCCTTCTGTTCCATTAAAATCTTCTCTTAACATTACCCCATCTTCTCTATCGATTGACCATCCTTCATCATCACTAAAACTATATGTTAAAAATTCGTTGTATGCTTTATCTAGTAAATCTTCTTTTTCTGCTTTATAATCTTCAATAGTTTTATTACTTTTTTTCTTTGTTTCAACATAAAATTTTAGTTTGTCTTTAAACAGTCTTACAAATCTATCAACAGTAATATCTACTTTATCTTCTTCAACATCGTTTTCATGAAAGTACCATAGAAGATCGTCTTCTACTATTGATTCTTGTAAGCCTTTTAGTTCTAAAAGAATGCAGGGAACCAGGTCGGCTAGTTCTTCTTCTAGCCTTTCTTGTATTTTATCTCTAACATCTAGTGTTTGGTTGTTAGTTGAAAATTCTTGTAAGTCTGTCATCTTACCTACTGTCTCTGCGCGATCTTTTACCTTAAAATCAATTTTTTATTAATATCTTAACCCACCCACTAACTCATAAACTGGCTAGCCATTGCATGACGCGTTGGTTGATGGGGGGTTTGGCGATTAACTGATGTAAGTGATTGTCTTGAGCAACTCAGTATCTCAGTATCTCGGTATCTGAGTAACTCAGTATCTGAAGCAATGACGCGTGATGATGAAATTTTTTAAAAATTAAATTTTTTTTTCGAAAAAATTTTTCATCTACTACATAAGGGATTGATATGTTATAATAATTGAATTAAAGGTAAAAGGATTAAGATAGAGGTTAAGTCATTTGTTTTATGAAGCTTGTTATTTGGTTTTGCGTAAGTTTAATGAGGGTGATAATTTTATGAGCATGCGGCTTAGAGGGAGTGCGTGTTACATGAAATTGATAATGCATGGCATATTGTTTAAGGAATAGCAGAGGGGATAAGGGCTAGCTAAAATTATAAGATTGTTGGATTTGTATAAGTACCTCAGCATTATTTAACATTTGGTTTATTTGGTAAGTTTTATCGTTTTTGCGTAAGGTATGAGAGGCAAAAGGGGTAATGGCCTAGCTCGAGCATTATATATCCTACTCATGCTGAACATTGAACAATAGCAAAAGTTTCAACTCAGGTCAGTCTGCGCAGGCAAACCTGAGTCGATACTTTTTGCAGATGCATTAAACTCCCTTTTTCATGGAGCATGGCTTATATTTCTATGGACCAACGTACATTTGCGAGCCCTTGTTTACCACAGCTAAATGATTTTGGGTGTACAGTGATTGGGGCTTCCGATTTGCGAGACACTTTGTTGGTCCATAGCGATATACATGTATACTTGATTTGTGTGTATACTAGTATATCACCTCCATGAAACAAATAGTACCTGAGTAAAATGTTATATATGTTTACAAGGTGTTAGCTGGCGTCGTAATATGGCATGAAAACCTGTTGATAGTGATGCTCTGACAAAATGGGGTTTAATGCATCGCCGTGATGCATCATACCAGTCAAGCCATCACATAATTACGCTGGTTCGATCCACGGCTTGGCCAATTTCTTTCCGAGGATTGATGATAGTCATCGCGACAGGATTCATTCCTCTCTCACCGCTGACCATTGTTTCGACGATGGTTATGTGGGAAAGCAGCCAGTGGCCTGGAAAGAATATTGTGCGGAGTACTGGTAAAAGGAACTCCAGAAAAGCATGGATAGGTGCACTGGCCGCAGTGATATAACTGAAATGATGTTGAAAACGGCGTTAAACACCATACAATCAATAAACCATCACATAATTATTGATTCATAATAGCCACCCCTTTTTAACAACCGACTTAATCATGAGGTACACTGGTCCTTGGACATACAGAAAATTGACCAATTGGTAAAAGTTTCGGCCTGATACTTTTCGCGGATGCATTAAGCCCTCTTTTCACAGAGCATGGCTCATAATTATTATTGACCACATTTGCCGAAAAAGAAAACAGGGTAACACAAACTATGCAGACTGATCTTGACTGTACACTGTTTGATACCTGATTTCTTTTGGTGTATTCTGAATCGAACGGCTTTCAGAATGAAAATATCTTTTTACTTTTACATATCATCTTAAATTGAACATACTTGTATCATTCACTACTTAAGCCTGATATGTACTTTTTTCTCTCTCTTTCTTGCAGAGTACAGGGTTTTGATTGAGACCGACCGAAAGAATTCGTTTAAGGTTTGTTATTATCCGCTGAGTGAATGGTCAGTTGTCAGCATGGATGGATGGATGGATGGATGGATGGATCGTTCGAAAGTTTGAAACATTCCGATTTAACTTTGAGAATCAACCAAGTTTTTTTCTCATAATTTTCCTTATCGTCTGAACAAATTTGCTTGGTATTCATTGAAAGTTCTCGATATTATTCTATTTCTACTTTCTAAGACTAGTCACCTGATTGGCCGAAAAAGAAAGTCACAGCAAATCAGATGCTTAGGTCTAGAATTAAGCATAAGATCCGAATTAATAATGGTTGGTCAACACAGACCTTCAAAACCTTAACCCTTAACCTGCTAGATAAGTGACATGAAACTTTCAAGCCGATAGTAAAATCCCAAAGTTTGCTATTTCAAAGGTATCTTTGGAGAAAAATTTCTCATCGGACAGTGTAGATCCAAGATCAGACTGCACAGAACGTACAATCTGATCTTTATCAACACTATCTCAAAAGGCCATTGAGTCGAGCTTAGTAGCCTAAGGGTTAACTGACTTCTGTAATAGATCTATTTGTGTGCAAAAATACGAATTTTTTTTGTGTTTCCTCTTGACACTTTACCAGACGACAGAATTTTAGCCTTGTCCAAATTGAAAGCATTGACAAACGACAATTTCAGTGTTGCTCAAATGGTGCAATTTTTCTTTGATAGAAAACATTGCGGGAAGAGGAGAAAATGCTGGTTACCAGCATTTTCTCGTTTTACCACAATGTTTTCAAAAGGCTTCTTTCCCAGGATCGTTAAAATCGGCATTGTGCAGTAAAGGGTTGATCTTTATAAATTGCAGGGCACTGATGAAAAGCGAAGAATCGGTGATTCTGAAGCAAGAAAACCAAAACCCGATTCAAATCCTTTTCTTGATAAAAGAGAGATTCTTATCGAAGAAATGTGTCAATCTGCCGGAAATAGTCGAGGATCGGTATGGGAATTGAGCGGTAGCAAAAAAATTAATGTAACATACTGCGTTATTCCGAAAGCCGGATGTACAACCTGGATTCGAATATTCAAATTTTTAGCCGGACAGAAATTGTCAACTGGAAACCCCATGAGCATCAGTAAACACGAGGTCCATTACAAGGCAATGGATAAATATGTACGGTTTTATATGAAGCGGGATTCTTCCTTCATTGAAGATTCTTGGAGAATAATGACTGTCCGAGATCCATATACCAGACTATGGTCGGCATATATCGATAAGCTTTTGCTGCCAGATTTTTGGCAATCAAAAGGTAGACTAATTGTACGTTTAACTCGACCGATGGCGGCGCCGGAGTCCATGAAATGTGGACATGATGTAACTTTTCCAGAATTTATAGAGTATGTCATACGTAATGGTCACGATATGGCACACGTATCGCAGGATAAACACTGGTTACCGGTTTCAGATTTATGTGATCCGTGTGTTTACAAACCGGACGTGGTTGCAAAACAGGAAACATTTCTGGATGATTTGACATATGTGCTCCGAGAAAAAGGAATGACAGAAATACTGAACGGTATTAAGTCTACAAAACATCCTGATTTCGACATTATGGACGAGATTAAATATAATTTTGAAATATTCAAGCTGCATAAACACTGTACCAGTGTCCTGGGCATCTGTAAGCGTATGTGGATCGCTTTTATTTTAAACGGTTACATCCCTGCTACAGAAACATTCCCAAAACATCTAGAAACGACATTGGACATTAACGTCAATACTTTCTACATCGAAATCATGAAAGTTAGAGATAAATTCAACATGACTCGAGAGGACACAAAACAGCTGAGAAGAAACGCTTTGATAAAAGCGTATTCTAGCCTTCCAAAACAAAACATTTTGGCTTTGCAAAAGTTATATCAAAATGATTTTAAATTCTTCAATTATAGCAGTTTGCCTGATTATGTCACGCTGTGAAGTAAATGTATACGAAATTGATTCCTTCAGGTTCCATTTTTCTTTTTTTATAATAGTATGAATGAATTTGTGTAGACTTGCGTTATTGAGTCTAAAGATGAACAGGCTCATGTATTTTGTGGTGTTGTTACTTAAACGTGTAAGGGCTGATTGATAACTTGTGCACCTCATATGTAAAAGTTTGACTTTTAACGAGCATATTGCCTTATTTTTCCCATGTAAATCCCTTCAGTATCTATACACTTAACCCTTTCCCAAACGATAAATTTTGGACTGGTCCAAATTGAAAGAGTTTGCAGACGACAATTTTAAATTTGATCAAAATGGCAGAAAGGTCTCAAAAAGGGTAGAAAACACTGTGGGAAAAGGAGAAATTGCTCGTTACGAGCAATTTCTCCTTTTCCCACAGTGTTTTCAAAAGACTTGTACTGCAGAGACGTGAAAACCAGGGCTTGTTTGGGAAAGGGTTGAGCATGTTTAAGGGCCGGAGTGCCACTTAACCCTTTACCAAACGACAAAATCTTAGACTTGTCCAAATTGAAAGTATTTGCAGACGACAAAATAAATGTGACTCAAAAATTGAAATTTGCTTTGGGAAGGGTAGAAAACATTGCGGGAAAAGGAGAAAATGCTGGTTACCAGCATTTTCTCCTTTTCCCACAATGTTTTCAAAAGCTTTCTCTTTGAGGGTCGTTAAAAGTAGGGACTGTGTGGTAAACAGTTAAAAGAAGTCCTTTTCTTGGCCGTTCAGAAAAGTCCTCCTTTAACTAGGTTAAAACTTGCCAGATCACTCAATTTTTTGTTTACTTTTGGCCTGATTTTAAAATTCATTTCTCTGCCAGCCACTATCACTTGGACCGACCACACAATAATAGATTGCCATCTTCACAATATTTTTCATACTTTTAAATGGTATGATTTAAATTTACATGCATTTTAACATCTGCATTTTTTGGCCGCTTTTGGGCCTTTAGACGGATATTTCTGAGGTCGTCTGCTGAAATTTGTGTCAGGGTGAAATGAGGTTCCAGTCACAAGTAATCCAACTTCGTCGAGCCTCAACCATTGCAGAATTAATCTACATGTATATGAGCCATGTTCTGGCAAAAGGGGGCTTAATGCATCTCCGTGATGCATGATACCATGCAAGCTATCACATAATTAGGGATCCATAATAGCAGAGACATACAATACACATCTAATCTATGTCTCTGATAATAGCCACTTTTTTTAACAGTCGACTTAATCATGATGTAGATTGTTCCTTTGACATACAGAAAATTGACCAGTAGCGACAATTTAGACATGTCCAAAGTTTTGTTATTCAACCCTCTTTTTCCCAGAGCGCCCCTCATATGTAGAAAATGTTCATTCACACACCCTGTAAAAACTAACGTATGATACGAAACTAACGAATAATACGAACTGACGAATAATACGAAACTAACGAATAACACAGAAACCTTCAATCCAGCAACAAATGACTTTCATTACAATTACGACCGAAAGCTTTCAAACACTCAATGTCATTTTTTCAAATGAGACGGAGCATTTATTTAACCCTTTACCAAACAATCCCGAGTTTTAACGACACCCCACAAGAAAAAAAGACCTTTGAAAATATTGTGGGAAACGAGAAAATACAAGTAACCAGCATTTTCTCCTTTTCTCACAATGTTTTCTGTCCAATAAAATTCAATGTTTGAGTCACATTTATTTTTTCGTCCGCAAATACTTTCAATTTGGACAATTCTAAAATTCTGTCGTTTGGTAAAGAGTTAAAAAACGCCATTCAATGTTTGAATGCTCTGTCTTTTTTTTTTTTTTTTTTTATAAATGCCATTCAATGTTTAAAAAATATTGAACGAGACCGCTTTTGCAGTAATGTACTGAATTATGCACCGAATAGCAGTGCCATTCTGGATTACACGTTATGTGACTCTAAAATAAAGGGTCACAGAAACATGACCAATTAAACAAGTCAATGTGTTATTGTTACTTTCAGAGATAGTAAATAGTGAGCAAAAATGCGTTGTTCAGCTCATAAAAGGGAGGTAATTACGAGTATGTTACAGAACCTGTATCCGGTTCTTTTTGCAAATCTAAGCAACCGAATGTGTTTGCTGTTATTATTTTTTATTATTTTCTTTTTTTTTTAAATAATAAGGTTTTTGATTAAGAGGCATATAAAACAAAAGCTAGAATAATCTGAACAAAAGAAAACAAAACTTATGTCTTTTGAAAGCTCGCCAATCGGCAAATTGACCGCTCGTCCGCGGTCTACAGGAGTCATACACGGCATGTTAATAGCGTTCGTAATTGTTTTTCGGGTATTTCAATCGACTCCCTACCAGAAATGAGAATAAAAGACATTACACATGTTACTTGTCATCGTGAATCATAAGCAAATCTTTGATTTGAACCTCCAACTCCGTGAATGAACGAATACAATTGGATTATGCTGGAAATTGTGTGCACTGCATAGGAACGCCCCACGAGACTGTGTTATGCAAAGCAAAGATAAAAATATGGCTGTTTTGTGCAAGTGTTCGGTTAGAAGTTTTCATTTAGTATACATACCATAGTAATGCTATTCTAATTTATTATCTTTTATATACGAGCCATGCTCTGTGAAAAGGGACATAATGCATTTACAAAAAGTATCGACCCAAGTCAGCCTGCGTATTCCGCTTTTGCTTTTGATAAATTTTCTGCGTATCAAAGGACCAGTTTACGTCACGATTCTTTAGATTGTCATACAAAACAGATTTCATTGATCAATAATACTATGATGACTTGTTTGATATCATGCATCACGGAGATGCATTAAGCCCCTTTTGCTAGAGCATGGCTCATATGCAAATGAGCCATGCTCTGTGAAAAGGGAGCTTAATGCATCTGCAAAAAGTATCGACCAAGGTCAGCCTGCGCAGTCCGCGCAGGCTAATCTGGGCCGAAACTTTTTACTTTTGGTCAATTTTCTGTATGACAACTAACCGGTGTACCATATGAAAAATTCGGTTGTTAGACAAAATGGATTTTCTGGTTCCAAAATGCTGCGATGACTTGCTTGGTGTGATGCATCACGGAGATGCACTAAGCCCCCTTTTGCCATAGTAAGGCTCAAATGTAAAGTATCTGTCGAATTTAGTGTTAGAATAAGCCTACTCTTTTTTTTCATTTTTTAAGGATCCCTGGATGCATAATGTACATCTACAGTATATATCATGTACCTGTTTTCTGCAAAAAGCATGTCACTCAATCTCCAGGGGTCCTGCGTAGCCTGATGGTTTTAGTGTAGAGTTCGAAATCTGGCGGTTCTGGGTTCGACACTCACTTAGGCTCTGGCTTTTCGAGCAAGGCATTTCAGAACTAAAGTATAGTACCGGTAGAACACACATTTTTAAGTGAGCTGTCGCCGTGATGTGACAGAAATAATACTGGGTGCGGCTTAAGGACGTTTTCTAGAGTTTTAATCCTTCCATAGAATTTCTTTGTTTTCACATATATTATATAAGATTTTATGCTGAATAGAAAAATAAAAAGAAAATGATATGTTGTCGAATTCGTTTTCTTGTTAAATGCCTGTTTCCATGGTAACAGTATACCCTCAAATTCTAAAATTTGGGACTTTTGCTTGAAAAGGATTATAACATTGTCAGACAAGTTTGATTTTATAATTTATATAAAATCAGACCTAAATATTTGTATATTCTTATCTATCATTCAGAAAATTTGAATTCCATTCATATTTTTTCAGAAAGGGTCATTTTTTAGCAATTCTGTATTCACAAAAATGCCGAAAAAAAAAATAAGAGTTCTGTGGGTAAAACTGGGTTATCAAAAATACCCTTTCATAGATTTTGTCCATTTTCTCTGTATAGAATCCTTAAAGTATCTTCTTTTCAAATTCAACAAAAAAAGAATAGGTCGTCGAGTTCAGATTTTCACAAAATTACAGTTTCCATGGCAACCATAGAACAGTTTTATACAAAAATTCCGTTTTACCGAAAACTAAGTATTTTTTTTTTTGAAAATATACAAGTATACTCATGTATTAGTAAAAACAATAAAACATTTGATATGTCAAATTTAACTGACAGACCACCTATTATCAAAGACCACCCAGACGTGAAGACAGGTTCGGGTAAACACGGTAATTTTTTTAAATTTATTTTGAATTGGGCTCCTAAAATCTTTGAAGTACGTAAGCTGGTTATGATATGCATTACTTAACATCAGGTTAGTACGCGTATAACCCTGGATAAAAAAAAAAAAACTTTACCCTTTCTGTGCCATAGGCGAAAACAGGGGCTTTAGCGGATGGTAAAGATTAAGATCAGACTGCACGGAATGTGCAGTCGGATTTTGGATCTATACCAACCGCTTATTTAGTTAAGTCTGTAGGCTAATAATTCGACGTAGGCTACTAATTCAATGACCACTTTTCCATGGCTGGTTCGACAATTATGATATGTCACCGCGAGAATACGTTTCTGTACACTTTGCATAAGAAGAGGTGGCTGGGGACTGACAGTGACCTTCGTTTCTTCTGCATCGGTAGTTGCATACAGTCGGCATTTCTTGTAGTATCATTTATTGGAATTACAGACTGAACCCTTGAAATAAGACAACTTAGATTTCCTCGCAAAATGTACTTCTTTACCAAACGACAAAATTTTAGCCATGTCCTAATTGAAAGCATTTGCAGACGACAATTTCAATGTGGCTCAAAATGATGCAATTTTTCCTTGATAGGGTAGAAAATATTGTGGGAAAAGGAGAAAATGCTGGTAACCAGTATTTTCTCCCTTTCCCGCAATGTTTTCAAAAGGCTTCTTTCCCAGGGTCGTTAAAAGGCGGCATTGTGTGGTAAAGTACTAAAGTCAAACATGTTTAGGCTGTTTATGATTTCGCGCCGTACAGTTAAACTACAGATCCGAGTACTACTATTTCCTTCGTGAAAAGTCCAATATCGTCCTTTATACTAATATGCCTTCTTAGTGCTCCAAATTTGACGTTATGAAAGAAATGAGATCATTCAAAAGGACGAACGGGCCCGGATTAACAAGCTCGGGCGAACAAGCCCCGGGACGAAAAAGCTCGTTTCCATGCGCACTAGGTTACGCAAAAAAAAAAATCCAGAAAATGTCCTTAAAAGGCCATAATTATACAGTAATTAGTTGATCACCCAATCTTCTTTTCTTTACAATTCCTTTTCATTTTTTTACATTGTCACGTGTCATATTATGATTTCCTTTTTCAAACTTTGTAAATTCTCACGTATCGAGATGTTGACTGAAACAAATTAAGGTGAGGTCTTTCTTTCTTTCTTTCCGTTCCTTCCTTTCTTCCTCCATCTTTCCTCCCTTGTGAGGAAAATCAGCCTTAATCTTTGGATATCTAGATCTCTCTGTACTGAATAGATACCTGCATTTCACTTATTTGGTGCTAATCCTATGGGTCAATGGGTGAAATATGTCTTGTAAAACATTGGTTGTAAGTTCAGATCTAAGTTCGGCAAACATTCTTCTGATTATGTAGATTATATCAAATTGTTGTAAGGAAGTAGCCTGGTACTAAGGAAGAGTTTGAAGAGCGGTGGTTAACGGATAAAACATCTTAACCCTTATCCTATCAAATAAAAGAAATAAAACGTTCAAAGCTATAGTATAAACCTAAAATTTGCTGTTAGAAAGGTATTTTGGGGGAAAGCCTGATTACTCATCGGACAGCGTAGATTAAAGATCAGACTGCACGTTCTGTGCACTCTGATCTTGATCTATGCTATCTGCAAAAGGTCAGTGAGTGGCGCTTAGCAGCCTAGGGTTTAAAGACGGATTAGTCATTTGATTGGCAGGTCTTGCGATTTAAAATTAGAACGCTGTTTAGAATGCGTGGTTGCCTCAGGAAAATGCAGATTATCTCATTAAAGATATTGTGTATTATTGTTGAACACGGAATTAAACCGAATGCAAGTATGGGAATGTTAACCCTTAGAGCGCCAAAATAAACCATACGGACATTTTCAGTCTAAAACGCAGGCCCAAATAATTTCTATTTGATGATTGCTTTTGTCCGTAATTAATGTTAAAGGAAAGCAGACCGTGTAGGTCAAAGATTAGACTGCATGTTAAAAATAAATTCATTAAGCCCTATATCTCATTTCTATTTCTAGTTAAATTTAGAAAATTTCGTATAAATTTGCAGATATTTTTAAACGTACCGTTGTGGTTTTCTCTCCGTGGATTCGAACAGTGGGTGCCTTGGTCCTGGCAGAAATAATGTCCAAATCACTCTTTTTTGCGGTCTCCTTTCACATTCTATATACATGCCTATGGCACAGAACTGATAATCGGTTCCTTAATTAATCATTTTTGACAATGTAACGTCCGAGTACAAAAAAGGGGAGAGGGGAAATGATCGGACTGGAACGCAGGCAAATGGTTGAAAATGTCATCTAGAGATTTAAAAAAAAAAAAAAAAAAACAGTGAGGAAAAGGAGAAACTTATGGTTAACAGCATTTTCTGCTTTTCCCATAACATTTTCAAATGGCATTCTGCTCTGTGTATCGTTTGGAAAATGACAAGAGAAAAAAAAGTTATCCGGCCCCTTTTTGTCTTTCCCTTTTCACCAAATTTCAAGGGAAATAACTCGTGTAATAAAGATAATGATATCAGATTGAGTTGAGTTTCCCTTCCCATGTTGAGATAATTTTTGAGTAATTAGCTCTTTCTGTGGCAAACTGTACTTCTCTCTGACGTAAAAAAAAACTATGCAAAAATGGTACTGCTAAATACAAACATCGCACAAGTTGAGTTTTTGAGTCCCCGGTTTTACCATTTTCAAGTTTGTGAATTTGTTACAGATTTGTTTCAGATCTCGTTGAATCTTTTGAAGGACGCACTAAAAAAGAATATAAAGTAAATCTAATTTTATTCAGAAAAAAATCTTATTATACTGTGAAAACAAACTAATATAAACCTCATTTGTACTTAGATTGCCACTGTTTAAAATTTTAATTAATTTGCATTAGATATGTTCCTTTTCGGTAGTTGTGAAAGCCTCATGCGGAATACTTTATTATTATCCTGCAATGTCGGACGATGTCGTCTACGCTGTTTTACTGTTGGTTTCAGTTGCATCTGGACCGCTTATCCGACATGGAAAAGGGAGAATGCAGAAACAGCTTATATCCACCTTGATCGGTTCTTCTATAATTGCACTTGCCTGTGGGTTTGAAGCCCTCCATCCTCTTATCGTAACCATTGGAAACTGCGCCCTCATTTCCGTAGTCGGACCAAGGTAAAGGGTTATGACACCTCGGAGGTGTCAGTTATTATTTTTTTCCCTTCACTGAAAAAATAGGATATCTACACCCCTGCATTCGACATTGTGAGAAAAGGAGTGATTACCTATATTGCAACCGCTCATTTTCCCACAGTGCTTTCAATGCCTTTAGAAAGAAGTAGGCAATTTAATACTTTTCCTTCCAAATATTTTTCCATGGTCTACTCTACTCACTGTGTATCAACGTACACCGGATATAGCGATTGTCCAATCGAGGGAAATTTCACACAGTACAGTACAAGGTCAGTACTTTTCCAATGTTTTCGTTGAAATACATAAAAATTCACCGTAAGTATATTTGGCAGTCATTACTGATACATTAATGTAGCTGTCTTACCACAGCAAATGGTTGGGAAACATCCACAAGAGCTACGAATAACAAAAATACTCCCCTAATCACTGATAATCTCCTCTTGTCTGTCACGAAAACGCTGCTTTTAAAGACTGTTTTGATAAAATATTAATCCGTCATATATTGAAATTAATGATAAATAGCCTAGTTAATCATGGCGAATCGCTAGAAAAATTCCTGACTTATTTTTAAAACTGCATTTTTCGATATATTCATCTTTGTTTTTTCTCTACGGTGTACGGTCTATAGGAGGATGGTGTACGTTATATAGCAAATGCTCCTGTTAGGAGTGTACGGTCGATAGCGAGATAAAATCTTCGTGAAATACATTGTCTAGTGCTGGAAATAGACGAGTTTGCTGTTCGAGGATAGATTTTTGTCATTCGAACGTATCATGTCCCTTAATTATTAGAATTATCATGACTGTATTTTCGTTATTTTTATTTCTTTTTTCCAGCCCTGAATACAGGGCATACATGTAACGCCGCAAACTACGACAAAACGTGTTAATAAATGAAGACCAAAACTTTCTATGAAACTCTTAAATATCTGTTTGTTTGTTTGAGTTTACGTCCCAGTCAACAATTTTTTAGTCATGTTGGGACGGAGCCACCGCTTCCTGGGTATTTAACCAGTACTATGGGGAGTAAATGTGTGTTGCTCAAGGACACAACATGGTTACGCCGTTGATGAGGATCGAACCCAGGACCTCTCTCAGAAATCCGACTTTGACACTAGGACACCGCGCTTGAAAAATGACACCGGAGGTACATGTGTACACCGACCATAGATGGACAATCACTACCTAGCCCTGTGATGAAAAGAGAAATCCTGCAATAACTATTATTATTTTTTATTACTCAGTTTTTCCGTCCCTTTCAAGATTATTTCACACAAGTCGAGACAAGCTAATCGGTAGGTAGGTCGAAAACGGGAGTACCCCGGGAGAAACCACCTGACACACCCGCAAGCACAACTTGGCTTGTCCCATATGTGACCTCTAGGCTTCTCTTTCTGTCTTTGAATATAATGTTTGTTAAATATACTCCTCAAACTTAGATTAACATCAAAATGTGATTTTCGTTTCCAAAAGCTCTTGGTAGCTGAATGCTCTAATGTGTTAAGAATCTGTAATGCAACCGTCGCACTAAAAAAAACCCGAAATTGTCAAAAATGATTGTGACTTGTAGCTATTAGGTCTATTTTTTTTTTTCAATCAACCCACTACCTGTTGCATGTTATTCCAAAAGTGTTTTGATTATCGAAATAATGATTCTTTGAAGTCTGATATATAGAGTTTTTGAAAATTCCAGAAAATTGTGATTTTTGTTAAAAAAAAAAAACATGATTTTTACCCATTTTTTAAATTTGAAACACGGTGAGTCTGAAACTAAAGAAAATTCTTACAAAAGGTAGCAAGTTTTTACGGAGATAGTTCTGCTACATATCTATAACAAAGTTTGGTTGTTACATCACCAGGATGTCCTGGTAACTAAAATAAAATCTTGATGCTTATCAATTTTTGAGCAGTATACATTTGATGCTATATTCGTTTTGCAGATCCCAATGATGTTCAAATGTTCGCACTGCGACCGGGAACAAAAGAAACAAATTGCAGCTCGTGAATTTCATGCAAAGAACCACTTTGTTGTCACATAAAGTGTCCTTCCGACAGAAGACAGAAGACTAGCTGCATTCTAAGAAAGCCTAAACTTGTTTTAAGTTAAGAACCGTATGATAAGCTGAAACAAGGTTAAGCATTAATGCAATGAAACAATATTGTGTAATGATTCGCTCGAGTTCTGTCAATGATTTGTAACCTCAATGCAATCATGCTTTAATCACTTGCATTTCCAATTTTCTCTGTTTTCGGCACACAACCAAGAAATCAATAATTATTTGATACTTGCCAATGTCTCTAAAAAGGCATGCACAGGTATTCATTTCTAGATTTACATATAACTCCCGTTGACGTCAGAATATAAACTTTTCTTCTCATCTATAGTCTGTACACTGCTTTTGCTATAAGTCGTACACCTATTTGACAACTGCCTGCTATAGACCGTACGCTGGCTATTTTTTTTTAAATCTAAATATTCGGAAAACTAAGAACAAATTGGAAGTAAAACTTCGTTTGTAAGTACTTAAGACCTCCAAGAAGTTATAACAAAGCGAATTGCGGGCCTGAATAACAATAAAATTGAGAAATATGAAAATTTTGAGTCGGCCTGTTAAATGTCAAGAAAAACATCAGTGATTGGGCAGGTCATTCTGCTAAATTCTAGTGCAGAAATACTTTTCCTAAGTGTTTCACATATTCATACATATACCCGAATCTATCATTGATGTAAGTTCTATATTTTCCAGGCAAAATACTATAAAACACAAAAATAATAAAAGAAATACTGACCGTGTATCTCACTCCGTAAACATTTCCCTCGATTGGACAATCGCTATATCCGGTGTACGTTGATACACAGTGCTACTGTACTCAGTATAGAGTTAAGTTTGCATAGCATTGGACAGTGTGTGCCATTGGACAGTCTTAGAACTAGCTACAGTGCTCCAGATAATTTTCAATGACATCAGTTCAGTACTGATGAAAATCAAGATTTATCAGTACCAGTATATGGGGATCAGTACTAGAGCTGGGACGGGTAGAAATTTTGTACCCGGGTACCGGTGGCAGTATTTCCCGCGGGTACTCGGGTACCCGATGTTATTACTTGCGGTGATTTTAGAATTAGTTACTAGTTAGCAGCAGTTCGTTCCTAGTCGCTGAATAAATTTTGTCATTTAAATTGTTTCATATTGTCTTAAAGACCTTTAATAACAATGACTGTATTAAAAAGTAAGCGCCAGATTGTCATGATCATGCAACGCCTGCAAAATGCGGATTATTCTCTGGATAGACTCTTTCTTATTACTGTTGAATAGGCCTTTGAATGTGTTGAGTTTTCCGTGATGATTTGAGCTGTTATAAATAAATCACAAAATATGCACGCATGTTTTGCTTTTGATTCAAATTACCATTGTCCATGTCAAATAAACCTAAAATGCTGAATGGGCAAATATATAACAATATTTACCCATTACTGACGGATTATGCGTTGCAGGGGATATAAACGGTACAGCCTTATTTCAAGCTATTTCGATTATCTACTTTCGGTTCATGTACGGGAGTGGGTAACATGTTTTTTGCTTGTATTTAAATTAAGATCAAATTATTTCATTGGAACTTCAAAATTATAGCTTTACTTAATAAGTCACTATATAATTATCGGGTACTCGGGTAATGATTTAGTACCCGGGTACCGGCGGTACCCTACCCGATACCCGGGTACTCGAGTACTCGTCCCAGCCCTAATCAGTACCAACATTTGGTTAACGAGACTGATTCAAAATTGGTTTTCTTGCATTTGCCTTTATATAAGCATTACTGTAAAACTACATAACATTTTACCTAGTAACAGTATGATGTTTACTGTACAAAGTGTAAAGCAGGTTTGTAGAAACAAATATGCAACTCATAATCTTTTTTTGAAGCGATCTTTTTTTCATGCTATTTAATTTTTGGAAAAATATTTGTGCAGGATTTGACATAAATTTGTCAAATAGGGTCGCAAATAACTTCAAAACCTGTAATTTTATGCTAGAAAAGCAGATATCATAAATACTTTTGAATTCACCAGTGCTTCAGTTTTGGAGACATTTTTAGCTCCACTGGCCGAAGGCCAGCGGGCTTATGTCATGGCCCGGTGTCCGTCGTGCGTCCGTCCGTGCGTGTGTCCGTCCGTGTGTTAACTTTTATTTCAAACATCATCTTCTCTGAAACTACCCATCCAATTTTCATGAAACTTCACAGAAATGATCCTGCCATGGTCCTCTTCAGAATTTCTTGAAAGAATTTGATTCCTTCAAAAACTCTGGTTGCCATGGCAACAAAACTGAAAAATATTGGAAATCTTTAAAAATCTTCTTGTCTGAAACCATAAGGCGTAGGGCTACCAAATTTGGCATGTAGCTTTATGTAGTAGACCTCTATCATGTTTCTTCAAATTATAGCCCTGGGGTCAAAATTGGCTCTGCCCCAGGGGTCACATGTTTTACATAGGCTTATATAGAGAAAACTTTAAAAATCTTCCTATACCTAGCCATAAGGCCTAGAGCTACCAAATTTTGCATGTAGCTAAATCTAGTGGGCCTCTACCAAGCAGGCCAAAATTTTAGCCCTGGGGTCAAAATTGGCCCTGCTGCAGGGGTAACAAGTTTTACATGGGCGTACATAGTGACAACTTAAGAAATCTTCCAGTACCTAGCCATAAGGCCTAGAGCTACCAAATTTTGCATTTAGCTTGATCTGGTGGGGGTCTACCAAAAATGCCCAAATTACAGTCCTGGGGTCAATTTGGCCTCATGCTGGAGGGGGGGGGGTTCACAAGATTAACATGGGCTTATATAGGGAAAACTTTAAAATCTTGGTGTACATAGCCATAAGGCTTAGGGCTACCAAATTTTGCATAATTATAGCTCTTTCTAGTGGACAACTACAAAGAGGGCCCAAGTTACAACCCTAGGATCAAGTTTGGCCCTGCACCAGGGGTCACAAGTTTTACATGGATTTATGGAGTGAAAACTTCAGAAACCGTCTTGTTACTAGCCATAAGGCAAGAACTCCCAAATTTGGTCATAAACATGTGCTTATAGGGTGAAAATTCAAAAAATCCTTTTGCTCCTAACCGCAAACCCAAGGGCTACCAAATCTGGAGCACTTTTTATTTTTTTTTTAAATTAGCCTCGCATCAGGGGTCTTATGTTTTACAGAGGCTTCATATGGACGAAACTTGAAAATCACCGTATTTATAACCATACAGCATAGACTTGTATTATTTTGGCATGTGGCTTTATCTTGTGGACCTCTACCAGGGTTCAAGTGATTATCGCTCTGGGATCAAAAATGGCTTTTCCCTGCGGGTCTCAACTTTAACATGGGCTTTTACAGAGAAAACTTTGTAAGTCTTCATTTTGAAACCATTTGGAATTGAAATGTTTAGTATTTATGGTTTATATTTATAAGCCAGTGGAGCGATACAGGGCCATCATGGCCCTCTTGTTTCTAACTTGGCCCAAATTGGCGCCATTGGCGATCAACAGAGAGCCCATCTGGGTGCATGCGCTTTTTGCTTCATATTTTTTGTGTGTCATTATTCAATTTAGAGCGTGAATTATTGCACATTTATACATAAATGGGAACAGTGCTTAAGTCTTGGCCAGTCTGATTTTATCTTTCAACGATTCTCAGTTTTGTTAGGATTATTTGGTTCTGGAGATGGATGAAATAACCTAGCCAGACGTTTCTGTGTATTCCCCGACTTTTTCGAAGCGCAAACTATTCATTCAGAACATACATGTACATAGTACGATTATCCGCAGGTCCCACGCCGTAATCGATAAAAACTTGACTAAAAGCTTGACTAAAGCCGAGATACAGGGTCTAATTCTGGTCCGAGCCGATTTTCCCTTTTTATTTAACGGGAAAAAATTGGAAAATCGCTTGGCAATCCCGAAGATATCTTAATGTTTGTTTGAGAAAGAGTAAGCTCCCTTTCATTGCGTACAGATTCGTACCCTATATTTTACGTACCTGGAAAAAATGTTCCGTATCGAGTACGGAATTTTGTAAAAAAAGATGCGTAACAATCAGATTGTCATCCGTAAATTATGTGAATACGGACCTTATCTGGAGCACTGTAGCTACCTCAATATGTACATCACATCTTGATGGCATTTGTTATTTGTTTGGATGATGGTTATGTGGGAAAGCAGCCAGTAGCTTGGAAAGATCATTGTGTGTAGTACTGGAAAAAAAAAACAGTGTTAGGAGTTAACATATTTTGCAGGTAGCAAGTACTTGCTACCTGGCTTAAATATCCAAAAGGAACGTTCCTAGTGGCAAAAAGGGAAAGACAAATAATGGCCCTCCCTCCCATTGTAATCACTGCCTTTGCCCATGAATTGTATAGCAGAAGTAAAAACAGCACATCTTCAAAGACATGGGCATAGAGACTTTGCTGTTTGGCATTTGCCCTTTCAGGTGGCTCATTTATACTTGTATGTTTTTGCCCATTTCTTACGATGCAGACTGCTTTCAAATAGACATTAGCAAGGATTCACGAAGGTAGCTATGAATATAGACGTTAAATATAAGGTCATCATCACGCACAGACGTGTTCGAGTTGTGACTCAGTGATGCTTGCATATTTTTTAACCTATGCGGACCATTGCAAAGATCATTTCAACAGACTTCTTAACAAGTGAAAGACTATTTCATTGAAAATTGGCAAAACACTAAAGCAGACAGGATTACCAGGTAGCAACCTTTTGCTACTGCTTTTGTGCCCAGGTAGCAAAATTTGTATTTTAGGTAGCAAATTTGCTACTTGCTACTACTAATTTCAAACCTTGGAAACTCCAGGAAAGCATGGATAGGCGCACTGGCTGCTCCGACATAACTGATATAATGTTGAAAACAATCAATTGATGTCATTGTTGTTTTGAAAACCCATGAAAATACTTT
The DNA here is from genome assembly GCA_945859785.2 of Tridacna gigas. NCBI lineage: Eukaryota > Metazoa > Mollusca > Bivalvia > Cardiida > Cardiidae > Tridacna > Tridacna gigas. The sequence continues at coordinate 24,507,652 of OX244030.2, forward strand.
GCATGGTAGTTGATATACTTGTTAATCAATGTGGGATAATTACCTATTTTTACCTGTCAATAATGATGCTAGACAGATCTATGTTCATGACTGTTCTGATTTTGATAAGATGGCTTATAGATCAACATATCTGACAATGGAACTTCAAGGTGGTTTGCACAAAAACATGGTCTCAGTTACAGTGCTTCTTTTCTTATTTGGCCGTCTCAAGTCCATTGTGAATTAATTCTCCAGTAGCAAAGCTACACTGCTGTGCTGACTTTCTGTTTTGTCTGTTTAGTCTGTATTGCAGCGAAATATGATTAGTTTTTAGTGACATACATGACAAAAGATAAAGTATTAAATGTTTTATTACCATGTAAATCTTGAAAAGAACTAACAAAATTTATCCTAAAATGCTGATAAATACAATTTGATATATTTTTCTTCAAAATCACATCAACTTTATGGTTATATTCAATATAAAGGTGCAATTTTTTGTGTGTTTGGATAATGGAATGGTCGTTTTGCAACCAGTAACCCGGCTTATTTTTATTATGTCATATACTTATGATGTCATCATACAGTGTTACTGATTTGAATCTATGGGGCTCTCTGGTGCAAAGTTTAAAAATACCTACAGAGGCTACATAACCCATTTAGGAAATGTTGTTAATTTTTTTTTTCTTATTGTTGAGTTTCTTCTGTACTGATGATTTGCAACCTATTGACTTGCTTAACTTTTTACCAAATGGCAAAATTTTACTAGAATTGTCCAAATTTAAAGCATCAGCAGATGACAAAACAAATTTGATAAAAAAATTGAAATATGTTTTGAGGAGGTTAGAAAACATTGTTGGAAAAGGAGAAAATATAGGTTACCAGCATTTTCTCCATTTCCCACAATGTTTTTAAAAGTCTCTTTCATGAGGGCCGCTAAAATTCTGGACTGTGATTACATGATTATTCAGTGTTTTGGTAGTCTGCTGTATTTTAACAGAATGAACGATTTTCTTTTATTTCAGATGGTGTCATGTAGCAAGTTTTGCTTGGTGTTTTGGCTACCTTGCTTTTTTCCGAGCAGCTCATCTGTTTGGCCTATCTAAACCTCATCCAGTCACAAATGCTTTACAACTCTTTAATGCACTCCGGGTATGAACTGTTTGCTTCACTATTTGCTGTCTAGCTTAGTGAAAATGTAAAATTGCAATTCCAGCCTACATAATTATGACAAAATGTCATGCTATGAAAAGTTGCATAGCTGGTGATCTTTCTTACAGTCTTGGTTCTATTTTTTTTTTGTGTTGGCACCACACTGTATATTTAAGCATGGCAGAAGGACTAGCATTAATTACCTAGCGTTTTTCTGATCACCTGCTTAGTATCATGCATGATAGAGATGCAGTAAGCCCCCTTTTGCCAGAGCATGTAATAATCAGAGAGCACCATTAACCCTTAGAGCACTGCATTAATGAAATAGACATTTTCAATTAGGAAAAACTTCCAAAATTTGTCATTTCAAGGTTGTTTTGGACAGAATATGTAACTAAGTAGCGAACAGTGTAGATCCAAAATCAGACTGCATTTTCCGTGCAATGTAATTTTGATCTGCACTGTCTGAAAAAAACAACTTAAGTTGTTTCCAGCGCTTTATGGGTTAAGTGTAACATTTTGTCAAAACTCAGTACATTTAATAATACAACAATAGTTGATGGCTTAAAATCTACCCCATGATAACAAACTTTGATTTAATTTGCCTTTTTTTGTAATTCATTGAATGATTTACAACAGCTTTTTAAAATGGTTTAAAATTTTCGACCAGAAAATGATACAAAAATTTCCTTACCGCAAATCAAAAAGTCACATGATTGCTATTGAGTTGCCCACCCCTTGCATTTATAAGACTTATCAGCTTCATCTCATTGACAAGAATTGTGAAGTTATTAATTGCTGTAGGATACTGTCCCACTCTTCCAGAAGGGCTTTGCAAAGTTTGGGAACTGATTTCAGTGGTTAACTCTGGTATGTGCACATCTTTTCAATACAAGATTACCATGGCCCAGAAAATGGCACCGTTTGAAAAGGCTTCAACTGAACAGTGCCCGTTATTGAATGAATTCAATTATCTAAACTCAAGGGTCATACTAAGTTTGGCTTAGGCGGAAGGAGCATTTTAGTGATGCTTGCACATTATCAAGCATGACCAGTAGGATGGTTGAACAGTTTTGCGGGGGGAGGGGGGGGCAGGCATAACCCAATTCAAAAAAATTATAGGACACATATTTTTAACCCTCTACCACACAATGCCTACTTTTTAATGACCCTGAGAAAGAGGCCTTTTTGAAACATTGAGGGTAAAGGAGAAAATGCTGGTTACCAGCATTTTCTCCTTTTCCCACATTGTTTTCAACCCCATCAGAGAAAAGTCATCATTTGAGCCACACTGAAATTTTCGTCTACAAATGCCGTCAATTTGGACGGGTCTATCTGGTGGTAAAGGGTCAAATGAAAGGTGATTAAAAAGCAGAAATCAAAGAAGTTTTACAGCTTGCTCTGCTGTTTTAGGATCAAAACTTTCGACAAGCTTGCAATCGATTGCAGTATGCTGGTGCTTCATGGCTGTTCTGACAAGAAACTTTCTTGATCAGCGCAACATTAAATTGTTTGAATGGACACATTATTGCCTGATTACCTGATAATGGCACAAATTGTGCATGTCTGGGATGGTTTGCATTGATGTGTGCATGATCAGTTAACCACTGACGACACTTTCGGAACTTTGCAGAGTCCTTCAGAAAGAAAGGGACAATATCCCGTCATGGATTAAATTTACAGTTCTTAGCTCCACTGGCCGATGGGTCCATCATGTGTGCATCTGTGTATGTGTTAACTTTTATTTCAAACATCTTCTTCTCTGGAACTACCCAGCGGATTTTAACGAAACTTCACAGAAATGATCCTGGCATGTTCCTCTTCAGAAACTCTTCAAAGAATTTGATTCCTATCAAAACTGTGGTTGCCATGTCAAATATTATAGCCCTGGGGCCAAAATTGGCCCCACCTTGGGGGTCACAAGTTTTACATGGGCTTATACAGGGAAACCTTCGAAAATATTCTTGTTCTAAACCATATGGCCTAGGGCTACTAAATTTGCTATGAAGCTTCGCCTAATTGACCTCTAATAAGATTCTACAAATTATAGCACTTGGGTCAGAATTGGCCCTTTCCCAGGGGTCACAAGATTTACAAGGACTTTTTTAGTGAAAACTTTAAAAATCTTCTTGTTCTTGTAATGCCATCTAGTGGATCAGCCATCTCTTCTGAATTTGTTCAAAATTTAGCCATTGTTCAGATTGAATTAAACCCCCTCATGGTTTATTAAAGAAACTGAAAATCTTGTTTATAACCATACAGCCCAGTCCTACATTACTTTGTATGTGTTTATATCTTGTTGACCTCAACCAGGATTTTGTTAATTATAGCTCATAATTATAACTTGAAATCGTAAATCATAGGTAAAAAATGGATTCGCCCTGGGGTCAGGGGTCACAATTTATCTGTCTTCTTGTTAGAAGCCTTTAGGCCTAGAGTTGTAATGTTTAGTGTGTATGGTTTGTACATATTAGCCAGTGGATCGATACAGGGCCATCATGGCCCTCTTGTTTTAATGAAAGTGACAAGTTTTAATAATTGCAAGGGGTGGCCATACTTGACATTAACCTTTTGACTGTTTTATTTTCATTAAGGATAAAATGGTATGCCTGTATGATAATTGGTCAGTTCACTTTGCCACTAGCAATTTTTGACCTCTCTAGTTTTCAAGTTTTCTCTCCAAGGAAGATCCTATTCATATAATCAATTTATGTGCAATGATATCCCCAAAAAAAAGAAGATGTTGTGATGAATAATTGAATTGTTCATATTTGAAAAATTCCTCCAGTTTTCACTCTGTGTTTGAAAGCTTTTAAATCAGAGGTGCCAGAGGGCAATTCCATAGGAGTAATGGAATGACGAGGCTTTCCACTGATACACATTTGAAAAAAAAAAAAAATCAGAGTCCACTTATCAACACAAATTGATATTTATTGTTGTTTTCTTTATTTCAAATTCTCTTTAATGTATTGCAGATGGTTGGAGTTGCATTTGAAGTTCATGATGCCATGTGTACAAAGAAAAGGGACACAGAGTCGGAGGAAGAATTTGCTTTAAAAAAACAACATTTACTGCGACCATCATCACTAGATATCATTCATTATTCGCTATGTTATGTTGGCTTATTTACAGGTGACAAATTAATCATTATTTTCTGTGTTATGTGGGCCACAGGTGACAAATTAATCTTTAGAGTTTCAAATGGATGAAACTGGAAGTTTTCCATTTTTTTGTCTGTGTAATCTTCACCAAATGACAAAATTTTTGACTGGTTGAAATTCAAAGCATTTGCAGACGAGAATTTAAATGTGGCTGGAATAATGACTTTTAACTGTGAAAGAATAGAAAACATTGTGGGGAAAGTAGAAAATGTTGGTTACCATTAATAAATTTTGGTTTCAAATGAATTTTTCCCAAGGGTCATGAAAACATCGGATTGTTTGATGAAGGGTGAAAGCTTTTATGCTATCTCTTATATAGACCTATCTTACATTTATGAGTCTTGGTCTGATTACAGAATTATGGTTTTATTGCTGCTAGTGTATAAATACAGAATATTATGTTTTAGTAACTTTCCTGATCCTTGTATTTGATTTGAGCAGCTTGAGAAAAAATCTGACATTGGACGAGACGAAGGTTGAGCAAGATGTTGAAATTTTCTTACGCTGCAAGACATAACATTCCTTTATTACATACCTACAACTTCCAGCAACAAAATATCACAATTATTGACATTTTATTTGAAGACAGGAAACAGAATCAAACACATTATGGATTAGTCGGTAATAACTTGGTTTTAATGAATGGCAGATGAATATCATAGCGTAACATTTGGACAAATCCAAAAATCAGTGCATGTGTGTGTATTCCTTGCACGAGATACATCATTGTATCATATTTGGAGCCCTATTTGACACTGTGTAGATACAGAGTTTTTTTCTGTCGTGTATGATATTTTATCTGCCTTATGGCATATGCATTTGAGCTGGAAAATTTTCAGATCTATAATAAAGTTATTTCTCCTTTCAGGTCCATACTTCAAGTTCAGAACATACTATGATATGCTTGACATTCATGAAGAGGCTAACATTCCCATTTACAAATATGCCATAGAAAGAGTCAAACAGTTACCAGTGATAGCAGCTGTATATCTCATAACATCATACTTCTTCAACATTCATGTAAGGATTTAACCCTTTACCACACAATTCCAAGTTTTAACAACCCTGAAGAGTAAAGGCCTTTGAAAACATCGTAGGAATAGGAGAAAATGCTGGTATCCAGCATTTTCTCCTTTTTCCACAATGTTTTCTGCCCTATCAAAGACAGGGCCCGGTGTCCGTCGTGCGTCCGTCCGTGCATTGACTTTTATTTCAAAAATCTTCTTCTCTGAAACTACCCATCCAATTTTCATGAAACTTCACAGAAATGATCTTGCCATGGTCCTCTTCAGAATTTCTTGAAAGAATTTGATTCCTTCAAAAACTCTGGTTGCCATGGCAACAAAACTGAAAAATATTGGAAATCTTTAAAAATCTTCTTGTCTGAAACCATAAGGCATAGGGCTACCAAATTTGGCATATAGCTTTATGTAGTAGACCTCTATCAAGTTTCTTCAAATTATAGCCCTGGGGTCAAAATTGGCTCTGCCCCAGGGGTCACAAGCTTTACATAGGCTTATATAGAGAAAACTTTAAAAATCTTCCTGAACCTAGCCATAAGGCCTAGCGCTACCAAATTTTGCATGTAGCTATATCTAGTGGGCCTCTACCAAGCGGGCCAAAATTTTAGCCCTGGGGTCAAAATTGGCCCCGCCGCAGGGGTCACAAGTTTTAAATGGGCTTACATAGTGACAACTTAAGAAATCTTCCTGTTTTGATTTTTTTTTTTTTTTGAAATAAGCCTTGCATCAGGGGTCTTATGTTTTACAGAGGCTTCATATGGACAAAAATTGAAAATCACTTTATTTATAACCATACAACATAGACTTGTATTATTTTGACATGTGGCTTTATCTTGCGGACCTCTACCAGGGTTCAAGTAATTATAGCTCTGGGATCAAAAATGGATTTGCCCTGCGGGTCTCAACTTTCACATGGGCTTTTACAGAGAAAAATTTGTAAGCCTTCATTTTGAAACCATTTGGCTCAGAATTGAAATATTTAGTATTTATGGTTTATAAGCCAGTGGAGCGATACAGGGCCATCATGGCCCTCTTGTTTAGCTACATGTATTGTAAAAAGAATCTGACATTTGTTGGCTTCTTATCTTATACACATTTGATACCATAATACTGCGACATCATTTTTGATTTCATTTTGTATGTGTTTAGTTTAGTTTAAACATATTTATTTTACATCGATTGAGAAACAAGTTCTTACAACTTATACTAATCTCTCTCGATTCTGCTTCATGGAAACTACACCAGTACTCGCTCCAAATGTGTGGGCCGATGAACAGTCCCAAAGTTGACGTCCGCTCCCGGGTATCGAACTCGGTACCTTTCGATTACGAGGCTGACGCTCAACCTCACAACCACGGACACAGACATTTTGTATGTGTTTGGTAGAACTGAATGGGTTTTCATGGATGTTATTGTGCATGCATCTATAGATGGTTTTGTATCTTCTGATCTATGATTTGTGATATATGGTTAATGTATTTTACCTAATTAATGCTCCCTCCCTAATAGTAGCGCTTCCGCTATATTTCTTACTCCAGAGGCCTCCGGACAACCCCAACCCACATTGACTTTACCCTAAAATTGACAACAGGAGTGTCAAACTTCCTAAGGCAAGATACCTTCACTAAAACTTTTCAAATGCAGACTTTTGAAAATCACTAATGACAGATATTTTATAAACAAACTTACTGGTACAGCATCAACATAATCCTAATTACTTCACAAATGGATGTCATTAACACATGACTATCGGAATACACATACAGTTCCAATAACATTATAATCTTCTGGTAACACAAAATTTGTCAACTAACTTTGAAAAACTTTAAGAAAGTAAAGTGTTGACTACCAGTGTCTCATTATACTAATTATGAATGATATTTAATGTCCAAATAAATCAAAATTGATATCTGCATTACTGCACAATACATCGAGTCTGTCAAAAAGGCGACTGCTTTGCACTCAGCACTAACACAACCTCCCTCATCCACCCCACCCGCAATCAAAGTACCATACTTACTCTAAATGACGGCGCTTAAATTTTGGGAAATTGGCTATGAAATAAGAGTGCCCTGTCAATGTTTTGCGTGGCACTCCAGCGCATTAATTAGGTGAAGTATGGTTTGTGATGAAAAGAATCTGACATTCGTTGGCCTCTCAGAGAAAATTTTATAAAACTTGTCAAGAAAAAAAATGTTATTAAGCTTGCCAAAGGCTCACTTAATAACATTTTTGCTAGTCTCATTTAACCCTTTACCACACAATTCCGACTTTTAACGACCCTGAAAAAGAAGCCTCTCTGAAAACATTGTGGGAAAAGGAGAAAATGCTGGTAACCAGCATTTTCTCCTTTTCCCACAATGTTTTCCATCCGCCCCATAACAAATACTCAACTTTTAAGTCACATTTAATTTGTCGTCTGCAAATGCTTTCAATTTGGACTAGTCTAAAATTGTGTTGTTTGGTAAAGGGTTAATAGAATTTTTTCTCAAACACCAACTGATGTTAGATCCTACATATCTCATGTTTATAGCCTATTTAGAATGAGAACTGAATTTAAAATGGTTTCAGATAGTGACCCCCTATCTAGCGTCTTTAAGCCTTAAAGCACCATGCAACACTTTATTCATCTTTGCAGGCAGTGTAGATCAAAATCAGACTGCACAAAACGTGGATGTACACTGTAGGCTTCATCGAGACATTCTGGATCACATTGAAATTGTTCTTATTTGGCTCTTGTTTCTGGAAAGTACATTCCCAGTGGATTTATTTGTGGGTCTAGTGTTAAAATTAAGTCAATTTTGTCTTTAATTTAATTTTGTATGAAATCATTTTTCAGTATGTCTCATCTGACCAGTTCTCAAATGATCCCCTGTGGTTCAGACTTTTCTACATGACACCAATGTTTATGGTGTTTCGAGGAAGAATGTACATTGCATGGATTTTTTCTGAGCTCATGTGCATGACAGCTGGGCTTGGAGCATATCCCATACCTTCTAAGCCAAAGTGTGGAGAAGGGCCGTCAGACTTGAAAGCCTTTGAAGATAGGTAAGCATTGCACGAAATTCTGTCATCTTGAAAAGGGGTAAAGTGTCTTTAGTTGGCCAGGTAAATGTATGAATAGATGACATTTGCATTGTCTTTTTATATGAGATTTTCAGAACAAGGGTACTTTTTAACCCCTCCCCCCCTTCCATAGTTGACAGTCTCAGGAAAAAACATTTGGGGAAAAAGAGCATTTGCTTTGCTTGTGACATGCTGGCAAAAAAAAAAAATATTTCCAGTTTCTTTCACATTCTGTAAACTGTATAATTTTTAGCTTGGCAGGATCGAATCCAGGAATAGCTATTGCACTACCCCCGGCACCTGCATTTGCATTCAGGTCAGCATCCACATTTACATTGATTTGGTTCATATTTGGTATGATGATACGTAGGTCCAAAAGTTTCTTACGCCAACACCAATGATCCTAAGGTCAAGGTGATAGACATCAAAGTTTTATGTTTCTGAAAGCCATGTTTTCCAAAGTAATTGGTGGATTTGGTTTATATTTGACTGGATGACAGATATAGGTCATAAGTTTCATTGAGCAATACTCTAGCCATGTCCATGACCATGATCAAAGTTGTCTGTACAATACATTTTAGACATGCTCTGTGAAAAGGGGGCTTAATGCATCTGCAAAAAATTTCGACCCATGTCAGTCTGTGCAGACTGATCTGGGCCAAAACGTTTTGCCTTTGGTAGATTTTCTGCATGTCAAAGGACCAGTGTACCTCATAATTCAATCGGTTGTTAGAGAAAATGGATCTTATGGGTCCAAAGTTATTTGATGATTTGCTTGGTATCACGGATCATGGAGGTGCATTAAGCCCCCCTGTTGCCAGTGCATGGCTCATTTTGTAGATTAAACCCTCACCAGATGGACTGATTTTAGATTGTCAGAGGTTAACCCTTGGGCTGCTAAGCATGACTCAAGTTGCTTTTGTAGCCAGTGTAGATCAAGATCAGACAGCAAAGAATGTGCAGTCTGATCTTAAATCTACACTGTCCGATAAGGAGATTTTTTCCCCCTAAAAAATAGCTTTGAAATAGCAATATTTGGCGTTGTTTGCTATTGGCTGGAGAGTTTCATTAAACTTATTTTGCAGTTTAAGGGTTAATGCAGGTGAGAAACATTTGAAGGAAATAACAACAACAAAAATTTCTTCAGCATTTGCAGACAATAAATCAGATGTGGCTCAAGTAATTATATCTGTGTTCATGTGGGTAGAACACATTGTGAGAATGGGAGAAAATGCTTGTAACCAGTTCTTGTTTTCTAGTAATGTTACTACCACTTTAGAGACGAATTCCATCATTCGAGCTACATTTGATTTGTCAGTAGCAAATGCTTCGATGTGGACAGGTCTAAAGTTTTGTCATTCTTTAAAGAGTTAACCCTTTCCACACAAACCAGAGATTTAGCAACCCTGAAATGGACGCCTTTTGAAAACATCATGGACAAAGGAGAAAATGATGGTAACCAGCATTTTCTCCTTTTTACACAATGTCTTTTTATCCTTTCTAAGGTAAGTTCCCTATTCCTTCATTTGAGCCAGATTGGATTTTTTGTCTGCAAATGCTTTCAGTTTGGGTAAGTGTAAAATTTGGTCGTGTGGCAATGAGTTAAGCACGTTAAAAAATTTTTCAGCTATCTTTTGTATATTTCAGTAAGAAGAAAGACCCCAAATCTGTTGAGTATGACTTTGAAACAATACATAACCTACATATCTGGGGCTGCGAGCTTGCACCTACCACCAGAGATGGTTTGAGGAGCTGGAACATGAGTGTGCAGTTCTGGTTGGCTGCTTATGTTCATCGGAGACTGCCAAGAAGCTACGGTGCTATGAGGTAAACACAATCTAAGATCAACTGAATTTTTGAGATAAAAATATTTTGCCAAATGAATCCGTACCAAACTCTTTACCAAACAACTAAATTTTAGGCCTGTCCAAATTCATTTTACTGGACGAGTCTCATGACCGTATTATCTCAGACATCAAGAATTTCTGATTATTTTTATGACATAACTGCATCTTAACCCATATCGTGCTAAATAAATTAAATGAAACTCTCGAGCCAATAGTAAAAACCTGAATGTTGTTGTTTGAGAAAAATATATCCTTATTGGACAGTGTAGATTTAAGATCAGACTGCACATCCTGTGCAGTCAGATGTTGATCTGCACTGTCCACAAAAGGTCTATGAGTCGTGCTTTGCAGCTTAAGGGTTAAGAATAATAGTATATAATGCAAAAACATACGTACCGTATATGCTCAACTATAAGACCCCTTTGCTTATAAGACGCTCCCCCAACTTCATGATTCAAAATCGGGGATTTCTTTAATGACCTCCTATAAGACGCAGGTAGACTTCACACTGATCATAAGAATGCTAAAATTTTGAGTATTCAGCTGGAAATACGCCTCGCAGACATTACAGTCTATCGGAGTTGCATCATTCCCAAAATACATCTCTTGTATCTTAGCCGATCGTATCTTGATTCAAGTCCAATTTCTTTATAAAATTGAAAAAAAGCAACTTGAAAAGAATGTAATGCATAGTCCAAAACACTCACATTTTTTGTATATATAATCCTATCAGGGAAATTAGGCCTTCGATGGTTTACTCAAAATTGTTATTTATCAATGGGTGTATAAAGTTTACCTCGACAGTGAAGAGTTACATTACAGGATCAAAGTACTCTGGTATCTTACACCCAGCACAATGTGATTTAACTCTTTACCAGACGACAAAATTTTAGACTAGTCCAAATTGATAGGATTTGAAGGAGAAAAAGGTAACTGTGACTCAAAAATTGAAATTTGTTTTAATTAAATAGCGTTTTCACCTTTTCCCACAATGTCTTCAAAATTCTTTTTCTTTCGATTTGTTAATAATCGAGATTTTTGGCAAAGAGTTAAATATCTACATGGCCAGGATAATTTTTGGTCGTTAAATCATTGAGCTATCCAAATGGAGACCTTGATGCTTGCTGATTTAATCTGAATAATTGTATAATCAGCTATCCTGGTCGTAAATTAAAGCTAATTGTTAATCTCTGGTGTTATATCAGCACTAATTTATTGATGGGATGCTTGGTCAGTTCAAGCTGTGAAAGTTTGACATCTAGCTGTTAATCTCATTAAAAACAGGTGTTGTCTGTGTTGTAAAACACAGACTGCAATCACAACCCTTTACTTCCTTACCTCGATGATCACCTAACAAACACTACCAAATTTCTATTTAGATAGAAATATTTGGGAATATTTGCCTCTGTTAGGTTACTTGTGTTATTACATCATTTTAATTCATCTCGGTGATCAAAATTACCAATAATGAAAAAAGTATCGATTCATCATTAAATTTAAGATTTGCCAAAAGGGTCAATTAATACACTTGGTACTTTGATATGTATCACAGTAAACTCAAGGGCTGTATTGTACACTGAGTGCAACAACAACAACAAGAGGAATACCCGATGGATTTAAAGCTAAATTAACAAGTAAAACACAAAAAAAAAGTTTGTTCCAAACTTTTATTTCTTCACATTAACGGCAATTACAACCATTTCTGAGACGCTTAAACCTTTACATCAGCGTGACTAGATCGGGAGGTGGTAGTATCTCTTCGTGTTGGTCGGCAGGTAAGTAGGTTCCCCAGATGGAATTTTACAAAGTCCTTTGATTATGCGCTTATAAGATGCTCCCCCTACTTCAAGCTCAAAATTCTAGGGAAAAAAATGCGTCTTATAGTCGAGTATATACGGTAATTGCAATTGTTATGCTTATCTGTTGTAAGACTTTGTTTCAATTAGGGTGGATTTGAAAACTGTTTTAAGTTACATCTTGTAATTTCTAAATACATAGGCTTATTTTAGCGCTATCAAAAACTGGTGACTTGTGCAAACAGACCATGTCCCCCATTCCTGTATATGCATAAATAGCATCATAATAAGTATGTGCTAGAAACCAGCCAGTTAAACAAATGGTTCTCAATTTTGAATGCAGGCATGTAGCTGGAGTTGAAATATGTCTTGTAGAAATGTCAATGGTCCTAGTCCTTTCAGATTTGGGCATTATCATCTTTCTTGACTGTTTGGTTTGCAGCAGCTAAGCAATGGTTACAACCAGTTGCCATAAGAATAATATTCTTATGGCAACTCGTTGTAACCATTGCTAATATTATACATGTTTCTTGATGGTTACGATGTGGTAATCAGAAAATACTAGTTTTAGCCCTGGCCAGGTGTAGGAGTGTCCTGGGATTAACAAGGCATTGCAGAGACCCAGCCTGATATGGGAGAAAACTAGGAAACTCTTGGAAAAAAGTGTGGTTTTGCTGTGATAATGTTCAAAGCCTTATAGAAAACCATATGAACAAATACTGTTAATTGTCCATTTTTAAAAGATTGATTTCAACACTTTACCACACAATCCCAACTTTTAACAACCCCAAGAAAGAAGCTTTTGAAAATATTGTGTGAAAAGGAGAAAATGCATTTTCTCCTTTTCCCACAATGTTTTTTACTCTTCCCAACACAAATTTCAAGTTTTCAGTTACATTCATTTTGTCGTCTGCAAATGCTTTCAATTTGGGCAAGTCTAAAATTTTGTTGTTTGGTAAACAGTTAATGCATATTTGATCTAGAAGGAAATGAGTCCATTTTGTAAAAATCTTTTTTTCCTTTTTCATTTCAGGGTTGCTATAACAATGGGAGTAAGTGCCTTTTGGCATGGTATTCATCCAGGTTACTACCTGAGTTTTCTAACGGTACCATTTATATTGGTGGCAGAGGATCTTCTCATTGCAGCATTTAGAACAGACACATCTGCCTCTCAGAGATATGTTTTTGACTGGGCATGTTGGTTTTTCAAGATGAGAGGGTTTGACTTTAACTGTATGGGCTTTCTACTTTTGTCCTTTGAAAATACCATAGGATACTGGAGAAACATTTATTGTATACCACATATATTTATATTTGTTTTTATTATTATTGGGCTTATTAGTAAGCCTAAAAAATCAAAGAAAGCTGTGTAGGTCTATTTCTAAATTTCAGTACTAATTACCTTACTAGTAGCACATCTCATCTAATCAGATGTTCATTTGTTGATTTTACAATTGAAAAAATAGTCTATTTTGTTGTTGGATATGAAGCTTTGTCTTTAAATACTTATTTCTTTTGTAGCTCCACTGGCCAAAGGACAGCAAGCTTATGTCATGGCTCTGTGGCTCTGTGTCTGTTGTTTGTCCATGTGTTACCTTTTTTTCAAACATCTTCTCTGAAACTGCCCATCCAGTTTTAACCAAACCACACAGAAATTATCCTATTACGTCCTCTTTTTCAAAGAATTTAATTTGGGTAAAATTGATGGTTGCTATAGCAACAAAACTTAAAAAGTTTGAAAATCTTTAGAAAAAATGTTCTTGTCCAAAACCATACAGCCTAGGGCTAGCAAATTTAGCATATAGCTTTATCTAATGAACTTCTATCAAAACTCTTCAAAGTATAGCCGCCAAGCCCCAGTAGCTCATTTGGTAGCGTACAGGACTTGAGAACTGGGGGTAGCGTGTTTGATTCCTGGCTCGACCAAGATCTTTCGCCGGATTGATAATAGTCCTTGTGACAGGATTCATTCCTCTCTCACCGCTGACCATTGTGTGGACGATGGTTACGTGGGAAAGCAGCCAGTGGCTTGGGAAGAATGTTGTGCTGTGTACTGGTAATAGAACTCCAGGAAAGCATGGATAGTTGTTCTCTAATGGGTAATTCTGATGGGTAATAAGGGCCACATTTGTCAGAGTTCATTGATATTTGATATGAATTATACTGGAGTAGTATTGCCTATACATTTTATTCATTTAAATCATCTTGGTTGCATGCAATACAGATTTCTAACAGTTTTGTGATTGTCATTGTCAATGAAGTGTATGGAATAAGCAATTCATTAGGCAATGGAGCGATACAGGGCCATCATGGCCCTGTTGCTATTTTCTTTTTTTTTTATTCATGTAACGAAAATCAAAGAAAACTCCCTAGCATTGCCAAATATCTGTCCAAGTAAATGTATCATGATTTAAATTCCAAGAACTTGTAGCACAACTTGATCAGTTTTTGCAGACACTGTAAGGCAAAGTCAGACTGATGTTCTACACTGTCAGAACAAAAGTCCAGAAAAGTTTCAACCAAAATTACTCCCAAAATGTCCATTTTCTGTTCATGGCCCTATAGTATCATACAGCATCTTTATGTCAAGTGTTTTCACCAGCTAATCAAATTTTGACTCAAAATATATAAATGCCAAGACCTGCCATGCGATTGGCAGAGACTGAATCAGGGTCAATATTCATTAACCATTCTTAAGAATATTCTTAGTCTTTTGCTGAAAAATCTTCTAAGTTTAAAAGTAATACAACTCCTGATTTGGTAACCAAAAGGTTTAGCCAAACAAAAGTTGTGTTACTTTCAAATCTAGAAAATTCTGGAGAATGATACAAAGAATATTTCTAAGAATCGTCGATGAGTACAGACATAGAAGACTAGACTTGGAACAATATTTGGAGTTGTTGTTATGAGTATGAGCTTTGGTCTATAGATTCTATCTCTCTTCCATGAAAGTCCATACTCAGTGCATCTGCGTGTATTCATTTTAATTTTTTACTGCATGTACATTCATTATATTCAACCTTTTACCATTTCAAGACTCCAGTGTTCTTGAGTGCAAAATATTTCTGTGCCAAATACTGTAAATCAGTGAAGGTTATTGCCATAGAATTCAACTTCCTTTTTTCCTGTCAAACATTTTTCTGGCTCTGTTTATGTGTTTGAGTTGCTAGAGTCATGGAAAGAATAGTGCTAGAACCTAAACTGTTCATGTGGAAAAGCAGCCAGTGGTTTTGAAAAAAAAAAGAGGTTTGTTAATGCTGGTGCCCAGACTCCAGGAATACAAAGATAGTTGCACTAGCTGCTGTAATATTACTGAAATACTATTGAAAACAGTGTTGAAAATTGATAAGTCTTTGATTTACAGAGAAATGAAATTTGATTTTTGTCAGTGTTGAAGGGCAACATTTTCCATTTTCAAAACTGACTTTGCAAGAATATCAGACAAAAGATGGGAAAGTGTAGATGCAAGGTAGAAATGTGCAGTGACCAGTCTGATCTAACTGAGCCCGTATTCACCAACCATTCTTAGGAACATTCTTTATATATAAGATTTTCTAAATTTGAAAGTAACACAACTTATAATTGTATAACCATATGGTTTAGCCAATCAGAAGTTGTGATACATTCAAATGTAGAAAATTTTAGAAAATTAGACTGAGAATGTTCTTGGTGAATAAGACTACGAATGATCTTGGTGAATATGGACCCTGTCTTCAAAAACAAAGCAGCTTATATTCTTTTTTACTATTATTTTTTTTATGTCATTTTAGCTGTGTGGAAGGTATGACAGCAGTGCCCGAATTTGAAGCAGAGGCATAAACACCCTGTAATTAGTCAGTTTTAAAGCTTGTTTTATATTGCTTTTTGTATTCTGTGAGAGGTGCTATAGCAAAAGGGGACTTAATGCATCTCCTTGATGCATAAATACCAAGTTAGTCATCACAATAATTATGGATCCATAAAATTCACTTTGACTAACAACAGGCTGAATCATGAGGTAGAATGGTCCTTGGACACGAAGAAAATTTACCCATAGCAAAACATTTTGAGACAGGTCAGCGTGCAGAGACTGTACAGGCTGACATGGGTCATTACTTTTTGTAGATGCATGAAACTCCCTTTTCACAAAGCATGATTCATGTTTATAGTCGACCTACCATTGTCTTCCATGAACAGATATTATCACTTATAGCTAATTTTATTTTTGATAATTTTTTACCTTCGCTCACAAAAACTATTGGTTAGTATTCATACTCAAAAACTGTATGTGCAATTTAAGCAACTGAAATGATTTTCTTGTTCTTCAAGTATGATAATTATCCTGCACTTATTCTTTGTATGAATTGATGACAATTTTATGGATTTTATATCTCTGCATTTGTTGTATCTTGTTTGCAGCATTCTTCAAGTTTTAATTCAGTCAAAATGGGTCAGTTTAACCACTTATGTGTTTCAGTATGCATGTGTCAATGTTTTCATATACATTCCTGATTACAAGATTTTTAGACCACCAGAACACCTCTTATCCTTCTTTTTCCCAATCAGAATAAACAAATTTGCAGGATTTCAGGATTTTCATTAAATAAGCTTTCACTGATGATTAAACTGTCTTCACCAATATCTTTCACCATAATCTTGCTGCATGTTAGAGAACATTCTTTACTTGGGCTTAGGACATCATCACTTAGGGACAACTCTTCTTGTCTTGCAAAAGTCCTCTTCTGAAAATGCCATGGCAACAGGAGGATTTTTTATTATTTCAGAAAGTATCCTTTCACCACAATGTGTTTTTAGCTCACCGTGAGCACAAAGTGCTCAAGGTGAGCTATTGTGATCGCCCTATGTCCGTCATCTGTCGTCTGTCAACAATTTCTTTGAACATCTTCTCCTAAACCACTGGGCCAATCTTGATGAAACTTGGCACAAGTTTGAACATAGGAACAAAGAAGGAAAACTTTAAAAATCTTCTTTGAAACTGGAAGGCGTAGAGCTTTGATATTTGATATGTAGTGATTCTCTTCTAAGTTTGTTTGCCCATCTAAGCACAACGAGTTCATCGAGTTCAAAAGTGGGTCATCTTGGGTCATAAACTAAGTCACTAGGTCAAATTAAAGAAATACCTTGTTGGCACTCTCGAGGCCACATTATTGGCTCAGTTGCCTTGAAAATTGGTCAGAAAGTTTGTCTTTATAAAATTTCACATAAGTCTGAATTTGGGTCAACTGGGGTCATAAACTAGGTCACTGGGTCAAATTAAAGAAATACCTTGTTTGCACTCTGGAGGCCACATTTATTGCTCAAATGACCTGAAATTTGGCCAGAATGTTTGTCTTGATGAAATATCATATGGATTTGGATTTTGGGTCACCTGGAACCATAAACTAGGTCACTAGGTCAAATTAAAGAAATACCTTGTGGGCACTCTAGAGGCCACATTATTTGCTCAATTGCCTTGAAAATTGGTCAGAATGTTTGTCTTTATAAAATCTCACATGAGTCTGAATTTGGGTCAGCTGGGGTCATAAACTAGGTCACTTGGTCAAATTATAGAAATACCTTTAAGGCACTCTACTCAGGTGAGCGATTCAGGGCCATCATGGCCCTCTTGTTTTTACTACACAGTGATAATATTTATATTGATTGCCTCTCTTCTAACCCTTAACCTGCTAAATAAGTGAAGTAAAACTTTCAAGCCGATAGTAAAAACCCACAATTTTGCTATTTCAAAGGAATTTTGGGGAGAAAATCTCCTTTTCAGACAATGTAGATCCAATATCAGACTGCACAGTCTGTGCAGTCTTATCTTGATCTACACTATCCGCAAAAGGTCCATGAGTCGTGCTAAGCAGTCAAAGGGTTAAAGAGATGTGCTCAAATTTGTCTGCTACAGATATATTCAATGAGTAAGAATATATGATGCAGATTCTTTGTCCCTATCAATGTGAGAAAAGTTGTTATCATGAAGTGTATGGAAAATGTTGGTTGGTTGGTTGGTTATTTCCGTTTATTTATCGTCGCTACCGGTTGCCCATCTGAGCGACGCCCCCAGAAGACGGTTAGTTGTTACGGGGGATAGTGCAAGGATACAGGTCGAAACTACTGAGAGCTTCACCTGGTTCTTTAACGTGCTCGGCGTATAGTACCGTCACACGGGACCTCGGTTTAATGTCTCATCCGAAAGACTTATTAGTAATTTTTAGTTGGCCAGCCGGGGATTCGAACCCACAGCCTGTAGGACATTGTGTTCACGAGTCCTACGCTCTACCTACTGAGCTATATCGGCTGGTGTTGGAAAATGTTCATACATTCTTGGAGAAAATTGTTGCAAATCCTTTGGTCAAACTCTTCCTTCTCATAATTTCAATATTAGTGTAACTTATACAAAGTGACATAAGAATTGTCTCCCTTGTTTGGTGGTGTTAGAGCTAGAGTAAATGAGCCATACTCTGTGAAAGGGGGGCTTAATGTATCTGCACAAAGTATAGATCCGGGTCAGCCTGCACAGGCTGACCTGGGTCAAAACTTTGCTCTTTGTCAATTTTCTCCATTTCATGTATCTCATGATTCAGTCCAAAACAGATTTTAGGGACATATAATAGTGTGATGACTTGCTTGGTATCATACATCAGGGAGATGCTTGAAGCCCCCTTTTGTCAGAGTGTGGCTCATTAATGTGTTGTCTCCTGCCCAAAGGTTACTAAACAAGATTTAACGACCTAATGAAATAGGGTATTGGAAAATAATTTAGGGAAAGGAGAAAATGCTTGTTACCAGCATGTTTCTCCTGTACCTATACTGTTTTTAAATGCCTTTCAGAGATAAATCTTACTATTTGAAACAGATTTATTTTGTCATCTACATTTGTTCTGAAATTGGACAAGTCTAAAATTTTATCCTATGATAAAGATTTAAATGGTCTGTTAATCCTTCACCACACAATCCCTACTTTTAACAACACTAAAATTGAGGGCTTTTGAAAACTATGTGGGAAAACGAGAAAATGCTGGGAAGCAGCATTTTCTCCTTTTCAGACATTGTTTTCTACCCTATCACAGATAGAAATCATCATTTTAGCACGATTTATTTTGTCATCTACAGATGTTCACAATTTTGCCAGGTCGAAAATTTTGTCACACAGTAAAGAGTGCAATGGTCAGTTAATGCAAAGTATGATCAAACTTTAGCCAGACTCCTGTTGAATAGTTTTTGATATGTTTATTTACTAGTTTGTAGGATTTACCATGTTGTAGCACCTTTATTTTTGCTAAAGTTTGACAGGGGGTTATTTGCATGTTTATCCATCTTACATCATGTAATCATATTATAACCCAACATGTTTTAATTATATAGTAAAATCATTATACTGTACTTGTCTGTTTGTTCATCTTTTTACAAATTATTCTTGGACAAAAAATCCAGGGAAGCCAATGGAAGGCCCAAACATCAGTCCATGCTGTCGGTATAAAAAAGCGAGCAACTGCTACTTGAATACCTTGAATATTGCAAAGGCGTTTAATACTTGAAGGTAACAAATTGTGTTTACCTGGTAAATGGTGCATTCACTAGAAAGAAGTCTAGCGAACATAAGTCTGTAATCACAAACAACCTCTAGTCGTTCAATGAAACGAACTCTCTCTCTCTCACTCACACAACGAGATATTTGATGGGTTTTTTTTTTTTGCAATATATAGAATTGCAAGAAAATTGAGCTCAAGATGAAAAGGAAGCATGCTGTGTAATAGACGTACATGTAGTTTGAGTCACTCATCAAGAAAGCCTTAACTCTACCGAACGACAAAATTGTAGTCTTGTCCAAATTCAAAGTATTAGCAAACAACAAAACAAACGTGACTCAAGAACTGAAATTTGTATTTGAAGGGTAAAAATACATTGTGGGGAAAGGAGAAAAATGCTGGTGCTGGTTTCCAGCATTTTCTCCTTTTCCCTCAGAATGTTTTTCAAGCCTTCCTCGGGGTCTCTAAAAATTCGGAATTGTGTGGTAAAGGGTAAAATGGATGTTTGATAAAAATCGATGGATGTAATCTCTAGACATGCATTTGTTTCCTGCAAAATATTGCATGTCGACCATCGATTTTTCCGTCTTTCTTCGTTCTAGACAGCGATTTAACCCTTATACTGCTAGATAACTTAAATGAAACTTTCAAGCCGATGGTAAAATCCTGAATAAGGATGCTTCAGAATTTTTTTTTTTTTTAGCAAAACATCTCCTTATCGGACAGTGTAGGTCCAAGATCAGACTGCACGTTCTGTGCTGTCTGTTCTTGGATCTACATGGTCCGCAAAAGGCCATTGAGTCGCACTTAGCAGCCTTAGGGTTAAAACCTTGACTCTTTATCGCACAGTGACGAGTTTTAACCACTCTGAGGAAGAAGCCTTTTGAAAACATTGTCCGAAAAGGAGAAAGTGCTGGTAACCAGCATTTTTTCCTTTTCCCACAATGTCTTCAACCCTATCAAAGACAAATTCCATCATTTGAGCCACATTTAACATTGTTGTCTGCAAATGCTTTCAATTTGGACAAGTCTAAGAGTTTGTCGACTGATAAAGAGTTAACTCTTTACTGTAGCAATACGAATTTTTCGCTCCTGCAGTTGACAACTTCTTGAATTATTGTGGCAAAATGAGCAATTTGCTTGTAAAAGAACATTTTTTTCTTTCAACAACAATTGCTATAATTCAGACAGTTTTCTTTTGTCCAAATAACTGTCCTTTGAAAAAGTTCTTTGATGATCTAAAAATGATCTGCACGGTAAATCTTTATACAAACAATCCGGAGTTAAAACAATCCTGAGAAAAAAAGGGCTTTTTGGGGAAAAAAAAATGTGGGAAAAAGAGCGGATGCTGGTTACCGTCTTTTTTTTTTTTCTTTCCTCACAACGTTTTCTACCCTGTTTAAAGGCAAATGCCGCCTGTTTAGCAACAATTGATTTATCGTCGGTAAAACTCTCCATTTCAACCAGTCTAAATTTTTGTCTTCCGGTCAGAGTTAATTGCAAATGGATAATCGTAGAGTTATCCCTTAAAGTGCAAGAAATATATGAGCCATGCTCTGTGAAAAGGGGGCTTAATGCATCTGCAAAAACTATCTACCAAGGTCAGCCAGCGCAGTGCGCGCAGGCTGACCTGGATCGAAAGTTTTTGCTTTTCGTCAATTTTCTGCATGTCACAGGACCAGTTTACCCCATGATACAGTCGGTTGTTGGACAAAAGGGATTTTATGGATCCATAATTATATGATAACTTTCTTGGCTCAATGCATTACGGAAATGTAGTAAATCCCCTTTTGCCAGAGCATGGCTCATACTTTGTTGCTATTTGGACACTGTAAATTAAGATGAAACCAGAAAGAATGTACAGACTGATCAAAGATCTGCACTTGCTCTGTGTGTCACGGTTCCATTGTTGGGTGTTTTTGTGAGACTGCACTTTGGCCAATAACACCAAGAAAAATCAATGAACAATTTATATTCATAAAACAGCCTTACATCTGGGTCTTGGAGAATATACATGTCAGTGTAATAAATGCGCTGCATGTGTTATAAAGAGTTTCAAAGTAACTCCTCTTGTCACTCAGATTTTGTTCCGTCCCTTCCACAACGGCACTTTATCAATACGCTTAGCATCATAACAATTTAACTTAAATCACTCATTCTTTTAGAAGGCGACAGCTTTTCAGCATTTTTGGCACCATCGGCAAACTGTACATGTACTCTTGTACATATAGTTCTTTACTTTGCTCTGCAAAGGGTCACGGGCATCCGACCAGGAAATCAAAATACTGAATAAGGAAACGCTGGCCGTTTTGGGCCAACATGATTTATAATTATATTTCTTATTTTACAAGCAAATACACTTTTTTTTCTCGTTATCTAACTGAATCGGCTGTTCGCGGTAAATTTCGATTAGTGAAAAAATTTAGAAGGCATCTAAAATTACTGGTTTCGGCTACTTTTTCTCGCGGCAATACACACTGTAGACGGTGATGCACCCTAAACTTCCGGTTGAACGCTTAAGCAACAAAGCAGCCAGGAGTAATAGCGGCAGCCAAGAACCTGGTTCACTATTTACCAGACGGCAAAATTTTAGACGCGTCCACAAAGAAAGTATTGTCAGACGATAGATTATACAAGAAACGAATGATGATAGCTGTTTCTTAAAGAATCCATGGAAGGCATAGTGATAGCCAGCATTGCCCCTTTTCCCACAATGTTTCCAATAACATTACTTCTCATGGTTATGAGTCACGAGATACACTGGAAAAATGGCTAAATGCACTATGCAGCCAAGAGGCTGGCAAAGATCTTATAAGTAAACCAAGTAGGTTCTAACTCAAAGACAGGGATCCTGCATGTCTCAGTGGTAAACGGTGTGAGACTCGCGACCTTGAGGACCCCAGTTCGAACCTTGCTGGATGCACTAAACTTTTCGTAAAACTCCATTCAATCAAACAATCTAACTCAGAAACATGTCGTTGTAATGAAACTATCGAAAGAGCCTGAGGGATAAGTAAATAGGGCTGTAACAGAGGTCAAGCTTCACGTTTAGTGTATTTGTATGTTTAACCCTTAGACTGCCTATCGCGACTCACTAACCTTTTGCGGACAGCGTAGATCAAGATCAGACTGCACAGAACGTGCAGTCTGATCTTTGATCTACACTGTCCGTTAAGGAGATATCTTCCCTCCAGAAATCCTTTTGAAACAGGAAAGTTTTGGGCTTATACTATCGGTTTGAAAGTTTCATTTCTTTTATTCAGCAGGATAAGGGTTAAGTTTCATGCTGATAATTGCAACAGGAAGTAAATTAATGAACTTTGCACTGAACAATACGGAAATCTATGAAAGATACTGCTTGACCTTTAACATGCTAAATATATGAAATGAAACTTTCAAGCCGATAGTAAAAACTATTTTGTTTATTTTTCAAAGGTATTTGGGGATGGGGGAATCTCCTTATCGGACTGTGCAGATCCAAGATCAGACTGCACTTTCTGTGCGGTCTGATCTTGTTTTGCACTGTCCGTGAAACGTCTTTGAGTCGCGCTTAATGCCAGCCTAAGGGTTAATTATTTAACATGCAACAACATTTTGGACTCGTCCACATTTAAAGCACTTACAGACGGCAGAAAAAATGTGATTCAAAAATTGAAATTTGTGTTTTTGGAGGGGTAGAAAACATGGAGGGAAAAGGAGAAAATGTTGGTTACCAGCATTTTCTCCTTTACGAACTATGTTTTCTAAACTGAACTTTCTTTCTCAGGGTCGTCGTCAAAAGTCAGGATAGTGTTGAAAAGGGTTAACACTTACATACCGGCAAATAAATGATGTTTAAAAAATGAAAGCTTACAACTCACATATCCTTATAATTGCACGGGAGCTCAGTTGAGAAAGAAGATCGGATACCAAATAGCCCTAGCAATAGATTAACTCGTTCCTAAGAGTCATGCGTGGCTCAGCGGTAAAGTGTAGGACTTGTAACCTGGAAACCCCGGGTTCGAGCCTCACTGGAGGCACCGGTCCTATCGTGAGAGTGTCCTTGTGCATGACACTCAGGGTCCCAAGCCAGTGATGTTGAAACCTAGACATACATAAAACACATGTATATATGTATGCAAGCCGTCGACGTGATATGACTGAAATAGTGTTGAAGCGATGAAAAACACCATTCATTCAATCAATCGTAAAACGTCGTTACAAGCTAGCACTTTGATATGTAGGTTACATGCATATGAGCCATGCTCTGGCAAAAAGGGGCTTAATGCATCTCCGTAACACCATGTACCAAGCAAGTCATTACATAACTATAGATCCATAAAATCCATTTTTTCTAACAACTTACTGAATTCTAGGGTAGAGTGGGTCCTTTGACATGCAGAAAAAGGACCAATAGCAAAATTTGCACAGGCTGACCTGGGTCAATACGCTTCGCAAATGCATTAATCCACCTATTACCAGAGCTTGGCTTAAATATACACCAGAAAAGGGTTTTGCTGAACTTTGTACTATTTAGCACACATAGAAACCGCCTGAAAACCTAGTCGCGGAAGCCCTGGGAAACATTCTGAATAAATTATGGATATTTAACATGAAGCTAAGATCCTGCAGTATCAGAATATGGGAGAGAACCTCAATGTAAACGGAGAAAATGCTGTTTTCGAGCAACTTCTCCTTCCGCCACAATTTTTGCAAAACTGCTCTTCACGACGGAAAGAAATTCGTCTGCTGGCGATAAAGTGTTTATCTCGAGTTTTACACAGATTGTTCCCTGTTACACATGCTGAAAAGTTAGTTAACCCTTTACCACACAGCAAAATTGTAGCCTGGACATATTGAGGGAATTCACAGACGACAATTCAAATGTTTTTCAAATTGTAGTATTTTTTCTTGAATATATATTAAACATTGTGGAGAAAGGAGAAAATGCTAATTACCTGCATTTTCTCCTTTTCCCATTGTTTAAAAAAAAAGCCTGTTCTTTTTCAGGGTGGTTAAAACTCGGGAATGTTTGGTAAGGGTAAATAAAATATGATACATACTTAACGATCACTCCGCCATGTTTATTGAGAGCTTTCGAAGGGTAAACCTTTGTCGGTTCTAGGAAAAATCTGCCTTTACTCTTTACCAAACGACAAAATATTAGACTTGCCCAAATTGAAAGCATTTGCAGACGACAAAATAAATTTGACTCAAAAATTGCAATTGTGTTAGGAAGGGTAGAAAACATTGTGGGAAAAGGAGAAAATGCTGGTTACCAATAAACAATATAGTCTAGACCAAACTTAATTTTATTTCATCGTCCTCGCATAATTCAGCAGATGTTTCTAACCTAAACTAATTGCGCAAAGAAGGGGGTGTTATTGAATATTGGTGATGAACGAAAAAAATGACCAACCCGCGCTGGCCTTTGTTAACTCTTAAGTTCTAAGCTCAACTCACTGACTTTTTGCCGACAGTGTAGATCGAGATCAGACTGCACAGAACGTGCAGTCTGATCTTGGATCTACAGTCCGATAAGGAGATATTTTTCTCCAAAAAAAAAAGAAAAAAGTTTTAAAAAAAGTTTGAAATAACACTATTCGTGTTTAAATTACTATTGGCTTGAAAGTTTTATTTAACTTATTTAGCAGGATAAGGGTTAACTCTGCACTTTGATTTACTTGAGGTACAGATTTTAAGGAGATCAGTCCAACTTTCAGAGTCATTCTACTTTCTTTGTAGGTTTTACTAGTTTTAATGGCTTTCATTGAACTTCTCATTGAACAGCAACAATTCCTCTAGATAAGTAGATACAATATTGACTTTGCAGAACGGGTCATGTTTTTGTAAGTGCACTGCATTCATTTAGAATGCATTCTTGTTTTGACACAGCCAATACTCATCCAACATTCTAATTTGAATTCAAATTTCACACACACGTCATCTTTGTGGTCGTGACAGTATGTCTTGGCCAATCAAGTGGCTTGTCTTGTTACTGAGCTTAGAAACAACTATTAGAATGTTAGAATTGCTGTTGAATACAATGACAGAAACAGACCTTCAGCTAAAAGGGAGTGATAGTATTCTAAATCCATTATTTCTCTTCCAAACCCTATGTTGTGGGTACTCATTAGCATCGGCTCGATGAGACGATGCTAATGAGTACCCATAACATAGGGTTAAGTGGAGACTGATTACTATTTTCAATTTTGAAATCAAAATCACTCCCTCTATCTTGAGCTCTGACAGAAATAAGGGGAAACAAACTGTAGGAATAAAGGGTAGTGTCTGGCTCAGAACCACAGCTTTGCGCCAAGCCTCTTTCATTGATTGAAGAATGAATCACTGTGTTGGCTGGCTCCATCCTTTGTTCCTCAAATATGCTGTATTACTATATGACG
Organism: Tridacna gigas; assembly: GCA_945859785.2. Taxonomy (NCBI): domain Eukaryota; kingdom Metazoa; phylum Mollusca; class Bivalvia; order Cardiida; family Cardiidae; genus Tridacna; species Tridacna gigas. The sequence continues at coordinate 24,533,572 of OX244030.2, forward strand.
TAATGACACAGGCCGGGCAACAGCAACGTACATGAGTAATATTAAATCGGCACTTTACACACGCATGCATTCATTTCGGTCTCACACAGCTGCTTGTGCGAAGTGAGCGAGAACCTGTATAACGATAAAAATGGTAAGTGCTTTTCATACTGCTGTTTTTTTTTTTCAGCATAGTTTTGCTTTAAACATGTTGTTTTTATTCTTATTTATAATTTTGAAGACAACTTTATTGTTATATCTATATCTCTATTTGCCTTTTTATTATCGATTTTGTAACTAGATATAATTATGCTTACTGAAGAATTTTCCAGTCATCTTCTGTCGACCACATGGCATGGCTTTGTCTGTTATTGAGTACATTTGAACCCTTAAGCCGCTAAATAAATTAATTTTTTCCAGCCAGTAGTGAAAGCCCATAGTTTAAGTTTTCAAGTTCTTGCTCGTCGGAGAAATCTCACCGTATCGGACATTGTAGATCCAAGATCAGAGTGCACGTTCTGTGCAACCTGATCTTGACGTACACACTGTAAGCGAAAGCCCATAAAGTCGCGTTTAACAGTCTTAATGTTAAGTTCTAGCTTTAATTTTATCATTTCTTTGCCCAACCAGTTTGTATTTAGCCCACAAATGCTTTGGCAAACATGCGGGCTGATCTTTGCCTGCGCTACATTTCTCAGTTAATGGTTTCAGTCGTATAACTTAAATCCTCTTTAGTGGATGCAACAGTATAAACGAAACCAAAAAATCTTGTACTATCCGGTAGTGAACCCTCACAGCTCTATACAATTTCATAAAATAAGGGTCAATGGAGAGTCAAAATCAGTCTGCGCCTTTTGTATAGTCGGATCGGCTTGATCAACATTATCCCCAAAAGGCAGTCGGATCTTGATCTACATTATCAACACTAACAATTTCAGCTTTACCGTTTCACAGTAGGCCTAGCCCATGTTGTGGGTACCCGCGATTATTTTCCAAAAGGTGTTTACGCCGCTTTCAGCAGTTTTATGTTATATCACGACGACAGCTCCGACTAAATTCTTTCGTGGGTTTCATCACTTCTATGCTGGGGCTCTATACTTTACCTCTCCACTGGACACTACCGCCTAATCCAGCAACGGAAGTGAGGTTCAAACTCCGAGCCACAGGAGGTGAACGGCGAGCGACAGTGTAAATCCTATTTTACACACATTAGTGTGTAACATAGGATTTACATTAGTGTGTAACATAGGATTTACACTGTCGCTCGCCGTTCACCTGTGTTCCGATCTACCGGCCACGCGGCACCTCTAGTGGAGAAATTTTCATAATTAGGAATTCATCCTTTTACTACAACTTTTTTTTGTGATAAAGAATTATGTCATTAAAGCTTGATTCATAATTGATTATACACGAATGTTTTTAAGATGTCTGTTGTTAACTTTTTGTCAATATTACATTTACCTTTTTTTCTGTTAATCCACCGGGATTCTCTCTTGTTACAGACTTGAGGGTTACAAAATCTAAAAGCATAATTTCTTCACTGATATTGTCTTTGTTGGTACTCATTAGAAATGTTCGGTAAGACGATGCTAATGGCTTTCACGGGATAGGTTTTCGTGTAGTATCGAAAAAATAATTTTCTATGAAGCCCGATTTTCCATCATTATCTGCTTCTCTACCGGTCGCCGAGTCCCGGTAGCGCAGTCGGTAACTAATGTACAGGACATGAGATCAGGAGGTCGCTGGTTCGAATCCCCGGCTTCGCCAGTTTCTTTCCGAGGATTGATGATAAGTCATTGCGACAGGATTCATTCCTCTCTCACCGCTGACCATCGTTTGGACGACTACTATGTGGGAAAGCAGCCAGTGGCATGGAAAGAATATTGTGCTAAGTAGTGGTCAAACAAACTACAGGGAACCATGGATAGGTGCACTGGTCGCCGCGATATAGCTGAAATAATGTTGAAAACGGCGTTAAACACCATACAACCAATCAATCGATCCTCTACGGGCGTTGTTTGATTCGATGATCATATAAAGGGTGCTTCACGCTTTACCGGACGACAACATTTTGGACTTGCCCTTTTCGAAAGAATTTGCAGACGACAAATTAAATATTGACCAAATGTCGGAATCTGTCTTTCATGGTATGGAAACATTAAAGGTAAAGAAAGAAAATGCGCGTAACTGTATTTTCTCCTTTTTCAACAATGTTTCTAAGAGCCATTAATAGTGTTTTGTGGTTGTGAAAACTGGGGATTGTTTGATAACTAGTTAACAACTCACTTCCGTCGGAAACAAACTGGCGGTAGGCGGTTATTTAACCATTTAACATAAAATCACGAGATTTAACGACCATTGTGAAAAAGGGAGAACATGCTGTAACCCAGCATTTTCTCGTTTTCCCAGAATGTTTCATATCCTGTAAATTTTTTTTTTTTGAATCACATGTATTGTCACCTGCAAATACTTTCATTTCATTTCAATGTATTTTTTTTTTTTCGTTTGGTAAAGAATACACAGCAGCATAAGTTATGCGTTAAAAATAAAATATGTAAAACCGGACAGTTTGTGAATTACAGAACACCATTAATACACTTATACGTGTAGTTCGAAACGTTGTGGAACAACAACAACAACAAAAAAAAATAGATATGAGCCCTGCTCTGGCAAAAGGGGCTTAATGCATCTCCGTGATCCATGGTACCAATCAAGTCATCACTAATTATGGATCCATAATAGCCACTTTTTTAGCGACCGACTTAATCAGGGGGTAGACTGGTCCTTGGACATGCAGAAAATTGACCAATAGCGAAAAGTTTCGGCCCAGGTCAGCCTGCGCGGACTGCGCAGGCTGACCTGGTCGATACTTTTGGCAGATACATTAAGCCCCCTTTTCACTGAACATGCTTCATATAATTATAGCTTGTTGAGAATAATCCCGTCTATTGCAATACTTTGTTGGAAGGAATATTTAAGTTTTTCGCCTAAGCTAATGTAATAACATTTCAAATATAGATACACCCGACCTTTGTCAACGGCTGAAAAATACAATCCCCTGAGCCTCAGAAAGATTTTCATGTCAAACGCTTGCCTTAAAAAAAAGCGGACGGTATACATCCAAGATCAGACTGCGTGTTTTGTGCAGTCTGATCTTGATCAATGCCGTCCGCAAAAAAAGCGGCTGTTTTCGCCCATGGGGCCGAAAGGGTTAAACTTGTCGAGAGAGTAACGATCCATGAAGTGTTTCCTTCCTGTAGTCTCTCACTTGAAAAGTATCTTTTAAAAGGTCATGGCAACAATAAAAGGTCAACTGAGGAATGTGCACTACGTGTCTTCATGTCGAAAGTGTGTGTATATGCCGAACCCTTTTTTTTTAATCGGCTGATAAGCAGCAGCGGGTTTTCTGTATTTATTAACAACTCTGAATAGCATTTTTTGGTGTATTTCTCAAGAATTTTTTATATACCAAAGTAACACAACTTCTAATTGGCTAAACCAAATTGTTTAGCCAATTAGAAATCGGGTTGCTTTCTAGTTTTAGGGTATGATGAGGAATGCAATGTAGATTGGCTAGTGAGTGCTGGCCCAGATGTCGCAAGTTCGAGTCTCTGTTAGGCCAAACTTAACTCTGCTGGCTTCAGGGATATAACCGAACAACCAAAATAATACTTGTAGAGCTACACCCGGATTTAATTGCTAATGACGACAGTTTAGATCAAGTTCAGACTCAACAGAACATGCAGTCTGATCTTTAATCTACATTTTGAGCCTTTTTGCCATAGGATATTCTGACAAAAAAGCCTTGAAATGGCAATATCCCTATACTTAGCACTGAGAGTGTCTGGCGATTGTATACCCAGGATATAGGGACAGGCAACAGATAGATTACGCGAGCATAATGAGTCCACGCTATCCAAAAAACTCTATTCGAATTCCGTTGAATCAAGTTTTTTGCAATATATTAGGCATATCACGGTGATGTCACGCTCTCTGATACCTAAGTCACACTTAATGCATTAGTTTCTATTATTTGTAAACGTTTATATCTGTTGTTTATTTTAGCGTGAGTGTATTTCCATCCATATCGGCCAAGCCGGGGTCCAAATGGGCAATGCCTGTTGGGAGCTTTACTGCCTTGAACACGGGATCCAGCCCGATGGCCAAATGCCGAGTGATAAAACTATTGGAGGGGGAGACGATTCCTTCAATACATTCTTCAGTGAGACTGGAGCCGGGAAACATGTACCACGTGCTGTGTTCATAGACCTGGAACCAACTGTTGTCGGTAAAACTATCTATTTTGATGCATTTCCTGTTATCAAATATTTACTAGATATGCACCAGACAGAACGTGCAATCAGATCTTTGATTTACACTGTTCTGTAAAGAGATATCTTTTCCCCCAAAATTACCTTTGAAAAAGAATTTAGATTTTTAGTGTCGGCTTGATTTGTTTGTTTGTATCGGAGTTTAACGCCTTTTTAACTGCTCGGGTCATATCATGGCGGTCAGTGACGCACCCATGTGTTTCCTGGCTTTGTCACTAAGTACTGACACAACTTTCTTCCCAAAGCCACTGACTACTTTTCTCACGTGCATCAGAGGTGAGAGGCGAAAAATCGCCGGAAAGAAAGTTTGCCTTAACCGGGTATCGAACTCGCAACTACCAGATCACGAGTCAGATACGCTAACCACTGAGCTACCAGGGCGGGCCTGTGTCGGCTTGAAAGATTTCGTTTCACTTATTTAGCAGGATAAGGGTTAATAATGTTAATAACGTCCCACATCTTAGAAAAGTCGCGCCGAACCTAGTAGCGCAGTCGGTAGCGTACAGGACTTGATACCAGTCGGTCGCTGGCCCGAATCCCCAGCTCTGCCAATATCCTTCCCAGGATTGATGATGATCATTGCTACAGGATTCATTCCTCTCTCACCGCTGATCATTGTTATAGTTATGTGGGAAAGCAGCCAAATGTAGGCCTACTCCCTCAAAGACTGATTATTCGTGAGCTCAAAGATATCACACAATGGTACGATCTCTAAAAATGTGGAAACTCCTACTACATGCAAGTGATGGATTTACGGTACAGGCTATTGATCGAAATGACGCCATGTAGCAGACAACCTCGAGCTTTGCAGACGACCTCTAAAGATTTTCAAGCGGCAATGAGTCAGCCGATAGCGTGATGCTGTTTTGTCGTTATGCAAAGCGTGTACTGTTCATTGCACCGATATCGATTAGCGCTTTCTGTCTTGAAGTTTTATTATTTATCCGTTTCTACAGTTACAATAGAAACTCAGTCATTCAAAGGGTTGCTTTATCTCTTCAAATGGTGTTTTTGCTGCTTTCAGCATTTTTTTCAATCACATAGTGACGGCGCGCGAAATAACTCTTTACCACACAATGCCGACTTTTAACGACCCTGAGAAAGAAGGCTTTTGAAAACATTGTGGGAAAAGGAGAAAATGCTGGTAACCAGCATTTTCTCCTTTTCCCACAATGTTTTCTACCCCACGAAAGACAAAATTTATGTTTTTTGTAACTTTTAATTTGTCGTCTGCAAATGCTTTCAATTTGGACAAGGCTAAAATTCTTCGTCTGGTAAAGAGTTAAAGGCTCAGTGGCAACCAAAAGTAAACAATGCATTTAATTCAAAATCATATCATATAAAAGTACGGAAATTATTTTGAAGATGACAGTCTGTTATTGTAGGGATGGTCCAAGTGTTACTTGCTTGCAGAAAATTGAATTTTAAAACCAGATAAAAAATTGCCATGCTGCTCTATCTATTGTGTATATTTTAACCCTTATCCTGCTGAATAAAAGAAATGAAACTTCCTGGCCGATAGTAGAAGCCCAAAACTTTCCTGTTCCAAAGGGATTTTTGGAGGGAAGATATCTCCTCATCGGACAGTGTAGATCAAAGATCAGACTGCACGTTCTGTGCAGTCTGATCTTGATCTACGCTGTCCGCAAAAGGTCAGTGAGTCGCGATAAGCAGCCTAAGGGTTAACTGGTTTTGATTATAATTTTTCTGCCAGCGGCTAACATCTGGACGTACCATACAGTAACAGATTGTCTTCTTCACAATGACTTCCATACTTTAACATGGAACGATTTAGATATAAATACATTTTAACACCCGAATCGTTCACTTATGGCTGTCACCGGGCCTTTAATGTCCTTTTGGAGTTTACCAGTGCTAGGCTTGGGCTCTACTCTGACACTGCCCGCCTGGGTGGCTCAGTGGTGAGCGTGTTGGACTCATGACCTGGTGGTTGTGAGTTCGATACCCGGTTGAGGCGAACTTTCTTTCCGGCGTATTTTCGCCTCTCACCTCTGCTGAAGCATGTGAGAAAAGTAGTCGGTGGCTTTGGAAAGAAAGTTGTGTTAGTACTGGTGTGAGAAAGCCAGGAAACACATGTGCGTCACCGACCGCCATGATCTGACCTTAGCTGTTAAAGTGGCGTTAAACCCCAATACAACCAAACCAACCAACCTACTCTGACACTTTCACGAGACAGACACAGCTAGAGTGGATCGAGACCCAAAGATCTGGATTTCAAGACCTTAACCATTAAAATACCCCCATTTGATGAAATAAAGAAGTTCGGTGTATTAGTATATAATTATGTTACAGGTCTAGATAGGACGGGGGGGGGGGGGGGGGGGGTGGAAAAAAGTTCAACCAAGCAAAAAAACGGCGTTATTTCATCACTAAAGCCTATACCTACATGAAGGTTGCGGGTACTCGTTAGAATTCTTTTATGAGACCATCTAATGAGTACCAACAACATAGCACGAACGACACCATATCTTTACCTCAGCAAAAAGGTTATTGCAAAGGTTTATTGAAATTCATTCATGCTACGTCAGGCAAAGTACATAGGCGTCATCCCTCATAATTGGGCCATGTTTTGGCAAAGGGGGGCTTAATAAATCTCTGTGATGCATGATAACAAGCAAGTTATCACAGTATTAATATAGATCAATAAAAATCCATTTTGTATAAAAAAAACCTGGTGAATCATGGGGTACACTGGTCCTTGGACATGCAGAAAATTTGCCGAAAGCAAAAAGTTTCGGCCCAGGTCGGCCTGCGCGGAATGCCCAGGCTGACCTGGGTCGGTACTTTTTGCAATTGCATTAACCCCCCTTTTCACAGGGCATAGCTCATATTATCATTTAGTATTCATACAAATTTGAACAAAAACAACTGCATTACTCAATTACAAGAGCGTTTACCTTTATCAAAGAAATAATCTGGGAAGTCTTTCGTATATTTTCAGATGAGGTCCGAACAGGAACTTACCGCCAACTGTTTCACCCAGAACAACTGATTACCGGAAAGGAAGACGCCGCCAATAACTACGCTCGTGGCCACTATACCATCGGCAAAGAGATCGTAGATCTTGTACTCGACAGGATCAGGAAGCTGGCAGACCAATGCACTGGACTTCAAGGATTCCTTATCTTCCACTCCTTTGGAGGCGGAACCGGATCTGGATTTACCTCCCTTTTGATGGAGAGGCTGAGCGTGGATTATGGAAAGAAATCCAAGCTCGAATTTTCCGTCTATCCAGCACCACAGGTAGCAACTGCTGTCGTCGAACCTTACAACTCGATCCTGACCACCCATACCACCTTGGAACATTCGGACTGCGCTTTCATGGTTGATAACGAGGCGATATACGATATTTGCCGACGTAATCTTGATATTGAAAGACCGACGTATACCAACTTGAACAGATTGATAGGCCAGATTGTCTCCTCCATTACTGCTTCACTGAGATTCGATGGAGCCCTGAATGTTGACCTGACTGAGTTCCAAACCAACTTAGTTCCGTACCCCAGGATTCATTTCCCACTGGCCACATACGCACCAGTCGTTTCCGCTGAGAAAGCCTACCACGAACAACTCACAGTCGCTGAAATTACTAATGCCTGTTTTGAACCAGCCAATCAGCTCGTTAAATGTGACCCACGTCATGGTAAATACATGGCATGCTGTATGCTCTACCGAGGTGATGTGGTACCAAAGGATGTCAACGCCGCAATTGCAACCATTAAGACCAAGAGAACCATCCAGTTTGTAGATTGGTGTCCAACCGGTTTCAAGGTCGGCATCAACTATCAACCACCAACTGTTGTACCTGGTGGGGATCTGGCCAAAGTCCAGAGAGCCGTATGTATGCTGAGCAACACTACTGCTATAGCTGAAGCTTGGGCCAGACTTGACCACAAGTTTGATCTAATGTATGCGAAGAGAGCATTTGTCCATTGGTATGTCGGAGAGGGTATGGAAGAAGGCGAGTTTTCCGAGGCACGAGAAGATCTTGCTGCCCTCGAAAAAGATTATGAAGAAGTTGGGGTAGACTCTGCTGAAGGGGAGAATGAGGATGAAGGAGAGGAAGAGTATTAAAGGGAGACAATCTTGTAAACCAGTACCCCACCGTGTATGAAAAAGTGTGGTTGGCTTTGACAAAACTGTGAAAACAAAAGTTTCTAATAATACTTATCTTATCCAGTCTTTTCTAGGTAATAGTGCTGAATCAAAATTATGATGTGTTTAAGGTTACTATCATGTAAGTAAAGTAATGTATTAAGACTTGAATTTTGATCGAATCAATATGTACATTATGAATGTATTTAATTGTCATGGATTTGTAAGATCTACGTCCAAACCTTTTTAGTTGGAGATAAAAGCATAACAATCACTGCAAATCATATCTTCTACGTGTTTTTATTACTTCGTTAAGCATTTGTGAGTCACTCTTCCCATCCTTAACCCTCTGCCAAACAATCCTGGGTTTTAACTACCCTGAGAAAGAAGGTCTTTGAAAAACATCGTGAGAAAAGGAGAAAATGCTGGTAACCAGCATTTTCTCCTTTTCCCACAATGTTTACTACCCTTCCAAAGGCCAATTTCTATATTTTGCGTCACATTTAAGTTGTCGTCTGAAAGTGCTTTCGATTTGGACAAGCTTTGGGTCCTGCGTGGTAAAGTGTAGAACTCGTGACCTGGAAGCCCCGGGTTCGAGCCTCACTGGGTCTTTCGTGGGAGTGTCCTTGGGCAAGATACTTTAGAGCCCTAACCTTCTTCTGGTGAAACCCAAGAAATACATGAATATGTCAGCTGTTGCCGTGACATGAATGAAATAATGTTGAAAGCGGCGTAAAACACCATTCAATCAATCGATCAGTAATATATGTCTTGTGGTAAAAGAATTAATCCTTAGTGAAGCGCTGAAGCCGACTTGTCTTGCTTTTGTGAGGGATTGTGTTGTAAAGGTGTAGGAATTGAAGAGAGGGCTGTCCCAGATTAGATCCTTACTTGTTGCGCTAGTTTTTTCGTAAGATTGTCCTTAGGCAAGAACCTTCAGACCACTGGCCTGTTACTGATGTAATCACGGGTCTGTATTCACTGACCGTTCTCAAGAACGTTCTTGGTCTAATTCTAGATTTAGAAAGAAACAGAACTTCTGATTGTCTAAACCATTTGATTTAGCCAATCAGAAATTACGTTACTTCCAAATTTAGAAAAATTATTCAGAATACGGGCCCAGGACAAACTTGCGTAAGTGAGCTGCCACTGTGGCAAGACTGAAATACATGTACATGTAATGTTAAAAGCTGCGTGAAACCCTAAACAATAGTTGCCTTTGCGTACAGTGCAGATCAAGATCAGACTGCGTAGAACGTGTAGTCTGATCTTGGATCCACACCGTTAGCTACCATGTCACATTCTAGCTAATACAAAGTTGGAATGGCAATTTTTCGGCTGTTCAAAAGAGGTCCGTTTATTAATTTATTGCCATAAATAATACATTAACTTTACAAAAAAAAAAATTGACTTGCCCAAAGTGAAAGCATTTGCAGACGACAGAATACTCATAACTCTAAAAATTTAAAATTGTTTTTGGAAGGGTACAAGACAATGTGGGAAAAGGAGAAATGCTGGTTACCAGTATTTTATCCTTTTCCCACAATGTTTTCAAAAGCTCTCTGTTTCGTTAAGGCTTAAGCACAACATTTCTCTCGCGGGTTGCCTTGGTCTAGACCAGAGGTCCTGTATGGCTCAGTGGTAAAGTATAGGACTTGTTACCTGGAGGACCTAGGTTCGAGCCTCACTGGAAGAACTAGGTTTTTCTTGGGAGTTTCCATGGGCAAGATACTTCAAAGCCCTAGCCTAGTACTTGTGAAACCCAGGAAATACAAGGATATGTGAAGTATTCACCGTGATCTGACTGACATAGCGTTGAAAGCGGCGTAAAACTATTCAATAAATCAGGATCAAGACCACACTGACAAGACGTGAAGCAGCCATGGAATCGCAGTATTTTTCCCAAAGAATAAAAATATTCCTTTTCATTTACTTACCGCTGCAGGTGTGAAACTACTTTCAAGGTTTGATTTTTCTTTGATGAAATAAGTTTCCTTTGGCATGCACAATTAGATCTCATAACTTTGGCCTACACTGTACGTGAATTACATGAATTGTTTTCTTTTTCCACATGACCACCACAGACGACCCGTTTTGTCTTTCAGAATCGCAACTTTTAACACGTGCCATACTGATCATTGGCTCGTCACGAACAATTCTCCATTTGATGTACAAATCTTTTGGCGAATAAATGGTATTGTTGTAATTAGCATAAACGTTTTCAAATATAGGTAGAGCCGTGCACTAATCCGTGATTTATGTTGAAAATCACTATTTTAAAATGTTTTTTTTATTTTTCTGTCGCCTGCTGTCAAGAACGCGACAAGACCATTTTTCAAACCCGTCTTATATATCGAGACAAACAGACTGACCAACTTTCATGAGTATCAGACTGAAAATGTGACCCCTGAAGTGCATAAAAGTGTAAAAAAATTTAAAGTTTTGTCCCAGTGACCATCTTTTTTTGACCCAACGCGATTCTTTTTCAAAAAAATCTAATATATAATCAAAACAATCATTCTGACCAACTTTCATGAGTACTGGACTGAATATGTGACTTACAGAGTACACACAAGAGTTTTCTCATATTTTCCCAACGACCCACTTTCTGACCCAATTTTGAACTTGTCCGAAGCATTATTAAACCAAGAGGGCCATGGTGGCCCTGTATCACTCCACTTCCTTTTCAGCTCCACTGGTCGAAGGGCAGCAGGCTTTTGCCATGGCGCGATGTCCGTCGTGCGGTCCGTCCGTGCGTGCGTTAACTTTTTCTTTCTCAAACATTTTCTTCTCTGTAACTGCCCATACAATATTGATGAAACTTCACAGAAATGATCCTGCCATGGCCCTCTTCAGAACTCCTTCAAAAAATTTCTATCCAATGAAAACTGGATGCCATGGCAACAAATCTGAAAACTTCTTGTCAGAAATCACAAAAGCTAGGGTTACCAAATTTGGCATGTAGCTTCATCTAATAGACCTCTACCAAATTCCTTGAAATTATAGCCCTAGGGTCAAAATTGGCCCCGCACCGGGGATCACAAGTTTTTACATGGGCTCATATACTGAAAATTTTAAAATCTTTTTTTTTTTTTTTCTTTTCTAAAACATAAGGCATAGGGCTCCAAGATTTTGCATGTGAACCCCACTAATATTCTTCAAATTACGGCCCTGAGGTCAAAATTGGCCCCACCCCCAGGGGTCACAAGTTTGGGCTTTTATAGTGAAAACTTAAAACAATCTTTTGATCCTAACTGTAAGGCCTAGGGCTACCAAATTTGGCATGCTGCTTCATATAGTAGACTCCTACCACGATTGTCCCATTTATAGCCCTGGGGTCAAAACCGACACCACCTCGGGGGTCACAAGTTTTATATGGGCTTACAAACTGACAACTGAAAGAATCGTCTGTTTCCTATACAGAATTTTGCATGTAGCTTCATCTATTGGACCTGTAGGTAACAAATTTTACAAAGGCTTAAATAGTAAAAAAAAAATGAAAATATTCTTTTAGTTTTATGAAGTCACTATTTAAACTTTTTGTTTACTGAACAAGGGAAATAACTCTTCTTATAACAGATATACAGTTTGTTACCATTTACCTCCCTTGATTATCATACTGCACTAATACACGATTGGTGCCGGGCATTCAACTTTTCGCAAAAAAAAAAATCTTCAGTTTTCAGTGAGCGTGATTTATTTTGATGTTTATGTTTATGCTAAGATAGGTATTTATGCTAAGATAGGTCTAATATTTCGTATAATTAAAGTAAGGATCTGAGGTTTCTATCATTCAGTTTGTTTTTTTTTTTGTTCCAGAACTTTACCTTTCATGCCAGTGAAAAATTGTTTTCTGCTTCTAAGATCTGTAAATCTTACTGTAGTTAGAGTACACTAATATTTGGTATGAATGGTACTTGATAAGTGCACACTGTATTCATTGAAATCATCTTTGCATTTGAAAAAAAATACTTTGTTGTTGTTGTGGGGGGGGGGTGCTATTTTCTTCAGTGCTTGTTTTAACTCCACACGACAAAATTAAAAACAAGTCAAACTTGGAATTAATTTGCACAGACAACAAAATAAAATGCGATTCAAAAATTGAAATATGATTTGGGAAAGGTAGAAAAAATTATTGGTAACTTAGAAAATGCTGGTTATCTGCATTTTCTCCTTTTGCCATAATGTTTACAAAGGCTTTGTTTCTACGGGTCGTTAAAATTCAGGATTCTGTGGTAAAAGTTAAAGGAAGTGCAGCGATACAGGGCCATCATGGTCTTCGTTAAATAAAAGAATCATGCTCTTAATTGTCACTGACAGAGACTTAAGTATCAACAGCTGCCAAAAGTAAACAAAGTGGGTGCTGAAGTGCATTTAAATTTAAATCATACTATTCAAAAGTATGGAAATTATTATGAAAGTGACAATCTGTTATTGTACGGGCCGAGCCCCAGTAGCTCAGTCAGTAGCGTACAGGAGTTGAGGACAGGAAGTCGCTGGTTCTATGCCCGGCTCGGCCAATTTCCTTACGAGGATTGATGATAGTCATTACATGATTCATTCCCCTCTCACCGCTGACCATTCGACGACGGTGATGTGGGAAAGCAGACATTGGCTTGGAAAGAATATTGTGCAGAGAACTGGTAAAAGAAACTCCAGGAAAGCATGGACAAGTGCACTAGCGACCGCGATATAACTGAAATAACGGTTGAAAAGGGCGTTAAACACCATACAATCAATCAGTTATTGTACGGTCGGTGCAAGTGTTAGTCGCTGGCAGAAAAATTCATTTCAGAATTAGGTTAAAAGTTACCAGGTTACTCTATCTTTTGTTTACTTTTTATTGGATTTTAAAATTCATTTTTCTGCCAGCGACTTACACTTGGACCGACCACACAACAACATATTGTCATCTTCACAATATTTTCCATACGTTCAAATGGTATGATTTAAATTTCAATGCATTTTAACTCCTACTTGCTTTTTTTGGCCGCTGTTGGGCCTTTTAAATCATAAGAAGCCTGCATGGCTATATAGAAATTAGCCTTGCTCCCCCCCCCCCCCAAAAAAAAGTCAAAACAATTATTATCTTTTTCAAGAGCTATGATGTCAGTGAGTACAAGCATCATTCATACACAGTATCAATAAACTCTAACACAGAGTGCTCTGTCAAGGTTTTCAAAACATTAGTAGCAGAAAACATTTTTTCAGTGGCATGAATAGTAGAGTTCTGGGACAAAAAAAAAAACAACTGAATGATAGAAACCTTACTTCATCCTAAATATTCTTCAACTCATCTGAGCATAACTATTGCATAAAAATAAACCACTCTCATTGTAAACTGAACATTTCCTAAAAAAAAAAAAACCTGAATACCAAACGCAATCATGTAATAGTGTAGTGTTTGAAAATTAAGGGAGGCAAATCGTAGCAAATACATAAAATAATGTTAATAATGAACAGGAGTTACTTCCCTTTATCTGTATAACCGGCTTTCAGTCATGTCAACTTCGTGCCATGCTCTACATTGAGCGACTGTATGGCGTTTAACGTGGTTTTCAACATTATTTCAGTTATACTGCGGCGGCCAGTGCACCTATTCATGCTTTCATGAAGTTTTTTTTTTACCATTACTTTGCACAATATCCTTCCAAAGCCTCTGGATCTATCTGCTTTCCCACAGAACCATCGTCGAATCAATGATAGCGGCGAGAGGAATCAATCCTGTCCCAGTGAATATCATTAATCTTCGGAAAGAAATTCCAAAAGCTGGGGAATCAAACCTGTGGCCCCCTGTTCTTAAGTCCTGTATGCCACTGACTGCGCGACCAGGGCTTGGCTCATGCACCTCAAGGTTTTTAAAGTTTTCACTGTGTAACCCACTGTAAAGCGTGTTATTCCCTTGCGCCGACTCCAGGACTATAGTTTTAACCGACTTGCTACAGATCCACTAGACAAGGCTACTAGCAAAATTTGGCGGACATACACTTTACCGTTAGGAACAAGATTTTATTTTTTAGTTTTCAGTCAATAAGCCCATGATTGTAAAGCTTGTAGACCCCGGGATACAATTGGGACAATTTTGGCACGGGTCTGGTAGATGAAAAAGCATACCAAATTTTGTTAACTCTAGGCCTTGGGGTTACCAGCAAGATCTTTGAGTTTCCTTATATTTGCCCTGGTAGAACTTGCGAATCCTGGGACAGAGCCCATTTTGACGAAAGGGCTTTAATTTGAATAACCTTAGTAGAAGTCCACTAGGGCTAATAGCCTATAGCTTGAAGAATTTCGGTAGAGGTCCAGATGAAGCTACATGCCAAATGTGATGTCTCCTTGGCCTGACAGTCCCAGACAAGTTTTTTTAAAATACTTTTTAAGTTTTGGAATCCAGTTCTTTGACGAAACTCTGGAGAGAGCCATGGCAGGATAATTTCTGAGGTTTCGTCAAATGGAAAAGTTAGAATTTGACGTTTGAAAAAAGTTATCACATACGGACACATGCACGGTGGCCAAAAGGCCATGACACAAACTCTTGAAGCTGGCAACTTTTGTTTAACAATTCCTTTTTCTGCCACCGACAGGAACTCGCCCAACCACGACACATTGTCAGACAGAATATCATAGTGGCACATATTAATTAAACTTGTCTGCCCGAATTGCTTACCTTTGGGCCTGTAAATACTGTTGGTAGCTGTATATAGCATCATAAAAACCCTGAAGGCTGCATTTCTTGCATCAATTAATAAATGAGCACTGATTATGTCCAAGTCAAAGCAATAGACTTCGAGACGCTAAATTAATACAGCAAGAGCAAATCATGAAGAGACATAGTAATTACATGAACGAGTGCACTGATGCCGAACAGCTGTCTAGTTTCTTGTAACTAATGAAATCTTGAATATTAGACAATACAATATTGCTTATCAATCAGCTCATTCATGAGGAATTCCGCCATTTTGCCACGTTAATTTGACCTTGGATTCATGTATTAATCCTATACCAAACAACGCTTTAACGACCCAAAGGTAAAAGCCTTTCAAAACATTGTGGGAAAGGGAAGAAACTATCCCTGAAAGACCCATCTCATCACACTGTATTTCTCGTCTGCAAATGCTTTCTTTTAGACCAGTATAAAATCATGCCGTCTGGTACAGATTTAAATCTCAATTTAATGCCACATTTAACTATCAACTTTTCGAAGCTGTCTTTGAAACTGAAAGCCTCTGGTAATGGGAGCTTTTGTCAGCGACAAGCAAATTTTTCCTTCTGTAACCATGATTTCAAAATTTGCAATCTTTTTTTGAAAGTCCCCTGCTGCAAATTCATTTCAGAAAGTGTGTCGAGTTATGAAATAACTAGAGGCGCTTTAGCGCCTGTATCGCTCCACAGGCCTGATATTTCTATAATGGCGAAAAGAAGTTTTTAACCGTTACCATTCAATCCTGCATTTTAGCTCACTAAAGAAAAAAGGTATGGAAAAAACTTGTGAGAAAAGAAGAAAAAAATGGTAACCAGCATTTTCTTAGTTTCCCACAATAATTTCTATCCTTTTTTATATATGTCTTACTAATTTGAAGATATGTTGTCTGCAACAGGTCCTTTCACAAACCATTTTGGGTGGGGAAACATCAAAATATAGAAAATATGTCTTTCTCAGGGTCGTTAAAAGTTGTGATTGTGTGGTAAAGGGGTAATCTAAAAGAACAGCTAGGAGGGCAATTGAATGAATGTTATAGCAATATAGATCAACTTACATCAATACACCAGATAGAATGAAATATTCTGGTATACAATGAACACCTAATCCCTAGTAATCAACTTTTCACAGTTAGAATGTCTTCTGTGGCAAACAACACAAAATGGTCTACAAATGCATTTACATAAATCAAATATCCTGCTCCAGGGCACAGATTAATTCTGGTGTACTGAAGTTGCGGGATCAGTTTGACTGGGTAACATTAATGCCTTATCACAAATGTAAAGCCCTGTCCCACTGTGTACCAGGTCACCAGGATTTACACCCCTTCTCTGTCCACTCTGCATTTACTCATTAGTAGGTCAACAAACCTTTACCAGAACTTATAAAAGTGCAGAGGTTCTCTTGTTCTATATCAAAAGGACTATAAAGTACCTACAACATGGGGGTTTTGTTATTAAAATACTTTTTCTTTTTTATCTTGGCATGGTTACTCAGGCTTAGTAATAAGGCAAAATTGAAAAGCTCAAGTTGTGAAAGGTGCTCAAGCTTTTATCTTATTTATGGCCAGTGATATTTCATTACTAGTACTAACTAATAGCATATCATTGGAGTAAATTGTGATCTTAATACCACGGAAAATGTGTGGGCTTAAATAGGACAGCCCTGACTAGGTCAAGTCAATCCAATTTTCTTCCTTTTTCTTTGTTAGTCGATAAAACTAACACAATAAATAGTTTTGGAGAACAT
The DNA here is from genome assembly GCA_945859785.2 of Tridacna gigas. NCBI lineage: Eukaryota > Metazoa > Mollusca > Bivalvia > Cardiida > Cardiidae > Tridacna > Tridacna gigas. Next base: position 24,550,444 of record OX244030.2, read on the forward strand.
TTTTTTGAAATATAAGCCTTGTCTATAAAAAAATGTGTTTTTAGGTGTATCATTTTTTTAAAAGGAATTTGGTATACAACCACCATAGAAACAATTTGGCAGACAACCACCATAGGAACTTACCTGCAAAACAACAATGAAATCCAATGAATAGTTTTAGAGAAGAAATTTTTCAAAGATTTTACTTTATACCATAAAAGGAAAATGAGTCTCCCATAAAAGCCATGTTTTTTGACAGATCATTTTTTTTTAAAGGAATTCTGTAAACCTGTATCTAAGGAACATTCCTGCAAAATAATAATGCTATCCAAATAGCGGTTTGGGAGGAGAAGATTTTTAAAGGTTTTTTACTTTGGTTGCCATGGCAACCAGAATTCTTCATGGAACACAATTATTTGAAGGAATTTGAAAGAGGACCACCAAAGGAACATTCCTGTGAAATTTGGTAAAAATCCAGTCAATAGTTTCTGAGGAGAAGTTTTTTAAAGAAAAAGTTTACGGACGCACGCACGGACGAACGGACGGACGGACGGACGACGGACACAACGCCATGACAATAGCTCGCTGGCCTTCGGCCAGTGGAGCTAAAAACGGACTCTTTCTAAATCACAAGGGATATAATCAGTACAAACAAAATAAGTTTATTTATATTTTTTTTTTTCATTTAAATCAAGTACAATGTAAATACTTCATAATTTATAGTCGGCGACCACGACGACCACCCTTTCTCCTGTTGCTGTCAGATGGGATGGGGGTTACATCCTCTGGAAAGAAAAAATACACATTAATTAGCTGAACAAAATGGCAAAATTTTTACACTGGTCCAAATCAAAAGGGTCGGCAGATAGCAAATTAAAAATTCATCTCTAGCAGGGGAAATGGTGAAAATGCTGATTACCAAAACACCTGTTAGGATTGCTAAAACTCTGGATTATGTGGTAGAGGGTTAATTATACAAAAGCATGAAAATGAAAGTATCTAAGGATTCCTTTCAGTGGACTGGGTAGATCAAGATCAGATTGCACAGAACAAACAGTTTTAGATCTGTTCAATATAACACAAAAATACGCTTGATACAAGTTGGATATGATCTGAACGCTAAATACATAATTTAACTTGCTGCATTACAACATAATTTAACCCTAACCTTCTAAATAAGTTACATGAAACTTTCAACCTAATTGCAAAAGCCTAAATTTTGCTATTTCCAAGTTATTTTTGTGGGAAAAATATCTCAATTATCGGACAGTGTAGATCCAAGATCAGACTTCATGTTCTGTGTGGTTTAATCATGATCTACACTGTCTGCAAAGGGTCACAGAGTCTGGCTTAGCAGCCTAAGGGTTAAGACTTTGCCACTTTGAAAGCATTTTCTGATGACACACCAAATGTGGCCCAAATGTGGGACTTCATCTTTGAAAAGATAGAAAACATTGTGGAAAAAGGGGAGAACAGTGGTTACCAGCATTGTCTCCTTTTCCCAAAATGCTTTGAAAAGCCTTCTTCCTTGAGATTTTCGGTAAAGAGGTTAGGGATTCAAAAGTTCCAGGATTCCATTTTCAGAAAAAGTCCTGGGTCCCTATTCACCAACCCTTCTTAAGAATGTTCTTTGTCTTACTCTCCAAAATTTTGTAAATTTGAAAGTAACACAACTTCAGATTGGCTAAACCAAATGGTAGTTGTGTTACTTTCAAATTTACAAAGTCTTGGAGAAAAAGACTAAGGTATTCTTAAGAATGTTTGGTGAATACGAATCCTGATCCACCTACAGCAAAGGCAACTTCTACTGCGGGCTCTGGGGGTTGCGGCTGAACAATGACATGAGTATTCATGGACAAGTAAGAATACTGCTGCTTAATATTTTCAACATAAGTGCCATGATGGCCCCAAGCTGTTCATTGACCAATTGATTGTATGGTATTTAATGCCATTTTCAACATTATTTCAGTTATATCGCCATGGCCAGTGCACCTATCCATGCTTTCCTGGAGTATCTTTTAACAATACCATGCACAATAGTCTTTCCGAGCCACTGGCTGCCTCTCCACATAACCATCATTGAAGGAATGGTTAGTGCTGAGAGGGGAATGAATCCTGTCACATTCACTATCATCAATCCTCGGAAAGAAATTAGCCTACCTGGGGATTGCACCAGCAACCCCCTGTTCTCAAGTTCTGCATGCTATCAACTGAACTACTGATGAGTCTGTAAGTGTTTAACCTGACAAGACTTGTTTTAAATGTCTTCAAGATATCGAGACAGACACTCTAACAAGTTTCAGTTTTCAAATCAGGCTTCTAGAGTGTACACAAGCTTTATTTATCTAAGATTTGTTCCAGAGGCCTACTTTTAGGACTAATGCAGTCTATTTTTTAACTTGTCAGAGAAATCATCAAAATATTCTGAGCAATTCTTTTAAGTAACAGATTGAAAATTTGACTTCTAGGGTGTATTATGGAATGCCATAGCAGAAAATATTCAAGATATAAAAATACTATCATGATATTTAAAATATTCAATCAAGATAGCCGCAATTATACCAAAATGATATATAAATTTGATATATGACAGCAAAATTATCATATCAAAACATAAAACCACTTCAAGACAAATAAATACACTTCAAGATGTAAAAACAGCATCAACATTTTAAAAACCACACCAAGACTCACGTGACCAATCAAGACTCAAGTGACCACAAAATCCACGATGTCATCACTTGGCGAAAAGAACGTACAAACACTGCTGCTGCTTGACTGTTGACAGTCACACTGTCATTTTTTATTCGGCGTATTAACGTTAATCATGGACCACCCAGACAAAGTTACTCGGCTCTTTAGACATTTGAAAGAGTTGAGAACAAGTATTTTCTCCTTTTCTCGCAATGTTTTAAAAAACTTTTAACTCAAGGTCTTAAAAACACCACAGTTTTGTAAAAGTTTAACTCTTTACTACACAATCCCGACTTATAACGACTCTGAAAGAGCAGGCTTTTGAAAACATTGCGGTAAGAGGAGAAAATGCTGGTAACCGGAAGAAATATTCCGCAATGTTTTCTACCTCTCACAGATAGAAATCATTATTTTAGCACTGATTAATTTGTCGTCTGCAAATGCTTTGAAGTTGATCAAATCCGAAAATTTGTCATTTAGTAAGAAGTTGATAGAAATATGAGTGTAAGCCTTGACCACATGTATAATCCTGAGTTTTAAACTTCCTGGTAGTCTTTTGAAAACATTGTGGGAAAAGGAGAAAATCCTGGTAACCAGCATTTTCTCCTTTTTCCACAGTGTTTTCTATCCAACTGGAATGAGAAATCATGATTCCTACATGGTTAATGGCCTCTGTACATGCTTTCAGTTTGATCATTTAGAGTTGAGATGAATGATTAACTTGATCTTAAATCTACAGGATTGCCTTCTGCAATGTTCCGGTAAACTGTGGAAAGGTCATGACCTTTCAGTTTCGCATTTGCAAATGGGCTTTATTTCATATTTTAAAATCATTCAGGGCACCAGTATCAATCCTTACCTTCAAATCTGCAGTCAAATCTCGCCTTTTCTTAATGGCCACTTCGAATATTTCACGCCTTACTATACACTGACACCATGATGTACTAGGCCTAAACACTACACTGGAGCAGAATGTGGTACTGTGAGTGATGTCATGGATTTTGTGGTCACATGAGTCTTGTTTGGTCACGCGAGTCTTGGCGTGGTTTTTACAATGTTGATGCTGTTTTTATATCTTGAAGAATATTTATTTGTCTTGGTGTGGTTTTTTAAAATGTTGATGCTGTTTTTACATTTTGAAGTATATTTATTTGTCTTGAAGTGGTTTTATGTTTTGATATGATAATTTTGCTGTCATATATCAAATTTATGTATCATTTTGGTATAATTGCGACTATCTTGATTGAATATTTTAAATATCTTGATAGTGTTTTTATATCTTGAATATTTTCTGCTATGGCATTCCATAGTGTACACATGCTTTTCTAGGATAAGTCTTAGTGACCTTCTTTTTAACCGAACATGACCCACTTTCAAGCCTGTCTTAAATATCATCATGACAAACATTTCGATGACCTTTCATAAATTTCGGATTGAAAATGTGGCCTCTATTGTATACACAAGGTTTTTCAAAGATTTAACCTGCTGACCTACTTTTTGACCTGGCATGACCCATTTTCTAATTTATTCCAGATATCATCAGGAAAAACATTTTGACCATCTTTCATGAGCATTGGACTGAGGATGTAACCTCTGGAGTGTACAGAAGGATTTCAGAGATTTGACCTGGTGCAAGACAAAACTTGAAAGATGCTACACCCATCACACTTTAAGACATAAATTTTCTAGAAGCCTGAAGAGCTCCTTCCTTCGTAAGTTTGTTACCCCAAGAATTTGACAAAATTACTGACCAGGGTTTGAAAAATTTCCTGTTTTCAAAATTTCAATATTGATTCTGATCCTATTTACAAACGAATGTAAGTATTACTTGACTATGCATTATCAGTATGTAGTTCAACACATTTTTATGCAAATGAAGAGTAAAATCAATGTATATGATACTCTTGTTTTGATTAACTGTATAATTGTTAATTCCATATTCAATCATCAAAACTCTTACCTATCCTTCCAATTTTCATTCCTGATCTAGCCAAAGCTCTCAGTGCAGATTGGGCACCTGGTCCAGGGGTCTTGGTTCTAAAACAGAAGTATATCATCACATTGTATTCAAACATTTGAATCACAGAAGTTTGGACATACTCCTTTATAAATACTGTTATCATAACAATACTTTATTTCTTAGTATGTCCACTCCTTTTTATAGCTTTTTGGCAGGTGTACATCTTGGAGGTTGGGGTTCAAAAATTCACATCATCCCGAATATTCCTGAAATTATTTGAATATTGAACTGGCCTAACCTTATGACTTTACCCTTTTCCAGACAATGTATCAGTAGTATCTGTTGAACTGGTTCGGTCTCTTTGACAATTTGGCTGTATCTACAATAGCTTTTTTGCAATGGAAAAAAAAAAAAAAAAAATGAGGAATGCAAGAAAAATATCTCTGATGAAAGTCTACATTAAGACTTGGTGTAAATATTTCTGAAACTCAAGACAATTAAGCATCATAGAAAGACATATTTTTCCAACTACAATCAATGATTTGCCAATTTAAAAAAAAAAATGAATACACAAAACTGCATGCAGGTGCCAACACTCGGCTGCAGCTGTCAGATTTCCAGTGAAAGCTCTATGCTGAAAAACGGGCATAACTGTGTCAAAAATACTTTGCTTGCTACAATACCTGCCCTTGTTGTATGGGTTCCCCTTTTTGACTGTCCACGATAAGTACAAGTTTGAAGTAAATATCTTCAATAAAAAAACGCGATATTAACCCTTTACCAAACAATCCATTTTTAACAAATATCGGGTAGGGGCCATTTGAAAAAGTTTTGAGCTAAGTAAAAAATGCTGCTTACCAGCATTTTTTACTTTTCCCACAATGTTTTTAACCCTATCAAAGACCTTCAATTGATTTCTACCACTTTCAGATCTGTTGTCTGCAGATGCTTTCAATATGGAAGAGTCTAAAATTTGTAGTTTGGGAAAGGCTTAAGAAATTCATGTCAAAGTTTTTACACATGACACAGATGACAGAGCTACAACAAAACCTAGATGTTTTCTTCATTAAAGCCAAGCTAATAATTGAAAAGAAAAGATCATCCATAAAAAAGCTGATATCAATCTCTCACCTATTTCCTCCGGTTGCCCTAAGTTTAATATGAAGGGCAGTGATCCCGAGAAGTTTACATTTTTCAGCTACATCCTGAGCTGCCAACATAGCTGCATATGGAGAAGCTTCATCTCTGTCGGCCTTCACCTTCATACCACCTGTAACTCTGGAGATGGTTTCTCTGCAATACAAAGTTAAACACTTCAAGTTCTCAAAACAAATGAGCCAGGCTCTGGCAAAAAGGGGCAGAATGCATTTCCGTTATGCATGATACCAAGCAAGTCATCACATGATCATGGATCCATAAAGTCCATTTTGTCTAACAACCAACTCAACCATGAGGCAGACTGGTCCTTTAACATACATAAAATTGACCAAGAGCCAAAAGTTTTGGCCCAGGTCAGCCAGCGCACACTGTGCAGGCTGACCTGGGTTGATACTTTTTGCAGATGAATTAAGCCTCCCTTTTAACAGAGCTTGGCTCAAATATCTGTTACAGCTTTGCAAATTTTCCCTTGTAAATACATGTGTAGATAAATCATTATCAATATGATTTACAGTTGACCACATGGATTGATAAAAATTAAAATTGCAGAAATGATGGTTAATATCCGTCTTGAACACCACATTTACACAAAAAGCCTGGTTCAAGATAAAAAAATGTTGTCTGTAAGAGGTATGAGCTACTATTCAAAACAATTATTTGAAAAGGGGAATTTTCAGCCTTGAAAAAACATCAAGTTCTTTGCAGCCTGTGGAATCAACACTACTTCTATTCAAAATCCTGCATGCTGCGTTTTGAAACCATTATTAGGCCACAACAAAATATATATGTTGTTCCGATTATATACTTTTGAGAATTAGGGTCGGTAGGTAGGAAAATTAATATTTTTTTTTATAGATTATTTTTTATCCAAAACATGCTCTAGTTTCAAATGTTGTTAAAGTTCATTGCATCAGACTATCCTGTATAAACAGTTAATATTAACTCTTTACCACTTGCCAAAAAATGTAGACAGGTCCAAATTGAAAGAGCTTGCAGACATTAATTTAAATGTGGCTAAAATGGTGGAATTTGTCTTTTATAGGGTGGAAAACGTGGGAAAAGGAGAAAATGCTCGTTACCAGCATTTTCTTCTTTTCCCACAATGTTTTCAAAAGGCTTCTTTCTAAGGGTTGTTAAAACTTGTGACTGTGTGGTAAAGGGTTAAAGTGTTACATGTACATGTATTTTACTTTTGCTTGGCTTACTTTTCTGTAATATTGTATCTTTTTAATGCCACAGGGGCAATAAATTGAGGTAAAACAACATAGAATTTTCCAATGATGATGGTAACACTACTGTCCAGGTTTTAGTCTGTGTTGACTGGGAAGCGATCGCCATTTAAAAACCTGCTGTGTTTAATGCAGAATATCAATTATACTGCCAATCATGATTCATTTGGTCATTAAATAGTCTTTATGATCAAGAGGGTTAGTGCATGTCTGGGATTCATCTACTTTTAAAAACTTCTGTTAGCCTATTCTCCCATGTACGCCAGATCGATGATTTTATTACAAAGACAACAAATAACAGTATGTTTGTCAGATTTCAACCCTGACCCATTTTTTGTATTTTAGGCCTGCCAACAAGTTTCTATTGAAAACACAATTTCCCCTCATTGTAAAAATTTTGCAGATGCTAATACCAGTACCAAAAATGCCAATTCATGCACACAGTGTCATAAAAATGTTCAGAAAGAAGGAGTAAACATGGCTTGCATTTCAGTTATACCGCTGACCATTGTTCGACGATGGTTATGTGGGAAAGCAGCCAGTGGCTTGGAAAAAATATTGTGTGGAGTACTAGTAAAAGAAACTCCAATAAAGCACTGGCCACCGTGATATAACTGAAATTATGTTGAAAACGGGGCTAAACACCATACAATCAATCAACTTTGAAAAAAAATTGACACTTGTGAAAATACCATCAAATCGATGTTACTATTTTCTTTCTCTCTTGCTTGGGGTAAAAAACCTCATTTATCTTTTATTTACCAATAGTTTTGTTATATTAAACATCAATATGGAATATGAAAAAAAAAATATGGTAGTAGGGGGTAGTTTGGGAGAGATAGAAATAATTACTCTCTCTGAAAATAGCTTTCTTCTTATGAAATCACCTAGTGATTGCAGCAATGAAAATAGTTTGTAATTCAAAAAATATTTTCCTCATTGCAAAATTAGGGCTCAAAGTACAGGTTTATTTTATTTTTTATGAACGTCAATTTTTGAAAGGTAAAAATCAATAGCTTTTATAGTAAATGTCCACTTCTTGCTAGCATTCTTTGTACAAAAATGGCTTGTGCCTGCATACAGTTTTCACGAAAATCGCATGAAACCAACCACGAAAATAGTTTTATCACCTGATAATACGAAAATAACCCTTGCATATTTCTTTGAATGTTAATTTCGGTGCAAAAATGTGATTCGTGTGTCCGTATCCAGTTTTTATGATTGTATGGTGTTTAACGCCTTTTTCAACATTATTTCAGTTATATCATGGCGGCCAGTGCACCTATCCATGCTTTCCTGGAGTTTTTTTACCAGTACTCTGCACAATATTCTTTCCAAGCCACTGGCTGCTTTCCCACATAACCATCGTCGAAACAATGGTCAGCGGTGAGAGAGGAATGAATCCTGTCGCGATGACTATCATCAATCCTCGGAAAGAAATTGGCCAAGCCGGGGATCGAACCAGCGACCTCCTGTTCTCAAGTCCTGCACGCTACCTACTGAGCTATGGGGGCTTGGCTATCCAGTTTTTACGAAAATAGTTTTCTCATCTGACAATATGAAACTACCCCTAAACCAGTTACCATGAAAATAGTTGTATCACCTGACAAATCAAAAATAGCCTATGATCACCAGACATATCGAAAATAACCTTTCGTTATTTATTTCTTATACACTTATTGATCCGAATTATTTCTTATTTACAGATTTTTTTAAATACATGTGTGCTATCATTATTCATCTCTTCATCCATGACTGATCCTTTTTTTTGGTAGCGGGCAATCCCGGGATCCGTCAGTCAGCTTTGATGTGAATAGCACATGTACACACTACACTGATCATGTATAACACGTCTACTAATTTTCTTTTTTTTTTCCTGCACGTTCATTAATTATGTGGCAGTCCTTTTCGGTATTCCTTTAGGTTCTTTGGTGTTTTACTTTAATTAGTTTTAAATAATTTATTTTAAATATACCACATCAATAACTGATACATAAGATGGACTTAATTTCAAATATATGTATCTCATAAGATTATTGCCCTTTTCGGAGGGACAGAAACGTGGATATCGGCATTTTTTTACAATGTTTTGAAAGCATTATACATCTTCCTTTGTACTAAAATAGATTGTGTTAACCCTTAGGCTGCTAAGCGCAACTCAAAGATCTCTGTGGACAGTGTAGAGCAATATCAAGGTAACAAAACGTGCAGTCTGATCTTTGGCCTACACCGTCTGAAAAAGTGATATTATCCCCCCTCCCTACATATAACTTAGAAATAGCGAAATTTGGCCTTTTATTATCGGCCGGAAAATTTTGTTTAATTTGTTTGGCTGGTTAAGGGTTAAGAGTAAGTCACAACGAAAAAATATTTTTGTCATAGGAATAAACGAAAATAGCTTGTAAAGGTAAACAATATTTGATCGGATTATAACACCTCCAGTAATGGTCTACTAATAATGTCACAGTTTCCATAAATTTGTGACAATCGATTTTGGTCTTCCATTTTGTGGTTTGGTTTTAATATATAATTCTGACCATCAGTGCACTATGTATCAACCATTTTCATGTTAATATTCACGTATCAATAACAGAATAAAGAATGAAATGAAATAGATATATTTTAATCAAAAGAAAACTGGTGGTAGGGCTGTTTTAGTAACTGTAATATGCTATTTTCGTCTGTATATTTTAAAGTGATGTTTTTCTGTGGTAAACAGATTGGTATTACAGTATTTAATGCTTTCATCACAAAAGGTGTAAACCGGGGCCTTTTAAGTTAGCATGGATCAAGATTAGACCGCACATAACATCCAGCCTGGTCTTGGACAGTTCTGTTCTGTTAATTGCCATTGCTTATGCATTTTTGTATTTGGGAATGTAAGAGTTATCCATGTGTAACCATATATGATCATATTTAACGCACATATTTTTACCAAGGTTTTTTTTTTGTAATTAAACCGAGAAAATTACAGTTGCATATATCAATCAACTACACTAAGAAACACCCACTCCTGTCTGTCTGTCTGTCTGTCCGTCTGTTGCTAACGTTATGTAACTTTTCGGAAGAAAGGGTACAAAACATTGTGAGAAGGCAGAAGAAGGCTGGTTACCGGCATTTTCTCCTTTTTCCCACAATGTTTTCAACCAGAGTTGGCCCATCTAAAAATATAACAAAAATAGCGTATGATTGCAGCCTCTTTCCACAACATTTCTTTCCTCTGAGAATTTTTTACCAACTACGAAAATAACTCGTCTCATTAGATACAAAAATTGCAACCTAACGAAAATAGCTTGTGTTAACAGTTTAAGTCACCACGAATATAGTTTTGTCACATGAATATATGAAAATAGCTTGATTGGATTATAACACATCTAATGTGTTATCGATGTCACACTTGCGATAATCGTTTTCGGTCTTCCATTTGGTGCTTTGGTACAACCCAATAGATTAAAATTCTGTCCATCATTGTACTATGTATTTAACATACATGTAAAGGTTTATGTATGAATAGAAAAATAAGCAAATTAATAAATAAAATATAATTAATATATGTTTATCAAACGAAACTTACAATAGGGCTATTTTCATAATTGTAATGTGCTTTTATTGTCGCAGATGCTTTGCATTTGCACTGCTTCGTAATTAACATTTTCCTATTTATTCTTTATACATGTTGTTCAATGAATAATTTGTTTTAACAAAAACCAAACAAATACAAAAAGATCACGCATTTCCAACACATTTCTAGTAAATAATGAAAGATAGTATATGTATCAATTAATGGAAGCTATTTTCGCAGAGGGAAAGCTATTTTTGCGAAAATAGGCTATATATGTATGGTATGGTCATATAAAAACTTTATTAGGATCGATTAATTACAAGTCACCCTTTTTCAACACTTTAGCAATATATATTCAGTGTTCCCACTCACATCTCTTTTTTGGGAGTGCATGGGCTCCCTGGAATACAACTTTGGGAGTGCAAGAGAAATTCTAGGAGTGCACTTAATATTGACAATTACAGAACATCTGTGGCGGATAGTAAGGGTCTGTTGCACTGAAAATTTGTTTTGATGAATCCAACTCTGCAGTTGGCTGCTCTTGAAAACAATATGTGTAATTTAAAAAAAGAAGATGCTTGTTATAATTTCCTTACTCACGGGACCAATTTCAGACGGACAACTTACAGGCGCCACTAGTGATCGACAATGGGAGCCCTGAAACCTGTGTGTGCATGCACGTTTCACTTCATACTTTTGTGCGTGATTATTCAATTCAGTGTGTGAATCACACACATACGTGCGTGAATTGGAACCCTGATATTAAGAAAAATATTACATAAAAATAACACAAAAAGCAAAATATGCAAACATGTATCCATGTATCAATTAATGGAAGCTACTTCCATAGAGGGAAAGCTATTTTCGCAAAAAATATGCATGGTTCTGCTGTATAAAAACTTCATTAAAATCGATTAATTTCAATTCACCCTTTTTCAACATGTTATCGATATATATTACGAAAGGTAGTACATAAAAATGACATATAAAAGCAATATACTCAAACGTCTATCCATACATCGAATAAATGGCTATTTTTGTGGAAGGGAAGCTATTTTTGCGAAAAAAGGCTATTTTCGGTATCTAGTTATACCCTTAAAATTCTAGATCTGTACTCTATTTGTGAAAATTACAACGTTGCAAAGTGCTCACAAAATCTGTGTGCAGATTTCAGTGTTCCCACTCACATCTCTTTTTGGGAGTGCATGCGCTCCCTGGAATACAAGATTGGGAGTGCAAGAGAAATTCTAGGAGTGCACTTAATATTGACAATTATAGAGCATCTATGGAGGACAGTAAGGGTCTGTTGTATTAAAAATTTGTTTTGAAGAGTCCAACTCTGCAGTCAGCTGCTCTTGAAAACAATATAGGTAATTTAAAAAAAGATGCTTGTTATCATTTCCTTACTCATGGGACCAGTTTTGGAGGGACAACTTACAGCCTGACGGCCAGTAGAATTTTCCATTTCACTGTCAATTTCAGACACTAATTAGCTTTCACTTATTGTTTTATAGAGATATTTATGTAAATTTAATGTTCAAAGTCATTGATAAAGCTGAATAGACAGTTTGAAATGCCTATGATCAGATGATGTGAAACTAATTTTTGTTGTGTCATGGGTTTTCGCGTTTCTTACAACGATCTTTTTTTCATGCCTGTTAAGTTCTGGAGTAGTATTTCCGCATGATTTGACATAAATTTGTCAATAAGAATAGCATGTAACTTTAATTTTACACTAGAAAAGCGGATTGATACCAAGTTTGATTAGCGGCAATAAACAGTGACTTTCAACTTGTCCCAACTGGTGCCACTGGTAATCGACAGCGGGAGCCCTGAAACTTGTGCGTGCATGCACGTTTCACTTCATATTTTTATGCGTGATTATTCAATTCAATGCGTGAATCATGCACATATGTACGTGAATGGGAACCCTGTTTCAACTGTTTTTTCCAACATCGTCTCTGTACCCAGAGGTGATTAGCCAAAAACTATGACCCTAAGGCAGAAGGCTTTTGAAACGACTGTGGGAAAAGGAGAAAAGGAGAAAATGCTGGTAACCAGCATTTTCTTCTTACCAAAATGTTTTCTACCCTTTAATAGGGAGAAGTCAGCATTTAAGCAACATTTGTTGTCTGCAAATGCTTTCAATTCAGATAAGTTTAAAATTTTGTGGTTTGGTACAGAGTTCATAGAAAATTTTATTATAAAAAACAGCGTTGCATTGCGATTGAAAGTTTAAAATGTGCTGTGGCGTATCATTTTCTCCTAAGGCCTAAGTAGCTGATGGTGTATTTAGGTGTGACCCCTTTAGGCGTTAAAATGTAGAATAAGATTGTAGGTCACCCACTTTCCAGATAAGTCTGTGACATGGACAAAAGTGTCGTTGAAGCTGGCAAAGATGTGGGCTACTCCAAAAACATTTTCTCCCTCTTTAACCTGAGGCCCAAGAGTAATTTGTTCTTCTTGCTTTGGTGCCTTTCCTTTTCTTGGAGCCATCCTGTAAATACGAACGAGAATTTGTGAGGAATGATAAACTGATAAAAGGCGTACAATGGGTTTCGTCCGTAAGACTGAACGCTGTCAATCCATGTAAATGTTTTTTATCTAGTAAGTAAGCCATTTCAAAGGGTCGAATCAAGAAAATGACCATGGAATTCAATAACACAAATATTTCTGAACGCGTTTGAGTGAGACTCTTTAATGAGAACTAAACGATGACTGTGAATATCACGGATTTATTTTATTGCATTTGATCACTACAGACCTTATTTCTAAGCGGAAGTCACAAAAAGAAAGTAAACGAGATTTCAAACGATGAAATACGAGATTTCTTTCCGATATTTGACGGAAATTACCGAGTGGGTTTGTTATTGTTGTGACGATCAGAATGGACTCTGAACAAAGACACATATTAATATATTTTTCTCTTAAAACTAATGCCTTTTAGATAGAAGACTAACTCAGATTTACTTATACTCAATCCAATCGAATAGTTAATGTTAAAAAAGGGTTAAAATGTTGCCGAAAATTGGCATATTTGAAGTCCGTTTTCAGGCCGTCTGCTTGGAGTTGCTTCGACTGATTTGAATGCACCAATTTTTAGCAAAAATTTATGCCATGGATCTGTTGTTTGACTGGAACAACGACGGTGACCGCTTTTCTTTTGATGATAGCGAAAATTTTGAAGAGGAATCTGTGTGTTCTTGGCTGAGCGAACCTGAGAGTCTTAACAATAACTGGAGAGGTTGGAAACGTCAAAATGGTGGCCAAACGAGTCCAGGATTTCAAAAGCAAAATGGTATGGCTGAAATCGGTATTCTTAGAGGTAAACTGAGACCTTTTGAGGGTCTTGAATTTTTCCAAAAATAACTGGAATAAAATCAGATGTAATCATATTTTGATATCTCACCAGATAAACACTGTTACAAATGGTAAATTGTTCAGTGAAGGTGGAGGCAATTCTTTATTTGTCAATATTTTTAGCTTCTGGGAAGGTGCTTATGACTTCAGTTCAGAGAAGCATGCAATTTCAAAAATAGTTCTGTACAAAACTGAATTGAATTTGATGCACCTCATAGAGCTCCTTTTTAATTTTTTCCTACTTCTTTATTCACGAAGGCTTTTACCTCTTATTGTTATACCTGCAGAAGCATTGATGAAATTAAAAGTTTGTGCACAAAGTCAGATGAGCATGAGCTCAAGTTTTATAAGCATGGGCCCTTGCCCCCTTTGCAGTTGGTGGTGCACCGGCCTTGAGAATGAGGTCTCTGCCTCAAACCCCCAGCTCGGCCAATTTCTTTTAGAGGATTGATAATAGTCATTGCAACAGGATTCTTTTCTCTCTCATCCCAGGTCATTTTGAAGATGGCTATATTGGAAAGCATGAGGTGGCTTCAACTGGCTTGGGTAGAATATTGTGCAAAGTACTGGTAACATGATCCCCAGGAAACATGGACAGGAACACTAGCCACCATATTGTAACTGAAATGATGCTAATAGTGGTGTTAAACACCATGGAAATAATAAGAAAATGATCAAGAAATCAATTGGACTATATATCTGTATTTCAAAATTCGTCAACTTTGGTTTTCTAGAAGTAATTGCACAAATCGACATTATTTATCTGCAAACAGTGATTAAAAATTGATTGCTTTGCTTGACATAGAGCAACACTCCAGAAGCATGCCACTGCTGGAAGAAAAGCAATACTACTTTTCAAAAAATGTTTTCTACCTTCTCATTGTTTTTGATTATATATTTATTTCCATTACAGTAATAGCTCTATCAGGGTTTCCATTCACGCACATATATGTGTGATTCACACACTTAACTGAATAATCACGCACAAAAATATGAAGTGAAACATGCATGCATGCACAGGTTTCAGGGCTCCCGTTGTTGATCACCAGTGGCGCCAGCTGGGACAAGTTAGAAAAAATGTCTCCAAAACTTAAGCATTGGTAAATCTACTGGCAACAAATAATGACTTTAGTTTAGATGATAATTGATATTTGATAGCTCTAAACTCATGACATATACAATAGGTACCAAGTGTGAAAGTTACTGTTTATCACCACTAATCAAACTGTTGTCATTAAAGTATTAATAATATCAATCCACTTTTCTCGTGTAATATTATATGTTTTGAAGTTTCATGGTACCCGAATTGACAAATCTATGTCAAACCATCTGGAAACACTACTCCAAATCTTAACAAGCATGAAAAAAGATCACTGCAAAAAAAAAAAGTGAAAACCCATGACACAACAAAAATCAGTTTGACATCGTCTGATCATAGGCATTTAAAACTGTCTATTCAGCTTTATCATAATCAGTGACTATAAAATCATTAAATGTAAATTTATATAAATATCTCTATAAAACAGTAAGTGAAAGCTAATTAGTGTCTGAAACTGACAGTGAAATGGAACATTCTACTGGTCATCAGGTTGTAAGTTGTCCCTCTGAAACTGGTCCTGTGAGTAAGGAAACATAACAAGCATCTTCTTTTTTGAATTACCCATATTGTTTTAAAGAGCAGATGACTGGAGAGTGAGGCTCACCAAAACAAATTTTCAACACAGCAGACCCTTACTTTCTTCCATAGAAGCTCTAAAATTGTCATTATTAAGTGCACTCCTAGAAGTTCTCTTGCACTTCCAAACTTGTACCCCAGGGAGCGCATGCACTCCCAAAAAAACGATGTGAGTAGGAACACTGTCTGTGTTTCATACATGGTACGCCAAATATTGTGATGTAGTCATTAATTTTTGATGACACCAACAGAGCCTTGCATAGTCAAAACAATTTTTTTTTCAACACACATATTCTGTATGACTGTGTACTTTAATCCATCTGTGAGAGTAGGAAGCTTGGTTTTTACCAGGTCTAGGCCTCATTTTATGGCCAACAGTGGGAACAAATGTGCAACCAAAGAAACCAGTCCTGCACCTACATTGTGCAACATGGCTTTAAAGCTAGAGCACTGAATGAGACAAAGGCATCTGACATTTCAAAAGAATTGCTTCGATTTCAACTTCAGATCTGTATCTAGAAATAAAGGATCTTTACAAGTTGACATCATTGCTGTCTGAACAAATTTGCATAATTTAGATACACGTAATCTGTGCATCAAACCTTTACCAAACGATCCTGACATTTTCAGACCCTAAAAAAGAAGACTTTTGAAAACAACGTGGAAAAAAAAAAAACATGCTGGTTACCAGCATTTTCTCCATTTCCTACAGTGTTTACTACTCTTCCAAAGGAAATTTCAATTTTTGAGTCGCATGTACTTTGTCGTATGCAAATGCTTTCAGTTTGGACAAGTTCAAAATTTTGTTGTTAAGTAAAGAGTTCAGGACAAGGGACTTTTACAAATAGAAGCAACTGCCAAAATAGTTCTTTTATTTCTGTTGTGATTTCCCTCCAGTCTAAAAAGGCCTTTTCCTAAAAAATGCTGGTCTCCTATATTCTTGCACACTTTTCTTTTGTGAGTATGTGAAATACACTTGCATAGGTTCAGTAAAGAAAAGTCAATGACATTCATTATCTATAGGCTGCAGGTAACAAAGGAAAGTCACATGTAGTAAAGGAAATGTTTTTTTTGCACATGAAGCAGACAACAATTTTCTGGTTTTTTTTGTACAATTCTGAATTACTGCCTTACTAGAAAAAAAAAAAAAATCCCAGGTACAGCAAACTGAACAAATAATGATCATAATGTTTTGCAATTAATGATTTGAGTGAGCATTAAGAAACAGAGGACCCCTGTACTTGGTAGATTTTCCTTATTTGGTTAAAATCTGATGAATTCAGCTGCATACTCTCATAATATAAGGTATGTGCATGGTAGTTTCTGTGATTTAGTTGTATTAATTTAAATATTTGCCAGAATTACAATGTCTGAGATAGATATAGCAGGATAGAGCTCTACAAACAGGACCTTTGTATGAGTTATGAACTCTGTTTTCAAAATGGATTGTTATTAATGGTTTCTAGCAGTATTTGTTTCTAAACAGGCATTCAGTTTCAATCGGTGAAAACCTGAAAGGTTATTACTGTTTATGATATGATTGAAAAACCAGGTCAGCAAGGCTTTTTGGACATTGTGACTTTATCAAAAATTAATGAATATGTTGACCCTCAAGCAAATGAAATTAAAATTTTATGTCAATTATTAAGAGCTAATATATTGCATTTTCAACACTTTTAAGCTTATGTAAATTATTTCTTAGTAGATATTTGTCAGTGTAGATCCAAGGTCAGGCTGACCATGCAATTTTCTAAATCTGATCACGATCTTCAATGTCTGATGGAAACATCAAAGTGTGGATGCTACAATGCTCTTTCTTTTTCTCTTAGATATTAATTTTGCTCTGTACAGTCATGTTACATTACCCTATCTAGGAGGTAGAGGGTGAATCATTGCTAGGCCATTCACCTATATTTTTCATAAAGGTCACTGACTCTATGCCTAAGAGTGGCCAGTCAAACCATTAATATTCTACACTGTTACAGGTCATTATTATATTTGACGCTGAACTTGTAGCAGCAGAGAGCTGTTAATAGTACCCAATTCCTCTCTTTTATGGTATGATGTTGATAGCAGTTTAACTGTACCACACAACAAAAATGTGTGGACTTGTCTAATTGAAAGCAATCGCAGACAACAATTTAAATGTGGCTCAAATGATGGAATTCATCTTTGATAGGGTAGAAAGCATTATGGAAAAAGGAGAACATGTTGGTTACCAGCATTTTCTCCTTTTTGCACAATGTTTTCAAAAGGCTTCTGTTTGAGGGTCATTAAAACTCGGGACTGTGTGGTAAAGAGTGACGATTGTGGAGGAACAAGAGGTGAAGTTGAAATAACATTACCAATTTGAAGATGCCACAGTCCTTATTGTAGTAAATCTACCTCTGATTAACATCTACAGTAATAATCCATTCTATTTGTTCTGATAATTGTTTTCATTTACCAATCCTTTTTAGCTCCACCGGCCAAAGGCTAGCAAGCTTATGTTATTGGCCAGTGTCCTTCTGTCTGTGTGCATGCATGCATGCATTAAATTTTATTTCAAACATCTCTGGAACTACCTATCCAATTTTGATGAATCCTCACTGAAAAGATCATGCCATGGCAACAAAACTGAACAATATTGAAAATCTTTAACAATTTTTGTATCAGAAACCAAATTAAGCATGTAGCTAGTTTCTCTATAGACCTCTACCAAAATTCTTTAAATTTAATAGCCCTGGGGGTCACAGGTTTTACATGGGCTCATTTAGTGAAAACTTTAAAAATCGCCTTGTTCCTAGCCATAAAGTAGAGGGCTATCAAAGTTGGCATGTAGCTTTATCTAGCAAACCCCTAGTAAGAGCATTCAAATTATAGCCTGGGGTCAAAATTAGCCTTGTCTAAGGGGTCACAGGTTTTACATAGGAGTTATATACTGAAAACTAAGAAAACTTTCTGGTTCCATACCATGGCATAAGTTCTGGGTCTAGGAAAGTTTGTATTTAGCTTCATCTGTTGGACTTGTTTTCCTTCCTTTCAAAGATAATCATTAAGTTTCATTATTCTTGGAACATTCAGTTTGTCATTTGCAAATTCTTTCAAAATGGAAAAGTGAGATTTTTAGAATTTTTGCAGTTTGGAAAAGAGTTTAATATAAAAGACAGATGTTATTGGAGAAAAAAGTCTCTCTAATCTAACACTGATATTTCTGAATGGAACCAATTCAGGTTTTATTAGTCATATACCCAACCCATCTGTCATTGCCATCACATCCTATGCTTAGGCTTATTCTGTGAACCAGTTATCCAGTGTTTATATAACCATAAGGAAGAGCTTTTTAAAAAAGCATGGAAAGAAAGAGAAATTACAGTCACAAGCATTTACCTTAGCCCTTTACCACACAATCCTGAGTTTTAACGACCCTGAGAAAGAGGCCTTTTGAAAACATTATGGGAAAAGGAGAAAATGCTGGTAACCAGCATTTTCTCCTTTTCCCTCAATGTTTTCTGTCGTTTTACCTAGTCTGCAAATGCTCTCAATTTGGACAATGTAAAATTTTGTCATGTAGTAAAGGATTATGTCCAAATGACAGTTTTTCTGCAAGATCTGTAAGAATGAATAAGTCTAACATTAGGTTTTGGTAATGAGATGGAAATCTTTGCCAAACAACAGAATTTTATTTTAGACTAGTCTAAATTGAAAGTATTTGTGGATGACAAATGTGACTCAAAAATTGAAACTGATTTTGAGAAGGGTAAAAGCATTGTGGGAAAAGGAAAAATGGCTTGGTATCAGCATTTTATCCTTTTCCCACAGTGTTTTCAAAAGCCTTCTTCTCCTGGGTCGTTAAAACTCTGGGTTGTGTGGGGTTAATGGTTAACTAAATTTTCTCTTAGAATTTGTATTTCTTATTTTTTTGCAGATGGAAAGGTATTGTCTCTGGTAGAACTGGCATCACAGACTGTTGCATGTAATATACCATTTGAATTGGTTGAGAAGTACTCACAGCCTATACCAGAACCACTCCAGCTGCGCATCACATTTTGGAGTTTTCCTGACAGTGAGGAAGACATCCGGTAAAAATGACTTTTCTCATAGACTGGCAGGGCTATGTAGGTGCATGTGTTAATGTACTTTAACCAATTGAGTACAGATGGAACTTTTCACCGCCTTCTATAAATAGTTGATAAAAACAATGTTGGGAAAGGAACAATCACTGTAGTTTGCTTGAACCGTTTGCCCTTTTTTTCCATTATGTTATCCTTATTTCTTTCTATCAACTACTAGTATTTCCACTGTATGCTACTTTCACCCTTTACCACACAGCAATGTTTCAGACTTGCCCATATTGAAAGCGTTTGTAGACAGAAATTACAAGTGGATTGAATGATTGAGTCTGTCTCTGAAAGGTAAGAAAGCATTGTGGGAAAAGGAGAAAATGCTGGTTTTCAGCATTTTCTCTTTATCCACAATGTTTTTCAAAAACTTTCTTTCTCAGGGTCATACAAAGTCAGGAATTTATATGGTAAAGGGTTAACTAGTAAGTGACATGATGTCTAAAGGTAGTCTTATTGTAATGGGCTAACCAATATAAAGGAAGCAAATCCTATAAAACTTTCTCACTTTCCAAAATCATGGGATGGTTCCAAGATAGGTGAGACAGTCAGACAAATGACAGAGAGCTCAAACTTTGTAGAGGAAGAACATTGAGAGTTCCCATAGAGAGGTTTCGTAAATGAAGATAAACACAACCTTTTATTTATGCCATAGATATTAAATGGTATTGCTACAATACATTTATATCATAGATAGTTTAATCACATTATATCATAGATAGTTTAATCACACTTCTTTCTTGTTTTTTGTTTTTTTCTCCTATGTACGTCTTAAATGATTTCATTGTATTTCAACTAATTTTACGTTCAGGCTGTATTCCTGCCTTGCAAATGGAAGTGCTGAGGAATTTTCCAAAGGTGATCATTTATACAAGAGTAAAGCTGTAAAGGATGTCCTTCAAATAGGTAAGCATGGTTTTGAATTGGTAGATTCTCTCTGGAGATGATCACTTATGTGCCTGGATGAGTCAGTCATGCTGAAGGAGGAAACTGTCTCAATGTACATAATGTGCATAGCTTTTTTTTTTCTCAGTTATTAATAGAACCATGCTCTGTGAAAAGGGGGCTTTAATGTGTCTGCAAAAAGTATCAACCCATGTCAAGCCTGAGCACTCGTGAAGGCTGACATGGGTCAAAACTTTTGGCTATTTGTGAATTTTTTGCTTTTCAAAGGACCATACTGTCTCATGAATCAGTCTGTTGTTGGACAAAATGTTTTTTTAGATCCATGGCTATGTGATGGCTTGCTTGGTATCATGTGTTCCTGAGATGCTTTAAACCCCCTTTTGCCAGAACATGGCTCAATTACATGTTGATGAATTTCACAATACATAACAACGCTTATATCAATATTATTAATCAGTTTTTCCCCAAGTTTGATGGTGTCCTTTGCCAGTGCTCTCCAATGTCCAACCCTGGTGTGGATGACACCCAGAAAAAGCAGATTAGTGGGCTGTGACCATGATACATATGAAATACTGTTTGAAAGCTGTGTCACACACCAGAAAAAAAATCAAGTTCGGTTTGATACAGGGAGTGTTTAAATATGAATGCACGTTAAGTTTGATTCTTCGTAGGATTCACTGAAATTTTTATTTTGTTCCCTTATAGTATTCAGCTCCAATAGATATACAAAGTTTCAGTTTTGGATCCAATCTTTGAAGTCATTTTCATAGTCTTTTTTAGCTATACTATGAAGACCCTGGAATTCATTTCCAGTCGGTTCAATTTCAATGTATGTAAACTATCTGTTTCAGTCATTGACTTTTGTACGAGGTACAAGACTTTCTTAAGCAGGAAAAAGTCATTGTGCTCCACCACCCTCCAAACTCACCTGACCTTGCCCCTTGTGACTTGTTTTTGTTTCCAAAGCTAAAAAAAAAAAAGAAACCTTTCAGGTCGAAAATTTCTTCAGCGCAAACACATCAGTTCTGCAATATTCCAGAATATATTTTGGAGACTTAAACTTTGTATGTCTTTTGTAGTTGAATACTCTGAGGGAACAAAAAAATTTCAGTGAAACCTATGAAGAATCAAATTTTAGGTGCTTAGATGCATTCATATTTGAACACTTCTCGTATACCTTTGCTAATGAAGCCATTGCTTATTATCAGTACTTTCACTTTTGGAAAATTAGTGTTCTTGGGTACCTGATTTGTTATCGTTTAACCCTTAAGCTGCTAGATGCCACTCAGGACCTTTTGCAGACAGTGTAGATCAAGATCAGACTTCACAGAACATGCAGTCTTATCTTAGATCTACACTGTCTGATAAGGAAATATTTTTCTTGAAGAAATACCTTTGAAATAGCAAAATTTGGGGTTTCAGTATGGGCTTAAAAGTTTCTTTTCACTTATTTAGCAGCTTAAGGGTTAACATCCTCTTTACTTATCATTATGCTAGAGGAAATGGTCCATTGGGTTTTTGTTTTTATGCAGAAATTCGTTTACATGCTGGTACTTCTAGATCCATGATCTGAACTCTAATGACTCTTCACAATTGCTATTTAGGTTTTCATCTGAGTGCGACTATCGAGCCACCACAAAATATGGGTCAGGGTAAAGGAAGCTTCAATGTTGCCATTATGTTTGATCGCAGAAGAATCTCATCTTGTAATTGCTCCTGTGGAAGTCATGCCTACTGGTGTTCTCATGTGGTTGCTGTTTGTCTCTTCAGAATTCATCAGGTTTGTGGGATGTTTGCATAGTTTGTACAAAAGCTAGTGTTCGAATTGCAAAGGGAAAAAGATAATGTTCATGTTTAATACTCGTTATATTTAATTGTTGTGTGACTAAGACTTTCAGTGTATATGTAAAGCAGCTGACACTATGTTGTCAAAGTACATTTTTTTCTGTCTGGTTACATGTAGATTACTCTATCTATCTATATTCTTTAACATTTGGGTAATTTTACTTACATTTTTATGAGAAATTATCTTGTCTAAATTTTATTTAGCTGGCTGTATGATTTAAGTCTTTACCAAACAATAAAAATATTGGACTCGACCAAATTGAAAGCACTTGCGGACAACAAATTTAATGTGGCTGAAATGATAGTATTTGTCTGATAATCGGTAGATAAACTGCTGGTAACTAGCATTTTCTCCTTTTTCCCTCAATGTTTTCAAAAGGCTTCAGACTTAGGGTCATGAAACCTCGGAATTGTGTGGTAAAGGGTTAAGAGAACAAAAAAGAAATGTGAGTAGCTTCAGATATATTATTGTTAATTTTGTTACAGCCTGGATCTGTCATTCAGAGAGCACCAGTGTCAGAGAGTTTATCGAGATTACACAGAGATCAACTTCAAAAGTTTGCACAGTATCTCATTAGTGAACTGCCACAACAGGTAAAAATTTATTTAAGAAAAATGGTGTAAAAATACGTAAAATTAAAATATTCAGTTAATTTGGATTATTCTTTGCAATAAACTTGTCAGTTGGAAATGTGCAGCAGCATGACTTTTTTGCAAACAACATGGGTGTTGGAGCATTTTTCTTCCCAATACAGTCTAATTCTCATTTGTTTGATGACAAAAGATCAAAGTCTGTATTCACCAACCATTCTTAAGAACATTTGTAGTCTTCTCAAGAATTTTCTGAATTTGAAAGTAACGCAACTTCTGATTGGCTAAAGCAAATGGTTTAGCCAATCAGAAGTTGTGTTACTTTCGAAATCTAGAATTGGCTTGGAATGAAATTTAGAATGGTTAGTGAATTCAGACCTAGGATGTATGCAAATTCATGTACATTTTCTTTTAACACATCTTAAATTACTAGTAACTTGTGCTTTGGTTGTTTAGAAATAACTTTATATCACTTCTCTTTCCTTCGATGACTTAACACTTTACCAGATGACAAAATTTTGGACTGGACCAAACTGAAAACATTTACAGGCATACACATTAAATATAGTTCAAATGATAATTTCTGTCTTTAATGGGGTAGGAAACATTGTGGGAAAAGAAGAAAATGCTGGTTACCTGCATTTTCTCCGTTTCCCACAATGTTTTCAAAAGGCTTCTCTCACAGGGTCATTAAAATGTAGAATTGTGTGATAAAAGTTTCAATCACGCAGCTTTTACTGTAATACTTTCACAAATCTGTCAAGAGTTAATTGTCAGTTGTTTTCTATTTCATTTCATCAAGAATAAGATGACTGTTAAATGCTTGAAGTGACAATGTTAGATTTGTCGTTTTACAGATTCTTCCAACAGCTCAAAGATTACTGGATGAGTTACTTTCTTCACAAGAGAATGAAATGAATAAGTACCAGGGAGCTCCAGACCCCACAGCTGGCCCCAGTGCAAGTGAGGAGACGTCATGGTACCTTGATGAAGCAACCTTGCATGAAAATGTGAAGAAAACCCTTGTCAAATTCTGTGTCCCATCTCCAGTAGTCTTCAGGTAGTTCTATATGGGCAATATCTTATAGTTCAGTCATGCATTGTCAAAAGGGGGTTTAATGCTTTTCCGTGATATCAATACAAGAAGCAAGTCTTCACATAATTATGCATCCATAAAATCCACTTTGTATAACAACTGCCTGAATCATGAGGTAGAATGGTCCTTTGACATGCAGAAAATTTATCAAAAGCAAAAAGTTTCAACCCAGGTCGGCAACTGCGCAGGCTGGCATGGGTTGATACTTTTTTTCAGGTGCATTAAGCCCCCTTTTTACAGAGGATTGCTTATGCTGTCCATTGTTTCAGAGGAGGAATTTATTGCTCATTTTTGATGACAGGTTTAGGAAAGAAACATTTAATTTTTTATTGATATAAAGTGCTATTTTTGAATGGTTATTTACCATGAACCACTCATTATTTTAACATTAAACTCCTATGCAAAGAGTTGCACATACCCAGCAACATACTACAATTTTAATGCTTGTTTGTAAGGCTTCAAATAGCTTCCCTCTCAGGGTTGTTACAATTCGGGATTGTGTGGCAAAGGATTGAGTTATAAAAGGTGAGATCAAGATTTTTTAACATCCTAGGAGTGTTTTGTGGCTTCATTTATGAAAGCATGGTATTCCTACCCTTGATTTTAAAATCATGTCAAACACAAAATTCATAGTCAATTCTACTGTCAAAATTGATCAATCTGGCAAAGTTAAAATTTGCTTCATAATTAGATTGGAAATCAAATAGATAAACTACAGCTTCTTTTGAACTACTTTATATAATCTCTTGTCAAAGCAGTGAGTCGGTCTCATTTAAAAATATGTGGGCTTTACATAGATCTTATCATTATACATATACTAGTCTTACGATGTACAGCCAAAGGCTCACTTAAAAACATTTTTCTAGACTCGTTTAACACCTTACCACACAATCCTGACTTTTAACGACCCTGAGGAAGAAGCCCTTTGAAAACATTGTGGGAAAAGGAGAAAATGCTGGAAACCAGCATTTTCTCCCTTTCCCACAATGTTTTCTACCCTATCTAAGACAAATTCCATTATTTGAGTCACATTTAAATTGTTGTCTGCAAATGCTTTCAATTTGGACCAGTCTAAATTTTTCTTGTCTGGTAAAGAGTTAATAAAATTTTATCTCAAATGCCAACTTATGTCAGGTCCTATATTGGTTGACTTAGTTTAAAAAATATTGTTTTAATTCTTAATCCTAAGACTGCTAAGTGCGACTTAAAGACCTTTCACAGATGTTGTAGATTAAGATCAGATTGCACAGACTGTGCATTCTGATCTTAGATCTGCACTGTCCGATAAGGACTTATTCTTCCTCAGAAAATACCTTTGAAATAGCTAAATTTGGGTTTATACAATTGGCTTGAAAGTTTCATTTAACTTACTTAGCACATTAAGGGTTAAATTTAAGGCTAGCAATCTGATTGACTCAGACATTCTGTCTTAGACAATCAGATTGCTACTCTTGGAATTTGGGGAAAAAAAAATACAAATGTATTCAAAAAAGCTTGGTGAAGACAACCTGTTGAATGCAACTTAACTCCTTTCCAAACAAGGAATTCTAGTCTTGTCCAAACTGACACATTTGCAGAAGACAAATTAAAGTTGGCTGAAATTATGGGATTTTTAATTGAAGGAGTAGAAAACATTGTGGAAAAAGGAGAAGATGCTGGTAACCAGCATTTTCTGCTTTTCCCACAATGTTTTCAAAAGCAATTTTGTTAAAGGTTGGTAAGACTTGGAATTGTAAGGTAGCATATCAAAGGGATTAAGAGAGGAGAATATTTGTAATTATCCAAATAAACTGAAGACTGAATGGAGGTACATGTAGTTCTAGGTCCTATTTTTGAAACAAATAATCATAACTTCATTGTTTTTTTTTTTTTTTTTTCAGTGACGTAAATTTTCTTACACAAACGGCTCCTCCTGCAGCTGCTGAATGGCAAAGCTTGTTACGTCCACTTCGAGGGAGAGAGCCAGAGGGCATGTGGAATTTACTGTCTATTGCAAGGGAGATGTTCAGACGTAGTGATCACAATGCCATCCCTCTGTTAGAAATCATCACTGATGAAGTTCTGCAGTGTGAACAGGTAATTTTTCAAGCAATAGAGCCACATAACTTTTACGACACAATCCTGTGTTTTAAAGATCCTGTTGAAGAAGGCTTTTTATAACATTTGGGAAAAGGAGAAAATGCTTTTAACCAGCATTTTCTCTTTTTTCCACAATGTTTTTCTACCCTTTCAAAAACGAATTTGATAATTTGTGCTGCACTTAATTTGTTGACTGCAAATGCTTTCATTTTGGACCAGTCATAAATTTTTTCATTCGGTAAAGAGTTAAAATCTGTTCAATTTAGCTGAGTCTATTGCTAAGCATTGCCTACTCTTGTACACTAATACAAAAAATGGTTGATAGAAGATCAGAGTACGTAGTTATATCATGCCCGGTTTACACTAGCTGATAGTGCCTTTTGCATTTAGCAATGGTTGTATGTGGAGTATCTGGAACACCTGGGCAGTCATGTCACAATTTGTGTAGTCAGCAGAAAAAAAAAATCTGCCTGTTTTTTCTTTTAAAAAGAAATAAAAAGGAATGCATTAGATCTAGTTTAATATTTAAATGGATTTCCGATAAATAAAGAAGAGAAACAGCAAGGTTTAGTATTCATTAATTCTTTGATGCTGTTTATAGATTTAAGGGAACGACTTTTCACGCTTCTGCAGGTGCCTTTTGAGAATGTTATGAAAAAAACAGAAACTGCCTGCGCAACATCAAAAAGCTGAAAAACATTAAACCCTTCAAGCACTTTTCAAAACTAGTTGCTTTGGCAACCTGTGTAGATCAAGACCACAATAGGCAGATTTCTTGGTCTGATCTTTGATCTAAACCTTCACTGTTCATTTTGGTGAGAAGTTTTCAACAAAAACAACCTTGGTGTTTTTTTTTTTTTTTTTTTTGGTCTAACTTCATGATTTAAAATAACAGCTGATTTACTCGACTCTTAATTAAGGGATTCCTGTTCATAACGATGAACATCTGCGATTCAGAAATGTGCAAAAATGCAGCCGATCATCAACAGAAGCATTTTCTAAAAAATAAGTAATAACTGTCTGATATTTTGGAAAATTAATGTTACAGACTGTCCAAATATTTAGGAAAACTTATTTTTAGGAGTGTCCAGAGTAAGGACTCAAAAAAAAAAGAATTCAAAAATTTTTGACTGTGTCTGAACTTTTAAGGTGTCCGAATACATTGGTATAACCAGAAAATACTATGACAATGCCTTCATGTATTAGAAATTTTCTTACTTTTAAGAGGACCAAGTAAAATTTTGATTGAAATCTATTAAGGATACATTTTTATGTGCTTAGATGCATTCTTTTATGAACATTCCTCATACATTACACCCACAGTTTCTTTTCTATATTTGTAGATTTTGATTTGGTGGTTTACAACCAAACTTTCTACCAACTCCAACAACCAGATAAGCACACGGTCAGGTGGTAACAGCAGTGCCAGCATCACACAGCATGCTGCTTCCAGTCTTTGTGATGAAATTGTTGCATTGTGGAGACTAGCTGCTCTCAATCCAAAGTTGAGCCCAATTCAGAAAGAGGATTTGTGTACCAAATTCAAAGAATGGCATTTGTCCACAATAGAAAAAGTGAAAAAAGCAAGGCTGACAAACTCTGGGACAGCAGGTGGATTATTAAAAAAGTCAGAGATTGAAGGTTTCCCAGGGTTTAAAGTAGCTGTTGAGTCATGTTTATTGTTTTGGGATGACTATCAAATACCAGGGGTCACATACTCAGATTCACAACAAATGTGTTTAAGATATAAGTTTAACAGGAACCTTGATCCAGATGCAAAGAAACCTTCAAGGATTCAGCCTATGACTATATGTTCTGAGAATTTGATTAGTACAGATGATATGACTACACTAGCTCAAGCAGCAAATATTTTACAAGAACACCATTCACCGCAGGACATTAAAAATAAACGTCATAGGCATCCTAGTAGACATGGATATCATAACAATGATGGAGCACTCAGCTCAGGATCTGAGGGCTTTTGTGAACCAGAGAGAGGTAGTTCCTTATTCAGGGACTCTGATTCAGGATCAGAAATGAAGGAACCAAACTCTAGAAGTAATTCATTGGAAGAACATGAATCATTTGGTGGGTTTTCTATTGGTAATTTAGAATCAAAACACATTGTTCATTCTTGTCATAGTCATATAGACCGATCAAGTGATCTGAACTTTGATGTTGACAGTTACATGGATTTAGGAGCAGGTGTACAAAGTAACCAAGATGTCAAGCCATCAGTTGCCATTACTGCTGATGCTTCAGGACATGCAGATCAACAGGCAGAGCATTCATCAGAGTCTCAGGTATCAGGAGATGAGTATTCCATTTATTTTCATGACAGAGTAAAGGCAACAGAGCTTGAGAAAAAAAGAAAGGAGAAAGTGAGTGAAGAACCAAATTGCTTTGCTGGTGTTAGAGCTTTAGAAAATAAACAAGAGGTAAGCTTATAATCTTACAGCTGTGTGAAACTGTCCCAAATAATAATTACTTTTAAGTTGAAAATGACTACATTTGTTCAGTGTATGTGATAAATTCTTTCATTTCATTAATGTTTCCTGTAATCCTTTTCATAAAACAGAATCACTTATTGTTTGAACTGAATTCTTGGTACAGCGCAAGGGCATGTAGGGAAGACATTTACTTCATAATTCTTGTTGTCTGTCTCAGCTGGGGTTAATCCTATGTTGTAAGTTACTTACAATATCTCATCTTGGTTTTATTATTGAGTACCCACATCACAAGGTTTGGAGAAAATTGTGGAATCCTCTCAATGCTGTTGAACCCTTTACCACACAGTCCTGACTTAACAGCCTGGAGAAAGAAGCCTTTCAAAAACATTGTGGGAAAAGGAGAAAATGCTGGTAACCAGTATTTTGTTTTTTTCCCACACAGTTTTCTATTCTGTGATAAAAAAATTCCATGTTTAGAGTAACTGCAAATGCTTTTAATTTGGACAAGGCTAAGATATTGCTGTTTGGTAAAGAGTTAAATTGAAAATACTCACCAATACCTGGACTACTCATAACTTGAAAGGAATATGTGTTTCTATGTACAGGTACTCTGTGCCAGAGCAGAAGCTTTACATGCCCATGGTCACACCAAAGAAGCATGTAAACTAGCCCAGCAGCTGGCTGAGGAGCTTCTTAGCAACCCTCCCGACCTTCTAGCTGATTGTGCAGCTGTGCCTAATGTTAAAGGTATCACAGTGTTGAATCTTGTTTTCATTTCGAATGCTCTTACATTGGTTTCTGGCTTCCAGCTAGAAATGTATCGGATATTGTAGAGTAGTATTCAAAACTTTCATGGCTTTGCATGTGCATTAAAAATTGACAAAGATTAATTGTATTTATCCTTTACTATACAATCCCAAGTTCTAACCACCCTGAAAAAGAAAGCTTTTGAAACCACTGTGGAAAAAGGAAAAAATACCAGTATTTTCTTCTTTTCTCACAATGTTTTTGACCTGTAGAAAGAAAATCATCATTGTGCCACATTTTATCTGTCGTCTGCAAATGTTTTTAATTTGGATAAGTCTAAAATCTTGTTGTATGTTAAAGAGTTAGATTATATATTGCAGTTTCTTATCTTGACCATATTTACAGTTGCTATTGATATTTTTGAAATTATAAGCAATAAAGATAACATATGTTTCATACATGTGATGAAATTTGATAAGAGTTTAATATATTTCATTTTCAGGAAAGAAGAAGAAGGCACTCACCAACATAACTCTGTTAGCTAGTGCAACCTTGTCAAAGGCTGCCTTTCTATGCAGTGTGTTGTTAGAGGAGATGGAAACTTGGCATTTGGCTTTCAAAGTTGGCATGTTTGTTTTGGAGATGCCACGACCACCTGCCTCATGCAAAGCCTTAGAGGTGAGGAAAAAAAATTAGATTCTTCATCCATAAACTTGTAATTTTTCAACTTGGACAATTTTTTTTTTCAGGCGAGCCGAATATGAACTTATTCACGGTCATTTTCCAAGGATCATGCTGTCGCGGCTCTATTCTTTTATGTAACTCTGTGTGACTAGAATTATATGCATTGTAATTTTATTGAGTTCGAAGTATTAAACACACTTTTTTTGGAAATGCTAAACAGTGAAGGAAGTTAAAATGACACTCATCAGACAAAAAATCTGTATGTAACACTGTCAAATACGGTTTCAAATATGGTATTGATGACGTACCTCACGTGCGGAAAACATACTTTTTTTGATTTGCCCTCTGATCGGTCAAAATTTATGCTATGCTATTTATCCACCATTCATGAAAATGATGTCACTAGCTATTACACCACTGGGTTTTTTGGGTTTTTTTTGTTTTTGTTTTTGTTTACCACTTTACGAATAAAATGTCAAGAACTACAAAAGTTTGTCGTTGAAAGTTGTAGGTACAGGTATACAATCAAAGGAATATTATGTTGTAGTAACTTTCCAGATGCATGTATTTAGTTAAATACAAGCACCAGGAAAGTTACTGCAACATAATGTTCTCTGTATTTATTTTGAAATTTGGTCAGTTGATCCACAATATCAGTTTTTGTTTTTGAGCCAAGTCTGGTAGCCCATTTTGTACAGGGTACAGGGCTTGAAACCTCTCTCACCACTAAGCATTGTTTCAAAGATATTTATTTGGGAAAGCAGCCAGAGGCTTAGAAAGAATGTTGTGTGAAGTAATGGGAAAAGGAACTCGGGGGGGAGAGGGGAAGTGAAAAGCATGTATATGTACTCTGGTTGCTGCAATATAAGGTTAAAAAATGTCTTATTTCATGCTTCTTGTTAGTTTATCGGGAAATTATGGTGGATTATCGTATGATAATTTCAGTGTTTGGACACATGAATTTACAGGCTGATAAACTCAATGGTACAGAAATACCTAGACCTTCCCTGTACTTCACAAGTCCAAACAAAAAATGGGTTAGAAGCATTAAATAAATAGAATGTTTGTTTTTTTTCGGTGAAAGATTGAAATTTATTCCATTGAGTGAACATCATCTGTAATATTTTCATGAGTGGCACGTAGCCACTTACTGAAAAAACAAATATCCTCTATATGGTCAATGTGAACATATTTTAAATGCAGGTAAAACTAGCATATCAGGAGACAGAGCTACTTGGATTGTTGAAGAAAATTCCACTTGGACCTGCAGAGCTTAATGTTTTAAGGGAGAGGGCTGAGCAACTGAAAGATGGGAACATTAAAACTAGAGGAGATGCTCTACTGCCTCTCACACTCGCAAGCTTCATATTTGATGCCTTATGTCTTGGAAGTATGTATAAATTTGAAAAAGAATTTGATGGATTCACAGTGATAAATTTATATTGATTAGGTATTTTACAAGACTTTTATATCTTAGACAGTTTTTTCTACCAAATATATGAATATCATCACATATTGCTCAATGAATAAATACAAGAGTGTTAACATTATTTGGATATACATGCCCAAGTTATTCAAGACTGCATTGCATAAGTGTTTATTTTAGTCAAGAAGTAAGACATTAATCTGGAGAATGAGCAGTGTTGAAAGGAATTGTTTAGGCATGAAGTTTTGTATAAAGCTACTATGATAAGAAAAAAAAGAGCTTTCTTTAGTCAGGAAGTGGACAAAGATTGATTAGGATTTTTGAGAAACTTTTAAGATGACTTATTCATAAGTAACTTATTTTCATATCACAGCTTGCCTGGTTGTGTCATCTTTACCCGGATCAACATCTCGACAACTGTGTAAACTACCTGGAGATGAAAAACTAGGCTTTGAAGGATGTGTTGCAGCTCTGGGTAAGAAAAGAAGTTACTGCTGAAAATTTTGAACAAAAGCAAGATCTAGTGTTTTTTATTTGAATTAACTGTTAACCAGATTATTTAGAAATCATTGAAAAATTTAATAGGCAAATATGCATTAAAAGATAATTATGAATTTATGTAATTTTTCTTTTAGTGCTTAGTCATCTTCCATCGTATGGATAAATGATTTCCTTTTAGGAAAAACTATGCTATCAGTTTGTAATACTCTTTTAAATACTATAAATGAATATTAGATGGCAAAAAAATATGCCATTAAGACTTACTCTTGATAGTTTTCTTATTCTAATTCTTACTTAAGTAACAAAATTTCTGCGTAGCCAGATTCAGATTGGTGAAACCACTTGGTTCAGTGAGTCAGAATGGGGTTAGTTTGAACTTGAGAAACTTCTGGAGAATAAGAATTAATAACGATTTGTGAATCCGACTCTTGATCTTGGATCTACACTGTCTGCTATTACATCAGGCATTCCCACAAAATCTGCATTGAGATAGCAGTACCAAGGTATTGAAGATTTCTTATCCTTGTTTTGGTGCTCTTAGAGTTGAGGTTTATGCATTGGAAGCATATTTTAGAGATAAGCAATTACTAGTATTTATTTTATATGGTAAGGTTTGAAGGCCAATGTATCAGAAGCTGAACATCCACTTTTGTGTGAAAGTACAAGAAAACAGCGGGGAGAGCTAGCCATGGCTATGCTTCTTCATTACAAAGATGACATTGTCAAACTTAGCAAGGTAATAGTGTTATAAATATGGGAAATCAAATTCATTTTTGTTAGCAATGAAGCTATTTTTACTTAAATCCATTATCAGAAAATCTGTGTATAAAATAATTCATCCAAGATTGCGTTGGAAATGATACATCTTCCAGATGTTTTGTGAAATTATAGTTTAAATGATCAGTAATAGACAGTGAAGTCTGCCAGTTTTGCATAAAGATTATTGCAGCCAAAAAAAAGATTTACAGGTGCTAGAACAGGTTGATGACCAGAACTGAACATGTTACAGAAAATTGCCTTGAAGTGTTTTACATATAGTATGACTATAATTACTGTGTGACAGTACTGTAAAATAAAACTTAACTCTTTACCAAACAACAAAATTTTAGACTGGTCCAAATTAAAGGCATTTGCAGAGACAAATCAAGCTGAAATTATGATAATTGTCTGGGAAAAGGTAGAAAACCCTGTGGAAAAAGGAGGAAATGCTGTTTACCAGCATTTTCTCTTTTTCCCACAAGTTTTTCAAATGGCTATTTCACCAGGCTTGTTAAAACTCTGTATTGTGTGGTAAAGGGTTAACTCTTTACCACACATCCCTGAGTTTTAACAACCCTGAAAGAGAAGACTTTGAGAACATTGATGGAAAAGGAGAATTTGTTGGTAACCAGCATTTTCTCCTTTTGCCTCAATGTTTTCTACCCTATCATAGACAGAAATCATCATTTGAAATACATTTAATTTGTTGTCTGAAAATGCTTTCTGTTTGGTAGAGCCCAAAAGTTTGTTGTTTGGTAAAGAGTTAAATTATTTGAGGAAGTATTGATCATGTAGGGATCAACTCTGTGCTCATTCCATATCAGCTGCATATATGCTAGTCTAAAACCTCTGTCATTTAAATATCTGAGAGACTAACAACTTCCAAGTGCCAGTGTATTTTGATTATCAAAAAAAACATGCAATGAAAGAAAGTACTTAAATCAGGTTATTTGGTCTGCATACAAAAGTGACTGACAGTTCTCAAAAAAAATAGTAACACAGCAATCCTTATTGCTCTTCAAGCAATCAAAATTGCTGCAGCACTGTTTTGGGAAGGCATGCCCATCAAGATCAAAACAAGATATTTATGAGGTATAAAGATAAAAACAGCATCATTCACCCATATATAGCTTGGCTGCTTTTGAAGAAAGGGTTGAGGTGTTGTCATAGCTATGTCATCTTCTCTGTCATCTGCTTTGTGCAAAACTTTTGACATTTTATAAGTGTAAGGAGAACCCATGCAAAAGGGGCATCAAAATGAGCTATGCTCTGTGAAAAGGAGGCTTAATGCATCTGCAAAAAGTATCGACCCAGGTCAGCCTGCGCACTCAGCGCAGGCTGAGCTGGGCCGAAACTTTTGCTATTGGTCAATATTCTGTTTGTCAAAGAGCCAGTTTACCTCCTGATTCAGTCAGTTGTTACTTAGAATGATATTATAGATCCCCTAATTACGTGATGCCTTCCTTAGTATCATGCATCGTGGATATGCATTAAGCCCCCTTTTGTCAGAACATGGCTCAAATATTTTTGATTTTCGATTCAGAGTTTTAACTAAAGGCAACTGCAGCATGGGGTGTTCTTGTTATTTTCAATGTTTGCAAGTATGTTTGTGTACTTTTTAGATTATGGACAAGTTGCTAGATAAAGAAGTACATCCTCAGTATAAAGCTCCAAGCCTGGTCACATACTTGTCTCCTAGACATTCAAGTAGTCATACACCATCCACATCTACGCATCATCACAGTAATACAGACACAAATGGCAGTACCCATTCCACATCATATCCTAAACATGGATCACACAGGTCTGTTCATGGAACTAGAGCCTCTGAGTTGGATGAAATTGGGCTGACTGATCAGCGTATGGATTTTAGACAAGATGAAGGGGCTTCCACATCTAAACAGATGGCTGGAGCTTCAAATCTTGCAGCTGGTGCAAGGCCAAAAACTTCATATATGCTGAGATATCCTCAGAGGTACACATAATTGCTATATTTCAGACATAGATTAATGACTCTTTAGCTCCACTTTTAGCTCCACTGGCCAGATGTCAAGCCTTTGTTTTGGTTCTGGGTCAGTAGTGCATGGGTGCACACATTTACTTTTATTCCACCCCCTTCTCTGAAATTACCCATCTAATTTTGATGAGACTTTACAGAAATGATCCTGACATGACCCTCTTCAGAATTTTTTCAAAGAATTTGATTGCAATTAAAACTGTGGTTGCCATGGCAACAAAACTGAAAAATATTGAAAATCTTTAAAAATCTTCTTTTGCGAAACCATAAGGCCTAGGGCCACTAAATTTGATATGTAACTTCATCTAAACAACAAAATTTTAGACTTGACCAAATTGAAAGCACTTGCAGACGATAATTCATATGTTACACAAAACATTAAATTTGTCTTTGAAAGGGTACAAAACAGCGTGGGACCCGAAGAAAACGATGGTTACCAGCTTTTCTTCTTTTTCCACAGTGTTTTTAAAAGGCTATTTACCCTCGGTGGTCAAAGTTTGTGATAATGTGGTAAAGAGTTATGCTAAAATATAACAAAGGAGAGGATAAATGTACCTTTACTTAAATTCAAAGACAACATGAAGGGCAAAATGGACATATTTTTTTTTTTACATCTAGCAGAGACACTGATAGTTCAAATGTTGAGGAAGAAAGTGACGACTATAAAGCCCTAGAAGCTAAACTCAGGTGTATGGGTATGAAGAAGAAACCATCACAAGGTAATACTTTTCTTTGTATACGTGTTAACCATCTTTAATGCAGTTTGGCATTTTAACTCTTTTGCTGCCATATAAATGGATTCAACTTTTTCTCTGGGTCTCTAGATATATTTTCGTTGTGTTCCATGCTGATTTTAGTTCAAGATTAGCATCTGGTTGCAGACAGTGTAGATCTAAGATCAGACTTTATGTTCTGTGCAATCTGATCTTAATCTATGTCATCCGCAAAAACTATCCAAAGTGGCTTTAGCAGTGAAAGAGTTAAAGATCTTTAGAAAGAAGTCTTTTTACCAGCATATACTCCTTTTCTCACAAGGTTTCCTAGCTTTTCAATGACCAATTGCATCAAAGAAGCTACTTTTAATTTGCTGTCTATAAATCCTTTCAGAATGTAAAAAAAAAAATTGTCATATGGTTAAGAGTTAAAGTCATTGCTCCTGCATGTACCTCCTGTTTACATGTATGTATTGCATAAGAAATAATCTTCTTTCTGTCATGGTTTATTGTTTAATAACCATGGTTGTGAGTTATTAGGCGCAATAAAGAAGTCACTCAGGCTAAAGAGTATTAGGTTTAAGATTTTTTAACTCTTTGCCAGACTACAAAATTTCATACTGTTCCATAGTTATTCACAGCATGTGCCGACTAAGGGTCATTAAAGTAATGAAAGTAATTTCTAACTGACCTATATTTTGTAGGTCATTTTATATATCATGTTGTTACATATTACTGTGGGAGTCTAGTCAGATATTAAATTGAACCCTTCACCTGCTACATAAGTGGAATGAAACTTTCAAACCGATACTAAGAACCCAAATTTTGCTGTTTTAGAAGTTTTTTTTTTTTTTTTAAATATCTCATATGGTGTAGATCTGAGATTAGACAATACACTTTTTGCAGTCTGATCTGAATCTACACTGTCTGCAAAAGGTCTTGGAGTCATCCTTTTAAGCCCAAGGGTTAAAAAATATTTCTTGAAAAAAAATTGGAAAGAAAAAAATAAATAAATTTCAGGCATGGCTGCAATAGATAGTAGTGCCCCTGAAACAACTTCAAGTGATAATTCACCAACTCTAGTGCGACGGAACTGGAGTAAACATCAAGGGCCGGGCAGTGACAGTGGGTCCAGTGGGGACAGTGATTCTTTAGGGTCTAGCAGCTCAGGGGATAAGGCTGATTTGAGGGCAAAGTTTAGAGATGAAAGGTAATCAATAACTTAGTGATTCAGATGTAAAAAAAAAAACGAGTGCTTGATTTTTCTTGGTCCATAACCAAAGCCTTGCAGTTTTGTAATGAATTAGCAAAGTACTTTACACAAAGATGCAATGTTTGAAAGACTAATCTCATGAAAATGTAAGAAAATGTACTGTAGAATTGAACATTGTGGTGACTTTCCCTCATTCCTTTAGTGTTGTCCAAAAAAAAAATTAATTTACAGCACAAGATGATGTTGAAGAGACCCTATAAATTGATCTCTGATTTTTCAATGTATGTCGAAGTAAAGAAATACAGATTTGAGGCATTACAAATACTTTAAGCAAAGGAAAAAGAAACAGAAGCAATAGGTAGATATGTTTATAGTTTTTCTTCATAAAGACTTGATGGTCAAGGACAGTTTAATTTAATTTATTTTCAGTCCACAAAGTCAAATGAACAACAGGATTGCTGCTACATCTCAGTTTGTCATGGATTCTCGCAGTTCCACTCCAAATATGAAAGGAATAAGGTATAATGTTTTTTCCCGAACATTGTCACATTAAAATGTCTTCCATGATTGTGTTTTTGCATAACATTCTTAATTACATGTAGTTTTGTTTTCAGACATGTAAAGATATTGCCTCAGTTTATCCAGTTGTTTGCTGACCTGCTTATTTTTACAAAAAATGCATGGAATTTCAGGGAGCCGTTATGGTACTGAACACATAGTGCTGTATAAAAAATATGAATATCCTGATCTTTAGGTTTCTTTCAGGAATTATTTTTTGTTTGTTATGTACAAATTAAACTCTGGTTGAAAGGTTGTTGAGAAATTTATGGGACAAAAGGATAGATTGCTCAGCATTTGTGTTTGGTAAAGGGTGAATCTGTGGCTGTGCTCACTATTTTTGCACAATCAAAATGGTGCAAATGAATCAAAAGAGAAGTATTTATATGGCAAAAAAGTAGTTTTATGAAAAAGAAATGGGAAAATGGGAATTGCAAGCTACAGATCCTTTCCAACTATGCCAGCTGCAAACATGTATAATGCTGTATATGTATATGAGCTATGCTCTGGCAAAAGGGGGCTTAATGCATCTGCGTGATGCATAATACCCTGCAAATCATCACATAATTATGGATTGGTAAAATCTATTTTGTATAAAAAACAACTGATCATGAGGTAAACTGGTCCTTTGACATGTAGAAAATTGACCAATCGCGAAAAGTTTTGGCCTAGTTCAGACTGCGCAGAGCGCAGGCTGACTTGGGTCGATACTTTTTGCAGATGCATTGAGCCCCTATTTCACAGACGGTGGCTCAATTATGTAATTGGTTGAAAGAGTTTTCAATTTTCAATCTCTTTCTGCTTAGTCTTGTGGTCATTTCCACTTAGGTATTTCAGTAAAGGATAGTCCATCAAACAAGCATTAATAGAACTTTACACATTCTCTGTTAACCCTTAAGTGCAACTCAATGATCTTTTGTGGACATTGATCAGATCAGACTGCAGAGAACATGCAGTCTGATCTTGGATCTATGCCATGCAACAAAGGGATTTTTTCCCGGGAAAATACCTTTAAAATAGCAAAATAGGGTTTTTTTCCAGCAGCTTAAAATTTTCATTTCACTTATTTAGCAGGATATTATGGGTTTACTTTTATTATCCAGATTCAAAGGAAAGAGTCGAATGATGCCTACTGTACCTAATCAGCCAAGTGAGGCTTCAGCCCATTGGATGTGGGAACTGGCTAAAATGGTATTGAACAAAGCCGGTGGGAGCAGTTCAACATCCCAGTTCATACAGCCAACAGACAACAATCAGCATACAGGCCCTCACAGGAATCTACAGCTTTGTTCTTTCCAGATAGGCTTGTATGCGCTTGGCCTCCAAAACTGTGTGGCACCAAACTGGCTCTCAAGGACCTACTCATCTCATGTTGCCTGGATCACTGGTATGTTATTTCACTCTGAACTACAGTAGAATTCTGTTAATTTGCATGTCGCTTATTCAAAGCTATGTGCTGGTTCGTATGCTATCTCTTATCCCGATGTATATCCTTCTTTATCGTTCTTAAATTCCGAATACTTTGAATGTCGGTTATCCATAGTTTGTAGTGTGTTTCATGCCCCAAAAGTAGTTTTTGAACACAAACTCATACCTTTAATTTGTATATAGCCTATAATTAATCCAATTGCAAACTTGCCAAGGTGTAAAGATTCATGACGAACCTTGATTTTCACACCTGTTGATTGACAATGTCAGCTGGCATCATTCAGTTGTTAATTGCTAGCAAATGTAATTAAAGGTGTTATTTGGTTTGTCTCATCAATTAATTGATCAAAACGACAATCAATAATTCTGAAATCCCTTAAGACATCTGACCAGGCATAAACGGATAACAGTCTGAAGTAATTACTAGAAAGACCAGAAAACACCTTATGACCAGAACACGCAGAAAAATGCAAAAAAAATGTCGGAAAAACACCCAAAATATAGCAAAGTTCAATTCCAAATGTGGAGTTGGGGTCAAAAGGGTAGGGTTATACTGGTATGCTAAATAGGGGTATTGCAGTTATACTCGCTGAAAAATACCATTGATACTACCTCATCTTTTTCCATTTTTATCATGGAAAATCATTGTGTAGCCCCAAAAAATTTTGAAAAAAGGCAAACCATGTAGGTGGAGGGCTTTCGTTTGGTTAGGGTTATCTGGTCATTAGGGATATTGGGGCAGGATATTACCTTTTACTTGGCTAAACCACCTAAATATGCAGGAAAACACCATTAGTTGTTTTTCAGTCTTTCTGCTTTTGACTCGATCTGAATTCCTCTGACTGATTTGATCTCTAGAAGGGGAAATCACTCATATACAACCTAGACACTTGTTCTAATAGTTAATGTATAATTATTACGTTTAACCCTTATCCTGCAAAATAAGTGAAATGAAACTGCCATACTGACAGTAAAAACCAAAGTTTAGCTATTTCAGAGGTATTGTGGGGGGGAGGATATCTTCTTATCAGACAGTGTTGATCCAAGATAGGCTGCATGTTCTGTGGAGTCTGATCTTGATCTACACTGTCAGCGAAAGGTCCTTCAGTCGTGCTTAGCAGCCAAAGGATAAATGTTAAATTGGATAAAACTGTAATGTATGTACAAAGGATAACTTCAGAGATGAAAGTCTGTAATCTTCACTAATGAATGAATGTTATTCTTTTTGGAAAAAGTATGTTGCAACAGTTTTGATTGACTGCAGTGTCAGAATATATCCTTTAATATCAAACATTGTAGATCCAAGATCAGACTTTCTGATCTTGATCTATGCTATAACTGAAAGCAACTTCAGTTTTCCTGTCATTCTAAGAGTTAAGTATGTATTTTTTCCAGGTCAAGCCATGGAGATTGGCAGTGCAGCAATAAACATTCTGATTGACACATGGGAGGGTCATTTGACTCCAACGGAGGTTGCTACATTAGCTGACAGAGCTTCCAGGGGAAGAGACCACAACATAGTGAAAGCAGCAGCCCAACTTGCTCTCTCGTGTCTCCCCCATTCTCAGGCCCTCAATCCTGCTGAAGTACAAAGAGCAATAATTCAGTGTAAAGAGCAGAGTAAAGACATGTTAGAGAAAGCTTGTTTGGCAGTGGAAAGTGCAGCCAAAGGGATGGGGGTTTACCCTGAAGTACTTTTCCATGTTGCCAAGAGGTGGTATGAATTGTCAGAAGAGGCCGCATCATCAGATTCTCATGATAGCCATTCAAGACATAACCGAGAAAATAATAGATCTCCCTCATCCCCATCGGTGAAACCACCTGATGCTACAGTTTCTCCTCATTCAGCGGGCACCTCTAGTCCTGCAGCAAATGTTTCAGTGTTACCGTTTCATAGCAACACTCCACCTAATGGTGCCAATCAGGTCACAGTATCTGCAACACAGATTTTGTCCCACAATGGGCAGATAGCCACACAGGCTGTGGTGTTACCTTTCCCTATTCCCCCTGTGCCACAACCTAGTCCACATCACCCTCATCAACTACCTCATCAACAGACCTATGTACAGCCAACATATAACATTGTTCAACAAATTCAGCCTTTTGTACCACCTTATTCACAGTCTATTCCCATGCACCCTCATCAGCCAATTCATCCATATGTAGCCACTTTAACGTATCAAAATCCCATCCCTTTTAACAATCTTCCACAGGCTGTTTGTACATCTGGGACACATTTTAGACAACTTGGGCCAAATCAGGGTGTCCAGGTACTCCCTAGTCAAAATTGCCAGGTAGCTTCTATTCAGGGACTTCAACCTCCTCCGCCCCATCAGCCTCAGCTACCCCTACCCCCAGGGCCTGGTGATGACATGAATGCATCCTACAACTCTGGTACAAATCATACTCAGAATCTGACACAGGCAAATTATCTGCATGCAGCATTCAGAGTTGGAATGTTAGCCATGGAAACTTTAGCCAGGAGGGTACATGATGAGCGGCCTCAGTCCAAATATGCCAGAAATCCTCCAAATTGTGAAGATGTGAAGTGGCTACTGGGTCTCTCCATGAAACTTGGTGTGTATTTTTTTCAGAAGTTTTGAACACATATTTAGCTTTTTATTTTTGTTTTTTATTCTTTAAACATTTTTATTAGCCATCTTATGGCTGTCAGCATGGTACATGTTGAAATCTTTAATAGTTTAAACTGGTTTTGAACCATAACCAGCACGTTAACTCTTTACCGAACAACAAAATTTTTGACTTATCCAAAATGAAAGCATTTACAGACAGCTGATTGACTGATAGGATGAAATTTGTCTTAAAAAGGCTTGAGAACATTACGTTAAAAGGAAAAATGATAGTCGCCATCATTTTCTCCTATTCCCTCATTGTTTTCAAAAGCCTTTTTTTTCCAGGCTGTTAAAATATGGGATTGTTTGGTAAAAGGTTAAATGTTTACAAACATTCATATTAAAACATATACTTGAGACACACTCTGGCAATTGGAGGCTTAATGCATCTCCATGATGCATTGTACCAATCAAGCCATCAGATAATTATGGTTCCATAATAGCCACTTTTTTTAACAACCAACTGAATCATGATGTAAACTGGTCCTTGGACATACAGAAATATTGACCAACAGCGAAAAGTTCTGGTCCAGGTCAATCTGCATGGACTGCACAGGCTGACTTGGGTCAATACTTTTCGCAGGTGCACTAAACCCCCCTTTTCACAGAGCATGTCATTTGTCTCCATGAAATGATTTGGGTTATTTTTCAGGCACCAGTTATCTACAGCAGTTTACAGCCAATGTTGTAAATGCAGTTGTCAGTCCATTCCTGTTGCATGACATTGCCATCGAGGCCGCGAATGCTTTAGCCAGGAACAATCCCATTGCTGTACAAAGTCATTTACGATCTAGCATACTCAATCCTCTAGTTTTAAAATGTCTTCAGATGTAAGTATACATTAACCCCTTACCTTGTGCAGACAAATATTTGCAAACAACCTTTTGCAAACATTGCAGCAAATAAGCGAAATTGCTCTTAACCTTAAATCACACAACAAAATACAGATTTGTCCAAATTGAAAGCATTTGCAGAAAACAAAATGTGGCTAAATGATGGAGTTTGACCTTGACAAGGTAGAAAACTTTGTTGGGAAAGAAGAAAATGCTGGTTCCTTAACATTTTCTACTTTTCCCATAATAGTTTCAGAAGGATTCTTCCTCAGGGTCATTAGAATTTAGCATTATGCGTTGAACAGTTTACTATCAATTTTATTTTTTCCTTTTTCCACAGTATTTTCAAGTATGTTCATGTATTTAACCTTAATTCATGTTGAATATTATATTTCAAAAGGGTATTTACAAGTCAATAGCTGAAGGTAATGAGCTAATGCTGTTTTGTTTTTCACAAAGAAAGAGAGACAAAGTGAATTTGAGCCATACTCTGGCAAAAGGGGGTTTCAGGCATATCTGAGATCATTGTAATGCATGTTACCAAGCAAGTCATCCCATAATTAGGGATCCATAAAATCCATTATGTCTAACAACCAACTGTACTGTAGTAAAAGTGGTTCTTCGACATACAGAAAATTGACCAATAGTGAAAAATTTTGGCTAGGGTAAGCCTGCACGGCTTGACCTGGATCAGCACTTTTGGCAGATCCTTTAAGCCCCTTTTTCACAGAGCATGGCTCGTTTGTTTACATAACAATGAACCTTAAATTCTTAATGTATTTTTCATCTTGTATAAAATCTATAATTTAATCATGGTGATTGTTTAGAACAAATTTGATTGATTTTTATAGTCTCTTTTTAGCTCACCTTAGCACAACGTGCTAAAGGTGAGCTATTGTGATCGCCCTATGTCCGGCGTCCGGCGTCCGTCGTCCGTCGTCTGTCGTCCGTCATCCGTCAACAATTTCTTTAAACATCTTCTTCTCCTAAACCACTGGGCCAATCTTGATGAAACTTGGCAGGGATATTCCTTGGGTGAAGCTCTACCAAAATTGTTCAAAGAATTGAATTCCACCCACAACTCTGGTTGCCATGGCAACAAAAAGGAAAAAAAAGTAAAATCTTTGAAGAAAATCTTCTTCTCTGAAACTAGAAGGCACAGAGCTTTGATATTTGGTATGTAGCATCTCCTAGTGGACCTCTACCGAGTTTGTTCATTTGATGCCCCTGGGGTCAAAACTGGCTCCGCCCCGGGGGTCACAAGTTTGAGCATAGTCATAAAGAAGGAAAACTTTAAAAATCTTCTTCTCTAAAACTTGAAGGCGTAGAGCTTTGATATTTGGTATGTAGCATCTCCTAGTGGACCTCTACCAAGTTTGTTCATATGATGCCCCTGGGGTCAAAACTGGCCCCGCCCTGGGGGTCACAATTTCCAACATAGGAACAAAAAAGGAAAACTTTAAAAATCTTCTTCTGTAAAAGTAGAAGGCATAGAGCTTTGATATTTGGCATGAAGCATCTCCTAATGGACCTCTACCAAGTTTGTTCATATGATGCCCTTGGGGTCAAAACTGGCCCTGCCCCGGGGGTCACAAGTTCGAACATAGGAACAAAGAAGGGAAACTTTAAAAATCATCTTCTCTGAAACTGGAAGGCGTAGAGCTTTGATATTTGGTATGTAGCATTGCCTAGTGGACCTCTACCAAGTTTGTTCATATGATGCCCCTTGGGTCAAAACTGGCCCCGCCCCGAGGGTCACAAGTTTGAGCATAGTAACAAAGAAGGAAAACTTAAAAAATCTTCTTTTCTGAAACTTGAAGGCGTAGAGCTTTGATATTTGGCATGTAGCATCTCCTAGTGGACCTCTACAAAATTTGTTCATATGATGCCCCTGGGGTCAAAACTGGCCCCGCCCCAGGGGTCACAATTTCCAACATAGGAACAAAGAAGGAAAACTTTAAAAATCTTCTTCTCTAAAAGTAGAAGGCATAGAGCTTTGATATTTGGCATGAAGCATCTCCTAATGGACCTCTACCAAATTTGTTCATATGATGCCCTTGGGGTCAAAACTGGCCCTACCCTGGGGGTCACAAGTTCGAACATAGGAACAAAGAGGGGAAACTTTAAAAATCATCTTCTCTGAAACTGGAAGGCGTAGAGCTTTGATATTTGATATGTAGCATTACCTAGTGGACCTCTACCAGGTTTGTTCATATGATGCCCCTTGGGTCAAAACTGGCCCCGCCCCAGGGGTCACAATTTCCAATATAGGAACAAAGAAGGAAAACTTTAAAAATCTTCTTCTCTGAAACAGGAAGGCGTGGAGCTTTGATATTTGGTATGTAGCATCTTCTAGTGGATCTCTACCAAGTTTGTTCATATGATGCCTTTGGGGCAAAAGTTGGCCCTGTCCCGGGGGTCACAAGTTCGAACATAGGAACAGAGAAGGAAAACTTTAAGAATCATCTTCTCTGAAACTGGAAGGCATAGAGCTTTGATATTTGGTATGTAGCATCGCCTAGTAGACCTCTACTAAGTTTGTTCATATGATGCCCTTGGGGTCAAAATTGGCTCTGCCCGGGGGTCACAAGTTCAAACATAGGAACAAAGAAGGAAAACTTTAATTTTTTTTTTTCTCTTAAATGGGAAGGCATAGAGCTTTGATATTTGGTATGTAGCATCTCCTAGTGGACTTCTACCAAGTTTGTTCCAAGGATGCTGCTTGGCCA
The DNA here is from genome assembly GCA_945859785.2 of Tridacna gigas. Taxonomy (NCBI): domain Eukaryota; kingdom Metazoa; phylum Mollusca; class Bivalvia; order Cardiida; family Cardiidae; genus Tridacna; species Tridacna gigas. The sequence continues at coordinate 24,595,369 of OX244030.2, forward strand.
AAACTGGCCCAGCCCCTGGGGTCACAAGTTCGAACATAGGAACAAAGAAGGAAAACTTTAAAATTCTTCTTTTCTGAAACCGAAAGGTGTGGAGCTTTGATATTTGGTATGTTGCATCTCAGAGTAGACCTCTACAAAGTTTGTTCATATGATGCCCCTGGGTCAAAACTGGCCCCACCCCGGGGGTCACAAGTTCGAAGATAGGAAGAAAGAAGGAAAACTTTAAATTTCTTTTTCTCTTAAACGGGAAGGTGTAGAGCTTTGATATTGGGTATGTAGCATTTCCTAGTGGACCTCTACCAAGTTTGTTCATATGATGCCCCTGGGTCAAAATTGGCCCAGCCCCGGGGGTCACAAGTTCGAACATAGGAACAAAGAAGGAAAACTTTAAAATTCTTCTTTAAATCTGGAAGGCGTAGAGCTTTGATATTTGGTATGTAGTGATTCTCTTCTAAGTTTGTTTGCCCATTTAAGTGCAACAAGTTCATTGAGTTCAAAATTGGGTCATCTTGGGTCATAAACTAGGTCACTAGGTCAAATTAAAGAAATACCTCGTTGGCACTCTCGAGGCCACATTATTTGCTCAATTGCCTTGAAAATTAGTTAGAAAGTTTGTCTTTATAGTCTCACATAAGATTAATTTGGGTCAACTTGGGTCATAAACTAGTTCAATGGGTCAAATTAAAGAAATACCTTGTTTGCACTCTGGAGGCCACATTTATTGCTCAAATGACCTGAAATTTGGCCAGAATGTTTGTCTTGATGAAATACCAGATGAGTTTGGATTTGGGTCACCTGGAACCATAAACTAGGTCACTAGGTCAAAATAAAGAAATACCTTGTGGGCACTCTAGAGGCCACATTATTTGCTTAATTGCCTTGAAAATTGGTCAGAATGTTTGTCTTTGTAAAATCTCACATGAGTCTGAATTTGGGTCAACTGGGTTCATAAACTAGTTCACTTGGTCAAATTAAAGAAATAGTTAGTGGGCACTCTAGAGGCCACATTTATTAATCATTTGATTTGAAAATTGGTTAAAATTTTTCTTTTGATATAGTCAAAGACCAGTTCAAATTTGGGTGACCTGGGGTCATAATCTAGGTCACTAGGTCAAATTAAAGAAATATCTTTAGGGCACTTGAGGCCACATTTTTTGCTCAATGGACTTGAAAATTGGTCAGAATGTTTGTCTTCATGAAATATGAGTTTGAAATTGGGTCACCTGCGGTCAAAAACTAGGTCACATGGTCAAATTAAAGAAAAACCTTTAAGAGACTCTACTAAGGTGAGTGACCCAGGGCCATCATGGCCCTCTTGTTTCTTTAGTTCTTTACCAATATTTTCAATCAGAAACTAATTATTTAGAAGTTGGGTTATAATGTGTTAACCCTTACCACATAATTCCAAGTTTTAACAACCCTCAGCAGGAAGGCTTCTGAAAACATGGTGGGAAAAGGAGAAAATGCAGATAACCAGCATTTTGTCATTTTCCAACAGCGCTTTCTACTCTATCATAGAGCTCAGGCTCATTTGTACCAATTTTAACTATGTCATGTGTAGATGTTTTGAATTTGAAAGGTAAAGGGTTATTTACTCTTTAAAAAACAAAATTTTAGATTTGTCCAAATTGAAAGCATTTGCAGTCATCAAATTAAATGTGACATAAATCTTTGAAAGGGTTGAAAACATTGTGGGAAAAGTAGAAAATGCTGGTTACCAGGATTTTCTTCTTTTCCCACGTTTTCAAAAGACTTCTTCCTCAGGGTTGTTAAAACTTGAGATTGTGTGGTAAAGTTTTAACAGACCTGTACATTACTTTGTTTTTCCTGTTTCAGGTATATACAGTGTGCTCATCAGCGTATACACCATATCAGTGTGTCAGATTATGATGATTTTGTGAGCACAATATGTAGTGCTAGGAATGCTTTTTATCTCACACAAGGGGGTGTGGCTCAGTTTAACGATCTTCTACAGAGTTTACGAAGGACTAAATCATGTCGAAAAGAGTTGTGGCAACGAATAATGAATGGACTCTCAACACCTCCATGTTGAGTTTACTCTATCAATTGCATCAACAAGTTCATAACTGACTAAGATACAGTTAACCTTCAACTGTTTACAAAACGACAAATTTTTAGAGTAGTCCGAATTGAAAGCATTTAACAGATGATAAAATAAATGTAACTAAAAAATTGAAATTTGTTTTGGGAAGGCTAGAAAACATTGTGGGAAAAGGAGAAAATGCTAGGTACTAGCATTTTTTCCTTTTCCCACAATGTTTTCAAAAGGCTTCTTTCTCAGGGTCGTTAAAAGTCGGGATTGTGTGGTAAAGAGTTAAGAAACCCAAACAAATGAAATGATCATATTTAGTCTCCAAGAAATTTCCAAATTTTGCAAATTCGAGGCAATCATCCCCAGGGTATCTCAACAATTTCAGATAGTGTAGATCCAAAATCAGTCTGCATGTTCTATGAATTCTGATCTTCCTTAACACTGTCTGCGGAAACAAGTGAAGTAATGGCATGCCTTCCAAGCTAAAAGCTAAATCGTTATCATAGATTAGAGATTACATAACCATTTTACTGAAGTAAACATTGAAGGCCAAATATTTGTAACTTGTCTAAATGTATGACTTTGTTGAACTTTGTGGTTTATAAGGACTCATAAATTTGTGTGGTTTATTAGGACTCATGAATTTGTGTGGTTTATTAGTACTCATGAATTTGTGTGGTTTATTAGGACTCATGAATTTATCAGCGTGAAAGATAGTAATGATGAGTCATTTTATTTGCTCTTTAACCCTTTACCACACAAACCCAAGTTTTATCAACCAGAAAAAGAAGTTGAATTTTGAAATACATGATTTGGAAAGGAGAAAATGCTGGTAATCAGCATTTTCTCCTGTTCCCATAATGTTTTCTAACCTATCAAAGACAGAAATAATCATTTGAACTGCATATATGTGTTGTTTGCAAGTACTTCCAATTTGGCAGAGTCCAAAATTTTCTTGTTTGGTAAAGAGTTAATGAAGAAACATTCATTTAACCATGGAATGAGTGGTGTTGTTGGTCAGATGTTTAGCCTGTATTAATTGTTGTTGGTCAGGTGTCTAGGAAATATCCTGCTAAATGAGATATACATTATGGCCTTGCAGACCAAATCTTTTACCAAGGTATATCCGAATAATTCTGTCTGCATATAAGCACTGGTATAGTAGAGTTGTAAACTCCCTCTTCAGTTTTGCTGTCATTGTAATGAAACTTTGTACATCTATTAACTGGAAGCTACAGATATGCCAGACCCAGATTTCAGATGTTTGCTTTCAAGTGTTGTAGAATATCTGCCCTTGAATTCAGACATGTTTGTGCATTGTGTATGTTGGGTTTTAATCCTCTACCAAGCAATCCCCAGATTTAACAACCCTGAGAACCAAAACTTTTAAAAAGAGTTTGGGAAAAGGAGAAAATTCTGGTACTAGCATTTTCTCCTTTTTACACAATCTTTTTTTCCGTTTTAGAGAACTTAACCCAATTATACTTGCTTCAGAATTGGAGAGGTTAAAATTTGTAGTTTGGGAAAGGGATGGCATCTGTCATCTCTATCAGAGGATTGAGGATATTATAGTTCTAAATTCTTTCAATCAGAATCATTTACAAAGGAAGCTCTGATAAGGAAGCAACTTTGTTTAAAAAATACCTTCTCCCTTTTAATGCATTACTGTACGAATAACGAGTTGTCAAGTCCAGACGGCTAATGGCTGTGAAAAATAACATTTTGGAAAAAGAAATAATTATGTGCGACAAGCAATTTCTCCATTTCTGATTATGTTTTGCCTACTGTTGAATAATGAATTTTGTTCCTTGCGGAATTTGTATTTGTTTTTGGTAGATCAAAAAAAAAAAAAAAAACTACACAAACAATAATAGGTTAACATGTAATAATCACTGAATAATGCTTCATTGAAGTGATGCAAAGGAATTGTTTATTTGGATTCTTTGATAACATACTGAATAGAATTTAGCAGGATTAAGTTAGAGTAGGAACAATAGTTTGCTGTGTATACTGGCGTGTAGATTTTATTTATTCTCTAACTTTAATTTGTTTATGAAAGGGTACATTGAATGTGTATGATGTTTTGTTGATGTTCTCTTGTAAAAGGGAAAGATTTTTACTTTATTGTGAATGGAAATAGAATTTCATTCCTTTAACAGATTGCACAAGTACGGTATAAATTAGGGGTTTTTTTACATTAAATACATGTGGAAAACATTTTGGCAAACATTTCATTGTTGCAAAGTTTTTTTTTATGCAAAAGTTTTATACTGCCAGAATAATAAAGTCTCTGATCTGATTATAAATAAAGCTAAAACTTGGAAAAAAAAAAAAACCCTCATGCAAAAATGATTTTATAGATTAGCTAAACATGAAATAAAGGAAGTTAAAAATTTAACGGTTTTTCTAGTACATGTACTTACATCTGGTGCATATTTTTGTCTGTGAAAGAGCAAGGTTCTTTGACTGAAGTGGTTATGATAAAGTGTCCTCGTTAGAGTACAAGTTGAACAGTTATAAGTTTTTGTTGACATCATTATCTCCTGCAGAAAATATTTTTCTGGTTTACTGCAACCCTTTTTTGTAAACATTGTAGTAAAAGGAGAAATTCCCTGTAACAAGGAATGTTTCAATTTACCATGACATTTTCATACATATGAGCCATGCTCTGGCAAAAGAGGGCTTAGTGCATCTCCATGATGCATCATACCAATCAAGCAATCACATAATTATGGATCCTAAATAGCCACCTTTTTAAGCAAACAACTGAATCATAAAGTAGACTGGTCCTTGGACATACAGAAATATTGACCAACAGTGAAAAGTTTTGGCCCAGGTCAGCATGGGTTGATACTTTTCACAGATGCATTAAGCCCCCTTTTCAGAGAGCATGGTTCATATTTATGTATTTAACCCTAATTCATTCCTTGTTTGAAGAAAGATATCATCATGCAAATTGGTTTCAGGAGGTATTGAATGAAAACAACAATCAAGAATGGGAAGGAAATAGCCATGTTTTTCAGTTAACATTCTCATCAGTGTATTGTGCAGATTGTATGTGTATTCACTGCTGTAATATATTAAGATGCTACTAATGTGAATGTGCATTGGTTCACTTTATTTCACAAACAGCGCTGTTTGAGAGAAGATGTACTACAGACCGGCAGGGTAAAATTTAATTTTGTGTGTGAAGGATGTTTCTTTTTTTTTTTTTTTTTGATGATTTGAAGATTTAGATATACATGTTTCATTCTTACTCTTTTCTCTTAACATGTGCATGAATCAGAGATACAGATTCAGCATTTTCTACATCTACCACAGTGTTTTTAAAAGTGATGTGCTGCAAGAAAAAAGGATTTCTTTGTTTGTGGTGTGGTGTTGGAATGTGATTATTTAACTCTTTACCACACAATCCTGCGTTTTAACGACCCCAATAAAGAAAGTTTTTGAAAACTTTGTGGGAAAAGGAGAAAATGCTGGTAACCAGCATTTTCTCCTTTTCCCACAATGTTTTCTAGCCTTTCACAGCCATATGTCATAATTCCAGTCACATCTAAATTGTTGTCTGGAAATGCTTTCAGTCTGGATGACTTCATTTTTTTGTCATTTGTTAAAGAGTTAAGAATTAAGATTTCTACTCATTGCTACAAAATATTGAACTGGCTAATTTTTAATGGCTGGAATATAATTCCACTGCTTACCAGACTGCAATTGAAGACATTTTGGGGTCATGGTTTAAACAAATTAGCTGAAATTGAAGCTTTAAGATCAGACTTTCCATGTTGTACAGTCTGATCTTGATTTATGCTGTCTACAAATGTGACATAGTGGTGTTAAAAACAATGATTTGAAATAATTAAGCAAATTTGACTTTTCATAAAACCCTTTACGGCACAATTCCAGTTTTTAATGACCATGACAGAGTTAGCTTTTAAAAACATTGTGGAAAAAGGAGAAAATGCCACAATATTTTCTTGTCTTACAGAGACAAATCTCATTACTCAATTTTCTTTTGATATGACATCTGCAGATGCTTTCAAATAGGGCAAATCTAAAATTTTGTCATTTGAAGAAAACTTAACTTTTTACAAAACGACAAAATTGTAGACTTGTCCAAACTGAAAGCATTTGTGAACAAAATCTATAAAAAATCGAAATTTGTTTTGGGAAGGGTAGAAAACATTGTTGGAAAAGGAGAAAATGCTGGTTACCAGCATTTTCTCCTTTTCCCACAATTTTTTCAAAAGGCTTCTTTCTTCAGGGTTGTTAAAAGTTGGGATTGTGTGGTAAAGGGTTTAACAATTAATATTAATGAAAGTGTAAGTTAAGTCTCTATAGAATGACTAAGTTTATTATAATTGCTGCCAGTGGTAGGAGATGTTATATTTTTCATAGAAAATGTTAAGAAGTTTTTAAATTATTAGCTCCACTGGCCGAAGGCCAGCGGGCTTATGTCATGGCCTGGTGTCTGTCGTGCGTCCGTGCATCCGTCCGTGCGTGCGTCTGTCTGTGCGGCCGTCCGTCCGTGCGTTAACTTTTATTTCAAACATCTTCTTCTCTGAAACTACCCATCCAATTTTCATGAAACTTCACAGAAATGATCCTGCCATGGTCCTCTTCAGAATTTCTTGAAAGAATTTGATTCCTTCAAAAACTCTGGTTGCCATGGCAACAAAACTGAAAAATATTGGAAATCTTTAAAAATCTTCTTGTCTGAAACCATAAGGCGTAGGGCTACCAAATTTGGCATGTAGCTTTATGTAGTAGACCTCTATCATGTTTCTTAAAATAATAGCCCTGGGGTCAAAATTTGCTCTGCCCCAGGGGTCACAAGTTTTACGTAGGCTTATATAGAGAAAACTTTAAAAATCTTCCTGTACCTAGCCATAAGGCCTAGAGCTACCAAATTTTGCATGTAGCTATATCTAGAGGGCCTCTACCAAGCAGGCCAAAATTTTAGCCCTGGGGTCAAAATTGGCCCCGCTGCAGGGGGTAACAAGTTTTACATGGGCGTACATAGTGACAACTTAAGAAATCTTCCAGTACCTAGCCATAAGGCCTAGAGCTACCAAATTTTGCATTTAGCTTGATCTGGTGGGGGGTCTACCAAAAGTGCCCAAATTACAGTCCTGGGGTCAATTTGGCCTCATGCTGGGGGGTGGAGGGGGGGGGCGAAGGTTCACAAGATTAACATGGGCTTATATAGGGAAAACTTTTAAATCTTGGTGTACATAGCCATAAGGCTTAGGGCTACCAAATGTTGCATAATTATAGCTCTATCTAGTGGACAACTACAAAGAGGGCCCAAGTTACAACCCTAGGATCAAGTTTGGCCCTGCACCAGGGGTCACAAGTTTTACATGGGTTTATGGAGTGAAAACTTCAGAAACCGTCTTGTTACTAGCCATAAGGCAAGAACTCCCAAATTTGGTCATAAACATGTACTTATAGGGTGAAAATTCAAAAAATCCTTTTGCTCCTAACCGCAAACCCAAGGGCTACCAAATCTGGAGCACTTTTGATTTTTTTTTTTTTTGAAATTAGCCTTGCTTCAGGCTGTTTTACAGAGGCTTCATATGGACGAAACTTGAAAATCACCATATTTATAACCATACAGCATAGACTTGTATTATTTTGGCATGTGGCTTTATCTTGTGGACCTCTACCAGGGTTCAAGTGATTATCACTCTGGGATCAAAAATGGCTTTTCCCTGCAAGTCTCAACTTTAACATGGGCTTTTACAGAGAAAACTTTGTAAGTCTTCATTTTGAAACCATTTGGCTCAGAATTGAAATGTTTAGTATTTATGGTTTATAAGCCAGTGGAGCGATACAGGGCCATCATGGCCCTCTTGTTGTTTCATTTTCATTTTATTTTCTTCTCCATTTCACTTTAGATATTTTCTTATTATTGTTTAAATAAATGTGTAAAAGAATTAACAACACTTTAGACATATATATATATATGAGTCATGCTCTGGTAAAAGGAGTCTTAATGCATCTCCGAAATGCATTTTTACCAATCAAGCCATCACACAATTATGGATACATGATAGCCACTTTTTTTAACAATTGACTGAATCATGAGGTAGACTGGTCCTTGGACATACAGAAAATTGACCAATAGCAAAAAGTTTCGACCCAGGTCAGCCTGCGCAGATTGCGCAGGCTGACATGAAACTATACTCTTTGCAGATGCATTAAGCACCCTTTTCAGAGCATGGCTCATACATATAAATAACACGTTTTCATGTACAAATACATGAAGATCTTGATAAAGTGAGTTAGAGTATTGAAATGAAATACTTTACAGTATCATTGTAGGAAAGAGAGATGACAAGAATAATCAATCATTATTGTTTCAAAGAAAAGTGGGGAAAATAGTGGAAAAGATTTTGGTATGTGGTGTGGCTTAGATTTTAGATGATAAAGTGCAAGACCCATATGAGAAAAAAATTACTTAAAGATAGATTTAAATCAATTAAAGATATATATTGCATGCACATAGCAAAATGTCAAAACATGATCTGTATTAATTTTGTCTATGTTCCTAACAGTATTGTATTAACTTTAAGAAGTGAAAGAGTTTGTAAAAGTTATTGTGTCAACTTTTCTAATCTAGCTATTTTTTTACCCTTAGACTACTAAGCATGACTAAAGGACCTTTTGCAGACAGTGTAGATTAAGATCAGACTGTACAGAATGTGCAGTCTGATCCTGGATCTACACTGACCGATTAGGAGATATTTTTCCCCCAAGAAAATACCTTTAAATAGTAAAAGTTTCAGTAATAGTAAAAGTTATCGGCTTGAAAGTTTCATTTAACTTAGTTAACAGGTTAAGTGTTAATTCTTGACCAAAAATGCTTTACATATTATTAAGCTGAAAACCTCTGTAATTTGGAGAGCTGATCACAATTTAACTCTGTACAAAAGACAAGTTTTTAGACTTGTCCAAATTGAAAGCATTTGAAGACTGCAAAATAAATCGACTCAAAAATTGAAATTGGTTTTTGGAATGGTAGAAAACATTGATCAAAAAGGAACAAAATGTTGGTTACCAGCATTTTCTTCCTTTTCTCACAGTGTTTTCAAAAGTCCTCCTTTTCAGTTTTGTTAAAACTTGGGATTTTTTAGGTTGTCAGTGGACATGAACACAAAACAGGCACTCTGGTCTTGGATCTACACTTTCTGAAATCATGTTGGATATGTTAAAACAGCTTGATTTGCAATACTGATACCTTTATTACAAGCTGAAATATACTTTAACCTGTACGAAATAACCCCGTTTTAACCCTTATCCTGCTAAATAAAAGAAATAAAATTTTCAAGCCAATAGTAAAAATCCAAATAACGCTATTTCAAACTTACTTTTTGGAGGAAAGATATCTCCTTATCAGCAGTGTAGATCCAAGATCAGACTGCACATTTTGTGCATTTTCAGCAAAAGGTCACTTGAGTTGTGCTTAGCAGCCAAGGGATTAAAGACCATGAAGAGGATGGCTTTTGAAATCATAGTGGGAAAATTGAGAAAATGCTGGAAACCAGTATTTTCTCCTTTTCCCACAATGTTTTCCACTCATTCACGGACAGGTACTATAATTTCATTTATTGTCTGCACATGTTATTAATTATTATGGATGAGACAAAAATTTTGTTGTCTGGTAAAGAGTTGACTTGCGACCTCCATAAACGAATTCGCAGAGACCAACTTTGAAAAAACATCACTGTGAAATAGGGATAACCCACATAGTTTAGGTTTAATACATGAATATAAGTGAAAATATCTTGGCAACTGGAGAAATTGCTAATTACCAGCAATATCTTGATTTGTTCTCCTTGTGTTTAAGAGAATCAGCTGCAGATAGACAGTGTCGTGTACATGAGGAAACAAGTGAATACTTCATTGGTGATTGATTATGTTAAGGATGTTACAAGACCTTGCATTCACTTTTAAGTTGCTAGATGTTACTGAAGATTTTATTAATTGTTGAGATTAATTGATAAATCATTTATGTCTGATTAATTGATTATTCATTTATGTCTGGAGTAAGATGAAAACTGAGTGAAAACAATTTAAAATTTATCAAACTTTTTGGTGGTCTAATTTTGAGAGAGAGAGAGAGAGAGAGTACTGACTGATTGATTGACTATGAGAAATTAAAGTTAAACTCTTTACCACACAATCCCACGTTTTAGCGACCCTGAGGAAAAAGCCTTTTGAAAACATTGAGAGAAAAGGAGAAAATGCTGGTAACCAGCATTTTCTCCTTTTCCCACAATGTTTTCTACCCTTTCAGAGATTGAAATTATCATTTTTGTGACTTTTAATTTTTCGTCTGCAAATGCTTTCAATTTGGACAAGTCTAAAATTTTGTCATTTGGTAAAGAGTTAAGTGAAAGAGTGCACAAATATTTTCATTCAGTAGTTTTTTGCATATCATAAAAGATTGTAAATTGTCATATTAGTACATCAGGTTTCAAAAGAACACTCATAAAATAATCATTTCTTCCATGAATCATTCGTCTTAATCCCTTTTCCGACGGTACTATTTTGACTTTTTGCTCTAAATTGAAATAATCATTCATGTATTCATTATGATATTACTAGCACTAACCATTATTTCCAACCCCAGTGGGTCACCCAATCAGGCAGTAGTCACATGGACACATAGCTTGTAGGTAAACTTTTGTGGAGAGACAAGCACAAAACCCCATCGCCCAAATAAAAGTAGCGAGGTTTTGTTTCAGCACTTCTATCCGATGTCTATTCAGAGCATAAACTATGCTCCCCAAAGTCATTTTACTAGAAAATCAGCTGAAATGTTTTGAAAAATGGCTGCAATCACTGAAGTTACTGTTACCCAGTAAATTAATGTTTTGTATGGACGTATTTCAGATGCATGTTTAAATCATTCACTGAAAGGAACATTTGAGCCATGCTGTGTGAAAAGGGGGCTTAATGCATCTGCAAAAAGTATCAACCTAGGTCAGCCTGCGCAGTCCACGCAGGCTGACCTGGGTCAAAACTTTTTGCTATTGGTCAAATTCCTGCATGTCAAAGGACCAGTGTACCTCATGGTTCATTCGGTTGTGAGACAAAATGGATTTAAGGATCAATTATTATGTGATGACTTGCTTGGTATAATGCTCACGGATGTTCATCAAGCCTCCTTTTGCCAGAGCATGGCTCATTTGTTTGTGTTTTTTTTTTCTCTGTTTAATTTTCTATAATATCTACTGTTATTTGTAGATCGTTTTAATTTGTGTTTACTTTCAATTTTCAAGATGCAACACTATGAATAAAACTACTGTCTTGTTTGATATTTCGGCTATTTATACCCCCGCAAACGAAGTTTGTAGGGGTTATTCTGGAATCAGCCTGTCGGTCGGTCGGTCATGCGGTCGGTCGGGCGGTCGGTCTGTCCGCAAAATCTTGTCCGGACAACTCCTCCTACAGTTTCAATCCAATTCCCTTGCTACTTGGCAGAAGTGTTCATTAGGAGCTGTAGATGTGCAAGACACACATTTTGTAAAAATTCCATCAAGAATTACTGAGTTATTGCCCCTGATTTGACTTAAAAATGCTTGTCCGGACAACTCCTCCTACAGTTTCTGTCTGATTCACTTTAAACTTGGCAGAAGTGTTCATTAGGAGCTGTAGATGTGCAAGACACACATTTTGTAAAAATTCCATCAAGAATTACTGAGTTATTGCCCCTGATTTGACTTAAAAATGCTTGTCCGGACAACTCCTCCTACAGTTTCTGTCTGATTCACTATAAACTTGGCATAAGTGTTCATTAGGAGCTGTAGATGTGCAAGACACACATTTTGTAAAAATTCCATCAATAATTACTGAGTTATTTCCCCTGATTTGACTTAAAAATGCTTGTCCGGACAACTCCTCCTACAGTTTCTGTCTGATTCACTTTAAACTTGGCATAAGTGTTCATTAGGAGTTGTAGATGTGCAAGACGCAACTTTCGTTAGTTTTTTGTTGTCTGCAGATGCTTTCAATTTGGACTTGTCTAAATATTTGTTGTTTGGTAAAGGGTTAAAGATGTAATTGACTTGAGATTTTTGCTCTCATGCAATCAGAGGCCAAGTAGATCTATTTGAAATTTAATCTTTAGAAATGATGCTGAATTGAGAGTAACTGGTCGATGTAGACTAAGATGTTCTCACAAGTGGCATCTTCTAAAATGTGCAGAACTATACCCACGCAACACAATAGTTAACCCTTAGGCTGCTAAGTGTGACTCACTGACCTTTTGCAGACAGTTTATATTAAGATCAGACTTCACATTCTTTTTGATTTACATTGTCTGATAAGGAGATATTTTTCTACAAAAAATAAGTTTGAGGTAGCATTATTCAGGTTTTCACTGGGGGCTTGAAAGTTAAGTTTAACTTATTTAGCAGGATAAGGGTTAGGTGGGGGCTTGCATTACATACTAATGGACAAAATTGAATCAGTAATTCTTCATCGCGGTTTATTTTCAACTCCATAGTTTTAGGGATGACTGGACGAAAAGGGATTAATGTTTTAATCAGATATGAAATCAACTCATTATTTAACCCTCAGCGTAGGTAGTTTAGCAAACATGTCATTCTCAGTCAAGAAAAAATTAACCTTAGTGATGCAACATTAATTAACACTTTACTAAACAATCCCGGATTTTCACAGCTCTGAGAAGGAAGCCTTTTTGAAAACATTGTGGGAAAAGGAGAAAATGCTGGTAACCAGCATTTTCTCTTTTTCCCACAGTGTTTCCTACCCTTCCCTTAACAAATTTCAATATTTGAGTTACGTTAATATTGTCGTTTGCAATCGTTTCAATTTGGATGAGTCTTAAATTTTGTCGTTTGGTAAAAAAGAGTTAAGTTTGTTGTAGCAGCAATATCTCCTAAATCTTTACCAAATGACAACATTTATGACCTGACCGAATTGAAAGCATTTGCAGACGACAAATAAAATGTGGCGTACATGATGGATTTGTCTTTCAAAGGGCAGAAAACATTGTGGGTAAAGGAGAAAATGCTGGTTACCAGCATTTTCTCCTCTTCTTACTGTTTTTCAAAAGATTTCTTCTTCAGGGTCGCTAAAACAGGGATTGTTAAGTAAAGAGTAATACTACCAGTGTAGATCCGAGATTAGACTGCATGCTCTTTGCAATCTGATCTTGATCTGCAACGTCAACGAAAAGCACCACAAGTTGTATCATACCTACTTTCCTGAGGGTTAACTGCATGACGTCCCAATTTGATACTACTCGCAAATTTCTTGGTAGTACAATGTTTTCACGAATTAGTTTTGTCATGTAAATTAATAAAATCATGTCAGAACTCCAGTACACATGTTTGTTCCTATGAAGTTTTTCACTTTCTTCCCTTCTTAGCTCAATTTTCCAATCCCGTGCCTTCTTGGGTCATATAACTCTCACGACATGGAGGTCGGTGCACCTATCCTGGATTTTTTTAACCAGTTCTACGTACAGCACTTTCCAAGCTGTTAGAAAAAAGTCGAAATGTGGTTCTCTGGTGACAGAATGATGAGTCGTAATATACTCGTGTGTCATCACACCATAGATAGAGTTTTGGTGAGCTGGAATTTGAACCTGTCAGCAAAAGGCACTCGAGCTTATTTCAGTGTCCGAGCGGTAACTTTTTTTGTAAACATCTTCGACGAAACTGCAGAAATAAATTCAATTATACCCTGCCACTGTCCTCTTTAGAAACGATCAGAGAAATCAGTGTCATGTAACACTCTTTGCCTTGGCAACGAATCTTGGACACTTTTAAAATCATATCTTCAAAGAGTCAGTCGGTTCACCGGCATTTGTCAAAAAGATTCTTGGACGGACTGCTGATCAGATTTCTTATGGTACATGTACCTGGATCCGTAAAAAAATAAAAATGGCAAATATAAGCGTAGTTTAATTTCTTGGTACGATCTAGAGCACAGCCTTTGGCACAATCTTTTAACCCTTTGTGCTGAATTATTGATCAGAGAGCATTAACATGACGGCATGGATGGTTGTGTTGCAGTCTATTTTCTTGAATGCGTTTGATCATGACAAAAATGGCTTCAGTAGGAGCAACTTAGTCTGTCTTTTTAAATACAAACCACAAAATATCCAGATTTTGTTGCATGGAAAACCTTTTGGGACAGAATATTGAGTGCTTTGTAACATTTTTATCCTATAGAAACAATTTCATGATCGACGTTGCACTTTTTCGCAATATGGTATGTTGTGCAGGCTACTACATGTGGTAATCTATCTCTTTAAGCATGTTACATAGAACAGATATATCTAAAGCCACACGTTCTGTGCAGTCTGATCTTCACTTGGGCCAATGCCGTCCGCAAAAGTTCCTCTTGTCACCACACCACGATTTGGTCACCCATTCACACACAAACCTTAGCGTAGCCCTACGTCGCTCATTGGATAGCCACGCATCATACCGCACTGCTGTAACAGCTTGTGCCTCATAGTGATTATGTAGATGATGGCTCTCCATGAAGCTTTCGTGCATTCATTCGGCCGATTCCGACATCTCACGACGTTGGTCGAGTTACACTCATGTAGACAGAGTTTTGGGTTTGTGGGATTACACTTAGAAAATATATTAGATCTAAATTACTAAATATTATAAGAAAGGATGTCATCTGTTTCAGTGGTTTGCTATCGTGACTAAAGGCCCAAGGGTATCGATGAGCTGTACCAACACTTCTATAAACAGTCGTCATAAATGTACTTGCAAATAGGTAAGCAGGGTCCCGCCCAATAAACATATGCATGCGCTTTTTTCACCAAGCGCAAATCATCATCTCCTTATTCGATTTTATTATATCAAGAAGTATGTCAAAAGCCAGCGCATTCAGCTACGCCGAAAAACATAGATTTCGTATAAGGTTATGCAGGCAAATGCCGATATGGCCGCTACCGACATCGATTTACATGTATATACACAGCACATAGAAAATCGCTATCTAGAGTAGAGGGCGATATTTTGTTTTTCACGATTTAATGCTCAAACGAACAAACTATTCTCCTCATGGGAAGTGTGGCGTGTATGCTTGTTAGTAGGCCTACATATATATATCCAAGCGTAGTTTCAGCTCTTGGAAAAAAAAATCTGTAATATTGTACTGTACATTCAAAATAGCTATGCCCATGCTTCTCTCACACCCCCAGTCTATAAATAGAATGGTATTCCGACTGGTACCCTTCTTTTCTAAGTAAATTGGCCCATTAAGCCATACGCAGGGTTCCAGCTGAATCTGTAATGATCTAAAAATAGACTTAGCCAATAATATACAATCAGGAATGAACACGCACATGTATTCATCCTATATATATAGCCTGGGCTCTATTTCAATAGTTAGGCAATAGCGATAACTCGCAAGGCTTTATCGACAGGAAAAAAGTAAACATCTCTGATAAACGTCGACCTTCAAACCTGTAGGACGTTAATTAGGTAAGTTTCGTTTTCTAGAAATTCTACATTTCCCTGTATTTTTAATAAAAAACATATTTGCCGTATCCTTTGACTTGATGAGAGCACTTTATTACCTTAAAATGCCTTGAGCATCCTTTCAGTGCAATAAACGTATAGCTGTACAGATCAAGATCAGACTTGTCAGAAATGGCATTTTATTGTTGGATCTGTAGACACCGTCGACTTTTTCACTTGCGTTTTATTAACGATCATGAGAATGCCCTTGAAAACGTGGTAATTTTAGAAAAAAAAAAAAAAAAATGCTGGTAACCAGCATATCTGCTTTTTCCTACAATGTTTCTACTTTTTAAAGGACAGTTTACATCATTTGAGTTGCATTGCATTTGTAGTCTACAAAAGCTTTTAATGTAGACGAGTCTAAGTAGGCCAACAAGGCTTACATATTTTGTTGAATGGTGAAAAGTTATAAATGAGTCATGCTCTATCAAAAGGGAGCTTAATGGACCTGCAAAAACTATGGACCAATGTCAGCCTGCGCAGTCGGCGCAGGCTGACATGGGTCTAAACTTTCTTGCTCTTTGTATTTTTCTGCATGACAAAGGGCCATCCTACCACTAGACCCAGTTAATTGCCAGACTACATGGATTTTATATATCCATACCTAGTTATGGACGATGACTTGCCTGGTATAATGCATCACGGAGAGGCATTAAACCCTCTTTTTTCAGAGCATGGCTCATATTCAAATTGTAATGACTTCATGGTCCATTAAAATCACGTACTCATCCTTGAACACAGAGAGATGTTTTGCATTAGTTTTTCGATACGCGTAAACGTCTATTATAGTAAGCTATACTTTTTCATGGCGCCACGGCCAATAGAAATTTCTGTTCTAAGTTCATGAAAGTCTATCTTAAACCACAGGGATTTTTAGCGTTTTTTATGTTTTACATGTATATATAATACAAGGGATGCAACTGACATTATCGGCAAATTCTACTTGTCATCACAAAAACACAAGTTACTTCGTCAATTTTACAGATAATCACATAAGGTCTACTTTATCTAGCTCATTACACATTTTTCTAGCGAAAAATAACGTGGTTTCATGACTAAACGTTCAATGATTTGTGCTACAGAAGCCGGTTTCTCGACAAATAGGTCGAAATTGTTTGGTCCGACACGGGTTCGTTCAGTGCGCTTGTCAGAGTAAATCTACTATTCTGTACAAGATCATGGCCAAAATACTTATCGGTCTGATAAAACAAGTAAATATCGTTAACCAACCTGCGTTGTTTAATAATAACACGAAGAATACAGCTCCAAATCGTCCGATGTTTGATCGATTCACTCAAATTTCAAAGAAGCAGCCATAATTGTTGTCACGTGATCAAAATGTATCAAGGCATTTCATTGGTCGGATTTTTGGTTCTAAGTTCATGAAAGTCTATCCTAAACGACATTTTTTGTGTTTGTTTTCTCCCCACAGGATAATAAAACAGTATACAGACCTACAGACATGGCTCTACCAGGTCTGCCCCTGGAGATCTGTTTCTCCTTCGACACAACAATGTCAATGACGCAGTACATAGAGCAGGTCAAGGCCCGACTCCAGAGCATGGTACAGAAGTTACAGGCCGACATCCCTGGTATTCGCATCGCCCTCTGTGCTCACGGGGACTTCTACTACAAGGATTATGATAATAAATCTCCATATGAGCTGATCAAGTTAGACTTTACGGACAATATAGTCTCTCTCTGTGAATTTATACAGAAAGCCGAGCCTACGGACGGCGGGGACTGGGAGGAATTTTACGAGTATGTTCTGAGAGAAACCAGAGAATCCCTGAGCTGGAGTGTTTATACGAACAAAGTGTTTGTGTTGATTGGTGATGCATTACCTCACTCGATGGCTGATGAATGCAACTTGAAGAAAATCGACTGGAGAGAAGAAGTGAAGGAATTTGTAAAAGCGGTATGCCGTCTAAAGATATATGAGCCATGCTCTGTGAAAAAGGGGGCTTAATGCATCTGCAAAAAAAGTATCGACCCAGGTCAGCCTGCGCAGTCCGCGCAGGCTGATCTGGGCCGAAACCTTTTTGCTCTTGGTATACATAGGTTCCTCATCTCCAAGGACCATTCTACTTCAGGATTAAGTCGGTTGTTAAACAAAATGGATTTTATGGATCCATAATTATGTGATGACATGGTTGGTATAATGGATCACGGAGATGCATTATACCTCCTTTTGCCAGAGCATGGCTCATTACAGTTTGCTTTCTTTTTTCCCTGCATTGAACAGAGTATTTTCTGACGAACTAAACATAGGGCAAAAAGAAGAAATACGAAAATACGAATAAAATTTATCGGCTTACTAGCGTCCAAGAACTGGCTGATCAATACTTAAAACCACAAGTCCGACAGAGTTATTTCTCTTTGAACGCTCTTGTGCATATATTTGGTAATAAAATGTACACGTCTCGCTAAGCAGCGCGGTATTATCAGGAAATACACGCATTCGGCAAACCTTGGGTGATCCGTTAAGTCCCTCGGCTGTATCACGTAGATTGATATGCGCCTACATGGTACTTTTTTTTCCCGCCGGAAGTACACCGCTTTACCGTTCTTACAGTCGTAACACTCCAGTTAGAAAAAGACAACAAAAGTCAAAATTTTCTGTGGGAATCTTTCTATGTACATTTCCATGAGAGTTTCTTCAATTTTCTTGCTCGGTTTATCAATTTCGTTGACATTTTCAGCGACAGGTTGCCTATCATCGTGGCTGTTGTTGCCGTTGCTAATCGACTTACGTAGGAGCTGGGCCATGTTTAAGATCATGTGACCGGCAGTATTTTAAACTGGAAACTTCGTTGATACGAACTACGTTAGATGTAATCACAGAACCCGCCGGTTGTGACGTGTGGACATACATGATGCCCGTAATCTTGGCAAAACGTTAACTAACCCTACACGAGAATAACAGATTTTGACACTGCATCAGTTGTGAATTCCACTTATGAATATAAGAACTGTTATGATTTGAGACGCTAAGTGCTACATTTTTCAACACTTTACATGTCCTTTACAGGGAGTGACCCTATACGGTATCTACTGTAAAACACCGAAAAGTATAGCAGACGACAGAAATTTCTTCCAAGAGTTTGCGAAATCTGGCGGTGGAAGCTTTTTGAAGATCGAAGACTTCGAAGACATATTTGACACACTGATGGCTATATGCTACAGAGAACAAGGAGAAACTGCACTTCAGGTACTTTGATTTCGTTCACTTGCAGAGGGAAAATATATGTTAAACTCTCCCAATTGTATATTATTATAATTTGCTGTATGAGGGGAGGGGTAACCAATCGAAGGAAATTTTTAGCTTGGTTACCTCCCCTGATACAGCTCACGCGTATAGATTTATATAGGTCTCAGTGTACAGTAAATACCACAGTTCCTCTGTTGTCGACAAACAACTACGACACTGACTTGAAAATTTCCTTCAAACACCAACCTGAAAACAAAGAGACCTGTTCTTAGTCTAAATGCAATGTACAATTGCTAATTAATCACAACAAATCATATGAATACTGTAAGAAAAGCACAAAACCTATCAATCATAGCTATTTGGCACGTTTGCGGAAACTGCTCGAAATCGAGCGATTTTACGATAAACTCAAAGTGCAGCAGACAGCAGATTTGCATTGATGGCCTCTAACTGGCATGCTTTCTGTACAGTAAAATCAATTCAAAGTCTGTGGATATGCCAAAAAATACCATGATTCCAGCTACTTTTTCCACAATTTTATGGCGTATTCCTACCTTTCAAAATAAGCACGCAAAAACAGAAAAAGTCCGCAAACTTTGGATTCCTAGAGGCACAGGGTACCGGTAAACTGTGGAAGAGTCATGAGCTTTTAGTTCCGAATTTGCAAATGGGCTTTATTTCAGATTTTGAACCCATTCAGGGCACCAGTATCAATCCTTACCTTCAAATCTGCGGTCAAATCTTGCCTTTTCTTGATATTTATAAATTTGACCATGGCCACTTCGAATATTCCACGCCTTACTGTACACTGATACCATAAGCCTGCGATCACATAGAACTATACTGTATACGGTATTCGGTATACGGTATTCGGTATACGCTATACGGGCACGGCGAGTCATATAGGGTAGCACGCGCGCCCTACTCGGTCTTTGGCGCTGATCCTATGGACACGACCGACGAAGAAGATTTGGCCCTGCTTCTGCTAGCCGATGCTGAGGAGGAGGCCCCTGGTCGAAAAAAAAAAAAGAACGATATGGGTACGACAGCACTTCCAAATTGGGGGAATTCCAATTAAAAACCTGTTAAAAATCAATTGTTTGACGTTGTAACATGTATATATGAAGGCATGTGCAATGAAATTGCAATAAAGTGAGTACAAATGAAACCTATTGTTTCTAAATTATCGTATTGTACGCAATAAGTCGTGATAGTGGAAATTCAGAACGCCTGTACTCACGAAATCCACCTGACACATCCGAACAGGACGGTATACGCTGCACGAAAATCGAACCCGAACGATTCCCACTATTCTATACTATACGCAGGTATACGGCTGTTTAGAATAGTGCCTTCTTATGTGACCCGGTATTATGAGATAACCTTGTTCGATTCAAAGTATTCGCGTGCCCTGCATAAACGTGCACCGTATACCCGAATAGTATAGTTCTATGTGATCGCAGCCTAATGGGCACCGTTTAAGGGAGTTTGTGTACTTACCATAGCTGTATTTTGACTGCGGTATCTCGATTAATATCATTCAGTGAGGATCCAAGATCAGACTGCGTGTTCTGTGTTGTCTGATTGTGATTTGCTTTTACATTTCTAAGGTTTAAAAGATGGAGATTTATGTGAATGAATTCTATGTCATTAAAAACGGTAGCCCTTAGTTCAGATGACGGTTAAGTGTAAGGTTAGTTAATCCTTTACCACACAATCCCATGTTTTAACTTCCCTGAAGAAGAACCCATTTGATAACTTTGTGGGAAAATAGGATGTTGTTAATCAGCTTCTTTTCCCTTTTCCCACAATGTTTTCTACCCAATCAAAGACAGGTCCCTTGATTTGAGCCACATTTGATACTTCGTCTGCAAATCCTTGCAATTTTGGCAAAATGTTGTCTGTTAAAGAATTTAGAAAGAGCGCTAAGTTCGGTGTTTAAGCATCTTATACATTAACGCCGACATTGGAACTGTTTAGCTGTATATCGCATAATTCTTACCGTGGCGGATAGGGAAGATGAGGGTCAGACTTCACACAATGTGTTGTCTAGTTGCAGATTTAGATCAATGTGAGCCATGCTCTGGCAAATAGGGTTTAATGGATCTCCGTGATGCTTTACACCAAGCAAGTCATCACATAATTATGGATATATAAAATCCATATTGCCAAACAACAGACAGAATCATGAGGTAGACTGCTCCTTTTGCATGCAGAAAAAATACCAATAGCAAAAAGTGTCGACCTAGGTCAGCCTGCGCGGACTGCGTAGTGCGCAGGCTGATCTGAGTCGATACTTTTAGCAGATGCACTAAACCCTCTTTTCACAGACCATGGTTCATAGAAATTTGACCATGCGATGACTTGATCTTTTCGACTGACGGCAGATCTCTATTCCATTCAATCTTACAATTATAACAATTAAGATTTCTCCATTCTACAGGCGTATGAACAGGAAGTGAAGGAACGACTGGCGGGACCAAGTCGTGACGTCAACAAAGTGTTCACCACGCTAAAGAAGAGCGTGTCGAACGCTTCATCCACGTCAACCTCGTTGATAAACACGACTAAACCAGACCAGGGAAAAACTTCCATTCCAAAAGTGTCAACTATGCAGACAACTCGACAAAGGAAACAAATCTCCAAGAAAACTTCCCCAGACGTTGCTAAAGCCCCCAGCAAAAAGAAGGCAACTGTAAAACAAATGTCGAAAGCTGTTGCAACGAAAAAATCTAGGACGAAACAGATTTGGAGTGAATCGAAAAAGGTACGTTTTTAATCTGAACTCTTTACCACACAACATAATTTTAGACCAGACCAAATTCAAAGTACCTGCTGACGATAAAATGAAGGTAGCTCAAATAATGATTTCTGTCTTTGATAGGGTAGCAAACATTGTTGGAAAAGGAGAAAATGCTGGTTACCAGCATTTTCTCCTTTCCCCACAATGTTTTTAAAATGCCTCTTCCCCAGAGTTGTTAAAATTTGGGATTGTGTGGTAAAGGGTTAAATCAGTTGTGTAGATATCATGAAATATTATGGGCCGTTCAAACGACCATTTTAGGTAAAATTCTGCAAATTAAAATGTTGATTGGCCCAGACGTTCTGTTTCAGCCAATCAGATAGCTAGTCTCAAAATTTCGTTAGATGTAGAACAATATTTGAAAGATTTTTTTTTTTTATGAATACGGACCTTAGTGATACTGCTTTTGTTTTTAAGCCATCACGAGCGTTAGCCCGATATTGTCACCAGTGCTTAGCCGGAAGTACAAGGCGCATTGCTGCCAACAAAATGTATTTCCCCAATAAAAAGTAAATCCCTCTAGATACCATATTCATGCCTTTCCAGAACCGTTAAATCATGATGCATTCTCATCTAAAACTCTAAAACTCGGTGACTAACGCGGTAATTATCGTTGTTTTGATGATTGAAATAAGCATCGTTGTTTTGATGATTGAAATAAGCCTATCTTTGAATTATGCGTGTAAGTTGATGGACGAGATCTAACAAATTGACAAGGCGATAGAATCAAGTCTAGAAAATCTTTTAACAACCCTTACGACTTTCTTTCACAAGTCTACAGTTTTTTTTTTTTTTTTGATAATAAAGCTGTCAGAAGCGAATTATAGACTATCTGTATCATTTATTCTGTTTTGAAGCAAAAACTTCGACGAGAAAAGGTACCGGAAACCAACTTCGCTCTTAGGGAACTTCCGTGGTCGTCATGGAAACCAGTTTTCTGCAACAGATGTCTCACAAAGAACTGGACCAAAAGACAATCAGGTTTTGGCTACAAGAATGAGAAATTGTTCAAAAGCGACAGACGAGGAACTGCATTGTACGAAGTCGCTGTGAGATCGAGACCCGGAAGTCAGAAAGTTGTCGTGTTCACATTCTCCGCTTCAACCCAGTCTTTTTCAGCGACGTTGGACCGCAATTTTAAGAACCGGTCTATGAAATGTAGATTAGACAATGTGTTAAAGAAAGGATGTGTTGTGTTTGTCAGAAGATTATTACTGGGCAGGGGTCTTGTCTTCAGACAAGCGGAACAAAAACTGGATATCTACAGTTACTTATGGGATGAAGACACCGATCGAAGCTTTGTGAAAGATGACATTATGATGTAATTTATGTTTGGTGATTACATTTGAACCATGCTCTGTGAAAAGGGGGCTTAATGCATCTGCGAAAAAAATCGACCAGGTCAGCCTGCGCAGTCCGCGCAGGCTGACCTGAACCGAAACTTTTCGCTATTGGTCAATTTTCTGTATGTTAAAGGACCATTCTACCTCATGATTGAAGCCGTTGTTAAAAAAATTGGCTATTATGGATCCATAATTATGTGATGGCTTGATATGTATAATGCATCACGGAGATGCATTAAGCCCCCTTTTGCCACAGCACGGCTCATTGTCATTTTTCTACGGAGACTAAAGTGCCATATTTTCATTATCGAAGGCTAGAAGTGTTGAATAAATGGGAGTTACATATACGTATCGTCAGGAAAAAGGCCAAAACATTACATGGATGTTTTTGCCAAAATATTTCACTACATAGCAGAGAGTGTGGGTCCAAGTTTAGATTGAACACTCTTTCTAGTCTTTTTTTTACCCTTTACCAAACTATTCCGAGTCTTTACAGCTCAGAGGAAAGAGCGTTTTATAAACATTGTGGGAAAAGTAGAATACTAGTAACCACCATTTTCTCCTTTTCCCATGTTTCCTTTCTCACACACACAAATTTTACCATTTGAACCACATTTAGTTTGTCATATGTAATAGCTCTCGCCATAGAAATCTCAGTTTTCTTCGTGTGGCAAAGGGTTAATTTACGGTTCCGCAAAATATATGTAGTTGTGATGTGTTCACGCAGAGAAATATAACCCTGGTAAAGCCGTTTAGTTTTCATCAACTTTCAGGTTTGTTTGTAGATTTCTAAAAGATTGAAGAAAAACTAGACTGATGACTGGCAAAAATTAAGGTTCGAATATGCTGCAGTGCCATTGTAATACATCACATTGTTACGAACGTAAATATTGCTCACATAATTACGGAATATTATGTTGTAGTAATTTTCCTGGTGCTTGTATTTAATTCGAGCAGCGTGAGAAAATTTGATATCGCGCGAGACCGAAGGTCGAGCCAGATGTCAAAATTTTCTTACGCAGCGAGAAGTAAATACAACCATCAGGAAAGTTACTACAACATAATATTCCTTTTATTATATACCTACAACTTTCAACGACAAGATTTTGAAGTTCTTGACATTTTATTCGTAAATTGGAAAACAAAACAAAACAAAACAAAATGGTGTAGTAGCTTGTAACCTCATTTTCATCAATGGCGGATAAACATCATAGCGTAAATTTTGACCAATCAAATTGCAAATCAATACGTATAATTTCCGCGCGTTACGTCATCGATAACATATTTGGAACCATATTTCACAGTTTGTAGACAGGATTATTTTTTCTGACCTGTGTTATTTTATTCGCGTGCGACGCATGTATTTGAGCCGGAAATTTTTAGGTTTATAATAAACTAATTTATAAAATTGTCGCTCTATTGTCAAAAATTGACCTGCATCATATTATGAGCCAAAATTTATCAGGAAGCATAACACGTGTTAACTCTTTACCACACGGCAAAAATGTATACTTGTCCAACTCGAAAGCATTAGCAGACGACAATTCAAACGTGGCTCAAATGATGAAATTTATTTATGAAAATGTAGAAAACGTTGTGGGAAGAGGAGAAAATGCTGGTTACCAGCATTTTCTCCTTTTCCCACAATGTTTTCAAAAGGACTCCTTCTTCAAGATTAACCGTGCATGATAGACAATCAATGTGCTGTTGATAATATCTGTCATCTACAAATGAGTTATGCTCTGTGAAAAAGAAGCTTTATGCATGTGCGAACATTATCGACTCAGATAAACCTGCGCAGTACACGCAGGCTGATCTGAGCCGAAACTGTTTGCATTTGATCGATTTTTTGCATGTCAAAGGACCATTGTACCTCATGATTCAGTTGGTTGTTATACAAAACGGATTTTAGGAATGTGTAATATTGTGATGACTTGCTTGGTATTATGCACCACGGAGATGCAATAAACCCCCTTTTCACAGAGCATGGCTCATATGATTTACATTAAATAACTGTTACTTTAGCTTCTTTTGAACATTGACTTGTTGAATTCTTGGAAATAAAGTGGAATATCGACCTGGATTTTACCATGTTTCGTACGTTTGAGAAACAGATTAGAAGTTAAACTTTTCGTTCGGCGGGGATTGGAAGGGGGGGGGAACAAGGGACGTAACTCTAATTTAAATATTTTGCGTTGATTTTTTTTTGCCGTGTCCCTTACATATTAGACCAGCAATGAGCGAGGAATTAATCTTGTCATTCCCGACTTGCCTTAACCATCATATACATTTCCAGCCGATAAGTGGAGCCCCAGTAGCTCAGTCTGTAACGCACATGACTTGAGAACAGAGGGTCGTTGGTTCGATTCTCGGCTTGGCCAATTTCTTTCCGAGGATTGATGATACTCATTGCGACAGAATTCATTCATCTCTCACCACTGACCATTGTTTCGACGATAGTTATAAGGGAAAGCAGCCAGTGACTTGGAAAGAATGTTGTGCGTAATACTGGTAAAAGAAACTCCAGGAAAGCATGGATAGGTGCACTGGTCGCCGCGATATAACTGAAATAATGTTGAAAACGGTGTTAAAAGCATACAATCAATCCAGCCGATAATTCAACCCTGTACCACATGACAGAATTTTAGACTTGTCCGAATTGAAAGCAGACGGCAAATTAAAGGTGGGTCAAATGATGGCATTTATCATTGCAAGGATAGAAAGCATTTTGGAAAATGAAGAAAATGCTGGTTACCAGCATTTTCTGCTTTTCCAACAATGCTCCCAAAAGCTCTTTTCCCCAGCGATGTTTCATTAAACTCGACATTGTGTGGTAACGGGTTAAAACAAGCGCAACGTTCCTTTTCGCTGGAAAAATCTCAAAGTATCTGGCACTGTATATTTAAGGTTAGACTGCGCATTATGGTCTGATTTTGATCTACACTGTCAGTTAAAGCGCATTCAGTCGCCCTTAGCACTTAAACGGTTAACCTTTATCCCACTTAATACTAGTAAAAGAAATGAAACTTTCAAACCGATGGTAAAAACCGAAATGATCCTATTTCAAAGATATTTTTGGAGGAGAGATATCTCCTCATCGGACAATGTAGATCCAAGATCAGACTGAACGTTCTGTGCAGTCTGATCTTGATCTACGCTGTCCGCAAAAGGTCAGTGAGCCGCGTTAAGCAGCCTAGGGGTTAAGTAATAAATAACTGCACTACCTCGGAGACTACGGTGCGTCTTAGAACTGGAAGGTGAATGAGCCTATGACAAACAATCACGAAAAAAAAAAACAAAGCAAGCATTTGAAAATATCATGGGTAAAAAAGAGAAAATGCTGATAACCAGCATTTTCTCATTTTTCCTCACAACGTTTTCTTCCGTTCCTAAGATTTGTCGTCTACAAATGCTTTCAGTTTGGACAAGTCCAAAATTTTGTCGTGTATAAAGTGTTAAGTCGTTAAAATAATTAGACGCTTTTGGAGACTAAGGTATGCACAAGCCTACATTACCTGAAGTTTTTTTTTTTTTGAGAGCATTCCGTTGTATTAGGTTTTTAAGAAAAAAAAAATAAGTGAAGATATTGATCAAAATGAGATTTTTTTTCCTCCAATTTTTCACTGTAATATTTTAACATTCTTCTTTGTCCAAGTTTCCTGATATGTGTATCATAACACATGTATATGTGCCCGTGCAGATTTAATTTTCTTTTCTTTAGTTGTCTACAAGTTAAGGTCGTACAAAAAATGCATACTTAAAGGCCTAATAGCGAGTAAAAGTAAGCAATACAGCTAAATTCAAACCATACCATTTAAAAAGTATGATAACTATTGTGAAGATGACAATCTGCTATTGTAAGGTCGGTTCAAGTGTAAGTCAGTGGCAGGGAAATGAATTTTAAAACTAGGTCAACAGTTGCCAGGTCGCTCTATTTTTGTTTGCTTTTTACCTGGTTTTAGAATTCTTTTTCCTACAAGCGACCAATACATGTACTTGGATCGACTGCAAAATAGCATATAGTAATTTTCTCAATAATAACTAAACTTGTAAATGGTATGATTTAAATTTACATGCATTTTAACACCCGCGTTGTTTACTTTTGGAAGCTATTGAACCTTTAAAACTGGGTTAATGAAAACAAAATTGAATGACATCACAAATTTTCACTTGGGTGTTCGCCTCTTTCGTGATACCTTTAGCGCTTTGAGTCATCGCCCATATATCAATGCGAAAGGTGTGACTTCAATGTCGGTGCGATCCGGAGACAATCAGTCACACGGTGACAAAACTAGCAGTACCAGCCATAGATTCAGACCTCATATATCAACCACGTCTATAGAGGCAGACAAACTTGAAATTATATCCTTTAAGGGTCTTTTCTATCATGCAGGAGTCTTTCCAAGTATGTGTTTTAAATTTCAGACAGGTAAAAGCTTAAAGGAATGCAGGGCTACAAGTTTAATTTTTCTGTAAAATTGTCTGTGATATAAGTTACAAGAATGCTTATGTTCTCAATTCGGATGGTGTATGAGCCATGCTGTGCAAAAATGGGGCTTACTGCATCTGCTAAAGGTATCGACCCAGGTTCGCCTGGCCAGTCAGCCTGTTCGAAACGATGAAATCATCAAACCATAGTCCACCGCTGTTTCCCGATAAACTACAGAAAAGCAAGAAATAAGTTACGTATAGGCCTATTACGTGATTTTCATTCATCTTCTTTAATTTGATTCATGTTGTATAACTTTTTCGAATGAAGTTTTGTTCTCTTCCAGTCCTTGTACTACAGAGCTCTTGTTTAGGGTGTAATACCACTCCCGTCTGCTTCGTATCTGCTCTCAAGGTAGTCAGTAAAAAGTAGTCCCATTTGAAAATATGACAGCAAGTACTTCTGCTGCTCTGATTTAGAGAAACTGGAAGGACAGGTATCGAATTGGGAGTGTGAAGTTGGCAGTAAGTTCGACAATCGGAGTTCGATATTTAATGTAGAAATGAAAATGCTGTAAAGTTGATTTCATGCAGCAGTAGATTCGATATATTTTTTTTTTCAAACTCAAGGGACAGTTACGAACGAAAGGAATAACGATTTGAATATTGAAATGAATTTCATAAGAGCAGTAAATTCGTGTGTTTTTTTTTTTGTATGGGCATGCAGATGATGTATGATCTCGAATATATATTTGAATATCGAAATGAATTTCAAGCTAGCCGCAGATTCGCCAAGATTTTTATATGGGCATGTAGATATGTATGAAATCGAATGTCGATTTGAATGTTGAACTGAATTTTATGCTAGCAGCAGATTGGCAAAGGTTTCTATATAGGCATGTAGATGTTGTATGAAATCGAATTTAGATTTGAATATCGAACTGAATTTCCTGCTAGCAGCAGATTGGCTAGAATTTCTATATGGGCTTGTACATGGTGTAAAATATCGAATGTAGATTTGAATATCGAACTGAACTTCATGCTGGCAGCAGATTCACCAAACTCGCTGCACGGGCATGCAGATAATGTATGATATCGAATATAGATCTGAATATCGAACTGAATTTCATGCTAGCAGCAGATTCGCTGAGATTTCTGCATGGGCATGCAGATAATATATAAATTCTAATGAAGATATGACTATCGATCTGAATTTCATCTTTGCTATTGGTTATTGATCCATTATCATGTCTTGCTTGATATACAAGTTATGCATTAAGGAGATGCATTAAACCCCTTTTGCCAGAGCAAGGCTTCCATATATTTTTCAACAACGAACAGCAAATAAAGAGCCAAAAAGCACTGGCGTGATACCTATGGTGAGGTATCACCTCACAACGCCCATGGTGCACAGCTCACTCTCCGGTGTTTTTAAAATATTAAAAAAATTCAAATTGAGCAATTTCTCAATCTACCACAGTTTTTTTTCAACTTGGGTTACACAAAGGCTTTATTTCTGATGATTCTGTCTGTTTATGGTATAAGTCTTCAACGTACAGGGTGTCCCAAAATTTATGTCTCAGTTTCAAAGTTTAATTTTAATACTAAATATTAAACGTAACTAGATGGCTCTTCATGACATAATTAAAGGCATCTAAAATTTTGTATAAACAGTAATTTTAAGGGCTCATTTACCTTCATTCTATCATAAAACATGCTCAACATGTTTACCCATTTTCTGCTGTACGAGTCTGACGTTACGAGGGACACTTTTTAAGTTCGTAGAGTAGGGCGGTCTTTCTAAAACCGCTTGAAATCTCAAAATTTTATTTATCTAAGACCTTCGAAATATGCCCCGTCTGCCTCCACACACATTTTACACCGATCTACCCATTTCCGGAACGCCGCCCGGTAGTCCTCTTTAGGTATATGTTGCAGACACTGGTAGACCGCACTGCCTATACCACAACGGGATTCAAAACGGTGCCCTGCCAGCATTTCCTTTAGTCTTGGGAACAACCAAAAGTCACAGGGGGACAGGTCAGGGCTGTATGGGGGATGATCTAAGACATCGAGCCCAGATTCTTTCAGATATTCCTGTACCGTAGCGGATTTATGGGCCGGTGCGTTATCATGGAGTAATTTGATGCCGCGGACACCGGTGCGCGGTCTGCGTTTCTGATAGAAATCAACAAGTTGAGTAAGAACACCTTCTCTGTAAAACTTTCCAGTGACAGAACTACCTTTCGGGACTGGAATTTGAAGGACTGGACCTTTCGAATCAAAGAATATCGCATACAACATGGGATTTGATGTTTTGCAACGGCGCGCAATGACAGGTCTGTCGCCCTCAGATGAAACCCAAACCTTATTTTTAGCCTTAGAATTGGGTTGAAAATGATAGATCCAGGTTTCATCACCTGTAACTATCTCTTCCAAACGACGTGGGTCACATTTATCATATTTTTCTATAACTTGCGATGCAAGTCTAACCCGACTTTGTTTCTGCTAGTCAGTGAGCAAATGGGGCACCCAGCGCGCGCAGATCTTACGTAGCCCAAGTCGTTCACGTAAGATCTTCAAAACACTTGACGAATGAATGCCACTTAATTCTTCTATCTCTTGCACGGTATAACGTGCGTCTTCCTCAATTAACGTTTTCACAGTAGCAACGTTCTTTTCCGTCAAAACGGAAACCGGCCTACCCACCCGAGGGTCATTTTCAATTGACTCCCGACCATCATTAAAACGACGTACCCACTTGCAAACTGTAGCATATTTTAAAGCACCATTCCCATAAACTTTTTGCAAATCAGCATGAATTTCCGTTGGCGGAAACCCGAGCTGTGCTCGAATCTTACAACATACCCTCTGTTCAGAGATTTTTCCATCCATATTGAACGCTATATTTTACTATAGTGTATAAAACCACGTGTTGAAAATACCCAGCGCAGCGCGCACGTGGACCTCGTGCGCCGCATACCGTGACACCGTTCGAGAGAGGAATGATTACGCAAGTTCTGTGTAAAAAATCGTGCAACTTCATAATCGCGTTAAAAAGTTATAGGCTTACTCTACGAACTTAAAAAGTGTCCCTCGTAAACATTGTTAATGACGTTTTGAAAGGTGCCCTCTGTAAGCTTCGGTATTTCCATGGGAATAGCAGTTCTGAGTTCAGTTAAACATGCTGATGTATAATCATAACCCTCATCATACACCTCTGCACAGCGAAAAAATTACAGTTTGGTTTGCATTGAAGCAGTAAAGACGTCGTCAAGCCTTATTTTTTCAAGCCGGAGAGACTGCCACTGTCGACTCTGATCGCTACAATGATATTTTAGAAAATACGATGGTGCCTGAATTTTCAAAAACATGTTTCTCATTAAATAATTGTTGGTTTGACCAAGCTGGAGCAGCCACTCCATTCAAGTAGAGCTGCAATTAGCATTCTGACCAATACTTTTTGGAAGCCAGATGATAACATTGAAGACCACAGTACTGGCCCAATTTAAACCTGTTAGATTTCTTTCTATGAGGAGTCAGCAAAATAAAGGTTTATGATTATAAACCAGCATGTTTAACTGAACTCAGAATTGCTATTCATAGGGAAATATCGAAGGTTACACTGGATACCACTCGTCACAACTCGGCCGATTCCGTACCTACATCTAACCTCGTCTGTATAAAGGCGGCTTCCATTTTGAATTACCAATCACATGATCTTAAATATGGCGGCGCCCCTGTAAATCGCTTAGCAACGACATGAACAACCACGATGGAGTTATTCACACCTATCGATCTGTCGATGAAAACTCCCAACGGAATTGATAAACCACACTAAAAATTGAATGTACAAACTGTATGCCGACTGAAATATTCTTAGAAAGATAACGATAGAAAATTGACTCATGTTTTCTTTTTTAAGAGGAACCTTACAATTTCAATAACGGTAAAACGGTGTGCTTCCGGAAACGTGCGAAATGTGCCGTGTAGGTGCATATCAAGCTACGTGATACAGCCGAGGGATTTGATCACCGGATCACCCGAGGTATGCCGAATGACAGGATACCTGCCAAAACGTCATTTACAGTTTTTGACGTCATGTAAGACTCGTGCAGCAGAAAAATGTAGAGCATGTGTTCTGAATGAACGAAGGTAAACTAATCCTTAAACTTACTGTTTATACAAATTTTAAATGCTTTTAATAATATCATGGAGAGCCATGTAGTTATGTTGAATTTTTAGTAGCAAAATTTAACTTTGAAACTGGGACATATATTTTGGGACACCCTGTAGACGTAATCGTAGACGTGTTTATAAATATAAGACCTTGGGGAACTATATCTCTGAAAACATTGGGGAGAGAAGGGAAAATTGCAGCATTCTCTTCTTTTTCCACACTGATTTCTGTCCTTTCAGAGACAAATCCCATCAGCTGAACCAGTATTAATTTGACGTCTGCAAATCCTTTCAATATGGTATACTGTGAAATTTTGTTGACTTGTAAAGCGTTGACTGACAGTGCTACAGGGCTCCTCTTTGTTAGGTGTAAGTACAGCTTGCCTTGAAATGGGTAAGATGGTGCAGACTGAAAATTATAATGGACCATAAACATGACAGAAATGTGAAATAAATGTCGAGAAAAGCGTGGAAATCAAATCCAACGCGAAATAAAATATAAAATTAATTCTTGATTTGTTTGCATTTAATTGCTTCTGTGCATGATTCTCGCATCAGTATCAAAGAATTCAATTTTCATGGAAAGCGCTTTTTTTTGTATTGACAGTGATAACAGGAATTTTAATCGAACAAATAAAATGGACATTTTTGTCAGAAGAGAAGGGCCCTTTAATTCTGGTTTTGCATGAAAATTTGTTTTTGAAAGGAAGAAAACATAGTGGGAAAAGAATGAAATGGTGGTTACTGGTATTTCATCCTTTTCCCACATTGGTTTCAAAAGCTCTTATCTCAGGGGTTGTTAAAACTCAGGATTGTTTGTCAGAGGGTCAGTATGAAAATGAGTCATATTCTGTGACAAAGGGGCTTAATGCATTGGCAACAAGTATCAACTCATGTCGGCCTGCGCAGTCTGCGCAGGCCGACATGGGTCGAAACTTTTTGCTTTTTGTAAATGTTATGCATGTTACTAGGGGCATGCTACTACATAATCTAGACGATTGTTAGACGAAATAGATTTTATGGATCCATAATTACGAGATGACTTGCATGGTATAGCGCATTACAAAGATGCATTATCCACCTTTTTTCCCAGAGCATGGCTCATTTAATATATATTTCAGCTCTAATGACAAGTAAAATTACTCATCGTCGATATGTGTATAAAATATTTATAGCTCGGAAGAGTCATATGTTTTCTATAATGTCCCTCGCCAGAAAGTTTGTAAATGATTTCAGGAAGTTTGTCATATTTACAGCCACCCTGTCAGCTATCGAGTTGTAGAGGAAAATTAGAGTGAAATTTCTAAACTGTATAATAGGAAGAAATGCTTAAAAACAGAATGAACGACGTGTATTTTTTGACATTTTTTTTTTTTATAAAGGCAGGCAAGATTTTTAGAGTCGTTGGTGTTTAAAGGAACGTGAAAGTGAAGCAACATTTTGAAGTATCCGGGGTCCGTATTCCCCTACCATTCTTTGGTTCATTCATAGTCATATTCTAGAAATTTAGAAAAAGTAACACTACTTCTGATTTGCTAAATCATTTGGTTTAGCCAATCAGAAGTTGTGTTACTTTCAAATATAGAGAATAAGACGGAAAATATTCTTAAGAGTGATTGGTGAATACGGATGTTTGATCCTTTCTCATACCAGTTTTACTGCACCACTGA
This sequence comes from Tridacna gigas, assembly GCA_945859785.2. Classification (NCBI taxonomy): domain Eukaryota; kingdom Metazoa; phylum Mollusca; class Bivalvia; order Cardiida; family Cardiidae; genus Tridacna; species Tridacna gigas. The sequence continues at coordinate 24,628,579 of OX244030.2, forward strand.
CTGACTTAAAGATACATCTATACTCGTTTTCAGACAGTTTTTAACCCATTTCATCTTTATTTTATCGAACTATAATTCTTCTTGTATCTTCATGTTGCCCCTGGAGGTTGTAAAGTTGCATAAATTACGACAGATAGAAAATGCCTTTCATTTTCTGGAGGCCATAAAAGAAATCACCATTGCGACATTTCCGGTTTTAAATCGGAAAATTCCGATATATGTACATGTATTTATCAGTTTCACCACATATATCGGTATTTTATTTATGTTTACACGACTAAATTCTGAACCATTCTACAGTCTATTAATTTTTACAGCGTTTTTTCTCTATGGCTGTAAGGATGTATCTTTTACCCTCTCAATGATATAGGTCATGTTCATCGTACGAGGACGCATTTAGATACAGTATGGAAATGGATATATATATTTTTTTCCAAATACAAATTGCAAATAAAGCAAAAGTTCTAAACATATGTTTGGCAATGTTTTCTCTGGCTTATTGTTAGTACATGTATGTAGAGTAACGGTGTTTAGGCAATAGAGCAGATCGTTATGTCAAAAATGCAATGAAGTCTTGAATGCTCGAAAAAAAAAAAAAAAACGACAGTGAATTTCAGTGTTTCCATCAGTTTGGAGTGGTTCCTTAAGTTTTTGTTGAAATTTGTAAGAAAGAGTGATGGGACTGCTTAAGATAACTGACTGTATTTTAGCATTCATACGCCGATCCAGTTCTTGCTACCCCCAACCCTACCTACTTTTCTCCCAGAGAACAAATGGACAGACTCTCGCAAAGCTTTTCACCGTAGACAATTAAAAAAGAAAGTTCCAAACAAATCCACCGTACAACAAACAGAGAGAAATCTGAAAGTTTTTGCAACGACTGGAAGATGTAAACAATGCGCCTACGTCAAATAGTTCGTAAACAAACCCCAGACATCCCGATGATTGTAAACATGTCTAAATTTCAAAACCTGGTGGACGAACTAAACAAATGGGCTCTGTGTAAAGTGGCTTTGATGCATCTGCAAAAAGTGCCGACCATGTCAGCCTGCGCAGTCCGCGCAGGCTGACATAGGTCGGAACTTTTTGCTATCTGTAAATTTCTGCATGTCCATGGACTATTATACCTCATGATACAGTTGGTTGTGAGACAAAATGGATTTTTTTTTATTTATAGTTATGTGATGATTTGCTTGGTATCATGCACCACGGAGATGCATTTAGCGCCCTTTTCACAGAGCATGGCTCAAATGTATAAGAAATCATGAAATCGATTTCATACGGATTTTTACTTGTAAATGTATTTCTGTTTTACCATGCAATGAGTTAGTGGAATGGTAACCGATAGCAATTCGACTGGTTTTCAAGAATTTCGATGAACTCGAAACCTCTTTAAACAGATTTGCGTTAGACGACTTTGAAAACATTCTTGTAAAATATGGATAATCATAATCAATCAATATTCAATATAATTAACGTATGTGAGAACATTGTGGGTAAAGAAAAAATTGCTTGTTCAAGCAATTTCTTCCAAACCCACATTGTTTTCAAAAGTGTTCTGCCACATAAAGAAAAAAGAGGTCTGCGGGGTGTAATGTGTTAAACATTTTTCTCCAGTCTGCTGCATTTTAAGGCAGGATATGGGGAGAATCCATGGAGTCGGCTCGATTAAATTGTTACTTTTATTGCTAAGTTTGTATATATTTAACAGGCTGTCTGGTTAAACAGTTAGAGCCGTGTTGCGAGAAAATAGATAAAATGTTCTTCCCTCGCCTTTGGGTTCTCTCAGACCCTTTGGTGGAATAAAGAGATTATTGATCAGGAAAGCCAGGATCGATCCACACAGGCGGCGCTGGTCAAGACAAGTTGTCCTTAGGTCGGCACCCCGAAGATTCCCAAATGATGTCGTTTGGTTTATTGTTAACATGCTACCAGAATCTTAAAGAACTATTTCGCAAAGTGCAGATTTGAGATCAAACTGCACAAAACATGCAGTCCAATGACGTTTAATTGATTGGTTGATTGAGTGATTGATTGATTGATTGAAGTAAGTATTGATGACTGACTGGTTAATTAATTGATTAATTGTTAAATTGATTGAATGAATGAACGGTGTTTTACACCGCTTTCAACATTATTTCAGTCGTATCGGCGACAACTTACATATTCATGTATTTCCTGGGTTCCACTAGTACTGGGCTAGGTCTATGTGGTGTCTTGCCCAAGGTGAGGGGTCTCCAGGTCACGCGTCCTACACTTTACCACTGCGCCACGCAGGACCTTCAATTATGTTTGAGGGTACGTGTGCGATGCTAGTTAAAAATTAATTTGAATCGCTAATAAGACATGCATGCCGCTTGCAGACAAACTTCTTCCGCCTTGCGACACATCGCTTTTGAATATATTAGCCCTTAGGCTGCTAAGCGCGACTCTGTAACCTTTTGCAGATAGTGCAGATCAAGATCAGACTGCACAGAATGTGCAGTCTGATCTTGGATCTACACTGTCCGATAAGGAGATGCCCCCCTTCCCCCCCCCCCAAAAAAAAAAAAAAAAACATTTTAGATAGCAAAATTTGGGTTTTACTATCGGTTTGAAAGTTTCATTTCACTTATTTAGCAGGTTAAAGATTGAAGTACAATGGCGAACTTGCATAATTGGCGTGCAACACACGAAAAGGGGTCTTTGGACATATGCGTAAAAGTGTGTAGTCCCAGATCAGCCTGTGCAGTCTGTAATTAATCCGAGACGACACTTCCCGTTTTTGTGCGATTTTCTGTTTAACGAAAGTCTACTGTATGAAAACACCCTATGTAGTCGTAAAGTGCCGTCTCAGATTAGCCTGCGCGGACTGCGCAGGCTAATCCGGGACGACACTTTACGCAGATGTCCGAAGGTCTTATTCCGCATGTTGCGGGCCATATAATAAGCAATTTCTCTTTCTGCCACAAAATGTTTCATTCGGATTTGTGTAATAAACCTTAATTCGAGTGGATTACTCTATTTTTTAACTGAGATTGGTTTAACCCTTTACCACACAATCCCGACTTTTAACGACCCTGAGAAAAAAGCCCTTTGAAAACAGTGTGGGAAAAGGAGAAAATGCTGGTAACCAGCATTTTCTCCCTTTCCCACAATGTTTTCTACTCTTCCCAAAACAAATTTCAATTTTTGAGTAACATTTACTTTGTCGTCTGCATATGCTTTGAATTTGGACTGGTCTAAAATTTTGTCGTTTGGTAAAGAGTTAACCCATAACCTGCTAAACATGGGAAATGAAACTTTCAAGCCAATAGTAAAAAAAATTACAAATTTGTGGGGGTGAAAAAATATCTCCTAATCGGATAGTGTAGATCCAAGATCAGACTGCACGTTCTGTGAGTAGTATAGGAGGGTAGCCTAGCCCATTTTGGGGCTAGTCTACCCTCCCTGAGAGGGATTTTGGGCCGGTTCCCCCTCCCTAGGGAGGGGGAACCGGCCCAATTGGGCCAGTTCCCCCTCCCTAGGGAGGGGGAACCGGCCCAAATTGGTCCGAAAAATCGTCATTTACCCTTAACTTTCCCTTAACCCTTCTAAAACCCTTTTGTTTTGTTCTAAAACCCATATACTTTCTTCTAATGGACAAATTTCTTCTTAACCCTTAACGGCTGGTTGTAACCCTTAACGTTTTTGATACAACCCTTAACTTTTTACACAGGCAATCACCTTGTTCGACTTAGTCTTTTTTTCTCCACGATAGGTTTCTATGGAGACAAGTCTGATCTTGATCTACACTGTTCGTCTTGGTTTTTTCTCTATCATCGTTGGACTTAGCCTTTTTCCGTCTTTTATTCACTTCTGTAGGGCTTGGTCTTCCTCTACTAGCGTTGGACTTAGTCTTTCTCCACGATATAGGGCTATTTCCCCGAAAGAGGTGTGAAGAGGAGGTAAGGAGGAGTGAGGAGGAGTTAAAGAGGAGTAAGGAGGAGTGAAGAGGAGTTAAAGAGGAGTGAAGAGGAGGTGAGGAGGAGTGAGGAGGAGTCACCTCTCTACGCATATTGACAAGTTTGTCCCCATGCTGTGGTTGTCCCAGGGTCTCAGATTGGTGGACTTAGTCTTTTTTCTCGGTTGAGACCTGTTCTTTCTCTATCAGCGTTGGACTTAGTCTTTTCCCCACGATAGGAGCTATATATCGATTAACAATTCTCAAAAGATAGACTTTTCTTGGGTCTTGGTTAGTCCTGAAAAGGACTGTTTTTGATTTCTATGGTTTTTCTCCTCTAATGCCCGGATCCAACCGCCACCGTTCCTTTGATTCTTTCTGCTGTGGTTTTTCTCCCCCTCTGATGTCCGGATCCAAAATTCACCTGGCAGATAGGACACTCCACGATTCTTCTTCGATCTGCTATCAACTTTCTTATTTTGTTTATTTTATGTATAGGCAAAGTGGAGTCATGCATCATAGCCAGTAGAAAGGTTGTTAGATACCATTTTGTCATCGAGAGAAGTAGAAATTGTATACGATAGTCCATCACCATTTCTTTTGGCTGTCGTCTATTCGGGAGCCGAATGATTAATTACTGGAAATAGTATCGTCTTTTATAGGCTTGGAGGTTGGTTGACTTACTTATTCACAAATGTTGAAGATAGATTTTCTAGGGTTTTTTGGTTAGCCCTGAAAAGGACTGTTTTGTTTTTTGGTATAGCTTTCTGCTTTTATCGACAGCTTTCCTTTGATTCTTTTTTTTGATTTCTGTGGCTTTTTCTTCTCTATTGAGACGATTTTTTGGTGTCGCTCTTTCAAAGATTTCTCCTCTATCGAGAACTTTCCTCTGATGACAGTCGTTCTTCTGATGATAGCTTTTCTTCTGACGATAGCTTTTCTCCTTGTTCTTTCGAGATCATCGGAAAGTTGAACTCTTTGAAGTTGTCAATGTTTTTTCCATATTTTCCCAACCCCGTTTTTGTTTCTACTCGTGGTGGTATTACAGAGTAGGGATCGAATCGTTGTTTTTTGTGAAGTTGGTTATCGTCTTTCTCTGCCATCTCTGATTTTCGTTTTCTTCCTCTTCTTTTTGGCTTGGGTTCTTCTGTCTGAGTTGACTGATGAGTTGCCTGGTGAGTTGACTGGGGAGTTGACTGGTGAGTTGTCTGACGGTCTACAGGTGTGACGGTAGAAGCTGTTAACTTTTGAAAACTGGTTTTATCAAAGTTAACCCGGGTTGAAATCGTTATAGCTGAATCTTGTCTTACAGGCGAATCTTGTTGACTCTGGTAGTTCTGTCGATTTTGTTGATTTTGTAGGCATAATGTCTCAATGTTTTTATTCAACATCTTCACTTCGTCTAAAATCTGGGTTATTACAGAATTTTGGGTTGAAATCATCTGAGTTATTTCTTCTTCGATTTTGTTAGCTGTTGGTATCATCGGGTCGATGAATGTTGAATTCATAGCTATCGATAGAATATCTCTGCTGTTTTCAGGTTGGGGTGAGAAAATGTCTAGGTCGGGGTTTTCTTGTGGTAAGGAGTCGTTGTCTAAGTTGGAATCCATGGGATCCATTCTTCCGTGATCACTTTGGTCTAAGTTGGAATCCATTTTTTATTAACAGTTTGTTTTTATTCGTACTAGTTAACAAAAAACTTTTTTTCTAGTTAACAGGTTTATTCGTACTATTCGAGAATCGAAAGTCGAATGATTCTAGTGAGAAAGTTCACCAGCCTTTTATAGTTTTTGATCGAGGAGGGTTTGTCTTTGGCCGTAGACTTTTTCTGTAGGTCTTGTAGATAGAACCATCAAAAACAAATGAGCTTTGAAATCATTTCTTTATTCAAAGTTTTTCCAAGTTTTGGTCTCTCTTTGTCCAAGTCTTTTGGGAAGGAATCAAAACGCTCTTTTAAATCGTTTGTTTATTCAAAGTTTTTTCTCTTCGGCCCAAGTTTTGGTCTCTCTTTGTCCAAGTCTTTTGGGAAGGAATAAAAACAAACGATGTTTTAAAATCGTTTGTTTATTCAAAGTTTTTCTCTTTGTCCAAGTTTTTGGGAAGAAATCAAAACAGACGCCTTTTGTTTTCCAAGTCTTTTGGGGAAGAAATCAAAACAGACGACCTTTTTAATTTATTTCTTTATTCAAACGTTTTTAACTTTATCATTAAAAACAATTTACAACTTCTTAAAACATGAAAAACATCATCATGAAAAGCAGGAACGTTTCAAACCTATAACATATTTACAAAGCATTGGTGGTACATTTTTTTAACAATTGTTAAAAATGTTAGAAAGTTTTATCAACCGTTAAAAAGTGTTTTTTAACAATCGTTAAAACCTTCTAACATTTTTACAAATACATAAGTCATTCAATGTTTTTAACAAGACAGTTTTAACAATCGTTTAAAAACACTATAACATTTTTAACATTTGTTAAAACATTCTAATATATTTACAACATTTCCTTCAAAGTTTTTACAAACAATTTTTACAAATCTTACAAGGCAAATTCGCAAATGTCTCGATTTTTCCACTTGTCTTCATGTTCCACAATAACTTTATGCAATTGTTCATGACCTAAAAACAATGGAAATTTGTTATCCATTTCGCTATATTCACGGACTCCACTAAATGGAAAAACATGCTTTAAAACATGTTTTGAAACATGTTTTGAAACATCTTTTGTCGAGAGTGCTGAATATACGGTTTCTTCTGTGACATCTCGATCAAATAGAATATAGCCTTCCATGGTTTCCTCTGTTTCCTCACCGTCTTGAATAGATCCCTTTTTGTAACGTAAGTAAAAGTCAAATAGAACGGATTTCATTTTCAGCACGTTCAGAAAGCTTTCTTCTGTTCTTCCTACGATGATGAATACCCATCGACTTGTGGTTCGCATTTGTTTAGCAATATAGTTATCTTTCAACAGACAAATTGCTAAATAAGCTTGGAGAGGAAGATCGAAATTTGTATCATCCCCCATCATCACAATAAAGTTGTGCATTCTATACAGTTTGCAGGATGTTTCTCCTTTTGCAACCCCTTTATGCAATTTGTTTATCCAAAGTTTCACACAGGCGAATTTGATGTCAAACTGTAGTTGCTCATCGAGTGCATGCTGATGACTGAAATCTCTATCATCTTTTTCACCTAGGTCTAAAGGTAGCATTTCAGTTGACATGATTTCTCACTTTTGATTTTTTCCACTTTTGATTTTTCACTCTTTTAGAGCTGTTTTTAAAATCTGTTTTTTAAAACTGTTTTTTAAAACTGCTTTTAAATCTGATTTTAAAGAACGTCTTACTTTGATCGTTCACTTCAATGTAACACGATATTGTTTTCTTACAGTCTATTTATATATCCTCAAACTTTTATAACCATAGGGGACAGTATCAGTATCGTTTACAATGACTCTTTTGGTATAGACAGAGCGAAACGTTTTTGACTGGGGTTCGCTGGTCACTGTTCTGTCTCTATGTCTTTTGATTCTACAGTCATACTGAACTTTAATTTCTACGGTGCGATCCAAAGCACATTTTGAATAGGTGTCGAAATTCACCAGTTGATTTGTATTGTGATCCAAAGTAATTCCCTTGACTTTGCATTTGCTTTTTTCTTTTCCATCTTTTGTTTTCATCTTATAAGCGTAATTCTTGGGACCTAATCCTCTGAAATGAGTAATTCTACAATCAGGTTCTTCATCGGTCCATTTTCCTAGCCTGCTGTTAATGATAGGAGGGTTCCACAATTCAGGATCATGAATGTACATACAACTATCTGTATCGAAATACAGAACTCTATCCCCCAATCTTTCAAGAACTCTGTACAGCTCCAATCTTGCATAAGCCGTTACGTAGGATGCTACAATAACATTAGCTGTCGCATGCGTTTCGACAAAGTCCATCTTTTCTTCATAGTTGACCAAGATGCATTCGCACTCATTATCAAAGATTTCCACATGTTTCACCGTATATTTCGGGTCGGTAATCAACTCGAAATATTTAGACGGTTCTCTGATGTATTTCGTCTTGCTCATATTTTCACGTTGTGCTAATTTTCCCCAAAGACAGTTCAACATAATCTTAGCAAATGATCTTTTGCCAGGGTTTTTTTGAATACGTTTGGGATCAAGACGAATCCCTTCGGCTTCCTCATACTCACGAATGAATTGGGTCTTTTCCGAATCTGTCTGACACCAACCGGGATAGCCACTAGCTTCTTGCTTGATTTTCAAGAAATTGTCCACATAGCCTTTAAAGAATTGATCCGAAACAGAGTCGAAATGCCAGATTTCATACACTTGCATTAGTCGATAGCCACAATCGAGAGCTTTGAACAGTTCGAATGTAACCCAAGTTCCAACTAAGACTCTCTCTTCTCTGTCATGATTACAAAATTTTGAACTTTCTTGTGCACATTTCATACAAAGTGGAAACATCATCTTGCCGTTACAGTGAACTGGAAGAACGGGATGAAACAAATCCATCGGGGGTAGAACTTTGCATTTAATGAGTCCTTCATACTGGCGAATATTATCCATGTCAATGTTCTCATAAGTCAAGATTGTGGGATGGCCTACAGGATAGAATTTATGTTTGCAGACGTAAGGATACAGAGAGCAAATGTCAATGTACTTGATTTCCTGGTTACTGTTTTCCTCAACATCATAGGCAATTTTTATTGCATTGCATCTGCCTCCAGCCAACCCCTCTCTTGGTTCGATGGGGTCCTGGTTCGGGTATAGACTTTCAATGGTTTTTCTGTACTCTTTATCCTGCTTCATCTTGGCGTCGAATTCGTGCTCCCATATGGTCACGACGTTATATCCCATTCTTTTGAGGGTTTCTAGCCGTTCGATAGTACTGTCGTACAATTCACCCATTGATTTTCCATTGATGGGGTTGATATATTTTCGATCCTTGAAACATGTCTGACACCCATGAAATAAATCCCCAAGGAATTCATAAACCGTGTTTGATTGGTGGTGAAATCCATCTACAGTGTATTTTCCTATCCGATATTCACCACCATTTTTGGCGTGTTGAATACGAATCCCTTTTTCTCTAGCGATGCTTTGAATCCAGCGTATTGCCTTCATAGAAAACTGACGTCTGATTGGGTCTTTGCATGAAATGATGGCTATCTGATCTTTTGGTAAATAATCTTTTCGCCAAATCTTGTTACAGGCTCCAGCGATGGTAAACGATTCTGTAAATGGACAAATCCCACTCTGTTCGATGAACAACTTTCTGAATTCACCACATCCTCGTCTTAGGATATCAACATCTGATCGACAGTACATCTCCATCTCTTTTTGAAAATTGAATTCCTCACCGTTTTGAACTTTGTCATTATACCAGACTATGAATTTTGATCGAGCCTCTTCAGACATTGAATCGGGCTTGTAATAAGACATATCCAAGTATGGCCCAACGTAATCCCAAAATTCGTCTGTATTTGCCCAGTGAGGAAAGTACCCTTTTCTCATTTCTTGAAGTCCAAATGTAGTCGGAAATTTTGCCAGCCCAAAGTTCATGAAACTGAAGGAGTCGATCAAACGCACACCGTTCAGTTCTAACTTCAAAATATTATTCCCATTCATGGTTACTTCTGGTTCTTTCATTCCTACATTGATAATATGATTGAGAATAAATTGACCATCATAGCCTTTGAGATTATGGGCAATGCCTATGATTCCTTTATGATGTTTTGTAAAGAGCCAGCTGCAAAATTGACTCAAAGTTTCTTTTCCTTGAAAAATAACTTCTCTTCCTTCTTCGAATTCACTGCATGTGGAACAATGAAAATCAAGTGGCTTATCGATACATTCAGCACAGGCTCGATGTGCAATGCAGTAATTCGGAATATGTACTCCCGTGTCTTGCTGGCATTCGAAATCAAAGAAAATGAACAAAGGTTTTTTGACTACAGATGAACACGTCTCATCATCGTTGTTGTGATTCATCTTACTCTGGTAAGGCTGAATAAAACACTGATGAGTATAGTCAACGATTTTCTTGCAAAGGGGACATTTTTTCTTTTCCCTACAGACATGATTTTTCTTTCTGTCAAAAATCTGACCTCCACATTTTGAACAAAGTTTCACTAATTCACAAATGGTTTTCTTCTCTTTACCTTGAAGTGTTTTGTGATTTTTCAAGCATGCTGCACTGAAAAATCGTCGATGACACTTGTCGCAGACATACTCTTTTGATTCTGATGGACATTTTCCAGTACGAAAGCAACCTTTGCAGATATTTGGGCAAGCATAATGGTCTTCCCGATTCCTGTAACGTATGTCACAGAACTCACAATAATAAGCACAATCAAGAAATCCTGTGATGGATTTGATATAGTCATAATGATTTTGATGAAAGTACAAATGTATGATTTTACTATCGTCTTTCACTTCTGGATGTTCAAATACTTTTTCCAATTTCGATAGCTGTTGGTGAACTTTAATAACATAGTCTTTTTCATACAAGAACTCTTGAATTTTTTTGTATTCTTCAAGACCTACAGGTTGTGTCGATGAAACTCCAACTTCACTCATCAATTTCTCGGCTTCAGTCTTTTGAAGGGGTCTGGTTGAATCTCTGATGTTTTTCCATCTTCGGTTCCATGCTTGGGTGTTTTCACGTTCATGGTAACAAATCCCCACAACAACGGCTCTTGCAAAACATAGATGGTCACTATTGTTAATTTGAATAATCGATTGTTTCTTTTTTGCAAAAACTTTTGAATCCAATAGTTCTGTGGCTCTAACTCTTTTTCCACTTCCTCTTGGAGGTATCGTATGTGTGATATCGAATGTCATGCGACCATCGTTCAAGACGAATTCTTCATTCGATTGTAGAACTTTTTCAATTTCGTTCAACATCGTATGACTCTCCAAATCCTCCACATATAGAAAGGGAATATGAATTCCCATATCCAATGAGGGGTGATTGACGCTAATTCTAATCATATCCCTCGATTCAGCCTTTAACTTTTGAAGAATTTGTTGGATAACATCGTCGAATAAACCGGTCAATTGTTGTGGCTGTAGCTCATCGAATTTCTTAAAAGATGCCTCCAGTAGGTGGGATTCTGTTTTGAATTTTCTTGACTTCTTTTTTCCCACTTCTGTTAAGTCGTATAGACTTCTCATATCCAAAGATTTTTTGTATTCTTCTTCTTTCAAAGATTTTTCATCCTCGTTGGTTAGTCCTGAAAAGGACTGTTTCTCTTCTTTCAAAGATTTCTCATTGTTTTCTTCTTTCAAAGATTTCTCGTCTTCGCTGGTACAATCCACATCCATTCGTACAGATTTCTCCTTGGTTGCGTCTGAAGAAGAATGACTTTCTTCTTTCAAAGATTTTTCCTTCGTTGAGGTTGATGGTGAACATTTCTCATTGTTTTCTTCTTTCAAAGATTTTTCATTTTCATTGGTTAGTCCTGAAAAGGACTGTTTCTCTTCTTTCAAAGATTTTTTATCGCTTTCACCGTCACTTTCTTCTTCTTTCAAAATTTTTCTCTTTTTGGGTGGACATATCTCATCGTCACTTTCATCGTTGGTACTACTGTCTGGATAGACTAGGATTCTTTTTCTTTTCTTGGCCGGTAACAATTTCTTTCTCTTTTTCGACATGTTCTGACTTGCCTCATCGTCGCTTGTGCTGTCCGAATATGGGACTAGTCTTTTAGACGTTGTTTTATGTCTGTAGCTTTTAAACATGTCTGCAAGTCAAGTAATGATTCAGACATAGAATGACCCAAAACTCAAGAAACCTGGCTTTTTATATCTTTTTCAGATCGAATGGGTATAAAAAGATGTTACAATTGACAATTCCATCATTCTTCGGAAAGAGTTCGAACAGAGCAGTCGCTAGAAAATGAGTGAGTTCAAGCTAAAAAGTACTACACCAAAGAGAGTGTATTTGTATGTTAACCCATACACTCACGACTATGAGATCACCAATATACCACCACGATATCAAGTCTACCATACTGGGAACTACGTGGGGTCATTTCTATCCCACAAACATTTTGCAGAAAAAGGCGTTTATCGTATTACCAGAGTCCTGGATCAAGCGACATTCGACAAACGCCATAGAGTGGATGATGTGACAGCGAATATTTGCTTTACATGCGATAGATCAGGACATTGGGCCAACCAATGTCCAGAGAAAGAAAATCAAATGTGGAGATTCGTTTTTGCCTTCGTGAACACCCACACCCACGATGTCGAAATTCACCCAATAAAGGAAATGGATTGGGACTCTCAACACATGAAATACGTTGGGTCTCTATTATCCTATAAAGTAGACGAGAATAAACGGAAGACAAAACCGTCACAGCCTACAACTTTATCGAGTGGAAAGGAACAGAGTTCCCAAAACAAGAAGACCTCTTCAGAAAAGAAAATCAACGATAAAACCAACGATAAAACCAACGAGTCATCGAGTGGAAATCAGATCAAAAATCAGATCGAGAGGGAGATTGAAAATATGGAGCTTGATAACACAGAAATCAGCGATACAGAAATCTGTAGAATTCAGATAGATTACCCTGTGAAGAAGAAAAACTCTTCAGAAAAGAAAATCAACAAGATTTCTTCAGAAAAGAAAATCAATGATAAAATCAACGATAAAATCAACAAGCTTTCTTCAGAAAAGAAAGAGGATACGCTTATACTCGATCAGAAGTCTGGAGAAACCCAAAACAACGAACAGAGTTCCCAGAACCTTTCTTCAGAAAAGAAAATCACAGATAAAATCAGCGATAAAGCTTCAGCGATTGGGGACAATCAAATCAACAAACAGAGGGCTCAGAAATCTTCAGGGAAACTCAACGATAAAATCAACAAGATTTCCTCAGTAAAACCTACTCGACGAGAAGGAAAGAAGATTTGTTCAGATATCGAGTTGAGACGCAAATGGAAATCCGACGTTGTGAAAAATAATGAAAAGAAACGCAAGAGTGAGTGTGAACCTGACATTCCGAAGAAAAAAAGAAAATTGTGTCTGTAATTTTTAACAGAAAGAACTATTTCAAAGAACGATTTTAAAAACAATGTTTCAAAGACAGTATTGCCTCATCGTCGCTTGTACTGTCTGAAGAATCTATCCGAATACGGGACTAACTAGGATACTAACTACGGTACTAGACTTTTAGACCTTGTTTTTAGGGCTGATGATAAGTCAAGCAATGGTCTCTTAGACATGGTTTTAGAAGCGCACTGTCCGAATAAGGGACTAGTCTTTTAGACCCACTTGTACTGTTCGACATTGTTTTATGCCTGTAACTTTTAAACATGCCTGTAAGTCAAGTCTTTTAGACCTTGTTTTAGGGTTGATGCTAAGTCAACCTTTTAGGCATGGTTTTAGAAGCTGTAACTTTTAAACATGACTGCAAGTCAAGTAATGACCCAAATAATGATTATTGTATATAAAGTTTAAATAAAAATTTCATTGAATATGTCAAAGTTTCATTGTAATAATAATTATTGTATATATTTTCACAGTTCAATGTTTTAAATAAAATGTTTCATTGTTTCTAACAGTTCATTGTAATGATTATTGTACATAAAGTTTTTAAATGTATCATTGTAATGGTTATTGTACAGAATGTTTTTAACTTTATTCAACTTACAATAACATATTTACAAATACATGATTCATTCATTGTTTCTAACCGTTCATTGTAATGATTATCTGACAATAAATAAAAGTTTTAAATAAAAGATATGAAAAACATATAGGACTTGACTTTGTTTGTTTTGACAATTTGAAGAAGCAGACTTTCTAGGTCTTGGGTAGGTCTGAATGACTAGGTCTGAAAAGACTACAAATTCACATTCCCTCCCGAACTTTCATCAGATAACCCGTAACAGCTTGGTATTAACAGTATTTGGACAAGCATTACTAAGTACATCCAAAGAAGCCCAACATGGGAGAAAAAAGACTCACCATGGAGAACAGCGCTCGGACAACTTCATCGTGGAAATGAAATGGTTTATAGAGAAATCGGCCGGCTTTTATAGCCTGGCAGGAGGATTGACCTACTTTGATACAGAATTAATAGAATTAAGAGCGCGACCATGGGCGAAAGCATGTAAGTAGAATATTATACGCTATCTACAATATCTATAGGAATATAGCTATGTGAATGCAGAAAGATGTAACGAAACTAACGATTGGATAACCCTAATTCCCTTAAAAGAGCGCGAACGTGAGCGGAAGCATGTAGAGCATCACGTTCACACTTTAGAGAAAAAGACTACGTCTATGATATTCTATCTATAATATCTATTATAGAAAAAAGACTAAGTCTATGATCTACAACGCCTAATCGAAAATAGAGAAAAAAGACTAAGTCCAACTTTATCCTAATAGAGAGAGAAAGAACAGATCTCAGGCGAATGAAAACGGAAAAAAGACTAAGTCCGACGATAGTGTCTGCCTGAAGCAAACTGAGAAGGAATATAATCCATATCGTGGGAAAAAAGCCTAAGTCCAACGATAATCTTTGCTTGAGCCAATGAAAGATCAACATATCGTGGAAAAAGACCAAGTCCAACACGGTAATAGAGGAAGAAACATTAGCTTTTAGACGAATAAAAGACGAAAAATAACCCATATCATGGAAAAAGACTAAGTCCACCAATCTGAGACCCTGGGACAACCACAGCATGGGGACAAACTTGTCAATATGCGTAGAGAGGTGACTCCTCCTCACTCCTCCTCACCTCCTCTTCACTCCTCTTTAACTCCTCTTCACTCCTCCTTACTCCTCCTTAACTCCTCCTCACTCCTCCTTACCTCCTCTTCACACCTCTTTCGGGGAAATAGCCCTATATCGTGGAGAAAGACTAAGTCCAACGCTAGTAGAGGAAGACCAAGCCCTACAGAAGTGAATAAAAGACGGAAAAAGGCTAAGTCCAACGATGATAGAGAAAAAACCAAGACGAACAGTGTAGATCAAGATCAGACTTGTCTCCATAGAAACCTATCGTGGAGAAAAAAAGACTAAGTCGAACAAGGTGATTGCCTGTGTAAAAAGTTAAGGGTTGTATCAAAAACGTTAAGGGTTACAACCAGCCGTTAAGGGTTAAGAAGAAATTTGTCCATTAGAAGAAAGTATATGGGTTTTAGAACAAAACAAAAGGGTTTTAGAAGGGTTAAGGGAAAGTTAAGGGTAAATGACGATTTTTCGGACCAATTTGGGCCGGTTCCCCCTCCCTAGGGAGGGGGAACTGGCCCAATTGGGCCGGTTCCCCCTCCCTAGGGAGGGGGAACCGGCCCAAAATCCCTCTCAGGGAGGGTAGACTAGCCCCAAAATGGGCTAGGCTACCCTCCTATACTACTTCTGTGCAGTCTGGTCTTGATCTACGCTGTCCGCAAAAGGTCTTCGAGTCGCGCCTAGCATCCTAAGGGTTAAAGAAATCTGCTATGGAGCTAAAAGTTAATCTCTTCTGCTTCCGATTGAAAGTTACCTAGCTTTTGCAGAGAGCGTAGACCATAATTGGACTGCCATAAAATGAGCAGTCTGATCTTTGAAATAAGATGTTGTAATTTTACTAAAGTCAACTTCAGTTGCAATATAAATCGACATTTACACTTAATAAATGGTCAAATTTATTCATTCGAATAAGCAGAGAGAGAAATAATTATTTACAAAACGACATGATGTTAGACTAGTCCAAACATAAGAAGTGGTAAATGACATATTAATTGTGACACAAGAAGATGGGGTTTGTATCAGCCACGGTAGAAAACATTGAGGGAAAAGGAAAAATGCTGGTTACCAGCAATTTCTCCTTTTCCCATTTTGTTTTCAAAACACTTTTATGAGGGTCATTAAAACACGAGATTGCTTGGTAAAGAATTAAAGGGAAAGATTCATTTCAAGAATGGACTCAGCCCAATCTATTTTGTTGCAATCCGGAAATGTGTTGTTTATCTCAACTGGATTAATTCCGCGTTTTAACGACCTTGTGGAAAAATGCGTCTGAAAACATGAAAATACTGCTGGAGAAGGGGGAAATGCGGGTAATAAGTCTTTCGGTGCCAGCTATATAAACTTGACCTCTTTCTGCGGCTTAATTGTTTAACGCCATTTTAGCAGCTCAGGTCAGATTATGGCAGTCTGTGACGCACCCATGTGTTTCCTGGCTTTCTCACACCAGTACTGACACAACTTTCTTTCCAAAGCCACTGACTACTTTTCTCACATGCATCAGAAATGAGAGGTGAAAAAATTCCGGAAAGAAAGTTTACCTCAACCGGGTATCGAACTCGCAACCGCCAGGTCACGAGTCAGATACGCTAACCACTGAGCTACCCGAGCGGGTTTCGGCGGCTTAAATACCATCCACTGAAACCCTAGAAAGACCCATATCTTATAAGCTTTAATAAAACAATTGGACGGTATAGATCCAAGATCAGACTGCACGATCTCTGCATTCATATCTCGATCTATGCTAATCACAAAAGTCAACGTTTTCCCCAATGTCGCTGATATGGTTAGGGAAAGTACATTTACTATTCAATTCAAAATACTCTCTTAAGTTCAAATCTTAACAACAAAAGATTTTGAGCATTACCAACATTTCATATTAATATTTGTGTGACGACGAGTTTCTTTTTTCTCTAGTAGGGAAGGTCTGAATAAGCAAACTATAAAAAGTTTTTTCATGAGACACCATAATTGAAAAGCATTTTAAATTTTTACTCCGCATCTCAAACAATATTAGGAGATGGACTAAAGACACAAAATACAGAATTTTCCGGACCTTGCAACTTCAGACTTGCACTTTTAAGTGGGTAGGGTGGTTTGAGTTCTCTGAAATTTTGAAATTTATCACGTCTGGAAATAACGGTGAGTCATAGCTGGAAAATCGTAACTACTGTCTTTTAGGAGATCATGCCAGACGATAAGAAAACAAAGCTAACCTGTTGTAACAGACAGTGTATCCAACTACTAAATTTGGTGTAAAGCTGTAAGCGCTCTGGAATTATAAAAACGTTTTAAAAGTCCTGGATTGATCCTTTTTATGCCAAATGGGAATTTTACAAGCATTTGCAGATGGTCAGTAACGTACAGGGCTAGTAAACAAGGGGACGTATGTCTGAATCCAAGCGTGGTGACTGCTCTCTCTCTCTCGCCACTGAACATTGTTTCAACGACGACATCACTCAGAAAACAACCCTTGCCTAGAAAACTGTGCTGAACGAGGGGGCCCACTGGAAGGAAACTCCATGGATAAGTACAATACACTGGACAGTCAGTCAGACAGACATACAGACAGACAGACAGAGATGATACTGTTAATATTTTTGAAGTTATTATACATTCAAACGTCTTACGTCTTCATTTCCTTCTATTCTTATAGAACTAGAATGTATCAATTTATTGGATTATTTATTATCCCTTGCGGTCTTATTGTCTGATATTGATTGTTTATATTGACTGAAATTGATGAAAAGTCATCTTGACGTAAAAAATGCCTACTTTTTTTTTTTTCTTGATGGGTAATTTATTAATATTTTCTTTCTCAAAACAAACTGGTTTTTAACAAAGCTTTTGTAAGTTCTAGTCTTCCTGTTTCAAAGGTGTAGATCGCGATCAACAAATCGCCTTTTTAACCCGTTGAAAACCAAGCAGTGTTCGTGTTATTTTTCTAAATTATACTACCTTTATTTTATTACCTGTTTCATTTAGAGAAAAAAAATCTAAATTTCAAGAGGATCTGGTAAAGTTTAAGGCTCATTTGTTTGCTGCGTATTAACCCTTAGGCTATAAAGCGCGACTCGAGCTTCTTTTGCAGGTCAGTATAGATCAAGATCGGACTGCACAGAATGTACAGTCCGATATTGAATGTACGCTGTTCGATATGGAGTTAAACTCCCCCCCCCCCCCGAAAAAAAAAATGCAGTATTTGGATTTTTTACAATAGGCTTGTAAGTTTCATTTAACCCATTACCAAAGGACAAAAATTTAGGTCTGTCTAAATCGAAAACATTTGCAGACGACAAATTAAATGTGTCTCAACTGATCGGACATGGCTTTGATAGAGAAGAAAACCTTGTGGTAACCAGCATTTTCTCCCTTTCCCACAATGCTTTCAAAAGCCTTCTCCGTCAGGGTCGTTAAAACTCGAAATTATGTGGTAAAGGGTTAACTTATTCATTCAGCAGGTTAAGGGTTAAAAGAAAAAGAAAGTTTTTTTTCCCTGAGCTTTATTGTACCACTCTTGTTCTTCGTATTGATAGTTTTTCGGCGTAGATGAATGTACTGGCTTTTGACCTACTTTTTTGGTATTGATAACAAACAAATGAATAAATAGAAATTTGTGATTGGTCAAAACTGTAGACATGTTTATTTCAGGGGCCTCTGTGTATTTGCTGGCAAATTTACGCCATCTATCTTTTTTTAAAGATAGGTCCTGTTTCTGTTGTTCTTCATATAGAATGAGTGTATACATGCAGGCTTTATATGCTATAACTTTGTCAGATGCAGGTGATTTGTGTTTCCATTACATCATGTAGATTTGTTTTATAAACACTTTTAGTGCCAAAAAATGTATACGGACATGGATATACTTAGACCGTATAAAAGAACCGAAAAATGATTATTACTGCCAGAGAGAAAAACGCAGTTAAAATTTGATAGGCTGTAGAATGGTTCAGAATTTAGTCAGTTGTGTACACATAGATAAAATACCGATATACGTGGAGTAAGGGATAGAGAAACTCAAGGGATTTGTCCTCATTTAAAACCAGAAACGACGGAAATACATTTTCTATCTATCCTTATCCGTGCACCTTGCAGCCCTCTGGGACGACAGTTGGCATGAAGATACAAGGATGGTTATAGTTCGCTAAATCAAAGATGAAATGGGTAAAAACTGGCTAAAAACGAGAACAGATGTATCCTTAAGATATGACTTGGAAAGTTAGTTTCGAGATCAGACTTCATTTTTCTGTGCTGTCTGATTTTATTCCACACTGTCCGCAAAACGCGCCTCACTTCGCCTCAGGCAGTGGCATATACTAGAAAGGGGTTAAATAGACAGAAGGTATTGAGCGAATGGACAGGCTGTTGAGCCGGATCAATCAGCCGAAGAAAGAACAAGCGGCGATATTAGAATTTATTGAAACCATAATTGACCCATGCTCAGTGAAAAGGGGGCTTAACACATCTGCGAAAAGTATCGACCCTAGTCAGCCTGCGCAGTCCGCGCAGGCTGACCTGGACCGAAACTTTTCGCTACTGGTCAATTTTCTACGTGTCAAAGGACCATTCTACCTCATGATTCAGTTTGTTGATAAAAAAAGTAGCTACTATGGATTCACAATTATGTGATGGCTTGCTTGGTATCATGCATCGCGGAGATGCATTTAGCCCCCTTTTCACAGAGCATGGCTCATATTATTATGTTCGATAAAATAATCAATTTCTTCAGATGTAAATATCTCCCTGTCTCTTCCAGTCTATGACTTTTCAACCCTGAACATGCTTAGCCCTACAGTGAAAAATATGTGATTTTGCGGACAGTATGGATCAAGGTCAGACTGCATAGAACATACCGTCTGATCTTTGATTAATTAAACTGCATCCATTCCTTATAAGACATTAAACTTTCACGGCCTGATGAACGGATTGACATTTCCAATTTTAACTCTGGCGTTTTCGAAGAAAACGTCGAGTTATCGTCTTAGCCCTGGGCCCGTATTCACCAACCATTCTTGAGAATATTCTTAGTTTTATTCTCCAAGATCTTCAAGTTTTGAAAGTAACACAACTTCTGATTGGCTAAACCAAATGGTTTAGCCAACCAGAAGTTGTGTTACTTTCAAATGTAGAAAATTCTGGCGCCGTCTGCGTCGTCGTTGTCTTCGTCATGCAAAAACTTTGACATTTTCAAAAACTTTGACATTTTACAATATTTCTGTCATTACAGAAGATATAACTTCAAACTTAAACTGGTTGTTAACTATCAAAAAAGGGAACTTATACAGCAGGGGCAGGTAACCATCAAAAATATTTTTGACAAAGTTATGTCCCCTTTTCGACATTAGACCTTTCACGAAAAATACCTGCAGCCAAACATTAACACCTGCATGCCGTACTATTGTTTTCGCGATTATTATTATGATAAAAAAAAACCGGACAGTGCAGATCTTAATTCAGGCTGTTTAGTCTCTTCTTTGATCTATGCTGTCAGCAAAGGCACAGTGATGCCTCTAGCCTGTTGCAGTGTAACCCTTTCGGCGGCATAGACGAAACAGGGCCTTTTTACGGACGGCATAGATCAAGACCAGACTGCACAGAACGTGCAGTCTGGTCTTTGATCTGTACCGTCCGCATGTTATGTCAGTCCTATAAGAAACAAAAATTTCTGCCTCTCAGTGGATTGTACTTTCATCCGTCGAAAGAGGTCGAGTTTATATAAGTAATACTGAAAGAGTGTATGTTGCCACCGAACCCTCTAGAAGTTAACCTTTTCACTTAACCCTTAAGCTGCTAAGCGCAACTCACTGACCTTTTGCGGAGAGTGAAGGTCTAGATCAGACTGCACAGAACGTAAAGTCTGATCTTGGATCTACACTGTCCGATATGAAGATATTTTTCTCCTCAAATAGACCTATGAAAATAGCAAGAATTTGGCTTTTACAATCGACTCGAAAGTTTCGTTTCATTTATAGAGCAGCTTAAGGGTTAACGCAAGAAGGAAGCTAAAGGACCCCAGCGAGAATGGCTCACAGTGATCGCCCGGAGATCGAGGGTATAAGAGGGATAGGCTCTTTAATCCTTTACATTACGATAGAATTTCAGAATGTTATTTTAGAGCATAAACAGATGATGATTTAAATGTGGTTCAAATGATATGAGCCATGCTCTGTGAAAAGGGGGCTTATTGCATGTGCGAAAAGTATCGACCCAGGTCAGCCTGCGCAGTTCGCGCAGGCTGACCTGGGCCGAAACTTTTTGCTATTGGTCAATTATCTGTTTGTCAACGGACCATTCTACCTCTTGATTTAGTCGATTGTAAGACAAAGTAGATTTTATGGATCCCTAATTACGTTATGTCTTGCCTGGTATAATCCGCCACGGAGATGCATTAAGCCCCCTTTTGCCAGAGCAAGGCTCATATATGATTTGTGCTTGAAATGGTAGAAACCATTGTGGGAAAAGAAGAAAATGCTTGTTACCAGTATGTTCTCATTTTCCCTCAATGTTTCCTCAAGCTTTCTCTGACAAGGTCCTTGCAACTTGAAATATTTTTTCCTTTCGAATTAATAAAAAAAAGGTATTGACATAACCCCACTGCCTTGTTGCCACAAAAAAAATATACGAAAACACAAACCCGCACAAGTGCCTCTGGGATTCATAGGAGTATACCCCTTAGACAGCTCGAAAAAAAAAATGTAATAAATATTTTTCTATAGGGAAAAACAAAAAATTCAAAGAGTTGTTTTGCCAAATCATACCAATCAGCATCAGATCCATGATCAGACTGCACTTTTTGTGCATTGTGATCTTGTTGTACACAGTCCGCAAAACGCACCTTAAGTTGGCCTCAACATACGAAAGGATTAATATCGAATATAACACGTGTTTACGTTATTTACTTGTAACCAGATGAAACTCTCTTCCCTAGCCAGAGAGAGCTAGGAATAAGGCATGATTTCATGTTTATTTCAAAACTGACTTGTGGATCTAATATAACAAGTTATTGGGTGCCAGGAGTTGTAACCCTTAGGCTGCTAAGCGTGACTTAATGTCCTTTTGCGGACAGCGTAGATCAAGATCAGACTGCACAGAACGTGCAGTCTGATCTTGGATCTACACTGTCCGATAAGGAGATGTATTTTTCCAAACAATAAGTTCGAAAAAGCGATGTTTTATTTTTTACTACTGGCTGGACAGTTTCATTTCACTTATGTATCAAGTTAAGGGTTATCTGTTCCAGGGATCGTATTAAAATGTGAGTATCTGTTGTTTTTCCCCCGGATTTTCATTCCTTTTTTAATGTCGTTCAGGGCTGCAGAGAGAGGGAGTGATTCTGGTTTTAAAATTGAAAATATTAATCACTCTCCATTAAACCCTATGTTAAGGGTACTCATTTGAATCGTCTCATCGAGGCTATTCTAATGAGTACCCACAACATAAGGTTTGGAAGAGAAATAATGGATTTAGAATAGTATCACTTCTTTTTATCTGGAAGTCTGAACCTTCCTATTTTTTTGCGTGTTTTTTTTTTTTAAAAAAAGCTTTAAGGAAGATACAATGGTATTTTAGTCTAGTTGTTATCTTACTGTATGTTACTTTCAAACATGAAATATTCTGATTGTTTATGATGATGACATTTCGCTCGTTCAACATCTATTTGACATCATGTTGGTGATTTTTCTCAGGCGACAGTTCGTCTTGGTCAAGATTTGTAGGTCCTCTAGCCCAGTGTTAGAACCACTTTTGTAATAAAACGGATATTTTAAACTTTTTGGGTGAATAATGAAGGAATACAGTGAGATTGAAATTTTATTGCAAATATCCGTTTTATTACAAACTTTGGGTGGTTCTAACACACCAGGGTCTGTATTCACCAACTATTCTTACTTCAGTCTTATTCTAAATTTAGAGAACAACGAAACTTCTGATTGGCCGAAACATTTAGTTTAGCCAATCAAAGGTTGCGTTATAATATTATTCAAATTTAGAAAATTCTCGAGAATAAGACTGCTCTTACGAATGGTTGGTAAATAAGGAAACCGATTGCTCCGTTTTGGAAACTGGCTTTAGGCATGAGTTGGGCTCATGTGAGCAGAACGTTGCTGTACTATATTCCGCTGTATCTAAGTCTATACCAACGCAACTGTGTGGATAGTTGCATAGCCCGACCCAATCATCACCAATAGCTGCTCGCCACATGGCTTTATGCCGCATGGCGAGGGTAAAAAAACCCAACGATGATGATGACCCAATCAGCTTTTGCGGACAGGTAAGATCGATACCAGGCTGCACTGAACGAAATGTCTAATCCTATTTTCATATTGCCGGATACCTTGATTTTTTTTTCAGGTCAAAAGGAACTTTGAAAATCGAAGTAATTAGGTTTGGGCTATTGGCTTAACCCTTTACCAAACGACAAAAATTTAGATTCGTTCAAATTTAAAGCATTTACAGACGACAAAATTAATGTGACTCAAAAACTGAAATTTATTTTGGGAAGGGTAGAAAACATTGTGGGAAAAGGAGAAAATGCTGGTTACCAGCATTTTCTCCTTTTCCCTCAATGTTTTCAAAAGGCTGAAGGTCGTGAAAACCCGGGATTGTTTGGTAAACGGTTAAAACATCCTTTTCATTATTTTTTATAAATGAGCCATGCTCTATTACAGGGGACGGGGGGGAGGGGGCTTAATGCATCTGCAAAAATGATCGACCCAGGTCAGCTTACGCAGTCCGCGCAGGCTGACCTGGGCCGAAGCTTTTCGCTATCGGTCAATTTTCTGCATGTCAAAGGACCAGTTTAGAGCATGATTGAATCAGTTAGTGGACAAAAGGGATTTTTATGGATCTACAATCATGTGTCGACTCGCTCGGTATCATGGATCACGGACAGGCAATAAGCCGCCTTTTGCCACAGCATGGCTGAAATATGATTGACAGCACGTGTTTCAGAAATTTTCATATCTTTGTCGTATAACAAAGGTACTCTCATGTCAACAGGGCTGCTCTCGGGAATCGAGCCAGGCTTTCCCAGTGATAACGAATACATCGTAACTGAGTCACAGACGGTGATTTTTAAACCCTTTGTAGACATTGTTATTACTGTCGCGATGAAAGCAAGTAAACAATAATAAAGTCGTTTGAGGAGTAGGAGAAATCGTTTCTGCTTTGTTCGCCAGGAATATAAATATCAATTTTCCACCCACCGTCTCGGTTTTCTTCTGTTTGAAATCCGAGTTTTCCAGGTTTTTTTTTTATTCATATGAGCCATACTCTGGCAAAAGGGGTTTTCTCCTTGATGCATGATACTAAGCAAGTTGTGACATAATTACGGATCAATAAAATCTATTTTGTCCAACAAACAAATGAATCATGATATACACTGGTCCTTTGACATGCAGAAAATTTACCAATGACAAAAAGTTTCGATTCAGGTCAGGCTGCGCAGACTGCGCAGGCTGACATGGGTCGATACTATTTTGCAGATCCATTAAGCCCCCTTTTCACAAAGCTCGTGAATAAACGGCTCATATATACATATGAAACTTCACATATAATAGTCGAGATCAAACGTTTACCCTTTCAAAAATGATTGATTGATTGTTTGTATGGTACTGAACGCCGTGATCAACATTATTTCAGTTATATCGCGGCTGCCAGTGCACCTATCCTTGCTTTTCTGAAGTTTCTTTTACCAGTACCTAGCACAGTATTCTTCCCAAACCACTGGCTGCTTTTCAACTTGACCATCGCCGAAACAGTGATCTAAAACTTCACATAAAATAGTCGAGATCAAACGTTGACCCTTCGAGTTCTAAAAACTGATTGATTAATTAATTGATCGATCGATTGATTGATTGATTAATTGATTGATTGTACGGTGTTTCATGCCCTTTCAAGATTATTTCAGTTATATCGTGGCGGCCAGTCACCTATCCATGCTTTCCTGGGGTTTCTTTTACCAGTACTTAGCACAATATTCTTCCGAAACCACTGGCTACTTTTCCACTTAACCATCGTCGAAACAATTATCTAACAAATGGAATGGGCAAATGCAGTGCAATATATGGTTCGGAACATTGTACTCCCAATGCTTTCCCTCCCGGATATCTAACTTATTTATTCAAAAGTAGATTTAAATCAGACTACATATTTTGTCAATTTCACTTGTATTCCAAAGGGAATTAATTATACACACTTTTAAAATGAAGAAGAGTAAACATTTTAAAAGTGTGTACATATTTTGTGTTTTCTGATTTTTGTCTTCATTGCTTGCAAAAAGAAACTGTAGTCGCGTAAGGTGCTAGAAAGATTTTGAAGGCTTCCACTAGTGGAAGCCTAACTGACGCCTTAACTCTTTACCGGACGGCAAAATTTTAGACTGGTCCAAAATAAAAGCATTTGCAGACGACAGTTCAAATATGGCTTGAATGATGAAATTTGTCTTTGACAGGCTAGAAAACATTGTGAGAAAAAGAGAAAATGCTAGTTAACAGCATTATCTCAAAGCATGGCTCATATGTATTGTGATTTAAACAGTATTTTTACCGTATCTGACAGTGTAGATCCAAGATCAGAATGCAATTTCTGTGCAGCCTGATCTTGATCTACACTGTCCGCTAACGCCCACAAAGTCGCGTCAGCAGGCTTAGTGTCAAACCAGTGGCAACAAACCCAAATGCGATTTCAAAGTTCTTATAACCGGAATGTTTTTGTCTGTATCGAACAATGTAGACCCAAGATCAGACTGCACAGACGTGCATTCTGATTCTGGGTCTACCCTGTCCGCAACAGCGCAATGAGTTAATATTAGCAGTCTACTGGCTAATGTAGCGACACTGTTGATAAGACGATTTCGCGACTCATGAGTTTAAAATTTAGGGTCTCTCTACAGTCTAAAACGTATCAGGTTATAGGCTTAAAGATCCATCCTAACAGCTAGGGAGAGAAACACGCTGTTAAAATTTGATGGAGTGTAGAATGGTTCAGAATTAGTTAGCCGTGTAAACACAGAAAAATATTCGATGACTATATTGTAAGGGATAACTGGATTCAACAGAAATTACGATTTAAAACCGTAAATGTCACAACAATGATTTCTTTGAAGGCCTCCAGAAAATGAAATGCATTTTTCTATCCATCGTAATCTATGCAACCTTGCAACCGTCAAGTGCAACATTTGGCATGAAGATACAAGAATGATTATAGTTTGATAAAACAAAGATGAAATGGGTCAAACAACTTACTGAAAACGAGTATGAATGTATCTTTAAAACGTTATGAGAACTATGATCTTTGAGAAAAGAAAATACCCAAAAGTTATTTTGCACTCCAGCGAAAGTTTTACGCAAAGCTGATAATTCGCAGAAAAGAATAGCATCGCGTGACACAACGTCTTTTGTTTACGTTCATTGTGCTTTGTAATTACATGTTATTAGCGTATCATATTTGTAGGGATTCCATTGTGAAAAAAAAAAAATCTATATTATTTTACGATGAGAAACCATTCTTTTGCCTAAAAAAAGGGAAAGTTATGTACCATGGGAGAAATAATAAAATGAACGTTCAGTTTCAGTGTCAGATACTTTCAGGGAGAGCGTAAATCAAGATAAGACTGGAAAGAGTACATTGGTAACCAGCATTTTCTCCTTTTTCCACAACATTTTCTGCTCTTTCAAAAAATGAATAAATAAATAAATTCTTGAGTCAATTTTTTTTTTTCGTCTGCAAATGATTTTGTCATTTGGAAAAGAGTTAAGACTTTTAATCCCCGTCAACTGCGAATAGACCTTCCGAAAGTTTATATTATAGATGTCAGTAACGTGCAAATAATTCCATCGGGATATGGGGCGAAAGTGCCTTGCTCGGAAGTTTGAATTTAATAACGGGCACAATATGGGACTCATTTGTCCCTGGATATGATCCCTCGACGAAATTTTCTAAAGTTTTAACTCGTTCAGCTCCAGATGTAGCTCCTTTTGTTCTTTCAGCGGCTGGAAATACAATACGCGATTTTTTCGCCCCCTTATACGCTCGGCAGAAGTAGGGTATGCCATTAGAAGCGTAACTGTTTCTAACGGCAGTTGTTAGGTGACAAAGAATTTAACGAAGATAATTTTTGTTTGTCCTTATGCAATATTATTAACTCACAGCCTAAGATCGCGGTTTCTGATCTTCGTTGCCAAAGAATGGTTTAAGATCAGCTCTTATGGCGGTGATGTTTGCAATCGACCAATACTTTCCAATCGTTTGAAACTATAAGATATTAAGCCTTTGCCACACAATCCCGAGTTTTAACGACCTTGAGACATAAAGCCTCTGAAATATAGTCGGAAAAGTAGAAATTGCTGGTTACCAGCATTTTCTACTTTTCCAGCACTGCTTTCTACTCACTTCAATTTTAACCATTTGAGCCACCCTTGATTTGTCGTCTGCATGTGCTTTGAATTTGGACATGTCTAAAATTTTGTCGTGTAGTAAAGAGTTAATTATAAAAAAAAAAGTAGATTCGAGACAAGGATCGACTCTTTCATCCACTTAAAGGTTACACCCAACCCTTTTTGTACTTTTCACTTATCAACCACTTTTGTCTGATCCCTGGTTAGGAAAGGTTTCATTTATGTGTCGTTACAAGAGAAAATTCCAAAACTGCAATGGCAGTCATTTCTATGTATTGCTTTTGCAAGAAGCCTTAGATTTCTACATTATTGAATACTGTTTTCTGTCGTTAGATGAAAATTATAATTCAAAAATGTCTATTTAGACTTTTAAAATCAAACCAAACTTTTAAAAAAATCACCGAATCTGGTGAGGGAATAACTTGCAAAAACATCAATGAATAAAAAAGAGATGTCTAAGAAAGAGGAAAAAATAGACGATATTTTCTTTAATTGGATGCGTTGCTTCTTTAGGTATTTTCAGATATAGTGTCAAAATTGCACACAAGGTCGTGGGAACCTAACATGATTATGTGAGATCGTATTTAAATAAGTGCGATGACGTCAAATTTGATTTCAAAAATAGACTGGATTACCGATTACCCGAGTAATTTTTCCTGTTACTACTTTGTATGGAATATTATGTTGTAGTCACTTTCCTGGTACTGTATTTAATTCGAGCAGCGTGAGAAAACTTGATATTGCGCTAGACCGAAGGTCGAGCGAGATTTCAAAATTTTCTTACGCAGCGAGAAGTAAATACAAGCACCAGGAAAGTTACTACAACATAATATTCCTTTATAATATACCTACAACTTTCAAATACAAAATCATGCAGCTCTTGACATTTTATTCGTAAATTGGTAAACAAAATAAACAATGGTGTAGTGGCTAGTAACCTCATTTTAATGAATGGCGGATAAATATCAGTGCGTTAATTTTGACCACTCAAATCGAAAATCACGTATGTTTTCCCGCGCGTAAGTTACGTCATCAATACCATATTTGCAACCGTATTTCACAGTGCGTATAGATACGGAATTTCTGTCGAGTGTTGTTTTATCCGCGTGGGACGCATGTATTTGACCCGGAAAATTTTCAGGTATATGATAAATAGAGGATCTTACATGAGTATTTATGTATTATCATTTTTATCAAACGAATTGACTAAAATTATATGACGCGAGCCTTGGCTTTATTCAACGAGTTTGATAAGAATGATAATACATAAACACAAATGTGAGATTCTATTTATCACATAAAACGAATGACAGACAAATAAGTATCCTGCATCATCACCTTCAGCCTTTATACCGTTCACGGGTCCATGTTTACAGTTGTAGTTCGGTTTCAAGCGTGTACATACACAAATAGATAGGTCTTTGACATTTACCCCGAAAGTAGAATGAAACAGTTTCTACAGGGGATAATTCCACCCATTTCCGCAATTTTGTTGATTTTAAAAAAACTTCAGCTGCATTTTTTGGTTTTTATTACACGTGAAAATAAAAAAAAACTTCCCACGCGTATACGCCGTAGCAACAATGACGTCATTTTTCCGCGAAACGGCAAAGTAGTATAACTTCCAGCACGTGCTGTGGCTGGTTTCTCCGGCTTCACGCGCTCATGACTAAAATCTGATCAGAACCGGGACCCAAAAAACGATAATACACTAGTGTATTATCGAAAATAAGTCATGGGTTTAATACACTGCTGGAGGAGGTTTTATGTGATAAATAATATTATTCATGCTCGTATTATTTCATTCTATATATTTAGAAGGCTAAATTTTCAATAAGTTTTCTCGTGAACTGGGTAAAACAGGGCTAATCTCGGAAAATGCTCGATGGATGGGCTAAAGGCCTCTTTAAACAGAATTTAAGTCAAGTCATGGCGACGGATCTTATTCATATCTTTTCTTAGTCGCCCGGTAGTCAGTGAGCTAAAGGGGCTGTTAAAAATATGAACCTCAAGCTTTCAACCCTTTATCAGACAATCCCTAGTTTTAACGACCCCGAGGGAAAAACGCTTTTGAAATAAGTGTAGGAAAAGGGAGAAAGTGCTGGTAACCAGCATTTTTTTAAAAAATGTTTTTAAACCTTTCAAAGATCTTTGAGTCGCAATTTATTTGTCGGCTGCAAATGCTTTCAATATGGACAAGTCTAAAATTTTGTAGTCTGGTAAAGAATTAAACTGACAATCAAGTATTCTGCTCCTTATCCATGACAAAGGAGAATTGTCCATAGTGGAAAGTTTGTTAACTCTTTACCAAACGACAAAAATCGACCAAACTCGACCAGATCGAAAGCATTTGCATACGACAAATTAAATGAGGCTCAAATGGGAAAAGCTGTCTGAGAAAGGATAATAAACATTGTGTGAAAAGGGAGAAAATGCTGGTTACCAGCATTTTCTCCTCTTCCCACAATGTTTTCAAAAGTTTAAGGTCGTTAAAACTCGGGATTGTCAGATGAAGGGTTTAGTGAAAGTTACACAAAACTTGATATACCAGCAGACGATTTTTTCACCTTGCAGCAGATAAATTTTAAAAATAATTTGGTACAAGGAAAATCACTCGTTATGAACATTGTCTCATTTCACTACAATGTTTATAAATGTATTCGTGAATCTAAAAAAAAAAACGGTTCGTTTCGGTAATTCATACTTGGCTAAATCATCAAGTTGACAGCATTTTGCAGACGGCAAATAAAATCTGTCTCACATTATTTGATTTCTCTTTAATTGGGTAGAAAACGTGAGATTTTACTACAATGTTTTCAAAAGCCTATTTCCTAAGGGTCGTTAAAACTCGGAATTGTTTTGTAAAGGCTTAAAAAACACTTTGTCAAAGTCGTAAGCTGTAAATTTGTTTCAGTGCGCAATAAGTTAACAAATCTCTATTTTACACCTCCCTTTAATCTCAAAAAAGAAAAAAAACCTCGGTCCATATTCACCAACCATTCTTAAGAAATTCTTAGTCTTATTCTTCAAATTTTTCCAAATTTAAAAGTAACACACCTTCTGATTGGCTAAACCAAATGGTTTAGCCAATCAGAAGTTGTGTTACTTTCCAACTTGGAAAATCTTGGAGAATAAGACAAAGAACGTTCTTGAAAATGGTTGGTGAATACGGACCCCGGATCCGTATTCACCAACCATTCTTAAGAACGTTCTTTGTCATATTCTCCAAGGTTTTCCAAGTTTGAAAGTAACACAACCTCTGATTGGTTGACTTCCATTGTGTTGAATTTACTGTAGAATCACTGTCAAATTTCCTCATATTTCCCTCACAGACATGCTCAATGACACTGATTTTCATTAACTCTTTATCAAACGACAAATATTTAGATTTTTCCAAATTGAAAACATTTGCAGACGACAAATCAAAGGTGGCTCAAATAGCGGAATTTGTCCTGTTACAGTAGAAACATTGTAGAAAAAGGACAAAATGCTGGTAACCAGCAAATCTTTTCAAAAGGGTCGTTTCCCAGGGGCATTAAAACCCGGAATTATTTGGTAAAGGGTAAATACTCCATGTTGTACCGACCTTGGGGATGAAATCTTGTGAAAATATTATGGATAAAGGAGAAAATACTAGTAAACAGCATTTTCTCCTATTCCCACAATGTTTTCTACCTTTTTAAATGATAATTC
The DNA here is from genome assembly GCA_945859785.2 of Tridacna gigas. Taxonomy (NCBI): domain Eukaryota; kingdom Metazoa; phylum Mollusca; class Bivalvia; order Cardiida; family Cardiidae; genus Tridacna; species Tridacna gigas. Next base: position 24,659,351 of record OX244030.2, read on the forward strand.
CATCATTTGAGGCACATTTGATTTGTCGTCTTTAAGTGCTTCGAATTGGGACCGTCTGAATTTTCTTTGCCGAGCCCCGGTTGCTCAGTCGTTATAGTATAGGACTTGAGAACAGGAGGTCGCTGATTCGATCCCCGGCTCGGCCAATTTCTTTCCGAGGATTGATGATAGTCATTGCGACAGGATTCATTCCTCTCTCACCGCTGACCATTGTTTCGACGATGGTTATGTGGGAAAGTATCCAGTAGCTTGGAAAGAATATTGTGCGGAGTACTGGTAAAAGAAACTCCTGGAAAGCATGGATAGATGCACTGACCGCCGCGATATAACTGAAATAATGTTGAAAACGGCGTTAAACACCATTCAATCAATCAATCAATCAATCATTAAAATATTGTCGTTTTGTGACTCAAAACCTAAAATTTGTCTTTGGAAGGGTAGACAACATTGTTGGAAAGGAGAAAATGCCGGTAACCAGCATTTACCCCTTTTCTCGCAATGTTTTCAAAAGTCTTCCTCGTTTAAGTCGTTAAAACTGGGGACTGTGTGGTAAAAAGTTAAGGGTTAGTTCGTTTCCGTACAGTTTATAATTCGACTTATTAATAACTATTACAAATAGCTTTAAGGGTAAACATTAAAACAGAAGGAAAGAAAGAAAATTATTTTTTCCTCAATACTATGGAAATCATCGTTGGAAAGGGGGCATTTGCTTGCGAACAAGAATTGCTCAAATTCCCACAATGTTTACCAAAAGCTATCACCTGGCTTTTTTTTTGGGGGGGGGGAGCGTAAAACGTGAGTATATCACTATAATTGGCTAATTAAATATATTATGAAGCAAACGTTTGATCTGTAGGCGAACTATTTCAATATTTATTTCGCCTTTTTCTCTCTGTCTCTTTTTAACAGCGCCGTGTGACGTGTACATAACAGCGGCCGGAGTATCATTGGATTACAGATAGCTTGGTGGAGAAGATCGATCTATCTAGCCTTTATAAATTGTTTTCACTTCAGTTTAAAATCCTACCAAAGTTAACAGGAAGATAGTGCAAACAGGTATAGTTTTAGACGGCAGACGACTTCTGGCGTTTTTTGCAGTATGTGACTTTTCAAAACATCGTGGCAAAAGGTAGAAATTGCTCGTAACGAGCAATTTCTCCCTTTTGCTACGACGTTTTCTTCATGTATTCCGTAATTAAACCCAAATTCGAGAGTGGTTATTTAGATTTTTACGCGGGAGTTTTGTGAAGTCGTCTGCTGTAAATTTTGATTCAGGAGGGTAATGAGTTAAGAAAGCCTGTTTTATAAAACGCTTAGACGGCGTTGTGTTTACATTTTTCTGAAGTTTTATGCACGCATACATGTAGGGCTTTGCGGATTGCGTACGTGAATTCACACACTGGTGTGCGGCAAGGTAGGTGCAAAGGCACCGCTTTGAATGTCCAACTACTTAACCGAGTTTTATAGTGAAAGTAAGGCCGCGGAATATAAATATTTGTACGATGTTCATTGTGGTTTTACGATAGAAGTTCATTGTGAAATATTTTTAGTGTAACAGTGTTAATGTTGAGCTGTGAACGCAGTGTGTATTGCTGTAGTGTGGTATTGTATATGATATATGGTATATATACATAGGTATACTTTTAACCAATACGGATCGAATATCAGGCGGGGTTTCTGGAACTGGCGCCGCCTACAAGATAGAAACCATGTGTTAACTACAATTCATATGTTTATTACGTTTACAAATATTCCAAAATCGATCCACGGCTGCGCTCCGATACGCTTAATTGGCTATTGAAGTATAGCATTACATGGGTTGTCTATAGAACTTAGTCGGTCACTTGAAACTTTACCAAACTGGAGGCCTTCAACGGACGTGGTCGGACGCGAAGGCCGTTCCCACCCCGTGTCTTGTTTAAGAGGTCCCCGAAAAGCGATGGGAATGTGACGATGACGGAGAAGGGACAGGATAAGGATCCCCTCCCCCCGAGCAAGAGGGAGGAGTATGATCGGACCGAGGCCTGGCTTGATGAGCATCCAGATTTTGTACATGATTATTTTGCACGGAAAGCGAAAAGGAGTATGATAGATGGATGGTTGATAGCGCATGCTATTACAAACCTACAGGTAGATAGTAGTAACAGCGGTCATGGGGCTTCGCGAAATAACTCCAAGAATAATTCGGGAGCCAACACGCCCGTGCGCAAAATCTCGGCCCAGGAGTTTGAGAAAGGGGGTATCTTAAACCCGATGATCAGCACCGTCGAGGGCATCCCGACGTTTTTGGGACCCTCCCCCATGGCACATTCCCCCTCCCAAGGGAAGTTGTACGCCAGGTCTAAGAGTGAACTAAAGGAATTAGACGAGAAGGAATTAATGTACGAACTTGTGATGGATATATGTAACGACCTGGATGTAACAAGTCTGTGCTATAAAATTCTCAACAACTGCTGTATTCTGTTGAATGCAGACCGATGCTCGCTATTTTTGGTGCAAGGAAAAGGGACGAATGAACAGTATCTTGTGTCTAAACTGTTTGACGTGAACGGAGAGGCCTCGTTAGAGGAGCTTTCTAATGGCAAGGAAGAGATACGTATCCCCTGGGGTACGGGCATAATTGGATACGTAGCTAATACGGGAGAGGTGGTCAACATTCCTGACGCATACAAGGTAAGCTTGTTGTACTGTACGTTATGAACACTTGATTGATTGATTGGTGTTTTATGCCGCTTTCAACATTATTTCAGTCTGTTGTGAACAGTAAAAATCTCTATTTTGCAAGATGCGAAGAGCCCACTTAAGGCCATTTTACCCGGAAAAGCACCCAACTTTGTGCTTTATTCTGAAGTGTGAAAAAAATGAGAGTTAATTCTGAAGTGTGAAAAAAATGAGAGTTAAAAGTGGTGGGAACGGACATGAAAGTAGCGAATAAGCGGTTCTCATTGCTTGAATGAGCTGAATGAGCAATATAAACCTTTGCTGCATTTTTTGGCTATGTAGAAACGATCGAGCCAGCTCTGTGGAATGGGGGCTCAATGTATCTGCGAAAAGTATCGATCCAGGTCAGCCTGCGCAGTCCGCGCAGGCTGACCTGTGTCGAAACTTTTCGCTATCGGTCAATTTTCAGCATGTCAAAGGTCCAGTGCACCACATGATTCAGTCGGATGGTTATATAGAATGAATGTTATGGATCCATAATTATGTGATAACTTGCTCGGTATCATGCATCACAGAGATGCATTAAACCCCTTTTTGCCAGAGGGTGGCTCCATTATTTGGCATGCAACACACGGACATATGCGTAAAAGTGTGTCGTCCCAGATCAGCCTGTGCAGTCTGTGAATAATCCGAGACGACACTTCCCGTTTTTGTGCGATTTTCTGTTTTACGAAAGTCTGTTGTATGAAAAAAATCTTATGTAGTCGTAAAGTGCCGTCTCGGATTAGCCTGCGCGGACAGCGCAGGCTAATCCGAGACGACACTTTACGCAAATGTCCGAAGGCCCCTTTTTGTGTGTTGCACGCCATTTCATATAGCATGACATGAGATAAGGAGGGAGAGGCGGAAATAAATAACACTAATTTTTCACTAAAATCTCGGTTGAAAAAATACTTCTTAGAATCATATTCTATTGAGTTTCCATAAAACCGTGATAGGTTTTAGTGAAGACTGAGAGAAACCCCGAAAATACAGCCCTTTTGTATGCCTATGATATTATATGCAAATTTATAACAGGCAAGGGTCATATAAATGAGCAATACTCTGGCAAAAGGGGATTTAATGTATCTCCGTAATGCATGATACCAAGAAAGTCATCACATAATTATGGATCCGTAAGACCCGTCTTGTACGATAACCGATTGAATCACGGGGTAGAATGGTCCTTAGACATTCAGAAAATTCACAAATAGCAAAAATATTCCACTCAGGTCACCCTGCATAGATTGCGCAGGCTGACCTTCGTTGATACTTTTTGCAGATGCATTAAGCCCCTTTTTTCACAGAACATGGCTCAAATATATGTACTTAACGCAAATAGAAGTTTAACCAAATACCAACCAATCCAGTGTTTCAACGAGCATGAGGAAATAAGCATTTGAATAATCGCTGGAAAGGATAAAATGCTAGTACGAGAGAAGTGTTCAAATATGAATCAGAGCTCCAGATAGAGGGAGTGATTTTGATTTCAAAAGTGAAAATTTTTATCACTCTTCTCTAAATCCTATCTTATGGGTACTCATTAGAATCGTCTCATCGAGACGATTCTAATGAGTACCCACAACATAGGGTTTGGAAGGGAAATAATGGATTTAGAATACCATCACTTCCTCTTATCTGGAGGTCTGATGAATGCATCTAAGCACTTAAAATTTGATTCTTCACAGGTTTCACTGAAATATTTATTTTGTTCCCTCAACCGATCCCGTGTTTTAACGACACTGAGAAAAAAGAAAACGCATTTGAAATATCGCTGGAAAGGAGAAAATGCTTGTAACACTTTACCATACGACAAAATTTTGGACTCAACCAAATTGAAAGCATTTGCAGACGGCAAAATAGGTACAGCTCAAATGATGATTTTTGTCTTCAAGAGGATAGAAAACTTTGTGGGAAAAGGAGAAAATGCTGGTGACCAGCATTTTCTCCTTTTCTCGCTATGGTTTCAAAAGTCTTATTCTTCCGGGTCGTTAAAACTCGGGATTGTGTGGTAAAGAGTTTACCCATATCCTGCTAAATAAGTTTCAATTAAACTTTCAGTCCGATAGCGAAAACCGCAAGGATGTTTTTTCAAACTTAGTTTTAGGAGAAAAATATATCCTAATCGGACAGTGTAGATCTAAGATCAGACTGTAAGTTCTGTGCAGTCTGATCTTGATCTACACTGTCCGCAAAAGGTCAGTGAGTCGTGCTTAGCAGCTTAGGGATTAAGACAAGTCCCATCATTTGATTCACGTTTAATATTTGTATGAAAATGATTTCTACGTGGACGGGTCTCAAATTATGTCATACAGAGTGGAGTTACTCGATTTCTTCATGAAATTATCGAATCTGCAAAAGCCCACAAAGTCGCGCTTAGCAGGCTAAGTGTTTACCCATAAGCTGCTCACTGACCTTTTGCGGACAGTGTAGAACGAGACCAGACTGCACAGAACGTGCAGTCTGATCTTGGATCTACACTGTCCGATAAGGAGAATGCATGTGAGAAAAGTAGTCAGTGGCTTGGAAAGAAAGTTGTGTCAGTACTGGTGTGGGAAAGCCAGGAAACACAGTCATGCACACTGACAGCCGTGATATGACTTAAGCTGTTAAACTCTAATGCAAACAAACTACGTCTCCGAAACTTGAGATTTGCACTTTGCATTCTGACTGATCTTTATCTTCACCGTCAGCTTAAGCTATTGTAAGCAGTATTAGTTCGCAATAATCTCATCGGATTTAACCCTTAACCTGCTAAATAAGTTAAATGTTACTTTTCAAGCCGATAGTTAAAACTGAAATATTGCTATTTCAATTCATTTTTTGGGAAAAACTATCTCCTTATCGGACAGTGTACATCCAAGATCAGACTGCATTTTCTGTGCAGTTTGATCTTGATCTACACTTTCCTCAAAAGATACTTGAGTCGCGCATAGCAGCCTGGGGGTTAAATAAATGAAAATGCGTGAGTTATAAACTCTGATCTTGATCTACACCGCTCGGTAACGCGTCATAAGGAAGGACGTTTGAGCTTTACACTGTGCAACCCGATCATAATCTACACAATCCGCTAAAACAGTTTGCATTACTACAATAATTGTAAGGATTAGATGCGATACTTGTTTGCAGTACACTATTTACGAAATCCTAGTGACCCATATTCGATAACCAATCAGTGACGATATATAAGGCCTTAACCTTGCAGTCTGATCTTGATCTCCAACCCTCACCGAACCAGCTGGTTTGAATTAGGCACAATACCTATTCTCACCGCAAAGTCTACGAAACCCACATTCAATATCAAATCAGTGAGGACGCCTGCGCTTCATTCTTTCGTTGAAAAAACTCGAGAAATTCCACGTTTTTTTACAAGTTCTATTGGTAGATTCCCACTACTATTGAAGACGACTATTGTCACAGTTTCGTATCGGGAAGCGGACAGTGTAGATCCAAGATCAGCCTGCACGTTTTGTGCAGTCTGATCTTGATCTACACAGTCCACAAAAGCTGCCTAAGTCATCACTAGTGACAAAAGAGTTAACACTACAAGTATTTAAATACCAATAACGCAAACAATCATTTTCTATACCGTTAAATCGGATTATCTCTTTACCAAACGACAACAATTTAGACTGAACCAAACTGCAAGCATTTGCAGGCGACAAAGTACGTATTGCTAAACTGATGATTTCTCTTTCTGGCAGGGTAGAAAACATTGTGGGAAAAGGAGAAAATGCTGGTTACCAGCATTTTCTCCTTTTCCCACAATGCTTTCAAAAGCCTTTTCTTTCAGGGTCGTTAAAAGTCGGGATCGTTTGGTAATGGGTTAATGCGTTACCATGTAGACTACATGTATGGTAACCCATTTCTGCGCAGGCTTTATTTTGCACCTACCAACAGTGTCACAGTTATCTGAAAGGCCAGACACTTGAAGGAAAGAAAATGTTGTTTTGAGACAGTAAGGAAAACTTTCTTGGGAAAATGAGCAATGGCCTGTTACAAGGATTTACTCATTTCTCAATAATGTTTTCCAACAGCAAAAGAATAAAAAGTGGCGTTTGCACTGACGGCGCGGTTATGGGTTAATACTACGATTATTCAGATATCAATAACGGAAAAAAATTGATCTGCCTTTTATAGATCATAAATCTGCTTACTAGGTTAGTAACGAACTTATTAGAACTGATCTATATCAACTATTTCAACCCAACTACCGGTAGTAGTAGTAGTACGAAATTTTTTGGCGGGAAAGAAGCTTGCTTTTTTTTCGTACAAGTATGAAAATATTATGAATGAATGAATGAATGAATGTTGTTTTATGGCGCATCGACAGCTTTGGTCATTTAGCGCGCATATCTGTGTTAAAAGATGACTAAAGGGGAATTTTTTAACTGACAAAGATTTGAACAAAATGATGAAAATATCGTAAGAAAAGGAGTAATAAGAGGGTTTACTGCTATTGGAATGTAATGAAGACTTACTGCAAACACCCATTATCATGCATTTTGACTTCTGAAACGAGAAAATGAACCGATCAATAGAATGCGTAAGGTTTTATACGAAAAATAATCTCAATTTCCGAATTTTGTGAGTTTTTACATTGTAATCGATATTTAACATGCAAGTGCAGTTTTATTTTGAATAAAAATGAGCTATGCTCTGTGAAAAGGGGGCTTAATGCATCTGCGAAAAGTATTGATCCCGATCAGCCTGCGCAGTCCGTGCAGGCTGACCTGGGTCGAAACTTTTTGTTATTGGTAAATTTTCTGCATGTCAAAGGATCATTCTATCTCACGATTAAGTCGGTTGTTGGAAAAAGTGGCTATATGGATCCATAATTACGTGATAGCTTGATAAGTAGAATGCATTACGGAGATGCATTAAGCCCCCTTTTGCCAGAGCATGGCTCAAATGTTATGTGTGTTCCCCTCCTCCCCCTATTTTTATCACATATCAATGACGTATTTTTGATCTCGCGTATGACTGTTTATTCACTTCCTGGTTGTTAAAAATGCTATATCCTGCTGTAACTAGGTCATATTCCTTTCACAAGATTACTACTAGTATTTCTTATTGTCTGATCTGAAATGGTTTTTACTTTCCAAGTATGATGATGGTAAATGGGATCCCGTAAACCCCTTATCTGCTAAACTTGCTGACAAGGAGACCATTCTTGAGAATATTTCTCTGCCTTATTTTAGGATTAGAAAGTAATGCAAGGACTGATTGGCTAAACCATTTGGTTTAGCCAATCAGAACTTGCGCAGCTTTCAAATTTAGAAAATTCTTGATAATAATAATAAGAATGTTCTTAAGAATTGCTGGTGAATACGGACCCGGAAGGGCGCGATTTACTTTATTGTGCAGTAGACCAGCTTTGAAGGCACTGTTTAAAGGTGAAATGCTTTTGCTCTAGAATGTCCACAACGGTCACTTATCTGCATATTCTGGTGATATCACTGCCCTTGCATTATGACTTAACGTCGATGACGCGATTATAGTTCGCATTGCAATAGCAGCAAGATTAACACTGCAATTATTGTTATACTGTAATTTTTGTCGTACAATTGTTAACACTTGGCTCCTTTTCCACCAATGTTTTCTACCTTTTCACTTTACAAATTTCAATATTTGAGTCGCGTTTATTTTGTTGTCAACAAATGCTCTCAATTTGGACAAATGTAAAATTATGTCGCTTGTTAAATTGTGTCGCTTGGTAAAGAGTTAAACAGCGTAAGATACATGAGGACCTATCCCACAGCCTAAAGAGCACAGGGACACAGGCTTTATCAACATACAGACGGGCGGGGTTGGTCAAGAAATTGAATCTTGTATTCATTATTGCTGGCCTAAACTGTTCTGCAGTTTGTTGCCATGTATTTATAAACAAAATAATCTGCTCGTGAATACACCAATTATTTTCCAGACCGGAGTTCGCAGCTGTTTAGATCCACTTGTACCCGAAACCTTACATCTATCGTCTGTATATATTTAGTTAACCTTTACCGAATAAGCTCGTGTTTTCACGAGCTTTTGGAAAACATTGAAGGTAAAGGAGAAAACGCTGGTAACCACCATTTTCTCTTTTTCCAAAGACAGTGTTTACCTTTTCAAAGATGATCCCATCCTCCAAATCACTTTTCTTATATCGTCTGCAAATGCTTTCAACTTAGACGAGACGAAGAACTCTATTGTCTGGTTAAGAGTTAAAAAGTCTTCGACTAATGGCGGAAAGAGGTGGAAATTTCATTGTGTGTTGAATAAATAAGATTGACATATTCATCTGGAAATAAGAAACAGGTGAACCATGCTCTGTGAAAAGGGGCTTAATGCATCTGCGAATTGTATCGACACAGATCAGCCTGCGCAGTCCGCGCAGGTTGACCTGGGCCGAAACTTTTCGCCTTGGTCAATTTTCTGCATGTCCAAGGACCATTCTACCTCATGTTGTTTAAAAACGGATCCATAATTATGTGATGGCTTGATTGGTATGATATACATCACGGAGATGCATTATGCCCTCCTTTGTCAGAGCATGGCTCAGATGTATTTGAAAGGTTAATGCTGCTTTTGGTTTGAAATTCCCAGCATAGTGGGATGCGTAGATCAAAGATCAGACTTTCAAGAGCGAGTGGTTTATGAAAAAAAAAAAAAAACAGTTCTCACTTTTCTGCGTGTAACTGGCTTTATTGTGCACCAGTATATAATCAGCTTGATTTTGGTCAACACGGTTTACAAAAGCAACTTTAGTTCTGATTCGTACTTCATTATAACTTTAACAGTTAAAATCTTGGAAAGTCACGATATGTAGGATGAGACTATGAAACCAGGCACATTTTTAAATTGTACATGCTTATAACAGTTACATTTTTTCTTTGTCCTTCGAATCATTGCCTGTACCGCGAGTTAGATTAACGTCATATTCATAACGTCAACACCGTCACTCAATCACATGCATGACGTCACTTGTGTGATTTCGTCAATATTTATATCTCAGCATCTATGACGCCTAGATACATGATTACATTAACCCTTTCCCAAACAAGCCCTGGTTTTCACGTGTCTGCAGTACAAGTCTTTTGAAAACACTGTGGGAAAAGGAGAAATTGCTCGTAACGAGCAATTTCTCCTTTTCCCCCAGTGTTTTCTGCCCTTTTTGAGAACTTTCTGCCATTTTCATCAAATTTAAAATTGTCGTCTGCAAACTCTTTCAATTTGGACCAGTCCAAAATTTGTCGTTTAGGAAAGGGTTAAAATCGCATGGAAAATCGGACGAGTCGTGGATGTTTAACTTAATATTTATTCACCAAATTTTGCTTTTGGAAGAAAAAAAAGGTTTTCATTCGCCGATGTATTTCTATAATCCGCCGTAGAGCATGTAAGACAAAAACAGATTGCGTTTTCCTTTGTGACCACTATTATAGTGCCTAACCCTTTAACCCTTTCCCAAACAAGCCTTGGTTTTCACGTGTCTGCAGTACAAGTCTTTTGAAAACACTGTGGGAAAAGGAGAAATTGCTCGTAACGAGCAATTTCTCCTTTTCCCACAGTGTTTTCTAGCCTTTTTGAGACCTTTCTGCCATTTTCATCAAATTTAAAATTGTCGTCTGCAAACTCTTTCAATTTGGACCTGTCCAAAATTTGTCGTTTGGGAAAGGGTTAAGCGGCACAGGCGACTTGAAAAAAGGGGCTCTTTCGGACGGCAACGATCAACATCAGACTGCATAGACGTGCAGTCTGATGTTGGATGTATGCCGTCGGCTTGTTAGGTCAAGCTTACAAAATGACATTCTGTCAGGGTGTCAGTGGATTACATTGTCAGTCGTCAGAAGCATTTGTCGCTGAAAGAGTTAAGGTATTTGTTAAATTTCGATTAGGGCTACAGTATAGGCCGAACGTTTTTGTAGCATTATCGCTTTACCCCCATTTACCTTTGAAAACATGTTCGCAATAACTTTTTGTGAAAGGAGCCGTATTTTAGCTGAAATCACGTACACCTCAAATTGAGCTATGCTCTCTTAAAAGGGGCCTTAATGCCTCTCCGTGATACCAATCAGGCAATCAAATAATTATGGATCCATGAAAGCTACTTTTTTTTTTAACAACTGACTTGATCATAGTGTACCACTATCCTTGGATATGCAGAAAATTGACCAATAGCGAAAAGTTTCGGCCCAGGTCAGCCTGCGCAGACTGCGCAGGCTGACCTGGGTTGATATTTTTCGCAGATGCATTTAGCCCCTTTTTCGCAGAGCATGGCTCAGTTATACAGGCCAACTTTAAGAAGAATACTTCTTCCATTATCTAAAACCATAAGTTAAAAAAAAAACACGTCATTATCTTTAAAGGTACTAGCCTCTAACATATTTTTTTTGCAGGGATTTTTTAATGTTGTTGACTTCTGTTAATCATCATACGTATTTTTTTTTCCTGTGGCCTTTTCAAACCCAAGTTGCAATACCTACACCGTGACGTAAGTAGCGCAACGCAATACATCGTCAGTACTTTGTATTGAACATCTACGATCCTAAAATCTTAAAACCACGAAAAGCTATCAAAATTTAAAAACTTCGACCATCCCTTTCAAAGGTCTTATATTGCTTATTGGGCTGGGCATTAGATTTGTAATCAGGAAATCCTGGTTGAATCCCCGCATGCTGTGCTTGTCGCGTGACGTTGGATTTTGAAATCCTGATTGGATCCCCGCGTGCGGTGCTTGTCTCGCGAGGTTGGCTTTTGGAATCCTGGTTGGATCCCCGCGTGCGGTGCTTGTATCATGATGCTGGCTTTTGACAACAACTACAGCCTGGTACCGGTGAATCCCTTGAAGGACAGAAAAAAAATGTGAGCAATCGCCATAATATGATTAAAATACTGTGAGCCATGCTCTGGCAAAATGGGGCTAATTATGGATCCATGAAAGCCATTTTTATAAAACTACCAACTGAATCATGACGTACACTGGTTTTTTGACTTGCAGAAAAATGAATCAAAAGCAAAAAGTTCGGCTCGGGTCAGCCTGCGCGGACTGCGCAGGCTGACCTGAGTCGATACTTTCCGGAGATGCATTAAGCCCCCTCCTTACACAGCTTGGCTCACTGTTGAAAGATCCATCCAGACAAACAAACAGACAAAAAGTTATCCATCCTATATGAAGAAATGAGCGCGTGTCGACAACACACACGTGCTGAACAAATCATGTGACTGGAATGTTGGTTTTTCTTCTATATTCGTCGCTCTCGTTACCGATATGTTCATTCATAATCAGAATATATATTCTCCACGCCTCTATGCACAAGGTACAGCGTATACTTATTTTCAAACGGAAATATAATGTTTCACCTATTTGAATATAACCCTGGCAAGTGCTTACTAAATGTAATTGAGCCATGCTCTGAGTTAAGGGGGTTCAGTGTATCTGCAAAAAGCATCGACTCAGGTCAGCCTGCGCAGTCCGCGCAGACTGACCTGTAACGAAACTCTTTGCTATTCGTCAATTTTCTGTATGTCAAAGGACCTGTCTACCTCATGATTCTCTTAGTTGTTAAAATAGATTTTATTACATTTATCAATACTGAGCTAAACAGATAAATCATTTTCAGGTTCCATAATAGTCGAATCTGGCTACAAGAAAATATAGGTCAGTGAATTTCCAAAATCAGATGACATGTTCTGAGCAGTCTGACCTTGATAGACGCTGTCAGCTTAAGCAACTGAAAGGTCGGTGAGCGGTCTAGAGTCCAAGAAAAATGAAGCTTTAAAAATTCCAAGCTTCAAAGATTATAGTGCGTTATTTGAACCATTTACCATTTGACAGAATTAACCCTTATCCTGCTAAATAAGTTAAATGAAAGTTTCAAGCCGATAGGACAAACCCGAATAATGCTGTTTCAAACTTATTCTTTGAAGAAAAAAAATATCTCCTCATCGGACAGTGTAGATCCAAGATCAGACTGCACGTTCTGTGCTGTCTGATCTTGATCTACACTGTCCGCAAAAGGTCAGTGAGTCAGGCTTAGCAGCCTGAGGGTTAAGACTTGTCTGTATCGAAAGCATTTGCAGACCACAAATCAAACGTTGCTTAAACTGTTGACTTTTGCCTTTGAAAGGGTAAAAAAATATTATGGGATGGCAAAAGAAGAAAATGCTTGTTACTAGCATTTTCTCTTTTTCCCACAATGTTTTCAACATCATACTTCTTCAGGATCGTTAAAGCTCGGGATTGTTTGGTAAAGGGTTTTTAAGATGTTCGTCTATATGCAAGATCTTATGTGTCGACTCGGCGTGTTATTAAAGTTTACCGTTGATTTATGGGGGGATTTGGATTGCGTTTGAACTTTTTACAGCGGAAAGTTAAGTCGACGCAGAGCTGTTTCTCACCCATATCTCTGGGATATGTCTGCGAAATACCTCAGAACTAAAACACAAACAAGGAATAAGCAGTAGCTCTTAATGTTGAAATCTTCAGACATTTATAGAATATTATCTTTTTTTTCAATCATAATGTTGATTTAAAAAAAAAATAACGAAATGTTGGTATTGGACAGTAAATGATTTTGTTTAAGGCTGTGTTATCACTTTTTTGACCTGTTTATTTTTTCTGTTAATCAAACTTTTCTGTAAAACATCGATATAATTTATACAATTATATATATATATTTTTACAATTGTACAAACTGTACGGCTCGAGTCTATTAAAAGATGCAATGATGGGCGTTTAAACAACGGGTGGTTGTTTTGCAGTTAGCAACTCCTCCTATTTTTATTACATCAGAGATGCCGTCATCATGATAATTCATGAAACGCCCTCTCCTCCTATTTTTATTACATAAGAGATGACGTCATTATGGTAATTCATGAAACGCCCTAATCGACAAGTGTTAGAATCTGAACCGAGTCGGAATTCCAGCTTACATGATCCGGACAAGATCGGACAGCGCGGACATGTTACTGACTTGAAAATACAATTGAACGCCAAGTCTTCTGAGCCCGAATCAGTCCTTCTATTTGCACAGAGTAGATCAAGGTCTGACAGCACAGACAGGTCGTAGATCATAGATGGACGATGTCCGCAACTGTTTTAGCAGATATTCGAAAAAGCACCTTTGAAGTTGCATTACTTGGTTGAGTCTGGTTGCCTTGTTGAGAACGTTCATTAAACTTATGTAGCACTTTAACCCGGTACCAAACAATCCCGTGTTTTAACAACTATGGAGAGCAAGGCTTTTGAAAACATGGCGAGAAAAGGAGAAAACGCTAGTAACCAGCATTTTCTCCTTTTCCCACGATGTTTTTTTTTTTAACCCTTTCAAAGACAAATCTTAGTATTTGAGACATATTCGATATCTAGTCATGCAAATACTGTCAATATGACTAAGTGTAAAAATTTATCTTTTGATAGTGTAGGACATAAATCTTTTCTATATTAAGAGCAATGCAATGAACATGTACCATCCAAAAATATGAAAAGTGCCTTCGCGGACATGTGCTTTAAGATCAGACTGCCCAGAATGTGAACTATTATCTTGACTGTACACTGCCCGATTTCATACATGTGGACTAGTTTTCAAATAAAAAAAAAAACAGTAACAAGTGCTTTTTATTCAGCTGACAAAAAAACGTAGACGATGAGGTAAGGGTTATGAAACCAACTGTAAAAACCTCCGAAATTATGATTTGTCAGTTTTTTAATGAAACAGATACATTTTAGCATTACGCCTGAACAAACCTACAGTGATAAGGCTCACGTTCCCCATGAATTAGCTCGACCCTTTACACAACACTCCTATGCTTTAATCCTTTACCAAGCGACAAAATTTTAGACTTGTCCAAATTCAAAGAATTTATAGACGACAAATTGCTTCAGATGGCGGGGTTTGTACTTGAAGGAGTTGAAAACATTGTTGGAAAAGGAGGAAAGGTGGTAAACAGCATTTTTTCCTTTTCACACCATGTTTTCAAAAGGTCACTTTTTTAGGGTCGGTAAAACTCGGGATTTTGTAAAGAGTTAAACACCCTTATGAGAAGGAATTTTGAAATCACAATGGGAAAAAGCAGAAAATGCTGGTGACTAGCGTTTGCATTTTCTCCCTTGTCCTTTTACAGTGTTTCCTACCCTTTCACAGGACAAACCCATTCTCATCAGTCACACTTAAATGTCGTCATCAGATGCTTTGATTTGAGAGCAGTCTGAATTTTTTCGACTGTTAAAGGGTGGACCCTTTCAACGAAAATGGATAGTTTAGCTGCTCTTTTGCGGGCAATGTACTAGTATATAAGGACCGAACTGATCTGAACGTATAGTCCGATCTTCAATCTATTATCCTGTCAAATATATTGTGAGATATTCTGGCTTAACTCTTTACCAAACGACAAAATTTTAGACGAGTCCAAATTGAAAGCCTTTGCAGACGCCAATTTAAATGTAACTCAAATTATGGAATTTGTCTTTGATAGTGTACAAAACATTGTGGGAGAATGAGAAAATGCTGGTTGCCAGCATTTTCTCCTTTTCCCGAAATGTTTTCAAGAATCCTGTCAGTCAGGGTCGTTAAAATTCGGGATTGTCAGGTAAAGGGTTAGAACTGCTGAACAAATATAACGAGCGTGCTTAATTTGTGAAATCTTAGTCCGTATTCACTAACCATTCTTGAGAACATTCTCAGTCTTATTCTCCAAGATTTTTTTTTTAGATTTGAAAGTAACACAACCTCTGATTGGCTAAACTAAATGGTCTTACCAATCAGAACTTGTGTTACTGTTAAATATAGAAAATCTGGAGAATAAGACTAGGAACGTTCTTACGAATGGTTGGTGAATACAGACCCTGATCCAAATACTGTGATTCAGAGCATCTTGGACCAGAAAATCGCGACAAAATGGTGGTCAGTGTACGTTTAGATCCAAAATACTACTATGTAATGTTAGACGCTCATTCTGGTATTTGACCGCTTCTCGCCATGTCGCATGCCGATTTCAGCAGCTCAGTCAGCAAACGTACAGGGCTTGAGATCTTGGGGTTGCTCGTTCGAATGCCTAGCTCAGCCAATGTCTCTCCGAGGAATGATGATGGTCACTTATCTTATCGCTGATCATTGTTTCAACAATTGTTATATAGGAAAGTAGTGGCTTGGAAAGATAATTGTGCGAAGTACTAGTAAAAGAAACTCTGGGAAAGCATGGAAAGGTGCGCTGGCCGCCATGATATTACTGAAGTTGAAAACGCCAAAAAACACCATACAAATAGATAAATAAATAAATAGAAAAAATAGATGGATTCTCTCCACATCACCTAAAGTGGCCCCCAACCCTTTACCATATGGAAAAAATTTAGACTTTTCCGACTCGACAGCATTATCAAATGACATATCATATACAGATTAAATAATTGGATGTGTATTTGAAATGTTAGGAAACATTGTGGGAAAAGCAGGGAATGCTGTTTACCCTCATTTTTTCCTTTTCCTACAATGATTTCAAAATGATTGAGTGTATGGTGTTTAACGCCGCTTTCAACATTATTTCACTTACATCGCGGGGGCAGGTGCACCTATCCATGCTTTCCTGGAGTTTCTTTTACCAGTACTACGCAGAATATTCTTTCCAAGCCACTGGCTTCTTTCCGACGTAACCATCGTCGAAACAATGGTTAGCGGTAAGAAAGGAATGAATCGTGTCCCAATGACTATTATCAATCCTCGGAAAGGAATTGGTCGAGTCTGGGATCGAACCAGCGACCTCCTGTTCTCAAGTCCTGTACGCTACTGACTAACCTACCGGGGATCGCAGTTTTCAAAGGTTTTTTCCTCATGGTTGTTAAAACTCGTCATTGTGTGGTAAAGGGTTAATATGCTACATGTTAACACTTAACTCTTTCTGTAGTGCTAAATATATAAACTCGATCTCTCTAGAGGTGTGAAAATATAATGAAACTCAGAAATATTTTTATCGTATATGGTGGACTGACCATGAAGATGACATAGATCCAGGATCAGACTCCATGATCCATGCAGCCTGATCTTGGGGTTTCAGCGTCCGCAAAAATCCGATGTTTTCGCCCATGACGCTTAAAAGAGTTAAAATGCTAAATAAAATGTATGAAGTTTTCAGTCTTTCGTTTAAAAAAAAAACTCACTGCATTTTAAAAGTTATTTTTGCTGGATAAATCTGACCGTGTCGGACAGTGTAGATCAATGATCTTGATTAACATTGACCGCAAAAGCGAATAGAGCCAAAGGAGTCAAAGGGTTAATTGGAATGACGTAAATTGTATCGTTTAACCTCGCCCCATTTACTTTCTTTTCTTTTTTACAGCATTTTAGTTTTAACCCTCAACCTCTCTACATATTATACACAATCTACGGTCTATTTTTAGAAAAGGTTGTATCATTGCGCACGTACTCCATTTAGAGGTTTTGATAGGCAAGTAGACTATAAACTGTAGAAATGATATGCTCTGAAAACGTCTACATAGTAATTATTTTCCTTCCTTATCGGATATAATCTTTCAAGCTCGGCGCTGTTTTCTAAGAAAACATCGAGGTATTGTCGTAACTCTGGCGTCGTCGTTGTCGTCAGCGTCGTCGTATTGACATTTTGCAGTATCTGTATTACTGAAGATAATACATGGATCCGTGGAAATCGATATTTGACCAATCAGGTCATCGCATTTATTTGGCCCAATATGCAGCCTTGCTGTCTGCTATTTCGGCTCACAAACAAGCGACTGTTAATGTTGGAGAAGTGCGATATTATGTGTGTTTACAACGCTTGAATTTTAGGGAAAAGTTTAAAAGATGTGCCTTGCGATCGTGTACTGCTTACGTGAGATACACGAAGAGATTATAAGTTTGGATTATGATTATGATTGACAATGTGACATCAGCAAAGAGTTTCGATCAACGCTATATATCGCAATGGATTAATTAATGTTAGTTTTTTCCCCTCTAAAACTATCCGAAAAAAACTTAAACTATTTTACAGTGGAAAAACAAAGGTAAAATATATGAAATACTAATCAAAAGAAAGTACGTTCACTTAAATAGCTAATCTTGTTTAATAACCTCTGCACATCCAAAACGGGGCACGTGCCATCAATGTTTCAGTTTGACATTAACAATGACCCTTAGTGCGTGAAGAATGCTGAATGTGAAGATACAGATTAGAGCGCAAAAAATGCAGTTTATTCTTGGATTCAAACCATCTGCTACTTAAATTAAGTACATTTACGTATATTCTTTACTGAAGGTACATGTAGATTTTAATTATGAAACATACTAAGTTCTGTTTTGTACAGTTTTGAAAGTTCTACTCAGAAGGCAACTTATGTTAATTAAATCAGCTTTTGAATTAGCCATATTTAGGTGGATTAGCACATCTGCCATTTCAAAGGGTATGTCGGTAATCCGTTAATTGATAAGATGTGTGTTTGATTGCCGCTGTAATCCACTCGACCACCCGTTGTCTTCAGTATATCATAAGATAAAACAAACTACTGCCAATGATATTAACAAGTTTGTTAATTGACAGCACACTTTACACTTTTTAAAATCATCAGGCAACCATTTTCCCTTAACTTGGAATTTAAACATTTCTCGGACTTCGACCTGTCTGTTGAATAAGACCATCTATAAATATTTGAAAATGCTTGTTATTGAGTGCAATTTATTATCGAATACGATGTTGAGACAAGCCTTACAAAAATATTAATCATCTTTAATTCTATTATTTTTAGGCAAATCTGAGGATTATGGGGTGTTTCATTCTTTCTCGTAAAAGTTCAAAACTTTGCTGGTACATGTACATGTATTACATTGCCCGTAGCCCCTGAAATTCACACTTTTTGTACAAGTCATTGTGTAAATAAGTTCAAGTATCCATATATTTCTTGCCGAGAATCCATCATCGGCAGAAACATATGAAAAGGAATATTTTTCCGGAATTTAATCGAAAGCAACAGTCATGACAGCACGATTTAAGTAGCCTTTCTGCTATACTGTATATGTATTTACTGCGTTTGTTTGTGAGCCCTTAACGACGGTAACTAAGGAAGTCGGTTTGTCTCATCGCCACGGATCCATGTATTGCCTAAAACTTTGACAAGTTGACTATCAAAAGAGGTACCATATATAAAAAAGGGCAGGTAACCATCAAAGTTTTTTTTTTTGAAAAAGTTATTCCCCTCTTTCGACCTAGAAGTTTCATTGAAAGTCAAGCAACCGCAGCCAAGCGTTGGCACACGCATGCGGTACTCTTGTTTTTTTTTTTATCGATGTAGCCGAGTCCATGTAGAGTAGTCGTTAGAGGACAGGACTTGAGATACGTTTTGCAGAAGCATTAAGCCCCCTCTTTACAAAGCATGGTGCATTTCAATAACATTGACTGGTTACTTATCCATACATTCCTGGTGTTTCTCACTTCACACAACTTGTCTTTCCTTGCAACTGGCTGCTTTTTTCACATTCATACAGTCGAAACAATGCACAGCGATGAGAGACGAACGAACCTTGTCGCTTTGGTTTTCATTAATTCTTTACCAAACAATCCCGAGTTTTAACGACCACGAGGAGGAAACCTCTTGAAAACATTAAGGGAAAACGATAAAACGTGACGGCATAGTGTTGGCCTTGTTATAATTATCCGAAAGTATTTGCAAACGGTAAATTAAATCTTTATTGAAACGATAGCAAACACTTTGAGAAGAGGGGAATATGCTGGTACCCAGCATTTTCTCATTTTCTCACAATGTTTTCTAACCTATCAAAGGCACAAAACGTGCAGTCTGATCTGATCTTTGATCTACACTGCCCTCCGAATCGAAACACCATAGATCACAGCAACTCTAAAATTTCAAATATTTAGGTCTCATTTCTAGACTGAAAATATCTGTGGGGTTTATTTGACGCCCCAAGGGTTAATCCTTAAGCTGCTGGGCACAACTCACTGACCTTTAGCGGACAACGTAGATCAAGATCAGATTGCACAGAACTTGCAGTCTGATCTCGAATCTACATTGTCCGATAAGGAGATATCGCTCCTCCAAAATTACCTTTGAAATATGCAAATATTGTTTTTTACTGTCGCTTGAAAATTTCATTTCTTTTATTCAGCGGGATAAGGGTTAAGATGCATACGTCAAGAGGATGCTTATTGCCATGTATAGCTCATTTCTAACAGATGATGCTTCGACATCAATGGAATCATCATCGTTAGCAGCATCAGCCTCATCATCGTCATTAACAAAATGCTGCGAATGTAGGGCTATGTTGCTATGATAGTTGCGTATGTTTGTTGCTGTACTATCTCTGCTGCTAGAAATAGGAGTGGTTCTAGCTAAAATATAAGACGTCCTTAGCTTGTTTCTGTTGATTAAAGATACATCCTTACAGCCAGAGAGAAAAAATACTGTTATAACTTGAAAGTGTGTAGAATGGCTCACAATTTAGTCAGCCGTGTAAACATAGATAAATTTCTTATATATATATAGTGTAAGGGAAGTAGAAATTCAAAGGATTTGTCTTGGATTTAAAACCGGAAATGACAACAGTGATATCTTGGAAGGCCTCCAGAAAATGTAATCCATTTTCTATCATTGTTATTTGTGCAACCTTGCAACTGTCAGGGGCAACATTTTGCACAAAGATACAAGAATAATTATAGTTTCCTAGAAGGAAGATGAAATGGGTTAAAAATGATAGAAAACGAGTATAGATGTATCTTTAAAAGTTGGAAGCAATATATATCGTTTACATATGAAACAATTATACGTCATCTGACTCTTTGAAAAACCATGTGACTCAGTCATAAAAGCGTTGAATATGTAATCTTGAAATCCAGTGACTGATTCCTGCTGATGGAGTTTGCCACGTTACCCTGGGGTAAGACGCTGGAGAGCCCCTGCCTCCTGCCGCTGGAACTGAATAAACTTGCTTGCACCCTGATGTTATTTAGATACTGATGACGGCGGCTATAGCCCTTAAAGTGCCTTTCACGACTATACTTGCCTCTGTGGCCAGTGTAGATTAAGATCAGGCTGCACAAAACGTGCAGCCTGATCTCGATCTACACTGTCCACTTTGCTGAATCACTGTAGACAAAAGCAACCATGAAATTGTAGTTATCTGGTTCGTATTTTTAGGTTGAATATGTCTGCTAGGTTTATTCGGCGCTCTAAGGGTTAGATACCATTCAAACAAGCAAACGATTAATTGATTTGTTTTATATCACATCTACGACTTAACCCTTAGACTTCTAAGCGCGACTCCCTGACCTTTTTCGGACAGCGTAGATCAAGATCAGACTGCACAGAACGTGCAGTCTGATCTTAGATCTATGCTGTCCGATAAGGACATATCTTTCCTACAAAAATATCTTTGAGATAGGAAAATTTGGGTTTTTACTAACGGCTTGAAAGTGTGATTTCCTTTTTTCAGCGGGATAAATGTTAAGCAAGTTATTTTACTCTTACAGCGCCAAATGTATTCACACGACCTCTTTCGTCGGCTGAAAATACAGTCCACTGTAATTTAGAAATATCTTTATTTTAATAGACTTGACTTAACAAACGGACTGTATAGATCTAAGATCAGACTGCACGTTCTGTGTAGTCTGAACTTGATCTTTAGCTTCCGCAAAAGGTCCTGTTTTCGCTTGTCGCGCTGAAAGGGTAAAATCTACTGCACTAATTGCCGTGGTCATTTTGGACTGATCCACCGGTCAGTTAAAAGAGATAAAGCGACCCCCTGGATTGCGACAGATCTCTAAATCATGTCTCCCGCATTGTCTTAATATTTTGTGTCATTTTGTATCAATATACTAGATACTATTTAGATGGTCATAAACTCCTTCATTAAAAACGGCGACATGAATATTTTTTACGGAACCACGTAAACATGGAGTTCGGGTGCGAGTAAACACCCCCCTTCTCGGAAAAATCGAGGTTTTTCTCATGAGTACGTTGGAAAGAACTTTTATTTTTTTTGTTAATTAAGTTTCTCTGTCTGTCTGTCTGTCCATCCGTCCCTCCGTCCATTCCCATCCATACCTACCTAGCTACCTAGCTAGCTAGCTACCTACCGATCTACCTATGTTTTGTTTACATTATTTCATGACAAACAGAGCCTAGTACGAGCTATTAGATCTGAGGCTCAGCTGTTTCTAAATGTACGTTCGTTCGTGTTCAATCCTACCAGTTTTAGGCTATTTTCGTATTTTAGTACAATGGATTGGTAAAGTTTTCTTTGTACATTGTTATAAGATAAGTTTCTCTGTTGATACATGTGTAACGACTGATTAATTGATCGATAAAACCAAACCAACGGACAAAAATCTCCAAAAGCCGACCATTTGCTGATCAAAGAAAATACAGGCGAGCTATATTATATCAAGTACTTTCATTTGCCCAGGGATTTGGGAGATATGTCGTTTATCAATGATTCATTCACAAAAATATCTCAGTGGAACTGCTCATTGCTCTGCTCGCGATATGATGTGATATCGATTACATACAGACCCTTTATCTATTAGATAAATGAGCTATGCTCTGTGAAACGGGGGATAAATACGTCTGCAAAAAGTATCGACCCAGGTCAGCCTGCGTAATCCGTGCAGGCTGACATGGGTCGAAACCTTTTGCTATTGGTCAATTTTCTGCAGCTCAATTTTAATTTCTTCCCTCATTTTAAGAAAGCAACAGGGTATCTGGTTTTCAGCTACCTTTTTTTTTACAGTAGTTTATGGTAGGTTTTTGCTAGGTCTGAAAGAACACGTAACCTAATTTAGTATACCATCAACACGTCGTCTGCGCATGTCAATATACTTCGAAGATTAGACCTGTCTGCTATGACGCATCACTATCCTGTACAGGATAAATATTAATACGCGGTGCGTAAACTAAAACTCTGTCGCTAAAAAAGTAGCAATGGAGAAAAAGGCGATAAACAATACCTCTGTGAAAAAATCTAGCTCGTGTTTCTCTTCAAATATCATAAAAATTCAATTATTTCAAACGGGGAAAATAGTGTTAAAAATATTATTGTTTAAAAACCAAGATTTTGCTATTTTAAAGGTATTTTTTTGAGAATGATTGATTGATTGTATGGTGTTTAACGCCATTTTCAACATTATTTCAGCTATATCGCGGCGACCAGTACACCTATGTATTATTTAGTTGAGTTTCTTTTACCAGTACTACGCAGAATATTCTTTCCAAGGCACTGGTTGCTTTCCTAACCATCGTCGAAACAATGATCAGCAGTGAGAAAGAAATGAATCCTGTCGCAATGACTGTCATTAATCCTCGGTAAGAAATTGGCCGAGCTGGGGATCGAACGAGCTACCCCCTGTTCTCAAGAGCTGTACGCTATCGATCGAACTACCGGGGTTCGGCTTTTGGAGAAAGATATCTACTTATCGGACAGGAATGAATCCTGTCGCAATGAGGCTATCATCAATCCTCGCACAGAAATTTGCCGAGCCGGAGATCGAACCCGGGATTCCCGGGGCTCTGCTTTTGGAGAAAGATATCTCCTTATCGGACAGTGTAGATCCAGGATCAGACTGCACATTCTGTGCAGTCTGATCTTGATCTACGCTGTTCACAAAAGGTCCTTGAGTGGGGTGTATCAGCCTTAAGGTTAAGTTTGTCGTATCAAGTTTACACATGAAGATATCTACTATTACATACTGATGTTAATTACTGTTTAGCAATTTTAACTGTTATTTAAATAGGCTACACAGGTCAGAGGCGAACTAAGAGGTTCGAGGAGCAGAATGTTGCTATTTTAGCAAAACAGCATCATTAACAACAAAAACCAGCGCCTCTCTATTAATTTGTACAACGCGGCACCGAAGTTTATTAATTCCGATAATATCGATGAAGGTATTGCGTGACAAGTACTGTCTAATTGCAACGTGTTTTTAATTTCCTGTATGTCTCTTCCACGAATCCTTTGTTTCGATTGGTTGGCTTATTCAAAGGTCAAGGTCGATAATTACATCCGACTCATGTTCTGTGAAAAGGGGTTTTAATGCGTCTGCAAAAAAAAAAAAAAAAAAAAAAAAAATAATATCGACCCATGTCAACCTGCGCAGTCCGCGCAGGCTGACATAGGTCGATACTTTTTGCTATCCATAAATTTTCTGCATGTCAAAGGACTATTCTACCCCATGACAAAGAAGGTTTTGCGCGAAATTAGTTTATTAATGCGACGACGTGCCTTGTATAATGTATTACGAAGGTGCCTCCGGCCGAATAGCTCAGTGGTTAAAGTATCTGACTCGTGACCTGGTGGTTGAGGGTTGGGGCAAACTTTCTTTTCGGCGATTTTTCGCCTCTTACCTCTGATGCGAGCGAGAAAAGTAGTCAGTGGCTTGGAAAGAAGGCTTTGTCAGTACTGGTGTGAGAAAGCCAGAAAACACATGCGAAGGTGCACTGGCCGCGGCCATTTGAGCCAAGCTGTTAAAATGGCGTTGAACTCAAATACAAACAAACAATTATGAAGGTGCATTACATCCATCTTTTCTATAGCACCTTTCATATTTTCTGCCGAGCCCCGATAGCTCAGTCGGTAGCGTGCAGGACTCGAGAACAGGAGGTCCCTGGTTTGATCCCCGGCTCGGCCAATTTCTTTCCGAAGACTGATGATAGTCATTGCGACAGGATTCATTCCTCTCTCACCGCTGACCATTGTTTCGACGATGGCTATGTGGGAAAGCAGCCAGTGGCTTGGAAAGAATATTGTGGTATTCTGGTAAAAGAAACTCCAGGAAAGCATGGATAGGTGCACTGGCCGCCGCGATATAACTGAAATAATGTTGAAAACGGCGTTAAACACCGTACAATCAATCAATCATTCGTATTTCCTATTGACCCTCTACCTCCTGAAACGAACTGTAGCACACTACTGAGAAATTATCTAAATTAAATGAGCCATGCTCTAGCAAAAGGGGTTTAATGCATATCTGTAAGCTCTCATTTGCAACCACGCGTTTTTTTTTTACTGCGCAGATAATTACCGCACGGTAAGGTACGCGTGGTAGACCATTTCCAACCCTGCGTTTTAATCTAGATTTCCGCAGCAACAAACTGCGCAGTAATCTCTCAATTTTGGCGATTCACCATGGTTGCACATCTATTTTTGAGTCTTCTCCAAAGACGAAAATGGCATAATAACTTAATGATAGAGTTTATAAAGAGGATGATTAGAAGAAGTCGGAGGAGGAAGCATAGATATTGGGTACACGAAATTTTTCAAGAGAAAAATAAGCGAGGAATGTACGCGAATTTAATAAAAGAGCTGCAACTGCACAGCGAGCAGTACTTTAAGTATTTTCGGATGACATCAATAATGAGCATGTTCTTGGATACGTGGGACCACTCATTACAAAAGAGGCAGTCGTGCAAGGAACGATTTCAGCTAAGCAAAAACTTTGCATATACCAATATACCAATGTATCAGGTAGGAAGTGTTTATCAATGAAAGTAACAAAGAGAAAGGGGATTTGAAAGGAAAGCGTGCAGTCAGAGAGTAGAGAGATGGAAGAGAGGGAAATGGGAAGGGAGTACAGAGGCGGGAGACAGACATAGATAGACGGATAGGTAGACAGAAAAAGTGAAGGGCTAGGAAATGGATATAGGATCTTAAACGAGTTGCGATTATGTACAAAACATATGAAACAAGTTTTGAAATCAGTTATTAAGCGAGCCATTGGCGAGTTTAAGGTTCTTTTTTATCACATAACCTCCAGACGTGGAAATACAAAGGTTGCAGTGAATGAACGGCTGAGAAATGCAGCTGAGCTATAGACATCATCACGTTTACGTCATACCTAGAAGCGATCTGATTGGTTCAGACTTTAACGCATGACCAATCAAAACGCTTCTAGCTTATATATGGGTATGCGGATATTTTACCGTGCGGTTAAAAACAAACGTAATGTTTTTTTTCTTGCATGGACTTTTTGCCGCGCGGTGAAAACGCCTGGTTGGAGATGAGACGATAAAATTTAACTTGCCCGTTCATTTTCGCTCTCCGCGTAGAGAAAATCCGCATTACCCTCGCGGGTAAAAATGCATGGTTGGAAATGAAGGCTAGTGCATAGTACGAAGCAAGTCATCACATAATAATGAAACCATAAAATCTATTTTATCTAACAACTGACTGAATCATGAGGTAGACAGGCCCTTTGACATGTAGAAATTTGACCAATAGCAAAAGGATTTGACAGACTGCGCAGATTTACCTGGGTCGATAGTTTTTGCAGATGCATTAAGCCACCTTTCCACAGAGCGTGACTCAAGAATGTATAACTAATATCGTTTAGAGTAATACATGGAAACTTTGAGGCGAAATGAGAAATTCAAGGTCAAAAACAGTTTCTGGTTAAGCATTTGTTTCCCAACATGGTTCGCTGCAAGACGGAAACAAAGTTTTAAATAATGTTGTGAAGTATTGCAGACAACCCTGAAGACTGAAAAAAGGAACAACGATGCAGGTTTTTGTTTTGGAAAATAATGCATTGCGAAGATTACAAAAACCTCACATTTATGTCTGGCAGTCTCGGATTTCTTGTTTTGCGATATGTGTACATGTAACTTTTTAGTTTGCCTGGGTATTGAACTCCGACTTTTCAACCCTTTACCGAACAATGTCGCCTTTTAACGACCCTAGGAAAGAAGCCTTTTGAAAAAAAAAAAAAAATGTTTTCTACCCTATCAAAGAAAAAAAAAAAGCATCATTTTAGCCACATTGAAATTGTCGTCTGCAAATGCTTTCAATTTTGACAAGGCTAAAATTTTGTCGTCTGGTAAAGGGTGAAAGTACATCAACATTTTTTGGTTCTGTAACATGGAATTACAAATAGCAGATGCCCTGAGCAATTTCTCTGTTGGGAAAACAGCTCTTTACTATCTGCATATACGTGTTGGAACATTGTCTAACTTTCTTACCGATGAAGCAAATTTTAAAAGCAGCAAATAAAGTACATCATTCCAGCACCGTAGAAATTTCTAAATTGGGAGTCGCATGAAAATGGCCGATATGCACAGGCACTTGTTTTGTGACAAACTTCGCCTTAAAAATATGCCTTATCAAGTGGCTGACGCTTGGTCTTATGTATTTGATTAATGAGGGCGAAGTGTTGCACGAAACAAGTGCCTGTGCTGATGGGAGTGTGTGATGATGACTTGGGTACAAGTGCAAATGTCTTATTTAGTCTTGCTGTGTCTGATTGTTTGTTTGTATAGGTTTAACCCTTTACCATACGACAAAATTTTATACTCGACCATATTGAAGGTTTCCGCTACAGACGACAATTCTGTTTCTCAAATGTTAGTATTTGTTACCAGCATTTTCTTCTTTTTCCACTATGTTTTCAAACGGCTTCTTTCTCAGGGTCGTTTGAACTTGGGATTACGTAGTAAATCGCTCACGCTTTTCCAACATAAACTCAGTTATGTCGCAGAGACCAGTACACCTATTTATGCTTTCCTGGAGTTTCTTTTACTGTAACTTTGCACAATATTCTTCCCAAGCCACTGACTGCTTTCCCACATAGCCATCTTAGAAACAGTGATCAGCGGTGAGAGAGGAACGAGTCCTGTCGCAATCACTGTCATCAATTTTCGGAAAGAAATTGGCCGAGCTTTCGTCTCGCACGGGACAATTTAAAATATTGTGGAAAAAGTGGAAGCTGCTTGTAACAAGAAATTGCTTCCTATATGCCATTATTTTCATGTATGATCAGACATTGAACTTCAGAATACATCCTTACAGCCAGATAGAGAGAAAGAAAACCGTTGTTTAAACTTGAAAGTGTGTAGAATGGCTCAGAATTCGGTCAGCTGTGTAAACATGGATAACTTACCAATGTTTATGGTGTAAGGGATAAAGAAACTCAACGGATTCGCCCCCATTTCCAACCGGAAACGACAACAGTGATTTCTTTAAAGGCCGCCAAAAATGAAATGCTTTTTTCTACAAAACTGCAACTTTGCAGGCGTCAGGGGTAACATTTGGCATGAAGATAGAAGAATGGTTATAGTTTCTTAAAATAAAGATGAATAGGGTTAAAAACTGGCTGAAAACAAGTATAGATGCATCTTGAATGTTATGTCGACCATACCGTATTGTACAGGGATGTTTTTAGACTTGTCGGCTGCAAGTCTGTTTCAGAGAATAACTTAATGCAGAAGCTAAACTCTTTCCCAGGCGGAAAAATCTTGAACTAGAAAACATTTGCCGGCGATAACTTGAATGCGAGGAAAATGTTGAGACTTGCCTCAGAATTCGCAGAAAACATTGTTAGGAATAGGATAGAATGCTGGTACCCAGCATTTTCTCATTTTCCCACAGAATGCCTTTTCCTCTGAGTCTTCAAAACACAGAATTGCTAGATGAAGCAATACCGAACTCTTACGACCCTTAGGAAGAGGGCTTTCGAAAACATTGTGGAAAAAGGAGAAAATGCTGGTAACTAGTATTTTGTCCATTTTCTTTAACTGTTCCTAACCTGTCGAAGACAAATTTCCATCATTCCAACATCTTATCTGTCGTGTGCAAATGCTTTCAATTCGGA
Source organism: Tridacna gigas (assembly GCA_945859785.2). Taxonomy (NCBI): domain Eukaryota; kingdom Metazoa; phylum Mollusca; class Bivalvia; order Cardiida; family Cardiidae; genus Tridacna; species Tridacna gigas. Next base: position 24,687,626 of record OX244030.2, read on the forward strand.
CGAGTCTACGATTTTGTCGTCTGGTACAGCGTTTAGAATCAATTGACATAGGCCAGAGAGAATGACCGATGAAGACCATATTGTATCAAAATGGATTGAATTCTGTCTTGAGTTGGTGAAATATTTGTGTTGCATCGGATAGAGTCCCTCGAAGTTAAGTCATTTAATCCTTAACCTGCTAAATGAAAAAATAAAAAAAAATTTCAGCCGATAGTAAAAAAAATATCGTTATACGTATTTCATAGTAATTTTTTTTTTCGAGGGGGGAGTTTTTTTATCGGTCAGTGTAGATCCAAGATCAGACTGCACGTTCTGTGCAGTCTGATCTTGGATCTATACTGTCCGCAAAAGGTCAGTAAGTCACTTTTAGTAGGCTAGGGGTTAAGTCATTTAAATTCAAGGTGAAAGCCCGACGTAAACATAAGGTCAGTGCTGCGTTGAGCGGATTAAGGAAACAAAGGCAGGATTTTAACAGCCCCCCCCCCCCCCCCCCCCCCTTTCCCCCTCTCATATTCAAATATCCCACGCGATCATTGCAGACGCCTTTGGGAGAAGAAACGGACAAGAACGGGAGAAGGGGGAAAAAGGATGAACAGTCTTCAACATAAACTTAACTCTTCAGCAAACGACAAAAATGAAGACTTGTCCAAATTCAAAGCATTTGCAGACGATAATATGACTGTGACTGAAGTGATGGAATTTGACTTTGATAGGATAGCAGAGATTGTGGGAAAAGGAAAAAAAAAAAAAACGCTGGTTACCAGCATTTTCTCCTTTTCCCACAATGTTTTCAAAAGTAGTCATTTTTCGGGTCATAAAGACTCGGGATTGTGTGGTAAAGGATTAAATAGACATACATGTATATCTTTTTGAAGAAGTAAATCTGTTGTTGTCTTTTGCTTGCTTTCCTATGATTTTTGACCTGTCGAAGTGTAGTGATCGCTTGAGAAGGCTAATCCAGCGTTCGTAAAATGAAACTTGTCTCACGTGACCTCCCGTTAATCCCCCAGCCTTTATAATTCAACAAATCTATAGGTTACATGGATGTGAAAGAATGTCAATTTTAAGTACGTATGTTCTGGTGGCGTATCATAGACTTAAACGATCCCGAGCTCATGTAAACCTGTAGATGACCGGCCCGAATAGCTCAAGTGGTAGAGCGTAAGACTCGTGAAAAGCAAGTTTCGGGCCACTTGAGGGTGTGAGTTCAAGCCCCACGGTTGGCCATCTAAAATTACCAACAGTCTTTCGGATGAGACGTTAAACCGAGGTCCCTTGTGACGGTGCTATATGCAGAGCACGTTAAAGAACCAGGCGTAAGGACCAGCCCGCATAGCTCAGGTGGTAGAGCGTAGGACTCGTAAACGTCATGTTTCGGGTCACTTGAAGGTGTGGGTTCGATTCCCACGACTGGCCATCTAAAATCACTAATAGTCTTTCGGATGAGACGTTCAACCGAGGTCCCGTGTGACGGTGCTATACACCGAGCACGTAAAAGAGCTAGGCGTAACTTAGGATGGGTTTCGTCCAGTATCTTGCACTATCCCCCGTAACAAAACTAACGGTCTTCAGGGGGAGCGTCGCCCATATGGGAAACCGATGGCGGCGATAAACAAACGCAAATCAATCAAACCAGGCGTAACTTTTGGTGGGTTTCGTCCTGTATCTTACACTATCCTCGGTAATAAAACAAGGGGGCGTCGTCCATATGGGTCATCGGTGGCTACGATAAAATAAACGGAAATATCAATTAATGAACCTTTAGATGAGGCGGAATTTTCCAACTCGAGGACGGGACCCAGTTTTGCAACTATAACTCTTCAGACAACAGAATTTAAACCAGTCCATATTGAAAACATTTGAGCCATGCTGTGGCAAAAGGGGGCTTAATGCATCTCCGTGATATGATACCAAGAAAGTCATCTTATGGTTAGGGATCATAATAGCCACATTTTGTAACAGCCGACTTATTCATGAGGCAGACTGGTCCTTGGACATACAGAAAATTGAAAAGTTTCGGCCCAGGTCAGCCTGCGCGGACCGCGCAGGCCGACCTGGGTCTAAACTGTTCGCAGGTGCATTAAGCCCCCTTTTTCAAGGGCCTGACTGATGTGCAGACGACAAGCTAAATGTGGCTTAAATTAGCAGATTTGTCTTTGATAGGATAGAAAACTTTATGGGAAAAGGAGAAAATGCTGGTTACCAGCATTTTCTCCTTTTCTCACAATGTTTCCAAAAGTCTTCTTCCTCAAGGTGTTTGGAATTCGGAGTTGTGTGTTAAAAGGTTAAGTGCAATTTGGTTGGGTTTGGTTAACGACGAACACTCTGTGCAGTCAGATCTTATATCTACATTGTCTGTAGCGTATCTTATGGGGTCCTGCGTGGCTCAGTGGTAAAGTGTGGGACTCGTAACCTGGAGGCCCTGGGTTCGAGCCCTACCTGATCCACTGGGCTTTTCGTGGGTGTGTCCTTGGTTTCACCAGAAAGAAAATACCGTATCGGACAGTGTAGATCAACGATCAGACTGCACGTTCTGTGCAGTCTGATCTTGATCTACACTGTCCGCAAAAGGTCAGTGGGTCGCGATTAGGAGCTTAAGGGTTAAACCTTTACCAAGGGACATATTGTTTATTATTCAAGATATTGGCAATTTATCTATCACAGCTTACTAAATTCTGAGCCATTCTACACATTGTCAAGTTTTAACAGCTTTCTTTCTCTATGGCTAGTACTGGTAAAACCTAGGAAATCACATGAATATGTGAGCTGTCGCCGTGATATGACTGAAATAATGTTGAAAGCGGCGTAAAACACCATTCAATCAATCAACTGTATCTTATACTGCACAGATCGTTGATCCGTATCATTTGGTGAAGATGACCGTTAATCCGTGTCATTTGGTGAAGATTTCTATTTACCTTTTAAAGATACATCTGCACTCTTTTTCAGCCAGTTTTTAACCCATTTCATTTTTTTTTTTATCTTTTGAAATTGTAACCATTTTTGTATCTCCACGCCAAATGTTGCCCCTTTGGGTTGGAAGATTGCACAGATGACGACGGATAGAAAATTAATTTCATTTTCTGGAGGCCTTCAAAGAAATCACTGTTGTCGTTTCCGGTTTTAAATGGAAGAAAATTCCTTCTGTTTCTTTGTCCCTTACACCATATATATATATTGAAATCAATGAATAAAAGAGATCAAAGTCCAAGTATCATTTTAAAAGATATATTTTAACCCTTTCCCAAACGACAAATTTTGGACTGGTCCAAATTGAAAGAGTTTGCAGACGACAATTTTAAATTTGATGAAAATGGCAGAAAGGTCTCAAAAAGGGTAGAAAACACTGTGGGAAAAGGAGAAATTGCTCGTTACGAGCAATTTCTCCTTTTCCCACAGTGTTTTCAAAAGACTTGTACTGCAGACACGTGAAAACCAGGGCTTGTTTGGGAAAGAGTTAATCCTTACTTATTTAGGCCATTTTAACACTTAAGCTGTTGAATAAATGAAACGCAAATTTCTACTCAATACGAAGAGCCCAAACATTGCGGTTTCAAAGTTGATTTCACCGGAAAGAAAATACCGTATCGGACAGTGTAGATCAACGATCAGACTGCACGTTCTGTGCAGTCTGATCTTGATCTACACTGTCCGCAAAAGGTCAGTGGGTCGCGATTAGGAGCTTAAGGGTTAAACCTTTACCAAGGGACATATTGTTTATTATTCAAGATATTGGCAATTTATCTATCACAGCTTACTAAATTCTGAGCCATTCTACACATTGTCAAGTTTTAACAGCTTTCTTTCTCTATGGCTTGTAATGTTGTATCTTTTAAAGTTTGAATGAATCAAAATGAAAGTTCCAGATAACTTCAAGAATCAAAATGTTCCCAGTTCAAACATCTTTTTTACGGGAAAATTTTACCGTGCTGGACATTGTCGATTCAAGATCAGTCAGTGCAAGCTGGTCTTTATCTACTATGTTTGCAGAAGCTCAACGAGTCGCGTGTAGGAGCCAAAAGGTTAAGATTAGCAGGCTGATCTTCGTCTGTTTTCTTCGCAAAAGGCAACAGACCTCATAAGTCGCAGTGTAATAGTCGATACAACGTGATCAGTTCAGATTTGTAACACGTCACTTATAAGGCAATCACTGTCTGCTAATTGAACGACACTGCCCATAGCTATAGGTTCATCAAATCTGACGAAATTACATTTTCTCCCTGGTCTCTGTTGACCTTCAGATCGACAAAAACGAACGTCATTAGGTTTTTTCCGTCTCTGCCTTCAGGGCAGTTCTGACTAAAAGTAACATCATTTAACAAGTTTGCCACGAGACCTGCGGCGGTGTTTGAGCTGGTTCATTTATTTCCTGTTTTCTTGCTGCAGCGAGAGCATTTGCCTATGTAGTTCCAGCGTTCCACTGTGTGTATTGGCTGATCTTGGTCTGCACTGTTTGCAAAGGACGCTTAAGATTGAGAAGCTTAGGATTCGGATTAAATCTATACCAAACGACAGATATACATGTAGATGTATAGATGTGTCCAAACTGAAAGCTCTTGCAGACGACAATTTCAAATGTGATTCAAATGATGGAATAAGTATTTGATGGGGTAGAAAACTTTGTGGGAAAAGGAGAAAATGCTGTTTATCAGCATTTTCTCCTTTTCCCACAATGTTGTCCAAAACCTTCTTCCTGAGGGTCGTTAAACTTCGGGATTGTGTGGTAAAGAGTTAAATTGAATTGAACAAAAAATTCTTTTACCAGATGATAATGTCCAAATTGAAAGCATTTGCAGACGTCAAATTAAATGTAACTCAAATTATGAAATTTTTTTGAAAGGGTAAAAAACTTTGTGGGAATTGCCGGAGAAAATGCTGATTACCTGCATTTTCTCCATTTTCCCACAATGTTTTCTTTTGTGGTTAAGGTGTTGTCATCGGACACGGTGTGGCAAGGTACCCGAAATTCTTTTGTTTTAATGTGTTAATGCTTGGACTGGCTAAGTACAGATCTAGCTTAAGTTAAGACAATGTGGATCCAAGATCACACGTAATATTCTGTCTCAAAACAGCTTTAACCCTTAGGCTGCTAAGTGCGACTAGCTGACCTTTGGCGGTCAGTGTAGATCAGGATCAGACTGCACAGGACGTGCAGTCTGATCTTGGATCTACACTATCCGATCAGGAGACATTTTTCTCCAAAAAGATAAGTTTGGAATAGCATCATTCGGGCTTTTACAATCGACTTGAAAGTTTCATTTACCTTATTTAGCAGGATAAGGGTTAAACTTACAGCATTTGAATACAAGTATCTTTTTACAAGGTGATAACCTTGGAGGTCTCACCTTCTCATGTCAATCGTCAAACTGAAGCCCTGTGGACGAATCACTCCACTGTTCAAAGAAAAACAGGTCATCATACATCAATGGACAGACGCGTCTGTGTCATTTATCGTGTGAAAAGAACATGCGCATTGAAAAGAATCACCCCAAACCACCCCAAGCCACTCAAAAAACACCCCCAAACTACTGTCATTCCACCCAAAATCACTTTCTTAACACCTAAAATCGCGTACAAAACACTTACAAACACAATTTTTATGGAGGAAAAAAGTCTTGAAATAATGCTATCAGTCTTGAAAAAAATGCTGTCAACAGCCAGATAAATGAATTTGTAATGAAAGGTTCCACTGTTAAAACCTTTTTGCTAGCAAATTCATACCATCACCTTCTATAAGTGCTTTCAATACTTTGATTTAGTTCTGGTTTGGTACCTGTAACATTTACTGATATCCCGTCATTACTGAAGATGTCTACTGCAAATGAATTATCTAAAAGTCAACCAATAGAAAAGGACACGTAACCCTCAAAATGTTCTCACACAGTTATGTCCCCTTTACGACTAAGAATTTTCAATGAACGGCCGTTGCTGCCAGTATACTTGTTTTGCTAACCGTACGTTTTTCCCTAACAGTTAAACATCAGAGAACCTTTAACAAGAAATTGATTGAGCAAACATAAACTTGATGAAAGGCCATCGTATTGTGCACGCCAACATGAAGTCAACAAGAAGTCAATTATCTTAATGACTAATTAGTACTCTTTAAGTGTGGGCTGCTAAAGTAAACTATAGGAACAATGTAAAGTCACGTGATAGCGACACGCAATGACGCTGGGGGTTAGTGCGAGACGAGTATTTGATGTAAACTAGTAGTATATATTATACCAATTAGAAAACAAAACTTTTTTCTACCGTCTCATACCGTCTCATACCGTCTCATAACTAAATGTTCTCTAAAAAAGGTTCCTAAAAAAAAATTAAAAAAAATTTTACCTTTAAACCGCTTTAACCCATTCCTCCCTTCCTTGCTTTAAACCGCTTTAACATTCACTAAATCTAGCTAACAAGGCGCATCATACAACAGCTAACCGGCTTATGAGTTAGTGGGTGGCTTAAGATTTTGGCGAAAATAAATAAATAAAAAAAATTTTAATTTCTTAAAAAAAAAATTTCATCATCATTGCATCATTGCATCATTGTATCATTGTATCAGCTAACCAACAAACCCATCAACTAGACAAACCTCCCCATCAACCAACGCGTCACGCAATGGCTAGCCGGTTTATGAGTTAGTGGGTGGGCTTCGGATTTTTAATAAAAAAAAAAAAAAAAAAAAAAAAAAAAAAAAATTAATTTTTTTATTTTGTTAACATGTAAATAAAAATTGATTTTACTTTTTTAAAATCCCAAGAATATAATAGGTGAAGACACATAGATAAAAATGAGTTTTACAACCGACCAAGAAACAAAAGAATACATTAACGAGATGCTATTTCGTTATAACAACTTTAACCCAGAGACCATGACCTTTTCCGTGGAAACTATGGGCCCCGATGGTAAATATTATACCAAACAAATGCATCCTGAAGGAGCCTGGGATGAACTAGATCCAGAAGAGCGCAGACAATACCTTCGAAATGACCACACACACAAAGAAAAATGGTTAATCGAGTCCATCTATAAAAGTATAAAACAGCTTAGGGACTATCCCCCTCACACAAAAAATTACGGCGTCTGCAACAAATCTAAATACGAAGAATATGATCTAGATAACTCAGATGCCTGGATAGATTACGATAACAAGACCGTTAACGTCCGCCTTTATTGCCCCAAAACAAACATCTCTCACGTGGTATCGGGCAACCTAGAACAAGGTGAATTAGCATATGAAGAATATCTAGGTGAAAAATTCGAAAAAGCCATGGAAATGTTTAAAGAGGATGTTGTCTATTATCTAGAAGGCTATGCAGAATACTATAAAGATGATTTTATCGAGTATTTCAATGACCATATTGAAGAAGAAGAAAAAAATGAAGACGTTGTCATGAACATGTTTATAGAGCTTATTATCGAACCAGAGATTCGAGGGGAAATAAAAGCAAGACTAGATAAATTTTGGGAAGATGTGAGATTGAAGAAAATTTAAAAAAATAAAAAAATTTTATAAAATAAAAAATTTTATAAAATAAAAATGCTAGAACTAGAGCCAGATTTTAAGCAAAAGCTAAGTGACCTACTTAAGGATAAATCAAATATTCATCCCATAAACACAAACAAAATCATTTACACAAATGGTACCGGTCTAATGCCCTATAAAAATCCTAGATGGTTTAGTGATATATACTATTACTACAGTAAAATGCTTTATGAACAATCAATAGAAGATCTAAACATAATATTTCGCGGTGGCGGCAGCAACATACATGTTAGGCATTGTTTTTTCTTTGAAGATTTAAATGATTTGAAACAAAGATTTTTAGACTGTCCAAACAAATTAAGTTTCCTTGAAAGTTGTATTAATGATATTAAAGAATACAGTATAAACATAAAACTTTAAGTTTCTATAAATATTTAACCCAGTAAAGGGTTATATATTTTACAAGTCCAATTCTATCAGTATAGATACATAAGAATTAGTTACCTTTGGATTTTTTGACATAGTTTTAAAATTTATAACATCACATTGGTTGACCTCAATAGGAGGATTAAACTCTGTACAACTACATAACTCATCACGTTTTTTAATAATATTTTTTCCAGTTTCAACAGATGATATGGTTATTTCAAGTATACTATCATTATCATCTTTTGGTAAAGAAACTAATGTGCCGCGTAATATTCTTCCTGACGCGGATAAACAATAACCCCCCAATGCATGAGATGGACCGGATAAACCATTACCAAATGAAAACTGAAAGCTGTTTTTCTTAAGTTCCCCCTTTTCCTCAGCCCACACAGTAATTATAGGTTTTGGTTTAATACCTATTTTTTCATCTACGTAGGATTTTGTTGTTAAATCTCTTTCTTCTACGGGAGCCGCAGCATTTTTTATAGTAAAGCCTTGCATATTTATATTCGCAGCAGCTGTAAAGCTTCCATCAGGATTTTTTACAATGGCGCCCCCATTATCAACATAATTTTTATTGACAGCAGCATCACGGTCTATTGGATTTGGTAAGCCGGTGATTTGTTTGCCATTCATAATTATTTTACCAGCTGCTAAAAAAGCCCCAGCATGGTTTAGTGTTAAAGCTCTTTCTCCTGCGGTGGCCGTCTTAACAATGTTATCTACATAAAACTTATTTGCAACTTGTCGATTATTTATAGGTGAAGCAATATCGTTAATCCTCCATCCACCCATAGAAATGTCACTACTTGCTGTATATGCATCACCATCATGAATAAATGCACGATTAGCATAATCTACATATCTTTTTGTAGCAGCATCCATCGGGGATGTAGGATCTATAAGATCCATTAAATGATACCCCTGCATGTTTATATCTGCAACAGCAGACCAGGTACCATCTTGTTGTTTTCGTATTGCATTATTACCATCTACATATCTTTTTGTAGCAGCTTCACTGGGCTCCTCAGGTTCATCTAAGTTTTTTATTTTATTAAAACCCATGTTTAGATACCCCTCTATATGATACCCTCCGTTTTCATCTAACAACCCTGAGCTACTACCATCAACATAACTCTTAGTAGCAACATCTTGTGGATTTACTGGATTACTAACCCTTGTTAATGTGTTACCATCCATATTTATAGAACCGGTAACAATGGTTGTTCCATCTTTACGTAAAAAGTTGTTAGAAATGTAAGCAAGTGATACACCATCACCACTTGTTTTAACATCATCCATTCTTCCAAATTTATCAACAGGCATTTTTAATATTGCTAAAAAAGTTTATTTATAATATCTTGAAATTTATTACCCAAGCACAATTCTTTAAGAATGTACAAACATAAATGACCACAAAATACTTCACCTGCTTGTTGTAATTGATCCGTATTGTAGTATATAGGTTGTTTTAAATAATCTATAATTTCGAGAGGCGGTTGAATACCATAACTATCAAAATAAATTTTTGTCTTTCCATCTTTAAACCAAGCAACCCAATGTGTACCAGGTCCGCCTGCGTCATCAAGATTTAATATACCACATTCTTTATTTCTTACTTTTTTAGGTAGAGCTTCTCTTAAAAATATTCCTCTAAAATTTTTTATTTTTAATTTTTTTGCGGCATCCTCAAGCTCAAAATTACTTAATGGTTTATTTGGTAAAGTTATATTTTCAATTAAAATATTTTCCATTTTTATATACTTAAATATTTACAATAGCACTATTATCAACCCATGAATTAAACTCATCAGAATAACCTTTCCACTTTACAAGAGATTTCTTTTTTCCCTTTTTAATAACCTTTTCTATCCTATACACCTCTTGACTCGTTTTTTGTAGTTCTGGCTCATAAAAAGAACCTTTTATTTCTTCACCATTTAAATCTTCAATCTTATACGTTATAGGCGTCGTATGTTTTACTTCTGTAACTGTAAAAACCTCTTCAGTCCATCTCGTTGTATAACCTTTTTCAAAAGTCTTTTTCTTTTTACTTATTCTTACTTTGTCTCCAACAGAAAACTTTGGTTTGGTATCCTCCCTTACTTGATCATAATCAGGATACAATGTTGTCCAAACTTTATTTTCATTCTTCTTCTTACTTGCTTCAATTGGCGTCATCTTAATAGAAGAATGTCTCGTGTTATTGTATTCCTTAACAAGATTTTGTAATACATCAATATAAACATTTGTAGAGTGAGCAGAGAAATACTTCCACATTTTTTCTTTCATTGTTCTAATCCATCTCTCAACAACGCTTGATTTTTCTTCATTTTCAGTAGAATACAATTCAACCAAATCTTTAACATCTTTGTTATAAAACTCTTTCCCCCGATCCACCCACATTTTTTCTGGCTTTCTTTCCTTAAAAATACTCTTCAGTGCAATAGAAACAGATTTTCCTGTTTTATCCTTTAATGGTATAAGCCATCCATATTTTGAAAAGATGTCAATGACAGCAAGAAGAAATTTTACTCCACGATTAAGTTTAGAAAATGCTTGCATATCTACTAAATCTGCTGCCCATATTCTATCGATACCATTTACTCTAACTCTCCTTTTCTTAAATTTTCTTTTTACAGGTTTATGTAATTCTTCTGCTAGTGAATTTTTTTTTTACCGACACCCATACCAAATCTTTTTTTGGTTCCTATCAATGAAGAAACCAATCCTCTTTCCATTCTTTCCTTAATAGTTGGATTATAGATACCGTTTAACTCTTTAAGCATATTAGCATCACACACATCATTACGTGTTTTTGTATCATTATGCTTAAGATAACAAATATCATGATGATATGCTGCTTTGTCAACGCGATTAACAGGCTTTGACCAATCTTTAGGTGTTAAGTCAGGATTTAATCTTTTCTTTAACTTGGTACCGGGACCAGTAAAATTATGACCAGGTAAGTGCATTTCAACAGGTAAGTTATTGATTGCTTTGTTTAACAATGAACCACCTTCTTTTTGTTTAACAAATTGTGTTTTCACGGTACCACAATTAGCGCATTTTCCTCGCACCATATTTTTACCATTTTTACTTACTACACATTGCAAATCTGTAGTATCAGTTTTCTTTTTACATTTAACGCAATACATTTTTTTATATTAAATAAATTTTTTTAATATAAAATGGATATTGTTAATTTATCTTGGAATGAAACATTAGCAAAAAGATTTAATCATCCTCTTTTACCTAGGAGTATCAGAGGTTTAATAGTAGGTAAATCAGGATGTGGTAAAACTACACTTTTACTTAACCTTTTGTTAAGACCTGATTGGTTAGATTATGATAACTTATACGTTTTTGGTAAAAGTTTGTTTCAACCAGAATATCGCATACTTAAAAAAGCTTTTGAAGAAAAAATACCAAAAGAATACATACTAAGGTTGTTTTCACTTAAAGATGAAGTTCAAAACCGTGATATTCCACCTACAGCATTAGTTGAAGAATGGGCAAAAACAATTAAGGAAAAATCTGATATCAATTGTGAATTTTTTGAATATGCTAGTGATGTTCCTGACCCAAGAGATTTAAATGCATCAAATAAAAACTTAATGATATTTGATGACTTACTTTTAGAAAGACAAAACAAGTGTGAAAACTATTATGTAAGGGGTAGACATAGTAATGCTGATTGTTTTTATCTGGCACAAAATTATTTTAGACTGCCCCGTCAAACTATTAGAGAAAATGCAAACTTAATATGCTTGTTTAGACAAGACTTAAAAAATCTTAATCATATTTATAGTGATCATGTAGGGGATGATATGACTAAAACAGAGTTTATTAATTTTTGTAAAAAGTGTTGGGAACAACCTCATGGTTTTGTAGTGTTAGATTTAACTAAGAACCGTAATGATGGAAAATATAGATGTGGTTTTGACAACTTTTATATACCACGAGATTACAAAGATTACTATTAAAAATATATTTTCATTTTATAAAATGGAAGAATTACTTGAAAAGATAGTAAAAAATACTAACCATAAAACATCATTTCAAATTATTGTAAGTGACAACAAAACAGAGTTTAGAACAATACTTAATCCTCCACTTAAATTAGAAAAAGATAAAGAATATGAAATAGCATTGGTTAATCTTGAAACTTATTATTCATTTCCTAATATTGATGCAAGCAATAACATTTTTGTTTATACGCCAGATAATGGAACATCATGGGTAAAAATAAGAATACCTGAAGGAAGTTATGATCTAGCTGATATTAATGATGTAATTCAACAAGAAATGAGAAAAAAAGGTCATTATGATGCTGTTAATGAAGAATATTATATTAGCATCTCAGCAAATACTAATACTTTAAAGTCTATTCTTGTTTTAGAAAATGGTTATCAAGTAGATTTTAACCAACAACATTCTATTGCTAAAGTATTAGGGTTCTCTCGTGCTAAATATGAACAAGGATTTCATGAATCAGAAAATGTAGTAAATATTCTTAGTATTAATAGCTTACTAGTTAATATAGATTTAATTTCAGGTAGTTATGTTAACGGTTCACAAAAAAATACAATTTATAGTTTTTTTCCAAATGTATCACCAGGATATAAAATAATAGAAAATCCAATCAATTTAGTTTATCTTCCTCTAACATTAAATGAAATACATGATTTAAATGTATCAATTACAGACCAAGATGGAACATTACTAAATCTTAGAGGGGAAAATTTAACAATTAGATTTCATATAAGAGAAGCAAGATAAATATAAAAAATGACAAACTATATTAATGCAAAAATAAATATATCAGACGGACAAAAGGAAAAAATTTTACATTCTTTTAGAAACAAAACTCCAGCTAGTATTCGTTTAAAGCATGAGGATATTCATGGTAATGATGTAGTAGCATTAACCAAATCTCAAGTAAATAAACTTACAAAAGCTTATAAAGCTGGTAAGGGGTCAACGTTTAGAATGTCAACTAAACAACTTAAGCATAATATGAAAGTAGAAGGAGGATTTTTACCTTTGTTAGCAGGATTAGCTTCATCAGTTCTACCTACATTAGCAAGGACCGTTTTACCTGCTTTGGGAGTTGGTGCATTATCTGGTCTAGCTTCTTCAGGCGTTCAAAAAGCAATGGGTAATGGATTGTATCTTAAGAAAGGTGGTTGCCTCTGTCAAGTAGAAACTGATGGTGAAGGTTTATTTCTTAGTCCAGCTAAAGGTAAAGGATTGAGTTCCGTTGGTGATGGATTGTATTTAAAACAAGGTGGTAAAATTTATGATGGAAAAGGTCTTCTTTTAGGACCTAATAGTCCATTTGCTAATATTCCTATATTAGGTGCAATATTGTAAATTAAAAATATGAATGTGCATAAATTTGGAAATGGAAAACATAAAATAGTTCAACCAAAAACTATTTTTTGGAAACCTGTAGAAGTTAAGTATCCAGCTAAAAAAGTTAATCCTGTTACATGGGATATTTTTACCCAACAACCGTTAGTAATAGAAGGAGGACAAACGATGACGATAGCCTTAGGTATGGGCTTCAATATGAGTAAAGGTTTTGTTTTAGCTTCTCTATCTTATAATCTTAAACTTAATCAATTATCTATTACAAATGAAGTTACGTTAGAAGAGGTGGATGACATGGTTGCAACAATTACAAACAACTCTGGTAAAATAAAAAAAATACAAGAAAACACCTTTTTGTGTCGTCTTTACTATTCTATTTAAAAATATGTTGCTGTTAATAAAATGGAACTAAAAGAAAAGATTTATCCAGAGCTACCAGAAGCACGAAATATACCAAATGCTCCATCATTACAGCCAGTAATAACAGCAGAAGACAATGGCCAATCATTCAGGTTACAAAAGATATCAGAAATTCAGACTTTTCTAGAAAGTGAAGTTAGGGAAAGAGAGCAACTAAGTAAAAAATACTTGAAGATTAGTAAGAGTGTGGACAATGTAGAAGCTGGACTAACCGTTATAGCACTAGGTGCCGGAGCAGGGGAAATCGCTTTACTATCAACCGTAGTAGCGATACCTGCAACTATGGTTCTAGAAGGCTGTGCTTTAGTTGTTGGGTTAGCCGCTTTAGTGGGTAAGTTTGTAGTTAGAAGAAGCAGAACAAAATCTGAAAAACATCTTCAGATTAAAATGTTAGCAGATTCAAAGCTAAACACACTACTTACACATATATCAAAAGCAATAACAGACAACAAAATAGATCATTCAGAATTTACTTTAATTATGGATGAATTGGAAAAATACAAACAAATGAAGGAAGAAATTAGGAGTAAGTCTAAGAAAAAAAGCAAGCTAGAGGAGTCAGAGTCTTTGATAGAGAAGGGACGAATAGAGGCACGGGAGGAATTCAGGAGACTTGTAGAAAGGCATTCAAATTAAAACTAAAACCGCCTAAGTTTAAGTGTTCTTGTGCATGTGAGATAGACAACACAAATTAAAAATTTTTTTTACTTTTTAAAAAATGTCATTTTTGAAGATAAAAGACCCTTTAAAAAGGGAATCGACAGTAAAAGAATATCTTGCTACAATGAAAAGAATTCGTGATAATCAGCTTGCAGAGAGAACCGGGGATATCGAATTACAAACAGACCTTTCAAAGTTTTTTAGACCTATTACAGAAACACAAAAAGCTGCAACAAAGGAGATTACAGAAGGGCTTAAACCTATTAAAGAGGGGATTGAACAGCTACCACAGGCTATTACGTTTCCTGCCTTTCCTTCTATAGAAGCTAAAAAAAGTGATGGTCTTACTGATGAAGAATTAGAAGAAATAATTTGGTTTAGGGATCGAATGGAAAAAGAAAGTGATCCATTATTGCTTATTGGACCAGAAGCAACAAAGCAACTAAAAAGATATACAAATAAGGATGAAGCTGATACAACTTATGGGATATATGATAAAAAAGGTAAATTTTATATTGGCAATGAGAAAGCAGAAATTTTAGGAGATGATCTTTTAATTGCAAATAAAATTTATGAAGGCACACCTGGTCTGTGGGAGTTAATTGTATCTAAAAAACCGGATGAAGATAAATTTGATGAAGAAGATTTTAAAAATTATAAGGAGTTAATGTTAAAATCTGGCACTCTTCATCGAGATAATAACCCAAAAAATAATTTACCAAAAAGCAGTAAAGCATTTAAATGGAAAAAAATTCTTAAAAAGTTTTGGCTTGATAGACCCATCGGAAAAGGAATTACTATTATCCCTTCTGACCCTAACGCACTATTAGAAAGATTAGACCTTTTAATGGCAAGTAAAGGAGCTGGTCATACTGGTGTAAGAAATGAGCTTGTAAGTATTTGTGATGAATTAAAAAGACAGCGTATATTAAACACGAAAACTTATAAAAAATTAATGTCTATACTATAAAAATGATTACATCACAAAAGAGAGGATTTAAAAGAAATTATGCTTATGGAGGAGCAGGAATATTTGATAGCTTTGTTAATTTTCTTACAAATCTCTTTACAAGCCAAGCAGCTAAACAAATTGCATCTTCAGCAGTTGATGTTGGTAAGAGTGTAGCTAAGGAAGGAGCAAAGAAAGCGTTAGAGGTTGGAAAGAGTGCCGCGGTTGATGCAGGTAAAAAGTTAGTTCAAAAGGCTTTAACACCAAAATCTAAAAAGATTATAGAAAAATATACTCAAAAGCCTACTACAACAACTCGACCAACGCAAAATATTTTAATAGATGGTAGTGCCATTGCTATACAAGATTTAGTTAAGAAATTAAATAGTAAGGGTGATGGAGTTAAAGTAATATGAAATTTAAGTTAAGTTAAGTAAATTATTACATTAAATAAATGACAAATCTAAAATTTAATTTAACACATTATGAAAAATACAATACAAAAAAGGTTAGTATCCTTTATGCAAATTTTAAACTTGATGAAGATTGTGAAGTATTAGATTGCAGTGATACAAATTACAACTATAATAAGGTTAATTTAAAATTGTCGCCTGAAAAAGCTGATATCATTAAGGAATTTGAAGAAGATGTAAATAAATATTTAGGAGAAAATGACATACCTAAGGTAACCATACTTTATGGAAATAGAATTTATCTAAAAATGAAAAAAAACCTTACAGTAGAAAAAATTGAAAATATTAAACTTAAGGGTGTGTATGTAAATGATGAAAACAGGTCATTCCCTCAACTATGGGCAAATTAATATAACAATTATAATTTGACTTAAAAATTATAATTGCATATAATAAAATGGATATTTTAAATATTAAAGCACCGATTTTAAAAGATGATAGTATTAAAGAATATGAATACTATGAATATCTTCCTATTTCAGGAACCGAACGTAACAACCCTGGAGGAAATATTAGGATTGATATTGAAACTCAAGATATTTTTTATCATCCTTCAGAATCATATCTTGAGATTTCTGGTGGATTATTGGAAAAAGAAAATAATGTCGTATATAATTCAGCTGATAATGGTGATTTGGTAACCTTAACAAATAATGGTTTAATGTATTTGTTTAAAAATATTAGATATCAACTTAGCGGACAAGAGATAGAAAGCATTAATTATCCTGGTCAAACTACTACAATGCTAGGACTGTTAAAATATCCTGATGACTTTTCTAAATCACAGGGGCTAAATCAATTGTGGTATAAAGATACTAGTGCAGCAGCTGAAAATAATAATACGGGTTTTAAAAAAAGAAGAGATTATATTCTAGGCGCAAATGATGCAAATATACCTTTAGTAAATAAAGGATTATTTAGTTTTAGGGTACCATTGAAACATATATTTGGTTTTTGTGAAGATTATAACAAAATTTTATATGGTATGAAACAAACACTAACCTTAACAAGAAATAATGATGATGATGCAATTTTTAAAGCAAGAAGGGAAGATGGTCCGCCAGTATTAAATGCCACTGGTAAAGTTAGATTAGATAGAGTATCTTGGTTTATGCCACATGTTGAGCCGGAAGATGGAAACAAGTTAGTACTTTATAAATCTATTGAGAATAAAGAAAAATTCCCAGTTGGGTATAGAATGATACAAAGTGACTGTATTGTGGTTCCACAAACAACAAGTTTTACTTGGAGGTTATCATCTAAATCATCTCCTGAGGTGCCACGATTTTTAATTGTTGGTTTTCAAACTAATAAAAATAATAATCAAGATGCAAACCCTGCTATATTTGATAACTTAAATGTAAATAATATATATGTAATGTTAGGTTCAAAAAAATACCCTGCTTATGATTATTTTATAAATTATTCCACTAATCTATTTAGTAGAATATATAGTGAAGCTGCTTTGTTTAGAAAAAAGTTTTTTAACATGGATGAATTGGTATCAAATCCTAATATTACTCCTTCAGATTATAAAACTCTCTTTCCTTTGTATGTGATTGATTTATCTAAACAAAGTGAAAGGCTTAAGTATTCTGTTACTGATATTCACGTTAAAGCAACATTCAGTGCAGCTGCTCCCGCGGCTACCCTTGCATATGCAGTTTTAATTAGTGATAGACTAATTAACTTCCAGAGTGATGGAAACAAGATGAGTGTAGTATATTAAGTAAATTTTTTACTTAAAAAAAATGAAAAAGGTTGCTGATTTTAAGAAAATATTAACAGATAACAATATTAAGTGGTATTCCTATTGGAACAAGAAAAAGTATATTGATGTGTTAAAAGAGCATGGTTTGTATCCTGAAGAGGAAGAAAAAAAATTTTTAAAAAAAATTCCTAATTATGATAGATTAAAGGATATTGCTAAAAACCCTAAGAGGGTTACCTTAACGGATGTAAAAACTGAAGAGGTTAAAGAGTTTCCATCAATTTATAAGGCTAGTAAGTATATTGATAAATGTCCACAAACGATTGAAAACTGGAATGGTAGAGTATGGAATGGTAAATATAGAATTGATATTCAGTAGTTTTATTATTTATGAAAAAATAATAAAATTTGACTTAAGGAAAGATCTTTTTATTTAAAAATTATAGCGATGAATTCTTTTTCACGAAGATTTATCAATAGATTGGTAGATGCTGGTCAAACGATTGCATCTAATTTATATAGTGGTGCTCAAAGGGTTGCCTCGACAGTAATTCCTCAGAGTGTTAGAAGAAGAGTGTCTAATTTTACTAATTGGATGACTGGTAATGTTCCAGAAGAGCAAATTCCACAAGTTATAAACGAAGCTTTAGAAAATGTAGAAGAAGACTTACTGAGAATAGAAATGCCAAACACTGTACTAAGGCAAGAAGCGTCTGCATTAAGAGAATTTGCAACACAGTATGTTATAGATGGAGTGGGGGGATGGGGAGCAAATGATTTTTTAGAAGTATGTAGAGAAAGCATAACTAATTTTTTAAGAAACAATAGAAATACAAAGGTAAAGCTAGAACTAGTATGTTTATTTTCAAGGGAAAAATCTGGTGGCGGTATTGAATATAAAGAAGTTAAACTTTCTTCAAGTCATGAAATTATAACAAGGGAAAGTAATGTAAATGACGCTTATGATGATATGGTAGAACGAGTTATGAGAAATTTCGAAACTTTTTTAATACAAGGAACCGGTTGGAATTTTGAGAGGGTTATAAGCTTAACATTACATGTTGTAGAAAATATACAAGCATGGGAGGGGCTTGCAGGTTCGTGGATGCCTTTACCAGCAGGATTAAAAAGAGCAAATAACAGAAATGGGCTTGTTAATATTAAAAATGAAGATGATCATAATTGTTTTTTATACTGTTGTATGAGGGTGGTTTATCCAAAAAAAGAAAATCCACAAAAAGTCGATAAAAAATTAAAAGAACAAATCAAAGAATTAAATATGAAAGGGATAGAATGTCCCGTTAAATTGTGTGATATTAATAAATTTGAAAATCAAAATCCAGATTTTTCTATCGTTGTTATAGGTTATGTTGAAAAAGATGGGTTATATCCTCTTAGAAGGCAAAGAAAAGAAACTTTTGGTAGAAAACATTTAGTGATTCTTTTGTTAATAAAAGATGAAGATGAAAATAGTCATTATGTTTGGGTAAAAAATCCAAGTGCACTATTAACATCAAAAATATCCAAAGATGGACATAAACTTTCTTTTTGTTGGAGCTGTTTAGGCCATTTTACGAGTGAAAGAGTTTTAGAAGATCATAGAGTGTTTTGCTATGAAGAAGATGCTGTAAGAATTAAAATGCCAACAAAAAACCGGTGTACCGTAATGTTTAAAAACTGGGTTAAAACGCAGCGACATCCTTTTGTTGTTTATGGTGATTTTGAAACGATGCAAATACCAATACAACATGCAAAACCAGACCCAAGTAAAAGTTCAACAACAAAAACTCATATGCATGTCCCAACAGGTTATGCTTTCTTTTTAAAAAGTTTTGATGAAGATGTTTTTAAGTCTAGATTGTTACTATATCGAGGACTAGATGCAGAGGAAAAGTTTGTGGAAGAAATAGAAAGTCTGACTAAAGAAATTTTTAAATTACCAAAAAAAGATATGATACTTACCGCAGAGGATGTAGAAAAATTTAATAAGGCGGTTACTTGTTATCTTTGTAATATAAAGTTTGGGGAGGAAGAAAAAAGGGATGAAGAAGAGGAAAGCGATGAAGAAGATGGAGTGGAAGAAGAGGAAGAAAAAGAAGAAAAAAAGGAAAAAGATAAAGATAGATGGAAAAAAGTAAGAGACCACTGTCATTTTACTGGTATATATAGAGGAGCCGCACATAATAAATGTAATCTTAACTTTCGTAAACCAAACTTTCTTCCTGTTTTCTTTCATAATTTGTCTGGATATGATACTCATTTATTTGTTAAAAATCTTGGTGTTAGTGAGGGGGAAATTAATGTAATTCCAAATAATGAAGAAAAATATATAAGCTTTACAAAAAAGACTTTAGTAGGTCAGTACAAAAGTAAAGATATTTATAAGGATATTAGGTTTTTAGATAGTTTTAAATTTATGAGCAGCGGTTTAGCAAAACTAGCAGAAAATTTAGAAGATTATCAATTCAAAAACTTAAAAAGTGAATTTCCAAAAGAAGAAGAGTTTAAACTTCTTCGTAGAAAGGGTGTTTATCCATATGAATATATTGATTCATTAGAAAGACTTAATGAAACACAATTACCACCTATAAAAGCATTTTATTCAAAACTTGCTGGGGAAGGAATTACAGAAGAAGATTATAAACATGCAAAAAAGGTATGGAAAACATTTAAAATTAAAACTCTTGGTGAATATCATGATTTATATTTAAAAACAGATGTTCTTCTTTTAGCTGATGTATTTGAAAGTTTTAGAGAAGTTTGTTTTAACGTTTATAAATTAGACCCCGCTTGGTATTTTACTGCACCTGGTTTAGCTTGGGATGCTGCATTAAAGTTAACTGGTGTTAAGTTAAAACTGATTAGAGACGAAAATAAAATCCAATTTATTGAAAGGGGGATCCGAGGTGGGATTTCAATGATTGTTAAAAGACATATAAAAGCTAATAATAAATATTTAGGTAAAAAGTACAATTCGAATATGCCTTCAGTATTTTGTAAATATTTAGATGCTAATAACTTGTATGGTTGGGCAATGAGTCAGAAGCTTCCAATTGATGGATTTAAATGGATGACGGAAAAGGAATTAAACAACTGGAAGCGGCATTCTTGTTTTTTGGAAGTTGATTTAGATGTTCCTAAAGAACTACATGATTATTTTAATGAGCTTCCTCTTGCTGCAGAAAGAAAAAAAGTAAATAAAGTTGAAAAGCTAGTACCAAATTTACATGATAAAAAGAAATATATTATACATTATAAAAGTTTAAAACAGTGTTTAAGTCTTGGTTTAAAATTGAAGAAGATACATAGAGGGATTAAGTTTAAAGAAAGTGATTGGTTAAAACAATACATAGATTTAAACACACAACTAAGAACAGAAGCAAAAAATGAATTTGAAAAGGACTTTTATAAGTTAATGAATAATTCAGTGTTTGGTAAAACTATGGAAAATATAAGAAAAAGGGTAAATGTTAGGCTTGTCAGAAGTAGAAAAACAGCAAGAAAATTTGTAAACAAACCAAACTTTAAGCATTTAGAAATATTTAATGAAAATTTAATAAGCATTCATATGGGAAAAACACAAATAACATTTAACAAACCAATATATTTAGGGTTTTCCATTCTTGAGTTAAGTAAAACATTGATGTATGATTTTCACTATAACTATATTAAAGCAAAATATGGAGATAGAGCAACTTTAGGACTTACTGATACGGATAGTTTATTGTATGAAATTAAAACAGAAGATTTTTATAAAGATATTTCAGATGATGTTAAAGAAAAGTTTGATACAAGTGACTATCCAAAAGAGGGACATCCTTCAGGCATTCCAGTTGGTAAAAATAAAAAGGTGATTGGTATGTTTAAGGATGAAACAAATGGAAAGGAAATAGAAGAAACTATTGGATTAAAACCAAAAATGTACAGTGTTAAAATGGATGATGGGGTGGAAAATAGAAAATGTAAGGGGGTTAAGAAAAATATAATTAAGAAAACTATAACGCATCAGGATTATTTGAATTGTTTAGAAAAAAATAATATACAGCATAGAACAATGACAAATTTAAGAAGTTATAAGCACCAAATTTATACGGAAGAAATTAATAAAATAGCATTAAGTGCAAATGATGATAAAAGGTTTATTTTACCTGATGGAATTCATACACTTGCTTGGGGACATCATAGGATAGAGGAATACAAAAAATAAATTTTTATTTGTGTTAAGAACAAATAAAAATTATAAATTTTTAATTTTACCACATGTTATACATTCTAAAACATAGTTTTCATCAATATTTCTTCCTGTAATATAATTCATTATATCATTAAATGATATGTTTTCTTTTAGTTTTCTTTCAAATCTGCCTAAACAATTATTTTCATGATGAAGAATGTTATAACATTCTTTAAAAAGACCGTATTTTTTATTTTCAAAAATTGTATATTCTCTCCAATTTGTTAATTCCTGCATTTTCTTACATAGCTCACTTCTTTTTTCATTATAATCTGATATTAAGTTATTAATGATGACTACTTCTTCATTTATCTTTTCAATTGTCTCTAAATCTTCTTTTGTTAAAGTATCTCTATATTTTTCTTTTGTGTTAAGTAAAAGAACATGATTCTTTAAATCTTGCAAAACATTTATATAAGTTTCTTTTCCATATTGTATTTTTTTCCATGTTTTATAGTTTATCCCGTTTTTTAATTTTTCATATTTTTCTTTTAAAGTAATAGCTTTTTCTAAATCACTATATAAATTAAAATCATTAACACTACTTTTTATGCGTGATAATGAATATGGTATAAAATTTCTTGGATAAAATGAAACTGGATATTTTATTGGAGGTAGATACCTTTTTATTTTATCTTCCATTATTATTTTTTTATTAAATAAAAATTTTTGCTTAATTCATTTTTTATTTCTTATAAATAAAAATTAATTTTTTTTTTTTTTTTTTTTTTTTATTAAAAATCCGAAGCCCACCCACTAACTCATAAACCGGCTAGCCATTGCGTGACGCGTTGGTTGATGGGGAGGTTTGTCTAGTTGATGGGTTTGTTGGTTAGCTGATACAATGATGCAATGATGCAATGATGATGAAATTTTTTTTTTAAGAAATTAAAATTTTTTTTATTTATTTATTTTCGCCAAAATCTTAAGCCACCCACTAACTCATAAGCCGGTTAGCTGTTGTATGATGCGCCTTGTTAGCTAGATTTAGTGAATGTTAAAGCGGTTTAAAGCAAGGAAGGGAGGAATGGGTTAAAGCGGTTTAAAGGTAAAATTTTTTTTAATTTTTTTTTAGGAACCTTTTTTAGAGAACATTTAGTTATGAGACGGTATGAGACGGTATGAGACGGTAGAAAAAAGTTTTGTTTTCTAATTGGTATAATATATACTACTTAAACTCTTATAATCGCCTGTATCAAGGATAAAATGCCCTGTTTTAACTCTTTACCAAAGAACTCTGGATTTCAATGACCTTTAGGAAGATGGCAGTTGAAATCATTCTGGGAAAAGGGCGGAAAATGCTGATAACCAGTATTTTCTTCTTTTTCCCCAATTTTTTGTTGTCCTTTTAAAGACACGTGCCACTATTTGAGTGATATTTGATTAAATTTTGTCGCCTGCGAATGGTTTGAATTCGGAGGAGATGAACTTCGTCGTCTGGTAAAGAATAAAAATGGATTCATTTTAGAGAGGCCCTAGCCTGTAATTATGATGCGAGACTCTTCACCGACCAAAAATTGTTTATTTTACTTGTCGCGGTAAAAAGTAGATACTTGTGGGTACTAGTAGCAATTTTATCCTTAAGGCTGCTAAGCACGACTCCAGATCCTGTGACAGAAAGTGTTGATCAAGATAAGACTGGAAAAACGTGCAGTCTGATCTTGGATCTACACAGTCCGTTATAGGGATATTTTCCTATAAAATAACTTGAAATTTTAATCCAGCTCCCCGCAAACGCAAGTAAACATGTTCAGTATCATCTCAAAACGTGCATATTTCAGTGCAAGTTGAGGATAGTAAGTATCGATACTTAACCAGCTACTTGAATCAATTAGCCGGGCTGTCACATGAAATACTGATGAGATTACTCCGTATTAGACAATCGAAGCGTGAAAAATCAACTCTTTCTTAACCCAAGTTGCTGCATACAGTTTAGATTAAAATCAGTTGGCACAGAACATGCATTCTGATCTGTTATATACTTTATCTGCAGTGTTTTTGTTTTGTGTGTTTGTTTGCTCATACGCTAGCACGAACAAGCGAGACATCAGTAAGTTTAGGCCCTTTTATCAGTGAGTGATAATATATTATGTACCATTTTTAGCTCCACTGGCCGAAGGCCAGCGGGCTTATGTCATGGCCCGGTGTCCGTTGTGCGTCCGTCCGTCCGTCCGTCCGGTCGTCCGTCCGTCAGTCCGTCCGTGCGTTAACTTTTATTTCAAACATCTTCTTCTCTGAAACTACCCATCCGATTTTCACGAAACTTCACAGAAATGATCCTGACATGGTCCTCTTCAGAATTTCTTGAAAGAATTTGATTCCTTCAAAAACTCTGGTTGCCATGGCAACAAAACTGAAAAATATTGGAAATCTTTAAAAATCTTCTTGTCTGAAACCATAAGGCATAGGGCTACCAAATTTGGCATGTAGCTTTATGTAGTAGACCTCTATCAAGTTTCTTCAAATTATAGCCCTGGGGTCAAAATTGGCTCTGCCCCAGGGGTCACAAGTTTTACATAGGCTTATATAGAGAAAACTTTAAAAATCTTCTTGTCTGAAACCATAAGGCATAGGGCTACCAAATTTGGCATGTAGCTTTATGTAGTAGACCTCTATCATGTTTCTTGAAATTATAGCCCTGGGGTCAAAATTGGCTCTTCCCCAGGGGTCACAAGTTTTACATAGGCTTATATAGAGAAAACTTTAAAAATCTTCTTGTCTGAAACCATAAGGCATAGGGCTACCAAATTTGGCATGTAGCTTTATGTAGTAGACCTCTATCATGTTTCTTGAAATTATAGCCCTGGGGTCAAAATTGGCTCTTCCCCACGGGTCACAAGTTTTATACATAGGCTTATATAGAGAAAACTTTAAATATCTTCTTGTCTGAAACCATAAGGCCTAGAGCTACCAAATTTGGCATTTAGCTTGATCTAGTTGGAGTCTACCAAAAGTGCCCAAAGTATAGTCCTGGGGTCAATTTGGCCTCATACTTGGAGGGGGGGGGGTTCACAAGATTTACATAGGCTTACATAGGGAAAACTTTTAAATCTTGGTGTACATAGCCATAAGGCTTAGGCTACCAAATTTTGCATATAATTATAGCATTATTTAGTGGACAGTTACAAAGAGGGCCCAAGTTACAGCTCTAGGATCAAGTTTGGCCCTGCACCAGGGATCACAAGTTTTACATGGGTTTATGGAGTGAAAAGTTCAGAAACCATCTTGTTACCAGCCATAAGGCCAAGAACTCCCACATTTGGCATGTTATTCTTCTAATACAATATTCCCCATTTAGTCAGACTGTAGCCATGAGGTCAAAGTTTTATAAGGGCTTATATAGTGAAGACTTTTCTTCGTGGTTTATATTTATAAGCCAGTGGAGCGATACAGGGCCATCATGGCCCTCTTGTTTTCAGTGCACTAAGAGTTTCACGCCTCATAGCTAATATTCTTGATAGAAAAATCTGGCAGAAAATGTCTGTTGACTCTTTGCACTGCTGAATAAATGAACTGGATATTTCTAGCTAGTAGTTAAAAAAATCCAAGTATTGCGATTTTAAGATACTCTTTGCCTGAAAACCCCACCCTTTCGGCAGTGTAGCTCATAGATCAGATTGCACGTTCTGTTCAGTCTGGTTTTGATATGCGCTGTCCGCAATCGTAAACGTATGGAGTCGCAAGCTTATGTATTAATTCATTATCTCCTTGGTCCTAACCTTTTTTACATACTTCATGGAACAGATGGTCCAAATTTATTTCCAAAAACAGATAATGTAGTGAATATGAATAAAAGATAGTAAAAGAAAAATTCCTATTTTCGACTTGTCATAATGGTTTCCAAAGTTTTCTATATACAGCCGTCAATATGGGTCACTCGAATGGAAATAGATTATCCATGTTCTGCTGGCCTGGATTATCAACGATAATTGTCTGGAATGCACTGCAATGCATAATCCTTATCCTGCTGAATAAGTCAAATCAAGCTTTCAAGCCGATAGCAAAAACCTTGATGTTGCCATTTTAAAGTTGCTTTTGGTGAAAAAAAATATCGCCATATCGGACAGTGTCGATCCAAGATCAGACTGCACATTCTGTGCAGTCTGATCTTGATCTACACTGTCCGTAAAAGATCCTTAAGTCCCGCTTAGCAACCTAAGGGTTGACACGTGATTTTTCGTGGAGACTAAGATCAGACTGCACGGACTTATTTCAATCCATGAATTTAGCAAAGCTTGAATAACTTTATTCAGTATAAATGTGAATTTGATTATATTCGATACTGGCCTCTGATACTTAGATACATTATAGGAAAAAAGATGTTGCCTGATATATAAGATGGTACAGCCCGCCATAACTGACTTTCAATTAGGTTATTCTCTTCTGAAATCTGACGCAATGTGCACAATACAACATAAAATGGGGGCCTCCCAGATCCACTTATATTCTTTTCTTTTCGTTATAACGTAAAAACATAAACATTGACGCAAAACAGTCACAGTGGAGTTGAACTGTCGCCATTAAATAAACTTGCGCAATAAAGTTGTTCTGGTAGCAAACTGGTATCAACCCTTATCCTGCTAAATAAAAGAAATGAAACCTTCAAACCGCCGACAGTATAAACCCAAATTTTCCTATTTCAAAGGTATTTTTGGAAGAAAGATATCTCCTTGTCGGACATGGAAGATCCAAGATCAGACTGCACGTTTTGTGCAGTCTGATCTTGATCTACGCTGTCCGCAAAAGGTCAGTGGATCGCGCTTAGCAGCCTGAGGGTTAAACCCAAGACAATCACTGCAAATGATCACATAGACCGAACCCATTTCAACTCACGTGCCAATTAAGTTTTCTACTTCTAGTATTCATTTATGTTTGACGTCTTCAGCCGCTATATCTAGAGATTCGCAGAAACGATGACAATCAAATCTAATTGCATTACATCGCATTTTCCCCATTTCCCTCATATCCTGTGCACCGCGACCCCTGACTTCTTCGCCGAGGAGAGGAGAGAAATGTCAGTTTGCATGTCCGTGCAGCCTGATCTTGTCCTTCTCTAATCGATATCCTAATGATAGTTTGAGCTTTAGTGCACCCACTTCAGCTGTATTGAAATACGGAAGGCCTTCTTTGCAGAATTTAAGTTAATCCATAGGCTGCGAAACGCGCCTGTATGAGCTGGTGCGAACATGGTAGATCTAGATCAGACTGCACAGAACGTGCAGTCTGATCCTGGCTCTACCCTCTCTGGTACGGTAAAAATCGCAATACATATGAGCCATGCTGTGTGAAAAGGGAGCTTAATGTATCTGCGAAAAGTATCGACCCTATATGAGCTGGTGCGAACATGGTAGATCTAGATCAGACTGCACAGAACGTGCAGTCTGATCCTGGCTCTACCCTCTCTGGTACGGTAAGAAATCGCAATACATATGAGCCATGCTCTGTGAAAAGGGAGCTTAATGCATCTGCGAAAAGTATCGACCCAGGTCAGCCTGCGCAGTCCGCACAGGCTGACCTGTGCCGAAACCTTTCGCTATTGGTAAATTTTCGGTATGTCCAGGGACCATTCTATCCTATGATTAAGTCGGTTTTTGAAAAATATGTCTATTATGGATCTATAATTGATAATGATGGCTTGAAAGGTATAATGCATTACGGAGATACATTAAGCCTCCTTTTGCCAGGGCGTGCCTCAATTACATTTAGGTTTTTACCATCGATTAGAGTTTGTAAGATTAAATTGAGGTTGAGGATTAAGTCAGTAAGGTGTATGGATATAAGCTGGAATATTGTAGGAAGCCAGAAAACAACCAGTTTCGTTGAAAGTGTCGCCATTAACGAAAAGCACTTTTCGTCGTAGCTGAATGCGCTGGCTTTTGACCTACTTCTTGGTATTGATAAAGAATGAATAGATGGTAATTTGCGATTGGTCAAAAAAGGGGAACATGTTTATTTGGCGGGTCCCTGCTGACATATTTACTCACACATTTATGAGACCGGGTAACAAGCGTTGCAATTGCTTATCGATAACACGGGACTTTGATTCTTACCATAGCAAAATATTGTAGAAGAGAATGATTTTTTTTTTTTTCTTGTGCTATTTTGGAAATTTAATGTTTTCATAGGCGTTACCCAATAACTCAATACTACTTTTCAACAAAATGAAAAACAGTGTGGAAAAAGAGGCAATTGCTCGTGATGTTACTTTTCATTATTTTACGTCATATTGAGCCACAATAGAGTTTCAATATTCATATTCCAGTGTCTCTTACGCCGTCTATCTTTTTTAAATTTTCTTTTTTATCTTGACCGTAAGCAGTGGTTTTGGGCAAGGTTTCCTGTCTTAATCCTCAAAACGCCTTTCACAGCCACAAATTTCAATCATTTGGGTCTTATTTCTAGACCGAATATGTCCGTTGCCGGGTTTATTCTGCGCTGTAAGGGTTACTGTGAGAGTGAAAAATGAAGGTTATGAACAAATTGCGCGCATGCGCAGAACCGACCGCATTTCTTGATTGCTATATCATTTGGACCTCGCTTTAACTGACGGATATATTAAAGATACATTCTCACAGCCAGACAGAAAAAAAAAAAAAAACGCTGTTAAAACATTAAAGTATGTAGAATGGCTCAGAATTTGGTCAACTGTGTAAAGGCAGATAAATTACCACTATACATGGTGTAAGGGATAAAGAAACTCGAGGGATTTGTCCACAAGCCGGAAACGACAACAGTGATTTCTTTGAAGGCTGCCAAAAATGAAATGCATTTTCTATCCGTCGTAATCTGCGGAACCTTGCAACCGTCAGGGGGCAACATTTAGCATGAAGATACGGAAATGATTATAGTTTCACAAAATAAAGATGAAATGTAAAAACAGGCTGAAAACGAGTATAGATGTATCTTTACAAGTTCTGTAGTAATCTTTCATCTATAACGTTAATCTTGAAACCCACTTAAACGATCACAATCGAGCCTAATTGCATGATAACAGAACAAGTCTTGATCCTCCGTTTCGAATTAATCGTATGACTGATCCTTAAGAAGCTTGAGCAAATATGGGCACCTTTCGAACTGTGTTGGTCAAGATCAGATGCAAAGAGTGCGTAGTCCGATCTTGAAATATACACTGTCAGATAGTTTGTACGATATTCCAGTTTAAACAGCTTCGAAACTGCAACAATAGGTCTGGTTATATGGACTGAAATATAACTAGTTATACAATTCACTTTTATCTCACCTGAGCACGAAGTGCTCAAGGTGAGATTTTGTGATCGTGCTGTGTCCGGCGTCCGTCTTGCGTCTTCCGTCGTCTTACGTCCGTTTCGTCAGCATTTACCTTGTGTGCTCTCTAGAGGCCACATTTTCAGTCAGATAGTCATGAAACTTGGCCAGAATGTTTTTCTCGATAAAATCTTGGACAAGCCCGAAATTGGGTCACGTTGGGTGAAAAAGTAGGTTACTAGTCTAAATCTTAGAAAAACCTTGTGTGCACTCTAAAGGCTACATTTTCAGCCTGAATCTCATGAAAGTAAGTCAGATAATTTGTCTTGATGATGTCTCAGACAAGTTTGAAATTAAGTCATGTCGGGTCAAAAAGTATGTCATTGGGCTAAATTTTAGAAAAACTTGTGTGCATTCTAGAGGCCATATTTTTCAGCCATTTGCTTATGAAACTTGGTCAGAATGTTTGTCTTGATGATATCTTGGACATGATTGAAATTGGGTCATGTCAGGTCAAAAAAATAGGTCTATGAGCCAAATCATAGAAAAACATTGTGTACACTCCAGAGGCCACAATTTCAGCCTGGTACTCATAAAAATTGGTCTTTGAAAAGTTCAACATTGGGTTATGTTGGATCAACGAGTAGGTCACTGGGCCAAATCTAAGAAAAACCTTAAGTGAACCATAGAGGTCACATTTTCAGCCTGATACTCTTAAAACTTGTTCAGAATGTTTCTCTTGATGTTATCTTGGACAAATTGGAAATTTGGTTACATTGGGTAAAAAAGCAGGTCACTGGGCCAAATCTTAGACAAACATTGTGTGCACCGTAGAGGCCACATTTTTAGCCTGGTACTAATGAAACTAGGTCAGAATGTTTGTCTTGATGATGTCTTGTACAAGTTCAGGGATGTCTCAGACTCAACAAAAAATATCTTTAGAAAAGATATACGGCGTAAAAGGAACTGAAAAATGAATATTTAAACTCTTTTATTCGTTTTTACTCATTGTTTTTTCATATTGTTGAAAAGAACTATAAGATATATATTTCAAGATTACAAGCTGCTCCAAATTATCGTTGAAAAAAAAAAAGATGCTGTACGAACACACTTCGGTCTCCCATCACCATTTGGTCACCCACCCAAGCACTAACTTTAGAGTGCGTCGCTTACCTTCATTAGCGGGCCGCGCATCATACCGTTCTGCTGTGACAGCTACTTGAACATTTACTGCGCAGGGTCCCGCCGAATAAACATGTGCACATTTTTTACCAGTCACAAATCAGCATCTATTCATTCGATTTCATTACAGAATCTACCAAGAAGTAGATCAAAAGCCATCGCATTCAGCTGCGCCGAAAGAAAAAACACGTATAATGTATATTTACCCCGAAGTATTTCCATAGTTCAGTTTGATTGCTGCTTGTTTACGCCATGTTTGATACTTTGTTTAGTGTTTGCTATGCGTGCGCATCTCTCCGCCTTTTCTTCTATTTTTGGAGTGCAGTCTGATCTTAGATGAACACTGTCCGAGAAGTAGTCCCTAAAATAATGTTCATTTGATTTATCTAGGAACTTTAGGGTTTAAAAAAAAAAAACTCATGCGATCTGACGTAAAAATAGATAAACATGTCAAGATACCAGTGAATAAATGCTGTTAATTAATCATGCTTAAACTCAGCGAGGTTTAACCCTTTACCAGACGACAAAATTTTAGCCTAGTCCAAATTGAAAGCACTTGCAGACGACAATTCTAATGTGGCTCAGATGGTGCATTTTTTCTTTGATAGGGTAGAAAACATTGTGGGAAAAGGAGAAAATGCTGGTTACCAGCATTTTCTCCTTTTCCCACAATGTTTTCAAAAGGCTTCTTTCTTAGAGGCGTCAAAAGGCGGCATTGTGCGGTAAAGGGTTAAAGGAAGCTGTGCTCGTGAAGTTAAGAATCATCTATTCGAAAGTATTTCACTCTAGCTGCAATCCATCATTTTATTTAGAATCTAGCAGGCTGGAAAAAGTCCATCCATCAATTGGTCATCTATCGTTAATGGAAAAAAAAAAAAGATTTTTTTCATAGGAAAAAGTGACACTTTTTTAACCCCTTTACCAAACAATTTCCTGTTTTAACGACCCTGAAGGAGAAATTTTGAAAACGTCGTGGGAAAAGAAGAAAATGCTGGTAACCATTTCAGAGACAAATCGGATCCTTTGAGCAACATTTGGCTTGTCGTCTGTAAATGCTTTCAAATTTGACAAGTCTAAAATATTGTCGACTGTTAAAGAGTTAACCCACTGTACCTTAATTTCCAACCCTTACATCAACAGGAAAGAAGTTTATGAATTTGGAGAAGTTATGACCACAAATTTGATTTCTTTGCAAACCCATCTTTATCCTATTAAAGGCCCAATAGCGGCCGAAAAAATACTGCAGACGTTAAACTGCATTTGAATTTACATGTAAATCTTACCATTTAAAATAACGGAAAATAATATGAAGATGACAATCTGTTATTGTGTGGTCTGTCAATGTGGTAGTCGCTGGCGTAAAAAATGAATTTCAAAATCAGGCAAAAAGTAAACAAGAGATAGAGTGACCTTGCAACTTTTAACCTAGGTTCGAAATTAATTTCTCTGCCGCCGACTAATACTTCCACCGACCGTACAATAACAGATTGTCATCTTCACACTAAATTCCATACTTTTAAATGACATGATTTAAACTTAGGGATAAATGCATTTCATCCCCCGCTTTGTTTACTTTTGGCAGGTATTGTTACTTAAGAAAAAAAGCATTGAGGGCTATCGACAAAGCAACCCAAGGGCCGTAATAACCAACCATTCTTAACTTTTTACCAAACGACAAAAGGGACTTTAATGCATCTCCGTGATGCATTATGGCAAGCAAGTCATCATATAATTATGGATCCATAAAATCCTTTCTGTCAAACAACCGGTGCAGTCCTGGGGTAGACTGGTCCTTTGACATGTAGAAAATTGACCATTAGCAAAAAGTTTCGACCCAGGTCAGCCTGCGCGGACTACGCAGGCTGACCCGGGTCGGTACTTTTTGCGGATGCATTAAAGCCCCTTTTCATAGAGCATGCCTCAAATCAATAATATAAAGAGACCTTCGATCATTACAATGTCTAATGCTGTCACTAGGAGTTCTCATGGCACTGTTGAATTGACGCCCATCTTGGACGTTTTGAATCGGATTAACAAAAAAAGAAATGATACAATATTGATTGAAGGGTTTGGCGTAGATTTGAAAGAATTTCTCCAGAAGACACTCGATCATTGTGATGTTTTTATCATAAGTAATACACGCTTGTTAGCAATTATTGGAAATTTGGCGCCAAAATTTCTCGCTTAGTGTGTTATTGGAATAGAAAATTAGTTTCTCCAGATCCTCTGAAATCAATGAAATGCTGTTGATAATTTCCCTGTATTCTAACAAATTCAAGTACTTTTGTGAACTATTTACTTTTGTGTCGTTGTCCTATCCGGGAATCGTATATTACAATATACGACCCCGGGGTCCTGCGTGGCTCAGTGGTAACATGTGGGACTCGTAACCTGGAGGCCCCGGGTTCGAGCCCCACCTGAACCGCTGAGTTTTTCGTGGGTGTGTCCTTGGGCAAGACACTTCAGAGCCCTAGCCTAGTACTGGTAAAACCTAGCAAATACATGAATATGTGAGCTGTCGCCGTGACATGACTGAAATAATGTTGAAAACGGCGTAAAACACCATTCAATCAATCAATCAGTCAACAATACACGATCCCTGTCCTACCGGAAATTGTAAGGCGGATTATCTAAAAAAAAAATCCATGGAACTCAATAAATGAGGCGGACTGCGCAGGCTGACCTGGGTCGATACTTTTTACAGATGCATTCAGCCCCCGTTGTCACAGAGCATGGGTCACATCGATGGTGCTACAGTCAATGATTGAAAGTACTGAAAGGGAAGATGGTAGGGCTCAATGCTTGGTGTAGTTTCAGAACGCTAAACAAGAAAGGCTTTGAAGAAGATCGCTGATATTTGTCAGTATACATCGCATGGTATTATTGCATCCATAACTTTCTTTTTAGATTATTCCAGTTGTTTAACATTTGTCCTAAATACTGGACAAAGCGTGCAGAATGGCATGGGCTTCAGGCCATATTTGATGAAATTTTGTTTTAACAGGGCTGACCTGAACCAATGTTAATCCTTCTTGTTACGACGCTCTTTCCATGTGATGTAAAATTGTGCGATGGTGCTATTCTGTGAAAAATTTAAAAAATAAAGGTATGCGTTTCGAAATAGAGTTTTTTTTTTTAATGCTAGTGTCTGAGCTTACACGTCATAAGCATTCTTTCACCGTGTTATAAATAAAAAGACTGTAGAGAGATTCTCAAAACTCGGGTAAAAGACGTACATGTAGGTATATATACGAGTTTTGGAAGGAACAGAATTGAATTCAGTATAGAGAGACATTACCCAATTCAGTAGAAAGAGGCGTGATTTTCTGGACAAAACAGCTTCGAATTTGCAAAATCCTGTCCATTGCTTTTCCCCGAGATTATCAATTTTAAATGTGAATCCTCACTCACCGCTGATCATTGTTTCGACAATTGTTATGTTGGAAAGCAGCTAGTGGCTTGTGAGGAATATTTTGCGAAATAATGGTAAACGAAACTCCAGAAAACAACCGACAGGTGCACTGACCTCCGCAATATAACTTAAACACTTTTGAAAAGGGCGTTAAACACCAGACAGACAAACAAATACAAACAAATTTGAAGCACCCTGACGGTTACTATTCAACCACATTGCGTAGAATTATATTTGAAGAGTCTATTACTGGTGTTTGGAAATGTATCTCCTGTGGCATTTTAAACGCTTTAACCCTTAGGCTGCTAAGCGCGACTCACTGACCTTTTGCGGACAATGTAGATCAAGATCAGACTGCACAGAACGTGCAGTCTGATTTTGGATCTACACTGTCCGATAAGAAAATAGTTTCTTCCAAAAAATAACTTCGAAATAGCAAAATTATGGGTTTTACTATCGGCTTGAAAGTTTTATTTCAGTTATTTAGCAGCTTTTAGGTTAAATTCGAAACACATGACTCCAAGAAACCGACCTAGAGGTATAAATTGAGTTATCAATTCTGGAAAGACAAAAAAAAAACATGAAAATTTGATCAATAACCCCGTTTTCTGTGTACACATTTGATTCCCATTACCATCCGATTGCTGTTTGACATAAAACAGGCGAAAAAAAAAACATGCCCAGTCTTGGTCTGGTATAGTTTAACCGTTTAACCGGAAGGAGTAAGTCGGTGTCAGTGTAAACAACACAGTGAATGATGATTGATTTTTGATTGAAAATTTCTAGAAGATACAGTAACTGTTGACTTGACATGTCTCGTCTTCTGAAATACCTCAACTGTAACTTTGTGAGTCACTATAAAGGTTATTGACCAGTTTTAGTCTTATTACTTGCGATTTTCTGTAGGTCCCGCATTTGGTCACACTATGCCGATAAGATTCAGGGACCGAAACGTTCAAGGTTATAGAGAGAGAGAGTTTCTCTAAAGACCAGTTTCTGGTTCCCCAGGTTTAGTCTACCAGTAGTAGAGTACTGAGAATACATAGGAACCAGAGGCGCTATAATTCCCACCATGCAATCGATGTCAGGATGGTTGTAAAGCTGTTTCTTGGAATAGATGAGCTCGCGTGTTCGGTTTAATTAGATAGTCTAAAGGAATCTACGTTACCTCGTCCGGTATTATTAAAAAGAGTCGTGAATTGTTTTTACTCAGAATGTTAAAAAAAAAAAGGAATACCACACGGCATCTGATCATCCAACAGTTAATTAAATACACTTGGCTCCGTATTCACCAGCCATTCTTAAGAGTATTCTTTATAATGTTCGCATGATTTTTCTGCATTTGAAAGTAACGCAACTTCTGATTGGCTAAACCATACTTGGCTAAACCGTATGGTTTAGCCAATCAGAAGTTACGTTGCTTTCTAAATGTTAAATCAAACTTAGAATGAAAGTAAGAATGGTTGGTGAATGCAGACCCAAATTGCTTATATCAGCTCCGCTTTGCCGGCCAAATCGTGTCATTGTTAAATATCTGTGCTTGCATCTGTCTGTCCATTCATTAAGTATTTACCACAAAATAACGGGTTTTAACGAACCGTAGGAAGAAACCTTTTGAAAACATTGTGGGGAAAGGAGAAAATGCTGATAACCAGCATTTTCTCCCTTTTCCACAATAGTTTCTACCCTTTAAAAGGATAAAAGACAGATTTTGAGTGCATCTTGATTTGTCGTCTGGAAATGCTTTCAATTTTGGCAAATCTAAAATTTGTCGTTTGGTAAAGGGTTAAACTTTCCAGTATCTGTATATCTTTGATCTAAACAAATGTGCGCCATTTGCACTTCGTAGAAACGGTACGTCAAAATGTGTTTAATTTTCCTTATATGGCGTAGTATAGATGTAATTTATAAATCTTTAAAAATGCCCTCGTCAAAAGCTATTGACGAGCCTTCAGCCACAGCTGGTATGAATCACACATGCTTATGTAAACCCACTGGCATTTTGATTCTGTAAATGTATTCTCGCAGAAGGCCTTGCTTACGATCGGCACATGAACGTTGAGCCACGCCATCTTTGAAAACGTCGAAATCTTCCTATCAAAAAGTGTTTATCAAAACTCGGTTATAGCTGGACAAATGTACCATAGACAGATTGCTCTCACATTCCTTGATTGCCTCTTCGTTCCAAATCATAGCCATGATAAAAGATAGGATTTTTCACCGCATGACCCATTGTATAATAATTTAAGATCATTAGATGTTTTGGCCCTATTTTAACCGTATTTCTTACCTTGTTATAACCGTATTTCGTACCTCGTTATATTGATTGGAAACGTCATGTCGTGTATTAGTCAATGGAATGATAGGGGTCATTCTTACCCTTCGTCTCCTTCTTTGCTAGCTAAGGGTGACGACCACTACATTGCTCTTTTCACCCTTGGCTGATCGAGCCGAAATTTGTTCTCTCCGAAATACGCCAACAATTGATTTTGATGTCTATCACCCCGGGAATTAAATTATCGAAAACGAATCAAAAGCCATGTAACATAATCCTTTCGGAAACACCACACACGCATTTTGATAGCCTATCATCTGGTGTTGGAACGTATCCTGAAACTTAATTTATCTGTTTGTTACAGTGAATATTGAAGAAAATACTGTTTGTCCATATTGTTTTAGTAATCATTCCCAGCATATCAGACGACAATTCTCTCTCAGGGGCGCTATTTATAGATACGTTTTGCTGGTGATGGGTAGAAAATAATAACACGCTTTTTAGTTGGTGCTTTAAGAGCCGACTTCAACCAATGATTACGCGTTACAAATTTCGAAGTCGATCAGCCGAGGGTGAATAGAGCGGCAAAGTAGTGATCGTCACCCTTGACTAGTTAAGATGCCTTCGTCTTTTACCGCGTATAATCACCTACAAAGTGTTAGAAAATCTGCCAAATTAGAGAACGGTGTATCATTAATGATGGTCAGTTTCAGTGGTAAGGTCACTGTAATAAGCGTCGTTTAAACAACAGAGCTAGGAAAATGATACGAGCCATTCTCTGGTAAAAGTGGGCTTAATGCATCTCCGTGGTGCACGATACCAAGCAAATCATCATATAATTATGGATTCATAAAATCTAGAAAATCCATTTTTTCTTACAATCAACTGAATCTGGAATCAGAATGGTGCAGAAAATTGACCAATAGCAAAAAGTATCGGCCCGGGTCAGCCTGCGCGGACTGCGCAGGCTGACCTGGGTCGATGCTTTTTGCAGGTGCTTTAAGCATTATGCATTGAGCGCCTTTTTCACAGAGTATGACCCATATTTAATCACCTTTCTAGTTAAAGAGAAAGACCGG
The DNA here is from genome assembly GCA_945859785.2 of Tridacna gigas. Lineage (NCBI taxonomy): Eukaryota > Metazoa > Mollusca > Bivalvia > Cardiida > Cardiidae > Tridacna > Tridacna gigas. The sequence goes on from OX244030.2 coordinate 24,724,527, forward strand.
TAAACATAGACAAACTGCAAAAGTTACAAATTCTCCATTTTTTGAATATCTTCAACCTACATTGTCCTCTGCTTCTGCTACGTTAAATCTCAACTTTATGATTGCGCATACGGGTTAAGGGTGAATTTTTTGATACGTTCATCCTTAATGATGTTCAACTACTAGTTACCACCTCTTTACGTTCCAAGGGCAAATGAGGCACTTTTGCCGACATTGAAGATCAAGATCAGACTGCACAGAACGTGCAGTCTGATCTTGATCAACACTGTCCGATACTTTCGTTTAGATATTCTGGTCAAATTGACATTTGCAACATTCGTGTCTGTTCAATTTAATGACTAAAAGTGTCAGTTTCGTTTATTTAGTAGTGAAAGGATTGGGCTGAAACAATAAGCTTCGTTAAAGAGCCGGTGAAATTCGATAATAAACTCTTTGCATGGCGACAAAATCTTAAATTTGCTTGCACTGGAAGCATTTGCAGACGACAACTTGATTGTGCCTAAAAGTGGTTGGGTTAGACTTTGAATGGTCGAAAATATTTTGCGATCTGTTTACCAGCATTTTTTTCCTTCTTACTGTACCTCAAAACCCTTTTCCCTAGGGTCGTTGCTAAGCGGGATCGTTTGGTAAGGCGTTAATTGCTAGTTTTAGAGGTCGTTCAAAGTGCTTATACTGTCTGTGGAATCACATCTCTTCATTTGATTAACGCAGCACTACGGTTTTTTTTTTGCAACTGATTTTAAAGCTGAACAGATAATAAAGCAAAACAATATAGATACAGCAATATAATTTATGTCAATAATTGTGTTATAACAGCACAGTTTACAGAAATACAGATGTAACAATGTGGTTTGTAAAGAGATATTTTAATACCAGCACAATTGTTCCAATATGAGTACGTTAATACACATATTGCTTTACAGTTTATGGTGTTAGCGAAATATGGAATATCATGTTGTAGTAACTTTCCTTGTGCTTTTAGTTGCTTGGAGCAGCTGGAAAAATTTTGATTTCGCACGAGACCGAAGGTCAAGCGAGATGTCAAACTTTTCTTGAGCAGCGAGAAACAAATACCAGCACCAGGAAAGTTACTACAAGATAATATTCCTATTTATTATATACCTACAACTTTCAACAACAAAATATTGCAATTATTGACTTTTCTTTTTTTTGAAAACGGTAAAAAAAAAAAAAAAATAAATAAATAAAACTGGTACATTTGTATTTATGAATGGCGGATGAACATCATAGCGTAATATTTTGACAAATCAAATTGCAAATCGATACGTACGTATTGCGCGCGCGGGATACGTCATTATACCACAGTTAAAAGCGTATTTGACCCTGTGTAGATACGGTTGATTTTTTCTGTCGTGTGTGATATTTTGTCCGCGTGCAACGCATGCATTTGAGCTTGAAAATCTATAGGTATATAATAAATGTTACTGAAGTGTACGGTAAAACAGATAAAGTTATAAATGTGTCGCTTTATTGCATATTCCGATATATATATGGACTTACTGTAACAGCAATACAGATAGTGTATTACAGTGTATGGGAATACAGATAATAGTCATTTTGGCCAAAAAGTTGTTGTTACTGTTAAAGTTAATACCTAGTTTAAAACAGCTTTAAGGGTTAATCAACCAAAATATGAATTTCATTTGGGAAGAAATAAGATAGGATGTTGAAATTCTTTCTGCACCAAATGTATACATTGGACCTCATTCGATGGCTCGAAATTTACAAGTCCCGCAGAGCTCCAGATAGAGGGAGTGATTTTGATTTCACAATTGAAAATATTTATCACTCTCCACTAAACCGTATGTTATGGGTACTCATTAGAATCGTCTCGATTGGGTACTCATTAGAATCGTCTCATCGAGACGATTCTAATGAGTACGGTACTCATTAGAATCGTCTCATCGAGACGATTCTAATGAGTACCCACAACATAGGGTTTGGAAGAGAAATTATGGATTTAGAATACTTTCACACCTTTTTATCTGGTGGTCTGAGTCCCTGAAACTTAGAAAGATTTTACCTTATGGTCTTGATCACATCGGCACAAGTGGATGGTATACGTGTTCCAAGATCAGATTGCACGCTCTGTGTTGAGCTGATATATGCCGTCCGCAAACGCCCCTGTTTTCCGCCATGGCGCACTTCGGTTAATTCGCAAAGAAATTGATTCCACAAGAAATAGCCAGGTTGTCATTTTACCTTTGATTTTAGGTCATTAGTTTAAACATATTTCATTTCATAAGTTGAAATGGGGTTGGGCCACAAGTTCTCACAACTTAGAACTGGATTTTAGGTCATTGGTCGCAGAGACACCGCAGATCTATATCAAGAAATAATAGTAATTAAATGTAAGAAGCAAAATTAATTGACAGCAGTTATAGAAATTATTTTGCAACGTTGCTAGCGTAAGCCGGAGAGATGTTGTTGAAAATGCTCTGTGGGCATGCTGACTAGATATGCTCTGGCAAAAAGGCGTTCAGTGTATTTTCGAGATGCATTATTCTAAGCAATTCATCTCATAATTAGGGACCAATAAAATCAAGTTTGTCTAACAATCGGTTGAGTCCAGAGGTAGAATGGCCCTTGGACTTGCTGAAATTTTTACCTACAGTGAAAACTTTCGACCCTGGTCAAACTGCGCAGGCTGACCTGGATCGAATCTTTTCGCAGATGCATTAAACCCCCGTTTCACAGACCATGGCTACACGGAAAACCAACCGATCAACAAACAAAGAAACAAAAACAATAAGAAAAAAAGGGAGTATCGATTTGCGACAACTTGATTCGAATAAAGAATATCAAAGTACATGTACTTTGATGAAAGAAACACATTATTCAAAGAATAGCCAGGGTATCAATTTACTTTTGGTTTAAGGTGATTGGTTCAGGCGCTGGTGACCGTAAATCAAGCAAGATTTGTGTTTTTTTTTATGCAAGAAACTAGGTTAATGGACAACAATTATGGAAGACCCGTGTCAATTTAACAGAAAAGGTTTCGGGTATTATATCAATGCTGGATGCTATATATAGCTGATTAAACGAACAATTCTAGTATTTCCACCTATCCAAACTAAATTTTCTGTTACCTAAGACAATGGCTGCAAATTCGATTTCTGCCTCCATTTTGTTTTCAAATGATAGGGGAGTTTTTCATGGAAACGTGCATTTTCATTTCTCTCTCCCTGCAAAAAAATCTTTGCGACTGTCTTGGTGTTGGAAAGCAGCCGTCGGTTTGTAAATGACTGTTGTATATATCGGGGAGGCAGGAATAGTAGCCCTCACGTCGTTTTTATTTAAATTTAATACATTAAGTCCAACTCTTTACCAAAGGACAAAATTTTAGACTGGTCCAGATTGAAAGCATTTGCAGACGACAAAATAAATGTGACTGAAAAAATGAAACTTGTTTTGGAAGGGTTGAAAACATTGTGGGAAAAGGAGAAAATGCTGGTTACCAGCAATTTCTCCTTTTGCCACAATATTTTCAAAAGGTTTCCTTTACAGGGTCGTTAAAAGTCGGGATTGTGTGGTGAAAAGTATCAAACAAACAAGTCATTGCAAACCAACAAATCAATTCGATTCGAAAAGAAGGCAGTAAATTTACATGTGGTCAGAAGACGTGGATACAATGTAGGCTTTATTGATATCACTCTTTCCTCAGGTCAGTTGAAAACATCGCCTAGGTTCGGTGTGTAAAAAAAAATCCACTGCAATGAGGGCCATTTTTGTAGATAAAATTATCTCCCTTGCCAGATAAAGACTAAAGGTAACCAAATAACAGATTGGTCCTTTTACCTGTATTCCTTTGTTTTTATCCTTGATTCTTTTGGGGATGTTGCGATAAAAATAATTTGATTTATGACATTATGTAAGGTTCCCGTGTAATTTCAAAACAAATCATGTTCTCATTTATTAGAGAAATGCATATATCTCGACTTGTAAAACAATCTAGCCCGACTTTCCCCGAGATATCATCTCAAGAATATATTTGTGTAGTGCAAGAAAATCAAGGATAACATCCAAGTAATCCCCTGATCAGGACCAATGTAGTAATGGAGAGGAATCAAGGGAAATAACTGAAGAATGGCTCTCATTGAAAATGCACACTGGAGTAAGCTTAGAACAACATAGTGGACGAGTGTAGATTCAACATCAGATACAGCCTGATCTTGATCTACGTGTGCTTAACACCAAAGTATCTTCGGCCTATGGCTCTAGAGGAGTTACAATAATGGTTGTTTAAATACGATATAACTGTGACGCCAGCAAATGATATACATACCAACCGGCTTTACCCTCCTTATAGTGGTATAAACATTTGAGCCATACCCTGGAAAAATGGGGTTTAACTCTTTACCACACAGTCCCTACTTTAAACGACCCTGAAAAAGAAGCCTTTTGAAAACATTATGGGAAAAGGAGAAAATGCTGGTAACCAGCATTTTCTCGTTTTCCCACAATGTTTTCTAACTTTCCCAAAACAAATTTCAGTTTTTGAGTTACATTTATTTTGTTGTCTGCAAATGCTTTCAATTTGGACTAGTCTAAAAATTTGTCGTTTGGTAAAGTGTTGATGCATCTCCGTGATTCATTATACCATGCAGATCATTATAGATGTAACGGACATTCTCAGTCGGTACGAAGGAAGCAGATATCGCATTTTCAAGGCTGTTGTATCAGAATATCTGAGTAGCGATAAATGCTTGCCAAAGATCAAAGAGTGCGATCTGTTCAGTCCGATCTTGATCTACACTATCGACAAAGCAAGGTTAAGCACTTTAAAGGTTAAACCCTGTAGGCAATAGATTTATTATATGGACTGATTCAGATAGGAAAAAACCCTGGTGTTACTTGGTCGACGCTGTTTTGGTTGGCCTATGTTACCAAAGATCGGATGGGGAGATCCAAGATGATATTGCATGCTCCTTGAACTATACTGTTCGCGAAAAGCTCCTAAAATTGTGTATATTATGCTAAGGGTTAAATGGCCCATGTTTAAGGAATCTCGTTATGGGTCCATGTTTAAGGAATCTCAAGGCTTGACCTAAAGTTATTGTAACAGTTCTTAATTACAGATTTTTGCGCATCAATACACGTTGTTTTAACACATATCAAATATGAAATTTTTTACTGAAAAATAATAATAATAATAAAAAAAAAAAACATTTCTAGGAAAGGAAAATGTCAATTTACAATAGTATTCAAAGCATTGCTGGAATCAGATCAAGTTATTGGTCCTTTATCAACAAGGTTTTCCAAAGCTGTCAGCTGGAGAGGCATAACCGTCGTATTTTGCACAGTAGCTGGTTATCGTACAGATCTTTGAATACTAAAGATTAATTCTATTTGATAAATTATATTTTACAAAGATTATGCTACATTGACAATTTTCTACTTTCTCCAGAACATGCGGTTTTACTTTACAGTATCTATTAACATAAAAACCCCAGAAAGTTTCATACCCACGAGGCAAAATGCATATACATACAAGTGGCAATCTTGTGAGATAATCTGTTAAACAAAACAACCTCCTGAATTTGAATATTACAGTCGTTTATATCCATTTCACTTCTGTTTTTGTTTAGTCAGGAGAAAAGTTAAGACGAATATAATATTTCGGACGGTTACAGTATAGCCATAAAGGTCAGTGTGATTGATTATATACCGAGCCAAATTCTGATGAACTTCCGGTCCTCTACGTATTCATAATCGTTTGCTGTCAATTCACACTGACCCGAAAATATCCCATTTCTGTTTATGATTATCTGTCTAACTTGGAGCTGTTTCGTTTGCCCATGTTAAGAGCTGGTGATTGATCGGTTTGTACAAATGGATTTTTTTCCTCTGACAGGAAGCATTTGTAGATAGGCAGACCTATTGGCTCTAAAGAGGATTATAAGGTGAAATCCTTGGAGGTTTGTTAAGCATTTTTGTGCGTTAACCTGGTCACAATGCTCTCGTAGTGAGGTTCTATGACCGTCTTTTGTCTGACGGTGCGTCTCCAAAAGTTGGCTTATTAAGAGTATAGGAGCCTCATTTTTCATCGAATGATCTGCATTGACATATGTCGGGATATGTGTATTCCTATCTTCTAGCTGAGCTCAAGTTTCAAACATTTGATCGAAAGCTAACTAGCCCACTAGGACTATTTATTCGTAAACCGTATTAAGACCTGAAAGCCAAACCTTGCGTAGATTTTTCATTAACTTTGCCATGAATACTTTTTTCAATCACAATTTTTAGTCAAGTTCTAAACTAGGCCAGTGGGTCAAATGAATCTGGTGTCTGGAAGCAAGACATTTCAATCAGTTCCAAAGAGGTTTGCCAGGATGTTTTACCCATAGAGTCTTGTGTAAGCCAAGACTAAAACCTGACCGTCGGCGTTACCTCGAACAGAGGCTTGCAGACGACATAGATCAAGACAAGACTTCATAGAAAGTTCAATTTGATCTTGGCTCTAGAAAGTGCGTTTTCTTTTGTAGGCCTATTTGAAAATCAAAGCACTGAAAGTACTTGCAAACTAAAGAATCTGGAGTAAGCGGCATTGGAATGATTGAACGACTACAACACCCGCAAAAAAAAGGAGGATGAAAAAGTTTGCCTTTGTGTACGTAAAGATGAGCCTGATTTGCATAGGTCACTGAATTTATTTCCATATAAGTAAACATCTTGTGTCTTATTGATTAAATCTTGTTCAGTCTATATCTTTGTAAGTACAAATCGTTCAAATTGGAGTAGTGCAGATTTCATAGATCATGTCAGTCAATATTGTCATATTTAACAGAATTAAGATTTCTAATGGAAAAGAATTATTTTTTGTAGGCGGTACTTTGGCGACTGTGGGGTTTTTCGTTTACATTTGAATCTGGGTCACTCTCGATGGCAAAAGACTAGCGATCTTTTTTCTGAGATTGATAGCATTATTTTATGACTATTTTCCATAAAATCGCGCATTTGAGCGTTTTACATGCGGTGTAAGGTGTTAGGAAAGTGGTTTGAGGGTGTTTAGGGTGTTTCTCTAACTTATCCATCCGCGATGTCCACTTTATAAACTAGGCGTTGTCAAAGCTGCGAAACGAGACCAATTTTAGATCTAGAGCTAGGTCTGTGACATAACTCCGACGGTCATTGTTTCTGTAATTGGCTTGCACAGTTTTTCAGTCCGCGTGTTATTTTTCACATCAAATAACACAGAAACATTTGTTCAGTGATCTATGAGGATATTTTTTTAGCCTTGGAAACAAAATGAATCTGGCCCAAGAAGTCACAAGGGGCAAGGTCAGGTTAATACCGAGGGTGGGGGAGCACTATGACTTTTTCCTGCTTCAGAAAGTCTTGCACCTCGTACAAAAGATAGTGACTGAAACTGATGGTTTACACACGTTGAAACAGAGTTGACAGAAAATGAACCCCAGTGTCTTCATAGTATACCGAAAAAAAGACTATGAAAATGCCTTCAAAGATTGTATCCGGGGACTGAACCTTTGTATATCTGTTGGAGATGAATACTATGAGGGAACAAAATAAAACTTTCACTGAAACCTATGAGGAATCAAATTTTAGGTGCTTAGATGCATTCATATTTGAACACTCTGTATACGTTTGGCTCCTAAAGATTTAACATCTTCTTTTCACAATGCAGTGAGGACGAAAAAAATGTCACGTACAATTTTTTTTATCCTCCGAGATTAATTCCTTTTCTATTGCCTCCCGCGGGGTTCTGATAAAAGATGCACGGCAGAACGAATGTATTGTTAAACCATCAATCCATTACATCAAAGAAAGTATTAACTCTAAACCAGGCGACATGGTTTAAGAATTGTCATTATTTAATTCTTTACCAAACAATCACGTGTTTTAACGACCCTGGGAAAGAAGCCTTTTGAAAACATTGTGGGAAAAGGAGAAAATGCTGGTAACCAGCATTTTCTCCTTTTCCCACAATGTTTTCTACTTTTTCAAAGATTGAAATTATCTATATGTAATCTGTCGTCTGCAAATGCTTTCAGTTTGGACATGTCTTAAAAATTATGTCGTTTGGTAAGGAGTTAAAGTATTTGCAGACGACAAATTAAATATAGCAAAAAGAATGAAATATATTTGTAACAGGAGAGAAAAAATTCTTGAAAGAGGTGAAAGGGTTGGTTACATGCATTTTGTCATTTTATCCCAATGTTTTCAAAAGCCTTTTTCGATTCTAGGGGTCCTACAAAAAGTCTTTTTGAGTTTCAGCGGATCGTATTTTCAGCCGTTAACAAATTTCAAATCTGCATATTGGTGCTAAAATACTTAACCCTTATCCTTCTAAGTAATTCATGATTTGAAACTTTCAAGCCGACAGTAAAACCCGTAATGTTGCTATTTTCAAAGGTATTCCTTCAGAGAAAGATATCTCCTTATCGGATAGAGTAGATCCAAGATGAGACTGCACGTTCTGAGCAGTTTGATCTTGATCTACGCTGTCTAGAAAAGGTCCTTGAGTCGAGCTCAGCAGTCCAGGGGTTAAGTTTGTATCCTTTCTATATTTCGGAGATATAAATTTGAACGATTAACCTAAAAAAAAAAAAGTCAAGTGAGCCGTGCTCTGGAAAAAGGGGTTTAATGCATCTTTTCGTGCATTATACCTAGCAAGTCTTTACATAGTAAGGGATCCACAAAAGACTGATCCATGGGGTATAATGGTTCTTGAACATGTATAGAATTTACAAACAGCAGAACGTCAGCCTGCGCGGACTTCGCAGGCTGACTTGTGTCGATGCATTTTACAGATGCATTAAACCTCCCTTTCACAGAGCCTGAATCGGACGAGCTCTCTTTGTTATATAGATATCAGTACAAATAATTTTAATGTGAAGGTCGTTCTTGTCTAAAATATCGCAAAAAGCGGACAGTATAGATCAAAGATCAGACTGCATGTTTTTGCGGTGTGGTCTTCATCTGCACCAGCCGCTAGGAAAACTGTAGTGCTGAAAGACGCTTAACGGGTATATTTACCTTTTGATCTGTACATTTAATGACATTTCAATTTAAACTTTATATGGGAAAGCAGCCAGTGACATGGGGAAAAAAATAAAAAAAACACTTGAAACACATGGATAGGTGATCCGGCCTCCGTAACAAAATTGACATTCTTCCGAAAATGTCGTTTAAAACGGTAAGAAAAAAAAATCAGGGTGTTTTGACACAGCCTCCTACCAAGGTGTCACTTCAAGTCATTATAATAGATAAGGTTTAATTTGAAAGACCAAAGATGTAGGCCAAGAAGATCAGAGCATATAGAACTTAGAATCTGATCATTATTCTGAACCGATCAATCTTGTGTACTCGCTGAAATTTTCCTTTTCATTTATACAGCATTTTTTTCAGATTAAACTTGACAGCCGATTCTTTTTTCATAGAAAATAATCCTTTCAATCTATTAATGACCACGAAACTTGTCTTCTTTATCTGTCACGATGATAGAAGTCCTTACTAGGAGCACTGAAAGGGTTTTCAAGTTCAGGGCCAATTAAAGAAAAGGATATAATTGATTGATTTGTCAACAGGATAAATTCTTCCGTTTGATTTATTGGTCACGCAGCAACGGCGAACAGGAACTGAACTTATTATACAATAAACGTAGGGCTACCGTATATCGAATACGAGAGAGGCGGGGGACGAAAGTTTGTTTTAATAGTGCATTTGTAAAAAAAAAACTATTCGCAAAAATAAAGTAGAGCAGCAGTTCTTTTTAACCTTTTGTCAAACAATCCCAGATTTTAACAATCTTGGGAAAGAAGCCTTTTGAAAACATTGTGTGAAAAAGAGAAAACGCTGGTAACCAGCATTTTCTCCTTTTCCCACAACGTTTTCTAGTCTATCAAGGACAAATCCCGCCATTAGGGCCACGTTTATTTTGTCGTCTGCAAATGTTTTTAATTTGGAAAAGTCTAAAATTTCGTCGCTTGGTAAAATGTTAATTGCGTTAGCAATCTGAATTGCCTTCAGTGGCATCACGGATTACACAGAAACGATAAACATGAAATGATTTTTAACACAATGAGCTCTTATTTTGTCGAACATGTCGGGGGCGTCTTTAAGTAATTATAAGTGACAGTCTCTTTTGCTGTAAAATGTTCTGAAGCAATTCCCCGGGAAAAACTGAGAAAGAAAAACAAAAAATTGAGGCTTCGAGTATCTGTCAAAGAATTATGTTCCCCAATCTAACTAAAGTGTAATAAATCCGACAGTAACTTTGACACAAGAAAAAGACACTCTCCTGTTAATGTTTAAGGCTTCCAGTTACTTAGAAAGAGAACTAGAAAATGTAGAAGTGGTATATGTTGTTGTCGTTGTAGTAATAGTAGTAGTAGCAGTAGTAGTAGTTATAGCAGTGATAGCTACAAGGAAGTAAGTGAAGTGGGTCAAATCCCTCGGCCGTTACAGCAGGCGGATGTCACAAACACTCTGTCCTAGTTGCACAGATTATGTCGAAAAGCACGAACAACGGTTTTTCTTCACTTTGTTTACAGTCGACATGACTAATTTTATGATGACATATTTTTATTTCAGTGAAAGTTAACGTCAAGAAAACTAAACAAATATGAACTATGCTCTGTGAAAAGGGGACTTAAGGCATCTGCAAAAGGTATCGACTCATGTCAGCCTGCGCAGTGCGCTCAGGCTGACATGGGTCGAATCTTTTTCCTATAGGACAACTTTCTGCATGCCAAAGGACCATTCTATCTTATGACTCAGTCGGTTGTTAGACGAAATGGATTTCATGGATCCATCACTATGTGCTGACTGGGTTTTGTAGTATACGTCCCGGAGATGCATTAAAGACCTTTTTTCGAGAGCACGGCTCAAATATATAAGGATATGATTAACTTTCAATACTTGACCAAGTGGACAGGTTTATTGAGTGTCAATCCTTGAGCCACTTTGGTCAGTGTCAGATGATGTCCCGAGTTATAAACGTGTCTTGTAATGATCCAATTTTGACACACACTTGACAGTTACCTAAGATGAAAGCACTTTAAAATTATTACCCATTTTGTAAAACATCTACACAGTTTCATTGACCCTCAATTTTCTTGCAGTAATGGGAACTGTGTCTGTTTTTCTTTCCAAACTCAAACTACTCAACCGAAGAGACCGGAAAGGTCATAGCTCTCTCCAGATTTTAATGTTTGGTGGATTCTTTGGACCTAGCCTTATATGTCGAGCCATGATCATACCGAACCAAGATCAGATTCCGTATTCAAATGGTTTAACCAGTAAGAAGTTATGTTACTTTCTAAATCTATAAATAAACTAAGAATGTTCTTAAGAATGGTTAGGTGAATACGGACCCAGACTGTTCGAACGGCTCGACCGATCTTGGTCTACCTTGTTCGCAATAAACTTTGAATATAGAAAATACTGAATTAATAAATTTTACGAATCGTTCAGTGGAAACAACGTTTTCAATAATAATTATATATTTGAGCCATGCTCTGGCAAAAGGGGCTTAATGCATCTCCGTGATTTATTGTACAAATCAAGCCATCATATCATTATGAATCCATAGTATCCTATTTTTAAACAACCGCCTGAATCATGAGGTAGACTGGTCCTTGGATGTACAGAAAATTGACCATAGCGAAAAGTTTGGCCCAGGTCACCCTGCGCGGATTGCGTAGGCTGACCTTGGTCGGTACTTTTTGCAGATGCATTAAGCCCCTTTTTACTGGGCATTGCTCATTAAACAAGCAAATTAAAAAAAAAAAAAAAAAAACAGATAAAGTCTAAACAGGCAAAGTAAAAGAACATGGAAGCAATATTTTGCATTGACTTTGACAAACTTTCAATTCGTCGTTTACTTTGTAACTCTTTACCAAACGATAAAATCTTAGATTGGTTCAAATTGAAAACATCTGCTGACTACAACTTAAACAGACTCAAAAACTGAAAAATGCCTTGGGAAGGGTAGAAAACGTTGTAGGAAAAGGAGAAAATGCTGGTTACCAGCATTTTCTCCTTTTCCTACAATGTTTTCAAAGGGCTTCCTTCCTCGGGGTTGTTAAAATTCGGGATTGTGTGGTAAAGAGTTAAAAGATAATAAATAAGGAGTTAGAGATCTAGACCTACTTTTTTTCACGTTGGTACATTTTGTTGGCAGTGATTCGGTCTGCTCTTACGGTCGATTGCTGTAGCAATGGTAGACTGAAGCCTTCCTAAAACTGATATTAAGATTTATCTTCGACAATTTCTGCACGTAGCTATCGACCCATTTCATCGGCAGACGTTTTTTTTTTTTATTTTTGACGTTGACCACACTTGAAACACTGTTGCAAAAGGAGATATTGGTCGTAGCAATATTTTCATTTGGGTTTTTTTTTTTGTTTTAGACCTCTCTCTTTAAAAGTTTCCAATATCTGATATAACAGATATAATGGATCTCAGTGTCGTCTGCTGCCAATTTGTTACAAGACGTAATGAGTGAAGGAAATCAATCTAATTTGGGGTTTTTATGATACTGACGTATCACGAAGCCTTATACCGGGCGATATTACCGAAAGCTCCCCCGTTTTAAAAGTAAATATAATAAATCCAAATAAACGGTAACTACCTTTCCACTTGACATCGTTATCACTGCGTCACGCCATCCAGAAAGGGAAACCGGTTATCATGCCTCGATATTGGAATCATTTCTTTATGCCATATAATACACTGGGAAAATGAAAATGGGCCATACTCTGTTTAAAGGGGGTTTAACCGTTTACCACACAATCCCGACTTTTAACGACCCTGAGAAATAAGCCTTTGAAAACATTGAGGGAAAAGGAGAAAATGCTGATAACCAGCATTTTCTCCTTTTCCCACAATGTTTACTACCCTTACAATAACAAATTTCAGTTCTTGAGTCAAATTTATTTTGTCGTCTGCAAATGCTTTGAATTTGGACTAGTCCAAAAATTTGTCGTTTGGCAAAGAGTTAATGCATCTGCAAAAAGTATCGACCACGGTCAGTCTGCGGAGTCCGCCTGATTCAGTCGATTGTTTGACAAAATGCGTTTCATGGGTTCATATTGTGATGACATGCTTGATACGATGTGTCTCGGAGATACATTAAATCCGCTTTTGCCAGAGCATGGCTCAAATCGTTTTTCTCTTAACCCTTTCCCAAACGACAAATTTTGGACTGGTCTGAACTGAAAGAGTTTGCAGACAACAATTTTAAATTTGATGAAAATGGCATAAAATTCTCAAAAAGGGTAGAAAACAGTGTGGGAAAAGGAGAAATTGCTCGTTACGAGCAATTTCTCCTTTTCCCACAGTGTTTTCAAAAGCCTTGTACTGCAGACACGTAAAAACCAGGGCTTGTTTGGGAAAGGGTTAATAGATTTCACAAGCGAAAATTGTCCTCTGTGGCTGAGTTCTTAAGGTAGTGGAATTTTGGATTTGAACTTTGGTTAGGGTTACGACATGAAAGCTCTAGTTCAGGCAAAATTCTCTTTGGGTATTAAAAGAATAATAATTCATTGCAACAGGATTCATTACTTTCGCATCCCTGAAAATTGCATCGGCTTTGTGAACTGAAAAGCAGAGAGTGGTCCCGAAAGAGTGCAGTAGGTAAGTACTGGGTCCCAGTTCAACAACCATTCTTTGTCTTATTCGCAGGAATTTTTCTAGATATGAAAGAAACACAAATTCTGATTGGCTAAATTATATATTTTAGCCAATCAGAAGTTGTGTTATTTACCAATCTAGAAATTCTTCAGCATAAGACTAAGAATGGTTGTTGAATACGGATCCTTGTCTAATGAAACAACAGGAGCGAATCGAAAGGGGTTTTGGTCGCTGTTGTTTAACTAAAATACTGTTGAAAAAGGCGTTTAAAAGTACGTCTACCAACTATCAAAAGCCGGGGACCTGCAAATATTTGATTAGGTGCCTCCCGTGTATCAACGTACCTTATACAAAATAGGTTATTTAGATACATAAAAAAAAGTCTTTTTTCTGAAAACCTTGTGTTTGCTTACCCAGGAAAGCAAATTCATTAGGGAGTCATGCTCTGTGAATAGGGGCCTTAATGTATCTGAAAAAGTATCGACTTACGTCAGCCTGCGCAGTCCGCGCAGGCTGACATGAGTCGAAACTTTTTGCTACTTGTAAATTTTCTGCATGTCAAAGAACCATTCTGCCTCATAATCCAGTCAGTTGTTAGACAAAATGAATTTTATGGATCCAAAATTGTGTAATGACTTACTTGGTATAATGCATCACAGAGAATGCATTAAGCCCCATTTAACCAGAACATGGCTTGTAGTTTAATTTATTCATGGTAGGGTTTTATTTCTTCACGGTCAAATACTGTTTGACGTCATGCTGGTATTGTAAACCGCATTAACTCTTTCAGCGTCAAATTCATATGAGCCATGCTCTGGCAAAAGGGGGCTTAATGCTTCTGCGTGATACCAAGCAAGTCATAACATAATTATGGATCATAAAAATTCATTTTGTAGAGCAACCGACTGAATCTCGAGGTAGACTGATCCTTTGACATGTAGAAAATTGACCAACAGCAAAAGTGTCGACCCTTGTCAACCTGCGCGGACTGTGCGAGCAGACATGGGTCGATACTTTGTGCAGATGCATTAAGTCTCTCTTCACAGAGCATGGCTCATATGTAAACTCGACCTCTCTGGACGGCTGTGAATATAGTGCACTGAAACTCAGATTTTATCTTATAGGCTTGACTTAACCCTTTACCGCACAATGCCGCCTTTTGACGCCCATAAGAAAGAAGCCTTTTGAAAACATTGTGGGAAAAGGACAAAATGCTGGTAACCAGGATTTTCTCCTGTTCCAGCAATGTTTTCTACCCTATCATAGAAAAATTGCACTATTTGAGCCACATTGAAATTGTCGTCTGCAAATGCTTTCAATTTGAACAAGACTAAAATTTTGTCGTCTGGTAAAGGGTTAACAAGCGGATTGTATAGGTCCAAGTTCAGACTGCACGTTTTGTGCAGTTTAATCTTGATCTATGCCGTCAAAATCCCCCGGGTTTTTTTGCTTATGTCTCTGAAAGGGCTCAACTATATCCTGTTGCTTTTATACCATTATCTGTCTGGAAAAGAAATGTCCATGTATTTCGTATTTTGCGGTTAACCCTTTACCAGGCAACAATATTTTAGCCTTGTCCAAATCGAAAGCATTTGCAGATGACAATTTCAGTGTGGCTCAAATGATGCAACTTTTGTTTGATGGGGTAGAAAACATTGTGGGAAAGGGAGAAAATGCTGGTTTCCAGCATTTTGTCCTTTTCCCACAATGTTTTCAAAAGGCTTCTTTCTCAAGGGCGTCAAAAGTGCGGCACTGTGCGGTAAAGAGCTAAATCGAAGTTCTAAGGGAGAAACTATGACTAGAACTATTCAAAGAGAAGCGGAAGGAATGGACCAAGATCAGATTGCACGTACACACAGTCTGATCTTGGGCTATACTTTCCGCAAAGGACATTCTTTGTAGACAATGGGTAAGATTAGACACTTTTCCATCCTATATCTTCTCCCTGAATCAAATCTCTTCTTTCTGTGCCGCACTTGACTCATTGTACAATATGTATTTTTACTCGAGGAGTCAGAGTGGAAAAGATATATTCATAACTTCCAGTTTTTTGGTTTCCTTTCATAACCCATCTTCGCAAGCCAAGGTGACGATCACTACGTGGATCTTACCCCTTGGCTGATCGAGTCGAAATTTATTAGCCTCGCGATACGTGTAATCATTGGTTGCAGTCAGGACTGAAAGCACCAATCCAACAGCGCGTTACATTTGCTATCAAACATCAGCGGAACGTAAATAAAAATGACCACAGGAGAAAGTTATCGGATATGCTGGGAATTATAACCAACAAAAATATTTTCTTCAACATTCACTTTCACAAATCAATTAAATGAAGTTTTAGGATACATCTCAACACCAGATGATGGACTGTCAAAGTAAGTGTGTGGCTTTTGCTTCGCGGAACTTAAGATTTCGAAAATAGATTCTGACTTGATAAATCGTCTGTCAAGTTTGCGATCTGAAAAGCAGTCAATTGTTGGCGAGAAAGCAAGCTGAACAAATTATAATTGAACCAAACCTTATTGACCAAGGACCGCCGTTAAAACAACAACACTGAAGCCCTTAGTATATCATAGCCCAACACCTAGAAAGATGAACAAGTCTTTGGCCAAAAGACTTATGTTACTCGACGTTTGATTAGTTTTCGATGACGTAAATCTAGGGGTGATAACAATCAAAATCCAGGAGGTGGCGCGTCTCCGTGCTAACAAATTTCGACACGATCAGCCAAGGGGTAATATCCACGTAGTGATCGTCACCTTGGCTTGCGAAGATGTTCATAACCCTAAACCTGCTAAATAAGTCAAATGAAACTTTCAAACCGACAGTAAAAACCCAAATATTACTATTTTGAAGGTTTTTTTTTTTCTATCGCGGGGGTGAAATATCTCCTTATAGGACAGTGTAGATCCAAGATCAGACTGCACGTTCTTTGCTGTCTGATCTTGATCTACACCTTCTGCAAGCGAACTTCGAGCCCCCTTAGGCAGCCCAAGGGTTAAAATGTCTCGTCAAATATTGGGCAGTGTGGATCCGTACTGTGCAGTCTGATTTTGATCTGTACTATTAACAAAAGTACGTAGATTATGTAAGCATCTTCATCTGTCCGAGTGTGTGTATGTCTCTCTCTCTTTCTCTCTCTCCATTTAGCGACGTACTGATGAAGTACATGAATAAACTGTCGCCATGATATGACTGAAATAATTTTGAAAGCGGCGTAAAACACCATTCCATCAATTAATTTTATCGACATGAAGTCGCTATTTTACATAGACCAACATCATTGAATTACTTCAAAGAAAGCTATAAAATTTAATGGTAGTGATTTCTCAATTGTCATACACAATTTTCCTTTTCATAACAAATATTTGTTCGTGAAATTAAATGCGAAACTGTCCATTGATATATTTGAGCTATCCTCTAGGAAAAGGGGGTTTAATGCATCTGCAAAATGTACACACCAAAATTCAGCCTGCGCAGTCCGTGCAGACTGACCTGGGTCAAAAGTTCTTGCTATAGGTAATGTTTTTGCATGTCCAAGCCATTCTACATCATGATTTAGCTGGTGTTAGACAACACGGATTTTATGGATCCGTGATTATGCCATGACTTGCTTTTTATAATGCATCAAGGAGATACATTAAACCCCATTTTGCCAGAGCATGGGACACAAACCTAATCGAATAGCGCTTTACGTCACTCTCAAAAGTGCTTCAGTCATATCACTTCAGCAACGCATCTGTTCCCGTCAGTCCCATGTTCTATTAATGCATTAATACTGGGCTTGGACACTTCAATGGCATGCTTAAGAATACTCCTAACCCTTACTACAGTTTTAGTTTTAATGACCTTTCTCCTTTTCCAACAATGTATTCTACCTTTTCAAAGACTACGATTTCCAGTATTGGGACCACATGTATTGCTTCATGTAAATTCGGCTGCTAAGCACGACTAACTGACCTTTTGCGGACAGTGTAGATCAATATCAGACTGCACAGAAGGTACAGTCTGTGTACTTCCAGTATTGGGTCTACATGTATTAGACGTTTGCAAATACTTTGGAATTGGATGAGTTCAGTATTTTATCGTTTGGTAAGGAGTTTGGGGACCAGCGCCCCACTTTGGGATCCAACAAGGATTTTCTAATTATAAATCCAGCAATGGATTTCCCACAGCCAGCAGTCAGAAGAAATATCATACATTATCAGGGTCCGTATTCACCAACCATTCTTTAGAATATTCTTTGTCTTATTCTCCAAGATTTTCTACATTTGAAAGTAACACAACTCTTGGAGTTGTGTTACTTTCAAATGTAGAAAATTCTGGAGAACAAGACAAAGAACGTTCTTAAGAATGGTTGGTGAATACGGACCCAGGAACTGCTTCTCCCAGCTAGAAACATATAAGCCATGCTCTGGCAAAAGAGGGGCTTAACCCGTATCCTGCTAAATACAAGAAAAGAAACTTTCAACCCAAATTTTCCTATTTCAAAGGTATTCTTGAAGGAAAGATTTCTCCTTATCGGACAGTGTAGATCCAGGATCAGACTGCACGTTGACTGCAAAAGGTCAGTTAGTCGTGCTTAGCAGCCTAAGTGTTAAGTGGCATTTTACAAAGCAAGACATCACATAATTATATATCCATACAACCCATTTTGTCAAACAACCGACTTAGTCATGAGGTAGACTGGTCCTTTGAAATGCAGAAAATTGACTAATAGCAAAAGGATTTGACCCAGATCCGCCTGGGTCGATACTTTTTGCAGATGCATTAAGCCCCCTTTTAACAGAACATAGCTCATATCCAGTGTTTTGTCTATTTGACTTCTTGATATGTCTGATTCAGACTCGGCACTTTTTGTGTAGGGAAAATGGGCACACCAAGAAATACCGTTTACTTGAGAGTTTGCATCGTGAAGTGAATCATAAACGTCGAGCAGAAGCAATTTACTTAAGCACGTTGCTTGCGGCAAGTGACATTTCTTTCTGTACCTCTGTACCTGACGGCACCATTTCAGACCGGTCTAAATTGGGAGCATTTGTAGACGAAATATAGAAATGCCAAATGATGGAACTGGTTACCAGCATTTTCTTCTTTTCCAACAATGTTTTCAAAAACCGCCTCCACCTATGGTCGTTAAAACACAGAATTGTTTGATGAACGGCTCAGACATTACGGGAAAAGGAGAAACTGGTCTCAACATGTAGTTTCCCAATTTGCTACTTTTCTTTCTCTCTTCAATGCATTTGAGTCTCATTAATGTCGAATATAAATGAGCCATTCTCTGGCGATAGGGGGTTTAATGCATCTCCGTGATGCATGATACCAAGCAAGTCATCACATTATCATGGATCCATAAAGTCCATTTTGTCTAACAACCGCCTGAATCATGAGGTAGACTGGGCTCGCAGAACATTTACCAATGGAAAACAGTTTTTGCCCAGGTCAGCGTGTGCGGACTGTTCAGGCTAACCTGAGTCAATACTATTTTAATGCAGATGCATTAAGTCTCCTTTTCACGGAGCATGGCTCAAATACTTTTTCACTGGCTGTTTCCTATATACGTTGGCTGTATCAAATTCTTTTCAGAAGGTTAGCTCTAAACAGGGTCAATTTGTTCCGGGATTGATTGAATCTGACAATACGTCTTACAGCTCTCCCGGGGCTATAGAACTTCGATTTCTTCGCTCATTATGAATATGATGAGAAATTACTATTTCTGATTAAACTTTTCGCCCTTTGATGAGCTCTCATAATGGCTCTCGGGGGAATACCCAAACATTTATTCGACGCAGGCGGGGGAGAATCCTTGCATACCATAAATAGATAATTCGTGATATATTGCGTAATGATCAATGTCATTAGATGTTCTATTATTGTCCAGGTTAAATTCTATTTATATGGAAGCCTGTTACAGCCAACATTCTTTGACAGAATCCTAACGTCAATATGATTTTTTTAGCTAAATACACCGTTTCATCTTGAAATTTCGCTTCCACTTTCTTTATGTTCTGTGCTGTAGCTAGAATAGTAAAAGTTGCGACGTCCCTTGCATAAGGAGCAACGTGCTGACACACTTTTATGCTTTAATACGTACAACGCGATACCATCAAAATAAATGAAAGTGGTAATATTGTAAACTTGGAGCCAGCTATCGCCTATGGGGCGGTTACGAGAAATGATTAAAACGGGTACCGTTAGCGATAAATAATTATATTACCATTTGCCTTGTTTCAACGCGTGCCATTTGAGCCATGCTTTGTGAAAGAGGGCTTATTGCATCTGCAAAAACTATCTCCCCAGGTGAGCCTGCGCAGTCCGTGCAGGCTCACCTAGGCCGAAACTTTTTGCTATTGGTCAGTTTTCTGCATGTCCAAGGACCAGTTTGCCTCACGATTCAGTGAGTTGTTAGACAAAATGGACTTTATGGATCCATGATCATGTAATGACTTGCTTGGTATCATGCATCACTTTAAAGTCGTGACATCCTTGCCTTATCTCAAGGACATCAGGATCCGTACTCACCTAACCATTCTTAAGAACATTCTTAGTCTAATTCTCAAGAATTTTCTAAATTTGAAAGTAACACAACTTATGACTGGCTAAACCAAATGGTTTAACCAGATGGAAGTTGTATTACTTTCTAAATCTAGAATAAGACTAAGGATAAAATTCACCCTTAGGCTGCTAAGCGCGACTCACTGACCTTTTTTCGAACAGCGCAGATCAAGATCAGACTGCACAGGACGTGCAGCCTGATCTTGAATCTACAATGTCCCATAAGGTGATATCTCCCCTCCAAAAAATATCATGGGCCATATCAAGCAAAATTTGGGTTATTTACTATCGGCTTGAAAGTTTCATTCCAATTATTCAACAGAAAAAGAGTTAACTCTTTACCACACAATCCCGACTTTTAACGACCCTGAGGGGGGAATCCTTTTGAAAACATTGTAGGTAAAGGAGAAAATGCTGGAAACCAGCATTTTCTCCTGTTCCCGCAATGTTTTCTATCCTTTGAATGACAAGTTTCATGCATTAAGTAATATTTAATTTGTCGTCTGCAAACGCTTTCAGTTTGGCCGAGTCTAAAATTTTGTCGTTTGGTAAAGAGTTAAGAATGGCTGGTGAATACAGACCCTGATACCAATGTGTTTAAGATTTTCTGAGGTATCATGTACCTTTCAAACTTGCTATACGAGACATTCGCCGATCCCTCTAAACGCCATAATCGTCTAAAGACGTTGATATTGCTTCAATTCTCTCCTTAGAGACTGAAATAGGATAGTTAAAGAGAGCAGCTGCCACAGGCTATATACACCCTGACTGGAAAAAAACGTATCCGCTATCAACAAATAATATTATGACTTATACGTCCCACCACTTTGCAGCTTCTGAAAACATGGTGGAAAATTGGAAAATTACAAGTTGCTTTAAGCTGCCAATTACTCCCTTTCGACAATGTTTTCTGACCCATCGTTAACCGGTAATTTCTATTCCGTAGCCTTTGTCAACCTCGTTTTGTTCTAAATGTCCCTCACACTTTACCAGACGACAAAATTTTAGCCTTGTCCAAATTGAAAGCATTTGCAGACGGCAGTTTCAATGCGGCACAAATGGTGCAATTTTTCTTTGATAGGGTAGGACACTTTGTTGGAAAAGGAGAAAATGCTGGTTACCAGCATTTTCTCCTTTTCCAACAATGTTATCAAAAGACATCTTTCACGGAGTCGTTAAAAGACGGAATTGTGTGGTAAAGGGTTAAAATCAGCCGCTGTGCAATAATAGGCCATCATTTTCCTTGCCATTAATTTATATCACATAATATTGGATTCTATAATGCAAGAATCGCATGCACGTTTTCTGTAGTCTGATCTTGATCTACTTTGTCATGCAAAAGCAATTACTCTAATCATTCTTTAGGTTAGGTCTAGGTAGTTTATTACGTAATTTTCTTTTTCAAAATTGTTTCTATGGTAATAGAGGTCGCAGGTGCTCGTTGCACATTAAGGGCGTTTCGTCTGACGTTTAACGATTCTTTTGTTAGAGAAGCAATTATTTATAACCTCTTTTATAGAAAATCGTTTCCACGTAATGACTTACATCGCCAAAGGAGATCGTTTTCAAATTAAAGCTTCCATCAAACAGTGTGGGGAACGGGAAAAAAAGGGCGTTATAGAGTGATGCGAGCCATGCTCAGTGAAAAGGTGGCTTCTGAATAAGACAACTTAGTACAAATCAGCAAAATATCTCTGTTAGGGTAGAAAACATTGTGGGAAAAGGAGAAAATGCTGTTTCTAAAAGCCTTCTCCATTCGGGTCGTTAAAATGATTGTTTGGTAAAGGATTATAGCGTATACCTGAGGAAGCCTTAAATAGAAAAATAAGTTGATTTTTTTTCTGCAATATTTACGCATATGAGCCAGGATCTATGAAAAGGGGGCTTGATGCATCTGCAAAAAGTATCGACAATGTAAGCCTGCGCAGTCCGCGTAGGCTGAGATGGGTCGCAACCTTTTCCTATTTGTAAATTTTCTGCAATGGCAAAGAGCCATTTTACCTGAGGATTCAGCCGGTTGTTAGACTGAATGAATTTTATGGATGTATAATTATGTGGTGGCTTACTGTTATAATGCATCACGGAGATGCACTTAACCCCCTTTTCACAGATCAAGGCTCACACACCTATACATACGCCCTGTCTAACATTTTTTGTTAAAAAACGTGCGTAATAAGTCCATTCCTCAGCATTACATTACCTGCCTGATCCAGGATCTTCACAATCTGTTTTTTATTTTGTAATATTCTTGTCCAAACATTTCAAGGATAGCTTTTTATGGGTCTAGAATACAAACGATACTCTTAACACTTTGATTGTCAAAGATAAATGCTAAATTTGGAAATTATCATTTACATGTTTAAGATGCCATATATAGTTTTCCATGAATAAAGTCCCGAGCGTCACTGACAACTTATACAAAGATGTTCCCAACGTATTGCTAAATTAAGCTTAAAGGCATAGTGGCTGCCAAAAGTAAACGGTGGGGTGTTTAAATGCATTTCATACCATTTAAAAGTATAGAATTATTGTGAAGATGACAATCTGATATTGTACGGTCGGTCCATGTATTAGTCGCTGCAAGAAAAGTGAATTCTAAACATAAGTAAAAAATAAAGTAAACAAAAAATTGATTGACCTGGCAACTTTTGACCTATTTTTAAATTCATTTTTCCGCCAGCGACTAACACTTGGACCGACCGTACAGTGACAGATTGTCACCTTTGCAATAATTTCCATACTTTTAAATGGTATGATTTAAATTCAAATGCATTTTAACTCTTGCACTGCTTTCTTTCCGCCGCTGTTGGGCCTTTAAAGTCTTTTACCCGACGACTCACTTTTGCTTCCGTTTATCTCCTCGAGCAATTTCACTCCACTTGCCATTCGAGAAACAAAGAATGAGCGTATCGACTTTTTAACCCCCAATCTGCCAAATGAATTAAATAAAAATTTCCAGCCGATAGTTAAAATCCAAATATTGAGTTATTTGTTGGGGGAAATATCTCCTTATCGGACAGTGTAGATCCAAGATCAGACTGCGAGGTCTGTGCAGTCTGATCTTGATCTACACTATCTTCAAAATGTCCTTGAGTCGCGCTTAGCAGCGTAACGGTTAATAGCTATTTAATCATAAAGATTGACTGAAAAGGAGTTTAGCGCCGTTTTAACACTTTAGGTCATATCACGGCAGTCAGTGCACCTACGCATGTGTTTCCTGGCTTTCTCACACTAGTACTGACATAACTTTCTTTCTAAGTAACTGACTACTTTTCTCACATGTATCAGAGGTGAAAGGCGAAAAATCACCGAAAAGAAAGTTTGTCTCAACCAGGTATCGAAGTCACAACTACCAGGTCACAAGTAACATATGCTAACCACTGAGCTACCCCGGCTTGTCTTAATCGTAAAGAAACATACATGCGTAAAAACAATCGAGCTTTTTGATAGATTTTGTTAACGTTAGAAATTATCTAACCCCAAAAAAGATTCAAAATAAAGTAAACGAAATCTGTATTTGTGAGTCAGCTGTAAGGGAGTAGGCAAGAAAAATCTGAACTATAAGCCATTAAACACACGGTACTGTATTACACCTCAAACCAGAGAAGCGTTATCGTCTTGTAAATTAAATTAGGCACCTTTACACCTCTACGACTTCTGTGACATGTCAAAGGATTTCCTTCCTATGTACAGATTAGAATATGACGTGCTTTCTGTCAATAGCGACCTAATTGGCATCAAATCATCCTAGCACAAAAATGACTTTCTCTGTCTATATTTGTACAGCTATTTGGAGGCAAATTTCGGTGTCAACGACCATTCACAGATTCATTCTCATATACCGAGGTACACACATCCATCCGTCTATGTATCCAGTATCCTTCATTAAATGTCTCATATTAGGGTGATTTTCATCCTAATATTTTGTTGATAAACCATTGAATAAAATGCTTTTTTAATGTACTCAGTAGTATCGATCAGAGAATCGGGTATTTTCCAGCAATTATAACCAATCCGAATTTTGCAATTTTTAATACCACGCAGTTATATCGCCACACTGTGCAATCATATCCTATAATGTGAATTTAAGATTCTGACCTTGGTCTACACTGCCAAAAACCAGGAAAAAAAAAAAAAACCCTTAACCCTCTAGGAATAAAATGTTTATGTTATGGAGATTCTTGTGTAATAAAAGCTTGCATTTTAGCAATAGTTAGTGCTCATTCAGTGAGCCTTTTAACCCTTTACCAGACGACAAAATTTTAACCTTGCCCAAATTGAAATTATTTGCAGACGACAATTTCAGTGTGGCTCAAATGATGCAATTTTACTTTGATAGGGTAGAAAACATTGTGGGAAAAGGAGAAAATGCTGGTTACCAGCATTTTCTCCTTTTCCCACAATGTTTTCAAAAGGCTTCTTTTCCAGGGGCGTTAAAAGGCGGCATTGTGCGGTAAAGGGTTAAGAGTATCATTTTTTGGCACTTTCATGATTTTGTAGTACATTCTCACTTTCTCTCTGTCCGTCCGTCTGTCCGTCAGTCTGTCCGTCTGGCTATCTGGCTGTCTGTTTGTCTGTAGTGTCAGTTTTATTTTAAAGCGATTAGCAATATCTCCTCCGTCGATTTCAAGACGTTGTCTTCTTTGAACGCGAATTTCTGATAGGATACGTCTGCCTCTGTAAATATTTGTTTACGCCTGGAGACAATACATATCAAACATCTAAAGATTGACAACAAACACCGAGCTGTCAAATTACGCACGTTTCAATTTCAATGTCAATTGTTTTTGAGGTACAAGTCTGCGATTTTCGTTTTCTTTCGATGGAACTCAATTTCCAGAGCACGTGGTCTTATCACAAAACTGCAAATCCAGTACTGTAAAGCTATAATTGAAATCGTGGAAGAAGTTATGTTTGTCGGACTTGTTTTATTTTGATGAATCTTAGATTATTTTCACCGAAGATAGTCGATCACAAAGTACAAGAATCTAAAGGAGACTGAACTTTCCAAATTACATTTGAGCCATGCTCTGTGAAAATGGGGCTTGATACATCTGCAAAAAGTATCGACCAGGTCAGCCTGCGCCTGACCTGCGCAGTCCGCACAGCTGACCTGGGTCGAAACTTTTCGCTATTGGTCAATTTTCTGTATGGACGAGGACCATTCTACTGATCTGGGCCGAAAATTTTCGCTTTTGGTCATTTTTTTTTTATCTTCGAGGACCATTTTTCCTCATGATTGAGTCAGTTAGACAAATAGATCTATATGAACTCGGCCTCGCTCGAAGGCTGAAATTATAATTCCGCTGAAACACAGACAGATTTTTATGTTATAGAATTGACTAAACAACCTAACGGTTTAGATTCCAGATCAAACGGTACATTCTGTACAGTTTGATCTTGATCTATGCCCACTACAAAAGCCTCTGTTTTTGCGTTTAGGGCTAAAAAGGGTCGATGACTGTGATTTTATCATATCAGATGATATTGCCGTGCCTCGTGACTGATTTTTCCAGAAGTAAACCATCCGTGCAATGTGGCACATGCTGGCATCGATGTTATACATGAAACATTTTTGCATTTTTTTTTTCACACAGTGTGGTCAAACATTCCTGTAATATTTATGGATGAAAGATGCAATTCAAAAGGGATTTCCTCGAAAAAACTGGTTGCAAATTTCGAAGTTTTGTCTGTCTTGAAAACGTAAAAATTTAAGCATGAATTTTGTTTTCTAGCTAATTTCATGACTATTACAATCACCATAATGTACTATTGATTGGTTGATTTACTCTCTCTCTCTCTCTTTAATACATGGGTGCAAATATGGGTCTGCTATATTTTTGGAATCTTGAAGTCCTACAAATTTAGCAAATTTAGAAAAAAAAAACGAAGAAATTTTTGACTTTTTGATGACCTGCAAATCCAGAAATCAGGAATAATCCTGGACACTTTAGCCAATGTTAATAGGTTTGGTCCGCACATGACAAGGGATGTTTGTCTCTGGAGAAATCAAATATTTATGATATTCATCGACCGATTCTTAACCCTTAGGCTGCTAAGCGCGACCCAAAGACCTTTTGCGGACAGTGTAGATCAAGATCAGACTGCACAGAACGTGCAGTCTGATCTTAGATCTACAGTGTCCGATAAGAAGATATCTTCCCCTCAAAACTACCATTGAAATAGCAAAATTTGGGTTTTTACTATCGGCTTGAAATTTTCTTTTCTTTTATTTAGCAGGATAAGGGTTAATACGAAATCCGTTACCAGATGCGTATAAGATAGATTTGACCGATATACCTATAGATCTATAATGTAGATCACTTGTAGGTCATTTAACGACATTCTGTCCCATCACTTTCTGTTCACTATGTCTGACTTGGGTAAAGTTAACCCTTACAGCCAGTTTTTTTTTAACCCATCTGTATTTTATTAAACTATAGTTATTGTTGTATCTTCATGCCAAATGTTGTCCCTGACAGCTGTAAGGTTGCATAGATTACGACGGATAGAAAATGCATTCCGTTTTCTTGAGGCCTTCAAAGAAGTCACTGCTGTGACGTTTCCGGTTTTAAATCGAAGATGTTCAATATATGAGCCATGCTCTAGCAATAGGGAGCTTAATGCATCTTCCTTATGCATTATACCAAGCAAGTCATCGGATTGTTATGGATCCACAACAGCCACTTTTTCAACAAGGGACTTAATCATGAGGTAGACTGCGCAGGCTGACCTGAGTCGATACTCTTAGCAGATGCATTAAGCCCTCTTTTCATAGAGCACGGCTCATATGTATTTATCCCATACATCATTTAATATCGGTAATTTATCTAAGTTTATACAGCTGACTAAATACTGAATCATTTACAATCTATCAAACTTTAACAGCGTTGTTCTCTCTGGCCTAAACGATGTGTCTTTAAAACGCCTTTCACGACAATAGTTGCCTTTGCAGCAACCGCAGATCAAGATCAGACTGCACAAGGCGTGCAGTCTGATCTTTGATCTACTCTGTCCACTTTACTGAGACATTCTGGACAAAAGCAAAGTTAGCATTGCTCTTATTTGGCTCTTTTTCCCCCGATGGGAATGTTTGTTGGGTTTACTCGGCGCTTAAAGGTTTAACGTTACCATATGGGCAATGTCCTTTCCACCGACACCCTCTAGCTATAATACTTGAGCCATGCTCTGGCAAAATTGGGCTTAATGCACCTCCGTAATGCATGATGCCGGTCAAGCCATCACATAATTATGGATCCATAATAGCCACTTTTTCTAACAACCGACTGAATCATGATGTTGATTGATTGTATGATGTTTAACGCCGTATTCAACGCTATTTCATTTATATCGCGGCGCCCAGTGCACCTATCCATGCTTTCCTGGAGTTTCTTTTACCAGTACTCCGAACAATATTCTTTCCAAGCCACTGGCTGCTTTCCCACATAAGCATCGTCGAAACAACGGGAAGCGGAGAGAGAGGAATGAATCCTATGGCATTGACTATCATAAATCCTCGGAAAGAAATTGGCTGAGCCGGGGATCGAACCAGCGACCTCCTGTTCTCAAGTCCTGCACACTACCGACTGTGCTACGGGGGCTCGGCGAATCATGATGTAGACTGGTCCTTTGACATACAGAATATTGACCAATAGCGAAAAGTTTCGGCCCAGGTCAGCCTGTGCGGACAGCGCAGGCTGACCCGGATCGATGCTTTTCGAAGATGAATTTAGCCCCCTTTTCACAGGGAATGGCTCTCTTTTTTGTTGTTGTTGTTTAGTTTTGAAGACTACATACGAAATATGCCGAGAGAAATATGTAAAATGATCATGCAGAGAGTACGTCGAGAGAAGTTGATTGATTATTTTTGGACCTTGCGAATTCATGTAAATTGCCGGCACTATGTTTTTTTTTTTAAGATAAATCTGTGAAATATTCGCTTACAGTGCTAGAAGAATACTGTATTAAGATGACGGGGCTCCTCTCACGGGGTTGGATCGCTCAGTATTCATGCTTTTGAATCCATGGCAGGACATGAATCAAGGAGTTAATAGCTTCGGTGTTGCAAGCGACCTATCCAGTTTAAAATCAAAGGCCAACATTCTGCGAGATATTCCTACTAACAGTTCAGGTGAATTGCAAAACTCGTATCAACATGTAAACTTGCTTTGTCAATTCGGTTGCAGCGCCTTGATAGCTCAGTCGACTGAAAGAGCTAATAATCGGAGTCCGTATTCACCAACCTTTTTTTAGTCTTATTCTCAAGAATTCTGTAGCTTTGAAAGCAACACAACTTCTGATTGGCTAAACCATTTGGTTTAGCCAATCAGAAGTTGTGTTACTTTCAAATTTAGAAAATTCTTCTGCATAAGACTAGGAATATTCTTACGAGTACGAACGGTCGGTGAATACGGACCCTGGGTTTTGTTAGCTTTTACCCCAGCTCGGCCAAAATAGCAAAGATTGAAATGAAAGTTATGGCCATTTGATTCATTCATCTCTAAGTACTGAATAATGTTGAGTGGTGTGTCACGTGGGAGAGCAGCTAGTGATTTTTAAAAAGAATGTTCTGTGCAGAACTGGATTTCTTACATGACCGCAATGCTTCACGTGTGTCACAGCATTGTAGGATGTTAAATGTCGTGGAAATTTTTGATGTAATCGGTTTAACCCTTAACTTGCTTAAATGAGTTAAATGCGAATTTCAAGCCGATAGTAAAAACCCAAATGTTGCTATTTCAAAGGTGATTTTGGAGCGAAAAATATCTCCTTATCGGACGGTGTAGATCAGAGATCAGACTGCACGTTCTGTGCAGTCTGACATTGATCTACACTGTCCGCTAAAGGTCATTGAGTCGCGCCTAGCAGCCTAAGGATTAAGAGTCTTGAATCATTTCTAAGATACAGCTTTCATATACTTCTCTTGCGTTTGCGAATCCGATAATGAGGTTGACATTTAATCTAATTGCACACAACTGGATTTTTCCCCGATGTTTTTCGCTCAAGACGTTACCAAGTGTCTATCTTAGGATTGGCAGAAGTGGAGTATCAGTTCCTTAAGGGTTACTTGACGAAAAGAAGTCTCATAATCAGTAATTCCTGTACTTTTGATAAAATCATGCGCTTCTCTATACACTCTTTGAATAATTCACAGTCAGGTGCTTTTGATACACAGTGTTGCAGTTTTGATGAAATCACTGAAAGACATGATTGTGTAAAACTCTCTGTACTTTGATATAATCTTGGACTCTTAGACTTAAAAGTTCTTTCGATCTACTCATTGCACTTTTGATATACAAATACGACGCAATCTTTTGGCTATAAAGTGGTATTCAACCTCATTTCGTTTGCAAGTCTTTTTTTTAGATCTTAACTCCTAAGCTGCTAAGCGCGACTCGCTGACCTTTTGCGGACAGTGTAGATCAAGATCAGACTGCACAGAACGGAACGCACAGCCTGATCTTGGATCTACACGGTTCGATAAGGAGATATTTTTTCCCCCAAAACACCTTTGAAATGGCAAAATTTGGGTGTTTACTATCGGCTTGAAAATGTCATTTCACTTATTTAGCAGGATAAGGGTTAATAAAAAACGATAGTTTTGATTTAACTGCAAAGATAACTGTAACGCTAAGATAAGTCATGCTGTAGCAAAGGAGTTCAATGCATCTCCGCGATGCATTATACCAATCAAGTCATCACATAATTATGGACCCATAAAATCCATTTTGTCTAACCACAGGCTAAATACCGAGGTAGAATGGTCCTTGGTAACACAGAAAATTTATCAAAAAGCAAACGCTTTTGATTCATGGTAGCCTTTGCGAACTGTGCAAGCTGACCCGAGTCGATACGTTTTGCAGATGCATTGTTCCACCTGTTCGTTGAGCATGACTCAGATATAGACAGAAAGTCGGGTAGACAAACATGCGAAAGATCCCATCTTATTTGAAACATGCTCCGTAAAATAGCGGTTTAACTCTTTACCACACAATCCCGACTTTTAACGACCCTCAGAAAGAAGCCTTATGAAAACATTGTGGGAAAAGGAGAAAATGCTGGTTACCAGCATTTTCTCCTTTTCCCACAATGTTTTCTACCCTTCCCAAAACAAAATTCAATTTTTCAGTCACATTTATTTTGTCGTCTGCAGCTGCTTTCAATTTAGACCAGTCTAAAATTCTGTCGTTTGGTAAAGAGTTAAAGCACCTGTAAAGAGTATCGACCCATGTCAGCCTACGTAGGGTGATCTAGGTCGAAGCATTGCGTAATAAGGGATAAATACATCTCAAGCAATCAAATTTCTCGGATAGCTCAGCTGGTAGAGCCGCTGGCCTAAGAATATGAAGGTCATCGGGTTGATTCCCAGCGATGGTGAATATATTTTGATTTTCGCCGAATTTAAGATACGTATTCAAGTCTTAAGGGGTTTTGACTACAAAAATATCACTTTTATTGGATAAAGGATCGAAATCTAGTTGTGCTTAGATTGAAAATGCATCATATTGTAGCCTACGACTGTATTCATCAAGATGCACCCTAAATATATTAGCAAATTTGTTTTGCAAATTCGATGTCATCTAATAACCGGAACCAAATACTTTCAAGTACGCATGTGCTCAGTGCATTCTACTTTCAGTCGTAGCTAATACACTTTACCCTCACCACATGCAGTCGTTACCTCAGTAATGCAGAACTCTTACGAAAATTAAAGGTACTAAATAAATTGAGGTCAGAACCGGAAAGGAAACGTTTACCTTTAGAGCATATACATGTAATTAATAACACGAGTACAATAGACAGTTTTATTCTTGGAAGAGCTTTCAAACATAATTAAGAGCGACATTTCACAGTGTGAACATATGTCTTTAAAGTTTATTATTCGGATCCCTTTGCCCTTGTGCTAGATTTGAACAGTTTCTTTCGCGTTGCTTTGTTTCTAGTGTAACAGATATTACAAAACATGGCACATCGCGAACGTAGTTTAATATAACTGTTGAAGGAATGTGAAGAAAAATATAGAATTGCCATTTTTGTGGACCTATTAATTTTGTTTTCCTATTGTCGAAGCAAGAAATTTTGATAAAGCCGTATACGAGGTTTGTTGGCGTATAACTGAGCAAAGGATGGGAAAAGGAAATCCCTCTATTAGCCATTACTCAAGATGGCTCTGCTCTTTACCGCAGCTTTGGCTGTGAGTGATGCTTTGAGTGTTTCTGCGTGCACAAACTGTAGTATACCAATGCATGCATTTGCATTGGACTTTGACAAGGGTCCGTATTCACCATCCATTCTTAAGAAGATTCTTTGTCTAATTTTGGATTCTAAGAGTAACACAACTTCTGATTGGCTGTTTGGTTTAGCCAATCAGACGTTTTGTTACTTTCAAATTTAGAACGTCTTGGAGAATTAGACTAAGAATATTCTGACTGATTGACTGATTGATTGATTATATGGTGTTTAACGCCGTTTTCAACATTATTTCAGTTATATCACGACGGCCAGTACACCTCTTCATGTTTTCCTGGAGTTTCTTTTACCAGTACTCCGCACAATATTCTTTCCAAGGCACTGGCTGCTTTCCCACATAACCATCGTCGAAACAATGGTCAGCGGTGAGAGAGGAATGAATCCTGTCGCGATGACTATCATCAGTCCTCGAAAAGAAATTGGCCAAACCGGGGAGCGAACCAGCGACCTCCTGTTCTCAAGACCTGTACGCTACCGACTGAGCTACGGGGGCTTGGCAAGAATATTCTGAAGAATGGTTGGTGGATAAAGACCTTGTTTTCTTTTTTGCAGTTTTCTTTGATGTTGTTCCTGAAATACAACGGTAATTAACCCTCAACACGCTACATGAACCTAAGTATAACACACCTTTTTTGCGATCATTATTACAGGAGTTCCCCGTCCTTGTTTTTTTTTCCTCAAAGGATTTGTTACTTTAGATTTCATTAATTATCTATCACATACGCCCGGTTCTCTGGTAAACAGGGGTTTGATGCATCTCCGTGATGTATTATACCAAGCAGGTCATCACACTGTGATGGATCCATAAAGATATTTTGTCTAACAACCGAACGGATCATGGGGTAGAATGGTCCTTGGACATGTATAAGATTCACAGATAGCAAAAAGCGACCAATGTCAGCCCGCGCGAACTGCGCGGGCTGACATGGGACGATACTTTTTGCAGATGCATTAAGCTTCCGTTTCACAGTGCATGGCCCATAAGTTTAAAAAAGGCGTATTTTCAATTGTTCCATAACATTGGTACATCCTGCTCAAATAAAAACCCAGTACAATTCGGCTTTACATGCCTTCAATGCATTTATTTTATTTTATTTTTTTTTTTTTTCAGTTAATTCGTTTAAGATATTCCAGTGGTGACAGTATGCAAAAACTCCTCGGTTCTAACGGTATTAAATCACTTTTTGCCTTCTGGAATGAGATTCGCCGCAATAGTGTCATGTCCCAATAGCTTATTGCCTCTTTGTTGCAAAGTCAGTTAGGCAGTTCTTTTGTATTTTTTTCTGGGTTCTGTGTGGCCCAGTGGTAATTTTTAATGGAAATGGATTTTCAGCAGTTTTAACTCTTTGCCAAACAATTCCTTGTTCAAACGACAGTGGGAAAGCAGCTTGATAAAAACATTGTCGCAATAGGAGAACATTCTGGTACACATTATTTTCTCCTGTCCCAACAATGTCTTTTTTACCCATGTAAAGACAATTGATATCTTTTTAACCACATTCAACTTGTTCTCTGCAAATGCTTTCAAAATCGAAAAAGTTTAAGATTTTGTATTTTGGCAAAGAGTTCAAAGTAATCAACTTTTTCAATACCTATTCACTCTCGGGGATGTTTGTTTGTTTGCTCATTTGGCGTTTAACTCTGTTTTCAACATTACTTCAGTTATATTGCGGCAGCCAGTCCATACTTTCCTAGAGTTCCTTTTACGAGTGCTTAGCACAGTCTTCTTCTCATGCCGTTGACTGCTTTCCCACATAACCATCGCCGAAACAATGATCAGCGGTGCCCAAGAGAGGAGTAAATTCTGTCGCACTATTATTAATCCTCGCAAAGAAATTGGCCAGACCGAGGGTTGGAACCAGCGACCCGTTGGGGATGTAAAGTTGTATTGGTTCGATAACGCTACGGAGAGCAAAGGATAATGGAATCGGAAAATGAGGTAAAAATCTTGAAATACAGGGATTGTGGAACATTTTCATTGAGTCACGTGAGGACAATTACTGTAGCAGAAGAATTCATTGTCGAGAGCTGATTAATCTTTTCATATCCGGTTTTCATTTCCCATCACGCAGATCGCTTGCCCTTTGTTGGGGGAACCACCATGACCTTCATAATAAGACAGCTTCTTTTAATCTCTTTGTCAGTCGTTTGCAAAGATTGTTGATCAAGATCAGACTTCATACAAACCCCCCAGTCGGCTCTTCCATTTACTCTTTACCCGATATTTCATTAGAATATCAATAGTAAAACGATCATTTCCCATCAAGCAGAATGAGCACTTGCTCACTGTGTGTGGTGGCACCAAGTTGGCGTCAGTTATTGTCCAACAAATTCAGTGCGATTTAAAACCTTTGCGGACACTGATGATCAAAACAATGCATTTTAATCATGGATCTCTATTGTCATCTGTCAAATATTTTCTGAGATATGCAGAAAACACAAGCCGTGAAATTAGTATATCTTGTTCCGTTGTGCCTGTTGAATACATAACATGTATTAACCCACAGGCTGCCAAGCGCAAATCGGGGCGCTTCTGCGGACAGTGTAGATCAAGATCAGACTGCACAAAACATGCGGTCTGATTGTTGATCCACACTGTCGAATATGGTATTTTCTTTCCGGTGAAATGCACTTTGAAATCACAATAATTTGGGTTTTAATACTGCTTAGACATTTTCGTTTGATTTATTTAGCAGTTTATGGGTTACCGTTTCGCTAACTTGGTTGTTTCAAGTTGATCATTCCTTCTCCTCTGGCAATACTATACGCCGTTCAAGCCACCCCGTTGCTCAGTCGGTAGTGTACAGGACTTGAGAACAGGAGGTCGCTGGTTCGATCCCCGGCTTGGCCAATTTCTTTCAGAGGATTGATGATAGTAATTGCAACTGGATTCATTCCTCTCTCACCGCTGACCATTGTTTCGACAATGGTTATATGGGAGAGCAGACAGTGGCTTGGAAAGAATAGGAAAACTGTGCGGAGTACTGGTAAAAGAAACTCCAGGAAAGCATGGATGTATGCACTGGCCGCCACGATAGAACTGAAATAATGTTGAAAACGGCGTTAAACACCATATAATCAGTCAATCAATTAGTCATGTAGACACATAGGAGGATTTAACAAGAATTTTCTGCTAACAAATCTAACTCCTACACCACTGAGCAACGAAGAACCCCAACAAAACTGGTAAATTATATGAGCCATGCTCTGTGAAAAGGGGCTTAATGCATTTGCGAAAAGTATCGCAGTCCACGCAGACTGACCTTGGACGAAACTTTTCGCTATTGGTCAATTTTCTGTATGTCAGGGACCATTCTACCTCATGATAAAGTCGGTTGTTAAAGAAAGTGGCTTTTATGGTTCCATAATTATACGATGGCTTGATGGTTTTTATGAGTCACGGAGATGCATTAAGCCCCCATTTGCCAGAGCGTGGCTCAATATTATGTGGAATAAAAGCGATAACCTTTCCAATTGTTGTGCGTCTTTGATCTTCGTTGACACTCCAGTGAATTTGATTGCTTCAGTGTCGTCATCACACAAATGTGATTTCTTTTTAGCTTCCAGCTTCGTGAGATTAACCTTTGTCCTGCCAAAGGGAACTGAAGATATGAGACATGCCCGCGCAGGCTGACCTGGGAAAAACCTTTTTGTTTTACTTTAGGTCAACTTTCTGCATGTCAAAGGACTAGTGTAGCTCATGATTCAGTATGTTGTTATACAAAACGCATTTTAGAAATGTATAACACTGTGATGACTTGCTTGGTATCATGCATCACAGAGATGCATGAAGCCGCCTTTTCACAGAGCATGGCTCATATATTTAGTGAAGGGTGTGGTCCAAGATTATCCTGTTCGCATGTACAGGCCAACCTTCGTGTACACCATCTGCATTTCTTTTAGCTGTTCCAGTCCTATCGTTTAACCAATTTCGATGCCAATATACCTAACATGGTCTGTAGAAATCAGCCTCTTACCTGGATATATACTACTAGTATTTTGATACGGGTCATTTAGATATTTCAATGTGTATATGTTAATACTGTTTTGCATTAACCCTTAACCTGCTAAATAACTGAAAAGAAACTTTTACGCCTATATTAAAAACTTGAATTCGGCTATTTCAATTTGTTTTTTGGAGGAAAAATATCTCCTTATCGGGCAATGTAGATCCAATATCAGACTGCACATTCTTTGCAGTCTGGTCTTGATCTACACTGTTCGCAAAAGGTCAGTGAGTCGCGTTTAGCAGCCAAAGGGTTAAAACTTCCATATCCACAGGTGATTCATTTCACCAGTGTGACAATGTTACTTAATGAAAAACCATACCTGATACGTGCCGCACATATGTATTAGCTAAATCTAATGTGATGATCACTAGCAAACTTTGAGTAGTATATTTCATCTGTCAACAGTAAGAAACGGAAATGT
Source organism: Tridacna gigas (assembly GCA_945859785.2). Classification (NCBI taxonomy): domain Eukaryota; kingdom Metazoa; phylum Mollusca; class Bivalvia; order Cardiida; family Cardiidae; genus Tridacna; species Tridacna gigas. The sequence continues at coordinate 24,760,383 of OX244030.2, forward strand.
GAATTTGGTTGTCCGTCAGCCTTTCGAAAAGATTATTGGTCACCAAATAACATCTTCATAATGGAAAGATGACCAGTATATGAAAAATGTCAGCGATATTGAAACAAACCCGTACTGGTCTGTTACAATAAAGATAGCTGAACAGCATCATAGAAATGACGGACATAAGAAAAAAAAAGAAAAAAAGTCTATCAAAATACAATGTAGTTGGATGCATTATGTTCTATTATGAAAGACTGACATCATATTAAAGGGAGCTATTCAGATATTCATAAACTGACCAAATTTAAAAATTGGTTGTTCACCGTTGAATTAAGTTAGACGATAGCTTGCAAACCTATCCGTAAAATAGAAAGACAAGGGTAAGAAACAAACGTGGTAATTCCTCAACGTGCTACGAAGCCTGTTAACCCTTTACTAGACGACAAAATGTTAGACCCGTCCAAATTGAAGGCATTTGCAGACGACAATTTCAGTGGGGCTCAAATGATGTGGTTTTTCTTTGATAGGGTAGAAAACATTGTAGGAAAAGGAGAAAATGCTGGTTACCAGCATTTTCTCCTTTTCCCACAGTGTTTTCAAAAGCCTTCTTCCTCAGGGTTGTTAAAAGACGTCATTGTGTGGTAAAGGGTTAAGGTATGTAATATTTCGGGCCAGTATTTTGCAAATACTTGTGAGAATGTCTTGTGATCAACCGCACGCGTTTATTATGTCGCATCGTATAAATAAACATATAACCAGATAAATAAGTGAAAGAAAAATTTCCAGTCATGAGTAAAAAACCCAAATATCGAAATTTCAAGTTATTTTGGGGAAATAAAATCTCTGTATCGGACAGTGTTGATTCAAGATCAGACGTCACGCTCTGTGCAGTCTTATCTTGATCTGCACTGGCCGCAAAAGCGCCTTGAGTCGCGCTAAGCAGCCTAGAGGTTAAAATATGGTGTCGTTGTATCTGATATCATAAAAATAGGAGCCATGCTCTGGCAAAAGGGGCTTAATGCATCACCGTGATGTATCAAACCAGGCAAGGCATCACAGAATAAGGAATCCATAAAATTCAATATGTCTAACAACCGACTGTACCAAGAGGTAGACGGGTCATTTCACATACAGAAAGTTGACCAACAGCGAAAAGTTTCGGTCCAGGTCAGACTGCGCGGACTGACTTTTTGCAGATGAATTAAGCCCGCTTTTCACAGAGCATAGCTTATATACGTTGTAACCGATTGCATCAAGGCCATCTTGTTTTTTAAAGGCCAAAATTGCACCTTTTGTACCGAATGTAGGCATAACTGTCCAGCTACTTTACACTGCGGAGAATTACATATTTTGTATCATTTATCAGTGTTTTACAAAACATTTTGATTTACAGCAAAGAATTCTAAATAAGCCCCTTTAAAATGGCAGCAACATGAAAATAAATCACCCACTAATCTACCATAATGCATATGGTAGTAGCTAGAAGTGCTATCTACAAGACTAAATCCTGGTTATATATTCGACTGTTTTGACTATAGATTGAGCAAGCGCAGTGTTTTATTGTATAAGAAGGATATGCTTTATAATTTAGCCATGTTCTGACGAAAAGGGGCTTAATGCATCTCCGTGATGCATTATTCCATGCAAGTCATCACATAATCTGGAATCCATTATAACCATTTTTTCTAACAAATGACTGAATCCTCAGGTAGAATGTTCCTTAGACATTCAGAAAATTGACCAAAGCAACCATTTTCGGTCCATGTCAGCCTGCACAGACTGCGGAGGCTGACATTGGGTTGATGTTTTTTGCAGATTTATTAAGCCCCCTTTTCACAGAGCATGGCTCATTTATTATCTATACACGTGTATCGTCCGCAAGAAAAGTTGATGAGAAATGGACCGATACTCTTGGAATGTCGCAAACCCCCCCCCCCCCCCCCCCTTTTTGCACGTGCGATTCTTTTCAGATTGTTGTTTTATTTATCGCCATATATATCCACTTGGCATGTTTACTGGTAAAACGATATTCGATTGGGGTTCGTTCGATCTCCATTTCGATCAAGAATAAACTACGCTGAAACGCAAACACTGTGGCTTTTAAAATACGAAACAAAAGTCCACACTGGTTTTGAGAACAAACCCCTCCATTCTTGTGTCTAATACTTGACCTTTCCGTAATTTATTTTAAGGAGAACGAAATGTCTTTCTCTGACGACTCTCGGGAAATAAGCACATGAGAAGAAAAACGATTCATCTGCCTCTATGGAAATCATCAGTCAATTACATATGTATGGTTTCTCTAAGAAAAAAAAAAGATATCAGGCAGTGTGAAAGGTTTTTATGTGCGTGAGAGAGAGAGAGAGAGAGAGAGAGAGAGAGAGAGAAATGGATGAAACATGAATTTTCCAATGTCTATGAGCCATGCTCTGAGAAAAAGGGGCTTAATGCATCTGCGAAAAGTATCGACCCAGGTCAGCCTGCGCATTCCGCGCAGGGTGACCTGGGTTGAATCTTTTCTCAATCGGTCAATTTTCTGTATGTCCAAAGACAAGTCTCCCTTACGATTCAGTCGGTTGTTAGACAAGGTGGATTTGATGGATCCATAATAACGTGATGACTCGCTTGGTGTAATGCATCACGGAGAATGCATTGAGTCACCTTTTGCCAGAGTATGGCTCATATCATTGGCAGTTTCGAACACTGAGACTATGAGACGGTTTGATTTTACTTTAATATTTAACACTTTTCCTGCTAAATAAGTTAAATGAAATTTTCAAGCCGATAGTAAAATACCAAATAATGCTATTTCAAACTTATTCCTTTGACAAAAATATCTCCTTATCGGACAGTGTAGATCCAAGATCAGACTGCACGTTCTGTGCAGTCTGATCTTGATCTACACTGTCCGCTAAAGGTCAGTAAGACACGCTTATCAGCCAAAGGGTTAACGCCGACCCTGGCTGACCTGGGTCGAAACATTTTGCCAGCCGTTTCTTAAACAATATGCGTATCATATGATGACTTCATTTGTATAATGTATTGCGAGGATGTATTACACCCTTGTCCCACTAGTCACAACTCGGCCGATTCCCTACCGACATCTAACCTCGTCGGCATAAAGGAGGCTTCCATTTTGAACTACCAATCACATGATCTTAAACATGGCGGCGCCCCTATAAATCGCTTAGCAACGACATGAACAACCACGGTGAAATTATTCACATCTTTCGATCTGTCGATGAAAGCTTCAAACGGAATTGATAAACCACGCTCAAAATTGAATGTACAAACTGTTTGCCGACTGAAAATATTCTTAGAAAGATAACATTAGAAAATTGACTCATGTTTTCTTTTTTTAAGAGGAGCCGTACAATTTCAATAACGGTAAAATGGTATGCTTCCGGAGACGTGCGAAATGTATCGTGTAGGTGCATATCAAGCTACGTGATACAGCCGAGGGATTTGATCACCGGATCACCCGAGGTATGCCGAAAGACCCTTGTCCAAGAGCGCTGCTTAAATATTGTTCTAGATTCACGATTTGACATCTGATAAGCTGTGATGCTATGTCTCAACTGGCCAATTGCTATTTTTTGCATTTCGAATAACCATTAGATTTTGAATGGTTGTTAAAATAGGACCCCCTAATGCATGGACTATTTATCATTCACTCAAAATGACGTCATAGTTAGCTGTCTGGTAATCTGTCAAAGTCAGTGAAAGTGTAAGACGTCGCTCCAAAATAATCGTTTCTATTTTTGTCTTTTTAAGGAGGGAAATAAATGAGCGAGTGACAAATGAATGCCGCTCAAAGGGCAGTTGTTAGAGTAAGTCACTAGGTCGTGCAAGATCTGAATGTGAACATCCTCTATTCTTATGATTGCCAGAAATAATATTTCTTGCATCAATTCTATCCTTTGTTAAATACATGTACATAATTATGGGCCGTACTCTTGAAAAAGGGGAATTGATGCATTTTTGTAATTCATTTTATCGAGCATTTTGTTGCGATTATTAATATGGATCCATTTTTCCTAAAACCCAACTCAACCATTTGGCAAAACGAGACAAAATACATGAAGTCCTTTGACATGCAGAAAACTTGCCAGTTGCAAAAAGTATCGACTCATGTCAGCCTGCGCGGACTTGCACAGGCTGATATGAGTCGCTACTGTTTTCCGATGCATTAAACCCCCTTTTCACAGAACACGACTCAGATCCAAATATTCTAACTGTTTATGGTTGTCTGGGACTAGCTTGTCAGAAACTTGATCTTTCCAAGTGTAAAAATTCGTGTTCTCTTTAGCTTGATTATGAATGGCAATATCCGCATTACTTTTCTGATCAGAATTCTTATTTCGTGTATATGTTATCGTGCATCTTACAAAACCTGAGCTGTTTTAGTAGGGAGATTGTTAATAACGATTTCTCCATGTGCTACAATATTTTTCCCCATTCTCTCTACATCATTATCATGAATATTTCAATCTAGAACACCTCTAAGTCAATTGTTTGTAATGCGGATATGTGTGTACATACAAATTGCGAAAAAGAGGTATAAGGAATATATTATTCGTCCAATGGACAATGTGTTGCCCTTTTTAGACAGACTGGATTTCAGGTATGACGTAAGAAGACGCAGCATTTACATAAAAATAACAGCGTCGCTATATTTTGCCATATCTAGTTAGTCAGCAAACGGAAATCGCCGGTTGATGTTGAATTTTGGCCAGACATCTTTTTTACGTCCAAGAAGGGATTTTTCTACTTAACCCTTTTCCTATTCTGTTTTCTACCCTATCAAAGAAAAATCACATCATTTGGGCTACAAAGAAATAGCAGTTTGCAAATGCTTTCAATTTGGACGGGTGGTAAAGGGTTAACACTTTACCACACAATCTCGACATCTAGAAAACACGAGGAATAGGAGCAATTCCTGTAAGCGAAATTATTTCCCTTGCCAGATAAAGACTAACAGTAACCAAATAAAGTATTGGTCCTTTTGCCTTTTTTCCTTTGTTTTTATCCTTGATTCCCTTGGGGATGTTTCGATAAATAGAATGTGATATATGTGCGAGTTCCACACGTTCTTTCAAATCAAATTCTACTATCAATCATCAGAAACTACGTATATCTAGATAAGTAAAACAATCTTACCAGATTAGGTTGAGATATTGTTTCAAGAACATAGTTGTGTAGTACAAGAAAATCAAGGATAAAAACCAAGTAATCCCCTTATCAGGACCAATGTAGTACTGGAGAGGAATCAAGGGAAATAACTGAAGAATGGCCCTTATTGCCGAGGTTTCAGTATTTTTACCGTAAAGTTTCCTATTCCGTTGTAACGGTATAGCCGTTATTGAATATCGAGGGATAAATTTTACATTTTAATGGGTTGGCTCTACATACATTGCAGCCCAGAAGTAAGAGTCGCTAACCACGGTCTTGCAGATTGTAGGTTAGAATCCTACCGAAGGATTCTTTCTTTCAATATTTTTTTTCGCACCTAAAGGTAAACAGTACTCATGTCCTTATGAATTTTCCTCACAAAATATCTGCTCTCTCCTGGCCAAAAGAAAAGTCCGAAATCAGGTTTAATGTTCCTTTACCATTAATCTATATATAACATACTAATAGATTGTTATGTAATACACCAGACACAGACCGTAAATATAGGCCTACCACATCGTTAATGTATCTAGAGTTTCTAAGCTACAATAAAATGCTGAAATTGATTTCAAAATCAGAAACATCTACAGCAATTGATGTCATGGCAGTCGGTCTGCTCCAGATAAATTATACAAAGTGTAAGAGGCTATCTGGTTGTCTGGTAGACCCACGGAAATAAATCTCCGTTAGAAATGGCAATTCATGTCAATTACTTGAACTGTCCTTATAAATCGCACTAATGTCTCTAAAAAACCCTTTACTTTCCTTTCAAGCCGAGCCGGGTAGCTCAGTGGTTAGCGTATCTGACTCATAACCTGGTGGCTGCGGGTTCAATACCCGGTTGCGGCAAGCTTTTTTCCCGGCGATTTTTTGACCCCTCACATCTGATGCATTTGAGAAAGTAGTCAGTGGTTTGAAAAGAAAGCTGTGTTTAGTACTGGTATGAGAAAGCCGGAAACACATGCGTAGGTGCACTGGCCACCGTGATATGACCTTAGTTGTTACAACAGCTTTAAACTAAAAGAAAAATCCTTTGGATACATTGTGAGAAACAGTCCTCTCAAAAGTCAATATGATTGGAGGATGATGAGACCAATTTTGAACCAATGACGTTCGAGTTCACTAGCAGTTCAACCCGTCCAGAATGCTAGACTATTTTGGGAGGCATGTATAAGCCGAATTTGAAGCATATTTTCAACACTTTCACATGTCGAGTGTGATACCTTTTGCGGACGGCAAGAACCAAGATCAGATTGCACAGAACGTACAGTCTGATCTTGGATCTACACCGTCCGTTACCAGCTTCCAAACTTATGGGTCAAACTCATGTCTGATTGCCATGAAAAAAATTGTTTTAAGACTGCGAGAAAAAGTCGACTTTATTTTGTTGGCATCGTAAGATTTAACTCTTTACCACACAATCCCGAGTACAAACGACCTCGTAGAAGGCTTTTGAAAACATCTTTTGAAAACGAGAAAATGCTGATAAAAAGTTTTTCACCTTTTCCGAAAACGTTTTCTACCCTTTCAGAGACAATCTCCTCTATTTCAGCCACCTTAAATTGTCGTCTGCAAATGCTTTAGATTAGGACAAGTCTATAATTTTGTTGTCTGGTAAACTGTTATATGTCGGATATCTCAGCCTGTTGAATGCATTCAGCACTAGCTCAGCGATGTCGTATTATGCCGGCTGGTTTCTTCAGTTATACATATAATTGTTTTCGCCCTTGGTAGTTGGATTTGGAAGCAAATATTTTCTAACCTCAAGATACATTCTCACACACACACAAAAAAAAAAAACGCAGTTAAAACTTGATAGACTGTAGAATGGTTCAGAATTTAGTCAGTTGGCTGAACATGATAAATAATCGATATAATAATTTATATGGTGTATGCGCTAAGGAAAACCTCAAGGGGTTTGTTTTCGATGTAAAACCGAAAACGAAAATAGTGATTTCTTGGATGACCTCCAGAATATGATTTGCATTTTCTACAGCTTGTAATCTGTGCAGCCTTGCAATCATCAGGAGCAACATTTGGCCTAAATGTACAAGAATGATTATAGTTTGATAAAATAGGTATAAATGGTTAAGCAACTGGCTGAAAACGAGTATAGAGGTATCTTTAACCCCTTACCACATGTATTTTAGCCATTTCCAAATTTAATGCATTTGAAGACGACGAAATAAATATGACTCAAAAATTGAACATTGTTTTTAAAGGACAGAAAACACTGTGGGAAAAGAAGACAATGCAGGTTACCAGCATTGTTTCCTTTTCCCACTATGTTTTCTTATCAGGGTCATTAAAAGGCGGTATTTTGTGGTAAAGGGTTAATTAAACATTTCAGTGCCATTGTGAGAACATGCACTTTTGCGTGCGGCATAGATCCAAAATTAGACAACACAGAACATGCAGACCGACATTTGAGCTATACAGTCCGCTTTAAGCCTACTAAATAAAAATGTATATATATTTTTGAGTTTCATTGGACTGTCTTTTTAACTGAAGAAAGAGGTCGACTTGATATATGAGTCATGCTTTGTGAAAAGGGGATTTAATGCATCTGTTAAAAAGTATCGACTCAGGTCAGCCTGTGCAGTCCGTGCAGGCTGACCTGGGTCGAAACTTTTTGTCTGATGTAAATTTTCTGCATGTCCAAGGACCATTCTACCCCAGGATATCGCCAGTTGTTGGACAAAGTGTATTTTACGGATCCATAGTTATGTGATGACTTGCTCGGTATCATGCATCACGGACGGAGATACATTACACCCCCTTTTACGAGAGCATGGCTCATACATTTGGCACTGAATGAGTTCAACTTTGCAAAGTTATGCAGGTCCGTGTTCTGTTCGACTCCGAGACAGGGTTTGTCTAGACCTAATAGAATCCAGCAGATATGAAATGCAAGGAGATTTTTTTAAGAATGTAAGGTATCTAAAGCGTTTGTTGAAAAAGAACAATTCAAATGGGTGTAAGAAGCCTTTATGAAAAAGATTTTCAAATGCTGTCAACTAAATGGAAATTGAAAAGTCCTCTTCTGTTATAATGTTTTAAACCTTACAGGCTGCTTAGCGCGACTCACTGACCTTTTGTGGACAGCGTAAATCAAGATCAGACTGCACAGAACGTGCAGTCTAATCTTGGATCTACACTGTCCAATACAGGGAGATTTTTTTGTAAAACAAACTTTGAAATTGAATCTTTTGCTTTGTTCTGCTGGCTGGAAATTTTCATTTTTCATTTACTGTATTTTGAAAGTTTATCAGTCTTCTTCCATAGGGTCGTTAAAACTCTGGATTGTATGGGAAAGGGTTAAGTCACGATTAATCCATAACCTGCTGAAATTATACTTTTCTCCGTTAAAAAAAATCATACATTTTCTTTTTTAAGTTCATCGAAATTTAATTGCAACCATTACTTGGGTAATGAAGGGTTTAGAACATGATCAGACAGCACGTATCTATGAGCTCTGCTGGTCTATACCTTCCCTAAAATACATCCATAGCCGCGCATGACAAATAAGAGTTAAATGAGACGGGCCTTGTGCTCCTTATGAGATCTTTTTGCAATAAATGAGCAATAATATTCAAATATTCAGCGTAATTCATTTATCATGCAAGCATGTTGAGAAATAACGATCGCTAATCTAATCTTGGGGTGATTCTAAACCTGACAATAATGTCTGACACTTAATAATCAAATAGAATTACGTTATGACTGTTTTGAGAATATTTTACTTGAACAACAAGGGAATTTCAGACCTTAGAAGGATGTAATCTAATAAGATATATACACTTTTTTTTTTAATATCTTATAAATAGGTCCAGCTGGTAAGCGATACTGATATAGTTCCCCAGTCAGTCATATGGGTAATAAATAACCTTTGCAAAAGATACTTAAAGTAACAATAGCTTCCAAAAGTGAACAAAGCGTGTGTTAAAAAGCATTTTAATTTAAATCATACCATTGAAAAATATTGAAATTATTGTGAAGATGACGATATGTTATTGTACGGATGGTTCAAATGTTGGTCGCTGGCAGAGGTATTAACCCTTAGGCTGCTAAGCGCTACTCGCTGACCTTTTGCGAACAGCGTAGATCAAGATCAGACTGCACCGAACGTGCAGTCTGATCTTGAATTTACACTTTTCTGTAAGGAGATATCTTTGCTCCAAAAATACATGAGAAATAAGAAAATTCATGGTTTATACTTTCGGTTCGAAAGTTTCATTTCTTTTATTTAGCAGAATAAGAGTTAATTTCAAAACTAGGTTAAAAGTTGCCAGGTCACCCTATCTTTTGTTTACTTTTTGTTTGGGTTTAACCCTTTCCCAAACGACAAAGTTTGGACGGGTCCAAATTGAAAGAGTTTGCAGACGACAACTTCAAATTTGATGAAAATGGCAGAAAGGTCTCAAAAAAGGGTAGAAAACACTATGGGAAAAGGAGAAATTGCTCGTTATGAGCAATTTCTCCTTTTCCCACAGTGTTTTCAAAAGACTTGTACTGCAGACACGTGAAAACCAGGGCTTGTTTGGGAAAGGGTTAAAATTCATTTTTCTGCCAGCGACTTTCACTTGGATCGACCACACAATAACAGATTGTCACCTTCACAATATTTTCTATACTTTTAAATGGCATGATTTAAATCTAAACGCATTTTAACACCTTATGTTTTTTTGGCCGCTATTGGGATTTTAAAGCACCACAAGAAATCTTGCTGTTGCTCGTTACAGACACTCCAAAAGGAATAGTTTGTGTACTTTTCATACTTTTAAAATTCTGTCAAGATCGTCTTTTTTTTTTAGAATGACAGTTCCTTAATTGCTCCCTAAAATACAGTTCTGTCAGTAAAATATTTATAAACAATAAAGTTAGCTCATATACGGCCGCAATGACCTTGTTCGTAAGAGTGGTGACAGGCAAGTTTATAAACTGTTTGTATAATGTTCTTTTAAACCGTTTACCACATAATCCCGAGTTTTAACGATCCTGAGAAAGAAGACTATCAAGAACATTGTGGAGAAAAGGAGAACACTGCTGGTAAGCAGCTTTTTCTCCTTTTCCCACAATGTTTTCTACCTCTTCAAAGACACATTCAATCATTTGAGCAACATAAATTTTGTCGTCTGCCAATATTTTGGATTTGGATGAGCCTAAAATTTTGTAGTATCGCATTGCTATGAAACTTAAATCTTATAGAGCTGAAAAAATTAAATCAAGTTTTTCAGCCAGTGACAGAGTCCCAAATATTGCGATTTTAAAGTTCCTGTCGCCGAAATAAATCTTGCCATATCAAATAATGTTGATTCAAGCTCGGACTGTACATTCTTTCAGTCTAATCTTGATCCCCACTGTCCGTAAAGTCCCAATGAGTCGCGCTTAGCAGCTACATTACAGTAAACTTTGTTTTTACATTTTATACTCACCTTTATCCTGCCGAATTTTAAATCGTTGACTTTTACATAAAATTGACTGTGTCAAGTTTATTGGCATTGCATTAGGTTCACCTGACCTAAAGTACTGTAAGAGAAGCTAAGAGTTTGGAGTAAAATCAGACCGCACGTATGTGCAGGCTGATCTTGTTTCACACTATTCGCAAAAAATACATCTAAGGTCGCGCACGGTAGGAGAAGAGTCAAGAGTGCGGTTTAATCTTTATCCTGCTTAATAAGTTAAATGAAACTTTCAAGCTTATAGTAAAAACCCGAATAATGTTACTTCAACCTCATTCATTTTAGAAAAAAAATCTCTTTATCGGACAGTGTAGATCCAAGATCAGACTGCACTTTCAGTGCAATCTGATCTTGATCTACACTATCCGCAAAAGGTCAGTGAGTCGCGCTTAGTAGCTTAAGAGTTAAGTATGTGCACACTTCATAATTCGCTGAATAACTAAGTCATGTCCACAGCAAGGCACGGTAGCATTGCCTGAGCACTGGAGCTCAGGAGTATGAATTCGGAAGGCTGCGGTTAAATCTTCATTCTCATGTCTGTATACAGACAAGCTGCTTCCGTATTGCAAGCTTGAGACCAGATCTACGTACATGTATATAGATATAAAGCTATCAAAATGACACAAACGTTGAAGGATCCATTAGCGTTATTGGAGAACTGTCATCGATTTTTTTTTCACGAACAGAAAAATACTACTAAAAGAAGTATTAAGTGTCTCATCCTTGATATCTTTCTTTTAATCTTTTAATTTCGCATTCGAGACGAGAGGATTCGGTATCATTTTGATTGATTGATTGATTGATTGGTTGAGTGAGTGAGTGAGAGAGTGAGTATGTTGACAAACCTACCATAGATTTATCAAAAAAGAAGTATATGGAAAAAGAAATGACATTTTTCTTTCACTAGCCACGATGACTTATTGCATCTCTCTAACCAGTATATCAACAAAAATTAACTCTAACAAAATTAATGACAAAAGTCTAGATGTGACCAAGTTGAAAGCATTTGTGCAGACAACAGATTAAACCAAGCTCGAAATATGAATCCCTGTCGTTAAAAGTAGAAACATTGTGGGAAAAGGAGAAAATGCTTGTTTCCAGTACATTTTGTATTTTGTTCTTTTCCCAAAATGTTTTCAAAAGCCATCTCCGTCAGGGTCGTTAAAACCACGGGATTGTGCGGTACATGGTGAAAGCACCAGTACCCAGCACTTTTTGGTATAATCGTCTGGAAAAGTCTGCGAGCTGCTTATGAGATAAAGTAAGATTACGGAAATCAAAACTGAAAGGATTCGTGACCATCTTTTCAACCCAGCAACTTGCATTAAAGTAACAAAAACTACCTAAAGTAAACAAAGCGGTTGTTAAAATGCATTTAAATTTAAAAAAATATCATTTTAAAGTATGGAAATTATTGTGAGGATAACAAGCTGTTATTGGATGGTCGGTCCAAGTGTTAGTCGCAGGCAGGGAAATTAATTTCCAAACTAGTTTAAAAGTTGCCAGGTCACTCTTATCTTTTATTTACTTTTTGCCTGATTTTAAAATTCATTTTTCTGTCAGCGACTAATGCTTGTACCGACCACACAATAACAAACACTTGTACCGACCACATAGTAACAGATTGCCATCTTCACAAAATGGTATACTTTAAATTTAAACGCATTTTAATACCTGCATTGTTTTTGGCCGCTATTTGACCTTTAAGCAGGCATAAAATAAGTTTAAAAGACAAATAAGTTAAAGTGTAACGGTACCAAACAAACTCCTGTATTAAGCAAGCACATTTTAGTGTCCCTTGGCTGCTTGGTTGATACAAGTTTCACCGTGTATACAATCATCTTAATTCCTGATATGTCTATATCCTGTAACAGGAACATCAGCTTTCTTTTACAGCCAAAACACCCAGTTCAAGATACAATCAAGGTATCATTTTTCCCAGGGCAAAAACGGTAGACTTAGATCAGATGCAGGGGTCCTGTGTGGCTCAGTGGTACAGCATTCAGACTTGTAACCTGGAGGTCCCGGGTTCGAGCCCCGCGGGGTATTTCGTGGGAGTGTCCTTTAGCAAGACACTTCAGAGCCCTAGCCTAGTACTGGTGAAGCTCAGGAAATAGCTGTCGCCATGATATGACTGAAATAATGTTGAAAGCGGCATAAAACACCATTCAATCAATCAATCAATAGATCAGATGCTGCGTTTGGTAGCGTCTGGCTTGAGTCTACAGTTTATGCTGTTGCCTGTTTTAACTCTATACCAAACGACACAATTTTAGACTAGTCCAAATTGAAAGCATTTGCAGACAACAAAATAAATGTGGCTGAAAAATTGAAATTCGTTTTTGAAAGGATAGAAAACATTGTGGGAAAAGGAAAAAATGCTGGTTACCAGCATTTACTCCTTTTCCCACAATGTTTTCAAAGGCCTTCTCCTTGGGGTCGTTAAAACACCGGACTGTGTGGTAAAGCGTTAATCGGTGTTTATGGGTAACTGATAAGAAGTTTCACTATCGCATTATGTCTTTTTCAGGATCCTCGTTTTAACAAAGACATAGACATCCAAATGAAGTATAAAACAGAGAGTATATTATCTATGCCTATTAAAGACAACGACGGCGAGGTTATTGGTGTGGCACAAGCGGTCAACAAAATCAATACCAGAAATCTGGCATTTAATGTACATGACGAAAAGGTAATGCCTTTCCACAAGTTTTCCTTTAACTCATCAACACTTTCGCTGCCAAATAAATAGATACATCTCTCAATGTCTAAAAGTGTACTATCGTTGCTTTAGAAGCCGGTTTTGGTCGAAAATTTGTATCAGGTAGCGGATGCTACGTTTTGTGCAGTCTGATCTTGATCTACGCCATCCGCAAGAGATGTACAAAGCTACAATGGCAGTGAAAGACTTAAACCTTGAAATAAATTTACTAAAGACAAGTTTAAAAACACCATTTTTTAAATGGTTGGAATTGGGATAATCAGCCTTCAAATAGTGTTCTATACATGAACAAATTTTTAAACGTCGTGAAAAAAGGGAAAAATGCTCATTATGAGAAACTTATCCTTTTGTCACAATATTTCCAAAGGTGCTCTGCTACAAGACGCAAAAAGTCGATTGTAGAAGGCAATAAACTGATTAACTCTTAGCCAGACGACAAAATGTTAGACTGGGTCAAATTGAAAGCACTTGCAGACGACAAATTAAGTGAAACTCAATGATGATTGCCCTCTTTGATAGGGTAGAAAACATTTTTGGAAAAAGGGGAAAATGCTGGTTACGAGCATTTTCTCCTTTTCCCACAATGTTTCCGAAAGTATCCTCTTTCAGGGTCGTTAAAACTTGGGACTGTACGGTAAAGTGTTCAGGTGACCATATTGGGAGAATATCCTTTAGCAATGTGTTTTTATTATCTCGCAATATTAGATGTTCAAAGACTATAATGAGAGTCGTTCTAATCACAATCGTAATTATGCCCCATGGCCCCAAATACACGTATGTGAAAAATAGTTGAGCGGCGCCCTTGGAAAAGGGGGTTAATTGCATTTTCGTTATGCATTTGACCATTAACCAAGCAAGTCATTGCATAAATAGGTCCATTTTATCAAACAACTAGCTGAAACATGAGGTCGAATTTCTTTTTTGATATGTGGAAAATTGTTCCTTAATTGAAAAAGTTTAGATTCAGGTCGGCCTGCGCAGTCCGCGCAGGCTGACCTGAGTCGAAACTTTTGGCCTTTGCATTTAACAGCTTTTTCACAGAGCACGACTCTCACAATTAACACAGTATCAAATAATGTAGATCCAAGATCAGACTCCACTAAATATGCAGTCTGATTTCGGTTCTATTAAAACGTCAATGAATAGATCTATAGAAGTCTCCATGATTGCCATTGGCACTTGAATGTTTAAATCCCTCGTATGAAAACTGGACTTCTTTCGACAACTAAAAATACAACCCGTAGAACTCAGAAATATTTTTATCTTACGTGCTTGACTAGACAATCGGACGGTATAGATTCATAATCAGATTGCGCGTCTTTGCAGTCTATGTGGTTAAGAAGATGAAAAAGCCAGTTGAAAATTTAGTAAATAGTAATCTCCAACCATTTTGTTGAACCTTGACTCGTGTAGGTGTCATGTTTACAAGGGTGTATAAATCGTCCGCTGTGACACCCTGGGAAATATTAAAAAGTGAGGTGTCACTGTGACATAACTGAAGTGAAGTCAGCGAAGTGCAAGACCTCATGTAAACATATAATTTGTTATCAAGATTAAAGAATTCTCATTTAAAACCTTAGGCTGCTAAGCGCGACTCACTGAACTTTTGCGGACAGCAACACAGAACGTGCGGTCTGATCTTGGATCAGGACTGTCCGATAAGGAGATATGTTTTCTCCAAAAATACCCTTGAAATAGAAAAAAAAAAAAAATGGTTTTCACTATGGGCTTGAAAGTTTCATTTCTTCTACTGAGCAGGATAAC
This sequence comes from Tridacna gigas, assembly GCA_945859785.2. NCBI lineage: Eukaryota > Metazoa > Mollusca > Bivalvia > Cardiida > Cardiidae > Tridacna > Tridacna gigas. The sequence goes on from OX244030.2 coordinate 24,775,485, forward strand.
GGTTGAAATAAGCGAGGGGAGGGATACAAAACCTCGACTTTCGTCTCGTCCTGCTTCGCTCTTACAGCCTCACACAAAAAAAAGCTATTCGTGACATTTTGGTTACGTGCCAGTAATTCTATCTTGTCAGGAAAAACGAGCCAATTTATTTTTCTTGTCTTCTATAAAGAAACCGTTTTCTATCTTCGCCATAAAATGAGTATTTGTTCTGCCAGCTTCCATTAAGTATTTCGTCTAAGATTCTAAATCTCATGTGTAAACCGCGTCATTTCAAAGAACGACAACTTTTTTTTTTAACCTTTTCCCAAACGACAAATTTTAGACTCTTTCAAATTCAAAACATCTGCAGATGACAAATTCAAAGTTGGTACAAATGAGCTTAAGCTCTCCGAAAGGGTAGAAAACATTGTGGGAAAAGGAGAAAATTCTGGTTACGAGCATTTTCTCCTTTTCCAACAATGTTTTCAAAAGTATTCTTTCCCAGGATCGTGAAAACCAGGGATTGTTTGGTAAAGGGTTAACTGAAACAAACCTTGAGCAGAAGAGACGTTTTCAGTCAACATTAAGGGCGCAATAATTTTGCCAAAACACCGTTGCAAAAGGAACAATTGATAGTTAAGAGAATATTCTTTTTTGCCGTTATTTTATCAAAATTGATCTTCAAGACTGTTAGTAGTGGTTGGAGATTTAAGGAAAATGGTATTAAAGTCATTTATTTCCTCTCATTCTAAACTAAAATGACGTTCAAAAGATTAGTTTGTCTGTGAAAGGCTGACAGGCAATAAATATGTCTGAAAATTTATTTTCTTTGCTTTACTTTGAGCTATTAATTGAATGGTATTATTTTCTTCATACTCGAAGGCAGTAAGATTTTATTGGAATGGAAAATGAAATAATACGGAAACAAAAATTCGAGCTGCTGGTCGCTGTAACCGTTTGAGCGTTTGAATTTTACATTCCGTATCAAACCCCCATTATTGCAGCATTTACGTTCGCTTTTGTCAGAATGCTACACGAGATATCGGGGATTGTATATCCGAGATCGGACGTCCAGTCCTTTGCAATCCGATCTTTATCTAGAACGGCACATACAGCTAAGACGTTAAAAAACATCTCGTTCCATATTTTGAACTATTTTCCTGTCATTAGGAGACTAGTTTCCGCCATTTTCCAATTTGCGAAACGAATCTGAATTTCAAAGTGCGCTTCCTTACTGTAATATTATCTGATTTAAGAAATAATCTTCTATCGTGGTTTATCGTTCACTAAACCACGGTTGTGAGTTATGAGGCACAATAAGTAATCCACAAGGCTATAGCCCGAGTGGTTTATTCATTGTGCCTCATAACTCACAACCGTGGTTTATTGAACGATAAACCACGATAGAAAGATTATCTCGATTCTAACATGACCAACTCTTTATATAAGGAAAACAAGTTCACACTTCGTATACAAAAGCGGATGCGGATTAATTCTTACTTTACATAGAATATTGAATGACGTTGATCTTACCATGCTCCCGTTGCACTGTGTTTATAGAGCCGAATTTACGTGTCATGTAAGAATATTGTTTATATTATAGGTATTGATTAAAAAAAGACAAGGGATGTTGCGAAATAATTGTCTCTAACGGAAACTTTTGAGTTTTCAAAAACATTCTAACATAATCCTCGAAAGCCGTGACTTTTTTTTTTCTGAATAAAGTAGGCTCTGCATCAAAAAGGCTTGCAATTTACAACTCGTGTTAAATCATCCCTTAATCTTCTAAGTGCCACTTAATGGCCTTTTGCTGACAGTGTAGATCAAGATCAGACTGCACAGAACGTGCAGTCTGTTCTTGGTTCTGCACTGTCCGATAAGGAGATTTTTCTCCCAAAAATAACTTGGATATAGGCAAATTCAGGTTTTTCCGATCGGCTTGAAAGTTTCATTCAGGTTATTTAGCAGGCAAAGGGTTAAGAATGGTCAATGAATACTAGCATCTCTTAGAACCTCCTTCAGACGAGTTTTTTTTTTTTTTCTCCAAATATCTGCACGGATGGAAGACATCTACTGAAAATTTGTTTCCAGAAAAAATGGGTTTATGCCTTCTCCTCAGTCTTTTCACGAGGCCTCTACAATAGTGCAGATGGGCGTGGTTTCGACTAGGGGCACAATAAAAATGCGAGAACTGGAATCGCTACTTGTAGAATCGAGCCCAACGGTTAGCCATCCAAAATTACCAGTCGTCTTTCGGATGAGACGTTCAACCGTGCACCGAGCACGTTAAAGAACCAGGCGAAAATTAGGTTGGAGTCTGTCCTGTATCTTGCACTATCCCCCGTAACATAATTAGCAGCCTTCTGAAAAGCGTCCCCTATTTTGGCAATGGCTGGAGAGGATAGATTAATACAAAATAAGCCGATCGCCAGCTGATTTTCATGATAATATGGTGTCTGTATCCCAACCGATCGAGACCGTAAAGTAGTGGTTCAAAAACAGGTAAATTGGAACTTTTCGATGTTGGGTGAATGAAACTTAAAGTAAAATCTCCGGTAGGATTACATACTCTTTGACTACCATTTTTAATTTGAATTTTGATTAACTTAAATGTAGATTCTTTTGTGTGATTTTGAACAAGAAGATGTGTAAGTCATGCATTAAATGATGTTCTGTAATGCATCTGAACATTTCGCACTAAACTTTATGTACCTTTGGAGGGTTTTCCAGGTACTGTACATGTATATTGGTTGGATAGGAGTCACATAACACGATAGCAAACCCTGACACAGTTTGTGGTTTTATTTGTCGCATTTTTATCTAGAAACATTTTCATTAATTTCCCAGTCGGATGCCAATATTAGTAGATTGATGGTATCAATTTAGCCATATGAAGGCTATCTGTTTTTGCCGCCATTGTTTGATCTAGAAATAGTTTTCTGTGTCGAACAATTACCCTTGTGAAATTAGCTGGTAGACAAAATTTTAAGAACGCTGACATTGAAATGTATGATCTTATTTTCTCTACAAAAGACCAAACATTTTTTTGAAATCATAGCTCAAAAGGCATTGTCTGAATCAAAAATCATTGTTGTTAATTCATCTTATTTACTGATTTATTTGGTATGATCTATGCGCTTTTTACATCATTGTTTGGCTCAGTGGCCTGAGGTTGAGAATGAGACTGCCTCAAAAGTTTAAGATACATCTATACTTGTTTTCAAACAGTTTTTAAACAATTTCATTATTATTTTCAGCCAGTTTTTAACCCATTGCATCTTTATCTAATGAAACTATAATCATTCTTGTCTGTTCATGCAAAATGTTGCCTCTGATGGCTGCAGATTACGACGAACAGAAAATGCACTTCATTTTTGGCAGCCTTCAAAGAAATCACTGTTGTCGTTTCCGGTTTTAAATGAGGAAAAATCCCTTTGGTTTCCCTATTCCTTAAACCATATCTATATTGGTAATTTCTTTATGTTTACGGAGCTGACCAAATTCGGAGCCATTCTACATACTTTCGAGTTATAACAACTTTTCTCTCTGGCTGTATGGATGTATTTTTAAACATGTACTTTTGACAAAGTATGCCTGTGTACTGACTTAATTCATATTTATTGCAGGTGTTTGCATCTTACCTTGCGTTTTGTGGAATCGGCCTGAAAAATGCTCAACTTTATGAAAGATCTCTTCTCGAGAACCGGAGAAGTCAGGTGAGATACACTTCCGGTTTACACCGGAAAAACATATCGTAGGAATGCATTGCCATGGACCATGAAATGCCATGGAGACTTTTTTTCTTTTTGTATTTCAGAAACAGATTCAACATCTGGGCCCTCATTCATCTATTCTAAATTGCGTTCATGGGCTTATTCTCAAGTAAGAAAGTAACAGTCTATGGTTGGCTTGACCATTTCAGAAACCCCCTTATTTCAAATTTAGAATATTCTTGTTAATAAGAGCAAGAATTTCACCAAGTATGCTTGGCGAACACGGGCCCTGTTCTAACCCATACCGTCGATTGTAACTGTTGGCGATTACAAAAACAATGGAAACAAAAAGTTATCTAGCTGAAACCATTGACATGTGGAGAGTACAGACCAGTATCGGGTTTGGTGTATATATACTGTCTGATCTTAGTAAAAGACTCTCCACAAAATGTATCAATAGTCTAGGATGGTAGGCTAAGGATTAACTTTTCATATGAGCCATGCTCAGTGAAAAGGGGGCTTAATGCATCTGCGAAAAGTATAGACCCAGGTCAGCCTGCACAGTCCGCGCAGGCTGACCCGGGCCGAAACTTTTCGCTGTTGGTCAATTTTTTGCATGTCCAAGGACCAATTTACCTCATGATTCCGTCGGTTGTTAGACAAAATGGACTTTATGGATCCATGATCCTGCGATGAATTGCTTGGTATCATGCGTCACGGAGATGCATTAAGCCCCCTTTTGCCAGAGCATGGCTCATATGTTTTTATTAAGCTAATGATGGATTTCAATTACGTGTATCGAAACGATCTCAGGGGGCTTTTCTTTCATATCTAGTAGTCAGTTTTTATGTACATGGTAGCACCAGGTGCTTGTCATAAAAATTCCTTTAACCTTTAGCCTATCATACGCGGCCATGGACCCGTATTCGCCAACCATTCTTAAAGATATTCTTTGTCTTATCTGGATTTCGAAGGTAACGAAAGTTTTGAAAATGGTTTAGACAACCAGAACTTGTGTTACTTTCAAATTTAGACAGTTCTTTAGAATAAGACTAAGAATGTTGGTTGGTAAATATGGACCCTAGATTATGTGCATTTTGATAGTGTACGAGGGTTAATCAAAAGTAAGTGAGCACTGCTTATAACTTTTTAAAACTACGTAGTAAACAAATTACGTGCTTATAATCCCTCAAAGTAATCTCCCCTGGACTGGATTACAGAATTCCATCTCTTTGGCAACGCTGCCGGTTGCTAGGCTACCAAAGTTGATTCGTCGTACCTCCCTGTTCACGGCACACTCAAGTTCATCCAAACTCTCGTAGCGTATTCCCCGTAAGGGCTCCTTAAGTTTTGGGAACAAATCAAAGTCAGGGGGGCTCAAGTCAGGGGAGTAGGGGGGATGATCAAGAACTTCCCACTGGTATGACTCCAGCAGCTTCTTGACAACGTTGGCTTTATGGGGTGACGCGTTATCGTGTAAAATTAGCGGCGTGCGGTCAATCATCTCTTGGCGCTTTCGGCGTATTGCTGGACGAAGTATTGTTCTAATATACATCTCATAGTACTCTTTATTCACAGTCTCACCAGTTGGTACCCTATGTGCCGTCAATACTCCACGAAAATCATACGCAAAGATCATCAACATTTTGGTACAGTTCTGACTTCGACGGAATTTTACGGGTCTTGGGGAGTTTTTTTGTATGCCATTCACTGCTTTGGCGCTTTAATTCGGGTTCAAAAGACCGAATCCATGTCTCATCGATTGCAACGATTCGTTGTAACATTTCATCGCCATCTTCACCATATCTTTTTAGAAGTTTACGGGCAATGTTTACACGTTGGTGTTTTTCACTTTCCGACAGCATGTGGGGCACCCATCGGGCCGCGATCTTTCTCATTTGCAGACGTTCCGTTAAAATTCGATGAACTGACCCGTGACTTATGTCCAACTCATGAGCAATTTCATCACATGAATATCTTCTGTCATCGTTCAGCAGTTTTGCAACATTTTCCACATTTTCACCGGTCGTTGCCGACAAAGGCCTTCCGCACAGGTGCTTGATGCTAACTGTATTTCGCCCGTTGTTGAATTGTCTTACCCATCGGGTGATAGAACTATATGGAAGTACAAACTCTGAACCTACTTCCTCGAGCGCTTTCTGAATTTCTATCGCGCTTTTACCCCGCCTAGCCTCAATCTTAATATATGTTACTTGTTCGTCGCGCGTCAGCGTGAACGCACCGTCCGCCATGACAGTTTTGTAAATGACGTCATATTTACGTGACGTCATGTAAAGTTATTTTTTCCCGCGCAAATTTTGCACGAGACATTAATGAACAATCGTGCCAAGTTTTGTTAGCCTACGTAAAAAAATAAAAAAGTTATGAGGCAGTGCTCACTTATTTTTGACTGACCCTCGTAACCCATGTGTAACCACTGATCAAACTTAACATACGTAAAGTCGTACCTTGGTCCATATTTCCTGATCATCTATAGCTATTTCATTCCTCGGTCAAATGTAATGAAAACTTTTAGAAAAAGCTATTTTCACAAAGTCAGTGATGATTTGGGAGGATTTGGGCTAAGGCTGGACATACAGAGAAGGTTTGAGGATTGAAGACAACTTGTTGACAAGAAGTACATGTATGCCCATTCCATTTATTAAATACTTGATGCAGGGGGTGGACACTCTGTGGCTCCATATGCGTTTTCAAAAATTGTAAGAAGTGTTTCTTCTCTTAAGGGAGATATGGGTACTGCTGCCAGAACTGAACTGCAATTGTTTTGCATGTATTACATCTACATGACAGAACCTTTTACCTATAGATTTTCCATGTGCTTGCAGAGTTGAATTAATCCTTTACCAATCAATGCCGCAAATGAAGAGGGCGTTTGAAAACATTGTGGGAAAAGGACAAAATGCTGGTAACCATCATTGTCTCCTTTTCCCACAAGGTTTTCTATTCTATCAGAGACAAATCTCACCATATCAGCAATATTTGATTTGTTGTCTACAAACGCTTTCAATTTTGACCAGTCTAAAACTTTGTCGTGCGGTAAAGGCGTATTCTAGTGCTTCCCTATAAAAGCATATATTGACAAAGATGTACTAATTTTAGAAACTACGTAGCAAGTTTTGTGGAAGTTATCTGAAACATTGTAATACAGACAATTTTTACTGTAAAAAATACCAACATCTCCCCTGTTAGGAACAGATGTCATTGTCTTATAGAAAACAAATTACAATAGAAAACCTGTCTTGTATATTTGCTGTTACGTAAAGCAATTGGTATTTGACAGCACGAATGCCTTCCCGTGGGAAGATGAAGCCGAGGATTACACTAATAAAGTTTGAAAGGCAAACAAATTTAAAATCGAAACTTGTCTCATGAAATGTTTTGTTATTTGTTTAACCTCTCGACTAATTCATTTTACGCTCCTGGAAATAGTTATAATCCTTTACCCGAGTTTTAAAAAAAAGTTGAAGAAAGAAAGAAAGCTTCTGAAAATTTTGTGGGAAAGGGAGAAAATGCTTGTAACCAGCATTTTCTTCTATTGCCTGCTATGTTTTCTACCCTTCTAAAGATAGGTCACTCTCTTTGAATAAACCTATTTTTTTTTGTTCATCTGCAGATGCATTCAGTTTGTCTAAAACTAGAGCCTTTGTCTTCGAGTAAAGAGTTAAATGAATGTAGGGCATGAAACCGACTTACCCTCTTCATTGTATTGCGTAAAATCGACATCTGAAATTTTATTAAATCAGCACTACAATCAATTTAGGCAAACTTGTAATTTGCAAAATGTGAATATTCACACATCTTTACTTGACGATAAATATTAGAAATGTCCACATTGAAAGCATTTAGAGACGATTCATGAATGTGGTTAAGATAATGGGATTGGTGAAAGAAACGGTACATACAACTGTAATACTCTTGCTAAAGGAGAAACTGCTGGTTACCTGCTTTTTCTCATTATCCAATAATGTTTTTAAATACGCTCTGGAAAGGGTATTTAAGTCCAAATGACACGGGAACGTTTAGTAAATGCTTTAACATCGGCTACTGACTAGAAATAGACATGACACATCCGCTTTCAGCAGGTGGCATTGACACTTATTTCCGGTCTGTTTTTGCAGGTGTTACTAGATCTAGCGCGGGTAATTTTTGAAGAACAGAGTAACGTTGCCAACCTTATACAGAAAATAATGATGCACACACAGTCCCTCTTACAATGTGAACGATGTCAGGTCATGCTGAAAGATGAAGCAAGCAAGGTAATCTTCTAAAATAGTTTGATTGACCGAGATATATCGACGTAGGTTAGAAGTAAATAGTTGACTGCTACAAATCAATAATTGCAAAATTCTTAGATCTTTCGGCACGAAAAATATATGAGCCATGCTCTGGCAAAAGGGGGCTTTATGCATCTCCGTGATCCATGATACCTACATTGTTATGGATCCATGATAAATCTAGCCACATTTCTTAAGATCCGTCAAAATCATGAGGTACACTGTTCCTTGGACATACAAAAAATTGACCAATAGCAGAAGTTTCGGTCCAGGGCAGCCTTAAGGCTGACCTGGGTTGACATTTTTCTCAGATGCATTAAACGTTTTTTCACAGAGCATGGCTCATATACCTTCGACATCTTTCCACGGCTAAAAGTACAGTCGATAGAAACTGGGAAAGATTTAACTTTTATAGGCTTGACTAAACAAGCAGACGGTAGAGATTCAAGATCAGACTGCACGTTCTGTGCAGTCTGATCTTAATCTATTCTGTTCGCAAAAGCAGTGTGTTCGCCTATGGCGTTCGAATGGTTAAAGGCTCACACAGAGACGTGTCAGTTTTTAGATATTTCTGCAACGGTTTTTGAGGCTTTTAAATTTTGTTCATTTTCAAGAAATGAATGAATGGGTTGAATTAAGGTTAGACGTGTGAACTCATACGAATTTTGCAGTTCAAACAGCGAGCAACCAATCGTGAACTACCCACCTACGAAGGTAAATCTCGGAGTAATGTTTCCAATTCAGGTCCACCCACTATTTTTTTTTCAATGAGAGTCCTTAGTTTACTGACAATACTTGTTGTAGTTTTGCTTATGTGAAGCGAATTGTCTTTGATTGCGCTTTAGTTGGATTATTCTGTATTAGCATATTAAATATTTGTTCTTGACTGAAAATTTGAGACTTGTAGAATTGATACATATGTTTATGATGTTTGGTCTTAGTACTGTTTGACAAATTAAACACAAAACTGCCAGTTAATCCACACTTTGCCACCCACGTTAAGGTTTTTTTTTATTCACCGTCTTGCAAACGACGAAATCGTTGCAACACGAGGAATTGCTCATAAATAGCGATTTCGTCAAACCGAATTCTTGAGAAATGGTGAAATGTTTATTTTAAAACACGGGCTCGACAGTTCTTCTTCTTCTTTTTTTTTAAATGGAGTAGGGGGAATCATTTTCTGACATCCTTACAGCTACCGGTATTACATGGCTACCATGAAATAATCACTGCTACTAAACAAATTGAAATGAAGCTTAAGGCTTCTTCTTTACTACCCCCTCCCCCCTCATCGAATTGTATTTTTTCTGTCTCCTGTGTGTGAATTTTATTTAAAATTGTATTTAATCGGGCTTATTCGTGTCTTCATATAAATGCCATTGTCTGATACTGCAGAGCTTCAGCTTTGTACTGGTGGTACCCAAGTAAAGACATGAATACTGGTGCAACGTCCTCGTGACGTGGCTGAAATACAGTTGAAAGCGGAGTTTTGCAATCACAATAAGAACATTTGTTCCTTTTGTTTTTTCTCGAGACATGTCTATTCAAATCACTTCGAATTTACAAATGTATTCAATATATTTGGTTTTCAGTTAAGTCTATGTTAATATCAATCATGTATGTTGTAGTTCAAACCATATAGTTTCACCCGAAAACAACAAAGGCCCAGAAAAATGGTGATTGCTTGCTCTTGCATCTTACCTTGCATTTTTCTAAACACATGTTTGAAACTACTAATCTAAAACTTATATTCACTCTTTGCTGAAGTTGTCAATTAAAGGCTTTACTAAAACAACCTGTTAATGGTACCATTGATATTTTCCCATAAAGCAACTATCAGAATCCGTCATCATCGACAGAACTGGAAACTTGTCACATTCTAAAATTTAGATAAGCCATTTCATTTGCCGAGGTGGTCTGTCTTGTATTCTAGTGTTTGACTCCATTCTAGTCTTTTAGTCTTAGAATTTAGAATTACAAATGAATCTTGAATGTTTTGTGAAAACGGAGCATGATGCAGTATATTTTGTGTGGTTCGAGTTTCCCCAGCTTAAAACAAAGAAAACGTTTTTAATGACAATTTTAACTGCTGTGACATTTCGCAGCTAAAAAAGTCATAAAAGGCAATACTAGATAAAACCATGTGTTCTGCATTGTCAGACTCGCATACATAACGTGATTATTTCACACTCCTCACTCTCAACTCATCCTTGAAAGAGTATCTGCACATTCGTGCGATGTAGGCGTTTGTGAAAACTATGGAGTAGGACGTCTAAATATGTCTACACAGTAAGATGTTTTTTTAAATGTTGCTGTATAAATACCACTTTTTCTGCCTGTGCATTAAACAGGAAATAGTGTGAAAAAAATGAACAATTGCTTGCAACAGTATTATATCAAAAATATATGATTAATAAACCCGTATTTTATAGATATTCTGGAACAACAATTTTTGAAACGTATTATTTTAACTTTTATATAGACCAACGGTCATCCGTATTGATAAGAGCTCGATGACTTTGAAGAAAACATGGAGGACAATAGTACCTACATTAACCTTTAGGCTGCTAAGCGCAACTAAAGGACCTTTGGCGGACAGTGTAAATCAAGTAAATAAAAAAAACTAATATGGAGTTAAGTTTATAGGTATATATTCTTACTGATAACAAGAAATATCTTTTAAAAACGATAAATGGCGAAAGAGGTACTGGAATATGAAAGTTTAAACTCTTTTGTGACTCAATATGAAGAAATACCGTTATACTGAAAAATAAAACGTCAGTGATTGCCCGAAAATAGGCCTGCAGGCCTGCAGAATAAACATATCCTCATTTTGACCAATCGCAAATAACTATTTATTCATTCGATCATAGCAAATTCAGAAGTAGGTCAAAAGTCAGCGCATTTAGCTACGCTGAATAACGCCGAGTAACTGGTGAAAATAGTCTGTTCATTTCAGTTATTGAGTTGTCAACTACGTAATTAAATTTGGCCAGGCGTCTCGGTGATAAGTTCATTCTTGATATATTGTTGACATTAAAATGCTTTTGTTTTCGAGGAAAATATTCCTATATCTACATTTTACATCATTTACTTCAAAGCAAAAGCCAGCTGCTGCATATGTAATTCAGAAGAAAATAATTTAACTCTTTACCACAAAATCCTGAATTTTGCCGATTCAGTCGGAAAAAAAACCTTTTTTGAAAACATTTTGGGAAAGGGAGAAAATGCTGGTAACCAGCATTTTCTCCTATTCCTACAATGTTTTCTACCCTTCAAAAGTCCAATTTTAATTTTTGAGTCACATATACTTCTTCGTCTGCAAATGCTTCGAGCTTGGGCTCGTCAGAAATTGCCATATGGTAAAGATAAACATTTAGAACGTCAAATAGACTACGTGACACACATAATTCCGTCGATTGATCTCTTTCAAAGACAAACGCATAAACCTCACTTCGTTCGACGGCTGCAAATATGATCCACTGAAACCCAGAAAGATTTCCAGCCAGTAGACTAAAGAAGTGGACGCTATAGATCCAAGATTGGACTGCACATTTTGTACAGTCTGTTTTAGACTCGTACCATCCGCAAAAGCCCGTGTTTTTACTCTTTTAAAGGGTTAAACGAAAGAAGATGTTTTAACTTCAAGATCTGTGTGGTCAGGTCATAATACAAAGCAGCGTACAATGATACTACAGATAACTGTCGCCGAGAGCGATGTAATATAGTTTTTGACTGGTCCATCCTCAGTTATGTTGGCCAATCTGAGTCAAAAAAGGCCAAAAACAGATACCCAGATGGAACCTACCGATCGGCTAAATACAGACTCAGATCATGCAGACTTGGAACACCCAGAAACCTTAGTACAGATATCTGTCCCCTAAGGCGATTTTAGTATTTGGACTGGTCGCCTCCGGTACGGTTACAAGAAATGACCAAATACGAAAAGAAGCACCATTATTGACACTTCGTAAAATGATTTTTCATGATCATCCTACAAGTTCTGTGTAACCTGGCGTTTAGCTACACTGTCTATATTAAGAAGTGAATAGAGCGCTATTCAAGGGGAAGGACGATGTATGTGAACTTTCAAACAGTTGTTCTAGAAATAATTTTCACCATTTTAGGTTGAAAATGTAACAAAAAAACCGTAGATTAAGATTTTTTTTTTTTAATCAAAACTCTCTCTGTGAAACAAAACAAAACACCAGTATAGGAAGTATTTATTTGTGTAAGGATAAAATTAAAAAAAAAAAACTGTCATTTTGTCTGGACAAATCAACACATTTGAACGAAAAAGGTTTGTAATTTCAAAGAGAAATAACTCGAAATAAGACGCCTCATAGTCTTCTTTGCATATAGAGAAATTAATGACGTCATTCATCACAGTAACCTACCCCCCCCCCTTTTACCAGACGACAAAATTTTAGATACGTCCATATAACGAAAACATTTGCACAGGACAAATTAAGCGTCACTCAAATGGATTTGTTTTTTTTAAAAGGTAGAAAGCGTAGTGGGACAGGACAAAATGCTGGTCAACACCGTTTCTCCCTTTGCCACGTTTTCTCCCAAAAGCCGTCTTCCATGGGATCGCTAAACCACAGAAAGTGCTGGGTAAATCTTTGAATATCGTGTCTCACAGGTTTTGCAACACTAGTAATATGGACATTATTATTATTATTACTATTATTATTATTATTGTGTCGTTGGATATTTTGCCAATCTTCTTATGTACTTTTCCCCATATTTTTCAGGGATCATATTTCCCCAACCATATTATCTTGTTCTTGTTTTGAATTGCAAACCTAGCCGTCTAATTCGATAAGGCGGCCTGTTTCAGTTCTTGAAGTGGCTAAACTTGGAATTTACAATAAGAATTCCAACAATAATGGTTACTGAAACGACCCTCCGGGCTGATTAAGTAGTATAAATACCAGGCAATATCGTAAAAATGAAGAGCAATAACTTAAGTTTTCAGAGGCTCTCTGATTTTAAGAATATCATGCATTAATTCACCAACCATTCTTAATGTAATTTAATCCGTAGTCGTATTCTAGATTTAGAAAATAACACAACTTCTGATTGGCTAACCATTTGGTTTAGCCAATCAGAAATTGTGTCAGTCTCAAATTTAGAAAATTCTTGAGAATAAGAATAAGATTATTCTTAAGAATGGTTGGTGAATAATTTCTTCTAAACTGTGAAAATATAATCGTGTTTTGTTTTGCCTTTTGCACTTCCACCCGACTTTCAAACCAATAAACAGTTCTACCTACATTTTGTTCACTAATGATTTCAGACAAAGAAAAAGGTAAGATGAATCAAGATCACCATATATAAAAAACTAATCCATCATATTTCTCTAACATTTCACAGAGCTTCCATAAGCTGAAATGTTGCTTTTTGAGCTATAATGAATTGAACTTAAGGAATAAATCGTTAAAAGACCTGAAGGCTCAAACAGAATCTCACAGGAAAGCAGACGTCATAACATAGAGATCAGGTAGTGGAATACTTTCATTCATTTGAACAACTAAACAGTGAAAAGAGCTGTTACTTTTAATTAACTTTTTTAGCTCACCTTAGCACAACGTGCTAAAGGTGAGCTATTGTGATCGCCCTATGTCCGGCGTCCGTCATCCGTCGTCTGTCGTCCGTCGTCCGTCAACAATGGTTGGTGAATAATTTCTTCTAAACTGTGAAAATATAATCGTGTTTTGTTTTGCCTTTTGCACTTCCACCCGACTTTCAAACCAATAAACAGTTCTACCTACATTTTGTTCACTAATGATTTCAGACAAAGAAAAAGTAAGATGAATCAAGATCACCATATATAAAAAACTAATCCATCATATTTCTCTAACATTTCACAGAGCTTCCATAAGCTGAAATGTTGCTTTTTGAGCTATAATGAATTGAGCATCTTCTTCTCCTAAACCACTGGGCCAATCTTGATGAAACTTGGCAGGGATGTTCCTTGGGTGAAGCTCTACCAAAATTGTTCAAAGAATTGAATTCCACCCACAACTCTGGTTGCCATGGCAACAAAAAGGAAAAAAAAAGCAAAATCTTTGAAAATCTTCTTCTCTGAAACTAGAAGGCGCAGAGCTTTGATATTTGGTATGTAGCATCTCCTAGTGGACCTCTACCAAGTTTGTTCATTTGATGCCCCTGGGGTCAAAACTGGCCCCGCCCCGGGGGTCACAAGTTTGAGCATAGTAACAAAGAAGGAAAACTTTAAAAATCTTCTTCTCTGAAACTTGAAGGTGTAGAGCTTTGATATTTGGCATGTAGCATCTCCTAGTGGACCTCTACCAAGTTTGTTCATATGATGCCCCTGGGGTCAAAACTGGCCCCGCCCCGGGGGTCACAATTTCCAACATAGGAACAAAGAAGGAAAACTTTAAAAATCTTCTTCTCTGAAACTAGAAGGCATAGAGCTTTGATATTTGGCATGAAGCATCTCCTAGTGGACCTCTACCAAGTTTGTTCATATGATGCTCTTAGGGTCAAAACTGGCCCTGCCCCGGGGGTCACAAGTTCGAACATAGGAACAAAGAGGGAAAACTTTAAAAATCTTCTTCTCTGAAACTAGAAGGCGTAGAGCTTTGATATTTGGTATGTAGCATTGCCTAGTGGACCTCTACCAAGTTTGTTCATATGATGTCCCTGGGGTCAAAACTGGCCCCACCCCGGGGGTCACAAGTTTGAGCATAGTAACAAAGGAGGAAAACTTTAAAAATCTTCTTCTCTGAAACTTGAAGGCGTAGAGCTTTGATATTTGGCATGTAGCATCTCCTAGTGGACCTCTACCAAGTTTGTTCATATGATGCCCCTGGGGTGAAAACTGACCACGCCCCGGGGGTCACAATTTCCAACATAGGAACAAAGAAGGAAAACTTTAAAAATCTTCTTCTGTAAAACTAGAAGGCATAGAGCTTTGATATTTGGCATGAAGAATCTCCTAGTGGACCTCTACCAAGTTTGTTCATATGATGCCCTTGGGGTCAAAACTGGCCCTGCCCCGGGGGTCACAAGTTCGAACATAGGAACAAAGAGGGGAAACTTTAAAAATCATCTTCTCTGAAACTGGAAGGCGTAGAGCTTTGATATTTGGTATGTAGCATTGCCTAGTGGACCTCTACCAAGTTTGTTCATATGATGTCCCTAGGGTCAAAACTGGCCCCACCCCGGGGGTCACAAGTTTGAGCATAGTAACAAAGAAGGAAAACTTTAAAAATCTTCTTCTGTAAAACTAGAAGGCATAGAGCTTTGATATTTGGCATGAAGCATCTCCTAGTAGACCTCTACTAAGTTTGTTCATATGATGCCCTTGGGGTCAAAATTGGCCCTGCCCCGGGGGTCACAAGTTCAAACATAGGAACAAAGAAGGAAAACTTAATTTTTTTTTTCTCTTAAATGGGAAGGCATAGAGCTTTGATATTTGGTATGTAGCATCTCCTAGAGGACTTCTACCAAGTTTGTTCCAAGGATGCTGCTTGGGTCAAAACTGGCCCAGCCCCTGGGGTCACAAGTACGAAAATAGGAACAAAGAAGGAAAACTTTAAAATTCTTCTTTTATGAAACCGAAAGGTGTGGAGCTTTGATATTTGGTAGGTTGCATCTCAGAGTGGACCTCTACCAAGTTTGTTCATATGATGCCCCTGGGTCAAAACTGGCCCCGCCCCGGGGGTCACAAGTTCGAAGATAGGAACAAAGAAGGAAAACTTTAAATTTCTTTTTCTCTTAAACGGGAAGGTGTAGCGCTTTGATATTTGGTATGTAGCATTTCCTAGTGGACCTCTACCAAGTTTGTTCATATGATGCCCCTGGGTCAAAACTGGCCCAGCCCCGGGGGTCACAAGTTCGAACATAGGAACAAAGAAGGAAAACTTTAAAATTCTTCTTTAAAACTGGAAGGCGTAGAGCTTTGATATTTGGTATGTAGTGATTCTCTTCTAAGTTTGCTTGCCCATCTAAGCGCAACAAGTTCATTGAGTTCAAAATTGGGTCATCTTGGGTCATAAACTAGGTCACTAGGTCAGATTAAAGAAATACCTTGTTGGCACTCTCGAGGCCACATTATTTGCTCAATTGCCTTGAAAATTAGTTAGAAAGTTTGTCTTTATAAAGTCTCACATAAGATTAATTTGGGTCAACTTGGGTCATGAACTAGTTCACTGGGTCAAATTAAAGAAATACCTTGTTTGCACCCTGGAGGCCACATTTATTGCTCAAATGACCTGAAATTTGGCCAGAATGTTTGTCTTGATGAAATACCAGATGAGTTTGGATTTGGGTCACCTGGAACCATAAACTAGGTCACTAGGTCAAAATAAAGAAATACCTTGTGGGCACTCTAGAGGCCACATTCTTTGCTTAATTGCCTTGAATTTTGGTCAGAATGTTTGTCTTTGTAAAATCTCACATGAGTCTGAATTTGGGTCAACTGGGGTCATAAACTAGGTCACTTGGTCAAATTAAAGAAATAGCTAGTGGGCACTCTAGAGGCCACATTTATTATTCATTTGATTTGAAAATTGGTTGAAATGTTTCTTTTGATATAGTCAAAGACCAGTTCAAATTTGGGTCATCTGGGGTCATAATCTAGATCACTAGGTCAAATTAAAGAAATATCTTTAGGGCACTCAAGGCCACATTTTTTGCTCAATTGACTTGAAAATTGGTCAGAATATTTGTCTTCATGAAATATGAGTTTGAAATTGGGTCACCTGCGGTCAAAAACTAGGTCACATGGTCAAATTAAAGAAAAACCTTAAAGGCACTCTACTAAGGTGAGCGACCCAGGGCCATCATGGCCCTCTTGTTTCCTTTAGAGCTCAGTGAGCTCATCAACAACATTTAGTACCTTAGTAGATTTGGAAAGCAAAGTGTCTTACTGACTGAAATCTGTGTTAATACATAAATTCGTATGCAGGTAATAAAGTCAGTTTTGGTTAAGTAATTATCACGTGTACTGTTATTTTCTATAGTATGTATCTTTTCATACTATTCTGTGAGTGACTAATTATTACATTAACGGGATCGCATTTTGTTATGTCTTACGTATATAAAAACTGGTTCAATTAAATTGGTATATGTATATCAGGCAAAAATGAAACTTTTTAGAGCCGTTTAAGTGACAAATATACGTAATGTCGGTAAAAGTGACAAAAATACCTGAGCCATGCACTATGAAAAAGGAGGCTTAATGCATCTGCAAAACAGTATCGATTCAGGTCAGCCAATTCAATCCGCGCAGGCTGACCTGGATCAAAACCTTTTGCTATTGGTCAATTTTCTGCATGTGAAAAGACCTGCATACCACGAGGTTAAGTCGTTTGTTAGACAAGGTTGATTTATGGATCCATAAATATGTGATGGCTTGCTTGGTATGATACATCGCGGAGATGCATTAAGTCCTCTTTTGCCAGAACGCGGCTCACCTTAAATTAGAGGCTTATTTGACCAGACTACATCACAAAACATCAGATACCGAAGAGCAAAGATCAGAAAGCATCCTCTGATTACCGTTCTTTACCGTTCCCTTACCACACCCCGAGTTTTAACGACCCTGGAAAAGAAAGCTTTTAAAAAAATTGTGGGACAAGGAGAAAATGCTGGTTACAGCATTTTCTTTTTTTTTCCCACAATGTTTTCTACCCATCCGAAAGCAAATACTGTCTTATGAAAAAAAAATTAATTGTCGTCTGTAAATTTCTTCACTATGGATGAGTCTAAAATTTTTCTCTGTAGTAAAGGGTTATATATTTGCAAATCAGTACGAAAGAATTATGACCCGAGTTGGGCCACGTCTGTTCATCTTCCACCTTGGTAGGAATTTGTAATGTCGTACTTTACGCACTAAAGGCAAAACCTTTGTCATGGTCTGGTAACAGGGTTTCAGGACCTGCAATATGATCTCTGTGTATGAGTGTCAGAAACTTTACTCTTTTGCTAACAGGAAATTAAGCTTCACAAGTGCAAACAGGTTGTATTCATTATATATGCATTATTTTAACGAGCACTATAAAACACGTTGCGAAATGTAAGTCTCTTTTGAATGCCTGTGCTCCCTTTAAAGTATGTTGCTGAAGTCTGGGGGCATTCGAAAACTTTCAACTATCGATATTTAAAAGGCGAAACTAATATTTAAAAGCCCTCCTTTACTCAGTTCTTACGCTGTTAAAATATAATCAGGAAATTCTGAACTAATTTTTAGCTCCACTTGCCAAAGACCAGCGAGCTTATGTCATGGCCCAGTGTCCCTCGTGCGTGCGTGCGTCCGTTAATATATTTTTATACAGCTTCTTCTCTGAAATAACCCATCCAATTTTAACCAGATTGTACAAAAATGATTCTGCTATAGTCCTCTTCGCAATCTCTTCAAAGAAATTGATTCCAATGGAAACTCTGGTTGCTAAGGCAACAGAACTGAAAACTATTGAAAATGTTTAAACTCTTCTTGTCAAAAGACCATAAGGCCCAGTGCTGCCTAATATGGCATGTAGATTTTTGTATTGGACTTCTACCAATATTGTGCAAATTACAGACCTGGGGTCAACCCCCGCCCCAGGGTCACAAGTTTAACCTGGGCTTGTACATGGCAAAAACTTTAAAAACCTTCTTGTTGCTAACCATAACGCATAGGGCTACCAAACATATCATGCAGCTTTATCAAGTAGACCTCTAACAAGGGTGTTCCAGTTATTGTCTTGGGGTCAAAATTGGCCCTGCTATCCTTTTACATGGGCTTATATGGCGAAAACTTAAAAAATCTTCTTGTTCCTTACCATAAGGCCCAGGGCTACTACATTTTGCTCGTAGCTTCATCTAGTGGACTTCCACAGAGTTTGTCTCAACTATAGTCCTGGTGTCGAAATTGTCCTCGCCCCGTGGGTCACGAGTTTTACAGTGGCTTATAAACTGAAAACTAAAACAATTCTCAGAATCTGGTTCGTAACCGTGAGGTATAGGGCTACCCAAATTTTGCATGTAGTTATATTTAGTAGATGTCTACCAAGGCTGTTCAATATTAACCCAGGGGTCAAAATTTGTCCCGTCCCCTGAATCACACCTTTTACATAAGCTGATATGGTGAAAACTTAAATGATCTCCATGTTCCTAACGGTGAGAACTACAGCTGTAATATTTTGCATGTATAACAATCTCTAACAAGAGTGTTCATTGTAGCCCATGGGTCAGAAATGGCACCAGTGCGAGGGTCATCGGGTTTACAAATGTTATTTAGTGAAAACTGAAAAAAAAAAAGTTCTTGTCCCGAATCATATATCTTAGGGCTATGGCAAATTTGGTATGTAGCTTCATCCAGTGAATCACCACCAAGTTAATTCTAAGTGTAGCCATAGGATCAAAATTGGCCCCCGCCCTCCTGGGGTCACAGCTTTTACAGAGGCTTGATGTTATGCAATTTTTGAATATCTTTTTCTTTGAAAATCTTCTGGCCCTGTTGTTGGAATTTTTCATATCAAAATATTCTTTAAGATATTTCATAGATATTTGGTTTGAATGATACTCGACTAGACCTGTTTGTATTTATTAGCATCGTCTTGGTATGTGAAAACTTAGGTATTATTTTTTACAGGTTAGGCTTATTTCTATAAGACATTTAAATTGCAATACATATTTCACATAGTTTTGGACTGTCAATGCTAATTTTACAGTCATTTTTTTTTTAATTTGCAGTGATTGATAGGGTTGAACTAGTGTTTAAACAAAACAAAACATCTTAAATCCTATAGAAATTTATCGTATGTAAATGGTAAAACATGCATTGTAGCTGTCTATGGCTTACATGGTATATTTTAAACAATGTTTACCCTAAGTAGTGGCCTCTTTTTATGTAGAGAACATTGAAGTCAGAAATAATTACTGGTATGCTTGTTTTAGGATAACCTGACTTCAAAAGAAAGGTATTCTTTTACATGGTTCAATCACAGTACAGTTGGTGTTTTGGGATATGAAAACGGAATATTGCTCAGATTTGTTTGCGTTTTTCTCTACATGCATCGATCTCTACTGATTGGCCTTTGTATTGTACTTAAGAAATAATCTTTCTATCGTGGTTTATCGTTCAATGAAACACGGTTGTGAGTTATGCGGCACAATAAATAATTCATAGGGCGATAGCCCGAGTGGTTTATTTATTGTGCCTCATAACTCACAACCGTGGTTTATTTAACGATAAACCACGATAGAATGAAGATTATTTCGATTCTAACATGATCAACTCCTGATAAAAGGAAAACAAGTTCATACTTAGTATACAAAATTAATTCTTACTTTACATAGAATATAGAATGACACCGATTTTACCAAGCTTCCGTTGCACTGTGTTTATAGAGCCGAATTCACGTGTTATGTTAGAATACTGTACTAATTACAATATTCCTCTTTTTTTTCAGGGTATATTTTCTCAGGTGTATGATCTATCTGCCAGTGACTTTGACAACAGTGAAACTTACACTCGAGAGGGGTAATTCATTTTGTTTGAAATTCCTATTTCATTAACTGTTCCAACTGAAGCAAATCTAGTTACTTTTTTTTAATAGTGCTGATTTAATAAGATGAACCAATCTAATGCAACAACTATAAAAATAGACTTAAAACAATTAATGTAGTAATATAACATATTTGAGCCATGCTCTGTGGAGGGCTTAATGCATTTGCAAAAAAGTATCGACTCATGTTAGCCTGCGCAGGCTGAAATGTGTCAAAACATTTTTCTAGTGTATTTTTTCTGCATGTCCAAGGACCATTCTACCATTAGATCAAGTCAATCGTTAGACTTTATGGATTTCATGGATCCATAATTATGTGATGACTTGCTTTGTATAACGCATCACGGTGATGCATTAACTTTCCTTTTGCCAGAGCATGGCTCATATATTTAGTGAGTTTTGTGCAGTTATTATGTTTGGTTCCCATTTGTTTTATATCAACATACGTTGATAAATTGTGCCGTTTTTTTTTCATGTGAATGATTCATGGCGATTACTACAAATTATTTAATGTTTAGACAGAATCATGTTTCTAAAACAACGTTAACGCATGTAATTTGAATCTACAAACTGATGATAACAGATTAAACAAGGGGAATGAACGCAACTGCATAAACCGCACAGTGAACAAATATTGATATTTCATTATCTCATTACCTTTTCGAAAAAACTGCAGTAGACGAGTTTTAAAAATTGCCTTTTTAAACAAGGATAATCAACGTTGACTACAGCGTAACACATGAATAAATAAGAAAGCAAATAAGATGAAGAGTGACACAAGGGCCCGTGACACAGTGCTTTGGTAAATTGGTTTCACATGAGGTCTGTTGCAAGATGCAGATGTCGTTTGCTTTTAACCCTTAGGCTGCTAAGCGTGACTCACTGACCTTTTGCGGACAGTATAGATCAAGATCAGACTTCACAGAACGTGCAGTCTGATCTTGGATCTACACTGTCCGACAAAGAGATATTTTCACCCAAAATGTTTACTTTGAAATAGTCCCTTTTTTGGTTTTTAGTATCAGCTTGAAAGTTTCATTTAACTTATTTACCAGGTCAAGGGTTCATGTTTTGGAAGAGGTAGTTGCAAGTTGTCTAAAGCTCTATTCAACCGAGCCTTAAGGGCAATATACCGTTACGTTTCGTAACTATGTCAATGCAGACCACGCTGGAAAGTGCGTGCATTTTAGTCTTTAATATATCACAGTCACAACAGCCTTAACACTTAACCAGCTAAATGAGTAAATGAAACGTTCGGTCGTAAAATCCCGGATAATGCTATTTCATTTCTTTCTTTTTTTTTGAGAAAAAAATATCTCCTTATCGGACAGTGGAGATCCAAGATCAGACTGCACGTTCTGTGCAGTCTGATCTTGATCTACACTGTCCGCAAAAGGTCAGTGAGTCACGCCTAGCAACACTTATGTATAAACATGTTCCTTTCATTTGTTGCGAAGTCGACTATTATTGGTTTATTTTAGACCAGCAGAGCCTCGTTTTCCCATCCATATTGGCATTACCGGATACGTTGCTACAACAGGAGAGGTAACTGATCTGTTTCTCTATCTTCAATCTTTCCACGTGAATATATGTCTTTTAAGCCGTTTATCTGACTGACTGCCCATGGAAGCTCCCACGAAAAAATTCAGTGCTTCCACTGAGACTCGAACCCCGGGTCCCCAGTTCATGAGCCCTGAACTGTACCACTGAGCCACGCAGGACCCCTCAGAGAATCTCAACCTTCATTTGTTTAACAATCTAAAGATTGCCCACTTTCTCAGAATTTAAACGTTTATTCGATGGACCGCTTTCTATCATAGTTTAATACTCTGACATGCAATAAGGGCAAACCTTTGGAAGAAAGATCTATTCTCACGTCTGGTCATTGCCAGCTCTTTGTAATATACTCATTTAAATGAGCTATCCTCTGGAAAAAGGGGGGGGGGGGGTTAATGCATCCCGTGATCCACTATACTAAGCAAGTCATCACATAATTGTGGATCCATTAAATCCGCTTTTCTAACAACCGACTGGATCATGAAGTGGTTCTTTTACAAGCAGAAATTTGACCAATAGCAAAATATTTCGTCCCGGGTCAGCCTGCGCAGTTTGCACAGGCTAACCTGGGTCAATACTTTTTGCAGATGCATTAAACCCCTATTTCACAGAGCTTAGTTTAGGCCTTACTATAACCATTCATTTATAGAAGCAGTGAAATGATTGGTTGGTTCCCGTTGATAGTTTAACTTCAGCAGGATGGAGGCTATAAACTCGACACAAAATGATATTGAAGGATTTATTTCTATAGAAACTGTACCCCCTAATGGAATGAGAGTAGAATGAATACTCCTATATTGAAATAAGCTTACTGCTCTTAAATGACAGTGTATTTGTAACAATCCCTTTAGAACACAGATGTAACGTAGTGAAGCGTGTAATTGTTCATTTTGATTAAACCGCTTTAAAGATATATCCATACTCATTTTCATGCAGTTTTCAGCCAGTTTTTAATCCAGTTCACCCTTATTTTATGAAATTGTAATCATTCTTATATCTTCATGCCAAATGATGCTCCTGCAGGATGCAAGATTACACAGATTACGACGGAAAGAAAATGCTTTTCATATTTTGGAGGCCTTCCAAGCAATCGCTTTTGTCGTTTCCGGTTTTAAATGAGGACAAATCCCTTGTTTTTCTATCCCTGACACCATATATATTGGTAAATTATCAATGTTTACACAGCTGAGGCATTTTACACACTTTCAAGCTTTAACAGCATTTTTTTTCTCTCTCTCTGGCTGTAGGAATGTATCTTTAAGAGGAATGTAATGCCGTTAGCGTTTGCAACATTATTCAGTTTATTATAGGAATACTAATAATTTTATGAGTTAGTTAGTTAAATATATTTTATTTCACATGAGTTGAAACGAGTTGGACTACAAGTTCTATCAACTTAGAATCGGTCCTTCCCCTACATTGTAATTTCAACTGTTCTTTTTTAACAACGGCAAGTACAATCAATGATTTATTAATCTAAGCAGAGCTCTAGATAAGAAGGAGTGATGGTACTCTAAATCAATTATTTTCTCTTCCAAACCCTATGTTTTGGGTACTCATTAGAATCATCTCATCTGAGTACCCATAACAAAGGGTTTAGTGAAGAATAATTAGTATTTCAATTTTGAAATCAAAATCACCCCCTCTGTCTAGAGCTCTGAAAAAAAAAAAAAAACACGATGAGGGAGAGAGAGGAGGAAGAGTATTGGTGGAAAGGAGAAAGGGAAATAAAAGGAATACTGATAACCACCCATATCATGCCAACTTTTTGTTGGTGACCGTTTCAAAAATCGGTTTCATGGAGGTTATTGGCTTTTAAGAAAGGGTGATGTGGCTGAACCACTTACGGAAAAGCACATAGTGTAGAGCAAGATTGGACTGCATGTAATTGCAGGCTGATCTAGCTTTACATTCTCTGCATAATAGATTAATGGCCACAGGACAGAATAAGATATAAAAAATTGTAGAATATAGATGCTCTACATGCACACCACCCTCGTTAACCCAGGTGTGAAGTATTACCATTCATCACCCCCGGGACATTCAGTTGCGAAACCATCGTTTCTATGAATATTCATAAGATTACGAATTACACCCAATAGCCAATCGAATTGTCGGTAACATAATGATACTCTCTTGTAGTGGAGGATAATCACATTTCTTCCATTACTATGAATAAGCCCGGTAAAACTCACATCATTATCAACGAATATGGCAGCCGCCTGTGGGCCTTCCTTCTGTGGCATTTCCTTACGACAATCCAGGGCAGACATTACAAATCCTGTATACAACGGCAAATATCCAGAAATACAGCGTGCTGTTGCATTCCTTAGGGCTCTAAGCTGGAACTCTTTCGGAGTGACGCCGGATGTTTTTTGTAAACTTTTGTCAGTGATGTTCACGGCCTCAGCCATATTTAAAGTATTGCCAAACTTGATTTGAAACAAGCGATTTGATTGGTTGATTGGTTATAGACGAGGTAAAAATAGAAATGATGGCATGTGGTTGATAGAAATAGATTAAATTTTCTCACTGAAAAACTGAGATTACCAATCAAAATGGCCCATGAATAATTCATGAGAACGAGAAATACACAAGATAACCCAGGGGCGATGAATGTAGTTTACGGAATACATCGGAACTGGGTCAACGAGGATGCATTCACATCATTTTGCCTGGCTTTAATATTGATGTAAGTTGTTCGTAAAGCACAACTGTATACTGCCATTGTTACTATTATTATTGTCATTATATTATTTCTCGCAGCCACTCAACATTCCTGATGCATACAAGGACTCAAGATTTGATCCAACGGTAAATATGTTATCATCAATAAACATTTGAGCCATGCTCTGTTGAAAGGGGGCTTAATGCATCCTCATAAAATTAAAATATCAGCCCATGTCTGCCTGTGCAGTCAGTGCAGGCTGACCCGAGTCGAAACTTTTTGTTATTGGTCAATTTTCTACATGTCAAGGGACTAGACGTGTACCTCATGATTCAGTCGATACAATACTTATTATTCTCCACTAGACAAAATGGTAATTATGGATCCATAATTGTGTGATAACTTGCTCGGTATCATGCATCACAGAGATGCATTAAACCCCCTTTTGCCAGAGCATGGCGCATTCATCAGAAATTCATTATCAATTGTTAATTGTATAACGTCTATTATGGTAATTGCTAGACCAGAAATTGTAGATTTTGAACAGAGGCTTCCCCCAGTTATTATTACGGTTTTTAACTGGACGTTTGCTCAAGGGACCGTATTCACCAACCATTCTTAAGAACATTCTTTGTCTAATTCTAGATTTAGAAAGCAACACAACTTATGATTGGTTAAACCATTTGTTTTAGTAAATCAGAAGTTGTATTTTTTTCAAGTATAGAAAATCTTGGAAGACAACAACGTTCTTAAGAATGGTTTGGGAACAATGACTTAGATCACCGCCAACAAAGTCTATTGTTGTAATGAAGTGTAGCGCAACGATTTTATCCTATTCTATACTTTTTACGTGTCTGTCAAAGCAAAGGTTACTCTCAATAACTGTTAATAGACAGTTAACCCCTTTTGGAGCTCGGCACAATGAAAGTTGGCTTAGTCCACAGTGTAGATCAATTAAGTCCAAGATGACGGTCATAGATACTTCTCAACCATTCCAAAAATAAACAGCTGCCTTTCCGACACCTATTTGCAGTTAAGGTATTCCCTGACCCCCTGTTTCTTTGAATTTGGACCCCCAAACTTTCTGAATGTCCTCCAAAATTAAGATGTTTGTTTTTCTAAATTCATTTGAAGGGGGTCAAATGACCCCTATATGACCAAATCAAGAGAAAAGCCTGGCAGCAGTTCATTTGTTATAGAACATGCATGCTATTGAAAATAGACAAAAGCAGATTCAGCAATTAAAAGCTGTAAGCGGGTGAAATGTCCGATTCTACTTTGCAAACGCATTCTGTTGAGAGAAGAGCACTTAAAGAAGAAAATGACTGCAGAACATATACTCAACAAATTGATAAATGAACGTTTCCGCCAGACTATCTTGTAGATCGTGAAGTCACTACAATGATTGATAAGAAAATAATTAAATTGTCAAAGAATGTCTTCTGATGTTTTTTGAAGCATGCCCAAGAAGGACATCAGTCATCTTTTGTCTGACTTGTTTTTATGATTAATGCCAGGCGGACGAACAGACGGGTTTCCGAACCAAATCTATTTTGTGTATGCCAATAAAGAATGCAGACGGTCACGTGATGGGTGTCAGCCAATTAATTAACAAGAAAGACGGGACGCCGTTCACGAAAAATGACGAAAATCTCTTTGAGGTAACTTTTTTACTTAAACCAACTACAAATCGATTGATAACATATACCATTGAGCCATGCTCTCTGAAAAGGTATTTAACCCTTTCCCAAACGACAGATTTTGAACTGGTCCAAATTGAAAGAGTTTGCAGACGACAATATTAAATTTGATGAAAATGGCAGAAAGGTCTCAAAAAGGGTAG
Organism: Tridacna gigas; assembly: GCA_945859785.2. Classification (NCBI taxonomy): domain Eukaryota; kingdom Metazoa; phylum Mollusca; class Bivalvia; order Cardiida; family Cardiidae; genus Tridacna; species Tridacna gigas. The sequence goes on from OX244030.2 coordinate 24,802,064, forward strand.
AAAACACTGTGGTAAAAGGAGAAATTGCTCGTTACGAGCAATTTCTCCATTTCCCACAGTGTTTTCAAAAGACTTGTACTGCTGACACGTGAAAACCAGGGCTTGTTTGGGAAAGGGTTAAGTACATCTGCAAAAGGTATCGAGCCAGATCAGACTGCGCAGTCCGCACAGGCTGACCTTGGTCGAAACTTTTTGCTATTGTTAAATGTTTTGCCTGTAAAGAGACAATTCTACCAGCTGATTTTTTACGAGTAGTAGGTTGTTAGACAAACTAGACTATATGGATCCATAATTATGTGATGATTTGCTTGGTATAATGCACTATGGAGATACATTAAACCCACTTTTGTCAGAGTGGGGCTCATTTGTATGTTGTATTATTAATTTGTAAGTTGAAGTCCCCAAAACAACCTCAGTAAAACACAATTAATGAAAAATGAAGTAGTTTTAGAAAGAAATACATATGAAAACATTTTGACATGAACAGAACTCGAGAAGTTGTCTGCGGATGGCAACGCGTAAACCAAATATTTTTCATGTGTTGACCTCAAATCTTATGGGAATAGTATTCTTTCTAATACTACAAAACAGTATCAGATTCGTACCCTGCTGTATCGAAACATTTAATCAATCATGTGACCATAAGTTAGGTCAATTAAATTTAGTTTTGACTGAATTTTCGTTTATTTATCGTCGCCACCGGTTGCCCATATGGGCGACGCCCACTGAAAGCTATTAGTTTTTGTTACAGAGGATAGTGCAAGATACAGGACGAAACCCGTCCTAAGTTACGCCTGGTTCTTTAACGTGCTCGCTGTAAAAGCACCGTCACACGGAACCTCCGTTTAACGTCTCATCCGAAAGACTATAGTAATTTTAGATGGCCAGCCGTGGGGCTCGAACCAACACGCTCAGTTGACCCAATAATTGATGTTTACAAATCCTACGCTCTACCACTTTAGTTAACGGTTTTTTTTTTTTTCTGTCTTTTTGACTTTTTCTGGCAAGACGGAGGAAAAAGTATCCTCATTAGACCATGTGTAAAATATATGAGCTATGCTCTGTGAAAAAGGGTTTAAAGCATCTGTCAAAAAGTATCGACCCAGGTCAGCCTCTGCAGTCCGCACAGACTGACGTCGGTCAATACTTTTTGCTACCGTTAATTTTCTGCAAGGACCATTTTACCTCATTCTACCTCGCGGTTCCGGTAAATTGGGTCTGTCTCGATGTAACAACTTGCTTGCATTACAAAGATGCATTAAGTCACCCTTTTAAAGAACACGCCTCATTTAGTTCTCTGATTTCGAGACGACGGAACATAAGGCTCGTCCATGTTGAAAATACTGATAAGCCATGCTCTGGCAAAAGAGAACTTGATCCATTACACCAAGAAAGTCATTATATGATTCTGGGTCCATAAAATCCATTTTCTCTGACAAATAACTATATCTTGATGTAGAATTTCCTTGGACATACAGAAAATTGACCAAAGGCAAAAAGTTTCGGCCCAGGTCAGCCTGCGCGGACTGCGCAGACTGCGCAGGCTGATCTGGGTGGATACTTTTTTTGCAGATGCACTAAGCCGCCTTTTCTCAGAGAATGACTCATTCATTTTTTAGGTGACAATTTAATTATGCCTCAAAAACTTGCAGTTTTAGGGTAGAAACAAGGTGAGGAAGAGAGAAAACGCTGGTTAACAGCATTTTCTCTTTTTGCACAATGTTTTCAAAATCCTTTCTCCGGTTCGTAGTTGGATGGGATCATTTGGTAGAGCATTAAACATCGTGAGTGTAATAAACGAAATGCAATGTACCTATGTGAAAACATTTGCGCAATCCAAACTACAAGTTGGTTTTTGTTTTCAGGCATTTGCAATTTTCTGTGGAATGGGAATCTATAATACTCACATGTACGAAACAACGGTCAGGGCGAGTGCTAAACAACGAGTTGCCTTGGAAACCTTATCATATCACGTAAGCGCATCGAACGAAGATGTTAAAAAACTGAAGGTATTTAATTTTTGTACTGTCTTATTGCTTTTGGGAAGGGGATGATTGTGTTTGTGTGTGCCTCGCAACATCATTTGACTCTTATTCTCCGGAGATCTTATCTGTTCGCTAGAGAGCCACCTGTAGCTCAGCTTGTTAAGAACAAGGCCTGTAATCTTCGGATTTTAAGTTCGAATCAAGGCTCGGCCCGAATTCCGTCTGGGTTTAGATGATCGTCAAGGTTTAAACTTCAAGCGACCAAGTTATGTTAGCGGCTTAATGTTTTGACCGGATGGGGTAATAAACTAATGGATCATTTATGACCCTATTTAGTTTATATACAGTTAGATTTTGGTTTATATCGATGATTATTTCGGATTCTATATATTTAGTTTACTCTCTGATTATATAATTTTCATCACCTAATGCAATCAGATATATAATTTGGTATTTTCTAACCAAAATGCAGCCAAACGTACACACCAATACAACAGTATGATATTTCGACAATCCTTGTCAGATTCAAAAGAGACACACTAAATCAAATTCACATTTCATTCCTACGTACAACTCTCGAATATGCCTCTATAGTTTGGGACAACCGCGCTATACATGAAAGAGAAAATTTCAAACAGATTTGCAGGGAAACTTGCATCAGAGCTTTTGGCTAAATTCGGTGCGGTTTCGCCGCTGTGAAGTAGAATGTTGTATTGATAAAATGTTGATCGCTGATTCTGACAGGTAAGAGAATGAGAATAATGAATGAATATGAAAAGCTTAGCTTATTACATGAAAATGAAAATTAGGTCATTCAGATTACAATTTTAAGAATGTCCATTGTGTAATTTAAACACGTATATTGTTGGGTCTAAAAGAGCTTGCCGTTTTTGTAAATAAATGCATAAATGCTAAGTCAACAATTTATGTTTAGCCTAGAAAAAAGGTTTGAAACTATCTGTGAAATAGAAAACTTACTTTTTTACTGTCGGAAACTGAATTTCAGAATGCAATAGTACCGACGGCGCAAGATTATGGTCTACTGGATTTCCGCTTCAGTGACTTTGGACTGGACGATGATGACACACTAAAGGCCTGCATTAGTATGTTCCAGGAACTCGATCTAATGGATAAATTTAGAATAAATTACGATGTACGTACATTCAAACAGATATCCAGAGGTTTTTTTTTTTAATTCTTCTTTGTGTGATAGCAGTTCTTCTTTAAAAATCAATTAGTGGGAATTCACCAGAATTGTATCGACAAATACTAGTAAGCAAATACCACGTGCGGCACTTTGGATCTCTTCTTCATAACGGAGATATATTAAATCCTCTCTTGCAAGAGCATGGGTCATGTCGAATTCGCTGTCAAATGTCTACGGAAATAAATATGATTGAAACAAAAATTAGATTAGAGTAATTCACCCTGTCAGTGAGTACACTTGTTAAAGGAGCTTTAAAGACGGCTAACAGCAAGATCAAACGGTTAAAAATGTACAGACTGATCTTAAATCTATATCGTCCGCTACTTCATCCTAAACCATTGGAAGATATAGATCTAGCTTCAGTTAACCCTTTACCACACAATCCCGAGTTTTAACGACCCTGAAAAAGAAGCCTTTTGAAACCATTGTTGGAATGGGAGAAAATGCTGGAAACCAGCATTTTCTCCTATTCCCACAATCTTTTCTACCCTTCCCAAATCACATTTCAATCCTTGAGTCATATTGGATTTGTCGTCTGCAGATGCTTTGAATTTGGACCAGCCTAATCTTTTGTCGTTTGGTAAAGAGTTAAAACAATTTAGTATGTTCAGCTGCCTTAGAAATTCGAACTGATTTATATGGCGTGGACAGAGTGGAAGAAAAAAAATCAGATAATTATTTTCCTTTTCATTTTATATCTTGTCTTTCATTTCAGACTCTCTGTCGCTGGATTTTATCTGTGAAGAAAAATTATCGCAATGTAACATATCATAACTGGCGTCATGCCTTTAATGTGGCCCAGACGATGTTCTGTGTACTCAAGGTCGGTACAGGTTTATCTGTTTCTTCTTCGTGTTAGAGTTATATTGATATTTTTCTTTATTGTGACCCAGACCACGATCTGGGTACTCTGAGTGGTCACCAATATTCTCTTCCTATTTTATATAAGAGTTTTGTGTGTGTGTGTGTGGCCCAGACCACGATCTGTACTCTACGTTGGTGACATTTCATATATTTCCACTTTATACGAGACTTTAGTGTGACCAGTTTGACTCTAAGAGGTCACGTTCGATCTATTTCTGCTTGGTATGATACCTTTCTGTCGTACCGACGACGATATGTATACTCATCGTCGGTCAAGTTATGTCTTTGTCCACTTTACATAAGACTTTATTTCGGCGCGGATCGCGGTCTATGTACTCAACGTCGATCACGTTTTATCTATTTTTAATGTCATGTGGAGCATATAAATGTATTCGAAGTTACAACAGTAATCGGCTCTGTATTTGTTGTAGCTGATGGCTGTTGTAAACATAGCAGAAATCGAAAGGAGAGATGTCTCCTTTTGCCACATTGTTCTCCAGCGTAATGCATGATTACTATCTTTGTTTTTTCCTTCAAAGCTGTCTTTTGAATACCTGTTTTTGGAAAAAAGATTAACCCTTAAGATGAAACTTTCAAATCGGAAAAAAAATGTTTCTATTTCAAAGTTACTCTTTTGGGAAAAATATCTCCTTATTGTACAGTGTAGATAAAAAAATCACTCTGTACGTTCTGTGTAATCTGATCTTGATCCGCAGAAGGTCACTGACTCGCACTTAGCAGTCTAAGGGTTCAATTCCTAACCTTACAGCCCGGTGATTTAACGTCCTTTAAAAAGAACGCGTTTGGAGACAATGTGGGAAAAGGAGTAAATGCTGGTACCCAGCAATTTCTCGTTTTCACAGGGTGTTTTCGTACCTTTCAAAGACAAATCAAATCATCTGCACTTCATTCAATTTACCGTCTGCAAATGCTTGAAATTCGGACAAGTCTAATATTTTTTTCGTCTGGCAGAGCGTTAATCCTCTCGTCACGACCTATCCTGATTCTATCCTAAGTCCATGTTTTATCGGAAATGGTTTTTTTTTTCCTATTTTGTCGTTTTCCAATGAAAGATCTTGCGTTACGAACGGCACGTGTGTGTGAGTCTCATTTTGGACTAAGAGGCCATGTCAACTAAACATTTCTAGACGTAATTATTGCAGTCTCGTCTTGGTTGCCTACATCTGTCTTTTTTCCAGTGTCGTCTTTCAGTTACGGTCTTTAGGTGTTTAACCCTTTACTGCGCAATGCCGACTTTTAATGACCTCGGTGAAAAAACCTTTTGAAAACATTGTGAGAAAAGGAGAAAATACTGGTAACCAGCATTTTCTCCCTTTCCCACAATGTTTTCTAACCTATTAAAGAAAAATTGGACCAATTGAGCCACATTGAAAGTGTCGTCTGCAAATGCTTTGAATTTGGACGCTAAAATTTTATCGTCTGGTAAAGGGTTAAGATTACCTTTAACTTTCACCAAACAGTCCCGTGTTTGAACGACCCTGAAGAATAAAGTTTTTGAAGACATTCTGTGAAAAGGAAAAAGTTCTTGTGACCAGCATTAAATTTTCTCTTTTTCCCACAATGTTTTCTATCCTTTTAAGGAAAAAATTATTTGAACGGCATTTCATTTGCCGTCTGCAGTTGTTTTTAACTTTGGAATACCGATTTTTTACTGTGTGAAAAAGGGTTAAACATGAACGGCGCGGCGATGCATTATACGAAGCAAATTTTTGATTTAAAAAAATCAATTTTATCTTACAAACGGCTAAATCATGAGGCAATCTGGTCCTTGGACATGTAGAATGTCGACCAATAGCAGAAAGTTTGGACCCGGGTCAGCCTGCGCGGGCTGCGCTTGCTAACTTGAATCGATACTTTTTGCAGATGGATTAAATCCCCTTTTGACAGAGCATGGCTCATTTCTATCCCTTAAGAAGATTTTTTCGGCGTAGCTGAATGCGCTGGATTTTGACCTACTTCTTGGTACTGATAAAGAATGAATAAATGGTAATTTGTGATTGGTCAGATATGGGCACATATTAATTCGGCGGGCCTCTGCTTGCACATTGCTTACACATTTATGAAACTACCATTAACAAGCGTTGCTACTGCAAATCGATACCCCGGAGCCTTGATTCATACCATAGCAAACTAATGTAGTAGAGAATGACTTTTTTCTTGTGCTATTTTGAAATTTAATGTTTTTCATAAGCGTTACCCAATAATCCAATACTTTTTTTTAAAACAAAATGAAAAACAGTAAAGAAAGAGAGGCAGTCGCTCGTGATGTTACTTTCATTATTTTACTTCATACTGAGCCACAAAAGAGTTTCAATATTCATATTCCAGTAACTCTTACGCCGTCTATCTTTTTTTAAAGATATTTCTTGATTCAATTATACTGGCATCGTTTCATTGTACAGATTGGGCAACTAGAGGGTATGATGAGTGACCTTGAATCTCTAGCCCTCATGGTTGGCTGCCTATGTCATGACCTTGATCATCGAGGGACGAACAACCAGTTTCAGATAAAGTACGTATATATAGAATTGTCGATGTGTTTATTACATTGGCACTTTCATGTGAATGTAAAATTATGAATTTGAATTTTGTTGTGTGTCCTTGGGCAAGTTAGTCTTGAGTTTCTGCCTTGTACTGGTGAAGCTTATGACACTCGTGAATAGGTGAACTGTCGCCATGATATGACTGATGTAATGCTGAAACGGTGTAGTGGGCTGTCACAGTCAAGGACATATTCATATGAGCCATGCAGTGTGAAATGGGGGCTTAATGCATTTGCAAAAGGTATCGACTCGGATCAGCCTGCGTAATCCGCGCAGGCTGATCTGGGCCGAAACTTTTTGCTTTTTGTAAATTTTCTGCATGTCAAAGGACCAGTGTACCTCATAATTTAGTAGGTTGTTATACAAAAACGGATTTTAGGGATCTTCTATACTGTGATGACTTGCTTGGTATCATGCATCACGGAGATGCATTAAGCCCCCTTTTCATAGAGCACGACTCAGATCTAAATGCAATCATCAATGAAACTATTGTAGTGACATTTTAAGATTTATAGACAGTTATTGGTGCGTTTGGTAGAATATCACTTTCAAATTTATATACGATTATCAACGTAAGCATTGTTGATGCATTTATTAGAATAGCACCGTTAGAACCACTGTTCTAATAAAACGGCGATTTGTAATAAAATTTCAATCTCACTGTATTCCTTCATTATTCACCCAAACAGTCTAAAATGGATGTATGTGTGTAATTTTAACGGAATTCTTTTCGGAAACATCATGAAAAGTAGGAAAAACGCACTTTCAAATTTATATACGATTGCTCATGTTCTTATTATTGATGCATTTGTTAGAATAGCAGTTTCAAATTTATATACGATTATTAAAGTAAGCACTGTTGATGCATTTATTAGAATAGCAGTTTCAAATTTGCGCTGTCAAATTTATTTGCAGTTTTCGAAGTGACTCGATCTGTTACAATGACACGGACTCTCAGATTGATACTCATTATTATCATTATTATTATTATTGTTTTGAATGGCTATTACCATAATACTTTCTGATTTATATACAATTATTGATGTTACTATTACAACAATTTTGTCATATCTGGAAGCGATTGTCGATGAGACTTGAAAAGAGAAACTTATTTTTTTATTCATTTTTGCCGACTTCTCTGATCAGTCGTCTTCTTTCTTTTACTTCCAATTTTCTAAATTTCATTTGTTGTTGCACAGGACGATGTCCCCGTTAGCACAGCTTTATTCTACCTCTGTTTTAGAACATCACCATTTTGACCAATGCATAATGATATTAAGTACGGAGGTAAGAGCTCTATCGTCATTACCTCTTTTAAAAAGGTACATGTATATGAACCATGCTCTGGCAAAAGGTGACTTACTGCATCCCTGTGATGCATTGCACCAATCAAGCCATCACATAATAAAGGATCCATAAAAGTAACTTTTTTTTAACAACCAACTGAATCATAAGGTTGATTTGTCCTTGAACATATAGATAATTGACCAATAGCGAAAAGCTTCGGCCCAGGTCAGCCTGCGCGGACTGCGCAGGCAGACCTAGGTCGATACTTTTGGCAGATTCAGTAAGCGCCCTTTTCACTGAGCACGGCCCATACAAAAGTTTTACGTTCAATAAAACTGAATAAAGGTAAGTCCGTGACTCTGTTGTTAAGGAAAGGATCCTTTAACAGAAGACAATATATTTGACTTGTCCAAAATCAAAGCATATGTAGATGACATATCAAATGTGGCCCAAATAATGGAATTTGTGAGTGAAAGTATAGAAAATAGTGTGGGAATAGGAGAAAGTTACCAACATTTTCTCCTTTTCCCATAACATTTTCAAAATTCTCTTACACCATGGTTGTTTAAAGCCGGGATAGTGTGAGAAAGTCTTAATCTGGAAATTATAATGTGATCTACGCTAGCAGCATTAGTTACGCGGGAGTGTCCATGGGCAAGGTACTGCAGGACCTCATTTAGTTTTGCTGAAACCTAGGTAAGGAGAAGTTGATAAGTAAACACCTGGCGTGACCGGACTAAATTGGCGAAAAATATATTTGTATAAGAAAAAAACTTTATGTTTTTTCCCGGAAAGAAAAAAAGCATCTACTTGATTTTTTTCGGCGTAGCTAAATGTGCTGGCGTTTGACTTCCTGTTTAGTATTGATATATTCGAATGAATACATAGAAATTTGCGAATGGTCAAAAATATGGACAGGTATATTCTGCGGACCCCTGCAGGCTTTTTTGAAGGCACATTTAAGTCGTCTGCCTTTTCTTTAAAGGCATTTCTTGCATTTTTTTATGAGGAACACAATCTTGTCGTCCTCTCTTGTGTAAGCGTGGATTGATTGATTGATTGTATTGTGTTCAACGCCGTTTTCAGCATTATTTCAGATGTATCGCGGCGGCCAGTGCATCTATCCATATTACTTTAAAGCCACTGGCTGCTTTCCTACATAACCATCTTCGAAACAATGTAAGCCTGGAAGAAACCATGCAACAATAGCCGTTCAGTGATCCAAGGGAGATAATTGTGTATTCCGTTTATTTCAGGGCAATGAAATCTTGTCGGGTTTATCTCAGGAAGACTATGAAAATGCCATAGGTCTACTGGAATGTGCAATATTAGCAACAGACCTTGCATTGTATTTTAAGTGAGTCAACTCTCTCTCCCTATCTCTCTGTCTCTGTCTCCCCCATCTCTGTCTGTCCGTCCGTCCGTTTCGCTCTCTCTCTAATTTGTGATACTTTCCGCATTTTTTAACTGTTTACCTGAGTTTTCTCTCTTTCCGCAATGTTTTCTACAATTTCAAGAATTGGTTTCATCATTTGTGCCTCATTTGATTAGTCGTCTGCAGATACTTTGAATTTGGACAAATCCGAAATTTTGTTGTCAGGTAATCTTTAATTCACCGAGGACAATTTAGTATCATTATACCAACTTTTGTATTTGATTTCAGACATAGGGGAGATTTCTTTCGACTCGTGGACGAGGGCCAGTTAGACTGGGAGAGCGAAGAACACAGAGATTTGTTACGCTCCATGTTAATGACGGCCTCCGACGTCTCTGCAATCACAAAACCATGGGATGTGCAAAAGCGGGCGAGTAAAAGTTGTCAGCTTTAACCATTAACCTGCTTAATAAGTGAAATAAAAACGTTTAAATCAATAGTAAAAAACCTACATTTTGCTGTGTCAAAATTATTTTTGGGGAAAAAATATCTCCTTATCGGACAGTGTAGATCCAAGATCAGACTTCACGTTCTGTGCAGTCTGATCTTGATCTACACTGTCTGCAAAAGGTCCTTGAGTCGCGCATAGGAGCTCAGGGGTTAATTCTAGATTTAGGGTTCATTTTTTTGCCAGCGACTGTAACTTTGAAACACTGTACTGTAGCAAATTGTCAGACTTAAAATTATACCTATGCTTTTTAAATGGTGTGAATTAAATTTACCTTCAATTTGACCCCTGTACTGTTTACTTTTGTCTGCTAGTGGACCTGTAATTTATAACAATAGCCTTATCGAATGGTGTTTGATATGTGAGCGGCGCTCTGGCAAAAGAGCGTTTAATGCATCTCTGTGATGCCATCTCTGTGATGCATTAACACATATCACATAATCACGGATCCATAAAATCCATGATGCCTGTCAACCGACTTAACTGGTCCTTTGACATGCAGAAAAATGACCAGTAGCAAAAAGTTTCGAGGTGGGTCAACCTACGCGCACTGCGCAGGATGACCTGGGTGTGTACGTTTTGCAGATGCATCAAACCCCCTTGTCGCAGAGCATGGCTCATTTATTTTTGTAAGTGAGATTGTGGTTTGGCTTTATAACTCATACGACAACAGGGCTCCAGATAGAGGGAGTGATTTTGATTTCAAAATTGAAAATATTAATCACTCTCCGCTAAACCCAATGTTATGGGTACTCATTAGAATCGTCTCATTGAGACGATTCTAATGAGTACCCACAACATAGGGTTTGGAAGAGAAATAATGGATTTAGAATACTATCACTCCCTTTTATGTGGGGGTTAGGATAAGTGTATCATAATCTTGACAGACATTAATGCAATAGCTTTGGCACTGTTCCACTTATATGTGCTCAGCCCCGGTAGCTCAGGCGGTAGCGCACACGAGTTGGGAACAGGGGGTTGCTGGTTCTATCCCCGGCTTGACCAATTTCTTTCCAAGGATTGATGATAGTTATTGCGACAGGATTCATTCCTCTCTCACCGCTGACCATTGTTTCGAAGATGGTCATATTGGAAAGCAGCAGGTGGCTTGGAAAGAATATTGTGCGTAGCACAGGTAAAAGAAACACTGGCAAGATAAGCACTGGCCGCCTCGATATAATTGAAATAATGTGAAAAACGGCGTAGAAACGCCATACAATTAATCAGTACAAATCCATTTATTTGTTTATCTTGTCTTAGTATTGCATTTTAATAACCTAGAAGTGAGCCCGGTAGCACAGCCGGTGGCGTTCAATACCTGAAACCAGGGGGATGAAATCACGGGGTTCGAATACTTGAAACTAGTGGGGATGAAATCAGGGGTTCGAATCCCCAGCCTGGCGAATTTCTTCCCGAGGATTACTGATACTAATAGTCATTGCATGACGATTCCTTCCTCTCTCACTGATAATTGCTGATGATTGTTTCGACAATTGTTTGGGAAGAATATTGTGACAACTACTAGTAAAAGAAACTCCAAGAAAGAATAGATAGGGGCTCTGATTCACGAGATATAACTGAAATAATGTTTAAAACGACGTTAAAAGCCATAATAAATATTAACTTGGAATGCAATGTGACTGTATGATGGTGTCCACTTTAATCACCTACTCTTTTAATCATTAAAGCGCTTTTCACTACTAATGTTGCTTTTGCGGCTAGTGTAGATCAAGATCAGAATGCACAAAACGTGCAGTCTGATCCTTAATCGACACTGTCCACTTTGCTGAAACACTACAGACAAAAAGCAACCAGGAAATTGCAATTATCTGGCTCTTATTCTAGACTGAAAATGTCCTGTTGGTTTATTCAGCGCTTCAAGGGTTAACACTTAAGCTGCTGAATAAATGAAACGCAAATTTCTACTCAATACTAAAAGGCCAAACATTGCGGTTTCAAAGTTGATTTCACCGGGAATAAAATACCGTATCGGACAGTGTAGATCAAAGATCAGACTGCACGTTCTGTGCAGTCTGATCTTGATCTACACTGTCCGCAAAAGGTCAGTGGGTCGCGATAAGCAGCTTACGGGTTAATTTACCAGCTGAGTACAGCAAAGGACACAGGCGAAATCAACAACTAGTCAAACCTCCTCAGTAGGACAGTAACTTTGTTTTAGTGTAGTTTTTGAGTCAATAACTGAAAGTGAAGTTGTAGGTTCAATAGTCAGACGAGGGGAGGGGGGGCAGGGGGTCCTGCGTGGCTCAGTGGTAAGTGTAGGACTCGAAATCTTAAGGCCCCGGATTCGAGCTTCACTGGATCCTCTGTTTTTTTCTTTTTTTTTTCGTTGGAGTGTCCGTGGGCAAGACACTTCAGAGCCCTAGCTTAGTACCGGTGGAAATACATGATATGACTGAAAGCGGCTTGAAACACCAATCCATATTTAGACCGATGGCAAATGTGTATTAATTTTTGCTTGAGTGAATATGTAATTCTGTTCATTATAGTATTTTGTATAACTCAAATCTTTGTCTACTTCACAGGTTGCTGACTTGATAGCCAGTGAATTCTTTGAGCAGGGAGATCTGGAGAAAATCCAACTTAAAATTCAACCAATCGTAAGATAGTTTGCTTCATGCACTAAATAAAGTAGCAAGTGTGATATTTCTTTGTTGTTTAAGCATTATTTAAGATCAGGGTCCGTATTCACCAACCATTCTTAAGAACGTTCTTTGTCTTATTCTTCAAGATTTTCTAAATTTGAAAGTAACACAACTTCTGATTGGCTAAACCAAACGGTTTAGCCAATCAGAAGTTGTGTTACTTTCAAATTTAGAAAATCCTGGAGAATAAGACCAAGAACGTTCTTAAGAATGGTTGGTGAATACGGACCCAGGTTTGCCAATTCAAATGCTCTCTTACACCCTTATCCTGTTAAATAAGTGAAAAGAAACTTTCAAAGCGAGATTAAAAACCAAGATTTTGCTATTTCAAAGTTAAAGTTTTGGTCGAAAGATATCTTCTTATCAGACAGTGTAGATTCAAGTTCAGACTGCATGTTCTGTACATTCTGTTCTTGTAACCAGCATTTTCTCCTTTTCCCACAATGTTTTTTACTCAAATGAAGACAATTTTCATCGTTTCAGGCATCTTTGATTTGTCGTCTGCAAATGCTTTGAATTTGGAAAAGTCTAAAATTTTGTCTTGTGGTAAAGAGTTAAATAAAGCCTGTAAGATAAAACCTCTTCCTGTTTCAGCGGATTTTATTTTCAACGGTGAAAAGAGGTCATGTTCCATATACTTATCACTATACTCGTAAAATGTTTTCTTACTTCAGGAAATGATGGACCGTGATCGGAAAGACAGATTACCCGTCATGCAAGTGGGTTTTATCGACACTATATGTATGCCTGTGTATAAGGTATGTATTAGATAAATCTATGTAACTCTTTACCAAACGACAAAATTTTAGACTGGCTGAAATTGAAAGCATTTGCAGACGACAAAACAAAAAAGACTTTAAAATTGGAATTCGTTTTCGAAAGGGTAGAAAACATTGTGGGAAAAGGAGAAAATGCTGGTTACCAGCATTTCCTTTTCCCACAATGTTTTCAAAAGTCTCCTTTCTCGGGGTCGTTAAAAGTCGGGATTGTGGTAAAGGGGTAACCCCACACCAGATGACAAAGTTTTAGACTTTAGCCCGAAATATGGTATATGCTTTTTAAATTGTAGAAAAACATTGTGTGTGGGGGAGGGGGAGAAGAAAATGCTGGTTACCAGCAATTGTTTCCTTTTCCCTTAATGTTTTTTAAAAGCCTTCTCTGTCAGGGTCTTTAAATCACAGGATTTGATAAAGAGTTTAGATATGTATGACCAACCAAGAATATCTGAAGCACTGTAGATAGCAGCGTAAAACACGATTAAAAGTTCTAGCACCTACATAATAGGCTCGCAACATGCGAAATGAGATCTTCGAACATTTGCGTAAAGTGTCGTCCCGGATTAGCCTGCGCAGTCCGCGCAGGCTAATCCGAGACGGCACTTTACGACTACATAAGATTTTTTCATACAGTAGACTTTCGTGAAACATGAAACAGAAACTCGCACAAAAACGAGAAGTGTAGTCTCGGATTAGTCGCAGACTGCACATGCTGATCTGGGACGACACACTTTTTACGTATATGTCTGAAGGCCCCTTTTCCTGTGTTGCACGCCATATGAGCCATGCTCTGTGAAAAAGGGGTTTAATGCATCTGCAAAAAGTATCGAAGGCTGACCTGAGTCAAAACCTTTTTGCTCCTGGTCAGTTTTCCGAATTTCAGAAGACCAATTTACCTCATGATTCTGTTGGATGTTAGATGAAATGGATTTACAGATCCATAATTATGTGATAACTTGCTTGCTTTGATGTATCACGGAGATGTATTTAACCCTCTTTTGTCAGAGAGCCACTCATATACATGTATACACTCCCATTTATGCAGACAAAGAATTTCGTTAGTAGGTAAATTGATATATTTCTAGAAAATGACAAATAGAAAATTCAGTAGGAACAATTATTCTTCATCCATTACCGAACAATATTGTTACGATTCTGGGGAAGAAAGCTTTTTAAAACTATGTATTTAATCCTTATTCTGCTAAAGAAAAGAAATGAAACTTTCAAACCGATAGCAAAAATCCAAATTTTCCTACTTCAAAGGTATTTTTGGGGGAAATTTATCTCCTTTTAGGACAGTGTAGATCCAAGATCACAATACACGTTCTGTGCAGTCTGATCTTGATCAGCACTGGCTGCAAAAGGTCACTGAATCACGCTTAGCAGCCGAAGGGTTAAAAGGAAAAATTGCTGGTCACAAGCTTTCCACAATGACTTTTACATCGAAAAAGACAAATGACAACATAAGAGCCAACTTTAATTTGTCGTCTGCAAACGCTTTCACTTTGAAAGTCAATCATTTTTTTATTTGTGTGGTTAAGCGTTAACCGATTGCTGGCAGCATTACGTTAGATTGATACTTTTAAGCTCAATGAGTAACTTAGTTACACTCACGAATCTGTGTTGCCAGCATTCTTATACATATTGGACGGCTTAGATCAAAGATCAGACTGGACATTCTATGCATTTTGATCTCAAAATGATCTACACGCCCACATATTTATCTTAAGTGACCTTTACCATTTAACTCTTTACCAAACGGCAAAATTTTAGACTGGTCCAAATGGAAAGCATTTGCAGACGACAAAATAAATGTGACTGAAAAAATGAAATTTGTTTTAAGAAGGGTAGAAAACATTGTGGAAAAAGGAGAAAATGCTGGTTACCAGCATTTTCTCCTTTTCCCACAATGTTTTCAAAAGCCTTCTTCCTCAGGGTCGTTAAAAGTCGGGATTGTGTGGTAAAGAGTTAAACCCTTAACGTGCCAAATAACTCTGAAGCTGATCATAAACCCCCAAATTTTGCTATTTTAAAAGTATTTTTCGGAGAAAAAAATCTCCCTATCGGACAGTATAGATCCAATATCAGACTGCACGTTATTTGCAGTCTGATCTTGATCTACACTGTCTGCAAAAAGTCGTTGAGTAGCGCTCGGAAGCCTACGGGTTAATAGACTTACCGTTTACTTCAACTTTGTACAGGCTATCGCCAAAGTATCGCCCAAGTTGTCTCCCTTACTGAAAGGTTGTGAAGATAATCGGAAGAACTGGGAGAGAAAGGCAAAATCCCTTGATAAAACTCAGGCCGACCAAACCCAAAGAGAGACTGTGAAATCGAACACCTGACAACGAGTAAAGTGTGTGCTAGTATGACAGCCACACACTAGTTTTAGACCTCGAAATAAAGAAACCGAAACGAAACCATAATGCAGTGATATTAGGAATCAGACGGGAACCAGCTTGACTTTTTAATGTATGTACTCGTGATAATTTCAAGCTAAACTGGAAACCATTAAGTTTTTTTTTTAGTTTTTACGTCTTACTGAAAGCAGATAGTATTACCAAACACACAAGACAGTTTCAAACAGTTTTTCCCCTTCTTTGAGAGATAGAATTTCATTTTGAACGACTGCCTGTTGTATCACGTAATACCTGCATATGGTTAAACCATCAAGCAATTTATGCATAGTTTGCCTTGTCGACAGTATTTGCAGGAAGTAACTGAGGAGTCATCTTATGCTGCGAAGCACTAAAACATTCAATCACAATACCCAACAGTTTATAGATCTATATGGTGGCATATTTCTGCCACCAGATACAAGATAACTGTTGCGATAATTTAAGAAAACTATCGCGATAAAACAAACTTTCCTGGAAACGTTATCTCCGTAATAAAAAGTTTCACGATTAAAATACGATTCGATAATTCTATTTATAGTCGATAATTCTCACTTTTTTTTGCGTTCGTGCCCGCAACTGACATTCACGGTATCTGTAAATAGATACGGTTTCGGAACATCTTTGCCATCGTGTACAGTCAAAAACTACCGAATTCATCCAAATGGTGAATTTTCTATGTATAGATATCGAGAAACAGGTATATCTCGAATTGTCAGCTTCGTGCACAAATGAGAAATTTTGTGTTAAAATATTTGCTGGTTAAATGTTTTTCCAAATGAGAAAATTTTAGACTTGTCCAGTTTGATAGTACTTGAAGACGACAAACTAAATTGTGATTCGAATGATTGACAAGGTTAGAAAACGTTGTAAGAAAATGAGAAAATGCTGGTTACCAGCATGTTTTTTTTTTTTCCCTTTCCCACAATATTTAGGCTACATTACGTTTTCGAAATTTCTAGGAGGGACAGTAAAAGTTATCCTACTCTACTGATCAAATCTTGCTTTGTCTATTTTTTTTTTCTCAAAAGATAGCAAATACATGAGTCATGCTCTGTGAAAAGGGGCCTAATGCATATGCGAAAAGTATCGACCTAGGTCATATGACCTGGGCCAAAACTTTTCGCTATTGGTCAATTTTCTGTAATTCCAAGTACCATTCTACCTCAGTCAGTCGGTCATTAATTAAAGTGGCTATTATGGATCCATAATCATGTGATAGCTTGATTGGTACAAGGCATCACGACGATGCATTAAGCCCCCTTTTGCTAAAGCACGGCTGATATACATGGTGTTGGAACCGAACGAGTGATTCCATGCGTTACCTAGTGCCTCTAATTTGCGGCAGATGACCTCGATAAACATCCATGTAAAATACTGGGAATGAAAGTGAGCTGTGCTCTGTGAAAAGGGGGCTTAATGCATGAGCAAAAAGTATCGACCTATGTCCAGGCCGAAACTTATTGCTATTAGTCAAACTTTCTGCATGTCAGAAGACCATTCTACCACAAGATTAAGTCTGCTGTTATACAAAATGGATTTTATGTATCTATGATTACATGTATACAATGACTTGCTTGGTATAATGCATTACGGAAATGCATTAACCCCTTTTCTCAGAGCGTGACTCATATGCATTTAAGTTTCAGGTAGGTATACATGTAAAACATTTTGACAAATGGAGAAATTGTTCATATCGAGCAATTTCTGCATGTGTCACGATGTTTCAATTAAATTCTGCTAAAAGACGAAAGGAAGTAGTCTCTAAGTGTACATTTTATGTTTGAAAATATATGAGCCATGCTCTATGAAAAGGGGGTTTAGTGCATTTGCAAAAAGCATCGACCCAGGTCACCCTGCGCAGTTTTCGCAGGTTGACCTGAACCGAAACTTTTTGCTTTTGGTAAATTTTCTGCATGCCCAAGGACCAGTGTACCTCATGACTCAGTAGGTTGTTATACAAAACGGCTTGCGAGTATGGATCTTAAGCCCCCGTTTTCACAGAAACTGGCCCGTATTCTGGAGGCTTGTTTTATTTCAGTTTGATTTTCAACCATATTTGAGATTATGTATAGAAAGATATTATGTTTATGATTAGCTGTTATTTATACATTGTTGTGTTTTATACAAAATATCGTAATTTCTTTTTTATTCCGGGTTCGCTGATTTTTTCTTCATTGGAATAAATTATGATCTATTTGCACTTTTTTTTTTGTTACAGAAAAAAACTGTCTAAAGGTATGATGTTTCATAGCAAAGTAAGATTTATCAATAATCTTTTCTTAGAAATACTGCTGGTTTTTAAAGCATTGCGGGAAAAGGAGCTAGTGCATTTGTTTTGAAGAGAGAACTGCTAAAGCTATGTACACATGGCCCTCAAAATTTTGAAGGGATGTTGAGAAAAGAAAAAGATAAAAGAAAAATGTACTCTTAAGGGTTATTTTTACAAAGACCTAACAAGCCAATATAACTAATTGGGTTTTTGCTTCTTGTAAGTCATTTATCCTAAAGTTATAAAGAAAACATACTAGAAAAAAAAAAAAATGTCTTGAACGCAGAATTGGCTAATTACTTTTTCTTTTTTTTTAACCAAAAGATTTTTCAATGTACGGGTGTTGAACGCGCATTTCATGATCTTGTATTGATATTTCAATATAACTTAATGTATATGAGCAATGCTCTGTGAAAAGGGGCCTTAATGCATCTGCAAAAAGTATCGACCCAGGTCAGACTGCGCAGTACGCGCAGGCTGACCTGGGTCGATACTTTTTTGCTATTAGCCAATTTTCTGCATATCCAAGGACCAGTTACATTACGATTCTGTTGGTTGTTAGACAAATTGGATTTTGTGGATCCATAATTATGAAATGACTTGCTTTATATAATGGATCACATAGATACATTAAGACTCCTTTTCCAGAGCCCGTATTCACCAACCATTCTTAAGAACGTTCTTAGTCTTATTCTTCCAGATTTTCTACATTTGAAAGTAACACAGCTTCTGATTGGCTAAACCATTTGGTTTAGCCAATCAGAAGCTGTGTTACTTTCAGATGTAGAAAATCTTAGAGAACAAGACTAGGAATATTCTTAAGAATGGTTGGTGAATACAGACCCTGATCATGACTCATATCATGTATTTAGGAAACGATGAGGGAATTATGACGTTCTATATTACAATATTAGGTGAGAGTATACCAATGTACTGTTTACAATGAAACGTTTATTCAATGCCTTAAATGGTCTGTGATATAGATTGTGGTTGAAATCCATAGATACATATATTTGTGTTCAGTGTTGTGATTTTAGTCCTTTATGGTGTTGATCAGTAATAAAGCTTACGATAACTAGCTTGACAATAAGTCAATTTGCAAACAGGGAAAGTCAATATTGACCCTTATCCTGCTGAAAAAGTAAGATGAAACTTTCCAGCCGATACCAAACCCCGATTAATGCTATTTCAAGCTCTTTTTTTTTTCTTTTGAAGAAAAATATCTCCTAATCGGAAAGTGTAGATCCAGGATCAGGCTGCGTTCTGTGCAGTCTGGTCTTGATCTACACTGTCCGCAAAAGGTCAGAGAGTCGCGCTTAACAGCCTAAGGATTAAAAACTGCTCGAAACCCGCCCTATCTCGTAAATTCTCTATTTACCTCGATGTTTTGTTGTGCATTGGATAGTTGATAGTTCAGACTATATGACATTTAATAGGTCAGAGACTTCCCTTACTTGACACTCTAAAAAAAACCCCACTTTGGCCCCTACAAGGCCCCTACAGCACAGCAAAATCAAAGATGGCAGCGTCGGATCGTCATGAAAACAACACTCAGGTGGTAGAGGACATGGAAGCTTGTTCACAGCTGTGGCAAATCATGTCCCCTGCCACCTGACCGTACAACGACTTTATTATACTGTAAAGTTTTAACATTCCAACGTGTATTCAGGGAAATTTTTCGTGTTTTATGGTGTCACAAATCGAGCACGTTTACGAAATCGAAACCTAGGTAGAAAGTGCAGTTTGGTGCATGATGTCACTGCGATAGACATTCGACGTGTTTTTATTTAAACATGGATTAAACGATTCTGAGTTAAGTAATTATTCATTTTATGATTTGTTGGCAAAATTACACCACCATTAGCTGTTTCAAACGACCATAATTTTATCATTAGTTTTTTTTTTCACGTTACAATGCATGATTTTTAACACTTCACGGTTTGTTTTCATGACGATCCTACGCTGTTAGACCATAAAACACGAAAAATTCCCTGAATACACGTTGGAATGTTAAAACTTTGCAGTATAATAAATTCGTTGTACGGTCAGGTGACAGGGGACTTGGAAACTTGTTTACGGCTGTGGTAAATCATGTCGCTACCTCGCCTTCGGCTCGGGGTGACATGATTTACCACAGCCGTGAACAAGTTTCCAAATTCCCTGTCATCTAACTGTACAATAATAATGTAGTCTACATGTTAAACCATTATTGTACATGATGTAGACATACTTCCATTCTACGATTTATGACTGCATGTGACGAAAAATGAAAATACATGTACTGACAGGTAAGGAAATGCCTCTTTAATGGTATTGAAAACATTGTGTCGAGCGGACCAATTGCTTTAAATAAGCAACTCTTGCTTTTGTCACGATATTTTCAAAAGCTGCCCATTTCATGAGCGTAAAAAGTCATGTTTGCGCAGTTTGGTCGAATATTTACGCTCTTTTAATATGTGTCTAGGTCCGGGCTTGTAATCATTCTAAATTTCAAGACAAGCAATCTGATTGGCTTAGACAAAAGGTTTCAGCATATCAGATGGCAAGTCTTTCAATTAATCCTTATCCTGTTAAATAAAAGAAATGAAACATTCCGGCCAATAGTAAAAGCCTATATTTTCCTAATTCAAAGATATATTTTAGAGGAAAGATATCTCCTTATCGGACAGTGTAGATCCTAGATCAGACTACACGTTTTGTGTTGTCTGATCTTGATCTACGCTGTCCGCAAAAGGTCAGAGAGTCGCGCTTAGCAGCCTAAGGTTTAAGAATGGGAAATTAAAGGGTTGGTTAATTCGGCCTTTGAATTTGAACTACTCATTAAGTCTTTACCAAACGATAAAATTTAGCACTGGACCAAATTGAAAGCATTTGCAGACGACAGTTTAAATGTTGATTAACGGACGATTTCTGTCTTTGATAGGGCAGAAAACATTGTGGGAAAAGGTGAAAATGCTGGTTACCAGCATTTTTCCTTTTCCCACAATGTTTTCAAAAGCTGTCTTTCTCAGGGTCGTTAAAACTCGGGATTGTGTGGTAAAGGGTTAAAATGGCGGCAGAGTAACTTAGCCGGTAAGGCACTGACGCCCGGTGTTCCTAGGTACAGCAATATTTTAGTGGGAATGTTTTTATGGTATCAGGCGTCCATTGTTTGGGTTTAACCCTTAAACTGCTAAATAATTGAAATAAAACTTTCAAGCCGATAGCTAAAACCCATAATTTTCCTATTTCAAAGTTATTGGGGGGTGGCGTGGGGAGGGAATATCTTCTTATCGGACAGTGTAGATTCAAGATCAGACTGCACGTTCTGTGCAGTCTGATCTTGATCTACACTGTCCGCAAAAGGTTAGTGAGTCACACTTAGCAGCTTAAAAGTTAACGTGCTCCAGCCTTGGTTCTGACACAGTATTCATTATCCTCAGTGTTCCCCTGCACTCAGTGCACAGGCGTTCGTTTTGTGACGAACTTCGCCATCTATATAATGTAACGTCTTATATATATCACATTATATAGATGGCGAAGTTCGTCACAAAACGAACGCCTGTGACTCGGTGGCTAAAATTTTGGATTGGCAATAAAAAAATCGTGGTTCGATGGCCGCTACTGATACTGGTCTTGGCAAAATGTCCATGAGCAAGACACGGAGGCACGAATCGCTCAAACGAATTCTACCGAAAAGTACAAAGACGATATTTGTGATTTCCTTTAATATTAACAGAACCAGGGGAATATGGCATACAGTGCGAATACTATATACCGACCGAGCCACTGGGCCCCTAGAAGGATTTATCACATATACTCATTGTGTGATTTCTGGGTTAGCAACCAGTAACCACTTTGTCTAAATTGTGTACTTCAAGGCTATTCATCCGAATGGCATAGGTAGCTCAGTCGTTAGAGTACAGGATTTGAGAACAGGAGGTCTATGGTTCGATCCACGGCTCGGCCACTTTCTTTCCGAGGATTGATAATAGTCATTGCGACAGGATTCATTCCTGACCATTGTTTCGACAATGGTTATGTGGGAAAGCTGCCAGTGGTTTGGACAGAATATTGTGCGGAGTAATGGTAACAGATACTCCAGGAAAGCACGGATAGGTGCACTGGCCGCCGCGATATAACTTATTTTATGTTGAAAACAACGTTAAACACCATACAATAAATCCGATTGGCTTAGACGTTTTGTCTCAACCAGTCTGAGAA
This sequence comes from Tridacna gigas, assembly GCA_945859785.2. Taxonomy (NCBI): domain Eukaryota; kingdom Metazoa; phylum Mollusca; class Bivalvia; order Cardiida; family Cardiidae; genus Tridacna; species Tridacna gigas. The sequence goes on from OX244030.2 coordinate 24,824,164, forward strand.
CTAGTGTTGCTGTACAAAACTAGAATTGGATTTTAAATGGTTACTCAGTACAGCCCTTGACAGGGACAAACGTAATCGATATATTTCATTTTGTGATATTTTCTCCTTAATCGGAAATCTACCCTTAGACTGATAAGCCCGACTCAAGCACCTTATGCGGACAGTGTAGATCAAGATCAGACTGTACAGGACGATAAGGAGATATTTTCCCTCAGAAATAGCGTTTAAAAAGCAAAATTTGATTTTTTACCATCGGCTTGAATGATTCATTTCACAAATTTGGCGGATTAAAGGCTTGGAAATCCTCTCGAGGACTGTTTAAATGTTTTTCTAGAAAGAGGACGCCTAGACGTTTAAATATCGCAATGCCGAGTCCCGTTTAGGCGAAATCTAACCCCTTACCATACACGAGGCAGAATGGTCCTTGTATATGCAGAAAAATTAGCATTTAGCAAAAAGTTTCGACCCATGTCAGCCTGCGCAGAATGCGCAGGCCGACATAGGTCGATACTTTTTGCAGATACATTAAAGCCCCTTTTCACAGAGCATGGCTCATTTATTTGTTGAAACTGCAATATTGCTACTTATATTCGAACAATATATTTCTGGTATATATTGCGTTGATCCTTTTTTTGAAATTTGCCACTTTAGATTATTGATTAATTCATTTTCTTTATTAAAAATCTTAGCCTTTAATGTTACGTTTACAATAAACGAAGTAGGAAACCAGATGTCTTTGTGTGTGTTACTTCTACCTGGCTAAATGCTACGACAAAGCCCCGGCGTATTCCCCCCCCCCCTTCTTTTTTTTTTTCAGATCGGCTGTTTTCGAAGAAAACCTCGAGGTGTTGTAATAGCCATGTCGTCGTCTACTACGTCGTCATCGTCTGCGTTGTTGTCGTCGTGCAAAAACTTTGGCATTTTGTGATTTCTCTGTCGTTACAGAACATATTTACTTCAAACTTGGACTAGTTATTAACTATCAAAAGGAAAACCCATACAACAGGGGCAGGTAACTATCAAAATATTTTTGACACAGTTATGGCCCTTTTTCAAATTAGAAGTTTCACTGAGAAGCAAATGCAGCCGAGCGTTGGCACCCACATGTGGTACCTTTTTTTTTAAGTGAAGATCGGTTAGACGAAAAGACATGTAAATTGGCTTTTCCTTTAACCCTTTCAGCGCCATAGGCGAAAACAGGGACTTTTGCGGACGGCACAGATCAAGATCAGACTGCACAGAACGTGCAGTCTGATCTTTGATCTGTACCGTCCGCTTAATTAGTCAAGCCCCTACGATATCATCAAGACAAAGTTTCTGACCAAGTTTCATTAGTATGGGACTAAAAATGTGGTTTCTAGAATGCACACAAATTTTTTCTAAGATTTGACCTAGTGACCTAGTTTTTGACTCTACATGACCCAATTTCAAACTCGTCCTAGATTTTATCAAGACAAACATTCTGACCAAGTTTCACAAGTATCTGACCAAAAAATGTGGCCTCTGGAGCGCACATATGGTTTTTCTAAAATTTGACCTAGTGACCTAGTTTTTGACCCCACATGATCCAATTTCAAACTCGTCCGAGATTTTATGAAGACAAAGATTCTGACCAATTTTCACAAGTGTCTTACTGAAAATGTGGCCTCTAGAGTGCACACAAGGTTTTTCTTAGATTTGACCTGGTGACCTAGTTTTTCACTCCACATCATCCAATTTCGAACTAGTCCGAGATTTTATCAAGACAAACATTCTGACCAAGTTTTATGAGGATCGGACTGAAAATGTGGCCTCTAGAGCGTACACAAGGTAAAAAGTTGACGACGGATGACGGGCGACGCACGCTGCACCACGGACGCCGGACACAGCACGATCACAATAGCTCACCATGAGCACTTTGTGCTCAGGTGAGCTAAAAAAGGGAAAAAATGGCATTTAATTCTGAGACATTAAGGATTTTTTTTTTACCTTTTCCAGAAATGTTCTCCGAGTTGTACTTTATCGGCGATATTTTTTTAACCCGGCAATTTGATTGGTTGCCATGGCAAGCCAAAGAACAAAAAAGAAAACCCTTCGAAAGTTATCTCCTTTAAATCCATAAAGACCACGAGGCCAGAAATACACATTATATCAGCCTGTGCAAATTTATGTTTTTCCCATGCTATTATCAACTCCACAGACTTGTCGGCGTGAGACTTTCTAGGTGTTTTCATTCGTCTGTACAAATTTTATAGCAGTTTCAAGCTAAATGTGATAGTAATTTTGAGCTTGAGCTCTGGTGGGCCTCTTCTTCCTACTTCTTCACCCCTTCTGATGCCCAGGCTCTCAGCGTCTTTAGTGCTTTGATTTCTGTCAGCAACCAACACTTGGACAGACCATACAATAACAGACTGTTATTTTCACAATAATTCCCATAGTTTTAAATGGTATGATTCAAATTCAAATGCATTTTAACACACACATGTTTACTTTTGGCAGCCGCTGCACCTTCAATCGAAAACTTTGAAAAATTCTGAAGTGATTTAGCTAAGTTTTTTTTAACGTCACACACTAGTTTTTATTCACCTCTGGTGCATGAGCTTTTGTTTTGTGGTATCTAAGTTACGTTTGCTTTATATTTCGAAAGGTTCCATATTCACGTACATTGTCCTTCGAATGCTTAAACCTTTACTGCACAGACCCACTTTGAACGGTCCCGGGAAAGGAGCCGAGTCCCGGTAGTGCAGTCGGTAGTGTACAGGACTGGAGACCAGGGGTCGCTGGTTCGAATCCCCCGCATGGCCAATTTCTTTCTGACGATTAAGGATATTCATTGCGACAGGACTCATTCCTCACTCACCGCTAATCATTGTTTCGACTATGGTTATATGGTAAGCAAACAGTGGCTTAGGAAGAATATTGTACGAAGTACTGGTAAAAGATAACTCAAGGAAAGCATGGATGGGTGTACTGGCCGCCGGGTTATAATTGAAATAATGCTGAATACAGCATAAAACGCCATATAATCAATCAATCAACCCGAGAATGGAAGCGTTTTAAAACACTGTAGGAATAGGGAAAAAAATACTGATAACCAGCATTTTCTCTTTTTCCCACAATGCTTTCTACCTTTCAAAAGAAAATTCTTTATTCTATGCCATATTATCTATCGCCTGCAAAGAAGGACCGGTCTATCATTTTATCATCTAGTAAAGTGTAAAACTTAATTATTGGAATAAAATATGCAATTTTTGCCGGGAAAAGAACTTTAGTTGTATTTCCATAGCTGTTTAACTCTTTCGCAAACGACAAGATTTTAGACTGGACCGAAATGAAAGCATTTGCAGACGACAAATTAACCGTAACTCAAATGGTAATTTTTGCATTTGATAGGGTAGAAAATATTGTGAGAAAAAGAGAAAATGCTGGCTACCAGCATTTTCTCCTTATCCCACAATGTTTTCAAAAGCATTCTTTGTCAGGGTCGTTAAAACTCTTGATTTTGTGGTAAAGGGTTAAGCAAGAATATCTTACAAAGTGTTGGGCGGTGTAGATCCCAGATCAGACTGAACATTCTGTGATATCTGATCTTATTCTAAATCGTCAACTAAAGCACAGAGAGTTCTAAGGACGTGACTTTAGCACTTATTTTAATGTATCAAGTTTCGCTTTAGTTTAGTTAATATTTAGAATTTCATATAAAGTTACCGTTTGTTGCTAGGTAACACTTCCAAGAGTATCAATTGTGGAAATACATTAACCCCTAGGCTGCTAAGCGCGACTTACCGACCTTTTGCGGACAGCGTAGATCAAGATCAGACTGCACAGAACGTACAGTCTGATCTTGGATCTACACTGTCCGATATGAAGATTTTTTTTCCCAAAACTAAGTTTGAAATAGCATTATTCTGGTTTTTATGATCGGCTTAACAGGTTTATTTACCTTATTTAGCAGGATAAGGATTAACAAAAATGGTCATCGCTATGTTTATGCCATATCCATTTACATAAGACATTTTTTTGCAACTATTTAAAGCCCCAATAGCGACCAAAAAGTAACAATGAGGGTGGTAACATGTATTTAAATTTAAATCATACAATTTAAAAGTAGTGAAATTTTTGTGAGCCAAGCCCCCATAGCTCAGTCGGTAGCGTGCAGGACTTGAGAACAGGAGGTCGCTGGTTCGATCCCCGGCTTGGCCAATTTCTTTCCGAGGATTGATGATAGTCATCGCGACAGGATTCATTCCTCTCACCGCTGACCATTGTTTCGACGATGGTTATGTGGGAAAGCAGCCAGTGGCTTGGAAAGAATATTGTGCGGAGTACTGGTAGAAGAAACTCCGGGAAAGCATGGATAGGTGCACTGGCCGCCGTGATATAACTGAAATAATGTTGAAAAGGCGTTAAACACCATACAATCAATCAATTTTTGTGAAGATGAGAATCTGTTATTGTATGGTTGGTCCAAGAGTTGGTTGCTGGCAGAAAAAAAACTGAATTTTAAAAGTAGGTCAAGTTTTGCTAGGTCGCTCTATCTTTCCTTTAATTTTTACCTGATTTCGAGATTCATTCAACTGCCATCCACTATCACTTGGACCGACCATACGATAACAGATTGTCATCTTCACAATAATTTCCATACTTTTGAAAGGTATGATTTAAATTCAAATGCATTTTAAAACCCACTTTGTTTACTTTTGGCCGCTATTGGGACTTTAAAACAGTATTGGAAAAAGAACAGGTTCCTTTTCAACTGAAATATTTCCTTATTATAAAAAAAAAAAAACCGATTTATCTTTCTATAAATCCATTACCACATAATATAGAGTTTTAACATTTTTGAGGAAGAAGGCTTTTGAAAACATTGTGAGATAAGGAGAAAATGCTGGAAACCAGCATTTTCTCCTTTCCCCGCAATGATTTCTACCCTTTAAAAGATAGTTTTCACCATAATTGATTTGTCGTACTCGATTGCTTTAGAATTAGACAAGTCCAAAAAATTTGTCTTTTGGTAAAGAGTCAAATTACCACACAGTCCCGAGCTTTAACGACTCTAAGAAAGAAGTCTTTAGAAAACATTGTGGGAAAGGGATAAAATGCTAGTAAGCAGCATTTTCTCCATTTCCTACAATTTTGTCCCCCCTGTCAGAGAACTTCAGCTCATTTGCATTGATTTTAAATTTGTCCGTTAGAGATCTTTTGAATTTGGAAGAGTATAAAACTTGCTGTGTGTAGGAAAGGGTTAAGCGTTTTTTTCTACATATCTCCTATATAAGTTTTTGATGCGTCAAGTATGGCGTGTCAAACGCTGCAATATTCGATATCAAAATTTTCATTCGAAAACAAAAAATATATTTTTGATAAAAATATATATATAAGTCCTATACTGAAATTATATTCAGTCCTAGGCTGAAATATGTATGTGGGTGGGGGAAAGAATCATGCAATAAAAGAGAAATTATCCAATACAAAAAAAAAATCAAATAAAAAAAGTATTTTTGCAACAAAAATTTTACGTTCCATGTTTGCAGGGGTAAAAATTGATTCGATAACTGAACTACTAGATTGCAAAGGGCGGATTGTAACGGCTTATTTGAATGGACGATACTGTTACCGTCATGATGAAAGTTTCCCGGTTCAGAGTGGTTCTGATTCAACGTCGCCATGTTGGAAATCTGTTGAAACTTTCGTTCAATCAAATATACCGTTACAAAACGATCTTTACTTTCCCGTGTCACACGAATACTTTTACTTGTAACATGCGTGACATAGGAAACGTTGCAATATTCGACACCAATGTATTCATTCGGAAAAAAAGATTATGATTCGATAAACGCCTATTAGTTATAAAATTACAATATATTTATTACAAAATCATAAATATGTGTGCGAAAAAAAAAAGTACATGCATTCATTCGATAATTTCAATTTTTGGAACAATTATTTTCTTTCATCGAGCAATGATTTTGTTGATTATTAATGAAAAATTTGATATCTAATATTCCAAAGCCGAAGTCAAGAGGCCGTAGCCAAGTAACATGACACTCACTCCTCAGCTACGTGTAGTGGCTTAATCCTGATCCATCCGGGCCCACCTTTGTCCTCTCCTAGGATGAACAGTCCTGGAACATATATGTGCTCATATCGGTAGTTTTTTGGTGGATTGAAAGTAGAGTAAAACTGGCCACCTTTGACACTGTGCTGCTCTATCCCTGACGAAGTGGGACTTTTGCCGATTATTTCTCAGAAATATAATAGTCATGCTCTGCGAAAATGGTTTAATGCATCCGCAAAAATTATCCACCAAGATCAGCCTGCGCAGTCCGCTCAGGCTAACCTGGGTCGAAACTTTTTGCTGTTGATCAATTTTCTGTATGACAATGGAATAGTCTACTTCATGATTCTGACGGTTGTTAGATAAGATAAATTTTATGGACCCAAAAATATGATACGGTCTCTGCTACATGATCCATTTTTCTCTAATCTTATAACCCTTGGGCTGCTAAGCACGACTCAAGTACCTTTTTGCGGACACTATCAATCAAGATCAAACTGTACAAAACGTGCAGATTGATCTTGGTTCTACACTGTCCGATAATAAGACTGCACAAAACGTGTAGATTGATCTTGGATCTACACTGTCCGATAAGAAGATACCCCCCCCCCCAAAAAAAAAAAAGACTTTGAAATAGCAATGTTCTGGTTTTTTATTATCAGCTTGAAGTTTCATTCAACTTATTTAGCAGGACAAGGGTTAAGATCTAAATCATTTTGATTATTTGTGGAACAGCAGCTAGTGTCATCTAATTAATTTGTGTGGAACAATATATGAAGAAATGCATGAAGAGCATGGATAGGTGTGAAGGATGTGAACAGGGATTGTGTAATAGAATATATACGATCCCTGGTGCGAAGAAACCTTAAAACATGTTTGTTATATTCAAACAAGTAATTGGTCTGGCACGTTAAGGAAGATGTTTTCTCAAAAAAGGTGAAACGGCATCAGATTCCGTGAATATTTCTGGGAGACCTGCACGATGTTGACACCAAACAGAAGGTCACCAAACGCAACTTGGGCTGTTTTTTTTACAGGCAGTGTAGATTGAAATCATCCTACGTGGACGATTAGTATATTCTCGGATCTACATCATATATATAGCAAATATCGTTTTCTTTAAAATGAAAGAAAGACAGTCCTGAAATCACAATGTATAGGTCTTTCCCATAGTATGAGTATGTCGGATTTTATTATCTTGACACGATACCGTACGGATAGCGATTTACAAGGAGGCCTGGGTGAAACTGTTATCGAGATCAGGTCAAGTTCTCGTCTTACAGGCTGTGAATCGTCGTCGTATACGGTTTTTCTCTCAGTAGGGTCACCAGCCGGTCATGCCAGTGCCTTAGCGCACTTGTAATGTACTCTCTTTGACTCGGAGGAAAACATTGTAACCATCAGTCCCGGTGTGTAAAAAATAAACGGATTAATTCGGGAAAAACACACATTATTCGTCAACTCTTTTCAGCATATCCCGTACATGATCGTCATAGTTGCCTTTCACTCGGCATATTTCATACATATTCGTCACGCTTGCGTTTCATTTTTCATATTCCGTACTTATTCGTCATGGTCACCTCCTCTTGAAGTATTCTGCACATAGTATCGTCAGCACTGACGACCAGGACTGAAATGTGAGGAGAGATGTAAATTTTATTGCGGAAAAAGCTTAAACATGACAACAATACCTTTTAAGCAATGCATGAAAGGGTATGCGTGGCTAAGAGGTGAAGTTGTAGGGCTCGATTATCACACAAAGCGGTAGATTTGAACGAGTACTGGTGTAGATTCCAGGAAGCAGAATCGAGATAGTTTAATATAAGTTGCAAGAATTTTTTTCTCGATCGATGTAAAACTAAATGTCCACCGTGTGGTTGTCAATTTGATGAACTGGAAAGAAAAAATAGCTGAAGTAAAGACGGTATCATATTTTCCCAATAATATATACCACCAAGTCGTATTGTTCGACGAACAGCTTACCTTATTATAACCCTTAAGCTGCTAAGCGCGACTCACTGACCTTTTGCGGACAGCGTAGACCAAGATCAGACTGCACAGAACGTGCAGTCTGATCTTGGATCTACACTGTCCGATAAAGAGATATTTTTCCCCCAAAAATAAATTTGTAATAACATTATTCGGGTTTTTACTATCGGCTTGAAAGTTTCATTTAAGTTATATAGCAGGATAAGGGTTAACATTTAGCAAGGTGATTAACCCTTATGGCGTAGGTAAGTAAAATACATGTTCTAAGTACAGCAATTAAAAGGGATGTACTATTTAAATTTTGAGACCTTTCTTGTATTACAAGATATCACTCAAAACAGCGGACAGTGTAGATTCAAGATCAGACTGCACATACTGTGATGTCTGATCTTGATCTACGCTATCCGCATAGGGCAGATATAACTGTCATTGGCGCCGAACGGGTTAACGTCATTAGTTACCATGGCAGCTTTGAACACACCTGTGACTTTCTATCGAAACTGTAGGCCTATAAGTAGTGTTCTCCGCTTTCACATTGCTTCATGCTGCAGGGACGACGAATCTTAGCAATGGCGTTACAAAAGATATCACTGTGTGGTTTTCTCCTTTTGCTAGGTACGTTATTTTGGCCGTATTAATGATTCATTTATTTTGTTAACCAATTACTTTATTTGCTCTTCAAAAACATGGTACCAAAAACATTACAGCTGGTAACAGGGAAAATACTTGATGGCAGGGAAACTGGTTTGTTTTAACTATACAAGAAAAATGAAAATACTAGGGATAAAAGGAGCAATTCATTGCTACTCCTTTTCCAACAATGTTTTAAAAAGCTACTTTCTGTAGAAACTTAAACAAATTAGATCAATACAGTTTGTCATTAATAATTACTATGTATTGTATAATGTTTCTCTCTTTTTTTTCTTGGAGATCTCTCTCTCTCTCTCTCTCTCTCTCTCTCTCTCTGGACAAAACTTATCCTACGTTTGATCGCTTTGTTCATAACACTTTATCCTATTCGTAAACTCCCGTTATTCATCCGACATGGTTCCAAATGATTTGTCATTTCATCTGCTAATCATGTTTTTATTGGTTTGAAATTACTCGCTCAAACATGTACATTCTAACTTTAGATTGATTTTTGATGGTTCCCTTCAATTTACCCCATGCCTTCTGATTTATTTTTGTGGGAAAATATACATCGGCCATACTCTGTAAAATGGGGCTTAATGCATTTGCAAAAAGTTTCGATTGCTGCGCAGGCTGACATGAGTCGAAACTTTTTGCCACTAGTCAATTTTCTGCGTGTTAAAGGTCCGTTATATCACGAGATCCAGTCGATCGTCAGAGAAAATGGCTTTTATGGATCCATAATTATGTGATGACTTGCTGGGTATAATGCATCACGGAGATGCATTAAGTCTCCTCTTGCCAGATCATGGCTCATGTTCTTTGTTCTTCTTGCAACACGCGGTCACTTATGATAAAACAAAAAATGACAAAAAAAAAAAAATCTTGTTACAGCGATCTCTCCTTCGGGTAGATAGATGTACTTGTCTATCAAACTAATTTCCAAAGTCTGTTCTCGCAAGTTTGTCTCAAGAGGTAACGAGCTAACCGTTTACCAATCAATCTTGCGTTTTAACGACCTCGGAGAAAAAAGCTGCTGAAAATATTGCGGGGAAGAAGAAAATGCAGGTTAGCAGCATTTTCTCCTTTTCCCACAATTTCTTTAGACTGAATCCAATTATCTCAGTCATATTTAATTTGTTGTTTACAAGTGTTTTCAATTTGGAAGAGTGCGCAATTTTGTGGTCTGGTAGAGAGTTAAGTGACTCTCGGCGTTGTTTTCATTGCTAAAATAGGGTCCAATCTAGATGTAAGTGTGGATAACATAATTTTCTTTTTGTGAGATATTAATGATAAATCTATACTCGTTTTCAGGCAGTTATTAACCCATTACATTTTTATTCTGTCAAACTGTAATCATTCTTGCATCTTCATGCCAAATGTTGATATACACGATTATTATGAGGCTTCACCTATCTATAACCCTTTACCACACAATCTTGACTTTTAACGACCCTGTGAAAGAAGCCTTTTGAAAATCTTGTGGGAAAAGGAGAAAATGCTGGTAACCAGCATTTTCTCCTTTTCCCACAACGTTTTCTACCCTTCCCAAAACAAGTTTCCATTTTTTTCAATCACATTTATGCTGTCGTCTGCAAATGCTTTCAATTTGGACCAGTCTAAAATTTTGTTGTTTGGTAAAGAGTTAAGGCTTAAAAATGATGACTTCTTCTCTGGACACATGAAAAGTTCATAAGAAAATGTGAATAAAGAGGCTTCGGATGTGATGTATGAAAAACTGCTCGACACCGGCAATGTATCCTTTTGTCGCAGTATCTTTACACGGTGCTAATGACACGCGTTTTAAAATGCCCCTACCTATACAAACGAAAAAAAGTGTTTGGTATAACTGAGCCATGCTCTGTGAAAAGGGGGCTTAATACATTTGAGAAAAAAAAAAAAAAAAAAAAAAAAGTATGAACCCAGGTCAGCCTGCCCGGACTACCTGGACCGAAGCATTTTGCTTTTAGTCAATGTTCTTAGTGTCAAAGGACCAGTGTACCTCATGATTCAGTAGGTTGTTTTATACAAAGCGGATTTTAGAAATGTGTGACACTGTGATCACCTGCTTGGTATCATGCATCACGAAGATGCACTAAGCCCCCTTTTTGCCAGAGCATGGCTCAATTAGATTACCTTCGACACACTATAGGTGTTATTTGATTGATCCTGGTCACAATGTACGGTAGATTGTATTAGATGTAGGCAAAACGCCCACGCACTGGAACAGATTGAAACTGCTGTTACTGAAATTTTAGATCAAGATCAGACTGTACAGAACGTACAATTTGTCTAATCTTATATCTACACTGTCCGTTACTTTTTTACGCATTCGGATGGTAACAACCTCCAAATAACAATACTTGGGCATTTTTCCCCCAATTGACAAGGTCCAATTCATTACTTTACCAATTTGAGGTTGACGACATGGCCTATAACCGCTTGCTACTTGTCAAATAAAGTTTCCTTGGACAGGGTACTGCAGAGCCCTACCTATAAAGAAATCAAAGCATGGAAAGACGTGACTGAGAACGCTGTCGCAGTTAGTTGACTGAAGACTGGTTGAAATGAGCGTAAAATCCAATGTAAACTAATCGACATTTTTGTTACGTCGTCTCCGAAAAGGTCTTTTCTCGAAAGAAGTGTGCAGTTTCGTCCAGAATTTCTTATAAAATTATTAGGCTATAGGACAGCGTAGATCTAAGATCAGATTGCACGTTTTGTCACCATGATCTTCATTTACCCAAATAATCCCATGTTTTAACGTCCCTGAGAACGGAGGACTTTGAAAACATTGTTGGAAAAAGGAGAAAATGCTGGTGGCCAGCATCTTCTCATATTCCCACAATGTTTTAGAACTACCCTTTCATAGTTGAATTTTGTCATTTGAGCCAATCTTTTTTTTGGGGAAAAAAAAAAAAACTTTCGGTCATAGCTTTCGGTATCTACGAGTCTAAAATCTGTTGCCTGGTAATGTGGAAAATCTAAGGATGATACTAGTAAATAATAAAAATTCGGTGCTCTGGCAAAAGGGAGCTAAATGCATTTCCGTGATGCATTTTACCAAGCAATTCATCACATAATTATGGATCCTTCAAATTCATTTTGTCTAACAACGGACTGAATCAGGAGCTAAAATGAGCCATTGACTGACAGGCAGAAAATTTACCATAAGCAAAAAGTTTCGACCGGGGTAAGCTTGCGCGGACTACACAGGTCGACATTGGTCGATACTTTTTGCAGGTGCATAATACATCCTTTTCATACAGCATGACTCAAACTATTGTTTCAGGACATTTTAGCGTCTGTATGACTGATGATACGGACGACAGCGAAACTCCAGAAAGAGATAGGGCGGTCGCAAGCTCAACAACTAAACCGGAGGAAGACCCAGGTGACTTAATAAAAAGGCCTTTTTTGCTCGCCCGGCCGCGACTAGGACCAAAAACAACTATGACGTCACCTTTATCAAGGCAACCAAGGATCCTTACTACTGCAGGAGACGGAAATGGTGATGGAATGAGACCTGCAGTGACACCTGGAAATCATCTACGCCGAGGTGCGTTTAATAGAGGTGGAAATCCCCTGCTGAACTCGGACACGACAACGCAAAAGGACGGTTCAAATTCCCTGCTACATAGTTTCCTATCTGATATCGTCAAAAAATTGAAACGTGTATTCGGGAAAATGAGCACACGGTATCCGCCGGGACATAAAATGTTCAAAAATACATCCGAATTCGTGCAGCGCATTTCGAGTAGAAAAACGAGATTGTTAAAAGACCTTCAGAATTGCAGAGTTCATGGTAAGCATATACTTTTTCAACAATCAGTTTCCACATAAATAAATTTTAGACTAATCCATATTGAAACGAGAGAGAAGGCACTGAAAAAAAAAGGAGAAAAATGCTTTTAAGGTGTCACACCACCAGTTTTTGGCCACATTGAAAAGAGAGCGAAATCGACAATGTTTACAATTCCACAGATCGCTTAATGGAAAAATTCTGGCTTCTCGGTCTGCTCTTCTCCAAAGTATGATTACAGTCCTACAAAAAATGAAAAATATGTCAAGTGATTGCGTTTTTCGCTAAATTCCAAACAGTACAGGCACCCTAAAATTTGCCCTCTGAGGAACACCTGTTCACGGCCATGACCACAACTTTTTGTTCCTCCACTAATACAAAATAGTCCTGTCAAAATACAATACAAATGCATCGAAGTGGTCCCCCAATGCCTAAATTTGAAGCCGCGAAATCTAAATTATATACCTCCAAGCCATCTCGGCTGCATGAAACAGTGCAACGAAAGTGCTACGGCAAAATTTCATATGGGACTACTTTTGAGTGCTAAGACGGAAGCAGTCTCGCAGTGCCTTAACCAGCAGTTGCACATTTTTACGCAATGTTTTAGCCTTACTGAGGATACCTGACCATTCGAGTCAGCTACATGTATAGATCTACCTTTTCGTCTGCAAATACTTTGAAATGGAGGAGTCTAAAATTTTGTTGTCTGGTAAAGAGTATTTTCGGCGAAGACTTACCTTACAATCCCGAGTTTTAACGATCGTGAAAGAGACGGCTTTTAAAAACATTGTGGGAAAAGGAGAAAATACTGGTTACCAGTATTTTCTCCTTCTTCCACAATGTTTTCGAAAGTTCTCTATTAGGGTCGTTAAAACGCGGGATTGGTTGGTAAAGTGTTAATAATGCCAAAATACTCATTTTACAGTGAAAAGGAATACACTACAGCCTTAGTAGTGAATTTTACTGAGTAAAGTATTTTTAGTGAAACTGAATTATCCCAAATCACTTCTAAAATTTCTAAAAAACCATCGAAGAGTGCTCTTGTTCTTAACCTGTTTACTTTACGTTAATTGTGAAACAACTTTGAACAACCTAATTGCATCAATCACTGGCCAGTTATACTCTTACACAGCCAACCAAATATTTGCAATGATTGATTGATTAATTGATTGATTGATTGATTGATTGATTGATTGATTGGTGTTTTACGCCGCTTTCGGACAGTGTGGATCAAAGATCAGACTTCATGTTTTGAGCAGTTTGATCTTGATCTTGTGCTGTCCGCAACATCTTTAACGGCAATTGACTGTAAAAGAATTAATACACGTGCCATAATATCGGTATATCGTATCTCTATTGTGGGATACGTAATCAGAACCTCTGGTACGAGAGTCTCGTCAGCCCTTTACCAAATAATCCCAAGCTTTAACAGTCCTAAAAAAGAAGGCTTTAAAACCATTTACCTGGTAACCAGCAATTTTCCTTCTTCCCAGAATGTTTTTATCCTCTCTGAGACAAATCCTGTTATTAGAGTCACATTTGATTTGTTGTCTGCAAATGCTTTCAAAATGGGCAAGTCTAAAATATTTTTCTCTAACAAATGACTGAGTCCTGAGGTAGAAGGGTCCAAAGACATGCAGAAAATTCACTTAAAGCAAAAGGTTTCAACACATGTCAGCCTGCGCGGACTGCGCAGGCTGACCTGAGGCGATACTTTTTGCAGATGCATTAAGCCCCCTTTTCACAGCACCCATTTGTTTTTCATCATGAACTTCAGGATCCCCTGCGTTCAATCTAAGCAGAGTATCGGAATCGGATGTCAGGAGAATCCTGGATGACTTGGAGAATACCCCTGTTAACATTAAGGACAAGCTGACGTCAGAGGGCGGTCTACAGACAATGTCGAGCGATGATCTCTTCAGAATGCCAGTTTCTTTGCTTCCAGCACTGACTGTTTGTATAGTATCATAATAATTGAGCCATGCTCTGTGAAAATGGGACAATCTGCACAGGCTAATCTGGGTCGAAACTTTTTGCTATTTGTCAATAATCTGCGCGTCCAAGGACCAATCTACCTCATGATTCAGTCTGTTGTTACACAAAGAGGATTTTATAGATCCACAATTATGTGATTACTTGCATGGTATCATGCATCACAGAGATGCATTAAGCCCCTCTTTTGCCAGAGCATGACTCATTTAACTCTTTACCAAACGACAAAATTTAAGACAGGTCCAAATTGAAAGCATTTGCAGACAACAAAATAAATAAGACTCAAATTTCAAAGTTGATGTTTGGAAGGGTAGAAAACATTGTGTGAAAAGGAGAAAATGCTGGTAACCAGCATTTTCTCCTTTTCACACAATGTTTTCATAAGGCTTCTTTTTCAAGGTCGTTAAAAGTGAGGATTGTGAGGTAAAGTGTTAATTTATTCATTTATTTCTTTTGTCAGAGCATGGCTTAGTATATACATTGTATATTGTAATACACGACATGAAATTTCGCTCGCATAAATTAAGATCCGAGGGCTGTAATCATTAATTTTTCAAACTTCAATTCAAATTCTAAATTCCAAGAGTCGCCATCCGATTGATGGTCAGAACTATTCAGCCAATCAGACGGCTTTGAAATTTAGCAATGAATTCATTTAAGAGCTGTATTTACTGATACCATTATGGCTTCACTAAAATCGTATTGTGGGAACTTATACGAACAGTCTTTAGTTGATGATTCAGATTGGTACCCACACTGTGAGCTTCAATTGAATGTCATATAAACATATTAATTCTTGGACATTTACTTTTCTTGGACTATTATTGAACTATTATACAATTAGATCTACTGTCAGCTGTACCCAAGAGGTGAAATAAAGAGAGAGAGAGAGAGAGAGAGAGAGAGAGAGAGAGAAACGGACGGGCGGACAGGCAGGCACACAGGCAGGCACGCAGACAGACAGACAGACAGACAGAGTGGCGGGGAGAGAAGGGTCATGTCCATATTAAAATATTTTTCAGGAACAGAAGGTCACTGAGTTTAATGGTCTTACTGGTAATAAACTAAAGATACTGTGTGATAGACTTATGGTTACTGGAGCATCACCATGGGGTCTGCTGTCCGCAGTGGAGGCGGGGATAAACTGTTTGGATGGATCATCACAAAACAATCCAATGAACAGAGGAAATTATCTACAAGAGGTATCCTTCTCTATCTTCCAATCAATCGTATGGGAGATGCAACTTCTCATGTTGTGTAGATCAAAACATTTTAGTCATACTCTGTAAAAAAGGGGTTTGATGCACCTGCAAAAAGTATCGACTCAGGTCTGCGGTTCAGTCCGCTCAGGCTGACCTGTTCGAAACTTTTTGCTATATGTAAATTTTCTACATATCTATCTCATGATTCAGTTGGTTATTAGACAAAATTGATTTTATTGATCAAGAATTATGCGATAACTTGCTTGGTACAATGCATCACAGAAATGCATTAAGCCTGGTTTTGCTGGAGCATGACTCATTTGTTTTAATCCATTCACTTCCTTTAACCGCTTTTCACGATTCTTCACTTGAAGAACCTACTCACAATACTGGTGCACGTGTAAGACTGTAAATCTTGCTTTACAGGCGTACAGCTGCAGATTAATACAAAAATACAGAATCTCTTGGGATATAATTATACTTTTGATAATATTGTGTGTAAAACGCCGAACCTTTTTATCTACTTTATCTAGGAGCAAATTATGTGGATTTTTTTCGCCCAATTTTTCAAAGTTTTAAAGATTGCATTTCCTTCCTCCTTTCTTCCATAGGATCCAGCAGTCCGAGCTCCTGGCTACTCCGTGTCCAAAGTTATGATGACTTACACAAGAGAAGCCCAAGATCCAGTTACATGGACCACCAACACTTTTATCGAAATGACGAAAAGGCTGACAAGCGCAATAACGGCAGAGGATCTTACAAAAGTTCCAGGAGAAGTATTAAGGCAGAGGTACATGTGGTGGTGGGGGTGTTCCTCTGATACCCCCTCTCTGTAAATTTGAAATCAGCCATGCTCTGTTAAAAGGTGGGGTTAGTGTATCTGCAAAAAGTATCCACACATGTCAGCCTGTGCAGTCCACATGGGTCAAAACTTTTTGCAAGTGGTAAATTTTCTGCATGGCAAAGGACCACTCTACCCCCAGATCCAGGCGATTGTTAGACAAAATGAATTTTAGGGACCCATAATTACATGTATCGGGGATATGTAATGACTTGCTTGGTTGAATGCCTCACAAAGATAATATGGGTTGGCACTTTTCATGTATTTGCTGATGTTTAAACTGTTTGTTGTGGAGGATAAACATATCACAGAGAAGTGCTATATTTGCATACGGCCATACTCTCTACGCACAAAGGAGAGCGTCGTAAAGTTACAACTTATAACTCTACAAGAATTTTTACTCGAAATCCAACGATTTCTCACTTTATTGTCAGTCATTCTACGTGAATACCATGTAGCACTACGAAAGAATTTCATTTGCCCAACTTGTAGAATAAATATATCTACATGTTCTAACTACACCGCTCAAAAGTAGCACTTTCATTTTGTTTGAGGAGGAACGTTGCACTCAAATTTGCATGAAAAATAAAGGTAAACCATTTTAGCATATGAACATGGTTTTAGATTTCATTTAATGGCAATATTCTGTCAGTAAATAAGTAATATGTAATAAAGGGGTGTAATGACAAGTTAACAAAATTGTCAGTATCTTGTATGACCTCCGTTTGCTCGAATAACGGCTTGGCAACGTTGTCTCATAGACAAAATGAAGTTACGGACGAACCGTTGGGGAATTCTGTTCCATTCTGTTATAATTCTATCCCGAAGGACCCGAAGGGTTTCTGGCTGGTCTGCATAAATTTTCCAAACAAGCACCCCCCACACATTTTCAATTGGGTTAAGATCGGGAGATTTCGAAGGCCACGGCAAGACAGGTACCCTTTGATGTTGAAGGAGCTGCATGGTTGTTCGAGCAGTGTGAGCCGTGGCACCATCCTGCATCAACTGCATACCACGATTTCGCTGAAAAAGGGGAATAAGTATTGGTCGCAAAACTTCATTCTGGTAGCGTATCGCTGTTAAATTTCCGTCGATTATCACGGGAGGCGTCTTGGTGTGTAAAGAGACACCAGCCCATAGCATCACAGATCCGCCATCAAAGTGTTCAGTTTGAAGAATACAAGAAGCACAGTATCTCTCTCCGCGGCGTCTATAAACCCGAACTCTACCATCATTACTGTAGAGTCTAAACCGTTTCTCGTCCGTGAACAAAACCCTGGCCCAGTCAGCTCTAGTAAATCGAAGATGGCGACGCGCCCAACGAAGTCTAGCCATACGGTGACGTA
This sequence comes from Tridacna gigas, assembly GCA_945859785.2. Taxonomy (NCBI): domain Eukaryota; kingdom Metazoa; phylum Mollusca; class Bivalvia; order Cardiida; family Cardiidae; genus Tridacna; species Tridacna gigas. The sequence goes on from OX244030.2 coordinate 24,842,003, forward strand.
GTGTAAGAACGATCCCACGGTATGGTCTCCGAGATCTCAGAGGTCCAGCGCCAGCCTCCAGTAGACGTTTCCGAACTGTTTCCGAGCTGATTGGGCGACCATGGCTACCGATAGTTAAGCGTGCCGTCTCTGCTGCCGATAGCCTCCTGTTTCTCAAATGGCTGAGAATCATAAACCTGTCCTGTCTGCCGGTGGTCACCCGACGGCGAGGTCGTCTTCGGCGATCTTGTACACTTCCGGTCTGTCTAAACTTCGCCCTCAGACTGGTAATTGTTCGCTTCTGTACACGCATCAATCTTGCAACCTGTGAAAAATTACGCCCCAATTAACTTATTCTCTATACATGTGTGAAGATAAAAGGCTTTGTCTACGGGTTTACTCTGTAAAAGACTTTTGGTTCTTACCTCCGAGTATGACCAGCCACCCTCCACTAGACCGACGGCTCTTCCTCTTTCTTCTACAGACATACGACCCATGTTTTTTGTTTTTCGGTAATGCCAAGCAATAGGCATTGCATTGCCTATTTAAATTCGGCGTTATCACAACAAGTTTGGATTCACGAGCCCAATTACGAATTTCATGCTAAACCATAAAAATATGGTCTTTAAACAAATTTTCATGCAAACTCGTGCATTTTTTGGACAAATTGCCAGGTAGGGAGGCATAGAAAAATGTTTCATCAAAATCAAAATGTATATAAGGAAATGCGCTCAATTTGAAAACGGTGTAGTTAGAACATTGCTCAAGTGTAGTTGGGAAGCATGGTTACAATGCCATCAAGCTCAAGCACTTAAAAAAGCAACGATGCAAAAACAGGCTGAATATACTGTCAAGGGACAATTTGTTCATCCATCACTTAACGTTAACGTCATTGCAACAAAACGAACAAAACAGTTCAAAACCTTGTAACTTTGTTAACATTGGGTTTCTTACCTTAATATTTGGTCAGAGTGCCTTTCATTTTTATTACTTCTTGTAGCCGGGACGGAATGGTATTAAATGAGTCTTTTACATATTCTTCCGAGATGTTTTCCAAAGCATGTCTTATTGCCTCCATAAAGCGATTCTGGCTATTGATATGTATTGCTTTTGGCTGAATGTCTCTTTCAAATAGTAGCCAAATATTTCGATAATGTTCAAGTTGGGGGACTGCATGTGCTGGCCATTCTGTACCACAAATGTTGTTATTTTCCTTAAAGATTTTCACATTACGTGCCCCATGCACTGGAGAATTGTCATCCATGAAGACATAGTTTTCATTTCCATAATGTTGAACTAGCACAGGCCAAAGATTATTGTCCAATATATCAATGTATTTATCAGAGTCTGTATTACCTTTTACCTGCATAAGGGTTCCAATACCATAGTAACAGCAGCCCCAGACCATAACACTAAAACACCTTTGTGATCGCGCACAGACCAAGTGGGGTTTGTTCTTTTAATCGTCTTTTCTCCAGATATATACTCTGCTCCTAGAGTCCACAACTATCTGAGATTCATAATTAAATATTCACTTCTTCCATTCTTCATTGAGAGTCCAATGCTTCCTGTCTTTGCTATTTTTCTTCTGATTGATTTAGTGGAAAAAGAGTGGTCCTTGCCCTCATTTAAAATGCAAGTTACATCCTGCAGAGATTGTCTCTTGTTGCTTTTAACAATCATTGAAAGTTGGTTTTCATTTCTTTTGGTAAATAAGCACTTCCTACCTCTTCCTGTTCTGTTTTCCACAAATCCATGGTGCTTGTATTTCTTAATGATAGTCTGGATGGTAGGCCTTGGTATCTTGAACATTTCTGCTAATTTACACTGAGAATGGCCTTCTAGGTGGCATGTTACAATCAAATTCCTGATATCACTACTGATTTCATTCCATTTGGTATCCATGTTTTCATTCTATTTGTGTTCCATTTCCAATAACCATGATGTCATCAAAAAGTGTTATGACGTCATCAGCATAGAACTAGCTTTCACATGATACCAAGATAGTCACATGACAGCTTTCCACTAGTGTGTATTTTTAGAATAAATTGGAAGGAGAATAACTAAAAAGAGTTTTGATTGTTGGTGGATGAACAATCATGTCCCTTGACTGTAGCAGCATTCTGCTGATCAAAATAGTCAAAGTGCTGTACATAAGTGCTGCAGTATTTTGAGGGAAAGGTGAATAAATGCATTTGTAGTACAGAAAACTGTCCCCAAATGTGATTTTAGTTATTGACGAACTGCATCCAGGTACAGAGACGATCGCAAAAAAAAAGAAAAAAACAAATTGTAAAATATCTGCACAGATTTAATCTATCATATTTTCACAAATTGAAGACAAAACTAGAATTTGAACATTCCTGTTAATCTTCTACTCAAGATATTTACGTTTTCCAAAATAGACACAAAAAGGCTGCCAAACAAGATCAATTTTGTTCATTTTTTTTTAGATTACTTGTTAAAAACAACTTTTAAAAGTGCTTTGGGTAATGAAACACTGAACAATTTATCCTTGGTCATGTGTCTGTTACTTAGAATTAATTGCATTTTGCTGCAATACAAATTAAACCAGCTAAACAGAAAATCAGTACAGTGTTGTAAATTTTTGCCTGTACAATTCACTATGGATATATATGTTGCACAATACATGTCCAAATATGAAAAGAAGCATTGTAAACTCTAATTACTGAGACTAGATGCATTTGCAGATGGTGAAGATTAAGATAAGACTCCAAATGTGCAGTCAATTCTTGATCTGTTGTGTCTGATGTTTGTGAGAAGCTTTTTCCTTGGGAACATCATACATGGCACTTGTTTATCTAGCAAAACCTTTGCAGCAAAATATAAGCTTTTGCTCTTTGTTCTATGTTATTATTGGACATTAAATTTGAGCAGTGGTAGTTGACCCTGCAGCTCCTTTGAGATGCCCATGAGTAAGTCTTGCCTGTCAGTTAATTCTATTAACCCTTTACCGCACAATGCCAGCTTTCAACAACCCTGGGAAAGAAGCCTTTTGAAAACATTGTGGGAAAAGGAGAATATGCTGGAAACCAGCATTGTCTTCTTTTTCCACAATGTTTTTTGCCCTTTCAAGAGAAAATTGCAACTTTTGAGCCACATTGAAACTGTCGTCTGCAAAATTAATGCTTTCAGTTTGGACAAGGCTAAAATTTTGTTGTCTGGGAAAAGGTTAACTCTATACCAAATGAGGGATCCTACATGGCTGAGTGGTAAAGTGTAAGACTGGTGACCTGCAGCTCCTTTGAGATGCCCATGAGTAAGTCTTGCCTGTCAGTTAATTCTATTAACCCTTTACCGCACAATGCCAGCTTTCAACAACCCTGGGAAAGAAGCCTTTTGAAAACATTGTGGGAAAAGGAGAATATGCTGGAAACCAGCATTGTCTTCTTTTTCCACAATGTTTTTTGCCCTTTCAAGAGAAAATTGCAACTTTTGAGCCACATTGAAACTGTCGTCTGCAAAATTAATGCTTTCAGTTTGGACAAGGCTAAAATTTTGTTGTCTGGGAAAAGGTTAACTCTATACCAAATGAGGGATCCTACATGGCTGAGTGGTAAAGTGTAAGACTGGTGACCTGGAGGCTCGGGATTTGAGCCTTGCTGGATCCACTGTTTTTTTCATGGGAGTGTCCTTTGGCAAGACACTTCAGAGACCTAGCCTTGCACTGATGGAACATGAATATATGAATATGTGAGCTGTTGCCGTGATATGACAGAAATAATGCCAAAAGTGGCGTAAAACACCATTCAACCAATCAATTTTTACTAAACAACAAAATTTATACTCATCAAAATTGAGTGCATTTGCTAATTTTGCAGATGGTAAAATATTAGTTTTGTGGCTCAAATGATGGGATATATCTTTTATAGGGTAGAAAACATTGAGGGAGAAGGAGAAAATGCTGGTCATCAGCATTTTCACCTTTTCCAACAATGTATTCAAAAGCCTTACTGTTTAGGGTCATTAAACCTTGGGATTGTGTGGTAAAGGGTTCAGAAGGCATGTAGCATTAAATCCTAAGCTTATTTGCAAGTCATTTTTTTTTTACTTTTATATACACTGACACCAGAAAGTGTTTTATTTCTTTGCAGCATTAAGAACATATCCGCGTTAGATTTTCCCTATAAATCTCAAGCACGAACCATGGTTGATAGAGCCTCAGCTGTATTTGGAACACCCACATCATGGCCTGAATCCTTTATACTAGATACAGGGAGACTGCTTGAGCAGTATAAAATAAGTGAAGTGGCATTACTGAGAAATAATGCTGTAAGTAAATCAAATAACATGCCATACAAGTTCTATACATTTGAGCCATGTTCTGGCAAAAAGGGGCTTGATGCAACGCCCAGATGCATTAGACCAGGCAAGTCATCTCCTAATTATGGGTCCATAATAGCTATTTTGTCAAACAACTGACTGTATCATAAGGTATATTGGTTCTTTGACGTACAGAAAATTGATCAATAGCAAAAAATTTCGGCCCAGGTCAGCCTGTGTGGACTGCGCAGGCTGTCCTGGGTCGACACTTTTGGCAGATGCATTAAGCTCCCTTTTCACAGAGCATTGCTTATTTATATGTAGTATTGACTGGCACAACTTCAAAGTTTTACAAAAAAAAGTGTCCATAATATTATAGCATGCCAAAAATCTATGCAAAAGAAATAAATATTCATACATGTATGTGTCAGACAAGTGTGCCAAAACCGATTCTATTTTCTTCTGTTATGGTAGAAAACATTCTGATTACAAGTGTTTCATCTTTTTCCCTGTAATTCTTTCAAAGCTTCTTCCTCAGGTTGTAAAATGGGGTTATTTGGTAAAGGGTTAAATGGACTTCATAGTTATACATGTAGAACATGTAATTTCTGTTATTTTAAAGACACGTTGACATTACCAATTTTATTTGGGATAATTTCAACCCTTAGGCTGCTGAGCGCAACTCAAGGACCTGTTGCAGACAGTGTAGATCAAGATCAGATTACACAGACTGCACAGAATATACAGTCTGATCTTGGATCTACATTCTCCGATAAGGAGATATCTTTCCCCCTTAAGTACATGTGAAATAGCAAAATTTGGGATTTTACCAGCCTTGAAAGTTTCATTTCACTTATTTAGCAGGATAAGAGTTAAGACAAGACCAGGCTTGCAAAAGCAAATCAAGAAGATGTCTCAGATTTGTAAAGGTGCTGAAATTTTTAGGTTTGATTTTTTTTTTCTAATTTTTAAAGTCATATCACTCTATCACAATCATAGAATACATTAGAATACAATTTGTTTTTTTTTGTTAGCTGTTCAACATTGCTGACAGCTTGGACAAATCTGGTATCAAAAAAGGCCTTACAAGGCTTGTTTTAGCAGATGGAATACACCAGGAATTTAAAACCAGGTCAGACAAGAACAACCTAGCAATGTAAGTGGTCTCTATGGTTTTCACTTAGTTATATGATACTCCAAGGTATCTTTTATTTTTCTTGCTAAAGATCTATCATAGACAAATCCAATTATTAGAGCAACATTAAATTTTGTTGTCTAGAAGTGCTTTCAATATAGAAGATTCTGAAATTTTGTGATCAAGTAGATTTCAGATCTATATCACTGGGTGAAATATATAGGAATCAACAGTGCCCATGCTTATAACACTTGAGTCTATGCTCAGCTGAGTCTGTGCTCAAACTTTTAAGTCTCATATATGCTTAACCCTTAAAGCGCTGGAACCAACTTAACTTGTTTTTGCTGACAGTGTAGATCAAGATCAGACTGCACAGAACATGCAGTCTGATCTTTGATCTACACTGTCAGCTACTTCAATACACCTTCTGGCTAAAACAACCTTGAAATGACAGTATTTCAGATGTTTTTCTTCACTGAAAAGATTTATTTCATAAATTCAGTGCTTTAAGGGTTAAAGACCTGAACTTAATAGGCAGAAACAAACAAAAAAAAAAGATCTAAATTCCAGAAGTTACTGCATCATTTATAGATGAATGCACGGTAACATTTACAAAAAAAAAACATTCAGTATATGAAATACAGGTACAAATGACTTCAATAATGATGTCACACAATTGTGATATCAAACATGTTTAAGGTTAGAAAATTTGTAATGGGTATATTACACTGAAAACTTAGCAGGTTGTGTGATAAAAATTAAGTTGAAGTCTATTCCTCATCAAAACGTGATTGGACTTTAAACTGCTTAGAAAAAAAGTGACACACACTTTTTCAGGGGAAAAAAGATCAAAGTGTTGTTCGTAAAATTTTTGCACCACACTATTTTGGTAAGAAAGATTGGTTTTTATCCATATGGTCATCATATACAAATTTATCCTGAAGTAGCAAGATCTAATTAGCTTTTCAGTGCACAAATTCTCATGTGCTACAAGTATGAAATTCACTTGTGGTGCTTGCATTCGAACTGCACTTCAACATGGTTCTTCATTTGACATTTTCACATAATTATGTTGTATAATAAGACAGATATGATATTTTGTTCTTGTATGGGCTGATTTAATTTGTACACCTAATTGTTTTCAGTATGATTCCATGGCTTAAAGGAGAAGCAGAGTTTGTTGAAAGTTTGGATCTGAATTCTATTGTCAACACCTTCAAAACACATAGCTTTTCCCACGTACCATTCACTACTGCAGAGGTAAATGAATTAAGCAAATTTTGAAATTATGTCACAAAGCACTTTTCTTTTTTTTTTCTTGTTTAAGCCAGTACTGTACACAAAAATTTTGATAAAACATTTTGGGGAATGGAGAAATTGCATGTAAGCATGTTCCTTTTTCCCCTATCTTTTACACCAGTCAGGACTTCTTTTTTAGATATTCATCCTTTGATCTAGTTGTAGTAATTTTTCGTAGAGCTAAAAACTAGTCTGGACAGTCGATTTCATATTCATTTATTTGAATCAAGGGCATAAGCCTCAGTTTTTTCTACGCCAATTTTTTTTATCATTTCTGTTCAAATTGATAGTGTAATGTATGCAAAGCAAAAAAATAAAAAAGAAAATCATATGTTGCGGTGCAAAATACAAAGATACAGCTCTACAAAGGAGATAACTCTTGTCAAAATTAAGAGAATATATGCTTTAATTTCGAACCAAAAAAAAGGTTCTTAAAGTAACAAATGCTGCTCAAATAAAGAATTATTCTTAGAAATGTGATGTTTGCCAATAATAAAAGGGATTAATCGAAAGAATTAACACACTAGACAGATCATGGTAGCTATTAGAAATGTTCTAAAACTTATTTTTTTTTATCAATTTTCTGCATTAAAAAAATCAGCAGATTTTATTTTTTTATCTTTTTTTTCACAGAAATAGCAGTTTCTAATATCTTGTAAAAACAAACTAAAAAAGATATTTCAAGGGGTACATTTTAAAGAGATGCAGGGCATTTTTAAGACTTATTGACAAATGAATTACCTCCCTTTACAATAAACATCTATTTTGGCGTGATTTGTACATCTCCCATTCTTCTTCCGTGTCTGTGATTTCAACATTTAAAAGGCAACCAACATATTACAGATAAAAATGTATCATCTCACTTTCATAGTAACCCAATGGAATATGATAGAGTTACAAATATTAACAGAAAGGAATATGTGCAATAAGAAAAGACTGTGGCATATGCCCTTAACTCTGTAACAGACAATCATATGTGTTTAATTAGTCTGAGAAGGAGGAATTTTGAGAATATCCTATATTGTTTTCTACTCTTTCAAAGATGAACCACATAATTTGAACAAAATTTAGTTTGTTGTCTGCAAATGCACTCAATATGGACAAAGCCTTAAACATATTTATCTGATAAAGAGTCAGTTACAGGATTTGCCAGGCCTTGGGAAGTTACACAACAGCTGATCCTGACTCTTAATGATGTAGAACATATGTGTGAAATTTTCATTTCAATAATTCTGTTCCAAATGACAACTTTTAGACTTCTTCTGGCATTGTGCAAAAGGGGGAAAATGTTGGTGGCATTCAAAGCATTGTGGGAAAAGGAAAAAATGCAGGTTACCAGCATTTTTTTTTCCTTTTCCCATAATGGTTTTAAAAGACATCATCCTCAGATTCATAAAACAGAGTATCATGAGCTATAAAGGTATTGAGTGTAATACTGATATTTCAAGTGTTATTTCTCATTTCCTCTGGTATGAAGCGCATAAAGATGTAACTTTATTCCATGCTTTTCAATAGTTTATTTAGAAATAATGGTGGATTATGGTTTGATATTTCATGGTTACAACCAGTGAAAAATACCAATTTCATATTTTCAAACTCTTCAGTTGAAGGCAGAAAGTTGTTCCTGCCCACTAGTTACCTAGGTAAACAGTGTGTGCCATTCGACCAGAGAGAAATATGACATAATTTACATGCATTTACCCTATAATTCTTGTGCATTATGTAATATTATGATGCATTGTTATGTGAGGGGGGGTATGCCAAGGGGAATGACTGAAAACAACTGTGCTGGATTTTGATGAACTCCCCAACAAAAAAGGGGTTAGATGCATAAAAAAAAAAAATAGAATATTTGTTGTTTTTTTTTTCAGTGATCGAAATCAATTTCATCTTGTGAACATCATTGGTAATATTTTCATGAGTGGCACAGCCACTCATGAAAATATCATTGATGATGTTCACTTGTTGAAATAGATTTTGATCTTTCACCAAAAAAATCAAACATCCTCTATACATGTACATACTTCCTCTTTCTTTCATGCAGAAACATATGATTGCCAACAAGGTTGAACAATTTCTGAAAACCAACGACTTTGGAAATGCCACAGATGAATATTTGCTGGGATTTGGTGACATTGTAGAAGGTTTTTCTAGAGAGTTTTTACAATCGCTACCAGATGAACTGATACAAAACTTCACTAGTACCGATCCTTTCAAACAGATTTCAAAGGTAATTTTAATTTCTTGGAAGTTTACTCTACCCTGTACAAATTTATATTTATAATTCATATGATCCTTACAAAATACATCTTTTAGAAACATTGTAGAAGAAAGACTAGCTGCTTGTAACATGCTATGCCCCTTTTTCCGTATCCTTTTTCATGTTGTTGAAGAATAGTATTTCCTTTGTGCTTCTTTTGATACACTGTACATTTATGTATGATGGGTTTAACCCTTTACCTCACAATGCTGCCTTTTAACGACCCTGGGAAAGAAACCTTTTGAAAACATTGTGGGAAAAGGAGAAAATGCTGGTAATGACAATGTTTTCTACCCTATCAAAAGAAAATTGCACCATTTCAGCCACATTGAAATTATCATCTGCAAATGCTTTCAATTTGGACAGGGCTAAAATTTTGTCGTCTGGTAAAGGATTAACCCTTTACCAAACAACACAATTTTAGACTCCTCCAATTTGAGAACATTTGAGAGCCTTTGCAGATGACAAATTAAGTGTGACCTAAATAATGGGATTTGCTTTTGAAAGAGTATAAAACATTCTTGGAAAAAGGAGAAAGTGCTGGTCACCTGCCTTTTCTTCTTTTCTCACAGTGTTTTCCACAGTGTTTTCCACAGGCCTCTTTTGTAGGGTCGTTAAAACTCTGGATTGTTTGCTAAAGGGTTAACCCTGAAAGAGAGGTATTTTGAAAACATCATGGGAAAAGGAGAAAATGCTGGTAAAAATCATTTTCTCCCTTTTTCACAATGTTTTCTACCCTTTCAAAGAAATTGTACCATCATTTGAGCCATATTTAATTTGTTGTCTGCAAATGCTTCCAGTTTGAACTAGTCTAATATTTTGTAGTTTGGTAAAGTGTTAACCCTTTACCAGATGACAAAGTTTTAGCCTTGTCCAAAGTGAAAGCATTTGCAGATAAGAATTTCAGTGTGGCTCAAATGGTGCAATTTTTCTTTGATAGGGTAGAAAACATTGTGGGAAAAGGAGAAAATGCTGGTTACCAGCATTTTGTCCTTTTCCTATAATGTTTTCAAAAAGCTTCTTTCCCAGGGTCATAAAAGTGTGGCATTGTGCGGTAAAAGGTTAAACAAATCCTGTACAGTCAAGATAGTTGAATTACAGCTTGTCTGTGAAAAATGATGCAGTAGTGGTGTAAGGAAGTTACTGCTTTGACATTCTTGCCTAGATACTGTTAGATACATCAGAAGTAATCAATGAATTTAAAAAAAAAGAAAAAGTAACAAATAGATAAATTACTCAACATGAGCAATTTCTCCATTTGTTGCATTTTTTTCCTTGGCAATATCTTTACATGGAGGTTTAAGCTACACCTATTCTTTAACACAGTGGAACATGTTTCATTGAGTTAACTCTGTACCACTCGATCCCGAGTTTTAATGATCCTAACAAAGAAGACTTTTGAAAACATAGTGGGAAAAGGAGAAAAGGCTGGTAACCAGCATTTTCTCCTTTTCCCACTATGTTTTCTGCCAGATCAAACTTAAATTCCTTCATTTAAGCCACATTTACAGTGTTGTCTGCAAATGCTTTGAATTTGGACTAATCTTAAATTTTGTCATGTCGTAAAGGGTTTAAAAAAGGTATTGGGCATTAAGTTTTCCTTTTTTGAGTTACTTGTACTAGTTTTTGGTGTATCAGGAGAAAACAATTAACCCCTTACCACACAATCTCGAGTTTTAAAGACCCTGGGGACGGGGCCTTTTGAAAACAACGTGGGAAAAGAAGAAAATGCTGGTAACCAGCATTTTCTTCTTTTCCCACAATGTTTTCGACCCTTTGAAAGACAAATTTTATGTTTTGAGTATCATTTGATATGTCGTCTGCAAATGCTTTCAATTTGGACCACGCTAAAATTTTGTCGTGTGGTAAAGAGTTAATCAAAACTCTGTTGGATTTTTCTTTGGCATTTGAGTATACCATTCATACCAAGGTAGTATTCATCTATACACAGCTTTTTGTTTAGTTTGGTGTTTAACTCTTTACCACATGACAAAATTTTAACCCAAATTGAAAGCATTTGCGACAACAATTTCAATGTGGATCAACTGATGAAATTTCCCTTCTATAGAGTAGAAAAACATACTGGTTACCAGCATTTTCTCATTTTCCCACAATGTTTTCAAAAGCCCTCTCTTCAAGGTCATTAAGACTCAGGATTGTGTGGTAAATGGTTTACATCACTTTTAGAATCATTTCTGGTTGATCATGGAGGCCAGTGCACCTTTGTTCCTATAGAGTTTCTTGCAGCAATACTTTGCATATCACTCTTTTCAAGCCTTTGGGTGCTTTTTCGTTACAATTAAAAATGTTCAATGGTAGGAGAGGAATGTATCCAAATGCAAAGTCTATCATCAATCCTCAAGAAGAGATGAGAATTCAGTCTGGTTCCTCTAATTAAGCTATGCTCTATGACAAGGGATCTAAATGCATCTGCAAAAAGTATTCACCCAGGTCAGCCTGCGCAGTCTGAAACTTTTTGCTTTCGGTCAATTTTCTGCATGTCAAAGGACCAGTTTACCCCAGTATTTAGTTGATTGTTAGACCATAGGCCACTGAAACTCCATTGGTCTATTACCGGACAACGAAGTTTTCCTTATCGGACACCGTTACTATAAATTTTGAAGCTCCATTGGTCTGTTACGGAACACTAACATTTTTCTTGGTTGATCATCGAATACTTGCGAATTGGAGCATCGCCTGTATATCAGGGAATACTCAAATTTTCATTTACATTGTTACTATAAATAGCACATTGGCAACTGCCTCTATATTGTATATAATAAGACAAGGTGTGCAACGAAATCGAAGAAAATTTTATCCCCTGTACCCTTTCAGAGATAATATTTTACCGAAAATTGAAAAATAAAGCTAGTCACCGTTGCACCAATTCGCAAGTATTCGATGATCAACCAAGAAAAATGTTAGTGTTCTGTTACGGACCAATGGAGCTTCAAAGGCCTGTGGTTAGACAAAATGGATTTTATGAATACATAACTATATGATGACTTGCCTGCTATAATGCATCACTGAGATGCATTTACCCTTTACCAAACAATCCTGGGTTTTCACGACCCTGAGAAAGATGCCTTTTGAAAACATTCTGGAAAAAGGAGAAAATGCTGGTAACCAGCATTTTCTCCTTTTCCCACAATGTTTTCTACCCCTCCCAAGACAAATTTCAATTTTTGAGTCACATTTATTTTGTCGTCTGCTAATGCTTTTAATTTGGAAGAGCCTAAAATTTTGTCGTTTGGTAAAGGGTTAAACCTCCTCTTGTCATGGTATGGCTCTATTATTAGGCCTGCATGTTTATTATTGAGCCACTGGGCTTGACTATAAACTTTTGCATGGACCCTGTGACTAATTTAGGAATGAAGAAGATTGGAACATTCTTTTTTCTCTTTACTTACTTACAGGCAAGACTGATGGTGAGAAGACTGAAAAGATACCTGGGAAAGGTATTTACTTCCATTAAATTTGGAAGTATTTTTGTTTTATTTGTCTAAAGGATATGTGTACAATAAAGTCTGGGTACCCAAACCTATACTTGCACAACAATTTGATCAAACCAGTTTGTGCTGCAGTAAACAATATTTTATGGCCAAAAAATCTGTTTAATGCATTTAGTGAGAAAGGAGGGACAAGCTTCAAGCCAAGCCTGTCAGAATGATACATAGACAAAATATTTGAGACATTCTCTGTGTAAAGGGGACTTGATGCATCTCCAAAAAAAGTATAGACCCATGTCAGCCTGCATGGGTCAAAACGTTTTGCTATTGATCGATTTTCTGCATGTATATATATATATGGACAGTCTACCCTAGGATTCAGCTGATTGTTAGACAAAATGGACTTTATGGATTCATATTTATGTGATGACTTGGTTAATGTGATGGAGATGCATTAAGCCCCCCTTTTGCCAGAGCATGGCTTATTTAATATTGAGAAATGTCAGTCGACGGATCTGATGCTGTAAGTAGCCCAACTTGTAGTTAGTATAAACATGATCCAATCTGTCACAGTACATTATCATTCTATTTTTGCACAGGAAACTCTGTCAGCCAAGGAAGCTGGCACACTATTCAATGGATTGAATGTATCAGATGTGGTCAGAATGTCAAACACAGAACTGGAGGACATGCTACCATTGTTAAGAACCATGGATCTTCCTTTTCACCTGGGCAGCACCATAGTGAGAAAGGTTATAATGACAATTGCTTTGATTTTATACTCTTTGCGATTAACCCTAATACCTCTGCTACCAACATTCTTTTTCTAGGAACTTGAAATATTAAGGTATTATTAATGTAAAGGCAGAGGAGTCATACAAATGTTATATTCATTAGTATCCTGATTATTAAAGATACATCTATAATCATTTTCAGCCAGCTTTTAACCCTTTCCCAAACGATGAATTTTAGACTGGTCCAAATTGAAAGAGTTTGCAGACAACAATATTAAATTTGATGAAAATGGTAGAAAGTTCTCAATAAGGGTAGAAAATACTGTGGGAAAAGGAGAAATTGCTCGTTATAAGCAATTTCTCCTTTTCCCACAGTGTTTTCAAAAGACTTGTGCTGCAGACACGTGAAAACCAGGGCTTGTTTGGGAAAGGGTTGACACATTTCATCTTTACTTTATTAAACTAAAATCATTTTTGTATCTTTTTACAGCATTTTTCCTCTCTAGCCATAAGGATGTATCTTTAAACATGTGGAATTATTCAAATTTTTAATATAACAGTAAAGGAGAATTGAGCCATGCTCTGGCAAAAGGGGACTTGATGCATCTCGGTGATGCATGATACCATGCAAGCCATCACATAATGATGGATCCATAATAGCCACTTTTTATTTAACGACCAACTTAATAATGAGGTAGACTGGTCATTGGACATATAGAAAATTTACCAATTGCAAAAAGTTTTGGCCTAGGTTAGCCTGCACAGTTTGTGCAGGCTGACCTGGATTGATGCTTTTCACAGGTGCATGAAGCCCCCTTTTCACAGAGCATGACTTGAATGCACATGCAATTAAAAAACAGCGTGGCAATATTCTGACATGTCGTTATTATATTTGCAAGAATATGCTGCTGCTCTACTTTGAAAGCTGATAACATGATAAATATTTGCAGTTACCCTTTTCATGCACATTGCTTATTCATAGGTTTTTAGCTCCACTGGCCAAAGGCCATCAAGCTTACGTCATCTGTCCGTCTGAATTTGATTCCAGATAAAACTGCCAAAACCGTAAAAAATTTTGAAAATCTTCTTGTCTGAAACCATGAGGCCTAGGGTTACCAAATTTTGTATCTACATGTAGCTTTATCTTATGGACCTCTACCAGAATTCTTCAAATTATAGTCCTGTGATCAAAATTGATCTTGCCCTTGGGGTCAAAAGTTTTACATAGGTTCACATAAGAAAAAGTTTAAAAATCTGCTTATTCCTAACCATAAAGCATAGGACTACCAAGTCTGACATGTAGCTTCATCTAGTAGACCTCTACCAAAATTCTTCAAGTTATAGAGCTCCCTCCCTTGGGTCAAAAGTGGCCCCACCTCGTGACTCACAAGTTTTACATGTGCTTGGATGATAGTGAAAATTTCAAAAATCTTTTTTTTTTCTGCACAAGTTTACTGCCATACAAACTTCTTATGATTTGTGTCTCTGTTAATGCAAATGAAGGGATGATACATTTATTGAAGTGGAGCAATACAGGACCATCATGGCCCTCCTGTTTAAATGATCAGTGGATAATGATTGAGTACACAAAAATTCTAATAAATTCCTTTGTCCTTCTGCTATCAGAGGTCTTACTGTATGAAAAAAAAACAGTCAGCTTGGTATATTAAAAGATACTTTTTTATGGATTCTGTAAAACAAAGTTCATTTTAGTGTTTGTATCACATGTTCCAATTCTCTAGCGAAATTGCTTCAGTGGAGGCACCAGTCAAATATTTGTTTGAACTTTTGAATAAGGTCACATTGATGGTGCTATGTCACACAGATTGTGTTGTGTCATGTAGATCATGTTTCGTCACATATATAATGTTATGTCACATAAAATTTGTTTTATTAAATCGGTCATGTTATGCCACCTAGATTGTGTTATGTCACATGGATCATCGTAGGTCTCAGATTGTGTTATGTCACTTAGATTACATTATGTCACACAGATCATCTAAAGTGCTCAAAGCCCTAATAGTTCATTGGGAATTGTGAGTTTTTATATGGCGTGCAAAACATGAAAAGGGGCATTGGGACATATGCCTAAAAGTGTGTCATCCCCGATCAGCCTGTGCAGTCTGTGACTAATCCAAGACAACACTTCCCGTTTTTATGTGATTTTCTGTAGTTGCACAAAAGTCTATTGTATGAAAAAATCTTATGTAGTTGTAAAGTGCCATCTTGGATTAGCCTGCGGGGACTGCGCAGGCTAGTCCGGACGACACTTTTACTCAAATGTCCAAAGGTCTCACTTTGCATGTTGCGGGCCATATTGCAATTTAATAAAATGCCTTTCAGAGTTGATAGATTTAAAGTAGTTACCAACAGATTCATTCCTCTCTCATAT
The DNA here is from genome assembly GCA_945859785.2 of Tridacna gigas. Lineage (NCBI taxonomy): Eukaryota > Metazoa > Mollusca > Bivalvia > Cardiida > Cardiidae > Tridacna > Tridacna gigas. Next base: position 24,857,535 of record OX244030.2, read on the forward strand.
CTGAACGTAGTTTAGAAGTTTAAGATTCGTTCATATAAAAATGCAGTCTGCATATGGCTTTGACATTTACCATGTGTGGTACTGTTAACTCTTTATAAGAGATAAAATTTTAGACTTATCAAAATTGAGAGCATTGGCAGATGAAATATGTGATTCAAATGATAGATTTTGTACCAGATGGCAAAGTTTCGGTCTCTTCCATTTTGAATGTATTTGCAGGCGGCAAATTAGATTTTACAAAATGATAAACATTTTCTCTGCTTGGATTAAAAAAACATGTGAAATTTAAAGGAGAAAATGCCAGTTATACGCATTTCTTCCTTTTCCTATGATTTGTTAAAAAGTTTTAACTCCTTAGAGATTGTTTGTTAAAGGTTTAGCCCTTTACCAAACAATGTGTTAACGCCCCTGGAAAAGAACTTTTTGAAAACATTATGGAAAAAGGAGAAAATGCTGGTAACCAACATTTTCTCCTTTTTCCACAATTTTTTCTACTCTATCAAAAACAGATTCCATCATTTGAGCTACACTGAATTTGTCATCTGCAAATGCTTTCAATTTGGACCTGTCTGACATTTTTCCATGTGGTAAAGAGTTAAACATTAAACAACAATGAATATTACTTGATTTGTAATTTAGAATATGATATGGCCATGTATTCACCGACCATTTGTAATATTCTTGTAAGTCTTATTCCAGATTCAAGAAAGTAAGCCAATTATTGATTGGCTAAACTATTTGGTTTTGCTGATCAGAAGTTCTGTTACTTTAGCAAATAAGACTGAGAATAATCCTAACTGTTTATCACACAACAGAATTTTGGACTCAATCAAATTTAAAGCTGGTGCAGAGAAAACACTGCAGGAAAAGGAGAAAATGCTGGTTACCAGCATTTCTCCTTTTTGCCACAATGTTTTCAAAAGCCCTTTTTTGCTGAGTTGTTAAAACTAGTTATTATATTTTGTATATAAAGTTGGGTAGGTCATTATTACAAGAAAACAGGACTGGCTGCAATATGGCATTCAGGAAGCTTGGAAAGTTAGCAGTTCATTTGAGCCCACAAGTGCTAGAGGAGGAGAGGTATATACCTATACCCATAGAGGAGAATTTCATAGAAGATTGCCCACAAATTGATATAGAGCTGAAAAAATCTCAGGTATATTAGATTTTTATATTACTTTTAATCCCCCCCCCCCCCGCAAAAAAAAACATACACAATCATTTTTTAACAACACATACATGTATTTTGGATCCTATTTCTACACTGAAATTGTCTGTTGGCTGTATTCAGAGCTTTAAGAATAAACCTTAAAAGTGCCTTTCACAACTATAGTAGCCTTTGTGGCCATGGTGAATCAAGATCAATCTGCACAAAATGTGCAGCCTGTGTCATTTGATCTTCTCTAGCTGTCCCTGTTGCTGAAATATTGTAAGACAAAAGCAGCCACGAAATTGTAATTATTTGGGTCTTATTTCTAGGATTAAAGTTTTTGATCAGTTTATTTGGTGCTTTCAGAGTTAATATGTTGTGTGTAAGTTCTAACAGTAAAGACAAAAGAGCCATGCTCTGGCAAAAAGGAGCTTAATGCATGTCTGTGGTACATCATACCAAGTAAGTCATCACAGTGTTATACATCAAAAACAGTCTGTTTCAAATAACAGTCAACTAAATCATGTGGTACACTGGTCCTTTGACATGCAGAAAATTGACCAACAGCAAAAGGTTTCAGCCTAGGTCAGCCTGTGTGGACTGAGCAGGCTGACCTGGGTCGATACCTTTTGCAAATGGATTAAGCCCCCTTTTCACAGAGCATGGCTCAAGTCTAAAGATTTATAGTCCATTATAGATTTACCTTGTTTACATGTGCTGTTGTAGGCTATTGCAGTGGTTGACAATGTAAGGGAAGAGTTGATGAACAGGTCTAGTGGAGAAGTATTTAATGCAAACATTTTACATCGACTTGGATGCTTTGCGGAGGGCCTCTCTGTCCAAGACATAGAGACCCTGCCATTTGACACTGAGATGCTGTCTATAATTGAGGTGATGAGCAACTTTGAAGATGAGCTGAATTCAGCACAGGTAATAAAGCTTGATATTTTTTGTTTTTAGCATAAATGCATCTTTAACCCTTTACCACACTATTCCAAGTTTTAAAGGGCCTGACAGACAGAGATTGCTTTTGAAAACTTTGTGGGAAAAGCAGAAAATGCTGGTTACCAGCGTTTTCTCCATTTCCCACAATGTTTTAATGACCCTGACAGAGATTGCTTTTGAAAACATCATTGAAAAAGAGGAAAATGATTATAATCAGTATTTTCTTCTTTTCCCACAATGTTTTCAACCCTTTCACAGACATATTTTATAATTTGATACATGTTTGATTTGTTGTCTAAAATTTTGTCATGTGGTAAAGGGTTAAATGCTTTTCTGAACAGTGCATGCATTTAAAGATCAAATGACTTATACATATTCTCTTTGATCTACACTGCACAATGTTGTCGGCTACTCTGGTATAGGGGAAAAAAACAGCTGAAATTGCAGACAGTAGATTGCTTTCATTGATAGTTGAAAATTTGATATATATCAAAATGCAAAGGACACCATTTATCAGTTCATTACCCATTAATGTACAGACAGACAAGAAATTGACAAAACACTTGAAGAGATGGAACATGTCACCTCCAGCAGTAGAAATTGCTTCCTTTTGGACAATTATGAAAGTCATCAGTTGCAGGGGTGTAAAAAGCTGTATTTGTACTTTCTTAATGATAATGAAATTAGTATTTACCCTGTGCAACACAATGCTGACTTTTAACGACACTGAAAGAAAAGACTTTTGAAAAACATTGAGGGAAAAGGAGAAAATGCTGGAAATCAGCAATTTCTCCTTTTCCCACAATGTTTTCTACCCTATCACAGACAGAAATCATCAATTTAGCAATATTTAATTTGTTTTCTACGAATAATTACAAATTTGGGTCAAATTATTTTTGATTGGCAAAGAGTAAAACAAAAGGTAATGTATATAATCATGGACTTATTTTTTTTGTGGCATTTGTTGAAGACAATGCCACTATGAGTTCAATACGGCAATTTGAAAATCATGTATCATAGTTTGTGAAAAACCGAAGGAAGTAAACCCAAATTAAACTAATTTTTTCTCAGACAAATAAGCATTTCGATTGCACTCGGATATAAAATTGAAAATGGCGTATTAGAATGAATTGGATTAGGCCCCTGATTGTGGAAAAACTGAAACTATTGAAAATAGCTTGGACCACTATAGCCTTCTTTTGGCGCAATGATACACACAATCTTTGTCTCCTAATCGGTTCATTCATGTTTGTCCCAAAACCAGTTCTTCACTGGGCTTGTTTGTCACTGGGCTTGTTCGCCCAGGCTTATTCATTCCACATCACTGCACACTAGTCCATTTGATTCTACATGACTATAAAGTTAAGTTGTCTTTCAAGTGAATATTTGGAAACTATTTCTACTGTTTGTTTTTCAAATTATTAATTCCACACAATGGCTCCCTTGACAGATGCCACACCAGTGCTTTCAGTGCTTTGATTTTTCTTCTAGGTTGAAGCAATTACTGATAAGATTAGGATGTATTTTGACATAAGCAACAGGAATGAAATCACTGAAGCCTCTGATATCACTGTTGCTCAGATAGGAAGATTTTTACAGTATCTGCAGTAAGTAGCAACTAAAAACACATTACCATTATGTAGTCCATGTAAATAATAGACTTAACAGTTTCATTCAGTCTTACCATTGATATACAATACCCAGTAACATAGTGGTCAAAGATCACCCACTAATGATTTTCTGGAAACATTGTTACATCATTACTTCCAAATAATGCTACATGTTTTTGTTGACTCAATACGTTATTGCTTTTCCAAAAAATCCCATGTGTTAATGACCCTGATGAAGAAGGCTTTTGAAAATATTGTGGGAAAAGGAGAAAATGCTGATCAACAGTATTTTTCTCCTTTTTCCACAATGCTTTTTACTCTTCTTGTAATAAATCCCATCAGTTTGGCCACATTTAATTTGTCATCTGTAAATGCTTTCAATTTGAGTAACTTTAAGATTAGGTCATCTGCTTAAGAGTTAAAATCAACAGGATGGAAGTAAAAAGCATCAAGACAAAAGTATGCTAAATCCAAGCTTAAACCATGAATGTTTTAGTCTGATTTTGATCTCAGTTAAGTTACTGTCACTGATCAAATGGTTTAGAATTAATTACAGTTTGTTGAGAGTTGGAGAGCATATTGGGAGCCATTCCAGACAACATATTAAATTTGGCTCAGATAAAAGAATCATTATAGTAAAGGAGGAAAACATTGAGGAAAAAGGAGAAAATGCTGGTTACCAGCATTTTCTCCATTTCCCATGTTTTCAAAGGCCTTTTTGGTTTGGTAAAGGATTCATGTTTTAGTGCTAAAACTGACTGTTGCTACATTGATGCATTTAATTTTCAGTCCGAAGTTCGAGCTTCTGAAATTTCCAAAGGCTGTCAGACCTTCTATCAGCAGAGAGATTGGAAAATCTTCATTGCTCAAAGTTTCAAACAGTCAGAGGCAAGAACTCCTGCTTTTTGCATTGAAAAATGCAGTATGTGTCCTTACTTTAAGACTTCTGTAGTATTTATTTCATTCTTCCTTATGATCTTTCATGAGACTTTCTGTCAGCAAGATACTTCAGAAACCTAGCCTAGTATTGGTGAAATATACATAAATATTGAGCTGTTGCTGTCATATGACTGTTATAATTTTCAAAGTGGTATAAAACGCCATTCAATTGATCAGTCATTCCCTCATGATCTCACTACACATTTTCTAACTACCGGTATGTCACTTTCTCACCAACTGCTCTGCATTTTTATTAGACACGTCACTCACGGAACTGGTGATAAAAAGGAGCAATATTTTAAAGAAAAGGAAATTTCTTTTTTTGATGATGTTGAAAAGGTATGGTGAATCATGCATTTGTTTGTCAGAACCATTTCCTTCTTACATCCACAGTATTTATAAAGTTTTTTTTGCAATTTCATGGTTGAAAGATTATAGTGGACAAGAAGAGAATGCATGGAAACCTATGAATTACCGGTAGAATTAGAATCACATTGACATCGGAGTTAACCCTTAGAGCACCGAATAAATCTATCGGACATTTCGATCCTAGAAATAAGACCCAAATAATGGCAATTTCTTTGTTGTATTTGTGTACAGTGTTTCAGCAAAGTGGACAGTGTAGATCAAAGATCAGGCTGCATAATTTTGATCTACACTGGCCGCAGAGGCAACAATAGTCATGAAAGGTTTTTTAAGGGTTAATTGAGCAACAAGTATGCTCACATCTGAAACAACTCTTTCATATAAATGAATTGCTTCCAAGCATATGATTGATTGGGCGTATAGTAATAAATGCTGTTTTAACATTATTTCATTTATATCATGGCAGCCGGTGCACCTATCCATTCTTTCCTGGAGTTTCCTCTTACCACTGCTTTGTTCAATTTTCTTCAGTCTCAATATTTGGGTTTTTACTATTGAGTAGAAATTTTTGTTTCATTGATTCAGCAATTTAAGCATTAAGCTACCAGGCTGGTCTTCCAAGCATAACTCCCATTAAAGCCAAGCACATTTTGAGTAGTGCTAGCTCATAACAAGTTGGACTATGGTTTCATATTAAACATTTCAGCCTACAGGCAATGGCTCTACAACAGATTTGCTGTTAAAGCACATGATTCAGAATGAAGACATTGAAGACCTGGGCTCCTTGAGGTGTGGTCTTACAGCAGGTGTAATTACAAAACTATCCAATGAAGCTATTAGTGCCAACATGGAAGACTTCAATTATTGTCCAATGAAAGAGGAAATATTTGAAGCGCTTATGAAGAGGGCCGTGGATTTAAACATGTTGAGTATATTTTTATCTATTTTGGTCCTGTTATTTTCTTTTTAAATTTAGGTGGCCAGATATTTGGTCTCTTCCTGAAACATGTTTGAAGCAGACAGCTTTCAAAACATTCTTTAACTCTTAACCACAGGATAAAAATAGACTTGTCCAAATTGAAAGCATTGGCAGAAGACGTGTTAGACGTGGATCTAATGATAGGATTTCCCTTTGATGGGGTAGAAAACACTGTGGGAAAAGGAGGAAATTGTGGTTACCAAAAGGCTTCTTCTAGGTTGTTAAAACTCAGGATTTTAAGGTTAAAGGGTAAAGGGTAAACACTATAGATAATCAGTGTGAATTATAGGGTTTAACTCTTTACCAAATGACAAAATTTAAGAATGGTCCAAATTGACAGCAATTGCAGACAACAAAATAAATGTGACTGAAAACTGGAATTTGTTTTGGGAAGGGTAAAAAACATTGTGGGAAAACGAGAAAATGCTGGTTACCAGCATTTTCTTGTTTTCCTACAATGTTTTCAAAAGGCCTCTTTCTTAGGGTCGTTAAAAGTTGGGATTGTGGTAAAAGTTGGTAAAGGGTTAATATAGACTTTTTGGCACACCTGAGCACAAAGTGGTCAAGATAAGCTTTTGTGATCATGCTATGTGTGTTGTGCTGTGTCCGCTGTCGGCTTTTATCTTGTGTACGCTCTAGAGACTACATGCTCAGTTCGATACCCATACTCATGAAACTTAGGATGTTTGTCTTGGTCATATGTTGGACAAGTTTGAAAATGGGTCAAGTCAAGTCAAAATCTGGGTCTACAGGTCAGATTTTTGAAAAACCTTGTGTGAACTGTAGAGGCCACATTTTTTCAGTCTTGGATACTCATGAAAATTTGTCATAATGTTTGTTTGATGATATGTGGGATGAGTTTGAAAAGAGGTCAATTTAGGTCCAAAACTAAGTCACTAGGTCAAATCTTTGAAAAACATTGTGTACATTTTTAGTCCAATACTCAAGTTGGTCAGAATATTTGTCTTTAAAATATGTAGGACGAGCTGGACAATGGATCATGTCGTGTCAAAAAGTAGGTCATTGGTTCAAATCTTTGAAAACCTTTAGTATGCTCTAGGGGCCACATTTTAAGTCCAATACTCATGAATGTTGGTCAGAATGTTTGTTTGATAATATCTTGATATCCTGGACATGCTGAAAACAGGGTCATGTCGGGTCAAAGAGTTGGTTACCAAGTCATATCCTAGAAAAACCTTGTGTATACTATAGAGACCACATTTTCAGTCCAATTCTTATGAAAATTGTCCAGAATGTATGTCTTAATAATATCCATAGGTCAACAGATCAAATCTTTGAAAAAAAAAGAGCCTTATGTTCACTCTAGAGGCCACATGTCCAGTCCAAAACTCATGAGAGATAGTCAGAATGTTTGTCTCGATGATATTTAGGATGCTTTAGAGAATGGGTTATTATGGGTCAGATTGTAGGTCACCAGGGCAAATCCCAGGAAAAGCTTTAGCACATAAAGGCCATATTTTCAGTCTAATACTCACAATTATTGTCAGAATATTTGTCTTTTATAATGTCTCGGACAGGTCTGAAAATACATCAGGTCATAGCAGGTCACTGGGACAAATCTAATTATAAGCACCTTGTGTGCACTTTTGAGGCCACATTTTCAGTCCAAAACTCAAAAAAGTTGTTCGGATTGTTTGTCTTGATAACATCTACAATGACTTTGAAAATGAGACATGGTGGATGTAAAAGTAGGTCACTGTGACAAATTGTAGAAAAAGCTTGCACACATTGTCCATTACTAATGAAAGTTTGTAAGAATGTTTGTCTTGAATGTTTATCTTGGAATGATTATCTTGATTGTTTATCTCTGAAGAGATTGGAAGTGGGTCATGTTCAGTCAAAGAGGGCTCAGGTGAATGACTAATGGCTATCATGGCCCTCTTGTTTCGGTTGTTAACTATTAAAGAGGCCTGCAAAAACGATAAAAGCTCATAAATGCTAGACTGCTTTGCTCCCTTATAGATGAATGCAACAGTTTTTGTTCATGTAATGATCATAACCAGTGCCATATTGTGTTGATATGGATATGGTCCCTGTCAACAAGCTCATCACTGACAATGCTGATATTGATAGTTAACCCTTTACCAGACAACAAAATTTTAGCCTAGACCAAATAGAAAGCATTTGCAGACAACAATTTCAATGTGGCTCAAATGGTGCAATTTTTCTTTGATAGGTCAGAAAACATTGTCTGAAAAGGAGAAAATGCTGGTTACCAGCATTTTCTCCTTTTCCCACAATGTTTTCAAAAGGCTTCTTTCCCAGGGTCGTTAAAAGGTGGCAGTGTGTGGTAAAGGGTTAACATACCACCATCCTGATTGAGTTGCTAATGCAGCCAAGCTTTGGCCAGAAATTGTATCCATAGATATTCTGAGGAAAGTTTAATTTCTTTACTTTAGTCAGGATTGAGGATATTTGAAGTACAAAGCCAGTCGATGATAGATCATGAATTTACTGATAAATATGTGTTTTGTTCTTTTTCTTATTGCTAGTGAATATGTTTTGTTCTTTTTCTTATTGTAAGTGAATGTCTTTAATAAGCCAGAAGATGACATTTTGTGCAATGAATAAATTTAATATAGTTACAAGACAAGTGTTTCGGTCATTTTGGACAGAATAACTCGCATAATGATGCACAGGGTTGACAAAAGATCGGACCATATACTTAGTGCTTATTTGATTAGGGTTTATTATAATGTATTCATCAATCTTTCTGAATTCTAAAAGCTTAACTTTAAGATTAGATTGGCTGAAACAGCCTGGGCCCTTATTCACCAACCATTCTTAAAAGAGTTATTAGTCTGATTCTCATGAATTTTCAAAATGTGAACGTAACACAACTTCTAATTGGCATAACTAAATCATTTAGCCAATCAGAAGTCGTGTCTCTGTCTAAATTTATAATTTGCCTAAGAACATTCTTAAGAGTAGTTGGTGAATACGGACTGCTGACTTGAATTTAGAATCATACATACAAATTAAGTTTCTGATCTGTATACTCAGTGTCAGCTAAAATGCCTTTGATTTTTCACAGGATCTTATCTCTTTACAACACAATCCCGACTTTTAATGACCTATGACAAAGATTTTTTTGAAAACATTGTGGGAAAATGAGAAAATGCTGGTAACCAGCATTTTCTCCTTTTCCTACAATGTTTTCTGACCTATCAAAGACAAATTCCATCATTTGAGCCACATTTAAAGTGTTGTCTGCAAATGCTTTCAGTTTGGACAAGTCTACACTTTTGTCGTGTGGTAAAGAGTTAATGGTTGATCTATTTTCACTTCATTACAGCAACTGCTTGAAAGTTCGAGAGGGCATTGGTAGCATTGGATCGATGTTACAGTATGTAAGAGAGGTGGACTCACATTTCATAAACAAGGTAGTATTTTTAACTCTTTACCAGACGACAAAATTTTAGACTTGTCCAGATTGAAAGCATTTGCAGACGACAATCTAAGTGTGGCTCAGATAATGAAATTTGGTTTGGATAGGGTAGAAAACATTGTGGGAAAAGAAGAAAATGCTGGTTACCAGCATCTTCTCCTTCTCCCAGAATGTTTTCAAAAGGCTTCTTCCTCGGGGTTGTTGAAATTTGGGATAGTGTGGTAAAGGGTTAATGCATTTCCTCCCGGAACAAGTTTGCAGAAGATGGGCCAAGCACCTGTAGCTCAGTATGTAGCGTACAGGACTTGAGAACAGGAGGTTGCTGGTTCAATCCATGGGTTGGCCAATTTCTTTCCGAGGATTGATGATAGTCATGGCGAGAGGATTGATTCCTCTCTCACCGCTGACCTTTGTTTCGACGATGGTTATGTGGGAAAGCAGCTAGTGGCTTGGAAAGAATATTGTCCGGGGTACTGGTAAACAAAAAGAAACTCCAGGAAAGCATGGATAGGTGCACTGGCTGCTGTGATATAACTGAAATAATGTTGAAAACGGCGTTAAACACCATACAGTCAATCAATCAATCATTCAGCAGAAGATGGCTATATCTCTTTCAGTGCCAAACATATAAACTCACCTTCTTTCTAGGTTGAAAATCCCAACCCACTGAAACCCAGAGAGATTTTTTAGACTAGCGAAGCTAGTCTGTAGGCGTCATGATTGACCCAGAGTCAAAGTAAACAAAAAACCCCACAGTTGCCAAATACTGCCTCACAGTAAAATACTTCTTTCTATTAGAAATCCTTATTCTGTTATATATGACAATTTTGACAAAAACCACTAAATCTCTACCACTCCAATCTGAATAAGTCTTCTTACAAAGTAATAGACTGAACAAGATGTCATTTTTAAGGTACAAGATCTTTCCTTATATGTAAATTAAGTGACCTATGCAAAGCAGGCTATTATCAGCTATTCCTACACCACTGTAACATTATGAATGAATCTAAAAATAGATACACCTAGGTAACTTGTAGCAAATCCCAGCTGCATTAACTCTCACTGGACAGGGAACCGTTATTATTCCTTCTGTCATTCATTATTTAGATCATTGTGTACAGTTAAAATGTTATGTTAAACTGTTATTCTATGTCTTGAATATTAACCCTTTACCACACAATCTGGAGTTTTAATGACACTGGATAAGAATCCCTGGTAACCAGCATTTTCTCCTTTTCCCACATTGTTTTCTGCCCTTTTGGAACCATATTTCATCAATTCAGCCACATTAAGTTTGTGGTCTGTAACAGCTTTGAATTTCGTTTCGTAAGGAGTTAAATAGTCCTCTACATCTTGCACTATTGGATATTGACTTATTCATTGCATGGTGTTTAACGCCGTTTTCAACATTATTCGGTGATATCATGAAGGCCAGTGCACATATCCATGCTTTGCTGGAGTTTCTTTTACCAGCACCACCGCAACTCCGTGACCTTTTGTGGACAGTGTGTATTAAACTGGATGATAGACAACCAATAGCCACAGTAGCTCAGTCGGTAGCATGCAGGACATGAGAACAGGAGGTCGCTGGTTTGATCCCCAGCTCAGCCAATTTCTTTCCGAGGATTGATGATAGTCATTGCGACAGGATTCATTCCTCTCTCAAGTTTCGATGGTGGTTATGTGGAAAAGCAGCCAGTGGCTTGGAAAGAATATTGTGCGAAGCACTGGTAAAAGATACTCCAGGAAAGCATGGATATGTGCACTGCCAGCAGCTATATAACTAAAATAATGTTGAAAATAGGGTTAAACACCATACATTCAGTCAATCAATCAAATTCGCTAGTCTGTCAGTACTTTCAGTACTTTGATATTTTATTGGCTCAGTTAAACAAGAGGATGGTATAGATCCAATAGATCCAAGATCATATTGCACTTTCTGCATTCTCTGCAGTCTGATCTTGATCTATGCCATCCACAAAAGTCTCTTTTTTCACCTACATGTATAGTGCAGAAAGGATTAAAAAATATCACTGTAAATTTAGATAATCATTGAAATTAAAGTTTTAGTCTCTGAATTCAGGTGAGAATATTTTGAACACAGAGATGTTGCTCAACAAAAAGGTTTTCCAAATACATAAATTATTTAAGTACTGGTCTAGGGGTAAATTGATTGTATGGTGTTTAACACCCTTTTCAACATTATTTCAGTTATATCATGGCAGCCAGTGCATCTATCTATGCCTTCCGAGAGTTCCTTTTTACCAGCATATTATTCTTCCAAAGCCACTTGCTGCTTTCCCACATAACCATTGTCCAAACAATGATCAGTGGTGAGAGAGGAATGAATCTTCTCCTAATGGCTATCGTCAATCTTTGGAAAGAAATCGGCTGAGCTGGAGATTCGAAACAGTGATCCCTGTCCTCAAGTTGGCAGTCTAATGGTAAAAAGCATGATAAAATATTATAAGACACAGTGTCCAAACCATTAACCAAGATTGTTTTGTGCCATTGATTTCAGAGAGAGATGTCATCTATTGCCAGTTATCTAGCAACCTCCATGAACAAGCTTGATTCTGTGTTCAAGCAGTCAGTAAAAAATGGATTTGTCCTAGAGAATAATTCCCATATTAAAGGAATGCACAAACAAAGACGTAAACATCTAGCCAACAAGTTATATACAGCTATGATAGAAACACAAAGTAAGTATGGGATCATAGTTGTCAAGGTGTGCACTTTGTCAGACTGGAAAAAAATTTAGACATGTATGAGCTGAAAGTATTTAACTCTTTACCAAACGACAAAAATATAGACTGGTCCAAATTGAAAGCAGTTGCAGATGACAATTGAAGTGTGAATCAAATTATGTAAATTGTCTTAGACAGGGTAGAAAACATTGTGGGAAAAGGAGAAAATGCTCATTACCAGCATTTTCTCCTTTTCCCACAATGTTTCAAAGGGCTTCTTCCTCAGGGTCGTTAAAACTGGGGATTGTGTGGTAAAGGGTTAAAAACAATAAATGAGATGCTCAAATCACTAGATTTTCATTGAAAGGGCAGAAAACATTGTAGGAAAATGGGAAATGCTGGTTATCTTGGCCATCCCTTATCCTGACTAAAAGTTCTATTAAAGATTGTCTTGAGGTTTTCTTAGTTTTGTGTTCCTTATCTCTAGTGAAAAGTAACAGGAGCAAAGCAAAGCCACAATGTTCAATCAATAAGCAAACATGCTATTGTGTTGCTACTAAAACCAGCAACATAACAGGGCAAGACATGCACCAACTTTACTATCCACAATTGATAAAGAAAATTGAATATTATTTTAGAAAAGGAGGATTGTTCCACTATTTTGTTGATGGGACCAATTTTGCCTGATGTGTCAAGTTCCATCGAAGCAGATGTTGCAGGCTGCTTAGAAGCCATTGGAGCCCTACCAAACTGGGACAGAGCTGATGCCAGAAAGACGCTGGAGAGGACACTCGACAAGGTTATTTTGCTTCTTCTTTCTGTAATGATGAAATATAGTAGAGCCTAGCGTTACAATTTCTTTAAAAATGTTCTTTATCCATGATTAGCTTGACTATTTGTGAAATAGTACAGTTGATACTAGTCAGTTTTTCATTAGGGTCCATGGATACTTTTGATTAACTGTGAAGACTGGGCAAGTGTTGGAACATACTCGAAAGTTAAAACAACAACCCTCAGCACCTTTGTGGACCAGTATTTTCAGTAGGGTCCATGGTTGCATTGGTGTTAGCACTGAAGTTAACCCTTAACCTGTTAAATAAGTGAAATAAAATTTTCAGTGGTAAAAACCCCAACTTTTGCTATTTCAAAGGGTTTTTTTGGAAGGGAAAAATATCTGCTTATCGAACAGTGTAGCACCATGCAAGATCAGACTGCATGTTTTTTGCAGTCTTGTCTTGATCTACATTGTATGCAAAAAGTCCTTGATTAGTGCTTAGCAACTTAAGGGTTGACAATTGCTTGTGTGGTCAATTACTTCTTTACTAAAGTAGGTAATTAAATGATGTTTCACAGATGTACAGAGGCCAATAAGTCCGAGTGCAGAGCAAAGAATTGTAACTTTAACTCTTTCAGTATTGAAAGTACCTCCCTGGAAATAATGTAGAAAATTGCTTTTCTAGCCAAATCTGTTATACTATAGTTTCTAATCAAAAGATATTTCACAGGTGGATGAGGGGTAATAACTCAGGATGCAGATCGAGTGACATGGATACAAAATTGATTTTTTTTCTGCGTAGCTGAATATGCTGGCTTTTGACCTACTTTTTGGTATTGTATCGAATGAATAAATAGAAATTCGCAATTGGTCAAAAATAAGGACATGTTTATTCTTGCAGGCCTCAGCAGACGTATTTGCGGGCAAATTTATGTCATCTCTTTTTTTTAAAGATATTTTTTGTTTCACTTTTGGAGCCTCATGATAAAGAAACTCTGGATCACAAAATTATTTAATAATTCACAAAATTTGACTCCTAAACTCTTTACCAACAGACAAAATTTTGGACTAGATCAAATTGATAGCATTTTCAGATGACAAGTTATTTGTTGCTAAAATGGCAGTTGATAGGATAGAAAACATTGTGGGAAAAGGAGAAAATGCTGGTTACCAGCATTTTCTCTTTTTCCCATAATGTTTTCAAATGCCTTCTTTCTTAGAGTGGGTTAAAAGTCATGTTTGTAAGGCAAAGGCTTAAATTTTAAGAGATAAGGAGATAAGGCATCTAAATCAGAGAAGATTTTCAAGGGATGTACTCTCATATTAATGTTTTCTTCTTTGTAGCTTGGGAAGCGTATTGATGAAGATACTCTCACAACCTTGGATCAAGATATGATTATTCAAACAAGTGGACTCCTCAAAGGTTTAACAGCAGAGGAGATTGGGCATCTTAATCTAAATGACATCAACTCTCTTGCTCTTACAGGCTCCCAGGACTTCAGTAATGAACAGGTTTGAGTTCCGAATAGATGTTAAGCCTTATACCAGTATGAAACAGACAGATTTTTATTTGCGTGGAAGGGGGCGGGGTGTAGGTAGTTGGTATTTTCTGTTATGATTATGTGAAAGTGAACCCCAAAATACAGTGAAAATGATTTTCCTTTGCTTGGATTTGAACCAATGACCTTCTAAGCTTTAACTCAGCAACTCTACCAACCAAGTGATCTGGAGTATTGTTATTTCTCTGTGTTCAAAATGATTTTATCACCTTTTATGCAATAACACTTATCCCCTATCAAATTGGTACAAGATAATTTATAGAAAATAGAAAGCCAAAACTGGTAATTCCTTGTGTTTTCTGCATTTAGTTATGTTTATATTTTGGTCTTTAAGTGATCTTTGTGTACAAATGAATTTACCAATCTTTGGTAAGATTTCCTCTGAAACCTAGGAAACGGTCTGTCAGGTTCTGGTAGATGGTAGAAAAAAGGATTAAACTAGAATTAAAGTTGGCAATTTAAATTCTAGTTTTACAGTTCATTTTTCTGACAGCAACTGGAACTTGACACACCATACTGTCTTATTTTGTTAGTCTCATAATTCTAGTCTATACTTTTAAATGGTATGAATGAAATTTGCCTGCATTTTGGCTCCTGAATTGTTTACTTTTAGGCACTAGTGACCCTTTAATGGGCACTTTGAATCTCCTACAGAACTGTTTGATGTTCAGAAGCAATGAATAATTAATTTTTTATGAAAGATTTTACTACTAGACTGCTACATGTATTACATACACACCTGAATATAAACCTGGAGCATATACGATATATAACTTGAGTAGGACTCAAGTAGGACATTTTAGAATATGAATTGAACATTCACAGTATATATGAGCCATGCTCTGTGAAAAGAAGACTTAAAGCATCTGAAAAAAACATCGACCTATGTCAGCCTGTGCAGGTGGACATGGTTTAAAACTTTTCTGAGGACCCTAACCTCTAGGGTTAGACGGTTGTTGGACAAAATAGATTTTATGGATCCATAATTAAATGATGACTTGCTTGTTATTGTGTATCACAGAGATGCTTTAGGCTAAGCCCCCTTTTGCAGGAGCATGGCTCATATTTGTCTTGCCTTGTTGCAGCTTTGCTTCTTGTATGTGATATTAGCATTGAGATTTTAGCTTGTTAGAGTACAAAGACTAAGCAGAAAGTAGAATTGATGGGATATAACCAGTATAGAATTTGTTTGAAGAAAATAAGACACCTATTCCCCACCACAATTATGCTGGGAAGCTATCATCATTGGCAATGTACAGGGATATTAATTTAATTGTAGAATATGAATCCCTGCGCTACCAAAAATTGGTATGTAGAGTCATGATGCATCTGAGAAGGAATCATTTTTCTCTCACCACTGAACATCATTTTAAATTTTAGTGTGGAAAAGCAGCCGGTTGGCGTAAAAAGTATATTGTAAGAAATATTTGCCAAAGAATTATGAAAAAAGACAAGATAAATGAAAACAAAAGATGGCATCTACAGATGCATTGATTTCAAAATGACAATAGTAAAATGCGTTTGAAAAAAGTAGTCAAGATCAAAAACAGCATCTTCCTCAAGGCCATCAAAACTTGGGATTGTGTGGTAAAGGGTTAAATAGTAATGTATTAAAAATCTTTTTTTTCTTAATATTTATAGTTTCATCAAGGGTTTGAAAAGTGGAGATCACTTCAGACTGTCGATGATGCCATTGAGGAGGAAGAACTTCTTTTCATGCAGAACTTTGCTTGTGGAATATCTCCGTCGGTCATTGAAAACAGTGTATCTGGATCAACAGTGAGGTGTGTTAACCCTTTACCACACAATCACTTTTTTAACAGTCATAGAGAAAAAGTCTTTTGATAACATTGTGAACCAGCATTTTCTCCTTTTCCCATAATTTTTCTCCCCTCCCCTAAATGAATTAGAATTTGCAACCTGGAGGCCTCAGGTTCCAATACATTCAAAGTTTATCCTGGGAGTGTCCGCGGGCAAGATACTTCAGACCCCTTGCCTAGTCCTGGTGAAACCCAGGGCCCACATGAATAGGTAAGTAATCTGTGGGTCTGATGTTGGAAGCTCAAAACAACATTTAATCAATCAACCTAACACAATTTTTAGCTTGGCTATTTTGGAAGAAAAGTCAAGGTATTGTCATAGTCCTGCTATTGTCTGTGTCATCTGTGTCCTTGTCTCTGTTGTCGTGCAAAATAATATCATTACTGTCATTATGGAAGATATTTACTTCAAACTCAGACTAGTTGTTAACTATCTAAAGGGGAACCCATACAACAAGGGTAACCATGAAAATATATTTGATACAGTTATGCCCCTTTTTCAATTTACAATTTTCACTGAAAATCAATGTATTTCTAAAAGCAACTGCAGCCAAGGGTTGTCATGCGCATGCGGTGCTGTTATTTTAATTGCAACTGCAGTGGGCAGCTTTTGAAAACTTTGTTAGAAAAGGAGCCTTTGAAAATTGCTCTTTTTCAAAAAATCCGAAAATTAAGCTTAAATGAAGACTTAAGGTAGTTACTAACCATAAGTGTGTCAAATGAATGAAACAGATTTTTGAAAGCAGATAAAATTTCATGGCTTTTTTCATTGGAACATCTTAAGATAACCCCCAGACAGTGTAGAAACAAGATTAGACTGAAGATGTTCTCTGGTTTGATCTTGATTTACATCATTTCTAATAGCACAACTAAATTTATGACTAATATTCTAAGTGCTAAACAAGACATTTGAAAATTTAAAAAAATTACATCTCATATAACTATCAAGTTCATTGATTGTATGAACTGCATTAATGATTACTGTTTTGAAGAAATATTTGACTGCTATAGACTGAGTTTTTATGTGTATATTGTAAGGAATTGCCTGGACAGTCTTGGACAAAGAAGATGTTTTAAACAAAATCAAACTGAAGCCCTTGCCACAAAACTTGTCCAGTCAATGCCATCCACACCAGTTTCTGAATGGAAGGACCATGTGATTCTTGAGATGGGTCATCTGATTGGTAAGAAAAATGTAACCCTTAGAGGGCCTTTCACAACTATAGTTGCTTTGGTGGCCAGTGTAGATCAAGATCAGACTGCACAAAATGTGCAGTCTGATCTTTGATCTACATGTACATTGTCCGCTTTGTTAAATCTTTATAGACATAAGCAACCATAAAACTGCAATTATTTGGGTCTTATTTTTCAACTGAAAATGTCTGTTGGGTTTATTCAGTGCTCTAAGGGTTAACATGTTGAACTAAGGGAAACATTGAGCAAATTTTTGAGGGTGTACATATATGTAGATCTAGCTACCATGAGGTTGCACAGAATTGAGACTGGCTGCTATTTAGTAAAATATTCTGACCCAAACACTCATCATAAGCAACAATATTTAAGCTTGTCCAAATTTAAGGCATTTGCAGATAACCTAGTTACATGTGGTGAAAATTGGGAGCTTTGTTTTTAACCTTTCACCATACAATTCCGACTTTTAACAACCCTGAAGGGGAAGGCTTTTGAAAAGATTCTAGGAAAAGGAGAAATGCTGGTGACCAGCATATTCTCTTTTTCCCCACAATGCTTTCTGTACGTCAAATAACAAAATGTCAATTATTGAGTTGTCAGCAATTGCATTGAGTTTGGACATGTCAACAATTTTGTTGTATGGTAAAGAGTTAAAACGTTAGAAAACATTGAGGAAAAAGGGGACAGCATTTTCTCCTTTTCTAATAAAAGTTCTAGAAATTCTTCTGCGTCAGAGCCTTAACTCTTTACTACACAATCCCTACTTTTAACAACCCTGGGAAAGAAGCCTTTTGAAAACATTGTGGGAAAAGGAGAAAATGCTGGTAACCAGCATTTTCTCCTTTTCCCACAATGTTTTCTACCCTTCCCAAAACAAATTTCAGTTTTTGAGTCACATTTATTTTGTCGTCTGCAAATGCTTTCAATTTGGACGAGTCTAAAATGTTGTTGTGTGGTAAAGAGTTAAATTACAAAGGTGGATTGTTTGGTAATTGAGAATAAATGGATCAGTGAAAGTCTGTTGCATCCATTAGACAAGTCTAAAGCTTTCATTTATTTGGCATGGCTCCTGTGAAGCTCAGAGGTTAAGCTGCTGGATTTGTAATTCAGCAGTTATAGGTTCTGTCTGAGTGTGTGGTGCTGGTCTCTTTAGACTGACCTTCAGCAAAGCAGTGCAGAGTGAAAAAAAAGGGTAACTCAGGGAACAAAATTAATGAATTAGTGAGCCATAGATTTGATGTAATTGAAAGATACATGAAACATTATTCAAACAAGTCATTGTGACAAATGTCAGTTATGATACTTTTGCCAACTACAAAAATCTCATCCAAAAAGAAAGATTTTACTGAAAATGAGTATGAGATTATTAAAAAACTTCATGAAAACAGTATCACAGATTTTGAAGAAAAAGAAAAATGCAAATTTGTGGGGAATTTTCAAATTGTGTTCCTGTTTTGGTTTCCTTCTTTGTGTTGTGACACCTAGGTGGCCTTCAGAGGAACATGTTCCAAGACCTAACAAAGTACCAGGTTAAGGTTATTGAACCTGAGGTTATCACAGCTCTATCACCAGAGAAAGTACAGGTACAGTCTTTCTACATGATCATTAACTCTTTCCTATACAACAAAATTTTGTACCATACCTCCAGATAAGAGGGAGTGATAGTATTCTAAACCCATTATTTCTCTTCCAAATCCTATGTTGTGGGTGCTCATTTGAATCATCTCGATGAGACGATTCTAATGAATACCCACAACATTGGGTTTAGTGGAGAGTGACTAATATTTTCAATTTTGGAGTCAAAATCACTCCCTCTACCTGGAGCTTTGTTATACTCAACCGAATTGAAAGCATTTGCAGACGACAAATTATAGGTAACTCAAATGGTGATTTCTGTCTTTGATAAGGTAGAGTACATTGGGGAGAAAGGAGAAAAGGACTGTTTGGTGAAGGGTTTATCATTTGACACATGTTTCACAACTTTTTCTTAACTGTATTTATATTAACATACATCAACTGACTCAATAAAGTGTTGTGATGGCTGAAGTAATTCTAATGTATTATCTATCTGTGATTTTCCTTCTTCAAATGATCTCACAACAGATAGAGTCAAATTCAACTGCTTGCTGACTGAGGAAAGCTGAAAAGTAGAAGTTTATTTTGTTATACATGTTAACCATTAGACTGCAAAGCACCACTCACCAACCTTTTGCGGACAGTGTAGATCAAGATTAGACTGCACATTCTGTGCAGTCTGATCTTAGATCTACACTGTCTGATAAACAGATATATTTTTCTTAAAAAAAAAAATAAGTTTAAAATAGCATTATTCTGGTTTTTTACTATCGGTTTGAAAGTTTCATTTAACTTACCGGTACTCAGCAGGATAAGGGTTAACCCTTTACCAGATGACAAAATTTTAGCCTTGTCCAAATTGAAAGCATTTGCAGACGACAATTTCAATGTGGCCCAAATGGTGCAATTTTTCTTTGATAGGGTAGAAAACATCATAGGAAAAGGAGAAAATGCTGATTACCAGCATTTTCTCCTTTTCCCACAATGTTTTCAAAAGGCTTCTTTCCCAGGGGCATCAAAAGGCGGCATTGTGCAAAAAAGGGTTAAAAGGAATGAAACTTCAGTATGCACAGGAACCTTATTCACCAAATATTCTTTATTGCATTCGTAGTTTTTTTCTTAAGAGTTTTCTGAATTTCAAAGTAACCCAAATGGTTTAGCTAATCAGAAATCATGTGACTTTCTAACTTTAGAAAAAAAAACACTCAAAAATGTAATTCAGAGAGTTTGGTGAATACTTGTTACCTCTTGAAATAATTATACAAGAGAGGACTTTGATGAAAACATTCTTCTGAAATACAGATAAATAATAACATAAATTCAGATTGAGCACATTTGAATTATTGTGGCAAAAGGAGAAATTACTGCATGATCTTAACCCTTATCCTGCTAAAGAAATGAAGTGTTCAAGGTGATAGGAAAAACCCAAATTTTGCCATTTCAAAGGTATATTTTGGGGGAAAGATACCTCCTTATTGGACAGTGTAGATCCAAGATCAGACTGCACAGAATGTGCAGTCTGGTCTTAATCTACTCTGTCCACAAAAGGTCTTTGAGTGGCTGTTAGCAGTCTAAGGGTTAATAGTTGACTCCAGTTGATTGTGTGTCATTTATCTGTTGTACATTGTAACAGGACTTTACAGTAGAGCAGCTGGAGGCACTATCTCCCAATCAGGCTGCAGCTTTTACCACAATGCAGAGGTCCTTTATGACAGAGGAACAAATGGCCGCTATTGGAAAGGATGTCTTTAATGGTAAGATATGAAGCACACCATGCCATGCTCTTGCAAAAGGGGGTTTAATGCATCTCCATGATCCATTATACCAAACAAGTCATCACATAATTATGGATCCATAAAATTGATTTTGTGGGTTAGTCTGGTCCTTTGAGCTTCTATTAGACCCAGGTCAGCCTGCAGAGACTGTGAAGACTGACCTTGGCCTATACTTTTTGCAGATGCATTAAACCCCCTTTTCACAGAGCATGGCTTACATTGATTTAACCATTTACCAAGTGATCCTGTCTTTTAATGACGCAGAGAAAGAAGGCTTTTGAAAAAAAGTGTGGGAAAACAGTAATATAAATTCTTAACCATCTTTCAGTTACATCATTGCGGCCAGTGCACCTATGGGCATGCTCCTGAAATTTGTTGACAAGCACCTCACAGATAAGTCTCTCGAAGCCAAGCATTCAATATAATAGACTTAAAACACTGTATACTGGGACTGCACTGCAGACTGGAATGACTTTCACTTCTTAGATACAATTTTGGAACCACTTCATGGGGTTTCAGTTATGCGACCTACTGTTCACCAGCCCTTAGCCCTTTACCAAACAACAAAATTCTAGACTGGTCCAAATTCAAAGCGTTTGCAGACGACAAATAAAATGAACAAAAATGATGAAATTTGTATCAGAAAGGGTAGAAAACATTGTAAGAAAAGGAAAAAAGGCTGGTTACCAGCAATGTTTTCTTAGGGTTCTTAAAACTTGGGATCGTGTGGTAAAGCATTAACACTTGATGAACAAGGCTTTAACCATTTTCTGCATTTCCTACAATGCTTTCCACCATTTCAGAGACAGAAATCATCTTTTGAGTTACATTTAATTTGCAGGCTTGAAAATTTAATGTTTTTAGTAAAATTTTTGACATTCGTTAACCCTTTCCCAAACGACAAATTTTGGACTGGTCCAAATTGGAACAGTTTGCAGACGACAATTTTAAATTTGATGAAAATGGTAGAAAGTTCACAAAAAGGGTACAAAACACTGTGGGAAAAGGAGAAATTGCTCGTTACGAGCAATTTCTCCTTTTCCCACAGTGTTTCCAAAAGACTTGTACGGCAGACACGTGAAAACCAGAGCTTGTTTGGGAAAGAGTTAAGAGTAAATAAACCAATGAGCTACCAAAGCATGGCAGCTAACTGTTGTGGTGCTGAATTGGACATTTTCTTTCAGAACTAAAGATGCAGGATTGCAATTAAATTTGGGATAAGTGCCTCATGGTTTTATACCAGTTCTTTTGATTGAACACTCTAAGAGATTTGTCTGCAATAGTGTTTTTTAATGATTCATTGCCATATGATAAATTTATTCTGTAGGATAATACTCAACTTACAAGACACAACCTTAGGTGCTTTATGCAGAGAGAGTAGGTTAGGGTTAGATTGTATAAACTATATGCACTTCAATCTATGATCTACGCTTTACAACAAACAACGTTCTTCCCAAGCCACTGGTCTCTTTTTTACATAACCAATGTGGAAACAATGATCAATAGTGAGAAAAGAATGAATCTGGTCTCGATGACTATCATCAGTCTTTGCGGTTATGTGCTTGTATTATGTTTACCCTTTACCAAACAGCAAAATTTTTACACTGGTCCAAATTGAAGGCATTTGCAGACAACAAATTAAATAAAGCTTAAATGATGGAATATGTTTCAGAAAGTATGGAAAATATTGCATAGTTACCAGCATTTTCTCCTTTCCCCACAATGTTTTCAAAAGCCTATTTTCCCAGGGTCGTTAAAACTCGGGATTGTTTGGTAAAGGCTCAATCCTTTACCAAATGACAAAATTTTAGCCATCTCCAAATTGAAAGTATTTGCAGACGACAACTTTAACGTGGCTCAAATGGTGCAATTTTTCTTTGACAGGTTAAAAAACATTGTGGAAAAAGGAGAAAATGCCGTTTACCAGCATTTTCTCCTTATCCCACAAATGTTTTCAAAAGGCTTCTTTCTGAGGGTTGTTAAAAGGCGGCATTATTCATTATGAGTTACAGATGCATAAATTTTTTACAATGTAAAACCATTGTCACAAACGGTGAACTTGCTTATTATGAGAAATGCCTGTTTTTGCCGTAATGTTTACAAAGAAGTCTGCTTGAAGATGGGAAATAAAAAGGACCCGCAGGAAGGCAGCGTGTTAATGCTGTTTTTATTTCTTTTGAACATTTCAGGAACCAATCAAACTGCCATGACAAATGCCATCATTGTCATCGTACTACTTTCCCTTATCCGACAGATAATTGTTCACCTTTAAAGCCAGAGACTGCATTCCGTAAAGCACACAATTTTGAAGGATATCATTAAAGCTCGGTCTTACTATTTATCATTCTGTAGTCTTTTTGTAGCTGGGCTGTGTTCCAAGAAACCCCAAGGCATTGTCATTGCCTTGTTGTCCTGTTAACCCTTTACCAGACAACAAAATTTTAACCCTTTCCAAATTGAAAGCATGTGCAGACAACAATTTACGTGTGGCTCAAATGGTGCAATTTTTATTTGATAGGGTAGAAAACATTGTGGGAAAAGGAGAAAATGCTGGTTACCAGCATTTTCTCCTTTTCCCACAATGTTTTCAAAAGGCTTCTTTCCCAGGGTCGTCAAAAGGAGGCATTGTGCGGTAAAGTGTTAAAACTTTAACCTTTTCTCATGTCTCTGTTATTACTTAAGATATTGACTTCAACTTTGGCTAGATATTAAGTATCAGAAGTGGATGCCATACAACAAGATAGATAACCTTGATATATTTTTGATTCAGTTATACCCCTTTTTTTTTTACTTAAAGATGTTCACTTAACCCTTTACCACACAACAAAATTTTAGGCTTGTTCAAATTTAATGCTTTTGCAGACAGCAAATTGAATGTGACAAAAAAAAATAGGATCTGTATCAAAAAAAAGTAGAAAACATTGTGGGAAAATGAGATAATGCTGGTTACCTGTATTTTCTCTTTTCCTGACTAATGTTTTCAAAAGCTTTCTTGTTTGAGGGTCATTAAAACAAGGAATCTTGTTGTAAATGGTTAAAAAGCAACTATAGACAAGCATTAGTACACCCATGCAGTGCTCTTGTTTTCTTCTTATTTTCAGTTGTTTCGTTAGTTTATATTGGTAGTGAAAGAAAATCTTACAGCTCTTAAACCCACAGTCTATTGTTCAATATTTCAGCTATTTCCTTTTTCAAGAATTTTGAAAGTCGTTCTTATCCCTCTTGAACATTTTTAACATTCTACTTGTAAAACATAATGGTTGGAGTTACACACCCTTATAACTCATATTAGTTTGGGATAGAGTTATGATTTATAGTCTTGAAATTCAGAATTTACTTTTTACCAAACAATCAAGTGTTTAACAAACCTGTGATGGAAGATTTTTCAAAAACATTGTAAGAAAAAGAAGGAAATCCTGGGAGCCAGCTTTCTGTCTTTCTTCCAAAATGTTTTTTTGGAGGGAGAAATTGTTTCAAAATTCTTGAAAAAGGCAATAGCCGAAATATTGAACAAAAGAGTGTTTTTTTTTTCATAGCGTTTCATTCATGGAGTCATTGTGTACTTCGATATTTTGCATTTGTGTAACTGTCATAAGTTTTAGCTGGTCTAAAATTCGATTGTAACATAAAGTATAGATCAAAGACATCAGTCATGGAGAGCTAGTCAATCCTAGTGATTTAATTAGCATAGAAAGCTAGAGTTGTTTAAAAAAGTTTAACCTTTTCCCAAACAATCCTGTTTTTAGCTCCACTGGCTGAAGGCCAGCGGGCTTATGCCATGGCCCTGTGTCCATCGTGCGTCCGTGCGTCCATCCGTCAGTCTGTGCGTCCGTCCGTGCGTTAACTTTTATTTCAAACATCTTCTTCTCTGAAACTACCCATCCAATTTTCATGAAACTTCACAGAAATGATCCTGCCATTGTCCTCTTCAGAATTTCTTGAAAGAATTTGATTCCTTCAAAAACTCTGGTTGCCATGGCAACAAAACTGAAAAATATTGGAAATCTTTAAAAATCTTCTTGTCTGAAACCATAAGGCATAGGGCTACCAAATTTGGCATGTAGCTTTATGTAGTAGACCTCTATCATGTTTCTTCAAATTATAGCCCTGGGGTCAAAATTGGCTCTGCCCCAGGGGTCACAAGTTTTACATAGGCTTATATAGAGAAAACTCTAAAAATCTTCCTGTACCTAGCCATAAGGCCTAGAGCTACCAAATTTTGCATTTAGCTTGATCTAGTGGGGGTCTACCAAAAGTGCCCAAATTACAGTCCTGGGGTCAATTTGGCCTCATGCTGGGGGGGGGGGGGGCAGGTTCACAAGATTTACATGGGCTTATATAGGGAAAACTTTTAAATCTTGGGCCTGGGGTCAAAGTTTTATAAGGGCTTATAAAGTGAAGACTTCTCTTTATGGTGTATATTCATAAGCCAGTGGAGCGATACAGGGCCATCATGGCCCTCTTGTTTCATGACCCTGATGAGGAGGCCTTCTGAAAGCATTGTGGGAAAAGGAGAAAATGCTGGTTACCAGCATTTTCTCCTTTTCCTACAATGTTTTCTATTCTGTCCAGAAACTTCAGTTCATTTGTACCAATTACAGATTTGTTGCCTGCAGATGGTTTCAATTTAGAAAAGTCTAAAATTTGTTGTTTGGGAAAGGGTTAAAACTTCCAGTCTTTTCTTTTCTCTTGAAAGTTGTTGTAATAGTATGTATTGATCTTTGTCACGTTATGACATTTTGTAATAAGAATGTATGAGATAAGAAAGTATGAGATAGGTGGTCTTATTTTGATGCAATTTGTACCTTTCTTTTCATTCTGTCTGACACTGAGCACTGATCACTAATTGTGACAAAATCTGTGTTTCAGTGATAATGAATTGCTCGGTGTAATGGTGACTAAATGATGTATAGGAAGGTATTTGCAAATGACAATCAGGACCATCTTGTCTGTTTACTCTGTAACAGGTAACAAATTTTTCTTCGTGTCCGAGATAAAAGCTTTTGTAGAAATTAACCCTTTCCCAAACAAGCCCTGGTTTTCATGTGTCTGCAGTACAAGTCTTTTGAAAACACTGTGGGAAAAGGAGAAATTGCTCGTAACAAGCAATTTCTCCTTTTCCCACAGTGTTTTCTACCCTTTTTGAGAACTTTCTGCGATTTTCATCAAATTTAAAATTGGCATCTGCAAACTCTTTCAATTTGGACCAGTCCAAAATTTGTCGTTTGGGAAAGGGTTAAATGTGACTAAAATAATGGACCTTAATGTCTTTAGAATTTTTTCAAAACCAGTAGAAAATACTGTGAGAAATGAAGAAAATGCTGGTAAACAGCATTTTTTCCTCTTTCCACAATGTTTCCGAAAGCCTTCTTCCTCAGGGTTGTTAAATTACAGGATTGTTTGGTCAAGGGTTAATTTAGATGTGTATTAATTATTGGTTTTGTTGTTGTTTTGTTGCCTGCTCATTGTAACGTATGAATAAAAATGATAAAGTAGATATTTCTTTTTGTTTAGTTTGAAACAAAGCCCTGGTAGCTCTTTGATGATGCATGAGACTGCTGGATACATGACAAATCATGTTCATCAAAAACAATCCTTAGCCCTGACCCTTACCCTAACCGAGACAAATTGTGGCTCAAATCTTCCTTCCAGACAGAGCTTTTCATGACATAAATCTTGGAATTTAGCGATCGTTATTTTAAAACATATGTACATGGATTTCGACAAAACACCCTTTAAATGAAATGTCGTGCACGGAAGACCGCTAACCCATAGTTTAGTTTTTTTGCTATAGTATTTATTCCTCCTTTTTACAGCTGAACACTGTTATATATAAGAAAGCATGCTATTGCTTGAAAGAAGTACATGTAATATGCATTGTACAGACAAGCAATCTAGAAATAAACAGTTATATTGGTCACTGTGAGAGAAGAGAAATAATCTTGTAAATGACATCAAATACCACACAAAATACTGTTAAATAT
Organism: Tridacna gigas; assembly: GCA_945859785.2. Taxonomy (NCBI): domain Eukaryota; kingdom Metazoa; phylum Mollusca; class Bivalvia; order Cardiida; family Cardiidae; genus Tridacna; species Tridacna gigas. The sequence continues at coordinate 24,884,299 of OX244030.2, forward strand.
TGGTAAATTAATTCTTTAATGCTTATAAAACTTTTTCTGTTTGACTCAGCTGAGCATGAAATTCAAAGTTGTATGACTGTAATTTGATAAACCTCATGGAGTAACTTCTTAACTTTAGAGCTTTTCTTTGTCTTTGTCTATTATACTGGTCTTCATCTTTTCAGATTTTCTTACTGTCTCTAAGCATAAAATGAGAATTCAAGTTTGAGGATGAACTAAGTTGAGCATGTTGGATTCAAGTGTTATGAGCACAGCCACTGAAGCCAACTCCTCACTGAAGAGTGTAAAACTTACACTAGTCTTAGAGTGACAGGGGTCATTTTCAGTGTATGGGAATTCTAAGGAAACTTTAGGCGCCTTGGTAAATTGCATTTGTGGCCATTTGCAGATCACAGTTTAACCCTTTACCACACAATCCAGAAGAAGGAAGCCTTTTGAAAACATTGTGGGAAAAGAAGAAAATTTTCTCCGTTTCCCATGATGTTTTCAACATTCCCCCAAAACAATTTCAATTTTTCAGTTACATTTATTTTGTCGTCTGCAAATGCTTTCAATTTGGACCGATCTAAAATTTTGTTGTTTGGTAAAGAGTTAAACATGCATGGCTCTAGTGATGTGACTTTTTCTTGAAAGAGAAAATAAAATTTGGGGAAAAAAAAAAGAGTAACACCTGGTGTCAGTGAAAGACTTTTTCTTTTTTAACCCTTTACCAGATAATCTCAAATTTTCACGACCCTGGGGAAAAACAATTTGAAAACAATGTGGGAAAAGGAGAAATGCTGGTAACCAGCATTTTCTCCTTTTCCCACAATGTTTCCACCCTTCCAAAAAGGAATTTCAATTGTTGAATAACATTTGTCGTCTGCAAATGCTTTCAATTTGGACATGTGCATGTCTAAAATCATGTTTTTTGATCAAGTGTTAAGTGATATTTAAGTCTGGACTTGTGCATTTGGTACTAATTAAGTCAACTGTTTACCAAACAAGCCTGACCTTTAACGACCCTGAGAAAAAAGGCTTTTGAAAACATTGTGGGAAAAGGAGAAAATGCTGGCTACCAGCAAGACAATAAATGTTTGAAACTGCAAAAACCTCATTCTATAAACAACAGACATGAGAATAATTACAGAGTGATTAATATTAAGAAAGATGGCAACTGTTTCTACAGATGATTTAGTCACCATACAAAAGGTTCACAAATGGACCACGGAAAAGCTCTGCATCTACAGAGACCTGGTGCACTAATGTCATTCAGTGTGGAAAAATACTTAGTTGATGGTGATTTTGAAGTTCATCTCTAACATCAGTCATGTATATATGGATGGGCGAATGCTATAGAAGCATGCAGAACTAACAGCAGCACCTGACTGGTATTGCATGGACATCTTAGTTTCAAGACACATTCTTTTTAATGAATGGATTTAGTTCCCAGATAAGAAAAAAGATGACTTGTTCCAGTTTGCCTATATATGCACCTATTGCTAGAAAATAGTCACTTTAGCCTGGTATGACCAGAGAAAATGAAACCAGACATATGCATATCAAAAAGAAAAAATTGCTGCATTCTGAGTGGGATTGGTTTGAACTGACACGCAAAGAAACAGAACATGTACTGGACAACAACTTATCAAATGAACATGCACCTATAAAATCAAACATATTCCCTGATAGTCCCCCATTTTCAAACGTAAACGATAATACAACCAACCGAAAAGTACATCTGCTACTAAAGAAGAATAGATCTGTCGAAAAGATGACTATTAAAACTGAGCATAAGAAATCGAAATCCCCATTCCCATCTGTGGCAAATCTATCAAGTCATTCCCTCACAGAGCCCAGATGTCCCTGTTAGAAAAAGGGCTCAAACTCATTCCTAGCAGGCACAAAGTTGATAAGATATCTAAAGCTTTTTGCGGATCTAGTGGATTGGGAAAGGTGCATCAGGTTAGCTGAATTTTTCTACAAAAAGAATGAGAAAGAGTTGGTTTACATATCTCCATCAGGGAGCGACAGACCCCTAGCCTTGTATAATGAACTCGTGAAAAATGATATTGTGGCAAATTTGAAAAGAATTGACAAGCTGAATATTTCCAAGGATGAAAATGACACCTATTATGAGTTGCTACACAGTAGGCATGTCATAATAATTAAGGCCTGCAGCCAAGGGTTCTGGCATTGTAATAACGAATAGGGATGATGATATAGAATCGCAACAAAAGGAAATGGGATGCAGCAGCTTTATATATCAGGAGATTGTTTCTGACCTGACTGAAGATATGCAGAAAAAAGTAAAACAGATGGTGTGTCTCATAAGAAGGGTATGATTTTGAGTGACATTTTCAAGGTCACTTGAATTGTCAGGTAATCAGCCTTGCACTTAGTGGTCATACACACCACTGATTATTGACTTTTGAAAAAGATCCCTTCCCTTTTTTCGGCGTAGCTGAATGTGCTGGCTTTAGACCTACTTTTTTATACTGATATAAAATGAATAAATAGAAATTTGTGATTGGTCAAAATGTAGACATGTTTATTATAACGGCTCTTGCCTACTCGCTGGCAAATTTATGCCATCTATCTTCTTTCCGCGTACATGTAGCTGAATGTGCTGGCTTTTGACCTACTTTTTGGCACTGATAAAACAAGAGGGTCATGATGGCCCTGGGTCGCTCACCTTAGTAGAGTGCCTTTAAGGTTTTTCTTTAATTTGACCATGTGACCTAGTTTTTGACTGCAGGTGACCCAATTTCAAACTCATATTTCATGAAGACAAACATTCTGACCAATTTTCAAGTCAATTAAGCAAAAAATGTGGCCTCGCGTGCCCTAAAGATATTTCTTTAATTTGACCTAGTGACCTAGATTATGACCCCAGGTGACCCAAATTTGAACTGGTCTTTGACTATATCAAAAGAAACATTTTAACCAATTTTCAAATCATATGAATAATAAATGTGGCCTCTAGAGTGCCCACTAGCTATTTCTTTAATTTGACCAAGTGACCTAGTTTATGACCCCAGTTGACCCAAATTCAGACTCATGTGAGACTTTACAAAGACAAACATTCTGACTAATTTTCAAGGCAATTAAGCAAAGAATGTGGCCTCTAGAGTGCCCACAAGGTATTTCTTTATTTTGACCTAGTGACCTAGTTTATGGTTCCAGGTGACCCAAATCCAAATTCATCTGGTATTTCATCAAGACAAACATTCTGGCCAAATTTCAGGTCATTTGAGCAATAAATGTGGCCTCCAGAGTGCAACCAAGGTATTTCTTTAATTTGACCCAGTGAACTAGTTTATGACCAAAGTTGACCCAAATTAATCTTATGTGAGACTTTATAAAGATAAACTTTCTAACTAATTTTCAAGGCAATTGAGCAAATAATGTGGCCTTGAGAGTGCCAACAAGGTATTTCTTTAATTTGACCTAGTGACCTAGTTTATGACCCAAGATGACCCAATTTTGAACTCAATGAACTTGTTGCGCTTAGATGGGCAAACAAACTTAGAAGAGAATCACTACATACCAAATATCAAAGCTCTATGTCTTCCAGTTTTAAAGAAGAATTTTAAAGTTTTCCTTCTTTGTTCCTATGATCGAACTTGTGACCCCCGGGGCTGGGCCAGTTTTGACCCAGGGGCATCATATGAACAAACTTGGTAGAGGTCCACTAGGAAATGCTACATACCAAATATCAAAGCTCTACACCTTCCCGTTTAAGAGAAAAGGAAATTTAAAGTTTTCCTTCTTTGTTCCTATCTTCGAACTTGTGACCCTTGGGGCGGGGCCAGTTTTGACCCAGGGGCATCATGTGAAAAAAAAAAAAATTGGTAGAGGTCCACTCTGAGATGCAACATACCAAATATCAAAGCGCCACACCTTTCGGCTTCAGAAAAGAAGAATTTTAAAGTTTTCCTTCTTTGTCCCTATGTTCGAACTTGTGACCCCAGGGGATGGGCCAGTTTTGACCCAAGCAGCATCCTTGGAACAAACTTGGTAGAAGTCCACTAGGAGATGCTACATACCAAATATCAAAGCTCTATGCCTTCCCATTTAAGAGAAAAAAAAATTAAAGTTTTCCTTCTTTGTTCCTATGTTCGAACTTGTGATCCCCGGGGCAGGGCCAATTTTGACCCCAAGGGCATCATATGAACAAACTTAGTAGAGGTCTACTAGGCGATGCTACATACCAAATATCAAAGCTCTATGCCTTCTAGTTTTACAGAAGAAGATTTTTAAAGTTTTCCTTCTTTGTTCCTATGTTGAAATTGTGACCCCCGGGGCGGGGCCAGTTTTGACCCCATGGGCATTATATGAACAAACTTGGTAGAGGTCCACTAGGAGATGCTACATGCCAAATATCAAAGCTCTATGCCTTCAAATTTCAGAGAAGAAGATTTTTAAAGTTTTCCTTCTTTGTTACTATGCTCAAACTTGTGACCCCCGGGGTGGGGCCAGCTTTGACCCCAGGGGCATCATATGAACAAACTTGGTAGTGGTCTGCTAGGAGATGCTACATACCAAATATCAAAGCTCTACGCCGTCCAGTTTCAGAGAAGAAAAATTTTAAAGTTTTCCTTCTTTGTTCCTATGTTCGAAACTTGTGACCCCCGGGGCAGGGCCAGTTTTGACCCCAAGGGCATCATATGAACAAACTTGGTAGAGGTCCACTAGGAGATGCATCATGCCATATATCAAAGCTCTATGCCTTCTAGTTTTACAGAAGAAGATTTTTAAAGTTTTCCTTCTTTGTTCCTATGTTGGAAATTGTGACCCCCGGGGCGGGGCCAGTTTTGACCCCAGGGGCATCATATGAACAAACTTGGTAGAGGTCCACTAGGAGATGCAACATGCCAAATATCAAAGCTCTATGCCTTCAAGTTTCAGAGAAGAAGATTTTTAAAGTTTTCCTTCTTTGTTACTATGCTCAAACTTGTGACCCCTGGGGCGGGGCCAGTTTTGACCCCAGGGGCATCAAATGAACAAACTTGGTAGAGGTCTACTAGGAGATGCTACATACCAAATATCAAAGCTCTGCGCCTTCTAGTTTCAGAGAAGAAGATTTTCAAAGATTTTGCTTTTTTTTTCCTTTTTGTTGCCATGGCAACCAGAGTTGTGGGTGGAATTTAATTCTTTGAACAATTTTGGTAGAGCTTCACCCAAGGAACATCCCTGCCAAGTTTCATCAAGATTGGCCCAGTGGTTTAGGAGAAGAAGATGTTTAAAGAAATTGACGACGGACGACGGACGACAGACGACGGACGACGGACGCCGGACATAAGGCGATCACAATAGCTCACCTTTAGCACGTTGTGCTAAGGTGAGCTAAAAATGAATGAATTGAAAAATTTGTGATTGGTAAAAAACGTAGACAAGTTTATTTTAAGGGCACCTGCCTATTTGCGGGCAAATTTACGTCGTCTGTCTTCTTTAAAGATATTTCTTGTTAAAGATTTTTCTTGCTTTACTTTAAATCAAGTAATCAGATTGACACTTTTTGTCCAATAGGCCAATATCAAAAGATATGCAAGACATTCCTCTACAGAAGAAAACCCCAGAGGATTTCATTCAGCCAAATATAGATCTAGATCGATGTGTTAAACTAGTCTAGTGGAATGCTGGAGAAATCGTCCCCTGGAAAAATCGTCCCCTAGAGAAATCGCCCCCAAACTGCTTGGGAACGATTTCTCTGGGGAAATCGTCCCCTGGGGACGAATTTTCTGGAGAAATCGTCCCCAAATCAAATTTTAGAGAAATCGTCCCCATATTCAAAATTCATAAATATGGTTGTTAAAGTTGTCCTTGAAAATAAAACTTGGACGTTTTTTTTTTTCTTGTTTTAGTAGTTTCATTTTGTGAAGGTTTTCTTATTTCAAGTGTTTTTTTTTTTTTATTACACTGTCATTGTTTATACAGCAACACTCCCACGGAACAATAAAGGGGATTACCTAAATAGTTTGATTGACAATTAAAGTAGTTATTAACCCTTTACCACACAATCCCGAGTTTTAACAACCCTGAAAAGGAAGGCTTTCCAAAACATTGTGGGATATGGAGAAAATGCTTGCACCATTATTTTCTGCTTTTCCCATAATGTTTTCTACCTCTTTTAGTACAAATCCTAAAATTTAAGCCACAATGAATATGTCCTTTGCAATTGCTCTCAATTTAGGTATGTCCAAAATTTTGTCTTTTGGTGCAGGGTTAAGCGACCGTTTAGTACCATAGCCAATTAACGCATGCAGGTGATACAAGATAATTGACGATAAAGCACATTATCAATCATCAACTCAAAAATTAATGTGTTTGATTAGGCTGAATTTTCGGAAACACGTCATTATTATTATTATTATTATTTTTTTTTTTTCATATTGTGTGTGTGTGTGTGTGTGTGTGTTTTAACAGGAACCTCTTTATGAAAAATATATTTCAGGTACGGATATGACTTTTTTCCTCATTGAAATTCAGTTATTTTTTCTGTAAGCAATACTCAAGAATTGGATTCAAGACCCAAGACATTCTGATAAAACCTCAGTTTTATCATTATCGTCTTCTGATATTTTTGCGTATTGAGAGTAATTCCGCAATTTCATCTTTCTTATCTGCTATGAGCAGATACAAAGTATAATTATTAAATTTTCAGTAACAATTACATACAAACACATAATATTACAGAGTGACCGGTCTGTGTACGTTTTAATACAATGAAATAAACATCAAGACATATGACAATGTATATACAAAAGCAAAAAGAATTCCTACTTTTTTTTTTCTATGAAATATACATCATAACACACGCAATGTAAATACTAGTTTAATTAAAGCAAAAAGTTCCAAATTTTACCTAACAAAGAAATATACGTCAAAAGTTACACAACGTAAATAAATCAAAGTACTGAAAGTACTGACAGACTAGCGAATTTGATTGATTGATTGATTGTATGGTGTTAACCCTATTTTCAACATTATTTTAGTTATATAGCGGCGGTCAGTGCACATATCCATTCTTTCCTGGAGTATATTTTACCAGTACTCTGCACAATATTCTTTCCAAGCCACTGGCTGCTTTCCCACATAACCACCGTCAAAACCAGAGAGAGGAATGAATCCTGTCGCAATGACTATCATCAATCCTCGGAAAGAAATTGGCCGAGCCGGGGATCGAACCAGCGACTTCCTGTTCTCATGTCCTGTATGCTACCGACTGAGCTACTGGGGCCATGCATGCTATTGGTTGACTATCATCCAGTTTAACCCTTAACCTGCTAGAAAAATTAAATGAAACTTTCAAGCCAATGGTAAACACCTGAATATTGCTATTTAGAAGTTACATTTTGGAGAAAATATATCCTCTTATCGGACAGTGTAGATCCAAGAAAAGACTGATGTTCTCTGCAGTCTGATCTTTATGCACACTGTCCACAAAAGGTCACTGAGTGGCGGTGGTGCTGGTAAATAAAACTCCAGGAAAGCATCGATAAGTGCACTGGCCTTCATGATATCACCGGAATAATGTTGAAAACGGCGTTAAACAACATACAATCAATAAGTCAATATTCAATAGTGCAAGATGTAGTTACGAAACGAAATTCAAAGCTGTTACAGACCACAAATTAAATGTGGCTGAATTGATGAAACCTGATTCCAAAAGGGCAGAAAACAATGTGGGAAAAGGAGGAAATGCTGGTTACCAGGGATTCTTCCCCAGTGTCATTAAAACTCCGGATTGTTTGGTAAAGGTTAATATTATAAACGTAAAATAACAGTCTAACATAACAGTTCAACTGTACACAATGATCTAAATAATGAATGACAGAAGGAATGATAAGGGTTCCCTGTCCAGTGAGAGTTAATGCAGCTGGGATTTGCTACAAGTTACCTAGGTGTATCTATTTTTAGATTCAGTGATAATGTTACAGTGGTGTAGGAATAACTGATAATAGCCTGCTTTGCATAGGTCACTTAATTTACATATAAGCAAAGATCTTTTACCTTATAAATGACATCTTGTTCAGTCTATTACTTTGTAAGAAGACACGTTCAAATTGGAGTGGTAGAGATTTGGAGGTTTTTGTCAAAATTGTCATATATAACAGAATTAGGACTTCTAATAGAAAGAAGTATTTTACTGTGAGGCAGTATTTGGCAACTGTGGGGTTTCTTTTTTTTTTTTGTTTACTTTGACTCTGGATCAATCATGATGCCTATAGACTAGCTCTCGCTAGTCTAAAAAGCAAAAAAAACAAACTTTTTTTCTAACAATGCAATATACATAAAAAAATCTGCCCTAGTGACCTAGTTTTTTACCCCACATGACCCAATTCCGAACTCGTCCGAGATTTTATCAAGACAAACATTCTGACCAAATTTCACAAGTGTCTGACTGAAAATGTGGCCTCTAGAGCACACACAAGGTTTTTCGAAGATTTGACTTAGTGACCTAGTTTTTGACCCCACATGACCCAATTTCGAACTTGTCCCAGATTTTATCAAGACAAACATTCTGACCAAGTTTCATAAGGATCGAACTGAAAATGTGGCTACAGAGCTTACACAAGGTTTTTCTATGATTTGACCTAGTGGCCTAGTTTTTGACTCCACATGACCCAATTTCGAACTCGACCCAGATTTTATCAAGACAAACATTCTGACCAAATTTCACAAGTATCTGACTGAAAATGTGGCCTCTAGAGCGTACACAAGGTTTTTCGAAGATTTGACCTAATGACCTAGTTTTTGACCCCACATGACCCAATTTCGAACTCGTCCGAGATTTTATCAAGACAAACATTCTGACCAAATTTCACAAGTATCTGACTGAAAATGTGGCCTCTAGAGCGTACACAAGGTTTTTCGAAGATTTGACCTAGTGACCTAGTTTTTGACCCCACATGACCCAATTTCGTTCTCGTCCGAGATTTTATCAAGACAAACATTCTGACCAAGTTTCATGAGGATCGGACTGAAAATGTGGCCTCTAGAGCGTACACAAGGTTTTTCGAAGATTTGACCTAGTGACCTAGTTTTTGACCCCACATGACCCAATTTCAAAGTCGTCCGAGATTTTATCAAGACAAACTTTCTGACCAAATTTCACAAGTATCTGACTGAAAATGCGGCCTCTAAAGCGTACACAAGGTTTTTCGAAGATTTGACCTAGTGACCTAGTTTTTGACCCCACATGACCCAATTTCAAAATCCTTCGAGTTTTCATCAAGACAAACATTCTGACCAAGTTTCATGAGGATTGGACTGAAAATGTGGCCTCTAGAGCTTACACAAGGTTTTTCGAAGATTTGATCTAGTGACCTAGTTTTTGACCCCACATGACCCAATTTCGAACTCGTCCGAGATTTTATCAAGACAAACATTCTGACCAAGTTTCATGAAGATCGGACTGAAAATGTGGCCTCTAGAGCGTACACAGGGTAAAAAGTTGACGACGGACGACGCACGACACACGACGGACACAGCACGATCACAATAGCTCACCATGAGCACTTCTTCGTGCTCAGGTGAGCTAAAAATCCACTGTAAAGCATAAGGCTCTTTTTCTACTGGAAAAAAACAAGCGGACGGTAAAGATCAAGATCAGACTGAACATAGATTTTGAATCTTTCGATTCACAATATAAAATCATGTGAAGAAACTGCTTGCTATAACCCATCCTGCCCCTTCCAACATTTACGTCATTTGGTTTTTGTCTAGAAATTAGATTGAGATTGATAAATGTTCAGTCTTTACCACATAATTCCGAGATTAAATGACAAAGACGAATAATGCTTTCAAAACATGGTAAGAAAATGCTGATATCCCAAAATTTTCTGTCAGTCCAAAAAAAAAAAAAAAAACATCTTTTGAGATACATTTGAAGTCCATTTTATATATCAATTATTAAGGCGGTATATTTAAAACAAATGATTTAAAACTAATTAAAGTAAAAAGCCAAAGAACCTATTAAAGGAATACCGAAAAGGATTGCCGCATAAAAAGAATGTGCGAAACAAAGAAAGAAATATTAGTAGAGGTGTTATAATCTAATTATACGTGATTGATGTAGTTTGTACATGTGCTAATCGCTTCAAAGCTGATTGACGGATCCCGAAATTTCCCCCTACCAAAAAATCAGTCATGGATTAAGACCTGATTAATGATAGCACACATGTGTTTAAAAAAAATATGTAAATAAGAAATAACTCGGATCAAGAAGTGTAAGAAATAAATAATCAAAGGTTATTTTCGATGTGTCAGGCAATCATAGACTATTTTCGATTTGTCAGGTGATAAAACTATTTTTGGTAACTGGTTTTAGCTATTTTCGTATTGTCAGATGAGAAAACTATTTTCGTGAAAACTGGATACGGACACACCAATGATATTTTTGCACCGAAATGAATATTCAAAGGTTATTTTCGTATTATCAGGTGATAAAACTATTTTCGTTGTTAATTTCAAGCTATTTTCGTGAAAACTGGATACAGGCACAAGCTATTTTCGTACAAAGAATGCGAGAAGCGGACATTAAATTTTACAATGAAAGTTATTTCTTTTTACCTTTCAAAAATTGATGTTCACAAAAAGTTAAATTAACATGTTCTTTGAACCCTAATTCTGCAATGAGAAAAATATTTTTTAATTAAGAAATGTTTCCATTGCTGCAATCACTAGGTATTTTTATAAGAAGAAAGCTATTTTCGGAGAAAATAATTATTTCTATCTCTCACCAAATAGCCCCTACTACAATTATTTTGTTCATATTTAATACTGATGATAAATATAAAAAAAACTAAATAAAAGCTAAATGAGGTTATTATCTCAGTCTCGAGAGAAAGAAAACGGTAACATCGTACTGTCAATTTATTTTCGAAGTTAAACAGAAAAAATAAATAAATAAATTGTTCAATGAAATTAATCCTGTCTAGAAATGAGAAAATAGGGATATTTTTAATATTTTAGTATTCTATATAATAAATTTGCAACGAAAATGGTCTTCGATACACGACCATGCCACACGAAAACCTATTCGTAGAGGGAAAGCTATTTTCGCGAAAATAGGCTATATGTGCATGGTCCGGTCATATAAAACTATATAAAGATAGCTCATATGAAAATTAAGGTCGATTAATTTCAATTCACCCTTTTTCAACCCGTTATCAGTATATACTGTGAAAGACAGTACATGAAAATGACAAATAAAAGCAATATATTCAAACATGTATCCATTTATCAATTACTGGAAGCTATTTTCGTATAGGGATAGCTATTTTCGCGAAAATAGGCTATTTTGGTGACTGGACATTTCGGCCCATAACGATTTCGGCCCATTACAATTTCGGCCCATAACAATTTCGGCCCATACAATTTCGGCCCATAACGATTTCGGCCCAAAATTGGTGTATCATAAATGTTGCACGACCTGACGAGTCCCTTTACTAAATGTTTGGTGCATAAAATTTCGCTTTTAAACACTGTTTGTTTTGCATCAATAAACATTTTGGATATTTGTTTAACGTCCTGGTAGAATGTTTACACATGGTAAAAGAGTGTGTACAATGTGAGCATAGGAAAACCAATATAATCATACGGTAACGGTAGACGTTAAATCTTGGTTTGTATCGAAGATCAGACTGTAAATATCATGTGTAGTCCGGTGTAGACTTACGCCATCCACAAAAGATACTAAGTTGCCGTCGACAGTGAAAGAGTTTAGAACTAAATTTCCCATCTCCTAAATTTTGAATTATCTAAGTTTAGCATCAGGTAGCGAACGTTATAAACTGAAGAATTTTCATCACTTTAAAAGTACAATCTGATCTTGATCTAAGCTCTCCATGACGGATACTTAGGTCTCCGTCGGAACTGAAATGGTCAAGTTAAATCCGTTGTTTATTGATCTTTTTACCTTCTTTTTTGAAGGCAAATTTAATCATAGTCTCTCTTTTGGGTCCTCCAATCTGGGTTAAGGGTTTAAACCATCCAGTATCAGTAATATCATAATATCGTCTAAGATATCCGTCGAATTAAGGTACACGCTTCGTCGCGTTTTATTATCTTGGGTGTTGTGAATCAGGTCTCCTTGACAACCAAGTACATGTGAAACGGGTATTTTATAATCATATTGTGCTAATTAGAAGTACGGAGCAGTAATAACACTGTCATAATTGCCCTAAAATAGTGGTGATCAAAGACAACTGATATCAATAGAACTTCCAAGTTCCCGACTTGTATACTGTAACAAATTTGTGCTAAATTTCTCCTCCAAATCACTTTTTCTGGGGTCTTGAAATACTTGTATCACAATCTCATTCTGATTTTATTTCTTAGTGTTAATTAAAATATTTTTGCGTTTAATAGCATGTACCTTGTGCGGTATGACTAGATACCGAAAATAGCGATTCCGGGACATTTCGGCCCATAACAATTTCGGCCGGTACATGCTATTAAATTTCCCCCTACCAAAAAATGTGATCAGTCATGGATTAAGACCTGATTAATGATAGCACACATATGTTTAAAAAAAATATGTAAATAAGAAATAACTCGGATCAAGAAGTGTAAGAAATAAATAATCAAAGGTTATTTTCGATGTGTCAGGCGATCATAGACTATTTTCGATTTGTCAGGTGATAAAACTATTTTTGGTAACTGGTTTTAGCTATTTTCGTATTGTCAGATGAGAAAACTATTTTCGTGAAAACTGGATACGGACACACCAATGATATTTTTGCACCGAAATGAATATTCAAAGGTTATTTTCGTATTATCAGGTGATAAAACTATTTTCGTTGTTAATTTCAAGCTATTTTCGTGAAAACTGGATACAGGCACAAGCTATTTTCGTACAAAGAATGCGAGAAGCGGACATTAAATTTTACAATGAAAGTTATTTCTTTTTACCTTTCAAAAATTGATGTTCACAAAAAGTTAAATTAACATGTTCTTTGAACCCTAATTCTGCAATGAGAAATATTTTTCAAACATAACTTTAACAAATACAGTAGATATATAGATTTTGAATGTGGGGTCGATTTCTCCAACATTTAATTTGGGGACGATTTCTCTACAGATTTCGTCCCCAGGGGACTATTTCTCTAGAGAAATCGTCCCTAAGCAGTTTGTAGACGATTTCTCCAGGGGACGATTTCTCCAGGGAACGATTTATCTTGACACCGTCTAGTGTCTACATTCACAATCTCCGAGCAGAGTTGTCGTTCGTTACCTCACATACATCTCTGCGATGGGCTAAATGACAAGAATCTTGTCAAACCGAGGAAAACATGTTTTGTTACTGTTTAACTGTTTCATGTGTAACATGATAAAGTAGACAAAGCAAATATGATTCCAGATGCATTATAGGTGCATTTAAATTGATGAATTTACCTGTATACAATGGAACTATTTTTTTCGAGTTTCTTCACTGATCAGATTCCTACGCCAATTGTAAACCAAATGGCTGCGCCCACGAATGAAGACAAGTTAAACAAAATTATACAGTCCTACGACAAGAATTTAGAGTTAAGACATAAACAGCGTGAAGCATTGCTATATCTAGGGCTTCGGAAAGGAGATTTAATTGTAAATTTACCAGTTGGCGGAAAATCTCGCGAGAGGACGGGCTACTTTCTGAGCCCACTACAGAAGTGAATGTGAATGAACCGGGTCCGTATTCACCAACCATTCTTAAGAATATTCTTGGTCTTGTTCTCCAAAATTTTCCAAATTTGAAAGTAACACGCCTTCTGATTGACTAAACCATTTGGTTTAGCCAATCAGAAGTTGTGTTACTTTCAAACTTGGAAAATCTTGAAGAATAAGTCTAAGAACGTTTTTAAGAATGGTTGGTGAATACGGACCCCGGAGTGCAAGAGAGTGCTACATTCAAGGTAGAGGTTAAATGTACACCGAATAAGTCTGTACACCGAATAAGTCTGATGTCAGTCAAAATACGGCAACGCCCTAATTTTCATTTTACCGAACTTTAAACCCGCCCTTATCGCATTGCTACGGTGCCAATTTTGACCTTTCCAAAATTGGCGGAAAAATGGAAAATGGCAAAACTTAAACGGTGTACAGACTTATTCGGTGGACGTTTAACTTTTACCTACTATTATGGACACTGATTAGTCCTTAAGGGAACAGACTTAACACTTAAGCTGCTGAATAAATGAAACACAAATTTCTACTCAATACTAAAAGCCGAAACATTGCGGCTTCAAACTTCATTTCACCGGAACGAAAATACCGTATCGGACAGTGTAGATCAAAGATCAGACTGCAGTTTCTGTGCAGTCTGATCTTGATCTACACTGTCCGCAAAAGGTCAGTGAGTCGCGATTAGCGTTAAAGGGTTAAACGGTGTACACATTTTTAAATGTATTGAAATCATATATAGTTGATACTATGGACACTGATTAATCTTTAATGGGCCCATTTCACAGAAAAATCTTCCCTGAAGATTGAGTTGCGATCTCAAAATGTCGCTTGATCGCCGCTGATCGCAAGTAATCGGCGGCTGAAAGCACCTTGGGCTTCTGTAGTCGCACAAGGTCGAGGGAAGGTATTCCCAAAAAAAGATCGAAACTAGGTTTTTTGACATGTCAAAAAACTAAGCTGCGACCTGTGCGATCTGGAAAATCGCAGATAGATTGCCGAAAGATCGTACAAGATCGAAGATAGGTCGCTTTGGTCGAGGGGCAATCGATGCTATATCATAGATGAGCGAGGCTCAGTTTTTCGGGGCGAGAATTGATCGCGTGCATAGTCGTCCCGTAAGTAACTATATTTTCACAATTCTAGGCCTCTGACCCAATATCGTTGTTTCAATTAGACATAAACATACAAATTGACGGAAAAGATTACAGATAGACGGACACATTGACAGACGGACAGAAATGGGTAAAATGATATGCTCCCTATTATATGGTGTGGGAGCATACAGTGCTGGGCAACACGAATTGTAAAAGGTCCGTAGTATAACTGGCATTCTATTCAAAAAGCCGCGACCAGAGCTCCAGGAAAGAAAGGGGAAGATTTCATAGGAATGTAATTAAATTATTTTCCATGTAAACCTGTACTGTTGGCACTCTTTCCTTTTGAATGTTGGTGAAAATTTTGTTCATCGACTACAGATCGCATTGTATTTTTTTTACGCTCGTACTGGGTCGTGAGCAAATCTGGGTGACTATGAAGATTTCAAGGTCGCTCGGTCGAGAATCTGTCGAGAAATGATCGAGGATTGAGCGTCCAGGACAGACTATATCGTTTAGATCGAATGTAGATCGTTTTGATTGCAATAATTTCCAACTCTTACGTTCGGTGTTGAATCTTGGTCGGGTGAGATTTAGTCTTTGTCGGTTGACGCAAGTTGATCGCATGTGCAGCGTATTTAGAACGTGCATTGTCGTAGGTATTTTAAAGCATATACATCGACGGTTAATCGAGAAATGGTCGAAAACTTAAAGATTTCACAGAGGAATTTTAGGACGATCGCAAGGATTTGGCCTGCGACCTTGGGGAGACAAACCTACGACCATAGGGAACAGACTTAAACGGTGTACACATTATAAACGTATTGAAAACAAATATAGTTGATACTATGGACCCTGCTTAGTCTTTGAGGGAACAGACTTAAACGGTGTACACATTATAAAATGTATTGAAATCATATATAGTTGATATAATGGACCCTGATTAGTCTTCAGGGAACAGACTTAAACGGTGTACACATTATAAAATGTATTGAAAACAAATGAAGTTTATACTATGGATCCTGATTAGTGTTTTAGGGATCAGACTTAAACGGTGTACACATTATAAAATGTATTGAAATCAAATCCAGTTGATACTATGGACACTGATTAGTCTTTAAGGGAACAGACTTAAACGGTGTACACATTATAAAATGAATTAAAATCATATACATGTATAGTTGATACTTAGAACCCTGATTAGTCCTTAAGGGAACAGACTTAAACGGTGTACACATTATAAAATGTATTGAAATCCTATATAGTTGATATAATTGGACCCTGATTAGTCTTTAGGGAACAGACTTAAACGGTGTACACATTATAAAATGTATTGAAAACAAATAAAATTTACACTCCTAGCCATCAGACTTAAACGGTGTACGTGGTTTAAAAGTATTTAAAACATGCAGAAAGCTGTAAGTATAGACCCCGATCAGTCTCCTAGCCATCAGACTTAAACGGTGTACGTGGTTTAAAAGTATTTAAAACATGTAGGAAGCTGTAAGTATAGACCCCGATCAGTCTCCTAGCCATCAGACTTAAACGGTGTACGTGGTTTAAAAGTGTTTAAAACATGTAGAAAGCTGTAAGTATAGACCCCCGATCAGTCTCCTAGCCATCAGACTTAAACGGTGTACGTGGTTTAAAAGTATTTAAAACATGCAGAAAGCTGTAAGTATAGACCCCGATCAGTGTCCTAGCCATTAGACTTAAACGGTGTACGTGGTTTAAAAGTGTTTAAAACATTTAGAAAGCTGTAAGTATAGATCCCGATCAGTCTCCTAGCCATCAGACTTAAACGGTGTACGTGGTTTAAAAGTGTTTAAAACATTTAGAAAGCTGTAAGTACAGACCCCGATCAGTCTCCTAGCCATCAGACTTAAACGGTGTACGTGGTTTAAAAGTATTTAAAACATGTAGGAAGCTGTAAGTATAGACCCCGATCAGTCTCCTATCCATCAGACTTAAACGGTGTACGTGGTTTAAAAGTGTTTAAAACATTTAGAAAGCTGTAAGTATAGACCCCCGATCAGTCTCCTAGATAACAGACTTAAACGGTGTACGTGGTTTAAAAGTGTTTAAAACATGCAGAAAGCTGTAAGTATAGACTCCGATCAGTCTCCTAGATTACAGACTTAAACGGTGTACGTGGTTTAAAAGTGTTTAAAACATTTAGAAAGCTGTAAGTATATAGACCCCGATCAGTCTCGTAGATAACAGACTTAAACGGTGTACGTGGTTTAAAAGTGTTTCAATCATGCAGAAACTGTAAGTATAGACCCCGATCAGTCTCCTAGCCATCAGACTTAACCCTTTACCAGACGACAAAATTTTAGCCTTGTCCAAATTGAAAGCATTTGCAGACGACAATTTCAATGTGGCTCAAATGGTGCACCTTTTCTTAGATAGGTTAGAAAACATTGTGGGAAAAGGAGAAAATGCTGGTTTCCAGCATTTTCTCCTTTTCCCGCAATGTTTTCAAAAGGCTTCTTTATCAGGGGGCGTCAAAAGGCGGCATTGTGTGGTAAAGGGTTAAAAGTATTTAAAAGCTGCAGAAAGCTGTAACTATAGACCCCAATCAGGTTCCTAGACATCAGACTTAAACGGTGTACGTGGTTTAAAAGTGTTTAAAACATGTAGAAAGCTGTAAGTATAGACCCCTATCAGTCTCCTAGATAACAGACTTAAACGCTGTACAAATTGATTCAGATTAGTCGTGGATTAATTATATGTGACCCGTTACGCGAAAAGGGGCCTTTTGAGCAGTCCGTTAAACCAATTTTTTTTAAAAGGGATCTTATCCAATTCAGATTTACTTTGAGAAAACCTGCTATCGGCGAAAAGTTTCAACATGGTTAGCCTGCACAATTCCTGCAGTCTGACCAGGTCGAGATGGTCCCTTTTCATGTGACGAGTCGCATATCATGAACTGATACTACTAGAAATTACTCTACCGAAATACCTACGCGGCAGATTCGGGGAGGACATATTGATTTTAATGTAACAATGAGGGAAATATCGAGTTCCGAGGACAGAAATCCATAATCGACTCCGATCAGCATCATAGATAGGCCTACATCGAAATTTTTATTAACCTCGCAAAGATTATGAAGGATCCCGGTGCCCACGCCAAGCCAGTGTTCGAACCAGCGACCCAAATGTTGACAGCTCACACATTTAAACCATTACCACACGATTCCTGGTTTTGACACCTTTGCAAAATATTATTTAGGAAAACATTGTTAGAAAAGGAGAAATAGCTTTTTACAAACTTTTTCTCTTTTCTCACAATGTTTTCTACTCTATATTACACTTAGATTTCAATACATACTTTGAAATGTCGGCTGCAGTTTCTTTAAATTTGGACAGTCTTTTATTTTTTGTCATCTCGTAATGGGTTAAACGTGGTTTGAAAATGTCAAATTGGGCGCCTGCTTAATGCACAGTTCCTGACTAGATTTGTGTAACTATAAACTCCGCCCATAGGCGGTATCGGATAAAGATAGACATCAGACTTAAACGGTGTACAGACTTATTCGGTGGACGTTTAAAACCTTTTCCCTATATTCAATGGTATTTGTGGATATAACATTTTCGTTTATTTACTTCGTTCGACTTGTTGTCTAAGAGAATGTTCATAGGTCTATGCAGATAGTGTGGGTTGATATCAAACCATCCTAAATGTTCCGATTTTGCCCAAGTGTACGTTGGTACACAGTGAGTTTAGGCTGGCCGCCAGATTGGCCACGGTACATAAAGGTGGCGTACGGGAACGGAAAACCAAGATGAACAATGACGTCACAAATCCGGAAGTTACCAATATAGCACGTACATTGTCACCCCGAAGCTGTAAGTGTGTGAATTTCCAAGTTTTCCCGAAAGATGTCTTTACATGAAATGGAAGGTGTAGGAGAGGTAAATTAATTACGTTTTATGGCATTCATATCTCATGATTACGATATATAGCAGTGTAAGCGTTTTATTAAATCTTGTACATTTTGAAGCAGTCGGAATATTTAGACGTAAACATGCTTGTTTATCGAGGATTGTTCGAAGACAATTTGTCGTGTTTTCGATACCATAACTTCATCGGCGCTAAATGCATAAAGAAAAAAATGCTTGGATAGAAATGACAATCATGCATTTATTTTCCTTCCATTCTGTTTAAATCTACCATTAAACGATAAAATCTTCTATCATACACTATGGTACAGTTCAAAACATTGATTAACAACATGAAAATGGAGTAGATATACTTGTAAAGTGCTGTAAATAGATTGACCTTGACATGTTTTCGATACTATTTGTATTTGCAAAATGAGTTCATGTAGAGGTGTGTGTTGACCAAATAATTTTATACCCTATGGGTTGTTGTTATCGGCGTTGGGTAAACTCACGACCAGTTACCCGGCTAGCACATTTGGTTGAGAGGCGGTACTAGTGTTGCGGGGGATCATGGGTTTGAGTCCCACACATCAGACACACTTTTCTCCTCTGATTTACTTCAGGGTTATGAAGGATAATACTATAAGACCAGAACCAGAATAAGACTGGATTTAGCTCTTAAATAGACAAGTGAAGTTTTGTACAAATATTCTTTATTAATTGAGAAATAATTTATACATCTTGTTTATGATGTGTATTTTACTGAAGATATTCAGGTAGAAATATTCAGATTGGTTGTTCAAACAGCAACAAAATTTGATGTAAGAGTTTGCTGAAGGAAACTAAATCTGTAAGACCCAACATACACAGTGAATGTTGAAAAATAACATGTGTTGGGGCTTATAAATAGGACTAATTTTGAACGAGGTCTATCCTATGAAATATTTACCAAAAAGTTAAAGACATGCTACAAAATAGTGAAAGAAATTTCTCCCATACCAACAAAGGCCAGCCTAGTAATCAATTGTATACAGATTGTCTGAAGAAATCTTTGTGATATGATTCAGTTATTCAAATTAACTGATAGCAGTATTCAGTCTAGCTTTGCTTGTAAGTGGGGCCCAGCCATGCCCCCGTAGCTCAGTCGGTAGAGTACAGGACTTGAGAACAGGAGGTCGCTGGTTCAATCCCTGGCTTGGCCAATTTCTTTCCAAGGATTGATGATAGTCATCGCGACAGGATTCATTCCTCTCTCACCACTGACAATTGTTTTGACAATGGTTATGTGGGAAAGCAGCCAGTGGCTTGGAAAGAATATTGTGTGGAGTACTGGTAAATGAAACTCCAGGAAAGCATGGATAGGTGCACTGGCCGCCGCTATATAACTGAAATAATGTTGAAAACGGCGTTACACACCATACAATCAATCAATCAATCATAGTGGGGCCCATCGGGCCCACAGACATTGAGCTAGGGGGCCATTCGGGAAAACTAGGGGCCAGACATGAAAAATCATATTTTATCACTTTAATGTTAACCCTTTTATTTTAACTAGTATATTGTCATTTTTGTATCAATGAATACTATGCAAATAAAGCTGCAATATTGCAGAAATTATCATTGTTATTGACTTACATTCCTAGGACTGCAGGTAAGCCTTCGGCTTCTAAAGGTCACTCTGTTTGATTTCTTTGTCTGTTTGTGTAAGGGCTATAGCAGCTCGGTGTGAATTTCAATGGATGGTTTTTCCACTGTTTGTTAAGTCTGCTTTTGAATGAGTTGATAGTTGGTGCAGTTACTACATCATTACTCAGTGAATTCCATGTGTCTATGACTCTATTGCTGATCCGCCGATTTTCTTTCATGTGGATCCTCTTCTATCGTCTCCTCAAGATTATATACCATTGAATTTGAACTTCTCTGTCTTCTGTTTTCATTTTCTTTTAATCCGTCATGGATTTTTTTGTTCAAGTTAGTTATTATAGATTCTGTTATCTCTTGTTTGATGTTATCCAACTCAGATGTTGTGATTTCCTCTACTTTGTCTTCTAATCGAATATTGATGTCTGCTACTTCCAGCTCTAATTTTGTCAGTCTCTCTTCATTATTTCTCTTTATTTCTGTCATCGTTTTGTCAAGACGTTGTAGGGTGGGTAGAGTATACTTACAGGTGGGGCAAGTCCACAATAAATTTAAAGTGGGTGTTTTGATTAGTTCAAATTGTTCCTTTTTGATTTTAGTTCATTATTGACGCAACCTCATTTCTGCCAGTAATTAAACCCGTAGAAAAATGATGAAATGTGTCTATCAGTAGGAGACCTGAAAATTCTGACATCCCATCACAAAGGGATTTGACTTTCCCATTGATCACTCCAACTACAGTTTATAAGTTTAACTTTCCTGTCATAAACTTTCCAACTTTTGTATCAATTGTATGGAAGCCATTTTGGTTGAAACTCTGGTTTTTATGGGGCTTTAATATCGTCCCTTGATATAGGGTTAGGTACTGGCCCGATTGTGCTTTCCTAAGCAGTATTTTCAACAGGTTTTGAGGCTTTCAAAATACTCAGAAATTCCGATCATAGCGGTGTTTGAATTATTAGTGGAAGCTTAAAGAACCATAATCATAAACTGATCCCTGTTTTACCTCCCCTAACCATCAGATACAAAAATCAGTAACAGGCTACCAGTTTTATCCCATGGCATCCAACAGGTTATCAATGAATTTGTTTGACTGGAAAGCGCACTATTGTATTTATTAAGTGGGAAGAGCAGAAACGGACGAAACAGATCCTAATTTGCGAAATGGCGTTTTTGTGATCGAGTGCATCCGACAGGCCTGGGATTGGTTTAGAATTACACCACATTGGACTTTAGGGGGCCTAGGGCACAATGGCACGCTCTAGATTGAACACTGCTGATAGTATTGTTAATGTCTGACTTCAAACCTTTTAAATCTATCAAACAGAAGGAATATATAGGTCATTTCAGCTTGGTCATGCAACTGGGCCAAATAAATCGTAAGGCACAATGCACCGACATGGAACATAATCCTAACCCTTTAGGCTTTACCAGATAAAATTTTAGACTCATCTGAACTCAAAGTATTTACAAGTCAAATGTCTCCATGGTTCGCACAGGTCTTGAAAAACCCTTAAATTTGACTTCAGTCTTGGAAAAACCCTTTAAAATGACGAGAAGCCTTTAAAAACCCTTAAAAAGTATAGGAAGTATAGAAAAACCCTTAAATCTAATAAATCGTAAGGCACAATGCACCGAATATCCAGGTGACGTGATCAAAGAAAGTTTGCAAAGAAACATTTATTCCTTCATATCTTCTTACTAGTGAGTATTGCAAAGAAACCCGTATTCCTTCATATCTTCTTACAAGTGAGTATGTCAGGTAACAAGGAAGAGCACTGCCTACACATATTTTGATGGCATAATTTGATATTGCATCATATCACACTTAGTTTTTAGACTGATGGCTGACCTCTAGACTGATGGCTGACCTCCTATTTCAATCTTAGTAGAAAGTCGGGTACCATTACCAGTTTACTCTCACCTTATCGCTAAGAGGGTCTGTTCATAGTGATCGTTATCATACTCGTCAGCCATTTGTAAGAAGGTCGTCTGTATCGAGTTGGAGAAATTGGTTAGTGGATCCCATGTACAAACACTGGGTAGGAGAATTTAAAGGATAAACGGTGGACACGCTTAAGCAATAAAATAAGTTTAGAGAGTAACCTGTTATAGTTTTGACAGTTGCTTTTACTTTTTCCAAATAATAAAGCAGTTGTTACTTATCCTATGCATCAGTCAGTCATAGATTCTTTCTACAACATAATGTGCCGACATAATCAAGGTAAAATATGGATCGTTATTGTATATTGCCATGTCCTTAAAAAGACCTTAACTCTTTACCAAACGACAACATTTTGGATGTTTCCAAATTGAAAGCATTTGCAGACGACAAAATAAATGTGACTCAAAAACTGAAATTTGTTTTGGGAAAGGCAGAGAACATTGTGGGAAATGGAGAAAATGCTGGTTACCAGCATTTTCTCCTTTTACCACAATGTTTTCAAAAGGCTTCTTCCCCAGGGTTGTTAAAAGTCGGGATTGTGTGGTAAAGGGTTAATTTCTATTTCAAAAGCCTTAAAAAGCCTTTGAAAAACCTTTGAATTTTCCCTGAGAAATTCTGTATGAACCCTGTTCTCAAATTTTTTGAAATTTTCAATAAAAGGTAAGAAAGCATTATGGGAAAAGGAGAAAATGCTTGGTACCAGAATTTTCTCCTTTTTCCTTAATGTTTTTAAAAAGCCTCAATCCCCAGGGTTGTTAAAACTTCATAGGATTGTGTGGTAAAGGGTCAAGATACAGAAAGCAAAAGCAAGCAAAAAAATTTGTAGGAATTGTGTTGCATGTCTTGCGATGAATAAATTGAATTCTGTTCAGTTGGGAGAAAGGAACTCAAAATTTTGTATTTGTTTTAGGTACTTCTGACAAATTGTGGCTGCATTAGGGTTTTCTTATTGATGATCCAGAAACCCTGGAGAAGATGGCATTAGAAAACATTGTGGGAAAAGGAGAAAATGCTGGTTACAAGCATTTTCTCCTTTTCCCCCAATGTTTTCTACTCTGTCAGAGACCTTAAGCTCATGTGTACCAATTTTGAATTTGTCGTCTGTAGATGTTTTGAATTTAAAAAAATTTAATACTTGTTGTTTGGGAAAGGGTTAATTATAGTGGCCTATGGCAGCAATATTTTGTTGATAACTAAACTGGTACAAAAATCTAGTGACAGAACATGTTTGAGGGAAAAAAAAAGACCTTTGGGGTCTACAATAATAGATATCATTATAGGACGAGGTAATTGAAACTATCATTATAGGACCAGGTACTTGAAACCAAAGGATTTGTGCTTTACAGCATGAAATAGGATGTATGAATATTTACAGTTTAAAGCCAAACGAATGAATTTATTCCCAGTGATTGAATCCAAGTAGGATGCCAATGAACTGTAAGAAAAAAGAGGTGAGAGAGTGCAGGTAATGGTATTTGTGTGAAACTACTTATAATCAAGAGACTTGGCTGGACAGCTTAGCACATAAGAAACTTATCCCATTGTTAAATTGGCTGATGAAGATTAGGCTGATAATAATTGACCTACCACAAAAAAAAAGATCAAAAGAGATGCAAAGCTTTATTGAATAGTAGTAGAGTCTTACGAACATAAAGCAGTATGAAATTCTTGCATCAAACCTTGAAACTTTTAAAATCAGCATCCTTTGTCCAAATTCATAAAATCTATGGCGCACTGTTCAAATTTATGTAGCGTATGTGGTTAGGTTGCTGAAACAGTACTTTTCCATATTTAACTCTTTACCAAATGACAAAATTTTGGACTGGGACAAATTGAAATCATTTGCAGATGACAGATTACCAGTAGATGTAAATAAGATGTGGATATTTGTGTTGGAAAGGGTAGAAAACATAATGGGAATATTTTCCAAAGGTTTCTCTGTCAGGGTCGTGAAAACTCAGGATTGTATGGTAAAGGCTCAAAAAAGAAAATGTACTACATCTTGTATCTTTTTACATGAAAGAGGAAGCTTAGCATTTTGTTTATTGAGGTATAAAGTTCTAAGTTTGAAATAAGATATCCTCACTGTCCAAACTATTTTGAAAGAAAACAATGATCCCTGTTTTACCAGCTTCTGATAAAGTTATCCTCTGTATGAACGACTAACTGAATACTTCTGAAACAGTCGTCAATTTCCCTTATTCAGCAAGTTTATAGAGTGTTTTTTGTTAAATGTTTGCAGTCAAACATCCACATGCTACTGACATTCTTATATGATTAACAATGATTTAATTTTCTTTTATCAAATTTTAGGAAAGTCGAGGCAAAAACGTGTCAAATACTCCCCAGAGTGGTACAAGACAGAAGCCTTGGCAAAAGAAGCAAGCAGAAAATGAGCTGTTCAGAGGGGTGAAGGTTGATGACCTGATTAATGAGGAAAAGGACTACGAGGACAGTGATGATGATTCTGATGAAGAAATGCACAACATGAAGGAAAAAGATGAAGATGATGACAGTGATGACGTAGATGATGAAAAATATTCAAGAAACATCAAAGAAATGGTCAAAAAATCATTGGAAGCTATAAAGAAGGATACTAGCATAACTGTAAATTCAGATGAACATGACGATGATGATAACATTGACACACAGGTTAGAGGAAAGATAGATAGACCAGTGAAACAGTCTGGAACACAGCAAACAAATGTTGAGGCAGAACAAGATGATGACATGGATGAAGGCGTTTATGCTTATGGCCAAGGATCAGAATATAAGAACATGATGCAACAAAGGCAAGTTGGGATAAATGACCATGAATTGAATTTAGATGAAGATGGTAATGTGGAAGAGGAAGAAGAGGAAGATAGTGAAGAGAAAGGTAAAAATCTTCCAGGGAGATGATTTTCATTGTATGTTGTATTTATGCATGCCAATGTCTGTGTCCCACTTTGAAAATTATTTAATTTCTACTCAACAAGAAAATGTTAGACCAGTTTGAAATGAAATTGTTTTGCAAATAACAGATTAAAATGTAGCACAAATGATGGTATTTGTCTGTGAGAGGGTAGAAAACGTTTAGGGAAAAAGAGAAATTGGTACTTACCAGTATTTTCATCATTTGCTACAATGTTTTAGAAAGCCTTCCCTGGCAAGGTCATCAAAACATGGGATTGTGTGGGAAAGAATTAACTCTTTACCACATGACAAATTTTAGACTAGTCCACATTGAAAACATTTGCAAATGACAAATCAAACATGGCTTAACCCTTTCCCAAACGACAAAGTTTGGACTGGTCCAAACTGAAAGAGTTTGCAGACGACAATTTTAAATTTGATGAAAATGGCAGAAAGTTATCAAAAAGGGTAGAAAACAGTGTGGGAAAAGGAGAAATTGCTCATTACGAGCAATTTCTCCTTTTCCCACAGTGTTTTCAAAAGACTTGTACTGCAGACACGTGAAAACCAGGGCTTGTTTGGGAAGGGGTTAAAAGCTAATATTTGTGTTTGGAAGGGTAGAAAACATTGTAGAAAAATGAGGAATACTGGTTACTAGGAAACTGTGCAGGCTGACATGGGTATATACTGTTTGCAGATGCATAAACCCTTTACTAGAGGATCCCGAGTTTAACCCTTTACCACACAATCCCGAGTTTTAACAACCTTGAGGAAGAGAACTTTTGAAAACATTGTGGAAGAAGGAGAAAATGGTGGTAAACAGCATTTTCTCCTTTTCCTGCAATGTTTTCTGCCCTTTCCAAAACAAATTTTAATTTTTGAGTCACATTTGTGTTGTTGTTTGCAAATGTTTTCAATTTGGGCAAGTCTAAAATTTTGTCATTTGGTAAAGAGTTGAACAACCCTGAAAAAGAAGGCTTTTGTAAACATAGTGAGAAATTGCTGGTAACCAGCATTTTCTCCTTTTCACGTAATGTTTTCAACCACTTCAGAGACAAATTCCATCATTTGAGCCAAACTGACTTTGTCATTTTACAAATGCTTTTAAGTTGGAAAAATCTCAAATTTGGTTGTGTGGTAAATAGTTGAGGCCCCCTTTTCACGGAGCATGACTCACATATAATAAACAAACGCCATCTTTAACAGAACAGGTTTCAAAATTTGCAAAATGCAAGCCAGAATTGCAAAATGTGAACTGAATTCGAAAGCATTTGAAAAAAAATGTGAGTTTTATTGTTTTTTTTGCAAATTAACCCATTACCACACAATTCCAAGTTTTAACAACCCTGAGAGATTAGGCTTTTTAAAACATTGTAGGTGAAGGAGCAGCAACCAGTATTTTCTCCTTTTCCAACAATGTTTTTTACCTTTCAGAAAGGAATCGAATCATTTGAGTCACAATTAATTTGTCATCTGCACATGCTTTCAATTTGGACCAGCCTAAAATATTATCTTCTGGTGAAGAGTTAAGTACAGTTTCCAAAGATTCTGTTGCTTCTGAAGGATTTCTTTTTTGAAGTTCAACCTTATTTTGTTTTTTTTATTGTCGGCGACCTTAATTCCTGACCTTATGTTGGATATGAGTCCAAAACTTTGGTAAAGATATGACCCTTATCCAAATAATCCCAGATTCACGACCCTGAGAAAAAAACCTTTTGAAAACATTGTGGGAAAAGAAAAAAATGCTGGTAATCAGCATTTTCCTCTTTTCCCACAATGTTTTCTTAAATTCCAGAAATAAATTTCAATTTTTGAGTAACATTTATTTTGTAGACTACAATTTAATGCTCTTAATTTGGACAAGTTAAACATTTTGCTGTTTGTTAAAGAGTTAATTCTTGCCCTTATGTTGGATTTGGTCGAGTAAACAACTTGTTTGGTAAAGATTTAACTCTGTACCATACAGCAAAATTTTAGACTGGTCCAGATTGAAAACATTTGCAGACAACAAAATAAATGTGAGCAAAAATTTGAACCTTGTTTTGGGTGGGTATAAAACATTTTGGGAAAGGAGAAAGTGCTGGTTACCAGTATTTTCTCCTTTTCCCACAATGTTTTCAAAAACCTTCTTCCTCAGGGTCATTAAAAGTCAGGATTGTGTGGTAAAGTAACAATTTAACCTCAAGAGTGCTTTTAATTTCCTAAATGGCAGGTTTATGGCTATATAAGTGGAAATTTTTGCAATTTTCCAAATTAAAAAAATTGGCAAACTTTTCTGTTTGTGTATTTTACCACAAATATACCATCAAATAATGAGTGTCTTGAAATCGCAAACATTTCTGTCTGTAAAATGTCCGTAAGCAGTAATTTGCAAATTTTTCAACACACATATATATTCACTTATACAGTATGATGAAAGTCCATTGGATCTATATTTGAGCCATGCTCTGGCAAAAGGGGGTTGAATACATCTCCGTGGCACATTATACCAAGCTAGTCATTACATAATTATAGACCCATAAAATCCACTATGTCCAACAGCCAGTTGAATGACCAGGTAGATTCGTCCTTTGAGCTTCAGAAAATTGACCAAAAGCAAAAAGTTTCGACTCGGCTCAGCCTGAGCCGACTGCCCAGGCCGACCTGGTTGGATA
This sequence comes from Tridacna gigas, assembly GCA_945859785.2. Classification (NCBI taxonomy): domain Eukaryota; kingdom Metazoa; phylum Mollusca; class Bivalvia; order Cardiida; family Cardiidae; genus Tridacna; species Tridacna gigas. The sequence goes on from OX244030.2 coordinate 24,912,072, forward strand.
CTTTTTGCAAATGCACAAAATGCCCTTTTCACAGAGCATGTGCTATTTTTATTGCAGTTTCTCCCGAGGGTAAAAGAAAAGCTGCTGAAGAAGGTTCTCCCACAAACAACAAAAAACAGAAATTTGATTCAGATGCAAAGCAAGACTCTGGTAAGAGCCTGTACTAATTTTTACATTTTTACAGTGCATAAATCACTTAAAGCATGAAGTTTTTGCAGATGACAAATGAATGAGTCTCAAATGATGAGATTTGTCTTTGAAAAAAAGGTAGAAAAGAAATTGTTTGAAGAGAGCAAAATGCCTTTTTTTTTTCCTGATCTCACAATGTTTCCAAAAACTATCTTCTTCGGGTTTGTTTTACTCTTCAGATGACAAAATTTTCGCCTTGTCCAAATCGAAAGCATCTGCAGACAACAAAATTTATGTTACTCAAAACATAAATTTGTCTTTCATAGGGTAAAAAACATTGTGGGAAAAGGAGAAAATGCTGGTTACCAGCATATTTCTCTTTTTCCCACAATGTTTTCAAAAACCTTTTTTCTCAGGGTCATTAAAAGTCAGCATTGTGTGGTAAAGGGTTAAAAACAGGATTGTTTTTAAATAGTTTAGGCAATCTGTACTCTTTACCTGACAAGGAAACTTTGTACCTGGCATTTTTCAGAACTTTACATATGACAAATATGACTTAAAGGATTGTACGAGGACTGTTCGATAAATTTGTGGATTTTTGTTGTCAAAATAAGACTACAGACGACTAATTAAGACCATGTTTTGCATATATATTAAACAATATATAGCGGAAACTTTAAGAGGTTGGCATACTTTTTCTACATAATCACTTTGAAAATTCACACATTTCATGTGCCTGGACACCCACATGCTAAATGGTTTCCTATGCTAGTCACCGATAATGGTTTGAATTGCATCCCTTTGTAGCACGACATAGGCAAACTTCCCACAGGTCTTTATTCACCTTGGTACGCACACAATTGATGCCATTACGCTAACAATGCCTGTGTTAATGATTTAATGGTTCAGAGGGAAAAGGTGCTCTGAAAAAAGTTTGAGAAAAGGAGAAAGTGCTAGTAACCAATATTTTCTTGTTTTCCCAAATTTTTTTCTACCATTTCAAAAGACATAATTTTATATTCTTCCATATGAGTCAAAATCAAAGTTTTGTCAGCAGATGCTCTTAATATTGATGGTGTGTCTTAAACTTTATATATCAGTAAAGAGTTAACCCTGTACCAAACGACAAAATATCAAGATTTTTTCAAATTCAAAGGGTTTGCAGAATACAAAATAAATGTGACTTAAAAATTGAAAACTTCTTTTTGAAGGATGAAAACATTTTGGGAAAAGTAGAAAACGCTAGTTACCAGCATTTTCTCCTTTTCCCACAATGTTTTTAAAAGTCCTCTACCTCAGGGTTGTTAAATCTCGGGACTGTGATAAAGGACTAAAAGAGAATAATCATGTTATAGAAATGTAGTATTTAACCCTTAACTCTTTACCAGACGACAAAATTTTAGACTGGACCTAATTGAAAGCATTTGCAGACAACAAATTAAATGTAGCCTCAATAGTGATTTATGTATTGGATAGGGTAGAAAACATTGTGGGAAAAGGAGAAAATGCTGGTTACCAGCATTTTCTCCTTTTCCCACAAGGTTTTCAGAAGGCTTCTTTCCAAGGGTCGTTAAAAGTCGGGATTGTGTGGTAAAGAATTAAAGCCCTGGAACTGACTTCACTTGTTTTTGCAGACAGTGTAGATCAAGATCAGACATCACAGAATGTGCAGTCTGGTCTTTGATCTACAGTGTCTGCTACTTTGTTACATATCCTGAGGGAAACATCCTTAAAACAGCAATAATTCAGACTGTTTTTCCTAATTAAAAAGGTCCAAATCATTTATTCAGTGCTTTAAGGGTTGATTTTTTTGTCAAGGTAATATCTTTTTGTTGTAGGCACAAAGAAGAGAAAACACAGGGTTAGAGTGAAGAAAGAGAAAGTTGCTAAGGCAATTTGTGCAAGGTAAGTGCCAATTTGTTTCTCTGTACCATCTTGATTTGCTTAACCCTTTACCGGACAATCGCGTGTTTTAACGACCCTGATGATAACCAGCATTTTCTCCTTTTCCCACAATGTTTTCTATCCTTACCAAAACAAATTTTAATTTTTGGGTTACATTTATTTAATGCTTTCAATTTGGACTAGTCTAAAATTTTGTTGTTTGTTTAAGAGTTAACAACAGAATTTTTGACTGGTTCAAACTGAAAGCATTTGCAGATGACAGATTTTACACAAAATTATGAAATTTGTCTTTCAGAGGGTAGAAAACAATGTAGGAAAGAGAGAAAATGCTGGTTACCAGAATTTTCTCTTTTTCCCACAATGTTTTCATTAAGTCCTTTTCATTGTGGCTGTTAAAACACAGGATTGTGTGTTAAAGGGTTAAGATATTTGTTTGATGAGAGCCATTGTTATAAGAGGTAATGCACTTAGCCCGGTTTCATAAAAGAAAAAACTTCTGTCTCTTATTAGCTCAAATCCGCAAACATACTCATTTTCTGACTTAAATTGAGTTTGTTGAATTTTACAAAAGTCTGGCCCGCTCTGGTAACTCAGTGGGTAGCATGTCTGACTCGTAACCTGGTGGTTGCGAGTTTGATACCCGGTTGAGGCAAGCTTTCCTCCAAGTGATTTTTCGCCTCTCACCTCTGATGCATGCGAGAAAAGTAGTTAGTGGCTTTGGAAAGAAAGTTGTGTCAGTACTGGTGTGAGAAAGCCAGGAAACACATGGGTGCGTCACTGATCGCCATGATATGACCTGAGCTGTTAAAATGGCTTTAAACTCCAATACAAACAAACAAATACAAAAATCTGTTAATGTTTGTGAAATGCATCTCAAATAATGAAACCCAACCATAGTCAGAAGTTGAGTCTGTTGTCAGATTTGAGCAAAGTTGGAGACTTAAGTATTTTTTAAAAACTAGGCCGTAGTCTTTTTCTAAGCCAAGCCTGTACTAAATTTAAAATTTGATACATGTTGATTTTACAAAGATGTTTTTTAACCACTTACCACACAATTCTGCTGGCTTTTGAAAAGTGGGAAAAGGAGATAATGCTGGTAATCAGCATTTTCTCCTTTTCCCACGTTTTCTACCTATTCCAAATCAAATTTCAATTTTTTGAGTCGGATTTATTTTATTTCTAGCTCACCTGAGCACAACATGCTCAAGGGGAGCTTTTAGGATCACCCGGTGGCCATTGTTCGTCTTGCGTCTGTGCGTCGTTTGTCGTGCGTCATCAACAATTCTTTAAAACATCATCTCCTCCTAAACCATTGGGCCAATTTGGACCAAACTTGGCAGGAATGTTCCTTGGGAGGTCCTCTTTAAAAAATGTTCACAAAATTTGATTCCATCAAAAACTCTGGTTGCCATGGCAATGAAATGGAATTTTCTAAGAAGTTCTTTAAAAATCTTCTCCTCTGAAACCGCTGGTCAGATTTTGAAATAATTTTACAGGAATGTTCCTTGGGTGACCCTTTTCAAAAAGTGTTCGCGAAATTTTGATCTGTCGAAAAACATGGCTCTGGTGAATGGGGGCTACTTGCACTATATGGATATGAAGAAATTCTTAAAAATTCATCTTCTCTGAAACCGCTGGTCAGATTTTAAAATAATTTCACAGAGATATTTCTTGGGTGACCCTTTTCGAAAATTGTTTGCGAAATTTTGATCCATCAAGAAACATGGCTCTGGTGAATGGGGGATACTTGACCTATACGGAAATGAAGAAATTCATAAAAATTCTTCTTCTCTGAAACGGCTGGTCAGATTTTGAAATAATTTCACAGAGATGTTCTTTGGGTGACCTTTTTCAAAAAGTGGTTGCGAAATTTTGATCCGTCAAGAAACATGGCTCTGGTGACGGGGGGCTACTTGCACTATACGGCCATGAAGAAATTCTTAAAAATTCTTCTTCTCTGGAACCGCTGGTCAGATTTTGAAATAATTTCACAGGAATGTTCCTTGGGTGACTCTTTTCAAAATTTGTTTGCGAAATTTTGATCCGTCAAGAAACATGGCTCTGGTGACTTGGGGCTACTTGCACTATACGGCCATGAAGAAATTCTTAAAAATTCTTCTTCTCTGAAACGGCTGGTCAGATTTTGAAATAATTTCACAGAGATGTTCCTTGGGTGACTCTTTTCAAAATCTTTCCGCGAAATTTTGATCTGTAAAGAAACGTGGCTCTGGTGACGGGGGGCTACTTGCACTATATTGATATGAAGAAATTCTTAAAAATTCTTCTTCTCTGAAACGGCTGGTCAGATTTTGAAATAATTTCACAGAGATGTTCCTTGGGTGACCCTTTTCAAAAATTGTTCGCGAAATTTTGATCTGTCAAGAAACATAGCTCTGGTGAATGGGGGCTACTTGCACTATAGGGAAATGAAGAAATTCATAAAAATTCTTCTTCTCTGAAACGGCTGGTCAGATTTTGAAATAATTTCACAGAGATGTTCCTTGGATGACCCTTTTCAAAAAGTGTTCGCGAAATTTTGATCTGTCAAGAAACATGGCTCTGGTGACTGGGGTCAAATTAGAGCAATACCTTGTGGGCATTCTAGAAGCCACATTTTTTGCTCAATTGACTTGAAAATTTATCAGATTGTTTGCCTTAATTAAATCTTGGATGAGATTGAAATTGGGTCATCTGGGGTCATAAAGTAGGTCACTAGGTCAAATTAAAGAAATACCTTGTGGGCACTGTAGAGGCCACAATTCTAGCTAAATTGACTTGAAAATTGGTCTACATATTTGACTTGATGATATCTCGGATCAGTTAGAAACTGGGTCTCATAGGGTCATAAACTAGGTCACTGGGTCAAATTAAATAAATGTATTGTGGGCACTGTAGAGGCCACAGTTTTTGCTCAACTCACCTGAAAATTTGTCAGCATGTTTGACTTGATGATATCTTAAATGGATTTGAAATTGGGTCACATAGGGTCATAATCTAGGTCACTAGGTCAAATTACAGAAATACCTTGTGGGCACTCTAGAGGTGACAGTTCTTGCCCAATTCACCTGAACCTTGGTCAACAATTTTGTCTTGATGTCTCGGATGAGTTTGAAATATGGTCACATAGGGTCATAAACTAGGTCACTAGGTCAAATTGAAGAAAGACATTTTGGACACTCCGGAGGCCACATTTTCAGCTCAACTGACCTGACAACTGGTCAGAATGTTTGTCTTAATAATATCTCAGATGAGTTTTAAATTGGGTCATTATGACCCTGCATTGGAATTTCGCCTAATGACTCAGGTGAGCGATCCAGGGCCATCATGGCCCTCTTGTTTATGAATGCTTTCAATGTGGACCAGTCTAACATTTTGTTGTTTGTTAAAGAGTTCAAAGTGGTATATTTAAAATAAAAGCTGAAATTTATGTTTTCAAAAGCCTCTATCCTGAGAGTCATTAAAACTAAGGATTGTGTGCTGAAGGGTTAAATAGAATGGACATTCCCAGTCAGTACTCAAGATATGGATAATACAGTTTTAAAGCAGTTTCTTTTCAGAATATCTGGCAAAGAACTGGTCAGTGTGGAATCAAGATCAGAATGCAGATCTTGATCTATGCTGTTGGCACAGGTAATTAAATATGGGATGAAATTCTGAATTGTCTATTTTTTTAGGTGCAAAAAGCCTGGACATCTTTCATTTCTGTGCAATGAGCCAGAGGATAGAGCATGTAACCTGTAAGAGCTTATTTTTGCTTCATTCGTAACCAAATAGCCCCACATTTTAACAAACATGATAAAGAACGCTTTAGAAAATGTTGTAGGAAATGGAGAGAATAATGGCACCCTGCATTATTCCCTTCCCACAAATATTCCTTCCCTTCAAAAGAGTGGGTCAGGAATTTGGTTTAACATATAACATTGCAAATATGTCATTACATGTACTTAGTTCCACTTGTGCAATGCTTTTGAAAAAAATTAGGGTAAAGAAAAAAGGTGTTTGTACATGTAATTGACAATTGCACCTTTTTCTGAAATGTTTTCCATTTAATTCAAAGAAAGGGATTTTGCTTTTCATTAAATGTTCTTGTCTGTTGCTCTGTATTCTGTGTGGAGTGGCTTAAAACTAGACTGTGCAGTGAAGGGTCAACCCTTAACCCTTTCCCAGCGAGAAGTAAATACAAGCACCAGGAAAGTTACTACAATACAGTATTCTTTTTCTTATATACCTACCACTTTCAAAGACAAAATTTTGCAATTATTGACATTTTATTTGATAACTGTAAACAGCATTAAAAAGATAATGGTAAAGTGGCCAGAAACTATGGTTTTATGAATGGCAGATAAATATTATAGAGTAACATTTTGACCAATTAAATTGCAAATCAATGTGTTCATTTTCTGCGCATGAGGTACACCATCATACCCTATGTGGAACTGTATTTCTCAGTTTGTAGATACAGATGCTTTTCGTCATGTTAAATTATCAGTGTGCAACGCATGTATTTGAGGCGGAAAATTTTCAGGTGTATGATAGATAGTAATACTTTGGCTGGTTGTTGTTAGTGTATAAAATGGCTCCTAGATTTTTTCAGCAGAGCTCAGCCCTGGGATTCCTTCTTATCTCACGGCTGATCGTTGTTGCGACGATGGTTTTTGGGAATGCAGCCAGTGGCTCAGGAAGAATATTGTGTAAAGTACCAGTGAAAGTAACTCCAGAAAGTATGGATGGTGCAGTGGCAGCCATAATTGAAACAATATTGTAAATTGCATTCAGCATCATAGATGCAAACAGACTTTTTCAACAGATAATGTATATAAATATATAAAGTAGATAGATAAGTTTGGTAGCATATAAGGGATGTTATATTTTTTTTTCAATATTTATCTCTTGTTTCAATGTCTCAAGTTGGTAATGTTTTAGAAAATAGCCTATGATAGCCTACAATTACTGTATTTTTCAGTTGTAATGAAGTCGGCCATCTCAGAAAAGACTGTCCAGATGCCAGCACAAACGACGAGGAACTCAAGGATATGACCAACACAAGGTGTAGAAGGTATACATTCACCCTTTACCAAATGATGCCGAGCCTGATAGTTCATTCTGTTGCATACAGGACTTTAACTCTTTACCACACAATCCCTACTTTTAACGACCCTGTGGAAGAAGCCTTTTGAAGACATTGTGGGAAAAGGAGAAAATGCTGGTAACAAACATTTTCTCCTTTTCCCACAATGTTTTCTACCCTTCCCAAAAAAAGTTTCATTTTTTCTGTCTCATTTATTTTGTCTTCTGCAAATGCTTTCGATTTGGACCAGTCTCATATTTTGTTATTTGGTAAAGAGTTAACTCTACCAAACGACATAATTTTAGACTGGTTCAAATTGAAAGCATTTGTAGACGTCAAAATGAACATGAATGAAAAATTGAAATTTGTTTTGGAAAGGATAGAAAACATTGTGGGAAAAGGAGAAAATGCAGGTAACCAGCATTTTCTCCTTTTCGCACAGTGTTTTCAGGGCTTCTTCCTCAGGGTCATTAAAACTCGGGATTGTGTGGTAAAGGGTTAAACCAGGGGTCGCTGGCTTGTTCTCCAGCTCCACAAATGTCTTTCTGAGGATTGATGATAGTCATTATACCCCCCACAACGAAGTGGAGGGGGGTATACTGGAATCGCCATGGCTGTCCGTCCGTCTGTCTGTAGACACAATTTTGTCCGGAGCGTTTTTCCTACAGTTTTTCAAATAGTGCACTGAAATTTACACATAATGTTTGGGTACATATGAAATTGTGCATGTGCAATTTTCACGACCTTGCTGCCATTGGTTGCCGAATTATCTCCCCTTAAGCTTGTTGCCCTTTGTAAATTTTAATTATGGATTTTTGTCCATGGCATAACTTCCAAAGTATAGAAGCTAGGAACTTCAAACTTGAGACAAAGTTAGATCACATTAAGGAGAAGTGCAGTGTACAAGAACAGTAACTCTATTTCATTTTTTTTTCGAGTTATTGCCTTTTGTAAATTTTAACTTTGGATTTTTGTCCAGGGCATAGCTTCCAAAGTATAGAAGCTTATGACTTCAAACTTCACACACAGATAGATCACTATAAGGCAAAGTGCAGTGTACAAGAACCATAACTCTATTCCATTTATTTTTCGAGTTATTGCCCTTTGTAAGTTTTAACTTTTGGATATTTGTCCGGGGCATAACTTCTGAATCATTTAAGCTAGTGACATTAAACTTCACATACAGATAGACCACATTAATGAAAAGCGCAGTTTACCAGTACCGTAACTCTTTTCCCACTTTTTTTTTCAACTCTTATTTTTTTACGAAACCATTCTGCATTCTGTGACAAAGACTTGTTTTGTGACAAGGAGCTGGTGGGGGGTATGATCACTTTTAGTGATAGCTCTGGTTGTGACAGGATTCATTCCTCTCCCACCACTGATCCTTGTTTTAATGACTGTAATGTAGAAAAGCAGCCAGTGGCATGGGAAAATTTTATGCATATTAGTGGTGAAAGAAACCCCAGAAAAGCATGGATAGTGGGACTGGCCACAGCGATACAGCTAATAATGTTGAAAAGGGCATTTAACACCTTACAAATTTACCAAATAACTAATTTTAGCACTTGTCAAATTAAATAAATTGGAGTGGCCAACATGATGGAACTTTTGGAGGATAGAAAGAATTGAAGAAAAGGAGAAAATGCGGGCAACCAGCATTTTTCCCGTTTCCCACTGTATTTTCAACAGATTGTATTATTTTTTTGTATTTCATGTTAGAAATCTGGATTGTTTGATAAAAGGTTAAGAGAGTTACACTTCCTCAAGTTGCTCCTTTCCCTGAACTAATGCTTGAAAAATTCCTCATTTCCTGTCGACATTTTATAGGACAGTTTAATCAAAAAGTGGAAATTTAGAGAGTATTTCTCATGAAACAGGCATTTTCTCCTTTTCCTGAAATATTTTCTACCCTTTCAAAGACAAACCCCAGGATGTTAGACATGCCCATCTGTCATCTGCAAATGATTTCAGTATTGGCAAATGTACAAAATGGTTTTATGGTGAATAGTTACAATCTCAAGGACAGTATGATCTTAAGGACAGTACAGATTCAAGAGCCTATAGTTCATGTGCAGGATTTGATTTTCTAGGGTTACTTATTGTTCTTTTGCAGATGCAAGGAATTAGGACACATTAAAAAAGATTGCCCAGATAGATGTTTTAGGTAAGTGTTACTGTGAGTGTGACCTCTGGGTTACACACAGAATATTATGTCGTAACTTTCCTAGTGGTGCTATTTGATTCGAGCAGAGTGAGAAAAGTTGATATCATGCGAGAACGAAGGTCAAGCAAGATGTCAAAATTTTCTTACACAGCGAGAAGTAAAAATAAGCACCAGGACAGTTACTACAACATAATACTCCTTTAATTATATACCTACAACCTTCGACGACAAAAGTTTGCAATTATTGACAGTTTATTTGACATTTTATTTGAAAACAGTATACAAAATAATATAAGTAATGGTGTGGTGGGTAGTAACTTTGTTTTTATGAATGGCAGATGACTATTACAGCATAACATCTTGACCAATCAAATCACAAATAAATACATCTGTACATCTTTCACACATGAGATATGTCATCATAACAGAATTATTTGGAATTCTATTTGACATTGTGTAGATACAGATTTTTTCTCTGTCTTGAGTGACATTTTATCCATGTGCGACACATGTATTTGAGCCGAAAAATTTTTAGGTGTATTATTAAATCATTTTTCATACATAGTAAAATAAATTGGAAAAAAAATCTTTTTAGCACAATCCAGAAGACCTGAATCTCTCTTATGTTGTATGTAGCAACATGTTGCTGTTCTTACACAGGATTTTTCAGTTGAAAGAACTTCTTCCCTGGAATCATAAATGTTTATAAAACTTTTCATGCTGAACTGAGTTTTGCTTGAAATTTCAGACTTAAATAAATATGAACCATGCTCAAAGAAAAGGGGATTTAATACATTCAGCAAAAAACGTTGACTCAGGTCAGCCTGCAAAGTCAGCACAGGCTGATCTGGCTCGAAACTTTATGCTATTGGTCAGTTTTCTGTATGTCCAAGGACCATTGCACCTCTGAATTCAGTTGGTTGTTAGACAAAATGGATATAATGGATCCCCAATTAATAGTATGTGATGACTCTCTTGGTATCATTTATCACAGAGAAGCATTAACCCCCTTTTTCCAGAGCATGGCTCATATACTTTGATTCAGTAACTTCAGTAAATTCTTAACTTTGGAGGCAACTTCTTACATTAATTTGTATTTTTCACATGTTCTCCATGTCTGATGTTTTGATGAAATGTTAAAGTTGAGCACAAACTCACCTGAGCATAAACTGAAGTTATATAAGCATGGCTACCGTAATATGAGAATTCAGTATTTAGCAACCCATTGGGGTCATTTGCTCCCTCACCTCTTTCAGGGTCTTTGACAGTAGTTGCAAATTTGTTCATATGGTGTATGTTAACTCAGATAGGATGCCTTGTTTTAATGAATATAAAAAAGAGCTGCACCTACTTTTACTGAAATATTTGAGCCATGCTCTGTGGAAAGGGGACTTACTGCATCTCAGTGATGCTCTATATCAAGCAAGTCATCACATAAAATCCTTTTTGTTTAACAAGAGACTGAATCATGAGGTATAATAACCTTTTGATATGTAAAAAAAAATAAGGATGGCAAAAAGTTTCTGCACATGTCAGCCTGCACAGACAGCGCAGATATAGGTTGATACTTTTTGCAGATGCATTAAGCCCCCTTTTCACAGAGGGCCCATTTAGATTTAAACCTATACATATGCAAAGAACACATTTGCAGATTGATTTTTGGCTGGGCTGTTTTCACAGGACACATTGTTATTGTTTGGTATTTTTCAGATGTAATGAAGTTGGCCATACCAAACAGAATTGTCCGAAACTTGCAGAAGAATCTTGCAGAAGGTAAGATATTGTGTTAGCCCCAAGAAATGTTTTCATTTTCATTTTCAAATTTTTGGTTGTAAAGACTGGTTACCTTGAGCATTGCTCACAGGAAGAGAACCAGTCAGTTAGGAAAGATAAATTACTGTATGTACTCAACTATAGGACACCTTTGCTTATTAGACTCACCCCAGCCTTTGTGATTCATAATCAGGGATTTCACAGATGGCCTCCTATGAGACACTGGTAGACTTAATACTGACCACAAGAATCATGCTAAAACTGTGAGTATTCAGCTAGAAATATGCCTCGCAGTAATTGTGATCTGTCGGAGTTGCATCATTCCATTCTGCTTTGAATGGCTTTGGTACCACAGAGGCATCGACAAAAAGAAACCAAAAGATATATACAAGCCATACTTTGTGAAAAGGAGGCTTGGTGCATCGGCAAACAGTATCAACCTAAGTCTGCCTACGCAGTCCACTTAACTCTTTACCACACAATCCCGAGTTTTAACGACCTGAGGAAAAAGCCTTTTGAAAATATTGTGGGAAAAGGAGAAAATGCTGGCAACCAGCATTTTCTCCTTTTCCCACAATGTTTTCTACCCTTTCATAGATTGAAATGGTCATTTTTGTGACTTTTAATTTGTCATCTGCAAATGCTTTCAATTTGGACAAGTCTAAAATTTTGTCATTTGGTAAAAAGTTAAGACATTCATAAGCATGTGAGCTATTGCTAGGGTAATAATCATGACTGATTTACTGTTGAAAGTGGCATGAAACCTCGTTCAAACAATCTATTTTTTCCAGGTGTAGTAAACATGGACACACAATTAAACAGTGCCCAGTGCCAGATCCAAGAACCTGCAACAGGTCTGTCTAATCCTATTTCAAACTTTCCTGAGTGTTAACAATTCTGAGGTGAAATGCTATTACCTCTTTACCAAACAACAAAATTTTGGACTGGACCAATTTGAATGCGTTTGCAGATAACAAGTTAAATATAGCTCCAATGAGATTTCTGTCTTTGATAGGGTAGAGAACATTATAGGAAAAGGAGAAAATGCTGGTTACCAGCATTTTCTTCTTTTCCCAAAATGTTTTCAAAAGACTTCTCTGTTGGAATTGGTGACATTCAATATTGTATGTACTCTCTTAAAGACAAATTTTGTTATCTGAGTCACATTTGTCATCTGCATTTTGACAAATTCAAAATTTTATTCTATGTTAACTCTTTACCAAAAGACAAAGTTTAAACTGTTTTAGACCAGCCCAAATTGAAAGCCTTTGAAGACACCAAATATGACTGCAGAATTTGAATTTGCTTTTTGAAGGGTGGAAAACTTATGGGAAAAGGAGAAAATGCTGCTTACCAACATTAGCTTCTATTTCCACAAATATTTTCAAAAGCTTTCTATGTCGAGGTCGTTAAAAGTCGGGATTGCATGGTAAAGAGGTAAAGAGCTTATTGTACTAAAGGATAAAAAATTTGAATTTGTCCATAATGGAGGCATTTACAGATAACAAATGAAATGTGGCTCAAACTGTTAGATTTGTCTTCGAGGGGACAGAATACCAGTAGATAGTGAAAACTGGAGAAAGCATTAGCACTTTCTTCTTTTTTCACAATGTTTTTGAAGGCCTTCCTAGGTAGAATTGTAAAGAAATAAAGCATTGTTGAGAGATCAGAGTTACTTATCAGCTGGTATGCAGATTCGCTTTCAGTGCCTAATGGGTCTAAATAGGTTTTCCAAGTCTGGCCCTTGTAAGGACAGATAATTTGCTCTACTATAGTACTTTCAACTGGGTGTTACAAATTTCTTATTTATTTGGGGGAGCAATACAGAACTTTGGCAACCTCTGTGTTTTTTTTTTTTTTTTTTTTCAGGTGTAAAACCAAAGGCCATGTTGCCAGAGATTGTGACAGGCCAGACAATAGGACCTGCAGTGTGTAAGTGTCTATTCTATTTTACACTAGCACAGGATTTATGTAACACTTTACCAAACGACAAATTCTAGACTCTTCCAAATAGAAAACATTTGCACAGGACAAAATTGTAATTGGTTCCAATAAAGTGAAGTTCTTTGACAGGGTGGGAAACATTGGGGAAAAAGGAGAAAATGCTGGTTACCAGCATTTTCTCCTTTTCCCACAATGTTTTCAAAACCCTTTTCTCTTAGGGTCGTTAAAAACCAGGATTATTTCAGTGAAGGGTTAAGCAATGTATCCCTAGGGCCAAGGTGAGCCCTGCTCAATAGCTTGATCTGTAACATACGAAATTGAGATCCTGCTAAACTCTTCCTGAAGCTCAATGATACTACCTGCAACAGGAGTGATTTTTCATACATAGCTGAACATTGTTTCAACGATGTTAATCAAGAAAACCAGCATGTGGCTTGATATAGTGTTGTGGAAAGTTTTCATAAAAGACACTACAATAATGCATGGATAAGTGCTGTGGCCTCTGTGACATGATTGAAATAATGTTGAAAATGGCATTATTTACCTTACAGAATGAAAATATCAAGATGCTATTGCCCTGGGGCTCACATCTTTTGTAAAGAGGATTTTCACTGAAAATCAAGCACCTGCTGCCGAACTGTTTTCACACAATAAATATAGATATGGATAAAAAACAAATTAAATAGAAAAAAAATAAAGCAATTTTTTTCTTGTTTATTTTATTGCTCATGACACAACAAAGAGAAGACATTTTATTAACCATTTTTATACGCCCGTCGAAGACGGGACGTATTATGGGATCACCCGTGGCGGGCGGGCGGCGTCCAGTTCTTTGTCCGGAGCATATCTCCAAAACTATACTACCTACGGTTATGAAATTTCATGCGTGGATAGATCTCATCAAGGGGGAGTGCAGTGCACAGGAATCATAACTCTTGCTTCCTTAATTTTTGAGTTATTGCCCTTTCTTGTTTTTCATACTTGAATTTTGTCCGGTGAATATCTCCAATACTATACTACCTAGGGTTATGAAATTTCATGAGTGGATAGATCTCATCAAGGGGGAGTGCAGTGCACAGGAATCATAACTCTTGCTTCCTTAATTTTTGACTTATTGCCCTTTGTTGTTTTTCATACTTGAATTTTCTCCGGAGCATATCTCCAAAACTATACTACTATGGTTATGAAATTTCATGCATGGATAGATCTCATCAAGGGGGAGTGCAGTGCACAGGAATCATAACTCTTGCTTCCTTAATTTTTCAGTTATTGCCCTTTCTTGTTTTTCATACTTGAATATTGTCCGGTGAATATCTCCAATACTATACTACCTACTGTTATGAAATTTCATGTCTGCATACATCTCATGAAGGGGGAGTGCAGTGCACAGGAATCATAACTCTTGCTTCCTCAATTTTTCAGTTATTGCCCTTTCTTCTTTTTCATACTTGCATTTTCTCCGGTGAATATCTCCAAAACTATACTACCTAGGGTTATGAAATTTCATGCCTGCATACATCTCATTAAGGGGGAGTGCAGTGCACAGGAATCATAACTCTTCCTTCCTTAATTTTTGACTTATTTTCATACTTGAATTTTGTCTCGAGCATATCTCCAAAACTATACTACCTATGGCTATGAAATTTCATGCGTAGATAGATCTCATCAACTGGGAGTGCAGTGCACATGAACCATAACTCTTGCTTAATTTTTGACTTATTGCTCTTTCTTTATTTTGAAACTTTAATTTTGTCCAGTGCATATCTTCAGAACTATACTAGGATATGAAATTTCATGCGTGGATACATTCCATCAACGGGAAGTGCTGTGCATATAAATTTCAACTCTTGCCTGCTTAATTTTTCAGTTATTGCCCTTTCTTGTTTTTTTTTCGAACTTGGATTTTGTATGATGCATATCTCTCAAACTATACTACCTTGGGTTATGAAATTTTAGGGCTGGATACATCTCATCAAGGGGTAGTGCAGTGCACATGAAATATAAATTGCTTATTTTTTATGCACCCTTTCAAGACAGGATGTAGACACTGGATCTTTGTTAGACTTAATTTACACAAACTTTACCACTGTGCAGACTGGTGTTCTCGAAGTGTATTACTCAGACCATAAGGCTGTGTGGATAGCCTTGTAGAAACAACAGGAAATCTAGATCATGTCATTACAGAAAGTCTTATTACAGAAAGTAAGCTACTGGTTGACCTAAATTCACTAAGTGACGTGTAGGAACCCTCTCTGGAGCCTCATGCAAAGTTCCAAGTCTCTGTCAGTTATAGTTGCTAAGAAAAATTTGACAAAAATTTAGTACCATACTATTATCTGTCGTAATATTGACAAACTTGTATAACAGGAAGTAGATGACTTGTAGACCTGAATCGAATAAGCAGCATGTAGGAACCATATATACCTAAACTATTATAGCAAGTTTCAAGTCAGTGTTATAGTTGCTGTGAACAGTGTTATGATAATTTAGTACCATACCATAATCTGTCTAAAATGGACTAAGCTGTAAAATAGGAACAGGAATTTGTGAAGCAATATTTAAGAACCATACCCAAGCATCAACTTTTAAGTCAAATTGAGTTACAGTTGCTCAGAAATATATGACACAAGATGGGCCCATGGGTTACAGACAAGCAGGTAGGTGGACAGATTGGAGCAGGGGATAACAGCAGAGATGATTTGATGCCATATATTAACCCATTACCACACAATCCCTACTTTTGATGACCCTGAGAAATATGCCTTTAGAAAACATTGTGGGAAAAGCAGAAAATGCTGGTAACTCAATTTTTGAGTTACATTTACTTTGTCAACTGCAAATGATTTCAATTTGGACTAGTCCAAACTTTTGCTGTGTGGTAAAGAGTTAATAGTAATACAATAATAAACAAGAGTTCCGTCAACACAAATACACTGCCATTATCTTCAATCAACAGTAAAAAAAATATTCTGCACTACTATTTTTCTATACCTCCCCTTTATCATTATTATGCCCCAACTTTACAACTTGGGGTAAGACGGGCGTATCTTGCGACAATTTGCAGCTCTTGTTTTATCATGGCCGCCCCATGTACTTTCATTTTAAAAATGGCACTAACTGGCTCCAATTATTTCAATATGGCGCATACTTTTCTCATTTGCTGAAAGTGGTGGCACAGGAAAAAGAATGGCTGGGAGAACCCTGCTTACCATTATTTTCCCCTTTTCCCACAATGTTTCGAAAGCTTTCTGTCTCAGGGTTGTTTAAACTTGGGATTGTGTAGTAAAAGGTTAAAAAATTATAATCAATTTTGTATATTTCAGATGTGATCAAGTTGGTCATTTTAAACAGAATTGTCCCAGGCTTGCAGCAGAGTCTTGTAAAAGGTAAGATATTTTGTTAACCATTAGAAGCACTGTCATTTTCAAATTGGTTGAACAGTGACAAAGTAATTAATAACATATCAAGGGGTGAATGCGAAACTGTTCCATCTGCCTTTTGTATCATCTTGTTGCATTGAATTCATTCACACAGGTCAACACAACATATCTAAACAAGATGATCTAACAATGCTTTTCACAGAAATGAGCAGGTTTTTTTTTTTCCCCTCTCCTGTAAAGTTTTCCAAAATGCTGATGGAATAGTTGCGCATTCACACCTTTTTTTTAACAACAAGCATTACTGTGGTTGCTTTTGTTGGCTGACAGTTTAGATCAACACCAAACTACAATGGTATACCGTGGTATAACTGAAATGTTGTTAAGAGTAGTATAGAACACATTCAAGCAATCAGTTCTATCACTTTCAGGTGTAACAAACATGGACACACAGATAAAGAGTGTCCATTGCCAGATAAGAGAGTCTGCAGAAGGTATGTTTTAAAGTTACTCATCAGCCAATTAGCATTAAAATTACTTATCAGCCAGTAAAATTGACTTATCAGCCAGTAAGTGTTAAAATGATTTATCATTCAGTTAGCATTAAAATGGCTTATCAGCCTAGCCTGTCTTTAACACTTTACCACACAATCAAGAGTTTAAACAATCCTGAGAAAAGAGGGCATTTGAAGGCATTGTGGGAAATGGAGAAAATGCTGGTAACTAGCATTTTCTCCTTTTCCAATGACGTTAACTACCCTATCAGAGAGCTTAGGTTCATTTGTACTAATTTTGAATTTATTGTCTGCAGATGGTGTGAATTTGAAAGAGCCTAAAATTTGTCGTTTGGGAAAGGTCTCACAGTTAAATTTGTCAAGACTGCTTTATTAAGCAACCCTTTTCTCTAAATGATGCCAAGCCCTGTAGCTCAGTCGGTAGAGCACAGGACTTGAGAACAGGAGGTCGCTGGTTCGATCCCCGGCTTGGCCAATTCCTTTCCAAGAATTGATGATAGTCATTGCGACAGGATTCATTCCTCTCTCACCGCTGACCATTGTTTCGACGATGGTTATGTGGGAAAGCAGCCAGTGGCTTGGAAAGAATATTGTATGGAGTACTGGTAAAAGAAACTCCAGGAAAGCATGGATAGGTGCACTGGCCACCGCGATATAACTGAAATAATGTTGAAAATGGTGTTAGACACCATACAATCAATCAATCAATCAATCAATCAATCAATCAATCTCTATATGATGAAATTCAGACTCCTCAAAATGTTAAATTTGGGTCACTGGTACAGAAATACAGAGAGATCTCCTGTACAAAAAAGGGGTTAGAAGCATGAAATAAATAGAATATTTGTTTTTTCTGTGAAAGATGAATATTTGTTTTTTCTGTGAAAGATAGAAATTTATTTCATGTGGTGGACATCATATGGTAATATTTTCTCAAGTGGCACAGTGATGTTCTCTCAATGAAATAAATTTTGATCTTTCACAGAAAAAAACAAATATCCTGCATATCTTCTTGTTTGTAATTACAAGGCATATAGCTTTGTTACCACATGTGGTATACAGTATCATAGTGGTCCTAAAAGAAAACTCTTTGCGAAAATGTCCCTTGGGAAAATTTTGGGTGTTGTGGATTGAAAGTTTTGTAATCAAGAAATGAGCCACGCTCTTGCAAAAGGGGCTGTGATACACTGTAATAAGCAAGTCATAATTATGGATCCATAAAATTTATTTTGTGTAACAAACAACTGAATCACAAGCTTGACTGGTCCCTGCTGAAAATTGAATTGACCAGTAGCCAAAAGTTTGACCCATGTAAGCCTGCACGGACTGCACAGAGGTTTGATTAAGAGTAGAATTCACCAATTTTGTGAGTTATGGCCCTATTCATACTTCCTTTTGCAGTAATGGGGACATCTGTGATGTATTGATACATTTCTAGATTAATATAGTGTAAAATGGGGAAAATCTATCTTGATTTTCTCTATATTTACAACTTTGGACATGTCAGATTTGTTATACCCCCCACAACAAAGTGGAGGGGGGTATACTGGAATCGCCATGGCTGTCTGTCTGTCTGTCCGTCCGTCCGTCTGTAGACACAATTTTGTCTGAAGCTTTTTTCCTACAGTTTTTCAAGTACTGCACTGAAATTTACACATAATGTTTGGGTACATATGAAATTGTGCATGTGCAATTTTCACAACCTTGCTGCCATTTGTTGCCGAATTATCTCCCCTTAAGCTTGTTGCCCTTTGTAAATTTTAACTATCGATTTTTGTCCATGGCATAACTTCCAAAGTATAGAAGCTAGGAACTTCAAACTTGAGACAAAGTTAGATCATATTAAGGAGAAGTGCAGTGTACAAGAACAGTAACTCTATTTCATTTATTTTTCGAGTTATTGCCCTTTGTAAACTTTAACTTTGGATTTTTGTCCAGGGCATAACTTCTAAAGTATAGAAGCTTATGACTTCAAACTTCACACATAGATAGATCACTATAAGGCGAAGTGCAGTGTACAAGAACCATAACTCTATTCCATTTATTTTTTGAGTTATTGCCCTTTGTAAGTTTTAACTTTGGATATTTGTCCGGGGCATAACTTCTGAATCATTTAAGCTAGTGACATCAAACTTCATATACAGATAGACCACATTAATGAGAAGCGCAGTTTACAAGTACCATAACTCTTTTCCCACTTTTTTTTTTCAACTCTTATTTTTTTACGAAACCATTCTGCATTCTGTGACAAAGAGCTGTTTTGTGACAAGGAGCTGGTGGGGGGTATGATCACTTTTAGTGATGGCTCTAGTTTGTCATGTACTCCGGTAGCAATGCAGAACCATCCTAATCCTTGTTGGTTTTTTTAGGTGTAAAACCAAGGGGCATGTTGCCAGAGATTGTCACATACCAGACAACAGAGCCTGCAGAATGTAAGTGAGCCATGCCTTATGAAAAGGGAGCTTAATGCATCTACGAAAAGTACCGACCCAAGTCAGACTGCACACTGTGCGCAGTCCACGCAAGCTGGCCTGGGCTTTTTGCTATTGGTCAATTGTTTGTATGTCCAAGGACCAGTCTACCTCATTATTAAGTCGATTGTTAAAAAAGTGGCCACTATGGATCCGTAATTATGTGATGGATTGATTGCTATCATGGATCGGGGAGATGCATTAAACCCCCTCTTGCCGGAGCATTGCTCAAGTTTTTTGTCTATCTTACAAGAGCTCAGAGTTTTATTCTCATGAATAGACTCTGTTTTACTCTCTCAAGATCAGACTGAATGTTCTGGGCAATCTGGTTTTGATCTATGCTAGTCTGTGAAAGCCTTTGTTTTGGCCTTAGAACATATTCAAACTTTCCAGTGATATGCAAAAGCCCTTCTTTGATATTCTCTGTTGATCTTCACTGTCCAATATTTAATGAAATATTTAGGTCAAAAAACCCTTCAGATGGCAACAATTTGGTTCCTATTTCATGCTTTTTGGTAGTTAATCGGGAAATAATGGTGTATTATGGTTTGATAATTTTCACCGTTCCGACCGGTGAATGTACCAATTGATAAACTCATTGGTATGGAAATACCAAGAGCTCCCATGTACTTCACAAGTCCAAAGAAAAAAAGTGTCAGAAGCATGAAATAAATAGAATATTTGTCTATTTCAGTGAATGATTGAAATTTATTTCATCTTGTGAACATCATAAACTGTATTATTTTCATGAGTAGCTGAGCCACTTGTGAAAATATTACCAATGATGTTCACGAGATGAACTAAATTTTGATTTTTCACTGAAAAAAAACCCAAATATTCTCTATTTATTCGTATATTCATGGAAGCAAACCTTCACCAAGAAAAACAAATGTCCCCTATATTTCTTCAAGCGCTGAATTGAGCTTTACTTGTTGTTGCAGACAGTGTGTACACAATGTGGAATCTGACCATGGATCTACACCGTCCTCCACTTTAAAATATTTTGTCCCAAACAGTTTTAAAAATGCAATATATGTGTCTTTTGTACCGAGTAAGAATTATTAACTCAGCTGTTTTTGAAGAAAACATCGAGTTATTGTCAAAGCCCTGTCGTCATTGTGCAAAAACTTTGTCATTTTATAATATCTCCTGAAGAGATTTACCTCAACCTTTGACAAGTTGTTAACTAAGGGTAACCCAAACAACCAGGGCAGGTAATGATCAAATAAATTTTGACACAGTTATGCCTCTTTTGATGTAGAATTTTTAATGAAAATCAAGCAGCTGCAGCCGAACATTGACACCTGCATTTGGTGTTCTTGTTTGTTAACTCTTTACCACACAACCCCAGGTTTTTACAACACTGTGGAAAAAAGCCATTTAAAAACTTTGTGGGAAAAGGAAAAAATGCCAGTAAACAGCATTTTCTCCTTTTCCCAAATTGTTTTCTACCCTCCCTAAGACAAATTCGATTATTTGAGCATTATTTAATTTGTCATCTGCAAATGCTTTTGATTTGGACCAGTCTACAATTTTATTGTTTGATAAAGGATTAAACGCTGTAAAGATAAGATAAAATGTTTGAGGGCAAGAAGTTCCATTGATAGGCACTTGAAGTTTTAGCAGCCGAAGAAAGGAGCATTTTTTTTTGTATAGTCCTAGTCTGCCTTACTAAATATCCTTAGCCCTTAACTGCCTTACAGATAAATTGAAATTTTCTGGCCAATAGAATACAGAAATTTTATTTTTATAATTCTTTTTGTCAGAAAAATTTGGCTATATGGTCAGTCTGTTATCAAACTGCACATATGTTGCAGTCTGATCTTGGTCTAAATTGTCAGAAAAAGCACCTTGGATCAGGGTTTAGCTTAGCACCTTAAGGACCGACCCGCGTAGCTCAGCGGTTAGCATATCTGACTTGTGTCCTGGTGGTTGGGAGTTTGATACCTTGTTGTGGCAAACAGTCTTTCTGGCGATTTTTCGCCTCTCACCTGTGATGCATGTGAGAAAAGTAGTCAGTGGCTTTGGAAAGAAAGTTGTGTCAGTATTGGCGTGAGAAAGCCAGGAAATACATGGGTGTGTCACTGACTGCTATGATATGACTTGAGTTGTTAAAATGGCATTAAACTCCAATACAAACCAAACTAGCAGCTGAAAGGTAAAGATTAAAAAAAAAAAAACTTGTTGTTATTTTATTGATAAAATCATTGCAAATTTTTATCTTTTTGTTTCAGCTGTCATGAAATTGGACACTTAGCTTTTAAGTGTAGAGCAAGGAGGTATGTACCCTTAACGATTAATCCACCACTTTTTAACTCTGACTTTTAATAACGATGAGAAAAAATGCTGGTAACTGGCATTTCTTTTCACATAATGTTTTCTACCCTACCCAAAACAAATTTCAAATTTTCACATTTTTTATTGTCTGCAAATGCTTTCAATATTGACTATCATAAAATTTTGTTGTTTGGTTAAGAGTTGAGACAAATCATGACAGCTTGCAGTAGAGGACTTAACTCTATACCAAACGAATGATTTAAGTTGGAAGTATTTGCAGGCAAAAAATGAAATGTTTCTCAAATGATTATATTTGTCTTAGGGTTGAAGAGATTTTAGGAAAAGGAGAAAATTCTTGTTACCTGCATTTTGTCCTTTTCCTACAATGTTTTTCGAAAGCATTCAGACTCTGTTCCTTGAAAATTGACGTTGTTTGGTGAAGGATAAAAAAACATTCTTGTAAAATATGAAGTTATCTAGTTAAATGGATTCTAGTAATCAACATGATAAACATGTATCTGCTTGAAAAAGTAAAACATAAAAAGTGAAGTTGGAAAGTTGGATGTGAATTGCTGTATTTTGGCATGTATATTTTTACAACCATTGGGAAGAAGGCTTTGGAAGAAAAAAAGACATCATGGGAAAAAATGTAAATGTTGGTAAATAGCATTTTCCCCATTCCCCACAATGTTTTTCTATCCTGAGATTGGTTCAGTGGTAAAGATGTAGGATTTTCAATCTTGAGGCCCTAAATTCAGTCTTCAGACAATGCCCTAGCTATTTTGTAGGAGTGTTGGCAGATGATTCACTTTGGAACCTCAACCAGATACTTGTGAAACAGAGGAAACATATAAATAAACCAGCTTTTGTGATGATATGACTGAAATAATCTTGAAAGCAGCATAAAATGCCAAACCATTGATCAATTAATTTTCAGCACAACCAGCCAAAGACTGAAGAGGTTAATATGTGATGGCATGGTTTCTGTTGTCTATTTAGATTTTTTTGTTTTAATGCATTTAAGTCCGCTTTGGTGGTCTGATATTCTTGAGTTCGGGAGGAAAAAGACATTTACATAGCATGCTCTGCTACCTTTCATGGTATCAATTTGAATAACAGCTACTGAAATTTGGTCAACTTCATTTGGGGCATAAATGGTCCTGGCTGGCTCAGTGATAAAATGTAGGACTTGTAACCTGGAGGCACTGAGTTGGAGCCTCACTGGAAGCACCGGGTTTTTCGTGGGAGAGTCCTTTGGCAAGACCAGAATCCCGCGAAAGTTAACATCGGGTGCAAAAATGTCATGCCTCTGCACCCTATGTACTGCAAACTTAAGGAGAGTCCCGCAATTTTCGCTGTTTGTTGTGCCCAGTGTGATAAATTTTATTAGTGGAGTGCAGTGTCCATTATGTCTGTGAGACCTTGTGTCCATGGCAGCGACTTGTTAGAAAATTAATTCTGCTTTGTAGCCGAACATACATTGATTTTGTTACAGGTTTGAAATTCCCCTATATTAACTTGCAATATGCGAGTAAAAATTAGAAACTGCGAGCTGAATTTTCAGGCACTCGAAACAAAAATGCAAATTGTGGAAGGTCAGCTATGCAATTGAAATAGATTGTACATGCGAATGTTCAAATAAAGTAATCCTTTTCGTCCTAAACAGCGGTAATATCACTATTTATGAATTTTCTGGGATTTACGAGAAATGTAAAATGGTTCTCTGCTCTACTCAATTGAATGTAAAGAGTCTAAAAAAAAACAAGAATATTGTAATTGCCTAGCAACGGTGGATGAATCAAACATTGATCATCGTGTCAGAAAAGATTAGCTACTCTCTTTTTATATAACATTTGTGTCCACATAACATGAATGGATGCCAAAGAAATATCGTTGCCAATAAATGATTATTTAAAGGTCTAAACCCCGAAATAAAACAGTATGAATCAAGTGTGAAGGGCGCATGCGTCGCTGTTACCATGGCTGAACGAGCTAGCCTGTCTTTAAAAAAAAAAAAAAAACTTTACAGTGATGTAAATCCGCTTATCTAAAGTAAAATGATGGGCTTTGAGGTTACCTTCTACCATTATTAGCATATTTATGTAAAATTATGCTGAAATATCCATCCAAAAACTACCTGACATGAAAAATAGACTGCAGAAAAAAAGACGCAAAAACCCGTGACACAACAAAATGTCAGTTTTACATTGTCTGATTAGAGGCATTTTAGACAACCTTTTCAGGTTTAATATGACTTTAAGCAGTAAATTTACACAAATATATGTATAAAATAATAGTTGGGTTCTACAAATCTCCCCCTTATTATGAGGAAAAAATTTGGGGGAGTTTATGAAATGAAAATATTGAAAAACCTACAAATAAGATGGGGCGGTAGGATGGGCATTAGGCCACTTTGTCTTACAATGCTAGCACTGGAACATGTGTTGAAGAGGAATAGGACATTCACAGATATAAAGTTGTTTTGTACTTGTTGTAATTCATTGTAATTCGTGTAATTCTCGTGGGTTTTAAAACTTCAACAAAACAAATCTGAGCAATTTCTCCTTTTCCCACAGTGTTTTCCACCCTTTTTGAGACCTTTCTGCCATTTTCATCAAATTTAAAATTGTCGTCTCCAAACTCTTTCAATTTGGACCAGTCCAAAATTTGTCGTTTGGGAAAGGGTTAATATTGCTCCATTTGATTTGTTAGTCATTAACATAGGTCTTAGTCGCAATGATTAAAGCTATTCGCTGTATAGTATTGGTCTGTTTATTTTCCAAGTGTAATGGGTTTCAATAACATGATAACCCTTTACCACACAATCACCACTTTTAATAACCCTGAAAGAGAAGGCTTTTGAAAACATTGTGGGAAAAGGAGAAAATGCTGTTTAATTGTGGGAAAAGGAGAAAATGCTGGTAACCAGCATTTTCTCCTTTTCCCGCAATGTTTTCTACCCAGTCAGTGACAAATTCCATAATTTGAAGCACATATATTTTGTCGTCTGTAAATGCTTTCAGTTTGGACAAGACTGAAAATCTGACATGTGGTAAAGAATTAACAACATTTGGGGGTATAATATGGCTCCTTTTAATTTCAAAGTCTCTACCATTTACCAGACAGTCACAAGTTTTAACGACCCGTGAGACAGAAGGCTTTTGATGATCTTGTGGCAAAAGAAGAAATGCTTGAAACAGGCATTTTCTCCTTTTTCCATTTTTCTTATATTTTCAAAGACAAATTACATCTTTTGTGCCAAGTTTAAAATGATGTCTGCAGCTGCTTTTAATCTTAACATATTTTCAGTTTTGTTGTCTGGTAAAGTGTTAATTGTATTTAATAACATGGGCTTCACTCAGAATGGTAAACATTATTTGAGATGTAATTTTGCTCCTTTTAATTTCTAAGTCTAATTTGTTTCAATAATGAAAGTTTCAGCCATGAAACTGAAATACAGAATAAGAGGACATGCACTTAACCCTTTACCAAACGACAACATTTTTAGACTTGTACAAATTCAAAGCATTTGCAGATGACAATATAAATATGACAAAAATCTTAAAAGTAGTTTGCAGAAAGGTAGAAAACAATATGGGAAAAGGAGGAAATGCTGGTTACCAGCATTTTCTCCTTTTCCATAATGTTTTCAAAAGACTTCTCACTTGGGGTTGTTTAAACACAGGATTGTTTGATAAAGGGGTTAACTGCTTTTCTGAATTTTAGTGTGGTGCCACTATATAAGCAGGGATATGAGCAGGAATGGTGGTGAAAAGAGGAAGAGATTTAGAGAACAGAACTTACAGAAAGCTGAGTGTAGAATGGACCAAGTTGTATTAACTCTTTACCCAACAATCCGGAGTTTTAAGGACCCTCTACAAGGAATTTTCTGAAAATAGTTTGGTCAAAGGAGAAAATGCTGGTTGCTGTTTCCATAATTTTTTCTACACTTTCAAAGACATGTCGTCTTCAAATGCTGTCAGTTTGGGCGAGTCTATATTTGTCCATCTGGTGAAGAGTTAGCATACTACCATGCTTCAGACAACTTTTTTCATTTTGCACTTTTGGAAATATTGTGGTAGAATGAGTTATTGCTCTTACCAGGTTACATGTATGTCTGCTGTGCCAGAATATGATATTATATGTCATTTTAGTTCACTGCAGAGCTCCAGATAGAGGGAGTGATTTTGATTTCACAATTGAAATATTAATCACTCTTTACTAAACCCTATGTTATGGGTACTCATTAGAATCGTCTCATCGAGACGATTCTAATGAGTACCCACAACATAGGGTTTGGAAATAATGGATTTAGAATACTATCACTCCCTTTTATCTGGAGGTCTGAGCATAAAGAGCTCAAGGTGAGCTTTTGTGATTGTGCTGTGTCCATCGTGCAGTCGTCAACATTTACCTTGTGTGCATTCTCATTTTCATTTAGATACTTATGAAACTTGGTCAGAATGCTTGTCTAAATGAAATCTTTGACAAGTTCGAAATCGGGTCACCTAGGGTCACAAAGTAGGTGACTGGGCCAAATCTTAGAAAAACGATGTGTGCACTCTAGAGGCCACATTTTCAGCCTGATACTCAGGAAACTTGGTTAGAATGTTGGATTTGATAAAATCTTGGACAAGTTTGAAATTTGGTCACATCAGGTCAAAAAGTAGACTACTGGGCCAAGTCTAAGAAAAACCTTTTGTGCACTCAAGAGGGCACATTTTCAGCCTGATGTTCATGAAACTTAGAATGTTTGTCTTGATAATATCTGGAAAAGTTTTATATTGGGTCTCGTTGGGTCAAAAAGTAGGTTACTGTGCCGAGTCTTAGAGAACCATGTGTGCACCAATGAGGCTACATTTTTAGCCCAGTACTCATGACTTTCGTTTGTCTGAAAGATAACTCTGACAATATTGAAATTGGGTCACATCAGATCAAAAAGTAGGTCGCTTGGCCAAATTTCACAGAAACTTTGTGTGCACTCTACATTTTCAGCCAAATACTCATAAACTCGGTCAGAATAAATGTCCTGGTTGTATCTAGGACAATTCTGAAATTTGGTCATGTTGGGTCAAAAAGGAGGTCACTGGGCCAAATCCTAGAAAAAACCTTGTGTGCACTCTAGAGGCCACATTTTCAGTCTGATATTCATGAAACTTTGGCATAATAATTTTCTTAATGATATCTCAAAGTTTAAGTTCAAAATTAGCTAATGTCATGTCAAAAAGTAGGTCACTCTGCCAAATCTTAGGAAAAACCTTGTGTGGTGTTTAAAGGCTCTATTTTCAATCTGGTGCTCATAAAACATTGTCAGAATGTTTTGTCATGATGATATCTTGGACAAATGCAAAAATATGTCAAGTCTGTCAAAAAGTAGGTCACTTACACTCAGATGTTTTACATCATCACAACCAGGATCTTTTCAGCTTTATCAATCCTAGTTGACCTCTCTCAGGTGAGCGCTTTAGAGCCAATGGCCTTCTTGTTTTACAATATGACAAACCTTGTAGCAAAATGCTGATAAATACTTACTTTGATATTACTAGATAAATTTAGGCATGCCCTGGGCAATAGTGGGCTTAATGCATCTCTGTGTTGCATGATACCAAGCAAGTTATCACATTATTAGGGGCTCATAAAATCCATTACATGTATTTCTAACAACTGACTATTATAAGGTAGACTGGTCCTTTGACATACAAAAGAATGACCAATAGCAAAAAGTTTGGGCCAGACCACACTGGCTCTCCTTGGTAGATACTTTTCACAGTTGCATTAAGCCCCCTTTTCTCAGGGCATGGCTCAAATATATATGTACACATAACCTATTCCAGTCCTAGTATTTTTTATTAACCCTTTAACAAATGACCCAGTCTTTTTACAACCAAGGGGAGAATGCTTTTTAAAAGATCTTCAGAAAAGATACTGGTAATCACCATTTTCTCATTTTTTCGTGATGCTTCGTGGCCTTTCGAGGAGAAACCATCATTTAAGCCATTTTAAATCTGTTGTCATCAAATACTTCAGTATTCACATGATCAAGTTTAAATTTTAATGTCTGGTACAGTTAGATCTGATGAGTGTGTATGTCATGCCATTCTGTGGGCCATGGTGCTTTAACCGTTTACCACACAATTCCAAGTTTTAACGACCCTGAGAAAGAGGCCTTTTGAAAACATTGTGGGAAAAGGAGAAAATGCTGGTAATCAGCATTTTCTCCTTTTCCCACAATGTTTTCTGTTCTTTTACATACAAATCTCACCATGTGAGCCATATTTAATTTGTCGTCTGTATATGCTTTCAAACATGACAAGTGTAAAATTTTGTCATGTGGTTAAGGGTTTATGCCAAAACATCTTGTTAATGCTGTAGAAAAGTATATTTCTATTGCTATGGCAAATTCTGTTTATCATTTACCAGACAACAAAAGTGTAAGCCCTTCCATTTTGAAAGCATTTGCAGACAACAAAATTAATGTGTCTCAAAAGATTTGATTTGTGTAGAAAGGGTAAAAATCATTGTTGGAAATGGAGAAAATGTTAAAGCGTCAAAAACAATGTGGAAAATGGAGAAAATTCTGGTTACCAGATGTTGTCCTTTACCCCAAATGTTTTCAAAATCATTCTCATTTGAGGGGTTGTAAAGACAGAAGACTGTTTGGTAAAGGGATGATCACCAGTTAATCAGACAGCTCATGTTCATGTATGTAATCTAGGTCTGCAGTGTTTAACTCTTTACCAAACGACAAAATTTTGTACTGGTCCAAATTGAAAGCTATTGCAGACGACATATTAAATGTGGCTCAGATGATGAAGTTTGCCTCTGAAAGGATGAAAAAACATCATGGGAAAAAGAGAAAATGCTGGTTACCAGCATTTTCTCCTTTTCCCACAATGTTTTCAAAAGTCTTCTTTTTCAGAGTCTTTAAAACTCGTGATTGTGTGGTAAAGGGTAACCATTTTCTTCCTGTATAGACACTAGGTTTTGTCGATTAAAATCATTAGCACTGTATGATTAATAAACATTAGTAAACATTAAAGTACTATGCAAAGCTTTTTGCAGACCGTGTAGATTAAGATCAAAATGCGCATTACATGCAGTCTGAGCCTTGGATGCATACTGTGATATTTTGGGATTCACTGGGAAAATTTAATTCCTTACCAAAATCCAGAGATTTAAGGACCTTGTGGAAGACATCCTCATGGGCCAAGTTCCGATGTATTCCGTAAACTACATTCATTGCCCCTGAGTTATCTGGTGTGTATTTCTCGTTCTCATGAATTATTCATGAGGCATTTTGATGGGTAATCCCAGTTTTTCAGTGAGTGGTAATCTGTTTTTATCAACCATAAGCCACCATTTCTATTTTTACATCGTCTACAACCAATCAAATCACTTGTTTCAAATCACGCTTGGATGGCTGAGGCCATGAACATCATTGACAAAAGTTTACAAAAAACGTTCGGCGTCACCCCTGCAACATACCCCTAAGGACTGCAACAGCATGCTGTATTTCTGAATGTTTGCATATGTATACAAGGATTTGTAATGTCTGCCCTGGATTGTCGTAAGGCAAATGCCACAGAAGGAAGGCCCACCAGCAGCCTCCTTATTTGTTGATAATGATGTGGGTTTTTCCCTGTTTATTCATAGAAACAGAAGAAATGTGATTATCCTCCACTACAAGAGATTATCGTTATCTTATTGACAATTCGATTGGCTATTGGTTGTATTTCGCAATCTTATGAATATTCTTAGAAACGACGGTTTCTCAATTGAATGTCCCAGGGGTGATGAATGGTGATACTTTGTGCCTGGGTTAATGAGGGTGTGTGGAACAAGCCTTTTGAAACATTTTGTGGGGAAAGGAGATAATGCTGGTGACAAGGATTTTCTTCTTTCCCTAAATCATTTGAGCGCCGTTTAACTGGTCTGCTAGTCCTTAAACCCTGTAACACACAATCAAAGTTTTAAGGACCCTGACAGAAAAGACTTTTGAAATCATTGTGTGAATAGAGCATTTTCTCCTTTTTCCATAATGTTACCAACCCAATAAAAGACAAATTTCATGTTTTGAATAATATTTTTGATCTACAAATGCTTTCTACTTAGACAAGATTAGTCTAAAATTTTGTTGTTTGGTAAAAGGTTATAAGGGTCTAAGGTTTAGCCATTTGGTGTAGAGTTCAAATTTCTTTAGTACTAAAAGGTTATGGATCTTATAACTGTATGCATTATTGGGAGGAGAAAGTCTGTAAGTTGTAATGTATTTAGTTTGATTTGTAAACATAGGGTAACACTTTGCTTCTCAACCCTTTACCAAGCAATGCCTACTTTTGACAACCCTGAGGGAAGAAGCCTTCTGAAAACATTGTAGGAATGGGAGAAAATGCTGGTAACCAGCATTTTCTCCTGTTTCCACAATGTTTTGTACCCATTGAAAGACAGTTTTCATATTTGAGTAACATGTGTTGTCCACAAGTGCTTTCAGGTAGGACTTGTCTAAAATTTTGTCGTGTGATAAAGGGTTAAATTTGAGAGCATCCTATAGAGAAAGAAAATCCATAAATATATGAAATTATCATTATACATGTAGCCTTTCATTTCACCTTTTGCTTTTGTGTATATTTATGAGTGATAAAGTACTGGAAGCTACTTTTAATCATGCAATCTCAGACCGAATGAAATGTAATCTATATAATTATTATACCCCCACCTGCGAAGTAGAGGGGAGGGGAGGTTATACTGATTTCATGATATCTGTCCGTTTGTCCGTCCATCTGTCTGTCAGCCGAGCCCCTGTAGCTCAGTCGGTAGTGTACAGGACTTGAGAACAGGAGGTCGCTGGTTCGATCCCCGGCTCGGCCAATTTCATTCCGAGGATTGATGATAGTCATTGCAACAGGATTCATTCATCTCTGACCGCTGACCATTGTTTCGATGATGGTTATGTGGGAAAGCAGCCACTGGCTTGGAAAGAATATTGTGCGTAGTACTGGTAAAAGAAACTCCAGGAAAGCATGGATAGGTGCACTGGCCGCCGCGATGTAACTGAAATAATGTTTAAAAAACGGCGTTAAACACCATACAATCAATCAATCAATTAACCATCTGTCTGTCAATCCGTCCATGTTTTTGTGCTCTTCCTCAAAAGCCATTTGACCTAGGACCCAGAAACTTTATACAAGTGTTTATCATAACCCAAGAAGGTGCCCTTTTGTTTTGGGGGTCACATGCATCAAAGGTCAAGGTCACAGGTGAACTTTGTTTGAAAATTGTTTCCTTGCTCCAACTCAATAGTCATTTGACCTAGGACTTGATACAAGTGTTGTTCATGACCCAAAGAGATGAGCTATTACTTTCAGGTCAAATGGGTCAAAGGTCTGATGTGAACTTTGTTTGAAAATCATTTCCATGCTCTAACTCAACAGCTGTTTGACTTAGGACCCTGAAACTTTATACAAGTGTTGCTCATGACCCAAGAAGGTGCCCTATTGCTTTTGGGCCACATGGGTCAAAGGTCAAGGTCACAGGTGAACTTTGAAAATTGTTTCCTTACTCTAACTCAATAGGCATTTGACCTAGGACCCAGAAACTTTATACAAGTGACCCAGAGAGGTACCCTGTTGTCCAAGGTCAAGGTCACAGGTAAACTTTGTTTTGAAATCATTTCGGTTCTCTTATTGTGCTCCCTCAGTGACGAATTGCCAGTGTGGGGTATTTGTCCACTTTGCAACAGTTCTAGTGAATTATTATTCTAGAGACTGACTTTCCTTGATTCTTTTGCTGCAGACAAATAACTCTATTAATAATAGTAAATATTGTGAGTCCAGGTCAAACATTTTGTGGCATCTGATCTGAATGTACACTTTCCACTCTGGGACAAGAGTCATGAACTCTTTATGCAACTAAAACATAAACATGATCTCGTTTGACGGCTGAAAATACAGTCCACTGAAACACAGAAAAAATTTATCTTGAAGGCCAGAATGAATCAGCGGATGGTATTGATTAATGATCAGACAGCACATTCTCTGCAATCTATTTTTGATCTATACCATCTGCAAACCCCCTTTTTAACTCTTTACCAAATGACAAAGTTTTGGAATATGACCAAATTAAAAGCATGTGCAGAGAGAGACAAACTGAATGTTGCTAAACTGATGATTTTTTTTCTTCACTAGGGTAGAAAATATTGTGGGAAAAGGAGAAAATGCTGGTTTCTCCTTTTCCCACAGTGCTTTCTAAAGCCTTCTTCAGGGTCATTAAAACTTGGGATTGTGTGGTAAAGGGTTAAAAGGGATAATGGGATGAATGGGACTAGTGGTCTTGCATTGCTGTTTTATTTATACTCATAACCTTTATAATGGCTTTTATAGAAGTATGATTTAAGTAATCATGGATAAAATATATGAAAATATATTGTGTGTGCATGTTTATGTACATTTCTGTGCTACGAGGGTTGTATGACAAGTGTCTGGATAATGCATACGGAATATTATGTTTAAGTAACTATCCTTCAGTGTTTTGATTTTGGGTTGTATGACTAGTTCTCTGACAATCCACTTACTTACCATACAGCCTTAATATATCCTTACTATGAAAAAAGAAAAGTTTTAGTTACTTGTTAAGTATATTGATTTTGTTTTTGTGTGTTTGTCAAGTATATTGATTTTTTTCGTTGTCCTTTTTTTTTCAAACAGGAAATTGTCAATAGATATCAGTTATATTTATGATGAAGAAATAAAGGTTACATGTTCTGTAAATGCATCACTTGTTTTATGCCGCTTTCCTAAACAATCCTGAATTTAAATGACCCGGAGGAAGAAGCCTTGTGAAAACATAGTGGAAATAGGAGAAAATGCTGTTAACCAGGATTTTCACCTTTTCCCATGATGTTTTCTACCGTTCCAAAGATAAATTCCATCATTTGAGACACAGTTAAATTTTATCTGCTAATTCTTTTCAATTTGGGCAAGTGTACATTTTAATTTTTAGTTTGGTAATGAGTTAAAAAAAGACTTACACTTATTTCAGTGCATTTTCTCAGGTAAGTCTTCACCAGGCAAGAGAATTTTAGCCTTGTCCAAGTTAGAAGCATGAGAAGAAGACATATTCAGTTCTACTCAAACATGAAATTTGCCTTTCATAGGGTTAAAAAAATCATACAAGTCATGTAGTGGGCAAAGGCTGGTTACCAGCATTCTGTCCTTTTCCCATGATGTTTACAAAAGCCGTTTTCCTTGGTATCATTTCAATTTGAGTTACTTGGTAAAGGGTTAATGACATTGCAAGCCCAGGCTTACTTGCCCTGTGGTTCATCCCACCAAAGAATTGTTATGGAAACATTGCAAAAAAAGGAGCAAATGTCTATTGAAACTAATTGTACATGTATTTGCAAAATGCTCTCCATGCAATCTAAGAAGGCAAAGTTCGGTCTGTTATTTCATTCTTGTAACATTAGTGAAATAGCCCATGTGGTTATGAGTTTAAGGACTTTAAAACAAGCCTATGAAAAATACAACTATAAATATATGAGAACCAGTTGTTTTACTACAATTGTAAGTTGAGACTGATAACTCAGTTTAACTCTTTACAGAACGACAAAACTTTTAGACTTGTCCAAAGTTTGATGGAGACAAAGGTTGCTCAAATGGCGAATTGATAGAGTGTAAAACCCTGGAGAAAATGCTGGTTTCCAGAAATTTTTCCTTTTCTCACAATAATTTCAAAAGGCTTCTCTCCAAAGGTTGTTAAAACCTGGGATTGTTTTGGAAAAAGGTTCATAAAGTACATAGCTAGTAATTTAGAGGTTTTGAGATGGAATTCCAAGTCAGCCAGCCCCTTTTTGAGGATGCATGATTGTCATTTGAAATGCATTCATTTCTCTCTTTGCCCTGAATATTGTTTCCACAATGTTTATGGGAAAGTTTCCAGTAGCTCGAAAAGAGTGTTGTGCTAAGGACCGCTTAACTCTTCACCAAACAACACAATTTTAGACTTGTCCAAATCAAAGGCTTTTGCAGATGAGAAAAAAAAACTGACTCAAAAATTGAAATTTGTGGGAAAGGAGAAAATGCTGGTTATCAGCATATTCTTCTTTCCCCACACAATGTTTACAAAAGCCTTTCTTTTTACTGTTTGTTAAAGCTTGGGATTGTATGGTAAAAGGTTAACTAATTTCCAGAAAGGCATGGTCAGTGATGCATCTAGTATGCAGCATTGCCCTTTTATTTCCGAGAATGCCTCCAAAATCTAACAAGAGGGCCATTGGCCCTAAAGTGCTCACCTGAGTAAGGTCATCTAGGATTGATATAGCTGAAAGGATCCTTGGTGTGATGATGTAAAACACATGAGTGTAAGTGATCTACTTTTTGACTGCTTTAGCCTATTTTTGAATTTCTAATCTGGCTCAAAATGTGGCTTCTAGAGTCGCACAAGGTTTTTCTAAGATTTGATCCAGTGACCTACTTTTTTACCTGACGTGACTTGATATCATTCTTTTGCGAGATTTCATCCAGACAAACATTCTGACCTAGTTTCATGAGTACCAGGCTGAAAATGTAGCCTTCAGAGTGCATACAAGGTTTTTCTAAGATATGGCCCAGTGACCTACATTTTGACTCGACGTGACCCAATTTCAAACTTGTCTGAGATTTTATCCAGATAAACATTCTGACCATGTTTCATGAGTATCAGGCTGAAAATGTGGCCTCTAGCGTGTACACAAGATTATTCTATGATTTGGCCCAGTGACCTACTTTTTGACTCAACATAACCCAATTTTCTAAGTCTTCAAGATTTTATTAAATCAAACATTCTTACCAAGTTTCATGTGTATCGGGCTGTAAACATTGGCTCTAGAGTGTATAAAAGGTTTTTCTAAGATTTGGCCCCATGACCTACTTTTAGGCCCTACATGACCCAATTTCGAACCTGTCTGAGATTTTATCCAGACAAACATTCTGACCAACTTTGATGAGCATCAGGCTGGAAATGTGGCCTCTAGAATGCACATAAGCTTTTTCTAAGATTTGGCCCTGTGACCTACTTTTTGACCCAGCATAAACTGATTTCGAACCTGTCCAAGATTTTATCCAGACAAAAATTCTTACCAAGTTTTATGAGTATCAGGCTGAAAATGTGGCTTCTAGAGTGCAAACAAGCTTTTTCTAATATTTGGCCCTGTGACCTACTTTTTGACCTGACAAGACCCACTTTGAACCTGTCCAGGATTTTATCCAGAAAAACATTCTGACCAAGTGTTATGCATATCAGGTTGAAAAAGGGGGCCTCTAGAGTGCACACAAGCTTTTTCTAAGATTTGGCCCCATGCCCTACTTTTCCACCCCACATGACCCAATTTGGAACCTGTCAGAGATTTTATCCAGACACACATTCTGACCAAGTTTCATGAGTATCAGGCTGAAAATATGGCCTCTAGAGTGCACACAAGCTTTTTCTAAGATTTGGACCCTCTGACCTTTTTTGACCTGACATGACCCATTTTTTTCAAACTTGTCCGAGGTTTTATCCAGACAAAGATTCTGACCAAGTTTCATGAGGATCTGGCTGAAAATGTGTCCTTTAGAGTGCACACAAGGTAAACGTTGACGACCCCATGACGGACGACGCACACCGGATGCTGGACACAGCACGATCAAAAAAGCTCACCTGGAGCACTTTGTGCTCAGGTGAGCTAAAAATTATGCTCGCAAAATGCTTCATTTTTCTATAGATCTAATGTGCACATTATTAAAAGCAGAGTGTGTGGTGCCAAATATTCTAAAAAGGTCTCAAAAACTTTTCCGGCTAAAGACTATGATATCGCTAGTGTAAGGGAAACAACTCTTACTTGTAAAGAGGTCACTGGATTTCCCTGAAATGTCCCATTGATTTTATTCGTTGACATCATAAATTGGAATGGTGCAAAAATCCCATTAAATTGATTGGATAAAAATGACAGTCATCAAATTTCATGAGTCATCGACAGAAACTGCAGCAGATACTTGAGAGTAAGGAACAATTTGAAATTTACGGACAATATTTTTTGTTGCAAATCTTTGATAAGTGAGGTGAACCCCATGTGCATAAAATCATCATATTCGAATTCCCAGAAAACTGGTGATAATGATATGATGGCCAAAGCTGTAGTGAGTACCAAACATTTCAGTTATCTGTTTGTATGGGTTGTATAATTGTAGGATGCATCAGAAAAGAGGCACATCTTATGTTATTGCAGCAATACTTTATCTAATCAATTATTCTTTTCATTTTCTCTGAAAAATCAAGTGCCCCATTTTCAGATTAGAGTGCCCCCTTTTTTAGCTCAATGAAACACAATGTGCTCAAGGTGAGCTTTTGTGGTTGTCAGATGTCTGGCATCTGTCGTCCGTCATCAACATTTACCTTGTGGATACTCTAGAGGCCACATTTCATACTCAATTGGCCTGAAAATTGGTCAGAATATTTGTCTTGATGAAATCTTGGATATGTTCGAAGTTGGGTAACCTAGGATTATAAACTAAGTCACTAGGTCACATTAAAGTAATACCTTGTGGGCAGTCTGGAGGCCACATTTATTGCTCAATTGTCTTGAAAATTGGTCAGAATCTTTGTCTTGATAAAATCTCTGTTGAGTTTGAATTTGGGATACCTTGAATTTAGGATACCTTGTGGGCACTTTAGAGGCCACATTTCTTACTCAATTGGCTTAAAAATTGGCCAGAATGTTTTTCTTGATGAAATTTCAGATGAGTTTGAATTTGGGTTACCTTGGATCATAAACTAGGTCACTAGGTCAACTTGCAGAAATTCCTTGTGGTCGCACTAGAGGGTACATTGTATGGTGTTTAACGCCGTTTTCAACATTATTTCAGTTATATTGCGGCAGTCAGTGCACCTATTCATGCTTTCCTGGAGTTTCTTTTACCAGTATTCCGCACAATATTCTATCCAAGCCAGTGGCTGCTTTCCCACATAACCATCTTCGAAACAATGGTCAGCGGTGAGAGAGGCATGAATGCTGTCGCAATGACTATCATCAATCCTTGGAAAGATATTGGCCAAGCCAGGGATCGAACCAGCGACCTCCTGTTTTCAAGTCCTGTACGCTACCAACTGAGCAATGGGGGCTTGGCTCTCTAGAGGCTACAATTTTTACTCAATTGACCTGAAAATTGATCAGCATGTTTGTCTTGATAAAATCTTGGATGAGTTTGAAATTGGGTCACATAGGGTCATGAACTACGTCACTAGGTCAAATTTAAAGAAATATCTTGTGGGCGCTCTAGTGGCCACAATTCTTGCTCAATTGACCTGAAAATCGGTCAGCCTGTTTGTTTTGATGATATCTCGGATTAATTCAAAATTGGGTCACATAGGGTCATAAACAATGTCACTGGGTCACGTTGAAGAAATACCTTGTGGGCACTCTAGAGGCCACAATACCAGCTAAATTGACCTGAAAATTAATCTACATATTTGACTTGATGATATCTCGGATCAGTTAGAAATTGGGCCTCATAGGGTCATAAACAAGGCCACTAGGTCAAATTAAAGAAATGTATTGTTCAACTGACCAGAAAATTTGTCAGCAGGCTTGACTTGATAATATCTTGAATGGGTTTGAAATTGGGTCACATAGGGTCATAATCTAGGTCACTAGGTCAAATTATAGAAATACCTTGTGGGCACTCTAGAGGAGGCAATTCTTGCTCAATCCACCTGAACCTTGGTCAACAAGTTTGTTTTGATATCTCGGACGACTTTGAAATATGGTCACATAGGGTCATAAACTAGGTCACTAAGTCAAATTGAAGAAATACATTTTGGACACTCCAAAGGCCACATTTTCAGCTCAATTGACCTGACAGTTGGTCAGAATGTTTGTTTTAATAATATCTCAGATGAGTTTTAAATTGGGTCATTATGACCCTGGAGTGAAATTTCACCTATTGACTCAGGTGAGCGATCCAGGGCCATCATGGCCCTCTTGTGTTAGAATAAGGGGGCATGTGCCCCACAATTTTAATTTTTTGGATGCATCACTGCATGGTTAGGTGTAATAGGCACCACTATGTGACATAATGATTTACCACAGCAAAATTTCAGAATCAGCCTTGTTAATGGAATTTACAGACTACAATTGAAATGTTTTTCTAATGATAGTATTTGTCCAGGCATAGGTAAAAACACTGTGGGAAAAGGAGAAAATACTGGTTACCAGCATTTTTTCTGTACCCCACAATGTTTTCAGAAGCCTTCTTTTCCTGAAATGTTAAAACTCAGGATTGTGTGGTAAAGGGTTAATTAATCCATTATTACACAATCCTGAGTTTAATGACCCTAAGCAAGAAGCCTTTTGAAAACATTGTGGGAAAAGAAGAAAATGCTTGTAACAAGCATTTTCTCCTTATTCCCACAATGTTTCCTACCCTATCAAAGGCAAGTTAACTTGGACAGGTCTACATGCTTGTTGTGTGGTAAAGAGTACATTGAAAGTAGCATTAAACTTAACACAAGAAAAAATCTACCACAACATTCTATAGCTGTTTTAAAATGATGGTATAATTATACCCCCATTTACGAAGCACCAGAGGCATACATGGGCATTTGCAGATGGAATAGATCATGATCAGACTGCACTGAACCTGCAGTCTGATCTTGAATCTATATTGTCCGTTTGTTTCGTTAGGTCTATAAGATTTAGAAATAAAAGACAAGTAGGTCCATGAAAATGTAGGGTAAGCCAAGAAATGTGTATAGCAGAAATGAGAATTTTTTATTGTTTGAACTCTTGCTGCCATGATAACTTTCAAAAGAAACAGGAGCACCACATGCAGGTGCCAATACTTGGCTGCAGTTGCTTGATTTTCAGTGAAAATTCAAAGTTGAAAAAGGGGCATAACTGTTTAAAAAATATTTGATGGTTACCTGCCCTTGTATTGCTTCCCTTTTCGATGGTGAACAATTTGTTGTGGTTGAAGGTAAATACTGTATCTTCAGTAATGACAGAAATATTATAAAATGTCGAAAACACAGAGGATGACAATGCCAGGGCTATTACATCACCTTGACATTTTCTTCAAAAACAGCTACACTAAAAAAAACATTGAGCGACAGGGAGAAAACGATGCTAAACAGCATTTTCTCCTTTTCCAAGAATGATATAGAGACCTACTACAGGATAGTAAACAAACTATATTGTATGGTAAAGGGAAAATTAGGTAGAGAAAAAACTACAAAAATAGGTTACAGATTGATGATACATGTATTTTACTTTACGTAGACAATTTTTCTCCCTCATATAAATAAGCCATGCTCTGGCAGAAGGGGGTTTAATGCATGATACTAAGCTAGTAGTCATAATAATTACGGATCCATAAAATTCACTTTGTCTAACAACTGACTAAATCATGAGGTAGTCCTTGAACATGCACAGAATTTATTTCAATCAATAATCTTACACAGATTGCAGCACAAGATATGGCTCCAAGGGAGCATTTTTTATGTTAAAATGTTTTTCTTGACTATCTCCTTAACCCTTTACCAGATGACAAAATTTTACTAGCTTTGTCCAAATTCAAAGCATTTGCAGACAACAATTTTAGTGTGGTTCAAATGGTGCAAATTTTCTTTGATAGGGTAGAAAACACTGTGGGAAAGGAGAAAATGCTGGTTACCAGCATTTTCTCCTTTTCCCATAATGTTTTCAAAAGGCTTCTTTCCCAGAGGCATCAAAAGGCGGCATTGTGCGGTAAAGGGTTAACAAGATCATGTTGATATATTTGTGATAACTTTCAATTTCTCTTCGCAACAAATTTCCTTATGACAGCACCTTTTGATGCCCCTGCATTTGAAAACATTGTGACAAATAAAGACTGCGCAAGCTGACATGGATTGATAGTTTGTAAAAATGGACTTTTTTTTTTCCTTTTAAACTAATCATATTTTGATGAGATTGTATTAAGACAAATAAAGAAATTACTCATATCTGGCAATTTCTGTATTTGTCACAATGTAGATGACAAATATTACCCAAAAATTGAAATTTGTTTTGGGAAGGGTAGAAAAGAATGAGAGAAAAGAGAAAATGCTGGTAACAAGCATTTTGTCATTTTCCCACCATGTTTATATGGGTCATTAAAAGTCAGGATTGTGTGGTAAAGGGTTAAAGTCCCAGTAACAACCAAAAGTAAACAGCGGGATGTAAAACTGCATAAAATGCATCTAATTTAAACCATACCATTTACAAGTAGGAAAATATTTTGAAGATGACAATCTGTTATTGTATGATTGGTCTAAGTGTTAGTTGCTGGCAAAAAA
The DNA here is from genome assembly GCA_945859785.2 of Tridacna gigas. Lineage (NCBI taxonomy): Eukaryota > Metazoa > Mollusca > Bivalvia > Cardiida > Cardiidae > Tridacna > Tridacna gigas. Next base: position 24,952,025 of record OX244030.2, read on the forward strand.
ATGAATTTTAAAATCAGGTGAAATGTAAAGAAAAGATGGAGCGACCTGGAAATTTCTGACCTAGTTTTAAAATTTATTTTCGTGCCAGTGACCAACACTTGGACAGATTGTACAATTACAGGTCGTCCTCTTCACAATAATTTCCATACTTTTGAATGGTATGATTTAAATATAAACAAATTCTACTACTCCATGTGTTTCCTTTTAGCTGCTATTGGGCCTTTAATGTGAGAAATGAATATGTATCAGTTTACATAAATTGATATTTTCAGAACTGGCAAATCATAACTGACAACACTGAACTGTTGTATTCAGAGATGAAATACATGCATAATCATTATTGTCTGGTAAAGACTTAAACGTGGGAAAGCAGCGAGTGAAAAGTGTGTTGAGCCATGGTAATGAAAATTACTACTGGTAGTAAAAAATAAATATCACATGTTAAAAAAGTCAAATACATAAAAAATAATATAAACCAAAGACAATATAATGTCTTCATACATATCACATTTTGTAGATATAACATCATAAAGACAGGCATAAAAAGTTTAACAAAAAAGATAAAACATATTAATAATAGTTATGATTGCATGTATGAATTATAAAATATAACACACTTACTGACATACCGGTACATGTATTTCTCTCATTGGACAACTTTTTTTTTGCAGTGTACCACTTTTAAAAATACCCTGACAAAAGGAAAAACTCATTAGTACACATGTATGAAACGTTAACTCTTTACCAAACAACAAAACTTTAGACTTATCCAAACTGAAAGCATGTGCAGAGGAAACAATAAGTATGACTAAAACATTGCAATTTGTTTTGGGAAGGGTAGAAAACATTGTGGCAAAAGGAGAAAATGCTGGTTACCAGCGTTTTCTCCTTTTCTCACAATGTTTTCAAACGTTTTCTTCCTTAGGGTCATTAAAACTCAGGATTGTATGGTAAAGGGTTAATTGTTGTTGAATATCTGTATTTTACAAGGATGTTTTCAAAGTTGTTGACTGTAAATTTGTTTCTGGAGGTAATGAATTGAAAAAAAAAAAATCCTTGGCATTGAAATATGTACATTCTTAATAATCCTTAGGCTGCTAAGTGCTGACCATTTGCAGACATAATGTGCAGTCTGATCTTGGATCTACACTGTCCATTAAGGAGATGTTTTTCTCCAAAAATAAAAAATAGCAACATTCAGGTTGTTACTATCAGCTGGAAAGTTTCAAATAAGTTATTTAGCAGGTTAAGGGTTAATTATTTGATTTTCAGTTGGTTGGTCATCTGTATGATTTCAAGCATAACATCTTTTGGCAACTCTTCAAATGTTTTTGTTTTAACAACTGATGACATGTGGCCCTTCATAAACTCTACACAGCATTCACGAATGTCATCTGCAAATACATGGTATGAAAATGAATAAAATTTAGGATAACAACATCAGTTTGGTAAAGCAGCCTTACCAGTGCTGCAAATATCAGTTTGGTGTTAACTCTTTAACCCTTTACTACACAATGCTGACTTAACCATCTAAAGAAAGAGGACTTTTGAAAACATGGTGGGAAAAGGAGAAAATGCTGGTAACCAGCATTTTTTCCTTTTCCCGCAATGTTTTCTACCCTATCCAATACAACTTTCATATCTTTAGCCACATTAACTTGGTGTCCGTATAAATTCTGTTGCATGGTATAAGGTTAATATCAAAATAAAGGTTAAACAATTTATTGGCTTTGTAAACAAGAGGGCCATGATGGCCCTGGACTCGCTCATCTAAGCCTTTTGACCAAGCACAACCAATTTCCGTCTTGTGAGATAAATGTATTACCAAACAATAAAATGTTAAACTCATCAGTCTGAACCTTCTGCATAAAACAAATAATTATGTGGATCAAGCTGTGGGATTGGTCTCTCAAAGGGGTAGAAAACATTGTGAAAAAGGGAAAAAATGCTGGATACCAGCATTTTCTCATTTTCAAACAGTCTTTTCAAAAGGCTTCTTTCTGAGAGTCATTCGTACACTAGGTTTTTCTAAGATTTGACCTAGTGACCTAGTTTTTCAGCCAACATGACACATTTTCAAACTGGTCCAAGATATCATCAGGACAAACATTCTTACCAAATGTCAAGAGTATTGGACTGAAAATGTGGCCTCTACAGCGTACTCAAGGTTTTTCTAAGATCTGACCTAGTGACCTAGATTTTGACCCAACATGACCCATTTTCAAACTCATCCAAGATATTACCAAGGCAAACATTCTGAGCAACTTTAAAAGAGTATTGAACAAAAAATGTGTCCACAACAGTGTACACATGGTTTTTCTAAGATTTGACCAGGTGACCTAGCTTTTGACCGGACATGACCCATTTTCAAATTCTACTGAGATATCATCAAGACAAACATTCTGACCAACTTTCAAGAGTATCAGACAGAAAATGTGGCTTCTGGAGCTTACACAAGGTTTTTCTAAGATTTGACCTAGTGACCTAGTTTTTCACCCAACATGACCCATTTTCAAACTAGTCAGAGATATTATCAAGGCAAACATTCTGACCAACTTTCAAGAGTACTGGACAGAAAATATGGCCTCTAGAGCATACACAACGTTTTTCTTAGATTTGACCTGGTGACCTAGTTTTTGACCCAACATGGCACATTTTCGTACTATTTCAAGATATAATCAAGACAAACATTCTTACCATTTTTCAAGAGTATTGGACTGAAAATGTGGCCTCTATAGTGTACAAAAGGTTTTTCTAAGATTTGACCTAGTGACCTAGTTTTTGACCCCTCACAACCTAATTTCAAACTTGTCCGAGATTTTATCAAGACAAACATTCTGACCAAATTTCACAAGAATCTGACTGAAAATATGGCATCTAGAGCGTACACAAGATTTTTCTAAGATTTGACCTAGTGACCTAGTTTTTGACCCCACATGACCCAATTTTGAACTCATCTGACATTTTATCAAGACAAACATTCTGACCAAGTTTCATAAGTATCTGACTGAAAATGTGGCCTCGAGAGCGAACACAAGGTTTTACTAAGATTTGACTTAGTGACCTAGTTTTTGACCCCACATGACCCAATTTCAAACTCATTCGAGATTTTATCAAGACGAACATTCTGACCAAATTTCATGAGGATCGGACTGAAAATGTGGCCTCTAGAGCGTACACAAGGTTTTTCTAAGATTTGACCTAGTGACCTAGTTTTTGACCCCACATAACCCAATTTCGAACTCGTCCGAGATTTTATCAAGACAAACATTCTGACCAAATTTCACAAGTGTCTGACTGAAAATGTGGCCTCTAGAGCGTACACAAGGTTTTTCTAAGATTTGACCTAGTGACCTAATTTTTGACCCCACATGGCCCAATTTCGAACTCGTCCGAGATTTCATCAAGACAAACATATTGACCAAGTTTCACGAGTTTCTGACTGAAAATGTGGCCTCTAGAGCATACACAAGGTTTTTCGAAGATTTGACCTAGTGACCTAGTTTTCGACCCCACGTGACCCAATTTCGAACTCGTCCCAGATTTTATCAAGACAAACTTTCTGACCAAATTTCACAAGTATCTGACTGAAAATGTGGCCTCTAGAGCGTACACAAGGTTTTTCGAAGATTTGACCTAGTGACCTAGTTTTTGACCCCACATGACCCAATTTCGAACTCGTCCGAGATTTTATCAAGACAAACATTCTGACCAAATTTCATGAGGATCGGACTGAAAATGTGGCCTCTAGAGCGTACACAAGGTTAAAAGTTGACGATGCACGACGGACGGACACAGCACGATCACAATAGCTCACCATGAGCACTTCGTGCTCAAGTGAGCTAAAAAAATCTAGGATGAAAAGCCATCGTAAAAGGAATGCAAGGACATAAAATTACGATTTTAACCCTGTACCACACAGCAAAACTGTAGGCTTGTCAATATTGTTGGCATGTACAGACGTACAACAACACAAACGTTTTTCAAATGATAGTATATGTCCTTTAATTGGTAGAAAACTTAATGAGAAATGGAGAAAATGCTGGTTACCAGTGTTTTCTCCTTCTTCTCACAATGTTTTCAGAAGCCTCCCTTCTCTGGGTTGTTGAAACTGGTGATTTTGTGGGAAAGGGTTGACAAACAACCGTGAGTTTGAATAACCCTATAGAAAAAAACTGTTTGTTAGAAAATGCTGATATCCCTTAACCACAATATTTTCTAGCCTGAAAGAAATAAATCTGACCATTTGAACCACGCTTAATTTTTCTCTGGTAAATGCTTTCAATTTGGACAAGTCTAAAATCTTGTCGTATGGTAGAGTTAACCCTTTACTGCACAATGACGCCTTTTAACGCCCCTTGGAAAGAAGCCCTTTGAAAACATTGTGGGAAAAGGAGAAAATGCTGGTAACCAGCATTTTCTTCTTTTCCCACAATGTTTTCTATCCTATCAAAGAAAATTTGCACCATTTGAGCCACATTCAAATTGTAGTCTGCAAATGCTTTCAATTAGGGCAAGGCTAAAATCTTGTCGTCTGGTAAAGGGTTAACTCGTCTGGTAGAGTTAACTAATACACTTTATAAACATACCTATGATTGGCAGTCTGTTTGTTGCGGCACAATAGACTTCTACCACATTGTTGCTGTCCAGATCGTCACATATGGTATAAGCTGCCTTAGATTTCAGATTGTCCAAACTAAACCGATCTGCAACTACAAAGAAATAATAAAATCTTAATTTTAATTTTAATCCTTAGGCTGCTAAGTGCGACTCACTGACCGTTTGTGAACAGTGTAGATCAAGATCAGACTGCACAGAATATGCAGTCTGATCTTGGATCTACACTGTCCGATAAGGGGATATTTTTTTCTTCAAAGCATATGTTCGAAATGGCATCACTCCAGTATATACCATGGGCTAGAAAGTTTCATATAACTTATTTTTCACGATAAGGGATAACAACCATGCAGAACAATGCTTAACCCTTTCCCATATGACAAATTTTGGACTGGTCCAAATTAAAAGAGTTTGCAGACAACAATTTTAAATTTGATGAAAATGGCAAAAAGGTCTCAAACTGGGTAGAAAACACTGTGGGAAAAGGAGAAATTGCTCGTTATGAGCAATTTCTCCTTTTCCCACAGTGTTTTCAAAAGACTTGTACTGCAGACACGTGAAAACTTGGACTTGTTTGTGAAAGGGTTAATTAAGGGGTATTAACTCTTTACCACATAATAACAGGTTTTAACGACCCTGAAGAATGAAAACATTGTGGGAAAAGGAGAAAATGCTGGTAAACAGCATTTCCTCCTTTTCCCACAATGTTTTTTAACCTTCCCAAAACAGATTTAAATTTTTGAGTCACATTTATTTTGTTGTCTACAAATGCTTTCAATTTGGACCAGTCTAAATTTTTTTCCTTTGGTAAAGGGTTAAGGTTCACAATATCCATTAAACTTTAACACACAATCCCGAGTTTTAACAACCCTAAAGAAGAAAGCAAATGAAAAAATTACTGAAATGGGACAAAATGCTAGTGGCCATCATTTTCTCCTTTCCCCACAATGTATTTTAACCTTTTAAGATTGAACCCTGTCATTTGAGCTAGGTTAAATTTGCAATCTGCAATTCCTTTCAATTTGGACAAGTCTAAAATTTTGCTGTTTGGTAAAGAATAAATAGATATACATAACAACCATGCTCTCTGAAAACAGGGCTTAATGCATCTGCAAAAGTATCAACCCGTTTTCCACACTTCCAAAGAAAAATTTCAGTTTTTTAAGTCCCATTAAATTTGTTGTCCGCAAATGCTTTCAGTTTGGACAAGTCTAAAATTTTGTCATTTGGTAAAGAGTTAAATGTGGCTCAAAGGATGGTATAAGCCTACAAAACGGTAGATAACATTACTGGAAAAGGAGAAATAATGGTTACCAGTTTGGCTTGATGGCTTATTCTACACTGTCCCTAAAGGGAACTTGAGTTGTGCCTAAAAGACTCCCAAGTATTGAAAGAAATTAAGTGGTTTATTTGGCGTAGCTAAATGTGCTGGCTTTTGACCTACTTTTTGGTACTGAGAACGAATGAATAAATAGAAATTTGAGATTGGTCAAAAATGTACACATGTTTATTTTTGAATTTTTTTCTTGTTTTTATATACTTCTTGCAAAAGTAATACCTCTGCGGTCAGGAACAGTTTTTGTAAGTAAGATTCATCTCCTTTTCTATCATACAATCTATTGCAGTGCACTCTCTAGCCTGTAATATCCTTCCACTTTAATTCTTTTCCGAACAACAATTTTAGACAGGTTCAAATTGAAAGCATTTGCAGGAGCCAAATCAGATGTGATTCAAAAACTGAAAATTGCAACAGGAAGGGAAGAAAACATTGTGGGGAAAAGGAGAAAATGGTGGTTACTGGCATTTTCTCTTTTTCCCACAATGTTTTCAAAGGCCCTCTTCTTTCAGGTTGTCAAAACTTAGAACTGTGTGGTAAAGAGGTAAATTAAGCAACACCAAATGTACTTTTAATTGCTTTCATGGACAGTGTATGATGGGATCAGACAGCACTGTGCCCACAGTCTAATCATGAACATACACAGCCCTAGAAAGTGAAAATATTTTGAACAAATAAAGCTAGCAGTTGGCATATGTCATTGTTTAGACTGGATACACATGTTTCACAATTTGTTACAACAGTATTATGAAGAAAGGAATACATGTAGAAGTTTATCTGATGTATACAGACTAATGAAATTTATAAAGAACAATATAATGGCCATAAAGATACATCTATTCTCTTTTTCAGCCAGCTTTCAACCTATTTTATCATTATTTTATGAAACTATTATTATTCTTGTTTCTTCTTGCCAAATGCTGCCCCTGACAGTTGTCAGGATGCACCGATTATGATCGACAGAAAATGCATTTTATTTTCTTGAGGCGATAATTAAAAAGAAATCCATTTTGTCATTTCTGGTTTTACATTCAAGACAAATTCCTTGAGTCTCTAGATCCCTTACACCATAGATATCTGTAATTTATCTATGTTTACACCGCTGACTGAATTCTGAGTCACTCTACAAACTATCAAGTTTTAACACTGTTTTTCTTTAAAAATTACGAGAGACAACATACTTACTCCTCCACACATCCACTAGATGCTCTGTCTTAAACAATGCTGGTATTTGATTGGTGTACAAGTAATACAGAACAGCATAAAAACCTTGAAAGTCAACATCTTTGAGTGGTATAGGTTCCTGCAAATGAAGTGAATTGAAATGTAATAGTTTGCATGCTCTTCACCTGCCACTTAACCCTTTCCCAAACAAGACCTGGTTTTCACGTGTCTGCAGTACAAGTCTTTTGAAAACACTGTGGGAAAAGGAGAAATTGCTCGTAACGAGCAATTTCTCCTTTTCCCACAGTGTTTTCTACCCTTTCTGAGACCTTTCTGCCATTTTCATCAAATTCAAAATTGTTGTCTGCAAACTCTTTCAATTTGGACCAGTCCAAAATTTGTCGTTTGGGAAAGGGTTAAACAAGAGCACTGCATGTGGTACCAATGCTTGGCTGCAGTTGCTTGATTTTCAGTGAAAATTCCAAGTAAAAAAATGGGGGCATAACTGTGTCAAAAATACTTTGATAATTACATGCACCTGTTGTATGGATTCCCTTTTGACAGTTAACAACTTGTCCAAGTTTGAAGTAAATATCTTCAGTAATAACAGAGATATATTAAAATCTAAAAGTTTTTGCTCGACCATGCAGACGATGACAACCCCAGGGCTACAGCAATAACTCGATGTTTTCTTTGAGAAGAGCTGCCAAACTAATAAAATTTAAACAGACCATGGTATTATGTAAGTAGACACTATCAACGCAGTTTAAATTTGATCCAAAACATGTGTCTCTGAACGGTGATTATTTACAGCATGCAATATGCTGTCAAAAGGGCGTGTTTATTGGATTTGATATGCGATAACAACCCATGGGAAGAAGGCTTTTGAAAACATAATGGGAAAAAGAGTCAAAACCAGCACTTTCTCTCCTTTTCTCACTTTGCTTTCTACCTATTCAAAGACAAATCCTTCAGAAAGCATAAATGAATTTGTTATCTGCAAAAGCTTCCGATTTGAAGCAATAAACAATTAAATGCAATAAGATAGTGGATCATAGATAAGACTACATAAAAAAAAAAAACCAGTTTCTGAAAAACAAAATCCCTAAACACACAGTAGCTGTGTAGGTCCAAGATCAGGATGTAGGCTCTGTGTAATCTGATCTTGATCTACATTACAAGAACCTCAACAGTAGTTGTACAAAGCTTTGTTATAGTATAGATGATCAACGCTATGGCAGGAAAGAGCACTCGACAGATGTTAACTACTTGCACAAAGTATAAAAAACATGCCCTGTGAAAAGGGGGCTTAACACATCTGCAAAAAGTATCGACCCAGGTCAGCCTGCGCAGCATGTGCAAGCTGACCTGGGCTGAAACTTTTTGCTATTGGTAAATTGTCTACATGTCCAAGGACCAGTTTACCTGACTATTCAGCCAGTAAATGTTGGACAAAATGGATTTTACAGATCCATAATTATATCATGACTTGCTTGGTGTAATGCATCAGTGCATCACAGAGATGCTTTAAGCCCCCTTTTGCCACAGCATGACTCAATTACTGAAACAAACTTCAGGGTCGGTATTGACCTATCATTCTCAAGAACATTCTCAGTCTTATTCTCCAAAATTTTCTAAATTTGAAAGTACCACAACTTCTGATTGGCTAAACCATTTGGTTTGGCCAATCAGAAGTTGTGTTACTTTCAAACTTTGAAAGTGTTGGAGAATAAGACAAAGAATGTTCTTGAGAATGGTTGGTGAATACAGACACAGGTATACTAGTAATGCTATGTTTGCACAATGATCAAAATGTTAATTGATTTCACTTCCAACTGCTTAAACTTGCTTAAACTAAGGTGGAGTTTAGGATATTCATTCTCTTAACCCTTTTAGCTTTACCATGCAATCCCGAATTTTAACGACCTTGAGAAAAAAGGCCTTTGAAAACATCATTGGAAAAGGAGAAAATGCTGGTGGCCAGCATTTTCTCCTTTTTCCACATTGTTTACTATGCTTTACAAAACAAATTTCAACTCTTGAGTCAAATTCAATTTGTCGTCTGCAAAATTTAATGCTTTCAATTTGGAATGTCTAAAATTTCGTCGTTTGGTAAAGAGTTAAATAATGAACGCATTTCAAATGACAAACTTAACTTTTTACCACACAACAAAATTTTAGATTTATCCAAATTGAAACTATTTGCAGACAAAAAATTAAATGATGGAATTCGTCCTAAAAAGGGTAAAAAACATAGTGGGGAAAAGGAAAATAAAGGTTACCAGCCCTCTTCCTCAGTTCACTAAAACTGGAAATGGTGTGGTTAAAAGTTAAGGCATCACAAGAAGCAAGTCTGATGCCTCTTGAGACCATTTTTGCAAGTGTTATGGCCAAAAACTAAATTTGTTGGGAAAAGTGGCCCTGCCATAGCCTAGACCTCCTAAGATGGCCTTGATTGAACACATCTATGTGAGTTATCTTCCTTATCATACTATACCTTTGTCTCTGCCTCTTTCATAGCATCACAAAACATAGCCTTGAAATAATCTGATCTTGCCATAAGAATAGCTTTATGTGCATACACCTTTCTCTCCCCGATATAGAACTGTACATCACTGAATTTCTCATTGTTCACCAGAATACTGAGCTCATCCGAAAACTGCTCCATACCAGGTGGTACAGCTGTAATTTACGAGAAGACCAGGGTCGGTATTCACCAACAATTCTTGAGAATGTTCTTATTCTTATTATCTAGAATTTTTTAAATTTGGAAGTAACACAAGTTCTGATTGGCTAAATAAAATGGTTTAGCCAATCAGAAGTTGTATTCCTTTCTAAACCTACATGTATAATTAGACATAGAATGGTTGGTGACTGCAGTCCCTGGGTAGTCAGACCTGTGTTAACAAGTACATGAGTTTAATTACCACCTGTTTTAGACAGCTACTGTTTTAAATTTTTAAGATATTCGTATTGAATATAGAGGTCTGTGTTGTGTCACGGCCAATAACATTAAAAGGTCAGCTGGATTTGTCCTCTTTGATACTTGATTAAGATAGGTTATGCTGTAAGTGTTAGGCAGCAATTTTAGTTACATTCTATTCCATTCATTTTTGTAAATAATGTAGTATATATTAAAATATCAGTTTAGCAAAAGTAAAGTGTAAAAAAACCTTAGATTTTATTTCTCTTCTCATTACTTATTTTCAGGGGAACAGACAGGCCAGTAAGACTAGATACACTGAAATATGAATGGATGGATGGATGGATGGATGGATGGATACATGCATGGACAAACAGGTGGACTGATGGACAGATGGACGGACGGACAGACGGATGGATGGATGGATGGGTGAGTGGATGGATGGAAGGATGGATGGATGGATGGATGGATGGATTAATGGATGGATGGATGGATGAATGGATCGATGGATGGATCGATGGATCGATCAATGAATTGATGGATCGATGAATCCGGCTTTGATAGACATACATGTAGCATGTTTTATGATGATTTAAATTTTGCCTGAATTTCTTTAAACATATTAACCTGTTTCTTAATCAAATATATATGGGTTGAAAACATATTTAGCAAGCAAAAAAGAAAATTAAGGATTGAAACTATGATTTAACCCTTTATGACAGAATGTGGGTTTTTATGACCCCGAGGAAGACTTCTTTTGAAAACACTGTGGGAAAATAACATGTTTCTTCAAGGGGCTAGAAAATAATGTGGAAAAAGGAGAAAATGCTGGAAACCAGCATTTTCTCCTTTTCCCACTATGTTTTCTACCCTTAAAAAAAAACCTATATCATTTTAGCTACAGCTGATTTTTCATTTGTGCTTGCTTTCAATTTGGACCAGTCTTCAATTTTGTTGTCTTGTAAAGAGTTAAATATAGTCTTTCTATGAGTTAAGTTACCTTCAAATAAATAGTAAAAGATTGCTACATGAAATATTTCACTTACGAAGATGCGTTTTGACCCCAACAATTTCGACAGCATCTATCTCCACCCATGTCCCAGCTGCAGAACAGTCTATTTCTACCCTGATATCTGTACATTTCATGTTTAAGTTCTGAAGAATATAAATCAATTTCCATTATATCCAATTCTGTCTACTTTTAGCTCGGCTGTTTTCGAAGAAAATGTCAAGTTATTGTCGTAGCCCTGTCGTAATCTGGGTCATGATTGTTGAGCAAAAACTTTGACATCTCATGACATCTCATGATATCTCCTTTATAACTGAAGATATTTATTTCAAACGTGGACAAGTTATTAACAATCAACAGAGAAACCCATACAACAAAGGCAGGTAACCATCAAAGTATTTTTGTCACAGTTGTGCCCCTTACTTGACTTAAAATTTCCACTGAAAATCAAGCAACTGCAGTTGGACATTGGGACCTGCATGCCATGCCCTTGTTTTATTCTGTCTTATCCATAACTGTTACACCTTTACACACAATCCTGGGTTTAACCAATCTGAAGAAGACATTTGAAAATTTTGTGAAAAAGGGAGAAAATACTAGTAACAAAGTTGTCTACCATTCCAAAAACAAATTTCAGTTATTGAAACACTTTGTTTTGGTCATCTGCAAATGCTTTCAATGTGGAGAAGGATAAGCTAAAATGTTATCATGTGGTTCAAGCTATATTTAGACATCTTACTGATAAAAGTTCAGCTGAGCATTGTAGCTCTAGATCTGTCAGTAATGTACTGGGCTGGTTAGACAGGGGTTATGGGATCTAATCTTAGCTGGGCCAAACTGAGCCCAGTAGCTCCATCAGTAATGTACAGGGCTGGTTAGACAGGGGTTATGGGATCTAATCTCAGCTGGACCAGATTGAGCCCAGTAGCTCCATGAGTAATGTACAAGACTGGTAAGACATGGTTTGTGGGATCTAATCCCAGCTTATAGCCAAACTCTATCTAGCTAGGATTGATGATAGTGTATAGGATCTTCATGTCAAATGTTGCTCCTGATTGTTGCAAGGTTGCATGGATTACAACCAATAGAAAATGTGTTTAATTTTCTTGAAGCCATCAAAGAAATCACTGTTGTGATGTGTCAAATTTTAATTAAATCAAAGATTTCCAATATTTGAGTCATTCTCTGTGAAAAGGAGGCTTAAAGCATTTGCAAAAAGTATCGACCCAGGTCAGCCTGCGGACTGTGCAGGCTGACCTAGGCCAATACTTTTCACTATTGGTCAATTTTCTGTATGAACAAGGACCAATCTAAGTTTGTTGTTAAAAGAAAGTTGCTATTAAAGATCCATAATGATGTGATGGCTTGATTTGTATTATGTATCACAGAGGTGCATTAAGCCCCCTTCTGTCAGACCATGGCTCATAAATTATGTATTTATCCCTAACATTATATATATAAAGATAATTCATCTATCTTTACAAAGCTGACTAGATTTTGAATCATTCTAGAGTCTATCAAATTTTTACAGCGTTTTTTTTTTCTCTCTCTCTGGCTGTAAGGATGTACCTTTAAGAAACACATGGGTAGAAGCCATTGTGATTTGATTCAAATAGTGATGAAAATAATGTTTAACACAAAGACCAACCTTATAAGAACAAGTGATGCAAATGCGTAAACATTGGACAACCAGAGAGGGGTTTTTTATTTTGCACTACACCACATTTTGAAAACACTGCCACTGTATTCTTAATCCTGAAGTCTTTAACAAATGACAAAATTTTAGACATGTCCAAACTGAAAGCATTTCCATACTTGTATTTAATGTGACTAGAAAATTGAAACTGTTTTTGGAAGGTATGAAAACATTGTGGGAAAAGAAGAAAATGCTGATTACTATCATTTTCTTCTTTTCCCATAATGTTTTCAAAACTTCCTATTTCCTCATGATAGCTAAAAGTAGGAATTGTGTGGTAAAGGGTTAAGCTGCTATATGAGTGAAATGAAAATTTCAAGCTGTTATTAAGAACCAAGTTTTGCTATTTAAAAGGTAATTTTTGGTGAAAACTATCTCCTTATTGGACAGTGCAGATCTAAGATCAGACTGCACATTCTGTGCAGTCTGGTCTTGATCTCCATCGTACACAAAAAGTCTTTGCACCACACTTGGCAGCCTAATGGGTAATTTCCTGTGGCGTGTTTATTCTAGCCAATATTTCAATTTACTGGTTATATTTGAATCGTCATACATGGCCGATATTCCAAATTTTGTTAAAAACTTGTGTCCTGTTTGTGAGAAACGGTCACATATATTGTATTCTGTTCAAAACTGATAAATTGATTTACAAGCATTGCTTCTAATACATTAACACAGTTGGTTTAAACCATTTAGGTTAGCCAATCAGAAGTTATGTTACTTTCTAAATCTGGAATGAGCCTCAGAATGCCATTTAAAATGGTGAATACAGAACCTGATTTTAATGTAACTTAAAATGTTAGTGTACATTAAACAGTCATACCGCAATAGGTGGAGAAAAAATCTTGGATGCTTGATAACGATTAACTCGATCTGTTTTCCACAGCACTTGCCAGTCGCCATCCCGATCCCTTCTTGCCAGTATTTTTTTCACGCCTCCCGCATTGTATGTTTCATAAATATTTATTTTCTCGATGTACACAGCATCTTTGTAGCGAAGCTGAAATGATCAAACAGAAAAGATGAAAAGCCACCTTGTCTCACAATTATGTCTTCAAGAATTAGATGCCTACAAGATTTGGTTCAATGGTTAATATTTTTCTGAATGAACGACGGCAAATGTAAAAAAAAAAATCACCTTGAAAAGAGAGGCTATGCATAGCCTTTAACCAGGCCGCGCTCAAGTAGTGTACAAAACTTTTAGAACGGGGGGTGTTTGCTGCTTTGAGTCCCAAGTTCAGCCAATTTCTTTCGAAGGACTAATGACAGTCATTGCAACAGGAATAATTCTCACCTGACCGTTGATCATCGTTTCAAAACTGGTTATGTGGGAAAGCAGCCAGTGGCTTTGGGAAAATATTGTGCAAAGTACATGTACTGGTCAAAGAACCCCCAAAATAGGTGCACTGACCAGCTCGATATTAAAGAAATAATGTTGAAAATGGCATTAAACACCCCACATTCAATCAATCAGTCAATAGCCTTTTACCAAATGTTCCCTATGGAGAAAAAAACATTTCATGGAAAAGGACAAAAATTAATGCTGGTAACAGGCACTGTCTGCTTGCCCCAAGATGTTCTTCCTACTGTTCAGAAGTGAATCCCATCTGCTGAGTCACATCTAATTTGTTCTCTACAAATGCTCTCAATTTCAACTGATCTTAACCCTTAAGCGGCTACTCACAACTCAGACCTTTTGCGGACAGTGTAGATCAAGATCAGACAGCACAGCACAGTCTGATCTTGGATCTACACAGTCCAGTAAGAAGATATTTTTCCCCAAAAAGTAACTTTGAAGTAGTAAAATTATGGGTTTGACTATCGGCTTGAAAGTTTCATTTCAGTTATTTAGCAGTTTAAGGGTTAAATTCTGTGGTAAAGATCTTTCAAGATAAAGAAACTCCAAGAGTGCACAGACAGGTGCACTGCTTGTCATGAGATAACCAACAATCAGGTGACTTGAATCCACAAATGAGTATAAATAGGCTAATTCTAGTCATACATAACACTTTTACAATTTTATAAAAGGTCAAATTTTAACTCTTTACCAAACGGCAAAATTTTAGACTGGTCCAAATTCAAAGCATTTGCAGACGACAAAATAGATGTGGCTCAAAAATTGAAACTTGATTTGGAAAGAGTAGAAAACATAGTGGGAAAAAGAGAAAATGCTGGTTACCAGCATTTTCTCTTTTTCCCACAATGTTTTCAAAAGGCTTTTTCCTCAGGGTCGTTAAAAGTCGGGATTGTGTGGTAAAGAGTTAAGGAAGAGAAGAAATGACTTTTTTAGTAGTTCTATAAAATATTGTTGGAACAAATAGTACTTGCTTGCTACTTTAAAAAAAATGTTTTCCAAAGCTGTCATCATGCAGGGCATAAAAAGTTGAACAGTAGGGATATAAACCAACAAACAAACCTCTAAAAATTGATTGGAATCAATGGTTCGTGAAGCCCAAGCCCCTGGGGTGTCACCATATCTGGGGTATACCTTTGGTGGGCCTATCACACAATCTGCACACCAACTGAAATACATGAACAGTTCATTTATTGATCAAAACTTGCCATTTAACCCTTTCCCCTACCTTCCTGTGTTTTAAGACCCTGAAAGAAAAGGTTCTTAAAAACATTGTAGGAAAAGGAGAAAATGCTGGTAAGCAGCATTTTTAGCTCACCTGAGCAAGAAGTGCTCAAGGTGAGCTTTTGTGATTGTGCTGTGTCAGTCGTCTGTCGTGTGTTGTCAACTTTTACCTTGTGTACGCTCTTGAGGCCACATTTTAAGTCTGATAGTCATGAAATCTGGTCAGAATGTTTGTCTTGATAATATCTAAATGAGTTTGAGAATGGGTCATGTGAGATCAAAAACTAGGTCACTAGGTCAAATCTTAGAAAAACCTTGTGTATGCTCCAGAGGCCATATTTTCAGTCCAATACTCTTGAAACTTGGTCAGAATATTTTGTCCTGCTAATATTTCGCATGAGTTTAAAAATGGGTCATGTCGAGTAAAAAACTAGCTCACGAGGTCAAATCATAGAAAAACCTTGTGTATGCCCTAGAGGCCACATTTTAAGTCCGATATTCATGAATCTCGGATAGAACGTTTGTCTTCATGATATCAGAGGAGTTTAAAAATGGGTCATGTAGGGTCAAAAACTATGTCACTACGTCAAATCTTAGGAAAAACTTGTGTACGCTTTGGAGGCCATATTTTCAGTCCAATACTCTTGAAATTTGGTCAGAATGTCTGTCTTGATGATATCTTTGACAAATTCAAAAACTGGTCATGTCGGTTCAAAAACTAGATCAGTAGGTCAAATCTTAGAAAAACCTTGTGTACACTGTAGAGCCACATTTTCTGTCAGATACTCGTGAAACTTCATCAGAATGTATGTCTTCATAATATCTCAGACAGGTATGGAAATGGGTCATATTGGGTCAAAAACTAGGTCAATGGGTCAAATCTTAGAAAAACCTTGTGTTTGCTCTAGAGGCCATATGTTCAAGAAACTTTGTCAGAATGTTTAGTCTAATGATATCTCAAACAAGGTTGAAATTGGATCACATCTAGTCAAAAACTAGGTCACCAGATCAAATCTTTGAAAAACCTTGTGTACACTCTAGAGGCCGCATTTTTAGTCCAATACTCTTGAAAGTTGGTCAGAAGGTTTGTTTTGATCATATCTCAATGAGTTTGAAAATGGATTATGTCGGGTAAAAAAGTAGGTCATTAGGTCAAATTTTAGAAAAACCATGTGTACACACTGTAGAGGCCACATTTTCAGTCTGATACTCATGAAACTTTCCTAGAAGATTTGTCTTGATAATATCTCAGACAACTTTGAAAATGGGTAATGTTGCATCAAAAACTAGGTCAGTATGTCAAATTCTTTGAAAAACCTTGTGTACAACCTAGAGGCTACATTTTCAGTCCAATACTCTTGAAAGGTGGTCAGAATGTTTGTCTTGATAGTAATTCAGATGAGTTTGAAAATGGGTCATACCAGATCAAAAACTAAGTCACAAGGCCAAATGTTTGGAAAACCTTATGTTTGCTCTAGCGGCCACATTTTCAGTCTGATACTCATTAGAAATGGTCAGAATGTTTGTCTTGATGATTTCCTCACTGGGTTTGAAAATGGATCATATCGGGTGAAAAATTAGGTCATCATATCAAATCTGTAAAAAACCTTCTGTATGCTGTAGGGGCCACATTTTCAGCCAAACACTTTTGAAAGTTGGTTAGAATGTTTGTCTTGATGATATCTCGGACAATGTTTGAAAATGGGCCTTTCTGAGTCAAAAACTGGATCACCAATTCAAATATTTGGGAGACTTGTGTTTGTTGTAGAGGCCAACTTTTCAATTAATAATCATGAAAAGAGGTCATAATGTTTGTCTTGATAACTTCTTTAATGTGTTTGAAGATGGGTCATATCAGGTTCAGAACTATGTCTCTGGATCAAATGTTTGAAAAACCTTGTGTACACTGTTGAGGCAACATTTTCAGTCCAATACTCATGAATTCTGGTCATACATTTATACAATTGACTTATTGTATAAACCCAAATGTATAATTATGATGAGTGATCTACCTTTTTGTGGCTCTCATCAAACCAGTTACAACCGGATTCTTTTACCATTTTTATAGTCTAAGGGACAAAACTCATACAAGCTTTCTCACTTAAAATTTGATAAGAGTGACCTCCCTGAATCTGACAAAGCCTTTCTTCCCCCCTCCCCAGAAAACAATCGATCATTTTTTTTTTTCAGTGAGCTAGATCTATCTTTTTAACAATAAGGCAATTTATAACAAATTCTCTGGTAATCACTTTATTTTTCAGCATTCAATTTTGTATTGATTTTTAATTGACCCATGCCTTAACAAATGGGGATTCAATGCATCTCCGTGCATACCAAGCAAGTCGTTAAATAGTTATGGAGCTATAAAATCCATTTTGTCACAACCGACTGAATCATAATTTAGACTGCTCCTTTGAGATGCAAAATATTGACCAATATTATATCTATATAAAAATATAGATGTAAGCCTGCGCAGACTGCTCAGGCTGACAAGGGTAGAGGCTTTTTGCAGAGTAAGTCCCTTTTTCACAGCGCATGACTCAACTGTATGATAACTCAGCACATTTAACAGTATGGCCGTTACTGTCGATTATGTACACTTTGCAAACCAATTCATTGTAGACTGAACGTATGTTTTTGCCGAAATCTTACCTTGATGATAAAAATTTTTTTTTTCCAACTTTAAAATTTGGCGGTCGTCGTGTTTACTAACGAGATGAAATTCAAGGGAGACTACCGTTTTGTTACAGAAATAATCTTGATATCTTTAGCAGGCTTTTGTTCTGCCTGATGTCACGATATCTTCAGAACTGTAAATATTTATTGTCCTTTCATAAAATGTATATAAAAGTATTACAGTTCTATCCCCTTCAAAAAAAAAAAAGTTTTATATCGATCTTGTGTACAGACCGAAAATGGCTTCCTGCTATAAATTTATAGTTTTATGATGTGCATACCAATAAGGGAGATGACTCGAGAATTAAATCACCGGAAGCCTGTACGAGTTTTCTCCCTTAGACCACTAAATTGGCCGCAGTTTCACCCATCTAGGACTAAAATCTAGCAACACGCATTTCTTTTTTAATTGGAATAAAATCAGTTATTTAAAGCAAAGGCGCAGACTACATAAAGTATAAATCTCCTTATGCAGTATCTCAGAGAAAATATTTCATTTCAGGGTTGAATTTGTAGATTAAGAGCTATTGTAATCACTCCTGAGCATAAGGAGAGCACCAATATACCGTATAAATGAACAAATAATAATGAGTGGGTGGATGGCACGAATAAATGAAAAATAAAGGTGGTCGAGTGGGTGGAAAAGAGAGAAAGGGAGGGAGGAAAGAATGGATTAATGGAGGGAGGGATGGGCACACAGACATGCAGATAGATAGATAGATAGATAGTCAGACTAGATAGATAGATTTGACAGGCAGCCAGACAGACAGACGTTTCAATGATAAGGAATGAAATTAATAATTGAAGAAAAAAAATGATTCACAACACTCGTTGAAACAGGCCAGGACTGCAAAGATCGGAATCATAGTGCGAACGAATAATTGTAGGCTATCGGTCTTGAATATCTAGTCATTTCCATACAGTCAAAAGATCATTAGATTTATAAGAGAAAGAATAAACAAAACTTTATCCTACCTGTTTTGATCATATTCTGACGAAAATCTTGTTACTTTCTCTACCCACTGTTTTACTACGTTACGCGGCTTGTCGGAGCGTTCGTATGTACTGTACAGTTCATATGGAGGAGGAGGTGATGCCACTTCTGTAGACATGTTATTATGTGAAGATCCTGCACATCCCATAACGCTTTAGAAGAGAGACATTTTGTATATTGTCTATAATGTAAAAGAATAATCTCACAATGGTAAACCTACCACTAAAATATTTCTAAAAATAGCCATTACAACGTCACAAGTACATATCTAATTCATAGATCTGCTGTCGGTGGGTTTTATCGATATTGAATGGCCAGGTCATAAATACAATAGGTAACCAACACTGTCCTTGATTTGAACCCTTTCGACTTAGTTTTCAAAAGCTTAGATTTTCAAAACTTTGAGTGGAAGACTGTTTCGAAATCAACAGTTAGCCTACTATTATGTGGCCTGTCTAACCCCCGCCCCCGCGCCTCTTCACCATCTATCTCCCATTTCTTTCTCTTATGGTAACTTAAAAGCGGCTGAACACGACTCACTGACCTTTTGTGGACAGTGTAGATCCAAGATAAGAGTGTACGTCTGATCTTGGATCTACTTTGTCCGATGAGGAGATATTTCTGCCCCCAAAATAAGTTTGAAATAACAGTATTCAGGTTTTTACTATCGGTTTAAAAGTTTCATTTAACTTATGTAACAGGATAAGGGTTAATCCTTCCCCTACCAACCCCCGGAGTAGCGCTTAGCAACCTAAAGGTTTAACGCTTTACCACACAATCCCGACTTTAACGACCCTAAGAAAGAGGCCTTTTGAAAACATTGTGAGAAAACGAGAAAATGCTGGTAACCAACATTTTCTCGTTTTTCCACAATGTTTTCTACCCTTCCAAAAACAAATTGCAATTTTTTCGGTCACATTTATTTTGTCGTCTGCAACTGTTTTCAATGTGGACCAGTCTTAAATTTTGTCGTTTGGTAAAGAGTTAACCAGTTTAGCAATCTGTAGATTCGCACAGTGTTTCGTTAAGTCTTTCAGAGGCAAATAAATAGACTGGACCTCTTTCGACGGTTGAAAATACAATCTACTTATACTCAGAAAGGTTTTATTTTGTGGGCTTGACAACATATCGGACGGTATAGATCCAATATCAGACTGCACGTTCTGATCTTGATCAATGCTGTCCGCAAAACTCTGTTTTTGCCTATGGCACTGAAAGGGTTAAGACTGCTTTAAAAGAATACTTTTATTATAATAGAATGATGAAACGAAAATTAAAAGAAAAATGAGCAATTTCTCCACTTGTTACCATATTTTCATGGCGACTTGGATATCCAGGAGCGGTTGAATGATGTAATTAAATGTTTCGTGATAAGCATCACCTAATATCCTGATGCTGACTTCACACAATGAAGGGTTCCTCAAAATCAGATTGGATCTTTACATAGCTGTATCGTTTCCTAACTTCATTTGTGAATCTATGATTTTGGAAACTTAACCAATAATTGTACAATTACGACTTTCTGCAACCCGCAGTCAACGACTCTGAAAACATTTTGGAATCAAAGGACTCAAAGTCCTGAAAAGCGGATTTGTGGAGTAGTATAAAGCTGTAATATGTTGTAATACAAAAAAAAAAAAACATGACATGCAAGGTATGTGCAATCGTTTAAAAAAAACAAAAAAAAAACTGTCTATGAGAGTCATGCTCTGTGAAAAGGAGGCTTAACGCATCTGCAAAAAGTATCGACCAGGTCAACCTGCGCAGTCCACGCAGGCTGACCTGGTCTGAAACTTTTTGCTATTAGTCCATTTTCTGTATGTCCATGGACCATTCTACCTCATGATTAAGTCGGTAGTTAAAAACAATTGTTATTATGGATCCGTAAGTATAGGATGCTCTAATAGGTATATTGCATCACAGAGATGCATTAAGCCCCCTTTTGCCAGAGATGGCTCATTGTACGTTTGTATCTGGTCCTACTAGGTTAAGAAAGGTACCAAAGCATTCCAAACTATGACATAGATTGAGTTTTGGTCTGCTTCCCGTAGATTTTGTTCATACAGAGGGGCTGCTAATCTATCGGACAGTTACGGGAGATACAATGGGTACCAGTTTAGTAAAAGGACCAATCTGTTATTTGGTTACCTTTAGTCTTTTATCTAGCAAGGGAGATAATTTGACCAACAGAAATGGCCGCAATGGTCCATAATTTCTTTATTTATAGCAATGATCTCTTTATGAATTACTACTATATCATTATCACCACTCTCATCATCATCGTCATCATTAGCTGCTATGTTACAGGAAAAAACTATAACATATTAAAGCTGCCAAAAGTAAACAAAAGGGTGGTACAACGCATTTAAATTAAGTCATACCATTTAAAAGTATGGAAATTATTGTATAGGTGACAATCTGTTATTGTTAGGTCAGTCTAAGTGTCAGTCACTGGCAAGAAAATGCATTTTCAAATCAGGTAAAAAGTAAACAAAAGAAAGAGTGACCTGGCAACTTTCACCTAGTTTTGGATTTCATGTTTCTGTTTCTAACACTTTGACCGACTGTATAATAACAGAATGTCATCTTCACAATAATTTACATACTCTTACTCGTACATGGTATGATTAAAATCTAAATGCATTTAAACACCCACCCGCTTGGTTTACTTTTGGCTATAGGGCCTTTAACCAGCTGGCATGATAAAGGTTACCTTCATCCTGCTAGATAAATGGAATGCAACATTCAGATAAATAGTTATAAACAAAACTTAGCTATTTCAATGGTATTTGTTTTGGAAATATCAGACAATGTAGATCCAAGATCAGACTGCATATTCTGTAGTCTGATCTTGATCACTGTCCACCAGAGGTCCTTGAGTCGCACGTAGCAGCCTAAAGGTTAACATTGTTGGAAATTAGGGGACAAAAATCACAAGAGGGCCATTGCATTGTGATACCAAGTCTTTAATGGAGAAATAATAAGATGTAAGAGCAATAAAGTACAACAACAGCAAGAAATTATCATTATCTTTTAACCCTAGAAATTAAAATCCATTCACTCTTTACCAAACAATGAAGTATTTTACATGATTGAATTGAAAGCATTTGCAGACGACAAATTCAGTGTTGCTGAAAAAAAAAAAAAAGATTTCTATTTGTAGGGAAAAAGAGATGTTGGTTTTCCCTTCAGAGCTGTTAACCCTTAACCCTTAAAGCCCTGGAACTGATTTAAGTTGTATTTGCAGACAATGTAGATAAACTCTTTACTAAACAACATAATTTTAGACTGGTACAAATTGAAAGCATTTGCAAACAACAAAATCAACATGAATTAAAAATTAAAATTTGTTTTGGGAAGGTTAGAAAACATTGTGGGAAAAGGAGAAAATGCTGGTTACCAACATTTTCTCCTTTTCCCAAAATGTTTTTAAAAGGATTCTTTTACAGGGCTGTTAAAAGTTGGGAGTGTGTGGTAAATGGTTAAGATCAGACTACACAGAATGTACAGTCTGATCTTTAATCTACGCTGTCTACAACTATGTTTTATATTCTAACGGAAACAACCTTGAAGTAGCAATAATTCGGGATGTTTTTCCTAATTAAAAAGGTCCAAATTATTAATTCAGCACTTTAAGAGTTTAACTGCTAAATAAATGAAAGGAAAATTTCCACTCAACAGTGAAAGACTCAAATATTGCAATTTCAAAGTTGATTTCACCGGAAAGAAAATATCATATCGGACAGTGTAAATCAAAGATAGACTGCACATTTTGTGCACTCTGATCTTGATCTACACAATCTGTAAAAGGGCCCCTAGTTGCACTTAGCAGCTTAATGGTTAAAACATGGGATTGTTTGGTATAGAGTTAAAAGTAATATCATTAACCCTTTTCCAGACGACAAAATTCTTGTCCAAATTGAAAGCATTTGCAGACGACAATTTCAATGTGGCTAAAATGGTGCAATTTTTCATTGATGGGGTAGAAAACATTGTGGGAAAAGGAGAAAATGCTGGATATGTGCACATGCAACATACAAGTAAAACCAATCTCTGTTATAGCACCTGCACCAAATAAAATGCCTTTTTTTTTTACTTGCACAAAATAAAATGCCTTTTCCACATTAGCCCTCTACCATACAATCTCATGTTTCAACAATACTCATAAAGAAGGCTTTAACCCTTTACTGCACAATGACGCCTTTTGACGCCCCTGGGAAAGAAGCTTTTTGAAAACATTGTGGGAAAAGGAGAAAATACTGGTTACCAGCATTTTCTCCTTTGCCCACAATGTTTTCTACCCTATCAAAGAAAAGTTGTACCATTTGAGCCACATTGAAATTGGCATCTGCAAATGCTTTCAATTTGGACAAGGCTATAAGTTTGTCGTCTGGTAAAGGGTTAAATAGAAAACATTTTGGGACAATGAGAAAATGCTGATAACCAGCATTTTCTCATTTTCCTGTAACATTTTCTACCCTTTCAGAGCCAAATCCTGTAATTTGGGACACATATAATTTGTTGTCTGCGAACTCTTTCAATTTAAACGAGAATAAGATTTTGACAATTGGTAAAGTGTTAAAAACAATACTGCTCAAGCACTAAAGTAGATAAACCCTTTACCACACAATCCCGAGTTTTAACGACCTGAGAAAGAAAGATTTTGAAAACATTGTGGGAAAAGGAGTAAATGCTGGTAACCAGAATTTTCTTCTTTTCCCACAATCTTTTCTATACTTCCCATAACAAATTTCAATTTTTCAACCACATTTACTTTGTTGTCTGCAAATGCTTTCAAAGGTCATCTTTCTCAATGTCATTAAAACTCTTACTTGTTTGGTGAAAAGTTACAGCTTCGAGCACATATAATAATCTAAGTTGTTTTTGTGCAGACTTAGACAGACTAGGATTTCACTGCACAGGAATGAGCAGTCTAATCATGAAGTACAAAATCTAACATTTTGTAAAATATTCTAACCAAAAAGCCTTAACAGTGTAATCTTCCGGTCTTTTTACTTGCCCAGAATGTCCAACTTACATGTACTTAACCCTTTACAACAAAATCCTATGTTTTAATGATCCTACAAAATTAGACTTATAAAAAACATTGTGGAAAAAGGAGAAAATACTGGTTACCAGCATTTTCTTCTTTACCCAGAATGTTTCCCAGCGTTTTAGAAACAATTCCAATAATTTGAGCAACATCTAATTTGTCTTCTGCAAATGCTTTCAATTTGGACCAGTCTAAAATATCATTGTGTGGTGAAGAGTTAATGTTATAGGGGGTGATCTTTGGAGTGCTTGAGTAACAAATTGAACATTTTCATTTTAACGTCACAAAAAAGCCACAAAGTCTGCCAATTTATGGCTGATTCAACCCGATACTTCACAGATTTTGGACACTGCACTATCTGTACAGCTCTCTTGAGTATGCTTAGAATTTAAGTGTTCAAGAAAAACTGCTCAAAATGTTTAACTCTTTACCAGTCGACAGAATCTTAGACCTGTCTAAATTAAAGGCATTCGCAGACGACAAATCAAATGTGTCTCAAAAGATGAAATATGTCATTGAAAGGGTAGAAAACATAGTGGGGAATGGTAGAAAATGTTTGTTACCACCATTTTCTCCTTTTCCACTAATGTTTTCAAATGCCTTCCGTTTCATGGAAATTAAAACATGGAAGTGCACAGTATAGAGTTTAGATCTCACTGTGTAATCCTGGGTTTCAACAACCCTGAATTACATGACTTTTAAAAACAGCATTTTCTCCCATTCATGTTTTTCACTCTTTCTGAAACAATTGCATCATTTGAGCAACACTTAATTTGGCATCTGCAAATGGTTTCAATATCAATAAGTGTGGAATTTTGTCATCTGCTAAACAGTTATATGTAAGTGTATATCTTACAACTAGAGTATATTTTTTCACTAAGTTCATACAACTGGGCTATTACAGAAATAAAATAATACTAATTACAGGGTTTACATGTTTACAACAAATTTCTTTGTAATGCATAACAAATAAAAATGCTGACCAAATTTACTTTCTCCATTTCCCATCTATGTTTCCTTCTCATCATTTCAGCCGTATTCAATGAGTCATTTGCAAATGCTTTCAATATGATTAATCTAAATCTTATCATTTTATTAGATTAAATCTTTTGCAGAGTCATTTCTATCTGACACAATGTTCAAACAAGAGTACTGCAGGTGGGTGCCAGCGCTCGGCTGCATTTGCTTGATATTTGCCAAGTCGAAAAAGCGGGCATAACTGTGTCAAAAATGCTCTGATGGTTACTTGTCATTGTTGTAAGGGTTCCCATTTTGGTTGTAAATAACTTATCCAAGTATGAGGTCAATACTTTCAGTAATAACAGAGATATCAAAGCTAAAATATTTGTATGACGATGACAACAACAAGGACAACGCAGACCCAGACAACAGGACTATGGCAATAACTCAAGGTTTCTTCGAAAACAGCAAAGCTAATACAATACATTACAAATTAACCCTTAAAGCGCCTTTCACGACTATAGTTGCATTTGCAGCCAGTGTAGATCAAGATCACGCTGCACAAAATGTGCAGCCTGATCTTTGATCTACACTGTCCACTTTGCTGAATCACCATAGACAAAAGCAACCATGAAATTGCAATTATTTGGGTTGTATTTCTAGGATGAAAATGTCTGCCATTTTTATTCGGCACTATAAGGGTTAACAGGAAAAAAAATACAGTTCATTATATCATTTACTTGGAAAGTTGGATAAAAGCAAAAGATGACAAGTAAGTTATAGTATCACTGTAAATTCCTTCCTTCCTTTTTCCATTTCAATACTGTTGAATCTGAGGTGTAGTTGAAGTAGTAGTAGTCATCGAATGTTTTGTCCCTGTGAAATATTGGGGAGTAGTTTTCAATTGCTAGGGCCAGTTCTTCTTCATAACTATCGAACTTGTGGGCACTTTTTCGGGCTACGAAAAAAAAGCAAACATGTGAATTTGCATATTGTGAATAAGAGAGAGATAGAGAGGAGAGAGAGAGTCATATAAACATAATACCACAATACCACACAAACAAATTTTTAGACTTGCCCAAGTTAAAAAAACAGGTTTACAGACAACAAATTAAATGTGGCCCAAATGATGAAACTTGTATTTGAAAGTGTCCAAAAGACTGTGGAAAAAGAAATAAATGCTGGTTACCTGCATCTTCTAATTTCACAACCACATTTTCAAAAAGTCTTCTTCCTCAATATTAAACTCAGGACTGTTTGGTAGATGGTTAAAAACTAACAATTATTAGTAGGTGAGCGATTCTCTAGCCCTTTACAGATAGTAGCTAAAAATCAGACTGCACAGAACATGCAGTCCAATCTTGAACCTAAACAACCAAAGGATAAATAGAATTATGCAGACCAGGGTCCGTAACCCTTAAATCGCCTTTCACAATTATAGTTGCCTTTGCAGCAAGTGTAGATCAAGATCAGACTGCACAAAACATGCAGCCTGATCTTTGATCTACTCTGTTCAGATTACTGAGACATTCTGGACAGAAACAACTTTAAAATTGCAATTATTTGGATTTTATTTCTAGATTGAAAGTGTCTGTTTGGTTTATTCAGCACTTTAAGGGTTAAGGACATTCTTAGTCTTTATTCTTAAGCATTTTCTAAATTTGATAGTAGTACAACTTCTGTTTGGCTAAATTAAATAGTTTAGCTAGTCAGAAGTCGCATTACTTTCTAAATCTAGGATTAAATTAAGAATATTTGGTGAATACGGACCTAGAAAACAGGATATAAATTTGCAATTTTAATTTAAATTAAACAACTGAAAAGCCTATTTCTTTTATTTGGCATCCTATGTATCAACATCTTCACCCTTTACCACACAATCCCGACTTTTAACGGCCCTAAGGAAGAACGCTTTTGAAAACATTGTGGGAAAAGGAGAAAATGCTGGTAACCAGCATTTTCTCCTTTTCCAACAATGTTTTCTAACCTTTCTAACCTTTCAAGAAGAAATTTTGTAATTTGTGTCACCTTTAAATAGTCTTCAGCAAATTCTTTCGATTTCGACCAGTCTAAAATTTTGTCATTTGGTAAAGAGTTAAATAACAATCTAAAAGATATGACTTGTCACCTTCCAATATTTAACAGGGCATGAGCATAAGGAATTCCATTAACCTCTTATTACACAATACCATGTTTAAACAACTCTGAAAAAGGCTTATGAAAACATTGTGGGAAAGGAGAAAGTGCCAGTAACCAGCAGAATGTTTTCTACCCTATCAAAGACAGAAATCAATATTTGAGCTATACTTATTTTGTTGTCCGCAACAGCTTTCAATTTGGCCGAGTCCTAAGTTTTGTCGTTTGGTAAAGAGCTAAGCATAGAGGCTTTATTTTTATTATATACCTGAAGATTTTCTGGCTCAAGAATATGTGTCACACAAGGACAAAATATCTCACACGACAGATAAAAATCCGTATTTACAATGTCAAATACAGTTTCAAATATGGAATGATGACGTATCAGGCATGCAGAACATGTATCTGTTGATTTGCGCTTCGATTGAGCAAAATGTTACACTATAATA
The DNA here is from genome assembly GCA_945859785.2 of Tridacna gigas. Classification (NCBI taxonomy): domain Eukaryota; kingdom Metazoa; phylum Mollusca; class Bivalvia; order Cardiida; family Cardiidae; genus Tridacna; species Tridacna gigas. The sequence continues at coordinate 24,979,616 of OX244030.2, forward strand.
TTCATCTATAATTCATAAAAACAAAGTAACTAGCAACTACACCATTATTTGTTTTAATTGGTTTACAGCTTTCAAATAAAATGTCAATAATTGCAAAAATTTGTTGTTAAAAGTGGTAGGTATAAAACAAAAGGAATATTATGTTGTGGTAACTTTCACTGTGCTTGTATTTACTTTACACTGTATAAGAAAATTTTGACAATGCCCTTGACCTTTGGTCTTGCAGGATATCAAATTTTCTCACGCTGCTCAAATCAAATACAAAGACCAGGAAAGTTACTGCAACATGATATTCTGTTTAGACACACCATCTCTTACCTTCACCAACAAAAAAATCTGCCATGTACTGGGCTACCTTGATGGCATCAGGACCGTGGTTTACATGATATCCGATATTCCAAGTTGTCATGGGTTTCTCTGGGTGCCACTGTACTGCATATATTGGGTAGTCTTTTGCTGCGAGTTGTGAAAATTCATGAGCCATGCTCTGGCAAAAGGGGCTTAATGCATTTCCGTAATACATAATACCTAGCAAACCATCACATACTTACGAATCCATAATAGCCACTTTTTTTAGATACCCGACTTAATCATGAAGTAGACTGTTCCTTGAACATACAGAAAATTGACCAATAGTGAAAAGTTTTGGCCCAGGTCAGCCTGCACGGACTGCATAGGCTGACATGGCTCGATACTTTTCGCAGATGCATTAAGCCCCCTTTTCACACAGCATGGTTCATATATTACATATAATACTAACACAAAATGAGCAATTTCATTTCAGGGCTGTGTAAATTACCTACTGGACAACCAGATATGGTTGTGCCTTGGAAATATTTGCCATTTTCATGCATTGATGAAGATTATGAAGATACCCACCACCGTAAATTTAAGTTACATGAAGGTATTTTTTACCTAAACACGGAGTCATCTGGGAGCGACTGACAGGGACCCTTGTTGACATCAATGAGTGCCTTTTCTCATCGAAGTCGACAAGAATGCCATTCTAGAGGAGGTTAAAACTGCCATTCAAACATGTTTCATCAGAGTGAAAATGGAGATGCAAGATTGTCTGCTGCAGCTTTTGCAGAAATTAAAACACATGTAAGGTCAGTATTTGGTAACTCGCAAAATTTTAGACCAGCAATAATATCCACTTTAGCGTATTCTAGATTCTATTCCAATGCTGAAACCGCGGGTCTTCCGCAGCTCAGTGGGTCTAGGATTAGTGTGTACTGTTTCCTTGATACATGTATCATATACAGACCTCCAGATAAGAGGCAGTGATGGTATTCTAAATCCATTATTTTCAAACCCTATGTTATGGGTACTCATTAGAATCGTCTCGATGAGACGATTCTAATGAGTACCCATAACATAGGGTTTACTGGAGTGATTAGTATTTTCAATTTTGAAATAAAAATCGCTCCCTCTATCTGGAGCTCTGATATATATCCCAAGGTGATCTGTTGCAGCTTACCAGATGGTTGGTCTTGAATTTTAAAATTAGATTTAGAATAAGAGGTTAATATGTTTCTAAATCTACAATGCCTATTCCTTTTTTAGACAATAGCCCAAGCCAGCTTTAAATTGCAATTTATTGGTCCATACATGTCAACTGTCACCTAATTGGCTGCCTGAAATTGTATAACTTTTAATTTTCCAGGGTCCGCATTCACCGACCATTCCTCAGAATGTCACTTAATCTTATTCCCATTATTCTCATTCTAAATTTGAAAGAAACACACCTTCTGATTGGCTAAACCAAATAATTTAGATAATCAAAAGTTTTGTTACTTTCAAAATCTATACTTAAGAATGGTTGGTGAATACGGACCCAGATCATTAGAGGAGAAAAGTTTTTCAAAGTACCTTCAGCTGTGGAAACAAACTCTATCCCATTGTCATCCATGTTTGTAGACAAGATATGATAGAACTGATACAATTTCTGAATTCTGTAAAAGGCCTGAAATAGTAAAACATCAACAGCATCACATGGTGGTGCCAACATTCAGCTGCAGTTGCATGATTTTCAGAGAAAATTCTAAGTTGAACAAGAGGGCCATTGGCCCAAAAGCACTCACCTAAGTAAAGTCATCTACAGCTGATAAAGCTGAAGAGATCCTGGTTTTAATGATGTAAAACACATGAGTGTAAGTGACCTACTTTTTGAACCAATGTGACTTAATTCCAAACTTGTCCGAGATATCATTAAAACAAACATTCTGACTAAGTTTCATGAGTATCTGACTGAAAATGTAGCCTCTATGGAGCACACAAGGTTTTCCTAAGATTTGGTCCAGTGTCCTTCTTTTTGACCTGATGAAACCCACTTTGAAGCTTGTCTAAGATATCATCAAGGCAAACTTTCTGACCAAGTTTCATGAGAATCAGGCTGAAAATATGGCCTCTAGAGTGCACACAAGGTTTATATAAGATTTGACCATGTGACCTATTTTTTGCCCAGACATGAGCCACTTTCAAACTTGTCTGAGATATCAACAACATAAACATTCTGACCAATCTTTAACAGTGTAGGGCTGAAAATGTGCCCTCTATGGAGCACCCAAGGTTTTCCTAAGATTTGGCCCAGTGACCTAATATTTCAGCCGACATGACCCAATTTCAAACTTGTCGAAGATATCATCAAGACAGACAATCTGACCTACATGTAGTTTCATGATTAGCCAACTACAAATGTGGCCTCTAGAGTGCACACAAGGTTTTTCTAAGATTTAGCCCAGTAACTTACCTTTTGACCGGACATGAACCAATTTCGAACTTGTCCCAGATATTATCAAGACAAATATTCTACCCACTTCCATGAGTTTCAGGCCAAAAATGTGGCCTTTAGAGTACACACAAGGTTTCTCTAGGATTTAGCCCAGTGCCCTACTTTTTGACTGGATGTGAACCAATTTTGAACTTGTCCCAGATATTATCAAGACAAACATTCTATCCAACTTTCATGAGTTTCAGGCTGAAAATATGGCCTCTAGAGTGCACACAAGGTTCTTCTAAGATGTGGCCTGTAGAGTGCACACAAGGTTTTTCTAAAATTTGGCCCAGAGACCTACTTTTTGACACGACATAAACCACTTTCCAACTTGTCCAAGATATTATCAAGACAAACATTCTGACCAAGATTCAAGACTATCAGGCTGAAAATATGGCCTCTAGGGAGCACACAAGGTTTTTCTCAGATTTAGCCCAATGACCTACTTTTTGACCCGACATGACCCAATTTCGAACTTGTCTGAGATATTATCAAGACAAGCATACTGGCCAAGTTTCATGAGTATATGATTGAAAATGTAGCCTCCTAGGCTCTAGAGTGCACACAAGGTAATTGTTGACGCCTGGACGACAGACACAGCACGATCACAAAAGCTCACCTTGAGCACTTTGTGCTCAGGTGAGCTAAAAAGGGACATAACGGTGTCAAAAATATTTTGATGGTCACTTGCCCCTGTTGTGTTGGTTCCCTTTTTGAGAGTTAACTCTTTACCAAGCAATCCCTGGTTTTAACGACCCTGAAGAAAACTTTTGACAACATTGTGGGAAAAGGAGAAAATCCTGGAAACAAGTATTTTCTCAGTTTTCCACAATGTTTTCTAACCTTTCAGAAACAAAGTGAATCATTTGATGCACATTTGTCATCTGCACATGCTTTCAATTTGGACCCGTCTAAAATTTTGTCCTTTGGTAAAGAGTTGACAACTGGTTTAAGTTTGAAGTAAATATCTTCAGTAATGACAGATATATTACAAAATGTCTAAGTTTTGTAATACACGAGGATGATGCAGACAATGACAGAGTCAGGGCTACAGCAATATCTTGATGTTTTCTCTGACAACAGCAGGACTAAACATTAACAAGAGGGCCATTGGCCCTAAAGTGCTCATCTGAGTAAAGTCATCTACAGCTCATAGAGCTGAAGAAAGCCTGGTTTAATGACGTAAAACAAATGAGTCTAAGTGACCTACGGTGTGTGGCCTCTACGGTGCACACAAGGTTTTTCTGTGATTTGGTCCAATTGACTACTTTCTGACCTGATGTGACCTACTTTGGAAGTTGTCCAAGATATCAAAAAAACAAACTATCTGACCAAGTTTCATGAGTATCAAGCTGAAAATGTGGCCTCTAGAGTGCACACAAGGTTTTTCTAATATTTTTCCCAGTGACCTACTTTTTGACTAGACAAGACCCAAAATTTTACTTGTCCAAGACATCATCAAGACAAACTTTCTGACCAAGTTTCATGAGTATCAGGCTGAAAATGTGGCTTCTAGAATGCACACAAGGTTTTTCTAGGATTTAGCCCTGTGACCTACTTTTTTACCCGACATCACCCAATTTCAAACTTGTCTGAGATATAATCAAGACATACAATATGACCTTATTTCATGACTATCAAACTACAATTGTGGCCTCAACAGTGCAGGCAAGGTTTTTCTAAGATTTAGTCCAGTGACCTACTTTTTGACCCGACATGACCCAATTTTGAACTTGTCCAAGATATCATCATGACAAACATTCTACCCAGGTTTCATGAGTCTCAGGCTAAAAAGTGTGGCCCCTAGAGTGCACACAAGGTTTTTCTAAGATTTGGCCAAGTGACCTACTTTTTGACCCGACATGACCCAATTTCAAAGCTGTCCAAGATATTGGCAAGACAAACATTCTGAGCAAGTTTCAAGGGTATCAGTCTGAAAATGTGGCCTCTACAGTGCACACAAGGTTTTTCTTAGAATTAGCCCAGTGACCTACTTTTTGACCCGACATGACCCAATTTTGAACTTGTCCGAGATTTTATCAAGACAAACATTCTGACTAATTTTCATGCATATCTGACCAAAAATGTGGCCTCTAGAGTGCACACAAGGTAAAATGTTGATGCTGCACAACGGACAACGAATGACAGACACAGCACGATCACAATTAAAAGCAGCCAAATTCGAGAATTTATCTTTTTCAGTGCAAGACACAACAAGAATCTTTGACTAATCCAACTACATGTAACTTCCAATTGTTTGATGCTGAATAAAATCATCAAGTTGATGCCTTATCTCTTTTCTTCTTGAAATTTTGTCTGCAAAATAAGAAATTGATATCATGCATGCAATCTTAAAACATCATTTTCTACACTATCAGAGAACTTCAGCTCATTTATGTCAAATTCAAAATTAGTTTTTGCAGTTACTTTCAGCTTGGAAGAGTCAACAATTTGATGTGTGGTATGGGGTCAATACCTCTGTTTTCACTCCATAATGATGAAAATTTTCCGTCACATTTTTAGTACTTAGGAGATCATAGATATCATCTGGTACGTTCCGGAACAATCTGCTGTCCCTTGCATCTGTGAAAAAATATGCAAGAATAATTCCTCCAGTATAGTATCACTGAATGGTGCATGCAAAATTTAAATATTTAAAAATAACAAGAGGGCCATTGGCCCTAAAGCGCTCACCTGAGTAGGGTCATCTAGGATCGGTAAGGCTGAAAAGATCCTGGTCATGATGATGTAAAACACATGAGTGTAAGTGATCTACTTTTTGAGTGCTTTAGCCTATTTTTGAATTTCTAATCTGGCTCACAAGGTTTTTTCTAAGATTTGGCTCCATGACCTACTTTTTGACCTGATGTGACTTGATATCATTCTTTTCTGATACTTCATCCAGACAAACATTCTAACCTAGTTTCATGAGTATCAGGCTGAAAATGTAGCCTTTAGAGTGCACACAAGGTTTTTCTAAGACTTGGCCCAGTGACCTTCTTTTTGACCCGACATGACCCAATTTCGAACTTGTCCGAGATTTTATCAAGACAAACATTCTGAGCAAGTTTCATGAGTATCAAGCTGAAAATGTGGCCTTTAGAGTGCACACAAGGTCATTCTATGATTTGGTACAGTGACCTACTTTTTGACTCAACATGACCCAATTTTCTATGTTTCAAGGATTTTATCAAATCAAACATTCTAACCGAGTTTTATATGTATCAGGCTGAAAATGTGGCCTTTAGAGTGTACAAAGGGTTTTTCCAAAATTTGGCCCAGTGACCTACTTTTTGACTAGATGTCACCCAATTTCAAATTTGTCTGAGATTTTATCCTAACAAACATTCTGACCAGGTTTCATGGGTATCAGGCTGAAAATGTGGCCTTTAGAGTGTACAAAAGGGTTTTCCAAAATTTGGCCCAGTGACCTACTTTTTGACTAGATGTCACCCAATTTCAAATTTGTCTGAGACTTTATCCTAACAGACATTCTGACCATGTTTCATGAGTATCAGGCTGAAAATGTGGCCTCTGGAGTGCATATAAGCTTTTTCTAAGATTTCGCTCCATGACCCTCTTTTTGACCCCACATGACCCAATTTCGAACCTGTTTGAAATTTTATCCAGACAAACATTCTTACCAAGTTTCATGCGTATCAGGCTGAAAATGTGGCCTCTAGAGTGCACACAAGGTTTTTCTAAGATTTCGCCCCGTTACCTACTTTTTGACCCCACATGACCCAATTCTGTATTTGTCTAAGATTTTATACAGACAAACGTTCCGACCATGTTTCATGAGTATCAGGCTGAAAATAAAGCCTCCAGAGAGCACTCAAGGTTTTTCTAAGATCTGGCCCTATGACCTACTTTTTGACCCCATGTGACCCAATTTCGAACTTGTTCAAGATTTTATCACGACAAACATTCTGACCAAGTCTCATAAATTTCAGGCTGAAAATGTGGCCTCTAGAGTGCACACAAGGTAAAAGTTGATGTCCGCACAACTGATGCGGAACGACGCACGCCAGACGCTGGACACAGCACGATCACAAAAGCTCACCTTGGGCACTTTGTGCTCAGGTGAGCTAAAAATCCATTGCTACACAAATATGAATATGTATGCTCCCTCAGTTAATGACTTTAGAAAAAAAAAAAATGGAAAAAAATAAAAGATTCTTTTCCAAAAAAGTGTTTCCCTACTATAAGAAGCAACATAATGTCATGCAGGTGCCAACACAGGGCTGCGGTTGCTTGATCTTCAGTGAAAATTCCAAGTCGAAAAAGTGGCATAACTGTGTCAAAAATATTTTGATGGTTACCTGCCCTTGTTGTAGGAGTTTCCCTTTTGATAGTTTAAGAACTTGTTCAAGTTTGAAGTACAGATCTTCAGTAAAAACAGGGATATTATAAAACGTTAAATTTTTTTGTGACAATGACGCCACAGACACAGACGACTACAGAGCTACGGCAATGACTCGGTATTTTCTTTGAAAACAGCAGAGCTAATAATGTTAGAGATATTATAAAATGTCGAAGTTTTTGCACAACAATGATGCAGATGACACCAGGACTATGACGATACCTCCACATTTTCTTCAAAAACAGATGAGCTAAATAACTGGAAAAACATAAAACCTTTTTCTCTAACAAATTTTTCAAAGTTATTATAGAAGAAAGTTTTTTTTTATCTAAGTATTTGTCCTTGGTGTAGTCTGTAATAATTTTGGGTAAGCCTGAAAAAACTAGAGCTATCACTAAAAGTGATCATACCCCCCACCAGCTCCTTGTCACAAAACAGCTCTTTGTCACAGAATGCAGAATGGTTTCGTAAAAAAATAAGAGTTGAAAAAAAAAAGTGCGAAAAGAGTTATGGTACTTGTAAACTGCGCTTCTCATTAATGTGGTCTATCTGTATATGAAGTTTGATGTTACTAGCTTAAATGATTCAGAAGTTATGCCTCGGACAAATATCCAAAGTTAAAACTTACAAAGGGCAATAACTCGAAAAATAAATGGAATAGAGTTATGGTTCTTGTACACTGCACTTCGCCTTATAGTGATCTATCTGTGTGTGAAGTTTGAAGTCATAAGCTTCTATACTTTGGAAGTTATGCCCTGGACAAAATCCAAAGTTAAAATTTACACAGGGCAATAACTCGAAAAAAAAATGAAATAGAGTTACTGTTCTTGTACACTGCACTTCTCCTTAATGTGATCTAACTTTGTGTGAAGTTTGAAGTTCCTAGCTTCTATACTTTGGAAGTTATGCCCTGGACAAAAATCCATAGTTAAAATTTACAAAGGGCAACAAGCTTAATGGGAGATAATTCGGCAACCAATGGCAGCAAGGTCGTGAAAATTGCACATGTTCAATTTCGTATGTACCCAAACATTATGTGTAAATTTTAGTGCAGTACTTGAAAAACTGTAGGAACAAAGCTCCGGACAAAATTGTGTCTACAGAAAGACTGACAGACAGACGGATGGACGGACAGACGGACGGACAGCCATGGCGATTCCAGTATACCCCCCTCCACTTCGTTGTGGGGGTTATAAAAAATTGTGCAGTTATGGATTGACAGAAACAAAATATTGATGCACCAGACTAATGGAATTCCAATTTTTCTCACATACCAACACACAAATTAAGACAGAAATTTCTACTTGTCCACACATTAACTCTTTACCAAATGACAAAATGCAGACTGGTCCAAACTGAAAGCATTTGCTTATGACAATTGAAATATGAATCAAATGATGTAAATTGTCTTTGATAGGGTAGAAAACAGTGTGGGAAAAGGAGAAAATGCTGGTTACCAGCATTTTCTCCATTTCCCACATTTTTTTCAAAAGGCTTCTTCCTCAGGGTCATTAAAACCTGGGATTATGTGGTAAAGGGTTAATCTATTGGCTTAACTCTTTACGACACAACAAAATTTTAGACTGGTCCAAATTCAAAGCCTTTAATTGAGTAGAAAACATTGTGGAAAAAAGGAGAAAATGCTGATAACCAGCATTTTCTCCTTTTGCCACAATGTTTTCAAAAGGGTCGTTAAAACTTGGGACTGGGTGGTACAGGGTTAAATTAAAGAATAAATTACATCAAATTAAATGTTTCATGCTTGACTTAAAGAGTTAAATGAATGACTTTTCTCAATCCGTAAAACTGACCGAAGTACATATTGCAATTTTAAGTAGTTTTGCTAGAACATTACACTGTATTTGTCCTTGAATAGTAAGAAAAAATTGTGGGAAAAGGAGAAAATGCTGGTTAACAACATTTTCTCCTTTTCCCATGATGTTTTCAAAAGGCTTCTTTTTCAAGGTAACTCATTATATGGTATATGGTTAACCATTTATTTCCTTAGAAAATGTGAAAATATTGAATCGGAAAGGAAATGTTTAACCCTTTACCAAATGACAAAAATGTAGGTTTGTCCAAATTGAAAGCTTTTGCAGACAACATATGAAAGGTACTCAAACAATGGGATTTGTAATTGGAGGGGTAGAAAATATTGTGGGAATTCAGAAAATGCTGGTAACCAGCATCTTCTCCTTTTGCCACAATGTTTTCAAAAGCCTCTTTCAACAGGGTCGTTAAAACTCCGGATTGAGAGGTAAAGGGTTAACCATGTATTTCCTACAGTGTTCCGTTTGATTCCATTATCTATGATGGTGCCAACCAGCCTTTGGGAAAGTGAACCTTGAAAATATTCTTGCCTTTTTGAGACATGTTCATTCCCAGCTGTCCACTGAATTTACCAAAATTCTCATTCTGTTTAATTAACTCTTTATCAAACCAAAAAATTTTAGACTAGTCAAAGTTGAAAGCATTTGCAGACAACAAAATAAATGTTATTCAAAACTTGAAATTCATATTGGAAAACATTATGGGAAAAGAAGAAAATGCTGGTTTCTAGCATTTTCTCCTTTTCCCACAATGTTTTCAAAAGTCTTCATCAGGGTTGTTCAAAGTCGGGATTGTGTGGTAAAGTATTAAAGCATGTTTGAGTTATTTCATGTAGCTTTTAGATAACTCCACAACACATTCGCTAAAGTTCAAGTAAGTATTACTAAAAAAGTCAATGTTTCACCTTTAGTAAAATTCAATGGGACTGCTTTGTCAAACAAAGGGCATTTACTCAAGGGAACATATCCAGTAGTCGCTGTCATGAGCATTTGGAATCCTTGGCAGGTACCCCAGACAGGGAAATAATCACCAAAGTCATTGGCCTGCAAAACAAACAAAAGAGTTAGAGTAAAGTCACACCTGTGTTAAGCTAACACCTAGGAGAAACAAGAATTTGCTTGCTTAACTCTTTACCACACAACCACAGGTTTTCACGATCCTGAGGAAAAAGCGTTTTGAAAACATTGTGGGAAAAGGAGAAAATGCTGGTACCAGCATTTTCTCCTTTTCCCACAATGTTTTCTAACCTTCCCAAAACAAATTTCAGTATCTGAGTCTCATTTATTTTGTCATCTGCAAATGCTTTCAATTTGGACAACTCTAAAATTTTGTTGTTGGTAAAGGGTTAAGGCATGTGCTTGTTTTGTAAAGGAATATCTTAACAAATGTGACCACTCCTGGGTATGGTTTAACTTACAATTCCTAAGTTTTTGCTTATACTGTTATATTCTTTTATTACATTGTTAACCAATATTGTTTTATACACAGATTTATGAAAATTCACTGTTTTAAGCTGAATAGACAGTTTGAAATGCCTATGATCGGACGATGTCAAACCAATCTTTGTTGTGTCATGGGTTTCAGGTTTTTTTTTTTTTTTTATGTCAGTAAATTAGTATTTCTGCATGATTTGACATAAATTTGTCAATTAGGGTGGAATGTAACTTTAAAACCTGTAATTTTACACTTGAAAAGCAGATTAATATCATTAATACTTTTAAAAACAAGAGGGCCATGATGGCCCTGGATCGCTCACCTGAGTCAATAGGCCAAATTTCACTCCAGGGTCATAATGACCCAATTTAAAACTCATCTGAAATATTATTAAGACAAACATTCTGACCAGTTGTCAGGTCAATTGAGCTGAAGATGTGGCCTCCAGAGTGTCCAAAATGTCTTTCTACAATTTGACCTAGTGACCTAGTTTACGACCCTATGTGACCATATTTCAAACTCATCCAAAACATCAAAACAAACTTGTTGACCGAGGTTCAGGTGAACTGGGTAAGAATTGCCGCCTCTAGAGTGCCCACAAGGGGTTTCTGTAATTTGACCTAGTGACCTAGATTATGACCCTATGTGGTCCATTTTCAAATCCATTCAAGATATCATCAAGTCAAACATGCTGACAAATTTTCAGGTCAGTTTTTTGAGCAAAAACTGTGGCCTCCATAGTGCCCACAATACATTTCTTTAATTTGACCCAGTGACCTAGTTTATGACCCTATGAGATCCAATTTCTAATTGATCTGATATATCATCAAGTCAAATATGTAGACCAATTTTCAGGTCAATCTAGCTAGAATTGTGGTCTCTACAGTGCCCAAAAGGTATTTCTTCAATGTGACTCAATGACATTGTTTATGACCCTATGTGACCCAATTTTGAACTCATCCAAGATATCATCAAGACAAAAAATTTCGAACTCATCCGAGATTTTATCAAGACAAACATTCTGACCATATTTCATAATCTGACTGAACATGTGGCCTCTAGAGCGCACACAAGGTTTTTTAAAGATTTGATCTAGTGACCTAGTTTTTGACCCCACATGACCCAATTTCGAACTTGTCCGAGATTTCATCAAGACAAACATTCTGACCTAATTTCACAAGTATCTGACTGAAAATGTGGCCTCTAGAGCGCACACACGGTTTTTCTAAGATTTGACCTAGTGACCTAGTTTTTGACCCCATATGACCCAATTTCAAACTCGTCCGAGATTTTATCAAGACAAACATTTTGACCAAATTTCACAAGTATCTGACTGAACATGTGGCCTCTAGAGCGTACACAAGGTTTTTCTAAGATTTGACCTAGTGACCTAGTTTTTGACCCCACATGACCCAACTTCGAACTCGTCTCAGATTTTATCAAGCAAAACATTCTGACCATATTTCACAAGTATCTGACTGAAAATGTGGCCTCTAGAGCGCACACAAGGTTTTTGGAAGATTTGACCTAGTGACCTAGTTTTTGACCCCACATGACCCAATTTCGAACTTGTCTCAGATTTTATCAAGACAAACATTCTGACCAAATTTCACAAGTATCTGACTGAAAATGTGGCCTCTAGAGCGTACACAAGGTTTTTGGAAGATTTGACCTAGTGATCTAGCTTTTGACCCCACATGACCCAATTTCGAACTTGTCCGAGATTTTATCTAAACAAACATTCTGACCAAATTTCACAAGTACCTGACTGAAAATGTGGCCTCTAGAGCGTACACAAGGCTTTTCTAAGATTTGACCTAGTGACCTAGTTTTTGACCCCACATGACCCAATTTCTATCTTGTCCGAGATTTTATCAAGACAAACATTCTGACAAGTTTCATGAGGATTGGACTGAAAATGTGGCCTCTAGAGCGTACACAAGGTTTTTCTAAGATTTAACCTAGTGACCTAGTTTTTGACCCCACATGACCCAATTTCAAACTCGTCCGAGATTTTATCAAGACAAACATTCTGACCAAGTTTTATGAGGATCGGACTGAAAATGTGGCCTCTAGAGCGTACACAAGGTAAAAAGTTGACGACGAACGACGCACGACGGACACAGCATGATCACAATAGCTCACCATGAGCACTTCGTGCTCAGGTGAGCTAAAAATGACACAACAGCTTGGTTAGCTGTGATAAACAGTGGACTGTGTATCCTTCACACTTGATACTTATTGCATAATATTATGCCAAAGTTCAGATCTTTCAAATATCATGTAAAGACATTACTTGTTGCCAGTAGATTTTCCAGTGCTTCACTTTTGGAATCATTTTATCAAACTTGTCCCAATTGGCACCACTGGCGATTAACAGCTGGAGCACTAAAACCTGTGCTTGCATGCACGCTTCACCTTTTTTTTTTTCCTGATTATTCAATTAACTCTTTACGAAACGACAAATTTTTAGAGTTGTCCAAATAGGAAGCATTTGCAGACGACAAATAAATGTAACTAAAAAATTGAAATTTGTTTTGAGTAGACTAGAAAACATTGTGGGAAAAGGAGAAAATGCTGGTTACTCTAACTCTAAGACGGGATTTAACTCCTTCTCAGGTAACAAAATTTTAGAATTGCCAAAATCCAAAGAATTTTTAGACAACATATTGAATGTGGCTCAAAATGTGGAGTTTGTCTAAGAAAGAGTAGAAAACAGTTTAGTAAGAGGAGAAAATGATGTATCCAGTATTTTCTCAAAAAGTTTTCAATTCTTCTTCCTCAATATCCTTAATTTTTTAACAAATAGTGAAATTTTAGAGATTTGTCTATTTTTAACTCTTTACCACACAATCCCAAGTTTTAATGACCCTGAAGAAGGCAGCTTTTGAAAACATTGTGGGAAAAGGAGAAAATGCTGGTAACCAGCATTTTCTCCTTTTCCCACAATGTTTTCTTCCATGTTAAATACAAATTCTATCATTTTGTCACATATAATTTGTCATCTGCAAATCCTTTCAATTTGGACTAGTGTAAAATTTTGTTGTGTGGTAAAGAGTTAAAGCATTAGCAGACAGCAAATAAACTGTAGCTCAAATTGTAAGATTTGTTTGAGAAATGGCAGAAAACATTGTGAGAAAAGGGGAAAATTCTAAATACCAGCATTTTCTTCTTTTTTTCCAAAATGTTTTCAAAAGCCTTGCTCTTCTGGGTCATTGAAACTTGAGACTGTGAGATAAAGGGTTAAAACTCAAGATTATGTTGTAAAAATGTTTCCTTTCATTACAGTAACCCACCCAGTCTTTACCTTTATGGCCAAATGGTAAAATATTTCAGCTGTCTTTCCAAACTCCGATGTCATCAAGTTTTCACCACCTCCAGGAAAAAGAACCCTAACAAAACAATATGAAAAATGTATGCACCATGTTCTGTGAAAAAGGAGCTTCATGCATCCGCAGAAAGTATTGACCTTGGTCAGCCTGCACAGTCTGAACAAGCTGACATGAGTTGAAATTTTTTGCTATTTGTGAATTTAATGCATGTCCTAGGACCATACTACCTGATGATTAAGTCGGTTGTTAGCCAAAGTGGATTTTATGAATCCATAATTATGTAATGACTTGCTTAGTATTATGCATAACAGAGATTACCCATTAAGTCCCCCTTTGCCAGAGCATGGCTTATATTTATTATAGTACTGTAATTCCTGGCACTGTCTTGAAATGTACATGTATATCTAAAAATGAGTGTAAATGACAAGTCATGGTTAACTTTCTACCAAACAAAAAAGTTTTAGATCAGTCTATATTGAAATCATTTGCAGACGGCACACAAAATGTAGCTTAAATAATGAGATTTGTCTCTGAAGGGGTAGAAAACATGGTGGGAAAAGGAGAAAATGCTTGATTCCATCATTTTCTGCTTTACCCACAATGGTTTCAAAAGCTGCCTTCTTCAGGGTCGTTAAAACAAGACATGGTGAAGTAAAGAACTCAATAATTCTACACTTAAGTTGGTATTCAAAGTAAAAAATATATAGCATTTGATATAAATTGGCATTTGAGATAAAACAATATTAAACAAGTCCAGAGAAAAATGTTATAAAGCAAATCTTTGGCAAGCAAGCATGATGTGTTAAAAAATAGGCTAACATGTACATGTGTATTGAAATTTTACATGAAGCCTATTTGCTTCTTTGAGAGGTACATTACAGATGAAAAATAGTTCTAAAGAAGCTTACATAATTATTTTGTATTGAATCTAAAGATGACAAAATTTGCACCAATTTTGACAGTCAATTTACCACCTTGTAATTCTTCACTCTTTACCAAACAAAATTTTGTTATACTCATCCATATTGAAAGTATTTGCAGCCTGCGACAAATTAAATTTGGCTCAAATTACTAGATTTGTTAGTGAAAGAGTAGAAAACATTGTGAGAAAAGAAGGAAATGCTAGTTACCAGCATTTTCTCCTTTTCCCACAAAGATTTCTATGCTATCAAATTTGAGCCCTATGCAAAAGGTAATGAATTGAGCAGACTGAGAACTTTATGTACGCTTCCACTTTACGACGCAATCCGCTATTTTAACCACACTGAGGAAAAGGGCTTTTGAAAACACCAAGGGAAAAAGAGAAGTACATGTACTAGTAACCTTTACCCTTTACCCGTAGTTTTTTTTTATGTACCCTATTCAAGACAAATCTCATCATTTGTGCAACAATGAATTTGTTGTCTGTAATTGCTTTCAATTTGGACCAGTCTAAAATTTTATCAGTCTGCATCTAAAACAGTAATTACAAATCTAGCAAACTTTATGAGTCTAATAAACAATGTGCACAGCTAATCATAACAACACAAAGAAAAGAGTCTAATCCTTAGAGCGCCAAATTAACCCAACATACATTTTCAGTCCAGAAATAAGACCAAACTACCGTAATTCTAATTTCAAGGTTCCTTTTGTCCTGAATGTCTTGGCAGAGCAGACTGCACATTTTGTGCAGTCTGATCTTGATCTACTCTGTCCGCAAAGGCAACTTTAGTTATGAAAGGCACTTTAAGGGTTAAGTTTTTCTCTGCAATTAATAATAACCCTATGAGCCCATAGAATTTGATTTCTCAATAGTGAATGTTGAATATTTATCAAAGCATTACAGCCTTACCCATTGAGAGAGTTGAACAATTTGTAGTAGTACTCTGTCGATTCTTTCATTCTGAAAAAAGAGATTGCTATCACTATGATGAAGGGTTGATTTATTCTTTTTTAAGCTTAAAGCCCCAATAGCTGCCAAAAGTAAACAATGCAGGTTTTGAAATACATTTAAATTAAAATCATACCATTAAAAGTATGAAAATTATTGTGAAGATGATAATCTGTTATCCTATAATTGGTACAAGTGTTAGTTGCTGGCAGAAAAATGAATTTTAAAAAGTTGCCAGGTCGCTCTCTTTTGTAACTTACATTTTACCTGATTTTGAATTTCATTTTTCTGACAGCAACTAGCTATTGGAGCTTTGAAGAGAACTATTCAGATTATTATAATCTCACTAAACCTTAAAAATGATTTATCATTGAATTCATTAAAGCAATAGCTGGTAATCAGTAAAAATGAGAGACAACTATACCAAAAAAGATTTTTTTTCAGTGGTATTACTTTAACCTTTTACAACACAATCCCAAGTTTTGATGACCCTGAAAGAAAAGATTTTTCAAAAACATTTCGGGAAAAGGAGAAGATGCAGGTAACCAGCATTTTCTCCTTTTCCCCCAGTGTTTTTTTTTTTATGTCATCAAATACAGAAATTACATAGGGTACTTTGAGATTTTGCATCAGAATTTCTCAAAGGTTTGTGGGAATGTCACTTGATCGGTACCAAGCATCAATTATGTGGGATCATTTTCAAATACCAAGATGTCATATTTGACCTCATAAAAACAGACAGAGTTCCTGTATGCAAAGCAATCAACCTGTTATGTATCATCAAAGTTGCATTTGTTTGCTGCATGTAATTGTCCAGTTTGTTCACACGGAAAGATAATACCTTGTAGTATGAATCAGGGTTTTACTTTTTACTAAACAACAAAATTTTCAATCTGCCTATATTATAAGCATTTGCAGACAACAAACTGAAAATGGCTAAAATGATTGAATTTGTCGTTGGATTGATTGACTGACAGATGAAATTGTGTTACATGCTGCTTCCAACATTATTTCAGTCATATCTTGGCGACAGCTCACATAAATTATTCATGTATTTCTTGGGTTTCACCAGTACTAGGCTTGGACTCTAAAGTGTCTCACCAAAGGACACTCCAACAAAAAAGCCAGTGGATCCAGCACTCCAACAAAAAAGCCAGTGGATCCACCGAGGCTCAAGCCCAGGGCCTTCAGGTCATAAACCCCACACTTTACAACTGAGCCATGCAGGACCCCCTAAGTATATAAAACATTGTGGTAAAAAGGAAAAAATGCTGGTTACCAGCATTTTCTCCTTTTACCACAATGTTTTCTAAAGCCTTCTTCTCCAGGATCATTAAAGAATGGGATTATTATGTAAAGTATTAACAAAAAAATTAATTTGAAGGGCTTTTGAAAAACACCGTGAAGCAAGAGGTAAATGCTGGTAACCCAAAAATGTTTTTTACCCTATCAAAGACAAATTCCATCATTTTAGGCACAGTTGATTTGCCGTCGGCCTTGTACTTGTCCAGCAGGGTAACTCAGTGGTTTGCGTATCTGACATGTGACCTGGTGGTTGCGAATTTGATACCCGGTTGAGGCAAACTTTATATCTGGCAATTTTTCGCCTCTCACCTCTGTTGCATATGAAAAAAGTAATCAGTGGCTCGGAAAGAAAGTTATGTCCATACTGGTGTGAGAAAGGCCACAAACACAGGCATAGATGCACTGATATGACCTAAGCTGTTAAAACTTAAAAAAGCATTAAACTCCAATACAAACAAAATAAACTAGAATTTTGTCCCCTGGCAAAGACTTGCCCCTTTACCGCACAATGCCGCCTCTTGACGCCCCGGGGAAAGAAACCTTTTGAAAACATTGTGGGAAAAGGAGAAAATGCTGGTAAACCAGCATTTTCTCCTTTTCCCACAATGTTTTCTACCTCATCAAAGAAAAATTGCACCATTTGAGCCACACAGAAATTGTCGTCTGCAAATGCTTTCAATTTAGACAAGGCCAAAATTTTGTCGTCTGGTAAAGGGTTAAGAAGAATAGTTTTACTTGATGGGAACCACTCGAGCCCCTGCAGACTGTAGATAGATCACATAGTTTGATGGCAAGTAAGCATCGCCATAAAAAGGAACTTCACTTGGGTCTGTATCTTGTGTCAGTATACCTGAAATTATCAATTTATCACTTTACAAGCTGTCATCAGATCTAGATAACAAGAGGGCTATAATGGCCCAATATTGCTCCACTACCTACTAAAGTGCATGCTCCTTACATGTAAATGGCATCTTTAGTCACTGGACAGTAAGAAATTTGTATTGCAGTAACATTTGGTAGGAATAAGCTTTGGCCTGCAAAAAGTCAAGGGTATGTCTTTCTTAAATGCCACCAAGATGATTTTAATGAATACAAGCATTTCTAATCAAGTATTATTTATCTCAAATATCAATGAGCTCCGACAAAGAAGATTTCCAACAAAAAGACAAGAATGGCCCTTACTAGTTCACCAGAGAGAAACTTATGACACCCCATCTCCAGTAGGACAAATTTTTGACCCCATAACAGTTATTTGAACAATGTTGGTAGAGGTACCTGATGTTATGCTATATCCCAACCATGCTATTCTAGGCCATATGGTTTAGTAAGTTTTCACTAAAACGTAAGCCCATGTAAAACTTGTGACCTCTGGGGCAGGGCCAGTTTTGATCCCTGGGCTATAGTTTGAAGAACTTTGGTAGATGCCTATTAGAAGTAAAGATCTATATTGGTTTATAATGAACAGAAAGCTCTATCTGTCTGTCTTTCTGTCTGTCTGCTTAATCAGTAAATCTATAACTGACTACTAATAAAACATCATAGATGTTATCTTGGAACCTATGTTAACAACAATCACATTGACTGAAACATATTTCTGCCTCAGAGCAAAACTTCAATAATGCAAATATTAAAGACCACTTCACACTCGAAAAACAGCACAGGGTTCCCCTATATAGCAAAGATACCTATAAACTAGAGGCGCTTGAGCGCCTGTATCGCTCCACAGGCCTGATATTTCTATAATGGCGAAAAGAAGTTTTTAACAATTACCATTCAATCCTGCATTTTAGCTCACTGAAGAAAAAAGGTATGGAAAAAACTTGTGAGAAAAGAAGAAAAAAATGGTAACCAGCATTTTCTTAGTTTCCCACAATAATTTCTATCCTTTTTTATATATGTCTTACTAATTTGAAGATATGTTGTCTGCAACAGGTCCTTTCACAAACCATTTTGGGTGGGGAAACATCAAAATATAGAAAATATGTCTTTCTCAGGGTCGTTAAAAGTTGTGATTGTGTGGTAAAGGGGTAATCTAAAAGAACAGCTAGGAGGGCAAATGAATGAATGTTATAGCAAGATAGATCAACTTACATCAATACACCAGATAGAATGAAATATGCTGGCATACAATGAACACCTAATCCCTAATAATCAACTTTTCACAATTAGAATGTCTTCTGTGGCAAACAACACAAAATGGTCTACAAATGCATTTACATAAATCAAATATCCTACTCCAGGGCACAGATTAATTCTGGTGTACTGAAGTTGCGGGATCAGTTTGACTGGGTAACATTAATGCCTTATCACAAATGTAAAGCCCTGTCCCACTGTGTACCAGGTCACCAGGATTTACACCCCTTCTCTGTCCACTCTGCATTTACTCATTAGTAGGTCAACAAACCTTTACCAGAACTAATAAAAGTGCAGAGGTTCTCTTGTTCTATATCAAAAGGACTATAAAGTACCTACAACATGGGGGTTTTGTTATTAAAATACTTTTTCTTTTTTATCTTGGCATGGTTACTCAGGCTTAGTAATAAGGCAAAATTGAAAAGCTCAAGTTGTGAAAGGTGCTCAAGATTTTATCTTATTTATGGCCAGTGATATTTCATTACTAGTACTAACTAATAGCATATCATTGGAGTAAATTGTGATCTTAATACCAAGGAAAATGTGTGGGCTTAAATAGGACAGCCCTGACTAGGTCAAGTCAATCCAATTTTCTTCCTTTTTCTTTGTTAGTCGATAAAACTAACACAATAAATAGTTTTGGAGAAGAACATTTTTTTGAAATATAAGCCTTGTCTATAAAAAAATGTGTTTTTAGGTGTATCATTTTTTTAAAAGGAATTTGGTATACAACCACCATAGAAACAATTTGGCAGACCATAGGAACTTACCTGCAAAACAACAATGAAATCCAATGAATAGTTTTAGAGAAGAAATTTTTCAAAGATTTTACTTTATACCATAAAAGGAAAATGAGTCTCCCATAAAAGCCATGTTTTTTGACAGATCGTTTTTTTTTAAAGGAATTCTGTAAACCTGTATCTAAGGAACATTCCTGCAAAATAATAATGCTATCCAAATAGCGGTTTGGGAGGAGAAGATTTTTAAAGGTTTTTTACTTTGGTTGCCATGGCAACCAGAATTCTTCATGGAACACAATTATTTGAAGGAATTTGAAAGAGGACCACCAAAGGAACATTCCTGTGAAATTTGGTAAAAATCCAGTCAATAGTTTCTGAGGAGAAGTTTTTTAAAGAAAAAGTTTACGGACGCACGCACGGACGAACGGACGAACGGACGCACGACGGACACAACGCCATGACAATAGCTCGCTGGCCTTCGGCCAGTGGAGCTAAAAAAAAATCTAGCAAAAATCTCACCTATTACAGGCCGTTCATTGAAAGCCTGTCCTTGACCCAGAATGCAAATCAACAGAACGACCAAAACACTGCCATACTCCATTATCACCATCTAATCCTGAATATATCAAACTCACTAGTTTTACCAACCCTGAAAAAGATAACATTTGAAAACATTGTGGGAAAAGGAGAAAATGCTGGTAACCAGCATTTTCTCCTTCTCCCATAATGTTTCATAACCTTTCAAAGACAAATCCCATCATTTGAGCCATACAGTTTCTGAATTGGTTGTATGTAGATGCTTTCAATTTGGACAAGTCTAAAATTTTGTTTTCTGGTAAAGAGTTAAAGAGCAACACCAAGGTTGCTTTTGAAAATATTGGGTGAAAAGGTGGAAAGACTTATTATCAGACTTTTCTCTCTTCTCCACACCCTAATCCTTATAAATCGCTTTAGTGCAATTTTAAATGCAACAAAATTACCCAAAATATTAATGACTTGGAGAGAGATATCTTTTGAAAGCACAGAGGGAAAAGAAAAAAAGTGCTTGAAACCAACATTTTTCTTCTTTCCACACAATATTTTCTACCATTTCAGAGACAAATTGTACCATTCAAGGCTCTAGCCCCATTTGTCTACAAATGCTTTCCAATGGGATATCTAAATTTTGTTGTTTGGTAAAGTTCTAATGTAAAACTGACACAAATGACACATAGACTTGTCTGCAAGATCACATGGTAAACATTTTCATCATGTGATTACAGTGTTGTGACGTGTGCAAAAATATCTACTCGCAACCTTTTTCGCGGGAAAAACCGACATCCGGGACCCATCTGCGAAGTATTCACTCTCTTGAGAGCAGGCGAACCGTGCGGACGTTGGAAGACGACTTCTCCATAGAAGACAACGCCTAGACAGAATCAAACACACGGTTATAGAACAGATACCACAATAAGGACAGGTAATACTCCCCATTCCCTTCTTTGTTGCATATTTGGCCACTCACTTTATTTGGGGTAAACCAGTCTTATGTTTTGTAAACCCCACTGACAATTTTAAATCATTTAGAAAAAATGACATAATAGCCAGTGCTTATGAAGTTGAAACTGTTTTTGAAAATATTGGCAACAAAGATTTGGCTTTTAGTCAAATGAGTTGTGAGGGGTCTATTTCAGTGATGGCTTCTAGCTGCAATGATTCAGATCAGACAACAAATTTGCCAAAACATTTGCAAAGTGTATTTGAAACATCAAAATCACACTTAAATTCTAGTCAGGCGAGACATTTTGCAGGGATCCTAAGGGATTACTCTGATGTCTTTGCTGAAAATGATTTTGATTTAGGCAACTTTACGGCAATAGAACATGCTATAAACACTGGAGATGCGAAGCCAATTAAGCAAAAATTGCGCAGAACACCAGCATGCTTCGTTAATGAAGAGGAAGCTCACCTCAAAAAGATGATAGATGCTGGTGTCATTCAAGAATCATGTTCAGAATGGGCTTTGTCTCCCGTTCTCATAAGAAAAAGAGACGGATCAGTTCGCTGGTGTATTGATTATAGAGCCTTGAATGAGGTTACTGTAAAAGATACATTTCCATTACCTTTGGTCGAAGATTGTTTAGATACTTTGGCTGGGAATGTCTGGTTTTCTAAACTAGATGCAAATTCCGCATACTGGCAAGTTCGTGTCAAGCCAGAAGACCATAAAAAGACAGCATTTTTAACAAAATTTGGGTTGTTTGAGCATATTAGAATGGGTTTTGGTCTAACAAATGCTCCAGCAACATTTTCAAGGGTAGTGAATTTCATTCTAAAAGGTCTGACATGGAAAGTTGTTCTAGCATTTTTGGATGATATCTTGGTCATGGGGAAAACATTTGAAGATCACATAAGAAATTTGTGTGATGTCTTGCAAAGGTTCAGAGTACATGGCATGAAATTAAAGCCAAGGAAATGTGTTTTCTTTCAACCAGAAGTGGAATTTCTGGGGAGAAATGTCAATGGTGATTCCTTCTCAATGACACAGAAAGACACAGAAACGGTCAGAAATTGGCCTGAGCCAATTTCTGCAAAAGATGTAGAAAGGTTCCTTGGACTGGCAAATTATCACAGATTATTTGTCAAGAATTTTGCAGAGTTAGCCCAACCCTTGTACAAACTGACAGGGGGTTGTCCTTTTGTTTGGGGAGAAAGGGAGAAAAAGTCCTTTGAATCTTTAAAAGCAGCATTGAAAAGTCCACCAGTGTTAGCAATGCCTAACACAACAGACCAATTTATCTTGGATGTAGATGCATCCAATGTCGCCATAGGTGCTGAACTTATTCAAGTTCAAAATGGTGCAGAGAGAGTCATTGCTTATAGCAGTTTCTCTCTAACACCAGAGCAAAAGAACTACTGCACTACCAGAAAGGAGCTTCTCGCTATAGTTAGATTTACAAGACAGTTTCGATACTACCTTTTAGGTAATATCTTTACTGTACGTACAGACCACTCCAGTCTTACTTGGTTATTGCGGTTCAAAGAACCGCAAGGCCAGCTAGCTAGATGGATTGAGGAACTATCTCAATACCATATGGTAGTAAAACACCGTGCGGGAATCAGACATGGAAATGCGGATGCACTCTCAAGGATCCCTGATCCTTTAAGTCCGTGTTCTGATTATGTAGCTGGCATTAAGCCTGAAGATCTGCCATGTGGAGGTTGCCACTACTGCTCAAGGGCACATCGAAAATGGGCAAGATTTTGCGAAGACATCGATGAGGCAGTAGGTTTAGCAAAGCGCGTAAGGGAGGCAACTCCCCAGGGGGTGCACCATAAAGAGGCAGATGCCCAAAAAGTTAAACCAAGTTCAGTGGGAATTAATAAAATCACTAAAGAGGCCCCAAGGGTAGAGCAAGGGGGTCAGAGAGATCTTTTAGATCTCATGGTCTCGGGCAATATCCAAGGTTTGGGGGGGTCACAGGCCCATTTTGACATTGTGGCATCTCGGGAAGACTTTGGTCATCACATTTCACGTTGCAATATACAAACAAGCACTTCTAGTGCTCGTAATGGGGTTGACGAACCACACACCTGGGGTTACTCGAATAACGACATAAGGGAAGCACAACAAAGCGACAAGAAACTAGGCATGCTTTTAGCTTGGCTAGAACACAACAAGCAACCAAGTGAGAAAGATCTCTTTTTAGCTAGCGTCGAAGAGAAGAACCACTGGTTAAATAAGGAGATGTATCATCTCAGAAATGGAGTATTGTTTAAGTATGATGAAAAGGAGAAGGCAGGTGGGGATTCGCTTTTAGTGATTCCTGAAAGCCTCAAAGAATCTGCTATGTCCCTGCATCATGATATTCCATCATCCGGTCATCAGGGAGTAGCAAGGACTAAACAAAAACTTAAAGAAAAGTTCTACTGGTTTCATATGACTCGGGACATTGAAAATTATGTTCTCACATGTAATGTGTGTAACAAAAACAAGAAAAACAAACAATATGGCAAAGTTCCCCTTACAGAATTTCAGGCCGGTGCACCTATGGAAAGAGTTCATATTGATTTTATAGGCCCATTACCAAAAACAAAAAATGGCAATGAACATTGTTTAATGATGGTGGACCAATTTACAAAGTGGGTGGAATGTATCCCATTACCATCTCAGCGGGCTGAAGAAACTGCAAAAGCTGCAGTAGATAACTTCTTTTCGCGAATGGGGTTCCCTTTCCAGATTCTATCTGATCAGGGAAGAAATTTTGATGGTAAGTTGTTTGAGTCCCTTTGTAAGAGCTTACAGATCCACAAGGCAAGGACTACTCCGTATCGGCCTTCGGCCAACGGTCAGGTTGAGAGATTCAACCGTACCTTGTTGGATGCTGTCAGGTGTTTCTTGGGGAGAAAACAAGGTAAGTGGGATCAATACATCCAACAAATAGCAATGGCAGAACTTTTTCCAGTAGTATCAGCTGGCTAGACCAATCCCTCACCGGTTCTGTTCTATCCAATCCTACTTCCCCCATAGCACAAACACGTGGATGCTGGATTAAAGATGTAAAACACCTGATGGCTTCATCCATCTTGCGAACTGGGAAAGAAGCATGTGTTGGATGAAGGCCCACCGCAACCTTCATTTCTGGCTTAATCTCTAGAAGAGATTGAGGCGTTGGAAAGGTATTGGGATCACAGTAGACTGCTACGGTTCCAACAAGGGTAATCTGCTCGTCCGGGTCCACTGGAATAGCCTGTAGGATATCCTGCAAAGAACCTTTACCAGAGATGCCCTTCTCGGGCTTGTTGTACTGTTTTTTCTGTCCACTGTTTTTTCCTTGTTTGAAGAGAAGGGTCTTTCAATGGTCTTTTCTTCTCTGTATAACAGCCAACATTCCTTACATGGACTTGAATACCTGCAGGTCCAGCTGACGTGACTGTGCGCTGTCGGTTACCTTCTCCTGGCTTAGAGATCTTTTCTTTGGTAGTTTTCGTCGGGGTATCTTTGGTCTTTTTACCCTCCGCACTAGCAGGACTAGAAGCCGCCGCCAGCCTTTGGGATCTTCTGGGACTAGAAGTCCCTTCTGCCTCTAACTCTAACATCCGGACACGGTGTGCTGGGTTGACCATGCGCACTCTCTGTAGGCTCATACGCCTCATTTCTGTCTTGCGGTTCCGGAGAGTAGAGCAGCTGTTCTGCCTGCACATCGTGTCCGGATGTTAGAGTAGAGGCAGACGTTGGATAAAGGCAGATAAAGGATAGAGGCAGACCGTAAATAACCAACGATGTGGATGGCTACTGCTTAGGCACCTCGAGAACGTTTCACAATGTTTCTCTGACTCCCAAGAAATCAGGAGGGGGAGAAGTGTAGTAATCGGCATTGGGTAGACTCACGACCAGTTGCCCGGCTAGCTCAGTTGGTAGAGCTGCGGTACTAGTGTTCCGGGTTCGAGTCCCGGTCGAGCCATGATATTTTTTCACCACCTGTTACATTTGGCGCCCACCGTAAATAACCCACGATGTGGATGGCTACTGCTTAGGCACCTCGAGAACGTTTCACAATGTTTCTCTGACTCCCAAGAAATCAGGAGGGGGAGGAGTGTAGTAATCGGCGTTGGGTAGACTCACGACCAGTTGCCAGTGACATAACTCGATCTGCCCAATCTTCTAAAGATTCCTCATTCTTTTGAGAAGCATTTTGAAAATGTACCCTAGTCGTTTCGGTCAGATCGCAAGATCCAAACCTACTTTCTAACTTTCTTAGAATTTCATCGAAACTGTAATCTTCCCCCATTTTAGTAGCAATGGTGAAGTAATCAAGTGCTTTGCCCTCAAGACTCCAAGTCAGGTAGTCCCTACATTCCTGGTCACACCAATTGTAAACAGACCTGTAACTATCAAATAATTTTTTGAAGGAAAACCAACTAGTCTTTCCATCGAATTTTAAATTCCTGGAGTTCTAAGTGGATCTCCTCTCTTGTTTATTGATACTGACTTAGGGAGATGTGACCTGAATTGAGAGCAAATATTTGGACTATCAGGATGAAATTCAGATACCTGGTCCAAAGATGTGGGTATCATTTTCTTTTCAGTGAAGTCATTGGCATTGTTTTGAATTACCTTTGGTCTGGTATTACTTACTTGAATATGGGTACCAGTGTCTCGTCTATAAGACGGAAGATCATCAGCCACCCCATAATCATCGTCCAATCTAAAAGACTGACCTTTAGTAAACAGTTGGCTATCTTTTTTAATACTTGGCTGGGTTTCCAGTCTAGAAGACCGAAAATCAGACCTACTCTGAATAGCATTCAGTCTAGAAGACTGTATGCCATCTACTCCTGTCTGATGGGAGTCCAGCTTATTTTTAAAGACTACCAAAAGTCACTGAGACTATGAACAGACAATCATAATTTAGTGTAATGCAAGGCTTTTAGCTTTGCATGGACTTGTATTACTCAGTGAACACTCAGAAACATTTTAAAAAGCAGAGCTTTTAGTTCTGCATAAGGACTTTTGACAAGGCTTATAGTTTTGTCACAGCAACTTAAATCTGGGCTTAGAGATCAAACACAAGGCTTTTAGTCTTATAAGAATTATGTAATAATGGGCTTTTAGTCCATATAACCAACAACATTGAGTGAATATTCCGATGACAGTCCCATGGAAATCCCGTATGTGTACATTTAGTGAGGATACCACTATAACCATTTTAAGAAAGTCGGGGGGAGTGTTGTGACGTGTGCAAAAATATCTACTCGCAACCTTTTTCGCGGGAAAAACCGACATCCGGGACCCATCTGCGAAGTATTCACTCTCTTGAGAGCAGGCGAACCGTGCGGACGTTGCAAGACGACTTCTCCATAGAAGACAACGCCTAGACAGAATCAAACACACGGTTATAGAACAGATACCACAATAAGGACAGGTAATACTCCCCATTCCCTTCTTTGTTGCATATTTGGCCACTCACTTTAACAGTAAGGAGCCACCAAATGTTTTATAAAAGTGCTGGTAACTACACTTAGACTCTTAAGTGTAGTTACCACTCTAAGTTAGAGTTATACAGAAAGACATTTCAGTGCACGTTTTGTTTTGGTAAATACAGGTAGTGAAAAAACATAAGATTATTTCTTTAATCCATGATAAATCGTAATATCACATGACACACTTTCATAATGTCTCAAGATAATGAGACATTCTGAATACTTTTTATCTTCACTTCGAAAGTTGGACTTGGCCTTGGGGTTCTCTCGAACACGCTTATGAAATTAAATAATATTTTCTACAACACTAACTTAAAAATAAAGGTTAGACAATATTTAAATTCATTGTTGATACTCTGTTGTTTTGGGGCCTTAAGTACCGCGAAAGTATGAATGTCACCATCCAACAGTAAAGAATATGAGACGCAATTTCATTGTGATGCTTTGTCACGAATTTTTTGTTATTGCAGAGAAGCCTGTGAATATACCTTTACATAGATTTGCTTACCTTATTTATTATTTCTTGATTGAAACTAAGATATCTCGGTTAGTTCACAGATGCGTAACCAAAACAAAACGCGAATGTGTTCTATTTTATGTTCCTCTTCCAATATACAATGTACTCGAATCGAAAGTAGGAATTTTGGCTTACTTGTTTATGAATAACCATGCTATGTAGTATAGTAAACACTTTTTTTTTCGGTGCATGTTCATTTAAAGAAACAAAGGCCTCTCTTCGGCAGTTAATGTGCACTTATATAAGAGTGTCATCTCTCTTTGCAGCCCATTTGTTATCACGCAATAAATATGGCTTTTATTTTCGGACATTCGCTTAGGAATTTAAGTGGGTGCACTTGGTATTTTTCTTAGTTTATTTTACGGCCCGTAGTAAGCACGCTGTGCTCTGGCAGCAGACAGCAAATCAGCACAAATGAACAACCGATGGATAAAGACTGTACCGTTGCCAATGAAATAAATGCGATATTTCTCGGGGCATAAACATGGGTGTCCAAAGCAGCTCAGCCTCGTATGATGAATTCGACCATAATAATATTAGTGTAATTTCAGCATTTTAATGGCAGATAGTGTAGACCAAAGATTAAACTACACTTTCTGTGCAATCTGATCTCAACTACAACATTTACAAGAGTTATTTCAAGTGCAATTTCCAGTAAAAGGGTTATTTTTTAACCAACGTCTATAAAAGGTCCACTAGTATTTGCACAAAGTGGGAATCAGGACAATTCTAGAATGAGAGATTTCTCACTTTGTTGCGCAAATTGGGAATTCTCCCTTTGAGCAGTACCATTCGAAAATTGCTATTGTACAAAATAGGAATAAGAATCTAACAACTGTATTACCTATAGTATATGACACTGTTACGCTCGATTGGTTTTAATGGGAAATAATGTAACTCCTAGCAAACAACAAAATATATTGCATTGTAAGTGTTCTTTTAATCCTTTATTGAACATCGCCGCGTATAAACGTCTCCTGGAGAAAGAGGCTTTTGAAAACATTGTTGGAAAGGGGTAATTTGCCGGAAACTAGCATTTTCTTCTTTGTCCACCATATTTCCACCTTTCTAGAGACAAATCCAAACGTTTTTAAGCCATGTACGTTTTTTTTTTTTTTTTTTTTAATTTTCTGTCTGCAAAATGAAATACTCTCTGAAAGAGCCTGTACTAAAACTTTACGGGTTGGCAAAGTTTAGAATTGGGGAAAAAACAGTGAATTATGTGAACGAACAAACGAACGAAAAATTAATATTTTAATGACAAAAACTTGCAAAGTTTATAGTCCATAAATGTACATAAATATACAAAATGCAGTGTCACCGTGCTACAGCGGAAGAGAAAAATACTTAACTCTTCACCAAACAACAACATTTCTTACTTCTCCAGATTCAAGGCATTGGCAGACAACAAACTAAACGTGCTTCAAAAATTGCAAGTTCGTTTGAAAAGGGTAGAGAGAACTGTGGGAAAAGGAGAAAAATGCTGATTACCAGCCTCTTGTCCTCTCTCACTATGCTCCCAAAAGCTTCCAGCTTCCAGGGTAAATACAAGTCTGGAGTACCTGGTACAGGGTTAAGAATTAGCAAGGTTACCAATTATGGGGAAAAAAAGGGAAACAGGTTTATACCGAGAGAAGTTGAAAATTAAGCAGAATAAGTCACTAAGTTAAAAGTTGAATAGTTGCTGGAGGATCAGCCAAAGATACTCAACCAGCTGTGATCATTACCGAAAATGAAGTCGGCTTAGTTAGGATGTAGATAGATACGGAATCATGCCGAGTCAACACCTGCTTTCCCTGTATCCGAAATGTATTAAATATCCTTGATGGGAATATTGGATAATTTGCATCCAAGCTCATCGAGGCTTTCCTAGGGCAGTGATTTATAGATACAGCTTTGAAAAATACCTAAGGAATACATGTACATGTACTCGAAGGCCGTCATTTAAAGGCCCAGTCGCGACCAAAAGTAAAGTAAAGAAATTATTGGGAAGATGACTATCTGCCATTGTAGGGTAGATCTAAGTGTCAGTAGTCGCTGGCAGAAGAATGAAATTTAAAACTTGGTAAATATTTGCTATGTTGCTCTGTCTTTTGTTAACATCCTACCTGGTTGTAAAATTCATTTTTTTCTGCCAGTGGCGGACACATCGACCGGCCATACATGGACAGATTGTCTTGACAATAATTTCCTTACTTTTAGATGGTATGATTTAGATTTAAACGCATTTTAACATCCGCAGTGTTTACTTTTGACCGCTATTCGACCTTAAAGCTCCAACATAAATTACTCGCTTTTATTCGCCTAATCTTAACATACCCTATTTTGTATAGGAATATTGCCCTAATTGTATTTTGTAAATACATGTACTTTGGTGAAAATAAAAGTTTTGTTCTGTTCTGTCCTATTAACTTACAGGACCGAGGTCACGGGGAAATTTGTACAGGCGAGTGTGTCAGTGCGTGTGCTCAAATGGGGCAATATGGTAATACAGCAATGTTTTGTGTGATTTTGTTGCTATTCAATGGGACATGGTTAATTTAATATGTTGCGTACTAGGACTTTCCTTCATTGGTCCTGTTATTTCGAACATTCAAAATTTGCTCTGATATGGATTTTATTCTGAAGCAATTAGAATTTTCCTTTTGCACACAGAAGCTAAGCTTGCAGCTTAAATCCTGACTCGTCGGTGGGAGACAGTGGTACAGGGTTCCAGCGCTGTGATCTCAGTCTGTATAATTCTGTTTTAAACCCTTTTATGAGCAGGTTATACTTTGAAAGGTACCAGAACCTTGAGGCCAGCAATGGTTAGGATTCTAGGAAGTACTCACCTAGAGGGGTATACAACGTTTTGTAAACATCGTTTCGAAATCAATGTAAAATAATTTGGTCCAGCCCACCATAGCTCAGAAGTTAATCTATCCGAAACATCTTTAGCTCGGCTGTTGTCGAAGAAAACTTCGAGGTACATGTATTGTCGTAGCCCTGGCGTCGTCTGCGTCATCGTTGTCGTCATCTTTGTCGTCGTGCGAAACCTTTGACATTTAATAATACCTCTGTTATTACTGATGATATTTGCTTCGAACTTGGACAAGGTGTTAATTTTTCAAAAGAGGAACCTAGACAACAAGAGCAGATGACTATGAAAGTGTCTTTGACACACTATGCCCCCTTTTCGACTTAGAATTTTCAATGAAAATCAAGCAACTGCAGCCGAGGGTTGGCACCCGCATGCGGTGCTCTTGTTTTGTACTGTAACAGTGTAACAGAAACACGAACCCTGTAGTTCTTTACTCTAGACGAATTAGATATATGTAGTTACTGTTCTTTTCAAGGATTTAAACCTTTCAAACTTCATATATCTGTCAGAAGATTCATCAGTGCAGTTAAAGGTAGAGTATGCCGAAGCTCAGTGGGTAATGCGTCGGTTTTTTTGTCAGGAGTTCCTGCCTCGATCCCGCTAACGGATCTGCTCTACTCGACATATCCTTATGCAGGATATTGCAGACTTAAACCCTTAGGCTGCTATGCGCGACTATATGACTTTTTGAAGGCAATGTAGATTAAGATCAGACTGCACGTTCTGTGCAGTCTGATCTTGGATCTACACTGTCCGATAAGGAGATATTTCCCCCTTGAAAATAACTGAAATAACAATATTTGGTTTTCATACTATCGGCTTGAAAGTTAGACTTATTTAATAGGTTAAGGGTTAACCCTAGGTCTGGTGTAACTGTCTGTCTGTCTATCTTTCTGTATGTACGTCCTTCCATCCGTACGTCCGTCCACCTGTCTCTCCCACTTTTTCTCAAAAAGCACCAAACACTTGTGCACTAGTTTCTTTCCAGATTGCAAAAATCCAAATTCTAAGCGGATTTTTCTTCATTTGCACGATTTCTTCAGATGATTTTTATTCTTCTATCATAAACAAACCATTATTCTTCGTATATACATGTCTGTTCGTACGGCTGGTTCAGTTCAGTCCTAAACAAGACCCAATCTTCTGGGGGCACGAGAAGTTGGTAAGTACCCTGGAGGCACCTGAACTCTGCACAAGACGACAAAATGCTAGACTTGTCCAATTTGTATGAATTTGCAGACGGCTACTTAGAAATGGTTGAAATGATAGAATTTGTATCTGAAAAGGTAGAGAACACTGTGGGAAAAAGAAGAAAATGCACAATCTTTTCAGAAGCCTTATTTTGCAAGGTCGTTAAAACCTGGGACTGGTTGGTAGAGAGTTAAACCTATTCACAATGTTTTAATCATATTGAAATGTATAAATCCTATTTTGCAAACGACGCTGGGTTATATTACTCTGCAAGGGTGTTTCCGTCTTATAACTGAACTATAAATCTTGGACTGTCTTTATCGACAATGTACAATAGTTTTCTATTTCTAAATTTCAAGACTAATCATCGAATTAATTAAGAAAAATGTCTCAGCCAACCAGATGCCTCGTATCTGAAAATAGTATTAGAACTGAACTAAGAACAGTTGGCAAATACGGCCTGATGATCCCATCAGTGACTGCCGCCCTTGGTGGCAATTAACCCTGAGGCTGCTAAAAGACTTTTTACGGACAGTGTAGATCGAGATCAGACTGCACAGAACGTGCAGTCTGATCTTGGATCTACACTGTCCGGTAAGGAGATATTTTCCCCTGAAAAAATTGAAATAGCAATATCTGGGCTTTTACAGTGGACTTGAAAGATTTAGTTATATAGTAAGTTAACGATTAATGAACTACACAGCATTCCATCGCACTTTTACTCGTCCGGTTAAGGATTTAATCAGCACAGATAAATGAAGCCTTTTTGTATACTTTTTTGCTCAATTGTGGTGTCCGTGGTTGTGAGGTAGAGCGTCGGCCTCGTAAACAAAAGGTCCTGAATTCGATACCCGGAAGTGGATGTCAACTTTGGGACTGTTCATTGGCCCACACATTCGGCGCGAGTACTGGTGTAGTTTCCAGGAAGCAGTATCGAGAGAGATTAGTATCAGTTGTAAGACCTTGTTTCTCAATCGATGTAAAATAAATATGTTTAAACTAACTAAACTGCTCTATGCCTATACTGATTAGCTCTTCATACTGATTAGCTCTTCCATAAGGTTTTATTCATTTAAAACACAGGGATGACGTCATTATGAAATGTTGATTGAAAAAGAGGAATTCATACATTTAATATGAGCCATGCTCTGACAAAAGCGGGCTTATTGAATCTCCGTGATGCATAATACCAAGCATATCATCACATCATTATGGGTCAGTAATAGCAATTTAAAAAATAAAATATAATAATAATCATCATCATCATCATCATCATCATGAGGTAGACCGGTCCTTGAACATACAGAAAATTGAACAATAGTGAAAAGTTTCGGACAAAGTCAGCCTGCGCAGACTGCGCAGGTTGACCTGGATCGAAGTCCCCTTTTCACAGAGCATGGCTCTTATGTTTTCGTTCACAAAATACAAATCCAGCTAGTCTCTCTCATAAAACCTCCCAAATAAAGTTGCCGACAAAACAGGATACGAGGTATCATTCCCTCGTAGCTGACCATTTTCATATCCCATAAAATTTTTCTTTGGTAAACGAAGCGAACCATTGTCGGTCAAAATAACCTGTGGTGTGACGAAAGGAGTTCCAAATGTTCCGGACATGCGCAGTGACTTGAACTTCGTGTTGGCGTCAAAAGTCGTAATGCCGCACGTAGCAATATCACTTGATTCGCATTTAAAAAGAACACATACTTGTAAATAATATTCCCCTTCTTCTTTGTGCTTTCCATCGAATACTCCGAAAGCATATAGGTCATTTAGCCCATTGGTCTCGTATTCAAGAGTACAACATAGCTCTCTTTGGCAGACTTTTAAAGTTGCAGAAGGTGTATTTAATAGGACGGTGTGATACCAATCCTTAAATACGACTGACATCATTTGCGTAGCCTTATTTCCTTGACTTCTTAAAGAGTGACTGGAGTTCTGAAAGATTGAGCCCTTGTTGACAGTGTAATCCCGCTGAACCACGTCCACGTCGCTTATCAACAACTGGCCCAAAAGCGAAGTTTTGTCATAGTAAAACTTATTTGCACCATTTGGCGTATAAATACCACTTCCTTGGAAACGGAATAGCGGAAGGTGAATATTGGCTGATAAAAGATTTACGTGGTACGCCATTGCGACTGACGAATGGTAACCGATAGCTGAGTAAAATGGCATAACATCCATCCAGGCGGTCGGAAATGCGATATCGGTGATGTTGTATGTCGTCAACAGAGGAATCACTGGTTCGTGAAATATAATGTCAAAACAGGTAAACATACCAAACCTTCCAAAATCTGTATCAAAGTAAACATATTCTGGCGCAATAGGCTCATCAAATTGATTTTCATAGAAAAGATTCTGCTTATGGTATTTGGCGACTAGTCCACCGCTGCGATCGAAAGCAAGATCGGTATTGTATTGGTACTGTCCATCAGTTGGACAGTTGGGATCATCCGGGTTACATGCCTTTGCGTCACCATAATTGGCCACCAGGTAAAGCGAACTTTTCTTAGCCAAGCAGCTTAGAAAAACGGTTACATCCAGTGGTTGTGGAAAACGAGTCTGTTCATCGCACGGTACCCACTGTACTAATTTGGGGTCTGGAATGTCCTCGATATAATGTCGCATGTGGGTTCGTTCTCGTATAAAACCGTATATACCATCTTCTGGGAACACAATGATATCAACATTCTGAAAATGTGAAAGAAAAGGAAAATCAACATTTCTTTGCAAATATATAAGTAGCACATTCATTTGCTGTTCGTTCTGGTAACACTAAAAATAATATGTTGACACTTAAGCCATGTATGGGGAGTAAGACAGGGAATACTATCTCGGCAAAGCAATCTCAATGGAGAAAAAAGATATGGCAATGGAAATGGGAACGCAGTCAAAATTATTTTTGGAAATCGAATGTCACTAAACTTCAAGATGTATGACAGACATTGACAAATTAATCCAAAGGAAAGCTAGTATTCAACACGCGTATTTTTTACGATACTGCGGATGAATCCCTTGAAAACATCGTGTATAAAATAGAAGATGCCTGCTTGTCCCAGAAATCTTTATACCTTTTAAAGACAAATCCCACCATTTCGGCCATATTTCATATTTTCCGCCTATGAATGATTTTAACCCTTAACCTGCTAAATGAGTGAAATAAAGCTTTCAAGCCGATGGTAAAACCCAAATATTACTATTTCAAAGTTATTTCGGGGGAAAAATTTCTCATTGTCGGACAGTGTAGATCCAAGATCGGACTGCACGTTCTGTACAGTCTGATCTTGATCTACACTGTCCGCAAAAGTTTCTTGGGTCGCGCTTAGCAGTTGGGTGTAAAATATTGTCATCGGATAAAAAATTAAATCTTTGCAATACTCGTTAACAACGTGTCATTCATTTACCTGTGCGGCCGCAATTTCAGCTTGTTTGTCATATTCTCGAAGATTCACCATCATTTGTCTTACTGCTTCAGAATGATCTGATGCCACCACTGTAGGAGTTACCACTGGGTACTCGAACACAGCCGCCCTGTACTTTTCACGTACAAACTTCAAGGTACCAGTGCCTTGTTGTCCTGTGGGGTTACCAGGCAAGGTCAAAGCATGGCCCCAAAGAGTCACTGTGCCAAAAGTCATGGTAAGGAACAAGTACCTCAGTGTGGTTGCGTTCTTCATTGTGTATTTCCTCTGAAAAGATAGTTTGTTTATCTTGGTCAGAATAGACATGTCTGCAGCTTTCAACAATTATTCAGTTACACATAGCTAGTACAGGTCACTTTTCACGTCTTTGGGATTTAACCAACACAAGAAGGTCCGTATTCACCAACCATTCTCAAGAATATTCCTTGTCTAATTCTCAAGAATTCTCTAGATTTGAAGGTAGGCCCCAACACAATTTCTGATTGGCTATACCAAATAGTTTAGCCGATCAGAAGTTATGTTACTTTCAAATTTAGAAAATTAACCAGTATAAGACTAAGAATTTTTTTTGAAGGTTGGTGAATAATGACCCAGGCTGGGGCTCTATAGTGTCTTGGCAAAGACACTCAAACGTGAGCACTGCTCACAGAACGTGCAGTCTGATCTTGGAACTATATCGTTTGCTTGTTAAGTCAGGCTTGTAAGTCATTCCCTGAGTTTCAGTGGATGCTATTTTCAGTCGTCGAAAGAGGTCTAGTTTATACATTTGGTCTTGAAAAAAAGCTTAATGTTAGCCGTTACAAAATATTTTATAGAAATGTGACGACAAAAACACCTAAGTACAGCCACTCATATAAATACCGTTCGTTCAAGCACTGCTTTGCCAACATTGGGCAAATCTCGGGCGTTGCCTGCGTATGTAATATTCTTCGAAAAATAAAATGACCTGTCCGACGGTTAACTATCCTGTACAGGATAAATATCAATATGAGGAGTTTAAACCAAAAAAACTTTGCCGCAAAAAAATGTAGCATAAGAAAATTGGCTATCAATAATACGTCTGTGAAAATCAAGTCATTTTTTAATTTTTTTTAAGAAAATACCATTGTATACTGAAAATCTTTGTAAACAGTTTCTAAATACAGACATGGGCAAAACCGGGATCTGTGCAACAGACTTCACAACAAAATGATGACCTCACCATGCTGGGCTTATGCCAGGGCTATATCTCGAGCTTATAGAGGCTGTGACTATAAACGACGGTTACATGCAAGCTAACCATGGCTAGATGAGCCGTGCCAGGTAGCGTTTTAATGGGTAAATTATTATTTTATTTTGCAATTTGTTGCCTAGTTGAAGTCTTCAAAAGTAGTCCAGTTCTCTGACCAGAATGCCCAAATTAGATATGTATGTAGGCCTGTTTGAAAAATGCCAAATAGCGGAAGATAATGAAACCTCGGGTGATCCGTTGATCAAAGCCCTTGGCTGTATTACGAGCGCTGATATGCACCTACTTGGTAAATTTCTTCGCCGGAAATACACCGCTTTACCATTCTTAACATTGTAAGGCTCCACTCTAAAAAACAAAACAAACAAGAGTCACAATTTTGTATCGAAATCTTTCTAAAAACATTTCCGTTGACACACATTTCGTACATTTAATTTTTAACGCGGTCTGCCAATTCCGTTGGCAGTCTTCACGGACAAGTTGATCGATGTGAATAACTATAAAGTGCTTGTTGATGTTGCTAATCGATTTAACATGGGTGTAGCTATGTTTAAGATCACGTGACTGACAGTACTTTCTAAATATACATTTTCGTTGACAAACAGTTTGTACATTCAGTTTTCATTGTGGTCTATCTATTCTTTTAGCAGTTTTCACCGACAGACTGATTAATATGAATAACTGCACCGTGGTTGTTGATGCCGTTGCTAATCGATTTTCAAGGGTGCCACCATGTATAAGACCATGAGACTGACAGTACTTCAAAATGGAAACTTCCGTGATATGGACGAGGTGGGATGTAGTTACCAAATCGGCTGAGTTGTGACGAGTGACCGACGCGGTTATGTGTAGTTACGGAATCAGCCAAGTTGTCACGAGTGCTCTTTCAAGTATTTTTCAAAGAGGAGACAAAATGTCCCGTAAATTTAAAGAAAGAGGGGACACTCACATACTTAAATGAGACAAACGTACTCAAGACCAAAAATCTAATAATTTTGAAAGACAGTGTCCCACCTTTGTACACTATGATCGGACATTTTTCCCCCCAAAAATGTGACAATGGACCAGAATCTCACTTTAGAACAAACGCTTAACTTCCCGAAAAGATACATCTATGACCAAGAATTTATGACCATTTATGCCTTATCACGTGCAGTATTACCTTTTGCTACGTTTTATATCAGCAAATGTGGCCTGCTGCAATGCAAGGACACAGTCACGCATATGTGGAAATGACTTATTAAAAGAACTCTTGACTGCCCTGGGAAGGGAATGCGGTTACCGTGTATCCACCGCAAGATATATAGGATCTGATATGTGTTGGCATTTGAAATAAGATTGGAACAAATTTCTGGACGCGTTTAATACATGTATATATATTTTTCATCCCAAATGTCATAGAACGTCACATTCTTTTTATCACATAAAGAAATCGAAATAGGCATTGGTAAAATTCACCAAACCAAGTATTCATTCGCAGGAATTTCCAATAGTAAAACTAGACTAACTGCTCTGAAAGCAGGTTAGGAATGACGTGACATATATGACGTCACACCGTTCTTCTCTCAAACGGGTGTGAGATAAGAAAATTCGTAGTGGCTACATATCACACTGGAAAAAAGGGGTAGTTATGCAATAAAAAGTAGCTATTCATTCGTCTTTCATTTCAATTCTTGCAATCGTATTATAAAGTGAATTTCTGAAATGTCGACGGTAACCGCTACCGACTCGTTCCAATCATTCAAGAGCAAACAAGTTTCACTTGTAGATGTAGGCTACCATTCGAAAAAGAATTCTCGGTTGACTTGTGTTTTCCACCACTTTTCAGTTACACAGTATATAAACGAACTGTACCCAAACCGGATATTGCGAGTAAATTTCAGTGAGATCCAGTTTGCGTTTGAGACAGCCGAGATAGAAATTGGTGCGTCTATCATATTGCTGAATGTAAAGTATGTGAATCTTTATGTATAGTTTACCCCAACCTTTCTTGTTAATACCTGAACTGCCACATAATCATTTTTAGCTTTAAAACATTGAAATTCCTAAAACTCGCCGGAGGCTACAGCGTCATTTGCACTACACCCGATCTTAAATCGGCTTTTATCATGTTAAGGATGGCTGAAACACGTTTTTCTGAGTCTGTACCGGTGCAATTAATCAATGAAAAAAGATATTGGCGGTAGTGGGTATTTTAAAGTTCAATTTTAAAATAAAAATTAAAGCCTCTATGTAAAATAGGTCGACTGTACATTTCTTGCTGGTGATTCTTACCCTTACTTGCGAGTTTACGAAATCTGTCTGTACGATGTCTTGGGAGTTTTTTCAAATATTCTGTACGTTTCTTGGGATAAGAAATCTATGCCTGAAAGCATAAATTTGTACGTTTTCAGGTATAAAATGGAAGAATTCAGCTGTCTTCACTGCAAACTGTTAACCACAAACTGTGGCGATATAATACATCATAATTTGGAAATCCACGAAGAGAAAAACCTCAAGATCAAAATTTCAAAATTTGAATCACAAGGAAAAGAAACCATTTCGTATAAAAAAGACTTCAAAATTATTCCAAAAGATTTAATGCTATCGAACAGGACCCTGCGAAATGAACAACAGATTACAGACTTCAAGTAATAACGCAACATACTGGGTATTTGTAACTTATTACAGACGACAAAATTTGGACTGTCCCAAATTGAAAAAAGAGAATTTTCAGCCGACAATTTCAGCCATTTACAGATAGAAAACGTGGGAAAAGGAGAATTTGCTCGTTACAAGCAATATCTCCTTTTCCCATAATGTTTTATAAACCTTTTACTTCAAGATCGTAAAAACGCGTTTGCGTGTTTAATAATTTTCTTTTCACAATTTTGGCAATTACCCTGGAAACTGTACGATTTAATGAGCAACCTCCACAAAATTGACAATCGGCACTGACAGGTCTAATGCGCAGTATTCATATGATACTTTAAGGATGACCTCCATGTATAAGTGTTTGGG
This sequence comes from Tridacna gigas, assembly GCA_945859785.2. NCBI lineage: Eukaryota > Metazoa > Mollusca > Bivalvia > Cardiida > Cardiidae > Tridacna > Tridacna gigas. The sequence goes on from OX244030.2 coordinate 25,018,577, forward strand.
CACTTATTACATCGCAGTCTCTCATATACTATGCTCAGCTTACACGTGGTCTCGCAGGGTTCTGCTGGAGGAATAAACTGCGGAACAAGAAGAGTTGGAACACTGGAAGGTTCTATTGTCATGGACGGCTTGCCTATGCGCTGTCAAGCTTGTCTTGTGGTTGAAAGACTCAGAACACATATCACACTTTTCTTTCAAAATGTCATGATGTGAGGCAAGATGTCCTCTATATGGTGTCAGCAGATTAAATCCTTTGCTATACGTGGGACATGTGTGTTTAAACACTTGTATGCAATGTTTTCACGTGAAGTGTCTGTGCAAACTTTGAACGCAATTGTTTTCCACAAAACTCGCATATATACGTGGATCTTTGATCCGATTGTCCATCGGAATGCACTCGACTGACATGACAGTTCAAGTTGAATTTATATATTGTTGTGTAAGAGCAAAGATCACATCTAAAATGCTCTCTAACTTTGATTTGGTTTTCAGCTTTGGAATCTGGTCTTAATTTTGGTGCATTTTTAAACGTATGACCTTTCAGATGCCTTTGGAGATTCTGTTTGAACTTTGAGGAAAAATCACAAATTGTGCAAGAAAACTTTGGTTTCTCGGTGGAAACATCAACTGTACAGCTGATATCTAAGTCTCTATGATCACTAGTTATATCAATCAAATCAGAATTACGAAGTGGCGATATAGCTACATGTTCACTAGTAAGGCTAGGATTGAAAGGTTCCTCTTGGAAATCGGCATTCGAATGTTCTGCAAGATGTTTGCGGAGATCATATTCTGTGTCAACACTAATTCCACAGATGCCACATTCATGTTTTTTCTTGAGTGGAGTGCTTTCATTATGGGTTATGCTAAAGCTGCTGTCCTGTCCCTCAATTTGGAATGATCTGTCGAAATCCATACCATCTGAATGAGATGACAATTAACAGAACAACAGAAAAAGCATGTACCAAATGTCAAACGATTAATAAGCTAAATTAATCAGTTTAAAGATGTTACGCACAACGAAGCACACAATGCTGAGCTGGGAAGGGTGGGGAAGGGAAAAGGCCTACCCTTTTCTACAGTTAAAGGTAGATTCTAACGGTGGTACCGTTTTTTTTTTTTTTTCAATGAGACAAAAGTCGTGTCATTTTGAAAGTAGGCCTATAGCTAGAACTGATGCACATATAATCACAGCAAATATTTTATACTTGTGATATGTATAACGTTATTAGACGTTATACAGCGTAGAAAAGGTTGTGATAAAGGGTGAAATTGCTCGTAACGAGGAGTTCCACCTTTTGTCACAATGTTTCAAAGGTTCTTTAGTACAACTGCATACATGGATCCGTGGAAATCGATATTTGACCAATCAGGGCATCGCATTTATTTGGCCCGATGTGAAGCCTTGCTGTCTGCTATTTCGGCTCACAAACAAGCGACTGTTAATGTTGAGAAGTGCGATATCATGTGTGTTTACAACGCTTGAATTTTAGGAATAAGTTTAAAAGATGTGCTTTGCGATCGTGTATGGCTTACGTGAGATATATGAAGAGAAGTTTGCATTATGATTATGATTGACAACGGGACATGAGCAAAGAGATTCGATCAACGCTATATTACGCAATGGATTAATTGATATTATTATTATTATTATTATTTTTTTTTTTGTCTGGAACTCTCTGAAAAAAAAAAAACCTGTTTTACAGTGGAAAACAAAGGTAAAATATATAAAATACTAACAAATACAAAGTACGTTCACTAAAGTAGCTAACTTTGTTTAATAACGTACGCACATCCAAAAAGGGTATGTGTCATCAGTGTTGAAATTTGACGTTAACATTAACCCTTGGTGCGTGAAGAATGCTGAATGTGTAGATACAGATCAGAGGGCAAAAAATGCAGTTTATTCTTGGATTCAAACCACCTGCTACTAAAATTAAGTGCATCTATGTGTATTCTTTACTGCGGGCACATGTAGATTTCAGTTATGAAACAGATAGATAGATATTTATTTCACTTGTACATAATAGTATACATCATGTTACAACATTCTATGTTTTAAAAATCAACAATAGTCAACAGTGACATACATTTGGAGAGAGAGAGAGAGAAAGAGAGAGAGAGAGAAAGGAAAACTTTGGCTAGATTTATATATCATAAGGTACTTACAGGAAGATGTAAAAAAAAACAAAAAAACATTTGAACCACAGGAGTGTCAAACAGAACTTTACTGACTTGTGCGGTCAGTGCAGAGTCAGATCAGACCTCACAGTCTATCTTGGAACTGCACTTTCCGCTATTAATTTTGTTTAGCATTCCTTTTATAGAATGCAAACTTAATAAACGTACATGTTTTCAAAATGGTATTGTACTCCTCAGATTTCATTAGACTTACAAATTTAAACATATTTGGTTTGACGTAGTATCTTTTATCTATATATTTCTTACGAAGACTATAATAAAAAGGACATTCAATAACGAAATGATATTCATCTTCTATGCAATTCATATTACAAAATATACAAAATCTTTCTTTCCTGGGGATTCGTATACGCCCGTGTCTTCCGGATTCAACTCGTAGAATATGGGAAGACGTGCGGATTTTAGTTAAACAAATTCTGAGACGTTTTGTTAAAATAATAGATAAGTAACTTTCAATTTTGAATTCTTCTTTCAAGTGGCCATATAAAGGAGAAAGAACAGCACTTGTTGATAAATCCGAATACCATTTCTGTAAAAATGAATCTTTCAATCGTTGTTTGAAAATTTCAATAAAATGATCAGGACTAACACTTTCGGGATTCTCCCAAATATATAAAAAAACATTTTCTTCTAATAGTGATTTAACACGTGATAACCAGTTTACCTTACCAACAGACATATCATTTAACATAACTTTAGTGATGGTTTTCATTAAGATGTTTTCTGTCTTTATTATTTTAAAAAAGTATTTTAACATAAGGACATATCTATTTATATACAATGGATAACGTCCTAATTCGCCATAAACGGCAGCATTGCAAGTGGACTGTTTGACCCCGAGAATCATTTTACAAAATTTTAGATGAATTCGCTCAAGCTCTTTGGATTTAGTGAACCCCCATATCTGACACCCAAAGTTGACAATTGGACTGACAAAGGCATCAAATAATTCTAACGAAATTTTTGGGTTTACAAAATGTTTACAAATGTTACTATATAAAACATGCATTGCCTTAAGAGCTTTTCCGACAGCATACTGATTGTTTAATATAAATGACCCAGTATAGTTCAGTATAACACCTAAATAATTGAAATTATCAACTACTTCTATTTCGTCATTATTGTAATACCATTTTTCACTTGACTTGATTCTGCCTCGCTTCCTGAAAACTACAATTTTAGTTTTGGCAATATTAACTTCCAGTCCCCATTTAGAACAATATTCATATAAAAGATCAAGACTATGTTGTAGGTCTTCCTTAGAGTTTCCAATAATTACCATGTCGTCTGCAAATAATAACACGATGAAACATATTTCATTTAATGTAAGACCGCAACTGTTACTATCCTGTAAAAAAAGTTCTAAATCCTCCAAGAAGAGAGCGAAAAGTGCCGGTGAGCTCGTCTGGCCTTGGATTAACCCTATCGCAACATCGAAAAAGTTCGAAAATGTATTAAAATTTTTTACACATGATTTTACGGAAGCATACATGGAACGAAAAACATTTAAAATTTTACCACCTAGACCCATATTAAAAAGTTTATACCACAATGCTTCTCTGTTAACGGAGTCAAAAGCCTTTTTCAGGTCGATAAACGCGCACGGAATGCGTAAATTATAGTTTAGAATATGTTCAACAAGATTCGATAACACAAAAATTGCATCTGTCGTGCCGCGCTTTTTACGGAAGCCAAATTGCGAGTCTGAAATAAAATTATTGGATTCGAACCATGATTCGATTCTAGAAGTTAAAACACTAGAAAAAAGTTTACCCAGGTTACTTGTCAATGTGATTCCTCGATAATTTGTAGTTTGGTTAGTATCTCCCTTTTTATGAATAGGAACTATGTAACCTTTAGACCAACATTCTGGAAATATGCCAGTGTCAAATATAATATTAAACATGTCTGTGAGATGACCGGAAATGATGTCACACGACTCTATGAAATATTCGTTCAATAAATTATCACTAGGACAGACGGCCTTGTTTCTCTTTAACTTTTTTATTGCTGACTGAACTTCTAGTATAGAAATGGGTCTGTTAAGTTCCCGATAGATGCAATCGTCTGAGTTAAAATCATGACTAGATATAAAATTATCTACTTCCGGTATGTCTACTCGTTTAATTTCGTTAAAGAGATCAGAAAAATAAGCTTGAAAATCATCTATACCTATATCACAGTTAATATTCATTTTCTTTGTTCGGAAATAACTCCAAAAGTCTTTGGGGTGTTTTCTACGCAGATTTTCAAATTCACGTGATTGTTTTATTTTAAACTGGTGCTTTTTAGCACGAATTAATTTTTTGTAAGTTAATCTATTACTGCATAGTGATTCTCTATTTTCATTAGATTTGTTGCTATTGAATAAATGCAAAGCTTCGAGATAATTACGTCGAGCTGAAATACAATCGCTATCAAACCATTGCTTATTTTTTGTCCGCTGTTGGTTCACGTTTGCATATTGTTTCACAGTGCGTTGAAAAAAGGGTTTTGCCGTATTACAAATAAATTCTGAAAAGGATTCGACCATTTTTTCTACAGAACATCTACTTGTCTGATCTGTATCAAATATAACACGGTTTAAATTGCTTAGTTCAGAAATTAACTGGGCCCGAAATTCATCCTTTTTCCCATCGACCCATTTATAACAAAGACTCGAATTCTCATTTTTACGTTTTTCAAGGTGAGTAATAGGGAAGCTAAGATTAAATAATAACGGTGCATGATCACTATATATAGTAAAATCACCGACTCTGAAATCATCAATACAACGGAAATCGCACCTATTTAACAAAAGGTAGTCTATTGTACTACAAACATGTCTTGAATAATACGTAAACGCTCCTGTATTTTTGTCTGCCCCGAGTCTACCGTTAGCTATACTGAGCGATGTTGATTTACACAAATCTAAAAGTAATTTACCTCTACTATTACATGTATAATCTGAGGAGGCCCTGTCTAGGGGCTCATCAGAACAGTAATCGCTAGAATCGAGATCATCGACTCTTTCATCATGTAAAATATAATCTTTCATTTGACCAACACGCGCGTTAAAGTCTCCTGCCAACATAATGGAACCTAACTGATTAAAATGAAAAATATCTTGTTCGAGCAAATCAAACAAATTAACATTTAAAACATGATGAATTGGAGACTCGTCCGGCCATAAATATATGGAATATAGAAAAACATCTTTTTCACACTCAAAAAACCCATGATCTAATTTCAGCCAGATTATAGTGTCATGGTGGTTTCTAACAACAGATACTCCTTTTTGGATATTGTTTTTGACATAAATAACTGTACCGCCACTATTCCTTTTAGCGCGCCGGTGTCTGTATTTTCTGTAACAGTTAAAACTCTTATAACCATATATATCTATATTAGAATTAATGTCCGTCCATGCCTCACTTATAATGATTAATACATTCTCTTTTAAAAAAGATGAAAAATGTTCGCTTTGTAGTTCGTCTTCCGTCAACCCATTACAGTTCCAGACTGACACGTTAATTCCTTTCTGTTTCACATCCTCCTCTAGATCCTATCCTTTCACTGGTTTCCCGTCTATGTACAAAGTATCATATGTCAACCAGGCCTTCTTTCCGCTCTTTTTGGCTTCTCGTAGCTTTACCATCAGTTTCTTTCTCTTTTCCACCACTTCGCTCGGGAACTGCTCTTGAATAAAGTAATCCGTACCCTTTAAGTTGTGGCTTCCTTTCCTTACTTCTTCTCTGTCTTTAAAGAAAGTAAATTTGCAGACAATGTTTCTACTTTTATACTTCGGGTTTGGCGCTCCCATTCGATGAACTCTTTCTAATTGTAATTTTTCCACAACATTCTCTGCCATTTTGAGTCTATCAATCATGAATTGTCTCAACTTTGTCTCGGTACCTTCAGGTCTTTCATTTAAGTCTTCTGTTATATTACAAAACACCAAATTGTTCCGCATGGATTGAGATTGGAGATAACATAGATTGTCCTTAAGTTTTTGGTTCTCCTGCTCTAATTTACGAAGGTTATCAAAATTTTCCCCGCCACTAAATTCAAGGTTAGCCAATCTTTCACCAACGACCTCTAACTTTTCAGTGTATTCCTTTCTATCCCTCTCAACAGAAGCACTTAACTTTTTCAAGTCTTGGTCAAATTCATTCACTTTCTTCTCTAAACTATCCAATACCTTCAACTTTTCATTCACCTCGGATAACTTTCCTTCTATTCTGTTCAAAAATTTCATTAAGTCTGCATTAGATGGTGCTTGAGTGTCTAATTTCTTTTCTGTTGTGTCTGCTTGTTCTGGATGCTCCATGATGGTGTTGAAGACAGGGAAATCTTCCTCAAATAATATAGAATTTGTTTGGCTAAGAATGTCACTTACTTGTACCCCCGCCGCACCTCCTTGTTTTGCTTGTTTTGATATATGTTGTTCTTCGTCGCTACTACTGCTTCCTTTTTTCCTCTTATTTTGTTTTTCAACGAGATAGCGCAAAATTTTGAATTTTTCCAGAGAGCCGAAAGAAAACACGTCCCACCATATTGTCACGTGACCTTATACTGACTAAGTTCTGTTTTGTACAGTTTTGGAAGTTCAGCTCAAAAGGCAACTTATGTTAATTAAATCAGCTTTTGACTTAGCCATATTTAGGTGGATTAGCACATCTGCCACTTCAAAGGGTATGTCGGTAAACTGCTAACTGATAGGATGTGTGTTTGATGGCCACTGTAATCCACCCGACCACCCGTTGTCTTCAGTATATCACAAAATAAAACAAACTACCGCCAATGATATTAACAAGTTTGTTAATTGACAGCACACTTTACACATTTTAAAATCATCAGGCCACCATTTTCCCTTAACTTGAAATTCAGATTTTTCCTAGACTTCCACCTCTCTGTTGAATGGACACTCTATAAATATTTCAAAATGTTTGTAATTTAGTGTAATTTATTATCGAACACGGTGTTGAGACAACCTAACAAGCCTTACAAAAACTTTAATCATCTAGATTTTAGGTGTTTCATTCTTTTTCGCAGAAGTTTAAAACTTTGCTGGCACAGGTATTACATTGTCCGTGACCCCTCAAATTTTTGTACAAATCCTTGTGTAAATAAGTTCAAGTATCAATATATTTCTTACCGAGAATCCATCATCGGCAGAAATATAGGAAAAGGAATATTTTTCCGGAATTTAATCGATAGAAACAGTCATGACAGCACGATTTAATTAGCCTTTGTGCTATACTTTATATGTATTTACTGCGATTGTTTGTGAGCCCTTAACGACGGTAACTAAGGAAGTCGGTTTATCTCGTCGCCACGGATCCATGTATTGAAATGACTATCTAAGAAATAATTGACGAAACAAAGTTTGTATCACGCACTGAAGTAACGTGTGTAATGGGCGCTACGCCCTGGTGTAGGTATAAAGCAATGGAAATCCCCGTGTGTTACTCGCAAGAAGTCGTCCAGCGAACTCGCAAGTAATGTACAGAGCATTTACTTGATATTTGCAAGAAGGATACAGTATCGAACCGTTCGCCTTGCTTACTTTCCATACATTTTTAGATAATTAAAACAAATCATGTCGTCATATACTGCCGGTTTTGTGAAGGGCATACATTTAGAAACAAAACCTCACAAATGAGTGTTGGATAGATAAACGAATTTATGTATAAATTGCCTTGTTTAAACAGCATGTGTAGTAGTAAGCGAAACAAGTTGAGACGAGTATCGCACTTTATCAGCAATTACACGGCGAAAGATAGTAAATGATGTATTTACTTGAAAGATACAATATTTCATTCAATGATACAATGGTTTACAAGCCGCGTCAAAGTCACCGCAACCTGTCGATCATAATTATTCAAAGACACCCACCTGTTTTCACCAATCGATTCCTGGAATTTACTCGCAATATCCGGTTCGGGTACAGTTCGTTTATATACTGTGAGTTATTTCATGGCGACCTCCGGGCTACAAATCCTTCACCTTGATAACTGAACCATGCAGAAGCCCAGATTTTTAGATGCAATCAGACTTGCATTTAACCCTTCACCACACAATCTCCAGTTTTGACAACCCCGGGGAAGAAGGATTTTGAAAAAAAAAAAAAAAAGTGGAAATGGAAAAAAATGCTTGTAACAAAGATTATCTCCTTTTCCCACAATATGTTCTACCATTCAAAGTCGGAGACAAATTCCTACGTTTGAAGCACATCTAGTTTATCGTCTGCAAATGATCTGAATTAGGAAGGAGTCAGAAGTCTTGCCGTCTGACAACGAGTTTAACTGTAAACATCAACCGATACAAAATCGTCTTTCTGCTACATTTTAGATTTGAAACAAAACGTCAAGGGGATTATTTTTAAACTGCACCTTCTTATTATAAAGGCAACAAGATAAATAAGGGTGAGATTAGATAGGTGTATGGCAGGAAAAAGGTTACGGAAATAGTTATGCAGATTTTTACCTTCAAATTCTATCTAAAATCCAGATTGTTTCTCTTTCACAGTAGCCTGAAAGGCAGTCTTATATTTATCATATTTATTTGTTATCACTGGTCGCTCAAATTACTTTCACACAGTGTGATGAAAACACAATTCTTTCTATTCTGTCGTGTACTGATAACAATTTAAACTCCATTTTGAAAGTCACCCATCCACCTTACAGTAAACGCTATTTTGGGTTATTGCCGTCTGTTCACTGGTATGTGTAATATGCCCCAATTCTCGTTCTTTTTTTTAACCCCTGTTTACAAACAGGCCATATGTAACTGAACTTGATAATTTGCCATCCACCTTAGTCAATCAGTCAAACTTGAATCGCGGGACATCAACAGTGCTACTACCTGACTACTGTACCAAGGTAGGAGATACATTAAGGTAAGACCTGTGTAATGCACTTCCGGTGAACATTGGGCAAAAATTCTAATTGGTAGTTAAATAAGGATAAATAAGGATTTATGCCGAAATAATATTTTTGCATATTTCTAATGGATCAGAAATTCCGTTTATGTCTATCTTGAAACTTTTTTTTGATACTTTTGTTTGTTTTCTAAAAAGGGAGGTAATTATTATCTCTTTTTCAATTGAGAATATAGCGGTTTTAAATTTATAAATGATAATTCAAAAAAGGAAAAAATGAAAAGGTGAAAGTAGTTCAATAATACTCATTTTTAATTATAGCTAATTTTGAAGGATGATATTTTAGTGGAAATAGCTGTTTTCCATTACACAGGTCTTACCTTAACTATGGAAGGAGATATCCGCCAATTCACTCATTATTCATGATGAGACTTTCATTATTCCTGATGAAATTTTCAACTATGTTTTACAATGTTAACGTTGACTTACAATTACGTTTTGCCTATTTAAATGTTCATGTCGACATTTAAATTACTTTTTTTGTTACTTCAATTTACAATCAACTATTCTATCTAATTCCATCATATTTAATTATACATTCAACCTTCCTAATAATATTTGAGACATTTAATTTCATATCAACATTGTTATTATTTTAACAAAAGTTACTTCAACAATACAAGATAACAAGTGTAATACAAACAAGCGCAATGTAAATACCAATGTAAACAAGCATAATGCAATAAGGATTATATGAAGCAGGGAACCACATCTCATTATTACGACAGGGGTCGCCACTGAGAAACTAAATTCTCCCTCAAGGCTAACGGTGCTACGCTATTTTACTCAGACTTCCGGAACCTTAGATGTGGCAGGCCCTGATGATACCTACCAAGCATTGGACAGGTATGTATAAATAACATTATCTCTCATTGATTTAGTGTTGAATCGACTTGGGAGAGGTGAGACAGGTTTGTGATTCGAACGCGGGTATTACGGTAAAAGTGTGAGCGATGTACCACTGACTGAGCTACCGCCGTAGCCGACCGCATTTATCACATGAATGTTGCTCATCTGTTTATTTTTTTATGTGTGAAGAGAAAAGGGGAAAAAAGAAATTTCAGCTGAATTCCATTTTCTACAATTTTGTTCATGTATACATAGTTAACCCGTTGAAAAAATGCATTTTTTACCGGTACGTAAAATTCACCGGATCAGGCATAGACCGGTATATGGAATTACCGGAATAGACATGAATGGACCAGAAAAGACCGGAATAGACTTGGAAAACACGGCGTAGCGACCAGACCTGGGGTCACTGTAATCCTGATTACATGTAATCGATTACAAAATCTGGGTAATCGCAATGTAATCTGTAATCTTGAGTTTTCATGATTACATGTAATCGTAATGTAATCTATTACATTGTAAAAATGCCTGTAATCATGAATACATTTCAATTACTTTATGATTACAATGGGAAAATATTCTTTGCCACTTGTCAATGGTGGGTTTCTTCCATTACAGTTGGGGGGGGGGGGGGCTTCTCAAAGATTTTATGCAAAAAGGGTGCTTTAATTGACTAATTATTTTGTTTTAAATATATTTGAAACAAATAAAGAACTGAGATAACTTCAAAGAGAGATTTTCAAAAGTTTGCATGGTGACCAGTCCCAATTAATGAAGTGTGGATATAATTTGTTTGATTAACTGCAATATTTATCACCTTATTAAAGAAAGTTTTCACAGTTTTGTGAGAACTCAATCATCCCATACTATAAAATATGACCATATTTTTGGCTGAGGTTCTGTTCATTATTGTACTGATAGAAATAAGGATACAAACTCTGGTGGAATTAAAGTGAATTTTAGTTTTGATCAAGTGAAAATCAGTAGACATGTCTGCTAAGGTTTTTGAACATTTTGACATTCCATCTAGTGACACACTAACTGGATCTGACCCTGTTAACCCTTTCCCAAACAAGCCCTGGTTTTCATGTGTCTGCAGTACAAGTCTTTTCAAAACACTGGGGGAAATGGAGAAACTGCTCGTAATGAGCAATTTCTCCTTTTCCCACAGTGTTTTCTACCCTTTTTGATAACTTTCTGCCATTTTCATCAAATTTCAAATTGTCGTCTGCAAACTCTTTCAATTTGGACCAGTCCAATATTTGTCATTTGGGAAAGGGTTAAAGCTAAGTGTAAATACTGTGCAAGTACCGTATCAGAATCTATAAAGACAACCTCAAACTTTGTCACCCATTTGAAGGCAAGTCGCACATATTTATGATTTAACCCTCTTTCAAACAGCTCATTGTTTTCATGACCCTAGGGTCAATTATTGTTACGGAAAATACTAATTGGGAAAAGGCAGGCTATTTCTGATTTTTCCAAACAGTAATAAATTTGATATTGTAAGGGCCACTGATTGTTTAACCCTTTTTCACACAATCTGGATTTTTGAGGACCTAACATTTTCTCCTTGTCCCATAATGTTTTCTAGCCTTCCCATTTTGCAAGTTTTAATTTTTGATTCACATTTAAATTGTCGCTTGCAAATGCTTTTAACTAAATGTAGCTTTGTTTTTGTCTTTCATGTTACAATTATCTGAATTATTAGTCTGGAAAACATAAAGAATATCTCCACTCTTTCAGAATCTGAATCAATCAAAGGCAATTAAAGGTAAAAAGATACAAATGTCTTTCAGTTTGCCTGAGTAATGAATTCTTGAAACAATATGTGAAAAAAGAAAGTGCTAGTTATCAGTCATTTTTCCTTTTCCCACAATGGTTTCTAATACAAGTATCCTCTTCTTTGCCCATTACCAATCCATTGCAACCCAGTTCCGATTTTAACAAACAGCTTGAGAAAACAGTGGGAAAAAAAGGTCAGAGAGCAATTAGCTTATGAAACATTGTGATAAAAGGAGAAAGAGCTGGTCATCAGAAATACAGCCGATTTCTTTATCAACAATTTTTCAGTTATATTGCCTGGATAATAAATTTTGGAAATATTACAAGAGGAAGGAAGTGCTAGTTTATTAGTTACAGTATAAAGACTTCAATTCTGTCATCTGCTAAAGTGTAATTATTTAAATCTCTATCACACAATCCCAACTTTTAACGACCCTAAAGAAGAAAGCTATGGAAAAAAAAACTGTTGGAAAAGCAGAAAATGCCGATAACCAGCATTTTCTCCTTCTCCCACAATGTTTTCTGCTCTTTCATAGAGAGAAATCATCATTTTAGCAACTTTTAATTTTCATTTTAGCAACTTTTAATTTGTCTGCTGCAAATGCTTTCAATTTGGTTACATAAAAAATTTTGTCATTTGGTAAAGGGAATTATAATGAGGTCTTAAAAATCAGTCATGTGGTCAACAGTGATAAAGGGTGGAAGGATTGGGGTCAAAACGGCCCACTTCCAAAACGGCCCAGTACCAAAACGGCCCATGACCAAAACGGCCCAATACCGAAACGGCCCACTTTTTTTTGTCATGCCTTATTCGTAATGGAATTCTCTCGTCATCTTCATATTCATCACGTAGGCGTTTTTTTTTTTTTTTTGTCGTTTGTTCTTTTGTCCATTTTTGTTCATTTTTTTTTTTTATCTCATACAGATGTTTTCTGGCCAGTTGAAAGTATTGAGTAAGGTGGATAATTTAAACTTTCCGTGAATGACCAGAAACGTATAGTCTGAAATAAATTTACATATTTTATTAATTAACCTCTTTTTAAATATCGATGCACTAAAGTGATTTTGCAAACTGATTAAAATTTAACCCTTAACTCTTTACCAAACGACAAAATTTTAGACAGTTCCAAATTGAAGCATTTGCAGACGACAAATTGAATGTAGCTCAAATAACGTTTATTTTCTTTAAAGGGTAGCAAAAATGATGGGAAACGGAGAAAATGCTGTTTACAGAAAACATTGAGGGAAAATGTTGTAATGTTGTAGAAAAAACATTGTGGAAAACGGAGAAAATGCTGCTCACCAGCAGGGATCGTATATAACATGTAATTACGACCCCTGTTACCATCATCTACTTTTCCCACGACGTTTTCATATCATTTTTTCATGATCGTTAACAGTTGGTAAAAAGTGGTAAAGGGTTTAAGCACCAATGCTTTATGCTTTAAAGTTCAATACTTGTTCAGTCAGTCCGGAGTGTGTAATAATTTTAAACCCTGGTTACGTCGATGATTGCAGCAAATGATGACGCTTGCATATAGATCGTTCATTAAAAGAAAGATGGACAAAAAGATGGTTTTTTAAAACAACTCTTTAGGCTTTGGTCTGTTTACTTTAAAAGGTTTTGCTTGGATAAATTCAATACCTTCTACGTCATTATTGGTTCATATGGACTGGCGAAATACCGACCAGTCGTCAACTCTGAGCGTCTGTCAGAAATGTTTCTTCTTCCTAGATTATCTAATGCGTTCATGTGTTCCGTAAAGTCATTCATTGATTTATCTAGACAGACAGACAGACAGACAGACATACGTTTGTCTATGCTCGAGTTTCTTGTGTGTACATGTCTTCCGTCAAGTCCTCTACTGTTTCGCTCATATACATATCGGTGACAGTTACCTGATTTTTTAAGCTTACTTGCAAAGTCATTTACAAAGCTTGAAATCTGTTAAAGTTTTTTTTTTTTTTTTAATTTGGATTTGTTTCCAAAACTTAACAATAACAAATTCGTTATAATAATGTCCTGATACAGTTCTCCTGTTTTGACCGAGGGAAGTCAATGAATTGATTAAAATACTACTTTGTTGTATTGATATTACTTTTCAGGAAAAAAAAATATGCAATGCTCATCGTTCAGTTTTGGGCATTTCTCAATTCCGGCACATTGGAAAGGACGTATTGCCTGTCATAAATAACTCAGTTGGTCAGTTTTCAAAACTTGTGTGTATCAATAAGGGTAATCTTTCCTCCCTCTGTATGTTTCTTCGGTGTGAAACCTGAAATAATATCTTTACGAATGAATGTTTTGCTTAAATCAAAATAGTGCATGCTCATTTTTTAAATAGTCAAAAATAGTCAATACCATCGATTTGATATAAGTTAACTTATAACAAAAGTATTCTACCATGCAAAAATGATCCGTATGTTTTTTTCTTTGTTACATATCTAAATTGAATGAAGAACTTCCCCGCGATTTATTTGAAAAATGATACTCATAGAGAGAGAGAGAGAGAGAGAGCGACAGAGAGACAGATTTTTTTTTTTTTTAAAGCTATACCGGTCACTTCCACTGCTTGCTGCCGTTGACGAACCTCCCGAAAACAAAGCATGCATGGAAAGTTCATCATTTCAAAAGTGAAATTTCCGACTTGTTCTCAAATAATATGATAAACAATACACACGCACACAAAAAAAAAAAAAAAAAAAATCAAGAAATTTATAAAAGATAAAATTTATGAAACTTAAAAAAAAAAAAAATCTAAGATAAACCAAAATGAAATTTTTGAAATTATATTTTAGCAATAGAAAATGATTCGAGCAGCAAGAGATAGTATGAAGATATAAACAATTTTAAAGAAATAATGAGCTCTTTATATAAAACAAAAGAAACTTACAACATAATGTCAAACACCTGTGATTGAAGCCATCTTCACACGTCCCGGTCTAGCATTAATTTAGAAAACGCTATCTGCACAGGAAGCAAGCAATGCGTGAAATATAACACCAGGCAAATCCGGTGATACATTATCGTTTATTCTTGCATAAATCGACATTAGTTTAATACAATCAGGGGATAAACAATAAACAAAAATGAAATAAATATGATAAGGAATAAAATACGATAAGGATCCTATTTAAAAGTGGGCCGTTTTGGTACCCATATTAGTGGGCCGTTATGATAAAGTGGGCCGTTTTGGACCGGGCCGTTTTGGAAGTGGGCCGTTTTGACCCTATCCCAGGGTGGAAGAGGTGTCAAACTGAGATAACAGTATATAGCCCCCAAGCTTTCCATGCCCCCTTTGCTTTTATCAAAGAAAGACTATTACAAGTACCATTTAGGACAGTATGAAATATGAACATAAGTTGTATGATAGTCTACAAAAACTGAAAATGTTCCAGTGAAATTTACGAAAACCCTTGGGTACAAAAAAATTGTAGCTGGGTTAACTTCGGGCTAACTCTTTACCAGACAACAAGATTTTACACTTGTACAAGTAGGGTGAAAAACATACAGGAAAAGGGAGAAATGCCTTTTCTTCTTTTATCTGATTTTAATCATCAGAATATTCTCCTTTACACTCAGTGTTTTCAAATGCTTTCACTCTGTCACTCAAGGGCATAATAAGTCAGGATAGTTAGGTAACATATGAGGAAACCAGGTGACTCCTCCTACAGTTTTGCTGCTATGATATTGAAAGTTTGTTGATACATTGATTGCATATTGAAGTTGTGCAAGATGCAGTTTTCAAATATCTGCACCAAGTGTCTGCCTTACTATCGACCTTTGGTCCAAACGCCAGATGAAAGGTTTGCTCGGTATAACCGAACACTTTATTGAAGACTGGGCCATGAGGACGGTTATGATCACAGTCACTCAAAGAATTTCCTTTAACCCTTTAACCCTTTCCCAAACAAGCCCTTGTTTTTATGTGTCTGCAGCACAAGTCTTTTGAAAACACTGTAGGAAAAGGAGAAATTGCTTGTAATGAGCAATTTTTCCTTTTCCCACAGTGTTTTCTACCCTTTTGGAGAACTTTCTTCCATTTTCATCAAATTTCAAATTGTTGTCTGCAAAATCTTTCACTTTCGAAGAGTCTAAAATTAGTCATTTGGGAAAGGGTTAATTTTAATTTTAATAGTTCTTGTCAAATATTAAGTTATCACTGTGATTAAGAGAGAAATTTTGGCTGAGTTAAGAGCAGTTGTATTCAAAGAATGTAAATATGTTTTTTTATTTGACTATCACTCTCAAGTTAAAAAATTAAAATGCTGCTTTTGGTAAAAAATAAATTGATCATATTAATCTTAACATGATTGTAAAGTGAGAATATTAATACATGTAGTAATTATTAATATCTCCTTTTATCATAATGTGAAATTTGGTTATTTCCGTTTATTTATCGTCGCTACCGGTTGCCCATCTGAGCGACGCCCCCAGAAGACGGTTAGTTGTTACGGGGGATAGTGCAAGGATACAGGTCGAAACTACTGAGAGCTTCGCCTGGTTCTTTAACGTGCTCGGCGTATAGCACCGTCACACGGGACCTCGGTTTAATGTCTCATCCAAAAGACTATTAGTAATTTTTAGTTGGCCAGCCGGGGATACGAACCCACAATCTGTAGGACATTGTGTTCACGAGTCCTACGCTCTACCTACTGAGCTATATCGGCTGGTGTTAATGTGAAAGAATAGTTCTAAACCTTTTATATGGACTGCAGTATGTCAAGACAAGACAAGACAAAACTTTTATATTAATGTAAAAATCAGAATGTAATCACAAGTAATCATAATGTAATCATGATTACAATGCAAAAGTAATTGTAATTGTAATCAATTACATTGAAAATTTGTGTAATCATAATGTAATCAGTAATCATAAAACTTGGGAGTAATTGTAATTGTAATCGATTACATTGGTATGTAATCAACCCCAGGTCTGGTAGCGACACTTTGTTTATTGCATGTAGGAATGGGGCAAAGCCTGCACATACTCAGAGAAGCAAAAATAGGGATTTGCACCTTAGACTACAGAGAATGGACCTTTGTAAAGCTGTGTAAGACATAAGTTGGCGAGAACTGGTACTTGGCAAGAACTGGTTTAATGCCAGTACAAAAAGTATTAAAATATATAGCAGTTATTAATAGTCTGACAGCCTGAAAATCTGTCTCCTACTCCTCTAATTTTTCCCTTTTTGACCACCAGTGCACCTATCCATGCTCTCCTGGATTTCCTTTAAGCAGTACTCCACACATTATTCTTTCCAAGCCGCTGGCGGCTTCCCTACCCGCTTCCCTACCTGCCGTTTTCAATACTATTTCAGTTATGCCCCGGCGACCAGTGTAACTATCTATGCTGTCCTGGATTTTCTTTTTACCAGTACTCCGCACAATATTCTTTCCAAGCTGCTGCCGGGTTGCACACCTGCCGTTTTCAACACTATTTCAGTTATGTCCTGGCGACCAGTGCACTTATCCATCCTCTCCGGGATTTTCTTTTACCAGTACTCAGCACATTATTCTTTCCAAGCCACTGGCGGCTTCCCTACCTGCCGTTTTCAACAATATTTCAGTTAGGTCCTGCAGACCTGTGCAACTATCCATGCTGTCCTGGATTTTCTTTTTACCAGTACTCTGCACAATATTCATTCCAAGCCACTGGCGGCTTTCTAACATGAGGCAGGATTGCGTCCTGTTGCATTGACTTTATCGACTAACAACTATTTCTTTCCCTTTCAGGAAAATACATGAAGATTCAGACATTGGCTAACCTCTAACGTGGGGTTAGCCATTACAGCTGCGAATGCAACCAACCACACACGACAGACGAGACAGAAACGGGCATGGACGGACTGGACACATTCCTGCAAGGACTGGTCTCGGCCTGGATGGGGAGGCAGAGGGATGTGATGGTTGTAGGAACTTTGAAGTCCCACTTCACATCCCTCCTAAAGTTTCTGGATTTCTTAGAGGTGTTAGGCATTCAGGGTTGGTGGAACCAGACCAGCCTCACCATCCAGGTCTTCATCTGGTCCCTCAGGAACAGGGCAGCGGAACGGAAGGCGGAAGTGGCGGCAAGGGATTTGGCATCACTTCTGTGGCCCGAAGCCAGACGGACATACTGGACTTCAGACTACTACGATAACATTACCTCAGCCGACTAGATGACGGACGAGGACAGACATGACCACCTTGACTGTCTGACGGACTGCCTGGTGATGGGGGTCAATATGACCAACGGATGCAGGCCGTCCGTCGTTACCAACATGACACTGACAGCCTCAGAAGACTCGATGGAAGAGACGAAAGATGACAGGACGTTCTTCTGCATCCTGGTTACAATGCACAAGACCTCAGGCACCGCGGGCTCTGAGGTGGTCACGGTGTCTGAGGCCTTGTACCGACGACTTGAGGACCTTCGGACACAGCTACACCCGGACACTGACCGACTGTTTACGAACAGGGGGAGAGCATTCGATAGCAGTTCATTGGTCAACCGATATTCAAATTGAGCATGGACTGCTAGCAGGTGCTCTAAGTACGGACGGTTTTCCTGTACCATCAACAGGAAAGGACTGACGACCGACATGCAACAGCACGACCCCCCGATCGCCGACGACCTGGCAGAACTACTCTGCCATAGACGGACGACGGCTGACACACACTACAGACTTATAGACAAAATTGGGACCTCCGTCCGGACAGTAACGAAAATACAGGACTTCTACGGGGGTGGACAGAAGGTCTCAAGGACGGCGACAGACACTGACAAGAACCCGTGGAGCCTGACTGTGACTGACCGGACCCCGACGAGCCCGTCTCACAGTGACACTTCCTCGAACCAGACTGTGACTTATGAGACCCCAGGCCCAAATCAGACTTCCACGAAGACAAATGTGATGGACGCTTCTAATTTCGGTGACAATTCCAGACTGACGCAAAGGTTGCTCTCAAGACTAGAATTACCAGAGAAGAGGACAGACTTTTATAAGACAGTTTTGACCTTTGTTACGGACCTGGACTAGTCTCGGATACTGAGACGGGCCCAGGCAGACGAGAATGACAGAAAACATAAGATGATGACGGAAGCCTTCTACTTGTCAGAGGCCCTCAGGACTGACGTTGAAATGAAATATGGAATGGACATAGTTAGCATGGTGTTGAACTTGATTAACTTGGGGGCCTCCAACAAGCAGATGGACTTCCTGACAGTGGTGCTTGCCCTGATTGCAAACCAGTTTGACGCATACCTGACGACGGACGAACACGATGGTTTGACGGTCTCGACCCCATCTCCCTCACCCCTCCTGCAGAGCCTGGACCCTGGACCATCAGAGGAACAAGTTCAGTTTAGAAGGGAAATGGATGAGTATGAGGACAGGAGGCAGGAACAGGCTAGGGTCCAGGCTCAGCAGGATGAGGTGCTCGGGCAGATAAGGCAGAGAAAACGACAATTTATGACCCAGGAAATGACTGACATTATTAGACAGGACTTTGACATTTACATTAGGACAGGAGAGCCACCGACAATGAAGAAAGTCAAATACCTTATGACTAAACGACCGACGCGTTACGGACAACTGACTGCAAAACAGATTGTGGACAAAATTAGGAACTTAATAAAATATTCAAACAGACCAAAACAGACAGACTAAAAGACTGACGCTCAAGACAGTGGCCTATGACTGAACGACAGAAAAAAAATAAAAAAACCACAAGAAACTTCTAGTCAAAACAAGACTCTAAAATGTGTGATAAACTACTAGTCAAAACAAGACTCTAAAATGTGTGATAAACTACTAGTCAAAACAAGACTCTAAAATGTGTGATAGTCAAAACAAGACTCTAAAATGTGTGCTTGAGAAAAAACACTAAAATTTATGATAGTCAATTAAAATAAAAAATCTAAAATGTCTGGTAGTCAAAGAAAAACCCTAACAAGTCTAATATGTCTGATAGTCAAAGACTGAAAATTTAAAATGTGTTTTGTGAAGGGTACAAAACATTGTGGGAAAAGGAGAAAATGCTGGTTACCAGCAGCTGGTTACCAACATTTTCTCCTTTTCCCACAATGTTTTCAAATGGCTTCTCTCTCAGGGTAATTAAAAGTTTGAGAAGGGTAGAAAACATTGTGGGAAAAGGAGAAAATGCTGGTTAACAGCAGCTGGTTATCAGCATTTTCTCCTTTTCCCACAGTGTTTTCAAAAGGCTTCTCTCTCAGGGTCATTAAAAGTATGAGAAGGGTAGAACACATTGTGGGAAAAGGAAAAAATGCTGGTCACCAGCATTTTCTCCTTTTGCCACAATGCTTTCAAAAAAAGAAACAAGTCTAATATGTCTGATGTTAAAAAAAAAAAAAATCTAAATTGCCTGATTTTCAAATGTTAATGTTTAACTCATTACCAAACAACATAATTTTAGACTGGTCCAAATTCAAAGCATTTGCAGACCACAACTTAGAATTTAAAATGTGTTTAGAGAAGGGTACAAAATATTGTGGGAAAAGGAGAAAATGCTGGTTACCAACAGCTGATTACCAGCATTTTCTCCTTTTCCCACGATGTTTTCAAAAGGCTTCTCTCTCAGTGTAATTATAAGTTTGAGAAGGGTAGAAAACATTGTGCGAAAAGGAAAAAATGCTGGTTACCAGCATTTTCTCCTTTTCCCACAATGTTTTCAAAAGGCTTCTCTCTCAGGGTTGTTAAAAGTTTGAGAAGGGTAGAACACAGCATTTTCTCCTTTTCCCACAATGCTTTCAAAGAAAGAAACAAGTCAAATATGTCTGATGTTAAAGAAAAAAAAAGTCTAAAATGTCTGATTTTCAAGTGTTAATGTTTAACTCTTCACCAAACAACATAATTTTAGACTGGTCCAAATTCAAAGAATTTTGTAGACCACGAAATAAATGTGACTGAAAAATTAAAATGTGTTTTGAGAAGGGTATAAAACATTGTGGGAAAAGGAGAAAATGCTGGTAACCGGTTTGACAAGATTTGACAAGATTCTTGTCATTTAGCCCGTTGCAGAACAGAACAGAACATTTCTTTATTACACTCAGAAGGTACATAAAGTACAACTAGAGGATTTGAAAACAATATCATTAAAAAAAAAACCATCAAGAAAACAATTCCGGTAAACGAGAGAGGTAAGGCTGAAGGAAAAAGGGAGGAAGGGAGACAAGAGTCGAAAGTGTTTACATAAGAATATCACATGATATACCTGTGTTCATTATGTGAGTAGTCTGGTAAGAGGGGAAAAAAACCCGTTAGGGGGCGTGGTTACTAAAAGATTATTTGGATTGTGCAGTTACTGCCCTCTACATGAGAACAATGTGGAGTAAGTACATTTTCGCTTGATCTGAAATTGATAAATAAATTACGACAATGAAACATGATGCTCCTTTATCATGTACCCATACTGGATGCTGGTAGAGTGGCAAAATGCAATGTACAGCTATAGAATGAATGAAGACTACATTACAGTAAAACAAGCAAGTGTAAGATATGGTAATCTTTGTAACTCTTTAGCAAACATTCCATGATTTCCAACTTGTGGATACATTTAGGGAAAATTAGAGAAAGTCAGTAACTGTCATTCTCTACCTTTGCCACCATATTGTTTCCACCATCAAGGACAAAAATCACCTTTGAGGTTAAACAAAATTTGTCGTCTGCAAAAGTTTACAGTAAGGATCACTCTGAACTTTTCTTATTTGTCGAAAAGATAGATACACATAATTAATTTTATGCTGCAAGGATACTTTTGTCCAGCAGTACATGTATTTAACTATAGAACCGTTAAAGAAAAAGACTTGTAACTGAATTAAACTGATTTGGTGGCGGTGTAGGCCAAGATCAGACTACATTTCTATGTAGGATTATCTCTGTCTACACCGCCAACTAAAGTGAGGCACTGCCAATTGTAAAACCAGAAATTGTCGTGCAATTAGATAAGGTTTGTCGTCTGCAAACGCTTTCTGTTAGGACCATATTCAACTTTTTTAACATATGGTAAATAAATAGGTACAGTTTCCAACGAAAACCTAAACTAAATGTAATCGTGTCAGGAAGTCGGCAATAGTGCTCGATATTACATTTTGTTGCAAGGATACTTTCAGTCATTAGAACATGGATTTAAGATAGGAACCATAAAACGTTTGTTCAAGCTGACGTAGACTAAGTAGTGGCGGTATAGGCCAAGATCAGCCTACACTGCTGTGTAGGAATATCTTTGCTTATACCAAAAAACAAAACTAAAGTATTATTGCTCTTGGCCGTTTTTGAAAGTGTTAATCAGGGAGCATGGGCAAACTATTATATATTATTCCTTATTTAAATGCTTTCATTATTGAAGTGACAAAATGGCTAAGTTTTTTAAGTTTAGCAACCGAATAGGGATTCATAGTTGTTTTAAAATTTCTGTTATTCATGTTTCCCAAAAATAAGTTTCTTTCATTTTCAAAGGAAGTACATTCGAGGACATAGTGTTGTTCGTGGCCAATTGTATCAACATTACAGAGGTTACATTTTCTTTCCTGAAAATGTGTGCCGTCATATCGGCCTGTTTCGACGGGTAAGAAGTGATTAGCAGTTCTAAACTTTAGTAGGGGTATGTAATCTTGTCTGCTTAATTTTTTTAAGTAATCTTCAAATTTATGGTTTGTTTTGAGAGAGAGGTAAATTTTGCCTTTATTATTTGATCTTAATTGCTCACACCAATTTTGTTTAAATTGATCTATAAGGATTTGTTTAACCATTTTATGAATATTTTCTTGGGTAATTAGAAATTGGTTATCCCACAGGCCAGGCCTCCCTACTTTATAGAGTATTTCTCTAATTTTGTTTGGCCATTTGAAGGTATTATTTTGGAGATGAAACATGTATTTATATATCTTCAAACTAAATTTTTCACTTTTCCCTACTAAAATTCGATTCCAAAACGATATCATGCGACTTTGTATACTTATTGAAACAGGGTATCGGCCGAGTTCACCATATAGGAATGACATGGGCGTTGATTTTCTAGAGTTTGTTATTTTGCGTAGGAAATTGTTATGGATGCGTTCTAAAATGTCGATGTTTTCATAGCCAAAAATCTCTGATCCGTAAAGTAGGATGTGGAGTACAGTAAGGTCAAATAATTTCAGAGATAGGTCAAGTGGAAGATCAACATTGTTAATTCTAGTATACAAATAGTGCATAGCTTCATTTGCCTGTTCGGCGATATGTTTGCGAGCATTAATGAAAGAACCATTGTTCGTAAAAGTGAGACCGAGGTAATGATATTTGTTGGTCACTTCAAGAGAACGTGTACCAATTTTAAATGAATAATTCTGAAGAGTTCTGGCTCCGAAAACTACAACTTTTGTTTTATTTACATTGATATTTAAATGCCAGTTTTTGCAGTATTCATTAAAGATGTTCAAATTGTTTTGTAGGTCATGCTGATTTGTCGAAAAGATAACGGTATCATCAGCGTAGAGTAAAATCAACAGTTTAAGCCATACAGTAAGATCATTTGGATTCTTTAGCTCTACTCCAGCTGAACCTTTTGATTCCATGTTTGATTGCAGATCATTAAGGTAAAGAGAAAATAGTGCAGGAGATAAATTTTCACCTTGCCTTACACCCACTTCCGAGATGAAATAAGGTGAGATAGACCCATTATGCTTAATGCAGGACTTGATATTTTGATACATGTTGAGAATTACTTTAAAGAATTTGCCATTTATTTCATAGTTTAAAAGTTTATGCCAAAGTCCCGGCCTCCATATTTTATCAAATGCCTGTGAGAAATCGACAAAAGCGGCGAAAAGCTTCAGTTTCTGTTTTTTTAAAACTTCAAACAGTGAATAAAGGGTGAACATGTGATCAGTACAAGAGTATTGTTTTCGGAAACCAGCTTGGTTTTCCTCAAGTATTGCATGTTCCTCGAGATAAACCGTTAGTCTACGGTTCAATACAGACGTAAACAATTTACCTAGACAGCTTAATATTGTGATCGGACGGTAATTAGATGGATCATTCGGATCACCTTTGTTTTTGAGTCGCCTGGTTGCGTAGGAACCAGGCTCTCATTGTTATCATCCTGATCTATGGGGGTGACGTAGGCATACCTCCGGCCTTGTACTGCTTCCTGGCCGAGTTCCGGTTTACGAGATAAAACATAGTTTTCTAATTATTCGGTAAACAACCCAGTTTCTGTCGTAAATAACTTACAACTGTGCCTTTGTGATGATGAATATGTCTACAAAGACTTAGCTTTTTAACGGTTTAAACCTTTGAAACAATCTTTTCGTCCACATGGGTACACGATATCCTATCGCTTACACAGACGTCATCTCTAAATATAGCGCATTATGTATATATCTAAAAATAGCCGTCGTGACCTAAACAAGTTTGCGGACACGCTGAAAAATACTCTCCGACGACAAGCGTCTTTACTACGACACGCTTTTATTTGTGGACAGTTCTCAGTGAAAATGGTTCGATAATTACCCATTAGAAGTACATTCTAAATCTCACAATCTGTCCTTAATTGTTAAAAGTCTCAATACAATTCAACACTCAACTAATGGTCGGAAAGAGAAAGGCGATACCGAGTTGACATTGAAGATTTCAATGGAGATTTTTCTCAACAGTTGGCTATTTTTTTAAAACAAATTTATAACAACTTGGAATGGTTGCATCGCCTTCTTAAACATTTTTACACGTTGCTTCTTCAGAGCTTTTTATTCTAGACTTTAAATACTTTGCACACCAATATTCTAGGTGCACAGAGATCGTACATAGCGTATGTAATGCGCACGGTTCTAGGCTGTACCAAGTCATCGCTTAGCAGGTGCTTTCTGGAATGTAACTGTGCGACAAATATAGATCTTATAATCACGTGACGTGTAACGTCATTTGCACCACGGAATTCTTTATAAATTTACATATTTATGAATCAGTCGCTGTTCAAAGCGGCCCTTATTTTCAGCGTACACCGACCTAACGGTTTACTGATCCATGCAGAGAGAGTGTTTAAAGTATACTTTTTTTGATTAATTGTTTTTCGTTTGAGGTGAAGTTGTAAAAGTCTGCTGTTTTTTTTTTAATGTGCGATTAACCTAGATCTAGTATTTATGAAACAACAATTTATTAGTGCGGGTGTCAGAATGCAAGGTGCTTTCGTAACTGCCAAAATCTGAATTCACACGGGAATTCGACTTGAAACTATGCAGTTCTAACAACCAGCAATCTGAGAACTTGACTTTTTACTCTTCTATATTTCAAATACAATAGAACATATTAATGTTAACCCACTCGAACAAGTTCTTTATTGGCGTGTTTGTAATCTTGTAAAGGGTTGTTGTAAAGGGTAATTTAGAGCGAACCGCAAACATTTAGTTTAAGCCAAAGCAGTATACATGTAGATCTCTAAAATTTTCAATTGGTGTGGAAGCAGTACTAATTCCTGGGACGTTATAAAACAAAGACAAAGTTAAAAGGCTGACGATCATGCCATTGGGTTATATTGTTTTTCTTGAGCTGTAGCAGCCACATTCTTAGAGTCCACTGTGGACAAAAATTGAACCCAGATAGCAACAAATACAAATTATTTCCAAAGGACAAGTAGATTACTGACTCAAATATTTGTGTGTGTTCCAGAGACATTTCAGTCCAATGATCATGAAATTGCCAGGCTGTTTGTCTTAATAATAATTTTTGACAAAACTGAAAGTAGGTCACCAGGGGTTAAAAGAAAAAGGTTGTCACTAGGTCAAATCAGACAGAACCGTAATAGATCTAGTACTTTAGAATCCATTTATTTTCAGTCCAGTACTCACGGAACTTGTCAGGCTTAGATTAGATATGGGTGATTTGCAAAAGAGTATTTTTGGTCTAAAAGTTTGTCACTAGATCCAATACCAGAAGACAGAGTTCAATTGAGTTCCATACTATTGTTGCCTAAATGGTCCTCTTGTAAAATTGTTCAAGTGGTTCAGCTCTGTTTCTTTAAACTTCACAGAAGCTTCAGAACTGAGTAGTAACATTTCAAAATAACAGCCTCTGAAACTGTATAAGCAATTATACCCAAATTTCATATCTAGCATCCTGTATTTGGAAAGGACAATTATTGAAATTAAACGATATATGTATAACCATGTTGTCCAATTCTAGAAAATTTGTGTCCTATAAAAACAACTTGCTCTAAATCTGGGGAGAAAATGTATTCACTATTCTACTGAAATTATTTAGAATGCTTGTTTTAGCAAAATGTGTAAGAATGAAGATATACATGTTAGTTAAGTCACCCAGATTCTGCGCTAGAAAAACATTTTTATCAAACTAGAACCGCAATTTTTGTCCACATTCTTTACAGGCATTATCAAGCTAGGGAGGAACTGTAAATATTGATTTAACTTAGGCAGTTATTACGCCCCGTTGAATTTCGGGGTGGGGGAGGGGAGATATGGTTTTCATGTTGTCTGTCCGTCCGTCTGTTTGTCCGTCCGATCTTACGTCCATTCAGACAGATATGTTCTAAAATCATTGACGAAAATTAATGAAACTTCATACATGTGGTCCTCATGATAGTCCGCCGATACACTTTTTTTTTTAAATGTAATGCCTTGTCATGGAAAAAGGGCACTTGATGTCTTTCGGTTGTATTTTGTTTTTGTTTTTAAAGCGGTGTCATAGCAAAAGGGGTTTTGATGTATATTTCCATTCTGGACCAATCTCTTTAACTACTGGACAAAATTTTATGAAAATTCATATTTTATTGTTTATCATAAGCCACAGACAATCAGTATTTGTTTTTATTTAATGGAATTCCCTATCATGGAAAAAGGGGGCTTAATGTATATTTTCACCAAAAAAGGTCATTTACATGCAAAACAAAATACCTCTTATAATTATGTTTCTATAAAAAAAAAAAGTTTTTTTCCGGAGATGGATATCATTTCAACGAAATGACTTGTTTTGTATTGATTGTACCTTTTTAAAACAATTTTTTAAATGAAGTCGCCTGGGGTAAGAGACTTTGAACTTTTTAAACCTGTTCCTTGTGCCTAAATTTTAATTCTCACCACATATATTTGTTTTAATGTAAATTTTAATATGTTTGTAATTTTAGGATGACAACTTAGAAATATGCTTGCATATAATACTGTCTAATATAGTTGAGTTATTTTATATCTCGAATGCTTTTAATATATTTGAACAAAGAAGGGTGAAAACTTCTAACCCATTACCCTCCAGGCGACTCTCAGGACTATCAGTCCTTTGATTAAATATTGGAATAATTGCTCCCTCTAGCCAAGTTGTTGGTATAAAACCAGTGTCTAGGACGCAGTTAAATAACTTACAATATAGTGGTAGTATTAGATGCTTCGTGGATTTAATATATTCGTTAATAATATTATCAGAGGGACTGGCTGCTTTCGAATTTTTTAAATTATTTATGCAATAGTTTATTTCTTCTTCCGTGATTTCTGAATTTAGATAGATATTTTGATTTTGTATGTTTTGATTTTGAGTAATTTCTTCTATATTTGAAAAGCGTTCATCTTTTACATCGTTAGAATTTATCTGTTTAAAGTAATTATAGAGTTCATCCATTGAAATGGGTTCAGTAGGCTTCCCTTTTGGCTTTAAACTATTTAAATATTTCCAGTACTGTTTTGGATTTTTAGTTGTCATTTCCCTAAGCTTTTGCGAGTTATCATGTTTTTCTTTTTTAATGAAATAATTCATAGTTCTTTTGTACTGTTTAGTTGCTAATTTTAATGATAAACTGTTTTAGAAATCTTTATTTTTGCTGTAATTGCTTTTTGCTTTTAAATAATCTTTCCTTGCTTGGTGGCATTTTTGGCCGAACCATGTTTTATTTCCTACAGTATTTTTAAGATGGTATTTTCGAGCAATTCTCTCTGGGAAGGTATTTTCAGCTGAATTTTGGAAGACTGCATTTAACTCATGCGTAATGAAATCTATAGTTTCTTGTGACTGGGGATATGAGTTTAATTGGCTACTTAAAATGTGTATTTTTTCTTGATTTAAATTATTGCAGAAATCCGCGTGCATATTTGGAACCCATTTCGGGCGAATTGTAGTGAATTGATTTTCCCATGAATTTAAAGATTCTGTACATATTTTAACATGCCACGACAGCAGACTATGGCCATCAGAATACAGCCTGTCCGTCTCTGTGATTTCGAAATGGGTTATTTCTGAAAAGCAGTTTGCACTAGCCATTACATAGTCAATTGTTGATTTCGCGCGAAATGTGAAACTGCCGATATCCCTATCAAGGAACATTCTACCATTAAGTAAAAATAAATTATTATTTTTGCAAATGTCTAACAATTTAAAACCATTGGTATTTGTTTTGTTATCTTGAGCTTTCCTTTTCAGGTTAATTGAGAGATTTTCAAGGATCTTGTGTTTGTCGAACGTTGACCGTATGTCATAATCAATATCGAAGATGCTGTTCAAGTACGGATCGGAAGGGACGTAATCGCTCATACTGCCTACTCTAGAATTTGTGTCACCTGCGAGGTAAACGTATTTATTATTGTTGCATTTTTCTGATATTTCATTTTCCAAGTTAGTAAATTGTTCTTCCGTAAGAAATCTTGAATTCTCAGGTGGGATATATATAACACCTAGAATAGAATTTTCATCAGTTTTAGTGAGATCCTTACTTATTGAAATCCATAGTACATACTCAGAAACGTTCTCAACAAGGTTGAAGTATTTAACAATTGCATCTTTTACATATATGCCTATGCCCCCAGATTTGCGCTTATAGGATTGCAATCTATTTTTTGAGAAAAATGTATAATTCTCTATGTCAACTGACTAAATGCGTTTCACAAACACAAAACACATCGTAATCGTTTATAAGTTCAATAAACTCGGGATAGAGCAGACGACTTTTTAAACCGTTGACGTTTAGACAACCAAATGTCAATAACTGTTTATTCACAGGGTTGATTCGTACACCGTTCCCCGACCTGTCCTAGTGAGTATCACCGTTAGCGGGATTAACAGTTTGTGAATGGTTTTGACTAGAGTTCATGCGATGCTGCTTTCCTGGGTTTGACTTGTCAGAGGTCCACGGACGTTGGAAGCTGTGACCGGCTTTGGGATCAGACTGCTTGGATTGAGATGCACTAGGTCTGGATGGAGCGTGATTGCGTCCTCTAGTTGGATGAGGTGACGGTGACTGGGTTCGTCTGGACTTGTGCATAGGAGCATTGTTGGTGGATGATGTGTTGTCACTGCGTGTTGGAGAACCGTTATGAGACGAATTGGCACGAGTAAAACAGTCTTGATTGGGGTCGGTGCTCATGGATACGCCCCCCATTCTTGAAGCAAGATTAGAATTGATTTGTTTTGTGTCATGGTATAAAACGGGGCCCCAGTCGGGGAATTTGTCCGTGATTGTTCTGCCATCCATAACAATTTTTGCTGGGTATACAATGTTGACCTTTTTGCCAGGATTAGATTTCTTGAGATCTTTGTATTCTGGCCAAAGTTGTCGACGGGCATATGCTATTTCCTTCGGGAAGTCTCTGTTTATACTATAGTCAGTACCCTTAAGTTTATTTGCGTTCTCCAAAACATAACCTACATCTCTATAGTCCAGAAAATACACAATAATATGTCTAGTGTTGCCTCTCTTGTACTGACCCAAACGATGTGCACGAGGGATTACCGGGCAGGGATCAATAAGAAGATGATTCTTAAGAAAAGTAGCAATCGTTGAGTGACAATCCTCGAATTTTTGTTCAGGAATTCCACCAAAGAGTAAATTATTTCGGCGTGACCGTGCCTCCAGGTCAATAGCTTTATATTCTAGTCTCTTTATACGTAAAGCATGGTCATCCAAGGATATCCCCATTGAATTGACCTTATTGCTTAAGGAAAGCCATTCGTCGACCTTGAGGCTGATCCCCTTATTTTGTTGGAACATGACAGATAATTTACCATCGATGGAGAGATCCTCATATTCAATGTCACTAATGGAGCATGAACTTTGATCACCTGTACTTTTTCTTAACCGTTTTCTGTTTACAGTTACTAAATTTTCACTACTCACGGTTTCTTTGTTACAAGCATTTGTTTTGGCGCCATTTAGCTGAAAGCGATTTTGTGTCAAAATTCCATTATATTCCTCATTTTGTTCACTGATTGTAAATAAACCTTCACTCATTTCACAGGTATCCATTTTGTGACACTTTTAATCACTAGATCCAACTTTAAAAGTAATAATTCTATTTTCCCCCGACCAGGAAAAAAATTTGACCAGCGTATAACCGGAACCGGAAACATAAAAAAAAAAAAAAAAACCAGCAGCTGGTTACCAGCATTTTCTCCTTTTCCAACAATGTTTTCAAAAGGCTTCTCTCTCAGGGTTGTTAATTTAAAAGTCGTGACTGTGTGGTAAAGGGTTAATCTGGTAAAAAGTTATGAAGAGAATGTTATTTTTCAGCAAATAAAGGCTGTTTAACAGTTTTTATTTTCTTTTATTTCTTGCAATGTAAGATCAGACTGCACAAACATGCAGGCTGATCTTAACCTCCACTTTTAACTGAATGAGAATGCTGATAGTGCAGCCCAAGATCTAACTGGTACGACAGTAGTATAGGAGGGTAGACCTCGGACAAAGCCCAGAGCTGCCCTCCCTGAGTGCTATTTTGTCCGAGGTCTACCCTCCCTGAGAGGAAATTTGCCCTAGGCTGCCCTCCCAAACCCCAAATTTTTGTACCTAGGCTGCCCTACCGCCAGATTTTTCAGATTTTCGGCATTTTTGCTCCCCCCCCACGCCGCGGTCAGAGCCCCTTTTTAACTATCTCTGTGAAAAGGGGTCTTAATGCAGCTGCGCACGCGCGCACGGATCGTAATGATATGGTTCGGCAGAGACTGTCGTTGGACTTAGTCTTTTTTTCTTCATCGGTGATAGATGTTCACCATCTTTGACGCGGCAGGGACCCTTTTTTTAAACCGTGGTCTGTGAAAAGGGGTCTTAATGCATCTGCGCGCACGTGGACGGATCGTAATGATATGGTTCAGGCAGACACTATCGTTTGACTTAGGCTTTTCTCTGTCATCGTTGGACTTAGTCTTTTTTCTCCGTCTTCGTTCGGCTGAAAGCTAATGTTTCTTTCTCTATTACAGTTGGACTTAGGCTTTTTCCACGATATGGGTTATATGAGCTATATACCGTATTATGGTTGAATTAGTCAGACAAGATTTATCTCCCTTTGTGCTCTACGTGACTTTCCTGGAAATCAAACATGACGTCATTTTCCGAAAATGTAACGGAATCGTGTTTACTGGGTTTTTCCCACCATTTCCCAGGAATTGGATCATCTAGACTTATCCGATCTTAGGTTTTATTCGTCCCTAGTTTTATTCGACCCTAGTTTTTAATCTGCAAAACTTTTTTAAAATTGTAAAAATTTTTATCCGAAAATTTTTATCCGAAATTTTTAATCGAAAATTTTTTGTTTGTAAGTTTTTCTATCGTTAAAAATTTTTATCCGAAAATTTTCTCTGTAAGATTTTTATTTGAAAATTTTTCTGTCGATAAAAAAGTTTTTTCTCTCTACAAGTTTTTTCTCTTTGTGAGATTTTTATCTCTGTCAGATTTTCTTATTTGATTTTTTTCTACCGATAAAAATTCTTCTCTTCAAGTTTTGTTTACAACTTTTTTGCTTTGCAAGATTTTTTAATCGAAAAGTTTTCTCTCTGCAAGATTTTTTTCTATCACTGAAAATTTTTATTCGAATTTTTTCTCTCTCTCTGCAAGAGTACAACACATATGCGAAATTGACAATTTGAGTAAGATAGACTTCTAGGTCTTGGTTAGTCCTGAAAAGGACTGTTTCGATTTTTGGTATCGCTCTTTCAAAGATTTTTTATTGCTTTTATCGTCAGCTTTCCTTTGATTCTTTCTTGCTGGGGATTTTTCCTCCGTCTCCTCTAATGACAGTATCCAAAATTTGCCTGACAGATAGGACACTCCACAACTCTTCTTCGATCTGCTATCAACTTTCTTATTTTGTTTATTTTATGTATAGGCAAAGTGGAGTCATGCATCATGGCTAGTAGAAAGGTTGTCAGATACCATTTTGTCATCGAGAGAAGTAGAAATTGTATACTATAGTCCATCACCATTTCTTTACCAGTCATCTATTCGGGAGCCGAATGATTAATGTACTGGAAATAGCATCGTCTTTTATATGCTTGGAGGCGGGTTGACTTACTTATTAACAATTGTTGAAGATAGATTTTCTAGGGTTTTGGTTAGTCCTGAAAAGGACTGTTTCGATTTTTGGTATAGCTCTTTCAAAGATTTTTTCTCCTCTATTGAGAGCTTTCCTCTGATGATAACTTTCTTCTGATGACAGCTTTTCTTCTGGTGACAGCTTCTCTTCTGGTTCTTTCGAGATCATCGGAATCTTGAATTCCTTGAAGTTATCAATGTTTTTTCCATATTTACCCAACCCCGTTTTTGGTGGTGTTACAGAGCTGGGATTGAATCGTTGTTTTTTGTGAAGTTGGTTATCGTCTTTCTCTGCTTTCTCTGATTTTCGTTTTCTTCCTCTTCTTCTTGGCTTGGGTTCTTCTGTCTGAGTTGACTGATGTTCTACAGGAGTGACGATAGAAGCTGTTAACTTTTGAAAACTGGTTTTATCAAAGTTAACCTGGGCTGAAATCGTTAGAGATGAATCTTGTCTTACAGACGAATCTTGTTGACTCTGTTGGTCCTGTCGACTCTGTTGATTTTGTAGGCATAATGTCTCAATGTTTCTATTCAAAATCTTCACTTCTTCTAAAATCTGAGTTATTACAGAATTTTGGTTTGAAATCATTTGGGTTATTTCTTCTTCGATTTTATTAACCGATCCTGTCATAGGGTCGATGAACGTTGAATTCATAGCTATCGATAGAATATCTTTGCTGTTTTCAGGCTGTGGTGAGGAAATGTCTAGGACGGGGTTTTCTTGTGGTAAGGAGCCGACTAAAACGTCTAAGCTGGAATCCATTCTTCCGTGATCCGTTTGGTCTAAGTTGGAATCCATCTTTCCGTTATTTGTTCTAGTTAACAAAAACTTTTTTAATTGTAAAAAGTTTTATTCACACTAATTAAGAGTTTTATTCGTACTATTCGAGAATCGAAAGTCGAATGATTATAGAGAGAAAGTTCGCCAGCAATTTATAGTTTTTTGATCGAAGGGATTTGTCTTGGGATATAGACTTTTTTCTGTAGGCATTGTAGATAGAAAATAACATTCTATATGATCTTATATAGAATGTTATTTTCTATCTACATTTTCCCATCTCTGCTCTTTTCTTTATCCAAGTTTTGGGGGTTCTTGTTAATTTTCCAAGTTTTGGGGGATCTTGTTAATTGTCCAAGGCTGAACTTTTCTCTCTTTGTGAGATTTTTTTCTCTTTGCCCAAGTCTCAAGTTTTCGGGAAGGAATCAAAAAAACATACGACCTTTTTAAAATCATTTTCTTTATTCAAAAGTTTTTAACTTTTTCCAAGTTTTTTGGGAAGAAATCAAAACAGACGACTTTTTTAAAATTATTTTCTTTATTCATTCAAAAGTTCTTAACAATAACATGAAAAAACAGTAACGTTTAAAACATTCTAACACTATATTTTATATACAAAGCATTGACAATGTTTTTAACAATACAGTTTTAATCTACAACAATGACAAAACAATTCTTACAATGCAAATTCACAGATACCTCGATTTTTCCACTTGTCTTCATGTTCCACAATAACTGTGTAATTGTTCATTGCCCAAAGACATTGGATATACGTTATCCATTTCACTGTAATGACGTGTTCCACTAGATGGAAAAACATATTTTGAAATATCTTTTGTTGAAAGAGATGAATATACGGTTTCTTTTGTGACATCTCTATCAAATAGAATATAGCCTTCCAGAGTATCCACTGTTTCCTCACTGTCTTGAATGGATCCTTTTTTGTAGCGTAAGTAAAAGTCAAACAGAACTGATTTCATTTTCAGGACGTTCAGAAAACTTTCTTCTGTTCTTCCTATGATAATGAATACCCACCGACTTGTGGCTTGCATTTGTTTAGTGAAATTTTGCATCTGATTAGCAATAATGAGATCTTTCCACCACCAACCTGCTAAATAAGCTTCGAGGATGGGATCTGAACCTGTTTCGTCCACCAACATCATAATAAAACTGTGTATGGCATACAGTTTGCAGGATGTTTCTCCTTTTGCACCTCCCTTATTCAATCTATCTACCCAAAGTTTCAAACAGTTGAATTTAATATCAAACTGTACTTGTTCATCGAGCGTGTGCTGATGGATGAAATCTCTATAAACTTTTTCACGTAGTTCTATCGGTAAAGGTAACATTTCGCTTGACATGTTTTTTTTTCACTTTTTGATAGAACCGTGATAGTTTTCACTGTTTTTTAAAAAGCGTCTTACTTTGATCGTTCACTTCAAAACAGTGTAACATGATACTGTTTTCTTACAGATATTTATACCCTCAAACTTTTATGACCATAGGGAACAGTATCAGTATCGTTTACAATCACTCTTTTGGTGTATACAGAGCGAAACGTTTTTGACTGTGATTCACTGGTCACTGTTCTATCTCTATGTCTTTTGATTCTACAGTCATACTGAACTTTGATTTCTATTGAACGATCCAAAGCACATTTTGAATAGGTGTCGAAATTCACCAGCTGATTTGTATTGTGATCCAAAGTAATTCCCTTGACTTTACATTTGCTTTTTTCTTTTCCATCTTTTGTTCTCATCTTATAAGCGTAATTCTTGGGACCTAATCCTCTGAAATGAGTGATTCTACAATCAGGCTCTTTGTCGGTCCATTTTCCTAGCCTGTTGTTAATGATGGGAGGGTTCCACAATTCAGGATCATGAATGTACATACAACTATCTGTATCGAAATACAGAACTCTATTCCCCAATCTTTCAAGAACACTGTACAGTTCCAACCTTGCATAAGCTGTTACGTAGGATGCTACAATAGCATTGTCTGTCGCATGCGTTTCGACAGAGTCCATCTTTTCTTCATAGTTAACCAAAATGGATGCGCACTCGTTGTCAAAGATTTCCACATGTTTTACCGTATATTTCGGGTCGGTAATCAAGTCAAAATATTTAGATGGTTCTCTGATGTATTTCGTCTTGCTCATGTTTTCACGCTGTGCTAATTTTTCCCAAAGACAGTTCAGCATAATCTTAGCAAATGATCTTTTACCAGGATTTTTTTGAATACATTTGGGGTCAAGACGAATCCCTTCGGCTTCCTCATACTCGCGAATGAATTGAGCCTTTTCCGAGTCTGTCTGGCACCAATCGGGATATCCACTGGCTTCTTGCTTGATTTTCAAGAAATTGTCCACATAACCTTTAAAGAATTGGTCCGAAACAGAGTTGAAATGCCAGATTTCATACACATGCATTAGCCGATAACCACAGTCAAGAGCTTTGAACAGTTCGAATGTAACCCAAGTTCCAACCAAGGATCTCTCTGTCGCTTTTTTATGGTTACAAACGATTGAGTTTTCTTGTGCACATTTCATACAAAGTGGAAACATCATCTTGCCGTTACAGTGAACTGGAAGAACAGGGTGAAACAAACCAATTGGCGGTAGAACTTTGCATTTAATGAGTCCTTCATACTGGCGAATATTCTCCATGTCAATACTCTCAGTAGTCAAGATTGTGGGATGGCCTACAGGATAGAACTTATGTTTGCAAACATAAGGATACAGTGAGCAAATATCAATGTACTTGATTTCCTTCTCACTGCCTTCCTCAACATCATAAGCAATTTTTATTGCATTACATCCACCTCCAGCAGGGATCTCTCTTGGTTCGATGGGGTCACAGTTCGGGTATAGACTTTCAATGGTTTTTCTGTACTCTTTATCCTTCTTCATCTTGGCGTCGAATTCATGCTCCCATATGGTCACGACGTTATATCCCATTCTTTTGATGGTTTTTAGTCGTTCAAGGGTACTGATGTACAATTCACCCATTGATTTTCCATTGATGGGGCTAATATATTTCCGATCCTTAAAACATGTCTGGCAACCATGAAATAAATCCCCGAGGAATTCATAGACAGTCCTTGAATTGTGGTGAAAACCGTCTACAGTGT
The DNA here is from genome assembly GCA_945859785.2 of Tridacna gigas. NCBI lineage: Eukaryota > Metazoa > Mollusca > Bivalvia > Cardiida > Cardiidae > Tridacna > Tridacna gigas. The sequence goes on from OX244030.2 coordinate 25,054,520, forward strand.
ATTTTCCTATCCGATATTTGCCACCATTTCTGGCATGTTGAATATGAATCCCTTTTTCTCTAGCAATGCTTTGAATCCAGCGTATTGCTTTCATAGAAAAGTGACGTCTGATTGGATCTTTGTTTGAAATGATGGCTATTTGATCTTTTGGTAAATAATCTTTTTGCCAATTCTTGTTACAGGCGTCGGTAATGCTGATCGCTTCTGAAAATGGACAAATTCCACTCTGTTCAATGAAGAACTTTCTGAATTCACCACATCCTCGTCTTAGGATATCGACAACCGATCGACAGTACAACTCCATCTCTTTTTGAAAATTGAATTCTTCACCGTTTTGAACTTTATCATTATACCAGACTATGAATTTTGATCGATCCTCTTCAGACATTGAGTCGGGTTTGTAATAAGACATGTCCAAGTATGGGCCGACGTAATCCCAGAATTTGTCTGTATTTGCCCAGTGAGGAAAGTAACCTTTTTTCATTTCTTGAAGTCCAAACGTTTCTGGGAATTTTGTCAACCCAAAGTTCATGAAATTGAAGGAGTCGATCAAACACACACCATTCAGTTCTAACTTCAAAATATTATTTCCATTCATGATCAGTTTTGGTTCTCTCATCCCAACTTTGATAATATGATTGAGAATAAATTGGCCATCATAGCCTTTGAGATTATGGCCAATAGCTATGATTCCTTTATGATGCTTTGTAAAGAGCCAGTTGCAAAATTGACTCAAAGTTTCTTTTCCTTGAAAAATAACTTCTCTTCCTTCTTCGAATTCACTGCATGTGGAACAATGAAAATCAAGTGGCTTATCGATACATTCAGCACAGACTCGATGTGCAATACAGTAATTCGGAATGTGTACTCCCATGTCTTGCTGACATTCGAAATCAAAGAAAATGAACAAAGGTTTTTTGACTACAGAAGAACTCGTCTCATCGTCGCTGTCGTGTTTCATCTTACTCTGGTAAGGTTGAATAAAACATCGATGAGAGAAGTCAACTATTTCCTTGCAGAAGTGACACTTTTTCTTTCCCCTACAGACATGATTTTTCTTTCTGACAAAAACCTGGCCTCCACATTTTGAACAAAGTTTCACTAATTCACAAATGGTTTTCTTCTCTTTGCCTTGAAGCGTTTTGTGATTTTTCAAGCATGCTGCACTGAAAAATCGTCTATGACACTTGGTGCAGACATACTCTTTTGATTCTGATGGACATTTTCCAGCACGAAAGCAACCTTTACAGATCTTTGAGCAAGCATGGGCTTCCCGGTTCCTGTAACGTATGTCACAGAACTCACAATAATAAGCACAATCAAGAAATCCTGTGATGGATTTGATGTAATCATAGTGGTTTTGATGAAAGTACAAATGTATGATTTTACTATTATCTTTCACTTTTGGATGTTCAAATACTTTTTCCACTTTCGACTGCTGTTGGTGAACTTTAATGACATAGCTTTTTTCATACAGGAACTCTTGAATTTTTTTGTATTCTTCAAGACCTACAGGTTGTGTCGATGAAACTCCAACTTCATTCATCAATTTCTCGGCTTCAGTCTTTTGAACTGGTCTGTTTGATCTTCTGATGTTATTCCATCTTCGGTTCCATTCTTGGGTGTTTTCACGTTCATGCTGACAAATCCCCACAACAACCGCTCTTGCAAAACATAGATGATCTTCATTGTTAATTTCAATAACCGAATATTTCTTCTTTGCAAAAACTTTTGAATCCAATAGTTCTGTGGCCCTAAGATTTTTTCCACTGCCGCTTGGGGGTACCGTATGTGTGATATCAAATGTCATGCGGCCATCGTTCAAGACGAATTCCTCATTCGACTGTAGAACTTTTTTAATTTCGTCCAACATAGTATGACTCTCCAGCTCCTCCACATATAGAAAGGGAATATAAATCCCTATTTTCAATGAAGGATGATTGATGCTAATTCTAATCATATTCCTCGATTCAGCCTTTAACTTTTGAACGATTTGTTGGATGACATCGTCGAATAAGCCGGTCAGTTGCTGTGGTTGTAGCTCCTCGAATTTCTTAAAAGACGCCTCCAGTATATGGGATTCTGTTTTGAATTTTCTTGACTTCTTTTTTCCCACTTCTTTTAAGTTGTATAGACTTCTCATATCCAAAGATTTTTTCTCTGAAGAAGATTTGTCTTCACTTTTTTCTTTCTTGGGCGAAAATGGTCCAGCATGATTCAAAGGTTTTCTATCTTCTTCTTCTTTCAAAGGTTTTTTATCAGTCTTGGTTAGTCCTGAAAAGGACTGTTTTGGTTTTTGATATGGCTCTTTCAAAGATTTTTTGTCTTCTTCGTTCAAAGATTTCTCGTCTTCGCTGGTACAATCCACATTCATTTGTACAGATTTCTCCTTCGTTGAGGTTGACGATGGAAATTTCTCATCGTTTTCTTCTTTCAAAGAGTTTTCCTTCGTTGAGACTTTCAAAGATTTTTTATCGGTCTTGGTTAGTCCTGAAAAGGACTGTTTTGGTTTTTGATATGGCTCTTTCAAAGATTTTTTGTCTTCTTCGTTCAAAGATTTCTCGTCTTCACTGGTACAATCCACATTCATTCGTACAGATTTCTCCTTGGTTGTCTCTGAAGAAGATTTGTCTCCACTTTTTTCTTTCTTCGGTAAAAATGACCCAGCATGACTTTCTTCTTTCAAAGATCTTTTGTCTTCACCGTCACTTTCTTCTTTCAATGGTAAACTTTTTCTCTTTTTGGGTGGAAATTTCTCATCGTCGGTCTCATCATTGCTGCTACTGTCTGGGTAGACTAGGATTCTTTTTCTTTTCTTTGCCGGTAGTAATTTTTTTCTCTTTTTTGACATGGGCGGCATTGGCTCATCGTCGCTTGTACTGTCTGAATACGGTACTAGCCTTTTAGACATGGTTTTATGGGTGATTATAAGTCAATGACCCAAAACTCAAGAAACTTAGCTTTTTATATCTTTTTCAGACCGAACGGACATAAAAGATGTTACGATTGACATTTCCATCATTTTTCGGAAAGATTTCAAACAGAACAGTCGATAGAAAAATGAGTGAGTTCAAGCTACAAAGTACAACGCCAAAGAGAGTGTATCTGTATGTTAACCCATACACTCACGATTATGAGATCAGCAATATACCACCACGATATCAAGTCTACCATACTGGGAACTACGTGGGATCATTTCTATCCCACCAACATTTTGCAGAAAAAGGCGTCTATCGTATTACCAGAGTCCTGGATCAAGCGACATTCGACAAACGTCATGGAGTGGATGAAATGACAACGAATATTTGCTTAACATGCGACAGATCAGGACATTGGGCCAACCAATGTCCAGAGAAAGAAAATCAAATGTGGAAATTCGTTTTTGTCTTCGTGAACCCCCACACCCACGACGTCGAAATTTCACCAACAACGGAAACGAATGGTGAATCTCAACATATGAAATACGTTGGGTCTCTATTATCCTATAAAGTAGACGAGAATAAACGGAAGACAAAACCGTCACAGATTACAACCTCATCGAGTGGAAAGGGGAAAAATCCCCAAAACAAGAAACCCTCTTCAGGGAAACCTTCTTCAGAAAAGAAAATCAACGATAAAATCAACGATAAAATCAACAACCCATTGTCTGAAAAGACCGAAAAACAGATCGAAAATCAGATCGAGAGGGAGATTGAAAATATGGAGTTTGATAACACAGAAATCAGCGATACAGAAATCTGTAGAATTCAGATAGATTATCCTGTGAAGAAGAAAACCTCTTCAGAAAAGAAAATCAACGATAAAATTAACAATCAAATCAACAAGAGTTCCTCAGAAAAGAAAGAGGTTACGCTTATACTCGATCAGAAATCTGGAGAAGACCAAAACAACGAACAGACGGTTCAAAAATCTTCAGGGTCTGAAGAAAAGAAAATCAACGATAAATCTTCAGCGATTGGAAACAATCAAATCAACGAACAGAGGGTTCAAAAATCTTCAGGGAAACCTTCTTCAGTACCTGGAGAGGGGAAAAACAAGAAACTTTCTTCAGAAAAGAAAATCAACGAGAAAAGAGAAAATATTCGACGAGAAGGAAAGAAGATCTGTTCAGATATCGAGTTGAGACGTAAATGGAAATTCGATGTTGTGAACGAGAAATTTTTGAAAGACAAAAAACACAGCGCAAAAAGCTGTCCAGATCTGAAAAATAATGAAAAGAAACGCAAGAGTGAGTGTGAGCCTGACATCCCGAAGAAAAAAAGAAAATTGTGTCTGTAATTTTTAACAGAAAAACAATGTTTCAAAGAATTGTTTCAAAGAACTATTTTCAAAAAGAACTGTTTAAAAACAATTTTTCAAAAGAACTATTTCAAAAACGATTCATTTATTTCTACAGTTCAATGTTTCATTATATATATATTTCATAGTTATAGTTTGTATATATATATATTTCGACATAGACTGCATTGCCTCATCGTCGCTTGTACTGTCCGAATAAGATACTAGACTTTTAGACCTTGTTTTAGGGTTGCAATTCTGTCAATGACCTTTTAGACATGGTTTTAGAAGCTGTTTGTAAGTCAGTCAATGATCAGAATATATATCTTATGGATTATATATTTCATTGTATATATTTTCACAGTTCAATGTTTTCATTGTAATGATTATTGTATATATTTTCTGTACTTCAAAGTTTCATTGTAATGATTTTCTGACAATAAATAAAAAAGTTTTAAACTATGAAAAATGTATAGGACTTGACTTTTTTGTTTCTTTGACAATTTGACAATTTGAAGAAGCAGACTTTCTAGGTCTTGGTTAGTCTACTCATAATCTTCTGAAAAGACTATAGCCTCCTTCACTTCCTTCCCGACCCTCCATCAAATAACCCACATCAACTTGGTATTAGAAATCCAACATGGGAGAAAAAAGACTCACCATAGAGAACAGCGCTCAGACAACTTCATTGTGGGAATGGTCTATAGAGAAATCTGCTGGCTTTTATAGCCTGACAGGAGGATTGACCTACTTTGATACAGAATTAACAGAATTAAGAGCGCGACCATGGGCGAAAGCATATAAAGACTAAGTCCTACAATATCTATGTGAATGCAGAAAAAATGTAACGAAACTAACGATTGGCTAACGTTAATTCCATTAAAAATGAAAGAGCGCGAACGTGAGCGGAAGCATGTAGATAGAGCATCACGTTCTATTTCACATAGAATATGATATTCTATCTACAACACCTAATCGAAGATGGAAAAAAAGACTAAGTCCAACTTTATCCTAATAGAGAGGAAGACTAAATCGATCGAAAGCTGAGAAATGGCTAAGTCCTACAGAGTCGAACAAAGACGGCGGAGAAAAGACTAAGTCCAACGATGATCTTTGCCTTGACCCAAGTTGAGAAGGGAAATAACCATATCGTGGAAAAAAGACTAAGTTCAACGATGATAGAGGAAGAACAGATCTCAACCGAACAAAGACGGTGGAAAAAGACTAAGTCCAACGATGGTCCAGAATTGGTTAAGTCCTACAGAGGTGAACGATGGTCGATCAACCTGAACCAGCGTGAGATGTTATATAACCCATATCGTGAAGAAAAAGACTAAGTCCAACTTTATCCTAATAGAGAGGAAGACTAAATCGATCGAAAGCTGAGAAATGGCTAAGTCCTACAGAGTCGAACAAAGACGGCGGAGAAAAGACTAAGTCCACCAGTCTGAGACCCTGGGACAACCACAGCGTGGGGACAAACTTGTCAATATACCTAGAGAGGTAACTCCTCCTCACTCCTCCTCACTCCTCCTCACCTCCTCCTCACTCCTCTTTACCTCCTCTTTCGGGGATATAGCCTATATCGTGGAAAAAGCCTAAGTCCAACTGTAATAGAGAAAGAAACATTAGCTTTCAGCCGAACGAAGACGGAGAAAAAAGACTAAGTCCAACGATGACAGAGAAAAGCCTAAGTCAAACGATAGTGTCTGCCTGAACCATATCATTACGATCCGTCCACGTGCGCGCAGATGCATTAAGACCCCTTTTCACAGACCACGGTTTAAAAAAAGGGTCCCTGCCGCGTCAAAGATGGTGAACATCTATCACCGATGAAGAAAAAAAGACTAAGTCCAACGACAGTCTCTGCCGAACCATATCATTACGATCCGTGCGCGCGTGCGCAGCTGCATTAAGACCCCTTTTCACAGAGATAGTTAAAAAGGGGCTCTGACCGCGGCGTGGGGGGTAGCAAAAATGCCGAAAATCTGAAAAATCTGGCGGTAGGGCAGCCTAGGTACAAAAATTTGGGGTTTGGGAGGGCAGCCTAGGGCAAATTTCCTCTCAGGGAGGGTAGACCTCGGACAAAATAGCACTCAGGGAGGGCAGCTCTGGGCTTTGTCCGAGGTCTACCCTCCTATACTACTTACGACAAATTGTAGACCATTCCAGCAATATACTCAAAAGAATAGAGGGTAGATAGTGTTGCCCAAGATCGGACTGCTCATATATGCAGTCTGATCTTAATCTGCACTCTCTCCTGACCCTAACCCGTCTTCTTTCAAAGGACAAATCTTTTCAGCATACTGGTTTTCTTCATGTTATTGAAGACTGAAGTCTAAGATCAGACTGCACAAACATGCAGGCTGATCTTAACCTCCACTCTTCACTTAATGAGAATGCAGACAGTGCAGCCCAAGATCAGACTCGAACAACAAATTTTAGACCATTCCAGCAATATACTTTGAAGAATAGAGGGAAGCGAACAAAATCCCTCCTTCTGGGCGGGGCTTAAATCTACAGGGTACCTTTTAAAAGGACAATATAAAACCATAGCCAACACATTTCTTCTTCCGTTTGGAGAGTAAAGTCATTGCTTAAAAAGACGAAGTTGTGTCTTTGGTCTTTTATTTATTCATATGTCTCCAACATTTTTCAAATGGTGTTTGTGTAGAGTGCAGCCTAAGATCAGACTGCACGAACAGGCAGGATGATCTTAACCTCCACTCTTTACTGAATGAGAATACAGCCGAAGATCAGACTGCACCTACATGCAGTCTGTCTTTACTTATTTTTCTTTCGTTCATTATCTTTGTAGACAGTGCAGCCCAAGATCAAACTGCTCATATATGTAGTCTGATCTTAATCTGCAGTCTCTCCTAACCCTAACCCATCTTCTTTGAAAGGACAAATCTTGTCAAGATTTGGTTTTCTTTATGTTATTGAAGAGTGTAGTCTGAGATCAGACTGCATAAACATGCAGGCTGATCTTAACTTCCAGTCCTAACCGATTGAGAATGCTGATAGTGCAGCCCAAGATCAGACTGGAATGACAAATTTTAGACCATTCCAGCAATATACTTAGAAGAATAGAGGGCAGATAGTGTGGGCCAAGATCAGACTGCTCATATATGCTGATCTTAACCTACACTCTCTTCTACAGCTTCCCATCTTCTTTCAAAGGACCATATCCTTTCAAAGGACAAATCTTTTCAACATTTGGTTCCCTTCATGTTATTGAAGACTGAAGTTGAAGATCAGACTGCACAAACATGCAGGCTGATCTTAACCTCCACTCTTAACAGAATAAGAATGCAACCAAAGATCAGACTGGACATACATGCAGTCTGTTCTAAAGTTCCACTCTTCAATATATCTTTACAACATTTTTCAATGCTGTTTGTGGTGAGTGCAGCCTAAGATCAGACTGCACATTCATGCATTCTGACCTTATACTCCACTCTTTACTGAATGAAAGTGCAGCCCCACTTAGTCCCTCTGTCTTTACTTATTTTTCTTTCCTTCATAATCTTTGTACATAGTGCAGGTCAAGATCAGACTGCTCTTATATGTAGTCTGATCTTAGTCTCTTCTACGGCTACCCATCCTCTTTCAAAGGACAAAATTTTTCAAAATCTTGTTCACTTCATGACAGTGAAAATTGCAGCCTTAGAGCTGAATGCAAAAACATGCAGTCTGATCTTATACTCCACTCTTTACTGAATGGGAGTGCAGCCCAAGATCAGACTGCACATACATGCAGTCTTGTTCTAAAGCTCCAACCTTCAATATCTTTTCAACATTTTTCTTATGGTGTTTGTGGAGAGTGCAGCCTAAGATCAGACTGTAGTCTTGTTCTAAAGCTCGAACCTTCAGTATCTTTCAACATTTTTCCTATGGTGTTTGTGGAGAGTGCAGCCTAAGATCAGACTGCACATACATGCACTCTCACTATACTCCACTTTTAACTGAATGAAAGTGCAGCCCAAGATCAGACTGCACCTACAGACAGCCTGTCTTTAATTAATTTTCATTCTTTTATAATCCTTCTGGATAGTGCAGACTGCTCATATATGCACCAATCTCTTCCTCTTTGACATAGGTGGACTCAGGGGATCAAGACGAACATTTTGATACCCAATTTAATGGGTTTTGACACCCCCCCCCCCCAAAAAAAAAAAGTCTGTTTTCAAACCCAAACGTCCGAGGTGCGACCCGGTCAATGAGAGGTAACTGTCAAAATTTCGAATTGCTTCAAATTTGGCACACACAAACTTCCAGCTATACTTATCATAACCCACTAATTGAAAGTGGGCTAACTTAAGTATGGTCTTAGATTTAAACATTTGAAAGTGACGTAAGTCGCAAAAAATTGCGACCCTGCTGGCCGAAACACCTACACGCCTGCCGGTATTTTACCTCTGTCAAAGTGATTCATACCACCACGGACTTTCACACTACGCATCTGCTTACAGGCGGACTTGTTTCCTTTGGAAAAATATAGCGTAGCACCGTGCAGGGGAGCAGTCGTTTTTTTAAGAGTTACCTCCCATATTTTAGAAGGGCCAAATTTCAGCGCAAAGAAGAATTCAGTTTCGTCGTTTGTCTTTTACTTGTCCTTGTTGTCATTATAAACTGGAAATTAAAACTTTTGAAATGATTTTTAGTAAAACTCTTTTGGTTGATAATTTATAATTTAAACATCGATCTTTTTCGTTGTGTTAAGAATGTCGATATGAAATTAAATGTCTCAAATATATTAGGAAGGGTTAAATGAAGAATTAAAAATGATAGAATTAGATAAAAAATAGTTTGTTGTAAAATGAAGTAACAAAAAAAGTAATTTAAATGTCAACATAGACAATATAATAGGCAAAACGTAATTGTAAGTCAACGTTAAAATTGTAAAACATAGTTGAAAATTTCATCAGGAAGAATGAAAGTCTCATCATGAATAATGATTGAAATGGCGGATATCCCCTTCCATAATTAACGGCAATGTAAAATGACTACTTAATTACAAGTTATGGCATGTGTTTATTATGTTTAAATGAAACAGTATTGGTAAAAAATACCTCACTTATCGCGTTCGCATTATGCATGCATGTCTCTGTCGCGGTGTACCAAAATTTATTAGTAGGCCTATTTTTTAAACCAAAATATCGGAGGATCTTTAATGCAGTCCAATCTTGTATCTTTTTTTTAGAATTTGAAAAGTTAAGTTCTGTTTAATATTTTAATATTATGCGAAACAGCAAATAGGTAATTAGACTGATTTATTTTACTCTTTTTTGGGGGGGGTTACGTGGTAAATCTTTCTCTCTCTCTCTCTCTCTCTCTCTCACACACACACACACAAACCAGAAACGGGATTAGAAGCAGTACAAGGCCTGAAGCATGCTTACGTGACTCCATAAATCAGGATGTTAACAATGAGAGCCTGGTTGCTACTCAAAGTAAATTATTAAAAGACAGGTCTAAAATATATTTGCTATCTTATGTGGCCATTTCTTAAGAAAGTGGCTGAACAGTTACGTGACTATTTCTTTAAGAACTAATTAGTGTCTGTGCCCTTATGAAGAAACATGGTCTATACAGGATTGATAAGAGCCTCTTTTTTTCACTGATTTTTCGAGGATAGAACTTCGTGTTTTGGGTGGAATTGCAAAAGCATTCATCGCTCATGATGCCTCTATTTCAGCCGTACTGTAAAGGCCATTGGACATCCTTTTACAGAGAAGGCTCAGCAAAACTCCCACTTTATCAGCAAAAAAGCAGCAGAGGGTCGAACACAGTGTTTTTCACTCAGTTGTCAACGTACCAAAAAGTACCCGGTGTGACACCTATATTCTTTTAAATAAACTACCAGTCTGAGGTAATCAAGGGTAAGTCTTGGAAAAAAAAAAGTCAAAGGTAAAATAAGGCTAAGGCCTTGGGGCCGCCGTTTTTTTTTCTATGGTTGAAAAGTTTTCTAGTTTTTAATTGTTATTTCTTAATCAACCAATCAAAATCAGCCACGTGACGACTACTCCCTTTTTTGGTACCCATCTGACGAGTGATAGCAAAAGGAGGTGCGGGGACAGAAAAAGCTTGTTTTACTTTGGAAAGATGAGGTAAGTTAGTTATTTATTCGTTATCCTTATATATTTTATAAATGAAAGTTAACAGATCTATTAGCATGGTTATTTGACAATGTTTTTCTGTCCTCCAAGCATTGTCTGACTTTAGCGTATTGTCATGCTTTGGAATGTTTTCTTTCCAGCCCTCCGATTTTCTCATGAATTTTTTATTAATGTAGATCTAAAAGTTGTCGTAATTTTCTATCCTGTCTATTCTGCAATATGGTTGCTTTTACAGAAAGTTCATTTTTGGTTATCCTTTGTTGGAAAATTACGAAATTAAAAAAAAAAAAAGAGTGAACAAGGCTCGTGCAAAATTCCGTGCATTGACCCAGCTACGATAAATATTCCATTTTCCCAGTTACTGTGTCCTTAATGAATTCCAATTATTTTGCGAAGTGACTCATTCAACTCTTTACCGGACGGTAAAATTCTAGACTGGCCCAAATTCCAAGCATTTGCAGACAACAAATTAAATGTGGCGCAAATGATAAGATTTGTTTATAAAAGGTTAGGAAACATCGTGGGAAAAGAGGAAAATGCTGGTTACCTGCATTTTCTCCGTTTCCCATGATGTTTTCAAAAGTAAAAATTCCCCGAGGCATTAAAACTGTCATTGTGTGGTAAAGAGTTTACTTTTTATCGTACAAGAAATTTTGGACTAGAGCTAGACCAAACCAGGGATTGTAAATTACATACAATCTCTGGCCAAATTGAAGGCATTTGCAGCTGACAAATGTACTTCAAATGATGATCATTGTCTTTGATGGGATTGAAAACATTGTGGGAAAAGGAGAAAATACTGGTTACCTTATCCCACATTTTTTTCCAAAGCATTTTCTCCAAGGGTCATGAGTGGCAAAGGGTAAGGTTATGGAAACACTGTAGATCTATGAAACAATCTTTTGTTAAAGGAGCCCAAGAAAGAACACTTAACCCTTCACCACGCAGTCCCGTGTTTTAATGACCCTGAGGAAGAAGCCTGTTGAAAACACTGTGGGAATAAATGCTGGTAACCAGCATTTTCTCCTTTTCCCACAATGTTTTCTAACCTATCAAAAAGAAAATCCAGTGATTTGAGTCACTAAGTTTGTCGACTGTGAAGGTGTTCAATTTGTACTAGTCTTAGAGTTTCTCGTTTGCTAAAGAGTTAACTCTTTAAAACTCTTTACCAAACGACAAAATTTTGAATTGTGGAAATTGAAGGCATTTGTAGACGATAATTTTAATGTGGCCTAAATGATAGTTTTGTCTTTTGATGGACAGAAGACATTAAGGGAAAAGGAGAAAATGCTGGTTATAAGCATTTTCTCCTTTTTCTACAATGTTTTCAAAAGCCGTGTTTCTCAGCTGTTAAAAGTCTGGATTGTGTGGTCAAGGGTTAAATGATAAGGGAGAAGAAATAAATCCAACATGTACCCAGTCTTTTCTCCTTTTCCCAAAATGGTGTATTACCATAAAAAACAAACCTGTTGGTTTAAGACATATTTAACTTCTTATCACACAATTCCGACTTTTAGCGACCCTGAAGAAGAAGGCTATTGAAAACATCGTGGAAAAAGGAGAAAATGCTGGTTACCAGCATTTTCTCCTTTTCCCACAATGTTTTCTACTCTTTCCAAGACAGATTTTATCATTTGAGCAGCATTTTATTTGTCATCTGCAAATGCTTTTAATTTGGACAAGTCAAAAACTTTGCTGTGTGGTAAAGAGTTTATCCTTTGAGGGCTTTAGAAAGGAAAAATTTACCTTTTCAATTAAAAAAAAAAAGAGTCAAAATATGCTGATGGTGATTTCGAGGGTGCTTTTCCAGAATACATGAAAAAGTTGCAGAAGGTGTGCATCCAAAATTAGACTGTACATCCTGTGTAGTCTGATCTTGACGTACAATGTCTACAAAAGCATTATAATGTTGTACAAATAAAAGGAAAAGTTCTCTATGAGTTGATAGATCTATGTTTTCAGCAAATGCCTTCAGTTGCCAAAGATTTTGTTAGCTGGTAAAGGGTTGACCCTTTACCACATGGCAAAATTTTAGACTTGTCCAAATTGAAAGTGATTGCAGACTACATGATAAATGTGGCTCAAAAATTTAATTGAAACAGAAAATGTACTTCTTTCCGATGCATCACCTCTTTACCAAACAACAAGATTTTTAAGACTAATCCAAATTCAAAATCTTTGCAAAAAATGATTACCAGCATTTTCTCTTTTCCCACATTGTTTTCAATTACCATATTTTACATGGTGTTAAAACTTGGGACTGTGTAATAAAGAATTAAACTCCCTTTTCACAGAGCATGACTAATGTGTATACATGTATTGTTTTGGTCTGTTTTTGTGCAGGATCCACTAGCCTATAAGATAAACTAGACCACAGATCATGCTAGTTTCTTCAGACCTGATGACACCAGTGGAAGTATTGTGGTCCGGAGAAGAGTAAGAGGCTAAAGTAAACCAATACAAAGTATTAAAAGTCATTATTTCCATAAACAACTAATAGGAGCTTTTGCAGATGTGTACAATATATTTGAGAATAAACCACAAAGAATGCAGTCTGATTTCAGATCTTCACTTTCTGCAGCATTCCTTCTCTAGCATGACCAAATACTCTCTTGTGGAATTGGAATTTTCTCCTAGAAAATAGGTGTTTCAGTAGAAGTGAATTTTTACCATATCAGTTTAACCCTTTACCACACAATCCTAAGTTTTAACAGATCTTAACTGTTTGCCAAACCATAAATACTTGGACTTGTCCAAATTGAAGGTATTTGCAGATGACAAATTGTGGCCCAAATGTTAGAATTGGCCTTGGAAAAGGTAGAAAACATTGTGGGAAAAGGAGAGAGAAGGCTTCTGAAAACATTGTTGGAAAAGTATTATTTCCTTTTTCCACAATGTTTTCTTCTCATTCAAAGACCAGCTCCATCCTTTTAGGGACATTTTATATGTCATCTACAAAGGCTTTCAGTTTCGGAGAGCTTGAAATTTTTTCATGTGGTAAAGAGTTAATTCACAAGATTAGAAGCAGCGTTGCTGAATGTTTTAGAAGACATCAAAATTTTAGACTTTGCTAAATTGAAAAAATTTTGCAGACGACAATTTCATTGTGGCTCAAAGGATGTTTTTTTTTTCTGAACAGTAGAAATTACCGTGAGAAAGGAGAAAATGCTGGTTACTAGCATTTTCTCTTTTGCCGACAGTGTTTTCAAAGGCTTTTTTTGTCAGGGCTGTTAAAACTTGGGATTGTTTGGTAAAGCGTTAAATCAGTGCTTTGACTTCATAAAGCAGAGACCTCCAGGATCAGTGGTGAAAGTGTCGAATGAGCAATCCAGAGGTCCTGAGTTTGACCCTAGCTCTCGACACTGAGTTTTTCATGGGTATGTCCTGTAGCAAGGCATTTCAGAGCCCCAGCCTCATAATGTAGGAACTCAAGACACGCATAAATAAGTGAGCTGTTCTTCTGATATGATTATAATAATGTTGAAATCTGTATGAAACACCACTGAATTAATGTTACGCTCAAAGCAAAATTAAATTTGGGTGCTTTTCTAGACACTATATTGGATCAGACTGAAGAAATTCTTTAATAGTTGAATTACCTTAGTGATAATTTTGTTTAATTTTTTATATGCATTATTTTGGGCCTGTTTTCAAATTTAAAGTTTGTAGAAAGGCAATATTGGGACAATGGTATGAGTCATGCCCTGACAAAGGGGGGTTTAATGTATCTCCATGATGTATTTTACCATGCAAGACATCACCTAATTATGCACTGGATCCACAAAATCTATTTTGTCTAACAGCTGACTGAATCAAGATGTAGAATAGTCCTTTGACATGCAGAAAATCATCAACATGCAAAAGGTTTTTACCCATGTCAGCCTGTGCAGACTTTGCATGTTAACATGAGTGGATACTTTTTGCAGTTGCATTAAGCCTCCTTTTCACAGAGCATGGCTCATATATAATGATTCCTATTTCAATTTACAGCCGACTGCTGTATTAGATGATTCAAGATGTAACATTGCTCGAGCCATTATTAATGTAAGCATTTTGGGTGTTCCAGATGATATATGTCAGATATTCACAGGGACTGATAATGGTGGCGAGTACAGGGTGGGTGAAATAAGTAATCTAACCCATTGAATTTGTTTAGGACAGACAGGTCAGTTATTTGACTTTTGTTTTATCCCCTTCTTTTGTCTTTTTTTTTTTATCTTTGTCCTTTTGTCTTCTAATTCAGGGCGAGTCTCAGCAGCAGGCTCTAGGGCCATTAGTTCAAGGGTTGTGAGCTTGAACCCTGCCTCAGTTAAAATACTTTAAGACTATTGATGATAGTTATTGTAACACTGCTAAACATTGCATTCATGTGCACCTCGATTATGTTTCTGTTGTCAGTTCATCTGTCTATCCATCCATCCGTAAGTGCTTTTTTGGTTTACATGATAAGAATCTGCATTTGTAGTTGGGTTTTTCCTGGCACAGTTTATATCATTACTAGCTTCAACCCTATTGATTTGAACTTTTTTCCTCTTTAACCCTTTAGCCAAGCCCAGGTAGCTCATTTGGTAGCTTACAGGACTTAAAAACAGGAGGCTGCTGGTTCAATCCCCAGCTCGGCCAATTTCTTTCAGAGGATTGATGATAGTCATTGCGACAGGATTTGTTATTTTCTTGCCTCTGACCATTGTTTTGACGATGATTATGTGGGAAAGCAGCTGGTTGATTGTAGAGAATATTACCGTATATACTCGACTATAAGACGCATTTTTTTCCCTAGAATTTTGAACTTGAAGTAGGGGGTGCGTCTTATAAGCGCATAATCAAAGGACTTTGTAAAATTCCATCTGGGGAACCTACTTACCTGCCGACCAACACGAAGAGATACTACCACTTTCCGAGTCCTACTAAAACACGCCGTACCAGAAAAATACGCCGTACCATACGCCGTACGGATAAAAACACGCCGTACCAAAATGTGCAACATATTGCTTGCTTTTTTTTTGTATTTTTATATTGAAAACCATATTATCTATCCTACCTAGCGATATTAATGCCCAATTTTTCGTATTTGTCAAGTTATTTGCTAATTTCAGACATTCTTTCACGGGACCAACAGGTGCCCGTTACGCGGGTACGTCTAAAATACGAAAAGGACTCCCTTTCGCGAAAAGGACTCATCTTGACTCCTTTTCGCGAAAAGGACTTTTAATTTTACGAAAAGAAGTCAGTCCTTTTCGCGAAAAGCACTTTACATTCCACAAAACAGACCCTTTTCAAATTTCACGAAAAGATGTGTTTGTATGGTGTCTCTGACATCATTTCAGTTATATCGCGGTGGCCAGTGCACCTATCTATGCTTTCCCGGACTTTCGAAAAGGAGTGTCTTTAATACGAAAAGGACTCCTCTTTTGCGAGGATTGTCATAAAATTTTATGCAAAAGAATTGAGGCATACTTTGGCAAAAGGTGGCTTAATGCATCTCCGTGATGCATTGTATCAATCAAGCCATCACATACCTGTAATAATGGATCCATAACAGCCACTTTTTTAACAAACCGGCTAACTCATGAGGTAGACTGGTCCTTGGACATACAGAAAATTGACCAATAGCTAAAAGTTTCGGCCCAGTTCACGGTCGGTACTCATCGCAGATGCATTCAGACCCCTTTTCATAGAGCATGGCTCACTTACGTTTGTGAAAAGGAGTCCTTTTCGTGAAGTGAGTCTGAAATACAAAAATGACTCCTTTTCGTGCAAAAGCAAGAGATTTCACAGAAAGGACTCTTTCGATGAAAAATAAACCTCATTTGCTCGAAAAGAACTGTAGATTTGGCGATATGAGCTACTTTTCGTATAAGAGCTCTATATATTAACAAAAGGAATAAGTCCTTTTCGCGCAAAGGACTTTAAATTTCACAAACTGAAATGCTTTTCGCAATGGGAGTCGTTATAGCAACCAAGAAGACATTTCTGAAAAGAAGGTTAGAATTCGTGAAAGGAAGAGAGGATAAGGTAGTTTTCATATTAATAGTTCGAACAAATTTATTTCATGCCAAAAATATGGAATTGGACTTTGGCAACAATTTATTAACGTTAAAAACGCTCCTTGTATAATGTTTTTAAAAATATTTGTTTGAAGCGAGACAAAAACAAATGAGCTTTGCTCTGGCAAAAGGGGGCTTAGTGCATCTCCGTAATGCATTAACCAAGCAAGACATCACATAATGTAGGGACCCATGAAATCCATAAAGTGTGACAATTGACAGGATATAGAGGTAGAATGGTCCTTGGACATGCAGAAAATGTACAAATAGCAAAAAAAGTTCAACTAATGTCAGCCTGTGCGGACTGCGCAGACAGACAGACATGGAAATGGTACTTTTTTTTAGAAATTATCTAGTCCCATTTTTTTTCTTTACAAGAAACACAAAAAATGTCAAAAGAGTTCACGTTATTTAGTGCGATTCTCCATCCACGATACTGCATGCTCTGTGATCAACATGCGCCGTGATCTTGGATCTACTTGGTCCATTATGTAATGATATATTCTCCCCTAACGACAGTTTTTAAAACCAATTTTGGCGAGAAATTTTCGCGAAAGTTTTGCTAACATGCCATTATGAAGGCAGCATACTTTATCGCGGCCTAGACAAATAAGTTCATTAAGTTACAAATTCAACAATAACCTCTCGTAAAATATCAAAACTGGAAGTAAACAATGCTCAGCTTCTGCTTCATGTGAGACTGAGACTGGGACTTGGCAAAATGAAACTCCATGAATGCATGGCTAGGTGCACTGACCACCGATAAGACTGAGATAACATGAAAAAGGTTTTATCTAACACATTAATTTCAGTTTTGACACATGCATTGTTTAATTTTGGCCGCTACCGTGGCCCACCAATAATTAAGGTAGTACATTAGTAATCCAGAGGTTATTGGTTCAGTCATCAACTGTATCGCTGGTTTTCGTTGGTGTAAGGCACATTACGGAACCTCAGCCTTGTATCTACAAGCAAAACCATGAAACACAATGACAAGCGATGTTTATAATTGGCTGGTACATAGGTTATATGCTAGCTAACCATGGCTGGATGAATCGTACAAGGTAGGTTTAGGTGAGTAAACGTATATTTTATTTTGAATTTCGCTGCATTGATTGCTGCCTTGAAAAGTAGTCCGGTTCTGTACCCAGAATGCCCATATCAGATAGGTTTGTATATGAAAATTGCCACCTGGACGAAGATAATGAAATTCTGGTGCGAAGTCCAAAAATATCCCATAAATAGTTCTTTAATATGCAATAATGTTCTTATTCATGGAGTGCCAGTTCAACGGAAAAGAAAGATAGATCAGTCTGAACATTTCTGTCATAATTTCATGTGAAGCCTCATTACAAAGGGACAGGCAGACAAACTGATTTCAGTATACCCTGTAACTTCATTGTGGGGATATAATAAGTGTAAGAATCGGTGGTATATACGTAGCCTTGTTCATATGATAGTAAGGTTGATATTGTGCTTTTTTTAAGAGGAGGGTGCGTGAGGTTTTTTTTGTGTGTGTGTGTGTGTGTGTGTGTGTGTGTGTGTTCTATATGTTACAACTTGTCCGTTGTCAAATTTTGCTTGAAACAACTTATGCCCAGCAACTGTCGTACAGATTTTATACTGTTCACCCATTAAATATCTATAAGTGTTTCCGCTCCCCCTTTGCGGCCGCTAGCGCTGAAAAATCAATTGGGCGCTACACGTTGAACTCAACTCGGCGCCAAACAGGTTTTTTGTCACTTGTTCAGTCAACTGTGACAGAAAATCAATAAAATGTACATGACGAATTTCACACATGCTGGAGGAATTGGTTTTGAAAAGTTTACGGCCTAGAAATTACATTTGAAAAATATATCACGGAATTTCGCTGTTGTGTTGTAAGTTTGGTTTAATGCATAAAGGCCCAATTGATTTTAGAAAGGATTCAGAAAGGATTTAGTATGGTAAAGTGTTTATGTCTGTTTTAAGTGGCTCCGGAACACATTGCAGAATGTTCACTTCAGGTTTCGGACAGTTCCTCAGATGAAATAACGTGACTCATTATCAAATTTGAGAGTAAAGTTTAAATTTAATATGTTGTCGATAGGTACAGTTAAGAACACCAGAAATCTGACACATAGATTGGAAAGGGATCTACCTGCGAAAGACTGAATTGTATTTCCAAAAATATTGGTTTGATTTGTTTTGGAGTTTAACGCCATTTTAATAGGTCAGGTCACTGACTACTTTTCTCACGTGCATCAGAGATGAGAGGCGAAAAATCGCAGGAAAGAAAGTTTGCCTCAACCGGGTATCGAACTCGCAACCACCAGGTCAGGAGTCAGATACGCTAACCACTGAGCTACCCGGGCGGACATTTCCAAAAAGAAGACATTGCATGCATACAAAGGTCACAGCTCGTTACAACTTGCTTCTTTTTCCACAATGATTTCATAGGCCAAACGGTACATTTCTATGATGAGAACCTAATAACTAAATATTATATAAAATTATTGATAGAGGCGGGCTGAAAGCGAAAATGTTGGTAATTTAATCCTTATCCTGTCAAGCCTGACCTTTTATGTACACGTATATCGCGGGAGATCTGTAGATCACAGTCGGTATTCACATATGTGCAGACGGATGTGATGTAAGCCCCCCACTCTGTTAAAATCCGATTCTTATAAATAAACTTGGTGGCGTTTCAGATGTACTGTAAGCCTTCACACGGACAGAATATGGGTTATTTGCAATAAACGTATCATTTAAAAAAAAACAAAATTGAACCACAATTGCTTTGAATTCCTTTCGTGAAATCCTTTTTTTTTTTTCGCCCCAAGGCTTGAAAGCAATATATCCTTATAACGAAAAGGAAAAGGACTCTTTTCGTGAACTCTAAGGGCCTGCATTCATATTCTTATTGCGAAAAGGAGTCCTTTTTGTAAATGGGAGTTTTGTTGTGAAAAGGATTCCTTTTTGTTGAATGAAAAGGAGTAAGCCTAGAGCATGAAAAGGAGTGATAATTTATTTTCGTATAGCCGAACCCGGTAGCGCAATCGGTAGCGGACATGACTTGAGACCAGGGGTTACTGGTTTGGTTACCCAGTTTGGCGAATTTCTCTCCAAGAATTGATGATTAGTTATTGCAACAAGAATCATTCCTCTCTCACCGCTGATTATTATGTCGATAACGTTGTCTGGAAAAGCAGCCGGTGTCTTGGGAAAAATATTGTGCGAAATACTGTTAGAAAGGAACTCCAGGAAAGCATAGCTGATCCCCCATAGCTCAGTCAGTAGCGCACAGAACTTGAGAATAGGAGGTCGGTGGTTCGATCCCCGGCTCGGCCAATTTCTCTCCGAGGATTGATGATATTCATTTCGACAGGTTCATTTCTCTCTCACCGCTGACCATTGTTTCGGCGATGGTTATGTGGGGAAGTAGCCAGTGGCTTGGAAAGAAACTCCAGGAAAGCATGGATAGGTGCACTGGCAGCCGCGATATAACTGAAATAATGGTGAAAACGGCGTTAAACACCATATAATCAATCAACCAGGAAAACATAGATAAGTGCTCTGGCCGCCGCGATATAACTGAAATAATGTTCGAAACACCATACAAACAAATCTTTTCATGAAAAGAAGTCCTAATTTAAGAAGGTTTTGTGTGTGTGTGTGTGTGTGTGTGTGTGGATTGTAAAGTCCTTTTCGCGAAAAGGACTAAGAGGACCTACTCCTTTTCGTAAAATCTAAAGTCCTTTTCGCGAAAAGAAGTCAACTTGACTCCTTTTCGCGAAAAGGAGTCCTTTTCGTATTTTAGACGTACCGCCCGTTACGCCGTACCAATTAACTTAGCGCCGTACGAATTTTGAGGCACAAAACAACCAAATTAATAAGAATGTATGATACAATATGCAATGATCTACTTATTTACGAGTTTATGTTGTTTTATTTTATGTCTTACAGAGTTTGCAGGTACATGTCAAGCATCCAGCAGATATTTACAGAAGGGAAATTACTCTGTTGTACTAATCTTAACCAAACAACAATGAAATTTGTTACGGGAGGGTTACCATAATTTTCTTCTTTTCTCCAAATATTTTCAATAACATTATTTTGCAGTATCAGAAAAGAAGATAAATGGTCAAAAGTAATTTCTTATTTTTCTACAAGGTTTCATAAAGTAATGAAACGTAACTCTGTATATACTTCAGGAGTACAACAGTTATTTCCCTTCTGTAAATATCTGCTGGATGCTTGACATGTACCTGCAACCTCTGTAAGACATGAAATAGAATAACAAACTCCTAAATAAGTAGAAAATTGCATATTGTATCATACATTCTTATTAATTTGGTTGTTTTGTGCCTCAAAATTCGTACGGCGCTAAGTTAATTGGTACGGCGTAACGGGCACCTGTTGGTCCCGTGAAAGAATGTCTGAAATTGGCAAATAACTTGACAAATACGAAAAACTGGGCATTAATATCGCTAGGTAGGATAGATAATATGGTTTTCAATATAAAAATACAAAAAAAAGCAAGCAATATGTTGCACATTTTGGTACGGCGTGTTTTTATCCGTACGGCGTATGGTACGGCGTATTTTTCTGGTACGGCGTGTTTTAGTAGGACCGCTTTCCGATCTAGTCACGCTGATGTAAAGTTTTAAGTGTCGCAGAAATGGTTGTCATTGCCGTCAATGTGAAGAAATAAAAGTTTGGAACAAACTTTTGTGTGTGTTTTACTTGTTAATTTAGCTTTAAATCCATCGGGTATTCCTCTTGTTGTTGTTGTTGCACCCAGTGTATAATACGGCCCTCGAGTTGACTGTGATACGTATCAAAGTACCAAGTGTATTAATTGACCCTTTTGGTAAATCTTAAATTTAATGATGAATCGATACTTTTGCATTATTGGTAATTTTGATCATTGAGATGAATTAAAATGATGTAATAACACAAGTAACCTAACAGAGGCAAATATTCCCAAATATTTCTATCTAAATAGAAATTTGGTAGTGTTTATCAGGTGATCATCGAGGTAAGGAAGTAAAGGGTTGTGATCGCAGTCTGTGTTTTACGACACAGACAACACCTGTTTTTAATGAGGTTAACAGCTAGGTATGCAGTCACTTCGTACCATAACCATTTCGTTTATAACCATTTCGTACCATAGATTTACCATTTCGTACCATAAATTTACCATTTCGTACCATAACGTTACCACTTCGTACCAGGGTAGAAACTTCTCATACTATGACCAAAATTTAATGTGACAAAAAGTGGTATTTAATATATTTACTTGGTTCAGACCAATGCTTTGGACCTTATGTTATTTACGGGATATCATCGTCAATCAATTAAAAGAATCAGTATGCGATTGAAAATATAGGTGTTTGGTCTGTTTGTCTCTAATGTTTGTCGCAAGTTGGATTGATCAGAATTGGGAACAAACTGATCACACTGAACTGACCAATTAATCAAAGAATTATAATTGTTTGATTACCCTTGATTGTAAATTGTCTATTTCCTTTTTGTCTTCTTTTATTTTGACTATGGGTATGTTTTGAAATTAGGTGAGCCTGGTATGATGCCACGAAAAGGACAGGGTCAAACGTCAGGGTCAATATGACGATTTTATTTCTTGTAAATAGATCTACATCATTTTGCACAATATCCATTTACTTAAATTACACACCTTACAAAAGCAATTGCACACCTTACAAAAGCAAATGTTTTTCAACGACCCTCAGAGAAACTGCTTTGATAACATATTGGGAAAAGGAGGTAATAAGAAAGTGTTATTGTGCATAACATCTTGAATAAATATCTAACTTGAATAAATTGCGTTTTTGTCTTCATCTTTTAATACCTTCATAATGAAAGTTTTTCTTAGTCGAAACTTTGTCATAGGTCTAAAAAGAAAATGGTACGAAATGGTATGACTATGGTACGAAGTGGAAAAATTATGGTACGAAATGGTATAAATTATGGTACGAAATGGTAAAATTATGGTACGAAGTGACTGGTACGAATTGGTTATGGTACGAAACGTCCGTAATTCAACAGCTAGATGTCAAACTTTCACAGCTTGAACTGACCAAGCATCCCATCGATAAATTAGTGCTGATATAACACCAGAGATTAACAATTAGCTTTAATTTACGACCAGAATAGCTGATTATACAATTATTCAGGTTAAATCAGCAAGCATCAAGGTTTCCATTTTGATAGCCCAATGATTTAACAGACAGACAGACAGACAGACAGACATTTATTCTTTGACGTATACAAGTTGTACATTGTCACAGCACATATACATAAAATGAATTTAGTCACGTGAACAAATATAAACCTGAAAATAACAAAGGAAAAGGAAAAGAAAAGGAAAAGGAAAAAAGGGAAAAGGGAAAAGGGAAAAGGGAGAGAAAAAAAGAAAATAGGAAGCACACCCACACACCCACACCCGCATCTACACCCACCCACCCATCCACACAACCCCACCCACACAAACGCACGCACACCATGGCGAACATGTACATAATAGTAGTGCTTCAGATCTGTTTCGAAAATGGATCATTTGACAAAAATATCATAAATCGAGAGAGGACGAACAAGAATAATGATAAAGTAATAGTTTACAGGATAATGTTTAAAATACTATTTCTAAGAGTCAATGCTTCCTTAATGAATTTACAAAGATTAATGAGTTCGAATTTATCTCTTGAGCATAGAAGACTATGATATTTGAACACAGATGGATGTAAGTAATAGCTAGGTTTAATATATTTTTTTCTCAATGCAATAAAACTTTTACAAACACAAATAAAATGAAATTCATCTTCTATATCATTTTCTCCACAACATTGGCAATAGCGAATCTGACGCGGTATAGAGTTCCTACCGTGTCTGCCTGTTTGTATTCTTAAAGGGTGACTAGATGTGCGTAAACGAATGAAATATAATCTATATGACCTTGGAATGATATTTAAGTAGTATTCGTACTCAAATGAAGTTTTAAAGTATTTATACATATCTAAAACCGTGCTTGTATTGACAGACCTGAACCAGTCAGTAATAAACGAGTCTAGTACTCTTTCTTTGAAATCATGTAGGAAGCTTTTTACATTAACCGAATGATACGATGTGAAAATATTTGAAAATCCATATGTATCGAGCAAAGACTTAACATTTTTCACCCAATTCGATAAGCCATTAAAACTGTCCTGTAGAGCACATTCGTAAATTGTTTTCTGTAAAATATTGTCTGTATTAACAATCTTAAACCAATACTTGATGATACGGACATATCTATTGATAAATAAAGGGAAACGACCCAGTTCACCGTAAACAGTTGCATTACACATACTACTTTTGACCTGCAATAATTCTTCGCAGAATTTCAAATGTATACGCTCAATATCTTTAGATTTAGTGTAACCCCAAATCTCACAAGCATAACTAAGTACCGATCCTACAAAGGCATCAAATAATTGACATAGAATTTTGGGATTAAGATCGAATTCTCGACATTTGCATATTAGAAAATGCAGGGCTTTCAGTGCTTTGCCTGTTAAATGTGCTTGATTTAGTACAAATGAACCTGTATAGTTGAAAACTACGCCTAAGTAGTTAAAATTGTCAACAACTTCAATATTTTGACCTGCATAGCTCCACTTTTCTACCTCGGTTGGTCGACCCCTTTTACGAAATACAACGATTTTTGTTTTGGAAGTGTTGACTTTAAGACCCCATTTGTCACAATACTCGTGCAAAAAATTCAAATGCTGCTGCAATTCTTGTGGGGATTTACCTATAACAGCCATATCGTCAGCAAACAAAAGTAAAATAAAAACAATATCGTTAATATTCAGGCCACAGTTGGTGTCTTTTTGAAGAAATAGCTCAAGATCTTCGACAAACTGCGAAAATAATATGGGAGACATAACTTCCCCTTGTCGTAGACCGATTGCATAATGAAAAAAATCTGAATACGAAGAGCGCAATTTTACACAAGATTTTACCTGTTCATACATATTCCTAAGAACTCTTAAGACTCTACCTTTAATGCCGGACTGGAATAGTTTTAACCATAAACCATCTCTGTATATTGTGTCAAAACACTTCATCATATCTATAAACGCAACATAAAGTCGTTCTTTCTTATTTAATCGGTGTTGAACCAGTGATAGTAAAGTGAAGATTGCGTCCACAGTTGAACGACCTTTACGAAATCCGAATTGTGCATCAGATATTGTGTTATTATTTTCACAGAAACGTTCAATACATTTGTTAAGGATGGATGTAAATAGCTTAGAAAAACAACTTAGGAGAGTTATGCCACGGTAATTGTTTACGTCATCAACGCTTCCTTTCTTGTGTAAAGGTATAATGATACCTTCACTCCACTGTTTAGGATAAATGCCTGTATTAAGTATTGCATTAAAAATGTCGCACAGGTGACGCGACAGAATATCACTGGTTTCAATGAAACATTCATTCATCAGAAAATCATTGCCGACAGTTTTACCTCGTTTAAGTGATTGTATAGCTTTTTGAACTTCGGAAATGGTTATTAGTTCATCTAGTTCTGGGAAAGAATCATCGACGTTATCAAAATCATAATTATTGCAAAAATCTTCTACGTCGTTATTCATAAAATTACTGTTTTCATTCGATATTTTTTGGAAAAAATCTCTAAATTCTTCTAATGAAATATCGTGTTTGCTGTTGCTTGATTTTGGCTTAAAATAATTCCAAAACTCTTTTGGCTTACTATTGCGTAATTGCTCTATTTGTTTAATTTTCTGTTTATAATGTTGACCTTTTTTGTATTTTACCAGATCTTTATACAGTTTTCTATGACTACATAATACAGACCGATTCTCTTCATTTTTAACTAAATTAAAAGAGCGTAATGCATCTAGATATGATCGGCGAGCAGACGAACATTCCGCATCAAACCATTCAGCATTTTTCTGACAAGTATCGTTCACAAAGTATGTCGAATCAGTGGTTGTAACACATTTTGAAAACAAAGAATGCGATATCGAATGAAGTGTCCCGCTAAACTGGTCCACTGCACTGTTCACAATTTCTGGTGCATTTGTACTAATACTGTTTACGATAGAATTAAAATTAGGCAAATTTGCAATGACAATAGAACGGAACTGAGCTGTCAAATTGCTATTCCATTTGTATTTAGTTTCAGTATAGGAACATTTATCTCTAGCAGTATTCTTGCAGTATAATGAAAAATGTAGTGGCGCATGGTCACTCCATTCGTTAAATGTTCCGACACCGAACTGTTTTAACAAAGAAAAATTTTCCTCGTGGGCTAAAAGGTAATCAATTACGGAACAACCGTTATGCGAATAAAATGTGTGGTGATTCGAATCTCCAATTCGACCGTTAACAATGCGTATCGATGTTGATTTACACAAATCAAGTAGTTTAAATCCGTGACTATTGTGAATACTATCGACTGAGGCTCTGACAGGGGGGTGCTCTATTAAATAATTATCTTCATCACAGAACGCATTATAATCGTCATGTACTATAAAGTCAAATCTGTTCCCTACACGGGCGTTAAAATCTCCGGCGATAAAAACATCACCCTTTTCTCTGTAAAATGAAATGCCTTCTTCTAATAACGAAAACAAGTCAACATCAAATACATTATACGCTGGTGATTCGTCACCCCAAATGTAAGAGCCACAAATATACACATCTTTTTCTAGATCAAAAAAGTTTTTGTCTACTTTAACCCGAATAATTGTGTCATGTACGTTTTTTACAATTCTTATACCACTTTTCAAATGTTCTTTATAACAAACAACTACACCGCCGCTGCATCTACGTGCATTCTTGTTCTGAAATTTACGAAACAGATTATGAGAAACATATCCAGACAAATTTACATCGCTTTTGGCATGAGTCCAAGTTTCAAAAAGAAAACAAATATCATAATTTGAAATAATGTCAACAAACTCTGGACTGTTCTTTTTGACACTGCTTAATCCATTAACATTCCAAGCTAACACTGACAGTTCATCCCCTGCAATGTCTCATTCCCTTATAGCCTTACCATCAACATAGAGAGTATCATATACGATCCAGCTTCTACTACCTTGTTTTCTTGCATCTTTCATTTTGGCTACAAGTTTTTTCCTTTTATTAACTACTTCCGGTGGAAACTGTTCGAAAACTTTGTAAGGGGTTCCTTCGAGCTCCTTCCACTGTCTTCGAACCGTTTCCCTGTCTTTAAAATAAGTGAACTTGGCAATGATGGATCTATTTCTACCCTGTTTTCGTTCGCTTGGTGAACGATGTACACGCTCAAATTTTACAGTTTTAGCAAATTCATCTGATAATTTCATAATATTTGCAAGGTGGTTTCTTAATTTACTCTCAGTCTGATCCGGACCTTCTATGGTACTCTCTTCTGTAATACCAACAAAAACAAGATTATTCCTCATTGATTGTGACTTTAGATAAACAAGATCGTCTTTTAAGTTCTCTTTCTCTTTTTCAAGTTGGGCAAGTCGACTTGTCATCATAGTGGAGCTAATATCAGATTCGTCTATTCTGTCTTCTACTCTCATCACCCTCTGTTCAACTTGTTTGTTACGATCTTCCAGTGTAATCCACAAATTTTTCAACTCGCTCTCGAAATTTCCTAGTTTCTTTTCTAATTGGTCAATCACCTCAAGTTTTTTCTCAACCATGTTAATACCATGTTAATACGGCCATTTATTTCTTGAAGGCAGTTCATAAGGTCTCTGTTTGTTGGCTCTGTTGGCACGACATGAGTGTCTGTTTTTCTATTTTTCTTTTTAACATTTTCTGTGTCCTGACCTTGACCTTGACCCTGACGTTGACCTCGTATTTCTGACATTGTTATGTTATGACCACTTATTTCAGAAGTATTTTTACTTTCACCACAATGATTGCAACTAAAGCTGCTAGACTGGTTGGGTTCTTGATTATGACTCTGATATTGATTTTGACCAAAAAGAATATCAATGCCAAGTGTACTATCGCTCAAATTTTCAGATATTTCATCACTGTTTTCATTATACAGAACTGAATGGGTCTCACAAAGAATCTCGCTTACTAAAGTACCTTTCTCAAACTCCTCTGACGGGCCTCTCTGCTTGTGTACCTTAAAATCCTTATTGTATTCACTATCACTATCGCTACTACTTCTATTTTTCCTCTTTCCCTTTTTTATGTTCTCTCTAGTCTGATCTTCATCCTTACATGACATCATAAGTATTATCGCAACATCATTAATCCAAAATTAATCCAGTTTAACGCCGAAAAATCACTTGAAAATCCTTATTTCGACCCGAGAATTTAAACATGACTGATGCCGCCATTATCACGTGACTTAACGACAAAAAATTATCCTGGCCATGTAGATATTTAATTCTTTACCAAAAATCTCGATTATTAACAAATCGAAAGAAAAAGAATTTTGAAGACACTGTGGGAAAAGGTGAAAACGCTAGTAAAACAAATTTCAATTTTTGAGTCACAGTTACCGTTTTCTCCTTCAAATCCTATCAATTTGGACAAGTCTAAAATTTTGTCGTTTGGTAAAGAGTTAAATCACATTGTGCTGGGTGTAAGAGGGTCTCCCTAATCAGCGTCAGGAAATGTCAAGAAGTGTCAGGAAATGTTAGGAAGCGTCACAAGCCCAAATATCCCATTTTTCATGTTGTTTTTGTCATATTGATGGAATACGTAAAAAATTCTATCAAAATATCTTACATTAGAGTGTATTTTGACCCAAATAACGGATAAATCCACCTGCCGACTCAGCGTCACGAAATATGGCGGATAACTGTAGGAGCGTCAAGAGGTGTAAAGTCAGTTACTACATAGGGAATTAGCGTCACGAAATATGGACGATAAATGAAGGAGTGTGAGGGAATCAAACAATTACTAAAAATGAGTATTAATAATGAATTTCCACACTGTAAATGAGAGATCAGAAACATAAAGTATGAATTTACGTACCTTATCAAAAAATGCACAATCTATGGTCCTAATGAAAGCGTATTCAGCGTCACGAGATCAAACCACATATTCAACGCTGGTTCAGCGTCATGACATTCATCGAAATCTGGTAGTTCTAAGCCTTTTATAGAAACATGGGAAATATGATAAATAGCTCGTTTTTCGTATATTCTTCTTTTAATTATTTAAGAGTCTAAAAGTTTCTCACTGCTCATCATCATTTCGTCGACGGTTATGTTAGGGAAACATCCGGTGGCTTGTGGAGAAAACTGCGAAGTCCTTGTGAAAGAAACTCTTGTGAAGCATAAATAGGAGCACTGGTGGCCGTTATGTAACTGGGAAAAAAAATGTTGTTTGTATTGCAGTGTAACCCCGTTTTAACAGCTTAGGTCATATCTCGGCAGTCAGTACACCCACACATGTGTTTCCTGGCTTTCTTACACCAGTATTGACACAACTTTCTTCCCAAGCCACTGCCTACTTTTCTCACCTGCATCACACGTGAGTGGCGAAAAATCGCCGGAAAGAAAGTTCTCAACTGGGTATGGAACCTGCAACCACCAGGTCACGAATCAGGTGCGTTTAACACCATACAAAACAGTAATACTCACTGAGTCATAAAATGGCAATAAAAATGCTGACGGACATTTCGAATGATTGAAAGCATTTACAACAAAAGCATCAAAAGTGGCTCTGGCGCAAGAATTTTAATCACATCTCAACACTTAAGCCATATTACTACACCATCTGGCCACAACATTATAAAATACATATTTGCCTTGCTCTGTGAAATGGGGTTTAGTGCACTATAAAAATATTTCGAGTGAGGTCAGCCTGCACAGTACGCGCCAGCTGACCTGAGTCGAAGGTGTTTGCTTTTGGTCATTCTTCTGCAGGTACAAAGACCATTCTACCCCAGGACTCAGTCATATGATAGACATTTGGATTGATTGAATGGATTTGCGTTATTTTATAGTCGCCATCGGTTGCCCATTTGAGCGACGCCCCGTGGAGGCTGTTAGTTTTGTTACGGGGGATAGTGTAAGGCACAGGATGAAACACATCTGAAGTCAAACCTGGTTCTTTAACGTGCTCGATGTGTATAGCACTGCCACATGGGACCTCGGTTTTAATGTCTCATCCTAAAGCCTCACTGTCTATTAGTAATTTTAGATGGTCAGCCGTGGGAGTCGAGCCCACACCCTAAAATGGCCCCTAGCTTGAGACTTACGAATCTTACGCTATACCAAGAGCTTTTTGGGCTCGTCATACAAAATGAATTTCATCGATCCATAATTACATGATGACTTGCAAATGAAAAGCAATGATGAATTCATGAGCACAGAACAGAATATTTCTTGATGTCAAACCGAGAAATGAAGTACCAATAGTATGCTTGCAAAATGTTCCGTGCAGTACATGTGTATACTTTCAATTTCGACATGTTCTCAACACCTCATTATCTTTTCTGTTTGTTGCCACGAACAATAAACACTGGTGAACTTTAATTATCATAAATCTAGATAATTAATAGTTTTGATAGTTATTTGATAAATGTGTCAATTTCTCATAAAAGAGGTGTGAAAAAGCACGCTCGCATGAATTGGTATTGGTAATGCATGCAAGTGTGTATTACTTGTGTAGTGTATAGCAGACAGGAGAATATTAATCTTTTTATCTTATCACTTGATCAAGAAACAAATTTTAAACTCTTTAAAAATAAAAACATCATTCGATAAACGAGCAATTTATCATATTCCCACAATGTTTAGTTGCATCTCGTGACACTTAATACATTTTCTCTTGGCTGTACATCCATACTTGTGACCTTGTAATCTGTTGTCAAAAGGCACTGAATCTTGTTCTATCGAATCGCAGTTTTCTGATAGTAAAGAAAACATTGTGGGAAAAGAAGACCTTTACAATTTGTGCAAAGCGAGCTATTTATCCTATTCCCACAATGTTTCTTACAGCCTTGACTTTTTGAACCTCCTGACGCTCGGTATTATCTTGACACTTATCAAAATATAGTTATTGGATCTCGTGACGCTGAATACGTGTTGTTGCTAGTCCGTAATGCAGTGGTAAAAGTCCTCGTGACGCTGAATACCTCTTGTGGTTAATCCCTAAGACAGTGGTTGGATCTCGTGACGCTAAATTTTTCGTGCCGCTAACGAGCCCGTAATACAGTGGTTCGATCTCGTGACGCTGAATACGCCTTCATCTGTATCATGGAAGGTGCGTTATTTGGCAAGGTAAGTAAATTGATCGTTCTTGTTTCTGTGTTTTGCCACTTATAATGTCAAAATTCATTATAATACTCATTTGTTGTAATTATTTCATTCTCTGACGCTCATATATTTATCCGCCATATTTGGTGACGCTAATTCTGTACTGACTTCACACCTCTTGACGCTCCTACAGTTATAGTGACGCTCAGTCGGAAGGTGGATTTATCCCATATTTGGGTCAAAATACATACTAATAAAGGCTCTTTTGATAGAATATGTCATATACTCCATTATTATTACAAAAGCAAAATGAAATGTGGAATATTTGGGCTTGTGACGCTTCCTGACATTTCCTGGCACTTTCTGACATCTCCTGACGCTGATTAGGGAGACCGGGTGTAAGATACCAGAGTACTTTGATCCTGTAATGAATAGAATCGAATAGAATTTAATTTAATGCACAACTATACCCTTTCAGGGTTAAAGGCATATATAGTTACAAACATCACACACATAAATACATTCATAAAAAAATTAAATAATACAAACAACAACAACAGAAAGGGCACACTGGTCTTGACACAAGGGTCATGCTATGAAACGCAACACATGTTGATAAATGATCCAATAGACTTTAGAACCCTATCATCTTTACAATTCATTAAACTGATGAAAATATTTTTACTTGAATCAGAAAAATCAGAGGTCGAGCAATTTTTAAACAATTTAGAGCGTTGTGATAGATATTTAGTACAATCACACAATAAATGAATTTCATCTTCAACTACCTTGCACTCAGTACATAATCTTTCTTCCAATCTTTGACCCGAGTATCTACCACGTTCAATTTGCAGTTTATGGGCACTTATTCTGAAAGCGGTTAAAGATCTCCGCTGCTTACGATCAGTTATAACTTTTAAATATTTTTCCATAAGAAATGATATCTTAATGAACTTATAATTTCTTAATTTGTCCTTTTCTGCAATTGAATTAATCTTTTTTGTCCAAAAGTAAATAAACCTCTCCTTCAACTTGTTTTTTAAACTTGAAACTAATGCATTTCCACTAAATGTTGATTGATTTTCCCAAACATGAGAGAAACCTAACTCTGTTAAAACATTTTCCACAAAATTTAGCCACATGCTTTTTCCTCCCAGAATGTTGCATTGCTCCCAATAAGCCTTTGAAATTAGTGACTCATTACTAGATTGGACAACATGGACCCAAAAATTTACACAACTTGTTATCATAGAAATTATCAGTGGAAACTGACCAAGTTCACTCAAGACACCAAAGTTTGAAGCTTTTGAGTGCATTCCTAATACATATTTCAAAAACCTAATGTACACTTTGTCAAATTCATTTAAGGATTTAAAAGACAATTCAAACATTTCATCAATGGACTTCTTCTGAAAACATGGCTTATACCCTTACCATATCTCACTGTTATAAGTAGCTATTGGCTTAATAAGTGAATCAAAAATTCGAAGCATTGCACAGGGCATGATCCTATTATCAAAAATACCTTGTTTTACAGAAAAAAGTGCTCTACTAGCTTTCAAACTCAGAATCTTTTCCGCCCTCATAAACTTACCATTTGAGGTAATGTTAATTCCAAGATATTTGTATTCTGATACTAATTCTAACTTTTTCTGACCAATTCTAAATTCTATGTTAGACCTTTCTTTTCCATTTTTAGAAAATACCATTACTTTGGATTTATCCGCGTTAATTGAAAGACACCACTTGTTACAAAATCTATAGACCATATCAATATTATGTTGTAAACCATTGTTTGAGGTCGACAACAATACTAAACCATCTGCATAAAGTAAATGGCTAATTCTATAACTGTGCAGAGTTGGAGCATCATCATCACTTAATTCATCCCCTAAATCATTTACAAAAATATTAAACAGCAATGGGCTTAAAACATTTCCTTGATGTACTCCCTTTGTTATTCCAATCTTATCAGACATCGTGCTTTTACATTTAACTCTTGAGTGTGCGTTAAAATACATTGATTTTATTACATGGTATATCTTACCATTAATTCCACCTCTCTGTAGTTTCAGAAACAATGCATTATGCCATACCGTATCAAAGGCCTTTCTGAGATCTATGAAACATGCAAATAGTTTACAACCGCTCTTGGAATTCATTACACATTTATCAATAATTGTCCGTAAAACAAAGATATGGTCAGATGTTCGAAAGTTTTTACGAAATCCTGCTTGTTCATTTTTCAAGAAAGATGTATTCTCAAGATACGAAGAAATTCTATTATTAATAATATGGCAAAATAGCTTGCCAACACAACTGCCAATGGTAATTCCTCTATAGTTATTTGGGTCAAATTTATTACCCTGTTTATGGATAGGAATAATAATACCTTCTTTCCAAGATTCTGGAAATTTACCAGTATCCAAAATAATGTTGAAAGCTTTAAGCAAAGTATCACAAAGAAATGGAATGGCTGCCTTCAACATCTCATTACGCACCATATCAAAGGCACTTGCTTTATTATTCTTAAGTTTCCGAGCAGCATCTTTAATTTCCTTTTGACTCAGCGCATAATCTAAATGACTAATTTGTTGCAAAGACTCATAATAATTTAGTTCATTCTTAACATGAATTTCTCTAAAACTATCAATATGATTATAATTACCAGAATTTAACAAATTATGGAAATGGTCAAACCATCTTTGATGATTTATTTTTTCAACTTCATCTGTTGGCATTGACTCTCTTTTTAGTTCATCGATAAGTTTCCAAGCAGTTTGTGGGTCTTTTTCCAAAATGTCATTCAGCCTATTTGTTAGATTATCTTTAAATTGTCTTCTTTTAAATTTAGTCAACCTTTTATATTCTTTGAACTTTTTATAGTACGTAACACGAAGGGACTCATTTAAACTGTTCCTGTTGAAAGCATTTTTAGCCTATAATAATAATAATATTATAATAATGTAATAATAATATAATAATGTAATAATAATATAATAATAATGTAACTCTTCACTGTCGAGGTAAACTTTATACACACAGTGATATAATAATTTTGAGTAAACCATCGAAGGCCTAATTTCCCTGATAGGATTATTTATACAAACAAGAGGGCCATGATGGCCCTGGGTCGCTCACCTTAGTAGAGTGCCTTAAAGGTTTTTCTTTAATTTGACCATGTGACCTAGTTTTTGACCGCAGGTGACCCAATTTCAAACTCATATTTCATGAAGACAAACATTCTGACCAATTTTCAAGTCAAATGAGCAAAAAATGTGGCCTCGAGTGCCCTAAAGATATTTCTTTAATTTGAGCTAGTGACCTAGATTATGACCCCAGGTGACCCAAATTTGAACTGGTCTTTGACTATATCAAAAGAAACATTTTAACCAATTTTCAAATCAAATGAATAATAAATGTGGCCTCTAGAGTGTCCACTAGCTATTTCTTTAATTTGACCAAGTGACCTAGTTTATGACCCCAGTTGACCCAAATTCAGACTCATGTGAGATTTTACAAAGACAAACATTCTGACCAATTTTCAAGGCAATTAAGCAAATAATGTGGCCTCTAGAGTGCCCACAAGGTATTTCTTTATTTTGACCTAGTGACCTAGTTTATGGTTCCAGGTGACCCAAATCCAAACTCATCTGGTATTTCATCAAGACAAACATTCTGGCCAAATTTCAGGTCATTTGAGCAATAAATGTGGCCTCCAGAGTGCAAACAAGGTATTTCTTTAATTTGACCCAGTGAACTAGTTTATGACCCACGTTGACCCAAATTAATCTTATGTAAGACTTTATAAAGACAAACTTTCTAACTAATTTTCAAGGCAATTGAGCAAATAATGTGGCCTTGAGAGTGCCAACAAGGTATTTCTGTAATCTGACCTAGTGACCTAGTTTATGACCAAAGATGACCCAATTTTGAACTCAATGAACTTGTTGCGCTTTGATGGGCAAACAAACTTAGAAGAGAATCACTACATACCAAATATCAAAGCTCTACGCCTTCCAGTTTTAAAGAAGAATTTTAAAGTTTTCCTTCTTTGTTCCTATGTTCGAACTTGTGACCCACGGGGCTGGGCCAGTTTTGACCCAGGGGCATCATATGAACAAACTTGGTAGAGGTCCACTAGGAAATGCTACATATCAAATATCGAAACTCTACACCTTACCATTTAAGAGAAAAAGAAATTTAAAGTTTTCCTTCTTTGTTCCTATCTTCGAACTTGTGACCCCCGGGGCGGGGCCAGTTTTGACCCAGGGGCATCATATGAACAAACTTGGTAGAGGTCCACTAGGAGATGCAACATACCAAATATCAAAGCTCCACACCTTTCGGTTTCAGAAAAGAAGAATTTTAAAGTTTTCCTTCTTTGTTCCTATGTTCGAACTTGTGACCCCAGGGGCTGGGCCAGTTTTGACCCAAGCAGCATCCTTGGAACAAACTTGGCAGAAGTCCACTAGGAGATGCTACATACCAAATATCAAAGCTCTATGCCTTCCCATTTAAGAGAAAAAAAAAATTAAAGTTTTCCTTCTTTGTTCCTATGTTTGAACTTGTGACCCCCTGGGCAGGGCCAATTTTGACCCCAAGGGCATCATATTAACAAACTTAGTAGAGGTCTACTAGGCGATGCTACATACCAAATATCAAAGCTCTACGCCTTCCAGTTTCAGAGAAGATGATTCTTAAAGTTTTCCTTCTCTGTTCCTATGTTTGAAATTGTGACCCCCGGGGCAGGGCCAACTTTTGCCCCAAGGGCATCATATGCACAAACTCGGTAGAGATCCATTGGAAGATGCTACATACCAAATATCAAAGCTCCATGCCTTCCTGTTTCAGAGAAGAAGATTTTTAAAGTTTTCCTTCTTTGTTCCTATGTTGGAAATTGTGACCCCCAGGGCGGGGCCAGTTTTGACCCCGGGGGCATCATATGAACAAACTTGGTAGAGGTCCACTAGGCAATGCTACATACCAAATATCAAAGATCTACGCCTTCCAGTTTCAGAGAAGATGATTTTGAAAGTTTTCCCTCTTTGTTCCTATGTTCGAACTTGTGACCCCCCGGGCAGGGCCAGTTTTGACCCCAAGGGCATCATATGAACAAATTTGGTAGAAGTCCACAAGGAGATGCTTCATGCCAAATATCAAAGCTCTATGCCTTCTAGTTTTAGAGAAGATGATTCTTAAAGTTTTCCCTCTTTGTTCCTATGTTGGAAATTGTGACCCCCGGGGCAGGGCCAGTTTTGACCCCAGGGGCATCATATGAACAAACTTGGTAGAGATCCACTGGAAGATGCTACATACCAAATATCAAAGCTCTATGCAATCAAGTTTCAGAGAAGAAGATTTTTAAAGTTTTCCTTCTTTGTTACTTTGCTCAAACTTGAAACCCCCAGGGCGGAGCCAGTTTTGACCCCAGGGGCATCATATGAACAAATTTGGTAGAGGTCCACTAGGCAATGCTACATACCAAATATCAAAGCTCTATGCTTTCCAGTTTCAAAGAAGATGATTTTTAAAGTTTCCCCTCTTTGTTCCTATGTTCGAACTTGTGACTCCCCGGGGCAGGGCCAGTTTTGACCCCAAGGGTATCATATGAACAAACTTGGTAGAGGTCCACTAGGATGCCAAATATCAAAGCTCTATGCCTTCTAGTTTTAGAGAAGAAGATTTTTAAAGTTTTCCTTCTTTGTTCCTATGTTGGAAATTGTGACCCCCGGGGCGGGGCCAGTTTTGACCCCAGGGACATCATATGAACAAACTTGGTAGAGGTCCACTAGGAGATGCTACATGCCAAATATCAAAGCTCTACGTCTTCAAGTTTTAGAGAAGAAGATTTTTAAAGTTTTCCTTCTTTATGACTATGCTCAAACTTGTGACCCCCGGGGTGGGGCCAGTTTTGACCCCAGGGGCATCAAATGAACAAACTTGGTAGAAGTCCACTAGGAGATGCTACATACCAAATATCAACGCTCTGCGCCTTCTAGTTTCAGAGAAGAAGATTTTCAAAGATTTTGCTTTTTTTTCCTTTTTGTTGCCATGGCAACTAGAGTTGTGGGTGGAATTCAATTCTTTGAACAATTTTGGTAGAGCTTCACGCAAAGAACATCCCTGCCAAGTTTCATCAAGATTGGCCCAGCAGTTTAGGAGAAGAAGATGTTTAAAGAAATTGTTGACGGACGACGGACGCCGGACATAGGGCGATCACAATAGCTCACCTTTAGCACTTTGTGCTAAGGTGAGCTAAAAATGTGAGTGTTTTGGACTATGCATTACATCTTTTCAAGTTGCTTTTTTTTTCAATTTTATAAAGAAATTTGAATTAAAATAAGATACGATCGGCTAAGATACAAGAGATGTATTTTGGGAATGCTGCAACTCCGATAGACCGTAATGTCTGCGAGGCGTATTTCCAGCTGAACACTCAAAATTTTAGCATTCTTATGATCAGTGTGAAGTCTACCTGCGTCTTATAGGAGGTCATCAATGAAATCCCCGATTTTGAATCATGAAGTTGGGGGAGTGTCTTATAAGCGAAGGCGTCTTATAGTCGAGCATATACGGTATATGGTGCACTGGTAAAGGAAACTCCAGGAAAGCATGGATAGGTGCACTGGCTGCCCACTATAACTGAAATAATGTTGAAGATGGCATTTAACACTATACAGTCAATCAGTCTTTAACCCTTTACCAGACAATCCTGAGTTTTAATGACCTTTACAAACACTGCTTTTGAGAACATCGTGGAAAAAGGAGAAAAATGCTGGTAGCCAGCACATTCTCTTTTTCCCACAATGTTTTCTATCCTTTCAAAGAAAAGTCCAATCACTTTTGCCACATTTGAAATGTGATCTGCAAATGCTTTCAAATCAGATAGGTCTAATATTTATCATTTGGTAAAGAGTTAATGCAAATTGAACACCTTTATTTTCAAAGAGTGCCTAATTAGATTGATTTTTCACTGCTCATCAAAGTTTCTTGTAAAACACAGATAAATGTTACTACTGTAATTTGCCAATGTATTTGGACACCCAAAAAGTTTGGACACGGTCAAAAATTTTCAAAAATAATTTATTTTGAGTCCTTAATCCGGACAGTCCAAAAAAAAAAAAATTTTCCTATACATTCGGACAGCCTGTAATATTGATTTTCCAAAATATCAGTCAGTTAACCCTTTCCCAAACAAGCCCTGGTTTTCACGTGTCTGCAGTACACGTCTTTTGAAAACACTGTGGGAAAAGAAGAAATTGCTCGTAACGAACAATTTCTCCTTTTCCCACAGTGTTTTCTACCCTTTTTGAGACCTTTCTGCCATTTTCATCAAATTTAAAATTGTCGTCTGCGAACTCTTTCAATCTGGACCAGTCCAAAATTTGTCGTTTGGTAAAGAGTTGATACATATTTTTTGAGACAATGTTTCCAATAATGATTGGCTGCATATTTGCACATTTCTGCATCGTAGATATTCATCGTTATGAACATGAATCCTATAACCCTTTACCATACAATCCCGACTTTTAACAACCCTGACCAAAAAGCCTTTTGAAAACATTAAGGGAAAAAGAGAAAATGCTGGTGACCAGCATTTTCTCCTTTTCCCCCAATGTTTTCTACCGTTCCCAAATCAAATTTCAATTTTTGAGTCACATGTATTTTGTCATCTGCAAATGCTTTCAATTTGAAAGAGTTTAAAATTTTGCCATGTTGTAAAGGGTTAAGAGCCAAGTAACTCAGCAGTTAAGTCATGAAATAAGACCCCCCCCCCCCCAAAAAAAAAAAAAAAAACAAGAGCGGCAAATTGTCGCAAGATACGCCCGTCTTACCCCAAGTTGTAAAGTTGGGGCATAATAATGATAAAGGGGAGGTATAGAAAAATAGTAGTGCAGAATATTTTTTTTACTGTTGATTGAAGATAATGGCAGTGTATTTGTGTTGACGGAACTCTTGTTTATTATTGTATTACTATTAACTCTTTACCACACAGCAAAAGTTTGGACTAGTCCAAATTGAAATCATTTGCAGTTTACGAACTAAATGTAACTCAAAAATTGAAATTTGGTTTGGAAAGGGCAGAAAACATTGTAGGAAAAGGAGAAAATGCTGGTGCATAAAAAATAAGCAATTTATATTTCATGTGCACTGCACTACCCCTTGATGAGATGTATCCAGCCCTAATATTTCATAACCCGAGGTAGTATAGTTTGAGAGATATGCATCATACAAAATTCAAGTTCGAAAAAAAAACAAGAAAGGGCAATAACTGAAAAATTAAGCAAGCAAGAGTTGAAATTTATATGCACAGCACTTCCCGTTGATGGAATGTATCCACGCATGAAATTTCATATCCTTAGCTAGTATAGTTCTGAAGATATGCACTGGACAAAATTAAAGTTTCAAAATAAAGAAAGAGCAATAAGTCAAAAATTAAGCAAGAGTTATGGTTCATGTGCACTGCACTCCCAGTTGATGAGATCTATCTACGCATGAAATTTCATAGCCATAGGTAGTATAGTTTTGGAGATATGCTCGAGACAAAATTCAAGTATGAAAATAAGTCAAAAATTAAGGAAGGAAGAGTTATGATTCCTGTGCACTGCACTCCCCCTTAATGAGATGTATGCAGGCATGAAATTTCATAACCCTAGGTAGTATAGTTTTGGAGATATTCACCGGAGAAAATGCAAGTATGAAAAAGAAGAAAGGGCAATAACTGAAAAATTGAGGAAGCAAGAGTTATGATTCCTGTGCACTGCACTCCCCCCTTAATGAGATGTATGCAGACATGAAATTTCATAACCGTAGGTAGTATAGTATTGGAGATATTCACCGGACAAAATTCAAGTATGAAAAACAACAAAGGGCAATAACTCAAAAATTAAGGAAGCAAGAGTTATGATTCCTGTGCACTGCACTCCCCCTTGATGAGATCTATCCACTCATGAAATTTCATAACCCTAGGTAGTATAGTTTTGGAGATATGCTCCGGACAAAATTCAAGTATGAAAAACAACAAAGGGCAATAACTCAAAAATTAAGGAAGCAAGAGTTATGATTCCTGTGCACTGCACTCCCCCTTGATGAGATCTATCCACTCATGAAATTTCATAACCCTAGGTAGTATAGTATTGGAGATATTCACCGGACAAAATTCAAGTATGAAAAACAACAAAGGGCAATAACTCAAAAATTAAGGAAGCAAGAGTTATGATTCCTGTGCACTGCACTCCCCCTTGATGAGATCTATCCACTCATGAAATTTCATAACCCTAGGTAGTAAATTCAAGTATGAAAAACAACAAAGGGCAATAACTCAAAAATTAAGGAAGCAAGAGTTATGATTCCTGTGCACTGCACTCCCCCTTGATGAGATCTATCCACTCATGAAATTTCATAACCCTAGGTAGTATAGTATTGGAGATATTCACCGGACAAAATTCAAGTATGAAAAACAACAAAGGGCAATAACTCAAAAATTAAGGAAGCAAGAGTTATGATTCCTGTGCACTGCACTCCCCCTTGATGAGATCTATCCACTCATGAAATTTCATAACCCTAGGTAGTATAGTATTGGATATTCACCGGACAAAGTTCAAGTATGAAAAACAACAAAGGGCAATAACTCAAAAATTAAGGAAGCAAGAGTTATGATTCCTGTGCACCGCACTCCCCCTTGATGAGATCTATCCACACATGAAATTTCATAACCGTAGGTAGTATAGTTTTGGAGATATGCTCCGGACAAAGAACTGGACGCCGCCCGCCCGCCCACCCGCCCGCACGCCACGGGTGATCCCATAATACGTCCCGTCTTCGACGGGCGTATAAAAAAGATGCAACACCATGGTTGTCTATGTTGAAAACTTCTCATCAAAACGAACAGTGTAGATTTAGATCATAGATCAGACCAAACATTCTGCCTAGTGTGATCTTGATCTACACAGGCCGGCAAAGCAACTAGTTTTGAAAGGTGCTTATAGGGTTTAATGTTTCTTGGCTTTTTGGTGTTGTGTAAGCAGCTTCTCCTTTTTGCATAACATTTTCAAAAAGCACCCGCAGAAGCGTGAAATTGTCCCTCCAAAAACAGTAAAGAATTTATAAATACTAAACCTTATTGTTTCTTTCGTTTTATTTATCGGTAATCCATTTGTATATAAAACTAGATCTAATGCATTAATTATCATGTGCATTCCTTTTTATTTCGGCTGCAAGGAATTTTTTCTGAAAAAAGACAAGGCAGAATATTTTTTCTGCTGACCACACAAATTATGTTACATGGCTGCCCAGGTTTTCTTGAAACAACCATTACTAAATGCAAAAAGGCACTATCAGCTAGTTTAAAGGGGGCATGATATAGGCTTATTGCATGGTCATTTTATGTTGATATGAGGTCAGCATGTAACCAGGGAGATCTATTTGGCAGAGTGTGTACAAAAACAGGTGCATTACAACCCTCTCACTCTGGATGATTTGCATGGTAGGTCATACCCCTAATCCAAATTTTACTGCAAACATTTACATGTATGTACCCGGTGACAGGTGTGAAATCTTGTTGACAGATGGCTTAATTCACTCTGCTGTTAGCAAGATGGTGGAGTTCAAAATGATGGCGTACGAATCAGATAGAAATCTGATTATACAGAATGTGCAGTCTGATCTTGGATTAATACCATCCACTACTGAACTATGACTTAAGAAAGCTACTGCTTTTAGGTCTAAGAAATTAAGAAAATATTTAAAGCATGTACTTTTAAGATGGAAAACATGCTGAAACTTTAAATATACTACAGTTTTGACCCCCTCATCGGTGCTATAAGTAGATCTAAATCTGTCAGATTTTTTTCTTATTATTTCGGACACACATTCGGACAAGGTACATGTAAAACCTATTTTTTTGGCCACCCGTTTTTTTCAAAATCATAATTTCCTAAAGATTTGGACATTAAAAAAAAAAAATAATTATTTTTTTCTGTCTGAATACATTGGCGAATTACGGTGTATATATAGATATATTTTTCTTTACAAGTGTACAGACACTGGATGGTTTTATACATGATGGCTGTTTTGCAATCAGAAACTCCAACAGTTTTTCTCAGACCTGATATGACTTCACTGTCTCTATTTGAATATGATCCCACTTTATCTGCACATCTGCTGGGTCATGTGGCCTAACCAGTCCTTGAGAAATTGTGGCACAAAACCTGAAATTACCTGGAAAAACTACATACATGTATCACTTACGGGAATACCACTGAAATGCTTTTTTTCCTCACTTTTTGATAGTTATTTGTTTGTTCTTCTCTTACACTCCATCACTGTTACATATGAGATTTTACAGGACTGACAGCATACCTCTTCTTGATGGATACTTTGAGAGTTACGGCCATTTTAGTATTTACCCTTTCTGAAACGAGAAGTCCCTTTTTCAAAACATCAACATTAACACCGAATTCAGAATCAAGTTCTCTGTTATAACTGACAGGCTGTCCAGCATCCCTAAAATTACTAAAAAATCCTATTTTTTAGCTCCACTGGCCAAAGGCCAGCGGGCTTATGTCATGGCCCGGTGTCCGTCGTGCGTCCGTCCGGCCGTCCGTCCGTCCGTTAACTTTTATTTCAAACATCTTCTTCTCTGAAACTACCCGTCCAATTTTCACGAAACTTCACAGAAATGATCCTGCCATGGTCCTCTTCAGAATTTCTTGAAAGAATTTGATTCCTTCAAAAACTCTGGTTGCCATGGCAACAAAACTGAAAAATATTGGAAATCTTTAAAAATCTTCTTGTCTGAAACCATAAGGCATAGGGCTACCAAATTTGGTATGTAGCTTTATCTAGTAGACCTCTATCAAGTTTCTTCAAATTATAGCCCTGGGGTCAAAATTGGCTCTGCCCCAGGGGTCACAAGTTTTACATAGGCTTATATAGAGAAAACTTCACAAATCTTCCTGTACCTAGCCATAAGGCCTAGAGCTACCAAATTTTGCATGTAGCTTTATCTAGTGGGCCTCTACAAAGTGGGCCAAAATTTTAGCCCTGGGGTCAAAATTGGCCCCGCTGCAGGGGTCACAAGTTTTACATAGGCTTATATAGAGAAAACTTTAAAAATCTTCCTGTACCTAGCCGTAAGGCCTAGATCTACCAAATTTTGCATGTAGCTTTATCTAGTGGGCCTCTACCAAGTGGGCCAAAATTGTAGCCCTGGAGTCATAATTGGCCCCACCACAGGGGTCACAAGTTTTACATGGACTTACATAGTGACAACTTAAGAAATCTTCGTGTTTTGATTTTTCTTTTGAAATTAGCCTTGCATCAGGGGTCTTATGTTTTACAGAGGCTTCATTTGGACAAAACTTGAAAATCACCTTATTTATAAGCATACAGCATAGATTTGTATTATTTTGGCATGTGGCTTTATCTTGTGGACCTCTAGCAGGGTTCAAGTAATTATAGCTCTGGGATCAAAAATGGCTTTGCCCTGCGGGTCTCAACATTCACATGGGCTTTTACAGAGAAAACTTTGTAAGTCTTCATTTTGAAACCATTTGGCTGAGAATTGAAATGTTTACTATTTATGGTTTATATTTATAAGCCAGTGGAGCGATACAGGGCCATCATGGCCCTCTTGTTTTCATTTTGGCTCAAGTTCCTAAAAAAATGAAAAATCCAAATGGAATTCCTAAAAATGCCCGAATTGTTTCACTTCAATTCCTTTTTTAGCTCACCTTAGCACAACGTGCTAAAGGTGAGCTATTGTGATCGCCCTATGTCCGGCGTCCGTCGTCTGTCGTCCGTCGTCCGTCATCCGTCAACAATTTGTTTAAACATCTTCTTCTCCTAAAGCACTGGGCCAATCTTGATGAAACTTGGC
The DNA here is from genome assembly GCA_945859785.2 of Tridacna gigas. Classification (NCBI taxonomy): domain Eukaryota; kingdom Metazoa; phylum Mollusca; class Bivalvia; order Cardiida; family Cardiidae; genus Tridacna; species Tridacna gigas. Next base: position 25,098,084 of record OX244030.2, read on the forward strand.
AGGGATGTTCCTTGGGTGAAGCTCTACCAAAATTGTTCAAAGAATTGAATTCCACCCACAACTCTGGTTGCCATGGCAACAAAAAGGGAAAAAAAGCAAAATCTTTGAAAATCTTCTTCTCTGAAACTAGAAGGCGCAGAGCTTTGATATTTGGTATGTAGCATCTCCTAGTGGACCTCTACCAAGTTTGTTCATTTGATGCCCCTGGGGTCAAAACTGGCCCCACCCCAGGGGTCACAAGTTTGAGCATAGTAACAAAGAAGGAAAACTTTAAAAATCTTCTTCTCTGAAACTTGAAGGTGTAGAGCTTTGATATTTGGCATGTAGCATCTGCTAGTGGACCTCTACCAAGTTTGTTCATATGATGTCCCTGGGGTCAAAACTGGCCCCGCCCCGGGGGTCACAATTTCCAACATAGGAACAAAGAAGGAAAACTTTAAAAATCTTCTTCTGTAAAACTTGAAGGCATAGAGCTTTGATATTTGGCATGAAGCATCTCCTAGTGGACCTCTACCAAGTTTGTTCATATGATGCCCTTGGGGTCAAAACTGGCCCTGCCCCGGGGGTCACAAGTTCAAACATGGGAACAAAGAGGGGAAACTTTAAAAATCATCTTCTCTGAAACTGGAAGGCGTAGAGCTTTGAAATTTGGTATGTAGCATTGCCTAGTGGACCTCTACCAAGTTTGTTCATATGATGCCCCTGGGGTCAAAACTGGCCCCACCCCGGGGGTCACAAGTTTGAGCATAGTAACAAAGAAGGAAAACTTTAAAAATCTTTTTCTCTGAAACTTGAAGGCGTAGAGCTTTGATATTTGGCATGTAGCATCTCCTAGTGGACCTCTACCAAGTTTGTTCATTTGATGCCCCTGGGGTCAAAACTGGCCCCGGCCCGGGGGTCACAATTTCCAATATAGGAACAAAGAAGGAAAACTTTAAAAATCTTCTTCTGTAAAACTAGAAGGCATAGAGCTTTGATATTTGGCATGAAGCATCTCCTAGTGGACCTCTACCAAGTTTGTTCATATTATGCCCTTGGGGTCAAAACTGGCCCTGCCCCAGGGGTCACAAGTTCGAACATAGGAACAAAGTGGGGAAACTTCAAAAATCTTCTTCTCTGAAACTGGAAGGCGTAGAGCTTTGATATTTGGTATGTAGCATTGCCTAGTGAACCTCTACCAGGTTTGTTCATTTGATGCCCCTGGGGTCAAAACTGGTCCCACCCTGGGGTCAAAACTGGTCCCACCCCAGGGGTCACAAGTTTGAGCATAGTAACAAAGAAGGAAAACTTTAAAAATCTTCTTCTCTGAAACTTGAAGGCATAGAGCTTTGATATTTGGCATGTAGCATCTCCTAGTGGACCTCTACCAAGTTTGTTCATATGATGCCCCTGGGGTCAAAACTGGCCCCGCCCCGGGGTTCACAATTTCCAACATAGGGACAAAGAAGGAAAACTTTAAAAATCTTCTTCTGTAAAACTAGAAAGCATAGAGCTTTGATGTTTGGTATGTAGCATCGCCTAGTAGACCTCTACTAAGTTTGTTCATATTATGCCCTTGGGGTCAAAATTGGCCCTGCCCTGGGGGTCACAAGTTCAAACATAGGAACAAAGAAGGAAAACTTAAATTTTTTTTTTCTCTTAAATGGGAAGGAATAGAGCTTTGATATTTGGTATGTAGCATCTCCTAGTGGACTTCTACCAAGTTTGTTCCAAGGATGCTGCTTTGGTCAAAACTGGCGCAGCCCGTGGGGTCACAAGTTCGAACATAGGAACAAAGAAGGAAAACTTTAAAATTCTTCTTTTCTGAAACCGAAAGGTGTGGAGCTTTGATATGTGGTATGTTGCATCTCAGAGTGGACCTCTACCAAGTTTGTTCATATGATGCCCCTGGGTCAAAACTGGCCCCGCCCCGGGGGTCACAAGTTCGAACATAGGAACAAAGAAGGAAAACTTTAAAATTCTTCTTTAAAACTGGAAGGCTTAGAGCTTTGATATTTGGTATGTAGTGATTCTCTTCTAAGTTTGTTTGCCTATCTAAGCGCAACAAGTTCATTGAGTTCAAAATTGGGTCATCTTGGGTCATAAACTAGGTCACTAGGTCAAATTAAAGAAATACCTTGTTGGCACTCTCGAGGCCACATTATTTGCTCATTTGCCTTGAAAATTAGTTAGAAAGTTTGTCTTTATAAAGTCTCACATAAGATTAATTTGGGTCAACTTGGATCATAAACTAGTTCACTGGGTCAAATTAAAGAAATACCTTGTTTGCACTCTGGAGGCCACATTTATTGCTCAAATGACCTGAAATTTGGCCAGAATGTTTGTCTTGATGAAATACCAGATGAGTTTGGATTTGGGTCACCTGGAACCATAAACTAGGTCACTAGGTCAAAATAAAGAAATACCTTGTGGGCACTCTAGAGGCCACATTCTTTGCTTAATTGCCTTGAATATTGGTCAGAATGTTTGTCTTTGTAAAATCTCACATGAGTCTGAATTTGGGTCAACTGGGGTCATAAACTAGGTCACTTGGTCAAATTAAAGAAATAGCTAGTGGGCACTCTAGAGGCCACATTTATGATTCATTTGATTTGAAAATTGGTTAAAATGTTTCTTTTGATATAGTCAAAGACCAGTTCAAATTTGGGTCACCTGGGGTCATAATCTAGATCACTAGGTCAAATTAAAGAAATATCTTTAGGGCACTCGAGGCCACATTTTTTGCTCAGTTGACTTGAAAATTGGTCAGAATGTTTGTCTTCATGAAATATGGGTTTGAAATTGGGTCACCTGCAGTCAGAAACTAGGTCACATGGTCAAATTAAAGAAAAACCTTAAAGGCACTCTACTAAGGTGAGCGACCCAGGGCCATCATGGCCCTCTTGTTTTCTATATTCCTTGCAATTGGTTTACAGTTTTTCTTATTCAGAGTAGGCAGTGAAAGGCAGTTGAACAGTGGATATTCATTTGTCCAGCTGGTTGTTGGTTGTGACTGGGTGATGGAGGTGTGATTTATCAGGTAAATAGATAGGTTTAACTCTTTACCAAACGACAAATTGAAAGCATTTGCAGCCGACAATATAAATGTGATTGAAAAATTGAAATTTGTTTTGGGAAGGTTAGAAAACATTGTTGGAAAAGCAGAAAATGCTGGTTACCAGCACTTTCTCCTTTTCCTACAATGTTTTCAAGAGGCTTTTTCTTCAGGGTCGTTAAAAGTCGGGATTTTGTGGTAAAGAGTTAAGCCACATGTCCCGGAGAAGACTTTCTGAGGGATAAGTTCATGCTCCTTCACTGACAGTGTAGCATACACAGAGTAACAGAAGAATTTCCCACTTACTTAAAAAAGGAGTTGGAATACACAGCCCAATGAATGATTATACAACCCAATATCACATGTGTATTACCACACTGAACAACTTACAAAGTAACTAGATTACACTTCTGTGCTATGTGCTTCTATATTTGCTGCTCTGTTAATAGTAGTTTATATATAGAAACTGTTTAAACAATTTCTATGAAAGTCCTCTTTAAGTTAAAATGTATGACTTAAAGAGATGAGTCAGTATGCTGATATCTATATACATGTGCTGGAGACAGGTTTTAGTGGCTATTTGTAGTTACTGATAAAATATCGATTATTGTGAGCATGATCACCATTATGTAAATTAAGTACATGTATCATTACATGGCTTTTTAGACAGTGACTGGTGTGCTAGACAGTGTTTTGTGCAAATCTTTCTGCTGTTTCCTAGCTACATACATGTACTTTCTAGTGAATACTGAAATTGTTTAGGGCCGTTCCAGCAAAAAACCCTTAGGAGGGGAGGGAGGCACATTTTCCTCAACATATATTCCCTTTTTAGGAACAACCCACTAACTGCAAAACTTCTGCCATACATCTCTGTTAGAACAAATAGAAAAAACATTAACTGCTCTGAAGTTACAAAAGAGACCCACCATCTCTGTTCAAATTATAAAACAGCCTTACTCCCCCTCAGGATTTTTTTTTCTAGAACTGGCCTGATGAGTAGCATACTCTTTTTCAAGAATGAAAAAAAATATATTAAGAACCAAAAACTAAAAAATAATACATAAAAAGAACAAATGGTGAGGAAATGTGGTGGCTAGAAGGGGAGATGGGGAGGCCACAAGTAATGGTAAATTTCTGTTCCAATGAGACACTAATTATTACAAGTGTATAGATAGTGGACACTTTTCAAATACTGTGTCAGTCCTTCTTTATGGGTTCTTTCAGTTAAAGTAATTTTATGTCATCTTATATATTTCAGGTCGCAGCTAACAAACAGCTGAGACAATGATACTCTGTAAGAATCTTTTCCTGCAACTAAAACATTTTTTGTGAATTCCTTCTTGTCAAATATGCAGTGGTAAGTCCATTTAAAAGCCCGCCTGGGTAGCTCAGTGGTTAGAGTATTCTGACTCGTGACCTGGTGGTTGTGAGTTTGATACCGGTTGAGGGTAACTTGCTTCCCGGCAATTTTTCGCCTGTCACCTCTGATGAATGTGAGAAAAGTAGTCGGTGGCTTTGGAAAGAAAAGTTGTGTCAGTACTGGTGTGAGAAAGCCAGGAAACACATGGGTGTCACTGACCGCCATGATATGACCTAAGCTGTTACACTGGCGTTAAACTCCAATACAAACAAACCAGTCCATTTAAATGTTTTTGCCCACCCTATTTTAACTCTTACCGTGCCGCCTGTGTATGGCTTATCAGTTCTCCCAGTGCCCGAAATTTACTACAGGCTAAAAATAGCCACTTGACCAATACACTATTTAAGTTAATGAGCTGATAACATCCAACATGTGGTGTGTATTGGGGCTGTGATTATATCAATGGAAAGGGCAGGATTTAGGCTTTACAGTGATGTAATTTTCTTCTCTTTTTTTGAACTACAGATAAATTACTGGCAACTTAATGTCAGATTAATGTATCAAAACAAACTTGTGAATGACAAGGTTTTATCCATTATTATGTCATAAGACCCAGTCAGCATCTCTTTGGCTCATAGAAACCTGTATTGTTATATAACTGACATAAATGTTAAACAACTTTGGTGGAATTAAGATATTTTGGCCCTTTTTCCAGCGAATTATTTTACAATTTGAACAGTACTCCGAGCTCCAATTTTTTACAATTTACACATTAGACAAATTTAAAGAGTATGTCACTTTTCAATACATATTTTCCTCAAGAATTTTGCCTATGTGTGATAAAACATGTTAAATAGACAATGAAAAAAAGTTTTCAGGGTTGCAAGTCACCAGGTGAATTACATGTTTGCCCTGGTTCAGTGGTAAACATCATTTTTATTGAACCGGTATCATCCTTTCCCCACCCACTCTGGGTTTCAGGTAAACAGTCTAAATCATTCACAGATTGCTGCAAATCTTCATTGCAACATTATCTTTATCATTCTCTGAATCACATCAATCCAACTTGCCCATTTTCAGAATCCTCCATGCCAAAAAATCGTCTCTAAAACCCCGTTCACATTCACCCTTCCCACCGCCATGTTTTCGTAATGAATAATTGTGCACTGATGTTGGAAAATCCTAAGATATATTTGTGTGTTGAAGAGGTCTTGGTGATATTTATAGATAAGATCATGTGAGAACATTTCTGTAACAGATTAGTGGTAAATTTCCATTCATACATTCACATATTTACTCATACCGAGGCTAATTTTGCACTCAGTCCCGAAAACGTAAATATACGTGATCGGCACTCAGAATGAGACTGAGTAAAAGCGTAAATATATGTGATTGGCACAGTAAGGGTTAGTTATAAAATTCCTAATTTTAGCCCTAAATTTGCCCTAAAAATTCTTCTTATTTTTGTCCCTAAAATTAGCCCTAATTTTGTGCCAAAAAGTGTTGGACAGACTGAATCGAAAATATTATGGACATAGAAAATGCTGGTAACCGGCATTTTCTCCTTTTCCCACAATGTTTTCCAAAGCTTCTTTCCTTGGGTCATTAAAGCACAGAATTGTGTGGTAAAGGGTTAAATGCAAAATTTTATTTGTCCACTCGATCTTCTCCATCTATAAAACGCCCTTTAAGTATTCATGCCCAGCATCAGCATGTTCCCTTTGCAATGAATTTATTTGCAGAATGAAAATTTGTTTGGGTTTGCCCTTTATATGTTAAGAAAAGTGATATGTTTAATTTTCCACCCTTTTTCTTTTGAACCCTGTGTCATTAGGAGTCATGAGTATGACATTAAGATGTGCCTAGTATCACATGACACTTTGCAATGAATGTTTGCAGAATCATGGCCCTTTCCATGTTAAATACTATGTCTTATTTGTTTCTGTTCTCTAACCTCTTGCTTATTTTGGGTGGAATTTGCCAGTGGTATGACATCTAGTTGTGACATCTAGGTATGCCTAGTGTTAGCATGTTCCTTTGTTTTGAGCAGCTGCAGTTATGGCCATTTTAAGTACTACCTTTGATTTGTCAGCTCTTCTCAATTTTTCTCCTGCATTCAATATAGATGAAATTGTACAGGAGTCATCAATAAGATATCTTGTTGTGGCTAAAGTCTCCTTGTCCTTTTGCAATGAGTACTTGCAGGGTTATGGTCCTTTTAGCTCACCTGAGCACAAAGTGCTCAAGGTGAGCAATTGTGATAATGCTGTGTTCATTGTGTTTTGTGCGTCATGCGGTGGTCAACATTTACCTTGTATGCACTCTAGAGGCACATTTTCAGTTGGGTACTCATGAAACTTGATCAGAATGTTTGTCTTGATGAAATCTCGAACAAGTTCGAAATTGGGCCGTGTCGGGTCAAAGTAGGTCACTGGGCTAAATCTTAGAAAAACCTTGTGTGCACTCTAGAGGCCACATTTTCAGCCTTATACTCTTGAAACTTGGTCAGAATCTTTTTTCTCGATTATATCTTGGACAGGTTCAAAATTTGGTCATGTCCGTAGGTCACTGGGCTAAATTTTAGAAAAACCTTGTGTGCACTCTAGAGGCTACATTTTCAGCCTGATACTCTTGAAACTTGGTCAGAATGTTTGTCTTGATAATATTTTGGACAAATTCAAAATTGGGTCATGTTGGGTCAAAAAGTTGGTCATTGGACCAAATCTTGGGAAAACCTTGTTTGTACTCTAGGGCCACATTTTCAGCCTGAAACTTGTGAAAGCTGGTTGGAATGTTTGTCTTGATGATATATCTGACAAGTTCAAAATTGGGTCATGTAGGGTCAAAGAATAGGTCACTGGGCTAAGATCTTAGAAGAACCTTCTACTTGTTTGCACTGTAGAGGCCACATTTTAAGCCTGATATCTCTTGAAACTTTTTTCAGAATGCTTGTCTTGATAATATCTTTTACAAGTTTGAAATTGGGTCACATCGGGCCAAAAAGTAGGTCACTAGAACTAATCTTTAAGAAACCTTATGTGCACTGTAGAGGCCATATTTTCAGCCTGAAACTCATGAAAGGTTTTGTTGGAATGTTTTTCTTGTTGATATCTCAGACAGGCTTTAAATTGGGTCATATGGGGTCAAAAAGTAGGTCACTGGGCTAAATCTTAGAAAAACCTTGTGTGCACTCTAGAAGCCACATTTGTAGCCTGATACTCATGAATCTAGGTGAGATTGTCTTTCTCGATGATATGTCAGACAAGTTTGAAACTTGGTCATGTCAGATCAAAAAGTAGGTCACAGGGCTAAACCATAGGAAAACCTTGTGTGCACCATAGCGGAGGCCACATTTCCAGCCTTATACTGATGAAGAGTGGTCAGAATGTGTATCTTGATGATATATCAGACAAGTTCAAAAGTGGGTCACATTTTGTCAAAAAGTAGGTCACAGGGCCAAATCTTAGAAAAACTTCATGTGCACCACAGAGGCCACATTTTCAGCCTGATTCTCATGAAACTTGGTCAGAAAGTTTGTCTTGATAATATCTTGGACAAGTTCCTAAGTGGGTCATATCTGGTCTCAAAGTAGGTCACTGTCCCAAATCTTAGAAAAACCTTGTGTGCACCGTAGAGGCCTCATTTTCAGCCTAATACTCATGAAACTTGGTCAGAATGTTTGTCTTAATGATATCTTGGGCAAGTTTGAAATTGGGTCACATTGGTTCAAAAAGTAGGTCACTTACACTCATGTGCTTTACATCATTAAAACCAGGATCTCTTGAGCTTTCTCAATGTAGATGACTTTACTCAGGTGAGCGCTTTAGAACCAATAGCCCTGTTGTTTGTTTTAAATATTTTTTTTGATTTATCTGCTTTTTTCTCCTAAACACCTGGCTGTATTTGGATTAAACTTGAAAGGACTCATTAGTATATTATATTCTTCCTAGGGTCAGCATTGAGTCTCTCTGCAACTGTGTATGCTTCCTTCTTTGTGACATTGTTGAAATAAATGTTACGAGGATGAAAAGACTAAAAGCGGTTTCCCTCTGAATTTATTGGACGGCTGTACATTGATGAATACCATGACAAAGGAGCCTGAAAACAATAATGAACGTTTAAAAGACACGGTTCTCATGAAAATATAAGAAACAAGCAATGAACGACTTTAAAACACACAGTGGCAACGATTACCTACCAGGGTCAAAATAATAACTAGAAGCATGAAATGCGATGAAAATACATAAGTTTCCTCTTTTGAGGTCTGACTTTAAGTGATGAGGGCTATAGGCTGGATTAGTTGTGCCATGCAAAAGGATGAAAACATCTCACACACACACACACACCCTTTCACCCTTCCTTCACTCTCACATTGATAAGAGTTAAGGTTAATGGTGAAGCATGTTACCTTGGCTACCTATATGAAACTTAATATTGATAATAAAGAAACTAAAACTTTAACTGAATTTCATAGAACTAGCAATTTTTTTACTGACAAGTATAACTGTTTGTAAGGCCGATGTCAGCAATTCTAATACACATTTTTATCCATAGATTTTGGGAAGAGTTAGTTCCTTGTAGTACAGGTCATGGTTAGATATTTAGGCAAGAATCTTTATGGTGTCACACCACTGTTTTTTTGCCATATTGAGAATAGACTGAAATTGACCATCTTTGAAGCTTCACAGATTGCTTAATGGCAAACCTTTGGCTTTACAGTCTCTTGCTCTCAAAAGTACAGTCATAGTCCTTCAAAAAAATGCATAAAAAACAACATGTCAACCGATTGCATTTTTCGCTAAATCCCAATCAGTACAAGCACCCTAGAAATTGTCCTCTCAAAAACGCTTGTTCACCATGACCCCAATTTTTTGTTCCTCCACTGATACAAAATAGTCCAATCAATATATGATAAATTCACATCAAAATGGTCCCTTACTACCTAAATTTGAAGCAAATCTAAATTATATACCACCAAGCCCTCTCAGCTCCACAAAACAGTGCAATAAAAGTGCTACTGCAAAACTTCACATCAGACCACATTTGACTACTACGACCCGGAAGCAATATGGCAGTGGTGTGACACCTTATATGGGCTAGTTACTGGTTTGGGGCCATGAAAAGTTCTGTATATTATATGTACTTTGGTAGGACTTGATTCTCTTGACTATTATCAGAAACACCAAAGCTCCTTGTACAAATACTGTTACCAGCCAGTTGAAAAAAAAAAAATTGAGGAGGGTTAGGTTCCAGCCAGTTAGAACATTGGTTTGCAAGAATATTACAGATGCGATCTAGTTACTGGTTTTGGTCCAGGACAAGTTCTTCATAGATCAAGTGCTTTGAATTTGGTAGGACTTGCAATAAAATCCTGACAAGTATTTGGTTATAACAAGGGTTAATGTCAGCTATTGTAATACTGGTTAGGGTTCAGGTATCAGGGTGCCCAATCACACACTGTAGTATGTAATTCACTTATAAATTCTACACTGCGAGTACAAACTTTTCAGTGCTTATGTGCATACACACACTGTAAAAAGTATGCACATACAGAAAGGAAAGTAATTACATACACTGCACATACCAATTAAATACCATTTCATATTCATTATTTCCCCATTATATCAAGCTGTGTTCAGCTTAAAGTTCCTGTTGCAGAAGGTCTAGACCAAGATCAGACAACAGAGAACATGCAGTATCATCTTTGATGTAAATTTTCTATTTTGTGAGGTATTCTGGTGAGAGCTGCCTTGAAATTGCCATACCTTTCTTTTCTACCGATGAACTCACCTGAGCACAAAGTGCTCAAACTGAGTCATTGTGATCACTTGAAGCCTGTCACCTGTCTGTTGTCCTGGTCAACCGCAATTATAAAAACCACTTCCTAGAAAGTGCAGGGTAAGATGAATTGAAATTTTATGCGCAAACTCCATATTAATACATATTAGAGCTGCACTCTGTAAAAAGGGGGCTTAATGCATCTCCAAAAAGTATTGATTCATGTCAGCCTGCACACTCTGTGCAGCCTTACATGGATCTTAACTTTTTGCTATTTATAAATCAATTGCATGTCCAAGGACCATGCTACATGTACCTCCAGATTCCGTCAGTTGTTAGACTAAATGGATTATAAGAGTCCTTCATTATTTGATGACTTGCTTGGTATCATGCATCATGAAGATGCATTTAACCCCCTTTTGCCAGAGCATAGTGCATATATACTATTTGACATGAGGCATTTCAGGATAGTCTTGTATCAAAGTTGTGTCCTTTTGGTCAAACATTGCCAGCCCTGGGCGTCACAAGTTAAACAGATTGATGAAAAGATAAAAATCTTCTTGTCTTAAACCCATGGGGTTAGAATGTTGATATTAGGTGTGTGGCTACTTCATTAGATGGTCTTTTGTCAAAGTTATTCAAATTGTGCATCAATGATAGTCCAACCCATGGGGTCATATGCTTTACATTGTGTTCTTCTGGAAGACATTTAACTCTGCCAAAAGGCAAAATTTGGGACTATACCAAATTTAAAGCATTTGCAGACAATAGATTAAATGTAAGTCAAATGATGATTTCTGTCTTTGATAGGGTAGAAAATATTGTGGGAAAAGGAGAAAATGCTGGTTGCCAGCATTTTCTCCTTTTCCCACAATGTTTTGAAAAGCTGTCTCTAGAAACTTATGATTGTGTGGTAAAGGGTTAAAGAATCTTCTTGTCTGATAGCACTTAGTTCTTGGGTTGTTAAACTAGGTGTGCAGCATCAAATGATGGTCCATTATAATATAATGTATTGAAATTGTTTTGCTTTGGTTAAACATGGCTTTACCCTTGGGCCACATATTGCACAATAAGTTATCTTGGGTCTTTTTCCTCTTTTCTGAACTTGTAATTAGGTGTAGAGCATTTATACTTGGTGTTAACTATCATATAATCATTTAACCCATTACTGCACAATGACGCCTTTTGATGCCCCTAGGAAAGAAGCCTTTTGAAAACATTGTGGGAAAAGGAGAAAATGCTGGTAACCAGCATTTTCTCCTTTTCCCACAATGTTTTCTACCCTATCAAAGAAAGTTGTACCATTTGAGCCACATTGAAATTGTCATCTGCAAATGCTTTCAATTTGGACAAGGCTAAAATTTTGTCGTCTGGTAAAGGGTTAAGGGCTGAAGTCAAAGATCAAGTTCACTTGCTAAATATAGAATAGAAAATAAACTAAGGAATCAGTGATAACTCTTTGAAAGAAATGTGCTAGAATGATGAATGTAAGCAGTTTGATAGCTTGATATGCAAGGTCATGCTCAATTTTTATTTTTCCTTGGAAAAAGTAAAGGCAAATGCCACTGTATCAAAAATTTTAGAGCAATGTGAAATTTTCAGTAGCATCTTTGAGCTATGTTTCTCTTTGTTGGTTGGTCTTGATGAAGATAATATGCCCATCTTCTTTGTATGCTTGAAGCAAAGTATTATGGAAGATCTTGATATGCAGATGGTGTGTAACTTTCATTGTTTGTATGAAGGTCAAGGTCACTGTAACTTAGAATAGAAAACTGGAAATCTGCAGTTACCTTCAGTATTCAATTAGCTATGTACTTGAAACTTGGGAGTAGGCCTTGCTATTCAAATTGGACAGATACCATCTCTATACCAGGTAAATATCACTGTTACTTATAGGCACTCTAGTGGCCAAAAGTAAAATGTGGTGGGTGTGGGGGGGGGGGGGGCGGGGGGAGGGTTCATATTGAAGACAAGTTTTTTAAATGTATGGATATTATTGTAAGTCTGAAAATGTGTTACAGTTTATTCTGTCAAAGTACCAGTTGCTGGAAAAAAAATGCTGAAAAAAATTTCATTTTGTTGTATTGTATTAAATGCAATTATGCTACCTTAGCTCTGCGTTAAAAGTTAACCACATTTGATTTCTGTTTGAAATATGATAAATATGTTTTTATGCAAGATGGAATCTATTGATATACATTCTACAACTACGGCTGTACTGAGTAACTGGTGAACAAGTATGCATTAGTGAAATACATTTTCATGAAATACATACTTGCTGTCATCGGTTAACCTTTCACATGCAAAATCTTAGCAAATTCTCCCCAAATTCGCAAAATTTCTATTCTGTATTTTGAATTGTTTTATTATGATGCAATTGTGCTTTGGTAATTAAACATATCAGATCAACAGTGTGTTATATATCTTTTCCAGCCTTTTAGCTACCCTTCATTCAGCCAGCCATTTTTCCCCTCTTTTACCATAAGATTCTATTTTTGTCACTGGCCAATACGTTTGTGCACCAGCATCACTTAAGTCTTTGTTCCCCTCCATTCGCTCAGTTCACACCCGGCATTAAACTGGTCCAAATTGAAAGCATTTGCAGACGACAAAATAAATGTGATTGAAAAATTGGAATTTATTTTGGAAAGGGTAGAAAACATTGTGGGAAAAGGAGAAAATGCTGGTTATCAGCATTTTCTCCTTTTGCCACAATGTTTTCAAAAGGTTTCTTTCACAGGGTTGTTAAAAGTCGGGATTGTGTGGTAAAGAGTGAATGAAGTCAGAAAAAAATAAACATTTAAGTTCTCAGCTGGTAAGTCTTTTCTCTTGCCATACAGTTCTTCTTGGTCCAGATCTTGTTTGCACAGGCGAGCGATACTGGACCATAATTGTCCTCTTACTTAAAATCTTTACTACACAACTCAAAAATACGGACATGTGCTAATTGAAAGCATTTGCAGATGACAATTCAAATGTGGCTCAAATGATGGAATTCGTCTTTGATAGTGTAGAAAACATTGTGGCACCCAGCATTTTTTTCCTTTTCCCACAATGTTTTCAAAAGGCCTCTTTCCTAAGGTCATAAAAACTCATGATTGTGTGGAAAAGAGTCAATTGTTGTCTTTTTTATATGGCAGGCACTTTAACCCTTTTCTGGTGAAAGCAGCCTTCTATTGGGGCCAGAATAGTGATAAACCATGCGATCTGGAACTAAATTGAAACATCTCTAGGAGCATACTCTGCTTTGATCACCTGTGAAAGTTAGCATGTCAACAGTGTGGCACCAGCGCACCAACATAGTGAGAGGGGATGATTTTGGCAACTTCGGCACATCATTGGCGGCAAACCTAAGGTACTTTGTCCCAAACCAGGGCTTCACCTAGATAGTCTTTGGTCATAACATGTAATCCAGCTTCTGAGCTAGGACAAAACCAGAGCAACATTGGGTCTATGAGAATGTTAACCCACTTTTAAAAAGGAAAACACCCTAGTATACCTGCTGTCTTTCAACATGAGGAAAACCGGCTAACAATTAGTGTGAATATGTGTTTTAGTAAGAGATCTGGGCTGGTCTTTAGTAAAGCAGATTTCAAATCTGTGAGAGCCAAGCACAACTTTCAGCTTCTTTTGCAGAGCATAGATCAAGATCAGACTGTTCAGAACATGCAATCTCATCTTTGATGTACTCTGACATTTTGTGAGGTATTCCAGTGAAAACGGCTCTGAAATTGCAATATCTGTCCTGGCTATTGGTTTGAAATATCCTTTCCACATTTTGCAGGCACTTTTAACCCTTTACCTCACAATGATGCCTTTTAAAGACCCTGGGAAAAAAGCCTTTTGAAAACATCATGGGAGAAGGAGAAAATGCGGGTAACTAGTATTTTCTCCTTTTCTCACAATGTTTTGTGCCTTATCAAAGGAAAATTACACTATTTGAGGCACATTGAAACTGCCTTCTGCAAATGCATTCAAGTTGGACAAGGCTAAAATTTCATTGTCTAGTAAAGGATTAAACTATTCCAAATCAGTATTATTCAGGGTCATCCAAACTGAAAGGATTTGCAAATGACAAATTTGACTCTAGTGATAAAGTTTGTTATAGAAAGAAAAAAAAAAAGCATTGGGAAGCAGAGCTCGAGACAGAGGAAGTGATTTTGATTCCAAAATTGAAAATGATAGTTATTCGCCACTAAACCTATGTTGTGGGAACTTATTAGAATCATCTCAGGGAGACAATTCTAATGAGTACGCACAACATAGGTTTTGGAAGAGAAATAATGGACTTAGAATACCATCACTCTTTCTTATCTGGAGCTCTGAGGAAAGTATAACAGCTGCATAACCTTGATTTTTACCATGGCTTCCTTGCTCTCAGTTGTAAAAACACAAAATTGTTTTGTGGGGATAGTCGTTTTCATGTCCGGGCCATAAATTTTTTCCCTTGAACTTAATTTCTAATTAACTATGCACAAATGTTAACCACATGGAGACAATGTTTCATGCGCAAGAGTCATGTCCGTTGGGTAAAGGTCAAGGTCACAAAATGGTCAAATGTTTTCAGGGGATAGTATACGTTTCCGGCCTTAAACTTTTTTAATCATGAATGAATTCTAGTATAACTTTGCAGAATTGTTAACCACATAAAGCCAGTGTGTCATGCGCAAGATTCATGTCCTTAGGTTAAAGGTCAAGGTCACAGGTCTTTCGGTTAAAGGTCAAGTATGTTGCCGGGGTAGCGCTTTTAGTGTCCAGTCCATCACTTTTTTCTTTACGACTTGATTTCAAAATAACGTAGCACAAATGTTAATCACATTTAGACGATGTGTCATGCGCAAGATTCATTTAAACACTCTTTTTGACAGCCTATGATGTACTCTGAACAGAGAAAACTGGTATTTTGCCGACCGGACCATATGCATTTCACTTTGTGCTCGTTGTCGGCAGTCCTTTAACTGTCCGACAGTTCGAACTAAGTAAGAGAAAGAAAGGTGGTCTTTTACAACAGGTAGTCCTTTAATGCAAGTTCACAGTTACCTCTTAGCAAAAGTCGCGAGTTTTTAAAAATCATGAATAAGAAGGCGATTGAAAATATTGTGGGAATAGGGGAAAGAGAAAATATGGGTAACCAGTATTTTTTTCTTTTCCACAATGTTTTTTATCCTTTCACAAATGTATCATTTGAGCCACATTTAATCGTCCTCTCCAAAAGCTTTCATTTGGGACATGTCTAGAATTTTATCGTCGGTAAAGATTTAACAATGAGGTCATTAAGACAAGGTTAACCGTATCTTCTTGACAGATAAGGAACACGAGTAATCAGAGTACATATCTTTCTCTTTTCACATGCCTGATCTTTTTTCATCCCTGCATATATGCTAGAGAAGTTGTAATGATCATGGTTTTGGTCTATAAGCAAGTATTGTACATATCGAGGGGTGAATACGAAACTATTCCAGTTGCGTTTCGAAAAATTATACAGAAGAGGGAAAAACGCTTCTCATTTCTGTGAAAAGAATAGTTAGATCATCTTGTTTTAGATATGTTATGTTGAGCTGAGAGCATGAATTCAGCACAACATAATTAAACAAGACGATCTAACAACGCTTTTCGCGGAATTGAGTTTTTTTTCCCCCTCTCCTGTAATATTTTCCAAAATGCAGGTGGAATAGTTTCGCATTCACCCCTCGATATCTACAAGAAGAAAGTTGAGCAATGCTCTATGAAAAAGGGGTTTAATGCATCTGCAAAAACTTTCGACCCATTTCAGCCTTAGATTGATTACCTTCCCTGATACAGCAAGTGTATAGGGACCGATACAGGCTACTAATCAAAGGACTGATAGTCCTGAGAGTCGCCTGGATGGTAATGGGTTAGAAGTTTTCACGCTTTTTTGTTCAAATCTATTAAACGCATTCGAGATACAAAATAACTCAACTATAAGGCAGTATTATATGCAAGCATATTTCTAAGTTGTCATCCTAAAATTACAAACATATTAAAATTTACATTAAAGCAAATATATGTGATGAGAATTAAAATTTAGGCACAAGGAACAGGTTTAAAAAGTTCAAAGTCTCTTACCCCAGGCAACTTCATTTAAAAAATTGTTTTAAAAAGGTACAATCAATACAAAACAAGTCATTTCGTTGAAATGATATCCACCTCCGGAAAAAAACTTTTTTTTTTTTTTATAGAAACATTAAGAGGTATTTTGTTCTGCATGTAAATGACCTTTTTTGGTGAAAATATACATTAAGCCCCCTTTTTCCATAATAGGGAATTTCATTAAATTAAAACAAATACTGATTGTCTGTGACTTATGATAAACAATAAAATATGAATTTTCATAAAATTTTGTCCAGTAGTTAAAGAGATTGGTCCAGAATAGAAATATACATCAAACCCCCTTTTGCTATGACACCGCTTTAAAAACAAAAACAAAATACAACCGAAAGACATCAAGCGCCCTTTTTCCATGACAAGGCATTACATTTTAAAAAAAAAGTGTATCGGCGGACTATCATAAGGACCACATGTATGAAGTTTCATTAATTTTCGTCAATGATTTTAGAACATATCTGTCTGAATGGATGGAAGATCGGACGGACGAACAGACGGACGGACAGACAACATGAAAACCATATCTCCCCTCCCCCACCCCGAAATTCAACGGGGCGTAATAACTGTCTAAGTTAAATCAATATTTACAGTTCCTCCCTAGCTTGATAATGCCTGTAAAGAATATGGACAAAAATTATGGTTCTAGTTTGATAAAAATGTTTTTCTAGCGCAGAATCTGGGTGACTTAACTAACATGTATATCTTCATTCTTACACATTTTGCTAAAACAAGCATTCTAAATAATTTCAGTAGAATAGGGAATACATTTTCTCCCCAGATTTAGAGCAAGTTGTTTTTATAGGACACAAATTTTCTAGAATTGGACAACATGGTTATACATATATCGTTTAATTTCAATAATTGTCCTTTCCAAATACAGGATGCTAGATATGAAATTTGGGTATAATTGCTTATACAGTTTCAGAGGCTGTTAGTTTGAAATGTTACTACATGTACTCAGTTCTGAAGCTTCTGTGACGTTTATAGAAACAGAGCTGAACCACTTGAACAATTTTACAAGAGGACCATTTAGGCAACATTAGTATGGAACTCAACTGAACTCTGTCTTCTGGTATTGGATCTAGTGACAAACTTTTAGACCAAAAATACTCTTTTGCAACTCACCCATATCTAATCTAAGCCTGACAAGTTCCGTGAGTACTGGACTGAAAATAAATGGATTCTACAGTACTAGATCTATTACGGTTCTGTCTGATTTGACCTAGTGACAACCTTTTTCTTTTAACCCCTGGTGACCTACTTTCAGTTTTGTCAAAAATTATTATTAAGACAAACAGCCTGGCAATTTCATGATCATTGGACTGAAATGTCTCTGGAGCACACACAAATATTTGAGTCAGTAATCTACTTGTCCTTTGGAAATAATTTGTATTTGTTGCTATCTGGGTTCAATTTTTGTCCACAGTGGACTCTAAGAATGTGGTTGCTACAGCTCAAGAAAAGCAATATAACCCAATGGCATGATCGTCAGCCTTTTAACTTTGTCTTTGTTTTATAACGTCCCAGGAATTAGTACTGCTTCCACACCAATTGAAAATTTTAGAGATCTACATGTATACTGCTTTGGCTTATGTTTGTGGTTCGCTCTAAATTACCCTGTACAACAACCCTTTACAAGATTACAAACACGCCAATAAAGAACTTGTTCGAGTGGGTTAACATTAATATGTTCTATTATATTTGAAATATGGAGGAGTAAAAAGTCAAGTTCTCAGATTGCTGGTTGTTAGAACTGCGTAGTTTCAAGTCGAATTCCCGTGTGAATTCAGATTTTGGCAGTTACGAAAGCACCTTGCATTCTGACACCCGCACTAATAAATTGTTGTTTCATAAATACTAGATCTAGGTTAATCGCACATTAAAAAAAAAAAAAATCAGCAGACTTTTACAAATTCACCTCAAACGAAAAACAATTAATCAAAAAAAGTATACTTTAAACACTCTCTCTGCATGGATCAGTAAAGCGTTAGGTCGGTGTACGCTGAAAATAAGGGCCGCTTTGAACAGCGACTGATTCATAAATATGTAAATTTATAAAGAATTCCGTGGTGCAAATGACGTTACACGTCACGTGATTATAAGATCTATATTTGTCGCACAGTTACATTCTAGAAAGCACCTGCTAAGCGATGACTTGGTACAGCCTAGAACCGTGCGCATTACATACGCTATGTACGATCTCTGTGCACCTAGAATATTGGTGTGCAAAGTATTTAAAGTCTAGAATAAAAAGCTCTGAAGAAGCAACGTGTAAAAATGTTTAAGAAGGCGATGCAACCATTCCAAGTCGTTATAAATTTGTTTTAAAAAAATAGCCAACTGTTGGGAAAAATCTCCATTGAAATCTTCAATGTCAACTCGGTATCGCCTTTCTCTTTCCGACCATAAGTTGAGTGTTGAATTGTGATGAGACTTTTAACAATTAAGGACAGATTGTGAGATTTAGAATGTACTTGTAATGGGTAATTATCGAACCATTTTCACTGAGAACTGTCCACAAATAAAAGCGTGTCGTAGTTAAGACGCTTGTCGTCGGAGAGTATTTTTCAGCGTGTCCGCAAACTTGTTTAGGTCACGACGGCTATTTTTAGATATATACATAATGCGCTATATTTAGAGATGACGTCTGTGTAAGCGATAGGATATCGTGTACCCATGTGGACGAAAAGATTGTTTCAAAGGTTTAAACCGTTAAAAAGCTAAGTCTTTGTAGACATATTCATCATGACAAAGGCACAATTGTAAGTTATTTACGACAGAAACTGGGTTGTTTACCGAATTATTAGAAAACTATGTTTTATCTCGTAAACCGGAACTCGGCCAGGAAGCAGTACAAGGCCGGAGGTATGCTACGTCACCCCATAGATCAGGATGATAACAATGAGAGCCTGGTTGCTACGCAACCAGGCGACTCAAAAACGTCTATTTATATAATAGCCATGTCGCGGGACTAATAGTGATTCAAGGGACGTCACTCTCACTTCCGGAGCAGTAGATTTTCCGACATTTTTTACCTCAAAATAAGTGACTTGTATTTTTGGTATCACCTTTTAATATTTATTTTTGCTAATATTCATTTAGTTTCGATTACCGATTTTAAATGGTTCAAACGGTGCAAATAGTCGCCATGTTACCCATACAGCCAAACTGGAAATGCGTAAGATGCTGTGATCGGCTATTCTGTAACATACATGTTGCCCAATATTAAAAGCAACGACACAATAGCCTACGCCAGTTTTAATATGTAAATCTGCAACGGGGACCAGGTTTCACCCTGCGCAGTCAGCGAAGGATGTCAGGGGAAATACTTTTTGCTATTGGTCAATTTTCTGCATGTCAAAGACCAATATAGATCTACCTCATGATTCAGTCGGTTGTTAGAGAAGATTATCCATGCTAGGTTGCGCAACAGGTGTAGTTCTCTATACTTGAACAATTCATTGCAATCGCCTCTCTGTAGATGTGGCTCAGTTGAATCAATGGAACATTTCTTGCTAAAATGCCCAATTCATGATGACTTCATTTAAACTCAAGTATAAATGAGCCTCGCTCTTGCAAAAGGGGGCTTAATGCATCTCCGTGATGCATTATACCAAGCAAGTCATCACGTGATTATGGGTCTATAAAAACCATTTTGTGTTAAAGCCGACCTAATCATAAGGTGGACTTGTCCTTTGACATACAGAAAATTGACGAATTGCGAAAAGTTTCGGACTGCGCAGACTGACCTGGGTCGAAACTTTTCGCAGATGCATTAAGACCCCTTTTCACGGAGCATGGCTCAAAGGATATAGCAAGAGTCTCACTTCGAATCACCCTTTACGGAGGTGAAAGCCTTAGCCTTCATGATAATGAAAAAGATATTTGCTGCAGTGCACACTTTTATCCGTGCTAGTGGACGACTTAATCTTAGTCTTCTCAGTGACAATACAGTATTCCCCTGTAGAAAATAGCTGAAGACATTCAAAGAATTCTCCCTCTTTGTCTTGTATGTATGGTTTGATCTATTACATGATACCTAAATATTCTTCCTAGTATATTACTTATCCTGTCATTCTTACCAATAAATCTAATCTTCATCTTTAGCCGAGCCCCGGTAGCTCAGTCGGTAGCGTGCAGGACCTTAGGACAGGAGGTCGGTGGTTCGATCCCCGGCTCGGCCAATTTCTTTCCGAGGATTGATGATAGTCATTGCGACAGGATTCATTCCTCTCTCACCGCTGACCATTTTTTCGACATTGGTTATGTGAGAAAGTAGCCAGTGGCTTGGAAAGAATAATGTGCGTAGTACTGGTAATAGAAACTCCAGGAAAGCATGGATAGGTGCACTGGCCGCCGCGATATAACTGAAATAATGTTGAAACCGGCGTTAAACTCGAATCAATCAATCGATCAATTATCTTCATCTTTATAAACACTGACGTAGTTCTGACGGTCAGGTTGTAAGTTTTTATTGTCTCTATATATGGTTTCTTTTTCAGGTGTTATCTTCACCAGCAGTAGACACAACAGTCCACGCCCATCTTTCCCCCTTTATTTTTTCCCTCTTTCTTTTCTATGTATTTTCTAGATTTCTTCTTTATATGTACTTTATACATGTAATAACCGGAAAATGGAGAGGAACTCTACAAGCGTTGCTTTCGTTCCAATCCATTTCAGCAGGATTATATATTTGTTAACTGATTGTATTGTACTATTTATGTATATTTTACTTCTGTAGAACAAAATATGTTTAAATACAGCTCAGTGCAACGAACAGTGTATTTGAAGCAGACTTGCAGGAAATTATGTTCTATGCTGCGATGTAATAAAGGCAGTAGCCAATGATGCGTTTTTATAAATGATCCCTGGAAAAACTATGTAAAGTCCATTGAAAGCACCCGTCTAGGTATAACATTAGGGAGGAATCGAGAGAAAAACTTGATTAATTTTACCCTTATCCTGCTAAGGAAGTGAAATGAAACTCTCAAACCGATAGTAAAATCCCAAATTTTGCTATTACAAAAGTATTTTTTGGGGAAAGATATCTCCTTATCGGACAGTGTAGATCCAAGATCAGACTGCAGGTTCTGTTCAGTCTGATCTTGATCTACACTGTCCAGCAAAATGTCCTTGAGTCGCGCTTAGCAACCTAAGGTTAATGTACTTCATTCTTGAGGTTGCTCCGTCCTTGTATTTGAAAAGGTCGACTCACTTCTAGATTTACACCATTCTCATGAGAATCAAAGTTGCTGTGACGGATTGTTCAATTCCGGCTGCAGCAATAGGGCGACATATTGGCGGGAATTGTTCCAAAAGTTCGTGTACTTGTCTATATAAAGCTACAATGCAATCTATTATTTTATCACAAATTCGTCGATTACTGTCAGATTGCAGGCAGATTTTTGCAAGTTTAAAAAATTACGGTCTCCACTGAACATTCCTAAATTTTGTTTTACGATGCTGGCCATTATTATTTAGTCATTCCTGTCTGTAAAGGAGATTCATCTCAGTCTTATACAGACCTGTAGAATTTATGACCTTAACTCTTAACCACAAGTCAAAATTTAGGAGTCGATTAAATTGAAAACTGTTGGCAGTTGCTGACGACGAATGTAATGTAGCTCAAAGGATGACTTCTGTTATTGATAGGATAGAAAACATTCTTGGAAAAGGAGAAAATGCTGAGTATCAGCAAACCACGTCCGCACAGGCTGCCCTTGGCCTAAACTTTCTGCTATTGTTATTTTTTTTCTGCATGTCAAAAAACCAGTCTACGTCATGATTCATTCGGTTGTTTGACAAAATGGATTTTATAGATTAAAGTTCAGCTCTGCATCCCGCGGGCGACAATTCGAAATAAATGCTTCAATCCAAGCTGTGCACCGAGCCGCCGACGATTCGAAAAACTAGTTAATTCTTCAATACCAGTTCCCAATCTTGTAGGTGGTTACCTCCCCCGATACAGCAAAGAGTAAATATCTGTTACAGGCCTATGTACAACGGTGCCCAGTTTACCATTCTTGCGGGCGACAATTTAGAAGGAATGCTTAAATGCTATCACTTCATGACCTGTAAAAAGGGGACACAATGCATCTGCGAAAATTGTCGACCCAGGTCAGCCTGCCCAGTCCGCGCAGGCTGGCCTGGGCACAAACTTTTAGATATTGGTAAATTTTCTCTATGTCCGAGGACCAGTCTACCTCATGATTAAGTCGATTATTAAAAGTGGCTTCAATGGATATACATGTATAATTATGTGATAGCTTGATTTGTATCATGCATCACGGAGATGCATTAAGCCCTCTTTTGCTAGAGCATGACCCAAATGCTTTAATCCAAGCCCTCTGTCCGGCAGACGACTATCGAAACAAAATACTGTAAGCTCGTTGTTAATGAAATACCTAGCACCCTGAATCGTTTAATCTCATTTGCTTATTTTAAAGGCCCAGTAGTGGCCAAAAGTAAACAGTATGGTTGCGAAAATGCATTTAACCATTTTACAGTAAAAATATTACTCTGAAGATGACAATCTACTATTGTACGGTCGTTCCAAGTGCTAGCCGCTGGCAGAAACATTAATTTCAAAACCAGGTAAAAAGTAAACAAAAGATACAGCGACTAGGCATTTTTTACCTACTTTTTAAAATCTATTTTTCTTGGTCTGCCCGAGCAGTAAGAGATTGTCATCTTCACAATAATTTCCGTACTTTTGAATGATATTGCTTTAAATTTAACTTCATTTCAACACCCAGATTGGTTACTGTATTTGTTTTGTTTGTGTTAGAGTTTAACGCCGTTTTATCAGCACAGGGTATATCACGGCGGTCAGTGCACCTATGCATGTTTTTCCTGGCGTTCTCAAACCAGTACTGAAACAACTTTTTTCCAAGTCTCTGACTACTTTTCTTACACTAGAGGTGAGAGACGAAACAATCGCCGGAAAGAAAGCTTGCCTCAAGCCACATCAACCAGGTCACGAGTCATTCTTAACCTAACCGCAACGTTTCATTTCAGACTCTTTTGGAGGGTATTTCATTTTGCAGACTAATAAGTTAAGAAAATACGACTTAAACGGCGAGATGTGTCTCTTGATACATGGAAAATATTGTGGACAAGTAAGAAAATGGTGGCTCTCAGCATATTCCCCCTTGCCCACAATATTTTCAAAAGCATTCTTCCTCGGAGTCGTAAACACGCGGCATTGTTGAATACAGGGTTGAACGAAAACTAACAATGCAATATATTTTGTCATCTGCTAAATTACACTTGGTTCCATTAAAACCAACCGTAAGAGTGTCATAAACTATCTCGTAGGTAGTTGTGAGATTTTCACATCGTCCAGTATTCCTACTTTTCGCAGGAGCATTTCTAGAATGGTACTGCGCAACAGTGAGAATTCCCACCTTGCGCAAGACCGTTCTAGAATTGTCCCGATTCCCACTTTGCGCAGAACATACATACCCTTAGACTGCTAAGCGCGAGTGACTGACCTTTTGCGGACAGTGTAGATCAACAGAACGTGCAATCTGATCTTGGATCTACAATGTCTGAGAAGTGATATTTTTCTCCAAAAATGATTCTGAAATTGCATTATTCGAGGTTTTACTACAGGCTTTAGCATGTTAAGGGTTAACATAGCATGAATGTCAATGGCCAGTTGTAACCCTTTCTTGTTAACAAGTTTGATTCTTTTCGTTTATGCCTGTTGGAACAGAAGGGGCGCAGGGGCCATGACCCGATAATTTCTCGAAATGTAACTAAAAGTAATAACGAGAAAAAATTAAAGCGAGTCATAACCAAAAGGCAACGTTTATTATGGTGTTGCCCCAATAACAGTGTAGACTGGGACCAGAGTATAACTAACATAATATGAGATAACTTTTGTCTCAAACATTTGTTTCTCAAATCCTAACCTTTCATGCCAAGGGTGGGCATTCGGTTACCATTATTTAACCCTTTACTACACCACAAAATTTTAGAATGGTCTCAATCAAAAACATTTGTAGACGACACAAGAACCGTGGATCAGTTGATGAAGTTTACCTTTGAAAGAAGAGAAAACATGGGGGAGAAAGGAGAAAATGCTTGTTACCAGCATTTTCTCCTTTTCCCACAATGTTTTCAACAGCGTTAATTCTCAGGGTCGTAAAAATAGTCAGGATTGTGTGGTAAAGTATTAGTAAGTTGGTGGTTCAGCAACCAGCCATATCAAAACGACTCCGTCTCTAACCAGGACTCGAACCTTCGGTATCCCGCATTGTAGGCGGGTGCCTTAACCATTGGCCCATGAAGGCTATTATTATGTGCGTTATATGTGTAAAGCTGGAAGTAGACAAATCTCGGTAGTGTGTCTATCAACCTCACTTAGAGCTCCCATAATGACGCCATGGCGATCGTCATATTTTACTTCAATCAATCAATCAATCGATCGATCAAACGACGGACCGACCAACCATCTAACCATCTAGCCAACTAACCAACCAACTAATCAATCAGACAAGCCTTCTGTATTCAAGATTTGTACCCCGAATCACATTTTTTCCTTCGATTCTCTTGTTAACTACTCGCAAGATTTGGGCAAAAAATGAATTTAACGTAATGGTCTTATCTTAAGATACTGAAGATAGTTGGTGTCGTGACAGAAACATCGATACTAAAAAAGGAGATAAATGAGCCATCATTACTCGAGTTCCTAAATGGCACTTGAGATACAAAGGGCCCTACTTGAAGCGATATGCATCAGTTTTGCATGTCAACGGAAAATCACCCCGCATTTTCGCATGTTCGGTCATGATAACCCAACACTGTACTCAGAATACCTGATTTTAAGTATTGAACCTTAACCTTAGGCTGCTAAGCGCGAATCAAGAACCCTTTGCGGACAGTGTAGATCAAGATCAGACTGCATAGAGCATCTTGGAAAAACACTATCCGATTTGAAGATTTAAAAAAAAAAATAGCTTTCAGATAGCAAAATTATGGGTTTTACTATCTATTTCAAAGTTTTATTTCACTTATTTAGCAGGTTAATGATTAAAACAGAAAAAATGGATAAATTCAGTAAGCATGAGAATATGCCTGTAATTCAATTCTAAGCCCTGTGCAAGCCAGTATGGCTAAAAAGATACTGACTGGTGTATATTTACCTTTTAGAAAGTGCCAGATAAATTAAATGGAAATTTAATCCTAATAAAGGTATTCCACACATCACTTTTCACTGGAATCATCTCATCTTATTGGACAGTGTAGATTGAAGAATAGACTGCACATTCTGTGTAGTCCGATCTACTCTGTTCTCAAGAGCACACCGAGTTGCGCTTAGCAGCCTATAGGTAAAGAACATACTTCACATTAGACTGATACAAATTTACACTGGCAGCAAAAATGCACAGGGTCATGTTCGGGATTATAACTCATAGGCTGCTTAGCGCGTTTCAAAAACTTTGTACGGACAGTGTAGATCAAAAACAGACTGCACAGAAAGTGCAGTCTGATCTTTGATCTTCAGTGTCCAATGACGAGATATTTTTCCCCCAAAATACCTTTGAAATAGCAGTGGTTTGGGTTTTATTGGCGGCTTGATAGTTTCATTTCACTTATTCAGCAGGATAAGGGTTAAGTGTCTACATAAACAGCCCATCAAGTATTTCTGCCATCTTGGAAATCCGAGGATTGTCAGTTTTAATAAATGCTTGCATAATCTCAAGATTTGCCTAATTCAATTTATTCGTACAAATTCAATAAGCATGTAGATTTCACTTCCGACAAGCAGGAGGGATTGATTTAGAAATTGACTTCTTATGCATAAACCCATTGCAGCACAGGCGATATTTATATATTCCAAAAGTTGCTTTAAGCGTAACGCCAAGGGCGAATGGTTGGGGGATGTCTTTTTTGAATTATATGCAAAATGTTGCGAGCAAACATAGTGACAAATGGAGAGCTAGTATATAGTGAATCATCTCTTTTTTGACAAAATTCTCACAGAATGTCTATTGTTATAGTCTAAATTCGGCTTTAACCTTTGGTCGTTTTTTAGGCCTGTCCCTTTTGATGTATCTGTCGATAACAAATTGAGCGTCCCTGAAATAATAGGATTTGTCTTTGGTCTGGTAGAAAACATTATGTAAAATGGAGAAAATGCTGTTTACCAGCATTTTCTCCTTTTTCCTTAATGTTTTCAAACGCCTTCTCCATCAGCGTCATTAAAATGAGATGTTGTTTGGCACAAGGTGAAGTTGCTTGCGAGTGCAGCATAAAGTTATCACCGGAGTCCCAGATGCACAATAGAAATTCTTTTCTTCTCGAATGAATAACTGGCACTAAAGCCTTTCTCCTAGGAATAAAAGGAACAAATTTATCTAATTTGTATAGTTAACCTGCTTTCTAAAATATTTCCCATCAGATTTGATCCACACGTCAAAGGAATGTAGATCTACAACTCAAAATATGACTTTTGACTCTTGCTGTAATTTCGGTCTATTCTTTGTTGCAGTCAAATTGGCAGCCGGTGTCACACTACTAAATAAGTTCGTCGTATTTTCTTAGAAATTTGTCGTAACTTTGGTTACCAATACACTTAGCTGATTGGTCGCACAAATGGTCTTAGGCTAAGTATTGAAAGACCAAGGATTCAATGACGATGGGCAGCCAAAAAGGACAATTGGGGCAATAACTGTAAGTGAATTTATCTCCCTTGCCAGAGAAATAATAAAGGTAAGCAATAACAGATTGGTCCTTTTACATGTGTTCCTTTGTTCTTATCCTTGATTCCTTTAGGCATGTTGCGATAAATATGATCTGATTTATGATAAACATTTAAGGTCCACGTGTAATGTTAGGTCAGATTCTATTCTCAATTATCAGAGAACTATGTATATCGATTTATAAACAGTCTTACCAGATGTAGTTGAGATATTATCTCAAGAACGTATCTATGAGGTGCAAGAAATTCAAGGATAAAAACCAAGTAATCCGCTTATCAGACCAATGTAGAACCATAGGCACTTGGTTTCCATGACTTTCAGTTTTAAAATTTTCATTTATTTCTGTATATTATAAATACTAGAAAGTATCGCAGTTGCCATGTTTTAAATAACGGAAGTTCGTTCACTGGTTTCAAATTACACCGGTTCCAGAACTGTCGCAGAGCGAACATGGCCAGACAATCTGACCTAATTTCATGAGTATCCGACTAAAATTGTGGCCTCTAGAGCGCACGCAAGGTTTTCCTAAGATTTAGCCCAGTGACCTACTTTTTGACCTGATATGATCCAGTTTCGAACATGTCCAAGACATCACCAAAACAAACACTCTGCCCATTATCATGAATTTCAGGCTGAAAATGTGGCCCTAGAGTGCACACAAGGTTTTCCTAAGATTTCACACAACGTTTTTCTTAGATTTAGCCCAGTGACCTACTTTTTGACCTGACATGACCCATTTTCGAACTTGTCCGAGATTTTATCAAGACAAACATTCTGACCAAGTTTCATGAGTGTTTGATTGAAAATGTGGCCTCTAGAGTGCACACAATGTAAAATGTTGACTCCACACGACGGCCGACGGACGCCGGACACAGAACGATCACAATGGCACACCTTGACACTTCGTGCTCAGGTGAGCTAAAAAGATAAACGGGGTATATTTTCCAGCAAATAGCAGGGGCTCTTAGAATAAAGATGTCTACATGTCTAATCGCAAATTGCTATTTTATTCATTTTTTATCAGTACTAAAAAGGAGTTCAAAAAGCCAGCACATTAAGCTACACCGAAAAAAAAAACCTTACAACACAAAGAAGAGAGTAGATTTTAGAATTGGCTTTCAGCAATCTTTGTGTATCTTTACTTCTACAATAGCACACTGACTTTTTTCAGTGTGAAATATATAATTCGACATCTTTAGACGGCTGAAAACACAATCTTCTAAAACTCGGATTTTATCTTTTAGATTTGACTGTACAAGCCGACGGTATATATCCAAGATCAGACTGCACGTTCTGTGTAGTCTGACAAAGATCTATTTCGTCTGCAAACGCTCCTGTTTTCGCCTTTGGCGCAAAAAGGGTTTTTAAAATTGTCTTTTATAGATACATCCTTACAGCTAGAGAGAGAGAGAGAGAGAGAAACGCTAATAAAATTTGATAGACTGTAGAATGGTTCTGAATTAGTTACCAGAAAAAATATCGATAGATAGTGTAAGGGATAAACACATACATAAACACATAAAACCGGAAACGTCACATCGATGAATATTTTTTCTTTTTTTTTTTCAGGCCTCCAGAATATGAAATGCATTTTCTATCCGCCATAATCTATGCAACCATTGCAACTATTAGGGACAACATTTCGCATGAAGATACCATAATGATTATAGTTTGATAAAATAAAGATGAAATAGGTTAAAAACTGGCTGAAAAGGAGTACAGATGTAACTTTAAACAGTACGGATGAGCCATACAACTATGGCCGACATACTTGTAGGTAGATTTGGAAGACAGTGAAGGACAAGATAGTACTTCGCAGAACACACTGCCTGAGCATGTATCTACACGGTCTGTTGTGTGACTTCGAACTATGAACTGTAATTTTATTGCAATGCTCGTGTCTTGAGCGAAGACATATACGATCTGAGTTGGTATTTGACAAAAAAAAAATGTTATACGAGTCTAGAAATGTGTAATGAAATTTACATGAATCCTATTCGATTCATTGACAGGTCCACTACGGAAGAAAAACAGTTCCAAACAAACTTGCATATTATGATTTTGTTTTGAATCTAAAAGCGATTAAATTCTTAACTTTATCATGATTACTGATTGTGACCGTTAATTTCACACAGGAATCAAGGTCGGCAATGTTTAAGAAATGAGGCGTATAATTTCAGCCCGTTGACCAAATACGACACTATTTCTTATTTTACATGTGTGTAGGACAAGAAAATTAGATATAGCTGTCTTAAACAAGAGGGCCACTGGCCCTAAAGCCTCTAAAGTCCACACAGGGTTTCCCTAACATTTGGCCCGATGACCTACTTTTTGACCGGACGTGACCCAATTTCAACCTAGTCGAAGATATGATGAAGAAAAAATTCTGACCAGTTTTCCTGATTATCAGACTGAAAATGTGGCCTCTAGAGTGCACACAAGGTTATTCTAAGGTTTGGCCCAGTGACCTATTTTTTGTTTCGACGTGATCCAATTTTGCACTTGTCCGAAATATAATCAAGACAAACATTGTCACAGAGTTTCATGAGTATTGGGCTGAAAATGTGGCCTTTAGAGTGCACACAAGGTATATGTTGACGAATAAACGACGGACGACGCACGACGGACGACGGACACAGCACAATCACAAAAGCTCACCTGAGAACTTTGTGCTCAGGTGAGCTAAAATCAAGGGAGGTTATATGGTAAAAGCTTATTCATTTGCCAGTGGGTGAAACAAGGAACTTTAGAAGCAGTTTTACTTTTTTATTTTCTGTTTATACAAAACTGTCTGTCTGTAGCTCTGCATTCGGCCAGACAAATTACCAAGAATGACAAAAAACATACTCGTTTATCCTTCAGAATTTTTTTTTTTTATCCTTTTGTCAAATAACCCTGTAATATGCTGAGCAGGGGAAAGAAGGCTTTTTAGAAGATTGTGGGAAAAGGAGAAAAATGGTGGTAACCAGCATTTTCTCTTTTCCCTACAACGTTTTGTCCTCCCTTACAGACAAATAATTTGAAGGACGTTTCATTTTCTGTCTGAAAATTACATCAGTGTGGAGAAGTCCTAGCCCGTATCCTGTTAAACAAGTGAAATGAAACTTTAAAGCCGATAGTACGAAAAACCAAGATTTTGCTATTTCAAAGCTATTTTGGAGGAAAGATATGCCATCTCCTTATCGGACAGTGTAGATTCAATATCAGACTGCACGTTCTATACAGATTGATCTTGATCTAAACTGTCCGCAAAAGGTCCAAAAGTCGCGCTTAGGGTTAAATTGTGTTGTCAGGAAAAGAGTTAAGTAAACTGGTTTTTTTTCAGCCAATAGCACAAGCCTGAATGTTTCATTTTGAAGGCCGCTGTGTGCATATAAAATAGCAGAAAGTGTTAATCTAAGATCATAAAGAACCATTCTTTGTAGTCTTGTCTTGATCTACAGTCTGCAAAATTACGTAGGGCCGTGCTCAGCTGCAGAATCTTTGGAATTAAATCGCCTACTTAGGCGTGAATTACATTAATCAATCCCGCCAGAATTGACGCAGTTTTAAGTCGCATTTAATTCTGTTAGGCACAAGTCATTCCCCCGAGAAAATGCTCCATACATGAAATACCCCAAAAGAACCTGTAAGAAAAGAAACAATTGCTTTTTCAAAGCAGATAATCCTTTTCCAACAAGATTTTCCTGATTTTCCATGACATGCTCAAACATTAGACTATGTATTGTATTTTATGTAGTAACGACATTTTAAGTAATTAAATATCTTAACCCTTTTCGAAACAGTCCAATTAAACGCCTCTGAGTAAGATGGTTTTGAAAACATTGTGGGCAAAGAGAAAAAGAAATATTTGTAACCAGCATTTTTCATTTTCCAACAATTTTCTTACCCCATTCGAAAGACAAATCATTTGAAGCACGTTTCATGTGCTATCTACAAATGCTCTGTGAGAAGGGAGCTTAATGCATCTGCGAAAAGTATCGACCCAGGTCAGCCTGCGCAGGCTAACCTGGGCTGAAAGCTTGTGTGCACTCAAGAGGCCACATTTTCAGCTTGATACTCATAAAACTTGGTCAGAATGTTAATCTGGATAAAATCTCGCACTAGTTCGAAATTGGGTCATGTCGGGTCAAAAAGTAGGTCACTGGGCCAATCTTAGAAAAAGCTTGTGTGCACTCTACAGGCCACATTTTCAGCCTGATACGCATGAAACTTGGTTAGAATGTTTGATTTGATAAAACCTTGGACACATAGAAAATTGGGTTATGTCGAATAAAAAAGTAGGCTACTGGACAAAATTATAGAATAATCTTGTGTGCACTCAAGAGGCCATATTTTTAGCGTGATACTCATTGAAACTTGGTCAGAATGTTTGTCTGGATGAAACTCGGAAAAAAATGATATCAAGTCATGTCAGGTCAAAAAGTTAGTCATGGGGCCAAATCTTAGAAAAACCTTGTGTGACCTTAGAGGCCACATTTTGAGCCAGATTAGAAATTCAAAAATAGGCTAAAGCAGTCAAAAGGTAGATCACTTACACTCATGCGTTTTACATCATCACGACCAGGATCTTTTCATCCTTATCAATTTTAGATGACCTTACTCAGGTGAACGCTTAGGGTCATTGTCCCTCTTGTTTTTAAGCACTTAGGTAGGGATGTCCCCATTCCATCCCTACTGCTCCCTGACTTTCTCAGGCTGTGTGCCCCCAGACTAGTGTCATTTGGTCGGTTTATGTCGAAGAGGTAGCACTCTATTTTAAGCAATGCAAGTTGCTTTTGCAAAATGGACAAACTCGCTGAAAGAGCAGTAATTCAATATTTGCATAAGAAAGGTCTAACACCTAAGGATATCCGTATTGATATGGTAGCAACACTAAGGAATGATGCCCTGACGCCAGTCCTGGAAGGGCCTGTCCTTGTTGCAACCCCAGAAATGGTCAATAAAGTTTATGATATTATTATGGCTGACAGGCAAGATACGGAGGGATAGACTGTTCCATCAACTGTAAACACTATGGCCTCGGCTGTCAGGAGTGCTGATGGTATTTTGACAGTAGACTGTCTGATAAAGGGACAACCAATGGCACATGATTATTATGCATCAGTTCTTGGGAAGTTAAGAGAAATTATGGAAAACTTGTGTTGCTCCACCAGGACAATGCCACTGTTCACAAGTCTGTCATTGCCATGGCTTCCATCAGCGATTGTGGCTTTGAATCGCCTTATTCTCCTGATCTCCCTCCTTTACACTTTCATCTATTTCCGAAATTAAAACAAAAAAGGCCATTTCCGATAACCATTTTAGGTCAGACGATGACGTCATAAACGCAGTGGAGGACGTTTTTAACGTTGAAGAAAAGGACATCTTTAAAACTGGCATCGAGCCCCCTTTCATCGCTGGAAAAAGTTTATGTATACTGAAGGGAATTGGCATTTGTTGAAATATAATGCAATGTGTCCGCCAAAATCAAACCCTTACGTGTGAGGCTCTCAATTTATCAATCAGCCCTCTGACGCACAACATCGTGATAAAAACACGATCAGAAAACAACCTTCTTTGCAGACTAATCTCTTGATCTACTTAGTCCACAAAATTACTGAGGTCGTGCCCAGCTAGAGGATCCTAGGCATCGAATCGCCAACTCGGGTGTGAATTAAGTTAATCAATACCGTCACAAATGACGCAGTTATCAGCTGTCTTTCACCCTTTACCACAGGGAAAAAAATAGACTTGTCCATGTAAGAGGAATTTACAGACAAAAATTCAAATGTTTTTCAAATGTTATATTCAACCTTGGGAAGGTAGGAGGCATTGTGGGAAAAGCAGGTTACCAGCATTTTCTCCTTTTCCTACAATGTTTTTAAAAGGCTTCTGCCTCAGGGTTGTTGAAACTCAGGATTTTGTGGTAAAGGGTTTATTTTTAAATATACAGCTTCTGAAAACTTGTGAGAAAGACGTCTGTTCCAAGTTGTTTCCATAACACGCCTTAACGTTCAAGACGTATTGCATTTCATGAGGTATCGGCATCTTAAGTGTTTGATGAGCTTAACCATCTATCTCACAACCCGATTATTAAAAGTAAAAATGCTGTCACAAGGATTTTCTCCTTTTCACACAATGTTTGCTCCCCCTATTCAAGACGAATGATTTGAAACACGTTTCATGTGTTCTAGGTGAATGGTATCAATACAGTAAAATCTAAGTTTTTATCGCAGATAAGGAGGTAAGTAAACACGGTATTTTCAGCGAATTGTAATTTTTAGCCCGATTGTTGCAGTCTAAAAGGTCGCTTTGGCCAATATGCCTACATACAGTATCAGTGTAGAAACAAGATCAGAAAGCAACGATTTTGCTAAGAGTGTTGATCCACGATCATAAAGTACCATTCTTTGCATCAGCAAAATTACGTCTGGTTGCGCTAAGCTGCAGGATCCTTGCAATTAAATCGCCTACTTAGGCGTAAATGATATTAATCAATCCTGTCAGAGATGACGCATTTATAAGCCGCGTTTGATTCTGTTATGCACAAGTTTCCAAGATGCTTAATCCAGTAAGGCCCAATAGCGGTCAAAAGTAAACAACAGGGATGATAATATGCATTTAGATTTAAATAATACAATAGAAAAGTATGGAGATAATTGTGAAGAGGACAATCTGTTATTGTGTGGTCGGTCCAAATGTTGGTCCCTGGCAGAAGAATGAAATTTAAAACTAGGCCAATAGTTGCCAGGTCGCTGTATCTTTCGTTTACTTTTTACCGGGTTTTAAAATTCATTTTTCTGTCAGCGACCAACTCTTGGACCGACCGCACAATGACTGATTGTCCTCTTTACAATAAATTCCATACTTTTAAATAGTAGCTATTTAAATTGAAATGCATTCAACAACCCATTGTTTACTTTTGGCCTCTTCTGGGACTCTGTACTGCTAGACAAAGTGAATGAAAGTTTTAAGCCAACTGTACATAGAATCCCAAATACTGCGTGTTCAAAGTTCTTTCATGCCAGAAAATCTCGCCGCGTTGGACAGTTTAGATCCAAGATCAGACTGCACGTTCCGTGTAGTCTGATCTTTGATCTCTGCCGTTCGCAAAAGCCCTGACGCTGTAAGGATGATCTACCATGTGGATACCTCATAAAACACCATACATCTATTCATCTGTTAATTCTATATCAGATCTTACGTATAAGCTTCTACCAAAGCTCAAAGTAGATAACATTTAAACAATGAAAATGATTTACGATAGTGGATCGAGATCTGTCTGAAAATGGTATTAACAAACATGTTATTGAAGTTAATGCGTTAAGAAGTTCTAGAAATTGCATTCAAATGGATTCAAGATCGATCAT
Source organism: Tridacna gigas (assembly GCA_945859785.2). Classification (NCBI taxonomy): domain Eukaryota; kingdom Metazoa; phylum Mollusca; class Bivalvia; order Cardiida; family Cardiidae; genus Tridacna; species Tridacna gigas. The sequence continues at coordinate 25,132,443 of OX244030.2, forward strand.
TCATTTAATCCTTTTCGGGTCAAATAAGTGACAAGGCTATACAGCTGTAATTCTGTCGGTATAAACGACCAAGACCTCGCAGGTGCCCTGATCAGGGAATGCAACAAGCTATCGGACGCTGTAGATACAGAGTTAAACTACAATCTGCTCAATTTGATCTTGATTTACATGGCCTTTAAAATCATCGCATGTCACATATGACAGTTGAAAGGGTTAAGCCTCTTTGGCACTAATCTCTCCCTAAGCAGCCGAAAGTTTGATGTAAAGCCAAAAGGAACCTATGTTACCGCCAACGCACTGTATCTGATACTACTTGCTCGTTTTCTCCAAATTCCATCTATTACTATAATTGAGCGATGCTCTGTAAAAAGGGGGCTTAATGCATCTGCAAAACGTATCGACTCATGTCAGCCTGCGCAGTTCGTGCATGTCAACATTTGTAAATTTTCTGCATGACCAAGGACCATTCTACCTGCAGATCCAGTCGATTGTTACACAAATGGATTTTTATGGATCCGTAATTACGAGATGACTTGCTTGGTATAATGCATCACGTAGATGCATTAACCCTTTTTTACCAGAGCATGGCTCAAATATTTTTTCTTAAATGGTTTAAGTCGTCTAATGGCAAATTTGTGACCAAACTTAACCCTTAAAGATACATCGTTACATCCAGAGAGAGAGAGACACAGAGAAACGCTGTTAAAATTTGACAGAGTGTAGAATGTTTCAGAATTGTCAGAATTTAATCAATTGTGTAAACGTAGATGAATTACCAATATTTATGGTATAAGGGATGAATACCTATATTGGAAACCTTCACTTTGAATAACTGGAAACGTCACCACTGATTTCTTTGATGGTCTCCAGAAAATGGAATGTTTGTAATCCACGTACAGGGTCATCAGTTGGCACGAAAATAAAAGAATGATTTTAGTTTGATGAAATAAAGATAAAATGGATTAAAAATGGCTGAAAACGAGAAATGAGAATAGATGTATCTTTAACCTGCTAAATATGTAAAATAAAACTTTCAAGCCAACGGTAAAAAAATACGCAAATTTAGCTACTCTATTTTTTTTTTTTTTTTTTGCGGGGGGGGGGGGGGGAGATGTCTCATTATCGGACGGTGCAGATCCAAGATCAGACTGCACTTTCTGTGCAGTATGACCTTGATCTACATTGTCCGCAACAGGTCCTTGAGTCGCGCTTAGCAGCCTAAGGGTTAACACTTTTCCAAACAATCCCACATTTTGTCGACCTTAAAAAGACAGCTTTTGAAAATCTAGTGGGAAAAGAAGAAAATGCAGGTAACAAGCATTTTCTCCGTTTCCCAAAACTTTTCACCGTTTAACAGAAAATTTCCTTTTTTCAGCAAGATAATGTTTGTCGTTTATTAACGATCAATTCCGCAGTCTAAAAATTGTCGTTTGATGAAGTGTTAATCAGTAAGCGTGTGTTTTTGTATATTTCTAAAAACCTCACTAGGGCAAGTATTGTTCACTGTCAATCGAGTTATCTACGTAATAGGGAAAACGAAAACCCTAATGATTAGGCTGACAACACTGTAGGACTAAACAATGTTATTGGTGTTAAAATACCCACAATTATCTAGATCTCTGTTCCAAGCACATGCTATAGGCTCATTCTTTGTTAAGACAGTAATCAAACAACAATGGAAGTTTGCGTGCAAGAAGCCCTTAGTCTTAATCTTTGTGATCGCAAGTCTCCATGAGTAGACGCGTTTCTTTTCCTTGATTCTTTCTTAACAGAGAGAGAGAGAGAAATATACAGAGACTGAGACACAGAGACAGACAGACAGACAGAGGGATAGAGAGACAGGCAGAGATAGGTTTACTGTCTTCTGCGATACATCATGTTACAAGAAATAGTGTGTTACAAATCAACTATGATATACATATGGCAAGAGAGAGAGAGAAAGAGAGAGAGAGAGAGAGAGAGAGCTTCTACGAATACGGAGACAAAACACCTCTTTTGAGCCGCATTTTTTTTTTACCTCAGCAAATGTCTTGAATTAGGCGAGTCTAAAACCTGCTGCTTTGTAAAAAGTAAATGCATTCATTCGTTAAGCCTCCCTCCCTCGGCTGCTAAGGGCGACACAGGAACCTTTTGAGGACAATGTAGATCAAGATCAGACTGCATAGAAAGTCCAGTGTGAACTTGGATCTACACAGTCAAATAGGGAGATTTTTTTCTCAAAAACATTCGTTGGAAATAAGAAACGTTTGTTTTTCACTATCGGCTTGAAACTTTCATTTCACTTATTCAGCAGTTTAAGGGTTGCAAAAAACGACGTGACAAAAGGGGAAATTGTTTATCACATTTTTAGGAAGATTTCATTCTGCAGTACGAAAAAAAAAAAACTTTGGACGTGGAATGACATGTTAAATAATTTAGGCTTCGTGATTCAAAGATAGCTGTACACTTTTTATCATGTTGCAGAGTGAAAGTAATGCCTCACCCATGTCTTGCATAGTGAACGCCGATTTCCCATTGTCAACCCTTTACCTGTTACCACACGATCCCGAGAAAAAAAGCCTTCAGAAAACATTGAGGGAAAAGCAGGAAATGCTTTTAACCAGCAATTTCTCCTTTTCCCACAATGTTTTCTATCATGTCAAAGACAAATTATATCATTTGAGCCATATTTAAGTTGTGATCGCCAAGCCCCGTGGCTCAGTCGCGTAGCGTACAGGACTTGAGAACAGGAGGTCGCTGGTTCGATCCCTGGATTGGCCAATTTCTTTCCGAGGATTGATGATACTCATTGCGACAGGATTCATTACTCTCTCCATTGTTCCGGCGATGGTTATGTGGGAAAGCAGCCAGTGGCTTTGAAAGAATATTGTGCGGAGTACTAATACAAGAAACTCCAGGAAAGCATGGATAGGTATTACTGAAATAATGTTGAAAACGGCGATAAACACCATACAATCAATCAATCAATCAATCATTAAGTTGTCGTCTGCAAGTGCGTTCAATTTGGACAAGTCTACTTTTTTGTCAGGTGGTAAAGAGTTAAGCAACAGTTAGTTTTTCGTCTGTAATTACTTTCGGGGGTGGGGGGACGGGGAGAAGGAGGTCCTGTGTGGGTCAATGGTAGAGTGTAGGATTCGTAACCCGAAGGTGTCGAATTCGATCCCTTACTTGAAGCACTGCGTTTTTCATTGGAGTGTCCTTTAGCAAGACACTTCAGAACCCTAACCTAGTACTGTTGAAACCCAGGATGTACGTAAATTTATGTGATCTGTAGTCGTGATATGACTGAAACTATGTTGAAAGCGGAGTAAAACACCATCAATCAATCCAATCAATCAATGGATTAATTTGGACTAATCTCAAACTTAAATTCCATATACACGATTCACATAATGGTTTGTTTTTCGGTTATAATTCTAATTCAGCTGAATGGCGCCAGCTGCCCCATTAGATTGTATCATTTTTCCAGAATTTTAAATTTTAGATCAATTTTATGTTCAAAGAAAAAAAGGTTTTCTTTGGGTTTCGAAATGAAGCTTTTAACTTTTTTACTGATGAAAAACTTCTCCAACTTGACAGCAGCTGCAGATGGCAAATTAAATATGGCTGAAATGATAAACTTTGTCTTTGAACAGGTGGGAAATGTTGTGGAAAGAGGAGATAATGCTGGATTACCAGCACTATCTCTTTTTCCCAAAAGCCTCATTCCTGTAGGTCGTTAAAACACTGTACTGATTGGTAAAGGATTAAATCCATTTTAACCTTCAGCTGCTAAGCGCGACTCGCGGACCTTCTGCGGACAGTGTAGATCAAGATCAGACTGCACAGAACGTGCAGTCTGATCTTTGATCTACACTGTCCGATACGCTGTTTTCTTTCTGGTGAAATCAACTTTGAAATGGCAATATTACGGTTTTTTACTATTTCGTGAAAATTTTCGTTTCATTTATTTAGCATCCATCCATCCATCCATCCATCCATCCCCATCCATCCATCCATCCATCCGTCTGATTGTCTAAATCCTCGATAACCGTCGTTACGCATGAAATGTAAAATTTGTTTATTTGTATTGTTATTGTATTCAAAAGTGACATATAGGCCCGTGGGGCCGGGTGTTACTGATATCATTATTTATCTGTAAATTTGAGTTGCTGCATATACACATGTCTCTATAATATGAATCATGCTCTGTGAAAAGGGGGTTTAATGCAACTGCAAAAAGTTTCGGCCCAGGTCAACCTGCTCAGTCCGCGCAGGCTGACCAGGGCCGAAACTTTTCGCTATTGGTCAAGTTTCTGCTAGTCCAAAGGCCAATCTGCCTCATGATTTAGTCAGCTTTTAGACAAAATGGATTTTATGGATCTATGACCATGTGATGACTTGCTCGGTATCATGCACCACGGAGATGCATTAAGCCCCCTTTTGCCAGAGCATGGCTAACATATTGCTTACTTTCTTACTTACTTACTTGCACTATAGTGCAACGAGGATCATCAACTCTCGAAAAGGGCTTCACCTATCGGCGATTCGCATCGCCCACACGACCCCTGGACTGAAAGCTCTGTAAGTTACTAAGTGGGCCACAAAGTAGGAATAACATTTATACTACGCATGTTTTTGAATAAAAATGGAACCTGACGGAACTACGAGATGATATTATTCATTTCTCATTTAACCCTTTACCACAAAATGCCGAGTTTTGACGGACTTTATCAATAAAAGTGTTTGAAAGCACAGTGGGAGAAGAAGGAAATGCTGGTACCAGCATCTCCTCCTTATCCTATGATGTTTTCCGGCGTTTACCCTTTGAAAGTCAAAGTACGGCCTTCCAGCCATTTTGTTCTGTCTGCAAGTAGGTTCAATTTGTATAGGAGTCTTCTTACATTTTTTCGTCTGGTAACTCATTACCAAACAATCCCGAGTTTTAACGACCCTGAGAAATAAGACTTAAAAATATTGCGGAAAAAGGAGAAAATGCTGGTACCAGCATTTTCTCCTTTTTCCCACAATGTTTTTCTTAAGCTTTCAAGAATAAATTCTATCATTTAAGCTACAATGAATTTGTCGTCTGCAAATGCTTTGAATTTGGACAAATCTAAAAGTTTGTCGTCTGAGAAAGAGTAAAATGACACATCTGCTAATCTCACCCCAGGTGTAATTACAAGGCCGTAGAATGAAGTTGATTGAAACGAAAAAAAAAAAGTTCTAGACAAAATGGCATGTAATCTGAGGTAAATATGATCATATCCTTCTTTCTTAAAGGTCCATTGTCATAAAGTTTATTTTTATATATATATGAGCCATGCTCTGTAAAAAGGGGCCTTAAGGCATCTTCAGAGGGTATTGACCCAGGTCAGCTTGCGCAGTCCGTGCAGGCTGACATGAGTCGAAACTTTTGCTAATGGTAAATTTTTTGCATGTCAAAGGATAGTTTACCCCATGGCTTAGTCGGTTATTGGACAAAATTTTATGGATCCCTAATTATGTTATGACTTGCTTGATATTATACGTCATCTAACCCCGTTTTGCCAAAGCATGGCCCATGATCATTCGATATAACGTTGAATAAAAAAAATACAAAGTGAAAAGAAAAAAAATCGTTTGCGTAACTATTAAAGAATGTATTTAATGTTATAACACTCTGACGTGGAAAAATGTACTTTGTGTACCTACCATGTATCTTTATGTTCTCAAGTAACACAATCACTTTTTTTTTTCAAGAAAAAAAAAACCTTTTGTGAAAATATATATCAGGTGTTTATGTAACAATATATATAAGAGAGAGTAAACTGTTTGCTTCTGTTGAAATACAGCGCATTCGATTGTATAGGAACCACGTTTTCACCCCTCGAAGCTACTGGTTTCAATCGTCCATCGTGTTAGTTACTTTGTTAAATTGCAGTTTAAAGATACATCTTGAAGGCCAGAGAGAGAGAGAGAGAGAGAGAGAGAGAGAGGAGAGAGGGAGGGGGAGAAAGAGAGAAACGCTGTTAAATTTGATAAGCTATAGAAAGGTTCAAAATTCAGTCTGCTGTGTAAACATAGATAAATTACTGATATATTTTGTGTAAGGGATGAATACACAAATTGGAAATCTTCAATTTAAAACTGACGATGTCACAACAGTGATTTCTTTGATGGCCCCAAGAATGACAAAGTGGATTTTATGGCTCCATAATTACGTGATATCTTGCTTGGTATAATGCCTTACCAAGATGCATTTAACCATTTTTTTCACAGAGCGTCGATCATTTAAGTCAATCAAACGACAGACTAGTAATACACAGGCTGGGACTTACTATTTAGGCTATGCCAACACTCTTTTCTCATTAGTGATGCTCTGTGAAAAGGGGACTTAATGCATCTGCGAAAAGTCCGCGCAGGCTGACCTTGGCCGAAACTTTTCGATATCGGTCAATTTTCTGTATGCCCAAGGACCAGTCTACCTCTTGAATAAGTCGGTTATTAAAAACTGTGGCTATTATGGATCCATGATCATGTGATGACTTGCTTGGTATCATGCACCACGGAGATGCATTAAGCCCCCTTATGCCAGAGCACGCCTCATTTATTTTCCCCTGAAAGTGAATTAAAACGACCGACCACGAGGCGAACAGGAAATGGGGCGAATAAAAGATATAGGCGATAAGTTAAGTGTGAATCGTCCCAGAATTTCTTAACCCTTAAGCTGCTAAGTGCGACTCAAGAACCTTTTGTGGACAGTGTAGATCAAGATCAGACTGCACATAATGTGCAGTCTGATCTTGGATCTAAACTGTCCGATAACGAGATATTTTCTTCCCAAAATAACTTTAAAATAGCAAAATTTGGGTTTTTACTATCGGCTTGAAAGTTTCATTTCACTGATTTAGCAGGATAAGGGTTAACATGATCTAGTATGGCCCCCCTCCCACCTAAAAAAATAAACGAGCTTCATTAGTTACTATCTCTCGATTTTGGCCGGTGTACAAAAGATAGACATGAGTAGCTGAGCTGTCTACGTGACAGAAATAATGTTGATTGCAACGTAAAAAAAAAACCTTCAAAAATCAATTCTATAGTCAGTAATTCAACAAACTTTGCTTAAATCCTCCAACATTAACATGAGCCCTGCTCTGTGAAAATGGAGCTTAATGCATCTGCGAAAAGTATCGACTCAGGTCAGCCTGCGCAGTCTGCGCAGGCTGACCTGGGCCGAAACTTTTCGCTATTGGTCAATTTTCTGTATGTTCAAGGACCAGTTAACCTCATGATTAAGTCAGATGTTTAAAAAAAAAGCGGCTATTATGCATCCACGATTATTTGATGCCTTGATCGGTATATAGCATCACGGAGATACATTAAGCCCTCTTTTTCCAGAGCGTGCCTCACATAAATAGCTCATTTTTTTTCTCCTGATAATTTCTTTTCAAACAGCCCAGAATCGTTGCTGTCTTTGAGTGAAAAGGATGGTTGTATCCCAGTAGCTAAAAAAGACCAAGATTACTATCCAATTTCGAGGTTTTTTTTTTTTTTATCGGAATCGTATCTTTCAGAAGATCAGACATTGTAAATCCAAACAGACTGCAAATTGCAGTCTGATCTTGAATGCAAATTATTTGCGAAAGTAACTAAATTCGTCTAGAGCCAAAAAGCAAACTTTCGGAGGAAGAACGATAATAGCTTCACCCTAATCCTGCTAGATAAGTTAACTCTTTACCACACAATCCCGACTTTTAACGACCCTAAGAAAGAAGGCTTTTGAAAACATTGTGGGAAAACAAGAAAATGCTGGCAACCAGCATTTTCTCGTTTTCCCACAATGTTTTCTACCCTTCCCAAAACAAATTTCAAATTTTCAGTCCCATTTAGTTTGTCGTCTGCAATTGCTTTCAATTTGGACCAGTCTTAAATTTTGTCATTTGGTAAAGAGTTAAATGAAACTTTCAAGCCGATAGTGAAAACCCGAATGTTGCTATTTCAAAGTTATTTGTTGGAGAAAAATATTTCCTTATCGGACAGTGTACATTCAGGATCAAACTGCACGTTCTGTGCAGTCTAATCTTGAATGTACACTATCCGCAAAAGATCCTTGAGTCGCGCTCAGCAGCCTAAGGGTTATTACTTAAGGGGATATCCAAATGTGGCTCCAAACACGTTTGCAATAAATATTTGATAAATTTCCATCCACAACATGACAGGGGTATTCGTGATTGGAATCCAAATAAGGAAAGAGTGATATATAAATAGAGACATCACCATTATCTCATCAGTGTCTAAACGATATTCCTTGTGTTACCTCATGCCCCCTTAAAGATACATCCTTGCAGCCAGGAAGAAAAAAAAATGCTGTTCTAATTTGATAGACTGTAGAATGGTTCAGAATTTGTCAGCTGTGTAAACATAGATAAATTACCGATATATATGGTATAAGGGATACATACATATATTGGATATCTACTATTTAAAACGGAAACGTCACAACAGTGATTTCTTTGATGGCCTCCAGGAAATGAAAAGCATTTTCTAACCGTCGTAATCTGAGCAACCTCGCAACCGTCAGGGGCAACATTTGGCATGAAGATATAAGGATGATTATGGTTTATAAGATTAAAGGTGAAATGGATTTAAACCTGGATGAAATCGAGTAAAGACATATCTTTAAATCTTCACCTTAAGGGAAAATGTTCGACCCTGTAAAATTAAAACATCTTAAGGTGACAAATTAAATGGGACTACATGATGCGATTTCTTTTCTATATTGGTAGAAAACCTTGTGGAAAAATGAGAAAATAAATCTAATTACTTAAATACTACCGCTAGGCCTACCGTGAGTTTTTTGTCACAATGTTTACAAAAAGTTCTTTTTCAAGACAAAGGCATGACATGTCGAAGGTAATACGGTATGTTGAATTTCTTGTTTTTTTTTTCAGTCAGATTGTTTTTCACGCAATACTATTCAAATCATTCACATCCGTGCCACGAAAAGAATACGTTAGCCATGCCCTGTGAAAAGGGGTCCCAATGCATCTGCAAAAAATATCGACCCATGTCAGCCTGCGCAGTCCGCGCAGGCTGACATGGTTCGAAATTTTTTGCTACTTGTAAATTTCCTGCATGTCCAAGGACCGTTCTACCTCCTGAATAAATCGGTTTGTTAGACAAAATGCATTTTATTGACCCATAGGTATGTGATGACTTGCTTGCTATAGTGCATCGCGGGAATGCATTATGCCCCCTTTTGCAAGAGCGTTTCTCATATATTCAGTATGTATGACCGAAAGGAGAACATTATTTTGTTGATGATAATAGGAAACATTGTGGAAAATCCAGGCGGCAAGCAAAAGTGTCTTTTCCTTCTTTTCATAAAGCACTGAAAGGGTAAACTCGTTCTGATAGAAGCTAATTTTGTGTGAGTGAAGTTTTTAAAGCCGGATCCGACAGTTTTTATGTCATTTACAGGGCTTTGAAAAAGATTATTTGTAATATATTATAAAATTATACTAATTTGTAACAAGTATATGAAAATTTCAGTAAATATAGAAGAATCATGTCAGAAACTGAAAAGCACTTTACTCGGCCTTATGAATGTCGGAATACACGATAATGGTCTTCTTTCATCAACGTCTGTTAAAATATATAAGTCAGTAGTCCTTCCAAGAGCCCTCTATGACTGCGAGCTTTGGTCTTCGCCAGCCACGTGTCATATTTCACAACTTGAGAAGGCGCACAGATTTTGTATTAAATATATTCAGGATCTTCCTGTATACACGAGAACCGATATTTGTTTAAGTATGGTCGGGGCTTATCCGATCGAGTTTGAAATAGATTATAGAAAACTGCTTTTCCTCGGTCAGCTCTGCCGTGTGTTTACAGGACATTTTTGCAAACAGCTGTTTAATTATCGTTTGGTCACATTTTACAAATATAAATCCTCTATTCAGCAAGGATATGTTACTGATATTGTCAGTGTCTTAAAAAAGTATAACATTGAGTATTACCTCAAAGAATACATGTCTAATGCGTCATTCCCATCAAAATCGCAATGGAAGAGTATTGTTCGTAAGGCCATTCATGCTAGATCAAATGAAAACTGGCTGGCCAGGGTTCAACTCGATAGACAGTTAAATAGTTTTTTGTTCATTAAGCCACAACTCCTCTATAATAGTGAAATATGGGAATTGAGCAGGTCATCTTCGTCTACTCTAACGTCATATCAATGTAAAAAGTGTGTTAGGCTAATAGCCAAGTTTTACAGCGATAGTTTAACAAAATCCTGTCCACACTGTAAAATGAATTTCGCTACATCAGTATGTATCCATGTAATATTTGATTGTCAGTTAACTCAATGCTTAAGGCATAGAATATTTGAAATCTTACAAGCACAATGTGATACGGGATTATTCAACGAGTTTTTGTCCCTAGAAAGTAACGAGATGCTAGTCGGTCTTTTTTCTGGTTTGAGGAATATAGTAGATGATGATACCGTAAATCACAGAATCCTGTTGCATATTATACCAGTACTTAGCAAATTTGCAGACTATCTGTAGATGCAATAAACGTCGCTCTACAAACTCAGCTTTTTCCCTGGTTATTTTACTAAACACTAATTTAAAAAAAAAAAACCTTCTCTGAATCCTATTGATCATTAGTTTGATCAACTGTTTAGCTGATGAATTACGTTACTTCTGAAGGCTACGCTGCCTTCTTCATTCATTCATTCATTTCCTCACTCACAGACTCGCCCGATGGCTCGCCCGTGACTCGCTCGCTCGCTTACTTAAACTCACTCACTCACTCACCCACCCACGCACCCACCCACTCACTCATGCATCATGGTCACTTTGTCATCGTTAGTCAAATTTTCCTTGTTTTTCGTTTTCGTTGCAAGGATTCTGTTCTTAATTTGCTAAGTCTTTCATCTTTCATTTATCACATTCTTATATTTTTTTTCCTTTTCTTTCACTAGTTTGAATATATATGTTCATTGTTACTTTTTGGTTTGTGTGTGTACCATGTGCTCCCGCCTTCTGACCGAGGAAGGATTTTTTGCATTTTCGTTTTTTTTTTTTGTTGCAAAAGCTCTTTCCAGGTTCGACTTTGGTTGTACATCGGCTCTATTTCTAACCATTTTGGTTCTATGATTCTTATGTTTGATCTCTATTTTTTTCCTATTGTATTCTGTTTATTCTATTATTGTTGTTATAATGCTCGCCAATTTGGCGGATAAACAATAAAATGATAATAATAATAATAGAAAACAAAACCGTCGATTGCGTGCGGTACATTGTATTTGCAAAAGATTTATTCTGCAGGACCCCGTTTTACTACATTTCGTAAGTTTTTGCGTAAAAATTTTCGTACCTTTACGCCTATGTTCAGATTTGCGAAATTCGTAAATCCGTTTTACTGAACTTTCATAACTTTGTGAATTTGCGTAAGTAAATATTTCCGTAACTCTTCCACTGAAGGCTGAAACAGTAGTTCCGTGCACTTTTTACCTAGGTAAACAGCGCGTACCGTCCAACCAGAGGGGAATATGTTGTAATTTATGCGCATTTACCCTACATTTCTCGCGCTTTACGTCATCGCATATGTCAGCCGTTTCCGTCAAGAATGGATACTGTGCATGTAAGTTAAAAATAAATAAATAAATAAATAAATAAATAAATGAATAAATAAATCGTCAAAAAATGAAAATTGTGACTAATGCGGATAACTGAGGTTAATTTCTTCCTCTATTACGATGAAACACACAAAAATGCCTCCAAACTTCGGCCTATGTTCTTACTTACTACCAATATTTTTGTACGTGAAGTTACCCAAAAAACTTACGTCCGAACTTTGCCACGAAAACTTTAGTAAAACGCAAAACTCGGAGTTTCGCGAAAACTTACGAAATTACTTAGTTACCTTTGCGTAAGTACTTTAGTAAAACGGTCCCCAGGGGCGCAAGTTGTCGCAAGGGTGTGGTAATAGGATGGATAAGGCCAATAATATATATATATATATATAAAAAAAGCTAGTTCAGTCTTGCTTGAGCAGAATTAACAAAAATAATATTTAACGCTTTCCAATTTGCCCTTGTTCAATTCACGAATACAATTACATTTACTTGCAATGATAACAATAAGTATCTAGACTAAAACCGGGCGCCATAACCGTTCGATGTCCTGAATAATATGATTATCAGAAAAGAACGTGGCAATCCGAAGCTGCTTACCAATCACCGAATCATTGTCAGTTTATTTTAGCGGCCGAAGATGGATCTGACTTACGCCAACCTGCTAGTGTCATTTCTACCCCATAGTCCTTTGCGAACAGCGTAGAATCAAGAACAAAGTACATAGCATGGTGTCGTATTCTTCGACTATTCTAAATTAGATGGCTTGTCTTTAAGTTACATGTAAGAATGGTGGTCATTTTTCATTTATGTCCTAGAATTACTTTCAATTGCTACATTGGGTGTCGCACCACAGCCAACTCCTTCTGGGTCGTAGTTAAAAGTAGTCCCGGTCGAAAATTTGGCAGCGAGCATTTCTGCTGCACTGTTTATGAGAGAAAATGGAAGGACAGGTTTAAAATGTTTTTTTTTTTTCTGGAAAGTGAGAGCAAGTTTGTTATTTCTTGGGGACCTATTTTGTGCCTGTGCACACACAAAAATGGTCTATCATCCAGAAGGACCATTGTCACTGTGATTTTAAAGGTAGTTCATGTTTGAGATGGAATAGCAAAACACGGGGGTTGAGGTGCCAATTATTTTAGCTTCTTGTGTAGGCCACTGACATATATTAGATTGAAACAAATAGCAAAGCTGTGGGTATGCGAAGAAAAGTGCAGCAGCGGGTCAGAGTTGGTGAATGTCACTCTACTTTCAACGTAGCAAAAGACCAGTAGCTTGACACCATCGGTCCTGTAATGGGACAAGACAAGACAATCTTTATTGACGTAAGCTGATACAGCTTCTAGTCATACATACATACATATTATACATATACACATAACCGTTATCAAAGGCTGAAAACATTCTCTCTGGAAGAAAGCCTACATGTTTATGGCTATGAACCTTGTCTCAATCTTAATGAAAATTAGAACATTTGATTGATAACTCTTTACCAGACGACAAAATTTAAACTGATCCAAAATGGAAATACATTGTAGTTGTATACTACAAGTTTCTAAAATAAAATTCTGTCTTTCAACGGGTAAAAACACTGTTTGAAAAGGAAAAAACGCTGGTTTCCAGAAAATCCAGTATAACAGCGTTTTCTTCCTTTCAACAATGACCTCCCGAGCTTTCCGTCTTAGGATAATTGAAGATCGGTATTACTTGGTAAGGAGCTAATGACTTATAGTTGAGACAACTATACTGTAAAATATGTAATGGGAATTACTTGGTTTTTATCCCAGACGTTCTTTGCGAAATAGATTTATATTTGAGTTTATATCTTAACTAGATTTAAATAGAGTATCTAAAAAGTCTATTACGACGTGCATTTAGCTGATGATTGAAAACTAAATTCGCTTAAGATTACACAGGGGCCTTACATATGAGCCGTGTTCTGTGATAAAGGGGCTTAATGCATCTGCAAAAAAGTATCGACCCATGTCAGCCTGTGCAGTTCGCGCAGGCTGACATGGGTGGATACTTTTTTGCTATTTGTAAATTTTCTACATGACAAAAGAACATTCTACCTCCAGATCCAGTCGATTGTTTGACGAAATGAATTTTATGGATCCATAATTATGTAACGGCTTGCATGGTATAATGCATGACAGGGATGCATTAACCCTTTCCCAAACGACAAATTTTGGACTGGTTCAAATTGAAAGAGTTTGCAGACGACAATTTTAAATTTGATGAAAATGGCAGAAAGGTCTCAAAAAGGGTAGAAAACACTGTGGGAAAAGGAGAAATTGCTCGTTACGAGCAATTTCTCCTTTTCCCACAGTGTTTTCAAAAGACTTGTACTGCAGACACGTGAAAAACAGGGCTTGTTTGGGAAAAGGTTAATTTAAACCCCCTTTTCGCAGAGCGTGGCTCATATATTTCATGATCAGCAATCACATTTATCGCTGAGGGAATAATGAATACAAAAAAAATTAAAGAATACAAGTTACAAGACCAATCTTTTATTTACTTACCTTCGGCAAGGGTGATAATCTACTTACACAAATGGCTACCATTAAAACTGAATCCAGAATGCTTCTTGAATACGATGCTTGAGCCAATTTAAACTGTCCGAAGTTTATGTAGACCAGAAGCCGTAACCATTCAAGAGCCTTTGATATCACTGTAGATCATGATCAGACCGTACAAATTATGCAGTCTGATCTTTGTTCTACGCTGTCCGCTTTGCTGAGACTCTCCGGACATCAGGTAACTTAGTAATTGCAACAATTTGGGTCTTATCTCTAGACTGAAAATGTATTAAGCTTATTTAATGGTTAATATGGCTGTTTGATATGGAGACGTGCATATCTTATTTTTCTAAATACAAACGTTCTATTTTCTCAATGAGTTAGTTACTTCCTGATGTGTGAACAAAAAAAGAAATGCTAAAAGTATCTAAAATCAGTATGCAGTTTCATGATTTGACATTAATTAACAAAACAGACTGAAACGCAACATGTACTCGTGTTTAAACGTGTAAGGTTTTCTGTACAACGCTGCAAACATCAAACTACTTAAGAGAAGTTAGATAATATTAGATAAATTTGAATATCGCAAACTATTGATAAAAAAACTTGAGCCATTCTCTGTGAAAAGGGAGCTTAATGCATCTGACAAAAGTATCGACCCAGGTCAGCCTGGGCCGAAACTTTTCGCTTTTGGTCAATTTTCTGCATGTGCAAGGATCATTCTACTTCAGCACTCAGTCATTTATAACAGAAAATGGGTTAAAATGGATCAAACTGCATCACGGAAATGCATTAAGCCCCCTTTTGCCAGACCATGGCTCACTAATAAAGCATGTGTCCCTTCGGAGATCCTTTGACCGCTTCAAATGGATGTAACAGTCCAAAATACACGGCAACACCTGTCATTCTCCAGCTGTCGATCAAGAACAAAACGCCAGCGTCACTGTAAATGACGTAAACAAGGTTCTACATGTATTACATGACAAACCGTGCATCAAGGCCTTCAACCTTGAATTTAACCCTATACTACACAATCCCGACTTTTAACGACCCTGAGGAAGACGCTTTTTGAAAACATTGTGGGAAAAGGAGAAAATGCTGGTAACCAGCATTTTCTCCTTTTCCCACAATGTTTTTTACTCTATCAAGGACAAATTTTGTCATTTGAGCCACCTTTAATTAGTCGTCCGCAACTGCTTTGAATTTGGACCAGTCTAAATTATTGTCGTTTGGTAATGGGTTGAAGCCTCCCTGTAAGAATCTGTATTTTCTGTTATGTAAGGCAAACTGTTGTTTTTAAATGTTGTTTAAATATGAAAACGGACAAGGCTTAGCGTTGTCAGAAAGTCATGCATTGATTTAAAAAAAAATTGAAAGTTTTTCAAAAGGGATTGATTCAGATCTTGGATCTACACTTTTCTATTTGTTATTGAATATCCTCCTCGTGTTCGAAGCAATGTTCGTGCAGCACTCGAAAATTGATTTTCTCTGCAGCGACAGGATTAGGAACATACCTACAATGGCAATGAAGTGGGGAGATCAGGACCAGTGTGAAAATACATGCAGGCTAATCTTTATCTAGCCTCATTGTGACCCGTAAAAGAAGTTACTACGCTGAAGATATTGGTAAAATAATTCCTCCAGTACAAGCTGTCGGGAAAATTATCGAAAGGGGAAGCTCTGTCCTTGTCAGAGCCATTCCTTTATTTGACATTGTATCGATAATTCCTTGCGCCTGTCTGATATCGCACTTGCACCTGTTGGCGCTGATATTACATAACAATATTTTTTGAGTACGTGTCGTTTGCTTGATTTGTGTTCTTAAAAAACAAACAAACACCGTTTTAACAGTACATGTATTTCAATTATGTCACGGCAGCTGATTCACCTATCCGTGCCTTCAAACATGCACAAACATTACATACATAAGGATGTACATTGCACAGTTGTCACTATTTGTCTTTGGTACTTTTTTGTTGGTAATGGTTTTCGAAATTACCCGTTCACAAGAACGAATTCCGAAATGTGCCATGCACTTACTTTGAAAAAATTCTGTCCATTGATTACATCGGAATAAGAGAAGTCGCAATGAAGCCATAGTGGAGTTCCAATTATAAAACATGGTACCCAATCGTTTTGGTTACAAATGAGGGGAAAGCAGAGAAGAAATATAATCTGCACATTACGTATCTTATAGCTATATTTCTTCGGCTAAGTTTCATGTTGCCAAGATATACACTCTATCAGATATCACGGTCAAGTTATGGCGCAGGGAAATGACCTGCATGTGTAAACTACCATACATCACTTGTCAAAATTTGGTCCGTGTCCTTGTTTGGCGGCTAGAAAAGCCAACAGAAAGCATACACTGGAAATGACGGGAAGACCTTGACTGTAACAGTATGACGACAAACCTAACCTCGATATTCAACCTTGGCTATTTTCGTTTAGCGCACTGTTTGTCTGTATAAGCAGGGATTGTATATAACATGTTGATGGAATGGTGTTTTACGCCGCTTTCAACATTATTTCAGTCATATCTCGGCGACAGCTCACATATTCATGTATTTCCTGGGTTTTACCAGTACTAGGCAAGGGCTCTGAAGTGTCTTGCCCAAGGACACACCCACGAAAAACCCAGCGGATCAGGTAGGGCTTGAACCCAGGGCACTCCAGGTTACGAGTCCCGTATATAACATGTAATTTACAATCCCTGATAAAAGAAAGCACTTCGAAATGGAGTCAGGATCCGTTTTCACCAACCATTAAGAATATTATTTCGCTGATTCTAAAAATTTTTAAAGATTTGAGAGTAACAGAACTTCTAATTGGCAGAACCATTTGGTTTAGCAAATCGGATGTTATGTTACTTCCTGATTTACAAAAGTGTTCAGCTTAAGACAAAGAATATTCTTAAGAATGGTTACTGAATATCGACTCAGATTTACGATCCCTGTTGACAACAGATTGTTGATGTAATAAACGTTTACGGACACTGCATAGCATGGCAAAAGGAATGACATACAAGTAGATTCCTAGCATTCAGACTAAAAATTCGGTTATTCCACACCGGTAGGAAACTTCATATTCGGAGCCAATGGCTCCGATGAGAAAATGTTGTGCTGGTCTTCCGGTTCCGAAATTGTCGGCTAAAAAACAACTAAAAACAGGTAAGCTTGTCATTCTTTGTAAGTATGTGTTCTTATGTCTTTGAAATTCCAAAAAAGGAGGATGTCATGCAATGCTCAAGTCTTTCAACGTGTTTTCTACACTACGGAAACCCCTGAAATGTGTACAGTATTGTCTGAATCATTTGTGCCGTGGGTTGACCGTAGCCGAAATAATACGTCAAGAACCTAGATTCAGTCTGTTATTGCCATTAAATTGGCAAATAAGAGAGAGGTTTGCTGTCCTAAAAGCATGAATTAGTATCTTGAACTGTTATAATCGCTGCTGGTAAAGAATTGAAAAGAAATGGCGTAAAAATGATAAAAACAAAGACGGGCTCCGATTATGTGAACCGGCTCTGAATATGTAAGTCGGCACCGATTGATGAGGGCTTCCTTTTACAAATTTAGTTTTTTGTTAGAAATTACTTAATTTATAAGCTCTTTTTTTCCCGGAAATACCCGTAGTGCAGAATTTAATACATTTGTTCGATGGAGCGTGGCCGAATTTATGACAATACAAAGGACTGATATTGTCACAATTGAAAAATACTGTTTAACATTAGTCTATCTAAATCTTGAATATACGAATGGTCTGTATGTTGCATTTGTAATGCTTTCGCCGTAAGTGCAGCCAACACATAAACTGATACAATGAAAAATATTTGGCATTTTCGGAACTCTACATGGTCTTTCAATAGTCATTCAAAAGCTAAATAGGAAATGGAATGTACCTATCGTAGCAGAGATAATGAATAAAAACACTGTGTCTGCAAAGAATATTTGATTATTTTGCGAATCAAAACTTTTATCCAACTACACATACATATTACAGAAGCCCGATTACTCTGGGATTAAATACCGTTCTTTTACAAATAAGAGAAGAGAAGAAAATGATACACGCAAAACGTTTCAGTAGTCTACATACCTACATGAATTTGCATTATACGATTTATAATGCATTCATCCACATAAAAAATAAAATAAAAATGATAAGAGAATAAGTGAAACAATTATGTATGAAATATAAGTTACCACAATAAATTAATTCATTCATTAATTCAAGCATCCGTGCATTCATTCAGTCATTAGTTCATTGCCCATTTGTATATCTTTTGTACTGTATATCTCTTACCTTGAAAATGGACTGGAGTGAGTGAATGAGTGAGTGGTCACCTAATATCTAAGGGGAATAGACTGATGTGGTAAACCTGAAACGTAATGTCTTACACATAAACAGTTCGGGTGACAATTTTATGTTTAAGCATAAGTTAAAAAAAAAAAAAAAAAAAAAAAAAACTGAGACGTGTAAGCAAGCTAACGATATACGCATTGTAAATGCTACATGACATCATTTTTCCAACCAATGCTATATGATTTTTGAAAAAGCAATCAAATCTGCAATGGTTCGAAAAAAGATGTGTCACATTAACAATGCGTGCGTCATTAGTTTGCTTACACACAATCAATTACACTGCAATATTAAACTTCTCGTTCACAAACGCGAACCTTAACCCTTAGCTTCTTGGTAAGATACTTGGGCAACGAATATTGATTAATTTAAGGTCCAAATTACAACTTCACCGCTCATACCAGAGATTGTGAAGAAGACAACGTTGTTCGTTTTTTTTTTTTTTTTTTTTTAATTTATGCAAAAACGTACAATTGTTATCCGAAATGTTTATTTGTAAGACATTACGTTTCAGTTTGACCATATCAGCCTGTTCCTCTTATATATAAGGTGATCACTTACCCACCCACTCACTCACTCGTCAACCAATGCGAGACATAGAGGACATAAGATATACAAATGGACAAAGAACTAATGGCTGAATTAATGCACGGATGCTTGAAAGAATTAATTAATAAATTAATAGTTATAACTTAAGTTTGATACATATTGTTACACTTACACACTTTTCAGGTTACATTATCAAGTGTAAACAATTATGTTGATGAATGCATAATAAACTGCAAAATGCAAATGTATGTATGTGGACCACTCGAACTTGTGTTGCGTGTATCATTTTCTTCTCTTCTCTTACTTGTAAAGGAACAGTGCTTATTGTCAGAGTACTGCGGCTTCTGTAATATGCATGTGTAGTTTGGCAGAAAATCAAATATTCTTTGCAGACTCATTTTTTTTTTTTTTTTAATTCAACATTTCTACTGCGATAGGTGCATTACATTTTCTATTTAGTTTTTGAATGACTATTTGAAGACCAAACAACGTTCCGAAGATGCCAAATATTTTTCATTATATGAGTTTATGTGTTGGCTGCACTTACGGCGAAAGCATTACAATTGCACATATATGTAGACCATTCGGTTAATCAAAAGCTACACAAAAGTATTTTCAAAATTTAGATAGACTAATGTTAGACGGTATTTTTCAATTGTGACAATATCAGTCCTCTGTATTGTCATAAAGTCAGTCACGTTCCATCGAACAAATGTATTAAATTTTGGACTGAAGGGTATTTCCGGGTAAACCGAGCTTATGTATTAAGTAATTGCCGGTTCACATGATCGGAGCCCGTCTTTGTTTTTATCATTTTTACGCTATATCATTCAATTCTTTACCAGCAGCGATTATAACAGTTCAAGATACCAATTCATGCTTTTAGGACAGCAAACCTCTCTCTTATTTGCCAATTTAATGGCAATAACAGACTGAATCTAGGTTCATGATGTATTATTTCGGCTACGGTCAACCCACGGCACAAATGATTCAGACAATAGTGTACACATTTCAGGGGTTTCCTTAGTGTAGAAAACACGTTGAAAGACTTGAGCATTGCATGACATCCTCCTTTGTTGGAATTTCAAAGACATAAGAACACATACTTATAAAGAATGACAAGCTTACCTGTTTTTAGTTGTTTTTTAGCCGACAATTTCGGAACCGGAAGACCAACACAACATTTTCTCATCGGAGCCATTGGCTCCGAATATAAAGTTTCCTACCCGTGTTCCAGCTTCAGGGCTGTTTTCTCTCACAATAAAAGATCTTGACGATAAAAGAAAATTATAGTATGTGTTCTATGACAGCCAACGTTTAGTTATGTTGTCAATATGGTCACACTGAAAAATGGCTTCAAGTCGACATAGAACGACTTAGTACTCGTATAACGTTGATGCCTTCCCAAACGTCGAAGTATATGACTAGCATAAGTAGATCTATATCCCTTTCAGAAATGCAAATGAGATGAGCTAGTCAAAGTGTTCGGAGGTACACATATTTATTTCCGAATACATTTTATCTAACAACCGATTCATTCATGAGATACACTTGTAATTTGACATGCAGAAATTTAAAAATAGCAAAAAGATTCGGGTCAGGTCATGGGTTGATACTGTTTGCAGATACATTAAGACCCCTGTTCAGAGAGTATGGCTCAGACAGATTTAACCACTGAGGTTGAAGCAACTAAATACATGTAGTAATTTTGGAAGTCTCGGTGTGAATTTCTGCCTTGTGCTCCGTCTCGGCGCTGCCTTCGAATATTTTTTGTCCGGCTTGTCTCTGCTACATTTGTCTAAAACATCTTGTATTGACTGACAAGTCGCAAGGGCTGTGTATGCCAACGGACACTTCAATGAAAATATCAGTGCTTCCAGTTAGGCTCCAATCCGAAGCCGGGGTCTCCATGGCAGGTTAAGAGTACTTCACCTTACCACTGGGCTACGCAGGATCCGTCTCTGTGTCGGATCTTACTTCTCGTCGACTGGGCCTTAACCAAATGGGCCATGCTCTGGCAAAAGGGGGCATTAATGCATCTCCGTGATGCACTATACCTATTAAGCCATCACATAATTATGGACCCACAATAGCCACCTTTTTAACAACCAACTTAATTATCAGGTAGAGTGATTCTTGGACATACAAAAAATTGACCAATAGCGAAAAGTTTCGGCCCAGGTCAGCCTGCGCAGACTGACCTGGGTCGATACTGTTCTAAGATATGCATTAATCCACCTGTTCACAGAGCATTGCTCAAATGGTTTAGGCAATTAGAAACTACTCTACTTTGAAAACACAGGTGTTCGTTTTGTGACAAACTTCGCTATCTACATAAAGTAACCTTCTATATTACGATATAGAGATGGCGAAGATCGTCACAAAACGAACGCATGTGCTTGCAAGTTTGAAAACTCTTGAAACCTAGTCCAATAAGGCGATATATGCGATATATAGAGGTTGGCGCCCAAGTTCCCAGGAGTATTCCGATAAATAATGGAGAAAATAGATACAAAGCCAGTCTGTAGTTTTCGTTTTTGTCTGATCTTGATTTAATCTGTCAGAAAATCAACGACTATCGATAATAGCATACTGATCCCGATCATTTATAACGACATTGTAACTCTTTACCACACGACAAAACATCTACAGACTACAAATTTAATATTACTCAACCGATGAAATTCGTCCTGGGAAGAGCAGAAAACTGTGGGAAAAAGAGAAAAAGATGGTTACCAACTTTTTCTCCTTCTGCCACACTGTTTTCAAAGTCGACAAAGTACATTTTGTTCAAGAGCGTAGACAAAGATCCGCTTTTCCTAACGTGCTATCTGATCTTAGGTTACACTTGCTCTCTATCAGTAACTGCTTCAATTCAATTCAATGAGATGTCTATGTATAGTGCGAACTAATAACCCTTTGGCTGCTAAGCCCGACTCACTGACCTTTTGCAGATAGCGTAAATAAAGATCAGACTGGACGGAACGTGCTGTCTGATCTTGGATCTACGCTGTCCGAGAAGGAGATATCTTTCCTCCGAAAATATCTTTGAAATAGAAAAATTCGGATTTTTCCTATTGGCTTGAAAATTTCATCGTTTATTTAGCAAGATAAGGGCTAAAGATTAGGCAGAATTAGGGTTGTACATTAACCAGCTGCTCACGTTTACCTAGTCTAACAGCAATCATGAAATAGGCAAATTTACAGTCACTTAACTCTGCAATCACAACCATTAGAGAAAATGACACCGTGATGAATTCAGTTATTCGGGGCGTTCGTTTGAAAATTACCGCAAATAGGGTAGCTTCGTGATAAACAAGCAAACGACGTGGATGTCATTACCTTTTTGTCGTGGAGAAATCTTTTGACCATTGGTCGATACGGCCGATATGCCAATGAATATATGAGCCACGCCACTTGGAATGACTCAGTGCTGGGGCGAAAATCTGAAAACAGCACATAAGGAGCTTGCATGAAATCTAAAATTAGACACGACATCTTGAATAAACCGAAAATAGTCCCATTGTGTTAACCGAAAAGTTACATTTTCTTTGTTACATGACCCGATTTCGACCAATTAATAACCGATGATTATGATGAGTGCAACTATGGATCCATAAAAATCCATTTTGTTCAACAACCTATTATATTATGAGGTAGAATGGTACATGCAGACACTTTATAGATAGCAAAAAGTTTCGACCCATGTTAGCTTTCGTGGAATGCGCAGGCTGACATGGGTCGACATATTTTGCAGATGCATTAATCACTCTTTTTCCATAGAGCAGACCTCATATGTAAACGGTCAAAACGAGGCATTGACGAACAATTAAAGGGCATTTCTTGCAGTCGCAACCCACTTTGTGTAGGAAATATTAACATTTTCCAATTTAAGCACAAGGTATGGCATTTTCAGGTTCAATGCTGTAACTGAAGCAGTATATATTTTCATCCAAACACTATTACACTTTGACACGGTTTATGTTATTTGCATAATTTTACTTTAACTGAGGCCGTATAAATATGTATCTTCATCCAAACACTGTCACACTTTGAAGCGGTATATGTTATTTGCTTAATGTATACTCTGCATATACAGAGGACAGGAGCTTGAGATCTTATACTTTAAGACGGTTAACCCTTGACCAGACGTCTACAAAACGACGACAAAATAGGATCGATATTACCGTATTTGAATAGTTTGGTCCTATGCATAAACACGGTAAGGGAGTGTAGACTGTAAATGATTACAGACATGAATACATCGTCATCAAAGATAAAACAGTGGCTATTCTAAGCACCTTGGAATACCACTGGGCCAACCTGGTGTTTGAAATGGGAGGACCTCTCATTAGTAGGTATAAGTCTCCTTAATTCTCCTATGAATATGTAAATCGATCTAATTTTGACATATTAACTTATTTGTAAACATGTCAAGTCTATGACCAACCAACAACTTCATCGTTTTACGAAATATAGTGATCTCATTACTCACAAATTACAACAGTAGACTAGGTCTGTGATGAGGGAATCTCCGGGGTATTTAGGATGGAATATGTCTCTGCTATAAGCAGCAGATAATTTAGTTCATTTGGGAATGGAAATAAATCAAGAAATCTCGATTTTAAAAACGAAATGAGGAAACAAGGTATTAATTCGAATTATAGGTAATACTATCGGGAATCATTAAAAAGTAGAAATTAGATACGAATGCACCGAATAGTATAATTGCCCCAAAGGTACATAAATGAACCTTTTTGGAACCAATAGCCCAACCAAAATATTGCGTTTTAAAGCTCATCTCGCCAATTAAGGTTTCACTGTTTCGGACGGTATAGATTCAAGACCAGACTACACTGTCCACAAAAGCCCATTGAGCCTCGCTTAGAAGCCAAAGCTTTCGAAGGAACATGTCCCCCCAAATATGTTGGTTTTGTAAAGCACCGTGGAATCTTGTACAATATATGTTTTAAGTAAGGGTCTATAATGGTCCTTAAAATGATCCCTTTTTCATTTTTCGTTTTATTTGATACATGTACCTATAAATTTTCCGACTCGAATACATGCATCGCATACGAACAAAATCAATATCTACATAGTGTCAAATGCGGTTCCAAATATGGTATGATGACGTATACCGCGCGCAGAATACGTACATATTGGTTTTACAATTTAATCGTTAAAATATGATATTCATCTGCCCGTCATAAAAATCAAAGCACTGAAAGCCCTGCTGAGGTGGGGTGCGTTTTACTCCTTCTCAAGCTGAAATCCAACTGTTGCACCAAATAATACGTAGTGCTGCTAGATATTAACGGGTAAAACCAAACAGAATTTAAAGAGCTGAGAGGTATCTCTCCCATAAATCTCAGAGCAAACTGGCAAATTTCTTTTTTTTTGAGGGGGTTCTCAATAGAATGTCAAAATAAAACGATGTGAGAAGTATCATTAAGCACTTTGTGGACAAATAAACCAATCAGTTCAAAGGAATTGGCACAAGAGTTATTATGGTCCTTCTATGCTTTTTTGGCACTTTTTGACGCTTCTTGGCGCTATTTTGGTGGAACTGAAACACAGACGCGTATTCCTACGCATGCCTCATGGTAGTCTGTTTAAACACTTTTTTTAAAAACTGTCTTATGATAATGGTGTATTTGTTTACATATTTATCGTGCAAGTCCAGTAAGTTTCCGTACTGTTAACGTTTTATTCATGCATTGCTGCCAAAGTGAATGAAATGCTTTTTTAAGGGTTCTATTTTTTCAGGTATTGATTTTGCAATCTTAGGTACCCAAGAATCAGGTTTTTTAGTTTCAATTTCCTATATGATAAATTTGAGTTGGGATGCTTCGAAACCCACCTCAAAAACGACGCCCCCCCCCCCCCCCCACACACACACACAAAACCAGTCTTTGTTTCATTTGACCATTTTCAAATAAAATTGTCACTATTTGCAATATTTTGTTCTTGAAAGTTGCATGTACATGTATATGACAACAGGGATATTACGTTGTAGTTACTTTTCTTTTTACATCTCGCTAGGTTTTCGATCTCGCAAGGTATCAAATTTTCTCATGCTGCTCGAAGCAAATACAAGTACCAGGAAAGTTACTACAATATACTTGTATTATTCCGTATTTATCTTATTCCCTTTCCTTAATACCCTCTTTTTAACCCTTTCAGTACCATGGGCGAAAACAAAGACTTTTTCGGAAGGCATAGATTAAGATCAGACTGCATAGAATCTTTCAGCTATACCCTTCGATCGTTTATTCATGCCTTGTAGAAAAAAAAAAAAAAAATTCAGACAGTATTTTAATTCGTTTACGGAGATTCCGTCGGAAAACTACCCCATTTCAAAAGTAGAAGTGGGGGCGGAGAGATGCGTACTCATGGTTGGAAGTAAACTAAGTATCAAAGGTGGTGTTAACAAGCACAATCGAAACGAGCGATAAAAATACTTCGGAGTAAATATACGTTTTGCGTGCATTTTTTTAAACCCATTAGACTGCTAAGAGCGACTCAAGGACAGTGTAGGTCAAGATCAGACTGTACAGAACGTGCAGTCTGATCTTGGATCTACGCTGTTCGATAAGGACATATTTTCCCCCAAAGAATAACTTTAGAATAGCAAAATTATGGATTTTACTGTCGGCTTGAAAGTTTCGTTTCACTTATACAACAGGATGGGGGGGGGGGAAGGTTAAAATCTATTTTAAGACATACGTGAATTATGTAAATTACCTTACACCTCATTACCATATTTCCGGTCTTGCCTTGAAATAAGCATAAAGGTTTTTTTCCTCGTTATTATCCTATTAATTAAGGCTTTAGTGAGGTAAATACAGTTCTTGTATCTTTTTGAAACTACTGTCTACTTAGTTCGCGGCTTACTTAGAACAATTCTTTCATCAAAGTGGACGGACGGGGGGAGGGTTCAAATAATGACAACAACACTTGTGGTTTTTCGGACAAAAACCATAACTGCTGCGCCATATTAAAAAAATCTCTGGTTTATGCTCCATGGTCGAGATTTATCCCTGTAAATGGATGCTGTGACAGAACCGTTGTATTAATGAGCCGTGCTCTGTTAAAAGGGAGCTTAATGCATCTGCGAAAAGTATCGACTCAGGTCAGTCTGAGCAGTACGCGCAAGCTGACCTGGGCCGAAACTTTTCGCTATTGGTCAATCTTCTGTATGTCCAAGGACCATTCTGCCTCATGATCAGGTCGATTGTTAAAAAAGGTCGCTATTATGGATCCATAATTATGTGAAGGCTTGATATGTATCATGCATCATGGAGATGCATTAAGCCCCCTGTTGCCAGAGCACGGCTCATTTTTTTTTTTTTTTTAGTCGTACGATTACTGTTCTTATGGTCGTTGTTCTGCTCAGAACTTGACGAACGTGGAAAATTGAATAGGAAAATAATACGTTTTTTTTTTCCAACATTCATTTGAAAAGTGTTGGTCTAGTTTTTTCAAACTGAGAAAAAGTATCGACGATTTTCTTTTACATACCATTGCACTAGATCTACATTGGCAAATTGATTATTACATTAGTCCTTTCACCTAAAAAGTAAAAGTATATTTTGTCACTGAATTAATACGTGTAGTCTTTTATTTTCTTATTGAGGCGACATTTACAGTTTATCAAACGATTGAATTTCGAAGATGAAAATATGCCAGATAATTGCTTGTATATTTCAGTGTGTTTACAAATGTAGGTGCTTATGTAAACTCGAGATTATTTTTAGTTACTATATCAACTACTTTGTCTTTGGCAAATGACGCTGGGATTATAGGAACTGGCTTTTAGGAAAACGGTGAAACTAATTCTTCCATTATACTTTACGTCAAGGTGAAACACAAAAACTACCGAAATGGAAACACGACAACAAACATTTTATAGACACGAATAGATCTGTATGGATTTCCACGCACTCATTTTCTTTCGGATATTCTCGATCTCTTCGTAATCCAAGAAGAAGAAGAAGATTTTAAGGAAAGGTCATTATGGAGTGCAACACACGAAAAGGGGCCTTCGGACATATGCTTTAAAGTATGTCGTCCCATATCAACCTGTGCAGTCTGTGACTTATCCGAGACCACACTTCTTGTTTTTGTGCGATTTTCTATTTCACGAAAGTCTACTGTATGAAAAAATCTTATGTATTCGAAAAGTGCTGTCCCGGATTAGCCTGCGCGGACTTCGCAGGCTAATCCGGGACAACACTTTACGCAATTGTCCGAAGGCCCCTTTTCGTGTGTTGCACGCCATATAACAACACAAGAACTGTTCTTTGCATTCAGTTATAAAGGGCGCCACTGAATGAGACCCAGTTCTTAGATATTACCAACAATTTATGATACTTCATTGCTCCCTCGATGGCTGTTACTATTATTGCATTATCATAAACGTTAGAACAGATTCGCGTTTATGAGGCCAGAAAAAACCTTCAAATTTCCATTATTGGTATAACGCGGGATTTTGCCTTGGTATCCGTTGATCTGAAAGGTCAAGCGGTAAGTCAGGACACTTGATTGCCTGAATCTATTTACTTGCTGGATTTTGGGAAGCGTAATGATAATTTGTCTGGATTGACATTTGTCGGTTATGGGGAAATTTTTCTACGAGGTTTTGTAACTCATAACCTATCCCGTCTGTCTTGTTTTACATTACCAAAGAATAAAATTTTAAACAAGTGCAAGATGAAAGCATTAGCAGAAGACAAATCAAATTTGGCTGAAACGATGAAACTGGTCTCTTAGTGGACAAAAAACATTGTGAGAAAAGGGAAATCTACGACGAAATATTTGCAGCTATTCCTTTTATCTTTTAGCCCTTGAAATAGACCGTTTAGTTGCCGCCGAAAAGAAATGATAGCACTCTGCTTATCTGGACGTCGTTAGACAAGCTACGAATAATTATTTGATATATCTCTTCAATGACATATTATCTCGTAACAATCAATTCACAGACAGAATTTGTGTCCTAAATCTTATTCTGTCATTGTATCAATATTATGTTTCTTATTTTTTTCTCCCTTCTGTATTCTTGAATTCCAAAAATGACGAAGAACCAAAAATATGGATACTCCGGATAATAATCTGTATGTATGGAAATCAAGTAAAAATAAAGATAAATGGAGCAATTTCTCTATTCATTAAATCGTTTAAGAAACTATTAATAGGCTATGTTCTGACAAAAGAGGGCTTAATGAATCTCCGTGATGCATTATACCAAGCAAGTCACCACGTAATTATGGATCCATAAAATCCATTTTGTCTAACAAATGACCGAATCGCGAGGTAGAATAGTCCTTGGACATGCAAAAAATTTACAAAGAGTAAAAATATCGACCCATGTCAGCCTGCGCGGACTGCGCAGGCTGACATGGGTCGATACTTTTTGCAGATGCATTAAGCTCCCTTTTGGCTGATTTGTATCGTTATGCCAAGTGATTTCTCAAATGATGAAGCTTATCTAAAGTTTTACCTTTTCTTCATTCTTGAAGGAAAAAAAAAAAAACACTTCATCAGTTACATTTTACCTGGAATAACAAATGAGCCATGCTCTGGCAAAAGGGAGCTTAATACATCTCCGTGATACATTATACCAATCAAGCCATCACATAATTATGAATCCTTAACGGCCGTTTTTTTTTTAAACAACAGACTTAATCATGCGGTAAGCTGGTCCCTGGACATACAAAAAAAAAAAATGGCCAGTAGTGAAAAGTTTTGCGCGGACTTCGCAGGCTGACCTGGGTCAAAACTTTTCGTAGATGCATTAAGCCCCCATTTCACAGAGCATGGCTTAAATGTAGGCCAGATTAAGTACTAATGATACTTGCAACGAAGAGAAATATTCAAACAATTGATTGATTGATTGATTGATTGGGGTTTTACGTCACTGCAGCATTAGTTCAGTCATGTCTCTGCGACAGCTCACACATTCATAGATGTCCTGGGTTTTGCAAGCACTAGGCTAGGGCTCTGAAGTGTCTTACCCGGACATTCCCGCGAAAAATCGAGTGCTTCCAGTGAGGCTCAAATCCGCAGCCCCCTGGTAACGAGCCCTACACTTTACCACTGACTCACACAGGACCCCCAGGAAATATTCAAACGAAAGCAGTCCTAAAATACCGAGTTTTCATTGCAGGATAATTGTTCCACTAGATCTGCAACATAAATGGTATATAATGCAAGACGTCTCTGGAGACGGTTTTATTGTGTCGGGTAATTTAGATGCCCTTTGGCCCCAGCTATTATTTCAGGTTTTATAACAACAATGATAAACCCATTGGACAAACAAGCCCCCCCCCCCCTCCCCCCGCAAAAAAAAGAAAAGAGCTTTTGATAAAATTGTGGCTAAAGGAGAAATACTTCTGCCCTTTCGATAACGCGTTCTATGATTTGAGCCCATTAGTTTCTGTCGTCTGCAAACGCTTTCAATGTGGACATGCCCAAAATTTTGGTAATCTGGTACAGTAATAACCCTTTCAGCACCATAAGCGGAGGCTGGGGTTTTTGCACATGATATAGATTCAGATCAGACTGCGCTCAAGTTCCGTGCAGTCTGATCTCGGATCTATGCCGTGTGCTTCTGTTCTTTGGTCAATACAACAAGATTAAAATCTATTTGGGTTTCAGTGGATCGTATTTTAACCCTGAACCTGCTAAATAAGCTAAATGAAACTTTCAAGCCGATAGTACAAACCAAAATGTTGGCATTTGGGGAAAATTGTCTCCTTATCGGACAATGTACGTCCAAAATCAGACTGCACGTCCTGTGTAGTCCGATCTTGATCTACACTGTCCGCATAAGGTCATTGAGTCGCCCTTAGCAGCCCAAGGGTTTAGCTGTAGATAGAGGTCGAGATTACGAATTTGACGCTTTTAAAACTTTTTGTGACCCAGCAATCTTGATCGTAAATTCAATGAGTTACACATTTTTAGCGGATTTGTATAGCAAATCCGCTTACTGTGATCGTTCTGGCCGGAACCAAATATATCATGCGTAACGACGCATGAGCGCTCACACTGTACTATGGTATCGGTTTGGCCTGAACCAAATATACTGTCATTCACGCTTGCGCCCATTCTACTTTCAGTTTTAGCTAATACACCTCGACCTCGCTTTTTTCACAACCGTATATACTGTTTAACGCGTGTGTACATATTTATTCCGAATTCTGATACCAGCAAAAATCTGCTTATAACATTAACAGATCAAATTACCACTCCTTAAGTAATAGAATAACAGTCACTGCACGGCCCACTAAGCAGGACAATTTTGACTTACCCTGCCAACTCCATTTTAAAATGACTGCACATGTGTTGCACGTGATGTTATTTTTTTTTATCACAACATATTACAGCTTTATGCTGCTCCACAAATCCGCTTTCCAGGACTTTGAGTCCTTTGATTATAGCGTATGTCTGTCTCACTGGGGTTAGTAAGACATGAATAGACGAGGTTTGAAAACGCACGTTTGTTTCAAATCAATGTGAAATGTTTGCATCTTTTATTCCCCATATTTTAAGTATTACCTCTCTGTGGACGACAGCCTTGATTTATATTATCATGAAGATGATTATTGAATTTGGGGGCATATAATGATAAAATTAGATGAGCTATGCTCTGGCAAAAGGGGGCTTAATTCATTTCTGCGATGAATTATGCCAATCAAGCCAACACATAATTATGGATCCCTAATAACCACATTTTTTTTTTTTAAACTGACCAAATTATGAGGTAGACTGCTCCTTTGACATACAGAAAATTGACCAATAGCGAAAAGTGTCGGCCCAGGTCAGCCTGCGCGGACTGCGCAGGCCGACCTGAATCGATACTTTTCGCAGATGCATTAAGTCCCCTTTTCACAGACCATGGCTCGTATTTAAAAAAGAAAGTGTTCCGAACACAACCATATCTGTACTTTCACAGTAGAACACGGTGATGTCTTTTTTTTTTTATAGTACGTATTTTCTGATAAAGACTTTTATCATATACTTAAGTATGATTGGCTTAAATATGGACGTTATCTACGTAAAACAAAAGGCCAGAATTCGTTTTCCGTACCACCCACGGATACTCTGTGAACTTTTATGTATTCACGTTTGGCTCATTTCGTCAAATCTCGAAAATGAGCGGCTCTCTGATTTTTCTCTCTTTTGTTGTTATTTGATTTATATCGTGGTGCCTTTTTACAGATATAAAGAAAACGTACACAGTTAAAGAAAATTACATTCGTCTGCATTTCTGTATGGTCGGATCAGGTCTCAATGCGTGTATAAAGTGGTTCGCATCGGATTCGACCTGCGTCTGTAAAGAGGTTCTCATCGGATTCGACCCTAGGTCGATTTTCTGAGGCCAGGAGTGCAACTAAAATGTCCGTCTCGAATGTTTCATTCTTTGCCTTTTCTTTCAAAAAGATGGCTCCCGAATCAGTCGTGCGATTTTTGTTTGATCTCTTCGATGCTTAACTTTAACCACCCAATTCCGAGTTTTAATGACTCTGAAAAAGAAAGCATTTGAAAATATTTTGGAGAGAAGAGAAAATGCTGGTAGCAATCATTTTCTCATTTTCCCATAAGGTTTCCTACCCTTCTTGATACAAATATGATGACTAATGCTGCATTCAATTTGATTTGCTCTCTGCAAATGCTTTCAGTCAGGACAAGTCTAAAATTTTGTCGTATGGTAAACAGTTAAACTTCACCATAACCATTTAACATTTAACCATAGGACAAAGTGTTAGACTTGTCCAAACTAAAAGCATTTGCAGACAACATAAATGATGCTTAACTCTTTACCAAACGACAAGATTTTAGACTGGTCCAAATTGAAAGCATTTGCAGACGACAAAATAAATGTGACTCAAAAACTGAAATTTGTTTTGGGAAGGGTAGAAAAAATTGTGGGAAAAGGAGAAAATGCTGGTTACCAGCAGTTCATTTTCTAGGGCCATCAAAGAATTCATTGTTGTGACGTTTCCGGTTTTAAAGTGAAGATTTCCGATATATGTATTTATTCCTGACACCGTATATATCCGTAATTTACCTATGTTTGCACAGATGATTAAATTCTGAACCATTCTACAGTGTATCAAATTTTAACAGTGTTTTTTTTTTTTCCCTCTCTAGCTGTAAGGATGTATCTTTAAAATCAATCAATGAAGTCAAAACAATGATGCATGTCGTTGATTTGATTTGTTTAATTCAGCTTGTGAAAAGGTCAACAAAAGCAATTCTTCGATGACAACAACTACATCAAAATAAACATGTATTAGGAAAGGCATTGTTTGACCCACATCTGACATCCAATATTGTTGCCATAAAACGCTTAAAGAGCCATGCACATAGTTGCTGGTTTTTAAGACAAAGATATGAGGTCAGTGTCATCATAACATAACTGAGCCATGCTTTGTGAAAAAGGGGCTCAATGGATCTGCAAAAAGTTTCGACACAGGTCAGCCTGCGCGTATTGCGCAGGCTGACCTAGGTCGAAACTCTTTGCTATCGGTCAATTTTCTGCATGTCAAAAGATAAGTCTACATCGTGACCCAGGTTGTTAAACAAAATGGATTTTTATGGATCCATGATTATGTTATGTATTGCTTGGTATAATGCATCGCGAAAATGCATTAAGTCCCGTTTTCACAGAGCGATAACTTGGCAGCTACGGCATTGCAATATTCAAGATACATCTATACAGATGGAGAAAAAAAACGCTGTTAAAATTTGATAGACAGTAGAATGGTTCAGAATTTAGTCCGCTGTTTAAAGGTAGATAAATTACCGATATATATGGTGTAAGGGATAATATATCAGAAATCTTCGATTTAAAACCGGAAAGATCACACCAATGATTTCTTCCAAGGCATCCACAAAATGAAACGCATTTTCTATCCTCCGTTAAAATCTATGCAACCTTGCAACGGTCAAGATATTTAGTATTAAGATACAAGAATGATTATAGTTTGATAAAATAAAGATGAAATAGGTTAAAAACTGGCTGAAAACGAGTATAGATGTATCTTTAAGATCTCTATTACTGATTAAACTTATATTATTAACTCATTAACATTCTAAGGGGTCGAATAAACTAGAAACCATAATAAAATGTGCTGGGCACATTGTGATCATTCACTTTCATAGCTCTTTTATGAAATAGACCTTTTTTTTTTTTATTAAGATTCTTAATTATTTTGACATATTTTCCTTCTTCAGGAAAGCAGGTATTTAATTAAGATTGGAAAGTTTGGTTTGCGTTGTACTGTACATAACCCTGGAGACGTAGTTGAATTTGGGATTGTCCGTGAACGGGTAAATTCATACCTTTCTTTTTGCATTGCTATCGTCAAATCTTAGGAATTCTAAAACACGAGTCTTACATCTCCTGACTGATATGGAATAATCAGCCTGCACTGTGTAAGACGGAGCAACGTTTGTATTTCCGAGTATTTCCATGAGAAAATAAGGTTTTAAGCTTAATGTGCTTTGTACAGTGCTAACCACAGTCTCACTAACAGGCCCCTTTAACGTAAGAAACGGAACCGAAACGAAACGCAACGAAAATCGTTTCGTTTGTCTCGACTCTGTTTCTTACTTTAAAGGGACCCCTAAGTACCCTAACCGCATGGTCTTCTCCATGTTATTGCTATCCGATATGTTGAGATAGTCTGTAGAAAAACACCTTTGAAATAACAATATAAAGAGCTATTCCCTTGGGTAAAATGCCTATTTTATTTGTGAGGAAGCACATTTGTAAACAACCGAAATTTGGGATTTTCAAGCAAATGAACTAGGAATCAAATAAGATTTGTAGTTAGGCATCATAGAATTTTCTCCCTCGTTAATCATTTTTACGCAAGAGGACATCTAGTGCATTTGGCCTTGAAATTTACTTTTCATTGGCCTTATCTAATCGTTTTCTGGCCATAAGTATGATCCAAAACCAATTTGATAATTAGGTCACATTTGGATTTCTTATTGAACGTGATACCGCCAGGAGCGTAGCTAGCCTAAAATAAAGGGTACGCAAAAGTTATATCGAAGGTATTACTCGAGGCGCACAGTGCCGAGACAGGGGAGGGGATTACCCAGGAGGGTCAGGTGGGATGGGGTCCCAGAATTTCTTTAAACTTAGAAGCGAGCTGGTGGCCTCTGGTGATGCTTTTTTAGCAAAGTTGTCTCCCCCCCCCCTTTTTTTTTTTGTAAAGTGTACGCAACTGCACTTGTTGGTACAGGCAGCTATGTCGCTATGTCCCTGCCCCCCCCCCCCCCCCCCACCTCTCTCTCTCTCTCTTTTATTTGGGGGAAAAACAAACCCTAAATTTTGTAATGCTGACGCAAGAAGGACTTCTCCCCTGTGAATAGTGAACGTGAAGAGACAAACATTTGAGCCATGCTTAGTGAAAAGGGGGCTTAATGCATCTGCAAAAAGTATCTACCCATGTCAGCCTGCGCAGTCCACGCAGGCTGACATGCGTTGAACCTTTTTTGCTCTTTGTAAATTTTCGATGTGTCAAAGGACAAGTTTATCTCAGGATTCAGTCGGTTGTTAGACAAATCGGATGTGATACATCATACCATTTAAAAGTATGGAAAATATTGTGAAGATGACAGTCTGTTATTGTACTGTCGGTCCAAGTGTCAGTGAAAAGAAAATGAATATTAAAACCAGGTAAAAAAAAGCTATAGCGACCGGGCAACTTTTGACCTAGATTTAAACTTTATTTTTCAGCCATTGACTAACGCTTTGACCGACTGTACAATAACAGATCGTCACATTGTAAATGGTATGATTTAAACGCATTTTACCACACCTTTTTTTACTTTTGGTCGCTACTTAATTTTTAAGGGGTGTGTTACATAGATGTATTTTGTCAAAATAATTCCCTTGTCTTTTTTCAGTCAGCCAGCACTATTTTAACCGAAAGGTAGACTTTTGCTATTATAAATGTTTGAAAGAAACGCCCATACAACATTTGAAAATATCAGAATTTAGTTACCCTTTTTCTCTTTCTCGCATTCTTGGACCATTAGCTGTTTCATAGCAATTGAGATAAAAAGCTATGAATTCATTTGAATATTTCTATGAAGACAGAGTTGTTTAAGATAAAATGGGAATGAAAACGGGAACGCTTATTTTTATGGGACAGAAATTGATGTTTACGATAAATTGTTTCCGACAGCAGATTTTATATCCATTTGTGGGCTTGTCTGTGGTCTTAGTTTAATCTTTAATTCTTGTTTGTGACCTTTCTTTGATTTTAATGGGTGTGGTAAAGAGTACATGTAGATACCTGGAAATCGAAATGAGCAGACCTAGACTCAACACACAGGCTAATCTTGATCTACATTAAAAAACAAAGTCTTGATACTGGTTAAACCTTTGCCACACAAGTTTGTGTTTAAACGACCGTGAGAAAAATGGCTTTTGAAAATATTGTGAGAAAAGGAGAAAATGCTGGTAACCAGCATTTTCTCCTTTTCCCTCAATGTTTTCTACCCTCTCAGACACAAATTTCATTATTTGAGCCACATTTAATTTGTCTTCTGCAAATGCTTTCAATTTGGACCAGTCTAAAATTTCGTCGTCTGGTAAAGAGTTAATATTGATGGATTGGAAACTGGACTGTGTACCTTGCTTTGTTAAAAAAAATACTTTTTTTGCAATGTAGCAAACAGCCGTTGATATTAGAAGATCGGTGTCACATGGTTCATCGAAACTGTCGACAGCTTTACGGTGTGAACCAAGGCCGTTAATGGTATTTGGCTGGTCGATTGCTTTAAGACCAGTGTAGGAATATTATGGCCATAGCTTAGATATTCTTGAATAAGGCCAATCAACCCATGTGATTTCACTAAATACGGCTAATCAGTCTGTAATGCACCGATGATGGGCAATTACTGCCGCAATTCAAGTCGATAGTTAGACATAATTACACTCCTACGTATGTGATATGGTCTATGAACTATTGTCATCGTGACTGCTTTGTTACAAAGACCTCTTTATGGAATTCGATATCAAATTCCATCGAAAGGTCTTGTACAGGACAACAAACTTCTTGAATCAAAGAATATCAGCCATGCTCTTGCAAAAGAGGGCTCAATGCATCTCTGTAATGCATTGTACCAATCTAGGCGTTACACAACTATGGTTACATAATAGCCACTTTCTTTAACAACCGACTAAATCATGAGGTGCGACTCGATGTGCTTTTTCCGGACAGTCTTAATAAAGATCAGACTGCACGTTTTGTGTAGTCTGATCTTATAATATTGTCGACATTGTCCTATACGACGAAATTAATTGTGACGAGGACAGCTTAAAAATAGCAATATTCGCAGTTTTCACTTTATGCTAGAAATGATCATTTCAGCTACATATCAGTTTAGGATTAAAGGCGTCAGAGTTCTTTCCATATTTAAAGATAACACATCTTGTCCTGTCAATGAACTCTGAACCCTTTCAGCGCAATAGACGAAAACAGCGATTTTTTCCGGATGGCGTAGATTAAGATCAGACTGCACAGAACGTGCAGTCTGATCTTCTATCTATACAGTCCGCTTGTATTAGTCAAGCTAACAAGAAAAAAAATCTGGCTGAGATTCAGTTGATTATGAAAGCAACATACGAAAAGGGGCCTTCGGACATATGCGTAAAAGTGTGTCGTTCTAGATCAGCCTGTGCAGTCTGTGACTAATCCGAGACGACACTTCCCGTTTTTCTGCGATTTTCTGTTTCTCGAAAGTCTACTATATGTAAAAATCTTATGTAGCCGTAAAATGCCGTCTCGGATTAGCCTGCGCGGATTGCGCAGGCTAACCCGGAACGACACTTTACGCAAATGTCCGAAGGTCTCATTTCGCATGTTGCGGGCCATATAATATATACCATGCTCTATTAAAAGGGGTTTAATGCATTTTTCAAAACGTATCGACTCATGTCATCCTGCGCAGTCCGCGCAGGCTGACTGACATGAGTCGAAAGTTTTTGCCACTGGCCAATTTTTGCATGGTAAAGGACCATTCTACCTCCAAATCCGGGGTACTTTTCACTAAACTGCGCACGCACGAAATTTGCATACGCAGTTTAGGTAAGCAAGCATAAGGTTTGCAAACAAGTTTCACTTAACTGCATTTCTTTACGGTTTGAATAGATATCTACATATTTTTACGCCAGCTCAGAGGTTTTTGTAAAGCAGCGATCGTATGTGTGTATATACAACCCCAAATAATTTGCGTAAATCTGCGCAGTTTAGTGAAAGCCAGTCAAGATTTTTATGGATCGATTATCATGTGACAACTTGTTTAGTATAATGTATAACGGAGATGCATTAGGCCCCTTTCGCCAGAGCATACATTTTGGCACTGAACGAGATAGAGACTTCCAGGATTATATCAAGGGTTATCAATAGTTTAACTGTATTCAAGTTTTGTCTGTTTATAGCCTATTGTTGTCTGACGTTAATCCTTCGACGGAACCCACTTCTGCGTTGACCACGGTTACGTTACACCATTTTGTGTTCAAAGCCAAAGTGCATACGCCTCACTTTTTCAACACCAAGGCCGGTTGGGATAGCAATGTTGAGTTTAAAGCTAAAGTGCATGCACAGTACCTGTTCAACACCAAAGCCGGGTGGGGCACCAATGTCGTGATTATAGGCAAAGTTCATACACCACCTTACTTGTTCAACACAAAAGCCGGATTGGGCACCAATGTCATATTAAAACCAAGGTGTATACACCACTTTACTTGTTCTACACCAAAGCCGGGTGGGGCACCAATGTCGTGTTTAAAGCCAAAGTGTATACAACACTTTTCTTGTTCAATACCAAAGCCGGGTGGGGCACCAATGTTGCGTTTGAAGCCAAGGAGTAGAACATTTTACTTGTTCAATATCAACGCCGGATGGGGCCCCAATGTCAGTTCCTACTTTAATCATCATATTTTAACATTTATATTGTGCACAAAATTATCATCAAGTACGCTAGTCCTTTGACATGCAAAAAATGACCAATAGCAAAAGGTTTCGGCCCAGGTCAGCCTAAGTATACACTTTTTGCAAATGCATTAAGCCCCTTTTCACAGAGCATGGCTCATTATTATAGTACATAGTGAATATCCTAATGTACATGTAATTTGAAAATTTCTTTTGGAAGGCTGATCTATGCTAGGGAAAAGGAAGCCTGGGATTTACAAACTACTGCTGACAGTTAGGGTCCTTCTGAATACTTTGTAGCGACCATCATTACTAAAGGACTTCTCGCAGAAGCTTAGCAACGCAGTCGATAATGTACATGACTCGACATGCAGCGATTTCCAGTTTTAGTTCGAGCTCGACCAATAACAGTTCCTCCGGCAGGGCTGAACATCATTTTTTTTTTAAGCCTTAACTTGCTGAATAATTTAAACGAAACTTTCGTGCTGATAGAAAAAAATGCTATTTCAAAGTTATTTGATGGACAAAAAATCTCCTTATCGGACAGTGTAGATTCAGTATCAGACTGTACAGTATGATCTTGATCTTCAGTGTCCGCATAAGGTCATTGAGTCACGCATTGAGCCTCAGGGTGAATAAGCTTATCTCGGCTTGAAATTGGCACAGAATTACTGCTTGGGCAGAGAATAAATAAACTATTCCGAAAAAGACACCAGAAATATTTCTGCCTCGTCCAAAATTGTTACCGTATGAGGACTGGATGATCTATCGACACACATGTATACTACTCTATGACTTTGTTGGTTTTTTTTTTCAACGGGCTCAAAATTCTGATTCAGCAGCTATAACAAATGCGCAAATTTTCAGAAAACAACAAAGACAGTGGGTCGTCAGCCCTCTTGCATAGCTGAATTCAGAGAGTAGCCTCAGGAATCCAACAGTTTAACTCTTTACCAACGACGCAATTCTGGACTTGACCAAATTGAAAGCAATTGCCGACGACAATTAAATGCTGTTTAATTATTTCTGTCTTTAATAGGGTAAAAAAAAAAAAAAAAATGTAGGGAAAAGGAGAAAATGCTGGTTACCAACATTTTCTCCTTTTCCGAAAATGTTTTCAAAAGGCCTCTTCCTCAGGGTCGTTTAAACTCGGGATTGTGTGGTAAAGGGTTAAAGGAAAGGTTTCTATCCAGAAATCCAAATGATTTTTCTGCATAAACAAAACCTTCAAAACTTTGAACCAGTTGAAATGTATATCACACTTCTCTGCATATGCAGATGCTTGAAATATCGTACGGAGAGAAATAAAATCGAATAGACCCTGTG
The DNA here is from genome assembly GCA_945859785.2 of Tridacna gigas. Taxonomy (NCBI): domain Eukaryota; kingdom Metazoa; phylum Mollusca; class Bivalvia; order Cardiida; family Cardiidae; genus Tridacna; species Tridacna gigas. The sequence continues at coordinate 25,171,757 of OX244030.2, forward strand.
TTGGGAAAGAACATAATCTTCCAATATAGTTTCAAGTAGGATTTTATGATTATTTGATTTATTTGTTGAAATACCGGCATGACAACGAAAGAAGTACCTCATTAAAACATCGAAATTAATAACAAATTGGCTTTGTTCAGATTCTTGCCAAGTCATCATTATGTCATTTTGAAATTCATTTACATTGAAAAAAAAGGTGTTCAATCTTCGAATGTAACAAGGAAGGTGGAGTATGTGAAACAAACATGTGCTGGTGAAGCGTTGATTTTATTTCAGATGCTAATTATTTCTTGACGTCAAACAATGTTGTTTTTGCAGATTCATTCTACCGGCACATACCGTTCGACCTCAACTGGGTAGGTACTCGTAGGTAGTAGTCATGTGTGAAGGAAACATGCTTTGGGGAAGAGTTTATTTTATTTCAGATGCTAATCATTTCTTGACGTCAAACGATGTTGTTACCCTTCCAAAGGCAAACTTCACTGTTTAAGTCATATTAATCTTGTCTTCTGCAAATGCTTTCAATTTGGAAAACCTAAATTGTTGTCGTTTCATTTCATGCTACCGGAACTTACTTATCGACCTTTATGCATCATACAGGTGAAAATCAAGTGCCTGCTTTCAACACTCTGGTCTGCGCTGTGAAATTTCTGACACTGATGCAAGTATTGGTGTCATTTTCTCTGTACCAAACTACAAAATTTGGACTTCCTCCATTTTGGAATTAGTTCCAAAAGGCATGTTGAAATATTATCAAATATACATAAAAACTTATCTTTGGTAAGGGAGAAAACAATGCGGGACTTGCGGGACAAGACTAGTAATCTGACTGGCCAAGACTAAACGTCTCAGCCAATTATTATCAGATCGCATGTCTTGAAATTTTGAATTAAAACAATGTTTTGAACTTGTTTCTGAATAAGAACCCAGATCCCGTATCTTTCAATTACTGTCAAGTGAACTCATTGTCTTATTATAGATTTACAGAGTAGCACAAATTCTGATTGGCTAAACCATTTGGTTGAGTCAATCAAAAACTGCCTTGATATGAAATATAGAAAATTCTTGGGATTTAGACTAGGAACGTTATTAAGAACGTTTGGTGAGTACGGGCTCCTAGGTCCGTATTGAACAACCATTCTTAAGAACATTCTTTGTTTCATTCTGGATATAGAAAGTAACACAACTTCTGATTGGCTAAACGATTTGGTTTAGCTAATCAGAAAACGTGTTACTTTCAAATTTAGAAAATTGTTGAGAATAAGACGAAAGATGTTCTTAAGAACGGCTGCTGGATACAAACCCTGCTGCGATGGAGTGTGGGCGGATTATCACGGGCCTAAGGTTGAAGGTGGAAGTACATATAACTCAGAACATTCCAGGATCTGTCACTTTTTACATGTTTATTGCTCAACCAATATCAGACAACAACAGCACACATTTGCTTTTCGAATTGTTGGTAAGTATCTAGCGAAAATTACATTCTCAGTGTAAAATACAAAGAATTGATTTAGTTTCACCCGTAATTTAAATCAAATGAAAAAAAAATGATGAAAAAATATTTAAAACAACCTCTGATTGGCTAAACCAAACGGTTTAGCCAATCATAGGTTGTGTTACTTTCAAATGTAGAAACTGAAAATATTCTTAAGAATGGTTGGTGAATATGGACCCTGTTTCCTATGACTGGAGCTCTTTTTTATACTCGGACGATGATGGGATCTCTCTTTTCTTTTACATAATAGAGCAATTTTGTTCTGATTCCAATGATTGGAAATCTTTTTATACTCGGGCGAGATCGTCTTGGGTCCGTATTCACCAACCATTCCTAAGAACATTCTTAGTCTTATTCTCCAAGATTTTCTACATTTGAAAGTAACACAACTCCTGATTGGCTAAACCAAATGGTTTAGCCAATCAGGAGTTTGTTACTTTCAAATGTGGAAAATTCTGGAGAACAAAACAAAGAACATTCTTAAGAATGGTTGGTGAATACGGACCCTGGTTCCAATGATTGGATCTCTTTTTTTTTTAATACTCGGACAATTATTGGTTCTCTTTATTTTTTTTTTTTAATTATTTTGTCGAACGATAGTTTCTGGTTCCATATGATTGGAGCTCTTTTTTCCACTGCGCAGGCTGACCCGGGTTAATAGTTTTTGCAGATGCATCAAGCCCCGTTTTCACAGAGCATGGTTCATTACATACTGGGCTGCTTCTAAATTGCGGCCTCTGACTAGTAAACTCTTTATCACACAAGCCCGAGTTTTAACGACCTCGGGAAAGAAGGCTTTTGAAAACATTGTGGGGAAAAAGCAGAAAATGCTGGTAGCCAGCATTTTCTCCTTTCACCCACAAATTTGTCGTCTTCAAGTGCTTTTAATTTAGGGACCACTAAAATTTTGTCGTTTGGTAAAGAGTTAGGACGTTATGTAACAGTCAACCAGACGACTAGTCTAGATATGTAGATCAGTAATTGAATTGTAAATTTTTATTTAAGTCAGTCACAGGCCGTGCAATAATCATAGGGCCTACTAAACAAGTAACAGAGGAACATTGCTTGCAGAATAGTACATGTTGTCTAGGCCGATCAGACAGCTATTCTTGAAATTCTTAATCAGAACAGTATCAGAACCACTTTTGTAATAATACAGATTCTGTAATAAAAATATCTACTTCGCTATGTTCCTTCAATATTTAACCATATCGTTCAAAATGGGTGTAGATCTGTAAATTAAGTTTGATTTTACCCCCCAAAATTAACACAAGCTGTCATTAAAGTTGAAAAAAAAAATGAGTTTGAAAATGTTATTACACAAGGCCGTTCATTACAAAGGTGGTTTGAAAGGAGAACAGCATTTTGAACAAAACTAGTCTTTTGTAATAAAACTTTCTACTTCGCCTATGATATCTATGTAGGATTATTGGTGAATAAGGTATCAGAAGTTGATCTACATTTGCAATCACCATACATGGAGTGTATCCAACTGTCGAATAGCAAAGCTAGTTGGTAATTTAAACTAATGCTAAACTTGTAGATGTCATTATAGGTGGAAAATCGAACTCGGGAGCCTGATAATGACATAGGAGCTTGATGAAGACTCTAAATTAAAGCGAGTGTTTGTATTAAATTTCAGTCAAAGTCGGCGAGGCTGTCATGATGGCACAAGCAAATTGCCCTTGCAATTGTAGATAAGAGGTAGATACCTCAGTTCTTGTTTACCACTTTGGTTGTGTTCTTTCGGCAAATATCCATTGCCTGCCAAACGTCACGAAGCCCTACAATAACACAAAGCCAAATTAAGCTTTTTTTTCCCAGTATTTTTCTTAAGTCGACGAGACTGTCATAATGGCGTAATCACACTGCCGTTGCCATTGTGGAGGAGTGGTATGTTCCGTAGTTCTTGTTTTCCACTTGGGTCGTGTGCTTTTGGCAAACACCGACCGATTGCCAAATACCTCGGAGCCCTGCAAAAACATAGTGCTTTCTTCTTTGATATCTTATTTTAATACACCTTGAATTTGATTTATTATCCTTAAAGTATCAATTCCTGTTGTCTTTGATTGTTAACGGAGGAAAATAGTATTTAGGCCATGCACTTGTAAAACGGGGTTTGGTGCATCTCTGTGATGCATTACACGAAGCAATTCATTACATAATTATGGATCCATAGAATCCATTTTGTTTAAGAAGTGACTAAATCATGAGGTAAAATGGTCCTTGGACCTGCAGAATATTTACTAACAGTCAAAAGTTTTGACCCATGTTAGCCTGGGTGGACTACGCAGGCTGTCATGGGTCGATACTTTTCGCCGATCCATTTAGCCCCCTTTTCACAGAGCATGGTTCATGTAGTAGTACCAGTTATTACAAAATGTGGCCTCTGAAACTGTCCTACACTATTTACGAGCCTGAGGAAGACGGCCATATAAACATTGTGGGAAAAAATGCAGGTAAAGACAAATAACTAGGAGTTCCTCCTGTTCGCACTTGTCGAAAAAATAATTACATGTCGCAGCATTTGCGTCAAAACTAATTTGTCGTCTGCAAGTGCTTTCAATTTCGACGAGTCTAAAATCTTGTTGTGTGGCATAGATTATTTGTAAAAATTCAAACAAAAAAGGTCTTCCCTGTTACAACAGAAAATGTGTAAACTTACATTTCACTGTACAGTTCTAACGCAAAAAATATTGTATATAATTATCATGGAATGTTCGTGAGAAAAAAGATGAATTGATTTACTGTTAAGAACAAGTTTTACATTACATGCCACAGAATCATATGAAATTTTAAGTACATGTATTGCATACAGGACTTAGATTATGCGTAGGCCTAAAGTTCATCAAGTTATACTTAACAAATCAGACAAACAAGAAACATATCTACTATACATGTACCACAAACGCTGAGATACCAATATACTTTAAACAAGAGCACCGCATGCAGGTGCTTCCGCTCGGGCTGCAGTTGTTTGATTTTCAGTGAAAAGTTTTAGTCCAAAAAGGGGTATAACTGTGTCAAAAACTTTTATGGTTACCCGCCTTTGTTATATGGGTTCCCCTTTTGATGGTTAACAACTAGTCCAAGTTTGAAGTAAATATCTTCAGTAATAACAGAAATAATTATAATATGTCAAAGTTTTTGCACGACACCCCAGACCCCAGGGCTATGGCATCACCTCCACGTTTTGTTCGAAAACAGCCGAGCGATAAAAAATCGTCAACAATGAAGGGGTGTAGACCATTTTATATGCCAGAAAATGTGTCTTACTATATCTAAAGCACAAGTATGTGTGAGTTTCACACACTCAGTTAGCCAGAAATGACTTACTGAAATATATAAAATAACAGAATTTAGTTCTATTTATGTATGGCTAACTTAATCCTTAGGCTGCTAAACGCGGCTCAGGGACCTTTGGCTGACATTGTAGATCAAGATCAGACTGCACAGAACAAGCAGTCTGCCCTCGTTGTATAGGTTTCTCTTCTGAAAATTAACAACTTATCAAAGTTCGTACTGAATATCTTCAGTAATAACAGAAATATTATAAACTGTCAAAGCTTCGCTCCACCATGCAGACGACGCAGACGACGACACAAACGACGACGACGCAAAGGCTACGGCAATACCTCGACGTTTTTTCCGAAAACAGCCGAGCTAATAATAACATTTTAGGACAGATTGTATGCTTAATACCCAATTACCGTGGACGAGTCAGTTCTTTAACCCTTTCCCAAACGGCAAATTTTAGACTGGTCCAAATTGAAAGAGTTTGCAGACGACAATTTTAAATTTGATGAAAACGACAGGAAGTTATCAAAAAGGGTAGAAAACACTGTGAGAAAAGGAGAAATTGCTCGTCACGAGCAATTTCTCCTTTTCCCACAGTGTTTTCAAAAGACTTGTACTGCAGACACGTGAAAACCAGGGCTTGTTTGGGAAAGGGTTAGAGTACATTAGCGTCTCCGTGCCTCTGGTTTTTATGGTGTGTTTAAATAAATTAGCCATGCTCTGGCAAAAGGGGACTTAATACATCTTCGTGTTGTACCATACGAAGCAAGTTATCACATTGCTATGGATCCATAAAGTTCATTTAGTCTACCGATTGTCTAAATCATGAGGTAGTATGGTACTTTGACATGCAGAAAATTGAACAATTAAAAAAAGTATCGACCAAGGTCAACCTTAGCAGTCCGCGCAGGCTGACCTGACTCGACACCTTTTTGCAGATGCATTAAGTCCCCTTTTTACAGAGCATAGCTCAAATATATTATGCAGGTTAAATTATTTTTCAAAAACATGATCTTTACTCGTAACCACAAGTATATTTTGTGGAAAGCTTAAACAAAGCAAAGACCAGCTTGCTCATGCGTGAAGTCTGGGTCCGTATTCACCAACCATTCTCAAGAACGTTCATAGTCCTGTTCTGCAGAATTTTTCGAATTTGAAAGTAACACAACTTCTGGTTCGCTAAACCATTTGGTTTAGCCAATCAGAAGTTGTGTTATTTTCAAATTTGGAAAATCTTGGAGAATAAGACTGAGAAAGTTCTTAAGAAAGGTAGGTGAATACGGTCCCCGATCATGGATAAGACTCTCCGTTGGTCTCTTTATGTTATCAATTGTACAATCTTAGCTAAACATTAGTGAATTTTAAAAAAAAAAGTCTATCTTCGCGGTCTATTGCCAACATTATTAATCCTTTCAGCACCATAGGCGAGAACAGAAGCTTTAGCGGACGGCATAGATCATATATGACTGCTTGTTTATTCAAGTCTATGAAATAAAACTTCTTTCTGGGTTGCAGTGGCTTGTGTTTTTACACCTCGAAAGAGGTCGAGTGTTATTAAATAAATATGAGCCATACCATGGCAAAAGGGGGCTTACTGCATCTCCGTGATGCATTGTACCAAGCAAGACATTACATGATTAGGGATCCATAAAATCCACTTTGTCTAACAACCGACTGTATCTTGAAGTAGACTGGTCCTTTGACAAGAAGAAATTTCATCAATAGCAAAAAGTTTCGGCCCAGGACCTGGACCGATACATTTTGCAAATGCATTCAGTCCCCTTTTCATAGAGCTTGGTTCATGTATATATGAGCCATGCCCTGGCAAAAGGGAGCTTAATGAATCTTAGGAATGTATTATACGAAACACGTCATCACATGATCATGGATCCATCAAGTCCATTTTCTCTAACAACTGATAGAATCATGAGGTGAACAGGTCCTTGGGCATGCAGAAAATTGACCAGTAACAAAAGAGGTTTCGGCCCAGGTCAGTCTGCGTTGACAGAGTCGGGTCGATACTTTTTGTAGATGCATTAAGTCCCTATTTCTCAGAGCATGGTTCACTGGCATTGAAAGAGTCAGTTAGATATGATTAGAACAAAAACTATGTGTTATCGCATGGTGGATCCAAGTGTTAGTCGCTGGCTGAAAAATTAATTTTTAAATCAGGTAAAAAAATAAACAAAACATAGACCGACCTGGCAACTTTTAACCCAGTTTTTTTTATTTCGTTTTTCTGTCAGCGACTAACAAAATTAACGAACGTACAGTAAACGATTATCATATTCACAATAATTTATTTTTTGAATGGTATGATTTAAATTTGAATGTGTTTAATCACCCTCATTGTTTACTTTTGGCAGCTATAGGGCCTTTAAATAAGTATGCCGTTTAATTTGAAACGAGATTCGACAAACAAAGCCATGCTGTTAGCGTCATCACAGGCGTCCATTTTCTGATGAACTAGATAATGCTTTATATGAGCTACGTTCTGGCAAAAGGGGGTTTAATGCATCTCCATGATGCAAGCAGTTCCAGGCAAGTAATAAACTAATTAGAGAGGTCTATAAAATCCATTTCGTAGAACAACCTGCTAAATCATGAGATACACTGGTCCTTTGACATGCAGAAAATTTACCAAAAGCAGCAAGTTTCGACACTGGTCAGCATGCGCAGACTGCGCAGGCTCACCTGGTTGGTACTTTTTGCAGGTGCATTGAGCCCGCTTTTTCACAGAGTATGCCTCCTATAGATGACGTAGTTCGTCACAAAATGAAAGCCTGTGAGTGTCACGCATGGAAATAGCCAACAGAAAAAATAACTATGTATAATAAATACACCAACACTCGAATACAAGCGCACAATACAATAACATAAGCACACAAAACTTTGGCAAAGCAAACAAACAAAAATAATAAACGCTGAAAGCAGAGGAAAATAATAACAGAGATCTTATTTGCTTTTAAAGAGTCAATTATAGCTGTACTTTGCCCACATGCGATTGTCTAACGTGCGACACTGTCATTTAATATTAAAGTTTTTTGTTTTATTCGAAATAGGCACTTGGTACACAGTTGAATAAACACAGTTGATTTGCACATTTAACCCTTACGCTGCTAAGCGCGACTCACTGACTTTTTGCGGACAATGTAAATCAAGATCAGACTGCACAGAATGTGCAGTCTGATCTTGATCTACACTGTCCGATAAGGAGATATCTTTTCCCAAAAAACACCTTTGAAATAGTAAAATTTGAGTTTTTACTATAGGCTTGAAAGTTTCATTTCACTTATTTAGCAGGACAAGGGTTAACTGTAACAGTTGTTGACCATTCCGGGCACTTCCTTTATGGGAATTAACGCATAATTAGTGCTCTGACGAGACAGTGTTGTACATGTGGATCGGCGATGGGTAGAGTGAAGGGGTCTTGCTGTTGTGACGGAGCCTCGAGCATTTCTCTGATCTTTACATTGATAGCGCAGTAGAAACCCGCTATCTCGTCTAGATTCTTTTCCCTCTTTCAAGAGTAATAGGGCTGCAATAGAAACAAGTGGATATTGTTCCTTTTTTGATTAAGAAGATAGATGTAGACTGGTTTTCATCCGGTTTTTTACGCATTTCATCTTTATTTTATGAAACTGTAATAATTCTTGTGTCTTTATGCCAATTATTGCCCCTGACGGTTGCAAGGCTGCAAAGATTACTACCGATAGAAAATGCATTTCCTTTTCCAGAGGTTATCAAACAAATCACTGTTGTCGTTTCCGGTTTTAAATAAAAGACAGATCCCTTGAGTTTCTTTATCCCTTACAGCATATTTTATCGGTAATTTATTAATGTTTACACAGCTGACTAAATTCTGAACCATTCTGCACACTATCGATTTTTGTGGCGTTTCTTTTTTCACTTTGGCTGTAAGGATATATCTTTAACCGATGATTTTAGTCTGCATACAAATTAGTTTAACGTTTTTTTTTCCTCTTCGGGCTATATATGGAAGTGAAAGGACAAACTATCCTGTATCACACAATCCCGACTTTTAACGAACCTGAGGAAGAAACCTTTTGAAAACATTGTGGGAAAAGGAGAAAATGCTGGTAACCAGCATTTTCTCCTTTTCCCACAATGTTTTCTACCCTATCAAAGACAGAAATCGTCACTTTAGCAACATTTAATTTGTCGTCTGCAAATGCTTTCAATTTGGTTCGGTCCTAAAATATGTCGTCTGGTAAAGAGTTTCAAATATATGAGCGGCCCTCTGGTAAAAGGGGGTTTAAAGCATCTCCGTGATGCATTATACCGAGGTAGTTACGATTACACTGTGGATCCGTGTAATCAATTTTGTGCAACAACCGGCTGAATGATGAGGTATAAAGGTCAGTGGGCCAACAGAAAATCTAAGAACATGAAAAAATTAAAAAAAAAAACACGACAGAGGTCAGCCTGTGGATGCATAAAAGCCACTTTTCACAGAACATGAATCATTTGGAAGTCAACGTTTTCCCTTTTTTTTACAGTTTGCTTAACCCCTTTACCAGATGACAAAATTTTAGCCTTGTCCAAATTGAAAGCATATGCAGACGACAACTTCACTGTAGCTCAAATAGTGCCATTTTCCTTTGATAGTATAGAAAACATTGTGGGAAATGGAGAAAATGCTGGTTACCAGCATTTTCTCCTTTTTCCACAATGTTTTCAAAGGGCTTCTTTCCAAAGGGGCGTTAAAAGGCGTCATTGTGTGGTAAAGGGTTAAAGACCTGCAAAGGGCCCGTTATCCGATCAGAATGCCAGCTCTCCTTCCTTCATTACAAAAAAAAAGAGAGAAAGAAAATTGTACTTTCTGAATACAATTAAGCCATGATCTGTGAAAAGGGGGCTTAGTTTATCTGCAAAAAGTATCGACCGAAACTTTTTGCTTTCGGTTAATTATCTGCATGTCAAAGGACCATTCTGCCTCCAGATTCAGTCGGTTTGTAGAGAAAGTGTATTTTATGTGTCCACAATTATATGATGACTTGGTATCATGGATCACGAATTTGCATTAAGTCCCCCTTTTGCGAGAGCATTGCTCAATCATATGTGCTTTACAGCTGATAAAAGGAAATGTCTAGGATAAGGGTCTTCGTAATCATGCTTTAGGTTGGCTACACCACATGTACCGGCAAACAGATTTATCCTGGTCTTGACATTTAAACGATATATAGATCTTTGCATATTCAACAGCACTGTTTAGTTTCTATAAACCTTGCAACCACCTGTTGTAGTAATTATGTTCTTTGTACCATCCAAAGTAATCAGTGCCGATATATGTTCAAGAAGAAATTCTGTGCATTTTAACATTTTAACTCTTAGGCTGCTCAGCGCGACTCAAGGACTATTTGCGGACAGTGTAGATAAAAATCACACTGCACATAACGTGCAGTCTGATCTTGGATCTACAATGTCCGAAGATATCCCCCCCCCCCAAAAAAAAAAGAAAAATTGAAATTACATTATTTGGGTTTTAACTATCAGCTTGAAAGTTCTATTTAACTTATTTAGCTCCGTAAAGGGTTAACACCATTTTTTCAACAGTATTTCCGTTCTGTGAACTCAGCCGGTGCACAATCCAAAGCATGTTTGGCGCTTATTTTGCAGCAATAGAAGCACATTTTTTTTTTATATTCAAAATCGCCATTTATTTGCATGAAGAAAAATAGTAGGCAATAAGAGAGGAATAATTCTTTTTAGACAGAACCTTGACTGGCTCTGTCAAAATTGAAATTCTAAGCTCTTTACAATCCCGACAGAGTAGCTTGGGCTCGTCTAAAGAGAGAAGTGGTCTTATCCACATTCAACAACCAAGTTAATGCACACGGAACCAGTTCTAGCTAAAATAAACTGAAGCACTATAGCAACACGGAAATAGAATGCAAAATGACACAACACTAAGCCAAGGATCCAGTTAACTCTTTACAACATGACAAAATTTTAGACTGGTCCAAATTGAAAGCATTTGCAGACGACAAACTAGATGTGCCTAAAATGATTGAATTTGTTTCTGAAAGGTTAGAAAACATTGTGGGAAAAGGAGAAAATGCTGTTTACCAGCATTTTCTCCTTTTCCCACAATGTTTTCAAAAGGCTTCTTCTTCAGGGTCGTTAAAACCCGGGATTGTTTGGTAAAGGGTTAAAGCACAAGCTGCCAAATATCAGAAGAAATCTAAGCTGTCAAGAATTCTTTGACAGACAATTCGGCATGTTGGCTGAATCCTAAACCAATCAGATAGATTTTCTAGTGCGAAAAAGTACAGATTTTAGAAACAATAAACTGATGTCTGATGGACAAGTTGTTAATTGCAAAACAGTTTTCCTCTACGAATTTGTAAAAAATAAAGAAAATCGGAAACATTTTGGAGCCATAATATTGACTGGAATGCAACTGTTCAGTTGTAGGCCAAAAGATGAAAGAGAAAATTCAGTATTTCTGACCTAGCGGGTATCCATAAGAGGTGAATATCCTTGTTCGGAAATGTTGTTGACGCTTGCGTGTTTATAGCAAATATCTCTATCTGTATAACAACGGAAATACTTTCGCACCACAAACATGGAAAAAGTTATGATTTCAAGGACATTAATGACGTTAGTTTCATAAGTAATTCAGGGCAATTGCGAAAACCATGCCATATAACAAGACCAATATATGAGTCATGCTCTGGCGAGAAGGGTTTTAGTGCATCTCCGTAATACATTATAACAAGCATGTCTCTCTATAATGATGGATCCATAAAATCTATTTTGTTTAATAACAGACTGATTCTTGAGTTACACCTGTCCTTTGACAAGCAGAAAATTGACCAGTAGCGAAAGCTTTCGACCAAGGTCAGTCTGCGCGGACTGCGCAGGCAAACCGACTCGTAGGTCGATATTTTTTTGCATATGCATTAAGTCCCCTTTTCACAGAAAATGACTCACATAGATTAGTATGCCGTCTAGCCTACAGGTCAAATGAAAGTAAATTCATACCTCTAGAGACAACAAGTAACGGCTGGATTGGTAAATGCACAAATGCGTTAACACAAAATAAGCAAAGGCTAGAAAAAAATAATATTGGTGCTAGTCACCGTTACAATGCAAATTTATCCCAGAGCGCAAAGCACAACATGAGTTTGTTTGTTTGTGTGTGTGTGTGTGTGTGTGTGGGTGGGTGGGTGTGGGTGGGTGTGGGTGGACGAAACAGATGAAGATTTTACTATCCTATTCAGGCAGTGTAATTTAAGACCAGACTACAAAGAAAGTACAGTCTGATCATTTATCTACACTGTCTTTTTTGTGTCGAGATATTCTAGGAAATTCATCCTTGAAAAGGCAATGTTTCTGTCTGTTGTCTCATTACAGAAAGACCATTTCATCTATTCAGAGCTTCAAGGTTTAATTCTTTACCAAACGACAAAATTTTAGACTAGTCCAGATTGAAAGCATTTGCAGACGACAAAAAAAATGGAACTGAAAAATTTAAATTTGTTTTGGGAAGGGCAGAAAATATTGTTGGAAAAGGAGAAAATGCTGGTTACCAGCATTTTCTCCTTTTCTCACAATATTTTCAAAAGGCTTCTTTCTCAGGGTCGTTAAAAGTCGGGATTGTGTGGTAAAGGGTTAAATGAAATTGACATTTCCAGCATCTGTTTGCTTTTTCAATGCTATTTTGTTCATGCTTTCTCTCACAGTGTCAGTGTAGAATACACACCCTTTGCAATCTCTATTTGTATGACCCCAGTGTGAAATTATTCAAAGGATTTCTTTGAAACTCTAAGGCATGAGGACATACACTTAAGTCATGCTCTGTGAATAGGGGATATAATGCATCTGCAACAAATATCGACCCATGTCAGCTTGCGCAGTCCGCGCAGGCTGACGTCGGTCGAACCTGTTTGTTATTTGGAAATTATTTGCATTTTCAAGGAGCATTCTACCTCAGTCAGTTGTTAGACAAAATGGATTTTATGGATCCATAGATTATGTGATGGCTTGCTTGGTATAATGAATCACGGAAATACATTACATCACATTTTTCCGAGAGCATATAGCTCAATCTTTCATGACTCTAATTCTTGAAAACACTGTTCAAATAAACAGTCAAATAATACAGATTTAAGATGTAGAGTTTACGCTCGGAAAGTATAATTTGTATGTCACTTTATACGTTTTTGCGATTCTCTTGCTGACATTAAGAAAAAAAAATAAAAACGAGCCATACTTTGGCAAAAAGGATCCTAATGCATCTCCATGATGCATTGTAACAGGCAAGTCATCACATAATCATGTATCTATAAAATCCATTTTGTCTAACAACCCGACTCAATCATGACGTGAGTTGGTCCTTGTACATGCTGGAAATTCACCAAAAGCAAAAAGTTTCGATCCAGGTCAGCCTGCCCGGACTACGCAGGCTGACCTGGGCCGAAACTTTTAACAAATGCATTAAGCCCCTTTTCACAGAGCATGGCTCAAATTGTTTATTTCGTTTGTATGCAGTCAAAGGTAAATAGACAAAGACGCTTTTACATGTTACCCTTGGGACATTGCGTTTTCACAGAATATGCTGTATGTGAACTTATCCTATAGGGGAATCATTGTCTCTAAATATCTATAATGAAATTAACCCCCTGCGCCAAATATATAAAAATCGATCTCTATTGACAGGCAAAAATATATACATTCAACCGGAACTCGGAAAGGTTTTTATCCTATAGGCTTGACGAAACAAGAGGACGGTATAGATCCAAGATCCGGCTGCACGTTCTGTGCAGTCCGATCTTGGTCTATGCCGACCGCAAAAGCCCTGGTGGTTAAGTGACTTAACAATAGGCACAAAATTTACGATAATACCACATAGTTCTTAGACCTCAAGATAGCAAGTGAGCAAGTCTGGACTGAAGGTGGCACCCATACCAATCGGGGAGTATTTATCAATTATAATGAACATTGTTCTTATACTGAGTTCCAAGACCTGTCATGTGATTGGCTAAGACATAATTTCACAGTGGCTTTGACAGCTGGATTGAAATTTTGAGTAAGACTTAAATTTCAAATGGTGGGTAAATACGACCCACAAGATTCACTTAATTGTGTAGCGGTTATTTTATATGGCATAAACTTTGGTAAAGGGAACACATAACACCATACTAAAATGCTTGTAAATAGCTAGATATCACTAGAATACCCATCCAAACAAGGAATTTATTCCGATTTGAGGATTACTAAATAGGTTACGATAAGTCGAAGAATAAACATATGACTGGTACTACGTTTGATAGGATGAAATGGAAGTCACCATAGCTGCCAAAAGTAAACAATAAGGTGTTAAAATGCATCTAAATATAATTCATACCATTTAAAAAGTTTGGAAGTTATTGTGAAGATGACAATCTGTTACTGTATGGTCGGTTCAAGTGAGAGTCACTGGCAGAAAAATGAATTTCAAAAGCAGGTAAAAAGTAAATGAAAGATACAGCGACCTAGCAACTTTTGACCTAGTTTTAAAATTCAATTTTCCTGCCAATGACTAACACTTGAACCAACCGTGCAATAACAGATTGCCATCTCTACAATAATTTTCATACTTTTAAATGGTATGATTCAATGTAAATGTTTTTACTACACTCATTCTTTACTTTTGGAGGCTATATGGCCTTTGTGATCAGCATAATTATTGACTGTTACCCGTTGCTTACCTTGTTTAAAGTTTTCATTAAAACCAGCGTAGATAAGGGGATTTAAAGCGCTGTTGGAATAGGCAAAGCAACCAGCCAGGAATTTGATTGTGAAATACCATTCACCAAGCTGAAAAGGAATGTAGTGAAATATGTAAATTGGAAAGAAAGAGGCAAACATCAGACAAAAATGAGCCACGCTCTGGCAAAAGGTGGCTTGATGCATTTCCGTGATGCATTGTATCACTCAAGCCATCACATAATTATGGATCCATATTACATGTAGCAACTTTTTTAACAACTGACCTAATCATGAGGTAGACTGGTCCTAGGACATACAGAAAATTGACCAGTAGCGAAAAGTTTCGGCCCAGGTCAGCCTGCGCGGATTGCGCAGGCTGACCTGGATCGATATTTTTCGCAGATGCATTAAGCCCCCTTTTCACAGAGCATGACTCAAATCAATTGGTAACTTTCTATATAAGACAGAAAAAATATCCAATTCCTGTCAGAAGTGATTATCTATATTATTTTGTTGTTTTTTGATTACTGCATTTAGGCAGTGAAGTACAGTTTTCGTCCAATCACAAATCTCCTCTTATTTATTCGAGATGTATGCCAATAAAAAGCCAATATATTCAGCTATACCGAAAAAAGACCAAGGCACTAGAGCTGTTCACCTTGCTTTTGATCGGAGTGTAAACTTTCGACAAGAAGAACAAAAACCTAAAAGTTTGAAACCCTTATGCAACTAGGCGCAACTCAATGCGCTTTTGTGGACAATGTAGAATAAGATCAGACTGCACAGAACGTGCAGTCTGATCCTGGATCTACACTGTCCGATACAATCTAATCTTTCGGACAAAAAAAATCTTTGAAATCGTAATAGTTGTGTTTTTACTTCTTGCTGGAAATTACAATAGGGTAATTCATATGGCAGTTCAAGTGTTACTTGCAGTTTAAAGTTAAAGAGTTAAGAGGCCTGTGCCTTATTCATGACAATGCAGCTGCTCACAAGTCTGCAATTGTTCAGAATTTCCTGGAAACGGAAAAGGTGGTACAGCTTCCCCACCCACCCTATCCTCCCGACCTCAGCCCACGTGACATTTTTCTCTATCCTTTATTAAAGAAAACTCTCTCTCGGCGTCGATATGACTAAAGGTGCCCTGGGAAGTGCCTTTTTCAGTGTCTGAAGGGTATTCCCCATAAAAACCTATTTTACAGCTTTCACAGACTGGATTTCAAGACTTGAAAAATGTATTTCTGTCCATGGAGAATGTTTTGAAGGGATGAAACGAACAAAATATATGCATTTTATATAATGCGTCTCATAAACACCCTGTGACACAATTAAATGAATGACCCTCGTATCAACAAGGATGAATTTTGATCGACGCTTACTAATCTTTGAAAAAAAAAAACACACACACACACAATTTCAGACTAGTTTATGGCAGATTTAATCTGTAAAAGCTGACGGGTTTCGGAAAAAATAAAAGACGTAATAACTTACTGTTTTCCGCTCCGTTCGGAGTTCACTGTATAGAAGTGACACTTGGTAAGGCAACCAGCATATCCCAAATACAGACATGATAGTTACAAGCATCGCGATGACCTACAAATAAAATTAAAATCCTTGTCATTTGAATTAGTTAAGACAGAACCAGAAATCAACAGGTCTTCCTTGCTAGAACTGACATTTCGTTTGTGCAAAAATAGCAGTTTTATTTTTCTCTTTTTACTGGGAGAGGCTATTTACAGTTAACTGTAAACAGCCAACTCTACATTTTTTTGGATATTGACAGTTAACTGCAAATAGCATCTCTGTTTTTTATATTCTCCCACGAATGGTTTGTACTTCTGTTGAAGTGTTGCACATATTTTTATTTGCAGACTAAATAAACTGGTAAAAATGGTACTTTTTCTTGCAGGAGCTCATTGCAAATCCTAAATTTTTTGGCTGTTGACAGTTAACTGTAAATAGCCTCTCCGTTTTTTATATATATATATTTTCTCACAAATGGTTTTTACTGCAGTTCAAGTGTTGCACATCTTTTTATTTATTTAACTTCTATTTACGTTGTATGGGTCCGGCTACTTTTGGACTACTTTGATTGTAAGAAAGTAAAACAGCGCCGATATTTACCCACCATTCTTAATCGCATTCTTAGTCTAATTCTCAAGAATTTCTATTTTTTGGTTTAACCAATCAGAGATTGCATAAATTTCAAATGGTAAGCAACTGGTTTAGCCAATCTAAATCAGACTTACTTTTAAAATCTAGATTTTGACAAAGAGTGCAAATTAGGAATGGATGGCGTATATGGGACCAGGGCTGCCTTTCACTTACTTGCCTACGCAGTTTAGTTAAGGGCATCCCAGGACTGGTTTTCACTAAACTGCGTAGATTTACGCAAATTATTTGGGATCGTATATGCACACATACAATCCCTGCTTTACTCAAGTAATGAGTTTGCGTAGTTATATAAATCTTTACTCAAATCGTAAAGTTATGCAGCTTAATGAAACTTGTTATCAGACATAATGCTTGCTTACCTAAATTGCGTACGCAAATTTCGTGCGTACGCAGTTTAGTGAAAAGCAGCCAAGAGGGTCCACAAAACTGTTTTCTACATAACGCTATGTGTCACGTCGCGGACAAATGAGTTCAGCAACGTGGTAAATGTTGATTAATTGGTAACGTTGTTTGGTCATGTGATGAACTGTCTTCGACCGTCTTGCTAGCATTCCCAATGGTGATGTCCTTCAAGACAATTCATTTCTTTCAAAGACATTTTCTCTCTGGGGCATCATATTTTAGGACATGGCGTTGCCGTATTAGGCAAATGATTTTTGCGTGTGCCGTTATTACCGAACTGGGAATCATGTCTGTAGGTAATTATTTTTTGTTTTCTTTTCTTTTTTACCGAGAGCGATCTACGTCATAAGCAAATAGAAGAGAAGTACTTTTATATTTAGAGAGTAAAATATCTCTAAATCTTATTTTATTCAAAGTCCTAAAGTCACCTAACAATTGCATGTAAGCCATATGATTACACCTTTTAATGTCCTTGTACTAATTATACTATGAAAATATGATGGTCAAAAGAGCAAGTCCTTCACAGCAAATTATCTGATAATTCAATGTATTTTTCTTGTAAATACACAAACGAGCTGCCCCCTGTCAAAAGGGGGTTTAATGCATCTCCGTGAATCATTATACCAAGCAAGTCATTAAATAATTATGGGTCAATCAAGTCAATTTTGACTAACTAACAACCGACTGAATCATGAAGTAGAATGGTCCTTTTACGTCCAGAAAATAAACAAAACCGACTGCTTAGGCTGATCTTGCTCGTATTGCAGAAGCATTAGACCCCCGTTTCACAGGGCCTGACTTATGTGCATTTTATTTTACCATTACATAAATCCCAAGAGATCACAATTAAGGTCTGATGCCTTGGTCCTCCTAATGGTCATTTTAACGGAGTTAAGTCTGTACATTTTGCAGAGTTGAGCCTGAAATGATGTGTTAACTCAGGATTTCAGAATGCTACTTTGAGAACTTTACCTAACTCTTAGGCTGTTAAGTGCAACTCGAGGACGTCTTGCGGACAGTATGGATCAAGATCAGGCTGCAAAAAACGTGCAGCCTGATCGTGGACCTTGGATCTACACCGTCCGATATGGAGATATCTTTCATAGAAATAACTTTAAAACATTCCGTTTTTATCGGGCCAAGCCCCCGTAGCTCCCTCGGTAGCGCACAGGACTAGAGAACAGGAGGTCGCCGGCTTGGCCAATTTTTTTCCGAGGATTGATGATAGTCATCGCGACAGGATTCATTCCTCTCTCACCGCTGACCAGTGTTTCGACGATGGTTATATGGGAAAGCAGCCAATGGCTTGGAAAGAATATTGTGCGGAGTACTGGTAAAAGAAACTCCAGGAAAGCATGGACAGGCCGCCGTGATATAACTGAAATAATGTTGAAAACGGCGTTAAACACCATACAATCAATCAATCAATTTTACTATCGGCTTGAATAGCAAAATAAGAGACTGAAGTTTATTTCGTGTAACCGAGCCCACTTCTAGTTATACACTCAACACCGTAACGACTATGCGATGGAGGATCGGTGTCTGTGTTCAAATAATCAGAATTTTTACCTTTCTTTTTGTTTTCTGCTGTGCATTCATACCAGCATCTACCCGCTCTCCCGGAATTGTACTGAGTCGAAGCTTTCGTATGATCACCGAATATGCTATCGTCATGGCTATCATTGGGAAGAAGTAGAGTACACATGACATGAAAGTGAAGTATCCGGTTCTACCAGGCATGTGGTCTACCGTCATATTTCGTTCCGGGTCAAAGGTCTTCACCACTGGCCAATCATCGTCGCACCATCGTTCCGTGTGATCCATCCATCTGCGCTCTTTTAACTTGCGAAAGACCAACAGCGGCGACGCAATGGCGAAGGAGCATAGCCAAATGAATAAAATGGAGAATCTTGCTTTTCTTTTGGTCATGTGCGCTTTTAAGGCAAAGACTATCCCGAAGAATCGGTCGTAAGCGATTAACGTGAGGGAAAGGACGCTGGCCACCAGACAAAGCACTGAAAATATAAAAATGCGAGTTCATTGCTTTAGCTTTTCGTTCCTAGAAGACAAAAATTTTAGATATATTCAGATTTGAAGCACTCGTAGACGACAAAAATAAAGTTCCCCCCCCCCCCCCCCCACCAACAAGGTTTTCAAAGACCTTTCTACCATAGGATCGTTGAAACTCGGGATCAAATGATTACATTGCTTAATTCATTAGCCACAAACTAAAGTTGCCCTTACTGACAATACTTTTTTATCCTTTGCAAATAAAAAATTCATGCATTTGGTGTATGTCTTCAAACTTCAGCTGGGTGGAGTACATTCAAGACAAACCTGCTAATATGGAATTCAGGAACCAATTAAAATTTGATTTTAATTAAAAAATGTAAGGACTAGCCATCGCACTGACTGAGACAGAACGCCATTGCTGTTTTAACCCTTAATCTGCTGAATAAGTTCAACGAAACTCTACAGCCAATAGTAAAAAAAATATTGCAATTTCAAAGTCATTTTTAAGGGAAAAAATATCTCTTTATCGGACAGTGTATATCCAAGATCAGACTGCACGTTCTTTGCAGTCTGATCTTAATCTACACTGGTCGTAAAAGGGTCTTGTGTTGCGCTTGGCAGCCTAGGGGGTTAAAATCAAGCTTGAAATTCTCAAACTCTGTTTTGAGCATTCGCATTTAAAGAATATTCAAGTTTACTCTACTGTTTCAAGGCCAAATGTGTATACTCGGTCTCTTTTTCGACGGTTGAAAATACAATCCATTGAAGATCGGGACAAAGAATATGAGTCATGCTCTGGCAAAAAAAAGGGCTTAATGCATCTCCATGATGCATTATAACAAGCAAGTCATTATATGATCATGGATCAATAAAGTCTATTTTGTCTGGCAACCGACTGAATCATGGGGTAGAATGGTCCTTGAGACATGCAGAATACTTACCAAAATCAAAAAGTTTCGATTCAGGTCAGCCTGCATTAAAACCCCCTTTTCACAGAGCATTACTCTTATATATTAAACAAGCTAATCACGTAAATTAAAGATCAAATTGCATTTTCTGTGCAGTATGATCTTAATCTATCGCCTTCACAAAAGCCCTCGATTTGGCCTGGAGCGCTGAAAAGGCCAATTCAAACAAATGACCCACCGTATACGCTTGTTTCGGCTGGTCTGAACAACTAGAAGCCACCAGAAATAGAATATTCTAAATGTACGCTACGCATTTACGTTTCATGGTAATTATTTCTTGGACATGATAAAGTTACAGGGATTGGCAACTCTGACGTTTAATCTTTTACTGACAAATAAATCAATTCGTCTTTTTCAAGGTCTTTTCCCCCTTTCAGCGCCTTAGGCGAAAACGGGGACTATTGCGGACGGCATAGATCAAGATCAGACTGCACAGAACGTGCAATGTGATCTTGGATTTATACCGTCCGCTTGTGTAGTCATGCCTATGAGATAAAAATCGTTCTGAGTCTCAGTGGATTGTCCTCTTAGGTGTTAAAAAGGATCGAGTTTATGTATTTGGTGCTGAAAGAATTATCCCTGTACCAAACAATTCCGTGTTTTAACGACCTGGACGAAAAAGTCTCTCGAAAACATTCTGGGAAAAGGAGAAAATGCTGGCAAACGTATTATAGGCAAATCTCGCCATTTGAGAGGTATATAATTTGTCGTCTTCCAATGCTTTCAATTTGGGCCAGTCTAAAAATTTGACATTCATTAAAGGATTAATACATGTATTTGTTGTAGGTTTGATCGCAGATTGAACCAAAGTGTAGATCCAACATCGGACTGCCCCCTCTTTACACCTTGATCTTCACCTCCATAGTCCGAAGAAAAAAAAAATCTAACTTCAATCATAAAGAAAAAAACATTTTTTTTTTATCTTTTTTTTTTATCTTTTTTTTTTTCCCATGCAGTTCTTGTTTACCACTGGCGACCGATTCGATAGCAGCCCTTTTATTTCATTCATATTAGTTATTATTTCCTAGCTTTTGTGACACTGATACTATGTACAGTGTCAATTTTGCGTAAGAAATTGGTGAGCCACTGTTAAAAAGCAGTTCAATCTCCATGTACACTGTCCGCAAAATCTAACGTTTTACGACAAAGACAAAAATCGAAAACTTATAAAGCTTCACCATATATTCTATCCCAAATTCTAATAACTTTGAGGAAATGGCACTTGTATAACATTGTTGGAATAGGAGAAAATGCTGGATACCAGCCTTATCTCCTTTTTGCACAATGTTTTTACCCTTTCCAGGACGAGTCCTATTTTTGGAATACATTCAGTTTGTTGTCTGCAAAGGCTCAAATTTTGCCGTTTTGTGAATTGTTAACTCATTACCCGCCCTAAGACAAATTTCCAGGAGAAGATTTTGAAAAAATTCTTTGTAAACTATGGCTAAAGAACATGGACTAATGTTTGATACAAGAATATAGATGAAACACGACGATGGCGATCCCAGGTTTTAGTGACCCTGAGGAAAAAAGGCTTTTGAAAACATTGTAGGAAAAGGATTCATTATTTGAGGCACATTTAAGTTGTCGTCTGCAAATAATTCCAAATTAAACAAGGCTGAATTTTTTTTGTGTGGTTAAAGATACATCCTGACAGCCAGAGAGAAAAAAGCAGTGTTAAAATTTGACAAATTTTAGAATGGTTCAGAATTTAGTCAGCTGTGTAAATATCTATAGGTAAATTACCGATATTTATGGTGTAAGGGATAAATACATATATCGGAAATCTTCGATTTGAAAAGCGAAAACGTCACAACAGTGTTTTCTTTGATGGCCTACAGAAAATGAAATGCATGCTTTATCGGTTGTAATCTATCCAACCTTGCAACATCTGGCATGAAGATACAAGAATTATTATGGTCTGATAACATAAAGATGAAATTGGTAAAAGAAACCGGCTGTAAAACGAGTGTAGATGTATCTTTAAGTGTTAAAAGTCATACTTATTTTCCAAGAGGGGTTGGTTTTTAGACAGAAAATGTTGTCTGCTGGAGGTAAACAAACAAGTGGAAATACGGATATGGGTGGCAAGATGAAATGGAAGAGAGGAAGTCACAAAGGTCATGTATACCAAAATAATGTCAATAACTTTATGACATCAACTGTCTTGAGATATTGAGTCGATATACAAATCATGGCACATGATACACTCTCTCTCTCTCTCTCTCTTATAACGTTTCTCTTACTTAGAGGCTTTCAAATATCGCTTTATTTTCTGAATGAAGAAACTCTGCTCTGTTCGAAGTTCAACGCCCTTTTAAACAACGGTTTCGATAGATTATCTCATCAGTGTTCAGTATTTGGGCCGCCTTTCACTATCAGTGTCTTACAGGAATGCCTAAGTTCCATTCACTGGTCGAAAAAATAAAACTTAAGACTAATTTTAAATTTTGCAAACTTTAATTCTAAGTTTTACAATTCATTGTGTGTGTGTGTGTGTGTGTGTGTGTGTGTGTGTGTGTGTGTGTCAATGACTGAAACTTTGACAGACTGAAATTTAACACATCGTTAGACTCATGATTATATCCGTACTTTTAAATGATAAGAGCCACGCTCTGGCAAAAGGGGCTGAATGCATCTCCGTAATGCATCACACCAAACATGTCATCACATAATTATGGATCCATAAAAAAACAATTTTGTCTAACAATCGACTGTATCATGAGGCAGAATGGACCTTTGACATACAGAAAATTGACCGATGGCGAAAAGTTTCGGTTCGGGTCAGTCTGCGCGGACTGCGCAGGCTGACCTGGGTCGATACTTTCGCAGATGCATTAAGTCCTTTTTTCACAGAACATGGCTCAATTATCAGTCAGATTCGCCTGCATCTTCACTCCAGAATTACCTTACTGTTAAGCGCTAGTGAGCCCTTAATTCCAAGGACAAAATTGTTTCTCGTTTTTGCCAATTGACAGATGTGGTAACGTTTTTAAAACAGATCAAGATCAGACAAACTTACAGGCTGATTTTTGTATGTTTTCTACTCAAAGGAGATTAGATGCCACAGAGTTTTGGTCAACCATACTAATAGAGCGCTGAATAAACCTAGTGGTCATATTCGGCCAAGAATTAAGAACCAAATTATTGCAATTTGATGTGTGCTTTTGACTATGGTGTTTTAGCTAAGTGGACAGTGGAAATCAAAGATCAGACTGTATGTTTTGTGCAGTCTGATCTTGATCTACATTGGCCGCAAAAGCAGCTGCAGTTGTGAAAGACTCTGTAAGGGTTAACGGCCCAGTAGTGGCCAAAAGTAAAAAGTACGGGTGTTAACATGCATTTGAAGTTTAATCATAGCATTTAAAAGCATGGAAATTATTGTGAAGATGCAATCTGTTATTGAACGGTCGATCCAAGTGTTAGTCGCTGGCAGAAAAGTTAATTTCAAAACTGGGTAAAAAGTTGCCAAGTTGCTCCATCCACTGTTTACTTTTTACTTGGTTTTGAAAATCATGTTTTCTTCTAGCGACCAACACTTTAACCGACCATGACATAACAGATTGTCATCTTCACAATAATCTTTCATACTGTGAAATGGTATGAGTAAATTTAAATCGTAATGAATTTTTAACACCTGCATGATTTACTTTTCTTAAAAATTAGCCCTAAGCTAAGCGGACAGTGTAGATCAAAACGTGCAGTCTGATCTTCATCTACACTGGCCACAAAAGCAACTACTGTTGTGAAAGGCGCTGTAAGGTTAAGAGATTTTCTATGATAATGAAGATGTTATTTTTCTTGCACAAACAAGTTTATTCAGTACGAATCAGCGAGGTGACAAATACTCCATTACCTTATTGTACTTACAGCTGACTTCCTTTACCCTTTACAAAAATCACGTGCTTTAAATACCCCGAAGAAAAGACACTATAAAACTCTTTGGGAACAAGAAAAATGCTGGTAACCAGCATTTTCTCCTTTCACATAATCTTTTCTTTTATTAATGAATAACAACCCCGTCGTTTTGCGCCACTTTGAATTTATCGTCGGCAAATCTATTCAAATTGAACGAGTCTTAAGTTTTACCTTGTGGTAAAGAGTTAATGTACAGTACACGCAGCTGACAAATTTACAGGAGAACGAATCTTTGCAACATGTATCTTTGTATATGAGTCGTGCTCTTGGAAAAGGGGGCTTAATGCATCTGCGAAAAGTATCAACCCAGGTCAGCCTGCGCAGTCCGCGCAGGCTACCCTGGGCCGAAACTTTTCGCTATTGGTCAATTTTCTGTATGTCCAAGGACCAGTCTATTTCATGATTAAGTTGGTTGTTTTAAAAAAGTGGCTATTATGCTTTCATGATTTTGTGATGGCTTGACTGGTATCATATATCATGGAAATGAATTCAGTTCCCTTTTTGCCTGAGCATGGCTCATATAAATTATTTCAAACATGGTCAGTAATTATCGTCACAGGTAGCCGATTGAATTCTTTCTTCCATCTTCCGGTACATGACTTTCGTACAGGAAAGAACTGCTTGAGTCATTAACTCTACCGCAATCACGCACCTGCTCTTTGATCCAAGCTTTTGAAATTTTCCATTTGTCTATAACACCGTGTAGGACCTGAAATATGCACTGTATGTGACTTGGGGTTCTGTATAGTGACGGTCTGTCTCTTCGGTGTCAAAAATTTTGTTTACGCGGTAAGTCAAAGGCGCCATTTCGTTTATTTTGATAGTTATTATAAAATATTCATATCCAGTTATTTGTTTGTTATGTAAAGACCATATTACGAACACGTATAGAAATTTGGACAGTCACATGTAAGCTGTTATTAGTCTCTGGCGACTGTACAACTGCTTGCATGTAACTGTACAAATTGTTTTTCGCAACGTGCCATTTTGAACGAAGGATAGGGAAGACTGTTGTCGACTTTGTAGGACCTGCGGTCCTACACTGTGTACAAACATTATATAATATATATATATATATATCAGTCTAAGTAATGCATGGTAAATCAACCCAACGAAATGAACTTTTTTTCACGTGTTCATCATATCGAGGATGTGTTACATTATCATCTGTATTTGTGCTTCCAGAAATTAAAAAAAACACACAAAAAAAAAACGAGTATATCTGAATAAAAAAAAGAATTTCGCGAAGTGAAAAATTTGACGCATTCGTGAGCATTAAGGAAAGAAAGTCACTGACTAATTTATTGAAATTCATAAAACATGTCGCCCGCCCGGGTAGCTCAGTGGTCAGTGTATCTGAATCGTGACCTGCAGGTTGCAACTTCGATATCCGATTGAGGCAAACTTTCTTTCCGGCGATTTTTCGCCTCTCACCCCCGATGCATGTTAGAAAAGTAGTCAGTGGCTTTGGAAAGAACGTTGTGTCAGAACTGGTGTGAGAAAGCCAGGAAAAACATGGGTGCGTCACTGACCGCCATTATATAACCTGAGCTGTTAAAATGGTGTTAAACTCAAATACAAACAAACAAACAAACAAACAAAATGAAAGATGTCCTAAAGACAATCTCGTACATACTAAGAATCTAAGAGAATGCGGGGAGATTGGCGCACATGGCAGAAAGTAAGTAAAGTATCCAAGATCGAACCGAGCAATGGAAAAAATACTTCGGGTAAGATATACGTTCTCCGTTAAATGTTTTAATTTTAAGACGACCTTTCAGTATTCAAATTACCTCACACTCCATTTCCGTATTTCGTTTTTTTTTTTTTTCTCTCGAAATATGCACACAGGAGATTTTCTGTAATTATCCTGTTAATTAAAACTTAAGTGAATTATACAACTTTCTGGTATCTTTTCTGAAACTATTGTTTACGTATTAGTTTAAACATATTTTATTCGATATATTTACGTGTAATATCATAAAGTACAACGTAGCAATTTGAAAAGGATTGGAACGAAAGCATAAAAGCTTTTTTGGTTCCGCTCCCTAAAACAGTCACGTCATATATCAATTATATTAAATAAAGTCATAATCAAATAAATAAAGTTCAAATTTTTAAACTGACAGTGAAAAATTAGAGATGGACAACAAAACCCAAAAAATGAAGAAAGAATTAATAAAAATGTTTACGCATTAAACAACTTTAATTTCCTAGCCAAACTTTTTCATGAAATAGAACACTAGGCTTTAAGTCGCCATACATCATTTAAGGCCTGACACTGCTGCATTTGCCAATTTCCTGGTTCTATTTCGGCCTGAAAGGATTACGAGCCGGTATAAAATGAGTCATGCTCTAGCAAGAGGGGGCTTAATGCATCTGCGAAAAGTATCGGCCCAGGTCAGCCTGCGCAGTCCGCGCAGGCTGACCTGAGCCGAAACTTTTTCGCTATTGATCAATTATCTGTATGTCCAAGGACCAGTCTACGTCATGATTAATTCGCTTATTAAAAAAACCGCTATTAGGATCCATAATTATGTAATTACTTGCTTGGTTCAATGCATAACGGAGATGCATTAAGCCCCCATTTACCAGAGCATGGCTCAAATGTATTTCTTAAGCTGACAGGAACATAATTTTGAACTCGGAGTCTGATCTTTGACCTACATTGCCCGATATTCTTGAGATATGTTTTGATCAAAGACGCATTTAAACGAAACGTATTTTTCTTAAATAAATGGAATGCCAATTTCCAAACAATAACAAAAACTCAAATATTGCAGTTTTAACTCCGATGATAACCGAAAGACTTTGTCAGATCCGATCTTGATCTATCCTGCTGACAAACACGCTCTTGAATTACGCTTAGCAGTCTTTTGGTTAATCTATTCTTTTTGCTGACTAAAATACGTAGGTCTGTAGAGAGACTTGTCCAAATTGAAAGCAAATTGACGACTAATACATGCGACTCAAAAATTGAATTTTTGCCTTGGATGGGTAAGAAAATATTGTGGGAAAAGGAGAAAATGCTGGTTAGCAGTATTTTGTCCTATTCCATAATGTTTTCAGAAGGCTCTAGCAACAAGGTCGTGAAAACTCGGGATTGTTCGCTCACGGGCAAATAACAAGTGATATGCATAAATGCCTGTGGGATAACGTGCAGGACTAGAAATCCAGCAGTTTGAGTAAGAATCCAAGGCCGGCCGAGACCCTG
This sequence comes from Tridacna gigas, assembly GCA_945859785.2. Taxonomy (NCBI): domain Eukaryota; kingdom Metazoa; phylum Mollusca; class Bivalvia; order Cardiida; family Cardiidae; genus Tridacna; species Tridacna gigas. The sequence goes on from OX244030.2 coordinate 25,198,956, forward strand.
TCCTGAAAGTAATGGAGGCCATTTCGACAAGATTCCATAAAATATTGTTCAACCAAGCTTAGTCTGGACCGCACCCAGCCAATTAACCCTTTGCCAGACGACATATTTTTAGCCTTGTCCAAATTGAAAGGGTGTACAGACGACAATTTCAGTGTGGCTCAAATAGTGGAATTTCTCTTCAATAGGGTAGAAAATACTGTGGGAAAAAGGAGAAAATGCTGGTTACGAGCATTTTCTCCTTTTCCCACAATGTTTTCAAAAGGCCTCTTTTCCAGGATCGTTAAAAGGCGGCGCTGTGCGGTAAAGGGTTAAGCTTTCCGTGTGTATAACTGGTGTTCAAAAACCAAGAATGAATGGAAAGGTGCTGCTGCCGCGAAAGGGGGGCTTTAGTGCATTCCCGTGATGCATTTTACCAAGCAAGTCATCACATAATTATGGATCCATAAAATCCATTTAGTCTAACAATCAACTGGACCTAGAGGTAAATTAATGGTCCCATGCCCTACAGAAAAAATGACAAATACATGTAGCGAAGAGGTATCGATTCATGTCAACCTGCGCGTACTGCGCAGGCTTGCATGGGTTGATGCTTTTTGCAGATGCATTAACCCTTTACCAGACGACAAAATTTTAGCCTTGTCGAAATTGAAAGCATTTGCAGACGAAATTTCAATGCGGGTCAAATGGTGCAGTTTTCTATTGATAGGGTAGAAAACATTGTGGGAAAAGGAGAAAATGCTGGTTACCAGCATTTTCTCCTTTTCCCACAATGTTTTCAAAAGGCTTCTTTCCTAGGGGCGTTAAAAGGCGGCATTGTGAGGTAAAGGGTTAAGCCCCCCCTTTTAACACAGTGTGCCTTAAAAATGCTGTTGAAAACAGGCTTAAACACCAAAGAAACCAATCAGACGTTAACGTTTTATGTGGACTTCGTGCATCTTGACGTTAAATTAATTATTTCTAGAACCGCCTCTACATCCGAAGGGTGGAATAAAGCAATCCCAGTTTTCACGCCTCAGATATAATTATCTGAAAGATGTCCTAATATGAAGATTGACTTCCCGGTGGAAGCATGCTAAATATCAATTCTTTAACTAATTGCCAAACGTCCCCGTGCTTTTTCGACCCTACGGAAAATGCCTTCGGAAAACATTATGGAAAAAAGGAGAAAATGCTGGTAACCAGCATTTTCTCCTTTTCCCATAATGTTTTCTATCCTTTGAAATATAAAACTCGCAACTTAAGGCACGCTTGATTTGTTGTCTGCAAACGCTTTCATTAAGGACGAGTCTACAATTTTGTCGTCTGGTGCAAAAAGGGTACACTCAAAAACCCCACAAAACAGTTGTACAGTAGAAGACGTTCAATCCTTTTTCCACACAGTCCCGACTTTTAACGACCCTGAAGAAGGCTTTTTAAAATATTGCGGGAACAGGAGAAAATGCTGGTAACACGCTTTTTTCTCCTTTTCCCACAAGGTTTCTACCACATCAGAGACAGAAGTCATTTTTGAGCTACATTTAATTTTCTGTCTGCAAATGCTTTCGATTTGGTTGAGTCCAAAAGTTAACGTTTGGTACAGAGTTTAAGCATTCAAGTAAAGTAGGAATAATCAAGATGACTTCAATCCATAAATGCTTGTAAACGATTTACGGGAAAAGGAGAACTTGCTTCGTATGACCGATTTCTCCTCTTGCCGCAATGTTTTCAAACAGATTTCTTCTGCAAAAATGTATAGAAATCGTCTACAGCTGGTATTGTGTAAATGTCAATCTATCCTAAAAGCATTCGTCAGACCGTTATTAGACGGAAATAGAGTTCCATACGCCATGTCAATCACAGGCCCAAATAGGAAAGGCACCTTTTGGGTTCAAAGACCGTCTCTTAGAGCGCCAGAGATAAAAACTGGACCTCTTACGACGGTTGAAAAAAACAATCTATTGATACCCACTTAAGGTTTTTGCCTTCAAGGTTGACTAAACAAATTGCGGTATAGATCCACGATCAGTTTGCATGTCCTTGATCTATACCGTTTGTAAAAGCTCTTCTTCTCACATATAGCGCTGAAAGGGCAAAATTAACCCTTTACCACACGACAAAATTTTAGACCTGCCCAAATTGAAAGCATTTCCAGACGACAATTTTAATGCGGCTCAAATGATGTGGTTTTTCTTTGATAGGGTAGAAAACATTGTGGAAAAAGCGGAAAATGCTGGTTACCAGCATTTTCTCCTTTTCCCACGTTTTCAAAAGGCTTCTTTCCCAGGGGAGTCAAAAGGCGGCATTGTGCGTAAAGGGTTAATATCTATCCTTTAACCTGCTAACTAAATTAAACCTTCCAGCTGGTGAGTGCGACTCGGGGTGCTTTTTAGGACAGCGTAGATCAAGATCAGACTGCACAAAACGTGCAGTCTGATCTTGGGTCTACACAGTCAGATACTTTTTTTCCAATGGTGAAATCAGCTTTGAACTTGCATTACTTGGGGGGGTGTTACTTTTGAGTGGAAAGTTTTGTTTCATTTTATTTAGCACCTTAAGAGTTAAACGAGACTTTCAAGCCGATAGTAAAAACCTAAATATTGCTATTTCAAAGTTATTTTTACTGGAAAAATATCTCCTCATCGGACAGAGTAGATCCAAGATCAGACTGCACGTTCTGTGCAGTCTCATCTTGATCTACATTGCCCGCAAAAGGCCCTTGAGTCGCGGTTAGCAGCATCAGGGTTAAGATTTTCACCACAACCTATATTTGAATTCTCTTCCAGCTTAACCATTCTAACGAGTGTGCATGACATAGGTTTCAATGCAGAAATGTTTTTTAACCCTTTCCCAAACAAGCCCTGGTTTTCACGTGTCTGCAGTACAACTTTTTTGAAAACACTGTGGGAAAAGGAGAAATTGCTCGTAACGAGCAATTTCTCCTTTTCCCACAGTGTTTTCTACCCTTTTTGAGAACTTTCTGCCATTTTCATCAAATTTAAAATTGTCGTCTGCAAACTCTTTGAATTTGGACCAGTCCAAAATTTGTCGTTTGGGAAAGGGTTAATTGGAAGACCTTATGCTTTATTAGCCATGCATCTCCGTGATGCATTGTACCTAACAAGTCATAACATGACTGTGGATCCATAAAATCAATTTTGTCTAACAGTCCACTGGGTCTCGAGTTGGAATGGTCCTTTGAAATGCAGAAAATTTACAAATAGCAAACAGTTTCGACTCAAGTTAGCCTGCGCGGACAGCGCAGGCTGACATAGGTAGATACTATCTGCAAATACATTAAACCCTTTTTTCACAGAGTATGGTTCATATAGAACTATGCCAGATTCTTAGGTCCGTCGCTTTGTCAGTGAAATCGACCTTCTTCAATTGAATGACATCGATAGTGCAGTTCGTTCTTGTGACAGTTAAAGAAGGTAGTTGGATATCTTTCTCGAATAAGACAGTTCAGATCCAAAATCAGACAAAAAGGTTCGCAAAATCAATTAAAATCATCTTTGTAGGAAAGATTTACTAGTAATAATTAAAAAGTTATGAAGACTGTAGCAGGTAAGTGTGTCTCTTCCGTAAAACGATAGTTTTTCCGGCCAAAACGTGAGTCCCTCCCCCCCACGCCCACCCGCTTCCATAGCATACGATGAAAGCTTAGACTTGTACAAATTGAAAACAGTTGTAGATGACACATAAAAAGAGTCGGAATTGTTTGATAAAAGGTTAACACTTAACCGTGCGAAAACATTTTAGACTCGTCCGACTTAAAAGCATCTGCAGGCAGCAAATCAGTGTTGGCTCAAATGACGAAACTTGGTTTTAATTGATTGGAAAACCTTGTGGGAAAAGGAGAAAATGCTGGTTACCAGCATTTTCTCCTTTTCTCACAATGTTTTAAAAAGCTTTCTGTGTCAAGGTCGTTACTCGGGATTGTGTGACAATCCCGAGACGTGCGAGGTCTTGATTCGCCGGAAGTAGGACACGAAACTGAGAGTATAACACAGATCATGAAAGTAGAACTCTTTCAGCGTCAAATATCTAGACTCGACCTTTTTTGATGGCTGAAAAATACAATCTGCTGGAACCCTAGAAAGTGTATCTTAAAGCTTTGACTTAAACAAGCTGACGGTATAGCTCCAAGATCAGACTGCACGTTTTGTGCAGTCTGATCTTGATCTATACCGTCCGCAATAGCACCCGTTCTCTCCTATGGCGCCTAAAGGGTGAAAGTTCATTATGCTCTTCCTTTGGGACGGTAAATCAAGGACACAGCTGCAGTTGTGTTCTCTGGTTTTATAATGCTATTACAATTAACCTATAGAGAGATGGTGAAATGAAACAAACCTTTCTGATGAAAAAGAAAAATTACGTGAATTATGCAACTTCAATGCCTTTACCACCATTTACTACTACCACTACTATAGTACCACTACTACTACTACTACTTACACTACTTCTGCTACCACGACCACAGCTACTGCTACTACTATTTTAGTTTAAAGGCGCTGGTGTGTCACCTGGCAAGTGGTAAAACAGCTGAATGACGGTTTGATATTATGAAAGACAATATATTACAAACTATAAAAAAAATATTCACTTACAGATAGCGGAATTCTATAACGCCTATTCAGTGTTTTAATACTGGCCCTTTGTACATACATAATAGACACAATAACGCCCTTTCAGTATACTGCTATAGCCACAACGACTACTACTAGTACAAGTACTATTGCTCCTACTGCTGCCACCACCACAACAACAACTGCTATATCCACTACCACTACTAGTACAGCTACCACCATCATCACCACCACTACTACTAGAGGGGTCCACTACTATTACTACTATTGCTCCTATTACTGATGATACTAATGATAGTAATAATCAAAGTACTGAAAGTACTGACAGACTAGCGAATTTGATTCATTGACTGATTGTATGGCGTTTAACCCTTTTTTCAACATTATTTTAATTATACAGCAGCGGCCAGTGCACATATCCATGCTTTCCTGAAGTATCTTTTACCAATACTCTGCACAATATTCTTTCCAAGCCACTGGCTGCTTTCCCACATAACCACCGTCGAAACTTGAGAGAGGAATAAATCCTGTCGCAATGACTATCATCAATCCTCGGAAAGAAATTGGCCGAGCCGGGGATCGAACCAGCGACCTCCTGTTCTCATGTCCTGTATGCTACCGACAGAGCTATCGGGGCTATGCATGCTATTGGTTGACTATTATCCAGTTTAACCCTTAACCTGCTAGAAAAATTAATGGTAAACACCTGATTGCTATTTCGAAGTTACATTTTGGAGAAAATATATCCTCTTATCGGACAGTGTAGATCCAAGAAAAGACTGCTGTTCTCTGCAGTCTGATCTTAATACACACTGTCCACAAAAGGTCACTGAGTCGTGGTGGTGCTGGTTAAAGAAACCCCAGGAAAACATCTATGGGTTCACTGGCCTTCATGATATCACCGGAATAATGTTGAAAACGGCGTTAAACACCATACAATCAATAAGTCAATATTCAATAGTGCAAGATCTAGTGAACTATTTAACTCTTTACGAAACGAAATTCAAAGCTGTTACAGACTACAAATTAAATGTGGCTGAATTGATGAAACCTGACTCCAAAAGGGCAGAAAACAATGTGGGAAAAGGATAAAATGCTGGTTACCAGGAATTCTTCCCCAGTGTCATTAAAACTCTGGATTGTGTGGTAAAGCGTTAATATTCTAAACGTAAAATAACAGTTAACATAACAGTTTAACTGTACACAGTGATCTAAATAATGAATGACTGAAGGAACGATAAGGGTTCCCTGTCCAGAGAGAGTTAATGCAGCTGAGATTTGCTACAAGTTACCTAGGTGTATCTGCTACAAGTTACCTAGGTGTATCTATTTTTAGATTCATTCATAATGTTACAATGGTGTTGGAATAACTGATAGGTCACTTAATTTACATATAAGCAAAGATCTTGTACCTTATAAATGACATCTTGTTCAGTCTATTACTTTGTAAGAAGACATGTTCAAATTGGAGTGGTAGAGATTTATGGGGTTTTGTCAAAATTGTCATATACAGAATTAGGATTTCTTATAGAAAGAAGTATTTTACTGTGAGGCAGTATTTGGCAACTGTGGGGTTTTTTGTTTACTTTGACTCTGGGTCAATCATGATGCCTATAGACTAGCCTCGCTAGTCTAAAAATGATAATCTGATAGAGTATTTGCAACTGGTGATTAACCCATTAAGCCGCTAAATAAATGAAAGATTTCCAGCCAAAGTGCAAACCATAGCTCACTATGTAAAAGTTTACTCGTCAGAGAAATGTTACCGTGTCAGAAAGTGTAGATCACAGATTAGACTGCAGGTCCTGTGCAGTCTGATGTTGATCTACATTGTCCGCAAAAGGTCAGTGAGTCGCGCTTAGCAGCCTAAGGGTTAACAAACAAATGCCATAAATAGACTAAGGTTTTTGCCTGAACGCCAAATATTCATGCGCACATCAATTACACGTCCATTTTGCGTATGCCAACACAGCAGTATAATTAGTTTTGTTTAAGACTTTGTTACACGACAAGCTGTCGCCATGTTTTAAAAAAATCAAATTGCAATCTTTTCTCGTTCAGTTTAACTCTTTTCCTTACAATCAAGGGTTTTAACGACATCCATAGTAAAAAGCTTTTGAAAACTTTGTGAGAAAAAGAGAAAAATAATGTTGTAACAGCATTTTCTCTTATACCCACAAGGGTTTCTGTCCTTTCTAAAAATCATCATTTGACTCAGCAATTGATTTGTCGTCTGCAAAGGTTTTCAAATGGAGAGCATTCTTTAGTTACTTCCCTTGATTCCTCTCCAGTGCTCCATTTGTCTTGATAAGTGGATTACTTGGTTTTTAACAACGATTTTCTTTCACTACAAAGATATTTTCTTGGGATAATGTCACTACTAAATCTGCTTAGATTGGTTTACAAATCGGTATAGATCTATACGCATTTCTTTGATGATTAAGACCAGAATTCACTTTTAAAACACATAAAGACCTTACTTATATATCATAAATCAGTTTATATCTACAGCAACATCACTAATGGAATCAAGGATTAAGACAAAGGAATACATGTAAAAGGGCCAGTATGTTTTTTGGTAACCTTTAGTCTGTATCTGGCAAGGACTGACTTGCAGGAACGTCCCCTACCCTACATTAAGACAAGTAAAAAATTTTGTTGTCCGGTAAAAATGATAAAAAAAAAAATGCCCTATAATACCATTCTGTCGAGAGACACACCCTTTATAGGTGACATGAAACTTTTAAACCGAAATTGAATCAAAGCGTTGAAAGCACTGGTGTGGCATTTTTCAAGGGAGCAATTGTGTGGAATTAATCATTAAAAAAAAAACAGTAGAAATAGTTTCCATATATTCCCTAGGAAGACAACCCACTTTATAGTCATGCAGAATCCAATAGGGTAGCGTGCAATCGTGTGGGACGAACAAGCCCGGACCAACAAGCCCAGGAACGAACTAGCCCAGGGACGAACTGGTTTTGTGACGATCAAGAACGGAACCGGTTAGGAGACAAAGATTGTATCATTGCGCCAATGGAAGACCATAGCGGGCAAAGCTATTTTCAGTAAAAAAAAAAAAACGAAGTTTTTTCCATGATCAATTGCCTCATCCAATTTATTCTAATAGGCCATTTTCAATTTTATATCCGAGTGCAATCGAAACACTTGTCTTAGAAACATTGAGTTTAACTGGGTTTTCTTCCTTCGGTTTTGCACAAACTACGATACATGATTTTCAAAATGCCGTATTGAACTCACAGTGGCATTGTCTTCGACAAATGCCACAAAAACCCCTGAATTATGTTGATATTTCAAAGTTATTTGTTGGGGGAAAATATCTCCTTCTCTGACAGTACGGACAGTGCACGTTCTGTGCAGCCTGATCTTGATCTACAATGTCCACGGAAAGTCCTTGAGGCGCACTAAGCAGCCTAAGGGTTAATGTGAATCACTTGATTCAGACAAGCGCTATGGTATCATTGTTTCATTCTACTATGAATTGGTGTCATAGTTATTTCTTACCAGACGACAAAATGTTAGACTAGTCCAAATTCAAAGCATTTGCAGAAGACAAATTGAGTGTGGCTAAAATGGAGGAATTTTACTTCCAAAGGCTAGAAAATATTATGCGAAAAGGAGGAAATGTTTTTACCGCAGGGTTTACAAAGGCTGTCACAGGTCGTTAAAACCCTGGATTGTGTTGTACATGTATAAGGTTAATGTTTTTATGGCCCATTTCTTATACGATCAGTTGATAAATCTGTAACTAATGCCAAATGTCTCGTGTTATGACAATATATTTCAGTTACCGACAGACACAAATCCCTCGTTGTCATATAATTTGGACAGGAAAAGATGCACCTCTACTTTTGGTAAGCGGGACATTATAAATTAACCGATTTATGTTATACTGAAGGGATAACGAAACGGAGGGTAAGCTTTGCAGATAATTCTAGGTAAGATGTCGGGTAGAAAGTCCAATATTTTTAGATAAGAATGAAGAATGATCCTTACTGAACGAACAGCAAAAGGGCAATCTGTATCTGGTGAGTGATTTAGGAATAATTGAATGAAATAGAACGGCACCCCCGTAATCTGAAACGGAAATTGTGCTGGAATGTAAGAGAGTTTTTCATCAATAAGGGGACAACATGGAGTCGAAGAATCTTATCCCTATACCTATCCCTAATTGCCGTGTGGTACAACAAGTGGTGATTTAACTCCATGTGAGATTCCTACCCACACATAACTGGTCCAGCAAAAAAAACCTATCCCTCTTTACAACGCAACAGTCAGTAAAACGTTCCGTGCGACGTCGATATACACAACGTCGACCGTCTGATCGAAACAGGGAGAACCAGTACTTATCAGTAAACACGACTTGTCTCCACTGCCTTAACGGAAGTATTCTGAGCGCATGTGCAGCCATCCAAGCCATACAACGCTGGCGATGGGCAGCATGAAGGGTCGGACCAACGTACGAGTAAAGAGCCCGAAAACTATCGATTCCTTACAGTTTTTACATAAATAGGAAGGTTATGAATAACTACCGTCTTAAGGGCAGATGCAGTGGCAGTCATGTGACGTTTACGTAAATGTGTCAGACGAATAACCCTGTCCTGACGTTGTGAGGTAACGCGCTGACGCCTCGACCGAGGTCTGTCAGCTATCCGTCCAGTTTGCCTTTAAAGTACGTCTAACAAGACGTTCTATTATGCCAGCATGGACACCAAAATGTTTGGTAACCTGTATTTGCCTTTGACCTTGCATTATAAGCACTGCAACGGCTTGACCCCTCTGAACAGCCGTACCACTGTCGAATGCTATCCAACAAAAATATCGGAAAATGATGCGTCTGTACAAGTTGGCTTCTTTAAAAAAGAAGCCAGGAGAGGTCGGCATCTATGTTTTCAAATAGTTTATTGGCTTTTAATTTCAATATATTTTGGTAAATGTAAACAAAAAAGTTATGCATGAAATAAATGAGAAAAAACACGTTATCTTCTTTTAATTTTGCTGGTGCAAAAAGTTGTGGAAGTATAATGGAAGTATAATGAAATTGATAGCTGATATGAGCAAAGCTATTCTTTTTCATGTTAGTTTCCAAAAATACATGCGGTAAGCTCTTGACAAGCTCAAAATGCATTTTTTTTAATTTAAGGGCAAGGAATTTCTGACCCAATAATCCGACGGTTTGCAAAAGAATCCAGCTCTCATGAATATCTACAAACTGTGTGGGTTTTTTTAATTTGAAAGTAAAATGAAGCTGTTCACAAGCTAAAAAAATGTGTTTTTTTTTTAATTCAAGAGCATGTAATTTGTGACTCCATGACCCGATTTTGCTCAATTGTGAAAGGAACCAAGCTCTCATAAATATCTTACAATGCGAGTTTGAAGAAATTGTAGGCCATATGCTATTAACATGCTCAGAAATGCATCTTTTTTAAAATTCAAGGGCACAAAACTCAAGATGATGATCCAATTTGGCTCATTTTCAAAAGGAATAAACCTCTAATGAATGTATGTAATGTGTGTTCAGATAAGCCAAAATATTTTTGGGAAAGAGATATCGTTCAATTAAAATTTAATACAATTTGCTAATTTAACTGAACAGGCAAGAATCTTACCTGATGACAATAAATAAAGGTGGCCTATACATAATACTAGTACCAGACATGTTAAAAATAAATGTAACTTTTTTAATCTTTTAACCGTGAAACAGCAATTTTTGGACTGTCCCAAACAGAAAGAGCATGTGGACGACAATTCAAACTTTGATAATTGAAGTGGAAGATGGTTCTTTGATGTGATGGAAGCCATTGTGACAAAAGGAGAAATTGCAGTAACTAATAGCTTCTCCTCTTCCCACAATATTTTGAAAAGTTGTCTGCTGCAGACATGTAAAATGAGAGAGGTTGTTTGTCTAAACGTGAAAAATTTAAGAAAGTAGATAACTGAGCCATGCTATAAGAAAAGGGCGCTTAATGCATCTGCAAAAGTATCGGCCCATATAAGCCTGCGCAATTCGCCCAAACCCAAAGGATCACGAACTCTTTTGAGGTGTGCGGTACGTAGGGCGAAGAGGCATGACTTTCGTAGCGCTCATAAGTTAATTTTCGCGGGATTCTCGCAATCCCGCATCCTAGAAGCAACTCTGTGTGTTATTTCATCAAATCTATATCATTATAAATCTATAGAATTTTTGTATAAAACTGAGAAAAATGCTAGAGTCTAGTCAGTTTTGAAGAATAAAATTTGAAAACATACTGATCAACCTATTTATATCTATTTGTGGGGTACGAGGTCTCCAGGGTACGAGTTCTCCTGATATAGTATCAAGTCACGTGATCTTTTCCCGCGTTGTTCTTTCTCTTTTTTTTTTGACGAAATTTTTCTTTTTGCTCAGATTTATTTGTTTAATGAAAAATTACAATTATTGGAGAGGTCATTTACAATTAATATAGTATAATAAATCGGAATTTGGAAATCTGTCATATAAAAAACCCATTTATTTCCTATTTCACTTTTTTGAATTCGGTTTGTTCATAAAACCATGACGAAATAGAATGTATATCAGAACAATTTCGAAAAAACAAATGGATTTAGACAGCGATTTCTGTGGCAGTCTACTTTTTAAACTCACCACTGCTGGAGAGGTCTTATGACCTCTCCAATGAAGACTATCTAAGAGTATGATGAGCTGCGTAACTTAATGTCACAACACTGCTTGCACGAGTTTTTCACGTTTTGTGATCTTCTCGGAAGAGACGGTTGCGTTATTCCTTCACATCACCTTCGCGACAGAACATGGTGTTCTGTGATGTAGACATTTGCTCAACCAAGATTTGTTGATTTCTAACGATGCGTTGGCAAGATAATGCAAATAACGTTACCCTGCGTTTCTTTATCCTTTGAGCATATATTTCGTCGTCATGTCCGACTTCTCCGAGCACATTCAGAGCAGTAGCATCGGTACAGTCATGTAGCTCAGTCGGTAACGTAAAGGGCTTAAAACCAGGGACAGAATCCCTAGCTCGGCTAAATTCTCTCCTGGGATTGATTTCTCTCACAACTGATCTTTTTTGACGATATTTATGTTGAAAAGCAGCAAGTGGTTTTGGAAGAATAAATTGCGCGAAGTACTGGTCTGCAGGAAAGTATATATACATGTAAGTGCACTGGCTTCCGCGATGTAACAGAAATGATATTGAAAACGGAAAAAACAAACCGTCGGTGAACGGGTGAAGTGGTCACGTTGCCTTAAATGTGCATTCAGAGGCCATTGGTGTGAACACGAGTTCCTATCCCAGGTTTCGTAGTTTTGACAGAATTTATCACAATGTAGCTAAGCCCTATATACGTAAATATCACTGGATTCAGCAAGCGTTGTAAACAAGTCTCATGCTCTGTGGAAAGTGGGCTTAATGCATCAGCAAAAAAGTATCGACCATGTCAGCCTGCACAATCCGTAGTTCGCATCCAATTCTTTTTAGCCTTTCTCTTTGAAAAGTGGGCTTAATGCATCTTCAAAAAGTATCCACCCATGTCAGCCTGCGCATTCCGCGCAGGCTGACATGGGTCGAAACTTTTTGCCATTTGTAAATTTTCTGCATGGCAAAGGACCTTTCTACCTCCAGACCCAGTCAGTTGTTAGACTAAATGGATTTTATGAATCCATTATCATATGATGACTTGCTTGGTGCAAAGCATCATGGAAATGCAGTGAACCCCCGCATGGCTCATTTATTATCAGGGTTCTAGACGTTGATAGGCTACATGCAATGGGACGGATAATCACGGACTTGCCGATTAAATGCTGAGAAACTGCGCATTTCCGTTTTCTATTGGGACTTTTCTTCAATACCCCCCCTCCCTCTTTGCTGTCAAAGCAAAGTACTTTGAAAAACACACCCTGGCCACATCTTTCTCCTGTTGCTGTTGTTGTTGTTGTGTGCGTTTTTATCTTTATTAAAAAGACAATACTTTTACCTTGGAGAAATATCTTTTTTTTTTCTCTCTCTCTTTTTTCATAATAAACCAGCTTAAAGATTGTTCAATACATACCAAAAATTAGGATTTTGATAGGAAGGCGAACGAGGAATTTTCTTGTTGAATGATAAGGGAAACGTTGTTGAAAAAAGTCCAATACAGTGGATTTTTTCCCATCGAAAAGACCTTCGAAACTGCATTATTTGGGTTTTCTCGTATCAGCTGGAAACTTTCATTTCATTTATATCTAGCATTTAAGGGTTTCTTTACCAACCGATTTTTTTTTTTTTTTCTCAGACTTGTTCAAAGTGAAAACATATGCTGACGAAAAATTAAATGTAACTCGAATGATGGTATTTGTCTTTGATAGGTTGGAAAATATTGTTGGAAAAGGAGGAATTGCTGGTTACCAGCATTTGTTACTTTTCCAACAATGTTTTCAATGGCCTTGTCTCTCGTGGACGTTAAAACTCGTAATTGTGTGTTGAACGCTCCAATTAAAAACAGCGCTTAAATCACTATCACGGATGAGATCCAGTCAAACACTGCTATAGCTCAGTGACATGATATGCGACCCCTAAACCCCATTAGTATCAATAACCTGCTTTGTCAGACAAAACAAGAAAAATCTTTAACCCTTTACCTGCTAAATAAGTTAAATGAAACTTCCCAGCCAATGATAAATAAAAAAAAAAAAAACTTAAATATTTCTATTTCACTCGTTTTCTTAGGGAAAAATATCTCCTTATCGGACAGTGTAGATCCAAGATAAGACTAAACGTTCTGTGCCTCTGATGTTGATCTGCGCAGGCGGCAAAAAAGCCCTGAATCTTGCTTAGCAGCCTAAGGATTAAAAAAGATAGACGATGTAAATTTGCCCGCAAAAAGGCCATTAGGGATCCGCAGACTAAACAGATCTATACTTTTGACCAATCACAAATTTCTTTTTATTCAATCGAATATATCAATTGTTCAGTCCCAAGAAGTAGGTCAAAAACCAGCGGTATCCGCTACGCGGAGAAAAAGGTGAAACGCATTAGATTTTAAGTACACCATCCGTCTTTGGATTTTCTTTTAGAGTAATTTACAGGACACCTTCCCAAGATATTAGAGCCTTGCGAGCAACCCGTACAATACCTTACTTATTTGCATTGGTTGCAATACAATTAATCCATTTTATTTATGAAAAAACTTCGACTTTTCTGATCAGTTTCTTTTTTTTTTTTTTTTTTTTTTTTTAATAATTAACCTTTTTACCACATCATCCCGATAACCAACATTGTCTCCTCTTCCTCTTCCTCTTCCGTCCAACGTTTCCTACTTATTCAAGGAAATTTATTATTGTTTGAAAAAGTATTTAAATTGTCGTCTGCAAATTCCTTCAATATGGACGAATCTAAAATTTTGCTATGTGGTTAAGGATTAATTACCTTTAGTATCTATATTTAAGCCAAGCTCTGTTGAAAGGAGACTGAACGTACCTGCAAAAAGTATCGATTCAGGTCAGCCTGCGAAGTCCGCGCAGGCTGACCTAAGTCGATACTTTTTGTTAGTAGTCAACTTTCTGCACTAGTGTACCTCGTGATTCAGTCCCATTTCATCGTTATTTTATCAAATCTTAATCATTCTTGTATCTTCATGCCAAATGTTGACCCTGACGGTTGCAAGGTTGCATAGATTACGACCGATAGAAAAAACATTTCATCTTCTGGAGGCCATCAAAGAAATCACTGTTATGACGATTCAGGTTTTAAATCGAAGATTTCCAGTATATGTATTTATCCCTTACACAATAAATATCGGTAATTTATCAATTTTTACACACATGACTATTATCTGAACCATTCTACAGTCTATCAAATTTCAACATTTTTTTTTTGTCTCTGTGGCTGTAAGGATGTATCTTTAACCAGTACTCGCGTCCTGTTGTGAGTGGTTCCAAAGGTTGACCCTGCTAATCACGGGATTCGAACCCGGGACCTCTGCTGTGAGAGTCCGGGGCTCTACCACTTCACCAATGCCGTAAAGACTTTAACAAAAAGAAGGAATAGCTAGTTAGCCTATACCTATTAAGTATCTGCATCTCCGTTAAATGTAAATAACGAATATTCATTAAATCTCAGTACATACCACTAGTGTAATGAAAAGAACATAATAGCGGGTGGTACAGTTCATTCTGTGGGAAAAAATGAGCCATGCTCTGTGAAAAAGGGGCTTAGTGCATCTGCCAAAAGCATCGACCAAGGTCAGCATGCGCAATCCGCGCAGGCTGGCCTGGGCCGAAACTTTTCGCTGTTGGTCAATGTTCAAGGACCAGTTTACTTCATGATTAAGTCAGTTGTTTAAAAAAGTGGCTATCATGGATACATAGTTATGTCATGGCTTGATTGGTATTATGCATTTCGGAGATTCATTCAGCTCCCTTTTGCCAGAGCATGGCTCAAATGCTTGCGCCACAATGTGTTCAACAGCCATTTGCTGAAAGACAAATTAAGTTGTTGCATCAAGAAAGGTTTTCTTTTTCTTCTTCTTTCTTCTTTTCTTTCTTCTTCTTAAGATAATGTGAACTAACTGCAATGCTTTATTTTTTTGCAAGCGTTTCCCAGTTTCTGTCTCTGCGTTCGTAGGCGTGCGTGCCGTCTCAAAGGAACTGGGGAAACGGTCTGTCAGTATTAATTGTAGATTTCAAAAGTAGAATTTTCAACTATTTTGATTGTCAACTTGTATCCGACAGACATGAAATTAAATGGTAATTTTACCCTCGACTTCTCTCCACGGCTGAAAATACATAGCACTGAAACTTAGAGAGATTGTTATCGTATGGGCTTGACTGAACAAGCTGACAAAGTACATGTAGATTAAAGAAACAATAGCTGCCAAAATTAAGCAAAGCAGGTGTTAAAATGCAATTAAATTGTTAGTCGTGGGCAGAGATATTAATTTCAAAACTAGGTTAAAAGTTGCCAGGTCACCCTATCTTTTGTTTACTTTTTGCCTGATTTTGAAATTAACTTTGTTTTTCTGCCAGCGACTAATGCTTGGACCGACCACACAATGACTGATTGTCATCTTAACTATATTTTGTCATACTTTTACACGGTATCATTTGAATTTAAATACCTTTCAACGCCTGCATTGTTTTTAGGCCGCTATTAGGCCTTTAAAGAGCTTGGTCCGTATACACCAATCATTCTTAAGACCATTTTAAGTCGTATTCTCCAAAATGTTCTTCAACTGAAAGTAATACAACATCTGATAGCCTAAACCAAATGGTTTGGCCAATCGAAAGTTGTGTTACTTTCAAATTTAGACCCTGGTAGAATGCACGATTTGTGCAGAGTGATCTTGATCTATGCCGTCTTCAAAAGCCCAAATTTTTGCCTACGGGGCTGACGGGTTAAATATGCTTGCATTGATCTATTTTAACCCTTTACCAAACAGTCCTGGGTTTTCACGACCCTGGGAAAGAAGCCTTTTGAAAACATTGTGGGAAAAGGAGAAAATGCTGGTAACCAATATTTTCTCCTTTTCCCACAATGTTTTCTACTCTTCCCAAAGCAAATTTCAATTTTTGAGTCACATTTATTTTTTCGTCTGCAAAAGCTTTCAATTTGGACTGGTCTACAATTTTGTCGTTTGGTAAAGGGTTAACTCAAATCCTGTATGGCATGACATCAAATGCCTTACAAAAAACCTGATGGCAGGGACCAAGATCGGCTCACACATCGGTGCAGTCTGCAGGTGGTCAATATAATTTTCAATATTCGATACTTTTCTATACTTTTTCTATGCTCAACCGTTTCATGCATTATATCCACTGTATACAGAGAGAGAGAGGTAACGGTCGATGGCCATGCTTCATTGGGGGAATTAGTCTGCTGCCATAAAATGAGACCTTAACAGACAAAGGCTGACTGTCGGGAGCCAGACATTCTTGGAAAATCAACCCTTTACCTAACGATCCTTTGTTTTCAAGCCTTTGAGGAAGAAAGAGCGGCATTAAAAACATCGTGGGAGAAGGAGAAAAATGCTCTTGACACCCACTTTCTCACTACAACGCTTAGCGCAAACCCATCGTTTGATCCTGATTTCATTTTTCCGTCTTAACCCTTTCCCAAACAAGCCCTGGTTTTCACGTGTCTGCAGTACAAGTCTTTTGAAAACACTGTGGGAAAAGGAGAAATTGCCCGTAACGAGCAATATCTCCTTTTCCCACAGTGTTTTCTAGCCTTTTGGAGAACTTTCTGTCATTTTCATCAAATTCAAAATTGTCGTCTGCAGACTCTTTCAATTTGGACCAGTCCAAATTTTGTCGTTTGGGAAGGGTTAAAACGCTTACACAATGAACGACTCAAAAATTTTGTCATCTGGAAGAAATTTAACCCATTACCGCATAATCCCGAGTTTTAACGACCCTGAAGAAAGAAAGCTTTTGAAAACATTGTCGGAAAAGGAGAAAATGCTGCTAACCAGCATTTTTACCCTTTCAACGACAAATTTCTATAAGCCTATTTGAGCCATATATGATTTGTCGTGTGCAAATGCTTTCATTATGGCTGAGTCCAAAATTTTGTCGCCTTGTAAAGATTTAAGGTAAATTATGCTAGCGGTTTGACATATGTATCCGTCAAAGCACCAATTTACCCTTTACCAGACAGTCTGGTATTTAGACAACCCTCGGGAAAATACTCCCGTAGAAAACATTTTGATGAAAAGTAGAAATGCTGGTAGCCAACATTTTCTCCATTTCCTAAAATGTTTTCTATCATTTTTACAGACAAAACCCATTATTAAAGCCAGTTCTAATTTGTCGTATCCAGGCGCTTTAAATTTTGACAAGACTAAATGGCGTGCAACACACGAAAAGGGGCCTTTGGACATATGCGTAAAAGTGTGTCGTCCCAGATCAGCCTGTGCACTCTGTGACTAATCCGAGAGGACACTTCCCGTTTTTTGTGCGATTTTCTGTTTCACGATAGTCTACTGTATGAAAAAAATCTTATAGTCGTAAAGTGCCGTCTCGGATTAGCCTGCGCAGGCTAATCCGGGACGACACTTTACGCAAATGTTCGAAGGTTTCATTTGGCATGTTGCGGGCCAAATATGCCAGTAGACTCTACCAAATTGAAAGCTTGTTGGTTTGTTTGTTCGTTTGGTGTTTCAAGCCATTTTTTAACATTATTTCGGTTATATCGCGGGGGCCAGTGTATGTATCCATGTTTCCCTGGAGTTTCTTTTACTAGTATTTCGCACGCTAGTTTTTCTAAACCGGACTCGGCTCTAAATTGAAAGCATTTGCAGGTGATAATTTAAAAATTAATGAAAAAAAAAATGACCCAAAGTTTTCTGATAGGTACAAAATCTTTTTAGCTGCAAACATTTGCAGGTGATGACTTAGAAATTGGTAAAAAAATTGAGCTGAAATTCTCTTTAAAGGGTAAAAGACATTGGGGGAAAAGGATTTTCTTCTTTTCCCGCAATGTTTTCATTTGCCTTTTTTTTTTTTTTTTTTCCTTAGGGTCCTTAAAGCACGGGGTGATAAAGGGCTTAGCCTTATTTAGTGAGAAAATACTTCCTGAAGACCATGCAGCGCACCAGCTCTAAAAACATTTTGACAAAAGGAGAAATTGCGCGTCACAAGTAATTACTGCTTTAGCTACACTGTTTTTACATGGAATAATCAACTCCACCTTACTTCATGTTGACTGTCTCTATTTCACTAGGATAGTTTCAGAATCGCCTGCTGCAAATTTAACTATGATGGAAGCCATTCTTCAGTTATTTCCTTGACTCCTCCCGATATACTACATTGGTCCACAGGTGAACGGCGAGCGACAGTGTAAATCCTGTATTACACACGAATATACTGAAAGGTAAACAACTCGTAATGTATTTTCAATACCCCAGTCACGAATTCCATGCTGTTTACAAGTTATTTTACTACCAATATTAATATCCATAGTACCAATCGATAGCGGAAACATTATTCTACAAGAAAATCATGTCACAATTTGAGCCATTTCAAGTTGCTAAGAAATATCTAGCTCGAAACTGTCAAACAACCCAACTCGGAAGAGATCTGATTGCATTGAATCGCGAAATTTTTCAAGAGCTAAAACCAATTTTCATCGCGAAAAATGTCCGTTCTTGTGCAAGGTACATTTTGAAGCCTACAAATTTAAAAGTATATCTGCACTGAAAATAGAACTTTAATATCTTTTTGTGTTGTACGGACCTTTTTTTATCTGAAAATGTCCAGCCGTGTAAACTGTCATCCTTTATGGCCTACTAAGCATGCTTTTGTATTGCGTTTTCTCATTGGCCGGGTCCAGACACACCTTCATTGATAGCAAATGAGAAAACACGTTTTGAAAAAAAAAAAAAACGAGCATGCGCAGTACGTCAAAATGGCAGGCAGCTGAGTGCTGGACAGATTTACCGATGGAAATAAGGACAGTACAGCCAATTCACATCAAATAGTTTAATGTTTCAGGTTTATATGCCTTATTATTGCTGGACCCGAAAGATACTTGTCAAATATTCAACGGCTTTCGCGTTGAAAATGGGTTTTATCTCTTGAAAATTTTCGCGAATCAATGCAATCAGATCTCTTTACCTTTCAGTAAATTAGTGTGTAATATAGGATTTACATTGTCGCTCGCCGTTCACCTGTGCATTGGTCCTGATAAGGGGATTACCTGGTTTTTATCATTGATTTTCTTGCATTACACTAATATTTCCTTGAGATAATATCTCAACTAAATCGATATATACGCATTTCTCTTCTGATTGAGAACAGACTTTGCTTTAAAAGTACAAGTGGGAACCTTACACATATGTCATAAATCAAATTACATGTATATTTATCGCAACATTCCTATGGGAATAAAGGATAAAAAACAAAGGACTACGTGTAAAAGGGCCAATCTGTTACATGTATTTGATTACTTTTTTTCTCTCTCGCCTTTATCTGGCAAGGGAGATAACTTATAGGAATGCCACTCCCCCCCTCCCCATTGCACTAGGGTGTTTATGAACGTGTCCAGTCAAATCAGAGATCGTATGTAATATACGATCCCTGGTCAAATACAACGGGTGAGTTTTCTTTTCGAGCAAAAGAACAAAAACAAAGGGGAGGGGGAAGAAGCACATCAAAAATGAAGTGACAAAAAAGGAAAAAGTGACTTTGTTACAGGACGAAAAATGTCGCCTGCGAATGGCAATGGAAATGTGTGAAGTTATTTGATATGGCCTAGACGTAATTTTGTCTTCTCTTCCTCTAACTTAATAATAAGTTCCGAGAATAGGTTTATAACTTGCTATTTTTGCAGCCATTTATACGTCTAGCCTGTTGTAAACTGGGCCGATGTTCTTGATGTTATGACTCAGGGTTGTTAGTGTCTGGTTAGGGTAAAATATAAGATTAGGCTGCATAGAACGTGTGATATTAGCTCTGATCCATATACTCTACAGATTTAGATTAATGGAATATATCCTGACATCATGGTCCGTATACACCGACCATTCTTAAGAACAATTCTTAGTCTTATTCTCGAAGATTTTCTAAATTTGAAGGTAACATAACTTTTGATTGGCTAAACCAAATGGTTTAGCCAATCAGAAATTGTGTTACTTTCAAATTTAGAAAATCTTGAAGAATAAGAGTAAGAACGTTCTTGAGAATGATCGGTGAATACGGACCCTGGTGTAACTTAGGATGGGTCTCGTCTTGTGTCTTGCACTAGCCCCTGTAACATAACTAACAGACTTCTCGAGGCGTCGCTCATATAGGCAACCGGTGGCAACGATAAATAAATGAAAATTAATTAATGGATTGTATTTTCAGCAGTTGAGAGAGGTCGAATTTATATGAGCCATGCACTGGCAAAAGGGGGCATCTCCGTGATGCATTGTACCAAACAAGCCATCACAAAATTACGGATCCATAAAATCCATCTTGTCAAACAACCAACGGAATTACATGGCAGACTGCGCCTTTGACATGAAAAAAAGATCAATAGCAAAAAATTTCGGCACAGGTCAGCCTGCGCAGACTGCGCAGACTGACCTGAGTCTATACTTTTTGCAGATGCGTTATGCCCCCTTTTCACAGAGCGTATATTTGGCGCTGAAAAAATCAGTACTTTCAATTTGGGTAAATCTACAATTTTATCGTTTGGTAAAGAGTAAAGTAGATAAATTCTTGAAAAATCAATGGATTACAATTTTCAGTTAAAACCGAATGAGATTTTTACGAAATGTTTACAACAACTGTTTTCATTTACCTCGGAATATAAAAAGATGACAAATTTTGTAAAATTTTACAGAAAGATGAAAGGAAGACGCTGAATGACAATAAATGAAAAGAAATGGGATTATATGTACAAAACATGTTATCATGTTTTCTTATCAAAACATGTTATCATGTTTTCTTATCGATCGGTCATGCTCTATGAAAAGTGGGTTTAATGCTTCTGCAAAAAGTGTCGATCCATGTCAGCCTGCGCAGTCCGCGCAGGCTGACATGGATCGAAACTTTTAGCCATTTGTAAATCTTCTGCATGTTAGAGGAGCCAGTGTTTTAGGTAGATTGGGTCTATCTAATGATACCACCTGCTTGGTATAATGCATTGCAAAGATGCGCTACATCCCCTTTTCACAGAGCATGGCTCATGTGTCGGTGAAAACACTTGATTCTATGACCTTTGAACTTTTGAACGCATGTCACAATGTACGCAGCAAAAGTAACCTTTTACAAACAGTCACGTGTTTTAACGACCTTGATGAAAAAGCTAAATTCCGTACTTTCGCCTATAGCACTGAAAGAGTCTATACTACATCATTTGAGATATCATGAGGTATTGTCGAGAGAAAGGTTTTGTAAATGTTATACTAGAATCATGTCTCTTGTAAAGATCTAAGAAACTGATGAACCTTTATCTTGCGTGAAACGAGAAATAAATTGAATCAGCTGTTGTTCTACTTACTGAACATGAGACTGATGCAGAAAGCTTCAACCATAGGGGGATTCTGTAGATTTTTTTTTTCCTTGATTCCTCTTCAGTACCGTTCGCTCGGGTAGCTCAGTGGTTCGCGTATCTGACTCGTGACCTGGTGCTTGAGGCATACTTTCTTTCCGCCTCTCATCTCTGATGAATGTGAGGAAAGTAGTCAGTTGCTTTGGAAAGAAAATTGTGTCAGTACTGGTGTGAGAAAGCCAGGAAACATATGGGTGCGTCACTGACCGCCATGACATGACTTAAACTGTTAAAATGGCATTTAACTCCAATACAAACCAAACAATCTCTTGAGTACTACATACATTGGTCCTGTAAGGGGAATTACTTGTTTTTTATCTTTGCTTTTCTTGCACTACACAGATACGTTCTTGAGATAACATCTCAACTTAATCTGCTTACATTATTTTACAAATCGATATATACGCATTTATCTGATGATTGAGAACATAACGAGCTTTAAATTTACATGGGGACTTGACATAGGTATCAAAAATCAAATTATTTTTATCGCAACATCCCCAAGTGAATCAAGGATAAAAACAAAGGAATGCAAATAAAAGGACCAGTTTGTTATATGGGTTACCTTTCGTCTTCATCTGGCAAGGGAGATAATCTAATTTACAGAAATAGCCCCCATTAATTGAATCCCAAAGTTTGCAAAATGAGATCAGACAGCATACATGTGCAAACTGATATCAGCTCGTCTATTCTCTAAGAAAGGGATAACGGAGGTCACGCTATAGCAAGATATGGAGTGAATTTGAACTCTGCCAATTTATCAGCCTGTGCTCTGTGAAAATTGGGCTTAATGCATTTGCGAAAAGTATCGACCTTGTCAGCCTACGCACTTAGCGCAGGCTGACCTGGGTCGAAACTTTTCGCAGTTGGTTAATTTTCTATATGCTCAATGACCGGTCTACCGCATGGTTAAACCGATTGTTAAACAAGTAGCTATTATGGATCCATAATTATGTGATGTCTTGATTGGTATCATGCATCGCGGAAATACATTAAGCCCCCTTTTGCCAGAGCATGGCTCATTTATTCTCTAAGCCTGAAACTAAATAACACATTTTGTTCTCTGGACCTGCTTGGTAAAATTTTCTCTAAAAGAACATAATTACATGTCATTCATTTCCTACATATATGGGAACCCAATAGCAAGTTTACGACACTATTTGAATTTGACCTCGAGGGGATAAAAAAAAACCTACAAAATTGGGATGATTGACTTTACTGGCTAGTCATACATAATCCCTGATATTCTCTCTCAGAGAATGACCCAAAATTCTTCTTTTTCTCAAACAGTATTTAATTCTGATGATTGAGGAGCACATTCAGACAAATTACAGCCTCGTCAGAGAAAAATATACAATAGCCATGCTCTGGCAAAAGGGGGTTTATAATGTATCTCCCTGATACAAGATACCAGGCAAGTCATCACCTGATTATAAATAGATAAAATCCATTTTGTCCAGCAATCGAATGGATCTGGAAGTACATTGGTCCCTTGGCATGTACAAAATTTACCAACAGCAAAAAGTTTCGAGCAAGGTCAGCATGCGCCCCTTTTTCATAATGAATTGCACTATAAATTCAAAGGTCCGTATAAATGAATTTCAGGTAAGAAAAACTCAAAGCAGAAATCAGTATAAATCCGAGAAATAGTTTGGTTTTTTTTTTCTATTTCTCTTAACACTGAAATATATACAGCAAGAAAAAACTGCACAGGATGTGGTGTCAGTACTTAAAATGTATACATATAGTTCTCAAAAAATCGGAAAGGATGAATCTCGGCATTTCAAAGGTAAACTACCTGTATACGTATCTCTCAACTCAGAGATTTCTATCTTTTAAAAGTAAAATCTCAATGTTTGCGACTTATGAGGATCTTTGGGTCGCCTGGTTTCGGAGCAACCAGGCTCTCATTGTTATCATACTGATCTATGGGGTGACGTTAGCATACCTCCGGCTTTGTACTGCTGCCTGTCCCAAGTTCCTGTTTGCGAGATGAAACACAGTTTTGTAATTATTCGGTAATCAAACCAGTATTTTTTTGTTAGTAACTTACAGTTGTGCCTTTATAATAATGAATATGTCTATAAAGACAGAGCTATTTAACGATTAAAATCTGTGAAATAATCATTCGTCCACAAGGGCACACGATAACCAATCGCTTACACGACATCAATATCTAAAAATAGCGCATATGCTTATCTAAAAACAGCGGTCTTGAACTAAACAAGTTTGCGGACCCGCTGAAAAATACTCTTCGACTACAAGCGTTTTCTATTTGTGGAGAATTCTAAGTGAAAATTGTTTGATAATTACCAATTAGAACTACACTCTAAATCTCACAAGCTGTCCTTAACTGTAAGTCTTATTTAAATCTAACACTCAACCTATGATCGCAAAAAGAAAGGCAATACCGAGTAACATAGAAGTTTTCAACTAGAAATTTTTCCCAACATTGGCTATTTTTTATTTCGAAAAAATTTACAACGACTTGGAGTATTTGCGTTGACTTCTTAGACATTCTTACACGTTGCTTCTTCACAGCTTTTTATTATAGACTTTAAATACTTTGCACACCCATATTTTAGGTGCACCAGAGATCGTACATAGCGTATGCAATGTGTACAGTTCTTGGCTGTACCAAGTCATCGCTTAGCAGGTGCTTTCTGGAATGTACACAAAATATAGATCTTGTAATCACGTGACGTTATAACGTCATTTGTATCACGCAATTCTTTTTGCATGAATCAGTCGCTGAACCGGCCTTTATTTTCACTAACCTAACACATCACCGATCCATGCAGAGAGAGTGTTATCAACTGTGTAATTAATTCTTTGTCGTTCTTAAAGAAGCAAATTTTTCAAAGTCTGCTGTGACCATTTTTCAATATGCGATTAACTTAGATCTAGTATTTATGAAACATTATTAAGTATTATAATACTATCTTATGGTTACGTTATTTGTTTCTTGAATGCTTTTAAGAGATTTGAAATTTCAAAAGGGTAAAAACTTCTAACCCATGACCCACCAGGCGACTCTCAAGACTATCAGTCCTTTGATTAACAGCTAGCATAACCTATCTCTCAGTCTCTGCATCATAAATGCTCGGTAATGCTCGGTAACAGCATTTCAACTAAACTAGGTAACCGATCGATCTGACAGTAACCGGATATACAAAGGTTACCAATTTAGATTTCAACGTCTTGAATTGCATTTTCTTGTCTAAAGAGCCGACTACGGTAGCGCAGTCGGTAGCGTACAGGACTTGAGACCAGGGTTTCCCGATAAGAAACCCCACCTCGGCAAATTTCTTTCCGAGGATTGGTCACAGCCATTGCAACAGGATTCATTCCTCTCTCTCTCTCTCTCTCTCTCTCTCTCTCTCTCTGTGTGTGTCACCGCTGATCATGGTTTCGACGATTGTTATCTGAGAAAGCAGCCAGTGATTATGCGAAGTACTGGTTAAAGAAACTCCAGGAAAGCAGGGATAGGTGCACCAGTCGCAGCGATATAACTGATATAATGTTGCTAACGGTGTTGAAAACCACACAAACAAATAAATACAAACAAACAATCGTTTCTGAAGTGATCTTTTGCGGGACGAAACAGTTCATCTACAGGTGGAAAGGAATAAATCCAACGGTTAAAAAGAGCACTTAACAGCTAATCAAAAATACCTTTGGTCTTCAGACAGTGAACCATCCTTTCAAACAAATTAACATACGCGTGTAAACCCTATACAAAACAGTCGAGTAGTTTCACGACCCTGAATAATAACGCTTTTGAAAACATTTAGGGAAAAGGAGAAAATGCTGGTAACCAGCATTTTCTCCTTTTCCCCCAACGTTTACTCTCCCATTCAAAGAATCATCCAATCATCTGAGTCCCAAGTAATTTGTTGTCTATATATGCTTTTAATTTGGACAAGTCTAAACTTTTGTGGGCTGGTAAGGAACTAACTTTTAGAGCGCTAGATAATTAAAATTGACATTTTTTCATCAACAAAAGAGACGTGAATATCGCTGTTGTTGTGGCCAGATTTTTTTAAAAATAAAATATCAGAGTAGACCAAAGATCTGGTTTTCTTTGCAGTCCGATCTTGATCTTCACCTGCTGTGTATGAACAACTATAAAAAGTATAAAACTACAGCTTAACGCTTTTAGGATGAACCCAGAAATATGGGTTCAAAGATATTTTGGCTGAGATCTTGAAAGCTAGTTAATCGCACTCTGCCACTGATCATGTGTTTACAATTACAGACTGAACTAAAGACGATAAAAACAAGATTCCGACAAAACAGTTAAACAATTGTTGGTCTCCATTTCCTCCCAATGTTATACATGAAGCACTTCAATGAAACCCATCATGGCTCTGAGACCTGTGGGGTAGTATTTTTTTTTTCGTTTGTTTGTACGGTGTTTAACGCCCTTTTCAGTATAACTTCAGTTATATCGCCGAGCATGTGCAATTGTCAATGTCTTTCTGAATATCCGTTAGCAGTACTTCGCACAATACTCGCGGCGGACAAGTGCACCTGTTCATGCTCTCCTGGGTTTCCTTTTACCGGTACTTCGCACAACATACTTTCAAAGCCTTTGGCTGTCTGTGCGACCATCGCGGAAGCAATAAGTAGCAGTGAGAGGAGAGGAAAGAATGTCGTGGTAATGACAATCATTAATCCCAGGAAAGAAATTTGCTGTGCTGGAAATTCGAACCTACGACCATCTAAGCCCTGCACGTTACCACCTGAGCTACCGAGCTCGACAGGATAGCAGTTCTTGGCATATATTCCCCATCTATTCTCAGGTGCATTCTTAGTCTAATTATAGATTAAGAAAGTCACCCAAATTCTGATTGGATAAACCATTAGTACAAGAAAAAAGAAAGATTCAGTCATATCCATTTTCCTATAATGTGCACAAGCGCTGCAGAGTAGAGATTAATTTTAGCACACACACCCGTCCCCCGGTGTATTGTGTATATTGCTGTCATAACCGGGATCGGCAAAACAGGTCCTTAGAATAGACCTGTCTGCATATTTGACCAATCGCTTATAAAGCCAGCTTTGACAGCTACGTCGAAAAAGGGTAAGACATAGTTAACGTCAAGTGAAGTTTTAATCCTTACGCAGCTACGTAAGTGAATAGAAATTTTCAAGCCAATAATAAAACCACAAATTTTGCTGTTTCAAAGGTATGTTTGGGAGGATAAATATCTTCTAATCGGACAGTGTAGATCCAAGATCAGACTGCATGTCTGTGCAGACTGATCTTGATCTGCACTGTCCGCAAAAGGTCTTTGAGTCGCGCTTAGCAGCCTAATGGTTAACGTATAGCGAAAGAATTACTCTCCGACTGGGTTGATAAGATAATTATTATACCACGAGGAATAATTACTGCTAATCTGACGTTAGAGACAATTGGACACACACAAAGAAAGATAAAAAACAAACTCAAATCGTATCATATTTGTTCAATTAGCTGCTGCCTGAAATCTAACTCTGTTTTTGCTGTGTTCTTTTGATTGATTGATTGACTGATTGACTGATTGATCTGTGACAACTCTTGGAACAATATCACAGTCATATGATCTCAACATATGTCCTATTTACGCATGTCTTGGATTTCACCAGTACGAGGCTGGGGCTCAACAAAAAAATGGGTTGAGAGACGGTCTGAAGCGTCTGTCTCCAGGTAAATTTGTTTAACAGCTAGAGTTCGTTTCGATAAAGAAACATCCTGGACGCATGGATGCGATACCTTATCAGCTTCGTGACCCTTTCACTGCCATATATGTAAGTAGCTGTTTCGGACATTGTAAATCAAGATCAGACTGTGCAGGATACGTGGACTGATCCCAGGTTTCAGATGTCCTTTGAAGAATGTAGGTTCTAGTATGTTAACCCCTTAACAGCTATTAACCCTTATGCTACAAAGCGCGACTCAAGGACCTTTTGTAGACAGTGTAGACTAAGATAAGACGGTACAAAACATGCAGTCTGATCTTAGATCTATATTATCCAATAAGAAAATATCTTTCCCCCAAAAAATCACCTGTGAAATAGCAGAATTTTGGGTTTTAGAATGTCGGCTTGAAACTTTCATTCCACTTATTTAGCAGGATAAGGGATAAAACCAAAATAAGGTGGTTTTAAGTTTTTCTCAACGGCAAAATATCACCGTATTGGAAGGTATAAATCCATGATCAGACTGCTCGCTATCTGTTTTGTTTTGTATTTAACTTAACTACCCGCAAAAACGCATCATAGCTCGTTTACTTTATGCTTCAGATAACTTTCTATATATCAATGGCAAATACTGCAACACTGCATTCTGAAACCTCTTACGGAGATCTAGATTGCTCGTAAACGCCTGCTTTTACAGAGAACATAGATTAATCGGTTAATTTCTTTTCAAGACAATTCCATTTTACGATCTAACTGTTATGTCGAAGGTATGGTGTGTCCGATTTATGTTCGTCTTATTTTCTATTATCCCGATGATATTTGTATTGTCTCGCGCACGTATGCAAATAGTATGACGATACTATCTGCCGTCATGCAATGCAGCGATCGTGATGAAGCAAGAATTGCAGTATTAGATTATTAATTCTCTCAAAGTAAAATAGATTACCTCCACCCTTTTCAACTGGGCTGAAAATACAATCAGTCGAAATGCATATTTCTATTTGGCGTGCAACATACGAAGAGGGGTTTCGTCCAAGATCAGCCTGTGCAGTCTGTGACTAATCCGAGACGACACTTCCCGTTTTTGTACGATTTTTCTGTTTCACGAAAGTCTACTGTATGAAAAAATCTTATGTAGTCGTAAAGTGCACTTTACGCAAATATCCAAAGGTCTCATTTCGCACGTTGCGGGCCATTTATCTTATAAGCATGACCTACCTAGCGGACAGCATAGATCCAAGATCAAACTGCACGTTTTGTGCAGTCTGATCTTAACCTATGCTTTCCGAAAAAAAAAAAAAAAAAAATAACAACTCTTTTCAATGCATGACCCTGAAAGTTTTGACCGTATATACAGATCCATGAAATCAAGAAATTAACACCTTGATCGACTGCGTGTGTCCAGAAAATCTGAAATTCCGAAATTCTGAATGCCAGGCTATGTGAAAAGGTTTTTTAATGCATCTGCAAAAAGTATCGATCCAGGTCAGCCTGCGCATTCTGCGCCTGCTGATCTGTATCGAAACGTTTTGCCTTTTATAATTTTTTTCGCGTGTCCAAATATAATTCTACCTTATAATTCAGTTGGTTGACTTGCCTGGTTTCACTCTTTACCAGACAACGAAATTCTAGACTTGTCCAAATTGAAAGCATTTACAGACGACAAAATGAACATGGCTGAAAATTTAAAATTTGGTTTGGGAAGGGTAGAAAACATTGTGGGAAAAGGAGAAAATGCTGGTTACCAGCATTTTCTCCTTTTTCCACGATGTTTTCAAAAGGCTTCTCCCTCAGGGTCGTCAAAAGTCGGGATTGTGTGGTAAAGGGTTAACGCATCACGGACATGCATACAACCCCCTTCACCAGAGCATGGCAAAAGCTATTCAGCTGCATTCTGTTGTATGCTTATTCATTATCTCTTAGATTATTTCTCGTGAGTGAAACGGTCTATGTTGTAATGTTGTAGCACCAACTGCATGAATTGATGTCTACCAAAGGTTTCTGTATTCGCTCGAATGCGCAACATTCTTTTAGGAGCATCGACCGCTTTCCGCCATAAAATAGAATCAAATATAATATTTTGCGGTGAATTAAAAGAATGTATTCTGTTTTGATATGTATTTTCTTCAGTTCTCGGAAAGAATGTTAACTCTCTTCCACACGACAAAATTTCAGATTGTCCAAACTGAAAGTTTTTATAGACGACAACGTAAGTTAAGCTCAAACAATGTAATTTGCCCTAGACAGGACGGGGTGGGGGTGGGGCATTTGTTTTACCGCCATATAACTAATGCGTCATTTTCAGAAGGTCGAAAACAAAATGACTCTGAAAAATAAACGAGCCGTGCTCTGACAAAAGGGGGCTTAATACATCTTCGTGATCCATGATAGCAAGGAAGCCATCACATAATTATGGATCAATAATGGTCACCTTTCTAACAACCCACTTTATCATTTGGACCCAGGCTTATAGAACGATGCTGTCCAATTTTCGATCTATGTTGCCTAAAATCTGTTAGACTGAATGACTGATGGATTGACTGGTGTTTAATACCTCTCTCAACATTATTTCAGTTATACAACGACAACATCTCACGGATTGATGTATGTCCTTGGTCTCACCATTACTGGGATAGGGCTATGAAGAGGTTGACTCAAGGACACTGGCACGTAAAACCAGATACATGTACTTTCAGAGAGGATCAAACCCCGGGCCTCCAAGCTACGCGTCCTACACTGTACCATTAAGCCTTCTCTAATACTTTGTCCAAACTACCGTCACGCTTTTAATTGCAATACTTAAGTGCTTTCCTATAGCTAACGCAAAGTTTTTGACACTTCAAAAATTAATGAAATTAATTTAATTGAAATACTAAAATAGTCAGCATTGAAATGAAAAGAACGGGTATCTATCTGGTCGTTCTTGATAAAAGCACACTTGCGTTGAAAATTAACTATATCGAGATAATTCTTATATCCCACATTATGATACCACTGTAAGTACCAATTTTGTAATAAAACGGCTTTTTTATAGTAAGCAATAAGCCGTTTTGTAACAAAGGTGGTTCTAACATACCATGTTTTATTGGTCACGTAACTGGGTAATCGCTAAAATGTAGACAAAAATGTTGACAAAAAATTAAATGCGGCTCGGACAATAGCGTTAGCTCTTTACCAGACAACAACATTTTAGCCTGGTTCAACTTGAAAGCATTTGCAGTCAACAAATTAAGGGTGGCCCAAATGACAGAATTTGTCCTTGATAGGGCAGAAAACATTGTGGGAAAAGGAGAAAATGCTGGTTACCAGCATTTTCTCCTTTTCCCACAATGTTTTCAAAAGCCTTCTTCCTCAGGTCGTTAAAAGTCGGGATTGTATGGTAAAGGGTTACTGTCATGTCTTTGAACGGGTAGAAAACTTTGTGGAAAATGAGAGAATGCTGGTTACCAGCATTTTTTCCCGTCACAATGTTTTCAAAATCTTTATTCGTCAGGGTCGTATAAACACGGGATTATATAAATGACGTTTAAGTGATTTGCCAGTCGCTCAGACTGACTGACAAATCTTATGATCGATGTGGTGCATTAAATTCCAGAACTCGGAGAGGGGACCCGAAGTTATGGTGACAATTATAAATTCTCTGAGGTATATATAGCGTTAATGCTTAACCGTTTACCACACAATCCCTAGTTTTAACAACCCTGAGGAAAAAACATCCTGGAGGCATGGATGCGATAACTTGCCTAATGAGGTGCACAAGCAGGTTCGTGACCCTTTCACTGCCGTATATGTAAGTAGCTGTTTCGGACATTGTAGATCAAGATCAGAGAAAAAGATTGGGGGGATAAGGTGAAAATGCTGGTGATCAGCATTGACTCCTTTTCCGAAACGCAGCCCAGACCTTAGGAAGCACTGTTAAAACGGCCTTATGCAATAACATTTTTAATTGCATTTTTTCCGCCTTTCGTGATGTTTCCAAAACGAATTCGGTTAAAATTACACGAATATATTCAATTTAAACTGTTTGGGTGAATACTGAAGAACACAGTGACATTGAAATTTTATTACAAAAAGCTGTTTTATTACAATAGAGGTTCTAAAAAAGCACTTTCAGATGGAGGGCGGGGAGCGGGAAGTGGGTAGTGGGGGTTTAAGAAAAATATGTGGCTGCAATGTCAATTTCGAATATGTTTTGAAAAATCCGTAAATTTGACCTCGGGCTTGAGACCGACTAAAACGATGCTAAGGCAAGTTTGAATTGTTTTTTTTTTCTTCATGTTTTAAAGTTTTGACCAAAAGGGGGAAACGGATGGGCTATGATAGAAGTTTATCAAAGTTAAGACGTTTCCCAATCTTGGAGGTGGTTGCGTTTAGCCCTCTCACATTTTCCTTCCCTCCATCCCCTGCACCCTTCCTCCGTTCCTAGGGCCCTGCAGAGCGCGGTTCAGAGTAAATTAATAAGTCTAGAGATGTGATAGTCTTACGAAGAAGCCTATGTTAGGAATGATAGATTTTAATTAATTGTGATATTGTACTAATGCCGTGCAGTCACTTTCTTTTCTAAAGGTTCAAGGCCAGGGCACGAACCGCTGCTTATGAACTCAGAGGTGTACGAAACGTGACTTGTGACGATTTTGTGTGGATGGGAATATAAATTCTGCACTTTGTGATTCAAAACCTAGCCAGGCGCTCGTCTGTTACGATGCTTCAGCAATTCAGAAGGCTATTTCTTTAACTTAGAATTTGCATAATACCTATCATTAATGTGAAAGACCATTGGTTTTCGCGATTCGTAAATATAACGCGGCAAAAAATATGTGTTCCTCATTTCAAGAGTAAGAACTAAGTGTTCGACATTGCGTGTTTGACTAAACCTTGCCTGAACCGAAAGAGTAATTAACTAATTGTTTAATAAGAGGCAATTTCCTTGCGACTTCGCCAATGCAAAATATTGGATTGAAGTTCCAAATACATGAGTCATGCTCTGTGAAAAAAGGGCTAAATGAATCTGCAAACAGTATCGACCTATATCAGCCTGCGCAGTGCGCGCAGGCTGATATAGGTCGAAACTTTTTGCTATCTTAAAATTTTCTTCCGCATGTCAAAGGACCAGTCTACCTCATGATTCAGCCGGTTGTTAACCCTTTCCCAAACGACAAATTTTGGACTGGTCCAAATTGAAAGAGTTTGCAGACGACAGTTTTTAATTTGATGAAAATGGCAGAAAGGTCTCAAACAGGGTAGAAAACACTGTGGGAAAAGGAGAAATTGCTCGTTACGAGCAATTTCTCCTTTTCCCACAGTGTTTTCAAAAGACTTGTACTGCAGACACGTGAAAACCAGGGCTTGTCTGGGAAAGGGTTAAACAAAATGGATTTCACGGATCCATAACTATGTGATGACTTAATTGGCATTATGCATCATGGAGATGCATTTAGTCCCCTTTTTACGGAGCATGGCTCATATATGAGTGGCGCTCTGGGAAAAAAGAGGCTTCAATACGTCTTCGGACTGCACTATTCAAAGCAAGTCGTCACATAAAATGCATCCATGTTGGCTAAAACCCGGCTGACTCTTGAGGTATAAATCGTCATTTGACGTGAAGAAAATATACTATTAGCAAACGATTTCGACCAAAGTCAGCCTGCGCATAGTGTGCAAGATGACATGGGTCGATACTTTTTGCAGATGCATTTAACCAACCTTTCCGATAGTTTGTTAACCCTTAGGCTGCTTATCGCGACTCGCTGACCTTTTGCGGACAACGTAGATCAAGATCAGGCTGCACAGAACGTGTCCGATGTCCGATAAGGAGATATCTTTCACCGTCCGATAAGGAGATATCTTTCCTCCAACAATACCTTTGAAACAGGAAGGTTTTGGGCTTATACCATCGGTTTGAAAGTTTCATTTCTTTTATTCAGCAGGGTAAGGGTTAAAACTCTCCACGTTCAGATATACAGGTACCAATATTGCTGATATTGGTACATCTTCTCTTACTTTATTGTATTTCTAAGGTCAGACTCTTTTGTAGTGGGTTGATATCTAATGCGTTTTTTTCCCTCAAATGTTTCTCATATGTTACGAGAATATTTGTTGGTGACGCTGCATGCCCCATACTATCACATACTCGCGCGACACACACACACACACACACACACAACTGACCACATTTTGTTCTTTCTTTATTACTGTTTAATGGTGACGTCTTATAGGAGAGGAACTTCATAAGCATATAGCTTCCGTTCCGGTCCTTTTCATGTAGTTAGATTTTGTAGGATAAATTATGAATATATATGTTATCAATATATGGAAAAATATTTTTAAACAAACCGCCTTTTCATGGAGCCAGGCTCATACATCACCTTAACCCTTTCCCAAACAAGCCCTGGTTTTCACGTGTCTGCAGTACAAGTCTTTTGAAAAAACTGTGGGAAAAGGAGAAATTGCTCGTAACGAGCAAATTTCTCCTTTTCCCACAGTGTTTTCTACCCTTTTTGAGAACTTTCTGCCATTTTCATCGAATTTAAAATTGTCGTCTGCAAGCTCTTCAATTTGGACCAGTCTAAAATTTATCGTTTGGGAAAGGGTTACTATGCACCCAATGTCTCCTGGGGTATAATTAGATTAGATAGACTAAAGAAGTGGAAAAGGTAATATTTGGCATTCCTTGCTAAGAAATTTTATCACAATGTGCTATTTATCACACAAAAATTTCCTTTTCGTCAAGATTTCCTCTTCGTGCTAGTCACGTTTTTTTTTTTTTTCTGGACTCTTTCAGTTATATTTTATGATTGATTGATTGTATTGTGTTAACGCCGTTTTCAACATTATGTCAGTTATATTTCAGTGCACCTATCCATGCTTTCTTGGAGTTTCTTTTACCAGTACTCCGCACAATGTTCTTTCCAAGCCACTGACTGCTTTCCCACAGAACCATCGTCGAAGCAATGGTCAGCGGTGAGAGAGGAATGAATCCTGTCACAATGACTACCATCAATTCCTGGAAAGATCAAACCAGCGACCTACTGTTCTCAAGTCTTTCACTCTACCGACTGAGCTACGGGGGCTCGGTTTATATTTCATGACCATAGCCAAAATACAGTATAAAAAGTGTTGAGTATCTTCAATCTATATATCTTTCTGGTATTATATACATATCGGATGCTCATTTGCAGTAAATATAGTTTTCCAATCCAATAATAAACAACAGCGGAAATTCTGCAGACTGCCTTGTCGTGTGTTCATTAGTTACGGTGAATTGTTTCCATTTGGGCTCGATAATTTTACTTCAACACCAAGGTCCGTCTTTATTTCATTCTTAGTCTTATTCTAGATTTGGAAAGCAACCCTACTTCTGGTTTGATAAACCATTTGAGCCATGCTTTAGCAAAAGGGGGCTTAATACATCTCCGTGATGCATTATACAAAGCAAGTCATCATATAATCATGGATCCATAAAATTTATTTTGTCTTGTGGTTGACGGAATCTTAAGGAAGAGCTGTCCTTTAACCCTTAGGCTGCAAAGCGCGACTCAAGGACCTTCTGCGGACAGTGTAGATCCAAGATCAGACTGCACAGAACGTGCTGTCTGATCTTGGATCCACACTGTCCGGTAAGGAAGATATTTTAATTCCCCAAAATACCTTTGAAATAGCGAAAATTGTTTTTTTTTTTACTATCGGCTTGAAAGTTTCATTCCACATTTTGCAGGTTAAGGGTTTACATGCAGAAATTTGACAAATAGCAAAATGTTTCGACCCATGTCAGCCTTTTTGCAGATGCATTAAGTCCCCTTTTCACAGAACATGGATCATTTAGTTTAGCCATCAGAACCTGTGTTTCTTTTAAATTTAGAACATTCCTGAGAATAATACTAAGTTGGTGAACAGAGATCCAGAAATGTCACTGCATACGGAGAAGCCCAGCACAAGACAGTCAGTAGGTACTAAACGAGGGTAATAAACGATGAATTGTAAGGTCTAATCCTGCCTGAACAAGGAAATGCCCGAGGATCGGTTCAAAACCGTGAAGAAAAAATTAAACGGACCTCTAGCGATGTTGATCATTGATTCGACTTCGCTTATTCGGGGGAAGAGCCGGCAACTTTGAGCCGTTCTAACAGCCTAAGTCATATCACCGCGGTCAGTGCACCTATGCATGTGTTTGCTGGCTTTCTCACACCAGTAGTGACACAACTTTCTTTCCAAGGCACCGACTACTTTTCTCACATGCATCAGAGGTAAGATGCGAAAAATTGCCGGAAACGGCGTCTTAGAACGAATGTGCGTGATGATGAGTCCGAGGAAAGTCAGACATACATAAGCATTATTTTGCCTTGACGATATCGCGATATGCTGTGATATGCTGAGAAAACTGTTTTTAAAATCGGAAACACACAGACGGGCCATGCTCTATAAAAAGGGGGCTTAATGCATTTGCGAAAAATATCGACCCTGGTCAGCCTGCGCAGTCTGCGAAGGCTGACCTGGGTCGAAACTTTTCGCAATTGGTCAATTTTCTGTACGCCAAAGGACCGTTCTATCCCATGATTCGGTTGTTGAAAAAAAGTGGCTATTATGGATCCATAATTATGTGATGGCTTGACTGGTACAGTGTATCACGGAGATGCATTAAGCCCCCTTTTCACAGAGCGTAGCTCAAATGTATATAGACCTCAAAAAATGACAAATATCTTTAGTCTTCTCCAAACAAATATCTACAGGCAAATATATATATATAAATAACACCGACCAAAACAAAATCGAACAAATTGCACAAATATAAAAACCGAACGGTTTAGCCAATCAGAAATCGTGTTACTTTCGATATCTAGAATTAGCCTGAAAATACAATTTAGATGGCTATTGAATACAGATCCAGGTGGTCTCACCTCTGTGAAACTCACTCTGGATCAGATGTCTTTGAACACACATCCTGAAAAGCTGAGACAATCCACAAATATTGCGGTTTCATGCTACTGTTGCGCCAATATTGTGGCAAAAGGAGAAATTCGCACCCTTGAAAACATCCTTGTAAAGTCCGGATAATCAACCAGAGTTAAGATTTCATAGCCGACTGCTAGTGAAAACTTGCTGTCAATAGGGGGAAATCTTGAAAAGTAATTTCTTCCTTGACGCGTAGACACACAATCCCTCGTTTTCACGAACCCCACCCCTCAAGAAGATGGCTTTTGAAAATATTGTGGGAAAGGAAGAAAATGTTGGTAACCAGCATTTTCTTCCTTTTCCACAGTGTTTTCAACCGTTCCAAAGACAAGGCAGCTGTTTGTTTACATTTTATTTTTCGTCTGCAAACGCTTTCAATTTGGACCAGTCTTGAATTTTGTCCTGTGGTAAAGAGTTAACTGAGCTGTTTGGATGTGTTGTCAGCTGCGAGACAAAAATGGTAGACCGCGTGATAATGTATCAAACATGATTGTAAATCTTTAACATCCATTACATATCTACATGTTATATAAATATCACCCCCGTGAGACTCTAGCCCCAAAATAGAAATGAGCCATACTCTGTGAAAAGGGGGCTTTATGCATATGCGAAAAGTATCGACCCAGGTCGTCCTGCGCAGTCTGCGCAGGCTGACCTGGGCCGAAACTTTTCGCTATTGGCCAATTTTCTGTATGCCAAAGGACCAATCTACCTCACGATTCAGTCGGTTGTTAGACAAAATGGACTTTATGGATCCGTAATCATCTGAGGATTTGTTTGGTAACACGCATCACGGAGATGCATTCAGCCCCCTTTTGCCAGAGCATGGTTCAGCTCTATGATACGTGGACCATGTTACATAAATGAAACCCTCAAGCAAGTCAAGCTCAAACGGACAATGTACTTTCGATCGCGGCTTTCTACTACGCTCCTCTATCTAATTTACAATATAGTTTGTCCAAAATGATTGCTCCCCAAACAACTTTAGCCGAAAAACAAAACGTGCTTTTCAGTATTTGAGCCATGCTCTGTGAAAAGCGGCCTTAATGCATCTGTTAAAAGTGTCGCGCCAGATCAGCCTGCACAGTCCTCGCAGGCTGACCTGGACCGAAACTTTTCGCTATTGGTCAACTTTCTGTATCTCAAAGGCCCGTTTTACCTCGTGATTAGGTCGGTTGTTAAAAAAAGTGGCTTTTATGGATCCATAATTATGTGATGGCTTGATAGGTATCACTCATCACGGAGGTGCACTAAGCCCCCATTTCCCAGAGCACGACTCATTTGTTTTTTTCGCCCGGCCGGGTAGCTCAGTGGTTAGCGCATCACGTGATCTAGTGGTTGCGGGCCAACTTACTTTTCGGCGATTTTTCCGCCTCACACCTCTGGTGTATATGAGAAAAATAGCCAGTGGCTTAGAAAAGAAGTTGAGTCAGCATTGCAGTGAGAAAGCCAGAAAACACACGCGTAGGTACAGTGACCGCAGTGATATGACATGAATCTTACACTTGTCAAAATTGAACGCATTTGCAGACAACACAATCAGCATGGCTCAGATATTGAAATTTGATTTTTGAAAGCTAGAAAACATTTTGGCTAAAGGAGAAAATGCTGGTAAACCAGATTTTCTCCTTTTCCCACAATGTTTTCAAAACAGTTGTGTAGTAAAGGGTCCATGGTTGATTATCGGGAGACGATAGTGTTTTTTTTTTTCTCTCTCCCAAAAATTGCATCCAAACCACAATTTCTATCAATGAGATGAATAATTGTATTAATTAACCAGAGAAATACAATTAAATTCGTAGGAAAGCTCTTTAATAACTGTGATCAAATGGAAGCACTTTTTTCTCTGAATTAAAGAAAACTAGAGAAACAGCACGTGTTCAAAGTCTATATCAGCTATTGCACCAAGCCCCGATAGCTCAGTCGGTAGCGTACAGGACCTGAGAACAGAGGGGTCGCGGGTTCGATCCCAGGCTTGGCCATTTTCTTTCCAAGGATTGATGATAGACATTGCCACTTGACTCAATCCTCTCTCACCGCTGACCATTGTTTCGACGATGGTTGTGTCGGAAAGCAGCCAGTGGCTTGGAAAAAATATGGTGCGAAGTACTAGTAAAAGAAACCCCAGGAAAGCATGGATAGTAACCTTTTGAAAACATTGTTGGAAAAGGAGAAACTTCTGGTAACCAGCATTTTCTCCTTTTCCCAAAATGTTTTCTACCCTAATAAGGAAAAATTGCACGATTTGAGGCACACTGAAATTATCATCTGCAAATGCTTTCAATTTGGACTAGGCTAAAATTTTGTCATCTGGTAAAGAGTTAATTCGCTTTGTAAGAACTTTAAAGATTGTCTCGCTTTTTGTTAGGAAAATCTAATATTTAATCACAAGATCCTGCTACTGTGTTTGCGTATGAAGGTCGGCATCCGCCCTCAATATCCCCTATAAAAAGGTCCAGCAGTGAACAAATATATGTATTAAACTCCTTTATCCGTTATTCTGCTAAATAAGTTAAATAAAACTCTCAAGCCGAAAGTAAAAACACGAATAATGTTATTTCAAACTTACTTTCTTGGAGAAAAACACATCTCCATTTTGGACAGTGTAGATCCAAGATCAGACTGCACGTTCAGTGCAGTCTGATCTTGATCTACACTGTCCGCAAAAAGTCAGTGAGTCGCGTTAGCAGCTTAAGGGTTATATTTTTTTTTTTTATTATATTTCCCGGGGCCCAGGAGCTCCGTCGGGAACTTTTGAAACAGTTAGAATAAAGGGACTACAAGTTCATATTCCTTCTCGAAAAACAATCGTTTTCCCCATATTACGTGAAACTATACCATGTTTGGAAGAGAAGGCTTTTGAAAACATTGCAGGAATGGGAGACCAGCATTTCCCACTGTGTTCTTTACCTATTCAAAAACAATACCAGTAATTTGAGCGAGATTT
The DNA here is from genome assembly GCA_945859785.2 of Tridacna gigas. Lineage (NCBI taxonomy): Eukaryota > Metazoa > Mollusca > Bivalvia > Cardiida > Cardiidae > Tridacna > Tridacna gigas. Next base: position 25,238,129 of record OX244030.2, read on the forward strand.
TTTTCTTTCATTTACAGATGTTTTCTTTTAACCCTTGTCCTGCTAAATTAGTGAAATGAAACTTTAAACCGACAGTAAAAAGCTATATTTTGCTATTTCAAAGGTACTTTTTGGGGAAAGATATCTCCTTATCGGACAGTGTAGATCCAAGATAAGTTATGCGCAGTCTGATCTTGATCTAAATTGTCCGAAAATGGTCCTTGAGTCGAACTTAGCAGCCTAAAGGTTAATTTATTCGAGTCCAAAGTTTTTTCAACCAGTAAAAAATTAAGAGAATGAAACAACAGGAATTATTCTCCACTAACGATGATATTGTACTCTGTCACTCCGTTCCTCTTTAAAGACAGTCATTTACTTGGAAATCGATCCTACTGAGATCGGTAGCTCAGTCGGTGCACTGGGCTTGATGTCAGGAGGGTCTCGGGTTCGAATTCCCAGATGGGCCAAATTCTTTACGAGAACCGATGACAGTCATTGAGACAAGATTCAATCCTCACTCACCGCTGATCATTGTTTCAATGTTGGTTATGCGTAAGAGCAACCAGTAGCATGGGAAGATTGTTGTGCGAACTACCCGTAAAAGAACCAGTAAGGCAAACCTTTGTTATATGACTTAACCCTTTCCCAACCAAGCCCTGGTTTTCACGTGTCTACAGTACAAGTCTTTTGAAAACACTGTTGGAAAAGGAGAAATTGCTCATAACGAGCAATTTCTCCTTTTCCAACAGTGTTTTCTACCCTTCATGAGAACTTTCTGCCATTTTCATCAAATTTAAAACTGTTGTCTGCAAACTCTTTCAATTTGGACCAGTCCAAAATCTGTCGTTTGGGAAAGGGTTAAATAATGTTGAGAGCGAAGAACAAAATTATACAAACACATAGAAATCGACCTTTATCCCGTATGAATAGGTTCAATGGCCATAGATATATAGTCACTGTTTAACGGAAACTGAGACAGGCATCACATAATTATAGATCTATAATAGCTACATTTTTAACAACTGACTGAGTCATGAGATAGAATAGTCCTTTGACATACAGAAAATTGACCAATTGCGAAAAGTTTGGGACTGCGCAGGCTGACCTTGGTCGATACTTTTCGCAAATGCATTAAGCCCCTTTTCACAGAGTATGGATCAAATAAATTCACTGCGGTTGTTGTTCTCGTGATTGTCAGAGGTGCCTGATCATGCGACTGAAAGTATTTCCGATGAAAATTAATGGATACGGACGAGGTTAGATGCAGCTACGGATTCTGCCAAGTTATGACGAATATACCGCCACTGTCTTGTTATACATTTTGACTGATGAATAAACCTTTGGAATTTGGGACGCTTTTTCCGTGTCACTTATTCAAAATACTGAAATCTTTTAGTTCCCTATTATGCATTTGGTTTTATTTTCCTAGACTGATTGTAAACCAATTATTGAAATAACCAGTTGAAAACGAAGTAATTAATACTGGTGACGCCAGGGAGACATTTTATTTCAAGGAAAAGAAAACTTTTATTTTCTCAGTAAAATCTTGACATATTATGGAAAAAGGAGCAATTATTACTTGCGGGATTCCTCCTATTTCAAAAAATGTTCGCGAGGTCCGTCCCTAGTAAGGGTTCAAAATCATATTCGGATGCAACGGGAAAATTCTTCAGTCTCTTTTCTGGCGTCCATTTTTTTTTTCTTCGTAAAATTCTTCCTGTCAGTTTTTCTCTTAATTCTTTAAGTTTCTCCTGGAGCATTTAAAAAGAATTTTGAGAAAAGGAGGATCCCTATGAGAGAGGTTATGTAATATCACAGATGACCCATTACCCCTTTTCCACACAATCCCGAGTTTTAACGACCCTGAAGATGTTTGAAAACATTGATGGAAAAGGAGAAAATGCTGATTCCCAGCATTTTCTCCTATTCCCACAGTGTTTTATAACCTTTCACAGACAAATGCCACTATTTGTGACAAACCCATTTTACCTTCTGCATATGCTTTCAATTTGAACAAGTCTACATTTTTCATGTGGTAAAGAGTTTAAAAAAAAAACATGGAATATTTAAGTCATTAATCAACAAATAGGCGAAATGAAATGTGCATTCTTTAGAGTCTTAAGTCGTAGAAACAAAAAATCCATTTGACGGACTATAGAAAATATCGCTCTTCAGTTAGTGCTATTGTATCATTCTAGATAAGAACAAAATAATTAATTCCCCTATAATTATAATCCTGCCCACTTTCTTCCTCATTGTCATGATATCAAAGGTTTAAATCTGATCGATGAACTATTGACCTCTCCCTATTTCTATAGGAAAACTGACTTAAGTTTTCCGATTCGTTTGAAGTTTTGATGATTCCTCTTCTTTCTGTATTATATCGCATTTATAAATCTTCATTAGTACTGTTTTTCTCTCTCTCTTACTTTCGTAACAAGTTTCATATCTGAAGATGTTGCTTACCAGCTTGTTAAAAAAAGTGATCTTTGTCAATTCCAACCATTTCCGCGCCATCAGGCTGCGATATCTGGGTCCGTATTCACCAACCATTCTTAAGAATATTCTTGGTCTTGTTCTCCAAATTTTTCCAAATTTGAAAGTAACACACCTTCTGATTGGCTAAACCATTTGGTTTAGCCAATCAGAAGTTGTGTTACTTTCAAACTTGGAAAATCTTGAAGAATACGTCTAGGAACGTTCTTAAGAATGGTTGGTGAATACGGACCCTGGTACTCTTTTGAAAGGAATAAACCAAGTTTTGGGTTCGTATTCACCAACCAATGTCCTTAGTCTTATTCTCAAGAGTTTCCTGAATTTGAAAGTAACACATATTCCGATGGTTAAGCCAATCAGAAGTTGAGTTACTTTCAAATTCAGAAAATCTCAGATATAAAGAGTGAGAATGTTCATACGAATGGTTGGTTAATAGAACCCCAGACTGCACAGAGCGTGCATTCTGATTTTGGATCTACACCGTCCGTTTGTTGAGTCAAGCCTTTCAGATAAAACTCTGCAAGAGTTTCAGTGGATTTCATACTTAGCGATCGAAAGAAGTGAAGTCCACATATTAGGCCCTTGCAAATCTAAAAACAAGGACGAGGCGAGGATGATAAATAAATTTGTGCAGCACAGCTGTTATATCGCGTCACGCGACTCTCCCTTTCTACAGTGCATACAGGTGCTCACAACACAAGAATCATTTCCATAGATCGGACAATTTGGACCAAAACACACAATTTAGCCGTTTATTTTCTCGACCGGTGCAGATCTAGATAAAACTTCGTTGAACGAGTAGTTTAAATCTCTGTTGATATTTTCGAATCAAAACCAGCCATGCTATGGTAACATTTGAAACTTCTCTCGTTTACAAAAATGTTCAGCTAGATTATTTGGTACATATAACCTTAAAATTCCGGACAAATTTTAGGAACATATCAAGCCAGTAGTAAAGACTAAAATTCTGCGATTTCCAAGCAGTTTTCACCATATAATACTTCCTATGTCGAAAAGTGTAGATTCAAGAAAGATCCACACCTACCACCCACCAAGATAAACTCTTTCGATGTCACTTAAATAACCCCCGATTTTTTTTTTCCATTTAAAATAAGAAAGACGTTTCTCTGATACACTTCACTAAACGGCGGACGGTGTAGATTCACGATCAGACTACGCGTTCTGTGCAATCTGATCTCAATCCTCACCGTCCACAAAAGCTCCCTAAACCGCACGTGGCACTCAAAGGATGAAATGGCGCTAAACAGTCTAAGAATTAAGGGCTAGACTTAAGTACGCTCTAAGGCAGTGAGAAACTTAAGTCTATTCTTCGAGCGAGGGAGCAATAAATACATTTCATTCATATATTCGACGAACCATTTAATTGTTCTTAAAAACACCTATATCTAACGATAAGCCCACCATATCAAGTGCTTTGCAGACTGCAGACAAAGTGCAGTCGCATTAGGGACCACGGCCCGGTTTCACGCAAAAACTTGCGTCTGTTATTTTACTCAAATCTGCAAACTTATTTTCCGACTTCAGTTGAGTTTGTTATTCCAGACGCATTTCACCAACAATAACAGATGTGCGTAATACTATCAAACCCTGAAGACTTGAGCCATGCTCCGTGAAAAGAGGGCAAAATGCATCTGCGAAAAATATCGACCCAGGTCAGCCTGCGCTGTTCGCGCAGGCTTACCCGAGACGAAACTTTTTGGTATAGGCAAATTTTCTGCATGTCAAAAGACCACTCCATCTCATTATGCAGTCAGTTGATGGACAAAATGGATTTTATGACGAGACAAGACAGATTCTTTATTTGAAGTAAGCTCTTACAGCTTCTGGCCGTACAACATGATTACAATACATATGTAGGAAAACATGACATTGTAATAATTTACAAACTTATGGATTCATAATCATGTAACGAATGGCTTGCTTCGTATAATGCATCCCGGGGATACATTAAACCCCTTTTTGCCAGAGCATGGTTCAAGTACTTTCAGAAGCCCAGTATTTGGAGAAATTATATATAGAGGAGCTTTCAAACTTTATACAGGCAGGATTTCCAAACGAGTCATGATCTAGGAAAAGGGAGTTTAACCTTTACCCTGCTAAATAAGTGAAATGAAAACTTTCAAACCGATAGTAAAAACCCAAATTTGTCTGTTTCAATAGTATTTTTGGGGAGAAAGATATCTCCTTATCGGACAGTGTAGGTCCAAGATCAGACTGCACGTTCTGTGCAGTCTGATCTTGACCTACACTGTCCGCAAAAGGTCTTTGAGTAGCGCCCAGCAGCCTAAGGGTTAATGCTTCTCAGTGATGTACTATACCAAGCAAGTCATTATATGATTACGGATCCATGAAATTCTCTTGTCTAACAAACTATTAATTCATGAGGTAGATTGGTTCTTTGACATGTCGAAAATTGACCAGTGGCAAAACAGAACAGAACAGAACATATCTTTTATTTTCACCCAGGTATAGCAAATATACAACAAGGGCAATATGAAATAATAAACATGGCTGTGCCCTTTATCCCAACTGTGTATATTGTTGCATTAATAAAAAAAAAATAACTGTAGATCTAGTGGGATTAAATAACTGCAGTTGGGACAAAGAGCTATTATTTGTATATACAATTGACTTCCAGATATCATTTATAACTTTTCGGAGAGAGCGAGACGGAGGAGGGAGGGAGTGGAAGAAAAGGAAAGAGAGACAAAGATAAAGAGAGCCCTTGTGGATACAGTATCCTTATGAAAACTGCAAACACAATGACACTCCGTGTATTTATGGGGGATAGGATGTTATTATTCAATAAACCTTTTTGGTAGCGAAAACGGGATTTATATATATCTACTGCAACGTGGACTTTGAACATTTGGAGAAATAAGCTTGGAAATCTACGAAATAATGCGGATATTCGTTTTTGCAATAGCTTCCGTCTAGTTCAGCTTGCGCGGACTGCGCGTGCTGACCCGGTCGATCCTTTTTGCAGATGCATTAAGTCGCCTTTTCACAGAGCTTGGCTCAGTTATAAACTCATTGCACAACCAGTGATTCTAAATAAAGAGCTGGGTTTACTCTTAAGCTGCTAAGCGCGACTCATTGACCTCTTGCGGACAGTGTAGATCAAGATCAGACTGCACAGAATGTGCAGTCTGATCTTAGATCTACATTGTCCGATAGGGAGATGTCTTTACCATAAAAATACCTTTAAAATTGAGAAAAATCTTAGTTTTCACTATCGGCTGGAAAGTTTTGTTTCACTTATTAAGCAGGATAAGGGTTAACACTTTACCTTACAATTCCGACTTTTAACGACCCTGTGAAAGAAGCCCTTTGAAAACCTTGTGGGAAAAGGAGAAAATGCTGGTAACCAGCATTTTCGCTTTTTCCCACAATATTTTCTACCCTTCCCAAAACAACTTCAAGTTTTCAATCACATTTATCTTGTTGTCTGCAAATGCTTTCAATTTGGACAAATCTAAAACTTTGTTGTGTGGTAAAGAGTTAAGTGACTCTAAATAAAGATTTGGGTTAAGATGGCCCGTGTGCCATTTATAAATTAGCAGTGTGCACAAGTGGGGACTGGATATTTATCGGCCTGTTCTAAAAGCTATATTTAAAAACGCAGATGAGGCACTGATTTACGATCTTTCCATAAAACTTTTCCCATACGACAAGATTTTAGACTCATAAATTTTGCAAGCTATTACAGGCGACAAAATATTTATTTCTTTTTTGTACTTATTTCTGAAAGGTTAAAAACAGTGTGGAAAAAAAAAGAAGAAAATGCTGATCACTTGCATTTTCTCCTTTTCTCACAATGTTTTCAAAAGATTTCTTCCCCGGAGTCGTTAGAACTCGGGATTGTGTGGTATAGGGTTATACCCTGCATTCCTTCGCAACCAACTAAAATAAATCAGCTTTGTTCGAGGACCAAACTCAATTCAGTATTACTGGTCATAAGTAAGTGTCAGGAAGGGCGCGCCTTAGACCAAAGATTAGGCTGCACGCTTAGTGTAGTCTGATCTTAATCCACGTCTTCCGCAATTTCAAGCGTTTGAAGTTGCAATTGGAGACTGAAGACTGAAACAACATAATAAACACTGTGAACTTTTTAACCCTTACCCTGCCAATTAAAAGAAATGAAACTTTCAAGGCAATAGTATAAACCTAAATTTTCCTATTTCAAAGGTATTTTCGGAAGAAAGATATCTCCTTATTGGACAGTGTAAAAAAGTTATGAACAAAAATATTGTTAAATACAGATACTCATTTGGATAAAGGTTTTGTATGAATAGATATGAAAACATTGTGGCAAAATAAAAAGCCTAACTTTATTTCGTTTTCTTTTTCTGCGGATAGGGGACAGTATTATCAAACATTCAAAGATGATTTATGGGCAATATTCATTATATAGTGGAACACGTCTTAAACAAAACTCCATATACCCCCGAGGAGAGGCTTACGGGATTAGTAACCGTAATACTCTTTAACGTCAATATCAAAGCGCGTTAACAATCATTGATCTCTAATTCACATATTTTCAAGTCGATTTTCAGATATTTTCAAAGATCCGTGATTGATGTTGGGTTTTCTATTTTCGTTCTATGGCTAAGTCAGTGCTATCCCAAGCTTCCCACTAATTGCCTGAATGTCTCAGGGGAATTTAAGAGAGATTTGAGGGTTTCGAGAAAATGCTTAAATTATTAATTTTCAGTGGTTTTTTTTTTTTTTTATCGGAACGTTCTATTGCTACTCTTACCGTATTATTATTCTGTTTGTTTGGTGCTGCTTCAAGCATTCTGATCGTGACCAATCGCCAGATTTCGCCTCGGTCCAGATCAAGTGGGTTCTTCAATTTTTCTTCTTATTTTACTTTTCCGACTCGTCGCTATAGAAATATGGCTACGCTCTTTCAGAATTCTGATTTTTCTGATTTCTGTTATATCACTTGAAAAAGAAAAATTAAAAAAAAAAAGATCTTTTTATTAGACGCGTAGACATACACACCTGCATGTGTAGTGAATTCAAGGCACGGTTTTTTTTTTTGTAAGATCGTCATCAGTGACGTCAGTAATAAAAGGTACACTCAATATACATGGCAACCCGAAGTATCTTGGAAAATTTACTTTAATACGTGTAAATTGGCGATAACGAAACGGGGCAAGTAGCAATTCAAAGTATCTATATATAGTCCATCGCGCTTGATATGGACTTAGCTGTTTTTTTTTCAACTAATCGAAACTGAAGATACTGGAATTAATATACTCCTTTATCACTTTACCACACAATCACGAATTTTAACGACTTCTGAAGAAGAAGCCTTTTGAAAACACTGTGGTAAAAGGAGAAAATGATGGGAACCAGCATTTTCTCCTTTCCCACAATGTTTTCTACCCTGTCAAAGACAAATTTCATAATTTTAGCAACATTTAAAATTGTCGTCTGCAAGCGCTTTCAATTTGGAAAAGTCTACTCTTTTGTCGTGTGATAAAGAGTTAAATGATTTTGCTGCAGCCGACTTTAGATACATCTAACTTCAATCGCCCGTGGAGATGAATAGGGTAAATTTAGCAGAAGACTGGTTGATGCCAGAGTTATACAGGACAATTATGACACTCAGTAACAACTTTTGATTGCGATATGGAAATGGTTTAACTCTCTTACCAAACGACAGAATTTAACACTTGTGCAAATTGAAAGAATTTGCAGACGACAAAATAAATGTGACTCAAAAATTCTACTTTGTGTTTGGGAGGTTAAAAAATACTGTGGTAAAAGGACAAAATGCTGGTCACCCACAGTGTTTTCAAAGTCGTCTTCTTTCGGATCATTAAATCTCGGGATTATTTGGAAAAGGGTTAATCGATTGGCTCACAATTATAGATTTTTAACTTTCCTTCATAAGACAATTTTCAAAATCATTTGTGGCTTCAAGTAATTGGTTGCGATCAGCAATTTCACTTTTCCCAGAATGTCATTTAAACAACACACTTCTATTTCCTTAAAGAGTCTCGGGCCTTGAGTTGCCGAGGGGCTGAAGTGAACGATAAGAAATTTTGACGTTTTGGGTTCAATTTTCACCTGAAAAACTGGTTTTTTTTTGTTGTTGTTGTTGTTGTTTTTTCAAGGAAGAGCCTTTGGGCAACGCAATTTGCAGCCTATGCCTATTACTGATCAAACTCATAGATTGTTCGAACAAATAATCCCTCGCTGAGAGATGACTGAAATAATGCTGAAAGCAAAGTAAATACAAGTCAAACAATCACATCCTTTAATATTTCTACGCGTTTCTAGATCTAGTTTGTGTTATGCCGACATGAAAGCCTATATGAGAACGGCTTGAGAGCAAACGGAAACAACTCTCTTTTTTTTATTTTCATTTAATCGAATTAAATAATTATCTACCTATCTATTTATTTTTTCCCCTATCATAGATCAACTTCAAAACCCACATCCGTTTTCTGGGAATCTTTTAGTGCGTTTCGAGATCGAGATGTAAACGTGAAACGCAGCAACACGGAAGCTATTTCTACAGACTGCTGCCGTTGAAGTGTTTGGCAATATTTCTTTCAACCATTTTAGTGCGAAGTTGTGTAGAATCTATATCGGAAGTAAAGTGTTTACAGATGCATGCCTCATTATACATAATTGAGCAGCGCTCTTGGAAAAGGGGACTGCTAAACACATCTTCTTGAAGCATTATACCATGCAGTTACTCACATAACATTGTTCCTTTTTGTCCAAAAGCACACAGAATCCTGTTGTAGAATGGCCCTTGTACATGTAAAACAGAACACTAAAAGCAAATAGCATCGATTCATGTCAGCCTGCGCAGACTGCGCAGGCTGACATGGGTCAATGCTTTTTGCAGTTGCAACCACTTTTTCACAGAACACGACTCCTATATGTATATCAAATTATACCTTTTGCAAAAAGAAGATGAAAATAAGGGAAACAAACGAAAGAAAAGGAAAAAAAAACGAAAAGAAAACGAAAGGTAAAGGTAACAAACAAAAACGAAAAGGAAAAAAAATAAAAGGTAACCCAAACACAGTCGGGGTTCATATGCAAGAACAAGCCCCAATTTCATTCTAGTTCTTATTTCTAAGAAACACTACCTTAGACGCACTGTCTTAGCCAATCAAATGGCTAATCTTAGACTTATTATTAGACCACTACATTAAGAACTGTTGATGAATACGATATATAAAGTGACAATACTGTTACATTGAAATAATATTGAAGTCCTTTTTTCCTTAACAAACGATAATATCTGTTTACGACAACGATAAAGAAAGCTTTCAAAACACTATGGAAAAGGAGAAAAATGTAGGTAATCAGATTTTTTTCTCAATTTTCTACAATGTTTTTCTACCCTTTCCAAGATAAGTTTCACCATTTGAACCACGTCTAATTTGTCATCTACAAATGCTTTTACATGAACAATTCTTAAATTTTATCTTCTGGCAACGAGCTCAAGGGTTCATCCATTTTCATGACTTCAGATGGGATATCCATTAGCGTTAATATTGTATATAACGATTGTAATAAGCGTTTCATGTCCACGTTAATAAGTCGCAATTAAACGAAACCATGGCGATATGGATCCCAGCATGTTGCAGACTGTTGTTATTTTGTATCTACTTGGAAAGACTGTTCGGGTTTTTTTTTTCGGATTTATATAGCAAATCCACTTACTATAACCGAAATAACCAAACCAAATTTGTCAGGTACGCATGCGCTGTACGTATTCTACTTTCAGTTTAAGCCAATACATATCAAGATCACTCTCGTCGCTACCATATATACTACACAGATGTCAGCCGATACCAGTGTTCGGCAAACCTCCAGTGATCTGTTGATCAAGTCCCTCGGCTGTATCGCGTAGCTCGATACATGTAAGTGCATATACGGTGCATTTCTTCGCCGGAAATACACCGCTTTGCCGTTCTTAAGTCGCAATACCTACACTTAGAAAAAGAAAACACTAGACACAACTTTCTAATAAAATCTTTCTAAATACATTTCAGCTGACAAACAGTTTGTACAATTATTTGCTAACTTGGTCTACCAATTCCATAGGCATTTTTTCTGCGACAGATTGCTTATCACCGTGCTGTTGTTGCCGTTGCTAATTGATTGAGGCGCCGCCATTTTCAAGATTATGTGACTGGCAGTATTTCAAAATGAAAACCCCAATGATACAGACGAGGTTAGATGTAGGTAAGGAATCTGCCGAGTTGTCACGTGTGCTGATACCAGCAGAAAACCAGGTCAGATTGATGAGTTCACTACTTAACTTGGGCTGACCAGTTCTCTCTTTCAATGCCCTTGCTTGTTCTTGTTTTTTTGTAACTTTTTTTTTTCTTCTTTTTTAACGATAACTTGTAGACCTATGATTGAAATATATACATAGTAAAAAAAAGTTTTGTGTGTTTTTTATCGGATTTGATTTTCTGGCGTTGATAAATATAAAAGCGGTTAGAAATTAGAATCCGGCTGCTGCATACACCAACAGATCCGTCTTTTGCCTATGAACTGAACTAAGGTATCCCTTGACCTCATGGTATGTAGAAATTTTTTGCTTAGATATTCAATTCAAATTTAAGAAGGACGAGAAGTATTTAAGTTTGGTTAAAACTGGGCATTTTAAGGTCGAAATAAAACTTACGACAGGTTGAAAGTGACCTGCAGAGAATGGCAACACACAATCAGTCAATATTGCTTACTTCCACCCAGGGCTTGCAGAGCAGCTTGCAGTCTTCGTCTCATACCTCTCATAAGAGGCTGAAACAGTTCAATCAATAGCCGCTGCCATGAGGTCCAGGGATACCTCAGTTAAGTTCATTTCAGAGGTAACAGACTGGTTTGTTGGTGTATGCAGTAGCCAGATTCTAATTTCCAACCTATTTCAGAAAAGCAAACCCGGTAGAAACATAGAGCGTGCAGCACTACTTTCACTATGTGTATGTCCAACTGAAAATTTCACTTTTCAACAAAATGAAAAAGAATGAGGGAAAAGAAGCAATCGCTGTCAATGTTACTTTTCATTATTTTTCTTCATATTGAGCCACAAAATAGTGTCGTTATTTACATTCCACTACCTCTTAGGCCGTTATCTTTTTCAAGATGTTTCTTGTTTTTAGCATACATGTATACTTTTTTTTTTTCAGCCAGTTACTAACCCATTTTATCTTTATTTTTTATCAAACTATAATAATTCTTGTATCTCCATGCCTAATGTTGCCCCTAATGATTGCAAGGTTGCATAGATTACAACACATAGAAAATGCATTCATTATTTTGGGGCCATCAAAGAAATCAATGTTGCGACAGTTCCGGTTTTAAATCGATATACATGTATGTATGTATCCCTTATACCCTAAATATCTGTATTTTATCTATGTTTACACAGCTGACTAAATTTTGAAGCATTCTACAGTCTATCAAATTTTACAGCGTTGCTTACCCCCCGGGCTGTAAGGATGTATCTTTAAACGTTTCTATGCCTTTCGGGTGTTTCAGGAAGAATATTTATGACCTTACTGCCAACTCTAGTTCACAATTAGCCAACATAAACACTCAATTATAAATACAAAAACGCGTTTGTTTGTAATTCCAGGTATGATATGATTTGAGTTAATGGGATCGTTGCATTCTTTACGTAGACCTTAATGTTATTTACGACTGAGTGCATTTCGAGAGGCACTCTAACATGCCTGTAAACTCATTCCCTCATGGACACAACTTAAATTTCGTCTTTCAGTACATTGCTTTCGAAATTATCGTTACAAAAAGAAAAAATTCTCGTAATCGCAATCTCTACCTTTTTCTATTATGTTTTATGTGGTTACATATCAAATCCTGTTAGAGCCACGCTCTGTGAAAAGGGGGTTCAATACATCAGCAAAAATTACAGACCCAGGTCAACCTGTGAAGTCCGCGCAGGCTGACCTGGACCGAAACTTTTTGTTTTTGTTCAATCTTCTGTATGTCAAAGGACCATTCTACTTCATGATTCAGTCGGTTGTTAAACATAAATGGATGTTTATTGATCCATACATATGTTGCGATTTGCTCGGTATAATGCGCCAACGAGATACACTAAACCCCTTTTGCCAGAGCATGTCTAACTTGAATGTTGATTAATCATACTCAAATGTTGTTTTTTAAGATGTCTGCTTCAATATGTTGCAAGAGGTTAACGTTAACCCTACACCAGACAGACTAAGTACTGTTTTACTTTACATAAACCCTTAGAGCTCAGAAAAAATGCAATGGACACTTTCAGTCAAGAAATAAGACAAGAATAATTGAGCCATGCTCTGTGAAAATAGGGCTTTATGCATCTGCGAAAAGTATCGACCCGGGTCAGCCTGCGCAGTCAGCGCAGGATGACCTGGGCCGAAACTTTTCGCTACTGGTCAATTTTTCTGTATGTCCAAGGACCAGTGTACCTCACGATTCATCTGTTTGTTTGACAAAACGTATTTTATAGATCCATAATTATGTAATGACTTGCTTGGTATCATGAATCACTTGGCTGCATTGAGCCCCCTCTTGCCAGAGCATGGCTCAAATGCAATCATAAGGTTGTTCTTGGTCAGAATGTTTCAGCCAAGCGGATAGTGTAGACCAAAGATCAGACTGCAACAATTGTTTTGAAAGGTGGTTTCAGGGTTAAACCCTTTGGCTCGAAATATATACATACTACTCAAATGCTGATAGGGATTATTTAGATATTTCAATACGGGTATATTTCACTACAATACAGTTTTGCTTAAAAAACGTCCAGTTCCACGGGTGCTTATATTATATAAATCCGAGCTGTACCGACGGCTGATACACTTGTATTCCAATGAAACTAAGAAAAATTTTTATCTTACATAATTTTACGTGACTATATAAGCATACTGTGTAGGACTACCCTCTCTTTGCAGTCTGATCTTGGATCTATGCCATCAGAAAAAGCCCCTTCTTTACCTATAGCCCTGAAAGGGTTAACTCATATCAGTGACTCATAATGGAAGAAAAAATATTGTAAAAGAAAAAAGGAAACATCTTGCAAAAACTTTCAATTGTTTGAAATAACTCAGTGCTTTTTTGTATGATGCTTTCAAAATATATCTACGACGGGGCATTACAGTGTAGTATTCGAATTCTTTTAACCCTTATCCTGCTATTTAACTAAAATGAAACTTTCAAGTTGAAAGTGAAAAGCAGAATAATGCTATTTCATTTTTTTTTTTTTTTTTAATCTCCTTGTCGGACAGTGTAGATTCAAGATCAGACTGCACGTTTTGTGCAGTCTGATCTTGATCTACAATGTCTGCAAAAGGTAAGTGATTCGCACTTAGCCTAAGGGTTAATGCATTAGATATTCTCTCTGGATAGTTGTGGTTTCTGATACACATCAGCCCGAAAAACAGCAAAAAATGATATTGATTTTTTTTCTTTCAGCATTCATTTTTTAAACATCTTTATTTAGGGGGCCAATATCCATGCTACAAATGTTGTAAGGCAGTAAAAGTTAAAATAAAGTTTCATGGAAACGAGAAACACTATCAAAAAGGTCATTTGAATCACAAATGGTTTGTCCCCCAGGGTTTGAATTTGATCTCCTGCATTGCCGTACTTTTTCAGAGATTTGTGGGTAGTTATTGCGATAGGAGTAAATTAATGCTTCGCTTAGGGCTTTGTTGACATTGCTTCGGCTTTGTTTATTTCGGAGCGAAGCAAGCGGATTTGACTGTATATTATTATTTGTGTTGGTCAGAGGAACACTAGGAGAGCATGGACAGGTGTGCTGACAGTCTTGAAAATACGTTAAGTTCCAAATATACAGTGCTTTTAAAGAATACGGGAATTTGTGCTAAGGAGAAGGCTGGTAGAAATATATGTTTTTTGACATCTAATTTCATAATTGCACGTACAAACTTCATCAGTGCACATCTGGTTTTAAGATAAAGTATTTCTTTTTTTTACATATTTAATCGTTTCTGACAATTATGAATTTAGATACTCTCTGACAAAGTGAGTGCAAAACGTAATGCGTTCACAGTCTACTGAATACCAGTGTTCTTTATAAACCATGTAACTTTCTGCACTCATTTTGAGGATATTGGATTCTAATTCTAGAAATAACTACCCGTTAAAGAAAATTGCCGCGAGCGAACTATTTTTCGTCTTGGTTCCCAATTACAGACCAGCAGAGCAGTAATTGCTATTCAGTGGATTCTCTGTTTCTTTTCCAGTCACTGCAAACCTATTTAATCCTTTACCACACAATCCCGACTTTTAACGACCATGAGAAAGGAGCCTTTTGAAAACATCGTGGGAAAAGGAGAAAATGCTGGTAACCAGCATTTTCTCCTTTTCCCACAATGTTTTCTATCCATCCCAAACCAAATTTCAATTTTAAAGTCACATTTATTTTGTCGTCTGCAAGTGCTTTCATTTTCAACCAGTCTAAAATTTTGTCGTTTGGTAAAGTGTTAAGGTTTGCAATCGTCAGAGCCAGGGAGAAAGGAAACACAGAATTTGTCCGCTACCGTTTTAAGAGACAAGTCTGTGGCAGGAACCTTGATTCTTATGTTTAAAAGGAATCTTACTTTGCAAATAATAACAGGGCGATAAAACAGAAAGATATTTGCAAGCTTATCTTGACGTAATCTTTTAACACCCCCAACCTAAAAATTTAATGAAAATACCGATACAAAATTAACCCTTTACCACACATTGAGGAAGAAGCCTTGTGAAAACATTGTGAGAAAAGGAGAAAATGCTTGTGACCAGCATTTTCTCCTTTTCATACAATGTTTTCTACCCTATCAGAAATCCTAAGCCCATTTGTATCAATTTAGAAAACTACTGTCTGCAGATGTTTGGAATTCAGAAGAGTCTAAAATTTGTCGTTTGGGAAGGGGTTAATAGTGTATGAATTAATAAGGATATATATATATGTAGCCCTCACAAATAAGGGAACCCTGTAACTTGTTTCTTCTGACATGATATGACAGGGTGACTTTACCTCTCAATATTTCAGCAGATTCCAAGAGCAACGATACGCCGTATCATCCCCAGTATGCCCGCAAGGTGTCGTGCAGGTGTTGGTGCACATGGAGGTCGCGCCAGATACTGACTTCGATTCTGTATCTGTTATATGTTTTAGGTAAAATGAAGAATTACCTAAAGATGAAATACAAGGGTTCCCTTATTTTTGATTCCACACACACACACACACACACACACACACACACACACACACACATATATATATATTCTAGTAACGCCAACACGGTCATATAGACGATAATGGACGCTTTTGTGGACGAAAAGTCTTCAGCTAAAGTGGAATCGGTTTCTAAATCTCAAAAACAGGACATTAATTTCACCTGGTCCCTAAAGACTTGGGTGAAATTCGTAAGATTGTGTAACATCATTCTCAAGTTTCGATTATCACTTACTTTTCAAGACCATATGCTCATATTCTCACCTCTGATGCATGTGAGAAAAGAATTCAGTGGCTTGGAAAGAGAGTTTTGTCAGTACTGGTGTGGCAAAAGCCACTTAACACATGCGTAGGTGCACTGACCGCCGTGATATGACATAAGTTCTTAAAACGGCATTAAACTCCAATACGAACAAACTATATGCTCACCTATGATTTGCCTATGTGTTCTATTCTTATTTAACATTCATGGTGCAGTCGATTCATATGATAAGCTTAGAGTTGTCATATATATTTAAGCCATGCTCTGTGAAAAGGGGGTTTAATGCATCTGCAAAAAGTATCGACTAAGTTCAGCCTGCGCACTCAGCGGCAGGCTGACCTAGCCTGAAACTTATAGTTATTTTGTAAGATTTCTGCATGTCCAAGATCCATTCTATCTCAGGATTCAGTTGGTTGTTAGACAAAACCGATTTTATAGATCCGTAATAATTGTAATGGCTTGGTTGGTATATGCATCATGGAGATGCATTAAACACCCTTTTGTCAGGGCATGGCTCATTTCTAGGACAGATTATTCTATTTTGTAAGTCTGCTCCAATAACTGCTTTATTCCTTAGCCAAAACTGTTCCAAATGAACAATAGTCGAAATGTAGGCACAGCTCAAAGTACGACGCCATCGCCTAGATGGAACACTAATTGTTGGCGACATACTGAGGAGTGCTTGGCCCTCACCTTTTGATTACATCCAAATGAGTCATGCTTTGTGAAAAGGGGGCTTAATGCATCTCCGAGATCCATGATACCAAGGAAGTCATCATATGATTGTGGATCCATAAAATCCATTTTCTCTAACAACCGACTGAAACATGAGGTACACTGATCTTTTGACATGTAGAAAGTTGACCAAAAAGACAAAAAGTTTCGGCCCAGGTCAGCCTGCGCGGACTGCGCAGGCTGACCTGAATCGATACTTTTTGCAGATGCACTAAGCCCCCTTTCCACAGACCATGACTCAAATGTTTTGACACACAAAAATGGTCAACTTATTTCGATGACATTAGTATGACTAAATTAATTGTATCAATACTGGGCACTATGTGGCTTGTGCTCGATACGCAGGTTTCATTTTGTAAGGATAATCTTCCTGTTTTGACACAGAAAATCTGAGGTTATTATTTGCTTGTTTTGTTTTGTACCTATAAGTCATATCCAATAATCCACATACCTGGTAGAAGAAACCTACATCACACCGCAGCGATGATTTACGGGGCGATGCCCCTTTAATCGTCAACAATACCCGTATCATCAAAGCGTGTAATTTACACGCAGCGTAGAATTAACAAGCGTCCTAATGAGCTTCTCCACTATGCTACATAGGAATAAAATAGATGCAATTAAGCGGAAGTAATTTATCCTCTTGAAGGTCGAACCATCTTATTTTTTTCATCTCATTTTCCTGTGATATTTTCGAGTGACATTTTGTGCCATTTAAATCTTCAAAAGGTGATGATCTGCATAGAAAGCTCAGTGTCTGAATAGGCATTGCCGATACAATTAAAATTCTATATTTAATGTACTGCTGAAAAAATTCAAATGCCCAACAGCGGCCAGAAAGACAATGTAGGCGCTAAATATGGTGTATTTAAACTTAAATCATACCATTCAAAAGTATGGACAATATTGCGAAGATTACAACCTGTTATTGTGTGTTCGGTCCAAGTGTTAGTCATTGGCAGAAAAATGGATTTTAAAATCAGGCAAACAGTAAAAAAAAAAAAAGATTGAGTGACCAGGAAACTCTTAACCAGGTTTTGAAATTAATTTCTCTGCCAGCGACAAACACTTGGACCGACTGTACAACAAAAGATTGATATCTTCAAAATAATTTCCATACTTTTGAATGATATTATTTAAAATTAAATGCATTTTAACACCTGTTTTGTTTACTTTTGGCAGCTATTGTTTCTGTAATGCCAGTAGAGATATAAATGCAGTAAAATGCAATATGGTACTCTCCGATTGTTAACTCTTTACCACACAATCCCTACTTTTAACGATCCTTTGAAAGAATCCTTGTGAAAACATTGTGGGAAAAGGAGAAAATGCTGGTTACCAGCATTTTCTCCTATTTCCACAATGTTTTCTGCCTTTCCCAAAACAAATTTCAGTTTTTGAGTCACATTTATTTTGTCGTCTGCAAATGCTTTAAATCTGGAAACGTCCAAAATGCTGTCGTTTGGTAGAGAGTTAATACCTTATCAGCTGAATAAATTATGTTTTATTTTTCATCTCCTTACAGATCACATTTAATTAATCCTTAGGCTGCTAAGCGCGACTCATGGACCGTTTTGTTGAAAGTGTAGATCAAGATCAGATTGCACAGAAAGTGCAGTCTGACCTTGGATCTACAATGTCCGATAAGAAGATGTCTATCCCCAAAAGTACCATTGAAATAGAAAAATCTGGGTTTGAATTAAGGTCAATGCAGCTATCCACGTACTCTGACTACTCAATGATGTTTTTAAACCAAACATTCTGAAAATTTTACCCTGAAAGCCTTTGATTTTCTTTCACAGATAATCAGTCTTGATACCAAGCTTCAAGGTTAGTGAGTTGGGAATCTTGTGGTTGTGATTTCAGTACAGCCCGGCTTGATTGGCTAAAAGCCACTTTCAAATGTGTATCTATCATATAACGGCAATAGTCCACCCCATTCACGTCTCTCATCGATCAAGTTAATTAGTATTGGGCTTTGGCTCTCCGGCTCCATTCCCAAGGAATTTTCCGCGTGACCTGTGACACCAGTGGAGTTTGAACCAGGGTCTCTGTTAGAAATCCAGCGCCATAACAACTCTGCCACATAGGATTCCATTGTACTACGACTGGAATTTCAACTTATTAAGGACCAAAGCTAAAACTGCGTGGCTTACAAGCTCGTTGTGTTACAGATTGAAGGACGGGGCCCAGCTTTGATAAGAGCAACAATCGTCATGGTTAGATTCTCATACCACTCGACTTCTCCCATTTGTTGACCTGCCATGCAGCATTTTTGATACCTTAGCCAGTTATTTCTTATGACTCAGAACAATATTCATCGCCGACAGTCAGTAATCACGTTATTCATACCTCCAAAAGAAATTTGACCGAGCCAGGTCGCTCAACCTGTTTTACAAGCACGTTAGGCTATGTTATAGACTGATCTACAGGGCTCGGCTTTTTAGTGGGTAGTCAGGGTCGTTGTTCCATACAACTGAACTAGTCGTATTTAAGGCTTGATGTTAATTGGCAGATCGTGGCCATTCAGTTATTCCTTAGGCTTTATACATCTGTGACTTTGAGAATATTTGAGCCATGCTCTGGCAAAAAATGGCTTAACCAATCTCTGTGATACATTGTACCAAGCAAGTTATCACATAGTAATGGATCCATAAATTCCATTTA
This sequence comes from Tridacna gigas, assembly GCA_945859785.2. Lineage (NCBI taxonomy): Eukaryota > Metazoa > Mollusca > Bivalvia > Cardiida > Cardiidae > Tridacna > Tridacna gigas. Next base: position 25,257,520 of record OX244030.2, read on the forward strand.
GTCTAATTGTCGACTGAATCATGAGGTAGAATGGTCCTTGGACGTGCAGAAAATTTACAGGTAGCAAAAAGTTTCAATCCATGTCAGCCTGCGCGGACTGCGCAGGCTGACATGGGGTGATACTGTTTGCAGATGCATTAAGCCCCCCTTTCACAGGGCATGACATTTTTTTATTTGAAGCACATTCAGCTGAATGCAAAAGTCTTCGTCGGCTATACTGCTGTACAAACTTTTAACTCTCGCAGCACCAAATATATAGACTCTGCGCCTTTCTACGCTGAAAATGCAATCCACTACAACCCAGAGTCTTTTATTTTCCATTATAAGCTTGACTGAAATAAGCGGATGGTATAGATCTACGATCAGACTGCCCGTTCTGTGCAGTCTGATCTTGATCTATGCCTTCCACACAAGCCCGTTTTCGCCAATAGCGCTTAAAAGGTCAAATTTCGGAAGAACTGCTCTCAGCTAGGCAGAAAACCTTTTGCATACGATTGGCATTTTAGGTATGATCAGTGCAGATTAACTCTTTACCAAACGACAAAAATTCAGACTGGTCCAAATTGAAAGCGTTTGCAGACGACAAATCAACTGTGGCTCAAAAATTGAAATTTGATTAGAGAAGGGTAGAAAACATTGTGAGAAAAGGAGAAAATGCTGGTTACCAGCATTTTCTCCTTTTCCCACAATGTTTTCGATAGGCTTTTTCTTCAGGGTCGTTAAAAGTCGGGATTGTGTGGTAAAGGGTTAACAGAATAACTACACCGTCCATTCTCTGCCAAACGATCTTGCAGAACGCCCCTAGAATTACAAAACTTGTGTCTCCTTATCAAACCTAAAAACCTAGTTTACTTATTTAGCAGAGTACAAATTACATCATGATAATAAAAATCAAACCACCCAAGACGTTGAATGGGGGTGAAGGTCACAACAATACCACGTGGTCAATATCTAACATTAACAAGATTATTAGTTATTTGGTTCTGTCGGTATACTCGGTAGATTTATAATGGCTACAACGAAGCGGAAGTAATGCCTCAACTTTCTAATGAACATGATTTGTCCAATAAAGATTGCCTCAGTGAGGTGCCTTTTTTTCGCAAAACACGGCGCTTTGAACTACAAAATTATTTTGGCAAAAAAATCTGACACTTCGCATTGTTCCAACTGTCAGACGAATGTACTTTTAGTTCAAACCTAAGATTGTGCGGATATGTGTTTAGGGCCCGTCTGTCTGAACAGACGGAATGAAAAAAACCTTGTATATGGCATAAAATGGAAGGAGCAGAAATTCTGTTTGTCACATGCACAAACAAATTACTCATTGTCCCACAATATTTCCAAAACATTTGAGCTTTACCTCCACTCCAATAAATGCGCATTTGTTTATGAAAAATTGGAAGTAAGAGAGTCTTGTAAAATCGGAAGATAATGATAAAGTGTCGTGAGCAGGAAAGAAATAACTTTCGAACAACCATAGGACACGAGTATTTGTTTTGTGTCTCTGAGAATCAATACAACACTCTCATATGGCCCGCAACATGCGAAATAAGACCTTCGGACATTTGCGTAAAGTATCGTCTCGGATTAGCCTGCGCAGTCCGCGCAGGCTTATCCGAGACGGCACTTTACGACTACATAAGATTTTTTCATACAGTAGACTTTCGTGAAACAGAAAATCGCACAAAAACGGGAAGTGTCGTCTCGGATTAGTCGCAGACTGCACAGGCTGATCTTGGACAACACACTTTTACGCATATGTCGCACGCCATACGATTTATGCCCTTTGAAAAAAGGGTTTCGTCCATTTACAAAAGAGTATAGATCTATGTAAGTCTGTGCAGTTGAAGCAGGCTGACATGAAAAGAAAATTTTCGTTGCGGGTAAATTTTCTGCACGTCAAAGGATTTTTCTCCCTTCTGATTCGGCGGACTTTTAGACAGAACAGGGTCTGTGTTATACAACGACTTACCTGGTTTAATGCATCACGAAGATGCATTAAATCCCCTTCTTATAGAGCGCCATTTATATTAATAGTAAAATATGCGAAGTTTTTACTTTAAACTATGCGCGGCTATACGATTGCATGGAAACATTTTGAGACGCAAAACCCTTATACAATCTAACACTCTCTAACTTTTTATCTTGCGGGGTAAAAAATCCCGAACGTATTTAGGTAAAATAGGTAATATGCAATCATACCCACAAGACTATCAATTGTAAAACTGTGTTTACTTCTGTTGTTTAAATAGTTTGATTTATAAGCCAGACAAGGTTGTTTTGTAATTTCTTCCCTTGTTTTTTTCTCTTTCTTTGCACCTGCAATTCCTGTAGCAGCTGCAGGATGTAAGGTTATGTTACAATCATGGAACTGAATTATAGATACCAGCAGCTAAAATTGCATTTCCTTGTCTCCAGGCTGCAACTCTAGGAAGTTAACCCTTTACCACACTATCACCAGTCTTAACAACCCTGATGTGGCAGCCTTATGAAAATGTGGGAAAAGGTGAAAATACTAGTATCCAGCATTTTCTCCTTTTCCCACAATGTTATCTACCCTACCGAAGGCAAACTTGATCCTTTGAGCCACTTTAATTTGTCGTCTGCAGATGCTTTCAATTTGGACAAGTCTAAAATTTTTCGTTTGGTAAAGAGTTAAACGATAATTTGGCAGAAAGTCCATACTATTTATCGACGGCTACCCACAGTACTTTGGTATCAATAATTTTCATTTATGCACCGTGGGATATTTAGCAGAGCCTCTTGAAGAGTTCAGCTTTTCACAAATTCCACAATAAGGAATGTGTTGGCACGTTACAAAGCACTTTTAAGAAAACATTTATTCTTGGTCTATTGTTACTGACAAAATTCCAAATTGTCGTAGTCGCCATATAAAGACTCCATGAAAAATATTGTAAGATATTGTTTTCCCAGTAAAAGCCCGAGCTTTAACGACCCTGATGAGAAAATGTTGACTACCCGAATTGTTTTCCTTTCCCCCCAAATTAGCTCAATTGGATTTGGATCACAATTATAGGTCGTTAATCTTAAAACAAAGTGTCCCATTGACCGTAAAAACTGATCTACTCAACACTGTGGAGATGGTTTATGAAACTTAACTCTTTACCAAACGACAAAATTTTAGACTGGTCCAAATTGAAGGCATTTGCAGACAACAAAAGAAAGAAATTCAAAGGTTGAAATTTGTTTTGGGATGAATAGAAAACATTGTGGGAAAAGGAGAAAATGCTGCTTACCAGCATTTTCTCCTTTTCCCACAATGTTTTCAAAAGGCTTCTTTTTCAGGGTCGTTAAAACTCGGGATTGTGTGCTAAAGGGTTAATCAGTTCATACAACTCACCCTTTTTCATTTTATTGTTGTATGCTATACCGCATGAAGTGAGCCAAAGTTTGACAGGGTTTTCTGGAAACATCTATGGTTGGGCGTGGAAAAGAAAACAAAGTATAAACAAGTACGTGCAAGTCTCTGACATTAAACCATCATTAGGCCCGGTTGGGTAGATCAGTGGTTAGCGTATCTCACTCCTTATCTGGTAGTTGCTGGTTCGATATCCGGTAGCGGCAAACTTTCCGGTGATTCGTCGCCTCTTACCTCTGATGTATGTGAGGAATGTGGTCAGAGGCTGTGAATGAAGTTGTGTCAGTACTCGTGTGAGAAAGCCATGAAACACGTGTAGGTGCACTAACCCACGTGACTTGACCTAAGCGGCGTTAAACCCCTATACTAACGAATCATTATCATCAAACCCAAATAACAAAGGAGATATAGGCCTCAAATCAAAGCGTTGAAAACGCTGGTGTGGCATTTGTCAAGGGAGTCATTGTGTGGAATTAATAATTTGAAAAATAAACAACAGAAACAGTTTCAAAATATTCGCTTGAAAGTCAATCTACTATATAGTAATGCAAAATCCGATAGAGAAGGGTGCAATCTTGTGGGACGAACAAATCAGGGCGAACAATCCTGGGACGAATAAGCCCAGGAACGAACTGGTTTTGGGACGAACAAGCACGGTATGTGTGTGTCATTACGCCACTATAGAAGGCCATAGCGGATCAAGCTATTTTCGATAAAAAGGAAGTATTTCCACGATCGTCGGCCTAATCCAATTTATTGTAGTACGCCATTTTCAATTTCATATCTGAGTGCAATCGAAATACTTATTTTTCTCAGAAAAATTGATTTTAATTGGGTTTACTTCCTTCGGTTTTGCACAAAATACGATATATGATTTTCAAAATGCCGTATTGAACTCATAGTGGCATTGTCTTCGACAAATGCCACAAAAATGGAGTTATTGCGGTTCAAACAAGAGACGAGTCCGGTTATTGTACTTGCACGAAAATCGTTTTCACAAATAGGTAAACCATTTACTCGGACTAGCCTTCTCACCTCCCACCGTTTTTCTTCCGTTTTGTTCATACATTTTAGCATTGCACTGCATGCAAAAAGGTCAAACTTAGCTATCAAAAATTCTGAATTTTCACCCAGAGCTGGTAAAGGTAATATTATTACCCATGCAAATTTGAATTTAATTTTCATTACAATAGCTACAGCATTTTCTAAGGTATTTCAATATTCAGGGGGTCCATGTGAACTTCAGACTACCTATACATACTGGGAAATAAACTCTTAACTCTTTACCAAAGGACAAAATTTTAGACTTGTCCAAATTGAAAGCTTTTGCAGACGACAAATCAAATGTTATTTAAAAATTGAAATTTGTTTTAGGAAGGGTAGAAAACATTGTGGGAAAAGGAGAAAATGCTGGTTACCAGCATTTTCTCCTTTTCCCACAATGTTTTCAAAAGGCTTCTTTCTCAGGGTCGTTAAAAGTCGGGATTGTGTGGTAAAGGGTTAAATCGGATAACTAGGCAAAAGTAATTGGACAGGGATGAGTTCAGCACGAAGCTATGACAGGAAATCATTTATTCTCCACCTTTTTGGTGGCAGCGCTTTCAAAGTATGGTAGATAAACTAAATTATACGTCCATTATTTAAAGTATCACCATGGTGATTGACACGGCTAGGGGTTCAACCTGAGGCCACCACTTTTCAAAACTGGTTATGGAACTAAGCATTAATTATTTGTACAATACAAAATAAATCATGACAAATGGGCCATGCTCTAGCAAAAGGGGGGGGGGGGGGGGGGGGGCCTAATGCATCTCCGTGATGCTTTGTAGAAATCAAACTACCACATAATTATGGATCCATAACAGCCACTGTATTTAACAACCGACTGAATCATGAGGAAGACAGGTGCTTGGACATACAGGAAATTGACCAATAGTGAAAAGTTTCGGCCCATTTCAGCCGGCGCGGACGGCGCAGGCTGACATTGATCGACACTTTTCGAAGATGCATTGAGCCCCCTTTTCACAGAGCATTGCTCATATTATATGTATGAAAACAAAACTCTTGGAGGTAGTCCATAGCTGTTTATGTAAGTAGTCAACACAAAGATTTAAGGAATACGACCAACAAGAAATACCTTTAAAAAAGACGGCGTAAGAGGAACTGGAATATGAATATTTAATCTTTTTTGCTGTGGTTCAAAATAAGGAAATTAGTAGAAAAATAATCTCCACAAAAACTGCCTCTTTTTTCCTCATTGTTTTTCACTTTGTTGAATAGAGGAATTTTTTAATTAGATATGAACCATGCTCTGTAAAAAAGGGGGCTTAATGCATCTGCGAAAAGTACCGCCCCATGTCAGCCTGTGCAGTCCGCGCAGGCTGACCTGAACCGAAACTTTTCGCTATTGGTCAGTTTTCTGTATGTCCAAGGACCGGTCTACCGCATGATTAAGTCGATTGTTTAAAAAAAAAAATGGCTATTATGGACCCATAATTATGTGATGGCTTGCTTGGTATGAATCATGGAGATGTAATAAGCCCCCTTTTAACAGAGCATGACTCATATATATATTTCAAAATATAATTCAAGATTACATGTTAATGCAAATCATCGTTGAAAGAGATAAAAAAAAGGTTAAAGAAAAAATTGTACAGACACAATTCACTATTGCATCATGATTTAGTCACCTATCCAAGCACTAAACTTACTGAACTGCTGTGAGAAGTGACAGCTGCTTGAACTTCTACTGCGCAGGGTCCCTCCGAATAAACATGTGCACAGTTTTTACCAATCTCATATCACAATCTATTCATTCGGTTTCATCATTATCAAGAAGTTGGTCAAAAGCCACGCCGAAAAAAAATATTAAAGTAAAAAAGCTTTAACTTGTATGAGTTCAGAAACAACATGGCTATACATGAGCGTCAAGATTAACAAATATTTGAGCCATGCTCTGGCAAAAGGGGGCTTAATATATCTTCGTGATGCATGGTTCCAAGCAAGGCATCACAGTATTATCGATCCATAAAACTCATTTTGTCAAATAATTGGCCTTTCAAAGATAATAAACCATGAGACGCGACGCTACAAAGTTGTGGGAAAAATCTCTTTATTTTACAAATCCTGTCGATGACTTGACCGTACTCTTGGGCTTTAACGGACAGATATGACTTTTCAGTTGCCCATAGCTCCGAGATACACAAGACACCAGAGACTCTAGGGCGCACTCCATATTATATAACAGTATTTCCAGTGACCGTTAGCGTCAATTTTTTTCTGTCTGTCTGGCTTGTCTCTGTCTCTGTCTCTGCCAAGTTTCTCAACTTCTCTATGTCATGGTTCATAGGTTAATTTTAAGGCCTTGTCGGAAGAAAAACGTCAATTTACTATTTAAAGCTATTGCCGCGCCTGTTAAACAAATGATGGTCTCACGATGTTGGATTTTGCTCTTTGTCAACATCTTTAGGTGTCCACTTACTTTACTTTTACACTTATAGACCCAATTATAAGATGTTCGATAATTACACTAAAACAAGAGGTCACAAGTCAAAATATTATCATTCATTATTTTTATCATGCGTCTAAAGTCTGCGTATCAACCCTTAAGCTGCTAAGCGCAAATCACTGATCTTTTGCAGACAGTGTAGATCAAAGATCAGACTGCACAGAACGTGCAGTCTGATCTTTGATCTACACTGTTCGGTAAGAAGATATTTTTTTCCTTAACCCTTTCCCAAACAAGCCCTGGTTTTCACGTGTCTGCAGTACAAGTCTTTTGAAAACACTGTGGGAAAAGGAGAAATTGCTCGTAACGAGCAATTTCTCCTTTTCCCACACTGTTTTTCTACCCGTTTTGAGACCTTTCTGCCATTTTTCATCAAATTTAAAATTGTCGCCTGCAAACTCTTTCAATTTGGACTAGTCCAAAATTTGTCGTTTGGGAAAGGGTTAAAGTAATGTTGAAATAGCATTATTCAGATTTTTACTATTGGTTTGAAAATTTCATCTCACTTATTCAGCAGGATAAGGGTAAAGACTATTTTGTGACTGATTGTAGGCGGTGTAAATCACGCCTAAATCACGCAAAACTGCACCTTTACGGACAGCTTTCCGTCGACCGCTGCAAAGTAAAGGATTTCAAGTGTTTAACCCTGTACCACACAATCCCAATTTTTAACGACCCTGAAAGAGAAGCCTTTTGAAAACATTATGGGAAACGGGGGAAATACTGGTAACCAGTATTTTCTCCTTTTCCAATAATGTTTTCTGCCTATCAAAGAAAGAAAACTTCATTCTACAACTTTTAATTTGTCATCTGCAACTGCTTTGGATCTGAACCCGTCTAAAATTTTGTCGTTTGGTAAAGGGTTAAGTGTCTTCCCCTTACAAAAAAAAGTTTTAACCCTTATCCAGCTAAATAAGTGAAATAAAATTTTCAAACCGGTAGTAAGCACCTGAATAATGCTATTTCAAACTTATTTTTAGGGAATCGGTCTGTGGAATTCCAAGATCAGACTGCACGTTCTGTGCAGTCTGATCTTGATCTACACTGTTCGAAAAAGGTCAGTGAGTCGCGCTTAGCAGCCAAAGGGTTAAAAGAATCATGGCCAAACGATTAAGCGTTTGAAATAAATTTGCTAGAAGAGGACTTTGAAGACAGGCTAGTCAATTAGGATAGTTAAACTGAAATTTAGTTTAACTCTTTACCACATAATCCCGACTTTTAACGATCATATAAGGGTAAAGTCTTTTGAAAACAACGTTGGAATAGGGGAAAATGCTACCCTTCCACAAACAAATTTTATTTTTTGAGTCACGTTTATGTTGTCGACTGCAAAATTAGTGCTTTCAATTTAGAAAAGTTCAAAATTTTGTCAATTGGTAATGAATTGATTTAAAGCACTACTTAGAGTAAAAACATTGCGGCAAAAGAAAAACTAAAAATAAACGAATAATTTTTCCTTTTGGAACAACATTTTCAAAGGTGTTATGTCGCTTGCCTGAAAAAGGTTAACCACCGATCGAGGTGGAATCATCTCAACTATCCGTACGGGGCCTAATAAACATATTGGACATTTTCATCCTACAAACACGACCCAAATAACTGTAGTTTCATGGTTGTTTTTGTCTATAGTGTTTCAGCAAAGCGGACAATGTAGATCAAAGATCAGGCTGCACGTTCTGTGCAGTCTGATCTTGATCTACACTGCCCGCAAAAGGTCAGTGAGTCGCGCTCAGCAGTTTAAGGGTTGATATAAGCCACAGGTGAGATGTTTTATTATCACTGTCTCCCTGTTGTCACTACTACTGTATATGTGGCCATGTGTATTACTTAAGTATTGAGCTCTAAAAAATCAATGCTGGCCTTATTAGCCGAAAAACAGGAAAAATGGCTCTAAGATATCTATACTCGTTTACAGCCAGTTTTATTTTATCAAACTCTCATAATTCTTATATCTTTATGCCAAACGTTACCCCTGACGGTTGCAAGGTTGCATTAATTACGACGGATAGAAAATGCTTTTCAATTTCTGGAAGCCATGGAAGAAATCACTGTTGTGACGTTTTAAATCGAAGATTTCCAATGTCTGTATTTATCCCTTACACCATGTATATCTGTAATATATCTCTGTGTACACAGGCGACTGAATTCTGAACCATCCTACAGTCTATCAATATTAAACAGCGTTTTTTCTCCCTGCCTGTAAAGATGTTTCTGCTTTTTTCTCCCTCACTCCAACATACAAAAGCGGAAAGAATAAATCTAAGATCGCCCTGCACAATTCACATTAGCGCAATCTTATGTTTATTTTACACTGCTTAGCGTTGTAGTGAACCCTGTAATCGCCAGACAAACTGAATGTCTATTTTAACCCTTATTCTGCGAAATAAATGGAATGAATTATTCAAGCCGATAGTAAAAACCCAAATTTTACTATTTCAAAGGTATTCTAGGGTGAATAATATCTCCTTATCGGACAATGTAGATCCAAGATCAGGACTGCACGTTCTGTGCAGTCTGATCTTGATCTACATTGTCCGCAAAAGGTCCGTGAGTCGCCCTTAACAGCTTACGGGTTAAGTAAGAATACGTTAGTGTGGAGATTACTTTTTCTGGACTGTTCAGGTTGGAATATTTGACATACAAACACACATATTGGAACCAAGATCAATAGAGACATCTGTTGCAGTTTGATCTTGATCTTGATCTCTACAGTTCCAAACAGCATGGCCTATACTTAATTCTGTGTAAGTCTTTTGTAAGTTAAATAGCAAGTTTTGATCAGGCATTAACGTCCATTGACCTCTTATAGGACGTTTACCATATACACACATGTATTATTATCGTACGTTTGACAAAAATTCACGAAGGTTTGTTCACATGTGCTTTGTTTAACTTGTGTAATAGTCACATTTTAACGCACATGACTTCTTAGGATAAAACAGACTAAATGTTTGATGCATGAAAATATTTAAATTGATCGTCATGAACGATTCCTCATTTTTGGGCTAGGGGTCCTCAGGTGCCTAGCCCTTTGTAATACCGCTTTTCAGAAGTTTGCACAAAAGCCGCAACCACTTTTAACATCATGTATGAATATAATGCAATTAAGGTTTCTGATTAGCTTAAAACGCAACCATAGATATGATTGGCTTGATCCAACCTCAGTACGAATTATTCATCCGCCGTGAAAGTTTACCTAGAAACCGATTTGTTACATAAGACTTTCGAACAATTTGTGTACATGCACAGACTTGAAAGAACAGAAATTGAATTTCAGAGTACGATCTGGTCATTGAGAACACCGTTTGCCATTACATTGTCGTTGTCGCATTTGAAAGATTAAGTACTATTTTCAATCCATATTCACGTTTTACCGGTGGGGGGGGGGGGGGGGGGGGGGGGGTAAAAATTCACCGGATTGGACCAGAACTGACATGATTTCATAGTCTACCTTTCTGCTTTCACATTTTTCCTCGTTTACAGTACATTTTTATTTCAGATATCTCTGGTAAGCATAAAAAAGTAAGACAATTATCGTCACTAATAAACAAAAACTATTTTGAGCTACAAATAATACAGCCATGTTGTGGAAAAATGGGTTTAATGCGTCTCCCTAATCCATTGTACCAAGTCTTCACATCGTTATAGATCCATAAAAACCAGTTTGTCTAACAACTGGCTGAATCCTGCGCTAGAATGGTCCTTGTACATGCAGAAAAGTGCCTAGTAGCAAAAGGTTTCGACTCATGTCAGCCTATGCCGTCCTGCAGGCTGACATGAGTCGAAACTTTGCTATTTTGACATGGGTCGATACTTTTTGCAGATGCATTAAACTCCCTTTTCACCGCGCATGACTCAATTATGACGAACTCACTCGAAATATCAATTTGCGTTTTGTTCTAGGCATCAACGTTAGTCTTAATCAGACTCACAGTTCAAAAGATGTCACACACCGCTTTTAAGAGTCTGTCTATCCGTCTGTCTGTGTGTCTGTCTGTGTGTCTGTCTGTGTGTGTGTGTCTGTCTGTCTGTCTGTCTGTCTGTCTGTTAATGTCCGTCTCTCTATGTGCTCTTAAACACACTCCGTAATTTTTTGCTACACGTATATTTCACAATGACATCTCGAATACGACTCCGAGCGCGAGGTATTATCGACACAACGCAATAATTAAATCACTGTGCTAGTAATCAAACTAATTGGCTTTTCCTACAAAATCTATCTTAGTTAATGGGTTATCTTCATGGGCAAAATGTATGAACCATGCTCTGTGAGAAGGGGTCTTAATGAATCTGCCAAACGGTATCGACTCATGAATGTCAGGCTGCGCAATCCGCGCAGGCTGACATGAGTCTTAACTTTGTGCTTTCTTGTAATTTTTTTGCATTTCAAAGGACCTTTCTACCTCATGATAGAATCGGCTGTTAGACAAAAATGGATTTTTGTGGATCCATGATTATGTGAAAAAGGGACTTAATGCATCGGCAAAAAGTATCGACCCATGTCAGCCTGCGCAGTCCGCGCAGGCTGACATGAGTCGAAACTTTTTGCTTTTTGTAAAATTTTCTGCATGTCTAAGGACCTTTCTACCTCATGATACAGTCGGTTGTTAGAATAAATGGATTTTGTAGATCTATGATTATGTGATGAGTTGCTTGGTATAATGCATTATAGAGATGCATTAAACCCTCTTTTGCCAGAGCATGACTCATATACGAGTTACTCGGAGAAATTCGACTCGTAATAATTCACGTCGTAATTTACTGCTCTAGATGGATAACAGCCCACCATAGCCTACCTCCATTGCTTATCTTATTGTCAGCTGAAACGGATTCGGAATTGCTTGTATGGTTGCTAACGCCGTTTTCAACGTTGCTTTATGTATACCGCTGTGACCATGGATTCCTATCCACACCACCCTGGAGTTTCTTTTACCAGTGCTTCGCACAATATTCTTCCAAAGCCTTTGGCTGCTCTCCCACATAACTATCGTTGAAACAACGATCAGCTGTTAGAGAGTACTGAATCTTATTACACTGTGATCAACCTTCTGAAAGAAATCGGCGCAGCTGAGGATTCGAACTTGCCACCCACGTGATTTCAAGCCCTGCACCTGACCGACTGAGAACGGATATGGAACACACTACCATGAAAAGATCGTTGTAAATTATGACAATGGAGCGGCGGGGGTAGGAGGGGGGGTTAGTTTGAGTCAAATTATCTCCCTTGCCAGTTAAAGACTAAAGCTAACCAAATAACAGATTGGTCCTTTTACCTGTATTCCTTTGTTTTAATCCTTGATTTTCTTTGGAATGTTGCGATAAATATAATTTGATTTATGATATATTATGTAAGGACCCCCTGTAATTTTAATGCGAATTCTGTTCCCAATCATCAAAGAAAATTGTATAATATCGATTTGTAATGCAATCTGACCAGATTAAGTTGAAATATTGTCGCAGGAATATATCTGTGTAATGCAAGAAAATCAAGGATAAAAACCAAGTAATCCCCTCATCAAGACCAATGTAGTACTGAAGAGGAATCAATGGAAACATCTGAAGAATGGCCCCTATCAAGATTAGTTAGGCTAAATGCAACAACAGGCCCTGAGTAGCACATGGATAGGGTGTAGCATATGTAATCAAGGTGTCATGGGTTCGATAATCACGTGTGGCACTTTTCTTCCAACGCATTGTGTGTCATTGAGCAAGGCACACCAGAACCCAAGCTTTATACTGATGAAACATGAGTTACCATGAACAATTGGGATATCAGAGTGACAGGACTGTAATAACAATAAAAGCAACGTAGAGCATTTATTTACTCGTTCGCCCAATGACAATACATACATGTGTGAAAACAATGTGTCAAAGGAGAAAATACATTCTACATATGACTGAATCAATAAAAGTGTATCACATATACAAGTGCGACATCAAAACCAAAAACGTTTTACTATTTGAGTCATGCTCTGTGAATCGGTGGTTTAATGCACCCTCAAAAAGTATCGACTCATGTCAGCCTGCGCAGTCGTGTTACATAGTCCGCAAAGGCAGACCTGGGTCGAAATATTTTGTTATTTCGGAAATTTTTGCGTGGTAAAGGACCATATCACCTCATGGTTACGCCGGTCTTTAGACAAAAATGATGCATATTACGAGACGACGTGCTTGGTATGATGCCAAAATAAGAAGATGCATAGAACCTTTTCCCACAGCGCAGCTCAAATGTTGACTCGCATGTTACAAAGTACATGTGCTTCGAAATTCATTTGAGCGATGCTATGTGAAAAAGGGGTTTAATGCATTTGCGGAAAAGTATAGACCCATACAAGTCTGCGCAGGCAGGCTGACCTTGGTCGAAACTTTTTCCTATTGGCCAATTTTCTGCATGTCAAAGCACTAGTCTACCTCATAATTCAGGTTGACCAAGAGAGGAATAGACTGTATTTGGATGAATTCTCTCTTTATTTCATATTTGCAGTGCCCAGCCTCGAAAGAGACTCGAGGCAAGTACACGAAGAAATCAGCTGTCCATTCGACATGCTTCAAATGCTATGAAAGCGATGCAAAACGTTATTCAAACCATAATATTCCCTAATATAGCAACACGGTAGAGAGTTTATATACAGAATTGCTCCAGGGTTACTTTGTCCATTAGCCTTACAATGTCGAATCAAAGTGGTCCTGAACCAGACAAAATACGTGCAGTAACCATCCTGTTCCCCGGCTTATTCAGAAAATGAAATACAGCGGAAGCTTATTTTTTAGTTCATAATAATTGCTTGCACGTATCTCCGCCACCCAAACAGAATTAGATCTAGCGATGAAAAAAGTCTGTGTCTGAATTAACTTTAAAAAGATTTTGTAGCATCTGTGACATCGAAGGGTTCCATTCGAATGCCATAACATCAGTTAAAAAATAAATAGATAACAAAGTAAATATGACCCGTGCTCTGTGAAAAGGGGGTTTAATGCATCTGCGAAAAGTAGGCCGAAACTTATCGCTATTGGTCAATTTGCTGTATGTCCAAAGACCAGTCTACCTCAGGGTTATGTCGGTTGTTAAAAAAAAATGTGGTATTATGGATCTGTAGTTATGTGATGACTTGATTGGTATCATGGATCACGGAGGTGCATCAAGCCCCCTTTCGACAGAGCATAACTCATATACTTTCAAAGATACCAGGGTCCGTATTCACCAACCATTCTTAAGAACATTCTTGGTCTTGTTCTTCAAAATTTTCCAATTTTGAAAGTAACACACCTTCTGATTGGCTAAACCGTACGGTTTAGCCAATCAGAAGGTGTGTTACTTTCAAAATTGGAAAATCTTGAAGAATAAGTCTAAGAACTTTCTTAAGAATGGTTGGTGAATACGGACCCTGGACTAGCTTGTCAAGTGTCAATGCAGGTAAAGGTAAGGTATCTAATGCGATGCAATGCTTTTTCATACCTAGTCGGACTGATTTAACCCTTCCCAAACGACAAATTTTGGACTGGTCCAAATTGAAAGAGTTTGCAGACGATAATTCTAAATTTGATGAAAATGGCAGAAAGGTCTCAAAAAGGGTAGAAAACACTGTGGGAAAAGGAGAAATTGCTCATTACGAACAATTTCTCCTTTTCCCACAGTGTTTTCAAAAGACTTGTACTGCAGACACGTGAAAACCCGGGCTTGTTTGGGAAAGGGTTAACAAAAAAAAAATGTTTCTCTTTAACTCTTTACCAAACGACAATATTTTCACTTGACCTTATTGAAGACAACAAATTAAATGAAATTAAGATGTCGATTTCTGTCTTTGATACAGTAGAAAACGTTGTGGGAAAAGGAGAAAATGCTGGCCACCAGCATTTTCTCCGTTTTTCCCACAATGTTTTCAAAAGCTGTCTACCTGGAGGGGTGTCATACAAACTCGGGATTGTTAAGTTAAAGGGTTAATACAAAGGTAATGGGGACGTTATATGGCTCGAACCCTTTCCCCAACAATCGCTTGTTTTAACGACCATGTTAAAAAGGTGCCTTGGAAACATTGTAAGAAAAGGGGGAATAATGGTAATTAATATTTCCTCCTTTTCCTTTTTTTTTTTTTTCATTTTGACGACAAAGCTCATCATTTGTTGTCTGAAAATGCTTTCAGTTTGCACAATTCTGAAACTTTTCACTTGGTAAAGAGTTAACCCAATGGACTATTGAGCGCGACTCACTGATGTTTTGCAGACAGCGTGGATCAAGATCAGACTGCACAGAATGTGCAGTCTGATCTTGGATCTACTCTGTCCGATGAGGAGATGTCTTTCCCTAAACATACCTTTGAAATAGCAACACTTGGGTTTTTACTATCGGCTTGAAAGTTTCATTTCACTTAATTAGCAGGATAAGTGTTAATGCATAAATATGACCAAGATAGACACTTGACGTTCTTAAATGCAATGCAAATACAAAACACATCTTACCTTGCGAGAATGTATTGAATTTACAGAAGAAGCTTCCCAGCACCCAGTTATCATCATTTAGATTATTGACCAAGTGTACCCAGGTACAGAATAGTGTCACCAAAATGTCAGCCACCGCCAAATTGACGATGTAAAAGTTCGTTGTGGTCCTCATCTTTTTGTGACGTAACACTACGATGATGATGAGAGAGTTCCCGACCAAAGAGAAAAAGATGATCATGGCAAATAAATAAGATTTTAGAACGATTTCGTACAGCGGAAACTGTTTAAGTTTTACCGGATACGGTATTTCGGTGTAGTCCAAATCCTCCACACTTCCGTTATCATAATAGTTGAAATTAAAATAAAGATCATAGTGGTCATCAGACACAAGCGTGCTGTAATTTTCCTCCATTTTTCGTATGTAGACCGTTAATTCCTTGCTATCTTATTAATAATCCATATTCTTCGGTGTTGGTTGTTGGATTTCGCCAACATAAGTACTGATACACTCCAATCTTGTCGATCCTTAAAGTCTAAAGAATATTTGGAAATAAAGGTAACTAATTCATAGGGACTTTAATGTTCGTAATTCAACACAAGAGAAAGTTATCATATATTATAATATATAATGTTTCACATAATCCGAATTAATACTTAAAACGTTTTGTAAAATTTGAACAAGTCTCAATCAGAGATATCAAGGCTTTAACAATCACTTGTTACGGAGAAGTTCTCCTACTAACAGATCAGAGAAATGAACAAGCCCATATGTGCCGATCATTTACCGGTAAGCGTATTATAGTATCCGTTAGATAATTTCTTACCGACTGCCACAGAGTTTTGGTACTGATATTGGTTCTTCAGCGATCACGCGTTTCTGTTCCCGTCTTTCAGTTTGTGGTCACGGTCTCGAGAAATGCAGTGAACAAAGAGGGTGTCTGACGAAGACAGTAACGGTTTTCAAAACTTGCCTATATTCAGATGTCTTACGAAATAATATATTACACTACATGTGTTATACACGTGAATTTTGACTTCTTATTTATGTAAATTGTACTAAACCTTGCCTCAGACGCTGTTGTTCATGAGAAAACAAAATAATTGTCTACCTTCTTTTTTCATTTCCAATCAGTACATGCTTGTTACTTTAAAGCGGCCTCTTAAGATTATGTCAATCAAAATTTCTTGTGCAATACTAATACATATAATATATTTCACTGCAAGCGTAAAGGAACTCAACGGTTACATTCGGTGAAAAGGTGTCATTTTGGCGATTAAAAGATGGAATGATCGTGATGGTTTGCTACCCTACTAGTCTTACTAAATATACTGATAAAACATTTAGAAGTTTTGGTTGATTACAGAAAAAGAATGGCCACCCTGCGCCTGTTTATATAATTGTTTACAATATTCCACTCCTGAAAAGTTACATACGAGTATACCTCAATTATTTACAAGAAAAATCCTAAGCAAACACTGAAAAGAAACGGCGGATTAAGATGGTTGTCGCCGAGGCATGGAGTGTCCCAAAGAACTTTCATTTCTTTGTAGATTTTCATGTACTTTCTACACAACGGACACTGACAGTCTTCAGCTATGTCATGGCTGTAAATTATCCTTATCCAGCTAAATATACGAAGAGAAACTTTCAAGCCGATAGTAAGAACCCAAATTTTCCTATATCAAAGATATTTTGGAGGAAAGATATCTTCTTATCGGACAGTGTAGATCAAAGATCAGACTGCACGTTCTGTGCAGTCTGATCTTGATCTATACTGTCCGCAAAAGGTCAATCGCGCTTAGCAGCCAAAGGGTTGGTAACCTGGACCTAGATTGCTCACTATCTTGACTCTTTACCGGACCGCAAAATTGTAGACTTGCCGAAATTAAAAGCATTTGAAGATGAAAATTTGAATTTGACTGAAGCGATAGTTGAGGTTGTTCGGTTTCGCTACTCAAATTTAATTTTTTTTGTTTTTAAGGTTGTTGTTGTTGAATAAGATACTGGTGATTTTAGACTTCTTTTGGAATCATGAACATATACCTATCGGCTTCTTTTAACGCACGAAAGTCAATTTCTTTTTTCGGTGTAGCAGAGTGCGCTGGCTTTTGAACTGCTCCTTGGTATCGATTGATCGAAATGAATAGATGAAATTTTGCGATTGGTGAAAAAAGTACTCATGTTTATTCGGCGGGTCCCACTGGCCTATTTGCTCGCAAATTTATTACACCAATATACGAGCGTTGCTACCGCTTATCGGTAAACCGGGGCTGTTATTCACACCATAGCAAATTAATGATAGGGGATGATCCTGTTCCTGTACAATTTGGTAATTTCATATTTTTGTGGCATTTGTTGAAGACAATGCCACTATGAGTTCAATGCGGCATTTTGAAAATCATGTATCGTAGTTTGTGCAAAACCGAAGGAAGTAAACCCAATTAAAATCAATTTTTCTGACTCAAATAAGTGTTCCGATTGCACTCAGATATGAAATTAAAAATGGCGTATTACAATAAATTGGATTAGGCCATCGATCGTTGAAACACTTCCTATTTATCGAAAATATCTTGATCCGCTACGGCCGTCTAGAGTGGCGTAATAATACTTACATACCGTGCTTGTTCGTCCCAAAACCAGTTCGTTCCTGGGCTTATTCGTCCCAGGGTTTGTTCGCCCGGACTTGTTCATCCCACAAGATTGCACCGTTCTCTATCGTATTTTGTATGACTATGTAGTAGATTGACTTTCAAGCGAATATTTTGAAACTATTTCTCTTGTTTATTATTCAAATTATTAATTCCACACAATGGCTCCCTTGAAAAATGCCACATCAGTGTTTTCAACGCTTGTTCTATTGTTTAAGCGATATTCAACAACCCAATACTACTTCTCTACATGACTGTAATTCGACCAACCTGGACAAATTTTGATATCGGCCGAGCGAGTGCGTGTATGTGTCATGGGGAGCGGTTAAATATAGATGAGCCATGCCCTGGCAAAAGGGTGCTTAATGCACCTCCGTGATCAATGCATTATTCCATGGAAGTCATTACATAATCTGGAATCCATTATAACCATTTTCTCTAACAAATGACTGAATCCTGAGGTAGAATGGTCCTTGGACATGCAGAAATTTCACCAAAAGCAAAAAATTATCGACCAAGGTCAGCCTGCGCAGTGTGCGCAGGCTGACCTTGGTCGATAATTTTTTTACAGATGCATTTAGTCCCCTTTTCACAGAGCACGGCTCACATATACGGAACCACTTAAAGAGTTATGTAGAGGCAGATAATTTTCTCAGCGGTACGGTGTTAAACGCGACACTGCGATAAAGTGAAGCAAAATGCATTATCATAAAACTTGGATGGGAGACCAAGTCGAGGTGCGCGTCAAGAAATAAACGTTTCCTTTGTATTTGAGCCATGCTCGTGTAAAAGGGGGTTTCATGCATCTCTATGAGGCATCGAACTAAGCAAGTCATCTGATAATTATGGACCCATGAATTCCATTTTGTCTGACAACCAGCTGAGTCATGAGGTAGACTGGTCTTTTGCCATGCAGAAAATTGACAGATATCAAGAAGTTTCGGCCCAGGTCGGCCTGCACAGTCCGCGAAGGCTGACCTTGGTCGATACTTTTTGCAGATGCATTAAGCCGCCTTTTCACAGAGCATTTTTCCAACGATGATTGGGATTTGCTTGTAATCTTGAAATACACTTCTAATTTAAATTTTCCTTTTCAACAAAATGAAAAACATTGAGGGAAAAAGTGGCAATTGCTGGCGAGGGTACTTATTTACAATTTGTCTTCATATTGAACCACAAAAGAGTTTCAGTTTTCATATTCTTGAAATTCTTCCGCCATCTCTCCTTTTAAAAAATGTTCTATTTTTTTTTTAATTTCATAGATGCACTGTCAAGTCAAGTGTTTGAATCTTAGACTGCTAAGCGCGACTCACTGACCTTTTGCGGACAGTATAGATTAAGATCAGACTGCACAGAAAGTTTTAATATTAAGAAATATTATTCCGGTTTTTACTATTGGCTTGAAAAAAATATTTAATTTATTTAGCAGGATAAGGGTTAAATACAGACGATTTACATTTTGTAGGGTGATGCTGTCCAGTTTCTCATTCACGTGCAAATAAAATTATCGGAATGAATAATACAGTGTAAGTTTTTATTGCAGAGTTTGATCAAATACTCCGGTTCTCAATAAACCCCCCCCCCCCCCCCAAGAAAAAAAGTAAACCTTCTAACCTTCTTCGGAATTTTACCTAAGGGAGTAAGATGACGGGAATTTTGTTATGTCTATTTCTAATTAGTATGACCTAAATGTAATCACGTGGGAAAAGATGACATTCCAGCGGTCTCTCAGTCTTTTCTTGACAACATGGTGTACCGTGCTTTTGTGGTATTGACTTCCTCGGCTATCCTTTGCTATGTTGAATCTAGACAGCGTGGTAGAGACGTAAAGGACTATAATGCTCGTGCTGTAACTTGCAAATCAGGGTCCGTATTCACCAACCATTCTTAAGAACATTCTTAGTCTTATTCTTCAGATTTTTCCAAATTTGAAAGTAACACACCTTCTGATTAGCTAAACCAAATGGTTAAGCCAATCAGAAGTTGTGTTACTTTCAAACTTGGAGAATAAGACCAAAAACGTTCTTAAGAATGGTTGGTGAATACGGACCCTGAGCTTTAAAGAATGTTTCAGTCATATCTGGTGGATAGCTATATTTGAGCCATGCTCTGGTAAAAGGGGCTTAATGCATTTTCGTGATGCATAGTACCAAACAGTTCACCACATAGCTATGGATCAATAAAATTCATTTTGTCTAACAACTGTCTGAATCATGAGGTAGAATGGTCCTTTGAAAAGCAGAAAAATGACCAATAGCAAAATGTTTCGGACCAGGTCATCCAGCGCGGACCGCGCAGGCTGAAATGAGTCGATGCTTTTTCGCAGATACATTAAGCACGCTTTTCACAGAGCACGGCTCATTTCTATCTTTACCAGCCACGCAGGTGGGTGATCAAATTGCATTGGTCGAACTAGGCTTTGCTTTTTCGGCGAAAATGACCGTCGGCTCGACACACGTGGTAGTGCTGAGCCCCAGTAGCGCAGTCATTTAGGTACAGGACTTGAGAACAGGGGGGTTGGGTTCCTAGTTTGAATCCCCAGCTCGGCCAATTTCTTTCCGAGGATTGATGATAGTCATTGTCAAGTGACCCACATGATAACACTAGCACCGTAAAAAGATTTAGTAGGGCACGTCTAAGGAATATTTTAGGGGTGATTCAGACGTAAAAGTATTGTTTTTATTACTCAAATACATGAATTACTCTTTGGGTTGCGCTGTTCTCTTCACTGTCTTTAATGCCTTTTTGAAAGTTTACCTTACATATTACAAGCGAAGGACATTGACTCAAACAAGTACACATATCACCAAGACCGGATAGGTTATAGAACTTATTCTTATTCGATTATGACATCTTTCCAAGATGGATCAAATCCTAGTACACTGAGTTCAATTGCAAGCGAAACTTACTGAATTAAACATATTCATATTCATTTTTGCTGCACTGAATTAACTGCAGGAGGAAATTTTGAAATCCCTTGTCCCGATATCCTGAATGTAGACAAAGGTTAGGCGAACCTGATCCAAACGAACAAACATTCAAAAGATACTCGAGAAAAATACATCATCTTGATATTTTGTTCTTTAAACTTGTTTCCTGGTTCATTTTGTGACTTGTTTCGTAGACTGCCAAGCGCCTGATCAATACCCCAAATATTGACCAGTTTTCAAGATAATAGTTGGAGTTGTTACGATGACGTCATCGTTCATGTAACTGAGAGAGAGAGAGAGAGCGAGAGAGAGTTTTCTTTTACCAGTTCTATGTTGGTATTGCTCTCTAGAGAAGGACATGAAATATGACTTTCCATACTTTTTAACCTCTGTGGTGTTGGAAAAGGCAGGCTAGCTTCTAACATAACCTCTGGTTTGAAGGACAGTCTTCGGGTTTGACATGTCTTCATCGCCTTTTCTATGTAGCGAATTATGACGTGTTACTTGTTTAACCTATCAACGATTAACTGCTAATCGCGATTCACTGACCTTTTGCGGACAGTGTAGATCAAGATCAGAACGTGCAATCTGTTCTACACTGTCCGATGCGGTATTTTCCTTCCGGTGAAATCAACTTTGAAACCGCAATGTTTGGGCTTTTAGAATCGAGTAGAAATTTGCGTTTCATTTATTCAGCAGCTTAAGTGTTAAATAAGTAAGTGTATATATTCAGTAAGTTTACATAGAACCAGATAATTCATTTTTAGGGTTTCTTGTATCAGAAACTTTAAACAAATATCCGATTACAAAGCTTTCAGTCTATACAGCGAAGTCCTTGCAATTTATTTGTAATTTACCCAGGGCGCAATTCATATATAAAATTATTATTGGTTCCTAAACGGTTAGCGTACCTGGTGATTCTGTTCAATTGAGGTAATGTATAGAGGATTTTTGTGTGTGTGTGTGAAAGATCGAAATTTATTTCATGCTTTTCGGTAGGTTATCGAGAAATAATGGTGGATTATGGTTTGATATTTCCTGGTTACGACCAGTGAAAATACCGATTTTATATTTTCTAACTCTTCAACTGAAGGCTGAAACAGTAGTTCCCGCGCACTAGTTACCTAGGTAATCAGCGCATGCCATTCAAATGGAGGGAAATATGACGTAATTTATGCCATATTTCTCGAGCTTCACGTAATATCGTAATGCGTTGTTATGCCCATATCAGATAAGTTGTGTATTTGAGAAATGCCACCCAGTGGAAGATATTACGCAAAATCTTCGAAGAATATTGACATGCGCAGACAACTGTTATGTTGCAGTTTAGGAATGTAGCATTTGGAATCCGAACAGTGGTCCGCGAACACGATTATGTTTTACACAGGTTACACAGGGTGTATGATTGCTACGGAAAAAAATTCTGGTCAGTTGTATTTGTGATTTAGATAACTCCCGTATTTTAATCAGACTATTTATAGGTAAGTCTATATAAAAATGAAATACTCATCTTCCGTAATTTCGCCCTCCACCTCCTACTCCATTGTCAAGCGAACAAATTTGTATGATCATATTAAAGACAGTTCTTGTAATCAGTCGAGGACAAGCAACGCAACCGCCATTTGAAACACATAGACTGATCTATGCAGACTTACCGTTATTTACATATTCATCCGCCTTCATAAATATTATACATGCATGTACAATAAATGTAGTTCTCTGAATTGTTGGTTATTGATAATTGATTTTGAGATGTTTCTGTACAGTTATACTGGGAGAGTATATTATAAAAGGAACATTACGACAGCCTGTATTTCTGCATGGTCGGTGATGCGACCACGAAGAAATACAGACTGTTGTAATGTTCAATATGAATTGGGCTATAAATCTGAAAGCTACAAATATTGCAAAAAGCGAGCAAAAGTTAACACGCTATGTAGAAAGATGTCTCTTTCTCTTTTCACCCAGTTTCGACATTGTCCATGTGTGAAAGTAGCCTATTACTTGTAAATAGTTTGTATATATAATAGTATTGGTGGAAAACAATCCATGTATTTGAAAGCATGGATTGTTGCGTCATAGCAGACACGTCTTACCCTTCCTGGGCTATACTAGGGATTTTTTCTCAAGCTTATAGGAGCTTATGTTTATAAATGGCTGGTGCTTAGGTTACTATTGTATGCTAGCTAACTATGGCTGGATGAATTGTACAGGGTAGGTTTTAGAGAGTAAACGTATAACTTATGTTGAAATACGTTGCATTGATTCCCGCCTTGAAAAATAGTACCCAAAATGCATTGAGAAACAAACTTAAAGGTTAATCAAAATAACAAACAAGCAGATAAAACCTTTGACATTTAGTTCGTTTCACATTTGCTAGAGATCAAGGTAACTTGTACGAGGTTTTATAGTCTTAAAATTCTACATAAAACTGGAAGCCAAACTGTCATCAGTCACTGGAGAATACGAGGTACGATCGAAAAGTTCTCGGCCCAATATACTTAGATTCAGTACAGTGTCAAAAAGTCCTCATCAGTCGATATCTTTGATCTTATTGAAGGTTACAGGTAGAGGAAATAGAATCACGACACTTTTGATTACACCAGGAAGTCACTGTATAGAGGAGAAGGGTGTGTCAAACTGACAAAATCGGCTCTTCTCTTACAGGACAATGCACCTGCTCACAAGGCACAAGTTGCCATGGCTGGCTGCTGCGGCTGAATGTGGCTTAGAAGTACTTCCTCACCCCCATATTCTCCTGATTTAGTCCCTTCTGGCTTCTATCTGTTCCCATAGCTGAAATCTAACCTTCCTGGTAGACAACTCGGAAATAATGAAGGTGTCATAGATGCAGTAGATGCAGTAATTTGAGGGACCAGGATAAAGACTTCTGATAATATTTTGAAGGGATAAACAAAATAGATCAATGATGGACAATGTGCATCAAGATGAAGGGAGATTATATTGGTAAGTAATAGCCAACTTTTCGTTCCTGGATATCCCAAAGTACAAGAGACCGAGGACTTTTTTATCGTACCTCATAAGTTTGTCTTGTTCCATTACCAGATACAGACAATGAAAGACAATATTGATACTAATTCGACATGTGAAGAGATTTATCGAGATGTCAGGTCGTAAATCTGTCACGGAACGATTGCAGAAATGGACTCGGAATTCAGCATCACGATCGATTGATAAAAGATGCAGGAGTATATTGTGCATATTTTCTTTTTGATTTGTAACCCCTAGGCTAGTAATAGAGACTTAAGAACCTTTTAGGATAAAGTAGATCAAGATAAAACTGCACAGAAGGTGCAGTCTGATCTTGATCTTGAATCTACACTGTCCGATAATGAGATGTTACCCCCTTCCCCCCCCCCCCCCCAAAAAAAAAAAAAAAAATTAATTAATTAACAACTTTGAAACGGTAAAGTTATGGGTTTTACTATCAGCTTGAAAGATTTTACATAGTTTGGCACGATACGTCCTTCTATCCACCATGTGACATTTTAATATAAATACTTGTTAAAGGTCCGATAGCAGTAAAATCAAAGTGCTGTAAGCACTGTAATCGGTCGACACTGAATAACTACAGTGGTTTGAAATCGCAAATCAAATGGTACTTGTTTGAACTATATATAGGATGAAAAATCCTGTACCTTACAAATGAGCCACAGAGGATCCCCCTTTTATTTACTGTCCTTTACAAATTAGTAGTTTAACGGAATGGTTAAAATATGTTTGCCAGCCGACAGCAATAGAACGTAAAAGATGTGTAACAATTCTGTTCAGCAATACCCATAATCAAGCTTTAGATGTCACTCATCATGAATAGCAGTACCTACAAATGTTTTGAAAGAGTAAAAAGAAATGCATACATTCTTTTCTGTAACTTTGGCAACTTTGGTAACTGTACCGTACATAAAAGTCGTATAAGATACGCCTGCATTACGACCTTGGAATTGTTTACTTTTGGCTGCTTGTGGGCCTTTCATTTTTTTCTGTTTTTAATAAGCCATCTTATTTATCTAGAAAAATTGTCCTACATAATTTTTTCGGCGGACCAAATTGTCCTGGGTCAAATCGTCCAGACCAAAATGTCTGCAGGCAAATTTTTCCTACATTACTTTCAAATAATGTAGATACCCAATAGCTTCTTAACCCTCAACCCTTTACCAAATGCTAGAATTTTAGACTTGTTCAAATCGAAAGCATTTGCACATGACGAATTAAATGTAGACCAAATGAGGATTTGAATCGTTGAAAGGGTAAAAAATAAAACACATTAAGGGAAAAGAAGGAAATGATGTTTACTTGCATTTTCCCATTTTTTTCTCCCCCCCCCCCCTCCTCCCCCACACACACACATATATATGTATGTGTGTGTGTGTGTGTGTGTGTGTGAACAGACAATTTAGATCTAAGATATGAACGTCTGTGATATTGATCTGCATTGCGTTTGAAGGACAGTCTGATCTTTATATTTTATTGTCTTCAAAGTCGACTTTGTTTATCCATGGCCAACAAAGGTCATCGTATTTGAATCATTCTAATAACTAAAAGCATAACTACAGTAAACCTTGCTCTTTATTTGAAATATGGAAAGGATGAGAATCAACCAACAATTATTTAGCAGGATATGGGTTAAGTGAGCTTATTTGTGTCGCAGTTTCAGTTTTTTTCCCTCGATTATTTAACTCTGCCTAATAACAAAATTTTGAAAATCTTTCAAATGGCAAATCAAAGCACTTAAAGCATTGCTCAGCTGGGATGCGTTTAATCCAACTCAAGTTGAAATCCAAGTGCTAGACCAAGTATGCATGTAGTGCTGCATTATATGTCAGAAAGAGATGATCAGAAAAAAAATACATGTGAAGAACGATAGCTTTATATAAGTAACTCAAAGGACTTGCATTATGGATATTTACTTGCCCGATTGCTTGCTTGCCTGTGTATTTAATAAAATCCATAAAACAACTGATTCAACTTAATGTCAGTTCAGAACTGACTTTTTTAATGTCACTTCTGATATTTTCATACACACTTGATTGATTATGATAGCGTGTTTCCGAGTAAATGAGTATTTCTCGAATAAATCTCAGAGCACATTTGCAATTTTCAAACTACGTGTATTTGATTTTAGCAAAATGCCAAAACAGGAGCCGGTGAAAATTACATGGAAAACCCAGGATTTACCACGGCACATCTGTTTTTTCTCAATTATGTCTCATAGAGTCAGGATATTTCTAAACCAGGCGATTAGCAAAAAGCCCTACAAAAAGAGGCGGATGCCCCTATTATTCTTTCAATAATCAGTTTGTTCTATATGGGGTTGATTACATTTTCTTTTGCAGCATAAAGCATGATTTGACTTCTCCAGGAGTCTGAACAGGCGGTGGCCTTATCGAGAGGTTACCATAAATCGAAAGGAGAGCTCTGGCCAGTGTAAGTTTAATTTAGCTCCTCTGCCAAAGGCTAGTGAGCTTATCCTTTGTCCATATGCGTTAACGAGCGTCCTTAAACTTTTATTCTAAACCATTTCCTTCTGTGAGACTACTGAACTTGACAGGTATGATCCTACAGTCGTCTTTCTAAGAATTAATTCGAAGAATTTGACTCCGCCCAGAAGCTTAAAAAAAGAAAAAATATATAGGAGCACGTACCCGCCTTGAGGCGCATGTACATGTAGAAAGAAGCAATTTGAGCTTCAGCAAGCCAATAAGAAACCACTGATCGGCTCAAATGGCAACGCTTCTCTTTTTATTTTTGGAAGGCAGTTAGATAGTCCAGATCAAAAGATTACAAGGTGTTTGAGATCGATCCCAACAATGGTTTCACCATTTCAGACTTCTATAATTCGACGAATGTGTTGAAGGATTATTTCCTTGTAATTACTATAAGCTTAAGCTTCAGCATGGAGTCAACTTGATTATTTTAATTAATTCTTAGGAAGACGTCTGTAGTATCACATGGTAGAACGATTACGCCTCTT
Source organism: Tridacna gigas (assembly GCA_945859785.2). Lineage (NCBI taxonomy): Eukaryota > Metazoa > Mollusca > Bivalvia > Cardiida > Cardiidae > Tridacna > Tridacna gigas. The sequence goes on from OX244030.2 coordinate 25,284,417, forward strand.
TTAAATAAGCAAGCGGGTGGGTGTCCAGTCCATTCTTAGGTGTTGGCCTCTCCGCTGGGGTCATAACCTTTACACAACTCTACATCATTTGTCCCCACAGCTTATGCTAGGTTCCCACTGTCGTGCGATACCTTACGATAGCCACGATTCGCTTTTTGCAGCTGATCGTGAAACTTTTTGATTTTTTTTTTTGGATGACTGACTGTATGACTGTATGATGTTTAACGCCGTTTTCAACATTATTTCAGTTATATCGCGGCGGCCAGTGCACCTATCCATGCTTTCCTGGAGTTTATTCTACCAGTACTTCGCACAATTATCTTTCCAAGCCACTGCCGCTTTCCCACATAACCATTGTCGAAACAATGGTCATCGGTGAGAGAGGAATGAATCCTGTCGCAATGACCATCATCAATCCTCGGAAAGAAATTGGCCGAGTTTTGGTTTGGATACGAAATGATACGAGTGGATACGTTAAGAAACGATGATCGAAAACCAATCGTGTTGATCGTGGAAATTTTTTTGACAGCCAATAAATTTTGTACAATTAACACGATCGCCAAGAGTAACATCAAGTTTTGATATGACTTGATAGGATCACCACGACTTGTTCACGATTAACGACACGATTTCAATCGTGGCGCGAATCATGAAAGTGGGAACCTATGCATAATCGGTCTACCGACCGATTTAAAACCCAGGACATTATATCTGACATTTTCTGATTTTGAAAGTAACCAGATGGTTTCGCCGATCAGAAGCCATTTTACTTTCAAATTTAGAAAATTCTGGAGAATAAAACGAAGAATGTCCTTGAGAATGGTCGGTGAATACGGACCCTGGACTTCGAAGAATATTTTTTGTCCGCAAGATTGCGTGACAATAGACCTCAATTAATTGTCTATTTGATCTCACCCCAGTCGTAATGCGACAAATCTTTCTACAACAGAATAGATAAAATGTCATGCACTGAAATCGATGTTTGCTGCAACTTTATGGCATTTTTAGACATGTTATTTACGTCAAAGATGTCTGCTATCAGCTGCCTTTAACTAAACTGCGTAGATTTACGGAAATTATTTGGGATTGTATATACTGTATTGTAGTTTAACGCCGTTTTTAACAGCCTAGGTCATATCACGACGGTCAGTGCAGCAATAGATATGTTTCCAGGCTTTCCAGGCTTTCTCATACCAGTACTGACACAACTTTCTTTCCAAGCCACTGACTACTTTCTCAGATGCAACAGAGGTGAGAGGCAAAAAATTCGTCGGAAAGAAAGGTTGTCTCAACCGGGTATCGAACTGTGACCACCAGGTCACGAGTCCGATACACTAACCACTGAACTAACCGGGAAGGCGTTTATATATACACTCATACGATCCCTGTCAAAAGGTATGAGTTAGCGTAAATTTTAAGCAAATAACCATTTGGTTTAGCCAATCAGAAGTTTTAATATTTTCAAATTTAGAATATTCTTTGAGAAAAATACAAAGAATGATCCTAAGAATGGTTGGTGAATACGGACCCGGGGCTTTTGCAGATAGCATTGAAAAGGAGAAGACTACACAAAATGTGAGTCTGATCCTGGATCTTAGTCGTTTGTTTATTTAAGTAAAGCGTACAATATTGAAAATAATTCTAAGTTTCAGTGAATCATATTTTAGCCGTCGAAAGAGATTGAGTTCATACAGATGGCGCTGACAGAGTTTTGATTACAATACAGAGAGTATTTCAGCCAAACTTTTTTTCCCCCTATAAATTAGGTTGTTCTAGTTACTATTTCTTGTTATATTATTCACGCTATAAAGTACATATAAGTCCGCTTTCTGGGTCAGATCTATTGAAACTTAAAGAAACTGTCGGAATTATGATGGATTTGACTTCTACGATTTTTGTTTGAGGAAAAGGAATCGTTTGACGATTTATTCTTGTTTACGCAACAAATACCCTATTCGTCTCGTTTGTTTCAAACCCGCAGCAGTTATTTATTTCAATGAGGACTTAAACCCTAATGTACTGACTTTGAAACTAAAGAAAAACAAAATAATATGTTAATGTCTCAAAAAATATATGTTATCCTGCGAGATTGGTAGAATTTATCAGACGATGCTTTTCCTAGTGATGCGATTTTTCTCATATCCCATTGGAGAATCTTTTAATTGAAATGCTAAGACACTGATCGCTTTTAACCCTTGTCCTGCTAAATAAGTTCAATAAAACTTTCAAGCCAGCAGTAAAAACCTGAATAATGTTATTTCAAACTTATATTTTGGAGAAAAATATCTCCTAATTGCACAGTGTAGATTCTTCAAGATCGGACTGCACGTTCGCGCTTAGCAGCTTAATGGTTAAAATTAAACAAATGTGAGAAATTCTAACGTCAAACGCTCAGTATGTCGCTCGATTATTCTTCGCTGTACAAGATAGGTTGAAATGGGCAAAGCGTGTACCAAAATGGTGTCAGAAAGGATGAAGAAAGTACGGTGTTTCTAGAAATAAGTCATCGTGTCCAACTCAACGATAAATTGTCAATGGGCACTATCATCCTAAAATCAAACTCGATGTACATTGAAAATGCAACAGATTTGTTCGAAAACACCATAATAGTACAAATATCTAGCATAATAATATTTTTCATTTATAAAGCTGTTCATATACATGTATGTATGGAGATGTCATATGGGACAATGCATGAAATTCAAAATGGAGCGATTCGCATAGTCCAGGCTATACTAAATTTGTTTCTTCATTTCATTTATGTCAAGAAATTTATATGGAAACTTTAAGCCAAACGAGACTAAAACACGAACCGATTCTCTTTTAGCCCTTATCCTGATAAATAAGTGAAATAAACTTTCAAGCCGATGGTAAAAACCCACATCTTGCAATTTCAAGGTATTCGGGGTTAATGATATCTCTTTATCGGACATTGCGGGTCCAAGATCAGACTGCATGTTCTGTGTAAGCTGATCTTATGATCTTAATCTACAGTGTCTGCAAAGGTTTTTGAACCGCGCCTAAGGGTTAGCATGGTCGTTCACCTTTCTGTATTTTTTCTTAACTTTCTTGTACCTCATGCGGTTGTGAATTTCCCGAAGAATTAATCTTCGTAGACCGAATATCCATTACTTGTCGAACCACCTTAACCCTTTCCCACACAGCAAGTTTTAGACTCTTCCAAATTCAAATTACCTGCAGAAGACAAATTCGGACTTAGTATAAATGAGCTCAAGCTCTCTGACAAGGTAAAAACCATTGTGGAAAAAGGAGAAAATGCTGGTTACCAGCATTTTCTCCTTTTCCCACAATGTTTTCATAAGGCTTCTTTGCTAGGGTTGTTAAATCTCGGGATTGTGTGGTAATGGGTTAAACAATATCTCATTTTTACCTGCTGTGATCAATGATTGGAATTCTCTGTCAGATGACAATAACAAAGCCAAATAATTATATGCTTTTGAATATCGTTTTTTAAGGCTCGCAAGCGGCCAAAAATAAGCAATTCGTCGGTCATATTCCAGGCAAATTTAATGGGGGGGGGGGGGGGGGGGCGGGGGACGGCGGGAGGAGGGGGCATTCTTCAATTATTCCCTTGACCGCTCTCAGGAACTACATTTTGTCCTTAGAAGGGGATTACCCTTTTTCCTTGATTTTCTTGCACTACACAAATATGGATTTGAGACAATAGTTTCATCTAAATCTGGTTAGATTGTTTTACAAATCATTATACATGCATATCTCTGATGATTGGAGACAGAATTTTGCTTTAAAATCAGTTGGGGCCCTTACATTTAATCACAAATCAAATTATATTTTTCGCAACATTCCCAAGGCAATCAAGGGTGAAACACAGAGGAATAAAAGTAAATCAAAGCGCTGAAGGAGCTGAAGGCCTGAGCATCAGAACAGGTGAAGAGGTAGGAAAATGAGGCCCAGAGGCTCAAAGTTGCTATCGCATTTGTACAGAATAATAAAAAAAATATCTACATGTCTCACACTGACAGTCTGTGGAGTTGACAACAGAATGGAAAAACATAAATTTGTAAAGGCCAAAATAATGAGTATTTTTGTATAGCCTTGGTCTCAAGGTCTTTATGGATTGAAAGGGGATAATTTTCAAAGGATTTTCTGCTTCCTATTTTCTTCCTTTACATTGCTTTTGCAACAAATCATGGTAACAAACCAAAATGAGCAGCGTTCAACGGCGGGGAATATTTCTGGAAAGTGCAAAAATCCACAATGGCCAAGCAATGAATCATATTTTTCTTTCATTTTACCACACTCAGTCTATAGGTTGAAATAGTAACCATGTCCTTTGAGCAATGACAAGGAAAAACACAAAGTCTTTAAAGGCTAATAACACAGAGCACAATTTGGTGTCTGAGAAGACAATCTTTTACGTATTTCTTTTTATTTTTAAGTTTTGGTTTCTATGGCAACAAAGACGTCCGCATTCGGGCGCCAATGCTCGGTTGATTTTCAGCAAAAACACAAAGTTGAAAAAGGGACATAACTTGATCGTTATTTACCCTTATTGTTTATGTTTCCCTTTTGATAGTGAACAACTTGTCCAAGTTTTAAGAAAACATTGTCAGTAATAACAAAGATATTGTAAAATGACAAATTTTTTGCATGACGACGACACAAACGACGAAGATGATGACACTAGAGCAACGAAAATACAAGGTCTCTAAAAACAGCTGAGCTAAAAGTTCTCAGTCGAAAAAGGGGCATAACTAATTACTTTGCCAAAAAACTTTGGTGGTTACCTGCTTCTGTTGTACTGATCTAAATTCCCCTTTTAATAAATAACGAAAAATTCAAGTTTGAAGTAAGTATCTTCATTAATGACAGATATGATAAAATGTCAAAGGTTCTGAAAATTTAAAGCAATAAAAAAGGGCGTAACTTAACTCTTGACCACACATTCTCGAGTTTTAAGGACTCCAAAGATATAGCCTTATGAAAACCTTTTGGAAAAAAAAACGAAAATGCTCTTTTCCTACAAGGTTTTCTGCACTTTCACAGTCAATAACCAACATTTCAGCTAACTTGCCGCTCGCAAATGTTTTCAATTTAGACAAGTCAAAAATTTTATCGTTTTTTAAAGATTAACTGGTTTTCAATGGCTCATGTTACAATAAAATACATACTTTTTACTTCAGACACGAGGTGCACAGTAACTTTACGAAAATTAAAATCTTGCCGAAGTTATGAGACACCTTTTTTCAAAGAAAGAGCACATCGTCTGCGTAAAATACGCTATCATTATTTGTCATTCACATGGTGTGTAGAAAAAGGATAAACGAACGATCCCGATTAGTGCTCGTCACAACTCGATCGATTGCGTACATACATGAAAACATTTGATCAACGATCACGAGGTTTGCCGATTGTTTCTTTCACTTTTAAGCGCACGAATTTGCAATTATGAATAACCTCACGAGGGCCCCAAATTCTCAGTCAACACTTTCGTACGATTAAAATCGCACATCTATCACAGTTTGTTGTGAAAGTAAACCTTACTGTTATGTTCAAATCGAAATATTTTATTATTTAAAGGGGTCAATTGCTTTAGCGTAGTGAGATGAATTGCAGACGGTACTTTTCACTTTTACTCGGGTTTTTCCGTAAATGCTTGACTCGGGTTTTTCCGTAAATGCTTGGATGGGGTTGAAATTTTGGTATACGATTCCTATGGCCTTGGGCTTGAAAAGCCAAGCCCAGGCCAAAAGCCAATCCATTATTTGAATACCTTTAGTCTGGCAAGGGAGATAATTTAACTTACAGGATTGGCCCCCAATTCATAAAGTTTAGAGTTATGGATATCATTATAACTCTGACAATGTGTTACAGAGCGTTTTTCAAAGTTCTAATCGATTGCATAATATGAATATTAGATAACGAGAGAACAGTAACTGCTCATACTTTTATTAGTCATAATAGAAGCTGTATTTGGTATAATTTGTGGTACTCCTGGACGAAGTCTGGGAAGAGCTATTGTACTACTCCTGGCAGTCGGCGTTCAAGAGTTGGCGTTGAAGTTGGCGACCACATTTACGTTAAAGTTTTTTAACCCTTTACCGCACAATCCCGACTTTTAACGACCCTGAGGAAGAAACCTTTTGAAAACATTTTGGGAAAAGGAGAAAATGCTGGTAACCAGCATTTCTACTTTTCCCATAATGTTTTCTGCTCTTCCAAAAAAAAAATTCAACTTTTGATTCACATGTATTTTGTTGTCTGCAAACGCTTTCAATCTGGGCTGGTCTAAAATTTTGTCGTTTGATAAAGAGTTAAGAGCTTGGTGGACATTTTTCAAACAATAGGATGGATTTGGTTCATATTTGGTATGATGGCGGATTATGACCAAAGTGTCCGTCCGCAATACACCCGCCCACACCAAAGATCATAAGGTCATGGCCGTAGACTTTGGTACTGTACATCAATGTTTTAGGATTAAGCTTTTTAACAGCTCATACTTTCAAAACTAAAGAATGGGTGTGGTTCACATTTGGCATGATGATAGATACAGGTGCAAAGTTTCATTGAACACTGTCCTAACCATGCACATGCACATGATCTTAAGGTCAAGGTCACGGATTTTGAGATTTCATGTTAAAGTTTATTAAGAGTCACATTTCCCAAAGCATAGAATGGAATTGGTTCACATTTAGTACTATGATAAATTCAAAGTTCAGCTCCCCCGCCCACGCCTAGAAGCTTGAGGTCTATGTCATAGACTTTGATATTTTAAATCAAAGTTGTACTTCAAAGGTTTTTTTTTTAAGCTCTTATATTTTCCAAACTGAATTATGAATTTGGAAAATGATTTACTTGATGAAAGATCCAGGTACAAAATTTCATTGACCAACACCTTAGTCTTGCCCATGACCGAGCCCATGATCTTAAGGTAAAGGCCACAGATTTTAAAATTTCATGTTAATTTTCTAGCGATCCTATTTTCCGGAACGAATGGACAGCTCACATTTAGCCCTTAAGCTGCTAGTCGCGACTCACTGACCTTTTGCGGACGGTATAGATCAAGATCAGACTGCACAGAACGTTCAGTCTGCTCTTCGATCTACACTGTCCGATACGGTATTTTCTTTCCGGTGAAATCAACTTTGAAACCGCAATGTTTGGGCTTTTAGTATTGAGCAGAAATTTGGGTTTCATTTATTCAGCAGCATAAGTGTTAATATATGTTATAGTTTGCATGATGATGGATATAGGTTCACAATTTCATTCAATTATTCCCTTGCCCATGCCTATAACCAAAGGGTTAAGGTCACAGACAATTTTCCGGACAAAGTCCAGGAACATCTATGGTACTATCCCTGACGTCGGAGTTGGTGTTAGGTCTTCTGTCCTAGACTGGGACCCTGTTTCTGTTTCAACGCAACAATTAACTTTTCCAAGTGAGCTGTACTGACTGATGACAGTTCTTTTTCTAGTGGTGATGGTCAAAGACAGGTTAAATATTGCAGTTTAAAGTATTTAGAAAAACACGTGGCACTGTATTTGCAAAGAGCCGAGGACGAGCTGGCAACATGATTCGCCAGGGCTGTGAACAAGTTTCCAAGTGCCCTGCCAACTGACCGGACAACAAATTTATTATACTGCAAGGTTTTACCATTCCCACGTGTATTCATGCGATTTTTAGACTAGCGATGCTAGTCTATAGGTATCAAGATTGACCTAGAGTCAAAGTAAGCCAAAAACCTCACAGTTGCCAAATACTACCTCACAGAAAATACTTCTTCCTGTTAGAAATCTTAATTCTGTTATATATGACAATTTTTACAAAAACCACCAAACGTCTACCACTCCAATTTGAACATGTCTTCTTACAAAGTAATAGAATGAGCAAGATGTCATTTATAAAGTACAAGATCTTTGCTTATATGTAAAGTAAGTGACCTATCCAAAGCCGGCCATCATCACTTATTCCTACACCACTGTAACATTATGAATGAATCTAAAAATAGATATACCTAGGTAACTTGTAGCAAATCCCAGCCGCATTAGCCTTCAATGGACAAGGAACCCCTGTCATTCCTTCAATCATTTATTATTTAGATCATTGTGTACACTTAAACTGTTATGTTAAACTGTTATTGTACGTCTTGAATATTAACCCCTTACCACACAATCCCGAGTTTTAACGACAATGGGGAAGAATTCCTGGTAACCAGCATTTTCTCATTTTCCCATATTGTTTTCTGCCCTTTTGGAATCGGGTTTCATCAATTCAGCCGTATTTAATTTGTGGTCTGCAACAGCTTTGAATTTCGTTTTGTAAAGGATTGAATAGTTAATTACATCTTGTGGTACTGAATATTGACTGATTGATTCTATGGTGTTTCACGCCTTTTTCAACATTATTTCAGTGATATCGCGGCGGCCAGTGCACATATCCAATCTTTTTCTAGCTGGTTAAGGGTTAAACTGGATTATAGTTCACCAATAGCATGCATAGCCCCGGTAGCTCAGTCGGCAGCATACAGGACTTAAGAACAGGAGGTCCCTGGTTCGATCCCCGGCTTTGCCACTTTCTTTCCGAGTACTGATGATAGTTATTGCGACAGGATTCATTCCTCTTGCATTTTTCGACGATGATTATGTGGGAAAGCAGCCAGTGGCTTGGAAAGAATATTGTGCCGAGTACTGGTAAAAGAAACTCCAGGAAAGCATGGATATGTGCACTGGCTACAGATACATAACTGAAATAATGTTGAAAACAGGGTTAAACACCATACAAACAATTAATCAATCAATCAAATTCGCTAGTCTGTCAGTACTTTCAGTAGTTTAATTTTTTGTCTCAAGAATTTGTCTTCTAAATGCCCTAACAAACTGAAAACTGATGTCATTGATTCTTAGATTTTGCATTGAAGTGTATCAATGATATGTGACTTAGACTTACCATAGACAAGTGAATACCAGTTATTTTTAGAGACTGATACAGTCGACTGGTGTTTGGAAGACGAAAATAATGTTGAGAAGATGTTTCTGTGAAAGTCTGCCATTCGACTGCAGGATGTCGTATAATGTTTCATTGAACTGTCACACGCATATGCTTGCAGGATATTACACTCCCAGATTGTAACGTTTATGTTATTGTGACAATAAAAAAGTTTTTTAGTATCTTTTTAACCTTTTAACACACAAACCCGAGCTTCAACGACACTGAAAAAGAAGGCTTTTGAAAACATTGTGGGAAAAGAAGAAAATGCTGATAACCAGCACAGCTCTATCAGACGTTTCGGACATATGGACCAAGCAAAATGCAAATTAATGCAATGAAATCTATTTGTATTATCGTCAACAATTTAAATTTGAAAGGATGCGGGTTAACTAATGGGTAATTAATGTGATTGAATGATTGGGAGAGGCACAATCGTGCGTTTCTATCTGAAGAATAACGTCTGCCAAATAAATATGTTCGAGGCCTAAAACTAACGAACCCCTTGCGGATGAATACACTGTAAAGCCATAGTATGGAATCGGTTACAAACTCTTTGAAGCGGGATATGTGGATCCATTTTAACAGTTTAGGTCTTATCGCGGTAGTTAGTGTACTTACGCACGTGTTTCCTTGCTTTCTCACACTAATGCTGATGCAACTGTCTTTCCAAGCCAATGACTACGTTTCTCGCATGCATCAGAGGTGAGAGACGAAAAATCGCCGGAAAGAAAGTTTGTCTCAACCGGGTATCCAACCGGCAAACACCAGGTTGAAACGCTAACCACTGAGCTACCTGGGCGGGCATGTGGATCCAAGATCATAGGTACTGCATCTTCAGTGCAGGCCAATCCTTTGTCGGTATTTCACCAGCCATTCTCAGCGATATTCTTAGTCCAGTTCTCAAGAATTGTCTGAATTTTAAATTAAATCGAATGCAGTTTCTGAAGAGGCAAACCATTTGCTTGAAGGTCAATATGGATTATAGCATAATATATTCATATATTACATATACATGAAAGCAAAGTATTCTTTAACCCTTTACCACACAATCCCGACTTTTAACGACACTGCGGACATAGCCTTTTGAAAACATTATGGGAAAAGAAGAAAATGCTGCTACCAGCATTTACTCCTTTCCCCACAATGTTTTCTACTCTTGGAAAAACAAATTTCAATTTTTGAGTAATATTTATTTTTGCGTCTGCTAAAGCTTTCAATTTGGACTGGTCTACAATTTTGTCATTTGGTAAAGAGTTACGGAACCTCGTCGATTTTAATGACGACACATGCATGCAATTTTCCTCTCTAGTCATTAAAAAGGATAAAAATAATAATAACAGATTGAATGAATTAAAAAATCTTGACTGTATAAAATATACTGAAATAAAGATAGATATATGATCTACGTGTATGTGTATGAATAGTTAGATGTAGAGAAAAGGTGAGAGAAATGGGTATGTTTCCGTTTGATCTAGTATACATGTATTATATAGGTAGATATAGAAAATATGGAAGAGTAGTGCTATATTTCCGTTTGATCACAAAAAGACAGGATTTTGTTTTTAATCAGTAGCGGTACCGATCTACATCTATCAACCGTTTCATCCTTATAGACCGAAGTATAATGTTCCTTAACATTGTAGAGATTTTGTAATAGTATGACAGAACGATTCCAGAAATCACGATAATCGCCTGTTACTTCTCCTTTTTCCAGTCTTTCAAGTGGCTCCGTCATTCGAAAGAGCTTGATTCGTGTAGTTAATAAAAGTAGAAATTTCGTCCAAACTGCCCCTAACAAACTGTTATGATTGACGTCAGGTAAAAAAAAGGATTAATTGGACCATGCTGTGAGAAAAGGTGGCTAATATCTACGAAAAGTATCGACCCATGTCAGCCTGCGCGGAGTGACCTTGGTAGAAGCTTTTCGCTATTGGTCAATTATCAGTATGTCCAAGGACCAGTTTACCACATGACTAAGTCGATTATTAAAAAAGAAAAAAAAAAGGCCTTTACGGATCCATAAATATTTGATGACTTAATGCATCACGGAGATGCATTACGCCCCCCTTTTTCCAGAGAGTGGCTCACAATGTCATTTCCCCTAATTTATCATTAAAATCATAAGCACTTAACAAAATGTAATAACGGGTAGATTCCATTATCGTGAAAGATGAAATAACCATAACAACTCGAGTACATGAAGTGATAAAAACGATGATTTTTATATCTGATAGAATACACAGAAAGCCCATCAAATCAAGTCTCATGATTTTTATGACGTTACCTGATGCCACTTGCAATTTAACACCAAATTATCAATCAAAGGACTCAGAGTCCTGAAAAGTGCATTTGTGCTGGGCGATATAATGGGATTGGATAAAGCAATGTATGAAGGAATGAACATATATAATACGTACATAGTGTTGTGGTTTATCAAAATTATCTAGCGAGGTTGGGAGAATTAATAATTGTTGAGTCTTGGGGAGACAATTTATCAATTCTCAAAACCGAGTTAGATATTTTTGAGAAACGACAGCACCATGTACGAACTATATTTATCTTTTAACGTCTGACTTGATGGAGTTTATTATTTCTAACGATGAAAATCACGAATTTAGCAGTAATTGCACATGATATGGATACGGATTAGCTCTAATAATGACGTCATAAAACCTGACGTTTACCCGCAGAAAATTCATTCATGTCCCATGGTATATCAAAAATAAATATTGCACAGGATATTTGGTTAGTTGAAACATGCAGTACGTTCTTTAATACGTAATACATAAATACAAAGTTGCATAAATCTGACTTAAATATTAGTTGATGGGAAAAGCAGAGGCTGAAGAAATCTTAGAAAAAATATTTTGCACTATATGAACATGCAGCAAGATCTCACCTAATAACAAAAAAACTGGGTAAAGCCCGTATTTCACCCCAAACTCTGTTCACCACCCGGTCAACATCGCACAATTACTTCACCTTTTTTTTTTTCTTGGTGTGACAATATGTTTTAATCATTTTCATTCATAGAAATACGTTCGGAACAACCAAGGACAAGGGGAATCAGAGCCGGTCTGCCCTGCAGGGTAATTGTGCTTGTATTGCTTATGAGTAGTTAAATGTTCAATATGACTGACAAGCCAGTGCATCAATCTGACGCAGATTTAAAACAAGTATACATATGTAAGACGGTATACTATATTGCATATGTACACAGGAACGACTCTAGCAAGGTAAGTAAGAACTTACTGGCGAAATCTGAAAGTAAAATGCTCACAGCGCATGCGTATCCAAAGTCTTTGCTTCCGGTTCAAAGGACCACAATAAGCACCCCTGCTAAAAGGCTATATTCAATATTTCTTTGGTATCTTTTGATTCGTACAATGGCCATTTAAATGAAAGTGCTAAAGGGTCATTCGCCGGAACTGTTGCTAGATGAACAACCTGACGGCAAAGGTCGAGACCAAACTGAACATTAAAGGTACAGTCAGTACCCCGGAGTAGGTATAAGATGACTTGTACCCGACTCAATGGTTGATCCTTCTCCTTGAGTCATATTCTGTGAAAAGGGGGCTAAATACATCTGCAAAAAATATCGATCCATGTCAGCCTGCGCAGTCCGCGGAGGCCGACATGGATCGAAACTCTTTGCTATTTGTAAATTTTCTGCATGTCGAAGGACCATTTTACCACTTGATTCAACGGAAAGTTAGACAAAATGAATTTTATGAACCCATCATTATGTGATGACTTGCCTCTCATAACACATCACGAAGAGGCATTAAACCCCCTTTTCCGTGAGCATGGCTTACTTAAATCTTGAATGAGACTAAGCCTTATTTATGATGTGTGGTACAAGACCATGTTGTCGAGGTACAATGGACCATGTTTCATCCCAAAACACACATCGATAACTGCTATCTGAAAAGTCGAATGGACCTAAACTGAGTTCAAATAGAGACAATATAGTGCAGTAGCAACTTGTAGGCATTCTGTTTATGAAATTTAAGGACGTGCTCAAATGGTTTTGATCCTGAATTCTGTTGCGAACTTTGAGCAAGCTAGAATTTTACCGGTGAACACCCCCTTATGCAATGGTACAGAGTGACAAAGTCTACTGGACGGTATTGATATGCTAAATACAAATTAGTTTTTGGCATGTTTTATTGGCTACTCATTATGACGGGTGACAGTAGGGAGCGGAAATGACAATACGTTTTTACACCGACAGGTCTAAATGAAGCTCACTAATCACGTTTACATAGAGATCGTTCGGCACAGCTCGGGTGATCCGGTGATCAAGTCCCTCGGCTGTATCACGTAGCTTGATATGCACCTACATGGTACATTCTTCGCTGGAAGTACACCGTTTCACCGTTATTAAAATTGTAAGGCTCCTCTTAAAAAAGGAAACATGAGTCACAATTTTCTATCGATATCTTTCTAAGAATATTTCCTTTGGCAAACAGTTTGTACATTCAATTTTTAGCATGGTTTATCAATTTCGTTGGGAACTTTCTTCGATAGATCGATGAACGTGAATAACTTCACCGTGGTTGTTCATGTCGTTGCTAAGCGATTGACATGGGCGCCGCCATGTTTAAGATCACGCGATTGGTTGTTCAAAATGGAAACATCCTTTGTACGGAGGAAGTTAGATGTAGGTACGGAATCGGCCGAGTTGTGACCAGTGCATAGAGATATATCTCAGCCGTAGTGTGTGCTTCATATATCCGTAGCCCATTTCATACGATCAAAGCAAAGTTACAATCTGGAAGAAATTTTGCACAAAGTATTATACAGTACGCTCTATACTAAAAAGTCGACGTAGACCCTTGATAGGCTGCACCATTAGGCTTGTTTATATCTAGTAGTTACAGTATCTAAAACGTCGACAGAATTCCAAGGAAAACAGTAGGGTATATGTATGAAAATATTTATATGACCCTTGCTCTGTTATGATTGTGATTTTATACATCTGCAAAAAGTATCGACCCATATCAACCTGCGAAATCCGCGCAGGTTGACATGGGTCGAAATTTTTTACTGATTGTAAATTTTCAGGGTGTCTATGGACCATTTTACCTCATGATTTAGTCGATTGTTAGGCATAAATTTATACATCTGTCATTATATGATGATTTGCATGATATAATACACTACAGAGATGCATTAAACTCCCTTTCCCCCAGAGAATAGCTCATATATAAATGTGTAGGATTTTTTTATTTCCGCCCAGTCCATCATTTCCGCACTCGAAGTTAACATTTCTACAGTTTCTCTGTCTCCTATCTTCAGGATAGTGGAAATGAATTTTGTTGAACAGTGAACAATCCCACGACCTTCAAAGTGTTAACTGTTGACTTAATATTTTTTTAATTATTTCTACTGCATCGAAAGGTCCCGTCTCTCAGGATCTACTTTCTCTTAAGAGAATACTATCTACAACCATAATACCTGTCACAGTTTTTGCAACCTTCAGCTTAAATCAGATGACGAGAGACCGGGCTTCCAGGAAGGTCTTTGATTTTTAATTCCCGTGCCATGCGGTAATAGCACCTAAGTTTTGTACGTACCAAGATTGGGTGAGGCTGTTGACAAAAACGATTTTTGCTGAGTATTAGCGAGACGGGCTAGTATTACGAGTTAAGTAGAAAATGGGACATATCTATTGACTGCTGATGAGGTTGGCTGCCTCAAAGCGGTGTGTACTCTGAAGATGACCTTGCTCGTCTATCCGATTTGATGAAGATTTAAACGTACTGCCGATGGCATAAACCCGAAATGGATGTTAAACGCATCGAGAAATACTCAGAAGATAAATATGTCCAAACTTCTTACCTGCCCTATCTTCTAGGTCTCTTTATATGAGAAATGACTATTGAAATTCCGTTAGCTGTTTGCCAAAGAAGGTGCAAAAATAAATGGATTTCTTTTTCATGGACTAGTGAATGAACTTTTCCCAAATTATGTCCTGCAACAGATTATACTTGATTAATCAATAAACAGTCGTCGTGGATCAAATAACCCGCGAACTATATCTGTGATAAAAACTGGAATTTTCTATTAGATGAAATAATCAAGCCGAGGTTTTCAATATCATTGTTATTCATACTAAGCACGAGTCCCGTACTCCGATTTGAAAGTTTATGAGCTGTGACGTCCTTAGCTAGCGAAATAACATGTTTTGAATTTCACAGTGTGTGGCTGATGATATACTCGTACTTAGATCTTTAGCATAGTATTCTGTAGGAGGGTAAGAATTTGCCGTTGAAATTTTTGGGGACATAAGTTTGGCCCAAATTTGAATAATAGATTCCTTACCTTTCACACATTTTTCCAACCATTTACCAAACAGTTCCGAGTTTTAACGACCCTGAGAAAGAAGATCTTTGAAAGCATTGTGAGAAAAGAAGGAAATGCTGGAAACCAGCATTTTCTCCCTTTCCAAAAATGTGTTCTACCCTTTCACAGAAAAATCCTGTAAATTGAGCCACTTTTAATGCGTCGTCTGCAACTGCTTTGAATTTGGAATTTTCAAAAATATTGCGATGTGGTAAAGATTTGAATGTTATCCTAGACTATAGCGGCTCGATTGACATTGAGACATCAAAATGCAAAATGGCCATTGCATCAAAGTTATACAGGGTATTATGTCATTGGTTTACGAAGTGCTAAGACCGATTCATGTGACAGTTCATGCAAAATAAGTCATTAAACAGTACCATCATCATCATCATCATGGAACAATCACCATCCACAGTATTCCTACATTTGTGGCAAATTCAGACGTACACAATTGTTTGTATCCTTACGCGGGGGAAAATGGTATCACAAATAACACGCTTGAATTGCGAACAGCATTATTGCCAGCGATAACGGAGATAAGCCGTTTAATGACGCGTTGGAGTCATTTGACACGAATTCTATCACGCTGCTTTTACAAAATGTAATTTCAAGTAAATGACAGGATTTTGCGTTATTGGCTAGTTTTGTCAATTTACAGGACAGAATCACAGAATTATCTGCTTGTGCAAATCGCCTGGACTGTTCACTTTTTCTAAGCGAAGAAAATTAGTTAATATACTGAGAAAAGCAACCCCATCCCTCTCTCTCTCTCTCTCTCTCACACACACACACACACATAGATGTTCATAATTATCTCTCTTGTAGATAATTATGGTTGGCGTTTAGTCCTTTAATCCTGATAAATAAGTGAAATGAAACTTTCAAGCCGACAGTAAAAACCCAAACTCGGCTTTTTTTTGGGGGGGGAGAAAGATATCTCCCTATTGGAAACTGTATATACAAGACCAGGCTGCACGTCCTGTGTGGTCTGATCTCGATCTGGATTGTCCGCTAAAGGTCCTTAAGTCGCCCTAAGCAGCCTTATGGGTCAAAGAAACAAAATCGTCATTCTTTGAAGACATTTTTATGATAGTTATCTTTACTTTGTCCAAGTTCATTTTTTTCCTCGCAACGCATTGACACTTTAGAAGAAATGAAATGCACTTTCTCGGATAAAAGATTTAGTTGTTCGTCCTAATTTCGACGATTTTTATCGTCGCAGTATCCCTAGACTATGCGAAAGGGTAGCTAAATAAACTTTGGAGATGTCGTTGAAGCGTAACTGTATTGGTTCAAAAGCTGAGGACACAAAATACCTTTCCCCATGGGGACGAGCCATTCTGAATAGTTGATATACCTTGATGTAGCCACTAACGTGTTGCCGCAGGCCTCAGTCAGTATCTCAAAGAAAACACTCTAGATACGATTGACTATCGCGATGCAAGAATGGGTGCAATTTACATGGTTTTTACCAGAAAAACAATACATAATTAAGCCATACTCTGTGAATGCGTTTGCAAAAGGAATAGACTTTTGTTAGCCAGCGGAGTCCGCGCAGACAGACATGAATCGAAACTTTGTGTTATTGTGAAATTTTCTGTCTGTCCAAGGACCATTCCCTCTCATGGTTCAGTCGGTTGTTAGGCAAAATGGATTTTATGGATTCATAACTATGTAACGACTTGCTCGGTAAAATGCATCACGGAGATGCATTTTACCAAGCATGGCGTCATATAATTATGCATGGATCCATAGAATCCATTTTGTCTAACATGCTTTTGCCAAAGCGCTGCTCATACGTTAAAATTGCATCGAAGTAATGGAGTTTTATGTAATAAACTATCATGGCGGCCATTCAGTTCATTGCTGCTCTGCTTCTTCGATATGAAATAAGCTCTGTGACAAGGGAGCTTAAGGCATATGCAAAAAGTATATACCCAGGTCAGCCTGCGCATTCCTCGCAGGCTGACCTGGACCGAAACTTTTTGCTATCGGTCAATTTTCTGCATGTTATAGGATTAGTCTACATCATGATTCAGTCGATTGTTAGACAAAATGCATTTCAAGGTTCGCTAATTAAGTGATGTCTTGCTTGGTAAAAAGCATCACGGAGATGCAGTAAGCGCCCTTTTCACAGAGCATGGCCCATATGTATATAGATTTCCCCCAGATATATGCTACGTGTTCGACATATTTGTCTTTTGGTGTTGTTGTTGCTACTATCCAGGTGCATAGCTTGTGTGGTACCCCGCCGCACTACAAGAGTACGTCAGGCAAAGCGCAATAATGGCGGCCCCTGTTGGTAATATGCAGAGGAGACGGGATGGTGTTATTTCACATGATCAAATCGGATCATAGGCTGAATTCAAAACAGATCGCTTGCAATAAAGTTATGGCAGTGAGTTCGTTTTTTTTTTTTTTTTTTCAAAATGTCGTTCTTATTTAGAGAGAAAAAACTACATATCAGAAATGCTTTAAGTATCCGAAATGTCAATGGAACTATATACCGTCCGAAAACAGGGCTACTTTTAAAATGATTCATGGTCGAATTTATATTCAAACCATACCCCAACAGCATGTTTTAGATTCGGTAATGTATTTTTTGTACAAAATTGACCTCATTTTATTAACTGATCAAACTGGATCACATGCTATTGAGGAAAACGGGGAAGCATGTAGGGGTACGCTTTAGGACACCTCGGATACCGCCATTATTGCGCTTTGCATGACCTGATAACGTAGTGGTAGGGGCAGGTAATCCAGACCAGTGCGTAGCCAGCAATGTAATAAACATGAAGCCAAATTTATTCTAAATGTGCGACCTTCTTTTCTTTTCTTCTTTGTTTCTTTCGTCGGGTTTTCCTCCAATGTACTAGATGTTAGCACCTTAAAGAGCCAAGTCCTCCAATATACTAGATGTTAGCACCTTAAAGAGCCAAGCACAACTTTGTCAAGTTTTTAGGCAATATGAGTCAAGATCAAGTTGTATTTTGCAGACAATGTAGATCGAAATCAGACTGCACAGAACGTGCTATCTGATCTTTGATCTACATTGTCCGCTATTAAGTTTTTATTGTCTGGCAAAAGTAATTTTGAAATTGAGATAATTTGGTCTATTTTCCTGATTGAGGAAACGCATTTCGCTTATTTGATGCTTTGATGATTCATGTTGAAGCCTGGTCTTCCGGGTTTCCGTCTGGCTATGCACCTGTTATAGTTATTATTAGTATAATTAGTTACATTGCATCACGATTATAGCACTTCGTTTTCTCAAGAAATCCAGTTTCTTTTCTTTAAAATTACTGACATTGGTACATCCTGTCCACAAACACATATTTCGTTCCCTTCACAATTCCATAGACGTCGATGCGCTGTGAACAGAATGATACAGAAGTTTAATGAAATTGAATGAGCCATGCTCTGTGAAAACGTGGTTTCATACATCTGCAAAACTTTTCGATCCAGATCAGCTGACCTAGGTCAAACATTTATTCTATTGGTCAATTTTTTTCATGTCAAGGGATTACCCTACTTTATGATGCAGCTGGTTTTCAGATAAAATGGACCCATATTGCTCGGTATAATGCACCACGAACATGCAGTTGAACCCTTCTCCCTGGGCTCATCCAAATTTAAAGATGCAGAAGATGAAATATAAACTTGGACAAAATAAAGCGTTTTTGAGACACTTAAAGAACCTAAAGCATATCCATGGAACTATTCAGTACATGCTTTTTTTTCGGCGTAGCTGACTTTGCTGGCTTTTGATCTACTTTTTGATTCTAATAACGAATGAATAAACAGAAGTTTGTGATTGGTTATAAATGTAAATACGTTTATTTTAAGGGGTCCTGCCTATTTTCGGGCAAATTTACCCCGTCTATCTTTTTTAAAGATTTCTTGTATCGGTTAATCAAAGTTGGGTTGTTTCCCCTAAATTATTGATTTTGATATTTTTTTTTTCTGTCTGTTTCATTTATTAACAAAACGAAATATTTTCTTTGCTTTACCTAAAAATTATGGTTGTCCCAGAATAATTATGAAAGCTGGAAAATATTTCATAACTTGAATTAGGGGAGTCAGCCTCATGCCTTGAACTTAGCTCATAAATATTTCTCATTTGTTAACCAAATTCACACCTGCTGACGACTTCTTTAGTATTGCAGACCATTTATGAAAACAATGTGGCAAAAAGAGAAATTCGTGATGAGAAATTAAGATTTTTTTCACATGTTTCATGCGGTAAACCTGAGTAATAACTACAGTTCTTTACAAATAAAAGATTCTAAATTTTCCCTCATATCTGATTACACAAAATTATGATTGGCTAGTTGTAAAAGACTTTTAAGTATCAACGTTTTATAGATGAGTGATACTCTATCTAAAGGGGGTTTAATGCATCTGCAAAAAGAATCGACACATGTCAGCCTGCGCAGTTCGCGCAGCCTGGCATGAATAGACTACTCTCTGTGAAAAGGGGGCTTAATGCATCTGCGAAAAGTATCGACTCAGGTCAGCCTGCTCAGTCCGCGCAGGCTGACCTGGGCCGAAACTTTTCGCTATTAATCAGTTTTCTGCATGTCAAAGGACCAGTGTACCTCAAGAATCAGTCGGTTGTTAGACAAAATGGATTTTATGAACCTATAATTATGCAACGACTTGCTAGGTATCATGGACCGCGGAGATACATTAAGCCCCCTTTTGCCAGAGCATGACTCATTTCTATTGCTCTTGGGTTTATTTCTTATGTACTTTTGAGACTTTAAGAAGTTAAAAAAAAATAAATAAATAAATAAATAAGTGCAGGATTTAATCATTTAGAAATTTTCTTACTGATATTATGACTTTTGTCCCGAGATATTTGGATTTATACCTTTAGCTAAACAGAAATCTGTGGTAGCGTATTGGTAGAAATTAAAAACAAGAGTGCTTATGGCGAGCAATTTCTTCTTTCATCACTATGCTTTCCGATTTGTTCGTGCACTTAATTTCAATCCATGTCGATTGTCCATATTTTTTCGTCGTAGCTGAATGCGCTGGATTTTGACCTACTTTTTGGTACTGATAAAAAATAAATAACCAGCAATTTGTGATTGGTCAAATATTTAGACATGTTTATGCCAAGGGGCCATGTGGTAAAAAAAATATAGGCACGTTTATTCTAAGAGCCCCCGCGTATTTGCTGGCAAATTTACGCCGTCTATCTTTTTTTTTAAAGATATTTCTTGTCTATATTTATCTCCGATTGCCAATAAAGGACAACAAATTAGACTGGTCCAAATTGAAAGCATTTCTAGATGACAAATTAAATGTGACTAGAAGAATCAAAATTTGTTTGTGGTAGGAAAGAGAACGGTGCAGGAAAAGGAGAAAATGCTGGTTACCAGCATTTTCTTCTTTTCCTACAATGTTTTTGAAAGGTCTTCTTCCTCTTTAAAACTCAGGATTGTGTGGTAAAGGGTTGACGAATGGTCTGCTGCAGGGCCCAAAAATGTACCTAGCACGGGAGTGAGCAACCAGTATAATGGCAGCTCACTGATTTTACTTTGGTATAATTAAACTTAATTCTTTACCAACCGACAAAATTTTCATACTTCTCCAAATTGAAAACATTTTCAGACGACAAATAAAAAGTGCTTCAAATATTGATATTTTCTTTGGAATGGGAGAAAACATGGGAAAAAAGAAAATGCTGAGGTTATTTAAAAGGAAGAGGATAAAGGTTAGAATCCTATATTATTTCATAGCCAGTAATAAAAGTGATATTTATTCTTCAATTATGGTACCTAAGCACTTATAAAGAGACTTCGATAGATCGGAAGTTGGCGTCATTCCTTCGGAAGAATTCAGATTATATGATTCTCTGTGGAATCGGGGGCATATTTCGATATGTTACTGTTTGTTTGCGAAATATTGTAAAAATAACTACATAGCAGGTATACATAAAACTCACTTTATTGTCCGAATAAAACACTGCCTAAATCTCGGGGGCAAAGATGATGTTACACTTTTCCGTTATGATACATCTTATACAGCAGGATATTGGTACTTCGAATACCAAATGGTGCCAAAATTTGTTCGAAAAAGCTCTGTGCGAATTATCACAAAAAGTCACCGGTAATTTCAGTATGGGTTTGTGTAACAGAGACTGGAAAACAAGTAAAGACTTTCAGATGTACAGCCGCATCAAAATAAAATGTTAAATGGACATTATGTGCTGATGTTGCAGAATATCTGGAACAGATGAACACACTTTTGTATTTTACTAATTCTAGCCATTTACAGACCTCCCGATAAAAAGGAGTGATAGTGCTAAATCCATTATTTCTCTTCCAAATCCTATGTTGTGGGTACTCACTAGAATCGTCTCGAAGAGACGATTCTAATGAGTACCCATAACATAGGGTTTAGTGCTGAATGATAAATATTTTCAGTTTTGAAATAAAAATCACTCATCTATCTGGAGCTCTGCATGATTTACATTTAGACTGTTTTGTGTTTATAATTTGCTGTATGAACCGGACACGATTTGCATACATTATGTACTAGTTATGTTGTATTTTCGGGCCGGAGGCCTATTTGTACAAAATAAAATTTCAGTTTTCAGTACCGAACGATCTCATGTTTTAACAATCCTGTTGAATGAAACATTTGGGAACACTCAAAATGTTCTCAATGTTTTCTACCTATTTCAAAAACGGATCACGTCATTTCCGCCGAAATTGATTTGTCGTCTACAAATGCTTTGAATATGAACGAGTCGTATAGTAAAGAGTGTATTCTTCCTTTAACCCCTAGGTTGCAAAGCAAGACTCGAGGACTTTTTGCAGACATTGTAGATCAAAATCGGACTGCACAGAACGTGCAGTCTGATCTTGGACCTACACTGTCCGATAATGAGATATATATGCCCCTAAATTACCTTTGAAATAGAAAATTCTTGGTTTTCACTATCGGATTGAAAGTTGCATTTCACTTATTTAGCGGGATAAGGGATTAAAAAAAAAAAAAATCTAACTAACATAATCACTGGATCCAGTCCCACAGCTGTATTATCCAGGCATCAGCATTGATTCTTGTTATGTTTTCCATGACATACTTTTCAAAACATCCTTTGTTATACAACCGGACGATGATCAAAGAACTGAACAACTATTCTACTCTTTATTGCATAGAGTTACCAAAACCAGATTTCTATTAACTCTCATCCTGCTAAATAAGTGAAACGAATCTTTCAAGCCGATAGTAAGAGCTAGACTAATGCTATTTCAATATTATTTTTGGAGAAAGGTATCTCCTTATCGGAAAGTGTTGAGCTAAGACCAGACTGCATGTTCTGTGCAGTCTGATCTTGATCTACACTGTCCTCAAAAGGTTAGCGAGTCGTGCTTAGCAGCCTAAGGGTTGAATTCTTTACTACACAACAAACCTGTAGACTTATCGAAATTGAAAGCGTTTAAAGAGGATAAATTATGTGATGGAATTTATCTTTGAAAAAGCAGAAAACATTGTGGGAAAAGGAGCAAATGCTGGTTCCCAGCATTTTCTCCTTTTCCCCACAATGTTTTCAAAAGCTCTCCTTCTCAGGGTCGTTATAACTCGAGATTGTGTAGTAAATGGTTAAACTATTTACCTGTTAACAAAAAACTTAGACTCTTCTATATTGTGAGAATTTACATACGACGAATCAAATGTGGGAAACTTGTTGGGGGGTTGCCTTTGAATGGGTGCAAACACCGTTGGAGAAAATGCTAAAAACGGTGAGTATTTTCTTCTTTTCCTACAGAACCTGCTAAATAAGTTAAACTTTCATGCCGATTGTAAAATCCTGAATATTGCTATTTTGGGGAAAAAAAATATCCTCTCGTACACATGGTGCCTACATTGCTTGATAAAACTGTGTCCACCATACGCTGGTTTTAAAAGCTTAGGTCAAGGGTTTCCTGGCTTTCTCACATCAGTACTGAGACAACTTTCTCTTCCAAGTCTAAAACTGAGACTTTTGAGGATCTACCGCTGTTAGTGGCATACACATAACTGAACCATGCTCTGTGAAAAGGGGACTTAATTCATCTGCAAAAAGTATCGACTCAGGTCAGCCTGCGCAGTCCGCGCAGGCTGACCTGAGCCGAAACATTTTGCTTTTGGTCAATTTTCTGCATGGCAAAGGACCAGCGCACCTCATGATTCAGTACGAGGGTTGTTATACAAAACGGATTTTAGGAACATATAATACTGTGACGACTTGTGTTTTGGGATCGAAGAATAAGAAAATCGACCGAATAGCGTTGTTTTCAAACTTGTTAGGTTTATTATATTTTGAAATCACAATAACATCGGAAATAACGTTCCCGCCAAAGGTAACGTCACCCTCACGACATCTTTCTTGGTACCGTGCAGTACGGAGATACATTTTTGCCAGAGGATGTCTTAACTATTGTTTCCCTGTACGATTTTGGATGGAGGTGTATAAGCTGGTATTTGCCGTAACATAATACATCTCGGTTATAATCCCGAATGAATACATAGTAATTTGAGATTCGTACAAAATGTGGACATGTTTATTTTGCGAGCCTTTCTGTCTGCCTGTATGCGGGCCATCTATGACACCTATATGCAAGGGATACCACCCTTAATCTATTCTCCTTATGCTTTTTCATACCTTAGCAAATGGCCGCAATACGAGATAATCATTTTCATGTACTTATTGGTAATGCTCTATTTTTTCTTGCGTTGCCATGTAACCTCTAACTGTACCGTCTACTTGTATTTTCAAAGAAAAAAAATCAGCAGCAATTACACTTTTTTTTTAATAAAAGGTCTTTGTTGTTTGGAAATAGGGAAAGAATCATTCCTTCCAGTCATTCTCTGTCGTATAGTATAGAAGTGCTAGTTTGGCACGAAATATTAAATTAAATGAGCCATGCTCAATCAAAAGGGGACTTATTGCAGACTGACCTTGTTCGAAACCTTCTGCTTTCAGTCATTTTTCTGCATGTTTAAAGACCCGTGTACCCCACGTTTCAGTCGGTTGTTGTACTAAGTGGATTTTATGGATCCATTATTACAGGATGACTTGCTTTGTATAACGCATTACAAAGATGCGTTAAGCCGCCTTTTGCCAAAGCATGGCTCATGTGTTGTTTTCTTGTAGAAATACATGAAGCTAAACTTTACAAACTAAATAAATTAGAATTGAGAGAGTTTTGCATACTGCAGTCGTGAAGTGAGTGAGTGAGTGAGTGAGTGAGTGGAAGGGTGTGT
The DNA here is from genome assembly GCA_945859785.2 of Tridacna gigas. Taxonomy (NCBI): domain Eukaryota; kingdom Metazoa; phylum Mollusca; class Bivalvia; order Cardiida; family Cardiidae; genus Tridacna; species Tridacna gigas. Next base: position 25,309,003 of record OX244030.2, read on the forward strand.
GGGTGCGTGGGTGGGTGAGTGAGTGAGTGAGTGAGTGAGCGAGCGAGCGAGTCGGTGGGTCGGTCGGCTGGCCAGCCATCAGCCAGTAAGTCAGTAAGTCTTATATTAAAGTGCTTTTGTGAGCAAACTCAGTCGAGGCAAATGGAATTCAAATAGCATTGTGACAAACAAAGGTGAATAAATTCCATTGCTTACTTCTGCTGAGATGGTATAAACGTAGCAAGATCTGGCCCCACTATATTTGTTTACCGTTTACCACACAACTTAATCTTACAATTCAGTTCGAAAATATTTGCCGACGACATGTTGAATCTAATTCAAAGGATACAATTGTTTTTAAAAGGGTAAAAAAATTTGTGGGAAAAGGTGAATATCCTTGTTAACTGCAATTCCTCCTCTTCCGGCAAAGTTTGCAATCTTAAGCATTTTTACCTCAGGTTCTCCAGAGACTTTGAAATAACGGGACAGTTGATCTCAAGTTAAGTCTTTACCAAACGACAAAATTTTAGACTTGAAAGCATCTGCAGACAACAATTTTAAATGCGAATCAAAATATGAAATTTGTGTGTCATAGAGTAGAAAACATTGTGGTAAAGGGTAAAAAAAAAAACGAATATAGGACAAAAATGTATAGCGGAACAATCAAGTTGTAAACTTGGTAAACTGGGTAATTTACGTCAAGAAAGAACGAAAATCAAACAAATCTCTTTCTTTTCTTTACATTCATGTAAAATAATAATTATAAATAGTGTACTGTGGTCCTAATATTTCATCTTATTTGTTTTTTGAGAGCCTTTGTTGAAAATTACAACGCAAGGAAGAAAGGAAAATAGTCAAATATAGAAAACATATTGAAGATTCTCCTTTTTCACATACCCTTCAAGACTAAAATATACTGTGAGCCGCGCTCAGGCAAAACAGGGTTTAATGCATCTCCGTAGTACATAATACCAAGCAAGCCATTATTATTATATTTGTGGATCCATATCATTCATTTTCTACAACCAATTGCATCATGGGGTAGAATGGCACTTTGACATGCAGAAATTAACAAAAAGCAAAAAGTTTCGACCCCACGTTAACCTGGGCGGACTGCGCAGGCTGACATTTGCCGATACTTTTTGCAGAGGCATTAATCCCCTTTTCACAGAGCATGGCTCATATTATAAAGGTCACTTTCAGATATAAGGCTTATTGTTGATCTAATATATAGACCACAAAAGGTTATTGTACCTTCCATACCTCACACGGCCCTCTGATTATCCGACTATAATATTCCTAAGTCATAATTGGGTTTTAATCAACAGTTGTCACTACTTCTCCCACCCTTGTCCTTTTTCATTAAGCCTTAACCCTTTACCACACAATCCCGATTTTTAAAGACCCCGAGAAAGAAGCCTTCTGAAAACATTGTGGGAAAAGGAGAAAATGCTGGTAACCAGCATTTTCTCCTTTTCCCACAATGTTTTCTATCCCATCAAGAGAAAATTGCACCATTTGAGCTACATTGAAATTGTCGTCTGCAAATGCTTTCAATTTGGAAGCGGCTAAAATTTTGTCTTCTGATAAAGGATTAACCCAGAGAGATAAATCCTCTGTGCAGTATAATTAGGCAGACAGACAAACAGACAGACAAATAGACGCGAGCCAGCAAACGGTCAGAAATGCGTTGAGCATGTTTTGGTTTGTCGTGTTCAATATTTTACATATCACTGTGCTGTCTTTTTCCAATGTTATTTTAACCGCAATTCGCTCATAGCTCTGCCCCAGTTAATCTCTTACTTGTTTCCCGAGTTTTTAAATTTAAAGTCTCAACAGCGGCCAGAAGTAAACATTGTGGACCTTAAAATGCATTTAAGATTTAAATCATACCATTTAAGAGTATGTAAATTATTGTGAATATGCTACAGTACGGTCGGTCCAAGTATTAGCCGCTGGCAAAAAAAAAAAAAGATTTTAAAAGTATGTCAAAAGTTGCCAGTTCTTTCAACCCCTTTTTTACTTTCTACCTGGTTTTTAAATTCCTTTTTCTGCCAGCGACCTTCACTTGGAAGGACTGTACAATAACAGATTATCTTCACAATAATTTCAAAACTTTTAAAAGCTGCAATTCCATTTCAAATGCATTTTACACCCCCTCCCCCGTTGTTACTTTTTGACAGCTATTCGGCCTTTAAGCGTTTTGAGCTACTGCAGTGCCATCATAGCAATGACTAACAATTCGGAATCGAGCACACAGTACCTGTGTTTTGCAAAGCCAAAGTTTAAACTCTTTACCCCACGATCTGGAGTTTTAACAACCATGAGGAAGAAACCTTTTGAAAGCATTGTGGGAAAAGGAGAAAATGCTGGCTACCAGCATTTTCTCCTTTTCCCACAATGATTTCTACCCTATTAAAGACAAATTTCATGATTTGAGCTACATCTCAATTGTCGTCTGCAAAAGCTTTCAGTTTGGACGTGTCTACATTTTTGTCGTTTGGTAAAGAGTTAACCACGGAACAGCAGTGGACTCTTGAAGAATTTTTCTTCTCTCGGTACAGAAGCTCTTTCTGTGTGTTGTGACAATATGTATTTAACCCTTAACCTGCTAAATAAGTGAAACAAAACTTTCGAGGGGATAGTAAAAACCCAAATTTTGCTGTTTCAAAGTAATTTTGTGCAAAAATATCTCCTTCTCGGAGAGTGTATATCTAAAATCAGACTGCACGTTTTGTACAGTCTGATCTTGATCTACTCTGTCAGAAAAAGGCCCCTGAGTCGTGCTAAGTAGCCTAAGGGTTAACACTTAAGCTGCTAAATAAATAACAGGAAAATTTCCTCTCAATAGTAAAAATCCGAGTATTGCGGTTTCTGAGTTGATTTCAACGGGAAAAAAATGTGTAACGGATAGTGTAGATCCAAGATCAGACTGCACGTTCTGTGCAGTCTGATCTTGATCTACACAGTTCGCAAAAGCACCCAAAGTCGCGTTTAACAGCCAAAGGTTTAAACCTCGGGATTATCGTAGATGCGACAATGTCATAAAATCTTCGCAAACTCATTAAATTTAAGTATTTCTTATTTCGATGCTGGAAATAAACGTGACAGAGAGACAAAAGGTCTAGCTTTATTATATTGGTCCGGTAATTACTTTTTTTCGAAAATGATGTCGATCTCGAGTAATTTGTCTCAACTTTTCCTTCTCCCGCTTTGAAACTATCCTACCATTATTTACAAACATTATTTATCACGTTATCACGTGGTCTGAAGAAGACCGTTTTTTTTTTCCCAAGACAACTTTTGAAAACATTGTGTTACAAGGAAAAGTCTATGGTAAAGACAAATTCAACTTAAACCCCGAGATCGAAGTCTATCCTGTCTCCTTACTCTTTACCAGTCGACAAAATTTTGGACTTGTCCGAATTGACAGCATTTGCAGACGAAAAATTCAACGTAGCTAAACAGATTATTTCTTTCTTTGGTAGGGTAGAAAACATTGCGGGAAAAGGAAAAAATGCTGCTTACCAGCATTTTCTCCTTTTCCCACAATGTTTTCAAAAGCCTTCTCCTTTAGGGTCGTCAGGATTGTATATAAAGGGTTAAAACCCTTTTGGCTCGACAGGCAAGAAAACGGGGGGGGGGGGGGGGGGGGGGGGGCTGGGGCTTTGTAGACGGCAAAGATCAGACTGCAGGGAAGTGCAGTCTAACCTCGGATCTATACCGTCCGCTTGTTTAAACATAATTATGGATTCAGTTTGCCACTTTTTTGACAACCGACTTAATCATGAGGTAGATTGGTCCTTGGACATACAAAATATTGACTGATATCGAAAAGTTTCTGTCCCGGTCAGCCTGCGCGGAGTGCATGGGCTGACATGAGTCGATACTTTTCGCAGATTTATAAAGCCACCTCTTCACAGAGCATGGTTCAATTACTTACTCTAAGCAAATCGGGCGTCTCTGCTATAGTAAGATACTCGGACATACAGTTTTCAATACGAAGATATTTTCCATTTCCGACCTTATTCGTTTAGTCACTCTTTCTCTTCGCCTCTAGACGTATATATAGTACATTGTCTTGTCAAAATAGAAGTTTTTTTTTTTCAATGAATGGTGTCACGTGTGTATGTATATACATATCAAAAGTGAAGTAACCAAACTGTAGAAAAAAGTTTAAACCTATAGTTACCAATCAGAAGCAATATGTATGAAGAGAGATGACCAAATAGTCAAACTATGAAGAAAGGACTTGAGAATAGGTCATCGCTGGTTCGAATACCCAGCTTGGCCAATTTCTTTCCGAGGACTGAGGATAGTCAATGCGAGAGGATTCATTTATTTCTTACTACTGGTAATCGTTTCGAGAGCATCTAACGGAAGAATACAAGATGCAAACTGTAATGCGGTTTTTTTTTTTTTAACTTTACGAAATAACTGCTCACACGCGTATAATTCGAAAGGTCTATAAATAATCGGAGATTGTCGCCATTCCCCAGAATTTTACAAAATTTATAGCTTTTTTCACTAAGATGATTATCTTTATTTACGAGCATGTTTGTTTCTGGAAGATTTGGGGATTCAAGTTTTACACCAGAGGTGGAACGGTCTGGAAATCGAAAGAATCTGTATAATTCTTTCCTGCCAATGGCGAATTGGGTAACTTTAGCGATTGGCATAGATCAAGATCAGACTGCACAGAACGTGCGTGCAGTCTGATCTTCGATCTACACCATCCGTTGCCTGATGCCAAATCATAACCAAAAAGATGTCTTCAGTTGCTCTGGAACTGTGCGTTAACATCTAGAAAAAATTCGGTTTTATTTTCCAGATCTAAGGCCTTATGGGCAATATAGATCAGACTGCACAGAACATGCTGTCTGATCTAGGATCTACACTGGCTGATACGATGACATTTCTATAAATGATAACTTTAAAAACGTAATTTTTGTTTATTCACTTATGGCTACATACTTTCATTTTTATTCGTTCAGCATTGTAAGGGTTGAACCCTTTACCATCCCGGGTTTTAACGACCCTGACAGAGAAGATTTTTGAAAACATTGCGCGAAAAGGAGAAAATGCTGGTAACCAGCATTTTCTCCTTTTCCCGCAATGTTTTCTACCCTATCAAAAACAGAAATCATCACATTAAACAATATTTAATTTGTTGTCTGTAAATTCTTTCAATTTGGCCGAGGCCAAAATTTTGTGTTTTGGTAGAGAGTTAAAGCGTCAATACCAATAAAATTGGCGATATTTCTTGCTGTAACAGTCAGCAAAAAGAATTTCAGCATTAAGTGGGCAGAAAGTTTTATATCTTCTTACGTGAACGATCATTTTTAGACTACTAAAGTGAAACTTCACAGCATATAAAGGAAGGAACTGTAGTTTCGTGCAGTCAAATAACGACTACGATTTTTTTACCCTTTTTCTGCTGAAAACTTCCATATAGTGCGTCTACTTCAACACCGCGTTGGTATATATCATGTTTGTTCACGTTTCAGGTTGCAGAAATATTCAAATTTCGGACCATATTTTATATTTTCACATTTTAACAATTTAAAAGCTAAATTCACTGTATCATATATAGTAAAAATGATTCCAGAATTATAAAACCTCTCTCTCTCTCTCTCTCCTTCTTCTTCTTCTTCTTCTTCTTCTTCTTCTTCCTTTTCTTCTTCTTCTTCTTCTTCTTTCTCTCTCTCTTCTCTTTCTCTCTGTCTCCCCTGTCTCTTTCTGTCTCTCCTTATTCTCTCTCTCTCTCTCCCTCTCTCTCTCTCTCTCTGAAGAGGAGTACCTATGGGCATCATGAGAAAATGAGGTAAAGAATCATTTGGCTCCGCCGTGACTACAATAGTTTAGAGGCCAAATAGCGGCCAAAAGTAAACAATGCGGTTGATAAAATACATTCATTTTTATGTCATACCAATTTAAAAAGTATGGAAATTAAAATGAAAATGAAAGTCTGCTCTTGTATGTTCGGTCCAAATGTTAGTTGCTGGCAGAAAAATGAAATATTAAAGCAAGTAAAAAGTAAACAAAAGAAAAAGCAACCTGGCAACTTTTACCATAGTTTTATAATTCATTTTTCTGCATGCGACGAAAACTTGGACCAATTTACAAGAACAGATCGTCGTCTTCACAATGATTGCCATACTCTCAAAAGGTTCGATTTTAATTTTTACGTTCGGCCGCTATTGGGCCTTTAACCTTCACCAGACTGCAAAATTTTAGACTCGTCCATTTTGAAAGCACTTGCAACCGGCAAATTATTTGTGGCAGAGGCAATAGGCTTTGTCTTTGAAAGGTCAAAAAACATTGATAGAAAAGGAGAAAATGCTGGTTACCAGCTATAGCTAAAGTGGTTACCAGCGTTTTCTTCTTTATCAAAGAATATTTTCATATCCTTCTTCCTTAAGATCATTTAAACTTTGTTCGGTCAAGACATAAGACGCAGGACAAGGTATTAGGGTCCGTATTCACCGACCATTCTTAAGAATATTCTTAGTCTTGTTCTCAAGAATTTTCTAAATTTAAAAGCAACGCAAGTTCTGATTAGCTAGACCATTCAGTTTAGCCGATCAAAATTTGCCTTAGTTTCTAAATCTAGAATAAGATTATTCTTAAGAATGGTTGATGAATATGGGACCAAGAAATCCAGATTAGATCCCGGGTGCTTGCGCCGGTTACGTGAGGTTGTCTATTGGGCAAGGGAATGCACTTGCGAACCTTGCACTGGTGACATCTAGGAAAGGAACACATACGTATGCGTGCTGTGTGTAAGGGTAGTTTGATTGCATCTGCAAAAGCTATCTACCCCTGTCAGCCTTCGCGGTCCACATAAGCGGACCTGGGTCGAAACTCTGCTCTTCATGAATGTTGAGCCCTTCCATCCGACTATCATGCTACAGCCATTTGTAAAACCACGTAGATTTTATGAAGCCAAAATAACGTTATAATTTGTCTGGTACATTTGTAGTGCTTTACTAAGATGGATTAAATCCCCTTTTTCCAGAGAGCCGCTCGTATGTTGTTGCCCTACCGGTTGAAATGCTATTGAAAGGGGTGTGGAACGCCATACGTACAAAAAATTATCCGAAAATTTGATAATTTCGTGCTGGATAGATGAAAGATTTTTTAACGGTAAGAGAAGACATAAAGATGAACTATGTCAAATACGGACAATATATGAGCCACGCTCTGGCAAAAGGGGGCTTAATGCATTCCCGTGATGTATAATAACAATCAAGCTATCGCATACTTATGGATCCATAAAAGTCACTTTTCTAACGACTGACTTAATCATAAGGTAGAATGGTCCTTGGACATACGGAATAATGACCAATAGCGAAAAATTTCGGTCCAGGTCAGCCTGCGCGGACTGTGCAGGCTGACCTGGGTCGAAACTTTTCGCAGACGCATTAAGCCCCCTTTTTCACAGAGAACGGCTCATACAATATGAGCATATTATGTCCCAAACAATGCCATTGAAATTGCCATTATTTTTGGAAGGCTATTGAGATCTGTACTGACAGGTGGACAAAGTCTGAAAGAAAATAGGGGTGACAATGACCATTTTGTCTCTCATTTTCTTTTTCTTATCCATTGTCAGATAAGCAATCGTACATAAATGAGCCATGCTCTGTGAACATGTGGCTTGATGCATCTACGAAAAGTATCGACCCAGGTCAGCCTGCGCAGTCAGCACAGGCTGACCTTGGTCAAAACTTTTCGCTAGTGGTCAACTTTTCTGTATGTCTAAGGGCCAGTCTACATCATGATACAGTAGACTGTTATACAAAACGGATTATTAGGGATATATGATACAGTGATGACATGCTCTGTATGATGAATCACGGAGATGCATTAAACCCCCTTTTGCCAGAGCATGGCTCAAATGTATTTATTGTAATTGTCGATTGTTAAGATGTTTTCGCGACAGAACAGACAAAGGACATAAATAGAACCATGGTTCCAACCTCAAAACCTGCATCTGTGAGAAACGAATTCATCTTATGATCAACTCTTTGGTGCTCTTAGACATTGTTGGTTCAAAATCAGAGAGCTCGGAATGTGAAGTCTGGTCATGCATTTTCATTAATAAGTTTACTAAAATTCATTTCAAAATAGCATTAAACCTAAAACTATTCAACAAAACAAAACAAAAAAAAGACATAGGAAATATTCACCAACCATTCTCATTTCATGTCCTGTTCCAGATGCCGAAACAATCCACTTGGCATTGATTTAGATTTCATCATAAACCTGGAGTTAATCACGAGATTTTGCCTCCGAATTAAAATTTAAATCCTTAATCTGCTAAATAAGTTAAATGAAATTTTTCAGCAATGGTAAAAAACAAAAATACGCCTTATTTTGAGGGGAAAAGTATCTCCCTATAGGACAGTGTAGTTCCAAGATCAGACTGCACGTTCTGTGCAGTCTGATCTCGAACTACACTGGCCTCAAAAGCGCCTCTAGTCGTGCTTAGCAGCCTAAGGGTTACTATACTGTGGAAAATTTGGCAGAGCGGAATGGATAAGAGTTAAGTATTCAATACAAAAGATAATTAATTTGGTCCTTTTCCGACCAAGAAGTTCCCCTTTAACATTTTACATGACAATATAATTTTACCCGTATTAAAATAATTTGCAGACGACAAATAAAATACCTTTCAAAGAATAGAGACTGTACCTTCAAAAGATAGAACAACAGTTCTCAAAAGCCCTTTTTTTTGGGGGGGGGGGGGGGGTATCCCGAAAACACGCGGATTGTTTGACAAAGGGGTAAGGGGTAGTTATTCGGCACACAGTCTATGACGTCGTCTGGCGGGAGGTGCCTTTGTCCTATCGAATGCTATTGTTCATTATATGTATATAATGTCAGTCTGATCTGTTTTGGCCCCCATTCCTCTTCTAGCTGTACATTTACTTTCGTCAACAGCAAACAGTGAGTTGTTCGATCTCTAGAAGAAAATGGAAGCAAAATTAATCTTGTGTTTTGTCCTGATAGGGGTTTGCATGGTGGAAGCACGGGATCTGACGCGAAAAGACAGCAGATACCACTATTTTTCCGATAGCAGTTACCCAGGCTACTCCAGCGATAGCTACATGTATAGTTACAGCGGCAGTTACCCAGGCTACTCCAGCGATAGCCACATGTATAGTTACAGCGGCGGTTACCCAGGCTACTCCAGCGATAGCTACATGTATAGTTACAGCGGCAGTTACCCAGGCTACTCCAGCGATAGCCACATGTATAGTTACAGCGGCGGTTACCCAGGCTACTCCAGCGATAGCTACATGTATAGTTACAGCGGCGGTTACCCAGGCCATTACAGTGACAGCTACGATTACTCCAGCTCATACGGGTACAGCGGCTATAGCAGCGGACAGGTTCTCTTTCTTTTTATCAATCCATAACCTGCTAAATTAGTTAAATGAAACGTTCAGACCGAAAGTAAAAACTCAAACATAGCTAAATTGTATTTTAAAGTTCTTTTTTGCGGAAAAATATCTCATTATCGGACAGTGTGGGTCCAAGATCAGACTTCACGTTCTGTGCAGCCTGAATTTGATCTACATTATCCGCAAAAAGTTACCGAGTCTCGCTCATCAGCCTAAAGGCTACAAGTTTACCAATAATGCTTAGATGTTTTTGCACCAAAACCGAACACTACCTGACAATTGTATTTTGTCTTCTTTTGCTATCGGTGCTCCGTCCTGCTGGCTAGGTGGCTAGGGTGGTGACTTTATGTAAACCAGAGGATCTGGGTTGAATACCACCTGCGTCATTTTTTTTTTGTTCTTTGTTTTATTTTAATTTTTTTTAGTATCTCTGGTCAAGGCCGTGACTGCAGAACCCCAGTCTAGTAACTCTGAAAACTATGAAAAATATATAATATTGAGCCATGCTCTTGGAAAAGGAGACTTAATGCATCTCCGTGATCCATGGTACCAAACACGATATCACATACTTATGGATCCATAATAGCCACTTTTTTGAACAACCGACTTGACCATGAGGTAGACTGGTCCTTGGACATACAGAAAATTGACCAATAGCGAAAGGTTTCGGCCCAGGTCAGCCTGCCCGGACTCTGCGCAGGGTGACCTGGGTCGATACTTTTCGCATGTGCATTAGGCCCTCTTTTTATAGAGCATGGCTCAAATATAGGAGCTGTTGCCGTGATATATACCTAAAAAAGTAATATTGAAATCGACGTTAGTAACCATTCAATCAATTAATAAGTTTTATCTCCAACGTGTATTTGAGCCATGCTCTTGCAAAAGGGGGCTTAATGCATCTCCGTGATCCATGATACCAAGCAAGTCATTGCATAATTGTTGATCCATAAAAACGATTTTGTATAACAACCGACTGATTCATGCGGTACGCTGGTCCTTTGACATGCAGAAAATTGACCAATAGCGAAAAGTTTCGGCCCAGGTCAGCCTGCGCGCACTGCGCAGGCTGACCTGGGCCGATACTTTCCGCAGATGCATTTAGCCCCCTTTTTTACAGAGCGCAGCTCAGTTAGATAGTAAGGGAATAAATCCTTTATCAGATGAGAAAATTTTAGGTTTGTCCAAAACTTTACACCATTTCTGGAAGCAGCCTTGGATCGATGGTACCACGTGACGATTGACGTTGGTGTATGTGTAATTTTATTTTTGACAGGGAATAATGAGCTACATCAATGGGAAAATATATCAGCCATGCTCTGTAAAAAGGGGGCTTTATGCGTTTACAAAAACTACCGACCATGTCAGCCTGCGCAGTCCGCGCAGGCTGACCTGGGTCGATATTTTTCTCCATTGGTCAATTTTCTGCATATCAAAGGACCAGTCTACGAGTCATGATTCAGTCGGTTGTTATGCGAAATGGATTTTATGAATCTATAATTATGGTATGACTTGCTTGGAACTGTGCATCACGGAGATACCTTAAATCCTTTTTGCCAGAGCATGGCTCATATGCACATCCAATGGGTAGAGTCGCCGACTTTGGATATTAAGATTGTGGGTTCGAGTCCAACCGGAGGCATTGTTTTTACTGTGTTGTTCGTTCGTTCGTTCGTCCGTTCGTTCGTCCGTTCGTTCGTTTGTTGTCATCGTCGTTGTTCTTATTCTTGTTGTTGATGTTGTCGTTGTTTCTCCATTTATGGATAAACATATCACGTCCTTTGGATTTTTCGTTACAAAAATCAACTCCCCCCCCCCCCCGCCCACACACACACACACACACACACACACACACACACACACACACACCACAAAAAAATGAAGAAATGGGTCAAAACGTAAATGGTTGAATGCCTCTTTCATGCTTTGGACGTTTTCCTTCTCTTCCTTCGTCCGAGGCATAGAGTTTGTGTGCGAGTGGGAGTGGCCATATTTTTTTATTATTCTTAATGTTGGTACGTTCGGGGTAGAGGCAAATCCTACAATAAATTATCAGTTACAGAGTAAACAGACATCATTAGCAACACAACATCTTTAAGGTTTGGATCAAAGTATGCAGACTAAAATGATTTATTCTTGCAATAATTACCAATACAACAGAAAGAATTTATTGCATTGAATACAATGTTTATGGTAAAAAGACAAACAAATGAGAGCTGTATAATATTGTTTTACATGTAATTATTGATATCGTATTTATTAATTAATTCATTTATTCGTTTATTTGTTCATTTATTTATTAATTCATTTATTCATTTATTTATTGCAGGAACACTATTATGGTGAGTACAAACTTTATTCCTGTATCTAAATGTTCTACGTACGAGTAAATCACGGACAAATTCGACGTTTTGAAGAATTCGTTCGGCTTTTAAATCGCCATATTTTTCGTTAATATGGCGTAGGTCCATTTCCTTGACGATTTTAAGCACGCACTTTAGAAGTCATAGAATATAATTATACACTAGCTAACCCGATGAAAAGGTCAAGATAAACTCAAGCGTGCACTATGAAGGCAACAAAAAACATGCAAAAAAAAAAAGACAGAAAAGAATCAAACGCTGCTGCTGTGTCGGTGGGATCTATCAGCGCATTGTGAGGCAAATCAGATTTAATCTTGAGCTTTCACAGTCCATCTTCTTTTTTGTTCACCTGTTTTCTCTACTTGACGATGAATGTTTCTAAACCCTTAGGCTGCTTAGCGCGACTCATCGACCTTTTGCGGACAGTGTAGATCAAGATCAGACTGCACAGAACGTGCAGTCTGATCTTGGATCTACACTGTCCGATAAGGAGATATTTTTTCTGCAAAAAAAAGTTGTTTTTACTATCGACTCGAAACTTTCATTTAACTTACTTAGCAGATTAAGGGTTAAAAACGCAAAAGGTTGTTTAGCTATCAGTGAAGCAAATGTCTAGGTCACATGACATACCGGCATGTATCACAAACGATATTTTTTTTATAGACTACTTACTTGTTACAGATTACTTTGTTGCACATTCTGTGCAGTCTGATCTTAATCTATGCTGTGCCCAAAGCCCCTTTTTTTTTTTTTTTTTTGCTCATGGCAAAGAAAGTGATAAAAAAGATTATAGGCAAATCTTAAGAAAAATCTTTGCTCAAGATTAAAATCTATATTCAGTTGCAAACATCGTCAATTTTTGATAGAAAGATACAAGTCAAGAACAGTGATCATTGCATAAATTTCGTCTCCATTTTTTTTTTTTCTGTTTAATCAGAAAGCGCCGATTGATCTAACAGACTGTTTAGCCTTTAAGTCTTTACCAAACGACAATTTCTTGGACAGGACGAAATTCAAAGCATTTGCAGACGACAAATTAAATGTTGCAAATATCATGATTTCTGTCTCTGATAGGGTAGAAAACATTTTGAAAAAGGAGAACATGTTGGTTATCAGCATTTTCTCCTTTTCCCAAAATCTTTTCAAAAGCCTTCTCTTTTACGGTCGTTAAAAGTCGGGATTGTGTGGTAAAAATGTTAACACGATACGATTAGATCTAATTGTAATTTCAATGTTGTTTTTTTTTTTTCCAGAATGTCTCAGTAAAGCGGACAGTAAAGAGCAAAGATCAGGTTTCACGCTTTATGCAGTAAGATCTTGATCTACACTGGCCACAAGGCAACTAAAATTGTAAAATTGGATGTAAGGGTTAAAATCGTTATTGCACCAGTCACTAGGTAGCCGATTGACAACCAATAGGGTCTCGACCTAATCAATTATATTACCTTGTGAAAAAATTATCAAACTTCTCAGAAACATTTCGTATCCCCCCCTCCCCGCAACATTTACGTTAACCCTTTACAGCACAATGCCACCTTTTAACGACCCCGGGAAAAAAAGCCCTTTGAAAACATTGTGGGAAAAGGAGAAAATGCTGGTAACCAGCATTTTCTCCTTTTTCCACAATGTTTTCCACCCTATCCATGCAAAATTGCACCACTAGAGCCACATTGAAATTTTCGTCTGCAAATGCTTTCAATTTGGACAAGGCTAAAATTTTGTCGTCTGGTAAATGGTTAAAGTTGCTGTAAACTCTTTTGCAGGAGAAGACCCATTTGAAGCTCTGAGTCCAAGCCTCGTGAGTACATAAGTTTTCATTACACGTCTGTCTGTCTGTCTGTCTGTCTGTCTGTCTGTCTGTCTGTCTGCCTGCCTGCCTTTCTGTCTGTCTGTCTGTCTGTCTGTCTGTCTGTCTGTCTGTCTTAATACCATCATTTTTTTTACTTCTATGACCACAGTTGAAGAGACATATTAACTACGGTTGAGTGTTTGGCAACAATAAGTAAATTAGCTCTGCAAGACAAGTACATACGACTCTTTAGGCCTCTTCTGTACAAGGCTACTTTCTTTTCAAGATTCATTCCATGTTATTCACTTCTAAAGCTTCTGCCACAATGTTTCTTCTTTGTTTTATATAATTATATTCTTCTTTTCACACAATGTTTTCTATCCTTGCAAAAAACGTATTCCATGGTATGAGACGCTTTTGATTTGTCGTCTGCAAAAAGCTTTCAATTTGGGCAGGTCTGAAACTTTATCGTTTTGTAAAGAGAGTTTCTGCATCGCCTTGGATTCGGGCTGATCACTCGTCAAGAAATCTTAACTTAACTGAACGAGCCCTTGATTTACGATCCTGCGGAAGAGGACCTTTTGAAAAAAAAAAAATGCCGGTACAGGAAAAATTGCTGATAGCCGGCGTTTTCCCTTGTTCTCACAATCATTAAATACCGTGTCAAAGAATTTCGCGCAACTTGTCTTTCTAAGTGAGCCATGCTCTGTAAAAAGGGGGCTTAATCCATTTGCGAAAAGCATCGTGCCAGGTCAGCCTGCGCAGTCCACGCAGGCTGATCTGGGCCGAAACTTTTCTCTACGGGTCAATTTTCTGTACATCAAAGGACCAGTCTACCTTATGATACAGTCGGTTGTTAGACAAAATGTTTTTACAGATCTATAATTATGTGATGGCTTGCTCTGTATAATGGATCACGGAGATGCATTAATCCCCCTTTTGCCAGAGTATGGCTCAAGTGTTTTGATTACAGACAAGCTAAAACTCTGTCGTCTGGAAAAGAACTGATACAAGTCCTGAAATAACCTGAAATAAAATAGGCTCATTTTTAACTTGATTTTTTTCTATGTCATTTTGTTAACCCTTTGTTACGCAATCCCGTGTTTCCTTGAGGAAAAAAGCTTTTTAAAACATTGTGGGAAAAGAAGAAAATGCTGGAAGCCAGTATTTTCTCTATTTCCCAAAGTGTTTTTCTCCCCTCTCACAGACAAATTTCATCATATGTGGATAATTTTCGCTTGCTAATGCTTTCAATTTGAATCAGTTCAAAATTTTATCACTTAGTAACGAGTTACTATGTTTAGAGTGTAAAAAAAAAGGTACCTAACTGTAGTAATAGTAAAACCTACATACTGTCTTTTTCAGGTATTGGAATGTAAGTACAGCTCTTTAGTTTGTTTAATTAGACTTTCTATGCCATTTTCAACATCATTTCATTTATTCCTCGATGACCAGTGTACATATCCATGTTTTCGAGCGTTTCTTTGACCCCTCTCATTGTTTCCAAGCCACTGACTGCTTTCCCACAAACACCTCATTTTAAACAATTTCACTTTTTGCTAGAATGCCATCTTCAATGAAATACATCACATGATATTTTTAACTCTTTACCAAACAAGCTAATCGTTTCAACGACTTTTAAGAAGAAAACATTTGTTGAAACCATTGGTAATCGTATTCGAACAATATATTCTATCCTTTAAAAGACAAACACTTTTACTTAACTCTTTATCAAACGACAAAATTTTAGACTTGTCCAAATTGAAAGCATTTGTTGACGATGATATAAATGTGACTGAAAAAATAGAATTTTATTTGGGAATCGTAGAAAACATTGTGGGAAAAAGAGAAAATGCTGGTTACCAGCATTTTCTCCTTTTCCCTCAATGTTTTCAAAAGTGTTCTTTCACAGGGTCGTTAAAAGTCGGAATTGTGTGGGAAGGGGTTTTAAACCTTTATCCTGCGAAATAAAAGAAATGACACTTTCAAACCATTAGTACAAACCCATTTTTTTCCTATTTCAAAGGTATTTTTGGAAAAACGATATCTCCTTATGAAACAGTGTAGATCAAAGATCAGACTGCACGTTCTGTGCAGTCTGATCTTGATCTAGGCTGACGGCAAAATTTCATTGAGTTGCGCTTAGCAGCCTAAGCTTTAAGACACGTTTGATTTGTCGACTGCTATTGATTTGACCTTGGAAAAAGCTAAAATTTTGTCACCTTGTAAAGGAATAAAGGTACATCCTTAGAGCGAGAGAGAGAAAAAAACATGTTAAAATTAGACAGCATGTAGAATGGTTCAGAATTCAGTCAGCTGTGTAAACATAGATTAATTAGCTCTTGTGAGACGAGACAAATGCACTGAACCCCCCGCCCTCCAAAGCAAAATGGAAGCAGATGACCTTGAAAAATACGGAAGATCAGCAGAAATTAAACTTTAGTGTCTATATAAATGAGCCAATCTCTGAGAAAAGCGGACTTAATGCATCTGCAAGAACTACCGACTCAGTCCGTGCCCTGTCTAAACTTTTTGCCATTAGTCAATTTTCTGTATTTCAAAGGACCAATGTACATGTACCTCATGATTCA
The DNA here is from genome assembly GCA_945859785.2 of Tridacna gigas. NCBI lineage: Eukaryota > Metazoa > Mollusca > Bivalvia > Cardiida > Cardiidae > Tridacna > Tridacna gigas. The sequence goes on from OX244030.2 coordinate 25,325,132, forward strand.
GTCGGCTGCTATACAAAATGGATCTTAGGGATCCATAATTATGTGATTACTTGCTTGGTATTATGCATCACAGAGTTGCATTAAACTCTCTTTTGCTAAAGCATGGTTCAAATTCATGTGAAAATATTGTGGAAAATAATGTTTGTGCCACAGTGTGGTGTGATGTAAAATGAAATAAAGGTTTTCTGTAGCCAAGTGATAAGGATTTTAATAGCTTCGACGAACCCCAATATGTAGATAATACCTCTCTCTCTCCAGCTCTCTCTCTCTCTCTCTCTCACACAATTTTCTTTCATTCATCCCTCCCTTTCTCTCAACTTTCCTCAATAATCCTCCTCTATATCTTTTTCACTCTTTCTCTCCCTTTCAAAATAACCATCCGTCCCTTCACCTACCTACGACTAACCTACCCACGTGCTTACCCACCAACCTTTCTACCTGCCTACGTGCTTGCCGCACTTCGTGTCTTACCGAGTCTATCCCACGCGACCCAATCCGACCTACCGGTTGGTTGGTTATTTCCGTTTATTTATCGTCGCTACCGGTTGCCCATCTGAGCGACGCCCCCAGAAGACGGTTAGTTGTTACGGGGGATAGTGCAAGGATACAGGTCGAAACTACTGAGAGCTTCGCCTGGTTCTTTAACGTGCTCGGCGTATAGCACCGTTACACGGGACCTCGGTTTAATGTCTCATCCGAAAGACTATTAGTAATTTTTTAGTTGGCCAGCCGGGGATACGAACCCACAATCTGTAGGACATTGTGTTCACGAGTCCTACGCTCTACCTACTGAGCTATATCGGCCGGTCCGACCTACCGACACGCCTATCATCCTTTTATCTCTATTTTCAGGTGTCATTCACTCTTTGGGCGACGAGAAGGCGTTCAACTTTTACGATTTCGCAGACTGTATGTAATAGTATTCATACTGATTGATTGATTAATTGATTGATTGATTGATTGATCGAATGGTGTTTTACGCCGCCTACAACTTTATTACAATCATATCACGACGACAACTCACACATTCATGTCTTTCCTAGGTTCCACCAGTAATAGGCTAGAGCTCTGAAGTGTCTTGCCCAAGGACACATCCACGAAAGACCCAGTGGATCCAGTAAGGTTCGAACACGGGGCTTTCAGGTTACGAGTCTTACACTTAACCACTGGGCCACGCAGGACCCCATATAGTATTCATAACAGTTTATTATTTTGATATGTGCTACTAGTACATGTAGTCTGTAATTTACTCAATTAACCCAAATCTGATTAAAGTCATTGATTTCTCAAATAATGTTGGGAAGAATGTTGTACAAAGTACTGGTAAAAGAAATTCTGGGAAAGCATTGAAGGCGGATGGGTAGCCGCAATATAACTAAAAACTATGTCAGTAACAACGTTTAACGCCATAAAAACGAAAAAACCAAGTTTTCTTTTCAGCTATTGGACTGAAGTGACCGATTTTTGAGATGCAGTGCAAGATTAAGTATAGTCATTAAAAAAAAAGAGTAACAGAAAGTGTCTGGGAGCAGGGTTCGTATTCACCAACCATACCTAATTCCATTCCAGGTCTAATCCTTGATTTAGAAAGTAACACAACTTTTGACAAGCTAAACCATTTGGTTCAGCCAATCAGAAGTTGCAGTTTTTTTTTTTAGATTTAGAAAATGCTTGAGACTGATGATAAGACTGAGAATGTTCTTAAGAATGGCCAATGAATACGGACTCACGGTCCGTGTTCAACAACCGTTCTAAACAATTTTGTAAGTCTACAAGTAACACAGTTTCTGATTGACTAAACCTTTTGGTTTAGCTAATCAGAAATTGCGATACTTTGACTTTGTAAATCTAGAATAAGACTGGAAATGCTATTTCGAAAGGTTGGTGAATAAGAAGCCAGATTATCCTTAAGATATATGCAGAAGTCTGTGAAACTTCCTATTACCGAAATACCACTTTGACAGAGGCGCACGTCTGGGATGGAAGTGTCTAACTCTCTGCCTAATGACAGAATTCTAGGTTCATTTATATTGATAAGGCATTAAATTTCGAAGATGGCATATCAAATGTTGCTGAAATAATGGGATTTTCTTCTGATGCCTTAAACCTTTACCACACAATCCCGACTTTTAACGACCCTGAGGAAGAAGCCTTTTGAAAACATTGTGGGAAAAGGAGAAAATGCTGGTAACCAGCATTTTCTCCTTTTCCCACAATGTTTTCTACGCTTCCCAAGACAAATTTCAATTTTTGAGTCTTATTTATTTTGTCGTCTGCACAAGTTTTCAATTTGGACCAGTCTAAAATTTTGTCGTTTGGTAAAGAGTCAAACCTTATCCTGCTAAATAAAAGAAATAAAACTTGCCAACCAATAGTGAAAGCCCAATTTTTCCTACTTCAAAGATATTTTGGTGGAAATATATATTCTTATCGGACAGTGTAGATCCAAGATCAGACTGCACGTTCTGTGCAGCCTTATCTTGATCTACGCTGTCCGCAAAAGGTCAGTGAGTTGCGCTTAGCTGCCTAAGGGTTAAGAAACATTGTGGGTAAAGGAAAAACATATTGCTATTTGTCAATTGCACCCGACTAGATGACGTCTCTATACGTACCCAGTAGTAGATCTATATTGGGTCAACTCAACTCCTTTTTTTTCTTTTGTCACAGGTATGGAACACTTTGGGCTCATTCCACCAGGTAATTTTGATTGGTTGGCTACTGGGGTGGGGTTGGGGGCAATGTTGCTGCCAAATACAGGGATAATCATAGTTTGTGGAAGAAATTGATTGACTACAAAAAAAAAAAGTTTGACTACATAGTGTTACACGCCGCTTTCAACATTATTTCAGTCATATCATGGCGACCGCTCACAAATTTTTATTCATGTATTTCATGGGCTTCACCAGTACTATGCTTGGAAAAGAAAAGAAGATGGCATTCCACTTGTATTGTGCTGTTTTGGCCAGAATAACCGGCAAAATATTAGACAGTGAAAACGCAAGACCGTTCTGATTTCACTTGATCGTCTATGGCGTGGGTTTCACAGGCACTTTGCTTGGGCTGTGTAGTGTCATGATCAAGTACATACCCGTGTGACCGTCACCACTAAGTGGGCATTGAACCGGGATTTTCCTGTCAAGAATTCTACGCCTCTAAAAAAAGCTACAGTGAGCCCCACGTATGATTTTTTTGTCGCCCTGATCAAGCAAATGAGTTTTTACTCTTTTCTTGCGCTGCAGTAAAGAAATCACGTTGTCTTCGTCGATGGTTAATCCAGTAAGCGGCACAAGCGAAAATAGATGCTTTTGTGGACTGCATAGATAAACATCAGACGGCACAGAACGTGCACAGACCAAGTTTGTCATGTGGTAAGGAAATGACAGTCGAGCCACTGGGAACACTCCGACCTCGAAATACTTCCAACAATAACCCTTAACCTCCGAAATAAGTGAAATGAACCTTTCAAGTCGATAGTAAAAACCCCCAATGTTGCTATTACAAAGGTATTTTTGGAGGAAAAATATCTCCTTATTGGACAGTGTAGATCCAAGATCAGACTCCACGTTCAGTGCAGTCTGATCTTAATTTTTGTCCGTTAAAGGTCATTGAGTCGCGCTTAGCAGCCATAAGGGTGACTTAAAAATCTTTTTCAATTTTCAAATTTCAGAGTATTTAAAGCGTGGATTCAAGCGTGGGATTGTTTGCTAAAGGCCCGATAGCGGCCAAAAAGTCAATGCAGGTGTTAAAATGGGTTTAAATTTAAATCATATCATTTAAATCATATCATTTAAAAGTAGGGTGACATAAAAATCTTTTTTAATTTTCAAATTTCAGAGTATTTAAAGCGTGGATTCAAGCGTACCCCAGTTTCTTCGGACGATGTAAGTTTTGATTTCCTTTCATCTCTATGCTGTCACGATTACCTCGGTATATGGTATCTTGTATAACTCTTTAAAGTTACAGTAGCTTCCAAAAGTACACAAAGCGGGTGTTAAAATACATTTGAGTCATGCTCTGTGACAAGGGGGCCTTAGTGCACCTGCGAAAAGTATCGACCCAGGTCAGCCTGTGCAGTCCCCGCAGGCTGTCCTGGGCCAAAACTTTTTGCTTTTGCTTAATTTTCTGCACGCCCAAGGACCAGTCCACCTCAGGATTTTTGTCGTTTATTAGAGAAATCAGATATAATGGATCCATAATTATGCGATAAGTTGCAAGGTTTAATGCATCACAGAAATGCATTAGGCCCCTTTTTGCCAGAGCATGGCTCATTTAGATTTAAATCATACCATAAAAGTATGGGAATTATTGTGAAGATGGCCACCGAGTGTTGTGCCGTCAGTCCAAGTGTTTAGTCACTGGCAGAGAAATAGATTTCAAAACTAGGTTAAAAGTTGCCAGGTCACTCTATCTCTTGTTAACAATAATTAGCCTGACTTTAAAATTCATTTTTCTGCCAGCGAGTAACACTTGGAGCGATCACACAATAACAGGTTGTCATTTTCTTAATATTTTCCATACTTTTAAATGATATGATTTAAATTTAAACCCATTTTAACACCTGCAATGACTTTTTGGCCACTATCGGGCCTTTAGCAAATAATCCCACGTTTTAACGACCCTATGGCAGAAGACCCTTTGAAAACATTGTGGAAAAAGGAGCAAATGCTGGTTACCAGTATTTTCTCCTTTTTCCACAATGTTTTCTATCCTTTCCAAAATCAATCTCATCATTCGAGCTACTTTCTAATTGTCGTTTGGAAATGCTTTCAGTTTGGAGAAGTCTAAAAGTTTGACGCCTGCAAGGGATTTAATTTTATATATGAGCATTTGGCTTACTGTGAAGTCTTAACCCTCAGGCTATCAAGCGCAACTTTTGCGGACAGTTTAGATCAAGATCAGACTGCACAGAACGTGCAGTCTGATTTTGGATCTATACTGTCCGATTAGGGAATATCTTACCCACAAAAATACCTTTGGAATACCAAAATTTGGATTTTTACTGTCGGCTTGAAAGTTTCATTCCAATGATTCAGCAGAATAAGGATTAACCCTTTACAGCACAACGCCCCTGGGAAAGAAGCCTTTTGAAAACATTGTGGGAAAAGGAGAAAATGCTGGTAACCAGCATTTTCTCCTTTTCCCACAACGTTTTCTACCCTATCAAGAGAAAATCGCACCATTTGAGCCACATTGAAATTGTCGTCTGCAAATGCTTTCAATTTTGGACAAGGCTAAAATTTTGTCGTCTGGTAAGGGGTTAAGCAGATGACCAAACGTTGTTTCCGTCTGACGAGTTTGGCAAACGACAGCATAAATGTGGCTTAATGATGGAATTTCTTTTTAATAGGGTAGCAAACGCTGTAAGAAAAGAAAAAGTGCCGATGCTGGCATTTTCTCCATTTTCAGTGATATATGCGAAAGTCCTCTTCCGCATACCCTTTTGAATGCGGAATGTGTGTTTAAGCAATAAGAAATTCTCTTAAACTATTTTACTACAGCATGACCGTTCGACGATGGTTAGTGGGAAAGCAGCCAGTCGCTTTGAAAGAATATTGTGCGAAATACTGGTAAAACAAAACTCCAGGAAGGCATGGATAGGTGAACTGGTCGCCGCGGTATAACTGAAATAATGTTGAAAACGGCTTTAAACATCACACAGTCATTCAATCAATCAATCAATCAATCAATCAATCAATCGATCGATCGATAGATCAATCAATCAGTCCTTCACATCTTTTCCTTCGCTTCATTTGTAAAATTACTAGTATGTCTCGACAAAGGCTATTCATTAATGGCTTATCCGTCCTGGACTCGCATATCCTGTGTTTCTTTATTAAAGGGTAAAGATGACAAAGAGGAGGACGATGGCGATGACAAGGACTGTACGTATATTATCGTTTTATATAGACATTAACCAAATTTTGGACGAAACCAAACGGAAAGCATTTCCAGACGGCATATTGAATGTAGCATTAATAATGACTTTTGTCTTTGGTAGGGTAGAAAACATTTTTGGAAAAGGAGAATATGCTGGTTACCAGTTTTTACTTCAGCACCTGTGGGTTTCAACTTGTATAGACTGCTAATTTAATATCAAAATCGCACCAATTCTTCTTTAGAAATTTCAGCGTATGTTTCTTGATTTTCGTGGGACTGTTGAGAACTAAGTTTTCAATAGTACTCTCTCACTCTCTCTCTCTCAATCTTTTACAGTCATTTCGACAGAAGTCGTTCTCCTCTCTTCAATAAAGTGTGGAAAAACAGCCAGTGGCTTGGTAACAGTAGAAACTTAATAAACGCATATAGCAGTCATTCCTATTTTTTATGTACTTCTATGATTGCCAAAAGCATGAAAAATTCATATCATGGAATTCTGATGAAAAAAGTGTTACAACAAAAATTTACCCCAGTATAATGAAATTCTGAATTTACACTTCATGATAATCAACCGTTTTCTTGTTGTAAATGTTTTAAGTGATTGACTGTATCTTGAAGTAACGGAGGTTAATTTATTAAGTTCAAGTTTTCTATCATCCATGGTGTGAAAACCATCAACAAAACTTACACAAACACATAAATTCATTGAAGATATAAGGATATGGAAAGGAAATAAGCCAAAACTTTTGGATCGTATTGCATTTTTCGGAAATTAAGACACAAAATCGTAGCTATACTGTTTTCTTCAAATTGATTCTCAAATTTCGAAATACTTTCGTTTAAAATATCTTTACTTTGGCTGGGGATTTGAATGACCATTATTCTTAATTATGTCAATGAATGTATCAGTGATAATTTTCCTTGCATAATTTCAACCATGATTCTCTAACTTAAAATGTTCAAATACCAATTAAGATTGTAACGGATATTAAAAAGAAAATTCCATATAACAAAATATCCCAATTTTCACATATTACTGAAATGATGAAGTTATGAAATGACTCAGAAGTAAGATAACTTTACTCAACTTGAAGAACTATAACATTAAAAAATGTAGATCTTTTGAAAAACAATGACCCAGATTTTAGAAATAAATCTTGCAAATTTTAAACACAAAAGATGAAAGAAATTAATCAAAGCTAAAGTTAATACACCTACATCAACTTATTAATTTCTTTAAAGCAAAAGTAGACACTGTTCTAATAGAATGCTTCACAATCTACCATTCTATTTGATTTCTTGAAAGATTTTCTAATCCTGGTAACGGAAGTTAAACCAACTATATTACTGAATCCTCTGGCGCTTCAAGTCACACTTTGCCTGCATACATACTCTCAGTCATGTCAACTATTTCAAGGCCTTACTTGAAAAATTGGCTTTCTCTTCCCTGAGGATACGGGGTCCGTTATTTTCATCACAACCCGTAGGGTGCCGAATAAACCTAACAGACATTTTTAGTTAAGTTGCAAGACCAGAATAATTGCAACATTATGAACGATGGCTGTAGTCAACAGTGTTCCACCAAAGCTGATATTCAACTCACTGTGCCAATCAGAAATCTGACTGCGCGTTTTGTGCAGTCTGATCTTGATCTACATTGGTTGAAAAAAGCAACTACAGGTGTGAAACATGCTTTAAATGATATTATCCTTTTCAGGTACTCAAACTTCATCACGTTTTACAGGCCATTTTATCCAACGTTCCTACCTCATCTATGAAATTGATCTTAATTGCACCAGATCAGTTCTCTGTAAATGTGCAAATATACCATTCCCCATAAAACATAGCAACACAAAACTCAACAAAATCTAAAACAATATTATCTGTGAACTCACAATTGCCATTTTCTGTATATTTTGCTTTTAAGTAGTACCATCTTGCATTCAAAACCGAACAAAGCATTGTGTTTGAACAGTTACAAACTTTGAACTACTTTTGTTTCATTGCTGTGAGGTTGGCGAGTCAGTTTGATGGTGGATAAACCTCAGATAGCTGTATTTTAGGTAGTCTACAAACGGCAGTCAAAAAGTATTGATTTTAGTCACGGATGTTAAAGATCACGGATGTTAAAATTGGCATATCGTTTGGATCAGAAAATGTCCTTTTTCAGGTTGTTACGAGAATGATCCATTTTTTTTTTTTATTCTTATTGGCATTCTTCTTTAAGCATTACTTTCAATACAAATCAATCAATGATGGTTTTCCTAAAACCTTGGTAACAGAGGTTAAACAACTTTTTGTCTGAATGCTATCTTTGATATCAATAACGTATTTTTTTCAAATGAAATTGGTTTTGGTGATCCTTAGGCTCTAAAATCCGCAATATCAAGCATAAAAGAATATTCCGACAGTGATCTCTGGACAAACAGTTCTAAGTTTGATTATCCCAGCACGAGATAAAAAGCAGTAACGGATGTTAATGCCTTTTCGGCGACACCACTAAACCATTGATATTTCAAAATTCTGTTGCACGTGTCTTCATGTGTTATTAATACATCTGTAAGCATACCAGATTGGTATGTTTTGTGCAAGTAAGAACTGTGAAATATCAAACAGTATACTTTCTGTAAAGTTTCAAAATCATTCCCCCAACAGAGGGACACAGAAAAAAAGCACCTTTCTTGACATAATAAGCTAATTTTCAAGACTTTTTAAGTGAACATGAGAATGTACAACTCTGTATATGGTTTCTGTATGGTCCATGTATCGTAAATAGCTTGATTATTTTACTCTCTTTCGCTAATGGCGTCAATAATTCAGCAGCGACACTAAAAAATGGAAAAAGTACATGGAAAACAGGAATGACTGATAGGTGCACTGGCCGCATGATATACTGTTGAAAATCAAGGTGAACACCGAACATACGGGAAAAGTTCAACACATTTTCATTCATTTGAAGGCTTTTTTTCCAGATCGTTCAATCTCTATACATATGAGCCATGCTCTGTCAAAAGGAGGTTGAATGAATGTCCGTGATGCTTGATACCAAGGAAGTCATACTAGTATCATGGATCCATCATGGACTGCTCAGGCTGACTTGGGTCGATGGTCGATACTTTTTGCAATTGCATCAAGGCCCCTTCTTACAGAGCATGGGTCATATATAATAAGCACCTCCCCCACCTAGAAAATATAGATGCAGCTGCTCTTAGTGCTGGTAGGATGAATCGAACTTGCCTCTGACCAGTTTTCCGTGACTTTGAATCAACGAGTAATTTCGAAAAGTCGGTTGTTTGGATAATCAATTTGGCTACACGTCGAAGAAGACTCCAGACTTATTTACTTATGCAGTCAGTGTAGATCAAAATTAGATTGAAAACTCTGTAGAGTCTGATCTTGGATTTACAGTGTCCGCTTCTTGGCCATATATTCTGGTTTAAAAAAAAAAAACAACAACAACAACTACATCTTTAGTTCTGACTAAGAATGTCGATTTAACAAATGAGCCACGCTATTTGAAAGGGGGGCTTAATGCATACACAAAAAGTATCGACTCTCTTCAGCCTGCGCAGTCTACGTAGGATGAGATTGGTCGAAACTTGTTGCTATATGTAAATTTTCTGCATGTTCAAGGACTAATATAACTCAGGATTCAGTCGGTTGTTAGACAAAATGGACTTTATGGATCCAAAACTATGTAATGACTTGCATAGTATAATGCATCACGGAGATGCTTTATGCCCCCTTATGCCGGAGCATGGCTCATTTACATCCATTTGGTGCAACGACGGTAAACGGACACGCAGGCTGATCATCTCCCTTTGCCAGCCACTTCTGGGGCTGCAGTTATGAAACGCTCTAAATTTTATTCTTATCCTTCAATACCCAGGGCCGTATTCACAAACCATTCTTAATAAAAATCCTAGTCTTATTATCAAGTATTATCTAAATTTGAAAATAACACAACTTCTGATTGACTAATCCAAATGTCCATCTAACTGCTTTGACAGGATATCAGATGACTGCCTTCGCCAGTTAGAATTAAAACAGTATCTTGATCATTTAGCGAAGACGACCGCAAGGGGTCACAAAGGGTAGGGGTAAAGGTTAAATATTTGCAACATTTCTTTTTCAGGTGACGAAAATAAGGCTATTTTTGACAGACTGTGTAAGTAATTCATTTAAGTGAAGCTTTTTTCGGCGTTACTGTATAAGCTGGCATTTGACCTACTTTTTTGGTATATGTCTAGGATGAGTAAATAGTAATTTGCGATTGGTTAAAAATGTGGACACGTTTATTCTTCGGGCATCTTGCGTCTCAAAATATGACTTCCAGCAGGCACGAATACGTTTCGCCATTTCTCTCCATACTGAACCGTAAAAGGGGTTTGATATGCATATTCGAGTATACTCTTAACCTTTTCCCAAACGATGAATTTTAGACTGGTCCAAATTGAAAGAGTTTGCAGACGACAATTTTAAATTTGATGAAAATGGCAGAAAGGTCTCAAAAAGGGTAGAAAACACTGTGGGAAAAGGAGAAATTGCTCGTTACGAGCAATTTCTCCTTTTCCCACAGTGTTTTCTAAAGAGTTGTACTGCAGACACGTGAAAACCAGGGCTTGTTTGGGAAAGGGTTAAGACGTCTATATTTTTTTTAAAAAAAGATACGTTTTGTGTCCCTCGCGTAACTGTTTGACAGGTGCTACGTAGGATCTCAAGTTCAATGCTTTATGACAGATTAACAACACTTATATGGCAATTTAAAAAAGTTTGATTTCTAAAACATCGATCAGTTTTCTTGTATACTTATACGTATGTATATCACATAACAAATTTTGTCTTTTGCATGATTTACATCGATGTTTAATGTCAAACGAGGGAAAGCACATCGGTTGCGCGTGCGTTGTGTCTATCAGCCAAAACAGGTTAAAAAGAAAAGCATAAATTACTGAAATTTTGTCAGCAATAAGAAAAAAAAAACATGAACATTGTTTGCCCGCACAAACATATAATCCGAGAAAACGAGCATGAAGTTTTCAAGAATTCGACTTTTTCAGTTTTCAGTGTTGAATGAATGGATGTTAGATAAGCTCCTTTAACTAGAACAAGTCAGTACATTCTTTTCAGACTTAAGCTAAGGTATAACAAAAAAGAGTTCAATGGGGAATTACAGCTTAATGTTCTGTTGAATGTATTTTTAACAACTATTATAGGTAAGGCGGTTGAGGAAAAGAGGAAAAGGGCGGAAGAAGCAGAAATTGGAGAGATTGAAGAGGTTTTGTTGACAAAATGTCCAGGTATGGATTAACTTTGTTTGTAATCCTTCTTTTTTTCGTTTGTCTTGTCTTACTGGGGTCTTCGATCGTCAAGCAGTTAGTCCTTTACCTCACAATCCCGACATATGACGACCCCTTGGATGAAAACAATGTGGGAAAAGGTAAAGTGCTGGTAACCAGCATTTTCTCCTTTTCCCAGAATATTTTCTGTCCTTTCGAAAACAAAGTTCGATTCACAATTTAATTTTTTTTTTTTTTGTCGTCTCCAAATGCTGTCAATTTGGACTAGTCTGAAAAATTTGTTATCTAGTTTAGGGTCAATGTGTTGGGGCTTTAATCATGATATCCTTGCCGGTTGATCCATGATATCTTTGTTGATCCTCGCTGCGTCTGCGAGAGTAGTAACGTTTGAGTGCCATTAAGTAGGCACAGTAGAACTCATGGATAGTATTGTCTACTGTAAAATTGCAGGAAGATTTGAAAAAATAAACTGTCGCCATTATAGACCGGGTCCGTATTCACCAACCATTCTTAAGAACGTTCTTTGTCTTGTTCTCCAGAATTTTCTACATTTGAAAGTAACACAACTTCTGATTGGCTAAGCCAATCAGAAGTTGTGTTACTTTCAGATATAGAAAATTTTGGAGAATAAGACTAAGAATGTTCTTAAGAATGTTTGGTGAATACGGACCCTGAAATATCGAACTTTGAAGGTAGCATAAAACACCATCCTAGGGCACGTTTTCATTTCTTAGTTTTCAACCCTTAACCTATCAAATTAATGAAATGAAACTTTCAAGCCAATAGTAAAACCCAAATTTAATTATTTCAAAGGTGTTCTTTGGGAAAAAAGTATCTTCTTGTCGACAGTGTAGATCCAAGATCAGACTGCACGTTCTGTGCAGTCTGATCTTGATTTACACTGTTCACAAAAGGTCCTTGAGTCGCGCTTTGCAGCCTGAAGGTTAAATCTTGATCAGACAAGAAAATCTTGGAATTGTCCGATTCAAAAGCATTTGCAAACAACATGTTAAATGTGGCTCTAATGAAGTGGTTTACCTATAAAACAGTAGAAAACAATATGAAACTAGAGCTATCACTAAAGGTAATACCCGCACCAGCGCTTTGTCCCAAAACAGTTTCAAGTTCTTAGCTTTTATCCGTTGGGAGTTATGCTCTGGACAAAAATCCAAAGCTAAAATTTACAAAGGGCAATAAGTCCAAAAATACTGCAGATAGAGTTATGGGTCTTGCGTACTGCATTTGTCCTCTATGCGGTCAATCAATGTATGAACTTTCAAGTACCTGGCTTTCATCCTTTGGGAGCTATGCTCCGGACAAAAATCCAACGCTAAAATTTATAAAGGGCAATAAGTCCAAAACACTGAAGATAGAGTTATGGTTCTTGTGCAATGCACTTGTCCTCAATGTGATCTATCTGTGTATGAAGTTTGAAGTTCCTAGCTTTTATCCTTTGAAAATTATGCTCCGGACAATATTTCGTGACGACGGACGGACAGACGGACGGACAGACAGGGTGACTCCAGTATATCCCCCAAACATCGTTTGTGGGGGTATGAAAAGGAAAACATGCTGATTTTCTCGTTTTCCTATAACAATTTCAAAAAGCTTTCGTCATCAGGGTTAGGATTGTGTGCTAAAGAGTTCAATTATTTTCTCGATTATTCTACTATTGCAACGTGAATGAGGAGAGAGAGTAGACTCCTGATCAATTTATCGTCTGATTTAGATCTTCGCCATCCGTAAAATCAATGAGTGTCGCCTGTGTTGCTGACAGGTTTTATTTCGCTGGAAGAAATTTTGTTAGCCACTCAGAACGTTGCACGAAGTCTCGAATTTGACCCGAGCTGCTAAGCGCGCGACTCAGTGGGCCTTTGTGGACAGCTGATGTCAATATCAGACTGCACGGAATGTGCAGTCTGATCTTGGATCTACGCCGTCCTATTTGATTTTTTTTTTTTCCCCGATGGAAAAAATTGAAATCGCTAAACTGGGTTTTTAGTATTGGCTGGAAAGGTTCATCTATTGTTTTGTTAGCAGCTGTTGAGTCCCACACAGAGTTTGTCATCTAAATTGGATTAATTGGCTGATTGATTGATTGATTGATCGATCGATCATCAGACGGACGGAAGGACGGAGACAGACTGACGGACTACCTCGATGTTTGCCCGCCCGACTAACCCATCGACTTTGCAACTGACTAAGTGAAAGCGATCTATCGACGGTTATTTGAATGGAGTACCATCGGGCAGATGTATCGATTGATTGTCAAATGATTTTCCATCGTTGAATAAATACAGAAAGAGATGATTCTGGCTCGGACTCCACACCAAAAGATGGCCCAGGAAAACCCTCTGACGCAGAAAAACCCTCAGAGGATGGATCCCCCAAAAAATTTCCTGGTCGACAGCCGCTTCTGAAGAACAGGAATGCTGGAAAGGTGATGCGCTTGATCAATAGTAAGTATCTAGTACTGCCACAAAAAGACAAAAGACTTCCTAATAAGACTTTGTGGAAGGTACTGCACTTGCAAAAAGTATCGACTCAGCTCAGCTTGCGCAGTCTCCTTTTTCCACAACTTTTTAACTTTTTTTTTTTTTGTATCGAAAACAGTAAACCTCATCCATTTATTACTTTAAAAAATTCTTAGAACAATGCTGCAATATAGGTAATTTTTGGAAAATTTCAGAGTTCCAGATAGAGGGAGTGATTTTGATTTCAAAATTGAAAATATTAATCACTCTCCACTAAATCCTATGTAATGGGTACTCATTTGAATCGTCTCGATGAGAGGATTCTAATGAATACCCACAACATAGGGTTTTGAAGAGAAATAATTGATTTAGAATACTATCACTCCCTGTTATCTGGAGGTCTGTTTGGTATTTTAATCATGACCACCAAACCTTAGCTGAGTTTCGTGTTTTTGTCAAAATCAATAGTTTTCTCCCGATTTTCTTTTAAAACATCTTTTTATGCGTCATTTTCCCCCTCCTCAATTTGAAATCAGATCTTTGAAATGACAAATCGACCCACACACACCACAGCAGGCGTATTAAAAGAAGGGGACGCAATAAAATGACGGCGCACGGATATATTACACAGCGATACGTCGAGATGTGTAACAAGAAAGATAGACGGCGTCAGAGGTCCTGGAAAATAAATATTCGAACTCTTTTTTGTGGCTCAACATGAAGAAAAATAAAATAATCTCGAAAGCAGTCCCTCTTTTCAATGGTGTGAATAAAGGTCCTATGGTAATCGATTAGTGCGGTAACAACGCTTCCATATGAGTGTCATGAATATGCGAGCAAATAGGCCAGCAGTGTCCGCCGAATAAAACATGCGCACATTTTTTTTTCAATCGCGCGTTACCATTTTATTCTTTCGATTTAATTACACCAACAAGTAGGTTTAAAGCCAGCGCATTCATCAAAGCGGAAAGTTAAAAAAGTAGGGTGTTCTTTTGTAAATCCTTACATGACAAGTAGAAAAGATTGTTTAGTTTCGCTGTTGGATTCTTTCAGCGTGATACTAGATACACTCTTAACTAGATTAAAAGAATATATATTACCGGTAGTATCTGTCACTCTTACAAGACGAAAGAACTTGCCGATCTTGGACGAACAATAGACGGCAAATTGAGTAGAACTCGATACGCTGTGATTTGTCCATTATAGAGTAACAGACATCACGGGAAAAGAGGAAAATGCTGGTTAACAGCGTTTTCTTTTTTTTTTACTATACCGGTATCTTCTAAAGCCCTTTTTACTCAGTTTCTTAAAATCTCAGGACTGTTTGTTACGAGGTTTTAAAATCATTTTTTGTGTGTTCTTTCAGTGCTCAAACATCTGAATTAGACAAAGAAAAAGAACAAGGAAAACTCCTCGACTAGAACGACAATAATCTAGAATACGGACGGCGGCCACTCCCTCTTTCTTGGAGACACCTGCGATCACATTAGCTTTCAATTTCTTCTTTCTTTTGTTAGATTTCTTTTCGCCAGTAACCTTCGGCAAAAGTTTTAACGCCATTGACATACTCACTTTTCTTACATTCGGATTGAATACGTATTTGAGCCATGCTCAGTGAAAAGCGGGCTTAATACATCTGGGAAAAGTATTGACCGTGGTCAGCCAGCGCAGTCCGCAGAGGCTGACCTGGGCCGAAACTTTTCGCTACTGGTCAATCATCTCTATGTCTAAGGACCACTTTACCGCATCATTCAGTCGGTTGTTAGACAAAAATGGACTTTATGGATCCATAATTATGTAATAACTTGCTTGGTATCATGCATCACGGAGATGTATTAAGCCCCCTTTTGCCAGAACATGGCTCATTTGTATGTATCAATTTTTTTTTTTTTTTCCGAAATCAAATGAATGGCATTGGAAATATAAAAGATCGTAATTATACCTATCTGGCAATTAACGGCGTTTCCGAAGCTTTGTGTATTTAAGTTCACTTTAAAAGAACATACAAAGAGCAGGCAATGACACTGCATAATTTATCCTTTTTCTTGTTTCTATTTGTTAAGCTTGTGTATAAAAATGAAGTAAGATTTAATAAAACTGTCTTGTAAATAATAATAGAAAAAAAAGTTGAATGAACATATATATACATTAAGGAATGCTGTTTCTTCTTTAATCCTTTTCCAAATGACAAAATTTTAAACTGATCCAAATGAAAGCATTTTGCAGACGACAAATTAAACGTGGCTGAAACGATGAATTTTATCTTAAAAAGAGTAGAAAACATTGTGAGAAAAGGAGAAAATGCTGGCTACCAGCATTTTTCTCCTTTTCGCTCAATGTTTTTAACGTCTTCTTCCTCAGGGTCGTTAAAAGTCGAGATTGTTTGGTAAACGGTTTAATAAACAGTAGAAAACCATTTTTGAACATGGATGCTTTTGAACGGATACTGTTCTTCTTTCCTTTTTTATCGATAAAAATGTTAGAATCGGTTTAATTTTTGAAAATGCGAAACTTTCAAATGCAACGTAGGTTAACGAAAATCAAGACAGTTTACTTCTTGTTATGTGCGAATGTTCTCCTTGTGTGCCTGAATAAAGATCTGTCTATTGCATTAGGACTTTTCGTACCTATCCCACCTTCCCTTCAAGCCTTTTTATCCCCTGGAACAACAATAGTGAACATCGATTTTGGTGCCGTACGACGCTCGACGGACTTCAAGCTACGTTTTGCTGCAAACCCATTAACTTGTAGAAGTAATACATTAATGACTAAATTCTGAACCATTTTTCACACTATCAACTTTTAACAGTGTTTTCTCCCTGGCTGAAAAGATGTATCTTTAAGATTTCTCTGAAGAAAGAAAACTAGTATTTTGTCTGTTTTGCAGAAAGAATTGGGGATAAATGACTTATTGCTTGCAGCAAACAACATCTTACAATGCGAAGTTGTGTAGAGAATACTGGCGTTTGTGTGATCACTGGTTCAACATTTCATCGCTATCTGCGAAAATACGGCTTTTGCAGATGGCTGAGATCAAGATCAGACTATGTAGAAATTGCAGTCTGATCTTAGGTCCGTCAGTTTGCTAAGTAAAATCTACCTATATAAGAGAAATATGTCTTGAGTTTCAGTAGATTGTATTTTCATCCTTCAAAATATGAGCTCATACCTTTGCCACTGGCAGTTATTTTGGGGGAAAAATATCTCCTTATCGGACAGTGTAGATTTAAGATCAGACTGCATGTTCTGTGCAGTCTGATCTTGATCTACACTGTCAGCAAAAGCACCTTGAGTGGCGATTAGCAATCTAAGGGTTAAGGGGTTGCTCGTTTTTGTTTGTTTGGGTTTCTACTTTTCTCATATTAATCAGAGGTGAGAGGCGAAAAGTCGCTGGAAAGAAAGTTTGCCTCAACCGGGTATCTAACCCACAACCACCAGATCACGAGTCAAATACGCAAACCACTGAGCTGCCCGGCCGGGCTAGTAAAGGAAGATAAAGGCTGATTCATTTTACTGACGATCATCAATTTCATTAAAATGAATTAATCCTTCACCAAACAGTCACGTGTTTTAAGGACCTGGAAGAAGAAAGTTTCTAAAACATTGTGGGAAAAGGAGAAAATGCTGGCTACCAGCATTTCCTCCTTTTCCCACGATGATTTCCAATCTCTTACAGGGAAATCTAATTCTTGCCACACATTCCAATTGTCGTCTGCAAATACTTTCAGTTTCAAGTCTGACATTTCCTTTTGTAAGGGAAAGAGTCATTTGAAGTGTTTAACCTCACCTTCATCTATTACCACATAGTGATCTTTGCTCTCCTACAGGACCCCTCCTTTTAATAGGAGCTAACAGCTTTCACTCTTTACCAAACGACAAAATTTTAGACTGGTCCAAATTGAAAGTAATCGCAGACGACAAATTAAATGTGACTCAAAAATTGAAATTTGTTTAGGGAAAGGTAGAAAACATTGTGGGAAAAGGAGAAAATGCTGGTTACCAGCATTTTCTCCTTTTCCCACTATGTTTTCAAAAGGCTTCTTTCTCGGGGTCGTTAAAAGTCGGGATTGTGTGATAGAGTTAATCAAACAAGAAGTCCGGTTTTGTCCAAGTCCACAGCGTCAGTAAGGTAAATGGAGATATCCCAACTTATACCAATAGCTTTTTATCTCACAAAGTTTTTCTCATCGTCAAAAGTAGACATTTACCTTTTCTTTAACTATTTCTCCTTTATGTCACTTGCCCTCGACTACCTGGTTGACCGTTACAAATAATTCGGGTGTCTGTACAACCATTGGGAAAAAATCTTTTGGAAAATATTGCGCGCGGGTTGGGGTGGGGGATGCTCTTTCGAAACTGTTTCTACCCTTTGTCGAGTCGAAATTCCCTATTTGAGCAAAAGACTAATTAGTCCTCTGAAATTTTCTTTCTATTTGGCCAAGTGCATAGTTTAATCGTCTGGTAGAGATTTAAGCCATTGCCAACAGGAACACGGCATCCGGGTGCCAACGTTCAGCTGCAGTTGCTTTTAGAAATAGATTTTCAGTGAAAATTCCAAGGGGCATAACTGTGTCAAAAATATTTTGATAGTTACCTGCCCTTATTGTATGGGTTCCCCTTAAGATAGTTAACAACTAGTCCGAATTTGAAGTAAATATCTTCGGTAATGACGACGAATGGGCTATTACAATACCTGGACGTTTTCTTCTAAAACAACCGAGCTAAAAATCTACTAAAGTTAGATGATTGAATGGTCTTTTACACCGCTTTTAACATTATTTCAGTCATATCACAGCGACAACTCACATATTCATGTATTTCATGGATTCCACCAGTACTAAGCTAGGGCTCTGAATTGTCTTGCCCAAGGACACTCCCACGAAAACCCCAGTGGATCCAGTGAGGCTTGAATTCAGGTCCTCCAGGTCACGAGTCCAACACTTTACCACGCAGGATCCCCGCCTAAAGTTAAACTTACACGTAAAATTGACAAAAGGGAGAAGCATTTAAAGCAGAGTAATTGCCCCCGTTCCTATAATGTTTCTAAAAGAGCAGTAAAAAAAAGGGACTAGAAATAAAAAAGAACACTATTTTTTTCAGCTTTTACCCTTTATTGTACACACACCAGAACCATTTAAACATGAGAATTCCATACACAGTGATATCATATCATAATATTACTCAAAGTTTGCTTGGCACAAAGAATATTTAGGTATATGGGTAACATAACAGTTTGAATTCGTATCATATGTGACCCTTTGCTGTAAATCACAGTTTGAAATCGTCTCCTTATGCTCCCTTCAACATCCCTGATCCCTTATTATTTGCAAAATGTTCCCTTCTTGGAAAGATATTGCACCTTAATACTTCTTGGTTACACTGAACTAGCTAAAAGAAAATCCAAATTATAAGCCATGCTCTGTGAAAATGGGCTTTAGTGCATCGGAAAAAGTGCCGACAAGTTACTGCCCTGATCAAGGACAAAGAGGCCTGTACTACCCTGAAAGCTTATCCCCACAAAGACCATGATGGCGTTGCCTTCATAGCAGTCATGTGAGGCAATGTTCCCTATGTGGAATCGCCTTCCTGACCATGGCCAAAGCCAAGAGCGCCTTTCTTTACAGTGTAGACAGTGCCAAGACTCAACTGTAAAGAGTATAGGTTGAAATTCAAACTACATCTTCTTCTCAATAAAAGACAAGTCGTGCAATCTATCTGCGAATGTTTTCCGTTCATTTTGTGACCCTCAGTGCATTCTGAAGGTAGCTGCAAAGGTGGTTTTGCCATCACAAAATGGTTTCTTAAGGCTTAGATGGTCCAAAAAACGGTCTTCAGCTGCAGATGGTGTCTTTTTCCTGTCCACCACGTTGCCTTACAAGTGTGCCATGATGGCGCAAAAATGGGTAACCCTTTGTTCCACTTTCCCAAACTGTTAACTACATGCACAATTCATTTTCCAACAAGTCTTCTTATATTTGAGCGGCGCTCTTGCAAAAGGGATTTCAATGCATCTCCGTGATGCACTGTACCAAGCAAGTCATTATATAATTATGGCTCCATATATTCTGACAACCAACTGAATCACGAGATAGAATGGTACTTTGACATGCAGAAAATTTACCCATAGCAAACGTTTTGATCCAGATCAGCCTGCACGAACTGCTCATTTGTGTTCGCCATATTTCATTTGTTAAGCTTCAGTATTATGAGATGAAGATTGCTTGTTTGTTTGTAGTGGTAGTTTAACGCCGTTTTTAACAGCTAAGGCCATATTACGGCGGTCATTGCACCTACGCATATGTTTCCTGGCTTTCTCACACCAGTACCGACACAACTTTCTTTCCAAGTCACTGACTACTTTTCTGATATGCATCAGAGATGAGAGGCGACAACTCACCGGAAAGAAAGTTTGCCTGTACCAGGTATCCAACTCGCAACCACTAGGTCATGGGTGAGATGCGCTAACGACTGAGCTACCTTGCCGGGCTAGTGAAGATTGAGCATCCTACAAATGTTCAGCAGATGTACGGCAATGCCTCAAAACACCAAGAAAATCTAGGGGATAAATGCTTTCCATAACTTACAAGAAAAGTTTGCCAGTAATCAAAGCTTATGAGTATACTGGGGACCATTTTGATACATTACTGAATCATATCCAATAGAAATATCACAAATTTATCTCTTATGCAAGCATAACATACCTGTTTTAACCTGTTACCACGCAATTCCTAGTTTTAAAAACCGCGAGGATGAAGCCTCTGGACAAGTCTATATTTTGTATTTTGGTAAAGCATTAAATATATGAGCCATGCTCTGTGAAAAGGGGGCTTAATGCATCTGCCAAAAGTATCGATTCAGGTCAGCCTGCGCAGTCCGCACAAGCTGACCTGGGCCGAAACTTTTCACTATTGGTCAACATTCTCTATGTCAAAGGACCAGTCTACCTCATGATTTAGTCATTTGTTAGACATAATGAATTATATGGATCCCTAATTATGTGATAACTTGCTTGGCATGAGGTATCACAGAGAAGCATTAAGCCCCTTTTTGCCAGAGCATTGCTCAGTTATGCTAAGCAAACTTTGAGCGTCATGCACTTTTACAGACAATACATAACAGGCTACAGTACAACAGTGTTGCTACAAAAATCAGTTAATATCTTGACTATGGCATTACCACATGCAAAACTTATTTTTGTCTTGCGGCAGATCACTTAAAAAATACCGTGCAAATGTAAGAAAATACTCATAATTGGGCAAGTATATTTCAGTCCGAAATTTTACACATGTTGCCATGTACAACTGCATCAAGCTTATTTAATTTCCGTTCAGTTTTCACAATTATGTTTTCAAAAGTTGTCAAATGCAAATTGCTTGAGGAGGTAGATACTACTTGTTTTGGTGATCTGAATAACTAAGCCATTCGTTATGAGTAATTTCTTTTTTGGCTACATTGTTTTATAACTTTGCTGCATGACAAGAAAGATGTCTGCAGCTGTCTGCAGCTGGTAAGAAGGAACTTTTTGAATATCAGTATATTTTAATGATCCCATGTTACAAAAAGAAATCATTTTCAATGGCTTGTTTTGTATTACAATGGCAGTTTTGTACCCTAATCTAATAATGAAAAAATAAAGATAAGTCAATGAAATGGTGTTTTGGGGAAAAAACAAACATCAAAAAGACAAAAATCTAATTTGAGCTCAAAGAATACAATAGGCAGCACCATGAAAAAGTATTTTGAGCAAGCGGATTTTTGAGTTAGAGTATCACTTTGATGTCTGTGTTGTAGGGGGCAGTTGGGAATTATATTTTTTGTCCAACAAATAATCCAGCCAGCTGTCAGGTAGGAATGATCTCATACGAATCAACAACTGAAACAGAAAATAAGTGCTAGGTCTGTCATTGGTTGCCTTGTGAGATACAAATTATTAACCCTTAGAGCACCAAATAAATCGGCAGGCATTTTTAGTCTAGAAATAAGGCACACATATTTAATTGCAATAGCATGGTTACTTCAGTCTATGATCTTTCACCTAAGCGGACAGTGTAGATCAAAGATCAGACTGCACATTCTGTACAGTCTGATCTTGATCTACACTGGCCGCAAAGACAACTTCAGTAATGAAAGGCACTATAAGGGTTAAAGATGTACGAAACAACAAACTTTAGTCTCTTCCATGTTGAAATAATTTACACGCAGACAAATGCAAAATTGGAAAGAAATCAGCAGAAGTTTTCTCACAGAATGAAAATCATTGTGAAAAGTGGAGAAAATTCTTGTTACTAGCAATGTGTTTTGTCTTTTTCCAATAATGTTTTCGAATGCCATTGCTTCAGGGTTGTTGGTAAGGGTTAAACAACTCTATAAAACTCTTAAACTGTAGGCCTTCCCTTCCAGGAACAATACTCATATAAAAAGTTTTAAAAAATATTTTGCTGGTTTTCATTCAGACAAAGAAAACCACTGTTTTGAGGTGAAAAGGAGCATTCAATAAATGATTACAAGTATTTGATATATTTGAAATTTTTTTCAATTCATAGGAGTATCATTTATGTGTACTTTTCAAGTGAAATTATTCACTTTCTGTACAAGAAGGACAGGACTTGGTAAACACTGAGCAAAAGAAACTGCAGTTGCAGTTACCCTGTTTCCAGACCTTTCCACAACTTCATAATCCAACTCTTTTCTTTCCTGCTAAAGGTCGTCATTTGCAAAACTTAATCACCTATTTTTTTTTTTTTTTTGTATGTCTATAAATAGCTTGCAGAGTAGTAGGTTAATTTGGTCCTTATTCTATCAGTCATTCTTTAATACTTAACTCTTTACCACACCATGATAAGTTTTAATGCCTCTAGGAAATTAGACTTTGAAAACATTGTGGGAAAAGGAGAAAATGCTGGTTACCAGCATTTTCTCCTTTTCCCACAATGTTTTCTAACCTTTCAGAAACAAATCCTGTCATTTGAGCCACATTTAATTTGTTGTCTGCAAATGCTATGAATTTGGGCCAATCTAAAATTTTGTCCTCTGGTAAAGAGTTCATGTCATACTTACATTATTGTAATCTACCAGCTTACAGCTTCCATTGACAAGGTATCGAATGCTTGGACTTGTATTAATTATGGCATCTTCCATGGCATCAATCACTGGAGCAGTTGTTTTGGCTGCCTCTTTAGCTGCTTCTACTGTGCCAGTATAAATGGATTCAAAATATTCACTTCCATAAGTCGTCTTTGTCTCGTCACTGGCATTGGCCCACATTGTGTCCATCTCCCCTCTCATCCAGCTCAACTGCCAAAGTACAAAATGATAAAATGCGACCAATGACATACGGACTATTTTTAAATCGACCAGAAAGTAGTACCAATGACAGAAGAGACAAAAATATTGATGGACATAACCTGATCTAAACTGACTGGAATATATTTTGACCAATCTCATTGTGTGGTTGACCACAATTATTGCTTATTATCTTTTCTCCCAATATTTTCAAATGCTTTCTACAAAAACTTCAGCATTCTCCTTAACCCTTTCCCAAACAACAGATTTTACACTCTTTCAAATTCAAAACATCTGCAGATGACAAATTGAGAATTGGTGCATATAACCTTCAGCTCTCTGATAGCAAAGAAAACATTGTGGAAAAAGGAGAAAATGCTGGTTACCAGCATTTACCCCTTTCCCACAATGTTTTCAATTGATTGATTGATTGTATGGTGTTTAACGCCGTTTTCAACATTATTTCAGCTGTATTGCGGCAGCCAGTGCACCTATCCATGCTTTCCTGGAGCTTCTTTTATGAGTACTCCGCACAATATTCTTTCCAAGCCACTGGCTACTTTCCCACATAAACATCATCGAAACAATGGTCAGCAGTGAGAGAGGAATGAATACTGTCGCAATGACTATCATCAATTCTCGGAAAGAAATTGGCCAAGCTGGGGATCAAACTAACAACCTCCTGTTCTCAAGTTCTGTACGCTACCAACTGAGCTAGGGGGGCTTGGCACAATGTTTTCAAAAGCCTTCTTTCCCAGGGTCGTGAAAATCCAGGATTGTTTGGTAAAGGGTAACAGAAATCCTTGTATAGCTATGTTTGACAAAGGCCATGGACAGAACTTTCATCATGAATTTAATCAATAAACGGTTAGAGCAGGATTAATTTCAGACTTTGTCTAAGGTGGACCCTTTGCCCCTCAATAAATTTTAAGTGTGTGAAATATATTTTAACAAGGGTCCCTAGATCATGAACTAGTGACCTCTGAAATATTTCTTCCTTGCTGTTCAATCCACCATGGATAAATGTAATTCTCATGATCAATGTAAAAACAAATGTTTAAATTCACAGAAGCACAATGAGATACATGTACTCATCAACACAGATTTCAGGATTGGGGTAAGCCACTTTGAATGAAAACTTTTGAGTATGTAAGGTACTTGATCATTACAGGAAAAATACTTCAGCCAAACTACCGAAAAATCAGCCAATCTTTCTTGATAAAATTTCAAAACTTTTCCTTCTCTTTGACTCATGGTACAATTATGATAAAAAAAGACAACTGGGTCGAGATCAGCCATTCAACAAATGGTAAATATTAGTCAATGAAAAAAATCTGCATGCAAATTAAATATTCATACTTTGTTTATTATTAATCTCCACCTTCAAACAGTTTGTGCTTCAAACTGAACCTGACCAAGCCGGTAATTATAATTTTGCAAAATTGTGTTTTTTTGCTTTCTCCCACCCCTTCGCCCCTTGCATTTCTTGTTAAGCTAAAAACTTGGGCTGAAATGAACCCTGTTAGTTCATAATAAAGTAATGAATATCAATTTTCTTCTGTTTTTTTTTTTCAGAATGTATCCATTTCAGTTGTTTGGCACTCCTAAAACATAACCTATTACCAAACAATCCCAACTTTTAATGATCAAAAGGAAGAATACTTTAAAAAAAATATTGTGGGAAAAGGAGAAAATGCTGGTAATCTGCATTTTCTCCTTTTCTCATTACGTTTTCAATTAAATCAGAGTGCTTGAGGTAGTTTGGATCATGTTTTGATTGTCAACTGCAGATGCCTTCTATTTTGAAGGACTTAAAAATACATGTAATGTAAAAGGAAAACAAGAGCATCGCATGCTGATGCCAATGCTTGACTGCATTTGTTCGATTTTCAGTGAAAATTGCAAGTCAAAAAAGGGGCATAACTGTGTCAAAAACACTTTGATGATTACCTGCCCTTGTTGTAAAGGTTCCATTTTGATAATTAAGAGTTTGGTCATGTTTGAAGTAAAAATCTTTAATAAGAGAGATAATATAAAATGTTAAAGTTTTTGCACAAAGACAATGATGACGTAGACGCAGACTGGGCTATGACAGTAACTTGATGTTTTTTTCAAAACAGCCAAGCTAAAAGTTAAACAAAAAGGAATGAATCAATTTACAGGTTAAAGGTGCAGAAAAATCAATACTCTATAACTCACAGTCTTAGAACTCAACATGCCAGTAGTACCTCCAAAATCCCCTGGTTCTATGATGACAACTTTGACCCCAAATTTCATCATCTCAAGTCGCAAAACATCCGAGAAAGCTTCTACTGCATACTTCGTGGCACCATAAACAGAGTTACTGGGTAGACAAATTCTTCCTTTAGCACTTGTTACATTGACAATGCGTCCTAAAAATTAAAACAAGAGCACCACATATGTGTGCCAACACTCTGCTACAATTGCTTGATTTTCACTGAAAATTCCAAGTCGAAAAAGGAGCATAACTGTGTCAAAACTACTTTGATGGTTATCTGCCCTTGTTGTATAAGTTCCCTTTCGATAGTTAACAATTCTTCTAGTTTGAAGTAAATATCTGCAGTAATAAAAGAAATATTACAAAATGTAAGAGTTTTTGCATGACAACGAAATAGACGACGGCGGGGCTATGACAATACCTTGATGTTTCCTTCAATAACAGCCAAGCTAAAAAATTCAAAATACTGTTCTTGAAAACAAATTTGCAGCAGATGAATTGGAAAACATACATCTCAAATTAAGATAATCAAATGAGTGAAACACAAACATGTGGCAAGAGGATGAGTTGCTCAATTGAGTAATTTGTCTTTCTGCCACATTAAAAAACATGTGCAGGGGATCAAAGATGTTTCTTTTTTTCAACATTTGTATCAGCCATGCTGTGTGAAAAAAGGGGGCTTAATGCATCTACAAAAATTATCTCCCCATATCAGCCTGCGCAAACTGATATGGGTCGAAGCTTTTTGCTATAGGTAAATTATCTGCATGTCCAAGGACGATTCTACCTCATGATTCAATTACTTGTTTGACAATATGGATTTTATTGACCCATATTAACTCTTTACCACACGACAAAGATGTAGACTAGTCCAAATTGAAAGCATTTGCAGAGGACAATAAAAATGTGGCTCAAGTCCTGGAATTTCTCTTTGATAGGGTAGAAAACATTGTGGGAAAAGGAGAAAATGCTGATTACCAGCATTTTCTCCTTTTCCCACAAGGTTTTCAAAAGGATTCTTCTTCAGGGTCGTTAAAAGTCGGGATTGTGTGGTAAAGAGTTATACGAAATATATGAGCTATGCTCTAGTAAATAGGGGCTTAATGCATCTCTGTGATGCATGATACCAAGCCAGTCATCACATGATCATGGATCAATAAAGCCCATTTTGTCAAACAACCAACTGAATCATGAGGTAGACTTGTCTTTTGACATACACACAGAAAATTGACCAATAGAAAAAAGTTTTGACCCAGGTCAGCCTGTGATGGCTGACCTGGGTCAATACTTTTCGCAGATGCATTAAGCCCTCTTTTCACAGAGCATGGCTCGTGTAAGACATGCAGGGGATTCCCAGTGTTCTTTCTTCCAGCATTTATGTAAGAAATTCTGGGGGAATTAAAGATTTTAACTTTAAAATGAAATAACTAAGTTTTGACAAAGCTGTGAGATAACTGATATGGCTATCAATATGATTAGTTTTGGTGAAGAACCTACATTGTCAATATCCTTTGATTTACCATTCCTGGTTAATTGTCAACCTATCATACTTTATTACAGAATAGAAAAAAAATTAAAAGGTAAGGAAATATGGATTTACCCCTCTACCACATGGTCCTGCATTTCAACGACCCTAAAGATGAAGACTTTAGAAAACATTGTGAAAAAAAGGAGAATATGCAGGTTACCAACATTTTCCCCTTATCCCACAATGTTTTCTACCGTACCCCACCCCACTCCAAAAAAAGTTTTTGAGTCACATTTACTTTGTTGTCTGCAAATTGCAATTTGAGAAAGTCTAAAATTTTATTTTTCTGTAAAGAGTAAGGAGGAATGGAAATTATTGTAGAAAAACAAGGATTTCAACTGCTTTTTCTTTCCCCAAAAGCACTCTAGCTCAGGAGCCTATACCATAAATAACATAGAGTTAACTCTTTACCACACAATCCCGAGTTTTAATGACTCTGAAGACAAAGCCTTTTGAAAATATTGTGGGAAAAAGAGAAAATGCTGGTAACCAGCATTTTCTCCTTTTCTCACAATGTTTTTACCCTATAAAATACAGAAATCATCAAGTAAGTTATATTTGATTTGTCATCTGCAAATGCTTCGATTTGGTTCTGTCCAAAAATTTGTCATTTGGTAAAGGGTTAAAACCTAGATTCATCTGTTTTTTTGTTCCTGTAGTCTTGCTCATGCACAATCTATGTACAGTACATACCTTTATTTCTTCTGATCTGAGGAAGGAAAGCTTTGGTGACCTTCACAACGCCAAAGTAATTAACCTCTGAGACCTTTCTATACTGATCAATGGTACAAAACTCTATGTCACCCACAAAATTAAGGGCAGCATTGTTCACAACAGCCCACAGACCTGGTCCAAGTACAAGAATAATACATCACTTTTACAAACCAAAAGGCCTCGCCTATCTCAGAGTAGCAATGAATTTGGCTATTCGACTCTTTATCAGATGACAAGATGAGTATTTTAGAAAGGTCTACTAGGGTTGTCCCAGTAAATCAAGGACTAAGCTTACAGTAGAACAAGAGGGCCATGATGGCCCTGTATAACTCCACTGGTTTTTGATCTGTTACCACACAATCCTGAATTTTAACGACCCTTAGAAAGAAAGCTTTTCAAAACATCATGAAAAAGGAGAAAAAGCTGGTAACCAGTACTTTCTAAGTTTCCCACAGTGCTTTCTACCTTTCGTAAAACATTTTTCAATTTTTGCATCACATTTATTTGTTGTCTTTGCAAATACTTTCCATATTTGACTAGTGTACAATTTTGTTGTGCGGTAAATAGTTAAAAAGTTGTACTATGAAAATAGCCTAGCCCCCACCCCCCCTCCCAACCAGTACCCCCCACAACCACTACCCCCCCCCCCACACACACACACATACACACAACAACAACAAAAAAGTCATTTTATTTTCAAATGCAAAGATGATGTCAATGAATACAAGCAGGTCTAATCGAGTACCATTCATACCAAATATTAGTGTTCTCTAGCAACAAGAAGACTTCCAGATCTTAGATGCAGAAAACAATTTTTCAATGGCATAAATGGTAAAGTTCTGAAACAAAAAACGAATGACAGAAACTTTTTAACCTTAATTTATACTAGGTTTTAGACTCATCTAAGCATGAATGTAAACATCAAAATAAATCACTCTTACTGAAAACTGAACAATATTTTTGCAAAAAACTTGAATACCAACCACCAATTATGTATTATTCCAGTGTGATTATCAAGTGGGATAAATGGTACTAAACTATATATCTATTATAACAAGAGTTGTCTCCCTTGTTCAGTACACAAAAGTTGGTGATTCTTTCAGTTTTCAGTTTGTAGGTCCCTAAAAAACCTGTAAGGGTGCAGGGTGGGGCAGGTTTTGACCCCAGGGCTATAAAAGGGACAATCATTGTAGAGGTCTACTTCATGATATATATATATAGGTCTTACAGTTAGGATCAAAAAATTTTTTGAAGTTTTCACTATATAAGCTCATGTAAAACTTGTGACCCTTGGGGTGGGGTCAATTTTGACCCCAGGGCTATAATTAGAATAACATTAGTAAAGGTCCACTAGATGGCGATACATGCAAAATTTGGTAGCCCTCGGCTTAATAGTTTAGAAAAAAAAAGAGATTTTTAAATTTTAACTTTATAAGCCTATGTAAAACTTGTGACCCCCAAGGGCTATAATTTTGAGTCATTTTGGTCAAGGTCTATTTGATGAAGCTACAAGCAAATTTGGTAGCCCTAGGCTTTATGATTTCTGACCATAAGATTTTTAAAGATTTTCAATATTCTTCAGTTTTGTTGCCATGGCAACCTGAGTTTTCATTGAAATCAATTTCTTCAAGGAATTCTGAAGAGGGCCTGGCAGGATCATTTCTGTAGAGTTTCATCAAAAGTGAATCTGTAGTTTCAGAGAAGATGTTTGAAAAAAAAAAGCTAACACACATACAAAAGGAAGGACAGATGGACGCAGGCATGCACAGATGCATGATGACACCAGGCCATGACATAAGCCTGCTGGCCTTTGGCCAGTAAAGCTAAAAAGTAACCACCACACAACCTTTCAATTTTCATGTATGTTATATACATTCATTCTGTGTTCAAACACAAAATTGCAGTGAAATATATACAAGCTTAACATCTCTCTGCACAGCATAAAACTAAAGGGTATGCTAGCATGGTGCATGTTGGCCATGTCAACGTCATGGTCATTTAAGTCATGCCCAGAAACATTTACTTCTCTTAAAAGTACTTAAACACCGTCAGCCATACACTTGTGATGGTGCCTTTTATGATCGAGTGAGGATGGCTTTCAT
This sequence comes from Tridacna gigas, assembly GCA_945859785.2. NCBI lineage: Eukaryota > Metazoa > Mollusca > Bivalvia > Cardiida > Cardiidae > Tridacna > Tridacna gigas. Next base: position 25,354,648 of record OX244030.2, read on the forward strand.
GGTTTTTCCATACAATAGACATCCTTTTATTTATCTTCTGGCTTGAACTACTGGACCCATGTCTTGCCCATGCTGGTAATACTAGTCAGAAAGGTGTGGTCACTTTTAATATTAAGCCTTTACCAGACAACAAAATTTTAGCCTTGTCCAAACTGAAAGCATTTGCAGACGACAATTTCAATTTGGCTAAAATGGTGCAATTTTTCTTTGATTGGGTAGAAAACATTGTGGGAAAAGGAGAAAATGCTGGTTACCAGCATTTTCTCCTTTTCCCACAATGTTTTCAAAAGGCTTCTTTCCCAGGGGCGTCAAAAGGCGTCATTGTGTGGTAAAGGGTTAAGAAGAAGTGTCCTTGACTTTCTTCCTATCTTATATTTGATGCCATGCTGTCTACCATATTTATAATTGATTTATTTGATTTCTAACTTTTTCTAATTCTTTCTAAAACACCTCATGGAACATGAGAACCATGAAAAAGATGGATGACTTACCATTTAAACAGGCTTTCCTTGTGTACTCTACAGCATCTTTGATGGATTCATCATCTGTCACATCTAGCTTGATGACATGTATTCTACCAGAGTCACTCCATGTTTTAAGTATTTCAGCACCCTCTCCTTTGTCATCTAAACAACCAGCTATTACGGTGAATTCCAGTGAGTCTAGTCGCTTCACTAGTGCATGACCAAACCCTGTGCAAGAGATGGAATACATGGATCCCTTGCGATGAGATAAACCGACTTCCTTGGTTACAGTCGCAAAGGGCTCACAAACAACCGCAGTAAATACATCTATACAGTATAGCAGAAAGGCTAATTAAATCATGCTGTCGTGACTGTTTCTATCGATTAAATTCCCCAAAAATATTCCTTTTCAAATGTTTCTGTCAATGCTGGATTCTCAGTAAGAAATATATGGATACTTGAACTTATTTACACAAGGATTTGTACAAAAAGTGTAAATTTCAGTGGCTACGAACAATGTAATACCTGTGCCAGCAAAGTTTTGAAATTCTACGAGAAAGAATGAAACACCTCATAAACCTCAGTTTTGCTTAAAAATAACAGAATTAAAGATCATTAATATTTTTTGTAAGGCTTGTTAGGTTGTCTCAACATCATATTCCATAATAAATTACACTAAATTACAAGTTTTTTTAAAATATTTATAGATTGTCTTATTCAACATAGAGGTGGATGTCTAAGAAATGTTTAAATTTCAATTTAAGGGAAAATGGTTGCCTGATGATTTTAAAATATGTTAAGCGTGTTGTCAATTAAGAAACTTGTTAATATTATTGGCGGTAGTTTGTTTTATCTTCTGATATACTGAAGACAACAGGTGGTCGAGTGGATTATAGCGGCAATCAAACACAAGTCCTATCAGTTAACAGTTTACCAACATACCCTTTGAAATGGCAGATGTGCTAATCCACCTAAATATCGCCAAGTCAAAAGCTGATTTAATTAACACAAGTTGCCTTCTGAATTGAACTTGCAAAATTGTACAAAACAGAACTTAGTCGGTTTCATACTGTAATTGAAATCTACATGCACCTTCAGTAAAGAATACATGTAAATGTACTTAATTTAAGTAGCAAATGGTTTGAATCCAAGAATAAACTGCATTCTTTTTTTTGCACTCTGATCTGTATCTACACATTCAGCATTCTTTATGCACCAAGGGTTAATATTAACATCAAATTGTAACACTGATGACACATGCCCCTTTTTGGATGTGCAGAGATTATACACAAGGTTAGCTATTTTAGTGAACGTACTATCTTATTATTACTATTTCATATATTTTACCTTTGTTTTTTCACTGTAAAACAGTTTATGTCTTTTTCAGAGAGTTTCAGAGGGGAAAAAAAAAAACTAACAATAATTAATCCATTGTGTAATACAGCGTTCATCAAAACTCTTTGCTCATGTCCCATTGTCAATCATAATCATGATGCAAACTTGTAATCTCACGTAAGCCATACACGATCGGAAAGCACATCTTTTAAACTTTTTCCTAAAATTCAAGAGCTGTAAACACACATAATATCACACTTCTCCACCATCAACAGTCGCTGGTTTGTGAGCCGAAATAGCAGACAGCAAGGCCAAATAAATGCTATGACATGATTGGTCAAATATCAATTTCCACGGATCCATGTATACTGCAGCATATGATTACACCCATCTAGTAACTGAACATTAACTCTTTTCCAAATGATAGAATTTTAGACTTGTCCAAACTGAAAGCATTTGCAGACGACCAATAAAAGTCACAAAAATGACGATTTCAATCTCTGAAAGGGTAGAAATCATTGTGGGAAAAGGAGAAAATGCTGGTTACCAGCATTTTCTCCTTTTCACACAATGTTTTCAAAAGGTTATTTCCTCAGGGTTGTTAAAACTCAGGATTGTGTGGTAAAGGGTTACTAAAGAACAAGATTGAACAAAGGAAAAAAAAACAACATTACCATATTTCGATGTCAGGATAGTTATTGGAGATCTGGAGGCTCTTTAATTCAACAAAATACAACGTCCAGAAAACAGACTTTTTTTTGTCTTGTAGCAGGCCACTTTCGAAAACATTGTTGCAAAAGGAGATAATGGTCATAATGAGCAATTTCTCCCTTAGCAACTATGTTTATGAACAGATTGATATATTAGACCTTAATTGATGTTACATAGATTATAACTTAACTCTTTACCAAACGACAAAATTTTCAGCAGGTCCAAATTGAAAGCATTTGCAGACAACAAATAGGATGTTCCTCAAAATTTGAACTTTGTTTTGGGAAAGGTAGAAAACATTGTGCAAAAAGGAGAAAATGCTGATTACCAGCATTTTCTCCTTTTCTCACAATGTTTTCAGAGGCTTTCTCTCTAAGGGCCGTTGAAAGTCAGGCTTGTGTGGTGAAGGATTAATTCTTGTTGTCTGTTTTTAATTTGTTTTTGTCTATTCATGTCATTTGGTTTTTTTTTTCCAAGTTGTGTAATTGAAAATTTGTGTAAAAAGGTCATTTGTGTAACTCTTTACCACATGACAATATTTTAGATGTGTCCAAATTAAAAGTATTTGCAGGCCACAATTTAACTGTGGTTCTAATGATAGGGTTTGTCTTTTAAAGGGTGGAAAACAGTGTGGGAAAAGGAGAAACTGCTGGTTACCACAATGTTTTTAAAAGCCTTCTACTGCATTGTGTGGTAAAGGGTCTAAAATACCTGAATACAATCAATGCTTCATTGAATATTTCTTTTTTCCTGAAGAACCTAAAATTTTGTCCTCTGGTAAAAAGCAAAACTTTTATTGGCTCTACAAATCTACATCTATACCTGTATCACATCCTGTAACAATAACTCCCTGTTTATCCACAGTGATAGCCTTATATGTCAATTTCTTGAACAACGCATTGGTACCAAGAAACACAGTGACAGTAATGATGACCACAGCAACAACCTTCTGTACAACAATGAATGGCAGTACTGCCAATACTGCAAGGTAAATTACCTCAAATGAGTGAAAGGCAAGCAGAGTCTTCAGATTCATTTCCCATGCAGCCCTGAAAGTACAAACGGTGAAATAAAAAAGATTCCAGAGTATTATAGTGAAAATATATAACCCTTTACCACACAATGATGACTTCTAACAACCCAGAGGAAGAAGCCTTTTGAAAACTTTGTAGGAAGAGGAGAAAATGTGGGTAACCAGCATTTTCTCCTTTTTCTACAACATTTCATTTCCCATGCAGCCCTGAAAGTACAAAAGGTGAAATAAAAAAGATTCCAGAGTATTACAGTGAAAATATATAACCCTTTACTACACAATGACGACTTCTAACACCCCAGAGGAAGAAGCCTTCTAGAAACTTTGTAGGAAAAGGAGAAAATGCTGGTAACCAGCATTTTCTCCTTTTTCTACAATATTTTATGCCCTTGCAAAGCCAAATTCCATAATTTGAAGTCTACATAATTTGTCGTCTGCAACTTCTTTGAAATTGGACCAGCCTAAAATTTATGAAAATGCTTTTATAGCATTTGGGTCATAGACATATGGAATTATCTAAGTAACAATGTTGTAAATGCACCAAGTCTTAAATCATTTAAAAGTAGACTCAACAATCATTGGAAAAACCACCCATTAAAATTCACTACTTGCTGCAACCAAACCTACGCACAGTCAACAAAACCCAACAGAGGGAGGGTACCGACAGAGGGACCTATATAGGTTTTAATATTTAAACTGCTCTTTAACAGCCACTTTGTTAATTTAGCTCCCACACTGCATTTAAATCGCTGCATTAACAGCCTTGAGAGTAGCATTTCACACGTTGATGCAATTCACTGCACAGTTTTCTAGAAATTTAGAATATCTTTTTGTGGTTCGAGAACAGGGACCCCCTAGAAATTTGGTTAGTCGACGACAAGCAGTTGCTTTTTCACATTTATTTTTGTTATTGTCTACACCATCAAAAGTTCTCTTTAGCCATGTGATATATACGTACAGATTCGCTTTTTAAAATAGTGTCTTCTTGAACAGGAGACGCCTGGTTCCTCAATATTTAGACCTAAATAATATTTAAGGAAGCCGAGAGACTTTCGACGTCTAAAAACAGCTGACAAATCGCACTCGTCAGAACTCGGCCGATTCCGTATCTACATCTAATCACCGAAGTATGCCGAATACTGTCAACCGGTTCGGCGTAAAATTTACGTTGGCGTAAGTTATACGGACTATAGCTAAACTGCCGTAACAAATACTGCATTACCTCGCCTTAGATGCTGTATTTTAACGAGCACATTGTTTACCGCTCCTTTTCGTTCAACTTATTATCAAGACTATAACTTGAAATAATCTATATGCAGGTAAAAACTATAAACTCGAATACTCGTCCTTTTTAAAAACAATAGTTTGCGTAAAAAGCCTACTTGTTTTTACCACTGGACATATCTTATCTTTTAATCGCATTAATCGCAAACTGTCAAGTAACGCTGAGCGTAAGCAAGGATCCGACAGCATGAGAACACAAGCTGAATTAGGTATGTTTCAATCTCAAGGGGCTTGAAGAAATGGTAGGATTATTTGGGTAAGTTAAAAATCTTCACCTGCCAACCGTCAAAATTTCTTACCCTGGCCACACTTTTTAATTGAGCTATGCTCTGGCAAAAGGGGGCAAAAAGGGGCTTAATGCATCTCCGTGATGCATGATACTGAGCAAGTCATTTCATGATCATAGATCCATAAAAGTCTATCTAAGAACCGACTTAATCATGAAGTAAACTTGTCCTTTAATTTTCAGAAAATTGACCAATGGCAAGAGGCTTCGGCCCAGGTCAGCCTGCGATACTGTTTGCAGATGCATTAAGCCCCCTTTTTAAAGAGCCTGGCTCATTTTAGTTTTTCAAGCAAATACCCACTAAGGTTACGGTAAAGTTATAATATCGCTTCTAAGCGTACAAGCTATTACACCGAATATATGGTCTGTGTGATTAAAAAAAAAAAAATAAGAGCCTAAAGCAACATACAATATCTGCTTAAAGCGTATGTAATTCGCATAAGGATTAAAATTAATGCAGTCTGCACATTACATGAAGCTTGATATTTTACTCTTGCCTATCGGTTTCTCTTCCTTTTTGTGAGAATGTTCTCGTATTCTTAGCGAGCAGTTTTATCCATTTGCCATCATTATCTATCACGTATTCAGCATTAATTAATGCTGATAATCCCTACTTTTAAAAGGATGACTTCGAAGTCGCCAGCTCCGATTTTGTTTCCGTGGTAAGGAGTTAACCATTAGAAAACAGGGAAAAAGTGCAGTCGATACTATCAGTCCGTGTAAGGATAAATGAGCCATGCTCTGTAAAAGGGGGCTTACTGCATCTCCGTGATGCATGATACCAGGGATCGTATATTTACGTAATATAAGATCCCTGATGATACCAAGCAGGTCATCACATGACCATGGATCCATTAGGTCCATTTGTCTAACAACCGACTGTATCATAAGGTAGATTAGTCCTCGACATACAGATAATTGACCAATAGCGAAAAGTTTCGGCCCAGGTCGGCCTGCGCGGACTGCGCAGGCTGACCTGAGTCGATACTTTTCGCAGATGCATTAACCCTTTACCAGACGAAAGAATTTAGCCTTATCCAAACTGAAAGCATTTGCAGACAACAATTGCAATGTGGCTCAAATTGTACAATTTTTCTTTGATAGGGCAGAAACCATTGTGAGAAGAGGAGAAAATGCTGGTTAACAGCATTTTCTCCTTTTTCTGCACTGTTTTCAAAAGGCTTCTTTTTAAAGGGTCGTTAAAAGGCGACATTGTGTGGTAAAGGATTAAGCCCCCCTTTTACAGAGTATAGCTCATTTTCACTCACCTTAATCCCCCCCCCCCCACACACACACATTCTTACAGCGCTTTTAACCGATTTCAGCATGTCTTAAATAGCCTGAAGGGTAACGGGTAAAGGGTTTAATTGAATGATGTCTCTGAATGACAATCGCTTATTGGAGAGGTCATCAGACCTCTCCAAGAGTGGTGAGTTTAAAACGCAGACTGCCACAGAATTCGCTGTCTAAATCCATTTTTCTTGCGAAATTAGTATGGTACACAGTCTGTTTCATCATGGTTTTGTAAATAAAGCGAAATCAAAAAAACGAAATAAGAAATAGACGTGGTTCTATTTTTAGGAATGACAGACAACTCGTCCCAAAGACAACTCGCCCAAAAGACAACTCGCCCCACAAAAAAATCGTCGTGTAGTTTTATAAATACGTTCAGGTGAGAGTAATAAGAGCGGGGCGAGTTGTCTTATATGTGGGACGAGTTGTCTCATAACTTGGGGCTAGTTGTCTTCTGAAGGTGAGTCGAGTTGCCTTGTGGCGAGGTTTTTTGGGGGGCGAGTTGCCTTGGGGCGAGTTATCTTTGGGGCTAGTTGTCCTGCACCCACTTTTAGATATGACGAATTTCAGAAAAGATTTGTTACATTAATTTGCCATGATTCAAATGACCTCTCAAATAACTTTGATTCTTCATTAAGCAAATAAATCTAAGCAGAAGAAAAAGTATGAAGAATTTTGTCAAAAAAGAGAAAGAAGACCGCTAGACAAGATCATGCGACTTGAGAAGGCGGAAAGAAGATCAAATGACCGTCATGTAAAGCAAAAGAGGTTGAAATTAAAGGCCAATAAACTATTTGAAAACACTGACGCTGACCTCTCCTGGCTTCTTTTTGAAAGAAGCCAACTTGTGTTACATTTATGTTTACAACTCACTGTTGACGTTTTGTTGTTGTTGTTGTTGTTGTTATACGCCTTCTGTCCAAATTTGTTTAAAATGAAGGCTTAACCGAGCCCAGGTAGCTCAGTCGGTTGCGCACTGCACTTGAGAACAGAGGTCGCTGGTTCGATACCCGGTTCGATCCTCGGTTCGGCCAATAACTTTCCGAGGATTAATGATAGTCATTGCGACAGGATTTGTTCCTCTTTCCCTGCTGACCATTATTTCGACGATGGTTACGTGGGAAAGCAGCCAGTGGCTTGGAAAGAATATTGTGCAGAGTACTGGTGAAAGAAACTCCTGGAAAGCGTGGATAGGTGCAGTGGCCGTCGCGAAATAATGTTGAAAACGGCGTAAAACAACATACAATCATTAAAATGGCCATGCTTCTGTTAGTCTTGTTCTCTGAATACCTGTCTTACCGTCTACGAGTCTGCATTCCTGTGCGTTACCTTGTCCGTATTTTTTATCCATGTCCTTCTCTGTTGTACCTCTGTCTGCCTGCTTTCCCGTCCGTCCGTCTATCCATGACCTAACATCGTAACAGCATACGTAAGTTCATTTATATAACGTCAACGGTTCACAATTTATGTTTCCTGGGCCAACATTTATGTTTTGAACCTGGTACCAGGCTACAATATTTTAAACTTATAGTAATAGTATGTATCTTTAAAGGGTAGAAACACTTTGAGAAAAGGAGAACATGCTGTTTATCAGCACTTTCTCCTTCTCTCATGATGTTTCAAAAACCTTCTTCCTCAAGGCGTGTTAAAACTCTTATTTGCTTGGTAGAGGGTTTAACCATTGAACTGCAAAATACATGTAGATTAAATGATTATTTCTAGCAAATTGTAAAACCAGAATATATCGCGACTACAAGTTTAATTTCGCCGAAATAAACCTCTTCCTATCGATGTGGATCAAAGATCAGACTGTATACGTTCCATACACTGTATACTGTATACGTTCCGTACAGTCTGATCTAGGATCTACACTGTCTGCATAAGTGATTTTTAGTTGCGGTTAGCAGCCTAAAAAGTTGATATTTTGAAAGTCGAGATTTTGGGCGAAAATAATCAAAATGGTCGTTTTTTGCTATTGAATGTGCATGTTGTTTTAGCCTTTGGCAATGTTTAAACCTTTAGTAATGTTTTATATCCTTAGCAAGCAATCCCGTGTGTTTACTACATTGATGAGGAAAGCTTGAAAGATACATATATACTCGTTTTCAGCCAGTTTTAACCCTCATCCTCCAAAATATATTAAATAAAACTTTCAGGCGGATAGTAAAAAACCAGAAAAAATGCTATTTAAAACTTTTTTTCTTTTTTCTTAGAGCAATATATCTCTTTATCGGACAGTGTAGATCCAAGATCAGACTGCACCTTTTGTGCACTCTGATCTTGATCTACACTGTCCGCAAAAGGTCCGTGAGTCACGCTTAGCAGCTTAAGGGTTTATCCATTTATCTTTATTTTATGAAACTATAGTCATGCTTGTATCTTCATGCCAAATGTTTCCCTTGACGGCTGCAAGGTTGCATAGATAACGAAGGATAGTAAACGAATTTCATTTTTTGGCAGCCTTCAAAGAAATCACTTTGTCGTTTTCGGTTTTAAATGGGTAGAAATTCTTTGAGTTTCTCTATCCCTTACACCGTATTGTATTGGTAAATTAACTATTTTTACAGAGTTTAACAAATTCTAAGCCATTCTACACACGTTCAAGTTTTAACGCCGTTTTTTTGTATGCAAACGGAGATAATGTCAGTAACCGGCATTGTTTCCTTATCTCGAGGTGTTTGTTTTCTACCCCTTCAAGGACAAATCTCATCCTTTGAGCCGGTTCGATTTGTTGTCTGCAACACTCGGCTTTCGATATGGACTTTTCTAAATTTGTGTCGTCTGTTACAGGTTAACGAGTTTATTCAGATATATAAGTATCAAGGCGTTTAATTCTTTCACTGGTAATGTCGCCTTGGAAAGCTTTTGCGGATGGCGTAGATCAAGATCAGATTGCACAAAACGTGCAGTCTGATCTTGATCTCACCATCCGCTTCCTGATACGCATCTTTGATTTAAATCGGCTTCAAATGCAACGAGAATTTCCTTTTAGACCTCGAGAATCTATTTATCTGGCCTCGAAAGTGTTAAAGGCAACTTATAGCGGGAGCCTGAGCATCGGGTGTCGCATGAATGGTAAACACGGCTTGCAGCACACCGGTCTACACCTAGTCCGAATCCCTTCCTGCAATATGTAATCTTTAACATAACGATAAAATTTGAGACCCCTGGAAATTGAAAGTATGAGCAGGCGACGAATAAACATGATGGGCAACGAAATTCATCTGTGAAAGAATAGAAAACATTGTAGGAAAAAAAGAAAATGCGTGTCTCCCGTACGATCCTTTCGCTTCTACTGATCCTCATATCTGTTGTGCCAAACAGTTTTATTTTTTCGCAATGTTTTCAAAAATATTTTCGCCACGGTTGTTTGAACACGGGATTGGATGATAAAGGGTTAATTAAAGCCTCTCTGAAGATTGATGAAAGTCATTGCAACTGTAATATTTGTCACCGCAGATAAATCGCAACAAGTTTTTTGCTTTTAAATGTGAAAAAGGAGGCAGTGGGTTAAAAAAAAAAACACCTTGCAATCCGTTGTACTGGCGAACAATTTCATCAAGTCTGTCTGTCTGTCTGTCTGTCTGTCTGTCTGTCTGTCTCTCTCTCTAGTCGGAAAGAGGAAGGGAAAGCGAAACACACAGGGCACATGGTCTGTTGCTGACTGACTGACAGACAGACAGACAAAAAAACTGATGCAAAACGAACTACAGACAGATACAGAGAGAGAGAGAGAGAGAGAGAGAGAGATATGGGGGGAGAGATGTAGCACTAGAATCAGAATTTGACGCCATAGAAGGTCAAGAGAATATAAATGGTAATATTAGTATTTACTAACGATAATGGGATATTTCCAGTAAGCGGTAATTAGTTCCTTCCTTCATTAAAACCTCTTCCCGCACCGAGAATCTCAACGTCTAGCTGCTTCAGCGGACATCGTAGATCAAGATCAGACTACACATTCTGTGCAGTCTGATCTTAGATCTATGATGTCCGATATCATCAGCTATTGTGGAACAAAAAATCGAATTTTTTTTTTTTCCTTTTGTCTAAAATGACCAGAACATTGACATATGAACACGTTTTGAAGGAATTACCTTTTGTTTCTGTTCCTGCTTCCTTTGCCGACCAATCTCATTTGTTCATAAACGTGCCTTTGTTTTATTTGTTGTAAATGGTGTTTAACCTCTGAAAAAATATTTCGTTTATTTATGTTTTGGTCAGTGCTTTTTTTTTTGTGGTCAGTGCACGTAGCCCTGCTATCCTGGAGGTCCTTTTATGTACTTCGAACAATAATCTGTCCAAGCTACCAGCTGCTTTCCTGCATAACAAGCGAATCCCTTGTTCATGCCCTGCAAGGTTTTCTGACTAAGGTACTGAGTTCGGCGTTGTTTTTTTTTTTTTCATTTTAGCTAAAAGGTTCTTCTGATAGTATCAGTAATTCAGTACATAAAGCATCTGCCGGTATACAGAGCTCCAGATACAGGAAATAATTTTTGATTTCAAAGTTGAAAATATTAATCACTCTCCACTAAACCCTATGTTATGGGTACTCATTAGAATCGTCTCATCGATACGATTCTAATGAGTACCCACAACATAGGGTTTGGAAGAGAAATAATGGATTTAGAATACCATCACTCCATTTTATCTGGAGGTCTGAGTATAGTTGTACTAATTAACAGATATCTATTTCTCTATGGATCTAGGATATATCTAGATGTAGCCGGCGATATTGACTGTTTTACCCTACAACTTTAAATGGGCATTAACTCAGATTTTTTAAACCCCCCCCCCCCCCCGGGGGGGGTGTGGGGGGGGCGGAGGGGTTAGAGAAAGTTTATATTTTGTGAGGAAAAATCACAAAAATCACAAGGACGTGGCTGTTTACCCTTAGCTAGGTAAAAACAAAAGTGGTGCTTTAACCTACGACCTACAAAAACCTACAAAAAATAGTCGGCACAGTGAGCTATGGAAACTATTAGTATTTCGAGTGTGATATCTTATTATATACCGGGAAAGTTTCCGGTTCAAATACATGCGTCGCACTCGGATAAAATACCACACATGACAGGAAAAAAATCTGTATCTATACAGTGTCAAATACGGATCAAAATATGGTTTGAAATACGGTTCAGCGGATATGGTTTGATGACGTAGGCCTATTTCACGCCCGGAATGTGCACGTTTTTATTTATAATTTGATTAGTCGAAATTTACGCTGTGTATTATTTATCCGCCATTCATAAAATTGATGTTGTTAGCCACCATTATTTGTTTCATTTTGTTCATCGTTTTCGCAATGGAGTAAAAATGTCGACAATGACAAACTTTTGTCGTTGAAAGTTATATATGTAGGTATAAATCTATCTAAAAGGAATCTTATCTTGTAGTAGGCCTACTTAACCTTCCTGGTGCTTTTATTTGCTTCTCACTACGTAAACCAAAACAAATCACATCGCGCGCGACCTTCAGTCTGGCGCGATGTGAAATTTTCTCGCGATGTTCGAATGAATCAAAGTACTGAAAGTACTGACAGACTAGCAAATTTGACTGATTGCATGGTGTTTAACCCTATTTTCAACATTATTTTAGTTATATAGCGGCGGCCAGTGCACATATCCATGCTTTTCTGGAGTATCTTTTACCAGTACTCCGCACAATATTCTTTCCAAGCCACTGGCTGCTTTCCCACATAACCACCGTCGAAACTGGAGAGAGGAATGAATCCTGTCGCAATCAATCCTCGGAAAGAAATTGCCCGAGCCGGGGATCGAACCAGCGACCTCCTGTTCTCATGTCCTGTATGCTACCGACTGAGCTACCCGGGCTATGCATGCTATTGGTTGACTATCATACAGTTTAACCCTTAACCTGCTAGAAAAACTAAATGAAACTTTCAAGCCAATGGTAAACCCCTGAATATTGCTATTTCAAACTTACATTTTGGAGAAAATATATCCTCTTATCGGACAGTGTAGATCCAAGAAAAGACTGCTGTTCTCTGCAGTCTGATCTTAATACACACTGTCCATAAAAGGTCACTGAGTCGCGGTGGTGCTGATTAAAGAAACTCCAGGAAAGCATCGATAGGTGCACTGGCCTTCATGATATCACCGGAATAATGTTGAAAACGGCGTTAAACACCATACAATCAATAAATCAATATCCAACAGTGCAAGATGTACTGAACTATTTAACTCTTTACGAAACGAAATTCAAAGCTGTTACAGACCACAAATTAAATGTGGCTGAATTGATGAAACTTGATTCCAAAAGGGCAGAAAACAATGTGGGAAAAGGGGAAATGCTGATTACCAGGGATTCTTCCCCGATGTCATTAAAACTCCGGATTTTGTGGTAAAGGGTTAATATTCTAAACGTAGAATAACAGTTTAACATAACAGTTTAACTGTACACAATGATCTAAATGATGAATGACTGAAGGAATGATAAGGGTTCCCTGTCCAGTGAGAGTTAATGCAGCTGGGATTTGCTACAAGTTACCTAGGTGTATTTATTTTTAGATTCATTCATAATGTTACAGTGCTGTAGGAATAACTGATAATAGCTTGCTTTGCATAGGTCACTTAATTTACATATAAGCAAAGATCTTGTTCCTTATAAATGACATCTTGTTCAGTCTATTACTTTGTAAGAAGACATGTTTAACTTGGAGTGGTAGAGATTTAGTGGTTTTTGTCAAAATGGTCATATATAACAGAATTAGGATTTCTAATAGAAAGAAGTATTTTACTGTGCGGCAGTATTAGGCAACTGTGGGGTTTTTTGTTTACTTTGACTCTCGGTCAATCATGATGCCTATAGACTAGCTTCGCTAGTCTAAAAAAACCAAGCACCGGGAAAGTTACTACAGCATAATATTCCGTATAGATTACTCCAAATACCCCAAGACATAGTTTTAATCAACAGTCATTTTAAATGGTCTTTAAAAGTCTCTTATTTTCATGACGATCCGGTAAATCAATGTAAATTCACCCATGAGAGAGAAAAAAAAAAAAAAAAAATACCCAGTCTATGTTCATATAGAAATGTTCATCACAAGACAAATAATCCAGCCACAGTAATTGTCCACAAATATTTCTAATCTCTCATGATTTTCAATCATAAATTATCAGTAACAGGTTATTTGACCTGGAACAAATGTGTCGGGGAACCGTGTGTCGAAATCTAGTTTCGGGGGAATGTTTTGATACCGAAAAACTCCCCTCCTGTGCGCTTTCCCCCCCCCCCCCCTCCCCCCATCCACCCACCACCATCGTGCCTTCGGCACTCGCTGCTATCCTCCGCCGGACCACTTTCCACTACACGGTGTCGGGCCTTCATAGACAGATGTACATAGATCTAGATCTATATATAAGATTTATTTAAAGTGGGCTACTTCTTTAAAGGCTCGAAAGTGGCCAAAACAACAATGCAGATGTTAAAATGCATTTAAATTTAGATCATACTATTGAAAAGTATATGGAAGATATTGTGAAGGTGACAATCTGTTATTGTATCAAGTGTTAATGACAGAAAATGAATCTTAAAATCAAGAAAAAAGTAAACAAAAGGCAGAGTGACCTAACACATTGTACAGATTGTAATATTTACAATTATTTCCTTAGATCTACTTTTAAAAGATATGACTTAAATTTAAATGCCCTTTAACAACCACTTTGTTTATTTTTGGAAGATATTGTTACTTTATGAATTCGTAGCCTGAAATAGACAGTCTTGTTTAGGCCTCGAATCTGTCACATCTTCCAAAGAACTAGTCTAATAGATCTAGATCTATGCAGGGATCGTAAATAAATCTACGATTCCTACATACTATATATATATGAGGCGTCAGATAGTAGACCTTAATCTGTTTAAGTAAATGGATCGATTCTTGTTGACAAAACTCTTATTTGTACAACTGCTGACACATTTTGCAAAGTAGGAAGCTTTCCGGACGGTATAAAAGTGCTAAATTCCTTTGTACGTGGCCTGTTGCGTTCGTAAGAGCTGTAACCCGACTTGGTGTCCAACTCGGCTTTGAACCAATCAGAAAAACACACGAGAAATCCCGGTTGACGTACGCATGCGCACGTCCCTACCGGTGTCTTTGCCACGTTGAAATCTGTCAACATCTATCTGTCACCATTTGATACTAAATTCACCGAAATGATGGTAATGAAAGCAGCGTTATTGGTAATATTTGTTGCAACGTGTTCAGTTGCATACAAAGAAGATAACAACGTTCTTGTTTTGACAGATACTGACATCGAAGATGCAATCAAAGAATACAAATACATTATGGTGGAATTTTGTAAGTTTTTCTTCGTGTATCTATGGTGGGTGGGGAAATCACTTGTGACAGCCCCTCTTTGCGTTAATCAATGTTATCTCGTGCCACATTTTTAAAATTGAGGCTAACATGTAAGGGTGCTGTAACGTGACGTTCTACTCGGAGATGAATTTAAAATAAGTGGAAATTTGACGGAAAGCAAGAAACACATGTCCATATGGTATCCGGTTAAAACGTCCCCCAGTCAGAACGTCCGGGTTTTGGTCAAAACATTCCAAATTTGGTCAAAATGTCCCCTCCAGATTTGGTTATAACTTCCCCACATATTTCCAATATTTGTCAGGGTTTTTTTTTTATACTTCTTTTCTTTTACTTACTTATAAATTCAGGGCTCGCTTTTAACATTTTTTTTTTCTACAGGCATTTTTTTGCAAGTGGATAAAATTTAAACTGGCAAAATTGTTGTTTTGACTAGCAACATCTGTTGTTCAGCTTAGAGAGAGTAAGTTGACTAAATATTAATCATAATCAGGTGTCAATCTTTTTTATTGTAAGTGATGCATGCACTTGAAATGAAAATAAAATCAGTGCAATAGTTCTTTAATAATATGTCTTTTTTCTAAATATTTTTGCTCAGTGTTTGTCACCCTAGCTGATTTTACAACACCATTTTATGAATAGGTTACTTATTGTAATTATGACATGTGCCATGTGCAATTTCACAGGTTTCACAGGAGCAAAAAAAAGGAACTGACTATTTTCATGTCAAGGCGAATGTTGAACTGGGAACCAGATCAAAACTTGTTCTCTGTTTCAATTTCTCACTTCTTATATCTGCATATAGGACACCTATAACCAGTGAGGCGAATCATACGGTTCGAGTGATTTCATCTCAACACTGTAACCAATGGAAATGCAGACTACATACAATGTTTGTTGTATCTAAAAGCCCAATCATAGACTTTTAGCTTAATTACCAACATATTCATAAAATATCCTATATTTTTTTACTTGCAAAAGAATTCAAGTGGCTATGCAATTAAATTGCAATATTGAATTTCAACTTGCATTGTGCAAGTATGCTAGTGTTAAAATCATACCCTGAATTTCCTATTTTTGTGCCTTGAAATACCTCTGAAATTCAATTTTCTTACTGCAAAGGTCATAAAGGGAAAATCTGAAATATCAAGGCCGAGCCCTGTAGCTCAGTCGGTAGCGTACAGGACTTGAGAACAGGAGGTCGCTGGTTCAATCCTCAGCTCGGCCCATTTCTTTCCGAGGATTGATAATAGTCATTGCGACAGGATTCATTCCTTTCTCACCGCTGACTATTGTTTTGACAATGGTTATGTGGGAAAACAGCCAGTGGCATGGACAGAATTTTGTGCGAAGTACTGGTAAAAGAAACTCCAGGAAAGCATGTATAGGTGCACTGGCTGCTGCAGTATAACTGAAATAATGTTGAAAACAGCATTAAACACCATACAATCAATCAGTGAAATATCAAAGCCAATCCAGATTTAAAAACCATTGAAAATATTCTATATGTACTGAGTGAGGTAGGTTTGGGGCATGAAATGAGAAATTGAATTCTATGTCAGACTTGAATCTCCAAATCATTTGACTGGTATCCTATTGAAGTGAAACGTGCATGCACGCACAGGTTTCAGGGCTTCCATTGCCAATCACCAGTGGCACCGGACAAGTTATCAAGGGAAAAAGTCACTGTTTATCACCGCTAATCAAACTTGGCATCAAGCTGCTTTTCTAGTGTAGAATTAAAGGTTTTAAGTTACATGCTATTCTTATTGACAGATCTATGTCAGATCATGAGGAAATACTACTCCAAAACTTAACAGGCATGAAAAAAAGATCGCTGCAAGAAACGCGAAAACCCATGAGGCTACAAAAATTGGTTTGACATCGTCGGATCGTAGGCATTTCAAACTGTCTATTCAGCTTTATCAATGACTTTGAACAGTAAATTTACATAAATATCTCTATAAAACAGTAAGTGAAAGCTAATTAGTGAAATGGAAAATTCTACTGGCCTTCAGGCTGTAAGTTGTCCCTCTGAAACTGGTCCTGTAAGTAAGGAAATTATAGCAAGCATCTTCTTTTTTTAAATTACCTATATTGTTTTCAATAGCAGCCGACTGCAGAGTTGGACTCACCAAAACAAATTTTCAATGCAACAGACCCTTACTGTTCTCCATAGATGCTTTATAATTGTCAATATTAAGTGCACTCCTAGAATTTCTCTTGCACGCCCAAACTTGTTTTCCAGGGAGCGCGTGCACTCCCAAAAAGAGATGTGAGTGGGAACACTGTCAGGGAATATAGACATATATATTCCAGTCAACAAGTTCTCTTGGTACTGTAATGGTGAACAAATCAGCTCCTGTGAGAAATAAGATTTATGGTTAAACAAAGGCGATAATGACCAAATGTAAACTGTTCATTGCATTTTGTGCTTGAATTTCATTTTGTAAAAAAATAAGACAGTGAATTATAATTCTGAGTGGCAAAAGTGGTATACCTGGGTAACTGAGGCTTTGGATCAGTCATGGCTTGCTTCCAAGTCTGTTGGAAAGAGACTGGCATCACAAAAGTGGGGGAGTATGTGCTCCGATCACACTCAAAAAGCAAAAAGCAAGTTGTAGAAAAGAAATGAGTTGGCAAGGAGAGGATGCTTTACTACGCTTTTTTCTCCCAAATTGATCTCCGACTTGATGACACAAATGTAATTGATACGAAAATTCCTTCTCCATCCTGAAGTACACATACCGTATATACTCGACTATAAGACACATTTTTTTCCCTAGAATTTTGAGCTTGAAGTAGGGGGAGCGTCTTATAAGCGCATAATCAAAGGACTTTGTAAAATTCCATCTGGGGAACCTACTTACCTGCCGACCTACACGAAGAGATACTACCACCTCCCGATCTAGTCACGCTGATGTAAAGTTTTAAGTGTCTCAGAAATGGTTGTAATTGCCGTCAATGTGAAGAAATAAAAGTTTGGAACAAACTTTTTTGTGTGTTTTACTTGATAATTTAGCTTTAAATCCATCGGGTATTCCTCTTGTTGTTGCACTCAGTGTATAATATGGCCCTCGAGTTGACTGTGATACATATCAAAGTACCTAGTGTATTAATTGACCCTGTGCAAATCTTAAATTTAATGATGAATTGATACTTTTTCATTATTGGTAATTTTGATCATTGAGATAAATTAAAATGATGTAATAACACAAGTAACCTAACAGAGGCAAATATTCCCAATATTTCTATCTAAGTAGAAATTTGGTAGTGTTTATCAGGTGATCATCGAGGTAAGGAAGTAAAGGGTTGTGATCGCAGTCTGTGTTTTAGGACACAGACAACACCTGTTTTTAATGAGATTGACAGCTAGATGTCAAACTTTCACAGCTTGAACTGACCAAGCATCCCATCCATAAATTAGTGCTGATATAACACCAGAGATTAACAATTAGCTTTAATTTACGACCAGGATAGCTGATTATACAATTATTCAGATTAAATCAGCAAGCATCAAGGTCTCCATTTTGATAGCTCAATGATTTAACGACCAAAAATTATCCTGACAATGTAGATATTTAACTCTTTACCAAAAGTCGCGATTATTAACAAATCGAAAGAAAAAGAATTTTGAAGACATTGTGGGAAAAGGTGAAAACGCTAGTAAAACAAATTTCAATTTTTGAGTCACAGTTACCTTTTTCTCCTTCAAATCCTATCAATTTGGACAAGTCTAAAATTTTGTCGTTTGGTATAGAGTTAAATCACATTGTGCTGGGTGTAAGATACCAGAGTACTTTGATCCTGTAATGTAACTCTTCACTGTCGAGGTAAACTTTATACACCCATTCATAAATAACAATTTTGAGTAAACCATCGAAGGCCTAATTTCCCTGATAGGATTATTTACACAAAAAATTGAGTGTTTTGGACTATGCATTACATTCTTTTCAAGTTGCTTTTTTTCAATTTTATAAAGAAATTGGACTTGAATCAAGATACGATCGGCTAAGATACAAGAGATGTATTTTGGGAATGATGAAACTCCAATAGACCGTAATGTCTGCAAGGCGTATTTCCAGCTGAATACTCAAACTTTTAGCATTCTTATGATCAGTGTGAAGTCTACCTGTGTCTTATAGGAGGTCATCGATGAAATCCCCGATTTTGAATCATGAAGTTGGGGGAGCGTCTTATAAGCAAAGGCGTCTTATAGTCGAGCATATACGGTAGTTCAGATACGTTTACAAAAAGCAGTTTTTGCTTCAGTCAAGCAAATGCTCACAGAAAAAGGGCTACAGAACTACTGCAGATTATGAAAGATTTTATGGTAAAGTTGAATTGAAAGGCTCAAAGGGGGAACAGTTTAAACAATAGCTTTTTTTGTGCAGGGGGGAGATTTTCTTTTCTGATATAATTGTTAATACTCTGTTGGTTGCTTGTTCAACAATTTGATGGACAAAGAAGTGTCTGTTTTTGACAGAAATGGTATAATTTTCTGTTAAAGGCCCAATAATGGCCAAATAAGATAATGCAGGTGTTAAAATGCATTTGAATTAAGTATTACCATAAAAAGTATGGAAAATTTTGTGAAGATGACAATCTGTTATTGCGTGGTCGGTCCCAAGTGTTAATGGCTAGAAATGAATTTCAAAATTTGGTGCAGAGTTAACAAAAGATTGCGATCTGGCAACTTTTAACATTTTTTAAAGGGGGGGGGTTATCTCTTTACCCAATAACAAAATTTTGCTCGTATCAGAAATTTTGTGCAGTAAGCAAACTAAATGTGACTCAAAAACTGAATTTTTTCTCTGGGTAAAGGAGAAAATCCTGGGAAGAAAGGGATTTCTTTCTGAGGGTCATTAAAACTTGGGATTGGTTCATAAAGGGTTAAAGGGGTTTTCTTAACCGTTTCCCAAACGATAAATTTTAGACTGGTCCAAATTGAAAGAGTTTGCAGATGACAATTGAATTTTAATTTACAGTGTTTTCAAAAGACTTGTACTGCAGACACGTGAAAACCAGGGCTTGTTTGGGAAAGGGTTAACCTGATATTTGCTTAGACATTACTTTACAAACATTAGAGTCTGTTCTTTTTTCAATTTGCCTGAGGATAAAATTTTGACTGTCATAAATTACAATGTGAAGTGTGTGATTGTTTGCTACTGAACAAGTCATATTTTGATTTATGAATGAGTGACATATGTGTGACCTGAAGGTTTATTGAATTGACCTGTCATTGGTTTATAGATGACAAAAGGCGCTGACCTTTCAATCGCTATTGTGCCTATCACAACTTGTGACCTCAGATCTAGATATGATGTGCCATTTGACATTCGGCCTTGCTAGAGCTAGTGTATCTTATGTTTTAACCCTTTACCAGACAACAAGGATTTTAGCCTTGTCCAAAATGAAAGCATTTGCAGACGACTATTTCAGTGTGGCTCAAATGGTGCAACTTTTTTTGATAGGGTAGAAAACATTGTAGGAAAAGAAGAAAATGCTGGTTACCAGCATTTTCTCCTTTTCCCACAATGTTTCCAAAAGGCTTCTTTCCCAGGGGCGTCAAAAGGTGGCATTATGCAATAAAGGGTTAACTCTTTACCAAATGACAAAATTTTAGACTTGTCCAGATTGAAAGCAATTGCAGATGACAAAAGGAATGACTCAAAAATTGAGATTTTTTTTATTTGGAAGGATAGAAAACATTGTTGGAAAAGAAGAAAAGGCTGATTACCAGCATTTTCTCTGTTTTTCAACATTTTTTTCAAAAGTGGTATTCACCATTGCAAATCAGTTACACACTAAAGACAGCACTGCATGTATGACATAATATGCTAATAGTCATGGTAGAATAATTACCAACTTGGAGTGTTATGTGGTTTGGGACAATTAAAATTCACTAAAATTTACCTTGCTTATTTGACCCTTTCATCAGCGTAAGTGAAAACAGGCTTTTGCAAATGGGATAGATCAAGATCAGACTGCATATTCTGTACAGTCTGGTCTTGGATCCATGCCATCCCTTTGTTGTGATTCATCTGATGAGATAGAAGTGTTTCTGAGTTTTAGTAGATGTTATTCTGGCTATCAAAAGAGGTCAATTGTATGTAATTAGAGCTGAGAAAGTTAACACTTTACCACACAACAAAAATGCAGACTTGTCCAAATCCAAAGCATTTGCTGACAACAGTTTAAATGTGGCTCAAGTGATAGAACCAGACATTGAAAGAGTAGAAAAATATTGTGGAAAAAGGAGAAATTGTTGCTGACCAGTATTTTCTCCTTTCCTCACAATGTTTGCAAAAGGCTTCTTTTCTAAGGTCGTTAGAAGAAGATTGTATATTAAAGGGTTAAATGACATTGTTTAGAAATATGGGGAGGGCTCCATCAACAATTTTGTTGTGGCTAAAATGATAGAATTTATCTTTGATAAGATAAAAAACATTGGGGGAAAAGGAGAAAAACCAACATTTTCTTCATTTCCCACAATGTTTACAAAAGGGCTCTTTCTCAGGGTCTTTAGAAGTTAGGATTGTGTGGTAAAGGATTAAGTGTGTAACAACTTGTTTTTTGTTAATTGCCATCATTCTGGATGAATATTACAACATAACATTTTAATATTATGATGTAACATAACAAGACATTATGATACCATATTTTGGACTATTTGATATGTGAGATGCAGATTTCACTTAATGTCTGATACCATCTATGAGTGATGCATGTATCTCAACCAGAGGTTTTGTGGGTACATGATAGATTTGAGCCATGCTCTGGCAAAAGGAGATTTAACACATTTCTGCGATGCATTATACCAAGCAAGTCATCATGTAATTGTGGGTGCATGATATCCATTTTGTCTAATAACTGACTGAAACTTGAGGTAGACTGGTCTTTTGACATTACAGAAAATTGAACAGTAGCAAAAAGTTTCGATCCAGGTCAGCCTGTGCGGACTGTGCAGGCTGACCTGAGTTGATAGTTTTGCAGATGTATTAAGTCCCCTTTTCACAGAGCATTGCTTTTTTTTTTCTTACCTTTCAGATGCCCCATGGTGTGGTCACTGCAAAGCCCTTGCTCCAGAATATGACAAAGCTGCCAAGGCCCTTCTTGACGAGAATTCTGAGATCAAACTGGCTAAAGTAGATGCTACAGAGTCATCAGTATGTGCCAAGAAATATAAAGTTCAGGGCTATCCAACTATCAAATTCTTCAAAAATGGTATTCCCACAGATTACAATGGTGAGTTCTTATCTTTTACCCATCCAAATCTTTACCAAGTGACAAAATGGGAGACATCGTAATTGAAAGCATTTACAGAAGACAAAATAAACTTAGCTCAAATGATAGAAATAATTTTAGAAAAAGTAGAAAACATTGTGGGAAAAGGAGAAATTGGGTAACCAGCATTTTCTCCTTTCTCCCACAATGAATGTTCCTAAAAGCCCCTTACTTCAGGGTCAACAAAACTTTGGATTGACCACAAAAGGGTTAATAGTGATTAGACAGTGACATTTTAAACATACCAGCACTTAGATTGAAAGCATTTGTAGGCGCCATGTTCATCCCTAGAGCGCCAAATAAAACTTAACAGAAATGTTTATCCTAGAAATATGATCTGAGTAATAGCAATTTCATGGTTGCTTTTGCGTACAGTGTTTCAGCATAGCGGACAGTATAGATCAAAGATCAGGGTGCAGCCTGGTCTTGATCTGCACTGGTGGCAAAGTTAATCATAGTCGTGAAAGGGTCTTACAGGGTTAAATGTGACACAGATGAGGAAATTGTAGAAAGCATTGTGGGCGCAGTATTTTCAAAAGCTTTCCTCTAGCGGAGTATTAAGCAAAGTTTAAAGTGTGATAAAATGTCCTTGAACAAGGTATGATTGCAAAGATCTAATCTAGCACTAATGAAATCCAGAAAAAAGTCGTGAAAAGCAAGCTGTCACCATTTTAAGACTGGGATACTGTGAAATGCAGCAGAAAAAGACATTTAACCCTTTACCACACAATCCCGATTTTTAACAACCCTGAGAAAGAAACCTTTTGAAAACATTGTGGGAAAAGGAGGAAATGCTGGTAACCAGCATTTTCTCCTTTTCCCACAATGTTTTCTACCCTTTCCAAAACAAATTTAAAATTTTCAGTCACATTTATTTTGTCGTCTGCATATGCTTTCAGTTTGGACTAGTCTAAAATTTTGTCGTTTGGTAAAGAGTTAAACAAACTTTTTTTTTTTTACTTTTGTTTTGATTTGACTGTTTCCCAAATGACTAAGTTTAGACTTCAAATTTAACCCTTTACCAGACGACAAAATTTTAGCCCTGTCCAAATCCAAAGCATTTGCAGACGACAATTTCAGTGTGCCTCAAATTGTGCAACTTTCCTTTGATAGGGTAGAAAACATTGCGGGTAAAGGAGAAAATGCTGGTTACCAGCATTTTCTCCTTTTCCCACAATGTTTTCAAAAGGCTTCTTTCCCAGGGGCGTCAAAAGGCGGCATTTTGCGGTAAAGGGTTAAAAGGCTATTTGTGCAAACCCAAATTGGATCAAATGAGCTGTGGTTCGGTGGGAGGTTAAAAAACATTGGGGACAACGGCAAAAATGTTGGCTAACAGCATTTTCTCCATTTCCCGCAGCATTTTCAAAGGGCATATTCCTCTTGTTTTTTAAATCACAGGATTGTTTGGTACAATCTTTAGTTAATTGATTGTCTTCCAGCTGGAAGAACCAGTGCCGATATGGTCAACTGGCTGAAAAAGAAGACTGGACCACCCGCTGTCACACTAGAAGATGTCAAGGCTGCAACCGCTATGATTGAAAAGGATGAGGTTGTTGTCATTGGTTACTTCAAGGTCAGTACCCAACAGATAAATCCAGTTTATGTGCAGACATCTTTTTCATCTTATTTTCATTGTAATACACCAATTACATTTTTTCTTACCTTACACATGTTTCAGAGAAGCTTTGTATGACATCAGGTATAACAGCATTTTAATCTTTCTGTAAGCAAATTAGATTACATATATCATGGCCTATAATTTGCAAGGTATAGGTATGACAAGAAGAATCTGACATTCGTTGGCTTTTGAATCCTTTTTGAACTTGTGTACAAAAATGTTATAAAGCTCGCCAGAGGATCACTCAACGACATGTTTCTAAACTAATACATTTTATCTCAAATGAAAACTGATGTCAGCTCTTATGTATCATATATATCTCAAGTAACTAACATTTTATGTGTCTCTTCATTTGTCTAGGACTTCGAGTCAGATGACGCTAAAACTTTCAAAGATGTTGCATCAGTTACTGACGATATTCCATTCGGTATTACATCCAATGAGGAAATCTTTGTAGATCATGGAATGGATGCTGAAGGAGTCATGTTGTTCAAGAAAGTAAGTGAACAGTGTAAAGGCACTGCTACCTGTTCTGCTATGGTTCATCTGGTCTTACCTCTAGATGTGTCATAAAATATTTCTAGTATTGTAGTCTGAGCTTCGGTGAAACCCTTTAGAGCACAAGCTCAGTACTGGTGACACCCAGAAAAGATATGAATAAGTGAGCTTTTGTTGTGATGATGCTGAAACACTGTTGAAACCGGTATAAAATGCTGCTTTACTCTTTATCAAAGAACGAAATTATGGACTCTTCGATATTGAAAGCAGTTGCAGACATCAAATGAAATGTAGCTCAAATTATGAAATTAGCCTGTGAAAGAGAAGAAAACATTGTGGAAAAAGGAGAAAATGCTGGTTACTAGCATTTTCTTCGTTTTCCACAATATTTTCAAAAGCATCTTACTCCAGGGTCATTAAAATCTGGGACTGTGAGGTAAAAGGTTAATCAAATCAAGCCTGTTCATCATCTAATAATATTACCTTTCTTTTCATCAGCTTATTTTTTTTTTCTGTAAAATACTGAATTCTGAGAATAACTGTCTTACAAGTTCTGTCTTTGATAGTAAAATGGCTGATCTTGAAGTTTATAATTTGAACGTAATGTTAGAGTGGCTAATAGATACTGTTTGAACCCTTTAACCTACAATCACCAGAGTTTTCCATGAGGCACAAATCCTGCGTCAGTGACACAGTTTTATTTCAAATGACCCCAAAATAAACAATACTGTGCCATCAGTGATGCAACTTCCCAAAGTCTAAAGCATCTAGGAAATTGGACAAATCAGTAATCCAAGTCTATTCTTGCTACACATTGTGTCAATGTCATACAAACACCTTTTTTTTTTTTTTTTTGCCCGCTACAGGATTTTATTTAAGATAAAAGTGGTTTTCCAGTAATTTATTTTTAGACTAAGATCAGTTCATGCATTATATGAGTGAAGCACTGCAAACAAATGTCATAAATATGGATTCTGGCAAATTCTTAGTCGGGTTCTTTGTATTTTACATTCCATTTAATGTGGCCTCCAGTGGATAAAAGTACACATTACCAGTTTGTTCTGTTTGTGGAAAAAATGTCACGTCTGAGTAAAATTCAGCATTTTTAGTGTCTGCTTCGAGCAGCAATGCTGATCAGACCACATCAAGCAGTGATTCAGACGTCTGCCATAAAACATAGTTGAGCTATCCATCGGAAATGGCTTTACTTACAAAGAGGTTAAAGAAGGTGAAATGTATTGTAGCCAAAAAAACTGAACCTCATTTCAAGCAGTTGTACGAACTTTGGCGTGTCTACTGTAGAATGTTACAAAAAAATTAGAGAAGCTTACTACAGTAAATATTGTATTTTCCTTTCATTTACAAAACATGTTTCATACAACACATTTATTTTGACCCCCAAATTTAAAGAAATGACCCTCAATTTTGGAGACAATGGGTCAGAATGACCCCTAATTTTTAATGCTGAGGGAAAACCCTGAATCACATATTTTAACAACCCTGAAGAGTGAGGAAGAAGGCTTTTGAAAACTTGTGGGGAGGATGGGGCTTGAAAAAATTTCCACCCTGGCAAATATAGATCCCATTCTGGAGCAATATTTATATTGTTTTCTGCAAATGCCTTGATTTGGTCAAGTCTATAATTTTGTTATCTAGCAAAGACTTAAATGTTAAATAGATAGTATAAGTTGGATTTTAAAGTGCCTTTGACATCATTTTGTTATCTTCTCTGTTTCAGTTTGACGAGGGCAAGAACAAATTTGAAGGTGAACTGACTGCCGAAAACTTGAAAACCTTTATCTCAGGGAACAGTTTGCCCTTGGTTATTGAATTTACGCAAGAGGTAATTATGATACATACACTTAATTTTTTTTTTCTTTTCAGCCTGATATAGATTGTCGAAATGATCCTAATTACCTGATCCGATAGTTTTTTAGGTCCCCTGTCTATGGCAGGTTTGCCACATATATTATGTATTTGATTCAGGTCAGACTGTACAGAAACCTGCAGTCTCATTTTGTTTTACTCTGACCAGTATCTCATCAGATAATTCAAATATTCAGTAAGCTACTAATTTCATTAAGTCTTTACCACAGAATCCCAAGTTTTACCGAACTTGAAGAAAAAGCCTTTTGAAAACATTGTGGGAAAAGGAGGCAGTGCTGGTAGTCAGCATTTTTTCCTTTTCCCACAATGTTTTCTACCCATCCAGAAACGAATTTCAATTTTTATAGTCACTTTTAATTTGTCATCTGCAAATGCTTTGAATGTGGACTAGTACAAAATCTTGTTGTTTGGTACAGAGTTGGCTGTAATGTCGTTTAATTCATCCATCATGCTTTGGCTTCAAATCCTTATTCTCAATGCCTGTGATACACAGTGTTGTGAAATTATTTTGTGAATATGTCAAGAAATATATCCTCCTTTGATACACACTTATCTTGGACCAGATATTCTGTGAATTGTTTAGGCAAATGAGGGCTTGATGTGTTAATAGGGTCATTTTTAAAAGCTAAAATGGTCAGTAATCTATACAGGTCTCTGAGGTTGTAAGACTTAGAGCGCTATGCACAACTGACATTGCTTTTGTGGAAAAAGTGGATCAAGATCAGACTGCACAGAGTGTCAACAACATTGTTCATGTATTATGGCCATAACAACCTTGAAATTGCCACATTTCTTCCCTTTTTCCTGTGTATTATAGAGATCTATTTCACTAACCCTTCAAGTGCCAAATTAACCCACAGACACTTTCATTCTGATAATAAGAGCCATGTAATAGCAATTTAAAGAGTGACCTTGTCAAGAATGTCTGAGCAAAGTGAATGGTGTAGATCAAAGATCAGACTACATGCCTTGTACAGTCTGATCTTCATCTTCACTGGCCACAAAGGCAACTGTCATAGTGAAAGAATCACTAAGGGTTAATTCAGTGCTATGGGTGTTAATCTCCTTATAACAGAGTGCTGGGTCCTGCGTGGCTCAGTGGTAAAGTGTAGGACTTTACAGTGGTAAAGTGTAGGCCCTGGAATCTAGCCTCACTTGAAGCACTGCATTTTTCATGTGAGTGTCCCTATGCAAATAACTTCAGAGCCCTGGCCTAGTAGTGATGAAATGACATACTGAATACATGACTTGTTGCCATGATAATGTTGAAAGTAGTTTAAAACACCATTCAAATTAATCAAATATTACAGAGTGCCCAGAAAATATTTGGTGGAGATGTAAAGAATCACATCCTGTTTTTTACTGACAATGTTGATAAAGAACATGAACACATGAAGGCTTACAAGGAAGCTGCAGCTGACTTCAAGGGCAAGGTAAGGGCCATTTTCCTTGTTGAAATGAAGAATCAGTATTCCAGGCAGACCTGTGTTTGACCTTCACCAAAGACACTGGGCATCTTGTGGAAGAAATTTTCGACAAGATACTTCATACTTCAGAGTCCCAGTCCAATAATGTTGAAACCAAGGAACTATGTGACTGACAGCTGTTGCATTTAAAATAACTGAAATGATGTTGAAAGCAGTTTGAAAAAATTAATTCAGTAAAAAAAAAAAAATACTAGTAAACCAATGCAAACAGCAGGGACAATTACATTGGGGTTATGCACTTTTAATCTTGGCTGGTGAATCGTTGCTGGCCCACCTCTGTCCATGGATTGATTAGCCCTTTCCCACAGGACATATTTTAGATTCATTCAAATTCAAAACATCTGCAGGCAATGAATTCTAGATTTACACAAATATGCTTCAGTTCTCTCATAGGATAGAGAACATTGTTGGAAAAGGAGAAAATGCTGGTTACCAGCATTAAATCGGCATTTTCTCCTAACCCACAATGTTTTCAGACAACTTCTTACTTTTGGTTGTTAAAACTCAGGATTGTTTGGTAAAAGGTTTATTCACTGCTACAAGATTCATTCCTGTATCATGAAGTCAATGTAACGTTGAACTTTGACCACAGGCTTAAAAAAGTCTAATCTTCATTTAGTGAAAAGAGAAAGTCACTGATCCCTTGGATGGGGTTAGTGTTCCTTCTAAAATACCTGAAGTACAGTGGAAAAGGGATTTCTAAATATAAAAATTTTTCCTAAAAAAATCAAACATCATAATAGACAATGGTTAAATCTTTATTAGACATCAAAGTTAACTCTTTCTGTACCAAATGAAAAAATTAAGACATGTCCAAAATGAAAGTTTTTGCAGACAACAAAATCAATGTTACACAATATTGATATAGATCTGTTTTTTGAAGGGTAGAAAGCATAGTGGTAACAGGAGAAAATGCTGGTTACCAGCATTTTCTCCTTTTCAGAGAATGTTTTGAAAAGCCTTTTTCCTCAGGGTCGTTGAAAGTCGGGATTGTTTGGTAAAGGCTTAAAGACTTATGAAGGTGGAAGACATTTGCAGATGACAGATGTAGCTCAAATGACTGGGTTTGTCTTTGAAAGCATAAAGAACATTGCAGGAAATGGAAATACGCGTGATAGCCAGCATTTTCTCCTTTTTCCACAATTTTTCCAAAAGCCTTTCTCCACAGGGTCTTTAAAACATAGGAAATGGTAGTGAAGGGGTTAAAAATATTTATTAAACATTTGGGAAGTTGTAACACAATATGTTGTCTCAAAATACTATAATAGATTAATCCAGATTTTGAACCTACTTCTTCCTGGCAGCATGCCCACTGGGTTTTCAATTTGGGGGTACATGCACCCTCCAGGTTTTAAATTGGGGGTACAGAGAAAAAATTGGGGGCATACTGTACCCCCTAGGTTTTGAATTGGGGGTACAAAGAAAAATTAGGGGGTACAGAGTAACTTTGGGCTGTTTCAGTTTTATTAATGAATTTTAACACCTAGCTCCTTAACCTTAATGAATGGGATCTTAATTAAATTTGTAAATTGTGTATTTGCTGATTATATGGATGCATCATATGTCTCCAGGGCATGCACATACTTAGATATAATCGCAACAGCAGTCAGGGTTTAAAAGCTGAACACGGCCATGAGTTTTGATAATCGACCGCCTTTATGGAGGATTTTTCACCTTTATTCCTTCTCAGAGTTGCGAAGTGCATTAGAACTGCTTTAAAAAGGAAGTGTAGACAGATTGATGCTCGCTTTCAAGATGATGTCCGTAGATTTGGCTATTTTAAATCACAGAGGAGCAGGCCGAGGAGCAGGCGATTGGCTCATTGTAAGGTTAAACTCTGTCAAATAAAGGCCATGCCGTGTTAGCGCAAAATAAAAGGTGTAATGGTAGAATCACTTGTGTAAACCTACCTTTCTCAGATCTTCACTCTGTAAAATATTTTAACAGTTTTTGTTGTGATGACATTTTTGCTGCAGCAGACGCCATACATACGAAAATTACACATTTAATTTGCGGCTCGATTTCTCATCTTTCATAAGTCAAAAACTGTGTTTTTAATGATAACTGTGCATCATAATATTATTAAATGATTTTAATTTCCCTCTGAAAATTAATTACCATTAATTAATTAATTACATGGTAGATTTTGACACCTTAAAAAATCGTAGCGAAAATTATTTAGACAGACGAGGGAGCCGCAAAATATATATAGTGAAGATATTTGGTAACCCGCTCTGTGTTGAAGACAAAGCGTGGTACCCATTTATGAGGAAAACTACTTTTGTTTTGTTTGTTCGGCATGCAATACGAAATGGTATCTAATTTGTACTTGCAGTGTACGTAATTACTTTCCTTTTTGTATGTGCATACTTTAGACAGTGCGTGCATGCACGTAAGCACTAAAAATTTGTACACGCGGAGTAGAATTTATACGTGAATTACGTACTGCAGTACGTGATTGGGAACCCTGCCTGGTCACCAACAATTTACGGTAACCTTCAGGGTGCTAAGTGTGACTATAGGACCTTGTGTGGACAGTGTAGATCAAGATCAGACTGCACATTCTGTGCAGTCTGATCTTGGATCTACACTGTCCGATTAGGAAATATCTTTTCTCCCAAAGTATCTTTGAGATAGCAAAATGTAGGTTTTTACTGTGGCCATGAAAGTTTTATAGCACTTATTTAGCAAGATAGGTGTTGATAGTGTCAAGGTTTTATCTCAGTGTGTAACACCTGGCTCTATTTTGGTAGGTCCTCTTCATCTACTTGAACATCGCTGATGAGGACAACGAAAGAATTCTGGAATTCTTTGGGCTGAAGAAATCTGAATGTCCAGCTGTTAGACTTATCCAGCTGGAGGAAGACATGACCAAGTTTAAACCTGAATCAGATGAACTTACTACTGATGCTCTAAAAAGTTTTGTGAGTGGTGTCCTAGATGGAAAAATCAAGGTAAGATCACTGATTTCAGTCCCATAAGTAAAAACTTGGGCATTTGCAGAGAGCTAAGATCAGAATCAGACTGCTTAGAGCAAGCATTCTGATCTTGGATCTATTCTTGTGGCTTATTTAGTCAATCTTTTAAGATATAAGTCTGTCTGAAATTCAGTTGTTTGTATTTTAAGCCATGGAAAGAGGTATAGATGTTTCTGGCTCTTAACTCTTTACCCTAAGACAATATTTTAGACTTGTCCAAATTGCAGATATCAAAATAGATGGTCTACTAAAATATAGAACAAGTTTTTCACAAATTGGAAAACATTGTTGGAAAAGAACAAAATGCTTGTTACTTTCATTTTCTGCTTTTCCGTCAAAGTTTTCAAAAAGCTGTTTCTATGGGGTCGTTAGAATCTGGAATTGTTTGGGAAAGTGTGAGTTGTAAACATAATGTAGATATTTTACAATGCACCTACTTTGCATAAACTTTGAAAACTTTGAAAACCAAGCCTATAGTTATGTCAGAAGCTGCGGAGAGAAATTGCAAGGAATGACCTTGAAAAAAACAAGGAGAAATTTGTCATTTTAATTAATCTCTTCTTTTGCCAGAATGGTTTTAAAAAGTTTTCTATTGAGAGTGGAAAGTAATTGTCTACAGGTGGTAATCTGTGAACCATTTCTATCTTTCAGCCACATCTGATGTCTGAGGAAATACCCGCTGACTGGGATGCTAAACCTGTCAAAGTCCTTGTTGGCAAAAATTTCAATGAAGTAGCAAAGAATGCTGAAAAAGATGTATTGGTAGAATTTTGTAAGTCATGTTGTTTTTTAGCTCACCTTAGCACAAGGTGCTAAAGGTGAGCTATTGTGATCGCCCTATGTCCGGCGTCCAGCGTCTGTCGTCCGTCGTCCGTCAACAATTTCTTGAAACATCTTCTTCTCCTAAACCACGGGGCCAATCTTGATGAAACTTGGCAGGGATGTTCCTTGGGTGAAGCTCTACCAAAATTGTTCAAAGAATTGAATTCCACCCAAAACTCTGGTTGCCATGGCAACAAAAAGGGAAAAAAAGCAAAATCTTTGAAAATCTTCTTCTCTGAAACTAGAAGGCGCAGAGCTTTGATATTTGGTATGTAGCATCTCCTAGTGGACTTCTACCAAGTTTGTTCATTTGATGCCCCTGGGGTCAAAACTGGCCCCGCCCCGGGGGTCACAAGTTTGAGCATACTAACAAAAAAGGAAAACTTTAAAAATCTTCTTCTCTGAAACTTGAAGGCGTAGAGCTTTGATATTTGGCATGTAGCATCTCCTAGTGGACCTCTACCAAGTTTGTTCATATGATGCCCCTGGGGTCAAAACTGGCCCTGCCCCGGGGGTCACAATTTCCAACATAGGAACAAAGAAGGAAAATTTTAAAAATCTTCTTCTGTAAAACTAGAAGGCATAGAGCTTTGATATTTGGCATGAAGCATCTCCTAGTGGACCTCTACCAAGTTTGTTCATATGATGCTCTTGGGGTCAAAACTGGCCCTGCCCCGGGGGTCACAAGTTCGAACATAGGAACAAAGAGGGTAAACTTTAAAAATCATCTTCTCTGAAACTGGAAGGCGTAGAGCTTTGATATTTGGTATGTAGCATTGCCTGGTGGACCTCTACCAAATTTGTTCATACGATGCCCCTGGAGTCAAAACTGGCCCCACCCCGGAGGTCCCAAGTTTGAGCATAGTAACAAAGAAGGAAAACTTTAAAAATATTCTTCTCTGAAACTTGAAGGCGTAGAGCTTTGATATTTGGCATGTAGCATCTCCTAGTGTACCTCTACCAAGTTTGTTCATATGATGCCCCTGGGGTCAAAACTGGCCCCGCCCCGGGGGTCACAATTTCCAACATAGGAACAAAGAAGGAAAACTTTAACAATCTTCTTCTGTAAAATTAGAAGGCATAGAGCTTTGATATTTGGCATGAAGCATCTCCTAGTAGACCTCAACTAAGTTTGTTCATATGATGCCCTTGGGGTCAAAATTGGCCCTGCCCGGGGGGTCACAAGTTCAAACATAGGAACAAAGAAGGAAAACTTAATTTTTTTTTTTTTTCTCTTAAATGGGAAGGCATAGAGCTTTGATATTTGGTATGTAGCATCTCCTAGTGGACTTCTACCAACTTTGTTTCAAGGATGCTGCTTGGGTCAAAACTGGCCCAGCCCCTGGGGTCACAAGTTCGAACATAGGAACAAAGAAGGAAAACTTTAAAATTCTTCTTTTCTGAAACCGAAAGGTGTGGAGCTTTGATATTTGTATGTTGCATCTCAGAGTGGACCTCTACCAAGTTTGTTCATATGATGCCCCTGGGTCAAAACTGGCCCGCCCCGGGGGTCACAAGTTCGAAGATAGGAACAAAGAAGGAAAACTTTAAATTTCTTTTTCTCTTAAATGGGAAGGTGTAGAGCTTTGATATTTGGTATGTAGCATTTCCTAGTGGACCTCTACCAAGTTTGTTCATATGATTCCCCTGGGTCAAAACTGGCCCAGCCCAGGGGGTCACAAGTTCGAACATAGGAACAAAGAAGGAAAACTTTAAAATTCTTCTTTAAAACTGGAAGGCGTAGAGCTTTGATATTTGGTATGTAGTGATTCTCTTCTAAGTTTGCTTGCCCATCTAAGCGCAACAAGTTCATTGAGTTCAAAATTGGGTCATCTTGGGTCATAAACTAGGTCACTAGATCAAATTAAAGAAATACCTTGTTGGCACTCTCGAGGCCACATTATTTGCTCAATTGCCTTGAAAATTAGTTTGTCTTTATAAAGTCTCACATAAGATTAATTTGGGTCAACTTGGGTCATAAACTAGTTCACTGGGTCAAATTAAAGAAATACCTTGTTTGCACTCTGGAGGCCACATTTATTGCTCAAATGACCTGAAATTTGGCCAGAATGTTTGTCTTGATGAAATACCAGATGAGTTTGGATTTGGGTCACCTGGAACCATAAACTAGGTCACTAGGTCAAAATAAAGAAATACCTTGTGGGCACTCTAGAGGCCACATTCTTTGCTTAATTTCCTTGAAAATTGGTCAGAATGTTTGTCTTTGTAAAATCTCACATGAGTCTGAATTTGGGTCAACTGGGGTCATAAACTAGGTCACTTGGTCAAATTAAAGAAATAGCTAGTGGGCACTCTAGAGGCCACATTTATTATTCATTTGATTTGAAAATCGGTTAAAATGTTTCTTTTGATATAGTCAAAAGACCAGTTCAAATTTGGGTCATCTGGGATCATAATCTAGATCACTAGGTCAAATTAAAGAAATATCTTTAGGGCACTCAAGGCCACATTTTTTGCTCAATTGACTTGAAAATTGGTCAGAATGTTTGTCTTCATGAAATGTGAGTTTGAAATTGGGTCACCTGCGGTCAAAAACTAGGTCACATGGTCAAATTAAAGAAAAACCTTAAAGGCACTCTACTAAGGTGAGCGACCCAGGGCCATCATGGCCCTCTTGTCTTATTTTTACAGTGTTGCTTTTTAGTTGTTTACCACACAATCCCAACTTTTAAATACCTTCAGAAAGAAATCTTTTGAAAGCATTCTGGAAAAAATAGAAAATACTGGTAACCAGCATATTCTTCTTTTCCCACAATGTTTTCTACTCTATCAAAGACAACTGCCACAATTTGAGTCATGTTAGATTTGTTGTCTGCAAATGCTGTGGCTTTGGACAAGTCTGAAAATTTGACGTGTTTACCAAGTTGAAAGGTTTAAAGTTTGGGGTTTTTTTATTACAATAATTGGGTCAGTTTCTTATGCCAAGAAAAGTGTGACTGAGCCAGTAAATGTACAGTACAGTAACATACAGGGCATGAAAGGCAGGATAGCTTGCTTGATTCCAAGCTCAGCTAAATTTTGTTTGAGGATAATGGTAGACACTGTGACTGGGGTCATTCCTCCCTCACTGCTGAACAGTGTTTCAATTGTGTTTATGTGCAAAAACAAGCAGTGCCTTGGGAAGAATATTTTGCAAAGCAATGGTAAGAGAAACCCCGAGAAAGCATGGTAGGTGCACTGGCCACTAAAATATAACTTAAAATGTTGAAATAGCACAAAGCACCATACTAAGAAATATTCCAACAGGATTCATTTCTCTCTCATTGCTGAAGATTATTTCAACTTTGTTTACGTGGAAAACAACCAATGGCTTGGGAAGAATGTTTTGCAAAGTACTTGTGAAAGAAATGGCAGGAAAGCATGGGTATGTGCACTGGTCACTGTGGTCTTAACAAAATTTTGAAAATAATGTTTAACCCTTTACCAGATGACAAAATTTTAGCCTTGTCCAAATTGAAAGCATTTGCAGACGACAATTTCAATGTGGCTAAAACTGTGCAATTTTTCTTTGATAGGGTAGAAAACATTGTGGGAAAAGGAGAAAATGCTGGTTA
This sequence comes from Tridacna gigas, assembly GCA_945859785.2. Taxonomy (NCBI): domain Eukaryota; kingdom Metazoa; phylum Mollusca; class Bivalvia; order Cardiida; family Cardiidae; genus Tridacna; species Tridacna gigas. The sequence goes on from OX244030.2 coordinate 25,389,541, forward strand.
CCAGCATTTTCTCCTTTTCACACAATATTTTCAAAAGGCTTCTTTCCGAGGGGCATTAAAAGGTGTCATTGTACGGTAAAGGGTTAATGCCAAAGAAATAAAACAAAATGTAGACAAATGCAACATTGTGGAGAGAAATGAAAATTGTCAAACACCAATAGATATGGGGGTCCACAGAAAAGGAGATGAACTGGACTTTGATCATGTAAACATCTGACAAAATACCCATGGAAATCACAATGTTTTAGCCGTCTCTCCAGGACTCATAATATCCATTACACGTTTAAATTCACATAAATTTGTTGTCAGCAAGTCCTTTCAATCTGGACAAGTCTGGAATTTTGTCGTTTGACGTAAATTTAAATCTAAGATTAGATACATGGCTGTTTTTGACTATAGCCATTGCCACAGAATTTTGTTCCTTGCTCACTATTTAACATTGTATCTTGTGTATATTTATCCAATTATGTGGAATGTTTATATAGAAAAATTATTAACTCTGTGGCACAACAAACCTTTTTATTTGTTCAAATCAAAGCGTTTGCCATACAACAAATAAAATGTGCCTGAAGGTTTGGAATGTGTATTTAACAGGGTAGAAAACATTGTGGGAAAAAAGAGGAAATCCTGGTTACTAGCACTGTTGCTTTTTCAGGGTCATTGAACATTTGTTTATTTGGTAAAAGTTCTGTTTAGAATTAAAATCTATGAAATTTACAGATGCCCCATGGTGTGGCCACTGTAAACAATTGGCTCCAATTTGGGACAAGCTGGGGGAGAAATTCGAGGATGATAGCTCATGTCTTGTAGCCAAGATGGATTCCACTGCTAATGAATTAGAAGATGTAAAGATTCAGAGCTTCCCAACAATTAAGTGCTTTAAAAAAGCAACAAATGAAGTAAGTTAAAAAATGTGTTTATTTAACTGTAGTTGAGCTTTTTGGGAAATTTCCTTAGTTAGGCGACATGTTGCTCTAGAAAACCACTGTTTGATTCTACACCCCTTCTTCAATTTACTTAATGAAACTTGTGTCAAAGGACTCTATCGTAAGATATTAATTTTCTAACCTCCCTAGCACTTTACAAAACAACAAAAGTTCAGGCTTGTCCAACTGAAAAGCAATTGCAGAAAACAAAGTAAGTGTGACTTAAAAAGTAATATGTATCTTTTGTAGGCTAGAAAACAATGTCGAAAAAGGAAAAACGCTGGTTTCCAGCATTTTCATCTTTTCCCACAATGTTTTCAAATCCTTTCTCGAGGTCATTAAACCTTTGGATAGTGTGGTATAATGTCAATATATGAAGCTTAAGAGACAACTATTCTTTGATAGCCTTGATATTCTCTGAACCCAGGTTGCACTGTTGTATCATACCTAGTGAGTTGAGAAATCCAAATTGAATGATAGGAAACTTAAATGTGATGAGAAATGGCATGACACTAGTTACATCTTAAATCTTGGAGCCCTTACCACAACTTGTCATATTTGCAGACAACCTAGACAAAGATCAGTCTGCATATACATTTTAGACCACGTAAAATACAGCCAGATCTTGGATCTATGCAGTTGACTTCATTTTGAAATAGTATTTTCAAAAACACCCTTACAATGGCAGTTCTTTGGTCTGTTTACTTACTTTACCCTTTACCACACAATCCTGAGTTTTGAAGACCCTGAGGAAGAAAGCTTTTGAAAACATAGAAAATGCTGGTAACCATGATTTTTCTGCTTTTCCCAAAATGTTTTCTTCTCTGTCAAAAGCAAATTCAAGTATTTGTGCCACATCTAATTCGTCATCTACAAATGCTTTCAGTTTGGATATGTCTAAAATTGTCTAAAATTTTGTTACCTGGTAAAGGGTTGATAAAGTCCATTTTAACCCTTTACCAAATGACAAAATTTTAGACCTGTCCAAGTTGAAAGTGTTTGCAGACGACAGATTAAATGTGACTCAAAAATTGAAATTTGTTTGGGAAGGGTAGAAAACATTGTGGGAAAAGGAGAAAATGCTGGTTGCCAGCATTTTCTCCTTTTCCCACAATGTTCTCAAAAGGCTTCTTTCTCGGGGTCGTTAAAAGTTGGGATTGTGTGGTAAAGAGTTAATTAATGGACTACAGTAAGGGTTATAGTTATCATTTATTACATTTATTCCCTCAGGCAATAGACTATAATGGGGGTAGAACCTTAGAAGAGCTAGTTGATTTCCTGAAGTCTGGATGCGACGCATCAAAGGCAGGAAGTGCCACAGACCAAGTAAGTTTAATATACTCGACTTTCATGCAGAATCTTGCACAGAGTTCAAAATTTAAAGTGTAATCTTCTCTTTTTTTTTTAAGCTTGTGGAATGGTAAACCCTTTTTTTTAAGCTTGTAGAATGGTAAATATATGCATTCAATATTGAAAGGCTAACCATTTACTTCAAACCTTCCAGATAACTTTTTATACGCCCGTCGAAGACGGGACGTATTATGGGATCCAGTTCTTTGTCCAGAGCATATCTCCAAAACTATACTACCTACGGTTATGAAATTTCATGCGTGGATAGATCTCATAAAGTGGGAGTGCAGTGCACAGGAATCATAACTCTTGCTTCCTTAATTTTTGAGTTATTGCCCTTTCTTGTTTTTCATACTTGAATTTTGTCCGGTGAATATCTCCAATACTATACTACCTAGGGTTATGAAATTTCATGAGTGGATAGATCTCATCAAGGGGGAGTGCAGTGCGTAGGAATCATAACTCTTGCTTCCATAATTTTTGACTTATTGCCCTTTGTTGTTTTTCATACTTGAATTTTGTCCGGAGCATATCTCCAAAACTATACTACCTACGGTTATGAAATTTCATGCATGGATAGATCTCATCAAGGGGGAGTGCAGTGCACAGGAATCATAACTCTTGCTTCCTTAATTTTTGAGTTATTGCCCTTTCTTGTTTTTCATACTTGAATTTTGTCCGGTGAATATCTCCAATACTATACTACCTACGGTTATGAAATTTCATGTCTGCATACATCTCATTAAGGGGGAGTGCAGTGCACAGGAATCATAACTCTTGCTTCCTCAATTTTTCAGTCATTGCCCTTTCTTCTTTTTCATACTTGCATTTTCTCCGGTGAATATCTCCAAAACTATACTACCTAGGGTTATGAAATTTCATGCCTGCATACATCTCATTAAGGGGGAGTGCAGTGCACAGGAATCATAACTCTTCCTTCCTTAATTTTTGACTTATTTTTATACTTGAATTTTGTCTCGAGCATATCTCCAAAACTATACTACCTATGGCTATGAAATTTCATGCGTAGATAGATCTCATCAACTGGGAGTGCAGTGCACATGAACCATAACTCTTGCTTAATTTTTGACGTATTGCTCTTTCTTTATTTTGAAACTTTAATTTTGTCCAGTGCATATCTTTAGATCTATACTAGCTAAGGATATGAAATTTCATGCGTGGATACATTCCATCAACGGGAAGTGCTGTGCATATAAATTTCAACTCTTGCTTTCTTAATTTTTCAGTTATTGCCCTTTCTTGTTTTTTTTCGAACTTGAATTTTGTATGATGCATATCTCTCAAACTATACTACCTCGGGTTATGAAATTTTAGGGCTGGATACATCTCATCAAGGGGTAGTGCAGTGCACATGAAATATAAATTGCTTATTTTTTATGCACCAGCATTTTCTCCTTTTCCCACAATGTTTTCTACCCTTTCCAAACCAAATTTCAATTTTTGAGTTACATTTAGTTTGTCAACTGCAAATGATTTCAATTTGGACTAGTCCAAACTTTTGCTGTGTGGTAAAGAGTTAATAGTAACACAATAATAAACAAGAGTTCCGTCAACACAAATACACTGCCATTATCTTCAATCAACAGTAAAAAAAATATTCTGCACTACTATTTTTCTATACCTCCCCTTTATCATTATTATGCCCCAACTTTACAACTTGGGGTAAGACGGGCGTATCTTGCGACAATTTGCCGCTCTTGTTTTTTTCGTTCTGTAGCAGACCACTTTTGGTAACATTTTGGTCAAAAGAACAAATTTCTTGTTTTGCCATAATTGTTTATCATGGATTAGCAGAGCCCCAGTGGCCCAGTTGATAGCACATAGGACTTGATTACAGGGAATTAATGGTTGTACAGGGAATTAATGGTTGGAATACCCCAGCTCGGCCAATTTCTTTCTGAGGATTGATGATAGTCATTGTGGGAGGATTCCTTCCTCTCTCACCACTGATCATTGTTTTGATGATGGTTATTTAGAAAAGCAGCCAGTGACTTGGGAAAAATATTGTGTGCAAAGTACTTGTTACAGGAACTGCAGGAAAGCATGGATATGTTCACTGGCCGCCGCAGTATAGCTGAAATAATGTTGATAACTGCATCAAACAAAATTTCAGACTTGTGCAAAGGCGTCAAACAGCATACAATCAACCTAAGATTAGCTGAATGGCTGTTTGCTATTATAGTCATTGCCACAGAATTTTGTTCCTTGCTAACATTGAACATTGGACCATGCTACTATGGAAAAGCAGTTGTTTCTTAATTATTTAGTGTTTATATTGGAAGATTATTAACTCTTTGACACAGAGAATAAATGGCACATTGCTGCAAATGGTCGTTTATCACTCATCTCACTATTGTAGAATTTAAGGTTCAGGGACTCGAAAAAATGGTTGCTTAATCCTTAAAAAAACCTGAAAACGCTGCAGAGGGAAAAAATGCTGGCTTTGAGCATTTTCTACTTTACCCATGATGATGTCCTTCCTTTTCAAAGACAAAATTACATCATTTGAGTAGCATATATTTGTCATCAGAAAATGCTCTCAAAACAGGACCAGTCTAGAATTTATTTGATTTGTACAGAGTTTTATACAAGTAGAGTGATTTTAAAAGAATTGCTTTTTAACCTTTTACCACATGACAGAATTTTGCACTTGTCCAAATTGAAAGCAATTGCAGATTACAAAATAAGTGTGAACCAAAATTGAATTCGATTTGGGAAGGATAGAAAACATAGTTGGAAAAGGAGAAAGTGCTGGTTACCAGCATTTTCTCCCATTCCCACAATAGCTATCTTTCTCAGGTCTTTAAAAGTTGAGATTGTGTGGTAGAGTTTTGACTCAATTTCTGTGTTTCTATCTATCTAGGAGGAATATGACGAAGATGAAGAAGATGATGACGAAGAGGAGGAAGGAGAAGACGTTCATGACGAATTATAATGACTACACCTCACCTAACATATCATTAAAGACCAAGCTCATTCTTTCTAAAATTCTCATCAAAATACAATTTGTCATCACTGAGCTGTTTACCAACCATTCCAAATTCTGACTGGAATTATGTTGGATGTGACGTAAACAAATTGAAGAAAACATTCTTCAATATTATTTTATATCTTAATTCAAAGACTAGCTATCTAGTTGGTTAAGACAGAACATCTTAACCAATCAGATGGCTTGTTTCTGAATTTAAAATTGGAATTTCATTTAGAAATTGTTGGTGAATAAGGACCCTGCTCCTTAGCGAAAGTATTCTTTCACAGTTTAGTGCTATGTAGGAAAACAAAACACCGTGGCCAGATTTAGGTATGTACTGCATTGTGAAGCTAAGAAGTTCTGATATGGTTTAGTTTTTATTTGGTCTACTGGCTGAAAGCCAGCAGAGCTTATGTCATGGCATGATTTTTGTTACCTGTCCATCTGTCCACCTGTCCTTCTGTTAGTCTTTTTCTTGTTCATGGGATAACATCTGCATTTGTGGTCAGATTTCCATGAAACTTGCAGTTTGTTTATCTCATCAATAGCCTATACCCGATTGAGTTTGCAGTGTTACAGGGCTGATTTGTATCATCAAGGGATTATATTCTATTAAAACGAATGAAAATCTGGCAATCAGTTTAGGAAAAGCAGCCATTCGATGACTTTGTATTGTTTACTTGACACAGTCCACATCATGAGTCACATTCTTTGAAACTTGCAGGGATTGTTTAACACAGTTAGTACTGAAACCCTATCAAATTTTGGTGGATTCCAAACAATTGGTTTTGAGAAATTGTACTTCAATTTTTTTCACTATTTGTTATATTCACCATGCCTACTTACATTTAGTGGGTCCAAGCTGAGTTGCAACAACACCCACCTACCCCTATTTCTTTATTGTGTGTTTGTCTTTTACCTTTTTTCATCATGAATTAATGATGTATGCTAGAAAATAAGCAAAATCACTGCCAGTAGAGCGATTCAGGCCCTGTATTGTTTTAATAGGTGTAGAGTGTAAGATTGAGGTTGGCAGTGTAAAATTTCAAGTGCCTAACAATCTAGATTGGAATATTAAATGAATCATTTGTTTTCTTCTTAACTCTACCAAACAGTATGAATAACCCAAGAGAAAAGTATTTTTGAAAACATTGTTGGAAAAGGAGAAAATGCTGGTAACCAGCATTTTCTCCTTTTCTCACACCAGTTTCTTCCCTTCAAATACAAATCTTGTCACTTCAGCTACATTGTATTTGTCATCTGCAGATGCTTTCAATGTGGACAAGTCTAAACTTTAGTCTGGTTAATGGTTAATTTGAAATCAAGTAGATCTTAATTCTACTACCTGCTTAAGATTGGTTTTTCGCCTCTATCTTTTCCTAGTTGAACTCTACTTTTTTTTTTTTTTAGAAATATTAGGTACGTCTTTGGTCGGATGTTTCAGAAAAATTATTTAAGCCAAAAAGAAGGTTCCTTTGCATTTTTTCCCATTATTTGGGCTTCCCAAAATTAACTTTATGACAGAATATTTTAAAAACAGAAACCATGCTTTTCATATGACTTGGCTGTTGTTTCTACTGCATTGTTTTCATTCCATGAGTGCAATTAGATTGGCTATCATGTTTTGTGTACATAATACATTGTATATGAAAGAATGTGTGGATTTGAACTAAGTATGTGAGCATTTTGAGTGCATTGTTTACATAATTTCAACTGTATTCGATCAAGATAGTTGGTATAGGTACAGTATGTGAGAATTATGAGTGCATTGTTTGTGTAATTTTGACTGTATTCAATCAAGATAGTTGGTAAAGGTACATTTGTTTTCTGCTGACATTGATCACTGTAAAAACTTAGAATAATAACTAACCCTGGAAAATACACATTGTCATTTGCCTAGTTGAATGTTTCCATTTAACTTTTTGTGCAGTTTTTCATGTGTCAGTGGCTTGGTGCATTTGCAGTAAGGCACTGCATTACAAGTTTCACAGCACATACATTCTATTTAAACAGAATCTGTTAAGCTTGAGATGCCATATAAAACTGGATTCATTGCAAAGCAATGAAGATCCACTACACCTTGGGCTACATTCACTAACCATTTTAAATTCAATTCTAAATTCTAATGTAACCATTTGATTGACGGAGACATACTGTCTTGACCAATAAAATGGCTAGTTTAAAATTTAGAATAAAACCAATCAAATGGTTAGTTTAAAATTTAGAATTTGAACAAGATTACGGATAGTAGGTAAAAAAGGCCTCTGATCTTTGAACTGCATTGTCCACCAGGTGTGTGTTTTATTGCTGAAAGTGACATGAATGTTAAAGAACTACCGGCATGGTTGTACAAGAAGCAATAAGCCCTGTTACCTATGTACTTTATCCAAAGAAATTGAGAAACACCTGCATAATAAATCAAAATGACAACTATTTACTCAAGTTTTCAGGGTGAAACGGTGATGCCAATTGTGATTAACCTTCTTCCATGTCTTACAAGTGTACATAGATTTCATTCAATTAAAAAATTGAAACTAGAAAAAGAGTACCATTATTAAGCATGTATCAGCGTTTTTCGTACTTTGATTGATTCCCCCGTGTCTTTTGGTGTCATTTTAAGGACATCATTGTTAATGGAGAATTTTGTTCCAAGCAAGCAATATTCTCTAGTTATCAAAATGTTTTCTTGTGTATTAGAAACTACTTTTTCATCTTCTCCTGAATGATCTTTGAGTACAAAAAAAAAAGGGGGGGGGGGGGGGTTGTTAGACTAAACTGTTAAATTTTATTGGAAGGTTTGAGGTTTCAACATATAACATATAGCTGTATATACCAAAATGTTTAACATCTGCATTTGTAACTGCTGGCCATGTTAGGATGGTAGATATTTGTAAATATTAGGTTGTTTGTATCTGGTGACAGTTAAGATTTTATGTGTGAACATGGATTGTGTGATTGGTATTAGTGTAGAACCTATATGTTTTTCTTGTACTTTGTTTTTTGCAAAGTTTTACATTTGTTGGCATACACACTTGAGAATGAAAACCTCTTTTAGAACTGATACAAGAACATGGCTTTTTCTTGTTGAGTAAAGAGACACTTACTGTATAACTTTTTACTCACCACCATAATTATGTGGCATTTTGATAGCTTACTGTACAAATACCATCTTTTATGCCAGTGCAGTTGACAGCTTTTTCGTTGGAAAGTTAACCAGTGCTTACTAAATTTGCCTGAGCCATGTGCTGTTTAAAGGAGGCTTAATGCATTTGGAAAAAGTATTGACCCAGGTCAGGCTGCCTAGTCTGTTCAGGCTGATCTTGATCAAAACTTTTTGCTTTAAGTAAATCACATGTCTACATAGCAGTCTACCTCAAGGTTCATTTGCTTGTTAGACAAATTGGATTTTATGACTCCATGATTATAATTATGATGATTTACTTGGTACCATGCATCAGTGAGATGCATTAAACCCCCATATGCTGGAGCATGACTCACCTATATGCTTCTTGGCTGTTGAAAGAATATTTTTCTTTCCATCAAGTGCTTGTCTTCTGTATCATCTTTTGTACTTTCTGGTATAGCTACTGTAGTAAGAGGTAAAGGTATGCCACAAACTTGGAAATACATTTGAATGAAAGAAGACTCCAAACTTCATATTTATGCAATTTCTAGTAGGCTAACGCGTTCCGCTTCCTATATTTTGAATAGTTTGATTAAGAATGCAATTGGAATTTTTATTTTCCAAAGTTGCTTAGAGAAGTGGTGTAAATAGTAATGAGCCATGCTCTGTGAAAAGGGGGATTAATGCATCTCCGTGATGCATTGTACCAAGCAAGTCATCACATAATTAGGGATCCTTAAAATCCACTTTGTTTTAACAACCAACTGAATCAATACGCAGAAAATTGACAGATGGCAAAAAGTTTTGGTCCAGGCTTATTTGGTCGGATGCTTTTCGCAGATACATTAAGTCCCCTTTTCACAGAGCATGGCTCAGTTGTATTTGTTGGTAATGGTCCAATAGATAATGGAAGCAAAGTGTTATGTTTCAGTGGTTGTTTACCTATGTCATGGCCAGCCTTTACTCTAAAATGTTACGAACATTTTGTGCTTGAATATCAGTCAGTTGTTATTTTCAGCTAGAATAATTTTGGCATTGTAGAAAGTAAAAGTGAGCCATGCTGTGGCTAAAGGGGGCTTACTGCATCTGCAAGAAAGCATCTTATTATGGACCCATGGAATCCCATTTTGATCAACAACTGACTGAATCATGAGGAACACTGATCCCTTGACATGCAGAAAATTTCCCCAAAAGCAAATAGACTCGACACTGGTTAGCCAGTCCAGGCTGAACTGAATCTATACTTCTTGCAGATGCATTAAACCTCCTTTCCACTGAGCATGGCTCAAGTGTTTAATACAGTATTACTGACTAGTATTTTCCTAGTTAATGCAATTATGTAATAATGGAATAAATATGACAGATAAAAAAATCTTTAAAACTGAATGCATGCTGTTCTGTTTGAGTCCTTCATGAATGAACAAAACCATTTCAAAACGTTTTCAATGGCATTTAATAAATAGCAGCGCATCCGATTTGGAACATTCAGAGCTGACCAGAAGATGTATGAATGGTAAGGATATCCCTGCTATATGCAGATACTAAAGTGTATGGATCCAGTAATATGGATTTGTGTTGAGATATTTGATAAACATTTTACGTAGCAAGATTATCACCGAAACACCCTTATAATGTCATAAAGAACACAATCGTGTATTGACGCTGGATACGTTTTCTTTCACCACTTTATATGCATTGGTTCAGATAGAATACTCAGTACTTGTAACAAATGGTGCTCATATTTGTTTAGTAAACCACCTTTATCACAGGCAAACATTTACACCAAGGCATTCGTTTTTAAGTTCTCTGCTGTATCTTTACAAGAAAGTACCTGTATGACAGACCAAACTGTTAAAAAGGGTCATCAGCTTTTAGTTTTGAGGTGTTCTGTGGTCATGTCTACCAACCACTCTTAATTGCACAATAATTCTGACTAGAGTTCCGAATTTCAAAGTAACGAAGTGTCATTTTTGGAATTTAGAATTATAGAAAGAATGCAATTTAGATGGTTGATGCATATAGGACCGAATTTTCATAATGTAGGGGTAGCCAAGGTCCATATTCAGCAACCATTCTTTAGAACATTTCGTAGTCTTATTCTCCAAGATTATCTAATTTTAAAGTAACGCAACTCCTGAATGGCTAAACCAAATGGTTTAGCCAATCAGGAGCTGTGTTACTTTCAAATTTAGAAAATTATTGAGAATAAGTCTAAGAACGTTCTTAAGAATAATTGATGAATACAGACCTAGAAATAATATCGAACAAGCGATAATTGCGCTGGTTTCCTCATGCTGAACTACTGTTGCCATGATACTCTGTATTTTTATGTTTCCGGTGTGACTTGAACTGTCTTATATGCTGAAAGTGGGATTGCATGACTAGTTTTTACATGGATAAAATAGCAATATCTTTTCAAGGCGGAAAAAAGAAGTTGTTCGGTCACTAATAAAATCCTCTTTATTACAATAATACAGTAACACTTCCGATAGCTTGTGTTTGGCTTAGGAGTAAGTGCAAAGGTACTTATGAAATCAGAAAAGTTCCTGTACTGTTTCACAGTGTCAGTGTATACTTTCACCATTATTATATTGTGTAACTGATGTGAAAGTTTGAGATAGAGAAAGCATGTGTCATTTAACCCTTTACCAAACGACCAAATTTTGGACATGTCCAAATTGAATGCATTTGCAGACGACAATTAATAGACGGCTCGGATGATGTCATTTGTTTCTGAAAAAGCAGAAAACATTTTGGGAAAAAGAAGATGGCTGGTTACCAGCATTTTCTCCTTTTCCCACAATGTTTTCAAAAGGCCTCTTTCTTCGGGTCGTTAAAACTCGGGATTGTGTGGTTAAGGGTAAATGGGTACAGATTCTGCTAGTCTTTACTATTTTATACACAATGTATGTATTTTCGTCTCTTTTTATATTGTATGATACATCAAATTCAATGTATGACAGGTTTTTTTTTTTTTCAGTTTTTTTTTAGTAACTCGTAGTATTTCTTTTACTTTACACATATTTGCCATCAATAAGTCTGAAAAAAAAGGTTTTTTGTCGATATATGCACGTTTTTCGATTAGACCTATTTTAAGCCGTCTTACAGGAAAGATTGTTTACATGTGTTGATACGATTTGCTATTTAATGAAAATATTAAAGACAAATATTACCAGATCAACGTTGATGTTTTCTGCATTTTAATGGACACACCTGAAACTCTCCAATTAATTCGTCATAAGTTGATACGCCTATTGTAGCTTAGCTGGATAAAACAAGTGAGAATCATTTACAGAAAAAAAATATCTTTTAGAAAATTATGGAAACCATTGTTGGGAAAACAGCAATTGCTTGGTAGAAGTAATTTCTTCTCTTTCAACAATGCTTTCTTGAAAGTAGTGTAAAAGGTTAGGTACTGACGAGCTTATGTATCATAAGTTATTTGTCATAGTGTTACGCAAGACTAGCATTTATGATGATTAGTTGGTACCGACTGCATTGAGAAGCGGAACTCGGTGGCTCTGCCCTTAACGTGCATGGCTAAAAATCCAGAGATCGTGAGTTTGAATACCGGCTCGGCCAGGCTCAGTTGTAGGATTGGTGATGGTCATTTATAGAGGATTAATTCCCCGCTTTCCGCTGAACATTGCATGAGCTATACTTATTTGCCATAAATATACACATGAGCTTTAATTAAGCACCACCCAAAATAATTGACACATTACCTTGGCCTGCAAGAAGCCTTGATCTCAACCCGATTGAGCGTTTTGGGGACCATTTGGAGCGTCAAGTTCAAGCTAGGAATTCACCAATTCAAAATCTAAAGGAATTGACCCATATACACACCGTGACGGAGGATCCAAGTGATGCGAATTCGGCGTTTGATTTCCAGCATTAGGAGGAGGGTTGCAGTTATCCATGCGAGGGGAGGATACACCAGATACTTATGCCACCATTGCTGTTGGCCCAGGCATCGATAATGAACGTTTTCTGACAATTTCGTGTACGTCAGACTATTAACCTAGTCGGTCAAAAAGTAGGCCACCTACACTCACGCGTTTTACATCATTACAATCGGGATCTTTTCAGCTTTATCAATCCTACATGACCTTACTCAGGTGAGCGGTTTAGGGCCAATGGCCCTCTTGTTAGCGTTTTTCGTTGTCCCGATCTGATTGTCAATAAATTACAGCTTCAATTAGAAGCAGTGTTGGTAGATGATGGATTGACACCTTGGAGTGTTTCGTGAACGAATTTATAACCAAGTTTTCATATCATGAATGACAACTGCATTGTGTTGAACACAACCTTATAACATGAAAACGGGTGGTGCTTAATAAATGCTCATGTGTATATTTCATCAAAATCCGAATCCTCTTTAACTTACATGTATTTCCAAGTTTGTCTTTTAATTTCTTTCGGCTTAAAAATAAAGCTGTAGTTATGAAACTTATACTGGAAAAAAAGCAAAATAAATTTGACATTGTGCAGACTCGATATAATGTAATGTCATATAAGGACAGCTCTTTAGAAAGTGATATATATTTTAGATAAAAAAGTGGGGTTTTTTTGCATTTGCGTCAGTTTTTTTTTTGCATTTTCGTCAGTGGTGACGATGACAAAATCAGCGGAAAAATAGCACCAGTGGGTTTTAGAGAGCTACAACCTGGATATCGGGCAATGAACACTAAAAGCACAATATAGTAAATATGAAAATGTTGTTTTCTAACATGACAGTTTTCCTTACGATCGCATGAACAGAACCGGCATAATTCATTTTTTTGCAAACTAAATTTGGTGAAACACTTATGGTCACTAACTGAATATTTATGTGAGGAAGCAGCCAGTGGTTTGACAAGTACTCTTAACCCTTTCCCAAACGACAAATTTTGGCCTGGTCCAAATTGAAAGAGTTTGCAGACGACAATTTTGAATTTGATGAAAATGGCAGGAAGTTCTCAAAAAAGGTAGAAAACACTGTGGGAAAAGGAGAAATTGCTCGTTACGAGCAATTTCTCCTTTTCCCACAGTGTTTTCAAAAGACTTGTACTGCAGACACGTGAAAACCAGGGCTTGTTTGGGAAAGGGTTAAAAGAAGCCCCAAGGACGCATAGAAAAGAGTCATGGAAGCTTTGACATTACTAGAAGGTATTGTGGAAGACTGAGTAAAACACCATGCAAACGAAATCTAAGAACCAGAGGCTGGTCTTTCGAATGCTGAATGAAAAGACATATTTCGGTTCTTTTAACTCTTTACTGCACAATCCCGAGTTTTGACGAGCCTGAAAAGGCTTTTGAAAACATTGAGGGAAAAGAAGGAAATGCTGGGAACAACATTTTCTTCTTTTCCCACAATGTTTTCTACCCTTTCAAAGACAAATTTCCTAATTTGTTTGCTAATTTGAATAGCATTTAGTCTGTCGTCTGCAACTGCTTTTAATTTGGACCAGTCTGAAATTTTGTCGTTTGCTAGAGAGTTAAGTACTCTGAGGTCTAATTAGTTACACCCGGATTTAAATTCCTTGAAAATCCTAGTTGATGCAGATAATTATCAGTTAAGGTCATAATTGGCACTAAAACATTGTGACAAAAGGGAAAATAGGTATCGAGTTATGTATCTTGTATCTAGATCTAGATAAGATATTAGTAATCATGACGTTTTTCAAATAACGAGAATTCAGAGATTATGTTCACTAACGTATATTATTATTTCTTTTATTCTTTTGGTCATCTGGTAAGTGGAACTTGAATTCTGGCTGCAGAATCCGAGACCGATCCCCATATATGACCGATCACCCTGTTTCACCAAAGTATTACACACGTTTACCTTCTATACATTCTGGAGACTAAATGAATTAGGAAAAAAACACACACACATTCCTGCAATGCAGAATTTAATTAGTAATATTTCAAGAATATAATACACAACAGTAGAAACGATAACCTTTCTCTGAAGTAAATATTTGAGCCATGCTCTGTGAAAAAGGGCTTAATGCATCTTAATACATCTGCGGTTCACGCAGGCTGACCTGGAACGAAACGTTCTGCTATTGGTCAATTTTCTGCATGTCAAAGAAACGTTCTACCTCATGATTCAGTTGTTTGTTAGACAAAATAGATTTTATGGATCCCTAATTAATGTGATGACTTGCTCTTTAAAATGTACGGCGCAGATGCATTAAAACCCCTTTTGCCAGAGCACTGCTCATGTACATTTACAAGTTCTGACTCGCAAACGAATGTTTTGTACCCAAGTAAAATGTACTCATGAATGATAAGCCATATTTTGAGATAAGCATAACCTTAACAAAACGATCCCGTCTTTTAACGATCATGAGACTTGAAAACACTGTGGAGAAGGGACACATTTCGTACTCCTTTGAACAACAAATTTCATACCTTGAACCACATGTTATTTGTCGTCTGCAAATGCTTTCAAATCGACCTAATCTAAGAGTTAGTAAAGATTTGAGGTTAGATCGTGGATAAACGCACTCTGTTGCTACCACGTATTTCCAAAACACTGGCCCCCACTTAAAATATTTACATATATGGTCCATCAAGTTCGTGCTCTAACTTTGAGTCCTATTTGTGCTTCTGTTAAGATTTAAAAATTAAGATTTAACTTTTCCCTTAAACAGAAAAAACGGTAAGAATATACTGTACTGAATATACGTCTATAATTAATGTTATAATTATATCATTATGGTATCACTCTCAGATGAGTTACGTACAATATAGGATTTTATATGCACTTGTCATGGCCAATCAACATTTCCTGTCAATGAAATTTTCAAGATCGATGATTGTGGCAAACCTAAGATTTGATCGATTGTACTTTTCGCATCAAAAAGGATTATATGCAGGGTACTTCGGAACTACTTTTCATCCCTATCGAACACTCCTGTCAGAGAAGTGAGCTGATCTCTTTCATGTGAACTTGACTACATACAGGTATATTTAAGTATACTCGTACCAAGATCTATTTGTGATGTAGTTATATCGTGTAAAGAATCGGAAACTCGCTGGCTTTTTAGACAATATTTCAGTAAAACTTGCCCCCAAAAAATTATATTCATCTCACCAGTGACCGCTTAACCCTTTCCCAAACAATCACGAGTTGTCACGGCAAATACAAAGCTTTACCATTGTGGGATAAAGGAGAAAATACTGGTAACCAGCATTTGCTCCTTTATCCACAATGCTTTCTTAATTTGAGCAATTTTTGTCACCTTGCTTAAACATCTACTCATGTCTGAAAGTTGAATTCGTGCTGATTTTTCCTTGCTTCACAAGGTTGTTTTCAAAAAAAGACGTGTGATAAACGTGTTTCGGAAGATGAACTCCAGATTTATGCTTTTACAATGCTATTGTACATGTAACCCCCATCTATACGCTACACCATGCACCCATTCATACAGCTTCGTCCATAAGTTACCCTGTACCTGTATATCAAACAATCCCATGTTTCAAGTACTCTGAGGGAGAAGCCTTTTGAAAATATTGTGGAACAAGGAGCAAATGCTGGTTACCAGAATTTTCAATTTTTTTTAATATCATGTTTTCTAGCATTTCTAAGACAAATCCAATCATTTAGGACACGTCTATTTTGTTTTCTGCAACAGCTCTGAAATATGACAAGTCTAAAACTTTGTTGTCTGATACAGAGTTACATAATTTAATCACTTACAAAACTTTGTACAATAATAGAACCTTTCGACTAAATAAGCACACACTTCATACAAGGACAATTCTATACATTAATTTAAGCTTACACAGTTTCACAACAGTTTATTTCAAACCGTTCCGAAACACACACACACACAAAAAAAAAAAACTTTCACAGTATTTTGTACATAATTCAGAGCTTCTCGTTTCGAAAAGCATTGATTTTACACAAATATGATTTTATACTGTGTTTCTCTTAGTGTCATATTTCTTTTTTTTTTACAAGATGGAGTCCATTTAGACTCATCAACGTATTTCTCCTACAGTACTATAATTTCTGTTCGGCAGCATAACTATATTTCTTTAGATGTAGACATTCAGTGGTGCACCAATTAAACCGAACTGCATGTCATGAGCGTTAAATAGCCCTATTCGCATATCTACGCTTTCACGAAAAGCAAACTCTGACACTGTACCTGTACACGCTGACCTGTTTTTGGATTTTTTTATGTATTCGGCTTTGAAATTATGTCTTCAGAAACTCTAACACATCACTGTGATTGTGTCAGCAAGCCAAATATAATTGTCTCTTGCTAATTTCAAAACAGTGTTGTCACACTGTCACATCGCCTCTTTACAATGGTGGGTTATTCTTTTGATTTTGGCATCGATTACCCGTTTTTATCAACCTATTGTTTGAAGTTATTTTTAAGAACCAAAGCTACTTTCATTTGACTCTTTGACGTTTTCTTTCACAAATGAATACTCCAATCTCGAATCCATGTCACTGCGTAATTCAATGACCAGTTTGAATCTCACCCAGACATGAACAAAAACCTTCATGGTATTTATAATCGGTCACAGAAGGTGCTCTGAATCAGGCAAAATTTTCACTGTCTTTTACAGCAAGTTTTATGTCCAATCCGTTGGTAAAAAAGGCACAGTTGCCTTACATATTTCTATACCTTTTTAAAAAACGTGTGACATTCGTGAAAACCAACAGGTATTTCTTGTGTTCTCTTTGAACCTTCAGTGGAAGATTCCATGTTTTCATGACCCTGTGGATGAAAGCTTTTGAAAGCAATGAGTTTTCTAGTATTTCACAAAAAAGTTTTATCTTTCTGTAAATGTTTCACAAACTTAATTTTGTGTCATCTGGTACACAGTCAGCTATTTTCCTCACGTGCTTTGTGGAATGTTATATCAGTTATGTCACAATTGCACAAACATCTATAAGTAAGACAACCCAGTCACACTTCTTATCCAATTTAAGTAAATGCTGACATCAGTGTAAACTCCAGGTACATTCGGGTAGGCACATCCAACGCCCCACGATACTATACCAGCCACGTACCACGTGTCTTGAAGATAGTTCAAGGAACACAATATCGGGCCTCCAGAGTCGCCCTGAAATAGGAAATGGGATTGAACGATTCATGATTATTATCATCCGCGTATATTCCATTCAACCTTGAATTGCTTGAAACAAGCACATTTCAAGGGAAAATGGATTTCAATGAATAGCAATACAATTCGTATGAGATATTCGCTCTGTAATTTACTGGCACCAAAGTGAAGCATAGGATGGTTGATTGCTTGTAGCTTAAATAAAGAACAGATGAAAACCGAAGTTGACACTTTCAAAGCTACTTCAGAAGGGTGGTTTTCTTTTGCTTATTGTTGCTTGTCGTAGTACCCGACCACAAAAAACCGTTGCATATGGCAATACTAAAAACGAACGACAAAAACAGCAATTTAAGGAAAGATATTGCAAAATTCCTCAACTCAGTAGATCAGAAAATACATGTTATTGTGGTATGCAGGATGGGCAATTGTGTAAGGGTACAGTATTTCTCGAATCTAAGGTCCACGATGAGTAACGCTTCACACAGCACTGACCATACGGTACCATTTATCATACGGTATCGTTATATGGGTTTTATTTAGTTTTTAATTTAAACATATTTTATTGCCAAGTATTTTACAAGAATATAATTTACAACATAGAACAATATACACAATCAAAGGACAAGGCAAAAGGGTCTGACCACAAGTTCTCTCAACTTAGATTCGGTCATTCCCTTTATGAAATTACATTTTTTTTTAGAGTCGCCCGTTTTTGCTTTTAGCTTTTTAATATGCATTAAGTTTTCATTTGATTTTTGACGACAATTTTGTTCCAGTTACGCACTAACATCGTAATGGCAATTGATAAATTGATAAATCGAGTTGGAAAAGAAAATAGGACATTTTTATATAAAAGAAAATGAAGGGAAAAAAAAACACTCATATTTTAGATTTTAACTAAATGATTACTGTAGATTAATCGTAAGTCAGTGGCGAATTGGTCAAATAAATTATCAATTGCTGCTTCAGGATTACTTGAATCGTCCTGTATCTTTTATATAAGTTTGTACAGTCCTAAATATCAATGAGTTGTCTTCGAAACTGAGATTATCAGATCCATACAATAGAATGTTGATATTTAATGGATGAAATCGACGTAAAGTTTGAAAGAGATTATTTCTCTGTATTGCGTATTGTGTACATCTGAAGAAATAATGTTCAGCATCTTCTTGATCGTAACCGCACCTACAGCTTGCATTTTGAGATATATAATTCGAGAAAAGGTCAAAGTTCAGATTGCTGCACCTGTTACGAATTCTTGTATGTACAACAGAGAGATGGCGTTTACCGACGAAATAGTGCTTAGGAACATCAGAAACATGAAAAGTCTGTAGGATACGAGATTTAAATTGCGACAAAGATTGCAAGGATTTAATATCGTCGGAGAGTTCGTTCCATAGAGTAACTGCAGATGGAATAAATGACTTCGTCATCAATTCGGTTCGACAAGCAACTAAATCGATATCGTTAGCATTGCGGAGTAAATAATTTGTTCTTGCGTTAACATTTAAAGGAAAGATATCGTTTAAGTATTGCGGAGTCTGACCGTTGACTATTTTATAAATAAGTACAAGTTTCTGATATTTACGCCTATTATCTAATGTTAACCAACCGATTTCTTTGTATAAGTCAAGAGTAGAAGCTGATCTTGTAATACCGGTTACTATTCTTGCGGCCTCAATTTGAATTTTTTCCAAACGATCCTTTTCCGACATAGTACAGTTATCCCAGACTACTGAGGAGTATTCGAGAAGTGGTCGCAAAAAAGATATATATATTTGGTTGAGAGAATCTCTCTTTGGCCTAAATTTTAAAGATCTCATAATTCCCAGGATCTTGTTTGAAGACTGGGTTATATTATTAATATGTTCACGCCACTTACCATTACTACTTAGAGTTAGTCCAAGGTGCTTATGATTCGTAACAAACTGAATCGGAACATTGTTAAATAATAAATCTGGTGGCGGAACATTAGTATTTGTGAAGTGCATAGCTACTGTTTTTGAGGGATTAAATGATACCAGCCATTGTTTTGCCCATTGGGATATAATAAGCAGGTCATGATTTAAAATACCTTCAATATCTTCAATTTGAGTGGCAGTACAAGCTAGTGAAGTGTCATCTGCAAACAGACGAGATATACTTAAAAGATTGTCTGAAATATCATTCACGTAGACAAGGAAAAGTAATGGCCCGAGAACCGATCCTTGAGGAACGCCTGCATTTATTGATGTTGTTTTAGATCTGGCAGTTCTAATAATAACAGATTGTTGGCGATTGGACAAATAATTTTTAAACCATTGAAGAAGGGGACCATCGATGCCAAGTTGACGAAGTTTAAAAATAAGACCTCTATGCCAGACTCTATCAAATGCCTTCGATATGTCACAAAATACCATACACAGATTTTGTTTTGCATCAAAAGAAGAAACGATTTGGTGGTATATTTCGATCAGTTGATGGACTGTTGAATGTCCTCGCAAGAAACCAGACTGCTTTTCGTAGAGTAAATGATTTGAGTGTAGGTGGTTGTACAGATGTTTATATACACACCTTTCCATCAGTTTACCGACACAACTTAAAAGAGATATTGGTCGATAATTGCACGCTAAAGATTTATCTCCCTTTTTGAAAAGTGGATTAACTAGTGAATGTTTCCATTTTTGAGGGAAAGTTTGATCTTGTAACGACTTATTAAATAATATTTGTAAGGGTTTGGATATGCTCTGTTTAATATTTTTTAGTAATTTGTGACTAATTAAATCAGGGCCTGCTGCTTTGTTTACTTCTAAAGTGCTGATTATGTCTTCTATTTGTTGTCTAGTGATGTCAATTATATTCAGAATATTACAAGTCTTAGGATGAAAAGGTGGCAAACAAGCGTTAGACTCATCTACATTAGAAATAGATGAGAAATATTCGTTTAAACATTCTGCCTTCTCCAAGTCTGTATAATGAAATATTTCGACGTTATTACTGTTAGATTTAAGAATTGGAATAAGGTCAGATTTCTTGTTCATGTTGACTAGACTGCAGAGATATTTCCAATATTTTTTGGGGTCACTGATGCGGGAGTTTGAAATTGTTTCATCAAGATTACTAAAGTATCTTTGTTTGGCATGTTTTTTCAAATTATTTACTTTATTTCTTATGTTTTTATATCTAAGCCAATCCGAAGTTTGTCCACGTTTCGTCATGAGTTTCTTAAGTCTGTCGCGTTGTCTACTAAGTCGCCTTATTTCAGAGTCATACCACGGTCTGTCATTGGGTCTGATGGTGACTTCTTTTGATGGTATACATACTGACATCATTTCTAATAGGGTAGAAGTAAAATATTCACATGCTTCGTTTATATCAGAAGACAACAATGGGTTCCAATTTTTTACGTTTATCATTTGGTTAAGTTCAATAAAATCAGCTCGGTTATAAAACCAGACCTTTCTTTTCAAGCATGTTAAAGGGGTACTGTCAAATCTAAATAAAACAAGAGTAGCTTTATGGTCACTAATGATACTTTCAATGTCTAAGGTGTCAGCATGAGTAACGTTGATAAAATTGGAGACAAGAATAGGGTCAAGTAGTGTTGATGAGTGTGTTGTGACACGAGTAGGCTTTGTGATGACATTCGTGAGATTGTTCATAGATATAACATTTCTAAGATGGAATTCAGTCGGATCGAGCAAGTCTTGGTTTAGGTCTCCTACAATAACTATTCGTTTATTAGACTCAAGAGCTTTTTCTAAGGAAATATTGAAATAGTCCCAAAATGCAACAGTTGTGTTAGGAGAACGATAAACAGTACAAAGGAGAAAGGATGTTGACCGATATTTGACTTCAATCCACATTGAATGAACTAAATTGTGCTCCAAGTCATATCTTCGTTTAGAAAAAAGGAAATTTGAGACATATGCAATGAGCCCACCCGAGTGTGATGTCATATCCTGTCTGTATATGCTGCTTTCATGGGTATCAAAAGTCAAGTCTGCATCTAAAATTGTGCGATCTAAGTGACTTTCAGAGAAACACAATATATCGAAGTCGGACATAAAGTCAGATATGAATTCTATCTTATTACGTATAGTACGTATGTTAAGATGAGCATTAGAAATACAACTAGCAGTGGTGTTGGACGTATCGGATATCGGACCGGGATTGGTCTCAATGTCTCCCAACAAAATTAATAGAGTACAGCAAATATTATATAGGAATATGACAAATGTATTTTTGAGAAAGGTATTGTTATATTGTATGGTAAGTATCAGGAGATGAGTTAAATGTTTACATAGATGAAAGTACAAAACTTTGAGCGGGTGGACGACAAAACGAAATTTCCTGGAGCAGCCATGGGTACTTGCGTAAAAACTTCCGATAGCCGCGCGCCAGACTACTATATCAGTACCTACGGCGGTTCAAACGTTTCAATATAAGATCTGGCACAAGGCTGCCGGAAGATTTCGTAGTTCGCAACCAACCAATCAAAACATGACCCAACCGACTCAGATAGTTCTACAGTAATACAGAAATGTGAAAAATATGAGTAATCAATTGTAGTTGAAATGTAACAGAAAGAAGCTAAACCTGATAAGATAAAAAGTGGTATTTTATAACTGATCATAATCTTTGAAAGCCTAAGTCAAAGACGGGCGTGGAAAAAAGAAGAAGTTTGTGACTTGTAAAAAAAAAGGGGACACACGAATGAAGACCAGATGTATCATTAAAGAAGGACTTGCAAGTTTAAGAAAAAAAAGTGAAATGTTTTTTCTGCTGATGAATGTATCTTACGTTTCCGTCTGCAAAGTTTTCTACAACATTGAAATATTCACAGTTAATTTGATTCAATACCAAGCAATAAGAAACAGTATGAAATTTGAAATTTGATACTAGTCAAAATTCAAAAGAATTGAAAACGGCAATATGAACATGAACGCAAAATTGAACTCTGATTTTGCAAGGGTAAATTATGGGAAAAGGAGATAATGCAATTTGCCAACATTCTCTCTCTCTCTCACAATGCCCCATAGGCCTCCTTCTCAGGGTCATCACAAAAGGGGGTCGTGCTATAAAGATATAGAAGACAGCTACTGTGTTAGTTACTTCAGTAATTTTGAAGTGGATATAGACCTATCCAGATATGTTCGACACTAAATATTTTTTGTCGGCAGGAGTAGACCGGAAATCAGACCGCACGTTATGTGCTGTCTGATCCCAATCCACACTGTCCGAGGAGGGCATTGATCAATGAGGTGATAAATACAGAAAGTTTCACTCTCAAAATAGTCAAAGGTTTACACCATTTAAGATCTAAATAGCAATGTCAGCTTCATACAGAGACAGAGCAGTGATAGACGAAATTTCAGCACCTATTCATGTGAAAGGGTTCGACTGTGTAGAAGACTAATTGTTATGACAAATGTAGCTTATTTGACTAAAAGAAAATGATGAGATCAAGGCTTATCCCAGATATAGATAACATACTATACAGTTAAATACTATAAGACATCAAATAGCCAGTAAGTGCACATGAACACAGGCAATAAATAAGATTTTCGAAATAAATGCCCGAATCTCTAAATTAGATTAAGTCCTGACTGACTTAATCTAATTTAGAGATTTGCTGATCCATCATAATGTTTCTCAACGACTTTGCTACCAGTTTCACGTATTTATACCTACGTATGAATATACACATATTTACATGATTATATACATATATACATTTATCAGCCATGCACTGACAGAAGGGGATCCCAGAGTTACACTATACCAAGCAAAGACAATTCTACAATGGAATCATAAACCTATACTGCCCAACACTGACTGAATTTGGAAATATAACAGCCACAAGGCATGCATATATAACCCAACAGATACGAGTTTCGGCCCAGGTCTTCCATCGCGAAATGCGCAGGTTGACGAGGGCCGGCACTCTCTACAGATGAACCGCGACTGCAATTCGAATCTACTTATTTTATGTAGATAAACAAATTGTTTAAAAAATCAAATATACTCTAATATGTTTAGGCATGCACAGAGGTCGGACTGATATAGTTATGGATATATAGATAGTATAAATGACAACTCGAGTATAACGATACAGTGCAATAAACATAAAAAAGAAAAGCAGATCCATTGACTAAGCAGAGTGCACAACGTTAAGCCATGGATAAGGTTGATCACGATCAGACCGAGCAGAGTGCTAGTCTGATCACAGATCACTATTAACCGAACGCAGTACGAAGCTTTTATGAAGGTAGGTAAAAACAGACAAATAATACTGAATGTTCTCGGGTGACCGATCGTCAGTCTCTCTGCTTATGTTTGGATCTGGTAACACTCTACCAAATAACATAACTTATGTACATTTCAAACCGAACCTGTTTGCAGATGGCATAATATGATTAATAACGGAAACTGAACACCGTGGAGAATGGAGAAAATGCCAATGCCTGCACCCTCACCCTTTTTTCACAGTGTTCAATGAAAACAATAGGAACTTATAGACAAAGAATTGTTTGGGATAGGGTCAAGGCGATCTTAAATTCCAATGACCTCGAGGGCTTTAGAAAGCCACCCGGGCTAATGAGAAATGCCAGCAACAGACATCCTCGTCATTGCTTACGATTTACCCGTACGTTCAATTCTTAATCATTTACCTCGACGAAGTTTCTGGACCACAATAGCTTATCTCAGATATAGTCCTCGGGTTAACATAAATAA
The DNA here is from genome assembly GCA_945859785.2 of Tridacna gigas. Lineage (NCBI taxonomy): Eukaryota > Metazoa > Mollusca > Bivalvia > Cardiida > Cardiidae > Tridacna > Tridacna gigas. The sequence goes on from OX244030.2 coordinate 25,413,725, forward strand.
TTCTACCTTTAGATTGAGGTAATTTAACTCTTTACCAAACGACAAAATTTCAGGCTTGTCCTAATTGAAAGCACTGCAGATGACAAATTAATCTCGACTCAAAAATTGAAGCTTAATTTTAGAACAGTGGAAAAAAACACTGTAGGGAAAGAAAAATACGTTGGTAACCAGCATTTTCTCCCAGAAGACTTTCTCTGGGTCGTAAAAAAACAGAGATTGTTTGGGAAAGGGTTAAATATAAATTTTACCAGTTTTTAAACATTTAAATTAGTTCAGCAATAAGAGAGTTTCAATGTTTCAAACAGGGACAGATCCCAGATCAGATTACATGTCATATACAGTCCGAACTAAGTCTCCACTAAAAAAAAAAAAACGCGCTGATCTAAAGTCAGGAGTATAGGTCACACTTGACGGCCCATTAGGTCAAATACCGTGAAACCAGTTGTTTCTATTTTTAGAGTTTAGATACGAGTACTGCCCTGGACTAGAAGGACAAGTTTGTCGTCTTGTCAGCAGTATTATACTGCACAAAAAAGTTAATGCCCGCAGATGATATTTTTCACATGGTCAAGATCAGACTGGGTCTCGATTCTATAATATTTTGAGTCTTTGTCTCTAACAACGATAGTACCATCTTTGGTCCATGTACTTTGGATAAGCTTTTCCTTCACCATTTTTCTGGTTTGATAATAAATATTGTCTCTGGTTAGGGTCAGGTCCTCATTGATAAAAGTTCTCTCATATCCTTTCTCTTTCAACTGTTTTTTGTTTTGCAGTAGTTTCTGACGTGCACGGTAGCTCGTAAATTTGATAATAATGTCACGTGGTTTTCCAGATGTCTCAGTGCCCCTCATTTTACCAAGCCGATGTGTTCGATCGATTTCGTCAATTGACAGATTTGCACCCACGGTATTAGCAATTTCCAACACCTTATCGTCTACCGACTCTCCCTTTGATTCTGGAATACCGGATAGTCGAAGGCAGTTTCGTCGACTGTACTGTTCCGCTCTATCTGCTTTGTTTTCTAGTGCAATGACCTTGTCTTTTAGTTGTTTATTTTCTCCTTCCAGGCTGGTGATCTTGCTACTGAGACCATGTAAGACCCCTTCTACAATGTTAGAGACCAGGGTCGATAGTTGAGTCTGCAACGAATCTTTTACAATGTTTGTAATTTGTGAAATATGTTCCTCAGTAAGAGTAATATTGGCTATTTGAGGAGAAATGGTCGACAGTTCAGACGTTGCGTCGTTGACCGATTCAAGAAAAGATCCTGAAAGATGCTCTGCAGACCTCTCTTCTAAAGCAGTCTTTTCGCTTGTACCTTGAGCCATTACAGGTTTAGTTTTCTTTAAATCAAGAAGATCAACCGGCGATGATAATGGTCTTTTCTTTGTTAACTGGACAGTAGCTGACGTATCTTGGGTCGCATCTGTGCTCATGTCGTAATGATACTTTAGTACTTTTGAGCAGTATACTTTCTGATTTTTTGTTCGTGACGGGTATACAAATCTACCGTTATCTCTTTGTTCCTATTGTAAAGAGCCGATCAGGCGATATAGCAATATAGAAAAAAAAAGAATGATGCCTTAAATGAGTTATTTCTCCTCCACACAATTTTACTACACTTTTATAAATTTTGTCCGTTTGAGGAGGAAGTAAACGCACAACCCCAGAGCAGTTTCACCTGGTTTTCATAACAAACAAGTCTTGAAAACGTACGAAAAACTTCTTTTTTCCACAACGCTTTAAAATGTTTACCTTTCCATAACCGGAACCGGAAGCTTTTTATTGCCAAGTATTTTACAAGAATATAATTTACAATTTATTTTTGCAGATAAAACCATAACCCTACTGCACAGAGAATGAGCAGAATTCAAATTTCAGTACTTGCACAGTTTTTGGTAATATGCAGAACTGATCGTGCAAGATGACGATTCAAAATGTATTGTCTACTCATTTTCTATCTAAAACTGCTTGATTATTTGGAGTAAACATTCTTTAATGAAGGAAATTACTGGTTCGATGCTGACAGCATCAAAAAGGTTCTTTATACTGTCGATATTGAAATGCTTCGCTCGGATTGATTGAAAATCAACACAATCCAGCAGAACATGACGTAAAAGTGTAAGGATGATTGCACTGAATGCATTCAGGTGCATCTTCGCTGGTTATTTTCAAGAGTGTTAACCGTGAATGTCCCGTATGAATGAGAAACAATAACAACCTGTTCTCGCCTTACAGACCTGTAAGCAGGGCACTTTCTCAAATCTCTTTTCCGTTGGGATTACCATAAAAGATTGGTTGTAGGTTGAAACAGGCGAATTATAGTCGGTATGAGCGACTTACAATTAGAAACAGGCAGGTCAAGAGCAGGTTTGTCAGTAATATCGGCTTTCTCTTTGCCAGTGATACCAATAAGACTTTCAAGCCTGCGGAAGACTAGTCTAATGCACATATCGGTAAACATGAATGAAGACCAGCCTCCACCTCAGGGTAAGCTGATCCAAGCCTGCACTCTTCACACAGGGTACGTGGGAGTTATTTTATGACGGTTACAATTCAATCCTTGGCCCGCATTCACCAACCATTCTAAACTGCGTTCTTAGTCTTTTTCTAAATTTAGAAGAAAACGGATCTAGGTTTAGAAACTTAAGATAGAACCGAACTTCCGATTGACTTAACCATTCTTTTACCATTCTCAACCATTTTCTTTCGCCAATCAGAAAAAAACGTTACCTTGAAATTTAGACAAAAATTGAATTTTTGACTAAGATTGTTTTTAAGGATGATTGGTAAATACAATGTACAGGTAATCTTACCGAGCACGCGTCGTTTCCCCGGCCACCGCCTGCACAGAACATTTTATCATTTAGGATATATGGCACTTTCCTTTCGGCTCCCAAAATGCTGCTTCGACATTTCTCCTGCTCCACAACCTCCAACCTTACTTGTTTCATTTCACGTTCGTATGTAATGACTGAAGTTAGAAATATTCACTAACATTATATTGGATAAGCGTAATAAACACAGAGTTTTATAATCCAAGTCTAATATCTATGACATTTATCTTCGGAATACGAGATGATCATGTGCATTGCGTCTAATGTCGCCAGTCAAACAGTAAATATTCACAGATGTTGTAAGCAAAAATTGTATAAGCATGGTTTAGAATATCAGAAAGGCGTTCTATGAAATTAAAAAAAAAGGCTTCTCGTATTGCTTTGAAACAGGTTTTTTTAGACTGCAAAACCTATTATGTATTTTTTTTTATTTTTAAGGATCTATCGAGTGGGTTGATTGCCACATGATAAATGTTAATGGTATACCAGTTTCATTCCGTTTTCCCCAGCCAATCACGGTGCACCTTGTCCCAACCGGAACCTTCTCGGTCCTTCTTGGCAAACAGATTGGTCGGACGTGATCGTTGAATTTTATGGTATCTTTAAGGTAGATGAGCGCTATATCGTTATCGACCGTCTGTGGATTATACTCGGGATGAGGAATTAACGTTTCTACACGTAGTTCCTGGAGGTATGGGGAATATGTATCTCTACGCGGCTGTCCGGCCCTCAGGAGGAAATACTGTGGATCTTGTCGACTGGAAAAAAATGGGGTACATTATAAAGGTTAAAAAAATCATGTTTCGTAAGTTTACATAATCTGATACTTAAGCAGTTTTGATTTTTTTTTTTTTTTTCTTGTTTCTTTCATTTACAAAATGAAACAATCACTCGCACAATTTACTCGTATGCATGTATAATTTATTCTCCATCGGGACGGTACCGGTTATTGATGGCAAAATGGATATCGAAGGGCAAAAAGAAGGTTTAAGCCAAGAACCTTAGCTTAATGAAGCACAACTGTAGAAATCAGGGTTCGTATTTACTAGCCATTCTTAAGAACAGTCTTAGTCTTACTCTCCAAGATTTTCTAAATCTAAAAGTTAAACAACTTCTTATGGCTAAACCAAATGGTTTAGCCAATCGGAAGTTGTGTTACTTTCAAAATTACAAAATTTTGAAGAATAAAACTATCAAAGTTCTTAAGAATGGTTGGTGAATACGAACTCAGGATTCACTTACCCTCCAATGCAGTGGCTTGCCGTTAATATCCATCTGTCTGCAATAATCGAACCACCACAGAAATATTTGTAATCAGATCCCCCGTACATAGAGACTTGCCAGGGCCAGGCGTCCGGTTTTGCAAGCTCTCCACCAACTATCCGCACGGGTTCGAATACGTAAGCTGGACGGATCCCACAAACTGTAAACAGGCAGTTGCAAACAGCAGATTAGTGTATAAAATTTAAAAGAAAAAACAAGTAGACGAACTAATTGATTTTGTTTCGTTGCATTCCCTTTATGATTGCTGCAGCTCATAAATGATTAGGGGTCCTGCGTGGCTCACTAAAAGCGTAGGACTCGTGCAGATATCCATTTTTTCCCAGAGTTTCTCTTGACCAAGTCTTCACCAAATATTTTTTCAAAGCCAATGGCTGCTTTCCCACAGAACCATCGTCGAAGACATGATCAGCGATTGAAAGGGAATACATCCTGTCTCAATGACTATTATCAGTTCTCGGAAACAAATCTTGGGTTTCGAGTCAGCAACCCTCTGGTTTCAAGCTTTATGATACCGACAGTGCAGCCGCACTCAGACCGCTGATTTGAAAAGCATTTTTTGGTGCCAGCTTTATTCTAAATACCTGCAGTTTGCACTATATAACCTACCGCTAAGTATTAACCCACCAATTTTACCATTGTTCTATTTCTAAAATACTAACAGTAACAGCATGAGTGGACATTTTGTACAGCCAATCAGACAACTTGTCTTGGAACAACGAAATCGAACTGAAATGAAAGCAGATAGTGAACACGACCCTTGATGTGCATGCGCCAAGGAGATAATGCCGTTTCCACTGTTGTTATAATTGTAGTTTTAATAATAACGACACTTTACACATTATAAAATAAGTTTTTTTTAAAATGGATATTATTTACCTGGGAAGGAGCACGTGATCTCGATGACCTTATTACTGCTACACTGTCCTCTGTAAAGTATAAGATTAAATATATTATTATTATTATTATTATTATTATTTGTCTAACAACCGACTGAAGCATGAGGTAGACTGGTCCCTTGACATGCAGAAAATTGACCAATAGCAAAAAGTTTCGACCGATATCAGCCTGTGCTGACTGCGTAGGCTGACTTGGGGCGATACTTTTTGCAGATGCATTAAACAACCTTTTCACAGAGTATGGCCCACATTTAATGAACGTGAAAATGCCTATTTGCTCATAGGAATCAAATTGATCCACTGAGTCTTTTGTACAATCACAATTTTGTACAATAAATAGCAATGGCACCAACAAAATGCATTTAACAGAAGATTACTCTTATCAATTCACTATGAAACATTAATAACTACTTACGACTTGGTTAGATTACTTTGAACATACATTGGGTCTGAACCGTTACGTAATGTACTGAGGACAAACTTGGATCCAGCCGATGACGTCACTTCCTTTGATTCTGATAGAATGCTGCAGTAGAAGAATTTCATTCTTATATGGATATACCACTGGCACTGCGATAATGCTTTGATTTTCATATGTCATTTAGTCGTATGTTGAGAGTTTAGTCAAATAAATAACACACGCACACACAGACACAGAAATCAAAATAATTCATTTAATTTGTTGAGTCTTCATCTAAGAAAATTTTTTGCCTAAACATGATCGAATTAGTTTAAACATGTTTATTTTCTATTTATTTACTACAAAACATCATTTCCAAAAGTTACAAAGTTACATACAAAAAAGGTTTGAACGAAAGCTCGCGTTTTTAATATTCATCTCCTTATCGGACAGGGAGGCCCCTAATCCATGTTTTTTTTTTTTTCATGAATATGAAATATGAATTTAAGATAGTAGAATTAGTGTCTAGACAGAGAAAAAGCGAGAGAAATATAATAAGAGAAATTTGTTGATTGACTTCCGCTTGATGTATCAGTAATGATTGTAAATTCGGAAACGGTGATTAGATTGGCTGATGGAAGCGATGAGTTAAAATTCAGGTTCGAATTTATCTTCTGTAAGTCCCATCACTTAAACCATCCAATCAGATTTCCCAAGGCCGTTGAGATGCCGATTCTTTGATATCAAATAATAAACTAATTATTCTAATCTCAAACACATGTACATGTATTTATCAGATAAGAGCACTTAAAGTGCTTTATTACACTTGGAACAAGTGTAGTTATATAGAGCAACAAAAATATCAAAAAGGTAGTGTGTCATGCTCTTTGAAAAGGTTGTTTGATGCGTCTGAAACACAGTCTCGACACATGTCAGTCTGGACAGTCTGCGCAGACTAGGTCGACACTTTTTCCATATATCGGTAAATTTTCTGCATGCCAAAAGATCATTTTACCTAATGATTCAGCCAATTTTAGACAAAATGGAGCCATCTTATGCAATGCCTTGCTTGGTATAATGCATTACGAAAATGCATCAAACCCCCTTTCCCAGAGTGCAGCTAATATAGCTGCTACTGGTGAAACGGGCATAGATCTAGTTATCTTCACTTACTGATAACCAAGTTGAAGACACACAGCCGTAGACTCCGCATCTGTCCAAAAATCGGAACAAACTGGTTCCAATTTCGCAGAATCGGGATTGTAGATTTGCAGAGCACCAGAATTCCCGCCATCACCAAGTTTGACTATTGAAAGACAAGAGGTGTAATTTCAGAGTAATTACTATAATTTGGAGAAACTTGAATTCGAGGTACAATAAGCACAGGTTCGAGTCTCATCTTTGTTTTCCATTCATGTTTTCCTGACTTTTCCTTGTCAAAAAATGATTAATGGGTCATTGCTTGCTTATCAATGAGAAAAATCTTTTTCGACAGTGATAAAGGAACCGTGATAAGGAATGATTAACAGACAGACAGCGGACAGAAAGGCAGACACCCAGGCAGGCAGACACCTAGGACACCCAGGCATGGATGAAGACAGACAGACTAAGAACAAGAACAACATATGGAGAGATATAGACTGAGAGAGAGAGCGAGAGAGAGAGAGGGGAGGGGGCAGGCAGACAGGCAGAGATAAATAATAAACAGAGAGTGTGTGGTACAGAGAGAGAGACGTAGACAGACAGAGACTAAGAGACAGCGACAGACAGACAGACAGACAATGTTTGAATAAGAAACTTACCACATTCATGTTCGTCCGCCCCAGTTGGACAATCTTCCACACCGTCACAACGTTGGGTGCCATGAACACAAATGGCGGATTTAGCCGTACATCTAAACATGCCTTCAGGACAAGCCGCTGGAAAAGAGGAAAAATGGTACAAAGCATGACAATTGTTATATCATGACTTACTTGGTATAATGCACCACGGAGATTCATTAAATCCTCTGTTGCGAGAGCATGGCTCATACATTTGCGGCAGAAACCTTTAAAGACATTCGGCGTGTAATAAAAACATTTGCACGCGAAGAATTTGTTCGACTGCACATATTTCTGCAACCATATAATGGAAAAATGACAAGCAGGTACGCCCCTATCAAATTTTGACCCCTTACCCACTGTAGAGGACAAAATATTTCTTTTTTAGCTCAGCTGTTTCATTATCTTCCGCAAGGTGGCATTTTTCAAATATATGATTTATCTGATATGGGCATTCTGGGTACAGAACCGTACTACTTTTCAAGGCGGCAATCAATGCAACGAATTTCAAAATACGATGTACTTTTACTCACTAAAACCTATCTTGTACGATTCATCCAGCCATGGTTAGCTGGTATATAAACCTATGCACCAACCATTTATAAACAGCCCCTATAAGCTTGGGAAAAAGCTGCGGATTAAGCCCAAGATGGAGTTATTTTTGTTGTCAGTCTGTTACACAAATCCGGACTTTCCCAATGTCTATATTTAGAAACCGTCTACAGAGGTTTGCAGTAAACGATCGATATTTTAAAAGAAGATGTGTCGTAGCAGACAGGTCAAACTTTCGAAGAATATTGACACGCGCAGACAACGCAGCTGTTTTCAAAATAGAAATCGTCTAGGTATTGTCGTAGTCCTGCCGTCGTTGTCGTGCAAAAAACTTTGACGTTTTATAGTATCTCTGTTATTACTGGAGATATTTACTTCAAACTCGCACAAGTTGTTAACTATCAAAGGGGGAACCCATACAAAAGGGGCAGATAACCACCAAAGTATTTTGACACAGTTATGCCCCCTTTTCGACTTAGACCTTGCAATGAAAATCAAGCGACTGCAGTCGAGCCTTGGCATCTTTTCAGTAGATTGTAAGTTTGTAACGTATATAATATGAGCCGTGCTCTGTGAAAAGGGAGCTGTATACATTTGCAAAAACTATCGACCCAGGTCAGCCTGCGCAGTCCGCGAAGGCTGACCTGGGCCGAAAGTTTTTGCTTTGGGACAATTTTCTGCATATACCTCTAGATTCAATAGACTGTTATACAAACTTGATTTTAGGCATGTATATTACTGGGATGACTGGCTTGTGCGATGCATCAAGGAGATGCATTAAGCCCCCTTTTGCCAGAGCATGGCTCAAATATTATTTCGTATTGTTCGTGACCGTTGCGAGAACCCTGGGCCAAAGTCAGCCAAAATGTGTCGTTGGAAAGCGGTCAGAGCGTGTGAGCCAAGCTGTGTAAAGAGGGGATTTAGCTCACCTCTGTGATGTATGATCAAAGCAAGTCATCACATAATTATGGTTCCATAAAATCCATTTTGTATAACAACCGACTAAATCATGAGGTACACTGGTCCTTTGACATGCAGAAAATTGATCAATAGCAAAAAGTTTCGAGCAGGTCAGCCTGCGCGCATTTCGAAGGCTGAGCCGGGCAGATAGTTTTTGCAGATGCATTCAGCCTCTTTTCACAGAGTATGGCTCTTGTTCAAGATCATCAATCATTCTTAGCAACAATGTAAGTATAATTCACAAGCATTTTCAAAATTTGAAGGTTACGCAATTTCTGGTTGGCTAAAACAAATGGTTTAGCCAACCAGAAATCGTGTTATTTTCTAAGATTAGAATGAGACTTAGGTTGCCCTTTAGAATGGTTGGTGAATACGGCCACTTGGTAGAGTAAATACAAGACATTCCTGACAAGAACTCGTTTATCTGGCAGCCTAATCCGAGACGTCACTTTACGACCACATAGGATATTTTCATACCGTAGACTTTCATGAAACAGAAAAATCGCACAAAAACGGAAAGTTCATCTCGGATTAGTCATAGACTGCACAGGCTGATCTGGCACGACAGACTTTTAGGCATATGTCACGGATTAGTCATAGACTACACAAGCTGATCTGGCACGACAGACTTTTAGGCATATGTCACGGATTAGTCATAGACTGCACAAGCTGATCTGGCAAGACAGACTTTTAGGCATATGTCACGGATTAGTCATAGACTGCACAGGCTGATCTGGCACGACAGACTTTTAGTCATATGTCACGGATTAGTCATAGACTGCACAAGCTGATCTGGCACGACAGACTTTTAGGCATATGTCACGGATTAGCCATAGACTGCACAAGCTGATCTGGCACAACAGACTTTTAGGCATATGTCACGGATTAGCCATAGACTGCACAGGCTGATCTGGCACGACAGACTTTCTGTCATATGTCACGGATTAGTCATAGACTGCACAGGCTGATCTGGCACGACAGACTTTTAGGCATATGTCACGGATTAGTCATAGACTACACAAGCTGATCTGGCACGACAAACTTTTAGGCATAATTATGTCACGGATTAGTCATAGACTGCACAAGCTGATCTGACACGACAGACTTTTAGGCATATGTCACGGATTAGTCATAGACTACACAAGCTGATCTGGCACGACAGACTTTTAGGCATATGTCACGGATTAGTCATAGACTGCACAGGCTGATCTGGCACGACAGACTTTTAGGTATATGTCCGAAGGCATCTTTTCGTGTGTTGCACGCCATATTATGTACCCAAGTGTATCAAGTTATTTTTCTATGCTAAACTTACAGGCGATTTACATCGATTTATCAGTATGATAGTCATATTGCGCCGACAACTCACTTACTCATATCTATTATTATGTCCAGGTTGTCACCAATACAAGGTTAGGTATATGAAGTGCCTTGCCCATGGACTTTCCAAGTTTACGTACGCCTCAGCGCGGATAGAAACGAGCCATGCTCTGACGTAAGGGGGTTTAATGCATCTCCGTGATGCATTATGCCAAGCAAGCCATCATATAGCTAGTGATCGATAATATCCATTTAGTCTAACAAAAGACTGAATCTCGAGGTAGAAGAGTCCTCGGACACTTACAAAATTTACAAATAGCAAAAAGTTTCGCACGGATTGCGGAGGATGACATGGGTCAATCCTTTTTTTGCAGATGCATTAAGCCCTCTTTTCACAGAGCATGACTCAAATACAAACCGGTTACAAATAAAATGCCCTTGGCACTGAGCCATAAAGGACCCCCAAAATTTGATATAGACAGCCTTGGATTTAAATAAAAATGTCTTAAACAATCCATTAGGCGTTTTATGTCTAGTTTTCAAAATGCACGCAATGTGTCATTCTGTTAGACAGAAAACGTAAAAAGCTAGGCGTTTGATGCTAAATTTTATATGCAAGCAAGATAAACTATTAATTATGAGAGGGCTCCTGGGTGGAAGCAATGAAGAAATGCTACCGAAATACCGAAATACTTTTTTGTAGGAATTTTATCTTTAGACGTCGCCAGGTAAATTATAGTACTCTGTTTAGAATTCCAAAGTCGACAAAAAAAAAAGTAATAAGGACGTGACTGTTACCCTTCGATGGGGGAAAACGAAACAAAAAATAACATGAAATACATTCCTCCGATGGGATTCAAACCCGCGACATTCAAAACAGTAGTCTCTGTGACTGCGACTCTGTGAAAAGGCCATGGGACAAACAGGTTTTTTTTTTTTTAATGAAATATATTTATCCCTTTTGATACAATTTCTGTTATACTGATTCTAAATTTACAGGAAATTTTAGAGTGAAAATGCAAAATGAAATAAAAATCGGTAATTGTCTTCTGTATGTATTTCTATCTATCTTTTAATTCTACATCCATCTTTGCGCGCAAATGAAAACCAACAATCTTTGTGAACACTTTACCAAACGACAAAACTTTGGACTGGATCAAATTGAAAGCATGTGCAGACGACAGACTAAATGTTGCTTAAATGATGATTTTTGTCTATGACAGGGTAGAAAACATTGTGGGAAAAGGAGAAAATGCTGGTTATCAGCATTTTCTCCTTTTCCCACAATGTTTTCAAAAGCTTTCTCTCTCGAAAATTGAGGTTATCCTATTTGACGACATTCTTGGTATAGTGCATTAACCCTTTCAGCGCCATAGGCGAAAACAGGGACTTTTGTGGACGGCACAAATCAAGATCAGACTGCACAGAACGTGCAGTCTGATCTTTGATGATCTGTACCGTCCGCTTAATTAGTCAAGCCCCTACGATAAAAATCTTTCTGGATCTCTGTGGATTGCATTTACAGCCGTTGAAAGAAGTCGAGTTTATTTATTTGGCGCCGAAAGAGTTAAGAAATTGCATTAAACAACCTTTTTACAAGAGCGCTGCTTATATACTTTAGAGACTATTAACACAAGACTTCCTGAAGACAGATTTTTCGGCCTCGAAGGAGACCAAAAAAAAAACATTGTGGCGAGGGGACAAACTAATCACAGCGAGAAGTACATGTATAGACAACTTTAAAAAAAAAAAAAACATTGTGGCGAGGGGACAAACTAATCACAGCGAGAAGTACATGTATAGACAACTTTAAAAAAAACATTGTGGCGAGGGGACAAACTAATCAAAGCGAGAAGTACATGTAGTTAGACATTGTATCTACCATCTCGCAGACCAAAATTACTCCTGTTTTACGCGGATTTTTTTGAAGTCGTCTACTGCCAGTTTGTTTCAAAAAGTATTCGCACAGAATGAATAAGGAAAAAGACCTTAAACAGATTTTCAGAAACAACCATGGCAACACTTCACTTATTCATATGATTCATGCTCTGTAAAAAGGGTGTTTAATGCATCTGCAAAAAGTGTAGACTCATGTGAACATGCCCGGTGTGCAAAGGGTGACAGGAGTAGAAACATTTTGCTGCTTGTAAATTTTCTACATGTCTACAGACAATTCTATATCATGACTCAGTCGCCTGTTAGACAAAATGGATTTTATGGACCCGTAACTATATGATGAGTTGCTCGGCATAATGCATAACACGGAGATGTATTTAACTCTTTACCAAACGACAAAATTTTAGACTAGTCCAAATTGAAAGCATTTGCAGACGACAAAGTTAATGTGGCTCATAAATTGAAATTTGTTTTGGGAAGGGAAGAAAACATTGTGGGAAAAGGAGAAAATGCTGGTTACCAGCATTTTCTCCTTTTCCCACAATGTTTTCAAAAGGCTTCTTTCTCAGGGTCGTGAAAACTCGGGATTGTTTGGTAAAGGGTTAATTCCTTTTCCTAGAGCGCCCTCTTATCTTTAGGTAAACAGTGACTTAAGAAATGACACTCTCACCGACAAGATACCCCTGCATTTCGAAACAGCATATTCTGATTACAGATCCAAATCCTTAGCCACAGAACAACTGATGGCCGAAGTCACAAGGGGTGGGAAGGGAAGAAAAGGTGAGGGGAGAGAAAGGGAAAGGAAAGGAAAATGGGAAGGGAAGCGAATGGGAAGGGAAGAGAAGTTACAGGAAGGGAAGGAAGAGAAATAGAAGCAAAATGAAAGGGGATGGGAGAAAAGGGGAACGAAGAGAAGGGAAAATGAAAGGAAAGGGAAGAAAAAGGGAAGAAAGAGAAAACAAAGGGAAAATAACAGGGAAGGGACGAGAATGGGAAGGAAGAGAAAGGGAAAGTAAAATAAAAGGAAAGGAGGGAGGAAAAAGGGAAGAAAGAGAACGGGAAGGAAAAATGAAATGGACGAATGAAAATCTGAAGGAAGAGAAAGGGAAGAAGAAGAAAGGAAAAAAGCGAAGGGAAGAGAAGGGATGAAAAGAGTAGGGAAGACAAGGGAAGAGAAGGGAAAAACAGAGATACAGATGTTTGTATCTGTCATACCACATTTTTTCAACGGATAATCCGTCTCCACTGGTATTTCATCCGCGCCATCTTCGCAGTCCTTGTAATCGTCACACAACCAGCGTGTGGGTATACAGCTGGTATTGTCACACCTCATCTCGTCTACTGGACACACTGCAAAAAGATCGATACATGAAATGAAAGTAGGTTTTTTTTTTAATTCATTCTTTTCTGCAGTCAACATTTTCGCTATGCACCGATTATTTCTTACGCCGCTTTAAAAATAGTACACAGTAACGGGGACGATTGACTGACGAGTATTCTCGTGTTTCCCTTGTTTCACCAGTACTCGGCTAGGGCTCTGAAGTGTCTGGTCCAAATACACCAGTGCCACGGATACAGATGCTGGTTACCAGCATTTCTCCTTTACCCACAATGTCTTCAAAAGCCTCCTGTCTCAGATTAGGTAAAACACGCGATTGCCTGATTAGGGCATTATGTGCTCAGATGTGAAGGTGTTGGATCCGTAATCCGGTGGTTCCAAGTTCGATCATCACAAGAAACTTTCAGGTTTTTCGTTGGAGTGTCCTTGGGCGTAATAGTTGAAAGTCTTAGCCTAGTACTGCTGAAGATCAGGGTACGTATTCACCAACCATTCTTTAAGTATATTCTTTGTCTAATTTTCAAGAAATTTCTAGATTTTAAAGTAACACAACGTCTGACTGGCTAAACCAAATTGTTCAGCCAATCAGAAGTTGTGTAACTTTCCAAATTTGTAATTAGACCAAGAATGTTCCTCAGAATGGTTGGTGAATACAGACCCAGTTCACAGATCAGTAAGTGAGCTCTAAACGTGATATGACTGAAATAAAGTTGAAAGTTGAGTATAAAACCATAGAATCCATCAAGCTACAAAAACCAAATTCGTCTTTTTTCTGTGTATAAATATATTATTCTATTGCACATAAAGACATTCGTGGTAGAACCAAGTAGCGAAGAATGTAGATGCAATATCAGATTAGAAACCCTGTACAGTCTGATCTTGATCTTTTCTTTCGCCAAATATTTATGTATCCCTTTACAGTAAAAAGTTAAGTGCACCAGTTCAATATAGGCTGATTCCTCCTTGTCAACCTCTCTCTCTCTCTCTCACACACATACACAAACACACACACACACACAAAACGCAAGTAATATTACCGATGGGCGGTATCGGTTCATAAGCCTCTTTGTAACCTATGCATATCCGAGTATCGTTAGCATCTGGAAAACTGTCACAATACAGGTCCTTCGGCCAGGGATTGAAAAATATATCCATAAATATCTCGCACCGACTTTTAAAATCTGAAAATAAGCAGAGGCGCTTTCTAAGTTCTTTTGAAGAACAGTTTTTTTTATTTTCAGTGAAAAGTACAGGACAAAATATAACAGGCTGTGGTGGACATAAAACCCCACCAATTATCTATCACTTTTCTTATTCATTTTTAGCCATCGTAAATTAATGGGAAACTCCTCGGAGAAAGAAAACTGTTAACATTTACTGTCCTCTAGCTGTAAGTAGGTTTTCAGAACTTGAGGTTCAACTTGTAAACATGATTTTTTGAGTTCGTAACTGATCTAAAAATACATGTAACTATAGCTTTGCTTGAGCATAAAGATAATAATTTACAAGAAAGGTATTTCTAAAGTACAGATAAAATTTTGTCTCTCTTACCATTGCACAAACTTCTGCACGGTGGTATAGCATGTGTTGGCACAGTGTTCGAGTGAGAACATTTAGGCATGAATGCTGAACAAGCAAACAGAAGCGAGTGTTTGTAACACTGGGTAGCATGATTGATTCCTGCCAACAGTTGAATCAAGTCAGAGGCTTGATAAGGATTTCGGTGACCAGCAAAATTTGGAAATGTCATTTCCGGATATCCAAAAGTTGAACAAATTTCGTCTGTATTTGGATAACAAGTTCCGGCTGAAAAAAAAAAGTTTGAACAACTGTAAAATTACTGTATATGAAACTCCTCAAGAAATCTTAAAAGAATAGACAAATTGGACTAAAAGTACGTCGTAGAACAGTGGTATTTCAAAACAGTTTGTAGCGTTTTTTCACTTCTTTTGCTTCATTTTTTTTTTTTTTTTTGCGCTCCTTAAAATGCATTTGATTTTGCGAAGGTATCCTGCGCAGGATCAACATGTTAAGTTGTTAAGTCACTATTTGATTCAGATAGGTTATTTGAATTAAGGTGTAATACACGTCAAATTATGGACGCCTACATAACCATTCATTGTTTTCTGTGCTTTGATTCTGTCAACAATCGCCTTTGTGGAGATCACACAGTCTTTCTTCTTTTGAATCCCATACAGACCAATTAGATCCTAACATTAAATTAGATCACAAGTATGTATATTCTGTTATTAGCAGCAATTGATAGAGTGTATAAAGAAGCGGACAACAAAGAATGCCTATGCCACTTTATACATATTCTTGACAAAGAGTCTTTTATTTGAATTTTTAAATGTGGTCATTGCTAATATGAATTAACATCTCACTAGACGACAAAATTAAAGATAAATCTAAATTGAAAGTATTTGCAGACGACATATTAAAATATGTTCTTAATAATAAGAATCTTTTCAAAATCCTTAATCATGTGAGTCGTACATAAAAAAAACTGGGATTTTCCACAAAGAGTTCAGAAAGTTATAAATAATTAAGTCAGATGATGTAATTATTCATTTCATATCAAAGAACCCAATATACAATTTAACTCTTTACCAAACGACAAAGGTTTATACTTGCCCAAATTGAAAGCAATTGCTGACGACAAAGTAGATGTGACTAAAGAATTGAAATTTCTTTTTGGAAGAGTAGGACACATTGTGGGTAAAGGAGAGAATTTTCTTCTTTTTTTTCAACAATGTTTTCAAAAGTCTTCTTCTTTAAGGCCTTTAAAAACTGGGATTGTTTAAAGCTTTTCTTCTCAGTTTTCTACACATGATATCAGATTGTGTCCATTTAAGAACATGCTGAACGTACTGCTATTGATACATATTATCCGCAAATGCAACATCTAAATCACTTCTGAAGTGAATTAACAAATTCAAATAGGAAAATAAGATGATTCCCCCCCCCCCCCCCCCCCCCCATTTAGCCTGGGCCTCAGTCCGATCATTTTTTTTTATTCGGACGTTACTTTATCAAAAGTGACGTCAAAAGTGACGAAAATTAAAAAAAAAAAAGAGGGAAAAAAATAGGACTGGAACCCAGACTAGGTGCCGCTTTACGACTCGTTACTCTCCGTGCTTTGATATTTCCACCACACCCCTCACCTTTATATGGATCTTGTAGACAAACATTCGCATCTTCTGAGTCCGGTAGGGATGAACAATCTATTAGATCACTGATATTTACACTCTGGTATGAACATGCTCTGAATACCGCTGTACAATAAAACAATTTTATCCAAAAATAATATATGCTGTAGACAGTAACTTACCAGAAAAAGTTTTAGACTTTCTAACGTTTTTGGCAAAAACAGATAGAAAACAGATACTTTTAATCGATTAAATTTAAATTGAGATAGATCAATGGAATGTATGCATTTGTCAACACATGTATGTTGTCTAGTCTCTCTCAAAAGATTATTCATGTTTTCAAAGTTTCTTATTTTCTTTGTGATATATAACATAGCTTAGCCATGCTCTGTGAAAACGGGGCTTTATGAATATGCAAAAAGTATCAACCCATGCCAGCCTAAGCAGTCCGCGTAGGCTTACATGGATTAAAACATTTTGTTATTTGTAAATTTTCTGCATGTCCAAGGATCATTCTACCTCATAATTTATTTGGTTGTTAGCGGATTTTATGGATCCATAATTATGTGATCACCTGCTTGGTATCATGCATTAAGGGAATGCATTAGCCCCCTTTTCCTTGAGTATGGCTCAATTATATAATACGAATAGCTGATATAACATAAATACAAACTGCAAACATGCTCAATCGGGAAGCATGCATATCTATGGAAAGAATAGAACAGGTGCAAACCATTCTATAGAGTATTCTTGGTCTAATTTTAGATTTAGAAAGTGACACAAATTCCTATTGGCAAAACTGTTTTCTAAACAGAAGTTATGTTACTTTCAAATTTAGAAAATAAGACTAAGAGTAAGACTAATTTTTAAGAATGGTTGGTGGGTGCAGATCTAGTGCCGTTTTCATCGACATTCAATCTTGACACCTTGCCAATCAAACATTGCTTTCAAAATTAGTACACACAGAATGCAATTTTGATTGGTTGGGGAAAAAGGGCCATAGGCCCGGTTTCACAGAAATACTCAAGTCTCTTATTTTGCTCAGATTCCTTAACTGGCTCATTTACAGACTTAAGTTGAGTTTGTTGTTTGAGACGCATGTCACCAATACTAACAGACTTTAGTAACGTTCTAAAATCCTGAGTTGAAATAAGGTTCCTGACTCAACTCAGCAAAACAACAGTTATGTCTGTTATCTGAGTTAAGTCTGTGTTTTTTTTGCTGGGTTGAGTCCAAAAATATGTGTCAACTCAGGACTCGAGAACGTTACATAGGTTTGATGATGTTAGTGAAATGCGTCTCAAAACACGAAATCAACTTAAGTGGGAAAATGAGTCCATTGGCGGATTTGAGCCACATTTGGGACTTAAGTTTTTTAACTGGACCCTGGTTTATAAACCTACCACTGCAGTACGATCTGCAAGGGCGCAAAGCCCCGCCATGATGACACTTCGGGTTGAACACAGCGCACCAAAAGTCTCTCCCACAGGTGGACATGAATAATTCATTATACTGGTTTTCCGCAGAAAAAGCGACCTCTGCCGGCGACGTTTGACCAATCAGATTTGGGAACGTGGTATTCTCATACAGAGTGAAATTAGCACACAGAGGAACGGATAATGGTAAACACGCACCTGTAAAAGAAATTCTAGAATTTTATGGTAAAGGCTTTGGTGTTGCTACTAACACAATTAATTCAATAAAATATAGGAGTCACGTGGTTGATTGATTGATGGATGGATGGATGGATGGATTGAATGATTGATTGGTTGGTCTGTAACGCTGCTAACATTATTTTAGTCATACCACGGCGAGAAGTCACACATCTATGTATGTGTTAAGTTTCACAAGTCCTAGGCTAGGGCTCTGAAGTGTCTTACCCAATGACACTTATACGAAAAACCCAGTGCTTCCAGTTAGGCTCGAACCCAGGGTCACTAGGTTTCGAGTTGGAAATCACAGACACGGAAGAAAAATGGGTGATTTATAAGTGACTGGGACTCTAAATCTCGCCAAAGGAGACGTTTATTATAAAGGGAGGTAATTTATAATGTCAATAACTTGTAAAAA
Source organism: Tridacna gigas (assembly GCA_945859785.2). NCBI lineage: Eukaryota > Metazoa > Mollusca > Bivalvia > Cardiida > Cardiidae > Tridacna > Tridacna gigas. The sequence continues at coordinate 25,432,251 of OX244030.2, forward strand.
TGCACCGTACTTCTTAAAATGCCCCGTTTGATATCTTTCTTCCAAAATTTTTATTAGACATCAGAAAGTTCTATTTCAAAAAAAAAAAAAAAAAAACGTTGCCACTAAGATTGTTTTTATTGTTTTTATTGCAGAAAATTGATAAAAAAATAACTCGTTGTTGACTCGTGAGACCATTTCTAATTAGTACTGTAATCTCTCTTTCGACTGATCCTCTTTACGATTGGCAAACACCACATTTCTACGAATAATCATTTACTTGAGCAGTGTTGTTACTTTAAGAACCTTTTTTCTGGGATTGAAATTAAAGCCTATTTTCTGTAATTTTGACAAGAGTTATCCTCTTTGAAGAACCGTATGTTTGTGAAAATATTACCGATGATGTTCACGAGATGAAATAAATTTCGATCTTGCAGCGAAAAAAAAATGTTCTATTTATTTCACGCTTCTAACCTCTTTTTTTGTTGGGATTTTCATCAAATTCTAGTAGATGTTTTCGGTAAATCCCCGTGGTGTAGCCCCTCACATAACGACGCACTACAATATTACGTAATGCGCGAGAAAAAATAGGGTTAATGCGCGTAAATTACGTCATAATTATTTCCCTCTATTTAAATGGCACGCCCTGTTTACCTAGGTCGCTATTGCGCGGAACAACTGTTTCCGCTGTCACTTGAAGAGTCAGAAAATATGAAATCGTTATTTTTGCACTGGTCGAAACCATGAAATATCAAACCATAATCCACCATTATTTCTCAATAAACTACCGAAAAGCATGAAATAAAAAAACAAAAAAGCATAGACATCATTGAATCATTATATCTATGAAAAGATTTGCAGCGACAAATATTGCCAAAAAAAAAAAAGGATTGTAGGTAAAATATTGACAATCAAGATTGATTGCACTTGAGTCGTGTTCTGTTCAAGTGGTCTTGAAGCATCTGCAAAAAGTATCGACCCCGAAACCTTTGGCCATGTGTAAATTTTCTGTATGCCAGAAGACCAGTCTACCTCATAATTCAGTCGGTTGTTGGACAAAGTAGATTTTAAGGATCCCTAGTTATATAATGTCTTGCTTAGTACATTGCATCACGGAGATGCATTAAGATCCCTTTTGCTAGAGCGCGGATCATGTTTAGTACATCTCCTTTATCTACAACGTTTTCGCAATAAGTGTAACAAAAAAAAAACGATAAAAATCGTCTGCAGCAGGTACAAATATGCAAAAGAAATAAACATACCCGGTTTTGGTGTTGTAATCACAGATAATGCTGGGTCTAAAAATAGAAATAGAACAGAATGATGATACGATACTATTCTAACCTTTGACCACAAAATCCCAAATTTTAACGACCTTGAGAAAGAAGGCCTTTTGAAAACATTGTAGGAAAAGGAGAAAATGCTGGTAACCAGCATTTTCTCCTTTTCCCACAATGTTTTCTGAACTAGCAAAGAGAAACTTAAGTTTTTGAGTCACATTCATTTTGTCGTCTGCAAATGCTTTCAGTTTGGACAATTCTAAAATTTTGTCGCCTGCTAAGATGTTACACTCCTTAACACACGACAAAATTTTAAGTCTAGTCCAAAGTGACAGCATTCGTAAACGGCAAGTTCAGTATCGCTCAAAAAATGGAAATTTGGAAAAAGGCAGTGTGCTAGTAACTACGATTCCATTTCTTTTTCTACAATGTTTTCTACGATTATACAAATAATTGTAATCATTCGAGCTGTATTTAATTTGTTTTTTGCAAATGTTTTCAAAATGAATGAACCTAAAAGTTCATCGTTGGGGAGAGAGTTTATCATAAACAGAAATGAACGATGTTTATTTTTCTGTTGATTATTTCATTTTAGCATTATAAAAGTCTAAAGTAGAATTATAAATGTCTAATTCCACATTAAAAATGTCTAATTCAACGTTATAAATGTCTAACAACTCATAAAAAGATCAGCGTTATCAACGAAATTGACATGTTTCGGTTTATTACAACTTCTAAACTGGTAGTCTCAATACGTCTCCATGAGTGTGTGTGTTTGTGGTACTCATTGAAAACTTTTTGACAAAAGAAAAAAATCCTCGTAACGAGAATTTCTCCTTTGCTACAATGTTTTCACTGGTAATCGTGTGTAAAGTCTTAATTTACTTTGATACCGGCCCCCCCCCGCCCCCCCACGCCCATTTCACATGTTTTCAATGACATCTGTTATGAATTCGTTTTACCCTTTCGTCGAGTGGTAAAGCGTTAACCATTAACCGTTCTGTGCAGTCTGATCTTGATCTTCGTCGTCCGCTAAAGGAATTTAACTCGCCATTTGCAGTGAAAGAGTTTGAGAAGATGATAATAAAAGTGCCACTTGCGCCGAAACTGCTAAGTGTACAGTTATCTTTGTCTTGTAATGAAACGGAGATAAATGTCCAGAGAGATTGACAGTTTCCTGTCGATTTCGGAGAAAACGCGAGGAGTTGTTAAAATTTATGTGCAAGAACATAAAGACTACAAGTTATTCCGGACGTTTGTTTTTTAATATCCATATAATTTATTCTTTTGGGAAAAGTTTAGATTCATCAACGTTTTGACTCATCGTTTGCATTTGGCAATTTAATTCACAAATAGGCAGAAGTAAACTTGTTATCAACTTGTGACGCCATGAGTCGAAGCACTGTATTACTACGCTTTATCCCTAGACGTGGCCGACAAAGTATTCCTGTTAATTTTAATGCAAAAATTTATAAATTAATTCGTTTTCTCACTTTTAGATATTATAGTCCCGTGCCTAGTTAAACGTACGCTTCTTCAGACTTTTTTTTTTTTCCAAGCGGTACACTTCCGTTACAGATTTTCGACCCCAGGTACCGGCTGTGCGATGAGTGCTTTCACATACCATGAACTAGCCTATCATTCAAGTTTTACGGGTATTTCATTAAGAAAGAATAAAATAAAAGCTGGCATGTTGAGTTTGGTAGGAAATAGACAGAAAAATAGTGCTACGGTAACTTTGAAATTGATCTGCTGCACGAAAAAAATCTATTCTCCCCAAAGCCAGTTCAATGTTATGTCAGATTTTATACAGCCTTGGGTTGTTACAGAGGTGTGACTTACCTACTGGCTGAACACTTAATGAAGAAGGATCTATCACAAACAAACTTCCTTGCATGCCTGTTTGTATCGTGGTTGCTATGGCAACCGGAGTACTAGGATAAACTGGTATATCACGATGAAAATGGAGGATGAGTTTAACAACAACGCTTCCTGAGCTGAAACGGAAAAGATGTATGTAAAGTTAATCATTAGCGGTCATCTCTACCCAGCAAGCAACCTGCATTAAGCAAGCATATAGTCAATTCAAAGAGATTGTAGACACATTATAATGTACCTTAAAGGCTATATAGCTACCAAAAGTAAACAAAGCGGTTGTTGAAATGCATTTAAATTAAATCATATCATTTTAATGTATGGAAATTGTTCTGAAGACGACAGTCTGCTATTGTTCAGTTGGTCCTAGTGCTAGTCGATGGCAGAGAAATTAATTTCAAAACTAGGTTAAAGTTGCAAGGTTAGTCTATCTTTTGTTTACTTTTTGCCTGATTTTAAAATTCATTTTTCTGCCAGCGACTAACAGTTTGGATTGACCACACAAGAAAAGATTGTCATTTTCACAATATTTTCCATACTTTGAAATGGTATGATTTACATTTAAATGCATTTTAACACCTGTATTGGTTTTTTTGGCCGCTACTGGGCCTTTAACATAGCAAGCACCTGTCTTTAGCAAACACATATTTGGTACCACTATGATGCTTGCTTAGTAAGGGTAAAGCTATATAAAGTAAAATAACGTGTAATCAGACATCTTTTTTAAGTTCGTATATACCAGGAATATTTTGTGGTAATAAATTACCTGGAGCATGTATTTGCCTGAGAGAGAAAGTTCGATGTCTCGCTCGATTTTCAGTTTCGCGAGATATAAATATTTTCTAACGCAGCGAGAAGCAAATACAAGCCCAAAGGAAAGCAGTAACTGACTCTTTAATTATATAACTACAAATTTTAATAACGACTTATTGCAATGATTGATATTCGAATACAGTATGAATATTGGGAAAACGAAAAGTAATTAAGATAAAAACTAGTATAGTATTAAAACATTTTTTTAAATGAATGACGGATGAATATGCCAGGGTAACATTTAACGAAAAAGTTTTAGATTGCTCCAAATCGAGAGCATATGCAGACGACAAATTATATGTCGCACAAATTATGAATTTTGTCTTCAAAAGGATAGAAAACATTGCGATCTTGCCTAAAGACACGCCCACCAAAAATCCAGTGGATCAAGTGAGGCTCGAACCTGGGGCTGGAGAAATAAACTGGCTCACTCGACATTTAAACCTTTATAACACAATCCCAAATTTGAAAAAAAAGTAGAAGACGGCTTTCGTAAACATTGTAGGAAAAGGAGAAAAGGCTGGTGACCAGCCCGTTCAAAAGACAAAAATTAATCTCATTTATTGAGCCAAATTTAATTCGTAATTTTGTAAATGCTTTGGATCTGGAAAATGGCAAATTTTTGTCGTGTGGCAAAGAGTTAACCCTTATCCTGCTAAATAAAAGAAACGAAACTTTCAAAACCGAAAATAAAAAAACCAATTTTTCCTATTTCAAAGGTATTTTTGAAGGAAAGATTTCTTCTTATCAGACATTGTAGATCTATCATCAGAATCCACGTTCTGTGCAGTCTGATCTTGATCTATGCTGTCAGCAAAAGGTCAGCGGGTCGCGCTTAGCAGCCTTAGGGTTAAGAGTATTGCTTCAACTGTATATAACAAGCAAAATACATTTACTATCGTCTTATAAGAATATTGGACATTTTGTGGGTATACGGGGGGAAATGTATGGAACGTAACAAACCCAACAAGAAAATTGAAAGTATGGATAAGATAAACATGATCACGTCAAATAATCGTAAAGATTTCACCAACTTTCAATTCGTTACTAAAATTAAAAGCACTGAAGCAATTACACTCGCAATAATTTCACCAGTCTTCAATTCGTTACTTAGCTCGTTTCCAAACGACAAAAGTCTTATTTTAAGCCTCAATAACATCGAAAGCATCGGCAGCCGACGAATTAAACGTAACTCAAATGATGGGACTCGCGTCGGAAAGAATAGAAAACATTGCGGGAAAAAGGAGAAAATGCTGGTTACCAGTTTTTTCTCCTCTTCCCGGGATGTTTTCAAAAGTTTTCTTCTTCAGCGTCATTTAAAACGGGATTGTTTAGCAAACGGTTAAATTAAAAGCACCGATGTAATATAAACAATGTCTGAAGAACTAACAGCTTTCGATATAAATGTGCCATGCTTTTGCAAAAGGGGGCTTAATGCATCTCTGTGATACATTATACAACGCAAGACATCACCTGATCATGGAATCATAAAATCCATCTAGACAAACAGCCTACTAATGTATGGGGTAGATTTGTCCTCTGACATGCAGAAAATTAAAAGAAAGCGAAAAGTTTCGGCCCATGTCAGCATGCGCGGACTGCGCATGCTGACATGGGTCGATACTTTTCGCAAATGCATTAAGCCTCCTTTTTGCAGAACATGGCTCATTAATCTATAGACAGATTTCCTTGTCTTGCAACAGACAGTGTTGGAAAACATTGTGGCAAAATATGGAGAAAATTCTTGTAAAGAGCCATTTCGCCTTTAACAACAGTATTTTGAAATGTCCTTACGCGTTTAGTCGACTTTTATACTGATAATCCAAAGTATACTAAATAGAAATGAAGTTGTATAAAAAATTATGAGTAATGATAACGGATACGTACTTTCGCTTTTATGTTAGATCATAAGACTGTAAGATGACTTATATTTTTTTTTTTACTGACGACATTATCTTAAACCAGCGGAGGGGTCCTGCGTGGCTCAGTGGTAAAGCGTGGGACTCGTAACCTGGAGGTCCCGGACTCGAGCCCCACCTGATCCGGTGAGGCCTTCGGGCAAGACACCTCAAAGCCCCAGACTAGTACTGGTGAAACCCAGGAAATACATGAATGAATATGTGAGCTGTCGCCGTGATATGACTGAAATAATGTTGAAAGCGGCCTAAAACACCATTCAATCAATCAATCAATTAAACCAGTGGACGTGGTACGTTACTGTTCTGGCCTGTTTAAAGACAGGGGTTTAGATCTTTAACCCTCAGTGTGCTGAATTAATGTAATGGACCTTTTCAAACAGGAAAATGCATCCAAAATATTGTCATTTCAGTGTTGTTTTGGCCAGAATATGTAACAAAGTAGTGGACAGTGTAGATCAAAGATCAGACTGCACATTTTGTGCAGTTTGATCTTGATCTACACTGTCCACAAAAACAACTTAAACCGGTTCCAGCAATTTATGGGTTAGCAAATGACAAAAATTTTGACTGGATCAAAATTTAACTGTAAGCATTTGCGGACGACAAGTTAAAGGTGGCTCAGATGATTTTTTTTTTTTTCTTGTCTTTGAAAGGGTGGAAAACATTGTGGGAAAAGGAGAAAATGATGGTCTTCCTTTCCCTCAATGTTCAAAAGCCTTCTCTTTCGGGGTCGTTAAAACTCGGAAAAGGGTTAAGACGAGTGAAAATCGTTTGGAAAGATTACTGTTAGGGTGGTTTTGAAGTCATGTCCGAACGTGTTTATTTTACATCAGTCGTGAAAGAAGTTTGTACCACTTATATCAATCACCCTTGATGATTTCTTCGTGGCAACCTAGCTGCCGTGATGTGGGTTGTTCCAAAAGTTGGCTCATCACGGGATTCGAACCCACGCTCTACACCTACACTTCTGTATCCCACAGTGCATTATTTATTTTGAGAGGTTAGGAGTAAATATGCAATATTGTGGTTTAGTAAGTTTCCTTGTGCTTGATCCGAGCAGCGTAGGAAAATTTGATATCGCGCGAGACCGAAGATTTCAAAATTTTCTTACGCTGCGAGATGTAAATGCAAGCAACAGGAAAGTTACTACAATATAATACTAGTATTCCTTTTACTATATACCTACAACTTACAACAATAACATTTTGCAATTATATACATTTTTTCGAAAACGGAAAAGAATAAAATAAATGATGGTGTAGGCTAGTAACTTCGTTTTTATGAATGGCGGATGAATTGATAGCGTAAAAGTTTGACCAATCAAATTGCAAATCAATATGTACATATTCCGCGCGTGAGATACGTCACCATGCCATATTTGGAACCATATTTGACACTGTGTAGATACGGATTTTTCTTTCTGTCGTGTGTGATATTTTATCCGCGTGCGACGCATGTATTTGACCCGGGAATCTTTCAGGTATATAATAAAACCTATTCTGTACATAAGTGATTCTTAAAGTAAACAAAACAGATCAACCTTTTCAGTGCCAAATATATAAACTCAACCTCTTTGAAATTACAGCTAAAAATACCTTTTACTGAAACTAATGATTTTTGTCTTATAGGCATGACTGAACAAGCGGACGGTATAGATCAAAGATCAGACTGCACGTTCTGTGCAGTCTGATCTCGATCTAGGCCGTCTGGAAAAGACCCTGTTTTTGCCTATGGCGCCGAAAGGGTTAAACAAAAAAATTGGACATGAAAACTAAACAACAACAAAACAAAAAAAATGTTTTACAAAATGCCTCCACAATTGCGCAGTAACTTTGAAGCTTGATCAATACGATTCATATATGTGAGCCATGCTCTGTGAAAAGGGCTTTCATGCATCTGCTAAAAAAGTATCGATCCAGGCCAGCCATGCCCAATCCGCCCGTGCTGACCTGGGTCCAAACTTTTGCAATGGACCTGCATGTCATAGAATTAGTCTTCCTCATGATTCAGTCGGTTGTTTGACAAAATGGATATTTATGGATCCATAATTCTGTGACAACTTGCTCGATATATAATAGAGATTCATTAAAACCCCTTTTTGCCAGAGCGCCGCACATATACATATACGCTCATTTCTTGGGACATGTACAAGGCAGGAACGAAACTAAATCAGCTCTCCGACAACCAAATTTACCTGTTATCTAACATCTGTGCACTAATGGCTGGACAAAACAATCCTATCTTAATAACTATACAAAGACATGAAGTTTGTGAGACTGAGATGGCCATTCAGATTTTGTATCAGATTTGCCCCTCGTGATACGTATTTTGCCATTTCATTGGCCAGTTATTTCTATAAATAGAAAAGCTATGAAGCTATTATTCGAGAATCGGTTATAAGTATTCCTCCACGTAGACACGGGGATGCTCTATGGACAGGAACTGGAATAGACGTTTACATGGCTTTCTATGGGTAGTGAGATATAAGGATTAATTGTTAAATGTAACTGACTCACCTTATATTTACAATCTCTATATGAGAAAATGAGTTGCTAAAATCACTATGAGAGAAGATAGATTTCATCTGAAAAGACAAAAATATATGTATGAGCCATGCTCTGTAAAAAGGGGCTTAATTCAGCTACAAAGAGTATCGACTCAGGTCGGCCTACACAATCTGCGCAGGCTGACCTGTGCCCAAACTATTTGCTTCTGGTAAAGTTTCTGCATGTCAAAGGACCAGTGTACTATATAGATCAGTCGGTTCATAGACAAATTGGATTTTATGGATCCATGATAATGTGGTGACTTGCTTGGTATCGTGGATCACGGAGATGCATTTAGCGCCCCCCCCCCCCCTTTGCAAGAGCATGGTTCATATATTTACATCAATAAATATACTGGCGACATGAATTGCTGAATTTACTAGGACACATGATGGATTTCATCGGATAAGAAAGAGATAGAAATACATAAGCAAATTGAATCGCTGAATTTAAAAGAGCATTATTTGAAATTTATCTAAAAAGAAATTTAAAAGAAGAAGCATAGGCAGATGTAGCTTATTTTCTCACCCAACCCTGTCTCTAACAAATATATTAATTTAGCTTTTCAGGTTAAAAAAAATCAAGAGCAAAGAAGAGACATTTCGGTCAAAGTGAGTTTTCGCCATGAAATAACTGCACCACACAAAGATAGACCAAAACTAAGAAAAGTATAGATCTATAAAGGGTTCACATGTCTTAATATGATTGAATAAGTTCCGGAGTAGATGAGTTTCCGGATACTTTATCTTTATTTACAGGAAACAGATATTTCGATTCGACTGTGTGATACTTTATTCTTGACATTTGATCCTTTCGTCTGAACGTTTTACGGAACACATAATTTATAAGAATATGTATATCTTAGTTTCTATTTTTTTTTTAGTAACTGTATGTTGTAAGCAGCATTCGATCAAAGGAGTGTTATATTAATTTAACTCTTTAGCATACAGCAAAATTTTAGGATTGTTCAAACTGAAAGCATTTGCATTCCACAATTTAGATATGCTTCAAATAATTGGATTCGCATTTGAAAGGGCAGAAAACTTGGTAAGGAACAGGAGAATTATTACATTCTACATCCACGACTTTGAACCCCTTGCAAATGAGCCATGCTCTGTGAAAAGGGGACCTAGGTCAGCCTGCGCAGTCCGCGTAGGCTGACCTGGGCCGAAACTCTTCGCAATTGGTCAATTTTCTGTATGTCGAAGGACCAGTCTACCTCATGATTTAGTCTGTTGTTAGACAAAGTGGCTTTTATGAATCCCTAATTATGTGATGTCTTGCTTAGAACATTGCATCACGGAGATGCATTAAGCCCCCTTGTCACAGAGCATGGCTCAAACATATAATAACCTTCATCATAGCCCTTAACAAAACGATAACATTTCTGACTTATCCAAAGCTTTTAAACCATTTGCAGATGACAAATTAAATAGGGTCGAAGCAAATGGCATCTGTCTTTGAAAAAGTAGAAAATTGTTGGGAAAGAAGAAAATGCATTTTATTTTTTCCAAATATGTTTTCAAAAGCCTTCCTCCTCAGGGTCGTTAAAATTCGGGATTGTGTGCTAAAGGCTAGATACATAAATACATTATTGTGTGCACATTGTTGCAAAAGGAAAAATTAGTCTTTACGATGAAATTCCTCCTTCAGCTAAAATGTTTTGAAAAGAAGCTGGCTCAAAGAAACAAGTTATCTACCATAGGTAACGTATCAACCCTTTACCAAACAATCCTGAATCGAGGTAGGTATTTTCTCCTTTTCCCCAAATGTTTTTTCCCTAATTTGGAAAAATCCTTTCATTTATGCCACATCCCAATATAATATCGTCTCCAATTGCTCAGAATTTGGATCAGTCCATTATTTTGACTTTTAGTAAAGGGTTAACCCTTTACCACACAATTCCGACTTTAAACGACCCTGACATAGAAGGCATTTGAAAACATTGTGGTAACCAGCATTTTCTCCTTTTCCCACAATGTTTTTTACCCTAACAAAGACAGAAATCACCATTTTAGCAAAAGTTGATTTATCATCTGCAAATGCTTTGAATTTGGTCCAGTCCAACATTTTTTCGTTTGGTAAAGAGCTAAATATGGCGGCACTCTATCACCCAGACACTAACAGGTCTCTGGTATACCACGCAACAAACACTTCTGTCATCATTAGAGACGCGATTAAATGTGTTTGGGGGCCAAACAGTTTGGCGTATATAAAACTAGAAATGGTTCTTACCCTTAACCCTATCCTGCTAAATAAAAGAAATGAAACTTTCAACACCATCGTAGAAACTCAAATTTTCCTATTTCAAAAGTTTTTTTGAAGGTAAAATATCTCCTCATCGGGCAATGTAGATTCAAGATCAGACTGCACGTTCTGAGCAGTCTGATCTTGATCTACTCTGTCCGCAAAGGGTCAGTCAGTCGCGCTTAGCGGCCTAAGGTTTAAAGTGCCAAATAAACCAAACAAGACATTTTCAGTCTAGAAACAAGACGAAAATAATTGCAATATCAAGCTTACTTTCTCCATAATGTCTCAGCAGAGCGGACAGTGTAGAGCAAAGATCAGACTGCATGTTCTTGATCTACACTGGCTGCAAAGGCAACTTAAATTGTGAAAGGCACTTAAAGAGTAAACTATAATGGATGGAGTCTTATAGTTCGATGTGTAATGTCTTGTTTGCCGACAAAATTGGCATACGATTCTTGTGGTAGAAATTTAAAGCAATCTTAGCTCGGATTTTGGTCTTGAAAACCCAAAGTGTTTCGAATCTGCAAATTTGAATCCGAGACGACTCACAGAGCGTTGTTGTTGTTGTCGGATAATGTTTACGAATTTGAATCCCAGACGATCTTCGAACAGTTGTTGTTGTTCTTGTTGTTGATGATGAATATTGACAATGTACATATCTATTTGAGTATACATGTATATGATTCTTTTTTTTTTGTAGAAATTACTTGTTAATGGGGCTAGTTGATTTTCTTAAATAATATCGAATTTCAGAAATATTTTATAACAGAATATATCGACTTGCCCATGTGAGAGCTGGATATACAAAACGGTGCATTTTTAGTCAGGAAGGGGACTGCAAATATCAAGGCCGTTTTTACTCTTCATTGCGGATAGTTTAGAAGCGGGATCAGAGTGCACGTTTTGTGCAGTCTGATCTTAATCTATACCGTCCCACCTGATTAATTGTGAGGGGTTAACAGGAGGCTCCTTTTCGCAAGATTATCTCTACATAGCGGACATTGTAGATCCAAGAACAAACTGCATATTTTTGTAGTCTGATCTCGATCTATATTTTCAACAGCAGCAAGTTGGAAAGGTTTAACAGGAGACGCAGTCGTTGTCCCCTCCTAGAAACAGCCAAGCCTTAAGGTGCTAAGTGACCTTTAGTCCGGACAGTATAGATCAAGATCAGACTGCACAGAATGTGCAGTCTGATCTTAGATCTACACTGTCCGATAAGGAGATATTTTTTCTCCAAAAGTAAGTTTGAAATAGCATTAATCAGGCTTTTATTATCATCTTGAACGTTTGAATTAACTTATTTAGCAGGATAAGGTTTTATGTAACATTCATGGCAACATCTAATTTACTGGAAAAACAACTACTTCATGTTTTTATAACCTAGAAAAGTCTAAATCAGTAGCCGAGTTGGAGAGAGGAAAAATTACTAAGTTTGAGCACAAAAAAACGTAGATTATGTCAACTTACATGAAAAGTAATAGTTAAGAATAACGCGCAGACTGTTTTTAAGACAAATTTGTGGAACTAAACCCGAAAGCATGTTGACGCCTTCCTGTTAGATTCCCTTTTTTACCCTTAGCCTTTTTAACAAAATAAGTGATGGCTTTTTTTTTTTGCGGAAGCCATAGATCAAGATCAGACTGCACAGAACGTGCAGTCTGATCTTGGATCTACACCATCCGCATGTTTGGTTAAGTTTATGAGATAAACATCTTTCCGAGTTTCAGTGGATTGTATTTTCAGGCGTCGATAGAGACCGAGTCTATATGAGCAATGCTCTGGCAAAAGGGGGCTTAATGTATCTCCGTGATACGTCATACCAATCAAGCCATTACATTATCATGGATCCATAATTCCCACTTTTTTTAATAGCCGACTTAATCATGAGGTAGGATGGTCCTTCGACATGAGGAAATTTGACCCATAGCGAAAGGTTTCGGCCCAGGTCAGCCTGCGCAGAATGCGCAGGCTGACCTGGGTCGATACTTTTCGCAGAAGCATCAAGCCCCCTTTTCACAGAGCATGTCTCATATGTTTGGAGCTGAAAAAAAAAATTAACTCATTTTAAACCAGTCCAAATTGAAACTACATGCAGACGACAATGTTAAGATAGCTGAAATGATAGAATTTGTCTTTGAAATGGAAGAAAATATGGTGGGGAAAAAAGCTGACTACCAGCATTTTCTCCTTTATCCATCATATTTTTAAATGAATTTTTTCTTGGGGAACGTTTAAACTTGGGATTGTTCCAGAAAAAGTTAAATTATAAACCACTTATTCAATATGATGACCCTTTATCTGGAAAGATTCAAATAGTGCCGTTTTCAAAACTGTCTTGCCAAGATTACCTCACAAACCGGAGAGTGTAGATCAAAGATCAGACTGCACGTTCTGTGCAGTCTGATCTTTAATCTACACTCTCCGCAAACATAAATTACGTTACACTCAGCATTATATAGGTAATATCAAGCGTTTTGTAAATACTCTAGGAAAATAATCATGAAAACCGAATTATCTAATCGAGTGGTTTCAAAACCACTTGTACCGAGTTAATTTATCTCTGTATACGTTTTAAAATTGAATTTTAATGCAAGGGATATCTACGGTTGATTATGAAATGCTGTGAAGTATGTGTCTAAGCTGATAAAATTTTGAGTCTTTCGTGAGAAATTTTCTTTCATCCTTATGTTCAACTATATCAAGGAAAAGAAGGTAGTGGAATATAATCACTGAAACTCCTTTGCGGTTCAATATAAAGAGAATTAACGAAAAGTAACTACACCATCAGTCTCATCTTTTTCCTCAATGTTTTGCATATTGTTGAAAGGTGAAATTTTCAGACTTTACGAGTATTTTTCAAGACTAGAGTTAAGCCAAATCATCGTTGGAAACGGACGAAATTGCTGCTAAAATAAATGTAGTCTGGTACCCCGCCGTACTTCAAAAGTACGTCTGGCAAAGCGCAATAATGGGGGCCCCCGTTGGTAATATGCATTGGTAACGGTATATAGTTATTTCACTTGATAAAATCGGACTTTAGGCTGAATTCAAAACAGGTCAGTTGCAATAAAGTACTGGCAGTGCTCTTTTTTAATTGTCGCTCTTATTTAGCGAGAAAAACTACATATCAGAAACACTTTAAGTATTCGAAGTGTCAATGGACCTATATAACGTCCGAAACTAGTGCTACTATTAAAAATTGTTTATAGTCAAATTTATAAGTAAACCACACCCTAATAGCACGTTTTAGATTCAGTAATGATATTTTGTACAAAAGTGATCTCATTTTATTCACCTATCAAACTGGATCACATGAAATTGGGAAAAACAGGAAAGCATACAAGGCTACGGTTGAGGCCGCTATAGAGGCCGCCATCAATGCGCTTTGCCTGACCCGATAACGTAGTGTTAGTACCACGTAATCCAGACTTAAAATGATGTGTCTGAAAATAATGTAGACATAAGGCAATGGCTTAAAGGGCAACATTAAAGAAATATTAGTTTAACAAGTGGTGCACGAAAGAAATTGATTATCCCCTATCACAAGCATTTGCTATGGTGTGGATAAGGCCCCTTGGTATGAATTGGAGATAGCAATGCTTGTATATTGTTGTCATAAATTTGTTCGAAAATAGGCTTGCAGGGGCCTACGGGGGCCCGCACGAGCCTGCAGAATACGCATTTTCACAACTTTTACCAATACTTTCATTCATTCCAGTATATCAGTGCCAAGTAGTAGTCAAAAGCCATTGTAACCGGCTGCACAATACTCTTTCCAAGCCACTGGCTGCTATCCACATTACCATCGTCGAGTTAATGGTCAGCCTTGAGCGAGGAATGAATCCTGTCGCAATGACTATCATCAATCCTCGAAGAGAAATTGGCCGAGCCGGGGATCAAACCAGCGATCATGTTTTCATGTCCTGTACGCTACCGACTGAGCTACCAGCCCTCGGCGTCCCTTAAAGCAATGAGCTGCTTAATAAAGGCTGTATTTAGTACCACTTCAACTGTATATGTATATGAAAAATAATGATAATAAAATACTTATAATGACTGTTACAATTCAGTCATCATCATCATCATAATTGCATCGTCGTCAGCATCAACATTACTATGACTACGACGCTAGCGACCATGACGACCACAACTGTGATAATAATAGTAATTTAGAGAGGTATTTCCAGCACATATATTTGAATTACGAAAAAGAAACTTCAACTGATAGACAGGTAAATAAATAAATAAATGAGTCATGCTCTGTGAAAAGGGGGCTTAATGCATCTGCGAAAAATATCGACCAAGGTCAGCCTGCGCAGTCCGCGCAGGCTGACCTGGGCCGAAACTTTTCGCTATGGATCAGTTTTTTGTATGTTCAAGGACCAGTCTTCCTCATGATTCAGTCGGTTGTTAAAAATATTGGCTATTATGGATCCATAATTATGTGATGTCTTGCTTGGTACAATACATCACGGAGATGCATTAAGCCCCGTTTAGCCAGAGCATGGCTCAAATAAATGAATAAAAGGATTCCTCACCTTATATGAGAAGGACGATGAGAAAAATGTATATGAGGAGGAGGAAGAATCTGTGTACTCCGAAGTGTATGTGGAGAAAGGCCCCGAAGTAATACGTAATGTAACGTCCACCGTTCGAGTGAAAAATAACACTGAAAGAGAAAGAGAAATATTTCATGCGCTGTTAAAAAAAGGGGTTAAATGCATGTGCGAAAAGTATCGACCAACGTCACCCAGCGCACTCGGCGCAGGCTGACTTGGGTTGAAACATATCGCCGTTGTTAAATTTTCTGTATGTCAAAGGACCACTCTACAAAACTCATGATTCAGAAGGATTATAGACAAAAAGAATCCATTTTATGTGACGACTTATTGGTGCATTACAACAATGCATTTGACCCGCTTTTTGCCTGAGTGCTACTCAGCTACATGTAACAGTGTGGACAACGAATAGTTTCATTTCCTTATGTTTTTGTTTTCCATTGCAATGACGTAATTACGTCATGTGATGTTGGCCGTTCGAGTGAAACATTATTTTGTTTTCCTTGTGATGATGTAATAACGTAATGCAGTATTCAACGCTCGAGTGAAACATAATGAAATGAAAGTTCTATACGAGCCGTGCTCTGTGAAAAGGGGTTTAATGCATTTGCGAAAATGAAGGACCTACGTCTGCCTGAGCAGACTGCACACAGGCTGACCCGGGGTTTGCTATTGGTCAGTTTTCTGTATGTCCAAAGACCTGTTTACTTCCTGATTCAGTCGGGTTTTAAGATTCCACCTGGAGTGACGACTTGCTTGGTATAGTGCATTACGATGATGCATTTTACCCTTTACAAGAAAATCCCGAGTTTTACCAACCCCAACGAAAAATCCCTTGAAAACACTGTCGAAAAAGGAGAAATACGAATAACTAGCATTTTCTCCTTTTCCCCATTATTTTCTGTCCTTTCGCAGCCCAATCCCGTCACTTTACACATATTTTATATGTCGCCTGCAAAGGCTCTCATATTGAGCTAGTCTAAAATACTAGTACCTTGTCGACCTTGTTAAATGTAATCCATTTGAATGACTTTCTTGACACGGAGTAGTATTAAACCCCCTTTTGCCAGAGAAAAACTCATTTTTTTTATTTTTCTCATCAGTACTGGCTTTATTCTTCAAAATGGGCGGCGGCGGTTATTAAGTTTTTCTTGGTATACAAATAAAACCGCTTTGATTTGGGCCATGCTCTGTGAAAAGGGGGCGTAATGCATCTGCGAGAAGTAACGGCCAGGTCAGCCTGCGCATTCCGCGCAGGCTGACCTGGGCCGAAACTTTTCGTTACTGGTCAATTTTCTACGTTTCAAATGACCACTCTACCTCACGATTCAGTTTGTTGTTAGAAAAAGTGGCTATTACGTATCCATAATTAATGTTTTGTCTTGCCTGGTATCATGCATCACGGAGATGCATTAAGCCCCCTTTTGTCAGAGCATGGCTCATTTAGATTCTCACCTTGATTATCACCCGTTTGTATTGCCGGCTCCTTTTTGGATCCATCTGAAATAGAGATAAACATAGTCAATAGGGTAGAGCAAAGATCAAATACGTACTTTCTTTCCATGATTATAGGTAGGTTTTATACAAGTTGGGCCGAGCCCCGGTAGCGTACTGGACTTGAAAACAGACGGTCGCTAGTTCGAATCCCAAGCACGGGGATTTTTTTTTTTTTTTTTTGCCGAGGATAAATGATAATCATTACGACAGGAATCATTCCTCTCTCTCTGCTGGTCATTCTTTTGACGGTGGTTATGTGGGAAAAGAGCCAGTGTCTGGGGAAGAATGTTGTTCTTGGCACTGGTAGGAGAAACTCCAGCAAAGCATAATTAGGTGCACTGGCTGCTGGGATAGAACTTAAAAATATGGGATGACTTGCTACCTCTCTAAATAACGCTTGGTAGAAAACTTGTCTATTTGCAGGACAAAAAGTGTCTCTGACCCCTAGACACAATTAAACAAAGATTTTAAGTTGCATTCGTAGTCTTATTTCAGATTTTAAACGTGAGGGTTTTTTTTTTTTATGATTGGCTAAACCATTTGGTAAAGTCAATCAGAAATTTTGTTACTTTAAAACGGAGAAAATTCTTTAGAATTAGGTAATGAATGATGCGCGGTGAATACTAGCCTAGGGTCAGTAGTCACCAACCATTCTTAAGAACATTTTTGGTCTTATTCTCAAAGATTTTCTAAATTTTAAAGTAATCCAACTTCAGATTGGCTGAACCAAATGGTTTAGCCAATCAGAAGTTGTGTTACTTCCTAAATCTAGAATAAGACTGAGAATGAAACTAAGGATGGTTGGTCAATACGGACCCAGATTTTTAAAGTAACAATTTTTCTGATTGGCTTAACCACTTCGTATAGCCAATAAGAAATGTTATTACTTTGAAACTCAGAAAATCCTGTAGAATTAGACTAAGAATGTTATTAAGAAAGGTTGGTGAATACAAGCTCTGGAGTAGGCATTAAAGATACATCTTTACAGCCAGAGAGATAAAAAAAAAACGCTGTTAAAACTTGATAGTGTGTAGAATGGCTCAGAATTCAGTCATTTGTGTAAACACAGATAAATTACACATATGTATGGTTCAAAAGTTAAAGAAACTAAAGTGATTTGTCTTCGATTTAAACCGGAGACGACAACTGTGATTTCTTTTTAGGCCTCCTGAAAATGAAATACATTTTCTATCGGTCGTAATCTGTGCAACCTTGCAATCGTCCGGGGCAACATTTGGCATGAAGATACAAGAATGATTATAGTTTCATAAAATAAAGATGAAATGGGTTAAAAACTGGCTGAAAACAAGTATAGATGGTTAAAAGCTGGCTGAAAACAAGTATAGATGAATCTTTAAGTAAACTGGTGAAAGAACGTTTGCATAAGGTCAACAAAACAATAATAACACCGAGTGATTTAATTTATTGCACTTTGTTTATCTGTCTAAATGATCCAATAACAACCAAATGAAGCCCCGTTTACAATCAATAGTTACCACCCCTTCGTAAAATTAACCCATTCAGCACCAGTGGCGAAAGAGTGGATGTTTAGGACGGCATAAATCAAGATCAGACTGTACTACACGTGCAGTCTGATCTTTGATCTATACCGTCTGCTTATTTAGTCAAGGCTTCAAGATAAAAAAAATATTTCTGAATTTCGGCGGGTTGTATCATTAGCCTTTGGAAGAGATCTAGTTAATAAACATTTGTTGCTGAAAGAGTTAAGTTCGATTTTAGTTAGGTAATAAAATGTTGATTGACCCGACTGTCTGCTTTAATATAGGCTCCCACGGTCAATATTTCGCAGTGATTACTGCCAATCATCTAGACAATAATGGTTTGCTTGTGTGAACAGTATGTTGTGTCGCTTTAAACAGTGTTTTAGTCATATCACGGCGACAGCTCGTATGGTTATCTCTTTCCTGAATTTCATGCTTTGAACTTTTACCACACAATTTCATGTGTAAGCGACCCAGAGGAAAAAGGCTTATGAAAACATTGTAGGGAAAAGAAAAAAATGTTCGTGGCCAGCATTACCTCTTTGTTTTAAAATGTTTTCTACCCGTAAAACATATTTTTCATACTTAAAACATATTTAATCATAGGTATATATAGGTATTATATATTTTACATCGATTGAGAAACAAATTCTTATAACTTATACTAATCTCTCTCGAATCTGCTTCCTGTAAATTACACCAGTACTCGAGTATCCGAATGTGTGGGCCAATGAACAATCCCAAAGTTGACACACGCTCTACCCCACAACCACGGACACCGTACCCTTCGAAAGACAAATCCCATCATATAAGGCACATTTCAATTTTCGTCTGCAAATGCTTGCAATTTGGACATATCTAATATTTTGTCGTTCGGTTCAGAGGTAGACAGTTAGTATTGACTGCTGCTAGACGGGAAAACACGTGGTCTTCAGTCAGTTATGAGCATGAAACCAGGGTCCGTATTCGCCAACCATTCTTAAGAACGTTCTTTGTCTTATTCTCCAAGAATTTCTACATTTGAAAGTAACACAACCAAATGGTTTAGCCAATCAGGAGTTGTGTTACTTTCACATGTAGAAAATTTTGGAGAACAAGACAAAGAACGTTTTTAAGAATGGTTTGTGAATAAGGATTCAGGTTTTGACCCAGCTAAGTATAGGAGATGGAGGAATTTGATATTTTGTAAGAAAAATGTTAAGGACGTGACTCTTTCAAGAAAGAATGCTGAGGAAAAAATGGCTCAAGTGGGACCCAACACACGACCTCTAATATCATAGTCGGTGACTCTGGCAACTGATCTATCGGGTCAACTGCATCTTAACGCGTTGAAAATGCATTTATACCTTGTTATGCAATAACTGTTAGATGGTCGGTCAAAGTGTAAGTTGCTGGCAGAAAAATGAATTTCAAAACCAGGTAAAAATTGAATAAAAGATAGGCCAACTTCGCAACTTCTTGCCTAGTTTTAAAACTTATTTTTCTGCCACTGAGTAATACTTGGACCAATCGTGCAATAACAGATTATCATCTTCACAGTAATTTCCTTAATTTTGAACGGTGTGATTTAAATCGAAATGCATTTCAATGTCCGCATTGTTTATTTTTGGCCGCTACTGTGCCTTTACGCTTATTTATCTTGGCGATACGATATGCAGAGTAGTGCCTAAAGCTTCCTACAAATGGATTTGCAACTGGAGAAATCCATCGTAAGGAAATTTTTTTCCTTGTGCCATTTATTCATATTACATTCATTTATCTAAATCTAATCTTTATATATTGCCCGTATATCATTTACAATAATGTTTTTCTTTAACTCGCCTGATGGACTGTACCCATGTTTATTCTTTCTTTTTCTACATAAGTTTGTTTGTTGAGTACATTTGGCATATTTCAATTTTCCCGGAGTTAAGTTCCAATATTCAGGTTTCCATACTACAAAATCCAGACAATATCTTATTTAGTCACTGCACTGGACTGGAGAAGAACTACATGCATGTATATACGATTGGCAAAAACAGGAGCTTTTGCGGACACATAAATCGAGATCAGACTGCATCTGGAAATCCTTTTCTAACTGTATATTGTAATTCTAATGTCGTACAAAAGCTGAATAAAATATGTTTAATCTAAGTATGAACTATATAGGTTTTTTTTTTTTTCTGTGGACAAATTATTTTGCAATTACTGCCGTGTTAGTTTGTTCGTTCGTTTGAATCGCATTTTTGCCGATTTTGAATTTTTTATTCTCGTCACATCGAAAGCTTGCTGAATTATATCTCTTTGGATTTCACCAGAAAAAGGCTGGGCTTGACATATTATATTCTCCTTCCTTCGAACTTGTTAAAACTACAATAAGGACGGGAATTTAACCAAAAGAAAACTGCAACAGTAGGATCCCATTTTTTTAGTGTTGATTTCTTTTCATAAGTTATGCACTAAGATCCCCCTTTTCCCCTTTTTTAATACCATTCTTATATGAATATCCAACACAGGGTCTGTATTCACCAACCGTTCTTAAGCATATTCTAAGTCTTATTCTCCAGAGTTTTCTAAAATTGAAAGTAACACAACTTCTGATTTAGCCAATCAGAAGTTGCCTTACCTTCAAATTTAGAAAATCTCAGATATAAAGACCAAGAGAGGTTGGTAAAAACAGTCCCAGGTGATAAGATAGTGGCGTCCTCTTGGTAAAACTATTTTTATTACTTGAATCCCTGTTCAATAGATAGATAGATGATAGCAAATTAGTTAATTATGAAGCCCGATGTTATCTTATATATGCAATTTCAATTTCATCCAGACACTGGTCAGAAAGGCACCAAAGTCATGAATATTTATATCTGATTTCCAGTCCATTAGCATGGCATTACGGACAATGTCCACTTATATTTTGGCAATATTTATCAGAAACCGGTCAGCCGTAAGCCGACCAATAGCGTTGGACATTATTCGGACACCCACGCATCCCAAGCTTTACTTAAACCTTAGGCGGCTAAGTGCGACTCAAAGATCTTTTGCGGACAGTGTAGATCAAGATCAGACTGCACAGAACGTGCAGTCTGATCTTGGATCTACACTGTCCGATATGGTGATATTCTTCCAAAAAACAAATAACTTTAAAACTTTGAAATAGCAATCTTTGAATTATTACTATCGGCTGGAGAGTTTCATTTAATTTATTTAGCCGGTTAAGGGTTAATACATTCTTGGTTATACAACATCATCTGGTTTCGTAAGAGGTCAGTCTTGACACTTATTGTTTCCGACTGACGATGTTAGTAACATTTGGTTGTCTTTGGACAAGATGCTGTAGAGCCTTGTATGAAAGAAACTGACAAAAGACGTGAATAAGTAAGCTGTCACCTTTATCTGACTGAAAAACTGTTGAAAGTGGATTCATACACCGTTCAAGTGATGAAATAGATCTAACACTTAGTGTGCCAAATATAAACAAAATCTACATTTTCAGTCAGGGCGAAAATGATTGCCATACCATTCCCTTTTCAGGCTAATTTTGCTCTGAATATCTCACCACAGTGCAGATTAAAGATCAGGTGGCGCAAGCAATGCAGTCTCATCGCTATCTGCAGTGGCTGCAAATGCAACTAAGGTTGCAGTACCCAGATCAATAGATTTTTTTTTATTTTAAGCTGCATTTGCCTCGATCCTTTTGTACTATTTCGCCGCAAAATTAGTGAGCAGCGCCCGGGCAAAAAAGGGAGGTTGTCATACATCTCTGTGATACATTATACAAAGCAAGTCATCACGTAATTATGGGACATGCAGAAAACTAGCATATAACCGTTTCAAACGTTTAGCTTTATGCTAGTTATGCTAGTTTTCTGCATGTCGGCTTTTCGACCCATGTCGGTACATGGGTCGTTACTTTTTGCAAATGCACTGAACCGTCTTTTATAGGGCAAAGCTTAAATGAGTGAAACTGTTTCGATGGCTCTTCCAGTATCACCTGCCTCGTTTGGGTTCGACCACGAAATATGCCGACTTCAAATCTAAGGCATTTATCAACTGACAAAAGATTCCTGTTGATCTACAACACCCTGCCAGCATGAGATCAACCTTTTCTCACACCTTCAATGCAAGGCTTTTCATGACAAAGTGGCTCATTATTTTCTTCTTCTCAGGTCATAAGTTTTTGAAACGAATTACATTTCGACATTTTTATAGCCCTTCATGTGAAAAGCGTTTGGAAAGAATTGATTATATGTAATAAATAGATACTCCAGAGATATATCGCTTTTATCATTGTGTGCCCCCCTTTTTTGCTCTCATGCCATTGTCTTGCTTTTGAGCT
The DNA here is from genome assembly GCA_945859785.2 of Tridacna gigas. NCBI lineage: Eukaryota > Metazoa > Mollusca > Bivalvia > Cardiida > Cardiidae > Tridacna > Tridacna gigas. Next base: position 25,454,789 of record OX244030.2, read on the forward strand.
GCGGAAGTGGGGACTTGCTAGACTTAGAACTGAATTCAAACTGCTTGTCAAATATGGCTCCTGGCACTCTTATAATGTTTTCAAGACTGTCGCGACCAGTCGCACGCAAATTTCGATTATCTTACAATCTTATATGATTAGAAAATAAGATAAAATAAGAATTTTTTGGGTTCTTTAATCCGGGCCGCCATCTTTTCTAGGCTACAAACAATCATATTCTGCATAATTATAAAGTGAAAGATAAAATGGGGAACCATTCATTCCAAGAATCATATTCATCAACTATTCAAAATAATGTTCTAATTCTAAATTAGAAGTTTGGCCATATGATTGGCCGAAATATTTTGTTCTAGTCAATCAATTACCTAGTTGTATAACTGAATTCAAATCGGTTGTCAGACATATCATCATTCATTAACTATTCCAAATATTGGTTCTAATTCTAAGTTAGAAGACTGGCCACCTGAGATATTTTGTTCCAAACAATCATTTGGCTAGTCTTAGAAATGAATTGAAATTGGTTGTCAAAAAACGAGGCCTGACAGACTTATGATGTTTTCAAGAATGTCGCCAGTCGCATGCAAAATTTGATTATCTTACAATATTACATGATTGGAAACTAAGATAAAACATAGAGTTTTACGGATGAATATGCATAGATAAGTTAACCCATAGGCTGCCAAGCGCGACTCAAAGACGTTTTGCGGACAGTGTAGATCAAGATCAGACCGCACAGGACGAGCAGTTTGATCTTGGATCTACACTGTCCGATAAGGAGATATATTTCCGTAAATAATACCTTTGAAGTAGCAAAATTTGGGTGTTTACTATCGACTTAATAGTTTCATTTCACTTATTTAGCAGGTTATGGGTTAATTTATGCTTTGCTAGTCAACCAAAGTTTAGACGTATCAGCATTCAAAGATGCAATTCAATGCGGTTCAAGTGGTGGAGTTTGTCTTAGAAAGGAGGCTTTGAAAGAATTGTGGGAAAAGGAGAAAATGCTGGTTACCACAATGCTTTCATTACTTTCAAAACTGCCTTTTTCAGGGTCATTAAAGAACAGGGTTATATGGGGAAAGGGTAAAATTGGCATGTTTACCGAGAAAATTGTCCGTGCTACTACAATATGCAGATTTATTCTGTAAGATATCATCAAATATGCTAAATTTCATTCATAAACGGCCTTTAAAATTACAGCTCAATACAAATTTTCCAAAATTTGTGAGTTTAAGAAAAGATAACTTATCTTATGACTTTAGTAATTTCTTTCGTTTTTTTTTTTCATTCTTTTTCTGCAAGCTGGGACCCAAGTACCTTCTGTGGACGGCGCTGATCAAGATCTTACAACACAGGACGTGCAGGCTGATCTTGTATCTTGACCAGCCGCTTCCTGATGCTAACCTCCATGCATGACCAAAATTTATTTACATTTACAGTAGAAATGTATGTTTAAACCTTGAAAGTCGTGGGCTTTGCTTTGCTTACAACAGCAGAGTTGAATTGGCAGAACACTTTTTTTAACTCTTAGGCTGCACTGACTGACATTTAGCGGACAGTGCAGACCAAGATCAGACTGCACAGAACGTGCAGTCTGATCTTTGATCCACACTTTGCGATAAGGAGAAACTTTTCTCCAAAAATAATTTTTAAATGTCATCATTCGGAGTTTACTATCAGCTTGAAAGTTTCATTGAACATATTTAGCAGGTTAAGGGTTAAGCTGTAAGCGACGGGAGGGTAGGATACTAGGATAGAACTCCGAACTGTCTTGCCCCAAGACACTCTAAAACCCAGTACTTCCAGTGAGGATCGAGCAGGGAGGATGGGGGTAACGGGGGGTTTATTTGCTAATGTTGACATTTGCAAGTAGGGTTTTTTTTTTTTGTATAGAAAGTTTGCATGTATTTGAGAGGTAATATGGCCAAAGGGGGTTTCAGGCATCTCCGTGATGCACTATAGCAAGCATGTCGTTACTTAATTATGGATCCATGTAGTTGATTTTGTCTAAAAAGTTACTAAATTATGGGGTAAAATGGTTCTTGGACATGCAGAATATTAAAAAAAAACAGCAAAAAGTATAGATTCATGTCAGCCTATGCGTACTGCGCAGACCTGAATAGATACTTTTTGAAGATGCATAAAGCTCCCTTTTCACAGTGCATGGCCCAATTCTTTTAGAGTCAAGCAAGACTAATATGGGAAACACCGGTAAAAGAAACCCGTAGAAAACATGGAAAAGTGAACTGGCCGCCGCAATATACCTGAAATAATGATGAAAACGCCGTTAAATACCACACAAACTAACACACAATCAAATTAAGCAATAAATTGTACGCCTTTTTAGTGAATAAGTCTGAATATACATGTGTACGGCTATAGTGGGAGATGCGAGCTTTATTTAACCCTTTATCAAACGACAAAATTTTAGACTGGTCCAAATTGAAAGCATTTGCAGACAACAATTTAGATGCGACTGGAATTATGCTTTTTTTGCTGCGAAAGGGTAGAAAACATTGTTGGAGAAGGAGAAAATTCTGGTTACCAGCATTTTCTCCTTTTCCCACAATCTTTTCAAAAGGCTTCTTGCTCAGGGTCGTTAAAACTCGGGATAGTGTGGTAAAGGGTTAAACTAATTTCATGGCTGTGCTCCTGGAACTGATCTATATATCTGTTTTTGGCCATCGAAGGTTTCAGGCAAATTCACAAGGAATATGTCAAAGTCAAACGAAAATCTACATAGTTTTAAATCAGTAATGAATCGCTCCCAAAGGGCACGAGGCTATACCAATGATCTGCTTTACATCAATCACGTGAGCGTCCTGTGCAGACGAAAAGAGAAGCAGCAGACGTCTGTTTGTCACCTAGTACCGCGTTGGACACTGGGGATTTTCTTTTTTTTCGTAAAAAGTTCGTGAAAGCAGCAAATGTTTTCTTTACGCTTATCCTGCCAAATAAGTGAAACGAAATTTTCAAAATAGTAATAAAAACCTGAATAATGCTATTTCAAACTTATTTTTAGGGGAAAAAAGTCTCCTTATCGGACTGTGTAGATCCAAGATCAGACTGCACGTTCTGTGCAGTCTGATCTTGATTTACACTGTCCGCAAAAGGTTAGTGAGTCGCGCTTAGCAGCCTAAGGGTTAAAAATGCCTTGTTTTAATGAGCATGGTGGATTGATGGATCGTATGGTGTTTAACGCCGTCTTCAACATTATTTCAGTTATATTGCGAAGGCCTGTCCACATTTTCACGCTTCTCTGGAGTTTCTCTTCACCAGTGCATCACAAGGTATCCGTTCCCAACTACTGGCTGCTTTCCCACATAACCATCGTCGAAACAGTGATCAGCAATGAGACAAGAATGAATCCTGTTGTAATGACTATCATCAATCCTCAGAAAGAAATAGGCCAAAATGTGAGATTCGAACCAACGACCCCCTATTCTGAAGTCCTGTGCGCTATCGTGCAATACCGGGGCTCGGCTTTCATTACCATGGGGCATATGGCTTTTGAAAAAAAAAAATGGTGGGAAACAAGGAAAAAACGCTGGTAAGCAACATTTCGGTGACAAATGCTAACATTTGAGGAACAGTCTGGTTTTCGTGAGTCACTTTTTTCAATAATGACAATTTCTTGCTTGGTATCATGCATCACGGAGAAACCCTCTTTTGACAGAGCATTGCTCAAATCTAAGTCCTTTATTATTTAAGCTTTCATTAATGCCAAGGTCACATTTACGGTCATGCACGTAGTTGACCGTAGTTCATTTCAAACGTAGTCTGTCGTAGTGTTACTACAGTCAACTAGGTTGAAAAATTGGATAAAAGAGGAAATAAAGAAAGTCTAGATTGAACTATGTGTAAGTACGGTCACATACATTCAACTGCGTGCAAAGTGACCTAGGTTAACTAGGAAATCACTACGTCTAACTATGCGTAACTACGTTACACTAAGTATAAAGTTTAACTAGGGTATTACTATGTCTAACTATGCGTAACTACGTTACACTAAGTATAAACTACGTCATAAGTACGCGCAACGACGGTAAATTAGTGTCAACTGCGTTAAGCTATGGTAAAAAGATGTGATTGCTCATAAAAGCCGTTTTATTACAAAAGAGGTTCTAACAGCGGCTGCCCAGTACGGGTAAGCTACACTCATTGTGCTTTTGGAAGTTGACGAGCCGACCTTGCTGATCGCTAATACCATGCCACCTAGGAAGAAACGATGTGTTTTGGCAGGTTCTATGGTCATCTAAGTGCACACTATGGTTAAGTGGGGTCAAGTGCGATTAAATAAGGTCAACTACGTTTAAACTACGGTTATGGTAGGGCCGCGACATCGTAGTTAACCGTAACCAATTTTTTGAACATGTTGAACAATTATGTGCTTACTACCGGGCAAATCATAAGTTCAAACTACGTTCATTACTACGTTGACCTACGGTTATCTATGTTTAACTACGTTCAACTACGTTTTATACGTTCAACTATGGCAAACTACGGTACTTCCCCACTACGGTCAACTACGTAAGATGTGACCACGGCTTTAGTCTACATATACACGAGAAGAAGATGGTTAGAGAATACTGGTGAGTACTGCATCTTCAAAGCGATTATCCGTCAAAAACTCGAGATTTATTAATTATTCAGTTGCTAGAAGCCATGTGGTATGTGGCAAAAAGCGGTCAATGTCAAGACAGACACGTTTATGTGAATTATAACTACTGAGGATTGGTCAGTATGGTTGACTCGCATCGGTAATGGCTTTGCATGAAGACTTGGATCATGGGCTGCTTAGCGTGCTTCAATGCGCTTTCGCAGACTCTGTAGATCCAAGATCAGACCGCACACAAGCTGCAGAACGGTAAAACTGGCGGCAACGGAGATACCTTTTTACAAGTTGACGAAACTTTGGACCGGTCAAAATTGGAAGCATTTACAAACAATAAATCGCTTAAATAATAGACTTAATCTTTCAAAACAATAGAAAATATAATTGGAAACAGCAGAAAATACTGACTGGCAGCAGTTCCCCCATTTCTCCACTACGTATGACAAAGTCTTCTTCTTGAAGGTTGAAAAGAGAACGAGGAATCGTTTGATAAAGGATTTTAATTCCCTGTTCAGTCTGTTCACTTAACCCATAGGCTGCTAAGGGCGACTCACTGACCTTTTGCGGACAGGGTAGATCAAGATCAGACTGCACAGAACGTGCAGTCTGATCTTAGATCTACAATGTCCGATAAGGAGGTGTTTCCCAAACCTTCATTAACTTTGAAATACCAACATTTTGGTTTTTACCATCGGCTTGAAAGTTTCATTTCAGTGATTTAGCAAGGATTTATGAGCCATGCTCCGGCAAAAGGGGGCGTAAGGCATCTCCGTGATACATTAGATTTATACAAAACAAGTCATCACATAATTATGGATCCGTAAAATCCAGATTGTTTAACGACCGACTGAATCATGTGGTAGAATGGGCATTGAACATGCAGAAAATTTAAACATAGCAAAAAGTTTCGGTTCATGTCAGCCTGTGCGGACTGCGCAGGCTGACATGAGTCGATAGTTTTTGCGGGTGCATTAAGCCCTCTTTTCACATAGCTCTTATTCATGTCTAATTTGACAGGATTTGTGGACGAATGATTAAATGTGACCCAACTGATAAGCGTGTGTCTTGGAAATACAGAAAACATTGTTGGAAAAGAAGAAAAATTCTGGTAACCAACCTTTTCTCCTTTTCCCACAATGTTTCCAAAAGTCTTTTTCCCCGGGCTTGTTAAGATTTGAATTGTATTGTAATGGATTAGACAGCGAAAAAAAGAAAAGAAATTTCAAACTCCTGACAATACCCAAAACCCAAATGATAAGATTTTATGCAGTTTCAACTTACTGTCAATTAAAAGAATGAAGGAATCTCAATTTGTTGGACATTATGGATTCGAGATTAGACCACAGATTCTAAGCGGTCTAATCCTTATCTACAATGTCCACAGATGGGCACTATGTGACGCTTAGCATACCCAGGATTAAGGGTGCATGGGCGGCTAGGAGTAATAGCAAGCTATGGAATTTTTTTCCCTTTTATTTCGACAAGCAGAGGTGTCATATAACAACATCAATACTTTATCAATTTGGTATGAATAAAATTGAGCCATTCTCTGTGAAAAGGGGGCTTAATGCATATACAAGAAAGGTATCGACCCATGTCAGCCTGACATGGACCGAAACCTTTTGTTACCTTTGAATTTTCTGTATGTCAAAGGACCAGTCTACCTTACGATTCAGTCGGTTGTTAAACAAAATGGATTCTAGGAGATCCATATTTATGTGACGTCTTGCTTGGTGTTATGCACTTAGTTTCCTTTTGCCAGATCATGGCTCATTTTGAAAGTTTCGAACTTGTGTCCACAATAACGATTTTCCATAGACAGTACATTGCGCAGAGGAATTACTCTTATTTCCGGTTAGCAGCAAGAACTCTGGTGGTATGCCGTGAGATTTATACAACAAATCTCGGGTCACTGGGCGTCGTTTCGATTTCCCCGGCTTGCCAAATAAATATTTGTAATGGTCTTTCGGATTAAAAGGTAGTCCTAGGTCCCGTGTGACGGTGTTTTACACCGAGCACGTCAAAGAACCACGCGTATCCTTGGGTGGGTTTTGTTCTGTATCCTGCATTATCCCCCGTGACTTAACTATCGGCTTTCTGGAGGCGTCGCCCGTATGGGCAACCGGTGGCGGCGATAAATAAACGTAAATCAATAAATAACCATTCTGTTCTGTTCACATTTTTTTCTTTCTATCGCCTAATATGCCATCAGAACAAACTTCGCATGAATAAAGAAATAAATTGTATCCTTTGTCAAATAATGGAACAATCTATCTGAGCTTTGTCGCAAATCCGAATTAGGCTAGTGCTTGTCGCTATTTCTTCTTAAACCATTATCAAATTATCACGTGTTTTATAGACCCTAAGGCAGATGCCATCTGAAAACAATGTAGCAATAGGAGAAAATGCAGATAATCTGCACTGTCTCCTTTTTCCACACAATGTTTCCTATCTTACCAAAGACAAATCCCACCATTTAAACTACATTTAAATTGTCGGTTGCAAATGTTTTCAATTTGGGCAAGCCTACATTTTTGATGTCAGGTAAAGAGTTAAAGTGTCTACTCTATGGTAGATTAACTCTTTACCATTCAACCAAGTTAAGGATTTGTCCAAAATGCGGTCATTTGAAAACCAAAAGTTGACTTTATCTCAAACGATAGGATCTGACTTTGACAGAGTAGAAAATACTGTGGGAAAAGGATAAGGTGATGGCTACCAGGATAATTTAAACACGGCATTGTTAAGGGTGAATAGGGGATATTGGGACTTCTGGCCCACTCAATTCTCCTTTTCCGCAATGTTGTTTAAAACGTCTCTTACGCAGGGTCGTTAAAGCTCTGGTTGATTGTATATTGTTTAACGTCGTTTTCATATTAAAGTTATATCGCGGCGGCCAGTGCACCTATCCATGCTTTCCTGGAGTTTCTTTTTACCGGTACTCCGCACAATATTCTTTCCAAGCTACTGGCTGCTTTCCCACATAACCATCGTCGAAACAACGGTCAGCGGTGAGAGAGGAATGAATCCTGTCGCAATAACTATCATCAATCCTCGGAAAATAATTGGGCAAGCCGGGGATCGAACCAGCGACCTCCTGTTCTCAAGTCCTGTACGCTACCGACTGAGCTAAAGCTCTGGAATGTGTGATAATGGTTTAACTCTTTACCACACGAGCAAAATATAGACCTGTCCAAACTGAAAGCATTTACAGACGACAATTTAAAGGTAGCTCTAAAAAATGGAATTTGTCTTTGATAGGGTAGAAAGCATCGTGAGTAAAGGAGAAAATGCTGGTTACCAGCATTTTCTCCTTTGCCCACGATGTTTTCAAAGGCTTCTTTCTTAGGGTCGTTTAAATTCGTCATTTTGTGTAAGGTTTCAGGTTATTGTTACTGAACAGAATCAAGACCAAAGTCAGTATTCACCAACCGTTCTTAAAAACATCCTTAGTCTTATTCTCCAAGAGTTTCTAAATTTGAAAGTAACACAACTTCTGATTGGCTAAACTATTTGGTTTAGCCAATCAGAAGTTGTATTAGATTGTCGATTTGTGTATTTTCTGCAAGTTTTTAACCCTTTACTAAACTATTCCGTTTTTTTTTTACGACATTGAGGTGGAATAGAAAGGAAGCCGGTTTACCCTTAAGCTGATAAGCGCCACTCACTGACCTTTTGCGGACAGTGTAGATCAAGATCGGACTGCACAGAACGTGCAGTCTGATCTTGGATCTACACTGCCCGATAAGGAGATATCTGACTCCAAAAAATAAATTTGAAATAACATTAGTCGTATTTTTACTATTGGCTTGAACGTTTCATTTAACTTACAAAGCAGGATAAGGGTTAAGAGAAAGTTTTCTCTTTACCCAATGCGTTCCACCCTTCCAAAGACTAATCCCAAAATTTGAGCGACATATATTTGGAAGTAACACAACTTCTGACTGGCTAAATCATTTGGTTTGGCCAGTCAGAAGTTGTGTTACTTTCAAATGTAGAAAATCTTGGAGAACAAGACTAAGAACGTTCTTAAGAATGGTTGGTGAATTCGGACCCTGATTTGTCGTCTGCAGGTGCTTTGAAAATGGAAGAGTCTAAAATTTTGTCGTCTGCTAAAGACGTAACTGGTATACAATTCGCCTGGACAATAATGGTGTTACGACGGGCCCGGCCGGAAAGCTAAGTGGTTAGTGTATCCGACTCGTGACCTGGTGGTTGCTGATTCGATACCCGGTTGAGGCAAACTCTCTTTCCGATGATTTTTTGCATCTCATCTCTGATGCATGTGAGAAAAGTAGCGAGTGATTTGGAAAGAAAGTTGTGTCAGTACTCGTTTGAGAATGCCAAGAAACGTAGGTACACTGACCGCCTGATATCACAGAAGCTGGTGAAATGGCATTAAACTGCGGTACAAACAAATCCAACACAAATAAATTCGCGACGGGAAGGGACCCTTGAAAATACGAGATGAAACTGTTACAGTTGGTCGGTTTTTTATGTTCAGATAATGCCTAGGGTTTTAGCTTCTAACAAATTGGATTTGTGAAACCTGAAGTGTTTTCTCAACATGAATATTTCAACAATGCCTGGCCGATTTCCTTCCGTGTAGGTTTGAATGCAGTTAAACACGTTTTCCCATGGGCATTGTTGTAGGTGTTTCCGCTCCCACGCAAAATAAACTTCAGAAATTCACAATTCACAAATTAAATGAGCCAAGCTCTGTGAAAAGGCGGCTTCATGCATCTGCGAAAAGTATCGATTCGTGTCAGCCTGTCCGCGTAGGCTGACATGAGTCGAAACTTTTTGCTATTGGTCGATTTTCTGCATGTAAAAGGACCAGTGTATCTCATAATTCAGTCGGTTGTTAGACAGAATGGATCGTACGGATCCATAATTATGTGATGACATGCAGGGTATCATGCATCACGGAGATGCACAAAAAACCCTTTTCCCAGAGCATGGTTCTAAAGGATTTACACTGTTTCGTGTTCGGTCTTTTTCCCCTTCGGGTGCAGCTATGTTTGTAACTTTATTTTTTTCTTAAATCTAATTAAATCTTCACCAGACTTACCGAGTTTTAACGACCTTAAGAAAGAAAGCTTTTAAAAACATTGTGGAAAAAGGAGAAAATGCCAGCATTTTCTCCTTTTCCCACAATGTTTTCTGTCCTTATACAGACAAATCATATCATTTGAACCACATTTGATTTTTCGTCTGCAAATGCTTTGAATTCCGACTTGCCTAAAATTTTATCGTTTAGTGAGGAGTAATGGCAAAACATAAGACAACGCCATCAATGCCAGTAATTGTATCAATGCCGAGACCCAGTAGCGCAGTCGGTAGCGTAAGGGATTTGAGAACAGGGGGTCGCTGGTTTGAATCCCCAGCATGGCCAATTTCTTTTCGAGTTTTGATGATAGCCATTGCGACAGGAATCATTCCTGTCTCACCGCTAATCATTGTATCCACAATGGTTATGTTGGAAAGCAGCCAACGGCTTGGGAAGAATGTTGTGTAAAGTACTAGTTACAGAAACTCCAGGAGAGTATGGATAGGTGCACTGGCCTCCGTGATATAACTGAAATAATGTTAAAAACGGCGTTAAATACCATACAATCAATCAGTCACTTACAGGTAAACTTACGATAGCTCGTATGAGCATTAACCCTTAGGCTACTTATCGCGACTCACTGATCTTTTGCGGACAGCGTAGATCAAGATCAGACTGCACAGAACGTGCAGTCTGATCTTTGATCCACACTGTCCGATTAGGAGATATCTTTCCTCCATAAATATCTTTGAAACAGGAAAGTTTGGGCTTATACTATCGGCTTGAAAGTTTCAGTTCTTTTATTCAGCAGGATACGGGTTAAACTGGTCCCTGTTGCTGTATTAGGGGAAGTAACCGATCTAACATGAGCAGATGTGCCTTTGTCTTGCAATGGACGATTCCGCTTGCTCTTGTTGAACGTATCGTATTTATGTAAGCTTTTTGCCATCCACTATTGGTGTAGCTTTTGTTTAAGTCTATTGTGGGACCAAATTCGCCAAGACATCGGATAGGTAGAAGTTCAGACTATACGCTAAGCATTTGTTGCGATCAGTTTTCATTGGAAAATCTATTTGAGCGGCGCCATTGCAAAAGGTCTGATGTATCTCCTTGGTGTATTAGACCAAACAAGTCATCACATAATTCGTGAGGTAAAATGATCCTTGCACAGGTAGAACATTTACAGCTAACAACCCATGCAAGCCTGCACGTGCGCAGGCTGACATGAGTCGATACTTTTTGCAGATGCATTAAACCCCTTTTCACAGAGCGTGGCCCATTTATTTATTCCGAGAGAAAGAAAAGAAGAACGAGCAACCCATAAAACTGTGGATGGCGTTTCCCGAAGACAAAATTACCCTCATACAAGTAGTTAATTACATGTAATAAAAAGATATGCAAATGTTTATCGATAACCCAAGGAACTCATGTCGCCTTCACAAGTTTTAGATAACGGAAAATTTGTCTTGTATTTATCCCCCTCCTCTTTCCTTGTACAAATTTGCATTTCCATCTGGAGACCTGCAGCCTAAATTTCTCCCGCTAAAGCTAATATAATCCGTGAGAAAATAAGAATTATGCTTCGCTCTATATCACTCAATCCCCTGTTGTAGCATTTGTATTCGACCAGTGTCAAAGCCATCTCAAAGCAGAAAAAAAACAAATATTTAACTTATTTTCTTTCTGTGTTAAAGTATGATACATCATATATTTATGAGCCATACTCTGGCAAAAGGGGGCTTCATGTATCTCCGTGATGCATGATAGCAAGCAAGTTATCACATGACTATGCATCCATAAAATCCATTTTGTCTAACAACCCAACTGAATCATGAGGTAGACTCGTCCTCCGACATACAGAAAATTGACCAATAGCGAAAGGTTTCGACTCAGGTCAGCTTGCGAGGACTGTTCAGGCTGACCTGGGTCGATACTTTTCACAGATGCATTAAGCCCCCTTTTCACAGAGCATGGCTCATTTGTATTTGCCCAAATATATATGTGTGTGTGTGTGTGTGTGTGTGTGTGTGTGTGTGTGTGTGTGTGTGTGTGAACTATCCTCTGGCAAAAGGGGGCTTCATGTATCTTCGTGATGCATGATACCAAGCAAGTTATCACATGATCATGGATCCATAAAATCCATCTTGTGTAACAACCAACTGACTCATGAGGTAGACTGGTCCTTTGACATGCATAAAATTGACCAAAAGCGAAAAGTTTCGATCAGGTCAGCCTGCGCGGACTGCGCAGGCTGACCTGGGTCGATACTTTTCGCAGATCTATGCACATACTTTTCGCAGATACATTAAGCTCCCTTTTCACAGAGTATAGCTCATATGTAGACTATTATACGATCTCCTTGTGTCTAGGCAGTATAATTTAAATGCTGATATCTTAAACACATGGTTCATCTATTGGCAGACATTTCCCGTCTTTCAGTAACCACACAATGGCTGGAATAGAAATTTGTCTGAACGAGCAAATTTCGTCAAAGACCACTATGTTTTTACACGTCTGAATGTCCATGTATTTACCTTTAATTCACGATAGAGATGATTATTTGATAATGATGGTTTGAAATACGTCTGCTGCAAATTTGTTACAGGAAGTAAGGGTTTAAAATGAGATGGGGTGTAAAGATAAAGACAACTGAAATCGATGTCGTCTCACGAAAATCGACAAATATTACAGTGATTAATATTCATTGTTTTCCTAGCGAGACATTTATGAATGCTTTCTAAAACACACATTTCTAGGGAAAATGCTTCAATGGAAGTGCCTGCCTGTCGAAGACAGAACAGAAACGGACATTTCATCGTAACTTTTCAAAAAATGTCGTCGTATGTTCCTTCTTGGTCCCTGACTGTTCAATGGTTTGTGTAGCTTTCAGTCACACCTATTTTAACCTTTTCCTACTAAATGAATGAAATGAAACTTTCAAGCCGATAGTAAAAACCAAACTTCTGCTACTTCAAAGGTATTTTGGGGGGAAGGATATCTCCTTGTCGGACATTGTAGATCCAAGATCAGACTGCATATTCTTAAGAATAGTTTAATTCTTATTCATCAGTACTAGGCTGGGGCTCTGAAGTGTCTTGCCCAAAGACGCTCCCACGAAAATCCCAGTGGATCCAGTGAGGCTCGAACCCGGGGCCTCCAGGTCACGAGCCCTACACTTTACCACTGGGACCCCAATTCTTTGGAAAACTCTAGAAGGTCACAAATCACCCTAAGACTCCGTCCAGTTCTAAAAGTAAATAACAACTTCAAGTACATTTATGTACGGTGGCACAAAAGTGACATGGAAGATATATTTTATACTACGTGTGCACGTAATAGTTATTACGTGCGCACGTATTAGTTAATACGTGCGCACGTATTAGCTACTGCGTGCGCACGTACTAGCTACTGCGTGCGCACGTAATAACTAATACGTGCGCACGTAATACTATTGCGTGCGCACGTATTAGCTAATACGTGCGCACGTATTAACTAATAAGTGCGCACGCAATAGTATTACGTGCGCACGCAGTAGCTAATACGTGCGCACGTATTAACTAATACGTGCGCACGTATTAACTAATACGTGCGCACGTAATAATCGACCAATCAGTTTACAAGGAACAGAAGCCATATTGTTGCGAGGGAAGGGCAAAATTACATTGGTCCAACACGGCAACAGATGTGCATACATCTGACACCCAAGTAAAAAAACAAGTAGAGCTATTACTTCTTAAATCGTTTAGGCATACTGCGATTATTTTAAGTATCTGTACCTTGGTACGGTACAGTAACTATTAATACTCTAGCCTACGGTCCATCGAATTACCCCAAACCACCCCAAAACACCCCAAACCACCCCAAAACATCCCAAACCACCCCGAAACACCTTTTATATGATATAAAATTATTAATACAGTAAGGGTTGGTTGAATTGTTGGGTAAGGATCACTTTTAACAAAAAATATCTATATTACGTCCTGTCACGTTAGCCTAAGGATAAAAGGACTACATGCATTACATGCGCTAGAGACTTTTTGGCCCCACTGAGATCTGGGACCATAATGTCTGACTGTCTGAAAAAGTTCGTTCATGCCTCCAAACTATATGTAATCAGAATGGCAAACATTGTGGACCCGGATCCGACTGCCCCTTGAAAGAGCAGTCTGATCCCTGGGTCCATTATGTTTGGTCATGTCTGACTGTCTGAAAAAGTTCGTTCATGCCTCTATATGTAGTTAGAATGGCAAGCATTGTGGACCCAGATCCGACTGCCCCTTGAAGGAGCAGTCTGATCTGGGTACATTATGTTTGGTCATGTCTGACTGTCTGAAAAAGTTCGTTCATGCCTCCAACCTATATATAGTCAGAATGGCAAACATTGTGGAACCAGATCCGACTGCCCTTTGAAGGAGCAGTCTAATCTAGGTACATTATGTTTGGTCATGTCTGATTGTCTGAAAATGTTCGTTCATGCCTCCAACCTATATGTAGTCACAATGGCAAGCATTGTGGACCCAGATCCGACTGCCCCTTGAAGGAGCAGTCTAATCTAGGTACATTATGTTTGGTCATGTCTGTCTGTCTGAAAAAGTTCGTTCATGCCTCCAAACTATATGTAGTCATGCTGTCAGAATGGCAAACTTTGTGGACCCAGATCCGACTGCCCCTTAAAGGAGCAGTCTAATCTGGGTACATTATGTTTGCTAATGTCTGACTGTCTGAAAAAGTTCGTTCATACCTCCAAACTATATGTAGTCATCCTGTCAGAAAGGGAAACTTTGTGGACCCAGATCATGCGCGGATCCAGATATCTTTCTCAGGGGGGGTCCCACCGCAAACGCACTCTTCTTATTATATGATACTTTGATTTCGGATTTCAGTGGATGTAAGTCAACGTTTCCAGTTCTAACCATGAGGAGGTCTCCACATTTAGAACCGTTTATTTTTTATATTCATGACTGTATTTTACATAAATGCTGTGCAATATCAAACCAGTACCATTTCACGAATCCGATAACCACATTTTTCCAAAATTCCAGGGGGGGGTCCGGACCCCCGGTCCCCCCCTCTGGATCCGCCCATGAAGATCCAACTGCCCCTTGAAGGAGCAGTCTGATCTGGGTCCATAATGTTTGGTCATGTCTGACTGCCTGAAAAAGTTCGTTCGTGCCTCCAAACTATATGTAGTCAGAATGGCAACAGATACCGTAATTTATATAAGTTTTAGGGAAGTTAGATATATGCAAACATTGTGCAGCCAGATCATCAGACTGCTACTAAAGTAACAGTCTGATTGGGGTCCACGGTGTTAGGCATTCAAACTACATCTTTTGAACCATAGATATTTCAGTTTAAGGAAAATTAATTATTGTGTATGCCATTTTCAATTTGATTTATACTGTTCCTGCATCTTAAACCGTTGTAAAATGATATCACTTTAAACGCCTTTTTTGTTTTCTTGAGGTGTTTTGGGTAGTTTTCGGTGACAAAACTCCTTGTATAGCTCATCAGTCTTTCGTAACCTACAAATCATTCCACCCCCAACCCCACCACAGTATTAATCTTATATGATAAAAGGTGGTTTGGGGTGTTTTGGGGTGGTTTGGGGTGTTTTGGGGTGGTTTGGGGTAATTCGATGGACCGTAGGCTAGAGTATTAATAGTTACTGTACCGTACCAAGGTACAGATACTTAAAATAATCGCAGTATGCCTAAACGATTTAAGAAATAATAGTTCTACTTGATTTTTTACTTGGGTGTCAGATGTATGCACATCTGTTGCCGTGTTGGACCAATGTAATTTTGCCCTTCCCTCGCAACAATATGGCTTCTGTTCCATATAAACTGATTGGTCGATTATTACGTGCGCACGTATTAGTTAATACGTGCGCACGTATTAGTTAATACGTGCGCACGTATTAGCTACTGCGTGCGCACGTATTAGTTAATACGTGCGCACGTATTAGTTAATACGTGCGCACGTATTAGCTAATACGTGCGCACGCAATAGTATTACGTGCGCACGTATTAGTTATTACGTGCGCACGCAGTAGCTAGTACGTGCGCACGCAGTAGCTAATACGTGCGCACGTATTAACTAATACGTGCGCACGTAATAACTATTACGTGCGCACGTAGTATAAAATATATCTTCCATGTCACTTTTGTGCCACCGTATTTATGTCATGCGGGCTCAATAAATGGATAGAGAAATTACGAATGTTATATTGTAAATGTTTGGCCATAATTCACGTCAACAATATTCAGTGAGTATCACAGTCCCGCCCTAGTTCTGGTAAAATTAAGCTCAGGATCTGCAACGCCTTGCCCATACGCACTTTCTCAAAAATCTAATGGGGATCGAATCCAGGACCCTTCAATTACAAATCCTTATCAAATGAGATATAGAATCCTCTCTTTATTCTTATTAGAGTGCAGAGCAAGCATTCAATGTTGATTTAACAGTCTCTACTGAGAACGGAGGTATAGTTTACTGCTTTAATATGGCGATCATTTTCACAGGCTTTCAAACAAATTTACATATTTCGGAAGAATTTCTCCGGGACATTCATGTTTGTTCAGAAAATGCAAATGCAGTCAGGCTAGTCCTTTTTTGAATTATGTGAATATTTCCGTCTAGCATCTGTTAACCTTTATCCCGCTAAATAACTTCAATGAAACTTTCAAGCCGATGGTAAAAAGCAAATTCTAACATGGCACGTGAATTCGGCTCTATAAACACAGTGCAAGGGAAGCGTGGTAAGATCGACGTCATTCTGTATAAAGCGACATCATTCTATGTAAAGTAAGAATCCGCATCCGCTTTCGTATACTAAGTATTAACTTGTTTTCCATTTATCAAGAGTTGGTCATGTTAGAATTGAAATAATCCTCTTTTTATCCTGAAGTATCTTTCAATAAACCGAGGCTGTGAGTTATGAGGCGCAATGAATAAACCACTCGAGCTATCGTGGTTTATTGAACGATAAACCACGATAAAACGAAGATTATTTCTGAAATGTTGTATTTCAAAGTTATGGAGGTTGGGGAAACCTGTCTTTATCGGACAGTGCAGATCTAGATCAGACCACACTTTCTGTGCAGTCTGATCTTGATCTTCACTGTCCGCAAAAGGTCAGTGAGTCGCGCTTAGCAGCCTATGGATCAACAAAACGGATGCCTATCAGAAAAAAAGGTCCTCTCGCAAACGGCGCAGGTCAAGCCCAAGTATCAAACTGCTTAGAACCTGCAGTTTGATCTTGATATTATATTGTTAGATTCCCCCCCCCCCCCCCGAGATATTCTGCCTTTAACAGATTTTGAAACTGCCAGAAAATGGTATTTAAAATGATTATTGATAAAATGTTCAGCACGGGTATTTGATAGTTTGATTATGTTCAAGTTAAAAATGCATTAACCTGTTTTGGTGTCGTAAGGGTTTTTTTTTTTAGAAAGTCTTAAAAAATACTGCTAATTTTCATTCGCGTGCAGCGATGGCTACTCAACCTTAAGCTGCTAAGTGCGATTCACTGACCTTTTGCGGAGAACGTAGATCAAGATCAGACTGCACAGAACACAACTTCTGATTTGCTAAACCATTTGGTTTAGCCAATCAGAGGTTGTGTTACTTTCGAATTAAGAAAATGTCAGATAGAATGACTAACAATCTTCCTAAGACCGGTTGTTGAATACAGCCCCTATTAACACATCATACATGTGTTCCTTTCTACAAAGTTCCATAAACCTTTATCGTAACATAGCACAAATAATATGAAGAAAGGGAACGCTTTTTTTTAAACAAAATAGAAAACACTGTGGGCAATGGAGCAATTGCTTACTACAAGCAATTGCACCTTTTCTCACAATGTTTCCAAAGTTGTCCATTGCAGAAGCGTAAAAAGTCATATTTATATTGTAACAAGATTAGGATCAAGATGTTTCAATCAGACTGGTAAGGAACGGATATCCGAACTCACGTGCTCCATAAAGGGAAGATTGTTGTCGGGGATTATTTAATTTCCGCTTTTAAAGTAAACACACGCTTTAATTTCGTCCCAGACTATCTTGGAACAATGACAAGGTTCCAAGTTATTATTTCAATACAAGGTTTTTTTTTTTCCATTCAAACTATTTTGGAAACTTCGTAGGTCTTAAAGTGGCATCCAACCGGATTTCGTTTCCCAAGTTTATTTTAAGAAAAACTTAACAAAGAAGCAAAATTGCCTTAAAGCATAGACAGAAATACGAGTAGAAACGCAAGATAATGCTAAGATTGTGGTGTTTTCACTGTACGACGGGGGAAGGGGGTAGCCATTATTGCGTAACAGAGGACGATGTTTTTTAAACACAACAAAAATATCAGTTGCTCGTCCACAAAGTCGTTGTGTTAAGACTCCAAGGTCGTGGGTTCGAAACCAAGGTAAAACGGAAAATTGTTTTTGCAGTAATTTTGTGGTTTTCTTCCCACCCCAACTAAGAGTGATTCGTCACGTTCTTGTGATCTCTCCTTACAAAATACCAACTTTCACCCCACCCCGCCGCCCATCCCCATGGCCACCCCTACAAAACAAAGTGTGGGTCAAAATCTAGTTTTGTGCCGTTTTAACAATTTACCATAGGTCCCGAGTTTCAATGATCCTGGGAGACTGTTTTTGAAAACGTTCTAGGAAAAGGAGAAAATGCGGGTAACCAACATTTTCTTCTTTTCCCACAATGTTTCCTACCCTTTCAAAGATAGAAGCCATCTTTCGGACATTTTTTTTTTTTTTATTTGTCGTCTGCAAATGCATTCAATTTTGACAAGTCTAAAATACTGTTCTTAGGTAAGGTGTTTCAATTAAAGCCAGATTTCATTTTGCAAGTTTTAGAGAATATCTTTACAAAAACTGATAATTTTCATTTGACTGTAAAGATGGCTTTAAAACTAAAGGTAAGACAGAAATACATGAAGAAAAATAGCAGGAAAGGCCCTTTTGATATATTTTCTGTAAAGTTACCTTTCCCCTTTGTCACATGCTAGCTTCTATTGTGTAACAAGGGATAAATATATTTTGAACACAGCTGATACAGAACTGGGCGGATGGCTCAGTCGAAAGAGTCGCAGGGCCGAAGATTGCAAATTCGCTGGTTCGAATCGCAGCGTAGGTGATTTTTTTTTTCTGGTATTTTTAGAATCAACTTTACATCAACAAAGATCTTTTTCCGGGGTGGGGAGGCGGTGTCAAGATTTAGTCTTGTGCCGTTTTAAGAAGGAATGCGTGTATTCACAAGGTTTATTTGATAGTTTTTTTTTCTTCCACTTTTATACCATCGAGTCATACCAAGGTGAAAGCTTACTAATACATGTCAATTCTGGGTTTCACGTGTATTAGACTGGGGTTCTGCAGTGACTACCACGTGACCTGTGCCCCTAGCAGTGATCGAACCAGAATTTTCTGATTACAAATACAACGTTCTAATTACTAAACAAGGACTCCCTATTTCTCTTACGTTGCAAACCAGAGCTATCATTTGAGCGGCGCTGTGGAGAAAGGTGGCTTAATGCATGTTTGTATTACATTATATCTAGCAAGTCGTTGTTAAGTAATGATCCATTTTGTCTAACCCCCCCCCCCCCCCCCCCTGAATTAAGAGGACGAGGTAGAGTAGTCCTTTGGCATGCAGAAAATTTACCAGTAGCAGAAAGTTTCGACCCACGTTACACTGCGCAGACTACGCAGGCTGACCTGGCCCGAAACATTTTTTTGCTTTTGGTCAAATTTTTGCACTGGATTATATAATTACCAGTGCACCTCATGATTAAGAAAGACTTGGCAGGCTGACCTGGGTCCATACTTTTTGTAGATGCACTAGGCCGCATTTTCACAGAGGATGGCTCATTTTTATCATTTTACAACGATATTTTAGAGTTATTTGATGTTAATTTGTTTCGATAGGCAATGATTTAACTCTCTACCAGACCACAAAACTTTAACACTTATCCTGCTAAATAAGTGAAATGAAACTTTTTTTAAAACGATTGTAAAAACCAACGTTTTGCTATTTCAAGCGTACTTTTCGTGGATAAATATCTCCTTATCGGACAGTGTAGAACCAAGATCAGACTGCACGTTCTGTGCAGTCTGATCTTAATCTACACTGTCCGCAAAAAGGTCCGCGAATCGCGCTTAACAGCCTAAGGGTTAAACTAATCCAAACTGAAAGGATTTGCATTACACAAATTTGATTCACCTCAAAAGATATGATTGGTCTCTAGAAGGTTAGAAAAAATATGTGGGAAAAAGAGTCAATGATCGTTACCTGCATTACCTTCTTTTCTCACATTTTTAAAGACACTGCATCGTGGTCCTTTTTTAAACACTGATCGTACAGAATTAAAAAAAGAATATTAGAGAACCTATTTTTTTACAGGACAGTAACATCAGGGTCTGTATTCACCAACCATTCTTAAGAACATTCTTAATTTTATTCTGAAGAATTTTCTAAATTTGAAAGTAACACAACTTCTGATTGGCTAAACCGAATGGTTTAGCCAACAAGAAGTTGTGTTACTTTCTAAATCTTGAATAGGACAAAGTATATTCTTGGGAATGGTTGTTGAATACGGGGTATGATCTACACGAATTCATGTAATGGTACTAAAATCTTACCTTTTCGGCCGACAACAACTGCTACCGCAATGGCAATCGCTGCTGCAACAAGTAATACTATGGCAACAATGTAAATTCCTCTCCGTTTGCTTTTCTTGCTCTGTTTTAGGTGCACCGAAGTTTGAGCAGCCGGGAAATCATAAGGCGACGTCCGCAACCCGTCTTTGTGTCCGTGGATTTTCGTTTGGGTTTCCGTCCCGTGGGTGCCGTCCTCTTCGAACAGTGGGTTTTCATAGCACGCCTGAAGTAAATTAACGGATTCGTCGACGTTATTATAGCCTCTATAGATATTCAAAGTTCGCATTGGAATAATTCTGTTAAGAATTTGTGTTCCCATTGTATTCTTTTATACAAACCGTCGAACCAAACGAGATACAATTGTATAATTTCCGATCAATGATAAATAAATCCACAATTTATTTTTCAAAAACTCCAAAAAATTATCCTTCGATAGTATCACAAACCCATTTTCGGTAATTTTGGTCGAGTTATTCAAACTGTGGCTTATATTTCCCAAAGTTATAAGGACACTACAGTCAAACAAGGTTCTATCAGCAAAATCATTGTCATTGAACGCTGTGTTGCCATAATTGCGTTGGAGATAGTCAAACGACGATCGGCTTACGATAACGGCCCAATTTTATGTAGATAAGAGCCGATCCATCAGCGGGAATCATCGAAAGGATCAAATATTCATCAACTGCTTGCATACAAATATTGACGTCGCACGGACCTTAAAGAAAGCATTCCCTAACAAGAAAGATTTTTATAGCCCGAGCTTTGGTGATCAAAATTCGATAGGAATACAACGGTGTGTGTGAACTGGGTCCGTATTTACCAACCATTCTTAAGAACGTTCTTAGACTTATTCTTCGGGATTTTCCAAATTTGAAAGTAACTCAACTTCTGATTGGCTAAACCATATGGTTTAGCCAATCAGAAGCTGTTTTACTTTCAAATTTGGAAAAGTTTGAAGAACAAGACCAAGAATGTTCTTAAGAATGGTTGGTGAATACGGACCCAGATCTGGTCTGTATTTCATTTTTGCCTGTCTTTTTACCGGATAAAATCCCTTTAGTTATATCAGGATTATATAAATCAAAGATTTTACAAAAAATGTACATGTCCATAAAATCCCCAAGAATATATAATCATTATAATCTTCAAAAATTGCAAAATCAATGCAATCAGATCTTATTTGAATAAGAATATTCAAACAATAAAAAAAATGATGATTATAATTGAAAGCGAAAAGTGTTTCTTGAAATATAATTCGCGAATCCATTGAGTCATTAGTCGTCCAACCATTGACCGTTGTTATTGCTTCTGTTGTTACTGTTGTTGCTACTGCAGCTGCTGTTTTTGTTATTGTTTTGGGAAAAAATATGAGTCGTGCTCTGGCAAAAGGGGACTTAATGCATCTCCGTGATGCATCATACCAAGCAAGACATCACGTAGTTAGGGATCCTTAAAATTCATCATGTCCAATAACCGACTTATCATAAGGTAGAATGGTCTTTAGACATACAGAAAATTTACCGGTAGCCAAAAGTTTCGACCCAGGTCAGCCTGCGCGGAGTGCGCAGATGCATAAAGCCCCCTTTTCAAAGAGTATGGCTCATATATTTTTGCTAGCAAGCCGCTGCCTGACAAATCTATCACGACGATGCGATATAAAACTAGTGTTCCTATCATTTGAAAAAGATAAATGTTAATTACAGTTTCTCGATAATGTCATTCATTTCAATGTTGATGTTTCAAATTCAAGATGTTTCTCTCCACGCATGCGCGAATATCACGTGACCAAGAGATCACACAAGACCTCTATTATTGACATCCAGCGCACCCACATTATAGATTCATACAAAAAGCTTTCAGCGTAATTGAGTGATCATTGCAAAGTACATTATTTGTATAGTTTTTATCCCTTCCTTAATGGGCGCCTTTTCATATAATTCTGAATAAAGCTTGGATATTTAACAGTGTTTCACAAATTAGAGAGATACTGTCTTGGTGTGTAGAACAAAAAATGGAAGGCGTAAACATGATCTTGTATTCAATCAATACCTGTAATGATTTCATATTATACTTCGAGAATAACCTTCACTCGATTATTTAAAAAAAAAAAAGATTTAGTCAATTCAGCATGGCACATGATGGATTTACTTGAAAGTTCCTATAGTTGCTTGATATGGAACACTGGTGGCTTTTTAAATCATTATATTATTTGAATGCATTGCTTTTTAGTAATTAAAATTGCTTGTTCCACGAGAAAAAGCTTGTAGAAACAAAAAAAGTTTGGCAATAGTCCTGGGCCTGTGTTCATCAACCATTCCTTGCTTCATTCTTAGTCATATTCTAGATTTAGACAGTAACACAATCTCTGATCGACTAAACCAAATGGGTTAGCTAATTAGAAGTTATGATACTTTCAAATTTAGAAAAGTTTTGAGAATAAGGCTAATATCATTCTTAAGAATAGTTGGTGGTTGAATAAGGATCCACATTACTTCATGATTGAAGAGACGATCAGCAAATTAAAGCTTTGAACTTTTTTTTTCAAAAAATGACATTGTGTTTTCACATAATGTAAGTGTTTTAACCCTTTACAACACAATCCCGTGTTTTAACAACCCTGAAGAAGACTCCATCTGAAAATATTATAGGAAAAGGAGAAAATGGTGGTAAACGGCATTTTTCCCTATTCCCAGAGTGTTTTCCACCTTTTTAGATACAAACCCCATCATTTAACCCATTTTAATATGTCGTCTGCAAATGTTTTCAATTTGAGCAAATCTACAATTTTGATTCCTGGTAAAGGATCTTAGATTAATTCTACTCGATTATTCCTGTTTTAAAAGTCAGTGTCTGCCTGTTTGTTTCAAGAAGAAGAGATTTCTATGAAAAAAAATGCCATCACATTGCACCTTAGATTAGTTAAAAGGAAAAAAAATGCAATTGTGTAACAAAGTTTTACTTAACAGTGCGGGTGTTGTAACCTGTTATAGTACAGTCACCCCAAATGTTAGTCGTGGGCAAAAAAAAAATCAATTTTAAAACCAAATTTAAAAAAGAATACTGAAAGAAAAAATAGACCGACTTGGCAACGTTCAACCTAATTTTAAAATTCATTTTTTTCGGCCGGGGACAAACGTTATGACTAGCCGCACAGTAACAAACCGTCATCTTCGAAGAAGTATCCATACTTTTAAAGAACATGGCTCATGTGTTTCGACAGAGACTAGGGGATATATGCTAACCTGGGATAGGGTTAACCCTTTCCCAAACAAGCCCTGGTTTTCACGTGTCTGCAGTACAAGTCTTTTGAAAACACTGTGGGAAAAGGAGAAATTGCTCGTAACGAGCAATTTCTCCTTTTTCCCACAGTGTTTTCTACCCTTTTTGATAACTTTCTGCCATTTTCATCAAATTTAAAATTGTCGTCTGCAAACTCTTTCAATTTGGACCAGTCCAAAATTTGCCGTTTGGGAAAGGGTTAAGCACCGTTAACACAGAGTATGGCTCATATTAAATTGATACTAACAGTATTTCTTTCCACAGAGGCAAGGGAAAAATACAAGTCAAGAACAAATTTTCCTTTTATCTACTATTGTTTTCTAAAAATCTACTGCTGCGAAACAAAGGGTGAACCAGTAGTCAACAAAAAGGAGACAAGAGAAAAATCGTCTGTTAAGTGAAGATTTAGTCAAAAGTGAAATTAGGACAGGACGCTTTAAATCGGGACAAACAACACAACTCGGTTACAATGTTACAAACATATTCGTTTGGACAGAAACCGTAAGAAAAGAATGTGGATTCGGCAGACAAATTTATTTTATCGGGGCAAAGTCCTCCACAATTCATCAAAAGTTTACTCAAGCATGAAATGTCCTAGAATGTTCTCTTTAACCCTTTACCAACCAACGATTTTTTGACTTGTCCAAATTGAAAGCATTTGCACACCACAAATATAATGTTGTTCCTATATTATGGTATTTGTCTTCGAAAGGGTTGAAAACGTAGCAGGGAAAGGAGAAAATTGTGGTTAACAGCATTTTCTCTGTTTCTGACAATGTTTTTAAATTCATTATTTTCCTTGGGGCTTTATAACACGGAATTGTGTGTGGTAGAAGATTAACCCTTTACCTACAATATTTTTTTTACCTACAATACCTTGTTTTTTCGACCCTAAGGTAGAAGACTTTAGATATCTAGCATTTTCTCCTTTTCACATAATCTTTTTTGTCCCCTAGAGAAATCCAGTCTCTTCAGCGTCATCCATTAGGTTTCATCTTAAGTGTCGTCAGCAATTTTTTTCCAAATAGCCGACTCCAAAATTCTGTCGCAACACCCTGAACCATACAGGCCACTTTGTTATCTACCAGGCATATTACAAACTACACTAAGGAAGAGCATGTATAGGTAGGGATGTTCGCAAGACATAAAAAACACCGTGGGAATTGCTTGTTTCAGCAATCGCTCCTTTTCCATAACGTTTCAAATCCTGTTAACAGTATCGGTATAAAATGTGAGCTTTGTTCTGGCAAAAAGGGGAGTAATTCATCTCCGTGATGCATTGTACTTATTAAGCAATTCAGTACATAATTATCGATCAATAAAAGCCACTTTTTTATAATCGGCTAAATTATGGGGTTAACTGGTCTTTGGACATACAGAAATTTGAACGATAGCGAAAAGTTTCGGCCCAGGTCAGCCTGCGCGGACTGCGCAGGCTGACCTAGGTCGATACTTTTCGCAGATGCATTAAGCCCCTTTTAATAGAGCATGGCTCAATGTAGTTGTTCGTTAAAGAGTTGAAATACTTTACTACACACAGTCAACTTATAAAAGTCACTGAAATGGAGGGCTCAATAAAAGCATTGTCGAAAAAGGAGTTCGCTTCTGGTTTATTGATTTATCAGCGCAAACTCTTCTATAATTTATCAAGAGTCTTCTCAAGCGCGGAATGTGCCAGAGTGTTCTCTCTAACGCCGAACCAAATGGCCTCCGTGATTTAACGACCTTATAAGAGGATGCCTCTGTAACCACCGTGAGAACAGGAGAAAATGCTGGATACCGGCATTTTTCTCCTTTTATCACAATGTTTACTAACCCTTTGTAGTCCTTTGTCTGACCCTTGCAAGGGCTTTCAATGTAGACGAGCCCCACATTTTGTGGTCTGTAAAGATTTTTTTGAATCTTGTACTAAAATTACCAAAAATTACTTCAAATAAAAAAAATTCGGAGTCCTGCTCTGTTAAAAGGGGTTTAATGAATCTGTTTAAAAAAAAAAAAAAAAAAAGTATTGCCCCAGGTCATCCTGCACAGTCCGCGCAAGCTGACCTGGGTCAAAACTTTTTGCTTATGGTAAATTTTCTGCATGTCCAAGGACCCTTTACCCCCAAGATTCAGCCGGATGTTCGACAAAATGGAATTTAAGGATCCGTACTTATGTGATGACTTGCTTGGTATAATGCATCACGGAGATGCGTTAAGCCTCCTTCTGGCACAGGCTCACTGGCTTCTAAAGCCACATTTACTTGTAAGCATTTACATACTTTCAAACGATGTTTTAAAATGCTGTCAGCTGTTAGACGATAAAATGTTCTATTTGTGAGGTAATGGAATAAAACCTAATTCGAGCGTTTAGAATGTCCTATTTGCAATGTCAACCGGACAAAATCAGTCGCGACAGCGTAATTTGTAAGGAAAGAGGACAAAATTAATTGCGAGGGTGTAAAGTGTACTATTTGCAAGATCAACGGGACAAAACCAACTGCAAGAGAATAGAATATCGTACTTGTCAGATAATGGGACAAAATTTAATGCAAGAACGTATCGTGTCCTACATCTGAGGTAATTGGATAAAATTTATTCAAGAGTGTAGGATGTCCTCTTTGTAAGGCAACGTGACAAAATTAATTGCAAGAGCTTAAATTGTCCTACTTCTAACTTCAATGGAACAAAATCGATTGCAAGAGTGTAAACTGTCCTGTTTGTTAACCAATGGGACGAAATGTATTATACCTCGAACACGACTTTTAACACCACTGAGATAGCCTTCTGTTGAAAACACTGTGGAAAAGGGGGCCAATGACTGTTACAGCAGACAAATTAATGCTTATAAGGGTCCGTATTCACCAACCATTCTTAAGAACAGTTTTAGTCTCATTCTCAAGACCCTTCTAAATTTGAAAGTAACACACGTTCTGATTGGCTCTAACAAATGGAGTAGCCAATCAGAAGTTGTGTTGCTTTCTAAATCTAGAATGAGACCAAGAATGAAACTAAGAATAGTCGGTGAATACGATCCAAGGGCAATGACTTCCTTGATTTATCAAGTATTTAATCAGACGTTGCATGTCTTGGAAGGTTTCCTTTACACCTCTCCCATAAAGGCTAATTTCAGACAAACAATCATATGATCAATGCTCTGTGAAAAGGGGGCTTTAATGCATCTTCGTGATGCATTGCATTAAGCAAGACATAACATAATTAGGGATCCATAAAATCCACTTTGTCTAACAACCGACTGAATCATGAGGTAGACTGGTCCTTGAACATACAGAAAATTGACCAATAGCGAAAAGTCTCGGCCCAAGTCAGCCTGCACGGACTCCGAAGGCTGACCTGAATCGATACTTTTCGCACATGCAGTAAACCCGACTTTTCACAGAACATGGCTCATATATTTCAAATTACCCAAAGAAAAAGCATGTTAAGGAAGAGAAAACATGGAAAAGAATCAATGGCTTAAAACAGCAGGGCAAAGTCTCCTGCAATTTATCAAGACTTTACTCGAGCATGGCATGCCTCCGAATGGTCTTTTTAACCCTTTCCTGTCCATGTTTTTTTCTTTACCCACTAAAAGTAGGAAGATTCCGAAAAGCAATATTGAAAAAAGGATCAGAAGTTATTTTTGGCATTGTGGTGAACTAAGTATGATTAACCCTTAGCCTGCTGAATAAAGTGAAATGACACTCTTAAGCCGATAGTACAAAGCCAAGTATTGCCAGTTCAAAGGATATTTATTTATTTATTTATTTATTTATCTTGTGGGTGGGGAGGAGGAAATATCCCATTATCGGCTAATGAAGATCTAAGATCAGAGTGCACATTCTGCTCGGTCTAATCTTGAATCTACACTGTCCGCAAAAGTTCTTTCAGTCACGCTTAGCAGCCCAAGGGTTAAAGATAACGAACTTGCAGAAAATAAACTGCCACCTGGTGGGAAAGTCATGGAAGTAAATCTATGAATAATTGACTAATTCCTTTGCAAATATAGAAACACACGTGTGGCTCTTTACCAAACATTCCCGAGTTTTATTTACCCTGAGAAAAGAAGCCTTTTGAAAACATTGTGGGAAAAGGAGAAAATGCTGGTAACCAGCATTTTCTCCTTATCCCTCAATGTTTTCTGTCCTGTCAAAGAACTTCAATTCATTTGTATCGCTTTGAAAATAAACTATTGTCGTTTTCGTGCATGAAATATCGGGGACTTGAATGATTTATAAAAACGAAATAATGAGTAATTTCATTCTATTTTTGAACTTTTGGCACTAATCTAGGCTTATCTCTCAATGCCATGCATTTTTCAATAGGAGAAAACACGTCTCATATTTCCTATATTACGTACATAGATGAAGTCGGTATTCCACCTACTGTTAAACAGAGCTCCAGACAGAGGGAGTGATTTTGATTTCAAAATTGAAAATATTAATCACGCTCCACTAAACCCTATGTTATGGGTACTCATTAGAATCGTCACATCGAGACTATTCTAATGAGTACCCACAGCATGGGGTTTGGAAGAGAAATAATGGATTTTGAATACATGTACTATAACTCCATTTTATGTGGAGGTCTGGTTAAAGGTATCCATGTTACCATATTCAGTTTGCTCTTTCAGCGGCAAGTATTTAAACTAAACCTCTGTCCACGGCTGAAAATACAACCCAGTGAAACTGGGAAGGAATCTTATCGTACGGGCTGAACAAACGGACTGTATAAGATCCAAGATCAGACAGCACGTTTTGTGCAATCCCATCTTGATCTATGCCTTCCTCAAAAGCCCCCTTTACGACAATGGAGCAGAAAGGGATATAGACGCGTAGGCTCGTCTGGGTACAAAAACTATAAAAGTATTCAAGATGACACGGATGTCTATAAATATATTAAATAAGTGAAATGAAACTTTCAAGCAGATAGTAACAATCCAAATGTTGCTTTGCAAAGTTATTATTATTATTATTATTATTATTATTGTCAAAAATATCTCCTTATCGGACAGTGTAGATCCAAGATCAGACTGCACGTTCTGTGTCCTTGAGTCACGTTTAGCAGACTAAGGGTTAATACCTTACTGTACGGGATACTTAGCACCAATACAAAAAGCAATTGCAAGGGACGCAAAGCAGAGACACTTAAAAGAAGGCAAATTGCTTTTCTTGACATGCATGGAAAAAATTAAAGGGAAAAGCGCAGATGTTCGTCGTGAATCTATGAAACGAACCTAATTTGTCAATACCGCGTGCATATATAGTGGTTCGTATTTACATGTATCTCAATAGCCGATCACTAAGTTTAACTGACCAATCACGTTCGTTCAATAAATTCACCGTCACAGTGTAGGACCGGAAGTGTACAGTGTTTGAGATTGTATGTCACTTGGGAGTCTGTACAGTGGCGAAATGTCACTTGATTCTTGAAAATTGAGTTTACACGGTAAGTGAAGTTAATGTTTTTTCGTTTATTTTTATAATTAATTGAAATCTTTCCATCCACTTGTACTTTTGATATATATTAAACATACCAGGCACCTGATCGTGCGATGCGCAACCTCCTTATAGCAATAAGAATGTCTTGATCAGCTTTACGTGAGAAAATTGAAATGATTTTCGACTACAAAAAATACCAGAATTTTCGCTTTAGCGCACACGAGAGAGTTCTTTCTATGATATAAAGGTCTGTCCGTGTTTATGCTTCTTCTCTTCATCAACAAGTTCCAAGTTGTGACCTTAAAAGCGATGAAAATGACGAAATTCCTGTATGTTTACTAACACAATTTTGTACAGTCACTTGAAAACCAATATTTTAGGTTTGTACTGTCACTTGATACGACTTTGTACGGTCACTTGAACCCGTTCTCAAAATTATTTTGTTCTTACATAAGGAATTTTGACACTTTACAACAAAATCTTGTTTGCTTTGATCCCGTATTTTGACCTACATGATGGAAATAGAGAAATGAAATCGACATATAAAGTATTATTGCTCTTGTGTTGTGTCCTCTGGCTGAAAATGGATTATATTTCAATTGTGGCTTCATACGCTTTAAACACAGAAAAAGATTAGCCAGCGTAGAATACAAATTGAAGATAGTACTAATGTGTACCAATTTTTAAAGTGGATAGAGATTATGATGACGCATTTCGTGTCACAAACAATCAACTATGCCAACTGTTGACTGGCATCATAGGTTTGGTTTCTTGATTTTGTGGTGATATTAGGAGCTAATTTATAGCACCATGATGTATTAGAAAAATAAATACTTCCCTTGCAAGAGCTTAAACAATCTAAAAAAATCCATATTAAATCTGATTTTTGGCTCTATGTCATTATTACCCCACCGATTCCAAAATGATAATGGCACTTTTAGTTGATTTAATTATTTTGGGGATTTTTTTTTTTCTCATTTGGTGCTGCATTAAATAGATAAGTTTTAATAAGGCTGTGTCGTCTGCTCATGGTAGAATTTGACAAAGTGTTGCATGGTAAGCAGCGACTGGTGGGGACAAGATAGGGCTAGGCGGATACGCAGATAGGCCTTGTATGTTTCAGTACATGTAGTTTTGACAAATTAGGATATCTGCAATGCCACATTTATATTATCCCTAGTTATGGCCTTAGTAGCAATAAAATGTGGCTGAAAATAATTATTCTGTTTTTGTCCCTATACCACATTTTGACTTCTATTGAAACAACTTTTTACGCCCCTGAAGCTGATATCTTCAAAAGTAGATATGGCTCGTAATTTATGTTGACTTCATATCATCCTATTATGTTTGATGCCGCTGAAAAAAGCATATTTTTACTTTGTTATAAGTATGCGTCATGTGTAGGCCTAACTTGTACTGAAGTTAGGTAAGTCTAAAATATTTTGACTTTGGACAAGTCCAACGTTTTGTCGTGTGGTAAAGAGTTGAAGCGTTGACGTGAGGCATTCTTGTACTAGACAAATCACGTCATGAGCACGACGTAATTGATAATTTACCATTAACTGCCTTTGGTAAAAAACTGACAACTTCCTTTTTTGAAGAATTGTCATTCCATATTCACAGGGTATATTCTAGACGTGTAGGCATATCCAATTTATGGATAACATACTATAATTTTTTACCACACACAGTCAATACAGTCTACAGTCAATGACACAAACAAGTTGGCTTCTTTACGAAAGAAGCCAGGAGAAGTCAGCATCAATCTTTTCAAATACTTTATTGGCTTTTAATATCAATATATTTTGGTATATGTAAACAAACAAGCAAAAAAGCCGCCGCGTAGAAGCATCTTATGCTTTACATGACGGTCATTTGACCTTCTTCCTGCGTGGGCAAGTTGCATGATCTTGTCCAGCGGTCTTCTTTCTCTCTTTTTTATTAAACAAAATTCTTCTTATTTTTTCTTCTGCCTAGATATATTTGCTTAATGAAAAATTACAATTACTATGGAGGTCATTTGCAACCATGGCAAATATAATATAACAAATCTTTACTAAAATTAGTCATATAAAAATAAACCTCGTCTATTTCGTGTTTCGGTTTTTTGATTTCGCTTTATTTACAAAACCATGACGAAACAGACTGTGTATTAGAACAATTTCCCAAGAAAAATGGATTTAATCAGCAAATTCTGCAACAGTCTGCATTTTAAACTCACCACTACTGGAGAGGTCTGATGATCTCGTAAAATAAATGAACATGACCACACGTTATTTAATATTGGGATACTGTCGCGTGACACCATTTCTTACCTTAAATTCCGATTAATTAGCGTCATATTACTAACAGAATCTTATACCAAGGTCATTTTTGTTAAAGTTATGAAACTCGCCAAAGGCTCGCTTCATGAGTTTCATATGTATGAATTGAGCACTCGTGTAAAATCCTTTATTTTCTGATGTTCATCTAAGTTTGAACGACACTGGGTCGCGTGCAAAGTTTAGTTTTAGTTTAGTTTAAACATATTTATTTTACATTGATTGAGAAACAAGTTCTTAACACTTAAACTAATCTCTCTCGATTCTGCTTCCTGGGAACTACACCAGTACTCGCGCCGAATGTGTGGGCCACTGAAAAATCCCAAAGTTGACATCCACTCCCGGGTATTGATCTCAGGACCTTTAGGTTGTAAGGCCAACGCTCTACCTCACGACCACGGACACCACCAAAGTAAATGCAGCCCAAGGGCTTCGTGTATTCTTTGCTAGCGACCCGGTGTCGCTCATTCTTCGATAAAAATCTAGGCCCAGTTGTTTAAAGCATCGTTACCTTAATGAGTTCGTTTTAGTTTCAGTTGGCTTACTGTTTGAGCGAAACCTATATCAAATACCCTGATATGCTATGCTGAAAAGAAAAAGCTCCTCAATTTTTTTTCAGCCCAGATATCACAGTATATGCGTATAAAACTTCACATTTCGTTGACAAACAACGTCATGGTCCTACGTTTAAATCACAGAAAAAGTTGAAAGATTTGTTTGTTTGAGCAGCTTAACATCGTGAACTCTGTCAAAGTGAAATTAGATTCTCGGGATCAATTGTTTATACTGGCCAGAATTTACATAAGGTGATACCGCGTGACCCGATCGATGTATTCAAACCAGTATGTTCTGAAGGATTAACATAAAGCATTTTATTCGTTGTGCTTGTGGCTTTTGTGTCGTTTGTGGCAATGGATTTTTCATTATTTTTTTTTTTAGCTCACCTGAGCACGAAGTGCTCAAGATGAGCTTTTGTGATCGTGCTATGTCTGTCGTCCGTCGTCTGTCGTCCAGGCATCAACATTTACCTTGTTTGCACTCTATAGACCACAATGTCAGGTAGTCATAAAACTTGGTCGGATTGTTTGTTTCGATGATATCGCGGACAAGTTCGAAATTGTGGGCTAAATATTTAAAGAAGCTTGTGTGCACCCTTTAGACCACTTTTCTCAGCCCGATACGCTTGAAACTTGATCAGGATGTTTGTCTTGTTAATATCTTGGAAAAGTTGGAAAACGGGTCGTGTCACTCTGTCAGTTACTCATAAAACTTGGACAGATTGTTTGTCATGATGATATCTTGGACAAGTTTAGTATTGGGTCACGCCAAGTCAAAAAGTAGGTCATAGGGCTAAAGCCTATAAAATCCTTTTGTGCACTCTTTCTGAGGCCACATTTTCGGCCTGGGGCTGTTAAAGATATGTCAGAATATCTGTCTTGATGATAGCAAAGACAATCACGAACTTGGATATTGCGGGGTCAAAAAGTAGCTCACAGGGCTAAATCGTAGAAAAACCTTGTTTGTAGTCTACAGGGCACAATGTCAGCCTCATACTCATGAAACTTGGTCAGAATATTTGTCTTGATAATATGTAAGATATCTTTGAAATTGAAAGTAGGTCACCGAGTCAAACCTAACAAAAACATTGTTTGCACTCTAGAGGCCACATTTTCAGCCTGATATTCATTGAACCTATTCTGTAAACAAAATTCATCAAGAAAGACATACAGATATTGTAACGAGAGCTGTCAATAGACAGCACAGCTCGCTTGGACGTTAAGAGTAATGTTTTCAAAAGGCTTTATTTTCAGGCCCGTAAAAACCAGGGATTGTTTGGTAAAGGGTTAAAGGTGGGTATTCAGATTTTTCACATCTCGCCAATTAAAAAATATAAAATATAAATATCACTGAAAATTATATGAAAAAACAATACAAATCATCAATAATTAAGAATCATAAAATTACAAAAACGAAATTGTGTTACCTTAAAAGGCTACGTAGCCTCTTCAGGTATTTTTAGATTTCGCGCCAGAAATCAAAGAAGCATTGTGGGAATGTCTGGTGACTGGCACGTGACTAATGACGCTTTAATTCCATAACATATAACAAACATGTAATTATTTTCCATAATGTCTTCCTGGAACTCTATGATTGAAGCTTCGTCTGTGTATTTCTGGTATGTCAATGAGCGAGTTGCTCATGTAAAAATAGACCGTGTTTCCCGTCGGTGTAGACCTGTAATTCTCTAATTTCTCATGTTGTCAGATGGTTTTTGGATACTGGGGTTTTATGAACGAAAATTAAAAGGCTTTCGGAGTATAAGAATGATTTTTTTTGTATATTGTAAAATTTTCGTCGCAGAATCTGAAGGGCCACCTTTAAACCAGTCAAATTCTATTCTCGTTTAGGTGTTCTCGCTGAGCCCCGGTAGTTCAGTAGGTAGCGTACAGGAGTTGAAAACAGGGGGTCGTAGTCTCGATCCGGGGCTCGGCCAATTCCTTTCTGAGGATTGAAGATAGTCATTGTGACAGGATTCATTCCTCTCCCACCGTTGACCATTGTTTTGATGATGGTTTTGTGAGAAAGCAGCCAGTGGCTTGGAAAGAATATTGTGCGAGTACTGATAAAAGAGAAACCAGGAAATCATGGACAGGTGCACTGGCCGCCGCGTTTTCATTTCTCCGCGATATAACTGAAATGATGCGGAAAATGGTGCTAAATAATCAATCAATTAGGTGTTCTCATGCATAAACAAAGCTTTGCGATCTACATCAAAGCGCGCTTTTATGCAGCAGGGTACAAGACGGTATTAGTCAGTTACTGAACTTGAAACTTGCTCCTATTTCCTTGGTACATTATCTTACTGGGATTTTCAGTGTCTAATAAAGTAATCGAATATTATAGCAAGTACAACCAACATTTCAGGGAGCATCTGTCAAATCAATCTACTTTAAAGTAGGTCAAACAAGTCAGAGTCTCATATCACTTCAAATAAACAACTTTCTGTCAAATTTCCCTTTTCATTCTTCGTAATAAAAGACATGCTCTTCAAGTCACTGTACAAAATAAAATATTGCAGATCTCAAGCGACTGTACAACAGCTTATCAAGTGACTGTACAAATTCCTTTTGTCAACATGCCATTTTAAACGAACGATTATGAGGATTGTAGTCGATTTTGTCACCAAACCTTTACATGTTTTCAAAAAAAAGTGAATAAAGAAAATATCTATACGTTTTCCGTTCACCAAAAAAGCTTTTAAGGATGGTTAATCAAACAAAATACCTCGTTGTTTTGAGGCAAAATCATCTGTATTTTAGTATGGTTACATGATCAAGGCATCCCCATTCCTCCAAGAAAGATTTACAGAGCACATGGGTGTTCCTGATACGGTCTATAATTAACAAACAAAAAACTGGATATGAAGGTTTTATAATATCTATCAAAATAAATGAAAAATCACCAGCTTGACTTACCGTGTCATAGCAGTTTACAACGACCAAGTGACATTTCGCCACTGTACAGACTCTCAAGTGACATACAATCTCAAAGACTGTACACTTCCGGTCCTACACTGTGACCGTTGTATTGGAATTTCCATTTCATGGTGGATCGAGAAAGCTTTGTCCCTCTCCAAACTTTCGACTTTTTTCACTCTCCTAACTATTAGGCTGCTACGCGCGACTTGCGCACCTCTTGCGGACAGTGAAGATCGAGATCAGACTGCACACAACGTGCAGTCTGATCTTGGATCTACATTGTCAGATAGGGAGATATATATATTTTTTTTAATTGAAATGGCAATATTTGGGTTTATACTCACGGTATGAAAGTTTCGTTTGACTTATTTAGCAGATTAAAGGTTAATATTTACCCAATTCTTTCCGTTCTATATGCCATATCGAAGATATGTACTACAGCAGAGCACGATAACAGTAGGGGTTGTTTCCCAGCCCAGTTTACAAATGTGTTGAAAATGCTGACAAATGACTGGGTCGAGTTCGGAAGTTAATATAGTTGGACGCCTTGATTTATAATTCTCTTAGATGGAAGTTTGCCAGGAAAGTAAGTGGCAATGCTTGAGATATCTTACTCTGCATTAATTCGACAGTTTTAAACATACATATGACCCATGCTCTGACAAAGGAGGGGTTCAATGCATCTCCGTGATGTACCAATGAAGACATCACATAATTATGGATCTATAACAGCCAGTCTTTTTTAACAACCGACTGAATCATTATGTAGACTGATCCTTGGACATACAGAAAATTGACCAATAGCGAAAAGCTTTGGCCAGGTCAGCCTGCGCGAACTGCGCAGGCTGACCTGGGTCGATACTTTTCGCAGATGCATTTAGCCCCCTTTTCACATAGCATGGCTCATATGTATACCGTAATGCTATGGAGCACAAATGTAGGCATGTATATATATGAGCCATGCTCTGTGAAAAGGGGATTTAATGCATCAGCAAAAAAGTAATTAATCAAGATCAGTCCGCGCAGGCTGGCCAAGCTCGAAATTGTTTGCTAGCGGTCATTTTTTTGCAAATCAAAACCAAATGTACCTAATGATTAAGTCTGTTGTTGGACAAAATGGATTTTATGGATCCATAATCATAAGATGATTTGTTCGGTATAATGATACACGGAGATACATCATGTTTGGTATAATGCAACACGGAGGTACATGACAGCCCCTTTCGCCAGGGCGCTGCCCATATCTTATGGATACGCGTTTAAAGTCGGGCACCCCCATCGCTATTGGAAAACAAAATTACAAGTATGATAACATCTCTAAAATCATATTAAATAACGAATTGCCTTGAATGTGGATTATTTCTAATTGGGGTTAAAAGGTCAACACATACACGTGACAAGTTCTTGAAAACCGATCAAAGTTCACCTTTCAGGTTGTGAAATTTTAAGGTTGGACTGATATTCCAGTATGGTATACTGAATGTAACAAGAATAAAAGGAAAACGATGCCATTAATGGTGCTTCTTAAAATACTGCTGCTCATTTATCTCCGACGACAATGAGGACGATGACGATAACTACGATGAAGATGACGACGGCAACGACAATTATGGCTACCACTACTACTACTACGACGACGATGATGATGATGATGATGATGGTGGTGACGATGATGATCATGATGACGATGATGATCATGATGATGATGATGGTGGTGACGATGACGATGATTAAAGCAGGTTGAGACTAAGTACGACGGCGACGACAATGATGATGATCATTATCATCACCATCATCACCACCATCATCAATAAAGCAGTTTGAGACTGATTACGAGCTGAAAAGATTTGAGCCATGCTCTGGCAAAAGCGGGTTAAATGCAGATCCACGAGATGCATTATGCCAAGCAAGTCATCACATGATTATGGATCCATAAAATCCATTTTGTCTAACAGCCGACTAAATCAGTTAGATTGGTCGTTTGACACGC
Organism: Tridacna gigas; assembly: GCA_945859785.2. NCBI lineage: Eukaryota > Metazoa > Mollusca > Bivalvia > Cardiida > Cardiidae > Tridacna > Tridacna gigas. The sequence continues at coordinate 25,491,612 of OX244030.2, forward strand.
AGAAAAATTTACAAAAAGCAAAATGTTTCGACCCACGTCAGCCTGCGCGGACAGGCAGGCTGACATGGGTCGATCTTTTTTGCAGATGCATTAAACCCCTCTTTTCCGAGAGCGCGACTCATTTGTATATTTTTTTTTTCTCTTTACCAAGATAATAAAAAAATACCTGTCCTGAAAAGGTAAAGGAAATAATCAAAATGAATCAAATCAAGTCTTATCGTATGAGAGAGTAATGCGACCGGGATCAGATAGTGGTAATTAGCTAAAACAAATCGGAAAAGCCAATCTCGATATTCCGTCTTTTTTACCTCGTGTCGTATCTCCCTGTCGACTTCATCGCTAAGAATATTAACGACCTCTTGAATAGCAAAATATTACTGCTGTACCAGGCGAAATGATTTTAGACTTGATCATATTGAAAGCATCTGCAGACGACAAAATAAATGTGACGCAAAGGATAGTATTTGTCTTTTAAAGATACATCCTTAAAGCCAGCGAGAGAAAACGTCCTTAAAACTTGATATTGTGTAGATTGCTTCAGAATTTAGTCAGCTGTGTAAACATATATAAATTACCTATATAATTATATTGTGTAATGGATAAAGAAACTACAGAGATTTGTCTTTGATCTAAAACTGGAAATGACAAGAGTGATTTCTTTGATGGCCTCCGAAAAAATAAAATGTATTTTCTATCGATCGTAATCTGTTCAACCTTGCAGCCGTAAGGGGAAACATTTGGCATGAAGAATCAAGAATGATTATAGTTTCATAAAATTAACATGAAATGGGTTAAAGACTAGCTGAAAACGAGTATCTTTAAACGATAGGTAACAATTAAATGCTAGGGATAAATGCTGGTTACAATATCTCCTTTTCTCCCGTTTTCACCAAACCTTGTTTTTCAGGGCCGTAAAAATATGGCTGAGTTCCGTTAGGGCTGTCGAAGTGTAAGTGCCTATGGACAAGGCATTGTTTTGATAGAATGTAGCATGGATAGTTGCTGTGTCGCCGCAACATGACTACTCTGGGATCTGGTAGTTCAACTCTTTATCACACAGTCCCGAGTTTTCACAATCCTGAAGAAGAGGGCTTTTTAAAACTTTGTGGGAAGAGGAGAAAGTGCGGGTTACCAGTATTGTCTCCTTTTCCAACAATGTTTTCTACTCTATCAGAGACAGAAGTCATCATTTTGGCTACATTTGATTTGTGGTATGCAAATATTTTCTATTTGATCGAGTCCAAAATTTGGTCACGTGTTAAAGAGTTAATGCCATTGACCTTTTCTTTCTGGTGAATCAAGTTTACAGCAGATAACTTCGAAACCATTTGTAAAATTTGTATAGTCTATAGGATAAGTTTCAGCGGCGCTCTGGGAAAACGTGTTTTAAAGTATCTTGGTAATTCAGTATGCCAAGGAAGTCATGGCATAGTGTGGATCCATTTTAGCCAAATACCGGCTTAACCATAAGACAGAATGGTCCTTTGCATTCAGAAAATTGACCGATAGCAAAACCTTTCGTCCCGGGTAAGTGTAAGCGGACTGCATAGGCTAGCCCGGGTCGATTAATGTTGCAGAGCTCGACTCAAATGCATCTGAAAACATTTGAGTAAAAGGAGGGTTTGTAAGGAACAGTTTCACATTCTGTCAAAAATAGTTTCAAAAAAGGTCATTTGTTGAACGATAGCAGTCGTCTACGGCTGGCAATATGTTGAACAGAGTGAGGAAATCGGCTTTTGAAAACGTCAGTAACCCTTATCCCGCTACATTAGTCAAATGAAACTTTCTAGCCGATAGTAAAAAGTCAAATGTTGCAATTTCAAAATTAGTTTTTTCGGGGACAAACATCTCCTTATCGGACAGTGTAGATCAAGATCAGACTGCACGTTCTGTGTACACTGTCCGCTAGAGGTCCGTGAGTCGAGCTTAGAAGTTTATGGGTTAACAAGAGGAAAAAAAATCCTGATATCTTTTCAGTATTATTGTCTTTCTTCCCCCCCCCCCCCCCCCCCCCCGTGTTCGTAATTTTCAAAAGAATAGAACCCTATCAATGGAGATGCATGTAATATAAATATGAGTCATGCTCCATGCTCTGGCAAAAGGGAGCTTAATGCATCTCCGTGGTCCATGATACCGAACAGATCATCACATAATTATCGATCCGTCTTTAAAATCCATTTTCTGTAATAACCTACTGAATCACGAGGCAAACTAACTTGCTCTTTGAGATGCAGAAATTTTACCAAAAGCAAAAAGTTTTGACCCAGGTCAGCCTGGGTCGATACTTTTTTTGCAGATGCATTAAGCCCCCTTTTAACAGAGCATGACTGATATAGTTTGTCACATGCAAATGAGCCATGGTCTGTAAAAAGGGGGCTTAATGCATCTGCGAAAAAGTATCGACTCAGGTCAGCCTGCGCAGTCCGCGCAGGCTGACCTGAGCCGAAACTTTTCGCTATTGGTCAATTTTCTGTATGTCAATGGACCATTCTACCTCAGGGTTGAGTCGGTTGTTAGACTCATATTGGACCTTATGGATCCATGATCATGTGATGACTTGCTTGGTATTATGCTTTATGGAGATGCATTAAGCCCCCTTTTGCCAGAGCATGACCTAAATGCTTTCTATTTGAATGAGCTCTTGTGGAGAGTTAAAAGTGAAGAAAATTGTGATCAGCAACCTCGAATTAATAAAATCGACATTTCATTACAAGGAAGAACCGAATAGAAACAGTACATGTTATACTCTTGGGTACATTGCAGATCAAAGATTACACGTTTTGTGCAATCTGATCTTAATCTAGATTGTTCGAAAAAAGCAACATAAGTCGTGCTTAGCGCTGGTAAGATTAACGATCTCTCCCCACCAAAAACGACAAAATAACATACGTGACCGATCAATCAATGTCAGCTAATTGCACTGATGAGTTGCAATCAGCCGGGAGAGACAAGACTCCGAATCTATCCTTGGTGTCTTCAACGCTTTCCCAAACGATAAAATTGTGAATCGGCCAAATTCAAAGCATTAGCAGACGACAAATTAAATGTGGCTAAAATGATGGGAATTTTCATTGATTTGATAGAAAACATTGTGGGAAAAGGTGAAAATGCTGTTTAGTTGCTTTTTCAGATTTTCTCATAATGTTTTCAAATGCCTGTTTCTTCATGGTCGTTAAAAGATGAGATTGCTTGGTCGTGGTGTAACTTTTTACGAAACGACAAAATTTGGACTGGTCCAAATTCAAAGCATTTGCAGACGACAATTTAAATGTGGTTCAGATAGTGGAATTTGTTTTTAATGGGGTAGGAAACATTGTGGGAAAAGGAGAAAATGTTGGTTAACAGCATTTTCTCCTTTGTGCACTATGTTTTCAAAAAGCTCCTTCCCCAGGGTAAGGAGATTGCTTGCAAAAGGTTTAACTCATTATTATCTGCAGACGACAGTTTTCGTCTTGAAATAGACAACGTTTGAAACCATTCATAGTAGCAAAAGAAGAAATTGCTTGTATTGAATTATTTCCCCCTCTCGACCACAATGTGTCCATATGTATCGTTGTATCTGATGTTAATTCATTTACTTCATGCTGGCTATCCTTACATTTACAAGGATGTTTTCAAAGTTGTCTGCAGCAAGAAACATAGATTTCATGCGAAAACAAGAAATATCTGTAAAAAAAAAAAAATGGCGTATATATACAGTATCAGCAAATAGGCACGGGCCCTTAGAATAAACATTTCTACATTTTCGACCAATCACAAATTTCTATTTATTCATTTGTTATAAGTACCAAAAATTAGGTCAAAAGCCAGCACATTCAGCAACGCCGAAAAAGTATTGGGGTATGTATATCACACAAAATCCCCACCCATTTCGCCCCCTCCATATTTTTCTTATGTGGGTCGTTAAAAGTCGGGATTCTGTGGTAAACGTTTAAGACAATATACCTTGCATATGTCTTATTTGATAAAATGATCTGTTCTGATCAATTTCGTGCTGTTCTGAAAAAGAGCTGTACAAATTCGTCCATTTATGTCGATGCTGTTGACAGTTTAGGTAGGCAGTTAAGGGTAAAATGAACATTAGATGATGGGAGATGCTTGACAAAAATGCATCCGTAAGACTCAAACCCAAAACCTTTTAAACCATGGTCTACAAAAGTGATATGGAGCCAACCAATACTAGTATTTTACCATGTTAAAATATATTTAGCCTTTTTTCTGCATTAACAGCTATACCGTTACTAATGGAATAGGACATTTGGCAGTGAAAATACAGAAAAAAAAAACTCCGTAATTCCTTGTGTTTTCTTCCTGTATTTCTATAAATGAGTGTCGCTCTGGAAAAGTGGTGTTTATGCATCTCCGTGATGCATCATACCAAGCGAGTTATTACATATTTAGGCATCCAAAAAATCCTTTTTTCTAACAACCGACTGGATCATGAGGTAGAATGATCCTTGGACATGCAGAAAATTTACCAAATGCAAAAAGTTTCGGCCCAAGTCAGCCTGCGCAGGCTGACCTAGTTCGATACTTTTTGCAGATGCATTAAGCCCCATTTTGACATGGCTCACACCTTAAGTGGTCAATGTGTATTGTTCTGGCAGGTGTTAGGCCTAATGTTGAGCCTTCGGCAATATATAGAGGATCTCTGCAAGGAAAGAAGGTGAATATCTATTAACAAATGTTTAGTCAGTCAGTCAGTCTGTTGCCATACTATACCCGACACCGCAGGTCAAAACACTTGTTCATAGTATGTAACTTCAAATCCTCATTCAAAATAAAGATTAATGCTTTTTTCAACATTTATCAACTCCATATCAAAGCATTATTAAATTCGAATCCAACATTACTGTGGCGCCGCATGAGCGGCGGCACTATATTTTTATTCTCTTTTGTAAAGTGCTTATGGAGGCAGCCATATTGAACTGGTTCCATGCTTTGTTTTAACATCCACCTATATCTACTGTACTTTGATTACCAGATCGGGGTCCATAATAACTTTTTTATTTATTTGTGGGGATTTTTTTGTTTTTGTTTTTGTAAATTGCACTTTCATCGTTAGATGGATAAAAACATGGATCGTAGATATATCAACATTTTCCTTTCGAAAAATAAAAAATGCATTTGGAATAATAACTCACGTGATCAAAAATTATCTGTCACAAATTTTCGAAGCCACCATTTTAAATATCTTACGCTGGAAAAGGTTAAGAGGCATTTTCAAGCTCTTTGACCCTAGAGCATCCTATGTGGTACTTGTGACCCCACTTATATTTTTGTTCTAGTATTGTATGGATTGTAGAAATATTGTTTTCCTTTCGCGATCGTGTTTTTAAGACCGTGTACAAGATACTAGCAATTGCCTGTTTCTGTCAAAGCACTTGCGGGGGTATTAAGTCGCATTCAGTGACAGCTGTAGTTTTTACTATTTGACCTCTTCCAAATTTGCTCAAGGAATGGTTTAGGGATAACAGTGGATCCACCGGAGTCGTCAAATGTTCATACATAACCTCATAGACGGCAACCTTTCAAAATCTTCCTGTTCAAAATCAGACGGTCGAGAGTTTTGATATTTCATGTGTAGTATCGCTACAATGACCTCTACCAAGTACTAGTATGTTCAAATGGTGGCCTTCGGGTCAAAAGTTGCCATATGCTCCCCTCCACCCAGATGTCACAAATTTGTGCATAGCCATATTTGTTGCACACTTTTCAAAATCTTCTATCAAATATCAGAAAGGCAACAGCTCTAACATTTCTATCTACCAATTGTGTCCAAATGATGTCCTGTGGATAAAGAAATGGCCCAGTCCATGGATAAGAAGTTTGCAAATAGCCTTCAATGATATGAAATTTAAAAATCTTGTCAAAAACCAGATGGCCCAGAGTTTAAATACAGTATCACCACTTGGACCTCTACGAAGATTGTGCAAGAGATGCGTATTAGGAAATAACCCAATGCATTGAGCCCTGTTACAGAAACAACTAGTTTGCGGCGCCATTGATGTTCAGCATCAATATTTTCTTGTGACCTATCTTTTTAAACTGGAAATTGTTGACTAAGGAGCGATAACCTATCTCACCTTATTCGACACGTTATCTGTATTCGATGAGAGTGTTTGCCTTTGGCAAAAAGGTAAAGCAAAATGATATCGTTGCCGACCAGACCGACAGGTTACTTCTGCCAAGTTTGTAAATCCAATGCGGGATTAGCATGAGGTGGTATGATGTCATCAAAAGGGGTGTGTCAAAGTATGTCCTACTACGGTACCACCTCATGTATATGCAAAGTTTCGTATTCTACAAATGCGAATAGCCGAGTTTAAGTGATTATTTCTTTGGGCTAAGCTAGATTTAAAAAATATATATAGTTATAAAATATCAATGCTAGAAACCAAATTGCCTGCATTTGAAGCTGCAATTGGGGGAGACTTGGTGTCACACTACTGTTTTTGTTTTTTTTTAATGCATTGAATAATAAAAAAAGTGAAATTTACAATCTTTGACTCCTGCTGTACTATATTGGAAAACCCATAACTTCGCTGTTTGTTTCTATCAAGTGTATGTCCAGTAGCTTACACATGGAGCTAAAATGATTGGCACCTCAGTGGATTGCGTGTTTTGCCATTCAACCTCAAACACGACTACCCATGAAAAATTACAATGAAAAACGGTCGTTCTGGGTAGTGGACCATGTTTCTTTATGTGGGCACAGGCACAAATACTGTATAACTCTCCATAAAGTAACAAACTAGCACTCAGCTTCAGCAGAAATCACCAAATCAACACTAGCAGCATATTTACACCTCGCAGTTCTAAGTGCTTTCTTTCAAATTTTCAAATGGGACAACGTTTGACGCTACGACCTGGTCTCAGTTCGCAGTGGTGAGACACCGTTTGTCGGGACACCGGGTTAAGTTTTTTCAGCCATGCTGGCCCCGTAGGGTTCAATGGCTGTAAGCATACCACAAATCCTAGGCTTTTAGGGCTAACGATGGTAAGCACATAACATTACAAAATTTCTTTTGGACAATTAGTCTTAAGCATATCACAGAGGCTAGGGCTTCTTTTGAACCTTTGGCCGTCATAATATCACAAACGCTGTATCGCTAGGCTTGTTTTGGACCATTTTTGTAAGCATATTAAAATGCAATGATTTATATAACATTCGTCATGAGCATATCTCAAATGTAGGACTTCTTTTGCGCCAATGGTCGTAACCATATCACAAATGCTGTTTATTTCGGACCAATGGTCGTGACCATATCAAAAATGATAGGTTTCTTGTTTTTTTTACCTATCTTGAATATAAACTAAAAATACGTAAATGCCTTAAAAGTAGCATTATTTCCAAATGCCTTAAAAGTAGTTTTTTTGCCAATAACATTCAAACATGGGTGTTAAGTAGACATTTTACTTACACTGACTTCTTCTGTGTAAGATATGGGGTCACTACTACAATTTGTTTTGTTCGACGAAATATACAAAAAAAGTCTGGAGTTATGCGATGTTTGTATGTGCCTTGGCTTTAGCACAACAAAAAAATGAGCCGTGATCTGTGAGAAGGGGGGGCTTAGTGCAATTGCGAAAAGTATAGATCCATGTCAGCCTGCGCCGTTCGCACAGTCTGACATGAGTCGATACTTTTCGCTATTTTTAAAATTTCTGCATGTCAAGGGATAATTTTACCTCTTGATTCAGTTGTTTGACAAAATGGATTTTATGGATCCATAATTAGGTGATGTCCTGTTTGACATCATGCATTGCGGAGATGCATTAAACCCCTTATGGCCAGAGCACGGCCCAAATACATGTAGCAAAGTCGAGAGATCTTTTCTTCAGTCAGGCTCTATAACAAATGATTGTTCCTATACTGAAATAGATTGATGTGTTCTATGTAAGCTTCAAATAATTCGGTTAGTGGGATCTTTTTCCAGAAATATAGATTAAATTATTATTAAATTATGATTATTTATTACTTGTACGTAGATAAATCTGACACATATCTTATGAAAAACCTTAACGCGTATTTTACATCTTTTTTCATGCGAGTGTTTTTGACGTCCCGTAAAAAAAGTGCTTTGAAAACATCGTTTAAAAGAATGAGTAAAATTCAATTCACCTTTTACAACACAATCCAGAGTTTTAACGATCTTATGAAAAAAGAAGACAGCTAATGAAAACATTGTTGAAAAAGGATAAAATACTGGTACCCGGCATCTTCTCGTTTCCCCACAATGTTTTCAACCTTTTTTAGAAGTCCCATCCTTCTACCAAATGCCACATGTAATTTGTCGTCTGCAAAGATTTCAATTTGGATCAGTCTAAAATTTTGTCATTTGGTAAAGATATCAAATCCCATTATCTAAAGTTACATTGAACTACTTATACTTGATTTTTATTTTAGCATCATATTAGTGACATTAAAACCCGTCACGGGACAGTAGTTGTAGGGCAAAAATAAAAATAACACCATTTATTTCATGCTTTACGGTAGTTTATCGAGAAATAATGCTGGATTATGGTTTGATACTTCATGGTTACGACCAGTGAAAATACCGATTTTATACTTTCTTACTCTTCACTTGAAGGCGGAAACAGAAGTTCTCGCGCACTGGTTACCTAGGTAATCAGCGCGTGCCATTCAAATGGAAGTTAAAAAAAAACATTGTACATTATAGATTCATTACAGGCAACACGTCTGTGCACACTTGTATTGACTTGTATTGCACCCTTAACTGTTCTTGGTGCCATCTCATTATGTTACGTAATCATTATCTTTGCTTTATTATGGGGTTCATATATCGCCTGTTTGCTGTGGAGACCTCGTAACTACAGCTTGAATCAGGCTGCAGTTGCGATGTTTTTGCGGTGAATCTAAGGTATGCTTATTAATATGTCTTACTCATTTACGCTAAATTGCACGCTTTCTTATGCGTTTTTTTTTCCGCAATTCTCTGTGTAACGTAACGTTTATGATGTCACGTATGTTTATAGCAATTTAATTTATTATGTACTCCTGAAGAAGGCAAATGCCGAAACGTCGTACAGTACATAAACTTTAAAATTTTAATACGTGTTGTTGTAGTTATTTAACCCTTTATTCAAATGGAAGGACATATGACGTAATTTACGCTTTATTTCTCACGCCTTAAGTAATGTTGTAATCCGTTGTTAAGTGAGGGGTGCGCCACGGGGAATTACCGAAAATTACTGTACTGGATTTTGATAAAGTTCCAACAAAATAGGGCTTAAAAGCATGAGATAAATAGAATATCGTGAACATCATCGGTTATATTTTCACCCGTGGTTGCGCCACCCGTGAAAATATTACCGGTGATGCTCACTCGATGAAATTAATTTCCATCTTTCACCGAAAAAACAAATATCCTCTATGCATTTTAACCCCAGTCTTTTATGCACAATGCACAACTTATGGTACTTTTGCGCACAGGTGGGTCACGATCAGACTGTAAAGGACGTGCGGTTAATGTTTGATATACACTGTCGATATTTCATGTACTTTATGTCCGCCTTTGTTTGTAACCCACGTATGTAGTATAAAAAATCTTCCAAAAGCTAATCTTTCGGCCCGTTGTTGTTATCAGTTTTCAACACTGATAAGTTTAGTAATTACGTTTTTGAATGAACCTCATTTCCGATATTGCGTCTTTCAAATTCCTGAGTTATTTTCTGATAATCTAGATAAATCAGGATAAATTCACACCGGGAACTCATTCATTTACTTTTCTTGGAATGTAACCCATTTTTTGGCAATTAAATTGGATAATTTATTTCTTTTTAGTGTATGAATGGTGATTTGCATTGCTTTCAACCGCATTTTGGTTATAATTTTGACGACGACAATACCTCCACCCATTTGTATTCTGTGTGTTATTACACTCTATCAAAGAACCCCGGGGTTTTAACGACCTTGAGCAAGAAGGGTCTTTGAAAACATTGTGGGAAAAGGATAAAATGCTGGTAACCAGCATTTTCTCCTTTTCCCACAATGTTTTCTACTCTTTCAAATATAAATCATACCAGTTTAGCCACCTTTAATTTGTCGTCTGCAAATGCTTACAGTTTGGATTATTAGTCTAACATTTTGTCGTTTGGAAAACGGTTAATTCCAAAGCTCGACAAAGTTCTTTCCGAGGATTCATAATAAAAACTGCGACAAGATTCATATTTCTATCTCAACTGAAAGTTGTTTCGGCGATGGTTATGTGGGAAGGCAGCCCGTGGCTTGGAAACAACATTGTGTAAAGTACTAGTGAAGGAAACTCCAGCAAAGCATGTATAGGTGCACCGGTCGCCACGATATAACTGAAATAGAATACGGCGTTAAAATCAAACAAATAACTATCACTGTCGGACCTTGATGACTTGGTGGTAAACTTGTTTCATTTTGGTTGTCGGGGGAGATCCATGTTCGATTCCCGCTGCCTGTAAATATCACCCGGGAATGCCCATGGAGAGGGCATCATAGACACATCTTCTAGTGCATTTAAACCGCACGCAAGACGCATTTTAACCATTTGTCACCTTGGAATACCGTTATAACGAGGTAAAAGAACCTTCTTCAAAAGTACAGTCAGGGCACGCAAGAGTATCAGATGTCATAATACTTTATATAAATGAAGTATGCTCTGTGAAAAGAGAGTTTAATGCATTTGTGTAGGCTGACCCGGGTCGAAAATTTTTTAATGTTATCCTACCCTTATATCAAGTCAATTGTCAGATTTAATGGATTTTACGGGTCCATACTTAATGTGATGTCTTGCGTAGTATCATGCATCATAGAGATGCAGTAAGCCCTCTTTTGTAAGAGCATGGCTCAAATATTCTTAAAAAAGTGCTCCTGACTCGCCAGGGGCTAGCTCCACAAATCTTTTCATTAATTGTTGGCCAAACCAAGCATTAACGTATAACTCTATGCCAAACGACCTCGTCGTAGGCTCATCCAGAACGACAGCATTAAGTTTTGTACACGGCGAAATAAATGAGCCATGCTCTGTGAAACGGGGACTTAATGCATCTGCGAAAAGTATCGACTCAGGTCAGCCTGCGCAGTCCGCGCAGGCTGACCTGTGCCGACACTTTTCGCTATTAGTCATTCTCCTGTATGTCCAAGGACCAGTCTACCTCGTGATTCAGTCGGTTGTTTAAAAAATGGCTATTATTGATCCATAATTATGTGGTGGCTTGATAGGCATCATGCATCACGGAGATTAAACCCCTTTTGCCAAGGCATGGCTCAAATGTAGCTAAAATGACGGGGTTCGTTAATAAAAGAGTAGATTATTTGGTTGAAAATTAGAAGATTCTGGTACACAAAGTCTTCAAAAGCCGTCTTTCGGTGGGTCAGTTAAACAAACTGGATTCGTTCGGTAAAGCGGCACATGTGTTTATTGCCTATCTGTCTGTTTGACTGTCTGTCCGCCCATACCCCCCCCCCTCTCTCTCTCTCTCTCTCTCTCTCTCTCTCTCTCTCTCTCTCTCTCTTCCCTTTAACTAATCGCTTTTTTTCTCTTTACTCTGGTCTCAGAACTGCAAAAGTAGCAACAACGGAGGATAGTTGTTTTAATTTCTCAATATTTTAAGAACTGTTGCTTCATTCTTTACGTAACATAAGGCTCAAGTACAGAAACTTTCGGTAAAGAGAACTGAAAAACGGTTAATTTTTATAACTGAAAAGTAGCAAATTCTATCACGATGTATTTAGCCAGAGATATGAGGGAGGGACAGACAGACAACGATAGACAAGAATGAATGAAGATACAAGACCCAGCCCACGCAGTCTAAAATTACTATTCAGATAGGTTATCGATAGATATATTTTGGTAACATGGGCTAATTTATCTGCTGTATCAAGGGAATTACGCTAATTGGTAGAAATTAGCCACGATTAACTGCTTACAATTGCCTAGGTCATTTATTCGTGTCAGGACTTAATTAACCCTCTACCACATAATCCCGACTTTTAAAGTTCCTGGGAAGAAGGCTTTTGAAAACATTGTGGGAAAAGGAGAAAATGCTGGTAACCAGCATTTTCTCCTTTTCCCGCAACGTTTTCTACCCTTACCAAAACAAATGTCAGCTTTTTGAGTCACATTTAGTTTGTCATCTGCAAAATGCTTTCAATTTGGAAAGATACAAAATTTTGTCGTTTGGTAAAGAGTTAAAAACAATTTCGAACATTTCGAGAGACATAACAGACTACAGAGTTTGGTACAGATGGCGCAAGGAAGCAAAAATTGTTTTTGTTGCTGTTGTTGTTTGATTTTCAGAGGAAGAAAAAGGCACCAAAGCCAATTTTTACCCTTTACCAAACGATCCCGGGTTATAATGACCCTAAGAAAAATGGCTCTTGAAAAAATCGTGGAAAAGGGAGAAAAAGGATAAAGGCGGTAGCCAGCATTCATCCCTTTCCCACGGCGTTTTCTACCCTTTCAGATTCCCTAACTTGAATGACATTTAATTTGTCGCCTGCAAAAAGTTTCAATGCAGATGGGCCTTTTTTTTTTTTTCAAATGGAAAGAGTATAGAAAAAAAGAATATCGAATCCTGATTTACAAATAGTAAATTCCTGTGCGGAATGCATAGGCTAGCCTGGGTCGATACTTTTTGCAGACGCATTACTTAAACCCCCTTTTCACAGAGCATGGCTCATGTATCTCGCATTGACAATGTAAGGATGGGGTTTTTCTTGGGTTTTTGTTTGATTTTTTTTGGGGGCGAAGACCAAGGCACATATGATTTTTTATCTATTCTTAGTCAGCTAGAATTCAAAAGAATAAATGAGCCATACTCCGTGAAAACGATGTTTAATGCATCTGCGAAAGGTATCGACCCAGGTCAGGCTGACCTGTTTCGAAACTTTTTTGCTTTTGGTAAATTTTCAGCATTTCCAAGGACCTTTCTACCTCAGGATTTAGACACAAGGGATTTTATGAGTCAACATTTATGCCTGATATAATGTATCGCGGTGATGCATTAAACCCCCTTCTTACAGAGCATGGCTAAAATCTAATTCCATTACTACAACCGCTGCATTTAGCCCCCATAAAAAAATACAAATTACTGAAAAGAAAAGATGCAAGGAAAGGAAATATTGTTGCGGGGGAGGAGGGGGTTATCAATACTACGGGAAAAGAAAATTATCTTATATTGCTCCAGTCCCAAACATTTTGAACCTTTAAACTGCAAATATGAAAAAAAATCGTAACTGTACTTAAGTCTTAACACACAATCCCGACTTTTAACGACACCGAGAAGAAGACTTTCAAAAACATTGTGGGAAAAGGAGAATATACTGATAACCAGCATTTTCTCCTTTTCCCACAATGTTTTCTACCCACCCTAAAACAAATATCAATTTTTCAGTCAAATTTGGTTGTCGTCTGCAAATGCTTTCAATTTTGATTTGTCTTAAATTTTGTCGTTTGGTGAAGAGTTAAAGGTAAGTTGATTTCTCTGCCTTTAGCACTAGAAGTGCTAGATAAATAAGATTTATTCTCTATTTCAGGAAAATAGAGTTCAAAGATTTTTTTATATAGCGGGTAGCGTAGATCCAAGGTCAGATTGCACGTCTTTGAAGTCTGAGCTTGAACAAATATGTTCACAAAAAAGCAGTCTGACCTTGATCCACAGTGTCGATAAAATCAATTTATGATGCACTATGTGCTCTCAATGATAAACTACTTTTCCTTGCGGCATTACAATTTCTTGATCGTTATTAACTTCGGTTGAAAACTTAGAGGAAAGTATGCGTAAGTCCGGCTTCCAGTTGAATGCATAATTAAAAGTTAATGCATTTAGCCCTGTTTTTGAGCGAGAAAAAAAGTAGGTCAAAGCTAGCCTTTCAGTAGAAAAATAAACAAACGTAGGCCAACGTCCGCTTTCTGGCTGAAAATGTGATTAAATGTAGGCCGACACTCGGTTGAGAGAAGTAAGCAAAAAATAGGCCAAATCCATATTACGGTTTAAAAATAAAACATAACAAAAGTAGATCAAGTCCCAAAGACGGAACGAAAGAACATGAGTTACCAAGAAGCACGTGCTGGGTGCGAATTTTAAATAATTACTGTAATTAGGACAAAAGACCCCAAAATAGCTCGCGTATAGTTTAATTACAGTAACAAATAATGTGCAAGACTGCTGCCAAAATTCTTGCCTTCCACAGAATTACGAAACTCGGATTAAAATTATATACCAGTCATTACATGTTCGCCCGTATTCACCAATCATTCTTATGAATATTCTTGGTCTTATTCTCCAAGATTTTCTAAATTTGAAAGTAATACAACTTTGATTGGCTAAACCATTCGGTTTAGCCAATAAGAAGTTGTGTTACTATCAAATTTAGAAAAATCTGGAGAAAAAGACTAAGAATGGTCTTAAGAATGGTTAGTGAATAAGGGCCCAGATGTAGTAAAATCTATTGAATTCATAAGTCTTCTTCCAACTGGTTAGTCAACCTAAAGTTTTAGGTCTAATTCTTTACCAAACGACAAAATTTTAGACTTGTCCAAATTGAAAGTGTGTTTGCAGACGACAAATTACTAGCGGTTCAAATGGCATAACTTGCCTTAGGTAGAGTAGAATACTTTTTTTTTTTTTCGTGATTGGCTGGATGCAAATGTGCTGCGAACATCGGAGAAAGGCAAACTTAAACAGATCACAAGCCTCACGAACCATGGGTCGGCAGTAGGTCTGAAAGAAGGAAACATAGAATGTGGACAAAGTACATGTATGGCAAGGTGAGCATTTCATAACTACTTAAGAATTCCAATAATTCATTAAGTGACATTTGTTCCTAAGTAATGCAAGACTCGTATCTTTTGTCCCTGTTAACACTGTTTTAGATGAAGCATGTACTGACAGTAATGTGTTTGGATACTCATAAATCCAAAGCAAAAGTGCATGCGCTAAGGGAATAAAACCCAAGACCTAACCTAAGACCTTTGCTTTCAGGTCAGACTTTTATCTATTGAGCAAATCAGTTTGATTTCATCCCTCCCCATCAAATTCCATTACACTACTCACACTCATCACCCTCTTGATTTTCCTGACTATCCATTCACATGGGTCTGTATTAAACAACCATTCTAATGTAAATTTTAATCCTAAATTACACGTCAAGCAATTTGAATGAAAGAGATGTATGTCTCTGCCCATCTGATTGGTGATCTTTGAATTTAGAATTAGAAATTGTATTTAGAATGAGAGCCATTCTTCAGTTATTTCCCTTGATTCCTCTCCAGCACTACATTGGTCCTGATAAGGGGATGATTTGTTTTTTATCCTGGATTTTCTTGCACTACAAAGCCATGTTCTTGAGATTAGATCTCAACTAAATCTTGGTAGATTGTTTTACAAATCAATACATACATATTTTCTGATGATTAAGAACAGACTCTGATTTTAAATTACATGGGGACCTTACACACATATCATAAATCATATTATATTCATCGCAACATTCCAAAGGGAATCAAGGATAAAAGCAAAGAAATACAGGTAAAAGGACCAATCTGTTATTTGGTTAGCTTTAGTCTTTATCTGACAAAGGAGTAATTTGACTTGTAGGAATGCCCCCTCCACATGTTAGTGAATACGGGCAATAATCAATATTTAAATGGAAATAAAAAAATGTATTAAATCACCTTTCATTTTCTGTTTTCAGACGAGGAGAAGTATGTTCTCATGTTGCAGCCATCCTCTTCAAGATGGAAGCAAATACAAGTTTGGGCTTTAAGCATTTTTTATGCATATCTCTGCCCTGTGTTTGGAACCAGCCGTTTACCAAAAAGGTAATTATATGTGGCATATCATGATAAAGGTACCATCTTAGTCTGAGATGTGGGTGTATCATGTAAATAAAAAAACTTGTCAAAACCAGTGCGGCTTGGGTTGGTCCATAATTTTAAAATTACCAGGCGTACGACAGACTTATAACACGATTAAGTGTTTCAGGAGAAGTAACCATTCTACGAATTCCGTGGCAGAGAGGTTTTTTCTAATACGGCCGTTTGGAGAGCCCGTGGCTGATTTTTCATTGGCTATGTCTACCTACCTGGTACCTAGGCAAAATAGGTCAACCCAGGAAACTAAATGTGTCAAACGAAGGGGTCTCATAAGCTAGATGGTTATTAACTATAATAAACAAACACTGTTTAGGGAAAAATACTGTCTTTTTACTCAGTATTTGCACTTTCGAAATTTGTGATTGCTAATTAATCAAATGTCATTGTCAATTCTTAATTATGACATATTCTTTAGAAGTATTTGAAACCATGACAACGGAGTCTCAAGGCACGCATAGTGTTGTTAGTTAACCCTTCACTAAACAGCCCCGTGTTCCAAGAACTCAGCAGCGTAAAGCTTTTTTGAAAACATCGCAGGAAAAGGAGAAATTTTCTTCTTTCCAACATCATTTTCTACACTTTCTAAGACAAGTCAAATCATCAGTTTTTGTCGTCAGCAAATGTTTTTAATGTGGACAAAATTTAAATTATGTTATTTGGTAAAGGGTTACCTCTTAGCACGATCGGGACGGTTTGGGGCACTCTTGTGAAAAGAGAATGCAGATAGAGATCAGACTATGAAGAAGTAGCCGTCTTATCATGGAAGAAAATGACCCGGTATTCTATAAACTAGGCCATTCATGCGTACTATAAATGTCTTCCATTTCAGCTATCTAAACGTCAAATGTCAGCGCAATCAGAAAGTCCTATGTCTATTTCTCAGATCAAACAAAAATGTCATCGTGTCCTGCTTCTTGAAATCAACACCTTCACTGTCTGGCTTATTGGAAGTATTTATCAGAATTTTTGCTCGAGTAAAAATATGAGCTGGCTTAAAGTTATGCAAACATTTACTCAAGTCGTGAAGTCATACAGTTCAGTGAAATTTGCTTTCAGCTTAATGTTTGCTTACTTAAACTGTGTACGCAAATTTCATGTGTACGCAGTTTAGTGAAAGGTACCCCCCTAGTAATAAGAGGTTTCTCCTTTTTACACAGCGGCAATCATGTAAAGCCTTACTTATTTGTTTACATGTACCAAAATATATTGAAATTAAAAGCAATAAGCTATTTGAAAACATTGATTCTGACCTCTCCTGGCTTCTTTTTTAAAGAAGCTAACTTGTTTATGTATGTCTTGGGTTTCACCAGCACTATGGCTCAAGTGTGTTGTCCAAGGACTTTCCCAAGAAAAAAAATCACGAGTTTCGAATGAGTATTAAACTCAGATCCTCCATGTTACGAATCCTACACAAGGTCGTAGCGCCCATAACGCACAATACTCAAGTATATGTACTTAATGTAATAACGGGGAACATGAGGATCTTTGAAAATACTGATGGAAAAGGAGAAAATGCTGGTAACCAGTTTTTGATAAAAGGTCTACCTGAAAAAAGACTTAAAATAAATGTATTGTAACGACGGATAAATACATATATCAGAAAACTTCGATTTAAAACCGAACACGTCACAACAGTCATTTCTTTGATGGCCTCAAGAAAATCAAATGAATTTTCTATCGGTCATAATCTATACAAATTTGCAACCATCAGGGGTAACAGTTGGCATAAAGATACAAGATAGGTTATAGTTTGGTGAAATGGGTTAAAAGCGGGCTGAAAACGAGTATAGATGTATCTTTAATACAATATTTATACATGTAATTGGTTGATTCAGAGAAGGACAAAAAAAAAAGTATTCACCTGATTTCTGCCTATTATTCGTACTAAATCTCCATTTTCCATGGTCTTGGCGAGGTAAGTAAACTAGTCATATTTCACAGACAACCGCAATCATAGTTCACATAAATTGATCATAGTTCTCTCACATAATCCTTTAATTATACGAATCTTGAGCCGAGAATTGCCACAAATGAGTCTGAATCCTCAAACACTGCCGTAAATGAGTCGTGACCTATGTCTAAAAATAGGGTCACACTGAGAATTTGTATATAATCCGTCTATAATTTTCTTTTAATTTTTTTTTTCAGTCAATTCCGAGTTTTAACGACCCCGAAAAAGAAGGCTATTGAAAACATTGTTTGAAAAAGGAGAAAATGCTGTTAATCAGCATTTTCTCCTTTTCCCACAATGTTTTCTATCTGTTAAAAGAAAAATTACATCATTCTAGTAGTGTTTAATTTGTCGTCTGCAAATGCTTTGAATTTTGAAGATTCTAAAATTTTGTTATTTGTTTAAGCATTTTATCACCTGCAGAAAAATTCCTTCGCCTTGCAGCAGACGAAATTTAAAAGTATTTTGACAATGGGAAAAAAACGAGTATTTTTTTTTTCTCTTGTCGCGCTGATGTCATTAGTATCCATGCAGTAACTTTTTACCAGACGATAACATTTTAGACTTGTCCAAATCCAAGGCAGTCCCAGACGACAAATACAATATGACCGTCTTATGATTTTTTTAGGGGAAAGGGAAAAATGCTAGTTGCCTGCATTTTCTCCTTTAAAAACTGTTTTCCAAGGCTTTTTATGTCAGGGTCGCTAAACCGAACGGGATTGTTTGGTAAAGTGTTCACCCTTTCTTGATTATCACTTTTACAAGAAAGTTGTCCGCTTAAAATTTCTTTCAGGATGTAGGTAGGGATCATATATACGGAATATTATGTTACAGTATCTTTACTAGTGCTTGTATTTGATTCGAGCAGCGTGAAAAAAAAATTGATATCGGGCTAGACCGAAGGTCGAGCTAGATCTCAAAATTGTCTTACGCAGCGAGAAGTAAATACAAGCGCCGCAAAAGTTACTACAACATAATATTCCTTTTATTATATAACTACAACTTTCAACGACAAAATATTGTGATTATAGACATTTTATTCGAAAATAGTAGACGAAATAAAACAAAATAATGGTTTTGTGAGTAGTAACTTTGTTTTCATGAATAGTGGATATCTATTATAACATTTTGACCTATCAAACCGCAATCAATATGTACATAAATCACGTGCAAGATACGTCACAATACCGTTTTTTTTTTTCGTGTGTTATTTTATGTGTGCGACGGAAAAATTAAAAGTATAATGTTATTAAAAACTTATACAACCCCCGCAGGAAGGAAATGAACTAACTGAATTTGAATTATTCATGATAAATACTTCATGAAAATACATCTAGATTTCTGTTAACGTTTAGTTTTCAACTCCAGAAGTATTATTTATTCAACTAAATTCTACGGCTTCATTAATTTTAGTATTGTAGTCTACTAGTATGTCATACATTTTTTTAATCTCAGTACTGCTGTTCCTTAAAATACAAGTTTTCATTCATCTGAGTACTGCAGTCTATTACATACAAAATTTTGATTTATCTCAGTACTGTACTCTGTTACAAATAAACTTTGATTTATCTCAGAACTGTAGTCTATTACATACAAATTTTGATTTATCTCAGTACTGTAGTCTATTGCACACATATTCTTCATTTATCTCAGTACTGTAGTCTATTACAGTCATGTACATAAATATTTTAATTTTTTCAGAACTATAGTCTATTACACAGATATTTTCAGTTATCTCAGCGCTGTAGTCTTTTACATACATTTTTCATATTCTGAGTATTTTCGTCAATTGCACACTAAATTTTCATTTATCTGAGAAGATTAGTCAGTACTGTAGTCTATTACTTAAAAATGTTCATGCATCTGAGTGCTGTTATCTATTACTTACAATTTTTCATGCACCTGAGTGCAGTAGTCTATTACTTACATTTTTTCATGCATCTAAGTGCTGATATCTATTACTTACAATTTTTCATGCATCTGACTACGGTAGTCTATTGCATACAATTTTCATGCATCTGATTACTGTAGTCTTTTACATACATTATTTTTTTCTCATTTTTCTGAGTATTTTTGTCAATTACACACTAAGTTTTCATATATCTAAAAAGTTCAGTCCATTACACACTGCGTTTTTTTATCTGACTATTTCACTTATTTTCAAACAAGTGTTCCTTAATCTGGGGGTAAGTCACATAGACACAAGTCTTCAAATATCTAGGTATGTTGATCAATTACACTAAGTACTCTGCACACCGTGTTTTCTTCTATCTAAATACTGTAGACGATTACAGGCAAATTTTCATTTAGCTGAGTATTTTAGTCAATTACGTACTAAGTTTTCATATACATGTTTCTTAGAACTTTGACAATTACACTTTGCGTTTTTTTTGGGGGTTTTCTTTTTTTTTTTTTTTTGTTCTATCTCAGTATTTTAGTTAAATAAATACTTATTTTTTAATTCATCCTTTTATTTTGGTCAATTAGATCTGTACTCAAACCTTTTATTTAGCTGAGTAGATCTATTTCAGCCAATCTCTCACTAAGTTTTCCTTTACATGACTAGCTTACTCAATTACACGCTGTGCTTTATTTCCCCAACTAATCCGCTCAATTATATATAAAGCTTTTCATTTCGGCCGTGCTCTGATAAAATGGAGCTTAATGCATTTTCGTGATCCATGATACCAAGGAAGTTATCACATAATTATGGATCAATAGAATTCATTTTGTATATCGACCGATTGATTCATAAGGTAGACTGGTCCTTTGACATGCAGAAAAACTGACTAATAGCGAAAAGTTTCGGCTCAGGTCAGCCTGCGCGAGCTGCCCAGGCTGACCTGAGTCGATACTTTTCGCAGATACATAAAGCCTCCTTTTCACATAGCGCGGCTCATTTATACGTGTGTTTTAGACAATTACATGCTAATTTTAACTGAGTATTTTAATCTCAATCTTTGTAAATACTTCCCTAAATTCTTCTTGTATATCAATAACACGTGACTTGAGTGAAAATGTATGGATATATGAAACATTTCTGTTAAAATCACTCGGAACTGAGGAACGGCCGGATATACAACCAGATCTTGTATTCAGTATGAATCACGTTGTTGCGGAGGCGATGTGTCGAGCAGTTTCTCCATTCGTCAACACATTTTCGGTTGTCTTTCACCTTAATTCATGTTGATTTTCCTCTTTTTTAACACTGATATTGTAAAAGTCGTCTGTAACGACTTATGAGGTTTTGAGTTCAAGGTTTTCGCTTAACGCCTAACCAAACGACAATATTTCAAACTTTTCTAACTGATTCAAAGCACTTGCAAACGAGAAATTGGAAGTGGTCCAAATGATGGGATTTGTCATTGATAGGATTGAAAACATTGTGGGAAAAGGAGAAAATGCTGTTCACCAGCATTTTCTCTCTTTCCTACAATATTTCCGAAAACCTCTGTCCTCATGGTCACAGGATTGCTTGATAAAAGTTAGAGTCTTGTTGCCATTACATCCTATAATATTGAATATAGAGACTTAAAGCTTTATTGCACTGAATTTAAAAGATAGTCTTTTAAAAATCAGTCATGATATTTATAGACCTATTAGTTGTGACCTTAAGTAAACCTTTAGCACACGATCTGCCCGAGTCTTTACGACCTAGGGGAAGCAGGCTTTGGAAAACATTGCGGGAAAAGAAAACATGCTTACAACCAGCTTTTTCTTTTTTTCTGATAATGTTTTCAACTCTTTCAAAGACAAATTCTTTCATTTGAACCATTGCTGATTTCCGGTCTGCCATTTCTTTTATGATTGGTTTAAAATTTTGTTGTTTGGTAAAGAGTTAGTTATAGTTTTTACGTTCGTGCTTTTAACCCTTTACCGCACAATATCGCCTTTTAATGACCCTGAGAAAGAAGCCTTTTGAAAACATTGCAGGAAAAGGAGAAAATGCTGGTGACCAGCATTTTCTCCTTTTCCCGCAATTTTTTACGTCCTATCAAAGAAAAAATGCATCATTTCAGACTCGTTGGAATTGTCGTCTGCAGATGTTTTCAATTTGGACAATGCTAAAATTTTGTCGTCTGTTAAAGGGTTAAAAGCTATAGTTCATGTTGTAATTTTTGTAAATGGTTAATGGCAAAATCTTGCTTGCCAAAAACCAAATAAATTATTTGAGTTTGAGTTTTAATTGAGTTGTGTACTTGGACCTAACTCATAAACTCTGAAAATAAATTTGGCAGCAGATGACTTTGAAAATATCCTGGTAAAACAGGGCTAATAAACCTGAATTATGATGTATTACGTAAACAATATAAGAAAACATTGTGGGAAAGATCTGATCATCATCCGCTGGTTCTCATTTTTATACGCTGTTATAGAGCGTGGTCTCCTGCGAGAGAAACAATTTTTTGCGAGTGGAAATGTTTTAATTCAACCCTTTCTTAACCCTTTCCCAAACAAGCCCTGGTTTTCACGTGTCTGCAGTACAAGTCTTTTGAAAACACCGTGGGAAAAGGAGAAATTGCTCGTAACGAGCAATTTCTCCTTTTCCCACAGTGTTTTCTACCCTTTTTCTAGAACTTTCCGCCATTTTCATAAAATTTAAAATTGTCGTCTGCAAACTCTTTCAATTTGGACCAGTCCAAAATTGGTCGTTTGAGAAAGGGTTTAAATGACAAAATTTTAAACTTGTCCGAATCAAAAGCATTTGCAGACGACAAATCAAATGTGGTGCATATGGTGATGGTCTATAAAAGCCTTAGAAAGCATTTTGAAAAAATGAGAAAATGTTGGTTACCATTTTCCCATAATGTTTTGAAAAGCTTCTTCCTCATGGTCGTTAAAAGTCGTGATTGGTAAAGATTCAATAAAAACAGACGTAAAAAAAAAACCAAAGTTGAAGCCCATGTCTTCTAAAACCGTAAGAAACACACTTTCGTGAAATTCACTTCTAATCATTCACTTTAATCAAATTACTTCTTTTTTTTAACGTCACTAGACATCGGCTGTCCGCATCAAACTACAAGCAAAACTTTACCGACTTTTTTCTTTAAATCCAATTTCCACAACTTTCTTTTAACAAGTATATTTATTTCAAATTATAAATTCACTGTGCACTATAAAATAATGTCGGTTTCTCGCTTCATTTCCCACCGGTATGCGATTTCTTCCATTTAAATCATCACCGCCTGTATCAAATTTGAAGCAGACGAATTTGAAAATATCCATGTAAAAATATTGATAATGAAGGTGAATGATGTTTTAATACAGAAATACGAGTGAAAACATTTTGGTAAAAGGAGAAATTGCTGATCACTCGCAATTTCTCCCTTTGCTACAGTGTTTTCAAAAATCGTCTGCAGCAAGACGTAAAAAAGGCCGTCTGAGTCTACTGAGCTTATTGCTTGTAAATCAGTATCACATATAAGCATGGAAGGAGATTCGAGTGCGAGAAAGCGAAATACAGTATATATATCTAAACATCTAATATCAATGTGACTGGCTAGAAAAAAGAGAGGAAAAACGTGTTCTAATTAACTTCTTCCATCATAAACAGAATTCGGCTTATTCTTTCAGAGAGAGATAAAAGAGACGCTGATGTCGTGGGAATGTCCTTAGACAATGCATTGCTGAAGTTCAGCCTAGCACGATTTGAATTTCATAAGTGATATGAGTCACTTTTCACCTTAATATGGTTGAATATAACGTTGAAAGAAGCATATAAAACACCAATCAAAACAGCAGAAAAACAAACAACGAAAGGGAGTAAGAGGATGGAGAGAAAGAATATTTGAGGCATTGTCTGTGAAAAGGGGTTAAATGCATCTGCGAAGACGCAGTCCGCGCAGGCTGACCTGGGCCGAAACTTTTCGCTATTGGTCAATTTTCTGCATATCCAAGGGCAAGTCTACCTTATGATTCAGTCGGTTGTTAAAAAAGGTTGCTTTTATGGAGCCATAATTATGTGATGGCTTGATTGATATAATGCATCAAGGAGAAGCATTAAGCCCCATTTTGCCGGAGCATGGCTAATTTATGCACGACATCGTACTATCGTGAAATTAAGAAAACACTGTCGCAAGTCGAAGAATTACTTGTTCGAAGGCATTTCTTTATTAGCATACACTATTTTAACACTGCTGAATAATGAAACGCAAATTCCTACTCAATACTAAAAGCCCAAACATTGCGGTTTCAAAGTTGATTTCACCGTAAAGAAAATACCGTATCGGACAGTGTAGATCAAAGACCAGACTGCACGTTCTGTGCAGTCTGATCTTGATCTACACTGTCCGCAAAAGATCAGTGGGTCACGATTAGCAGCTTAAGGGTTAAGGTCTTCTTGTTAACCTCACCCATGGCGAGCGTAACCTTTATCCTGCGAAAAAAGTTAAATAAAACTTTCTAGCCCATAGTCAAAACCCGAATAATGTTTTTTGAGAAAAATATCTCCTTATCGGACAGCGTAGATCCAAGATCAGACTGCACGTTCTGTGCAGTCTGATCTTGATCTACACTGTCCGGAAAAGGTCAATAAGACTCTCTCTTTTTTTTAATTAAGAGTCAAAGAAATATTATGGTAGATAGAGAGGTCGCTCTTTGTGAGCATTTTCTTTATTTGCCCAAATCTTTTCCAAAAAAACATTTATTCTAATGAGTTCCTTTTTCTCATAAGCTGGACTAGACTGTTGTTAGACTAACTCTATACAAAACAATTCCATGTCTTAAGGACCCTTGGAAAGACAGCCCCGAAAACATTTTGGAAAAGGAGACAATTCTAGTAAACAGCAATTTCTCTTTTTCCAACAATATTTTCTATTCTTTCTGAGACAAATAACATCAGTCATCCGATATTTTATTCGTTATCAGGAGATGCCTTTTATTTGGACCGGTCTTAAATTTTGTCGCTTGGTAACACGTTAACCCTTGTACTGCTGTAAATGTTAAATGATATTTTCAAGTCGATAGTAAAAACCCAAATGTTGCTATCTCAAAGTTATTTGGGGGGGATAAATATCTCCTTATCGGACAATGTAGATCCAAGATCAGACTGCACGTTCTGTGCAGTCTGATCTTGATCTATATTGTCCGCAAAAGGCCAGTGAATCGCGCTTAGCAGCCTAAGGGTTAATTTTTATCTAAGACAAATGTAGAAAAAGATCGACCTGTATATTGATGATACTTTCTTAATTGTACAGAGAGAGAAAAGTCAGCGAAATATCATTAAGTCAAATTAACGTATCCCTAATGAAAGATATACAAGATCTGATATAAGTTGGGATTTGAGATGGAAAAAAATATTGAACGGGTGTTAGTAAGCGAGGCTTTGGCGAGCTTAATGACATTTTTTGACTCGCTCCTTACCAATAATGACTTTGTAGACGGTAAATACCGAGATCAGACTGCATAGAATGCGGAGTCTGACCTTAGATCTACACCGTCCTCCACCTAGTTCTAAAATATGAAAGCCCTGCCGAGTAGGTCAGTGGTTAGCGCATCTGATTCGTGACCTGGTGGTTGCGAGTTCGATACCCGGTTGAGGCAAACTTTCTTTCCAGCGAAAGTAGTCAGTGGCTTGGAAAGGCAGTTTTATCAGTACTGGTGTGAAAAAGTATAGAAACACATGCATAGCTGCAGTGACCGCCGTGATATCACCTTAACTGTAAAAAAGGCGTTAAACTACAATATAATCTAAACTATGACAATAATTGTCTTCAATAGCAGTCGAAATCTACATTTAGAACTTGAGAAAAAATGGAATTTCTGAAATTGGTAGTGACAGAGTGAATCGCTTTTCATGGCCTATATTGCCTTTGCAGACGGTGTACGGCACAAAACCTACAGTCTGATCTTGATCTACACTGTCCGTTTAATGGAGATTTTCGCGTCAAACGGAGCCTTAGTATTGCAATACGTGCAATCCTTTTCTTGACTAAAACTGTCATTCTTTGTTTATTCGGGGTCATTCATCCTTTTCAGTTAGCGACTTCTTTTGTTAGGTAGGAGACAGTTTTTAGAAAGATTATGACCGACTGTTTCATGACCATAGCACATCATTGGAACCATCTCCCTCTCTCTCTCTCTCTCTCTCTCTCTCTCAGCGGATCGAACTCACAACCCTTATCAACATAGTCTTATCCCTTAACAATATAAAGCTGGACACCTACAGCCCAATGGTACTGCACCGCGCTAGTTGTCCACAAGTTGTAGATTCGATTCCCAACTGGGTCAAATTTCTGTCTTAGAATTTATGTACACCAAAGAGACAACATCCCTTCCTTTCCTACCAATAGGTGTTTATGTAGGACAGAAGCCAGTGGCCAGGCGCTTTAACCCTTTACCAAACGACACAATTTTAGGCCAGTCCAAATTGAAAACATTTGCAGACGACAAAATAAATGTGACCAAGAAATCGAAATTTGTTTTGAGAAGGATGGAAAACATTGTGGTAAAAGGAGAAAATGCTGCTTACCAGCATTTTCTCCTTTTCCCACAATGTTTTCAAAAGGTTTCTTTCACAGGGTCGTTAAAAGTCGGGGTTGTGTGGTAAAGGGTTAACTGGCTGCCTGTGCGTGAGTGCGCGTTTAAATCCATAGCTGTTAATATACAAACGAAAGATTGGTCAAATAAATTATTTGAGCCATTTTCTCGCAAAAGAGGGTTTGTTGCATCTCCGTAACGCATTATACCAAGCAAGTCATCACATAGAACCCATGTTGTATAGTGGTCCTTTTTACATACAGGAAATTGAAGAATAGCAAAAAGTTTCGACCTAGGTCAGCCTGCGCGGAGTGCGTAGGCTGACCTGGATCGATACTTTTTGCAGATGCATTAAGTCCCCCTTTCCACAGAGCATGGCTCAGTTATTTGTTGATTTATGATACTGAAATTGTTTATCTCCAGTACTTAAATACAGCACCTCAGATCGCCCCCAGAGCGCCTAGATTACATCAGAATGCACCCCTGTTTTTTTTGGGGGGGGGAGGGGGGGGGTTATGCCACCTGGACCTTCTCTGCCCTGAACAAGAATATAGGGCTAACTACAACTCTGGTAGGTTGGAAGGTAAGAACGTATAGTTCTAATATTTGTAGCAAAAATGTCTTTGAAATGGATTGTGCCTGAAAACTTGAAGCAACGAGCAATCAAACGAAGCGAGAAAGCATTGACACACTGTTGGCAACAAAGCTCTCACGTGACTTGCTAATAGATAGATTGCATGCATCAGTGTAATTAATTTAGCGATCTTGTCCGAGTCCGGCTTTATGCCGATTGACTGATACTTATACCATCATGAATGAACGTAAATACCTAGCAGGATGTATGGTTGAATTTTTTTTTTTCGGTATGGTAAAGGAGAAAAAGTCAGTGGTTTGATGTTTTTTTTTTTCAAGTTTTTCAGTCTCGAAATATATCACGGAAATCGGACAGCGAAGATTCAATGTCATCATGGATATACACAGTCCAGTAAAAACAAGAAATATTGCCCTTGAGTCCGTGGGGAATTAACCTTTAGAATGCTGAGCGCGACTCAAGGGCCTTTAGCGAACAGTGTAGAAAAAGATCAGAATGCACCAGCGTATAGTCTGATCTTAGATCTACACTGTCCGACAAGGAGAAATCTTTCAAAAAAAAAAAACTAGCAAAATTTCGAAGAATTTATGTTTCTAGTGTCGGCTTGAAAGTTTCATTTCACTTATTTAGCAGGATAAGGGTTAACACTACGAAAGTGGGTCTTTGAAGTATGCAGCAATACAACAGAAATAATGAATATTAAAATCCTGAAAGCTTCCGCAAACAACTAGATGAATGAAGGTTTGTTCAGGGCAAATTTTAATTTTTTCAAAATTTTCTCTTATTTTGAAAGATATTAATTAGATTTATATACTGCGGAAAAAAAGTCACGGGTCATCTGTATAAACTGAAAAGAGTTTCGAAACTAAGAGAAAGACGCAATGAGTTTTGTTTACTGGCCGCGTAACAGACGCTTTCATGGAGTTTTACTTGACGTAACAATTTATCACGTTTCTTCAAAAGTACAAGGGATGAGGGTACGTTGTTTTAGAATATCTTTCTTCACCCCTTCCATGATCAGCCTTTTTGTACAGTTACAGATATATTTGGTGGTTTTAATTGGCATAAATGTAACAATTTTTCATAATCAAAAAGTACAAGGGAATGTGCTATGGATTTATTTCAGAAAACTTTTCTTTGTGGCTGCTACAGCCAGCCTTTATTACGCTTGTTAAGAATAACAGGTAGAGAATAATTGTCAGTTTCGGTGTATGATCGACTGTCATCGAGTGAAAAGCGAGGGCTGTATTTTCACGAGTGGCGAAGCCAGGAGTGAAAATATGGCCTTTGCTTATCGAACATACACCGAAACAAACAATTAACCTATTTCTTTTTTTGCTCTTCACTTTAACCTTTCTTTTCACGTCTAATTTTTACTTATTGCCAAAAGTATGTGCGTTTTTAAGCGAAATATGTCTATTTAATGTAGTCGAATGTGGACTAGCTGTGATATTGACATGATTACTAATGTTGACTGTGTCATATTCTACAAATTTCCGTGGCATGTAAAAAATAAAAGGTGTAACATTCGCCGATGAATTGTAATTTTCACCGAAGAATTATATAGAGGAAATTTTTCTTTTTTTCCGGTGAAAGATCGAGAGTTATTTCATCGAGTGAACATCATCGATAATATTTTCACGAGTGGCGCACCCACGAATGAAAATATTACCGATGATGTTTACGAGATGAAATAGATTTCGATCTTTCACTAAAAAAAACACAAATATTCTATTTATTTCAAGCTTCTAACCCTTATATTTTTAGAACTTTCATCAAAATCCAGTGCAGTTGTTTCCGTAATTCCCCGTGGCGTACCCCCTTCACATAACAACGCATTACAATACTGCGTAAAGCGTGAGAAATATAGCCTAAATTACGTCTTATTTTCCTGCATTTGAATGGCACGCGCTGATTACCTAGGTAACTAGTGCACGGGGACTACTGTTTTCGCCTTCAATTGAAGAGTTAGAAAATATAAAATCGGTATTTTCACTGGTCATTACTATGAAATATCAAACCATAATCCACCGTTGTTCCCGATAAACTGCCGAAAAGCATGAAATAACAGGGTGTAATTCACGGTTACATTTCTATAAACTACTGAAAAGCTTATAGAAAAAATACTTGTTACCGTTTGCATGAAGTTTTATTTCTAACATTCAAACGTAAAGAGAAGCTTACATGTTAAATATTTTTCACTTGTTTCTCACTTGTAATGGCTGATGGTATGTATTAACCACTTGTAATAGCTAATGGTATGATTTAACTTTTACCAGTTCACAGAATTTCATACTCGTCAATGTTAAAAAAATTAATGTGTATCAGTGATAGGATTTGTCTTCAAAGGAACGAGGAAAAATTGTGAGAGAGGGAGAAAATGCTGGTTTCCAGCATTTTCCGGATTTCCCGCAATATTTTCAAATGCTTTCTTTCTCGGGGTCTTTAAAACATGGGGTCGATGAAAAGGGGTTAAGAAATAGTCTAGATGTCATCAATGGTGGTACGTAACCTACGGACACACTAATTCGAATTTTCATGTCAATGCAATCTTTCGCATTTAACCCTTTATCACACAATCCCGACTTTTAACGAACCTATGGAAGAAGCCTTTTGAAAACATTGTCGGAAAAGGAGAAAATGCTGGTAACCAGCATTTTCTCCTTTTCCAACAAAGTTTTCTACTCTATGAAAAAAATCATGTCTTGAGTTACATTTAATTCGTCGTCTGCAATGCTTTTAATTTGGACAAGGCCAGAATTTTGTCGTTTGGTAAAGCGTTATAAACAGTAGCAAAAGGAGAATTTGTTTGGAAAAAAAAGTGCTCTTTCAAGCAAAACAAAGCCTAACAAGAACTTAAAGAAATTTTCCTGCAATACGTTGACACCATAAGAATCAACTAAACGTGAGAAATACGTCTCGGCGTCACCTCGTTTGTCACTGGGTCTTCAATCACACAGCTGAGTGCGCCAGTTTCCGGACAGAGGGGAAGACTTGCCCATTGATAATAACACTTCAGAAATAGATCTTTGTATAGTTCACTAGTAGATTTGTTTTCTTTTTCCTGGAGACGAATGACCAATCATTCCTGACACCGATATCTGAATTCTTAACTCTCAGGATGCTAAGGCTGATTCAATGACCTTTTGCGGACAGCGTAGATCATGAACAGACTGTACAGAACGTGCAGTCTGATCTTGGATCTACACTGTCCGAAATGGAGATATTTTTTCCGAAAAAAAAAATACCTTTGAAATAGCAACATTATAGGTTTTACTATTGCCTTGAAAATTTCTCTTCACTTATTTAGCAGCCTAAGGAATAATCTGATCATAGATCAAGCATTTTATTGTTGTAATTCTTTATTCCAAGAGTAATCATCTGATTGGCTGAGTTGTGAGCAAAGCAGTGTTAGGGACAGTGCGCCGGCCTCTCTCATACGGGGTTCCGGATTCGAATTCCGTCATAAAAAGCGTGTCAGCCTTCGAAACTATCTCGATGATAAGCATTTACAGCACGACAGAATTTATTTCTCCAATGTGGGAGTGATGTGGAGCATCGGCCTGTTGCATTCAGAGGTTTTGAGTTCGTTTCCCATTATGAGTTAGGTCAACGCTTGTAACCACCCGGATTACAGCACGAGGACTCGTTAACCCTTTACCAGACATTTCCGACTATTCACTATTCTGAGAAAGACGGCTTTTGAAAACATTGTGAGAAAAGGAGAAAATGCTGGTAACCAGCATTTTCTCCTTTTCCCACAAGGTTGTCTATCCTATGATGGGCATATTTCACATCATGAGTGAGATTTGATTGTTCGTGTCTGCAAACGCTTTCAGTTTGGACAAGTCTTAAATTTTATCGTCTGATAAAGAGTTAAGCTTCAGGCAAATAAATGTCAAGAATGTTTCTTTAATGTTAGTTATGACTTTGAAAAAGAATTGGGCGAAGAACTGCTGATAAATAAATTCCGGGTTACACTCGTATTCACCAACCATTCTTAATTTCATTTTGAGTCTAATTCTAGATTTAAAAAGTAACGCAACTTCTGATTGGCTGAACTATTTGGTTTAACCCATCAGATATTGTGTTACTTACAAATTTAGATCTTATTCTTAAGAATAAGACTAAGAATATTGTTAAGAATGGTGGGTGAGTACGGACCCAGGAAGACATAAATATCCAAAGACCACAACGACGTACCCGAAGTATTCTTGGAACTGGCTTTAGACTCTAAACAATGAAAGAAGTTCTGCCAACCCTGCTTATGATAAAGCAAAATGTGAAACTCCTTCAATTCAAACAAAAGTGGCAAAATCTCCGGTTTTGTATACAGGTAATTTCTTTTCCCATCTGGGAAACTTGTGGGTGTATTATCCTCTTTCTTTAACATTTTCCCTTTCATAGGCGACTAAGGATGTTATTTTCGGTGAGTGGATACTGAGACCAGCCTGCACATACATGTAGTTTGATCTTAGTCTGCACTCTCCGATACACTGTCAGTTGTTCCAGTCATAAATAATTTGATAGCTAACAAACTTAAAGAACTAATTTTTATGTGTGTGTGATAGTCATACACAATATGTCTAAACCGAACATATCAGCTTGATAGCAGTTAATCCCCAAACTGCGGTGTACATTAAAAAGAAATTTTCATCCATTAGTAAAACTCTAAATAATTGAGATTTCAAAGTTCTTCTGAAAGAAAAATGCGACTGTATCGGACAGTGTAGATCAAAGATCAGACTGCATGTTCTGTGCAGTCTGATCTTGATCTACACTGTCCACAAAAGCGCGTACAGTTGCGCTTAGCAGCCCAAGGGTCACCGAATTTCTTGATTGCCCCATTCATTATTCGTTACTTTATAGTCTGAGGTATGGGGGCCTTTGGGAACGAGATGACAAATGAGAGGGCTTGTTTTGGAATTCTTTTCTTGCCATATAATACTATGTTTTTAACGACCATGACTTGGAAAAACATTGTGGGAAAAGGACAAAATGCTGGTAACTAGCATTTTCTCCTCGAACAATGTTTTCGACCTTTTCAGAGACAGATCCAATCATCTGAGCCACATTTGATTTGTCGTCTGCAAATGCTTTCAATATGGACTTTTTCTGAAATTTTGTCGTCTGGTTATGCGTTAAACAAATTTTAAGCAGACGATATTTGAATACATTCTTGTAAATTATTGATAATCGAACATGAACAAAAAGACTTAATACATAAATATGTGTGATACCATTGATACAAAAGGAGAAATGATCAGCACAAGCAATTTCTCTTTCTAAGTCCCAATGGTTTCAAGAAATTTGTCTGCTGCATGACGGAAAAAGTCGTCTGCAGTGGGTAAATGAGTTAATCAAAGGATTGGCACTCGGGTTAATGTCAAGAGAGATAATAAAGTACATCTGTGGCATACTCTGTCAAAAGGTGGCTTAGAGAGGGCTGTTCAGATTTTTATAATCGCACCAACTTTCGAAACTGAATATAGTAAGGCTTTAGTCTGCAAACCATCATTAAATATGATAAAGAATCGCGAGAAAAAAAAATCTTTTGACTGGTATTTCTTTAAAGTGATACGTTGCCTCTTTATGCAGATCTCTCCCAAGAACTTTGCGATTGCATGCGGGAATGTCCCATTATACATAATATCAATCATCAGGGATCGAATTCAAAGAGAAACGATGACTTTATATTTGGTGCCATGAAAATAGACTGACTATTCCATTATTTAAGCGCAAACATTGCACTTTTTGACTGAAGGAAACCATCTAGATTCGTTGCACTTGCAAAGGAAAATGAGCCACGCTCTGGCAAAAGGGGGCTTAATGCATCTACGTGATCCATGATACCAAGCAAGTCATCGCATTACTATGGATAAATAAAATCCATTTTGTCGAGCAACCGACTGATTGATGAGGTACACTGGTCCTTTGACATACAGAAAATTGACCAAAAGCAAAACGTTTCGGCCCTAGTCAGTCTGCGCGGACTGCGCAGGCTGACCTGAGTCGATACTTTTCGCAAATGCATTAAGCCCCCTTTTCACAGAGCACGGCTCAAATGTATTTTGCAGTATTTATCAAGGTTTTAAAAGAATTCTTAAGGTCCTAGAGTCACGTCTAGCAGCCTAAGGGTTAAGATGACAAAGGCTCGTCTTTATTTTTTTTTTTTTTAAAGACGTACAAGTACATTAATACATTCTCGTATTAACGGAATGTGAATCAAAAACAGTGTTTCCTTATGAACTGTTGAATATTGATACTTTATTTTTACCCTTTAAGAAAAGACAAATTTTGGATGAGATTAAACTGAAAGCATATGCAAGCGGCAAATTAGATGTTGCTAAAATGATAACTTCTGTCTTTAATAGGGTAGAAAACAGTGTGGGAAAAAAGGAAAAAATGTTGGTTATCGGCATTTTCTCCATTTTCATCATTGTTTTCAAAAGTCTTCCCTTTCAGCGTCGTCAAAAGTCGGGACTGAGTGGTAAAAGTTTAAGGCAGTTTTTTTTTTTTAATTAAACTGGATAAGCCGAGAAAGCCTCATAACGCTGGCTTTTAAAACATCAGATTTACTTATCTTTGCGGCTACATATATTTTGTCTATTGTAATACGGCATCTACTTCCGGATGGGCTTAATAAAGAATAGTAGGCAATAAAACAAGCTATTCTTTATCTCTACCAGACTTAATTTCGTGGACACTAATTCGAGCGAGGGACAAAATTCAATGGAAAACCTATCAAAGCTTGTTTGAATAACGAATGAATTTCAACTGATTACAACTCGAAAAACAAATAGCCATATCGTCTGCATCTATTCGGAGAAATAACATAACCCATTACTGAATGGGCTATCATAAGACAGCCAATTACGAGAAACACTAACCCTTAGGCTGCTAAGCGCGACTCAACGACCTTTTGCGGACAATGTAGATTAAGATCAAACTACACAGAACGTACAGTCTGATCTTGGATCTACACTGTCCGAAAAAGAGATATTTTTCCTCCAAATAACTTTGAAATATCAAAATTTGGGTTGAAAGTTGAAAATGTCGGCTTGAAAGTTTCATTTCACTTATATAACTGGTTAAGGGTTAAATTGACTGATTGATTTTATGGTGTTTAATGCCGTTTTCAACATTATTTCAATTATGTCGCGGCGGTCAGTGCACCTATCCATGCTTTCCCGGAGTTTCTTTTACCATTACTACGCACAGCATTCTTTCCAAGGCACTGGCTGCTTTCCTACATAACTATCGTCGAAGCAATGGTCAGCGGTAAGAGAGGAATAAATTCTCTTGCAATGACAATCATCAATCCTCGGAAAGAAATTGGCTGAGCCGGGGATCGAACCAGTGGCCCTCTGTACGCTAACGACTGAGCTACCGGGCTCAGCAGGTTAAGAGTTAAAAGAAATTCGTTTGATGGAAAAGTTGATGTGTTTTAATGATATGGAAAAAAATCGTGAAGGGAGAACCAATCGCTAGTTACTGGTCGCTGGTCTTTTTCTCACAATGTTTTTAAAAGCTGTCAACTGTGGGGAAGTTCAAATAAAGCGTTGACAATGGGTTAGTGTCTAATCTGAGTTTTCAACGTTCTGAAAGTGCTAGTAAATAAATGAAGTGGGCCGTTTTTAGTTAGGAAAAGCCATCCGATCCATTACTATTTTAAGGTTGTTCAGGCCAGAATGATGTAGCGATCTGGTTTTTTCACACAAGGTTTACTCACGAGCATGTGTCTGTTATTTTATCTGAATGCAGGCTCCATAATGTCGTAGGCTAAGAGTGGATACTCAGCATAGATTAGCTACTATGGTTTGCGTATTGAGTGAAAGCATTAATTTGCAGTCTTCCCACATGTTGTGTATTGCCTGCCATATTTCACATCTCGTTTTATTCTAATCTCGCGATACTGATTCTAATTTTAGCTACATGGCTAGGTAGGCTTTGACAGTTATTGGTCGGCGCCTTAGATGCTTATCTGCCAACGAAGTTTAACCCGCCTTTGTCTTTTGAAATCTACCTAGATTGCTATTTATTTGTTACAATATGGTGAATTAATCATTTTAGAAGTAGTTTATAATTTTATTTCTATGAAGTTAATTGAAAATGACATTGTAAATATCCTTTTCTGTGAACTGCTCCAGAAATCCCACATCGTCGTGCACGCAAATTTTTCCGTCGTGAAGTTTCACGCATCTTTGTGGATGCGGGAGACGCTGCTGTGTGAAATTTCTCGCAGATTTTGGGCTTCGTGCACGGAATCCCGCAAATCTGGAGACGCTGGTATAAAAGCTGGGGCATTTCGTGAGAACAGGGACTCCATTTCTGAAAATCTTTGGTACTAGATCTATAAGTTTTTTTTTTTTAATTTGTGTTCATTTATTCTTTTTTTTCCTTGTGACGCAAAGCTAGGATTTTAGAGTAAATCGAACATAGATCTACAGCGGTCTTTTTTTTTTTTGGCAAACTTTGGCACTATCGATTTCTTAACAGGATAATTTTAATTGTGATTTAATTTTTCTCGCTAGGCGCGGAGTGACTTAGCAATTATTTGATTCCTCTTTCTAAGTGTATTTGATTTAGTGCTGTCTTCCCTAGGATCAATAGGCTCTACGAGACTCAGAAAAGGTACTTTATATCTTTTTAAACATTTTGTTGTTGTATCACTGCCTTTTGACAAGTTCAAGTCTAAGTCAGGTATTTATTTTTTCTTTAACCAGATTTTTTTTATCCAAAGATAACCTCGTTGTAATTGTTAAGTTTTATTGAAACAATATAGATTAATTTATTAATTATTCAAACCCTGTGACTCTCTCTTGTTTTAGGAATAATTAAATTTTGTTAAATTGTACTTTGCCTAATTTATATTTTACTTCCCAAGATAGTATTTTTGGTTTTCTTATTTCTTAAATTTTTGTTGGAGTCCACCCCCCGCCCTTTTTACCCATTATCATACCTAGCTTTTGGAAACATTGTGATAAAAGGTGCCCTCCCTAAGCCCAGAAGATAGGAGCTGTGCACAAGAGCTGGAGAAAAACTGACCGAAACATTGCAACAAGAGTAGTCCCTACCCTGAGTTCAGCCAAACAGAGCCCGAGCGACGCAAGCCCAGACTGGGCTCGCTACAAAATTTTCCTGGTGTCAGAAGGGGGATTCACAGACATCATTTACAGTGAATCCAGAGATACGAGCCCTGAACAATATGGGTAGGAAGAAGAATACAATCGATTCTGATCTGGCTACAGGCAGAGATTCCGAGCTTGAAACCCAAGAGGAACATGGTAGACCCCTTTCAATTATGCCTCTACCGCAAGTTACAGAGCAAAAAGGAGCCAGATATAGAGATTTCCAGCTGGCCTCTGGAGACATACTGATCGAAGATGCTGGCTGTGTTAATGATCAAACGTCTGGTCCAAGTTCTCTCCCCTCTTCTCATAGAGTCATGGCAAGTGAAATTGGGACAATGACATACAGCCATAATGGTTCACTTTGTTATCCAGAAAGCACAAGGTGTCAAACAGATCAACCAGAATTTGTTGGGGAAAATAGGTATGTGCAGGATGAGATCAGAATACACTCTGTACAGGGAAATAATGGCATTGCAAATAGCAGAGCAAATGAGCCTATTCATATTGAAACATGCAGAGATTCGTATGTGCAAGACAGGCAGATGCCAAGGGTACATAGCATAGCTACAGATGAGGGGGCAGCTCTAAGACAGGGCCATTTGAGGGTACAAACGAATCACAGAAGGAACCCTGCCTTTGGTATGCTGTCAGACTACTCTCCTAGTGCACCCAGAAGACAAACCCCCTTGTGTGATGTGAAGATTCCGCCATTTACAGGAAAAGAAGATTGGGCGGTCTGGATAAACAGATTTGAAGTGTTAGCAGATAGATACAGTTGGGGTGAGGAGGAAATGATTGATCAGCTCCTACCGAAACTACAAGGTAGTGCCGGAGAATTTGTGTTTACACAGCTGCCTCGAGGGACCTTGCACAATTACAACAGATTAACTACTGAACTTAACAGCCAGTTTAGAGTGGTTGAGACCCAGAGATCTTTTGCGGCAAAGTTTAGCCGAAGAGACCGGAGAAATGGCGAAACAGCAGAGGAGTATGCGGCTGACTTGAAAAGATTGTACGCAAAGGCTTATGGCCGAAGGAATGAAACAATTAGGCAAGAAGATTTAGTTCGAAGATTTTTAGATGGCCTGCGAGACAGCGAAGTTAGGTTTGAAGTAGAGTACCACAAGGATCCTCAGAACATAGATGAGGCGGTATTTCACGTGGTAAGGTTCATTCAGACCAGGCAAGGAAGAGACCGAGATCCATATGGAGAGAAGAAGATGAGAAAACTTACGAGACAAGTATTAGACGAAGACCGAATAGAAAATGTAGGTGAATATGACTTACTTGACAATGAGGATATTAGGGCATGCAAAGGCAAGACAAGACCAGAAAGGCTACCCACGACCGAGAATGATAGGCCTAACCAATGCAAAGAACGAGATAGAGACATGCATTCAATGATGCTTGAAATACTTGAGAAATTGAACAAACTAACCACTGGTAATAAGGTAGAAAACAGAGGTAGAATGGAACCCGTTTGTTACTCTTGCAATCAAAAAGGTCACTTCATACGAGACTGTCCCAACAGAAATGATAAAAGAAAGTACAAGCCAGACGGTACTCAGGGAGAGAGCAAAGTCCCTAAGACTTCAGGGCAGAGTAACAGTGGTCATTTAAACTGCTAGGGGCTGAACCTGATGGTCGAGGGGACGCCCAAGTAAATTTTCAAGACCAAAACAAACCCGAAATAATTAGAAGGAGAAAGCCAGGGAGTAACAGCTTGTATGTGAAGGGCTCTGTTGAAGATAGACCAATCCTTTTCACAGCTGACACGGGTGCAACTAGATCCGTAATATCCAGTAGAGTGTACAATGAGATTAACCCTAGAATCAGACCCCAATTGACCCATTCAAAGAGCCTAGTTAGTGCAGACGGTGCACCTATTAAAAAGCTTGGGCGTGGTATTTTTAACGTGAAGCTGGGACCAGTGCACATGTGTAAGGAGGTAATTGTGGCAGAAATTGAAGATTAGGGGTTACTTGGAATGGATATCCTACAGAATGATCCATGTGGTCCAGCCGATATTCTCATGAGTCAGGGCATTATCAAACTATGTCAGCAAGAAGTACCGTGCATAGGAACAGGAAGGAACAACAGAAGCCGCCAGGTCACCATTGCTAGTGATTCCACTATTCCTGCCCACAGCGAGACTCTTGTAGATGTTTTCGTTGAACGATTTGAGAGAGACGAACTCTGTGGTTTGACGGAGTTTGTTACCGAACCAACAGCAGGTTTCAAGAATACTTATCCCTTAGAGATGGCAGCAGCGCTGATAGACAGCAGTAAAAATGTGACAAGTAAGATCCGTCTATTGAATCCTTTTGCAGAACCAGTCTTACTGAAACAGAATGCAGTCGTCGGTGTTGCAGAGCCAGTGACAGAGCAACCTATTATATTAGTGAAACAGGAGAATGAGGCGACAGAGGGAAGCAATGCCAGTATACGAAGATTAGAACTTCAGGGCTGCATAAAAAACTCTCTAGAAGACAACTGTACCACACGCAAACAAATAGAACCTGATGTTTTTCCTGAACACTTAAGGTCATTGTTCAATGAGTCAATAAAGAATATTCAACCGCAGGGTCAGGCTGCAATTGCAGATCTATTAACAAGATACCAAGATGTATTCTCAAAAGACGAGTGGGACATAGGATGTACACATCTCACAGAGCATTCAATTGACACAAAGGGTGCAGCTCCAATAAAACAACCACCTAGACGTGTGCCGATGGCATATGCCGAGGAAGAGAAGAAGGCCATAGAAAAGTTGTTGGAGCAAAGGGTGGCGAGAAAGAGCACTTCACCATGGGCGTCACCCATTGTATTAGTAAAGAAGAAAAATGGCAGCATCAGACCATGTGTAGACTATCGAAAACTGAATAGCCTTGTCACACCAGATGCTTTCCCACTTCCACGAATTCAAGACTGCCTGGATGCAGTGTCAGGCGCAACCCTTTTCAGCACATTCGATCTTACTAGCGGGTACTTCCAGATTCCTGTCAAAGAGGAGGATATTCCGAAGACAGCTTTCTGCTGCAAGTACGGTCAATTTGAGATGACACGACTTCCATTTGGATTGAATAATTCTGCTAGCACATTCCAAAGAACTATGGAACTTGCCCTTCAGGGATTGCAATGGGAAACTTGTATAATATATATTGATGATATTATTGTCTTTGCAGAAAACCTGGAAGAGCATATACGCAGAATAGAACAAGTTTTCGAACGACTCAGACAGGCAGGTCTCAAGCTAAAGCCAGAGAAATGTTTCATGATGCAGACAGAGGTCACATTTTTAGGTCATGTTGTGTCAGCGAAAGGTGTGAGACAAAACCCTACCAATATATCTAAAATATTAGAATGGCCAGTCCCCAAAACTCCAAGGCAAGTAAAACAGTTTGTTGCCATGTGTTCTTATTTCAGACGCTTTGTAAAGGATTTTGCCCAGATTTCACGACCCATGGTTGAGCTGACCAAGAAAGGGAGACAATCCACATGGACACCTGCATGCCAAGAGTCATTTGAAAGCCTGAAAGCAGCCCTTGTGAGCCCAAGTGTGATGGGTTATCCTCTCAACGACAGTGGGGAGTTTATACTTGACGTTGATGCCTCAGACTGTGCTATTGGAGGTGTCTTACTTCAGATCCAAGACAAGCGCGAAAGAGTAATTGCATACGCAAGTAGGGCTATGAACAAAGCAGAGCGAAACTACTGCGTGACAGAGAAAGAGCTACTGGCTGTCCGTTACTTTGTAGAATATTTCAGGCAGTACTTGCTTGGACGAAAATTTTTGGTAAGAACAGACCACCAGGCTCTAGTTTGGTTGTTCAGCCTTAAAGAGCCTCGGGGTAAAATAGCTCGTTGGATTGAAATTTTGTCTCAATATTCCTTTTCAGTGCAGTACCGCCCTGGCAAGAAACAAGGACACTGCGATGCTTTGTCAAGGTGTGAGAATCCGAGAGACTGCAGCTGCCCAGAAGCTGACATGAGCGAGCCCTTCAAGTGTGGTCCATGCCGGAAGTGCAGAAAGCGAGCCGAAGACATGGTTTTTCAAAGTAGGTACAATAACATCTTCTTTTATCCACAGGAGGAGCAGGAAGTGTCAGGGAAGTCAGTAGCAGCAGAAGTTCGAGCAATAGTAGAAGAGAATGGTCCTGTGGCAAGCACTTCAGGGGATGAACGAAAGTTTAGACAGAAGCATGAGGAATGGATGTGGGAAGGTTGTGTCTCAAAAGTAGATTTGCGCAAAGAGCAAGAACAAGATCCTGATATTGGGCCAATTTACCAAGCTAAAGTTGAAGAAGTACGTCCCAACCCACAATCTGTGCAGACGTATAGTCCGGCAGGCAGACACTACTGGCTAATTTGGGACTCACTTACTTTACGAGACGGACTCCTGTTCAAGACTTTTATTAAACAGAACAATAGTGGAAGTTTTCAGCAGTTCATTGTGCCCAGAACGCTTAAAGAAAAGGTACTCAGACAGATGCATGACATTGTCCTTTCTGGTCACCTTGGGATTAAAAAGACCAAAGAGAAGACTCTCCAGAGGTTTTACTGGCACGCTATGAAAGAGGACATTACAGTCTACATCAAAAAGTGTGAGGTTTGTGCAGCAAACAAAAAGCCATCCAAAGCACCGAAAGCCCCGCTGGGTACAATAAAGGTTGGAGCACCCTGGGACGTGCTAGCGATAGACTACCTCGGACCTTTGCCCGTGACAGAGAGGGGAAACAGGTACATATTGGTGCTTACTGACTTGTTTACCAAATATGTCGAGATCATACCAGTGAGGGACCAGACCTCGGAGGAGTGCACGAGACAACTCTTGAACAACTTCATAGCCCGCTGGGGATGTCCGATAGCTATACACAGTGATCAAGGCCGCACATTTGAGAGCGAAATCTTTAGACAGCTCACAAGAATGTTAGAAATCCGCAAGACCAGAACCACTGCACGAAATCCAAAGGGCACTGGTCAATGCGAGCGTTTCAACAGGACTCTCATTGGAATGATAAAAGCCTACCTCGTAGGCGAGCAAACTGACTGGGATTTGTACCTTGGTTGCCTAGCTGGGGCATATAGAGCAACACCTAATGAGTCTACCACTTTGACCCCAAACTTGATGACTTTAGGGCGTGAAATCAGACTGCCAGCAGAGCTGATTTTTGGGAGCCAGGCCGCTACTGCTGATACAAATGTAACATCATATGGGCATTACATTGACAAGCTGAGGCGCAGAATGCAGACTGCTCACGATGTAGCAAGAAGGCACCTAGGCTGTAGGGCGAAAAGACGGAAAGATGTCCACGATGCCAGATTGTCACATAAAGGATATAAAGAAGGCGACATAGTCTGGTTACTACATGAATCAAGAAAAGTGGGGGTCACACAGAAATTAGAGAAATGTTATGATGGGCCTTTTTTGCTGAAGAAGAAACTCAATGACATAAATTACCTTGTTCAGCTAGGCAGATCTGGTCCCGAGAAGGTTGTCCATCATGACAAGCTGAAGTTGTTCGAGGGAAGTGTAATTCCAAGCTGGGTGAAGAAGGCCAGAAAAAAAAAATTCCGGACAGGAAATGACAGTTATTACTAGTTATCCGCATTGCAATCGATAACTTACCAGTTAAACAGTTTCAAGATTGTTCGATGTTACTGATGTCGGTTGTTGTTGTTGTTGTTTTTGACAGAACAAAATTTGACTTAGAGGCAGTCCACGATGTAACCACTTTGAAGTTTTAGGTCCATGTGGTAACTTATGCCCGAAGGTAAAAGGGTAGGTTCATGGTCTACCTTATTTGTCTAGAGAAAACAGTTGTCCTGAGAGAAGGTGAACTGACCAGAAGATTCTTGCATACACGAGGGAAGTAGTTTTTGGAAATCACCATTTTGAGTGGCTTTGGCAATGGGGACTGAGGCTCGGTAACACAGAACCAAATGGAGAGATGGTACAGAGGACCTGTCATGAAATGAGGTGAGTTATCTGAGGAGTCCTGGGGTGGGCGAGAACTAGGTAACTTGGTGACCTTGGGGGTGATTTTGACAGGTGGACTGTCTGGATGGAGGAGGTGCTGTTAGAAATTACCAGGAGAAGTCTCTTTCATGAATGGTGTTAAGAATGGTAACTGGTAAAGCATAAGTCAGTATCATCTAATATGGGAGCTTTGCAGGACAGGGTATGACTGGTTGTTGACCTAGAGAGGGAAATCTGAGAATAGGCAGTGATTGGGGGCACGCTAGAGTTCAGTGTGGAGCCAAGTGCTGCTAGTTCTGTTAAAAAAAAAAAAAGAAAAAAAAAAAAGCATACAGTTAAATGGTATAAAAAAAGAAAATTAGAAAAGCAGACGGTGGTGCGCAATAAATTTAAGCTACCTGTAAATAAAGGCGTAAATACTTGTCTTCTTCCAGAAAGTCAAGATGGCCACGAGCGTTAGTGTCGAAGAAAGGGCGAGAAGGAAGGGGAGAGCATACCAGTGTCTGCGGTGCCTAGAAAGGACAGGGAAACAGACGATAGATGTGAAATACAGGATAGAGGACCATATTCTGAAGGTTCACCTTAGCCTAGATGAGGTGCCATTCTATTGCAGCCTGTGCATGTTTCGGTGCACCGAGGAGGCAGACCTGATCGCTTATGTGTCTTCGTACAGGAAACACCGTTTGATGGCGGCCGACTCTCCGCACTTAGACACAAGGACGTGCCTTGTCAAAAATGCCAACCCACACCAGATTGGGGACAGCGATGTAAGCATCCTAACTCAGGAGCAAAGCCGTGAACACTGGATGCAGACCATGAGAAAGAAAGCAGACCCCCTGCAAACTGCAATCAATCAAGTTTTCCCAGGCAACTGGCTGGAGGCGCAAGCTGGAGATGGCATGTCAGTCTGCTCTGGTACACCCGTCAGATCTGACACAACGACCAAGCCACTGATAGTAGGAGAGACCGAAAGTATGGAACCCGGTTCTATGGTGTTGCTGGCGAGGCAGCTGAAAACCCTCACCGAGCAAACACAGCAGCTGATTGCTTCGACAGAGGCCCAGTCCGTTGAGGAATGGATGAGCACCAACCAGGACCCACCAGCCGAAGATATCCTCCAGCAGATTTTGGGGCAAGGGGAGGACAAAGTTATTGGGGATGAAGGTAGAGAGGAGAAACAGACGGAGTTCCAGCCACCCACTAAGCGAGCAAGATCAGCCTCTCCTTCTTTCTCCTGCTCATCAAGCAGTACAATCGAGATTGTTGCAGCTATTCGGAAGGAGGGTAAGAAATTCCGGGAAACAGTGGGGGAGGTGTTAGGTGAGAACAGGTCGGTCCTGCTCGAGGTCAGAAGAGCTTTAGACAGACAGACAGAGGCAATAGTGGATCTAACCAAGACCTTACGGACAATGTCAGAAAAATCAAGATCGGACCGTCATCATTATCAAGAGGACCACTACCGGGATGACAGACAGAGACGACGCGATGACAGTGACAGAAGAAGACCTCTCGGAGAGAAAGAAAATAGAAGGAAGTAAGAGAAATTGTGGAGAGATTGGTTTGAAAGATGAGAGTGCCTTGATTTGAAAGACAGGATGTCAGAGAGATTGAGTTGGGGAGGGAGAATTGTGTACGAAAGAAGCTGTATATTTTTTTTTTTTTTTCTCCTTTGCCATACTGTTTCGTTTACCAAAATATACTGTTTGTTGCACCCTCTATGCACTGTACTTGAGACGCAGCCTCTGAAACAAAAGTCAGGTGAAATTATTTGCTTTGTCATCATGAGTTCTCTTGAGGACAAACTATATGCTTTCACTTTATTGTTGGGTCTTGTATTATTTCCCAAAATGTTCATTGTTTTCTCAGCATTTTAA
This sequence comes from Tridacna gigas, assembly GCA_945859785.2. Classification (NCBI taxonomy): domain Eukaryota; kingdom Metazoa; phylum Mollusca; class Bivalvia; order Cardiida; family Cardiidae; genus Tridacna; species Tridacna gigas. Next base: position 25,535,496 of record OX244030.2, read on the forward strand.
TGTTAACACTAAGTTAGTAATTTATAAAAGTTTTAGTACTTTAATGTGAACTGGTAATTAAGGCCAGCTTTGTGCTAATAGTATGTATGTTTGAATTTGCACATGCCCATGTTTTACTACTCAGGGATATCGTTTCAATGTCCAAGCCAAAGTCGCTAGTAATGCGCTGAGGCTCTGACATTTAAACATTTAAAAGGTTTAGCCTACTCTCTTTCCGAAGAAGCAATTTAATTGTACTTACTTCATGTTGTAATACCTTGTCTGAAGTCCTAGAAACTAGGTTCACTTTTGTTGTGTTATCTGACTGTGATTTAGGATAGTGCCAAGTGGCCCACTGTTTTGCGTGGGTTTCTCTGCAGTGTCCACAAAACAAAAGGTTATGACATGTGAACTGAATTAAAGCAATGCAGTACTAGACTGATGAAGGACAGTAGTCTTGCACTGTTATAAGTTTTTTTTTTTTTTTTTTTTTCTTAAATTAAATATGAATTGCATTATTTCTATTGGTATGATGATCACTATTTCATCTGTCTCTTGGAGTGTTTGATGGAACTAAACACTCATGGAAGGGGATGATGTAGCGATCTGGTTTTTTCACACAAGGTTTACTCACGAGCATGTGTCTGTTATTTTATCTGAATACAGGCTCCATAATGTCGTAGGCTAAGAGTGGATACTCAGCATAGATTAGCTACTATGGTTTGCGTATTGAGTGAAAGCATTAATTTCCAGTCTTCCCACATGTTGTGTATTGCCTGCCATATTTCACATCTCGTTTTATTCTAATCTCGCGATACTGATTCTAATTTTAGCTACATGGCTAGGTAGGCTTTGACAGTTATTGGTCGGCGCCTTAGATGCTTATCTGCCAACGAAGTTTAACCCGCCTTTGTCTTTTGAAATCTACCTAGATTGCTATTTATTTGTTACAATATGGTGAATTAATCATTTTAGAAGTAGTTTATAATTTTATTTCTATGAAGTTAATTGAAAATGACATTGTAAATATCCTTTTCTGTGAACTGCTCCAGAAATCCCACATCGTCGTGCACGCAAATTTTTCCGTCGTGAAGTTTCACGCATCTTTGTGGATGCGGGAGACGCTGCTGTGTGAAATTTCTCGCAGATTTTGGGCTTCGTGCACGGAATCCCGCAAATCTGGAGACGCTGGTATAAAAGCTGGGGCATTTCGTGAGAACAGGGACTCCATTTCTGAAAATCTTTGGTACTAGATCTATAAGTTTTTTTTTAAAATTTGTGTTCATTTATTCTTTTTTTTTTTCTTGTGACGCAAAGCTAGGATTTTAGAGTAAATCGAACATAGATCTACAGCGGTCTTTTTTTTTGGCAAACTTTGGCACTATCGATTTCTTAACAGGATAATTTTAATTGTGATTTAATTTTTCTCGCTAGGCGCGGAGTGACTTAGCAATTATTTGATTCCTCTTTCTAAGTGTATTTGATTTAGTGCTATCTTCCCTAGGATCAATAGGCTCTACGAGACTCAGCAAAGGTACTTTATATCTTTTTAAACATTTTGTTGTTGTATCACTGCCTTTTGACAAGTTCAAGTCTAAGTCAGGTATTTATTTTTTCTTTAACCAGATTTTTTTTTATCCAAAGATAACCTCGTTGTAATTGTTAAGTTTTATTGAAACAATATAGATTAATTTATTAATTATTCAAACCCTGTGACTCTCTCTTGTTTTAGGAATAATTAAATTTTGTTAAATTGTACTTTGCCTAATTTATATTTTACTTCCCAAGATAGTATTTTTGGTTTTCTTATTTCTTAAATTTTTGTTGGAGTCCACCCCCCGCCCTTTTTACCCATTATCATACCTAGCTTTTGGAAACATTGTGATAAAAGGTGCCCTCCCTAAGCCCAGAAGATAGGAGCTGTGCACAAGAGCTGGAGAAAAACTGACCGAAACATTGCAACAAGAGTAGTCCCTACCCTGAGTTCAGCCGAACAGAGCCCGAGCGACGCAAGCCCAGACTGGCGGCTCGCTACAATATTTTATAGAGTAGTGGACAGTGTTGATCAAGATCAGACTGCACAGACTGCACACTACATGCAGTCTGATCTTAATCTACACTGTCCCCGAAAACACTGTACGTGGGCACTAGCTATTTAATAAATAAAATACAGGTAATTCAGAAAATATGGCAGAAGCCAATAACTTTACTTTGAGTGCTCTTAAAAGTGAACTTGTATCAAAAACAATGCAATGAAAGGAGGGGGTGGAGCTTCCAACAAAAACAATATTTCTGGTCTCGTTATATTTCTCGAACGTTCAACAAAAAGAACTAAACAGTTTCCTTTTTCCCGAATCGACTCTCTTTTTGTATCGAATGTAGTCTTTAGTCATAAATATAAAAGTAGCATGTGACGTCATAGATTATCTCGCCATCCTCTGGAACATATCTGCAGCAAGATATAAATAATCTAGCCGAAACAGGTTTAAAACGTGATTACATCTGTTTTTTAAGTTGTTGTTGTTGTTGTTGATGATGATAATGATGATGATGTGGAGGAGGAGGAAGAGTGTTCTGCTGCAAGGGGCAACAGAAAAAGTAAAAGCCGTGTGTTCAATGTAATTTGTAAACAGAACTCTTTAACGAGACCCAAATCTGTCTTTCATGCATGAAGAAGGCTTACTGTCTCGCCACAAAGTAAACCAGCCATGCTCTTTGAAAAGATGGTTTATGCATCTCCAAGAAGGATCTACCATGTCAGCCTGCTTTGTCCGGGCTGACCTGGGCGGAAACCTTTTGCCATTTGTAAATTTTCTGCATGTCAAAGGACCATTCTATCTCATAATTCGGCGTCCTTTAGACTACTGTGCTTCGGATTCTTTGGTACAATGCGTTATAAAGAAGCATTAACACTTAGGCTGCTAAGTATGGAAGGGGATATCCGCCAATTCACTCATTATTCATGATGAGACTTTCATTATTCCTGATGAAATTTTCAACTATGTTTTACAATGTTAACGTTGACTTACAATTACGTTTTGCCTATTTAATTGTTTATGTCGACATTTAAATTACTTTTTTTGTTACTTCAATTTACAATCAACTATTCTATCTAATTCCATCATATTTAATTATACATTCAACCTTCCTAATAATATTTGAGACATTTAATTTAATATCAACATTGTAATTATTTTAACAAAAGTTACTTCAACAATACAAGATAACAAGTGTAATACAAACAAGCACAATGTAAATACCAATGTAAACAAGCATAATGCAATAAGGATAATATGAAGCAGGAAACCACATCTCATTATTACGACAGGGGTTGCCACTGAGAAACTAAATTCTCCCTCAAGGCTAACGGTGCTGCGCTATTTTACTCAGACTTCCGGAACCTTAGATGTGGCAGGCCCTGATGATACCTACCAAGCATTGGACAGGTATGTATAAATATATTTATGTTAAGGGTGCTTTGTTACTTATTATACTCTGTCGAGTGTATATTGCGCACGGGCGCGTCTCATTGTAGTATAAATAGAGAGCGCGCCTCTATTCTGGTCATTCGACGGCTAGACTACACACTGTTTACGACTGCGTATAACCCGGCCGCCCACCCGTTTTCTTTTTTGGAGGGAATTATTTCATTACTGCATACATTTCTGTATTGCTTTTTATGTATTTAAGAGGTTGATATATGTTGAAAAATACGATTACAATGCGTAGCCTATTTCCGACTTCTGTTGTTTATTATTCCATAATAAGTTAATGCAATGGAACATAAATGTTTTATATTTGTCTGAGTGGAACGAAAGAAAATATAAATAACATTATCTCTTATTGATTTAGTGCTGAATCAACTTGGGAGAGGTGAGACAGGTTTGTGATTCGAACACGGGTATCACGCTAAAAGTGTGAGCGATGTACCACTGACTGAGCTACCGTAGCCGACTGCATTTATCACATGAATGTTGCTCATCTGTTTATTTTTTTATGTGTGAAGAGAAAAGGGGAAAAAAGAAATTTCAGCTGAATTCCATTTTCTACAATTTCGTTACATGTATACAGAATTAACCCGTTGAAAAAATGCATTTTTTACCGGTACGTAAAATTCACCGGATCAGGCATAGACCGGTGTATGGAATTACCGGAATAGACATGAATGGACCGGAAAAGACCGGAATAGACTTGGAAAACACGGCGTAGCGACACTTTGTTTATTGCATGTAGGAATGGGGCAAAGCCTGCACATAATCAGAGAAGCAAAAATAGGGATTTGCACCTTAGACTACAGAGAATGGACCTTTGTAAAGCCGTGTAAGACATAAGTTGGCGAGAACTGGTACTTGGCGAGAACTGGTTTAATGCCAGTACAAAAAGTATTGAAATATATAGCAGTTATCAATAGTCTGACAACCTGAAAATCTGTCTCCTACTCCTCTAATTTTTCCCTTTTTGACCACCAGTGCACCTATCCATGCTCTCCTGGATTTCCTTTAAGCAGTACTCCTCACATTATTCTTTCCAAGCCGCTGGTGGCTTCCCTACCCGCCATTTTCAAAACTATTTCAGTTATGCCCGGGCGACCAGTGTAACTATCCATGCTCTCCTGGATTTTCTTTTTACCAGTACTCCGCACAATATTCTTTCCAAGCTGCTGCCGGGTTGCACACCTGCCGTTTTCAACACTATTTCAGTTATGTCCTGGCGACCAGTGCACCTATCCATCCTCTCCGGGAATTTCTTTTACCAGTACTCAGCACATTATTCTTTCCAAGCCACTGGTGGCTTCCCTACTCGCCGTTTTCAACAATATTTCAGTTAGGCCCTGGCGACCTGTGCAACCATCCATGCTGTCCTGGATTTTCTTTTTACCAGTACTCTGCACAATATTCATTGAAAAAGTGTGACTGAAAAATTAAAATGTGTTTTGAGAAGGGTACAAAACATTGTGGGAAAAGGAGAAAATGCTGGTTACCAGCAGCTGGTTACCAGCATTTTCTCCTTTTCCAACAATGTTTTCAAAAGGCTTCTCTCTCAGGGTTGTTAATTGTTGTTAATTTAAAAGTCGTGACAGTGTGGTAAAGGGTTAATCTGGTAAAAAGTTATGAAGAGAATGTTATTTTTCAGCAAATAAAGGCTGTTAAACAGTTTTTATTTTCTTTTATTTCTTGCAATGTAAGATCAGACTGCACAAACATGCAGGCTGATCTTAACCTCCACTTTTAACTGAATGAGAATGCTGATAGTGCAGCCCAAGATATAACTGGTACGACAAATTGTAGACCATTCCAGCAATATACTCAAAAGAATAGAGGGTAGATAGTGTTGCCCAAGATCGGACTGCTCATATATGCAGTCTGATCTTAATCTGCACTCTCTCCTGACCCTAACCCGTCTTCTTTCAAAGGACAAATCTTTTCAGCATACTGGTTTTCTTCATGTTATTGAAGACTGAAGTCTAAGATCAGACTGCACAAACATGCAGGCTGATCTTAACCTCCACTCTTCACTTAATCAGAATGCAGACAGTGCAGCCCAAGATCAGACTCGAACAACAAATTTTAGACCATTCCAGCAATATACTTAGAAGAATCGAGGGAAGCGAACAAAATCCCTCCTTTTGGGTGGGGCTTAAATCTACAGGGTACCTTTTAAAAGGACAATATAAAACCATAGCCAACACATTTCTTCTTCCGTTTGGAGAGTAGAGTCATAGCTTAAAAAGACGAAGTTGTGTCTTTGGTCTTTTATTTATTCATATGTCTCCAACATTTTTCTAATGGTGTTTGTGTAGAGTGCAGCCTAAGATCAGACTGCACGAACAGGCAGGATGATCTTAACCTCCACTCTTTACTGAATGAGAATACAGCTGAAGATTAGACTGCACCTACATGCAGTCTGTCTTTACTTATTTTTCTTTCGTTCATTATCTTTGTAGACAGTGCAGCCCAAGATCAAACTGCTCATATATGTAGTCTGATCTTAATCTGCAGTCTCTCCTAACCCATCTTCTTTGAAAGGACAAATCTTGTCAAGATTTGGTTTTCTTTATGTTATTGGAGAGTGCAGTCTAAGATCAGACTGCACAAACATGCAGGCTGATCTTAACTTCCAGTCCTAACCGATTGAGAATGCTAATAGTGCAGCCCAAGATCAGACTGGAACGACAAATTTTAGACCATTCCAGCAATATACTTAGAAGAATAGAGGGCAGGTAGTGTGGGCCAAGATCAGACTGCTCATATATGCTGATCTTAACCTACACTCTCTTCTACAGCTTCCCATCTTCTTTCAAAGGACCATATCCTTTCAAAGGACAAATCTTTTCAACATTTGGTTCCCTTCATGTTATTGAAGACTGAAGTTGAAGATCAGACTGCACAAACATGCAGGCTGATCTTAACCTCCACTCTTAACTGAATAAGAATGCAGCCAAAGATCAGACTGGACATACATGCAGTCTATTCTAAAGTTCCACTCTTCAATATATCTTTACAACATTTTTCAATTGCTGTTTGTGGAGAGTGCAGCTTAAGATCAGACTGCACATTTATGCATTCTGACCTTATACTCCACTCTTTACTGAATGAAAGTGCAGCCCCACTTAGTCCCTCTGTCCTTACTTATTTTTCTTTCCTTCATAATCTTTGTACATAGTGCAGGTCAAGATCAGACTGCTCTTATATGTAGTCTGATCTTAGTCTCTTCTACGGCTACCCATCCTCTTTCAAAGGACAAAATTTTTCAAAATTTTGTTCACTTCATGACAGTGAAAATTGCAGCCTTAGAGCTAAATGCAAAAACATGCAGTCTGATCTTATACTCCACTCTTTACTGAACGGGAGTGCAGCCCAAGATCAGACTGCACATACATGCAGTCTTGTTCTAAAGCTCCAACTTTCAATATCTTTTCAACATTTTTCTTATGGTGTTTGTGGAGAGTGCAGCCTAAGATCAGACTGCACGTACATGCAGTCTTGTTCTAAAGCTCGAACCTTCAGTATCTTTCAACATTTTTCTAATGGTGTTTGTGGAGAGTGCAGCCTAAGATCAGACTGCACATACATGCAGTCTGACTATACTCCACTTTTAACTGAATGAAAGCGCAGCCGAAGTGCAGCCCAAGATCAGACTGCACCTACAGACAGTCTGTCTTTAATTAATTTTCATTCTTTTATAATCCTTGCAGACTGCTCATATATGCACCAATCTCTTCCTCTTTGACATAGGTGGGCTCAGGGGATCAAGACGAACATTTTGATACCCAATTTGATGGGTTTTGACCCCCCCCCCCCCCAAAAAAAAAAAAATCTGTTTTCAAACCCAAACGTCCGAGGTGCGACCCGGTCAATGAGAGGTAACTGTCAAAATTTCGAATTACTTCAAATTTGGCACACACAAACTTCCAGCTATACTTATCATAACCCACTAATTGAAAGTGGGCTAACTTAAGTATGGTCTTAGATTTAAGCATTTGAAAGTGACGTAAGTCGCAAAAAATTGCGACCCTGCTGGCCGAAAAACCTACACGCCTGCCGGTATTTTACCTCTGTCAAAGTGATTCATGCCACCACGAACTTTCACACTACACATCTGCTTACAGGCGGACTTGTTTCCTTGGGAAAAATATAGCGTAGCACCGTGCAGGGGAGCTGTCGTTTTTTTAAGAGTTACCTCCCATATTTTAGAAGGGCCAAATTTCAGCGCAAAGAAGAATTCAATTTCGTCGTTTGTCTTTTACTTGTCCTTGTTGTCATTATAAACTGGAAATTGAAACTTTTGAAATGATTTTTAGTAAAACTCTTTTGGTTGATAATTTATAATTTAAACATCGATCTTTTTCGTTGTGTTAAGAATGTCGATATGAAATTAAATGTCTCAAATATATTAGGAAGGGTTAAATGAAGAATTAAAAAATGATAGAATTAGATAAAAAATAGTTTGTTGTAAAATGAAGTAACAAAAAAAGTAATTTAAATGTCAACATAGACAATATAATAGGCAAAACGTAATTGTAAGTCAACGTTAAAATTGTAAAACATAGTTGAAAATTTCATCAGGAATAATGAAAGTCTCATCATGAATAATGATTGAAATGGCGGATATCCCCTTCCATAGCTAAGCACGACCCACTGACCTTTTGCGGACAGTGTGGATCAAGATCAGACTGCACAGAACGTGCAGTCTGATCTTGGATCTACACTGTCCGATAAGGAAATATTTCCCATGCTCCCAGAACTTTGAAATACCAACCTTTTGGTTTTTACCATTGTCTTGAAATTTTCATTTAACCCTTTCCCAAACAAGCCCTGGCTTTCACGTGTCTGGAGTACAAGTCTTTTGAAAACACTTTGGGAAAAGGAGAAATTGCTCATAACGAGCAATTTCTCCTTTTTCCACAGTGTTTTCTACCCTTTTGGAGAACTTTCTGTCATTTTCATCAAATTTAAAATTGTCGTCTGCAAATTCTTTCAATTTGGACCAGTCTAAAATTCATCGTATGGGAAAGGGTTAAGTTATTTAGCAAGATAAGGGTTAAGCTCCCTTTCCCCTAGGCGACTCTCACATACATCCACCTGCTTTTTTTCCAGATGTTATCCAAAAGCAGTTTTAGTTTTTCTATACAAGCTTCGTTCTCTATAACCTAATATACAATCATGTACTCGTATAAGACATGGTCTTAACCCTTATCCTGCTGAATAAAAGAAATGAAACTTTCAAGCCGATTGTATAAGCACAAAACTTTCCTGTTTCAAAGGGATTTTTGGAGGGAAAATATCTTCTTATCGGACAGTGCAGATCAAAGATCAGACTGCACGTTCTGTTCAGTCTGATCTTGATCTACGCTGATCTTGATCTACGCTGTCCGCAAAAGGTCAGTTAGTCGCGCTTAGCAGCCTGAGGTTAATGCGTACGACCTGCCAAATATGACATTCGGTTATTTGTCAGGACTTTTCAGGTATGTCTCTCATGTCTCTCATCGTAAAATTTTCCCATTCAACCGTGAAATGGAAATTTCAAACCGCTATGAATATATGAAACGAATCTGATTGGTCAATAAAGATAATCCATTTTAAAATGACTGTAAGGTGCTAAAATAAGAATTGGCCAATCACAGATGTTTGGCGTATTCACAGTGGTATTAAAATATGTCCCTCTCATATTTCACTTTTGATGAAGATACTTTAGGTCATGATTGCGTATTAAGTTGTGGAAAGTAAAGATCCAGAAAAGAACTGCACTGCCTGATCTCGATCCGTAGTGCCCGCCCAGTTTCTTTTGTCGCTTAACCCTATACCGAACGACAACATTTTGGACTCGTCCAAATTCAAAGCTGCTTCAGACGACAAATAAAAGGTTGTACAAATGATGAAATTTGTATCAGAAATGATAGAATGAATCTCACAATGTTTTCAAACACCTTTCGCTGAAGGGTCATTAAAATATGCGAATTATGTGGTAAAGTGCTAATGAGATTGAAAGGTAAAAACCATCTACATGTAGATACTTTTCACTGATTTGCTTGTATTGTTGCTACAAAAGAAGAACTTTCATTTTAGGATGAGATTTCTGAGAAAGAATTACTTGCCCGACAACGCAGGCTCTGGATCGAACTTATGAGTTCAGATTTCACAAAAGATTCACGCGTTAGACGATAGACCACATGCGTTCGTGGCTAAATTGATACTGTGGTGTCAAATTTGTAGTCATCAAGTCCTGGTTCGATCTCTACTGATGACGCTTGTTACATAAAAGGTCAATGAGTCGCGCTTAGCAGCCGAAGGGTTGAAATGTTGAGAGCAATTAAAACAACATTCAAACAGAACACATGTCAAGTAAGAGGAATCAGTTATCAAAGTGTAACATACACCTCGACAGTAAATTTTGGAAAGTTTTTCCTCCAGGAACGTCCGTGTTTAACCCTCATCCTGCCATACGCACTCTCTATAACCATTACCACACAATGCGGAGTTTTAAAGCCTTTGGAAAATTAGACTTTTGAAAACATGGTTATTCGCATTTTCTCCTTTTGCCACTATGTTTAGAAACAAATGCAATCATTTGAGCCACATTTAATTGCGTCTGCAAATGCTTTGAATTTGGTCCAGTCTAAAATTTTGTCGTGTGGTAAAGAGTTAAATGAGAGATAAGACTAAGCTCCGCCTGCACATATATTGCCGTCTGATCTCGATCTACCCTCTCCGCTTCTCTACAAATGAGCTATGCTCTGTGAAAAGGGTGCTTAATGTATCTGCGAAAAGTATCGACCAAGGTCAGCCTGCGCAGTCCGCGCATGCTGACCTGAGCCGTAACTTCGCAACTGGTCAATTTTCCACGTGTCAAAGGACCATTCTACCTTATGGTTCTGTTAGTACATGTAGTTTAAAAAGTGGCTATTATGGCTCCATAATTATATGTTGGCTTGCCTGGAATCATGTATCACGGAGATGCATTATGCCCCTTTTTGCCAGAGCATGTCTTAAATTGTTTTAACCAAGTAGAGTAAATGTATTTTGTTAGAAAGTCAGCAATACTGGTTATAGAAGGAGATTGTTTCGTCGCTAAGCAAATAATTATGTGTCTTTAGAACCTATAGGATGAAGGCTTTTGAAAACATTGTGAGAAAAGCAGAAAATGCTGGTAAACAGCATTTTCTCTTTTACCAACCATGTTTTCCACCATATCTAAAAACCGATCTAATCATTTGATCCAAACTGAATTTGTCGTTTGCAAATACTTTCAAACTGGTGGAGAGTAACATTCAGTCGCATGGAGGAGAGTTAACCTTTGTCTTCTGATACGCCACCATTGATGTACATGGAAATTACAGACAGACTAAACTAAGATAAGACTGACATACGTGCAGTCAGATCCCGGCCTTCACTAGAAGTCCGGGCCCTGCGATTTCCATTATTTTACCAGTAAACAGGAAGAAAACTATTTCGTTGGCGAGTGGACAATATAAATAAAGGAAGGAGACGGTTTAATCCCACACTTGTGTTTTACGACCCTGGGGGAGAAACTTTTCGAAAACATTATGAAAAACGGTGAAAGCGCTGACAACAAGCATTTCTTCATTTCCCGTCAAGTTTTCTATCTTTTAACAGAAAAATCCCATCATTTGAGCCGAATTGTATTTGCTGATCGTCGTCTTGCTTTTTGCAATAGGTCAATTTTCTACATGTCCAAAGACCAGTTTACCTCATGATTCAGTCGGTTGTTAGAGAAAACGAATTTTACGTATCCATCATTATGTGATGTCTTGCTTGGTATCATGCATTACGGAGATGCATTAAGCCCCCTTTTGCCAGAGCATGGCTCAATATTAAACTTTTCATATTTTATACTGTCCTAACATAATCTCAAAACAGGATTACACGAAATTGTAATGAACCCAAGCAAAAGCCCCTTCGGTGCGCAACAGCAGCATAAGGGTTAACGTGCCACAATGACCAATCGACAAGAACTATAACATGTCATTGTATACAAATTAGCAGTATTTAGGAGCCTTTACAAATTGATCGGAACGGGTCACTTCTGCTAAACTAACTCTCTAATGATCACAGGTCATAGCTGGTCGATTCTACCTATTTTTCCCTCTTTCCACGGAATCTCACTGATTAATCAATAGAAATAGCTACAAATTTATGAGAAAGTAAATGCAAAGATAAAAATCGGACTCGTTACCGTGCAAAGATGTCACAGTAATGAATGAAGTCATTCATGTATTTAAACCTTTACTGCACAATGACACCTTTTAACGCCCCTGGGAAAGAAGCCTTTTGAAAACATTGTGGGAAAAGGAGAAAGTGCTGGTAACCAGCATTTTCTCCTTTTCCCACAATGATTTCTATCCTATTAAAGAAAAATTGCACCCTTTGAGCCACATTGAAATTGTCCTCTGCAAATGCTTTCAATTTGGACAAGGCTAAAATTTTGTTGTCTGGTAAAGGGTTAATATTACATTTAATTTCAAGCGTATACTAAAGGATTAAGTGAACACTTTCAATCGCTAGTAAAAGACCTTAACCCATATCCTGCTAAATAAAGTAAACAAAACTTTCAAGCCGACAGTAAAAACCAGAATGATGTTATTTCAAACTTACTTTTTGGAGAACAAATGTCTCCTTATCGGACAGTGTAGATCCAAGATCAGAGTGCACGTTTTGTGCAGTCTGATCTTGATCTACACTGGCCGCATAAGGTATTAGAGTCGCGCTTAGCAGCCAAAGGGTTAGATTGCCATTTCAAAGATCCATTTTGCGGTAAGTATCGGACAGTGTAGGTTGAAGATCAGAATGCACGTTTTGTACAATCTTGGGGGTCCTGCGTGGCTCAGTGGTAAAGTGTCGAACTCATAATCTTTTGGCCCCGGGATCGAGCCTCACTGGATCAACTGGGTTCTTCGTGGACAGGTGTCCTTGAGCAAGACACTTCAGAGCCCTAGCCTTGTACTGGTAAAATCTAGGACATACATGAATATGTGAGCTATCGCCGTGATATGAAATAACGTTGAAAGCGGCGTAAAACACCATTCAATCAATCAATAAACTGTACAATCTGACCTTGACCTACACTTTCCGCAAAGGCTGATTGAGTCGCCCTAAGTAGCCCAGGGTCCGTATTCACCAATCATTCTTGAGGCCATTCTTAGCCTTATCCCCAAAGATTTTCTAAATTTGAAAGTAAAACAACTCTCGATTGGATCAACCGAATGGTTTAGCCAATCAGAAGTTGTGTCACATTCAAATATAGAAATTTCTAGAGAATAAGACTAAGACCGTTGTTAAGAATAGTTGGTGAATACGGGCCCAAAAGGTAGTTCGACTTCGTTAAACTTTTTGTCTCCTAAAATTCATTTTAAAATCGAGACTTGTAAAAAGATATGAATAATAAACATATATCAATGTATATTATACAAGTGAAAATATTGTGACAGAAGAAGATAGTGCTTGCCTCTGCCTCTCTCTCTCTCTCTCTCTCTCTCTCACACATATACGAGGTGAGCTGCGTAGTTTCATGATGTGTTTTCGAGAAAGCATCAAGTGGCTTGAAATATAAATGTATTGCACTGAGTACTGATTAAATAAAGTTCAGGAATGCATGGAGCGCAATAGCCGCCGCGCTATAATTAAAATTTTCAAAATGGCGTTAACCTTTCCCACACAATCCCGAGTTTTAACGACCATGGAGCAGAGGTTTTTGAAAACTGTGGTAAAAGGAGAAAATGCTGGTAACAGCATTTTCTCCTTTTCCTACAATATTTTCTACCCTATCAATGACCGAAATCATCATTTGAGCTACCTTTAATTTGTCATCTGCAAATGCCTTCAATTCGGTTGAGTATAAAACTATGTCCTTTGGTAAAGTGTTAAACACCAGCAGGCAAACGTTGAAATCGAATTGCAAGGCCAAGGGGGAAAAAAGCCTGTAAAAGGAAATAACTCCCTCACTATGGTGAAATTTTCTCTTAAAGAGTTTTCGTTCCTGCCACAAGAAAACCACTGCTAGTGAAACCCTCTTCGTGTGTATTTCAATGCTTTTGGTGTCTTTTGCGAAGACTAGCGAAATATCGGATTATATTTCAGTGTAAAAGACATAAAGCTTGTTTTATATCCCCACGGGAAATTAAAAAAGGCATCAGTAAGAAAGAAAGACAGAAAAAGCTGATCAACAGCGTGCTTGCACCAGCTATCGTGAAAAGTTTTGCCTTCTAAATCTTTCAACGCTTATGTGTGAAACCTGTGACTTTTGCTGACATTGTTGATCAAAATCAGACTGCACAGGGCGGAAAATCGTCATTTAGCTGATGTACAGAAATGCATCTGAAAATATTGTGACACAAGGAAAAATTGCTCATTTCGAGCAATTTCTCCTTGTGTCACAATGTTTTCAAATTTGATCAGCTGTGCGACAAAACAAAGAGTCGTCTGACCGTTGTAGTGTGAAGTGAGAGTGAAAGAACTCTATCTAGGTCAGACAACAGCTTGCCATTACCATCAAAAACACAATATGATGAGTTTTTACCCGAGAAAAAAAATGACAACGTAGTAATTAATTTAGCGTTATAGATATCAACCCTTTTAGACTGAAAATAAAGACATTGGTTTTACAGGGGCCTATACAGACTTTTAATAATCGTACCAGATTAAAAAAAATGTTTTATAGTTTGCAAACTATTAAAAGATAAAAAGAGAAGTGTTTAAATAAAGGAAATATTGGTATATCTTAAAGTGATACGAAGCATTCTAAATCATTTTTAAGATTTCGCACCAGAAATTCGCAAGGCCCTGTTGGAATGTCACATGATCAATAACACGCGTTGGCTATGTTGTTGAGTCGAATTCAAATGCGTACGATGACGCCATTTTTGATATCGTGCAAATAGATGGAGTTACTGATTGCAAAACGACCAGCCAATTTCTTTCCTAGGATTGATGATAGTCATTTCGACAGGATTCATTCCTCTCTCACAGTTGATCATTGTTTCGAAATTGATTATGTGGCTTGGAAAGAATATTGTGCGAAGTAGTGGTAAAAGAAAACTCCAGGAAAGCATGAATAGGTGCCCTGGCCGCCGCGATATAACTGACGTATTGTTCAAATGGCGCCAAACACCATACAATTAATTATCAGAGCAAAACGACCAATCCGTTTTTAAACTCTAACTTGCGTTTCTTTGCGCTTGCAGAGAAGAAATATATTTTGTAGTAATTATCTTTGATTTATAGAGCAAAACGACCAATCCGTTTTTAAACTCTAACTTGCGTTTCTTTGCGCTTGCAGAGAAGAAATATATTTTGTAGTAATTATCTTTGATTTATAGAAATTTATAAAAAATCAAAATTGCCTTTTTTTTTTTTCATTTGTCGTTTGTCTGCTAAAACCAGCGTACGTTACAGTCAGCAAGCTACTTATTCCGTCTTGCACTGGAATACTTCTGAAGACATTAAATAGACATAATGGTAAACGTAGGAAATGCTCGTTTTCCAGGTGCTTGTGTTCATTGCAATGCATATCACATATTCGCATGAAATTGCAACATACAACATTACAAAACGCAATGGTATAGAGCAAAGATAAACAGCAGCGCACCTTAAAGGGGCCTTCATAATTTTGTTTGCTGTGACAAATAATCGTTTCTTTTAAAACTACTAAATACCTCGAAATATACACATTTCCCCGCAAACATGAAGACACTGGGCGGTTACCTGCTGTGAAATGGTGTGGTTTTTGCGATCAAATAAAGCGATTTTCGGTTTGCCATCGCTGACTCCGTCTATTGTTATGACACCAAATACGACATTTGATATTTCAATTGCATTCCCACACACCTTTGCACAATTCTGGCCCGAAATCTAAAAATACAACTGAAAAATGTTTTATCTTTCTCCTTTACTGGTGGTTGTCAGGTATTGCTTTACTAAATTCAGTGATGAATTTTTTTCCAAGCTTGGTGTGATTATTAAAAACTGAACAGACCCCTTAACAAAACACTGTAAGTAGTAGAGAAAACACAGAAAATTGGCACAACAATAAATAAGCTATGATTATCTCCCTTCCTTACCCCCGCACCCCGCAAAAATGAAAAGAAAAGGAAAAGAAATTGCTCCATGACATATACTGTATGGGATCTGACATGAGTTGGCATTTGAGATAAAATTTTATTCCACAAGTCCAGAAAAAATTTATTCCGCGAGCCTTCTGCGAACTTTACATTTTATTTTTTGTCGACGAGTTTAATGAAATTTTACCCTTAAAAGCCAAGTAATATGAGAGTCATTTTTTTATCACAAAACTATCTTTTTCTGCCATTACGAATTTTCTATCTTACACACGTTTGAGACATACAAGTAGTGCCGTATTTGGTCAACACTCTGTAGTCATACGCCTCATTTCTAAGACAGATCCAGATTTCTTTGCCAAATTACCTGTCAAAATCGGTGATTGTGACAAAGCTGCGAAATTTATCATCTTTAGATTCAAAGCAAAATAATCATTTGCAAGTTTCTTTGGAACTATTTACGTCCGTTATGTACCTGTCAAAGAAGCGAATAGGCTTCAAGTAAATTTCAGAACCCATGTAAATGTGGGTCTGTTTTAGTAAATCATGAACTGTAATTCTTGATATACAGTTATGTGCTAAAAAGAATCTAACATTCGTTGGCTTTTGTGGTAAATTTTAATTTAACTGGTCTTCAAAAGAAAACGTTACTAAGCTCGGCAAAGGCTCGCTTAATAACA
Organism: Tridacna gigas; assembly: GCA_945859785.2. NCBI lineage: Eukaryota > Metazoa > Mollusca > Bivalvia > Cardiida > Cardiidae > Tridacna > Tridacna gigas. The sequence goes on from OX244030.2 coordinate 25,551,726, forward strand.
TTCTTTCTAGATTCGTTTGATGAAATTTTAACTCAAATGCCAACTCATGTCAGATCCTATAGATCACATAACTGTACTCGTATCTCAATACTTATAGTGCATAATTTGTTAAAACATAGGTCTACTTGAAAGTGAAATTTACATGAAAGCTATTCACTTCTTTGACAGGTGTGTAAATGTACATTACGGACAAAAAGGATAGTTCGAAAGAAAATTGGATATAATGATTTTTTTACATATAAAAGATGACAAAATTCGCAGCTTTGCCACGATCATCAATTTTGACAGTTACTTTCACAGAGAAATCTTTCTTGGCATTGTTTTAGAACTAAGGCGTGAGATTACAGAGCTTTGACTAATACGTCACTATTTGCTTAAAGCAAACGAGTGTAATGGCTGTATTACACTGAAAATAAGGGTAGTTGTGTGATAAAAAATATATCACAGCAGATATAAAATAGAATGACGAATCAGAAAACCAAGATAAAAATTGTAATAATGAAAATAGTAACTTTAGAATAAGTCACGTTGTATTCATATAGTTCGGAAAAATCATAAAATTTCAATATAGCCTGAGAAGATAATTGTTTTTATTTGGTTGTATGTGAGCGAAAATTACGAAAGCTTACCTCTCTCTCTGTCTCTGTCTCTCTCTCTCTCTCTAAATATACTGTACAAACAGTTCTAACTGCGGGTTTACTCACACTTTATAACAGTACAGCATAAAAGAGAATGATAAGGCAGAAAAACAACATAAAACATATAAGCCGCGCTCTAGCAAAAGGGGGTTTGCAATTTCCGTGCATTGTACCAACCAAGTCATCATATAATTATGGATCCATAAAGTCAGTTCTGTCTAACAAACGACTGAATCTGGAGGTAGAATGGTCCTTTGATATGCAGAAAATTTACAAATACATGTAGCTAAAAATTTCGTCTCAAGTCAGCCTGCGCGGACAGCGCAGGTTAACCAGGGTCGGTAATCTCTGCGAGAAATAGCGGAAGAAGGAACATTATGTTGCACTAACGTTCTGGGTCTTTTATTTGCTGTCCCAGTGGCGTGAGAAAAGTTTCACATCTAGCACGACCTTTTGTCTCGCGCGATATCAAAATTTTCCCACACAGCTCGAAGGAAATACAATAGAGGCCAACGAAAGTTATGACAGCATAATATTCTGTATCCATTACTTTTGTTTAGAATTTTACAAAGTTCACACACAAAGTTGATATAGTCAGTAAACAAATGCAAGGCACATTCAGTTGAATTCGATTTGAAAAACAGAGGTGGAGGGCGAATCTTACCGCCGGGGGAGGAGAGGGGGAGGGGCGGGAAGGACCTCTGAGAACGGCGCATCAAAAAATCTGCAAACGATATTATTAAAAAGCGATTAGATAATCTCTGCATCAAAAAGCAGTACTAAATGTTGAAAACAGGAGCTTAAATTCAATTCTTAACTTGGTGTTAATTGCAACAAAGTTCCGTAAAGAACTGTCTAGTTGGGCGAAGTGCTTTCAAATTGTTTGTACTGCATGACATAGTACAGCAGCGGAACTGATATCACAGTGCTCAATACTGTAAATGACAGAGCACAAGACAAAGCGGTCCTTCTTTACTAGTCTTCCAAATTGAAAGCAGTTACAGACGACACATAAATCTGGCTCAAATTGCGGGCTTTCTGTTTGAAAGGGTAGAACACTTTGTGGGAAAAGGAAAAGATGCTGGTTTCCCACAATGTTTTCAAAAGTATTGCTTTTCGGCGTCGTTAAAACACTGTATTTCTTTACACAGGGATAAACATAACCAAATGTCGAAGCTTTTCTTTGGCTGCATCTTGGATAAAAACAATACCAATTAACAACGTTTCTTTTTATTTCGGGGTTTCATGTTCTTATTATTACTATTATTATTATTATTATTCACATAAAAACTATAAGAAAGAAATCTAGAATGTTATTAAGCATCTTAGAGTTTTTGCTTAAAGCAAGAAATAACTAATTTACTGCAACAGACACAAACTGCCACAAACATAAAAGACTGTAAAACAGCATCAAAACTTATAACTCTTTCTCCGTTAAAAAAATAAATTCGTCTTTTTGAGAGCTGGAAAGTGCAAACACAAAGTGTGCTTTAGTCAATTTTGAATCAATTAACGGACGGTGTAGATCCAAGATCAGACAACCATCTCGTTCTGTGCTGTTTGATCTTGGTCCAAAACGTTTGTAATTAACCTTTATACGAGTACGTCACTTTTAGCGCGCAAAATGCAATCTTATCACCGCCAACAGGCAACTACATGGAACTTGCAGCAAATCAATGTTTAAAATATTGATGTAAGAGGTGCAATTACTCTTATCAAGCAATTATTACACCTTTTACCACAAAATGTCCCCATATACCCATATTTATGTATCAAAATGAATTCTCTACCAACTGAGGAACAAAGCCTGTGAAAGATTGTGGGAAAGGGAGAAAAACGCTGGTGCCCAGCATTTTTCACCTTTTCCCACATGTTTTCTAGCCTTTAAAAGACAAACCCTTTTCATTTAATCCACATTCAATTTATCGTCTGCAAATACATTGGAACTATTACTTTTATCATTTTGAATTACATTAAATTGAAAGCAGCTGCAGTCGACATATTTGTAATTGTTACAAATGAACTAAAATTCTCTGATATGATACAACACATTGTGGGAAAAGGAGAAAATGCTCGTTGCCAGCATTTCATCCTTTTCCCACAATCTGTTCTAACGGCTTCTTCCTCAGTGTCTTGAAAACACGGGATTGTTTCGTAAAGGGTTCAGTTTGTTTCTCGTTTATTTAGTGTTAAACGTCATTTTCAACATTGTTTCAGTTATATCGCGGTGGCCAGTGCGCCTATCCATGCTTTTTCTGTGTATCTATTGCCAGTACTTCGCATATCATTCTTCCTAAGCCACTGGCTGCTTCCCCACATAACCATCGTCGAAACAAAGATCAGTGGTGAGAGAGGAATGGGTAAAGAATCAAGGGTAGTACATTAGACGGATTACTCTAGCGTAGAGTAGTGTCGTCTGCAGCGTAAAGTATTGTTTATGAAGCAATTACCTAGAATTATTGTAGAACAAGGACAAAGCTATTTTATTTCCATGGAAATATCTGAAGCAGACGAAATAATTAGGAAGAGATTGACCCAGTCCTCAGGCATTTTTTTTTACATAAAATCCATTTAATATATAATCTATTTGAATACTGATCATCAAAGCAAACAGTGCCGAGCTATTATGCATTATTTTTCATAAACGGTCTTAAAGTGGCCTTGTCAGATTTGTTAGTTGTAAATTTTTTTTGTTTTGTTTTGTTTTCCCTTTTGTGATGTGATAAATAGTACAAAATATATTTTCCTTGCAAAAGCAAGGAACTGCAATGCTATAAGCAATAAAAGATGCAGATTTAGAGTTAGAAAACGGGTAGGTCGCCGGTTGCAAGTATTAACTCCGTCTATTAATTTATGAGATCTAATATGACTTTATCCCACTTACGTATTTGAATACGGTCCCACACAATCCACGCACGTAACTGATCACGTGACATTACCTTCGCGAAATTCTGGTGAGAAATCTAAAACTACCTTAAGAGGCTACGTAGCCCTTATCTTTTTGCTTACATTTGTCTTTCTTCTTAACCGATGCCAAGTAACTCCTCGTTTATCTCTTTACCAAACAACAAAATTTTAGACTAATCCAAATTGACAGCATTTGCAGACGACAAAATATATGTGACTCCGAGATTGGAATTTGTTTTAGGAAGGGTATAAAAAAAAACGTGGGGAAAAAGAGAAAATGCTGGTTACCAGGATTTTCTCCTTTTCCCAAAATGTTTTCAAAAGGCTTCTTTTTCAGAATCGTTCAACTCGGATTTGTCAGGTAAAGAGTTTATTAAGTGATGAGTCATTTTTGAAATTTGATGAGATTGTCAAGAAAGATTTGAATCGCCCCCTTTAAAAGTACGACAACTGATAAAGCCCGTTATGCAAACGATCGCCAGCACTTGACTACCTGGCTATTAAAGCTGGTTACCAGCTTGTCTTCTTTTCTTGCAGTGCTGTCCGCCTTTTCAAGGACAAATCTCACAATTCTAGTCACATTTATTTTGCCGATTGCAAATGCTTTCAATTAGGACATGCTTTATAATGTTGTTGTTTAGTAAAGAGTTCACCCTTTACAAAATATCTCGAATTTAAACGAGCCTGTAAAAATGACTCTTTAAAACATCGCGGGAAATGGATTGATTGTACACTGTTTAAAGCTGTTTTCAACATTATTTCAGTTATATCGCGGCGGCCAGTGCACCTATCCATGCTTTCCTGGGCTTTCTTTTACCAGTACTCCACACAATATTCTTTCAAAGCCACTGGCTGCTTTCCCACATAACCATCGTCGAAACAATAGTCAGCGCTGAGAGAGGAATGGATCCTGTCGCAATGACCATCATCAGTCCTTGGAAAGAAATTGGCAAAGCCGGGGATCGAACCAGCGACCTCCTGTTCTCAAGTCCTGAACGCTACCTGTGGGAAATGGAGAATATGTTGGTTAACAGGCTGACCTGGGCCGAAACTTTCCGCTATTAATCAGTTATCTGTATGTCAAAGGACCAGTCTACCTTTTGATCCAGTCGTTTGTTAGACATAATGAATTTTATAGATCCCTAATTTTATGCGATGACTTGCTTGGTATGATGCATGACGGAGATGCATTAAACCCCTTTTGCCAGGGCATGGCTCAAATAAAAATATCATTAACGCTTCAGCGTCCAGTGCTGGTAACTATGCTTTTTGTCTTTAACTCTTTACCAAATGGCAAAATTTCACACTTGTCCTGACCAAAAGCATTTGGAGACAAATTAAATATAGTTATACAAATGATTTCTGTTTTTGAAACAGTAGAAAACATTGTAGGAAAAGGAGAAAATGCTGGTTACAAGCAGTTTCTCCTTTTCCCACAATGTTTTCAAAAAGCCCTCTTCGTGTAGGTCGTTAAAACTGGAGATTGTTTTTTAAGCAGTACTACCCTTAATACTATTTCCAAAGCATTTACTGTATTGCTTTACTTAATGGAATTCGAACTAGGTACGTTGGTGAGTTAGGAATCATGTCGCATTGACTTTCATCAATCGCAGGACAGAGTAAAATCGAGCATTACCACTGAGCAGTGGGTCCACTAGTTCGATCTTCGCTGGTCATGGTATGAATGGTATGAATGATTTTTTTTTTTTTTTTTCCCGTAACACTAGTACTGGTATTTAACCATGAAGCATGGACTGGTCAACTGTTGTTTTACATCGATTGAGAAACAAGTTCTTACAACTTATGGTAATCTCTCTCGATTCTGTTTCCTGGAAACTACACCAGTACTCGCGCCGAATGTGTGGGCCAATGAACAATCCCAAAGTTGACACCCTCTCCCGGGTATCGAACTCGGGACCTTATGGTTACGAGGCCGCCGCTCTACTTCACAACCACGGACACCTCATCAAAACTATTTTGTTGTTTTGACATGCATGGCTGAAGTACTGTAAGAAACGTTGAAACACCTCTCTCTCTCTCTCTCTCTCAGTTGTGCAAAATACAGCAATAGTGCCAGAGCTAATGTGAATTTTAATCAAAACTTCAATGCTTGAATCAACCCACAAATACTCTATACATTATAACTTGAACAACGAATGTGTCTGAGGTGCAAATTTCGGGGTGTTTTTTACGGTTACCTTTAATTCTTTCCCAACCCTCAACACTATTTCCAAAAACAATTATTGCTTTACTTAATTGAAGTGGAACTAATTCCTAACGACAAAATGCTAGACCTGTCCGAACTGGAAGCATTTGCAGACGACAATTTAAATCATGTCGGAAAATGAGTAACTGCTGGTGACCAGCATTTTCTCCTTTTCTCACGATGTTTTCAAATGCCTTCCTTTCTTAGGGTCATTAAAACTCGGGATTGTGTGGTTAATAGTTAATTTTTGGTTACCAGGGAAAAGATTTAAACATGACAGATTTCGTCTCTAAGAGAATTATAGACGTGCTTGCCGTGTCTTGCAAATTATTTAGACTTGAGTTTGCCACGAAGTTGCGTGTGCCTTTCGCGACAATGACTCGAACTGCTGGTAGGGAAGATTCGCAAATTCGTCCCTGATATGGGAGTGTGAAGTTGGCAGTAAGTTCGACAATCGGAGTTCGATATTCAATGTTGAAATGACAATGCTGTTAAGTTGAATTTCATGGCAGCAGTGGATTCGGTATTTTTTTCCCAAACTCAAGGGACAGTTACGAATAACAATTTGAACATCGAAATGAATTTCATGCCAGCAGTAAATTGGCGTGGTTATTTTTTTGTATGGGCATGCAGATGATATATGATCTCGAATACATATTTGAATATCGAAATGAATTTCAGGCTAGCAGCAGATTCGCCAAGATTTCAATATGGGCATGTAGATATGTATGAAATCGAAACTTGATTTGAATGTCGAACTGAATATCATGCTAGCAGCAGATTCGAAAAGATTTCTATATGGGCTAGCAGATGGTGTATGATATCGAATGTAGATTTGAATATCGAACTGAATTTCATGCTAGCAGCCGATACGTCAAAATTGCTATATGGGCCTGTAGAAGGTGTATGATATCGAATGTAGAAATGAATATCGAACTGAATTTCATGCTAGCAGCAGATTCGCTAGAATTTCTATATCGGTTTGTAGATGGTGTATAATATCGGATGTAGATCTGAATATCGAACTGAATGTCATGCTGGCAGCAGATTCAGTACAAAATAGGTAAATGGGAATGTAGATGGTGTATGATATCGAATATAGATATGAATATCGAACTGAATTTTATGCTAGTAGCAGATTCACCAAAATTGCCGTATGGGCATGTAGATGATGTATGATATTGAATATAGATTTCAATACCGAACATGAATTTCATGCTAGCAGCAGATTCGCTAGAATTTCTGTATGGGCAAGTAGATGGTGTATGAAATCGAATGTAGATTTAAATATCAAAATGAATTTCATGCTAACAGAAGATTTGCGAGAATTTCCCTTATGGACTTGTAGATAGTGTGTAATATCGAATGTATATCTGAATATCGAACTGAATTTCATGCTAGCAGCAGATTCGTTAGAATTTTTTATGGGCTTGTAGATGGTGTATAATATCGAATGTAGACCCGAATATCGAACTAAATTTCATGCTAGCAGCAGATTCGTTAGAATTTCTTTATGCGCTTGTAGATGGTGCGTAATATCGAATGTAGACCCGAATATCGAACTGCATTTCATGCTAGCAGCAGATACGATTGAAGTTCTATATTGCTTGTAGATGGTGTCTAATATCGAATGCAAAAATCTGAATATCGAACTGAATTTCATACTAGCAGCAGATTCACCAAAATTGCTGTACGGGCATGCAGGTTGTGTATGATATCGAATATAGATGTGAATATCGAACTGAATGTCATGCTAGCAGCAGATTAGTTAAAATTTCGATAAAATTGCTAAATGGGCATGTGGATGATGTATGATATTGAATATATATTTAAATAGCGAACTGAATTTCATGCTAGCAGCAGATTGTCCCGAATTTCTATATGGGCAATTTTGTCGGAATTTTAACTTATCTGCTGCTAGCATGAAGTTAGTTCGATATTCACATCTATATTCGATATTATACACCATCTGCATGCCCGTACAGCAATTTTGGTGAATCTGCTGCCAGCATGAAATTCAGTTCGATATTCAGATCTACATTCGATATTATACAGCACCTAAAAGCCTATAAGGGAAATTCTAGCGAATGTGCTGCTAGCATGAAATTCAGTTCGATATTCAAATCAACATTCGAGATCATACACCATCTACAAGCCCATATAGAAATTCTAGCGAATCTGCTGCTAGCATGGAATTCAGTTCGATATTTAGATCTACATTCGATATTATAACCATCTACAACGCCATAAAGAAATTCTTGCGAATCTGCTGAAAGCATGAAATTCAGTTCGATATTAAAATCTATATTCGAATTCATACACCATCTACGTGCCCATGCGGAAATTTTGGTGAATATGCTGCTAGCATGAAATTCAGTTCGATATTCAGATTTACATTCAATATTATGCACCATCTACAAGCCCATAAAGGAAATTCTAGCGAATCTGCTGCTAGCATGAAATTCAGTTCGATATTCATTTCTACATTCGATATCATACACCATCTACAGGCCCATATAGCATTTTGTCGAATCTGCTGCTAGCATGAAGTTCAGTTCGATATTCAAATCTGCATTTGATATTTTACACCATGTACATGCCCATAAAGAAATTCTAGCGAATCTGTTGCTAGCATGAAATTCAGTTCGATAATCAAATCTACATTGGATTTCATACAATATCTACATGTCAATATAGAAATCTTTGCCAATCTTCTGCTAGCATGAAATTCAGATCGATATTCAAATCTTCACTGGATTTTATGTATCATCTACATGCCGCTGCAGAAATCTCAGCGAATCTGCTGCTACCATGAAATTCAAATCGATATTTAAATCTACATTCGATATCATACACCATCTAAATGCCCATATGGAAATTCTAGCCAATCTGCTGCTAGCATGAAATTCAGTTCGATATTCAAATCTAAATTGGATTTTATATAACATCTACATGCCTATATAGAAATCTTTGCGAATCTGCTGCTAGCATGATATTCAGTTCGACATTCAAATCGAGATTCGATTTCATACATATCTACATGTCCATATGGAAATCTTGGCGAATCTTCTGCTAGCCTGAAATTTATTTCGATATTCAAATATGTTTTTCGAGATCATACATCATCTGCATGCTCATAAAAAAAAAACACGCGAATTTACTGCTAGCATGAAATTCATTTCGATATTCAAATCGTTATTTCTTGTTATTCGTAACTGTCCCATGAGTTTGAAAAAAAAAATCAAATCTACTGCTGCATGAAATTCAACTTAACAGCATATTCATTTCTACATTGAATATCGAACTCCGATTGTCGAACTTACTGCCAACTTCACATATCCCCTGATATTCATTCCTACGAGTATGTTTGCGTGGCTCCTACTGGATTTTATAATGAGCTTTTTTTACGTAACTTTAATGCACTTTACTGAAACTCAGGCAAATTACATAAAGAAATTACGTTAAGTGTTTCGACGTCAAAGGCGGTTTAAGACTTGTTGTTGATTATGTAGGAAAAGATCAGATTGCACAGTATGTGCAGTTTAATCTTGTATCTTCATTTTTCGATGTAGTAATCTATATATTCTTAACATAGTAAAATATCGGTCTTATTACCCTGACTAAAATATTATTTAGCAAGTGGTATCCAACCAAAATTCATTTCGGAAGTTTTGAGAAACTCTTAACAAAGAATGGAAATTTTTATTCCAGAGCAGTATGGCATGAAACTAAAATAACGACAGTAATACATGCAGAATACGCGCGGAAATGTCAAGGTTTTTTTTTTATAAAATTCAAATCTCTTTTAATACGGGGTAGCGGTTATTGCATAACAAGGGATAGATACATTTGGAACGCAGTTTTTTTGGGTAACGAAGGATAAATACATTTTGAACACGATAAATTGGAAACAAGGGATAAATAAATTTTGAACACATTCATTGGGTAGCAAGGAATAAATACATTTTGAACACTGTCATTTTTGGAAGGAAGGGTAATTACATCTTGAACATGATTTATAGGAAAAAAGGATACATACATTTTGATCACAGCTATTACGTAACAACGCATAAGAACACTTTGAATACAATTAATGGAAACCAAGGTATACACACACTTTGAACTAATTTATTGGGAAACAAGGGATAAATGCATTTTAAACACAGTTATTGCGTAGCAAGGGATAAATAAATTTTGAACAAGATTAATGGGTAACTAGAGAAAAAAAAATGAACGATTACTTGGAAACAAGGGATAGATAAATTTAGAACACATTTATGGGATAAGAAGGGATAGGTACATTTTGAACACAGTTAGTTTGGGTAACAAGGGATAAATACATTTTGAACGTGGAAGGAAACCAATTGCTAGACTTGCTGAGTTCTGGTTTTGAAGGTTGTGGGTTCGAAAGCTAGAGCCTGATAAAAATGAGTGTTGCAGTACTCCCCCCCACCCACGATGAGAGCGAACATTCGCGTTATTATGATTTTTCCCGACAAAATATTATCTTTCTCTCAAAAAAAACTTAGGGTCAAGATATAGTTTTAGGTTTTATGAAGAACATTTTAGTTCAATTGGTAGATTGGCCGTTTCTTGTTTTGAAGATCATGGGCTCGAGTTCCACCGTAGGTAATTTTTTCCCCTGTATTTTTCCCCAAACTAAGGGGAAAAAGCCACGTCTTTATTATCTTCCTTACAAAATATCAATATTCTTATACGCCCCCCTCCCCCATTTCCCTCCCTTCCCCAAAAAATATGGCGAAATCTGGGTTGATGCCCTTTTAAGAAAATGTATTGTTTGGTAATAGGTTAATTTCGTATGCAGACTAATTTACAAGAGGGTCATGATGGCCCTGTGTCGCTCCCCTGGCTAATACATGTATGTACAAACCATACACTTCAGACTTTACAATCCTCTGCCGAAAGTCTTCGAAAAAGAAGATTGACAAAGTTTCTCTATAAAAGCCCATGTGAAAATTGTGACCCCAGGGCGAGCCCTGTTTGACCTATAATTACGATTTCAAGCTATGATTATAAACTATAATTAACTGAATTCTGGTAGAGGTCAATAAGATAGAGCCATATACCAAAATAATATACGTCTAGGCTGTATGCTTATGAACAAGATTTTCAAAGTTTCTTTGATAAAGCATGAGAAGGTTTATTTCGGTTTTAACAATGGCTGAATTTGGAACAAATTCCGAAGAGATTCACTAGATAAAGCTTTATGCCAAATTTTTGCCTTACAGCTAAGATCAAGAAGATTTTAAAGTTTTCACTATAAAAGCCTTTGTAAAACTTGTGACCTCCTGGGACAGGGCTAGTTTTGACCCAAGGGCTATGATTTGTTGAATCTTAGTAGAGGTCTATTAGGTGAAGCTACATACCAAATTTGGTAGCTCTAGGTCATAAAGTTCAGAACCAGAAGATTTTTAAAGTTTTTCCAATATAAACCCATGCAAACCTTGTGACCCCCGGGGCAGGGTCAATTTTAGCCCCGAGGCTACAATTTGAAGAATCTTAGTAGAAGTCTATTAGATGGGGCTACATGCCAATTTTGGTAGCCCTGGGTCACATGATTTAGAACCAGAAGAATTTCAAATTTTTCCCTGTAAAAGCCCATATAAAACTTGCAACTGCCGGGGCTGGGCCAATTTTAGCCCCAGGGCTATATTTCGAAGAATTTATGTAAACGTCCATCAGATAAAGCTACAAGCTAATTTTGGAAGCCCTAGGTAATATGGCTTAGAACAAGAGGAATTTTAAAGTTTTCCCTATATAAGCCCATGTAAAACTTCTGATCCCCGGGGCGGGGTCAATTTTAGCCCCAGGGCTATAATTTGCACGCAGGGACGAACGGACGGACGCACGACGGACACCGGGCCATGACATAAGCCCGCTGGCCTTCGACCAGTGGAACAAAAACATCCCATGAGAGACGCAAGTTTAGAATAGAGATCGAATCATCTTTCATAATGGTACCGAAAATGATGTGGAAAAATGAGCCATTGCTGATTTTTTAACTATTATCATCTGTTATCACAATAATCTTCAAACGGGATCTATTACCACGTAAACAATCCAGATCAGCAATTATAATGATAATCTGATTATGACATTTGTGACATTTTTGCCGTCATACAACACAACAAAGTATGTCGTAAATATGCATAATTGATTTGTTATTGCGACATGTTGCAAATATATTACCAAAAAGCGTGACAGGTGCTTTTACGACGTTTCGAACGTGAAGCGTTGACGTAAAAAAACCGTATTTATTAGTCTGTCATTGCGGTTGGTTTATAACATTATGGTGACAGACCTTTAAGCTTGAGGCTAGATGAGAACAGTCAGTCTGTAACATTTGGTCATCTGATGCTAGTTTCGAATCCCAAAGACATTAGACGAGAGCATAATATCCAAACTACTGGGCAAAGAAAGAGATAATATATCAACAGGCTAAGTTAGAACAACCATCATTTTAAATTTGGTCGTTTGGTATTAGTTTGAATCCCAGAAACATGAAACAAGAAAATGTCGTCCTAATTCCCGGGCAGAAATAAGTGGCATCTCTAAAAGGCGGCGTTTAGGGTCGCAGAGAAACACAAAGACTATTTGATACCGGACGGACAGGACGAGAGAGACAGCGATTAACATAGATCTCTTTAAACCTTTGCCACGCAATCCCGATTTTTAACGACCCTGAAGAAGACTTTTGAAAACATTGTGGGAAGAAAGGAGAAAATGCTGGCAACCAGCATTTCCCCCTTTTCCCATAACGATTTCTAACCTTTCAAATATAATCTTTAATTTTTGATTCACGTTTCTTCTTTTTGTCATGTGCAAAAACTTTCAATTTGGACAATTCCTAACTTTTGTCGTTTGGTAAAGAGTTAATTCTTCTCTAAAGAGTTAATCCATTACCACCCAATCCCGACTTTTAACGACCCTGAGAGAGAAAGCTTTTGAAAACATTGTGGGAAAAGAAGAAAATGCTGGTAACCTCCATTTTCTCCTTTTCCAAAAATGTTTTCTACACTATCAAATTCAGAAATCACCAGTTAAGAAACATATAATTTGTCGTCTGCAAATGCTTTCAATTAGGTCCGTCCAAAATTTTGTCGTTTGGTAAAGAGTTAATTCTTCACAAAAGTCTAGACTTGTCCAAATCCAAAGACATACACAAAATTGACCGATAACGAAAAGTTTCGGCCCTGGTCTGCCTGCGCGGACTGCGCAGGCTGACCTGAGTCGATACTTTTCGCAGATGCATTAAGCCCCCTGTTCACAGCGCACGGCTCAAAATTGGTTTACGGCAAGACGCAAAATTGTATACAGACGGTACATTTAACCCTTTACCAAACGACATAAATACATGTATAGACTTGTACAAATTCAAAGCATTGCAGGCGACAATTGAAATGTGACTCAAGTAAGGGAATTTGTCTTTGATTGGGAGAAAACTAACATTTTCTCCTTTTCCCACAATGGCTTCTTCCTCAGCGTCTTTCAAACTAGGGACTTTGTGGTAAAGGATTTAGAAAGCGATACTTGTCCCTGTTGTCAAGTTGGATTAGATCCCCCCACACCATTTTTTTTTTAAGAAAGTCGATATCTGTATGGGTTTGATGAAGAACATAGCATAAGCTTTGTATTATATTGTATACCTTATCACATGATACCGTTCACCCCGTGACAAACGGGATATTTTTTTTCTACAAACATATCGAAAAATGAGATATTCCTCGTGTTATGTACGCGTATTATCTGTCAGTATCTTGGTTTTGAAGTTCTCTCTCCTGGCGAGTATAAATTACTGGGATTCGTATTCATCAAACATTCTAAAGAACATTCTTGGTCTAATTTTAGACTTAAAAATAAATTAATCCAACTTCTGATCGGCTACACCATTTGATTTAGCCAGTTAGAACTTGTGTTACTTTCAAATTTAGAAAATTCTTGAGAATAAGACTAAGAATGTTCTTTAGAGTGGCAGTTGAATAAGGACCCGGGTTTTGTAATTATGATTCAAAGATAAAACTGCGGATGAGAAATCTGTTGGCAAGCCCCTTTAAAGCCAATAAGCACAATATGCCTTGTTATTTCAAAATAAGGACTATTTTTTACAATACATGTTCTTGCAAAATATCAAACAATGTAGATCAAATATCAGATGCACGTAAGACACACAGTCATTTCAGCCTGATGATTTCCTGCGAAGTCGATAAAACAGCGACAAATCCACTTGGTGTCGTAACATATATCTTGGAGTGGGGTGAAAAAATGAAAAAAGAAATTAGGTCACATCTCCAGTAATTTCTTGTCAGTCGAAGATGGCTTCCTAGCTATCACCATTATTGTCCTTATTTCACGATAATTATCCTTATTCAACGATAATTCCACTTAATTGGTCTATAAACAATACTTTTACGTTGCAGACGACAGGTCTCTACGCTAACGTAATCAAAGCGATCCTTATCTCAAAGACTGTGTTTATGTTTAGTTTGTCGTCGCAGCGCTCTGAAGCTGCATTTTTCCTTAACCCGTAGGCTGCCATGCAAGATTCAGTGCGCTTTTGCTGACAGTGTAGATCAAAATCAAACTGCACAGAAAGTGCAGTCTGATCTTGAATCTACTCTGCCCCATATAGTAAGATTTTTACATCCAAAAGATTTTTGTTGCAATATTTGGTGTTTTACGATCGGCTGTGAATTTAATTTAATCTATGAAACAGTTTAGGGTTGAATCAGGGTCTTATCAACAAATATTTCAAACACCATCCGACTCTGTAAGTATGAAAATGGAGCTATCCGCTCTGTGCAGTCTGATCTTGACCTACGCTATTCGCGGAAGCATGCAAATAGTAACTTGTGCAATAAAATGAAAAAGTTTTTCGTAGAAGGGTGTTTTACTCTGCAGCAATACTTGACAGGCCTATTCAATAACATTTAGGTCATTACGTAACGGCAACATTTCACGTAAACTGACTTTCCCGGATATCATTTATGCCGGGTTGTGTGATATCTCGTCCAAGGGCAGGCTCCGGCCATGAGATAGAAGCATTCTACCTCCAGGTTCAGTCGGTTGTTAGATTAACCCTTTCCCAAACGACAAATTTTGGACTGGTCCAAATCCAAAGAGTTTGCAGACGACAATTTTAAATTTGATGAAAATGGCAGAAAGGTCTCAAAAAGGGTAGAAAATACTGTGGGAAAAGGAGAAATTGCTCGTTACGAGCAATTTCTCCTTTTCCCACAGTGTTTTCAAAAGAATTGTACTGCAGACACGTGAAAACCAGGGCTTGTTTGGCAAAGGGTTAAGTGGATTTTTATAGATCCATAACTTGCTTTGTATAATGCATCACGGAGATGCATTAAACTCCTTTTTGCCAGAGTGTGACTCAGATTACTTATTGAATCTTTTCACTGCCCATGGCGACTTAACCCTTTGCCACACAATCCCGACTTTTAACGACCCTAAAGAAGAAAGCTTTGGTTTTCTGCTCTTCCAAGACGATCTCATTATTGAGTCACATTTGATTCGTCGTCTGCAAACGCTCTCAATTTGGATGAGTATAACATTTTGTTGTTTGGTAAAGAGTTAAAAAGCTTTTGCTATTGGCGTAGATCTTGCAGTCTGATCTTGATCTCTACATCATGCTTAGCCTGGGTCCAGGCGATAATGATAATTTCTTTATCACTCCCTATCGCAGTCTCCTGATCACCGTCTTCATAGTTTTGCACAGAACGTGCAGTCTGGTCTTGGATCTACACTGTCCGATCAGAAGATTTTTTCCCTAAAAATATGCTTGAGACAGCATTATTCGGATTTTTTCTTACAGTATTTGTTTGAAAATTTCATTTCATCTGTTGAACAGGACAAGGGTTAATATGTGTTGTAATTGACTGAAATCTAAAGGTGAATCTCGAAAAAAATATTGTATTTATTTACTTGCAAGTGAAAAAGTTGATTTGTAGGTCTCTTTCGTGTTTAGATTATAGACAGCCTGGCGGGCAATAATTATCCCTTGTGTCTCTTTTAAAAACTCTCCACCAGACGACAAAATTGTAAACTTGTCCAAATTGAAAGCTTTTGCAGATGACAAACCAAATATGGTTAAAATGAAGAAAGTTGCCTCTAAAAGTCTAGAAAACATCGTGGGAAAAGGAGAAAATACTGGTTACCAGCATTTTCTCCTTTTCCGACAATGTTTTCGAAGGCGTATGTCTTCAATGTTGGTAAAATTCGAGATTGTTCGGTAAAGGGATAATAACAATGTATCATTATCATTGTCTTTTCTCTTACGGAACAAGCTGTTGTCGCTGTCTGACCGACATAAGGCTCTCTTGTTGTAATGTTCTCGAAGCTGCTTGAAAGTGAATTTTGACCGAAAAATAATACTAAGTTAATATTTGTTCGGGAAGAATTATCAGGTTAATTGATTGATTGATTAATTGATTGATTGATCATGTCGTGGTATATCATCATCGAAAGGAAATTGGCCGAGCTGGGGATTCGAACCAGCGACTCCCTGTTCTCGGGTCCTGTGCACTACCGACTCTTACTGAGACTCGGCTTGCTACAGAAGAGTGAAAGAGTGAAAAAAAAAAGTATTTTGGTGGTACTACCTGGATGGGATAAATAGTTTCTTAATCCATTTTCACTGAACAGGATAACAGTTTGCAAAGGCCTATGAGAATGTAGTATTATCAATATCCACATGTCGATTATATGACGTCATATTTGAATAGGAAAGATGACGTCATATCTGTTGGTCCCATACAGATAGACTAAATGACCATTCCTTTATTAAAATGCAAAACTTGCACTTTTTTACAGAATGCATGCAATTCTTTTCAACTTGCAAAGAAAAACATAATTTGAGGTATTTTGTTTTTACAAGAAATTTTGATTCACGCCGAAAAATCAAAATTTTGCCTCTTTTGACAATCGAAAAAAAAATTCTTTACCCCTGTACCACATCTAGAATCCGAGTTTTAACGACCTCAGGGAAAAGGCCTTTTATAAACAATGTAGGACAGGGAAAAAATGCTGGTGATCCCCATTTTCTCCTTTTCCTACAAGTTGTTCTACCCTTTCAAGAACAAATTTCATGATTTGTGCAATGTTTGATTTGCCTTCTACAGATGCTTTCAATTTGGACCAATCTAAAATTTTGTCGTCTGGTAAAAAGTGGAATTGAAAGCAATGGCAGACGACACAGAAAATGAGGCTCCGATCATGGAATTTGTGTTTGAAAGAGCAGAACATATTAAGAGGTTAAAATACAGGTGAAACCAGCATTTCCTTCTCTTCCTGCACTGTTTTCAAAACGCTTTCTTTCCCTAGCATATTTTTGTAAAGGGTGACGTGTTATGAAACATGTATCATTTATGAAGGTCAATAGATGAAACATAATAAAGCCATGCTCTGGCAAAAAGGAAGCTTAATGCATCTCCGTAATGCATGATACCAAGCAAGTCATCACAGTATTATACATCTAAAATTCCTACAAAACTGTACAACAACCTACTGAATCAAGAGGCACACTGGTACTTTGATATGAAGAAAATTGACCAAAAGCAAAAAAGTATCGGCCCGGGTCAGCCTTCGCGGACTGCGCAGGCTGACCTGGGCCGATGCTTTTTTACAAATGCATTAAACCCCTTTCAAAAAGCATGGCTCATATACTGATGTCAATTTGACCCCCATGCCTATGTTGCTAAGTGGTGATAATCAAACGACTTCGAAAGCCGCTGACGCACTGTGCCTCACAGCCAACTGAAATGGAGAACCTCTTGTAGGTGCGCGTTTCCTTTTTTCCCAGCAGACCACTTCTAAACTTATTGTGGCAAAAGATTCATGAAAGACAATCGATTAAATACCGTTGATATTGAATTGAGCTCTGTGCCAATGTCGGTAAGTGGCGATAATTACACCACTTCGTAAGCCACTGAGCGACTGACCTATTCAGCCGTATGCTAAATAGAGAATTTCTTGCAAAGAGGGTTTCGTTTTAGGCAGGTCACGATTAAAATCATTGTGACAGAAAAGAAAAGAAATTCTTTGTATCATCCATGGACGTCGATCGATCAGATACTGTTAATATCAATTTCGCCACTGTATCTATGCCGCTAAGTGCTGATAATCAGGCGTCCACGTAACATGACTGACCTATTCAGCTGTCTTAAACAGAGAACCTCTTGTAAAAATTTTGTTTTGCTCGTTTGCTTGTTCTGTTCTGTTTTTTAGCAGACGACTATTCAAAGCACTGCGGCAAAATAGAAATTTCAGACGACTATTGAAAACACTGCGGCAAAAATAGACATTCCCGGTAGTATTATCAATGGACGTCAATCGATGAAATACTCTTAATATCAATTTGAGTTCTGTACCCATGTCGGTAACAAGTGATAATTAAAAGACTACGAAAGCCACTGACTGACTGACCCATTTAGCCGCCTTTAAGAGAAAGCCTATTGCGAAAGATTTTCTGGTCTCTCAGGATGCCACTTTCGAAAACACTGTGGTAAAAGAAGAAACATATTGAGCATTTTCTAATTTTGCCACAAAATGTTCATATATATTTATGTGTTCATGAATGCATCTTGATTATTTGTATTTAAAGATACATCTTTACTCGTTTTCGTCCAGTTTTTAAACCACTTCATCTTTATTTATCAAACTACATGTACGTATAATTGAGTCATGTTCTGACAAAAGGGGGCTTAATGCATCTGCGCAATGCATGATACCAATCAAGCCATTACATGATAATGGATCCATAACAGCCATTTTTTAAAAACAACCGACTTAATCATCAGGTAAAATGGTCCTTGGACATACAGAAAATTAACCAAAAGCGAAAAGCTTCGGCGCAGGTCAGCCTGCGCGGACTGCGCAGGCTGACAAGCCCCCTTTTCACGGGGCATGGCTCAATTATTTTTGTATGTTCATGCCAAATGTTGCCTCTGACGGTTGCAAGATTGCATAGATTACGACCGGTAGAAAATGCATTTCATTTTCATTTTCTTGGGGGAAGGGGGTGGGGGAAAGATTTCCGAAATCTATATTTTTATGCCTTATACCATATATTTATATCGGTGATTTATCTGTGTTTACAAAGCTGACTGGATCTCGAACCATTCTACAGCCTATCAAATTTTGCCAGTGTTTTTCCTCTCTGGCTGTAGGGATGTATCTTTAAAACGATACAATTTAGAACGATAATTTTCAAAGTAATTTACAACAAGTTTGCAAAAGCACCTACATTCGAGCCAAGCGGTTTCGATGTTGAATTAATTCCCAGACCGCCGTTTGCAATTTCAGTGACTTTTGTGGACGGCATAGATCAAGATCAGACTGCACAGGAAGTGCAGTCTGATCTTCGATCTATACCGTCCACCACTCGATTTAAGGCTAGTATATATAGGACACAAAAAGAGCCATGCTCTGTAAAAAGAGGGCTTTATGCATCTGCGAAAAGTATCGACCAGGCTGACTTGGCCGAAACTTTTTGGCCAATTTTCTGCATGTCAAATGATCAGTCTACCGTATGATACGTTCGGTCGTTAGACATAATGAATTTTACAGATCCCTAATTATGTAGTGTCTTGCTTGGTATGACGAATCACGGAGATGCAATAAGCCCCCTTTTGCCAGAGCATGGCTTATCTATAACTGTCGAAAACGCTGAATTCATAATTATATATATGGGAGAGAGAGAGAGTTAGTTGAACAATAGTCTGTCCATTAAAATCTCTGATGCCCTTTGCAACAGGAGTTGAGCGATATCAGGCTGCACCTAACTGCAATCTGATCTGTATCTAACCTTCTCTCAACTGAGTTGGTTGTTTGAAATTCACATCTATTTAACCCGTAACCTTCTGCATTGATAATGCTTTTTAACTAACCAAAAAAATATACAATTATATAAAGATTATATCAATTCATGTCAGCCGACGCAGTCCGCGCCGGCTGACATAAGCCGAAACTTTTTGCTTTTGGTCAAATTTCGGCATGTCCGAGGACCATTCTACCTCAGGAATCAGTCATTTTTTTGATAAAATGGATTTTATGAATCCATAATTATGTGATGACTCGCTGGGTACAATGCACCACGAAAATGCATTAAGCCCCCTTATATATCTTATTCTATATTCTTACTTGCATTTAACACATTGCTACCTGGTAATGACTCTTTGTAGTGAAGACCACTTCTGATAACATTGTAACAACAAGAGAAAAGGCTCGTAACGAACAAAAATGAACAAAGAAAAACAATAATATTTTCAAAAAAAAAAAAACATGACTTAACTCTTTACCACACAATCCCGAGTTTTAACAACCCTGAGAAAGAAGCCTTTTGAAAAAAATTGTGGGAAAAGGAGTAAATCCTGGTTATCAGTATTTTCTCCTTCTCCCATGATATTTTCTGTCCAATCAAAGACGTTAAATCACCATTTGAGCTACCTTTAATTTTTCGTCTGTAAAATGCCTTCAGTTTGATCAAGTTCAAGATTTTGTCGTTTGGTTAAGAGTTAACCCTTTCCCAAACGACAAAATTTGGACTGGTCCAAATTCAAAGAGTTTGCAGACGACAATATTAAATTTGATGAAAATGGTAGAAAGTTCTCAAAAAGGGAAAAAAAAACACTGTGGGAAAAGGAGAAATTGCTCGTTACGAGTCTTTTGAAAACACTGTGGGAAAAGGAGAAATTGCTCGTAACGAGCAATTTCTCCTTTTCCCACAGTGTTTTCTAAAGACTTATGCTGCAGACACGTGAAAACCAGGGCTTGTTTGGGAAAGGGTTAATACATGTATAAGATAATGAAAGCTCGAACGAACGACCAGTATCAGAACAGACTGACACCTTTCACGAAAATGGAATATAGACAGTCTGTGGTAAGTAGTAAGAGCGGTCAATGGCCATAGTTTATGGCCAGATAGAAAACAAAAAAGTGACATTCATGCTCAATGAAAATGATTTAGAATACCATTGACGTTTTGACTGCCTTAAAAATGTACGTTTTCAGTGAGTGGAAAATGCCTACATATTGAAATTTTCAAGGATGGCCTGGTAAAAATATCAGTCTGTGTGTGTGTTTTGCAGACATAGTGGATGAAGACTAGAACGGCTCAGAACGTGCAGTCTGATCTACATCCTATATGTCTGCTAGAACGCATATAAAAATCGTTTGCAGTTTAGGACTTAGTTAATTGAAAAAAAAAAAACACTTGTTACCCTTTATCATCATATGCTGCATAACTGAAAAACTAGAAAATAATCTTATGATCAAAAAAGTTGAGTTTGGTTTACGCTTTAATCTGAACAAAATATGACATAAAATTAGTTCAAAAAGCAGGTTGACAATACGGACAATGTTTTACATATTTTATCATTTGAAACCTTTTGGATAACATTATTAGTGCATTAAAAGTAACATTACTGTCAATTCATTAATTTCGATCATTTGATAGTCATTTTTTTTTTTCAATCAAATCGGTAGTTAACCGAGTTTGATATGAAATTGTTCTGATGATATGGTGGAACTCGTGTATTTGTATAAGTGAAATAGAATCCGTTAGTCCTTTTTTCCCCTTATTATCCATCTAAAAGATTGTGAAAACAGGTAGAATGATATTTCGCATGCCAACATGAATTTAACAGTGTGGTTATTTCTTCTTTATGATACACATGTACATGTACATACAATGTATCAAATATCAAATTGGTCAGTTAGGTTAGGCTTTAGCCACCCATAGTTCCAGTGGCCAACCGAATGCGGAAGGCGCATCGCCCCAAGAGGCCAAAACGTATTATCAGAACAGAATATCATATGGTTTTTTTTTTTTTAAGTTTTTCCTCCTTTTTTTCCCCACTTACGGCATAAGGTATAAAATTAATTATTCATTAAAAAAAAAAGTAATACCGCAATAAGAAAGTGATACATGTATGTAACGTTATACATCAAACTAGATGATTTCCGAATCTATTTTTTAACCGGCGAGAGATGTTGAGGTATTCCTGCAGAAATGGATTGCAGTTTAGCGTAAACAATCAAAGAATTGAATACAAACCCTAAAAAAAATAATAAAAGTAGATTTTTAATGTTATTCGTCGAACCACATGATTAAATCCTTTCCAGACGATAAAATTTCAGACTTATCCATACCGTAAGCATTTGCATGCGACAAATTTGATGTGGCTCCAATAATATGAACGGTGCTCTGGGAAAAGGAGTTTTATTGCATCTCCGTCATGCTTTATACTAAGCAAGTCATCACATAATTATGGATCCATAAAATCAAGTTTGTTTGACAACTGTTTGATTCATGAGGTAGATTTGTCCTTGGACCTACAGAAAAATGACCAATAGCGAAAAGTTTCGGCCTAGGTCAACCTGCGCAGACAGCGCAGGCTGGCCTAGGTCGATACTTTTCGCAGATGCATTAAGCCCCCTTTTCATGGAGCATAGCTCATAGTAGTTTCCTTTGAAAGAACAGAAAACGCTGGTAGGACGGGAGAAAAATCTAGTCATCAACAGTTTTTTTTTATTCCAATTATGTTTTCAAAAGTCTTTGCCCCAAGTATCGTTAAAAGTGGAATTGTTTTGTATAGGGTTAGAAAAAGACCAGTTACCACAAAAGAAATGTTAACTTCTACCACAGCTTTCATTCTGGGTACCGTTACTCTTCAGCAATTCTAAATTCTGTTCTAATTCTATTTTCCAGGTCTAGCCATCTGAGTGGCTGAGATTTTCTGTCTGAACCAATCAAATGCTAGTCTTAGAATATAAAACTACAATTGAATTTAAAATGTTAAATGAAAACGATCCACATTTTGCTGCGTCAAAAAAAAGTCAGTTCTTTGATATCCGTTTGATGTACGCCCAGGCCCGGTAGCGTTCAGGACTTCAGAACAGGGGGTCACTGGTTCGAATCCCAAGCTCGGCCATTCTCTTTCCCAGGATTGATGATAGTCATTGTGACAGGATTCATGCCTGTCCCAACGCCGATCGTTGTTTCGACGATGGTTATGCGGAAAAGCAGCCAGTGGCTTAGGAAGAAGTACTTATAACAGAAACTCCAGGAAAAGTATGGATAGGTGCACTGGCCGCCCAAATTTAAGTGATATAATGTTAAAACGGTGTCAAACACCATACAATCAATCATTAAAATCGTTTGATATAAAATTGAATAACGTGTTCTGAGCTGTCTGGTGCATATGAATAAAACCTATAACAGTAAAACTATTTTTTAATTCTATTATTTATTTATTTATTTATTTATTTATTATCTGAAATGTCGTTGTAAATCCTATCCGTACATTTGTTTATCTCTTTCGATTCCTGAGTGCGTCAGGGTTGTCTTTTTGTCTGTTTGGAGTACGCTGGAATTACGATTTATGTAGGTCAATCCTGGTTCCAAGAACTACAAGCCGATCACAGTAAAAAGGCTTAAAAGTCACGAAGCACGTGTACATGTATAAACACATGAAGTTGATTTAAGCTATTATACAAAACAATTCCGAGTTTTACAGAAAAAGGGCTTTTAAAAACATTATGTGAAAAGGAGAAAATGCTGGTAACCAGCAATTTCTCCTTTTCACACAATGTTTTATATCCTTTTCCAAGATAGATTCTATTATTTGAGCAATATAAACTATATCGTCTGTAACGGCTTTTAAATTGGACAAGTCTAAGAGTCTTGCATCTGGTAAAAATTTCATTAACCCTTTACCAGAGGACAAAATTTTAGACTCGTCCAAATTGAAACCATTTGCAGTCAACATATTAAATGTGGCTTCAATGATAGATTCTCAGTGAAAGGGTAGAAAACACTGTGGGAAAGGGAGAAAATGCTGATAAGCAGTATGTCAGTAAAAGGGTAGAAAGCTGTATGCTGGTTACCATCATTTTCTCCTTTTAAAACAATGTTCTCAAAAGCTTTCTCCGTCTTTGTCATTACTTCCCAGAATTTTCTTCCTAATCCTGGCTGCATTCTTACATAAATATCTTCCAGACAACGATCAGTGCTGAGTGAGGAGTGAATCCTGTCGCAATGAATTTCATCTTTCCTCGGAAAGAACTTGCCCGTTACTGACTGAGCTACTTTGATCGGTGAATGAAGAACGTACGTTGATCTTTATAAACAATTTTTTTTTTTCAGACAAATTTCGTGTGACTTTCTTCATTTTACAAGGACAATTTCAAACTGTTCTGTTGTATATTTGTTTCGGGAGAAATTCAGGTAATATGATATTTCATCCGTATCGTTGATTTTAGGTACGCGTTTTGATGTAAGTGCCTGTTGGTCTTTAGCACAATCAGATACAACACGCCAATGAGAAAGAGAGAGAAAGAGATTTCAACATGATAGTAATGAACTAGACAAGATTCAGAGAGAATATGACGAAAGTAACACAAAACAATGGGAAGAGCAGCAGTGCAGCAGTGGTGGTAGTGATAATAGTTGTTATAATAGGAAGAGGAGGAGGAGAAGAAGAGGAGGAGTAGGAGGAGAAACGGGAGTAGATATAGTAGGAGTAACAGGAGGAGCAGGTGTTGTGGTAGTAGTAGTAGAAGAGGCTAAAGATAACAAAGTGAATATACCTTACCTTTATACATGCCCCGAGAAAGCAAGGCTTTTTCTTCTTATTTTTATAAATCTCGCTCTTCATTTCGACAGATTGTCCACGTATAGATATGAAGTCACGACGAACATCCGCATTTCCTTATGAATAAACGTTCAATCACTTTCAGATGTCTACACTGTCTACAAATCCATTTTTATCATATCTCGTGTCCTGTACTTTATTCTGTATTTGTACTATCGTTACAAAAATATTTCAAGTGTATTTGAGGACCTTGCTAACAACAAATCGCAGTTCTTATGATAAAACCATACCTACAAAGCATAACACAATCAACTATTCCAATTAGCAATCAATCATTGATTGACATTATCCTCAATAACTTATCTTTTATTTTGCGCAATAAGGTGGCTTAATGCATCTACGTGCTGCATCATACCGGCAAGCAAGTAATCACATGATCATGGATCCATAAAGTCCATTTTGTCTAACAACTGACTGATTATGTGGTAGACTGGTCCTTGGACATACTGAATATTGACCGATAGGGGAAAAGTTTCGGCCCAGGTCAGCCTGCGCAGTTGACCTGGGTCGATACTTTTCGAAGATGCATTAAGATCCTTTTTCCCGGAGCATGGCTCATTTTTTTTTTTTTTTTTTTTTTTTTTTTATATTAAATCGAGAGTCTGCAAAACAGAGGACTGCGAGGATTTAAAATTGCAACAACTAATTCACTGAATTTTACTATTATGTAGGCCTATTTAAATAATTTATCTTAAATTCAACCCTTAAAACCCTGGAACAGATTAAGTTGCTTTTGCGGTTACTCTCGATCAAGATGAGACTGCACAGGACGTGCAGTCTCATCCTGCGTCTACACTTTCCGCCACTTTGTCATATATTCTCGCCATAACAACTTTGACATAACAGTATCGCGGTTGTTTTCCTCATTAGAAGGGTACATTAAAATCAATCACCACTCTAACACTCCGGAAATAAGACAATGTGTGATTGCAAAATCTCTGATTTTGAAGACTACGAACCCAGGGGAAAATGATCGAATCTCGGATACTATATTTATTCTTAATAATTAACGAAAAGAAAAGTTCGCGCAAACTGGTTTTGTTTCTATGCTTCTTACTTCAACCTAAATGCCATCCAAAACGCTTTTGTGACAAAAAGAGTTAATTTCCACCATCTTTGCCCCTTTGCGAGAAAGAGAAAAAAATCACGTGTTTTAACGAACCTGAGAAAAAGGCTTTTGAAAACGTTGTGGGAAAAGGAGAAAATGCCGGGAACCATCATTTTCTCCTAGTCCCACAAAGCTTCCACCCTATTAACCCTTAAGCTGCTATGCGCGACTCACTGACCTTTTGCGGACAGTGTTGATCAAGATCAGACTGCACAGAACGTGCAGTCTGATCTTGGATCAACTCTGTCCGACAAGAAGATATTTTTCACCAAACAATAAGTTTGAAATAACACTATTTTTACTACCTGTTTGAAACTTTTATTTAGCTTGTCTAGCAAGATAAGGGTTAAAACGCTTTAAATTTGGACCAGTCTAAAATTTCGTAGTCTGGTAAAGAATTACGCAGGTCAGTGAATGTTGCTCTGAGTAGATACGATAGCTCAAAAGCAACAGACACTCTAGTATAGTAAAATACGTGCCGAACTGCAACTATTTTATCCAAGAATCTACGGCGGTTTTCTTTTTTAAATCCTTTACCACACAACCCCTACTTTTAACGACCCTGAAAAAAACAAGGCTTTCGAAAACCTTGTGGGAAAAGGAGAAAATGCTGGTTACCAGCATTTTCTCCTTTTCCCACAAGGGTTTTCTCCCCTATCAAAGACAGAAATCATCATTTGAGCTGCATTTAATATGTCGTCTGCAAATGCTTTCAATTTGGTTGGGTACAAAATTTTGTTGTGTGGTAAAGAGTTTATAAATGTCATTAAGCTAGGTTATACAACGGCAGGCCTATAGGCCTTACAGATGTAAATAATCTTGAAAATTAGAGGTCTAATTTAAAATTAGAATTTGATAACTATATTCTAGATTAGAATTTGCTACTTGATTCGAACCTATGGTCTTTAATAGAAAAGTGCCATAAATACAGAAAAAAATGAACCACAGACCATGTTTTATAAATGTACAATCGCCGTTTAGAGAACTATTTTGGGATGTATACTATTAAACTAATACTGTTATTGAAAAATGGCTGGATGCTCCGACCGTTTATCTAATTGTCTATGAGAAAATATGATTAATGTTAAAAAAAGTAGTACCTGTAACTGTATGACCACTGTTTACAGTAAGTCACATATTATATCTCGTCTCGGAGTGTACAATTAGATTTATACTGTTACGAAAATGGTTGGCGAATACGGTTCCATGCATTTTTTTTTTTTTTAATATACGAAATTTTATAAACACTAAATAATGGTATCTAAAACGTATAACTGCATAAGCACTGTTCATATAACAATAGTACGTCACATGTCATATCAATAGGTAGATCTGAACTGTGTTACTACGTTAAAACAAATATCGAGAAATCACGCAACACGTCCAAGTATGTCTATTTCTAACGCAATACAATTGGTCGCTATAACCAGCGGTCACACTCGTCACAGCTCGGTCGACTCCGTAACTACATCGATTTGATCAATAGATCACCCGAGGTTTGCCGAATGCCGGAGGTCAGTGACTATCATCCCATCTTCGTGCTCTGGCGAGTGCTTCTGTCCCCTCCGGACAGAAGAAGCTATGGTAAAATCACAATACGATAGCGGTTCACTCTTTACCAAACGACAAAATTTCAGACTTGCCCAGACTGAAAGCATTTTGCAGACGACAAAATAAATGTGACTCAAAAATTGAAATTTGGTTTGGGAAGAGTATAAAACATGGTGGGAAAAGAAGAAAACTATTTCCCCTTTTCGTCACAATGTTTTCAAAATTCTTTTTCTCAGGGTCGTTAGAAGCCGGGATCATGTGGTTAAAGGGTTAAAAACTCCCTAACAGACGACAAAAGTTTTACTCTCTTCACAGTGGAAAGCGTCTGCAGACGAAAAATTAAATGTGGTTTGAATTAAGAGAATTGTTTGTGAAAAGGTTAGAAAACATTGAGGGAAAAGGAGGAAATGCTTGTCAGCAGCGTTTTCTTCTTTTCCCAAAATGTTCCCTAATGGCTTTGTCTTCACGGTCGTGAATACACTGGATTGTTTGGTAAAAGGTTGAATTGTTCGAGGTATATGCATTGCCTGCCAGCCATCGTCATGAACAATTTCTTCGCTACATCCACTGAGGATGATTATGATGATGACAATGATGTTGATGTTGTTGTTGTTGAGGAGGAGGAGGACGAGGAGGGGGAGTAGGACGAGGAGGGCAATGATGATGGATATAGAGATGATGAGGAGGAGTGGATATATTGGTCCTACATATCAGTAGGTCAATGGTCAGAACCTGTTTCTGACAATATGACTATATACTTGTAAACACTGAATTGACCAAGGGCCTTTGAAGCGTGAGCAGATATTGTTTATTAATAAGTGTAGATGGTTACGACTGATTTAGGTCAAAGGATCAAGGTTAAAGGTCACAGTTGACGTCGAAATAGAAATCCTTGTCGGACAACAGGTAGAGGCTTATTTTTTTCTCAAACTTGGTACAGATAGTAATATTTGAGTTTCAATAATTACGATAAATTTTTAGGTCAAGAGGTAAAAAATGTAGTTGACGGTGACATTCAATTTCTGTCCTGAGGGCGTTTCGCAACTGGCCTTGGCAGCCATTGTAGATCAAGATCAGATTGCACAGATCATGCAGTCTGATCTTTGACTGACACTCTCTGCTTTGCTGACTCGACTGAGAATACCAAGTAGGCCTTTTAGTGGAGCTTTATGGCTAGCGTTATCCTGCCAATAAGTTCGTTCTTTCGTTCGTTCTTTTCTTTGGTTGTTTGTTTGTCTTCGTTCGTTCGTTCGTCTGTTCGTTCGTTCGTTTCTTTCTTTCTTTTCTTGTTCGTTTGTTTGTTTCTTTGTTACTTTGTTCGTTGTTTGTTTGGTGTTTGGTGTTTTACGCCGTTTTTAGAATCATTTCAGTTATATCGTGGCTGCCAGTGCACCTATCAATACTTTCCTTGGCGGTTAGAGAGGAATGGATCCTATCGCAATGATGGTCATCAATCTTCGGAAAGAAATTTGCGAGCTGGAGCAATATTCTGGTTTCAAGTCCTGTATGCCATGTGCAAACTGTGCTTCTCCGCTCAGCGGCCAATAAGTAGAGATATTCGTTTAATCTTGGTTCTTCAAACTTGGCAAATGCAGTTGCTATAACTTGTAGATAATCCTGATTGATTTAGAAGTCAGTATGTCATAGGTGAAGGTCACAGTTACCTAACAAACTGAACTTTGTTCTGACCATGAGCAGACTCTGGTTTGACCTTGTCTTTTCAGCATAGCACAGGTCATCACTATGTAATGGCTATAATCCCTGTTACTTTAAAAGCTGATAGGTCAGAGGTCAAGTTCAGAGGTATGTCATACATTGACAAGGTATCTGAACATTTACCAAACAAATTTGATTTAGACTCGTCCAAAATCAAAGTATCTATAAAGAATAAATCGACAATGGTTCAAATGAAAGAATTTGGTTTTGAAATGGTAGAAAACGTTGTTGGAAAAGGAGAAGATGCTGAGTACTCGCAGGATGGTAATAAATGAAAGAATGTTCGGTGAAGGGTGAGGAGAGTTGCATATATTTGAGCCATGCTCTGTGAAAAGTGGGCTTAATGCATCTGCGAAAAGTATCGACCCAGGTCAGCCTGCACAGTCCGCGCAGGCTGACCAGGGCCGAAACTTTTTGCTATCAGTCAATTTTCTGTGTGTCAAACGACAGTCTACCTTATGATACAGTCCGTTGTTAGACAAAATGATCTTTATGGATCCATAATTATATGATGACTTGTTCGCTAAGATGCATCACGGACATTTATTAAGCCCCTTTTTGTCAAGGCACGGGTCATTTAGGCTAGAAATCTTGTTGTTGTTATCGCTGCTGTATAGTAGTAGTAGTAGTAGTAGCCCTAGTAGTTGTAGCAGAAGTAAAAAAAAATCCCCGTCGAAAACACAAAGTTGTACTTAATTCAAACGTGAATTTTAGCCTTACAGAAATACAAAAAGTCAAATTTTCTTCCCACAATATAACTATAAACATTAGTGTTTGGTATGTTTTTGCATACATTATGAAATACTGAAAATGTGAAATTCTGAAACAAAATGCACCCTTGGTCATTAGTTTTCTTTGCAACATTGTCAGCTTATAAACCGATAGTTTTTTTAAGACATGTACATGTAGTGTTCAGTAGAGTGTGCTCTTTGTGTGGTTCAATGTTTTTTCTCATGCCACTTTCCAACCCCCCTTCCCAATTTTTATATTTTTATTACTATTGTTTCGACAAAATATTTCTAAACATTTTGGTGAATATCAGTTAATATATTCTGTAGAGAAACATAAAAGTAATAAATTTTGCCTTCACATAAACAAAGTTTCTGGGTTTTTTTGTCCAAATTTTATTGGATTAATTCCATTTATTCAAACATGTTTTTACAATATCTTTGAGGTACTTTAGTTTAAAACACATTTAGCAGGATACATCCAAAATTTATCTTTTATCCTCCGGGTGAATTATTGTCAATTTCGTTGTCAGTGCAAGCGAAAAGGAACTATTAAATCCATGCGCGTGACGCGCCCGTCTGCGGAATTCCCAGCGGAAGTGCGTCCTATATCTACATTTATATCCGTTACCCATAAATCTGCACACTTTCTATCAATCCTTCAAAAGTAAACTACATTATGTGACAAATACAGCCAGCGTCTACTAGATGATTTATACATTACGATTACAAGGCACAGCTGAGGTTGCTTTTGCGAATAGTGTAGGTCAAGAAAATGCACGGTAAAAGCATTCAGTTCTGGAACGGACACTATCCGATTTTTCGTAAAAATTTCTGGAAAAACAGGTCAGAGTTTTTTTTAAGATCTACTTCAAACCATAGTACCTTTGTCTAATTTACTGAAATAAATTGTAATTTTCATTTTTTATATGTGGCGATCAAGGTACCCCACCATGGTTTCCTTGTGCTTCTTTTACCAGCACTTCGCACAACATTCTTTCTAAACAGCTGGCTGCTTTTCAACATAAACATAGTCGAAACAACATACAGTGGTGAAAAATGAATGAATCGTATCGCACTGACCATCTAACCCTTAAAAAAATGGCTGTGCTGGGAATCGAACCAGTGACTCCTGGGTTTCAAGCCCTGTTCATTAGCGACTGTGCTACTGGATATGACAGTCTTATGTCGTGAGGATAGAGCATGGGATTGTATACACAAATGTTAAGATATGAGCCATGGTTTGGCAAAAGGGGTCACGTTTTCAGTCCACAGGCATGACCCATGATTGCAAGGTCAAGGTCGTTTAAGCCAAATTATCACATGCAGGGAAAAACACAGTCATCGCAGATCCAAGGTCAAACGTTCTTTAAAAAATTATCTTGATCAACACGTTAAATGCAGGATACCTGGTGGATTTTTTTTTAATTCCAATGACTTAACTATTTAAAGTAAAAGCCTACTGTTCTCAAAGTTTTCAGCTTCTAGTCTACACGGAAAGATTACACGTGTATCTTTTGAAAATGCGACATAATCCCGGTATATGTAGTTTACATTTGTCGAGAATTCATCCGGCGACAAAATTATTTCTGACATTTCATTTCTCTGGAGAGATGTTGACAAACTTAACGTTGGCACGCAATGGTATAAACAGTCTGTAATCAGTTTACTGGAACCACCCTATATAACGCTTTTCCTCCAAGATACGTTGAAAAATAAACCCAAGATAATTATATCGCGGTGACTGTATTCGAGAACAGTTGGGATGCGTTTCAATAACCTGCGTAGACTTACGCAAATTATAGAAGATTGTGTATACAGACATACGATCTCTGCTTTACCCAAAGGTAGCAGCTGTCGTAAAGTTATACAAATATTTACTCAAATCGTAAATTTAAGCAGTTTAGTGAAACTTTTTTTCAGGCTTTATGCTTGCTTACCTAAACTGCGTACGCGAATTACAAGCGTACGCAGTTTAGTAAATGGCAGCTCTGTAGAACAAACAGGAGCACCGCGTGCGGGTGCCAATGTTCGACTGCGGTAGCTTTTGAAAAAAGGTTGATTTTTAATGGAAATTCTAAGTCGAAAAGGGGCCATAACTGTGTCAAAATCATGTTGATGGTTACCTGCCCCTGCCGTATAGTTTCCCTTTTGAAAGTTAACAGCTAGTCCGAGTTTGAGGTCATAAAATGTCAGTGTTTGCACGACGACGACACAGACGACGACAGGGCTATGCCATTTACCTCGACGTTTTATTTCGAATACAGGCGAGCTAAAAATGATGGCGGATGGATGGATGGATTATTGGATGGATGGATGGATGGATGGATGGATTATTGGATGGATGGATGGATGGATGGATTGTGCCACTTTCACTAGTTGCTATTTTCTTGTCCGAAAATAACCCGTCACAATGTATATTGTCCCTAAAGCGTGAATGGTAAACGTGAAAGGCAAGAACATAACAATATAACATTGTGTTTCTCCTTGGTAAGCACAACATTATTACAGATGGAGAGATGGATGAAAGGATGGACGGACAGATTAAAAAAAAATAGATCAATATTTAGTTAACAGTTTTTTTTCAAAAGATTTTTACCGTGGTCAGAAATTTCATTTTTTTTTTTTTTAATTCCTAGAAACTATTTGGCTAAGTAGGTTCAGTTCTTGTTTCCGTCCTTCAAATGTCAAGATCATTAACTCCATAATACCAGATGACAAAACTGCACGGCTTGAAAGCAATTAGAGACGAAAAAATAGATGTGTCTCAATAGATCAAACTTGGCTTTGAAAAGACAGACGACATTGTGGAAAAAGGGAGAAAATGCTGGTTACCAGCATTTTCTCCTTTTCCCACCATGTTTTCAATAGCCTTTTTTCCTCGTGAAAGTTAAAACAGAAAAATGTTTGAGAAAAGATTAAAGCACTGACCTCAAGAAAAAATAAAGCGGAGTAAATTGGTGGACAATTAAAGGTATATCGAGATAGATCTTTCAAGAGTCGGTAGGCTTGATATGTTTGCGATGTACAATAGAGTCCATGCTATAGCACGTTGTGGGCCTACCAACTTCGATAATTCCTGCAAAGATGTTATTGGTTAAGTTCAAACACATTTCATTTTAGTAAGAAAACTGAGAATTTGGACAAAAGCATCAACCTCATAAAGTCCTTACCCTTTTGCTAATGCCATATACAAAACTAAAATTTTGAGACAAAATATAATGCACGAATTCATAGACACGCTAATCCATTAAAACTGCAGAGAGAGAGAGAGAGAGAGAGAGAGAGAGAGAGAGGGAGGGAGGGAGAGAGAAGGATGGGGGAAAGATAAAAAGGAAGGTAAGGGAGAGAGAGGATGGGGGCGGGAAGACAGTCAGACAGACAGGGAACAGAGGGAAAGAGAGAGGGAGAGGGGGACGGAGAGAGATAGTAAAGAGGGATGGGTGAAGGTAGTATGAAGAATTCTATGTCATATATAGAACAAAGCTCTTCGTACTCTTTTTTAGACTAGCGAAGCTAGTCTACAGGCATCATGATTGACCCAGAGTCAAAGTAAACAAAAAACCCCACAGTTGCCAAATACTGCCCCACAGTAAAATACTTCTTTCTGTTAGAAATCCTAATTCTGTTATATATGACAATTTTGACAAAAACCACTAAATCTCTACCACTCCAATTTGAACATGTCTTCTTACAAAGTAACAGACTGAACAAGATGTCATTTATAAGGTACAAGATCTTTGCTTATATGTAAATTAAGTGACATATGCAAAGCAGGCTATTATCAGTTATTCCTACACCACTGTAACATTATGAATTAATCTAAAAATAGATACACCTAGGTAACTTGTAGCAAATCCCAGCTGCATTAACTCTCTCTGGAAAGGGAACCTTTATCATTCCTTCAGTCATTCATTATTTAGATCATTGTGTACAGTTAAACTGTTATGTTAAACTGTTATTTTACGTCTTGAATATTAACCTTTTACCACACAATCCGGAGTTTTAGTGACACTGGGGAAGAATACCTGGTAACCAGCATTTTCTCCTTTTCCCACATTGTTTTCTGCCCTTTTGGAATCAGGTTTCATCAGTTCAGCCTCATTTAATTTGTGGTCTGTAACAACTTTGAATTTCGTTTCGTAAAGAGTTAAATAGTTCACTACATCTTGGTCTATTGGATATTGACTTCTTGGTTGTATGGTGTTTAACGCCGTTTTCAACATTATTTCGGAGATATCATGAAGGCCAGTGCACCTATCCATGCTTTCCTGGAGTTTCTTTTACCAGCACCACTGCGACTCAGTGACCTTTTGTGGACAGTGTGGATTAGGATCAGACTACACAGAACGTACAGTATTTACTTGGATCTACACTGTCCGAAAAGAGGATATATTTTCTCCAAAATGTAACTTCGAAATAGCAATATTCAGGTGTTTACCATTGGCTTGAAAATTTCATTTAATTTTTCCAGCAGGTTAAGGGTTACACTTAAACTCGAGTATAGTCAACCAATAGCATGCATAGCCCCGGTAGCTCCGTCGGTAGCATAAAGGACATGAGAACAG
This sequence comes from Tridacna gigas, assembly GCA_945859785.2. Classification (NCBI taxonomy): domain Eukaryota; kingdom Metazoa; phylum Mollusca; class Bivalvia; order Cardiida; family Cardiidae; genus Tridacna; species Tridacna gigas. The sequence continues at coordinate 25,585,828 of OX244030.2, forward strand.
GAGGTTCGATCCCCGGCTCGGCCAATTTCTTTCCGAGGATTGATGATAATCATTGCGAAAGGATTCATTCCTCTCTTAAATGTCGACGGTGGTTATGTGGGAAAGCAGCCAGTGGCTTTGAAAGAATATTGTGCGGAGTACTGGTGAAAGATACTCCAGGAAAGCATGGATATGTGCACTGGCCGCAGCTATATAACTAAAATAATGTTGAAAATAGGGTTAAACACCATACAATCAGTCAATCAATCAAATTCGCTAGTCTGTCAGTACTTTCAGTACTTTGATTTCGTTAATTAATTATGTCGAGTAATTTCAAACCTTACCAAGCAACCCTATGTTAAAAGACTTTTAGGGAGAAAACTTTGTGGGAAAAGAAGAAAATAAGGTTAACTAACGTTTTCTACCTTTCCCGCGTTGTTTTCTACCCTCTAAAAGACAGATTCAATCATCAACTTTAGCCGAATTCGATTTGTCGTCTGCAAAACCTTTTCAGTTTCCCGAGTTGAGAATTTTTTGGTCTAGTAAAGAGATGGAAAGCAAAGAGCATCAGGTATCTAACCTTGACTCAGTACAGTCAGGAATCTAGTTCGCGACCCGCTTTGTTTACTTTGGGCAGCTATTGTTACTTTAACTTGGAAATACTCAGAACCAAATGGGGATTCGTAATTCGTTTAAATATTTCTGGCCACTGACTGTAGTTAAGTGATGGAGAAGAAAGTATCCGCTGAAGTAATGCCATCGTAGGTAGATCTATAATACAATACGTATAGATCTTGCGTGCCACTGTGTGGCCCGTTTCTGCTAAAGAAATGACACTTTCGAGCCGATAGGAAAAATCAAATGTTGCTATTTCAAAGGTTGTTTTTTAGAGGAGGAAAAAATCCCCGTATCGGACAGTGTAGATCCAAGATCAGACTGCACATTGTGTGCAGTCTGATACTGAATCTACACTGTCCGCAAAAGGTCATGGGGTTGCGCTTAGCAGCCTAAGGGTTAAGCCGCACATGAACGGCAGCAAGGACATCATACAGGTAGGCTACGTAACTTCTGTTTCTAATTCTTTAAAAAAAATATTAAAACTCCGTAAATATCCTGAAGGAGTCGTAACCCGAAACTTTGCTAAAGTACTTTTATTGAAGCCCATGCGTCTGTTTGACAGATTAACCTTTCCCAAACAAGCCCTGGTTTTCACGTGTCTGCAGTACAAGTCTTTTGAAAACACTGTGGGAAAAGGAGAAATTGCTCATAACGAGCAATTTCTCCTTTTCCCACAGTGTTTTCTACCCTTTTTGAGAACTTTCTGCCATTTTCATCAAATTTAAAATTGTCGTCTGCAAACTCTTTCAATTTGGACCAGACCAAAATTGTCGTTAAAGGCCCAATAACGACAAAAAACAATGCAGGTGTTTAAAATACATTTAAATTCAAATCATACTACTTAAAAGTATTGAAAATGTTTTGACGACGACAATCTGTAAGTGTGTGATCAGTCCACGTTACAATAGCCCCATTGCAAACTTTCGTCTTGTCTAAAAACCACAAAACCATTCAGGCCCAAATTCCATGTGCAGCCTTCCCTAGTTTAGGGAAAGCAAAGCTCTGCCATTGTTTATATTCTACGTTCTGTGCCTTCCTACAGAGTGACAAGCCCGAATAGCTCAAGTGGTTTAAGAATAGGACTCGTAAATATCAGGTCTCGGGGCACTTGAGTGTGTGGGTTTAAGTCCCAAGGCTGGCCATCTAACATTATTAATAGTCTTTCGGGTGAGACGTTTAACCGAGATACCGTGTAACGGTGCTATACACCGAGCACGTTGAAGAACCAGGCGTAACTTAGGATGGGTTTCGTCCTGTATATTGCATTATCCCCCGTAATTAACATAACTAACAACAGGGAGCGTCACCCATATGGGCAATCAGTTACAACGATAAATAAACGCATTTCAATCAATCAATTCTACAGCGTAGCAGTGACGTACAGACGACGTATCCGGCGAAGGTAGAGCGTTCATACGTATGTACTTTTTGCTGCTGATGAATACCTGTCGTGTTGTGCATGTAATCTTGTCGCTGAGATAGTATTTGCGTCGTTTTGATGACTTTTGGAATCCATGGGTCACATGATATAGAAATAAGTCGGTTTGACCTCATTACAAGCATTTTGAAAGTTATGGACCATGAAGAACTTAGATATGGAATTGCATGTTTAACCGTTTAACCCACAATCCCGAGTTTCAACAGCCCTGAAAAGAGCGCTTTTCAAAACATTGTCGGAATACAAGAAAATCAACATTTTCTTCTTTTCCAAAAATGTTTTCTACCCTGTCAAAGACAAATGTCATTATATACGATACATTTCATAGGTCGTCTGCAAATGTTTTCAATTTGTTCGAGTCCTAAATTTTATTGTTTGTTAAAGACTTGACTTAGACTTTCATGACGACACAAATACTAGAGAAATACCAAGACCGATGTAAGCCGTATTTGATATCCAGATATTTCTTGTTGGCATTTGTCATGCGCTCAGATGTCTCTAAATTTGTAGTGAGAATTGGACTGAAGCGCCGCGTTGGAAGATTTTGCTGGCATTTCCCCCTGGGGTTCGTTGAACTCATTTTGGTGGCATGCTGCACAGATTGTCGCCTTTGATTGTTATAATACGATTATCAACAATTGACCAAACATTTTTGCACCATCCCTGAGCGCTGTATTTACTCAGCTTAACGGATAAGAACAGAATACCTTTCAAAGAGAAATGGTTAAGCGCCAGCAACGCAAAAGACGCGACGTATACGCCTCAGTACGCCGCACTGGTACTTTACGTTCCTTTAACCAAATAGAGACCGAGATACGCCAAAGGAATGTAACACTCGTCATGCATCCGAAACGTCTCTAAACTTCGAACAATTTATGCCTCTTTTCTAAAAATGAATACGTTTTGCTACATACGCAGCCCACGTGGCAAGATTATGTGGCAGTGTGGCAGTAGCATAAGAAAGAATTGGCCATATTTTGCGTTCCTTTTACACACGGTTACATGACACAGTCTCTTGTTACGGTCGGTTTGTCAACAGATTCCGATACTTCACACTGATACAGTCGATTAGGCAGTAGCGGATCTTGGGGTATAGCGGATAGGCCGTTGATTTTTTACCTATAAAAAATTCTGTGAGTATGTTACAGATAATATCTATGTTCCTTCGAAAAGAGTGATATTTCCGCGATATGTTTCATGATGTTTGTTCAAATTTACGCTTGTCACGGTATTTTTATAGCACTAAAATCAAACCGAGGCAACCGGAAGTTTAATTTTTCAAGGAAGAAAAAAATACAGCAGACGACGTCTTTAATCTATTTTTCAGGTATGTAAAGTCTAATTTACATTTTTTTTGTATGATGTGTTGTATAAATATGTATAATTTTACTACAAAGAATAAAAAAAAAATATGTGTAAAAGTATGACATCAAAAAATGACCTGAAAATAAAGTAGGCGATTTGGTCAGTAGCGGATCGGCCATGCGAGACGATATATAAACAAATCACTTGGAGGGATGAATGAGGGGAGCTTCTCAAAATCAATGATGACTGTCAGACTGATGTCAAATGCGAATTGAATTTGATCTATAACTAGGTGATTGATCGATTGTATGGTCTTTAATGCCGTTTTCAGTCTAGTTTCAGTTGATAACCCATTTAAGTTTGCAGATATCCATCAAAGTATTTTTTACACAATTATGCCGCTTTTTCAACTTGACATTTTTATGTGCAAAAAGCAATTGCAGCAAAGCATTGGCACCCGCATACAGTGCTCATGTTAAAATGTGTTACCCATCAGGCTAAACGATACCATCTGACATGCACAAAAGTATGACCCTGGTCATCTTGCGCAGTTACCACAGGCTAACCTGGTAGGAACTTTAAAAGGCCAAGTATAGGCCAAACATCAAAAAGCAGGCATCATAATACATGAATTTAACTCACACCATTTAAAAGTATGAAAACATTGTAGATATGATAGTCTGTTATCGTATGGTTGGGCTATATGTTAGCCACTGACAGAAAAAAAATCAAAATCAGGCAGAAAGTAAAAAGACCACACAGGTACCTGGCAGGTTTTGAACTAGTTTTGAAATTAATTTCTGTAACATCAACTTACAGTTGGACCGACCATATAATGACAGATTGTCACCTTCACAATAATTTTCATACTTTTAAAGGGTATGATATAAATTAAAGTGCATTTAAACACCCACTTTGTTTACTTTTTGGCTTTATTGTTAATTCAAACTTGAGGCATATTTTCTGTTGTTAAATGGTTTGTGCACTTTAAATAACCATTTACCAAACAATCCCTGGTTTTTACGACCCTGTGATAGAAGCCTTTTTAAAACATTGTGGGAAAAGAATAAAACACTGGAAACCAGCATTTTCTCCTTTTCCTACAATGTTTTCTACCCTGATGAAGACAAATTTCAGTTTTTGAGTTACATTTATTTTGTCGTCTGCATGTCCTTTCAATTTGGATCAGACTAGAATTTTGTCATTTGGTAAAGAGTTAATGAACAGTCAGTGTAACCATATACCACGCAAAGCAGACTTTCAATGACCATGAGAAAGAGGCTTTTGAAAACACTGTGGGAAAAGGAGAAAATGTTCATAATCAGGTTTTTCTCCTTTTTCCCACAATGTTTTCTACCTACTCAATATTAAACAGCATAATTTGAAAAACATTTAAATTTTTTGCTTGGAAATTTCTTCAACATGGATGAGTCTAATATTTTGCCATGTGGCAAAGGGTGAAAGATGTTGACCCATCACAGCTTGCATTGGCTTTGATACTTTTCCATTTATGTGATTTAGGTAGATCCTGGATAGTACTGTTTATATTGACAGTTCTCATTCTATTGGTTTCAGGGGTTTCATGTAACACTGAAATAACATGGGAAAATCTCGCAAAAAGCCATCAGAAAGTCCAGCTGTGAAGGTTGCAAGTGGAATAAGGAAGAAATATTTATCACCAGGAAAACCATCACGTGCAAGAAGAGTGCTTCTAGCCATCGAACAAGAGAAGGTACCTATTAAGAAAGCAGCTGAAAAGTTTGACTTGTCATATGGTTATTTATACAGGCGATGGTCTGGTGAAGTAGATGTTGACAAAAGGAAAGGACCCCCTCCAGTATTTAGTAAAGCAGAAGAGGAATCTATGGCCAACTGGCTAAAAGAAATGTCGGAGAGGGGCATGGGACTTAAACCATTGTAGACTTCTGGCCACCATTGATTTCTTTTTCTTTGTATGGTTGTATCTTGTTGTAATTACATTCATTACAACAGAATAAGCAGCTACAGTGCCCTCAGATATTTTGAAATAACACAATTTATTATAACTGTTGGGTTTGAAAAAGGAAAAGGTGATGTCCAAGAGTTGAAATTGCTCAGTTAATTTCCTTACATTACAAATTTACTTTATACTGATGAAGACAGATGATGCACTTACTGACAAAATATGTGGGGGCAAAGCTGTAATTATGATGTCACTATTTGCTGAAATCTGTTTTAAAAACATTTCGTCTTTTTATCAGCTTTCATTGAAAGCAATTCAGCAAAATGGTGAAAATCATAAGCAATTCCCACCTTTTGCCAAATTATTTTCAAATATCACCAATATTAAGAGACCGAGATGTTCTTTGATACTGATATATCCGTCTGTAACTTTATTTCAAATCCTTTGATTCATCTGTCAGCATATCACATTTGACTTGTTCATACTATTTTAAAGTTCTTCCTAATTGCATGAGGTGATATCATTAAACAGTAATCTGTTGCAGTTAACCACTTTTGGTCTTTCATATGTGTTTCATGATTCCCATCCCCACAACAAAAAAAAAAAAACACCCATGCAAGTTGATTCGACTTCTGGGTAGTGCTGAAACTACGATTGAAACTGTCCAATATCAGAAATGATTTTGGCCTGCATCTGAATCAAACTCTGTATCCATGTGGCAATAAAATGGACGTTGCTCAGTGGTAAAGTGTTGGAGGCTCCAGGTTCAAGCCTCACTGTAGGCACTTGGTTTTTCATGAGAAAAAGACACTTAAAGTTTAAATTGGCGAAAGACACCATTCGACCAATCATTCAATAAACCTTGTGATGATATCTGGCGCGAACAACTACTGTATTGTAGATTTACAGCAATTGAAAGCTTTCGGGGTGGTTTGAGATTATCCCTCAATCCCTCATTCCAAACTATCCGTTACTACCCAAAGGTATCCGTTATTGACCTAATTAGAGTGGTCGAAAAAGAAGGTACTGTGTATCGTAAAACGATTTTTCATCAAAAAATGTGGACTGTTTTTGAAAGATCACATATTTTGCTATCGATTGTTATCATTTATAATCCCATATACTATGAATTAAAAACGCATGCATCGATTATTTCGTTAGCGATCCGCTACTGCCTAATCGACTGTACCAGATGCATAGTTATCGTTTACAGCTTTAATACTTTAATGAAGAGGTCATCGGGTCATTTCAGCATGCCGGCCTGTTATTAGAGACACTTCAAAACCACCCCTAGGCATTCAATCAACTATTATTTCACAGTATTGCTCTTAAATTGTAAAAGCTTTTATTATCATACTATTCACTTCGCTATGAAAATTAGAATTTTGACTATAAACAGAAATAAGACCTCCGAAATAAAAGTAAAATAAAGTGTTTGTACATTAAAGCGTCACCCCTATTGAAAGGGTCACCAAATACATGTATCTCACTTATGAGAGAATTTTGTCTGGAACACTTTCTGAGTAATAATTTCAATGCAAAGGCACCAGGTAGATCACAAACCAGCCACATAAGAAGGACACCAGCAGAAATAAAATTGAGCCGTGCTCTGGCAAAAATGGAGTTTTATTTACCTCTGTGATGCATTATAACAAGGAAGACGTCACATAAATATTGATGCATAAAAAACCTATTATTTCTAATGAGCGACTGAAGCATAAGGTAAACTGGTCTTTGGACATGCAGAGAATTGACCAATATCAAAAAGCTTCGACTCAGGTCAGCCTGGCGGACTGTGCAGGCTGGCATGGGTCGATACTGTTTGCAGATGCATTAAGCCCCTTTTCACAGAGCATGACTCAATTTCTATTTGAGAAAAAAAAGTTCTGAATTAATGAATACTGAATTAATGTTGTTATCAAAACGACCAATAATAGATTTCGAGGTACAAACAGGTTTTGATACGAGTTTAGCCTGTATCATACCATTTATCTAGGTTTTTCGGATCAAATTTTATCTTATGAGACCCGCGACATGCGAAATGAGACCTTCGGACATTTGCTTAAAGTGTCGTCCCGGATTAGCCTGTGCAGTCCGCGCAGGCTAATCCGAGACGGCACTTTACGGCTACATAAGATTTTTGCATACAGTAGACACGTGAAACAAAAAATCGCATAGAAACGGGAAGTGTCGTCTCGGATTGGTCACAGACTGCACAGGCTGATCTGAGACAATGCACTTTTATGCATATATCCAAAGGCCCCTTTTCGTGTGTTGCACGCCAATTATTATCCTATCATTCTAGATGATTTCTACTTTGAAATACTGCCAATAAACGCCTAAGATGCTTTGGTAGTCCCAAAGGTTGAACCCTCTCATCACAGGAATACTACCTAGAACTTCTAATATGGCGTGTACAACAGGAGTAACACAATTCTTATCCCTAAACATGCAAAACAAACAAACAAAAAGCCTCGAAAACGTTAAAAATACACCCTTACAACCAGAGAAAAAAAATACTTTTAATACTTGATAGTGTGTAGAATGGCTCAGAATTTAGTCAGCTATGTAAACGTAGATAAATGACCAATATAAACTGTGTAAGGGATAACGAAACTCAAGGGATTTGTTCTTGTTTACAACCGTAAACGACAGCAGTGATTTCTTTAAATGCAGTTTCTACCCGCCGTGACAACGCTTTGAAATCGCTATATTTTTATTTCCACTGTCGCCTCGAAATTTTCATTTTATCTATATACAACCTCATCCCTTTACCAAACAATCTCTGTTTTAAGTATTCAGAAGAAGAAGGCTTTTGAAGACACTGCAGGAAAAGGATAAAAGGCTAGTAACCAGCATTCCATCATTCTCCTGCAATGCTTTTTTATACTTTCAAGGACAATAATCACCATTGGAGCCACATTTGATTTGCTTTTGAATATATGCAGGTATAAACTTTTGTCGTTTCGTAGGTTGATAAGAGAAAACCATAACATCGCGTGATTTACGCAAGTTTGGAGCTGAATAGCTGAATAAGATCTATTATATTATTGAATTAGGACGCGCACCGAAGATTTATTCCTTTTTACTAATACGACATAGTCACGCACAAACGACAGAAGTTTCCCCCCTCTGTCCCCGGAGAACCTTTGACGCCATTGACGCCGTTAACGCCGCCTACTGGACATCAGCACCTTTCCCGAGGCCCTATTCACCTTTTAATCCTTTACCACATAATCCCGACTTTTAACGACTCTAAGGAAGAATGCTTTTGAAAACATTGAGGAAAAAGGAGAAAATGCTGCTAACCAGCATTTTCTCCTTTTCCTACAATGCTTTTTACCCTATCAAAGAGAGATACCATCATTTTAGGAAGATTGAAGTTGCCGTCTGCAATTGCCTTCAATTGGGTCCACTCCAAAGTTTTGTCGTTTCGTAAAGAGTTAATTCGTATTTATGCCAGTTCTAATTCTGAATTGTTTGTTTGTTGTTTAACGCCGTTTCAGCATCATGTCGATTATATTGCTGTGCAGCTATCCATGTTTGTTTCTTTTTTAAGTTTCCTTCACAAGTACTTCGCACAACACTCTATCTGTCCCAGCCGAGCCCCGGTAGCACAGTCTGTACAGGACTTGAGAAAAGGAGTCGCTGGTTGGATCCCCGGCTCGGCCATTTTCTTTCCGAGGATTGATGATAGTCTTTGCGTCAGGATTCATTCCTCTCTGACCATTGTTACGACGATGGGTATGTGGGGAAGCAGCCAGTGGCTTTGAAAGGATTTTGTACGTACTACGGAGAAGGAAACCCCAGGAAAGCATGTACAGGTGCACTAATCGCCGCGATATAACTGAAATAATGTTGATCAAAATCTATTAGTTCCATCTTAGTGTCCGTCCCTCCGCCTGTCTGCCTGGTTGGCCGGCTTACTGCCCGTCTAATTGAAGTCTTTTCAAGGCCTCTGACTCAAACAATATTCTTACTGACATACACTGTAAGCAACATAGTACGTGACAACACAGTTGACCGGTAATGACCTGTGAATTTAATCATAAAATCACAGGGGTGTCGAATAAACCCTCTAAACTAACCCCTAGAGCGCCAAATTACCTATATAACAAGCGGGTCCGTGTATTAACGACGCTGAGCATTGACGAACTGAGGAATCTGACTGCTTTTGAAACATCATGGGAAAAGGAGAAAATGCTGGAAACCAGCATGTTCTCCTCTATCAACAATGTTTCCTCAGACTTTTACAAACAAAACTTATCATTTGAGCCACATTTTATTTGTCCTCTGTAAATGTTTTAAAAATGGACGAGCCTAAATTTTTTCATTTGGTATTCAGATTTAACCCTTTCCCAAACAAGCTCTGGTTTTCACGTATGTGCAGTACAAGTCTTTTGACGTAAAGAGCAATTTCTCCTTTTCCCACAGTGTTTTCTACCCTTTTGGAGAACTTTCTGTCATTTTCATCAAATTTAAAATTGTCGTCTGCAAACCCTTTCAATTTTGACCAGTCTAAAATTCATCGTTTGGGAAAGGGTTAATGAAATATGGATATCTTCAGAAGAAAGAAAAGTACTCGAATATTGCATTGCCTAGGCTAGTTTTGTTCAGAAACTATTACAAAATGTCAGAAAGTCGAGATCCTAGACCAGTTGTTCTGTGCAGTATGATCTTAATCTTTTATACCCCGAAAGATAATTAAAATCACAATTGACACCAATATAGGCATAAATGAAAAGTTTAAAAAGGCATAAATGAAAAGTTTAAAGAGGTTGAGACATGCTTAAAAGTCAGTGGTTAAGAGAGGGTTTTTTATGCTTTGACACGGTTAGACTGATAACGTAAAACTATCAAGTAACCATCGTTCATACATCGTTGGTTTTATCCTTTTCCAAACAATCTTGAGTTTTACGGTCCCGGGGATTGATTGAATTGTGCTTTCCGCCGCTTTCAACATTATGTCAGTCATATCTGCTACATATCTGCTATAATACCATTTTGATTATAAGAGCCATGCTCTGTGAAAAGGAGGCTTGATGCATCTGCATGAAAGTATCGACCGATGTCAGCGTACGCGGGCTCACAGGGGTCGAAACTTTCTGCTTTTTGTAAATTGTCTGCATGTCCAAGGGCCATTCTACCTCATGATTCAGTCGGTTGTTAGTCATAATGGATTTTATAGATCCTTGCTAGGTATAATGCATCTCTCTGTCTCTTAGGTACTTGCTAGATGGAGGTTTTAATGCACTTTTGAGAATTTTGATATTCTGTGAGGAAAATTCATACGGACATGAACGTTTACTCTCAGTGCGTTGGGAGAGGAGGGGGGATAGAGAAATAACTACAAAAAAGTTTGCCACCGCTTGGAGTCGTACCCATGATTTCAAAACAATAAATCAGCGACATAAATCAAATAAATAGAGGATATTTGGGTTTTTTTTTTTCAGTGAAAGATCGAAATTTCATCGAGAGAACATCATCGGTAATGTTTTCACGAGTGGCGAAGCCACTGGTGAAAATATTACCGATGATGTTCACGAGATGAAATAAACTTCTATCTTTTACCGAAAAAACAAATATTCTATTTATTTCATGCTTCTACCCCCTTTTTGTTGGGACTTTCATCAAATTCCAGTACAGCTGTTTTCGGTAATTCCCCGTGGCGTACCCCTCACATAACAACGCATTACAATATTACGTAAAGCGCGAGAAATAAAGCGTAATTTACGTCATATTTACGTCTGCTTGAATGACGCGCGCTGATTACCTAGGTAACTAGTGCGCGGGAAGTACTGTTTCCGCCTTCACTTGAAGTGTTAGAAAATATAAAATAAGTATTTTCATTGGCCGTAACCATGAAATATCAAACCATAATCCACCATTACTTCTCTATAAACTACCGAAAAGCATGAAATAATATAATTTATCTTTTGTTATGCAATTACAGGTAGCCGTTACCAATGAAAAGGAAATTTTACGGCGAAAAAAAGATGGATAATTCGCCATGTTTTCTACATTCATTTCTATCTATGATATTATTTGCACACGATTGAAAATTACAAGACTGTTTAACATTTCAAAAAAAAAAACAAAGATAAAAGGTTAAGGTAATGCATTTGCATCTGTGCTTTGGCCAGAATAATTCACCAAAAAATCAAACAATGTTTATCAAAAAATAGATGGCATGTTCTGATTCTGATCTTCACTGCAACACAAGGAAGTCTGATCTTGGGTTTCATGAGCAAAAACCACTTAACCCTTAGGCTGCTAAGCGTGACTCACCGACCTTTTGCGGACAACGTAGATCCAAGATCAGACTGCACAGAACGCGCTGTCTGATCTTGGATCTACACTGTCCGATTAGGAGATATCTTTCCTAAAAAAAAACCTTTGAAATAGGAAAATTTGGGTTTATACTATCGATTCGAAAGTTTCATTTCTTTTATTTAGCAGAATAAGGGTTAATTTGTGCTGAGTCCTCTAATGGTTTTTGCTTTAATCCTTTCCCACACAACAAAATTTTAGACCTGTCGAAAGCGTTTGAAAGCAATAAGGTGAGTGTGATTCATACGAACGGGATTGTCTTTAAAAGGGTAGAAAACATTGTGGGAAAAGGAGAAAATGCTGGTCACCAGCATTTTCTCCTTTGCCCACAATGTTTTCAAAAGCTATCTTCCTCAGGGTCGTTAAAACTCGGTATTTTGTGGTAAAGGGTTAAAGAAATAACAGTATAACACCTTGCCCCCTGAACGCGACTTTTTAATACTTGTAGCATTCCATTTTGATAACGAAATATAAGCTTTTTTCGTGAGTTTAGTCATCCTTTTTGACCGGCTTAACCCTTAAGCTGCTAATCGCGACTCACTGTCCTTTTGCGGGCAGTGTAGATCAAGATCAGACTGCACAGAATGTGCAGTCTGATCTTGGATCTAAACTGTCCGATACGGTATTTTGTTTCCGGTGAAATCAACTTGGAAAACTCAATGGTTGGGCTTTTAGTATTGAGTGGAAATTTTCGTTTCATTTATTCAGCAGCTTAAGTGTTAAGCCTTTGAACACAACCCGAACAACAGCAAAATTGAAAAAAAAATATATACATATTGTGAATCACTGTCATTATCCTCACCAAAAATGTCGTAATCATCATTATCAATGATGATGATAATTATGATGATATTATTATTATTATTATTATTATTGTTGTTGTTGTTGTTGTTGTCATTGTCACCATTGTCATCATCATCATCGTCATCATCATCATCATCATCGTTTTTTTTCTTTTATTATTACTATCGTTTAGACTCATTCAAGCAGCCTGATAAGCTGTAAAATTATCTAAATGAATAAAAATGAAAATGGATTCATGACGTAAATATCACCTACCTTTTCCGGATCTTTGGGCTTATCCGCTTCCAGGGCTGTTCCTGTGCTTATGGGCTTCTCCGCTACCCCCAGTATTTTACCCACGTCCGCCATTTTGTGTATTTATCTCAGAAGTTGTATCTGTCAATGTACACCGCAACGCCAAAACTGATTTAAAAATGTGTATCCGTAAATTGAAATTAAAGATACTTTGAGAGGGAATCTTTTTCACCGTACCCGTGTACCCGTTCTATCCCATTAATTTTAAAATGATGTTTATAATGAAATAGAGTTCCTGTTTACAAACATGGTTGGAATAGAGTAATTGCATAAACCTTTCAAGCAACAGTGTCTTTTGCGGACGGTATAGATCAAGATCAGACTACAAAGAGCCTGCAGTCTGATCAAGCTTGGATCTATACCGTTCGCTTGTTAAATGAAGTCTCTTCGATAGAAATCTTTTTTTAGTTTCATTGGATATTATTTCAGCCGTCGAAATTAGGTCAAGGTTATTCACACGTATCACTATTTGGTGCTGAAAGAATTAGTATGAAAATATGCCCCTTGTCCCATAATTTATTCGTATTATTTAAACACATTACAATGAGCCATGCCCTGGCAAAAGGGGGCTTAATGTATCTCCGTGATGCATTATACCAAGCAAGTCATCACATAAGCATGGATCCATTTACTCGGACAATCGACTGGATCTGGGGGTAGAATGGTCCTTTGACATGCAGAAAAGTTACTGATAGCAAAAAGTGTAGACCCATGTCAGCCTGCGCGGACTGCGCAGGCTGACATGGGTCGATACTTTTTGCAGATGCATTAAGCTCCCTTTTCACAGAGCCTGGCTTAATTTCTTTTCTTACCATAGAATGGTTCTCCTCTTAGTACACTTAAAACTGAAACATGAAAAGATAGCTTATTTGATTACGGATTTACCCAATACTTCACAAATACAACTTTTCACTCCCTTATATAGTAAAGCGACGATACTTTGTCACTTGGAGAGGGTTAACACAAAGGGCTTTAAGTTATAAATATATGAAATAAAACTTAAATTATTCTTTTAAACGACAAACAACACTCTTGAATATACATATACAATAATGTAGAAGTTCAAAATATCTGTTTTGTGTTGTTATTTTGGACTGTTTGTTTGAGATGTAAAATCATTCATATTTTTTTCTAGTCTTTCATGTACATTTAGCCCTAAAGCACTCCTTCTAATAGTCAGAGGGTTCATTCAGACTGAGACATAATATCAGGAAAAATGTTGTGACAAAAGAAAATATTTGAACTGTCATGCAAAAATGGACCATGTGAAAGGAATACAATATGCAGATTTCAAACATTTTCTTCTCTCCACAATATTTCTCCCAAGGTTTTTTAGCTCAACTGTCTTTGGAGAAAACCCGAGGTATTGCTATATTACCAAAGGTATCAACTTGAATCCTGTAACATATGTTCACTATCAAAAGAACATGAACCTATATCATCAAGGGCGATAACTCTTAAATTTATTTTTGTAAGAGTCATGCCCCTCTTTAGACATAGATTTTTTCCTCCGCTATCAAGCACCTAACAGCAGAGCATAGGCACCCACATACAGAGCCCTTGTTTAAAATTTTAGACTGAAATATCAATCTGACAACATGAAATGAAAAATAAAGATAGCAATTTCATATAATTATGTAAATAATTTATTTTACATTTACTATGCAATGAAATAAATGATTAATTTAAAATAATGATGATTTTTTTTTCCTTTCTGTGATCTTCCATTTTAAATCCCTGTTTTTATTGACTTGTGATCAAAATTCATGTAGATCCATTTCATTTCTGGCATTTCCTAACTCTTTATCAAACAACAAAGTTTTAGACCAGCCCAAATTCAAGGCACTTGCAGACGACAAAATACATGATTACATGTGCTTCAAAATCTGAAATTGATTTTTGGGAGGATAGAAAGCATTTTGGAAAAAGGAGAAAATGCTGAATACCAGTATTTTCTCCTTTTCCCAAAATGTTTTCAAACGCCTCCTTTCTCAAGGTCGTCAAAAGTCTAGTGGTAAAGAGTTAAAGTAGAATATTCAATCTACATCACAATGCACAAATAGTCACGTAGACTGACTTTGACATTGACAGAATCTTCTCTCAAGGAGATTAGATCAGCCCCTTTTCAAGTTCTTGCATAATGGTCACTTTTATCTTTTAACTCTTTCCCAAACAGGCCCAGGTTTTTATGTGTCTGCAGTACAAGTCTTTTGAAAACATTGTGGAAAAAGAAGAAATTGCTCATAACGAGCAATTTCTCCTTTTCCCACAGTGTTTTCTTCCTGTTCGGATAACTTTCTCCCATTTTCATCAAATTTCAAATTGTCGTTTGCAAACTCTTTCAGTTCGGAAGAGTCTAAAATTTGTCGTTTGGGAATGGGTTAACCCTTTCCCAAACAACAAAAATTTGACCATGTCCAAATTGAAAGCATTTGCAGACGACAAAATAAAATTAACATAAATGATACTTTCTGTCTTTGATAGAGTGGAAAACCTTGTTGGAAAAGGAGGAAATGCTGGTTACCAGCATTTCTCCTTTCCCACAATGTTTTGAAAAGGCTTCTTTCCCAAACATGTCAAAAGTTGTCATTGTGTGGGAATGGGTTAACCCTTTCCCAAACGACAAATCTTAGATTCTTTCAAACTGAAAGCCTATTCCACAAAATAATTTAATGCCTTGTGGGATCTGAACAAGCTACAAAGTCATTACCCGGTTGAGGCGAAATTTCTTTCCAGCATATTTTCCCTTCTCACCTCTGCTAAAGCATGTGAGAAAAGTAGTCAGTGGCTTTGAAAAGAAATTTGTGTTACTACTGGTGTGAGAAAGCTAGAAAACACACGTGCATCACTGACCGCTATGATATGACCTTAGCTGTTAAGGTGGCGTTAAACCTCAATACAACCAACAGTCATCATCATCATCACCATCATCATCATCATCCTCAACCCTTTACAGTTATTACATTCACATGTTTTCATGTCCTCGAGATACCTTTCAAAAACATTGTGCGGAAAGAAGAAGTCACTCAAAACAAACAATTTCTCTTTATCCCACAATGTTTTCTTTTACTGTTCAATTTCCACAGCCTTTTTACATACCCAATGGTGATAACACTTTAACTACCTCTAAATAATTGGGTTTATCAAACTAAATTTTGTTTTACCGGTAAAACATTTCAGTCATCATTTACTAATGGTGGATGCATATTTGAAAGGGCTACACATATCTTCCAATACTTATTTGCTTGTGGCGCTAACGAAATTGGTATGACACCCTGAAGTATTCTAAAGTTTTTAACTCGTTCCATTGCTCTTTCTACATCAATACGCAGATTCGCTATTCTACGCGTTTCCTCTACTTGCTGTCTTGTAAATCTTTTCATCTTTAATGGAGGAACAATAAGGTGTATACCTTTTGCTGTTGTCAAGTCTGCAATCAAAAAACCTTTATCACCCATGATAGCATCACCTTTTTCACATATTTCAAGCAGACCACTATTTTTTGTAATCTGTTTATCACTGATGCTACCCGCCCACAAATCTGATGCAAATGTTATTATTCCGGAAGGACTTATTCCTAGCAATGCCTTGTAGGTCATGTGGGACTTGTACTGGGAATACATTAATGATTTGTTTATTAAGGATTAGGGTGTCTCTGTATATATTTCTGTACAGTCTATTATCACTCTACAGTTAGGGTACTTTTTCCTGAACTTCATTGGCATTGTGTCTCGAATGACAGTTTTAGGGGGCCAAACAATCAGAGAGCTAAGTTTTATATGTAGGTAAGTTGTCCATCGTGAAATAATTGAAGAACATGTAGCTTTGGAAATATGAAATCTGTAGGCTAGGTCCTCTATTAGCAGCCCAAGTCTGAGGCGCATGAGAATTAAAAAAAATTCATCAATTAGTCTGAGGTTTCTCGGACGCCCACTTTTCCCGGAAGCAATCCCTCTTCTTTGAGTCTGGGTACTGGCATCTTCTAACATGTCGAACAGGGCATAGAAGGTACCAGCATTTGGTAATCCTGTGTAAAACGACACCTCCTCGTCTTCACCAGATATGTCCTCAAAAGTTATGTCTGGCAAAGTAACCTGCGTGCTTACAGAACATGACTTCACTATTACCTCCGATTCGGTTTCAGTCTGAGTCAGTATAGATTTTGTTGGTACATAGGTTTGTGTACTTTGATCCTTTGTCTGTTTTGGATTTATTATTAATGTGTCTCCATAAGATCCTTTTTCTGTCTGAACTGTCTTATTTAGTTTTGTAGTGAACTCCATGTCTTGAAAGCCACAATAATCATGGAGACTGATGGATGTTATTTCTCTTGAGGTGTTTGAGTAGAAGCAAAGAGACTCCCTTGGCCCATTATCAAAGAACTCGTCTTCTTCACATTCTTCTATTTCCATTGAATGGTTTTCGTTCTTTTCTTGATAGAATGATTCACATAGTGTTGTTTCAGCCATGTAGTTTTCCAACCGGGTCGCGAAATAAGGAGCATCATCTTCCGGCTCAACAGTGGGCACAAATTCAACAGGGGTCACCTGAAATTAAAAATTAAAGACATAAATATCAAAAGTTACATGAGGGTCAATTTTATTCTTTCATCATTGTTAGTCACCTGTTTTCACCATCCTGACTACATTGGACCTAGATTGACTACTTAACCCTTTACCACACAGCAAAATTTTTTACGTGACCAAACCGAAAGAGGTTGCAGACGACAAATTAAACATTGCTAATACAATGGTTTCTTTCTTTGGTCGAGTAGAAAACACTGTGGGAAAAAGAGGAAATGCTCGTAACCAGCATTTCCTCTTTTTCCCACAGTGTTTTTCAAAGCCTTCTTCTTTACAGTTGTTAAAAGTCGGGATTGTGTGGTTAAGAGTTAACTCAAACCAGTAGTGTAGGAATAACAAGTTCAGCTGTATTGGGTACAGTAATCCTGCATCGTCTAAACCTGTGTATGGTATGTTATGTCATATTGAACAGTTCGATGACAAAAATGGCAGTAAATCGAAGACAAAAATGCACTGTTTTTCTTTTTCAGTGTTTAGAATGCATGCCCTTTTCTCACACCAATGACGCTTTGTAACATTTATGTTATTCAATTCAACAAGCTGTAAATCCCATGACTTGTCAATTAAAGTCAGTTTGTGAGTTTGAATTTGCAGACATCAGATCAAAGACAGGTTCAATGGGGAATTTATTTTCAAATAGGGTGTATACATTGTGAGAAAAAAGGAAATAATTTATGATGAGAAATTTCTTCATTTTCCAAAACGTTTTCCTTGGAGTTGGTATTGAAAACATGTGATTACATGTATACAGGAAAGGATTAGCCAGTGAGCAAGAAATATTTTTGCGCTGAGGGCAAAACCAAATAAATTTCTTTTGCACTTGTTAATTACCCAATTCGCAACAAACACTAAGCAAAAAATCTAATTATCTTTCAACTCATTCACTTTTATTGCTTCCTTTCAACTGTTTTTCATAGATATCCAGCTCATATGCATAGGCTACAGCAAATTCTCTTTTTAATCTATAGTGTTTTTTACAAATAATAGAAAAAAAAATTTTTTTGTCCATTTAAAAAGTTACCTTCTAAAATATATCTTACGAAATGGTTAAGGTACGAAATCTCTGTATACCCAAAAAGTGTCATGTAATCACACTTACTTTTGATGTACCAAATAGTTTCTTTCTCGTCTTCAAGTCGAAAATGGACGGAACGTTGTGCTCGTAGGACATCTTCCTTCCTTCGAAGTGGGCAGAACAGAGGAGAGGATTCTTCGTTAGGACGAAGGATGTCATCACCGTTTTGATTCTTCGAACCCATGTCTTCTTCAAATATTCATTGGCTGGAAACTTGTGTAAGATGATTGGTGTCCCGTCGACGATTTTTCCTCTAAAATTTGAGCAAACTGAGCAATAATGTCGCTTTTTCTCCGTAGATTTTGGTACTCTCTCCATATTATCTTTTTTTTTAAAGGTTGATTTTGCTCACCGGAAGTGCGAAAATTGTTTTCACCGATTGAAGAGCTAATTCAAGGGAGGTAATTTTCGAAAGGGAGATAATAACTTATCGAACCGGGCCATACAAGTGACACAATACCGACGTTTAAGTATAATACGCCAGTTTTAAAACAAAAGTGGGACACGCAATTTGCTTTTTTAAAGCAATCGTCCCTGTTCCGGCTTTCTTTTGTCCTTAAATTGAAATGACTTGTCCTCCTTTCCCTCAATTATTTCTCTTTTATTGGCCTTTAACACGTTATCAGACAACAAAGTTTTGGACTCGTTTATATTGAAAGCAGTTAAATGGGGTCAAATGATGGGATTCGTCTTTAAAAGGGAGGAAAACATTGTCGAAAAAGAGGAAAATGCTGGTTCTCTGGGTTGAAAATATTGTTGGGAAAGAAAATGCTGGTTACCAGGGTTGAAACATGGTGGGAATAGAAGAAAATGTTGACTATCAGTATTTTTTTTTTTTTTTTTTTATTTTACTTTTTCAACAATGTTTTGAAAAGTCTTCCTCTTCAGGATCGTAAAAGCATGGGGTCGCCTTGTAGAGTTAAGATTTTACCTGATCTATGATAAGCCAATGCAGTATAGAATAAACTCTAGGATTTTGTTTGTTTGTTTGTGTGTATGCGTGTGTGTGCGTATGTATGATCAACATCGTTTCAAAATTATTTAAGTGGCCAGTGCACCTAAAAATACCTTCGCTAGTACTCTGCCAAATATTTTTTCGAAGCCACTGCTTGCTTTCCGAAATAAACATCGTCCAAACAATGTTCAACGGGTAGAAAGGAATGAATTCTGTATCAATAACTATCATCAATCTCAAAAAGAATTTGGACGAGCTGTGAAGACAGCAAGCGATCCCTGCCTTTTAAGCCCAGTACTTTAACCCTTTCCCAAACGATGAATTTTAGACTGGTGCAAGTTGAAAGAGTTTGCAGACGACAATTTTAAATTTGATGAAAATGACAGAAAGTTCTCCAAAAGGGTAGAAAACACTGTGGGAAAAGGAGAAATTGCTCGTTACGAGCAATTTCTTCGTTTCCCACAGTGTTTTCAAAAGACTTGTACTGCAGATACGTGAAAACCAGGGCTTGTTTGGGAAAGGGTTAATTAAGGAACGATTTAGCGGGCTTGGATAAACCCGCCGACAGCATAGTAAATGAAATAGATAATATCAGTCTGTATCAACACCTCATTAAGCAATTGTTGCTGCGAGGATTGATGATCTAGTCATTGAGACAGGATTCATACCGCTCTCACAGATCTTCATCGATGGTTATGTGGAAAAGCAGCCAGTGGCTTGGAAAGAATATTGTGCGAATTATCGGTTATAGAAACAACAGGAGAGCATGAACTGGTGCACAAGCCGCCACGATATAACTGATATGATGTCGAAAACGGCGTTAACACCATGCAAAAACCAAACGGGATCTACAAAACGGCTCAAATTAATCGCTTGAATTATGGTACAGGTATTACTCAACGTCACAATTTTTGTACCTATTAAAAAGATTCAGATCATGCTCTATGAAAATGGGGTTTGATGCATTTACACAAAGTATCGATTCAGGTCAGCTTAGTCCGCGTAGGCTGACCTGGGACGAAACTTATTGTTATTTGTCAATTTTCTGCATGGTGAAGAACCGGTCTGCCTCATGATTCAGTCGGTTGTTTGACAAAATGGAGTTTATGCATTGATAATTACTGTACGTGATGACTTGCCTGGTATAATGCATCACGGAGATGCATGAAACCCCCTTTTCAAAGAGCGTGGATCATTTATACTTAAACTGTATTCTACTATATTAACTTCTCGGATGTCAAACAAAATATCGTGTCACATATACCTACCTAATACGTTAAACATGCGAAGGAAATCATGGCCCCTTTCTTTTAACCTTTTACCTTACAATCCAGAGTCTTTACGACCGTGGGAAAACAGGCTTTTAGTTACAAACAGTTTATTCGTCCAATCTAAGAGGGAAACATTAAAATGCTAAGAATCACTTCAGGGTTCCCTATACATGTACACTTGATACACCTCCGAAACTTCAAAGATACATCCTTACAGTTGGAGAAAAACGCTGTTGAAGTTCGTTAGACTGTAGAATGGTTCAGCTGTGTAAACCTAGATAAATTACCGATAGATGGTATAAGGGATAAACACATATGAGCCGTGCTCTGGTATAAGGGAGGTTAATGCATCTCCGTAACATAGTATCCCAAGCAAAATATTATCTAACTATGAATCCATAAAATCCATTTTGACAAACAACCAACTAGTGCATGAGGTAGAATATCCTTCGACATGCAGAAAACTTAAAGATAGTTTCGGCCCATGTCAGCCTGCGCGGACTGCGCAGGCTGACATGGGTCGATACTTTTCGCAAATGCATTAAGCCCCCTTTCCAGAAAGCATGGCTCATATTTGGAAATCTTCGATGTAAAACTGGAAAGCAGCAGTGATTTCTTTGATGGTCTCCAGAAAATGAAACGCATTTTCTATCCATCGTAATCTATGCAACTTTGCAACCGACAGGGGCAACGTTTGGCATGAAGATACAATAATGGTTATAGTCTAAAAAAATAAATACAGACAAAATTGGATAAAACTGGTTTTAAATGAATGTAGATGTATGTATCTTTAACATTTATCAAAGTCTATCAATAGAAGTGAGAAGATGAAAGATCTCCTTTATTTGGTTTAACCCTTTACCGAACAATAACGAGTTTAACTACCATGAGAAAGAAAAGGATTTAAAAACATTTTGGTAAAAGGAGAAAATGCTGGAGACCAGCATTTTCTCCTTTTCCACAATGTTTTCAACCCTTTGATAGAAAAATACGTCACTCTTTTGCAAGTGCTATGAATTTGGACAAGTCCAAAATATTGTCCTTTGGTAAATAGTTGATTTGGGAAAAAAGATTAGAGACAAGTCAGACTACTCCAATTCAACTTTTAGATTAAGGTGCACGTGTCGTTTTAAATTCAGAAAAGTTGTTTCTACTCGTAGATAATAACCTTGGTGCATCATGGTGTATCGTGTTCGTGTGTAGACGTGTAGTGTGCTCAACATGCTACCAGTATGAAAATTTCAAGCCGATAGTAAGAATCAAAATTTTGCTATTTTATATGTGCTTCTAGGGGAAAATACCTTCTTATCGGACAGTGTAGATCTAAGATCAGAGTGCACGTTCTGTGCAGTTTGATCTTCATTTACACTGTCCGCAAATGGGCTTTGAGTTGCGCTGAGCAGCCTAAGGGTTACCTAAATACGGTCGAAAAACAAATTTACATAATGACACATAAACTCAAAATTCCCCAGATGAGCATAATTAACATAACTTTAACCCTTTACTACACCTTTATTCCCGAGTTTTAAGGACCCTAAAGATGAAGGCTTTTAAAAATATTGTAGGAAAATGAGAAAATGCTTGTAACCAGCCTTTTCTCCTTTTCCCACAACGTTTTCTACCATTTCAAAGAAAGAAATCATCTTTTGAGCCACATTCAATTTATCGTCTGCTAATGCTTTCAGTTTGGTCGAGTGTAATATTTTGTCGTTTGGTAAACAGATAAGCGCAAAATGTATAAACTCAACCTCTTTCGACGGCTCTAAATACAATCCACTGAAACCCAGAACGATTCTTATACTAAATGACTAGACAGTACAAAAAAGCCGCTCGGTATAGATCAAAGATCAAACTTCTCGTTCTGTCAAATGGCAGTTTGGTCTTGATCTATGGCTCCCGCAATAGCCGGATTTTTTTTTTCTCTCACCTACATCAACTTGGGTTGGTGTTTTGGGCTGTGCAAATCAAAATCAGACTGCAACAGAACATACATGTATGGATATGTACGCTAGCTGCAGTGATGTCACTGAAATCATGTTGTAAAAACGTTAAACAAAAAGCCAAAAATCAGAAACTAGTGGTAAAGTGCAGGGCTTGTAATTCAGGGGTTTTAGTTCGGTTCCTTGATTGGTTACCCTCCTGTCTACCTACTGGTATTGATGACATGGATAAAAATCAAAACATGAAACGAACGAGAAGACAAACTTTAGTTATTCTACTCACTGTATGTGGTAGAGAAAATATAAAGTTTAGTACAGATTTTAAATCTTTATTTCCCAACAATACCAGAAACACCGGAATATCCTTGAGCAATCAGAAATCCGGAAAATAAACTATGATGATACCCAACAAGGCTCTTATCGGAGTCTAGATGACGCACACTAACCGTATCCTGCTCGTTGAGCTGAACCACTACCGTCTGAGACGTCGAATCGGACGTATTTTCCGCACCATTGACGTATAGAATGGTGATCCTTTGGTCATTTATAAAGATACCATAGTGACTTGTGTCATTGTTAAAGGTCACAAGTGTCGTTGAGAACATATAGGTCCCACCAACGGGTGCTATAAAGGCCCCTATGTAGGAATTGTATGCGTTACCACTGTTGGTTACCACAGTTTCAAAGACAACGTTCTGGTTCTGGCCAAGATGATGAACGTTCCGTACAATTTTGGCGAAAAAGGAGACATTGTATCCGCTTTCTAGTTGACGTTTGCGGTGCCTTTTCTTAGAATCCTTTCCTATAAAGGGTGGAAAAAGACACAATCCGGCAAAGTTCGGTTGATTATTCTTAGGCTTTGTAAAATGCAATTTTATGCCGCTTTAAACAGTATTTCAGTAATGTCTCGACAAAAACGTGTTTCGCTTATTCATAAATTAATGAGCCATGCTCTAGCCGAAGGGCGCTTAATGCATCTCTGTGATGCATAATACCAAGCAGGTCATCATATAATGATGGATCCATAAAATTTATGTTGTCTAACAAACGACTGATTCATGAGCCAAGCAAGTCCTTTGACATGCAGAAAATTTACCACTAGCAAAAGGTATCGACCCAGGTCAGCCTGCGCGGACTGCGCAGGCTGACCTGGGTCGATTCATTTTGCAGATGCATTAAAAACCCTCTTTTCACAGATGGCCCATCCTGATGTCTCTCCTGCGTTTCACCAGTGGGCTACGAGGCAAGGTCTCTTCATTGCCTTGCGTAAGGAAACTCCAACCAGACGAGAGCAACAAAGTGGTTTCGAAACAGGATCCCCTATACTTGTCCCTAGCGTCTATATATTGCAACGTCGATGTTTTTTAAATGCTCGTGTAAAAACACGATGGTTGTTGTTGTTTCGCCATTAAAAAAGTGACTTATGAAATCACCAAAAAAAAAAAAATTGCGATAAGCCATGCTCTGGCAAAATGGGTTTAATGCATCCCTGTGATGCCTTGTGCCGGGTGTTTCATAATACATGTTACACTTTCAAACGTGCCTAAGGTATATTGTTTAAAAAGGTAACATAGTAAGATTTATACCATTTAGTGGTTTAAGAGTACAGTTTTATGACTTGCACAGTATGTAAGGTAAAGTTAAGCAAAAAAGTCCATAGTAGATTGAAATGGTTGGAAAGCAAGTTTGAATCGAGAGTGATCTTGAAAACAGAGCGACGTGACCCCCTCACTTTTTCTGTATGGCATTGTGCACCCTCAGACAACATATGAACTTTAAAAAATCAATATTTCCAAAGATGGGTGTGATCACAACCCAGATTGATTAAAGCGAATTTCATGAAGAGGTGGAATGTTCTACGATGTCAAAATGGACGTTATTTTGAACATTTGATGTAAATTGATGTATATTTTGAAAGGCACTAGTTGCCTTTATTGTTCAATGTTACCTTACATATTGTGTTGTCATAAAACTGTATTCATAAACCCATTAAATGATAAAAGTCTTTAAATACCATAGGCATACTTGAAAGTGTTACAATAATTATGAAACACCCTGTACTAAGTCACCATATACATGTAATTATGGATCCATAGAACCAATGTTGTCTGACAACCAAATGAATTATGAAATAAACTGGTCTTTTGACATGCAGAAAATCGACTAATAGCAAATAAATTCGACCCATGTCAGCCTGCGCGGCGTGGATTGCACAGGCTGACATGTGTCATTACAGATGCAGATGCATTGAACCCCTTTTCACAGAACATGACTCAAATATACTGTGTGCTTTACCTGAATTTAAACCAGTATTCGCTTTATCAATGGTGTCATAATTCCTCCTTTTATGACTTGTCAAAGCATCTTCCACGAAATCGGTTTTTTTCTTTGTGCTTTCTAGTTCCTGAAAAGTTGCAGTCATGTGATCGTCATGTTTTGTCTTTGGAACAGCCATTTCATCGTCGCACTCCCTTCGGATGTTTGTTATTTCATTCGCATAATATTCTTTAAGAATTGTAATTTCTTTTTCCTGTTTCTTAACTTTGTCTTCGAGGTATTCCATCCGAGTCTTCAATTGAGTTAAAATCGCGTTTTCTGTCAATTTATTGTCATTTGATAATGTCATTATTTTTGACGAATGTCCCATGGGGTTCTCTTCCGATGCTGACACCGTTACAATCGCTAAAGCCCAAAAAGAGATTAATATGATCCAGGAAGACATTAGTGCCGAAAATACTCCTTGGCTCAATCCTATGATTTTTCACAAAATATTATTGTATTTCACTATTCTTCCAAACATGACTTGATAAGTCTGGCTTATCAATGTATTAGTGACCTTTGCAATCCTTTACAAAACGTTCCTGTATTTTACGACTCGGTGGAAAAAAAAACAAAGGCTTTTGAACATATTGTTGGGAAAAAGAGAAAGTGCTGGTAACCAGCATTTTCTCTTTTTCCAACAACGTTTTCTGCCATTTGAAAGAAAGGTCTAACCGTTTGAACTACATTTTAAATTCACTTTGTTCTCAGCAAGTGCTTTCAATATGGACGAGTCTTGAATTTTGTCGTCAAGTAAAGAGTGAACCTGCTTCATTCAATGTTTAACCCTTTACCACACAATCCCGACTTTTAACGACCCTGTGAAAGAAGCCTTCTGAAAACCTTGTGGAAAAAGGAGAAAATGCTGGTAACCAGCATTTTCTCCTTTTCCCACAACGTTTTCTACCCTTCCCAAAACAAACTTCAATTTTTCAACCACATTTATTTTGTCGTCTGCAAATGCTTTCAATTTGGACCAGTCTAAATTAATGTCGTTTGGTAAAGATTTAAGATTCTCTGCAAGGTAAAAACCTAACTCTTATTTTTTCGGAAAATGTGCGGGCCGGATAAAATGCAGAGATCTTGCGTTCCAATCTTACATGTTACTATTGTACTTTTAAATAATTAGAAAAAAAATCTGATTAAAAAACTTCATTCTTTACCAGACGACAAAATTTTAGCCTTGTCTAAACTGAAAGCATTTGCAGACGATAAATTCATTGTAATACAAAACATGAAATTTGCCTATGATAAGGTAGAAAACATGGTGGGAAAAGGAGAAAATGCTTGTTAACAACATTTTTGCCTTTCCCAACAATGTTTTCAAAAGCCTTCATTCTCAGGATCCTTGAAACTCGAAGTTGTGTGGCAAAGGGTTGAAAACTAAAAATTTAACCCTCAAGCTGCTTATCGCGACTCACTGACCTTTTGCAGACAGTGTAGCTCAAGATCAGACTGCACAGAACGTGCAGTCTGATCTTTGATCTACACCGTCCGATACGGTATTTTCTTTCCGGTGAAAACCACTTTGAAACTGCAGTGTTGGGGCTTTTAGTATTGAGTAGAAATTTGCGTTTCATTTAATCAGCAGCTTAAGTGTTAAAGGACTGTTTCGAAAGGAAAACTATGAGGGTTTTGTTGCGTTTTTTTTTTTTTGGGGGGGGGGGGGGGGGGGGGGGAGGCGGAAGGGGTCATTGTTTATTCAAAAATTTAAGGTCGTTACATGTGTTCCAAATTACACTTAAAACAAAGGGTTTCTTTTTTACATGAATCAAAGTTCGGTCGCTTAGATGACAAAAAGGGACGGGGAGGGGGGCTTTGGACGATGTTCGGCACCCCCAACCTACATGTATCTATGTCCTTGAGGATATAGTTATTTTAAGTCGGCACATCCCAGTTCAATGCATGAATAAAAAAGTCTTAGATGCTGAATCAGGTTAAGTTTTTTTAAAAATGGTCTAAACAAAGGATGACAAACGGCCAAAACTTACAGTCAACTGCTAGCATGATATAACAAGCAAGTTCACGTAAAAAGAAAAAAAGGGGCTAATGGCCTAAACAGATTTGCTGTAAACAGATTTGCTACATATATATCAACCAGTCCAAAATATTGAGATTTTCACCCTAATAAGAAAAGAAAACCATCGGCATAAATTGATTTGAGCCATGTTCTGTGAATAGGGGGCTTAATGCATCCTCAAAAAGTATCGACACAGGTCAGCCTGCGCAGTCCCCGCAGGCTGACCTGGGCCGAAACTTTTTGCTATTGGTCAATGTTCTGCATGTCAAAGGACCTCTCGACCTCATGATTCGACAAAATGAATTTTATGGATCCATGACTATGTGATGACTTGCTCGGTATAATGTATCACCGAGATGTATGAATCCCACTTTCGAAAGAGCATGGCTCATTTATTAGAGACATCCGGGGAAAGAAAAGAAATGAGACATGTCTAATTTTTCCATTCATGATTTTTGTGTAGAATGACTGAAGTGAAAAATGCAGGGTTTGTCTCCGGCTCCACCCTCCTAGTCTGGATTACCTGCCCCTACCACTACGTTATCGGATCAGGCCATTCGGCATACCTCGGGTGATCCGGTGATCAAATCCCTCGGCTGTATCACGTAGCTTGATATGCACCTACACGGTACATTTGCCACATCTCCGGAAACACACCGCTTTACCGTTATTGAAATTGTAAGGCTCCTCTTTAGAAAGAACACATGAGTAAATTTTCTATCGTTATCTTTCTAAGAGTATTTCAGTCGGCAAACAGTTTGTACATTCAATTTTTAGCGTGGTTTATCAATTCCGTTAGGAGCTTTCATCGACAGATCGATATAAGTGAATAACTTCACAGTGGCTGTTCATGTCGTTGCCAAGCGATCTACAGGGGCGCCGCCATGTTTAAAATCATGTGATTGGTAGTTCAAAATGGAAGCCTCCTTTATACGGACGAGGTTAGATGTAGGTACGGAATCGGCCGAGTTATGACGAGTGAGGGTCAGGCAAAGCGCAATAATGGCGGCCTCCATGGCGACCTCAAGCTTAGCACTATATGCTTTCCGGTTTTTCTCAATTTCATGTGATCCAGTTTGATCAATGAATATAATGTGATCAATTTTGTACAAAATATACATTACCGAATATAAAACGTGCTTTTGGGATATGATTTAAATAAAAATTTGACTATGAATTATTTTAAAAGTAACCCTGGTGTCGGACGTTATATGGGTCCATTGATCGATACTTAAAGCATTTCTGATGTATGTATGTAGTTTTTCTCGCTAAATAAGAACGACAATTAAAAAAAAACTACCTGCCATTATCTTTTTGCAACCGATCTGTTTTCAGTTCAGTCTAAATAGGATTTTATCAAGTGAAATAACATTAATCCGTTACTTCTACATATTACAAACGGGGGCCGCCATTATTGCGCTTTGCCTGACGTACTTTTGAATTACGGCGGGGTACCAGACTACCACCCTCCCCTCTCCCCCTCTTCCCTTTCTTTGTCCCTACGCCCCTGGAAAATAAAATCTCGACCTGGTAAATATTGATGGAGACGTCTCCACCAAAATTGTGACAGAAGCTGTTTCCCTGTCCAGCTTCAATTCCACGTTGACTTAGATAACAAAATACGGGACTAATAGTTTGTGACAAAATTATTCAAACACGCGCTCTCTATGTAGATTTCACCCTATATTTTGTAAATAGAGAATGAATGCCTACGCTTCTTCCGGTTACAGATAAACTTTACAATTTGAAAAGAAGTACTTGGGTGCAATGTTGACGACATAAATACAAGATTTAGGACGGAGCAGTACAGAATCAAGATCAGACTGCACGTCGTGTGCACGTTGTGTGCAGTCTGATCTTGGATCTATACTGTTTCGTCCTAACTTTTTCAATTAGAGAAGGTATGCTCACGCTTCCACTGCCTTCAAAAAATCCTTTTGCCATTCCAATAGTGCTTTGCTGACAGCATAGACCCCGGATCAGAACGTGCAGTCTGATCTTTTAACTATACTGTTTCGTCCTAAATTCGTAATTAGAGAATGTATGTTTACGCTTATTCTGCTTCCTAAAAAATTTACGATTCGAGGATTAGTGCTTAACCCTTATCCTGCTAAATAAGTGAAATAAAACTTTCAAGCCGATGGTAAAAACCCGAATATTGCTATTTCAAACTTGCGTTTTGGAGACAAATATCTCCTTATCGAACAGTGTAGATCCAAGATCATACTGCACGTTCTGTGCAGTCTGATCTTGATCTACACTGTCCGTCAAAGGTCAGTAAGTGGCGCCTAGCAGCCTAATGGTTAATAGGTACATATACTGAGAGTAGACTCTACAGAACCCCGTGTCTACACTGTCAGGTATCATGAGGAATATTCTCTCACCAAGTTTTCCCAGCATTGCCATACTTGGCAGTTGTCTCAACATTTATCTAACCCTTTATTACACAGCCCCGACTTTAAATGACCGTGAGGAAGACTGCTTTTGAAAACATTGTGGGAAAACAAAAAAATGCTGGTTACCAGCATTTTCTTCTTTTCCCTCAATGTTTTCTACCCTATCAAGCACAAGATTTCATCATTTGAGCCACCTTTAAATTGTCGTCTGCAGATGTTTTCATTTTGGATAAGTATACTTTTTTTTTTCGTTTGGTAAAGAGTTAAAACGTAGTCATAATTTAAACATAGAAAATGGGTCATGCACATGTACATGTATATGGTATTTACCATGTAAGGGGAAACTTAAAGATAGCCAGTTTTTCAAACTACTTATCTCAGTTTTTAACTAATTTCACCTTTATTTTATGAAACTATAACCATTCTTGTATCTTCATGCCAAATATTGCCCCTGACGGTTGCAATGTTATACAGATAACGACCGAAAGAAAATGTATTTTATTTTCTGTAGGCATTCAAAGAAATCACTGTTGTGACGTTTCCGGTTTTAAATCGGAGATTTCCGATGTACATATTTATCCTTTACAGTATGTATATATCGGTAATTTTTCTTTGTTTACACAGCTGGCTAAATCTGAACCATTCTACAATCTACCAAATCTTAGCAGCGTTTTTTTTTTTTTTCACTCTGGCTGTAAGGATGTATCTTTGACTCTTTATCACACAACGAAGGAAAT
Source organism: Tridacna gigas (assembly GCA_945859785.2). Lineage (NCBI taxonomy): Eukaryota > Metazoa > Mollusca > Bivalvia > Cardiida > Cardiidae > Tridacna > Tridacna gigas. The sequence goes on from OX244030.2 coordinate 25,615,834, forward strand.
GCTTGTAACCAGCATTTTCTCCTTTTCTCACAGTGTTTTATACTCTATGAAGGACAAGATTTCGTCATTTGAGCCACCTTTAATTGTGTCGTCTGCAACTGTTTTCATTTTTGGACAAGTCTATTTTTTTTTTTCGTTTGGTAAAGAGTGAAAACCTAGCCGTAATTCAAACATGGAAAATGGGTAATGCACATGTACATTTGTACATGTATTTGGTAGTTACCAGGTAAGGGGCAGCTTCAAGCACATGAGAAGAAAACATATACATGTATATACATCCAAAATCAGACTTCACAGAAAATGCGGTCTGATCTTAGATCATTTGTTACGTTTTATGTCACAAATGTCCCAAAAATCAGTGTACTATAACTTACGTTGTCACAGAATTTAGATCGAAAGTCGAATATCGTTCGTTGAGATATAATCTTTTTTTATGCTTAGGCAATGCTAGTGTTAGGTACAATTTACCGAAATCATAGATCTAAGATCAGACTGCACGTTCTTTACAGGTTAATCTTGATCAATAGTTTTTGCAAAAAAAAAGCAGCTTCTGTTGTATTTGGTAGCTTCTAGGTTAAATCCATCTTTGTTTTCACTTAATGCATCACAACCTACGGCTGATTTCATCTAGCAATAGACCATTTTTAGCCCTTAATCTGCTAAGAGTGACTCTGAGCGCTTTAGCGGACAGTGTAGATCAAGATCAGACTGCACAAAACGTGCAGTCTGATCTTTGATCTACACTGTCCCATACGGTATTGTCTTTCCGGTGAAATTAACATTGAAACAGCAATACTTGGGCTTTTAGTCGTTTTACTAATGAGAGGAAATTTTCGTTTCATTTATTTAGCAACTTAGGGGTTAATCCTTTACCATACAATCTCTTGTTTTAACGACCCTGGGCCAGAAAGCTTTAAAGGGCGTGAAACATTATATAAACAAAGAAGAAAATGTTTATGATGTGTAGTTTCACAAGCGGAAATGTTATCAAAAGTCGAATACTCTTTCAGGATATGGGACGTGCTCTGGAAAAATGAGGTTTGATGCATCTCCGTGATGTACTAGACCAAGCAAGTCATCGCATAATACATATCATGCATACAGGGGCGTAGCTGCCTGTACGCCAAAACGCAGTTGCGTACACTTTGCAAAAAAAAAAAAGTACAAATTTGCCAAAAAAAAAAACGTCTCCAGGGGCCACAAAATAGCCTCTACAACTCAAAAAATTTCCGGGGGATACCCACCTTCACCCTCCCCTACCCTCTCTCGGCAACTCACGCCATCGTGGGAAAGTGAGAAGGTCCTGATAACCAGCTTTTCTCCTTTTGCAACTATATTTTAAAACGCGTTTATTCCTCAGGGTTGTTAAGACATGATATAGTTCGGTAAAGCGTTAAATCATCCAAAACGATCATATTATACGACGTATCAAAACATATTAATTCTGTGGTTTATCATTTCTGATACTTGTGCCGAAAAATGATACGACAATGTCGTCCTTTATCGCCCACGACATTAACTGTGTGGCAACCCTTTGAGTGTCTGGGAGTCACATTTCGTTGCTTTTTGAGGACACTGTAAATCAAAGATCAGACTGCACAGAACGTGCATTCTGATCCATGATATACACTGTCTGATGTAATGTTAATCACACTGATCAATACAGCCTTCAAATCTCAGTATTTTGTTTATTTGTTTTTTTTTTTCTTTAACAGAACACACTAAGGGTTGATTCCAGGATCAAAGTACGGTCGCTGTGACATTAAAAAAAAATCTATGTAAGAGTCAGACTACGTTTTGTAATCATACCAGTTCTTTGTTACATTTTTATCAAGATATTTGTACTTTTAGGAGGGTTCTTTCTTTCTTTCTTTCTTTCTTTCGTCCCACTCTCTTTTTTTCTCTTCCTAACCTTCTCTCGTCTGTCTGTCTGTCTGTCTGTCTGTCTGTCTGTCTGTCCCACGCTTCCTTCCTTCCTTCCTTCCTTTAATCGGTTGTTCGGCGAAATATATGAAAGGGTCGGGCGTTGTGACCCAAGTTATTTTTGATGTTCAGGCCAAGCAAGCAAATGGGTGAAGCAACACGACTGATTGTCTCAGCTTCAAGATAATCGTTCACTAAACTTACTCTTTGCTGAAGTGCATTTTGGTCCACCAAAAGAAAGTCATTTCCAATAACACCTGCATACGGCCTGATAATCGGGTTCAGGATGTCGTCCCTCTATATGACACCAGTAAGACTGCTATTCACTACCTGTAAGTCCGTATGCCCATTAATACTGATGCTAGCCAACGCTATGACAGATCCGATGTTCTCTATCATGGCACAACATTCAGCGAATCATTCCCTAGTCGTACGCCAAACTTGCCTACGGCCATCAAGAACGCCAAGACAGAAGCAAGGCCCATCTGCGAATAAAATTTTGGTCAAATGAAGGGGTTGCCAGCTGAAGTGGTCTAGCGCAAAATCTTACCTTGCCATTTGGTACCGTCTAATAAAAACTAGTCAAGGAACCGACCGATAGGCACGAAGGACTGAAGAATGAAGTCCGTTTCCAACGGTCTGTGATGTTACTTGTACTTCAGTTGCTGAAAGAAAGTCATTTTTGAGCCTTACTGCTGACTTAGACCTCTGTCTGCACGCCATAGTCGCAAAATAACGGTCCTCGCGGGCGAAAGTAGCCCTTGGGCGACCCAATAAGGGGACTTTCAGTGACATTGCCAATATAAAGCAAATGATACCAGAGTCTTGAGATGACACTCTATGACACATTAAAATTTGCAGCTACCGCCCTCTAAACCTGGCCTCCTTGCAGTACACCCACCGTTCCAGCGGCTTCCGGGTTCGTGAATTAATGCAGACTCCTCACCAAAAAGGCAGTCGTTTACTCAAACACTCAAATCAACCGTAGGAAAGTTCAGTGCGATAATTTTTCTCAAACCACTTCATGTGCTGGAACATTTTGTTTTTGACACCATCACGCTCTACTTCCATGTGGTCACCCAACCATGAAATGCAAGGATAAATTAACAGGCTGATTTTATTGATATTTACATGTATAATGTTTATCGATAGTGAAGTGGGGAATGTGCAGATGGCATTTTTTAACCAAAAATACATTTCTATCTCAGAAATTGCTTAGAACAAAATAATGATCCTTAACTGTTTCAAATTATTAATTCCAAACAACGGATCCCTTGACAAATGTCACACCAGTGCTTTCAACGCTTTGATTAACGTTGAGTAATTGAATAAAAACGTCATCATTTTGGGACAAAATCACCTGCGTGGTAAAGTGTAGGACTCGTAACCTGGAGGCCCCGGGTTCGAACCTCGCTGGATCCATTGGATCTTTCGCGGGAGCAGGGATCGGATATGTAATTTACAATCCCTGGTGGGAGTGTTCTTGGGCAAGACACTTCAGAGCCCTAATCTAGCGCTGGTGAAATCCAGGAAATACAAGAATTTGCGAGTTCTCGCCATGATATGACTGAAATTATGTTGAAGGTGGCGTAAAATACTAAACAAACATAACCACAAATTATCGATCCTGGGATACAGAGTTGTAGTAATACAGGGTCGGCCTCTCATGCACATCAAAGGTTCTGGGTTCGAATTCTGTGATAGGCTGGCCGGGTCAACCTATAGCGCTACCCACAATACGGCGCAAATACTGGCTGTAAACCGTTTCCGGAAGGCATTCATCGAGAGTGATAGATATATGAGCCGTGCTCTGGCAAAAGGGGGCTTAATGCTTCTCCGTGATGCATTAAGATCCATAATAGCCACTCTTTTCAACAACAGACTTCATCGTGAGGTAGAATGGCCCTTGGACAAACAGAAAATTGACCAATAGCGAAAAGTTTTGGCCCAGGTCAGCCTGCGCGGACTGCGCAGGTTGACCTGGACCGATACTTTTCGCAGGTGCATCAAGCCCCTTTTTCACAGAGCACGGCTCATATAAAAACTTGTTTATAGCAATCCACGTGAAATAAATGTTAAACTGGACATCGGTCAGTGTAAATTTTCACTCTCTCCGAATTTTGTAGGCCTATAACTCTTTATCAGACGACAAAAATGTTGACTTGTCCAAATTGAAAGCATTTGCATACAGCCGTTTGAATGTGGCTCAAGTGAAGAAATCGCAGAAAATATTGCAGGAAAAGGAGAAAAGGAGTTACCAGCATTTTCTCTTTTTCCCAAAAAGTTTTCCAAAGTCTTCTTTTTCAGGGTCGTTAAAACTCGGGATCGTGTGGTAAAGGGTTAAAGAAATTCCGGAGCCTAAGAACGGCATTAATTTAATTTCTATTGCCAATTTTCATAAAATTTCCAGTGTGTTTAGAAAGTTTTCTCTCCTTGGATATTTCAGAAATGACGCCGTAACAACGACGTTGTTGATGATGATGATGATGATTCAGAACTAACTATACTGCGCTTTCGGTTGCACCTTACCTAAATAGGCCTATGCTTTGCAACAGAAGAAGATATTTTAGGCTTTGAGCAGTTCAGCATTTTGCCGCAATGTTTTCACAGGCGGGTTTTAAGGTTTGAACCTCAATTCGGGTTTATCCACACTTTGAGAAAGTTTACTTTTAAGCCGTCTGATATGAAAATTAGTTTCGGAAATTCTAAGAGATAGGAAGAAAATTTCTGAAGAAAGGAAATTAGCTTGGTTAAACCCTCGTACTTTGATTTCACAACCTACACAGTTTCGTAAAACCTATGACGTTTTACACAAGATAGGTGAGACTCATTATCGAAAATTCGCACACGGTCAGTCTTTTTACCTTGCAGACTTTATTGAAGAAGTGCATTTGATAGCATATCGTAGCCTTTAGGTCTGTTTTTTGAATTTACATAAAATACTGCAGTTTTCAAACTGTCCAGTTATAACTGTGAGGTACTTCTCCGTCCCTTTGTTAAGTACGTAGCTAGTGTGGGTGGGATATGGAAAACTGCATCTAAAAATAAACAAAAATGTAGTGTGAAAAAGAATATAAACATTATCTTGTGATGTATCAAGATAGAAGACTTTCCTGTTTTGTGCAACTATTGACCCCTATCCTGCTAACTAAATGAAAATTTTAAGCCAATTGGGAAAACCCAAATTTCGCTATTGAAAGGTATTTTGGGGGAAGATATCTCCGTATCGGACTCAAGATCAGACTGCACGTTCTGTATAGTCTGATCTTGATCTATATTGTCTGCAAAAGGTCTTTGAGTCAAGCTTAGCAGCCTAAGGGTTACATGTGTAACACTTGTGTACTAGATAAATTGTACCTTCAGTCTGAAGGTTCGCTTCAATTTTATTTTTGTGACAGTTTCTCCGCTCACCTTCATCTCAGCCATTCATTGTTCTATTCTGGAATGAAAGTTGATCATACCGGCATCTCTTCTAACGGCTCTATGCAGCAAAATCATACTTGACTGCCAATAATATGGGCATGGATCGTTAGACAAACGATTAATCTTTACAAAAATGCCAAAATTATTAAAAATGTAACTGTAACCTCCTCGTAAATTCCATGATTTTGAAGTGTAAATATCCACTGACCTACAGAAATCGAAACTAGGCTTTACATTACTGCACATGTTCCGGAGGTCATTTGTCATTTCCGGTACAGTAAAATTACTTTTTTTCACAATTTATCGGCTTCTGTTTCATCACCTTGGGCATAGAGAGAAAATCTGAAACATACTGGATGTATTTCATTTACGAGGAGCCATAATTATCACTTAAATTGCCGATCACTCGATGTCATTTTTTCAAATAAAATTGACTGTGCATGCACAGTTAACTGAAATTATAATGAGTGTTTGTTTACAAGTCAAATAAAAGTTAAATTACAAAAAGATCAATGACAACCTTGCACCATGCTTGGTGTAAATGTGAAGTTAAATCATTTATCGATTGATTCATGTCCATTTTCATAGCTGACGAGCAGAATTAAGACACATTATGCCGGCTGTTGTTTTGAAATAGTAATGGGAAGTTTGTTGTTTAAGGGACTTTTCCTAGAAAAACATGAGCAATTAATCGTTCTTTGGCATTTCGTAAATAAACAGTAAGGAGACTATTGCTTACATTACAAGTATAGGTTCATGCGAATTGATGACATCATTCACTGCATAGTTCACAAAAAATTAAATATATTCTTTCAGGTTGAAAAATAGGTGCTGGCCAATAATACGTGATTTGATGATAGAATTCAGGGTGGTTTTAGTAAATGACAAGTTTGTTAAAAAGGACTTCTACAGTAAATGAATTGGTGGTTTCAGACTTTCTGTAAAAATATATTGGTATAGTCACAAAAGTTAGTTATAATTGTATTACTAAAACTTTTTTTTCAGGAATGTTTTAAAGATACTTATTTATTTTTTTCCAAGTAGTTTTTCTATCAATAACTGAATAACTGGTCTGTTAGTGTTAGTGTGCTTTATTCCGCATTGGCAATAGATAAAGACATGTCTACAATAATCAAAGCCAGGTAAAGGTGTGATACACATCACACTGCATAATCTGGTTAACAACACACACACACACAAAAGCCACAAAAAATATCTGCCTAGACTGGGATTGAAACCTGCCACCTTAAAACCATACTGATAGCCTAGTAACTCTTTAGCCAAGCTGTCAATGAAAATATTCAAGAGATAGAATTTAATCCTTTACCAGACAATCAGGAGTTTTAACAACCTTGAGATAGAAAGCTTTTGAAATCGTAGGAAAAGGAATTGTATGAATATTTTTTGTAGTGTAATATTTTTTATATATCTTTTTCAGATGACGCTCTTGATTTGTGAGATCACATTAGATTAGATTTTGCGTCTACCTCAGCAGTTGGAATCTGAAAAAAGATGATAAAAAAAGAAACAGAAGGTTTACAAGCCAAGTAATTTTGCATGGTTAGACAGCTGTGATATACTCACTGTCTGAGAGAGACAAATATTTCTGTCCATTAATGAACCTTTGGATCAAACTAGGTAGTCTTGCAGATCACTACAAAAAAGGGTAGAAATGGCAACACACGAAGACGGAATAGATCCAGTTAAACAAAGACATGGCATGCTGTATAAAGAGAAGTCTGTATATCAGACTACTGACACAATACCCAATGAAAGACTTGATGAAGAGGAAGAAATGAGCATAGATGAAGAGGAGATGGGTATTGAAAGAATGGGTGATCAGATATGTAATGGAACATCGCAAAGTAGAAAAACAGTGAGAGATAAACAAGATGTTAATGAGTTCCTGAAGCACAAAAAATTTAAAGGATACAATGAATTGTTAGATAATGGTGAACAGTTTGACATCTCTAAAGTGAAAGTAGAAGTGACAGATGGACTGACAGGCTTTATGACTGGAAATGAAATTGAATCCCATGGAAGTTATAATGATATCAGTAAAATTAAAAAACGAGAAGATCTGATTTCAGATGAGAAATATGAAGAAATTATAAAACAGCAGTTTGACATGTTTCATGATAGAAATATTCAAGTCACAGAACAGAAGTCTCATGATGGTGAAGAAACAATAAATAAGGCTAAAATAAACTTTGAAAAAACTGATTCAATTAAGAAAGATCAATCTAAGAGTGAAAGTAATGAGATGAGCATTGAGAAACAAAAGCCTGCTCTAAAACCCCACAAATGTCATTTATGTCCAGCTGCTTTTTTGTCACCAAGTCATTTAAAAGTTCACTCTAGAACCCACACCGGGGAAAAACCCTTTAAATGTGAAATTTGTCATGATGCTTTCACACGGTCAGATAGCTTAAAAACACACATGAGAATGCATACAGGTGAAAAACCATACAAATGTGAAACATGCAATGCTGTTTTCACACGAGCGAATAGTTTAACGAAGCATAAAAGAATTCACACAGGAGAAAAACCTTATGTATGTCACATATGTAGCATAGCCTTTACACATAGAAGCAGTCTGAAGTCTCACTTGAGAACACATACTGGAGAAAAACCTCACAAGTGTGAAATTTGCAATACCTGTTTTGCAGAAGGAAGTACTTTAAAAGCTCACTTAAGGACACATACTGGAGAAAAACCATACAAATGTGAAGAATGTGGTGCAGCATTTGGACAGATATATAGTTACCGGCAACATGTTCGAATGCATACAGGAGAAAAACCATATAAATGTGAACTGTGCAATGCTACCTTTTCTAAAAAGTACACTTTAACAAATCATATGTGGACTCATTCTAGCCAGAAGCCTTTTAAATGTGAGATTTGTAATCGATTATTTGGTCAGTCGAGCAATCTGAAAAACCACTTGAGAACACATACAGGTGAGCGACCATACATTTGTGTTATATGCAATGCAGCATTTGCCCATGCAGGTAGCCTGAAAAGTCATATAAGAACTCATACAGGTGAGAAGCCCTATAAATGTGATGTATGCAATGCAGCATTCACCCAAGCCAGCATTTTAAAGACGCACAAGAGAACACATACTGGCGAGAAACCATATAAATGTGATATCTGTGGAAACCATTTCCGCCAGTTAAAGCATGTCAAAGCTCACAGGCAGACCCACTTGAAACAACAAGCAAAAGAAGAACAGAAAAAGCAGAGGGAAGAAAAAGCAAAAGCCAAAGCAGCCAAAAAAACAAAGAAGTCGGACACACCTAAGACAGAGGACTTGGACACAGATAATGCTAAAGATTCACTACCTGGTAATGCAAAAGATTCAGAGACAGAAGAAATGAAAGGTTCAATGGAAGATGACTCCAAAGATTCAAACCCAGAAAATGCAGATAATTCAGCTCTTCAGTCTGATGATTCAGCCGATGATACTGTTGATTCAGCCCCTGACCATGTGATTCATGGTCAAACAAATGATTCAGTGTCTGAAGATTTAAATGATTTGTACAACGATGATACTGATACAGAAGGTAGTATCAATGAGTCAACCTTGAATCATACAGATGAAGCAGCTACTAGTCATACAAATGATGTCAACAAAAGTCTAAATAAAGCAGATCTCCATGCTTGTGAAGAAAGCCATTTGTGATTCACTAAGCTGATAGAAAATAATGTTGTGTAGATGTTTAGCTTAAAATCAGCAACTGTTGGTGTGGATTAGTTAACCCTTTACCAAGCAACAAAAATTTAGACTTGTCCAAATTGAAAGCGTTTGCAGATGACAATTTTGAATGTTAGTCATATGATTTTGTTTTCTTTTAATAGGGTAGAAAACATTGTGGGAAAGGGAGAAAATGCTGGTTACCAGTATTTTCTCCTTTTCCCACAATATTTTCAAAAGACTTCTTTCTCAGGATTGTTAAAAGGCGGCGTTGTGTGGTGAAGGGTTAAATAGTGTTTACCTTTTATGAGTGAATGTTTCTAATCACACTGAGTAACATATGACATCATGTCATCGAAAAAAAAAATTAAATTAATTGGGTGTTCTGTACCAAACAACAAAATCTTAAACTGGTCCAGATTTAAAGCTTTTACAGATGACAAATCAATTGTGGCTGGAATTTTGGGATTTGTTTTTGAAATGGAAAAAAAACTTGTGGGAAAAGGAAAAAGATGCTGGTTAAAAGTATTTTCTCCTTTTTCCCACAAAGTTTTCGAAAGATTTCTTACTTAGGTGGTTAGAACATGGGATTGCTTGGTAAAGGGTTAAACATATTGCTAGTTGCAGACGACTCTTTCATCTTGCAACAAATTGCTTTTGGAAATATTGTGGCAAAAATGAGAAAGGGCTAGTGACAAGTAATTTCTCTTTTTATCATTATATTTTCACATGAATAGGTATTTGTGTATTTAACTTAATTTGTCTTGGTTGTACTTAAATTACAATTATGTTTTCAAAGTCAGCTGTTGAAAATTTGTTTTAAGGGGTGATGAATTTTGCACATTCATTAATATTGTGAGCGATAAAAACCCTTTCAATAGTTTTTTAATCTGTAACCCTTTACCAAACAATCCCAAGGTTTGACCATACTGAGGAAAGAGACTTAAAAAGGTTTTTGAAAACAATGTGGGAAAATTAGAAAATGCTGGTGACCAGCATTTTCTGCTTTTCCCACAATGTTTTCTGCCATATCTTAAACAAATCTTAACAGTTTAGCCACCTTTAATTTGTTGTCTAGACATGCTTTCAATTTGGACAATTTTTAAAATTTGGTCGTTTGGTAAAGAGTTAACATTCTGAAGGGTACTCAAAAAAGTATCTTAACTCTTTACCAAATGACAAAATTTCAGACTAGTCCAAATTGAAAGCATTTGCAGATGACAAAATAAATGTGACTGAAAAATTGGAATTTCTTTTGGGAAGGTTAGAAAACATTGTGGGAAAAGGAGAAAATGCTGGTTACCAGCATTTTCTCCTTTTCCCACAATGTTTTCAAAAGGCTTTTTTTTCAGGGTCGTTAAAAGTGGGGATTGTGTGGTAAAGGGTTAAACAGTTTTCATAGCTTTTTTGCTGAGCTGAGTGTGATCTTCTCGAAGTCTTTTATTGTGATTGTGCTGTGTCATTAGCTCTTTACCACACAGTCCTGGCTTTTAACGACCCTGAGGAAGAAACCTTTTGAAAACATTGTGGGAAAAGGAGAAAATGCAGGTAACCAGCATTTTCTCCTTTTCCCACAATGTTTTCTACCATATCAAAGGCAAACTCCTCATTTGAGTAACATTTAAAATGTCGTCTGCAAATGCTTTCAATTTAGACTGGTCTACATTTTTCTCGTGTGGTAAAGAGTTAGTGTGTCATCAACCTTGGCAATGTTATCACTCTAGAGACAACATTTTTAAGCCAATGGTCATGCGACATGGTCAGAATGTTCGCACAGCTAATATCTTTGATGTGAACAAATTGAGTGATGGAGCGTAAAACTGTAGCCTCCTCAGTTTATTCTTACACAAACTTTTTGTACTTCGTGCGGCCACATTTTTTGGCCATGCTCTGTAAATTTGGTCAGAATGTTTGTTTTGATAATGTCTTGGATGGTTTCAAGAATTCGTTTAAAGTCAAAAATTTGGTCACTAGGTTAACCCTTTACCACACAATCCAGAGTTTTAACAACTCCGATGAAGAAGCTGTTTGAGAACACTGCAGGAAGAGGAGAAAATGATGGTAACCAGCATTTTGCCCTTTTCCCATAAAGTTTTCTACCCTATATGAGACAGATTCCATGATTTTAGCCACATAAAAATGTCTGAAACTAATGCTTTCAATTTCGACAATTCTAAGGTTTCATCGTGTGGTAAAGAGTTAAATCGTGGACAAACTTTGTGTGCACTCCAGTGACCCCATTTATTTGACCAATGTTTATAAAACTTTGTCAGAGTGTTCTTTTTGATAATATCAAAAAAGGTCAAGTTCATAATTTTGTATTTTATACTGCAAAGATTATCTCTCCTTTTAACCCTTTACCACAGGATAAAATCTTAGACCCGTCCAAATTGAAAGCATTTGCAGACAACAATTTCAGTGTGTCTCAAATGATGTGATCTTTCTTTGGTAGACTAGAAAACATGGTAAAAGGAGAAAATGCTGGTTACTAGCATTTTCTCCTTTTCCCACCATGTTTTCAAAAGCCTTCTTTCTCGGGGTCGTTAAAAGTTGGCATTCTATGGTAAAGGGTGAAGACGAAAAAAAATTACAAAAATTTGTAGAGTAAAAGCAGACGCAGGCAACAAAATGAAGTATGGCTCAAAAAGTGAAATTTGTCTTCAAAAGGGTTGGATACATTATGGGAAAAGGAGAAAATACTGGTTACTTGCATCTTTTTCCTTTTCCCAAATTGTTTTCAAAAGCCTTTTTCCTTAGGATTGTTTGGTAAAGGCCACCTTTATATATATATATATATATATATATATATATACACACATATACTCTGTCAGTTTTTTTTTTTTTAACGTTTTTGTAAAATCTTTTTTAAAATGAAATATTAGTGTGATTTGATTTAACTCTCTACTAGAGTTTTAAAATTAGCTGGACTGAAAGCATTTGTAGATAACAAGACATAATATTCTTATGCCAGAGATGATTTATAGAGAAGCTAATCATGCCGGTCATTGAACATATTTAGTCTGTTAGTTTTATAGGCGTCAAGAATTGTTAATTATGTGCTGAATGAAATTGTGTTTCTGTAAATACATTTAAGCCATGCTCTGTGAAAGGGGGCTTTATGTATCTGCAAAATGTATCGACCCAGGTCAGCCTGCTCAGACCTAGGCCGAAACTTTGTTGCTATAGGTCAATTTTCTGTATGTCAAAGGTCCAGTCTACCCATGATTTAGTCGGTTGTTTGAAAATGTGGATTTCACCCTTTACTGCATAACAGGATTTTACACTTTTCTATATTGAAAGCATTTGTGACAACAAATTAGGTATGGCTCATATGGTGAGGTTTGTATGTAAGAGGACAGAAAATATGGTGGGGAAAAGGGAAAATGCTGTTTAACAGCATTTTCTTCTCTTCCGACAATGTTTTCAAAAGGCCTCTTCCTTCAGGATCGTTAAAACTCGGGATTGTGTGGTAAATGGATCTGTAATCATGTGATGCTGGTTATCATGCATCACAGAAGTGTATAAAGCACCCTTTGTCAGAGCATGGCTCAAGTAAAATTGTATCAACATATATTTATATGCCATCAGTAGGTCCAACCACATGATACTCAGTGCAAAGGATACTATTCCATTGCAATGCTATAATTTTTAGCTCCACTGGCCAAAGGCCAGCGGGCTTATGTCATGGCCCGGTGTCCGTCGTGCGTCCGTCCGTCCGTGCGTCCGTCCGTCCGTCCGTGCGTTAACTTTTATTTCAAACATCTTCTTCTCTGAAACTACCCATCCAATTTTCATGAAACTTCACAGAAATGATCCTGCCATGGCCCTCTTCAGAATTTCTTGAAAGAATTTGATTCCTTCAAAAACTCTGGTTGCCATGGCAACAAAACTGAAAAAAATTGGAAATCTTTAAAAATCTTCTTGTCTGAAACCATAAGGCATAGGGCTACCAAATTTGGCATGTAGCTTTATGTAGTAGACCTCTATCATATTTCTTGAAATTATAGCCCTGGGGTCAAAATTGGCTCTGCCCCAGGGGTCACAAGTTTTACATAGGCTTATATAGAGAAAACTTTAAAAATCTTCTTGTCTGAAACCATAAGGCATAGGGCCACCAAATTTGGCATGTAGCTGTATGTAGTAAACCTCTATCAAGTTTCTTGAAATTATAGCCCTGGGGTCAAAATTGGCTCTGCCCCAGGGGTCACAAGTTTTACATAGGCTTATATAGAGAAAACTTTAAAAATCTTCCTGTACCTAGCCATAAGGCCTAGAGCTACCAAATTTTGCATTTAGCTTGATCTAGTTGGGGTCTACCAAAAATGCCCAAATTATAGTCCTTGGGTCAATTTGGCCTCATGCTGGGGTGGGGGGGGGGGGTTTCACAAGATTTACATAGGCTTACATAGGGAAAACTTTTAAATCTTGGTGTACATAGCCATAAGGCTTAGGCTACCAAATTTTGCATAATTATAGCATTATCTAGTGGACAACTACAAAGAGGGCCCAAGTTACAGCCCTAGGATCAAGTTTGGCCCTGCACCAGGGGTCACAAGTTTTACATGGGTTTATGCAGTGAAAAGTTCAGAAACCGTCTTGTTACTAGCCATAAGGCCAAGAACTCCCAAATTTGGCATGTTATTCTTCTAATACACATATTCCCCATTTAGTTCGACTCTAGCCCTGGGGTCAAAGTTTTATAAGGGCTTATATAGTGAAGACTTCTCTTCATGGTTTATACATGTATTTATAAGCCAGTGGAGCGATACAGGGCCATCATGGCCCTCTTGTCATGAATACTAGGACTCGGTTAACCCTTTACCACATGATCCCAAATTTTAACAACCTTGAAGAAATGACTTTTTGAAAACATTGTGGAAAAAGGAGAAAATTTTCTCCTTTTCCCACAATGTTTTCTTCCTTATCAAATAAAATTGCACCACTTGAGCTACAGTGAAATTGTCATTTGCATATGCTTTCAATTTGGACAAGGCTATAGGGTAAAGGGTTAAGTAACTTGTGAAAAGGAGAAATACTGGTAATTTCAAATGTTCTTACTGTGTAAAAGATAACTTCCACCATTTGAATTTGAACCACATTGAATCTGCAAATATTTTCAATATGGACTTGTTTCAAATTTTCTCTGAGAGGAGAACAGCTGTGTCATTAGCTTGCAGAATTAGAGAATATATTTTCAGATAAGTTAGACAGTTGCACTCAAGACTAATTTCCCCCAAAAATGTGAAAAAGACAAAATTCTGCCTGTGAGCATTTTGACAGACATTTTCCTTCGTCAGTGATACAGATCCCAGAATGTATACCATGATGTTGGGCTGTTGAACTTTTGCCAGATGACAAAATTTTAGACAGGTTGAAATCAAAAGCATTTGCAGACAACAACTTGGACGGTGCTGAAATGGTTGGGTCAGTCTTTCAAAGGGTAGAAAATACTGTAACAGAAAAAAAATATAAGTGTTGTTTTTGAAAAAATTTTATATCTTGAATGTTACAAGTAGCAGTATTGTATATGAGCATATGCTCTGTGAAAAAGGGACTTAATGCATCTGCAAAAAAGTATCGACCCAGGTCAGCCCGCGCAGTCCGCGCAGGCTGACCTTGGCCGAAACTTTTCACTATCAGTCAGTTTTCTGTATGTCCAAGGACCATTCTACCTCATGATACAGTCGTTGTTTAAAAGAGTGGCGAAATAGATCCATAAGTAACTGATGTTTTATTTAGTATAAGGCATCACGGAGAAGCATTAACCCTTTCCCAAACAAGCCCTGGTCTGCAGTACAAGTCTTTTGAAAACACTGGGGGAAAAGGAGAAATTGCTCGTAACGAGCAATTTCTCCTTTTCCCACAGTGTTTTCTACCCTTTTTAGCTCACCTGAGCACGAAGTGCTCATGGTGAGCTATTGTGATCGTGCTGTGTCCGGCGTCCGTCGTGCGTCGTCAACTTTTTACCTTGTGTACGCTCTAGAGGCCACATTTTCAGTCATGAAACTTGGTCAGAATGTTTGTCTTGATAAAATCTTGGACGAGTTTGAAATTGGGTCATGTGGGGTCAAAAACTAGGTCACTAGGTCAAATCTTCGAAAAACCTTGTGTACGCTCTAGAGGCCACATTTTCAGTCAGATACTTGTGAAATTTGGTCAGAATGTTTGTCTTGATAAAATCTGGGATGAGTTCGACATTGGGTCATGTGGGGTCAAAAACTAGGTCACTAGGTCAAATCTTCGAAAAACCTTGTGTACGCTCTAGAGGCCACATTTTCAGTCAGATACTCGTGAAACTTGGTCAGTATGTTTGTCTTGATAAAATCTTGGACGAGTTCGAAATTGGGTCATGTGGGGTCAAAAACTAGGTCACTAGGTCAAATCTTCAAAAAACCTTGTGTACACTCTAAAGGCCACATTTGAAGTCCGATACTCATGAAACTTGGTCAGAATGTTTGTCTTGATAAAATCTGGAACGAGTTCGGAATTGGTCATGTGGGGTCAAAAACTAGGTCACTAGGTCAAATCTTAGAAAAACCTTGTGTACACTCTAGAGGCCACATTTTCAGTCCAATCCTCATGAAACTTGGTCAGAATGTTTTTCTTGGTAAAATCTCAGATGAGTTCGAAATTGGGTCATGTGGGGTCAAAAACTAGGTCACTAGGTCAAATCTTCGAAAAACCTTGTGTACGCTCTAGAGGCCACATTTTCAGTCAGATACTTGTGAAATTTGGTCAGAATGTTTGTCTTGATAAAATCTGGGACGAGTTCGACATTGGGTCATGTGGGGTCAAAAACTAGGTCACTAGGTCAAATCTTCGAAAAACCTTGTGTACGCTCTAGAGGCCACATTTTCAGTCAGATACTTGTGAAACTTGGTCAGTATGTTTGTCTTGATAAAATCTTGGACGAGTTCGAAATTGGGTCATGTGGGATCAAAAACTAGGTCACTAGGTCAAATCTTCGAAAAACCTTGTCTACACTCTAGAGGCCACATTTGAAGTCCGATTCTCATGAAACTTGGTCAGAATGTTGGTCAGAATGTTTGTCTTGATAAAATCTGGAACAAGTTCGGAATTGGGTCATGTGGGGTCAAAAACTAGGTCTCTAGGTCAAATCTTCGAAAAACCTTGTGTACGCTCTAGAGGCCACATTTTCATTCAGATACTTGTGAAATTTGGTCAGAATGTTTGTCCTGATAAAATCTCGGACGAGTTTGAAATAGGGTCATGTGGGGTCAAAAACTAGGTCACTAGGTCAGATCTTGGAAAAACCTTGTGTATGCTTTAGAGGCCACATTTTCAGTCAGATACTTGTGAAATTTGGTCTTGATAAAATCTGAGACGAGTTTGAAATTGGGTCATGTGGGGTCAAAAACTAGGTCACCAGGTCAAATCTTAGAAAAACTTTGTGTACGCTCTAGAGGCCACATTTTCAGTTGGATCCTCATGAAACTTGATCAGAATGTTTGTCTTGATAAAATCTGGGACGAGTCCGAAATTGGGTCTTGTGGAGTCAAAAACTAGGTCTTTAGGTCAAATCTTCGAAAAACCTTGTGTGTGCTCTAGAGGCCACATTTTCAGTCAGATACTTGTCAAATTTGGTCAGAACGTCTGTCTTGATAAAATCTCAGACAAGTTTGAAATTGGGTCATGTGGGGTCAAAAACTAGGTCACTAGGTCAGATCTTCAAAAAACTTTGTGTACGCTCTAGAGGCCACATTTTCAGTCAAATACTTATGAAACTTGGTCAGAATGTTTGGCTTGATAAAATCTCACACGAGTTCAAAGTTGGGTCATGTGGGGTCAAAAACTAGGTCACTAGGTCAAATCATCGAAAAACGTTGTGCACGCTATAGAGGCCACATTTTCAGTCAGATTCTTGTGAAATTTGGTCAGAATGTTTGGCCTATTGACTCAGGTGAGCAATCCAGGGCCATCATGGCCCTCTTGTTGATAACTTTCTGCCATTTTCATCAAATTTAGAATTGCCTTCTGCAAACTGTTTCAATTTGGACCAGTCCAAAATTTGTCGTTTTGGAAAGGGTTAAGCCCCATTTTGTCAGAGCATGGCTCATATTATTATCTACCTGTGGATAAAATATCACACACGTCAGAAAAAAAATCTGTACTAACATAATGTCGAATACGGTTCAAAATATGGAAAGATGACATATATCATGCACAGAATACATATGCATTATTTGCGATTTGATTTGTCAAAATGTTAGGCTATGATATTCATCCACTGTTCATAAAAAAGAAGTTATTCCATTATTTGTTTTAATTTGTGTACCGTTTCAAAAAAAATGTCAATACTTGTAATATTTTGTCGTTGAAAGTTGCAGGTATATAGTAAAAGGAATATTATGTTGCAGTAACTTTACTGTTTGTTGTACAGTATTTGCTTCTCGCAGCGTAAGAAACTTTTGACATCCCGCTTGACCTTTGGTCTTGTGTGATATCAAATGTTCTCACACACTCTCGAATCAAATACAAGAACCAGGAAAGTCACTACAACATAATATTCTGTATTTATATGTTAATTTTTAACATGTTACCATACAAGTACATAGTAGTACATACATAGTGTTGTCATATATCCAAATATCTTACAAAGTTGGGAGAATTGATGATTGTCGGGCCTTGGCAAGATAATAATCATTTCCCACAACCACAGCATTTCAGAAAGTCCGTGTTTTTGATGTGCAAAATGAAAGCCTGATGTAACAAAGTTAATGCATTGCGTCTTCCTTGACGCAACATAAATCAGAATGAAAAAGGAACGTAAAGTATTGATTCACTGAATAGATCTAATCTTACAAAATCATCAAGTTTATAACTGCAAAGTCGTATCGAACCTGCTTTCCAATACTGTATTATTTGTTTCCGGTTTACAATGAATCAGTCTAAAATGCGACATTTTTCTGTGTGACATTGCTGCTGTCTCATCTATATTACTGTATGGAATCTGTACATAAACTTTGTCCACGTTTTAGACCCTGCTTGGTAATGGTCACAGACTTGCTGGATTAATGGGGATAACAGATGACAGTTTCTACGAGGTCATTGTTTTCTACTTTTACCTTTAATACAACACTGTCATTTGAAACTTTTAGTATTATGTGACATCTACAAACTGGCAAACAGGTGAAAAAAAAAAACAGGTTAAAGACCATGACCCATAAAATTTCTAAATGACCCCCGAAATTCCAAACAGCGAGTCACAGATGGCCCCAAAAATTTATGAGCTACAGAAACACTGCAACCAAGTTCAATATTTTTGATATGCTACAATGCTATGTTTGTATTATATTTATCATTTAATGCCTGGTATGTTGGTGTTAATAATTTCTAACATTGGCAAACAGGAATTTAGCAGTTTATGCAAGTGAGTGCCCAATTGTAACCTTTTAACTCTTTACCACACAATCCTGACTTTTAACGACCCTGAGAAAGAAGACTTTTGAAAACATCGTGCGAAAAGGAGAAAATGCTGGTAACCAGCATTTTCTCCTTTTCCCATGTTTTCTACCCTTCCCAACACACGGTTTAATTTCTGAGTTACACTGAATTTGTCGTCTGCAAATGCTTTCAATTTGGATGACTCTTTAATTTTGTCGTTTGGTACAGGTTTAATTATTAATGAATTTCAGCATAATTAGGCAGAAATGTCAACCACAGAAACTAGGACCATTAGTGAATTTGAGTAAAATAAGAGACTTGACCTGTTTTTTGTGAAACTGGACCCAAGTTTTGAACTTAAAATAGAGGAGTTGTTGGAAGGGTTATTGGATATGGCAATCGAGTTCAACCCTTTACCAAACAATCCCCACTGTAACCCTTTACCAAATGACAAAATTTTGGCTGGTCCAAATCAAAGGCAATTGCAGACGACAAATTAAAGGTGGCCCAAATGCCATATTTGTCCACAATAGGTTTGAAACATTGTTGAAAAAGGAGAAAATGCTGGTTACCAGCATTTTCTCCAATTCTCGCAATGTTTTCAAAAGCTTTCTTTAGGGTAGTTAAAAGTCGGGAATGTGTGGTGATGGGTTAAACAACCCTGATTACCATGAATTAGACTTTTTAAAAAGTTGTTGGAAATAGAGAAAATACTGGTAGCCATCATTTTCTCCACTTCCTACAATGTTTTCTACACTTTTGAAGACATATCCCATTAACTGAAACAGATTTAACCCTTTACCGCACAATGCCGCCTTTTAACGCCCCTGGGAAAGAAGCCTTTTGAAAACATTGTGGGAAAAGGAGATAATGCTGGTTACCAGCATTTTCACCTTTTCCCACATTGTTTTCTACCCTGTCAAAGTAAAGTTGCATCATTTGAGCCACACTGAAATTATTGTCTGCAAATGCTTTCAATTTGGGCAAGGCTAAAATTTTGTCGTCTGGTAAAGGGTTAATATGTCATCTATAAATGCTTTCAATTTGGACAGGTCTAAAGTTTTGTTGTTTTGTAAACAGTACCCTTCTAATTCACTGAGTCATACTTTACATCGGCAAATCTAAAAACTGGTTAAGATAATTTTAATTCTATTGAGAGTGATTGAATAGACTAGCTGTTCATGAACAGAATGTGAATTTGTAAAAAAAAATTGTTAAACATTAATAAACAATCGCCTTTCATGACTATACATGTAGTTGCTTTTGCCACCAGTGTGGATCAAGATCAGGCTGCACAAAATGAGCAGCCTGATCTTTGATCTACACTGTCCACTTTGCTGAGAAAATCTTGATAAGAGTAACCTTATAACTTAATTATTTGGGTCCTATTGCTATACTGAAAATGTTGGGTTTATTCAGTACAATGAAATATAGAATTAACTCTTTACCACACAGTCCTGACTTTTAACAACCTTGTGAAAGAAGACTTGTGAAAATATTGTAGAAAAAAGAGAAAATGCTGGTAACCAGCATTTTCTGTTAGTCCCACAATGTTTTCTACCCTATGAAAGACAGAAATCATCACTTGAGCTACATTTAATTTGCCGTCTGCAAATACTTTCAGTGTGGGGTGGAGTTCAAAGATTTGTCGTTTGGTGAAGAATTAGACTGACATGTTGTTTTGTTTTGATTTGTTTCTATATATATCTCACTGATTATTGAATGTGTATTTTTTGCTAGCAACAATTTTAGCTGTAAGTCTAATGAAATTGACTTTGTAAATGCCTATTTCATGTATATTAAATAGTTTCCAAAGTCCCTCAAATAGTTTATCATTAACCCTTAAAGATGAATCCTCACAGCAAGAGAGAAAAAACACTGTCAAAACTTGATGGTATGTAGAATGGGTCAGAATTTATTCAGCTGTGTAAACATAGATAAATTGCCAATATATGAAGAAACTCAAGGGATTTGTCTTCGATTCAAAACCTGAAACAACTACAGAATTCTTTTTTTTATGGCCTCCAAAAAATGAAACGCATTTTCTATCAGTTGTAATCTGTGCAACCTTGCTACTGTCAGGGGCAACATTTTGGCATGAAGATACAAAAATAATCATAGTTTCATAAAATGAAGATGAAATGCATTAAAAACTGGCTGAAAACGAGTATAGATGTATCTTTAAAGTGCCTATCACAACTATTGTTGCCTCGCAGCCAGAGTGGATCAAGATCAGACTGCAGAATACAAAATAAAACTCCTTTTCCCAAAATATTTTGTAACCTTTAAAAAGCAAATTTTAATTATTGAGTTACATTTATTTTGTCAACTCCAAATGCTTTCAATTTGGATAAGTCGAAAGTTTTGTCATCTACTAAAGAGTTAAACAATATTATGGTACTTTTACATAATGACACCCAATGCAGCTTTCCCTACTTTCGGGAATTTTCCTAACCAGTACTAAGCAAAATACCCTTTCAAAGCCACATGATGCTTTTCCACAGGAACAAAGTTCAACTCTGTCAGTGCCAAATATATAGACTCTTGGCAGCTGAAACAATCCAATTAAACTCGGATAAATTTTCATCTGATAGGCTTGACTAAACAAACAGTTTAGCTCCAAGATCAGGCTGTGTGTGTTGATACATTCAGGATCTGTATTCACCAACCATTCTTAAGAACTTTCTTAGTCTTATTCTCCAAGATTTTTTAAATTTGAAGTAACACAACTTCTGATTGGTTTAGCCAATCAAAAGTTTTTTTTACTTTCAAATTTAGAAAATCCTTGAGAATGAGAATGCTCTTCACTCTTTACCTAACAACAAATTTTTAGACTGGTCCAAATTGAAAGCATTTGCAGACAACAATTTAAATGTAGCTCAGTTTCAAATGATGATTTTAGTCTTTGATAGGGTAGAAAACATTGTGAGAAAAGGAGAAAATGCTGGTTACCATCATTTTCTCTTTTTCCCATAATGTTTTCAAAAGGCCTCCCTCTCAGGGCTATTAAAAGTCGGGATTGTGTGGTAAAGGGTTAAGAATGGTTGTTGAATATGGACCCCAAGCTTCTATTCACCAACCATTCTAAAACTTGTATTCTCAGTCTCATTCTAGATTCACAATATAACACAGTTCCTGATTGGCTAAACCAAATCAGAAATCGCATTACTTTAAAAGTTTAAAAAAAATATTAGACTGAGAATGATGCTAAGAATGGTAGGTGATCACAGGTCCTGATCTTGATCTGTGCCATTTGCCAAAGGCCCTATTTTAGCCCTTGGTGCCAAAAAGGTTCAACCCTTTACCACACAGCAAAATTTTAGACACATCCATATTGAAAGAATTAACAGACAACAATTATTTTCAAAATGACAAAACCTTAGACTAGTCCAAATCGAGAGCATTTTCAGTCAAAAATTTAAATGTGGCTCAAGAATGGAATTTACCTTTGACTGTGTAGAAAATATTGTGGGAAAAGGATAAAATGCTGGTTGACAGCATTTTCTCCTTTTCCCACAATTTTTCAAAAGGGCTTCTTCCTCAGTCATTAAAGTTCAGGATTGTGCGGTAAAGGGTTAAATGATTTTGAAATGACAGTATTGTCTTTGAAAACATCGCAGAAAAAAGAGAAAATGCTGATTACCAGGCTTTTCCGTCAAAGTCATTCAAACACATGATTATGGGCTATAGAGATAAAAATGAGTAGCTGATATTTTAACCCTTTACCACACAATCCCGACTTTTAACAACCCTGTGAAAGAAGCCTTTTGAAAACCTTGTGGTAACCAGCATTTTCTCCTTTTCCCACAATGTTTTCTACCCTTCCCAAAACAAATTTCAATTTTTCAATTACATTTATTTTGTTATCTGCAAATGCTTTCAATTTGGACTGGTCTAAAATTTTGTTGTTTGGTAAAGAGTTAAAGACAAATTAATCGATTGGTGATTTTGGACTTTCAAACATTGTTTCATTCATATCATGCCAGTGGTACTGATGAAACAGTTCAATTACAATTTGGTATTTCAGTTCAAGACAGCTGAGCCCCAGTAGGTCAGTTGGTAGTGTACAGGGCTTGAGAATGGGGTTGCTGGTTCAATCCCCAGCTTGGCCAATTTCTTTTCAAGGATTGATGATAGTTGTTGCTACAGGATTCATTCCTCTCTAACTGCTGACCATTGTTTTGACAATGGTTATGTGTGAAAGCAGCCAGTGGCTTGGAAAAAATATTGTGCATAGTACGGGTAAAAGAAACTCCAGGAAAACATGGATAAATGCAGTGGCTGCTGCATTATAACTGTAATAATGTTGAAAACGGCGTTAAACACCATACAACATCTACAAAAGTTCAAGAGTTCAGCCTTTACCCAATAATGGTGTGTTTAAATTACTCCAAGAAAGAGGCCTTTTGAAAACATAGTGGAAAAAGGAGAACCAGCTGGTTACCACACTACTTTTTGCCATTTTATGCACAAATCTTGTCATAAGAACCACATTTACCATTAACTTGATGCCTGCAAATGCTTTTCACTTTGAACAGTCCAGAATTTAGTCACCTGTTAAAAGGTTGATATAGTTCTATGTATATAAGTTATGCTCTGTGAAAAGAAATCTTAATGCATCTGCAGAAAGTATTGATCCAGGTCAGCCTGCGCAGTATACAGAGGCTGACCTGGGCTGAAACTTTTTGCTTTTGGTCAATTTTCTGCATGTCAAAGGACCAGTGTACCTAATGATTCAGTCGGTTGTTAGACAAAATGGATTGTTTGGATCCAAAGTTATGTGATGACTTGCTTGGTATAATGCATCATGGAGATGCATTAAGCCCTTTTTTGCCAGAGCATGACTTGTGTATATTTTCTAGGATTTGACCAGAGATTGGTTTAAACTTTTCAGTGCTTTACTGGAAGATTCTCTTATGAAAAACTTACAGGCCTTTGTTGAGAATCAAACCCAGGAGTTCTGAATTACTGTTCCAATACCTTAACTCTTTACCACACAATCATGGGTTTTAACCACCCTGAAGAAGCCTTTTGAAAACATTGTGGGAAAAGGAGAAAATGCTGGCAACTTTCTGGTATTTTCTAATCTTCCAAAACAAATTTCAATTTCTGGGTCACATTTATTTTGTCTTCTGCAACAGCATTCAGTTTGGACAAGTCTAAAATTCTGTTGTTTGGTAAAGGGTTAATCTTAACCAATGAGCAACACAGGAGACAAATGGACGTTGTTGCTATGATTTCATTAATTCTTTGAAAAAAATGTTGGCTGTGCCTGGATTCGAACTCGGATTACTACACAACTAGCCCCAACTGTTATTACTGAGCTACCGCATCTTGGGGAAATTTGAAGTTTGAATTGTGTGACAAGTAGAAAATACTCTTTACCAGCATTTTCTCCTTTTATTATGTTTTTCAAAACCTTCTCTCTCAGGGTTGTTAAAACTTGGGACTGTTTGGTAAAGAGATGATAAGAGAGCTTTTGAAAACAATGTGGAAAAGGGAGAAAATACTAGTAAACAATATCTATTTTTCAGACAATTTTTTCCCCATTTTGCAGACAGAAACTATCTTTTGTTTTACATTTTATTTGTAGTCTGCAAATGATTTCAGTAGTTTACAAAATTATTTTTTTCATTTGGTTGATGTATAGTTAGTCAATCCTGAGAGCACTTCCTGCTTTCAAGAGTATGGCAACAGAGAGACAAAAACGGACTTTACAGTTTACATTTCCTACATCCTGAAAGAGTTTGGGTATTTTTTAAGGGAAACAACTCGTAAGGTCTTATTCAAAATAATTTTCAGGTTTATCTCCCTTGATATTTCAATTGACCACGTGACATACTATTTTCATGATGGCGGAGGCAAGCAAAGTTTCCGGTGTTGATAGCAGCAAATAGCTCATTCATTCCAAAAAATTGTAAGGTATGCAGGTGCTTTATTATTGCAGATAACTTATGCAGTTTATTTGTATATCTGAGTACAAGATTACATCGTAAATGAATAAAATGATAGCAGAATGTTGCCAGATTTCAATTTTGATTGATGCATTGCCAGTAGTGATCCTTTGTCGTGTTGTTAATTAAAAGCAGTGTCAGGATATTGATAGGGTAAAATGCAAAATAAATAGAATGAGAAATAGCGTGTCTAAAATTTGTCGTCGACGGTTGCATCCTAGTGCTACCTTAAATGTCTTGCAGTCTTTATTATGCACACTAGTCACTATCTACCAGGTAATCCCTGTGACTCGTTTGTAGTAATCGGCGTTGGGTAGACTCACGACCAGTTGCCCGGCTAGCTCAGTTGGTAGAGCTGCGGTACTAGTGTTCCGGGGTCGTGGGTTCGAGTCCCACGTCGGGCGCATTCTTTTCTCCTCTGATTTACTTCACGTTCTTGAAGTTGATGGGGTCATTGTGTCCCACAATCCTGTTTATTGTTAGCCCTTATCCTGCTGAATAAGTAGAATGAAATTTTCGAACTGATAGTAAAAATCCGAATTACGCTATTTCTTTAAAATGTGAAATTTTACCAATCAATGCAATATTAATGTTAAGTCCAAAAACAACAACAATAAATTGTTGACTATAGACTCTTAAATTTTCCATTTTGACTCTTGAATATTTTGGTTTGACTTTTGAAAAATTAGATTGGACCCCTAAAATTTTAGGGTCAAGAGGTCATTGACTCCTGATTGTCAGAGGCTAGCTAAAGCCCTGTATCTCCTAATTAAACAGTGATCCAAGATCAGACTGCATGTTCTGTAGAGTCTGATCTTAATCTACGCAGTCCACTAAAGGTGAGAGAGTTGCGCTTAACAGCTTAAGGGTTAAATATTGCTGGGGGATGTGTGTCATAGCAGAGGGTGTCACAGCTTTAAAAGTATGATCTGTTTTTGTAATAAAGACCAGACAGTACAGTAACAGGGGTCCAACGTATCACCGAAATACCGAAATGCCACTGAAACACCGAAATACCCAAGGTTTTTTTTTACTTTTGATTTTAAACAACTGAAGTTGTGGTGTTTGACACAAATTGTAATCATACTGATGAAGGAGGTTTAGTTTAAAACCTTATGACAAAATAACAACATGTCATTGAAGCCCGACTTGAAGAATGTGCACCGGAATATCCCATCGGTACTGAAATGTTCACTGAAATACCCGCCCGGAGTAATAAAATTTGTTGATTCAGGGACTCTGCATCCGTAATCTTACTACAGTAGCTGTGCTTGTGCACAAGGTTGATGTGTCTGATTTTTATCCATAACTATGCTGGCAAAAATAGTTTTCACTTTTATTAGCTCACCTGAGCACGTTGTGCTCATGGTGAGCTATTGTGATCGTGCTGTGTCCGTCGTCAACTTTTTACCTTGTGTATGCTCTAGAGGCCACATTTTCAGTCCGATCCTCATGAAACTTGGTCAGATTGTTTGTCTTGATAAAATCTCGGACAAATTCGAAATTGGGTCATGTGGGGTCAAAAACTAGGTCACTAGGGCAAATCTTGGAAAAACCTTGTGTATGCTCTAGAGGCCACATTTTCAGTCCAATCCTCATGAAACTTGGTCAAAATGTTTGTCTTGATAAAATATTGGACAAGTTCGAAATTGGGTCATGTAGGGTCAAAAACTAGGTCACTAGGTCAAATCTTCGAAAAACCTTGTGTACGCTCTAGAGGCCACATTTTCAGTCAGATACTTGTGAAATTTCGTCAGAAAGTTTGTCTTGATAAAATCTGAGACAAGTTCGAAATTGGGTCATGTGGGGTCAAAGACTAGGTCACTAGGTCAAATCTTAGAAAAACCTTGTGTATGCTGTAGAGGCCACATTTTCAGTCAGATACTTGTGAAAGTAGGTCAGAATGTTTGTCTTGATAAAATCTGGGATGAGTTCGAAATTGGATCATGTGGGTTCAAAAACTAGGTCACTAGGTCAAATCTTAGAAAAACCTTGTGTATGCTGTAGAGGCCACATTTTCAGTCAGATACTTGTGAAACTAGGTCGGAATGTTTGTCTTGATAAAATCTCAGACGAGTTTGAAATTGGGTCATGTGGGGTCAAAAACTAGGTCACTAGGTCAAATCTTCAAAAAACCTTGTGTGCGCTCTAGAGGCCGCATTTTCAGTCAGATACTTATGAAACATGGTCAGAATGTTTGTCTTGATAAAATCTCGTACGAGTTCGAAATTTTTTGTCTTGATGATATCTCAGATGAGTTCAAAATTGGGTCACATAGGGTCATAAACAATGTCACTGGGTCACATTGAAGAAATAACTTTTGGGCACTCTAGAGGCCACAATTCTAGCTAGATTGACCTGAAAATTGGTCTACATATTTGACTTGATGATATCTCAGATCACTTAGAAATTGGATCTCATGGGGTCATAAACTAGGTCACTGGGTCAAATTCAAGAAATGTATTGTGGGCACTGTAGAGGCGACAGTTTTTGCTCAAATGACCTGAAAATTTGTCAGCATGTTTGACT
This sequence comes from Tridacna gigas, assembly GCA_945859785.2. Lineage (NCBI taxonomy): Eukaryota > Metazoa > Mollusca > Bivalvia > Cardiida > Cardiidae > Tridacna > Tridacna gigas. Next base: position 25,642,765 of record OX244030.2, read on the forward strand.
TGATGATATCTTGAATTGATATGAAATTGGACCACATAGGGTCATAATCTAGGTCACTAGGTCAAATTACATAAACCCCTTGTGGGCACTCTAGAGGCGGCAATTCTTACCCAATTCAGCTGAACCTTGGTCAACAAGTTTGTTTTGATGTTTCGGATGAGTTTGAAATATGGTCACATAGGGTCATAAACTAGGTCACTAGGTCAAATTGAAGAAAGACATTTTGGACACTCTGGAGGCCACATTTTCAGCTCAATGGACCTGACAATTGGTCAGAATGTTTGTGTTAATAATATCTCAGATGAGTTTTAAATTGGGTCATTATGACCCTGGAGTGACATTTGGCTTATTGACTCAGGTGAGCGATCCAGGGCCATCATGGCCCTCTTGTATTGAATATATATGAAATTAAAATCACCAAATCGGAAAACCGGCAGCAATTAATTTTAATTCCGCTGATAAGATTATTAATAATAACCATGCCATTTTAAAAATTACAATGACAAACTTACACATTAAATAAGTTGGATCATATCAGCCCTACGCCTTCAGTTACGATTGCATCACTTTAACAGAACAGAACAGAACAGAGCTATTTGTGCATTTCGATGGATCAGAGAACTACATTATGCAATGTCTGATTTGGGTCTACTTCGTCCGCAAATGATTTTGTATGTGTGTTTATCATTAAATAATAAGTTCATGTGATAATATGATACTGATAATTCTTTGGGTCTAGATTGGCGTAATCAAGATCGGGTATTTCGGTGTGTAACAGACCAGACACGCAAGTGTTTCAGTGATTGTTCTCCACGTAAATTAATGATCAGAATATATTAACAACATCATTCTTCTCATCAGTGATTGATAGTTTCATTGAGTGCATTTTCAGTTAAAAAAAAGAAAGAAAAAGAAATACTGCAAACTAATATCAGTTATCTGAACTTGATATTGAACAAAATGGGGTCGTTTCGGTGGCATTTCGGTGATTCATCGGACCACAGTAACAGTTAACAGTCTGTATGCCTTATTGTGCAACATGACACAGAACTTACACAGCACTGGCTTGAGTGTCTCAAGCTCTTGCTCTGCATTTTCATACTCTATGCCAATTTGTTACTGAGCTTTTTTTGTTTTAAGAACCAAGCTAGGGTTGGTATTTTTTTAAATTTTTTATATCTCATAATGTAGAACTATTAAAGTTTTCACTGCTACTAACCAGTGTATATTCCTGCATGGTCATTGTAACAGGATTCATTTCTCTCACACCGCTGATGATTGTTTCCATGATGGTTATGTCAGAAAGCAGCTACTGGCGTTGGAAGAATAATTTGCAAAGTAGCATTTAAGAAACTGCAGGAAAGTATGGTCATGTGCACTGACTGCTTTGGCTTAACTCAAATAATGCTGAACACCATACAAACAAACTGCACATTCTATGGGTGAAGTTAAACCTAAGCTCACCCATTTCTGTATAGGCTGTTTGGATAAACCAAGATCTGGTACAAGGGACACAACAGAGAAACATTGAACCCTTAAACAAACTATTCTATGTTTTAGAAAACATTGTAAGAAAAGGAGAAAATGCTGGTTTTGTAGGAAAAGAAGAAGATGCTTGCAACCAGCATTTTCTCCTTTTCCATGGTGTTTCTACCCATTCAAAGGCAAATTTCATCAGTTGAGCCACATTAATTTTGTCTCTGTATGGTTCTTCATATACATTTAAAAGCTTTCAGTGTTTACAAATCTAAAATTTTGTCATCTGATAAAGATTCAATGGATAAGAAATTGCCTTCTATGAATGATACAGAAACATTTTGGGAAAAGGAGCCCTGTGGTTATCTTTAAGCAGGAAGAAAGTTGCCTTCAGTGAGGAAGTAATTCATGAACCCGTACACAACTCCTTTGGTTGTATGATCTTCAGGCAGAAACTTTGACAGCATTGTAGGAAAAGGAGAAAATGTTGGTTACCAGAGCATTACTTTGATGATATTTTTCACCGTTTACCACACAATCCCAAGTTTTAATGACCCTGAGAAAAAGGCCTTTTGAAAACATTGTGGGTACAAGAGAAAATGCTGCTGGTAGTCAGCATTTTCTCCCTTTCCCACAATGTTTTCTCTATTTTAACCCTTTACCACACAATCCTGACTTTTAACGACCCTGAGGAAGAAGCCTTTTGAAAAACATTGCGGGAAAAGGAGAAAATGCTGGTAACCAGCATTTTCCCCTTTTCACACAATGTTTTCTACTCTATCAAGGACAAATTTTGTCATTTGAGCCACCTTTAATTTGTCATCTGCAACTGCTTTCAATTTTGACCAGTCTAAATTATTGTCGTTTGGTAAAGGGTTAAAAAGCAAATTCCTAAATTCTATTGGCATTTGATTTGTCGTCTGCAAACACTTTCAAATTGGAATAGTCTAAAATCTGGTTGTTTGTGAAGGGGTTAATGCCTTTTGAAGACAAATCATATTACAATATTTAAGCCACATTTATCATCTGACATTTTGCAGATCTATGCTTTCTTTGTGGACAAGTCTAGAATTGTGTTGAGTGGAAGATACTAACCTATCCAAACTAATGAACATAATTTCCATGTTATCTGAATCTAATTTCAGGTTAAACCCTTTAGTCAAATAGATGGGAGCATTTTTATTCAAAGGAGGTTGTTGAGTTGGTCAAACTAAAATGTTTGTGAGCTGCCCTTCAGTAGGCTCACTGCAGGAGGAACTACCAGTAATCAGTGACCTGTTACAGTGATCCGAAAATACAGATAAAAAAAAAGCCATGGAAGAGGAGAGCCAAAAGGGCCTTGATGACTATGAAAACTTCAATAGTGTAGAGGCATTCAATCACATAAGAATGGATGATGAAGGAAACATGTATGTAAAAGGGTTTGAAGAACCATTGGAGTTTGATCCTAATGCAGAAGGAGTTCTAGCTGGAGAAACAATGAATGATAGTGAGTTAGGGAATGAAATGTCCCTAAAGACCAACCACGCAGGGGAAGATATGTACATATATGATTATTCACTTGCTTCTAAAATGATGCAGGACACTGAGGAATCCAAAGAAGGGATTGAAGATGAAGGAGCAGAGAGTTGGGAAGAAGTAACAGATGAACCTGTGTATGCTCAGATAGATTTCCAAGACTCTCTCACAAAGGATAATGTATATGAGTGTAAGATATGTAAAGCAGTATTTGATAAACCAAATCAGCTGAAGGTGCACATGAAAACACATACAGGTGAAAAAGTATTCAGCTGTCAATTCTGCAGTGTTGTATTTACAAGGGCAAGCAGTTTGAAAGTACATTTACGCATTCATACAGGGGAAAAACCATACAAGTGTGAGATATGTAATGCTTTATTTACACACGCGGGTACCTATAAAACACATTTGAGAACACATACAAGTGAGAGACCATATAAATGTGAATATTGTAACAATACTTTTACTCTGTCAAGCACTCTGAAGAGACATATAAGGATACATACAGGCGAGAAGCCCTATAAATGTGATATATGTGACACTTATTTTACCTATGCTAGCAGTCTGAAATTACATGTAAGAAGACATACAGGTGAAAAACCCTATAAATGTCATTTATGTGATGCTGGTTTTGTTGAAAGAGGGAGTTTAAATTCTCATTTGAGGACACATACAGGGGAAAAACCATTTAAATGTGAGCTGTGTGGAGCATCATTTGCTCAGATTTGTAGTTTTAAAACCCATTTGAGAACGCATACAGGTGAGCGACCTTTCAAATGTAATCTATGTGATGCTGCCTTTGCCACCAAATATACCCTCTCAAATCACATGTGGACCCATTCTCGTGATAAACCTTACAAATGTGAGATCTGTGGGGCAGTATTTGGTCAGTCAGGTAACTTAAAGAACCATTTGAGAACACATACGGGTGAAAAACCATTTTTATGCACAATTTGTAATTCTTCATTTGCTCGTAGAAGTGGTTTAAAAACCCATATGAAGACCCATGAAGAGAAACCGAAAAAGAAGCCAGGTAGGAAGAAAAAGTCTGAGAAAGAGAAGATCAGTACAAATCAAACTTCTGAAAATCATCTGACTGTAACAGACAGTACAAAGACAGACAAAAATTCTTCTGATGCCATGTTTAGGGCAAGTTCTACAGAACCATATAGGGAGTATGACAATACTAACATTGATGAAAACTTTACAAAGTCATTACTGGCATCAGAGGGTATGGTCAATGTGCCAAGCAAACCTATGAGAAACAGCCATGAGAACAGGAACAAAATCATTGAAGAAAGCCATGCTAAAACAGCCATTCCTGTTGTTGAAGGAAGTGACATAGAAAAGCCATATCATAAAAGTGAAAACTCTGGTGAAAATGAAAAACATACAAACACAGCTTTAGAAAGAAAAGATTTTTTGAAGAATATCAGTGTTAAAGAGAACAATGTAATAGGAGGGAACCAAACAAACAAAATAACAGGTAACAGCATTGATGATAAAAACCAGAAAGATGTAAACAGGGATGAAGAAGAATCATACATGTATCAACAATTGGAAAACTATTATAAAGGTGGAAACCATACACAGTTTACAAGTTTAGAAAGAGGTTTACCTAGCAAGAAAATCAAGTTTGCAGAAAACAAAAACGTAACACAGAACCATATAAACAATAAAGATGAAAACAATGTACAGACAAGTTTAAAAACTGGTGATTTCCATGCAGAAAGGGGAAAGAAATCTGAAAACAAAAGCATTACTGAAAACTGCATGACAAAAATGCAAACATCTCATGACACTGATGGTGCAAGAGGCCCAATTCCAGATTCGGATGGTGATTCAAACATGGTTTTAACTGTCTATTCTCTTAATGATTCAGGTTGAGAGAAGGGTGGGTAAGAATCTCCGAAAACTAATACAGTTCAGTGTAACCTTTCTTTGCGGCCACCTTCAACCTTTATTAAGCAAGCTTTTTCTTTTGTTTCAAGTAGAGGCGATTATGTTGAAATGTACCTGTATAAAAATATAATAATTGTCTGTCATACCCTTTACCATATAACAAAATTGTAGACTATTTTTTGGTAAAGAAAGACATAAGAAAGCACTGGCAGATAACACATTAATTTGCATAAATGATAGAAAACATTGTGGGAACAAGAGAAAATGCTGATTACATGATTTTCAAAATCTTTCATTAGAACTTATGGTTGTTTGGTAAAGGGTTAAGTCTACCACACAGTCCCAAGTTTTAATAACCAGGGTGAAGATGCCTTTTCAAAACATTGTGGGAAGAGGTAACCAGCATTTTCTCCTTTTTCTGACAATGTTTTCTACCCTTCCACAAACAAATTTCAATTTTTGAGATAAATTTATTTGGTTGTCTGCAAATGCTATCAATTTGGTCCTGTGTGAGATTTTATCTTTTAGGAAAGAGTTAACTCTTTACCACACAATCGCGGCTTTTATCGACCCTGAGCAGGAAGCCTTTTGAAAACATTGTGGGAAAAGGAGAAAATGCTGGTAACCAGCATTTTCTCCTTTTCCTACAATGTTTTCTACCCTATCAATGACAAATTCCATCATTTGAACAACATTTAAATTGTCGTCTGCAAATGCTTTCAGTTTGGACACATCTACATTTCTGTCGTTTGGTAAAGAGTTAAGCAAGCATATTGAGTGTCTTTTAGTCTTAGGTACAAAGGTTGTCCCAAATCTCCATGACAATTTCATTTACAAAAAAAACCGAAACACTTCAAGTGCAATTTTCAGATATTCAGTCTGACCACAATTTTCTTGCAACTGACTAGAACTTTTTTGTTCCACTTGAGTGCTTGAGGGCCGAGCCCCAGTAGCTCAGTCGGTAATGTACAGGACTTGAGAACAGGAGATCCCTGGCCTGGCCAATCTCTTTCCAAGGATTGACGAGTCATTGCGACAGGATTCATTCCTCTCTCACCACTAACCATTCTTTCTACGATGGTTATTTGGGAAAGCAGCCAGTGGCTTGGAAAGAATGTATGTTGTACTGGTACAAGAAACTCCAGGAAAGCATGGATAGGTGCACTGGCCACCGCGATGTAACTGAAATAATGTTGAAAACGGCGTTAAACACCATGCAATCAATTAATCGAGTGCTTTAGTGTGAGGCAAACTTAAAAGGACATCCTAAACAACTACATATATAATAAACAATTGCCCCCATCTTTGTCACTTTAGACATCCTATCCGTCAGTGATTCTCGGGTGCCCTTCCACCATGCGAACTTTTGTAAGTGATTTAATGAAAGCTTGTCTTAAAGCTGTAGCCACTAATCTGGCTGTATCTTTTTGCAAATGTGCTGCAGTACTCTCTCTTCATGCTCTTACTTCTTAACCCTCCACCGCACAATCCCAACTTTTAATGAACCTGAGGAAGAAGGCTTTTGAAAACAATATGGGAAAAGGAGGAAATGCTGGTAACCAGCATTTTCTCCTTTCCCCACAATGTTTTTTTCTACCCTATCAAGGACATATTCTACAAGTTGAGCTACATTTAGTTTATTGTCTGCAAATGCTTTGGGTATGGAAAAGAGTAATATTTTGTAGTGTGGTAAAGGGTTAAGAATGTCGAATCTTTTGCTGCTGTCTTGTAGACTCTGACTATGGTGGCAGCTTTGGCCAAACAATTTAAGGTTCTAAAAACCTGAAAGAAGGAGGTTTTTGAAAATATTGGACAAAAAGAAAATGCTGGTAAATGGCATTTTCTCCTTTTCACACAATATTTTCTACCCATCCAAGGACAAATTTCACTAATAAAGTCACATGTATTTGTTGCATGCAAATGCTTTCAAACTGGACAAGTGTAAAACAAGTGTACAATTTTGTTGATTAGTGATGAATTTTTGAAGCATGCATTATTTTATAGAACACACAGCTTCAGTTATACAAAGTTGTTATTGACTGTTTTTTACCTCAGTCACAGAATTTTGCGGGAAAAACTTCTATACAGACATACAGTTTATATGATTTTTTTTAGCCTCTTTTATTTGATAAATGGATCGATTAAGATGATTTTTAATATATTAACTCTTTACCACATGACATATTTTTGGACTGGACCAAATTCAAAGCATTTGCAGACGACAAATGAAACGTTGCTAAAATGATGATTTCTGTCTTTGATAGGGTAGAAAACATTGTGGGAAATGGAGAAAATGCTGGTTACCAGCATTTTCTCATTTTCCCACCATGTTTTCAAAAGGCTTTTTTTCCCAGGGTCATTAAAACCCGGGATTGTGTGGTAAAGAGTTAATCATAATTATCCTTTGAAATCTACTCGTATATTGTGGGTACTTTTGGGATTTTTCTCATAAAGACCTTCACCATATGGCTGTTAAGCATGGATCAAAGTGCTTTTCCTGCCTATATGGATCAAAATCAGACTACAGAAAATGTGAAGTCTGATCTTTGATCTACACTGTTTGATGCGAACTGTGAAATCACAGTAGTTGAGTTTAAATCTTGATTAAGCCTGTTAATCCTTTACCACACAACTCTGACTTTTAACGACCCTGGTGAAAAGGGCTTTTGAAAACATTGTGGGAAAAAGAGAAGATGCAGGTAACCAGCATTTTCTCCTTTTCCCACAATGTTTTCTACACCATTAAACACAAATTTTGTCACTTGAGCCACATTTAATTTGTCATCTGCAAATGCTTTCAATTTGGGTGAGTCTAAAAATTTGTCGTCTGGTAAAGGATTAATACTTTACCAAACAATCCAGGGTTTTGATGAAACCTGAAGAGTAAGGCTTAAGAAAACTTCATGGAAAAAGGAGAAAATGCTGTTGATCAGCATTTTCTCCTTTTCCCCCTAAGATTTCTCTTCTATGAAAGACATCCTACCATTTGAACCACAGGTAATTTGATGTTTGCTGTCGCTTTCAATTTGGACATGTCTAGAATTTTGTTGTTTGGTAAAGGGTCAAGTATATGTGTTTTGATCTTGGGTCACTCTTTGAGGAAATGGTTTTATACATGATTTTGATTAATTTTTAAAGGTATCGTTTTAGAAATGTAGCTTTGTAAATTAAATTTTAATAAGAAAACAAAAATTCACATATGAATGAATATTAAAACTGATTTCTGTTATGCATGTTTTGAACATTGTTATTGTCATTTTACCTACGTATCAAATTTTTTTCTTTATGAGTACATGTAAAAGTGTAATTTGCATTATTACTTATTTTGGTATACATGTAGTTTGACTTAGAAAATAGCAGTTGTGTTAACTGGATAACACAAAAAAAATGTACATGACTTTCTTGATTTATCTCCTAGTCTATCCACTACCTTGTTTTAACTCTTCACCAAACAACAAAATTTTTAGACTGCACCGAATTAGGAGCATTTGTAGACAACAAATTAAATGTTGCTAAAATGATGATTTCTCTCTTTGGAAGGGCATAAAACATCATGGGAAAAGGAGAAGATGCTGGTTTTGTCTGTTAACCACAATGTTTTCAAAAGGCTTCTTCTATAGGGTTGTTGTAAGTCTGTATTGTTTGATAAAGGCTTAACACAGCTGCCAAGGCTGTTCACTCAGGGTTAAGCACTATGGAGCTCTGACCTTGATTGTTTGGCTTTTTTGTGGCAGTTTAAAGTCATTTTCAACATTACTGGTATTTCTGTCATTTTGCCGTAGCCAGAAAACCTATTCATGTTTTCCTGGAGTTCCTTTTACCAATACTTCACATAGTATTTTTCCCAAGCCACTGGCTGCTTTCCCACATAATCTGATGTACAATCCATCCTTGATCAACCCTTTACCAAATAAACCAGAGTTTTTGTAACCCCCCAAATAAGTGTCTTAAAAACATTGAGGGAAAAGGAGAAAATGCTGGTAACCAGCATTTTCTCCTTTTCTCACAATGTTTTCTATTCTTAAAGAGATGCCTTAACTTTTTACCAGACTACAAAATTTTAGACATCTCCAAATTTAAAGCATTTGCGGACAACAAATTAGAAGTAGCCCCAATTTTCTCCTTTTCCCACATTGTTTTCAAAAGCCTTCTTTTTCAGCAGAGCTTATAACATGGCATGGTTTCTGTCTGGCCCTTAGTCTTTTTATCATTTATGTGATAAAGTCGGCATAAATGGTTGGATTTTCATGAAACTTGCATAGCCTCTTTATATCAACAGTCATCAACCCCTATTGATTGTGAAAAAAAAATCCAACCAGAGGAAGGAATAGCCATTTAAAGTTAAAAAATTTACAAATCTTTTTAGCAAGATAAAGTCTAGATTTTGCAACTTGCAGTGATCATTTGTATCATCAAGGAGTTGAACCCTATTGAAAATGAATAAAACCTGGCAATCATTTATGAAAAGTAGCCATTTGATGAATTAGTCTTGTTTACTCTACAAGGTTGCATTACTGGTCTAATTTCAATATAATGAGCACTAAAGTCCTATCGAAGTTGCCTTGATTCAAAACAGTTGGTTTTTAGCTCCACTGGCCGAAGGCCAGCGGGCTTATGTCATGGCCCGGTGTCCGTCGTGCGTCTGTGCGTCCGTCCGTCCGTGCGTTAACTTTTATTTCAAACATCTTCTTCTCTGAAACTACCCATCCAATTTTCATGAAACTTCACAGAAATGATCCTGCCATGGTCCTCTTTAGAATTTCTTGAAAGAATTTGATTCCTTCAAAAACTCTGGTTGCCATGGCAACAAAACTGAAAAATATTGGAAATCTTTAAAAATCTTCTTGTCTGAAACCATAAGGCATAGGGCTACCAAATTTGGCATGTAGCTTTATGTAGTAGACCTCTATCATGTTTCTTCAAATTATAGAGCTGGGGTCAAAATTGGCTCTGCCCCAGGGGTCACAAGTTTTACATAGGCTTATATAGAGAAAACTTTAAAAATCTTCCTGTACCTAGCCATAAGGCCTAGAGCTACCAAATTTTGCATTTAGCTTGATCTAGTGGGGGTCCACCAAAAGTGCCCAAATTACAGTCCTGGGGTCAATTTGGCCTCGTGTGTGTGTGTGGGGGGGGGGGGGGGGGGCAGGTTCACAAGATTTACATGGGCTTATATAGGGAAAACTTTTAAATCTTGGTGTACATAGCCATAAGGCTTAGGGCTACCAAATTTTGCATAATTATAGCATTATCTAGTGGACAACTACAAAGAGGGTCCAAGTTACAGCCCTCGGATCAAGTTTGGCCCTGCACCAGGGGTCACAAGTTTTACATGGGTTTATGGAGTGAAAACTTCAGAAACCGTTATGTTACTAGCCATGAGGCCAAGAACGCCCAAATTTGGCATGTTATTCTTCTAATACTCATATTTTCCATTTAGTCCGCCTGTAGCCCTGAGGTCAAAGTTTTATAAGGGCTTATATAGTGAAGACTTCTCTTTATGGTTTATATTTATAAGCCAGTGGAGCGATACAGGGCCATCATGGCCCTCTTTTTAGAAATTGTGCTTTAACTCTTTACCAAATGGCATACATGTAATTAATGGCTGGCCCAAATTGAAAGCATTTGCAAGCGACAAATTAGATGTGGCTTAAATGATAATATCTGTCTTTGATTGGTAAGAAAACATTGTGGGAAAAGGAGAAAATGCTGACAATGTTTTCAGAAGCCTTCACTTTCAGAGTCATTAACCCTTTACTAGCTGGAAACCAGCACTTTTTGCTTTTCCCGCAATGTTTTCTATCCTTCCCCAAAGATATTTCAATTTTTCAGTCACTTTTATTTTGTCGTCTGCAAATGCTTTCAATTTGGACAGGTCTAACATTTTGTTGTTTGGTAAAGAGTTAAAAGTCTGCCGGCGGGCGGTGGTAAAGAGTCAATTGTTTCACTATTTCTTCAGTTCACCATGCTTTCTTATGCTTTCTTAGTGGGTTCAAGCCTAGTTGCAAACCCTTCCTCTTTGTGTGTGTGTGTGGGGGGGGGGTGTTACATCCTACTGCAGCAGCTTTTTCTTTTGTAACATCAACACATTCGGGTAGCATCACACCTCTCTGATAAATCAAGTGCATTTGATTATGACTGAACCCAGAACTGTTGGATTACAAATCCAGTACCCAAACTGCAGACCTATGCAGGACCAGTCCAATGACTCCAATATTAAACTGATTGATTGATTGTATGCCATTTTCAACATTACTTTGGTCAGTGCACCAATTCGTGCTTTCCTGAAGTTCCTTTTTACAAGTTCATTGCACAATTTTCTCCCCAAGCAACTGGCTACGGTCCAACATAACCATCACTGAAACAAAAGTCAACAGAGAGAGAGGAATTAACCCCGTCACAATGACTATTTTCAATCCTTAGAAGACATTGGTTGAGCAGGGGATTTGAAGCAGCAACCCTCTAGTTTTAACTACGTTACCGACTGGCTATCCCGGGCCTGGCTAACTGACACCTGACACCTGAATTCTCCGTAGCTCATCTGAGTAGGAAGCACTTAACTCTACCAAATGACACAACTTTGACTCCTCTTAGTCCAAAGAATTTACAGATATCAAATTGGCTCAAGTGATGGAATTTGACTGGGTAGAAAATGTTATGGGAAAAGGAGAAAATGCTGGTTACCAGCATTTTCTCCTTTTCCAACAATGTTTTCAAAGACCTCCTTTCTCAGGGTCATTGAAACTCAGGATTGTGTGGTAAAAGGTTAAATGTGATCGTTTTTGTTGACCCTCTGTCAGCCATCAAGTTTTCTTTCAAACAACTCCAAAACTTGGAGTTGTTTTTAGCTCACCTTAGCACAACGTGCTAAAGGTGAGCTATTGTGATCGCCCTATGTCCGGCATCCGTCAACAATTTCTTTAAACATCTTCTTCTCCTAAACCACTTGGCAAATCTTGATGAAACTTGGCAGGAATGTTCCTTGGGTGAAGCTCTACCAAAATTGTTCAAAGAATTTAATTCCACCCACAACTCTGGTTGCCATGGCAACAAAAAGGAAAATAAAGCAAAATCTTTGAAAATCTTCTTCTCTGAAACTAGAAGGCGCAGAGCTTTGATATTTGGTATGTAGCATCCCCTAGTGGACCTCTACCAAGTTTGTTCATATGATGTCCCTGGGGTCAAAACTGGCCCTGCCCCGGGGGTCACAAGTTTTGAGCATAGTCACAAAGAAGGAAAACTTTAAAAATCTTCTTCTCTAAAACTTGAAGGCGTAGAGCTTTGATATTTAGCATGAAGCATCTCCTAGTGGACCTCTACCAAGTTTGTTCATATCATGCCCTTGGGGTCAAAACTGGCTCTGCCCCGGGGGTCACAAGTTCGAACATAGGAACAAAGACGGGAAACTTTAAAAATCATCTTCTCTGAAACTGGAAGGCGTAGAGCTTTGATATTTGGTATGTAGCATTGCCTAGTGGACCTCTACCAAGTTTGTTCATATGATGCCCCTGGGGTCAAAACTGGCCCCACCCCGGGGGTCACAATTTTGAGCATAGTAACAAAGAAGGAAAACTTTAAAAATCTTCTTCTCTAAAATTAGAAGGCATAGAGCTTTGATATTTGGCATGAAGCATCTCCTAGTGGACCTCTACCAAGTTTGTTCATATCATGCCCTTGGGGTCAAAACTGGCCCTGTCCCTGGGGTCACAAGTTCGAACATAGGAACAAAGAGGGGAAACTTTGAAAATCATCTTTTCTGAAACTGGAAGGCGTAGAGCTTTGATATTTGGTTTGTAGCATCCCCTAGTGGACCTCTACCAAGTTTGTTCATATGATGCCCCTGGGGTCAAAACTGGCCCCGCCCCGGGGGTCACAATTTCCAACATAGGAACAAAGAAGGAAAACTTTAAGAATCATCTTCTCTAAAACTAGAAGGCATAGAGCTTTGATATTTGGCATGTAGCATCTCCTAGTGGACCTCTACCAAATTTGTTCATATGATGCCCTTGGGGTCAAAACTGGCCCCGCCCCGGGGGTCACAAGTTCGAACATAGGAACAAAGAGGGAAAACTTTAAAAACTTATCTTCTCTGAAACTGGAAGGCATAGAGCTTTGATATTTGGTATGTAGCATTGCCTAGTGGACCTCTACCAAGTTTGTTCATATGATGCCCCTGGGGTCAAAACTGGACCCGCCCGGGGGGGGGGGGGTCACAATTTCCAACATAGGAAAAAATCTTCTTCTCTGAAACAGGAAGGCATGGAGCTTTGATATTTGGTATGTAGCATCTTCTAGTGGATCTCTACCAAGTTTGTTCATATGATGCCCTTGGGGCAAAAGTTGGCCTTGCCCTGGGGGTCACAAGTTCGAACATAGGAACAGAGAAGGAAAACTTTAAGAATCATCTTCTCTGAAACTGGAAGGCGTAGGACTTTGATATTTGGTATGTAGCATCGCCTAGTAGACCTCTACTAAGTTTGTTCATATGATGCCCCTGGGGTCAAAACTGGCCCAGCCCCTGGGGTCACAAGTTCAAACATAGGAACAAAGAAGGAAAACTTTAAAATTCTTTTCTGAAACCGAAAGGTGTGGAGCTTTGATATTTGTTATGTTGCATCTCAGAGTGGCCCTTTACCAAGTTTGTTCATATGATGCCCCTGGGTCAAAACTGGCCCCACCCCGGGGGTCACAAGTTCGAAGATAGGAACAAAGAAGGAAAACTTTAAATTTCTTTTTCTCTTAAACGTGAAGGTGTAGAGCTTTGATATTTGGTATGTAGCATTTCCTAGTGGACCTCTATCAAGTTTGTTCATATGATGCCCCTGGGTCAAAACTGGCCCAGCCCCGGGGGTCACAAGTTCGAACATAGGAACAAAGAAGGAAAACTTTAAAATTCTTCTTTAAAACTGAAAAGGCATAGAGCTTTGGTATTTGGTATGTAGTGATTCTCTTCTAAGTTTGTTTGCCCATCTAAGTGCAACAATTTCATTGAGTTCAAAATTGGGTCATCTTGGGTCATAAACTAGGTCACTAGGTCAGATTAAAGAAATACCTTGTTGGCACTCTCGAGGCCACATTATTTGCTCAATTGCCTTGAAAATTAGTTAGAAAGTTTGTCTTTATAAAGTCTCACATAAGATTAATTTGGGTCAACTTGGGTCATAAACAGTTCACTGGGTCAAATTAACCCTTTACCACACGACAAAATTTTAGACCTTTCCAAATTGAAAGCATTTGCAGATGACAATTTCACGGTGGCTGAAATGGTGCAATTTTTGTTTGATAGGGTAGAAAATATTGTGGGAAAAGGAGAAAATGCTGGTTACCAGCATTTTCTCCTTTTCCCACAATGTTTTCAAAAGACTTCTTTTCCAGGGGCGTCAAAAGGCGGCATTGTGCGGTAAAGGGTTAAAGAAATACCTTGTTTGCACTATGGAGGCCACATTTATTGCTCAAATGACCTGAAATTTGGCCAGAATGTTTGTCTTGATGAAATACAAGGTGAGTTTGGATTTGGGTCACCTGGAACCATAAACTAGGTCACTAGGTCAAAATAAAGAAATACCTTGTGGGCACTCTAGAGGCCACATTATTTGCTTAATTGCCTTGAAAATTGGTCAGAATGTTTGTCTTTGTAAAATCTCACATGAGTCTGAATTTGGGCCAACTGGGGTCATAAACTAGGTCACTTGGTCAAATTAAAGAAATAGCTAGTGGGCACTCTAGAGGCCACATTTATTATTTATTTGATTTGAAAATTGGTTAAAATGTTTCTTTTGATATAGTCAAAGACCAGTTCAAATTTGGGTCACCTGGGGTCATAATCTAGATCACTAGGTCAAATTAAAGAAATATCTGTAGGGCACTCGAGGCCACATTTTTTGCTCAATTGACTTGAAAATTGGTCAGAATGTTTGTCTTCATGAAATATGAGTTTGAAATTGGGTCACCTGCGGTCAAAAACTAGGTCACATGGTCAAATTAAAGAAAAACCTTAAAGGCACTCTACTAAGGTGAGTGACCCAGGGCCATCATGGCCCTCTTGTTTTAAAATCATTTCACAGGAATGTTTCATGGATAACCCCTTACTGTTTGCTCAAACAGTTCTGTACCACGCAACAATGTGTCTGTCAGAGAAAAAAATAGTATAAAACTTAAACAAGTTCTCCTCCTATACCAGTGGGAGGATTTTGAAATAATTTGAGATTTTTCCATCTATGCTAGCCAAGGGTGACAATCACTATGTTGCTCTATGCACCCTTGGCTGATCCAGTCAACTTTGTAATCCCCAAGATAAATGTACTGGTAATCATGGTTGCAGTCTGTTCGCAAAATACCAATCAGATAGTGTATTACGTTTGCTATCCATCAACGTTGAAACATAAGTAAAAGAGAGTTGGAACAAAAGAAGAGAGAATTGTCGGATATGCTGGGAATCATTACCAACAATACAGACAAACAATATATACTTCAACAATCACTTTAACCCTTTCCCAAACAATCCCGGGTTTTTGCTGAGAAAGAAGCCTTTTGAAAACATTGTGGGAAAAGGAGAAAATGCTGGTAACCGGCATTTTCTCCTTTTCCCCCAATGTTTTCTACCCTTCCCAAAAGAAGTTTAAATTTTTGAGTCACGTTAATTTTCGTGTCTGCAATTGCTTCCAATTTTCATTGGTCTAATATTTTGTCACCTTGTAAAGAGTTAACTTCAAACACAAAATGATGAACTGTCAAAGTACACATGCACACATGCGTTTTACAGGGAGGGTCATGTTAAGCAATGTTTCACTGGTTTTCGATAATGTTATTCCAGGTATGATAAGTATCAAAATGTAAGAGGCTGTGTATAGCGGAGATAACAAATTTTGACTCAATCAACCAAGGGTTAATAGAGCAATATAGTGATCGTCACCCTTGGCTAGGAAAGATGAGATTTTTTCCAGCATAACATATTACAAAACTATGACTTTAGTGACACAATTCAACCCCGTCATCAGCCAACAAAATTTTAGACAAGTCAAAATCGGAAGCATTCACCAACAACAAAGTAACTGGTGCTAAAATGATGAGATTTGCATTTAGTGTAATCATACTCAGCATTGAATGTGAAACAGAGTCTGTATTCACCAACCATTCCAAGGAACGTTCTCAGTCTTACTCTCAAGAATCCAGAATTTTCTGAATTTGAAAGTAACACAACTCCTGATTGGCTAAACTATTTGGTTTGACCAATCTGAAGTTGCATACTTTCAAATTTGAAAAATCTTGGAGAACAAGACAAAGAGTATTCTTAAGAAGGTTGGCGAATACAGACCCTGGTTCTTACAACTTGAATCAATCACTCTTGATGAATACTTCAATTGAAAGTTTACTTGCATCATGATGTGGGTTGTTCTGAAGGTTGGTGGGGTCTTGCATGGCTCAGTGGTAAAGTTTAGGACTCATGACCTGGTTTGAGCCTCACTGGAACCACTGGAATTTTTCGGGAGTGTCCTTGGGCAAGACATTTCAGAGCCCTAGCCTAGTACTGGTGGAACCCAGGAAATACATGAATATGTGAGCTGTTGCAGTGATATGACTGACATAATGTCAAACGCAGCTTAAGACACAATTTTAATCAATTAATCTGAAGGTTGACCCATATCATCAAGGGGTTTGAGCCCGGAACCTTTGATGTGAGGGGCTAAAGCTCTTACTCTACACCTTTGTCTCCTAAAGATTTGAATTTGGAAGGGTATAATACAATGTGGATATAGAAGAAAATACCTGCAACAAGCATTTTCTCCCTTATCCACACCTTTTTCCAGAAAAGCTTTCTCCCTCAGAGTCATTAACCCTTTATCGCAAAATCCCAACTTTGAACAACCCTGACAAAGCTTTTGAAAACATTGTGGGTAAGGAGAAAATGCTGGTAATCAGCACTTTCTCCTTTTTGCCACAAGGTTTTCTACTGTATCTGAGACAAATTTATCATTTGAGCCAAGTTTATATCGTTATCTGCAAATTCTTTCAATCTGGACCTGTCTAAAATTTTGTTGTTTGGTAAAGAGTTAACACTTTACCTTATAATCCCTCACAGAGAAGGCTTTTGAAAACATTGGGGGAAAGGGAGCATTTTCACCTTATTTCGCAATATTTTCTATCCTTTCACAGACAAATCCCATATAATTTGAGCTACGTTTGTTGTCTGCAATTGCTTTCAATATCAAATGATCTAAAATTTTTGCCCAGATCTGGTATTGGGTTCAAGAGTAGTGGGGAGTGTGAATCAAGATCAAGCTGAACCTATGTAGAGGTTTATCTTGATCTACACTCTCTGCAAAATGCATCTATGGGCCCAAGGGGTTAGCAGAAAGGTTGAAAGAAAGTGTTGGCCTGAATGCCTGTATTATTTGATAACACGCCCAAATTATATTATGCCCGTGGTTGTCAGTCCATCTGCCCATCCATCAATTCATCCATTAGCAATTCTATGTTCCCTGTGTATTTCTTGAACCCCTGGTCTAATTTTTAAAATACATGTAATTCCAATATATGGCACTGTGTGTAGCTTGATGAGCTGACTTGCAGAAAAGAGGTTTCAGGCTTCAAGGTCATAACAGGAGGTCAAAGGTCACAGTACTTTGAAATTATATCCACAGAGATGCTTTAAGCTTCCTTTGACCAGAGGACAGTTCATCTTTTATCCTGCTTAGTTCCTGTTGCAAATAATGTCTCTTGAGTTGAAAGCTGGTATCTAAGACTAAGAGGTGGTGAATTTGAATCCAAGCTAGCTAAGGCAAACTCTTTTGGAGAATTGATGATATAGTCATTACGAGAGGAACCATTCCTCTCTGCCTGAAAACAGTTTTTGACAATGTTAACCCTTAAGCTGGTAAGCTGAACTCAAAGGCTTTATGCGGACAGCCTAGATCAAGATCAGACTGCACAGAACATTTAATCTGATCTTGCATCTACACTGTATCATAAGGAGATATCTATCCCAAAGGAAATATCTTTGAATTTGGTTTTTACTATTGGCTTGAAAGTTTACATTTCCCTTATTTTGCAGGGTTAATGTTCGCAAGCAGCCACTTTCTTGGAAAGAGATTAGCTTAACCCTTTACTGCTTAATGCTGCCTTTAACACCCCTGCCAAAGACGCCTTTTGAAAACATTGTGGGAAAAGGAGAAAATGCTGGTTAACCACAGTGTTTTCTACCCAATCAAAGAAAAATTGCACCATATTAGCCACATTGAAACTATTGTCTGGAAATGCCTTTAATTTGGACAAGGCTAAAATTTTGTTGTCTGGTAAAGGGTTAAAGTGCTGGTGAAAAGTTCTATAGGAATTTGTAACTTGGTTCACTGAACATGGCAAAATGACAATCATAATGCTGAAAATAGCCATGCCAATAAATACCGATCAAATAAGAATGTAAGATGGCCTTGCTGAACAACCATTATATGGTCCCACCCAGGGAAGGTTAGGAATGAGCTAGGGCTTTAACCCTTTACCACACAATCCCGAGTTTTAACGACCCTAAGAAAGAAGCCTTTTGAAAACATTGTGGGAAAAGGAGAAAATGCTGGTTACCAGCATTTTCTCCTTTTCCCACAATGTTTTCTATCTTTCCCAAAACAAATTTCAATTTTTGGGTCACATTTATTTTGTCACCTGCAAATGCTTTTAATTTGGACTAGTCTGAGATTTTGTCGTTTGGTAAAGAGTTAATTAGCTTTATATGTCTGGGCACTAGCTTTTGTCTGCCATATATTCAAAGTTTACTCATGGTATAGAAATTGGCAATATATGCAAATTTGTGTTTCCCATTGTCTTGTCTGAGTTTTGCAGCACATGAAAACAAGTGTAGAATAAAAAATCATTTTTAACCCTTATCCTGCTGAATAAGTTAAATGGAACTTTCAAGTCGATAGTAAAAACCCAAATTTTGCTACTTCAAAGTTATTTTTGAGGGAGAAATATATCCTTATCGGACAGTGTAAATCAGAGATCAGACTGCACATTTGGTGCAGTCTGATCTTGATCTACACTGTCCGCAAAAGGTCATTTAGTCGCGCTTAGCAGCCAAAAGCAAATTTTGACATTGCTTGTGTAATTCGTTGTGTCAAGTAGCTGAAGAGACTCATAAGCCACTTGGTTGTCTTTAGATCGAGACACATCTTCACTAGCCAAGGATGACAATCACTGAATACAACAACGAAGTGATCGTCACCGTTGGCTGGCGAAGAGGTTAGACACAGCGAAGTAATTTGGTATTCCCCCCCCCCTCCTCCTTTTTCCAGTCTACATTGTCTGATAATAGACTTTATTACCCCACAACATCTATACGGTTAATTGAGGTCAGGAGAAGAAAAAGAGCTTACTAAGCAATTAAATTCTTCTCAGATCGGGATGCTTTGTGAAATTAATCGAAAAACAGTCGCCTTACAATTTCTTTTAATTAAAACATGAATCCTCGGTAAACAATCTGTGATCGCGAATAAAAAACAAACAACAAAAAAAAAACAAAAAAAAACAAGGCTTATTGTGCCAATTATTATTGCATTTGAAAATAATAATTACTGAAGTTGCATCCATTCAGTTATTTTACCCCGTCTTTTAAACAAGTTTTAGAGCACTCACGCCGACAAGTAAACACCTCTTCCCGCCACTTGTCACAACTTGGCCGATTCCGTACCTACATCTAACCTCATATGTATAAGGCAGGCTTCCATTTTGAACTACCAATCACATGATCTTAAACATGGCGGCGCCCCTGTAGATCACACATCTCCGGAAGCTCTTAACGGAATTGATAAACCACGCTAAAAATTGAATGTACGAACTGTTTGCCGACTGAAATACTCTTAGAAAGATAACGATAGAAAATTTACTCATGCGTTCTTTCTAAAGAGGAGCCTTATAATTTCAATAACGGTAAAGCGGTGTGCTTCTGGAGATTGCGAAATGTAGCGTGTAGGTGCATATCAAGCTACGTGATACAGCCGAGGGATTTGATCACCGGATCACCCGAGGTATGCCGAATGTATAAAGAAGGCTTCCATTTTGAACTACCAATCACATGATCTTAAACATGGCGGTGCCCCTGTAGATCGCTTAGCAATGAAATGAACAACCACAATGAAGTTATTCACTTCTATCGATCTGTCGATGAAAGCTCCCAACGGAATTGATAAACTATGCTAAAAATTGAACATACAAACTGTTTGCCGACTGAAATATTCTTAGAAAGATAACGATAGAAAATTTACTCATGTTTTCTTTTTAAAGAGGAGATTTACAATTTTAATAACGGTAAAGCGGTGTGCTTCCGGAGATGTGCGAAATGTACCGTGTAGGTACATATCAAGCTACGTGATACAGCCGAGGGATTTGATCACCGGATCACCCGAGGTATGCCGAATGCTCTTCCCCCACCACCCCTCCTCCTTCCAGTCTACGTCGTCCGATTATAGACTTTATTTCATAAGAATTTTTATTTTTTACTTTTTTCGTACTAATTGATATTCCAGCTCCTATATTATGAATTATATAGAGTGTTTACATGTCAGCTATTTTAAGTTGTTATCAAGGTTAAAAAAGTCAGTTTGAAGGGGTTATGATCAGACGATATCAATTTGATACTAGGTTTGTCATGAGTTTTCATTTTTTTTTTTTTTCCCATGCCGGGTAATATTTTAAAAAGCATTTAGAACGATGCGTTTTCCCATGCCCACTAAGAAATGAAAATCATAATTACATTGTGATATAAATGTTTCAAGACCCCAGAAAAAGTGATTTCGGAGAACAAATTTAACACAAAACTTGGAAGTTTTTTTATATATGTTGTCTCTGGTCATCACTAAAGGCAAATGTAACAGTGTTATCACTAATTACATTGCCCCATACTTCTAATTAGTACATTATGATTATAAAATACCCGTTTCACACGTAATTGGTTGTCAAGGAGACTGGTTTGACAACACCCACGATAATAAAACGCGATGAAGCGTGCACCTAAAAACTGATGGACACATGTATCTCAGACGATATATGGCCATATGGATACTGGATGGTTTAAACCCTTAGCCCAAATTGGAATAACCCCCCCCCCCCCCCCCCAAAAAAAAAAGACTTCATGATAAAGTATGAACAAATTTGTCTGCAAAAAAATAAAGGTAAAGAGATCAATAAACAGTGCATTTAACCTGATCCTTTCAGTGCTGATGGAGACCTAAGTATCCGTCATGGAGAGCGTAGATCAAGATCAGAATACTTTAAAAATGAAATCTAATCTTTGATTTATAATGTCCACTACCTAATGCTAATCTTAGATAATTCAAAATTCGTCTGAAACTTATGAGAATGAAAATTTAGCTCTCAATTCTTCCCGGGATCTTATAAATGATCCCTGATTCTTCCACTGTCGATGGCGACTTCGTATCCTTTGTGGAAAGCGTAGGTCTAGACCAAATTACACATGATATTTAGTCTGATCTTTGATACAAACAAAGATTTAACATTCGTCGTATGATCATATTGGCTTTCCTTTGGTCATATTGTACACACTCTTTCACCATGTGTAAAAACTCAATCCAAAATGTTGATCAATGCAAAACAAACAATATTCAAAAGTGCAATTTTATGCACCAAACAGTTAGCAAAAAGATTCGTCAGGTCGTGCAATTTTTATGATACCCCAACCATGGGCCGAAATTGCATGGGCCGAAATTGTTATGGGCCGAAACCGTAAAGGGCCGAAGTTGTTATGGGCCGAAATGTCCAGTCACCCTTTTGCAACTTTGATTCTACAAATGTTATGACGTATTGATTTTGTGCACACAAATTGTGACGAAATGCACAGATGTATGGTAAAATGGCGACAGAAAGGTGTCGAAACTATGGATATTTCGGCATGTTTTGGATCGTTTTTCTCTGTTTGTTTAATGCTAAAGAAGGTAGTGAGATTGAATTGCACTCTTCCGTATTTGAACTACTTATTTGTAAACAGAACAAACCTGTTATTTCTCTCAATACGAGTCTATTTTCTTTTCTTTCCCCTCTGTTTATATTGTTCGAATTGCATTGTTTCATACTAAACGTTCAAACTGATATCTCGTGTATTTCTCCTTATTTTCTTTTCGCTTCTCTAGCCTCCAAAGGGTGCTAGTGGCCTCTGTTCCCCATTTGTACCCCATTCATTCAAATCACAGGTGAACGGCGAGCGACAAAGTAAATCCTATATTACACACTAATGTACTGAAAGGTAAACAACTCGTAATTTATTTTCAATACCCCAGTCAAGCATTCCATGCTGTTTACAAGTCATTTTACTACCAATATTAACATCCATAATAACAATCAGTAGTGGAAACATTATTCTACAAGAAAAACATGTCGCTATTTGAGCCATTTCTAGTTGCCAAGAAATATCTAGCTCGAAACTGTCAAACAACCCAACTCGGAAGAGCTCTGATTGCATTGATTCGTGAAAATTTTCAAGAGATAAAACACATTTTCAATGTGAAAGCCATTGAATATTTGACAAGTATCATTTCAGGTCAAGCAACATTAAGGCATGTAAACCTGAAACATTAAAATATTTGATGTGAATAGCAGTGCTCCAGCTAGGCCCGTTTGGAAGGGTGCCACGCCCTGCCCTCAAAAACCAGTGCCCTGCCCTTTTCTACAATGCCCTACCCTAAAAATGATCATGAATTTCATTACACGCGTCCCAAATCGGCAATTTAATAGCTTTTGATTACAGCCTTTGTTTGATAAATCACTTGACTTCGACATGATCACCGATGTGTAAATCCAGTACACGGGTGATAATTAAAGTCGGGCACTAGAAGAGGAAGGCGTGGCTAATTTCGAGAAGTACAACCAATCAATGCACGATTCGTTATCGATCGAGCAGTTCCCGATAATCTATGGATGACAAATGGCACATGCCCATTTATCGTTTTTGACACTTGTATACAAACACCAATTAAAGGATTCAGACAGCTATGACAAGACTGCTGGGGTGATGTTCGAAATTGATACCCTTCTAGCAGAAACCCTTGATTATAGGTATGGCGTAATAATGCTCGGCAGAAGTGTAAAGTCGGAAAATGAGTGTCCATTGTACCCTTCCCGACTATTTATTTTTGTCCTTGGGAATCGTGCCCTTTCGACCCACATTATATTTTTTATTTAAATTACAATTTGCGGCAGCTGCGATTAGCGAATTTCGGTTTGAAATATTAATTATTCATGAAAACTAAATGCGTGGAAATCATTAACTAGAAATAGACTCGCTTTGTAGTTTTGCAGGCGCTTTGTTTCCCGATCGTATTGTAACTTACAAATATTTAAATCTGTTTAATAAAAAACGGCTTCTTTCAACTGTAGTAGGGGATTATCTGCAGTGTTTGTTTTCGAAAGACTTCTACTGCCACCTGCCTGATGAGACCCATGGAGGGGTTGAAACAGTCTTTTTTTTTTTTTTAAAATAAAACTCAGATTATCTCTCAAAAACCCACCAGACCCATCTTTAAGCACTATATTTGCAAAATTTTCTTGGGGGAGGCCCCCCCCCCAGTGGGAGGGACACACACCCTCCCCCAACTCGTCGCTTTGCAACTCGAAGTGCCCTTTCAGGGCACTAGCACCCTGCCCTTTTCCAAACCTAGCTGGAGCACTGAATAGGCTGTACAAACCTTATTTCCATCGGTAGATCTGTCCAGCGCTCGGCTGCCTGCCATTTTGATGTACTACGCATGCTAGGTTTGTTTTTCAAAACATATTTTCTCATTGGTTATCGATGAAGGTGTGTCTGGACCCGGCCAAAGAGAAAACTCGATACAAAAGCATGCTTAGTAGGCCATAAAGGATGACAGTTTAAACGGTTGGACATTTTCAGATGAAAAATGGTTCATACAAAACAAAAAGATATTTAAGTTCTATTTTCAGTGCAGATATACTTTTCAATTTGTAGGCTTCAAATGCACCTTGCACAAGGATGGACATTTTTCGCATTGAAAATGGGTTTTATCTCCTGAAAATTTTCGCGAATCAGTGCAATCAGATCTCTTCCAAGTTGGATTGTTTGATAGTTTCGAGCTAGATATTTCTTAGCAACTTGAAATGACTCAAATTGTGACATTATTTTTCTTGTAGAATAATGTTTCCGATTGGTACTATGGATATTAATATTGGTAGTAAAATGACTTGTAAACAGCATGGAATGCGTGACTGGGGTATTTAAAATACATTGCAAGTTACCCTTCAGTATATTAGTGTGTAATACAGTATTTACATTGTCACTCGCCATTCACCTTTGATTCAAATCGAATGTACAATGTCGACATTTAATACTTGAATATTCAGCTGTCACGTCCAGGCTCCAATGATTTTCCAAACTAGTATTTCTCCGCAACAACCATGACTTTTAACAAATATGCATTTGATAAAAAGGTGTGATTTATTTCAATTCTTTAAGTGTAAGGAATAGACCTGGGTATATTTTGTATCATTTAGTTATGAAGGAAAGACTGGTGAATTGTGTGAAATATATTTGAAAATATGACATTAAAGGGGGGGAATTGTGATGCTAATAATGCTAGAGCTTAGAGGTATAATTTTCAACCCAATATAATGCATGGTCTCTGACCATTGCTCCTAATGGGTGACATTTGTTTTTGTAATAGGCAATGATTGACTGATTTTTCCGTTCATGTGTGGTAGCCACATCATCGGCACATGTTGCCCATATGGCCCTTAGTACTTATTAAGGATAGTGCAAGATAAAGGACAAAAACCAACCCAAATTACGCCTGGTCCTCTAACTCTTTACCAAACAACAATATTTTTTACTTCGAAATTGAAAGTATTTGCAGGCGACAAAGTAAATGTGTTCTTTCAGGGTTGTTAAAAGTGGGGATTGTGTGGTAAAGAGTTAAATGTAGCTTACATGGTGAAATTTATCTTTGAAAGGGCAGAAAACAACTGGAAAATCAGAAAATGCTGGTGAATAACATTTTGAAAATTCAAAATGTTTTCAAAAGCTTCCATCTGTAAAGTAATAAGACTATGAATACAATCCTGAGTTTTAACAAGCCTAAGAGAGAAGTGTTTTAAAAACATTACGGGAAAAGAAGAAAATGCTGGTAACAAGCATTTTCCATTTTCTGATTCACCAACAATGTTTTCTACCCTGTCAGAGAACCTCAGCTCATTTGTATCAGTTTTACATTTGTTGTCCTCAGATGTTTTGAATTTAGAAGAGTCTAAAACTTTCTGTGTGGGAAAGGACGAAGTGAGCTGTGTGTGAGAGACTTTGATTTCCTTTACAGTGTTGTCACTAAGATGTTACTGCAATCCTTGTATAGGGAGTTTTGGGGTAGAAATCATCAATGACACATGCCCAGCTCCTCCAAACAGCAAGTGTTTTGCATCAATAACAGAATCATTTAAAAATGGCCAGAGATACCATGAGATGGCCTATGGGTGTTTGCCTGGTTTTGAAGGTGGCACTACAATGCAGGTTTGTATGAATTCATTTGGTGGATACTGTTTACTTTGATGACACATTCTTAACAAAAACAATTTTGATGTTGCAGTTATTTTGGCTGAATTTCATGACTGAAAATTACTCCTGAGTTCACTTGGCACTTGAAAGGTTAATAATATTCATAACGATCTCCAGATTTAGAAATGGGCAGCCAATCATTCCTGAAAACTTTTTCTTATAAAATATAAAATAACTGTCCAAAACACAAAAATGGGTTTTGGGGGATGTATAGCACTATGATGACATGCTTGGTATCACAGAGCATGGCTCATTTGTTAATTAAGGTAAATGGGACAATGTCCAAGAATCTTGGCCTGGGCAGAGCACCGGAGAGATCAGAATAGAACTGATTTATGGCTATTTGTCAAAATATAAAACCCTTATTTCTTGACTAAAACTTAGGTAGTGGGTTGGCACTGGTGGATAGATTCAGAATTGTGTTGATTGGGTATATTCTAAGGAGAACCCATGTATTGTTTGTTTCATGTTTAACATCCTTCCTAACTGTGATTTAAGACTTTTTGAGTGGATAGGGATTGCCCTGTCACTCAATTATTTCCATTATGCATATGAAGGTCACACATAACACTTCTTAATCCAACTCTTTTATCATTATTAATATATTCAAACTTTTTTCAGTTTGGACAATTTCACTTTTATTATCTTTTAACACAGATATGCGCGCTAAATGACCAAAGCTGTCGATGCGCCATAAAACAACATTCATTCATTCATTAACATCCTTTTCAATATTATTTCCGTAAGATATCATGGCCGCAAGTACACCTGTCAATGCTTTACTGGGTATCTCTTTTACCAGTATGTTATACAACAGCATTCCCAGCAACTGGCTGCTTTCCCACATACATTGTTTAGCAGCAAGAGAGGGATATATCCTGTCACAATGACTAGAGTCAATCAATGGAAAGAGTTTGGAAGAGCTGGGAAGCATATCTGCAACCACTAGGTTTCAAGAGCTGTTTGTTATCAACTGAGCTAAGAGACTCAGCAAGAACTCTCATTAGTACAGATATAGGCAAATAGTGCTGAAACAAAAGAAAAGAGCTATCACTTGATAAAGTGAAAAACACACATCTTATCTTGACCTTTGGCTGATCTTTGTTACCATATAAACATATAAATATATTGAAGGAATTTTTACATCTCTATAGTTGCTAGAAGATAGCTTTTTCAAAACTTGGTGAAAACTACAAGAAAAGAGCTATCACTTGATAAAGTGAAAAACACACATCTTATCTTGACCTTCGGCTGATCTTTGTTACCATATAAACATATAAATATATTGAAGGAATTTTTACATCTCTATAGTTGCTAGAAGATAGCTTTTTCAAAACTTGGTGAAAACTACAATAGTTGTATTTCATCATAACAGGCAATTTCACCTTTTGCTATGATACTTCACAAAAATTCTAAGCTGCAAGAATGAAAAAGGTGTCATGTGGTAATAATGTAATGCCTATTTGTAGTTTTAATCATTTACTAATTTAAAAAAAAGTGTTACAACTGGAACAAAAAAATTTGGTCAAATTATTAGTGATAATCAAGACTTTATGCTGTTTTTGCAGTGTAAGGGTGAGTTGGTCCCTCATGCCATACCGAAGTCCATTGAATGCTGCGATGATGTAGATGAATGTAATAAAGGACTTAATCCAGTCTACACTGTGAGATCCACTACTATTGGGCCAGGTATACAGTCCTCAATTCTAACTACATGTAGTATTGATTTATTACTCTTAACCACACAATGCCATCTTTTAATGACCCTGAAAAAGAAGCCCTTTAAAAACATCATAGGAAAAGGAGAAAATGCTGGAAACCAGCATTTTCTCCTTTTCCCACAATGCTTTCTACCCTATCTCAGACAGAAATCATCATTTGGGCCACAGTTAATTCATTGCCTGCAAATGCTTTCAGTTTGATCCTGTCCAAAATATTGTTGTTTGGTAAAGAGTCAAGCAGACAGCAAAATTTTATGCTACCATTTATTGAAAGCGTTTTCTGCTTTTGCCAACAGTTTTCAGAAGCCTTCTACCAAAGGGTCCTTAAAACACATTGTTTGGTAAAGGGTTTATTTACAATATTTTATGGATCCTCAATGGCTCAGGTCTTAAATCTTTACCAGACAAGAATTTTAAGGCTTGTCTTAACCCATTACCAGATGACAAAACTTAAGCCTTGTCCAAATTGAAGGCATTTGGAGACGACAATTTCAGTGTGGCTCAAATGGTGCAGCTTTGCTTTGATGGGGTAGAAAACATTGTTGGAATGGGAGAAAATGCTGGTTACCAACATTTTCTCCTTTTCACACATTTTCAAAAGGCTTCTTTCCCAGGGGCGTCAAAAGGCGTCATTGAGCAGTAAAGGGTTAATTAAAAGCATTTGCAGACGACAAATACAATGTGGCTCAAATGACAGGCTTTAGCTTCAAAAGGCTATCCCTTTTCCACACTATTATGAGTTGAACTCTTTAACAAACCACACAATTTTAGATGAGTCCAAATTGACAGCATTTGCAGATATCAAAATAAATATGTTTGAAAAATTGAAATTTGTTTTGAAAAGGGTAGAAATCATTGTGGGAAAAGGAGAAAATGCTGGTTACTAGCATTTTCTCCTTTTCCCATAATGTTTTAAAAGGCTTCTTTCTCAGGGTTGTTTAAAATCGGGATTGTGTGGTAATGGGTTAAATGCCCTTGAGGAAAAGGGCTTTTGAAACATTTCGGGAAAAGGGGAAAATGCTGGTAACCAGCATTTTCTCCTTTTTCTACGGTTTTTTATATGGCTGCCCTTTGTCAAAATCCCGAACAAATGACATTAGGCTGGTTAAGGATTGTCTGGATGTGGGCCGGTGCATAACTATGCATGAACTGTGCAGTGAATTACACGTGGGTTACTGGACAGTACACAGGATATTGAAGGATGAACTGCGCATGAGTTACTGCCCCTAGGGTTCTGAGTTAACTGAAGGATTATGAGATGGAGCAATGGGTCACTGATTGAAAAACATTTTTGAGACGGTGTGTACATTGAGAAAAACTAATGTCGCAACGTCTTTCAAATTTTGACGTGCAGCACATCATTGAACATGACATCCATCGATTGCTTGTGAATTACTCATTAGTTTGTGTTTTTGAAGAAAATTTTGAATAACGTTCACAGAGATGTCAAGATATATACAACATACATGTATATGTAAACCTGGAAATGTTCACAATGAGAATTGTTCGTGTTTTTCCGTCGGCAGACAGTTTTATGAAGATAATTGTTAACAATCGACAGAGGTTCATGAAACTCGCGAATATTAAATAGCTTCCTTGAATATGTTAAAACAACTTCTAGTATAGCCTCAGGCAACAGAATTGGTAAACGGGTATTCAATTAATTTACCATTAGTCCTCAGTTGTTTGCTTCAGAAATTTGTTATTGTATAAGGGTCAGTAAAATTTGAGTATGACTTCTCATTCGATTTGTTTTCGGTTATTTTCTTACATTTGAAATAATCAGTCAGCATGTCAATACGGAGTAAAGATCTAATTAAAAGTGTTTGGATCCGTTCAGACATTAAAATGCAAACTAAACTGTCGGACAAATCAAACTTGACTTTCCCTACGTGGTAAAAATCGAACACGCCTCTGTGTAAAGTCATGTGTGTTTATATGTTGATAACAAGTTGTTTTGTTGTTCGTCTGTTTCTGTCCTCTTGTTTTCAGTAAAGTGCAAGAAAATTCTTAAATGTTCATTTTTTTCATACCCAAGCTAGAAGTGTTCACAATTTCATAGCAACAGCTGATTTCGCGACTATTAAAGTTCACGAAGTCAACGCATCCGCGAACTCCACTAACTTAAATAGCGCAAAATAATTTCCAGGTTTACAGTATTCATAAAAGACAAATCCAATGATATGTGTTAATTTCTTTATGTATGTCCACAAACTTCTGCATAGCCCCAGGTATAGTAGAAATTGAATGTGAGCCATATTTCTTTGTGCATTTCAGATGCAATGGAGTCTGGATCAAATTTGAAGAATATGACAGAAGTGGCATTACTTGTGTCTGTTACAGTTTGTTTTATTATATTGATCGTTACAGCCACGTTTGTGTATCTCAGGTAACAGAAGAATTTTTTTTTTACATGTTGTGAAAGAAAAAGAATGTCATGCATTACAGATGTTAAAGGTATAAGTCTACATGTATTTGCAGTCTTTTAACCAAGTATCTTGTTTTCAATTTTATGCATATCTGAAAAGAAACTACCATACTCAGAAGACAAAAGGAGCGCAATTTTGGCAACTTTAATGTAGAAGTTCATTGTAAAGATATATTCACATTAACTCGCTACCAAACAACAAAATTTTAGACTAGCCCAAATTGAAAGCATTTGCAGACAAGAAATCAAATGTGACCTGAAAAATTGAAATTTGTTTTAGAAGGGTAGAAAACATTATGGGAAAAGGAGATAATGCTGGTTACCAGTATTTTCTCCTTTTCCTACAATGTTTTCAGAAGGCTTCATTCCCTGGGTTGTTGAAAGTTGAGATTGTTACTGAGGTAAGGGCTTAAATGTAAGACTAGGTAGAAAACTAATTTTGAGCAATGCCTTAATTTCTCACAAAACCTTTAACCCTTTACCACATAATCCTTAGTTTTAACAATCCTGAAGGAGACAGCATTTGAAAACATTGTTGGTAAAGGAGAAAATTCTGGTAACCAGCATTTTTTCCTTTTCCCGCATTGTTTTCTACCCAGTCAAAGAACTTTGATTTGTACTACTTTTAATTTGTTGTCTGCAGTTGTTTCCAAGTCATAAGAGTCTAGAATTTGTTGCTTGGTGAAGAGATATACCATTGTCTTATATCTTGCTGCAATATTTAGGCATATTTTAAATACTTTATACTTTGATCCTTGGAGTGCTAGATAAATGGACTTTCAGAGAAAATGATGAAAATATTCAATGTCAAAGGGGGTTTTGCCAGAATAGTTCAAAAAAAAAAAAATAGACATTATAGATCAAGATCAGATTGCTTATTCTGTCCAGTCCAATTTTGATCTACAATGTCTGCAAAAGACAGTCATTTCTTATTGTACACCACCTGCTTAAACAACAGTTGTTACGTTTTGAGGTACCAGTAATAAATTTGAATACTTTTTACTTTTTACCAAGTTTGTTTCAGGAAGTGATGAAATTAAAAATGTAAATACAGATTAATCTTTTACTACACAATTAACGACCTTGAAAAAGAAGGGTTTAGAAAACTTTGTGGAAAAAGGAGAAAATACTGGTAACCAGCATTTTGTCCTTTCCCCCCAGTGTTTTCAGTGTCTGAATTGGTCGTCTGCAAAATGCTTTTAATTTGGGCAAGTTTAAAATTTTGTTGTTTGGTAGAGAGTTAACTCTTTACCAAATGGCAAAACTTTAGACTCGTCCAAAATGAAAGCATTTGCAGACAAAATCAGTCAAGGTCAAGAGGAGATTTCTGTCTTTGAAATGGTAAAAAAACATTGTAGAAAAAGGAGAAAATACTGGTTACCAGCATTTCCTCCTTTTTTCCACAATGTTTTTAGAAGTTTTCTTCATCAGGGTTGTTAAATTTAAAACATGGGAATGTGTGGGAAATGGTTAGAATAAATAAATGTTCATGTACATGTGTCATTGATACAGGTACAGAAAGAAAGAACTACAGCAACAAGATATATTAAAGGACATAGAGAAAGAAGGAATACTTATACCTCATGATGAAACATTATCGGAGATGATAGAGCAGTCATCTGGTAGTGGTTCTGGTCTGCCTTTATTGGTATGTTTTCTAATGACATGTTCAACTGGGCTACTTTTCACTAAACTGCAAACATACCAAAATTTGCATACACAGGTTAACTCTTTACCAAACAACAAAATTTTGGACCTGTCCAAATTGAAAGCATATACAGAGGACAAAATAAATGTGACTCCAAAGTTAAAATTTGTTTTTGGAAGGGTAGAAAACATTGTGGGAAAAGGAGAAAATGCTGGTTACCAGCATTTTCTCCTTTTCCCACAATGTTTTCAGAAGGCTTCTTTCTCGGGGTCGTTAAAAGTCGGGATTGTGTGGTAAAGGGTTAAGTAGGCAAGCATCAAGTCATGTTTCACTAAACTGCATAACTTTACGATTTGAGTAAATATTTGTGTAACTTAACACCAGGGTCATACCTTTGAGTGAAGCAGGGACCCTGTGTGTATGTATACAATCCCAAAAAATGTGTGCATATCTACATAGGTTTGTAAAAGGCAGCCCTGATTTTTACACTAAGATACTCTCTGAGCAGAGATGCAGAAAAGGCATAACCCGTGGAGGGCTAGATTAACCAACTGGATTTTTTTGAGTCAGCCAAAAAAAAACTAGTTTTTGCACTGGCAAAGGTTAGTAGCCACATATTTGACATAATAGCTGACAGTGCAGATATGAGGTCAGGCATTGTTCTTTGCAGTCTGATCACAATCTACAGTGTACACTTTGAAGGTTTAAATATCATTCTCTGCCTGTAGCATATGTATATGAGCCATGCTCTGGCAAAACAGAGTTTAATGTGTCTCCATGATGCATCAGACCAAGCAAGCCGTCACATGAGTATGGAGCCATAAAATCCATTTTGCTCGAGAACTGGCTGAATCCTGAGGTGAAATGGTCATTGCACACGTAGAAAATTTACCAAAAACAAAAAGTTTTGACACACGTCAGCCTGTGCCGACAGCACAGGCTGACATGGGTCTATACTTTTTTCAAATTCATTAAACCAACTTTTCACAGAGCATATATGTGTGTGAACTATTCTCTGGCTAAAGGGGGCTTAATGCATATCTGTAATGCATGATACCAAGCAAGTCATCACATAGTTATGGATCAATAAAATCTATTTTGCAGAACAACCAACTGACTCATGAGGTACATTGGTTCTTTGACAAGCAGAAAATAGACCAAAAGCACCAATTTGCGATGCTTTTTTCATAGTCACATTAAAGCCTGCAATAAGGAAAAATGCATAATTGAGAAATGAATGCTTATCTCTTTACCAAAGGACAAAATTTTAGACTGGTCCAAATCGAAAGCATTTGCAGATGACAAATGTTGCACAAATAATGAAATTTGTCTTTGAAAAGGTAGAAAACATTGTGAAAATACTTCGGACTGAAATTTTGGCCTCTGGAGTAATCTACAGATCCTTGATTTGATCCTTGCCCAAGGCACCTGTTTGTCTCTGGAGGTGTCTTAGGCAAGAGGTACCTTAGAGCCCAAGCCTAGTGAAATTCAGGAACCACAAGTGTGCAGTCCCTTTGATATTACGGAAATAATGTTTAAAGTTGCATGACATGCCAGCCATTTAATCAGTTAACTCTTTACCACACAATCCCAAGTTTCAACGACCCTGAGGGAGAAGCCTTTTGAAAGCATTGTGGGAAAAGGAGAAAATGCTGGTAACCAGTATTTTCTCCTTTTCCCACAATGTTTTCTACCTTTCCCAAAACAAATTTCGATCTTTTAATCGCGTTTATTTTGTCATCTGCAAATGCTTTCAATTTCGACCAGTCTAAAATTTTGTCATTTGGTAAAGAGTTAACTCTTTTACCAAACAACAAAATTTTGAACTTGTCCAAATTGAAAATATTTGCAGACACCAATTAAATGCTACTCAAAACATGAAGTTTGTCTTTCACAGGGCAGAAAAATCGTGGGAAAAGGAGGAAATGCTGGTCACCAGCATTTCCTTCTTTTCCCACAATGTTTTCAAAAGCTTTTATTTCATTAAAAATTGGGATTGTGTGATAAAGTGACAATTAGTCAAGTAGAGGTGTGAGCTAAGACAGATTTGATTGTACTTTAATACAGGTTCAAAGAACAATAGCCAAACAAATACAGCTGGTGAAATCAATTGGTAAAGGAAGGTATGGGGAAGTATATAAAGCCAAGTGGAGGGGAGAGAATGTGGCGGTGAAGATATTTTTAACGACAGAGGAAGCCAGTTGGTTCCGAGAAACAGAATTATATCAGACAGTATTACTCAGACATGACAACATATTGGGTATGTGTGTTTAACCCTTTACTGTACAGTGCTGCCGTTTAACGCCCCTGGGATAGAAGCCTTTTGAAAACATTGTGGGAAAAGGAGAAAATGCTGGTAACCAGCATTTTCTCCTTTTCCCACAATGTTTTCTACCCTATCAAAGAAAAATTGCACCATTTCAGCCGCATCGAAATTGTCGTCTGCAAATGCTTTCAATTTGGACAAGGCTAAAATTTTGTCGTCTGGTAAAGGGTTAACTGTTAACTTTTTACCAAACAACAACATCATAGACTAGCCTAAATTAAAAACTTTTGCCAACGACATATTAAATGTGACTCAAATGTTGGAATTCATAGTTGAAAGAGTAAGAAACATTTTGGAAAAAAGAGAAAATGCTGGTTACCAGCATTTTCTCCTTTTCCAAAAATGTTTTTAAAAGCTCTTTTTCTTATGGTTGTTAAAAGTCTGGATCGTGTAATAAAGGGTTAAATTCCATTTTGGTTCTTAGAGTGCCAAGTTAATGAAATGGGCACTGTCAGTGAACAAAAACAGCTCAAATATTACAGTTTCTAGGTTCTTTTGTTCAGAAATCGTAACAAAGTAGTGGACAGTGTTAATTCAAGAAGATACCACACAGTCTGATCAGTCAGTGCAGTCTGATCTTAATCTACACAGTCTGCAAAAGCAACTTAAGTTGTGTTTAGCACTGTAAGTGTTAAACAGTATTCTATAAGAAAAATGATCAAATACCAATAAATTTGATCAAGGCCTGAGTCATCCTTTCAGATGATGCTAGGGCGTTGGTACATTTCATCAGCATTAAAGTGCTGATAACCAGCATGTTAAGCTCAGCTGTTTCTGAAGAAAACAATGAGGTACTGTCATAGACCTGGCGTCGTCTGTGTCATCTGCATCGTCATTGTCGTCATGTAAAAACTGAGATACAGTCGAATATCCATACCTCGAAGTTCAGGGGACTTCCGAAAAAAGTTCGAGGTATAGAAAGTTCGACGTGCAGAGATTCCTCAGATGAGTGTGTCAGGTACCGGAAGTAGGTAACCGAAGCATATACTTCGTTCACAGGCCGTACATTACATTGTTCCCTCTCTAGTTAACCGATTGTCGGTTTGAAAATTAAAGAGTAAAGGATGCATAGTGTTTATTTTCTTTTATTAACATTTTTTTTTAATTCTGTCTGTAAGAACGATACTGAAAATTGTGAAATTAAAAAAGTATTTCATCAGCCGAAGTTGCTGGCTATCTCCCGGACTTTACCGGGTTTCTTTCACTAGGCAAGTCCTTGGTAGCGGTATCCTCGAGGGTATTTGTATTTTCGGCCGACAATGAAATGCCCAGTCTTTTTATAGCCATGGCCAGAATCACGGTGTATGGTACGAAAAATCACAGTCCAAACACTTCTAATCGAACTAATTATCGATAATTATGTGCAAGTCAAGATGACTGGCACGTTAACACCCGAGCTGACAAAAGTCAATGATCGAAAATGTGCGAACAACATACCGTCGTTGTATCCGGCATTTCTATTAATTATGTATAACACCTATGTTTATAATTAAAGTCACTTAAAATGTGTGAAAATTGTGTACTGTGTTCGAAGTAAAGATGTGTAAATTTAACCAGATCATTGAAGTTCGGACCTGGAATTAGGTTCGACGTATGGAGAAACTTCGAGATAGGGACTTCGACGTGCAGATAGTACTTTATATAGAGAAATAGAGCAATTCAATCAGGACTATAAATTTACTTCGACGTATAGAGAACTTCGAGGAGTAGATGTTCGAGCAATGGACATTCGACTGTATTTTGTAGTATCTTTCTTATTACTGAAGATACTAGTTCATACTTGGACATGTTGTTAACAATTACAAGGGAAACCCATTAAATAGGGGCAGGCAACCATCAAGATATTTTGGACACAGTTTTTTGACTTGGACATTTAATTTTAAAAAAAAAAATGACATTTTTTATAATATCTCTTTTATTTCTGAAGATA
Source organism: Tridacna gigas (assembly GCA_945859785.2). Lineage (NCBI taxonomy): Eukaryota > Metazoa > Mollusca > Bivalvia > Cardiida > Cardiidae > Tridacna > Tridacna gigas. The sequence goes on from OX244030.2 coordinate 25,678,271, forward strand.
TTTACTTCAACCTACAACAACTTCACTATCTAAAGGGGAATCCATACAACAAGGGCAGATGACTATCAAAGAATTTTTTACACAGTTATGCCCTTTTTCAACTTAAAGTTTTCACCAGTCAAGCTACTGCAGCCGAGCTTTGGCATTTGCATGCAGTACTCTTGTCTCGTTTTCCAACAATGTTTCCTACTCTATCAAAGACAGAAATCATTATTCTAGCAACAGCGAATTTGTTGTCTACAAATGCTTTCAGTTAGGTCCAGCCCAAACTTTTGTTGTATGGTAAAGAGTTAACCCTTTACCACACATTCCCGACTTTTAATGACCCTGAGAAAGAAAGCTTTTGAAAACATTGTGAGAAAAGGAGAAAATTTTAGACTGGTCCAAATTCAAAGCATTTGCAGACGACAAATGTGACTGAAAAGTTGAAATTTGCTTTGGGAAGGGTAGAAAACATTGTGGGAAAAGGAGAAATTGCTGGTTACCAGCATTTTCTCCTTTTCCCACAATGTTTTCAAAAGGCTTCTTTCACAGGGTCGTTAAAAGTCGGGACTGTGTGGTAAAGAGTTAAAGGACCAGTGTACCTCATCCTTGTAGTTCTGCAGGCTTTTAGGTAAAATGGATCCATCTTTTGCGAAAACTTGCTTGTTGTAATGCATTCCAAAGGTGCATCAAACCCCTCTTTTACAGAGCATTGCCCATACATATAGCCTTTCTTGTTTCAGGGTTCATTGCAGCTGATATTAAGGGCACAGGATCATGGACCCAGCTGTTTCTGATCACAGACTATCATGAGAACGGGTCCCTGTTTGACTATCTGACAGTGAACACGTTGGATCATCAGGAAATGTTGACAATGACTCATTCAATTTCCTGTGGACTCTGGCACCTTCATACAGAAGTGTTTGGAACTCGAGGTTAGTGGAAGTGTTTGTCATTTTTTCTAATGTTTTCTATAAAGCTTAACTCTATACCAAACGACAATTTTGGACTAGTCCAAATTGAAAGCATTTGCAGACTACAAAATAGATGTTATTCAAAAACCGAAATTTGTATTGGTAAGGGTAGAAAACATTGAGGGAAAAGGAGAAAATGCTGGTTACCAGAATTTTCTCCTTTTTTCCTTAATGTTTTAAAAGCTTTCTTTCTCGGGGTCATTTAAAGTCAGGATTGTGTGGTAAAGGGTTAAATAGAAAAGAAACTTACAATCAAACTATTGACTCACCTTAAAAATTGAATTTGAATAAATTTGGCATTTGATGAGGTGATATTAATTCTGTATGAGTTGACTTGAAGTTTTGACTTCTCAATATTTGTCAATATAAGTAGCATTTGTAGATGACCTTTTTGACATTAATAATTGAATTTGACTATGAAAGGGTAAAAAACATTGTGGGAAGAGTAGCAAAAGTTTTTAATGAAAATAAAAAGTTTTAAGATTTGTCAGATCAATTGTACCCCCACAAACGAAGTTTTCGGGGGTATACTGGAGTCACCCTGTTTTTCTGTCTGTCCATCCATCCATGCGTCACGAAATCTTGCCTGTAGCATAACTTCCAAAGGATAAAAGCTAGGAACTTTAAACTTCATACACAGATAGACCCCATTAAGGACAAGTGCAGTGCATAAGAACCATAACTCTATCTTCAGTATTTTAGGAGTTATTGCCCTTTGTAAATTTTAGCTCTTGATTATTGTCCAGAGCATAACTCCCAAAGGATAAAGCTTAGAACTTGAAACTATTTTGGCACAAAGCACTGGTTTGGGTATTAATCATCCATAGTGATAGTTCTAGTTTAGTTTAAATTGAATAAAAGGAGGCTATTAAGGCCTTCCATGTTACCATCAGAAGTTGGTTTTGTGCTCTATTAAGAAAGAAGTCATGTCATTCTCAATCGATGTAAAATAAATATGTTTAAAGTAATTAACCCTTAGAGCTCCAAATAAGCCTATAAGACATTTTTATTCTAGAAATACTACCAAAATAATTGCAATTTCATGGTTGCATTTGTCTACAGTGTTTCAGCAAAGCAGACAGTGTAGATCAAAGATTAGGCTGCATGTTTTGTGCAGTCTGATCTTGATGTGCATTGGCCGCAAAGCAAATATAGTTTTGAAAGGCACTTGAAAGGTTAATCTTTTTTATTTCAGATTTCAATTTGATTTCTTTAATTTTGATAATCGAGGCATTGAAGAAAAAGGTGATTAGGACAGAAAAATGCCTTAATCCATTACGAAAAAATCTGGTGTTCAACCGGGGGAGTTTTGAAAATATTGTGTCTATGTACTAAAATGAACCACTGACCGCTGTATAGTTACCCTTATCTGACCCTTATCAAACAAATCAAGATAAAATGGAATCAAAAAAGTACTTAATGACATCCATATTGCAAATTATTCTTGAAGTATTCCAGAATGATCAAAGAAACATACAAACATTAGATACTGTGAAACAATTGTTAACACACTTTATGAGTAAAGCATTGATTTTTAAATACAAAAAGAAGACAAAAATTCAAAGAATACTCCCACAGTGTACACAGTCCGTGAACTGCAGTGGGGAGTCGATAAGTGCACCTCAGACACAGTCTTTGAACAGCAGGAGAAGTGTTAAACGTGGACAAGTCTAAACTTTTGTCATCTGGTTGTGAGGTAACAAGAAAATGCCTTGATGATCCTAAAAAGATGAATGGAAGTTTTGTATATTTTTTATATTATTTAATTTGAAGGTAAACCAGCCATAGCTCACAGGGACGTCAAAACCAAAAATATTCTCGTGAAAAGAGATGGCTCTTGTTGTATAGCAGACTTGGGTCTGGCAGTCAAATATGTCAGGTAAGTAACCAATATCCTGCCTAATTCAAATTGTGGACAATATCAAAAATCAACTTCGTTTTGCATTTTTTGACAGTGAATGGGGTTTATATGACCCTGAGACTACTGATTTACCTGTGGAGAGTATAGAGCAAGATTAGACTGCATGTATGTGCAGGCTGATCTTACTGTAACTCTTTACCAAACAACAAAATTTTAGACTAGTTGAAATCAAAAGCATTTGCAGACAACAAAATAAATGTTACTCAAAAAGTGAAATTTGTTTTAGGAAGGGTAGAAAACATTGTGGGAAAAGGAGAAAATGCCGGTCACAGCATTTTCTCCTTTTACCACAGCATTTTCAGGTTTCTCCTTCAGGGTCATTAAAAGTTGGGATTGTGTGGTAAAGAGTTGAACATATTATGCAAAAAACATCACTGCTCACAGCCAGCAGGATAAGAGTTAAACAAAATGTATCCCATTCCTTACAATACATCAGTAAGATCTTTCTTACCCTGTTATTGCTAAATTAATTGATATGCTGTAGGAAGAACCCAAATATTGCATTTATCTAGGTTTTTTTGGAAAAATATTGAACAATATGAATCCAAGATCAGTCTGTGCATTTTAATCTAAAGTGGTATAGCGTTCTTACAAGAATTATTAAAAAATCCAACATACAATAATGCCCCATATTGATAAGAAACGTTCCTATACCTTGTTTCTAACTGAAAATGGACTTACCAAACAGCCAATCAATTGATTATGTTGGGAAAAAATCAGCTGAAACAAACTAAAAGTGTCGGTTTAATCCTAATTACTTCACAAATCAAAATTCAGTAATGGTTAACCCTGCATAAAGGTGAGCCGTGTTATTCTGGGCTCAACTATTTTGGAATCTTGTGATCCTGACAAGAGTACCGGGAAACAAATATATTTTGTACAAATTGTACTGTTTATCCTGGAAATCCACATTCCAGAACCACATTGAAAAACTTAGAACAAAGGGTTGAGAAACAGCACCAACTTTATCCCATTAACCTGACATGGCCAATGACTATTTTTAGCTTGGCTGTTTCTGAAGAAACATCAAGGTATTGACGTAGCCCTGGCATCGTCTGAGCCGTCATGTAGAAACTTTGACATTTTATAATATCTCTTTCATTAGTGATTATATTTACCTCAAACTTTGACAACTTGTTCACTATCAAAAGGGGAACTATACAACAAGGGCAGGTAACCATCAAAGTAGAGACACTGTTATGCCCCTTTTTAGTCTTTGAATTTCAACTGAGAATCAAGCAACTGCAGCCAAGCGTTGGCACCTGCATGTGGTGCTCTTGTTTTTCAGGATGTCATTGCAGACCGGCTTCATAATTAATAGAGACCAGACTTCCAGATAAGAGAGGACAATAGTATTCTAAATCCATTATTTCTCTTTCAAACCCTATGTTGTGTGTACTCATTAGAATCGCCTTGATGAGACGATTCTAACGAGTTGCCCATAACAAAGGGTTTAGTGGAGAGTGATCAATATTTTCAATTTTGAAATCAAAATCACTCCCTCTATGTGGAGCTCTGTAGACTAATTTGATTTCAGAGGGGTACTTAGTACGTGTGAATAATGGGTATCAGACTGGTATCATTTAAACTTTGTGTAATGTTATGTAATTTGTCACAGACGGATTTAGCACATTTTTTGACACGTGTATCAAATAGAAGTAGTTTTTACTACCTTCATCTGCCCTGTTTGATAATAGGAAAATAAGACTTGAAAGATTCAGATTGAAAAAAGGCAGTGTTTTCTCCTTTTTATCAGTGAAACAAATGAGGTAGACATTGCTCCAAACACAAGGCAGGGAACAAAACGCTATATGCCACCTGAGTTGTTGGAATATTCTGATGCAGTCCACCGATTTTCCTTTGATGCCTTCAAGCAAGGGGATATGTACTCTTTGGGTCTCGTGTTCTGGGAGGTTGCAAAGAGGACAGTCATCCAAGGTATGTCCAGAGTATTGTTTATTGGTGTGTCATTGTCTTGTAGGTGTGACATCCATTCAAAAATGAATTTAGAGCTAGACACTAATTTCTAGTGCAGGTGTTTTGATGAAATAGTTGAGCTCTATCCGGGTACATATCCCTCTGCAAAATACTGAAACTCAAATGTCCCTTCTAAAAGTTTGGTGTTCTGGGTATTGCAGAACATTGTTGATGTAGACCCCTGCTATTGTTTCTCAGCTGTTTTACAGCAGTAGTATATAAGACTCAGTAATGAACAGACCTGGCAATCCAAGAGTTGCAGGTACAAACTCTTTCTATTGATTCACATTTATCACTACAACAACCAATCAGATGTTGTGTTACTTTCAAATTTAGAAAATTCTTGAGAATTCGACAAGGAATGTTACTAAGAATGAATGGTGACTATTGACCCTGGCTGGGCTAGAGTTCATCTAATCCTTGTAGTGCTAGATAAATGGAATGAACATTCTCAGTCAGTACTAATGATGCAGATACTGGGATTTCAAAGCTGTTTTTGTCAGAATATCCAGAAAGAAGAGGACAGTGTTGTTAAAAAATCAGACTGCCATGCCCTGTGCAGTCAGGTCTTGATCTACTTCACCCGCATAAGTAATTAAGTTACAATCTGTATTCAGCAAACCATTCTTATGAACATTCTCACACATATTCTCCCAAGATTTTTAAAATTTGAAAGTAACAGAACTTGGCTAAACCTGATTGGCTGAACCTTTTTCTGATTGGTTATACTAAAATTTTTAGCCAGTCAGAAGTTGTGTTACTTTCACATTTAGAAAATCTTGGAGAATAAAACCAAGAACCTTCTGAAGAATATTAGGTGGATACGGACCTAGGTTCAGCGCTATTAGAGTTAATATACTAAAACATGGGTGGGGACAAAATGCACTTATTGTTTTGAAACATGTTTCTCTGGCAGAGGTTTAAATTGTTTGCATCATTCTGAAACTGTAATAAAAATTATTAGCACAACTTTAGATTTAATTCCTAGATACACAAGAAAACATGATAGCAATAGAATTAATTGTATGTTATAATTAATTCTCCTTTCACCATGGTTTTAGAAGTCTTCAACTGCAAAAAAAAAAAAAAAAAAAACCAGAAAAAAGCATGAGCTATGCTCTGGCAAAAGTTAGCTAAAGGATTCTTCATGATGCCTTGTACCAAGCATGTCATCACATAATTATGGATCCATAAAATCCATTTTGTCTAATACTCGACTGAATCTGGAGGTAGACTGGACCTAGGACATGCAGAAAATTGACCAAAAGCAAAAAGTTTGGACCCATGTTGGACTTCAGAGGCTGACATGGGTCAGTACTTTTTGCAGATATATTAAGCTCACTTTTCACAGAGCATGGCTCAGTCATATAGGTGGTAATGTATGAGAATGATGAATCTTGTGATTACAGGTGTTGTAGAGGAGCAGACTATACCATATCAAGATCTGGTACCCTCGGACCCAAGTTTTGAGGAGATGAGGAAAGTGGTCTGTGTGGAGAGGATCAGGCCTGCTATTCCCAGTAGATGGGTGCAGGACGATGTATGATATTGCCTATTTCTATATGCTTTAACTCCTTACCAAACAACAAAATTTTACACAGGTCTAAATTCAAAACTTTTGCAGACAACAAAATAAACATGACCTAATTGATGAAACCTGACTCTGAAAGGATAGAAAACACTGTGAGAAAAGGAGAAAAAGCTGGTTACCAGCATTTTCTCCTTTTTCCACAATGTTTTCAAAAGCATTCCCCCTCAGGGTCATTAAAACTCGTGATTTTGTGGTAATGGGTTAAACCTGTAAAGCACCAAAGCACAACTTTAACTGTTTTTGCGGAAACTTTAGATCAAAGTCAAACAGCCTTTCGCCGACAGTGTTGATCAAGATCAGACTGCACAGATCTTGTTCATTTAACCCTTTACCTAATAATCCTGACTTTTTACTACCCTGAAGAAGAAGGCTTTTAAAAAGATTGTGGGAAAAGAAGAAAATTCTGGGAACTAGCATTTTCTCCTTTTCCCACAATGTTTTCTACCCTTTTGAAAATGAAAAAAATTATGCTCTGAATAACATTTAAGATGTTATCTGCAAATGCTTTTAATTTTGACAGGGCTGAAATTTTGTCATTTGGTTAAGAGTTAAGGGAAAGATTACAGATCATGAGAATTTTCCATATACCTTTTCTTTTATGCTTTTCAGTAGTTTATAGAAATCTAACAGTGAACTTTATCCTTACTATTTGCTTGTGAATGTTATAATTCACCAGTGAATGTTATAACTTATTTTTGACATACCACAGATATTTGCAGAACATGAATGAATTTTTAGGGGGTGAACATCACATTTCATGTCAAAGTCAACATCACTAATGATGTCATTTTTACATCTAGTGCATATCCAACTTGATTAAATAGATCTATTTCCCTTGTAAAATGCACATATTTTTCTCAAAGAGCAAAAATTTGATGTAAAAAGAAAGGTTAAAGTGGAGAGCATAAAAGAAATAGGATAATTGTTGTTTCGGTGTGTGATTGAAATTTCTTTCATCTTGTGAAAATTAGAGGCCATATTTTCACCTGTGGCTTTTCACTTGATAAAAGAAATTTAGACCAACAGGCAATTACTCTATTACTCATCTAATTGATATGGTTTATTTATTAAACCCCCTCAAACTTCATTTGTGGGGATATACTGGAGTTGCCTTGTCTGTCAGTTGACTTCAGACACAGAGAGGTCATGTGGAGGACAAATTCATTGTACAAGGTCTATAACTCTGTCTTCCATGTTTCTGGAGTAATTGCCCATAGTAACTCTGTCTTCAGTATTTTTAGAGTAATTGCCCACTGTTATTTTACATTTTGGTGTTTTGTGGGAAGGATAGCTTCAGAAGTATAAAAACTATTGACTTGTCATACATAAGACACATATAGATCACAGTGAGGACAAGTGCAGTGCACAGGGTCCTTAACTCTTTACCAAACAACGAAATTTTAGACTAGTCCAAATTGAGAGCATTTGCAGAAGACATGATAAATGTGACTGAAAATTTGAAATTTGTGTTAGGAAGGGTAGAAAACATTGTTGGAAAAGGAGAAAATGCTGGTTACCAGCATTCTCTCCTCTTCCAACAATGTTTTCTAAAGGCTTCTTTCTCAGGGTCGTTTAAAGCCAGGATTGTGTGGTAAAGGTTTAAATCTGTCTTCTATATTTTTGGAGTTATTTCCTCAAGTTATTTTTTTCCTGTCTGGAGTATAACTTCCAAAGTATAGAAGCTGTAGACTTGGAACTTGAAATACAGATATACATGTATCACATTGAAGACAAGTGTAGTGTGCAAGATCCCTAACTCTGTCTTCAGTACTTTAGGAATTATTTTCGTCTGCATTTTGGGTTTTATACACAGCATAACTTTTAAAGTATAAAAATCACATATGAGGACAAGTGAAGTGCACAAGATCTGTCACCATGTCTTTGATACTTTTGGAATTGTTGCCTTTTGTTATTTTACATTTTGGATTTTGTCATAGCTAATTTCCAAACTATAAATGCTATTGACTTTGTACTTCAGTCTCAGAAAGAGCACATGGAGGATGCAAGATCCACAACAATATCTTCATTATTTTTGGAGTTAATGCTCTTGGCTATTTTTTTCTGAAGCTTAACTTTCAAAGTATAGAAGCTATTTGACCCCAGACTTCAAATACCAGATAGATCGCATTGCAGTGCCCAAGAATGGAACTCTGTCTCTAGTATTTTTGGAGTTTCTGCTTCTTGTTATTCTACTCTTCACTTTTTTGTATAAACTGACTCGAAAAAACACTTTTAAACCTTATAGTGCCTTTCACGACTATAGTTGCTTTTGCCGCCAATGAAGATCAAGATCAGGCTGCACAAAACATGCAGCCTGATCTTTGATCTACACTGTCCGCTTTTCTTAATCATGCCATGAAATTGCAATTATTTGGGTCATATTTGTAGGATGAAAATGTCTGATAGGTTTATTCAGCACTCTAAGGGTTAAGTATCTGAAGTTTTCCAGTTTCATCTATGTGTGGATCAGATATAGATGGGTACAGCTAAAGATGATCTATTTGCCAGTGACATGAAACACTGCCCCTTTATGCCAAACTTGAAAATTTTCTCTTCATCTGACACTGACTCTGGTACTGCAATGTATTAACCCTCAGCAATAAACACAACAGACGTTTTCAGTCTGGAAATCAGAGCCAAATTATAGAAATTTCTAAGGTTCATTTTGTCTGTAACGTTTCAGTAAAGCGGACAGTGTAGATCAGAGATCAGACTGCACATTTTGTGCAGTCTGATCTTGATCTACACTGGCCACAAATGCAACTATAGTAGTGAAATGCACTTTAAGGGTTAAAGGATAAGTGTTGATCAAAAAGTCGGCTCTTACAATGGAGACAGAGCATATTTCCTATGGAATGCAATTTTTTGCCTTTATTGAAAGTTTGTCATTGACAAAAGTCTTTGTGCCATGTGTCATCTTTCACCAACAGAAGAATGATAAGTAGTTCATCTATGCGAGATAAACAGCTGGTAACTCAGATCAGATGGTTGTTTTTGTAACCCAGTACACTGGATCAGTCATTTAGGCAACTTTGATGTGTCTTAAGCAGACACAAATTGAAACTATCTGCAGAACACTGTACAAAACTGATGGTAGGCAATATATTTCTATGCTGATACTAAGGTCCTGTAAATGTCTTTATTTGAATGGATCTTTGCAGTTCATCTTAATCATGCTCCTAAAATTACACCTTTTTGTCAGAAAGTGTTGTTTGTGGCACTCATGTGACAGGTCTATTTGCATTTAACCTGATATTGGTTGTATATACAGTAAATTAAATGAGGTCAACGGGCAATGTTACCAATAAAGAAATTACTCAAGCTGAGGAACTTCATGGCGAGAACTTATGGTATGAATGAGAATTTCTGAGAACTGATAATAGTCGTGGCAACAGGATTTGTTTCTCTCTCACTGCTGATTAGTTTTCGATTATGTATTTTGGATTTGCTTCCCTCTCACTGCTGATTAGTTTTCAATGATGTATTTTGGGGAAAGCAGCCAGTGTGAAGTGCTGGTAAAAGAAACTCCAGGTAAGCATGGATATGTGCACTGGCTACTGTGGTATAATTGAAGAAATTTTGAAAATGGCATTAAATATAAAAACAATCAATTTTATAAATGTTACACTTTATGAAAAGTCCCTAAACATTGTATATTTTGTAAAATGGATGTAAGTTTGGTTTGTACCATTCCTTATGATTTTATTTGCAGTATATGAAAGTGATGATAAAAGTCATAACAGAGTGTTGGAGTCACAACCCAGCAGCACGTCTCACAGCTCTACGTGTGAAAAAGACACTTGGCAAACTGGAGGAAATTTTAGAAGCAAATGAAAAAATCGAAAAACTTCAATCAAAACAGGCATACTGATGGTGGGTTTTTCCCACTTTTTTGTGTGTGTTTAATGTGTGTGAAGCCATACTTTCCATAGAAGAATGTGTGATTTTTGTATTTAAATAGGTAGCTGCAAACTGAAAAAGAACAACTATATATGCATGTGTATATGAAAATTGTCTTTACTGATGAAGTGGTATAAGAGTGTAAAAAATGTACATGTATTTGAGACATTTCCGACAATTAACATTGTGGGACAATGAGCATGACAGTACTTTAACCCTTTACTGCACAATCCCGACTTTTAACAATGTTGAGAAAGAATGCTTTTGAAAACATTGTGGGAAAAGGAGAAAATGCTGCCAACCAGCATTTTCTCCTTTACCCACCTTATTTTCTACCCTCTCCCGACAAATTAAAATGTTTTGGTCACATTTATTTTGTCATCTGCAAATGCTATCAGTTTGGACAAGTCTAAAATTTTGTTGTTTGGTAAAGAGTTAACAACATGCCAGAGGACAAAATTTGAAACCTGAAAGGATTTGCATATGACAAACTAAATGTGCCTGTAGTGATCGGATTTTTCTCTGAAAACTAAGAACACAATCAGGGAAATGGAGAAAATACTGATTACCAGCATTTCCTCAATTTCCCACAATGTTTTCAAAAGGTGTCTTCCTCCAGGTTGTGAAATTGCAAAATGGTTTGGTACAGAGTAAAACAATGCAAGACTGGAATGACTTCAGAGTCATGTTTAAAAGCAGCAGGACATTCATAAATGATATTATATCAATGCTGTAATGAATGTTTTAATGTTACTGAAATAATATTACTGAAACAATATTGTGACGTTAGAACAAGACTGTGATCTCTATTGACCCTACTAACTGATACAACACCAAGGACAACTAAAGTGTTTCTCTGAAAAGGATAGTTCAATACTAGACCCATGTTCGTCGATCTCTGTTTTATGGTATACTTTTAGAAATTCCAGCATAACAGCTGTTCAATATTAATACTTGAGTGTTTAACAGCCTGGAGTTATCAATTTAGTTTAACCATTTACCACACAACCCCAGTTTAATCAATCCTAAAAGAGAAGGCTTTTGAAATCATTGTGGGAAAAGGAGAAAATTTCTCCCTTCCCACAATGTTTTCTACCCTATCGAAAATCATCATTTGAGCTACATTCAATCTTTGTTCTGCAAATGCTTTCAATTTAGTTGCGTCCAAAGTTCTGTTGTTTGGTAAAGGGGTAAGGAAATTGTAAAGGGCATTGAATGGCTGCACATTTTTTAACTTATTTCCCATAAAAAAGTTGTTCAAAAACACATTTCAGACACATTATAGTTAACTCTTTACCAAACAATAAAATTTTAGACTAGTCCCAATTTGAAGCATTTGCAGATGACAAGTTAAATGACTTGATTTTTCTATGAAAGGTTAGAAAACATTGTTGAAAAAGGAGAAAATGCTGGTTACTAACATTTTCTCCTTGTCTCACAATGTTTTCAAACGATTTCTGTTGTATGGTCATTAAAACTCAGGATTGTGTAGTAAAGGATTAAACAAAGATAAATGACACAGATGCTGGTGTAATACATGTACATGAATACATTTGAATAGTGTGGCTAAAGAAGGAATATGCTACTTATGATAAATTTCTTCAATTTGCCACACTGTGTTTAAATGTTACTGGACTGTGAACTGAAGACAATGGCAGCTGGTAATGTGTTGATGTTATTTTTTCTTCAGATTTGCAATTAGCTTCATAATTATTTACCGGTCAACAGAAATTTTTAACCTTTTTTAATTTTTAATCTTTTGTGTTGAAAATATTTTTAGAGGACAAATTAAACATGCTGAAGTGAAGGGATTTGTCTTCAAAAGGGTAGAAAACTTCATGGCAAAAGGAGAAAATGGTGAGCAGCATTTTCTTCTTTTCCCTCAAGGTTTACAAAAGCCTTCTCCAGGCTCATGAAAAAAAAAAATAGGATTGTGTATAAAGGGTTGGTAGACCATTATGAGGTATGCTGTTTTTATTTCTTCCAATATTTGTTGAAGAAAAAACACATGCTATTTATACAAGGTCTGCACTTTAAAAGTAATACCGTTTGTACTTTGAAGTTTTTGCATTGTACAAGTAGAAAGTACATTGTTTGGAAAAAGGACTTTTGGTGAATTATTCATGCATGAGAAAAGGAGCAAGTGCTTGTAATCATGTTCAATTTGCTGTCAAGTCATTAACCTCAGCTCTTTCCAGCCCTGAATATATGAGCTATGCTCTGTGGAAAGGGGGCTTAATGCATTTGTGAACAGTGTCGATCCAGGACAGCCTGCACACTCCGCACATTGGCCAGTTTCTGTATGTTAACCCTTTACTGGACGGCAAAATTTTAGCCTTGTCCAAATTGAAAGCATTTGCAGACGACAATTTCAGTGTGGCTCAAATGGTGCAAATTTTCTTTGATAGGGTAGAAAACATTGTGGGAAAAGGAGAAAATGCTGGTAACCAGCATTTTCTCCTTTTCCTACAATGTTTTCACAAGGCTTCTTTCCAAGGGGCGTCAAAAGGCGGCATTGTGCGGTAAAGGGTTAAAAGACCATTTTACCCCATAATTAAGTCAGTTATGAAAAAAGTGGCTATTATTTTTTTTGCTATTAATTATGTGATGGATTGATAGGTATGACGCATCACAGAGATGCATTAAGCCCTCTTTTGCCAGAGCATGGGTCATATAAGTTTGACATCTTTCAGTGGCAGAAAATACAAACCAGTGAAACTCGCCTAACAAGCTTGAATAAACAAGTGGACAATATAGGTCCAAGATCAGACTACAGGATCTGTTTGCAGATCTATCACATATTAGATATAGCTGAAATGATCATTTTTGTGAAAAATAGAAAAATTATGGAAAATAATGGGAAAAGGAGAAAGTGCTTGTTAATGACAAATCCTATCATTTGAACCAGATATTATTTGTTGTCTGCAAATGCTTTGAGATTAGACAAGTCTAAAATAATGTAGTCTGGTAAACCATTATGTAAGCATTTGAAATGAACCTTGTACAAAAAAAAAAAAATTTTTCTTGTCTTGTTGAATTCTTTACAAAGCAACAAAATGTTGGATTGGACAAAATTGAAAGCATTTGCTGATGACAAATTGTATGATGATGATTTCCGTCTTTGAAAGGGTAGGAAACATTGTGGGTAATGGAGAAAATTCTGGTTTCCGGTATTTTATCCTTTTCCCACAATGTTTTCAAAAGCCCTCTCTTTCATGGTTCTTAAAACTCAGTATGTGTAGTTACGGGTTAACTCTTTCCTAGATGACAAAATTCAGACTCCTCCATATTGAAAGCATTTGCAGATGATAAATTGATTGCGACCTAGATGATGTACTTGATAGGGTAGAAATCATTGTTGGAAAATGAGGAAATGCTTACTACCTTTTTTCTTTGCTTATACTGTTTTCAAAATTGTGATTTGTCAGGGCTAACAAAACGTGATTTTTTTTTGTTAACTCTTTACCAACCTTCAAAATTTTTAATTAAACCAAATTCCAAGCAATTGTAGATGACAATTTAACTGTTGCTAAAATGATGATTTCTGTCTTTAAAGGGGTAGAAAACATCATGTGAAAAGGAGAGAATGCTAGTCACAAGTATTTTCTGCTCTTCCCTAAATGTTTTCAAAGGCTTTTCTCTCATAGTCATTAAAACTTGGGATATGTGGTAAAGGGTTAAAGACATTTAGAAACAAGAAGAGGGAAAATAAAAGTGCTATTTAAAAAAGGATAAAAAATCAGTGAAAATTATTTTCAATAGGATAACCCTTAACCCTTTCCCAAACAAGCCCTGGTTTACATGTGTCTGCAGTACAAGTCTTTTGAAAACACTGTGGTAAAAGGAGAAATTGCTTGTTACGAGTTCGGAAAAGGGTTAACAAAGCATAGTTCGAATATTAAAAAAAAAAAAGGAAATGTTTTAGACCCTGAGGAAGGAGGCTTTAAAAAATATGGTAGGAAAGGAGAAAATGCTGGTAACCAGCATCTCTCCTTTTTCCCTACAATATTTTCTACCATTCCAAATCCAAATCTTTTCATTTGTGCAACCTATTATTTGTTGTCTGCAAATGCCTTTAATCTGGACAAGTATAAAATCTTACTGTCTTTTGAAGAGTTAATTAGTTTGAGCTATTCTTACATTTTCCAAAAATAAAGCAGAAATGACAGTAAAAATGATTGTACGGAGATAGAAATAGCATCTTGTCTGGTGAAATGCAATTTTTAGGAAACAGGATACATGTTTTCCTGTCATAACATCTTTTCACTACGGAAACTGCTACTTTAGAGGGATTTTGTTGTTACCTCTTGATACAACTTTTTTTTGTCTTGTTGTACACTTGTTAGCTCCACTGGCCAAAGGCCAGCAAGCTTATGTTATGGCCCAGTGTCAGTTATCGATGTGTCAGTGCATAAACTTTTATTTAACCCTTTACCACACAATCCTGACTTTTAACAACCTTGAGAAAGAAGCCTTTTGAAAACATTGTGGGAAAAAGAGAAAATGCTGGTAACCAGCATTTTCTCCTTTTCCCCCAATGTTTTCTGTCCTTCCAAAGCGAGAAATCATCATTGTAGCAACATTTGTCGTCTGCAAATACTTCCAATATGGTGCAGTCCAAAATTTTGTCGTTCGGTAAAGAGTTAAAACATGTTCCTCTTTGAATTGTGACCAATTTTGACCAAACTTCTGAGAAATCATCCTGCCATGGCCCTCTTCAGAATTTCATTGATTCTGATAAAAACACTGGTTGTTATGACAACAGAAGTGAAATAATGTTGAAAGTTTTAAAAATATGTGCTTGTCCAAATTCATAAGGCCTAGGACTACCATATTTGGCATGTAGATTCATTTAATGGACCTCAACCAAAATCTTTTATTGATAGCCCAGGGGTGAAAATTGACTCCGCTGCAGGGGTCACAAGTTTTAGATGGGCTTATTTTAGTGAAAACTTCTTGTTCCTAACCATTAGAAAATGCAAGTAACCAGCATTTTCTCCTTTTCCCACAATCTTTTACCCTCTTTGAAATATTAATTCCTTCATTTGATTCACCTGCAAGTTGTCGTGTGCAGATTTTTTTAATTTGGACAAGTCTGAAATTTGGCATTTGGTCAAGAGTTGAATTTTTCAATGCAACAAAAGTTTAAATTGTGTGTTATATAAGAGTAACGGTGAAACACATGTTTTTGGATGCTTTTTCACCAAATTTCATATGTGAAGATCTCTTTAACTCTTTACCAGGCAACAAGAATTATCCAAATTGAACGCATTTACAAGTGGCTCAAGTGGTGGAATTTGTCCTTGACAAGGTAGAACACCATTGTGGGAAATGGAGAAAAATGCTGGTTACCAGCATTTTCTCCTTTTCCCACAATGTTTCCAAAAAGCTTCTTCCTCAGGGACATTAAAACTTGGGATCATGTAGTAAAGGGTTAAGTTTCTTTTTTAGATTCATTACATTGAAATCTCAACTGGTTGATTAACCCTTTACCAAACAATCCCCATTTTTTTTTTTAGTCCCTGAGGAGAATTGTTGGAAAGGCCGAAAATGCTGGTAACCAGCTCTTTTTACATTTCCCACATTGTTTTATTACCCTTTCAAATGCAGATCACATCACACAACCCTTTACCCTACAAATCATTGAACAACCATAACTGAGGAGGCATTTGAAAACATGTTGGAAAAGAAGAAAATTCTGGTAAATAGGGTTTTCTCCGTTGCCCGCAATGTTTTCTACCTGTCTGAAAACAAATTTCAATTCTTGAGTCATGTTTATTTTGTTGTTTAAATTCTTTCAATTTGGAAAGGTTTAAAATTTTGTTTGATAAGGAGTTAAGCTCAAGTTACTTTTTTGTCTGCAAATGCTTTCAGTTTGGACAAATCTAAAAATTCTTTTATTTGGCAAAGACTTAACCCTTTACCACACAATCCAGACTTTCAACAACCCTGTGAAAGAAGCCTTTTGAAAACATTGTGGGAAAAGGAGGAAACACAATGTTTTCTACCCTTTCCTAAACAAATTTCAATTTTTCAGTCACATTTATTTTGTTGTCTGCAAATGCTTTCAATTTGGACCAGTCTGAAGTTTTGTTGTTTGGTAAAGAGTTAATTGCTTATCTGAATTTTAAACCTGTTTTAGCAAAATCTTGATCAGTGCTTGAAAAAAAAAATTGTTGTGCTCAAATAGGCCAAAGATGTAGTTTCAGGGTTGTGAACTGTATGGAGTTACAGCTATTTTTTTAGAGCAGGAAATACATTGAATTTAAAATTCATGGAAGCTGAAATTCAACACCGATGAAAATATCATTTTATGTTTCGCTGAAAGTATTTGTATCTTGATTTTACATAGAAACAGTTAACCTCAAATATCTGCTGACGTCTTCATCAAACCACAAAAATTATAGACTGATCTTAATTGAAAGTCCTTGCAAACAACAAATTAAATGTGGCTCAAATGATGGGATTTGTCTGTGAATGGCTGGAAAATCTTGTGGGAAAAGGAAAAAAAGCTGGTTACCTGCATTTTCTCCCTTTCTTACAATGTTTATAAAAAGTTTTCTCCCTCAAGGTCATTAAAATGTGGCATTGTTTGATAAAGGGTGATTTTGAAATAACAGTTGAGACTGCTAGCCAAGAAAAATGTGTAACATTGTAGTTCTGATAGATCACCAGAACAATAAGAATTTCTGTCACACTATTTTCCAAGGGGAGGAATTTTGAAATTCATATTCCTATAAATCAGAGTGGCTTTTGCTATTTTTTTCGAGTAGCGAAAATAATCATGATATTGTACATCGTAGGAATGGCACAATCATATGAAGGACTTCTGTAAGAGGCCTGTATTGTTTTTTTTAGTGCCTGTTCAGCGATTTTCCCTTTGCCATTTTACAAAACTTTTCACTTGTTGATATTTAAAGCATTTGTGATCAAATCTGCCTCAATTGATTGGATTTGTCTTTGAAAGGATAGAAAAAATTGTGGTGAAAGGAGTTGGCAGTATTTTCTCCTTTTTTCACAATGTCTTCAAAAGCCTTCTCTCTCAGGATTGTTAACACTCAGGATTGCATGGTATAGGGTTATTAAAACAGATTGTTTGGTTCTTCTTTTACAGAGGGGTCCTGCATGGCTCAGTGGTAAAGCCTGGGACTCATGACCTGGAGGTTCCAGGTTCGAGCCTCCACTAAATTTTTCATGGGAGTGTCATTGGGAAAGACAGTTCATAGCCCTAGCCTTGTAATTGTGAAACCCAGGACACTCATAAATATGGAGGCTGTCACCATGGTATGGTTGAAATAATTTTGAAAGCTGCACAAAATAACATTCAGTTACAATCAATCATTATCCCTTCACCAAAAAATTCTGTGTGTAATAACCGTTTGGAAAAACGGTAGTAAAAAAGAACATGGGAAAAGAACAAAATGCTGATAACAAGCATCATCTCCTTTTTCAACAATGTTTTTTATTCATTAAAAGAGAAGTCTCATCATTCAAGCTATTTACTGAGCCATCTCTGCATGCCTCCAACATGGAAAACTTGCGAAATTTGTCATCTGGTAAAGAGTTAATCCTTTATTAGATGGCAAAATTTTAGACTCATCCAAATTGAAAACATTTGAAAAAAACAAACTTGTTGCGACTAAAGAATTGAGATTGTTTTTGGCAGAGAAGAAAACAATGTGGGAAAAGGAGAAAATGCTGGTTACCAGCATTTTTACCATTCCCACAGTGCTTTCAAATGCGTTCAGGGTCGTTCAGACTGGTAAAATCATGCTTTGTATTTCATTTTTAGCTCCACTGGCCGAAGGCCAGCGGGCTAATGTCATGGCCCGGTGTCCGTCGTGCGTCCGTTCGTCCGTGCGTCCGTCCGGTCGTCCGTCCGTCAGTCCGTGCGTTAACTTTTATTTCAAACATCTTCTTCTCTGAAACTACCCATCCAATTTTCATGAAACTTCACAGAAATGATCCTGCCATGGTCCTCTTCAGAATTTCTTGAAAGAATTTGATTCCTTCAAAAACTCTGGTTGCCATGGCAACAAAACTGAAAAATATGGGAAATCTTTAAAAATCTTCTTGTCTGAAACCA
Source organism: Tridacna gigas (assembly GCA_945859785.2). Taxonomy (NCBI): domain Eukaryota; kingdom Metazoa; phylum Mollusca; class Bivalvia; order Cardiida; family Cardiidae; genus Tridacna; species Tridacna gigas. Next base: position 25,696,702 of record OX244030.2, read on the forward strand.
TAAGGCATAGGGCTACCAAATTTGGCATGTAGCTTTATGTAGTAGACCTCTATCAAGTTTCTTCAAATCATAGCCCTGGGGTCAAAATTGGCTCTGCCCCAGGGGTCACAAGTTTTACATAGGCTTACCGTATATGCTCGACTATAAGACGCCTTCGCTTATAAGACGCTCCCCCAACTTCATGATTCAAAATCGGGGATTTCATTGATGACCTCTTATAAGACGCAGGTAGACTTCACACTGATCATAAGAATGCTAAAATTTTGAGTATTCAGCTGGAAATACACCTCGCAGACATTACGGTCTATCGGAGTTCCATCATTCCCTAAATACATCTCTTGTATCTTAGCCGATCGTATCTTGATTCAAGTCCAATTTCTTTATAAAATTGAGAAAAAGCAACTTGAAAAGAATGTAATGCATAGTCCAAAACACTCACATTTTTTGTATAAATAATCCTATCAGGGAAATAAGGCCTTCGATGGTTTACTCAAAATTGTTATTTATCAATGGGTGTATAAAGTTTACCTCGACAGTGAAGAGTTACATTACAGGATCAAAGTACTCTGGTATCTTACACCCAGCACAATGTGATTTAACACTTTACCAAACGACAAAATTTTAGACTTGTCCAAATTGATAGGATTTGAAGGAGAAAAAGGTAACTGTGACTCAAAAATTGAAATTTGTTTTACTAGCGTTTTCACCTTTTCCCACAATGTCTTCAAAATTCTTTTTCTTTCGATTTGTTAATAATCGAGATTTTTGGTAAAGAGTTAAATATCTACATGGCCAGGATAATTTTTGGTCGTTAAGTCATTGAGCTATCGAAATGGAGACCTTGATGCTTGCTGATTTAATCTGAATAATTGTATAATCAGCTATCCTGGTCGTAAATTAAAGCTAATTGTTAATCTCTGGTGTTATATCAGCACTAATTTATCGATGGGATGCTTGGTCAATTCAAGCTGTGAAAGTTTGACATCTAGCTGTTAATCTCATTAAAAACAGGTGTTGTCTGTGTCGTAAAACACAGACTGCGATCACAACCCTTTGCTTCCTTACCTCGATGATCACCTGATAAACACTACCAGATTTCTATTTAGATAGAAATATTTGGGAATATTTGCCTCTGTTACGTTACTGTGTTATTACATCATTTTAATTCATCTCAATGATCAAAATTACCAATAATGAAAAAAGTATGAATTCATCATTAAATTTAAGATTTGCCAAAAGGGTCAATTAATACACTTGGTACTTTGATATGTATCACAGTCAACTCGAGGGCCGTATTATACACTGGGTGCAACAACAACAACAAGAGGAATACCCGATGGATTTAAAGCTAAATTAACAAGTAAAACACACAAAAAAGTTTGTTCCAAACTTTTATTTCTTCACACTGACGGCAATTACAACCAATTTCTGAGACACTTAAAACTTTACATCAGCGTGACTAGATCGGGAGGTGGTAGTATCTCTTCGTGTTGGTCGGCAGGTAAGTAGGTTCCCCAGATGGAATTTTACAAAGTCCTTTGATTATGCGCTTATAAGACGCTCCCCCTACTTCAAGCTCAAAATTCTAGGGAAAAAAATGTGTCTTATAGTCGAGTATATACGGTATATAGAGAAAACTTTAAAAATCTTCTTGTCGGAAACCATAAGGCATAGGGCTACCAAATTTGGTATGTAGCTTTATGTAGTAGACCTCTATCAAGTTTCTTCAAATTATAGCCCTGGGGTCAAAATTGGCTCTGCCCCAGGGGTCACAAGTTTTACATAGGCTTATATAGAGAAAACTTTAAAAATCTTCCTGTACCTAGCCATAAGGCCTAGAGCTACCAAATTTTGCATGTAGCTATATCTAGTGGGCCTCTACCAAGTGGGCCAAAATTTTAGCCCTGGGGTCAAAATTGGCCCCACCGCAGGGGTCACAAGTTTTACATGGGCTTACATAGTGACAACTTGAGAAATCTTCCTGTTTTGATTTTTTTTTTAAATTAGCCTTGCATCAGGGGTCTTATGTTTTACAGAGGCTTCATATGGACAAAACTTGAAAATCACCTTATTTTTATGGCTTTATCTTGTGGACTTCTACCAGGGTTCAAGTAATTAAATAGCTCTGGGATCAAAAATGGCTTTGCCCTGCGGGTCCCAACTTTCATATGGGCTTTTACAGAGAAAACTTTGTAAGTCTTCATTTTGAAACCATTTGGCTCAGCATTGAAATGTTTATTATTTATGGTTTATATTTATAAGCCAGTGGAGCGATACAGGGCCATCATGGCCCTCTTGTTCCAATGTTGTAATGTATTTCAATGAAACTGTGAATCGTCTTCCACCAAAATACCTTGTTCTATATTCGTTATATATTTTCTTCAACATATATGTATAAGGTGGCCATTAATTTGTTGCTGATGTTTGTGTTACAGTAATCTGGGTTTTTTTTTAATATTTTATACTGTTTTTTATGTCACTTTTCAAAATTCAAGGAGCCCTATGCCTGGATGTATACTGGCAAGAAAATCTTGTTGCAGTTGAGAAATTGCTCACTGTTAAAAATTATTTCTTTTTTCACAACATTTTCTGTAGTACTTCATGATGCATAAAAAAGATCCACAAATTGCATCGAAAGATTTACTTTTTGTATCCAAAAGAGGGTTGGATTGAAGTCTTTATGTTACGGCTTAGAAATCAAATTTAGTTTAAATATAGTTGACTCTTTTTCTGTCAGTTCCATGTTTTTCCTTTTCTTTCATCCCATAGAAAAAGGTATTTGAAAACATGATAGGAAAATCAGAAAATATTTGTAATCAGCATGTTCTCCCTTTTCTACCATGTCAGAGACAAATCCAATTATTTGATCCACATTTTTGGTCTACCCATGCTTTCAATTTGGATAAGTCTAACATTTTGTCGTCTGGTTTGGAGTTGTTTTAAGTCCTTACCAGACAGCAGAGTTTTAGACTAGGACAATTTTAAAGCATTTGCAGACAACAAATTATATGTGGTTCAAAGAATAAGATTTTTCTTTGAAAGGATAGAAAACATTGTTTGAAAAAGAGAAAATGCTGGTTACCAGCATTTTCTCCTTTTCCAACAACATTTTCTATAGCCTCCTTCCTCTGGGTTGTTAAGACTTGGGATTGTTTGGTAAAGTTTGATTGAGTGCATTGTTATTTGCAGTTCTTTTTTAAATTGCATGTTTTTGTACAAGTGTATATATTTTATTTTTGTACATGAATTATTTTTCATACATTGTTTTTAGATAGCTTTACTTTTTAGTGTCATACAATAGTGGAACACTGCTTGATTTATATGGCATATTTTTATTTGTGCTTTGCAGAAGTCCTTTTATTACATACATTTGCATGGTCATGTGACTTGGTATAGCCAATCAGTTTTTATGCTACACATGATAAAGCCAGTCAGTTCTTGTACAGTTTTAGCAAAGTTGATATTAAATCAAAATATAGTGTTTGTCAGGCTGTTTTTGATAAAAAAAACCCCCAAGCTTTCTTCTGCAAATTTGTCATTATGACATGTATAATCTGATGTACATGCCCATATCTTCCCCTTATATTTGATAACAATAGTGATTTTGAAAAGTGATATATTTAACTCTTTGCAAAATGACAAAATTTTAGACTTGTCAAAATTGAAAGCATTTGCAGATGATAAAACAAATGTTACTCAAAAATAGAAGTTTGTTTTTGGAAGGGTAGATAACATTGATGGAAAAAAGAGAAAATGCTGGTTACCAGCATTTTCTTTTGTTCCCACAACATTATCAAAAGGTTTTCAGGAAGGGTCATTGTGTGGTAAAGTATTAAAGCTTGATATTGATATAATGTACTTCTTACCAGAGTTTTAGGGTCATCTGTATTGAAAGACAACAGATGACAAATAAGATAGACAAATAAGATATGGCAAAAAAATGACAGTCTTTTTAAGTTTTAACCAGACAACAAGTTTTCAGACTTGCCTATTTTGAAAGCAGTTGCAGACAAAAAACAGGTTAACCCATTACCACACAATGACAAGTTTTAATGCCCCTGGGAAATTTGACTTTTGAAAATATTGTGGGAAAAGCAGAAAATGCCAGTAACCAGCATTTTCTCCTTTTCCAACAATGTTTTCTTACCTTTCAAAAACAAATCCAATAATTTGAGCTGCATTTAATTTGTCATCTGCAAATGCTTCGAATTTGGACCAGTCTAAAATTTTGTTGTGTGGTAAAGAGTTAAATGTGGCGCCAATGATGGGTTTTGTCTTTGGAAGGAATGCTAAAATAACCAGCATTATTCTCTGTTTCTCAGAGTGTGTCCTAAAGGTTTCCTCCATACGGTTGTTCAATCACAGAATTTTTTGGGAAAGGGTGATACGGTAGAAAACATAGTGGGACAAGGAGAAAATGCTGGTTACCAGCATTTTCTCTTTTTCCCCCAATGTTTTCAAAAGCCATCAATGTCACATTTTTAAAAACATGGAATTGTTTGGTAAAGGGTAAATATCATGGTGTTAGATTGTCAGTAGTTTGAAATTATTTGCTGCTGTAATATGAAACATACCAGGAAATTTTACCGCATGCATAACTGATTGGTGATTTCTCAGATTTCATAGAATGTGAGCTGGTATATAGGACTGTGTGTATTGAAAGGGTACAGTCAAACTGTTATAAGCCTCTCTGTTTTTAGCAACCACCTGTTTTAAACATCCACCATTTTAAACCACCGAATCAAAAAGCCTCTTATCTTATGAGTTTTGTTTTATTTGTTTCCCCAAATGGCATCCATTTACCAGAAGACAATTCTAAATTGAAAGTATTTGCAGATGACAAAGTAAAATATGGCTCAAATGGTTAGAATTATCTTTGAATGGGTAGAAAACATGGTAGGAACAGTAGAAAATGTTAACCAGCATTTTCTCCTTTCCCTACTATGCTTTTATTTCCTCAGAGTCGTAATAACAAGAGACTTTCTGATAGAGAATTTTGGTCAACTGTATAAGGTTTTCATTGCTATGTGTTTTTATTACGTAATGAAAATGTAGACACTTTGATTGCATGAATTCCTGAGAATTTGATGATAGGTATTGCCACGGTAATAATTTGTCTCTCACTGCTGAACATTGTTTCCACGATGGTTATGTGGGAAAGCAGCCAGTGGCTTGGAAAGAATATTGTGCAAAGTACAGGTAACAGAAACTCTGGGAAAGCATGGATAGGTGCAAGGGCTGCTACGATATAACTGAAATAATGTTAAAAATGGTGTTAAACACCAAACAAATAATCAATCAATTGACTGCATTATTTTGGTTGACAAGATTTGACTATGGCATCTGTATATTCTGTGAACCTATTTCTGTAAGGCTTGTCTACTGAACTGACAAGTATGCCATGACAATAGTGTCACAGCACCCTATCATACCCTTGCAAAACCGCATAAAATGGGTCTTCACAGGAATGGATAGTTGATAGTATGGTGTTTAACGCCATTTTCAACATTATTTCAGTTAAGTCACGGCGGCCAGTGCACCTTTCCATGCTTTCCTGGAGTTTCTTTTCACCAGTACTCCACACAATATTCTTTCCAAGCCACTGGCTGCTTTCCCACATAACCATCGTGGAAACAATGTTCAGCAGTGAGAAACGATGGTCAGCAGTGAGAGAGGAATGAATCCTGTCGTGATGACTATCATCAACCCTCGGAAAGAAATTGGCCAAGCCAGAGATCAAACTAGCGACCTCTTGTTCTCAAGTCCTGTATGCTACCGACTGAGCTAAGGGGCTTGGCTCACAGGTATGGATAAAGAGTGAGTCGAAGTATATTTTGTCTCAATTCAACTCTTTACCAAACAACAAAATTGTAGACTTGTCCTAAATGAAAGCATTACCAGAAAACACATAGAAAGTGGCTCAAGTAAAATGGTATTTGTCTTCAAAAGGGTAGAAAATATTGAAACAAATGATGAAGTAAGTATAGACCAGATGGTTAGAATTGTCTTTGAATGAGTAGAAAACATTGCAGGAAAAGAAGAAAATGCTGGTAATTGGTTATGTTTTCTAATTTTTTGAGACAAGTCTTACCATTTAAACCTTATTTATCATCTGCAAATGCTTTCAATTTGGACAAGTGTAGACGCTTTTCATCGCATAGAGTTCATTGAGCCACACTATACTTACATAAAGATGCAGAACAAAGAAAGAAGACAAAGTGTACATGATTGTATGCCCATGTTATGTAGAAGAGGTCTTTTGCTTTCTTTGGTCAAAGTATGCAGGAAATTAACTTTAGTTGAGCCACCAGAAAACAGATAGAATGCGCCATTACTTAACTGTACACAAATCAGTTTGTTTTTAATGACAATGTACATCAGGATCAGCCTGTACATTTTGTGCACTGATCTTGGATCTACACTGATGTGTTTAGCTTTTTTGCAAGCAACCGGAATGACATACCTGCATAAACTGTGTTTGCAGTGCTATCTTGGACCTACACTTTCTGATACTATGAGAATTTTTCCGGCAAAAAATAGGGTTGAAATCACAGCAGTTTGTTTTTATTATTAGCTGAAGATGCTCATGGTATACATGTTGCGATATAAGGATTAAGGATTATTAAAGTACTGATCCATTTCTGTACAGGTTTACTTTCAGGCCAATCCAAAGAAAGTACAAATAAACAAAAGATTCATTTGAGAGAAAAGGTAATTAAATTGCCAGCAACATGGAAAATATTGTTTGTACTTTTGCCACAATGTTGTTGGCATTGCTCTGATGCCAGATAGAAAATACATATATTCATTGACACATATCTACTGCTTGTCTCTTTATAAAATGATATACTGCTTACACTTTGATACGGATCACTTAGATATTTCATAATGGGTATATCTTACAACAATACAGTTCTACATGAAAAACATCCATTTTAGCAGATGTTTTATTCCATCATTGTGGCAACATAACATATTGCAAAATCATATCTGATACCGGTACATACCATACATATATATTGGCTGAATCTACTATGGTGATCCCTCGCAAGTTTTGAGTAGGATATTTCAATATTATGTTCAGATAATAGTGAATAATGTTTATTTATAAATTTTAAGCTGATGGTGAAAACCAAAATGTTGTGTTTTTAAAGTACTTTTCATTTGAAAAGTTCTCATTGTATTGGACAGTGTAGATTCAAGATTCTGTGCAATCTGATCTTTATCAACATTGTTCCTGAAAGCACATTGAGTGGAGCTTTGCAGTTAAGCGTGGACTTTGTGAAAGATAGTATCTGTACTCTGATGATTTAATAAAAATGGTAATTTTTCTGCAAAATGGCCTTTTTACTGCTTTTATCCTGTACAGTTGTAAGTAAAGAAGTCAAAAAGTAAATACAAATAAAATACTGAATACTCACAAGGCATTGTTTTTTTCATATATCAAGCATTAGTTCTAAACACATCTGCCATAATGTCCTTTGGTAACTTGGATAGATTTGTAGCCTGATAGCTCAGTTGGTAAGATAGAGGGCTTGAAACCTAGGGGTTACTGGTTTGATTCTCCAGGCAGGTCGAATTCTTTCCAAGGATTGATGATAGTCATTGTGACAGGATTCACTCCTCTCTCACAGGTGAACATTCTTGAAATACGGGTAGAAGAAACTCCAGGAAAAGGCATGGATAGGTGCTCTGTGTACTATGATATTAAGGAAATATGTTGAAATGGCAAGAAACACCACCACTAACATACTCTACTTTGTACTCTTTGATCCCCACTGGCTCAGTGGTTACGGTACATATATTTGATATGTTAACCCTTTACCAAACAGTTCCAAGTTTTAACGACCCTGAAGAAAACCACTTCTGAAAACATGGTGGAAAAACATTGTGGTTACCAGCATTTTCACCTTATACCACAATATTTTCTACCCTTGCAAAATCAAATCTCAATATTTGAGTCTCATTTGTCTGCAAATGCTTTTCAATTTGGTGAAATCTAAAATCTTGTTGTTCGGTAAAGAACTGCAAATCAAAATTTTCATGTGTGATCCCCACTGGAGGTATTAATTCACCAAGTAGGGTCCAACAGAATGCCACAGTTGATACTCAGGAAACACCTTTACCCTTTACCAGACAACAAAATTTGAGACTGGTCCAAATTGAAAGCACTTGCAGACAACAAATTGAAAATGCCTCCAAAGATTAGATCCGGAGACTGAAACTTTGTATATCTGTTGGAGGTGAATACTTTGAGGGAACAAAATAAAAATTTCAGCGAAACCTATGAAGAACCAAATTTTAGGTGCTTAGATGCATTCATATTTGAACACTCCTCATATATGGGATCTGTTACATTGAAGCAACTGTGACCCATTTTAAGAAGGGAAAGGGGAGTACAGGCTGAATTTACAGGTAGAAATATGCCTTAGAAAAGTGAGCCTCTCCTAATCTTTCAAGCCTACACAGTCACTTGATGTGACATTTCAAATGGAAATGCTTCGACTCTTTACGAGATAAAAAAATTTTAGATGTGTCTAAACTGAAAGCAGTTGCAGATGACTTATGGCATAAATGAGAAGATTCTGTCTTGAAAGGGTAAAAATATTGCTGGAAAAGGAAAAAATGCTGGTTAACAGCATTTTCTTCTTTTACCACAATGTTTTCAAAACATTTTGTCTCCAGTTTGTTAAAACACATGATTTTTTGGTGAAAAGTTTATTCTTCACTAGTTTCCATATCGAGAGGTTTTGCCGACAACAGCACGTGATCCAAATAATGGCATGTCTTTGACAGACTAGAAAACATTGTGGACAAAGGAGAAAATGCTGGTTTCCAGCATTTTCTCTTTTTCTTACGATGTTTTCAAATACCTTCTTTCCCTATGATTGTAAAGTCACAGGATTGTTTAGTAAAGGGTTAACCACACCCATACAATACCTACAATCCTTTGTTGCTTTAACTCTAAATCCGATGACAAAATTTTGGGATCGACCAAATCAAAAGCATCCCCAAACAACAAATGATGATTTCTGTCCTTGATAGGGTAGAAAACATTATGGGAAAAGGAATAAATGCTAGTTATTAGCATTTTCTTCTTTTCCCACGTTTTTCTAAAACTCCTTTCCTCGGGTCATTAAAACTCAGGACTGTGCGATAAAGAGCTAAAAGAGGCTGGTCTCACTTTTAAGCTATGGATACACAGGAGGTAGATGTTTCCTCATATTAACTCTAGCAAATGATAAAAATTTGGACCTGTCCAAATGGAAAGCATTTGCACACGACAGATGAAATCTGTGTTAGAATATATGGTATGAAAGGAAAAAAAATGGTACTTACCAGTACTCCAGTACTAGCGTTTTCTCTCCCCCCCCCCCCCCCCCCCCCCCCCGCTTTCAATGGCTTTCTCTCTTCAGGGTTTGTTTTGAAAAGGATGAACATAGTCCATGACGGGGTAAATGCAAAGGTGTTCTGCCAGAACTTCAAGTCATCTTGTGCTTTGGGAGCCAAGAACAGAACGGATGCGCACCAAATGTAGATTCAAGCCTGACCCCTGCTTGGGGTAGCTCCTACAATATTATTTTCGTGATTGCTTTAAATGGTAACAAAAATAAAAGCCAAGCTGCCCCAAGCAGCTGGTAGACTAGCAGCAGAGAAAATATTGCAAAAAAAAAAAAACGGTACAATTCCGTATTCACCAACCATTAATACCCATTTAAAGTCTAATTCTAGATTTTGAAAGTAACAAAACTTCTGACTGGTTAAACCATGTTTAGCCAATCAGAAGTCGCACTACTTTCAAATTTATAAAATTCTTGAGAACAAAACAAAGAACGTTCTTAAGAATGGTTGGTGAATATGGGTCCAGACATAGCCAACTTTCGCAGACATGCCTCATGAGCACTCTCTCATACGAATAAATCAATGAAGAAAATCGATGTCATACGTAAAGATTCGGGAGTTTCCGGAGATTGGCGAACTGAAACCGAGTATCAATAGCCCGGAGCCATTAAAGATGAGAGACACATAACATTACGTAACAGTAGCCCTGCTTCAAATTTACAATCTTTGCCTAGATTGTAGATCTGACGTTTTTTTTTTGCGTGTGTGTTTTTTTCGGATTTCAACCTGAACCCTTTGTCTGCTAAGGATAGTGTAGATCAATATCAGAATGAACAGAATGTGCAGTCATATCAAATTGCACAAAACCTTGGTTTTACAGAGACCGGGTCTTGTTTCCTGTCTAAGAGCATTAGATTTGCAATAACTGGAGCTTTACTTGTAGGTTTGCAATTAATTCATTCCTCCGTTTAAGGGTTAAGTTTTGATTCTCTGAGACATAAATTGATCCCTGTGGTTCTGCCTTTAACCCTTTACCTAACAATCACAAATTTTAACTACCCCAGGAAAGACAGCTTTTGAAAACATTGTTGGAAAAGGAGAAATTGTTTATTACAAGCTTTTTCTCCTTTTCCTATAATGTTTTTACCCAATAGGAGAATTTAACTTTAAATTTGGGAGTGCTAAAGGATACTGTAGATTAATATCAGAAAGCATAGAAGTGTTCCTCCTATTTCGTTTGAGAAAGGGACAAACCTTTACAAGATGACGAAACTTTGAAGTCGACCAGATTGAAATTATTTGAAAACAACAGATTTAATGATTGCTAGCATTTTCTCTTTTCCCCTCAATGTTTTCGAAAACTTTCTACCTCAGGGTCGTTAAAACTCGGTTTTGTTTGGTAAAGGGTTAAATTCACTTTATGCCGAAAATGCAGGTCATCGATAAACTGCACAAAAGAAGCAGTCTGATCTTGAAACCCAATCCATACCAATACACATTTGATGACAATGTAGACCAATGACAAGCGGCACAAAACATGCGGTCTGACCTTGGACTTAATTGATCCTATGCGTCTAAATTCTTTTAGGTAAAATAATCCTTGATATTGTAATATCATCAGGTTGCTGAATTCAGCAGGTAATTCGGCGTTGTAGGGAGTACCGGTTTAAACTTTTGTCTGGAAAAATAGTGATGCTTCTTTTTTAGGAACAACCTAAGTCCGCCTATGTATTAAACCAAATTTTGATACATAGGAATAGGTACAAACTATTATTATAACAAAAGGTTAAACACTGTCAATGCATCATTTTACAAGGCTTAATATTCCTTTCATTGCATCTGAAGTGAAAAAAAAATTTGTGCCCAAGGCGAAACAGGAAGTAATCTAAAAGCAAATTATTCATCATCAAATAAGCCATGGAAAAGAATCCTGCCCGATTAGCACAAACTGATTTGAGTCAACATTCTCCGTCTACAGGAATGATAAAGATATTTTTATTTCTCAAAACAAAAACAATGCATGACGCAGACAGTCTAAACTGAGTAACCATACATGGATATCACTAACGGGAAGTTCAAACCAACATTATAGCAGACCATTGTTTCGACGATGGTTACGTAGGAAAGCAGCCAGTGGCTTGGGAAGAATACTGTGCGAAGTTCTGGTGAACTTTCACCAAGCAATGGGGTACCAGCAGAGAAACAGATCTCAAAAATGATATTGGAACTTCATGTATACATGCCCAGCACTGGGAAGTATTGCGCACCAATGGGAGATTCCCAGAGAGTATTGCACTGTGATAACCCTGGAAAGGAGAAAATGCTGGAAACCAGCAAAAATAACACTGAAGATGTATGTACGAGTATGGTAGTGCCCAACAATGGTAGATTCCAAAAGAAACACTCACTGGAAATTACCTGTTACCAAAATATCCCATGTTTTAGTGACCCAAAGGGGCGGCTTTCGAAAACAACATGGGGAAAGCAGAAAATGCTGATCAGTATTTACTATTTTCCGCAGAATGTTTTCTATCCTTTCCGACAGTTACTGAAATCCCATCATTTCAACCAGATTTTGGCTGTCATCTGCTAATAATTTCAATCTGAACAAATCTAAAGCTTTGTATAATTTGGCAAAGTGTGCCAGAGCAGAGATCGTATATTACAATCTAATATACGATCCCTGGCCGGAGGGGCCCAAAGAAATGGCAAGTCGGATGAAGTATTACTGTACGAACATGACATATTTCTCCCTAATACAAAGGACAACCTTTGCAAACATCTGTAGAAATTGAGCAATTATATACGCTAGATCTATATTTGCAAAAGGAAATGATCCCTTGACATGGTAGATCGAGATAGATCGCTTTTTTCAAAGTTAAGATTCAGATCTATGTAGATCTATATACTTTCGAAAAATGTGAAACTTTCATCTTACCCTACTACTTTAATCTTTTACTAACCTACATTGTGCGTTAAATACAATCCGAGACATAAGACTAGTGAAAACATTCAGGGGAAAAGATTTATAAATGCTACTGACCAGCTTTTTCTCCTTTTCTAATATTTTTTTCTTTCATGTCAAAACCAAAACCCATCATTTTAACATTTTATTTATCTGCAATTTCTTGCAATATAGATCTATAAAAGTTTGTCGTCTGGAAAATGTAGTGATGAAAAACTGAACGCAAGGCTGTTTGCGATGACGCAAAAGAATGAAATGCTACTACTTACAAGTACGCAATCACGTTTAGCGCAGCATCCCTGAAGGCCCGAAGCGCGCATTGTGAAAACCTATTGCACACATCGCTGGCCCTGTCAACACGATCATTTGCTATCAGCCAGGCAAAATGGCCGATAATGTAAACAAGGGTGTGCAAAGGAGAGGAGCTTTAAGACAGAAAAATGTAGCAGTTGTAAAGGACCACAAAATGGTTCAAAGGTTTTTCAAACAACCTACATTTTGTGGTCATTGCAAGGATTTTATTTGGTGAGTTTTCAGGAATTTTACGTGAAAAACTTCGACATACACACTCACGGATGAGCGTTCTTCTGGAATTGTAATTAGATTTCGCGTGTTTATTCGTATCGTGCGTATGTAATAAGCTTTAAATAAACGTTATTTTTACGGGTGATAGCAAAATCTAAATGGCATTTTATATTTACATATTTTTTTTAAAATTTTACAGGGGCTTTGGAAAGCAAGGATTTCAATGTCAAGGTAGGAATATCATACTTGCTAATAATTTTATCTCCCAAGTTATTTTTATCGCTACTGCAGTAGCGTAGGCGTATTTCGAGTGTATTTAACCCGTAACCCTTTACCAGACGGCAAAATTTCCTCAGGTAAAACGCATGCAGACACATTAAACGTGGTTCAAATGATGACGTTTTTGTCCAATATGCTAGAAAACATTGTGGGAAAAGAAGAAAATGCTGGTTACCAGCATTTTCTCCTTTTCCGACAATGTTTTCAAAACCTGTATATCAGTGTCTCCTAAAAAACAATGGATTATTTGGTAAAGGGTTAAAATGACAAATGAATGGCAGTGATTAATATATGTAAACTGAATAACTTGCAGTTTAAGCTATTCCATATAGCTGATGTCAAAAAATGTCAATAACGGCAAAAGTGGACCCTAGACTGCATGTTCTGTTCAGTCTGATCCTGATCTACACTGTCAGTGCAAGAAACATGAGATGTAGATCTACTAGGTATCCAAAGGATGAGCTTTTGACCAGATGAAAAAGTTTTTGATGTGTCCAAAATTTCCAAATCCAAAGCATGTACAAACGGCAAATGCTGCACAAATGGATGAATTTGTATCTTGACAGTGAGAAAACATGGGAAAAGGAGAAAATATCCTAGTTTTACACTTAATGTTTCCCACCGAATTAGAGGTGAAATGGTTAGAAACCCAGAGGTACCTTTTCATACATTGGACGGGGTAGATCCAAGATCACAGGGTAAAGTAATTCTAAGGTTTCAGCCAAAATATTGCTAAAAAGAGCAGCCTTCTTTATGTTAGAATGATAGCTACATAGTCATAGGTAAATGAGATTTTCTGGAATATGTTGCAGTTCTCTTGCAAAACTCTTGTGCAAATCTTCAATATCAAGAAATTGCTTTTTGGGTTGTTTTATTAGACCTACCAAACATCATTACAAATATCACAAATGGCAAACACGAAGAAGAGAAAAAGTTTTTTTGTTTCGTAATGTTCAATATTGTATTTAACATTGTGAGAAAAGGGTCAATAGCTTTCCTAATTGTGAGCATTTGGTCTTTTTCTCTCCATTTGTCTTAACTCCTCACCAAAAGACAAAAGTTTAGACTGGTCCAAATTGAAAGCATTTACAGACAGCAAGTTGAAAGTAGCTCAAATGATGATTTCTGTCTTTGATAAGATAGAAAACATTGTGGGAAAAGAAGGAAATGCTTGTTTACCAGCATTTTCTTCTTTTTCCACTATGTTTTCAAACAGTCTTATTACTTGGGATTGTGTGGAAAAGGGTAGAAGTTTTCTACTGCAGTGACTTAAAAGTTGTTTTTGTGGAGTAAGGGGTTAAATAGTTAGCTAAAAGATAAGGTCTGAAACTTATTTTGACATCAATATTTATCTTGCAAATAATGATCCTACAATATCACTCTTTAATACACTAGATCTACTATGATTGTTTAAATCTTTACTTGTACATTTATATACAAAGTGCCTTATTTGAAAACAGAGAAAAAAGGTGAAAATAAGTAATTTTAAATATATTAAATTGTAATTTGTCTCACAGTATGTCTAGAAATCTATACTTGGCAAAAAATATTCAGATTTAACCAAATTGAAAACATTTTGTAGATGACCCAAAAGATGATTTCTATCTTTGAAATGATGGAAAACAGTTTGGGAAAAGAAGAAAATGCTGGTCACCAGCATTTTCTCCTTTTCCTACATTGTTTTAAAAAGCCTTTCTAAGTAGGATCATTTAGACAAGGGATTGTTTGTTAAAGAGTTGAATTTCTGGTAAACTAGGAGAAAAATGAAAAAAAACCTCATAACTCCAAGAGCTGGTTTACAACAAGCTGTATAGATCAGGAAGTACAAAAGCTGATCACATTACTCATTTTGATCAGTTTTCAAATGCTCAGAGCTTTCAGATACTTGTTATAAATGATGAGTCTCTGTTTGCATATAAGTGCAAGAAAACAATAAAGCCAGGATTTGGATTTTTTTTGCTTTATGTTACAGGTTATAGTTTGCAATAAAAAAGTGTTTCTAGGTAGTGTTTTAGGTCTGTTATAAGCATCACTGCCTGAAAGTGCTATCATCAGAGTAATCTATGTTCTTGATATCACTCCAAACATTTCAACTCTCTACCACACAACAGAAATTAAAAGCATTTGCAGTGGACAAATAAATGTGACTGAAAAATTGAAATTTGATTTTGGAAGGGTACAAAACATTGTGGGAAAAGAGTAAATGCTGGTTACCAAAAGCTGTCTCTCTCAGGGTCTTGAAAAGTCAAGGTTGGGTGGTGAAGGGTTAACCCATGAAGTGGTGAAACCAGCTTAAGTTGCTTTTGAGGATGGTGTATAGATCAAGATCAGTCTGCAAGTAAAGTTATGTACTATGGTGAATTATCTTGCTCTACACAAATGTAGCTGTCACAGTAAAGTTGGGATATGCTGAAAGGCCCTGTACCTGGGTTTTATTGTTGTTGCAGATAGTGTAGATCTGAAGGTTAGACTACACAAAGTGTGCAGTCTGATCTGTGATCTAGACTGTTTGCTCCTTTACCTCCTATACTGCCAAAAACAGCCTTTAAATTAGAATCTTGTTTCTGAGAGAGAAGATGACAGGAAACAGGAAAAATGCTAGTTACCAGCATTTTCTCCTTTTCCCATTTTGTTTTCAAAAGCTTTCTTTCTCAGATTCATTAAAAGTCTGGATTGTTTGGTAAAGGGTTAACTCTCCAGTGATGTACACAGCTTTGCTATTGACACAATTATTGATCACAGTTGACAGGTGCTACATTTCCTCTTCTGTGAGTGAAATTGACATGGAAATATACAACTCATTTTGCTGTGTTACCAGTTTTTGGGCACAGTCTGTATTGATCAAGCAGATGCTAAGAAAATTACTCTTTGAAAACACTGTGGAAAAATGTACAATTGCTTTGTTTTAAGACAAATTCATTTTTGCACAATGGTTTTTTTTTTCCATACTATAAATTATTTCAGGCTGTAGATCTAATATCAGACAGAATAGAAGAGTTTTTGCAAAATGTTTGTATTTCCATGCTGCTCTCTTGCCAAAGTAGCAATCAAATTTGCAGTATTTTACATTCCCACCATTGAAATTGTTACCTGCAAATGCTTCCTATTTGGAGAAGTCAACATTTTTATCATGTGGTAAACAGTTAAAGCACATTTTCTTCAACAGAAAATGAAGATCAAAATCAGGAGATCCAAAACATTGTTCAAATCAAAGGCATGAGCATCCCTGTGATTTGAATCATAGCTCGTGCTGTCAATAATAGTGTCAGCTACTCAAAAATTCTTGAAATGACATAATGTGAACTGATACTGTCATTTCAAATATGTAATTGCAAAAATTAATGTAGAGAGGGAAATATGAAGCACAGTAGATATTGTTAGTGAAAAAAGCAAGAAAAACATAATACTAATCTGAGCCTAAATATGAAACTAGGCTTTATCCTTTTCTGTGGTCAAGATGAAAATATACTTAGATTTTCCATTATCTTCCGATAGGTGGCATTTTTCAAATACATAACTTATCTGATATGGGCATTCTGGGTACAGAACCAAACTACTTTCAAGGCTGAAATCAATGCAACAAATTTCAAAATAACTATACGCTTACTCACTAAAACCTACCTTTTACGATAGCTAGTATATAACCTATGCACCAGCCATTTATAAACATAGCCCCTATGGGAAAAAGCCCTGGTATAAGCCCAGCAAGGTTGGGATGTTATTTTTGTTGTCAATCGGTTGCACAAATCCTGGTTTTTCCCATGTCTATATTTAGAAAATGTCCACACAGACTTGCAGTAAACAATAATTGGTATTTAAAACAAAAATAACATTTTTCCCGTTTAAAATCATTTTGTTTTTTGATTAATTTATAGTGAAAAACTGGCTTGATTTTTCCACAGATGTAGTATTTAATGTCATTTTCCACCTGCACATTATACACAGCAGTTTACGCAACGCATATAAATATTTGTCCTGTACAGAACTGTGGACAGGTCAAATCTTCGAAGAATATTGATGATGTGCAGACACGTCAAATTTTCTATAAATTTCAACATTGATTAGGATATATTTTCAGGTAAATAAATTAATGGGGCTTTGCCTTTTCAGTATGAAAAAAGATTATAATCACATCGATTAAGTGCATTAAAAATGTTATTTACACTCAAATGATGTCATCACAGGAAGACAATGAAAAAATTTCCATTGGTCAGATTTCAAGCAGAGGTTATAACAACAGGTATTTGCTCTTAACTCTTTACCACATGACAAAATTTTAGACTGGTCCAAATTGAAAGCAATTGCAGACGACAAATCAAATGTGACTCAAAAATTGAAGTTCGTTTTGCGAAAAGCAGAAAACATTGTGGGAAAAGGAGAAAATGCTGGTTACCAGCATTTTCTCCTTTTCCCACAATGTTTTCAAAAGGCTTCTTTCTCAGGGTCGGTAAAAGTCGTGACTGTGTGGTAAAGTGTTAAGGCTTGATTTTATGTTGTTCTGAGTGATGTTTTTTGGTGGAAAATTCATTCATTTAACCCTTTACCACACAACAAAATTTTAGCCTCGTCCAAATTGAGAGCATTTGCAGACGACAATTTCAGTATGGTTCAAGTGGTGCAACTTTTGTTTGACAGGATTGAAAACATTGTGGGAAAAGGAGAAAATGCTGGTTACCAGCATTTTCTCCTTTTCCCACAATGTTTTCAAAAGGCTTCTTTGCCAGGGGCGTCAAAAGGAGGCATTGTGCAGTAAAGGGTTAACACAAAAATTTTGTCTTTTCCGTAGAGTTAAGCACTTAGCCACAGAATTAAATAAGCTTTTTCAGTTAAAAGACATAAAACAGAGTAAATATGATATAAATTTTAACCAAAGAGGAAGCAATTCTTTATAGAAAACTTAAATTCTTTTTCAAATGCAACAAGCAGTTCCTCATCTCGCAATGCCTTTCAGGACTGTCCTCTGTAAGATCTAGTATTATAATGGGTTGTAACACAGTGGAAAAGGGGAAAAATGCTGACAACTAGCATTTTCTTATTTTCTCACAATGTTAACTAACCTATTGGAGACTTTAAGCTCATTGCAGCAATTTTGATTTTGCTGCCTGTAACGAATGTTTGAATTTTGAAGAGCCTAAAAATCTTGTCATTTTTGTGGAAAGGGTTAACTCTTTACCACACAACAAACATGTAGACTTACTCAAATTGAAAGCACTTGCAGAGACAACAATTTTGATGTGGCTCAAATGATGCAGTTTTTCTTTGATAGGACAGAAAACATTGTGGAAAAGGGAGAAAATGCTGTTTACCAGCATTTTCTCCTTTTCCCACAATGTTTTCAAAAGGCTCCTTCCTCAGGGATGTTTAAAGTCGGTATTGTATAGTAAAGGGTGAAACAGGATACACAATAATTACTATGATACTGATGGGCCCATCCATATCCATGTACTCCAACTGTTAACTCTTTACCAAAAGACAAATTTTTGAACTGGACTGAATTCAAAGCATTTGCAGACGACAAATGTTGTCAAAATGATAATTTCTGTCTCTGATAGGGTAGAAAACAATGTGGAAAAAGGAGAAAATGCAGGTTACCAGCATTATCTCCTTTTCCCACAATGTTTTCAAAAGGCTTCTCTCTCAGGGTCATTAAAACACGGGATTGTGTGGTAAAGAGTTAAAATGAATTCTGTCTCAGGCTTTTCCCCTGAATTTTCCCATTATAGGGATCATCTAACCCCTTAGAAATAAATAAATGAAGGCTAACATTTAAACATTCTTGCTGACAAAAAAAATCAAAGAAATTTGGGATCAGGGAAAACCCAGCTTTCTGCTCCATGACAAGTTATAAATGTGAATAATTGGGACATGTATACAAATTATAACCCTTTACCTAACAATTCTGAGTTTTAACGACCCCAAGGAAACAGCATTTTCTCCTTTTCCTGTGATGTTTTCCAACCTTCGAGCGACAAATCCAATCATTTGAACCACCTTTAAATTGTTGTCAAACACATGTTTTAAATTTAGGTAAGTCTTAAAGTTTGTCATCTGGTATTTAGGTAAAGAGTTAAAGGGGTTAGGCTAATGACAAATCGTGTTGTTTTGATTTACTGACAGTATAGATCATGAACAGATTGATCACTTGCACATACAATCTGATCTTCAATTTACATTGTCAATTATTCTGAGAAATATTCCTTTGTGACAGGTAACTCTGTACCACATGACTAAAGTTTAAATTTATCCTAATTCAAAGCATTTGCAGACCACACATCAGATGTGGCTCATACGAAGAAATTAGTCGTTTAAAGGAAAGAAAACATTGTAGGAAGAGGATTTATTTGTTTGTGTTGGAGTTTAATGTCATTTTAAGATCACGGTCGTCAGCGCACCTATGCATGTGTTTCCTGGTTTTTTCTTCCCAGCACTGACAAAACTTTCTTTCCGAGCTATTGACTACTTTTCCAACATGCATCAGAGGTGAGAGGCAAACAATCGCCAGGAAGAAAGTTTGCCTCAAAAGGGCATCAAACCCACAACGATCTGGTCATAAGTCAGATACCCTCACCAGTGAGCCACCTGGCCAGGCTTGTTGAAAAGGAGTATATTGCTGGCTAACAGCATTTTCTCCTATTCACACATTGTTTTCAAAACAGTTTTTTCTCGGGGTCGTTTTAAAGTCTCCATTGTTTGGTACAGCATTTATTACGTTTTAGTTTCATATTGTTCTTCAAAATCTCAGTACAGGCTTATAATTTGTATGGTTATCTATTTTTAGGTATCCAATTTTCTAACAATTTCTTCATGTCTAAATTCCATCTTTAACCTTTTACCAAACAATTCCATAATTTCACAAACCTGAGAAAGAAGGCCTTTTGAAAATAAGTGGCAAAACAGAGAAAATGCTAAGAACCTCCATTTTCTCCATTTCACTCAATGTTTTCTATACTTACAATCAGAAATACAATTTGTCATCTGCAAAAGCCTTCCATTTGAATGTGAATGCATCCTCGTGAGAAGAGTTTAACCCTTTTACTAAACAGACCTCCAGTTTTGACGTCTCTGCAGAAGCCTTTTGAAAACCTGGCGAAAAAGGAGAAAATGCTGGTAACCAGCATTTTCTCCTTTTCTCACAATGTTTTTCACTCATTCAAAAAAACTAACCCTTATTGTTTGGTCACACAAACTTTGTTATCTTGCAAATTCTCTTGATTTGGACAAGTCTGTAGTTTTCTTAGTTGGAAAAGAGTAAGGTGACAAGGTGTAACACTGTTAAGTACAAATATGATGTATTTTCATGATCAGTGAACTGAAAAATACACAATCCTTTTACGAATCCTGATCCATCCTCTTCTGTAATGTTCAAGTCATTTTATTTAAATCTGCCATCACATTGAGTTAACCCTTTACCGCACAATACCTAGTTTTAACAACCCTGCGGAAGAAGTCTTGAAAATATTGTGGAAAAAGGAGAAAATGCTGGTAAGCAGCATTTTCTCCTTTTTCCCCACAAAGTTTTCTACCCCAACAAAGGCAAATACCATCATTTAACCCTTTACTACACAATCCCAACTTTTAACGACCCTGAAGAAAAAGCCTTCTGAAAACATTGTGGGAAAAGGAGAAAATGCTGGTAACCAGTATTTTCTCCTTTTCCCACAGTGTTTTCTACCCTTCCCAAAACAAATTTCAATTTTTGAGCCACACTTGATTTGTCGTCTTCAAAAGCTTTAAATTAGAGTTAAAAATGACTTTAGTGGAAAATTCAGTTCATGGATAGGGTGCATACATAGATGGAGTCACCTTGCACAAACTTTCTTAAAATAGAAAACCGTGAAATTTAAAAGAGACAGATTTAAA
Source organism: Tridacna gigas (assembly GCA_945859785.2). Lineage (NCBI taxonomy): Eukaryota > Metazoa > Mollusca > Bivalvia > Cardiida > Cardiidae > Tridacna > Tridacna gigas. The sequence goes on from OX244030.2 coordinate 25,717,673, forward strand.
TAGTGAAGCAGGTCTGATTTGGAATGGGAGTGTTAAGCAGTACATAGGAGAAATTTTTGACCTTGACCTTTGTCACTACCAAACTATCCATGATGTAATGACCCTGAGCGGGCTTTGGAAACATTATGGAAAGAAGAGAAAAATTCTGGTAACAATGAGCTATATTACACTAATATTTCCAAAGTGATTTAGTGCTACATATCTGTTGAACTCCTTATCAGATGACATAATTTTGGGATTGTCCAAATTAAAAGCATTAAAATTTTGCAGACGGCCATACTTGTGTAGCAGCAGCATCTGGATTGGTCTTTGAAAGGATAGAAAATATTGTGGGTAAAAGACAAAAAGTTGTTGGCTTGAATATCTCACATATTGAGGTGTTGCTTGGGTCAGTGGTGAAGGTGTAGAATTTGAAAACTGCAGGACCCATGTTTTATCCTGACTTTAGGTGTTTTGTCTTCATGGAAATTCTTTGGGCAAGACTCTTCAGAGCCCAGCCTAGGACAGGTGAATCCCAGGAAACACATGAATTATTTAGCTGTCACTGTGATATGACTGAAATATTGTTGAGAGCTGTGTAAAACTCATTTCAAACAAGAAACAAACTTCTCAATTTATTAGAAATTTACACCACACAGTCTGTGCAGCCCAAACTTGATGGACTTTCTCTGCACAATCTTCTGAGCCCTTTACCAGATCAGAAAATTTTAGACTGTTCTAAATAGAAAGTAGTAATTATTGCTAAAAATAAATTAAAGTTTTAATGACCTTCAGCAAGAAGGCTTTTGAAAACATATGCTGGTAACCAGCATTTTCTCCTTTTCCTACGTTTTCTACTCTAGCAGAGATATAGCTAAGCTCATTTGTACCAATTTTGAATTTGACGTCTGCAGAAGTTTTGAATCTGAAAGTCTCTAAATTTGTCATTTGGGAAAGGGTGAAGTGCGACTAGAATAATGACAATTGTAATACTATGTAGACTGTTAGAAAACATTGTCAGAAATGGAGAAAGTGTTGGTTACCTAAGCATTTTCTCCTGTTCCCACAATGTTTTCAAAAGTCATTTTCTTCAGGTTTGTTGAAACTAGGGGTTGTTTCCTAAAGGGTTACATAAAGATGGTTCCCAACAAACTAAGGGGTAATTACCATGGCAAAGGCTTCTGAAATTACTGTAGTTTCTGAAATAGAAGCTGTGATTTACTTTTCATTAACCCTTTACAACACAATCCTAAGTTTTAACAACCCTGCAAGGGAAATCTTTTGAAAACATCATGGGAAAAGGGGAAATGCTGGAAACCAGCATTTTCTCCTTTTCCCACAATGTTTTCCAACCATCATAGAAAAACTCAGTCATTTGAGCTACATTTTATTTGTCGTCTGCAAATGCTTTAATTTGGATATGTCTAAAATTTGTTTGTCTTGTAAAAGGGTGTTTATGAGATGACCTATCCATGTTGAAAGCATTTTGCAGATGACAAAGTTAAACTTTCTACCATACAATACCAAGTTTTAACCATTCTGAGAAAGTATGCTTTTGAAAACATTGTGGGAAAAGGAGAAAATGCTGGTAACCAGCATTTTCTCCATTTCCCTCAATTTTTTTTTTTTTTACCCTTTCATAGACAATTTGATACAATTATAGTTGAGTTATATTTCATTTTTTTGTATTCAAAAGCTTCAAAATGAATTTTGACAAGTTTGTCATTTAGAAAAGAGTTCATCTTATCTCATTGGAGACGGGACCTCTTTAATGGGAGTGTTTTGATCCCATTGGAGGCTCCACCCTTTCTCAATTTTAAGCTTTCATTTCCTTTAAGCTACTAATCACATTCTTAACTTTTTCATTTAAAACTTTGAGTAGGCAGGGATTATCCTGCCACTCAATATCATATTTTATGCACATTAAAAAATGACTTTAAAACTTTGAGTAGGCAGGGATTATCCTGCCACTCAATACCATATTTTATGCACATTAAAAAATGACTTTAAAACTTTGAGTAGGCAGGGATTATCCTGCCACTCAATATCATATTTTATGCACATTAAAAATGACTTTAAAACTTTGAGTAGGCAGGGTTTATCCTGCCACTCAATATCACACTCAATAATGACCATTATGCATATGAAGATCACACATAATACTTCTTAATTCAGCTTTTTTATCATTACTAATATATTCAAACTTTTTTCAGTTTAAACAATTCTGCTTTTATTATCTCTTAACACAGATATGCGCGCTAAATGACCAAAGCTGTCGATGCGCCATAAAACAACATACATTCATTCATTAGAAAAGAGTTATTAAATTAGCTCAGTAATGTCTTTGTAACATTTTATCCTTTTCCCAAAATGTTTTCAAAATCCTTCCTTAGGGAGCGATTGTGTCATAGCCCTGTGTCCGTTGTGGGTCTGTGCATCCGTTCATCTTTACGTCCGTGTGTAATCTTTTTTTTTCAACTCTTTACCAATCGAGAAAATTTTGCACTAGACCGAATTGAAGGCATTTGCAGTCTTATTTTGCAGACTACAAAATAATGTACATCAAAATTAATGATGATTTTTATCCTTGATAGAGTAGAAAACATTGTGGGAAAAGGAGAAAATGCTGGTTACAAGCAATGTTTTGTACTCAGTCAAGAAAAAATTTCATCTTTTTATCCACTTTCAATTTGTCATCTGCATATGCTTTCAGTTTGGACCAATCTAAAATTTTGTTGTCTGGTTAAGAGTTAAATAATACATATTTCTTTTAAAAAAAGAAAAAAAGGAATGAAACAACAAAAACCAGTGTTTTTTTTCACTCACAGTATTTTCTCCAGTTTCTGTTTTTAGATATTTGAACTTTTATCCGGAAATCTGACTATTGACCTGATGTGACTAGTGAACCCTTTACCCTATGATAGAATTTTAGACTTGTCCGTATTGAAAGCAATTATACAGACAAATGTGGCTCAGAGGCGAGTCTTTTGCTCTTGAAGGGGTAGGAAACATTGTCTCACAATGTTTTGAAAAACCGTCTTTGTTGAGGTCATGAAAACACAGGGTTGTTTGGCAAAGGAACTGTAGTCTTTTAGTGCTAAATGAGAGGACATTTTTCAGTTAATGCCTAAATATGGCAACTCCAAGGCAGTTGACCTGAAAATTCCATATTCCACTATTATAAGTTATTTTTGGTTGATTCATGATCAGTCATGACATGCCCTGGATTTATTAGAAATTTACACCACAATTAGTCTGTGCAGCCCAAACTTGATTGACTTTGTCTGCAAAATCTCCTGAGCCCTTTTACCGGATCAGAAAATTTTAGTCTCTTCTAAATAGTAAGCAGTAATTATTGCTATAAGTAAATTAACCGTTTACTAAACAGTTCTGAGTTTTAATGACCTTGAGCAAGAAGGCTTTTGAAAACCTATGCTGGTAACTAGCATTTTCTTTATCAAACAACAAAAATTTAGAGCTGTCCAGATCGAAAGCATTTGGAGATAACAAAATAAATGAGACTCAAAAAATAAATTTTATCTTTGGAAGGGTAGAATACATTGTGGAAAAGGATAAAATGCTGGTTATCAGTATTTTATCCTTTTCCCACTGTGTGTTTAGAAGGCTTCTTTCTCAGGGTCATTAAAACTTGGGATTGTGTGGTACAGACTCAGCTTAGAAATCATTTACACCTTTTCAGACCTGTACAGAGCCCTAAATTTTTACCGTCTGCCTGCAAGCCAGACTGCTTTGTCATGCGCGCTAAATGGCCCAAGATGTTGATGCGCCTAGTAAAATTAACAGCATTCATTTATTTATTCTGTACAGGCTGATTATAGCTGCTTTTTCTATACTATTTATTTTAACCCATTTAACTGTTTACCAGACAACAAAATTCTAGACCTGTCAACATTGAAAGCATTTGGAGACAATTAGGTGAATATGGCTCATGTGATTAGACTTGTCTTTGAAAGGGTAGAAAACAGTGTGAGAAAAGGAGAAAATGCTGGTTACCTTTATTTTTTCCTTTCCTGCAGTGTCTTCAAAAGCTATCTACTACAGAGTTGTTGAAACTCAGGATTGTGTGGTAAAGGGTTTATGCAAAATAATCCTGCATTCTGAGACTCACAGGGATAAAGCTTCTGTGAACCTTGTAGGAAAAGAAGAAAATGCTGGTTACTAGGGGTGAAACAATACGGTAAAAAGCGTATTGCAATATATTGCAATACGGCTGACCCGTATTGCAATACGTATTGCAATATGCTGTATATGCTGACATTTAGCATATCTGACCACTTGTAGTCACTGTTAGGGTAGCATATGCTCAAAAGGTGATAAAGAAAACTAGTACATGTGCTTGGAACTCTTCCATTCTTTCAAGATAATGAACTAAAAAGCAATTGTTTCGCATGAACAAATAAAAACAAACTGAAATTGACTAGTCTTTAACACTCGCTATCTTGACGATTTTCGTCTGCCATTTTTTTTCTTCAAGAGCGTACTTGTTTATATAAAAACCAGCGCTACTATACCGAACTTCGGGACATGGCTCAACAGAGAAGACAGTGCGATGCACTAACTTACTCAGTTGCTTACTGTACTAACACTAATACTTTGCTGCTTAACTACCGGAAAACGCAAAAATAAGTGAGCAAAGTTATAAGAAATGAATAACATACAAACTCCATTGATCCAAAAGCATTAAAGCTCGACGTTTATTTGGAGTTCGTGTCGTGAATTTTATGTGGTCATAGTTTTACCTAAACACCGGTGACACCGCCTGTGGAAAAAAATAAACAACTTTCGCTTTCGGAAATCTTTAGAACTGTAAGTTGAAAAACGATCGATTTCTGACAGAATTTTTGGGAAAACCGGACTTTCTGATGCAATTAAGAGAAGTTGACATATTGCAGAAATACCGATACGGTAAAATTCGAACCGGTTTCGGTTTTTTCTTTGAATAGACCGCGGTTAATCGGTTAATCGGTAAACCGTTTCACCACTACTGGTTACCAGCATTTTCTCCTTTTCCCACAATATTTCCTGATTTGATTGACAGATTTGATTTTTTATCTCATGATTGCCGGACATTCTTACATGTTTGTTGAGTTTGGTTTGTGTTAGAGTTTAATGGCATTTTGACAGCTAAGGCCATGTCATAGCGGTCAATGATGCACCCATCTGTTTCCTGGCTTTCTTACACCAGTACTGACACAACTTTCTTTCCAAAGCCACTGACTACTTTTCTCACATGCATCAGAGGTGAGAGGTGAAAAATTGCCGGAAAGAAAAGATTTGCCTTAACTGGGTATGGAATGCGCAACCACCGGGTCACATGTCAGATACACTAACCATTGAGCTACCCGGGTGGGCCTTGCATGTTTGTTGATGTGGGAAAGCGGACATTGGGTTCAGAAGTCACGGTCTTGGGAAATTTCATTTTTCATGTTGCCTCGAAAAAAATTTGGCAGTCTTCTTTGGTGGGACTTCATTGATCACATTAGCCCTGTACATTTCAGAATAACCTACTTGGCTTTTGACTATACTTTAGGTACACTTTTGCTACCAACTAAGTAAATGTATGTCAACTTGTTTTCAGATCTTTGTATTGATATAGTCCCGCTGCATTTGAAGATAATCTCTATCATAGGTTTAAATGAGGAAGTGAATTGTGTATAAGATCAAAGATCAGACTGCATGTTTTCTTATCTTTATCTATGCCATCCAGAACAGCTTTCTAGCTCAGAATTGTCTGTTAATGGGCTAAACTCACTTGTGATTTTGGTACATGTATGCAGAAATAGTTATCGTGAATCCATGAGGTATTTGTTTCATTTTTCTTGTGAATTTTCTGGGATATAAATAAACCAATTTATAAATAATTCCTACATCTTTAAGCTTCAAAATATTGCCTCTGAAGATTATCTTTATGTGCATTGTTACTACAACCGTTACACTCATGTGTAAATTAACTGTTAACCTAACCCTGTACCGTACAGTTCAGAGTCTGTTTACCTAACATTAAGATACTTTGAAAACAATGTCGGGAAAGGAGAAAATATTGGTAGCCAGCATTTTCTCCTTTTCCCACAATGTTTTCAGTACTGTCAAGGACAATTCATATATTTTTTAGAAACATGGAATTTGTTATCTTGCACATGCTTTCAATAGCAACAAGTCTAAAATTTTGTTCTCTGTGAAAGTATTAGCCCTTTACCCCATCCTGAGAAAAAAGGCTTCAGAAAACATTAAGGAAAATGGATAAAATGCCGGTAACCAGCATTTTTCTCCTTTTCCCACAATGTTTGCAAAAGCTTTTTCCTTCATGGTTGTTAAAGCTAAAATGGGATTGTTTGGTAGGGTTAAGATGTTCTCTATCTGATACTGGCACTTCTTAACCTATTATGACACAATCCCAAGTTAAAACAACCCTGGGGAGGAAGCCTTCCAAACCCTTTTACAGAATGACAAAATGTTAAGACTAGTCCAAATTGAAAGCTTTTGTAGACGACAAATTAAATATGACTGAAAAATTGAAATTTGTTTAAAATGGGATGGACAGAAAACATTGCACATGTGAGAAAAGGTGAAAATGCTGGTTACCAGCATATTCTCCTTTTCCCACAATATTTTCAAAAGCTTTCTTTCTCAGGGTCATTGAAAGTCGGGATTGTGTGGTAAAGAGTTAAAACATTGTGAGAAAAGGAGATGCTGGTAACCAGCATTTTCTCCTTTTCCTACAATGTTTTCTACCATTTCAAAGAGAGAAATCACCATTTGGGCTACATTTAGTTTGCCGTCTGCAGATGCTTTCAATTTGATCAAACCTAAATGTTGTCGTTTGGTAAAGAGTTAATTCTTTTCCTCACAATCCTAATTTTTAATTACTCTGAGAAAGAAGCCTTTTTAAAACATTGAGGGAAATGGAGAAAATGCTGGTAACCAACATTTTTCAGCCACATTTATTTTGTCGACTGCAGCTACTTTCAATTTGGACTTGTCTAAAATTTTGTCATCCGGTATAGAGTTAAACCTTTGAGTATTGTGTAGGGAAGCAGTAAGGGGCCCAGAGTTTCAAGTGTTTGAAGATGATACACTGAGAGTTAAAACTACTCAGCCCCTCTGCATTTCCTGTTGATATGACACCCTTTTAGCAGCACGAAAACCATCGGTGGACAGTGTAGATCAAGATCATCCTATACAGAAGGTGCAGTGTGATCTTGGATCTACACAGTACTTTGAGATTTTCTTTGATGAGAATCAACTTCAGTTACTGTGGTAAAAAACTGCTAGACTCTGAGAAAAGTTAAATTTATTTAGTTGAAAGTGCTTTCAATGTTACCGGTATTTCAGTCATAATTATAATGGTGACAGCTTGCTTATTCATGTGTGTCCTGGATTTCACCAGAACTTACGCTAGGGCTCTTACGTATCTTGCTGAAGGACACTGCCACAAAGCCATGGAAATAGGGTTTGATGTATCTGCAAAAAGTATCAGCCGATGTTACCCTCACTGTTGACTCGGCTGAGCCGCTGACATGGACTGAAACTTTTTGCTATTCAGGTCCATGATTCAGCCGTTTTTAAGACAATATGGGTTTTATGGATTCGTAATTATGTGATGATTTTCTTGGTATAACGCATCACAGAGATGCATTTAAACCCTTTTGCCTGAGCATTGCTCAGATAGTTTTCAAGGAGACTGAAATTCCCAATGTTATGAAGGAGTAAAGTCTTACACTTGAACTGCAACTTAAATTTGTGAAAATTAATTGAACACACCACACAATACATAATTCCTTGGGAGTTGGAAAAACAGCTGTTGGCTTGGGAAGAAAATTTGTGCAAAGTGCTGGTAATAAGAAACTCCAGGAAAGTATTGATAGGTGCAATGGCCTCTTCGATATATTTCAAATCATGTTGAAAAGGGCGTTAAACATGGGATCCATTAATTATTTAACCTTTGGTAGGAGGTCAGCATAATATTTTTATATGGAACTTAAGCCTTTTGTAGACTTTCTTTGATCCATCTTTCATTAGGCTGCTTTTGAAAATTATGATTGCATAGGTGTAGGTGTTGGAATTGTAACCCATTCAGTAGTTTCACATTAGATCCTCACCAGGGCCACTTGGTTTTCCACAGGAGGGTCCTTGGGCAAGACACTAGAGAGCCACAGTCTAATGTAGGTAAAACCTTAGGGCAGAAACATAAAAATTCAGCTAGCCTAGTGGTTTGACTGATATAATTCTAAAAGCAGCTGTATAGAACATTTCAGTCAATCAGGTAATGCCTGAACTCTGTACCAGGCAATAAAATTTCAGCCATGTCCTAATAAAAAAACATTTGCAGACAAACTAACCCTTATCCTGCTAAACAAATTAAATAAAACTTTCAGTCCAATTGTAAAAAGCCCAAATAATATTATTTTCATACATATTTTTTGGAGAAAAACATCACCGGACAGTGTAGATCGAAGATCAGATTGCATGTTTTGTGCAGTCTAATTTTGATCGACACTGTTTGCAAAAGGTGGGACACACTTAGCAGCATAAGGGTTAAATGTTACTCAAAACACGAAATTTGTCGTCCAGAAGGCAAAAAACATTGTGAAAAAAAGAGAAAATGTTGTTAACCAGCATTTCCTCCTTATCCAACAATTAATGTGTTCCAAAGCCTTTCCTCATGGTTGTTAAAAGCTGTGTGGTTAATAATAATGAGTTAGTACTTTGCTCATAGATAGACAGTCTTTTAAACTCTTCTTTTGATATTCATGATCATGGATATATTTTGGGGCAGTGTTTCCATGGGACCCAGTACGACTGCAAAAGTTGAGTCCCATTGCATTCCTTCTGAGTCCCATTTTTGCTTGCATAAATTGTCCATTTATTCAGGCCAGATCTGGTTATAAATTAGTGGATAAAAAGAAGAAGCTATTTCAAGTGACTTCTTCATGGAACTTTTGGCAGATTTTATGTGCTTTGCATGCTGATGACCATCGCTCGAAATAGTACGAATCTTACGTCACGACGGAACTTCTTTGAAGGTCCATGCAACCTGTTGTAAAAACCTTATTTTTGCATAGTTTCATAATAAATCAAATACATTTACACGGATATAGGGGAATATAGATAAATTTCACATAGCATCTAATCTTGGAAGGCAGGATTTTTCAGCCATTGGTCTTGGAAAGATCGCGAATGCTTTTTTTCTTTTTTGGGCTGGGAAGCCATCGTCAGGAAAGAAATGCGTAACAACAGCTGTTTTCCTACAATCAGTTCACCGGAAAAGACATATGAGCGCAACACGGATAATCAAAGTCAAGGACACAGAGACCTATTTTTATATTTCTTGGTTATATCTTGGCATACCAAGATCTATTTATAGTACCAAGATCTATTTATAGATACTTTGGAATTCTGATGGTCAGTTTGTACAAGAAATGTTAAATCTTTGTACCTGTATTTTGCATTGTTTTTGTTATTGACATAGATCTAATTAAATCATGGTTTTGCCTCACTTTTGACTGCTGAGGGATATTTTAACTGCATAAGGGATGCGATCAGCTTTGATATTTTGCGTCCGGGCTGGTTTTCGTGTGTATATAGCTGATACTTTTAGGTCATAAACGGAAACCCTGGGGCCGGGGGAGGGAGGGGGGGAGTACAAAGAGTACAAAGCTAGATAAGCCTTAAAATAATGTGCAGTGTGATCTTGCTCTCACTTCTCTGCTGCTGTATCAGTAGTTTCGATGATGGGAAGCCATCCCAATGGTAACAAACATAAAGAAATTTATTTTTGTAATTGTCAAGAATTTTTATTTGCTAGGATAAGGGCTAAGGTAAGGGTAGCACTGTATTCAATGATATTTACCTTCAGCAGTAAAGAATGGTCTGCTGATAAGCCCTCAACAGCAGAGAAAAGTCTGTATACATGACTGAACATGACAAGGAATGCTTAGAGTAATGCATAAATAGATTCCCCCATGATTGAACTGATTTCTTTTCCCCATGATTTATTGTCCTATTTTATGTTAGACAAAGAAATTGGATGCACTTAACGATATTGTTTTATTTCTGCAATGGATTATGATTATTGATATGGTTGTTTTAAATTTACAGATTATTTCATTTCATCCTGGAATCTTAACCTTACTTAGCTGGACTCAAGATGCTTTCTTGGACACGGCAGATCAAGATCTGCATGCACAAAACGTGCACTCTGATCCTAGATCTTGTAACTGTCTGATACAGCTATTTTTTGTTTTCTGAAAAGAGCCTTTAACCCTTTCCCACACAATCCCAACTTTTAACAACTCTGAGGAAGAAGCCTTTTGAAAACATTGTGGGAAAAGGAGAAAATGCTAGTAACCATCTTTTTCTCCTTTACCCACAATGTTTTCTTCCCTATCAAGAACAAATTTTATCATTTGGGCCATGTTTGGTTTGTCATCTGCAAAATGCTTCCAGTTTGGACCAGTCTAAAATTTTGTCGTTTGGCAAAGGGTTGAATGGTAATATTCAGGTTTTACTATCAGCTGGGAATTTCCTTTTCATTCAATTTCTCAGAGATGGGAAGTGTCATGATTACCAGTCTTACCTTCCTTTAACCCTTATCCACTCAACAAAATTGAAAATGTGTCCATACCCAAAGTGTTTGCAGATGACAAGTGTGGCTCATATTGTGGAAGCTGTCTTTGAAAGGTAGAAAACATTGTTGAAAAAAAGAGATAATGCTGGTTAGAGCATTTTCTTCTTTTCCCACAATTTTTTCTACAGTCTTCTCAGAGTTGTCAACAGTCAGGCTTGTTTAGTAATGGGTTAATGAATGCAGATGAGATAGGCTAGGGGAAATGTTTTCACTGCTGATTAGAATTTTTTTCTAAACATTGATAAATACTATGACATATCCTTTTCTCTACAGAATGTAGACAAACTTGAAGGTTACATGCAGTAATAAGGTGTAAATTTGGCCTACAACTTAGGTGTTGGTTGTTTTGCACTTTGTCTTATGTTTATATGAAATATGATGTCATCATGCTTGTTTGAATATCTGAATAGCTGAAAATGCAAGATAGTATGACAGAAAGGGGTAAATAATAATTTTACCAAAAGATCCCAAGTTTCTTACAAACCTCTGGTAGAGAGCTTTGGGGGAAAAGAAGAAAATGCTGGTTGCCAGCATTTTCTCTTTTTCACGCAATGTTTTCCACCCAGCTTTTGGTGTCATCTGGTATAGAGTTAACAGTATGTAGGAAAGGTCCTGGAGGCAAAAACACATTGTATCCATCATCTGATATGATGGAAAGTTACATTACAAAATATGTTATGTCTGGTTCATTACCCTCTTGAAACAAATTTACTCTCTACCTGACAACAAAGTTTTGGACTTGTCCATTTTGAAGGTATTTACAGACAACAGGTTGAATGTGTCTCAATTTTAGAAAGGGTCGAAAACATTGTGGGAATGGGAGAAAATGCTGGTCTCCAGCATTTTCTCCTTTTTCCCACAGTGCTTTCAAAAGCCTTGTCAGGTTCATTTAAACTCAGGATTGTTTGCTAGAGGATTAAGGCCCATCGTGTAAAATAAATGATAGTCAAGGTATATTAGATATACTGAAGGATGCATGTGAAAACATGTGCAAAAGGAGAATTTGCTTGATTTGTGCAATTTCTCCTATTGCTATTATATTTAAGTGTTAACGATTTATGGTATACACTTTTTCTGCACCCTTCATGACAGTTTTTGTGGCATTTGTCGAAGAGTTCAATACAATATTTTGAAAATCATGTTTCATACTTTGTGCAAAAACTGAAGGAAGTAACCCAACTAAACTTGGTTTTTTGCAGACAAATGAATATTTCGATTGCACTAAGATATAAAATTGAAAATGGTGTATTAGAATGAATTGGATTAGGCCACTGATCGTAGAAAAACTTCTTTTTTTATTGAAAATAGTTTTGCCCACTATGGCCTTCTGTTTTTGCAATGATACACCCAATCTTTTTCTCTGTTCTTGTTCGTCCCAAAACCAGTTTGTCACTGGGCGTATTCACCCGGGTTTGTTCGTCCCACATGATTGCATGCTACTCTATTGGATTCTGCATGATTATAAAGTAGGTTGTCTTTCAAGCGAATATTCAAGAGAATACTTGGAAATGATTTTTAGACTAGCGAAGCTAGTCTATAGGCATCAAGATTGACCTAGAGTCAAAGTAAACAAAAAACCCCACAGTTCCCAAATACTGCCTCACAGAAAAATACTTCTTTCTGTTATAAATCTTAATTCTGTTATATGTGACAATTTTGACAAAAAACACTAAATCTCTACCACTCCAATTTGAACATGTCGTCTGACAAAAAATAAACTGAACAAGATGTCATTTACAAGGTACAAGATCTTTGCTTATGTGTAAATTAAGTGACATATGCAAAGCAGAGAATCACTTTTTCCTACACCACTGTAACATTATGAATGAATCTGTTATAGATACACCTAAGTAACTTGTAGCAAATCCCTGTTACATTAACCCTCACTGGAGAGGGAACCCTTGTCATTCCTTCAGTCATTCATTATTAAGATCATTGTGTACAGTTATTCTGTTATGTTAAACTGTTATTCTAGTCTTGAACAATTCCAAGTTTTAACAATACTGGGGAAAATCCCTTTGAAAACATTGCAGGAAAAGGAGAAATGCTGGTAACCATCATTTTCTCCTTTTCTCACCTTGTTTTCTACCCTTTTGGAACCAGGTTTCATCAGATCAGCCACTTTTAATTTATGGTCTGCAACAGCTTTGAATTGGGACTGGCGTAAAATTTTTCGTTTTGTAAAGAGAGTTAAATAGTTAACTACATCTTGTGCTGTTGGATATTGACTAATTGATTGCATGGTGTTTAACGCCGTTTTCAACATTATTTCAGTGATATTGCAGCGGCAATATTCATGCTTTCCTGGAGTTTCTTTTACCAGCACTACCGCGACTCAATGTCTTTTGCGGACAGTGTGGATTAAGATCAGACTGCACAGAGCATGCAGTCTGATCTTGGATCTACACTGACCGATAAAAAAATATATATTATTTTCTCCAAAATGTAACTTTGAAATAACAATATTCAGGTGTTTACCATCGGCTTAAAAGTTTCGTTTAACATTTTTAGCAGGTTAAGGGTTAAACTGGATTACAGTTAACCAATAGCACACATCAGTCGGTAGTGTACAGGACTTCGGAACAGGAGGTCACTGGTTCGATCCCCGACTTGGCAAATTTCTTTCCGAGGATTGATGATAGTCATTGTGACAGGATTCATTTCTCTCTCGCATTTCGACAATGGTTATAATATAAATGTGGGAAAGCAGCCAGTGGCTTGGAAAGAATATTGTGCAGTGTACTGGTAAGAGAAACTCCAGGAAAGCATGGATATGTGCACTGTCTACTGCTACATAACTGAAATAATGTTGAAAACAGGGTTAAACGCCATACAAACAATCAATCAATCAAATTCGCTAGTCTGGCAGTACTTTCAGTACTTTGATTACTGTTTGTTTTTCAAATTACTAATTCCACATAATGGCTCCCTTGACAAATGCCACACCAGTGCTTTCAACACTTTGATTAAACATGCGATAATAACATCGCTAGTCTATTATAGCCATTGAGAGTGACCCAGATATAAGTGTAAACAAAAACCACACAGTCTCCAAATACTGCCCCACAGAATATAATTTGTTCTGTTAAACATGGCAATGCTGACATGAACTATAAAGTCCTTACCACTCCAATTTGAATGATGTCTACTTACAAAATCATAGACTGAGCAAGATGTCATGGGTAACATACAAAATGTCTAGCTGCAAGTTTGTCCAGCTGATAGGAAAGTGGAAAAAACATGGAAAGCTCATCAAAAAGTGATCTCTAGAAGGTATGCAAATACCAAGTCATCAAATTGATATGTTCTTTATTTGCTTTTTTCAATTAAAGATAAAATCAAAGTACTGATAGTACTGAAGGCCAGGAAATCTAGTGATCTGTAATCTCTAAAGAACGAAGGATACGAACTCACACGAGACCTCATTTTCTAATTATCACTACCATACAGACAGTCAGGCCAATTCAATTATGCCAAAAGAATTCATTGGTAAAGGGGTACTGTCACGCATAATATGGAATAATACAATAATCAATAGGAAAAATTAAATTAATGCAAAAAAAACAAAAAAAAAGCGGTGCTCAGAAGCCAGATTCTATAATTAAACCGAAGCAAACAGTGGATACCAACTCTCGGCTATAGGGTGTATGATAATGGCTTTAAAAATTTCTAAGTCGAAAAGGGGCTTAAATCAAGCAAATTTATTTTTGAGTTATTTGCCTTATTGGTTAAGGTTGGTCTTTATGATGACGCACATATATTCCAAGTTTCAAATAAATATCGTCAATGATAAGAAAGATAAGACACAATTTAAAATTGGACACAACGCGAATACCAATGCTTAATATCGCGAACGCAGGGCAGGGTGATGTCAATACATCGCAGTTTTGTTCTCAAACAGTCGATCTAAATCTACTCTTTTGACTAAATCATACAAAGACGTCCACCAGCCCTTCTCGTCCCATTAGAGAGAGAGAGGGAGAGAGAGAGAGAGAGAGATTCCAACGACGGCTTCTGGCGCTTAAAATGAATTTGCACATTCGGGATGTATTTCAAAATAAATATTCTTAAACTTTCATTTCTCCTTTTCAAACAATGTTTCGGAAACTACCAGTTATGTGAATGAAACTCTAGGTATGTAAATGTGATGAATAACTGATAAATTAAAACCTGATTTTTTTAAACACACCTTTTATTTTCAAATAATTTTGTTTGAAAGTTAAAAAATGTCCAACGATCGCACAACACTTTCATGATTTCTAATCAATCAACAGTCGTCACAAAAAAAGAATATAAGCAGATAACATGGTTGATTATCGGAAAATGTAGATAGAACAAAAAATTCTTATTTTTCCATAATGTTTGCCTATTCTTCTGACAAAAAGAGAGATGTTTTAAATCGATTCACACAGAAAAAAAGAGAGTATAATTTCTTTTAATTTCTGCATATTTCTTAATTCTATCGATTTTTTTTTTCTAAACATATAGAGAAAATCAAGTTCAGTTTTAAATGATTAAAAGAAACTGATAATAAATGCAGTAAATACACCAATAATCTCATTCAACTATCGACATTTCCATGGAAAATCGTATATCTCAATCTTTTCACCAGGCAGTCAAAGGAGATGCGGCGTGCGGTTCCCTTTGATCTTTATTTGAAACGCGGACAGTAACTAGCAAGTGACAATGGAAACTAAAAATAGAAAACTGGTTCTCGGGTTTTTCCCTCTCGCTAGTACACTAGAAAGTGATATCAGGGGCTGTAATCATGTCTATAATACGAGAGGATTTCAGTATCCAATAACAGTGATGGAAAAGTTGGTACAGGTTCAATGTACACCGAATAAGTCTGTACACCGAATAAGTCTGATGTCAGTCATAATACGGCAACGCCTTAATTCACAGTTCCTGACAAGATTTGTGTAACTATAAACTCCGCCCATAGGCGGTATCGGATAAAAATAGACATCAGACTTAAACGGTGTACAGACTTATGCGGTGGACGTTTAACTTTTACCTGGAAAAGTTATTGACCGTCTGTTGTGTATTCAACAGGGACACAACCCTTAAGACACACTCGTCGGTTATTAAAGGGCTGTAATACCCTTGCAATTCCATAGCTCTATGCAGATGTCGGAAAGCTTTGAGGAAAGGAAAACATTCACGCCGTGTGATGAGCGATCTCTGTACTTACGAAACTAGTTGTTTTGGCGGACTCATCGATATAGAGTGGACACACCGTTCAACATTTTGTCTGAAAGTAGTCCGGAAAAGTCAGCTTACGATCGCTATAGGCAAGGGAATCCCTTGAGAGGGATTTCCTGGCCTAAAAAGAAATGGATTTTTTTCATGGTATTTCCTATTGTGACAAGTCAGTGGCTATGAGCTATGGATATTAAGTCACCAGACAGAACTGGATCGGACAAATTAACTGGATTGGACTGGAGGGAACCAGATCAGACTTGATAACCTAGTTGGATCATTTTTCTTTAATCTTGTATGGACCAACCCAGGGCTTTTTTTTACCAAGAAAGCGATGCTGATAGTCGGCGTCTTCCCCTCAGCAAATTTTTCCCAAAAAATGTAGTTTCCCCCAAGAAGTCAATTTTCCCCTAAGAAATCGCATTTCCCCAGTGTAATACAAAGTATTGTACCAAGATTTAGTAAATAAACCCACTCCCAGACCGAAGGATCAGCTGGAAAAACGACCAAGGAGAGAAATATTTTTGTCGTTTAATGAGTCACCTGCCTTTGAGGTTTGTGGAAAACCGTCACTAATCGGCTGATTTCGTATTTTATAGTAATTCTTTGCACGGAATGTTCCGAACACGCTCATGGTCTAATACAAATACCACTGTAAGCAGGCAATCCGTCCCCAACGATCCCAGGTCAGACAGTGTAATTGTTAAAGAAATCGAAAGCACACATTCGGCATCGACACCCTTCGACCCTAGTCGGCTTTCTGTTGTTCATGAGAATTAATTTGTATCATGACGATGACTTGTCAGAGAAGGACTTTGAGAATATTGAGAGTCCAGGGTTTTCATTTGACCCGGGACCCGGAGTTTTGACCCTTGGAAACCCAAAATGGCCCATTTTTGACGCTGAAAAATATCTGCCCAAGCGTCAATCTAACGCATGAGATTATCCGCTAAAGCGTCATATAAATTAGCTAGCATGTATATAGCAGAAATAGATATTGTATTAAACATGATCAGTACTAGCAAATGTGAAAGACGTACGCAGCTCTGTTTATCACAAGTAATCAAGCTGGCGAGTGGCAATTCATTTTTAGTTCCACTGGCCGAAGGCCAGCGAGCTATTGTCATGGCGTTGTGTCCGTCGTCCGTCTGTCCGTTCATCCATGCGTGCGTCCGCATAAAAAACTTCTCCTCAGAAACTGTTGACTGGATTTTTACCAAATTTCACAGGAATGTTCCTTTGGTGGTCCTCTTTCAAATTCCTTCAAATAATTGTGTTCCATGAAGAATTCTGGTTGCCATGGCAACCAAAGTAAAAAACCTTTAAAAATCTTCTCCTCCCAAACCGCTATTTGGATAGCATTATTATTTTGCAGGAATGTTCCTTAGATACAGGTTTCAGAATTCCTTTAAAAAAAAATGATCTGTCAAAAAACATGGCTTTTATGGGAGACTCATTTTCCTTTTATGGTATAAAGTAAAATCTTTGAAAAATTTCTTCTCTAAAACTATTCATTGGATTTCATTGTTGTTTTGCAGGTAAGTTCCTATGGTGGTTGTCTGCCAAATTGTTTCTATGGTGGTTGTATACCAAATTCCTTTTAAAAAAATGATACACCTAAAAACACATTTTTTTATAGACAAGGCTTATATTTCAAAAAAATGTTCTTCTCCAAAACTATTTATTGTGTTAGTTTTATCGACTAACAAAGAAAAAGGAAGAAAATTGGATTGACTTGACCTAGTCAGGGCTGTCCTATTTAAGCCCACACATTTTCCTTGGTATTAAGATCACAATTTACTCCAATGATATGCTATTAGTTAGTACTAGTAATAAAATATCACTGGCCATAAATAAGATAAAAGCTTGAGCACCTTTCACAACTTGAGCTTTTCAATTTTGCCTTATTACTAAGCCTGAGTAACCATGCCAAGATAAAAAAGAAAAAGTATTTTAATAACAAAACCCCCATGTTGTAGGTACTTTATAGTCCTTTTGATATAGAACAAGAGAACCTCTGCACTTTTATTAGTTCTGGTAAAGGTTTGTTGACCTACTAATGAGTAAATGCAGAGTGGACAGAGTGTACATCCTGGTGACCTGGTACAAAGTGGGACAGGGCTTTACATTTGTGATAAGGCATTAATGTTATCCAGTCAAACTGATCCCGCAACTTTAGTGCACCAGAATTAATCTGTGCCCTGGAGCAGGATATTTGATTTATGTAAATGCATTTGTAGACCATTTTGTGTTGTTTGCCACAGAAGACATTCTAACTGTGACTGTGAAAAGTTGATTATTAGGGATTAGGTGTTCATTGTATGCCAGCATATTTCATTCTATCTGGTGTATTGATGTAAGTTGATCTATATTGCTATAACATTCATTCATTTGCCCTCCTAGCTGTTCTTTTAGATTACCCCTTTACCACACAATCATAACTTTTAACGACCCTGAGAAAGACATATTTTCTATATTTTGATGTTTCCCCACCCAAAATGGTTTGTGAAAGGACCTGTTGCATACAACATATCTTCAAATTAGTAAGACATATATAAAAAAGGATAGAAATTATTGTGGGAAACTAAGAAAATGCTGGTTACCATTTTTTTCTTCTTTTCTCACAAGTTTTTTCCATACCTTTTTTCTTCAGTGAGCTAAAATGCAGGATTGAATGGTAATTGTTAAAAACTTCTTTTCGCCATTATAGAAATATCAGGCCTGTGGAGCGATACAGGCGCTCAAGCGCCTCTAGTTTGAAAACGTGATAAAGGTGTTAATCCATTTATCTAGTGTAAAATGACAGGTTTTAAAGTTACCTGCAACCCTAATTGACAAATTCATATCAAATCATGCAGTAATATTTCTGGAAAAGTCAACTGACATGAAAAAAAGATCAAAGAAGAAAAACACGAAAACCCCTGATACAACAGAAGTCAGTTTGACATCGTCGGACCAGAGGCACTTCAAACTATCTTTTCATCTTTGATAATTAATTTAAACAGTGAATTTACTCTAATTTCTGTATAAAACAATAAGTGGAACCTGAAATCTCTGTTCAAAATGAGAAAAAACTTGGGTTGTTTTTAACTGAAAATATTCAACAACCTGTAGATAAGACGGGTGGGGGGAAAGAGAAAGATGGAGGTTTGGCCTTCTTGCTTTACAGTATTAGCACTGGAACAAGTGTGAAAGAAGAAGTTACTGGACAAAAAAAAGGAAGACTAGAATTTAAAGAAATAACACTTTAACCCTTTACCACACAATCCAGACTTTTAACGACCCTGAGAAAAAAGCCTTTCGAAAACATTGTGGTAAAAGGAGAAAAGGCTGATAACCAGCATTTTCTCCTTTTCCCACAATGTTTTCTAACTTTTCAGGAACAAATGCAATCATTTTAGCCACATTCATGTAATCATGGTTTAACTCTTCACCACACAATCACAAGTTTTCATATCATATGTTTAATTAATGACAGTAGGAAATCCTGGTTGATCCTGAATGGCAGAACTGGACATTCAGAGTTCCCCAGGGCAAGGCTTTGCAGAGGCCCAACCAAGTACCTTTGAATCTTCCTGAAACAAATCTCATCCTTTTCTCAAAAGTTGCTCATTACAGAAAATTTGATGTAAGAAGCTCTGCTTGTTTATGCTGAGTGATAATAAATTTTTTGGCCTAAGATGTCACAAAATCCAGTTAATTAATTTACTGAATGGTGTTTTACACCACTTGCAACATTATTTCAGTCACATCACATCGACAGTTCACAAAAGCCACATATTCCTTTGGTGCTACCAGTGCTAGGTCAGGGTGCTGAAGTATCTCTGCAATGTACACATCCTCTAAAAGTCCAGTTCTTCCAGGAAGGATTGAACCTAGGACCTCCCTGTAGCAAGTCTTGCAGTTAACTATTGAGCCATGCAGGACTCCTAAAGATTTCATTTATGCAATAATGGTTAAAAAAAAAAGTGCATGTTGATGTTTCTGTGTTTAACTTTCACATTCAAGTGAAATAGTCAGCCCTTTGACAGATAAGTGTCTTTGCATGACAGGTTTAATAATAGTACAATCATGTATTATAACATGTATATTACATCTATTTGACAGGTTTTCATACGGTACATGTTTTGTTCAATGTTTTTGTGTCCTGGAAAAAAATGAAGACTTTTTTAGGGTTTGTAAATTAACCCTAAACAGTCCTGTGTTTGAAAGACCCCGAGGCAGAAGGCTTTGAAAACATTTTGGGAAAAGAAGGAAGTCCTGGCAACCAGCATTTTTTTTCTTTCCCTGCAATGTTTTCTATCCTTTCCAAGACAGATCCACTGTTGAAGGCCCATTGAATTTGTCTCCTACAAAATGTAAAATTGTTGCCACACAATCCCAATTTTTAAAGAACCTGAGGAGATAGGCCTTTGAAAACTGTTTTGGATAAAGGAGAAAATGATGGTAACAAGTGTTTTCAATTTTTCCCTTTTTTCCACCATGTTTTCTCCCACTTCTACAACTGATTCCATCTTTTGATCAGTAATGATGTTTTTTGATGTTTGTAAATGCTTCTTGGACCAGTCCAAATTTTTTCCTTTGGGTTAACCCTTTACCGCACAATGTCGCCTTTTAACGCTCCGGGAAAGAAGCCTTTTGAAAACATTGTGGGAAAAGGAGAAAATGCTGGTAACCAGCATTTTCTCCTTTTCCCACAATGTTTTTCTACTCTATCAAAGAAAAATTGCACCATTTGAGCCACACTGAATTGTCGTCTGCAAATGCTTTCAATTTTGACAAGGCTAAAATTTTGTTGTCTGGTAAAGGGTTAAGCATTGAACTCCCCAAAAATACACTGATACCTATTTGTCCAGGAATTAAGGATTGAGGGAAACAGATGTGGTCAATGTGATAACTTGGTCTGTCACATTTCCATGAATAAATGATTGACACACAGTCGGAGCAGGATGGTATTAAAAGGTCATCCATGTTCTCCACATCGATTTATAGTACTTACAGATTTCATTCAGAGAATACCTCAGCATTTTGTACGATCTTCGATTTAAGATTGGATTTGAGTTTTTGTGCAGATGTGGCCTTTGATTCATTATGAACCATTTATTTCTTCATTCCAAGTGTCACTTGTGGCACTGGACTTTTCATAGGAGTGCCTATGGCAAGCCAATTCAGAGCCCAAGCCCTGTACCAGTGAAATCTAGAAAAACACGTAAGAAGTGTAGGCGTTGCTGCAATACAACTAAAGTAATGTTGAAGGCAGTGTAAAACACCATTTAGTTTACCAGTCTTAATCCTGAGGGTTACAGCCATCTGCATGACGAGACAAAACATTGCCGCAGAAATAACTGTTGTAGTATTAGAATTAGGAATAAGAATATCTAACTCTTAATCATTTATTATGACAAAACTTTAGACGTTACTAAATGGAAAGCATTTGCAGATGACAAAATAAATGTAACTCAAAAACTGAAATTTGTTTTGGGAAGGGGAGAAAATATTATGTGGAAAGGAGAAAATGCTGGTTACCAGCATTTTCTCCTTTTCCCACAATGTTTTCAAAAGGCTTCTCTCTCGGGTTGTTAAAAGTCAGGATTGTGTGGTAAAGGGTTAAAGAAAGTTTTGCTGAATCAGCCGATCTCTACTGTTTGCTAAGGCATTTAAATGCTCTCACCACAATTAAATGTTCAACTTTTTACCAAATGACAAAAAGTTAGTTTTGAAAGCGCTTGCAGACGAAGCTCAAATTTTCTGCTTGACAGAGCAGAAAGCATGGTGAGAAAATGATGGTTATCAGCATTCTCTTCTTTTCCAAAAATACTTTCAAAAGGCCCTTTTTTTGTTCGGGGTCTTTAAAACCAAGGATTGTTTGGTAAAGGGTTAAAGTTTAAATTGTCTAAAAGTAGCATGTATGGTCAGTGGCCTTGACTTTATAGTGTTAAGGGTCAGTTCATGTTTTGAGAATGACAAACATGATTGACCCTATATTAGTGTATGATAATTGTTCATATTTTATTTATACAGAGTGATTGCCCTTTTAAATTTGTTTACCCTATGAGCTCTGAACTAATGAAATGGACCCTTTCAGTTCGGAAAGTATAACCAAAACACTGTAATTTCAAGGTTGGTTTGGTTGCATAGTAACATAGTTCCAGACAGTATAGATCCAAAATTAGACTGCACATTTTGTGCAGTCTGTTCTCAAACTGTGCTTTCAGTTACAATTGTAACATAATGTGCTAAGGGCTCAATTGGTAAATCATCTCAAGATTCCTGTCTGTTTTTAGATTTTTTTCTTCACTCCCCAGCCAGTTTTCAGAGAAACAGATAATTTGTAGTCAAAGGGTTTTGTTTGAATGCTCTTTTTTACTGCTTAACCCTTTACCAGAAATTACAAAATTTTAGCCTTGAAAGCATTTGCAGACGCTCTTTTTTACTGCTTAACCCTTTACCAGAAATTACAAAATTTTAGAATTGAAAGCATTTGCAGACGACAATTTCAGTGCGGTTCAAATGGTGCAAATTTTCTTTGATAGGGTGGAAAACATTGTGGGAAAAGGAGAAAATTTTCCCACAATGTTTTCAAAAGGCTTCTTTCCCAGAGGCGTCAAAAGGCGGCATTGTGCGGTAAAGGGTTAACCTATTACCGAATGACAAAATCATATACTTGTCCAAATTGAAAGCATTTGCAGACAACAAAATAAGGGTGGCTCAGAAAATGAAATTTGTTTTCGGAAGAGGAGAAAACATTGTGGGAAAAGGAGAAAATGCTGGTTACCAGACTACAAAATTTTGGAATCAACTAAATTCAAAGCATTTGCAGACAACAAATAAATGTAACTCATATGATGATTTCTGTCTTTGATAGAGAAGAAAACATGTGGGAAAAGGAGAAATGCTTGTTACCAGCATTTTCTCATTTTCCCACAATGTTTTCAAAAGGCTTCTTCAGTAGGGTCGTTAAAATTTGGGATTTTATGGTAAAGGGTTAACCATTTACCACACAGTCTAGAGTGTAATGATCTTAGGAAGGAACCTTTAAAAAAAAAACATTGTGGGAAAAGGAGAAAATACTGGTAACCAGCACTTTCTCCTTTTCCCACAGTGTTTTCTACCCTATTACAGACAAATTCCGTCATTTAAGCTACATCTAAATTGTTGTCTGCAAATCAGCATGCCCACCAACTTTTTAAACATGGGTTACATGCACCCCTTAGAATGGAAAATGTGGGGTTCTCTACATATTTTAGGGGTGCAGATAACAGAAACAAATAATAATTAAAGATGAATGTATTGTATTCTTAATTGACATTTGATGGTTTAAATAGAAATTGATTTTGTTTGTATTCGAGTTTTACTCCGGTCAGTGCACCTACACATGTGTTTCCTGGCATTCTCACACCATTGACGACACAGCTTTCTTTCAAAGTCACTGACTACTTTTCACACGTGCATCAGGGGTGATAGGCGAAAAATCGCCTGAAGGAAAGTTTGCCTCAACCGGGTATCAAACTTGCAACCACCAGGTTACAAGTCAGATACGCTAACCACTGAGCCACCCGGGTGGGCAATAAAAATTGATACTTTGTATAGTTAATTTAGGTTTATCTCTTTACCACACGACAAAAATGTAGACTAGTCCAAATTGAAAGCATTTGCAGACGACATTTTAAATGTAGCTCAAAACATAAAATTTGTCTCTTAAAGGGTAGAAAACATTGTGGAAAAAGAAGAAAATGCTGGTTACCAGCATTTTCTTCTTTTCCCACAAGGTTTTCAAAAGGCTTCTTTTGCTGGGGTCGTTAAAAGTCGGGATTGTGCGGTAAAGGGTTAACATGGAAAAGACATAATATTATAGATTAGTAGAGAGAGGAATTGGTAGATTTATAATTCGCCTTACTCTAGCTTGTTATCGCCCTGTCACTCAATAATGTCTTTTATGCATATCAAGATTACTCATAATCCTTCTTAATTCATTCCTTTTATTGTCATCATTGTGTTCAAATCTTTTTCAGCTCAAAAATCTGGTTTTAACCATCTTTTAAAACAGACATGCGCGCTAAATTACCAAAGCTGTCGATGCGCCCTAATACAACATTCATTCATTCTAGCTTTTTATCAGAATATTTATCATTAAAATACAGAGAACCATCTGTGGTAATGACATGTCCATGTGAATGGTTGAGAACAGAGTGCCAGAACAAATTGTTCCATTCTATTCTGTTACTTAACTCTTTACCACACAATCCCAACTTTTAACGACCCTGAGAAAGAAGCCTTTTGAAAGCATTTTGTGAAAAGGAGAAAATCCTGGTAACCAGCATTTTCTCCTTTTCTGGCAATGTTTTCTATCTTTCCCGAAACAGATTTCCATTTTCCAATCACTTTTATTTTGTTGTCTGCAAATGCCTTCAATTTGGACAGATCTAAAATTTTGTCGTTTGGTAAAGGGTTAACCTGTCAACTGTAAATTCCACCATAAAGTGTCCCAACCAGTCACTATTGTTGTGAGACAAAGTTTATACAGATCCTTAACTCTTTCACTACTAATGACGACTTGACTACCTTTTGCAGACAGCATAGATCGAGATCAGACTGCACAGAACATGCAGTCTGATCTTGATCTATGCTGTCCGCTATTCTATTTTTAAACTATGATGAATGTCGTTTTAAATGGCAGTGGAAATCTATTTTTAGAGCTCGGAAAAAACATGTAATTTCTGGAGTTAGTAGTGAAAGAGTTAAGAGAGTTAGGGGCCGTAGACCTTAAAAAACACAGAATTCTTGTATCGGCCGTGAGTGCAGAGTAATGCGCAGAGTAACGCACTTGGCTTACAAAACTCGGATAACGAACGACAACTCCGAAATGGCAACATGTAATTAGACCATCTATTTAACAAAGTAATAGGTCACTGGAACATAGGAAAACAAGTACATCTGACACTTCTTAAGGTCTTTCATGGGATTTTTTCCTTCCATAGTTTGGTTGCGTGCATGTACCTGGCCATTCAATTGTTTTTGCATGTGCAGATTCTTTTTTTGAGTGATTCATGCAAGATTTTGGGTGAATGGGCATGCTGCAAATGCTTTCACTCTGGATAAGACTATATTTTGCAAGTATAGTAAAGAGTTAAAGGCTCACCAGCTGTCAAATGCAAATGGGGGGGGGGGTCAAATTGCAGGCATATTTAATTTATACCATTTTAAAGTATGGATAGAGTCTGATAATGTATAAAATGCAATCTGTCAAAGTTCCAGATGTTGGCAGAAAAATGTATCATAAAACTTGATACCAGACAGATAGTTCCATCTCCTATACCCTTACAACAGTAGTATACATACTACTGTATATTATATGATTTTTGGCAAGGAGGCAGGTTTCAATTGATTTTGACAAGTAAGTCTGTCTGGAAAACCCTCTACCAAATGATGGGTGTTTTTACAAATTTGTAAGGGCTGGCTAATGAAGCCAGCATGGGAAAAGGAGGAAATGCTAGCAATTAGGAGTTTTGTCTTTTACATTTTTGTCTACCATTTCAATGACATATTGCGATCATTTGAGCCATGTTGTAATTGTTTTTTGAAAATATGGACAAGTCTAGAATTTTTTAAACTCTTTATGAGACCACAAAATGTTAGATTGGTCAATTTTTAGGGCATTTGCAGATGACAAAATACATTGTAGACATGTCTCAACTAATGAGATTTGTCACTGAAAGGGTTTAGAATGTTGTGGGGAAAGAAGGAGAAAATGCCAGTTACCAGCATTTTCTCCTTTTCCTACAATGTTTTTTACCCTATTAAGGACAAGTTCCCTCATTTGAGTCGCATATAAATTGTTGTCTGCAAATGCATCCAATTTGAAGAAGCCTGCATTTGTGTTGTTTGGTAAAGAGTTAACCCTTTGCCAAGCAATCCCGACTTTTAATGACCCTGAAAAAGAAGCCTTTTGAAAACATTGTGGTAACCAGCATTTTCTCCTTTTCCCACAATGTTTTCTACTCTTTCCAAAACAAAGTCTTGAGTCACACTGATTTTGTCGTCTGCATATGCCTTCAATTTCGACCAGTCTAAACTTTTGTCGATTGGAAAAGAGTTAAGCAGTGATTGATGGGGTCAATTTTAATGTAATTTCACCCCGAAAATTCTGCATCAATATTGAATTAAAGCAGAACAGTCTAGTATGTAAGTCATAAAACAGTCTAAAACTCACTCTTGTGTGGTAAATAAAATAGTTTTCAGGGAAGGAAATGCATTTTGCCTGACTGTCTCTTGCTTTTTTTGTTGCTCCATTTTACAGTGGATATGAGATTTGAAGTATGGTATTCAGGTTTATCGCTTTACTACATGACAAAAATGTAGCTCTGTCCAAATTGAAAACATTTTGCAGACAACAATTTAAATGTTGTTCAAATGATGGAATTTGTCCTTGATATGGTATAAAACATCATTGGGCAAAAAAAGAAAATGCTGGTTACCAGCATTTTCTTTTTATCCAACAATATTTTCAAAAGGCTTCTTTCTCAGGGTCGTTAAAACTCGAGATTGTGTGGTAAAGAGTGAAAAACATCCTTGTATAATATTAACCCTTTCCCAAACAAGCCCTGGTTTTCACGTGTCTGCGGTACAAGTCTTTTGAAAACACTGTGGGAAAAGGAGAAATTGCTCGTAACGAGCAATTTCTCCTTTTCCCACAGTGTTTTCTACCCATTTGGAGAACTTTCCGCCATTTTCATCAAATTTAAAATAGTCGTCTGCAAACTCTTTCAGTTTGGAAGGGTCTAAAATTTGTCATTTGGGAAAGGGTTAACTGTTGACTCTTTAAAGAACTACAAGATTATACACTGGTCCAAATTGAAAGATTCACAGACGACAAAATAAAATGCGACCCAAAATATTTGATGTCATTGAATGGGTAAAAAACATTGGGAAAAGGAAAAAAATGTTGGTTACCAGCATTTTCCTCCTTTTCCCACAATGTTTTCAAAAGTCTTTTTCCCTAGGGTCATTAAAACTTGGGATTGTGTGGTAAACCCTGGCTTTTTAGGACTTAAATTGCCTTTGCAGCAAGTGGAGGTCAAGATTAGACTGTGCAAAACATGCAGTCTGATCATTCATTTTTACACTATGGCCTTTGCTGAGACAATCTTGAAAAAACATCTTCAAACTTACAAAATTTTTATTTTATTTCTACTATGTGGCTCAGTGGTAAAGTGCAGAAGTCTCGACCTGGAGGCTCTGGGTTCAAGCCACACAGGACCCACTGGGTTTTTAGTGGAAGTGTCCTTGTGCCAGACACTTCAGAGCCCTAGCCTAGTACTGGTGAAACCCAGGAAATACATGGATCCGTGGAAATCGATATCTGACCAATCAGGTTATCGCATTTATTTGGTCCGATGTGCAACCTTGCTGTCTGCTATTTCGGCTCACGAACAAGGGACTGTTAATGATGGAGAAGTGCAATATTATGTGTGTTTACAACGCTTGAATTTTAGGAAAAAGTTAAAAAGAAATGCTTTGCGATCGTGTACTGCTTACGAGATATGTACGAAGAGATTATAAGTTTGGATTATGATTATGATTGACAATGGGACATGAGCAAAGGGTTTCGATCAACACTATATTACGCAATGGATTAATGAATGTTTTTTTTTCTCTGAAACTCTCCAAAAAAAACTTACACTGTTTTACAGTGGAAACAAAGGTAAATTATATGAAATACTAATAAAAAGAAAGTATGTTCACTCAAAAGCTAATCTTGTTTAATAACATCTACACATCCAAAAAGGGGCATGTGTCATCAATGTTTCAGTTTGACGTTAACATTAATTCTTGGTGCGTGAAGAATGCTGAATATGTAGATACAGATCAGAGTGCAAAAAACTGCAGTTTATTATTGGATTCAAAACATCGCTACTTAAGTTCATTTATGTGTATTCTTTACTGAAGGTACATGATAATTGTAGATTTTCAATTATGAAACGGACTCCGTTCTGTTTTGTACAGTTTTGGAAGTACAGCTCAAGAGGCAACTTATGTTAATTAATTCAGCTTTTTTATTTTTTGACTTCGCCATATTTAGGTGGATTAGCACATCTGCCATTTCAAAGGGTATGTCGGTAAACTGTTACCTGATAAGATGTGTGTTTGCTGCTGTAATCCACTTGACCACCCGTTGTCTTCAGTATATGATAAGATAAAACAAACTACCGCCAATGATATTAACAAGTTTGTTAATTGACAGTACACTTTACACTTTTTAAACATTTCTCAGACTTCCACCTCTCTGTTGAATGAGACAATCTATGAATATTTCAATTGTAATTTAGTGTAATTTATTATCGAATACGATGTTGAGACAACCTAAAGAGCCTTACAAAAATATTTATCATCTTTAATTCTATTATTTTCAAGCAAAACTGAGGATTATGAGGTGTTTCATTCTTTCTCGTAGAAGTTCAAAACTTCGCTGGCACACGTATTACATTGTCTGTAGCCCCTGAAATGCACACTTTTTGTTCAAATCCTTGTGTAAATAAGTTCAAGTATCCATATATTTGTTGCCGAGAATCCATCATCGGCAAAAACAGATGATAAGGAATATTTTTTCCGGAATTTGATCGAAAGAAACAGTCATGACAACACAATTTAAGTAGCCTTTCAGCTATACTGTGTATGTATTTACTGCGTTTGTTTGTGAGCCCTTGACGGCAGTAACCAAGGAAGTCGGTTTATCTCATCGCCACGGATCCATGTATACATGGATATGTGAGCTGTGGTTATGATATGACTAAAATGATGCTGAAAGTGGTATATACCATAGAAGCACTTTTTTCTGCGGTGACGTTATTTCTGCTTTATCTGCGGGGACATGCAGGAGCGCAGATTTAAAAGACGCGAAAATTTAGTCCAAATAAAAAGAATTTTTCAATCGTCGTCGTTGTTGTTGTTCTTTTACTTGTTGTTGTTGTTGTTGTTTTGGGGGTCATGTGTAAATTACATGTGTATTATCAAACTCGGCATATTATTATCGTCTTTTTACCGTTACATACTCTCTATACCTAATAGCTTTCAGAGTTATAGATTCTCTCATAGGTTGCCACCTTTTAAGCTCAACTGACCTGACGATTGGTCAGAAATAGAATTATGCATGTTGAGTGAATTTTTTTTAAAAGAAATACTGCTGAATAAATTTTCTCCCTTCCCACAATGTTTGCAAAATACTAGAGCTCTCCTGCATACATTTTAAAACGAGTTCTAATGTTAACTGTACAGTTAATTTACAGTTTGGTAGGTGCAACCTATTATTCGCGCTTTACGATATTTGCATGCCGTTATGACATCGCCTAAGGGTAGAAAACAAAGGTTATACTATTGTTAATTTCACATGTCGAACCATTTAAACCCTTTCCCCCTAATATTATTTCCAAGCTGAAATCTTCCTTTGAAAATTCGTATTCGGAACAGATTGTGGCCCAGATTAAGAAAAATGGGGCCGATGAGGTACCAATTGAGCCAATACACTTATCCATAACTGTTTTGAAAGAGCTTGTCTCAAATTGGGTGGTCAAAATGTACCAGGAAGTTTCGAATCAAAATGAGTTAACAACTAACGGATTCAGATCGGCAGGGATCTTCTGGGTTTGATACAGAAATAAATATGGCATTGTAATGAATGAAATAGTTATTAGTTTACGTTCAAAAAATGTGTGTGTGTGTGTGTGTTTTTTTTTTTTTTAACTACATGAATATTGTCCTTTTAATTGAAGACGATAACAACCGAAATACATGTATAGAGTATACCTGTCCAAAACGGAAGCCGTTACCGTAAGCTGGCAGCCTGTTATCGATCTTCGTATCAACGTCTATCGGACAGTTATTGGAGATACAACGGGTACCAGTTTACTGTTACTGGTACGTCATCAAAATAAAGCGCAATAATAAAATCCATTTTTTTTTATCAGACTCACTGGCGCAGAAAAAAGGTACGCAGATTTTTAAACCCCCTGTTTTTTTTGAAAATCCGTAGAATTTGGACCCTGCAGAAAAAAGTACTTATACGGTAACACCATTCAATCAATCAATTCTACTTTGAAAATCTCTGCTCTTTTTATTCTGCGCTCTGAAGGTTAAAAAGCAACATGAGTTAAGGGTATATACAAGTGTAGATGTAAAAACATTTTCGCGGTTGGGAAATTTCCCATTATGAAAAATTTCTCTATTTACTTCAATACTTTTGAAAGTATTTTGATGTAAGACAAAAACTTTTAAGTCTTCATCATCATTCTGTTGGTAAAACTTAATTCTAGAACATCATACCAAGTTAACAACAACAGTTACTTAACCCTTTACCACACAATCCCGAATTTTAACGACCACAACAGAAAGACTTTTGAAAACGTGGGAAAAGGAGAAAATGCTGGTAACCAGCATTTTCTCCTTTTCCCGCCATGTTTTCTTACCTTTAAGAGACAAATTCCATTATTTAAAATTTAATTTATCGTCTGCAAATGCTTTCAAGTTGGACCAGTCTAAATTTTTGCCATTTGGTAATGGGCTAACCAACTATTCTGAGTTGCATTCTTTAAAAGCTATTTGACCAAAAGTAAACAATGGGGTGGTGAAATGCAATAGAGCCATGCTCTCACAAAAGAAGGCTTAATGCATAGATGATTCATTGTACCAATCAAGCCATCACATAATTATGGATCTGTAGTAGCCACTTTTTTAACAACCAACTTAATCATGGAGGAAGAATGGTCCTTGGACACACAGAAAAGTGATCAACAGCGAAAAGTTTGGCCAGGTCAGCCTGTATGGACTGTGCAGCCTAACCCGGTCAATACTTTCACAGATATATTAAGCCCCCTTTTCACAGAGTGCATCTGAATTATATTTCAATAATACCATTTTGAAGTATGGAAATTATTGTGAAGATGACCTCTTGTGCAATCCAGTTGTAAGTCATAGGCAGGAAAATGATTTTTAAACCTAGGTCAAAAGCTGCCAGATTGCTTTATCTTTTGTTTACTTTCAACTGGTTTTAAAATTCACTTTCTTGCCAGAGACTAACACTTGGACTGACCATAAGATAACAGACTGTCATCTTCACAATAATTCATATACTTTTAAATTGTATGATATAAATGCAGATGCATTTTAAAATCCCCATTGTTTAGTTTTGGCTACTGACTTTAACTCTTTACCACACAATCCCAAGTTTTAACGACCTTCAATGAGAAAACTTTTTAACCCTTTACCAGACGACAAAATTTTAGCCTTGTCCAATTTGAAAGCATGTGCAGACAACAATTTCGATGTGGTTCAAATAGTGCAACTTTTTTTAGATAGAGTAGAAAACATTGTGGGAAAAGGAGAAAATGCTGGTTACCAGCATTTTCTCCTTTTCCCACAATGTTTTCTAAAGGCTTCTTTCCCAGGGGCGTCAAAAGGTGGCATTGTACGGTAAAGGGTTAAAACACTGTTGGAAAAGAAGAAAATGCTGGTAACCAGCATTTTGTTCTTTTCCTGCAACGTTTACTACCCTATCAGAGATAGAAATCATCATTAAGCTAAATTAAATTTGTCATCTGCAGGTGCTTTCAATTTGGTCTAGTCCAAAATTTTATCATTTTGTAACGAGTTAAGTACTGATTATAGAAACTCCAGGAAAGCATGTCAAGATGCACTTGCTGCCGCAATATAACTGAAATAATGTTGAAAATCGCATTAAAAAGCATACCCAACAAACTGTTTATCTTTCATCGCAAGTGACAAAGTTCAGTGGGAGTAGAATTTAGTAATAAGGATGATTATTGAGTCAAAATATTTTGGTTTAGACTGGCATGTTTTGAACAAGTTGTCAGTGAAATGAGAAGTTGGACTGGCTTTTGATCAGGCTTTGATCTCTGTACAGTTCTTAGAAACTGTTTATCGAGATCTTTTCACAGTTCTGAGAAACCATTTATCAACTTCTTCAACTCTTTACCACATGACGAACATTTTTAGACCTGAAAGCATTTGCAGCCAATAAAATAGGTGTGACTCAAATTTTTGAAATTTGTTTTTGGAAGGATAGGAATCATTCTGGGAATAGGAGAAAATGCTGGTTACCAGCATTTTCTTTTTTTCCCACAATGTTTTCAAAAGCTGTCTTCTCAAGATTACTTAAAGTCAGAATTTTTCTATAATGGTTAAAACTTGTGAACTCATTTTGAATCAAAAGCATTAATTTTGCTATTAACAAAAGTGGCTCACATGATTTGATTAGTATTTGAAAGGTAGAAACATTGTGGGGCAAAGGAGAAAATGTTGGTCACCATTTCTCCTTTCCCCACAATGTTTTCAAACGCCTTGTACCTCAGATTCTTATTGATTGATTTAAGTATGGTGTTTAAGACTGTTTTCAACATTATTTCAGTTTTATTTTGGCAGCCAGTGCACTTATCCATGCTTGCCTGAAATTTCTTTTAACAGTACTTTTCACAATATTCTTCCAAAGTCCTTGGCTGTTTCCCACATAACCATTGTCGAAACAACGATAAGCAGTGATAGAGAAATGAACCGTGTTGCTACGACTATAATCAATCTGCAGGAAGAATTTGGGCAAGCTGGGATTATTCAAGCCAGCTACCCTCTGTTTTGTAAGTCCTGTGCGCTAGTGACTGCGCTACTGCAGCTTGACTATTTCAGATTCTGAAAGCAATGGATAGTAAGGTATGGTAAAATCAGAATTGAATACACAAGAAAATGTGGAAAATTTCAAGGATTGTAGGATTGAAAAATAAAAAAAGAAATTTTGTTGTTGAAAATTAATGTACCCCATTCAGTCTTTTTACTCCACTTATAGGACCATTTTTGTTTCCAAGTGATCAGTAACTTTTTTAGCCAAAAAATTACTTGAAAGATGAAATTAGATGAATTTTGATTATTTTGCCATTTCTTCGATTAATTTTTTTGTAGTTGACGTTTGGTAAACTCACGACCTGAGTTGCCCAGCTTGCTCAGTTGGTAGAGCTGTGGTACTAGTGTCCCACATTGGGCACACTTTCACCCCTGATTCAATTCATTTGCGACAAGGTCAATTGGCTCAGCGCCGGTAGGGGGCACCGGCGGTCTGTGGGGACTGCGAGGAGTTACGGACTCCTAGAAAATCAGGAGGGAGAGGAGTGTTGTAGTTGACATTGGTCAGACTCAAGACCAGTTGCCCAGCTAGCTCAGTTGGTAGAGCTGCGGTACAATTGTTCTGGGGTTGTGGGTTGGGCACACTTTTCAGCCCTGATTATTCACCATGCCTATGCATTATGCTGTCTTTTGTAGGTTGATCTCCAGTTGCTACAAGCTCCCTTCCGCATGCTATTTCTCAGCAACCAGTGTATGGAATTCATGGGAAACTTCCCTATACGGGAAGATATGGTTTGATAGTTTTTCTTTTCGTTAAGGCCTTTTGAAAAAATTGTCTTCCATAACTATATGAATGTTTGAATGGTAATCCTCCTCCAACAGCTATTTCTTTAGTGATACAAACACATTTGGGGAACATTGCTCATCTCTGATGGCTCTTGTTTAGACTGTTACTTTTAGATTCAGGTTCACTGGTCAGTCTCTGCCAGCTAGAGCAATTTACACCCCCATTAGGACATCTAGTTTTCTTACAAGAATTGATATCACATATCAAAGATTCCTTTTCAGAATTTTGAGTATATTTGATAGATGCAATATGGAAAGGAGGATGAATGTCATTATCGGGTTTTGTGGTAGGCTGTTTATTTATAAGAAGAAACAGATGCTGTATTTCAATGGAAAACAAGACAACCATTTCAAAGCTGTCTGTAGATTTCCAAATGCTATTCCATCATTTTGAAAGATTTTCAGAGATTTATCTAGAAAATGTAAAAAGTTGATGTAAATGATAATACCTCCATTATACTTACCTAATCTTCTCTTTCAGTTATTTTTCTGTGCATTCCTTTACTGCTAATTCATCTCTGAGCTCATTTGAATTTTTTGGCAGACAACAAAATTTTAGACTTGAATAAAGTAAAAGCATTTTCAGATGGCTAAAAATAATGGTTACCAGCAATTTCACAATTATGACCTTTGAATTTTTAGTCCCAAATTTCATTTCCACACAATATCTCGGCAACAACTTGATGGAATTTGACAAAACTTTTTTTTGTCAGATTTCTATAGGATATGGGCATATTGTCAGGATGTTCTGGTTTGATTATACCCTGTTCATAAGATGGCGACGATCATATAGTGTTACCTGTTCCGTATGTTTTTTTTTTGTGTGTGTGTGTTCGGTAGAAAGTGGTGAGCGTGTCCAGCCAATATGTCACATACCAGAAAGACAACTCTCACTCTGTTTTTGACTAGCGAAGCTAGTCTATAGGCATCATGACTGACCTAGATTCAAAGTAAACAAAAAAAACCAACAGTTGCCAAATACTGCATCACAGAAAATACTTCTTTCTGTTAGAAATCTTAATTCTGTTATATATAACAATTTTGACAAAAACCACTAAATCTCTACTACTCCAATTTGAACATGACATCTTACAAAGTAATAAACTGAAAGAGATGTCATTTATAAGGTACAAGATCTTTGCTTATATGTAAGTTAAGTGACCTATGCAAAACGGAGAATCACTTATTCCTACACCACTGTAACATTATGAATGAATCTATTAATAGATACACCTAGGTAACTTGTAGCAAATCCCAGCTATCTTAACCCTCACTGGACATGGAACCCTTGTCATTCCTTTAGTCATTCATTATTTAGATCATTGTGTACAGTTAAACTGATATGTTAAACTATTATTCTACCTCTTGAATATTAACCCTTTACCAGACAATACCAAGTTTTAACAACACTGGGGAAGAATCCACTTGAAAACATTATGGGAAAGGAGAAAATGCTGGTAACCATCTTTTTCTCCTCTTCCCATATTGTTTTCGTAGGAATTGGGTTTCATCAGTTCAGCTACATCTAACTTACGGTCTGTAA
This sequence comes from Tridacna gigas, assembly GCA_945859785.2. Taxonomy (NCBI): domain Eukaryota; kingdom Metazoa; phylum Mollusca; class Bivalvia; order Cardiida; family Cardiidae; genus Tridacna; species Tridacna gigas. The sequence goes on from OX244030.2 coordinate 25,752,511, forward strand.
CAGCTTTGAACTGGGACCAGTGTAAAATTTTTCGTTTTGTAAAAAGAGTTAAATAGTTACATGTAACTACATCTTGTACTATTGGATATTGACTAATTGATTGCATGGTGTTTAATAGGGGTGAAACAATACGGTAAAAAGCGTATTGCAATATATTGCAATACGGCTGACCCGTATTGCAATACGTATTGCAATATGCTGTATATGCTGGCATTTAGCATATCTGACCACTTGTAGTCACTATTAGGGTAGCATATGCTCAAAAGGTGATAAAGAAAACTAGTACATGTGCTTGGAACTCTTCCATTCTTTCAAGATAATGAACTAAAAAGCAATTGTTTCGCATGAACAAATAAAAACAAACTGAAATTGACTAGTCTTTAACACTCACTATCTCGACGATTTTCGTCTGCCATTTTTTTTTCTTCAAGAGCGTACTTGTTTATATAAAAACCAGCGCTACTATACCGAACTTCGGGACATGGCTCAACAGAGTAGACAGTGCGATGCACTAACTTACTCAGTTGCTTACTGCACTAACACTAATACTTTGCCGCTTAACTACTGGAAAACGCAAAAATAAGTGTGAGCAAAGTTATAAGAAATTAATAACATACAAACTCCATTGATCCAAAAGCATTAAAGCTCGACGTTTATTTGGAGTTCGTGTCGTGAATTTTATGTGGTCATAGTTTTACCTAAACACCGGTGACACCGCCTGTGGAAAAAAATAAACAACTTTCGCTTTCGGAAATCTTTAGAACTGTAAGTTGAAAAACGATCGATTTCTGACAGAATTTTTGGGAAAACCAGACTTTCTGATGCAATTAAGAGAAGTTGACATATTGCAGAAATACCGATACGGTAAAATTCGAACCGGTTTCGGTTTTTTCTTTGAATAGACCGCGGTTAATCGGTTAATCGGTAAACCGTTTCACCACTAGTGTTTAACGCCATTTTCAATATTATTTCAGTGGTATTGTGGTGGCCAGAGCACCTATCCATGCTTTTCTGGAGTTTCTTTTACCAGCACTACTGCGACTCAATGACCTTTGCGGACAGTGTGGATTAAGATCAGACTGCACAGAGCATGCAGTCTGACCTTGGATCTACACTGTCCGATAAGAGGATATCTTTTCTCCAAAATGTAACTTTGAAATAGCAATATTCAGGTGTTTACCATTGGCTTGGAAGTTTCATGTAACATTTTTCAGCAGGTTAAGGGTTAAACTTAAACTGGATTATAGTTCACCAATAGCACGCATAGCCCTGGCAGCTCATCCGATAGCATACAGGACCTAAGAACAGGAGGTCGCTGGTTCAAACCCCAACTAGGCAAATTTCTTTTCGAGGATTGATGATAGTCATTGCGACAGGATACATTTCTCTCTCACAATTCGACGATGGTTATGTGGGAAAGCAGCCAGTGGTTTGGAAAGAATATTGTGCGGAGTACTGGTAAAAGAAACTCCAGGAAAGCATGGGTATGTGTACTGGCCACTGCTACATAACTGGAATAATATTGAAAACAGGGTTAAACACCATACAAACAATCAATCAATCAAATTTGCTAGTCTGTCAGTACTTTCAGTACTTTGATTGAGTTATCCAATGGTTAAGAATTTCAACTCTGGCTTACTCCATATTTTTTCAGTGATCTCCCCTGGTGGTAAAATCTTGTGTAGGCCATAACTCATTAATCAGTGGAGTTATTTTAGTGGTAGGTAGTAGAGATGCTAGGAACATGGAATAGGGGTGTCACAATATACAAGAATAACTCTGACCTTAGTGTAAGAGTTATCTCCCCTACATATATTTTGGATGCAGATTATCATAATTTTTAGTGCATGCAGCAGGCTGTATTTTTCTCATGATTTTTTTATTCTTTGTTGAAAATCAGGTATGAGCAAATGCAAAATTAAGTTTCTCAGACTTGCGCTTCAAGATTTATTATCTTTACAGGCAGTTGCCCTTATTATGCCCCGCCATAAAATTGTAGATGGGCATATAGTGTTACCCCTGTGTGTTCTTGGAGAAAGTCTTGTTGATTTTCAGCCCCTAACTTTGACAGGCATAGTTAAATTTCAAAACAATTTGGCCTGAATGATTGCAATGAACAGATAACATGTCTTGAGCAAAACTGTGTTGCCAGCTCACAGTTCAAGGTCACAGTGCCTGAAGAATATTTTTACATATAGTGTGTATACATACTATACCATGATTGTGACTTATGTCATGTGGGGACATCCTTGTTGTTGACGCATTTCTAGTTTTTTTTCTCACAGCTATTATGGCCATTTGACATTTTAGCCCCTTATTTCATTTCTGTGGTACTTCTCAGCAACCACTAAATTAATGAAACTTCATAAGAAGCTTTCCAGTAAGGGGGAAATGATTTTACTTTCAGAATGTTTGGTTAGATGATTTTCCTTTGAGTTATGGCCTTCTGAATTTTTAGCTCTGCTGTTTTCAAATAAAATATTGAGGTATTGTCATGGCCCAGTAGTTGCCTGCATCCCTTAGCAAATACTTTGACATTTTTTAATAACTTTTCTATTACTGAAGATATTTATTTCAAACTCTGATCAATTGTTAACTATCAAAAGGACAACCCATACGGCAAAGGCCATCAAAATATTTTGACACAGTTACGCCCCTTTCTCTGCTTACAATTTTTTCTTAAGATTTAGCAATTGCAGCTGAGCGTTGGTACCTGCATGTGCTGCTTTTGTTTCTTTTTTATGATTAAATGGTCAAATTTTAAAGCATGTGGAGAGAAAACATCCTACACCTACTGTTACTTTATATGACAATAACACATTTGGAGAACAAGATGTGTCTGATGGCTGTTGTTGTGTTGTATGTCTAAGTTTGAGTTTGAATAGAGACCTGCACTCTCACATTTGACAAAATGTGGTGGGCAAAAATCTGCCTTGTATGACAATTTCTAAGCCTTACTTTTGGGTTAGACTGTCCAGCTGAAATATTGGATGGTGCTTATAGTTAATCAAAAATAGATCTGACCCAGTGACCTAGTTTTTGACCTGACATGACCCATTTTCAAAGTCATCCAAGGTGTTAAAGACAAACATTCTGACTAAGCTTCATGAGTGTCGGACTGAAAATGTGGCCTCTAGAGCCTATTGTGCACACTCTAAAGGCAACATTTTGAGTTAAAACTCATGAAAGTTCGTCAAAATGTTTGTCTTGATTATATTGTGGACAAGTTCGAAAATGGGTCACATCAGGGCAAAATCTAGGTCACAGTGTCAGATCTATTGAAAGCCTTGTGTTTGCTCTAGAGAACAAATTTTCAGTCCAATACTTATGAAGGTTAGTCAGAGTGTTTGTCTTGATATTTCTGACTAGTTTGGAAATGGGTGATGTTGGGTCAAAAACTTGGACAACAGGTCAAATTTTTGTAAAACCTTGTGTGCACTGCACAGGCTACATCTTCAAACAAATACTCATGAAAGTTGGTCAGAATGTTTGTCTTGGTAATGTCTCCGACAAGATTTAAAATGGTTAAGTTTGGGTCAAATATTAGGTCACTAAGACAAATCCTGGAAAAGCTTGTGTACACTTGTGAGGCCACATATTTGGTCCAATGCTCATGAAAGTTTGTTGGAATGTTTTTTATGATACCTAAGAACGGGTTGGGAATTGGTCACTTTGGGTCAAATAGGCTCAGGTGAGCAACCTTAGGGCCATGATGGCCCTCTTGTTTCTAGAATGATATTTTAATGCCTGCTTGGTTTATTCTGCACTCTTAGGGTTCAAGAGTAGCTCAGATGTTTATAACAATGATATGTCAAAAGTCTGGATAAACATTTATCTATTCCCCCATCCCTCCCAAAGATGCAAAGAGCGATATTTAATCCACTTACATATACCAGAAATACTTCCTTGTAACCCTTACAGCTGATCTATAGATAATCTTTCCATCTGTCTGCATTTAGCCTAACATTCAGGCCCTGCATTTGAGTCCTTCTAATAAACAAGGTGTGCAACTATAATTGTAAACTCAGGGATATGTGTTGTTACTTGCTCTTTATCTAAAATGCAGACATTGAGAACATTATATTAGTGTATTTGTTTTGCAGTTTTATTTTATTATTTTTTTTAATGAAAATGCTCTATGTAACAGACTGATACCAGTCTGGTTTGCATTCAGCTGTAATGGACATTATGTTAATCCTTCCAAGCCAGTCCCTTGTTTTAACAACAGTGTGAAGAGAGAGGCTTTTGAAAACATTGTGGGAAAAGAAGAAAATGCTGGTAACCTTTCTCCCTTTTGTAAATTGTTTTGTATTCTTTCAAAAACAAATCCTGGTGTTTGAGCCATGTGTTAGCAGGTCTATTGGACATCAACAAATGCCAGATAAGAAATATGGGTGAACAGAGACAAATGGATATGAAATTTTGTTTTCTGTCAGACATCTGTTAGGGCCTATGGGTAAAGTGTGATAGATAAGCTAACAGGTTGTGCATTTGTTTCACAATGTTTAAAGATGTTCCATGTTTCTGTAAGTGTATTGGACACCTTACCCGTCCCTGAAAAATTATTGACTGAACACTGGGTGTTGAAATCATTGCTGAAAAAAAAAAGAAGTAGTTTCAGAAACTGTCTGACTCTATGACCCCCTATTGACACTTCCCCTGGATGTCTCTTTTTAGCTCACCTGGGCACAAAGTGCTCCAGGTGAGCTTTTGTCATCATGCCGTGTCCGGCGTCTGTCGTGCGGTCGTCAACTTTTTGTTCCTTCTGAGTACCAGTTTTGCTTGCATAAATCATCCATTCAGTACAACCAAGGGGTCCTGCGTGGCTCAGTGGTAAAGGGTAGAACTCGTAACCTGGAGGCCCCAGGTTCGAGCCTCACTGGGTCCACTGGGTTTTTCGTAAGAGTGTCCTTGGGCAAGACACTTCAGAGCCCTAGCCTTGTACTGGTGAAACCCAGGAAATACATGAATATGTAAGCTGTCGCCGTGATATGACCGAAATACTGTTGAAAGCGGCATAAAACACCATTCAATCAATCAATCAATACAGCCAAATTTGGTTGGTGGATAAAAAGAAGAATGAAAAAACCTTGCACTAATCAAGACTTTTTCTCCTTTTCCACATTGATGTGCTGTGCACACTGGTGACTGGTGACTTGGTATAATTATGTCACTTACGATGGAACACCTCAGAAAGTCTGTAGATCTACAACCTGTTGTAAAAATGTTTTTCTTAGTTTCACAACAAATCAGACTCTTCAATAAAATAGAGGAAACAGTATTATCAATTTCTTTTGGCAACCACTCTTTGAAGGCAGGATCTTTCAACCATTGGTCTTGGAAAGATCGTGAATGCTTTTTTTTTTGGTTGGGGAAGCCATCTCCAGTTTCAGTATAGAAATGCCAAGTAAAAGCTGTTTTCCTGTGATCAGTTCACTGGAAAAGACAGTATAGCCCTAACTGGGTAACCATTCAAAGAGAAAGAGATCTATTTTTAGAGTGTCTCTGTTACATCTTGGCATTCCAAGATCTGTTTATAGACATTTTAGAATTCAGATGGTTAGTTTGTACAGGAGAGTTAACCCTTTATCGCACAATGCCACCTTTTGATGCCCCTGGAAAAGAAGCCTTCTAAAAACATTGTGGGAAAAGGAGAAAATGCTGGTAACCAGCATTTTCTCCATTTCCCAGAATGTTTTCTACCCTATCGAAGAAAAGTTGCACCATTTGAGCCACATTGAAATTGTCGTCTGCAAATGCTTTCAATTTGGACATGGCTAAAATTTTGTTGTCTGGTAATGGGTTAAATCATTGTATTTTTGGAATTCTTTTTTTGTTATTGATGTTGTTAAATTAAATCCTCGCCAGGCATTCACAAGAGGAGATTCTCAGTAGGGGCACTATTAACCCTTTGCCAAACAATCCCAACTTTTATTGACCCCAAGGAAGAAGGCTTTTGAAAATGCTGTGGGACAAGGAGAAATTGATGGTAACCAGCATTTTCCCCTTTTCCCACAATGTTTTTCTGCCCTTCCAAAGGCAAATTTCAATTTGTAAGTCACATGTGTAATTTCATCATATGCAAATACTTTTGATTTGGACAAGTCTAAAATTTGATCATGTGGTACAAGGTGTTTGTGTTGAAATGGGTAAACTTAATTGATCCAATATGGAGAAAACACAGGTTAACAACAGTTAAATAGAGGATAACAAACAAACAAGCATCATGGGATGAGGTGCAACAGCTGTTTGGATATAATTCAGCAAATTTTTGCCAATATTAAAAGTGATAATTCAAACCCTGTAACAGCCAATCCTCAGTTTTCATGTCCCTGGACAAGAAAGCTTTCGAAAACATTGTGGAAAAATGCTGGTAATCAGCATTTTCTCCTTTTTCCACAATGTTTTTTCAGAGAGCTTAATCTCATTTTGTACCAATTTTGAATTTGTTGTCTGCAGATGTTTTGAATTTGAAAGAGCCCAAAATTTGTTGTTGGTGAAAGGATCAACGGCAAAGCCTGTGTAGGCAGTCTGTTGTTGTTTAACTCTTTACCAAACTGACAGAACTTTAGATTTGACTCTACCAAATTCAGAGTTTTTGCAGACGACAGATTAAGTGTGGCTCTAATGATGAAATTTGTCTCTGACAGGGTAGAAAACATTGTAGGGAAAAGGAGAAAATGCTGGTTACCAGCAATTTCTTCTTTTCTCTAAATGTTTTCCAAAAGGCTTCTCTCTCAGGGTTGTTGAAACAGAGAATTATTTGGTAATGGGTTGACCATTAACCACACAATCTTTTGTTTTAATGACCTTGAGGAAAAAGGCTTTTGAAGAAATTGTGGGAAAGGGAGAAAATGCTGATTACCAGCATTTTCTCCTTTTTCCAGAATAATTTCTACCCTCTCAAAGGCAAATATCCAATTAGCAAGATTTTAGTTGTGGTCTGAAAAATTTAATGCTCTATGAATAGGGGGCCTGATGCATCTGCAAAACATATCGACCCATGTCAGCCTTTGCAGTCGGCCCAGGCTGACATGTGTTGAACCCTTTTGCTATTTGTAATTTTCTGCATTGGCAAAGGACCATTCTACCTCCAAATCCAGTTGATTGTTAGACTAAATGGATTTTATGGACCCAACAAGTTATTTCTTGCTTGGTACAGTGCATTATGGAGATACATTAACCCTTTACCACAAGATCTGGACTTTTAAGGACCATGAGGAATGAGACTTTTAAAAACATTGTGGAAAAACCTGCATTTTCTCTTTTTTTCCCACAATGTTTGCTATCCCTTCAACGACAATACCATAATTTTAGCCACCTTGAATTTGTCGCCTACAAATGCTTTCAATTTCAACAACTCTGAAATTTTGGCGTTGAGTAAAGGGTTAAGCTCCCTTTTGCCAGAGCACTGGCAGTAAAAAAAAATCTAGTAAAAAAAAAAATGTGTTTCAGTAAAGATTGAATGGTGTTTTACGCCGTTTTTAACCCTTAAAGTGCCTTTCACGACTTTAGTTGTGTTTGCGGCCAGTGTAGATCAAGATCAGACTGCACAAAACGTGCAGCCTGATCTTTGATCTACACTGTCCGCTTAGCAGAATCACTAGACAAAGCAACCATGAAATTACAATTACTTGGGTCATATTTCCAGGGTGAAAATGTCTGACAGGTTTATTCGGCGCTCTAACGGTTAATATATTTTTAGTCATGTCACAGCAACAGCTCACACATTCATGTATTTCATGGCTTTCACCAGTACTGGGCTAGGGCTCTGAAGTTTCTTGCCCAAGGACACTTCCATGAAAAACCCCGTGGATCTAGTGAGGCTCAATGAGTCACTAACACTTAACCACTGAGCCACCCAAGACCCCTGATTGGTTTGGTAAAGATTAATAGGATAGTTCTTTTAGATAATCGTGAGAACCTTTGGACTTAATTAGGCAAATGCTGGGTTAAATTCCATAGTAAAATGTTTTAGCATTGTCTATTAACCTGTCCATAATGACTGACTGTTTGTCCTGGCTGTCTGCAGGTTCTCGGTCTTCTCTCTATAAAAATATGAACTCCTTCAGGAGGGGATATCAGCTCAACACTTGTTGCCACTGCTGCATTTGTCTTGTTGCTAAAACTGTAACTTAAGAATGAACACAATGCATACATGACAAAAAGCATCTATAGATCTATGTCATTAACCCTTTACTGCACATTGCCGCCATTTAACGACCATGGGAAAGAGGCATTTTGAAAACATTGTGGGAAAAGGAGAAAATGCTGGTAACCAGCATTTTCTCCTTTTCCCACATTGTTTTCTACCCTATCAAGAGAAAATTGCACCATTTGAGCCACATTGAAATTGTTATCTGCATAATGCTTTCAGATTGGACAAGACTAAAATTTTGTCGTCTGGTAAAGGGTTAATATTCTTCAGGAAATTAGTAACTTCCCTGTGTATCACTGCAGATAAAACTCATACTTAGCCCTCTGGTGGACACACAATCCAATGTTTTAATGATACTGAAGAAAAATACTTTTGAAAAGCTTGTGGGAAATTTTAGAGAAAGTACTGGTAACCAACAATTTCTCCTTTTTATGCTATCTTTCTACCATTTCAAAGACAGAAATCACCATTTGAGGGCTTGATTGAATGTGTCCTCTGCCAGTGCTCTCAAATTGGTTGAATCTTGAATTTTGTCGTTTGGTAAAGGTTAGGCCTTACAATCCTGCCATTTGTACCAGAAATTGACCAGGAAATACCATTATTATTATGTCTGTAAAGTTCTTTTCCCTGTAACCACATTAATCTGAGTTTTAACAACCCTGAAGGAGAAGGCTGTTGCAAGCATAGTGGAAAAAGGAGAAAATGTTGGTAACCAGCATTTTCTCCCGCTCGCACAATGTTTTCTATCATGTCAGAGAACTTCAGTTCATTTATATCACTTTTAATTTTATTGTCTGAAGAAGTTTTCAGTATGGAAGAGTCTAACATTTGTGGGTTAAGAGTTAATTCATCTTTTTTACACTGGGGCCATTTAACTCTTTACCAAACAACAGAATTTTACACTGGTCCAAATTGAAAGCATCCGCAGACGACAAATCAAATGTAGCTCAAAAAGTAAAATTTGTTTTGGGAAGGGAAGAAAACATTGTGGGAAAAGGAGAAGATGCTGGTTACCAGCATTTTCTCCTTTTCCCACAATGTTTTCAAAAGGCTCTTTCTTCAGGGTCATTAAAAGTCGGGATTGCGTGGTAAATGGTTAATTTTACCTTATTATGTAAGAATTTCTTGTAAAAAAACGAGAAATACATGTATAAGATATATTTTTCTGTGCAATGATAATAGACTGTAAGGTTAAACTTTGTGAAAAGATGCAAATTTGGGAGTTTAAAAAACAGAATGGTCATTTAGCAGTCAGTATCTCCATCCAAAGTTTCTGGGTTCGAATCCTGTAATGAGTGGGGCCAACTTTTGAACTACCCATATTAGAGTATTACCTTTAAAGTATTACAGCGAGAGAACTGGATAAGGTTTCCAGGAAGCAACCATTGAGAGTGATTAATATAAGTTTAAAGAAATTTCTGTTGCAATTGATGTAAAATAAATGTGTTTAAACAAATGAACAATCCTGCAATTTGTACCTTTGTTGGAAAAGGAGAAAATGAACATAAACAGCCTTTTACATAGGTGCACTGACTCCAGTGATATGACCTAAGTTGATTATGTGACAATGGTGTTAAACTCTAAATACAAACAAACAAACAAAACTGGGCCCTCAGCTCTTTTCTTTTTCCTTACTATTTCACAAAAAAAGATGATTGTGAGGAATGAAAGGGTCTCAGGTGAGCAGTAAAGTATTAATGGTCCTCTTGTTATAATCAGTTATTGCAAATTAATGAGGGATTGGCTGAGATCATGTTGACACTACCTTGTATTGTGCTGATGCTTCTTGATTGACCCTTAACCAAACAATCCCAGAATTTAGCTACCCTGAGAAAGAAAGCCTTGGAAAACATTGTAGGAGAAAAGCTGGTAAATGGCATTTTCTCCTATATTCCCACAGTGTTTTATTAGCTAACCTGAGCACAAAGTGCTCATTGTGAGCTATTGTGATCGTGCTGTGTCCATCGTCTGTCATGGGTCGTGCGTCTTTTTACCTTGTGTACGCTCTAGAGGCCACATTTTCAGTCCAATCCTCATGAAACTTGGTCAGAATAATTGTCTTGGTAAAATCTTGGACGAGTTCGAAATGGGTCATGTGGGATCAAAAACTAGGTCACTAGGTCAAATCTTCGAAAAACCTTGTGTACGCTCTAGAGGCCACATTTTCAGTCCAATCCTCATGAAACTTGGTCAGAATATTTTTCTTGATAAAATCACGGACAAGTTCGAAAATGGGTCATGTGGAATCAAAAACTAGGTCACTAGGACAAATCTTCAAAAAACCATGTGTACGCTCTATAGGCCACATTTTCAGTCAGATACTTGTGAAACTTGGTCAGAATGTTTGTCTTGATAAAATCTGGGACAAGTTTGAAATTGGGTCATGTGGGGTCAGAAAGTAGGTCACTAGGTGAAATCTTTGAAAAACCTTGTGTACGCTCTAGAGGCCACATTTTCAGTCAGATCCTCATGAAACTTGGTCAGAATGTTTGTCTTGATAAAATCTCGGACGACTTCGAAATTGGGTCATATGGGGTCAAAAACTAGGTCACTAGATCAAATCTTAGAAAACCTTGTGTACACTCTAAAGGCCACATTTTCAGTCAGATACTTGTGAAATTTGGTCAGAATCTTTGTGTTGATAAAATCTCGGACGAGTTCGAAATTGGGTCATGTGGGGTCAAAAACTAGGTCACTAGATCAAATCGTAGAAAAACCTTGCGTGCGCTCTAGCAGCCACATTTTCTGTCAGATACTTGTCAATTTTGGTCAGAATATTTGTCTTGATAAAATCTGGGACAAGTTCGAAATTGGGTCATGTGGGGTCAAAAACTAGGTCACTAGGTCAGATCTTCGAAAAGCCTTGCGTACGCTCTAGAGGCCACATTTTCAGTCAGATACTTGTCAATTTTGGTCATAATGTTTGTCTTGATAAAATCTCGGACGAGTTCGAAATTGGGTCTTGTGGGGTCAAAAACTAGGTCACTAGGTCAGATCTTCGAAAAACCTTGCATGCGCTCTAGAGGCCACATTTTCAGTCAGATACTTGTCAATTTTGGTCAGAATGTTTGTCTTGATAAAATCTCGGACGAGTTGGAAATTGGGTCATGGGTCAAAAACTAGGTCACTAGATCAAATCTTTGAAAAAACCTTGTGTATGCTCTAGAGGCTATAATTTCAGTCTGATCCTCACGAAACTTGGTCAGAATGTTTGTCTTGATAAAATCTGAGATGAGTTCGAAATTGGGTCATGTGGGGTCAAAAACTAGGTCACTAGGTCAGATCTTCGAAAAACCTTGTGTACACTCTAGAGGCCATATTTTCAGTCAGATACTTGTGAAATTTGGTTAGAATGTTTGTCTTGATGAAATCTGAGACGAGTTGGAAATTGGGTCATGTGGAGTCAAAAACTAGGTCACTAGGTGAAATCTTAGAAAAACCTTGTGTACGCTCTGGAGGCCACATTTTCATTTCGATCCTCAGTAAACTTGGTCAGAATGTTTGTGTTGATAAAGTCTCGGATGAGTTCGAAATTGGGTCTTGTGGGGTCAAAAACTAGGTCACTAAGTCAGATCTTCGAAAAACCTTGCATGCGCTCTAGCGGCCACATTTTCATTCAGATACTTGTCAATTTTGGTCAGAATGTTTGTCTTGATAAAATCTGGGACGAGTTCGAAATTGGGTCATGTGGAGTCAAAAACTAGGTCACTAGGTCAAATCTTAGAAAAACCTTGTGTACACTCTAGAGGCCACATTTTCAGTCAGATACTTGTGAAATTTGGTCAGAATGTTTGTGTTGATAAAATCTCGGACGAGTTCGAAATTGGGTCATGTGGTGTCAAAGACTAGGTCACTAGGTCAGATCTTCGAAAAAACCTTGTGTACGCTCTAGAGGCCACATTTTCTGTCAGATACTTGTGAAATTTGGTCAGAATGTTTGTCTTGCTGAAATCTGAGACGAGTTCAAAATTGGGTCAAAAATTAGGTCACTAGGTCAGATATTCGAAAAACTTTGTGTATGCTCTAGAGGCCACATTTTCAGTCAAATACTTATGAAACTTGGTCAGAATGTTTGGCTTGATAAAATCTCACACGAGAGTGAAATTGGGTCATGTGGGGTCAAAAACTATGTCACTAGGTCAAATCTTAGAAAAACCTTGTGTACGCTATAGAGGCCACTTTTTCAGTCAGATGCTTGTGAAATTTGGTCGGAATGTTTGGCCTATTGAGTCAGGTGAGTGATCCAGGGCCATCATGGCCCTATTGTATCATTTCAGGGACAACTCCCATTATCTTCTCAGAATTTGTGGTTTGCAAGTGTTCTTGATTTATAGAAGTCTGAACCTTTAAAGTGCCTTTCACAACTATAGTTGCATTGCGGCCAGTGTTGACCTACACTGTCTGCTTTGCTGAAACACTTTAGACAAGAGCAACCTTGAAATTGTGAATATATGGGTCTTATTTCTAGACTGTTGATTGATTGAATTGTGTTTTATGCTTTATATCTTGTATGTCCTGGGTTTCACTGGTACTAGTTTTTCTCGACTGAAAGAGTGAATATTTTAAGACTTGGATGATTTCGAAGTTGTCTGTTCTGATACAAAATTAACGAAATATGATTAGAAATAGATGAAACCAACCTTAGACAACCAATTACATGTACTGCTATGTGATGGCTGAGACTTGGCCTGAATAGTTTACAGAAATTTGGACAGAGTAAATCAGAGATCTGCAGACAGCCCATTCAGTAGAGTTTGTTCTTAATTTACCTACCATATTTTACAATTAACCCTTAGAGCAGTGAATTAATGGAATGGCCCTTTCCAAAGAGGAAAAACAGTTGAACTGTTGCTTAATGTCAAAGTTCTTTTTGCAAGAATATGTAGTAATGTAATGGATATTGAAGATCCAAGGTCAGAGTAACAGAATGTGCAAACTGATCTGATCTATACAGTATCAAGTGGACGGATTATGCCAGTTCCAGTGATTTAAGGGTAAAGTCTGCATAAGCAGCTGGAGAATCTGTGCTTTCCTGGAGTTTCTTCTACCAGTACTTTGCACAATTTTCTTCCAAGGCCACTGGCTGCTTTCCCATTTGACCATCCTTGAAACAGTGAGCAGCAGTGAGAGAGGAATGAATCCTTTTGCAATGACTATCATCAATTTTCTGAAAGAAATTGGCCTCAAGTTTGAGATTCTGACCACTGATCCCCTTGGTTTCAAGCCCTGAATGTTTCTGACTGAGCAACCAAGCTGTACTGAAACTGGAGGAAAAGAGTGTTCAAGATGGAGACTTATTATTAACCCTTATCCTGCTAAGTAAGTGAAATGAAATTTTCAAGCTGATTGTAAAAACCCAAATAATGCTATTTCAAACTTATCCTTTGGAGAAAAATATCTTCTTATCGGACAGTGTAGATCCAAGATCATACTGTACGTTCTGTGCAGTCTGATCTAGATCTACATTGTCAGCAAAAGGTTGGTAAGTCTGGCTCAGCAGTCAAAGGGGTTATAGGTGGCTGTATTGACCGAGTTTCCGTTACAACAGCTATCAATGTTTGTATAATAATAGAGTATTAATGCTTGTTGGGGGAAAAGTTAATAAAATGTCAACTTCTGTGAGGAGCCTGGCCGTCGTAAACTTGCAATATTACACAATCTTCTTTCATGTATTGATCTCAGCAGATTGAAGTTATTGTGACTGAAATACCAAAGCGATAAAATCCGCTAGATATTAATAATGTTTCATTAGCGTGGTTCACGCTTTCAAGCTCTATATTAGGATCAGTTATTCTCATTCAATGCATTATGACTATGCATTTGAACTGACCCTTTTAATATTATTCTTTATAGTGACTCATTAACGGAATGCGATTATTTTTCAGTTGGTAACCAAATTTTTTATTGGTTTGGCCATTATGTCTCTCTAGATATCAGACAGTGTATGTCTTAGATCATATTTTTTATGTTATCTGATCTTGATCCACTCTGTCTGAAAAAGGATTTTTAATTATGAACTTCAAAGTTCATATAAAGGGTTGAAAGGCTTGCCTTTTTGATCAAATAATTTGTTGGATGACCATTGGGGTATTATAATCCTTTGCCACATAGTCCCGAGTTTTTACATCCTGGACAGGGAAGGCTTTCGAAAACATTCTGTTTCAAACCTCTCAAAGACGAATCTCATGATTTTAGGCACATCTAATTTGTAGTATGCAAATCCATTGAATTTGGACAAGTCTAGAATTTTGTTGTTTAGATCAAGTGTTTTGTTTAATGTTATGTTGTTTCAAGAGAGGAGTCTGAGATGCTTGGGCTCTGTAATACCTTGCTGGATGACACTTGTGAGAGACCATTGCCAGCAGCTTGGTCAAACCCCAAAATCCTGATTAGAATTAAATCTAATGCCTTTAAACCTGAGTGACACAGGATCCAGTGTTTCATTGCAACTGACCACACTTAGTCTTGTTGTCTGGCAGTGCTGCCTTTGATCAAAGCACTACAGGTTTGTAGGGCTGTATCTTTGAAACATGGGGAAAAACATTTTTTGAGCTTCCACCGAGATATAAAAGAAGTACAACAAAAGCAGTATAGTATTTATGACTCAAGATTTGTCTTGTTCTTCAAATATTCTGCTACAGGGAATGATGGGTAAGCCAAGGTACATATAACTGAGGGACTCCCACATTTTCTAAATGACCCAAAATTTGTGTGTGTGGCTTTTTTTTTCATTTGATGAAATGACCCCCACGCCAGAAAGTCCAGAGAAAACTCTGATAACTTTATTATTACGTGAGGCTGAACATTCAGTGGTTTCCAGACATCTGTACTATTATTGTCCAAGGATTAATTTATCTAAACAAACACTGTGAGGTATAGGCTGTAAGAATTTACCTGGCAGGGCTGAGCTGTGTTATAGTTCACTCCATTTTAGATCGAGGTTAATCGGAAATCACTGAGTAGCCGTAATGGATCGATAAAGTACTGTTATGATGTGTGTTTACGTAGATTTACGACAAATAATTCCAAACTGGCTCGAGGCCACTAGAATGAAAAATGGAGGGGTCGACTAATGTCAAAGGTTAGCCACGCCCTGCCAGGTAAATTCTTACAGCCTATAAAGTTTATAAGGGGTTAGAGCACATGTATACGAATTTGGGAACCCAACCTGGGAACATTATTTTGAAATTACATGTATGTATTGAAGACACAACTCTCATGGTTGTATTATCTCCTTGATGCATTATACCAAGCAAGTCATTACATAGTAATGGATCCATAAAATCCATCTAATGTCTTACAACAGACTCAGTCATGAGGTACACTGGTCTACTGGCATGCAGAAAATTGACTAATAGCAAAAATATTCAACCTATTCTGGTCAGCATGGGTGAAGTGCACAGGCTGACCAGGTTGGATAACTTTTTGCAGATGCATTAAGCCCCCTTTTCACAAAGCATTGCTCATGTAGTACTTACAATAGCAGTGGATATTACTTAAGTGGTCCAAGTAGAATTGAAATCTTGTGCTGTAGTATGAGAGAAATGTAAACTTGCTATTAAATACCTGTGTATATTACTTTCTAATCTGGATTACCTGCCCCTACCACTACATTATTGGGTCAGGCAAAGCGCAATAATGGCGGCTTTCTAGGTGTCCTCAAGCATACCACTGCACGCTTCTCCGTTTTCCCCAATTTTATGTTAGCCAGTTTGATCAGTTAATAAAATGAGGTCATTTTTGTACAAAAAATACATTACCGAATCTAAAACGTGCTGTTGGGGTATGGTTTAAATATAAATTCGACTATGAATCATTTTAAAAGTAGCCCTGTTTTCGGACGTTATATAGGTCCATTGAACAAGTCAGATATTTAAAGCATTTCTGATATGTAGTTTTTCTTGCTAAATAAGAACAACTTTCTCCATTATTTCTAATTTTGACCATGGCTAGTTCGAAAAGAACATGTTTACATGTGCCTTAAGACCCCAGACCACGGTTGTCGGTGAAATGTGTGTCGATTGTCAACACTCCAAACAGAACTTCTTCGACAGAATGTCTATAGAATCAGTCTGAAATGATAAAGAGCACTTAAATGCAACAGCATAACCCCAATTTCTTAGATTTCATCAGGAAATCATGTTAAGCTTGTGAAATTACTGACCAATACAGGCAACTGGCATGGTCAGGAAAAAAGTGACAAAATAAGCCATTTTAGCCTTTATTCCGAAATTCATAAAATGCAAACCCAGAGGCTAGCCTGAAAATGCCAAGCTAAATTGAAACTCAAAACAATACATAATTTGGGGATAAAATGAAAAATAGCATGTTACCATGTTATTTTTTTGCAATCTTTCATGGTATTACCCCGCCATTGTTTTTACGGCTAAAGCTAGCCACTAATTCCATGACCCCTCAGTTTCGCATTTGGGTCAAACCTAATGGAACAAAGAAGGAAAGGTCATGACCTCCTGTTTCAAAGACAAACTGAATGCTTCTTTTCAATAATCTTACACAATTCATGGGTGTAATAACTGCTCTTCTTATCAAAATTGCATTGAAAACCTACCTTTCTCCATTATTTCTAACTTTGACCATGGCCAGTTCGAAAAGAACTGTTTACATGTGCCTTAATATACAAGCATTTAAACTGTTGTCTGGAGGTTTTACACTAGTCATAAACTGCTAATTTCTCTTGAGATACCTTCAGTACAATGTACTTACTGCCCTGTCATGGATCATACCATGTTTTCCAAGGTTTGCAGTTATCCTCATCTTACTATACCCCTTTACCAGATGACAGAATTTTAGCCTTGTCCAAATTAAAAGCATTTGCAGATGACAATTTCAGTTGCCATCATTTTCTCCTTTTCCCACAATGTTTTCAAAAGGCTTTTTTCCCAGGGGCGTTCAAAGGTGGCATTGTGCAACCCAAATTTTTCCACATGAAACTGTTCAAAATGCCAAAATTTTTTATCTATCCTTATTTGTTTGGCCACTAGATCTACAGAAATTTCCAGCTAAACCGAGATCAAACCATGCTGTCCTTTCATATATGGCCAGTTTTTTGCCAAGAAATTTGATATCACCTCCCTTGGGTTCATGAATTTGACTAATATATAGCCTTCGTATGCTAAGGCAAGTAATTGATTGTTAATAATTTATTATCTCTAATTGGTTTCTCTTGGGTCATGTGATCAAATGTACGGGGTAATTTTATGTATAGCTTGCTAAATTATTTGTCAATATGCTGCCTGTTAACTTGCTTGACAGATGGGCTTAAAGATTGCTGCCTCAGCAGTTTAGCAGCTGCTTCAGCATTTTCGAGCTATATATATTTTGTACAACTTTAAAGGATAATTTGCTTTTGTGCAGCTTTTGTAAAAAAAAAAGAGAAAAAAATGAGACAGTTCTCACCAGCAGAATTTCACAGAGTCCCAGGTGTTGCTTTGTGCCCTGCAGCAGGTAGAGCTAGGAATTTGATACAACTTCTTCTCTGAAACTACCCATCCAAATTATGAAATGTCAAAGGTCATACATTGTATCATTAAAGAAAAAAAAAACTTATGGGCTGTTTGTAGCAACTCATGGTCGCATTTGCAAACAAATTTTATGATTTGAGCAACATTTAATTTTTCATCTGCAAATGCTTTCGATTTGAACCATGCTAAAGTTTAATGTCGTGTGGCAAAGAGTTAAACTAAAAGAAGAGAATTCTCACTATATATTAACCCTTATGCTGCTGAGTGCAACTCACTAACCTTTTGCAGACAGTGTAGTGTAGTGCATTCTGATCTTGGATCTACACTGTCTGATAAGGAGATATTTTTACCCCAAAAATAAGTTTGAAATATCATGCATATTGGGGTTTTTACTATCAGTTTGAAAGTTTCTTTTAACTTATTTAGCAGGATAAGGGTTAAAGGAAAGGAGCAGATTGCATGTTCTATATAGTTTGATGTTGATCTACATCTTAACCCTTTACCAGACGACAAAATTTTAGTCTTATCCAAATTGAAAGCATTTGCAGACGACAATTCCAGTGTGGCTCAAATGGTGCAGTGTTTCTTTGATAGTGTAGAAAACATTGTGGGAAAGGAGAAAATGCTGGTTACCAGCATTTTCTCCTTTTCCCACAATGTTTTCAAAAGGCTTCTTTCCCAGGGGCGTCAAAAGGCGTCATTGTGTGGTAAAGGGTTAAGGCCTAATGTAGAATGATTTCCTCCAGGACAGCAAGACAGATGAACCATTTTGTCAGCATCCTCATTTGTATTTCGCCAAACATGGTTCAGGCAGGCAGTTGAAACTCCGATGGTTGAAGAAAGCTATGAATATTTTTGTCAGTCTTTAAAACCTTTACCAAACAAACCTTTGTTTTGATGACCATGAAGAAGAAGGCTCTTTAAAACATTGTGGGAAAAGGAGAAAATGCTACAAACCAGCAGTTTTCTCTGTTTCCCACAATGTCTTCTACCCATATCCAGACAAGTTGTATCATGTGAGTCAAATTTAATTTGTCATCTGCATATGCTTTCAGTTTGGTCAAGTCTAAAATATATTATTGTTTGGTAAGTTAACCCTTTATCAGATGACAAAATTTTAGACCAGTCCAAATTGAAAGCATTTGCAGATGACAATTTCGGTGTAGCTCAAATGGTGCAATTTTTCTTTGATAGGATAGAAAACATTGTGGGAAAAGGAGAAAATGCTGGTTACCGGCATTTTCTCCTTTTCCCACAATGTTTTCAAAAGGCTTCTTTCCCAGGAGCGTTAAAAGGCGGCATTGTACGGGAAAGGGTTAAGCTGTACATACAGGGCTGAATTTTGATGGTGTAGCTCTTTTCAGTTAGTATCAACAACCAAATTATTGCTGTTTCAAGACTGTTTTGCCAAGAATAAGTATCAAAGTAACTATATAGATCCTAGATCAGACTGCTTACTTTGTGGAGTCTGATCTTGATCTTTACTGTCTGCAACAGCAACTTAAGCCTGTTCTAAGGCCTTCAAAATGTTCAGGTTGCGTATGTAAATATTTGAATTGTTTCAGTGCTGTACTTAAAGTTTTTCTTAGTGTCGGTAAACAAAGAAATGAATATTTCAACTCCTTCCAAACAACAATTTTCAGACTACTCCCAATTCAAAGTAGTTACCTATGGCAGAATAATTGTGACTCAGATGGTGGAATTTGTCTTGGAAAAGGTATAAAGCATTGTGGGAAAAGAAGAAAACGCTGGTTACCAGTATTTTTAGCTCACTTTGTGATCATACTGTTTCTGTTGTCTGTCCTGCATCGTGAATGCATCAACAAGTACCTTATGTACCCTCTAGAGGCCACCTTTTTTAATCCAAAACTGGTGAAATATAGTCAGAATGTTTTTCTTGGTAATAAGTCAGACCAGTTTGAAAATGGGTGATGTAGGATCAAAAAATGTTGGTCACTGGAAAAATATTGAAAAGCGTTGAGTGCACTCCAAAGGCCACATTTTCAGTCCAATACTCAGGGAAATTGGTCACAATGTTTGTCTTGGACAAGTTTAAAACTTGGTCACATCATCCAGTCAAAAAGTAGGCCATTGATACAAATCTCAGAAAAACCTTGTGTCTTAACCCTTTCCCAAACAAGCCCTGGTTTTCACGTGTCTGCAGTACAAGTCTTTTGAAAACACTGTGGGAAAAGGAGAAATTGCTCGTAATGAGCAATTTCTCTTTTTCCCACAGTGTTTTCTACCCTTTTTGAGAACTTTCTGCCATTTTCATCCAATTTGAAATTGTCGTCTGCAAACTCTTTGAATTTGGACGAGTCTAAAATTTATTGTTTGGGAAAGGGTTAAGAAAACTAGGGCTGGGCCAAGGCCCTTTTTGTCTCAAAATTCCGGCAGTTTTTTCAAAAGCTTTCATCCTCAAGGTTATTGAAACTCAGGATTATGTGGTAAATGATTAAACTTATTACTCTCCAGAGACTTATGAACAGTAAACTAATTTGAAGATTTAATTGTTTGTTTGTATGGTGTTTAATGCAGTTTTCAACATTATTTTAGAAATGAAGCAGTGGACAGTAACTATCCATCCTTTCCTGGAGTTTTCTCTGACCAGCACTTTTCACAATATTGCTTCCCATCATCCACTGGCTGTTTTCCCACATAACAGTCATGGAACCAATGATCAGAGGTGTGAGATAGGAACGAATCCTGCATCAGTCCTCTGTGGAAAATTGCAAGGCTGGGAATTTAAGCTTAAACAACCCCATGGTCTCAAGTCCTGCATGCTATTAATTGCACAACAGAAGCTGGATTTCTTCATCGATTTGGATGATTGAAAACAACTTACAGGGAGCAAATAAACTGTGAATCAAAATGATTATATATATTGAACAATCCCAAGTTTTGACGGCCCATTAGAATGAAGCTTTTGAAACACAGAAAGAAGGAAATGCTGTTAGCCGGCATTTATTCCTGTTCTCTCAATTTTTTAAATCCCCTACTGGCGAAGCCGGAGGGGACTTTAGGTTTGCACTCCGTCCGTCTGTCCGGCAATTCAGTTTTCTGGACTTTTTTTCTAAACGCTGGTACATATTGAGCTCAGTTTTGCTGTGTAAGTCACCCACCATCACTTACAGATCAAGTTCGACTTTCGTTCCGGTCCAGTGGTTTTTCACCGATTTACGGGCCTTGGACTTACAAAATTTCACTGATAAAACATTTTTCCGCACTTTTTTTCTAAACGCTGCTACATATAGAGCTGATTTTTGGTGTGTACATCAACAACCATGACTTACACATCAAGTTCGAGTTTTGTCCTGCTCCACTGCTTTTTGACGCATTTACGGGCCTTGGACTTTAAAAATTTCACTGACATGCCAGCGATACATACGGCCGGTAGGGGACTGTGTATTGCTATGCAATACTATCAGTATGCTTGTTCAACCTTTTTTTCGGACAAGTTTCAAATCATTTTATTTGTTTTTTGTAAATGCTTTTTATTTTGACCATTCCAAGATTTTGTGTCTGATAAAGCGTTAAGCTACCACATTAACTTGCTCCGAAAAATGCATGAACCATGCTCTGTGAAAAGTGGGTTAAATGCTGTCCACGTACACTGTCCTCAGTTTAAACGTTTTACTATTGTTCAATTTTCTGCATTTTAAAGGACCAGTCCACCTCATGATTCATTTGTATAGCACATGAAAATAGAACAATTCCTGTATCAGCTTTATTCATTAGCAAAAAGTCCTCATCAATATTTTAATTATGAAAATAGTCGTTATAGAATTAATAACCTGATAAAAATAATAATAAAACTGAGAACCTTTAACAGTCATTTCGTGGACAAAGTGTATGAACCTTTCTTTCTGTAGATTATCCCAGAGGTAAGACTGCTCTTTTGACTACAAGGATTCCTGCATTGTTATATCCCTTTGTCGGTATGATACCAGGGCAATCATTATAAATACTCCCAAAATTTTTACAGAGGCCAAGACATGTTGAGTCGAAATGGATCAAGATATTGCCAACAAGGCTGTAAAAAGCCAAGACAAATAAACAAGTTGTTGATAGTACTTGAACAGAAATGAAAGCATGTTTATTATTGTATTTTGTTTGGAAGGTTGAATGCAGATTTACAAGTTGATAAATCAAAGAATTTCTTCTCCTTGATCCAGTTCCTATCAGAAAGCTGTAAAGAGTTTTTTGTGTCTGCTTCAGTGCAGTTTACCAAATAACGAAATTTTAGACTTGTTCTAATTGAAAACATTTGTAGAGGACAACATAAATGTGACTCAAAAAGTTAAATTTGTTTCTGGACTGTCAGAAAACAATGTGGGAAAAGGAGAAAATTTAATTTTTCATTTATAAATGGTTTCAGTTTAGTCAAGTAGTCCTGCAACAATTAGACCAATTAGAGAGATGGCAAACTTCGGAAACACGTCCGCTCAGGGCAAACTGATGTAACTGCAACTCGTAACAGCTTTTACTTACAGCGTTTTAATGCTTGTACCGTCCTACTGTGATGACCTTATTACAAAAACTACTTTTGACCCTGATAAGATAAAACCTAGAACCATGCATTTGTACTTTAGGCCAACTGTCCAAGAACTTTCAGATCAGTTCAAGAACTGGTGGTGTTCTAGAATTAATGTTCTTTCATTTTTGTGCTTTTAGAACCAGTGTTCAAGAACCATTTGGCTTCTAGAACCTCAGGTCAGGAACTGTTTATTTAGTTCAAGAACAGGTCTTAAGGTTCACAAAAGGTTCGTGAATGCTCATGAACTTTCAGATCAGTTCAAGAACTGATAGTGTTCTAGAATTAATATTTTTTCACTTTAGTGCTTTAGAACCAGTGTTCAAGAACCATTTGAGTTCTAGAACCTCAGTTCAGGAACTGTTTTATTTGTTACATTTTTTTAATACATTGACCAAATTCCACAAACCCTGGTTCTAAAATGGTACCAGTTCTTGAGCAGTTGGAAATCTAGAGATTGGTATGTATGTTTTGCTGTAAATTTGTGTGATGGAAAAAATTAGCAAGCTGTCTTTCATTCAACTTGCATAGAATTGGGTTACGCAACCAGGTGACTCAAAAAGAAAGAAAATGGTGCTGGCATGTCTTGTTTTTACACATTTGCTCATCTTTCAATGGCAAATCCAATCATTTGAGTGGCATTTCATTTGATGTATGCAAGTTTTTTAGTATGGGTGTGGATAATATTATTGTCATTTGGTAAAGAGATGACAATCCAGAAAAAACAATACTAAATTGTTTGTGTATTGTTAGTTACCTTGATTGTCTTTCCTTTGTAGTAACTCACCAGGAAAAAATTATATTTCTAGAATTACAGGTTCAAGAATTTGTTTTAGAATGTGTTCAAGAACATTTTTTTCTGAAGTAAGTTCTTGAACATCAGTGTTCTAGAATGGCCATTTAATGTTCATGATCTTTCCAAGAACTAGATTCAAGAATTGTTCTAGAACTGTTTCTTGAACTCCTCACTGCAAGTTTTTGATTTAGTTCTTGAACATCAGTTCTAGAATGACCACTTAATGTTCATGAACTATTCAAGAACTAGATCCAAGAATTGTTCTAGAACTGTTTCTTGAATTCCTCATAATGAGTTCTTGAACATCAGTTCTATAATGGCCATTTTATGTTCATGAACTATTCAAGAACTAGATTCAAGAAAAGATTCTAGAACTTTTTTTTGAATTCCTCACTGAAAGTTCTAGATTTAGTTCTTGAACATCAGTTCTAGAATGGCCATTTAATGTTCATGAACTATTCAAGAACTAGATTCAAAAAGTGTTTTAGAACTGTTTCTTGTATTCCTCGCAGGGGAGATCTCATCCAAATACCCAACCTATCGTACGTCAAATCTTTCGCCCATGCTATCGATTGCGGTGGTTTTACGGTTTACTTCACATCATTCGCAAGTACTCATGCAACAGTATCATGTAAACACGTTAGAAGGCTCTCATGAGCATACATAACTTTATTGTGCAACAGTAGCCATTTTTGAAAGTTTCTGCAATCCATTTTTGACAATGATACACATTTTTTAGCAATCCTACAGGCGCATTGTCACAATCAGTCACAGGGGCTAAAGACTTTAACTGTATTCTGTCCATAACAAGTCTAGATCTCACAAAAACTGTATTAGCAGTTATATTTTTCAGTGGCATGCAATTTATAAGAGTAAATCAATTCATTGATTTTGTAATTAGATTACAGTCAGTGTGCACACATATTAATCTTCACTGGCATCAGACCTGGAAATAGGCACCCTATAACAATATGTAATTATCACTGAACTCTACCAGACAACATTATTTTAGACTAGTCCAAATTTGGAGTAAAGGGTTAATCCTTTACCACACAGTCCTGACTTTTAATGGGCTCTAGAAAGAAGCCTTTTGAAAAAAGTATGGAAAAAGGAGTAAATGGTGGTAACCAGCATTTTCTCCTTTTTCCCACAATGTTTTCTACCCTTTCATAGAACCTTAGCTCATTTGTGTCAATTTTGAGGTGGTTGTGTGCAGATGTTTTGAATTTGTAATTGTGTAAGAGAGGAAAGGATTAAATGCCAAACAAACAAACAGAAGTGTGGAATTGTTTCATGAAGGCTTAACCCTTAACCACACAATGCAGATCTTTAATGATTCCCCCCTTAGGAAAAGGACCTGTGAAAACATTGTTGGAAAAGGAGAAAATGCTGGTGACCAGTATTTTCTCCTTTTTCCACAATGTTTTCTACCCTTTCAAAGAAAAAAAGTCCCCAAGTTATGCACCGTTTCATTTTGTCATCTGCAAATGCCTTAAATATTGACCAATCTAAAATGTTTTGTGTGGTAAAGTGTTGGAAGGGGAGTGAAATTCCCAAGTGCACTGACAAGATATGGGGAATAGGACTGAAACTGTTTGAACTGATGAGAGGAAAAAGGTGGAATCTTGATTGAAGGCTAATACTATGACAATGGATAGGTTTGCCTTTAATTAATTAAGGTTTGTACTGGCTTGCAAGATGCACCATAAGTGATTACTACTGGCTCTCCCTCATAATGATGTTAACTCTTTACCAAACAATAAAATTTTAGACTTGTCCAAATTGAAAGCATTTACAGACGACAAATTGAATGCTACTCAGAACATGAAATTTGTCTTTGAAAGTTCAGGTAACATTGAAGGAAAAGGAGATATTGTTGGTTACCATCTTTTTCTCAATGTTTCCAAAAGCCTTATTTCAGGGTCTTTAACACTCAGTATTGTGTGTTGAAATGTTAAGTCTGTGCAAAACAACAAAATTTTGGACTTGTCCAAATCCAAAGAAATTAGAGGCAACAAACCAAATATGGTCCAAATGGTGGGGTTTGTCTTTGAAAAGGTAGTAAAGGATAGTGTGAGAAAAGGGGAAAATACTGCTCACTGGCATTGTCTCATTTTCTAACAATGTTTTCAAAGGCCTTCGTTCTCTAGGTCTTGTAATGTCGGGATTGTCTGGTGTGTTGTTAATCCTTAAATGCCAAATAAACCCCAATAGATGTTTTCCAACATGAAATATGGTCCAAATGGTTGCAATTTTAATGGTTGCTTTTGTCCAGAATGTCTTAGAAAAGTGGACAGTGTATATCAAAGATCAGACTGATTATTCTGTGTAGTCTTGTCTTGACTTACACTGGCCAAAAAGGGAACTTAAAGCTGTGAAAGGCATTGTAAATGTTTAATTCTTTACCAAACAACAAAATTTTAGACTTATCCAAATTGAAAGAATTCACAGACAACAAAATGAATGTGACTCAAAAATTCAAATTTATGTTCGGAAGGATAGAAAATATTTTGGGAAAAGGAGAAAACACTGATTAGCTGCATTTTCTCCTTTTCCCACAATGTTTTCAAAAGTTTTCTTTCTGAGGGTTGGTAAAAGTTGGGATTGTGTGGTAAAGTGTGAAGATAAATGACAGATTCATTGCACTTGACAGCTCTTATGAGCATAGTAGAGAGTCAGGAAAAAGGATAAGTATGGTATTACCGTTGCAAGACTGGCTTTGTCAGAAAATGACCCCAAATGCCTTGAACAGTGTAGATCCAAGGTCAGAGAGCATATTCTGTGCAGTCATATCTAATCTGAACAACCCAATGCCTAATGTTAACCATCCTGAGAAAAAAAGGCTTTTGAATACCCTGTGGGGAAAGGAGAAAATGTTCGAACCATATTTAACCCTTAACCCTTTCCCAAACAAGCCCTGGTTTTCACGTGTCTCCAGTACAAGTCTTTTGAAAACACTGTGGGAAAAGGAGAAATTGCTCATAACGAGCAATTTCTCCTTTTCCCACAGTGTTTTCTACCCTTTTTGAGAACTTTCTGCCATTTTCATCAAATTTAAAATTGTTGTCTGCAAACTCCTTCAATTTGGACCAGTCCAAAATTTGTCGTTTGGGAAAGGGTTAAAGAGCCCTTCACTAATATAGTTTATTATTTGTGTAGATGAAGATCAGACTACATTAAATATGCAGTCTGATCTTTAATCTACATTGTCTGCTCTGCAGAGACAGTTTGGACAATGTCAACCTTGTAATTGCTCTTGAGTCTTATTACTAAACTTGAAATGCCAGTTGGGTTTATTTGGTGCTTGCAGAGCTTAGTAGTGCAGCCTATATTATACAGGACTTGAAACCAGGGGGTTGCTTGTTCAGATCCCCAGCTTGGTAAATTTCTCTCAGAGGAATGATGATAGTCATTGCGGCAGGATTGATTCCTGTCACACATTTGATCAGTTTCAATGATGGTTATATGGAAAAGCAGTAAGTGGGTTTTGAGGAATATTGTGGGAAAGTTCTGGTTAAGAAAAAACCAGGAAAGTGTGCACAGGTGCCCTTGCCACTGTAATATAACTGAAATAATGTTGAAAACAGCATTAAACACCATACCATCCAACAAAAATGGTAATTTTGTCTTTAGAAGTGCTTCCAATAAGGTTGATTGTCTGGAAATGTCAGTTACCAAACAACAGAGTTGTTAGACTGGTCCGAATGAAAAGCATTTGCAGACAACATATTAAACGTAGCTGAAATGATAGTAATTGTCTGTGAAAGTGTAGAAAATCTTGTGGAAATAGGAGAAAATGCTGGTTACAACAAGTCATTAGTTTGGAAAGGCTTGTTTATCAGGGTCCATAACCCTTAGGCTGGCACAGGTAGCTCAGTGATTAGCGTATCCGACTTGTGACTAAGTGGTTGCAGGTTCTATACCGGTTGAGGCAAACTATCCGGTGATTGTTCACCTGTGATGCATGTGAGGAAAGTAGTCTGTGACTTGGAAATAAAGTTTTGTCTCTCCTGGTATGAGAAAGCCCAGAACCACATGTGATATGGTATGAGACATAAGCTGTTGAACTCCAATACAAACAAACCATAACCCTTAGAGCAATGAATGAATGAAGTGGACCATTTGAGGAAAAATTTCAGAAATACATGTACTGTCTTTTCAATGTTGTTTGGCCAGATCATAATAACAAAGTAGCAGATAGTGTAGATTCAAGATCAGATTGCACATTCTATGCAGTCTGATCTTGATCAACATTGTCGGCATAAACAACTTCATTTGGTTCCAGCATATTATTGGTTACAATCAGGATTGTGTGGTAAAGAGGTACCAACCACAATGGCATTGAAGAGAGCCTATCAGGTATAATTATCAGATTCATTCAGCTAGAGAAGGGGGGGAAAATGGATGTACATATTACACATATAAATTCATTATTTTGTCGCAGAATTCTCCTGGCACGGGAATGAAAGCCATAAATCAGCCGGCCCAATAATTTTCTTTTCTGTTGGCAACTCCAGACCTTTCATGAAATAAATCAGTTTTGGGATCACTCCTAACCCTTTGAAGTGCTGATATAGTGCAGTGGATCTTTCTAAATTGGTAAAACATCATCCAAGATATTTCAAGGTTGTTTTGGCCAGAATATGTAACAGAGTTTAAGCAGACAGTGCAAAGATCAGACTGCACATTCAAGGCAGTTTGATACTGATCTACATTGTTTGCAAAAGAGCAGTTACTAAAGTTGTGCTTAGTGCTTTTGGGGGTCAAGGTAGGTTGTCAATAAGTGGCTGAAGGCTGTATTTCAGACTGTATCTAAGTATCTGGCTCTAAGTACATCTGAAAATGTTAAGGGGCATTACTCACCTTTCGTAATGACATGACATTCCAATTCTAATTTTCATGGACTTGCTTAATTTCAAAAGAACAAAATTTCTGATAGGCTGGACAAAATGGTTTAGCCATACAGAAATGATATTACTTTCTAAACTTAAATTTAGAACTTGGTTGCCATTAAGATTGGTTGATTTAAGATACATTTATACTCATTTTCAGCCAGTTTTTAACACATTAAAAAAATTTTCCTCTTTTTTTTTTTTATCATGATATAATATTTTCTTGTATCTTCATGCCAAATGTTGCCCTTGACTGTTGCAAGGTTGGATAGATTCTGGAGGCCATCAAAGAAATCAGTTGTGGCACTAAATCCAGTATTAAATTGAACATTTCTGATATATGTATTTATCTGTTAACCCTTTCCCAAACGATAAATTTTAGACTGGTCCAAATTGAAAGAGTTTGCAGACGACAATTTTAAATTTGATGAAAATGGCAGAAAGTTCTCAAAAAGGGTAGAAAACACTGTGGGAAAAGGAGAAATTGCTCGTTACGAGCAATTTCTCCTTTTCCCACAGTATTTTCAAAAGACTTGTACTGCAGACACGTGAAAACCAGGGCTTGTCTGGGAAAGGGTTGAACTATTATATATTGGTAATTTTTGTATATTTACACAGCTAAATAATTCTGAACAATTTATTCTGAAACACACAAGCTCTGAACATGTAAGCTCTCACTCACTGTTACATGACTGAAATAGTGTTGTATAGCTTGCCATATTATAAACACCAGTCAATAAATCAGTTGAATGAAAAAAAGAAATATGCATGAAAATGATTTATAGATGGTACAGTATTGACGCAGCCAAACATTCTACAAAGAAACAAGATTTGCATTTTATTTGTCTTTATGAACATCTCTGACTTTGAAATAGTAGGATTTCTTCACCTATTGCGATACAGATTGAATTCAGAACCAAAGAAAACTCCTAAAAAATTGCTACACGAATGAAAAATTTAACCCCTTACCACACAATACTGAGTTTTAATGACCCTGAGTAAGAAGCCTTTTAAAAACATTGTGGGAACAGGACAAAATGCAGGTAACGAGCATTTTCTCTTTTTCCCACTACGTTTTTAACTCTGGCTAAGACAAAGTCCATCATTTGAGCCACATTTAAAATTTCTGCAAATGCTTTCAATTTGGACCAGTCTAAGATCTTGTCATCTGGTCGTATTTTCGCCTCTCACCTCTGCTGAAGCATGTGAGAAAAGTAGTCGGTGGCTTTGGAAAGAAAGTTGTGTTAGTACTGGTGTGAGAAAGCCAGGAAACACATGTGCGTCACCGACCGCCATGATATGACCTTAGCTGTTAAAGTGGCGTTAAACCCCAATACAACCAACCAACCAACTTGTCATCTGGTAAAGAGTTACAGAAAAGGGAAATGGTAAGGAAAAAACTGGTTGTTGTAAAGACCATTGTGTGATTAGTAACCCATGTTTTCAAAAGTTTGCTTCCCTGCAGTTGTGAAAAAAAGGATTTTTTTTGTGAAGATTGAAAGTAATAAAAAGAAATGTATTGTAACATTGATTTTGTTTCATTATTTTATCGTTTCAGTTTGTAGTTTTGCTGTTCACAAGAGGTGCCATGTGTATGTGTCATTCCAGTGCCCTGGGGCAGATGAGGGGCCAGATTCCGATGTGAGTTTTTTCATGTTTTAATTTTATGTAAAACTTTAATCGACACTTGTTGAAACTTTTTGATCAAAGAAGTTGCTGATATTCATTTACCACAAGGTTTTAACCCTTTACTACACGATCTCCAGTTTTAATGCCCCTTTACGAAGAAGGCTTTTGAAAACATTGTAGAAAAAAGGAGAAAATGCCAGTAACCAGTATTTCTTCTACGACAATCTTTACTACCCTATCACAGATAAATATCATCATTTGACCCACTATAAATTTGTCATCTGAAAATGCCTTGAATACGGGACAACTAAATTTTTGTCGTTCTAGTAAATGGGTTAAAGGGTGGTCTGCATCAAAACGTTCAAAGTCATCAGCTCAAGATCTAGTCTGATCTTGATTTAAACTTGTGGCACAGGCATCTGAAGGTGTGAAATGCTCATAAAGGGTTATATAAATGATAATAATTGTGAATTTTCCAGACTTGTGCTGGTTACTGCTAGTTTTTTAATGGGCTTCAACCTAACAATCTTAAGGGCAGGCAATGACTATCACAATTTCAGGAAACCATATGTTGCATACCATTCAGTTGGTTTAGAATATATTGTAACCAGGGCATTGTGCTAGATATGTAGTAACAACATGTTACATGGTATTGAGAAGTATAAACTATGTAGTAACTATGTTTTGTATAGCATTGATCTCAGTAAAATGTGTAGTAACCATGTGTAACATGGCATTCAGCTTTTTGTTGAAAATATGTATTAATTGAGCTCTCTAAAACGACAATGTAACCATGTGTTACATGACATGGAGTTCTAAACTATCAAGTTACCATGTGTTACATGGCACTGAGCTCTGTAAAAACAACTGTACAGTATGGATTAGAGAGCTTTTTTCATCCTTATTATGCAGTCTAATGTTGATCTGTACCATTGGAAAAAGCAATGTAGGTTGTACCCTTAGTTAAAGAAATGCAAAATAAACTACCGCATCATGTCTTTTGTTCTATTTTATCGACTAGGAAAGGTGCAATGAGAATACTCTCCCTTATTTCTGATAAATTAAAAAATAACAGAAAACTGTGTATTAAGGTAACGGTTTATCTGTGTAAAAGGTCACATTTTATTTCTGATATTCAAACAGTTTTTTTTTTCCCAAGGAACATTAAGGAATTTTTCCCCTGGAAAACTAATCCTCTCATCCTTTGGCAATTTACTAGTCATTTCCAGAATGATATATAATTGCTCCTGTGGGAGCCCAGAAGGTATCCATAAAACACTGGGGTTATTAATAATTTGGTAGCGTGTAATTTGTCTTCATTATTGAATAGAAAAAGTAACTTTTTGGTGTCAGTTTCATACCTTACTTTCATGGCTTGTCCAAAAAGTCATCTCAAAATATTTCAGTAGTTTCAATACCGTATTTAATGATTTTGTGACATTTCCTTTGAGATCCTTTGTTAATCTGGTTTCATTTCATTGTCATTTTAGAAGTGTTCTTCCCCAAATGTTGATGACATAATCATAATGGTACTTTGTTGCTGTACAGAAAAACTTCCCTTATTGGCCACCTGTATTACTAGCAACCTGTACTGAGTAAAAATAGTGGGTCAATCCCATAAAGGCAAATTACATGTACTTAGTAAGCACCAGTCCTGTCTTAACTTACCGTATTACCAAACAATAAAATTTGCATTTGACAAAATTGATTTAACATTTGATGAGGATAAATTAAATCCAGCTCATAAAAGATGATTTCTGTCTTTGATAGGGTAGAAAACATTGTGGGAAAAGGAGAAAATTCTGGTTACCAGCAGTTTACTCCTTTTTCTACAATGTTTTCAAAAGCCTTCTTCAGGGTTGTTAAAACTTGGGATTGTTTGATAAAGGGTTGAGCCAGCAGAGTTGAAGTGTTCCTTAGGTTCTTGTATCTATTATACTTGTATTTGGTGTTAAAAGCATGGTATACATACTTGAAACTGGCAAGCATGCTGAGTGGTCACAAACTGAAGTCTTTGATGAGATTTCAATTCATTTGCAAGATGTTGTAGCATTTCTTATAATCCAAAGGTAGTTTAACCCTAAGAGCTCAGGTTCCCTGGTACCCATTTTGAGCCTAGAATTAAGACCAAAATAATTGCAATAATTATCAAGGTTGCTATTGTCCAGATGGTCTCTGCAAAGAGGACAGTGTAGATCAAAGATCAGATTGCATGATTTATGCACTCTGATCTTGATCTTCATAGGCTGCACTTTAAGGCAACTAAAGTTGCAAAAGGGGTTAAAGCCTAATGAATGTAACTGTTTTTATGCAATGATTGGCATTGCTTCACAAGTTCAAGATGCATTATAAACCTTCAGATATTGCTATCACTTTACAGATTTGATTGGATGGTATTTCAATCTTCACCAACAATTCTGTTTGTACAACCTTGAAGAAGAGGATTGTCATCTGGAAACATTGTTGTAGATCAGTATTGGCATCTTTTCTCTCAATAATTTCAAGGATTTTATGCGCAAACTCCTTTATTTGAACTAGATGAACCCTTTACCAAAAGATAAAATTTTGGACCTGACCAAAATTTCGAAAGTTTTTGCAGACAACAAATTAAATGTTGTCCAAATGATGACGTCTATCTTTGATAGGGTACAAAACATTGTGGGAAAATGACTTCCTGGTTTTGAATAATTTGATTTTTTTTTTGTCTAAAAATCTGAAAGAGTTACAGGCAATTGCTGGAGCAATTTAAGTTGTGTTAGTCCTATCCCCTAGGTTTCTATATTAATAAAATGAACAAAGTTGTGTTTGGTGGTAAAATCTTATTTTATTAGACATTATGGATTTAAGATCAGACTGCAGGTTCTGTGAAGTCTTGTATTGATCTACAAAGGATTGAGGTAAGCTTAGCAGCGTAAGGGTTAGTCACAATATTTCTGATCTATAGATATTGCATTCTCATATGATTTTGTGATTTCCTTTGGCAAAAGTGTTCCTGAAGTTAAACTTTTTTGTCTTGCCCTATACCTGAAAAAAATTGGGTCTAATTTTTAGCTCCACTGGCCGAAGGCCAGCGGGCTTATGTCATGGCCCGGTGTCCGTCGTGCGTCCATCCGTCCGTCCGGTCGTCCGTCCGTCCGTCCGTGCGTTAACTTTTATTTCAAACATCTTCTTCTCTGAAACTACCCATCCGATTTTCACGAAACTTCACAGAAATGATCCTGACATGGTCCTCTTCAGAATTTCTTGAAAGAATTTGATTCCTTCAAAAACTCTGGTTGCCATGGCAACAAAACTGAAAAATATTGGAAATCTTTAAAAATCTTCTTGTCTGAAACCATAAGGCATAGGGCTACCAAATTTGGCATGTAGCTTTATGTAGTAGACCTCTATCAAGTTTCTTCAAATTATAGCCCTGGGGTCAAAATTGGCTCTGCCCCAGGGGTCACAAGTTTTACATAGGCTTATATAGAGAAAACTTTAAAAATCTTCTTGTCTGAAACCATAAGGCCTAGAGCTACCAAATTTGGCATGTAGCTTTATGTAGTAGACCTCTATCATGTTTCTTGAAATTATAGCCCTGGGGTCAAAATTGGCTCTTCCCCAGGGGTCACAAGTTTTACATAGGCTTATATAGAGAAAACTTTAAAAATCTTCTTGTCTGAAACCATAAGGCATAGGGCTACCAAATTTGGCATGTAGCTTTATGTAGTAGACCTCTATCATGTTTCTTGAAATTATAGCCCTGGGGTCAAAATTGGCTCTTCCCCAGGGGTCACAAGTTTTATACATAGGCTTATATAGAGAAAACTTTAAATATCTTCTTGTCTGAAACCATAAGGCCTAGAGCTACCAAATTTGGCATTTAGCTTGATCTAGTTGGAGTCTACCAAAAGTGCCCAAAGTATAGTCCTGGGGTCAATTTGGCCTCATACTTGGAGGGGGGGGGGTTTCACAAGATTTACATAGGCTTACATAGGGAAAACTTTTAAATCTTGGTGTACATAGCCATAAGGCTTAGGCTACCAAATTTTGCATATAATTATAGCATTATTTAGTGGACAGTTACAAAGAGGGCCCAAGTTACAGCTCTAGGATCAAGTTTGGCCCTGCACCAGGGATCACAAGTTTTACATGGGTTTATGGAGTGAAAAGTTCAGAAACCATCTTGTTACCAGCCATAAGGCCAAGAACTCCCACATTTGGCATGTTATTCTTCTAATACAATATTCCCCATTTAGTCAGACTGTAGCCATGAGGTCAAAGTTTTATAAGGGCTTATATAGTGAAGACTTTTCTTTGTGGTTTATATTTATAAGCCAGTGGAGCGATACAGGGCCATCATGGCCCTCTTGTTGTTGGTAGTAGGATAAGGCCATTGCCCCACAGGCAATCTTCTGAAAATGTTCTTTCTAGATCGTACAGCCTTCCCCAAAGAGCCATAAATGTTTTAGAAATTTCCATAAAATTCTTGTTAAGTCACAGTCTTGACTCTTCTTGAGCAGGGTAGTATCACACTAGTGTGTAGCTTAGCAGTAAAGGTGATGGATTGGTAATCAAAAGGTTCTTGGTTTGATCCTCACTGGAGTCACTGTTTATTTTATGACAGTGTCCTTGGGCAAGGCACAGCAGAGCTCAGAGTACTTGTGTAACCTAGCATGAATAAGTGAGCTTTCATGGTGATCTGTAACTGATATACGATGAAAAAAGGCATGAAACAAAGTCCATGCAAACTTCTCTGATGAAAGGCTTTAACTAAGTATTTCACTACATAAAATTTTTGCAGAAAAGAATGTCAGAATATGACAATAGAGTTGCAGAAAGAAGTGTCAGATCATGATGATTAGGATGATGTTGCTGCAGAGAGAATCTTGAAAACATTGTGATGAAAGGAGAAACTGATCATTTCTTACAGATGTTTTTTCCTGATGCCAGAATATGACTGAGATATATATATGGGGGCTGATTGATAAGTTGTGAGCCTCATATGTAAGGGTTTGACTTTTTGTAGAAGTATTGCATTATTTTTCAGCATAATCCCCTATAGTATCAGTATAGTTGTGCCAGCAGTGCCACTTTTAAAGATGTCCTTTTGTTGACTGTTCAGAAAGTCCTCTACTGCATGTATGATGTCAACATCTGACTGAAAGTAGGCACCAGAAAATGGCCTTTGTCAATTTTGGAAATAGATGATACTCTGATGGGGTGAGATCAGGTGAATAAGGCAGAGGCTCAATCAATACATGGATCCGTGGTGATGAGACAAACTGACTTCCTTGGTTACTGTCGCGAATGGCTCACAAACAACCACAGTAAATACATATACAGTACATTAGAAAGGCTACTTAAATCGTGCTGTCATGGTTTCTATCGATTAAATTCTGGAAAAATATTCCTTTTCATATGTTTCTGCCGATATGTATTCTCGGTAAGAAATATAGATGGATACTTGAACTTATTTTCACAAGGATTTGTACAAAAAGTGTGAATTCAGGCACTACGGACAATGTAATACCTGTGCCAGCAAGTTTTGAACTTCTAGAGAAAGAATGAAACACCTCATAAACCTCAGTTTTGCTTAAAGATATTAGAATTAAAGATGATTGATATTTTTGTAAGGCTTGTTAGGTTGTTTCAACGTTGTATTCGATAATAAATTACACTAAATTACAAGCATTTTGAAATATTTATAGATTGTCTCATTCAACAGAGAGGTGGAAGGCTAGGAAATGTTTAAATTTCCAGTTAAGGGAAAATGGTTGCCTGATGATTTTAAAATGTGTTAAGTGCGCTGTGTATTAACAAACTTGTTAATATCATTGGCGGTAGTTTGTTAGCTCACCTTAGCACAAAGTGCTAAAGGTGAGCTATTGTGATCGCCTTATGTCCGGCGTCCGTCGTCCGTCAACAATTTCTTTAAACATCTTCTTCTCCTAAACCACTGGGCCAATCTTGATGAAACTTGGCAGGGATGTACCTTGGGTGAAGCTCTACCAAAATTGTTCAAAGAATTAAATTCCACCCACAACTCTGGTTGCCATGGCAACAAAAAGGAAAAAAAAAGCAAAATCTTTGAAAATCTTCTTCTCTAAAACTAGAAGGCGCAGAGCTTTGATATTTGGTATGTAGCATCTCCTAGTGGACCTTTACCAAGTTTGTTCATATGATGCCCCTGGGGTCAAAACTGGCCCCGCCCCAGGGGTCCCAAGTTTGAGCATAGTAACAAAGAAGGAAAACTTTAAAAATCTTCTTCTGTAAAACTAGAAGGCATAGAGGTTTGATATTTGGCATGAAGCATCTCCTAGTGGACCTCTACCAAGTTTGTTCATATGATGCCCTTGGAGTCAAAACTGGCCCTGCCCCGGGGGTCACAAGTTCGAACATAGGAACAAAGAGGGGAAATTTTAAAAATCATCTTCTCTGAAACTGGAAGGCGTAGAGCTTTGATATTTGGTATGTAGCATTGCCTAGTGGACCTCTACCAAGTTTGTTCATATAATGCCCTTGGGGTCAAAACTGGCCCCACCCCGGGGGTCACAAGTTTGAGCATAGTAACAAAGAAGGAAAACTTTAAAAATCTTCTTCTCTGAAACTTGAAGGCATAGAGCTTTGATATTTGGCATGTAGCATCACCCAGTGGACCTCTACCAAATTTGTTCATATGATGCCCCTGGGGTCAAAACTGGCCCCGCCCCGGGGGTCACAATTTCCAACATAGGAACAAAGAAGGAAAACTTTAAAAATCTTCTTCTGTAAAACTAGAAGGCATAGAGCTTTGATATTTGGTATGTAGCATCGCCTAGTAGACCTCTACTAAGTTTGTTCATATGATGCCCTTTGGGTCAAAATTGGCCCTGCCCCGGCGGTCACAAGTTCAAACATAGGAACAAAGAAGGAAAATTTTAATTTTTTTTTTCTCTTAAATGGGAAGGCATAGAGCTTTTATATTTGGTATGTAGCATCTCCTAGTGGACTTCTACCAAGTTTGTTCCAAGGATGCTGCTTGGGTTAAAACTGGTCCAGCCCCGGGGGTCACAAGTTTGAACATAGGAACAAAGAAGGAAAACTTTAAAATTCTTCTTTTCTGAAACCGAAAGGTGTGGCGCTTTGATATTTGGTATGTTGCATCTCAGAGTGGACCTCTACCAAGTTTGTTCATATGATGCCTCTGGGTCAAAACTGGCCCCGCCCCGGGGGTCACAAGTTCGAAGATAGGAACAAAGAAGGAAAACTTTAAATTTCTTTTTCTCTTAAACGGGAAGGTGTAGAGCTTTGATATTTGGTATGTAGCATTTCCTAGTGGACCTCTACCAAATTTGTTCATATGATGCCCCTGGGTCAAACTGGCCCAGCCCCGGGGGTAACAAGTTCGAACATAGGAACAAAGAAGGAAAACTTTAAAATTCTTCTTTAAAACTGGAAGGCGTAGAGCTTTGATATTTGGTATGTAGTGATTCTCTTCTAAGTTTGTTTGCCCATCTAAGCGCAACAAGTTCGTTGAGTTCAAAATTGGGTCATCTTGGGTCATAAACTAGGTCACTAGGTCAAATTAAAGAAATACCTTGTTGGCACTCTCGAGGCCACATTATTTGCTCAATTGCCTTGAAAATTAGTTAGAAAGTTTGTCTTTATAAAGTCTCACATAAGATTAATTTGGGTCAACTTGGGTCATAAACTAGGTCACTGGGTCAAATTAAAAAAATACCTTGTTTGCACTCTGGAGGCCACATTTATTGCTCAAATGACCTGAAATTTGGCCAGAATGTTTGTCTTGATGAAATACCAGATGAGTTTGGATTTGGGTCACCTGGAACCATAAACTAGGTCACTAGGTCAAAATAAAGAAATACCTTGTGGGCACTCTAGAGGCCACATTCTTTGCTTAATTGCCTTGAAAATTGGTCAGAATGTTTGTCTTTGTAAAATCTCACATGAGTTTGAATTTGGGTCAACTGGGGTCATAAACTAGGTCACTTGGTCAAATTAAAGAAATAGCTAGTGGGCACTCTAGAGGCCACATTTATTATTCATATGATTTGAAAATTGGTGAAAATGTTTCTTTTGATATAGTCAAAGACCAGTTCAAATTTGGGTCACCTGGGGTCATAATCTAGGTCACTAGGTCAAATTAAAGAAATACCTTTAGGGCACTCGAGGCCACATTTTTTGCTCAATTGACTTGAAAATTGGTCAGAATGTTTGTCTTCATGAAATATGAGTTTGAAATTGGGTCACCTGCAGTCAAAAACTAGGTCACATGGTCAAATTAAAGAAAAACCTTAAAGGCACTCTACTAAGGTGAGCGACCCAGGGCCATCATGGCCCTCTTGTTTTATCTTGTGATATACTGAAGACAACTGGTGGTTGAGTGGATTACAGCGGCAATTAGACACACATCCTCTCAGTTAACAGTTTACCAACATACCCTTTGAAATGGCAGATGTGCTAATCCACCTAACTATGGCTAAATCAAAAGCTGATTTAATTAACATAAGTTGCCTTTTGAGCTGAACTTCCAAAACTGTACAAAACAGAACTTAGTCTGTTTCATAATTGAAATCTACATGTACCTTCAGTAAAGAATACACGTAAATGTACTTAATTTAACTAGCAGATGGTTTGAATCCAAGAATAAACTGCATTTTTTGGAACTCCGATCTGTATCTACACATTCAGCATTCTTCATGCACCAAGGGTTAATGATAGGGTCAAAGTGAAACACTGATGACTCATGCCCCTTTTTGGATGTGCAGAGGTTATTAAACAAGGTTAGCTATTTTAGTAAACATACTTTTTATTAGCA
Organism: Tridacna gigas; assembly: GCA_945859785.2. Taxonomy (NCBI): domain Eukaryota; kingdom Metazoa; phylum Mollusca; class Bivalvia; order Cardiida; family Cardiidae; genus Tridacna; species Tridacna gigas. The sequence continues at coordinate 25,790,802 of OX244030.2, forward strand.
TTTCATATATTTTACCTTTGTTTTCCACTGTAAAACAGTTTATGTTTTTTTCAGAGGAAAAAAAACTAACATTAATTAATCCATTGCGTAATATAGCATTGATCGACACTCATTGCTCATGTCCCATTGTCAATCATAATCGTAATGCAAACTTGTAATCTCTGAGTGTATCTCACATAAGCCATACATGAAAGCAAAGCACATCTTTTAAACTTTTTCTTAAAATTCAAGCATTGTAAACACACACAATATTTCACACTTGCAACATTAACAGTCGTTTGTTTGTGAGCCGAAATAGCATAAAGCATGGCTGCACATCGGGCCAAATAAATGCGATGACCTGAATGGTCAAATATCGATTTCCACAGATCCATGTATTCAAAGCCACAATCGTTAATGGCAGCCAATTAGCAGTGACAGACATGAGAACAGGGGCATTGTTCTGGTGGAGCAACACACCTTTACTGAGTTTTCTGTAGCGCTTGAGTTTAATATTTTCTTTTAACTGCCTAAGAAGTGATGAATAATATGTGCATTTGATTGTTTGTCCTTTTTGCAGATAATCTACCATCAGAATACCATCAGCATCCCAGAAAACTAATGCAGTAATTTTTCCAGCTGATGGAACGATCTTGACTCTTCTTGTGTGGGGTGAACCAGGGTGCTTCCATTGTTTGAGACTTTTGTTTGGTCTCTTGGGTGAAATGATGGACCCACATTTCATCCATAGTCACAAACTTTTGCTGAAAGTTCACAGGATCTGCCTCTAAAAGGTTCAGATTGAATAGCATGTGACAAAATCCACCTGGTGTACTTCTGATCAACTGTCAGAAGTCTTGGTACCCAACAGGCTGAGAGCTTTCTCATTACAAGATCCATAAGAATTGATGGTACTCTTCCTTGTGAAATCCCAATTGTAGGGCTTTATATCTCTCTGTAACTAGCCTCCGGTTGCAATAGTGACAGGCCTTCCAAGATGGGTGTCAACCTCAAGACTCATGCTGCCATGCTTCAATTCTGCCACTCATTTTCACTGTCCCATGTGAAGGGACATCATGTGGTAATGTTGCTACCATATCAGTATGGATGCCCTAAGGTGCTTGACCTTTCTAAAGTATGCAAATATTGAGTTACTCAATAACTCTTTCAGGGATTTTGTTAATTTTGCAAAAGTCACTTACCTTGTTTACTTTAGAGTGCTACCTCTTCCACCTAATTTGACCAAATGGCACCAGTCTTCTGGTACATGGCTTTAAAGATACATCCTAACAGCCAGAGAGAGAAAACACTGTTAAAACTTGAAAGTGTGTCATATCGCTCAGAATTAAGCCGGCTGTGTAAACATTAGATAAATTATATATATATGGTGTAAGGGATAGAGTAATTCAAGGGATTTGTCCTCATTTAAAACCGGAAATGACAACAATGATTTCTTTGAAGGCCTCCAAAAGATGAAATGCTTTTTCTATCTGTCGTAATCTGTGCAACCTTGCGGCTGTCAGGGACAACATTTGGCATGAAGATACAAGAATGCTTATAGTTTCATAAAATAAAGATGAAATGGGTTAAAAACTGGCTGAAAAAGAGTGTAGATGTATCTTTAAATAGTGAGGAAAAAGTAGGGCTGAAATTAAGGATATCCCTGCTGAACTTCTTCAATACAAGGCTCACAACTTACCAATCAGCCCTGGTATTTATATTTTTTAACAAGTTTTCTGTGCACTCATATCCTATAAGATGACTTGTAAGTTACTGCAAAAAGAAAAAATTTTCTCCAAAGAGATTTCCCCGAGACTAGAAATTCTTATTGTGCCTGCGGGAGCAATATGAAAAGAAGGCTGCGTTCATGGCTGACTTTAGTTTTTCGGTCTGTGTATCAGGAATTTTCTACACATAGCATTCATCCTCAGGGCACTAAATAAATGGAATAGAAATTTTCTGTCTGGGGAAAAGAGACTGATATTGCAAGTTTCATCGGGTTTCATCTGGAAAATTGTAGCCAAAAATGGACAGTGTGGAGTGATCTGATAACACAATAAATTTTATGTTTCTGAGGCTGTTATCTTGGTCTGTAACACTGGGCTTGAAATAAAGGGTTGCTGGTTCAATATCCTGAGCTTAGCCAAATTCTTTCCAAGGATTGATGAAAGTCATTGCATCAGGATTCACTTCAATCTCGTCTCTGTATATAGTTTCAATGATGTTTATGTGGGAAACCACATAAAAAATGTTATGTGCAGTAATGGTAAAAGAAACTCAGAAACCGTGGACAGGACTGGTGCATTGGCTGCTACTATATAGATGGCAAGTGTTGAAAATGGCATTAAACACAAATTTGCAAGCATTTGCAGAAGAAAGAATGTAGCTTAAATGATGATTCCTATGTTTTACATGGTAGAAAATGTGGGAAAAGGAGAATATGCAGGTTAACAGCATTTTATCCTTTCCCCACAATGTTTTCAAAACCTTCCTCTTCAGAATTGTTAAGACTCAGGTTTGTGTGGTAAAGGGTTAATTTGAACAGGTCTAAAATTTTGTCGTTTTGTGAAGAGTTAAGTTGTGAAAAGGGCTGCAAGGGTGAAGTTTGCCTTTAGGGAAAAGAAACTGTGGATGTATTTTTTGTGAGCAGGGAAAAAAAATCAAGATGCATAGAAAAATCTTCACAGTCTTGGTATTTTTTCTGAGAATATCAGACCAAAAAAGCTGTGAATTTTGCAACAATTCTGTTTTTCTTATCTAAATGGTACATCATTTTTCCATTTCCATTATCCCTTCACCACATACCCTTTTAACCCTTTCCCAAACGACAAATTTTAGCCCCTTCCAAATTCAAAGCATCTGCAGACGACAAATTTGAAAGTGGTACACATGAACTTAAGGTTTTTTGATAGGGTAGAAAACGTTGTGGGAAAAGGAGAAAATGCTGGTTACCAGCATTTTCTCCTTTTCTCACAATGTTTTCAAAAGGCCTCTTCCTCAGGGACATGAAAACACGGGAATGTTTGGTAAAGGGTTAAGGATCCTAGTAGAGCAGGCTTTTGAAAAGATTGTGGGAAAATGAGAAAATGGTAACCAGCAGTTTCTCCTTGTTGCATGTTTTTTACCCTTTCAGAGACAGATCCAATCATTTGAGCCACAATTGAAGTGTGGTTTGCAAATGCTTTCAGTTAGGACAAGTCTGAAATTTTGTTGTTTTAGTAAAGGGTCATTTTACTCAGATCTGTGGAGGTTAGCATCTCCTATCTTTGCACAGGAATTGGATGGTTCTCAAGCAAGTTCCTTGCCACATGGCAAAAATGTAGACTTGTCCTAACTGAAAGCATTTGCAGGCAACAATTTAAATGTGACTCAAATGATGGAATTTGTCTTTGATAGTGTTGAAAACATTGTTGGAAAAAGAGAAAGTAACCAACATTTTTTTTCCGATAACATTTTTAACTCTTTACTACACAAGTTTTAGTCTGGTCCAATTTGAAAGCATTTGCAGACAACAGATGTTGTTCAAATAGTCAGATTTGCCTGTGGATCATTATAGGATAGAAAACATTGTGGGAAAAGAGGAAAATGCTGTTTACCAGCATTTTCTTCTTTTCCCACAATGTTTTCAAAAGGCTTCCTAGCCAGAGTCGTTAGTACTCAGGATTGTTTGGTAAAAGATTAAAAGGCTTACTCCTCAGGGTCTTTAAAACATAGGTTCCAGAGACTAGATGATTCCTGTATGAACTCTATGTAATGATATTCCACACGGCTTTGCCCCCATCCATCTCCGAAAGTGAGCACAAGAAGTCAATCTCAAAATGTGTATGTACAATGTAAACACATATGCCACAGCCGCCTACGATGCCAAAGAAGTTGTACAGAAAATCTGTCCAAAATGGTGCAACTGTGGCAAAGTAACCCAGACCTTTCAGTTTTAAATGAATCTAAAATTTTGTCATCAGGTAAAGAGGAAAACAGGGTATTGATTGATTGATTGATTGATTAGTGTTTAGCAAAATTTTCAACATTATTTCAGTTATATCCCAGGTGGAAGTGCACCTGTCCATGCTTTCTTGGAGTTTCTCTCGCTAGTACTCCACACAATATTCTTTCCAAGCCACTGGCCGCTTTCCCACATAACCATTGTCGAAACCATAGTCGGCGGTGAGGGAGGAATGAATCCTGTCGTAATGACTCATCAAAAAATTCGCCGACCAGGGTATCGAACAAGCAACCCCCAAACAGGGTGTTGGAAACTTCTGTGATATTTTTCCAGACCCTGTCAGATGAATCCTACTCTTTGATTTTATGAGGAAAAAAGTTTTAACCCATTACCAATAGATGAAATTTTAGATTTGGCCAAATTGAAAGCTTTTAGTAGCTTTGAAAGCTTTTAGTAGACGACAAAATAGTTTTGAATCCAAAAATAAAAAAATCACCCTTTGAATGGTAGAAAGCATTTTGGGAAAAGGAAAAAATGCTGGTTACCAGCATTTTCTCCTTTTCCCACATTGTTTTTGAAAGGCTTCTTTCTAGGGGTCGTTAAAGCTCGGGATTGTGTGTGATAAAGGGTTAACTGATGAGCGGATGGATAAAAAACCATTTATATGCCATAGATGGGAAGATTCCTAATGGATAAGAGACATTCAATACCTTTTTTCTCAGAAAATCTTTGATGTTTAGCCCCCATTAATTATCAGCTACTAGTGTTATATTATTGCTTTCTCAGTGGCCATTCTAGAAAATTGAGTAGTTGCTCAAAAAGAGATTTTTTTTAACACTGTTTTGAGCCAAAAAAATATGGTACTTTGTAGAATAACTACATAGATGTATGTCCTTTTATGTTGCTTGTTTTGAAAATTCTCTTTGATATAGAATTAACCCCTTACCACACAATTTAACGACTCTGAGGGAGAAGCCTTTTGAAAACATTGTGGAAAAAGGAGAAATTGCTGATGACCAGCATTTTCTCCTTTTTTCACAATGTTTTCTACCCTACTACAGACAAATTCCATTATATGAGCCACGTTTAAATTGTTGTCTGCAAATGCTATAAATTTGGATAAGTCTACATTATTGTTGTTTTCTGTTAGCTCACCTGAGCACGAAGTGCTCATGGTGAGCTATTGTGATCGTGCGTCGTCCGTCGTGCGTCGTCAACTTTTTACCTTGTGTACGCTCTAGAGGCCACATTTTCAGTCCGATCCTCATGAAACTTGGTCAGAATGTTTGTCTTGATAAAATCTCGGACGAGTTTGAAATTGGTCATGTGGGGTCAAAAACTAGGTCACTAGGTCAAATCTTAGAAAAACCTTGTGTACGCTCTTGAGGCCACATTTTCAGTCTAATCCGCATGAAACTTGTTCAGAATGTTTGTCTTTATAAAATCTCGCACAAGTTGGAAATTGAGTCATGTGGGGTCAAAAACTAGGTCACTAGATCAAATCTTCGAAAAACCTTGTGTACGCTCTAGAGGCCACATTTTCTGTCAGATACTCATGAAACTGGGTCAAAATGTTTGTCTTGATAAAATCTGGGATGAGTTCGAAATTGGATCATGTGGGGTCAAAAACTAGGTCACTAGGTCAAATCTTCGAAAAATCTTGTGTATGCTCTAGAGGCCACATTTTCAGTCCGATCCTCATGAAACTTGGTCAGAATATTTGTCTTGATAAAATCTCGGACGAGTTCGAAATTGGGTCATGTGGGGTCAAAAACTAGGTCACTAGGTCAGATCTTCAAAAAACCATGTGTACGCTCTAGAGGCCACATTTTCAGTCAAATACTTATGAAACTTGGTCAGAATGTTTGGCTCGATAAAATCTCACATGAGTTCAAAATTGGGTCATGTGGGGTCAAAAACTAGGTCACTAGGTCAAATCATCGAAAAACCTTGTGCACGCTATAGAGGCCACATTTTCAGTCAGATACTTGTGAAATTTGGTCAGAATGTTTGGCCTATTGACTCAGGTGAGCGATCCAGGGCCATCATGGCCCTCTTGTTGTTGTTTTTTTGTGAAGACTTAAAATGTCTTATCTTAGTAAGTGATGACAAGGATGAGGATGAAAATGATGATTCTTTGAAATATTAAATTCATTCAGAACAAAACAGAATTGTATTGCTGTAAGTCATTACAATTTTTCTAGCAAAAGAATGAAAAATTCACTGACCTTACTTTGCACTGTTTGATAGATACACAAACTTGCAAGAGACCAACTTTGAAAACATCCTCATAAGAAAAATCTGATTAACTCTTTATTGCATGACAAAAATGCCGACTTTTTCAAATTGAAAGCATTCGCAGACAACAATTTAAATGTGGCTCAAATGATGGAACTTGTCTTTGATGGATTAGAAAACATTGTGGGGAAGGGTGAAAATGCTGGTTACCAGCATTTTCTCTTTCTCCCACCATGTTTTCAAAAGCTTCCTTGAGCCTCAGGGTTGTTAAAGCATGGAATTGTTTGGTACAGAGTAAACAACTTTGAGACAAAAAATATGGTACTTCATTATATAATTATCCTTGTATGTAACTTTTTTTTAAAATTTTCTTTGATCGTATATAAAGAATTAAAAAAGAATTAAAATGTTTTATGTTTGTAACTGCATGATGAAAATGAGGATGATAATGATAATGAGGATGATAATGATGATTCTTTGAAATGTCCAATTCATTCACTGACCTTTAAATTACTTTGCAGTGTTTAAATTTTCAATGTTATGAATTCACAAATTTGCAGGAGATAACTTGGAAAATGTACTCAAAAGATGTAGCTAATTAAGAATACTTCAGGTTAAGTACATTGATACATGTCAAACATAGTGGTAAAAGAGAAATTGATTTTTGAAAGCAATTTTTACTATTACTACAATGTTTTCAGATATGATAATCTGCACAAAGATGAAAAAATAGGTCTAGAGGAGAAAGAATCTATTGATTCATGTTATTTCTTTATCAAACAACAAAATTTCAGACAGGTCCAAATCAAAAAGCATTTGCAGAAGACAAAATAAATGTGACCCAGATTATTGAAATTTGTTTCGGGAAAGTTAGAAAACATTTTGGGAAAAGGAGAAAATGCTGGTTACCAGCATTTTCTCCTTTTCCTATAATGTTTTGAGAAGGCTTCTGTCTCTGTGTAATTTAGTCAGGATTGTGTGGTAAAAAATGAAGGTGAGAGGACAGGAGGTAATGAGGAAAAGTGTTTTCCCTGATGGGCTCTCTGTTCATACAGGAAAAGAGAAGAGATATTGAAATAACAAATGAGATGAGAGAGATAGATTTCTGATTGTAATTAGTAGAGGACATCAGTTTATCTGTTGACAGTTGGGAAAGAAAATCTCAAATGTTGTACAAGATAAATGAATAGATTAGGTATATATCACGTAATCTTTTACCACAAAATCACGAGTTTTAATGACTCAGAGAAAGAAGCCTTTTGAAAACATAACAGAAAAAGGTCTAACCAACATTTTTTAGCTCCACTTGCCGAAGGCCAGCGGGCTTATGTCATGGCCCGGTGTCCGTCGTGCGTCCGTCCGTGCGTTAACTTTTATTTCAAACATCTTCTTCTCTGAAACTACCCATCCAATTTTCATGAAACTTCACAGAAATGATCCTGCCATGGTCCCCTTCAGAATTTCTTGAAAGAATGTGATTCCTTCAAAAACTCTGGTTGCCATGACTACAAAACTGAAAAATATTGGAAATCTTTAAAAGTCTTCTTGTCTGAAACCATAAGGCATAGGGCTACCAAATTTGGCATGTAGCTTTATGTAGTAGACCTCTATCAAGTTTCTTCAAATTATAGCCCAGGGGTCAAAATTGGCTCTGCCCCAGGGGTCACAAGTTTTACATAGGCTTATATAGAGAAAACTTTAAAAATCCTCCTGTACCTAGCCATAAGGCCTAGAGCTACCAAATTTTGCATGTTGCTATATCTAGTGGGCCTCTACCAAGCGGCCCAAAATTTTAGCCCTGGGATCAAAATCGGCCCCGCCGCAGGGGTCACAAGTTTAACATGGGCTTACATAGTGACAACTTAAGAAATCTTCCTGTTTTGATTTTTTTTTTTTGAAATTAGCCTTGCATCAGGGGTCTTATGTTTTACAGAGGCTTCATATGGACAAAACTTGAAAATTACCTTATTTATAACCATACAGCATAGACTTTTATTATTTTGGCATGTGGCTTTATCTTGTGGACCTCTATCAGGGTTCAAGTAATTATAGCTCTGGGATCAAAAATGGCTTTGCCTTGCGGGTCTCAACTTTCACATGGGCTTTTACAGAGAAAACTTTGTAAGTCTTCATTTTGAAACCATTTGGCTCAGAATTGAAATGTTTAGTATTTATGGTTTATATTTATAAGCCAGTGGAGCGATACAGGGCCATCATGGCCCTCTTGTTTTTATTTTTGCACAGTGTTTTCCATCCTGTCAAAGATAAATTCCATCAGTTGAGTCACACTTAACCCTTTCCCAGACAAGCCCTGGTTTTCACGTGTCTGCAGTAGAAGTCTTTTGAAAACACTATGGGAAAAGGAGAAATTGCTTGTAGTTACAAGCAATTTCTCCTTTTCCCACAGTATTTTTTACCCTTTTTGAGAACTTTCTGCCATTTTCATCAAATTTAAAATTGTCATCTGCAAACTCTTTCAATATGGACCAGTCCAAAATTTGACGTTTGGGAAAGGGTTAAATTGTATCTCCAAGTCCTTTCAATTTGGACAAGTCTACATTGTTATTTTTAAAGAGTTAAAAGTGAAGTTTGTTTAGAGAACTGATAGTCAATCTATAATATAGATCTATCAGAGAGAATCCTAGGACAGTTGGCTAGCAATTAGGTTATTAACAGACAAATGTTTTGGCCTTTCTTTGTTTTGATGATGTTTTATGATGCTTTCAACACTTTCAGTTTCTTTGGCATTAACAAACATATTCAGGTTTTTGCTGGGTTTCACCACTGTCTGGTTGGGTCCTGTTTTGTCTTGCCAAAGGACGCCCCCTCATGATGAGCTAACCCAAGATTTGGTCAAATATGAATATTCAAAAACATTGTTAACAAACCTGAGGACCCACCCTTGTGCTAATAAAATAATGTGCTTAACAGAAAAGTGGAAGTTGTCACTTACTAGCAGGCAGAAACTTGATAGCTTAGGATGAGGGTGGGGCTCAATAGGCATCAAGGAAAACAATATTATTTCTATTACTTTCCTTTTTAGGGAAACTAGATTCTTTTTGCTGGCTGTTATAATGTGTTATTAACTCCACTGGATAAAGGCTAGGGAGCTTATGCCATGGCCCTGTGCCCATTCAAGCCTCTGTCTGTCCATGCGTGGGTGTGTTATCTTTTATTTCAAGCATCTTTTCTAAAGCTACCCATCCAATTTTAATGTAACTTCAAAGAAGTGACCCTGCCATGGCCCTCTTCAGGGTTTCTTCTAAGAATGTGATTCCAGTAAAAAAAACTCTGGTTGCCATGGCAACAAAAGTGAAAAATATTGAAAATCTTTAAAGACTTCTTGTCTAAAAACACAAGGCTGAGGACTGACAAATTTGGCATGAGGTTTCATCTAATTGACCTCTAAAAAAAGCCTTTCAGATTATAGCCCTGGGGTCAAAACTGGCCCTGCCCCAGGGGTCACAAGCTTTACTTGGGTTACATAGAGAAAACTTCAAAAATCTCCTTGTCCCTAACCTTGAAGCATAGGGCTACCAAATGTTCCATGTAGCTGTATTTAGTGGACCCCTACTAAGATTCAAATTGACCTTTCTGCAAACGCAAGTTTGGCAGGCCCACCATAGTAATGTGGTATTTCGGTCTTTAAGCCCGTCAAACAAACCATAAAATGGCGTTGAATACATAGAGAAAGAGAGATTATTTCAGTTTTATTCTAGCTTATGTTTCGCTATAATTAAAGTACCCTAAGCTTTTTTCCCAACATTCTTTTCAGTTCGGACTAAATCAGCAAAGTAACATGAAAAAATACTTTGAATAATGTCGTATTTATGAGAAACCGAAAAATGAAAATAGGGCAAATATGTTCGTAATGCCGTGTTTGGTCATAGCATTTTAACTGGAAATTACTGAGTAGATTGCTGTTGGCATTATCCATAACTTATAATAGGGGCATAAATTTTTAAGACATTTCATCAGTATATAACATATCAGTTTGACAGTAAACAATATGAGAAAAGGATCTACAATTTAACCCTTTACTACACAAACCCATGCTTTAACGACCTTGAAGGAGGAAACTTTTGAAAACTTTCTCTTTTTCCTTAGATGTTTTCTACCCTTTTAAAGACAAATCTCATCTTTGGAGCAATGTTCAATTTGTGGACAGCAAATGTTTTCAAAATAGATAAATTTAATCTTTTGTTGTCTGGTAAAAATTTAATTAACACCTCTAACACTGAAAATCAAGAAGTTATCGTTAGTAATCAACTAGGTGGTTTGTCATATTTTAACAGATATAGTATTTATGTTCTGAAAAACTTTTAAATTGGGAGTATATTTGGGTGATTGTAAGGATTATACTGATTTGGAATTGATGTGCATTTATCAGTCATGCAACAATCGTTGGGAAAACAAACAATCGTTCGAACCAGGCAATCATCTTTATGAAACAAGAATGAAATATGAATGCTCTCTCTAAAGTATTACAACAAGAATCATATGATTACGTTTGCAATATCAGCTTATTTTTGAAACAGGGTGACGAGTGGATGACAATAAAATATCCTTCTTCCTGTTGCTCGTTTCATATGTAACAATTACGACTGTCTACAAGTAATGGTTTGGAATTTGAAAGATGTATGTGCAGTAAGATTTCAGTACAGGTAGTTTAACAAAACAGTTTGGCATAACTGTTCTTTCATACCCCAAAGACTGGCGGAAAAAAACTGCTTTTCTTTCATTTGGTAGAGTGACTGGTTTTTTGGAATCCTGGTTAAATCTACAGGTGACATTTTACATAGATCTAGGTTTTTGGAATGGATAAATTTAATTTTCCTTTCAAGGTATATAATTTAACAATTACCTTACCACATGATTATTACATGTAATGTGTATCCTTTTTGGAATAATTATTGTATAATCCAGTCTTAGAACTTTGGTTTAAACAAAAAGAAAACAATTACATTGTGAATAATAAAGTCTATCACTTTGTCTGACCCTTGTGTTTACATGGCATGCTATACTGCGTTTTGATTGGCTGATAGGACCTCTCAATCAAAATCGGCAGAAAGGTCAAATTATAGCTCTGGGGTTGGAATTTGAACTGCCCTGGGCTTACATACTGAAAACTTGAAAAATCTTCTGGCTCCAAACTGTAAGGTCAAGGTCTACCAAAGTTTGCATGTAGCTTCAACTAGTTAACCTGTAGCAAGATTGTTAAAATTATAGCTCTGGGGTCAGCCATAGGATCAGCCCTGGGATCAAGATGTTTTATAAAGGCTTAATAGTGAAAACTTCATAAGTCTTCTTGTGGTGACTTTTACTTTTGCAAATGACTTTTTCTCTTGAAAATCTATTAAGTCATGTCAAGGAGAAGACATTAAACTTTTTCATATTGTTTCATTTGATGTTTAAGGTCATGATCATTTCATTTTGTAACAACAGTATTTAATGTTCTTACTTGCGGGCTTTGCATATCTGAGTCTGAGCATATCAAGTTTAGTCTTCACTCAGTGAAACACTATCTTGAATTATGTAGCAGTCAGCCTTCAACAGAGGTGTTTAAACTGTGTGCTCAGGGTCTATAAAGACTGCCAAGCCTGGGGGTGGGGGGCTTATTTTCTATTGATATTAACCATTTACCACAGTCAGTCCATACTTTTAAAGACCCTGAAAGAAATGACTTGGAAAACATTGTGGGAAAAGGAGAAAACCAGCAATTTCTCCTTTACCCAGAATGTTTTACACCCTAATCCCAAAACAAATTTCAGTGTTTGAGTCACATTTATTTTATCCTCTGCAAATGCTTTTTCCAGGGGCCAGCTGTATAGCAGGCAAACTTAAATAGTTTCTTATGCATTTAAGTCAGTGATTTTGTTGTGTGTTTTCTTGGGTGAGACATATAGGGCCATCATGGTCCTCTTTGTCAATTACAGTGTATAAAAAGAGGCATTCAAAATGCTGTTTTAAAGAATTCTCATCTCCTAATGGAAAGTGTTTGAGAAGAAAACACAATGGATTAATTGTCTGGAGCATGACAGCAAGAAACGGATTTTGACAAAGTATTTAGAGCTTTAATATTCTTGTCTGTTTACACAGATTGAATAATCATCTGGAATTGTCTGCACAGTGTAACCACTTAGGCAACCCTTTATCATACAGGCTTATTTTTTCTGATGCTAAAGTGTCAGGACTGATGGACTAAATGTATCCTATTTTGTTGTAACTTCGTACATACACTCCATATACTTGTATATACAAAATGTGAAAAGAAAATGTATTTCAGTCAAGAATCCTAAGTGTTGAAACATTTTCCCTGCATTGAACACCCCATGCATGTATGTATGCAAAATGATGTTCAGTTTGCGGCTCGATTTTTTAGCTTTCATAATGTCAAAAAGGGTGGGGTTTTTATCATTAACTGTGCATTGTATTTAAATTCTTAGAATTAACTACAAGATTTCCTGTACATGTGGCAGATTTTGGCACTTTAATAGGATTGTATACAATTGTTTTTTTTTTTATTTACGCATGCAATACGAAGGGTCGTATTATGTTATATCCCCTGTCGTCCATCACTCCGTCTGTGCGTCCGTCCGTTAGCAATTTCTTGTGTGCGCAACTCCTCCTACCGTTTCCATCGGAATTATTTGAAACTTGCCACAATGAATCTCCATGATGTCTAGTTGTGCACCTGACTCTAGAATTTGGATTGCTGTTTGCGTTATAAAATTATCTGCCCTTGATTTCTGAAATAACCAACTTTTCACTTTGAATTTTTGTACAGGCCATAACTTCCATACCATAAAAGGTATTAACTTGAAACTACATACACTGATAGAACACATTATGGAGAAAAGCAGTGCACAAGAACCATAACTCTGCTGCTCTTGTTTTTTGAGTTATTGCCCTTTGTTAATTTTCAGGATGAATTTTTGTCCAGGCCATAACTTCCAAACTATAAAAGCTATTAACTTGGAACTTCATACACTGATAGAACACATTATGGAGAAGTGCAGTGCACATGAACCATAACTCTGCCACTTTTATTTTTTGAGTTATTGCCCTTTGTTAATTTTCAGTTTGAATTTTTGTCCAGGCCATAACTTCCAAACTTTAAAATCCATCATCTTGAAACGTCAAAGACTAATAGAACACATTATGAAGAAGTGCATTGCACAAGAACCATAACTCTGCCATCCTTCTTTTTGAGTTATTGCCCTTTGTTAGTTTTCACTTTGAATTTTCGTCTGGGCCATAATTTCTAAATTATAAAAGCTATGATCTTGAACCTTCAAAGACTGATAGAACACCTTGTGGAGAAGAGCAATTCACAAAAATTGTAACTGTGCCATCCTTATTTTTTTTTAGTTATTGTCCTTTAATATTTTTCACATTAGATTTTTGTTTGGGCCAGATCTTCCAGACTATAAAAGCTATCAACTTGAAACAATATACACTGATAGAACAGATTGTGGTAAACAAGAACCATAACTCTCTCACCCTGAGTTTTTGAGTAATTGCCCTTTAATAACTTCATTTTGAATTTTTGTCCTGGCTACATCTTCCAAACTAGAAAAGCTACCAACTTGAAACTTCATACACTGACAGAACACATTATGGAGAAGTGTCATGCACAAGAACCATAACTCTGATACCCTTATTTTTTGAGTTATTGCCCTTTATTTATTTTTAAATTTTTACTTTGAATTTTTGTCTGGGCCATAACTTCCAAACTATAAACTTCAAACACTGATAGCAGTAGAGGGTTAAATGCTTTTTTTTTCTTCAATAAACTATTACAGACAATCAAGACTTACATTCTTTATCATGGAGAATAACTACTCTTCATTCACAGCCCATCCTTCATTTCAACTCATTTCACTGACAAGCCCCTTTGGGCGTATATGCGCCGCTCTGCGAAGCTTTTGTTACATTCGGTGTATGCACGTAAGTGCAGAAAAATTTGTACATGCAGTGTAGAATTTAAATGTGAATTTTATACTGCAGTACAATTGATTGGTCACCCTGTCACAGGTGAAATGGTGTTCTGTATCAGACTGGACTCTTGCTGTGTATCAAAGGTTTTACCATAGCTTTTCTACAGAGGTTTGACTCTAGCTAGACAGGTGCATCTTCGCGAGCCAAGGATACTAAGGTAGTACCCTTGGCCGCTCGCTTCTTTAAAAATTGTAACTCCCACTGTGCCATTTCATTGGATGCGATCAAAACCCATTGTGTCCAATCAAACCATCCGTAACAAGAAGTCTTCCGCGAAACAGAAAACAATAATGGCAGCACCCATCAAAAACGAAAGTTGTCGTGTTTGTGACGAAAATTTGCCAAAATAGAGTAGACGATCGATATTTAATGACCTTTTTATAGTTCATGATCAATTATGTGAAATATTAGGACAGGTTCCACAGCCAAATGATTGCAAATCATAGTATGTCTGATTAATTTCAGAAAATTGTGATGAATCCGAAATCGCAGCCATATTTGATGCATAGCCAAACAAATTTTATTACGAGCATTTTATTGGTCAGAAATAACATCAGTAAAGGTTATGCAACTCTTGATATTCGATAGGTGGCGCAGCGGGAGTTCCGATTTTTAAAGAGGCGAGCAGCCAAGGGTACATAACGAACAAAGTGGAGTTAGTATCCTTGGCTTGCGAAGATGGACAGGTGGGACTTGAGCTCAATATCAGAATTCAACAGGATTGTAACTCTGTATGTGGGGTTTGACTAAATTGGCTCTCTATGAGAGGTTGCACTGTAGCTCTTATACACAGATTTGACGTAACATAGACAGATTTATCAGAGTTGGAACTTTGTATCTGTGGAGGGGAATATCCGCCAAAATTCTATGGGTGTAGATGACAATCTTATTTGTAAACATTAGATGTCTGTTCATCTTCTTTCTTACATCTTACATGCATATTGCATCTCATGTGTCATTATTACTAGTGAATACTGTTTGGTGCTAATTGCCTGCATCATTATTATAACTTGATCATATTTACTATTGTGTTTGTGTTGATTATGAATGATTAATTCTTCCTGATTACTTCCTACTGTGTCATTGCATTTGTCTTTTTGCCAAGTGCTTGCTGCATGTTTCTAGTAGCATTTTACTTTCTTCTAAATACATGTTATATTTGTTATACTTCCTTCTCCAGTACTGAAACTTTCCTAATTGCAGACGAGAAGCATAATGGGTGACAAATGTTTCGGTAACAGACAAGTTCGGTAAATTGGACTTATAAAGGTACATCTATCCGATGTTTTGGTAACAAGGTAATTATATAGTGTTTAACCCTTTACCACATAATCCCGAGTTTTAACGACCTTGAAGAAGAAGCCTTTTGAAAACATTGTGGGAAAAGGAGAAAATGCTGGTAACCAGCATTGTCTCCTTTTCCCACAATGTTTTCTACCCTATCAAAGACAACTTCCATCATTAGAGTCACATTTGAATTGTCGTCTGCAAATGCCTTCAGTTTGGACAAGTCTACTTTTTTGTCTTGTGGTAAAGAGTTAATGCACCGTGATGTTTTTCACACTAAGTAAAGTCTTGGCTCTCATTTGTTCAAGGGTTCTTTTTTCCACATGCTTTCAGACATAATAATTTTGTTATGTTGTTATGTTGCTCCTGCCATGCTGTATGTAAAATAATATACCTGAAATCACTATCACATCTTACTTTCGATATTCCAGCCATATAGTTGTGTACCCGATGTATCTTCCTTTAAAATGTTTTTTATGAATATTTCAGTGCGAAAATATTTTCCTCCTTAAAGACTTCCAAACCAGCCATTAACCCTAAGAGCGCCTGTCACTACTTCAGTTGCCTTTGTAGCCAGTGCAGATCAAGATCACACAACGCCAAACGCCGAGTCTAAACTTTGATCTTCACATGCTCCTTTTCCAAAGCATTCTGAACAGAAAAAACCTTGAAATCGCTAAGATTAAGGTTTTATTTCTACAATGAAAATGGCAGTTAGGTTTATTCGAAACTCTTAGAGTTAAACTTATGGATAATTCAATTGTTTCCAGAAAGATGGCTAATACAGAAAAAATATTGTGGCAAATGAAGAGAGGGGGTGAGAGAGATAGATAGACAGTGACATATACTCTTTTGACAAATACTTCTTTTAAACAGCATGAGCAGGGTGTGATCTGAACTTGCCCTATCCCCTTAACTTTTATGTGTGCAGTCTGATCTGCGAATTTCTCCTCGTCTACTAATGTTTCAGGGACATAAAAATGAGTTTTACGGTTTTTGTTTTTTAATTTTTCGTCACAAATTCTAAATAGCCACCTTTAAACCCAGGTTAATCTCTAAGATCTATGGGGATCTTCTTTATCTTGTTGGTAATGGGAGGTATGAACAAGCTGTTAAAGAATTCACGTTTATTTATCGGCACCACATGTTTCCCATATGGGCGACGGCCCCTGAAGGCTATTAGTAATGTTACAGGGATAGTGCAAGATACACGACGAAACCTATCATAAGTTACGCCTGGTTCTTTAACATGCTCGGTGTATAGCACCGTCACACGAAACCTCGGTTTAACGTCTCATCTGAAAAACTGTTATTACTTTTAGATGGTTAGCCGAGGGAATCGAACCCACACCCTCAAGTGTCCCGACACATGACGTTTACTAGTCCTACGCTCTACCACATGAGCTATACATGCTGGTAAAGGCTGTTAAAGACACATGTCTATACATGTATATAGTATACAGTACTCCCTTTGCTCTCGCAAAGTTCGTACAGGTGTCAGGGACCTTATCACTCGTCACAACTCGGCCGATTCCGTACCTACATCTAACCTCGTCTGTATAAAGGAGGCTTCCATTTTGAACTACCAATCACATGATCTTAAACATGGCGGCGCCCCTCTAGATCGCTTAGCAACGACATGAACAGCCACAGTGAAGTTATTCATTTCTATCGATCTGTCGATGAAAGCTCCCAACGGAATTGATAAACCACGAAAAAAATTGAATGTACAAACTGTTTGCCGACTGAAATATTCTTAGAAAGATAACGACAGAAAATTTACTCATGTTTTCTTTTTTAAGAGGAACCTTACAATTTCACTAACGGTAAAGGGGTGTGCTTCCGGAGATGTGCGAAATGTACCGTGTAGGTGCATATCAAGCCACGTGATACACCCGAGGGATTTGATCACCAGATCACCTGAGGTATGCTGAATGGGACCTTATATGATTTTTTATGCAGTGATGTCGTGTTGTATTGATGAACACACTACCTGCGGACGACGACTTGTGTACACCAGACCAGATTTAAAAACATTGTGGAGGCAGGAGAGGAACAAAACAGAACATTTTTTCTAGACAAGCACAATGTACATAGTAAAAATTACAAGAAGTATGCAACAAAGCATTGTCGAGGCCTCTCTCTCTCTCTCTCTCTCTGTCTCTCTCTTTTCATTTGCTACAATGTTTCACCTGTAACATCTTAATTAATTCGCACTGATTAACCATAATTTTAACCCTTAGAGCATCTAATAAACCAAACGGCCATTTTCATTTTAGAAAAAGAACATCTACTATAAATGATTTCAAGGTTGTCCTTATTCATAATGTATTAGAAAAATAGACAGAGTAAATCTACGATCAGTCTCCATGTTTTGTGTAGTCTGATCTTGATCTGAATTGGCTGCAAGGGTGAAAGGTGCTCTAAGGGTAAATGGCTGGTTTGCAAGCCGGCCATTTTGTTCCCAAAAGAAAATATTTTCACAAAGGAAATGTTAACAAAGACAGTGCCTTTTTGATAAAACATATTTTATAAAACTTAAATTGGCTTAAGCTGGGAGTCTGTTATCTGTAGGACGATTACAATGGGTACAGGTTTAGGATTGTGTATTATTGATTAAATCAAGTAAGGGTGAAAGGGTGAAAACCGAAAATAAGATGGTGATCAGAATTTATAAATTTCAGGCATTTATAAACAGCATCAAAGGTACAACATAACAAATATTATTATGTCAGAAAACGAGCGGCAATTGCAAAAAAAAAAGGTTTACACAGAAAACTATGTACCTGGTGTGAGAAACATCAGGGCACTGCCTTGTTACAGAACATCCAATTGGTTTATTTATAAGTCCAATTTACCGAACTTGTCTGTTACCGAATAATGTATATGGAAGCGCCATCTGGTATCATAATATGACTTGTCGTATTCGTGTAAATGCTATTCTTGTTAGTGCATACTTCGTTCGCCTTAATTCAGCTACTTATCATAGCTTCAATTTAACTCTTTACCAAACGAAAAAAATTTAGACTGGTCCAGATTGAAAGCATTTACAGACGACAATTTAATGTTGCTCAAATTGTGGAAGTTGTCTTTGATAGGGTAGAAAACATTGTGGGAAAAGGAGAAAATGCTGATGACCATCATTTTCTCCTTTTCCCATAATGTTTTCAAAAGGCTTCTTTTTCAGAGACGTTAAAAGTCGGGATTGTGTGGTAAAGGGTTAATATCACAAAACCCCATAGTTTTTGCCAGAATATGCATAAACAAGAATGTAGCACTTTAATGATAAGCTATACAGACATGGGAAATGGGAAAAAATCAGGATAAGGAAGTAAGATGGATGAAATCATAATGTCAAAAGGGGCATAAGGAACAGAAGCACACGCTACTAAATAACAATTTTATGGCATACAAGTGGAAGTAGAAAATTGGAATTAGAATCAAGCAACATGCACTAGTAATAATGAAACATGAAATGTTATATGCATGTAAGATGTAAGAAAGAGGACAAATACACGTCTGATGTTCGTAAATAAGAATGTCATCTAGACACATAGAGTTTTGGCGGATATTCCCCTCCATATGTATCAGAGGTTGGGTTGTGGCTCTGTATTAGAGCTAGGATTGTAGATCTATTTCACATGTGGGAATATAGCTCTGTGTCAGAAATTGGACTACAGTCGTATGCCACTTGGTTTATGAGTGAAATTCATGTTTTTCACTCATTACCATACATAATTTCTGTTATGCCTATTAAGCTGGCAGCTTTTGAAAAAATTGTGGTTGTTTAGAAGTATTTGGAGCATTTGCTCCTTTTGCATAGTTTACTTTTCATTCAGCTAGAATGTTAGCATTACCTACAACAATTACCTTTCTGTCAAGAATTTGTCATTGGTTTACGTTTTAGCAGCTTTTTGGATAGCCTTAGAATAGTTTGTACAGGAATACCATTTTATATGTGATGCTAACTTGGGTAATAGATACCAATTTTTTCTTCTGAAGATCAAAGTTCAGGAAACCAAGTTACTATACAGATGATTAAAGGACTGTAAAGGAAATTCCCTTTGGTTTTGATGTGAGAACTTGATACTATAACTGAATTCAAACTTTGTAAAACCAGTTCAGTCAGCTGTTAGAATTAATTATCAATTTAGGTTTCATTAGCTTTATCACCTGATGGGAAAGTGTATGCAATAGTTGTTAACCCTAGTCATGCTATATATAATACATAGAGCCAATAGTGTGAGCTGAATACTTTTTTATAAAATCATAAAATATGGGTCTTACAATTATGAGCTTTAATGTGAAAGATTGTTTTGGTGAAATATTGTAATGTAATATACCATTGTAAAGGTATTATGTTGAACTTTGCGTTTATAATGAAAAAAATTTATCTTAGTTACTAGTTACCTGATAAACTACAGGTAAAAACAGGTAAATGTAAAAAAACAGCTGAACTATATTTAAAGAACAATAAAACTAACAAAAACTCCAATATTTGTTTACCTTGTTATTTAATTTACCTTACCCCTCAAAGTTCCAGTGAAGCAGATCAAGCAGGTGTCTCAGGTAAGACAGGTAAGAACATTTTTTCTAATCAATTTACAGCTATATAAAAAGAAATGTCAACAGGCGATGTTTCAACACAGAAACTTCAAAATTGATTCATATTCAGTTGATTTTTGTCAGATGGCACTTTTATTCACGTTGATACTTTACCTGTCCATTTAATAACTTACCTGACCTTTTCTCGTTAACTTACCTGTACCAGGTAAAAAAAACAAACTAATTATCATGGTTTTGGGCAGCTCTTTGAGCTTTGTAGGCTGTTTTGAAGTCTTTTTGGGTGTGATATAACTTAAAACAGACATCAATACACAGTGTAGTTTTACACTTATCACACTGATAAGAAGATTCATGACCCGGCCTCTTTCTCTTTTCACCTACCCTTTCAAAAAAATCCCCGCTCAGCTGGAACACAAACAACACAAGACCTTGTGATATTTTTCTTTTTTCCTGAACTTGTTATTTTCTCTGGAAAATGCTGATCCTGGAGTCTTTGTAAAGGCTCTGTTGCTGTAGATGGCCTACCAGGGCTTCTGATACACATGCCTGGTACATCCTCTACAGCAACAGACTGGACTAGATCTTGGACAAGTTTTTTTCGAAAGTTTCGATGCAACATAATGGTTGATTCAGCAGATGTAACAGATTTGTACACCAAATAGGAATTCAAAATTGACAAGGACAGAACATGAAAAAAAAACCTTTTCCACCATTTTAATGTCCTCCTGTTGAAAGTGGCATATGATACCATCTGATCAGAGCGATCGACTCCACCCATAAACTTGTCATATGAGACAACCAGGCTTGGTCGGAGAACTGGTTGTCCATTTCTTGGGTTTACCTTACCTGCTGGAACAAGGGTAGAGTCTTCAACAATACTCATTAAGTATACAATTTTTCTGTCATGGTACTTACTAATAATTAAATTTTTATTTTTCATAGTGGAAACATGACCCTTGTCAACCCTTTCGTCTTTCAATGCCTGAGGGACACCTTTTCTATTAGCCCACAAGGTACCTGTAGCCCCAACTTCCAGGTCAAATAAATCCACATACTATTTTGGAGAGCTGTAATAGTTATCCATATACAGATGATAACCCTTACCAAAATAATTCCTCATTAAATCCATGACAAGGTCATATGTCGCTCCATATTCACTGGGTTCTTTGGGTGACTTACCTGTGTAGAGTTTAAATTTTGTGCAATAGCCATTCGTTGCATCACATATCATGTATGCTTTAATACCATATTTTTTTGGTTTATCAGGGTTGTACACTCTAAAGGACAAATTGCCACGCCAAGGTACCATACCCTCATCAAGTGACAATTCTTGATGAGGAATATAGACCTGATGAAACCTGGAAATGATGTTTCTGTAGATACTACCTAATTTGAATAAAGGGTCATGTCCGGGTTGTCCTCTACTTACCATGTCTTCATTGTTGGCTAAGTGAAAAAAACTCATAAGAAGCCAGAATCTATCCCTGGACATAAGGGTTTTAAAGAAAGGGGTCTCATTTACCTCACTCGTAGTCCAGTATTCGGACAAGTCAAGCTGGACTACTAAACCCATTGCAACAGTCATGGCGAAAAATACCTTCATTTCGTCTGGCGTAGTATCGACCCATTTAACAAACCTTGAGTGGGGTTTTAAAGCATTTTTTGCTAGAAACTGCGCTGCATAATGATTTGTTTCATTTGACATGGTCAAAAAGTCATTGTCGGTGACAAAAAGTTGAAAAAAATCGAGAGGGGTAGGATTTTCGGGCAGACGAATTCTCGGGTCGATCCCCGGCCTACCTGTAAAGGGAAGATTCACCTTCTGACGATCTCCTTCGGACCAACCTTGCATAAAGACATCGTCAATGAGTGTCCCTGGCTCCGGCTCGGCGCTAAAATCACCCTCATCTGACGAAAAACCTTCAAATTCTTCGTCAGAAGATTCGTCCTGCAGGATTTCCC
This sequence comes from Tridacna gigas, assembly GCA_945859785.2. Lineage (NCBI taxonomy): Eukaryota > Metazoa > Mollusca > Bivalvia > Cardiida > Cardiidae > Tridacna > Tridacna gigas. The sequence goes on from OX244030.2 coordinate 25,812,778, forward strand.
GAAAGAAGTCAGCCATTTTGAATGTCGTGTAATTAGATCCCCCATTTTCGCTAGGTATCCAATGAAAATAAGTATTTGTAAGGCCAAAACGAGGCTAAACTTGTTGCCCGGTTACTAGCTGAAGCTTTCATGAAGGATAAAATGTGATTGGCTTAGATTTGACAACGCAAGGATAGTCGGTATTGGGAAACCCCTCGACCCGGAATATTCCGGGTTCAGCTCACAGTACTCGGTACCTAAAACCGGAATATTCCGGGACCCGCATGACTAGGGTTAATAGTGAGTAAATTGCCACTTAAAAAGTGCATGGCAATAAATAATATATCTGTGGAAAAATCAAGCTAGTTTTTCGCTACAAATTGCATAAAAAATAAAATTATTTCAAACGGGGAAAATATTTTTTTAAAATACCAATTGTTTACTGCAAATTTCTGTAGACAGTTTTTAATATAAAAATGGGGGAAAATCAGGATTTGTGCAACAGACTGACAACAAAAATAATGTCCCTGCCTTGCTGGGCTTATACCTGGGCTTTTTCCAAAGCTTGCTTATATGGGCTGTTTTTATAAATGGATTTACATCATTAAAACCAGGATTTCGTCAGCTTTATCAACCATAGATGCTTTTATTCAGGTGAGCACTTTAGGGCCAGTGGCCCTCTTGTTTGACTGAAAATGTCTATTGGGTTTATTTGGCGCTCTAAGGGTTAAGGCTGTGACCAGGAGAGTAAAATAATTATCCTCTGCCTTTATGAGAGGAAAGTGATTCAGATATATGGGAGATCTCTGTCATTATAAAGGCAGTGAACCACCTCAGTGAAATTCCAACAGTTCAATTTATTCATTATCCCTTTACCAGACAACAAAATTTTAGCCTTGTCCAAATTGAAAGCATTTGCAGACAGCAATTTCAATGTAGCTCAAATGGTCTAATTTTTCTTTGATAGGGTAGAAAACATTGTTGGAAAAGGAGAAAATGCTGGTTACCAGCATTTTCTCCTTTTCCCACAATATTTTCAAAAGGCTTCTTTCCCATTAAAATGTCATTAACCCTTACAATGCCGCCTCTTAACGACCCTGGGAAAGAAGCCTTTTGAAAACATTGTGGGAAAAGGAGAAAATGCTGGTAACCAGCATTTTCTCCTTTTTCCACAATGTTTTTTACCATATCAAAGAAAACTTGCACCATTTGAGCCACACTGCAAATGCTTTCAATTTGGCCAAGGCTAAAATGTTGTTGTCTGGTAAAGGGTTAAAAGGCGGCATTGTAAGGGTTATCAGTGTTTATCAACACTTCAAATATTGAATGGCAATCATCATTTTGAACCCTTTCATCTGCAAAAGAACAGGAGCTGTTGTGGATAGCATAGATTCAGATCAGATGGCACAGAACATACAATCTGATGTTGGATATATACTATCTGCTTTTGTAGTGAAGCCTATAAAATAAGAATCTTTCTGAGTTTCAGGGAATTGTATTTTTAGCCTTGAAAGTGGTCCAGTTTATAAAATTTTCACTGAAAGAGTTTGACCCTTAGGCTGCTAAGCGCGACTCAAGGACCTTTTGCAGACAGTGTAGATTAAGATCTGACTGCACATTCCGTGCTGTCTGATCTTGGATCTACACTGGCCGAAAAGGAGATACTTTCCCAACAAAATTAACTTTGAAATTGCATCATTTGTGATTTTACCATCAGCTTGAAAGTTTCGTTTGACTTATTTAGCAGGATAAGGATTATCAAAGGCTAGGAGTAATATCATCAAGCATAAAATGATGGCACATTGCAAAGACATAGAGTCGTCGTATTGCATCGGTTATCTCCTGTCCCTGGTGTCCTTTGAGAATGTGCGTCATTCGGCTTGATAGATTAGGAAAGGACCTAATCCGATATACATAGAAAATTATCGTCTTCTGTTCTTGCACTCTGTCACATCATGTGTACCTCTCTGTTGTATACTCTTGATCAAAATTGTTTGAAAATATAAGTACAGGCACATGCCTATAAAGAGCTATTGCTTATTTTCCCAGATTGATTGAAAATGAATTGAAAATGCTCATTTTGCTCCACATCAAATACAAAATAGCATAAGAGCCACACTCTAGCAAAACAGCATCTTGGGGATAATGATGCATGATCCAACCAAGTCATCATATTATGATGGATTATGAATAGGATCATAAACTAGGTCACTGGGTCAAATTTAAGAAATACAGTTTGGACACTCCAGAGGCCACATTTTCAGCTCACTTGACCTGACCATTGGTCAGAATGTTTGTCTTAATAATATCTCAGATCAGTTTTAAATTGGGTCATTATGACCCTGGAGTGAAATTTCGCCTATTGACTCAGGTGAACGATCCAGGTCCATCATGGCCCTTGTCTAATCTATAACTTTAATGAAAATGTTGATTAAGAGCATCTTGTAAGATATGCATGTAAAGCTGAAAACAAAATAACGAAGCTTTATAGATGTCCTTTGTCCAAAGCACATCTTCGACTGTTTTTGCGGAAAATTAAACTGCAAAGAACATGCAGTATTTGATTGACATTTGGCAGTATTCTGTCACATTATTTTCACAAAAACTGCTTTGCTGTCTAAAGTTCTTTTTCTTTCAAGTTTGCTTTTGCTATTGTGAAGGGCTCAGACAGAGTTAAAACACAGTACGGCCTGGAAGAAAATTATTGACAAAAACTTTGGAAATAAAAAACTGAATGGACGCTATGGACTCGGGTTTAACGTTTACTACACAATCCTGGGTTGTAAAAGCCCTGAGGAGAAAGACTTTTCAAAACATTGTTGGAAAAGGAGAAAATGCACGTCTTTCTCCTTTTCCCACAATGTTTCTAGCTCACCTGAGCACAAAGTGCTCAAGGTGAGATATTGTGATCGTGCTGTATCTATCATCCGTCGTGCGGCATCAACATTTTACCTTGTGTGCACTCTAGAGGTCACATTTTCAGTTAGATATGCATGAAATTTGGTCAGAATGATAAGATCTGGGACAAGTTTGAAATTGGGTCATGTCGGTTAAAAAGGTAGGTCACTGGGCTAAATCATGGAAAAACTTTGTGTGCACTCTAGAGGCCACATTTTCATCCTGAAACTCTTAAAACTTGGTCAGGATGTTTGTCTTGATAATATCTTGGACAAGATTGAAATTGGGTCATGTTGGGTCAAAAGTAGGTCACTAGGCCAAATCTTAGAAAAACCTTGTGTGCACTCTAGGGGCAACATTTTCAGCCTGAAACTCATGAAAGTTGCTTAGAATGTTTGTCTTGATGATATCTCAGACAAGTTTGAACTTGGGTCATGTTTGGTCAAAAAGTAGGTCACTGGACTAAATCTTAGAAAAACCTTGTGTTCACTCTAGATGCCACATTTTCAACCTGATACTCTTGAAACTTGGTCATAATGTTTGTCTTGATAATATCTTGGACAAGTTCAAAATTGGGTCAAGTCTAGTCAAATAGTAGGTCACTGGGCCAAATCTTAGAGAATCCCTGTGTGCACTCTTGGGGCCATATTTTCAGCCTGAAACTCATGAAAGTTGGGTAAAATGTTTGTCTTGATGATATCTCAGACAAGGTTGAAATTGGGTAATGTTTGGTCAAAAAAGTAGGTCACGGGGCTAAATCTTAGAAAAACTTTGCGTGCACTCAATAAGCCACAATTTCATTCGGATACTCATGAAATTAGGTCAGAATGTCTGTCTTGATTATATATCAGACAAGTTCGAAATTGGGTCATGTCGGGTCAAAAAGTAGGTCACAGGGCTAAATCTTAGAAAAACCGTATGTGCATTCTAGAGGCCACATTTTCAGCCTGATATTCACGAAACTTGGTCCAAAGTTTGTCTTGATGATATCTTGAACAAGTTCGAAATTGGGTCATATCTGGTCTAAAAGTAGGTCACTGGGCAAAATCTTAGAAAAACCTTGTGTGCACCAAAGAGGTGACATTTTCAGCCTGATACTCATGAAACTTGGTCAGAAAGTTTGTCTGTAAGATATCTTGGACAAAGTGGGTCATATCTGGTCAAAAAGTAGGTCACTGGACGAAGTCATAGAAAACCTTGTGTGTACTGTAGAGGCCACACACAGTTGGTCACTTACACTCATTTGTTTTACATCATTAAAACCAGGCTCTCTTCAGCTTTATCAACTGTAGATGACTTTACTTAGGTGAGTGCTTTAGGGCCTAACGCCCTCTTGTCTACACATTTAATGTCAAATTTCATAATATGAGAGACATTACATTTGTCGTTGGCAAATGATTTTGATTTGGACAAGTCTGAAATTTTGTCATGTGGCAAAGCCAAGTAACCAGCATTTTCTCCTTTTCCCACAATGTTCTGTACTCTTTTCAAGTTCAAATTTCATTGTATGAATAACATTGAATTTCTCATATACAGATGATTTTAATTTGGATTTGTCTAGTATGTTGTCTTGGAACAAATACAAGTTAAAACACTGTTACGTGACCAAAATAATGTTGAGAGCAGAGCAGAGCAAACACCGTACAATCAAAAAGTCACAATTAATGACATGTTCATTTACTTGGTAACATTACTTGATTTTTACACTGTTTTTTAAGCCGATTTTGTGCCAAAAATTTATGATTATAATAATGTTTTCAGTGTGAAAATTTAGTTCTTCATTTTGTAAGTAACACATACATAATTCTCTTACAAACACAAAATGCCCAATATATGCCTTTCATGTATTTCAGCCAATTTGACACAAAATTGTGGTCATTCTTTAACCCTTTATAGCACAGGTCTTTTAACAACCCTGAGGGAGAAGCTTCTTGGAAACATTGTAGGAAAAGGAGAAAATACTAGTTACCAGCATTTTCTCCTTTTCCTACAATGTTTCTAACCTATCATGGACAAATTTTGTCTTTTTGGCAACCTTTAATTTGTTGTCTGCAAATGCTTTGAATTTGGACTAGTCTAAAATTTGGTCATTCGGTAAAGAGTTAAGTGATATAGCTACAGGGTTTTCCCAATTATAGATCTAGGGAAGTCGTACTTTACAATGATGACTTATTGAAAAGCCAAGAATATCCTTTTCTGATTAAATTTTCAATTAATTCCAGCAAGTTGAGATAAGATGTTGAAGATTCCATCTGGAAGTATAATAAGTTACGCCCTAAAGTAAGAATTGAATGAGATATTGCACTATTTACCGGGATTGTTTGTCTAGAAATATAATTGATATACAGGCTTTCCCTATAAAAAAGTCATAATGATTAATTGAGCTGCATATTTTGTGTAGTATTGTTATCCATTTCTTTAGTGTAGTTTGTTTTTTCATGTAACTACTATTTGAATACCCAATCATGTGTGGCAGCTTTGAGTGTGTACAATATTATACAGAATATAATATATAGTCTATGCTACTTCAGTTCAGAATTGTTAGCTCCACTGGACAAAGACCTGCAAGCTTTTATCATAGCCAATTGTATATCACATATCTGTCTATTTGTGTGCCCATGCTTGTGTTTACTTATTTCATATATCTAATATCCTCTGAAACAACTTCACAGAAATGATTCTGCTATGAGCCTCTTCAGAATTCCTGCAAAGTTTTATTCCTTCAAGAACTCTTGTAGTCGCTACAAGAAAACTGGAAAAAAAGTACATGTATAATCTTCTAAAATCTTTTTATTTACACTTTGCTGCACAATCAAGAGTTTTAAGGACTCTGAAGAAAAAGCCCTTTGAAAACATTGTGGGAAAAGAAGAAAATGCTGGTTACCAGCACTTTCTCCTTTTTACACCATTTTTTCTACCCTTTTATGACAAATGTTATAATTTGTGCAACAGTTAATTATTGTCTGCAAATGCTTTCAGTTTTCACCAGTTTAAACTTACGTCATCAGACAGTGGTAAAGAGTTAGAACATTTTCAAACTTTTTAAATGATTGTTGGATGGACCTCTTTCAGATTTCTTGATACTTAATCTATTTTTGATCTATCAAAAAGCATGGCTTTTGATGGTGTGGTTTATTTTCTCTTAAAAACAATTACAATGTCATCCGGCTAATACCAAATCCAATAGAACCCTTTTAAAATGGGGGTCACCTGTGGCTCCCAAAAAGGAGAAAGAACAACTAACTGTAGATCAAGAACTGGCATTAAGTTTGATATGGTGCATGTGATGGGACAGTTTTTCACATACTTATAAATTCCCAGATTTATTTCATGAAAAGCTCTATTTGGGAGGAAGATTTGAGACACAATTTGTCTGGGTTAGGGTAATGGTCAGGGCTGGGGATTGTTTTCGACGAACATGGTTTTCGACGAAATGTCGCACACCCGTATTTCAGTTAATAGCATTAACATATGAACATAGGTTGATAATTCTGTATTAAACAACCTGTTTTGTTATTATTGTATTTTCATTTATCCCTGCTATTTTCAATGCTTTGTTCCTTAGATTTGTTCATTTTGACTGACAAAATTTAGATCTTATCCTCATTCTGCATTCACAGTCAAACAAAATCATCGTTAACTTTGTTGCATTGTAATTTTTAGCTCACTTGAGCAAAAATTGTTTAAGGTGAGCTTTTGTGATAGTGCTGTGTCCATCGTGCGTCGTCCATCATTAAGGCTTCCAAGTTGGGTTGTTTGACAGTTTCGAGATAGATATTTCTTAGCAACTTGAAATGGCTCATATTGTGACATGATTTTCTTGTAGAATAATGTTTCCACTATCCATTGGTACTATGGATGTTAATATTGGTAGTAAAATAATTTGTAAACAGCATGGAATTCATGACTGGGGTATGGAAAATACATTACGAGTTGTTTACCTTTGAGTATAATAGTGTGTAATACAGGATTTACATTGTCGTCGCCGTTCACCTGTGGCTCAGAGTGCTTGTCTTGATGGTATCTTGGACTAGCATGAAAATGGGCCATGTCGGGTCAAAAGGTAGGTTACTGGCCCAAATCTTTGAAAAACCTTGTTTGCACTGTAAAGGCTACATTTTCAGCCTGATAATCCTGAAACTCTGTCAGAATGTTAGTCTTGTTGATATGGTCACTGGGCTCAATCTTAGAAAAGCAATGTGTGCACTGAAGTGGCTACATTTTCAGCCAGATACTCTTGACACTTTGTCAGAATGTTTATCTTGTTGATACATGTACCTTGGACTAGGTGAAAACTGGATCATGTTGGGTGAAATAGTAGGTACTATGGACAAATCTGAGAAAAACCATGTGTGCACTTTAGAGGCCACATTTTCAGTCTGATACACATGAAATGTTATCAGAATGTTTGCCTTGATGATATTTCTGACAAGTTCAAAAGTAGATCAAGTTGGTCAAAAAGTAGGTCACTTACACTCATGTGTTTCACATCATTAAAACAAGAGAGCCATGATGGCCCTGTATCGCTCCACTGGCTTATAAATATAAACCATGAATACTAAACATTTCAATTCTGAGCCAAATGCTTTCAAAATGAAGACTTACAAAGTTTTCTTTATAAAAGCCCATGTGAAAGTTGAGACCCTCAGGGCAAAACCATTTTTGATCCCAGAGCTATAATTACTTGAACCCTGGTAGAGGTCCACAAGATAAAACCACATGCCAAAATAATACAAGTCTATATGGTTATAAATAAGGTGATTTTCAAGTTTTGTCCATATGAAGCCTCTGTAAAACATAAGACCCCTGATGCAAGGCTAATTTAAAAAAAAAAATCAAAAGTGATCCAGATTTGTTAGCCCTTGGGTTTGCGGTTGGGAGCAAAAAGATTTTATGAATTTTCACGCTATAAGCACATGTTTATGACCCATGAGATAGAACTAATTTTGACATAACTTGAATAACTTTGGAAGAGGTTATTTAGATTACACTCATACAATATTACAGCTGTAACTCAAGGTAAGGAACAAGAAGACCTTTTAAGTTCTCACGATACTAGCCTATGTAAAGCTTGTGACTTATTGGGTGAAGCAGTTTCAGAGACGATAAGCTTGATGGTCTTAGGCCTGTGGAGCTAAAAAGCAGTATCTTTTTCATGAGCTACAATGACATTAGTCGATACAAGCTTTTGGAAAAGATTTTTAAAGGTTTTTCAATACTTTTCAGTTTTGTAGCTATAGCAACCATAGCTTTTAACAGAACTTAATTCTTTGAAGACATTCTGAATAACATCATGGCAAGATGATACCTGTAAAGTTTGGTCAAAATTGGAAGATTGGTTTCAATGAAAAAGATGGAACAATCTTGGTAGAAGTCTACAATATGAATCGGCATGCCAAATTTTTATAGCCCTAGGCCTTACAGTAAGGATAAAAAAAGATATCTTTCACTATGTAAGCCTATCTGAAATTTGTGATGCCTCGAGTGGGACAAATTTTGATCCCAAGGCTCAAAACATGCCAAATTTGTTAGTCCTATGCTTTATGGTTAGAAACAAGAAGATTGTCAAGAAGTCTTCACTGTATGAGCCCTTATAAAACTTTGACCCCAGGGCTACAGTCGGACTAAATGGGGAATACGTGTATTAGAAGAATAACATGCCAAATTTGGGAGTTCTTGGCCTTTTGGCTAGTAACAAGACGGTTTCTGAAGTTTTCACTCCATACACCCATGTAAAACTTGTGACCCCTGGTGCAGAGCCAAACTTGATCCTAGGGCTGTAACTTGGGCCCTCTTTGTAGTCGTCCACTAGATAATGCTATAATTATGCAAAATTTGGTAGCCCTAAGCCTTATGGCTATGTACACCAAGATTTAAAAGTTTTCCCTATATAAGCCCATGTAAATCTTGTGAACCTCCCCTCCCCAACTCCCCCAAACATGAGGCCAAATTGACCCCAGGACTGTAATTTGGGCACTTTTGGTAAACCCCCACTAGATCAAGCTAAATGCAAAATTTGGTAGCTCTAGGCCCTATGGCTAGGTACAGGAAGATTTCTCAAGTTGTAAGCCCATGTAAAACTTGTGACCCCTGCAGTGGGGCCAATTTTGACCCCAGGGCTAAAATATTGGCCCGCTTGGTAGAGGCCCACTAGATATAGCCACATGCCAAATTTGGTAGCTCTAAGCCTTATGGCTAGGTACAGGAAGATTTTTAAAGTTTTCTCTATATAAACCTATGTAAAACTTGTGACCCCTGGGGCAGAGCCAATTTTGACCCCAGGGCTAAAATTTTGGCCTGCTTGGTAGAGGCCCACTAGATATAGCTACATGCAGAATTTGGTAGCTCTAGGCCTTATGGCTAGGTACAGGAAGATTTTTAAAGTTTTCTCTATATAAGCCTATGTAAAACTTGTGACTTGAAATAAAAGTTAACGCACGGACTGACTGACCGACGAATGCATGACATAAGCCCGCTGGCCTTCGGCCAGTGGAGCTAACCAGGATTTCTTTAGCTTTATCAGCTGTAAATGTTTTTATTCAGGTAAGGGCCAATGACCCTCTTGTTTTAATTTAACTTCACCCTCAACCTTCATGCGCAACAGTTTACTGGCCTAATTTAACAGTCATAATAGCACACAGCAAATGCTGTGTTTTGGATAACCCGAGTACATTGATTTTTAGCTCCACTGGCCGAAGGCCAGCGGGCTTATGTCATGGCCCTGTGTCCGTCGTGCGTCCGTCAGTCCGTCCGTCCGTGCGTGCGTTAACTTTTTTTTCAAACATCTTCTTCTCTGAAACTACCCATCCGATTTTCACGAAACTTCACAGAAATGATCCTGCCATGGTCTTCTTCAGAATTTCTTGAAAGAATTTGATTCCTTCAAAAACTCTAGTTGCCATGGCAACAAAACTGAAAAATATTGGAAATCTTTAAAAATCTTCTTGTCTGAAACCATAAGGCATAGGGCTACCAAATTTGGCATGTAGCTTTATGTAGTAGACCTCTATCAAGTTTCTTCAAATTATAGCCCTGGGGTCAAAATTGTCTCTGCCCCAGGGGTCACAAGTTTTACATAGGCTTATATAGAGAAAACTTTAAAAATCTTCCTGTACCTAGCCATAAGGCCTAGAGCTACCAAATTTTGCATGTAGCTATATCTAGTGGGCCTCTACCAAGTGGGCCAAAATTTTAGCCCTGGGGTCAAAATTGGTCCCGCCACAGGGGTCACAAGTTTTACATGGGCTTACATAGTGACAACTTAAGAAATCTTCCTGTTTTGATTTTTTTTTTTTTGAAATTAGCCTTGCATCAGGGGTCTTATGTTTTACAGAGGCTTCATATGGACAAAACTTGAAAATCACCTTATTTATAACCATACAGCATAGACTTGTATTATTTTGGCATGTGGCTTTATCTTGTGGACCTCTACCAGGGTTCAAGTAATTATAGCTCTGGGATCAAAAATGGCTTTGCCTTGCGGGTCTCAACTTTCACATGGGCTTTTACAGAGAAAACTTTGTAAGTCTTCATTTTGAAACCATGTGGCTCAGAATTGAAATGTTTAGTATTTATGGTTTATATTTATAAGCCAGTGGAGCGATACAGGGCCATCATGGCCCTCTTGTTATGGTAGCGATTTATCTCTTTGGGAAAGCATAGCTCGTCGTAATCTAGAGATCGGCTGTATGAGAAAGGGCCAGGGGCAAGCATTTGATAATGAAGAAGGCATTGGATTGTGTGAAAAATATCATATTAAAACTGACAACAGTGTATGTAGTAACTTTCATCGTGGATCATGTATGTATTCCAAAGACCAATTAAATTTGCTGCCAAATTTAGACATTGTCTGCTCGGCAGGGTAGTTCTGTGGTTAGCGTATCAGACTTGTGACCTGGTGGTTGTGAGTTGGATACCCAGTTGAGGCAAACTTTCTTTCTGGCAATTTTTAGTTTGTTGTAGCATGTTATGTAACACAGTACACAGTCTTTGGGTATGCTTTCATGAGGACAAGTTGAAGTGATACCCAGTTGAGGTAAACTTTTTTTCCAGTGACTTGTAGTTTGTTTTAGCATATTATGTAAAACTGTTCACAGTCTTTAGATATGTTTACATAGAGGACAAGTTGAATTGTTCATCAAGGAGAAAAAAATTGCAGGTGTTTTACTTCTGGGAATAAAGTGTAATGATGATACAAACTAAATATCAAACTTCATCTTTATATTCTTTTCAGATTGGTGCTTCTGTTAGTATGATTAAAACAGTCTGTTATACTTAAGTATATGAAGCGCACTCATATAGAGATATTGTAGACACATCTTATTATAACTTAATACATATGGAATATTACAAGAGTCTGCATTTCTGAGCGGTCGGATCATGTCAAGTTGCATGTGTAAAGAGATGGCGTATCAGATGAGACCGAAGGTCGTATCTGATGCGCGTCTCTTTATACACGCAACAAGACATGATCTGACCACGCAGAAATGGAGGCAGTTGTAATATTCCTTTTATTAGCTCCACTGGCCGAAGGCCAGCGGGCTTATGTCATGGCCCGGTGTCCGTCTGTCCGTCCGTCCGGTCGTCCGTCCGTCCGTGCGTTAACTTTTATTTCAAACATCTTCTTCTCTGAAACTACCCATCCGATTTTCACGAAACTTCACAGAAATGTTCCTGACATGGTCCTCTTCAGAATTTCTTGAAAGAATTTGATTCCTTCAAAAACTCTGGTTGCCATGGCAACAAAACTGAAAAATATTGGAAATCTTTAAAAATCTTCTTGTCTGAAACCATAAGGCATAGGGCTACCAAATTTGGCATGTAGCTTTATGTAGTAGACCTCTATCAAGTTTCTTCAAATTATAGCCCTGGGGTCAAAATTGGCTCTGCCCCAGGGGTCACAAGTTTTACATAGGCTTATATAGAGAAAACTTTAAAAATCTTCTTGTCTGAAACCATAAGGCATAGGGCTACCAAATTTGGCATGTAGCTTTATGTAGTAGACCTCTATCATGTTTCTTGAAATTATAGCCCTGGGGTCAAAATTGGCTCTTCCCCGGGGGTCACAAGTTTTACATAGGCTTATATAGAGAAAACTTTAAAAATCTTCTTGTCTGAAACCATAAGGCATAGGGCTACCAAATTTGGCATGTAGCTTTATGTAGTAGACCTCTATCATGTTTCGTGAAATTATAGCCCTGGGGTCAAAATTGGCTCTTCCCCAGGGGTCACAAGTTTTATACATAGGCTTATATAGAGAAAACTTTAAATATCTTCTTGTCTGAAACCATAAGGCCTAGAGCTACCAAATTTGGCATTTAGCTTGATCTAGTTGGAGTCTACCAAAAAGGCCCAAAGTATAGTCCTGGGGTCAATTTGGCCTCATACTTGGAGGGGGGGGGGTTCACAAGATTTACATAGGCTTACATAGGGAAAACTTTTAAATCTTGGTGTACATAGCCATAAGGCTTAGGCTACCAAATTTTGCATATAATTATAGCATTATTTAGTGGACAGTTACAAAGAGGGCCCAAGTTACAGCTCTAGGATCAAGTTTGGCCCTGCACCAGGGATCACAAGTTTTACATGGGTTTATGGAGTGAAAAGTTCAGAAACCATCTTGTTACCAGCCATAAGGCCAAGAACTCCCACATTTGGCATGTTATTCTTCTAATACAATATTCCCCATTTAGTCAGACTGTAGCCATGAGGTCAAAGTTTTATAAGGGCTTATATAGTGAAGACTTTTCTTCGTGGTTTATATTTATAAGCCAGTGGAGCGATACAGGGCCATCATGGCCCTCTTGTTATATACCTCACCACTATAAGTGTGTGTATTAAGAAACATCACAAAATATGAATAACCAAAAAAATCAGAGAACGGCATTTAATTGTACATATATGTACAATATTTATGAATGGCGGATGAATATACATAGATAACAGTAAGTCTCAGGGTTTTCATTTAAAGCTGATTGCCGATCAAAAACATCAGTTGAAATCGGCCTTTAATCTGTTGTTTTTGCTGGATCTTTGAAAAATCGATCGTGTTGTTTATACCGAAAATATTTCACGCGTTGGTAACGGTACTGCGACACCGGTTTAATATTACCGCGAAACCAGAAACGGTTGGTTTATGAATGTTACGCGGTCATTCATTGGATACTTATGTCCAATTATCCAATCCTAGGCGACGATACGTTTCTCCGATCTCCATTTGGTAATCATGGACACCAAAGCCTAGGTGGCCCCCTTGACCCTCGGCCTGTTGTTTTTGGCAATCAATCGGTTGCTTCATTTCAAAATGAAAACCCTGAAGTCTGCATAGATCAGAATGCATTTAAAAATGGCGGTTGCTACAAGAAAATAAACAACAACAGTGGTTTAAAAACTATTTCTTAAACACTTAAAAGGTGGTCAGTAGTTGTTATTCACTGTCACTGTCAAGAACGGTACATTTTTTAGTCCCCTACCAGCGAAGCCGAAGGGGACTTTAGGTTTGCACTCCGTCCGTCTGTCTGTCCATCTGTCCGTCTGTCCGTCAGTCCGGCAGTTCAGTTTTCCGGACTTTTTAGCTCATCTGAGCACATAGTGCTCAGGGTGAGCTATTGTGATCCGTCCGTCGTCCATCTGTCCGTCTGTCTGTCCGTCTGTCTGTCCATCCATAAACAATTACTAAAAAATCTTCTCCTCTGAAACCGCCAATCAGATTTCAATGAAACTTCACAGAAATGATCCTTAGGTGATGCACTTTCAGAATACTTCAAAGATTTGAATTCCATGAAGAACTCTGGTTGCCATGGCAACCGAAAGAAAAAACTTTAAAAATCTTCTTGTCCCAAACTGTAAGGGCTAGAGCTTTCATATATGGCATGTAGCATCATCTAGTGGCCCTCTACCAAAATACTTCAAATAATGGCCCTAGTGTTGAAAATGGCCCTATGTTGTGGGTTCTCAGATTTCACATAGAGATAAAGAAGGAAATCTTTAAAAATCTTCTTGTCCCAAACCATAAGGGCTAGAGCTCTCATATATGGCATGTAGTATCATCTAGTGGCCCTCTACCAATATACTTCAAATAATGGCCCTAGTGTGGAAATTGGCCCTATGTTGTGGGTTCTCGGATTTCACATAGAGATAAAGAAGGAAATCTTTAAAAATCTTCTTGTCCCAAACCGTAAGGGCTAGAGCTTTCATATATGGCATGTAGCATCATCTAGTGACCCTCTACCAAAATACTTCAAAATTATGGCCCTGGTGTGAAAATTAGCCATATTTTGTTGGTCTCAGATTTCACATAGAGATAATGAGGGAAATTTTTAAAAATCTTCTTGTCCCAAACCGTAAGGGCTAGAGCTTTCATATTTGGCATGTAGCATTATGGTGTTGAGCTGAGTTGCATTTCAGGTGAGCGATTTAGGACCATCATGGTCCTCTTGTTTTCTAAACGCTTTACATATTGAGCTGAGTTTTGGTGTGTAAGTCACCCACCATCACTTACAGATCAAGTTCGAGTTTCGTTCCGGTCCACTCGTTTTTCACAGATTAACTGGCCTTGGAGTTACAAAATTTCACTGATAAATCAGTTTTCCGGACTTTTTTCCTAAACGCTGGTAGGTATTGATCCCAGATTTGCTGTGTAACTCAACCACCATGACTTACAGATCAAGTTCGACTGGTTTTTCATGGATTTACGGGCCTTGGACTTACAAAATTTCACTGATAAATCAGTTTTCCGGACTTCTTTTTCTAAATGCTGGTAGATATTCACCTGACTTTTGCTGTGTAAGTCAACCACCATGACTTACAGATCAAGTTCGAGTTTCGTCCTGCTCCACTGCTTTTTCACACATTTACGGGCCTTGGATTTACAAAATTTCACTGATAAAACATTTTTCTGCACTTTTTTTCTAAACGCTGCAACATATAGAGCTAATCTTGATAACTAGCACTTTCTCCTTTTCTCTCTATGTTTTCCACCCATTCAAGGACAAAATTCTAACATTTGGAAAAACATTTTGTATTGTTGGATGTAAATTCCCTCATTATGGACGAGTCTGTAATTTTGCCATGTGGTAATTGGTTAAAGGGGATGTTTGAAAAGTCGTCTACTGCAAGTTCTGTTTCAGGAGGATATGAGTCAAGTTTGTCTTCTGCATATTTCAACTCTACCAAATGACAAAAGTTTACTCTGCTCCATATTGAAAGCAACAGACAATCTGACCTAATTTCATGAGTATTCGATTATAAATGTAGCCTCTAAAATGCACACAAGGTTTTTCTAAGATTTAGCCCAGTGACCTACTTTTTGACCCAACATGACCCAATTTCGACCTTTTCAAAGATATTATCACAGCTAAATTCTGACCAAGTTTCATAATTTTGAGGCTGAAAATGCTGCTAGAGTGCACACAAGGTTTTATTAAGATTTGGCCGAGTGACCTACTTTTTGACCCGACTTGACCAAATTTCAAAGTTAAACAAGATATTATCAAGACAAACATTATGACCAAATTTCATAAGTTTCAGGCTGAAAAAAAGGCCTCTAGGGTGCACACAAGGGTTTTCTAAGATTTGGCCCAGTGACCTACTTTTTGACTCGACATGACCCAATTTCAAACTTGTCCAAGATATCAAGAAGACAAATATTCTACCCAACTTCCATGTGTTTCAGACTGAAAATGTGGCCTCTAGAGTGCACACAAGGTTTTTCTAAGATTTGGAGGGTGATATACTTTTTGACCCGACATGACCCAATTTTGAACTTGTTTGCAAATGCTTTCAATTTGGACAAGTCTAGAATTGTATCGTATGATGAAGAGTTAATGGATCAGTCTGAAAATATGGAAAAATCCTGAAATAATTCCTGAAATGTTATGATATGAAGGCTTAAATATGATACCAAAAGCTGTAAATTGACATTATTGTCTAATGTTTCTGTTTGATGCTTTATGGATTTTATTTACTGTCATTCAGTGCTTAATAATTGATTCAAACAAGTCAAGAGAAATTAGGAGCTTTCATATAATTATACTGTTTGAAGGTAATATCAGGGTCCTGCCTGGCTCAGTGATGAAAGAGTAGGATTTTCAACCTGAAGTCACAGGGATTTTCATGGGAGTGTCCTTGGTCAAGACACTTTAGAACCCTGGCCTACAACTGACGAAGCTCGGGACATACATGAATAAGTAAGCTGTTGCTGTAAATGTGAAATAATGTTAATGGCGTAAAACACCATTCAGTAAATGGATTGATTAATTAAATAGTGCTTTACACCGCTTTCAACAATATTTTAGTCATATCACGGCAATGGCTCACATATTCATGTATTTCCTGGATTCCACCACTACGAGGCTAGGGCTCTGAAGTGCCTTATGCAAGGACACTCTCACAAAAAAACCAGCGGATCCAGTGAGACTCAAACCTAAGGGCCTCTAGGTCACAATTTCTACATTTTAACACAGCCACATGGGACCCCTTCAATCAGTGGAGGCTGTACCAGGTAAATTATGTGGAGTATTGGACAGGAAAGACAGTCTAAATAAATCTTGATGGTCTATGGAACCATATCTTCATCTACATTGTTTGCTAAAGCAGGTTAAGCAGGTGAACTTGCTTAGCAGTGGCATAGGACATTTTCTAGACCACTTTTGATGACATTGCAGCAAAAGGAGAAATTGCTTGAAACAAGCAAAATCTCCATTTTTCTGCAAAGTTTTAAGATGTGTTTATTCCAAAATTTTATTGAATTTTATTCCACTCTTTACCACACAATCCCCAGTTTTAGCAAACCTGAGAAAGGAGGCTCTTTGAAAATATTGTGGGAACAGGAGAAAATCTTGATAACTTAAGCACTTTTTCCTTTTCTCTCTATGTTTTCCACCCATTCAAGGACAAAATTCTAACATTTGGAAAAACATTTTGTATTGTTGGATGTAAATTCCCTCATTATGGACGAGTCTGTAATTTTGCCATGTGGTAATTGGTTAAAGGGGATGTTTGAAAAGTCGTCTACTGCAAGTTCTGTTTCAGGAGGATATGAGTCAAGTTTGTCTTCTGCATATTTCAGCTCTACCAAATGACAAAAGTTTACTCTGCTCCAAATTGAAAGCAACAGCAGACATCAATTTAGATGTGGCTCATTAATGTTGGAATTCGCCTTTGAAAGGATAGAAAACAGTTTAGGATAGGCAAAAATGCTCAGGTTACTGAAGTTTTTCTCCCATTTCCTAGAATGCTTTTAAAAGTGTCTGTCCCTAGGATCGTTAACTCTTTACCACACTATCGAGTTTTAATAACCTTGGGGATAAAGGCTTTTGAAAACGTAGGAAAAGGAGAAATGCTGGTAAATAGCATTTTTTCCTTTTTCTTCAATGTTTTCTTTAGTATTAAGGTCAAATCCCATCATTTAACTCTTTACCACACGACAAAAATGTAGACTTGTCCAAATTGAAGGCATTTGCAGATGACAATTTAAATGTGGCTCTAGTGGTAGAATTTGTTTTTGATAGGTTAGGAAACATTGTGGGAAAAGGAGAAAATGCTGGTTACCAGCATTTTCTCCTTTTCCCACAATGTTTTCAAAAGGCTTCATTTCCAGGGTCGTTAAAACTCAGGATTGTGTGGTAAAGAGTTAAGCCATATTAAAGTTGTCATTTGCAGAAACTTTCAATTCGGAAAAGTAAAAAATTTTCCCACATTGTAAAGAGTTAAAACATGGGATGGGCTGGTAAAGGGTTAAAGGTTGCATGCCAATATGGGTGTTGCTGTTTCAAGTTTCTATGTATGGAAAACTTTGATAATGTTCTTATTGTGCACACAATGGTTTCCATGGAAATATCTGTTGAGAGTCAGCTTAGAATGTAGAAAAAAAGTGATTGAAATGTTAACATTACATCGTTTATTTTTGTATCTTTGCTAAATCTTTTGAAAGCACAAATAAAAGAGTTTGAAATTTTTTTAGTACTGGAAAAACATTCCAAAGACCTGTACCTACTTTAAAGCGTAGCTGATCTTTTTTTTTTTTGAGGTCAAAGATGCTCAGGGCTCATTATAAGTGACCTGTAAGTGTTTACCAAATGACAAAAATTTAGAGTTGCCCAAATTGAAAGCTAATTTGCAGATGACAAAAAATCTGTGACTCAGAAATAGAAATTGACCTTTGAAAGGGAAGAAAACATTGTGGGAAAAGGGAAAAATACTGGTTACCAGCATTTTCTCCTTTTCCCACATTGTTTTCAAAAGGCATTTTCCTTAGGGTCATAAAAAATCGGGATTGTGTGGTAAAGTGTTAAAGAGGACTATTCAATTTTTAGCTCCACTGGCCGAAGGCCAGCGGGCTTATGTCATGGCCTGGTGTCCGTCGTGCGTCCATGCGTCAGTCCGTCCGTCTGTCCGTGCGTCCGTCTGTGCGTTAACTTTTATTTCAAACATCTTCTTCTCTGAAACTACCCATCCAATTTTCATGGAACTTCACAGAAATGATCCTGCCATGGTCCTCTTCAGAATTTCTTGAAAGAATTTGATTCCTTCAAAAACTCTGGTTGCCATGGCAACAAAACTGAAAAATATTGGAAATCTTTAAAAATCTTCTTGTCTGAAACCATATGGCATAGGGCTACCAAATTTGGCGTGTAGCTTTATGTAGTAGACCTCTATCAAATTTCTTCAAATTATAGCCCTGGGGTCAAAATTGGCTCTGCCCCAGGGGTCACAAGTTTTACATAGGCTTATATAGAGAAAACTTTAAAAATCTTCCTGTACCTAGCCATAAGGCCTAGAGCTACCAAATATTGCATGTAGCTATATCTAGTGGGCCTCTACCAAGCGGGCCAAAATTTTAGCCCTGGGGTCAAAATTGGCCCCGCCGCAGGGGTCACAAGTTTTACATGGGCTTACCTGGTGACAACTTACGAAATCTTCCTGTTTTGATTTTTTTTTTCGAAATTAGCCTTGCATCAGGGGTCTTATGTTTTACAGAGGCTTCATATGGACAAAACTTGAAAATTACCTTATTTATAACCATACAGCATAGACTTGTATTATTTTGGCATGTGGCTTTATCTTGTGGACCTCTACCAGGGTTCAAGTAATTATAGCTCTGGGATCAAAAATGGCTTTGCCCTGCGGGTCTCAACTTTCACTTGGGCTTTTATAGAGAAAACTTTGTAAGTCTTCATTTTGAAACCATTTGGATCAGAATTGAAATGTTTAGTATTTATGGTTTATATTTATAAGCCAGTGGAGTGATACAGGGCCATCATGGCCCTCTTGTTTGTAATTATACTAAACTTCATAAATGTTGAATTACTGAATTTAGTAAGGTAACAGTTTGTAAACCATCAATAAATAAGAAAGAGAAGTGAAAGACTATTTTTCTGATGGTTTTTCTTTATAAGAGATATTTAACCTTTCATAGTATTTCTAAATTTCATGCCAGAATTTACAGTGACTTGTGGGAATGTAGCATGTTCCAAAACACATGTCAGTAATATGTGAGTGTCATATTCAAATAGGTGCAAATTGCTGGCATGAAAAAAGATGTGTTTAATGTTTGGAAAACAACCATCTCATCATTTACAAGCTAAAAAATGCACTGTTTACCACTAATATCACAGTAATGTTTCTTTATGCTCAAAAAGACAAGTATGTTTAGAAATTTAAAAAGGTCCCCTTTAAAGAGTTGCTTAACCTTAGCCTTACAGTAATTCTGTCATCTGAATAACCTAGATTTGCAAACTTGTTACAGTCAGATGCCATGAACTCTTGATGATTTCAATTCAGTTGAGGTCAGTAGATCAAAGTTCAAGGTCACAGTAAGGGTATACAGTAATGTTATTTATGTCACAGAATTTGACATAAGGCATTTCAAAGAGAGGTCCTGTGTGGCTCACAGTTGAAGTTGTAGGATTCATTAAACCTATAGGCCTGGGGTTTGATCCTCACTTGAAGCCCTGGATTCTTTGAGGGAGTGTCCTTGGGGCAAGGTACTTAAGAGACTTAGTGTAGTACTGATGACAAGTAAGATATACATGAGAATTTAAGTGACCTATTGTCATGAAATGCAGTGATATTACCAAAAATGTTGAAAGTGGCATTAAAAACAGCCTTAAATCAAATTAATCAATCATGGTAGGAAGGGGTGCATTTATACTCATTGATGACAAGGCCAGTGCTGTTTGGATTTCTGGGGATGGGATAGGAAAAATAGAAAAGACATTTTATAAAGGATTATAGTTAAAGATTTTGATATTTTGTGTTTGATACTATTAATTCAATATTTTGATATTAGATAAACAAAATGCCAGAGGTGGCGGTAAAACGATTGAATTATTTCATTATCTAATTGAAATATGGTAAATGCATTTTCTAATTTGAAAGAGCAAGGCAAAATGAAATGCCAGGGAGTTTTCTAATTTGTGGTAAAATCTCTTTACCCTTTACCAGTCTCATGTTTTAACAACCCTAAGGAAGAAGACTGTAGAAATGATTGTGAGAAAAATAGAAAATGCTGGTAAGCACCATTTTCTCCTTTTCCCACAATGTTTT
Organism: Tridacna gigas; assembly: GCA_945859785.2. NCBI lineage: Eukaryota > Metazoa > Mollusca > Bivalvia > Cardiida > Cardiidae > Tridacna > Tridacna gigas. The sequence goes on from OX244030.2 coordinate 25,833,202, forward strand.
CTATCTTCAAAAGCAAATCCCATCATTTAGGCTACATTTATTTATTGTCCTCAATGTTTGAGATACGGATCAGTGTGAAATATTATTGCCTCATAAATAGAACAATATTCATTCATACTAATTATTATTAGTGAAAAAAAAACATGCACAAGAATTAGCTCAAAAAGTAGTAGAACTGGAGATTTGTAATTGACTTTAGTTTCAGAATACTTGAATGTGTACATTGGTTTGATTCAAAAGCTGGCGAACAAAATTTTTAACTCTTTCATTACTTAAACTCCGGAAATTCCACTTTTTTTCCAAGCTCTAAAAATAGATTTGCACTTCTATCGAAAACAACTTTGGTCATAGTTTGAAAATAGAGTAGCGGACAGTGTAGATCAAGATCAGACTGCACGTTCTGTGCAGCCTGATCTTGATCTATGCTGTCCGCAAAAGGTTATCAAGTCGTCATTAGTAGTGAAAGAGTTAACATTCTTTTGGTTGAGATTTTAAACCTTGGTCCTGTGTGCTTGGGTTCTATACAACAAGCAGGTTAAAGAATCAGGCTTAGGATAAGTTTTGTCCTATATCTCATACTCTCTCCATAATAGTTCTGTAATAATAATGTAATAATATTAATATCTAACAGCCTAACAGAGGGTTAACACTTTTACCAAACAGTCCAATGTTTTGGCATTCCTGAGGTGTAAGGCTTCTGAATACATCGTTGAAATTGTGGTTACCAGCATTTTCTCACAATGTTTTCTACCCTTCCAATGACAAATTCTATCATTTGAGACACATGCATTTTGTTGTCTGTAAATGATATTTAATTTGGACAAGTCTAAACTTTTGTCATTTGGTAAAGGGTTAAAGACCAGGAACATTTTGTGAATTTTCCTTAACCCTTTCCCAAACAAGCCCTGGTTTTCACGTGTCTGCAATACAAGTCTTTTGAAAACACTGTGGGAAAAGGAGAAATTGCTCGTAACAAGCAATTTCTCCTTTTCCCACAGTGTTTTCTACCCTTTTTGATAACTTTCTGCCATTTTCATCAAATTTAAAATTGTCATCTGCAAACTCTTTGAATTTGGACCAGTCCAAAATTTGTCGTTTGGGAAAGGGTTAACAATATTTGGTTGTACTGACCTTTGTAACCAAGTATGTATGAATCTGTCATAGAGTGCTTTGATGAAATGGAAACGCTATCATTTTTTTTGAAACTGGAGAGGAAAATCAATGGTATAACAGTTCCACATTGTAAAATGTTAGATAATTACAAGTCTAGAGTGATCTAAAGCTTTCCCAAGAGGGAACCAATGCTTCTATCCTTACTATTGGAAAGTAAATACCATATATTTTGTCACAAAAGGTTCTGTTCTGCATTACCTTCTTTTGATTTAAGTGTTTTAAATTCTTTTCCATGTGACAAATTTGAACTTTTAGACTTGTTCATACCGTCATGTCCCTTATTGGTGCGCGCGCCCCCCGCTCTCTCCCCCCCCCCCCCCCCCCCCCCCCCCCCCCCCCCCCCCCCCTTGTTATTAATGCTTCCCTACCTTTTTTCTAACTGAAAATGGACCTACCAAATGTTGAATCCATCGATTAAGTTAAAATAAATCGGCTTGAATAAACTTACAGCATGAACATAATCTTAACTACTTAACAAGTTGATGCTAGTAACACCTGACTATCTGAATACTGTACATACATATCCTTCCAATAACATTATAATATAAAATTTGTCAGCTAACCTTTGAAAATCGTAAATAAAAGAAAGGTATCAAAGACTAATGTTTAATGTTAATTATGAATGCTATTTAAGGTCCAAGTGAATTATGATGGGCAGTAAAATTAATTTTCTGCTATAGCTACAGTGGGTTGATCATCTGGCAATTGCTTTGCAGTTGACGCTGACTAAATTCGGGATGATACTGTTATTATTGTCCTCGGAAAATTTCATGTTTTGCCTATGTTTATCACATCCCCCCCCTTTTGGAAAATGTAACGGCCTTGGGGTCATTAGAAAGAGACAATATGGTAGTTATAATTACAAGTCTGGAGTGATCTAAAGCTCTCCCAAGATGGAACTTAAGCTTCTATCCTTGCTGTTTGAAATTCAGTTCTATATACTTTATCACTAAAGGTTCTTTTATCTCTTTACCTTTTACTTAGCTCACTGGTTTTAACCCTTTACCACACAATCCCCAGTTTTAACGACCACAAGAAAGAGGGCTCATGAAAACATTGTGGATAAAAGGAGAAAATGCTTGTAACCAGCATTTTCTCTTTTTCCACAATGTTTTCTAACCTACCCAAAACAAATTTCTGTTTCTTAGTCACATTTATTTTGTTGTCTGCAGATGCTTTCAATTAGGACAAGTCTAAACCATTGTCGTTTGATAAAGAGTTAAGGGAATGTCAAGGTATAATGTCCTAGCCCTGTGATTAATTAACTCTTTACCACACAATCCCGACTTTTAACGACCCCGTGAAAGAAGCCTTTTGAAAACCTTATGGGTAAAGGAGAAAATGCTGGTAACCAGCATTTTCTCCTTTTCCTACAATGTTTTCTACCTTTCCCAAGACAAATTTCAATTTTTCAATCACATTTATCTTGTCGTCTGCAAATGCTTTCAATTTGGACAAGTCTAAAATTTTGTCGTTTGGTAAAGAGTTAACGGTATGTTTGTGTCTTTGGCCTACAAAATCTGTTACATTTTCTCTATATTAAAATAGTTTTAACTTTTGGTAGTTGTTAACTGTCAAATGTGGAATCGCCAGGCCAGGTAGCTTAGTGGTTAGTGTATATGACTTGTGACCTAGTGGTTGCGAGTTCGATATGTAGTTGAGGCAATCTTTCTTTCAGGTCGTTTATCACTTTAGAAGCATGAGAGAAAAATAGTCAGTGGCTTGGAAAGAAAGTTGTGTCAGTACTGGTTTGAGAAAGCCGGAAAACTTATGCGTAGGTGCACTGGCTGCAGTGATATGACCTAAGATGTTAAAAGGGTATTAAACTCTAATTCAGTCAAACAAAACAAACAAATGTGGAAATGTGTTTTTAAAATATTTTCAGAAGTTATTTAATGACAAAAAAGTGCCATTTTGAGATGGCAGGGACTGTTCATGACATATTTCCGTCCATATCAAAAGGCCATATATTATATGTAATAGGCTGTGCTAGTGATGGTGTACCAAATAGTCTCAATTAAGACTTTGCAGTCAGATCTTGATCTTTAGAAACAACATAATTATGTTCTACCAGCTCTTAACAAAGCAACATGTCTGACATTGTCTTTGGAGTAAACAAACTCAATATGGCCTAATGTTTTAGGAAGAGATTGTGAAGTGTGGTGAATTTTTCCATTGATCGAGAATTATCAAGAGAATTAATGCAAGTAAGTTAGTGACAACTACCCTTTGACACATTGTTCTGAGGATGATTATAACTTAACTGGTTCCATCATGAATCAGGCTGTTTCTCTGCTTTCTGCAATATTCATTATCTCCCCACCCTCCTATATGAATGGCCGGCTTATTGTTTTGGCTTTGTCTGTTTGGCCATCTGACTGACTGTCTGTCTATCAATCGTGTGCTTTCAACAGATTTTTTTTCTGTACAAAAGTATTGACATTTTTGGTCGTGGATATTAGTATAAAATTTGTTACCATTTTCATTTGATTGATTACACCTGACTAGTGGAATGAATATATATGTACGAGGGTTGTCGCAGAAGTAAAAGGACTATTGCTGTAACATAAACAATTATTGGCATGTTAACAAGAAAACTCGCATGGATCAAGTGTCATGTCTCATGATCAATTCCCCAAACTTTAATAAAGATACATAGAAAAATAACGAAACTACAATCAAAATACATACAACACTATTTTCCACTCGGCGCACAGAATAACGTCATGTCACGTCAAAAACAATGTCGCTAATAATATTTTCTCCACGTAGTCCCCACTAGTGCGGACACACTTCCTGTGTCGGGGCACCCATCTTGCCCTCACCTTGCTCATGTTCAGATCTTTCAGTATCCGTCGAACTGTATCTTTGCTTGTACCCAGGGCTGATGCTAAGTTTCGAACAGTAAACCTTCGGTCCTCGGCGATCCTTACCTTTACCTGCTGTGTGAGAGAATATCGCATACTGGCAGGGCGCCCACATCGCTTCTCGTCTTCTATGGACTGACGACCATCGCAAACTCTTTATGCCATCTAAACACTTAAGAAAGGCAACATTTATATTGACAGGCTTCCTGAACAAGTTTATATGTCTGTGTAGGTGTTTTATCGAGTGTTTGAAAAAGCTGGATTACCGCCCATAACTTGACATCGCTTGTTGACGTCATGAAGCTTCCTCTCTGTAGACACTGATGTGATGAAAAACGATGTATCTCAGATACCGGAAATGCTATGGCGCTCAAATAAACAGGAATTACATCGTAACGTGACTTGCCGTGCAGCTGAAATTTCACGTGCAAAAACAAAACATGAGAATAGCTATTACGACATATAAAAGAGCCATTGTTCTCTGTGCGTAATAAAAAACGACGTGCGCCGCCTACCATGACTGTTGCCTTGGAAACTCTGCATTCTCCGAAGTACATAAGATAAAATTTCATTTGGAGCACATGTGCCGGTGGCATATATGTTCAATTTTTTTCATACCAAAATATAGGTATGTGCGAGGGACAATTAAGCAGCATCAAGAAAAGTCCCTTTACTTCTGAGACCACCCTCGTATACCTTCACTCTCTACTTTTCCCACAACAACACATACTGTGCAGTCTGATACAGGATCTTTACTGTCTGCTTCTTTGCAAGATGAAGATATTTTTGACAAAAACAGCTTTGATATTACGATTTTTCAGATAACTACCCCTGTTTTCAGCATGATACAGCCATTTACTACAAATTTTCTTATCATACACGGGTTTGAGACAAGTAAATAATGCGTATTTGGTCACCACTCTGTAATCATTGCTGACCCAGACTTCTTTGTGAAATTGAATGTCAAAATTTGTGATCCTGACAAAGCTGCAAATTTTATCATCTTTCGATTCGAAACTTTAACATACGTAGATGCCAGTTTCTTTGGAACCAATTTTTGTCCATAATATACCTCTCATTAAGAAGCGAATAAGCTTCACATAAATTTCAATACACATGTACACCTTGGCCTATGTTTTACATATTATGAACAAATTCTTGAGCCATAATTATAGTGTGATAAAAAAATCTGACAATTGTTGGCTTGTGAGATAAAATTTTACTAAACTTGTGTACAAAAAATGTTATTAAGCTTACTAAAGGCTTGCTTAATAACATTTCTTCCTGTCGTTTAATGAAATTTTATCTTTAATGCTATCTAATGTCAGATTGTATATTATATAAGATTCTGCCCTTTCACTTCTGACTTTTGTTTATTAAGCACTGCCAGGGTCAACACTTTACCAAATGAAAAAAATTTATACTCATCAAAATTGACAGCAATTACCTAAATGTGATTTAGATTGAATGGATTTATCATTGGAAGAATAGAAAACATTGTGGGAAAAGGAGAAAATGCAGGATTCCAGCATTTTCTCCTTTACCCACAGTGTTTTGAACAGCCATCTGAATCATATTTGGTTCATATTTGGGATTGTTTGGTAAAGTGTAAAAAGTTTCCTGCAAGAGGGAGTGAGTAAACCTCATTCAGACTACAGTGTCACAAGTTTTCCTTGTCCCACAGGATTTTTGCTTATTTTAAACTGAAAATGGTTGCCATGGCAATGAAAATTACTTGGCAGTCGGCAACAACTATCTTAATGCCTTTATTGCCTGCAAGGTGACAGGGCAATGTGAAATCTAACATTTTTAATACTCATGAGATTTTATGACAAGAAAAGATTTTTGCCCCCATCCTTATTGTAACAGGCTGTATATTAGGATAAATATGTACTTAATGTGGCTTAAGTCTTTTCTTAGTACAGTCCGTTTTCTTTGGGGTGAGTGGGATAGCAGCCATGGTCTTCAATAAGTGCTGTGGATAGTGATGGTAAAGAAACCCTATGAATGTACGAATATCTTGTGCACTAGCCTTTTGATACAACTAAAAGTTTACTGTTGAAAACTGTTTTCACCCCCTCCCCCATTTAACACAAACCCCAAATATCTTTCATTCCATATTTTTTCACTCAGTCAATTCAACAGATGTTCTTTTTGTGACCAACTTCACAATCTTTATAATAATAATATTATTATGTTATATTGATGGTAAACTTTTTCACAAAAGGAAAGTCTGTGCAGTCAATGCATACTTTGAATTTTAAAGACTGCAAACCATGAGAAATGTTTCACATAATTATTTCATTTTGCATATTAAGTTCAGCCACAAAGGATTAAAAAAAAAATGCTTTAATTAAAGCAATAATATCTGCCAAAAGTAAACAACAATGTGGTGTTAGAATGCATTTGAACTTAAATCATGCCATTTAAAAGTATGGAAATTATTGTGAAGATGACAATCTGCTGTTGCACAGTTGGTCCAAGTGTTAGGTGCTGGCAGAGAAATTAATTTTAAAACTAGGTTAAAAGTTGCCAGATCAGTCTCTCTTTTATTTACTTTTTGCCTGATTTTGAAATTCATTTTTCTTGGAGTGACTATACAATAACTGATTGTCATCTTCACAATATTTTCCTTACTTTTAAATGGTATGATTTCAATTGAAATACATTTTTAACACCTGCATTGTTTTTTGTCCACAATTGGGTCTTTAAAGTCTTACTTTATCTAGAAGTTTATATAATGTAGTTGGGTTACCATATCTTTTCCTAAAATAGAATTTAACCCTTTACCACATGACCCTGAGAAAGAAGGCTTTTGAAAATGTTGTGGGAAAAGGAGAAAATGCTGGTAACCAGCTTTTCTCTTTTTCCCACAATCTTTTCTACCCTGTCAAAGAAAAATTGCAACATTTGAGCCGCACTGAAATTGTCGTCTGGAAATGCTTTCAATTTGGACGGGTCTAGAATTTTGCCGTGTGGTAAAGAGTTAAACTGATTGAGGGAATAGATAGCTAAGTCAGCAGGGCACCAAACAGTGAACAAGGGGTTCAAGGTTTAAGTCATGATTGGGCCAGCATGGCTGTTTTCAAAAAAAACATCAAGGTATTGTCCTAGCCATGTCTTCATTAGCGTTGTGTAAAAACTTGGGACATTTTATAATATATGATCATTAGAAACATTCACTAATTAAGTGTTTACCAAACAGCATATTTTTGGACTTGTCTAAATTGAAAGCATTTGCAGACGACAAATTGAATGTTGTGAAAATAATGATTTCTCTCTTTGATAGGGTAGAAAACATTAAGGAAAGTGGAGAAAATGCTGGTTACCAGCATTTTCTCCATTTCCCACAATGTTTTCAAAAGTCACCCTAGGGGTGGTTAAAAGTTGGGATTGTTTGGTAAAGAGTTAAATTGTGGTTGCATTAAAATTGAGCCATGCTCTGTGAGAAGGGGTTTTAATATACGGTATCTGCAACAAGTTACAACCCAGTTTGCGCAGACTGACGTGAGTCGAAATTTTTTGCTATTGGTCAGTTTTCTGCCTGTCAGAGGAATATTCTATCTTGAGGGATTCAATCACTTGTTATACAAAATGGATTTTATGTATCCATAGTTATATGAAGACTTGCTTGGGATAATCTATTACAGATATAATAAACCCCCTTTTGCCAGAGCACCTCTCAAATCATTAGAAACATTCACTCATTAAATTGTGGTTTCATTGGAATTAATTATGCTTTTGTTGGCCTTGATTAACTACCTCTTTGATGAAGACAGTTACCAGTTTTCTATTTAACCCTTAAAGCGCTTTCACGACTCTAGTTGCCTTTGCGGCCAGTGTAGATCAAGATCAGGCTGCACAAAACGTGCAGCCTGATTTTTGATCTACACTGTCCGCTTTGATGAAACATTGTAGACAAAGCGACCAAGGAAGTGCTAATACTTGGGTCTATATTATTTCTAGGTTGAACATGTCTGATAGGTTTATTAGGTGCTCCAAGGGTTAATAGCTTTATCTGTACAAGTTTATCCTTTTACGGTCCTCTAGTAACTGGTCATGGCTTTGGCAAACATTGTTGGAAAAGGATAAGTTGTTTGTATTCAACAGTATTGCTTCATTATCAGTATTATACTGGCTGATTTTGAGAAATTGCCCATTCTTGTTTCAATAAATTTCTGGTATTGCCATCATGGTTTCACTTTCACTTGCATTCATACTGAAGCTTAATGCATGTTGACAAATCTGTATATCATGTCAGGAAGTTACCAACTCTTCAGGTGGAAATTTGGTTGAGATGGTAATTGTTGAACCCTTGATCAAACAGTCCCAAATTTTAATGATCCTGAGTAAGAAGTACTTATAAAAATATTGTTGGAAAAGGAGAAAATGCTCTTACTAGCATTTTCTCCTTTTACCACTGCCAAGCCCCCGTAGCTCAGTCGGTAGCGTACAGGACTTGAGAACAGGAGGTCCCTGGTTCGATCCCGGCTTGGCCAATTTCTTTCCGAGGATTGATGATAGTCATCGCGGCAGGATTTGTTCCTCTCTCACTGCTGACCATTGTTTCGACGATGGTTATGTGGGAAAGCAGCCAGTGGCTACGAAAGAAATTATTGTGCGGAGTACTGGTAAAAGAAACTCCAGGAAAGCATGGATAGGTGCACTGGCCGCCGTGATATAACTGAAATAATGTTGAAAACGGCGTTAAACACCATACAATCAATCAATCAATCCTTTTACCACCATGTTTTCTACTCTCTCAGACAGACTTTCTGTTTTCATTAACATTCATTTTGTTGTTTGCAAAATTTTAAGGCTAAAAACAGTTAACCCTTTCCCAAACGACAAATTTTGGACTAGTCTAAACTGAAAGAGTTTGCAGACGACAATTTTAAATTTGATGAAAATGGCAGAAAGTTCTCAAAAAGGATAGAAAACACTGTGGGAAAAGGAGAAATTGCTCGTTACGAGCAATTTCTCCTTTTCCCACAGTGTTTTCAAAAGACTTGTACTGCAGACACGTGAAAACCAGGGCTTGTCTGGGAAAGGGTTGAGATGATGGTATTCCACATATATGGATTATTGCAATATTTGATTGACAAATTATATTGTGATTAAAGAATCATTATAGGATATACATGAAATCAGCTGCACACAGCTACTGTGTCACTCATTTATCTGTAATCTGTAAAAGGCTGTGTTGCTATTGTGGCCATTGTAGATCAACATCAGAATGCACAATCTGATCTTTTTCTACTCTGTTAAATGTTTTAGAGAAATGGATGTCAAACCATTAATTCCTGATCTTGCAGTTTAACAATAATACAATATACCACAAATTTTTGTTGAAGAAAGAAAACTGTATCAAAATCTACTAAAGGAATAATGATTGCCAGATGTATTGATTATTTGAGCCATTTGATTATTTGAGCCAGCTGTGGCAGAAGGGGGCTTAATGGATCTCTGTTGATGCATGATACCGAATAATTCATTTCATGATCATGGATCATGGATCGATAAAGTCCATTTTGTCTAACAATCGACTGAATCCTGATGTACAGTCGTCCTTTTTACATGCAGAAAATCAACCAATAGCAAAAAGTTAAGACCCAGGTCAGCCTGCATGGACTGCCCTGGCTGACTTTGGTCGATACTTTTTGCAGATGAAATATGCCCCCTTTTCACAGAGCATGACTGAATTATTTCAAAGTTTGATTGACAAACCATTAACCCTAAGAGCACCATGTAAATCCAAGGATGGTTTAGGTCTAGGAATGAGACCAAAACAATTGCATTCTCAAGGTTACTCTTTACCTGAATATCTTGGGAAAGTGGGTAGCGTAGATCAAAGATCAGACTGCAGTTTTTGTGCTGTCTGATGTTGATCTACACAGTGGCCTCAAAGGCAACTGAAGCTGCGAAAGACATTTCACGGGTTAGAAATGTGATTGAAGAATTACAGGATACATGGAAAATCCATCAACAAGACATGGCCATGGTTTAATCATAATCATTATCCACATTATGGGCCCTTTAATCCTTTACCAAACAATCCCGAATTTATACAACCCGGAGGAAGGAGCCTTTGGAAAACATAGTGGGAGAGGGAGTAAATGTTGGTAACCAGCATTTTCTCCTTTTCCCAAAATGTTTTCTACCCTATCAAAGACAAATTCCATCATTTTAACCACATTTAAATTGTTGTCTGCAAATGCTTTCAGTTTGGACACATATACAGGTTTGCTGTGTACTAAGAAAAGATTTAACTCTTTACCACACAATCCCAAGTTTAATGACCCTGACAGAAAGGGCTTATCTTACTTGATAGTTTCCTCTACCATGCTAAGACCTTACCCTTTACCTATAAATGCTGGGTTTTTACCCTTTACCACACAATTCTGAGTTTTAACAACCCTCTAGAAGAAGGCTTTTGAAAACATGGTGAAAAAAGAAGAAAATACTCGTAACCAGTAATTTTTCTTTTCTTTACAATGTTTTCCAATCTTTTGAAGACAAAAACCATCACTGGAGCCACATTTGGTATGCTGTTAGTGAATATTTTAAATTTTGTTGTTTGGTAAAGACTTAAAACAAATATCTTTTTAAAAAAGATAGTCGGTGTAAGAGGCACTTTGGTATGAAAATTGACACTCAATTGTAGTTAAATATGAAGAGAAAATGGAGCACCTTATGATCTACACTGATGATGTGTCATCTAGTAAAGATTTGAATAGCCCTTTGGATCCAAACTTCCTGGTATAAAATGATTTATAAAACAAAAAGAAATTCTGGAAGATGGTAAGGAAATGTGATTTATAAGTTTTGTTCATCTGATGATTTCCTCTCAAAGAGTTTGAAAATAGAGCAAAGTATCATTGATGTTATGGCTGTGAAGGCCACGGCTACTTAACCTTTAGAATGATAACCCTTACACAGCTACGAGTGACTCAAGGATCTTTTGCTGAAAGTGTAGATCATGATCATACTGCGCAATATGAGCAGTCTGATCTTGAATCAACACTTTCAGATCAGGAGATATTATTGAAAAAAAAATACCTTTGAAATTGCAATGGTTTGGTTTGTATTGTCGGCTTGAAAGTTTTATTTGGTATTTGACAGGTAAAGGGTTAAATAAACTTACTTAACTGTCGACCAGACAACAAAATAGGAGATTTTGCAGTCAAGAAATTAAAGTAAAAGGATGGAAATTGTCTTAGAGAAGATGTGCAAAATGTGAATGGAGGTGAAAATCCTGGTAACTTGTAATTCCCCATTCTCCATGACAGGATCATAAAAGTATGATGATGATGATGATGATGATTACTTCTGAGGACTTAGGGTCCTCAGTTCCCAAGAAATATTTGTTATAGACTGTTATAGAGAAAGAATCAGAAACAAGAAAGGATTCAATACCTTGGATGTCCTTCATACAGTAACCCCATGGTTGTTTTACATGCGCAGTGAAAACGCACAGATACATGATGTAAGGCTACCTCTAAGTTGTTCATCAGTTCACATGTAGCTGACAAGAAAATATGAAGTGTTCCTGAAAAACCAATGCCCATGTATGGAGTCCAATCTAGGACTGTCAGATTGATAGTCTTGTGTCTAATCATTATACCTCTTTCACTACCAACAAATAATCTTTATCTTTTCTTAATGGCTAAAATACTGTTCCACTTCAAGATGAAGAAACTGAGTTTCGTAATAACCTAGTACTTGTGTGAGAGAGCCAGGAAACACATGGGTGCGTCACTGACTGCCATGATATGACCTGAACTGTTAAAATGGCATTAAACTCAAATACGCACAAATACAAACTAGAATAAAAGATTGGACAGGGTAAATCAGAGATCAGGCTGCATGTTCTGTATAGTCTGATCTTGATCTACACTTTCCACAAAAAGCTTCTTTTGTCATAAACAGTAAGGAAAGAGATTACTTGATACTGCTTGACCCACTCTTAACCTGACCTCTGAGTGTTGCTTTGTATATATATTTGCAGTGCACCAACCCACACAAGTTCAAGGTTCACACTTATGGAAGCCCAACTTTCTGTGACCAGTGTGGCTCACTACTTTATGGGCTAATACATCAGGGGCTCAAGTGCGAAGGTGAGTAGTAGAATTAAATCCATTATATCTCCTGAAACTAGAAAACTGTGAGAACCTGAGAAAATCAAGCTAAATAACAAGAATTTTAGTTTCATACAAAATATACAAATGAGCATTGATTAACCCTTTACCAAATGACAAAATTTTGAACAGGACCAAATTGAAAGCAATTGTAAACAACAAATTAAATGTAGCTTAATGAGGTAGAAAACATTGAGGGAAAAGGAGAAAATGCTGGTTACCAGCATTTTCTCCTTCTCCCATGATGTTTTCAAAAGGCTTTTTCCACAGGATCATTAAAAGGGGGCATTGTGCAGTAAAGAGTTAAGCTCCACCTGTTTTCATTTTATATTGTTGTGTTCAACACAATGCAGTTATCTATCATGATATGAACCCAAGACTTTGTAAAAAAAATTGTTATTGCAACACTCCAAAGTGTCAATCCATCAACTACCAACACTGCTTTTACTTTAAACTGTAATGTATTGACAATCCGATAGGGACACTAAAAATGTCAAAAAATGATCATGTCCGAATTTGTGGTCACAGAGACTAGGTCAGTGGTCTGACATACATGAAATTCTCAAAAAACGTGCTCATGCCTGAGGCAACAGCAATGGTCACATCAGTATCTGGTGTATCCTCCCCTCACACAGATAACTGCTGCAAACCTGTACCTCATGCTGGAAATCAAACACTGAATTTGCATCACTGGAATCCTCCACCATTCGTCATAGAGTGTACCAGCCAGTTCCTGTAGATTTTGAACGAGTGCATCCCATGCCTGAATATGACACCCCAGATGGTCTCAGCTTATTAAAATGGGTTGAGATCAGGGCTTCTTGCAGGCCAAGGTAATGTGTTAATTATTTTGGGCAATGCTTAATAACGCTCATGTGTGTATTACAGATGTCAAACATTTTGAATCAAGAAGAATTTGCTCAGAAGTAAATTATGCTTTTTCTATAATGCTCCATACATTTTGATGCATCTGCATAGGATGTATTTCTATCACATGGTGACAGATGGCAGAGGTGTTTAGAAACGGTACTTTCTCAGTTGGTGACTATGGTTTCTGTCTGAAGTCTTACCACAGAATCCCAGGTTTTAACGGCCTTTGGAAAGAAAGCTTTTGAAAACATATTTGGAAAAGAATGTTTTCTATCTATTCAAGGGCAAATGCTATCATTCGAAGAACATGTGAATTGTTTTCTGTAAGTTCCTTCAATACGGACATGTCTACAATTTTCCTGTGGTGTAAAGGGTTGATAAGTATCTGCCTTGAGTCTGCATAGAAGGGTAGAGATAACTAGATAAGATGATTTTTATGCAGTATTATATGGAGGGGAATATCTGCCAAAACTCTATGTGTCTAGATGACATTCTTATTTATGAACATTAGATGTCTATTTGTCCTCTTTCTTACATCTTACATGCATATAACATTTCATGTTTCATTATTACTAGTGCATGTTGCTTGATGCTAATTCCATTTTTCTTCTTCCACTTGTATGCCATAAAATTGTTATTTAGTAGCGTGTGCTTCTGTTCTTTATGCCTCTTTTGACATTGTGATTTCATCCATCTTACTTCCTTATCCTGATTTTTTGCCCCCATTTCCCATGTCTGTATAGCTTATCATTAAAGTGCTACATTCTTGTTTATGCATATTCTGGCAAAAACTATGGGCTTTTGTTAGCTCACCTGAGCACAACGTGCTCAAGGGGAGCTTTTAGGGTCACCCAGTGTCCGTCGTCCGTGTCCGTCGGTCGTCGTGCGTCGTCAACAATTCTTTAAACATCAACTCCTCCTAAACCGCTGGGCCAATTTGGACCAAACTTGGCTGGAATGTTCCTTGGGAGGTCCTCTTTAAAAATTGTTCACAGAATTTGATTCCGTCAAAAACTCTGGTTGCCATGGCAACAAAATGGAATTTTTTAGGAAATTCTTTAAAAATCTTCTTCTCTGAAACCGCTGGCCAGATTTTAAAATAATTTCACAGAGATGTTCCTTGGGTGACCCTTTTCAAAAATTGTTCGCGAAATTTTGATCCGTCAAGAAACATGGCTCTGGTGAATGGGGGCTTCTTGCACTATACAGAAATGAAGAAATTCTTAAAAATTCTTCTTCTCTGAAACCGCTGGCCAGATTTTAGAATAATTTCACAGAGATGTTCCTTGGGTGACCCTTTTCAAAAATTGTTCGCGAAATTTTGATCCGTCAAGAAACATGGCTCTGGTGAATGGGGGCTACTTGCACTATACAGAAATGAAGAAATTCTTAAAAATTCTTCTTCTCTGAAACCGCTGGTCAGATTTTGAAATAATTTCACAGGGATGTTCTTTGGTTGACCCTTTTCAAAAATTGTTCGTGATATTTTGATCCGTCAAGAAACATGGCTCTGGTGATCAGAGGGAAAAAGTAAAACTTATTCAGGTGAGCGCTTCAGGGCCATTTTGGCCCTCTTGTTATATTAACCCTTTATCACACAATCCCGACTTTTAACGACCCTGAGAAAGAAGCCTTTTGAAAACATTGTGGGAAAGGAGAAAATGCTGTTCACCAGCATTTTCTCCTTTTCCTACAATGTTTTCTACCCTATCAAAGACAACTTCCACAATTTGAGCAACATTTAAATTGTCATCTGCAAATGCTTTCAATTTGGACCTGTCTAAATTGTTTTCGTTTGGTAAAGAGTTAAATTGACGCTATGATAGGTAGCTGAATTAAGACGAACGAAGTATGCACTAACAAGAATGGCATTTACACGAATACGACAAGTCATATTATGATACCAGATGGCGCTTTCATATACATTATTCGGTAACAGACAAGTTTGGTAAATTGGACTTATAAATAAATCAATTGGATGTTCTGTAACAAGGCAGTGCCTTGATGTTTCTCACACCCAATACATAGCTTTCTGTGCAAACCTTTTTTTTTTTAATTTGCAATTGCCGCTCGTTTTCTGACATAATAATATTTGTTATGTTGTACCTTCCATGCTGTTTATAAATGCCTGAAATTGATAAATTCTGATCACCATATCTTATTTTCGGTTTTCACCCTTTCACCCTTAGTTGATTTAATCAATAATACACAATCCTAAACCTGTACCCATTGTAATCGTCCTACAGATAACAGACTCCCAGCTTAAGCCAATTCTCAAGTTTTATAAATATGTTTTATCTAAAAGGCACTGTCTTTGTTAACATTTCATTTGTGAAAATATTTTCTTTTGGGAACAAAATGGCCGGCTTGCAAACCAGCCATTTACCCTTAGAGCACCTTTCACGCTTGCAGCCAATTCAGATCAAGATCAGACTACACAAAACATGGAGACTGATCGTAGATTTACCCTGTCTGTTTTTAGCTCACCTGAGCACGAAGTGCTCATGGTGAGCTATTGTGATCGTGCTGTGTCTGTCGTGCGTCGTCAACTTTTTACCTTGTGTACGCTCTAGAGGCCACATTTTCAGTCTGATCCTCATGAAACTTGGTCAGAATGTTTGTCTTGATAAAATCTTGGACGAGTTCGAAATTGGGTCATGTGGGGTCAAAATCTAGGTCACTAGGTCAAATCTTCGAAAAACCTTGTGTGTGCTCTAGAGGCCACATTTTCAGTCAGATACTTGTGAAATTTGGTCAGAATGTTTGTCTTGATAAAATCTCGGACGAGTGAGAAATTGGGTCATGTGGGGTCAAAAACTAGGTCACTAGGTCAAATCTTTGAAAAACCTTGTGTACGCTCTAGAGGCCACATTTTCAGTCAGATACTTGTCAAATTTGGTCAGAATGTTTGTCTTGATAAAATCTCGGACGAGTTCGAAATTGGGTCATGTGGGGTCAAAAACTAGGTCATTAGGTCAGATCTTCGAAATACCTTGTGCATGCTCTAGAGGCCACATTTTCAGTCAGATACTTGTGAAATTTGGTCAGAATGTTTGTCTTGATAAAATCTCGGACGAGTTCGAAATTGGGTCATGTGGGGTCAAAAACTAGGTCACTAGGTCAAATCTTCGAAAAACCTTGTGTACACTCTAGAGGCCACATTTTCAGTCCGATCCTCGTGAAACATGGTCAGAATGTTTGTCTTGATAAAATCTGGGACAAGTTTGAAATTGGGTCTTGTGGGGTCAAAATCTAGGTCACTAGGTCAAATCTTCGAAAAACCTTGTGTGTGCTCTAGAGGCCACTTTTTTAGTCAGATACTTGTCAAATTTGGTCAGAATGTTTGTCTTGATAAAATCTCGGACGAGTTCGAAATTGTGTCATGTGGGGTCAAAAACTAGGTCACTAGGTCAGATCTTCGAAAAACCTTGTGTACGCTCTAGAGGCCACATTTTCAGTCAAATACTTATGAAACTTGGTCAGAATGTTTGGCTTGATAAAATCTCGGACGAGTTCGAAATTGGGTCATGTGGGGTCAAAAACTAGGTCACTGGGTCAAATCTTCGAAAAACCTTGTGTACGCTCTAGAGGCCACATTTTCAATCAGATACTTGTGAAATTTGGTCAGAATGTTCGGCCTATTGACTCAGGTGAGCGATCCAGGGCCATCATGGCCCTCTTGTTCTAATACATTATGAATAAGGACAACCTTGAAATCATTAATAGTAGATGTTCTTTTTGTAAAATGAAAATGGCCGTTTGGTTTATTCGATGCTCTAAGGGTTGAAATTATGGTTAATCAGTGCGAATTAATAAAGATATTACAGGTGAAACATTGTAGCAAATGAAGAGAGGGAGAGAGAGAGAGAAAGAGAGGCCTTGACAATGCTTTCTTGCATACTTCTTGTAATTTTGACTACGTGCTTGTCTAGAAAAAATGTTCTGTTTTGTTCCTGTCCTGCCCCCACAATGTTTTTAAATGAATCTGGTCTGGGGCACACAAGTCGTCGTCCGCAGGTTTTAAAGTGTGTTCATCAATACAACACGGACATCACGGCATAAAAAAATCATATAAGGTCCCTGTACGAACTTTTCGAGAGCGAAAGGAGTACTGTATACTATATACATGTATAGACATGTGTCTTTAACAGCCTATACCAGCCTGTGTAGCTCATGTGGTAGAGCGTAGGACTAGTAAACATCATGTGTCGGGACACTTGAGGGTGTGGGTTTGATTCTCTCGGCTAACCATCTAAAATTACCAACAGTTTTCCAGATGAGACGTTAAATCGAGGTCTCGTGTGACAGTGCTATACACCGAGCACGTTAAAGAACCAGGCGTAACTTGTGATAGGTTTCATCCTGTATCTTGCACCATCCCTGTAACATAACTAATAGCCTACAGGAGCCGTTGCCCATATGGGAAATCGGTGGCGCCGATAAATAAACGCGAATTCTTTAATGGCCTGTTTTCATACATCCCATTACCTACAAGATAAAGAAGATTCCCATAGATCTTAGAGATTAACCTGGGTTTTAAGGTGGCTATTTAGAATTTGTATGAAAAATTAAAAACAAAAACCCTAAAACTCATTTTTATGTCCCTGAAACATTAATAGACGAGGAGAAATTCGCAGATCAGACTGCACACGTAAAAGTTAAGGGGATAGGGCATGTTCAGATTACACACTGCTCATGCTGTTTGAAAAAAGTATTTGTCAGAAGAGTATATGTCACTATCTATCTATCTATCTCTCTCACCCCCTCTCTTCATTTGCCGCAATATTTTTTCTGTATTAGCCATCTTTCTGGAAAGAATTGAATTATCCATAAGTTTAACTCTAAGAGCTTCGAATAAACCTGCCATTTTCATTGTAGAAATAAAACCTTAATTTTAGCGATTTCAAGGTTTTTTCTGTTAAGAATTTTTGGAAAAGCAGCATGTGAAGATCAAAGTTCAGACTCAGTGTTTGGTGTATTGTGATCTTGATCTGCACTGGCCGCAAAGGCAACTGAAGTAGTGACAGGCGCTCTTAGGGTTAATGGCTGGTTTGGGAGTTTGGAAAAAAATATTTTCGCAATGAAATATTCATAAAAACATTTTAAAGGAAGATACATCGGGTACTAGGTTAGGATTGGGTGTTATTCATCACCTCAAGTATATGGTTGGAATATCGAAAGTAAGATGTGATAGTGATTTCAGGTATATTATTTTACATACAGCATGGCAGGAGCAACATAACAAAATTATTATGTCTGAAAGCGTGTGGAAAAAAGAACCCTTGAACAAATGAGAGCCAAGACTTTACTTGGTGTGAAAAACATCACGGTGCATTAAACACTATATAATTACCTTTTTACCGAAACATCTGATAGATGTACTATTATAAGTCCAATTTACAGAACTTGTCTGTTACCGAAATATTTGCCACCCATTATACTTCTCGTCTGCAATTAGATAAAATTTCAATACTGGAGAAGGAAGTATAACAAATATAAAATGTATTTAGAAGAAAGTAAAATGCTACTAGAAACATGCAGCAAGCACTTGGAAAGAAGACATTAATGCAATGATGCAGTAGGAAGTAATCAGGAAGAATTAATCATTCATAATCAACAAAAACACAATAGTAAATATGATCAAGTTATAATAATGGTGCAGGCAATTAGCACCAAACAGTATGCACTAGTAATAATGACACATGAGATGCAATATGCATGTAAGATGTAAGAAAGAAGACGAATAGACATCTAATGTTCACAAATAAGAATGTCATCTAGACCCATAGAATTTTGGCAGATATTCCCCTCCATAGTATTAGGGACTCATTGGAGGCTTTACTTTTTACTGGACAAAAAATTTTTAGACTGATCCAATCTGAAAGCATTTGCAGACAAATGTGGCTCATATGTTGAAATTTATCTTTGAAAGGTAAGAAAAACATTGTTGGAAAAGGAGGAAAAGCTGGTAACAAGCATTTTCTCCTTTTTCCACCCTTTCAAAGACAGGTATCATAATTTGTGCAGAATTTGTCATCTGCATTAATGTTGTCATCTGCAAATTATATTCATGCTTTGAAATATTCGTATTCCAACACTTTTTTCAGTGAGAAAGTAACCAGAAATCTTCCTCTATTATGAGCCTTTGGATTGAGATTAAAAAAAGTTAGCTCCATTGAAAGGCTGAAAGAGAAGTAATTTGATGATAAATTGCAGTGTCATCTCTTATATAAGGCATCAATCATACAAGTATTCCCTATTTGCAAGCTTTCACAGAGAAATGTTCATACATTACAGTAATGGTGTAGAAATCAGGAAATCTTTGATTGACTTTTATGACAGAGTTAAACAGGCACGCAATACAAGCCAAGTTAGCAATTTTCATTACTTCTTGTGAAAGAAAAAAATGGGTCATGTATGGAAATAGGATTTCTTTATCGCAAGCTGATTAACTTCAAGAGTGCCTTTTAGAACTAGATTTTGTGGCCAGTGTAGATCAAGGTCATATTGCACAAAACACGCCGTCTGATCTTTGATCTACACTTTAGGCTATGCCAAGACATTTTAGACAAAGAGAAGCTGCCAACTGCATTAATTATTCCGATCTAATCTCATGACTGAAAATAATTGTTTGGTTTATTTGGCGTATTAACCCTTTCACTGCTGAGCGCAACTCACTGACCTTTTGCAGACAGTTTAGATCCAAGATCAGACTGCACAGAACTGTTCCCCTGATGTGACTGAAGCACTCATAAAACCACATATATAATGATACAATGTAATCATAAAATGAGCAGTGCTCTGACAGAAAGAGGGTTTGATGCCTCTCCATGATGCATTGTAGTAAGCTAGGTATCACATTATTGGGGATTCCTAAAATCCATCTGGTCTGACAACTGACTAAATGTGTAAGTAGAATGGTGTTTGGATGTACATAAACTTACAAATAGCAAAAAGTTTTGACCCATGTTAGCCTTCAAAATCAAGTCAACTTGGCATTTTGATGCATCTGATGCATTAAGCTCCCTTTTTACATAGCATGGCTCAAAGAGTATTAACTGTATCCAGATGACTTGGGAGAAAATGTCTCAGATTTTGGATCTTCATGGTACTTTTTTACATAGTAGATAGCTGTTGAAAACATTATCAGAAAAGGAGCAATGTGTGAAACCAATTAGGAAATGTCCCCATCTCTTAAATATTTCTCTACTGTGTCAGTTTTGGTTCAGATAAACTCTTTAATTTGACCACAACATTTTAAACTGGTCCATCATTGAAAGTATTGGCAGTAACTGTGGGTCAAACGAGGTGTTTTGCCTGTAAAAGATTAGACAACATAGCAGGTAAAGGAAGAAATGCTGGTTTCCTGCATTCTCTCCCTTCCAACAATGTTTTTGAAGGCCTTCTTTCACATTTAGTTAAAACACCAAGCCTTGCAAGTTTCGAACTCAAGACCCACCAATATCAAGTGTTGTGGTATCCAATTGATTGTCCCTGAATGGCACCGTTCATGTAAACGGTATATGTATGTATATTTATGTTCACTTGAGAAGAGCAAAAAAGGCAAGTAAAGCATCTGGGACTCAAGATATTTCCTCAGAGGACATAATCATTAATTCTAAAAAAAGATAAAAGATTCTGAAATGAAACCATGGGCCAGGTAGTGTACCTTAACATCAGATGTCATCATAGAAGTCATTATAGCAAGGTTCAAACTCAAGCCATAGCAGCTTTAAATATTGTGGTATCCAATTGAAATTTCCTGAATAGCCGTATCATGTATACATGTCTATATAACTCCAACTTGATAAAGCTTTAAACCTGTTATCCCAAACATAAACAATAATATAAACTGATAATGAAACATTTATGGAGTATTTTAGAGCTATACATACATGTTAGAAGGAAATGGAAGACAACTGTTTATCTTTGGGATTCAAGAGAATTTGTAAGAAGCCATATTGCTGGTAATTGATTTCCCAATGAAAGTGATGTTTCTGTAGATTGGTTGCATCCTGTTATGTACAAATTATATGGTCTAGCTGTTGAGTGTGGTGACCCATACAGACTGTGGTGATATAGCTTGACAGCAACCATATTTCTTCCTGGTAATATGCAGAGATGTATTTATCTGGAAATCTTTTTGATTGAATATCTGAAGCCTCAGTTTCAGTTTTAACTTTTTTTTCACAGAACATTCAATTTTCAGACTTGGATCTGCAGCATCACCATCTATGAAGTAAATGGAGATCTTCTTGTTACCAAACAACCATTTTTATTAACTCCACCAAACTGAAAGCACTTGCACACAACAAAATAAATATAGGGTATATATGATAGGGTAGAAAACATTGTGGGAAAAGGAGAAAATGCTGGTTACCAGCATTCTCTCCTTTTCCTACAATGTTTTCAAAAGGCTTTTTCCTCAAGGTTGATAAAAGTTGGGATTTTGTGTAAAAGGGTGAACCCTTTACCACATGAGCAAAATACAGACTTGTTCAAGTTAAAAGCAATTGCACACTAAGTAGTATAAGTGTAGCGCAAACAATGGAATTTTTCTCTGATGGGGAAGAAAAGGTTGTGGAAATAAGGGAAAATGCTGGTTACCAACATTTTCTGCTATTCCTACAATGTCTTCAAAAAGACCTCTTCCTTAGGGTCAGTTAAAGTTGACAGTGTGTGGAAAAGGGTTAGTGTCTTTCAAAATTTAAATGCTTACATAAAAATTAAACACATCTTTAGCCTTAATGCATCAATATTTCTTAACAGATTTTTGTGGCCAACAAAAGTTTAGAGCCTGTTGCAGTTTCACATTGATTTAGGTCAGATTGTCTTATAAGAGGATAGAAAGTGTAGACCAAAGGTTTTGCAACTCAAAACTGAAATTAATCTACACCCACACTGTCTGCGAAAGAAGTTGATGTTGTTCCCATTGCATAACATTCAAATATCCAAAGCCTGTTTAAGCTGTTTATAGCTCCACTGATCAATGGTCAAATGGTGTTTTAACGCCGATTTCAACATTATTTCAGTCATATCGCTGTGGCAGCTCACATATTCATGTATTATCTGGTTTCACTAGTACTAGGCTAGGGCTCTGAAGTGTCTTGCCAAAGGACATTCCCATGGCAAAAACCTGTGGATCCAATGAAGCTCCAACCTCGGGACTTCAGGTCAAGAGTCAAAATATTGTATGACAGAGCCATGCAGGACCCCTCCACTGACTAAAGGCCTGCTAGGTTATGTCATGGCCTGGTGTCTGTTGTGTGTACATCTGTCTTTCAGAATGTGTTAACATTTGAGCCATCTTCTGGCAAAAATGCATCTCGGTGATCTATGATGCCAAGCAAGTCATCACATAATTATGGATCTATAAATCTATTTTGTCTAACAACCAACTGAATCTTGAGGTAAAATAGTCCTTTGACATGCAGAAAATTTACCATGGTTCATTTATTTCAAACATTTACGACTACTAATTCAAATTTGACTGAACTACACAGAAATTTGCCTGCCATGGTCCTTTTCAAAATTCCATTTAAGAATTTGATGCAGATGAAAGTTGTTAACATTGAAAAATCCTTAAAATGTCCAAAACCACAGAGAAAAGTTCTGTGCAAATAGGCGTAAATGATGATCTGTAGTCGGACCTCTTTAAGATTTGACTTAGGCTTTACTCCATCTAAATACTATGACATTATTGCTATCGTAATGACATTATTGCTATTGTAAGGGAAATGCCTCTTATTTCTGAAGAGGTCACAGGATTTCCCCATAATGTCCCAATAACGTTACTCAGTTACATAATAAATTAGAATGGTCTAAAAAGTCCCAATCGAATTTGATCGGATAACAATATTAGTCATCATATTTCGTAAGTGATTGATGGAATTGGAGGCAGATACTGTTATTTTGGGGAATATAGGACAATTTGAAATTTACGGACAATATTGTTTGTTACAAATCTTTGATAAGAGAGCTGAACTCTGTGTGCATAATACATGTATTCTCATATTCCAATGCCCAGATAAACTGGTGATAGTGATGGCCTAAGCTGTAGTGAGTACCTCAAACATTTAAATTATTTGCCATAAGACATTATTTGTAGTACCATTGTAGACAGTTTTAAGTTAGCTATAGACAAATGAAGGTGTCAAATAAGGTTTGGAACCTTGCTAATTTATTAGGAGTCTCGCATATTTTTATTACTGGAACTGGAAAAGCCAGTCATATATAATAAAGGTGGAGCTAACAAGCCAAGTTGGCTTACAGTTGCTCAGAATAACAACAGTAACAGTTATCTGTTTGCATGGGTTGTATAATTGTAGGATGCATCAGAAAAGAGGCACTTCTTACCTTTATTGTAGCAGCCTTTTATCTAATCAATTATTCTTTTAATTTTCTCTGAAAAATCAAGTGTCCCATTTTCAGATTTTTTATTAGAATAAGGGGTCATGTTCCCCAGAATTTGAAGTTTCTGGATGCATCACTGTAAAAGTATGGAAATGATTGTGAAGATGATAGTTTGCTATTGTACAGTCAGTCCAAGTGTTAGTCACTGGCAGGAAGGACAGTTAAATCCTGGGAGAGGAGGAACACTTCAGAACTTAACCCTTTCCCAAACGACAAATTTTGGACTGGTCCAAATTGAAAGAGTTTGCAGATGACAATTTTAAATTTGATGAAAATGGCAGAAAGGTCTCAAAACGGATAGAAAATACTGTGGGAAAAGGAGAAATTGCTCGTTACGAGCAATTTCTCCTTTCCCCACAGTGTTTTCAAAAGACTTGTACTGCAGACACGTGAAAACCAGGGCTTGTTTGGGAAAGGGTTAAAGAAGGAAATGGCTTTTCTGTTCAAAGAGATGACAAATGTTTGGGCATTCATTTTCTATAATCATTAGCTTTTCACCAAACCCAATTGTAAGATATGTGAGTACCAACCATAAAGATTTTGTCAAAAGTATTAAATAGTAGTGCTGCCCTGCCAATTATAATCTCAAAATATTTTCTCCTTCTGTAATCCTGGTTTGAGAAATAATGGTGAACTATTTCTGTAATACTATGAAATCCCTTTGGTAACTGGTTGGAATTATCTTACGTCACCAAATGACTTAGATTTGTCCAATTTTTAATCGGGCGGTAGCACGATTAGAGAGATGGAAAACTTCGGAAACCCGTCTAATCAGGGCAAACTGGTGTAACTGCAACTCGGAACAGCTTTTACTTAACAGCGTTTTAACACTTATACCTGCTGTGATGACCTTATTACAAAAACTACTTTTGACCCAGATAACCGCACTTTTGACCCAGATAAGCGCAGGAATAGTGATTAGCGGTAAACAGGCGTTAAGTAATGCCAAGTAATCCCATAATAACTTTTCAATTATGTAATAAACGGCGGTTACAATTTGTTTAGTATTGAAGTATGTCATAATTACAGTACTATCAAAATCTCCGGCCAGCAAAAACTGGAGCAGTTTACTTTCAACTCGAGTATAAGAAATATTTTAATAAGCAGCAACTTTATGAATGAAACGAGTGCGAATCAAGTGTATTGAGTGATGTGAACACATCTTGTAGTCGCCTGCTGTCCATGTCATTTGGCAAATTTCGAGTGATCCGTTGATAGTTATACGTAGTTACGGGATCGGCCGAGTTGTGACAAGTGCTCTCCGTATGTGCAGCAGGTGTTGAAAAGATAATAGGTCATTTTGGTCTTGAGAGGGATAAAATCGCAACAGGAAACATTGCTTGAAAAGAATTTGAAAATTTAGATTGCTCTGCCTAAGAGAAAACTGATGTAAATGCAACTCGTAACAGCCGTAAGTTTGAAATAGTAACCGGCTGGTCGTTTAATGTTAGCGAGGCGAAGCTTGTGAAGCTGTGGGGATAAAGAGTATAGAGTTGTGTAAAGGTTATGGCCCTCGCGGAGAGGCCATTACGTAAACATTTTCAGAATGGACTGGCGATTCATCGCTTGCAACCTTAGTACCGAGACTTTCCATTTGCAGTACTGACTGATTACGCATCTTTCAGCGTATGACGTATTAACCCCTAGGCTGCTAAGTGCGACTCGCTGACCAATTTTGCAGATAGTATAGATCAAGATCAGACTGCACAGAACGTGCAGTCTGATCTTGAATGTATACTGTCCGATAAGGAGATATTTCTTTTCCAAATACATGTAAGTTTGACATAGAATTATTCGGGTTTAACCACCGGTTTGAAATTTCATTTCAATGTTTTAACAGGATAAGGGTTGAATTGTTTTCACAGTCCCTTTTCCTCTCCTTCCAGCCATGGCACTACCATTTTACACTCACTTACATGTTTCTTCTTGGTGAGTTTCTACAGACTGGAATCATTCTGTAAACCCTTGACCAAACAATCCTGTGTGGCTTTGAAAATATAGTTGGAAAAACTGTATGTATTCAGCATGTTCTCTTTTTTCCCACAGTGTTTTTCACCCATTTAAAAGATTTTCGAAACTTTGTCAAATAGAACATTTTCATCGAGGATAAAAAAAAAACCCTCAAACGGTCACACAAATAAGCTCACTTACTGTTATATTCTCCATATCTGAATCAACGAACCAGGGAAAAAGTCTGCAGAGAGTGCAGATTCAGACCAGACTGCTCAGAACATGCAGTCAGATCTTGGTTCTGTCATGCCAGTTTTCCGAGTTATTCAACTCAAGACAGCAATGGTCCTGCAAGATTTAGGCTGCTTTTCTAAGCTTAACATGTCTATTTTAACAATTTAGCACTCTAAGCGTGTAAATGTCAGCAACATGTTTGTCTCATCAGCTATTCCACATTGGTCGATTCTCATCCTTTCCACATTTCAGATAAAGAGATCAAGGCTACCGCAGTTATGCTCTTACTGATTAGAATGACTCAAATACAATTACTTGTGTTGGCTATGGACAACTAAAGTCGCTTTTGAAGACAATAAAAGCCAAAGATCAGACTGTTCTTTGAACGCAATGCAATTCAATATCACAGACGTTCATATCTTAGATCTAATTGTCTGTTTACTTGGGATGTACATGTATATGGGGAAAAAAAAAACGACCATGAAATTGAAGCCTAATGTTTGATATTGTTTTCCTTACTGTAAAAGGCTAGTCGATTAACTGAGTGTTTTAACTCTTAACCAAACTATCCTTTGTTAATGCCCATGAGAAAGAAGTTGAAAACATTGTGAGAAAAGGGGAAAATGCAGGTTACCATTTTCTCCTTTTCCCCATGTTTTTTTACCCTTTCAACGATTCAGATCATCATTTGGTCTAGATTTAATCGTCATGTGCAGATGCTTTTGATTTGGACAAGTCTAAATTTTTATCATTTGGTAAAGAGTTGACGGTTAGGGAGCTATTAGGTATCTACATTCTTTGAAAGTATAATGTAGGAGAAATTTGCCAGCAGACGTTTGGACTGGGCGATTTGGCCCGCTAAAAAATAAGTAGGACAGTCTGTCAAGATGAATACGATGTCTTGTTCAAAATGGAAAAATGAAAGGCCTACAAGCAGCCAAAAGTAAACAATTCCAAAGTTATAATGCAGACATATGTTATACGGCTTTTATATGTTACAATACAGTTACCAAAGTTGCCAAAGTTACAGAAAAGAATATATGTATTTTTTTCCCTCTTTTAAAGGGTTGGTAGGTACTGCTGTTCATGATGAGTGATATCTAAAACTTGATAATGGGTATTGCTGATCAGAATTGTCAGATATCTTTTACGTTCTATTGCTGTCGGCTGGCAAACATAACTTATATTTTAACCAATCGTTAAACTACTGATTTGTAAAAGACAGTTTAAAAAAGTGGGATCCTATGTAGCTCATTTGTAACGGTGTAGGATATTTTGTCCAATACATAGTTGAAACATCTACCATCTGATTTGTGATTTCAAACCACTGTAATTATTCAGTGTCGACCGATTACAGTGCTTACAGCACTTTGATTAAGAATAAGTCGACAACATAGTAACTTGGGCTTAAGTAATGAGAGTTGCCTCTGAAAGAGTAGAAAACATTGTGATATAAAGGAGAAAATGCTGGGGACCAGCATTTTCTCCTTTTTCCACAATGTTTTCAAGAGCATTCGTCCTCAGGTGCATTAATTATAAGGCACAGGGTTGTTTGGCAAAAGGATCATTACTCTGTGTAATCGGAGATACTGTAACTGGTGGGCATTAAAATTATTTATCACTCTCAAAACAAGACACTAGATAGAAATTACAGCTATTTTTGATATCAGAGAAGTCAT
This sequence comes from Tridacna gigas, assembly GCA_945859785.2. Taxonomy (NCBI): domain Eukaryota; kingdom Metazoa; phylum Mollusca; class Bivalvia; order Cardiida; family Cardiidae; genus Tridacna; species Tridacna gigas. Next base: position 25,860,526 of record OX244030.2, read on the forward strand.
GACATAAGTAAATCCTTAACCGAACTATCCAAGGAGAGTTTTTGCTGAATGAAGAAGGCTTTTAAAAGCATCACAGAAAAAGGAGAAAATGGTGGTTACCAGCATTTTCTTCTTTTCACATATATTTTTTTGGTCTTGATTTGAAAAACATAACATTCATTTGAGTCACATCTACCTTGCTATTTGGAGATGCTTTCAATATGTGTGTTGTCAAGTTAAAAACCCTTACAGCACTGGATTTAATTTTTCATGTGGACAGTGAAGGTTAGGATCAGACTGCCCAGAAAAATGCATTTTTATCTTGTGCCTGCCTATATTGTCCACTTCTTTGCCAGATATTCTGGCAAAAACAGCTCTGACACTGCAATATCTGCATTCTTTAGCTGTGGAAAAGAATGTTTATTTCATTTTTTTAGCACAAAGAAGGTTAACAACAGGAAAGCTTCACAAAGCAGAGCTATTATTATCTCTTTCTTTCTTTCTCTAATCAATCGAACATTCTATATCCTCATAGCTATTTCTGTCAGTTGTTCATAGTTTATTGTATAACAACATGACCAAGATTTGATACTAATTTGTAGGCAGGCACTGCTCATGATATATATTAACTCTTTACTAATCTGCGCACCACGGCAACTCATTTTTCGTAATAGAAAAGAGCGTATTTTCTGAGACAATGATTCAGACTTTAAACACATAAAGTGTTATTTATATAAGCCATGCTCTGTGAAAAGGGGGTTTAATGCAAGGTTGAAAATGTTAGAATGTTTGTCTTTAAAATATCTAGTTTGAAATTTGTTCATGTTGGATCAAAAAGAAGGTCACTGAGTCAAATCTTGTGTGCACTCTAGAGGCCATATTTTCAGCCTGATACATGTGAAACTTAGAAAGTTTGTTCTCATGATATATTGGATAGGAAGATTTGGTCATGTTGGGGAAAAAAAGTAGGTCACTAGGCCAAATCTCAGAAAAAAGATTGTGTAGACCCTAGAGGCCACATTGTCAGCCTGATACTCATTAAACTTGGTTAGAAAGTTTGTCTTGATGATTATCTTGGACAAGTAAGAAATTTGGTCTCATAGAGTCTTAAAGTAGGTCCCTGGGCCAAATCTTACAAAAACCTTGAGTGCATCAAAGAAGCCAGATTTTCAGCCTGATACTCATGAAACATGGTCAGAGAGTTTGTCTTGATGATATCTCAGACAAGTTCAAAATTTGGTCACATTGGGTCAAGAAGTAGGTCACTGGGCCTCATCCTAGAAAAACGTTGTGTGCACTGTAGAGGCCATATTTTCAGCCTGATACTCATGGACCTTGGCAAGAATGTTTGTCTTGATGGTGTCTTAGACAAGCTTGAAATTGGGCCATGTGGGGTCAAAAATTGTTTTTCAGAATTTATTGATATCTGGCATGCATCTATTTTTGAGTAAAGTGAGCACCTTAGGGCTAATTGCCCTCTTGTTTTTTGTATGTTACAGCTTTGAGTTTGGACAAGTCTTAAGATTTTTGTCATTTTGTAACTAGTAAAAGGCATTTAGTTCTGTCATGAATGAGCCACTTTCGATTTGTCATCTGCAAATGCTTTAAATCTGGACAAGTTTTAAAACTGTTGTCTGAATGTTGAGCTAAAGATTTGATAGATCACTATAATCGGACTGCATCTTAAAAACGTTCGCTACAGTTAACCCATTTCTTTCTACATAATAGAATTTTTCATATTTGGTATTTTTGTAGTATGATGTATCACTGATTAAAAAATAAAAAAAAGAATTGGGGGTCCTTATAGGAAATCTAGAACAGCCATGACATTGAAATAAAATATCTGGATACTTTTACTGGCTGAAAGAGTCCATTATTTACAGTTGTAAAGGTAAAGGTGCTAGACTAATTCTATCATAGGGTTATTTTTTTCACATATTGTTTGCTCAGTAAGATGATTTTGTAAGTGTTTTCACAAAATTGCTTTACAGAACTTTATTGTATTCAAGAGGATGAAAGTCAGGATACCCTCACAATATATATAATCTGAAATTCATTTGTTGTAGATTTGTGTGTGCCAGTGTCAGATACAAAACTATGTTCTTCAAAACCTTTTTGAAGTTGTGAAATAAAGTCTTAAGAGAAGCCTCCCTTGTTGAGAACATGTGATCCAAGTAGCCTGAAGAGCCAATGCATTTCAGAAATGTTCTAGATTTAATCAGCAAGCTAAAAAAGAAGTGTACTGCCTGCCATAATACCAGTTAAATATTTACCTAACAACAAAATTTTAGACTGGTCCAAATTGAAAGCATTAAATTTTGCAGAGGACAAAATAAATATGCCTCAGAATCTGAAATTTGGTTTTGTAAGGGTAGAAAACATTATGTGGGAAAAGGAGAAAATGCTGGTTACTAGCATTTTCGACTTTTCCCACAATGTTTTCTAAAGTTCTTTTTCTCAGGATTATGCTGTAAAGGGTTAAATGAAATATTATTATTTTACTTAATATAAATGATGCTGCAATGTTACCTACTTGCCATGATACTGAGAATAGTCATGATATTGAGAATAGTCATAAATGTAGAAAGAGTTATCATACTATTATGATATATTGTATGACGGGGGGGGGGGGGGGGGGGCATTAAACGTTCTAAAAATGGAAACTACTCCATAATATTTTACTTTCATGATCTATATTTATGGTTTGAGTATTGTTAGCTTTACTGACTGTAAGCCAGCTGAGCTTATGTCATGGGGTGGTTTCCGTCGTCCGTCCGTCTGTCCGTCCGTCTGTCTGTTAGTCTTTTCTTGTTTATGCGATAAAGTCCGCATTTGTGGTCTGATTTTCATGAAACTTGCACAGATTGTTTATCTCATCAATAACTTGAACCCTATTGATTATGAAAAAAATCTGACAATCAGTGTAGGAAAAGCAGCCATTTAAAAGTTCAAAATTTCAATTTCTTGTTTACGCGATAAAGTCTGCAGTTGAGGTCTGATTTTCATGAAACTTGCAGAGTTTGTTTATCTCATCAATAGCTTGAACCTATTGATTTTGAGAAAAAAAACTGACAATCAGTGTTGGAAAAGTAGCCATTTAAAGTTCAAAATTTAAACTTGGTGTTTATGCGATAAAGTCTGCAGTTGTGGTCTGATTTTCGTGAAACTTGCAAAGTTTGTTTATCTCATCAATAGGTTGAACCCTATTGATTTTGAAAAAAATCTGACTATCGGTGTAGGAAAAGCATCCATTGAAAATTCAACATTTAAATTTCTTGTTTACACAATTAAGTCTGCAGTTGTGGTCAGATTTTCGTGTAACTTGCTCAGATTGTTTATCTTATCAATAGCTTGAACCCTATTGATTTTGAAAAAAATCTGACAATCAGTGTAGGAGAAGTAGCCATTTAAAGTTCAACATTTAAATTTCTTGTTTACACGATAAAGTCTGCAGTTGTGGTAGGAATTTTGTGAAACTTGCACAGATTGTTTATCTCATCAAAAGCTTGAACCCTAGTGATTTCAAAAAAAATCTGACAATCAGTGTAGGAAAAGTAGCCATTTAAATTCAACATTTCCTTTTCTTGTTTATGTGTTTTAGTCTACATTTGTGGTCAGATTTTCCTGAAACTTGCATAGATTGTTTATCTCATGAATAGCTTGAACCTTATTGATTTTGAAAAGAATCTGAGAATCAGTGTGGGAAAAGTAGCCATTTAAAGTTCAAAATATTCATTTCTTGTTTACGCGATAAATTCAGCATTTATAATTGGATTTTCATGAAACTTGCACAGTTGCTATGTGTCATCAAAAGCTTAATTGAACTCTATTGATTTTGACAAAAATTTGGCAGTCAGTAAAATTTTACATTTCTTGTTTATGCTATGACTCGGCATTTGTGGTCGAATTTTCATTAAACTTGCACAGTTGCTTTATATTATCAATAGCCTGAACTCTATTGATTTTGAAAAACATTCGACAATCAGTGTGGGAAAAGGAGCCGTTCAAAGTTGAAAATTTACATTTCTGTTTTACACAGTTAAGTCCACATTTTAGATCCAGTTCTTTTGAAACTTGCAAAGATTATTTGTGTCATCAAGGGGTTGAACTCTAATAAAATTGAAGAAAATCTAGCAATCATTTAAGGAAAAGCACCATTTGAAGACTTAGTATTGTTAACTCAACATAGTTCACGTTATTAGTCCATTTCTTTGAAATTTGCAGGGATTGTTTAATACAATGAGTACTGAAACCCTATCAAATTTGGCTGGATTCCAAACAGTTGGTTTTGAGAAATTGTACTTCAATTTTTTTCACTATTTGTTCAATTCAACATGCCTACTTGTGCTTTCTTAGTGGGTTCAAGCCCAGTTGCAACAATACCTCCGGCTTTTTTGGGGGGGGAAGGGGGGGGGTGTTTGTCTTTCATCTTTTTTCATCATGAATTCATAATGTATGCTAGAAAAAAAGCAAACTCACTGCCAGTAGAGCAATTTCAGGCCCTTAAGGGCCTCTAGTCTTGTTATAGTTGTCATATTTTCATTCATAGAAGTACGTTTCATTTTGTTCTTTCAAGGGTCCATATTCAACAGCCATTCTTAGGAACATTTTCTAAATTTGAAAGTAACACACCTTTTGATTAGCTAAATCAAATGGTTTAGCCAATCAGAAGTTGTGTTACTTTAAAATCCATAAGTAGACAAATGTCCTTAAAGAATGTTCTTAAAGATAGTTGTTGAATACAGACTCAGACCATTGGCAGCTGTCCATTTTGTTTGAAGCTGGACAGCTGGACTGTGTTAATCGCTCATCACAACTTGGCTGATTCCATACTACATCTAACCTCTTCTGTATGAAGGAGGTTTTTAATTTTGAACTACCAATCATATGATTTTAAACATTGCTGCGCCCATGTGAATACCTTAGCAATGACCTGAACAACCATGGTGAAGTTATTCACATCTATCGATCTGTTGTTGGAAGCTCCCAACGGAATTGATAAATCACACTAAAAATTGAATGTACAAACAGTTTGCCGACGGAAATATTCTTGGATAGATATTAATAGAAAATTGTGACTTGTGTTTTCTTTTTTAAGAGGAGCCTTACAATTTTAATAATGATAAAATGGTACCATATATTCAGTTGCATATCAAGCTACATGATACAGCAGAGGGACTTCAGCAGATTACCAGATCACCCAAAGTTTGCAGAATGAGTGTTAACCCTTTGCCACACAGTGGCGAGTTTTAAAAACCCTAAGAAAGAAGCTTTTTGAAAACATTGTGGGAAAAGGAGAAAATGCTGATAACCAACATTTTCTCCTTTTCCCAACAATGTTTTCTACCCTATCAAAGACAAATTCTATCTTTTGAGCTACATTTAAATTGCTGTCTGACTGTCTGTAAATGCCTTCAATTTGGTAGAGTCTATATTTTGCTTGTGTGGTCAAGAATTAATAGCAGGCATTGAGGAATGAATAGGTTGGTGGATATTCCCATAGACTACTTAATGAATTAAACAATAAACCCAAATTAGGTGGAACAGATGAAATTGTATATAAAAATTGATACAGATGAAATTGTATATAAAAATTGATAAATTGTGTTTAATACCAGAAGGAAAATATTGAAATTTTTTGTTAATTCTTAGCTTTGACTTTTACGATAATGTAATATAGAGTTTACAAATTGATGGCACCATAGCATGGCAAATCACAGTTTGGGAGACTCTTTGTCCGTTCCTGTGAAAACCATTTTCAAGAGGTTTTACTGGCTTCATAGAGGATAATGTAACAATTGTATAGTCAAACCTTTACCAAACAATTCCCAGTTTTAAAGACCCTGTTTAAATCTTTTGTCAACCAAAAACAAAACAAAAATTTCAAACATTGCTGTTCTATGCTCATCCATACATTTTATTGTTTCTGTTCAAACCTGATGATTGGCTGCCCTCCATTTTCAACTAGGTCTAGACATGGTTATTGCTGCCAGATAGCAATGAAAATGTAGGAAAATTAACCCATAGACTGCTGAATAAATCGCCTGATTTCCACACGTCTTAACCCTGTCTGCTCTGAACCTGGGTTTAATGGCTCATGCAGACAGAAAATGTGCAGTCTGATATTTGATGTACACTTTTGCCTTGCTGAGACATTGCTGTAAGATATTTTTTTTATAATGCTCTTTTCTCTAGAATGGCAATGTCTGTTGGCCCTCTAATGATAAACCCTTAACCCATAAAGCGCTGGAACCGACTTAAATTGTTTTTGCGGACAGTGTAGATCAAGATCAGACTGCACAGAATTTGCAGTCTGATCTTGGATCTTCACTGTCCGCTAATTTTTTGCACATTCTGGCCAAAACAAGCTTGAAATGACAATTTTTCAAATGGTATTTCCTGTTTAAAGAGGTCCATTTCATCAATTCAGCATTCTAAGAGTTAAACTGCGAAAAAAGTTAAATGGAACTTTTTACTTGATTGAAAAAAACCAAATGTTGCTATTTCATAGTTAGTTTTTTTTTTTAGCTCCACTGGCCGAAGGTCATGGCCCGGTGTCCGTTGTGCGTCCATCTGTCCGTGCGTCTGTCCATCCGTCCGTCCGTGCGTTAACTTTTATGTCAAACATCTTCTTCTCTGAAACTGCCCATCCAATTTTCATGAAACTTCACAGAAATGATCCTGCCATGGTCCTCTTCAGAATTTCTTGAAAGAATTTGATTCCTTCAAAAACTCTGGTTTGCCATGGCAACAAAACTGAAAAATATTCGAAATCTTTAAATATCTTCTTGTCTGAAACCATAAGGCATAGGGCTACCAAATTTGGCATGTAGCTTTATGTAGTAGACCTCTACCAAGTTTCTTCAAATTATAGCCCTGGGGTCAAAATTGGCTCTGTCCCAGGGGTCACAAGTTTTACATAGGCTCATATAGAGAAAACTTTAAAAATCTTCCTGTACCTAGCCATAAGGCCTAGAGCTACCAAATTTTGCATGTAGCTATATCTAGTGGGCCTCTACCAAGCGGGCCAAAACTTTAGCCCTGGGGTCAAAATTGGCCCCGCCGCAGGGGTCACAAGTTTTATATGGGCTTACATAGTGACAACTTAAGAAATCTTCCTGTTTTGATTTTTTTTTTTTTTTTTTTGAAATTAGCCTTGCATCAGGGGTCTTACGTTTTACAGAGGCTTCATATGGACAAAACTTGAAAATCACCTTATTTATAACCACTCAGCATAGACTTGTATTATTTTGGCATGTGGCTTTATCTTGTGGACCTCTACCAGGGTTCAAGTAATTGTAGCTCTGGGATCAAAAATTGCTTTGCCCTGCGGGTCTCAACTTTCACATGGGCTTTTAAAGAAAAAATTTTGTAAGTCTTCATTTTGAAACCATCTGGCTCAGAATTGGAATGTTTAGTATTTATGGTTTATATTTATAAGCCAGTGGAGCGATACAGGGCCATCATGGCCCTCTTATTTTTTTTTTTTTTGGCCCCGGGGGGGGGGTTGAGAAATATCTCCTTACTTAACAGTGTAGATCCAAGATCAGACTGTAGTCTATCTAATCTTGATCTACACTGTCTGCAAAAGGTCCTTGAGTCATGCTGTGCAGCCTAAGGGTTAATATACATCTTAAGCCATTCTTGTTAGACCAGAAGCTGCTGTCTTGGCACACTGGAAACCAGACAGAGTTAGGGAACACTAACTTGCAGGATTTTTTTTTAACAGATGTATCACTCAAAATTGCCTATGAATCAACCTGTTTTCTTCCCAAAATTTAGAAAATGTATAGGATTTAGTTGATATATATGTAGAATTTCAACGTGCTATATTACCACATAGGTGAAACTAGCCACCAGCAGTGAAAATGCATGTTTTTAGTGCATTTCTTAAGAGACAGAATTTATTGAAATATTGAATTGATCCATATCAATTTTGAGAGTAGTATAAATTTTTAATATGTGAAAGTGTCTCAAAAGAGGAACCTTTGAAAGAAAAGATATCTTTTTCATTGGTAATGTGGAAAAAACTGGGAAAAGGAGCACTTTTTTTGTTACAAGTAGTGGCTCCTCTGGCCATGATGTTTTTGAAGGCCATGATCTGCTGCAGGGGAGTTAAAGGTCTCATTTGTATAACTATGTGGTCTCTTTACCAGACAACACAAATTTAGACTTGTTCAAAGAGAAAGCATAAAGCAGACATTGAACTGAGAGTGGCTCAAATAATGGGATTTGTCTATGGAAGTGTAGAAAAGATCGTAGGAAAAGGAGAAAATGCTTGATAACAGCATTTTCTCCTTCATCTGCACTGTTTCCTTAGCCATTCTCATAAAGGGTTAAATTATCATGAGAAGAAAAGAAAGAGTGAACGATATCATTTTTGCAAGGTTACCAAGGGAAAACTCAAAGCCACATGGGATAGGAAAATCCTATTTTTTCTTTGTGCATTCAAAAACGTAGCATATCTGGAAACAGAGAGTGAAAATAATGTATTATGAATTTCAATTTGCTGGTTGGCTGTACTAATAGTGTTACTTCATCTATAATTTACTGGGTCTAAATCAACTATACCTATGATCTATGCACAGAGAATATGCTATTGTAGATTTTTTTTTCCTTTTTAGATACCGGTAAAATCCAGTATTTAGAAACCATGTGTTAACTTTGTAATTCTAGAGGCAATGTTTTAACTTTGGAAGAAAGAAATGCAAGAAAGAAATGCACAACGTTGGTTGCTTCCTCAAACAGAGTAGATCACAAAGCCATTCCTAAATTTAGATAGTAATACAATCTCTGATTGGATAAAGCATTCGCTTTAGCCAGTCAATGATTGCTTTAAAGTGCAATTTAGACATTTCTTAGAATTGCAAGGTTTGGTATGTCCTCTGGCTGATCCCAGATCTTCACTGTCCAATATATTATGAGATATTGGCCAAAATATTGTTGAAATTACAACATACAGGACTCTCTTCCCAACATGATTCAGGGTTAAACTACACTAGCAGTAATGGGTCACTGTCTGAACTGTACTAGGCTCATCCACTATAACAGTAAAGGAGCCATGACTGATGCTTTTGAGACTCAACCTCTCGAACATCAATGAAGCTAAATTGTTGGAAGCATTCAGAATTCATCTGCTCTGACAGGAATGAAGCCGTAATTATTTAACTCTTTACCACACGACAAAATTTTAGACTGATCCAAATTGAAAGCATTTACAGACGACAAATTAAAGGTGGCCCAAATGATGAAATTTGTCATTGATAGGTTTGAAAACATTATGGGAAAAGGAGAAAATGCTGGTTACCAGCATTTTCTCCTTTTCCCACAATGTTTTCAAAAGGCTTTTTCTTCAGGGTCGTTAAAAGTCGGGATTGTGTGGTAAAGGGTTCAAGCATTCAAGGCATAATTGAACCATGTTGTAAGCAGACATAAATGGCTTATCCAACCTAACAGTAATGGTCTAACCATGTCTGGACCAGTCAAGGCTCATCACTCCTTAGTCATTGGAACCTGGTGCTTGAAGTATTCAAGGCTCAATTTCTACTCTAAATGTAATGAAACATTCAAGGCTAACATTTATTACTGTAATGGAGCAGAATATTTGAAGCATTTAAGGCTCATCCATTGCACTACAGTAATTTAGCAATGTTTAGGGCATTTATGAAATCTTACAGTTTAACTCTTTACAAAACAGCAAAATTTTAGACTGGTCCAAATTGAAAGCATATGCAGATGACATATCAAGTTTATCTGAAATGATGGTACCAACATTTTCTCTTTTTCCCGTAAGGTTTTCAAAAGGCTGTCTCTGCAGTGTTGATAAAACTTGGGATTGTGTGGTAAAGAGTTAAAGTACATTTTACTCAAGCCTCATCTACACTAACAATATTGAAATCACGATTTTCAGTCATATTTATTTTGTATTCTGCAAATACTTTCAATCTTGACCAGCCTAAAATTTTGTCGTTTGGTAAACAGTCAACACATTTGATCTGTGGTCTGGCAAAATGGGGCTTCATGCATCTTCTGAATGCATTGTACCAATCAAGCCCTCACATAATTATGGATCCATAATAGCCACTTGCTGACATCGTTCGATACTTTTCACAGATGCATTAAGTCCCCTTTTCACACAACATGGCTCATTTCTATTTTTCCCACAGGCCTTTACAGATATTGCAGCAGACCACACTTTAAAGAGCATGTAATCTGCAATTTTTCATTTTACCATAATGTTTTCTTATGTATTTAACTCTTTACCACACAATCCCAAGTTTCAACGAGTGGGAAATTGGACTTTTGAAAACATTGTGGGAAAAGGAGAAAATGCTGGTAACCAGCATTTTCTCCTTTTCCCACAATGTTTTCTAACCTTTCAAACACAAATCAAGTCATTTAAACCACATTTAATTTGCCATCTGCAAATGCTTTCAATTTGGGGATAGTCAAACATGATTTCGTGTGGTAAAGAGTTAAGTGCACAAGATAAGTTCATATCATTTATCTTTCTCTCTTGTGCAACGAACCTGTAAAGATGTCTGCCAGAAACTTGTATCAGGAGTTAAAGAGTTTTCCCTTTCAGCACCAAATATGTTAACTTGACCTCTCTCAGTGGCTGGAAATACAATCCACCGGAACTCAGAAAGTTCTTTATCTTTTAGATTTTATGAAACAAGTTGGTGGTATAGATCTAACCTCAGACTACACATTCCGTGCAGTCTGAACTTGATCTGTACTCCCTTGTGAAAGCCCCAGTTTTCACCTTTGGCGCTGAAGAGTTTATAATCTAACAGGCCCTATTCACTGGTCATATAACCGCTTATGATGACATTAAGAAAATGGACTGTGGACAATCGATTCAATAATCTCTCCCTTAGTTATGGACAACTCTTTACCTTATTTGGTCATGAATTCTGCAATATTTAGTTTGGAAGGAAATTGCTAGGAACAAGCAAATAATCCTTTTGCAAAAGTGTCTTTTAATCATCACTTCCTCCTTTTCCCTCAATGTATTCCATTTTAAAGACCTGAATCCTATCATTTGTAACAATGCAATGTTTAGGGGTTGGATAGGCATAAAACTTTGACATCTGGTAAATGGTTAAAATAAGAACTATGAAATAAGAGCCTAAGGTAGCGTAAAAGAGATTTATGGAATGGGGCTGGATATAAACAGATCCACAACTATAATTCATGTTGTTCTTGGCTGATTGGAATGACTATAAAAGATCAGGAAGAGATCAGACTGCAATCTGTGTTCATTCTTATCTCGACTCACAGCATCCATCAGAAGTAAAGTGTTGCAGCCAGCATGCAAGAAGTGGTTGCTGTTTATATAATTGGCTGAAGATTTTCACACTGCTTACCCAGTAAACCCGTAGGATTCCACCTAAATCAGTCATTTTTGTCAAGGTCAGACTGCATTGAATGTGCAGTCTGATCTTGGATCTTCAGTCTGTTATTTTAATTGTGAGATCCAAGACAGCCTTGAAATTGTCAAGGCTTTAACCCTTGACCCCGTACCACACAGTCCTGACTTTTAACAACCCTGGGGAAGAATGTTTTTGACAACATCATGGGAAAAGGAGAAAATGCTGGTAGCCAGTATATTCTCCTTTCCCACAATGTTTTCTACCCCATCAAGGACAGATTTTGTCATTTGAGTCACCTTCAATTTGTCGTCTGCAACTGGTTTCAATTGAGACCAGTCTAAGATTTTTTTGTTTGGTAAAGAGGTAAAGCCCAGAATAAACCTAAAGGGCATTTTCAGTCTATAATAAGACCCAGATAACTACAATTTCATGGTTGCTTTTTGCAAGTGCTGTTTCAGCAAGCCAGACAGTATAGATCAAAGATCAGACTGCAAGTTGTGTGTAGTCTGATCTTGATCTACTCTGGCTGCAACTGGTTAAATCTTTACTAGATGTGGAAATTGGGAAATGAACCAAATTTATCATTTGCAGATAAAAGATAAAATTTGGTCCAAATGATAGGTTTTGTCTTTTGAACAGGCAGAAAACATTGTGGGAAAAGGAGGAAATGCTGGTAACCAAAATTGTGTCCTTTTCTCACAATGTTTCAAAAGCCTTCTTCATTAGGGTCATTAAGGCATGTGGTTATTTGGTAAAGGGTTAACAGGGCTGTTCAATTGCCCACATAGAAAGTACTCGTGTCTCTTTATAGAGATGATGGGATCACTCCACTGTTAATAACATGATGCTGTAACATAATAGGTTTTTTTTTCCCTTTGTATGATATAAAAGGCACCTTTTTTTCTATTAATTCGTTGGCACTTTTACCCATTTCGATACAGTGTAATTTTTTTTTGGCATAGCTGAATGTGCTGGTTTTTGACCTACTTTTTGGTACTGATGAAAAATGAATAAATAGAAATTTGTGATTGGTCAAAATTGTACATATTTTTTTTTTAAGGGCCCCTGCCTGTTCGCGGGCAACTGTATGCCGTCTATCTTTTTAGCTCACCTGAGCATAAAGTGATTGTACTGTGTCCGGCATCCAGGCGTCAACAATGAAGTTATGTGCACTCTAGAGGCTACATTTTCAGTCATATACTCATGAAACTTGGTCAGAATGTTTGTCTTGATAATATCTCGAACATTTTCGAAATTGGGTCATGTCGGGTCAAAAAGTAGGTCACTTGGCCAAATCATAGGAAAACCTTATGTGCACTGTAGAGGCCACATTTTCAGCCAGAAATACATGACAGTTGGGTAGACTGTTTGTCTTGATGATATCTCGGACAAGTTTGAAATTGGGCCATGTCGGTTCAAAAAGTAGGTCATTGGGCCAAATCTTAGAAAAACCTTGTGTGCATTGTAGAGTTCACATTTTTAGCCTAATACTCTTGAAACTTGGTCAGAATGTTTGCCTTGATAATATCTTGGATAAGTTTGAAATTGGGTCAAGTGCAGTCAAAAAGTAGGTCACTGGCTGAATCTTAGAAAATACTTTTGTGCACTCTAGAAGTCACATTTTCAGCCCAAAACTTATGAAACCCGGTCAAAATGTTTGTCTTGATGATATCTGGGACATGCTTGAAAGTCGGTCATGTTGGGTCAAAAAGTAGATGGGCTTAATCTTAGAAAAACCTTGTGTGCACTCTTAGAGGCCACATTTTGAGCCTGATACTAATGAAACTTGGTCAGAATGTTTGTCTTGATGATATCTTGAACAAGATAAAAATTGGGTCAAGTTGGGTCAAAAAGTAGGTCACTGGGCCAAATCTTAGAAAAACCTTGTGTGCACTCTAAAAGCCATGTTTCAGCCTGAAACTCATGACTGTTGGGTAGAATGTTTGTCTTCATAATATCTAGGTCAAGTTTGAAATTGGGTCACGCCAGTCAAAAAGTAAATCACTGGCTGAATCTTAGAAAAACCTTGTGTGCATTCTAGAGGCTACATTTGTTGTGGAATACTCACGAAACTTGGTCAGATTGTCTATTGTGATGATATCTCGGACAAGTCTGAAATTGGATCATGTCGGGTGAAAAAGTAGGTCACTGAGCCAGATCTTAGGAAAACCTTGGGTGCTTCATAGAGGCCACATTTTCAGCCTTATACTGATAAAGATTGGTTATAATGTTAATGTTGTTGATATCTCAGACAAGCTTGAAAGTGGGTCATGTTGGGGCAAAGAGTAGGTCACATGGTAAAATCTTAGATAAACCTTGTTTGCACTCTACTCTAGTGGCCACATTTTCAGCCTGATTCTCATGAAACTTGGTCAGAAACTTTGCCTTGATAATTTTTTGGACAATTTTTAGCTCCATTAACCGAAGGCCAGCAGGCTTATGTCATGGCCCGGTGTCCATCGTAAGTCTGTGTGTCCGTCCATGCGTCTGTCCGTGCATGCGTTAACTTTTATTTCAAACATCTTCTTCTCTGAAACTACCCATCCAATTTTCATGAAACTTCACAGAAATGATCCTGCCATGGTCCTCTTCAGAATTTCTTGAAAGAATTTGATTCCTTCAAAAACTCTGGTTGCCATGGCAACAAAACTGAAAAATATTGGAAATCCTCAAAAATCTTCTTGTCTGAAACCATAAGGCATAGGGCTACCAAATTTGGCATGTAGCTTTATGTAGTAGACCTCTATCAAATTTCTTCAAATTATAGCCCTGGGGTCAAAATTGGCTCTGCCCCAGGGGTCACAAGTTTTACATAGACTTATATAGAGAAAACTTTAAAAAATCTTCCTGTACCTAGCCATAAGGCCTAGAGCTACCAAATTTTGCATGCTGCTATATCTAGTGGGCCTCTACCAAGCAGGCCAAAATTTTAGCCCTGGGGTCAAAATTGGCCCCACCACAGGGGTCACAAGTTTTACATGGGCTTACATAGTGACAACTTAAGAAATCTTCCTGTTTTGATTTTTCTTTTTAGCTCACCTGAGCACGAAGTGCTGAAGGTGAGCTTTTGTGATCGCCCAATGTCCGTCGTGCGTCGTGCGACGTCCGTCGTCCACAATTTCTTTAAACATCTTCTCCTCCTAAACCACTGGGCCAATCTTGATGAAACTTGGCAGGGATGTTCCTCAGGTGAAGCTCTACCAAAGTTGTTCAAGAGATTGAATTCCACCCATAACTCTGGTTGCCATGGCAACCAAAAGGAAAAAAATAGCAAAATCTTTAAAAATCTTCTTCTCTGAAACTAGAAGGTGTAGAGCTTTGATATTTGGTATGTAGCATCTTCTAGTGGACCTCTACCAAGTTTGTTCATATGATGTCCCTGGGGTCAAAACTGGCCCCGCCCCGGGGGTCACAAGTTCAAACATAGGAACAAAGAAGGAAAACTTTAAAATTCTTCTTCTCTAAAACTGGAAGGCGTGGAGCTTTGATATTTGGCATGTAGCATCTCCTAGTGGACCTCTACCGAGTTTGTTCATATGATGTCCCTGGGGTCAAAACTGGCCCCGCCCCTGGGGTCACAATTTTCGAACATAGGAACAAAGAATGAAAAGTTTAAAATTCTTCTTCTCTGAAACTGGAAGGCGTGGAGCTTTGATATTTGGCATGTAGCATCTCCTAGTGGACCTCTACCAAGTTTGTTCATATGAAGCCCCTGGGGTCAAAACTGGCCCCGCCCCGGGGGTCACAAGTTTCAAACATAGGAACAAAGAAGGAAAACTTTAAAATTCTTCTTCTCTGAAACTGAAAGGCGTGGAGCTTTGATATTTAGCATGTAGCATCTCCTAGTGGACCTCTACCAAGTTTCTTCATATGACGCCCCTGGGGTCAAAACTGGCCCCATCCCTGGGGGTCACAAGTTTCAAACATAGGAACAAAGAATGAAAATTTAAAATTCTTCTTCTCTGAAACTGGAAGGCGTAGAGCTTTGATATTTAGTATGTAGCATCTCCTAGTGGACCTGTACCAAGTTTGTTCATATGATGTCCCTCAGGGGTCAAAACTGGCCCCGCCCCTGGGGTCACAATTTTCGAACATAGGAACAAAGAGTGAAAAGTTTAAAATTCGTCTTCTCTGAAACTGGAAGGCATGGAGCTTTGATATTTGGCATGTAGCATCTCCTAGTGGACCTCTACCAAGTTTGTTCATATGATGTCCCTGGGGTCAAAACTGGCCCTGCCCCGGGGGTCACAAGTTTCGAACATAGGAACAAAGAAGGAAAACTTTAATATTCTTCTTCTCTGAAACTGGAAGGTGTGGAGCTTTGATATTTGGCATGTAGCATCTCCTAGTGGACCTCTACCAAGTTTGTTCATATGACATCCTTGGGGTCAAACCTGGCCCCGCCCCGGGGGTCACAAGTTTCGAACATAGGAACAAAGAAGGAAAACTTTAAAATTCTTCTCCTCTGAAACTGGAAGGCGTGGAGCTTTGATATTTGGCATGTAGCATCTCCTAGTGGTCTTCTACCAAATTTGTTCATATGACGTCCCTGGGGTCAAAACTGGCCCCGCCCCGGGGGTCACAAGTTTCAAACATAGGAACAAAGAAGGAAAACTTTAAAATTCTTCTTCTCTGAAACTGGAAGGCGTGGAGCTTTGATATTTGGCATGTAGCATCTCCTAGTGGACCTCTACCAAGTTTGTTCATATGACGCCCCTGGGGTCAAAACTGGCCCCGCCCCGGGGGTCACAAGTTTCAAACATAGGAACAAAGAAGGAAAACTTTTAAAATTCTTCTTCTCTGAAACTGGAAGGCGTGGAGCTTTGATATTTGGCATGTAGCATCTCCTAGTGGACCTCTACCAAGTTTGTTCATATGACGCCCCTGGGGTCAAAACTGGCCCCGCCCCAGGGGTCACAAGTTTCGAACATAGGAACAAAGAAGGAAAACTTTAAAATTCTTCTTCTCTGAAACTGGAAGGCGTGGAGCTTTGATATTTGGCATGTAGCATCTCCTAGTGGACCTCTACCAAGTTTGTTCATATGATGTCCCTGGGGGTCAAAACTGGCCCCACCCCCGGGGGTCACAATTTTCGAACATAGGAACAAAGAATGAAAACTTTAAAATTCTTCTTCTCTGAAACTGGAAGGCTTGGAGCTTTGATATTTAGTATGTAGCATCTCCTAGTGGACCTCTACCAAGTTTGTTCATATGATGTCCCTGGGGTCAAAACTGGCCCCGCCCCGGGAGTCACAAGTTTTGAACATAGGAACAAAGAAGGAAAACTTTAAATTCTTCTTCTCTGAAACTGGAAGGCGTGGAGCTTTGATATTTGGCATGTAGCATCTCCTAGTGGACCTCTACCGAGTTTGTTCATATGACGTCCCTGGGATCAAAACTGGCCCCGCCCCGGGGGTCACAAGTTTCAAACATAGGAACAAAGAAGGAAAACTTTAAAATTCTTCTTCTCTGAAACCGGAAGGCGTGGAGCTTTGATATTTGGCATGTAGCATCTCCTAGTGGACTTCTACCAAATTTGTTCATATGACGCCCCTGGGGTCAAAACTGGCCCCGCCCCGGGGGTCACAAGTTTCAAACATAGGAACAAAGAATGAAAACTTTAAAATTCTTCTTCTCTGAAACTGGAAGGTGTAGAGCTTTGATATTTAGTATGTAGCATCTCCTAGTGGACCTCTACCAAGTTTGTTCATATGACATCCCTGGGGTCTAAACTGGCCCCGCCCCGGGGGTCACAAGTTTCGAACATAGGAACAAAGAAGGAAAACTTTAAAGTTCTTCTCCTCTGAAACTGGAAGGCATGGAGCTTTGATATTTGGCATGTAGCATCTCCTAGTGGACCTGTACCAAATTTGTTCATATGATGTCCCTGGGGTCAAAACTGGCCCCGCCCTGGGGTCACAAATTTCGAACATAGGAACAAAGAAGGAAAACTTTCAAGTTCTTCTTCTCTGAAACTGGAAGGCGTGGAGCTTTGATATTTGGCATGTAGCATCTCTTAGTGGACCTCTACCAAGTTTGTTCATCAATTGACCTGACAATTGGTCAGAAATTGGATTATGCACGTTGAGTGAATTTTGCCTATTGACTCAGGTGAGCGACCCAGGGCCATCATGGCCCTCTTGTTGAAATTAGCCTTGCATCAGGGGTCTTATTGTTTTACAGAGGCTTCATATGGACAAAACTTGAAAATCACCTTATTTATAACCATACAGCATAGACTTGTATTATTTTGGCATGTGGCTTCATCTTGTGGACCTCTACCAGGGTTCCAGTAATTATAGCTCTGGGATCAAAAATGGCTTTGCCTTGCAGGTCTCAACTTTCACATGGGCTTTTACAGAGAAAACTTTGTAAGTCTTCATTTTGAAAGCGTTTGGCTCAGAATTGAAATGTTTAGTATTTATGGTTTATATTTTAAGCCAGTGGAGCGATACAGGGCCATCATGGCCCTCTTGTTAAAGTGGGTCACATCTGGTCAAACAATAGTATGCGCCGTATACTCTGGTGGCCACATTTTCAGCCTGATTCTCATGAAACTTGGTCAGAAAGTTTGCCTTTATAATTTTTTGGACAATTTTTAAAGTGGGTCACATCTGGTCAAACAATAGTATGCGCCGTATAGGCCACATTTTCAGTTCGATGCTCATGAAACTTAGAATGTTTGTTTTAATAATATCTTGGACAAGTTTGGAATTTAGTCACATTAGTTCAAAAAGTAGGTCTTTTACACTCATGTGTTTTTCATTATTAAAATGAGAAGGCTTTCTTAAATTAATTACCTATAAAAACTGCTCCTTAGTATGTTGAACACTGTATTAACCTGGGGCCATTTTCACTAACCATTCTTATGAACTTTGTCTTATTCTCCAGAATTTTCTAAATTTGAAAGTAACACAACTTCTGATTATCTAAAGCATGAGGATTAGCTAATCAGAAGTTGTGTTACTTTCAAATTTAGAAAATTCTAAAGAATGAGACTAAGATATTTCTTAAGAATGGTTGGTGAATATGGACCCTGGTTTACGAGTGAAAGACACCAATAGCTAAATCAATTGGAGAAGAGTAATTGTGACTTTGGTATGATAACCTATAGATTGGTAAAAATTAAAAGGTCAGGTAGTATTTGAGCACCATTTTTGGTGCATTCTGATCTTAAACTAAGCTGTCCACAAAAGCTCATTTTCACCTATGGTACTGAAAGGGTATACATGATTTTGATTAGCACTATTTTTAGCTCACCTGAGCACGAAGTGCTAAGGTGAGGTATTGTGATCGGTCGTTGTCTGGCGTCCATCTGTCCGTCTGTCCACAATTCATTTAAACATCTTCTCCTAAACCTCTGGGCCAATCTTGATGAAACTTGGCGGGGATGTTCCTTGGGTGAAGCTCTACCAAACTTGTTCAAGAGATTGAATTCCACCCAAAACTCTGGTTGCCATGGCAACAGAAAGGAAAAAAATAGGAAAATCTTTGAAAATCTTCTCGGATTCTAAAAGGTGTAGAGCTTTGATATTTAGTATGTAGCATCTCCAAGTGGACCTCTACCAAGTTTGTTCATATGATGCCCTTGGGGTCAAAACTGGCCCCGCCCCGGGGGTCACAAGTTCGAACATAGGAACAAAGAAGGAAAACTTCTTCTTCTCTGAAACTGGAAGGCGTAGAGCTTTGATATTTGGTATCTAACATCTTTAGTGGACCTCTACCAAATTTGTTCATATGATGTCCCTGGGGTCAAAACTGGCCCTGCCCCGGGGGTCACAAGTTTTGAACATAGGAACAAAGAAGGAAAACTTTAAAAATCTTCTTCTCTGATTCTAGAAGGCGTAGAGCTTTGATATTTGGTGTGTAGCATCTCCTAGTGGATCTCTACCAAGTATGTTCATATGATGCCCCTGGGGTCAGAACTGGCCCCGCCCCAGGGGTCTCAAGTTTGAACATAGGAACAAACAAGGAAAGCTTTAAAATATTTCTTCTCTGAAACTGGAAGGCGTGGAGCTTTGATATTTGGCATCTAGCATCTCCTAGTGGACCTCTACCAAGTCTGTTCATATGATGACCCTGGGGTCAAAACTGGCCCCGCCCCGGGGATCACAAGTTTCGAACATAGGAACAAAGAAGGAAAACTTTAAAATTCTTCTTCTCTGAAACTGGATGGCGTAGAGCTTTGATATTTGGCATCTAGCATCTCCTAGTGGACCTCTACCAAGTTTGTTCATATGATCCCCCTCGGGTCAAAACTGGCCCCACCCCCGGGGGTCACAAGTTTCGAACATAGGAACAAAGAAGGAAAACTTTAAAAATCTTCTTCTCTGATTCTAGAAGGCGTAGAGCTTTGATATTTGGTATGTAGCGTCTCCTAGTGGACCTCTACCAAGTTTGTTCATATGATGCCCCAGGGGTCAAAACTGGCCCCGCCCCGGGGGTCTCAAGTTCGAACATAGGAACAAAGAAGGAAAACTTTAAAATTATTCTTCTCTGATTCTAGAAGGCGTAGAGCTTTGATATTTGGTATGTAGCATCTCCTAGAGGACCTCTACCAAGTTTGTTCATACGATGCTCCTGGGGTCAAAACTGGCCCTGCCCCGGTGGTCACAAGTTCTAACATAGGAACAATAAAGGAAAACTTTAAAACTCTTCTTTTCTAAACCTTGAAGGCATAGAGCTTTGTTATTTGGTATGTAGTGAACCTGTTCTAAGTTTTTTAGCTCACCTGAGCACAACATGTTCAGTCAGTTCGAAATGGTTCACTTGGGGTTATAAACTAGGTCACTAGGTCAAGTTAAAGAAATACCTTGTGGGCGCTATAGAGGCCACATTTATTGCTCAAATGACCTAAAATTTGGTCAGAATGTTTGTCTTGATAAAATGTCGGATGAGTTTGGATTTGGGTCACCTGGGATCATAAACTAGGTCACTAGTTCAAATTAAAGTAATACCTTGTGGGCACTCCTGAGGCCAGATTTTTGGCTCAATTGACTTGAAAATTGGTCAGAATGTTTGTCTTGATAAAATCTCACATGAGTCAGAATTTGGGTCATGTGGGGTCTTGACCCTTTACCAGACGACAAAATTTTAGCCTTGTCCAAATTGAAAGCATTTGCAGACGACAATTTCAATGTGGCTCAAATGGTGCAAATTTTCTTTGACAGGGTAGAAAATATTGTGGGAAAAGGAGAAAATGCTGGTTACCAGCATTTTCTCCTTTTCCCACAATGTTTTCAAAAGGCTTTTTATCCAGGGGCGTCAAAAGGCGGCATTGTGCAGTAAAGGGTTAAATTAGGTCAGTAGGTCAAATTAAAGAAATACCTTGTGTGCACTATAGAGGCCACATTTATTGTTCAGTTGATTTGAAAATTGGTCAAAATGTTTGTCTTGATGAAATCTAGGATGACTTCAAAATTGGGTCACCTGGGCTCATAATCTAGGTCACTAGGTCTAATTAAAGAAATACCTTTTGGGCACTCTAGAGGTCACATTTCTTGCTCAATTGACTTGAAAGTTGGTCAGAATGTTTGTCTTGATGAAATATTGGGTGAGTTTGAAATTGGGTCAGCTTTGGTCATAAACAAGGTTACTGGGTCAAATTTAAGAAACACTTTGTGGGCACTCTGAAGACCACATTTATATCACAATTAACTTGAAAACTGTTCAGAATGTTTGTCTTGATAAATGTTTTGATGAGTTCCAAATTGGGTCATGTGAGAATGATAAATTAGGTCACTAGGTCAACTTACGGAAATTCCTTGTGGACGCTCTAGAGGCCACATTTTAAGCTCAATTGAGCTGACAATTGGTCAGAAATTGAATTATGCACGTTGAGTGAATTTCGCCTATTGACTCAGGTGAGTGATCCAGGGCCATCATGGCCCTCTTGTTTTCAATTGACCTGGTTTTATATGGTCAAAGGCTTCTTGGATAGTTTGTTCACAATTTGCAGCTGTTTATGGCATCCTGGATTATGGAGACCTCCATGGAAACCATTAGATTTGTGGCCAGTCATATACCAGAGTATTTAGTGCAGATTATATCTATAAAACATTGAAGTTTCAAATAGATTTCCTTGCTCTCTAAGGAAATATCTGTTTCATTTCCCACAAAAATCTGTATTTTAGGGTATCTGGCCAAAGAAGGCTTTTGAAAACATTGTGGGTAACAGAGGCAGTGCTTGAAATCAGCATTTTCTCCTTTTTCCCCCACAATGTTTTCTACCCTTTCAATGACAAATCTGGTAATTTTAGCCAGATTTAGATTGTCACCTGCAACTTTACTCTTTAACTCTTTACCACACAATCTGCAATGTGGAGTTATAATGACCTTGAAGAAGTTAAGACTTGAAAACATTGCAAGAAAGGGAAAATGCTAATAATCAGCATTTTCTCCTTTTCCTACAAGGTTTTCCACCTTGCCAAGGGCAAATCTTAGTTTTTTAGTCACACCTACAAAGTCTAACTCGAACGCCATTTGACCTAGAACTCTGAAACTTTATACAAGTGTTGCTCATGACCCAAAGAGGTGCCCTATTGTTTGGGGTCACATGCGTCAAAGTTCAAGGTCATGGGTGAACTTTGTCTGAAAATCATTTCCGTGCTCTGTCTCAAAAGCCATTTGACCTAAGAGCCTGAAACTTTATTCAAGTGTTGCTCATGACCCAAGGAGGTGCCCTATTGTTTTTGGGCTGCATAGGTCAAAGGTCAAGGTCACTTGTGAACCTTGTTTGAAAAATGTTCCCCAACTCAAAAGCCATTGACCTAGGAACCTGAAACTTTACACAAGTGTTGCCCATGACCCAAGGAGGTGTCCTATTTTTTGGGGTCACATGCCTCAAAGGTTAAGGTCACAGGTGAACTTTGTTCAAAAATTGTTTCTGTTTTCTGATTGTGCTGATTCAGGGACAAGGTGCTGGTGGAGACTATTTGTCTATTTTGCAACAGTTTTAGTTTGTTGTCTGCAAATGCTTTCATTTTGAACAGGTCCACGATTCTGTTGTGTAGTAGAGAAATAATCCTATCTTCATGCTGCAGTTATTGAGTCTACTGACCAACAAAATTTTGGACTTGTCCAGCAGTATTTTGGACTTGTCTGTTTCGAAAACATTTTCAGACAACAGATTAAAAGTGCCTGAAATGGTCAGATTTGTCTTTAAAGGAGAAAAACACCTTGTGGAAAGAAGGAAAAAATACTGGTAACAGAATTCTCTCGTTTCACGATATTTTCAAAAGTCTTATTCCTTAGTGTTGCAAAAATAAGGAGTTTTTGGGAAAAGGGTTAATCCTTCTGAAATTGTCTGTTTCATTCGTTTTGCAATCTTTGAGTTAAATACCTGGAAATTAGAGCTAATCCTCTGAAGGTGTTAACATTTTTCAAATTATCTCTTATAGCCCCAAATAAATAGAAATTTTCAATCTTGGGAAAAAAAAAGAAAAAGACAAAAATTTTCGATTTCAATTTTGATCTTGTCCAATATGCTAAGCCAACAGTATAGATTTAAGATTAGACTGCATGGTCTGTGCAGTCTTATCTTAACATACACCTGCCGCATTAGCAATTATAGTTGTGAAAGTTGAATCAAGGGTTAAATTATTTTATTTTTAGCTGCTGTAGAGACATAAAATGCACAGTTGCTCTTTGCCAGGTATTTGAGGGGCGTTAAAGAATTAACAGCACTAACACTGCTGAGCCCTGTAACTGTTTTGCCCTAATAATGAATATGGACAATTTTATTAGAAAAGTAGTTCTCTGTCTGGGAGTCATAGCACCACATCATTTTTGGCAGGGCAGCTACTTTTTAACTCTTTACCAAACAACAAAATTTTGGAGTTTTCTAAATTGAAAGCAGTTGCAGACGAAAATATTTTTGTTGCTCAGTTGTGTTGAAATTTGTCTCTGAAAGAATAGAAAACATTGTAGTAAAAGGAGAAAATCTGGTTACCAACATTTTTTCCTTCTCCCACAATGTTTTCAAAAAGTTTCTTGTTCAGGGTTGTTAAAAGTCAGGATTGTGTGGTAAAGGGTTAAGGGATATTTTTATCTCTATAACTGAGAATGGTTCTCTCTCCTCATTTTTAAATGCTGAATTCTGTACAAACAACAAAATTTTAGACTCATCGAAATTGAGAGCTTCAGCAGATGTAAAATGGTATATGTGGCTCAATTTGTCGAATTTGTCTTAATTGACTGAAAGCATAGAAACTGGGGGAAAAGGAGGAAATGCTGGTAACCAGCATTTCCTCCTTTTCCCACAATATTTTCAGAAGCTTTCTTTCTCAGGGTCGTTAAACTTTGGGATTGTGTTGGAAGGATTTAATGTTAAAAAAAGCATTTGCTTCCTAGAAAATGGACACATTCCGTCTCAAACTGAAAAAGTAATACAAGATAGGTATTTCAGTAATAGCTAGCATAATTTCTTGCTTAGTAATAGTGATAATAAACTTCAGATGTTTAACCCTTTACCACACAATCCTGACTTCCAATAACCCTGGCAGAAAAAGCTTTTGAAAACACTGTAGGAAAAGGAGAAAATAGTGGTAACCAGCGTTTTCTCCTTTTCCCATGTTTTCTATCCTTCTCAAAACAAAGTTTTTAGTTATACTAGTTTTGTCATCCCTCAATTGGGCATTTGGACTATTCTAAAATTTTGTCGTTCGGTTAAAAGTTAATCCCGTACCAGATGAGAAAACTTTAGATTTGCTTTAACCGACAGCACTTGCAGACGGCAAAATAAATGCAGCTCAAATGATGTTTTCTGTCTTTAATGGAGTAGAAAGCATTGCTGGTTACCAACTTTTTCTCTTTTCCCACTATGTTTTTGAAATCGAGGATCTTCTCCAGGGTCATTAAAACTCAGGATTGTATGGTAAAGAGTTTAATCTTTCACCCAAGAATTCTATGTGAGCTTGACTGTTTCCAAAGAAAACATGGAGGTATAGCCCTGGCATCAGCGTCTGCTTCATTCGTTTGTGAATGTTTTCGATTATGGAAAGCTCTAAAAGTTTGACATCTGATAAGTAGACTTTTTATCCTTAAAGGCCCTGGCCTCTTAAAATTTCTTAAATTTGCTGTGAATTAATCTTTTGTGAAACACTTACACTGATATTACAAAATATACTCTACACTGCAAGCATACAGAAACAGGAAGGTTAGATGCCGGAAAAAAGTTTCAAATTGGGTGTTAAAAGATTGGATTGGTCACGTTGCAATCGGTAACCAAGTCATATATAGTGTACTCATTTAAATATGATAGCCAACCAGAGTTATTGATTACATTAAATTCTCACATGCCTTTGCAAGATTGTGGTGTGAAATTCTAAAATACAATAAGAGGCTACATAGCCCATTATGGAAATACCACTGAAATAAGTAATTTTCTTACATTTGCCCATTCTGTCGTTTAACAGATTTGGGAAATTGAAAATCATCAAAATCTGATTCATCCCTTTAACCCTTTACCACAAAATCCAGAGTTCTCACAAACCTACAGAAAAAGCTTTTTGAAAACATTGTTGGAAAAGAAGAAAATGCTGGAAACCAGTATTTCCTCTATTTTAGCTCACATGGGCCCGAAGTGCTCAAGGTGAGCTCTTGTGATCGTGCTGTGTCAGTCGTGTGTCATCCATTGAGCGGTTGTCAACATTTACCTTGTGTGCACTCTAGAGGCCACATTTTAAGTCGGGTACTCATGAAACTTGGTCAGAAGGTTTGTCTTGATAAAATCTCGGACAAGTTTGAAATTTGATAAGTCGGGTCAAAAAGTAGGTCACCAGGCTGAATCTTAGAAAAACTTGATGTGCACCCTAGAGACCAAATTTTCAGCCTGATACTCTTGAAACTTGGTGAGAATGTTTGTCTTAATGATATCTAAGTCAGGTTCCAAATTGGGTCATGTCAGGTTAAAAAGTTGGTCACTGGGCTAAATCTAAGAAAAACCTTGTGTGCACTCTAGAGGCCATATTTTTAGCCTGATACTCTTGAAACTTGGTCAGAATGTTTGTCTTGATAAAATCTCAGTCAAGATTGAAATTGGGTCATGTCAGGTAGGTCACTGGGATAAATCATGGAAAAAATTTATGTGCACTCTAGAGGCCACATTTTCAGCCTAATACTCTTGAAACTTGGTCAGAATTAGCTTTGAGGATATTTTGGACAAAGTTGAAATTTGATCATGTCAGGTCAAAAAGTAGGTCACTAGCTAAATCTTAGAAAAACCTTGTGTGCACTCTAGAGATCACATTTTCAGCCTGATACTCTTGAACTTTGGTCAGAATGTTTGTCTTAATGATACCTAGGACAAGTTCCAAATTGGGTCATGTCAGGTCAAAAAGGAGGTCACTGGGCTAAATCTTAGAAAAACCTTTTGTGCGCTCTAGTGGCCACATTTTCAGCCTGAAACTCATGAAACTTGGTCAGAATGTTTGTCTGGATAAAATCTCAGACAAGTGTGAAATTGGGTCATGTTGGGTCTAAAAGTAGGTCACTAGACAAAATCCTTGAAAAACCTTGTGTGCACCCTAAAGGCCACATATTCAGCCTGATACTTATGGAACTTGGTCAGATTGTCCGTCATGATGATATCTTAGACAAATGTGAAATTGGGTCATTTCGGGTCAAAAAGAAGGTCACAGGGCTAAATCTTAGAAAAACCTTGTATGCACTTAAGAGGCCACATTTTCAGCCTGATACTCTTGAAACTTTGTAAGAATGTTTGTCTTGATGATAGCTATGTCAGAATGTTTGTCTTGATAGCTAGGATAGCTAGGACAAGTTCAAAAATGGGTCATGTCTGATCAAAGAGTAGGTAAATGGGGAAAAATCTTAGAAAAACCTTGTGTGCACCATAGAGGCCACATTTTCAGCCTTATTCTCATGAAACTTGGTCAGAAAGTTGGTCTGTGTGATATCTTTGACAAGTTTCAAATTGGGTCACATCTAGTCACAAAGCAGGTCACTGGACCAAATCATAGAAAAACCTTGTGTGCTCCACAGAGGCCACATTTCAGCCTGATACTCAGAAACTTGGTCAGAATGCTTCTCTCAATGATATCTTGGGACAAGTTTGAAATTGGGTCGCATTGGTTCAAAAAGTAGGTTACTTACAATCACATGTTTTACATCATTAAAACCAGGCTTTCTTCAGCTTTATCAGCTGCAGATGACTTTACTCAGGTGAGCACTTTAGGGCCCATGGCCCTCTTGTTCTACAATGTTTTCTACCCTATCAAAGACAGAAATCATCATTTTAGCTGCATTTGTCTTCTTCAAATACTGTCGATATGGTCCAGTAAAAAATTTTGTTTTCTCCTTTTCCCTGTAATCAGAGTTACCAGTCCTAGATGACTTTACTCAGGTGAGCGCTTTAGAGCCATTGGCCCTCTTGTTGTAATAGATCTACAAATAAAAAATCTTTGTGGTAATAGGTTGAAAGATTAATCTCAAAAAATGAAACATTGAAGTAATACTTGCATCATATAGCACAGTTAGTCCATGCTATTCTGCTGCTTTGATGTATTGTCAATCTGTTACATCAAATGGAACAAATACATTAGTATTAATGGAGTAATGATGGTTGAAACTTTGGAAGTACTAGACAAGTTTTTCTTTTCACAGCATGAATTCCCAGCAGAAATTTTAATACCGCAGTGAATATATTCAATGAACCAAACTGGTCAATGAAATTTAAATTTCAGCTGTGAAATAATGGCTTGATGTTAGAAATAGTTTTGACCAGTCATATTAGTCTAACATACCATATGCTGTTCCAATCAAGGTATTTAATCAAAGACAAATCATTGCACAGGCTGACATGGGTAGATACTTCTTACAGATACATTAATCCCTCGTTTTATAGAGCTCAACTCAAAATACATATGGTTGAGTTGGTTAACTCTTTATAACAAATTAAATGTAGACTACCTCACAAGATGATTTCCTTTATCCTGTCACCTCCTATAAATTCCGTTGTATAACAGGGGGTCATATAAACTTGGTGATATACGGTCACTTGACCACATGACTAGGTTTATTATGTAAGTTGGTCACGTGATCAAGGTTTATTAGGCTAGTTGGTCATGAGACCAGCCAGAACTCCTTTTTTAGGTGCCGGTACACTAAATCAATATTTCAAAGTAAAATTATCGCTTAAAATTCGATGCACATGTTGATTTTTCTTATTATTGAAAATAAATTAGAATTCTTCGCCACAACAATCTTCCGAGGGTTTACGTCACGTTTATGACATAGTCAATATTATTCATGACGTCATTATTACAGCTGCATACCAAAAGCACTTTGCACAGTTTGCCATACAAGTGTGTTTTTTTTTTTTTTTTTCATAGTGCGAAAGATGTCAATACGTGCCATAATTTCGAGCGAAATATTCTATCTAGTCGGATTTATGTTTGTAAATGTGAAACAGGATAAACAGAATAGTGTCCTGGAAAATTTGAAGAATAGACAGTAGTGTCTTTGATTCCAGGAAATTTTGTCAGGCTCGGCTCGGGAATTTTATGGTGTCAATACCATAAGATATTGAGTAAAAGGTACAGTCTTTGTATCATGTCTGTTTTTTGTTTTGTTTTGTTCATTTACAGTGCGTCACAGGATAAATAGAATAGATGGTTGGTGTCTTGGATGGTTTAAGTTTATCGGGCTCGGCTCTGGAATTTATCTGGTTCGCCTTCGGCTCACCAGATAAATTCCTCCGCCTTGCCCGATAAACTTAACCCATCCGAGACACCAACCATCTATTCTCTATATCTTATCCGATGCTAGAAAGTGTTACGGGAAAAGAAAAGAATGCTGCGTTTTAGCAGTGTCTTCCTTATCCCCAAATTGTTTATAAAAGCCTTCATGTACAGGTCATTAAAACAGGGGTTTGTTTAGTAAAGGGTTTGAAAAGTGTTGGTCACCATCCAGAAGCTTTTGATGATATTTGTTACGTAAATTTTCTAAGAGAATATTTTCGTGGTCATATAAAATGTTGGAAATATTGTTCCACTAGCAATCTATGCTTTCTTCTGGTAACAGCATTTTTTAACTCACTGCAGCACAAAGTTCTCAAGGTGAGCTTTTATGATTGTGCCGTGTCTGTCATGTGTCGTCTAGGCATCAACAAGTACCTTGTGTGCACTCTGTAGGCCACATTTTCAGTCCAATACTCATGAAGCTTGGTCGGAATGTTTGTCTTACTTGTCTTGATGATATCCTGGACAAGTTTCAGATTTGGTCACATTGGGTCAAAAAGTAGATCTCTGGGAGAAATCTTAGAAAAACCTTGTTTGCTCTCCAGAGACCACATTTTAAGTCTGATACTCATGAAACTTGGTAAGAATGTCTGTCTTGACAATATACCTAATAAGTTTAAATTAGGTCATGTCAGATCAAAAGTAGGACATGGGAACAATCTTAGAAAAACCTCTAGAGGCCATTATTTTCAGTCCAATACTAAGTAAAACTTGGTCAGAATGTTTGTCTTGATGATAGCTGAGACAAGAATGAATTTGGGTCATGTCAGGTCAAAAAGTAGGTCACACTGACAAAGAAAAACATTGTGTACACTCTAAAGGCCACAAATTGAGTGGGATACTCGTGAAAATTAGCCATAACGTTTGTCCTGATACTTTTTAGGACAAGTTCAAAATTGGGTCACGTTGGGTCAAAATATATGTCACCAGGACAAATCTTAGAAAAACATTATATACATTCTAGAGGCCATATTTTCAGTCTGAGACTCCTCAAATTTCACCAGAATGTTTGTCTTGACAATATCTTGGACAGATTTGAAATTGGGTCAAGTCAGGTGAAAAAGTAGGTCAATACATCATCACAGCCAGGATGTGTTCAACTTTATCAGTCCTAAATGACTTTACTTAGGTGAGCGTTTTAGGGCTAATGGCCCTCTTGTTTCTTTTTCCCACAGTCTTTTTCTTTGCTTTAAAAGGCAATCACACAAATTCAGTCACAATTTTTTCATCATCTGCAAATGCTTTCAATTTGGACAAGTCAAAAAATCTGTTGTCTGGTATGGAGCTAGGAAACCAAATTTGGCGCGAGAACCAGGTTCATTTCACATTCTTTGGGGAAAATCAAATACCACTTACCATCTTTTGGATGAATGATATTGAATACAGGGTGCAAGACCTCAGCCATAAATAACTCTTAACTCTCTGCAAACAGAATTAACTCTTAACTAAACGACAGTCAATTTTGAAAGAATTTGCAGACAACAAATGTTGTGGTTTGTCCTTAGATGGATAGAAAGCATTGTGGGAAAAGGAGAAAATGCTGGTTGCCAGCATCTTCTCCTTTTCCGTCATTGTCTTTAAAAGCTTTCTTTCTAAGAGTTGTTAATACTTGGGATTGTGTGGTAAAGGGTAAACTCCATATTTATTTTACAACCTGAGGATGAAGCTTTTGAAAACATTGTGGGAAAAGGAGAAAATGCTGGTATCTTTTTTCCCATAATGGTTTCTTGAGCTATCAAAGACAAAACAAAAAATCTGGCCACATCATATTTTTAACTTTGTTCTGCAAATGCTTTCAATAGAGATTAGTTTAAAAATTTTGTCAGGCAATAAAGAGTTAACTCTTACTGTGTCAACTAGAAGTGTTCATTTTCTTTCAGTAAAGTAGGTCAAAATATAGGTGTTACAGTGCTATTTTTGGCAAGTAGATCCATATGATATTTGACGGCATACTGATCTTAGGTCAAGCTGCAGATTTTGAGCCATCTGATCTTTATCTTCTCTCTCAGCAATAGCAGTTAAAGTTGTAGATCACAATCTAATAGGTTGACTCTTTGCTCTGCAAAGTTTTCACTAGCCTATGCCAAAAGCTTTTTTAGACAAAATTAAGTGTTCTTCAAATGCTGGGATTTATGTATGAAAGTGTGAAAAACATTATGGGAAAAAAAATTAGATGCAGGTTATTGGTGTTTTCTCCTTTTGTGGCATTATTGAAGTCATAGACTTCTTCCTCGAGGTTGGTGAAACATTATTTGGTTGAGCATTAATCTCTCCACTCCAGTTTGTGAAATATTGTGGAATGATGTTTGTTCAATCAATGATAGTTTGATACTGAAAAACTAAGTGGGAGAGTTCCTTGCCAATTGCAATTGTCATGGTTAGTTGCTCCTTTTCCTTTATTGTTTTCCATTTAATTCTAAACCATGGTATCTTGTGGTAGCAAGAATTCTTTTCCCATGAATTTGCTTCCTAGTCTTTTAACCCTTTGCCACATAATCCCGTTTTTTAACAACCCTGAGAAAGAAGCCTTTTGAAAACCCTTTGCCACACAATCCCGTTTTTTAACAACCCTGAGAAAGAAGCCTTTTGAAAACATTGTGGGGAAAAGGAGAAAATGCTGGTGACCAGTATTTTCTCCTTTTCCCACAATGCTTTCTACCTGTTCCAAAACAAATTTCAAATTTTCAGTTACATTTATTTTGTCGTCTGCAAATGCTTTCGATTTGGACTGGTGTATAATTTTGCCATTTGGTAAAGAGTCAAAGACAAATCCTGTCATTTGAATGATATTTACTTTTTTGTCTGCAGATGCAGAGCCCCAGTAGCACAGCTGATAGCTTAAAGGACTTGAAAACAGGGGGTTGCTGGTTTGATTCCCGGCTTGGCCAATTTCTTTTAGAGGATTGATGGTAGTCATTGTGACAGGATTCATTCCTTTCTCAAGACTGAACATTGTTTTGACAATAGTTATGTCAGAAAGTAGCCATTGGCTTGGGGCGAACATTGTGCGGAGTACTGGTTAAAAAAACTCTGGAAAAGCATAGATCAGTGCACTGCCCATCACAATGTACTGAAATAATGTTGAAAACAGCGTTAAACACCATATAATCTAATCTGGTGCAATTTTCTGCTGGAAAAATGACTTAAACTGTCAAAGATTGATTTTATCTGCATTTTAAGCCAGTCAGAGGCTGAATTCCTGCAGAGTATATTGATCATGGGATCATGGAAAATACATAAACCATTATCCCTTGGCAAAGATGTTGGGGATTAGTGAACAAGCATTGTTTGACCTGCTAAACAAATATCCAGAGTTTTAGCGATTCTGAGAAAGAAGCCTTTCGAAAATATTGAAGGAAAAGGAGAAAATGGTGGATACCAGCATTTTCTCCTTTTCCCACAATGTTTTCTACCCTTCCCAAAACAAAATTTCAATTTTTCATTCACATTTATTTTGTTGTCTGCAAATACTTTCAGTTTGGGCAAGTCCTAATTTTTGTTGATTGGTAAAGAGTCAACTCCGGAAAACAAATATCCCATAATGCTGTGTGGATTGGTGAAAATTGGTGGACGAAAGCCTTATGTAATTAGATAGAGTTTGAGGACACTATTTCCTATTCTGGAGGAAAAATCAAATCAGTTCCAGCATCAGCACTTGATGATAGTTATTGAACAAATTTTGCAAGATGCCCCAGTTTCCATTTATAAACTAACAAATCAAATTCACCCCTCTTCTATGTCTTTAACTCTATCCTCAAACAGCAGAATTCTAGACTGGTCCGAATTGAAAACATTTCCAACCAACAAATTAAATGTGGCACTCTTTATGGAATTTTCATAAGATTGGATAGAAAACATTGTGAGAAAAGGCCAGCATTTTCTCCTTTTCCTACAATGTTTATAAATGCCTCTCCCTTCAGAGTTCTTAAAACATGTAATTGTTCAGTAAAGAGTTAACCTAGGGTCTGAATTCAATTTACAAATTTACAGGTCCTATACAGGCTTGGTGTTTGGTGTGCCAAATTATTTCTCTTTCTTGGATAAGTTTGGCACTGTATCTATCTCTCTTAACTGTAAGACCACTAAATGACTAAATTTGACATAATTTTCCCAGTTAGAAACATTCAAACCATGCCCTGTGAAAAGGGAGTTAAATGTATCTGGAAAAAAGTATTGACCCAGGTCAGCCTGTGCAGGCTTATCTGGATGAAGCCTATTGGTCAATTTTTTGCAGCTCAAAGGACCAGTGTACCTCATGATTCAGTTGGTTGTTACTCAAGATGGGTTTTATTGATCCTTAACTATCTGATGACTTGCTGGGTATCATGTATAACAGAGATGCATTAAATCCCTTTTTGCCAGAGCATGGCTCATTTCTAATGGACTTTGCTATCCAGTCATAGATCTATCTTGTATTCTGGGAGAAAAGTCTGTTCATAGCTTGGGAATGGTCTATGTCTCAAGCTTTGTAACGAAAAGGGCTCAGCCCGGATGGACACATGTATGTCTTATACAGACATTTATTTACAATGCCATCATCAAAAAGAGGATTTTTCATGAATCAAATGTCGAAAAATACTTCATGTCAGCATACTGTTGGCTGCTTCAATGAGGGATGGTGGTATGATTGGCATTATAATTTACCTCCCTTTACTGAATGCAAGTAAGAGGTAGTCAAAAAGTGAATGTAGACACAACAAATGTGGCTGAAGTGTGCTTTTTGAAATGTAAGTTAACTCTATTTCTTTCGAATTCGATGGCCAAGCTTGGTGCTTTCATCATATTTGTCTGGTGCACTCATTTGCTCTTTGTTGGATGTAGTTGGTCAATGGAGGTGGGGGCTATAACCAGGATGGGCTAAATTTTGTCATTATTATTATAATAAAGACGGTATGCCATTGTGGCATTAAGTTGTCATCAAAAGTACCTCTTGTTACATTGCTGAAAAATCTTTACATCAACAAAATTTAGTGTTGACATCTTCATATTGGGATATTGTTATTGCTATCCTGATCAGCTGCCTGTACTGAATGCAAATGTGATACCCTATTCAGAAGAAGCAGTGAGATTCGGCCTATTTAAAAGAAGCAGAGTATTGGTCAACTTGAGTAAATACTGTATCAGCTGAGACAGAAGGTGTCCTAGTAAACCTTAGGCTGCTAAGCATGACTTCCTGACCTTTTGCGGACAGTGTAGATACAAGATCAGACTGCAGTCTGACCTTGTATCTACACTGTCTGATACAGAGATATCTTTCCACCAAAATAACTTTTGAAATAGCAACACTTTTGGTTTTAACTATCAATTTCCAAGTTTCATATCATTTATTTAGCGGCCTATTAAGGGTTAGAATGTTGGATGCCTGAATCTGTTAGCCTGCACAAAGTGTACAGGTAGGCGCTTTTATATATTTGTCTATTTTGTCACAGTTAGTAGTTGGTGGGACTACCATAGTCAGATTATCAGAGAATATTGGCGTTTACATAGGGTGGCGAAAGTCGCCAGGTTTTACATGCTGACTGGAATTAATGTGTTTCATATATACATAGTAAAAAAAGTTTTGCTCACCCTGTTTTTTACCGGGGTTTGATTTTTCTGGTGTGAATAATATAAAAAAGGAAAGAAATTAGAATCCGGTGGCTGCATACACCAGCAGACCAGTCTTATGCCTATGAAATGAACTGAACTGAGGTGCTTAGATTCTGCTTTCAAATTTAAGAAAAAAGAGAAGCTTTTCAATTTGGTTAAAACAGGGTATTTAGTGTCGAAATAAAACTTACAACAGGTTGAAAAGGACCTGCAAAGAATGGGCACACAATCAGTTAGTATTGCGTACTTCCGCCTGCCCAGCGCTTGCAGAACAGTTTGTAGTCCTCTTCCCATACCTCTCACAAGAAGTTGAAACAGTTCAATCAGCAGCAGTTGCAATGAGGTCAAGGGATATTTCAGTTAAGTCCATTTCAGAGTCAACAGACTGGTTGTTGGTGTATGCAGCAGCCAGATTCTAATTTCCAAATCCATTTCATATCATTTATGCCAGAAAATCAAACTCGGTAAAAACACAGGGTGTGCAACACTATTTTTACTAGATGTATATTTAGCAGCACAGGAGTTAACCATTTAAAACCACACAGTCCAGACTTTTAACGACCTTAAAGAAGAAGACCTTTGAAAACATTGTGGGAAAAGGAGAAAATGCTGGTAACCAGCATTTTCTCCTTTTTCCACAATGTTTTCTACCCTTTCAAAGACAATTTTCAATTTTTGAGTCACACTTAAATTGTCGTTGGCAAATACAATCATTTTGAACAAAGTTAAAATTTTAATGTTTGGTAAAGAGTTAAAGCTGGTAAATTTGCCTTGAAAAGCAATTATGAAAAGTTGAGGCCATAATTTATTGCAGGATTATTATTATTTATCATTTTGCCAAAAGATCATATTTGTACAATCACAGTCAGAAGGCTCTTGAAAACATTGTTGGAAAAAGAGAGAATGCATGTATAGGGAGAAAATGCTGGTGCTAGCATTGTCTTCTTTTTGGACAGTTTTTTTAGCTCCACTGGCCGAAGGCCAGCGGGCTTATGTCATGGCCCGATGTCCGTCGTGCGTGCGTCCGTCCGTCCGTGCGTTAACTTTTATTTCAAACATCTTCTTCTCTGAAACTACCCATCCAATTTTCATGAAACTTCACAGAAATGATCCTGCCATGGTCCTCTTCAGAATTTCTTGAAAGAATTTGATTTCTTCAAAAACTCTGGTTGCCATGGCAACAAAACTGAAAAATATTGGAAATCTTTAAAAATCTTCTTGTCTGAAACCATAAGGCATAGGGCTACTAAATTTGGCATGTAGCTTTATGTAGTAGACCTCTATCAAGTTTCTTCATATTATGGCCCTGGGGTTAAAATTGGCTCTGCCCCAGGGGTCACAAGTTTTACATAGGCTTATATAGAGAAAACTTTAAAAATCTTCCTGTACCTAGCCATAAGGCCTAGAGCTACCAAATTTTGCATGTTGCTATATCTAGTGGGCCTCTACCAAGCGGGCCAAAATTTTAGCCCTGGGGTCAAAATTGGCCCCGCCGCTGGGTTCACAAGTTTTACATGGGCTTACATAGTGACAACTTAAGAAATCTTCCTGTTTTGATTTTTTTTTTTTTTTAAATTAGCCTTGCATCAGGGGTCTTATGTTTTACAGAGGCCTCATATGGACAAAACTTGAAAATTACCTTATTTATAACCATACAGCGTAGACTTGTATTATTTTGGCATGTGGCTTTATCTTTTGGACCTCTACCAGGGTTCAAGTAATTATAGCTCTGGGATCAAAAATGGCTTTGCCTTGAGGGTCTCAACTTTCACATGGGCTTTTACAGAGAAAACTTTGTAAGTCTTCATTTTGAAAGCATATGGCATAGAATTAAAATGTTTAGTATTTATGGTTTATATTTATAAGCCAGTGGAGCGATACAGGGCCATCATGGCCCTCTTGTTCTGTCGTTTCAGAGATGAATTTAATAATATCATTTGAGCCACATTTAGTTTGTTTTCAGCTTCCACAGTGGGGACAAGTTTTTAACTTTTATCCTGCTAAATAAGTTAAATAAAGCTTTCACACCGATAATAAAAATGCGAATAATGTTATTTCAAACTTATTTTTTTGAGAAAAATATCTCCTTATCGGATACTGTAGATTCAAGGTCAGACTGCACATTCTGTGCCGTCTCATCTTAATCTACACTGTCCGCAAAATTTAAGTGAGTCACACTTAGCAGCTTTAAGGGTTAATTTTTTGCTGTTTGGTAAAGAGTTTTATTCATGCCTTATTATGGGAAGATTTGTGAGAAAATCAGTCATTATCATAACCAGTACAAAATGCTTTTACCCTTAATTGTGCCATTAAGTGGATAAAATTTGTGATGTCCATCTGAGTGCACAAAACGAAGATCGTGCATTCACCAAAGTTTTTTTGATCAGAATATCTCGGGCAGTGTGGATCCAAGATCAGACTTCAGTCTGATCTTGAGCTACACTGTTGGAATGAAGCGGCTGAATATGAATAGGACTGGTTGCCAAACAACAGTTACATACTTATATTTCTGACTTTAGTTTTTTGAAAATGTTTGTCGATTCCAAAACAAGTGTGTCTTGACTCTTTACCAAACGACAAAGTTTAGGACCTGACCAAATTGAAAGCATTTGCAGACGACAAATTAAAGGTGATGAAAATGACAAAATTTATCCCTGAGAGGGCCAAAAACATTGTGTGAAAAGGAGAAAATGCTGGTTACCAGCATTTTCTCCTTTTCTTACGTTTTCAAAGGCCTTCTTCCTCAGGGTCGTTAAAAGTCGAGATTGTGTGGTAAAGGGTTAAATGATGTAAAATTTGATCTTGATGGCACGGAAAACATTGTGGGAAATGGAGATAATGCTGGTTACTAGCATTTTCTTCTTTTTTTCCCACAATGTTTTTAAACAGCAAGCCTTCCTCCCAAGGGTTGTAAAAACACAGAATTGTTTGGTAAAGAGTAAAAGGTTAATCGTCATAAGACAATAACATTAGGCCATTGACATTTTGAACTGTTGGCACCAGGTTCAGAGGATTATTTCTAATATATTTTTGGAATTCAGAACACATGAGTCCACAGTCATCAACCTTTCTACAAAGCAAATTTGTTATTCAAAAGGCACTTAACCCCTTACTGAACAATCCTGTGTTTTTAGTGACACTGAGGAAGAAGGCTTTTGAAAAAATATGAGAAAAAGGGAAAATGTTGGTTACTAGCATTTTTGCCTTTTCCCGCAGTG
The DNA here is from genome assembly GCA_945859785.2 of Tridacna gigas. Classification (NCBI taxonomy): domain Eukaryota; kingdom Metazoa; phylum Mollusca; class Bivalvia; order Cardiida; family Cardiidae; genus Tridacna; species Tridacna gigas. Next base: position 25,897,444 of record OX244030.2, read on the forward strand.
CTGGTTACCAGCATTTTTGCCTTTTCCCTCAGTGCTTTCTAACCCATCAAGGACATATTTATGTCATTTAATGAGCCAAATCTTATTTGTCAATAACGTTTTGCAAATGCTTTCAAATTATATAGTGTAAATATCTGTCATTAGGTAAAAGGGTTTACTCTGTGCAATGGAAAGAGTTTGAAATTCCTATCAGTGTAATCATGAAATTTAAGTCTGAATTGGAAAATGTGAAGTGAATTTTCAAGCACATGAAAATAATGTTAGTGCAAGTTATCGAAAGACAAATACATTGGAATACAAATTAGGCAGTCCTTTTTTTTTTATAAAAAGTTGTCATGTCGCACTGAGAAAATCCTCTTACAGCTATCTATGATTTGGAACCTCCCAGAAATTGTAAGCTGGTTCTTGGCGCCAACTAAGAAGAATACAGAGCATCTTACAATACAAGAACCATGAATTGTGTAGTATCTGCAGATGAAACAAACATTGATCATCAAGTTAAAAAAGATTAGGGCCATTTGTCTTACAAAGTCCATGTCCACATCAGATAAAAAGAAGACCAACCAAGCTATGATTGTTGTCAAATGGCAATAGATCCAAAATCTTTATGAACAAAATATCCAACAGAACTAGGAAGTTGAAACAAGGAATTGTCAAGTAGAGGTTAAATAATTTGAATGTCAAAGTACATCCAAATTTTCTTTCTCCCACTTAAATTTTTGTTGCAAGGTAGCATATTGTTGAGTTTGTATGGTTACAGATTTAATCCTAGATTCAATGAATAATGTGTCTAGTTTTTGTTATCTAGGTTTCTAGGTCAGGTTTTAATTTCTTGTGTTTGTTTCAACAGTTACAAGACAGAAAACATTGGTTTTAATTAAGTTTTTCGAAGGCAAGAAGTGGAAGAATGTGTTTGTGTGTGAACCTCTCTGTCTGTTGCAAACGTTGCTTGTTTACTTTAATTATTTTTATTGAATGTAAAAGTTTACTCTTTACCAGAGGACAAAATTTAAGACTTGTCCAAACTGAGAGAATTTGCAAACAACAAATGTGGTTTAAAGCCCCAATAGTGGCCAAAAGTAGGTGCCAATGTAGGTGCCAAAATGCATTTGAATGTAATTCATATACACTTAACCCTTTACCGCACAATGACGCCTTTTGACGCCCCTGGGAAAGAAGCCTTTTGAAAACATTGTGGGAAAAGGAGAAAATGCTGGTAACCAGCATTTTCTCCTTTTCCCACAATGTTTTCCACCCTATCAAAGAAAAAATGCACCATTTGAGCCGCATTGAAATTGTGGTCTGCAAATGTTTTCAATTTGGACAAGGCTAAAATTTGGTCATCTGGTAAAGGGTTAAACATATGAAAGTTCTCGTGAAGATCATATTCTGTTATTGTATGCTTGGTCCAAGTGTTAGTTGCTGACTGAGAAAATCAATTTCAGAAGCAGGGCAAAAGTTACCAGGTCACTATCTTTTGTTTACTTTATACCTATTTTCAAAATTCATATTTCAGCTAGTGACGAACTCTTGGACCGACCTTGCAATAACATATAGTAATTTCATACTTTTAAAAGGTAAATCAAAATGCATTGTATTATTTTTTTTGTATTCTTTTGATGGCTATTGAGGTTAAATAATGTTATTTACCTTTGTTTTGTTGGAAAACCATGCAGAAGAGAAAATGCTAGTTGTCTGCATGTACTTTCAGATGGAAATGTCTACAATTCTGTTGTCAAGAGTTAACACTTTACCATACAATCCCAAGTTTTAACAACCTTGAGGAAGAGAGCTTTTGAAATATTTTGGGAATAGGAGAAAAGCTGTCATCATAACCAGCATTTTCTCCTTCTTTCACACAATGTTTTCTAATTTTCTAAAACACTGTTTTCTAATTCAACCACCTTTTATTTGTCATCTGCAAATGCTTTTGATTTGGACTTGTTCAGAATTTTGTTGTCTGGTAAAGTGTTGACCAGTCTGCAATGTAACTTTCCATGTTCCTGATGTAGACCAATGTCAAAATTGTTGTGAGAAAAGGAGAAATTGCTTGATACATACTTTAACTAGTTTCAGTGTTTATTATCATTAAATTAAAAAAAAGTTCATTCCAATGATTAAACCACAAAATTTTAGATTGGTCCAAATTCAAAGCATTTGCAGTGGACAAATTGAATATGGTTCAAGTGGGAAAAGTTGTCTTTGAAAGGTCAGAAAACATTGTCGGAAAATGAGAAAATGCTGGGTTACCAGTACTATAGAGGTCACATCTTCAGCTGGTTACTTATGCAACATGGTCAGAATGTTTGCCTTGATGAAATCTTGGACAAGTTTGAAATTGGGTTACGTTGGCATTGGGTCAAAAAGTAGAGGTCACTGGGACAAATCTTGGATAAACCTTGTGTGCACTAAAATTAGAGGCCATATTTTCAGCCTAATACTCATGAAACTTGGTCAGAATGTTTGTGTTGATGAATCTTGGACAAGTTTGAAATTCGGCCGTGTCAGGTCCAAAAGTATGTCACATTTGTGTGTTTTACATCATTAACCCTTATCCTGCTAAATAAGTGAAATGAAACTTTCAGGCCGATAGTAAAAACCCGAATACTGCTATGTTGAATTTTATTTTTTGCGGCAAAATATCTCCTTATTGGACAGTGTAAATCCAAGATCAGACTGCATGTTCTGTGCAGTCTGATCCTGATCTTCACTGTCCGTGAAAGGTCCGCATTTTAGCCACACTTGGCAGCGTAAGGGTTAAAACCAGGATCTCTTCAGCTTCATCAACTGTAGATGACTTTACTCAGGTGAGTGCATTAGGACCCTCTTGTTGGTATAAAATCAGTGTGTATGGTATTAATTCTACATCATTATAGAATTTTAAAAATGCATTTTGAATCCATCTAAGGAAGGTGAGTATGGCTTAAAAAAAGAGTAAGTTTTACAAAGGTTAGACAGAATTTTGTGAATTAAAGAGGAAAATGTTGCTTACAAACATTTTTCTCCATGATCTTTTCAAAAGTCTTAATGGAACCTTATACTACCAGGGCATGAAAGGTTTTTAATTCTCTTTTATGTGAATCATAATCAAATTATGAATGTGTATGAAGTAAACAGCAAACAGGGCAGACGACCTTGAGTCAGGAATTTTGTGGAAAGCATTGGAATAATTATGGCTAGAGACTAGAAAGTAATTAAAGTGACTTGTGAAACTAATTACTGGATTAGCTGGGGTAATTTGTCTGACAGAGGTGTCTCCTGCTGTTTGACAGATACGAAAACTGAAAAAGTACATTTGAGTAATACCCCTGAAAAGATGGTTTAATGCATCTGCAAAAGGTATTTAGGCCAGAGTTTTTTAAATATTTGTTTGACCGATTTTTTTTTGTCAAAACTTAGCGATTTAGGATGAAATAAAAATAAGATTCACTACAACTATTGTTCTTTCTCGTTATTTGTATTGTAGTAATAAACAAGAACACATTCAAACTGCTTTCTTTTTAAGTATTTCTCTTTATCTTTTACCAAACAATACTGTTTTTAAGCAATCCCCTGGAAAAGAGCTTTTGAAAATATTTGGGAAAAGGAGAAATCGCCAGAATAGTAACCAGAATTTTCTCCTTTTCTCTCTTTTCAAGACATTAATCACATGGTATGAGCCAAATTGAATTTACATGTGCAAAATAACATTCTTTCATTGTGGTAGTTTATGCATATGGTAGTCTGTGCAGGATATATTAGCTAGTTTAGGATATATTACAGTAGAGTTTAAAGAACTCGGCTTTAGCAAGATCATCCTGCACTGTGTTTTGCTAGAAAAAACATGGAACAAAGGGAATGATTTACGGTCGTCAAGCAAAACTTCAATAATGGGAAATTTGTCCTCATATATCTTGAAATAAGTGAAGTTGGAAAATATTGTGCATTTTGTTATTCAATGATACAAAGAATATATCTGGCTTACTTCTACTCTGATTGCATTATCATAAAATCGACAATTGAAGAAAATGGGAAAACTAATGACAATTAAAATGGACTCAGGACTGCCTTCATTTACTAGTAGACACATTTTTAACATGATACAGGTTCTCTTGTGACATAATTTTATTTATCTAAAACATTTTCTTCCTATTAAAAGGTGTGGTATTGTAAAACCTTTTGTTAACATTTTATATGAACTGTACAGGAATCGGTAGAGCTTGGTAGTCAATAAATTTCGATAGTCGACAAATGTCCCATCAGTAAATGTCCCATCAGTGCATGTTTTTATGCGAAATTAACATATTTCTAGCAATAACTTGGAAAATAGATCTATGTCCACATTGGAAAAAATGTCATTGTCATTAAACTAATGCCGATTTCTTAAGACAACTTTTGAGGAAAGCAGACATCCTGTTTTTTTTTTCCATCACAACATGGTATTTTTTTCCGATCTGTTACTGCCACTGGATTTGTATCTAGATCCTTTTTTTTGAGAATTACCAAGTAGTCCAAATCTAGATTTAGATCTAACAAAATGCTGCCCAGGTTTCAAATATTTGCTTCTATTCCACGAACATATATTATGCAAATAGATATATTCCATTCAATAAATTACTGCAAATGAAAGAATCACCGGTGAAAAGTTAAATCTTTACTAACAAAAAGATCCGCCTGGCTTTGTTGTACTTGATCTCAAATGTTAAATTACACAACAATGGACAAAAAATCCGAAGTCTTGGGGCAAAATTCCTGTATGAGTAAACAGTTGACCTGTACGAGTATTTTATCTCAAGAACACAATTTTTTGTTGGATGCGAAATTGTTCTACTGCAAGAGGACTGTTTTTCTCATTGAAAGCTTGTGAAGCATAGTACACAATTCCATATAAGGGTTTGTCTACTACTGTTTAGAGCAAGCACTGTAAGTTCTTGCAGATAATTGATCTCATGAATGTGAAAAGGGCAGGAAATTAAAATCGGAATAAGACACGGTCTAAATTTAGTAGCTAATTTGATTGGACTTTGGTATGCGTACATGTACCATGGTAAAAGTTATTACGTACATTGTGTTGTCATTTTAGACTAAGTGTTTATGAAGGTACCCACACAATGCCAACTTTAACGACCTTGAGTTAAAGAAGCCTTTTAAAAACTTTGTGGGAAAAGGAGAAAATGCTAGTAACCAGCATTTTCTCCTTTTCCCACAATGTTTTCTACTCTATCAAATAAAAACCGCATCATTTGAGCCACACTGATATTGTTGTCTGCAAATGCTTTCAATTTGGATGGGTCTAAGATTTTGTTGTGTGGTAAAGGGTTAATGCTGAGGGAGAGGTGAAGTTAGGGGGAGTAAAAGGTCTAGAAGGAAACAGCTACAATTTGATGCCAATCATGAATGACATTTACAAGACCTGAATAAGTGAACAATGTCACACTAAGTCACGTTAATTGTGTTTGGGGCCACTTGTTATGTCATTCATGCCTTTGACATCAACATCTCTCATAGACGAGCAGAACTGGTGGTAGTCAGTGAGTCAATCAGACTTCAGTAAGACCGTCTTACTTGTCACCAGACAATAAAATTTAGACTTGTCCACATTTGAAATCATTTGCAGATGGCACAATGTTTCATGTCTCAAATATGGGATTTATTAGTGAATGGAGAGAAAACATTGTTGGTTACCAGCATTTTCTCCTTTTCCCACAATGTTCTAAAATGCTGCGTTTAACAGGGTTAAATTGTTTGGTAAATGGTTATAATCCTTGTAATCCTTGTGAAATAAATAAAATTAATATTCTCAGTCAGTATTGAAGATGCAAATATATACTGCAATTTCAAAGCTTTCAGAATATCTTGCAATGAAGAAAATAGTGTAGAAATACAGACCAGACTGCATGTTCTGTGCATTGTTTTGTGCAGTCTTATCTTAATCTACACTATCTACTTTGGGGTTTAATTTAGGATCAGCACTATAACAGTCAGTTGAAAAGTGCAGTTACATACTGTTAATTTTCATTCAATTGGCAAAACCCTGTTTCATGTTTATTTTGACAAAAATTACCTTTCTTAAATAGCAGAAAGGGTAGATAATTGATCAGATAGCAAATTCTGCGTATTCTGATCTTTATCTGCATTGTCTACAAAAAGCAGCCTGCGCATGCTATAGCATTCTAAGAGTATTAGTTGTGTTGGCAGCCAGTTGTGCTAAACTGCTGGCAGATGACAATTTTAGACTCATCCATATTGAAAGCATTGCATATTACAAAATTGATTATATGTGGTTTAATCGATAGGATTTGTCCAGGAAAGGCAAGGGTGTTGCTGCCTGTATGCAATAATGTAGTTGCATACACTTTGAGAAAAATGGTGGGTGGTGGGGGGGAGGATAGAAAAGAACAAAAATGATAAAAACATTTCTAGAAATCCTTTGGCAACGTTTTGCCAAAAGACATCACCAGAGGCCATCAAAAAGTTTCTACAATTCCAAAGCCCTAATGGAAATCCCATTCCCAGACACCCACCCCCTTCCCCCATTTTAAGACAAAAATGCCGTGGTATTGTTTGGTAAAGATTTAAGGCATTTAGTCTATAATCCAGAGGGTCTAGTGCTGTCCTGTGTGGGTTTATGGATGGTAGTAGGATAGGCAATCTAGAGGCCTTGGATTGGATCCTCACCAGTGGCATTGGGTATTTCATGGGAGTCTTCTCGGGCAAGACAGTCTCCAGAAACCAGGTCAAATTTGCAATATGGAATATGTGAGCTGTTGTCATAATATGACTAGAGTAATGTGTAAATGTTGAAAACACAATTTAATCAATTCATTTGAATCAACAGGTTTTGGTACCTGTCCCTGCCTGCCGATAGTAAGGCAGTTTTCTTGGGGTTATTAACCCTTTACCGCACAATCCCAGTTTTAAATAAACTATAGACAAAAGCCTTGCAGAAACATTTTGGGAAAGGAGAAAAGGAGAAAATGCTAGTAACCAGCATTTTCTTCCTTTCTCACAATGTTTTCTACCATTATAAAAACAAATTGTAAATTTTGAGTTACATTTATTTTGTTGTATACAAATGCTTTCAACTTGGACAAGTCTAAAATTTTGTCATTTGGTAAAGACATAACTTCTTGCCAGACGACAAAATCTTAGACTTGTGAAATTTGAAAGCACTTGCAGATGACAAAATAACTGTGATTTAAATGGTCGAATTTGTATTTGAAAAGGCAGCAAACATTTTGAGAAAAGGAGAATCTGTATTTTGTCCTTTTCCCAGAATGTTTTCAAAAAATTTTCATCAGGGTCCGGCTTTCTCACACCAGTACTGACTCAGCTTTCTTTGCTAGCCACTGACTTCTTTTCTCATAAGCATCAGAGGTGAGAGATAGATTTGAAAGCTGAAAAAAAAAAATCAGCATTCAAAAAGAGTAGTTACATCTTTCTAACATTTTATACTTTTTGTATCTTTTCAGCATGTGATATGAATGTTCACAAACGATGTGAGAAAAATGTACCAAAATTGTGTGGGATAGATCATACAGAAAGGCGGGGTAGAATTCAACTCAAAATTGTGGCAAAAGCAAATAAATTGGTAGTACATGGTAAGTATAGCACAATTATTCCATTTCACTATCATCATGAAATTTACCTAATTCATGCTCCTGCAAAAGGGGGCTTTATGCATCTCTGTGATGCATTGTATCAATCAAGCCTTTACTTAATTATGGATCCATAAAAGCCACTTTTTTTAAAAAGCCAACTGAATCATGAGATAGACTGGTCCTTTGACATACAGAATGATGAATAGTGAAAAGTTTTGGCAACTGAATTATGAGGTAGACTGGTCCTTGGACATACAGAATGACCAGTAGTGGAAAGTTTTGGCCCAGGTCAACTGAATTATGAGGTGGACTGGTCCTTGAACATACAGAATGACCAATAGTGAAAAGTTTTGGCCCAGGTCAGCCTGAGCAAATTGCGCAGGCTGACCTGGGTCAATACTTTTCGCAGGTGCATTTAGCCCTCTTTTCAAAGAGCATGGCTCACCTATTTTTGCCATTTGAATCATTTGCATCTGAAATGAATATGCAGTTAAGGACTTTTAACTCTTTACCAAACGACAAAATTTCAGACTTGACCAAATTGAAAGCATTTGTAGATGACTAAATAAATGTGACTCAAAAACTGAAATTTGTGTTGGAAGGGTAGAAAACATTGTGGGAAAAGGAGAAAATGCTGGTTACCAGCATTTTCTCCTTTTCCCACAATGTTTTCAAAGGGTTTTTGTTCAGGGTCGTTAAAACCCGTGATTATGTGGTAAAGAGTTAAAGGAAAAAAAACTGTGTAGAAAAGTTATTATCTGCATGATTTCTGGGCCAGTATTCAATCATTCTTTGTTTTATTCTTGATCATATTTTAGATTTAGAACATAATATAACTTTTAAGTTTTTACTCTTCACAAGACAACCAAATTCAGTAGAATGTCTTGCGTTACCACTGATCTCTTTCAATATGCTTAAGTTATCTCTTTACCAAACAACAAATTGAAAGTGACTCAGACATTGAAATTTGTTTGTAGAAGGGTAGAAAACAAATGCTGGTTACTAGCATTTTCTTCTTTTCCCACAATGTTTTCAAAAGTCTTCTTCCTTGGGTTGTTAAAAGTTGGGATTGTGTGGTAAAGGGTTAACACATCTGACCTGAAGACCTTCGAGAGGTAAATCATGTTAACTATTTACTAGAAGACAAAATATTACATGTGTCAATTTTGAGGGCATTTGCAGACAATAATACCTTGACTGTTGTCTTTGCAGACAGTGTACATCAAGACCAGATCATGCAGTCTGATCCTGGATCTACAATGCCCTTTAATTTGTCAGATATTCTGATGAAAAACACTGCATAATTTTTACTTACTGAATGTTCATTTTATCTAACCCTTTACCAAACAACAAAATTTTATACTCTCCAAATTGAAAGCGTTTGCAAATGACAAAATAAACATGACTCAAAAATTGAAATTTGTTTTGGGATGGGTAGAAATCATTCTGGGAAAAGGAGAAAATGCTGGTTATCAGCATTTTCTCCTTTTCCCACAGTGTTTTCAAAAGGTTTCTTCCTCAGGGTTGTTAAAAGTCGGGATTGTGTGGTAAAGGGTTAATTAGCTCTACAAGGGTATCTGTCGATCATAGCAAAGTTTTGTTTGTATTTTTTCAGTGATTGAAGCTAAAAACCTCATTCCTATGGACCCAAATGGCCTAGCAGACCCATATGTTAAGTTACGACTGATCCCAAATGATGACAACAAAAGCAAAAAGAAAACCAAAACTATAAAAGCCACCCTCAATCCTCAGTGGCAGGAACAATTTGAATTGTGAGTAAATGTGAGCCATGCTCTTTGAAAACCGGGCTTAATGCATCTTCAAAAACTTTCGACCCATATCAGCTTGGACAGACCGCACAGGCTTACCTGGGTTGATTGGTCAATTTTCTACATGTCCAAGGATCACTCTACCTCATGATTCAGTAGAAATGGGTTTTATGGATCCCTATTTATGTGACAAATTGCTTGGTATAACACATTACAGAGATGCATTAAACCCCCATTCGCAAAGTGCCTGTCATGTATATTGACCCATTCACACTTCCTTCTTCGCTGGAGGACATAATAATAGACTTGTCTAATTCAAAAGCAGTCATTGACTACAAATTACATGCACCACAAAATGAAGGCATTTGTCTTTGAAACAATAGAAAACAATGTAGGAAGAGCAAAATGCTGGTTACCAGCATTTTGCCCTTGTCTCACATTATTTTCAACATTTTTTTTTTTTTCAGTCATCAAAACTCAAGATGTTTTCTTGAAAGTAAAACTCCTCAGTGTAAATAAATAAATAAATCTCTCCATATGAGAAAAGCCAGGAAAAGTCGTGGATTGAGTTGATAAGTGCAGCTTAGCTTAGAGAGATGTACAGGAGATAGAAACCCAAGATCAGAATTGTCTCCTACCATGACACAGGAAAACATTTGACAGGAAAAGAAATGTAAAAAGTGCAGTCAGTGAGGGCATAAATAAAGTGCCAGATGGAACCAGCAGTGATTCTCTGTCTAGAAATAGGACCTAATTGATTGAAATATTAAGTTGGCTCATGTTCAAAACGTCTCAGCAAAGTTTATAATGTGTATCAGCAATCAGATGGCGAACTTTGTGTAGTCTGATCTTGATCTACAGTAGCTGCAAAGGCAAGTGGTGTTGTGAAAGGAGCTTTAAGGAAAAACTTTCTCTAAACTTTCTGAAGGAAGAACTGTGAATGTCATCTTTCCAAAGAGTCAACGTTAGTGTGAATTCAAGTAATTTCAGGAGTAGTCACTGTCTTTTAATGCTTAAGCTGCTTAGCGTGACTCATTGACCATTTGTGGACAATGTAGATCAAGATCAGACTGCACAGAACGTGCAGTCTGATCTTGGATCTACATTGTCCAGTGAGGAGATAATTTTTCCCCCAAAATAACTTTGAAATAGCAACATTTGGGTTTTTACTATCAGGTTGAAGATTTCATTTATCTAGCAGGATAAGAGTTAACTTTGACAGTACCCAAATAAGTAAGCCATGCCCTGTGAAAAGGGGCTTTAATGAATCTGCTAAAAGTTTTGACCCAGGTTGACCTGGGTTGAAATATGTAGTTATTTTCTGCATGTCTACCTTATGATTCAGTCGGTTGTGAGACAAAATGTAATTTATGGATCCACATGACTTACTTGGTATTATGCATCATGGAGATGCATGAGTGTGTTATGACACAGACCTAAGTTCTAAGGACCTTGTTAAGGGTTTTGAAATCATTGTGAGAACAGGAGAAAATACTGGTAGCCAGCATTTTCTCATTTTTAGAATGATATTTTTCACCCTTTCAAAGACAAATGCCACCATTTGATGCAAATTCTATTTGTCATCTGCAAATGTTTTCAGTTTGGACAAGTCTAAATTTTTGTGTGTGTTAAAGAGTTAAACACCCTTTTGCCAAAACTTATGTAATGAATTGAACATTTAAGGTATGTGAAAAAAAGGACAGAAATATAGCATTATTAAGGCTTTTTTTGTCTGAATATTTATTATTTGAACGCTGAACTCTGTACATTTATTCAGGAACTACAGTTTTCACCTTTTTGTAGTATGTTTTCAAAACCCCAGTCAATCTCAGGGTTGTAAGAGTACTATAGGAATGTTTGGTTAAAGGGTTTTAGGGCAGAAAATCTTCATTCATAAATCATTCAGCTTTAATTATTTTCTGGGCATGCCTTTGATCCTTGTCCTATGATGTTTTCAGAAGTCGTTTACGTCATTTTTAGCCCCAAACTGGCTAACAGCTTTGGCCAATGAGCTATGTTATGACCATGTGTGTCTGACGTATGCATGCATCCATGTCCATATGTCAGCTTTTATTTCAAACATCTTCTCCTCTGAAACTACTGGCCAAATTTATTCCAAATTTCATACAAAATTTAATGTTCCTATCATTGTCTTCTTTCAGATATTATTAAAAAACAGTGTTCTGCCATTGGGGAGATTTTGGGACATTGACCCACTGAATCGTAAAAATGACCTATCATAATGCACACACTGATGTGACTTTGTTGTTTAAGAATTTATTTGAGCAGTAGTCTTGATTGCCATTTTCTTGGTAATTTTGAAAGTCTCCCATATTTCTACTAATTTTTCGGGACACTTGTCTCCTCTGTGAACAATCCTCAGTAGAACACTGTTCTGTGCCGAACACAATGTTGCCAGAACAACAGTGTAAAGCTTGAAAGATTTTCAAAACTTTTCATGTCCAAACCAAGGAGTCAGATTTTTTTACAGTTTGGCTTAAATGATCCATAAGTTGACCATTTTGAGATTTACACATAATGTCCTGATTGGACTTAAAACATGGGCTTGGCATTTTAACTCTATATAAAGCCATGGAGCAATCTTTGAGAAAATTCTCAAAACTGGTCATCAGAATTTATTCATAATTGGCATGATTGATCCATTAGATAGTATCTTGATTTGTCAAAAAGTATGACTACTGTTGGGGTGGCTTTTTAACTGTTTTCCAAACAACAAAATTTTACTTAAAGATATATGTACATCTTTACAGCCAGTGACAAATAGGCTGTTTAAATGTAAAAGTGTGTGGAATGGCACAGAATTTTGTCAGCTGAGTAAACGTAAATAACTGACCGACATATAATTAAGTTGTAAAGGATACAGAAACTCAAAGGATTTGTCCTCATTTAAAACCAGAAACGACAACGGTAATTTCTTTGAAGACTGCCAAAAAATGAAATGCATTTTCTACACGTTGTCATCTGTGCAGCCTTGCAGACGTCAGGGGCAACATTAGGCATGAAGATACAAGAATGGATATAGTTTCATAAAACAAAAATGAAATGGATTAAAAACTGGCTGAAAATGAGTATAGATGTATCTTTAACCAAATTGAAATTAGATGCAGACAGCAGATGAGATGTGGCTCAAATGATGTGTTTTGTTTTCAAGGGTACAAAACATCGTGGGGAAAAAGGAGAAAATACTGATTACCAGCATTTTCTCTTTTTCACAGAATGTTTTCAAAAGCCTCTTTCTTCCGGATCTTTAAGTCACAGGGATTTGTCGTTACACATAGTTAATTCTTTATAAACTTAAGAGCAAACTTTGACAGCCATCTTCTCAAAAACTGTTGGTCAGAATTCATTAATATCTTGCAGCATACTAAATAATAGAATTCTAGCATATTTCATGCTCAAATCTTGATCTGACAAAAAACATGGCTGCCGTCGATGTGGCATTTTAACTTTATATAAGCCATATTGCAAAATTTGAAAATCTATTGATAAACCCTCAGTCAAAATTTATTAATTTACCTGTGTGATCACTGGATAGATCTAGTTCATTTTGATGCTGGAATCTTGATCCAGGGTTCGACATTAACATTTTTTTCAACTAGACCAGTGGACTAGTAACTTACAGTTTTTACTAGACCACTTCAGATTTCTACTAGACCATTTTTGAAAAATGAAGAACAAGTTTAAAGTCCAGCCAAGAAAATTCATCCTTCCATTTGGTAGAAAATGACCTTTTCCTTTTATTTTTTTCATAGTTTTGTTTTGATTCAGCTTTATTTTTTCTTTTTGGATTTTCATTTTGAGCTTAAGCTCCGCCTCTATCAGATGTGAATCCAAACTTATATAGGTTTGACATCTTCGTGTGTTGTCTGCTTCATTGTCTATGTACAGAGCTGGAAGACTCATTTTCGGTTGTCGTCAAAAAGGAAACTATCTTTTCACTCTATATTTCTAAATCCTTCTAGACATAAGACAGTCTTGGTAAAAGTGTGGGGTAATAAAGGAGAAAAAAGATAAACATCAAGATAAACTTTACGACTTTTAGTCTGGACTAAAGATATATCAAACTTGTACCCCTTTTGTAACGTTACCATCCGATTTCGACGAAGAGTAACAGGCTACCAGTCTAAAAATAGATCTAGCTATCAATAGTTGGTTTTTCCCATAACAATGGAATACCGCGCATGCGCGACAATTGACAGTTTTCCTGTTGAACAAAAAATTGTTTTCAATACACTGTCGGCGATTTAACCATTTTATTACGTATGCTAGAGATCTTCTTCGGTGAACGGCTGGTTCAATGATCGCCATCGGTTAATTATGCGATTAATGCATGAAAATAATACAAATTTCTTGATTTTTAGCTCCACTGGCCGAAGGCCAGCGGGCTTATGTCATGGCCCGGTGTCCGTCGTGCGTGCGTCCGTCCGTCCGTGCGTTAACTTTTATTTCAAACATCTTCTTCTCTGAAACTACCCATCCGATTTTCACGAAACTTCACAGAAATGATCCTGACATGGTCCTCTTCAGAATTTCTTGAAAGAATTTGATTCCTTCAAAAACTCTGGTTGCCATGGCAACAAAACTGAAAAATATTGGAAATCTTTAAAAATCTTCTTGTCTGAAACCATAAGGCATAGGGCTACCAAATTTGGCATGTAGCTTTATGTAGTAGACCTCTATCAAGTTTCTTCAAATTATAGCCCTGGGGTCAAAGATGGCTCTGCCCCAGGGGTCACAAGTTTTACATAGGCTTATATAGAGGAAACTTTAAAAATCTTCTTGTCTGAAACCATAAGGCATAGGGCTACCAAATTTGGCATGTAGCTTTATGTAGTAGACTTCTATCATGTTTCTTGAAATTATAGCCCTGGGGTCAAAATTGGCTCTTCCCCAGGGGTCACAAGTTTTACATAGGCTTATATAGAGAAAACTTTAAATATCTTCTTGTCTGAAACCATAAGGCATAGGGCTACCAAATTTGGCATGTAGCTTTATGTAGTAGACCTCTATCATGTTTCTTGAAATTATAGCCCTGGGGTCAAAATTGGCTCTTCCCCAGGGGTCACAAGTTTTATACATAGGCTTATATAGAGAAAACTTTAAATATCTTCTTGTCTGAAACCATAAGGCCTAGAGCTACCAAATTTGGCATTTAGCTTGATCTAGTTGGAGTCTACCAAAAGTGTCCAAAGTATAGTCCTGGGGTCAATTTGGCCTCATACTTGGAGGGGGGGGGGTTCACAAGATTTACATAGGCTTACATAGGGAAAACTTTTAAATCTTGGTGTACATAGCCATAAGGCTTAGGCTACCAAATTTTGCATATAATTATAGCATTATTTAGTGGACAGTTACAAAGAGGGCCCAAGTTACAGCTCTAGGATCAAGTTTGGCCCTGCACCAGGGATCACAAGTTTTACATGGGTTTATGGAGTGAAAAGTTCAGAAACCATCTTGTTACCAGCCATAAGGCCAAGAACTCCCACATTTGGCATGTTATTCTTCTAATACAATATTCCCCATTTAGTCAGACTGTAGCCATGAGGTCAAAGTTTTATAAGGGCTTATATAGTGAAGACTTTTCTTCGTGGTTTATATTTATAAGCCAGTGGAGCGATACAGGGCCATCATGGCCCTCTTGTTTTTTTCACTAGACCATTCAGGCTAGCTCGACGCAGTCTCAACTAGCCCGAACCGATGGTTTACTAGACAATGTCGTTCAGACGTGCCTTATTTTCGAACCCTGTGATCCTAAAAGAAATATGGCATTCATGGCTTTTAATGGACAGTCACAGTCAATACAAATTACAGCTCACTTATTTTTAGCTCACCTTAGCACAATGTGCTAAAGGTGAGCTATTGTGATCGCCCTATGTCGGGCGTCCGGCGTCTGTCGTCCGTCAACAATTTCTTTAAACATCTTCTTCTCCTAAACCACTGGGCCAATCTTGATGAAACTTGGCAGGGATGTTCCTTGGGTGAAGCTCTACCAAAATTGTTCAAAGAATTGAATTCCACCCACAACTCTGGTTGCCATGGCAACAAAAAGGAAAAAAAAAGCAAAATCTTTGAAAATCTTCTTCTCTAAAACTAGAAGGCGCAGAGCTTTGATATTTGGTATGTAGCATCTCCTAGTGGACCTCTACCAAGTTTGTTCATTTGATACCCCTGGGGTCAAAACTGGCCCCTCCCCGGGGGTCACAAGTTTGAGCATAGTCACAAAGAAGGAAAATTTTAAAAATCTTCTTCTCTAAAACTTGAAGGCGTAGATCTTTGATATTTGGCATGTAGCATCTCCTAGTGAACCTCTACCAATTTTGTTCATATGATGCCCCTGGGGTCAAAACTGGCCCGGCCCCGGGGGTCACAATTTCCAACATAGGAACAAAGAAGGAAAACTTTAAAATCTTCTTCTCTAAAACTAGAAGGCATAGAGCTTTGATATTTGGCATGAAGCATCTCCTAGTGGACCTCTACCAAATTTGTTCATATGATGCCCTTGGGGTCAAAACTGGCCCTGCCGTGGGGGTCACAAGTTCGAACATAGGAACGAAGAGGGGAAACTTTAAAAATCATCTTCTCTGAAACTGGAAGGCGTAGAGCTTTGATATTTGGTATGTAGCATTGCCTAGTGGACCTCTACCAAGTTTGTTCATATGATGCCCCTGGGGTCAAAACTGGCTCCGGCCCGGCGGTCACAAGTTTGAGCATAGTAACAAAGAAGGAAAACTTTAAAAATCTTCTTCTCTGAAACTTGAAGGCGTAGAGCTTTGATATTTGGTATGTAGCATCTCCTAGTGGACCTCTACCAAGTTTGTTCATATGATGCCCCTGGGGTCAAAACTGGCCCCGCCCCTGGGGTCACAATTTCCAACATAGGAACAAAGAAGGAAAACTTTAAGAATCATCTTCTCTGAAACAGGAAGGTGTAGAACTTTGATATTTGGTATGTAGCATCTTCTAGTGGATCTCTACCAAGTTTGTACATATGATGCCCTTGGGGCAAAAGTTGGCCCTGCCCCGCGGGTCACAAGTTCAAACATAGGAACAGAGAAGGAAAACTTTAAGAATCATCTTCTCTGAAACTGGAAGGTGTAGAGCTTTGATATTTGGTATGTAGCATCCCCTAGTAGACCTCTACTAAGTGTGTTCATATGATGTCCTTGGGGTCAAAATTGGCCCTGCCCCGGGGGTCACAAGTTCAAACATAGGAACAAAGAAGGAAAACTTTAATTTTTTTTTCTCTTAAATGGGAAGGCATAGAGCTTTGATATTTGGTATGTAGCATCTCCTAGTGGACTTCTACCAAGTTTGTTCCAAGGATGCTGCTTGGGTCAAAACTGGCCCAGCCCCTGGGGTCACAAGTTCGAACATAGGCACAAAGAAGGAAAACTTTAAAATTCTTCTTTTCTGAAACCGAAAGGTGTGGAGCTTTGATATTTGGTATGTTGCATCTCAGAGTGGACCTCTACCAAGTTTGTTCATATGATGCCCCTGGGTCAAAACTGGACCCGCCCCGGGGGTCACAAGTTTGAAGATAGGAACAAAGAAGGAAAACTTTAAATTTCTTTTTCTCCTAAAGGGGAAGGTGTAGAGCTTTGATATTTGGTATGTAGCATTTCCTAGTGGACCTCTACCAAGTTTGTTCATATGATGCCCCTGGGTCAAAACTGGCCCAGCCCCGAGGGTCACAAGTTCGAACATAGAAACAAAGAAGGAAAACTTTAAAATTCTTCTTTAAAACTGGAAGGCGTAGAGCTTTGATATTTGGTATATAGTGATTCTCTTCTAAGTTTGTTTGCCCATCTAAGCGCAACAAGTTCATTGAGTTCAAAATTGGGTCATCTTGGGTCATAAACTAGGTCACTAGGTCAAATTAAAGAAATACCTTGTTGGCACTCTCGTGGCCACATTATTTGCTCAATTGCCTTGAAAATTAGTTAGAAAGTTTGTCTATATAAAGTCTCACATAAGATTAATTTGGGTCATAAACTAGTTCACTGGGTCAAATTAAAAAAATACCTTGTTTGCACTCGAGGCCACATTTATTGCTCAAATGACCTGAAATTTGGCCAGAATGTTTGTCTTGATAAAATACCAGATGAGTTTGGATTTGGGTCACCTGGAACCATAAACTAGGTCACTAGGTCAAAATAAAGAAATACCTTGTGGGCACTCTAGAGGCCACATTATTTGCTTTATTGCCTTGAAAATTGGTCAGAATGTTTGTCTTTGTAAAATCTCACATGAGTCTGAATTTGGGTCAACTGGGCTCATAAACTAGGTCACTTGGTCAAATTAAAGAAATAGCTAGTGGGCACTCTAGAGGCCACATTTATTATTCATTTGATTTGAAAATTTGTTAAAATGTTTCTTTTGATATAGTCAAAGACCAGTTCAAATTTGGGTCACCTGGGGTCATAATCTAGGTCACTAGGTCAAATTAAAGAAATATCTTTAGGGCACTCGAGGCCACATTTTTTGCTCAATTGACTTGAAAATTGGTCAGAATGTTTCTCTTCATGAAATATGAGTTTGAAATTGGGTCACCTGCGGTCAAAAACTAGGTCACATGGTCAAATTAAAGAAAAACCTTTAAAGCACTCTACTAAGGTGAGCGACCCAGGGCCATCATGGCCCTCTTGTTTATTTGTTATTAGGCAGTGGAGCAATACAGGGTTTCATGGCTCTCTTGTCTTTTTCCCAATCCGTTGAAGCTTCTGAGGTGTAAGGTAGTCCTTTTAGCTTGAAATGGCATTATACATAGCTTGTACTGGTGCTAATAGGTCAAGAATGGACAGGGGAAGTCAAGACACTATTTCCTTCTTCACTCATAGAAGCAATCAAACTTAGATTAGAATTTACTGATTAGATGAACAAATCATTAACTTTTTCTCTACTCCAGCCAACAAAGAAAGCCTGTGTTGACAGTGTAGATCAAGATCAGACTGCACAGAATGATCCACACTTATTTCCTCCTTCACTCCTGGAAGCAATCAAACTTGGACTAAGTTAGAATTTACTGATTAGAGGAACAAATCATTAACTTTTTCTCCACTCCAGCCAACAAAGAAAGCCTTTGTTGACAGTGTAGATCAAGATCAGACTGTACAGAATGTGCAGTCTGATCTGATCTACACTGACTACTTCTTTATTTTAAGTTATGACTGAATAATGTTTCTTAACCTTGAAGAATAACTGTATTTGTAACTGTTGAAAAAATGTTATGTACATGAGCCATGCTGTGTGAAAAGGGGGCTTAATGCATCTGTGAAAAGTAATGACCAGGTCAGACTGCGCAGGCTGACCTGGGCCAAAACTTTTCGCTATTGGTCAATTTTCTGTATGTCAAAGGACCAGTATACCTCATAATACACTTGGTTGCTAGACTAAATGGTTTTATAGATCCATAACTATGTGATGACCTGCTTGGTATCATGCATCACAGAGATGCATTAAGCCCCCTTTTGCCAGAGCATGGCTTATATTTATTGCACTCGCTCACAGTAGAAAAATTAGGACTGACTGGAGTGTAGAAGACATACTTTTGGTGTTTTCAGACAGTTTTATAGCATTTGCTTCATGTTTGCAATTCAAAAACTCTGCCAAATTAACTTTGATGCGTAATTGTGAAATACATTTGAGAAAATAATTGGGGAAACATTAAAATATGGAAAGAAATGCAAGTGGTATTGAAAGGGAATAAATTAACTGTCTGCTAACACCCTACCTTCTACAGACAACTTCTTACGCTGTAATTCCGAGTTTAAAAGATCTTGAGAAAGAAGACTTTGGAAAAGATTCTTGGAAAAGGAGAAAAAAGTAATTAGCATTTTCTCTTTTATTTACATGGTTTTCTACCCTTCAAAAGACAGTGCTTTCAAGTGCTTGCAAAAATAGTCAAATTTTGCTGTCTGGTAAAGAAATTGTTAAGCCCTGTGAAAATTGTTGGCCAAAGGAATATTTTTGTAGCAAGCAATTCTTGTCTTGTCACAATGTTTCACGAAGTTGTATTCATTATATTAACCCTTTACCAAACGACAAAATGTTTGACTGGCCGAAATTGAAAGCAGTTGCAGATGACAATTTTAATGTGGCTCAAATGGAGAAAACTGTCTTAAAAGTAGAAAACATTGTGGGAAAAGGAGAAAATGGTGGTTACCAGCATTTTCTCCTATTCCCACAATGATTTCAAATGGCTTTCTTCTTCAGGGTCGATAAAATTTGGGATTGTGTGTTGTAAAGAGTTAAACCTAATGCGTGTTGATATTCCCTATTTTCTAAGATGTTTGCTCTATATTTGTTGAAAGACGTAATGGGTTAATGCAGAGCATCTTATTTGCATGTGCAAATCGGCAATGTTTGACAGATTTTATTCTGCAAGACACAGGCAATTTATTGATTCATTAAGTGTCCAAAACTGGATAAACCATGAGGGAGCCAACTGTATTGTGGGTGTATTGCAGATGGTGGTTACGATCAGACTCAACAGAATTTAACGCTTTCGCGACTTTAGTTGCCTTTGTGGCAAGTGTAGATCAACATCAGACTGAAGAAAACATGCAGTCTTATCTTTAATCTACACTGCTTGGTTTGGCCATTTTGGATAAAAGTGACCTTGACATAGCAAACATTTGACTCTTACTACTAGACTAAAAATGTCTCTGGTTATTGGGCACTGTTTTAGTTACCAAACAGCAAAATTTTATTCTCATCCAAACTGAACCCATTTGCAGAAGACAAATCTGACAATATGGTTGCATTTGTATTTGAAAGGGTAGAAAACATTGTGGAAAAATGAGAAAATGCTGGTTAATAGCATTTTCTCATTTTCCGATAATGTTTTCGAAAGCCTTCCTCATTAAGGTTCTTAAAAGTCAGAATTGTTTGTTACCACACAATCCAGACTTTTAACGACCCTGAGAAAAAAGCCTTTTGAAAACATTGTGGGAAAAGGAGAAAATGCTGGTAACCAGCATTTTCTCCTTTGTTTTCTACCCTATCCAATACATAAATCACCATTTAAGCTACACTTAATTTGTTGTCTGCAAATGTTTTCAATTTGGTCCATTCTAAAATTTTGCCATTTGGTAAAGAGTTAAATGGTTAAGCTGATCATGGAACTAGGCAATCTACTATTTTATGAGATGGTCTGGAATTATCCTGTCTTTTTGTTTGTCTGTAGACCAAAATGTTTTTCCCTGCTTATATCTGAAGCCTATTGACTGGGAATGATGACACTGCATACTTGTATTGAATAGTTCTCTATTAGCCGTTTACCAGACGATAAAATCATTGCTTTGTCCTAATTGAAAGCATCTGCAGAGGACAATTTAAATGTGGTTCAAATGGTGCAATTTTTCTTTGTTAGGGTAGAAACATTGTGGGAAAAGGAGAAAATGCTGGTTACCAGCATTTTCTCATTTTCCCACAATGTTTTCAAGAGGCTTCTTTCCCAGGTTAGTTAAAAGTTGACATTGTGCCATAAAGGGTTAAAAGTGGATTGTCAGATGTTTAGGATTTAAAGCAGTAAAGCTTTACAGGTCTAGTGACTATAAATTATCAAAGGATGATACTTTTAAAATTGCATGTCATTGGCCCAAGGTTAAGGTCTGCTTGTTATGGGGGATCTTGGGAATGGCTAAGAATGTGGATGGGTATATGACGATCTCTTTTCTCATCAAAAAGTTCTAACAGGTTTCTGAATGATGAAAATCTATGTTTGGTGAGTAAAACTCTGGAGCAACCCCAGATGCACTCAGCACACCAACCTTCCCGTATCCCCTCCAAAAAAAGTTTTTGTAAGTAGCATGCAGGACTATAAGTTTTCCACATGCAATTATTTGTGCCTATATTGCATTAATTTTGAAATGCTGAACCTCCCCTCTCCAAGAAATCATGGGTGTAACATGCAAACAAAAAACCATTTCCACAAGAAAGCAGCATCTGCATCTGATTTGATTTTGTCTCAGTGATTTACCTGAAAAAATTTGCTAAATAAACCTTTAGCAAACAATCTTGTGTTTTCACAACCCAGATATAAGGCTTTTACGGATGATGGAAGAGGGGAAAATTATGGTGGTCAGCATTTTCTCCTTTTTTCTCACTGTTATGTATCCTTTTCAACCCTTAGGCAGCTTAACCTTCACAGGGGTGTGGAAATCTTAGAAATTTCTACTTGTCCGCGGACAAGTAAATTACAAAAATCTACTTGTCTGCCAGTGTGGCTCACTTGTCCAAAACAAAACAATTTTAATTAAAAGGTACACATAAAGTGACATGTCTGCAACATGGGGATACTCTCGACAAACATTAAAAAATATTGTTACAATCGTCTGCATTCAACCACAGGAATTCTTTCAAGCACGCCTCGTTGAAAAAAATGTTTTTGTCATATTTCTTGTCACGGTCCGCTTTACGTTTGGAGCCACCAAATGTTTTGGAATCTCAGACTTCCCACTTCCGTTTGCATCGAAAATTTGATTAAAAAAAAAAAAAAAAACATTTTCTCCGATTTTACGCACCAACTGATCGCTGAATCGAAAACTTTTGAATATTGAGACAGCTTCCGGCAGAGGTGTTAAATCACGGCCCATTTCGCACCGAAGCTGTTTAAATCAGATTAAAGGCTAAAATTTTCACATGTGCGACATTGTTATCAAAGATTTCTGAATTGGTGCTAAAATTATACCAAATAAAAATATTTTAATCCATAATGATGATCTTGAAGGTGTCTACACATTTTCAAAAAAATCAGCGTGCAACAACAGCCTCATATTTTACCGATTTTGTCTGATGCGGTGAAAGCGGAGGTATACCAAATGTGTATTTTGGGTTTCCAGAAATCAGGGATCATCTCAAGACACTGTTAATAATTCAAAATGTCATTTTGTACGAAGTGAGAGTATATGTATTTCACTGGATATGTATATACAACAGATTTTTGTTTCAAAATTTTTCCACACATTTTCTACCTGTCCGCGGACAACTAGACTGAAAAAATTCACTTGTCCGACGCTGAATTTTCCCGAGTCCGACGAGTCGGGCATAGTATTTCCACACCCCTGAGGAGATATCTTTTCCCCAAAAAATACCTGTAAATTGGAAATTTTGGGTTTTCATTATCAGGTTGAAAGTTTCACTTCACTAATATATAAAGATAAGCATTAAGATAAATACTACCATTTGGTGCCGTCTTGGTTTTTTGGTCACATGGGTCAAAGTCAAGGTCACATGTGAACTGCATTTGAAAATCATTTCAGTGTTCTTACCCAAAAGCCATTTGACCTAGTACCCTGAAACTTTATACAAGTTTTATTCATGACCCAAGGAGGTGCCCTATTTTTTGGGCTCAGAATGGTCAAGGTCACAGGTGAACTTTGTTTGAAAATTATTTCAGTGCTATAACTCAATAGCTATATGACCTAGGACCCTGAAACTTTATACAAATTTTGCCCATGACCCAAGGAGGTGCCCTATTGTTTTTGGGTAACATGGGTCAAGGTCACAGGTGAACTTTGTTTTGAAAATCATTTCCTTTCTCTGATTGTGCTTATTCAATGACAAGGTGCTGGTGGGATTCATTTGTCTGCTTTGTGACAGTTCTAGTTTTTTGTCTAAAATTTTGTCATTTGCTAAAGAATTCTGTCTTTCTCACATGCAAAATCCAAATGTAATTTGTGAAAGGTAGACTCAATCAGGATAATTCCGTACATGCAGCAAACTCTGTACACGTAAAGAAATGGCGTTTTTCAAACAAAACCATATCCCCCTCCTTCTAAATATAACCCTCCATTTACTTAGCAATCCCACAGGAAAATCCTTGATAAAACAACTATACTACATGACATAATTTTTTTCTTGTCACTGACTGGACACAGCAGTGCTTGTATCGCATGAAACTGGAAATACTGTCCTCAACATGATAAACACAAAAGGTCACTTGGTAGCAACTGTTTTGTTAGCTCACCTTAGCACAATGTGCTAAAGGTGAGCTATTGTGATCGCCCTATGTCCGGCGTCTGTCGTCCGTCAACAATTTCTTTAAACATCTTCTTCTCCTAAACCACTGGGCCAATCTTGATGGAACTTGGCAGGGATGTTCCTTGGGTGAAGCTCTACCAAAATTGTTCAAAGAATTGAATTCCACCCACAACTCTGGTTGCCATGGCAACAAAAAGGAAAAAAAAGCAAAATCTTTGAAAATCTTCTTCTCTGAAACTAGAAGGCGTAGAGCTTTGATATTTGGTATGTAGCATCTCCTAGTGGACCTCTACCAAGTTTGTTCATTTGATGCCCAGGGGTCAAAACTGGCCCCACCCTGGGGGTCACAAGTTTCAGCATAGTCACAAAGAAGGAAAACTTTAAAAATCTTCTTCTCTGAAACTTGAAGGCGTAGAGCTTTGATATTTGGCATGTAGCATCTCCTAGTGGACCTCTACCAAGTTTGTTCATATGATGCCCCTGGGGTCAAAACTGGCCCCGCCCCGGGGGTCACAATTTCCAACATAGGAACAAAGAAGGAAAACTTTAAAAATCTTCTTGATATATGGCATGAAGCATCTCCTAGTGGACCTCTACCAAGTTTGTTCATATGATGCCCTTAGGGTCAAAACTGGCCCTGCCCCGGGGGTCACAAGTTCAAACATAGGAATAAAGAGGGGTAACTTTAAAAATCATCTTCTCTGAAACTGAAAGGTGTAGAGCTTTGATATTTGGTATGTAGCATTGCCTAGTGGACCTCCACCAAGTTTGTTGATATGATGCCCCTGGGGTCAAAACTGGCCCCTCCCTGGGGGTCACAAGTTTGAGCATAGTAACAATTCCAACATAGGAACAAAGAAGGAAAACTTTAAAAATCTTCTTTTCTAAAACTAGAATGCATAGAGCTTTGATATTTGGCATGAAGCATCTCCTAGTAGACCTCTACCAAGTTTGTTTATATGATGCCCTTGGGGTCAAAACTGGCCCTGCCCCGGGGGTCACAAATTTGAACATAGGAACAACGAGGGGAAACTTTAAAAATCATCTTCTCTGAAACTGGAAGGCGTAGAGCTTTGATATTTGGTATGTAGCATTGCCTAGTGGACCTCTACCAAGTTTGTTCATATGATGCCCTTGGGTAAAAACTGGCCCCTCCCTGGGGGTCACAAGTTTGAGCATAGTAACCAAAAAGGAAAACTTTAAAAATCTTCTTCTCTGAAACTTGAAGGCGTAGAGCTTTGATATTTGGCATGTAGTATCTCGTAGTGGACCTCTACCAATTTTGTTGATATGATGCCCCTGGGGTCAAAACTGGCCCCGCCCGGGGGTCACAATTTCCAACATAGGAACAAAGAAGGAAAACTTTAAAAAATCTTCTTCTCTGATTCTAGAAGGCGTAGAGCTTTGATATTTGGTATATAGCATCTCCTAGTGGACCTCTACCAAGTTTGTTCATATGATGCCCCTGGGGTCAAAACTGGCCCCGCCCCGGGGGTCACAAGTTCGAACATGGGAACAAAGAAGGGAAACTTTAAAATTCTTCTTCTCTGAAACTGGAAGGCATAGAGCTTTGATATTTGGCATCTAGCATCTCGTAGTGGACCTATACCAATTTTGTTGATATGATGCCCCTGGGGTCAAAACTGGCCCCACCCTGGGGGTCACAAGTTGAAACATAGGAACAAAGAAGGAAAACTTTAAAATTCTTCTTCTCTGAAACTGGAAGGCGTGGAGCTTTGATATTTGGCATCTAGCATCTCCTAGTGGACCTCTACCAATTTTGTTCATATGATGCCTCTGGGGTCCAAACTAGCCCCGCCCCGGGGGTCACAAGTTCGAACATAGGAACAAAGAAGGAAAACTTTAAAATTCTTCTTCTCTGAAACTGGAGGGTGTGGAGCTTTGATATTTGGCATCTAGCATCTCGTAGTGGACCTCTACCAATTTTGTTCATATGATGTCCCTGGGGTCAAAACTGGCCCCGCCCCGGGGGTCACAAGTTTTGAACATAGGAACAAAGAAGGAAAACTTTAAAAATCTTCTTCTCTGATTCTAGAAGGCGTAGAGCTTTGATATTTGGTATGTAGCATCTCCTAGTGGACTTCTACCAAGTTTGTTCATATGATGCCCCTAGGGTCAAAACTAGCCCCGCCCCGGGGGTCACAAGTTCGAACATAGGAACAAAGAAGGAAAACTTTAAAATTCTTCTTCTCTGAAACTGGTAGGCGTGGAGCTTTGATATTTGGCATATAGCATCTCCTAGTGGACCTCTACCAAGTTGGTTCATATGATGCCCCTTGGGTCAAAACTGGCCCTGCCTCGGGGGGTCACAAGTGTTGAACATAGGAACAAAGAAGGAAAACTTCAAAATTCTTCTTATCTGAAACTGGAAGGCGTAGAGCTTTGATATTTGGTATGTAGCATCTCCTAGTGGACCTCTACCTAGTTCGTTCATACGATGCCCCTGGGGTCAAAACTGGCCCCGCCCGGGAGATCGCAAGTTTTGAACATGGCAACAAAGAAGGAAAACTTAAAAAATTCTTCTTCTCTGAAACTGGAAGGTGTGGAGCTTTGATATTTGGCATCTAGCATCTCCTAGTGGACCTCTACCAAGTTTGTTCATATGATGCCCCTGGGGTCAAAACTGGCCCCGCCCCGGGGGTCACAAGTTCTGACATAGAAACAAAGAAGGAAAACTTTAAAATTCTTCTTCTCTGAAACTGGAAGGCGTAGAGCTTTGATATTTGGCATGTAGCATCTCCTAGTGGACCTCTACCAAGTTTGTTCATACGATGCCCCTGGGGTCAAAACTGGCTCCACCCCGGTGGTCACAAGTTCTAGCATAGGAACAAAGAAGGATAACTTTAAAATTCTTCTTTTCTAAAACTTGAAGGCATAGAGCTTTGTTATTTGGTATGTAGTGATCCTGTTCTAAGTTTGTTAGCCCACCTGAGCACAACATGTTCAGTCAGTTCGAAATTGGGTCACCTGAGGTCATAAACTAGGTCACTAGGTCAAATTAAAGAAATACCTTGTGGGCACTCTAGAGGCCACATTCATTGCTCAAATGGCCTGAAATTTGGTCAGAATGTTTGTCTTGATGAAATCTTAGATGAGTTTGGATTTGGGTCACCTGGGATCATAAACTAGGCCACTAGTTCAAATTAAAGTAATACCTTGTGGGCACTCTAGAGGCCACATTTTTGGCTCAATTGACTTGAAAATTGGTCAGAATGTTTGTCTTGATAAAATCTCACATGAGCCCGAATTTGGGTCATGTGGGGTCTTAAATTAAGTCACTAGGTCAAATTAAAGAAATACCTTGTGTGCACTCTAGAGGCCACATTTATTGTTCAATTGATTTGAAAGTTGGTCAAAATGTTTGTCTTGATGAAATCTAGGATGACTTTAAAATTGGGTCACCTGGGCTCATAATCTAGGTCACTAGGTCTAAGTAAAGAAATACCTTTAGGGCACTCTAGAGGTCACATTTCTTGCTCAATTGACTTGAAAGTTGGTCAGAATGTTTGTCTTGATGAAATATTGGGTGAGTTTGAAATTGGGTCAGCTGGGGTCATAAACTAGGTTACTCGGTCAAATTTAAGAAACACTTTGTGGGCACTTTAGAGGCCACATTTATTGCTCAATTAACTTGAAAACTGTTCAGAATGTTTGTCTTTATAAATTTTTTGATGAGTTCTAAATTGGGTCACGTGGGGTGATAAATTAAGTCACTAGGTCAACTTACGGAAATTCCTTGTGGAATTTCTAGAGGCAACACTTTAAGCTCAATTGACCTGACAATTGGTCAGAAATTGAATTATGCATGTTGAGTGAATTTCGCCTATTGACTCAGATGAGCGTCCAGGGCCATCATGGCCCTCTTGTTTGTTTTTGATTTTATCAAATATTGTAGTTATTTCACTTTTTCACATCTGTACAGATTTAGCCGCAAGTAAAAATAGTGGCTATTTTTGGATGCAGGTAATTTCTTACATGTTTAAAACTGTCAAAGTAGGTTATCGTATAGATCTACATGTATCAATACTGTATCTGAATGTCTTGGAGTTTTTCCCTCGCCCTTTATGACAGCCAATCAAATCAACATATTATTGTAATGGTTTTCAAAAGAAGAAAGTTCAGTTTTCACGATGCCTACATTTTCACGATTACCATTATTAAGCTCGTGATGCAAATACCAATTTTGTCCGAATGTGTACAGAATTGCCAGGATTGACTCTATATGAAAACATTGTAGCAAAGACAGACATTGGTCAAATTAGCATTTTCTCTCCTTTGTGGAATTTGTTGCTGACAGTCCGTAAGTCTTTGATTTATGTGTTACAAATTTGATCTTCCTTTTTCCAGGGGATTCTGGTGGCTCAGTGAATAAGGCCTTAGATTTATAAGCCAGAAGTTCCATGTTGGATCCTTGCAGGTGACAGTGGTCACATGGGAATGTCCTTTGGCAAGGCATCTCAGAGCAGGTAAATTCTGGGAATATGTGAATACATGAATAAGTGAGCCATCACCTTGATGTAATTGAAATCCTGAAAAAAGCATTGTTTAACACCGTTTTAACAAAGACAGTCACAAACATAGATGCAGATGAAAGAAATACTGTGATATCTTGACCTGTTACTGTACAAATACACAGGATTACTTTTTTTCCCCCACATTGTTTTCTTTGTTAAGAAAAGGCATGTTGCCTTTCCTTATGGTGAACTAGTTTTTCAGCTGGACTAGAATCAAGGATGGGTTTGATATGTGAACATATATATCATCATAAGAAAAATATGACATTATCACAATGATATTCTGTAGACTTTTTGCAGTAGACCATTTTTACTTGGCTGGTTTTGAAGAAAACACCAAGGTGTTTTTTCATAGTGCTGAGCCCATATCCACAACCATTCTTCAGAACATTCTTAGTCTTATTCTCCAGAATTTTCTAAATTTGAAATAACACACCTTCTGATTGGCTAAACCAAATGGTTTAAGTCAGTCATATGTTGTGTTACTTTCAATTCTAGAAAAAAAAATCTTATTGAATAAGACAAAAAATGTTCTTAAGAATGGTTGGTGAATATGGACCCTGGTGTCTTCAACATCATGGTTTCATTAAAAGCTTTACATTCTCTAATATCTTTTAAGATATTAACCCATTACCAAACAATCTTAAGTTTTGACAATGCTGAGCTAGAAGCCTTTTGAAACTTTGTGGGAAACACTAGTAACTGACATTTTCTCCTTTTCTTACAACATTTTCCACCATGTAAAAGATGAATAATTACTGGAGCCACTTTCAATTTGTCATCTTCAACTGAAGTGAATTTGAAAAAGTCTAAAAATCTTGTTGTTTTTCCAAGGGTTAACTTCAGGCTTTGGCAAGTTTTTAACTAACAGAAAAGGAAACCAGAATAACCCTGAAAATTTTTTTGACACATTTATGCCCCTTTTTAATGGAAAAAACCAAGTTTTGGTACCTGCATGTCGTAGTCTTGTTGAAAAGATGGTGGCAAGAATCGAAGTTGCTCCCATGGAGCAATCTCTCCTTTTGAACAATGTTTTCCCATGTATTTATATGTCATGCCAAAATTCTGGTCATTTACCTTTATTTCACATGAATATTTCAAAGGCATATGCTACAAATTTGTTTCAGGGGTATTGTTTTTATGTGAAGCTTCACTATCATTCTGTGGAAGCAAGGAGTGTTCAAAACACCATGGGAACAGTTTCAAGTATGAAATTTGAAGAGTATAGTTTTTCCCCATTGACATTTGAAGAGACAGATGCCAAATTATGTGGTAACATTTGCAGAGCTCTTGGGAAATCAACACAGTATCTGGAAAATTTTGATGTCCTTTTTGGAAGCACTGAAGTTAAATATCATACAGTTTTACCCTTTACAAAACAGTCCCCTGTTTTAACAACCCTGATGAAGAATGCTTATTAAAAGTACTTAAATCCAGATTTTTTTACAAGTTTTATGCCCAGATTTTTTTTTACAGGTTTTATGCTCCACTGGCTGAAGGCCAGCAAGCTTATGTTATGCACCTGTGTTTGTTGTATGTGCAGTACAAAACTCACGTTGCCATGGTGACAAAACTGAAAAATATAAAAAAAATCTTTAAAAAAAATCTTTGTGTACTAAACCATAAGACCTAGGGCTACCAGCTTTATGTGTACCTTCATCTCATAGACCTCTATGGCTTCACATGGGCTTAAACTGTGAAAATTTGAAAAATCCTCTTGATCTTAAAGGTGGGGGGGGGTCACAAGTTTTACATGGTAGCTCAGTAGCATACAGGACTTGAGAGACTCAAGAACAGGGGGTGGCTGGTTTGATCCCCGGCTTGGCAAATTTCTTTCCGAGGATTGATGATAGTCATTGCAACAAGATTCATTCTTCTCTCACGGCTGAGCATTGTTTCGACGATGGTTATGTGGAAAAGTAGCCAGTGGCTTGGAAAGAATATTGCGTGTAGTACTGGTAAAAGAAACTCCAAGAAAGCATGGATAGGTGCACTGGCCACTGTGATATAACTTACATAATGTTGAAAACAGCGTTAAACACAATACAATCAATCAATCAATCTTAACCATAGGGTCTTGGTTTATCAAACCTTGCATGTGGCTTCATCTAGTGGACCTGTAGCTAGATTTTTAAAATTAAAGCCATGGGGTTAATGACCTAAGGGTAACAATTGTTTTACAAAGGGTTGTATCCTGAATACTTTAAAAATATTATTGTACTATATGAAGTCAGTATTACCTAAGCTTATATACTGATAAATGGGAGTAACTCCTGTTCATTCATAACAGATATTGCATAGTTTGTTACCATTTACTTTCGTTGATTATCAAATTGCACTATTACATGATTGATGTTGGGTGTTCAAGATTTTTAAATTGAAAATTTTCAGTTTTTAGAGAGAGTGAATTATTAGCTCCACTGGCCGAAGGCCAGCGGGCTTATGTCATGGCCCGGTGTCCGTCATGCGTCCGTCCGTCCGTCCAGTCGTCCGTCCGTCCGTGCGTTAACTTTTATTTCAAACATCTTCTTCTCTGAAACTACCCATCCGATTTTCACGAAACTTCACAGAAATGATCCTGACATGGTCCTCTTCAGAATTTCTTGAAAGAATTTGATTCCTTCAAAAACTCTGGTTGCCATGGCAACAAAACTGAAAAATATTGGAAATCTTTAAAAATCTTCTTGTCTGAAACCATAAGGCATAGGGCTACCAAATTTGGCATGTAGCTTTATGTAGTAGACCTCTATCAAGTTTCTTCAAATTATAGCCCTGGGGTCAAAATTGGCTCTGCCCCAGGGGTCACAAGTTTTACATAGGTTTATATAGAGAAAACTTTCAAAATCTTCTTGTCTGAAACCATAAGGCATAGGGCTACCAAATTTGGCATGTAGCTTTATGTAGTAGACCTCTATCATGTTTCTTGAAATTATAGCCCTGGGGTCAAAATTGGCTCTTCCCCAGGGGTCACAAGTTTTATATAGGCTTATATAGAGAAAACTTTAAAAATCTTCTTGTCTGAAACCATAAGGCATAGGGCTACCAAATTTGGCATGTAGCTTTATGTAGTAGACCTCTATCAAGTTTCTTCAAATTATAGCCCTGGGGTCAAAATTGGCTCTGCCCCAGGGGTCACAAGTTTTACATAGGTTTATATAGAGAAAACTTTAAAAATCTTCTTGTCTGAAACCATAAGGCATAGGGCTACCAAATTTGGCATGTAGCTTTATGTAGTAGACCTCTATCATGTTTCTTGAAATTATAGCCCTGGGGTCAAAATTGGCTCTTCCCCAGGGGTCACAAGTTTTACATAGGCTTATATAGAGAAAACTTTAAAAATCTTCTTGTCTGAAACCATAAGGCATAGGGCTACCAAATTTGGTATGTAGCTTTATGTAGTAGACCTCTATCATGTTTCTTGAAATTATAGCCCTGGGGTCAAAATTGGCTCTTCCCCAGGGGTCACAAGTTTTATACATAGGCTTATATAGAGAAAACTTTAAATATCTTCTTGTCTGAAACCATAAGGCCTAGAGCTACCAAATTTGGCATTTAGCTTGATCTAGTTGGAGTCTACCAAAAGTGTCCAAAGTATAGTCCTGGGGTCAATTTGGCCTCATACTTGGAGGGGGGGGTTCACAAGATTTACATAGGCTTACATAGGGAAAACTTTTAAATCTTGGTGTACATAGCCATAAGGCTTAGGCTACCAAATTTTGCATATAATTATAGCATTATTTAGTGGACAGTTACAAAGAGGGCCCAAGTTACAGCTCTAGGATCAAGTTTGGCCCTGCACCAGGGATCACAAGTTTTACATGGGTTTATGGAGTGAAAAGTTCAGAAACCATCTTGTTACCAGCCATAAGGCCAAGAACTCCCACATTTGGCATGTTATTCTTCTAATACAATATTCCCCATTTAGTCAGACTGTAGCCATGAGGTCAAAGTTTTATAAGGGCTTATATAGTGAAGACTTTTCTTCGTGGTTTATATTTATAAGCCAGTGGAGCGATACAGGGCCATCATGGCCCTCTTGTTTTGATGTTGATACTTGTGGTCAGATGCGTTGCATATTCAATGTGAAGTAAGGTTTCTGTCATTCAGCTTTGGTTCCAACTCTGTACTGAGCATTCCATTTAAAAAAGCGTTTTTGGAAGACAGTGATATAGTGGTAGAGTGTCAGCCTCTCACACCAAAGGTTCAAATCCCTTGGTGAGTGGTATCAACCGTAGGAACCACCTGCATCACAGGGCACATACCGGTTAAGGTTTCTAGGGAAGCAATCATGGAGAGGGATTAATATAAGTTGTAAGAACTTGTTTCACAATTAATACAAAACAAATATGCCTAAACTGAAAAAATGTTTTTAGCTATACTAGCCAAAGATTAGCAGAGGTTATGTCATGGCATGGTTTCCATCGTCCATCCGTCCATCTGTCTGACCATCTGTTAGTCTTTTTCTTGTTTACGCCATAA
Source organism: Tridacna gigas (assembly GCA_945859785.2). NCBI lineage: Eukaryota > Metazoa > Mollusca > Bivalvia > Cardiida > Cardiidae > Tridacna > Tridacna gigas. The sequence continues at coordinate 25,929,811 of OX244030.2, forward strand.
AGTCCACATTTGTTGTCAGATTTTCATGAAACTTGGAGTTTCGTCATATTATCATTAGCTTTAACCCTATTGATTTTCAAACAAATCCAACAATAAGTAGGGGAAAAGTAGCCTAAACTTGAAAATTTCCATTCCTTGTTTACATGATAAGGCTACATTTGTAGTCAGATTTCTGAGAAATTGTACTTTGATTTCACTATTTGTTTTACAACATGCCTATTTATTATGTTGTCTTAGTGAGTTCAAGTCAAATTGCAACAACCCTCTCCCCTCCCATTATTTGTGTGTGTTTGTCTTTTTCATTTTGCATCATGAATTAATGGTGTATACTAGAAAATAAGCAAAATCACTGCCATTGGAGCAATTCAGGCCAACAAGGGCCTTTACTTTACTACTAATTTTGGAATCTTCTCGTCAAAATATTTCTTTTTAGAGTTCTTTGATACTATGATACTTGATTTTACCTGCTTGTATTCAGTGATATCATCTTTGCATTCTAAAAATGTATGGCGTTTTGGGAGCCAGGTTATTTTCTCTATCAAAGGTAATTGTCATTCAGACTACTTATGATTCATGTATTATGCCTCTGTCAATGCCAACTATGTGCATTATGCATTTATGAGGGGGGGGGGAGTGGGCAATAATGGCCCTCTTGTTTAGAAAATCTCAAGAAAGAGTGCTTATTTTCATTTGCATGAAAACATGACTTCAGGAAACACAAGAAATTGTGTTTGTTTTTAGCTCACCTGAGCACGAAGTGCTCATGGTGACCTTTTGTGATCGTGCTGTGTCCGTCGTCCAGGTATCGACAATTACATGTACCTTGTATGCACATTTTCAGTCATGTACTCATGAAACTTGGTCAGAATGTTTGTCTTGATAATATCTTGGACAAGTTCGAAATTGGGTCATGTCAGGTCTAAAAGTAGGTCATTGGGCCAAATCTTAGAAAAACCTTGTGTGCACTCTAAGAGGCCACATTTTCAGCCTGAAACTTATGAACCATGGTCAGAATGTTTGTCTTGATAATATCTTGGACAAGTTCGAAATTGGGTCAAGTGGGGTCAAAAGGTAGGTCACGGGGCCAAATCTTAGAAAAAGCTTGTGTGCACTTTAGAGGCCACATTTTCAGCCTGATACACATGAAACTTGGTCAGAATGTTTGTCTGGATAAAATCTTGGACTAGTTTGAATTTGGGTCATCTTACAAAAAAAAAGCTTGTGTGCACTCTAGAGGCCACATTTTCAGCATGATACTCATGAAACTTGGTCAAAATGATTGTCTAGATGTAATCTCGGACAAATTGAAAATTGGGTTACATTGGGTCAAAAAGTAGGTCACTGGACCAAATCTTAGAAAAAATTTGTGTACACTCCAGAGGCCATATTTTCAGCTTGATACTCATGAAACTTGGCCAGAACGTTTGTCTGGATAAAATCTTGTCCAAGTTTGAAATTGGACATGGTAGGTCAAAAAGTAGGTCACAGGGCCAAATCTTAGAAAAACCTTGTGTGCACTCTAGAGGCTACATTTTCAGCCTGATACTCATGAAACGTGGTCAGAATGTTTGTCTTGATAAAATCTTGGACAAGTTTGAAATTGGGTCATGTTGGGTCAAAAAGTAGGTCATGGGGCCAAATCTTATAAAAACCTTGTGTGCACTCTAGCAGCCACATTTTCAGCCTTATATTTATGAAACTTGGTCAGAATGTTTTGCTGGGTGAAATCTCAGAAAAGAATGATATTGAGTCACAGTCATGTCAGCTCAAAAAGTAGGTCACAGGGTCAGATCTTAGAAAAATGTTGTGTGACTCTAGATGCCAAATTTTGAGCCAGATTAGAAATTCAAAAATAGGCTTTCAACCGATCAAAAAGTAGATCACTTACACTCATGCATTTTATATCATCAAAACCAGATTCTTTTCAGCCTTATCAATCCTAGATGACCTTACTCAGGTGAGCGCTTTAGGGCCAATGGCCCTCTTGTTAAAGCATCATACTGGATTGAGGCATTGGAGATCCTGTGTTTGATAAGTGGTTACATAATTTCATTCTTTGAAAAGGCACAGATGGACTGAATAGCATTTAAATCCCACTTTCAACACTATTTTAATCATAATGGCATTTCCGAGGTTTTACCAGTACTGGGCCCATATTTACCAATTAACCATTGTTAATAACATTCCCAGTCTAACTTATTCTCCAGAAATTTGTAAGTAACACAACTTCTGATTGGCAAAACCAAAAGGCATTATTTTCAAATTTAGAAAAATATTGGAGAAAAAGACTAAGAACGTTCTTAAGAATGGTTTGTGAATATGGATCCTGGACTTGGGCTCTAAGAAACCTTCAGAATGAAGCCAGTTCCTTTATGATAGAAGCAAGGATCCTTGGATTACAAATCTAATGCCTCAACAACTGTTACAGCTGGCATGCAGGACCTTGCGGAAGGCATTGAAGAGCCTTACCTGAGCACTGGCAAAACTGAGGAACTAAACTAAAACATTCTAGCAAAAGGAGAACTTGCTTGTAGTATAGAAAGAAACATGCATGCAAAGTCGTATCAGTGTAAAGTCTGTCATAGGCAAAACCAACTTTTTAGGCTCTTTACATGTGCAGTTGTTAGCTTTTGAAAAAAATATTGTTGGGACATTGCTACATTTCCATCAGATTATGCAAGAATGTTGAAATACAGTACAGTAAAACCTGTATTAGGCCTTTACCACAGAGTCCTGAGTTTAAGGACCCTGAGAAAGGCCTTTTGAAAACATTGTGGGAAAAGGAGAAAATGCTGGTAACCAGCATTTTCTCCTTTTCCCACAATGTTTTCTGTCCTTTTCACGGACATATCTCACTATATGAGCAATATCTAATATGTCGTCCGCATATGCTCTCACTTTGGACAAGCGTAGAATTTTGTAGTATGGTAAAGGGCTAGGCAAGCACCAGAGGGACGGTCAACAAGTGCTTGCTTAAGACAGGTGCTTGTTTGATGCAGGTACATTTCAACATATCTGCCTTCTTTGTGAAACTCATTAATTGATTATGATATGCTTGCTAGATACAGGTGGCTTGAAGTGGCCACTATGACATGTTTTAATGTTCCTACCTGCACTTACTGCCATGATATCCCTTTTCAGTAATCTAGCAGAGGATGATTTTTCAAAACGATTGTCACTAGAAGTTTGGGACTGGGATCGTACTTCTCGTAATGACTTCATGGGGGCACTGTCATTTGGCATTTCGGAAATTCTGAAGGATCCTGCTGAGGGTTGGTTTAAATTACTGAGCCAGGAGGAAGGCGAATTTTATGGTATTCCAGTTGTTGACGATGTCACAACAAACATTCAGATGCTTCGCTCAAAAATGGAGGTAAGATTGTTTGGATAAACTCTTTACCAGCCGACACATAAAGGGCTCTTTCAAATTAAAAGTATTCACAGACACATGTTTCAAATGAATACAAGTGAGCTGAAGGTGTTTGAAAGAGTAGAAAACATTGTGAGAAAAGGTGAAAATGACAGTCACCGGCATATTCTCCTTCCCCCACTTCTTTTTTTCAAAACCCCAGCCTAGTACTTGTGAAATCAGGGACATATATGTAAAGGAGCTAGCTGTTGCAGTGATATAACTGAGATAATGTAGAAAACGGCATAAACACCACTTAATTAATCAATCAATCATTCTAAGACACTTCTGACTTATAATTCCTTGTTAATTCAATGGTCAGAATCGATAACTGTGACAAAGGTTCACATTTTTAGCTCACCTGAGCACAACATGCTCAAGGGGGGCTTTTAGGATCACCCAGTGTCCGTCGTTGGTCGTGCGTCATTCGTCATGAACAATTCTTTAAACATCATCTCCTCCTAAACCACTGGGCCAATTTGGACCAAACTTGGCAGAAATGTTCCTTGGGTGACCCTTTTCAAAAATTGGTCGCGAAATTACCATCCGTCAAGAAACATGGCTCTGGTGAATGAGGGCTACTTGCACTGTACAGATATGAAGAAATTCTTAAAAATTCTTCTTCTCTGGAACCACTGGTCAGATTTTGAAATAATTTCACAGAGATGTTCCTTGGGTGACCCTTTTCAAAAGTTGGTCGCGAAATTATGATCCGTCAAGAAACATGGCTCTGGTGAATGAGGGCTACTTGCACTATACAGATATGAAGAAATTCTTAAAAATTCTTCTTCTCTGGAACCACAGGTCAGATTTTGAAATAATTTCACAGAGATGTTCCTTGGGTGACCCTTTTCAAAAACTGGTCGCGAAATTATGATCCGTCAAGAAACATGGCTCTGGTGAATGAGGGCTACTTGCACTATACAGATATGAAGAAATTCTTAAAAATTCTTCCTCTCTGGAACCGCTGGTCAGATTTTGAAATAATTTCACAGAGATGTACCTTGGGTGACCCTTTTCAAATACTGTTCGCGAAATTTTGATTTGTCGAAAAACATGGCTCTGGGACGGGGGGCTACTTGCACTATACGGATATGAAGAAATTCTTAAAAATTCTTCTTCTCAGAAACGGCTGGCCAGATTTCGAAATAATTTCACACAGATGTTCCTTGGGTGACCCTTTTCGCAATTGTTCGAGAAATTTTGATCTGTCAAGAAACATGGCTCTGATGGCTGTGGGCTACTTACACTATACGGACATGAAGAAATTCTTAAAAACTCTTCTTCTCTGAAACTGCTGGTCAGATTTTGAAATAATTTCACAGAAATGTTCCTTGGGTGACTCTTTTCAAAAATTGTTCGCAAAATTGTGATCTGTCAAGAAACATGGCTCTGGTGGTGGGGGCTGTTTGCACCATAGGGACATGAAGAGGAATTTCTTAATTCTTCTTCTCTGGAATGGCTGGTCAGATTTTGAAATAATTTCACAGAAGTGTTCCTGGGATGACCTTTTTCAAAAATTGTTCGGGTAATTTTTATCTATCGAAAAACAACAGCCAATTGTTGGCACCTGCATGTGGTGCTCTTTTTGGACTTATGTTTTTTAGCTCACTTGAGCACAAAGTGCTCATGGTGAGCTATTGTGATCGTGCTGTGTCCGGTGTCAGTAGTGTGGCGTGTGTTGTCAACTTTTACCTTGTGTACTCTCTAGAGGCCACATTTTCAGTCCAATCCTCATGAAACTTGGTCAGAATGTTTGTCTTGAGAAAATCTGGGACGAGTTCGAAATTGGGTCGTGTGGGGTCAAAAACTAGGTCACTAAGTCAAATCTTAGAAAAACCTTGTGTGCGCTCTAGAGTGACCCTGGAATGAAATTTCGCCTATTGACTCAGGTGAGCGATCCAGGGCCATCATGGCCCTCTTGTTATATATATAGTTGGATTTAAAATCAAAGATGTTTAGATGTATATGTAGACTTCTTTTAACACTTAAGCTGCTGAATAAATGAAACAAGTTTCTACTCAATACTAAAAACCCAAACATTGCGGTTTCAAAGTTGATTTCACCAGAAAGAAAATACCGTATTGGACAGTGTAGATGAAAGATCAGACTGCACGTTCTGTACAGTCTGATCTTGATCTACACTGTCCGCAAAAGGTCAGTGGGTCGCGATTAGCAGCTTAAGGGTTAAACAATATTCATCCCATACCATACACATCTGTCAAGGAGGGGTCCTGCATGCATCAGTGGTAAAGTGTTGGACTCATAACCTATGGGCCACAGGTTTAGGCCTCACAGGAAGCACGTGATCTTTCATGTGAGTGTCCTTTGGCACGACACTTCATAGCCCCAGCCTTGTAATGGTGAAAACCCAGGATATAATTATGTGAATGCATGAGTCACCATGATATGACTGAAATAATGTTGAAAGTATTGTAAAACACCATTCAATCAATCGTCTATCAAGGAAACAAATAGGTCTTATTTAATTAGATTTGAGAAGACCTGTACACCCCTTACATGAAGGTCTGTTTTCGTCTATTGTATCTGTATGTCTTTAGAAACATCAATATGATCAAAAGAATCTGACATTCACTGGCTTTAGTATGTGTACCTATTTTGTTTTAAATCTGTAAAGAAAAAAAAGTTATTAGGCTAGCCTTTGGCTCACATAACTACATTTTTGTAGACTGTGTTTTTTATCTCAAATGCCAACTTATATAGCTTTCACCAACAGCATAGACCAAGATCTAACTGTACAGAATGTCCCAATAAATGGTCAGTAAAGGCCTAAGTGTATTTCCAAGATTGCAAAAAGGGCCTCTGTCAGTTTCACGAACATCTCTTATCCATAGTAACTCTTTACTAGACAAAAAAAAATTAAAGTCATCCAATTTGAAAGCATTTGCAAACAATAAATGTGGCTTAATAGAGAACAGATGGTTGGTGTCTTGGATGGGTTAAGTTTATCGGGCAAGGTGGAGGAATTTATCTGGTGAGCCGAAGGCAAACCGGATAAATTCTGGAGCCGAGCCCGATAAACTTAAACATCCAAGACACCAACCATCTATTCTATTTATCCTGTCACGCACTGTAAATGACCAAAACAAAACAAAAAACAGACATGATACAAAGACTGTACCTTTTATTCAATATCTTATTGTACTGATACCATAAAATTCCCGAGCCGAGCCGACAAAAGTTCCTGGAATCAAAGACACTACTGTCTATGCTTCAAATTTTTCAATCCATGACACTATTCTGTTTATCCTGTTTCACATATACAAGCATAAATCCGACTAGATAGAATATTTCGCTCGAAATTAAGGCACGTATTGACATCTTTCGCACTATGAAAAAGACACACTTGTATGGTGAACTGTGCAAAGCGCTTTTGGTGTGCAGCTGTAATAATGACGTCATGAATAATATTGACTACGTCATAAACGTGACGTAAACCCTTGGAAGAATGTTGTGGCAAAGAATTCTAATTTATTTTAAATAATAAGAAAAATCAACATGTGCATCGGATTTTAAGCAATGATTTTACTTTGAAATATTGATTTCGTGTACCGGCACCTAAAAAAGGAGTTCCGGCTGGTCACATGACCAACTAGCCTAATAAACCATGATCACGTGACCAACTGACATAATAAACCTAGTCACGTGTTCAAGTGACCGTATATCACCAAGTTTATATCACCCCCTGTTATACGACGGAATTTATGGGAGGTGACAGGATAAAACTCTTTACCAAACAAAAACATTTTGGACTTGTCTAAATCAAAAGTTTTTGCAGCCAAGAAATTAAATGTTAACTCTTTATCAAATGCTAACATTTTGGACTTGGCCAAATTGAAAGCATTTTCTCCTCTTCGAACAAAATTTTCAAAAGCCTTCTTACTTAGAGTCGTTAAAAGAGGATTGTGCGATAAAGGGTTAAGCTCTATTGATCAGCTTTTTCTGTCTGAAATATTATTTCAGGATACAAAAATAGATACGAGGCCACCGCCCATAGACCTTCCTGTAAATATGAGTAAACAGGACATTGTCAGAGCATCAGACTTTAACTTCCTCACCGTATTGGGTAAAGGCAGCTTTGGAAAGGTTAGTTATCCAGACATATTGAAGCCTCTACCTAACAATCGTTTGTTTTTAACCTATAACCTGCTAAATTAGTTAAATGAAACTTTCAAGCTGATAGTGAAATTGCAGATGTTGCTATTTCAAAGTTATTTTAAAGAGAAAAATATCTCCTTATCAGACCGTGTAGATCCAAGATCAGACTGCACATTCTTTGCAGTCGGATCTTGATCTACACTGTCCTCAAAAGGTCCTATATGGGAATATGGTGGCAACCAAAGACAAAACCCATAATTTCAAAAGCATTTGAGTCATTGTTTATGAAAAGTGGATTTAACGCATGAGCATCTGCAAACAGTACTTACTTAGGTCAACCTGCATAGGCTGATCTCGGTCAATACTTTTTGTTGTTGGTCGATTTCCTGCATGTTAAAGGATCAGTCTACCTCATGATTCACTTGGTTTTTAGACAAAGTTTATTTTCGGTATCCATAATTATATGACATGCTTGGTATAATGGATACTGAGATGCATTAAACCCCCTTTCCAGGAGCATGGCTCATTTAACTATTTGTCTGTAAATACTAACATTATACTTTTTGAACCTGTCTGACATTTTATTCTGTAGTAAAGTGTCAACCAACTGACTGACCAAAGTCAAGACATGATCACATTTTTCTGAGTTTTGATGTTGGTCACTTTGAAAAGACTTTTTTTTTTTTTTCGGGGGGGGGGGGGGGGGGGATTAAATTGGTATGTGGTATGTTGCCCTACTGAAAAGGCATTTATGGCTCAGTGGTAAAGTGTAGGACTCATAACCTGGAGGCCCCAGGGTTCTAGCTTCACTCAAACCACTGGGTTTTTCATTGGAGTGTCCTTGGGCAAGACACTATAGAGCCCTAGCCTAGTACTGGTGAAACCCAGGACATACATGAATAAGCAAGGTGTGGCTGATACAGCTGAAATACATGTAATGTTAAAAGTCATGTAAAACACCATTCAATTTATCAACTACCAATGAAATCCTATGGAAAATGCCATAAAAGCAATATGAGACTGCTTGCTGTACATGATCTACACTGTTTCTATTGAGTTGTTGAAATTACATTTCATAAGTCTTTTCTACATTTCATAAGGTGGTTTTAGCAGAAAGAAAAGGCACGGATGAACTATATGCCATTAAAATTCTCAAAAAAGATGTGATAATCCAGGATGATGATGTAGAATGTACAATGATAGAAAAACGTGTTCTGGCATTACCGAAGAAACCCCCATTTCTAGTTCAGCTACATTCCTGTTTTCAAACAATGGTAAGTGATTGTATTACAGAGCCCCTGAATTAAAGGTGAGGAAGATGTTCTTATTTCAAGATCCTTGGTCTTTCAGCAAACTCCTGTTTTGTTGGTACAAGTATGAATTTGATGATTGTAAAAATTCCATTTTAGCATTAGAACCATAGATTTAGATGGATTTTGCAGTGTTAAGACAAAAAGGCAGGGTTGCTGTAAAAGTAGCTTTAGAGTGTCATAGCTTTTTTGCAACTAAATTTCTTTTACAATACTTTAACTGAAGAAAGATGACATATTTTTGATATACAATAAGCACTGGTAAAAGAAACTATACGAAGGCATGGATAGGTGCATTAGTCCCTATGATATGACTGATTGATTGATTATATGTTGTTTAACACCGTTTTCAACATTATTTCTGTGCACATATCCATGCTTTCCTGATGTTTCTTGTACCAGTACTATGCACAGTATTCTTTCCAAGCCACTGGCTGCTCTCCCACATAACCAGCGTCGAAACAGTGGTCAGCGGAGAGAGAGGAATGAATCCAGTTGCAATGACTATCATCAGTCCTCAGAAATTAGCTGAGCTGGGGATCAAACCAGCGACCTCCTGTTCTCAAGTCCTGTGCGCTACTGACTGAGCTGTGAGGGCTTGGCCATGATATGACTGAAATAATAGTGAAAATGTCATTAAACAACAAACCAACCTTTAATATTTTAATAGGAAGATGTCAGTTTTTTTTTTTTTTTTTCAACTTATGCTCCATAAAGAACAAAATACAACCAGCCAGAAGACTTTTTGAGATGAACTGTTACCATGTTCTTTAACCCTCTACCACACAATCCCGACTTTTAATGACCCTGAGAAAGAAACCTCTGGAAAACATTGTGGGAAAAAGAGAAAATGCTGGTAAACAGCATTTTCTCTGTTTCCCACAATGTTTTCTACCCTTCCCAAGACAAATATTTTTTTATTTTTCAGTCACAGTTTTCTGTTGTCTGCAAATGCTTTCAAATTAGACAAGTGTAAAATTTTGTAGTTTGCTAAAGAGTTTAAAAAAAAACACTATATTTCTGATACAATGCCATCTGTATAATCATGTTAAACCTCTCATATCACAAAATAAGTTTGTTCATTAGAATATTCTCATACATTTCAGGATCGTTTATATTTTGTTATGGAATATGTAAATGGTGGAGATTTAATGTTTAGAATACAACAAGAGGGGAAATTCAAGGAACCTGTGGCAGTGTATGTATATATGCATATTTGAATTAGGTCATTATCTCTTTGAACAAATTTGCAGCTGGTGACAATGTGAAAACATTGTGTTAAGAGAATTAATTCACCATTACAAGCAATTTTTTTTGTTTTGAAAAATGCTTTAAAAAGTGGGGAAGTTGTAAGACAGAAATCTCTTTTATCTGAATAATTCTTCTCAGCTTCTGAAAGTTTAATATGCAGTTGGATAAATGTATATTTTCAGCTCACCTGAGCACGAAGTGCTCAAGGTCTGCTTTTATGATCGTGCTGTGTCCGGTGTCTGCCGTGTGTCGTCCGTCGTCAAGGCGTCAACATTTACCTTGTGTGCACTCTAGAGGCCACATTTTCAATCAAATACTCATGAAACTTGGTCAGAATGTTTGTCTTGATGAAATCTTGGACAAGTTTTAAATTGGGTCATGCTGGGTCAAAAAAGTAGGTCACCAGATCAGATTTTTGAAAAACTTTGTTTGCACTCTAAAGGCCACATTTTTAGTCTGATACTTATGAAACTTGGTCAGAATACTTATCTTGTTAATGTCTCGGACAAGTTTGAAACTGGGCCATGTCAGGTCAAAAAGTAGGTCAATGGGACAGATCCTTAAAAAGCCTTGTGTGCATTCTAGAGGCCATATATTCAGCCAGAAACTGATGAAACTTTGTCCGAATGTTTGTTTTGATGATATCTCCGACAAGGTTGAAATTGGGTCATGTCAGGTCAAAAAGTGGGTCGGTCACCAGATCAAATTTTTGAAAAACTTTGTGTGCACTCCAGAGGCCACATTTTTAGTCTAATACTTATGAAACTTGGTTAGAATACTTGTCTTGATGATGTATCAGACAAGTTTGAAAATGGGTCATGTTGGGTCAAAATGTAGGTCACTGGGCCAAATCTTAGAAAAACCTTTTGTGCACTCTAGAGGTCACATTCTCAGCCTGAAACTCATGAAACTAAGTCAGAATGTTTGTTTTGATGATATATCTCAGAAGTTTGAAATTGGGTTGTGTCGGATCAAAAAGTAAATCACTCTGCCAAATTTTTGAAAAACCTTGTTTGCACCCTAGTGGCAAGATTTTCATCCCGATACCCATGAAACTTGATCAGAATGTTTGTCTTGATGAAATCTAGCATAATTTCAACATTGGGTCATGTCAGGTCAAGAAGTAGGTCATTGGGCCAGATCTTTGAAAAAACTTGTGAGCACTCTAGATGCCACATTTTCAGACCAGTTCGAATGAAAATTGGTGAGAAAGTTTGTCTTGATGATATATCAGACAGGTTCAAAATTGGGTCATGTTTGGTAAAAAAAATAGGTCACTGGGACAAATCTTTAAAAAAAAAAACCTTGTTTGCAATCTGGGGGCCACAATTTTCTGTTCGATACTCATACAATATGGCCAGAATGTTTGTCTTGCTGACATCTCTTACAAGTTCAAAAAAGGTTAAGTAGGTCAAAAAGTAGGTCACAAACACTTATGTGTTTTACATCATCACAATCAGGATATCTCCAGTTTTATCAGTCCTAGATGACTTTACTCAGGTGAGCGCTTAAGGGCCAATGGCCCTCTTGTTTTCTATTGCTGAGCTCTGAGTTCAGTGGTAAGAGAAGGTCTTGTAATGGTATCAAAAGATTGCGAGGTTAAATCCCTGTCCCGGCCAAACTTAAGTCCAAAGACTGATGAAAATTTTTAACACATGACTGGTCACTTCCTAACTACCGGTATTCAGTATATTTTGGGCATGGTCTACATGACAATATCACCATTAGCATGGCAAAAAATATGGTATGAAATACTGGTAAATAGATTCTTGGACAAGCAGAAAGGTGTGCTGCTGTCATGATATACCTGAAATATAGTTGGAAACGCTGCTGAAAAAAAACAAACACAAGTCATGCATTAATGACATTTGATATATCTTTAATTCTTTAACAAACGACAAAATTTTGGACTGGACCAAATTGAAAGCATTCTCAGACAACAAATTTAATGAAGCTCAAATGATGATTTCTGTGTTTGATAGGGTAGAAAACATTGTGGGAAAAGGAGAAAATGCTGGTAACCAGCATTTTCTCCTTTTCCCACAATGTTTTCAAAAGCCTTTTCTTTCGGGGTCTTTAAACCTTGGGATTGTGTGCTAAAGAGTTAAGCACAATAATTTTTTGGAACTCAGTACACAGTGTCTTGATGCATGTCTAAAGGTAATTGCGATGATCCTAATCATGCAACAGCTTGCCTAGCGTATGCAAAATGCATGCAAAAGGGTAATTGGTCTGATTATTTAGTATTAATTGTTTCAAGTCATTTAGTAACATAGCTAGGAACGGGAGACATTGGCTGTAGAGGTAGAGCCTTGGCCTCTTCAAATCTTGTGATGAGTGCATCAACCTTTGGGGCTACCCACACATGGCGCAAGTACTGGTTAAGCATCATGTAAAGCAACCATCAAGAGTGAAGTGAATAATCCTTTACCACATAATGCCAACTTTTATCGACCCTGAGAAAGAAAACTTTTGAAAACATCGTGAGAAAAGGAGAAAATGCTGGTAGCCAGTATTTTCTCCTTTTCCCACAATGTTTTCTACCCTTTCCAAAACAAATTTTAATTTTTGTTTAACATCTATTTTGTCGTCTACAAATGTTTTCAATTTGGACAAGTCTAAAATTTAGTCATTTGGTAAAGAGTTACCATGGATTGTGGAACTTGTTTTGCTATTATTGACGCTGATGAATTTTAGTTGTAGAACTTTTTTTCACAATCAATATAAAACAAATAAACTACCATAGTATACTTATTAGGGATGAATTAAGATTACCTGTACTTGGGAATATTGTTTGCTTGGCTGCCAATAAAGTAATGACCAGTGTCTCGTGAGATATGCATATCAATCCTTTTTTGTCTGATGCAGTTGTTGGGGTTAAAAATCATTTAGAATTACATTGTAATTCTCAAGAATTTTATTTCAGAGGAATGAAATGTATGATTGGTTCAGCCTATTGTTCAGCTTATCAAAAATTGTTCTACTTTCTAAATCTGAAAATTAGACTAGAAATGCTATGTAGAATGGTTTGTGTATGAGGCCCATGGTTTGGCACCTTGGGATAATTATGGCTCTAGCAATTTCTTGGTGCTAAAAGGATCACTGTTTGTTCATCATGGCAAAGGGATTATGTAGAGAGAGTAGAGAGTAAAAACTGTCTGGATTTATGGCAGATTTTCTTGATGAACTGGGCAGATAAGCTTATGGGTTCTCCAGGGACTGTCGTAGATCTGTCTCAACATGGCAGATTACATATAGATGACAGAGATACCAAGATGTATGGCTAGCAAAAAAGCAAGCAATACAAATGATTTGTCTGAAAGATATTAGAATTGTCTGCACAACATTTTTTTTTAACCTTTCACTAAATAGCCCAATGTTTTTATGTGGCAGAGGTAGAAGGTTTTTAGCTCCACTGGCCAAAGGCCTGTGAGCTTATGTCATGGCTTAGTGTCGGTTGTGCGTACTTCTATGCCTTAACTTTTATTTCATACATCTTCTTCTCTGGAGCCACCAATCCGATTTTGACCTAACTTTACAGAAATTATCCTTTCTTAGTCTTTTTTCAGAATTACTTGGAAAACTTTGATTCCGTAAAAAAAACTCTGGTTGCCATGGTAACAAAGATGAAAAAGATTGAAAATGGGATCAAAATTTGCCCTGCCCCAGAGGTCTGAAGCTTTAAAAATGGCTATTAAACTGAAAGCTATAACAATCCTCTTGTTCTTAACGATAAGGCATAGGGCCGCCAAATTTTGCAAGTGCCTTATAGCAGATAACCACCATTTTCTCCTTTTTCCACAATGTTATCTATTGGTAGAGAGACATACTTTATCTTTTGAGCCAGATTTATTTTGTTGTCTGCAGCAGCTTTTAATTTAGTCCAGACCAAAATTTTGTTGTTTGGTAAAGTGTTAAGGAATTATGGTTAGTATGGAGGACGTAAGTATCAAGAATTACAAGGCTGTTCTTTATCAGAATATAACCATAAAGTAACAGACAATATGTATCAGTCCAAGATCAGTCTGCATATAAACAGAGATCTCATCTTTGTCATCTTCAGATGCTTTCAATTTGGATGAGTCTAAAAATCGTGGTTTGGGAAAGAGTTAAACGAAATTTCTTGATAAATGTTTTGAGAATGTCAAGGGTTATTTTTATTTATATTTTACAGGTTTTATGCTGCCGAAATAGCCATAGGTCTCTTCTATTTACATAAACAGGGGATAATTTATAGGTAAGTTTTTTTTTTTTACCCTGTAACTCCTACTAGCAACTATTTCGTTTGTCCACCTATAACATTGAGACAAAATAATAAATTAGTTGCAATACATAGTTCTTTTGCCACAATACTTTTATGTTCTCAAATGTATTTATTTGTTGCAAGGCACATGAAAGCACCAGCACAGAACTGGTGATATTCAGGAAACACAGTGAGCTGTCCTCATGATATGAAATGAATAAAGCTGAAACTGGCATGAAACACCATTTAATCTGTTACCAGATAGTCCCATGTTAAAACAACCTTGAGAAAAAAGGCTTTTTGAAAACATTTTGGGAAAAGGAGAAAATACTGGTAACCAGCATTTTCTTTTTCAGATGTTTTGTACCCATCCAAAGGTCAATTTTTGGGCACATTTAATTTTGTCACCTGCATATTCTCTCAGTGAACATGTCCAGAATTTAATCATCTGGTTTTACAGTTAATCTATCAGTCTTTTACACCTTATCTTTTTGCAGGGATTTGAAATTAGACAATGTCATGTTAGATGCAGAAGGCCATGTAAAAATAGCTGACTTTGGAATGTGTAAAGAAGGAATTCTGAACGACAGAGTAACAAAGACATTCTGTGGAACCCCTGATTACATTGCTCCAGAGGTTGGTTTTTACCCATTACCTCCTGAAACAAATCTGTACACGACCAATTTGAAAGCATGCTTGTAAAAGATGGGTTATCAACGTTTACTCCTTGAGTGAAGAATAAACCCAACAATCATTTTTAGCTCTGTTGTTGTCGAAGAAAATGTCAAGGTATTGTCATGGCCCTGGCGTTGTCATCTCCATGGTTGTTGTGCAAAAACTATGACATTTTTAAATATCTCTGTGATTACTTAACCCTTTCCCAAACAAGCCCTGGTTTTCACGTGTCTGTAGTACAAGTCTTTTGAAAACACTGTGGGAAAAGGAGAAATTGCTCGTCACGAGCAATTTCTCCTTTTCCCACAGTGTTTTCTACCCTTTTTAGCTCACCTGAGCACAAAGTGCTCAAGGTGAGCTTTTGTGATCGCCCAATGTCCGTCGTACGTCGTCCGTCGTCCACAATTTCTTTAAACATCTTCTCCTCCTAAACCACGGGGCCAATCTTGATGAAACTTGGCAGGGATGTTCCTCAGGTGAAGCTCTACCAAAGTTGTTCAAGAGATTGAATTCCACCCATAACTCTGGTTGCCATGGCAACCAAAAGGAAAAAAATAGCAAAATCTTTAAAAATCTTCTTCTCTGAAACTAGAAGGCATACAGCTTTGATATTTGGTATGTAGAATCTCCTAGTGGACCTCTACCAAGTTTGTTCATATGATGTCCCAGGGGTCAAAACTGGCCCCGCCCCGGGGGCCGCAAGTTTCGAACATAGGAACAAAGAAGGAAAACTTTAAAATTATTCTTCTCTGAAACTGGAAGGCATTGAGCTTTGATATTTGGCATGTAGCATCTCCTAGTGGACCTCTACCAGGTTTGTTCATATGACGCCCCTGGGGTCAAAACTGGCCCCACCCCGGGGGTCACAAGTTTCGAACATAGGAACAAAGAAGGAAAACTTTAAAATTCTTCTTCTCTGAAACTGGAAGGCGTGAAGCTTTGATATTTGGCATGTAGCATCTCCTAGTGGACTTCTACCAAGTTTGTTTATATGACGCCCCTGGGGTCAAAACTGGCCCCGCCCCGGGGTTCACAAGTTTCGAACATAGGAACAAAGTATGAAAACTTTAAAATTCTTCTTCTCTGAAACTGGAAGGTGTGGAGCTTTGATATTTGGCATGTAGCATCTCCTAGCGGACCCTCTACCAAGTTTGTTCATATGATGTCCCTGGGGTCAAAACTGGCCCCGCCCCGGGGGTCACAAGTTTCAAACATAGGAACAAAGAATGAAAATTTTAAAATTCTTCTTCTCTGAAAATGGAAAGCGTAGAGCTTTGATATTTGGCATGTAGCATCTCCTAGTGGACTTCTACAAAGTTAGTTCATATGATGTCCCTGGGGTCAAAACTGGCCCCACCCCGGGGGGTCACAAATTTCGAACATAGGAACAAAGAAGGAAAACTTTAAAATTATTCTTCTCTGAAACTGGAAGGCATGGAGCTTTGATATTTGGCATGTAGCATCTCCTAGTGGACCTCTACCAAGTTAGTTCATATGATGTCCCTGGGGTCAAAACTGGCCCCACCCCGGGGGTCACAAATTTCGAACATAGGAACAAAGAAGGAAAACTTTAAAATTATTCTTCTCTGAAACTGGAAGGCATGGAGCTTTGATATTTGGCATGTAGCATCTCCTAGTGGACCTCTACCAAGTTTGTTCATATGACGCCCCTGGGGTCAAAACTAGCACCGCCCTGGGGATCATAATTAAATAGGTACCTTGTGGGCACTCTAGAGGCCACATTTATTGCTCAAATGACCTGAAATTTGGTCAGAATGTTTGTCTTCATAAAATCTCGGATGAGTTTGGATTTAGGTCACCTGGGATCATAAACTAGGTTACTAGTTCAAATTAAAATAATTCCTTGTGGGCACTCTAGAGGCCACATTTTTGGCTCAAATGACTTGAAAATTGGTCAGAATGTTTGTCTTGATAAAATCTAACATTAGTCCGAATTTGGGTCATGTGGGGTCTTAAATTAGGTCACTTGGTCAAATTAAAGAAATACCTTGTGTGCACTCTAGAGGCCGCATTTATTGTTCAATTTATTTGAAAATTGGTTAAAATGTTTCTCTTGAGGAAATCTATGATGAGTTCAAAAGTGCGTCACCTGGGGTCATAATCTAGGTCACTAGGTCAAATTAAAGAAATACATTGAGGGCACTCTAGAGGCAACATTTCTTGCTCCATTGACTTGAAAATTGGTCAGAATGTTTGTCTTGATGAAATATCAGATGAGTTTGATATCGGATCACCTGGGGTCATAAACTAGGTCATTTGGTCAAATTAAAGAAATACCTTGTAGGCACTCTAGAGGCCACATTTATTGCTCAAATGACCTGAAATTTGGTCAGAATTTTTGTCTTGATAAAATCTCCAATGGGTTTGGATTTCGGTCACCTGGGGTCATAAACTAGGTCACTAGGTCAAATTATAGAAATACCTTGTGGGCACTCTAGAGGCCACATTTTTTGCTCAGTTGACCTGAAATTTGGTAAGAATGTTTGTCTTGATAAAATCTCAAATGGGTTTGGATTTGGGTCACCTGGGATCATAAACTAGGTCACTAGGTCAAATTAAAGAAATACCTTGTGGGCACTCTAGAGGCCAAATTTTTTGCTCAATTGACTTGAAAATTGGTCAGAATGTTTGTCTTGATAAAATCTCACATGAGTCTGAATTTGGGTCAACTTGGATCATAAACTAGGTCATTAGGTCAAATTAAAGAAATACCTTTTGGGCACTCTAGAGGCCACATTTATTGCTCAGTTGACTTGAAAATTGTTCAGAATGCTTGTCTTGATAAAATCTCTTGAAAAAATCTAGGATGAGTTTAAAATTGGGTCACCTGGGTCATAATCTTGGTCACTAGGTCAAATTAAAGAAATACCTTGTGGTCACTCTTGAGGCCACATATCTTGCTCGACTGACTTGAAAATTGGTCAGAATGTTTGTCTTGATGAAATATTGGATAAGTTTGAAATTGGGTCACCTGGGGTCATAAACTAGGTCACTTGGTCAAAATAAAGAAATACCTTGTGGGCACTCTAGAGGCCACATTTATTTCTCAATTGATTTAAAAATTGGTCCAAATGTTTGTCTTGATAAACCCTACATGAGTCTGAATTTGGGTCATGTGGCGTCTTAAATTAGGTCACTAGGTCAAATTAAAGGTCAAATTAAAGAAATACCTTGTGGGCACTTTAGAGGCCACATTTATCGTTCAATTGATTTGAAAATTGCTTAAAATGTTTGTCTTGATGAAATCTAGGATGAGTTCAAAATTGGGTCACCTGGGCTCATAATCTAGGTCACTAGGTCAAATGAAAGAAATACCTTTAGGGCACTCTAGAGGTCACATTTCATGCACAATTGACTTGAAAGTTGGTCAGAATATTTGTCTTGATGAAATATTGGGTGAGTTTGAAATTGGGTCAGCTGGGTCATAAACTAGGTTACTGGGTCAAATTTAAGAAACACTTTGTGGGCACTCTAGAGGCCACATTTATTGCTCAATTAACTTGAAAACTGTTCAGAATGTTTGTCTTGATAAATTTTTTGACGAGTTCTAAATTGGGTCATGTGGGGTGATAATTTAGGTCACTAGGTCAACTTACGGAAATTCCTTGTGGATGCTCTAGAGGCCACATTTTAAGCTCAATTGACCTGACAATTGGTCAGAAATTGGATCATGCACGTTGAGTGAATTTCGCCTGTTGACTCAGGTGAGCGACCCAGGGCCATCATGGCCCTCTTGTTGAGAACTTTCTGCCATTTTCATCAAATTTAAAATTGTTGTCTGCAAACTCTTTCAATTTGGACCAGTCCAAAATTTGTGGTTTGGGAAAGGGTTAAGATACCAGTATTTACAGTACACTCCTCGCGTTTTTTGCTCAAGTCCGCGAGCCGCGACGGACCAATTTGTCCGCGGCAAATCTGCTGTACAGGTATCGTCCGCGGAAACGCGGCGGACGTGTCACCGCGGCCTCAGAAAATATCGGGCAACTTCACAGCTGGAGGTAAACGCGGTGGATCGCGGCGACTGTGCGAGGGATCGCGGGGGAAAATTCGCCAGGATGACTGTAAATTTTTATACATAAATATCTGTAATTTTCCCCACTGTTTTGGGAACCAGAAACTAATTCTTCCATTACGACCGCAACATTTTCGTACCATTAAATGCGGATATAAGCTTTGCCAACAGGGATTACTTAAGTTAGGATGCCACGAAACGTTATATATCATTTTAATCAGCTATTCGCTAAGTTACAAATTTGTAGGCCTATCCCATATTTAGTGTTAGCGATATGAAATTTCGAATTTCGGATTAAAAGTGCAATTTCATGCTGGATTCCAAAAACCGAAAACCAAAGTTACTACTTCTTGATTGTTTGTGACTCACAAGCGTGTACTTTAAAAGAGGAAAAACTCCGACTGGAATCCCAATTAATAACTTAACCCATAGAGCGCCGAAAATCCATAACATAATCTACAATTTAATTTGAAAAAAAAAGAAACCCAAGAACCAGCATTTTTTCCATGTTGTTTTCGTCCTACAAGAGCGCTAGGTGTACATCCAAAATCAGACTGCACATTTCGTGCAGGCTGAACTTAATTTATGTAAGTCGCAAAGGCAATTATTGTTGTGAATGCCGTTTAATGGGTTAAAGAGCAAAAACGTGTTTTCAATGTAGCATTCACGAAAATTTACCAGTACACTCGCAGTCTGAAACTGCACACTAGAAAAAAAAAAGCACTATTTTAAAGTTCATGTACAACAGGTTCCAGGTATATTTTCATCACACATTCTTTCTTACCCTTCATTAAATGAAACAGATAGAGCAGTTATTAGCCATTCCTTTTTTTTTTTATTCTGATGATAATTAAAAACTTAAACACAACTTAAAAATTATACTACCCTGTACGTGTATATTATCACACTGTTTATCGTCATTTTCTCAGTCTCTGGGTGTAAGGAAACCAAAGGGTAACGAATAAAACTGTACATATTATATTTAGCTTTTTCAAAATGCAGGCTGGATCGTCAGAAAAACAAAACATCGGTCCACATTTTGAACTAAAATGATCCTCTTGTTCTCTTAAATAAAAACCCGCTCTTTTCATTGCCTTCTAACCCTTTACCAAAACATTCCCTGATTTTTTTTAAAACACTGAGGTAGAAGCATTTTGAAAACATTGTGGGCTAAGGAGAAAATGCTGGTAACCAGAATTTTCTCATGTTCCCACAATGTTTTCTACTCTGCTAGAAACAAATTTCAATTTTTGAGTAACATTTATTTTGTCCGTCTGCAAGTGCATTCAATTTTGACCTGTCTAAACTTTTGTTGTTTGGTAAAGGGTAAAATAACATATGCAAACTTAACACAAAAGAGAGACAAGGGTTAACTCGGTATTTCTTTGATGTTGGGTATAGCACTCCGGCAGTGTGAAGTACTGTCCCAGTTGTTAGTTCCATATGCACGTGTCATACTAAACCGACTGACACTTTTTTATACGACCTTATCTAACCCTTCTTAAATATTTACGACTTAGATTCCGACGATGGATTTATACCAGTCCATTTGGTAAGTCAAAATAACTATAGATCTGTTTAATTTTCTGTAAGAAATTAAAAAATATTTGAATAGCAGCGAATGTCTAGAAATATGTCGCTTAAAATGTCCGGAATATTTTCTCCTTTTTTTTTCACCAAAGTTATTTTTAAACCGAAAAAACGGATACATTTCCCTCTCGTCATTTTGCTGCCATTAGGCCTAGATATTGGCGGATCCCATCCCATCAACTTTGCTGAACATAGTGTTATCTTTTGGACTTGAAGGTTATCCCGGCTAGAATATCTCGCCATATCGCAACAGATTTAGCTCATTACCAAATGACAAAATTTGAGGTTTGTCCAAATCGAAAGCATTTGCAGACGACAAAATAAAAGTGGCAGAAAATTTGAAATTTGTTTTGTGAAGGGTAGAAAACATTGTGGGAAGAGGAGAAAATGCCGGTTACCAGCATTTTCTCCTTTTCCCACAATGTTTTCTAAAGGCTTCTTTCTCGGGGGCGTCAAAAGTAGGGATTGTGTGGTAATGGGGTTTAACTTTCGGCACTTTGGTAGTTTTCGAAAACGAGACTGGGGTTCTCTTCAGCATCTCAAACCTTTCAGCATAAAGCTGCTTTTGCAGAGAAGACCAAGATCAGAAAACGTAATGCGTTCACATCTTGGAACTTAACTGTCTGAGAATATGAAAGACTTTTTATTATATTCAAGTTCCCAGAAGGCAGATTCGAGAGAGATTGACTTGTTTCTCAAACAATTTAAAATAAATATGTTTAAACTAACAGGCAATTAAAGAAGAAGGAAATGGATTAAAATGTCTACTAAAAGGAGTGAACTCAATTGGATACACAATATTATTTCTATTTCATCATCGTTTAGGGAAAAAAACCTATATATGAAATAATATGTCAATAGAAATTGTTACAACAAAAAACAAAATCACCATTGCACTAAATAAAGCCGTTTCCCTTCGAACTGGTAATCGGATGACCTACGAAAACAACCATACAGTGAGTTATTTTCTCGTTGAGTGCAAATTGAAATGAGCCATACTCTGTGAAAAATGGTTCTAATGCATATCCTCGACGCACCAAGCAAGCCATCACAAAACATGGATCCATTTCAGCTTTTTTTTGTGTGTGAAAGGGTGCAAAACATTGTGCAAAATTTATGGAAAATGATGGTTACCAAAATGTTCTTCTTTTCCCTTCACGTGATTTTTTTTCCTAACAGCATCGTTGAACCTGGGACGATGTGTTAAAGATTTGAAAATCTCAAATTTTGCGCACCAGCATATGATTTATATTTCTTCACTGCGGACAGGTCAATCTTTTAACCTTTCACAAATCAGTTCTGTGCCTTAACCCATTACCACACAGCAAAATTTTAGACCTATCCAAATAGAAAGCGTTTGCAGACGACAACTTCGAGGTGGCTCAAATGGTGTAATTTTGTTTTAACCCTTTCCCAAACAAGCCCTGGTTTTCACGTGTCTGCAGTACAAGTCTTTTGAAAACACTTTGGGAAAAGGAGAAATTGCTCGTAACGAGCAATTTCTCCTTTTCCCACAGTGTTTTCTACCCTTTTGGAGAACTTTCTGCCATTTTCATCAAATTTTAAATTGTCGTCTGCAAACTCTTTGAATTTGGACCAGTCCAAAATTTGTCGTTTGGGAAAGGGTTAATAGGGTAGAAAACTTTGTTAGAAAAGGAGAAATTGCTGGTTACCAGCATTTTCTCCTTTTCCCACAATGTTTTCAAGAGGCGTCTTCCTCAGGGGTGTCATAAGTCGTCAGTGTGGTAAAGGGTTAATGACCCTGATGGTGAGTCTTCGAATATGATGTTACAGCGGGCTTTCGACATTTTTTCCCCTCTCTTTTCACAATACATTCGACCGTTTCAAAGAAATATTCCGGAATATTCGTAACTTTTTTCTTCTCTTTCCGCCATGTTTTCAAAAGTTGTTTATCTAAGGGTCGATATAACTCGGAATTGTGCCATAAAATGAGAGCCAACAGCCGATTCTACACTAGATACTGTATTTCTTATTCATTCATTGAATTTATGGTTTGGGATTAGATCAAACTACATATTTTGGACAGCCTCATCACAGCGTTCAAATTTTAGTCGTCTTCTGTAACATAAAGGGTTTACTCGTGCTTGAAAAACGGTACTGTAAATTCGGTAACTGTTTGGAAGGACTCCCTCATTGTGTCAGGAATACGCAATGTCGTTTAATCTCCGACACCCGCTGAGATTGCCCAGTGTGCGCCTTCGGTCATAGTGCACTCTCGTAAAATCATAATATACGCTTAGACACCCTTTATGACCCTTTACCCAGTAATTCCGAGTGTGAATGATTTTTTCGGAAGAAAAAATTAAGTGTAATTTTCCCATTTCCAAAATTCTCTTCGGTTTTTTCAGATACTACTCCTACAGAATGAGGAAAAACCGACATATCTGTACGGCTTTGCAGCATTTGCTCTTACAATATGGACCCAATATCATTAAGGGCATTCTGTGCAGTATGATCTTGATTTATAAAGCCCTTCTGTAGCTCTCAGCTGCGTTATGGTTATTTGTTCCTTAGACAACACGATTATTTTGAACTTTTATCTAAGCAATCGTTCATTCATAAGTTTGGGAAATTATATCCTGATAATATCTCTATATTATTCGCTATGCATTTGTTATTGTACAAAGTTTTTGATCCTATCAAAGAACAATTGTACCATTCTAGCCACGATTGTAGAAAAAAAAAGTATCAGGAAAAAAGGAATCAGGATAAAAAGTATCACAAAAAAAAGTATCAGGAAAAAAAAGCATCAGTTCTCAAAAAAGAAACTAAGTTAATATGTTATTTATCGTAGATATTTGGTTGATAGGTTATATTGATTTTGTCAAAAAAAAATGTGGATATTTGTATATCTTTTACTTTTTCTGGCCTTAGATTGAGAAGAAATGTGCAAACACTTGTGTTTGTTGATACCTACAAAGGGTTAGGCAATAACAATAGTCAAATGTTTTTGACTTGTGCAAATTCATAATTTTTACAGAAACTGATTCTTTTTTTCCTGATACTTTCTTTCCTAGCAAAAATTGATACTTTTTTCCGATACTTTTTTTCCTGATACTTTCTTTCCGATTACCTCCAGCCACAATGAAATGAAAAAGTTGGTTTAGTGGGTAAATTTCATTCCTAATACAGACAGTGTAGATCCAAGATCAGATTGCATACACTATGCAGTCTGCTCTTGATCTATACTGCCTATTAACAGTCCTTAACCCGTTACCACACAATCCTACTTTTCACACCCCTGAGAATGAAGCCTATAGAAAACATTGTGGGAAAAGGAGAAAATGCTGGTAATCAGCATTTTCTCCTTTTCCTACAATGTTTTCTACCTTTCACAAAACAAAATTTCAAATTTTCAGTCACTTTTATTTTGTCGTCTGCAAATGCTTTCAGTTTGGACTAGTCTAAAATATTGTCCTTTGGTAATGGGTTAAATCGTGCATAACAGGTTAAGGATTGGTGAATGTCTGCATGGGGGAAAAGGAAATTTAAACAGAACAGAACGACCCTTTTATTCACCCAGGTACAAACATATATAATGTTTAAAGCGTCATTTAAACATTATATAAACCTTTAATATTAAATCCACTCAATATTCTTCGGAGACAGAGTGAATAATTTTAACTTGTATAAACCTTCAATATCATTTGCATTACAATAATTTTTTGTATATGTATACTACTTGTTGACATAACTAATAACAATTTAATCCTCAAAGTCAAATGTGGGAAAAGATAGTGCAACCTTCTTTGCTTTTCGGGAATTTTCTGCTGAAAAGTGTGCTTTAACCCTTTCCCAAACAAGCCCTTGTTTTTACGTGTCTGCAGTACAAGTATTTTGAAAACACAGTGGGAAAAGGAGAAATTGCTCGTCACGAGCAATTTCTCCTTTTCTCTTAGTGTTTTCTGTTCCTTCGGGTGATTTTCTGCCATTGTTATGAAAATTAAAATTGTCGTCTGCAAACTCTTTCAGTTTGGAAGAGTCTAAAATTTGTCGTTTGGGAAAGGGTTAAAACGATTGATAACATGTCCGAGTATAAATATATCTTGATTTTCAACATGCTTGCCTTTGATTTTTACTTCCTAGTAAATACTAGCAGTGGATATTTTGCTTTTCTCGGGGGATTCTCTTTTTGCCCGTTTCAGTGTATAAGATATTTTTTCTCTTGTCATTCTAGCAAATAACCAGGTGTTTACCGAGAAAATTGAACTTTAAATAAGAGCCATACTCTGTAGAAAGAGGACTAAATGCCTCTGCGGAAAGTTTCGATTCAGGTCTGCCCGTGCAGTCAACGCAGGCTGACCTGAGCCAAAACTTTTCGCTACAAGTCAATTTTCTGTACAATATGTCAGAAGCGTACTCTATCTAATGATTGAGCGAGGCATTACAAAATTATGGATCTACGAAATTCATTCTTTGTAAACAACCAATGCAATCATTAAAGAGATGACGCTTATAGCAGAGAAAAAAATGATAACCGAAAATAATATTAGCTTCATTTTTTTTTTTTAGATAAATGAAAGAGACTACTATAGTAAATAAATGTATATGGAATGAAGACATTGAAATCCATTCGTTCTTTCCTTCTTACACTCGCCCACGCAATTTTTGACTCGTTCACTATTTTTTATCATAGAGCCAATTACACCTTCTGGCATTAATTACATGACACTGTCACTTCCTATCGCTGATAAGGCATCATATGTCTAATACCAAGTTACTAAGATTTTGTGGAGGTGATAAATTGTCATTCTTAACCCATTACCACACAGTCCCTACTTTTGATGCCCCTGAGAAAGAAGCCTTTGAAAACACTTTTCCCACAGTGTTTTCTACCCTTCCCAGAACAAATTTCAATTTTTAAGTCACCTTTATTTTGTCATCTGCAAATGCTTTCAATTTGGACGATTCTAAAATTTTGTCGTTTGGTAAAGAGTTAACAGAAGTTGGTTTTTGAAAGAAAAATCATGAGAACAATGACTGGCCCCATCATAGCAAGATAATATTACAGTGTATTCGAACGGCAACCGGAAAGAACGTATAAATGGAAAGAATCGGAAAAAAGTATCAATTTTTGCCAGAAAAGCAAGCATCGCGAAAAAAGATTCGGTTTTTGTCAAAGCTGTTTCTTTCAAACAATTATTGTAAATGATATGATTAAACTTTTTTTAAGTGCGAGATGGAAACAATTTGTTTCTCTTATCACGTTTTTAAGGACTTTCTACGTTCTCAAGTTGTGAAAAATGTAATTTTGTAAGAGTTGGGAATATTGTAAGAAAAGCGATAGTTTAAGATAATTTCAGAAATGTAATTAAAAGGATGATTAAAGACAGTATATCATTAACAGTTTGGCAATATCATTGACTTTAAAAATTAAAGTGAACACTATTACACCTCAATTAGGATTATACAGTTTGCACAATTCTTCCATATCTCAGGTCACAAAAAGTAAAAAAATAACATTTCTTGAACAAAGTCAATTTAACTTATCAACTAACGCTAAAATTTTCAAGTCACATACATGTGCTTTAATAAGATTAGTCTCTTTGTCAACCGATACTTTTTCCCCTGCTACTTTTTTCCGGTTTTTCCTGCAGTCTATTCAAACACCCATTCAGCATGCTAGTAGAACTTAATAGTCGTTCAAGTCTTCCAAGGGTTGTAGAGAAAAGTTATGGCAAATAAAACTTTACAAAACTTATGCCACAATCAGTAAGATTCCATCGTAGAAACCGAGACAAAGAGAAGGAGCGAGAAAGAGATACGGAATAAATAACAAAAATATGTAAGAGGGAAAGAGAGAAATTTTATAAAGAAGGGAATAAATGGAAGAAGGGAAAACAAAACTCGGCGTTTGATGCCCATTTGGAGAAAATTGTTCATTGCTTTTGGATATCGAGGCAAGAGGGAAGGTCGCAAACTCTTTACTAAAGTTTCAGAATTTACGTGAAATAAAAGAATCTTGCATACCACTGAAAAGACAAAAGTGATCTGCAGGTTTTGTGGACCCAAAATGAACATGTACGTTATGTGTGCTCTGACCTTTATCAGCGTTGGTAGTCTTCACGAGCAAAACCCCACACACAAATAGACAGGGAGGTTGACAGGCTTACAAACTGTCGAATTCGTTTGTGACAGGGTAGAAAACATAGTAGTAAAGTATATTGAGTAAATGCTGGTAATCAACACTTTCTCCTTTTCTACTTTATTTTCAAAAGTACCTCAGGGTAGTTAAAACCCGAGATATATGGTAAAATGTTTAAACATGTTTTAATTCTATAGCCGATAAATCGCTTTGCAGTGCTGAATATTATCTGTTGTCTTTTAAAAACTCTTAACGATTCTCACGAAAATACATAAAATTACTTTTTAAAAGAGTAAACTTATACGGTATTTGGGTTAATTCTGGAGTAATTTGCTAACCGAACTAAAAAAATTTACCTGTCTGATCGCGGCGGTATCATCGCGGTCGAATTTATTGCGTAATCAGACCGCCGCGGTCCGCCAGGGATCGCCGCGTTTAACATCGGTCCGGGTTAGTCCGCGTTCACCTATGGTCTAAAATCGCCGCGTTGGGTCCGCGCTAAATACATCGCGGACAGCGAAAATAGCAAAATCCGCGAGGAGTGTACTGTACTTCAAACATGGCCGTACAACCGGGGCAGGTCAAAACAATTTTTGAGTCGCCTGGTTGCGTAGCAACCAGGCTCTCATTGTTATCATCCTGATCTATGGGGTGACGTAGGCATACCTCCGGCCTTGTACTGCTTCCTGGCCGAGTTCCGGTTTACGAGATAAAACATAATTTTCAAATTATTAGGTAAACCCCAGTTTCTGTCGTAAATAACTTAGAATTGTGCCTTTGTGATAATGAATGTGTCTACAAAGACTTAGCTTTTTAACAGTTTAAACCTTTGAAACAATCTTTTCGTCCACATGGGTACACGATATCCCATCGCTTACACAGACGTCATCTCTAAATATAGCGCATTATGTATATATCTAAAAATAGCTGTCGTGACCTAAACAAGTTTGCGGACACGCTGAAAAATGCTCTCCGACGACAAGCGTATTTACTACGACACGCTTTTATTTGTGGACAGTTCTCAGTGAAAATGGTTCGATAATTACCCATTAGAAGTACATTCTAAATCTCACAATCTGTCCTTAATTGTTTAAAGTCTCATTACAACTCAACACTCAACTTACGGTCGAAAAGAGAAAGGCGATACCGAGTTGACATTGAATATTTCAATGGAGATTTTTCCCAACAGTTGGCTATTTTTTTAGAACAAATTTATAACGACTTGGAATGGTTGCATTGCCTTCTTAAACATTCTTACACGTTGCTTCTTCAGAGCTTTTTATTCTAGACTTTAAATACTTTGCACACCAATATTCTAGGTGCACAGAGATCGTACATAGCGTATGTAATGCGCACGGTTCTAGGCTGTACCAAGTCATCGCTTAGCAGGTGCTTTCTGGAATGTAACTGTGCGACAAATATAGATTTTATAATCACGTGACGTGTAACGTCATTTGCACCACGGAATTCTTTATAAATTTACATATTTATGAATCAGTCGCTGTTCAAAGCGGCCCTTATTTTCAGCGTACACCGACCTAACGCTTTACCGATCCATGCAGAGAGAGTGTTTAAAGTGTACTTTTTTTTTATTAATTGTTTTTCGTTTTTAAAGAGGTGAATTTGTAAAAGTCTGCTGCTTTTTTTTTTTAATGTGCGATTAACCTAGATCTAGTATTTATGAAACAACAATTTATTAGTGCGGGTGTCAGAATGCAAGGTTGCAAAAATCTGAATTCACACGGGAATTCGACTTGGAAACTACGCAGTTTTAACAACCAGCAATCTGAGAACTTGACTTTTTACTCCACTATATTTCAAATATAATAGAACATATTAATGTTAAACCCACTCGAACAAGTTCTTTATTGGCGTGTTTGTAATCTTGTAAAGGGTTGTTGTAAAGGGTAATTTAGAGCGAACCGCAAACATTTAGCAGTATACATGTAGATCTCTAAAATTTTCAATTGGTGTGGAAGCAGTACTAATTCCTGGGACGTTATAAAACAGAGACAAAGTTAAAAGGCTGACGATCATGCCATTGTATTGTTTTTCTTGAGCTGTAGCAGCCACATTCTTAGAGTCGACTGTGGACAAAAATTGAACCCAGATAGCAACAAATACAAATTATTTCCAAAGGACAAGTAGATTACTGAGTCAAATATTTGTGTGTGCTCCAGAGACATTTCAGTCCAATGATCATGAAATTGCCAGGCTGTTTGTCTTAATAATAATTTTTGACAAAACCGAAAGTAGGTCACCAGGGGTTAAAAGAAAAAGGCTGTCACTAGGTCAAATCAGACAGAACCGTAATAGATCTAGTACTGTAGAATCCATTTATTTTCAGTCCAGTACTCACGGAACTTGTCAGGCTTAGATTAGATATGGATGAGTTGCAAAAGAGTATTTTTGGTCTGAAAGTTTGTCACTAGATCCAATACCAGAAGACAAAGTTCAATTGAGTTCCATACTAATGTTGCCTAAATGGTCCTCTTGTAAACTTGTTCAAGTGGTTCAACTCTGTTTCTATAAACTTCACAGAAGCTTCAGAACTGAGTAGTAACATTTCAAAATAACAGCCTCTGAAACTGTATAAGCAATTATACCCAAATTTCATATCTAACATCCTGTATTTGGAAAGGACAATTATTGAAATTAAACGATATATGTATAACCATGTTGTCCAATTTTAGAAAATTTGTGTCATATAAAAACAACTTGCTCTAAATCTGGGGAGAAAATGTATTCCCTATTCTACTGAAATTATTCAGAATGCTTGTTTTAGCAAAATGTGTAAGAATGAAGATATACATGTAAGTTAAGTCACCCAGATTCTGAGCTAGAAAAACATTTTTATCAAACTAGAACCATAATTTTTGTCCACATTCTTTACAGGCATTATCAAGCTAGGGAGGAACTGTAAATGTTGATTTAACTTAGACAGTTATTACGCCCCGTTGAATTTCGGGGTAGGGGGGGAGATATGGTTTTCATGTTGTCTGTCCGTCCGTCTGTTCGTCCGTCCGATCTTCCGTCCATTCAAACAGATATGTTCTAAAATCATTGACGAAAGTTAATGAAACTTCATACATGTGGTCCTTATGATAGTTGGCTGATACACGTTTTTTTTTTAAATTAATGCCTTGTCATGGAAAAAGGGCGCTTGATGTCTTTCGGTTGTATTTTGTTTTTGTTTTTAAAGCGGTGTCATAGCAAAAGGGGGTTTGATGTATATTTCCATTCTGGACCAATCTCTTAAACTACTGGACAAAATTTTATGAAAATTCATATTTATATTGTTTATCATAAGCCACAGACAATCAGTATTTGTTTTTATTTAATGAAATTCCCTATCATGGAAAAAGGGGGCTTAATGTATATTTTCACCAATTACAAAAAAAGATCATTTACATGCAAAACAAAATACCTCTTATAATTATGTTTCTATAAAAAAAAAAAAGAAGTTTTTTTTCGGAGGTGGATATCATTTCAACGAAATGACTTGTTTTGTATTGATTGTACCTTTTGAAAACCATTTTTTAAATGAAGTCGCCTGGGGTAAGAGACTTTGAACTTTTTAAACCTGTTCCTTGTGCCTAAATTCTAATTCTCACCACATATATTTGTTTTAATGTAAATTTTAATATGTTTGTAATTTCAGGATGACAACTTAGAAATATGCTTGCACATAATACTGTCTTATAGTTGAGTTATTTTGTATCTCGAACGCGTTTAATAGATTTGAACAAAAAAGGGTGAAAACTTCTAACCCATTACCATCCAGGCGACTCTCAGGACTATCAGTCCTTTGATTGACATAGTTTTGCTCCTTTTTTGACCTAGAATTTTCAAAAGAACTTTGACATCTTATAATATTTCTTATCATTACTGAAGATATTTTACTCAAACTTGGACTAGTTGTTAACTATGTTAATAAGGGAACCCATACAACAGGGGCAGATAACCATCAAATATTTTTGACAGTTATGCCCCTTTTTTAACATAAAATTTTCACTTAACTCTTTACCACACAATCCTGACTTTTAAAGACCCTGTGAAAGAAGCCTTTTGAAAACATTGTGGGAAAAGGAGAAAATGCTGGTAACCAGCATTTTCTCCTTTTCCCACAATGTTTTCTATCCTTCCCAAAGTAAATTTCAATTTTTCAGTCACATTTATTTTGTCATCTGCAAATGCTTTCAATTTGGACAGGTCTAAAATTTTGTCGTATGGTAAAGAGTTAAAGCAACTGCAGCCAAGTATTGGCACCAGCATGTGGTGCTGTTGTTAGTCTAGAGATGAGACCAAAATAATTCTAATTTGAAGGTTGCCTTTGTCCAGAATGTTTCAGCAAAAAGATCAGGTGCATGTTTTGTGCCGTTTTATCTTGGTCTACTCTTGGAGCATAGGCAGCTGGAGTTGTAACAGGCAATTTCACTCTTTACCACTCAAGCAAAGTATAGACTTGTCCAAACAGAAAGCATTTGCAGACAATAATGGTCTCATGGCCTACCATATTTTCTACTCTGTCAAACACAAATTTCAACATCTGAGTCACAGCTAATTTGTCTTCTACAACTGGATTCAAATTGGACAAGCTCGGCCGGGTGGCTCATTGGTTAGCGTATCTGACTCGTGACCTGGTGGTTGCAGGTTCGATACCAGATTGCAGCAAACTTTCTCTCCGGGATTTCTCATCTCTTACCTCTGATACATGTGAGATAAGTAATCAGTGACGTGGAAAGAAAGTTGTGTAAGTACTAGTGTGAGGAAGCCAGGAAACACATGCGTAGGTGCACTGAGTGATATGACCTGAGCTGTTTAAACAATGTTTAACTCCAATACAAACAAACCAAGAATTGGAAAAGTGTAGGTCTAAAATTTTTTAAGCTGGTAAAAAGTGAGTCCATTCTCAAATATCAAATTTTAGCCTCTTCCATTTCAAATCATCCTCAAATGACAAATTGAAATGTGGTACAAATATATGCTTAAGTTTTCCGATAATGTAGAAAAAATTGTAGGAAAAAGGAGAAAATGCTGGTCACCAACATTTTTTGCTTTTCCAACAATGTTTTCAAAAGCCTTCTTTTCAGGGCTTTTAAAACTTGGAGTGTTTGCTAAAGGTATAAATATGCTTTTTTATTTTCAGATTGTATTGTATCAGCCATATGGAAAATCAGTAGATTGGTGGGCTTATGGTGTCTTATTGTATGAAATGTTAGCAGGACAGGTAAGTCAACTTGTTGGTTGACGTTTACAAATGAGCCACAAATCTAAATGATATACTTAACTAGTACCCTGATGTGATCTCCACCAGGCTCCACTGTAAAATTGGGGACAAGCTGTATTAGTATCCGATTATAAACGGAAATGCTTTACAACAGAGGATTAACTGGGAACTGATGTAGTCTCATTTCAAGCGTCGAAGAACTCTTGACAATTTCTTGACATAAAATGTTGTTGGTACCAAAGTAACAGTGACTTTTGATGGGGTTTTCAACACCAGAAGGCTAACAAGCTTTTCTTAATCGTAGATTTAACAAAACCCATGTCATTTCAACTTTACCAATTATTGAATCTTGACATTTTACATGGATGAAATGTCCTCTGGACTGAGCAAAGGACTTCTGATGGCGTACAGTTAGTAACAAATTTCATCATTTGTAATACTGATCATATTGATATTTGGTGTTGTAAATAAAACACAAATGAAGAATATTGAAAATATGTTTTAAAAATCTCTTATTTGAAAAATTGTCAGAAATTTGCCCCCCACCCCCACCCGCGTTATGACTTTTGACCCCATAATATCTGGAGGGGGGAAAGAAGCAGCACACAATATTTTCTATTATAAGTAAGCCTGTCATTTTAGCATTTAAGCTTCATTAAATTTGTTTTCTTTTTTTTTTAGCAGAATGCTGTCAGTTTCTTTCATGAGATGAGTAGTAAACATTGTAAAAAAAGAAATATGCTGGTTACCAGCATATTTTGCTTTTCCATGAATGTTTTCAGAAGCCTCTTTCCTCAGATGAAAATTTGTCTTGGGAAGAGTAGAAAACAATGTGGCAAAAGGGGAAAATGCTGGTTACCAGCATTTTCTTCTTTTCCCACAATGTTTTCTAAAGGCTTCTTCCTCAGGGTCGCTATAAATCGGGATTGTCTGGTAAAGCATTAACTCTTTACCAAACGACAAAATTTTAGACTGGTCCAAATTGAGAGCATTTGCAGACAACAAAATAAATGTGACTGAAAAGTTGAAATTTGTTCTGGAAAGGGTAGAAAACATTGTGAGAAAAGGAGAAAACGCTGTATACTAGCATTTTCTTCATTTCCCACTATGTTTTCAAAAGGCTTTTTCCTCAGGGTCGTTATAAGTCAGGATTGTGTGGTAAAGCGTTAAAGAATTGATCTAGGAGCTATATAACTGCAGGATTTTTCAAGTGTTGACCAATCCTTGTTTTGCTTTCAGTTTAAGCATGATTCATTTGGCCCAGTGTCCTTCATGTGTCTGTCTGAATGTGTCATTCTGTATGTGCATCTATGTATTAACTTTTGTTTAAAACATCTTCTTTTCTGAAACTACCCATCCAATTTTGAACAAACATACTAGATCCTGGCATGGCCCTCTGCAGTATTTTTAGCTCACCTTAGCACAACGTGCTAAAGGTGAGCCATTGTGATTGCCCTATGTCCGGCGTCCGTCAACAATTTCTTTAAACATCTTCTTCTCCTAAACCACTGGGCCAATCTTGATGAAACTTGGCAGGGATGTTCCTTGGGTGAAGCTCTACCAAAATTGTTCAAAGAATTGAATTCCACCCACAACTCTGGTTGCCATGGCAACAAAAAGGGGAAAAAAAGCAAAATCTTTGAAAATCTTCTTCTCTGAAACTAGAAGGCGCATAGCTTTGATATTTGGTATGTAGCATCTCCTAGTGGACCTCTACCAGGTTTGTTCATTTGATGCCCCTGGGGTCAAAACTGGCCCCGCCCCGGGGGTCACAAGTTTGAGCATACTCATAAAGAAGGAAAACTTTAAAAATCTTCTTCTCTAAAACTTGAAGGTGTAGAGCTTTGATATTTGGCCTGTTGCATCTCCTAGGGGACCTCTACCAAGTTTGTTCATATAATGCCCCTGGGGTGAAAACTGGCCCCGCCCTGGGGGTCACAATTTCCAACATAGGAACAAAGAAGGAAAACTTTAAAAATCATCTTCTCTGAAACTGGAAGGCGTAGAGCTTTAATATTTGGTATGTAGCATTGCCTAGTGGACCTCCACCAAGTTTGTTCATATGATGTCCCTGGGGTCAAAATTGGCCCTGCCCCGAGGGTCACATAGGAACAAAACAATTTCCAACATAGGAACAAAGAAGGAAAACTTTAAAAATCTTCTTCTCTGAAACTGGAAGGCATAGAGCTTTGATATTTGGTATGTAGCATCGCCTAGTAGACCTCTACTAAGTTTGTTCATATGATGTCCCTGGGGTCAAAATTGGCCCTGCCCCGGGGGTCACATAGGAACAGAGAAGGAAAACTTTAATTTTTAGCTCCACTGGCTGAAGGCCAGCGGGCTTAGGTCATGGCCCGGTGTCCGTCGTGCGTGCGTCCGTCCGTCCGTCCGTGCGTGCGTCCGTCCGTCCGTGCGTTAACTTTTATTTCAAACATCTTCTTCTCTGAAACTACCCATCCAATTTTCATGAAACTTCACAGAAATGATCCTGCCATGGTCCTCTTCAGAATTTCTTGAAATAATTTGATTCCTTCAAAAACTCTGGTTGCCATGGCAACAAAACTGAAAAATATTGGAAATCTTTAAAAATCTTCTTGTCTGAAACCATAAGGCATAGGGCTACCAAATTTGGCATGTAGCTTTATGTAGTAGACCTCTATCATGTTTCTTGAAATTATAGTCCTGGGGTCAAAATTGGCTCTGCCCCAGGGGTCACAAGTTTTACATAGGCTTAAATAGAGAAAACTTTGAAAATCTTCTTGTCTGAAACCATAAGGCATAGGGCTACCAAATTTGGCTTGTAGCTTTATGTAGTAGACCTCCATCATGTTTCTTGAAATTATAGCCCTGGGGTCAAAATTGGCTCTGCCCCAGGGGTCACAAGTTTTACATAGGCTTATATAGAGAAAACTTTAAAAATCTTCCTGTACCTAGCCATAAGGCCTAGAGCTACCAAATTTTGCACTTAGCTTGATCTAGTTGGGGTCTACCAAAAGTGCCCAAAGTATAGTCCTGGGGTCAATTTCGCCTCATGCTGGGGGGGGGGGGGGAAGGTTCATAAGATTTACATGGGCTTACATAGGGAAAACTTTTAAATCTTGGTGTACATAGCCATAAGGCTTAGGCTACCAAATTTTGCATAATTATAGCATTATCTAGTGGACAATTACAAAGAGGGCCCAAGTTACAAACCTAGGATCAAGTTTGGCCCTGCACCAGGGGTCACAAGTTTTACATGGGTTTATGGAGTGAAAAGTTCAGAAACCATCTTGTTACTAGCCATAAGGCAAAAAACTCCCAAATTTGGCATGTTATTCTTCTAATACAAATATTCCCCATTTAGTCCGACTGTAGCCCTGGGGTCAAAGTTTTATAAGGGCTTATATAGTGAAGACTTTTCTTCATGGTTTATATTTATAAGCCAGTGGAGCGATACAGGGCCATCATGGCCCTCTTGTTTAGCTCACCTTAGCACAACGTGCTAAAGGTGAGCTATTGTGATCGCCCCATGTCCGGTGTCCGTTGTCTGTTGTCCGTCGTCTGTCAACAATTTCTTTAAACATCTTCTTCTCCTAAACCACCGGGCCAATCTTGATGAAACTTGGCAGGGATGTTCCTTGGGTGAAGCTCTACCAAAATTGTTCAAAGAATTAAATTCCACCCACAACTCTGGTTGCTATGGCAACAAAAAGGAAAAAAAAGCAAAATCTTTGAAAATCTTCTTCTCTGAAACTAGAAGGCGCAGAGCTTTGATATTTGGTATGTAGCATCTCCTAGTGGACCTCTACCAAGTTTGTTCATTTGATGCCCCTGGGGTCAAAACTGGCCCCGCCCCAGGGGTCACAAGTTTGAGCATAGTAACAAAGAAGGAAAACTTTAAAATCTTCTTCTCTGAAACTTGAAGGCATAGAGCTTTGATATTTGGCATGTTGCATCTCCTAGTGGACCTCTACCAAATTTGTTCATATGATGTCCTTGGGGTCAAAACTGGCCCCGCCCCGGGGGTCACAATTTTCAACATAGGAACAAAGAAGGAAAACTTTAAAAATCTTCTTCTGTAAAACTAGAAGGCATACAGCTTTGATATTTGGCATGTAGCAGCTCCTAGTGGACCTCTACCAAGTTTGTTCATATGATGCCCTTGGGATCAAAACTGGCCCTGCCCCGGGGGTCACAAGTTCGAACATAGGAAGAAAGAAGGGAAACTTTAAAAATCATCTTCTCTGAAACTGGAAGGCGTAGAGCTTTGATATTTGGCATGTAGCATCTCCTAGTGGACCTCTACCAAGTTTGTTCATATGATGCCCTTGGGGTCAAAACTGGCCCTGCTCCGGGGGTCACAAGTTTCGAACATAGGAACAAAGAAGGAAAACTTTAAAATTCTTCTTCTCTGAAACTGGACGGCGTAGAGCTTTGATATTTGGTATGTAGCATCTCCTAGCAGACCACTACCAAGTTTGTTCATATGATGCCCCTGGGGTCAAAACTGGCCCCACCCCGGGGGTCACAAGTTTGAGCATAGTAACAAAGAAGGAAAACTTTAAAAATCTTCTTCTCTGAAACTTGAAGGCATAGAGCTTTGATATTTGGCACGTAGCATCTCCTAGTGGACCTCTACCAAGTTTGTTCATATGATGCCCCTGGGGAGAAAACTGGCCCCGACCCAGGGGTCACAATTTCCAACATAGAAACAAAGAAGGAAAACTTTAAAAATCTTCTTCTGTAAAACTAGAATGCATAGAGCTTTGATATTTGGTATGTAGCATCTCCTAGTAGACCTCTACTAAGTTTGTTCATATGATGCCCTTGGGGTCAAAATTGGCCCTGCCCCGGGGGTCACAAGTTTCAAACATAGGAACAAAGAAGGAAAACTTTAATTTTTTTTTTCTCTTAAATGGGAAGGCATAGAGCTTTGATATTTGGTATATAGCATCTCCTAGTGGACTTCTACCAATTTTGTTCCAAGGATGCTGCTTGGGTCAAAACTGGCCCATCCCCTGGGGTCACAAGTTCGAACATAGGAACAAAGAAGGAAAACTTTAAAATTCTTCTTTTCTGAAACCGAAAGGTGTGGCGCTTTGATATTTGGTATGTTGCATCTCAGAGTGGACCTCTACCAATTTTTTTTTTCACATGATGCCCCTGGGTCAAAACTGGCCCCGCCCCAGGGGTCACAAGTTCGAAGATAGGAACAAAGAAGGAAAACTTTAAATTTCTTTTTCTCTTAAACAGGAAGGTGTAGAGCTTTGATATTTGGTATGTAGCATTTCCTAGTGGACCTCTACCAAGTTTGTTAATATGATGCCCCTGGGTCAAAACTGGCCCAGCCCCAGGGGTCACAAGTTCGAACATAGGAACAAAGAAGGAAAACTTTAAAATTCTTCTTTAAAACTGGAAGGCATAGAGCTTTGATATTTGGTATGTAGTGATTCTCTTCTAAGTTTGTTTGCCCATCTAAGCGCAACAAGTTCATTGAGTTCAAAATTGGGTCATCTTGGGTCATAAACTAGGTCACTAGGTCAAATTAAAGAAATACCTTGTTGGCACTCTCAAGGCCACATTATTTGCTCAATTGCCTTGAAAATTAGTTAGAAAGTTTGTCTTTATAAAGTCTCACATAAGATTAATTTGGGTCAACTTGGGTCATAAACTAGTTCACTGGGTCAAATTAAAGAAATACCTTGTTTGCACTCTGGAGGCCACATTTATTGCTCAAATGACCTGAAATTTGGCCAGAATGTTTGTCTTGATGAAATACCAGATGAGTTTGGATTTGGGTCACCTGGAACCATAAACTAGGTCACTAGGTCAAAATAAAGAAATACCTTGTGGGCACTCTAGAGGCCACATTCTGTGCTTAATTGCCTTGAAAATTGGTCAGAATGTTTGTCTTTGTAAAATCTCACAGGAGTCTGAAGTTGGGTCAACTGGGGTCATAAACTAGGTCACTTGGTCAAATTAAAGAAATAGCTAGTGGGCACTCTAGAGGCCACATTTATTATTCATATGATTTGAAAATTGGTTAAAATGTTTCTTTTGATATAGTCAAAGACCAGTTCAAATTTGGGTCACCTGGGGTCATAATCTAGGTCACTAGGTCAAATTAAAGAAATATCTTTAGGGCACTCGAGGCCACATTTTTTGCTCAATTGACTTGAAAATTGGTCAGAATGTTTGTCTTCATGAAATATGTGTTTGAAATTGGGTCAACTGTGGTCAAAAACTAGGTTACATGGTCAAATTAAAGAAAAACCTTAGAGGCACTCTACTAAGGTGAGCGACCCAGGGCCATCATGGCCCTCTTGTTTTTCTTTTAAATGGGAAGGCATAGAGCTTTGATATTTGGTATGTAGCATCTCCTAGTGGACTTCTACCAAGTTTGTTCCAAGGATGCTGCTTGGGTCAAAACTGGCCCAGCCCCTGGGGTCACAAGTTCGAACATAGGAACAAAGAAGGAAAACTTTAAAATTCTTCTTTTCTGAAACCGAAAGGTGTGGAGCTTTGATATTTGGTATGTTGCATCTCAGAGTGGACCTCTATCAAGTTTTTTCATATGATGCCCCTGGGTCAAAACTGGCCCCGCCCCAGGGGTCACAAGTTAGAAGATAGGAACAAAGAAGGAAAACTTTAAATTTCTTTTTCTCTTAAACGGGAAGGTGTAGAGCTTTGATATTTGGTATGTAGCATTTCCTAGTGGACCTCTACCAAGTTTGTTAATATGATGCCCCTGGGTCAAACTGGCCCAGCCCCGGGGGTCACAAGTTCGAACATGGGAACAAAGAAGGAAAACTTTAAAATTCTTCTTTAAAACTGGAAGGCTTAGAGCTTTGATATTTGGTATGTAGTGATTCTCTTCTAAGTTTGTTTGCCCATCTAAGCACAACAAGTTCATTGAGTTCAACATTGGGTCACCTTGGGGTCATAAACTAGGTCACTAGGTGAAGTTAACCCTTTCCCAAACAAGCCCTGGTTTTCACGTGTCTGCAGTACAAGTCTTTTGAAAACATTGCGGGAAAAAGAGAAATTGCTCGTAAAGAGCAATTTCTCCTTTTCCCACAGTGTTTTCTACCCTTTTTGAGACCTTTCTGCCATTTTTATCAAATTTAAAATTGTCGTCTGCAAACTCTTTCAATTTGGACCAGTCCAAAATTTGTCGTTTGGGAAAGGGTTAAAGAAATACCTTGTTGGCACTCTCGAGGCCACATTATTTGCTCAATTGCCTTGAAAATTAGTTAGAAAGTTTGTCTTTATAAAGTCTCACATAAGATTAATTTGGGTCAACCTGGATCATAAACTAGTTCATTGGGTCAAATTAAAGAAATACCTTGTTTGCACTCTGGAGGCCACATTTATTGCTCAAATGACCTGAAATTTGGCCAGAATGTTTGTCTTGATGAAATACCAGATGAGTTTGGATTTGGGTCACCTGGAACCATAAACTAGGTCACTAGGTCAAAATAAAGAAATACCTTGTGGGCACTCTAGAGGCCACATTATTTGCTTAATTGCCTTGAAAATTGGTCAGAATGTTTGTCTTTGTAAAATCTCACATGAGTCTGAATTTGGGTCAACTGGGGTCATAAACTAGGTCACTTGGTCAAATTAAAGAAATAGCTAGTGGGCACTCTAGAGGCCACATTTATCACTCATTTGATTTGAAAATTGGTTAAAATGTTTCTTTTGATATAGTCAAAGACCAGTTCAAATTTGGGTCACCTGGGGTCATAATCTAGGTCACTAGGTCAAATTAAAGAAATATCTTTAGGGCACTCGAGGCCACATTTTTTGCTCAGTTGACTTGAAAAATGGTCAGAATGTTTGTCTTCATGAAATATGAGTTTGAAATTGGGTCACCTGTGGTCTAAAACTAGGTCACATGGTCAAATTAAAGAAAAACCTTAAAGGCACTCTACTAAGGTGAGCGACCCAGGGCCATCATGGCCCTCTTGTTTTTTTTTTAAAGAATGTGATTTCAATAAAAACTCTGGTTGCTATGGCAACATATTTGAAAATCATTAAAAAATCTTCTTAAGCAAAAAGGTAAGGCTTAGGCCTTCCACATTTGGCTTGCAGCTTCATCTAATGAACCTCTACCAAAACACTTCGAGATACAGCCATGGGGTCGAATTGGCCCCGCCATGGAGGTCACTAATTTTAGATGGGCTTATTATAGTAAAAACTTCTTGTTTTAGGTACAGATATTCAATACTTATGTTTAAATTCCACATTCATTCCTGCTGCTGTAACCCTGGTCAACTGCCAGTCTACATCTGTCTGTACTTGAAGCCTTGACATCTTAATGAAAATACACTGAAAGTATAAATTAAACAGTGACAGAAATCCTCTGAAAAAATTAAATGAAAGTGGTTGGGAGGGTGGATTATTAAGATTACTGTTTTGCGTATCTTTCCACTTGGATTTTTGGAGCAGCCCGAACAGGTTAACAGCTTGTTATGATGACGCAAGCCATCCATGAAAACATTCAAAAGTAAACATGCATGAAGTGGCGCGTAATATATACTATGATGTAAGAAATGCCTCATTACAAATTTCTTGGGTAATTTGAAGTGACCTCTCTTCAATAACTGGCTTTATGTCGATAAACAACAAATCTTATTATTGAAGATGACGTTAGAAGATGAAGATACAATGTTAAATCACTAACACATTTTAAGTTTTACATATTTAATGTGGCGAAAACAGGCCATGGCTTCCTTTGATAAAATTACACAACATATCAAGCCCTTCAAATTATTAAATTAGTATGAATACTGGGTACAGATATTCAATACTTGCGTTTAAATTCCACATTCATTTCTGCTGCTGTAACCCTGGTCAACTGCCAAATGCCAGCTTGCAGGTGAGACACCACCATAAAAAGGAGGAGAGTTAAGACCAGGGGCTCAGCAGCGTGAATCAGTAACTTATTTCATCACCATCAGATCCTCAAATTGAGGTATGGCCCAAGTACTTCAGATGAAGTCAATTTTGTCATGCCATGTCAATTCCAACAAAATACAACCAACAAATTTGTTCATGCTCTCCCCCTTGATCATTATTCTTTAAAATCCTTAAATCTAGTAACTGGTAAGCTTCAAGTCTTGTCAAACATACCACAAACTCCAACTTATAACAAAATTCTGGTCAAGTACAACTCATAAATTCGTTCAAGCCCTCCCCATTATCATTTTTTTTTTTAATTTTTTGAATGTACTAACAAGTAATGTTTAAATATTGTCAAAATAGCTCAAATTTAAATTATAGCGAAACTCGCTCATATTTGTACAAACATTCACGAATGTTTTTTTTAAACTCTTTCACTGCCAATGTCGCATTGGAAAGACTTTGCAGACAGCATAGATCAAGATCAGACTGCGCAAAACGGGCAGTCTGATCTTTGATGTACACCGTCCG
Organism: Tridacna gigas; assembly: GCA_945859785.2. Classification (NCBI taxonomy): domain Eukaryota; kingdom Metazoa; phylum Mollusca; class Bivalvia; order Cardiida; family Cardiidae; genus Tridacna; species Tridacna gigas. Next base: position 25,971,191 of record OX244030.2, read on the forward strand.
CTATCTTGTGTTAGTCTGCAACCAAAAACAGACTTAGTTCAAATGAGAAGGATACTTATAGACTACAGTAAAACTTAATTATAACGAACTCTGATAATGTGAATTTTCGCTTATTACGAATCGAAATCAATTCCCCGGCAAAAACCTTCTTTCGCCTTTGTAAAAATTAATTGTTAAAATGAATTTGGATATAATGAATTTTCGCATATTGCGAATCAAAAATCAGGTCCGCAGATATCCATTTCAACTGAAAATACCTTGGTTACACTGAAGTCGCATCTAAGGGTCTTTAATTACCAAGTCAGTTATTCACACCTTCCCGCTTGCCCAATTAACACGTTGACACTAGAGGCGTTGATCTACACAACATAAACTGACTGCGTTATCGATTGATAATTATCGTGGTAAGGTATAATTTGCCACAAGTAGAAAATTTTCGTCTGCAAATGCTTTCAATTCCTACCGGTATAAGATGTGTTTTGAATGATTAACATCACTCACTCGATTAAATAAATACGAAATCAGCTACTAGTCTTCCTACCTGTCATAAATGTCATTGGATACTATAAATATAACACATATTTGTCGAAGTATGTTAGAAAAACATTTTTCTGGTAAATAAATGTTAGACTGCATGTACATGTGTCCACCTTTGAGTCCCGAAATATAACGAAGTTCGTACTATCAATAAAGCGAATTATGCTTATAGCGAATTAAATCTGACGGTCCTGTGAAATTTGCTATATCAGAGTTTTACTGTATGTGGAAAGTCGGCTTTGTTTAGTTGGCAGCGAAAGAGTTAAACATAAGTCATTCATTCTATATTTTGAAATATACAGAAAATCAATATCATAGTAAACCAGTTTATTGCGGTGTCATATCAATACAGGCACTTGATATAAAATATCTGAGCTATGCTCTGTGAAAAGGGGGCTTAATGCATCTGCAAACGAGTACTGACCCAGGTTAGCCTGAGCAGACCATGCAAGCTTACAAAGCCCCAATTTTTTTGCTTTTGGCCAATTTTTCTGCATTTCAAAGGACCATTTTATTTGCTTATTTCATCGGTTTTCAGCAAAAATGTATTTAATGGATCCATAATCATGTGATGTCATGCTTGGTACCATGCCTCACGGAGGTGCATCAAGCCCCCTTTTGCCAGGATATCATTTATATTCTATAAGTCTATAGCATTTTTTTTCCATCCTTCACAATAATTTGGGAATGAATGAAGCGGGGAAAGTCCATGGATTACTAGATTCAGCATTGTTTTAGCGATGATGCAATTTAGGGCATATCTTTGCAAATGATGAAGTGGGAAACTCCATATATGGCACTAATGTTTTAGCGATGATGTAATTGGGGCGGACAACAACTAAGTCAGTTAGACGCTTTGAAGAAAAAAATAAACGATTTAAACAGCCACAGTCGGTCGCTACACTCCCTCCTTCTGGCTGTTTAAATCCTTTAATTTTTTCTTCACAGTGTCTAACTACAACTGAAAAATTTCAACTGTAAATTTGAATTGCTGGAGAACAACAGTGAAATGCGATATTTCTCTGATATGCAAGCCCATTTTATGTAAATTTTATGTAAAAGTTGCATTTTAACTCTTATCTAGACCAAAAAAAATTGAACTAGTCAAAGTTGGACTTCTGAGCCTTTGTCGACAACAATTAGACTTGGCTTACTTTAAGGAATTTGTCCTTGAAAGGGTATGAGGCATGTGGAAAACGGAAGAAAATGCTGATTACCTGAGCATTTTTTTTCATTTTTCCACAATGTTTTCAAAAGCCTTTCTCCACATAGTAGTTAAATCTTTGGATTGGGTAGTAAAGAAGTTATAAAGAGAAAAACATTGATTTTTCCCCTGAACGTGTCATTAAGCTGTTAATCTCATGAATGTGCTTTTCAATGCTTGTTTTACTGTCTGCACTTTTTTTGCAGTGAATCACATTACATCTAGCAGATGATTTTTGCTGTCTTGCAGTAAAGAAATATGGCAAAACAAGCTATTTCCCCATTTTATCACAATGGTTTTGGCGTATTAATGGTTTAAATCTTTTACCATACAATCCTTTGTTTTAATTCTTTACCAAACAACAAAATATTAACCTTGTCCAAATTGGAAGCAGTTGCAGACATTAATCCTTTACCACACAATCCCGACTTTTAACGACCCTGAGGAAGAAGCCTTTTTAAAACGTTGTGGAAAAAGGAGAAAATGCTGGAAACCAGCATTTTCTCCTTTTCTCACAATGTTTTCTACCCTTCCAAAACCAAATTTTAAATTTTCAGTCATGTTCATTTTGTTGTCTGCAAATGCTTTCAATTTGGACAAGTCTAGAATTTTGTTGTCTGGTAAAGAGTTAATTTAAATGTGGCTTAGATAATGGAATTTGTTTTTGATAGGATAGAAAACATTCCGGGAAAATTCGAAAATGCTGGTTACCCACGATGCTTTTAACTCTTTACCACACAACAAAATTATAGACTAGTCCAAATTGACAAAGAAGGCTTCAGAAAACATTGTGGGCAAAGGAGAAAAAGCTGGTAACCAGCATTTTCTCCTTTTTTCACCATGTTTTCTACCCTTTTCAAATACTGTCAAAGAGCCACTTCTAATTTTTTGTCTGCTAAGGCTTTCAGTTAGGGTGAGTCTTTGAGAAAGAGTAAACCCTTTACCACACAATCCTGAGTTTTTAACACTGTGGGAATGGGAGAAAATTCCGGTAACCACAATGTTTTCTACCTATTCAAGAACGGTTAGCGTATCTGGCATGTGACCTGGTGGTTGCCAGTTTGATACCCAGTTCATACAAACTTCCTTTCCAGCAATTTTTCACCTCTCACCTCTGATGCATATGAGAAAAGTAGTCAGTGGCTTTGGAAAGAAAGTTGTATCAGTACTGGTGAGAGAAAGCCAGGGAACACATGGGTACGTTACTGACCGCCATGATATGACCTGAGCTGTTAAAATGATGTTAAACTCCAATGCAGACCAAACAAACCTATTCAAGACCAATTACTTTAAATGGAAAAGCATCTGAATTGTCCTCTGTAAATTCCTTCAGTATGAATCAGTCTAAAAATTTTGCCATGTTGCAAAGGGGTTAAATAGAGATGAGTCCTGCCAAAATGACGGCCATCAGTTAATGGAAAGTTTTGACACAGCCAGAACATTAAGAAAAGAATTTCCTGAAAGCAGTATTTAACACAAGAATTTTTTTTTTAAAGCTCAACTGGCCAAGCCAGTGAGCTAATGTCATGGCCCTGTGTCTGGTTTGCGTCAGTCTATGCATTGCCTTTTACTTCAAACTTCTCTGAGACTACCCTTCCAATTTTGACCAAACTTCACAGACATGATCCTGTCATGGTCTTCTTTAGAATTTCTTGAAAAAATTGATTCCTTCAAAAACTCTTGTTGCCATGGCAACAAAACTGAAAAATAGTGAAAAACTTTGACAATCTTTTTGTCAAAACCATAATGCCTAGGGTTACCAATTTTGGTTTGTAGCTTTGTCACATAGACCTGTACCAGCTCTCTTCAAATTGTAGCATTTGGGTCAAAATTGGCCCCACCCACTGGGAGTTACAAGTTTTACATTGGCTCATATACTGAGAACTATAAAAATCTTCTTGTCCAGAACCATAAGGTCTAGTGCCAAAAAGTTTGGCATGCAGATTCATCTAATGGGCCTCTGTGAAGGTTGTTCAGCTTGTAGCCCTGGGGTCAAAATTGGCTCCGTCCTAGGGGCCACAAGTTTTACAAAGGCTTATATAGTGAAGACTTCAAAAATCTTCTGGTTCTAAATCATAAGGCCTAAGGCAACCAAATTTGACATGTACTTTCATCCAATATTCTTGAAATTATAGCCCTTTGTTTAGAATTGGCCTCACCCCATGGGTCAGAAGTTTTACATTTGCTTATATAGTGAAAACTTTAGAAATCTTCTGGTTCTAAAGCATAAGGCCTAAGGCTACAAAATTTTGCACATTACTTTTTCTAGTGGGTCTGTGTCAAGATGGTATTAATTAAAGCCCTGGGGTCAAATTTGGCCATGCCCTGGCAGTCACAATTTTTACATGGGCTTATTTTGTGAAAACTTTGAAAATCTTCTTGCTCCTAACCGAAAGACCTAGGGCTACTAAATTTTGCATGTGTATTTATCTAAAAGACCTCTACCAAGATTGTCCAAATTAGAGCCCCTGGGTCTTAATTAGCCCTGCCCCATAAGTCACAAGTTTTATATAGGCCTATATAGTTAAAACTTCCAAAGTCTTCTTGAAATAGAGCTGTAATATTTTGTGAGTGTTAAGATCTAGCAGGCCTCTTCCAAAAGTGTTCAAATTAAAGCCCTGGTGTCAAATTGGCCCCTCCTCATTGGTCATAAATTCAACATCTGGCCTAGAATTCTGTTTGATATGTAATGTTTGTACTTATGAGCCAGTCAAGCAAAACAGTGCCATTGTGGCCCTCTTGTCTTCTTTATATTTCAGCCACCGTTTGATGGAGAAGATGAAGAAGAGTTGTTCACTTCTATCACAGATCACAATGTCTCCTACCCTAAATCCATGTCCAGGGAAGCCATGGCTATATGTAAAGGGGTATAACACTTTCATACTCTATACTTAGTCCTATATAGTTAGCTTTCTTTGTATGTTGATGAATAAGATTTGTTCTTATAAATCACAGATAAGTCTGCCCTCCCAAATTTATGTCCAGGGAAGCTGTGACAACATTATGTAAATGGGTATTATTCTATCTGTCAGGGCTATAAGAATTTTGTAATCTCAGTCGGTCCGGTTGAAGGATGGCACATTCTTACTTTCATTTTCGAGAATAACCCGACCCAAGTGAACATGCATCTTGTCTGCTAAACTTTCACCCTATTGAATCATTTCTTTGGAAAGAATGACATACAATCGCTTGATTCTTCTTTAACTCTTTACCAAACGACAAAATTTTAGACTGGTCCAAATTGAAAGCATTTGCAGATGACAAAATAAATATGACTCAAAAACTGAAATTTGTGTTGGGAAGGGTAGAAAACATTGTGGGAAAAGCAGAAAATGCTGGTTGCCAGCATTTTCTCCTTTTCCCACAATGTTTTCAAAAGGCTTCTTTTTCAGGGTCATTAAAAGTCGGGATTGTGTGGTAAAGTTCATTTCTACACCCTTTATGATTGAGTATGCTGATAGTAAAAGCGAAAACAAGGCAAATTTCTTAGGAAATCCCCCCCCCCCCCTACAGCGTAGACAGAAGACGTGTTTACCACCGATATTAAATTGTTACATTTGTACATTGTTATCTTTGCAATAAACTTTTAATTGCTTAAAGCAATAAAATGTTGAATTGAAGGTTTCCATTGATGAGTGAGATAGTGTTGTGAAAGTTGTGTCCACAGTTAGCTGGAAATGGGTTAATTACTTAAGATTGGGAGAAGGGATTCACCCGCTTGAGGCAACAATGCATGACGAGATCTCAATGACCTGTGTTTACTGTCAAAGTGAAATAAGGTTAACTCTTTACTAAACGACAAAATTTTAGACTGGTCCAGATTGAAAGCATTTGCAGACGACAAAATAAATGTGAGTGAAAAATTGAAATTGGTTTTGGGAAGGGTAGAAAACATTGTGGGAAAAGGAGAAAATGCTGGTTATCATCATTTTCTCCTTTTCCCACAATGTTTTCAAAAGGCTTCTTTCACAGGGTCGTTAAAAGTCGGGATTGTGTGGTAAAGGGTTAATTGGATAATAGTGGCCAATTAACACCTTTACCCTTGACCTAACATTAAAAATGCCTGCAGCAATGCTTAAAGATTTGTTAGTTTGTTTCTGACTGGCCATATCATGATTTTTTGGACCTATTTTTTAAGAAGTTTTTGAAAATAATTTGGTTTTCTGTGGCATGAATTGGTCTGATCCAACAATTTTGGGATCTTTGTGGCCCTGCTTTCTATACTGAACCCTGTCAAGTATTTGTTTTCTCTTGACTGGTACCCTTTGTATTTCCTGTAACTATACATTAGACAACAGGCAATAGCTATTAAACTCTTCATGGAATTGAAAGCATTTGCAGACGTAAATTTAAATGTGACTGGAATTATGACATTTGGCTGTGAAAAATAGACAACACTGTGGGAAAAGGAGAAAATGCTGGTAAACAGCATTTTCTCCTTTTCCTACAATGTTTTCAAAAGGATTCTTTCTGAAGGTCAATAAAACTTTGGGTTGTGTGGAAAGGATTAATGAACAGCAGCTGTTGGTTGCTGTATACACCAATCAAACAGAGTATCACATAATGTTGTAACTCCTGTTTTAAAATGATGTAGTAGTTCAATCATCTGCTAAAATTTTTGTGACAGACAAGATTATTTTGACCAGAATCAATTTATCAAACAGCTAAAAGCTTAATCATTTGTGATAAAGATTACCTATGTGCATAAATATCACAGTTTAATTTTTCAAGCCTCACATTATCTCATGAAGCCTTTAATCGGGCAGATTTCTGCTTGTAGCATCAGGTATTACCTCTTGTTGATATCAAGATCAATTATAGGCTCCCAGTTTATGTATTCTCTTTTGCTGATCTTGTACATGGTCTAGAGTATTATATTTATCTGGAATCCACGACATTTTGTCAAAAAATACATTCGTCGGAAGCAATTCCTAGCCTGACACTTACCCTAACCCAGGCGAATTGTGGCTGAAATATTCCTCACAGACAGAGCTTTCCTTGAAATAAATCTAAGAAAATCTAAGACTTTGTAAAACATACATGGATTTCGATGAAACGCTTTTTTGACGAAGTGTCACGCTCCAATTTATCTGTAGTGTCTGCAAAAGCAACCTTGCTTATATTAAACCCTTTAACTCTTTACCAAACAACAAAATTTTAGACAGATCCAAATTGAAAGCATTTGCAGACAACAAAATAAATGTGACTGAAAAATTGAAATTTATTTTGGGAAGGGTTGAAAACATCGGAAAAGGAGAAAATGCTGGTTACCAGCATTTTCTCCTTTTCCCACAATTTTTTCAAAAGGTTTCTTTCAGAAGGTCGAAAAGTCGGGATTGTGTAGAAAAGAGTTAAAAAATGATCCAGGGTTTTAACAATCTTATGGACAAACCCTTTTAAAAACATTCAGGGAAAAAAGGGAAAATTCTCAAGTCTGGTAGATGGCTAAAGGGATATAACTCCTTTATAATATAGCTTGTAAAGTAGTCATATTTTATTAGAGTTATCTTTCTTGGATTTTCTGTACATTCTCTACAGCATGGGTTGGATCTAAGTTTGTCTGCGAAAATGCCTATTCATATGTTTTAACCCTTTACTACACAACAAAATTTTAGACTTGTCCATATTGAATGCATTTGCAGGAGATAAGCAAAACCTGGCCCAAAAAATGGTATTTATCTTTGAAACAGCAGAAAACATCATGGGAAAAGGAGAAAATGCTGGTTATTAGCATTTTCTCCTTTTTCCATGATGTTTTCTACCCTTTCAAAGACAAGGTCTATCATTTGAGACACATTGTATGTGTCATCTGCAAATGATTTTGATTGGATTGAGTATAACATTTTGTCATCTGGTACATGTTTAACTCTTTACCACACAGTCCCGACTTTTAACGACCCTGAGAAAGCTGTTGAAAACATTTTGGGAGAAGGAGAAAATGATGGTTACCAGCATTTTCTTCTTTTTCCACAATGTTTTTTCCCCTTCCCAAATCCAATTTCTATTTTTGAGTCACATTTATTTTATCATCTGCAAATACTTTCAATTTGGACTAGTCTAAAATTTTGTCGTTTTGTAGAGAGTTAAAATCTTTTCACAAGGACAAAAGAGTAGACTTGTCCAAATTGAAAGCATTTGTAGACGACAATTTAAATTTTTCTCAAAAGATTGAACTTTTTTTCTGTTGGGGATTAAAACATTGTGGGAAAAGAAGAAAATGTTGTTCATCATCATTTTCTACTTTTCCTACCATGTTTGAAAAAGTGGACTGCTTCAGGGTTGTTAAAACTTAGGATTGTTGTGTAAAGAATTAAGAAGTATTTCAGAGATAAAAGTTGTTTAGTTGATATGGGAAGTTTTCTGTTCTGTACTTTCGATAGCTTCTTACCAAGAACCCGGCAAAGCGACTTGGATGTGGGCCAACTGGGGAACGTGACTTCAAAGACCACGCCTTCTTCAAAAGGATTAGTTGGGAGAAGATTGAAAATCGGGAGGTCCAGCCCCCTTATAAACCAAAAATAGTAAGTGCCTGTCATGTATTTATAGTACCGCCCCCTTTAATATGTAAATAATACAAAGAATAGTAAGATGGTAGTTAGTTATATTAGTGTTCTATGTAGAAATGAGGTAATTGACAAGTTTAAGGATTGGTTGGCTTGAAAAAAAATTTGCATTTTAATGACAGAAGGTTCGAACTGTATTTGGACCATGTCCAGTGAATTATTAACTGTGCTGAAGTAGATAGCTTTTGAAAACATTGCTGGAGAAGGAGAAAATGCTGGTGACCAGCATTTTCTCCTTTTCCCACAATGTTTCCTTCCCTTTCAAAGACAAGTCCCATCATATCAGCCACACTCACCTCACTGTCTTCAAATGCTTTCAGTATGGGCAGATGTAAAATTTTGTTGTTTTAAAGGGTTAAGCACATTTTAAAACATGGTGACTTCAGAAGAATTGTAAAAAAAGAAGAAACTGCAAGCTGTGAGCTATTTCCCCATCTTACCTCTGTAGATTCTAAAGGGGAAAATGAAAAAAATTATATTTAGGTAATATTTTACCCAGGACCGTTTTGAACCTTTTTTTTATGGGGGTAGGATTCAGATGGACAAAACCAACAATGAACAAAACATGAACTTGTCACTTGACCTAATTTCATTTTCCTGAAAGACTGTTTTATGCTTATCATGGCAAAAACCATTAAGGCAAGATGTGGTCAATTTAGCATGACATCTAAAGCCATAAACATTGTGATTAGCAGAGTAAAACAAGATGGGGTTCTGGTTCAATCTTTTTGTTTGCTTAACTCTTAAACCTGAGATTGCCAAAGATGAAGCCCAATCTATTTTATATTTTCTTCTCTATTTTGTTTTAGACAATTTAATTCAAGATCAGACTGCATTTTACGAACAATGTAGATCAAGATCAGACTGCATTCTGACCTTTGATTCAATACCTGCTATTTAGTTGTTATTTTCTAGCATAAGAAATTTTTGAGATAAGTTGGTCCCCAAAGCACATTTCTTTTATTTGATGCTTTGATAGTTAATAATGAAGCCTGGGCTTCAGCCTGGCTACACGCCTGATTTAGCAGTCTGAAATGTGTAACTTGGGAATGCTGAACTGATGGCATGGAACAACCTATGTACTGCAAAGTCAAGGCTGCTTATACTAGAATATGGTCGAAAATTTTCGAAATGCAGTTGGGCATTTCCCTCTCCTTGTTCTATTTTCAACCTCTCCAATTTGGTTCCAGTGTAAAACAAGCTTTGCAACTTCATATCAACACTGTAGCAACATGACATTGTTTTCATTATGTATTGATGTATTAACCCTTATCCTTCTAAATAAGTGAAATGAAATTTTCAAACTGATAGTAAAAACCTGTACAATGCTGTTTCAAACTTAGGTTTTGGAAAAAAAAAAAAATCTCCCTATTGGACAGAGTAGATCAAAGATCAGACTGCACATTCTGTGCAGTCTGATCTTGATCTACACAGTCCACAAAAGGTCAGTGAATCGCACTTAGCAGCCTTAGGCTGAAAACTTAATTCATGATCGACTTTGGTGTTTTACGAGGATTAATTCATTTGCTGTACCTTTTTTTCTCCCCAGGAAATAAAAAATCATAGCTTTAAAATCTTTTATCAATGAAAAAGTCCTAATCTTAATAAACTCTAAAGTTGCACTTATTTTTCTTGGCTTTTATCAGGTTTATTACACATCTTGTTTTATGGCAAATCATAAGCCCTTTTACCACATAATTCCACAGATTTATGTACCCTGAGAAAAAAGCCTAATGAAAACATTGAGGAAAAGGGAGGAAACCAGCATTTTCTCTTTTCACGACACATTTTCTACCCTTCTTGAGACAAATCTCATCATTTGAGCCAAATTTTAAATGTTGTCTGCAAATGCTTTCAATTTTGGCAAGCTTGAAATTTTGTTGTCTTTTTAAAGCATCAATCTTGTCCCAAATGACTAATTTTAGACTCGTCAAAATTAAATGCATTAGCAGGAAACAGATCTTTAAGTGGCAAGGATGAACGGAAGCTCTTTCACAGGATGGAAAACATTGTGGAAAATTGAGAAAATGCTGGTTACCAGCATTTTCTCCATTTTCCACAATGTTTTTAAAAGGCTATATCTTCAGGGTTGTTAAAACTCGGGACTGTGGTAAAGGGTTAATGCCTTTAATGGGAGAATGCCATGATCAGATAACACAGTTTTGCTTTGAATAAAGACAACAAGTATTTACATTGTGAAATAGACATGAATTTGCATGTTACATGATTAGTATTGTTTGGATAATAAGAAAGTATCAGGTAAATGAATAGGGTTTCATATAAAAGCATTTGATTGTGTGGGCGAATTTTCCAGGAAGCCTTGCCCTTTTATGAGTAATCCTTTATCTCTCTTGGTTAAAAATATTGATAATTGAGAGAAGCAAAATTTTAACCCTTTACCAAACAAACCGGTATTTTAACAACTGAAAGAAAATATACATTTTGAAAACATTGTGGAAATAAGCAGAAACACTGGTAGACAGAATTTTCTCCCTTGACAACTATGTTTTCTACACTTTTGGAGATGAATCCCAGTGACATTGAAAATTGTCAGCATCATATGCTTTAAATTTGCACAGTCCAAAATTTTGCTTTTTGGTAATTGGTAAATTTAGAGGAAAAAATGAATTACAAACCCCCAATCAGATTCTTTTATATTCTCATAATTGTCTGATAAGTTATGTGTTACAATATATTCATTATGATCAAGTATATAATCACCTCTTTATTGTTACTAGCTTGGCTGTTTTAGAAGAAAATGTCGAGGCATTGTTGTAGCCCTGGCAGCAGCGGTGTCATCGTCTGGATCGTCGTGCAAAAACTTTGACATTTTATAATATATCTGTTATTACTGAAGATACTTGCTTCAAACTTGGACAAATTGTTAACTATCAAAAGGGGAACCTATACAACAAGAGCAGGTAACCATCAAAGTATTTTTGAGACAGTCATGCCCCTTTTCAGACTTGGAATTTTCACTGAAAATCAAGCAACCACAGCCAAGTGCATGCGGTGCTCTTCTTTTTCATAGAATATGACAAACATACATGGTTGCTGTTTTTGGTTGCAAAATTTATCAGTATTCTCCTTCAAATGTTTAATGTTTTATTAGAGCAATATTCTCAGAAAGCCATGCTCACATATATTTGCTGCCGGATTCTTTTGCTGCTTTTTGCATTGTTTCTTGGGAATACAAGTATAACTTTTTGTGCCGAATTGGATATTAGGTTAAAAAAAAGATACCATTTTTTACTTTGATTTCCATTTTTTTGTGGCTTGGTATTGTTGTGCAAGATTTTTGTTATCTTTTTTTTTTTGTCATTGAGGGCGAGATGAAATTTTAACTGTTTACCAAACGACAAAATTTCAGGCTTTTCCTAATTGAAAGCATTTGCTGACGATAAAATAAATGTGACTCAGAAATTGAAATTTGTGTTGGGTTGGGTAGACAACATTGTGGGAAAAGGAGAAAATGCTGGTTACCAGCATTTTCTCCTTTTCCCACATTGTTTTCAAAAGCTTCCTTTTTTAGGGTCGTTGAAAGTCGGGATTGTGTGGTAAAGGGTTAAAGCTGTTTATTTTGATGGCTTATTATAGGAATTTAAACTTACCATAGCTTTAATGGCCTTAAACCTTACCAATTTAATGTTGGAAGATAAAGGCTTCTGAAAACATTCGGGGAAAAACAGAAAATGCCAGTTACCAGCATGTTCTCCTTTTCCCCAAATGTTTACTATCCTTTTAATGTAAAATCCCTTCTTTTGGACGAGACCAAAATTATGTCTTCAGGTGAAGAGATTAGGGTAATAGTAAATATTTTAAAAATTTTAGTATGATATTTCCCCCATTGTAATCACTGTTAATAAACCTTACCAGACAAAGGGCCGCTCAACATCCTTTAGCAGACAGTGCAGATTATGATCATACTGCAAAGAATGTGCAGTCTTATCTTGGATCTACACTGAGTCTTTATCTGCACTTTTCAAACTAGCTATGAGATACCAATTACCTTTCATACTGAATAAAAATGTCCATTTAACCCTTTACTAAACAGTCCTGAATTTTAACATCTGGGAAGGAGATGGCTTTTGAAAACATAAATGCAAAAAAAGGAAAATGCTGGTAACCAGTATTTTTCTCCTTTTTCAACAATGTTTTCTACCCTGTCAAAGACTGGAAATACTGATTCAGCTACATTTGACTTGTCGTCTGCAACTGCCTCTAAGACTCGGTTGGGTCAACAATTTTGTTGTTTGATGATTTCGGGTTTATCTTCTATGGGCCTGGTGTAATGTTACTGCAGGTATTTTCTACCAATATTTGTGAATGACTTTTTTTGTTTTTACTTTGAAATCAAATTTATATTTCAAGAACTGTAGGCGATTTTTTTGCGCCTCTGCAAAAGCTAAGCTGTGCTGATAGTAGCTATTCAAGAACTTTCTTTGCCATTTCCTTTTGCATGAGGATTGTTTCTTAGTATCACAAAACACAGTATAAAATCCACAAACTGTCACAGCATAGTATATCAGGACACTAAAATTACCCATTCAGTTCTTTGTGGGACCAATTTGATACTAGTATCAGCCAAACCCAAGGCCGGACTGCACATTCTGTGCAGTCTGGTCTTGATGTACACTGTAGGCATAAGCGATTAAAAATGTTTTCAGCATTACAGGGGCTAAGATGTTTTAACATTTGAACCAGACATTATCATTGACTGTAATAGAAAAATATAAACATAAAATTGCTGACAAATGTTGGCTATATATTTTGGAAATGTTTTAATTGTAAAAACGGACCAAAGGCTCCAAAACTTAAATAAAATCTACCTAAAAAGTGCACAGTGGAACTAAAAATGCCTATGAAGTGCTTGCGTAGAGTTTAAATTATTCTAAGCTTAAGCTTACAAAATAAGCAAAGTTCAGCTTAGATAGTATCCGCTATAGTCTGTAATTAACCCTTTACTGATCAACAAAATTTTAAACTAATTGAATGCATTTGAGGGCAACAAATTACATGAAGCTCAAAAGATGATTGCTGTCTTTGCAATGGAAGGCAACATTGTGGGACAAGGAGAAAATGCTGTTTACCAGCATTTTCTCCTTTTCAAACAATGTTTTTAAAAGCCTTCTTCTTTAGGGCCTTAAAATTTGGGAATTGTGGTAAAGGGTTAACATTCCTGGGACTTGAAATCTTGTTCAGACAAATTACTGGAAGCTTTTTGAAGTCTGTTTCTCTTTCGTTTCAGTAGAATCAATTTTAGAACATTACAACTTCTAGTCATATAGCACGCCCGGGTAACTCAGTGGTTAGTGTAATTCTGACTCATGACTTGGTGTTGCAATTTTTATACCCGGTTGAGGCAGACCTTCTCTCCAGTGATATTTCGCCTCTCACCTCTGATGCATGTGAGAAAAGCAGTTAGTGGCTTTTGAAAGAAAGTTGTGTCAGTACTGGTGTGACAAAGCCAGGAAACACATGGATGCGTCACTGACCGCCATGATATGACCTGAGCTGTTAAAATATTGTTAAAATCCAATAAAAACAAAAATCTGGTCATATAGTCATTTTAATCCTAACCTCTCATTCCTGAATTTTAATGACGCTGAGTATAGAGGATATTGAAAACATGGCAAGAAACAGATAACCAGCATTTTCTCTTTTTTCCCTCAATGTTTCCTGCCCTTTCAAAGACAAATTCCATCATCTTGACCACATTTTTTTTCATCTACCAACACTTTCAATTTGGACTGATACAAAATTTTGTTGTTTGGTAAAGAGTTGACTCGGTGTTAAATTATAAATGAAAGCACAGCAACGGCAGTGCTGTTTTTAGCTCACCTGAGCACGAAGTGCTAAGGTGAGGTATTGTGATGGGTCATTGTCCGGCGTCCATTTGTCCATCTGTCTGTCTGTCCACAATTCCTTTAAACATCTTCTCCTAAACCGTTGGGCCAATCTTGATGAAACTTGGCAGGGATGTTCCTTGGGTGAAGCTCTACCAAAGTTGTTCAAGAGATTGAATTCCACCCAAAACTCTGGTTGCCATGGCAACAGAAAGGAAAAAAATAGGAAAATCTTTGAAAATCTTCTTCTCTGATTCTAGAAGGCGTAGATCTTTGATATTTGGTGTGTAGCATCTCCTATTGGACCTCTACCAATTTTGTTCATATGATGCCCCTGGGGTCACAAGTTCGAACATAGGAATAAAGAAGGAAAACTTTAAAATTCTTCTTCTCTGAGACTGGAAAGCATGGAGGTTTGATATTTAGCATGTAGCATCTCGTAGTGGACCTCTACCAAGTTTGTTCATATGATGCCCCTGGGGACAAAACTGGCCCCGCCCCGGGGGTCACAAGTTTCGAACATAGGAACAAAGAAGGAAAACTTTAAAATTCTTCTTCTCTGAAACTGGAAGGCATGGAGCTTTGATATTTGGTATGTAGCATCTCCTAGTGAACCTCTACCAAGTTTGTTCATATGATGCCCCTGGGGTCGAAACTGGCCCTGCCCCGGGGGTCACAAGTTCGAACATAGGAACAAAGAAGGAAAACTTTAAAATTCTTCTTCTCTGAAACTGAAAGGCGTAGAGCCTTGATATTTGGTATGTAGCATCTCCTAGTAGACCCCTACCAAGTTTGTTCATATGATGCCCCTGGGGTCAAAACTGACCCCACCCCGGGGGTCACAAGTTCTAACATAGGAACAAAGAAGGAAAACTTTAAAATTCATCTTCTCTGAAACTGGAAGGCATAGAGCTTTGATATTTGGTATGTAGCATCTCCTAGTGGACCTCTACCTAGTTCGTTCATACGATGCCCCTGGGGTCAAAACTGGCCCTGCCCCGGTTTTGAACATGGGAACAAAGAAGGAAAACTTTAAAATTCTTCTTCTCTGATTCTAGAAGGCGTAGAGCTTTGATATTTGGTATGTAGCATCTCCTAGTGGACCTCTACCAAGTTTGTTCATATGATGCCCCTGGGGTCAAAACTGGCCCTGCCCCGGGGGTCACAAATTCGAACATAGGAACAAAGAAGGAAAACTTTAGAATTTGTCTTCTCTGAAACTGGAAGGCGTAGAGCTTTGATATTTGGTATGTAGCATCTCCTAGTGGACCTCTACCTAGTTCGTTCATACAATGCCCCTGGGGTCAAAACTGGCCCTGCCCCTGGGGTCACAAGTTCGAACATAGGAACAAAGAAGGAAAACTTTAAAATTCTTCTTTTCTAAACCTTGAAGGGATAGAGATTTGTTATTTGGTATGTAGTGAACCTGTTCTAATTTTGTTAGCCCACCTGAGCACAACATGTTCAGTCAGTTCGAAATTGCATCACCTGGGGTCATAAACTAGGTCACTAGGTCAAATTAAAGAAATACCTTGTGGGCACTCTAGAGGCCACATTTATTGCTCAAATGACCTGAAATTTGGTCAGAGTGTTTGTCTTAATAAAATCTCAGATGAGCTTGGATTTTGGTCACCTGGGATTATAAACTAGGTCACTAGTTCAAATTAAAGAAATACCTTGTGGGCACTCTAGAGGCCACATTTTTGGCTCAATTGACTTGAAAAATGGTCAGAATGTTTATCTTGATAAAACCTCACATGAGTCCAAATTTGGGTCATGTGGGGTCTTAAATTAAGTCGCTAGGTCAAATTAAAGAAATACCTTGTGTGCACTCTAGAGGCCACATTTATTGTTCAATTGATTTGAAAATTGGTCAAAATGTTTGTCTTGATGAAATCTAGGATGACTTCAAAATTGGGTCACCTGGGTTCATAATCTAGGTCACTAGGTCTAATTAAAGAAATACCTTTAGGGCACTCTAGAGGTCACATTTCTTGCTCAATTGACTTGAAAGTTGGTCAGAATGTTTGTCTTGATGAAATATTGGGTGAGTTTGAAATTGGGTCAGCTGGGGTCGTAAACTAGGTTACTCGGTCAAATTTAAGAAACACTTTGTGGGCACTCTAGAGGCCACATTTATTGCTCAATTAACTTGAAAACTGTTCAGAATGTTTGTCTTGATAAATTTTTTGATGAGTTCTAAATTAGGTCACTAGGTCAACTTACGGAAATTCCTTGTGGATGCTCTAGAGGCCACATTTTAAGCTCAGTTGACCTGACAGTTGGTCAGAAATTGAATTATGCATGTTGAGTGAATTTCGCCTATTGACTCAGGTGAGCGATCCAGGGCCATCAGGGCCCTCTTGTTTTTTTGTTTTTTTTTACAAAGATCAAATTTTATCAACCTAATATATCTGAACAAAATTTGAAACAAATGATTTTTTAAATCATGTGAGCCATGCTCTGAAAAGAGAGGCTTAATGCATCTGCAAAAAGTATCGACCCGTGTCAGCCTGCACAGTCACACATAGGACAAAACTTTTTGCTGTTCGTAAATTTGCTGCTTGTCCAAGGACCATGCCATCTCATGATTCAGTGGGTTCTTCGACAAGATGGACATTGTGGACCTATAATTATGTGACGAATTGCTTGCTACCATGCATCACATGAAACCTTCTTTTGCCAGAGCATGGCCCAATTATTGTAGAATATGGATTACCAACTTGGATTCAGGTTTAATGCGTTAAGACAAATATATAAAAAACATTGTGAAGGAAGGAAAAACAATTTATTATGAAAGGAAAGAACTTACAAGATAATCTCAAAGTTTTACTCATTACCATACTATTGGAAGATGTTGGAAAATATTGTGGGAAAAGTAGCAGTTTTGGATCTTACAAGTGATTTTATAGTTGTGTTTAATCACAGTGGTTTTTGTATTCAAATGAGTCTCAATTTAGCTAAACACCGCTAAAAATGCTAAAATGGGTATAATTTTTGCTGGAGAGAAAAAGACATCCTATTGATTTGGCAAAGTATCGCAAGATAGTGGGAAGTGTAGAACTGTAATTCAGTGTGTATTGTGTGTGCAATTATGTGTTGATCTACAGTGTCAGCAAAGGTCCCGTTTACTTGCAACTCTAATGCAGTGTTCTGCCAAGGTTTTGTGCTAGAGGGGCCTCTGGCCCATCCAAGCTTAAAAAGTGGGGCTATCTTAATGCTACATGAGGCCAAGTCAGTCAGTCTGAGAGCCATTTATTTTAAAAATGTTTTTCGTACCACAAAGGATTTGCTTTGGGGCCGGACTTATCTGTTGAGGTTTCTGGATGTTCAGAGTCTGCATGATCTGAGTCTGCATTAGGCTGATCAGTATGCTCCATCTAAATGGCTGTTTTGGCTGTTGGCCAACATAACTGAGGGTGGATCTAGTTATTTTCATCAGCTCCTTTTCAGCCATCTACTGATGCAGAACATACATGATAATGCACTTGCAACAGAGATATCTATTGATCAAAATTAGGGAAGTCCCTGGTTATAGAAGCTTATCCAATGAAAATCGCTGATACAAACAACAAAATGGTTCCAAGCATCTTTTTTTATTCTGACAACAAAACAAATAAAGCGGAAACTGCTCTCTAACAGTTGATTTGCCTCCGACATTTTTCATACCTATGGCATATTTTTGATGCGCCGATTGGCCCACAATACATATTTTTAATTCGCCATCTGTAATGGCACATCCTCAGCAGAACTCTGATAATGGTTCAAGGACTTCAAATTTCTCATAATATGATAGAATGCATAATTGTGTATTACACAACAAAATTTTTAACTTGCCGAAATTGAAAACTTTTGCAGGCAACAAAATGTAATGTTTAGTATATGATGGAATTTGTCTTTGAAAGGGTTTCAAACATTCTGGGAATGTGGAGAAAATGCTGGTAACCAGCATTTTCTCCTTTACGAACAATGTTTTTAACAGCCTACTTCCTCAAAGTCGTTAAAACTGGACAGTTTGGTAAAGTGTTAAACATTTTAATCTCCAAAACTTTGGTTTAACTTTACTACTGATTTTATCTGCATCAAACACAACTGATTTTCAACTTTGTGCTAAAAACTGGTGACAATCTTTCAATCCTTTACACATTGCATAAACGATATGTGTATGTGTCGATAATGATTTCAGAATCTAATCAGACAAATCTTAAATTGGTTTCAATATGAAATTTTTGATTTGACATTGTATGGATGTTGTCAGCATTTAGTAATGCAGTGCCATATAATTCATGTTGTCAAATATTTCACTTTTCATTGAGTGCAGTGTTGAGTATATTCAACCAGTAGAGCAGAGCAGAACTGGGTTTTTTATTTCTAGCACTATAAAACTAACAAATATATCTCTAACGCCATAGAAGTTGAAAGCCTTAAGATTATTATTTCAAATATTTGTTGTTGATGTTGTCAATGTTGTCATATTATTCCTAAGAGAGTGAATGCTTGCAGTAAATGGCACGATATAGGAGAAAAAGGAATTTCAAGCATAGGCTTGTAAGCCTGATGGAACATGAGAGATACCTATTTCAAACAAATGATGATAAAAAGAAATTGGTAGTGAAAGATGAATGTTACTAGTTTTCTATTTGGTTTCTTTTTTAAAAGGGCTTCATGGGAGATTAGTTTAACAACTAAATGAGTCTTTTCACCCTCTTAAAACAAAGTACTTATTATTATATCTAAATCAACAGTATCATTGCAGAAGAAGTAAATGAAAAGGTGTGTACAGTTATGAATGTAAAAAAGAGGGTAAAAAGAGAATCTGAGACACTGTATCCTCTTTTACAAATTGACAGCTTTCAGATATTTAGATTTTCTCACAATGAACGTTGTAGTAACTTTAAAGTTTCGAAAAAGAAAGTAAGTGATATTGTAAAAGAATTTTAATAATAGATTATAACATAGAAAGAACAAAAGATGAGAAAATTTAGGTTTAGTTCCCATTTTCCTGCAATAGTTTCTACTCTTTTGGGGACAAGTTTTTTCATTTGAATCAGACTAAATTTGCCTTCAATATGAACAGGTCTGTTGGCTTTGAAGAGTTAAAGAATCAGTCGTGTATATCTACCATACCAAATTTGATCAGATTTCACAGAAATTTTCTGTCCTTGTAATAAATTGTCCTCTTGAGAATTTTTATCATTTTAATAGAAGTAAAAACTACAAATTTTACTTCTTCACAATTTTGATTATTATCATTTAAAAAGTATATTTTTGTATCAGTTTTAGATTTCTTGATAGAATCTAGACCATATAAAAAAAAGATGGCTGCTGTTGGCATGGTCTAAACTTCTTCAGACTTTGTAATAAATGTCAAAAACTCTATGGGGTTTGCTTATTTCCATTATGGGCCTGAAATGCACTTTCGATTTTTTTTTTTCAAGTACCATACAGAGATCATTTGACCTGGAAATTCCCTGCTTTTACATTCTCATTTGATCTGGAAATCCTTAATATTACTTCTTCAGTGTATCTATTTTTTTCCTGTTGTGCAAAGTTGGTGAGAATCTTCCCATCAAAAATTAATTAACATAAAAGTTACAGAGTTTTGCATAAAATTACCCTTAGTTAAGATACATAAAGCTTGTAAAATTTTGTTTTCTTAACAGGTGGGGCAATGCAGGGCCATCATTGCTCTCTTTGTCAATTTGCAAAAATGTTTTGAAAACACTGCTGTCCTTTTAAGTACAAGTACTCCTGTCAAAAAAGAAAAATGTTAAACCTTAACAAACCTTTGAGTACTTTTTGTACCTTTGCACCCAGTGTGGATAAAGACCATGTTGCAAAAATCAGCAGGCCGATCTTTGTTCTACACTGTCCTGTCTGCTTTGCTTACTTGTTATGGACAAAAGCAACATTGATATTCCACTTTTCAGGGTTTGAATTTTAGACTGAAATTGTGTGCTGGGTTTATTTTTCCTGTAAAAGGTTGCAATTTAGTGTTTTTTTCTTTCATGAAAAACAAATTAACTGGTTTTACAGATATTTGTTAGGCAAGGGTTAATTTGCAAGCAATCAGTTATATAAGCAAAGTTTGAAAAAAAAAAGAATATTCAATGGTATTTCTTTAAAGTGATATGTAGCCTTTTATGGTTTTTTTAGATTTTAGACAAGGCTTTTGCCAATGCTTTTGGCAATTTCACATGATAAATAACATGGGTACAGTATGTGGGATCATTTCAAATGTTTACAATAACTTCATAATCATTTTATGCCATAAAATATATAGAGGTCATGTTTTCAAAAGGGACCATCCTGTTACTTAACATATCAAAAGAATAGCCATTTAGTGTCTGTGCTTGTATGTAGTAAAAGCTATTTTCTTAGTGTTTTACCAAAATTTAAATCACAGTGAAAAACCTAAATTTGCTCCCTTTAGTGAAGATGTTTTCTTTTTCATTTGTAGGTGACAAATTAAATGTAGGTCAAAAATGACTTGTCTGTGCTAGGGTAGAAAGTGTTCTGGGAAAAGGAGAAAATTCTGGTTACCAGCATAATCTCCTTTTCACACAATGTTTTCTTTAGGATCATTAAAACTCAGGATTTGTGGTAAAGTGTTAAAAAGACCAGTTCATTTACCAGTTAACCTAAAATAGCTGCCTTGGCAACTTACTTTGGTTTGTGTAATTTATTGTAATCTTACATGGTAAATTTAGAATCATGAAGTATTCAAGATTTTTCTTTAACCTTCAACGTTAACCAGATGTTTGGAAAAACTCGAGCAACAAAAGTGTCTTTGGTCATGGTATGCTGAGTCTGACTTAAACCAGTAAAGTGCCTTTCACAAGTTGAGTTGCCTTTTGGGCCTGTATAGATCAAGATCATACTGCTCAAAAATTGTGTTTGAATCTATGACCAAAGACTGCTTTATTTGCAGTCAAAAGAGACCTGGAAATAAAGCCAGGTTTATTTATTTGGGAGAGGGGAAGAATTAGCCAGACCTGTTTGAAAACAAAGGCCAAGCTGTACTTATAATAAAGTAGAAAGAGATTAGATAATAAGCCTACTAGATGGAGGAAGATAAAACAGAATTAGTTATCATCTTTACAAAATCAGCTAAAAATACCTCATAAACTCTGACTTCAATGCCATACATGTATCTCTAAAGAATGTGACCCCATGACTGGACCTCCCATGCAGATTTTTTGAAGAAAACGTCAGGGAATTGTTGTAGCCCTACCATTGTTGTCATCTGTGTTGTCATGTGAAAACTTTTACATTCTGTAATACTGTTATCACCAAAGATATTTGTTCAAACTGGGACAAGCACTTAAATACCAAAAGGGGTACCTAAAAAACAAGGGCAGGTAACCATCAAAGTATTTTTGACACAGTTATGTCCCTTTTTTGACTTAGAATTTTGACTGAAAATCAGGCAACTGCAGCCCAGCTTTAGCACCAGCATGTGGTGCTCTTGTTTAGAAACCCTCTACCAGGCAACAAAATTTTTGACCCGTCCATATTGGAATCACTTGTGGATAACTATTAATCTGGAGTTTTAACAACCCAGAAGGAGAGAACTTTTAAAAGTATTTTCTCCTTTTCCCATGTTTTCTACCCAGTCTCAGAACCTCACTTCGTTTGTACGACTTTGGAATTTCTCATTTGCAGATGCTTTCAGTTTAGAATCTGGAATTTGTTACTTAGTAAAGAATTAAATGTGTCTGAAAAGATGAGATTTGTTTTTTGTTGCCAAGCATTTTTGCCTATCCCAACAATGTTTTCAAAAGCCTTCTTCCTCTAGATTGTTAAACACTGGAGTGTTTTATATTAGAAGACAAAAAGATGATGAAATTTTAAAGAAACATTGCTCCCTCTACTTAGACAGTCCCCAGGGGTGTGGAAATACTATGCCCGACTCGGGAAAATTCAGTGTCGGACAAGTGAATTTTTTCAGCCTGGTTGTCCGCGGACAAGTAGTAAATATGAGGAAAATTTTGAAACAAAAATCTGTTGTATATACATATCCAGTGAAATACGTATGCTCTCACTTTGTACAAAATTACATTTCAAATGATTAACAGTGTCTTGAGATGATCCATGATTTCTGGAAACCCAAAATACACATTTGGTCTACCTCCGCTTTCACCACATTAGACAAAATCGGTAAAATATGCTGCTGTTGTTGCACGTTGATTTTTTTGAAAATGTGTAAACACCTTCAAGATCATCATTATGGATTAAAAGAATTTTATTGGTATAATTTTAGCACTGATTCAGAGATCTTTGATGACAATGTCGCACATGTGAAAATTTTAGCCTTTAATCTGATTTAAACAGCTTCGGTGCGAAATGGGCCATGATTTAACACCTCTGCCGGAAGATGTCTCGATTTTCAAAAGTTTTCGATTCAGCGATCAGTTGGTGCGTAAAATCAGAGAAAATGGGGGGTTTTTTTTATCAAATTTTCGATGCAAATGGAAGTGGGAAGTCTGAGACTCCGAACCATGTGGCGGCTCCAAACATAAAGCGGACCATGACAAGAAATATGACAGAAACATTTTTTTCAATGAGGCGTGCTTGAATGAATTCCCGTGGTTGAATGCAGACGATCGTAACAATATTTTTTAACGTTTGTCGAGAGTATCCCCATGTTGCAGACATGTCACTTTATGTGTACCTTCTAAAATTGTTTTGTTTTGGACAAGTGAGCCACACTGGCGGACAAGTAGATTTTTGTAATTTACTTGTCTGCGGACAAGTAGAAATTTCTAAGATTTCCACACCCCTGGTCCCTGGTCCAGAATAAGAATTGCTGCTTCATTGCCTATTAGACAAATGTTGGACTGAACTCAACAGACTTTTTGTGTTGAGAGGAAGGGTTTTTCCTATCTTAGGTTAAAATATCACTTTATCAACTGAAAATGAGATAATTCAGGATAAAATTTGAGTATGTGAAGAAATTGTAGAAAAAATAGGAAATTTCCTCACTGAGCCATTTCATCCTGAATTCTTTACCAAACGACAAATTTTTAGACTAGTCCAAATTGAAAGCATTTGCAGACGACAAAATAAATGAAACTCAAAAATTCAAATCTGTTTTGGGAGGGCTAGAAAACTTTGTAAAAAAAGGAGAAAATGCTGGTTACCAGCATTTTCTCCTTTTCCCTCAGTGTTTTTAAAAGGCTTCTTTTTCAGGATCATTAAAAGTTAGGATTGTGTGTTAAAGGGTTAATGTCCACTATGATTTTGAAATTTTTCTGTAGCAAGATTAAAATGAGCATGGTGGATTGCCACTATGGTTTTAGCTGAAAAGAACATTGTACTCTGTTTATATTGTGAGAGGTATAATACCAGAATACCATTTGCCATTATAGAAGTATTTTATCTTAATTCGTCCTTATTTTTGAGGGATTCTTGGTAAACATTTTCCAGATAATCTGATGAAATTAAATCCTTACCTACCACTGAAAAATAACAAGAAAGCAAGTCTTTAATCATGTAAACTTTTGCAAGCTTTGAACCTAACCTCATGATCAGATTTTTTTTTGCTGTACTGGAGTAAAAATTGTTTGTACACGTGCAAAGAGTGTACCGGAGAAGGAATTATTGCCATTTTGTCTTCGGAAAGAGTAGAACACTAAGGGTTAATACTGTAACATCTTTGTTCAGTTTTCTGTCAGACCATTTCATAGTGTATCTGATTTTGATCCAGTTTATCTGTGTAAACGACTCAATTTTTGTCTGGTGCTGCAAAGGTAAACAGTGGAACTCATGTCAACCAGTTGTCCCTGGTGAAACATGTATTAGCCACGCTTAGGGAAAAGGGGTTTTAATGCATCTGCGAAAAAGATTGACCCAGGTGACCTGGGCCGAAACTTTTCGCTATTGGTCAATTTTCCATGTGTCAAAGGACCACACTACCACATGGTTCAGTTGGTAATTAAAAAAAAGTGGCTATTATAATGGCTTCATGATTATGTGTTGGCTTGCTCGGTATCATGCATCACGGAGATGCATTAAGCCCCCTTTTTCCAGAGCATGCCTCATATGTATGATATGAAATCAAAAGGAAATCAAACTGATTATACAGACTTGTTTCCCAGTTTCAAGTGCCTGAACTCCTTTCTTCCAGTTTTTAGTCTATGGATTTACTTCATGAAACAAAAAAAATATTGTAACTGATAACTGAAAACATTACATCTGCAATATTTTCCCATCTATTGAAACAAAACAGCATGGTTTTGACAAGATTTTTAGGGTTCAGGGCTACCTTTCACCAAACTGCATACCCTTGAAATTTACGTTTGCACTTTAGGAGCCAAGCCCTCGTAGCTCAGTTGGTAGCGTGCAGGACTTGAAAACAGGAGGTCGCTGGTTTGATCCCTGGCTTAGTCAATTTCTTTCTTAGGATTGATGATAGTCATCGCGACAGGATTTATTCCTCTCTCACTGCCGATGGCTATGTGGGAAAGCAGCCAGTGGCTTGGAAAGAATATTGTGCGGAGTACTGGTAAAAGAAACTCCAGGAAAGCATGGATAGGTCGCCATGTTATAACTGAAATAATGTTGAAAACGGCATTAAACACCATACAATCAATCAATCAAGCACTGTAGGAAAGCAAGCATGAAGTCTGAAAACAAGTTTCACTGAAATGCATCACTTTACGATTTGAGTAAATATTTGCAAAACTTTACGTCAGGTCATACCTTTGGGTAAAGCAGGAGTCATATTTTTGTATATTCAATCTCAAAGAATTTGCATAATTCTATGCAGCTTAGTAAAAGGGACCCTATTCTCTTCATTTGCAGTCAGACATTTCCAAAATACTGGGTACCTCCCATGATTTTAAATCTTGTTAAGATTAGGAAAAAAAAAAAACATTTTAAGCTGAACTGTTTTTCCCAGGAAAAAGAACAATAATTTCAAAATTATACTTTTGTGTAGGATACATGTACTGTTGGTGTTTATTGGTAATAATCTAAAATAAATTTCAGTTTAATGACAACATTTTGTTCTGCCCCCCTCCCAACAGCAACAGATCTTGAGAAGTACTTGCCTTTTCCTTTTTAGCTCACCTGAGCACGAAGTGCTTATGGTGAGCTATTGTGGTCATGCTGTGTCCGTCGTCCGTCGTCAACTTTTTACCTTGTGTACGCTCTAGAGGCCACATTTTCAGTCCAATCCTCATGAAACTTGGTCAGAATGTTTGTCTTGATAAAATTTCGGGCGATTTCGAAATTGGGTCATGTGGGGTCAAAAACTAGGTCACTAGGTTAAATCTTCGAAAAACCTTGTGTATGCTCTAGAGGCCACATTTTCAGTCAGATACTCATGAAACTTGGTCAGAATGTTTGTCTTGATAAAATCTGGGACAAGTTCGAAATTGGGTCATGTGGGGTCAAAAACTAGGTCACTAGGTCAAATCTTAGAAAAACCTTGTGTACGCTCTAGAGGCCACATTTTCAGTCCGATCCTCATGAAACTTGGTCAGAATGTTTTTCTTGATAAAATCTGGGACGAGTTCGAAATTGGGTCATGTGGGGTCAAAAACTAGGTCACTAGGTCAAATCGTAGAAAAACCTTGTGTACACACTAGAGGCCACATTTTCTGTCAGATACTTATGAAACTTGGTCAGAATGTTTGTCTTGATAAAATCTGGGACGAGTTCGAAATTGGGTCATGTGGGGTCAAAAACTAGGTCACTAGGTCAGATCTTCGAAAAACCTTGTGTATGCTGTAGAGGCCACATTTTCAGTCAGATACTAGTGAAATTTGGTCAGAATGTTTGTCTTGATAAAATCTGGGACAAGTTCGAAATTGGGTCATGTGGGGTCAAAAACTAGGTCACTAGGTCAAATCTTAGAAAAACCTTGTGTACGCTCTAGAGGCCACATTTTCAGTCCGATCCTCATGAAACTTGGTCAGAATGTTTGTCTTGATAAAATCTGGGACGTGTTTGAAATTGGGTCTTGTGGGGTCAAAAACTAGGTCACTAGGTCAGATCTTCGAAAAACCTTGTGTACGCTCTAGAGACCACATTTTCAGTCAAATACTTATGAAACTTGGTCAGAATGTTTGTCTTGATAAGATCTCACACGAGTTTGAAATTGGGTCATGTGGGGTAAAAAACTAGGTCACTAGGTCAAATCTTCGAAAAACCTTGTGTACGCTATAGAGGCCACATTTTCAGTCAGATACTTGTAAAATTTGGTCAGAATGTTTGGCCTATTGACTCAGGTGAGCGATCCAGGGGCATCATGGCCCTCTTGTTATGATTGGTTGTAGGAAGCTACAACATCAAAGTGTGTGATTGAAGCCATAATCCAGAGATACTGAAGGGAACATATATAAGATAACGACACCAGCATTTTCTATTTTTCTCTCAATGTTTTCAAAAGGCTTATTCCTCAGGGCCGTTAAAACAAAGGATAGTTTGGTAAAGGGACAGATGTACAATATAATATATGCCAGATTTGCCATGCTCTGGCAAAAAGGAAGCTTACTGCATCTCGGTGATGCATTATACCAAGCAAATCATCACATAATTTTTGATCCATAAAATCATTTTGTCTTACAACTTATTGAATCATGTGGTAGAATGGTCTTTTGACAAACAGAAAATTGATCAATAGCAAAACGTTTCTACCCATGTCAGCCTGCACACTCCACACAGGCTGAGTAGATACATTTTGCAGATGCATGAAGCTCCCTTTTCATGGAGCATGGCTTGTATGCTTTTTCCTTCATTTTAGCTCTACTGGCTGTAAGCCAGCAGAGCTTATGGCATGGTGTGGTTTCAGTCGTCCCGTCTGTCCGTCCATCCGTTAGTCTTTTTCTTGTTTATGCGATAAAGTCTGCATTTGTGGTCAGATTTTCCTGAAACTTGCACAGTTTGTGTATCTCATCAATAGCTTGAATCCTATTGATTTTGAAAAAAATCTGACAATCAGTGTAGGAAAAGCAGCCATTTAAAGTTCAAAATTTCAATTTCTTGTTTACGTGATAAAGCCTGCGGTTGTGGTCTGATTTTAGTGAACCTTGCAGAGTTTGTTTATCTCATCAATAGCTTGAACCCTGTTGATTTTGAAAAATATTTGACAATCAGTATGGGAAAAGTAACCATTTAAAGTTCAAATTGTTCATTTCTTGTTTACGTGATAAATTCAGCATTTGTAATTGGATTTTCATGAAACTTGCACAGTTGCTTTCTATCATCAAAAGCTTGAACACTATTGATTTTGACAAAAATTTGACAATCAGTATGGGAAAAGGAGCCATTTAAATTAAAAAAATTACATTTCTTGTTTATGCTACGACTCGGCATTTGTGGTCGAATTTTCATTAAACTTGCACAGCTGCTTTACATTATCAATAGCTTGAACTCTATGAATTTTGAAAAACATTCGACAATCAGTATGAAAATTTACATTACTTTTTTTACACAATTAAGCCTGCATTTTAGATTCAATTCTTTTGAAACTCGCAAAGATTATTTGTGTCATCAAGGGATTTAACTTAATCTAGCAATCATTAAGGAAAAGCATCCATTTGAAGACTTGGTATTGTTTACTCAACACAGTCCACATTATTAGTCCATTTCTTTGAAATTTGCAGGGATTGTTTAATACAGTGAGTACTGAAACCCTCTCAGATTTGGCTGGATTTCAAACAGTTGGTTTTGAGAAATTGTACTTCAATTTTTTTTCACTATTTGTTCAATTCAACAGCCCAACTTATGCTTTCTTAGTGGGTTCAAGCCCAGTTGCAACAATGGTTTTTTTTTTTTTTTTTTTTTTTTTTTTTTTGTTTGTTTGTTTGTTTTGTTTTGTTTTGTTTTTGGGGGGGTTTTTTTTTTGTTTGTTTGTTTTGGGGGTTGTTTTTTTTTGGGGGGGGGGGGGTTGTCTTTCATCTTTTTGCATCATGAATTCATAATGTATACTAGAAAAAAAGCAAACTCACTGCAAGTAGAGCGATTTCAGGCCCTCAAGGGCCTCTAGTTCTTGTAAGAAGCAAATGTATGAAAATGTCAGCTATATTGCTTTCTGGCTTTGAAACTAGAAGCCCTTGATTTCTGTTCAAGCCTTGGTGGCCATAACTCCTGCTTGAACTTTGAAAACTCACTCACCTGTCAAACCTTGCTTTTGTGGAAATACAAGAGGATGATTTGTACCTTTACTCTGTGGATTGGTATTGACATTTTTCTTTCTTTTCAAAATGCAATGGATAGGCAAAAAAAAGGAAAAAGAATGTGTGCCTAAACCTTGATAATATCCTAGACTTCAGTCGTATTACTGTATTGTACTCTGATGTGACTGATAGAGCAAAAATATGCGCTTTGCTAATACAGATATTGTAATTCAATACTTTACAAAACTTAAAAAAATTTTGGACTTGTCCAAATTTAAAAAAAATGCAGACAAGTTCATAAGTGAATGTGGCTCATGTGAAAGGAGTTGTCTTTGAAAGGATAGAAAATATAGTGGGAAAAGGAGAAATATGCATTAGCATTTTCTCCTTCTCCAAAAATATTTTCAGTGGCGATTTTCCTCAGGGTTTTTAAAACGGTAACGTTTGGCACAGGGTTAATCTCATAGAATTTTATTCCAGGTACTTTTTTTCACAATGAAGATCAAGATCAGATTGTATCGAATCTAGAATCTACTCTTGCAATATTTGGAGATCTTTTTGCCCCTGAAAATTTTTTTCAGGAACATAGTTTTTGTTTAGTGTAGTTTGTCCATCTGTCTGACCATTTGTGCCTGGGCCATAACTTTTTTCCATATTACTTAATTTCAAAATAACCTTGCACAAAATGTTAACCACATTGAGATGATGTGTCATGTGCAAGAGCCATGTCTGTAGATTAAAAGTCAAGGTCACAGTATGGTCAGATAAGTTTTTTATGGGGCAGTGTTTGTGTCTGGCATGAAACTTTTTTAAATTATGAAGGAATTATAGTATAACTTTTCATATATTGTTTTGTAAATGATGTATCACATAGAAAAACCATGGCATTAGGTCAAAAGTAAAGGTCACGGCAAGGTCAAAAAGAGAAATGGGGGAGGCAGGCGGTTGTGTTTGTGTCTGGCCTGTAACTTTTTCTATTATAAATGAATTTCAGTATAACTGCAGAATTGTAAACCACATAAGGATGTGTCACAGCATGAACCATGTCCGTAGGTCAAAGGTCAAGGCCACAGCAAGGTCAAAAGTGTTTGTAAAAGTTTTTTCCATAGTCCATGTTCATAGCTTATAGGAAAATGTTGTATTGTTTTCAGGGGGTATCAGTCTGTTCTCAGTGACATCTTGTTTTTTGGCAGGACCATGACATTCTTCCCACAAGTTTTGTGCCTTTCATACTACTGGATGAATTCAAAGAGAAATATGCACAAGGAAAGCCATTGTGTCAAGACACTTGGTCAGAACTTGATCTGATTTCAGTTGTCTCTGATGGATATTGTTGCCATCGTTATTCTAATAGAGGCTGAGTTGTTTGATTAGCCGATTGGGCCAAATGGGAACCTTGCTGTTTTGTTCATGCTTCTTGTCTTGCAAAGATGGTATAGAATTAAACAGCCAAGAGAAGGCATTGTTTACTGTGTATGGCTATTCAGTGGAGTCAGGTTACTCAGGGCCATCAGGTCCTGTTATTGATTTTCTCTGCTTTTTAAACAGCTAAGAGAAGGAATTGTTTACAGTGAGAGACTAGTGCCTGGAGCCAAATAGTGCCGTAAGGGCTCTCTTATTGAATTTCTTGTTCTTCTTAAACAGCTGAGAGAAGGTATTGATTACAAAGAATTACTAGCCAGTAGAGCCACAGAGGGCCACAGGAGGGCCCTTTTGTTGATTTTCTTATGCTTTCTACAAAAGTTTAGAGAAAGTATTGTTTACATTGTTATAACTAGCCAGAGCGGTCAAATAGGGCCCTCACAATCCTCTTGATTTTCTAATGTTTCTTGTCCTGCAAAGAACGTACATATGAAACAGCCAAGAATAGGCATTGTTTACAATTTTATACATAAGTGTACAATTACTCTTATCATACTGCAAAGAAATTTCTCGCAATCTGATTGGATAGTATGTTTCAAACATATATTGCTGTACACTGGCAAGCACTTTCCCGGTGAGCCCTGTATGCTTGACTCACTAGAACAACCCAAAACACAAAATGGCAGCAACGATCGATACATGTTGCCAACAAGACAAGTATCGAGTACGCCATACTATTACTAGTTTCCGATGTTGGTCATTGTTGAAGCGGAAAGACTGGATTATTTTTGGAAATAAATGAAAAAGGTTGAATACACTGTCATTCTAAAACAAATGCACTGGTTTAAAATGAGCCACCCCTTTGTCATGTAAACGAATTGTGAAATTGTCAAAGGTCATACTTTGTAACATTGAATAAATTAAACTAATGGTTGTTTGAAGCAACTAATGGTCATTTCCTTTGGCAACAAATTATAAAAAGTTGTTTATCCATGTTTAAATATGTTGAATGTCTATGACAGTGACTTCATGCACCAAACTGCATGTTTTGCTCAGGTTTCAGTGAAGTCAGTTTTCAGTGTGCTGGGGCACTCAGAAGGGAAACTCAGTTTTGTAATCATACTCAATTTGTGAGACCATAAATCATGGAAATTTCAGTTGAATACAGGTTGGAAATGAAAAACTTTGCAGTATAATAATTTTGGGCTAGGGCGACATGATTTGCCACAGCCATGAAAAAGTTTCCAAGGGCCCTTCCAGTTGACTGGACAACTAAAATTTTTTTTATGAGAAAGCCCTGCTCACAGTATTTGGATAGTACAATGTTGTTGGGCAGCTTTTTTTAAGATGGCTGTGATCAAGAACAGACTGTATAAAATTTGCAACTTCTTCGTACAACAAGCGAAATATTATAATGATTATGTTGAAGTAAATCTAGATTTTAGCCCAGTCTAAAATTCTGTTGTCTGGTCAAGAGTTTAATTTGGAGACATTGAGAAATCTTGATGCTTAACTCTTTCCCAAACGACAAAATTTTAGACTGGTCCAAATTGAAAGCATAATTTTGCTGACAACAAATTCATTGTGGCTCAAATGATGGAATTTGTGTCCAAAGGACTAGAAAACATTTTTGGAAAAGGAGAAAATGCTGGTTACCAGCATTTTCTCCTTTTCCCCCAGTGTTTTCAAAAGCCTTCTTTCTACAGGATTGTTAAAAGTCAGGATTGTGTTGTAAAGGGTTAACAGGAAATATAATAATTATGTTTAGATATTCTTATTTTTATGAAAGATAGAAGTCTTGAAATGCAGATAAAAGTATTTGAAAGATTGTAAAAGTGATGAATAAGAGCCTCTTCCTCAGTGGATTCTTGGAAGTATAATTATTTTCCACATTGAATTCTTGAAAGAACATCATTTCTTCCTTTCTTTTTCACAAAATAAACTCCTTATCAAACAATTTTGTGATTTAATGACCCTTAAGAAGAAGACTTTCTAGAAAAAATGGAGGAGCAGGACGAAATGCAGGTAACCAGCAAGAAGGAATTTTAGCCTTGTTCAAACTGAAGGTGTTTTCAGATGACAAAGTTTTATAAGATCTTATTCTAAACATGAAAATTTGTATCTCTTTCCCATGGTGGAAAAGATTGTGGGTATAGGAAAAACTGTTGGTTTTCAGCATTTTTAGCTCACCTGAGCACAAAGTGCTCAAGGTGAGCTTTTGTGACCGTGCTGTGCCCGTCATGTGGTTGTCAACATTTACCTTGTGTGCACTCTAGAGGCCACATGTTCAGCCAGATCCTCATGAAACTTGGTCAGAATGTTTGTCTGGAAAAAATCTTGGACAGGTTCGAAATTGGGTCACATGGGGTCAAAAAGTAGGTCACAGGGCCAAATCTTAGAAAAAACTCGTGTGCACCCTAGAGGCTACATTTTCAGCCTGATACACATGAAACTTGGTCAGAATGTTTGTCTGGATAAAATCTCGGACAAGTTTGAAATTAGGTCACGTGGGGTCAAAAAGTAGATAATGGGGGCCAAATCTTACAAAAAACTTCGTGTGCACTCTAGAGGCCACATTTTCAGCCCGATACACATGAAACTTGGTCAGAATGTTTGTCTGAATAAAATCTCAGACAAGTTAAAAATTGGGTCATGTCTGTCAAAAAGTAGGTCACAGAGCAAAAAATCTTAGAAAAAGCTTGTGTGCTCTATAGGCCACATTTTCAGCCTTATACACATGAAACTTGGTCAGAATGTTTGTCTGGATAAAATCTCAAAAGTGGGTCATGTCAGATCAAAAAGTAGGTCACTTGGTCATATCTTAGAAAAACATTGTGTGCACTCTAGAGGTCACATTTTTAGCCTGATACTTATGAAACTTTGTTAGAATGTTTGATTTGTTAAAATTATGTACACATGGAAAATTAGGTCATTTCAAGTCAAAAATTAGGTCACTGAGCTAAATCATAGAATAACCTTGTGTGCACCCTAGAGGCCACATTTTCAGCATGATACTCATGAAACTTGGTCAGAATGTTTGTCTGGTTGAAATCTTGGACTAGTTTGAAATTGGGTCACCCCAGGTCAAAAAGTAAGTCATGGGGCTTAATCTTAGAAAAAGCTTGTGTACACTTTTAGAAGCCACATTTGAAGCCTTATGCTCATGAAACTTGGTCAGAATGTTTGTCAGGATAAAACCTTGGACAAGTTCGAAATTTGGTCACATCGAGTCAAAAAGTAGGTCACAGGGCCAAATCTTAGAAAAACCTTGTGTGACTATAGAGGCAACATTTTGAGCCAGATTAGAAATTCAAAAATAGGCTAAACCAATCAAAAAGTGAATCACTTACACTTGTGCATTTTACATCATCAAGACCAGGATCTTTTCAGCCTTATCAATCCTAGATGACCTTACTCAGGTCAGTGCATTAGGCCCAATGGCCCTCTTGTTTCCTTTTACTATAACAATTTCCAAAGCCTTCTTCCTCTGGGTTGTTAGAACCAGGGATTGTATGGTTAAGGGTTAATTTTTTCATCTGCATCAGATTGAATATGGAAGACTCTAAAGTTTACTCATTTGATGAAGAGTCTTGCCCACTTTAGTTATTTATATGTAGGTGTTGTATTCCAAATCAGGAAGTTTTTGTTGGACCATGGAAGGCGGCACTAGAGTGTCCTTTTGCAAGGTACTGCTGTCCATCAACTTGAATTGATGAAACCCAGGCAAAATAGATTAAATAAAAATCACGATGATATGACTGAAATACTGTTGACACATAAAGCATCAGTAAAGAAAAAGCAATTTTTACATCAAATTTGCATAATTATGGCACCAAGTACAACCACATTATGGTCAGTGGAGGGGTAACTGCAAGGAGCACAGACCTTATTTATAGTTAATTGGTAAAGGGACCTTTGTTAGCTTTAGATGCCTTTGCAATCTGTATAGATCAAGATCAGAATGCCTGATATGTGCAGCCTGATCTTTGATAATCACATTCCACTATGCTGAGACATTCAGGCCAGGAACAACCTTTGAAACTACAATTATTTTGGTCTTATTTCTCACCTGAAAATATCTGAAACTTCACTTGGAGCTTAACCTTTTACCACACAATCTCAAGTTTTTACAGTTAGGACAAAATAGCCTTTTGAAAACCTTATGGGAAAAGGAGAAAATGCTGGTAACCAGCATTTTTCTCCTTTTCCCACAAGGTCTTTTTCAATTTCATAGACAATTAACATCATTTAAGCTGAATTTAAAATGTCATCTGCAAATGCTTTCAGTTTGGACCAGTCTGAAATTATGTTGTATGAAGAGTTAAGGGGTTAAATGAGTTATTAAGTTTTTATGGGATGAAATAGAGAATAAAGGAATTTGAAGGAGAACTGATTAATCTGTGACCAAAAACACAACCATTTTTGAACTGGTAGTAGATCCATAGCCATGAATTCTGTTAGATTATTTCATCACTGCCTGCGGACAATTACTACCTTAGCTTTTTTTGAAAAAAGACGTAGAGGCATTGTCATAGCCCTTTTTTTGTCTGTGTCATGCACACACTGTGACATATTCTATTTTCTGTCATTACTGAAGACATTTACTTCATACTCCGGTAGTTATGAACTCTTTCACTACCAATGATGACTTGCATGAAAGTAGCTTTCACGAATGGCATAGATCAAGATTAGACTGCACAGAATGTGCAGTCTTATTATGGATCTACCCTGTCCACTACTTGATGCTAGACTATGACCCAATCCATCTTCAGTGGCAGTGGAAATCTACAATTAGACCTTGGAAAAAAAAGTCAAATTTCTTGAGTTAATAGTGAAAGAGTCAGTTATCAAAAGGGGAACCCATAATGCTTTAAATTTTTTTGACACGTTACTCCCCTTTTGTGGATGGAATATTTGTTGAAAAAGCAAGAGCAGCCAAGTGTGGTGCCCACATGTGGTGCCCTTGTTTTCTTGTGAAGCAGACCTCTGTTGTATGTATCCATGTATTTGATAAAATTCATGCTGATGATCCATATTTTATAATTGGATTGATTTTGGTTGGAAGAAGAGCCTTTATTGATTGGTGAAAATTTAGTTTCCAAATGACCTGGTTTTTAGTAGAGCGGTTTATGATACCATTTGTGCTACTTGTAATTTCAGAGTTAAGCTAGTGATAATGATTAAAATATTTGCAGTCGTAATTATAGTTTGTTTAAAATACTCTCAGATCAGAAAATATGTTTATGCATCATTCTCATTGTTTTTTAAGATCATGCATAATTAAAAACTGAATGGCAAAAACATTTCTGTTGAACTTCAATTTCTGGTAATTATGGATGCCTCCATATAGAATTTCTTTCGGGGGACAGGAATTTCTTAAAGCGGCCATGTTCTGTTGCATATTTTGCTATTGTCTGTGAATGTCATTAAATCCTGTTGTAATATGGACTTTGTAGCGCTATTTCTAAATAGCATGCCATCTTAGTTATGCATGGTCACATAGGAGCTTGTTTTTGTTAAAAGCATGCCTTTCAATGAAAAGACTTGGATTCAAAATATGGTTACTCAGTTGAATGAGAAGAATGAGGTATTCAGTCCCAAGAGTGTTTTCTTTCAAAATATTTTCGAAATATGCGTCATGTAGATTTGAGATTAGACTTCATGCTGCGTTTGGTCCTATTGTCAACTGAATTAGTTCTAATTGAAACGCCATGTTTATTATCTTCACAGGCCAAAGGCCAGCAAGGTTATGTCATGGCCCTGTGTCTGTGCTTTAATTATTATTTAAAGAATCTTCTACTCTGAATCTGCCCATCCAATTTAGACCTAACTTTACAGAAATGATCCTGCCATTGTTTTCTTCAGAGTTTCTACAAAGAATTTGATTCAAGTAAAAACTCAGGTTTCCATGGCAACAAAACTGAAAAATGTTGAAAATCTGTAACAATCTTCTTGTCAGAAACCATAAGGCCTAAAGCTACCAAATTTGGAATGTAGCTACCAAGAATTTTCAAATAGTAGCCCTGGGGTCAAAATTGGCCATGCCTGTGAGGTCACAAGTTGTATGTGGGCTTATATGGTGAAAATTTTAAAAGTCCCCTTGTTTCTATTCATATGGCCTCAGACAACCAAAATTGGCATGGGTTTATCAGATAGACCTCCACCAAGATTGTTCAAATTGTAGGCCTTGGGTCAAAATTGGCCCAGCCCTAAAGGTCACAACTTTTACATGTGCTTATATTGTGAAACTTTAAAATCATTGCATTCCAAATATAGGGCTTAGGGCTGCCAAATTTTGCATGTAGCTTTATCTAGCAAATCTCAACCAATTGTGTTCAAATTATAGCCCTAGGGTCATGTTTGGCCTTTTTCTGGCAGTCAGAAGTTTTACGTGGATTTATATAGTAAATACCAGGATTAAACAATTATAGCTCTGTGGTAAGAAGTAGCCTCGCCCTGGGTTTTTTACAATTTTCACATTGGCTTTTAAAGGGAAATTTTTGATATCTTCCTGTTCAAAACTATTTCGCCTGGAAGTATATTGTATGCCTTTATTAGAAAGTGGAGCGATACAAGGCCATCATTGCCTTCTTGTTTCTATAAGTAGAGAAAACTGGTATTTTGTAATTCAAGTCTTGTTGATCATAAATGTGAGGCATGGACTGAACCTCTCTATTTCAGACAACAGATTTTTATGATTTTCCAAGTGAAAAGTATTTTGCAAGACGACTCGTTGAATGTGGATAAACCAGTAAGATTTGTCTTTTAAGGGGTAAAAACATCATGGGGAAAAGGAGAAAATATTTGTTTACCAGCATTTTCTCCTTTTCTGACAATGTTTTTAAAGGCCTTCATCCTTAGATTTGGTCTTTAAAACATAGATTGTTTGGTAAAGGGTAAAATCTGTAGGCAATGATGGGGTTTACACAAAAGCAAGGCTCTTGGGTCTATGTACATATAATCAGTATGTGTTTCACATTTCAGTTCATCTTCAAGTTTATTGTAAATGGTGATCTCCTTATATAACTTTCGTTTTCTGTTCCTTTTCATCACTTTTGTTTTGTTTTGTTTCTTTCACTTTCATTTTTACAGAACGATCCCAAGAAAGCGGAGAATTTCGACAAGATGTTCACCCGATCAGCCTTCAAATTGACACCAACAGACAGCCTAGTTATAATGAACATTGACGAGAGTGCCTTTCAGAATTTCTCTTATTGCAATCCTTATTACGCACCTATTCAAACTCGCCGCTCATCCTCGTTTCAGCATCTTTAGGACATAATTTGTGCAAACATGTTTTGTATGGTTTTTCAGTGAATGAATTTATTAATAAACTCGTTACTTCCTAGAGCGCTGCAGGCAACTGAAATCATCGTAGGAATAATGGTTGATAATCATCATTCATTCAGGTTATATACAGGGGTACATTTGAAAAAATGATCAGTAACTTGTTACCATACGAAAAAAGTTTACAACTGTCCATACTGAAATCATTTTCAGACAAAAAAATATAGTATGGCTGAACTGATGGGATTTGTGTATGGAAGGATAGAAACCATGGTAGGGAAAGGAGAAAATGCTGGTTACTGTCATTTTCTCCTTTTCCTATAGTGTTTTTGAAAGCCTACTTTGGGAGTTTGTTTTCTCTTTTGGGTGCTAGTTTGCCTTTCGTTAGCTCACCTGAGCCTGAAGTGCTCAAGGTGAGCTTTTTTGATGGAGCTGTGTCAGTTGTGTGTTGCCCGTCATCGACTTTTACCTTGTGTACGTTCAAGAGGCCACATTTTCAGTCCAATACTCATTAAACTTGGTCAGAATGTCTTGATGAGATCTTGGAAGAAATGAAAATGGGTCATGTCTGGTCAAAAACTAGGTAAGTAGGTCAAATATTTAGAAAAAGCTTGTGTACACTCTGGAGGCATCATTTTCTGTCCAAAACTCATAGAAGTTGGTGAGTATGTTGTCTAATTATTGATACAGTCTAGGAAGGGTTTGAAAACGGTTCAAGTTGGGTAAAAACCTTGGTACCTTGGTCAAATATGAGGAAAAAAGCTTGTGTAGGCTCTAGAGGCACATTTTCAGTGAAATACTCATGAAAGTTTGTCTGAATGCTTGTCTTGGAGATACCTCAAATGAGTTAAAAAAATGGGTCATGTTGGATCAAAACCAAAGTCACTAGGTCAAACATTAGAAAAGGCTCAGGTATGCTCTGGAGGCCACATTTTCAGTCCAATACTCATGAAAATTGGTCCGAATGTTTGTATTGGAGATACTTGGAATGAGTTCGAAGAATGTGTCATGTGGGTGAAAAACTGGTCACTAAGTTAGATTTTAGAAATGTATGCTCTAGAGGCCACAATTTTTAGTCCAACACTCATGAAAATTGGTCTGAATGTTTGTCTGGATAATATTTTGGAGTTTGAAAATTGGTCACATGGGGTCAAAAAATAGGTCGGTAGTTCACATCTTGGAAAAAGTTTGTGTACACTCTAGAGGCCACATTTTCAGTCCAATATTCATGAAAGTTGGTCAGAATGTTTGTCTTGATGAGATCTAGGATGAGTTTGAAAATGGATTATGTCAGAGTCAAAAATTAGGTCATTTTGGTAAAATCTTTGAAAAATCTTGTGGTCACTCTAAAGGCCATATTCTCAGTCCAATAATCATGAAAATGAATGAGAATGTTTGTCTTGGTGATATCTCAGGCATGTATAAAAATGGGCTATTTGGGGTCAAAAACTTGGTCACAAGGTCAAATCTTACAAAAGCTTGTTTTCACTCTAAAGGCCACATTTTCAGTCCAATTCTCATGAAAGGTAGTCAGAATGTATATCTTAATGACATCTTGTGCAGGTTTTGCGGACATCGTGTGCCGTGGCCGGCCAACACATTCGTGCAGGTTGGCATCGGCTCACTTTTTCCGTATTTTGTTTAATGTACATGTATATGAGTTCCTTTTACTGTTCACTGTTCCCCTTACTTTGTCATATAGAACTGTCCGACATGGTTTTGAGAACAGCGTGTACCATGTGTGGCCGGTATATACGTGCAGGCTGAACTAGGCTCAGTTTGTCCATTTTTTTTGTTTTTTGTTTTATACACATGAGTTCCATACATTGTTCATTGGTCCCTTTAGTCTGGTATGTAGAATTATTTCGATATATTTTTACGGACATCGTGTATGTGGTCGGCCAATACATACTTGTCGTTTTGACCTCGACTCACTTTCTCTGTTTTTGTTTCGTCTACATGAATTCTAATCACTGTCAATTCTTTTCGTTGATCTGTTTTCTAGACCTTTCATTGCTTGTATTCGCACCCCTCACAACGTACGTCAGTGTGACGTCACAGGTAGTGATATCGGACCCTTGTTATAAAGTCCATGTGCGTGTTTGGTAAGAGTGTTTTTTTTTTTGTAATCGTTCCTTTAAATGACCTGAAAAATTCTTTTTTAATATGTACTTGCAGCCAATATGCGCTGAGATCGGCTAACATGTGTATGCAGCTTTTCTCTGATCTCTGACGGCTTTCCCTTTTTCCTTCCCTTCTTTTCTTATCAACATT
Source organism: Tridacna gigas (assembly GCA_945859785.2). NCBI lineage: Eukaryota > Metazoa > Mollusca > Bivalvia > Cardiida > Cardiidae > Tridacna > Tridacna gigas. The sequence continues at coordinate 26,010,390 of OX244030.2, forward strand.
TACTTTTCATTCCATTTTAACGCTCTCGTTTGAAACCTTGACTGTCCATTAACACGAGTTCTTACATCTTGAAATTAATACTTTTTGAAACAATGCGGAAAAAGAAATAATTGGCATACATGTTTACTCCTACCGCTTCCCTGAATTAGTTACAGACCGAAGGTCAAACCCAATTTTTGGGTGGCGGCCCGGTTTTAAGGTTTCAAATTTACGATTGAGATTCGCTAATAATGTATTGTGTAAAGAAAAAAAACGTGCATACAGAAATATCCACTCTCGCACAATGTACACAAATTCTCTTTCAGTTTTTTTATCCTTTCTACTCAAACATTACTCAGAACACCCGAACATAGCATTCACCCATACAATGCATTTAACGGTAAACTATACTGGTTACAACGGAGAAATTAAAAATGATGATATATTGATAACACTGATGCTTCTGATGACCGAATATAGGTAGTTTGAAAATTTGTTCCTACAATTGTCGTGAACTGAACAATACTAAAAAACGATTTGATATATTCACACTCTTTAAAGAAAAGAACGTTGACATTTTATGTTTACAAGAGACTCACTTTTCAGAGACAGAATATTTCTCTAGATAATATCTTGGAATAGATTTGAAAAAGGTCATGTTTGGTCAAAAGGCTTAGGTGAGCAACCTCTATGATGGCCCTCTTGTCTCACAAAATATAGTCTTACAAGTGCAAAATATAGTACTTCAAAATATACAAGAAAGGGAAAAGAAATTAAGACCAGTATTTTTCTGGAAGGTCATCAGCTGCATTAGCTAGAATATCTCAAAATTCTTTTTCACTGTGTAAATTTGAGATTAGACAGCTGATCTGAGTCTACACTGCCTGCAAAAGCATTTTAACTCCTTACCAAATGTCATATTGTACACCTATCCATATTGAAAGCATGTGCAAGTGACAACTTTGAAACAAATGGTGAAATTTGTCGTTGAAAAGGAGGAAAACATTTTAACCCTCACCACACAATCCCAAGTTTCATCCATCCATAAGAAAAGGACTTGAAAAAATTGTGGGAAAAGGGAGAAAATGCTGGTAACCAGCTTTTCTCCTTTTCCTGCAATGTTTTCTTCTTTTTCAATAAAAAAATCTTAATTTGTGCCACATTTAGGTTGTCATCTGCATGTGCTTTCAGTTTGGACCAGTTGAAAATTTTGTCGTTTGGTAAAGAGTTAACTTTTCTCATTTAAAAAGCCTTCTGTCTCACTGCTGTTAAATCACAGGATTTCTTGGTAAGGATACAAACAAATAGAACTCTTTCAACCCCTGTTAATGAGGGTTTTAGCTCACCTCAGCTCAGTGTGAAAGTGAACTGTGTGATCATGCCGTGTCAGTTGTCAAGTTGTCCATTTTCAGCCCAGCTGTTTTCAAAGAAAATATCGAGATGTTGCCATAGCCCTGGCGTCAACTGCATGGTCAAGTGAAAACTTTGACATTTTATATCTCTGTTATTACTGAAGATATTTGCTTCAAACTTGGACAAGTTGATAATTATCAAAAGTGGAATCTTTACAAGAAGGGCAGGTAACCATCAAAGTATCTTTGACAGACTTATGCCCCTTTTTCAACTTAAAATTTTCAAGCATTTCACAGCTGAGTGTTGGCACCCGCATGCAGTGCTCTTGTTAACTTCTACAAAGAGTGAGCTTTAGGGGCATGTTTTCAGTCCAATGCTCTTGAAACTGGGTCATTTATTTGTCATATGTATATTGATATCTCCAAAGAGTTTAGAAATGAATCACCTTAGCTTAAAGAGTAGGTCACTGGTGAAATCTTAGAAAATCATTATTTTCAGTCTAGAGGCCATATTTTTCAGTCAAATATAGTACTAGTGAATCTTGGTCAAAATGTTACCAGACAAGAATGAAAAAGGTCAGCTAATGTAGAAATTGAGATCATTGGGTCAAATCTTAGAATAACTTTTATTGCATTCTAGAAAGTACATTGTCAGTCTAATTATCACAATATTTTGCCATTTTAAAGTCTTTTTCCCTCCGTAATGGTCATTAAACCTAGTCAGAATGTTAGTCTTCTTAATATGTTTTAAAATTAACTTTTAATTTACCCCTCGATGAAATGAAACACAAGCAATCTAGGGCCATCATGCCTCATGTTTGAAAGAATTTCTTTCCTTCAAAGGTTCCTTTGTGCAGGTATTTGAAACACTTTTTGGAAGGTCTAAAAGAAAAAATCTGTGTTTAGCTTAATATTATGTACTGAAAAAATGCTGTCTCACATCTGAATCTTTAATCTTGTATGACATGTATCAAGTAAATGGCATTACTTTATATTATCATATTATCTTTCATCAAAATTCTGTATAGGTGATTTCTGAAACAAAAATATGTACTATTTTGTGCAAAATGCCTCTGAAGATTTTCATCGCTGTTTTTCTATCACTGTCACTAGAGATTTGTTTTATATATATGCATTATCTTAACCAATTACATTACCAACTACTTAAATTATAGATAAACCAAAACAAATGTAAATAAAATTCATAGAAGAAAGATATTAGAGATAGGGACTTTTTCTTTCCAAAGTGTCTAGAAAGTGATATGGGTAAAGGAACATGTGCTTGTTAATAGCACATGTTTTTAAATGCTGAAACACATACATGTAACTTCATTGTTGGAATATCTAAAATTTTATTGCAATGTTTTAATAATAATAATTTCTCTTCCTTTATATTTACCATGTTATCTGCTATCTAGTACCTGTATAAAATGTCTATTTACATAGTTGTCCCCCTTGCTTACTTTTGTCAAGTCTTTGGCATTAGTAGCTTTGAACTAAAGGCTACCATAGCCTTTATTATTTTTATCTTTTACATGTTTATGTTCTATGCTTAGACATTGAATATATAGCAGACTTTTTTGAAAGAAATATTCGTTAAAAAAAAACATGTAATGAAACACTCTTTGTTTAGCCTAATCTTACTCTACACTGTCATTTAAACTCTTTACAACACAATTCTGACTTTAAATGACCCTGTGGAAGAAAGCTTTTGAAAACATTGTGGGAAAAGGAGAAAATGCTGGAAACCAGCTTCAAAAACAAATTTGAATTTTTTTGTCACTTTTATTTTGTTGTCTGCAAATTCTTTTAATTTGGACTATACTAAAATTTTGTTGTTTGGTAAAGAGTTGAAGGATCTAGAATTGTGGCCAGCATCCTAAGAGTTAAATTGCAAAGAACTTTTTCCATGTTTCAGTGACTCTTAGGAAAGGGCTTTTCAAAGTCATTTTTCCTGGTAACCCTTTACAAAATGAAAAAATCTTAGACTTGTCAAAAGTAAGAGCATTTACAGATGATGAATCACATGTGACTTAAAATGGTGGGATTTGTCTATGATGCATTTTAAAATATTGTGGGAAAAGGAGAAAATGCTGGTTGCCAGTATTTTCTTTTTTCCACAGTGTTTTCAAAAGGTTTCTCACTCAGAATCGTGTGAAGCCAGGATTGTGTGGTAATGGGTTAAAGCAAATTGTACCCTTTTAAAGAAAAAAATTTGGTCATTTTAGCCATTTTTAGCAAAATCTCAAATCTGCCATCTGTTAAAGTTACCTGCTTTATGAAATTGAAAACAATACCATGTAAATAAGAAGGGTGATCTATCCTCAAATAGGTTTGAATTAGAATTTTAATCGGTAGAGGATTCATTGCATTTCTTTTTTTTTTGCATAGTTAACACCTGTGAAGTGATATCTGTTTTGTCAACATTTTCTTAAGGTTTTCATGGAAAAGACATTGAAACTAGATACAAAGAATTAATGAAGAGCTGAACCCCTAAACTACCCACTAAATTTCATTTGGTTTGCAGGCAATGAAGATTCAGATTATTAGCCTTACTCTCTACCAAACAATCCCAACTTTTAACGACCCGTAGAAAGAGGCCTTTTGAAAACATTGTGGGAAAAGGAGAAAATACTGGTAACCAGCATTTTCTCCTTTTCCCACAATGTTTTCTACTGTTTCCAAAATAGATTCAATTTTTTAGTCACATTTAGTTAGTCATCTGCAAATGCTTTCAATATGTACTAGTCTGAAATTTTGTTGTTTGGTAAAGAGTTCAATGTACACAGAATATGCAGTGTAATCCTGAATATACACTGACTGACTTTTTCTTAGAATTATTCTGGCCAAAATAACCATAATTATATTGCAGAGTTTTATCTTTCTTAATAAATAATTATCAGTTTTATTGTTATGGCCACCCAAAAATAAGGTTTAAATCTGGTCTGTTTTATACCAATTTAAAAGAACTGCACAATTGTTTGAGTTTTCTATTGGATTTCTTTCAAAATTTACCTACTATCATATAATCAAGACTTTTGGAACCCTGTACCGTACAATCCCAACTTTTCATGGCCCTGAGAAAGAAAGCTTTTGAAAACATTGTGGGAAAAGGAGAAAATGCAGCAAGCATTTTCCTATTTTCTCACAATGTTTTCTACCTTTCCCAAAACAAATGTCAATTTTTGAGTCACATTTATTTTATGGTTTACAAAGGCTTTCACTTTTGACCAGTCAAAATTTTTGTTGTGTGGTAAAGAGTTTACAAGTAATTAATACAAACAAGACAGAAGTCAGCACAGTAAATAGCAAATTTCTGTAGCAGATGTATCTATAGGAGCATGTAGCCATTGATTTAACGAGGAATGTTTTACAGGGCTTTATATTGAGGAAACTTTGAAAATCTTTTTCATAACCATCTGGCCTAGAACTTCACTATTTGGTATGGCGCTTTATCTTGTGGATCTCTACCAGAATTCAAGTGGTTCTATAAGTTCTGTGGTCAAATATGGCCACATCTTGGGGTCAAAACTTCAACATGGGCCTCTATAGAGAAAACTTTGAAAATCTGTTTGTTCAAAATCATTTGGCCTAGAATTGTAAGGTTTGGTATGAATGGTTTGTATAAATTCATTAGACAGTGGAGTGATACAGAGCTATCTTTGCCCTCTTGTTGAAGTATACCTAGAAATTTTCAGGCTCCAATACATGTATCACACACATTTAAAGTCAGACAGGCTGGACAAAAAAAAGTATATCCACACAGTGCCAGATATGGTATGATGATGATGAAACCTGAACAAGTAATATGCTTAGATTGGTTTTGGATTGAATTGGTCAAAATGTTACATTTTAATATTCCTAGTGATTTGATTGGCCAAAAAGTTATGCTGTTTAATTGATGATTTCAATTTTCTCTCTTGTAGAGCTCAAAGGAAATACAAGTGAAAGGAAGTAACAACATAATATTGCATATTTAGTGACCCTTAAAATGCCAAATAAACACAGTTAAATTTTTAGTAAAGTAAAACTAAACACCCAATAATTGCTGTTTGAAGGCTGCTGTTGGTTAGAATGTCCCTGCATTATAGGGCAATGTAGAATCTAAATCAGATTGCACATTTTGTGCAGTTTGATCCTATTCTAATTTTGCTTCACAACTGTAGTCGTGAAAGGCGCATAAAGAGTGACGACTGGAAAATGGCAAAAACTTGTCAAAGGTAGTTTTCTATTTGCTTGATATTAGTTTACTATGCAGCACTAGGATTTCATTGACATATAACTCTTTACCAAAATATTGGTAAACGTCTCTGAAAAAGAAGGCTTTTGAAAACGTAGGGAAAGGAGAAAATGCTGGTAACCAGCATTTTCTCCTTTTCCTGCCATGTTTTCTACTCTATCAACGGCATATTTCATCCTGTGAGCCACCTTCAATGTATCATCTGCAAACGCTTGCAATTTGGACAAGTCTACAGTTTTGTCATTCGGTAGAGTGTTAACTCTAAATTTCCAAAAGATCCAGAGTTCTAATGTCTCTGTGGAAGGAGGCGTTTGAAAACATGATGGGAAGAGGAGAAATACTGTTAACAAGCATATTACTCCGTTTCCCAAAATGTTATCTACCCACTGAGAGACCATTACCATCATTTGAACCACATTTGATCTGTTATCTGCAAATGTTTTCAGTATGAAATAGTAAAAAAAAAATGTTGTTTGGTAATAAAAACAGGTATGCAGTTTTCCCTCCTTTCTAGAGGTTTTCCTCACTTTTAACCTAAAACTGAAAATTCAAAACTGTGGCAGCTGACATAAGGATCTGCTCAGAAATGTCGTAACTACTAATGCATGTGAGGGGGATCAGGGCATTTTCTTCACATTTCACCAATTGTAACCTGTGACAAATTCTGAAGAATGGTGTAAAATTGCGTTTTTTAACCCATTACCAGACAACAAAACTTTAGCCTTTTCCAAATTGAAAGTATTTGCAGACGACAATTTCAGTGTGACTCAAATGAGGCAATTTTTCTTTGAAAGGGTAGAAAACATTGTGGGAAAAGGAGAAAATGCTGGTTACCAGCATTTTCTCCTTTTCCCACAATGTTTTCAAAAGGCTTCTTTTCCAGGGGCATCAAAAGGCGGCATTGTGCGGTAAAGGGTTAAGAATTTGTAAAGAGACAAATTAGTAATGGTAAAAGAGTGAAGGGAATATTTTCTCATGCACACTCCCTTTGATATACCATATTTGTTTCCTGTTTGTTTACTTTGTTAGATTTTTTTCATGACTATTTATTACTGCATTTTATCCTACTTCTTGATCTATTTTTATTGTTCTGTTTTTGCTTGTTACATAAGTAGTATCTGACAAAATAGTTACTGTATTGTAAATAGTATTTTTTTCCCTCCGATTTGGAAATTTATTAATCAGAATACTGGTAGTTATATTTGGTCCTATGTACAAGTCTACATCCTCTGCCAATCCAAAAAGTCAATAAGCAGTAGTGCTATCCAGCTCCCAAGCAATTCTTTCAAATCCATGACTGTCATCAGCTTTTGAGCCTGTACAGCCATTGAATGCCTCCACCGTTCCCTGAGTGCCAAAGGTACATGTGGAGGGAGAGCACGAGATGGGAGATGTCCCGTAAATTTGAATTTAAACATCTCCAGGAGCCATTCCAGTGCATTTTGAGACCATAAATGCTTGTTGGAAAGCAGAGGAGGAAAAATGAACAAAAAATGTACAGCCTATACCATCTTCTGCCCATGCAAAAAGTGGACAAGGTGGACTGCCAAGGATAGCCTTGTGACCATCTCACATACCATGACATCAGTCAATACTGTTCCGATCATTCTAAAATTTCCACAGTTTTAACCCTTTACCACACACCGGTTTTTAACAACCCTGAGAAAGAAGCCTTTGAAAACATTGTTGGAAAAGGAGAAAATGATGGTAACCAGCATTTTCTCCATATCCAACAATGTTTTCTCCCATTTCAAAGGCAAATCACATCAATAGTACCACAATGAATTAAATTTTGTTGCCTGCAAAGGCTTGCACAATAGACAAGTCTAAAATTGTGTCATGTGTTAAAGGGTTAAAGTTACAAGGATGGAAATGGGCTGGTACATAATGACCTTTGTTATATCTATTTAGCAGAAATTTTACAGAATCATTTCACACTTTTTGAATATCATGCTATGCTACATGTTCCTTGCAAACCTCATCCATTTCTTTCACTCACATATGTAATAGTTCTTGTACTTTCTGTAGTTCTTGTACTTTCTGCAGATTGATATCTAATTTGTTGAAGAATTTTCCAAACAATCTTCCGTTTTATCAACCCTGAGGAAGAAGGCTTTTGAAAACAGTGTGGAAAAAGGAGAAACTGCTGGTAACCAGCATTTTCTCCTTTTCCAACAATGTTTTCCAGACTCTTATGGAAAAGTTTCATCATTATACTGCCCACCTATTAACCCTTTCAGCGCCAAATATATTTACTGGACCTCTTCAGATGGTTGAAAATACAATCCACTCATACTTAGAAACATTTTTATCTGATAGGCTTAATGGAACAAGTGGACGGTATAGATTCACGATCAGACTGCACATTCTGTGCAGTCTGATCTTGATCTATGCCATCCGCAAAAGTCCCTGTTTTCGCCTATGGCGCAGAAAGGGTTAAGTAGAGGGAGGGGACATACTGGTTCCACCATGTCTGTTGGCCAGGCGGTCTGCCTGTCCATCAATCTGTTTGTCTTGTTTTCATTTCCGTGCTGTAACTCAAAATCTGTTTGACCTAGGACCCTGAAACGTTATACAAGTGTTACTCATTACCCAAGGAGGTGCCCTAGTGTTTTGGGGGTCACATGAGTCAAGCTGTTTGACCAAGGATCATGAAACTTTAAATAAGTGTTGCTCCTGACCCAAGGAGGTGCACTATTGTTTTGGGGTCACATGGGTCAAAGGCCAAGGTCACAGGTGAACTTTGTATGAAACTCATTCTGTGCTCTAATTCTATAGCTGTTTGACCTAGGACCCTGAAACTCTATACAAGTTTTGCTCATGACTGAAGGAGATGCAGTATTGTTTTGGGGTCACATAGGTCAAAGGTCAAGGTCACTGATGATCTTTGTTTTGAAAATCAATCTTGTTTGCCTGATTGTGCTGCTTCAGTAACAAGGTGCTGGTTGGGAGTATTTGTCAGCGTTGCGACAGTTCTGGTTTCAGCGATACCTGACATGTTGGTCTGCATAAGGCTTTCAATTTGCATAAGCATAGAATTTTGTCGTCTGGTAAAGAGCTAAACAGTTATCCTTTTTTCCAACAATGTGGTGCTTTCATGACCTGTAGGATACACTTTTGAAAATGCCAGTATCGTAGGTTTCTCTTATGGTATGTCCATACCCTGTTATAAATCCTTTCAAAGACAAATAGAATCATTTGAGCCATGCTTAATATGTTGTTTGCAAAATGCTTTCAATATGGACAGGTGTTAAGTTTGTTGTCGCATAAATGTTGAATAATTTTCCATGATGATGTATTCGGTTTTTGTAATGTGTGGCATTACATGCTTTTTGGACAGTGAAGATTTCAAGGTCACGTTGCGCAGAAAGTGCTGTCTGACTTTTGATCTTCAGGTTCAAAAGATTGAAATTGTTTGATATAAAAATTAATCAATTAATACAAGTAGTTTCTGCTGTTACTTTTATGTTTACAAAATAAGGCCAAATTGAAAGTACATGTATTTGCAAACAACAAATTTAATTTAGCTTAAATGGTGATTCCTGCATTACCTGGTTACAAGCATTTCTTGTTTTCTCAGGCCATCTCTTTCAGGGTGGAATTTCAACAAAATGCTTATGTAAATGCATTAATGGTTTTTTCTGTCTTTTGTATGTAATTTTACCAATTGATCTACGCATCATATTTCAGTGTACATAAGTCTGAATTAATAATGGTGTAATTCACACTCTTTGTAAACACCCTGTCATGGAATTTTGAGTTTTGCTACTCATGGCTCATACCAAACGTCAAAATTTTAGAACTCTTCCAAATTCAAACTATTTGCAGACCACAACTTGAATATGGCTGAAATGAAAGGATTTGTCTATGAACAAATAAAAAAAGATGGTGGGTAAAGGAGGAAATGCTAGTTATCAGTGTTTTCTCCTTTTCCCACATTTCCAAAAGCTTTCTTCCTCATGGTTGTCAGAAGTTAGGATTTTGCGGCAAAGGGTTAAAGTTGCATTACAAGGTGTTGGCAGAGAATGTGAATTTCTTTGATCCCGTTGTGATATTAATAAATCTTGACATATGTACTGCAATATGATGCGTAGATTGATCAGTAGAATTACATGCAAAATACAGAAAAAGTCAAGCACTAGATCTATAGCATTTCATGAAAATTCTACCATTAACCTATGCAGTGTATCAAACAAAAACTACATGATTCCCCCACCTTGGTTAATATGATAAGTAGTATCAAAAGTCAACTTCATTTTTTGAAACAAAAGGCTTTTACTTAAACAGTTGTCTTGTCAAATCCTATAAGAGGAAGAAAACACTTGAATGTAGCTTAATTGATTAATTTCTGCATTTATTCATATGCATTTAATACATCAATAAATATACATGTTCCATTCAAAGGACTGATGAATTCTTAACCTGGCTGTTTACATGGAATTACCGTCATTAATACTTGCTTCATTCTACACAATCATTATGTCCATTAACATAATGAACAATACAAAACCCTTGGCCAATCTTAAAATTTAGATTTGTCCAGATTGAAAGCCTTTGCAGATGACAGATTAGATGGTTTAATTGATTGGATACATTTTTTCAAAGAGAAGAAATAGAGGAGAAAATGCTGGTCACTAGCAGTTTCTCCTTTTCCCAAAATGTTATCAAAAGCCTTCATCCTCAAGGTGGAAATCACCATATCTTATAGTAAAGGGGTAGTATATTCAGTCATTGATTTTTTTTTTACTATAGGAAGCACCATGCGTTAATTTTCAATGACATTTAAATAACACTGAACTCTTTACCAAACAACAAAAAATCCAAAGCATTTTGCAGAAGATAAACAAATTGTTGGTCAAGTGCTGATTATTGTCTTTTTAAAGTAAGAAAATATTTTTAGGAAAGGTCAGACAATGCTGGTTACCCTCATTTTCTCCATTTCCCAAAATGTTTTTATATGCCTCTTCCTCTAGGGTCTTTAAAACTCAGGATCATGTGGCAAAGGGTTAACTCTTTACCACACAGTCCCAGAATAATGAACAATTCCATGGAAAATAGCTATTGAAAACATGATAACCAGCATTTTCTCCTTTCCCCACAAAGTTTTCTACACTTTTAAAGACATATACCGTCATTCGAGTCATTTAATTTGTTGTCTGCAGATGCTTTCAATTTGGCCAGGTCTAAAATTCTGTTTTCAAGTAAGGGTTTAATTTCATACTATTCTGAGTTCTCCATTAATTTTACACTACTAGTATTGCCTGTTTAACTCTATACCACATTACAAAATTCGAGGCTGGTCCAAATTGAAAGCATTTGCAGACAACATAAATGATGTTACTCAAAATGTGAAATTTGACATTCACAAGGATAGAAAACATTGTTGGAAAAGAAGGAAATGCTGGTTTCTTCTCTTCCAACAATGTTTTCAAAAGACTCGGGACTTTGTGGTGAAGAGTTAAAATAATTATTTTAGAAGTGAATGATATTTTCTGATGCATATCAAGGCTTTGTACATGCAATCAGATGTATAGCAAATTATTTTTTGTACAAACTAAGCATTATATATTATATTATTTGCATTCAAAAGTTTTTCACTCAAGCGAAAGTATGCTTACTGTTCTAAATTGTATTCCTTCACTTTTGATTCGCTTGTTTGTAGTCTGAATACCAGTTTCTTAACGCTTTACCAAACAGTAAAATTTTAGACTTGTCCAAATTGAAGCTATTTGCAGATGACATATTGAATGTAGCTTAAACAATGAAAATGGTCTTTCAAAGGTTTCCATCATTTTCTCCTTTCTCCACAATGGTTTGAAAAGTCTTTTTTTTTTTTTTTTTTCAAGGTAGTTAATACTCAGAATTGTTTGGTAAAGGGTTAAATATTTCTTTTATTTTATTGTAACTAAAAAGTTTTAGAGATTTGACACATTGGTTTTTAGACATCTTGGTTTGTTTATCAGCACAAAATTGGTAGGGATTTTTTTCATGTCCTTTATGTGAATATATAGTAAGCATTTTGGGAAAGGAACATTAGCTTTATACAAGTACATGTAGTTGGCACATTTCCTGTTTTTTTTACTAATTTTTGGTCAGTCCAACACAAGATTTTATAGTAATGGGTGAAATATTATAAACCTGAAAAACTCTACAGACAAAAAGGACAGAAACTGTATAAACAATCAAATTGTATGATGATCTGATGACATTCTGTTTATATATCAATAAAAACAAATCAGTGGTCCTGAAGCTATACTGTTATAATACTGTTGTTTTACACCAAGTATAGTTTTATCTAATCTGGTATAAATATCTAAATATCATTTCAGGTTGATCTCAAAACCATTGTGTTGTTTTCACGATACATATAAAAGAGTATGCCATCAGATTGTTTTACACCTATTCAGATGATCAATGTTTTTATTTTTATTAATGTTGCTAAAGAAAAAAACTCTCCTTTCTCATTCGTAATAAGCAGAAAGCCATATCATAAATTATCAAATTCACTTTATCAAATAGTTAACTTTTTTTCATGTTACATGTTTAAGTCTGTTTTCAGCTCCACTGGCCAAAGGCCAGGGGGCTTATGTCATGGCCCAGTGTCGGTCATGCGTCCGTCTATTCATTAACTTTTTTTTGAAACATCTTCTTCTCTGAAACTACCCATCCAATTTTGATGAAACTTCACAGAAATGATCCTGCGATGGCCCTCTTCAGAATTTCTTCAAAGAATTTGATTCCAATGAAAACTCTGGTTGCCATGGCAACAAAACTGAAAAATATTGAAAATCTTTAAAAATCTTCTTGTAAGAAACCATAAGGCCAAGGGCCGCCAAATTTGGCATGTAGCTTCATCTAATAGACCTCTACCAAATTCCTTGAAATTATAGCCTGGGCAGTAACAAGTTTTACATTGGCTTATATATGGAAAACTCTTAAATATCTTCTGGTTCTGAACCATAAAGCCTAGGGCTACCAAATTTTGCATGTAGCTTCATCTAATGGAATCCTTCTAAATTTCTTCTGATTATAGCCCTTGAGCAAAAATTGCCCTGCCCCAGGGGTCATAAGTTTTACATGGTCTAATATAGGAAAAACTTTAAAAATCTTCTGGTTCTAAACCATATAGCCTAGGGCTACCAAATTTGCTATGTAGCTTCACCTAATTGACCTCTACAGAGATTCTACAAATTATAGCCCATGGGTCGAAATTGGCCCTGTCCTGGGGGTCACAAGTTTTACAAGGGCTTTAATAGTGAAAACTTTAAAAATCGTTTTGTTTTTAGCTGTAAGGCCTAGGCCTACCAGATTTAACATAAAACTTCATCTAGTTGATCTCTTCTGAATTTGTTCAAAATTTACACATTGTTCAAATCAAAATAAACCCTCTCATGTTTAATTAAGGAAACTTTGAAAATCTTGTTTATAACCATACAGCCTTGACCTATATTATTTGGTATGTGGCTGTATCTTTTTTATCTCTAGCAGTATTCGGTTAATTATAGCTCATAATTATAGCTTGAAATTGTAATTATAGCTAAAAAATGGACTTGCCCTGGAGTCACAATTTTCACATGGGCTTACACAGAGAAACTTTATCAGTCTTCTAGTTTGAAAGCTTTGGGCCTAGAATTGTAATGTTTTGTGTGTAAGGTTTGTAAATATTAGCCAGTGGAGCGATACAGGGCCATCATGGCCTTCTTGTTATTGGATGGCCCACAAGTCTTTTTCATTATCTATAAAAAATTATTTCATGTTAAACCATTTAATGCATTTTTTAATTTATTTTAATAGAAAAACTGAATTTCAAATGAACAGTGACTTCACACATTACAGTACATGATTAAATATTAATATTTTGAATGAACTTCAATAAAGAAACCACAAGAACAGTGTGCAATATTTAAGGTCCATGGTTATCTTTTTTTCCACAGATACATTAGATACACTGCTTTCTCACTGCTTTATTTTTCAAGGCACAAAAATGCTTTACAATAAGCCATGATTGTTCTATTTGATGATAGAAAATTATAAAAGTTCTGAGCTTATTACATTAGCATTTAGAAAGAGTAAAAAAGATTCAGATATACAGTTTTGTCTCTTATTGTGTAAGGAAAAAGACAGAGAAAAAAATATTACAGTATTTTTTTTCTAAGTAGACATTGAATTTTCAAATTTTGGATTTATAACACAAGGATATTCATTTTGATTTTACTGCAGAAATAGGCCAAATACCGTAATGGTTTCTAAAATTACATCAAAATGCAAGATAGATGTCATCAATAAAATTTTCAGGGGTTTAGCCCCACATTTTAACAACCCACCACACAATTAGTAAGTGTAATTCATTTGAAATCCAGTTACCTAGATGAAAGATTATTTTGTGCAAAAAGGAAAAGTCAGTCGCAATTTATTTTTCTGCCAATTTTGTGTTCCTCTGTTTTACTTCCTGAACTTGTCATCTATTTTTTTTTCCCAATTCTGATTTGTATTTGAATGGGAGTTGTGTTGTTAAAAATTGTTAATATGAAGTATAGCTATTTTCTATTATATTTGAATAAATCCAATAAACCTCATAATTTGTGTTTCCTTTCTGGTTTTCCAGCAAACATGACTGCTCAATTATAGATTACCCTTCATGCTTTACTTTCCTGAATTACATGTTAACTCTTAAATTTCAGACGGGTCCAAATCTGGAGTATTTGCAAGCAACAAATTAGATGTAGCTGAAATGATGGTAATTGTCTTTGAAAGTGCAGAAAAACCTTGTTAGAAAAGAAGAAAATGCTGGTTACCTGCATTTTGTCCTTTTCACACAAGGTTTTCAAAAGGCCATTTTCTCCGGGTCATTAAAACGCAGGATTGTGTAGTAAAGAGTTGAACTTTCCCACAGCTACTTGCCATAGACATGACAAGGTCAAGGTGGTAAAATTAATAACTATACCAAACTAGACTACAAAATTTTAGACTGGCCCAAATATGAAAGAATTTGTTGATGAAAATTCAAATGTGGCTTAAATGAGTAGATGTGTCTTTACATTTGTAGAAAACATTGTGTGAAAAGCCAGAATTTGATCCTTTTCCCATAATGTTTTCAAAAGGTTTGTTCCTCCAAGTTATGAACTCACAGTAGTAGTGGGCTAAAGATTTGCAATCAAACTTTTAACAGTTGCCATCTGTACTAAGCTGTATTCAGCAAACTTATGCTAACTTTAGCTCCCAGAGAAGGCAAGTATTTGGAAATGTACTGCATAATGCAAGCACTTGTCCCATGCAAGCATATTTTGGGTATCCCAATTAGGTGCTTGTGTAGTACATTTTCTTCATGCTGACAATTTTACGCATTTACAATTGATGTTCAGTTAATCAAAAATGTTGCGACAAATTTGCTGAACCTGATTTTTGCAATTACCTGGTACTTTATCCACTACAAGCTATTCTTAGTAGTCAAAAACCAATTTCAGAATGCTAATCTTACTGAAGTAAGTACTGAAGATTGTTTCCTAAAAAGCCTATTAAGCCTCAAAGCACTATGTGCAACTTATGTTGCTTTTACAGAAGGTGTAAATTAAAAATCAGCAGACTGCACAGAACTAACTTGCGATCTTCAATCTGCACTTTATACTATTTTGTGAAACAGTCTGACAAAACTATGCCTGAAATTGTAGTATTTTGGCTGATTTTTGTAACAGGAAAAGGTCCTGTTCATTGATTCGGTTCTCTAAAAGTAAACTAAAGGAAAGTACTTGTTTCAACCTGATTGCAGACTGTGGTAGCTATGATGGAAACAGCCAAAGATTTTGAACTTTAAATGATGCAAATATTTTAATCTGTTGATAACCCAAGAGGGCATCCCTTTTTGGCACCACTGTAGTGACATTGCTGTTGTGTGTGATAAGCCAGTCTTGAGACGATCTGATCAGTGAATTGCTGCTCAGATATGTCAACCGGAAAAGATTACATTATTTTCTGATGGAAAAGGCAAATTGCAACCTGAGAAGTGAACAATAATAGAAATCAAGACCTGTGAACAAGGTGAAGTCAGCTACCTGAAAATTTGATACTGTTACCAGGGGCTAAATAGTCAAAAACCAACAGGGAACTTAATTGGAAGTTTTTTGCATAAAATGTTTAGTCTTGACCTTAAATTCCAGGCATTAGTTCTTAAAGGTTCTCGACTTAAGTTTTGGCAGATTGTGTTTTGAAATAACAGAAAGCACATGTGAAAGCTTTTTATCTTTTTCCAAACATTGCACTCATTATTTACTTCTTTTCTGTAAAACATTTTAGAGGCCATCACATGAAACCCTTTTCAGTTTAAGAGTATTGTGCAAGTAGATATATGTTAGATTGTCAATTTTCCAAAAGGTCTTCACTGGAACGTTAATTATTTGGTATTAATGTTTGTAAAACTTAGATCAGAGATTTCATGGTGAGTGAATAATTATCATCTTAAACTGTATCAGTATACAATGTATATATATGTAAAAATACCATAATATGACTCTGATCATTAATATGTTTCCACATAAATATTTGTGTTACATAATGCATGATTTTTAAAGAATCCCTGTGTATATTTGTGTGTCAGGGCAATCACTCTGATACCGACAGATAGTGGTTGCATGGATGTTGTCTAGATGTTGTTACATGTATTTTATACAACAAATTCTAAAACTGACCCAGATACTAACATATAACTTATATGACACGAGGTAATGTACATGTAGTTTAGAAAAAAAGTAATGGTAACAAACTCACTAATCAATGTTCCTTCTATCACTGAACTGTTTTGTATTTTGATGTATGTATTAGAAGTGTGACCGGCTTTTAGCAATTGTAGAATTCTTTCCTGGTTCTAATTAGGGTATTAATCTAACTATATCTACAATCTTTGATTGTCAGACTCTTGTTAGCTATTGTTAGCTCCACTAGCCAAAGGCCAGTGAGCTTATGTCATGGCCCTGTCTCTGTTGTGCGTCCGCCCACCCGTGCATTAACTTTTATTTTGAACCTCTTCGCTGAAACTACTCATCCAATTTTGATGAAACTTCACATAAATGATTCCGCCATTGTCAGCATTTAATACCTGTAAAAACACTTGTTGCCATGGCAACAAAATTTAAAAATATTGAAAATCTTCAAGTCCGAAACCATAAGGCCTAAGGCTAGCAAATTTGGCATGTAGCTTCATGTAATAAACCTCTACCAAATTTCTTCAAGTTATAGCCCTGGAGTCAAAACTGCCCCTGGCCGAGGGGTGAAAAGTTTTACATGGGCTTATATAGTGAAAACGCTAAAAATCATCTGGTTCTAAACCATGAGGCCTTGGGCTACCAAATGTGGCATGAAGCAAAATCTGATGGACCTCTACTAAAAATGTATTGCTTTTCTCCTTCGTAGATGCGCCCAATATGACCTCAGCTGTCGACAGGCCATAAAACTCCATTCATTCATTCATTCATTCATTCTACTAAGAATATTCTAATTATAGCCCTGGGGTCAAAATTGCCCCCATCTCATGGGTCACAAGTTTTACATGGGCTTATTTCAGAAATCATCTGGTTCTAAACAGTAAGGCCAAGTACTACTAAATTTGCATGTAGTTTCATCTAATTTACTTTAATTAGATTCTTCAAATTATAGTCCTTGGGCCAAAGTTTGCCCTGCCCTATGGGTTACAAGTTTACAAAGGCTTATTTGGGGATAACTTTTAAAATAATGTCATTCCAAAGCATAAAGCCCAGGGCTACCAAATTTTGCATGTAGCTTCATGTTGTGGATCACTTCTGAATTTGTTCAAATTCAGCCTTGGATATTATGGAAAGTATGGAAATTAGGCCTGCCTCAGGTGTCTCGTGGTTTTCAGGGGCTTTATTGTATTGAGGAAACTTTGAGAATCGTCTTGTTTATAACCATATGGCCTAAACCTGTGTTTATTAGTATATGCTATGTGGTCAAAAATGGCCAAGCCCTGGGGTCACAACTTTCACACATTGGTTTTTATAGAGAAAACTTTAGAATTATAATGTTCGGTATGTATGGTCTTTACTTATTAGCCAGTGGAGCAATTCAGGGCCATCATGGCCCTCTTGTTTTTGTTCAGTGTGCCAAGCAGTAGGTAACTTGCATTTTCATCTTGGATCAACAATGTCAAATATTATTGAGGGCAGTTTTTCACAAACAGCTTTGAGACAGTTAGATCAAGACAAGAGTGTACAGAACACCTAGTCTTGTGATGTTTTGCTGAGTTCAGAATAAACTACCCAAAGATATACAACATCCAGTATCTTCGGAAATATTCAAGGCAAAAATAGCTTTGAGACTGAAAGATCCTGGTCTAAAATATTTTGCACTTGAAGAATTTCATTTCACTTTCATTTGCTTCTTTTTCTGTTACGCATTCCACTGCTTTTGTCTCAATGACCTTGATGCTTTTACTTACTCTTTTAAGCAGAAGCCTCTAACCAGACTAATTGATTTAATTCTTGCAATTCTAAAAGGAGGCAGGATATAGCTCTTGCATGGCATTGCCACTTAGTATTGCTCTCCTTTCTTATCTAGCTGCTTATCACGTTGTATTGCTATGTTTTCTTATCTGACTCTTAAACTCTTAGATTTAACTGTTTACCAGAGGACAAAATTTTAGACAGGCCCAAAAAAATTCAAAGCATTTGTACTTGACAAATGTGGCTCAAATAATTGGATTTGTTTTGACAGGTTAGAAAACATTGTGGGAAAAGGAGAAAATGCTGGTTACCAGCATTTTCTCCTTTTCCCATGATGTTTTCAAAAGAGTAATTTCCCAGAGGCATTAAAACTTGTCATTGTGTGGTAAAGGGTTAAACAGGATTTCAAACTGGGTTGGTTTGTTTGATTTACAGTCCCTGATTTTGCTTCTATTTTTTCCCATATTTTGGCTTTTTTGTCACCGTTCTTGGAAGATTGGCCCTCACTTACGCTTTCCAGTGATTCTCACTCATGTGCTTGCTTAGTACTTGTTGAACTGTTAAAAGGTAATTTTTGAACTGCTCTTACCAGGTGATATTTATATCAAAGCATACATTCATTATTAATGGCATTCAGTTGGATCAGTTTTTTAGCTCACCTGAGCACAACGTGCTCAAGGTGAGCTATTGTGATCGCCCTATGTCCGGCGTCCGGTGTCCGTCAACAATTTCTTTAAACATCTTCTTCTTCTAAACCACTGGGCCAATCTTGATGAAACTTGGCAGGGATGTTCCTTGGGTGAAGCTCTACCAAAGTTGTTAAAAAAATTGAATTCCACTGTTAACTCTGGTTGAAATGGCAACAAAAAGGAAAAAAATGCAAAATCTATGAAAATCTTCTCTGAAACTAGAAGGCGCAGAGCTTTGATATTTGGTATTTAGCATCTCCTAGTGGACCTCTACCAAATTTGTTCATATGATGCCCCTGGGGTCAAAACTGGCCCAGCCCGGGGGTCACAAGCTCGAGCATCGTAACAAAAAAGGAAAACTTTAAAAATCTTCTTCTCTGAAACTTGAAGGCGTAGAGCTTTGGTATTTGGTATGTAGCATCTCCTAGTGGACCTCTACCAAATTTGTTCATATGATGCCCCTGGGGTCAAAACTAGCCCCACCCCGGGGGTCACAAGTTCGAACATAGGAACAAAGAAGGAAAACTTTAAAAATCTTCTTCTCTAAAACTAGAAGGCATAGAGCTTTGATATTTGGCATGTAGCATCTCCTAGTGGACCTCTACCAAGTTTGTTCATATGATGCCCTTGGGGACAAAACTGGCCCTGCCCCTGGGGTCACAAGTTCGAACATAGGAACAAAGAAGGAAAACTTTAAAAATCATCTTCTCTGAAACTGGAAGGTGTAGAGCTTTGATATTTGGTATGTAGCATCTCCTAGTAGACCTCTACCAAGTTTGTTCATATGATGCCCCTGGGTTCAAAACTAGCCCTGCCCCGGGGGTCACAAGTTCGAACATAGGAACAAAAAAGGAAAATTTAAAATTCTTCTTTTCTGAAACCGAAAGGCGTGGAGCTTTGATATTTGGTATGTTGCATCTCAGAGTGGACCTCTACCAAGTTTGTTCATATGATGCCCCAGGGGTCACAAGTTTGAACATAGGAACAAAGAAGGAAAACTTTAAAAATCATCTTCTCTGAAACTGGAAGGTGTAGAGCTTTGATATTTGGTATGTAGCATCTCCTAGTGGACCTCTACCAAGTTTGTTCCAAGGATGCTGCTTGGGTCAAAACTGGCCCAGCCCAGGGGGTCACAAGTTCGAACATAGGAACAAAGAAGGAAAACTTTAAAATTCTTCTTTAAACTGGAAGGTGTAGAGCTTTGATATTTGGTATGTAGTGATTCTCTCCTAAATTTGTTTGCCCATCTAAGCACAACGAGTTTATTAGTTCAAAATTGGGTCATCTTAGGTCATAAACTAGGTCACTAGGTCAAATTAAAGAAATACCTTGTTG
Organism: Tridacna gigas; assembly: GCA_945859785.2. Classification (NCBI taxonomy): domain Eukaryota; kingdom Metazoa; phylum Mollusca; class Bivalvia; order Cardiida; family Cardiidae; genus Tridacna; species Tridacna gigas. The sequence goes on from OX244030.2 coordinate 26,030,434, forward strand.
GCACTCTCGAGGCCACATGATATGCTCAATTGCCTTGAAAATTGGTCAGAAAGTTTGTCTTTATAAAATCTCACATAAGTCTGAATTTGGGTCAACTGGGGTCATAAACTAGGTCACTTGGTCAAATTAAAGAAATACCTTGTTTGCACTCTGGAGGCCACATTTATTGCTCAAATGACCTGAAATTTGGCCAGAATGTTTGTCTTGATGAAATATCAGATGAGTTGGATTTGGGTCACCTGGAACTGTAAACTAGGTCACTAGGTCAAATTAAAGAAATACCTTGTGAGCACTCTAGAAGCTACATTATTTGCTCAATTGCCTTGAAAATAGGTCAGAATGTTTGTCTTTGTAAAATCTCACATGAGTCAGAATTTGGGTCAACTGGGGTCATAAACTAGGTCACTTGGTCAAATTAAAGAAATACCAAGTGGGCACTATAGAGGCCACATTTATTATTCAGTTAATTTGAAAATTGGTTAAAATGTTTCTTTTGATAAAGTCCAAGACCATTTCAAATTTTGGTCACCTGAGGTCATAATCTAGGTCACTAGGTCAAATTAAAGAAATACCGTTAGGATACTCTAGAGGCCACATTTTTTGCTCAATTGACTTGAAAATTGGTCAGAATGTTTGTCTTCGTGAAATATGAGTTTGAAATTGGGTCACCTGGGGTCATAAACTAGGTCACTTGGTCAAATTAAAGAAATACCTTTAAGGCACTCTACTCAGGTGAGCGATCCAGGACCATCATGGCCCTCTTGTCATTGTATTTACTTCAAAACAGGACCTTTGCTAAAGGTACACATTACACTGCCAAAAGCTATGTGAATGTTTGGTCAGTTTATTTTACAGCGATAAAAATTGGGTTTTTTTTACTAAACTATTTAACAGATGACGGAACTATAGCATTGCTCAAATTTAGTGTTTGTAGTCAAAAAATGAGATGTGTCTCAATTGATTGGTTGTGTGTTAGAAAAGACATTGTTGGGAGAAAATACTGGTAACCAGCAGTTACTCACAAATTCCTCAGAAGCCTTCTTCTTCAGGGTTTTATAGACAGATAGTGTCATTAACCCTTGTAAAGCTCAGAGAGAGTTTTTTTTACTTTGAGCATGCTGTTGTTAAATATCAGGCAGCACAGACTACTGTGCCAGATGATCAGTTTACAGTGTAAGGTATCTTTTAGCATATTCAGGTTAAAGTCTTTAACTTGTGTAATGTTCTTTCCAACAGAGTTTATATGTTATTTATCTTGCAGTGCAAGGTTAATCTTGGTGCATTGGATAGTATATCAAAATATACCATCAACATCATTATCAACCAAAATATTAAAGGGGCATTATATAAATAGACAAAAGATGCAGCAAAAGAATTGCTTTATTCAACAAACTTAAACATCGTGAAAAATGGCACAATAACACCCCCCCCCCCCCCAAACCAGAGATCAGCTAATTAACAACAACTAAGACTCCGTATGTCACAATTTTTTCTGTCAAACTTTCACCAGACTTTATTAGTAATAGTTGATATTGTTGGTCATGTGTAAATTGGGGTCACATAGGTTTAAAATCCAGGTCACTGGTACAAATTATTGAAACACCCTGTTAAGTACGACAACAAGAGCCATATTTTTCAGCCAATTTTTCAACCAATCATCATGAAGCTTTGTCTCCATGCTTCCACAGCAAGTTGTAGACTGAATCATGTTGGGTAAGAGGGAGACTCGTTGAAATCTGGAAAACTTTGTAGTGTAAGTAGAGAAGATAAAATGTTGGAAGTTCTCAAATTATGTAGGAAGATACTGTAATATTTTGGAAGTTTTCTAATGATATTAGAAGATAACATGTTGAAAGTTCTCAAATGATGCCGCTTTTCAGCAAGTGTAGCTTGTCTCTGGATGCTTTGAAGAATACAGGAAAAAATATAAATCGGTGTAGATAGATCAAACTCTTTTTCTAGAGTTATCGTTTCAAGGAATTTTGATCATTGTGAAAGGGATGTTTCATTTTAAAGGCTTCAGCTCTTGTTATATGTTATGTGATTTTTCTGTTGAAACTTGTCAACAATACAGCTTTTATAGACATTGCTTTTTATGCTTCTTTCCCCCATGGCTACGGTTTAAGCATTGTACATGTAACCAATAAATACCGCTTTGTTGGCGCTGTCATCATCCCCTGACAAAGTCAGGAATAAGTTACTATTTGCCAAAGCATAACTGAACTACTAAGTACTGGTACCTCTTTAGCATAGAACAAAATTTTGGACTTGTTCCAATTGAAAATGTTTGCAGACAACAAAGGTGACTGAAATAGTGGAATTTGTCTTTGAAATGGTAGGAAATGCTGGTTACCAGCATTTTCTCCTTATCCAACAATGTTTTTAAAAGCCTTCTTCCTGAAGCTTGTTAAAACTCAGGATTGTGTGGCAAAGGGTCAACCCAAACGTGCAAATTGTGCATATATCATTCAATTTGGCTTAAACCAGCATACAATCCTGAGCTTTAACAACCCTGAAGAAAAAGCCTTTGAAAACATTTTTAGGAAAGGAGAAAATGCTGGTAACCAGCATTCTTTCCTTTTCCCACAATGTTATCGACCCTTTGAAATACAAATTTCAACTTTTGAGTCAACTTTATGTTGTTGTCTGCAAATGCTTTCGATTTCGAGAACCCTTAAATTTTGTTGTCTTGTAAAGAGTTAATTACATAAAACTTGACCAAATCAATACTGATTGTTGTCCATGTGATCTGTCGCTGTTTCAATAATGTTGAATGCGGTGTAAAACACCATTCAGTCATGTCTTTATGAAATGAACAACGGCAGTCAGTCTGACAGGACTTTATAGGCTTCCCATTAACTCTTTACCAAACGACAAAATTTTAGACCACTCCAAATTGAAAGCTTTAGCAGACGACAAAATAAATGTTTCTCAAAAATTGAAATTTGTGTTGGGAAGAGTAGAAAACATTGTGGGAAAAGGAGAAAATGCTGGTTACCAGCATTTTCTCCTTTTCCCATAATGTTTTCAAAAGGCTTTTTCCTCAGGGTCGTTAAAAGTCAGGATTGTGTAGTAATGGGTTAGCTCTTTACTCAATGACAAAATGTTGCACTCTACTGAATTGAAAGCATTTGCAGACAAGAAATTGAATGCAGCTGAAGTGACAACTTCCGTATTTGATAGGATGGAAAAAATTGTGGACAAAGGAGAAAATGCCGGCATTTTCTCCTTTTCATACAATATTTTCAAAAGACTCTTCTTTCAGGGCGCTGAAACTTGGATTGTGTGGTAAAGAGGTAAATTTTGGTAATTACCAATACATTTCAGGTATGTATGCATGTTCAACTTACCCACAACATTACATTAATTTACATACAAACTTCTTTCAAAATAACCGTTGTATATAGGGATAATCAGCCCGACTTGTGCCTTAACCCAACGAAATTCTAAACTAATCCAAATTGAAAGCAGTTGCAGACAACAAATTAAATTTTGCTCAAATGATGTGATTTGTCTCTGGAAGGATAGAAAACATTGTGGAAAAAGGAGAAAATGCTGGTCACCAGCATTTTCTCCTTTTCCTACAATGTTTTCAAAAGCTTTCTCTTTCAGGGTTGTTTAAGGTCAGAATTTTGTGGAAGAGGGTTAAAGGTTAAAGCATACATTTTATGGCAACTGTTGTTTTAATCTCATTCCAGAAATCAAGAAAAGATGTGAGCAATTTCGACCGTGAGTTCACAAGTGAACAGCCGAAGTTGACCCCAACAGATAAACTGTTCATCATGAATCTGGACCAAACGGAATTTGCAGGGTTCTCATTTGTCAACCCGGAGTATATTCTTACAGTGTAGAAATGAATGAATAATGGTGCAACAAACACCACAATGGAAGCTGTCTGGGTCATAGTAGTCACAGCTGGTCTGATGTATTTTTTAACAGCAAAATTTGTTATTTCCTTTTGGGAAAAAATTTTATCCAGTGACTACATAAAGAAACTGTCTACAGCCACCAAGAGCCATTTTTGCAAGGTGGTTGTGTTTGAGGAGGTAAGTAAAAAAAACAATCTGGTGAGATGCAACTTTAAACCTTAACCTGCTAAATAGGTGAAATGAAACTTTCAAGCTTATGTTGAAAACCCAACTGTTGCTATTTCAAAGATATTTTTAGGGAAAAAATTCTCCTTATCAGACTGTGTAGATCCAAGATCAGACTACACACAGTGTATCTTGATCTACACTGTCTGCAAAAGGTCCTTAAGTTATGTTTGGTAGCCTAAGGGTTAATACCCTTTTGTTTAAAGTAATTTTACATGTTTTATATAATAAACAAGTAGAAAAGTACAAGTTTTGTCAGCAAAAACATTTCAGAGATCCAGATAAGTTTGGATGAATTCTTATATTAACCCTTTAGCAAACAACCCTGTGTTTTAACTGCCTAGGTCAAAGATGTTTTTGAAAACATGATGTAAAAAGAGAAAAGACTGGTCACCAGCATTTTCCCCTGTTCCCATAATTTTCTCTGCCTGTCCAAAGCCAACATCATTTGAGCCATAGATCTATTAAATTTTGTTGTCTGCAAATGCTTTCAAGTTTGACTAAAAGACTAAAATTTCTTCAACTAATAAAGGGTTAAATCGATTGTTTCTAAGCCAGAAAAGTACCAAACAATGACAAAATTATAATCTTCAATCAATACATACATTGTTGGTACTCACTTGAATAGCCTAATCAAGACAGTTCATGAGTACCCAAAACATAGGTGTTTATTAGCATAATGAATATAAACAATTTTGTCTTGTAAATCCCATTTTGTTCCTTGCTATCTGTCTCTCCTAGATATTAAAATGGATTTTTCTGTCTCATGAAATCCTGTTAAAGATGCTGTGGTAAGATCCATTGAGCTTTTGTCATGGCCCTGTGTCTGTCATGCTCCATCCGTCCATGCATTAAATTTTATTTCAAACATCTCTGGAACTACCCATCCAATTTTGACCAAACTTCACAGAAATGATCCTGCCATGGTCCTCTTCAGAATTTCTTGAAAGAATTTGTTTCTATTAAAAACTCTAGTTGCCATGGCAACAAAACTGAAAAATATTGAAAATCTTGTCTAAAACCATAAGGCCTAGGGCTACCAGATTTGGCATGTAGCTTCATTGAATAGAACTCTACCAATTTTTTCTTTCTTTCAAATTATAGTCTTGGGTCAAAATTGGCCCTGGCCCTGGGGGTTCACAAGTTTTACATGGGCCTATATAATTGAAACTTTAAAAATCTGGTTCTAAATTGTTAGGCCTAGGGCTACCAAATTTGGCATGTAGCTTGATCTAATAGACCTCAACCAATTTTCTTCAAATTATAGCCCAGGGCCAAAATTGGCCCCAGCCATGGGCTTATATGGTGAAAACTTTAAAAATCTTCTTGTTCCTAACCATACGGCCTAGGGCTGTCAGATTTTGCATATACATGTAGCTTTATCTAGTAGGCCTCTACCAAGATTGTCGAAATTATAGCCTTGGGGTAAAATTTAGCCTAGCCTTGGCAGTCAAAATTTTTATTGGCTTATAAAGTGAAAATTTTAAAAAATTTCTGGTTCTAAACTCTTTAAGACCCAGGGCTACCAAATTTTGTAAGTATATTTATCTAATTGGCCTCAACCAAGATTGTTTAAATCATAGGGGGTGTCTAAACTGGCTCTGTCCCACAAGTCTCAAGTTTTACATAGAGTTATATAGTGAAGACTGTAAAGACTTTCTTGTTCCTGACCTTGAGATACAGCTGAAATATTATGTGAGGGTTACCGTCTAGCTGACCAAAAGTGTTCAAATCAAAGCCCTGGTGTCAAAATTGGCGCACCCCATGGGTCATAGATATGTCATAGATATGTCATAGATATGTGCTTGAAGAGTGAAAATTCTAAAAATCTTCTTGCTCCTAAACACAAATCCTAGGGCCACCAAATTTGGATCACTTCTAAATTTAATCGAAATTTAACCCTGGAATTGAAATTAGCCCCACCTCAGGGGTCTCATGATTTACAGGGGCTTTATATTGAGATATTTTTGAAAATCTTCTTGTTTATAACTAAACAGTCTGGGCCTTTATTATTTAACATGTTGCTTTATCTTGTGGATCTCAACCAGGGTTCAAGTAATTATAGTTCTATGGTCAAAAATGGCTTTACCGTGGGGTCACAACTTTCATGTGGGGTTTTGTAGAGAAATCTTTCATAAGTCTTGGTTCAAAACCATTTGGCCTCAATTTGTAATGTTTGGTATTTATGGTTTGTATTTATTAGCCAGTGGAGCGATACAGGGCCATCATGGCCCTCCTGTTTTTAATGTTTTGAGATGGAGAGAGAAGGAGCAATTTATATTGCATTGCATTGTTTGAGTGTGTTGTTTTATTTTTACAATGGATAGCATTTTTTTGCAGTCTGATATTTATCTAAACTTAGCACATGAACAGCTTAACTAGGGTGTTGCTTTATATGGAATAATTAAAATGGTGAGAAAAAATGAAAAAAAATATAGATGTTTACATAGATATATATTAGGTTAACCTATTATTATCTTTTATTTTGATTTTTCTGTGTTGTTTACTACAACCAAACACTCCTGTGTTTGATGACTTAAAAAATTGTGGGAAAAGGAGAAAGTGAGGATATCCAGCATATCTCCATTTCCCATAATGTTTTCCAGCCTTTCAAAGAGATATCCATTTGGTTTGTCATCTGCAATTTCATTTGGGACAAGTCCTTTTTGTAACGCTGGTTCTTTCCCTGCACTGTTGTCAACCCTTTAAAAACCAAATTTCAATTTGTGAGTAAATTTTTAGCTTACCTTAGCACAGAGTGCTCAAGGTGAGCTTTTGTGATCATTCTGTGTCCACTGTGGTGTCGTCAACATTTACCTTTTGTGCATTCTAGAGGCCACATTTTTAGCCTGATAATCATGAAACCTAGTCAGAATGTTTGGATAAAATCTCAGACAAGTTCGAAATTGGGTTGCATCTAGTCAAAAAGTAGGTCACTGGGCTGAATCATAGAAAAACCTTTTGTCCACTCTAGAGGCCACATTTTGAGCCTGATACTCATGAAACATTACAAGAATTTTTGTCTTGATGATATCTCGGAAATGTTTGAAATTGGGTCAGGTCAGGACAAAAAGTAGATCACTGGGCTAAATCTTATAAAAACCTTTTGTGCACTCTAGAGGCCACAATTTCAACCTGATACTCATGAAACTTGGTCATTATGTTTGTGTGGATAAAATTTCAGTACCAGTATATGTATTTGTTCCCATCCATAGCAGATTTTTTCATTTCCATGCTCTAACTCGTAAGTCATTTGACCTGAAACTATATACAAGCTCATGACCCAAGGAGGTGCCCTTTAGTTTCTAAGTCACATGTGTTTCACATGTGTTAAAGGTCAAGGTCACAAGGGAACTTTGAAAATCATTTCCATACTCTAACCCAATAGCCGTTTGACATAGGGCTCTTGGGTCACATGGTCAAAGTTCAAGGTCACTTTTGAACTTTGTTTGATAATCCTTTCTGTGCTCTAATTTGGTAGCGTTTTGACCTAAATCCATGAAACTTTATGCAAGTGTTGCCCATGATCCATTGAGGTGCCCTATAGTTTTTGGGTTACATGGATCAAAGGTCAAGGTTGTTGAATAAATTTGTTTGTAAATTGTTTCTGTGCTGTAACTCAAAAGCCATTTGACCTAGGATCATGAAACTTTATACAAGTGTTGCCCATGGTGTCCTATTTTTGCAATATGGGTCAAAGGTCAAAGTCACAGGTGATCTTTGTTTTGAAAATCATTTCTGTTCTCCGATTATGCCCCTTCAGTGACAGGTGCTGGGGGGGGGGGGGGGTTATTTGTCTGCTTTGGGACAGTTCTGCTTGTTTTCTGGGTCCTGGTTCTGGTTATTGTTTGGTCATGAGCACATAAAGTTGGTGAAACCAACCACAGCATGTGCTCAAATTTGTGGTACTTTACCATATTGCCAGAAAAAGACATCATGTTGCTACTTGCTTAGGTATAAACACATGGAAAGTTTTATGATTTTCATGTTTAATAAAAACAAGAAAGGCTATTTGAAATCAACAAGATTTAGGAAATAGTTGAACTAATCCCCTCTTGAGACTGTTTCATTCGACTTTCAGTGTAAATATCAAAGAATTCTCGTGTATGTACACATTTCAAACCAAACTACATCTGTAAACATGGACCCATGAATGGTTTATAGTCTAAAGGTAATGTTGCAGGATACTAAGTCTTGTTGGTGTGTCATTTGTTTTATGTGATAAACAGAATCTCATATTCATGTTTATGTGTTATCATTTTTATCAAACAGGTTGACTAAAATGTACATGACGCTCACCAAGGCTCATGTCATATAATTTTAGTCAATTCATTTGATAAAATTGATAATACATAAACAGTCATGTTAGATCCACTATGTAGATAATTATTTTGCTGTTTTCAGAGAAAAGAGGACTTTATCTTTAAATTTATGCATATTTTTATTGGTACATGTACATTTATCTCCTTTTTCTTTTTTATGTTTTATCTCATACACGTTATTATGCTCTTAAATCTTTACTAAATGACAAAATTTTAGACTTATCCAAATTGAAAGCAATAGCAGATGACACATTAAATGTTACTCAAAGCATCAAATTCGTCTTTCAAAGTGTAGGAAACATTTTGGGAAAAGAAGAAAATGCTGATTTTTCCATCATTTTCTTCTTTTTCATAATGTTTTGAAAGGTCTTCTCCCTCAGAGTCATTAAAACTTGGGATTGTGTAGTAAAGGGTTAAACATCATACTCTTTGGCTAAATGCCATTTGGCGTGCAACACTTGAAAAGGGGCCTTCAGACATATGCGTAAAAGTGTGTCGTTCCAGATCAGCCTGTGCAGTCTGTGACTAATCCGAGATGACACTTCCCATTTTTGTGCGATTTTCTGTTTCACAAAAGTTTACTGTATGAAAAAATCTTTTGTAGTCATAAAGTGCTGTCTCAGATTAGCCTGCGCGGACTGTGCAGGCTAATCAGGGATGCCATTTTACGCAAATGTCCGAAGATCTCATTTTGCATGTTGCGAGCCATTTGAAACTTCTTAACACTTTACCAAACCAAAAGTCTTCTTCTTTAAGGTCATGAAAAAACAGGACTGTTGGTAAAGGGTTAAAAGGTTTATAATAAGAGAAGTTTTGCTTGATGCAATATACCTTTTTAGAGCATAATAAGATAGTTCTTCATTTGTCTCAAATGCTTAATTGTGTATAAATGCTTTTCACCAAAGTCTTTGTTTATTTCATTTTGTTTTTTAACCCTTTACCGCAAAATCCCGAGTTTGAACAACCCTGAGCAAGAGGCCTTTTGAAAACACTGTGGGAAAAGGAAAAACCAGCATTTTTTTTTTACCCCCCACAATGTTTTCTACCCTATCGAAGACAGAGATCGCCAATTATACAATACTTGATATGTCATCTGCAAATGTTTTACATTTGGTTTAGTCTGAAATTTTGTCATTTGGTAAAAACTTAAACCTTTACCAAACTGCAAAATTTTAGACTTGTGGAAATTGACAGCATTTGCAGATGACAAATAAAAGCTGGCTCAAATGACAGAAATTGCCATTAAAAAGATAGAAAATATCGTGGAAAAAGGAGAAAGTGCCTGTTATCAGAATTTTTCCTTTTTTCACAATGCTTTCAAAATGCTTCTTTTTCAGAGTCATTAAAACTCAGTGGTAAAAGGTTAACCCATTACCACACAATCCTCAGTTTCAACAACCCTGGTAGATTAGACTTTTGAAAACATTGTGGGAAAAGGACAAAATGCTGGTAACAAGCATTTTCTATTTTTCCCACAATGTTTTCTATCATTTTAAAGTGAGAAATCATTATTTTAGCCAAATTTAGTTTGTCATCTGCACATGCTTTCAATTTGGTCCAGTCCAACATTTTGTCCTTTGGTAAAGGATTAAGCCAAGATTGAAGTATATTCACATAGATATTCAAAGCTGATCTATGTTTATTTATAGAAAATGCTTTGGCTCATTATCATAATGACTAGCCTTAAATACAAGCCATGCTCTGGTAAAAGGGGGTTAATGCATCTCTGTTGCACATTATACCAAGCAAGTCATGTAATTATTGATCCATAAAATCCATTTTATCTGACAACTGTCTGAATCATGAGGTAGACTGGTCCTTTGACATGCAAAAAATTGACCAAAAGCGAAAACTTTAAAAGTTTTGACAATGATCAGACTGCGCAGGCTGATTTGAGTCAGTACCTTTTGCAGATGCTTTAGCCCCCTTTTTGCAGAGCACATCTCATATGCAACTGGCCCACAGTAGAAACATTAACTCTTTACCACACAACAAAATTTTGGACTACACCAAATGAAAGCATTTGCAGACGACAAATTGAGAGTGGCTCAAATGATGGTTTCTGTCTTTGATATGGTAGAAAACATTGTGGAAAAATGAGAAAATGCTGGTTACCAGCATTTTTTTCCTTTTCCAACAATGTTTTCAAAAGGCTTTTTCTTCAGGGTTCTTTAAAACCTGGGATTGTGTGGTAAAGGGTTTATTGGCTTTGAAAGATATGTATCTGTTTTTGTATTTGTTTTTCAAATTATTTTTGCCCCCACCTTTTTTATGTCAGTGAGAAATATGGATGAATTTATCATTGCTGTAATCTAACTTTAATTAAAACTAGTCCCAATTATTTGTCTAACTTCCACCACATTCTTCTAGAAAAGATCATGTCTTAATTGTTAGATTGTTTATTTACCAGGTAAAACATTCTAAATTCAGGGGTTGTGTACTCCATTCTCAACTCAGTCAAAATTCTTTAACCCTATACCACACAATCCCAAATGTTGATGACCAAGGAATGGAAGGTTTTTAAAACATTGTGGGAAAAGGAGAAAACACCACTAACCAGTATTTTCTCCTATTTCCAAAATGTTTCTTACCCTCCAAAGGTAACCCTATCAAAGACAGAAATCATCATCTGAACTACCCTAATTTGTCATCTGCAAATCCTTTCAATTAGGTCGAGTCCAAAATTTTGGTTTATGCGAAAGAGTTAAGAGGAGTCAGTGTCAGAGGATTCATTCCAGTCAAATGGGTCATCATTGACTAGACGTAGTTTATGTGAAGAGCACCCATTTTTATTTGAAGAAGTTCAAAGGACTGCACTGCTAAAATAACATAAGGAAAGAAACAGGAAGATGATAATTCTGGTTGCCATTACATGACACAAATACTGTTAAAATAATGTTTTAGCCCACTCCCAAACAACTTATTGAAGACTCTTACAAATTTAAAACATCTGCAGACGACAAATTCTTAATTGGTGCAAATGAGCTTAAGTTCTCTGATAGGGTTGAAAACATTGTTTGGAAAAGGAGAAAAAGCTGGTTACCTGATAGGGTAGAAAACTTTATTTGGAAAAGGAGAAAATGCTGGTCACCAGCATTTTCTCCCTTTTCAACAATGTTTTCAGATTACTTTGCCCTCAGGGTCATTTGAACTGGATGGTTTGGTGAAGGATAAAACACAAAATGGTTCTTTCATTCTTTTGCAATAAATCTTACTATATGCTATTTTGTGGTAATGACCCTTAACCTTTCCCCATACAATCACAAGTTTTAACAACCCTGAGAAAGAAGGCTTTTGAAAACATTGTAGGAAAGGAGAAAATGCTGATAGCCAGCATTTCTAGCTTACTGAGTACAAAAATTGCCATTTAAGCTGTATATTTGTTGTCTGCAAATGTTTTCAATTTCCTCCAGTCCAAAATTTGTTGTATGTTAAAGATCTGATTGTCCGTTTTAACAGTGCATAGTTCAAATTTTGTGTTCCAAGACTGGCCGTTTGAGAAATATGTCCGCTACTTGCAGTGCCTATCATGGATTTTTACCTGTTAACAGGGCTTTTACCTACACGTCAGAGTTAGTAGCTCAAGGAATCACATCTTTGCTAGCCATGGTGACAATCATGATGTCGTTCTATTCACCACTGGCTGATAGAGTCAAAATTTGTAGACTCCATGATGACATTCTCTGCGGTCAATGTTTACCCATAGTTGGGATAAAATAGAGCAAAAAATGCGGAAAATATTTTCTCTGGTGGCTCTCAAACTCAAACCTTCCATAAGCATAGTAAGGGACTCTGTCCACTGATCTACATCGCCAACTTATATATTGTTGTGGTAAAAATACAAAAAAAAAAATGGTACATGTGTTTCCTCATGTTTTCTGCATGCATTTCTGTCTAGGTTTTAATTTCTAAACTGTCTTTGAATAAGAATAAAAAATGTTGCAGTCACTTTTAAGATTTTCTGAAAAACTTGCAACATGATATCGGTTTTAAAGTCCCTTTAATCCTTTACCACACAGTCTCGATCTTTAGCGAACCAGAGAAAGGAGCCTTTTGAAAATATTGTGGGAAAAGGAGAAAATGCTGGTAACCAGCATTTTCTCCATTTCCCACAATGTTTTCTACCCTTTCCAAAACAAATTCCAATTTTTCAGTCATACTTATTTTGTCGTCTGCAAATGCTTTCGATTTGGACTCCTCTAAAATTTTGTCATTTGGTAAAGAGTTAACTATTTACCACACAGTCCCAACTTTTAACGACCTTAGGGAAAACGCCTTTTGAAAACATTTTGGAAAAAGCGGACAATGCTGATAACCAGCATTATGTTTTCTACCCATCAATGAGAGAAATCATCATTTGAGCTTTCTTTGATTTGCTGTCTGAAATTTCTTTTAATTTGGTCTTGTCCAAAATTGTCATTTGGGAAAGAGTTAACAGGGTAGACATAATATACACTGGGCAATTTTAGATGCTCTTGCCGGCAGTGCAGTGTGTTTTTAATCTTGTCTTGTCTAATGAATTGTCATTTTTTTTGGGGGGGGGGGGGGAACGTTATCATAATGAGAGAACATTATAATGGATCTGTAAATGGAATCATGTGACCTGTTGTCATATTTGATATTTTTGTTGTTGTTGCTGTTGTTGTTGTTTCATCGAAATCTCATACATAGTCAATGTCCATGTTTAATCTTCATATATTTTCTTTTTATCTTTTGTCTTTCATTCTATTTCTTTGTTTTCTATGAAGATGATATCATAATTGTATTGTAAGTAAGTACTTGAATAAAAACGAATGAACTGAATAGGTTTTCTTGTGTTCATATTTGCTTCCCAACAATCAGTGAGCACCTTCACCTCTGGCAGGTGACTGTTTCTTTGTCTTGCAGATCACTTTTGAGAACATGATTGAAGCAGGAGAAACTACTCGTAACAAGCTGAAGGGGGCGCTTTTAAGCCTGTTATTATGATTAGTAGTATTTGAGTTGTGCTCTGGCAAAAGGGGCTTAATGCATCTCCTTGATACATTAGATGAAGCAAGTCGGCACATAATTCTTGATCCATAAAAACAGTTTGTCTAACAACCGACTCAATCGCGAGACAAACTGGTCCTTGGGCATGCAGAAAACTGACCGATAGCAAAAAGTATCAGCCAGGTCGCGGACAGCGCAAGCTGACCTGTGTCAGTACTTGCAGATGCACTAAACCCCCATTTCATGGAGCATTTGTTCATTTGTATTGTTACTCTTACGTGAGGTCCTAAAATATGGCATATGTTCGACAATGTTCAGTCATAGATTATCTATCTTTGTTTGATAGTACCTAACAGTTCCATGAAAACAAGTTGGGGGGGGGGGGGTAGGTCCCCTAATAGTTTCTGAAATATTTGAAAGCAAATAAGATGGTCAACCCACCATGTTTCCCTGTTCGTGAAATTCTATCTACACTACAAATCTAGTAAACCATGTATAGTAGAGCTACACCAAAGCGCTGAAAGTACTGACTAGCGAATGAGGAAAAGGCAGTCCTTGTAGTACAGTTAAATCTTGGCTTATCCATACAAGATTGAAGAAAAGTGGTCCATCTGTATATTAGGTCAAATCCGGTTTGATCCGGGGTAATCCTGTTATTAACTCTTATCCTCTTTGGCTTGGACCAATCTGGTTATTAACACCGATCTGGTTCGGCCCGGTGACTTTACCCACAGATCATAGTCATTTACTTATCAAGGAAATGCCATGAAAAAATTGTTTGTTGACCTTCAATTGAAAAAAAAAAAAAGGATAAAGAACAAATGAGCCATGCTCTGTGAAAAAAGGGACTTAATGCATATGCGAAAAGTATAAATCTAGGTCAGCCTGCGCAGGCTGACCTGGGCCGAAACTTTTCGCTATTGGTCAATTTTCTGTATGTCAAAGGACCAGTCTACTTCATGATTAAGTCGGTTGTTAAGAAAAAAAAATGGATCCATAATTATGTGATCGCTTAATAGGTATCACGAAGATGCATTGAGCCCCTTTTTGCCAGAGCATGGCTCATAACAATTTGATGGTTTGGCATTTGAATACTTGCTAGAGTTCACTTTCAAATGAACTTTCCATGCCTTTACAATTTCGAATCGGCTTGACGAACTCGTAGCCAGTCGACTGCTTCAACTACAAAAAAAAAACTTGAGGACGAAAAAGATGGGCCTGATTTGCATAGGTCACTGACTTTATTTACATACGAGCGCACAACTTGTACCTTATCGATGACATTTTTTTCATTTTTGTGAGTAGACATCGTTCAAATTGGAGAGGCAGAGATTTTGCAGTTCCGGTCAACATTGTCATATCAAATAGAATCACGATTTTTAACCAAAATCCAATTGAGCTAATATTAGACGAACAGAAAAAAATCATCGCGAAAAACAATTCAAAACAAACCCCGAAAGACCTTCGAGTCTGAGTTTCAAGTGATTTGGTACATATATCTCAGCAGAAATGGTATAAAACGTGAAGCTATTCCGAAAATAAAATTGAGACCAAATATTGGAGAACAGACACCATAGTATAAGAGAACACTAGACAAATCCTTTTAGAATTCGAAGATTTGTATGAAAGTGACGAAAGCGATATCTAATGTAAGGTATAGTACCATATTATTTGTACAAAGAAAAAAATATCTCAGGGCCTCATATTCAAATAAAGTGAGGTACTGAAGTCATGCACTTGTTCAATTATGTTTGCTGTTCTGGTCACTGTGCGAAACCGTCGGAGAAAGTTAAGCTTCAGAAAGAAAAACTGCTGGAATGAACAAAATAATCTTTCCTAGGGAAGAAAAATTCTAATTTTCACTGTTGGAAGTGGTAGGGTCATTTTAAAAGGCTAAGAGAAGTTTTACAAAAAATTGATACGGGATTTTTCAAGATATTTCAAAATTCAGGAGGAACTTCAAACTACCTTTACAGAGATCAATAGTAGATGCATTATTACATTTTGCTTTGATAAGGCTTTGACAGGCTTTGATTTCCTTCGTAAATGAGAATTCCACATGAAAGCAATATGTAGCATACATGTACATGTAGATTGTATCGTGTATGTAGACACTGCTTTGAGCTCACGACACTATTCGGTCCTCTACAAATATACTAGTATTCTCTCGGCAACAGCATTGTGGTGTGGTGTGGTGTTGTTTAACCCTTTAGCAGACGAGAAAATTTCGTACTGAACCAAATTGAAAGCATTTGCAGACAACATATTAAATGTGGCTCCAATTATTATTTCTGTCTTCGATGGGGTAGAAAACATTGTGCGAAAAGGTAAAAATGGTGGTTTACCAAAAGGTCGTTAAAAAGCAGCATTGTGCGGTAAAGGGATAGCCAAGACGATACCTAAATTCAGTGTTGTAGCTCTCTAAAACAGAGAGGTGTTATTTTTCAGCTACATTTTGGCGACTGCGCCATTGAAGTCCATGTAAAAAAACGTCCTTCGGAAAGATCGACTACTCCTTAAACAGCTGTATCTATGTTATGTTATGTTATGTTATGTTATATTGAATTTGAAAAAAAAAAAAAAAAATGTAACTGTCATGAATATTCATTTTGCTTTATTTTCATAAGTTTCATGGCTATTGCTTCAGTTTTTTTTAACCCTCAATTAATTGAGGAGTAAACTTAGAAACACATGCAAGTCAATGAGGATTCCGACTTTTGATGAAATATTTGCTCGCCTGGGTAGCTCAGTGGTTAGCCTGTATCTGACAGGTGACCTGATGGTTGCGAGGTCGATACCCGGTCGAGGCGAACTTTCTTTCCGGCGATTTTTCCCCTCTCACATGTGATGCATGTGAGAAAAGTTGTCAGTGACTTGGAAAGAAGTTGTGTCAGTACTGGTGCTAGAAAGCCAGGAAACACATGCATAGGTGCACTGGCCGCCGTGATATGACTTAAGCTGTTAAAACTACGTTGAACTCCGATACAATCAATCACTGATGAAATATTTATGGCCATTAAGTGTGGCTCCGACTAACTTTACTGGGCTTTACTATTATTTGGCAAGGATAGCTTTGAGTAAGAAAACATTGTGAAGGAGGGTTCATCGACGCGAATTTGCGAAAACACATACTAGCTACTGAGGTTTATGCATGGTTCCAAACGATTGAAAACATGTGGCAAAAATGTTTGTCACGAGCAACTTCTCTTTTTTTGGCAAATCACTTTAAAAGTGGTCTGCAAAAACAAACCAGTTGTCTGCATTATATTGGGCAATGTTGTATTGATAATTCCTAACCTTTATCCTGCTAAATAAAAGAAATGAAACTTTTAAATCGGTAGTAATAACACATATTTTCCTGTTTCAAAGGTATTTTTGAAGGAAGTATATCTCTTTATCGGACAGTGTAGATCCAAGATCAGTGTAGATCCAAGATCAGGCTGCACGTTCTGTGCAGTCTGATCTTGATTTACGCACGCTGTCCGCAAAAGGTCAGTGAGTCGTGCTTAGCAGCTTAAAGGTTAACGATACGTATAAACTCGTTTTAAGCCAGTTTTTTTTTAATTATTATCATTGTATTTCCACGCCAATTGTTGCCTCTGACGGTTGCAAGGTTGCGCAGATTACGACGGATAGAAAATACATTTCATTTTCTGGAGGCCATCAAAGAAATCACTATTTTTGCCGTTTCCGGTTTTATATTGACGATTTGCGATATATGTGTTTATCCCCTACAACATATATATAATTTAGGTATGTTTTACACAGCGTTCTATAGTCTATCAAATCTAAACCGTGTTTTTTTTTTACTGTAAGGATGTATCTGTGATTGATATAATTTTAATGCATCATGTTGACGACCTTGTGAACGACACCATTTTGTCGTTCGTTCATCGTCATCGTTATCCCAGGTGGATTAGGCCTACAAAGCACCGTAAGGTAAAAACTTCTGATGTTTCATCTTCGACAATGCAAATTAAATTTTAAAGTGGCTTTTTTTTCAAGACGTAGACCCGCTAAATACTCCAGCGTAGAAGTAAAGGTTTGTCGCAGTTTGTCTACCACTTCAAACCTTCCGCATTCCATTGAATGCAGCGATTTGGTTGGTTATAAATGTCGTTATCAGCTCTATTTTTAGTAACCTTTTCCATGGGGTTTTCCGCCCGATTAACTTTTATTGTATTACAAAATTTTAGACTGGACCAAATTCAAAGCATTCGCAGACGACAAATATTACATAGATCAATTAATGGCGATTGTTTTCGCAGTATTAGAAAACCTATTGTGGGAAATGCAAAAATGTTGGTAGTCAGCATGTTCTCCTGTTCTCAAGATGGATTTACAAGCTTTTTTCCATAAGGTTGTGACGTCACGGGATTTGAAACTGTCCAGTACATTGACCAGCACATGTAACATATAGTTTTAACTAGTGTGGCAAAAGGTATAAACATTTTAAGGGTATACTTTTGGATAAGGGGCTATCCATTGATTCAGTCTTACTCAAAATCTGATTTGGTCTTCCACAGAAAAAGACCTGTTTGAGCAGCAGTCGTCCGGGGGTGTTGCTCCTTTTTTGCAGTGTTTTATTAGTCTTTGAAGTTGAAATGAACCCAGGGAAGAAAGCTACTGAAAACACCCTGCAAAAAGGATAAACTGCTGGTAACAAGCATTTTCTCCTATTTCTCACAATGTTTTCCACCCATTCTCGGACATTCAATCATTTGATCCATATTCAATAGATCTATTTCTCCTTTTCCCACAAAGTTTTCTATTAAAACCAATGTCGTCTGCAGATGCTTTCAATCTGGAGAGGTCTACAATCATGTCGTCTGGTAGGGGCGTGTTTAGCCCCCCCCCCCTCAAAAAAAAGTATACACAAAAGTAATACCGTAGGTACTATCCAAGGTGCAAGTGCCAAGAGGGGCGGGGGGTTCCCAGGAGGGTCCTTAGGGCCTGCCCTAGAAAATTTTTGAATTAGAGAAGCTATTTGGTGGCCTCAAATGACGTTTTTTTTTTTGAAAAATCGGTTTTCTTTTCCCTCCTATTTATTGCAAGGCGCAAGCAAATGCGTTTTTGCCTATCGGCAACTACGCCCCTGTTGTAAAGGGTAAATATTATGCGTTCTTATGTTTTCTATTTAATGAAGAATTCCTTATCGTGTTGTATCTTGTTCGAGCTGCATGGGTAGACATGAATACAGGCGACACTCTATAAACCATTTACCACAAAACCCATTGTTTAACGCTCTTCCACACAATGCCGACTTTTGACGACCTTGTGAAACAGGACTTCTGAAAACATCATGTGAAAAGGGGAAAATGCTGATAACCAGCATTATCTCCTTTTCCCACGATGTTTTCTACCCTATCAAAGACAATTTCCACAATTTTAGCCACAATGAAATCGGCGTCTGCATACGGTTTGGATTTGGACAGGCCTTAAAAAGTTTTGTCGTTAGGTAAGGGATTAAACGACTCTGGGGAAAAAGACTTCTGCAAACATTGTGGAAAAGGAGAAAATACTGGTTACCAGCATTTTCTCCTTTTTCAATGATGTTTTCTTCCCTATCACAGACATGTACCGTTACTTGAGTAACAATTTGTTTGTTTTCTGCATATACCTTCAGTTTGGGAAAGTTCGAAAATTTTCGTATGGTAAAGAGTTAATGTTTTACCAGATGACAGTGTATTATTGTTTGTTAGGTGGGCGTGTAAAGCCGTTTTCAACGTTATTTCAGTTATATCGTGGCGGTCGGTGCCCCTATCCATGCTTTTCTGGGGTTTATTCACCAGTACTTCGCACAATATTCTTTCCAAGCCACCGGCTCCTTTCTAACATAGCCATCGGGTAACCCAATGATCAGCAGTGAGAGAGAAGTGAATCCTGTCGCAATTACCATCATCAATACATTCGGCATACATCAGGTGATCCAGTGATCAAATCCCTCGGCTGTATCACGTAGCTTGATATGCACCTACACCACTCGTCACAACTCGGCCGATTCCGTACCTACATCTTACCTCGTCTGTATTAGGGAGGCTTCCATTTTAAACTACTAATCACATGATCTTAAACATGGCGGTGCTCCTGTAGATCGCCTAGCAACGACAGGAACAACCACTGTGAAGTTATTCACTTCTATCGATCTGTCGATGAAAGCTCCTAAAGGAATTGATAAACCACGCTAAAACTTGAATGTACAAACTGTTTGCCGACTCAAATACTCTTAGAAAGATAACGATAGAAAATTTACTCATGCGTTCTTTCTAAAGAGGAGCCTTACAATTTCAATAACGGTAAAGCTTCCGGAGATGTGCGAAATGTACCGTGTAGGTGCATATCAAGCTACGTGATACAGCCGAGGGATTTGATCACCGGATCACCCGAGGTATGCCGAATGGCACCTACACGCTACATTTCGTAGGTCGCCGGAAGCACACCGTTTTGTCGTTATTAAAATTGTAAGGCTCTTCTTAAAAAAGAAAACATCAGTAAATTTTCTATCGATATCTTTCTAAGAATATTTCAGTCGGCAAACGGTTTGTACATTCAATTTTTAGCTAGGTTTATCAATTCCGTTGGGAGCTTTCATCGAGAGATCGATAAATGTGAATAACTTCACCGTGGTTGTTCATGTCGTTGTTAAGCGATTTACAGGGGTTCCGCCATGTTTAAGATCATATGATTGGTAGTTTAAAATGGAAGCCTCCTATATACGGACGATGTTAGATGTAGGTACAGAATCGGACGAGTTGTGACGAGTGTCATCAATACTCCAAAAGAAAGAGGCCGAGCTGTGGATTTGAATCATCGATCACTGGTTTCAAACCCTATATTTAAGCCTGCTGAGCCACCAGGCTCGATCTCAGACAAGACATTTGTAGACATGACCAAACTGAAAGCATCTGCAGATTAGAAATAAAATACAGATCAAATGATGAGAAATTTCATTTGAAGGGGTAGAAAACATCCTGGAAAAGGAGAATACTGGGATACCAGCATTTTCTCCTATTCTCATAGGTGAGAGAAATCTCCATAGGATCGTTAAACACGAAAACACAAAACACAAAATTGTTTGGTAAACGGCTAAAAAATATTATGGATTTTTTACATCAGGAAAACAAACCATAGTGTAGCAAATGCATGATTGTTGTGCAAGAATATTTGAAAAAAAAAGTGTAGATCAACGATCAGACTGCACGTTCTGTGCAGTCTGGTCTTCACCTACACTGTCTGCAAAAGGCATTGAGATCTCAATTTACATTACTTAAAAAAAATAGGCCGAACGCAGTAAAGGTAAACAAAATGCAATATGTTTGCGTGTCTATACGTGGAAATGTTTGTTTTGCAGATATTGCATGTTTAAAACATGAGTATTTTTTCAGTACACTGTGAAACGACCGAGTTTGATCAAACGGTCAAAGCTTGTTTAAATTCGAATGTGAAACAATTTCTATGTACAGCTTTATCTTTTTACTGTACAAACTATTTTTAAACCAATCGAGAATTATCCTATTGTTACAAGTAAATGGCTGTTAGCAGTGGGTAAAATCAGCGGATCGAACCTGGCCTGGGTTCTAGCTTTTCCTTTCATATATTCGGACGTTATGTGATAACAATTACGATGCGATTAACCATCGCCACAGATCCGTATGAACCGTAAAAGGAGACCGCGACAAGAACAGAACAGAACAGAACAGAACAGAATGCTTTATATAAACTTGAACACATAAGGGTTCATCGTTGATATACAAAATTCATAAACATGAGTATGAACATGCGGGGGGGGGGAAAAATGAAATAATAAAAAGATAAAAAAAAAAAAAAAAATCAACATATGTGCACAAATACATGTATGTTTGTATCGACAAAATGTATTATGAATTTATGTGGAATTATAACAGAATAGACAAAAAAAAAAAAAAAAAGGAAAAAGGCGGAAGTAGTGCTCACCTGTTGAAAGGCGGTATTTTGAATGCTCGTTGATTAATTATTTATATTTGATAATGTTCTTTCTCTCTTATCATTAGCTCTTTTATAAAATATTCCAATACCATAGAGTATTTTAACATTTGACGAATTCAAAAGTTCAATTAATTTGTACATGCTTGGTTTCTTGTAGTAATATTTCTTTAAATACGTTTCTCTAATTTCTTTGTAAAATGGACAGACCAAAAGAAAGTGGAACTCGTCCTCAATTTCGTTTAAATTACATAGGGTACATTTCCTGTTTTTTCATTCTACATTTTTATGTCTTCCTGTTTCAATTAACAACTGATGTGATGATAGACGTAATTTTGCTATAGCGCTTCGGTTAGAATGGTTACTTTGAAAAGGTAAACTGATATTTGAAAGGTTGTTTTAATATGTCTAAAGAGTGTTAATGAAGATCTGCTACTTAGGTCAGATTGCCAATTGTTAAGGTAGTTATCGATTAATCTGTTACGGAATATAGGTGTAAATGCCTTCAAATTGACTGACGACGGGAATAACCAGACTTCATAAAATCCATTTGTTTCTATTATAAACTTAACATTATTAAACAAATTGGTATTGGTATGTTTGTAAGGCGCGTTTGTCATGTTCATCATTGTCTGAAATATACAATTATTTTGTTTATACAGAAATAGTTTAATGAAATACTTCATGATTCGTACTTTTATATTAACAGCTAGTGGATATCTCCCAAATTCCCCGTATAACGCTGAATTGCTGGTAGAAGACTTTATATTAATCAATCGTTTTAGAAATTTTCTATGTAATCGTTCCACAAGTTCATTGTTTAAAAATCCCCAAACTTCACAATAATAATATATGATAGATGCTACAAAAGCGTCAAATAAATCGATCATAGTTTTTATAGGGCTTTCCTTATATTTTGCGTAATAGTAAACAGATTACTAACCGCCCGTGTTGCTTTACATGTAAGTGTTTTTATCGCATTATGGAAAATTCCGTTACTTGTAAAGACGATCCCTAAATAATTGAACGTGTTAACTATTTCTATATTCTTATTCATATACTCAAATACAGCCGATTCATTAGATCTCTTATATTTTTGGAAAATAACTATTTTTGTTTTTTCTACGTTTGCTGTAAGTTTCCACTTGATACAATATTTTTCAGAGGCGGTTATTAAACTCTATAATCCGTCTGCTGTATCAGAGATTAAAACAGAGTCATCTGCAAAAAGTAATAAGAATATCGAAAGTTGGTCGAGCGTAAAAGCATGAGAGGTATTAAGCTGCAGAAATAACTCGATGTCGTTAACAAACAATGAAAAAAGTATCTGTGAGATTGTCTCCCCTTGCAACAAACCCACATTACAGTTATACAGATCAGACACGCTATTCATGTACTTAACACATGGCTTGACGTCATCATAAAATGTACGTATAACGGAGAAAAGTTTACCGTTTATACCTTGACTTGACACTACATAATCCATTGCGATAGATAGAATCAAAATATTTTTGTAGGTCGATGAAACAGCAAAATAATGTCTTCTTTTCCTGTTATTGCTTTTGGATAAACGTGTTCAGCACAGAAATAGCATCAGTTGTACTAAAATTCGATTTGAAACCAAATTGAGCATCACTAATTACATCATACTTTTTCACCCATGATTTAAGACGTTCACTGATTAAAGACGTGAATAATTTCGAAAAGCAAATGGTGAGGGTAATTCCTCGATAGTTATTCGGGTCTGAACTGTCTCCCTTTTTATAAACTGGTATTATTACCCCCCTTGACCAAAATTTAGGATATACCTGTTTTTCAAGAATATAATTAAATAAACTAAGAAAAGGTTTGTCAAGATAATCTATGCATGCTGTAAAGTACTCACAGATTACATTGTCAGTAGAGCATGCCTTATTCGAACCAAGACCTTTAACACATTTTCTTATTTCCGAAATTGTAAAAGGTTCATCTAGTTCCTCAAAAATAGGTTCCTTATAATTTGATTGATCAAAACTATGTATAAAATCTTGACAAGGAGTGATCAAAAGATCATTACCGCCGGGCTAAATCAGTGGCCATATGATAGGCTCGGAAGGGACTTAATAACAGGATTGGACCATTTTTCTTCAATTTTGTATGGACCAACCAAGTTTTATCTTTACCAAGGTCACTTATACAACAACCGCTAGTCTCACAGTGCTTTTAGTACTTTTATTATATCGCTGAAATAAGATTCATGCGCTTTCATGTGCTACAAATATGTTTTCTTTGCGCTTACTTTGAGGTGTATCCAAACTAGCGTATAAGCACAGACGGCTTTTTCCCCACAGATTGCCCCCCCCCTTCTCTCTCTCTCTCTCTCTCTCTCTCTATATATATATATATATATCTTATATTTATTTGAGCAATGCTCTGGAAAAAAGGGGGTTTAATGCATCTCCATTGCACACTACACTATACCAAGCAAGCCATTAACATAAGCTCTATGGATTCATAAAATACATTCTATTTAAAACCCAACTGAATCATGAGGTAGAATATCCTTTGACATGCGGAAAATTTAACAACAACAAAAAGGTACACAGGTACGCCTACGCGGACTGGGTAGACTGACCTGAATCGGTACTTTTTGCAAATGCATTAATATTCCTTTTTACAGAGAATATGCCAGAGCATGACTCATCTTACGGGCATTTGACATATCATGGCTCATAGGTATACAGACGAAGTTTGTTCCCCCCCCCCCCGCCCACACACACACAAAATGTATGGCAATGATCCGGGTCCGTATTCACCAACCATTCTTAAGAAAATGCATAGTCTTACTCTTCAAGATTTTCTAAATTTGAAAGTAACACAGCTTCTGATTGGCTAAACCAAATGGTTTAGCCAATCAGAAGTTGTGTTACTTTCACATTTAGAAAATCTTGGAGAATGAGACGCGGAATCTTCGTAAGAATGGTTGGTGAATATGGACCCTGCTTAAAAGAAAAAATGATCTCTACGAATGACTTTTCGTTTGAGAAAATGTTTTCAAAAGTGAGCTCATTCTGGTTAATGGAAAGATTGATCGATATGAATGACTTCTCTGTTTGCAACAATGTTTTGGAAAGTGAACTCTTTCTGGTTAAAGAAAAAAATAATTTATAGAATGACTTCTCATTTGCGACAATGTTTTCAGAAGTGACCTGATTCTGACTTACGGAAAAAGAGAGTAGATACGAACAACTTCTCTATTTGCGACATTGTTTTCGAAAGTGAACTTATTCTGACTAAAAAAAAAAGGTGCTCGATACGAATGATTTCTGTATTTGCGACAATGTTTTCAAAACTAAACTTACTCTGGTTAAAGGAAAAATTGATCGATACAAGCGATTTCTCCGTTTGCGACAACGTTTTCAAAACTTAACTCACTGTAGTTGAGGGAAGAGGTGATGGATACAAATTATTTCTCCGTCTTGCGACAGGCAATTCAAAAGCGAAGTCATTCTTACCATAGGAAAAAGGGCTCGATACGAATATGTTTATTTGCGACATTGTTTTCAAAAGCGAACTTATTCTGGCGAAAGGACAAAATGTGTGACACTAATAACTTCTCCCTTTGCAACACTGTTTTCAAAGGTTGTCTGCTGCAAAAACACAACAACAGTTGCCTGTCAGGGGAAATGAGTAATCGAACATCGATTAAAATCAGCTTTTACCCTCTACCAAACAATCCCGATCGCAAAGAGCATTTCGTACTTTTTCAACATTTTTTTCTATCTTTTTAAAGACAAATTTCATGGTTTAAGTCAGATTTGATATGAGCCATGCTCTGTGAAAAGGGGGCTTAATGCATCTGCAAAACCAAAGTTCGAGCAGGCTGACATGCCGCGTCGAAACTTTGTGCTATTGTTAAACCCTCTGCATGCCCAAGGACCGTTCTACCTCCCAATGCAGTCGTTTGTTACACAAAATGATTTATTGATCCATTATCATGTGATAACCTGCTTGGTATAATACATCACTTAGATGCACTAAAGTCCCCTTTTAACAGAGTAGGGCTCATATGTTGTCCGCAGATGCTGTCAGTTTGGACAAGTCTAATATTTTTACATCGAAAAAAGATGAACGGATATGAACCAGGAAAGACTTAAAAGAAGTAAGGAAGTTTATTATCAATTTTTCCTAAACCAAACATTCCTGTGTTTTAACCCTTTACCAAACAAATTCGAATTTAAGAAAAACGAGAAGGTTTTAAGTTTGGTAAAAAATTGGGAATCTAATATTGAAATAGAACTTAAAGACATGCTGAAAGAGACATGCAGAGAATGGCACACAAAATCAGTCAATGTTGCATACTTTCGCCCTGGGTTGGGATAACAGCCTGCAATCTTCAACGTGTACCTCTCACCAGAAGTTGAACCATCTGGATCGGCAGCCGCTTCCGTGAGGTCAACGGATACTTCAGTTCAGTTCAGGGGCAAAAATACTGGTTTGTAGGTGTATGCAGCAGCCGGATTCTAATTTCTACCCCATTTCCTATTATTCACGTCAGAAAATGAAATCCCGTAAAAACACAAGGGATGCAGCAAACCCCCCCCCCTTTTTTTTTTACTGTGGATACATGTACATATGATATCAACGAAAAGAAAGTATTAAATAAATTACATTCAGCCCAATGTTAACATTATTGATTTTGTGTTTTAATCATCATCATCATCATCATATCAAAAGAATGAACGATGAAAATGGCAGGAATAATTGATTAAAAACGATTAAAAATACGAGTATTATTACCACACAGTCCCGACTTTTATTTAGGCAGTGCATGTAATATTAACTGAAAAAAGTATAAAATAAATTAAAATAAACCCAATATCAACAATATTGATTTTTGTGAAAAAATCATCATCATCATCATCGTCATCGTCGAAAGAATTAACGGTGAAAACAGCAGGAAGAATGGTTGAGAACGACTTAATATTACCATACAATCCGGACTTTTTAAAACAACCCTGCTAAATTTCAAAACAATGTGGGAAAAGGAGAAAATGCCGGTAACCAGCATGTTGTCCTTTTCACGATCTTTTCTATCCGTTCAACGACAAAACCATTATTTTAGCCCACATTGAATTTGTGGTCTGCAAATGCATTCAATTTTGAGAATTTTGTTGTCCGTCAAAGAGTTAATGAATGAATGGAGTTTTATGGCCCGTCGACATCAAAGGTCATATTGGGCGCACCAAAGAGTTAAAACATTTGCTACAGACAGCTTTTGTAATCAATGTGGCGAAAGAAAAAGGTGCTCGAAGCGAGCTATGTATCTTTTTGTCCAATTGTTTCACATGTATTAGAGGTTATTGAGTGTTGATTTTCTAACGAGAATACTTTAACAACAAAAACTTTAAGTTATATAGTAATAACTTCAAGTTATATAGTAATGAATAAAAAGCACATGAAAATTACATCATATTATGCTATCGTGCTCCAGAGGAAAAAGGAATTACGTTGCTGATGGACAAGCGAAAGATACTTAACCAGCGGTTGGAAGCTATGGAAAACATTACAAGAAAAAAAAGCACCCGCTTATTACGAGCAGTTGCTTTCTTCTACAAAACGCCTTCCATAGTGTCCCCAATACATACGGATTTTCATGTTGTAGTAACTTCTCTGGTGCTTGTATTTGATTTGAGCTGCGTGAGAAAATTTGATAAAGCGCGAGACCGAAGGTTGAACAAGATGTCAAAATTTTCTTACACATCGAGAAGTCAATACAAATATCAGGAAAGTTACTACACCATAATAGTCCTTTTATTATGTACCTACACCTTTCAACCAGAAAAGGTTGCAATTAATGGCATTTTATTCGAAAGCGGTAAACAAAATAAATAATGGTGTAGTGGGTAGTAACTTCATTTTAATGTATGGCGGATGAATATTATAGCGTAACATTTTGATCAATCAAATCGCAATCAATGCATACGTTTCCGCGCGTGAGATACTTCATCACCATATTTGGAACCGTATTTGACACTGTGTAGATACGATTTTTTTTTTTTATTTCTGTCGTGTGTGGTATTTTTACATTTTACCGGGAGCAAAAATGTATTCGATCCAGTAAAAATAAGGCTATACAATAAAATAAACATGTATATATAAATAATAATA
This sequence comes from Tridacna gigas, assembly GCA_945859785.2. NCBI lineage: Eukaryota > Metazoa > Mollusca > Bivalvia > Cardiida > Cardiidae > Tridacna > Tridacna gigas. Next base: position 26,057,933 of record OX244030.2, read on the forward strand.
AAAAAAAAAAAAAAAAGGACACTTTCCTATTTCAAATGCTTTATTCATATTTAATAAGGATGTTTATTTCCTGTTTTCTAAGGTACTCAGCTAAGTAAATATCAATAATTTTTCGTTGCATGCGATATATGGATAAAAATAAATCATGCTCTAGCAAAAGGGGGGTTAATGCATCTCCGTGATATATTAGACCAAGCAAGTCAGCACATAATTATGGGGCCTAAAAACTCCATTTTATCCAACAACCGGCTGGATCATGACGTAGCATAGTCCTTGGACATGCAGAAAATGTAACAAAAACAAATAAAAGTTTCGTCCTAGGTCAGCCTGTGCGGACTGCGCAGGCTGATCTGGGTCGATACTTTTTGCAGCTGCATTAAACTTGCTTTTACAGAGCAAGGCTCACATGCATTAGTACAAAATAAATAAATAAATAAATAAATAAATAATTTTTTTTTTTTTTCAAATTTTCTAGTTTTTTTCTCCTAAACACGAAAATATTCAGACGTAAAACATAAAAATGTGACCCATTATTTTACCAATTCCGATTTTTAACGACCCTGAAGAACAGGGCTTTTGTGGGAAAAGAATTAACATGCTGGTAACCAGCATTTTTTCTTTTTCCCCCATAACGTTTTCCACTCTTTGAAAGACAATATCTGTCATTTAAGCTACATTCAAATAGTCGGCCTGGAATGCAAGTCTGAAAATGAAGCTATTAGATAAAGAAATAAAAAAAAACCGCAAGAAATCAAGACAGATTTAATTGTTTTCTTCAATTTTGTCATGTGTTATTTTATACTAACATCTAAAATAGATAAATAAATAAATAAATAAATAAATGTATGCGGGGCGTAGCTGCCTGTACACAAAAACGTAGTAGTGTATACTTTGCAAAAAAAAAAAAGGACAAATTTGCCATTAAAAAAACTCTTATTTGGTAAAAAGGTGCAATTTTGACACTTACAAAGGGAAATGAGCATTTTGCAATTTGGAACTGTATATTTTTATGAAATCGGGTCCATATTCACCAACAATTCTTGAGAATGTTCTTAGTCTTATTCTCTGAAATTTTCTGAATGTGAAAGTAACACAACTTCTGACTGGCTACGTCATTTGGTTTTACTTTCACATTTAGAAAATCTTGGAGAATGAGACAAAGAATGTTCTGAAAAATGGCTGGTGAAAACGGACCAAGAGGCTATGCTTATATAAGTTGAATTCATGTTCAGCTGACTTCATTCTCAACTTCAGATTTAATCAGTGCTCCAGATAGTGAGGAAATTTGAAAAATTGACATAAATCTAAAGAGACGAAGGAAGGAATTGCTCTAAAATTTAAGAATTTACCTCTTTAATTTCACCAAATTGTATATATGTAATTTTGAAATTTTACGTTTAATTGGTTGAATTTGTGTCGCCACCAGTTGCCCATATGCCTGAAGTTTGTTAGTTTTGTTGTGGGGGATGGTGCAAGATACAGGACGAAACCCATCCTAAGTTACGTTTTGTTCTTTACCGTGCTCGGTGTATAGCACCGTTAAACGGGACCTCGATTTAACGTTTCATCCGAAAGACTATTAGTAATTTTAGGTGGCTAGCCGTGGGGCTCGAGCCCACACTCTCAAGTGACCCAAGACTTAATGTTTACAAGTCCTACGCTCTATCACCTGGGCTATGCGGGCTGGTCGACGTTCGATCGAGTTGAGCACCAAAAAGTTTTATAAGTCAGATATGACGTCATCGTACGTGTACCATTTTAATCACGATTCTAGAAAAATCGACGCGTATTAATGATCATGTCGCATTGCTGCAAGCCTTTCCGGAATTCTGGAGCTAAATCTAAAACTATCCTTAGAGGTGAAACACCACATTTAGGGAAATCATGAATAGACCTCTTTAAAGGATAGAACACATAACCACCTGTCTTATTTTGTTTCAGTTCATTACTCTCTCACCGCTGACCATTGTTTCGACGATGGTTATGTGGGAAAGCAGCCAGTGGCTTGGAAAGAATATTGTGCGGAGTAAAAGAAACTCCATCAAAGCATGGATAGGTGCACTGGCCGCCGCGATATAACTGAAATAATGTTGAAACGGCTTTAAACACCATACAATCAACCAATCAACTTATTTTGTTTCAAAAGCCTTTTTCGGCACAGTATGTTTTGTAAAAGGTTAAATACTGTCTGCTAATTTCAATTCTAGTTTATATATAAACAGAAACTTTATATTTTGATTTTATAAAGACTTTAAACTCTTTATGGCGTAACAACAAATGGAAAGTGCCTTAAATGATGGAATATGTCTTTTTGAAAGAATAGAAAACATCGTGGGAAGAAGAGAAAATGATGGTTACCAGCATTTTTTTTTTTTTTTTTTTCCTTTTTCTTCAAGAGTCTTCTTTTTCATGGGCGTGAAAACTTGGACTTGTCTGGTACAGGAATAAACACAAAGGAAGAACATTATTATCAAAACAAAAAATATTTTGCAAATGGAGTCTGAACAATGAAAATTCGCGTGTCTCGATATCACTATGTATTTCCGATCTTCCGTTTCCAATACTTAAGACAGAAAGTATTTCAATAAAATTTTAAGTGGCTTTCTTTCCAACCACTTCATACTGTGGTACATGTTTTAACGTCCGTTTCAGCGACTTATATTGTTCTAGAAAATTAACATTTTTACGCAGAATTTTGATTGTACATTCATACTTATGTACTGATAAGCAGTTTTCAAAAAGAAAATGAAGACAAGGCGTAACAAGGGTGTGTGTGTGTGTCAAATTTAGAATCGCTTTACTGATCAAAATTTTGTTCAAAACATGTTGGTATTATATTGAATTTTGAAAAAGGGTGTTGGTGTTTGGTTTAAGCTTAATTCAAGCTTAATAAAGAAACAGACATATTTTCATTCATATTTGAATTTCAAACTATCAAAGCAACGTAACTGAAATGTTCATCACAGATGTTTTGGCCATGTTCAAATGCACGTGAATATGATTTACCAAAAAAAAGCAAGTATGTTACCAAAAAACTTTAAAAAAATTACATGTTCATGCTGTTTTGAGCTTCATTTTTAACATATACATATACTTAGAAAACTTTTACTGAGCATTTACTGCTGAAGTTGCAAGCTAACAGACAGTTTTTAATCAGGTAAGAGGCATTAGAGAAACTATATGCATTTGCCAAATTTTGTAAACCTGGTAGTACTTACGGGCACTTAAAATGCCATTGATAACTGATATATTTTACCAGTTTTTGCGTTACACTCGGGACAAAGTCCCTCAGTATGTGATCTTTAAAAAAAAAATATCTTAAAACTCTATTTTACAATTTTATCTGTTTATAAAATGATACTCAAACAGATTAGCTGTTTTATATTTTTTCATTTGTTAAGAAATTGAGAAAAGATACACCAGACAACTACGTATAAATTTAAAAATGTAAATCAAAGAACAGTGTTTGATTTTAACATGTGCTTACCAGTATACTCCTTCCAAATGTATACTTCAATTCATTTCTTTGAAAAACAGTTATTGTATGATTCAAACTCCTTCAAATTAGTTTAGGCAAATATTTTCCACATATATAAACAGGAGTAGATATTGTTACATTCAAGACAAACTATTTCCTTTGTGTGTGATCTTAAAAATGACTGTTTATTTTTTCTACAGTTTATTCTGTTTTTTTTTCTACTGAAACACAAAAATGCTAGTTAGCTATTTGATTTAGATTTGATAATTATACTGCTGATAAATATTCCAGAAAATGTTGAAGATACTACTAAATGACAACCCGTGCTCAGTAAGCCATTGTCCTAAATTGTACAGTAACAGTCCAGTAAATGGCATAATTGGCAAGCAGTATTAGGCTCAAGTTATGCATCATTCCATGGATGCAGATACATAAACACGTCAGTTCTGCCAGCTATAGCAATGTAGCACCAAACCTTCAATAACCTATCCTCTGTCCTGGCAACATCTATATACCCCTCACCTACAAGGAACTTGGTTAGTCACCACACGACACTAAAGTATTCTTAGTCATTTTCCAATTTTGAATGTTCCACTGTTTGTGAAGTCTGGACCATTGTAAGGGTAATCTGTAGTATCTAAGCTTTATGGGCAGCATGACTCTACGACATCGAGCGTTTTTAAAGGCTTCCTGCTTGAAGTCAATTTGGTACTATCTATGTAGAGACTTGACTGCCCTAACACGAGGAAGTTTGTCCTGAGGACTGCTTGACCTAACGATTTATCATACAACCCTTGATTGATAGTGATTAGGCTGTTGTGCTGTGAATAAAATTTTTACATCCATTCCCTTGCCTGTCAGTAGTGCAATCGATTTGCTGAAATTTTACCAAAGTCTTGCAATTGTCTACATCCGTTTTAGTGCTGAGCAATGGCTATGCCTGGAAGTTAAGCTTTCCTTTTTTTTAATGTATAGAAAGGTGATTGGATATACAATGATTTGAAATACATTAGATTTTACATATATTATCTATCAGCAAAATAATGAAAGACCAAAAAAGGAAATACTCTTTTGTGAACAGTATGCTTGTACTTGAAAAAACAGTACTGGTAACTTGTATGCTTTGCACTTTTAATAAGTCGGAAACGAAATTGTAATAATTTGTTCGGATGTCAGCCTGCACATACACGCGATCTGATCTTTGATGCACATTTTTCACTCCTTACATTGACCTATTTGGACAAAACTAACCTATATGCAGGTAATTTTATCATAAGTAAAGATGGAAGGATCTACTTAAGAAAAAATAGCATCAAAAGCACTAAAATTTAACCTCACATACTGAAGGTGTGGGCTAAATAACAAATTTAGACATTTGATCTAATTATATTAGTCATTTCCATGTGGGTGCTTAGTAAATCCTTAAAAAAATAAATCTCTACACATATTGCAAATACACGGCTTTGTGTTCCGGGTGTAACATTCTGCATTATAAAATGTAATATGTGTATTATTTCCAGATATCATGGCTTAAAGTGTGATCTTCTGCCCCACTCTCCTCCGAGAAAGTGTCTTTATCAAATAAAGATGCGGGTTAGTTATTTTGATCACATTGAAAGATTTCAATTGCAATATTTGGATGATATTATTTTTCAGAGAAATTCTGAATTTTACCAGCAACTGCAAAGCTCCATTCCACAATCAGACTTGAAAGTATTTTCTGCAGTTCAATTTTGTGATATAACTTTAAAGGAAAATCATTGTAGGCTAGTTTTCAATAAGATACATTTGATATTTGAACACTCGGGACAACATGTTTGATCATGTAGACAAAAAGTTAATTGCACTACATTGAAACTTTTGCTTCTTGTGTATTTCTAATGATGTGTTTGTCATAAAAATAACAGGGAATTGGAGTAAATGCGAAGAATGTGTGTGAGATTCATATGAAAAGGCAAAATGTTGCACTCAGAACTGTATTTAAGATGGTAAATTTTTTAAACATTCTATATTTATAGTAATCTTACTATTCCAACATGAAGTACAGATACATATTTATGTTTCTGTGCATAAAGTTATATTCATCGTAAGAGCACCCGCTTACTAAAAGTACTAGCATTAATTTCAATTTTCGATTTTTCTGCCAGGGAAAGTTTTTACATGTGCTCTTTAAAAGGGATACCAAATTTTGCCCTGCAGTTGAGATAGGCTGGCAAAATACATCTCATTTTCAAGACAACACTTTGCTATTACAATAACAGAACAACATTAACTACTATCCCAAAAACTGAACGAAATATTTAAGCTGGGAAAAAAAAAAGGTGGAAAAAAAAAAAGATTCAATTAGCAAAATCACGCGCCGGTAGTGTTCTTTCAATATCCTCAGAGCCTACCTTGTAAACAATGTACGCTGAACGTTTGTTCTTGTCATACATCCCAGACTCCGACCAACAAAGCTGTAGGAACTTGTACCATATTAGATCCTTAATGGCTTGTCTTTGACGATTTTGGTACTCCAGAAACGAAATCTTACACAGTATCTCAGTATTATCGAGATCTAAGCAAAAAATCAACCGTGATGCACTCTACATCCCATCCACTTTAACGTGTTCGGCAATTCCTTCGCTTGATAGCTATCCCTTTGACGTCTTTCAGTTAGAGAAATTTCATATCCACTCATTTATCCTAGTTGTTATAGATCCAAAAATGCGCAAGTTAATCCCACCAAAGTCCGATAAATATTTAATATCATTAGAAGTGAATTACAGCGAGAAATCAAAACAGTGGCACAGAACTTTGGCCCTTCACTATGCGTACCAAAAATTTCGTCGTCGAATTCCGGTTTTGACCCGTACAAGTCCGGTACATTTCGAGTCCGTTTCTTTGCATTTCTATGGAAATATTTTTTGCTTTCGTTGCAAATTATTGCTAAAATACATTTATTTTATGCAATGATAGCGTTAATTCACATTTTTGAGGTCGTTTACATTCGCAGCGGCTCTCAAAATGGTTAAACACCCTCGTGCTTCGCACTCGGGCGTTAAAACCATTTTTCGGGCCTCTGCAAATGTTAACGACCTCAAAAACGTGAATTAACCCAATAATAATAGTGTATTATGGTTTGATATTTCATGGTTACGACCAGTGAAAATACCAGTTTTATATTTTCTAACTTTTCAATTGAAGGTGGAAATAGTAGTTCCCGTGCACCAGTTTAGTTACCTAGGTAATCAGCGCGTGCCATTCAAATGGAGGGCAATGTTACGCTATATTTCTCGCGCTTTACGTAATATTGTAATGCGTTGTTACGCGAGGGGGTACGCCACAGGGAATTACCGAAAACAACTGTACTGGATTTTCATTAAAGTTCCAACAATATAGGGGTTAGAAGCATGAAATAAATAGAATATTTGTTGTTGTTTTTTTCAGTGAAAGATCGAAAATTATTTTATCTCGTGAACATCATAGGTAATTTGCGCCACCCGTGAAAATATTACCGATGATGTTTACTCGATAAAATAAAATTGGATCTTTCAGCGAAAAACAAAAATCTTCTATTTATTTTGAAAAACTGCATTGATGTATAAGTATATTGTAACTTTTTGTCAGTACTCTCGTATGAAAATATAAGTAAGTGCATCCCGACGATGAAATAATAAATAAATAGGGTAAAATGAAAATAATAGATAAAATAGAAAAAATAAGGAATTGAAATAAGTAATTTGATTTTTGACGTCAAAGAGTAATTTCTGCAATATCAAAGTTTATATTAATGAATCAATCAATGATTCATTTGATAAATTTGATGACATTTAATACTCTCTTCTAGGGATAACCCACGTGAATGAAGGTTTTATTGTGGTTTTCTGAAGTCATCAGCTGTGAAGCAAGAAATATTTTGTTTGCAGATGATAATCTGTTAATTACATTTTTCTTTTGATGTGTTTGTGTGTGTATGTGTATGTGTGTATGTGTGTGTGAGAGAGAGAGAGAGACAGACAGACTTCGTTTGTCTGTATTGTGTTTTACACCGTTTCAGCATTATTTCATTTATATCGCGGCGCCCAGAACACCTATCCATGCTTTTTTAAAACTTTTTTCTTTGTCAGTGCTTCAAACAATATTCTTCACACGCCGCCGGTTGCTTCCCCTATAACTGTCGTCGAAACAATGATCGACTGAGACAGAGGAATGAATCCTGTCGCAATAACCATCATCAATCCTTGGAGAGAAAATTCGACGAGCTACTGATTCGAACCAGCGAACTCCTGCTTTCGAGAGAGAGAGAGAGAGAGAGAGGGAGAGAGGGGGGGAGGCCAAAATTAATAAACCAAAAAGTAGGATTTTGCAACATGATATAGAATTTCGAAATAAATACCCCCAGGGCAATTTTACCCGTAAAACCATTATTGACTACAAGTCCGTAACTTAATACTATACACCATTTGTAAATTGCAGACAGTATTATGCATAATTATTCAACACATAATATCTTTGTGCAATGCAGAGCAATGCATTAATCCTTTACAAAACAATGACGTCTATTAACGACTCTTAGAAAGAGCCCTTGTGAAAACCAGCATTTTCTCCTTTTTCCGCAAGGTTTTGTACCCTGTCAGAGAAAGTTAGTAGTGTATATAATACCAGTTTGGGAGATTTATGGGTTACATCCAACCACAGCAATTTCCCCAAAAAACCATCACAACTTTGACCATAAAAATATGGATAATTTTTATGCTTAAACAAAACAAACCCTTATACAAAAAAACAACAAACCCACGCTTAAGCATATGGCTAACCCTTAAACAATATAACAATTTTATGTAACATTAACATGCTCATAAAATTATGTGATATAACACTTAACATGGCTAACACATTAAGCTCATATAACAAATTAACAAAACCTTTTTCTTAAACTTTTTTTACTTAAACCAATTTTATTTTTAAAAAAAAAAAATTTTTTTTTGATTAAGAAAAACCAACGCATCAGCCAACCGGCTAACAAGGTACATCAGATAGTCAGTTACTTAACTAACCAACAAACCCTTACATCAGTTTATTGCTTAACCTTTTATCCAGCAATAAACCAACGCATGGCGCATCAGCTAACCAGCTTATGTGTTTGTGGATGGCTTAAGATTTTGGTAAATTTTAAAAATTAAAAAAAAATTTAAAATTAAAAAAAATTTAAAATTAAAAAAATTGATTTTTTTTTTTTTTTTTTTTTTTTTTTTTTTTTTTGTTAATTTGTATAAAAAAATATGTAAAAAGATGAAGAAAGTTTTAGAAAAATTAAGTAAAAAAGAGAGAAAAACTTTAAATAGATGTTTAAAAGATAGACCGTTTTACTTTTCTAGTAATGTAGTAATATATAAAGAAAAGCCTATCTCGTTTTCGTTTATTAAGTAATGAGTTTAGAAATTTTAAAAGAATATTAGCTGCTTTGTATTATGCAACTAGTAGAGAAAAAACAAGAAACAAAAAGGAATTTAAAATTAGAATTTCATGTTTAAAAGACAAGAATAAAGTAGAAAATGAATTGTCATTAAATATCATAATAGATTCAATTGAAATTTTTAGTTCTAATTGTTTGTTTTTTATAGGAAAATTATCAAGAATTTACAATTCTTTTTTTGCATTATCATGTATTTTTTATGGTGGTAACTTTGAAGAGGATAAACTAAAAATATTAATGAAGGTAAAATATTTACAACTGATAAATGTTTAATATGTTTAGAAAAAAAATCAGATACACATTTTGTTGATTGTGGTCATATTTGTATTTGTGAAAAATGTTTAATAGGATTATGTCTTACTGGTTCATTTATTGGAAATTGTCCCTTATGTAAAACTAAAAATCATATAATTCACAAAATATAAATATTTAACCTTTTTACTAGGTTAAATATTTTAATATGTTTTTGGTCTTGCACCTTGTTGCTCATATTTTATTTTTTCTTCTTCAGTTAATTTTTCAATTTTATGATGTCCCCACGGTAAAGTATGAATTTTATTTGGTAAAATATATCTTTTATCATCTTTTGCACTTAAAGCAATTTTATTAACTTTTTCTGTGTATAAATCCTGGTTATAACTTCTTATATTAGGCATTTCTCTATATTGTTCTTGTTTTGTAACTAAACATTTCATATAATCTTTGTGTGTAATATCCTTTTTAAAAACACTTTTTTTTATACCTTTACATCTTTTTTTTTCTTCACCATCAAACGTTTTTATAGAATACATCTTAGGTCTTAATCCAACAAATTTAAATATTTCTTTTCCCCCACATTCATCTTTAAACATTCCAGGTACTTTATTATTTATTTCAGAAAAAATACCAGACGGATGGTCTTTTGAATAATTACTTGTATCAAATTTATTTTTTGCATCATTTGAAATATCTTTATAAAGATCTTCTGTTTCTATTTCATACATTAAGCTATCAGTATCAGTAAATAAAAGTTTTGCTTTTGAACCATATTTTGGTTTAATATATAAATAATGAAAGTTATACATTATTGTTTTACTTAATTCAAGAATTGAAACACCAACATATATTGGTTTATTTAATACTACTTGAGTTTTTCCCATATGAATGGTAATTAAATTTTCTGATAAAATATTACAATGCTTAAAGTTTGGTTTATTAATATATTTTTTTGCTGATTTTTTGTTTGTTAAAAGCTTAACATCAACACGATTTCTTATGTTTTCCATTGTCTTTCCATAAACTGAATTGTTCATTAATTTAAAAAATTCTTCCTTAAATTTGTTTTTTTTCCTTATTTGCTTTTGCTCTTTCTTTTGTATTTAACTCAATATATGTTTTTAACCATTCACTTTCTCTAAATTTAATTCCTCTATGAATTTTTGTTAATTTTAAACCTAAAGATAAATATTGTTTTAAGGTTGAATAATGAATCACATAATTTTTTTTTTTATCATATAAATTTGGTATTAATTTTTGTACTTTATTTACCGTCATATTTTCAGGTGCAAGAGGATAATCACTAAAATAATCATGTAACTCCTCGGGAACCTCTAAATCAACTTCTGAAATACATGGATGCTTTCTCCAGTTTTTTAATTGATATTCTGTCATCCATGAAAAACCACCTATGGGTAATTTCATTGACATGGCACAACCATATAAATTATTTGCATCCAAATATTTAATATGCTTTTTTTTTTCTTTTTTTTTTATAAAATATTTACCCATATATTTGTTGTTTGACTTACCAAATCTTTTTATAATCATTGAAATTCCACCTCTTTTACAAGCTTCAAGCATTAGATGTATATCATAGTCTGTGATTGTATCTAATTTTACTCCTGTCATCTTAAGCAATGCATCCCAAGATAAACCAGGTGAAGTATAATACCATGCAGGGTCTAAACCATAAATTTCATGTGATTCTTTTCTAAAGTTTTCAAAAATATCTGCTAAAAGTAAAACATCTGACTCAAGATATAAATTATGATATTTCTCTAAAGTTTGAATATTAAATGTTTTCCATACTTTTAATGCATGCTCATAATTTTCATCAGTAATATGTTCTCCTGTAACATGAGAGTAAAATGTTTCTTTTGGTGGTAATTTTGTTTCTTTAAGTTTTTCTGGTGAGTCAATATATTCATAAGGATAAATTCCTTTTTTACGAAGAAGTTGAAATTTTTCTCCTTGATAATACTTTGATAAGTTTTCAAATTGATGATCTTTTAAGTATGTTGCTAATTTTTCTAAACTATCAGCCATAAACTTAAAACTATCTAAAAATCTTAAGTCAATTGTTTTATCTTTATTTTTTTTTATCTTTTTTGTCATAGTATTCATCAACTTTAACCTTTTTTGTAAAGCTAATATATTTTTCTTCATTGTTAGGTATACAGTTAATATTACCCTCATCATAACCAAGATTTTTTATAAACAAATGACTATCATATCCACTAAGGTTATGAAAAAACACAGGGATAAAGTTAGGCTTACGATGTTTTAGATTACATAAACTATGTGCGGCTCCCCTAAATTTTCCAGTATAGTGACAATGGTCTTTTACCTTTTTATTTTTAAAATCATTAGTAAATTTTTCATTACAAATATAACATTTTGTTGCTTTATTATAAATTTCCTTATCTTCTTCAGTAAATTTTATTTTTGCTACTGGAATATCATAAATTTTTTTAACCATTTTTTCTATTTCTTCAACAAATTTTAATCCTACATCTTCTCCTGTATAACCAACAAGTTCTGATTTAAAAATATCTTCATTAAAACTTTTTACATAAAACTTAAACCCAGATGGTTCATGTTTTTGAATTTTATTTGTGGAACTTATGCTTGGGTCTGGTGAAGTAGTGTTTATTTGAATAATATACGACTCAAAGTCAGCATATATTACAAAAGGAAACCATTGTGTTTTAATATGGTTTTTAAATTCAATTTGAACATTTTCTTCAGGTACCACTGTTTTTACAGCATCATGTTCATAACAATAGTCCTGATGTTTTCTTAAAACTTCTTCACTTGTAAAATGACCAAAACAACTCCAACAAAAAAACATTTTAAGACCATTTTTTGATAATTTTGAATTTACAAAATTATTAAATGCTGATTGTTCTTCTCTTAATTCAAAGTTTGTTCTTGGTATTCTTTGAAATCTACCTGATATCCATTTTCAAGAATTAAAACTGGTTTTAATGTATTAGTGTTTGCTGATAAGCAAATATAATATTCTTCATTGAATAGATCATAATGTCCTTTTTTCTTCATTTCTCGTTGTATATAATCATTGATATCAACTAAATCATAGCTACCTGTTGGTATCTTTATCTTTTCCCATGTGTTACCACTATCTTGTGAATAAATAAAAATGTTATTACTATCAGTAATATTAGGAAATGAATAGTAAGTTTCAAGATTGACTAAAGCTATTTCATATTTTTTATCACGTTCAAGTTGAAGTGGTGGAGTAAATCTTGTTTTAAAATTTGATTTGTTATCACTTACGATAATTTGAAATGATGTTTTATGGTCAGTGTTTTTTACTATTTGTTTTAGTAATTCTTCTTCCATTTTTATATTTACTAAAAATATATTTTAAAACAAAAATATATTTTTTTATAAAAATTTGATAATAGTTGTTGTAATTTTGTGGTATATAAAAGTTGTCAAATCCATTTCTATATTTACCGTTATATTTATTATTGGTTAAATCAATGATAAAAAAACCATGTGGTCTTTCCCAACAATTTTTACAAAAATTAACAAACTCGGTTTTTGTCATATCATCCCCTACATGGTCGCTATAAATATGATTAAGATTTTTTAAGTCTTGTCTAAACAAGCAAATAAAATTTGCATTCTCTCTAATAGTTTGACGGGGTAATCTAAAATAATTTTGTGATAGATAAAAACAATCAGCGTTACTATGTCTCCCTCTTACGTAATAACTTTCACATTTGTTTTGTCTTTCTAAAAGTAAATCATCAAAAATCATTAAATTTTTGTTTTGCCCGTTTAAATCTCTTGGGTCAGGCACATCACTAGCATTTTAAAAAAATTCAAAGTTAATATCAGATTTTTCTTTAATTATTTTGCTCCATTCTTCAACTAATGCTGTAGGTGAAACATCATAGTTTTGAACTTCATTTTTAAGTGAAAACAACCTTAATATATATTCTTTTGGTATTTTTTCTTCAAAAGCTTTTTTAAGTATGCGATATTCTGGTTGAAACAAACTTTTACCAAAAACGTATAATTTGTTATAATCTAACCAATCAGGTCTTAACAAAAGGTTAAGTAAAATTGTTGTTTTACCACATCCTGATTTACCTACTATTAAGCCTCTAATACTTCTTGGTAAAAGGGGGTGGTTAAATCTTTTTGCTAACGCTTCATTCCATGATAAATTAACAATATCCATATTTTATATTAAAAAATTTAATTTAATATAAAAAAATGTATTGTGTTAAGTGTAAAAAACAAACTGAAACAACTGATTTTGAATGTGCGGTAAGTAAAAATGGTAGAAATATGAAACGGGGTAAGTGTGTTGAATGTGGAACAACTAAAAATCAATTTACTAAAATAGAGGGTGGTTCGTTGTTAAACAAGGTTATCAATAACTTACCTGTTGAAATGCACTTACCTGGTCATAATTTTACTGGTCCTGGTACCAAGTTAAAGAAAAGATTAAATCCTGATTTAACACCTAAAAAATGGTCAAAGCCTGTAAATCGTGTTGATAAAGCAGCATATCATCATGATATATGTTATCTTAAACATGATGATACAGCAACAAGAAATTCTGTTTGTGATAAAAATATGCTTAAAGAGTTAAAAGGTATCTATAATCCAACAATTAGGGAAAAAATGGAACGTGGTTTAGTTTCTTCATTAATTGGTACTAAAAAAAAAAAAGATTTGGTATGGGAATTAAAAAAAAAATGACCAAAATATAACGCTAGCAGAAGAATTACATAAACCTGTAAAAAGAAAATTTAAGAAAAGAAGAGTTAGAGTAAATGGTATTGATAGGATATGGGCGGCAGATTTAGTAGATATGCAAGCATTTTCTAAACTTAATCACGGTGTAAAATACCTTCTTGCTGTCATTGACATTTTTTCAAAATACGGGTGGCTGATACCATTAAAAGATAAAACAGGAAAATCTGTTTCTGTTGCATTGAAGAGTATTTTTAAGGAAAGAAAACATGAGAAAATGTGGGTGGATAAAGGTAAAGAGTTTTATAACAAAGAAGTTAAAGATTTGATTGAATTATATTCCACTGAAAACGAGGAAAAATCAAGCGTCGTTGAGAGATGGATTAGAACAATGAAAGAAAAAATGTGGAAGTATTTTTCTGCTCACTCAACAAATGTTTATATTAATGTATTACAAGACCTTGTTAAAAAATATAATAACACGCGGCATTCTTCTATTAAGATGACGCCAACTGAAGCAAGTAAGAAGAAAAATGAAAATAAAGTTTGGAAAACATTGTATCCTGATTATAATCAAGTAAAAGAAGATATCAAACCAAAGTTTTCTGTTGGAGACAAAGTAAGGATAAGTAAAAAGAAAAAGACTTTTGAAAAAGGTTATACCACAAGATGGACAGAAGAGGTTTTTACAGTTTCAGAAGTAAAACATACATCACCTGTAACATATAAAATTGAAGATTTAAATGGAGAAGAAATAAAAGGTACCTTTTATGAACCTGAACTACAAAAAACAAGACAAGAGTTGTATAGGATAGAAAAGGTTATTAAAAAGGGAAAAAAGAAATTTCTTGTAAAGTGGAAAGGTTATTCTGATGAGTTTAATTCATGGGTTGATAATAGTGCTATTGTAAATATTTAAATATATAAAAGATGCATGATATTTTAATTGATAATATAACTTTACCAAATAAACCTTTAAGCAATTTTGAACTTGAGGATGCCGTAAAAAAATTAAAAATAAAAAATTTTAGGGGAGTATTTTTAAGAGATACCCTACCTAAAAAAGTAAAAAATAAAGAATGTGGTATATTAAATCTTGATGACACTGGTGGGCCTGGCACTCATTGGGTTGTCTGGTATAAAAACGGTAAAACTAAAATTTATCTTGACAGTTATGGCATACAACCACCTCTCGAAGTTAGAGATTATTTAAAAAGTCCATTACATTACAATACCGACCAATTACAACAAGCAGGGCAAGTATTTTGTGGTCATTTATGTTTGTACATTCTTAAAGAATTGTGTTTAGGTAATAAATTCCAAAATGTTTTAAATAAACTTTTTTAGCAATATAAAAAAAATGCCTGTTGATAAATTTGGAAGACTGGATGATGTTAAAACAACTGGTGACGGTGATGGTGTGTCAATCGCTTACATAGGTAATAATTTTTAACGTAAAGATGGAACAACCACCGTTACTGGTTCTATAAATATGGCTGGTAATACATTAACACGGGTTAGTAATCCAGTAAATCCCCAGGATGTTGCCACTAAGAGTTGCGTTGATAGTATCTCGGGGTTGTTAGATGAAAACGGTGGATACGTTATGGCAGGATATTTAAACATGAGTTTTAATAAAATAAGAAATATACCAGAACCTATGGAGCTAAGTGAAGCTGCTAATAAGTTTTACGTAGATAATGGTGGTGCTATCGTAAAAAATTCAGATGGAAGTTTTTCCGCTATTGCGAATATAAATATGCAAGGACATACTTTAACAGATGTTACGGAACCTGCAGAACCACAAGATGTTGCAAATAAGTTTTATGTAGATACAGTTGTGAATAAGGCTACCACCGGTGAAAAAGCTTTAACAAAAAACCATGCCGGGGCTTTTTTAGCAGCTGGCAAAATAGTTATGAACGGTAACCAAATCACAGGCTTACCAAATCCAATAGACCGTGACGCTGCTGCCAATAAAAATTATGTTGATAATGGTGGAGCTATCGTAAAATATCCTGATGGAAGTTTTTCAGCTGTTGCGGATATAAATATGCAAGGTTTTTCTATAAAAAACGCTGGGGCACCTGTAGAAGAAAGAGATTTAGCAACAAAATCCTATGTGGATGAAAAAGTATCGCTCCCTAAACCTGTTATAAGCGTGTGTGCCGAGGAACAAGGAGCATTAGCAGATGGTAATTATGAGTTTTCTTTTGGTAATGGAAGCTCTGGAGTAAGCCATGGGATAGGAGGTTATTGTATGTCTGCTCCTGGTAGAATTATAAGAGGGACTTTAATGGTTGCTAAAGGTAGTGGTATTTTAAAATAAGAGGCAAAAGTCAATATAGTCGTAAATGGAGTTGAACAGGCTGACTACTCCATAGTAAAAAAGAAAGGAGAAGGTTGTAGTTGTGTAGTTTTCCCACAACATTTAGTAATAGACCAATGTGATGTTATAAACTATAACAAGGTCAAATAACCCCAACGCAAAAAACGCATATTTGACGTTACTGATAGAGTTGGACTTGTAAAAATATTTAACCCAGTAAAGGGTTAAATATTTTAAAAAAGATTTATATTGTTCTTATTTCCCAATTAAAGGTTATTTCTTTCATGTTATGGTTATATGATGTATTTGCTTTTTCACCACATATATGATACATTTTACTAAAAAATAAATCATCTTTTTTAAAAAATTTACTTAAGACACTCATCTTATATATCATTTATGCAACTTAACATAGAAAAATTCAATTTTTATTTTTAAATAAAATTTTTAAAAACAATTAAATTTTTTTATAAAATATTTAACCTATAAAAAGGTTAAATATTTACATATTAAAATCAAGAGATTGCATTGCTTCAATCAATTCTTTTTCTTCTTTTTCTCTTTCTTTTCTTATTTCTTTTTCTCTTTCTTCACTTGTATCTAACCAATATTCATCTTTTATTTTTAACCAAATTAAATCTTTATTTTTTGTATCTTTTGTCATTCTAACCGTTATTATACCATCACGAAGAAAAGAAATAATTGCTTCTTTACCATACATTTCTTTTAATCAAAGTTTTATTTCATCATATTCTCTTTTACTTAATATTTTGTTAAATTTATCCATGTTTTCTTATTTTATACACGCTTATGATGTGTATATATTTTTTAAGATTAAAAATAAAAAATTCAAATTTTATTTTTAAAAAAATTTTTTAATTTAAGTAAATTTTTTTATTTTAAAAATCCCTTCAACCCTCACAATAACATCATGGGTTAAATGTTTCTTCTTAATTGTTTTACTTTCCATTATAAATATTTACCAACAAACCGGTAATATTTATGTATAGGTTATGATGTTTATGCATTTAAATTTTTGTTTTATTTTTTTTATTTATTTATTTTTTTTTTAATTGGTTAAACCTGGTAACGCTAAATAGCAAAAACTTAAGCCACATGCAAAAAAGGCGTGCTATAACACTTAAGTAAAATCTTAAGCCATCCACAAACACATAAGCTGGTTAGCTGATGCGCCATGTGTTGGTTGATGGGTGGATAAAAGGTTAAGCAATAAACTGATGTAAGGGTTTGTTGGTTAGTTAAGTAACTGACTATCTGATGTACCTTGTTAGCCGGTTGGCTGATGCGTTGGTTTTTCTTAATAAAAAATTTAAAAAAATAAAAAATAAATAAATAAAATTGGTTTAAGTAAAAAAAGTTTAAGAAAAAGGTTTTGTTAATTTGTTATATGAGCTTAATGTGTTAGCCATGTTAAGTGTTATATCACATAATTTTATGAGCATGTTAATGTTACATAAAATTGTTATATTGTTTAAGGGTTAGCCATATGCTTAAGCGTGGGTTTGTTGTTTTTTTGTATAAGGGTTTGTTTTGTTTAAGCATAAAAATTATCCATATTTTTATGGTCAAAGTTGTGATGGTTTTTTGGGGAAATTGCTGTGGTTGGATGTAACCCATAAATCTCCCAAACTGGTATTATATACACTACTAAAGTTATTTATTCTTTACAAATAATTCCGTGAATTACGAACTGAGAAAGACAGTCGTAGAAAAAATTGTGGGAGG
Organism: Tridacna gigas; assembly: GCA_945859785.2. NCBI lineage: Eukaryota > Metazoa > Mollusca > Bivalvia > Cardiida > Cardiidae > Tridacna > Tridacna gigas. The sequence goes on from OX244030.2 coordinate 26,075,936, forward strand.
AGATGTTTTGTACCCTGTTAATTTCAAATCTCGCACTTCAAGGTACATTAAATTTTGTCATCAACAAATGAGCCATGCTCTGTGAAAAGGGGCTTTGGTGCATCTGCGAAGAGTTACAATCAGCGCAGGCTGACCTGGGCCGAAACTTTTCGCTATTGGTCAATGTTCAGTATCTCAAATGCTTTCAGTATGGACCAGTCTAGAGTTGTTTTGACTGGTAAATTGTCCAAATGCATGTACATGTAATTTGTTTTCACTTTACATATTTTCGGCCGCGGCAGCTCGGTCAGAAAGGAAAAGAGTTTGTTGAACAAAATTTTGCTTGTTCGAATCCCGGCCACGCCTAAATCATTCCAAATAATATTCTATAAGTGAACTTAAACTTTCAAGCCCATGGTAAAAGGAAAAAAAAAAAAAAAAAAAAGCTACATTCAAAGGTATTTTTGGGGGAAATATCTCCTTAACGGACAGTGTAGATCCAAGCTTTTTTTTTAAATTCTAATTTAATGAGGTGTTACTCTCATTATGCCAAATATATAAATCCGACTTCTTTCGTCGGATGAAAATACAATCCACTGAAACTCAAAAAGATTTTTATCCTAAAAGCCTGGCCTAAAAAAAATAAAGCGGACAGTATAGATTTAAGATCGGACTGCGCGTTCTGTAATCTGCATTTTTCCTCCGTATCTATCTTAGAAATCCTTCATTTGTTGTGGGGGGGGGGGGGGTTAATAGCGTAATTCTTGTGTAGTGGCTACATTCTTGCTGATGCCTAATCATTAAACGGAGCACAATGCAGATCGAACCTTAACTTCCTAGCTACCAATCCAGTCAGCAGTGAGTCTACTTCTGGCTTATAAAATCTATAATTGAGGCTCTGAATTCCTGAGGAGCCAAAATTCATTTTTTCCTAGGCATTTAGTCTCTGCGACCCAAACAAAAGAAGACGCCGAGAAAATAAAATACCTGAGAAAATCTTCTAGAAAACAGTGCACAAACTGGACAAAATCTTTATTTCGAGCCATTTCTTCCCTGTCATAGAATTTAACTTTTCTATAATTATAATTAATAATCTAGTTGGTGAATTATGAAACGTCTATGAAAGACATAAAAAAGATAGAGAGAAAACCTGTTCCCAGACGACCCCCGTATTTCTACGACCATGAGAATGTATGCTCGCTGACCAGAACCTTATCTTTTTCTGACATTGTATTCTATCCTTTGACGGCAAATTCCAACATTCAAATTGAATTTTTAACCTTTAGTGTGTCGTCTGCAAATGTGTTTTATATGGATAAACAAGACATGCTGTGGTATGGTACATGTAAATAGTCGAACTTTACCGAACAATCCCGTTTTAACGATCCTGGAGAAAGACCTTTCGAAAACATTGTGGGAAAAACGAAAATGCTGGTAACCAGCATTTCTTCTTTTTCCCACAGTTTTCTTCCATTTAAAGCCCCTTTTTTTCAATTGGGCCACATGAAATCTTCGTCTGCAAATGCTGTCGATCTGGACAAGTCTAAAGTTTGGCCATCGATTGGCGAGTGAAAAAATACCTTTTACAATGTAGATTCGGTTGGTTTTTGACGTCTTGTCGGTATCAAGTTGATTTCGTGTAAATTTCTTGTCCTTTTCGTTGTCAATTCAATGTCGATTTCAGCACGTAAATTTAGGATTTCACGGGGCATTATTTGCCAGAAATACAGAACATATGCCGGGAGAAATCCCACATGTGCATGCGTGCGTCACTCCTAGAGCAGTTATGGCCCTCAAATTACGTCCATGTGTCCAAACACTAATTTCGAAAGTAGAATCTTTATCAAAACACGAAGTATCACGAAACTTGCAAGACACAAACACATATACTATTAAAAAATTAAAACGTCTTTGACATAAACGCGAACAAGCCTATGTTTATAATGTTTTCTAATCAAGGAACTTAAGTATTTTAAAATCAGACAATCATTTGAAGTTTTGATTCATAGAAACCAGTCAATACTTACTTCCTAGAATGACACCGCTTTGAGATAAAAATAGACCTTAGTTTTATGTCATGCAAAATAGGGACATATATTTTTTCATACCCGCCTATATTTTACCCTTTTTCGTATAGGCTACAAAGAAACGTGAACAATGTTGTTATTGAAAAAAAAAAAAGGACAATTTTTCAACATTTTCTGCTCCTTCGGTGAAAATAGCGGCTTTTGCGGACGGTATAGATCAAGATCAGACTGCACAGAACGTGCAGTCTGATCTTGGATCTATACCGTACGCTTGTTTAGTCAAGCCTCTAATGTGAAATTCTTTCTTAGTAACAGTGGATTATATTCCTACTCGTCTAATGATGTCAAGTTTATAAATTTGGTGCTGTAAAATTTAATGATATGCCATATATTGTGAGAAGAAGTGGAAGTTTTTTTTTAAACAATCATTTTCCCGGCTACAACTTGCAAACGTGTCTAGGACGGGAGAATATTTAGTGCTATTTTTGCCGTAGTAATGGATAGCAATTTTGAAATCTGACATGTGAAATCTTGTTTATTGAAACATGCAATAATTTTATCTACTTACGCCAAATACAGTATACATGTTTATGAAATCGACATCTTTCTATGGGTAAAAAATATAGTCCACCGAAACTCTGAACACAGGTTTTTTTTTTGTGTGTCTTATAGGTTTGACAAAAGAAGCAGACGGTATGGATCCAAGATTAGACTGCACGTTCTGTGACTCAAATGGTGCAGTTTTTCTTTGATAAAGTAGAAAACATTGTGGAAAAAGGAGAAAATGCTGGTTAACAGCATTTTCTCCTTTTCCCAAAATGCTGTCAAAAGGCTTCGTTTCCAGGGTCGTTAAAAGGCATCATTGTGCGATAAAGGATTAAATCTTACGGAAATTGTTGTGAGAAATAGAGCAATCATTAATACAACTAGTGTCACCTTTTTCTTCAATATTTTCTGCAATATTGAAGATAGGCAGGCTCATTTTCTTTAACATTTCTTCCGTTTGTGCCAGTTAGACTGCATGTAGATCATTAACTCTGTCCTTGCCAAGAGCGATTCAGATAGCTCCTGCGGATGGAGTAGATCAAGATCAGACTACACGTTCTTTAGTTGCAGCTGAAATACACTTTTAGAGTGAGAGAAAAAAAAAAAGTCGAATTTATTTCGATGTTAGCGAGAGACTAACTTAGAAGGTCGATATGCCAGTACTGTAGCATCAGCTGTGATTGAGTGATTTTACGCTGCTTTCAGCACTATTTCAGTTGTATCACGGCTTTTGCGAACCTGTTTATTCATGTCCAGGATTGCACCAGTACTGGGCTGGGGCTTAAATGTCTTTTAACCGAGGCCACTCCCACGAAAAGCCCTACGTTTCCATAGAAGATCAAACTCGAGGCATGCATACAGGTTCGAATCTTACACCTCCACCACTGAGTCAAGCAGGACCCTTCAGGTGCCCTTTCCAGCCCGTATATAGATTAAAGACAGCAGACAGATTATCGTAAGGCAAACACTGTGGATTCTGATGAGATCACGCTTTTGGTGCCGTCCTACCCCGATCTACACTGTTTTCTTAAAAAAATTGACTGCTTAATTGTAGTAATATGCCAAGTAAACCCTCAGAGTTTGACATTAAGTACAGCCAGCAAAAGATTACAAGATATTCCTAGTTGAAGACGATTTGTCACAATGCTTCACATATAAGAGGAGCATTATATGCAGGTTCAGAGTTTACACCTATCTGATCTGATCTTCATCTGTACTGTTTGCAAGCAACTTAAAACCGGGAGTAAAATCTGCCTTTTGATGTCGAAATCGTTCGGCCCAAATAATAAAATTCTCCTTTTGTTATGGGACAGTATTGATATTACACGATGGTGCAACGTGTGTGATTTTTTTAACCCTTTTCCCGACAAAGCGCGACTCAGGGTGGTTTTGCGGACAATATAGATCCAAAATCAGACTGCACAGGACGTGCAGTCTGATTTTGGATCTACAATGTCCGATCCGGTGAGATTCTTTCCAACGAAAAGAAATTTTTAATCGAAATAGTAGACTGTTATTAGCTTGAAAATTTCGTTATATTCAATCTAGAGGTTTTACACTTTGCACAGTAACACAAACAGTCAATTTCAGTCTAGAAATGAGACCAAAGTAATTGCATTTTCGATGTTGCTCTTATCTAGAATATCTCGGTCAAAAGCTTATCTAGAATGTTTCGGTCAGGGCTGACAGTAATGATCAAAGATAAGACTGCACGTTTTGTGCTGATCTTGATCTATACTGGCCGCAAAGGCAACTTAAGTCATGAAAGGGAAAAAGGGTTTTATGATTTTCTTCCTGTTATGACATGTTTTGCAGCATGTAATCACAAACATCCTTATTCGTCAGGTCATTGCAATATCCTGAAATCCATAAAATCCAGCTACACCCTTCCTTCAACTTCTTAATTAATATGTGAGACATGCTCTGTGAAAAGGGGGCTCAATGCATCTGCAAACACTATTGACCCAGGTCAGCCTGCGCAGTTCGTGCAGGCAAACCTGGGCCGAAAGTTTTTGTTTTTTTGGTCAATTTCCTGCATGTCCAAGGATCAGTAGGTTGTTAGTTAACCCTTTCCCAAACGACAAATTTTGGACTGGTCCAAATTGGAAGAGTTTGCAGACGATAATTTTAAATTTGATGAAAATGGCGGAAAGTTCTCCAAAAGGGTAGAAAACACTGTGGGAAAAGGAGAAATTGCTCGTTACGAGCAATTTCTCCTTTTCCCACAGTGTTTTCAAAAGACTTGTACTGCAGACACGTGAAAACCAGGGCTTGTCTGGGAAAGGGTTAAAATGGATTGTATGGATTCAAAATTGCGTAATGACTTGCTTGGTATAATGTATCACGGAGATGCCTTTTGCCAGAGCATGGTTGATATATAACCAGACGCACCAAGTTTTAGATTGGTCCATATTGAAAGCATTTGCAGACGAAAAGTTAGACGTGGCTCCAGGAAGGTGTTTGTTTTTGAAAAAGTGGAAAATGTTGCGAGAAAAGATTCTTTATATACCTCCTACCTTACTGTCCTAAAAGTACCCCAGTATTCATCCATCTATTCGTCAGTCCATCCGTCCGTCTGTCTGTCCGTCCGTCCGTCCACCCATCCATCCATCCAGTTGAAAATGATTCAGTGTTTTCCAAAGCTGCCTAGTGCAGGGGCAGAAAAAGTGTTATGTATAAAGTAGTGGGTTCAAGACAGTTTGATAAGAGAGAGAGAGAGAGAGAGAGAGAGAGAGAGAGAGAGAGAGAGAGGGAATATGTCGAAACAATGTTCAGCGACGGGAGAGGAATCAATGCTGTCTCAGTGACCTCCATCGAAGTTGGAAAAGAGCTCGGCAAACTCCGCAACGAGCTCATGAGCACGAGATAACAAGCCCTGTACCGACTGAACTACCGGGTTCGTCTCACTTCACGTGCACTTAAAAGCACTTATCATTCTTAACCCGTTCAGCGTCCAGTGTGGAAACACGACCACTTTAGGCAACTGGGAAAAAATGAATCGTGCTCTGTGAAAAGGGGGCTTAATGCATTGCGCGCACACACACACACACACACACACACACACACACACACAATCGATTCAGTCATCCTGCGCTGTCAGCGCAGGCTGATATGTGTCGAATTTTTTTGTCAGTTCTTAAATTTTCGGGCGGCACGAAGTACCCAAATCTACCCATATCTTAACCAAATCTAGCCAAATCTTTCCTATATTTACCCAAATATCTCCCAAATCTACACAAATCTCCCCCCGCCCCCCCCCCCCCCCGGGAAAATTTGGGTATTTCGTGCTGCCAAAGGGGTTGTTAGACAAAATGGATTTTATGTATCCATAGTTATGTAAGGACTTGCTCGGAATAATGCGTCACGGAGATGCATTAAGCCCCCCATCCTGCGAGGTCTGATGTTGATCTGTGCAGTCAACCAAAGCCCCTGTTTTTCGCTTAAAACGATGAAAGGGTTAAACTCTTTTCAGAAAACGACCTTTGAAAAACAAAGTTATGATAATATGAATAACCACAATGAGTTATTGTTTAATCCATTTGTACATTTGAAATGATTTTAACCCTGTCCCAAACGACAAATTTTGGATTGGTCCAAATTGAAAGAGTTTGCTGACGACAATTTTAAATTCGATGAAAATGGCAGAAAGGTCTCAAAAAGAGTAGAAAACACTGTGGGAAAAGGAGAAATTGCTCGTTACGAGCAATTTCTCCTTTTCCCACAGTGTTTTCTAAAGACTTGTACTGCAGACACGTGAAAACCAGGGCTTGTTTGGGAAAGGGTTAATAAAATAGAACATTAGAAATTACTCAATTCTAGAGAGACTCCTTTTGTCACCATGTTTTCATACAGTGGTTTTTAACTATTCAATAATAGACGTCTGTAGGAAGTGGCGTGTCAATATCTTCAGAGTTTTGAAATTTTGTGAAAATTGTGCATAATTAAAAGTAAAAAATAGATTAAACACTCACTCGCGGATATCCAATATAATTGCTATTAAACTGAACTGAATATGGGCTCTAGATTTACCTACCCTTATTAGTGAAGTCCTCTCAATTTGACATATTCAAGGCTTGTCTTTTTAATGTGACTTCAAAGTGACCATATGCGTGGCAGTCAGTGGTGATATTTGACCCTTTGTAACGTTTTACTTGATCATTGTCTTTTGAAGAAATTTGTAGCATTATAAATCAATGATACATCCTGTAATACGTCGGAAAATTTTGGTATTAAACTGGAGACAAACAGTGGAGCTATATAGGAAAAGTCTACATTCTTCTGGGACAACTCTCGTGACATACGTAGATGTAAGAACCGCTTATAGATGTAAGAACCATGTTCTATGAAAAGGGGTTTAATGCTTTTTCAGAACGTATCAACCAAGGTCAGTCTGCGCAGTCAGCGCAGGCTGAACGGGGCCGAATACTTTTGCTATTGGTCAATTTCCCGTATGTCTGAGGACCAGTCTACCTCATGATTCATTATTCGGTTGTTAAAAATGTGGCTATTTTGGATCCATAATTATTTGATGGCTTGATTGGTACAATGCATCACGGAGATGCATTAAGCCCCTATTTGTAAGAGCATGGCTCATTTTTATGACTGCCCAAAAAGTTTGTTAAATTGTTAAACTTTGAAAAATAGGAAGTCTTTTAAATTTGGTTAATTAGTAAATGTTTGCAAACATTGAATAAATATTGATCTAGTCTCATGTGAATCATTTCTTTTTTTTTTCATTTTCTGATCATGTACTTCTCTTCTTTTTTATGTCATTAATTATCGTTTTTCCCATAAATATAGATCTATTTGTTTTTTGTTACAATTATCATCTTACCATCATCTGGTTTTGTGAGGTTATTAAATGGCTTTTTACTGCATTATTATTTCATGCTTTTCGGTAGTTTATATGGGCGAAAAGGCCGCCAAGCGGCCTTGGAGCCCATCTATAGGTAACGAAGATCGATAACAGGCTGCCAGTTTACACGTACGAGCGCCAGTCTACAAATCAGCCCAAGGCCATAAAGAAAAAAACAAAAAAAAAAAACGTCCGAGATGTTGTGGAAACAACGTAATGTTAAACGATGATAACATTAACCGGAAGAAGCAAACCGAAGTCGTTATTTTTTTTTTACGGGGGGGCGGGTGTTTACATTTGTCACGTGACACGCCCTCTAAGGAAAAATGGCTTCCTCGTTATATCTGCCGGCCTCTAGGGGTCGCCCTTGACCTAAACCTAATACTGATGCATTTGTAAGGCATTGAAACGTATGCATGAAGAGATTATTGTATTTACATGTCTTAATTCTACCGACAGTACATCTGATCCTATTCAGAGGTGAGTTTGAGAGTAATGCGTTCGATTGTAAACACAATGACGTCACGGCATTCTAAATCGAAACTTATTCATCTCGCTCTTATTGTTGATAATTAATAGGGTATGACGGACATCCGGGCACTTTCGTTGATCACGTGATAGTAACCGACGCGGAGGTCAAAATAGACGTCATCTTTAGTAGTGTTTGATAGCGAACGGGTCATATTTTAACACCGAAATTCGTCGTAAAAGCGATAGATGTGCCGAAAATCTGCAGTGCCATTTGGAAATACAGGAAATGCTTTTATCCAGCATTTCTCTTTTTAAATTTTGCCATTTGTGCAAAGAGTAAAGGGTTAACTCCTTACCACCAGGGATCGTATATTACACGTAATTTACGATGCCTGTTACCACACAACAAAAATATCGACTTGTCAAAAACTGAAAATGTTTGCAGACAACACTTTAAACATTGGTCAAATGATTAAATTTGACTTTGGTAGGATAGAAAACATTGTGGGAAAAAGGAGAAAATGCTGGTCACCAGCATTTTCTCCTTTTCTCACAATGTGTTCTTAAGTCTTCTCTTTCAGGGTCGTTAAAAGTCGTAATTGTGTGGTGAAGGGTTAAATTGGCTCAAGGTATGAGTTATGTAAAAGTTAAAAAAAAAAAATTGTGGGAAAAGGAGAAAATGCTGGTCATCTGCATTTTCTCTTTTACCCACATTGACCAAAATAATAAAATTCAAACTTGTCAAAACTCAAAAGCACTTGCTGACGAAAAATTAGATATGGCTCAAATAGTGATGAAATATCCTGCTTGGGGTTAGAAAATACTGATTACCAGCATTTGCTTTGTTTCTTTAACTTGTCCAGTTTGAAAACCCTTGCAGATAACAAGGTCAATATGGCTCAAAATGATGGTGTTACAAGGGAGAAAACATAGTGGGAAATGGAGAAAATGCTGGTTTCCTGTATTACTTGTATTATCAAATGTTTTAATCTTTTTACCAAACAATCCCATATTTCAATGACTGTGGAAAGTAACTTTGGAAAACATTGTGGGAAAAGAGAAAATGCAGGTAACCAGCATTTTCTTCTTTTCCCACTATGTTTTATCCTTCCCAATCCAAATTCCATCATTTGTGTTGCACTTAATTCGTCATCTCCAAATACCTTCAGTTTGTACAGGTCTATCAAGAATATTGCCGTATGGTAAAGAGTAAAGATAGATCTAATTTTTGCAGGAAAATTTGGGAAGGGAGAAAATTGTCTATCAAATGCAACATTAATTTTACTAGAAATCTGCATTTTCTTCTTTCCCTTAGTGTTTTCTGCCCCTAGAGATCAATACCATCTTCTAAACCCTATTTAATATGCTGTCTAGATAAGCTTTGAACTTGGACCATTCTAAGTTTTTTGTGTGATAAGGAATAATTTATGACCCTCAGCATATCCCTCCCTGGTAAAGATCAAAGGAGAGTGTTTTGGTGTTTATTTAATAAATTTAGTGAAACAATGAAACATCCTTTGACTTTCAGACGCTCCTTAACCCTCTACCACTAATCAATTTGCAGATAATAAATATAATATGGTTCGACTAATGTGATTTGTCTAAAAGAGAATAGTAAGCATCTTCCTTTTCCCACAATGTTTTAAAAGGCCCTTTTTTTTTTCAGGGACCTGAAAACACTGGGTTGTATATGGTAAAGGATTAACTGGTTATTTTTTTACAACCACAGGGTTTTATGGACCCCTGACTGTTATCTTTGAGCCATAATACCTTTGACATAGCAATTCAGTCAAGGATATACACTGTTAACACATATATTTTTTCAAAACAAATATCATTTTGTATCAGTTACACATTTCTTGTAGTGGAATTAGATGTTCAAGGTGTGAAACCATTACGGGTAAAATAAATTACTTTATTTTACCACAGTTCATTTTTTGGATTTGAACATTTCACTATGTCGATAAAAGGGTTTTATATTCTCCCTTTTTTAATGGGGTGGGTGGGTGTCAGTATTTTACACTTGGCCAGTTAAAAGCAGTTGCACACATGTAAACTAAATATTGATCAATTGATGACATTTACATGTATTTTGTTTTTGAAGTGGTAGACGACATTGTGCAAAAAGATGACAATGCTGGCTGCTAGGAACCGCTGTTAGCATTTTCTCTTTGTCCCATAATGTTTTTGAAGGCAACCATTGAGGTGGTTGAAACACTGGATTGACTTTATTAAAAAGATTTAATGACTTTCAGCCATGGATAGATCAATAATGCAATATGCAGTGCCACTGACAGAAATGAAAATTCATTCTTAATTATTAATGATCAAGCACGTTAGAGCAATTATACCTTCACCACACAATCCCAGCTTTGAGCGAGGAAAAAAAGCTTTAGAAAATATGGTGGAAAAGGTAACAAGCAATTTCTGCTGACACTTTGCACCTCGCGCCCGGTCCCTCATACCTACTATGACTGGGTGGTTTTTACCTCTACCCCGATATTAGTCAGCTCTACATTCATAATATTAAATCTATTTGTAACAAAATTCTTGGTCCGCAATAGTTTGTGATCGCAAAAAATAGTTCTTATTCCACGATCAAAATCTCGATCAGCCTATTAGTAATAGCTGGTTGCTATGTAACATTTTCACCTCCGAAAATAGCGTCCGCTTGTTGCTACGGGAAGTGACGTCACGCCGACATACCCTATGGTTTCTTTCAGTTCTATGGTAATCTTACGACAGTGTATGTTCCCTGAACCCGGAAATTTACGCAAAGAATGCACAAAACCTTTTTTTCATTTCAAATTGGAAGGCAACGGTCACATGACGCATCATGTGATTTTTGTTTACATCGTCCGCTCTTCCGGCTGTCAAAACCCTGTTGTGACGGATGTATAGCTAATATTCTTACTGTCTTCATTGAATTTGGGGCTGAACCAGTTTATTTACAATGTTTCTGACATCTCACTCTTTCCTCATAGTTGGCTTGGTTAGTTTTGATCGATTTTAAAGCCAAATTTGTTAGCATTGTGGACATTTTCCATTGCAGTTTAGCCTGTGATGCCATAGCCAGACAATCTCTTGATTTTGTTGCAGAAAAGGGCCCAACCATTGAATTTTTTTTTAATTTACACATTTAAATCTCCTTTTTTCTTATTTTTTTTTTAAATCTTGAAAACCAGTTTTGAGTGTGTGTTTTTAAAGAAAAGCCAAGGCAAATTTTATCTGTTGCTGCCTAATTTGTTGTTCACAGGATTCATGCAATATTAGAGATTTTTAATGTCCCCACATCGAAAGATCGGGGGCATATTGTTTTACCTTTGTCCCTCTGTCCGTCCGTCCATCTGTCGGTCTGTCCTTCCATCTGGCTGTTCGAAAACTTAACATTTTCCAGGTTTTTTTTACTGCTAAAGTCGTTAAGTCACAAGGCTCATATTTGGTATGTAGGTACATCTCATCGATACGCATCTTTTGGTACCAAGGTCAAGGTCATCCACCAAGGTCAAGGTCAAATATAAAGGTTGCGTTTTAAAAAAAATAGCCATTACGGGGACATTAGTGCTTCACAAATACATCTTGTTTCAATCGTGATCGCATGCAGATCTAGATATATCTATTTTTGTGTTTGTCAAACCTTGTAAGAAAGTAATGTTATTACAAAGTCCTAGAAAACGGTTATTATCATACAACATGCAAATAATATCTTCATTTAATGCTACCATCAAATGATAATAGCAATAATGAGCAATATATACTCTTTACGCTATTTATAAGGAGAAAAAATAATCAGCAATTGTCATAGTCCTGCCGTCATCAGCGTTGGTGTGCAAAAAAATTGTTTACATCATTATATAGTTAGTTCATAGGCCATACTCAGTGCAAGTCTATAGTTTGATAGCTCACATATATACGAGTTGTATTTAGGTATCATCTTTATTCATTATAAAATATTTTGTCAAATATTTTCATTTTTTGCCATACATCAATATATACTGGCAAGGGGAGGCACTGTTAAACCACAAACAGTCTTGTTGTAATTGCAAATCAATTTGAAGAGACAGGTAGCTTAAAATGTTGCCTTTGATATTCACTTTTATTTACACATGTATCTCTTGATTTTCATTTCCTGTTCATAATGTGTTGATGCAAAGTATATCAACTCGGCACCATTCTGACATTTTTGTCCATTAAGGAATTCTAATTAATAGTTGCCTAGCCCCAATATCTCACTTGGTAATGCCATGGGCTATAAATCCAGGGTCGCTGTTTCAAGCTAATTTGAAGCCTTGCTCTGCTAACATTATTTCGGACATTGGCAAAGTCAATAATTGCACTCATAAAAATTCAAGACATTTCATTGGTTCAAAATGCGTCAATTGGTGAAATCAATTGCATTTTATACAAGTATAAATGCAATTGGAATTATTTTTGGAAAATTCCAGAGCTATCTTTTGTTCTAATTAAGAGGGAATGCAATTATAAGGGTTGAAATATATCAATGCCAGCATTCATTGAAGTATAAACTGAAATAGCCTAGAACATGGCAAACATAATGCCCTACGGGCGTTATTTGCCATGTTTTCGGCTATTTCAGTTCATACTTCAGTGAACGCAGTCAAAGATACATTCAACCCTATTGACGCAAGAGTCATTATCTCTCATCAATAGGTAAATGATAGTTTTTCATCTACATTGAATGAGCAGCTGGTAAATTACAGACACACATTGTTAGGTGGATCAGCTATCCCAATACAACTGAAAAAATATTGAAAGGGATGTTAATCCCTTCCATCCTAGCATCTACGTAAGAGTCATGCCATATACATGTTTATCAGCTCAGTATTGTTCTGTGAAAATGGGTGTAATGTATCAAAGAAAGCTGTCAATTATGAAAAGAATGAATCATGTAGACTTACAGTTCACCTCTCTGTTACAGGTGGCTAGGATTGTATGTTGTGTTTGTACTGAAAGGTTTGACAGAGAGAGATCTATATGTCCAATATAATTGAAAAAAATGTTGAAGCAATGTTATATCTTATATAACCTTTAGCAATTAAATGAAACTAAAAATTAAACAAATTTGTATCAAACCCCCTTTTCACAGAGATTTGTCTATGACTTATTTTCAGATTTAGGATTCACCATGTTTGTTTTTCATTTCATTTTCAGATGGAACAATACATTTTTGCAACTGATTCAAGTAGGGCAAACTTTGATAAATTTTTGAAAGATGTACCTTCATTTCATAGGTCAAATACCCACTTGATAATTGTTCCTGGTGCCAAAATATCAACCCTTAAAACTTTAGTTGATAAAAAAATTTTCTCTCTAAAACAATCTTTTCATGATGATCAAACTTTTTATGTTACAATAGCAGCTGGAATTTGTGACCTCACTAAAAAAATGTATCACTCTGGAGGAAGTGAACTTGTATACACTCACAACGAAGATAACATCAATAATGTCAAATCTCTGCTTAAATATCATTATTCATTAAATTCAGCAAAATATAAGATAAAGGATGTGCACATTGCTCCTGTAAACATTTCCAAGTACAATGACTTTAACATGACAAGAGGTAGGCTCAATTATATGTGCCATTCATCAAATGTTCAAGACCAACAGCTGCTTCTTGAACAAGACATTTCTTCCTTAAATACATATATATCTTCTCTTAATGATGAGTATGATAAACATTCTGTACGATGGGATAGGGATTTGTTGTTATGTAAAACTAAAAAAAGATGTAGAAATGGATCAAGTAAAGTTAAGAAAAAAAGAATTTCTTATGACTGTTTGTATGATGGAGTGCATCCATCACCAGAGTTATATAGAAAATGGTAAAATTACCTTTGTAACTCAATCTTTAAAGACTTAGAAAATGACAGAGTAAATACAGAAAGTAATAATAATTTTGATAATTCATGGGACTTTAAAAGACACAATTTCAGCTATGAATAATTTACTCATTGCCAGACGAAAAAAATTTACACTGGTTCAAATTGAAAGGAGTTGCAGACGACACAATAATTTACATTACTTTTTTTCTTTAACCTATTAGTAAACGACTAAATTCTAGACAAGTTGAAATTGAAAGCTGTTGCAGACGACAACTTAAGTATGGCCCAGTCTGTGAAATTTGAGTCAGAGAGATTAAAAAATATTGTGGGAAAAGAAGAAATTCTGATTACTAGCATTTGCTTCTTTTTCCACATTGTTTTCCAAAGTTGTCTTTCTCAGGGGTGATAGGGTGGTAATGGGTTAATAGAGTAGAAAACATTAAAGGAAAAGGATAAAATGCTGGTTACCAGCATATGTTTTACACAGTATCATATTTGTCATCAAAAAGCATAAACATGATGAATGAATGCAATGTAAACCATTAAATTTTCTGTATAAATTATCACTATAATAATTTTAATCAATATTTGTGGGTGACATGTAAGTCACTAACAATACCATGCTTTTGTGATAACTTACTGTAAAGTTTAATTATAATTACTATACACTGTATATAGTTTGTTTGATTTTCTGGTTGTTTTGTATCAATTATCAAAAAAATTGTATAGTTGATTATAATATAAGACAAATCTGTAAATAATCAGTGGGTGACATGTAAGTCACTAACAGAATACTGATCTAAACTTCATTCTGTCTTCACATGTAGATTTGTTGGGGGTTTGATTAATGCTACGAAATGGTATATTCATAATATAAAAGACTATAATGTAAAAGGCTACATGTATACATTTGCAAACAAGATTCTTGAGTAATACATGTAATCAATTAACTGTGGGTGACATGTAAGTCACTAACAGAATTCTGATCTAAACTTCATTCTGTCTTCACATGTAATTTGTTGGGATTTGTTTAACTCTTTACCAAACAACAAAATTTTAGACGGGTCCAAATTGAAAGCATTGGCAGACGACAAATTAAATGTAGCTCAAATGATAGAATTTGTGTCCGAAAGAGAAGAAAACATTGTGGGAAAAAGAGAAAATGCTGGTTACCAGCATTTTCTCCTTTTCCCACAATGTTTTCAAAAGCATTCTATCAACAAGGTCATTAAAAGTCCGGATTGTGTGGTAAAGGGTTAATGCTACTAAATGGTATAATCATAAAAGGCTATACATTTGCTAACAAGATTCTTCAGCAATAATCAGTTGACTGTGGGTGACATGTAAGTCACTAACGGAATATCTGAATTCAAGTTTGTAAGTTTTTGTCTTCCAATGTAAAATTGTCACAAATAATTCTTAACACTATTTAATGGAATCCTTACCTCTATTTAACCCTTTCCCAAACAAGCCCTGGTTTTCACGTGTCTGCAGTACAAGTCTTTAGAAAACACTGTGGGAAAAGGAGAAATTGCTCGTAACGAGCAATTTCTCCTTTTCCCACAGTGTTTTCTCCCCATTTTGATAACTTTCTGCCATTTTCTTCAAATTTAAAATTGTCATCTGCAAACTCTTTCAATTTAGACCAGTCCAAAATTTGTCATTTGGGAAAGGGTTAATGGCATTATTAAGATATAATCATAATTTAATAAAAAAATGATATGGAGAAGGTTCAGCAACCCCCCCCCCCTCCCCCCGTGAGAGAATGCTTTGCCTGTGAATAAGGTAATATTAAAGATGAAGTTGGATTTATGTTTTCTTTATTTATCAGTAAAGGAGAAAGATCATTAATTGTCAGTCTCATGGACTCATTAAATCTTAAAATTTTTTACTGATGAAATTCATTTATCTGTTAGCCCTAATAGTAACAACAATTTACATTGATAAATTTTTTAAAAAATCTACATTTTTCTGAAAGTCCTCTTTTAGTGGGAGAAAAAGTACTTAATGTCATCATTGTGTCTTAATCAAATCATATTTATTGGTTAAATCACTTGTATCCTTTTACGGAAGTAAACAATCTGATGTATGCCATGCACCAATAGATCTGCTTTGTAAGTTATAGTTGAAATTAGTTTGCTATATTTGTTTGAAGTTATAATTATGAGTTCATTTGTTCTGTTTGTTATTATGTGCATGGTGTAAAACATTGAGTTACTTTGCAGTTTTGTACTAGATCATTAGTATGTAACCTGTCTATAAAGGTCTAAAGAGGTACAAATGATGAATTTTGTCTTCATTTGCCTTTTCGCCCGTATTTAGGCTTTGCCTATTTTCATATTAGAGAAATTTTTGGTGGATTATGGTTTGATATTTCATGTTTACGATCAGTGAAAAATACTGATGTCATATTTTTTTAACTCCAATTGAAGGCGGAAACAGTAATTCCCGCGCAGTAGTTACATAGGTAATCATCGCGTGCTATTCAACCACAGAGAAATATGACGTAATTTACGCGCATTTACCCAATCTCCGAGCAGAGTTGTCGTTCGTTACTCTCACCATACATCTCTGCAACGGGCTAAATGACAAGAATCTTGTCAAACCGAGGAAAACATGTTTTGTTACTGTTTAACTGTTTCATGTGTAACATAATAAAGTAGACAAAGGAAATATGATTCCAGATACATTATAGGTGCATTCAAACTGATGAATTTACCTGTATACAATGGAACTATTTTTTCAAGCTTCTTTACTGATCAGAATCTTACGCCAATTGTAAAAAAAATGGCTGCGACCTTGAATGATGACAATTTAAACAAAATTAAAAAACAAGTTATCGTCCTTTAAAAGACATGTAAGCTTTTCAGAAAATCCCTCTTTTTCATATTTCCTACCACTAAGTCTGATTGGCCGTATGCCGTTTGAACAGCACACAAAACAATCGATTGCTCTTTCTTTCACAGGCGTTTGTGTCGCCATTTTGAGTTATGGTCATGTGACCAAAATATCACGTGATGACGGACTACTCTCTGAGCCAGCTACAGAGGTGAATGGGAATGATCCGTAGTGCAAGAGAGTGGCATTTACCCTATATTCCTCGCGCTTTACGTAATATTGTAATGCGTTGTTATGTGAGCGAGGTACGCCGCGGGGAATTACCGAAAACAGCAGTAGTGGATTAAAATAAAAAACCAACAAAAAAGGGGTTAGAAGCATGAAATAAATAATTTTTTTTTCGGTGCGCCACTCATGAAAATATTATACCCCACCAATGATGTTCACTCGATGAAATAAATTTCGATCTTTTCCCTCCAAAAAATCCTCTATATATTTCATTCAGTATGACGTGAAACTGTAAAGTCTAAGCCAATAAAGAACTGTCTAATGTCTATAGGCCTAACACTGTCAGGTGGCAAAGTCTAAGGGTACATGTGCCCCCCCCTCAAAAAAAAAAAAAAAAAAAAATGGGCAAAGAAATACAAGTAAATAATTAACTATGTGGACAATACTTTCAGAAAAGATACCAAAACGTAGTTAACTTCAATCAAGCCTAAATTAATTAAGGGAAAACCCCTTTAAATGCATATTTCAATGTAAGACCCGAAATATGGTAATGAGGTGTAAGGTAATTTGCATACTGCAGGGATGTCTTAAAATCAAAAGATTGCTCGAGGGACGTATATTTACCCCGGAATATTTCCACTGCTCGGTTCGATGGTTCTTGTTTACATTATATTTGTTGCGCGCATCTCTCCGCCTCCTCTTCTTTTTGTTTTTGGCGTGGGCTATTTTACGAAGAAATCTCCGGTAAACACAAATACCCCTCATCAGTTCGCTGTTTAACCCTCAGGATGCTAAGCGCGACTCACTGACCATTTGCGGACAGTGTAGTCAAGATCAGACTGCGCAGAACGTGCAGTCTGATCTTGGATCTACACCGTCCGATAAGGAGATATCTTACCTCCAAAAATACCTTTGAAATGGGAAAAATTGGGTTTATACTATCGGTTTGAAAGTTTCATTTCTTTTATATAGCAGGATAAGGGTTAACGGAATAAAGCTTGAATCCAGAAAACTGTCCGACTCATTAGAATGTTCTTTGTAGTTCGTCACGCTTGGATGTATAACCAGATCCAGAAGGTCAGACGGTGGCGATAAGATTGCGATGGTATTATTAGATTTTGAAGATTTGCCACCTAACAGTCTACCCTTCATTTTTTCCCCCTGTATTAAATAATCTAATAACAGTTTTAAGTTCATAAGTACACATTGCTAAGCCTGAGTTAACTTATGATTCCATGTGCGCCTCTTTGTGAGTCCAAACAAGACATTTGCAATTTGTTTGTAATAAAGAACCATTGTTTTGGTTTCCGCATCTGTAACGGTAAACAGCGTCTTGGCGTGAATATTAGATTTATCCCCTATCCTTCTAAATAAGTTAAACAAGAAAATATTGATGCTGAACATTAATGGCGCCGCAAACTAGTTGTTTCTCTAACAGGGCACAATGCATTGGGTTATTTCCTAATACGCATCTCTTGCACAATCTTCGTAGAGGTCCAAGTGGTGATACTGTATTTAAACTCTGGGCCATCTGGTTTTTGACAAGATTTTTAAATTTCATATCATTGAAGGCTATTTGCAAACTTCTTATCCATGGACTGGGCCATTTCTTTATCCACAGGACATCATTTGGACACAATCGGTAGATAGAAATGTTAGAGCTGTTGCCTTTCTGATATTTGATAGAAGATTTTGAACAGTGTGCAACAAATATGGCTATGCGCAAATTTGTGACATCTGGGTGGAGGGGAGCATATGGCAACTTTTGACCCGAAGGCCACCATTTGAACATACTAGTACTTGGTAGAGGTCATTGTAGCGATACTACACATGAAATATCAAAACTCTCGACCGTCTGATTTTAAACAGGAAGATTTTACATTAACGAAAGAAAAGTCTGTTATCGGATTGTGCTAAATCTGACACTCCAACACATATGTCTGGTATCATACAACCCCTCTTTATTATAGATATGATAAAGACTTGAATGAAGTCCTTATATCTATATAGACTAGACGGGTTGTATGATACCAGTCATGTTAGGCGCTCCAACATTGATTTACGGATGTTTCGGTAACAGACGAGTTCGGTAAATTGGACTTACAGAGTAAATTGATTGGATGTTTCGGTAACAAGGCAGTAATATAGTGCCGTGACGTTTTTCACACCCATGGCTTCTGTTTGTGCAAACGTTTTTTCTTTTAATTTGCAATTCTCAGTCGTTTTCTGACGTAAATATATTTGTTGTTCTTTCCATGCTGTATAAATAAGTACCTGAAATTAGTAAATTTTGATCACCGTATCTTATTTTCGTTTTTCACCCATAGCTGATTCATGTAATGAATAATATACGATCCCTGATAAAACCCAGCCCTAAGCTTGTACCCGTATTACTTAATCGTCCTACAGATAACAGACTCCAACTTTAAGCCAATCCTCAAGTTTTTTAAAAATGTTTTATTAAAAATGACGCTATTCTTGTCAACGTTTTCTGTGTGAAAAATAATTTCTTCCGGAAACAAATTGGTCAACTTCCAAACCAGCCATTTACCCTCAGAACACCTTTCACTCTTGTTGCCCTTGCGACCGATTCAGACAAAGATCAAACTGCAAAGAAAAAAAACAAAAACAAAAAAAAAAAAAAAGAAACAGAGTCTGATCGTTGGTTTACGCTGCCAGCTTTTCTAAGACATTATGAGGAAGGACAACTTTGCTTTGAAATAGCTAATATTAGACCAGGGATCGTATATTGTAATATATATATTGTTCTGTTTCTAAAATGAAAATAGCCTTTACTTTTTTTGATGCTCTAAGGGTTAAAATTATGGATAATTAACGTGAATTCAGAAATAAAGATAATACATTTGAAACATTGTGGCAAATGAAGAGAGGGAGTGAGAGATAGAGAGAGAGGCCTTGACAATAATGCTTTCGTGCATACTTCTTGTGATTTTGACCATGAACATTTTTGCCCATCTAAAAGATATCTGTTCTGTATTGTTCCTCTCCATTTTCCACACAGTTTTCAAATCTGGTCTGGTGCACAAAAATCGGCGTCTGCTGGTTTTAAAGTGCGTTCATCAATACAACACTGCATAAAAAAATCATATGCGTACTATTTGAGAGCGAAGGGAGTACTGTATATTGTATATAGACGCGTTTACAGCCTGTTTTCGCACGTCCCATTGCCAACAAGATAAAGAAGTTTCCCGTAGATCTTAAAGATTAACCCCGGTTTATGAAAACCTGAAACACCAATGGACAAGAAGAAACTCGCAGATCAGACTGCATGTAAAAGTTATGGGGATTGGGCATGTTTAGATCACACACTGCTCGTGCAGTTTGAAAAAGTATTTGTCAAAAAAAGTATTTGCTACTATCTATCTCCCGCGCTCACTCTCTTCTTTTGCCACAATATTTTTACCTGTATTACCTGTGTTTCTGAACTAAATTTAACTATCCATAATTTTAAATCTAAGAGCGTCGAATAAACCCAACGGTCATTTTCATTCTAGATATAAAACCTATTTTTAGCAGTGTCAAGGTTTTCTTGTTCAGAATGTCTTGCAAAATTGACAAATGAAGATCAAAGATCAAACTCCGTGTTTGGTATACTCTGATCTCGATCTGCACCGGCCGCAATGGCAACAGCAGTAATGACAGACGCTCTAAGGGTTAATGGCTGGTTTGGAAGTCTTTCAGTAAGAAAATATTTTCACATTGAAAGGATCATAAAGCATTGATTTAAAAAGAGATACAACGTGTTTCAAGTTTAGGATTGGGTGTTGTTATTCGTTACCTCAACTTTGATTCGGGTATCATTTTACGTACAGCATGACAGTAGAAACATAACAAAAATATTATGTCTTAAAGTGTGTGGAAGAAAAAAGAGAAACATTGAACGAATCAGAACCAAGACTTTATTTGGTGTGAAAAACGTCACGGTGCATTACCACTATATAATTACCTTGTTACCGAAACATCCAATCGATTTACTCTATAAGTCCAATTTACCGAACTCGTCTGTTACCGAAACATCTGTCACCCCCCCAACATTGACCTAGTTACAGTTAGCTGGTCTTAAAAACACGATCGCGAAAGGAAAACAATATTTCTACAATCCATACAATACTAGAACAAAAATATAAGTGGGGTCACAAGTACCACATAGGGTGCTCTAGGGTCAAAGAGCTTGAAAATGCCTCTTAACCTATTCCAGTGTAAGATATTTAAAATGGTGGCTTCGAAAATTTCACTCGTCACAACTCGGCCGATTCCGTACCTACATCTAACCTCGTCTGTATAAGGGAGGCTTCCATTTTGAACTACCAATCACATGATCTTAAACATGGCGGCGCCCCTGTAGATCGCTTAGCAACGACATGAACAACCACTGTGAAGTTATTCACTTCTATCGATCTGTCGGCGAAAGCTCCTAACGGAATTGATAAACCACGCTAAAAATTGAATGTACAAACTGTTTGCCGACTGAAATACTCTTAGAAAGATAACGATAGAAAATTTACTCATGCGTTCTTTCTAAAGAGCAGCCTTACAATTTCAATAACGGTAAAGCGGTGTGCTTCCGGAGATGTGCGAAATGTACCGTGTAGGTGCATATCAAGCTACGTGATACAGCCGAGGGATTTGATCACCGGATCACCCGAGGTATGCCGAATGCGAAAATTTGTGACAGATAATTTTTGATCACGTGAGTTATTATTCGAAATGCATTTTTTATTTTTCGAAAGGAAAATGTTGATATGTCTACGATCCGTGTTTTTATCCATCTAACAATGAAAGTGCAATATATAAAAAAAAAATCCCCACAAATAAATAAAAAAGTTATTATGGACCCCGATCTGGTAATCAAAGTACAGTAGATATAGGTGGATGTTAAAACAAAGCATGGAACCAGTTCAATATGGCTGCCTCCATAGGCACTTTACAAAACCGAATAAAAATATAGTGCCGCTGCTCATGCGGCACCACAATAAAACTTTCAAACCGATAGTAAACACCCAAATAATGTTATTTCAAAGTTACTTTTTGGAGAAAATTATATCCTTATGCGGACAGTGTAGATCAAGATCAGAGTGCACAGAACGTGCAGTCTGATATTGGATCTACACTTTCCGCATAAGGTCAGTGAATCGCGATCTGGAGCTTAACGGTCAAAGTCTTTCTAGAAACTGGATATCTAAGTGGAATCATCAGTGAATGTTTGATAACTTCGGTCTTCTGTTTTCGCGATGTATTTCCATCCTTGGGGCGACCTCAGGAAGTAGGTCATTAAACATCGTGACGTCATAACCTGTGTCCGGTGTGATGTTGCTAACAATACCAGTGTATTGCTTCCTACTGGTTTTTCCTCCCAGAAGAATTTTTATAGACATAGAACTTAATTGCCTGCATGACTTTACATGTGCATGAAGACGACAAACAAACAAGTTGAATACAAAAAGATGAAACGGTTCCCATAAGAGATATCAAATACCTCGCCTGTCGCAGAATGTTGTATTTCTCCCGCAAATTTCTGTAAAACTTTGCTATTACATAGGTCTGATCATTGTTTTCGGGTTGACAGAAACCTTCCATAGCCCCATTTGACAAAACGTTGTATACATACAGTCATAAGTTAGTTCCGTAGCATTCTTGAATACCTCGGCTGTCATTGAAAGATAACTTCATTTTTGTGAGCCTGGGTAGTTCAGTGGTAAGCATATCTGACCTAGTGGTTGCGACTTCAATACCCGGTTGAGGCAAACTTTCTTTCCAGCGATTTTTCGCCTCGCACCTCTGATACATGTGAGAAAAGTAGTCAGTGGCTTTGGAAAGAAATTTGTGTCAGTACTGGTGTTAGAAAGCCAGGAAACAAGTGGGTGCGTCACTGACCCCTATGATATGACCTGAGCTGTAAAAATGGCGTTAAACTCCAATACAAACAAACAAATCATTTTTGTAAAAAACAGCAAACAAAGAAAGCATAACCATGCAGCTTGTAATAGGTCTATTCTTACATGCAATTTGATTGCAGTTTTCATTTGCAGGAAAACCTTCGCGGCCATTGATGGATTGATTGATTGATTGATTGTACGGTGTTTAACGCCGTTTCAACATTATTTCAGTTATATCGCAGCGGCCAGTGCACCTATCCATGCTTTCATGGAGTTTCTTTTACCAGTACTCCGCACAATATTCTTTCCAAGCCACTGGCGCTATTGATGGAACAAACGATGTACATGTTTGCTATCATTCAACAGCTTTGGCATATTTTCAACTATTCTTTTTTTTAAATTTTCCTGTTTCTATTTCTTGAAGACTAGCCAGCTTATCTGATAGACTGGTGTCCTTCGTACGTCTGTGCGCCCATGTGTAAAAGTTTATCTTTATATCTTTGCGAAAACCACAAAGCTAATTCTCATGAAAACTAATGGAAACGTTATTGCACAATGGTCCTCTTCGTGGAATTCAGTTGCAATTCTCGTTGTCATGGCAATAAGATTGTAAAAAGCTTCAGAACAGTTATAAAGATTTTCTTGAAATCTTGTACAAAAACGCATATAGATTTCGTTAACAATTTGGCTTGGATGGTTCTGGATTGACCTAAATATTGTGTTTCATGAAATCCTAATCCATAGATGAAAACATAAATCACACCGCCCTTACCGTGACCCATTTTCACTATATAACTTACGGTGGGATCTTAAAAGGTTTTCTTAAAAAAAAAACTAACTTTTAAGATCCATTATCTTTTGTTCCACGTGGGAACTAAATATCAGAGCTACTATTTACTTACCGTTTTAAATTTCATTCTTGGTCTAATTTTTAATTGACAAAATGCAACATGAATCAGAGACATTGCAAGCCCTGTACACATGTTTATTCTAAGATGGGGCCGTGGGCAACAGTTGGCATGTCCATATAAATAGTTTGAAACGTTGGTTTCTTCTGGATCCGTATTCACCAATCATTTTAATAGCATTCTTTGTCTAATTCTAGATTTACGAAGTAACGCGGCTTTTGATTCGCTAAATAATTTGGTTTAGCCAATCAGATATTGTGTTACTTTCAAATTAAGAAAATTCTTGACAAGAATACTGAGAATTTTCTAAAACAATGGCTGTGAATTGGGAACCTGGTGTACTCTGAGGTGCTATAATTTTGAACTCAAGATCAATAATTCAGATGCCTACACCAACGAACAAATACTTTTACCCGACATTTTTACCCGACATAATTTTCCTTTGGTCAGAACCATGTGGATTGAACGATGTGCCTGCCTATAGGGAAAGTGAGCAGTTACGAATTTCTGACTGCTGCTTCTGAGAAATAAAATCCTCCGGTCGGGCAAGTCCATGAAAATCGCAGTTCTACGTCCTGATAGCTGTTGACCAGACGGCCAAATCTCTCCTAAGTTAAAAGCAGTTGCTCACGACAATTAATACATAGCTCAGTTGATATAGTTGAGCCATGCCCTGTGTTAAGGGAGTATCGACTCAGGTCAGCCTGCGCAAACCGCGCAGGCTGACCTGGGCTGAAACTTTTTGCTATTGGTCATCGTTATGTGATGACTTGCTTAGTATCGTACATCACGGAGATGCATTAAACCCCCTTTTGCAGAGAACGAATCAGTATATTTTGTCTTTTAAAGAGTTGAAAACATTATTGGACGGGGAGAAAATGCAGTAACCAGCATTTTCTCATCTTTCCACAATGTTTTCAAGTCTTTTTTTCCCTCCATGCTCGATATTCCCACCTTTATTTTTTTTTTCATTTTTTCATTTGAAAATAAATAAATAAATAAATAAATAAATAAATAAATACAGAAATAAATAAATAAAATGAGTCATGCTCTGTAAAGGGGCCTAATGCATGTGCGAAAAGTATAAACCCAGTCAGTCTGCGCTGTCCGCGCAGGCTGACCTGGGCTGATAATTTTCGCTATTGGTAAATTTTCTGTATGTTCAAGGACCAGTATACCTCATGATTAAGTCGGTCGTTAAAAAGGATGGCTATTATGGACCCATAATTATAGGATAGCTTTATTTGTATAATGAATAACATAGCTGCACTAAACCCCTCTTTGCCAGAGTATTGCTCAAATAGTGAAAATGTAAAGGATAAGCTGCTTCCCAGAAGAGATAAATTCATACCTTAAACTAAATTGCCTGGATCAAAGGGACTATATAAACTCTACCCAGCCAGTTTCGCTCATCAGTCAGGCACCTAACTTCATCTCGTGTATCTCACGCTAGCGGTGCGCCGTAATCATGGTGACAGGCAGGTGTGTTCTTCTGTTGGCTCTAGCCGCGTACGCGTATGCAATGTCGACGGCCGATGTTCGAGACTGCCAATCTCAATTGGACGAACTACTGGCAAACATGGAAGAGAACCAGAAAGCAAGAACTGCCATTGAAGAAAGAATTAAGTATCTGGAGAATGAGCTCGAGGTTGATGAGCCAAGTAAGTGAGCTTTACATCAACTACTTTTTAGCTCTTTTTTTCACTTTTCTGTTTGAGCACCGCCTTGAAAAAGAGGCTTTTAACCCGTTAACAGACGACAAAGTTTAAGACCGTCCAAATTGAAAGCATTTGCAGACGACAATTTCAGTGTGGCTCAAATGATGGAATTTTTCTTTTTTTCACTTTTCTGTTTGAGCACCGCCTGGAAAAGGGGGCCTTTAACCCTTTAACAGACGACAAAGTTTTAGACCCGTCCAAATTGAAAGCATTTGCAGACGACAATTTCAACGTGGCTCAAATGATGCATTTTTTTCTTTGATAAAGTGGAAAACATTGTGGAAAAAAGGAGAAAATGCTGGTTACCAGCATTTTCTCCTTTTCCCACAATGTTTTCAAAATGCTTCTTTCCCAGGGTCGTTAAAAGGCGGCATTATGCGGTAAAGGGTTAAAGCATCTCCGTGATGCATTACATCAACCAAGTTATCGCATTACTATGGATCCATAAAATCCATTTTGTCTGACAACCGACTAAACAATGAGGTGGACTGTCCTTTGACATGCAGAAAATTGACCAATGGCGAATAGTTTCAACCCAGTCAACCTGCGCGATACTTTTTGTATATGCATTAATCACTCCCTTCACAATGCACGACGATTTTCTTTTTTTTGTTCGTTTTACTATTGTTTGACTCCGTAACAGATGATCAAATTTTAGACTTGTGAACTGAAATATTTGTCAGACGATAAATTAGGCCAAATTGCCCAAATGATGGACTTTGTCTTTTAAAGGGGAGGAAGTAATTTGAAAAAAGAGAAAATGTTGGTAACAAGTATTTTCTTTTTTCCCCTCCGACATGTTTTCAAAGGCTTGGCGCTTCAGGATCTTTGAACTGTTTGGTAAATTGTTAACTCATTATTTTCTCTCGTAGAACTTTTCTTCTTATCGCAGAAGACAACTTTTGAAAACATTGTTACAAAAGGAGAAATTGCTCATAGCGAGCGATTTCGACTTCGGCAATTTCTATTTCAAATGTATAAATAAATTAAATGTTCATTCATAATAAGCTTCATAATAATAAACAAAAGGGGGCTTAATGCATGCGCGTGATGCATTGTCCCAAGAAGGACGTCACGTAGCTACGGATCCATCAAATTAATTTTGTATAACAACTGACCGGATCATGTGGTAGAAACTGACATGCAGTAAATTGACAAAAAGTAAAAAAAAAAAGTTTCGGCCTAGGTCAGCCTGCGCGGACTGCGCAGGCTGACCTAGATCGATACTTTTTTTTTTGCAAATGCATTAAGCCCCCTTTTCATCGAGCATGGCTCATATCATTATTTTTTTTCCAAAGTTGACTGCTGCACGTGTATTAACGCTTAAGCAAACGACAAGATTTTCGACTTGATCAAACTGAAAGCACTTGCAGACGACAAATTAAATGTAATTCAAATGATGATTTTTTTTTGTCTTTGATGGTGTAGAAAACATTGTGGGAAAAGGAGAAAATGCTGGTTACCAGCATTTTCTCCTTTTCCCTCAATGTTTTCTAAGGTCGTTAAAACTCGGGACTGTGTAGTGAAAGGATTAAAACATGACTATCAAGTAGACTTGGCTCGTAATTTCATTTGATTCACCCGTTTCCCTCACCCGAGGTACTGAGTTTATCGTTTTAGTGCCCTTGGGTAAGACACTCCAGAGAACAAACCCAGCACTGGTGAAACCCACATGAATAAGATTTAGTAAGCTGCATCAACTTTATGACTGAAATAATATTGAAAGTACCCTAAAACATCAATCAATCAATCAATCAATCAATCAAATAAATAAATGAACAAATAAATTAATAAATAAAATAAAATAAATAAAATAAATAAATAAATAAATAAATAAAAGAAGTTGCGTCCAAATTGAAAGCTTTGGCAGACGACTAGTCTAGTGTGACTTAAACAATTATAATTGTTTTGTAAAGGGTAGAAAACTTTGTTGGACATCGAGAAAATGGTGGTTACCAGCATTTTCTTTTTGGACAATGTTTTCCAAAGCTTTCTTTCTACAGGTCGCTAAAACTCGGGATTGTGTGGTAAGGGGTAAAAAACGATCAGTGTATTTCAATTTCAAGGTTCTTTAATCAGGGTGGCAGAGAATATTATCAACAGATTTCAGACTTTGACGCACTAACCATTCTTCTAAATAGCTTTCCAATCCTCACCTCAAAAAAGTAACCATTAACTTAGTTGGGAACACTTCTCTTGAAAATATAGCTTCTTTCAAACTGCACATTCTTTTCGGTGTAGTTGAACGCGCTGACTGGGAATGATATATAGCCCGCAACATGCGAAATGAGACCTTCTAACATTTGCGAAAAGTGTCGTCCCAGATTAGCCTGCGCAGTCCGCGCAGGCTAATCCGAGACAGCACTTTACGACTACATAAGATTTTTTCATACAGTAGACTTTCGTGAAACAGAAAATCGCACAAAAACGGGAAGTGTCGTATCGGATTAGTCACAGACTGCCCAGGCTGATCTGGGACGACATATTTTTACGCATGTGTCCGAAGGCCCCTTTTCGTGTGTTGCAGGCCAGTCATTCGAATGAATAAATAGAAATTTTCAATTGGTAAAAAATGAGGACATGTTTATTTTTCTGAAGGCCCCTGTAGGCCTATTTGCAGGCAATTTACGCCTTCTTTGATTTTTTTTTTCAAAATACTTCTTGTTTGTTGCCCGCCCACAGATAATTAGATTTTAAAATTACCCAGGAGGCAATTTAAAGGCCTTTTCTATGCTGAATGTTTCACTAAATATCGGATGGTTCATAAGAGATCAGACTAAAATCTTTGTGTAGCCTGATCCTGATCTACTCTGCGACACCAGCAACAGCCGGGCTTGATATGTCTTAGTACGAGGCTTGTACTACAGGGTCCGTATACAGTAACAATAAAAGAATATTCTTAGTCTTATGGTGAAATGAATTTGGAAGTAACACAACCTTTGATTGGCTAAACCATTTCGTGTAGGCAACCAGAATTTGTGTTACTTTCGAAACTAGAAAGTTCTTGAGAATGAGACAAAGAATATTCTTAAAAATGGTCGGTGAATACGGACCTACGGGTCTCGAATCCCAGCTTGACTAAACTTTATTGGAGGATGGATAATAGTCATTGCGTTAGGATTAATTCCTCTCTGAACAATGGTCCGACGACCGACGATGTTTATATCGGAAGGCAGCCAGATGCCCTGCACTATACAGCTATTGAACACATCGTTGGAAAAGCAGTAATGCCTTAACTCTTACCACACAGTTCCGGATTTTAAGGACCCTAAAAAAGAAGCCTTGTTAAAACATTGTGTTAAGGGAAGTAACCAGCATTTTCTCCTTTTCCCCCCACAATGTTTTCTACCCTATCAAAGAGAAATTACATCATTGGAGCCACATTTAAATTATCATCTGCAAATGCTTTTACTTTAGACAAGCCTACATTTTTTGTCGTTAAGACGCACAATACATGGCCATGGATTACTTTCTGGAGGGAGGGGTAAATAGATATTGGGGTCAAAAATGAACTGTGGAACTAGGTCAGATTTAAATGTTCCGGGAAAAAAATAAATACAGGATTAAGTTAAATTAACCGGAAAACTTACGCCTTATTTTATCAGCCTGGTTTTAAATCAGAACTCTCTGTTTGAAATAAGAACTATTTTTTATGTAATCATGCGTACTGATAAATAATTTACAGACAAAAATATTTGAAAATGGGATCACGTGCGGAAATTGAACATTGAGTTGAATATTTTCTACTCCTCTTACTAGACATCCCATAGTTTTCACGACCTTGATAAAAAGGCTTTTTAAAAACATGGTGGGAAAAGGAGAAAATGCTGGAAACCAGTAGTTTCTCCTCTTCCCACTATGGTTTCTATTTTTTCAAGCACACGTGCCATCATTTGCGCCTCATTTCATTTGTCGTCTGCAAATACCTTTCAATTTGGCAAGTCTAAAATTTTGTCGCGGATTGAAGAATCTTAAGCCTTACCACACAATCCCGAATTTCAATGAACCGAGGAAATAGCCTTTTGATAACCTTGTGGGAAAAGGAGAAAAGTGCACGTAACCAGAATCCTCTCCTTTTCCCACAAGGCTTTCTACACTTTCATAGGCAATTAATAACTGGCGTAATATGATAAACAGGCAACCTTTTTTCCCCCACAGCACCTACCCCATGTTCACACCATCCCTCCCCATGAGATATTTATATATTAAAATTTCGTTTAATGAATATTTATGAGCTGAGAAAGCGACTGATCAACCGCTGTAAAATCATTTATTCAATTTGAAACTGTACCAAACTATGCCTAGCTGCATGCATACCACAACTTGACACTGGAGCAGCAGAATTCTCCCGTGCAAGTGGTTTGTAACGTGTACAAGATTCATTGGATGAAAGTTCCGCAAAGTTTCATTACGGAACCAATGAAATTCTTGATCAGTTATTTGATGGGAGTGATATTTTATCAGCCATTATGATCCACATTACACAGATATAATAGAACAAAATTATTAATAAGCTTTTTTCTCTGGACGGTTATGACCGATTAATTATGATCTGCGTACTTTTTTTTTCTATTTCAGATATTGTTAGAAAGAAGAGAAGCTACTACATGATGGGTTACCCAGGGCCAGCAGGTGAACCAGGTGAGCATTCCAAAGTTGATTTTCCAGAAAGAAAATGCCTTATCGGACAGTGCAGATCAAAGATCAGACTGCACGCAAAAGCGCCCCGGGTCACGCTTAGCAGCCTAAGGATTAAACTCTTTAACAGATAGCATGAATTTAGACTTATCCTTATTTAAAGCATTTTGCAGACGCCATATTAAACATGGTTTTTATCATAGGATTTTTTGAAAGGGTAGAAAACATTGTGGAAAAAAGAGAAAATGCTGGTTACAAGTATTTTCTCCTTTTCCCAATAAGTTTTCAAAAGCCTTCTTGTTCCAGGTCATTGATACCTGGTATTATTTTACAAAGGGTAAATTAACATATGACATACTTTTTGCAACTCCCCTTGAACTTAGAACGATGTAAGTCGATATCAGAAGTCTGATCCTTGATAAGCACTATCCAAAATTTTTCAGAAAATTTGGCACAATTTTTCAAGTCCTGATCAGACGACAAAAATTTTGACCTAAACAAAGTTAAAAGCATTTGCAGACTGCAAAATAAATGCGACTCTATTATTCAGAATAAGTCTATGGCGGGACTGGAAACATTCCGAGAAAAGGATAAAACGCTGGTAATCGACATTTTCGTGTTTTTATTTCTAATATTTAAAAGCATCCATCAAATTTGCTTGTTTGGTATTTAAAAAATGTTTGAAAAACGTTGTTCCCAATTCGACTAGAGTTCGTAGACGCCCTAAGAATTAAATGGAAGTAAAAAAAAAAGGGCTACAAATCCTAAAAACGTGAATTTTTGTGGAACAGTATTTAGCAATGACATGGAATGAAAAAAAAATGATCATTTTCTCGCATGTAGAACATTTGAGTCATGTTCTGGTAAAAGGGGGTTTAAAATCCATTTAGTCTAAAGATCGACTGGATCTGGAGATAGAAGGCTCCTTTGACATGCAGAAAATTTACAAAGAGCAAAACGTTTCGATTCATGTCAACCTGCGCGGACATGGTCTATACTTTTTGCAGATGCATCAGAACCACTTTTCATAGAGCATGGCTCATTTTTTATGAAATAACTTGATGGAATACATAGGGACAAGGGAAGTCAGAGTTTCTCAGCTCAGCAGTTAAAGTGTAATTATATTGCTCATAAGTAGTTAATTCCATAGGTGAACTGCTAAGCCATCAATATGACGCGAGTTTCTGGTGGTATTGCAAACAGAACTGTGTACATCGAAAAAATACGTTTAGAGAGCATGCGTATATGGCAGTATTTGGTTCCTGTAAGAATGATTGGGCCTTAAGTTTGCGGTTTTGCTTAACAAACGTGTCTCTCCTTTCTGATTGTTAAGCCTCAAACTA
This sequence comes from Tridacna gigas, assembly GCA_945859785.2. Classification (NCBI taxonomy): domain Eukaryota; kingdom Metazoa; phylum Mollusca; class Bivalvia; order Cardiida; family Cardiidae; genus Tridacna; species Tridacna gigas. The sequence continues at coordinate 26,107,227 of OX244030.2, forward strand.
AACGATTTGCCATTTGGTTGGTGGGCATAGCAAAGGTATGTCATCACGTTCAGTCAAACCTTTGACATTGCTTCCAAATGCAAATGGAAAATCTAGCAACATAAATTCACATAAATATTTCAATTTGCTTGCAGAAAAATCATATAATTTCTATACACAATATTTAATCCTTAACCAACGATCCCGTCTTTTAACTACACTGAGAAAGACGGTATCCGAGAACACTTGCTGGATACCAGCATGTTCAACCGTTACCGTCATGTTTATTAAACTTCCGAAGACAAATCCGATCACTTAAAGAAACAATTATGTGTTGTGTGAAAATGAGCCATGCTCTGGCAAAAAGAGGGTTAAAGCATCTCCGTGATGCATGATACCAAGCAAGTCATCATATAATTATGGATCCATAAAAAACATTTTGTCAAACAACCGATTGAATTATGAGGTACAATGGTTCTTTGACATGATGCAGAAAATTCACCAAAGGCAAAAAAGTTCGACCCAGGTCGGCCTGCACGGATTAAGCAGGCTAACCTGGGTCGAAACCTTTTGCAGATGTGTTAAGCTCCCATTTTACAGAGTATGGCTCAAATACAATCAATATTGATATTTGTAAATTGCCTAATAAAGGTTCAAGTGCAAATATTCCACACTGTTATTATAAAATATATTTGTTTCAACACAGGTGAGCCAGGTGTTCCCGGCAAAGACGGTCCACCGGGACCTCCCGGTATCCAGGGTGAACAGGGAGACTCAGGTGAAATGGGACCCCGTGGGCCGGTTGGGCCTCAAGGATTTCCAGGTGAACAGGGACCACAAGGGCCAGTCGGGCCCCAAGGAGAACAAGGAAACTTTGGTGAACCCGGGATTCCAGGTGAAAAGGGCGATCAAGGACCACAAGGACCTCCCGGCATTCCTGGGGTTGATGGACTATCGGGACCTAAGGGAAATATGGGACCCTTTGGTGCGCCAGGTTTACCAGGTATTCAAGGTGAGAAGGGAGAAACCGGAGCCCCTGGACCCCAAGGACTGCAGGGACTACCTGGGGAGACGGGTCAACAAGGCCCACCCGGAGTACCCGGGCAGCGCGGAGCCCAAGGTCACCCTGGACCACAGGGTCCATACGGACCACCCGGCACACCAGGAGAAAAAGGAGCCCGTGGACCGCCAGGAGTACCAGGATCTCCCGGACGTCCCGGATACCCATATGTCATGGCCCCTGCTAATGTTGTTTCCAAAAAGGGCTAAATTCATATCCCAGCCCTAGCACACAAAGTTAATTCCAACAACCCTTTTTTACTTGGGTTGGGTACATACGGGCTCCAGTCAGTGATCTTCATTATCTTTTATAAGTATGTAATCACCCAAGATTTTTTTTGTCACATCCCTTAGCTCTGTTTTTTCCCCACTTAAGTTCAGAATAGATTTTTTTTTAACCTTTATCGTTCATTTTCTCCATCGGTTATTTCTGATTTTTACCCATTTTCCTTTTTTTTCCCGCCTTTCTTCCTTATTACCACATTTATGATTATTATTTAAATGGCACGATATATCTGTAAGGGCAGTGCTCTAGACACATTACTTATTTTCACGGCAGGCAGCTTTTGAAAACATTTTGAAAGTAGGACGGTTGCTTTTTCCAAAATATTTTCCTTGTCACATTCGTTTAGTAGCTACATTTTTATAATCGCATTGTTTTATAGCAGACGAGAGCACCATGACATCAAAAATAGACATTACAGTTTTAACGTATACCATATTTGCATGTACACCGTATAAGAACATGACCGATTCAAGGCATATGTGATAATGACAAACAGTTGGCTAGAAGAGCCATACCCTTTAAATAAAATGAGGTTGAAATCAAACTCTGATGTTTGTTGCTCCTTCGAGTCCATTTTGTGTTGTAATATCAAAGATAGGGCCGTACGAGGGAGATTGGCAGACAATGTCGATCGAGATCAGACTGCTTGGAACATGCAGTCTGATCTTGGCTCTACAGGGTCTGCAACACCCTCCGCTACAAGAGATTCTGGCCTGGTATTCACCAACCATTCCAAGGTGCATTCGTCGTCTTATTCTAGATTCAGAGAGAAACGTAATTTCTGATTAACTAAACATTTTGGCTTAGCCAATCAGAATTACGTTACTTTGAAATGTAGAAAACTTTTGAGGATTAGAACAAGAGTGAAAAATTGTTGGTGAATACAGGCCCTGATCTATGATAAAGTATTTATTTTGAATAAATTTAAGACATTGCAAACATTTTAGATCAAGATCGGACTGCACAGAATGTGCAGTCTTGTCTTTTTTGATCTACACTGTCAGGTACGCTGAGGTTTCACGATTTGAACTAGATCTACTTTGGGGGCTTATCCGTTGGTTTAAAATTTCAGTTTAGATCTTCACATCTATAATGTGTTTATACTATGGCTCAAACCCGACATTGCCTCAAATAAGGTCCCAGGTACACGAATAAACATAATCATCAGAGCAGCAGCGAATAATAATTGAGCAGCACTCTGGTAAAAAGGGGTTTAATGCATCTCTGTGAGGTAGAAATGTCCTTAGGCAAGCAGAAAATTTACGAATAGCAAAGTTTCGAGTCAGGTCAGCTTGCGCGGACTGCGAGGGGTGACTCGGGTCGATACTTTTTTGCAGATACATTAATCCCTGCCCCCCCTTTTACAGAGCATGGTTCAATTAATTTGAGCCATGCTCTGTGAACAGGGGGCTTAATGATTCGCCGAAAAGTATCGACCCAGGTCAGTCTGCTCAGTCCGCATACGCTGACCTGGGCCGAAACTTTTCGCTATCGGTCAATTTCCTGTATGTCCAAGAATCAGTCTACCTCAAAATTAAGTTGTTTGTTAAAAAAGTGTCTATTATGGATCATTAATCATGTGATGGCTTGCTAGGTATCAAGCAGCAAGAAGATGCATTAAGCTCCCTTTTGCCAGAGCCTGGCTCATCGCAGGTAATTTTCCGCCGTACTGTCTCCATAAAACTTCATGAAAGGAGTACTGCAAACGACCTATTCCTCCTTGTGGTGGATATACATGTGACTTGAAAAAATTGGAGCAAAAGTTGAAATTACTCGAGCCATGCTCTTGCAAAGGGGCACTTAATGCATCTCCGTGAGGCATTATACCAACCGAGACATCACGTAATTGTCGACCCATCAAATAAATTTTATCTAACAACAAGCTTTATCCTTAGGCGGAAAGGTTTTTGGACATGCAGAAAATTTATCAAAAGCATTCGACCCATGTCAGACTACGCAGACTGCGCAGGCTGACATTGGACGATACTTTTAGCAGATGTATTATGCCCCCTTTTCACAAAGCATGGCTCAGTTGTAACGATGCCACAGGCATTGAGGAGTAAAGAATCCAGTACCAGTGTTTTTCGGGGCGGGGTGGGGGTTCGTACAGTTTTAACGCCGTTTCAACATTATTTCAGTTAGATAGCTGCGACCAGTGCACTTATCCATGCTTTTCTGCAGTTCCTTTTTATTAGTACTTAAGCACAGTATTCTCCACAAGCCACTGGCTGCTTTCCCACATAATCAACGTCGAAACAATTTACAGGGGTGAGAGAGGAATGAATCTTGTCGCAAAGACAATCATCAGTGCTCGGAAAGAAATTCGCCGAGTAGGGGATTTAAATCAGTGACCCCCGGCTCATCCTACCGACTAGGCTACTGGACTTAGCTTGTATGAGGTTCGTCAGTGGTTTAGGGACACAACGCGCATGACCTTTGGCAGCTGAGCGTGACACAATGGGCTTTTTCGGACAGTGTGAATCAAGATCAGAATGCACAAAACGTGCTGTCTGGTCTTAATTCACATTGTCCGAAACGGCGATATTTTCCTATAAAAGTCAATATATGAAAACGTCCATAACAATATACTGACTGTGAGTACTTTTTTGACATTTTTTGTCTGTGTTCGGAGGCTAACTGAAACAGTGGAAAACCTAGAAATGTATACTGTGACAGAAAATAGAAATAACAAATGTATTTCTCTTTAACCCTTAACCACACAATACCGATTGAAAGAGAAGGCTTTTGAAAACATAGCGCGAAAAGGAGAAAATGCTGTGTTAACCAGCATTTTCTCCTTTCCCCTAATGCTTCCTACCATATCAAAGACAGAAGTCATCGTTTAAGAATCATTTAATATGTCGTATGCAAATGCTTTCAAGTTGGAACAGTTGTCGAACGGTACCGGATTAAAACCATTCTGCACAATATAACAACAACGTTATTGCACCTTTTGAGCCAGCTGCAAATATAAAAAGTATAGGAGAAAAGTACGTTACTATGGACACTTCCACCATCCTAAATTCTGAGGAGGATCTACTCGCCAACATAATTTTCATGTAGATGTAGTTAGCTGTCTTGACATACGTATTTCCAATCTATGACAGATTCCCATAAGGACTATTGTTTGCCCCCATGACAGTTTACCGTAGGGACTTAGCTCGCCGCCATGACAGATTCCAGTAGGGATCTAGGTCTCCGCCATAATTTTCATGGAGATGTTGTACGCCGTCTTGACATACGTATTTCCAATCTATGACAGATTCCCATATGGAAAACTGTTTGCCATCATGACAGTTTACCGAAGGAACCTAGCTCGCCGCCATGACAAATTCCAGTGAGGACCCAGCTCGCCGCCATAATTTCCATGGAATGTACTTCGCTGTCTTGACATCGTATTTCCAATCACTGACAGATTCCCATAGGGAATATTGTTTGCCACCGTGACAGTTTACCGTAGGAATCTATCTCGGCGACTTGACAGATTCCGATAGAGATCTAGCTCGCCATGTTAACCCTTATCCTGCTGAATAAAAAATGAAATTTTCATGCCGATTGTAAAACCCAAATTTTCCATTTTCAAAGGTATTTTTTGAAGGAAAAATATCACCTTATCGGACAGTGTAGATTCATGATCAGACGGCACGTTCTGTGCAGTCTAATCGTGATCTACACTGTGCGCAAAAGGTCAGTGGATCGCGCCTAGCAGCCTTAGGATTAAAATTCGCTCGGGATCTTGCTTAGGATAGGTGTAGGATAGACGACGAGTGAGGTTGTCTATTTCAGATCGACAACCCAACGACCTTTGTCTATTCGACTAAGCATGGAATGACAAAGCGTTGTATATGCTATACATACAGGCTAAATACTGAGCGCTTATTGGCTAATTTAATGGAACCGTTGTCTAATCAGGTATTAAATCACAGTCAGTGGTATTTACCTCTTGACCTACCCCGACAACCGTGGTTTGACATATCTTTTGGATTCTTTAAGCTCGAGGGACCCCATCCCCATCCCATCTGTCTACAACTCATTTTTTTGTCTTGCCGCAGACAGCTTTGGATGATATGTGGATAAGTCCAAGATTTCATCGCCTGGTACGATATGGACGTCTCATAAAGCAAGTACATATTCCCATACACAGTTAATCCACTGGCTGCCTTTGCGGCCAGCCAAGATCAAGATCAGACTGCACAAAATGGATAAGGATGATATTTACCTCAAAAAATAACTTTGAAATTGCAATATTTGAGTTTGTAACTGCAGAAATTCATTATTTAGCAGGTAAAGGATTAAAAGTGCATGATAAACCACTTTAACCCTTTACCACACAATCCCTACTTTTAACGACCCTGAGAAAGAAGCCCTTTGAAAACATTGTGGGAAAAGGAGAAAATGCTGGTAACCAGCATTTTCTCCTTTTCCCACAATGTTTTCTACCCTTTCCAAAACAAATTTCAAATTTTCAATCACATTTATTTTGTCGTCTGCAAGTGCTTTCAATTTGGACCAGTCTAAAATTTTGTGGTTTGGTAAAGAGTTAACAGAATAATTTCGTTCCGGAAACACCTTCAGAGACCAACGTAGTACAAGGTATAGGAAAGCATCAGTGCTTAACCCTTTACCACACAATTCCGACTTTTAAAGACTCCGAGAAAAATAAAATGTTTTGGAAAACATTGTGGGAAAAGGAAATTATGCTGGTAACTAGCCTTTTCGCCTTTTCCCACAATATTTTTTTATACCCCATGAAAGACAAATCTCATGTTTTGAGTAACATTTAAATTTTCGTCTGCAAATGGTTTCAAATTGGACAAGGCTTAAATTTGTCGTCTGGTAAAGAGTTTAAGATTAAACCATATGTCTAAATTACTCTTATTAAATACACATAGTAAAAATAGTGTTGCACCCCTTGTGTTTTTACCGGGTTTGATTTTCTAGCGTGAATGATATGAAATGGGTTGAAAATTAGAATCTGGCTGCTGCATACATCATCAAACCAGTCTTTTGCGTCTGAAATGGACTGAACTGAGGTACCCCTTGACCTCATGGCAGCGGCTACTGATCGAGCTGTATCACGCTCTTGTGAGAGGTATGAGACGAAGACTGCAAGCTGTTCTACAGGCCCTGTGCGGAAGTACGCTATATTGACTGATTGTGTGTAACCATTCTCTGCAGGTCACTTTCAACCTGTCGTGAGTTTGATTTCGACATTCAATTCCCAGTTTTAACCAAACTAAAAAGCTTCTCGTTTTTCTTAAATTTGAAAGCAATATCTAAGCAAAATATTCCTACTTACAATGAGGTCAAGGGATACCTCAGTTCATTTCATTTTATAGGTAAACGACTGGTCTGTTGGTGTATGCAGAGACAGATTCTAATGCCTACCCCATTTTATATTATTCACGCCAAAAAAATCAAAAGTCGGTGAAAACACAGGGGGTGCAGGACTTTTCTTTATTGTGTATATTTCATTTTACTAAATCGCTCCGTGTAAATATTTTATTTTATTCTTTTAATTCTTTAACAAACGACAAAATTAATCGGAAGAGACAAATTGAATTTAGGTCATGTATTGGTGTATCTTTCTTCAAAATGGTAGAAACAATGTTGGAAAAGAGGAGAAAATGCTTGATACCAGCATTTTCTCCCTTTTCCACTACAGTGCTATTTACCAGCACTTTCTCCCTTTTCTACTTTGTTTTCAGGAGGTTTTTTTTTTAGTCACGGTACTAAAACACGGACTTTCTTTAGGTAAAGGCTTAAACGATCAAGGACCAAAACCATAATCTCCTGTGTTACAGACTGACTGACGTTAACGGTACGGTATACAGTTTTCTGCTGACCAAGTAAAAGATTTCTGGACCACATATCCAGTCATGGCTCATTTAAAACGTCTTAAGTTTGGATTTGAAACAGACGGACATCTAAGAAACACAAACAACTAATTTTGAGAATGTCTAACTCACTTTATCGTATAAATTACCCGTGTTTTCAGTGTAACATAGCCTTCGCGAATTTTCTTATCTTACAGACGTTTGCGATAAGAATTATATGACGTCATAGGTCAAAGTGCTATATTCCTACGCCTGCTCCCCAAAACTGGGCCGAATCACACATCCCTGTCGATAAAATTGTCTAAATAATTGCAATGGCAAGCGAAGACTCATACTACTGTTTAATTAAAAAACTAGTAGTATGATACATATGTAACTTACGTGGAGCTTCTTTTCGTTCCACACGCACACTCTGGTTAATGAAGTGTGTCGGTAAATTCTTATTTTCTATCGCAAAAGAAGATATTATTCGTCACCTCTCTTCCCAAAGTATTTTAATTTCTATTCATATATTTAATCTTGATCTAAGTTGTCTATTTTCAAGATGTCTGTACATGTTTTATATCATTGATTTCAAGTCCTCGGCTACAGTTTTGTTGAAGAAGGTATTGAGTGAAGATCTTGTATTATAATGGTAACAGAATGTGCATATCTGTATAAAAAAAAAAAAGTTAGCATGATGTACAAATGCTTTCCTGGTGTCCATAGCCCCTATTTTAAAATTTCACTTAAAGCTACAATTTTCTTTGTCTCACAGTAGACTAACTACGGAAAAATGTGGCAAAAGAAGAAATTACTTGTATCAAGCATTTGGTTCCTCTTGTCCAAATATTTTCACATCAATTTATGTTTTAGAGTTGAGTTAACGTTGATTATCCAAACTCTACATTGACGTATTCAAAGTTATATGCTGTCTTTTTCAGGAGGCAATGAGTGGAGCAGCATGTTTTTGAGGATCCTTCAAGTTTGACAGAGTCAGTGGTTAGAGTATCGGACTCGTGACCTGCTGGTTGCAGGTTTGATACCCGGTTGAGGCAAACTTTCTTTCCGGCGATTTTCACCTCTCACCTCTGTTGCATCTGACAAAAGTAGTCAGTGATTTGGGAAGACTGTTGCGTCATTACTTTCTGTCAGTACTGGAAACATGCGTAGATGCACTGGCCGCCATGTTATTACCTAAGCTGTTAAAACGACGTTAAATTCTAATAAAAACAAACAAAGGAACGTGCGAATGAACGAACGAACAAACAAACAAAAATTGGACAGAAGGGCGCATTGAAATGAACCATGCTCTGGCAAAAGGGGGTTTAATGCACTTCCGTGATGCACTAAACCGGTGAAGTCGTCACATAATTATGGGTACATAAATCTATTTTATTTCAACCGGTTGAATCCTAAGGTAGAATGGTCCTTGGACATGCAAAAAAATGACCATTACCAAAAAGTTTCAACCCAGGCTTATCTGGGTCGATACCTTTTGCAAATGCATTAAACCCCTTTTTCACAGAGCTTGACTCAAACATATAATTTTACCTTAATTAAAGGCGAATAATGGGGTAAAATTCTGCACTGCCTGCATATTTGAGTCATGCTCTGTACAGGCTGACCTGAAAATACATTAAAACCCCTTTTCAGAAAACACAGCTCAAATATATAGGCAACTTAAAATTTTACTCCGTTTTTCTCCTTTAAGTGAGATTGGCTGATTTAAAAGTATCCATGCTTCTCCCAAATAGATCAATCTCCGCCTTTGTACTCTAACGCCTGTCAGCGCCAAATTTGTGAATTCTACCTCTTTCGACAGCTGAAAATACTATTTTCTAAAACTTAAAGCTATTTTTATATCAATAGGCTTGACAAACAGGCGGACGGTGTAGTTCCAAGGTCAGAATGCACATTTTTTGCAGTCTGATCTTAATCTTTGCCGTACGCAACCCCCCCCCCCCCCCTGTATTCACCTGTGGCGACGAAAAGGTTAAGAAAGAGCAAGCACCGCCTATGTTCTTGCAAACTAGAATAAACTCCGCCCTCTATGCATAGAGAAACAGGGAAGCCTCTCTGATGATACTCTTTTTGTGTTGTCTACAACAGTGGTATTGAATCAAGATACTGCTACGGTAGCGCCAGAAGAAATCTATCTACATTTCCGTTATGGCGGGCCGCGCTTTGATTGCCGTGTTTATTTCACTTGTGGTGGTGGTCACCGGATCTGAATTTCAGAACCCAATCCCACGACTGCGCAATGGTATACAAGATCTGCAGAAGGCAATAGAAGAGGAAAAGGAGTTCCTGGATCGATCCAGAGCTCGCCTGGAGAAGCTGGAAGTCATATTTCAGGAGGCACAGCGTGATAAGGAGGAAATCCGTAAGATCGTCTTTTCTTATATTTAATATCTAACACATAGCATGGTTTTTGTGATACTTATTAATTTTGCTGTTTTAAAGATACATCTATAAATCCACTTGTTTCAGCCGTTTTTAACCCATTTCATATTAATTTCATCAAACTATAATCGTTCTTGTATCTTCATGCCAAATGATGCCCCTGTCGAATTGCAAGGTTGCATAGATAACGACCGATAGAACCCGCATTTCTATTTTTTTTGGGGGGGGGGGGGGGGGGGGGTTGGGGGGGGGCGCATTAAAGAAATGACTGTTGTGATATTTCTGGTTTAAAAAAAACGAAGATTTCCGATACATGTACTTATCCCTTACAGTCCCAGAGCTCCAGATAAGAGGGAGTGATGCTATGCTAAATCCATTATTTCTCTTCCAAACCCTTTGTTGTGGGTACTCTCGGTGAGACGATTCTAATGAGTACGAATCGTCTTTATGAGACGATTCTAATGAGTACCCTTAACATAGGATTTAGTGGAGAATAAATGTTATTTTCAATTTTTAAATCAAAATCACTCCCTCTGATTGGAGCTCATAAATATATAGTAAGCAGAGCTTGGTTTACCCAAATTTCATTAACATACTTTGATCTCAAAAACCTATGATAGAATTTTTTAACAAATTGCAAACAACGATTTTCTTCTTCCATCGGGGTATTTTGCAAACTTTGCGGCGTAAGGAGAGGTTTCTTCTTTTCACAGAACGTGACACATATTTCAAAGTAAGTAGTCATGGTAGAGGAGCAATCACTCGTTACGTTTCAATTTCTAATTAGGAGAAAAGAATATCCTCGCCCTCCTGTTGTATTCTGTATTGTTTCAGTTGTCTAGTCCTACCAATTCTTTATCGATTTTCGCTTATTTATTGTGGCCGACAGTTTCCCATAAGGGCGACGCCCCAAGAAGACTGTTAGTTATGTTATGGGGGATAGTGCATGATACAGGACGAAACCCATCTTAAGTTACGCCTGGTTCTTGAACGTGCTCAGAGTATAGTACCATTACAAGAGGCCTTTAGATGGTCAGCCTTGGGAATCGAACCCACACTCTCAAGTGGCCCGAGATTTGACGTTCACAAGTCTATGTTTTACCACCTGGTCTATTGGGGCTGCCAATTCTTTCCCAAAACAGCTGCCTTTTTACCTACTGACTAACATTTATTTTTTATCACATCACTTCACTCGTTTGCAGTGTAATATAACCATTACAAATTCTCTTATCTTATACTTTTGAGATAAGATTTTGTGACGTCATACAGGAATGTTATGTGATGTCATTTGTGAAAACATTGTATTCTTGCCTTTCCCCTTTTCCCCCTTTTTTTTGTCCAGAACAAATTTTTGTCCGACTCAATTTTCCCAATCAATTCAACTGTGATTTGATTACTGTTAAAGTTGGTATTATTTTCACATTTAAGATCAAGTAATTGCATGATAACTTCTATTGAACTTTTCAACCTTCGAAAGTACAAAACTATATCAAAGCGGTCGCATTCATGAATATGCAGGTTTCTGAAACAGATCTAACGATTCTTCAAGATATTCAAGATACAGCTGTGTGATTAAAAGAATTTGACATTCGATGACGTTTGGGATAAAACTCGCCTTAAACTCGCCAAGAAAAAAAAAAAATTAAATATCATCATGCTCGGCAAAAGGCTCGCTCGGTAATATTTTTACTTGACTCGTTTAATAAAAAATTATCCCAAACGCCAACTCATCTCAGATCCTATACATCTGATTTCCGTTACATAGTTAATTTTGGGCATTTACTTTCAGAGGAGCTCTATCGGACCAAGCGTCACCTCTTCTTGCCTGCCCCGGGGATGAAGGTAGGAGCCCAACCAATTGTAGCAAATGTAGTTCGTGCCGAGAAAATTCCTGTCGGGCCACCAGGGCTACCAGGTATCTATATTTTCGTGTAGAATCTAGCTAGTTTAGATCTTTGCCAGACGACAAACATTCAGACTTGTCCGGAATTAACCCTTTACCACACAATCCCGACTTTTGACGACCCTCTGGAAAAAGCCTTTTGAAAACATTGTGGGAAAAGGAGAAAATGCTGGTAACCAGCATTTTCTCCTTTTCCCACAATGTTTTCTACCCTCCCAAAACAAAGTTCAGTTATCACATTTATTTTGTCGTCTTCAAATGCTTTGAATTTGGACTAGTGTAAAATTTTGTCATTTGGTAAAGAGTTAAAGCACTGCAAAAGGAAAAAGTATGTGACTTGAATAGTGAGATTTGTGAATGAAATGGTTTAAAAAAGTGAGATAAGGAGAATACGCGGTTCCAATCAGCATTTTTCCTTTTCCAGAAATGTTTACAAATCTTTCTTTTAAAGGGTCGCTAATTCAAACGTGCTTTTCATGGCGTACCTTGAATGATAGGAATAAAATACTTAAACTGCACGTCCTGTGCAGTCTGATCTTGATCTACACTGTCCGCAAACGGTCAGTGAGTCAGGCTTAGCAGCTTATGGGTTAACGTGTATGTACTTACTTGTTGATGGTGAAATGGGGGTGGGGGGGGGAATGCTTAAACCATCGGAGAATATGTTCGTTGGGTTGTCAGGACAACTCACTTCTGACAGCTGACATTCGGGATCATACAGCAAACTTTGGTTGCGGAGTTGCCATATTTATCTTGACATTGGGTCTCACTGAACATGCCTCTAACTTTTTAATTATTGTTGAGCAACAATGCTGAGGTGGATATTGCGTCTACGTGACCATACCAGATTGCAATGCAAGTTCTGAACGTCGAGTTGCCATGACCAGTTGAAAATTAACTAAAGCTAAAAAGTACAGCTCACAACTATTTTCAATTCAGGTGAAAATTCTCGTCTAAACCGAATTTGAATTTTCAGCTGCTACGTTCAGTTCATAATTAAGTATTGTGTCTAGGTTAATATTTGAGTTTTATCACATACCTATAAATTTCCCAGCTCAAATACATGCGTCGCACGCGGATAAAATATTACACACGACAAAAAATAGTTTCCGCATGTTGTCACATACGATTCCAAATATGGTATGATGATGTAACATGTGCTCGGAATCCGTACATACTGATTTGCGTTTTTGGTAAAAATGTTAGGCTATAACATTCATCCTCCATTCATAAAATCGATGTTACTACCCACTTAACCAGTATTTTTTTTTTTATCTACCGTTTTCGAATTTGATCTGAAAAAAAAAAACAAAAAAAAACTTATCGCAAATAGTTTCGACCCATATCAGCCTGCGCGGACTGTGCAGGCTGACTAGGGTCAATACTTTTTTTTAGATGCATTGAACCTCCTTTTCACAGAGCACGACTTAATTACAAGGGACTTTAGTGTTTAGCCACGTTGTTCATCTGATCATTGTTGCTTTTATACAGGTCCTCGTGGAAACATGGGTTTAAATGGACATCAAGGTCAACGTGGACCTAGAGGTGATAAAGGTCAGAAAGGGGCCCCGGGCATCACTGGGCCCTCAGGCTCATATGGCATGCCGGGTATTGACGGACCTCCAGGGGAAGCCGGTCCAAGGGGGCCGAAAGGAGAGTTTGGGTACCTAGGATTCAAGGGCGTTCGTGGAGATCGTGGAGACGAAGGCATACAGGGTGTCAACGGTCAAAATGGACGTGTGGGCTTAAAAGGCATACAGGGTCATTACGGACCCACTGGATATTTCGGTTGGCCCGGAAGGAAAGGGGAAAAAGGCGATAAAGGTGAGGGTGGGATGGTTGGACTGTCAGGTATTGAAGGCGAAGTTGGTCTTCGGGGGGTTCCTGGAAATCCAGGCCCAAAAGGATATGCAGGACCCATGGGCGCTACAGGTGGACCAGGGTTCCCAGGGTTCAGGGGTAACAAAGGGGACGTAGGAATGCCAGGTGAAAACGGTGTTCGAGGAGCACCTGGAGTGCCCTACCAAGCTTACCATGCACCATCACTTACTGCCGGCTACAAGTACCCCGTCCCTCCAAGATACGTGCACCTCCTGTCGGGCGGGCAAAATAAAACAGGGTCTCCCGTAATGATGCAGTCAAAAAACATTGCACCCGCAATGGTTCAGTCGGCGCCTAAATTTACGCCGGCGTTCCCGGTATCCTCCGTCAGTGACTATTACAAAGCCTTGCCGGCTCAACCAATGAGGAAGACAGGTTAACAATATCAACCGCTAAAGCGCTTTCTTAACTATAGTTGCCTTATGGGCAGTGTAGATTATGATCAGACTGTACAAAACGTGCTGTCTGATCTTTGATCTAATGTGGTCGCTTTCCTGAGACATTTTGTTCAGAAAGCAATCTTGAAACTTTGATAATTTGGATCTTATTTCTTTGGTAAAATGGTTGTTTTTGAATTGAAGTTGTAAGTTGTAACGTCAAATCAGAGTCATGATTATTGAGTGGGAATAATCAGAATAATTCCAGTTAAGAAAAAGATACATAGAACAACATTTATATGGGGGTATGTATAGGAGAAAGTAAGAGAGAGAGAGAGAGAGAGAGAGAGAGAGACAGACAGACAGACAGACAGACTGTAAGTAAGGACAGAAGAGTGAGTTCAGATTTTTTTCTCTCAAAGTAATTTGTATCGTTCGGCCTTTTAGTATTTTCATTTATAGCATGTATTCACGTGTTTTTGATCTGCATGTACGTTATTGATATGTTAGGTAAATTTTCTTCTTTAATATTAGACAAGAATTTCCAGAAGGCGTTTATTCCTATACTTTTCCGAATTTTTAACTGTTTCTCTGAATCGTTTCAACTCCTCATTGAGACTACCGTCAACAAGACTTTTAAAGTGAGACACGCTTTGTGAAAAGAGTGTGTAATGTACTACAAAAAGAATCGACCAAGGTCAGCCTGCGCACGCTGACGTGAGTCGAAACCTTTTTGCTATTGGTAACTTTTCTACATGTCCAAGGACATTCCAACGCACTGTTCAGCCGATTGTTGGACAAAATGGATTTTATGGATCTATAATTTTGTGATGACTTGCTCGGTATAATGCATCACGGAGATGCATTAAATCCCCCTTTGCCAGAGCTGGCTTTAATATACTAATGTTAATAGCTTAATAATTCATGTGCCATAATGGCCGTTTTTAACTACAGCTCTAAATATTGTCCAAATTCTAAGTTTCAAGACAAGAAATCTCATTTGACAAGACAGCTTTTCTCGACCACCGAAACATCATTACCTCGAATTACAGAGCAAAGTTAGTTTAAAATTGTTCAATAATACGGCCTTTTAGCCTCAACAGTGCAATGCTGTGCAGCCATTCCCAAGGCACACTTTTAGGCAACAAGAGCCCAGACCAAGCTTCGAACCAAGAAACCAAAAGAGATAACGATTAAAGTTTTTTTTTTTTAAAAAGTGAATTCAGGGTCCGTATTCACCAACCATTCTTCAGAACATTCTCAATCTTATTCTCAAGAATTTTCTAAATTTTAAAGTAACACAACTTCTGATTGGTTAAACCATTTGGTTTAGCTAATCAGAAATTGTGTTACTGTCTAAATCCACAATTAGACAAAGAATGTCCTGAAGAATGGTTTGTGAATACAGACCAAAATGATACAATCACTCTCATTGAAAGGTTTTCCACGCTGTAAAATAAATCGCAGAACACTGCGTTAGAAACGCGACAGGAAGAAAAGGTAGAATTCTTTAGGCATTGGGTTGTAGTCATTTTTTTCCATATTTAACGTATAAAATTGATCTTAGGGTCGGAAACAATTTTTAATACAGCAAAAGAAAAAATTGATAATATTTGATGAATAATAGAGGATCTATGTACATTTCATAAACCGGTACTTTTGTTTTTCAATATTCAATTAAATGGGGACCAATAATTATTGTCTTTAGTGTCATTTTTGTTATAAACAAGACAGTCTTAACACAGTCAGGCATACTTATGTATATAACCTTTTACCAAACAGTCTCAAACTATTCAGACAATTTTTTTTTTGTAAACATGTTAACCTTTTCTCACAATGTTTTCTATCCTTTCAAAAGACAAATAAGATCATTTGAGTCAACTTTTAATTTGTTGTCTGCAGAGGTTTTAACCCTTTCCCACACAATGTCGAGTTTTATCGACCCTGGGAAATTAGATTTTTGAAAACATAGTGGGAAAAGGAGAAAATGCTGGTAACCAGCATTTTCTCCTTTTTCCACAATGTTTTCTAACTTTTCAAAGACAAATTCAATCATTTTAGCCTTATTTATTTGGTCGTCTGCAAATGCTTTCAATTTGGATAAGTCTAGAATTTTGTCGTTTGGTAAAAGAGTTAAATTTGGATAATTCTAACATTTTGTCGTCTGGTAAAGAGTTAACTGAAACCTTGACAATTTGTAGCTTTTGGAGAACAATAAGATGATTGAAAAGGTGTAAGAAGATTTTGTAATATGTGTGTGTGGGGGGGGTGGGGGGGGGGGGAGGGGAAAGAGGGAATTGCTCTCTTCTCTTTAAACACAAATCTTATTTGAATGGTCTACTTTTGGGGCAAAAAAAACTTTTGAGAACATTTCGGGAAAAGGAGAAAAAATTGCTTATAACAAGCAATTTCATTTTCCCCCGAGATTTTTTATCATCATATCAGAAAAAAATTTGGTAATTTGTACTGATTTCGTTGGAACGGTGTAAAGTTTGTCCTTTTGGAAAGGGTTTAGACTAGTTTTTTTAACATACGAGAAAAAGTCCATTTCAGAGTTGGAGAAAATGAAAACCATTTCATGGGGGGGGGGGGGGGGGGGTTGGAAGCAAAAGAGGCCTGGCCTGCTGGTTCCTGATCTTTCCTCCCCGCCCATTTTACAACTAATGGCCCGACAAAGTTGGAACGTAAAGAACTTAAAGACAGTGAGGCCTCTCAGTGTACTCTTTTGCTCGTTTACAGCGTCTGTGGCAACAGTGATACCTCCAATCGCTTGGATTTTTCAGTACGATTTTTTACAATATATTATTGAAATGAATAACCAGGGAGATGACAAAATAACCACAACAAAAGAAAACCGTGATTGAAAATTTGAATAGTGTACAAAGTCCACTGAAATTATAAAAAAAGACATAGAATACAAATGGAAAGAGAGACAGACAGAGAGATAGAGAGACACCCAATGAGACCGACAGTCAATCCATCAGTACGTCCGTCCGTCCGTCCGTCCATTCATCCATCCATCCACCCATCCATCCATCCATCCAGCGACCGACCCACCCATCCATCCATCCGTAAGTTACTTTTCTACCTCTAAACATGTCACTTACCAACAACCTTTTCGAGTCTTGCTGCAAACAACTCTTAAAAACATTGTTGAAAAAGGAGAAATAATTCTTGAAATTTCTCCATTTACATCAATCTTTTCACAAGTAATAGACATTTAAGTTCAAACTATTTTGATTAAAGTTATCTGCACAAAGACGTTTTTCAAAGGCATCGAAAGAGTTACTTTCCAGAGGTAGGTAAAAATTTAAAACTCTACCTCACATTTCCGATTTTGAACGTTTCTTTAGATGAAGGCTTTTAACTCTTTACCACACAATCCCGACTTTCAACGACCCTGAGAAAAAAGCCTTTCGAAAACACCGTGGGAAAAGGAAGGAGAAAATGCTGGTGACCATCATTTTCTCCTTTTCCCACAATGTTTTCTACCCTTCCCAAAACAAATTTCAATTTTTGACTTCCTTTTTTTTGCTTTCGGTTTGGACAAGTCTAAACTGTTCTTGTGTGGTACAGAGTTAACTCTTTCACTGCCAATGTTTACATCTTTTGCGGATGGCGTAGATTAAGATCAGACTTCACAAAAATCAGCTTCAAAAGTAACGATAATAATTATACTTTTAGACCTTTAGAAATGTAGTATCCATTTTTGTGGCAGCGGAGGAGCTAAAATCATTGTGGAAATAGAAGAAAATGCTGGAAACAAGCAGTTTTTCCTTTAACTCTTTCGGTGCCAAATAAATAAACTCGACTTCTTTCGGTGGCTGTAAATGCAATCCACAGAGACCCAGAAAGATTTTTTATCTTAGGGGCCGTGTTGACTAATTAAGCGGACGGTACAGATCAAAGATCAGACTGCTCGTTCTGTGATCTGTGCCGTCCGCAAAAGTCCCTGTTTTCGCCTATGGCGCTGAAAGGGTTAAGCGCAAGATTTATACACTAAACCTCTTCACATTGGTATAATTTTCATTCGATAGGTCGGTCGTCTGTAAATGCTCTCAATTTGGACAAGTCTAGACTTTTGTCGTCTGGTAAAGAGTAAAGGTGACAGCAACATTTATCCCTGGAATATCCCATCGCGTATTTAATGATCTTGATGAAAATGGGCATTTGAAAACAGTGTCGAAAAAGGAGAAAAATATCTGTAGTTGTCATTTACCCTTTTTCTTCAACGTTTTCTTCCCCTTCAAAGATTTCACCAATCGTAGAGATACATTTAATGTGACCTTTGTAAATCCTTCGATATTATCAGTCCAAACTTTTGTCTTCTAGTGTAAAGTTCGGCGCAATAAACGCCAATGAGGTGCATCGCAAAAAACACATTAGTTCAATAATAGAAAATATTCCAGAAAATTGCAAACACTATACACCCCAAATACACGGCTAAGGAGATCCACCAGAGGTAATGTTCATGCAGCTTCTGTTCGAAATTCTTCAGAACCACAAGTCCTATTGTCAGCCCAGCCAGGGCTCCCATTAAGTGAGCGGTATACCCAATGGGTGGGGAAGAGTGTTTACGGGTGTACCTGTCCCATACTGCGAAGCCCACGTCAGCGCTCGCTGTAAAATAATAATTGAGCCATGCTCTGTGAAAAGGGAGCATGATGCATCTGCAAACAGTATCGACTCATGTCAGCCTGCGCAGTCCGCGCAGGCTGACATGAGTCGAAACTTTTTGTTAATTGTAAATTTTATGTACTTCTAAGGACCATTCAACCCCCAGCTTTAGTCAATGCATGTAGTAGAGACTGAATGGGTTTTATGGATCCATAATTATATGATGACTCGTTTGGTATAATACAACACGAAGATGCGTTAAACCCCCTTATGCCGGAGCGCTGCTCAGTTAACCCTTTACCGAACGACAAAATTTAGACTGAACCAAATTAAAAGCATTTGCAGACGACAGATTATATGTTATTTAAATGGTGATTTTTTCGTATTTGATAGGGTAGAAAACATTGTGGGAAAAGGACAAAATGTTTGTTACCAGCATTTTCTCCCTTTCCAACAATGTTTTCAAATGTCCTCTCTCCCAGGGTCGTTAAAACTTGGAATTGTACGGTAAAGTGTTAAATAAACTAAGACCTAAAAATAAATTCTAGCCTGTGAGCACTAAGCACAACTTAGACTGATTTTGAACACAACTTGAATCAAGATGAATTTTTCATTTGCAGACAGAGTATATTAGGATCAGACTGCACAAAACTTGCAGTCTTGTCTTGATTCTACACTACCAGCTATTTAGCGCATCACTGTGGCAAGCAAACACTTGAAATTGCAATGTTCTGTTTTTTTTTTTTCCTGACTAGGAAAGTCCATTTCATTAATTAACACTTTACCAAACGACAAAATTTTAGACTGGTTGAAATTGAAGGCAGTTGCAGACGACAAAATAAATGTGACTTTAAAATTGAAATTTGCTTTGGGATGGGCAGAAAACATTGTGGGAAAAGGATAAAATGCTGGTTACCAGCATTTTCTCCTTTTCCCACGATATTTTCACAAGGCTCTTTTTTTAGGGTCGTTAAAAGTCGGGATTGTGTGGTAAAGGGTTAAGCGCTCTCAGGGTTAATTGTACAAAGTCTAACACGACTTTTCCCCATCTGCAGATAAGGACAGTTTTCGAAGTTGACTTCGAGAGGGGATTCCAAATGACAGTTTTTGTCACGCGGTCTAAATTCTTGAAAAAGAACAGAAGCACACCAGAATATTGCAGTTCAAAGATATGGACCAGAACTCGAGATCTACCGTCATTCGGTGTAGTAAAAATCTGTTTTGGTCTACTGT
Organism: Tridacna gigas; assembly: GCA_945859785.2. NCBI lineage: Eukaryota > Metazoa > Mollusca > Bivalvia > Cardiida > Cardiidae > Tridacna > Tridacna gigas. Next base: position 26,126,784 of record OX244030.2, read on the forward strand.
TTGAAGAACGGACAATGTAGATTCAAGAATAGACTGCACTCTCTTTCATCTACGTCTGTACTAGCTTAAGAAGTATCTTTAATTGACATAATCCCGGGAACTCCCCACCATAAATTTTGCTTTTACTTTTTGTTCTTGGGAGTGGGGGGGGGAATAAAACAAAAATATATGAAATAAATATGGAAATGTTGCATACGCAAGTCCTGCGTATTCACCACTTCAACATCCATTCCCGGTACATTTCTTGTTTTATCCCCTAAAAACTGCTTGGTTGGGAGTTCCCGGGATTATGCCCTGTAATTGTGACCAGCATTTTCCAAAATTACCTCAAGAATTCATTGTGGGAAAAGGAAAAATGCTGGAAATCAGCCTTTCGCGCAATCTTTTCCAAAGTGCGTGTATACAACAATATTTTCTCCTTTTCGCACAATATTTTCTAAATTATTTAACGTATACAAAGTAACTGTCAAGAACAAAATTATGAAGTCTTTTTCATTTTAGCTGTTGACTAGAAATGACAGAGGTTGCTTGGGTTACATTAACACTTACCTATTAATAGAATTGCTGCCAATTTGAGTAAACCAAGTTCCATGTTGGTATAGTTCTGAAAAATAAAGTGTGTGACGTAGTGCATAAATATATGAGCCATGCTCTGTGAAAAGGGGGCTTAGTGCATCTACAAAAAAGTATCGACCAAAGGTCAGCCTGCACATTTTGCACAGGTTGACATGGGTCGGAACCATTTTGCTGTTTGTCAATTTTCTGCATGTAAAAGGACTTGTCCCTCATACCTCAGTCGGCTGTTATACAAAACGGATTTTATAGGCCCATTATTAAATGATGACTTGCTTGGTATCATGCATCACGGCGACGTATTCAGCCCCCTATTGCTAGAGCGTGGCTAATATTATTGTTTTTGCTAGCTTGGATAAATGTAATGATTATTGTAATAACTTCACTTCCTAAATCACGGTACAGTATATTCTTGATGGTTCAAACATCCAGTAAATTTAACATAACATCTTAAGTGTTTGACTTCCAGAAAAAAGCGCTCGTGCGAACAAGCAGAAAGCCTGCTAAACTACACTAATCAAAGTTTGCTAAGCATCAAAGATGTCACATGCACTGTAGAATTTCCATAGAAAAGATTTGTGATATTTATATTGAATAACATTCACAGATGTATCGAGTTCGTCCTCAATTTACACATAAGCTACGGTGACGAGTAACAGATTTCGTTCGAGGCATGGAAAAGATGTACCCCTTAATTTTCATGGTGATTTGGTGCACTGAATATATATGTACCGGACACGTGCAGTGTATTTCTCAGCTCGAAAGGCTTAAGGTTTATGACTGAAAATGGCCATTGGAATCAAGCAAAACATTCATCAGACAAAACTCAATGCAAATGCCTAGATTACAGAAGAAATCATAATACACCTACCAGCAGTATGTTGGCAAGATGTCCAGCTAAAAGGGCGTAAACACCGCCCGACGCACCGACTAAAAAAGCCTCCATGTCAAAAATAGAAGTGCCTAACGAACCTGTAGAAAAAGAATTTGTTTGCTAGTTTGCTGTTAAACGCCGTAACCTTTGAAAGAGCAAAATTTGGGGTTTTACTATCGACTTAAAAATTTCATTTCACTTTTTTAGCAGGATAAGGGTAAACTCTCTTCAAGGCTCGATGAAAGTCATTTCGGCAGCTTTTTTATCCTTTACTCAGCACTGAGGAAAGTTACAAGAGCCGGGGAAAAAAGTTATGAGCGCAGAAATTTTTGAAAAATTCAAGAATGCGTTGATTTGCAGCCATGATACAATGGACTACTGTATTATTGGGGGAAAGATATCTTCTTATCGGACATTGTAGATCCAAGATCAGACTGCACGTTCTGCGGAATCTTATCTTAATCTACACTGTCTGCAACAGATCCTTGAATCGCACGTAGCAGCCTAAGGGCTAAAGCTGAGCCGGATTCGAACTCCAAATCCCTTGATTATTAACACTGCGCGTTACCACAGAGTCACCGAGGCCACAGCTGAGTCGAAACTTACGTAGAACACATACATGGTTTGCAGCGTTCAAAAGAGATTAGAAGGTTAAATTTGTTTGGGTAAACAGTTCGGATTGAAGCATTTCTTCTGAAAGGTCAGACCCCTTGACTTTTATTTACGTCTAGTGTGTTCTGGCTCAGCAGTGTCTGCATGTTGTCTTGATTTAGACAATTGTTGCAACCAATATTAGTACCGTGAGGCTCCAAATTGAATGTCACAAAAAAGGATGTTAATTAGCCTGAATCAGGCTTCTTTTGAGTCATTCAAACCCCTCCATCGCCGTTTAAAGGTTGGGCGTCTTAGATTTGTTCTGCGGGAGGGGGCGGTGTTTCATCGACTGGAAGAGTGGTGTTTAGATTTCCAGCGAGCATACATAGCAGGAGGTACTGAGTTAGTCCCATAAAGAAGCATAAAGTTACCTGCCAGAACACCGGCGAAGTATACAATAGCAATCCGATATGAACCATGGACCATCTCCAAAGGAAGTCCAACAGTTATCTGAACCAGCATGTTGAAAAACAAGTGGACCCAACTGAAACAGGAAGTGACGTCATAGGTAAGTAAAGGCGTACACAGTCAAGCAACCCTATACATTTACTATGGTAGGACTGATCAGCAATAGGACCTGCTTTCAAAGCTGGACAGTCTTCTGTCGCAATTTTTCTGGTACACATTTAAAAAAATGTAAAAGAAAAAAACTCGTCTGTACAAGGTAACGAGTTCAAAGAATTCTATAATATTTCTGTTGGTATTTCAGAAAGCAAAGTTAAAAAGATACAAGAGTTGACTTTTTCTTCTTGCATTAAGCCGCACGAATATTCGTCGTCATTTTTTTTTTTTTGTATTAGTTTACACATGAGCAAAGGACATTTGAATAATCCGAACATTCATTTGCACGACACCAACCTTCAAACCTCACATGATAGTAAAACGGATACGAATTTACGTCAGGCGACTTTAAATCAGTCTTGATAAGTAAATTGTAGAATATCAACACAATTTAGGGATTTTTACATAAGCCGTGCTCTGTAAAAGAGGGAATTTAATGTATCTGCCAAAAATCGAACTATGTCAGCCAGCGCCATCCGCGCATGCTGACATTGGTAGATCTTTTGTTGTGGGTAAGTTTTCTGTTTGTGAAAGGACCATTTTCCCTCATAAATCAGCCAGTTTTAACCCTCAAGCTGCTGCGACTCACTGACCATATGCGGACAGCGTAGATCCAAGATCAGACTGCACAGAACGTGCAGTCTGATCTTGGATCTACACTGTCAGAGAAGGAGATATATTACCTCCAAAAATTCCTTTGAAATGGGAAAATTTGGGTTTTTGCTATCGGCTTAAATGTGTCATTTCTTTTATTTAGCAGGATAAGGCATAAGGAAAATTGGACACATATTATACAAGCACTTGCTTGATATAAAGCAGTACTAAGATGCATTAAACCTCCTATTCACAGAGCACCTCTCATATCTATAAACATTATTGCAAAAATCATGTTGAGAAATAGCTTGTTTTCAAAGTAGTCTGTAACAAGACGAAAGACATCATTTAGGATTTTAATGCGTTAACCCTTTGAACGTTAAGCACAAGTTCAGTTCTTTTTGCAGACAACGTGACTCAAGACACGTAGAGTCCGTATTCACCAACCGTTCGTTAAAGCATTCTTTGTCTTATCCTCAAGAGTTTTCAAAATTTGAAACTTCTGATTGGCTAAACCAAACGGTTAAGCCAAACAGAAGTTGCGTAACTTTCTAAATCTAGTACATGTATATGACTAAGAATGCTCTTCAAAATGGTTGGCGAATACGGACCCACTCTGCTTAGCACGAGATCATGGATCTGCATTGTTCGTTGTTTTATGAAATATTCTGTCAAAAAATACTCTTGAAAGTATAGTCTTTTGGTCTGGAAAAAGTCCATTTGATACATATTTGTAGTTTATTTTACACTGGCAACAAAGTTGTCTTCAGCATCCAAAATAGTAATGATAAAATAACTTACCCAGCGTGTATAAACATATACAAAACAAATCGCCATATTTCGATTCGCCGATCCGGTCTGTATATAAACACACTGGCTACTGGAACCGGTCCGTTGATAGTCATCGAACCATCCTCTAGGCAGTAGTAGATAAAGCACCCGACCTGTAGGGGAAAAATCAAATTTTAAACTGATCATCTGGTTATTTTAACCCACATGAAAACACACTTTTTTCCAAGGGCTGGCTACTTTCCTATGGTCGAAACTAATCATGAAGTTTTTTTTTTCTTATCAATATAAAGCACACTTTTTTGCAAGGCACTGGCTACTTTCTCAAGGTCGCAACTGATCATTGTGTCTCTCTACCAATATAATTTTTAAGACACTTTTCTCCAAGGGACTGGCTACTATCCCAAGGTTGAGACCGAACGGTGATAACGAACTGAATCATGTCTGTCGCGAAGACTTTTATCAAACCTCAGAAAGTGTTAAGCAGACCTTTGATTCGATGATTCGATGTCACAACTCTTAACACTAGCCATGTACGTGTCCGACTGTGCTAACTGGGCTATAAACTGGTTCTCGTTGTATTTATACAGATAATTTTGCTGTATCAGGGGAGGTAATCAATTCAACATACTAGTCATGAAATTCAAGCTCCTCTTGGAAGCAGGTACATTTGTACATTCCGTGCAGACGTCGCTATGTCATCAAAAGCTGAAAACATAAGTCAGCCGCTATGATTTTTGTGGGGTTTGGCATTGTTCACTTGTTATCTAATGTCAAACTGGCCGTGTGCACTTGATTTCAGTATGGATGATTCTAAATAGATAACAGTCATGCTCTGTGAGACGGGGGTTCAATGCGTCTGCAAAAGTTATCTACTCAGGTCAGCCTACGAAGTCCTGGCTCGAAACCATTTGCTATATACAAATTTTCTGTATGCCCTAAGGACCATTCTACCTCATGATTCAGTCGATTGTTAGACAAAATTGATTTTTTTTATGAATCAAAAATTATGTGATATCTTGCTTGGTATAATGCATCATAGAATAGCATTCAACCCCTTTTGCCAGAGCGTGGCTCATCTTTATCGTCAGGTAAAGACTAGATCCATTCCTGATCAGTAAAGGACAATTTTAGGTCAGAAGAAAATGAAAAGGTTTTAATTCTTTGGATGGAATTTTTTAACCCCCCCCCATGATAAAAGGGGTGCTGGTAGTGTCGGTTCTGGCCACTGACAGCCCTTCATCTATGACGTGGCTACCTACTGGACGTTAAGATTGTCGCATGCCCAAAATCGGCTTGCTCTTGGCAATTTGTTATGTTATAATGATTATACATGAGCTTGAGCCATGCTCTGGCAACAGGGGCTTTATTGCATCTCCATGCGTATTGCAATGTGCCAAGCTAGACATCATATAATTATCGATACATAAAATCCATTTTGTCTAATAACCGACTGAATCATGAGGTAGACTGGTCCTTTGACAGTCAGAAAAGTGACCAATAGCAAAAAGTTTCGATTCATGTCAGGCTGCGCGGATACTTCTTGCTGGTACATTACACCCCCTTTGCACGAGCATGGCTCACATCTATGTAATGGTAGAAACGAATAATGGCTATTTTCTCACCGGAAAACGACTTTTAAACATCTATATAAATATGTATTACCAACATGAACTAACGTTTCATACATGATTATATGTAAAAACATTGTGGCAAAATGACGCATTGCTCGTTTGACATTGAATAATAATAAGAATTTACCTACTTCAATAAATGTGATTGCTGGAACGAACAATGGCGGAGGACAACAACTGTAGTTATCTGCATAGTACTGTCGGTCGAACTCGTCCGGTAAAAATTCCCGGGCTATTTTTCTGACCATTTCTCTGAAGTAAGTGTCCGGTACCGGGTGCTGGTCCGGATTATACGGGTACTGATAGTGGTCGATCGGCACAAGTAATGTAGGACCTTCGTTCTCAACGGCTAGACGGAAACTTGAGTTACGTCTGTTGCTCATCTGCAATATTAATTTAAAACATACATTGTTATTAATTAACTTGTGCTGATGGTAGATTTCAATATGGTTATATTTTCTTATATTCTTGTTGTTAGTGACAAAAAAGCCCTGTGATTATATCTGTAATATTACGTATAGAACTTGAAGATCTCCTGTAGACTTCCATTTAAAAAAAAAACCCAAAAAACTGTAAATAAGTAATAATCAATATGAATTAATGTAATAGTACAACACGTGAAACACTATCATCACATAAAAATTATGGAGAAAATACTCGTCACAAGCGTTCTTTTCTATATGCCACAATGTTTTCGAAAATGGTCCACTGTAGGATTAAAACGCCTTCTGTAGGAGGAGATAATGTATAAATAGACATAAAAAAGGTGAAGAAATCAACACATAAACACAATTACAAAGAAATAAAAAAGAAACATAAATATATTTACCCATCACAATAAAATGAGCAGCGCTCTGGGAAAAAGGGATTTAACTCTTTACCAAACGACAAAATTTTAGACCAGTCCAAATTGAAAGCTTTTGCAGACGACAAAATAAATGTGAATTAAAAATTGAAATTTGTTTTTGGAAGAGTAGAAAACATTGTGGGAAAAGGAGAAAATGCTGGTTACCAGCATTTTCTCCTTTTCCCACAATGTTTTCAAAAGGCTCCTTTCTCAGGGTCGTTAAAAGTCGAGATTGTGTGGTAAAGGGTTAATTCAATCTTCGTGATCCATTATACCAAGCAAGTCATCACATAATCATGGATACATAAAATCCATTTTGTCTAACAACCGACAGAATCATGGTCGCAGGTAGACTGCTCTTTTGACACGCAAAAATTGACCAGTAGCACAAGTTCCGACTCAGGTTAGCCTGCGTTGACTGCGCAGGCTGACCTGGTTCGATACTTTTTACAGATGCATTAAACCTTCTCTTCACAGAGCATGGTTTAAATAATTTCCCACCCAAAAGTTAACTCTTTAGCTATTCCTTGTTTTATCCAAGAGATCGGTAGCACATAGCTCACCACAAAAACAGGAGCACTATAAATGTAAAGCTATATCCGTCAACCGTTTCCTCTATACCACGTGACAAAATTTCAGACTCATCCAAATTGAAAGCGTGTGCAGAAAACAAAACTGACTTTGGCCAAAATGATGAAGTTCGTCTTCGCAAGGATAGAAAAAACTGCGGAAAAATGAGAAAATGCTGGTTGCCAGAATCTTCTCCTTTTTCCACTGTGTTTTTAAAAAAGCTTTCATCCTTAGAGTCGTTTCAACATGGGATTGTTTGGTAAAGAGTTAAATCTGTATGGAACAATCCCTTGTTCTAACAAACCTGAAAAAGATGGCTTTGAAAACATGTTGGGAACGAGAAAAAAGCCGTAAACCAGCAGTGTGTTATTTTTCCACAAAGTCATGAAAGAATAACAGGCAAATCATCATTTTAGCCACTTGAAAATTTGTCGTCTGCAAATGCTTTGAAGTTGGGCAAGTCTGAAAAATGTTGTCGTCTGGTAAGGAGTTACGTGAGAATTACACATACATATTTTACAGAAACTGTTCGTCAAGTCTATATATATATACATATCTATCTATATAATATGGAAATGAGCGAGTCACCATGTATTACTCAGAAAATATCGAATCAATGAATGATACAAAGCATCTAGGGACTTTGGAAGGGTAAAAATTTTTTTAACTCTTTACATGACGGCAATCTTTTTAGGCTCGTCCATATCGAATGCATTTGCAGACAAGTTAGATACGAGTATGAGCCATGCTCTGGCAAAAGGCGGTTTAATGTATTTTCTTTATGAATGATACCAAGCAAGTCATCACAGTATTATGGATCCATAAATCCATTTTGTATAACAACTGAATCATGAGGTAAAATGGTCCTTTGACATGCACAAAATTGACCAGGTGCAACAGCGTTTCGACCAGCAGCCTGACCTAAGTCTATACGTTTTGCAGATACATTAAGCCCCCTTTTCACAGAGCATGGCTAAACTGTATTTGGCGCTAGAAGAGTTAATTCTAGAACTGAGTAAAACTTCTACTCAGCTATCCAAACATGCGAAACATTCGGAATATCAACTAGAACGGACACGCTTGCGGAAAATACTGTAGCAAGCAGATGTTCGAACTGATCATTTGAGCAATCGTAACAATCAAGAATTTTTTTGCGATTCCTTACAAAAACGTGACTGCAGTATAAGGCTCCTACGTAACCATGCAGTGGATGAAAAAAGAAATCTTATTACTTCTTTTATACTTAACCCCCCCCCCCAACACACACACACATCCAATAAATGATGCAGATATGCACATAGTTTTACAGGTACTTGTCCAATGTTTGCTTTAGGAACAACTAACAACCAACCAACGAATTTCAAAACTCAATTTAGAGATCGCCATTTGTTACGACAGCTCTCTCTGAACTTGAAACCTGCGCAGAATGATGCGCGGATGATTGACAAAATTACGTAGGTTAATGACGTACCAGTGGCAGGTGGCGTTCGAGAATACATAGTACATGTAAAAACCACAATTGTGCCTACTTCAAAACCTCTTTCTACCTTTTTTAAAGAGAAATAATTATCAGATCAATTTCAATTATGCCTTTATTATTGATTGCTTCATCGAACAATAAGATTATTTATTTCCGCGCTGCAAAGACTTTTGGGTCTACACTCTCCAGTGTTTCATGAGATATTCCAGACTGAGTGATACTTGGTTCTTTGAAGGTGTCCATTTCATTTAGCAGGCCGACGCCTGATTAATCTATCTTCTGTAGCAAACTTGAAGCCGACGACTTGTGTATTTGTTTTGCGTTTATATATCGTAGCCACCGGTTGCCCGTATGGGCGACACTCCTAGAAGCGTGTTAGTTATGTTACGAAGAAGAGTACAAGATCAGGGCAAAACCCATCCTAGGTTACGCCCGTATCTTTAACGTTCTCGGTGTATAGCTCTGTCACATAGGACCTCGATTTAAAGTCGCTTATAAAAGATAAAAGGTATTCTTTGTTGGCCAGCAGTGGGAATCGAACCTACACCCTCAAGTCTCCTGAGGTTACAAATCCCATGCTCTACCCCTTTGGCTAATTCCACTGGCGACTTTGAAAAGATACTTGTAAAATAGGGACAATAAAAAAAATGTTTAATAAGTGATCACTTGTGAAAATAGTAGAGCAAAGAAGAACAATTTCCTTTCGAAAAATACCCCTTTTGCCACAATGTTTTCGAAAGTATACAGAGTCACCGTCAGCCCATCCTGCATCTCACCTATCACAGTAAGTGATATTAATATATAAGTTTGAAAGTGTAGCTTACTCTTTCAGCGCCATAGGCAAAAACGGGGACTCTTGCTGACGGCAAAGATCAAGATCAACACAGCACAGAACATGCAGCCTGATTTTAGATCTATACCATCTGCGTGCTGAGTCAAGCTTATAACATACAAAAATCTGTCTGAGTCTCGATGGATCGTATTTATTGCCGCCAAAAGAGGTCGAGTTTATATACTTGGCGATTAAAGTTTAACTGGTCACCTTTATTAAGTAATCTGTATTTAGCAGGCATATTTTTGGTTTCCAGATTAGGCAGTTATGCTGTGTGCTTGTTTGCATTGTGTTTTACGCCGATTTTCAACATTATTTCGGTTACATCGCCGTGGCCAGCACACCTATTCATGGTTTCCTGGAATTCCTTTTACCAACACTTTGCACAATATCATTGTCTGGTTGCTTTCCCACATAACTATCGTCGAAACACTGATCAGTAAATAAGAGATGAGTGAATCCTGTCTCAATGACTATCATCATCGGAACGAAATTAGCCGAGCTGGGGATTCTCTGGTTTCAAGCATTGCACATTTCCGGCATGACACTTCAGAGCCTCGTACATGAATATGTGTTATAACTAAAAAAATGTTGAAAGCAGCGTAAAACACTATTCAATCAATCAATCATTGTACGTTTGTGACTGCTCTACCGGGCTCGGCATTTATCGTGAAATGTGCCTGTTCTACGCAAGCACCTGTGTTATACAGACACATTTTTGTTTCCCTAATGTGGCTGCTTAACTCATATCCTGCGAAATAAACAAAATGAAACTGTCAAGCTGATATTAAAAACCCATAATTTTGCTTTTTCATAGCTATTTTGGGGGAAAATATCTCCTTATCCGACCAGTGTAGATCAAAGATCAGACTGCACGTTCTGTGCAGTCTGATCTTGATCTACACTGTCTGCAAAGGGTTTCTGAGTCACGCTTAGCAGCCTAAGAGTAAATTAATATTGGTTGGACTTTAGCTTGCATTATAAACGTAAACGGTTAGGTAACACCGCTCTCTTTAATCATGGACATGAATTTTTTATTCGAGCATCGCTTGCGAGCTTGAATTCCGTTTATTACGCCTCGCATAATCCGTCATTCGATTTGAATAGGTATCTTTGTCACTAATTATGAATTAATAAATCTTTGGTTTGTGTCTCAAAAAGTAGTCAATAGCTTTAGATAATCAATCAAAACTAGCTACGAATGACTCTTTTGTTTAATTATCCCCTGAGAGTTTTTTCCACTAGTTTGCGCGTTTCTGTCCCTTGCGAATTTATGGTTATCTGTTTGATTCACGGTGATCGGAGCAGAACGACTGTTCCACAATGAGTGATAACATGGCAGCAAGGTGATACATCGAAGTTGGAATACAGATCCTGGGCCCGTTTTTTGTGTGGTGTTTAACGCAGGTTTCCACATTATTTCAGTTTTATCGCAGCGGCATGTGCATCAATCCATGCCTATCAAGAGTTTTTCCTTAACTAGCATTTCGCATGATATTCTTTCCGAGCCACTGGCTGCTTTCCGTCATAACCACCGTTATAACCGAGTGAGCTACCTGGCCCAGCCAAGGGACCACCAAGCGCTTTAGCCATTCAAAATTGTGTCACTGTTAAATTTAGAAAAGTTTTGAGAATGCAATACTTTGTAAATTTAGAATTAGACCAAGAATGCTGTTTGGAGTGGTTGGTGAATGCGGCTACTTAAATATTTAATGAAATTCCATTATCAGTACAACACACATTCTGATGGCTGCTTTCCGACACACACCAAATCGAAATAATGTTTTTTCTGTGAGAGAGGAATAAATTCCGTGGGTAAGACCTTTTCCGATTCTAAGAAAGAACTTTGGCTGTCCCATACCTACAACCCCTGACTTGGTAACAATGATTGTTGTCAATGGGCTGTTTGAGCTCAGCTATAAATATAAACCCATATCCTGCAAAATAAGTTAAATGAAACTTTCAAGCCGATAGTAAAAACCAGAATAATGTCACTTCAAACTTATTTTTTGTAGAAGAATATCTCCTCATCGGACAGTGTAGATTCAAGATCAGACTGCACGTTCTTAGCAGTCTGATCTTGATCTACACTGTCCGCAAAATGTCAGTTAGTCGCGCTTAGCCGCTTAAGGGTAAGAATTAGATCTAGTAGGTCGTTAGTATTTGTTAAAAAAAAAGGGAATGTCTTTTTTAGTCAATTCATTCCTTCGAATTTACTTTATGTAGTAGATTCGAATTATGACATCTTTGAGGTTTCGAGTTATTACTATACTCCGACAAATTTACAAGTTGCTGTGTTTAAAGGGCCGGATTCCCCCTGTAGTATTTGGTTTTATACGTGAAGCCTAGTTTGCCAACGGTTCATGTTTCAAATGCCTGACACAAACAAGGGACAACAAGTAGATACATGCGGTTGTCCAATCTGACCAATAAAAGGGCCAGCTGATGCGTAAGTAATACTAAATTAACCCTTTATCAAACGATCTGAGGGTTTCACGATCTCGTGGTAGGAAGCTTTTACAGTTGACATTGTTTTTAGTGTTTACTGCTATCTTGCAAAATTTCTGAAGGGTTAGGCTTAAGATCAGACTACGCCTTGTGTACATTTTGATCATGATTCATAATATGTTCAAAAGCGCCTAAAGCGCATTACGAATTAAGAATGAACCAAATGGACGGGCTACGACTTTGCTTACTGATTTCATGAATCATACGTTTTAGGTACGGTAACACTTTACTGATGTAAAAGAAATCAAAGTGCTTGCAGTACTGAAGCACTGTTTCTTTGACCTCTTCGGGATTTACACCACTTACAACTGTAGTTTTGTTATACCAAAACTCGCCATTATTTTTGGGATTTATCAAACAAAGTTTGAGCTCTGAGGTGCTAAAGGGCACACATGATCAGCATAGGTGGCAGGGATCGAACAAGGGTCAATACCAATCAAGCGCAATGACTACAGAGTTAAATGAAAAGCTGGCAACTTTCTTTTTTACAGTTCGCTTTTTGCCGTACCTCGTAAACAAATTATATAGCGATGAAGTTTTCTCTGTAAATAATGATTCGCTCGAAAGGCATATTGTTCCACTTTTGACCATGTTTCAACTCTATCATGGCAAAAACTCTTTAACTTGTGTGTTTCCTGGTTTTAGGTTTGTAATTGTTCCATAGCGATTCGGTTAAGTTACTTAGACATTCGATGCAAGGAAAAAAATCTTAAAGTCATATAGCATGTTTGATTTATTTTTCATAGCAGTAACATACTTTCTTGACGGTGGTTCCCATTGTAACTTCCAGTTTTAATAAATCTGCTCTTCGTAAATGCTGATAAATTTTCAGCCTAAACATATTAAGTTCACTACCATAAAATGTTGACCATCAAATTTTTAAACTTTTCATTTTGACAGCTTGTTTAGTGTGTGAATTACTATCTCAGTCATTTAATTTTCTTTGACGGATCGATTGATAGAAAAAGTCGAGAAAAAAAATGTTGATTAACATTCCATATCTGCGGCACATTTTGTCGAGTCGCTATTCTATGCCCTGTCAACAGTATTTTAGTTATTCCTCGTCAGTTTACTCATTCACGACAACTAGGACAGAACCATGAGCCTCGGTGGACCGAGCATATTTTGTTGATTTTGCTGCACCATCGCCTTTGGTTGACCTCGGAGTCAATAACAGTCTAGCGTTGTCTGCGCATGTCATATTCTTCGAAGGTTGACCTTTCCGCTATGACGTATCCCTATCCTACACTGGATAATATTAACATGCGGTGCACATAAACTAAATCCAGCCGCTAAAAAGTAGCAACTAGAAAGGGGCTAAAGATAATTCGTCTGTGGAGAAATCAGGCCTGTTTCCGCCCCATATTTCTTAGAAATATGATAATTTGAAACGGGATAAAATAAAAAAAGAATATCATTGTTTACTGCAAATCTTTTCATACACTATCTAAATACAGATTTATGGAAATCAGGATTTGTGCAGGGTTTTTCATGGACATCAACAACAACAACAACAACAAATATGTCCCCACCATGCTGGGCTTATGCTGGGCTATTTTCTAGGCCTATATGGTAAATGACTGGTGCATAGGTTGTATGCTAGCTAACCATGGCTTGATGAATCATACCAGTTTATGTTGCTGTGAATAAACGTATATTCTTTTTTTGAAAATCGCGGTACCGATTGCCATTTTGTAAAGTATTCCGGTTCAGTACTCAGAATGCCCAAATAGATAAATATGTATTTGAAAAAAAAATGCCACCAAGCGGAATATAATGTCAGTCTAGCTTGGAAATGAATAAAAAAGCAGAACGAGAGAGAGAGAGAGAGAGAGAGAGAGAGAGAGAGAGGACAGCTTGAAAAACAAGACAAGGAATAATATCTCATCAAAATCAGTAGAAAAACGTTATCAGGAAAGGTCCTAAAATCGCAAAAATAAAAAAAGTCTTTTGCTACTGCCTGGTCAACCTCTTACCAAATAAATCCGACCGTGAGGAAGAAGACGTTTGAAAACATTGTTGGTAAAGGAGAAAATGCTGGTTACCAGCATTCTCTCCTTTTCCACATTTTTAACCGTTTCTAAAACGAATCCCATCATTCAAATCCCATTTAATTTGTCGTCAGCAAATGCTTTCAATTCGGACAAATCTATATATCTGTCTTGTGGAAAAGGTTAGTGTTCGATTCGTAGTCTATAGATAGAGGTTCTGTGTTAGATCACCGTAGGCGGCAATGAATGCTTGGCATTTGGCCTCGGGAAGGGCACCGCAACGGCACACCTCATAATGATGAAACCCAGAATTATATGAATTAGTGAGCTGTCGCAGTGATATGACTAAAATATTGTTAAAGCGACTTCAAACAGCATTCAACATCTTTCAAATTTACAGTATCGAAGCTAAGACAGGGTTGTCAATGCGATGTATAGATTTTGTGTAACTCACAAGTACAATACGACAGCACCGTTCTACTTGCCTCCCTTTCAAAGTTAAGCATACCGTAATCTTATATTTGTCGACCAGACCTATTTCACGGGGCTCTGCTTTGTTTGCTTTTTTTCTCGACGTAGCTGAGTGGGCTGGCTTTTAGCCTACTTGTGGTATTGTCATATTCGAATGAATAAATAGAAACTTGCAATTGGTCAAAAATAGGATCATGTTTATTCAACGGACCCCTGCAGGCCTATTTGTGCGCAAATTTTCGCCGTCTACTTAAAGAAAATATTGTTAATGGTTTTCTAGCACTTACTGCGCCTCTTTTGCTCTGTGGAAACGCATTGCATTATTAATCATAAGAAATGAGTTCGAATTCCGGCAAAAACTATTTCCGAGACTTGAGGAAAGTCAAAGCGACCAGCTTTATTCCTCTCTCGCTGCTGAACCCTTTATCAAACAGTCCAGTGTTTTAATGACACCTGAGAAAAGAGACTTTTGAAAACATTATGGGAAAAAAAAAAAAAGAAAATGCTGGTAACCAGCACATTCTTCTTTTCCCGCAATGTTTTCTACCCCTTCAAAGACAAATCTCATCAATATGAATTCGTCGACTACCAATACTTTCCATTTGCACAATTCTTAAAATTTCGTCTGGTAAGAATGAATTAAAATGGTCTATTCTTTGTTTGTTAGGGATATCGAGAGCATTTGGGTTAGGATGTACTGCCTTTACTGGTTATAGACACACCAGACATTCACGGACAGGCGCACTGGCCTAAGTGTCAAAGTTGAAATGGAACACATTTTGAAATGTTCAACACCAACCAACCAACCGACCGACCGACCGAAAATTGTACTAAGGGAAAAGGAGAAAAAAGCTGGTCACCAGCATTTTCTGATTGCCCTACAATAATTATTTATTACCTATCGTAAAAATATTGAATTCCATCTTTTTAACTAATTTTGATACGGCCACTATAAATGCTTTTAACTTTGGATGTGGGTAAAATATTGTCGTTTAGCAAAGAGTTTAAATAAATCAACTAGATACCTACTATGTTAACAAATTCCTGGAATGTTATAAAGGTGTATCGGCTCGCCGCACACTTCATCTGAAATACCTGTAGAATGTGAGGGTCCGCCAAGCGGCGTAACTCTGGATCGTCTATCATCTGTCTTAGCGCCCATACGGTTATCTCCCCGCAATTGAGTTCGTCATACTGAAATTAGAATCGATTGCCTAGTTTTATTTTTTCTCCCTTTTTTAAGAATCTATCTCGAGGTTTAGTTAAGCCTCAGGCTGTAAATCACGACTCAACGACCTTTTGCGGAAAGTGTAGATCAAGATCAGACTGCACAGAACGTGCAGTCTGATCTTGGATCTACACTGTCCAATTAGGAGACTTTTTTTTTGTCCAAAATACCTTTGAAATAGCAAAATTTGGGTTTTTACAATCAGTATGAAATTTTCATTTCACTTAAAGATACATCTTTACTCATTTACAGCCAGTTTTAAAAACCCATTCCATCTTTATCTTATCAAACTATAATCATTCTTGTATCTTCATGTCAAATGTTGCCCCTGACGGCTGCAAGGTTGCACAGATTTCAACGGACTGAAAAAAACATTTCATTTTTTTGCGGTCTTCAAAGAAATGACTGTTTTCGTGTCGGGTTCTAAAGGGACAAACCCCTCGAGTTTCTCTGTCCCTTAAACCACATATATTGGTAATTTATCCATTTTTACACATCTGACCAAATTCTGAGCCATTCCACATAGTTTCAAGTTTTAACGGCGTTTTTTCACCTGGCTGTAAGGATGTACCTTTAATAAAAGGGTTAAGGGTTAAAAGAAAGAGAAAGATGACATGAAAACAGTCGGAGAAATTAAAATCTGCTTCCACCATGCTTTTTGAAAGTAGTCTGCTGCAGACAACAAGTAGAAATGCACTCACCAATCATTCTATATATTTCGGTTCTAATAATAGATCTCAACATTCGCATCTGAGGGGCTGAGGCATTCATCTAGGCCAATCAGATGGCTAGTCTTGAAATTTGCGAACGCACTTGATTTTCAGAACGTTTGGTCAATACGGCCAAGTTATATAAGCCGTGCTCTGGCAAAAAGGAATCTAATGCATCTCTGGGATGCATTATACAATGCAAGTCATCTCGTAATTATTGATCAATAAAAACAGTTTTAACTAGCAACCGACTTAATCCTGAGGTAGGTGGTCCCTGGACATGCAGACAATTTACCAAAAGCAAAAGGTCAGCGTGCGTGGACTGCGCTGGCTGACCTGGGTCAATATTTTTTTTCAGACGCATAAAACCCTCTTTTCATTGAGTATGACTCAGATGAATTTGCATTTTTATTCGGTTTCAGTAAGTTCCTGAGATTGAGTCATGTCATTTAACGCGTAGTTTTTTTTTTTTAATTTAAAATTATTTCAGTTAATCTGAGAGTATAATTATTTCAAAACGATCGGGTGGGGCGGAAAAGAAGGGGGTTTACATTACTTACCTTTTCGAAGATACAACGCCATTTCTGCAAAGAAAGAAAATAAAAAATGTTTCATTTAATACTTGAATGGATGGCTAGATGAATGGATAGATGGGTCGGTGAATGGATAGATGTAAAATGGTCAGAAGGACGTATGGATAAATTGATTTGATTGATTGATAGATTGACAGATTGGTGGATTGACGGATCCATGGATCGATGGGTAGGAGGATGGAAGGATGAATGCATGGATGGATAGATGATTGATGGTTAGGTGGATCAATGATGGATAAATGGTAGGATGGAGTAAGCGATGAATGGAGAGAATGGTGGTTGGGTTGGTTGTTGGATGGATGGATGAAATAGATGGATGTAATTTTGGAGGAAAGGATAGGTGTATGTATGGATAGACAGACTGATCGATTCATGGATAGGTGGGTAGGAGGGTTGATGGGTGGATGGATATATGGTTTAATGACTAGATGGGTTGATATTATATGCATGGGATTGACTTTGAATCAGGTAAGGCACGGACGGATGGACGAACAGACAGATTGAAAGAAAATGAATAGCAGGCAGGCAGGCAAGTGGGCGGGTTGATGGATGGATGGATGTATGGATGGATGGAGGGAGGGAAGGGTGGGCAGATGGACAGAGGGACGGACAGACAGACACACAGACACACGGACAAACACAGAAAGATACATTAATCAATAATGTTTAAGAGGCTGCGTCATGTTCACTTTATTCCGTTCCTAAATCCTTGCAGACATATTTATTCGGCGACCTGAAGCAAATTTTACGAGATCGCAAACGCCTGTAGGAACTGTCTTCGCGTTGGGATTAACGATCCTATTGTGACAACCCATCATCCCCTGAAACAAATCTGCAGCACACGACTTTCCAGGCATGCTAGCATAATAATATGAGCCATACTCTGTGAAAAGGGGGCTTAATGCATCTACGAAAAGTATCGACCCATGTCAGCCTGCGCAGTCCGCGCAGGCTGACCTGGGTCGAAACTTTTTGCTAGTCGTCAATTTTTTCCATGTTCAAAGGGCCATGTTACCTTGTGATTTAATCAGTTGTTAGACACAATGGATTTATGGATCCATAATTATGTGATGACCTGCTTGGTGTGATGAATCACGGAGATCCATTAAACCCTCTTTCTGCTATCATTTAATACCGAAAATAATCATCGATTTTCAAAAAATGAATGCCTGTGCAAACATTGAGACAGAAGGAGAAATCGCTCTCGAGCAATTTCTTCCTATGTCACAATGTTAAAAAAAATAACACGCTGGTGCAAAATGGGGGAAAAATATCGTCTGCGAATGGTAATGTGTTAACCCATTAACCCATTACCTTGAAGAATGGGTTTTAGACATGCCGCTAATAACTTCAAGAGGACATTTTTTTTTTGTAAGAAATGAAAATTATCTTTCCTAAATGATATTGAAAACGTTGTTGGAAAAAGGAAAAAGTTGTATTAGCATACAAATAACTTTTTTCCCGTCATTTTTCAAGACCTTTGTGATAGCAGGAGACTTGTTTTTTAAGTTATTTGTGAAACAAGTGTTTTCAGACGATAAAATTTGAAGGCACTTGCAATAGCAGACGACTTCAAATAAGATTAATTCGTTCTCCGATACTGGCACCCATTTTGTTATCAAATATTTAACAAACGACTTTTGTGTGTGTTCGTCTGCGCTAGAAACACACGTGTACATTTACAAGAATTAAAGAGATATCCTCAAATAAAGCATTTTTTAATTGTCTCTGATACTAGGAGAATTTAGAAAACATCGTGAAAAAATGGAGAGAAATGTGTAACTTTGAGAAAAAAAAAACAAAATTTATGTTGATCTCTTAACACCGTCATATGGCAAGTAAGCCAATTTCGCAAGTGCTAGGCTATACCCGTTCTCTCCTGCAGCACTGATTTGTTGTCTTTCATAACACCGTGTTTGCAGACCTTGCAAAATACAATTTGACTTCATCTCTGTGGAAAGTAGTACTTAAACGGTGCCACCTTGAATAACAGTAATGTCAACTGACGCTAATTTTCCTTAAATGATTCAAAATTCTTTTGTAATATTTGCCATAAACATTATTCAGTCCCTATAAACTTGTTGTACAAATAATCGAAAAGACCTCACGAATGTTTAAGTGAAACGGTGGCTGATATTCTATATATGACATCCTGTAGGCGTCTACTTTGTTCATTTTCGACCGAAGCTATGCCCTTAGAAGACAGTTTTGTATTTTCTATATATGGATATTCTCCCTCTTGTTTTACAAACAAATCTAAAAGTCCAATGGGGTCAAAAAAACTTCTTATTATTTGATAAACATTTTATAATCAAATCTAATACACAGAGGCTCTTTTGGCTTCTGCGGGTGGTGGCGATCGATAAGAAGCTGCACGGAACATGACCCCATGTTCATATAACATTTGAACTAAGCTCAATGAAAATGAGACGTGAAAACCTAGGATTGTGTGGTAAAGGGTTAAAGAAACATTGGCTTTTTGGCATGATTGCGTAAAAACTGTTGTTTCTTTCTTTCTGTTTTGCTATCGTCTATCATTCTTGGACCACCTTTGGAATCAGTGTGGCTTCAGTGCTAGTAATCCATCCTCTTTCTCACAATGTTTTCATACTTCCCGAGTATGCAACCTTTATTCACAGTCTTCTGCAAGTTTGTTACTAAGGAGAAAGTCAGTCTTATACCTATGCTTTTACATCTAACATCTTATTTTAATGACCCTTGATGATTGCTTCGTGGAAAGCCAACCAGTGCATGCGCCTTGATGCTGGTAGTTGCAAAGGTTGACAACGCTCATTTGAGGATACGAACCCGGAAGCTCTGCATTGAGACGCGTACATCACTGTCCCCCACAAAAGTGGACATAGATAAGAGTGAGCCATATAACTTGAGAATAGTTTGACAATCAGACAGAAAATTTTGCGCTTACAGAGTAGAGTTCCGGATGGTCAAACCATCCGTAATGTATGTTTGAGCTCTGTAGTGTCATGCCCAAGGACTATACTGCGTTACCAGCGACAACTTCGGCATTGAACCTGGATTTTCTGATTGTTGATCCATCACTACTGGGCTGTTTAAAATATGCCGAAATCTAAAGCTATTTGAAGGGTGGAAAACATAAGTCATAATTTACGGATTAATATTATGATTTTTCTCTAATTCTGATAGTGATTACTATTAGCACTTCTTTGGTTTGAATTAAACGAACCATTGTCTGTGAAAAGGAGGTTTAATGCATCTGCGAAACGTATCGACCCAGGTCAGCCTGCGCAGTCCGCGCAGGCTGACCTGGGCCGAAACTTTTCGCTATTGGTCAATTTTTCTGTATGTCCAAGGACCAGTCTACCTCATGATTCAGTCGGTTGTTAAAACAGTGGCTATAATGGATCCATAGATATTTGATGGCATGAGTACTGTAATGCATCACGGAGATGCACAAAGCCCCCTTTTGCCAGAGCATGTCTCAAATTGTTTACGGTCACTCGTTGATTTGATGATTATAACGATAACTCGTATAGATTTTTTTGTTGATGCTACTTCACAACTCTACGATTTATTCATGATCACCACCTATGTGTATTTTGGGCCGCGGGCCTTTATTTCAATAGGTGATCGATCGGGCCACTCCTGTGCCTTGTAGATATGTTGGGAATAGTTTGACATGCTTCCAAAAATTTGATGCGCTAATAATAGGAGACGGCACAGTCGATATTATGTCGATATTATGTATATTGTATAGAGAGCACTTCTGGTCCAGTTTATACAGAGCCTCAATTTGGTAATGTTTCCTGTTCGTCTAAATGTGACCATATCATTTGGTATTTTGACTTGAGCAAAGTAGTAGAATGAATTGTCGTAAGCTTACACCATCAGGATTTCTTCAGTGAATCAAACTGAGCCTGTGTAGTTTAACCCTTAAGCTGCTGAATAAATGAAACCAAAATTTCCACTCAATAGTACAAACCTAAATATTGCGATTTCAAAGTTGATTTCAACGGGGGAACAATACCGTATCGGACAGTGTAGATCAAAGATCAGACTACACGCTCTGCGCAGTCTGATCTTTATCTACACTTTCCGCAAAAGGCCACTGAATAGCGCTTAGCAGCCTAATAGTTAATAGTACATCGCTTTCAACAATATTTCTGTCATATCACTGCGACAGCTCAATTATTTATGTCCTCCCGTGGGCTAGACCAACAGAACCAATGACAAAGTAGTGGCAATTATTTTTTTCTCAAATAGATATAAATAGATTTGAGACATGCTCTGTGGAAAGAGGGGTTTAATGTATCTGTAAAAAGTATCGACTCGTCTCAGCCTGCGCGGACTGCACAAGCTGACATGAATCGAACCCTCTCCATCCAGTCGATGGCCAGACAAACTGGATTTTGTGGTTGCATAATTAGATGACGACGTGCTTGGTATGACGCATCACGGAGATGCATAAATGATAATCAAAAGTTGTGTTACTTTTAAATTCAGAAAATGATCTTAAAAAAAGGTTGGTGAGTACGGGTCCAGATCTTCTACAGATAGTCTCCTCCGTAACAGACACATGGCAACACAGACTCCCTCGTACTAAAAGGAAGTAAATAGGAGCTGTGTCTAAAGAAATTACTTAACACTTATCCTCCTAAAAAAGTACAATGAAAAATTTCAAGTCGATAGTAAAACCCCAAATTTTACTATTTAGGTGGTATATTTTTGGGAAAGATATCTCCTTATCGGACAGTGTAGATCCAAGATCAGACTGCAGGTTCTGTGCAGTCTGATCTTGATCTACACTCTCCGCAATAGGTCAGTGAGTCGCGCTTAGCAGCCGAAGGGTTAAAACAAGCAAAAAGACCCGGATGCAATACTCAACGAACTATATCAGAAATTTCCTCTAACATAAGATTCAAACTCAATGAATAAATGTTTATATTTTCGACACTTGTAACGAAGACCTGGAAAATATCCCATGAATATTAATGAACCTGGCAGGATAGCAGACAAGTTCCCATCGTGATTTTAACCATTAGGCTGCTAAGCACGACTCACTGACCTTTTGCGGACAGCGCAGATCAAGATCAGACTGCACAGAACGTGCAGTCTGATCTTTGATCTAATCTGTCCGATAAGGAGATATCTTTGATAGGCACCTCGCGAGTATTGCGTTGGTAATCATCGAGAGTGAGGGATATAAGTTGAACGACTAGTTTCACAATCGATATAAAATTAATGAGCCATGCTCTGTGAAATGGGGATTGAATGCATCTGCAAAAAGTATCGACCATGTCAGCCTGCGCAGTCCGCGCAGGCTGACATCGGTCGAAACTTTTTGCTATTTGTCAATTTTCTGAATGTTAAAGAACTGTTCTACCTCAATATCCATTTGATCTTTAAACTAAATGGATTTTATGGCTACATGATTATGTGATGACTTGTTTGGAATAATGCATCTCGGAAATGCAATAGACTCTCGTTTGCCAGAGCATAGCCCAATTAGGTCTACAGCAATTAGACGTTATAGAGTATTTCGTTACTCAAGGCGCCAAATACGACCAGAATCCAATAAAGCCGTTATTATGTCAAGCTATTGGATTTTATTGAGCGAACATAACTGATGTCTGTCTTACGTTCCTGCTTTGCTTATTAAGCTACGCAGTTAGCTCACGCTACATAGACTGGCTACTCGCATTTCCTCCATTTCCAACAGAATTTTAAAAACCCATTTTCAGATTACTCTAAACAAAGGATTGTTTAGTAAAGCGTTGAGCATGAATCTTAGTTCTTTGTCAATGTAGAATGATTGTGGAGGGACAGCAATGTAAAACTATACGGTCAACCTCCCCTTCGCCAGATGCCTTTGGATGAATATGATGATGAACGTGGTCTAACGTTAGAACTAGTCCAGAGAGCGAACTATAATCAGAGTCCTAGAAAAGAGAGAGTGATGCTATTCTAAATCCATTATTTCTCTCCTAAACCCTATGTTGTGGGTACTCATTAGAATCGTCTCTATGTTGTGGGTACTCATTAGAATCGTCTCTTTGAGACGATTCTAATGAGTACCCACAACATAGGGTTTAGTGGAGAATGATTAATATTTTCAGTTTTGAAATCAAATTCACCCCAATCTGGAGCCCTGCTGTATTGAACCAATAATATAAAAGAACGCTATTGGGGAGGGTTTTTTATTATGCAAACATGTGAGCAATTTCCCATTTTGCCACATGTTTTCACCAGCGGTCTTCGATAGAAACGCATTCGTCTGCAGGTGGCAATATGGTAAACATATGAGCCATGCTTTTGCAGAAAGAGAGCTTAATGCACCTCCGTGATGCATTATACCAAGCAAGGCATCATATAATTATGCTTCCATAAAATCCATTTTGTCTAAAAACTGGCGGAATCCTGAGGTAGAATGATCCTTGGACATGTAAACAGTTTACCCATAACACATTTGCTTTTTTTTTTTTTTTTTCAAAATAACAGATTTTTTTTTTTCATGGTATTTCCTATTTTGACAAGTAAATGGCTCTGACCGGTGGGTAAACTCACCGGAGCGAACAGGATCTATAATCGAACTCGACCGGGCTTAACCGGATCAGATTGAATAACCAGAGTGGACCGGATCGTACAATTACTAATCTTGTATGGACCAACCAAGTTTTGTCTTTTCTAGAGCCGCTTATTCCGCATTCGCTAGTCTGTCAGTACTTTCAGTAGTTTGATATTACCCAAGGTGCCTCATTCAAATAGATCCAGTATAGCTCTGTTATTATGTAACCTTATTTGCTTTCCTTACACGAAAATATATGTCTGTAAAACGTAGAGCTCCCGTCTTTTTGATGCTAAACACGTGCAAAAAAACGATGCAAAAGAGAGCTAAAACGGTTCATTTGTTGATTATTTAACCGTTAGGCTGCTAAGCGCAACTCAATGACATTTTCGGGCTGTGTAGATCAAGATCAGACTGCACAGAACGTGCAGTCTGATCTTTGATCTACTCTGTCCGTTAAGGAGATATCTTTTCCCCCAAAAGTAACTTTGTAAAAGCAAATTTTGGGTCTGTGCTATAGGGCTGAAAGTTTCATTTCTCTTATTTAGCATGATAAGGGTTAAGTGAGTTCTAAAAAGATAAAATGGGTATTGTTGGCCAGTAACTGGGACCAAGATGTTATAATTCTGAGGCTGTTTTGGCAAGAAGATATCGATTTATACTGGAATGCCATAATTGGTAAGTAGAGAGAGAGAGAGAGAGAGAGACAGACAGACAGACAGAAAAAGAGAGAGAGAGACAGGGAGAGAGAGGAGGGAGAAAAGGCAGACAGTGGGGCAAAAAGGCAAACAGGCAAACGGATAGACAGATAGAAGGACGGATGGGCGGACGGACAGGTTGACGGATGGATGGGCGGGTGGGCGGGCGGACGGACGGACGGACGGACAGACAGACAGTGAGAAGGTACAGGCAGACGGACAGACAGGCAGGAAGACATACAAGTAGGTACAGAGAGGCAGACAGAAAAATAAACAAACACATAGAGACGTAGAGACAGACAGAAATTAATAAGACATAGGTGAAGCGTGCTCACATCTGTCTCTAAGTCTTCAATCGATCTTATTTGTACCATATCGTTACCATGGATACCCCGTGTCCATTCTGCTGCCATTCTCACGTTTTTTTTTTGCCTCCTCAGTTATCCATAATATATTTCCTACTTTTCCATAGTAAATCACACCGCGTTTCATCCATTATTTTCCTTTAGATAATCGTTGTTTTACAGAACTAGAAAATTGTCCCCATGGCTTCCACAAAATCCGTTTCCCGTTATTCAAGGGGTTTCAATCCCTTGCCTGTCTTTGCAATCCCAGTGTCATTTCATTGTGGACTTTTATCTATCCATATATTTATTGGACATATAGTTCATTATATTCTTGAAATGCTATATTTTTAACCCTTTATTACACAATCCTAACTTTTAGTGAATCCAGGAAAGAAGGCGGTTGAAAAAATTGTGAGAAAAGGAGAAGATGCTAGTAACCGGCATTTTCTCCTTTTGCCACCATGTTTTCTACCCTTTCAAAGACAAAACCAATCATATCTGAATATGAAATTCAGTCACTGCACAAAATAGCTGACTATTGCAAATTTCGCTCTTTACCCAAAGCCAAATTTTAAGCTTGTCCAAATTGAAGGGACATGCAGATGACGGATTAGATTTAGAGTAAATGGCGGCCTTTTTTTTAGATAGGGTTGGGAAAAGGAAAAAAAAAATGCTGGTCACCACCATTTTCTCCTTTTCCCACAATGATTCCTAAAGCCTTTTTTTTCAGGGTCGTTAAAACTTGGGACTGATTGGTAAAGAGTTGAGAATGTTTTGGTTAGAATATCTAACAAAATATCGGACGGTATAGTGCCAAGATCAGACTGCACGTTCTGTGCAGTCTGTTCTTGATCAGCACTGTCCGCAAAATCTCATGCTTACTCATGCTCACTTTTCCCTTTCTGAATTATATTTTGTTATTTTTACCATTTTCCGTTGCAAAGCACACAATAAATGACGTATCCATTTTTCCGTTACATTATCGTACAAAACTTCAGATAAAACTGGTTAAACGTTCCCATAGCTATACTACTAAATCCGTTTTCTGGTATTCTTGGAGTTTCGCTAAACCTTACAGCGCTGAATATTTTTCTCCGTTACAAGACAAAATAAATAAGCATTACTCTGTGAAAAGGGGGCTTAATTCATCAGCAGAAAGTATCGACACATGTCAGCCTGCGCAGTCCGCGCAGGCTGACATGAGTCGAAACTTTTTGCTATTGGTAAATTTACTGCATGTCACAGGACCAGTCTACCTACCACCTGATTTAGTCGGTTGTTAGACAAAATGAATTTAATGGATACATATTATATGATGACTTGCGTGGTATACTGCATTACGGAGATGAATTAAGCTCTTTTTTTCCAGAGCGTGGCTCAAATAGATATCACGACAACAATGCTGCTTCAGATAGGATATTTCTGAAATAAGGGGGGGGGGGGGAAAGGGGAGTGTGGATCCAAGATTGGACTGCACAGTTTTTACAGACTGACCTTCATCTGCTCTAACCATAATCCGCTTTATACTCTTTTAACCGTTTCGCCTCAAAGGGACCTTTTAAGATTTTCTTTGCTGCATTTTTTTTTCTTCTAAACGCCGATAAGACCTACAAATTTTTTTTTTTCTGCAAACAGATATGAAAAGGTTACTATAAATGATTGCTACATAGCAATGGTCTTCCCATGAAACGAGGTCTTCCCCTGAAACAAGGTAAAAATCGACCATTAACCTGGTAAGTGCGACTCACTGACCTTTTGCGAACAGTGTAGATCAAGATCAGACTGCACAGAACGTGCAGTCTGATCTTGAATCTACACTGTCCGATAAGAAAATATATTTTTTCCTAAAAGTAAGTTTGAAATAGCATTGTACCAGTTTTTACTACTGGTTTAAAAATTTTATTTTACTTATTTAACAGGATAAGGCTTAATCGTCCCTTGACCGTGACAGGATTGATATTGAGCCACACATCTTCCAAGCGTTTTAGAGTGCCTTTCAATTAGGTTGTCCAGTGCTAACATTATAAGGACGTTTGTTGTCAATAAAAAATAAATTCTGAGATAAAAAGCATCACTTTGGTAGCTTTGTGGACATATATTCCAATACTGTTTCTAGTAATTCGGTCATCTATAAATTAAATTACTAGAAAGAGATTTTTATCCCTAGGCTGTTTACAGCGACCCAATACGCTTTTGCGGACAGTGTACGATCCTATACGCTTTAACGCACAGTGTAGATCAAGATCAGACTGCACAGAATGTGCAGTCTAGATGTGCAGTCTGATCTTGGATCAACACTGTCCAATATCATGCTTTTTTTTTCTCGGGCAAAAACAAGTTAGAAAAATGGAAAAAAAAATAAGGACTGGCTGGAAATGTATGTTGAATTTCTGTTGTATTTTAATCCTTTACCAAACAAACCATTGTTTAAACGATCCAGAGGAAGAAAACTTTGAAAACATCATGGAAAAGGAAAAAAAAGGACAAAGTAAATATTTGTTTCTGTGAAGCCTGATTTCAGGCTAGATCTATCACCCCCCATTTAAAAAAAAAACGAGAATTGGTTTTTGTGGGGGTTGGGGTCATTCTTTTCACCTCTTCTTTTGCCGATAAAAAAAAAATCTCACCGTATCGGACAGTGTTGATCAAAGATCAGACTTCACGTTCTGTACTGTCTGATCTTGATCAGCACCGTCCGCAAAGGTGCACTTAGTCGTAATTAGCAGACAAGGGTGTCTAGCTCGATAATGAGATAGACGTGAAAATGCATCATGCATTTTTCAGAATGCATGCCAGCATGTTGTTTCTGAAATGCTATCCTTTTATGAAAATCGATCAGGTGATATTGGATTGGCTGGCAAAAAGTCAAACCTCGATTTAATACTGGAGCTGGCTTGCAGATAAAATATTTCGTCTCACAGTTGACTATTTTTCAAAGGGAAAACAATCTTTTACTCTTGAAAGCTTTTTTTCCCGCGCTGAATGCTGTGTGGGGGTCGTGACCATACCCCAGTTCCTCACAGAAATGAGTAAGATTAAGGCATAAATACAAAATTCTATGTAACAACAGGAAACATAATTGAAAAATGAAGATACGTCAGCGGTGTCAAGTAATTGCATTCTCCACATTATATTGTGCAAATAATTGTTTATTTTGTCAGAAAATTTAAAGGCCCAACAGCGGCCAAAAGTAAACAATTTGGGTGTTAAAATGCATTTAAATTTAAATCATACCATTTAAAGGTAAAAATGATTATGAAGATGACAATCTGTTATTAAACGATCGGTCCAAGTGTCGGTCGCTGGCAGATAAATGAATATGAAAAGTAGGTCGCTCTATCTTTTGTTTACTTTTTACCTGGTCTTAAAAGTCTTTTCTTTTTTTGGGGTCAGCGACTAACACATGGACCGACCGTACAGTAACAGATTGTCATCTTCACTATAAGGTACATACTCTTATATGGTATTATAAGGATTTAAATGAGACACGCTCTGTAAAAAGAGGGCTTAATTCATTTGCGAAAAGTATCGACCCATGTCAGCCTGCGCAGTTCGCGCAGGCTGACATAGGCCGAAACTTTTCGCTATCTTGAAATTTTCAGGATGTCAAAGGATAATTCCAACTCATGATTCAGTCGGTTGTTTGTCAAAATGGATTTTATGGATCCATAATTAGGTGATTTCTTGCCTGGTACAATGCATTTCGGAGATGCAATCATGAAGCCCACTTTTGCCAGAGCACAGCTCAAATGTACTTTAACACCCGCATTGCTTTCTTTTAGTCGCTATTGGGGTTATAAGCTTAATGTACAACTTAACATTGCTCTGTTTTGGCAGGTTTTTGGATTAATATCGATACTGATCGGTCATTGTATCAAGCTTTTGAGACTCTGTCGAGCTTACAATATATTTCTAAGACAGCTGTATGCATATGGCGTGCAACACACGAAAAGGGACTTTCGGACATATGCGTATAAGTGTGTCGTCCCAGATAAGCCTGTGCAGTCTGTGACTAATTAGATACGATACTTCCCGTTTTCGTGTGATTTTCTGTTTCACGAAAGTCTACTGTATGAAAAAATCTTATGTTTTCGTAAAGTGCCGTCTCGGATTAGCCTGTGCAAACTGCGCAGGCTAATCCGAGACGACACTTTACGCAAATGTCCGAAGGTCCCATTTCGCATATTGCGGGCCATATGACAATGAGCATGTCAGACCGAAACAGAACGTATTTACACTGTTCTGTTATATGCTCATTTGACTTGCAAAATCACCCTTGAAAATGAGCCATGCTCGGGCAAAAGGGAATTTAATTCTTGTCTGTAATATGTGATACCAAGCAAGTCATCACATAATTATCAACCCATCACATCCATTTTGTCTAACAATCGATTGGATTGGGAACCAGAATAGTCCTTTGCAATGCACAAAATTTACATACGGCAAAAAGTGTCGACCCACGTCAGCCTGCGCGGACTGCACAGGCTGACAAGAGTCGATACTTTTTGTGGACACATTAAGCCCCCTTTCCACAGAACACGACTCAATATCAGCTTTGATTAAAGATGCGAAGCCCACCCGGGTAGTTCAGTGGTTAGAGTATCCGAGTCGTGACCCGGTGGTTGCGAGTTCGATACCCGATTGAGGCAAACTTTCTTTCCAGCGAATGTTTGCCTCTCACCTCTATTGCATGTGAGAAAAGTAGTCAGTGACTTGGGAAAAAAAGTTTTGTCAGTACAGGTGTAGGAAAGCCCGGAAACAATCACGTGGGTGAACTGGCCGTCGTGTTATGACCATAGCCGTTAAAACGGCGATTAACTCCAATACAAACAAACAAATCAAAACGCGAAATGATTTTTAAATCCTAGTTACGCCTTTGGTTAACTCTTTACCAAACGACCAAATTTTAGACTGGTCCAAATTTAAAACATTTGCAGACGACAAAATAAATGTGACTGAAAAATTGAAATTTGTTTTGGCAAGGGTAGAAAACATTGTGGGAAAAAGGATAAAATGCTGGCTACCAGCATTTTCTCCTTTTCCCACAATGTTTTCAAAAGGCCTTTCTCTCAGGGTCGTTAAAAGTCGGGATTGTGTGGTAAAGGGTTAAGCAAAACTAAGGTTGCATTTACATCACAACAAAGTTACGATATCGTTTTTGTATGGAAAAACAGTTGAATATTTACAGCAGAAAAGAAACCAGTCTACATTGACCTGATAAAGGTTCCCATGAACGAAAATCAATATGGGAACATCCTGACCAATATATCCTTCGGTGGACAAACGTGTGTAAACTCGACTCTAATTATTTCCAGTTCCGAAAACTACTGAATTACCTTTTCATGTGTAGATACAGTTGCCGAATGATAGACTTTTAAACAGGCAGACGGACGGACCGACGGAACCGACCTACCGACAGAAAGACGGACGGACGGAAGGAGGGAGGGAGCGAGGGAGGAACGCAAAAACAGACAGTCAGACAGACAGTCAGGGAAAGAAATTGCAGAACCAGCATTCTCATACAATACCCTTTGATAACTAGGCCTGTGCGTTGTGATCGGACAACGCTAACTCTCAGGTTGATCTTCGTCTACTGTATTTGTAATGAACAGGGTATTAGTCAAAATTGCCCCAAACACCTTCATTTACTCGTGGAGTGTCGAATAAATCCAAAGCCCCATTTTCATTCAAGAAATACGACCAAATACATGTAGGTACTATTTCAAGCTTGCTATTGTCCAGAATGTCACAGCGTTCTGTGCAGTCCGGTAGTGATAGATGACACCCGCAAAAGCCCCAGTTTTCGGCTATGGGGCTTAAAGGGTTAAACAAAACGAAACCATTATACTCCTCATATGTCAGGTTATTTTCCGGCATAAGTCATGTCTATTTTAAGATGTTAATGAAGAGTAGAATGATAAAGTTTAATTGAAAACAATAACTTCAGTAATGGAGAGATTGAAAGTTTAAGGCAAGATTGGACTGTACGGACGTGAAATCTGGTCTTGATCTCTTACACTCTTTTCGAAACTGACAACAGAAGTGAGTTATAAAGGCATATTTTATAACGAGTCATGCCTATTTATAGAAATCAAACAAGTATATGAAAGGTCGGTAACATTGATTGTGGTTGATTTAGTTGAAACGGTTATCGATAAAACATACACAGGTCGGAAAGATTGTGAAATCGTGCAGAGGTAAGCATATTTTTTTTCTTAAATTTAGTCTTCGAATTTTAAAACGAATAATGTACATTCATCAAAACAGGTAATACAAAAGTAGGAAATATTACATTTATCCGATGCTTTGAATTTCATATTAACCCTTTCCCAAATGATAAATTTTAGACCTTTTCCAAATTGAAAGAGTTTGCAGACGACAATTTTAAATTTGATGA
The DNA here is from genome assembly GCA_945859785.2 of Tridacna gigas. Classification (NCBI taxonomy): domain Eukaryota; kingdom Metazoa; phylum Mollusca; class Bivalvia; order Cardiida; family Cardiidae; genus Tridacna; species Tridacna gigas. Next base: position 26,157,679 of record OX244030.2, read on the forward strand.
AAATGGCAGAAAGTTCTCAAAAAGTGTAGAAAACACTGTGGGAAAAGGAGAAATTGCTCGTTACGAGCAATTTCTCTTTTTACTACAGTGTTTTCAAAAAAACTTGTACTGCAGACACGTGAAAACCAGGGCTTGTTTGGGAAAGGGTTAAGAAATATGTTGAAATACCTAATACTGCACATATTTGCAAAGTATCTAGACAGTTACAGAAATTAGTCACTTAGAGTACTTTGCCCATACACAAAGGTACTGTAAAACAGTGAACCTACTATGACAGGAAGGTTAAGTGATTATAGTATGCTTTCTACTTGTCATTAGTACTACTGAAACCCAGGAAGTACATGAGTATGTGAGCTGTCGCCGTGATATGACTGAAATAATGTTGAAAGCGGCGTAAAACACAATTTAATCAATCAATCAATCAATCAATCAATCAATTAATCAATCTTCTGGTCATTGAATGAGCCCTCTCCCCCTCTCGAAAAAAAAAAAAAAAAAAACACAAACTGAATAGGGGCTTTCGCGGATAGCATAGATTAAGATCAGGCTGCACAAGACGTGCAATCTGTCTTGAATCTATACCATTCGCTTGTTAAGTCAAGCCTACTGTCCTAAAATCTGTCTTAGATTCAGTGGATTGTAAATTCAATCGCCGAAAGAAGTCAGTTTCATATGCGAGGTTCAGAATAAGTCCATTGAGAAATGACCCATGTCCTGGCACAAGAGGGCTTAATGCATCTCCGCAATGCATGATACCAATCAAGCCACGACATGATTATGGATCCATAATAGCCATTTTTTTTAACGACCGACTGAATCATGAGGTAGACTGGTCCTTTAGCATACAGAAAATTGAAAAATAGCGAAAAGTTTCGGCCCAGGTCAGCCTGCGCATACTGCGCAGGCTGACCTGAGTCGATACTTTTCGCAGATGTATTTAGCCCCCTCTTTACGGAGCATGGCTCATGTCTAATTATATTCAAGCCAAAGGAGGGTTAATGAATCCCCATGATGCATTATACGGGAACCATAAAATCCATTCGCGTCTCACAAACCTCTAAATCATGAGGTAGACTGGTCCTTAAACATACGGAAAATTGACCAATAGCAAAAAGTTTCGACCCAGGTCAGCCTGCACAGTCCGGACAGGCTGGCCTGGATCGATACCTTTTCGCAGATGCATTAAACCCCCTTTTCACAGAGCATGAATTCTTTCAGATGTTGATCCACGGACGACTACTCTTGACACACAACCATCTCATGCTGGACGAAGTAAAGTCCCTTGTTCAGAAATCTTTACGTCGTCAGAGTGAGCTAGCTTTCCAGGCAACCAAAGAACTAATTGGCTATGGTAAAGATCAGTTGCCATGGAAAAGCATAGTGACGTTCATCTTCGAAGATCACTGTTTAAACAATGTTAATTTCTTTAGAGAACTTTTTCGTCTTTTTGAAAGAAGAGACAAATACGGGAGTATTGAACTGATTCACAGAGGATACACTTGTCGTCACGCGGCGTGTTTACAGGTGGTCGCTCTCGCCGATGATTATTGCCCAGAAGATGAATACTTTAGGACAGACCTTCCTCTGACTTCGGAGCTGGTTGACCTTGTTGAACAAGATCCTGCCAGTATCGATATGAACCTTGTTTTTGCCAATGTTGTTAAATACTGGCAGGAACAGAATTACAGAGTTCTGGCACGTTTGTTCATGGTCATCAATATGGCGGCAAAAGTAGAAAAACGGAAACTAACAAAGGCAGGGATTTGGTATCTGGTCTTCCTGGACATAAAGAAGCCGAATTTGTACCATCTTGTTCTAAGTATCCTATATAAACACACAACAGATGAATACATCAAAAGTCTTGTACATGTATGCCTCAAATTCGCTGGAATTCCTGATGTGCCACAGGGGTTAATTCTGTTTACTGTACTGTCGAATTTGATAAATGTTGATACAGTGAAAGAGGCAAAGATAGACTTCGAGGGTCTTGGTCAAATTTACTGGAATGGTGTCAAGAAACTGGATACAATGCCAGGCTGGGCTGTAGATAAACACACATTTAGAGGAAAGTTTGGGAAGGAGTCCAAACATATTTATCTGAAGAAATTCAAGCATGGCTCCCCTCTATCAGAGCAGGAATTGGAGGAGTTTCATGGATCCAGACCAAAGTCAGACATTAAAACTTTCTTTGACGAGGGATGTATTTGTGCAAATGATATCTTGCCGAACAATCCGATATGGGAACAGACAAAAAACATGTATTTCAAACAAAAACCATCCCAACAAAAAAGTGCAAAAATGACACAAGCACTGTATGTGAAAATGAAAGAGAGTAACAGCGTTCTGTTTGGAAAAACAGGCTTAACTTGTGCACTGACTGATCCAACACACAAAACAAAAGGGAAAGGAAAGAGAAAGATAGAAAATACAAAGGATGAAGCTTCCGGTGAGAAAAGACCAGACAACCAAAGTGGGCTGTCTACAGAGAAATTAAATGAAGGTGATGGAAACAATATGCAAGAGAGCCAGAAGGACAGAATTGAAGGGAAATTGAAAAGAAAGCTGGCGAATAAAACAGATGAAAAAGTGTCCACGAAAAAAAAGCTAAAGCTAGAATCTTCAACGTCAAAGGTAGAACTCAATATTGAGCAGTCGAATGACATTCCTTATGGACCCTTATTACAACTTCCAACTGGAAGCGCGAAAGTTTACACACGATTAGACAAGTCGTCTGGAAGGGTTTGGAAAGGTCCTTACAAAACAGTAGACAGACAGAATTTGTGCATGTTTTTTCACGAAGCCATGGTTGAAGTTTTCTGTGATAAACATACTCTAGAATATGATCAGAAAGGCAAATATATTACATTTCCTTTGATTCAGTTGAACGAAGGGAAGCAGCCAGACATCCATGTAAAGTCTTTCTATGACTGCATTGCAAAGCAGGATGTTGTGGACGGAGAATTTGTCGAAAGATCTTCCCTCGGAATCATTCAGCTCCACAAATTAAAGCCCGGTACACTTGAAAGTTTGCCAGTGTCTATTTGGGCCCATTTTGCCTTTCGATACGTGCTGAACATTGGGGACTCGGGTATATATAATGCCATTACTACAGTTGATCTGAAAAAAGTGTACGGTATCGACATGGAAGAAAACAGAAATAAGGTTAAAGGTAACGGATTACTTGATCTCATTTTTGTGAAACAGCCATCCAAGCAACTACGAGATGCCATTGAAAGAGCACTTCTGAATAACATTGAAGATTACTACAACACTGTGTGCCGAGAATTCGACCTTGCTAAGCTACAAGAGTTGTACCGTAGGTTTGGAGTTAAAGACGAAACCGAACGATGTAAGTCAAGGCTTGAAGAACTGCAATCTGCTTTAAAAAGGATGTGTAAACAGGATATAGCGGTTTAAAAGGATCGGTACCAGAGCCGTTCACATGTGAAACTGATGTAGTTTTGACAATTTTTTTTTTAACCATATGAATATGAATATTTTTTAACTATAGGACCCTTAGCCCGTATTCAACCAATTTAATAGCATTGTTAGTCTAATTCTCAAGATTTTTAAAGTAACGCAACTTCTAATTGCTTTCACTTATTAGAATTTGCATTACTGTCTAATCTTAGAATAAGACCTAGAGTGCCATTTAGAATGGTTGGAAAATCTGGACCCAGATTCCACCATCGATTCTTCGACCTTGGTGGGAGTGGAAAAGTAAAAATAAAGCACCCTTATTCCTTGTTATTTGCAGTTAGATTTCTAAACTAGCATGGAGGAAATTACAAGAGTAGTCATATAGCCTGATTTTGTCTGTAAGAGTACAGAAACGTGACCCTTTCTCAAACAATCAAGAGTTTTAACGACCCTGAAGAAGGAGCATTTTGAAAATATTGTGGTAAAAGAGAAAATACTGGTAACCATATACAGTATACAGTCTGAAAATCTGATTATCTTTCTTCCCCCCCTCCCCCCAAAAAAAGCGACATCATGTGGTTGCTCTTGTCTGTAGTGTTTCGGTAAAGCGGACAGAGTAGATTAAAGACCAGACTGCATATTTCGTGCGGTCTGATCTTGATCTGCATTGACGGAAAAGGTCACTCGAGTCATAAAGGCCACTTTAAAGCTTAACCCTTTACCGCACAATGCCGCCTTTTAACGTCCCTTTTGAAAACATTGTGGGAAAAGGAGAAAATGCTGGTTACCAGCATTTTCTCCCTTTCCCATAATGTTTTCTACCCTATCAAAGAAAAATTGCACCATTTGAACCACACTGAAATTGTCGTCTGCAACTGCTTTCAATTTGGACGGGTCTAAAATTTTGTCGTCTGGTAAAGGGTTGAATATCGGATGCTTCAGACTCATGATGTTTTTAAATAGTGTCCTGTCTAGATGATACGGACGTAACTGGCTTGTAGGTCTCTGTTGTTGTATATTTTTATCTGATTAATTGTCTGACTGCTTGGTGTTTAACGCCGGTTTTAACATTATATCACTTGTAATCACTTATATCAAGACAAGCACTATATCAAGACAAGCACTCAATTTTTCATGGTTGTTCTGTGTTTCACGAGTGCTAGGCAGGGACTCTGGTGTACCTTTGTGAAAACCACTTTTGTAATAAAAAAACTTTGTGTAATAAAAATTTCAATCTCACCGTATTCCTTCAATATTCACCCAGACAGTTTAAAAAGAATATATTCGTGTGATTTTAACCGAATTCTTTTTAGAAACATCATGAAAGGTGGAAAAAATGCATTCGAAAAGGTTGTTGCAAAAGGCCGTTTTATTACAAAAGTGGTTCTAACATACCTTGCCAAAGGATACTCCCCTGAAAAACGCGGCCTCTCAAGTCGACCTTCACCACACAGGATTACAATATGTTGCGATAGTTGGTTTTACATGTTAGCGATTTCTTCTTTGTATTTTTTGGCTTTACTTTTATATGTATAAATGTAATTACATTTTTTTGTTTAAATTTTTCAAAACCTTGCTTCAGTTGGCATATATTGTATTGTAAAATGGCGTTAGCGCATCATCTGACAAGGATTAAATCTCGTGGTCTTTCGGTAGAAAATTACTGAATAAAGCTTTGACAAATCTTATAAACGGTAAATTACATTCCAAAATATACATGTATAATAACTCCGAAATTCATAAGATGTATCTTTCGGGCTGATCTGAGACATTTATACATACATAGTTTGTGATTTTTTACGTTTTTTGCGCGGGGGGGAGATCGGGGTGGAGGGACTCCGGATCTCGATATCGCTGTTCTGGTAAGCAGTTTTCTTATCTATTCGACTAATTTCGACAGTACTTTCGATGGCATAAGATGTACAAGAGAGTATATGTTGAATTCAAACATGCATATCACAGCTAAATACGGCTAAAAAATATTTGAATTTACAAGCAGAAATTAAGTTTGCCTCAGGCCAACCCCAAAGATATATACTCGTAATGCTAAATGTTTGTAAATTGTATGTAACATAACCGATATATTTTCCTTCAAAGAATAAAGTTGAACATATGAGAATGTTTGAGCTTAAAATTTAGTCACAGGCCTTTGAAGCTCCATTCTATCACAGAACACTTCACCAACCATTCTTAAGAATGTTCTTTGTCTTGTTCTTCAGAATTTTCTACATTTGAAAATAACACAACTTCTGATTGGCTAAACCATTTGGTTTAGCCAATCAGGAGTCGTAGTACTTTCAAATGTAGAAAATCTTGGAGAATAAGACTAAGAATATTCTTAAGAATGGTTGGTGAATACGGACCCTGGTTTATCATCGAACACTTTTGCACTATGGTGCATCGCCTGTAGATCGTGTAATACTCAAACTCACACCAGTACTATAAATAGCACATTGGTGACAAATGATTTTTCTTGTGTGCTCTGACCTCGAAAGTTCCCAACAGTTTTTGCGATCAACGCAATAGCTCTGATCTAAGAAGGATCAAATCTGTTTGCGTGATCTTTTACGATCCAAATTTAATAGGAAAAGGGTTATTTGTATTTATACATTTGTATTGTGTTTAGCGCCGATTTCAACATTATTTCAGGTTTTATATATCGCGTCGGCCAGGGCACCCATTCATGCTTTTCCTGGAGTTTCTTTTACTATTACTTAACACAATATTCTTTCCAAGCCACTGGCTGTTTCGCCACATAACCATCGTGGAGAACATGACCAGTGTTGAGAAAGGAATGCATCCTGATGTAATCACTTCTCCTCGGAAAGAAGATGGCCGAGCGGGGGATTCGAAACAGTGGCGCCCAGGTCTTAAGGCCTACACGCTTAACTGCGCTACCTGGCTCGGCGGGGAATGGGTGAAGGGAAAGTCTCACGGTAACGAACAGTGTAGACTCACTCTGTCCAAAGCACGCTGAATCGAGTCAAAAGTCTAAGGTTTAACCTCTTATCAAACAATCCCGTATTTTAAGAACCCTGAAAGAGAAGGCTTTAGAAAGCATTGTGGGCAAAAAGGAGAAAATGCTGGTAACCAGCATTTTCTCCTTTTTTTACAATGTTTTACTCACAAATTCCATCATATGAGCCATATTTCATTTATTGGCTGCCGATGATTTGAATCTGGACCAAAATTTTGTAGTTTGGTGAAGGGTCAATTACATATGAACCATGCTCTGGTTAATCCTTCACCACACAATCCCCAGTTTTAACGATTTTCACTGAAAAGGCGTTTGAAAACATTGTGGGAAATGGAGAAAATGCTGGTAACCAGCATTTTCTCCTATTCCCACAATGCTCTTTACCATTTCAAAAACAAATTTCTGTTTTTGAGTCATTTTTATTTTATCGTCTGCAAATGCTTTCAAATTGGACCAGTCTAAAATTTTGTCGTTTGGTAAAGAGTTAAAGGGGGTGTAATGCATCTACCTGGGGCACGATGCCAAGCATGTCGTCACATAATCATGGATCCATAAAGTCCATTTTGTATAAAAACAGAGTATAAAAACAGAGTAAATCATGAGGTACGCTGGTCCTTTGACACTCAGAAAGTTGACCAATATGGCAAAAAGTTTCAACCCGGGTCAGCCTACGCGAACTGCGCAGGCTGACTCGGGTCGATATTTTTTGCAGATGCATTAGGCCCCGTTTTTACAGGGCATTGCTCATATGTCATGTTACGGCCACAGCCTGCCTATCACGTTTTTGTTCTTGTTTTACCAGTACAAAGTCTGGGGGTTTGAAATATGCATGCGGCCATCTGCAACCGGGATCGAACCTGGAATCCTTACACCCGAGTCACTGAGCCACGGAGGAACAAAAAAAAAAAAAAAAAACAGACTGTCACAAAGACTTTCTTTTTGATAAACATCGTTTTGACAGCGTTGTTGCTGGAAAACAGCGGCCAGTGGAAAGAAACGTAAGTTGTGTGAAGTGCTGGTGAAAAGAAACTATAAGAAAACATGTATAGGTGCACTTGCGTCCCCCCCCTTTTAGATAGTTTAGGTAGAAGAAGAAAGTGCACCTTTCTGTGCAGTCTGATCCTGATTTACGGTATTTGCAACAGCAATAGAAACTCGCCTTTTCGTGCTCAAAGGGCCAAGAAAGTTAAACGAATAGAAACTATGAGCAAATATGAGAACGCCACTTTCACGTAGAAAAGGGAAGTAACTAAAGCACATTCATTGGCAAATACAAATGATAGATTACTTCCCTTCTTGTATTAACAATATATTTTTACTTTGCGACACAGTACTAACAGCTGTGATGGCCGAGTGGTTAAGGCGTTGGACTTGAAATCCAATGGGCATTGCCCGCGCAGGTTCGAACCCTGCTCGCAGCGAATTTTTTTTTTTAGATGGCCTTTCCTTCACTTCGTAAAGGGCCGCCAATACAGCCGGAATTCCAACACTCACAATGTGTTACAAACTTCGAAACAGCGCTCCTTCCTGTTCCGTTTTTTTTTTAAAGACACTTATCCAGACTATAGATGTCCTAATTCGAAACGTTTGTTTGATTGGTGATTAACGCTGCTTTTAAACACTATTTCAGTCATATCGCGGCAGCCATTGCCCCTATCAAAGCTTCCTTGAAGTTTCCTTTACCAGTACTCTCTCAGAATATTCCTTCCAACCCAGTGGTTGCTTTTCCACATAACCATCGTGGAGACAATGATCACCTTTGAGAGAAAAATAACAATCGTCGCAATGACTATCATCCAAAAAGACGTTTTCAGACGGCAGACTAATTATGGCTCAAAGAATGGGATTTTGACTTTACAGGGTAAATCATTATGGAAAAAAGGTGTTAATGTCGGTGTGCTGTAGGAAAGCTGATGTGCTCATGATGGCATGTACTTGTAAACCCATCGGATTTTACAAAGAAAAGAAAACGACTTTCATAAAGGTCCAATAGCTACCAAAAGTATACACTGGGGTGACTGGGGTCTTAAATTGCATCTAAATTCAAATTATACCTTCTATAAGTATGGATTTTTTATGAAGATGGCAAAATTCATTTTTTTTGCGAATGACTAACACTTGGACCGACCGTATAATAACAGACTGTAATCTTCACAATAATTTTCATACTTTTAAATTTGTGTGATTTAAATTCAAATGCATTTTACCACCCTCTTTGTTTACGTTTGGCTACAACTGTGATCCATCTCTTAGCAGACAAGAATATTTATCTAATCCATGGGTGAAATAGGTGGAATAAAAAGGGGTTATTGCAACACTGTTGTATGTGAGGTTGAATGTAAGGCGGCTTTACATGTAAATATACTGTAAGACACGTGTATATATATATGCTCTATGAAAAGGGGGCTTAGTGTATCTGCAAAAAGTATCGACCCAGGTCAGCCTGCGCAGTCCGCGCAGGCTGACCTGGGCCGAAACTTTTCGCTATTTGTCAATTTTCTGTATGTCAAAGGACCAGTCTACCTCATAATGTATACAGTTGTCCGACAAAAAAGGATTTTACTGATACATAATAACATGACGACTTACCTGGTATCATCCCAGAAATGTATTAAGCCCCCTTTTGCCAGAGCACGGCCCACATATACTGAACTACCTACTCCGGATATTAACTCTTTTCCACACGACAAAATGATAGACTAATCGAAATAAAAAGGGTTTGCAAATGACAAATTAAATCCAGCTTAAATGATGTGATTTGTTTGCGATACGGAAGAAAACATCAGCATTTTCTCCTTTTCCCACAATGTTTTCAAAAGGCTTTTTCGCAAGGGTAGTTAAAAGACGGGATTGTCTGGTAAAGGGTTAATAGCGCGAGCTACTTTTAATTTAACGGTTCTAAAGGATCATTAAAAAAAAACTCTCTTTCCCTATTTTTTTCTGTCTATGTCTCTTGTTTTCAAAAGGCGTCGAGGCAAGAGGAAAACTTTTCTTTTGCTTTCTCTTTCATATTAGAAAGGAGAAACAATAGATAGAGAGAGACATTAAAATAGACAGACAGGCAGGCAGGGAGACATACACGCAGACAGACGGACGGACGGACAGACTGGATGGATACCAAGGAAGGACGGAAGGAAGGAAGGAAGGAAGGAACTATTACATACACAACACAACGAGGTTTTTTTTTTGTTTGTTTGTATGATGTTCAACATTATTTCAGTTATATCGAGGCGACCAGTGCACAAATCTATGCTTTTTCTGGAGTTCATTTCACCAGTACTTCGGGCAACATTCTTCTCAAGGTAATGACTGCTTTCCCATATGACCACCGTCGAAACAACGATCACCGGTGAGTGAGGGATGAACACAACAAGGAGTAATATTTACGAACTTAAAACAAAATGCATGATCACAGTTGTTTATTTCATGACGAAAATAATGGCCGTGTGTAGCCGTTCTTAGGGAAGAAATCATTCTTACAAAAACATAGCAAAACAAAACTTCTACTAAAGTAATTTTTGGCACAATTTGTAATAACTGACTAGTGTTTTAAAAACAGTCCTAGAAGCAACTCTATTATCTAACAAAAATTATTTATACACAAGGTTCACACGTAAATCTTAAAATAACATAATCTCATCGAGGATACCTTTTTTTCCTCAGACAAAGAACTTTTCAAACAAATGTAATAATAATAATGATAAAAAAAAAAATCCTTCTCACTCAAAATATAAATATCAACTTATACATAATTGCCTTTCATCACATATCCACCCTCGTTTTCGATGTAATATACCCATTACGAATGTTCTTATCCTACACAAGTTTGAGATAAGATTTTGTGACTTCATAGAAGCTTTATGTGACGTCATTTGTGAAAGCATTGTATTCTTGCCCATTTTTTTTTTTTTTCCAAAACAATTTAGACACAAATTTCCAAATTAATTCAACTGTAAAAATTGCTGATCCATTTAAGCTTCGGTTTGTTTTATTCATAGATCTAAAATCAAGAATTATTCTTGATTAAACTTCATTATTTAAGCCACATTTTAATTGTAGTCTGCAAACGCTTTAATTTTTTATTAATCTGTTTTTTTTTTTTAATCATGTGGTAAAGAATTAAGAATTGTGAAGGACAAGAGCAGACAGCATAGACCGCACAGTCTAATGCTGAATCTATACTGTCCGTAATATCTGGGTTTATTCTGTAAATATAGCCTTTCAAGTAAATGGAATATATTTTGATTTTTATTCTGGCTAAAAATAACCAGTTCATATATCATTGATTAACAAACAGTGTTACTGAATTTATGACCATATGACAAACTCGTCCAATGCGAGAAAAACTCGGACAATACGAGAAATACCCGGCCAAAAGGGAAAAACGCGACCAACAATACGAGAAAAACTCGGCCAATAGGAGAAAAATCCGGCCAATGCAAGAAAATCTCCGCCAATACGAGAAAATTCTGTTATAATGACTCAGTCAAAATTTAATCTAAAATGGACAGCAAATCCCAACTGTTTATTTACCCTTAAGCTGCCAAGCGCGATTCACTGACCTGTTGCGGACAGTGTAGAGAACTTGCAGTGTGATCTTAGATCTACACTATCCGATAAGGAGATATTTTTCTCCAAAAAATAACTTTGAAATAACATTAGTCAGGTATTTACTACTGGATTGAAAGTTTTATTTAAATTATTTAGCAGGATATGGGTTAATAAAATTGTCATTAATCAGACATTTTCATATTTACTGAGTTACAAGGCCTCGGTCTGCGGTTAACCCGAGAAATGGACTTATACTACGGACCTTGGACCTGTTACTCGGCCAGTACGAAAATACTTGATTAATTACATTATACTATTTATTTGCTCGAAGGGCTACCAAAAATAAAGCAATCCATATAAAAGTTAAGGTTGTCTTGTGCAGTTCCATTGTATCTTCACCGTTGTATTAGGTCAACCCTTCTAAAGCATAGTCACAAATTTAATGTACTGTAAAATAAGGAACAGACTTATACCACAGACCGAGGATTCAAAGGACCACGAAAAATGAAGCAGTCCGTATGAAAGTAAAAGTATTCTTATACAGCTATCTTCATCATCGTCATATTAAGCCCTCCCTTCCTAAACATAGTCACGAATTCAATGTACTGTACAGTATTGTTCCTTTTATTCTTAACAAATTTCAACAAAAGTATATCAAACTTTAAAGCAATTAAAATTTGGCTAACATTTCATAATATACAGTAAACTTCAGCAACGATTCAACTTACTGTTACATTACCCATCTACCGCAAAGCTTCTGTTTTAGATCACTTACAAAAATACTACTTGATCTAAAACAATTGTCCTATCGAAAAGACCGAAATACTTGCAAACACGATAAAATGGCAAATTGAAATAAGCTCTGACTAGAATTTCCTACCATTTTTGCATGTCCAAGATACAACTACGTTACACAGTTCGGCGTTTTTCATATCTATCGTATCTTGTTTGTAATTAAACTAAAAAGGAAATGGTTCCTATGACGCAACCTACAATCTTCTACTATCCAATTAGATTCATAGAACACGTCACGTGCCATCAAATATAAATACCAATATTGCACTGTTCCGGCTCATCACGTTCACCTAACATCAATAGGAAATAAGATTAAAAAAAGCAATACAGTATTCGAAAATAAATTACGGAAATCAATCACTGATATACAAAAACACCATCACTTAATATTTTTCTAAGCAGAATGCCCCCTAAAAGTCCGATATTCCATAGACAGAATCAAATTTATAATCCTGGGCTCCACCTCTCGTAACTGTCTCCGTCACAGTTTTCTGGGGTTCTTGACCCGGATATTTCTTCTCCTCTGTAACCCGAGTGCGGGTGACCGTCTCCCCCTCGGGACCATCCTTGTTTGTCGTGGACTTGGAGGAGTGAACCATCTGGTAGACGTAAGAATTACTCCAATCTCTCTCCCCTATGGGCACAGGCTGCTTCTGTGGGCTAAAGGATGCAAGTACCATGTAAATATGATGTATAGTTTAGCAAAACTTTGTCTACTACGTTTAATGTTCTCAGTGGGTTGCTCTCTTTTAACCCTTTACCACACAATCCCGACTTTAAACGACCCTGAGAAAGAAAGCTTTTGAAAACATTGTGAGAAAAGGAGAAAATGCTGGTAACCAGCATTTTCTCCTTTTCCTACAATGTTTTCTACCATTTCCAAATCAAATTTTAATTTTTGAGTCACATTTATTATGTCGTCTGCAAATGCTTTCAATTTGGACCAGTCTAAAATTTTGTCGTGTGGTAAAGAGTGAAGACATGTTTTACTCTTTATCAGAACACAACATTTTAGACTTGTCCGTATTGGAAGCATTTGCAGACGACAAACTAATTTAGGCTCAAATCAAAGAATTTGTTTACAAAAGGACAAGAGACATTGTGGGTAAAAAAGAGGAAATGGTGGTTAAAACATGAGTGTTAAGACTGAATTAATTTTCTTTTCCCTTTCTTGAACTTTTACTTTTCACATGAGCCATATTTAATTGGTCTTCTGCTAATGCTCTGAATATGAACAAGTCTAGACTTTTGTCTTATGATAATGAGTTAACGTGGAAATACAACAAACTTCCGGTTGTCTAAAAAAGAGTTTCGAAACCGCCACGTAACATTCATGGAATACAGAATCCATTATAAATAAATGTGGCATTATTCTACAGTAAAAGCTTGTTTAGTTAGGATGCGCGACATTTCATCGAAAAAAACTTTCGTCGAAAATGACCCTTACCCTAACCCAGGCGAATTGTGGCTCAAATCTGTCTCCCACACAGAGCTTTTTATGTAACAAATCTAGGAATTTAGCAGCCGGTATTTTAAAACGTGCATGGATTTCGACGAAACACCCTTTCGACCAAATGTCGTGCATTTAGTTATTATAATATACACGATTTCTATCATACGGTTTTGAATACTGGTGCTAATGTGTGAAATTAGATCTATTTGGGAATTCTACTCATTAAGATCTAATATCTATAAGTCATGCTCTGTGAAAAAGGGGTTTAATGCAACTGGAAAAGTATCTGTCCAGGTCAGCATGCGCAGTACGCATAGGCTAACTGTAACGAAACTTTTTGCTATTGGTAAATTTTCTGCATATCCAACGACCTTCTACCTCATAATTCAGTCAGTTGTTAGACAAAATGGAATTTACGGATCCATAATTCAGTAATGACTTGCTTGATGTAACGCATCACGGAGATGCATTAACCCCCTTTTGTCGGAGCGCTGCTCATATGATAGTGAACTATACTTGGTATTGAACTAACCGTGACTTAGGTTTCATCACATTTTACATTAGCTTTATCTATCTCCTTGTCTCCTGACAAGATAATTGTACGTTTGAAGACTAAAAAAAAATGATAATGCATAGGAATATAACGTTTAAAACATGATTAGCCATTCCATTGTGCAACAGGCTTTTATCTAAATGCTTTCAAAAGAAGTTCACTGCTAGAAGGTATCTGGTTGCCGTTTAAAATTTCATAAAGCATTTGGAATAAATTTTATTTTTACTCTATTTTTTAAATACGTTCTTCTGCCACATCAAGCACTGGTACCAAAATGTACTGCTCATTCACCAAATGCTTTAGTTTCGAGTAAAAAATATTCAATTACCTGAGTCGGTACTCACAAACCATTCTTAAGAATATTCTTAGTCTATATATCTGATTGTTTCAAAATTTGAAAGTAACACAACTTCTGGTTGTCAAAACCAAATGGTTAAATTGTGTTACCTTCAAATTTAGAAAATTATAGAACATAAGACTAAGAATGTTGTTAACAATGGTTGGTGAATACAGACTTGAACCTGCTTTAACTCACTAGACTTATTATGAGTCGATTGCAATACAGGGATCAAACACAGCAAAGTTACAACTACACCTAAGGGTTTGCTTTCTACAGGATTGGAACTATTTGATTATCCAAAATGGTCTGGCAAACTTTTGGTTTTGGAATTTCTGGATTGGGAAAATGGAACTACGATTGTCACTGAAGGTGGTCTAATACCCCAGCCAAGTGCTTTGCTAGAGAATACAGGTGCCCAAAACTAATGCGCATTACTCAAATACGTGTTTTACTTCAAGGGGAACTAATTTCTCAATGCATAAATTCAGGCATTCGAAACTTAAGTCTTGCATATCTACAGGTCATCATTAACAGTTGCAAAAGGTTGCAAAACTGCAGAGGGAGAACACAAATTAATCTTTCCATATGTCAGCATACGAACATACGGACGGAAAGACAGACGGATTCCTATATACCACCGAAAAAAGAAAACTTTACAAACTTGCGGGAAGGTATCATGGCCTAGGACAAAGGTGTAACGAGACTATGTTAAGTGAATATATAGGTCTTGATGCCGGGGGCGATTCTTGTACTTGCATAACACATGCATTTATGGCGAGGAAAAAGGTATCAAGACAGCACAATAGCTGTTAGTACAAGCAACCTACTAAAGAAATTGATGCAGACAACTTGGACGGACAATTTATATAAAAAACAAAGACCAATATTTTGCATGTCAAAGCTGTTCTGACAAGACTGATTGAAAAGGTTGAAGACTTTGTAACTCCAAAGTCAAACTAAACTATTTTAGGCGACAACGTCAATCAAAAATAAAAATGAAATGTAAATGTAGTCAATATTTATCTTGTAAAGATGTGTTGCATGCTTCGATAATACTACAACAAAAACTTTTTGCGATTTGCAAATGTGAAAGTTAAGTTCAGTTTCGGGAGGAAGGCGGAGGTACTGTAACGGTTTTTGATCGAAACTTGCCGTATGGTGCTAACTCATAAGGCAGTAACTTGTGCTTTCAGCTGAATGCTTCTTTTAAAGTAATGCTTTGTACAAGTTTTTTTTTACGTGTGACTTATTTGAAAACTGAGACTTAGTGCAGAGCAGCTGCTTACTGTTTTCAGCAAAACCTATATTTATTGAATGATACAAGTATACTTCAGAAAATCGCTACATGGAATCATTCTCTGTCAGAAGGGGTTTAATAAACCTGCAAAGAGTATCGAACCCGGTCAGCCTCCGTCCGACCTTTTTGCCGTTGGTCTATTTTCTGCATGTCAAAACTATTCTACCTCATGATTCAGTCGGTTCTCAGGGAAATACACTTTATGGGCCCATAAATATAAAAATAACTTACTTGGTACTTAATGCATCACGGAAATGCTTTAGACCCCTTTCCGCCAGAGAGCCGTTCAAATACTTTTGATTTTTTTTGCTTCTGTTGTTAGCTTTAATTTTTTTTCCAACAAATGCTTGTTGAGTGCATACCAGTAGCTTATTGATTTTAGTTGCCAGTAGAAGGCAGCGAAGCAGCGAAACACAAAATAATGAAACTATCAGCGTAATGTTGTCATTCCACTGGACAACGCAACTGAAAAACTGAAACTGGTTTAGGCATCTGCATAAAGCAAAGTGTCTTGGTATCAAATATTCTTCTGGATGTCATCTTGTTAGAGAAAAAAAAAAAAAACAGAAAAACAAATGTGGTCAAAAAACAGACAAAAAAAAAAACAGGTGTGGTCTGCCGTCACAATACAAAGGGTAGGAAGTACTTCTCGTCTTACAAATTAAGATTTTGCATACGCATTGAAAATTAAGAAAAAGGTCTCCAAGACTTTATTTTTAGGGGATTTAGAAAAGCTAATGCTAGATAGAGCTATTTGTCAAGTCAAAGCGGGGTTAGTCAAGAAAGGTGGTGCACTACTTTTGATGATAATATCAACATGTACTCCCTTGGAATAGTGCCCGTTCTTGCCCGTTCTAATTTTTTTCAACAGATTACTTTGAACCATAGCTTTCTGTATGAAGAGGAAACGTTGTAGATTAGTATTAAGGTACCTTTGCTGGACTCTAGATTAATGACCGTAAACGAGGTACACTATTGGTGAACTTGTCAGTAGATTTTACATGCATCGAGCTGAAGTCTAGATAGTAAGTGAAATGGGGGTATAACAGCTGTGCCAAAAACAAACCTAAAAAAAGAAATCTAAAATTGAGTTTTGTGATGACAACTGATTTTTCATCGTTATTGTGAGATGGCTCTTGTATAACTTTACATTCAAATCAAAATCAATAGAAGCAAAACTACATCGTTTTTACCTAAAACAGTTTTGCCATACATCAGAACTTCCGTTTAAACTGTACAAAACGCATTTAATTTTGGCACAAGGGTAAAAGTCTTAAAACATTCCAACTGACACACAGTAAAAGCATGCATATGTCATCCAAGTACAACTTACGACGGTGGGGCCATTCGACCTTGAGTTTGACCTATATAAGCATCCCGTACATTTTCCTGCGAGTACAGTCCCATTGGAGAATTATATTGTAAGTGTACAACATTTGGGACTTGCTGTTGGCCATAGCCACCTGTAACATCATTAGAGTAAGCATTAAGAGAATATTGTGGTGGAGCAGGGGTTCGTGAAGCAGATTTAGCAGATGTGTTATAGGGTGAAACAGACCTGCCACCTGAGGATTCGACTGGCTGTGTTGTAGATTTAGCTGTAATTTGTGTAATTTTTGGTTTAGGTGCGGGAGCGGGAGCCATGCTTGGCCGGTAGGGTTGATCGACCGTGCCACTCTGATATTTTTCCATTTCCAGTGCTTCTATCTCCCAAGGTTTCAGCCTGCTGCCTTCGCTACGAAGCGTATTGCTCCACGAGGTGTCAGTTTCGTCCTCATCTCTTCTTGCATTCACCGCTGGTGGTCGTTCTCTGGTTTTAGAAGGTTTGGGTGTGGGTTTGGGTTGCGGTTTGGAAAAGTCCAGACCAAAGGTCACAGATGCTTCTCCAGGGGCAGGGCGTCCAAAGGTTGGGAGAGGTTTTCGGGTACGATTGATAGCTGTAAAGGAAATTTCAAATCTTTAATCAACGATTAATGACAGGAAATCTTTCTTTACCTATATCTTATATATAATGAAGGCAAGAACTACCTCTAAGTGTAATGATACAAGATATGAACTTGTATGAACAAGATATGAAATTGAAGCTAAGAAAATTCTAGTCCTCGGGCTGACAGACTTTTTACTAGATAAGAAGTCTTTTCCTATGAAAAATCTACAAGATTAATTTGCAAGGTAAATATCACATTTTAAACTAGTAATTTGTTGTGTATTTACTTTTCAGCCAGGTACTATATCAAACAACTGTTTTCCCATGTATTCCCTCAGCAATATTCGTAATTCATCAGTAAAAAATAGGAATTCACAAAACAGAAGTTATTGGACTAGAATCATTATATGACCTCAGCTAAAACTAACTTCGTATTAGAACATGTACTTGTCTGCTTAACTGTCTGAACAAATAAATGAGCCATGCTCTGACAAAAGGGGGCTTAACGCATCTTCGTACTGCATTATACCAAGCAAGACATTACCTAATTATGGATCTGTAAAATTAATTCTGTCAAACAACCGACTGAATCACATGGTAGATTTATTCCTTGACATGCAGAAAATATAAAGACAGCGAAAAGTTTCGGCCCATGTCAGCCTGCGCAGTCCGCGCAGGCTGACATGGGTCGATACTTTTCGCAAAAGCATTAAGCCCCTTTTTCCCAGAGCATTGCTCAAATTTTTAAACCAAATAAAAACTAGCAAATAAAAGTAGAAATTTGCAAAAGGATAAAGGTAGAAATCATTAAAAAAGACTTGCTTCAGGTAATGCAGGAGAATAGAGGTAGGACTAACTAAGACAGAGAAGAAGGAAAAAGAAATTGGATACGTTAAAAGGTGAGATTGTGTGGCAAAGGGCTAATTTTCTTTCTGTGACATCTGTAACAAGTTTTAGAAGAGACAACTTGCGGGTTAATACAATGATATATATCTATTTGAATATTAAACAATTGAATAATGAAAAGAGACTTGCTATGGATAAAACCAGGAAGTGAGACAGAAAATACTAAAATAGATAGTGAAAAGATAAACAAAATGAACCAAAAAGGAGTAGCAGTAAACGCCAATATGGATACCTAAGGTGAACAATAAGAAGGACATGCAGTGATTGAAACCATCAATAATGTGAATGATCCTCTTTCCTGAAATGTGAAAGTGTCAAACTCAAAACTTCTATACGGTTGTTTATAATGGAGATAATCCAAGAAGAACGTCTCTATTTCAATACTCAAATAATTTTAACATCATTTTTTTCATACAATATTCTACTTTCTGCTTAAGTGAATATTGTGGAAGGTAATCAAACAGCGAATAAAAATGATACTGTACTCGTGAATATGAACTCTGCTGTTTATGGTGCGTCACATAATATAATACAACGTCTAGCTTTCACTAGATAACAAGCACGAATATCTGCAATTCAAATGTTTCGTTAGACGTATGTATGATATGTTTAGATGGTTTTTAGATTTCTTAAACAATCGTCCTAAATGTAATATTTGGTGTATTCTTAGTATCAAACACTGATAGTGTTTTATAATTTAAAATCTCTTGTTAATCAGTAACTAAAATAAAGGTAGACTTCACAATACCAAAGCAACATACATTCATATACACGTGTACATTGTTACATGACCATGATAGAACTGAAGCTCCAAACAAAGAACGAGTTACACAAGCTATTCTAGCAAAATGGTACAGCAGCATTATGACAATCACCTGGTGGTTGCGTTTGTCTTTTATTTCCGAACATTTTCTTCCTTTCATAAACAGGAGCTGTTGGATAGTCATAGTCATCCATCATATCTGAGAAATTAGTCACAACATTTATTACACTTCGTCACATACAATACTTAATTAGTATCTTCTTTCATTTTGTTACATTTGATTGGACTTTCCCTTTTCTTACATATTTCATGAAATCTGCATTCGTATTTGTGTAATTGAATCATTTTCGTTGTTACAGAATCAAAAGTTCTGGTAAAGCTTACGTTACTTGATACCGTACAAGTAGTTTATACTTTAACTGGTACGTAGTAAAATTCGTTCTAGCTTTAATGTCGTATTGCCCAAATAAATGACGAAAAAGAAAAAGAATTATAACCTTTTTTTTTTTTTTTTTTTAATTTCGTGTCATTTTCTTCCTTTTCAAATTGTTCCAATGATGTAAGCTTAAATATGATAAAGAATAACAGCGTGACATCAGGCATAACAAATAAAAAAAAAAAGTAGCTAAAATGAATTGAAAATTTGTGTTCGGAAGGAAGTACGTGTACTGGTAATAAAAAAAACATGTTGCTTTAAGCTGGACAAACAGAACATAAACTGAACATAGACGCAAAACATAACCATGCCTATCACTTCAATCGCAATCTAAACATTGAATAATCGAATGTTGCAAATAGAAAGAATGGCCAAGAAAGTAAGAAACTTCACCTCGCATTTTCTGATTATCGGGAAAAAACAGACGGAACACCCATTTGGCAACACATGTGCATGCTGTAGCTCGAGAAGAACATACATTTTGCAATGATCTAAAAAGCTGTCTTGAATACACGCCTTCAGAAATTGAACTTTGACCACATAGAAAATAGAGATTACAATCAACAGTCATGTTTTTAATTGACGACTATTTAACTATTCGTCACTGATTCATTCCTGTCAACTTACGAGGTGCTTTTGGCGCTCCTGTCAGAAATTGTTTGCGTCTATCGCTTACACCGCCATATTCTTCTTCGGCTACACCTCTCTCTTCTGGAAATTTAGATCACAACACTTTTGGAAAGCTCACTTGGAACAAGAGCTTTTTCAAAGCTTTGTATAAAGCTTCAAAATTATCTATTTCATATTTCATTTTAATGTATTTACCCAAACTTATATATCCTAAATAAAACAATTGATTGGAAACCATTGCGTTATAAATAATATACTGTTTCATGTAGTATGTCAGGTTCAAAATGAACTGATGCAGATGAACCATGCTCTGGCAAAAGGGGTCCAATGCATCTCCTTGATGCATTAATACAAAGCAGGATATTACATAATTATGGATGCATAAAATTCATCTCGTTTAACAACCGACTGAATCCAGAGGAAGAATGGTCCTTGGACATGCAGAAAATTTACCAAAAGCACAAAGTTTCGACAAAGCACAAAATTTCGATCCAGATCAACCTGTGCGTACTGCGCGACTTACCTGGGTCGATATTTTTGGCAGATGCATTAAGCCCCCTTTTCAGATAGCATGGATCAGATATATCAGCATTCATTTAACTCATCATCACTTCGAAAGAAAATGAGTGAGTCGTTTTGATACTCTCAAAAAACATGGGCTTTAACAAATGGTATCATGACTTTTTTTTTGTCGCCAAAGATACTTTTCTGTCATTTTCGGTACAGTCATTGCGTCTTCCTTTTTTAAGAGGAATTAACAAAATACAAAGGTCTGGGTAAGATCAGGATAAATCTCTCAATAATGCCATTGGTTGATGATAAAATTGAGAATGTTTTAAAAGAAGCAAGTGAATGAATAGAAGGTTAAACAAAGGGGTTTGGGCTGAAACATATCACTACAATATGTTCAACTACATAGCATAACTTGAAAAATTGCATAACACACAAATTACATCTGAACTTTCTTCGTGTTAATGACAAGATTAACAAAATATGTTTAAACAAACATTTAATTGAATTTAATTGATTTAATACTCTGTAAAAAGGGAGTTTAATACATCTGCAAAAAGTATCGACCCATGTCAGCTTGAGTAGTCATAATTAAAAAGTTTTTGCTATTTTGTAAATTTTCTGTGTGTCCAGAACCAATTCAGTCTGTTGTTACACACAATGTTTTTTTTTTAAATCCACAATTATGTGATGACTTGCTTTGTATGTGCTCACGGAGATGCAGTAAACTCGTTGTTTTTCCAGAGCCTGCTCATTTTTTTTTTTCTAGTGAAATGAGGCAATGGCCTCGCGTGTTCACCCACCATTTGAAAACAATATTTTAATTCTTATTTTAATGAAAAGCTACCTGACTGGCTTAGACGCTATGTCTTAGTGTATTAGATGGCTTGCTATGGAACTTGGAGTAAAAAATTAAATGAAAATGGTTTGTGAATATGGACCCAAAGTTTAACTGTTTAGATTTTGGACTCTGTGAGAAACGCAGTATACTTGTCTTGCGTAACCATTTAATAAATGACCTGAACATGTATATGACAGACCAAAAGCCAGTAGTCCTTATCGAACCGATTGTTACGTATTGTGGGTATGGAATGTTAATAAATTAGTAAAACGATTTAGATATCAATTAAAAGTATTCATATCAAGTAGTTCGTGTTCGTGTTCTGCTTCGGTCATTGCATTCACGCTCAGCTTATTTCCAAAGAGCCGACGACAAGTTTTCAATTAGCAAGGAATGGAAGATTAGAACCAATGCAAAAGATAGACAAAAGCATTTTTTGTAGAAAACAAGCCTTTATCACTGAAAGGTTTCAGATATATCCACACAGGCTTTTCAAGACACGCCGGAAAAAGAAGCAACGAGTGAAGGCAGAGTTAAGGGCTACAAAGAAAAATCATGGGATAGAGGGTGAAAGAGATAACATATAACCACCTTCAAATGTCAAACATTTACATATGACATGTGTAGCTACATACTAGTATACTGACCATGAAAACTTTTTAAAGTGTATTCAATTTGATCTGTTGAAAATTACATCATTTTACTGAACTTTGATCTATTGAGGCTTACACCATATAAATGAACTTTGATCTATTGAGGTATAAACCATCTTACTGAACGTTGATCTCTTTAGGTTTACACCATCTTACTGAACTTTGATCTATTGAGGTTAACCCAATCTAACTGAATTTCGATCTATTGAGGTATACATCATCTTACAGAACTTTGATCTCTTGAGGTTAACACAATCTAACTGAATTTCGATCTATTGAGGTATACATCATCTTACTGAACTTTGATCTATTGAGGTATACATCATCTTACTGAACTTTGATTCATTGAAGTTTACACCATCTTACTGAACTTTGATCTATTTAGGTTTATACCATCTTACTGAACTTTGAGCTATTGAGGCATACAGCATCCTACTGAACTTTGATCTATTGAGACATACAGCATGCTACTGAACTTTGATATATTTAGGTTTACACCATCTTGACGAACATTGATCGATTAAGGTTTACACCATGTAATTGAATTTTGATCTATTGAGGTGTTCATCATCGATAAACTTTGATCTATTGAGGTTTACAAGATCTGATTAAACTTTGATCTGTTGATGTATACACCATCTTACTGCACTTTGATCTATTGAGGTATACACCATGTTACTGTACTTTGATCTATTAAAGTTTACACCGTCTAACTGAACTTTGATCTACTGAGGTATACACAATTTAACCGAACTTTGATTTATCGAGGTATACGCCATCTTACTGAACTTTGATCTATTGAGGTTTACACTATCTTTCTGAACTTTGATCTGTTGAGGTATATACCATCTTACCGAACTTTCATCTATTGAGCTGCTTACCGAACTTTGATCTATTAAAGTTTACATCATCTCACTGAACTTTGATCTATTGAGGTATACACCATTTTAATGAACTTTGATCTATTGTGGCTTACACCATCGATCTGAACTTTGATCTATTGACGGTTACACAATCTTACTGAACTTTGATCTATTAAAGTTTACACCATTTAACTGAACTTTGATCTGTTGAGGTATACACCATCTAACTGAACTTGGATCTGTTGTGGTGTACACCATCTTACTGAACATATGTTTCGTGTGATTCTGCCCGGAAGTTTGCAAATTAGTCGTAAAAAAGTAAAACAAACGGGTTTCGCCTAACCGATTTTGCTTAAGGAACAAACACTAACTCTTCTTCAAAAAAATGTACAGCAGGCGTCTTTGTAAACGCCGTTGTGAACTAGAGATAGTCAACATGACTTTAATAAAATCTGAATACAAATGAAAACTTTGTTGCAAATAGAGAATAGTCCACTACGAGTATTTCTCTTTTTATCACATTTGTTTCAAAAGTGGTCTGCTGCGAGACCCAAAACTGTCTTTTGTGAGTTAAGATGTTTTAACTTATATTCCTTTGTAATTGAACGTTTCTAAGAAGAAAGTCTACAAATCCGATGTTTTCATTTATCTGTACGAGTTGTTTTATTTCTTTACAAGTAAGGAGGTATTGAATGCGTTGATACAAGTCGGTCGTTTTGGCTATTTTCCAAATCACTTAAAGTTCAGATGTAAAAATAAAGTAGTATAAATAAAAAAGAAAAGTACTGTTATCCAATAAGCAAACCAATTAACTTACCTTCCATATTGGCTGCTGGAGAATATTGGGGCTTCTGCGGGGCTGAAAATTGTGTATGAGAACTGTAATCAGGCTGATCCCTTACCGGTACCGGGGCTACTACTGGCCTGTAACTGGTAGCTTGTGGTGTCCTCTTGGCCGAAGGGGAGTAACCGAAATCCGTGCCACCGCCTCCATACTTATTGAGTGTAATCTTAGTGGGGATGTGACCCGCCGCAGCACTCATGCTTGGCTGACTCTGTGCGCTTCTAGGAGACGGTTGAGGTGATGGCTTTTGCGGGGACACTGGAATTACTCTTGGTGACTGGGGGCCGCTTTTCTTTTGAATTGGAATTACAATCTGCAATAGGATGTATTATAGAAACAAATGAATGTATCACATTACTACTCTTGCTTTCAGAGTTACATACTATTGCGATTTTTATTATCTTGTACACATGCTCAAGGTAAGCGAAATATGACCTCGTATGTCATAGCTGTGTGTTTATACGCCTTAGTACTGATACGCCCCTCACCTATATTTTCCAGATTTTAAATGGAGTTTGTTGTTGCTAGCATAATTACGTCCCTTGAATTCATGCGAATATGATAAGCTTTGGACAAGATGTTGGAGTTTTTATTAAGTATACCAGTTGAAGCTGAGGCGGTTTAGTCTTTTTTGTCCGCATTATGTGCTCCAGCTAGGCGTTTTGGTCGAATTTGTCTAGGGTGACCCATATTTTTCTCTTTTGCGATTGCGATGCCATTAACAAGTTGTTATGCGTAAGCTTCTTTAGAACTTTTAGTCAACCTGGAAATGCACTCCTATCAAAGGAGTGAGTTTGTCTCATTCATGGAAGTTTCAATACACATGTAGGTGTTTTGCATTTGTATTTGCAGATTATAAACAGTTAGTTATTGAGATACACTTTCACGTATGCAATACAATTCGTTAGCTTTTTTCGGTAACAACTTTTCATTAATCTAGTCGATGCTTGTTTTTTATCCCTTAAGCTGCTAAACGCGACTCACTGACCTTTAGCGGACAGTGTAGATCAAGATCAGACAGGACAGAACGTTAATGATGTATTTTTCTCCAAAAAATAAGTTTGAAATAACATTATTCGGGATTTTACTATCGTCTTTAAAGTTTTATCTTTTATTAACTTATTTAGCAGCCTAAGAGTTAAGTTCTAAAGTAATGCTTACCTGAGGAGCTTTTGTAGGGGACTGTGGAAATGTTGGCGCTCTAGTTTCCTTTGCTGGACTTAGAGGTTTGATGTACACTTGGCCGGGAGGTGGTCTGCAAGGAAAGTAAAAGTAGTGCATATAGCTCAAATACCTTAAAGAAATATATATATGTAGACGGAAACAGAAAAGTCGGCAAATGCCGGTCCGACACAAGGTTTAGTAGGTGAACTGTGTTATTAAAACGTCACACGCCTTTCACTATTTTAAATTTAATAAACTGTATAAAAAACCAAACATGTTTCGGCTGACGCCTCATCAGTGGCTGTGTAACTATGGAGGGCCGTCATGTAATCGGAAGGGAGGTAATTACATGACGTTAGCAACGTTATTGACGAGTACTCAGGGGAGATAATTAATCGTTTCGACGACGACGGTTTAATTTGGGCTTAAAGCAGTTTATGAAGTATTTCTCTTTGGCTAACCTGACTGAAATGCTTTCGGAATTAACTTTATAGAATGGGAATATTTCAAACTTTAATTCGTCCTTACTGCATAAGTCTAAATGATGACTGAGTGGAAGTTGTCTGGTTGAGGGATCTCTTATTTGTTGTGAATGAATTGTTCTACGGGTTCTCTCTGTGTGTGTGTGTTTATATATATATATATATATATGTGTGTGTGTGTGTGTGTGTGTGTGTGTGTGTGTGTGTGTACTCGTTTTCGTCCAGTTATGATCCATAACCTGCTAAGTAAATGTTTTAGGTCGTAAAAACCCAAAGGTATTTTTGGGAGAAAAATATATCTCCTGACCGGAAAATGTAGATCCAAGATCAGCCTGCACGTTCTACATAGTCTGATCTCGACCTACACCGTCCGCAAAAGGTCGTGCTTAGAAGCGTAAGGGTTAATCCATTACATCTTTACTTCATTAAATTATACTGATTCTTGTAACTTCATGGCAAATGTTGCCCCAGAAGGCTACAAGGTTGTCTAGATTACGACAGAGAGAGAGAGAGAGAGACGCTGTTGAAATTTAATTGACCATAGACTGGTTCAGATTTTCTGTTATATCTATGTTTACACAGCTGACTAAATTCTGTACCATTGGAAAGTCGATCAAATTTTAACAGCGTTTTTTATCCCCTGCCGAATTTCGGGGAAAGGGGAATATAGTTTTTGCGTCGTCCGTCTTTCCGTCAGTCCGTCCGGGCAGATATATTTTAAAATCCTTGACGAAAATTGATGAAACTTCATACATGTGTTCCTAATGATAGTCCGCCGATATTGTTGTTGTGCTTTTCTTTTTTAAAATTTAATGCCTTGTCATGGAAAAAGGGGGTTTGGTGTATATTTCCATTATGGACCAATTTGATATCTCAAATAATTAAGAAAATTTTATGAGACTTCATATTTATATTGTTTATTACAAGCCACAGACAATCGCCATTTGTTTTTATTTAATGAAAAGCCATGTCAGGGATTAAGGGGGCTTAATGTATAATTCCATTATGGACCAATGACAAAAAGGTCACGTGTACATGCAAAACACAATACCTCTTATATGTTCGAAAAAGTTCTTTTTCGGCGGGGGATATCATTTCAATGAAATAACTTGTTCTCTTTTGCTGCAAGGATGTATCTTTAGGCTTCGTTAACATATTTATTTGCAGCTATTGTGAATCGCTACTTCTAATGACTACAGGTCGATACATTCTGATGATGCATTAAGCCTCCTTTTCATAGAGCATGGCTCAAATGAAACGAGATATACTGCCCCTTGTTCTTACCTGGATACGAGGAATTCAATCTGTCCACCTCCTTTGCTTATTGCATCTTGTGCCTGTTTGTGTGTCAGATGGGTGGTGTCCCGTCCTCCAATGGCAACTATGATATCACCACGCTGCAGCTCGCGCTCAGAGGGTGTGTTTGCAAATACCTTCAAGTAGACAGCTTTCAAGTGTACAGGGGCCATATTCACCAACCATTCTTAATAACGTTCTTAGACTTATTCTTCAAGATTTTCCAAGTTTGAAAGTAACACAACTTCTGATTGGCTAAACAAAATGGTTTAGCCAATTAGAAGGTGTGTTACTTTCAAATTTGGAGAATTTTGGAGAACAAGACCAAGAATGTTCTTAAGAATGGTTGGTGAATACAGACCCAGGTCTACACAACATTACGGTTGAAAAATTAATATAGATATAATTTCATACTCTGTAAATAACATTAGATTATTGAACCCGACAGAATTTAAACGCCCTACACTGTCATACTTACTATGCTTCGATGCAGAGCAAAATATGTAATATCTTACTAGATAGTAAAGTTTATAAACTGTAATTAACCTGTGCCACACAATAGAATTTTAGATTTGCTCGAACTGATTGCATTACAAGATGACAAATCACATGTAGCTCAAGAAAAGGTTGCTTTCTTTTAAATAGCAGAAAACATTGTGGGAAAAGGAGAAAATGCTGGTTACCAGCGTTATCTCCTTTTTCCAAAAAGTTTTCATATACCTTCTCTTTAAGGGTCGTTAAAACTTGGAACTGCGTGGTAAAAAGTTATTGAAGAAAAAAAAACGGTTTCGGAAATCTTTCTATTGAAAAAACGTCGAAGAGGAATCTTCAACAAGTATTTGTACATGTAGATGTAAATGTTTATATATATAAAGATTTAATCATTCTTTTTCATTATTTAAGAATAAGCAAATTCATGTTGCCTGTTTTATACATCAAAACTATGCCTGTTACATGCAATGAACCATATTTTTTACAGAATAGGGTGTAACTAGGACTTCTGAAAGTTTGCTGTGTAAACATGTAAATGTCAGCGGAGGTTTCAAATCAAATTTACAAGAGATACTTGCACAAAAGTGAAAAAAAAATGGGAAAAGAGTTGTATCAGAATAATATGGTATTTTCGAACAACAATATGCGACGATAAAAAAAATACAAACAAACGGGAAAATTTGGGAAAAAAAAAGTGCTGTATAAGAATATCGTATTTTTTGATCGAGAATATGCTCTATGTAGCGACCTCGTAAATAACTCATGTTGTGTTATGTACGTGATCGTATAGACTACATAAAAGAACGAATCATCTCGTCAATCCATAACCCCATAGGTAAGCGTTTGGTTTTCTGCGGAAAAAAGCACACGATAAAACTTGTACAAATACACAAAAATAAAATCTAAAGTAACGAACGAAACATTTCGGAAAATAGTTTTTTCAAATGTTTTCGATGCCTTTTAGTGGGTCATCAGGTGTCAAAAGGTGGGTGGGGATGGGGGTTGACAGAGTAGAATTTAAAGGACGCAGGATATCGTTGGTTCATAGGCTCAGAATATGTATCTACATGGAAAACTCGAATGAATCAAAAAAGAAACAATACTCGATACTTATATAGCATCTTTGACAGATAAATAAAGAATGGATAGAATGTTGAAAGTAAACTTCTGAAATATGCTTTCTAATGTTTTCTTAACTCTGTGGTAATTTCTAAATGTCTCTCAACCCATTTCAAAATCGTCCATAATACATCGTGAAAGCATTGCAGATCACAAAATAGAAATGCAAAAACAATACAATTTGTCCTAAAAATGTAGAAAACGTTAGGCAAAAGGGGGAAATGCTAGCTACCAGTATTTTCTCCATCCCTCAGTGTTTTCAAAAGCCTCTTTCCTCAGGGTCAATGAAATATTTAGTGAAGGCTTAAATACAATTTGGACAAGTCGATCATTGACTTGAACGGAGAAAGGTTTCCTTGTGCAGTGTATATCTCTGGCATGAAGACAAGGTTTGGGGTATATTGGATTCCTAATTACTTACCTGTACGAGCGTATGTTTAGCCATGGCATGCAACCCAGTCTCTCGGGACAGTTATAATGAAGTTACCGGTCTCTTTTTACATGCCGTATTTGTTTGCTTGTTCGTATGGTTTTAACGCCGTTTTCATTATCATTTCTGTTATACCGCTGCGACCAGTGCGCATATTCATGCTTTCCTGGAGTTTCTTTTACCAGTACTACCTGTACACGACATTTTTTCCGAGCCACTGGCTGCTGTCTCGCATAAAGATCGTCGAAACAATATTTACATATCAGAGACAAATGGATCTCGACTATCATCAGATCTGAGGAAGAATTAGGGTGAGCTTGGTATCGAACCAGCGACCCCATGGGATTCAACCACTGTACGTTACCAACTAAGTTAACGGGCTCGGTGGCTTTTGTTGCCATAGAATAAACATTTGTTTCGATCAACAATATTGGAGCCATGCTCTTTGAAAAGGGGCTTTAATGCATCTGCGAAAAGTACATGTATCGACCGAGGTCAAACTGCTCAGTCCGTACATGCTGACCTGAACCAAAACCTTTTGCTATTGGTCATTTTCCTGCATGTCAAAGGACCAGTGTATTTCAGGACTCAATCGGTTTTTAGACAAAATGGATTTTGTGGATCCATAATCACATGATGACCTGCTGGGTATAATGCATCACGGAGATGCATTAACCCCCTTTTGTCAGAGAGGTGCTTATTTGTTTAGATCATTACCCCCTGATACTCGATTAACATCAGTCGACAACTGAGTCACCTCACCATTGATCTAGCCGTTTCTGCACCACTGGCGAAGCCATGGGCTTTCGTCGACAACAAAGAACAAAGATCAGACTTCAGGTTCTGTACAGTCTGGGTCCGTATTCATCAACCATTCTTAGTTTCATTCTTATTCTTATTCTAAATTTAGAACTTAGATTTAACCGAACGGTTTAGCCAATCAGAAATGGTGTTACTTTCAATTTTAGAAAAAACAAACTTCTTGAAAATGGTTGGTGAATACAGAGACTGATTTTGGATCCGTCCAAACCGCTTGTTAAGTCAAGCATATAAGGCCCGCAACATGAGAAATGAGACCTTCGGACATTTGCGTAAAGTGTCGTCTCGGATTAGCATGCGCAGTCCGCGCAGGCTAATAATCCGAGACGGCACTATATGACTACATAAGATTTTTTCATACAGTAGACTTTCGTGAAACAGAAAATCGCACAAAAACGGGAAGTGTCGTCTCGGTTTAGTCACAGACTGCACAGGCTGATCTGGGACGACACACTTTTACGCATATGTCCTGAGGCCCCTTTTCGTGTGTTGCACACCATATGATAAAAATCCTTCGGATTTTCAGTGTATTATATTTTCAGCTGTAGAAAAAGGTCTAGTGAATAACCCTTAAACTTCTAAATAAGTGAGCCGTGCTCTGGCAAAAGGGGGCTTAATGCATCTCCGTGATGCATGATGCCAAGCAAGTAATCACATGATCATGGATCCATAAAATCCATAACAACTGGCTCAACCGTGATTTAAACTGGTCCTTGGACACGGGGAAAATTGACCAACAGCAAAAGGTTTCGGCTCAGGTCAGCCTGCGTGGACTGCGCTGGCTGACCTGAGTTGATACTTTTTGCAGATGCATTAAGACCCCTTTTCACAGAGCATGTCTCAAATGAAACGGAAATTTCCACTTAATTGAAAAAAAACTTAAATATTGCGCTTTCAAAGTTTATTTCACTGAGAAAAAAATACCGTATCTGACAGTGTAGATCAAAGATCAGACTGCAGGTTTTGTGCCGTCTGATCTTGATCTACTCTCTGCGCAAAAGATCAATAAGTCGCACTTAGCAGCCTGAGGGTTAAATGTGTTTCTAAGTGAATCGGTTGTTCGCCAGAGAAGAGTTGGCGTCTAAAAAAACCCATGGTTACCTGCATCAGTCTTCACCAGCAGAGCACAAAGAAGGAAAAGGACAGTTAAAAAAAACCAGTCAATTAAAGACCTCGATATTCAACTTTTAGCTTAGAATATCCCAGAGATATTATATGTACATTTACCGATATTTTGTGATATATTCAAAATATCCCATAATTTACAATAACTGGCTCCTTCATGCTAACGGAAAGTGTCAATGTCGTTTATCTATTTGTCATAGAAGGAGACAATTTAAGCTGCTCCCTGGGAAAAGGGGGCTTAATGCATTATATAGCAAGCAAGTCATCATATAATTATTGACCAATGAAATCCAATTTGTCTGAATCATGAGGTAGAATTGTCCTTGAACATGCAGAAAACTTAGCAACGTGGACTGAGCAAGCTGATATTGGTCGGTACTTTTTGTACATGCATTAAACCCCCTTCTCACAGAGCATGACTCAAATATACCTTTTACAGGCTACACATCGTAGACTTGACCTTATTAAAAGCATTTGCGAAACACATATCGAATGTAGTTCAAAAAATGGAATTTGCCATTGAAAGAGCATAAAACACTGGGAAAAGGAAGAATGTTAGTTGGCCGGCATTTTCTCCCATTCCACCAATCTTTTCTCACACTATTTTCAAAAGTCCTTTTCACGTTTAAATACGGGATTGTTTAATAAGTTTCCATTCTTCTCCATTATAATAAAAGATAAAGTTTTACAGAATCGTTTTACACCATGATAAAAAAGACAGAGACAAGAATTAATAAGAAAGGTTGCAGTACCCTGCCAAGATGCAATTTCTGGAATATTTCCACCTAGAATCTTTTTTCCATGCCTTTGCCCTTTGAATATTTGCTGCAAGTTAAGCGCTCTTATATAAATAAATACAATAAATAAAAAACGCAAAGTACCACTAGAATTGCACGAGTCTTGAAGTTTCAGAGCAGAGGTACCTTTAAAAATAGCTTGGTAAAAGCACTGTTAAGTGTTTTTGCGGACAGGGTAGATAAATATTAGACTGAACAGAACGTGCAGTCTGATCATTATCTACAATGTGCCATATACTAAGGTGTAATCTAGAATAACACTGGCATGAAATCACTAAAAGTAAATTTGTCTTCGGAATGAAATAGACTATATAGCTGTTTCATTTAGTTAAGGAGCCTACGTGAACAAAGGCTGTATTCTCTACTTAAGCATATCATGGTACATCAGCACGCTTTTGCAATGTTTTAACAAAACGCGTTAGGCACGTTTCATGCTGTTTATAAGTACCTGGTATTTTCTACTATAGTCATCACAACGCCTACAGGTTCTCTCTCTCTGAATGTTCTAGTTATTTCTTGACATTTTACATGTAACACAGTGGTATTGGGAAAATACCTGTCTTATTGAGTCATGATTTCTTTCAACATGCAGAGGACAGGAAATGGCTTTTTTTTTTTTAGTTTATCTACACTTACACTTTGGTGTCTTTTTATAACTCAGATCGCAAGTTCAAAAGTTTTAATCACGCATTCCCCCCCCTCCCCCCCCCCCCCCCCAGCTGCCAGAATGGCTAAGCGTAGCTGGCTAGATGAATCCAAGATCAGATGGACGTTCTGCCGGAAAAAAAAAGCAATTAAGTACTGATAGGTACTTTAAGGATTGAGCTTGATTTCGTGTCAGATTGTTCATTCGACTGCATTTTCTATGCTTTCTGACACATACACGAGTAAATGAAATATGCTGTGTCAGCTTGTATGGAGTTTTACGCCGTTTTAAACATTATTTCAGTTTTATCGTGGTGGCATGTGCACCTATCCATGCTTTTCAGGGCTTTTGTTTTACCATTATTTCGCATCCGATTCTTCTCAAGCGACTGACTGCTTTCCCACATTAGCATCATCGAAATAATGTTTAGCAATGATGAAGGAATGAATCCTGCCGCAATGACCATCATCATTAGTCTCGGGAAAAAATTGGCCGATCAAGGAATCCAACCAGCGACTTTCCAGCCGTGTTTTTTACCGACGGAACCATCGAGTTTGGCAATGAAATGTGCTGTATCTTGACGTAATCGAGCAATACTCTGTGAAAAAGAGATTTAGTGCATTTGCAAAAAGTATCGACCTATGTCAGCCTTCGCAGTCCACGCGGGCTGACCTGAGTCGAAACCTTAACCCTTTCCCAAACAAGTCCTGGTTTTCACGTGTCTGCAGTACAAGTCTTTTGAAAACACGGTGGGAAAAGGAGAAATTGCTCATACCGAGCAATTTCTCCTTTTCCCACAGTGTTTTCTACCCATTTTAATAACTTTCTGCCATTTTCATCAAATTTAAAATTGTCGTCTGCAAACTCTTTCAATTTGGACCAGTCCAAAATTTGTCGTTTGGGAAAGGGTTAAGCTATCGGTCAACTTTCTGCTTGTCCAAGGACCAGTCTTCCTCATGATTCAGTCGGTTGTTAGACAAAATATATGTTATGGATCAATAATTATTTGATGACTTGCTTGGTATTATGCATCACGAAGATGCATTTAATCCCCTTTTGCCAGAGCATATCTAATTTATGATAGCTTATTTGTCTCGCTGTCAATTTCACACAAATGTTGTCCACGTCCGGACAAATTCAGTTTCATAAATATCTCGTCTGCTTAGGCTGACCCGGGTCGAATTCTTTTTTGCTATTGGTAAATTTTCTGCATGCTAAAGGACCATTCTACCTTTACGATTCATCTAGTTCTTAAATGAAATGGACGTCACGAATTGCTTAGTAAAATGCATCAAGAAGATGTGTTACAGCATTTTTTCACAAAGCTTCAGTAAATATATTGTTAAAAAAGGTTTGTCAGTACTGTATACAATTGACAGGAAAATCATTTTTTGAGGGGGGGGGGGGGGGGGCGGGGGTTTAATGATTTGAAAGAGGAATACATTTTTTTTTAGACAATTTTAAATAAGCTATAGATTGGTTGCTTCGAAACGGAGGATGGAAAAGAATGAAAAAGTTGTCAATTAATTAACGCTTGATATGAATACCTGTATGTGACCTATGCGCATGAAACAGAATAAACAAATAGACAGAGCCATGCTCAGGCAAAAGGGGGCTTAATGCATCTCCGTAATGCATTATACCAAGCAAGACATCACATAATCATGGATCCAAAAAATCCATTTCGTCGGACAATTGACTGGATATGGGGGTAGAATGGTACTTAGAAATGCAAGATTGACCAATAGCAAAAAGTTTCGACACAGGTCAGCCTGCCCCTGGTCCGATATTTTTTGCAGATGCATTAAGCCCACTTTTCACAGCGCATGCCTCAAATGATTTAGATACTTGCAAACGCCCCCCCCCCCCCAAAAAAAAGGACAAAATGTTGTACTATCAAGAAACTTCTGGAAAGTATATCGCATTAAATATAAGACTGTTTGGACTCTAGATCAAACCTCACAATCTGATCTTAATCTACAATGATCTCGTTGGGGACAGTATTTATATAAGAAGCCACAAAAAGCACACACAATTTACCTACGTCGATTTGGATGGGTTCACTGTGGCGTCGCATCCGAATTTCAACTTTCGTCATCTTGAAGAATCTCTACTTTTTTTTTTAAAGGTATCCCACCAATAAACGGATAAACCAATCTCAACACTTTGGACATGGAATAATAGTCTACTCAGGTGCCATAGTGACTATGACTTGGATATTATCCTCAAGTTGGCTTATATTATACAAGTAAAAAATCCAACTTTTTGTTACACAAAATTATTGATTTTGCCACCTTTTTAAAGTCACTGCACGCTAAATCATGCTTTTTAAACTAAAAATAAAATAAAGCCTGTATGCCAACACACACCAAAACGAAAAACAAATCACGGGTATAAGCAGAAGTGTTGTTTATCCCTTATCCCTTCTTACGTCGATCCGATAACGACCCTTAACTCCCCTCAGATAATTAATCACTTGACTCATTTTATCAAAATGAAGGCAAAACAGAATTCAACTGGGATATCATTAAGTTTTTTTTTAAAATTTTTTGTTTCATTTCATGATTGTCAGGTCGATTGCTTTATGAAGTCTCATCCTTACTCGAAATACCCCCCCCCCCCCCCCCCTGCCGCTTTTATCATTACACATCATCTTCAGATGTAAGTGTGGGTGGGTGTAGGTTACTCAAGGCGCAGGGTACATCAACATCTACAATAGAACAATAACGATACAGGACTATGACTTTTTCCGTATATTTATTTCGATACATATTTACTTATTGATTACGAAAAGTTGTCAATACGAAAACACTCGTCAGCATGGTAAACTATGAAGGGATGCTACGTTACAAAAAGCGTTAATGAAGACAACATTTTTTGTCCAAGAAAGTATTTTCGTCTTGGCAAAATGCTCTGGTATTATCTTCCTACGAAATCTTCGCCAGGCCATCCTATTTAACTAACTACCATCGACCTTTATTTTCTCCCTGCTGATTTCATAACCAGACGTCGTCCCGGAATAAAGTTTAACCCTTATACTGTCAAACGTTGCTATGAATCTATATGGTGGAGGGTGTAGAGTTAGATCAGCACGCACATTAGTTAACTATAATCTTGGTATACGCTCGTCGCTTCTAAGTACAGTTATAACTATGCAATACCAAATAAACGGTATTAAATTTAATCTTTAACCTTTTTATTGTCACAGTCAACGATACAAATTAGGCGGAACAATGGTCAACAGACTATCGATTCTGCTATTGGTAAGCGACCTTTGTATTTTCCTGAAACCGAACACCATTACGAAGGAAAACTTTGAAGCCTTCCGGATATCACTTCCTAATAAAGGTGACTGGTAAAAGATTGCTTGTAATACAATGTGATTCAAGCTCTGTAAAAAAGGGGCTTAATGCATCTGCAGAAAGTATCCAATCATATCAGCCTGCAAAGTACGATTCGGCTGACGTGGGTCGAAACGTTTTTCTATTTGTAAATTTTCTGCATCTCCAAGGACCATTCATCTCATCCCATGATTTAGACAACATGAATTTTATGGCTCCATAATCATGTGATAACTACCTTGGTGTAATACATCAAAAGAGGTGTATTAAGCCCCTTTTTACCAAAGCACGGCTCATTTGTATTTGTATACTAAAGGTGAACTTTATCATGTGCCAAAGGCAGTGTTTATGATATTTGTACCTGGCAAAATACATTGAATGTCAACGTTTGCCAAGACTTACAAAGAGCTGAAGTGGACGTCATTAACCAGTTTGCTAAAGTTATGGAAAACCGCCTTTCAACCCGTTATCTCGATTTGATTGCCATGCAATACAACAAAAAATGTATACAAATGTATATATCTTATTTGCTCCAATGTAGCAAAAGTACATTAAAGCCCGTTGCACCATCGCCCCCCACCTTTTCCCCCATTTCTTAAAAAAAGAAAAAGGTTATAAAATCCATCAAGGTCAAGTGAAAATATCTTAAAAATCGGTAATAGAAAACCGACATAGCGCATTTTTCACTGAGATTCCGTGGTTAAAAAAAAGAAAAACTCGTGCAAAAAATAGAAGAGAGGCGAAAAGATGTGCGCGCAAGATAGGAAGTAAACAAGGTATCAAAGATGGCGTTATCAAGCAGCATCAAACAAAACAATTGAAATATTTCGAAATGCGTAAATATACGTTCTACATGCAATTTCTTTTTATTTGTAAGACATCCCTGCAGAATACATATTACCTCACACCTCATTACCATATTTCGTTTGTTGCCTCGAAACATGCATAAGGGGTTTTCCGTAATTAAATAGCCTTCTGGCATCTTTTACATCGTTTACCTATTTAGTGGCTTACTTAAATTTGTGTTACACATTTTTTAAGCAAAGAAGTCGTCACCATGATGTTCTGGAATAACGAAATGATCGAAACAAGACTTGATAGAGTATACATGTAATTATATAATGAGAGTGAACAAACTCTTCAGTAGATGGAAAACAGTCGTTGATCTTTTAAACTGAAGATTTATATTTACAAAGCATTTTTTCTGTAATGATATTGTGTTCAGAGGCAAAATGATGCTCTTGTTGACGGCCAGAATGTTGTCAAAAATCATGTTGTCTTTTAAAGAAGAAAGAGATGCTTTTATCTGATGGACAGCACGTTGTCCTGAAACAGTATCATGTCCAAAGGCAATCCCATTATCTTTTTGATGGTCAAATACCTTTTCTTTGACCATATTGTGTTCAGAGGGATGTAGAGATACGTTTCTGATGGCAAGAGTCAATGTTGCTAAGCTGCTATGCGTGACTTACTGACCTTTTGCGGACAGTGTAGATCAAGATCAGACTGCAGAGAACGTGCAGTCTGATCTTGAATCTACATTGTCCGATATCGAGACATTTTCTCTAAAAAATAAAGTTGAAATAGCTTAATTCTGACTTTTACTGTCGGCTTGAAACTTTCAATTATTTTTTTTAGGTTAATGGTAAATGTTGATGTGTTCAGAATCAAAGACGTGCTCTTGCAAATGGTCTGGTACTGGTTCTATAATCATCAGGCTGGGCGATAATTTTGTTGATGGCCCGATTGCTGTTCTGTTATATTCTGTATCATTCGTTATCTACAGCTATATTCTTATTAATAGAAAAGAATGTATTTTATTGCTTCCTCATATTTATACGAGTATGCGTCTTTTTTTTTTAGGGGGAGGGGAGAGTTTATTGGTTTACACCAGGAGTGAATATTAAGCTGCCTATCTTTAATAACGGATCAACTACGTCCGACATGCCGAGACTTTTCGAGCAAGAAGGACTTTGCAGTATTTTGGTTTCTTACTATTTGCTTGGAATTTTAATTCTTTTTAGTTGGCAGTTAAACCCTTAACAAAACAGTCCTGTACCATGAAGGATCGTTTTATTAAAGGTTTAACTGCCAACGAAACACCGTGGTTGTGAGACAGAGCGTTGGCCTCGTAACCGTAAGATCCTGCGTTAGATTCCTGGGAGCGGATGTCAACTTTTGGAATGCTCATTGGCCTACACATTCGACGCCAGCACTGGTGTGTGTTTCCAGGAGGTAGATTCGAGAAAGATTAATATAAGTTGCAAGAACTTGTTTCTTAACGATGTAAAATAAATTCATTTAAAGTAATTGTGACAATCCGTGTTTTCGCGACCCTGAAAAAGTTGGTATTTGAAAACAGTATGGGAAAAAAAATGCTGGTCAACAGCATTTTCTCCTTTCCACAATGTTTTCAAAAGTCCTTTTCTCTAGTTCCATCAAAACACGGGATTGTTTGGCAAAGGGAAAGGATACTGCGTATAGATGTTTGCATCGATGCCAGAAGTCCATGTAATATTTCCTAGACAGGTAGGAATGCCTTAACCCTTTACCCGCCATGAGCTATTAATATACTAGTAAAAATATGTAGGGAAGGCAACTTATTTTTCGATTTGCAGCTGACCAATACCTACCAAATTGTGGCAAAATGAGAAATGTTTTTTCCGACAAATTTCTTTTAACACCGTAATATTTTCATATTTAATTCACTCTTTGCTGCCAGCTAAATAAATTCGACTTTTAGATACATTACAAATATACATGGCTTGAGACTTTGAGGTCATAGTTAAGAGTAAAGAAGAAAACTGTGTAATTCTAAGACCGTACTGCACATTCCATGCAGTCTGATCTTACATCTTTGCCCCCACTAAAGCTAGTTTTGATCGTGAAAGGAGTGAACCATTTCTCTATATTCATTGTCGGCATTTTACGAGGTGACTGACGAGTTATTTTCGACGTACCAAAGAAATGAATATCCATTTTTATGTCATTAAAATCTAAGACTGTACTGCTCATTCCATACAGCCTTATCTTCATCTATGCCTCCTACGAAAGCTAGTGTTGGTTTTGCTTCATTCTCTATATTCATTCTCCATATTGTATAAGGTGACCAAAGAGTTTATTTCTACGTGCCGCAGAAATCAAATAAGATTTAGTTTATTGTCACTAAAGTTCCCCCCCCCCCCCCCCCCCACACACACACACATACCCACACACCAGAATTTCAGATGGAGCAGATTCATGATTAAACCTGCATGTTGCTCTACATCATTTTTTGCCAAAACCATTTAATTCTTTACCAGACCACACAATTTCAGACATTTTCCAAACAAAAACATTTGCAATGGCTAAAACGATAGGATTTTAACCATGAAATAGTGAAATACACTTTTGGAGAGAACGACAATACTTCTGATGATGCATTTTTCTCCAAAGTCGTAATATCACAGGAGTATTTAGTAAAGGGCTAAGTTGTGGTTTGTACTCAAAGATTCATTAAACGATAAATTTGTATACCAATATTATCTCATGAAAGTCTGGAGTTCTATTTTTAGCTCTTCCAGGTTGTTATTTTCTTGCCTACAGAGACACATATTTTCATCATTTCAAACAGCAAGTTTCTTACTTCATTAGCCAAGTCTCCGGGCTTAGTGGTATCGTATAGGGCTAGGTATCTAGCAGTAATAAGTTCGATGATGAAAGCAGTGGGAACGGGGTTTATTCCTCCTCTTTAACCCTTAGGCTGCTACGCGAGAATAAAATACCTGTTCTTTGACCATATTGTGTTTAGAGGGCTGTAGAGGCACATGTACTTTTTCGACGACAAGAGTGGATGTTTTAACCCTTAAGCTGCTAAAACGTGACTCACTGACCTTTTGCAGACAGTGTAGATCAAGATCAGACAGCACAGAACCGGTAAGAAGATATCTATTCCCCTAAAATTAACTTTGAAATAGCAACTTTTGGGTTTTTCACTGCAGGCTTGAACGGTTCATTTAACTTATCTAACGTAAGGTTGAAAGGCTTCACAATGTTTTAGCATGTTTAAAATCTGCAGGTGGTTTAGAGAGGGTGTTTATAGTAATGATCGCAAGAAGATACTGGGAACGGCTATGTAGGTGTAGTGACCGTCGTGACGTACATGAAAACCTGTCGAAGACGGCAGTTTAACATCCATTAATTCAAAAAGAAATAAAAATGTATAAACTTATTCCATTGAGGGTGACAAATTGAGGGAGCTTCAAGGTACTTTATCCGACCATTTATAGGAACTGTATTAGTCTTATTTCTGATTGGCTAAACAAAATGGTTTGGCCAATCAAAAGTTGCTTTACTTTGTAAACCTATGATAAAACTAAGAATGGAATTAGGAGTAGTTGGTGAATATGGGCCAAAAGGTCTCATCCACAAACTGAAGGAACTTCGGCTGACCTTGGTAACATGGCGCTGTGTTACTTGCTGTTTTTTTTTATGTTTTTTTTTTTACGACAGTATTTCAGTTATAAGATAAAATTTAATCCAATTTACCTTTTGAAAAAAAAAAACAGTTGCTGGTTAAAACGTCTCTTAATTTTTTTTTGACAAATCGATCAATTTTTTGCGACATTCCGCTTGTTATAATGCATTAAGTAAATGCAATAAAACTCCGCTTTCCAAGATCGCTGCTCAAATTTCACTTTAATTTGTGCTATATTGCCGAGACCCGGGAGCGCAGTCGGTAAGAACCATATCTGTATACTTTACAGTAATGAGTTACAC
Source organism: Tridacna gigas (assembly GCA_945859785.2). Taxonomy (NCBI): domain Eukaryota; kingdom Metazoa; phylum Mollusca; class Bivalvia; order Cardiida; family Cardiidae; genus Tridacna; species Tridacna gigas. The sequence goes on from OX244030.2 coordinate 26,197,907, forward strand.
GTTAACGCATTAGAAAATATACCAATTAGTAAAAAAAAAAAAGGATAGTTTCTTTCTTACCCCCTTCCTAGGATGTGAATTATAAGCGCCGAGAGGTAACGATTAATGTTAGCAACCCTTATATATTGGTGTCATAAATGGGCCCGCACCTTGGCCCGAAGATGCCGGCAGAATAAACGTGTCCATATTTTTGACCAATCACAAATCACTTTTTATTCATTTGCTACTCATATCAAGAGGTAAGTTAACCGCAAAGTTATACAGCTACGCCCTAAAAAAGAACTCTTACGTCGGTGATCACGAGTTAACCCTTAAGCTGCTAAGTGCGACTCACTGACCTTTTGCGGACAGTGTAGATTCAATATTACGTGCAGTCTGATCTTGATTCAACACGGTCCTATGAGGAGGTATTTTTCTCCATAAAATAAGCTTGAAATAAGATTATTCGGGCTTTCACAATGGGCTTTTAAAGTTTTATTTAACTTATTTAGCAGTACGGGTTAAGCAACAGATTAGCCAACCAAACGACCCTTACACAAAAGTAATCAATTTGGGTCATGCTCTGGTAAAAGGGGGTTTAATGCATGTCCGTAATGCATTGTTAGAAGCAAGACATCATATGATTATGGATCCATAAAATCCATTTGTCTAACAACAGACTGAATCATGAGGTGCAATGGTCCTTTGACATCCAGAAAATTGACCAATAGCAAAATGTTTCGCCCGCCTACGTGAACTGCGCAGGCCGACATAGGTCGATACTTTTTGCAGATGCATTAAGCCCTCTATCCAAAGAGCATGGCTCATATCCTGAACATTTGATTGATCAGTCATCAATGTCAAACGGTAGGTTAGAAAGCATAAACCGAGGCAAAAAATCACACAGGTAAGCGATGTAAACAGTGGCTATTCTGCATGTAAAACTTCTAGAACATTGTTCCACGTCTTATGTTATTTACGGCGTACTGTATTGCTTGTAAACGAATCGCTCACAATGCTGACTATGTCAATCAACAATCATTTCACCTGTTATCCTCTGGAATTTCAGACATAATTTGATAGACTTTACAACTCTTTACCGTACGAGAAAATATTTGACTTATTGATTTGCAGACGACAAAGTAAATGTGAGCCAAATTGCGTGATTTTTCTTTGAAGGACAGAACATTTGTGGGAAAAGGAGAAAATGCTGGTAAACAGCATTTTCTCCTTTTACCACGATGTTTTCAAAGGCCTTCTTGTTCAGGGTCGTAAAGGTTTAAACAACTAGAGCACCGAAAAGACCTAACAGAGATTTTCAGTCCCGATACACGGCCAAACCAAATGCAACTTTAACGTTGCTGTTATCCAAGATATCTGTATAAAGTCAACGGTGAAGATTAAATATCAGTCTGCACATTATTTTTTTTCAATCTGAACTTGATCTACACTGGTTGTACAGTTCTCAAAGGCCCTCGAAGGCTTACGATAGACATGAATTTATCGATTACCGTTTATGAATTCATCCCTCATCGTCTATCGTTTTATCCCTTATCGTCCATGAATTCATCCCCCGTCGCTTATTAATCTATCCATTATCGTCTATGAATTCATTCCCTATCATCTATGAAATTATCGTCTATGAATTCATTCCTTATCGGCTATGAATTTACCCACTTTCGACTATGAATCTCTTTTCGTCTATTAATCTATCTCTCATCGTATTGAATTTATCTCCTTCGGTCTATTAATTTATCCATTAACATTAAGACCTTTACTTTACGTCAGTCCAAAGCTTGATATCCATTTACCGAAAGGGAAATGTCGTTTTAGAAAGCTAGAGAAATTATCTGCGGAAAACGAGCAATTTTCTTGTAACTGCCAATGGCTTATTTTCCACCCACCCCCACCAAAAAAAATTTTTTTTCAGCCTTGGTTATGTTGGTTACTTTGCAAATCATGTCTTCTTCTAAAGTGAAATCACGTGATTGAAACAGCATAAGATACAAGAAATGTGATCTTGACAGGTGCTTCTTTAAAAAAAAAAAAAAAATCGACGAATCGAGAAATCGCCACATTCTCGCAGATTTCCGCCCATTTGTTTCAATGATATCTTGGGTCTATTGTAGCAATCAAGTATTCAGACATGTAATGGGTCTAGGATGAAGAAAGAATCCTATTGTCTGCCTAGAGCCTTTATCTACAGTATCTTAGATTTCAAATAAATTCAAAGGTAGAGGCTTATCAGTCGCAATGTACTTACCAGCATGCTCTTCTACTCCAAATCTACGTAAATCAACCGATCTTTTAAAGGCCAAGTAGCGACCGAAAGTACATGATTCAGGTATTAGTTGAAATGCATTAAATTCAAATAGTACCATTAAAAGTATGAAAATTGTTGTGAATATCACAATCTGCTGTTGAACGATCGGTCCAAGTGTAGTGGAACCAAGTGGCAGAAAAGTGTCAACCAAAGATAGGGCGACTTGGCGACTTTTGACCTAGTTTTAAACCTTATAATTTTGTGTACCAAAAGAATGCCATGAGGTGATTTGAAAGTAACTGGCAGTGAATTAACGAGCATTTCTTCCTCATTTTTCTACAGTCTTCTCACGCCTGTTCATATATTATTAATACATTATTAATCAATTTAAACCTGAATGAATGATGCCTATTCATACTTTACGTGGTAAGTGTTTAACTCTTTCCCAAACGACAAAAATGTAGACTTGTCCAAATTGAAAGCATTTGCAGACGACAATTTCAATGTGGCTCAAACGATTGGATTCTTCTATGATAGGGTTGAAAACATTGTGGGAAAAGGAGAAAATGCTGGTTACCAGCATTTTCTCCTTTTCCCACAATGTTTACAAAAGGCTTCTTCCCCAGGGTCACTAAAAGTCGGCATTTTGCGGTAAAGGGTGAAAGTGATCTGCCGCTGCTTTGTAGTGGGAGGCACTGGAATTACTCTTTACTACACAACATTTTAGACTGTTTAAAGCACTAGTAGACGACAATCTAAATGTTACTTAGATTATATTCATATCTGTGAATGGGTAGAAAACATTGCCGGAAAAGGAGAAAATGCTGGTTACCAGATTTTCTCCATTTCCCACAATATTTCAAAAAGCCTTCTCCTCCTTGGTCGTTAAAATTCAGGATTGTGTAGTAAAGCGTTAAATTGCATATCTCTTACCATTCATTCATGAATTTCAACGGTCCTAAAGAAGGCTCTTAAAAACACTCTGGGAAAAAAGAGAAAATGCTGATAACCAGTACTTTATTCCTTTTCCATAATGCTTTCTGCTCTTCAAGGAAAAGTAAATAGTTTTTTTTTGGGATAAAATTTACTTTTTCATCCAACAATAATATTAATATGGACAAGTCTGAAATTTTGCCATGTGGTAAAGCGTTGGAACATGAAGCACGTTTTCTTGCATATATTGGCACCAGTCCACGCAGAGATAAACAACAAAGCAGGAGATTGTATCTATGATACTTATCTTTGTGATAATTATTGTTCCAGCAAGAATTATTTTCGTAAGGGCTCCTACATGTTGAATTGAATAAACCATTTAACATAGGACAAAATTCAAGACTTTTCCAGGTTATAAGCATTTGCAAGTGGGTACTCAAATAAAGTTTGTCTTTGAATGGGTAGAACTCAATATAGTGAGAAGCGGAAATGCTGGTTATCAGCATTTTCCCCACAACCTGCTATATACAGTCTGATCTCAATCTATCCTGTTGACTGAAGGCAGCTTGATCTTGGCAATATGTCCACGTTTTGTAGACAAATAACTTAAATTGAGCTTCGGTCCCTAACAATTGACATGTTTTGACATTCTAAAGCGCTGCTTCTGTCCGTATCGGACAGTGTACATCAAAGATTACACTGCACGCTATGCTAGGCTTATTTTGATATAATCTTTTATCAAGAGAGAGAGAGAGAGAGAGAGAGAGAGAGGGGGGAGGGTAAATTAGGCACTAATGGACTCTGTACATATTTTTCTTTAAGAATTTTAGAATAAATCCGAAAGAAAATTGCAACGCATTCCGCCCACTATTTCACCATTTTTAATCTAATTGATACATCTCTACGATACTCAAAACCGTCTGCCTGGCATTTCCTGTTAATTACGCTTCTAAAATAGTGTTTGCTTTCATACCTGAGTCATTAAATTTCAAACCTGTTGCCTTCTTATTCCAGTTATTCGGGTTATTTGATGTTTGATTTATCGGTAATCTGTTTCTACGTGCTTAACTCTACCTCCCTCCCTTGTTCCCTGCCCCTGTCTCTGCTGTCTGTTCTCTCTTTGTCTGTCTTGGTATCTGTCTGTCTTGGTCTCTGTCTTCATCTCTGTCTGTCTGTCTGTCTTGGTCTCAGTCTGTCTTGTTGTCTGTTTTGGTCTCTGTTTTGGTCTCTGTCTGTCTTGGTCTCTGTCTGTCTCGGTCTTTGTCTTAGTCTCTGTCTGTCTGGGTCTCTGTCTGTCTTGGCCTCTGTCTGTCTTGGTCTCTGTCTTGGTGTCTGTCTTGATCTCTGTCTGTCTCTGTCTGTCTCTGTCTTGGTCTCTGTCTGTCTTGGTCTCTATCTGTCTTTATCAGTCTGTCAGTTTTCCCCCTCTCTCCGTCTTTCTCAGACTCTGACCAATCACACCATATTCTTTTAATCAATTAATCAATCAAACGGCTAGTAAATCAACTGAGTTCCTACAAAATATTGTACCCCGAGTCCGAAAGCCAACAAATTTACGAGCAATTGTTCCTTTTGCAACAATGTTTTCACCTTTACATATATAATTAACCTGAACTTTTTACCACACAATCCCGAGTTTTAACGGCTCTGATGGGAAGGGTGTTTGAAAACATTGTGGGAAAAGGAGAAAATGCTGGCTACCAGCATTTTCTCCTTTTCTCGCAATGTTTTCTACCCTTTCACAAAGAAAAACTTTCATTTGAGTCACATTTAATTTGTCGTCTGCATATACGCTTTCAATTTGGACCAGTCTAAATTTTGCTGTGTGGTAAACAGTTAAAATGATATCCTACTCCGCAATATAATAAGAACATTTCTCATTAAGATCATCTGCTGCACATTCGTGTAGGTTTAACAGACGACAAAATGTAAGACTTGTCCAAATTGAAAGCATTTGCAGACAACAAATGAAAGGTCGCTCAGATAATAAGATTTGTCTTTAAAAAGAAAACAATGTGGTGAGGAAAGGAGGAAATGCTGGTTACAAGCATTTTTTTCTCTATCCACCACGATTTTTCCAAAAGCATTATTCTTTTGGGTTCTTTAGTCTTTACCACGTATTCCTGAGTTTTGTCGACCTTCAAGAAGAGAGCTATTGAAAATACTGAAGGAAAAGGGGAAAATGCTGGTAACCAGCATTTCTCCTTTTCCTACAAAGTTTTCTAAGCTTTTCGAAGCCATATTCCCAGATCTGTGCAAGATGTCATAGATGTCGTCTTTAAATGCTTTCTATTTAGACAAGTCTAGAATTCTGACGTCTGATCAAAAAATCAAAATACCGAATTGTTTCGAAAAAGGAGAGAAAGAATCTAAATTCTTAACTCAAAACTCTTTCACTACTGATGCAAGAAATTTTACTTTTTTTTTTACAGTCTAAAAGCAGATTCCCTCTGCTGTTGAAGATGAATTGCATCATTATAGAGAAGGGGATGGTGTAGATCAAAGATCAGACTGCACGTTCTGTGAAGTCTGATCTCGATCTACACCATCTGCAAAAGCTACTGAAGTCGTCACTAGTAGTGAAAGAGTTAAGAAAAATTTATTCGCACTAGTAAATATCCCTTGTAAATTAGTAAGGCCCTTTGTAGAAATAAAACGCTGTAAACGTTGTTTATTATCAAACCAACGTGCCATCTTCAAAGAAATTTTGAGAGAATTATGGGAATACCTGAATAGCGAAACCAGGTATCTGGGTTGTGTAAGACCGAAGTTGCTCAGGGAGGGCTCATTTTAATTCTTTATCACACCACAGTTCCAACTTTAAAAGAACCTAAGAATGAATGCTCTTGAAAAGTTGTGGGGAAAGGAGAAAATGCCATGTTTGTAACCAGCATTTTACCCTTTTCCCACGTGGCTTTCACAGGCAAATCAAATAAAAAAAAGCGACATCTAATTATTAGTCGGCAGATGCTTTAAATTTGGATCTGTCAAAAATTTTCTCGTCTGGTGTTGAGATGGTCCGTCTCTTCCAGCTATATGAGAGGCGCCCTGGGAAAAGGGGGTTTCTGCAGTACAATGCATCTTTGTTATCCAAATGTCTTGGCATATGTGGATCGATTTTGTCTGAAAAAGGCTGAATCACGAGGTAGATTGGTCCTTTGGCATGCATAAAAATTATCAATAGCAAAAAGCGTTGACCTAGGTCAGCCTGCGCAGACTGCGCTGGCAGACGTGGATCGGTATTTTTTAAATCTATATTAAACCCTCCTTTTACAGTGCATGACTCATATAATTTCAATGACGGTTTTGTGCTTTGAAAAGATGTTGATTTGGCGTTCAAATGACTGATCTCTATGCAATCGGCAACTCCGATCATGAGATCAAATATGACGTCATCATATTCATTTGTATACGATCCTATATAATCGAAGCGTGTTATTGATCACGTGACGTGCTCACAAACCTGCGTGAAATTCTGACGTGAAATCTAAAAATACATTAAAATACATGTTCTTACATTTGGCGCAACAATGGCGAACGCCCCCCGCCCCCTCCCAACCCCCCCCCCCCCCCCCCAGTCCGTTGGTAATATGCAGAGGAGACGGGATATTGTTATTTCAAATGATCAAATCGGATCATAGGCTGAATTCAAAACAGATCACTTGCAATAAAGTAGTGGCAGTGAGTTTTTCAACATGTCGTTCTTATTGAGCGAGAAAAACTACATATCAGAAATGCTTTAAGTATCCGAAATGTCAGTGGACCTACATAACATCCGAAAACAGGGCTACTTTTAAAATGATTCATAGTCAAATTTATATTTAAACCATACCCCAACAGCACGTTTTAGATTCGGTAATGTATTTTTTGTACAAAATTGATCTCATTTTATTCACTGATCAAACTGGATCACATGATATTGGGGAAAACGGCGAAGCATGAAGGGGTACGCTTGAGGACACCTAGGAGGCCGATATTATTGCGCTTTGCCTGACCCGATAACGTAGCGGTAGGGGCAGGTAATCCAGACTAACAATAGTGGCGCTCAAGAATCGTCTGCGATGGGAAATTAAAATGTCTGTATCTTTACTTTAGAGTTCTGCTTGTAGTTTTAACTTTTTCTAACACCGTTGTTGCATTGTACATAAATTGAGGTCCACGATATTTTTTGGCGTCGTTTTAACTTACACCTTGTTGAGGCGGGGTGCGAAACATCCCAGCTCAGATTTACCATATGGGAAATTGAACCTAAAAAATCTGATTCTGGGTACCTAACATTGCAAAATCATTGCCCGGAAAAATAGTACTAATTAGAAAGCATTTCATTCACTTTGGCATCAAGGCATGACTAAAACGTTAACAATAGGTAACTTACACGACTTGGACGATAAATATGTAAACAAATACACCATTGCCATGATACAATTTAAAAAAAAGAGTGTTAGGAAATACTACCCTGAGGCATGCGTAGGTATACGCATCTATTTATGAGTTCCACCAAATAGCGTCAAGAACTGTCAACTAGTGCCATGGAAAGCTTAGAAGCATCATGAGAACTCTTGTGGTAATTTTCTTTGAATAGGATTGCTTTATGTGTCTATGTATTGCTTGACAATACTTCTCACATCGTTTCATTTTGACATTCTATTGAACCTCCCTCCCTTCACACGCAGAGAAATGAGAAAAGAGAAATTTGATAGTTTGCTCTGAGATTTATATGACAGATACCTCTCAGCTCTTTACATGTCTGCTTACTTTTACTCAGTTCTTTCTAGTAGCACTACTTGCTTATTATTTGGTACAACAGTTAGATTTCAATTTGAGCAGGATTAAACGCACCCCACCTCAACAGCGCTTTCACCGCTTTGAGTATTGATTTATTCGAATGAATAAATAGAAATTTGCGATTGGTAAAAAAGGTGGACACGTTTATTCTGCAGGTCTATTTGCGGGCAAATGTACGCCGTTCTATCTTTTTTAAAAAATGTTTCTTGTTTTCAATATTTCGTTTTATCCTTCAACAGCTTAGAATCCTAACCATTAACTCTTTATCGTGCAACAAGTTCTAGGCTTGGCCAGATAGAAAGCACTTACAGACGGCATATTCAACGTACCTGCAAAAATGATTTCGGTCTCTGAAATGGTAGAAAACACTGTGGAGAAAATGCTGGTTACCAGCATTTTCTCCTTTTTAAACTTTCAGAACCCCTCTTCTTCATATTCATTTAAACTCGGGATTGTTTGGTAAAGGGTTAAACAAAAGCGTATTTAGTCTCGCTGAACATCTGAAGGATTTAGATTTTCATTAGAAAATCATAAAAGGGGGCAAACAAAGCTTTATAGCAAGGGATTTCCAAACAGGTATACATTACGTATATGTATCTAAACTAAGCTAGAACGAAAGTCATGTAGGAGCGAAAGATCAGTAGGTTTGACGAAACGCCGGCAACAGTCTGTAATAAAGTATGAATATTCGGGATTTATCATACCTGAACACTCGCCAGAATTTCCTACAGCTGATCTAATGGTATAGAAAAATGCAAAAATGTGAAAGAAAAAATACCGATAATTTCTTCTTATCAATTTCGGTGAAAGATCGTCGCTCAGAAATCACGATATGGTTTAAGTTAACCCTTTAAGTTAGCCCTTGGCCCCTTACCCACAAAGTGTAAAAATGCGTGGAATGAACTTTCTTAGTAAGAGCAAAAGATGCATATATTGCACTGCCTCGGGATCCTGCGTCCTGCACTGTGTTTTCGCGGGAGTGTTCCTCGGCAAGACACTTCAGAGCCCTAGCCTAGTACTGTTGAAACCTAGGGCATTCGTGAATATGTGAGCAGCAGCTATGATATGACTGAAATGATGTAGAACGCCATTTAATCAATCAATCAAGCATATATTGCATATGAAGGCTGTTTTATGATACATCATGTTGTCCTGTCGTTACGTTTTAATCATTATTTAGGAATACGTTAAGTCAGAGTCAGTTATCACATAAAATGAATACGTCACGTCAACGTCAATCTTCACATGACATGAATGCGTTATATCAACGTCAATATTCACGTGAAAAAAATACGTTGTTGCGTTAACGTTAATTGCCACATGAAATAAATGTCTTACGCCAGAGTAAATTTTTGTATGAAACGAAATAGCCCCCTTCTTTTTGTGAATAGTATACCGGTAGTTAAGACTTGCCCACAGCCCGCGCAGGCTGACCTGTGTCGAAACTTTTTGCTCTTCATAAATTTTCTAGATGTCACAGTGTTGTTAGATATAAAGGATTTTGTGGATCCATGACTATATGATGACTTGCTTGGTATAATGCAATATGGAGATGCATTAAACCCCCTTCTGCTAGAGCATGACTCATTAATGATTTTGAAGAATTACTTGCTTTTAAAACGTTACTGCTCTTCAACGCTGTACCATACAATCCAGGGTTAAGTGACGTCGAGGGAAGACGCTTCAGCTTTAGAAAATATTGTGTGAAAAATAACAAAATGCTGGTAACTAGCATTTTCTCATTTTCCCACAATGCTTTCTACTCTTTTGAATGCACATCCGATATATTGAGTCAGATACATGTATCTTTTTTTCATCTGCAAAATTTTAATTTAATTTGGAAGAGTATAATTCATTTTTCGTAGGGTAAAAAGGTTAATTCAGTTTTGTCACCGGGTATAAAGGATTTGAGTGACGATCTGGCGGAAGGTGTTAATGCATCTCTATGGTTAACCCTTTCACGCACAATACCGCCTTTTAACGCCCCTGAGAAAGAATCCTTTTGAAAACATTGTGCGAAAAGGAGAAAATGCTGGTAACCAGCATTTTCTCCGTTTCCCACAATGTTTTCTACCCTATCACCATTTGAGCCACAAGGAAATTGTCGTCTGCAAATGCTTTCAATTTGGACGGGTCTAAAATTTTGTCGTCGGGTAAAGGGTTAAATTACTTTAGACCCATTTATTGGAATTTGTCTGTGAAACGCTAGAAAACGTTGTTGGGAAAAGGAGAAAATGTTTCTTAGCGGCATTTTTATCCTTTTTCCCACCACAGCTTATGAATACCTTCTCCGTCAGCATCGTTAAAACCCAGGATTATCTGGTAAAGGGTGAAAAAGAGACGAATAAATACTTGAAAAATAATTCCTGCCGGAAAGAGAAAGATAATTACCCGAAAGATCAGGCATGTATACTATCTATAATTAAAACAAGATAATTTCAAGTTTTATCTGATATACAGAGAGAAAGCACTGATCTGATAAGCCTTTTTGTAGTAGTACCTCTGTAAAAACGCAAATATTTGCGGTAAAATTCCTGAGAATACTCAGCTGAATTAGCCTGATTGTTCGGGAAAAGACCAAAGTCTACAGATGAACTCATAACGGAATTAAATAACAAGTAGTCATTAAGTAGATTCATATGAGATATGCTCTGTGAAAAGGGAATTAAATGCACCTGTTAAAAAGTATCGACCTACGTCAGCCAGCGCAGTCTGCGCTGGTTGACCTAGGTCGATACTTTTTGCTATTGATAAATTGCCTCCATGTCCAAGGACCATTCTCCTTCATGGTTCAGCCACTTGTAACACAAAATGTATTTTAATGGGTCCACAATTGCAGGATGAATTGCAAGGTATAGTGCATCACGAATATGCTTGCATTAAACCCCCTTTTGCAAAGGCGCCGCTCATATGTTTACAATAATGTTTGCTCCAAATGCTTACGAAAGCCGTAGGTGAGCCATGTTTATCTATCAGAATACATTAAAATTATGGAACCTGTATTTCGATTTAGTTGTGACTGGTGCTCCCCGAAGAAATTCCAGCGATGTATGTAGCCATCGCTTTGTCCGTCTGTTTGTCCGTACGTGCATCAAATATTTCGATAACCATCGGGAAGTATCCATCGGTTTTATTCATATACTTGGTTTTACTCTTTACCAGACGACAAAATTTCAGACTTGTCCAAATTGAAAGCATTTGCAGACGGCAACATAATCATAGCCCAAATTGTGGTATTTTATGAAAAAAATGAGAAAATGCCATGAACCACTGCAATTTTCTGTCATTTTTTAGCATTAATGTCATTTGTCCTTTCCCATTCAGATCTCTCGCCAAGTATGTGTTATGTTCTAGAAGTTTTCTCCTGATAATTACACAAACAGAACCTGACATCTTTGGTATAGGAAGGAGGAGACATTGTTATTGGCGATTCATTCGGGCGATCCGTTGATCAAACCCCTAGGTTGTATTGAAATTTGTGATATGCACCAACATAGTAATACACTACTTCAAAGTCTTAAAGCTGTAAGGCTCCATTTAATGAAAGAAAACGCGAGTCATAATTTTCTGTCGAAATCTTTTTAAATACATCTTTCAGTATTGGCTGGATTTCTTTTTTTTTTGATTGATTTATTTCTGAGTTTAAGCCTTTGCCAAATAATCCCTACTTTTAACGTCCTTGAGAAAAAAAGTGATTTGAAAACGTGAGAAAAGGAGAAATGCTGATGACCCACCTTTTCGCCAATTCGCACAATGCTCTCTTCGTTGTCAAAGATAAATACCATTATTTGAGCAACATTTGATTTGTCGACTGCAAATGCTTAAAAATTTTACAGTCTGGTAAATGGTTAAAGGCAGGGTTAACCCTTTACCACACAATCCTGAGTTTTAACGACCCTGAGGATGAGGCCTTTTGAAAACATTGTAAGAAAATGAGAAAATGCTGGTAACCAGCATTTTCTCCTTTTCCTACAATGTTTTCTAACCAATCAAAAACAGGTTCCATCATTTGAGTCACAAAATTGTTGTCTGCAAATGCTTTCAATTTAGACAAGTCTACATTTTTGTCGTTTGGTAAAGAGTTAAATGAACATCCAACATCTATCCGTATTAATGATGTAGTTCTTAATTAGCTTTGATTCTCATACATCTTCAACATAAAACATACACATTAATAAGGAACCATTTACCCCATGGCGACCATAGTTTTGCATCTAATCATTTCGAAGATCATGTAAAATACGACAAAAGGAATTATTGCTCACCCCGAGATATTCTTCAATTTCTAACAATGAGTTGTTTGTAGATTCTACAGTTTTTTTTTATTGTCTTTGTCATCAAAATGTAAATACCTTAACCACACTCTGGCAAAAGTGGGTTTAAAGCATCTCCGACGTGCACTTTACAAGCAGGTCATTACATAATCTAACGGTTCAACCAATCACAAGTTGTGTTACTTTCAAACCTAGAAAATTTTTCAGCATGGTTGGTGAATACAGACTCAGGAGTGTATATATTATATAAAATACCTCCAGGTCTGTTTACGTATCCTAGCTTGTATTCACCTAGCAAAGCATCAAAGTCATGATGGAGGGGCGGAATTAGGAGAGGGTAGACATGTACGATCTGACAAGAATCCATACATCAACACATGCTGCTTCTCTCAGCACACAAAACGGTCTCGTGTAAACATGATGTTCTAAAAATAAACATTCGTGTCTCATTCATTAACCCTGAAAGCCCTTTTAATTCTATACCAAACGACAAAATGTTGGACTGGACCAAATTGAAAGCATTTGCAGACGACAAATGAAACGTCTCTAAAATGATGATTTCTCGCCATAAAAGGTTAAAAAACATATTGGGAAAAGAATAAAATGCTGGTTACCAGCATTTTCTCCATTTCCCACCATGTTTTCAAAAATACAATGTAGTAGGGTCGTTTAAAGTCGGGATTGTGTGGTAAAGGTTTAATGCAATGTCAAGGTTACTTTATCTCAGAATGCCCAACAAAATATTGGAAAATACTGGAAAGAGTAGATGGAAGATCAAACTGCATTTTTCATGCTTTCTGATCTTGATCCACACACTCCACGAAAGTCGTCTATTGTGTACTCGGTACCTTAAAGGTTAACCCTTAACCTGCTAAATAAGTTCAACGAAACTTTCAAGCCGATTGTAAAAGCTCAAATATTGCTGTTTCAAAGTTATTTTTTTTTTAAATATCTCTTCATCGGACAGTGTAGATCCAATATCAGAACGCACGCTCCGTACAGTCTGATCATGTTCTACATCGTCAGCAAAAGGTCACTTAGTTGCACTCGGCAACCGAAAGGTTACGATAAAGGTAAAGCGTTAATCAATGAAACAAACACCATTTCATTAAGTTTTTTTTCCCCTATTATTTATACAAGATTGTTTCATTTTTCTGATTATCAATGCTCATAAGTAGTGTCACAGTGATGCTATTCACAACATAGGTTTTTATGAAGAACAAACAGTAAAATGCTCTTTTAAACACTAAATACACATCCTTCATCTCTTCATTAAACTTACGCCATGCATGTGGAAAACATCTAAGTGCTCACCTGCACATATTTCAGTAATTATGCATTCACCCCGGGCCACCGGAATCATGTTTAGCTCATGCATCTATATCATTATATAAATGACAGCATAAACCACCCCAAAACACAGGCAATTACATATAGAATCTTTGTTATTTCGGTAAATAATAGATAAAACTCTGGTGCCATACCCGACGATCACTCGGGCCATTGCACTTGGTAATTAGCCATCCACTTTGGTCTTATGTAAATATGTATCTGTTTCTTGTTAATCCTTCTCATACCAAAGGCAATGTTCTTACTCTTCTGGACAGTGTAGATCAGGGTCTCATCGTTGATCTACACAGTCAGATATGTTGAGATAATACTTGGCAAAAAACAAAACAGCCTCAAATCGCAATATTTTGGGTATATTTTAAAGTCGGAAATGTTCGTTTCTTTTTCTTGATGTCTATTGGTTTATACAAGGATGATTCCTTATCGGTGTTATTCCATTAATTGACCCTTTCAGAGCCGTGGGCGAAAACAATAGCTTTTACAGACGGCATAGATCAAGATTAGACAACATAGAACGTGCAGTCTGATCTTGGATCTATACCGTCTGCTTGTTTAGTCTCGTATATAAGATAAAATACATCTCTGGGCTTTTAGTTGATTGTATTTTCATCCGCCGAAAGAGTTCGAGTTTATACTAGGCGCTGAAAGAGCAATTGGAATGGAATTCTTTTTCCGTCATAATCTTATATGTGAACTATAATCTGGCAAAAGGGGGCTTAATGCATCTCCATGATGCATTGTACCAAGCAAGCTATTCTATAACAAGGGATTCATAAATTTGACTGAATCTGGAGGAAGATCTTTCCTTGGAGATACAGATAATTGACCAAGCAAAAAGTATCGATCCGTGACAGCCTGCGCGGACAGTGCAGGTTGACATGAGTCGATGCTTTTTTTGCAGATGCACCAAGCCCTCTTTTTACAGAGCATTGCTCATATTTATCAGTTTGGTATTGGTATAAAGCAGAATCTTTAAAAAAAAAAAAAGAAAGAAAACAGTTTCAAAGAATTTTAATATTTCTACGGAAAAAAAAAAAAAAAAAGGGAAAACATAATTTGCATAAACTTGTAAACTTAAGATTTAAAGAAAATATAATGCAATACATTAATATAATTCCGCATAAAAAAACATGGCAGCCAAAAACTAAACAGATGCCAAAGTCTTCATCATAATGCCAAGATAAGATTGCCAGAAAAGATTTTTTTGTTTGCGTAATAATTCTTCAGAGATTGTTAAAATCAACGCCATTGTTCTTGAAAATTATAGTCACAAACAATTTGTGTGGGAAAAGATCCGATTTTCTCGATAAAAATATGACCTACCTGGGCAGAGTTAGGTCCAAAACACGAAATTTGAGACTTTTTTTTTTTTAGATTTCACAGGTATTCGTTACAGATTATAGGTGGCGTCCCGTAACGCGGAAATAGCAGACGAATCTTCGAGCATTAATTCCGATATTGAAGCAGACAAGAGAGAAGAGAGAGCGCGTGCAGCGTTCCTAGTTACACCCCTGACTATATATGGCGCATAGCAACCTTATCAAAGAGATTTGCAAAAAGAAAACGACGTTAACTTACCCGCTGTACGACAAGTGGTTGGTTTATGTCCTTGCCCCCTTGCAGCCTGAAGCCCCAAGGTGTGTCCAGGCAGTCCCGGGCCAGTCGAACTTGCATCAAGGTCATGCTTATCAAGTTGCCATACTGGAATTATATGAAACACTATATCAGCCGGGGAAAATCACACAGTGTCGAAAACGAGGCCGCGCACGTAGCACCCGCGCACGACGAAAATAAGAATGATTCTTACAGGTAGAGAAATAGCAAGTTTCTGTGAATTTCCTCTCGATTTTATCATACGGTTCTAATAAAACATAGGTATATATACTTCCCTACAAGTTGTACCTGTGGTATATAAGCATGTTTCTGGCTGTTGCGTTATCTAAAGCATTGTATATGTAATTAGCCGTGGTGGTTTTGTAGAAGCATTATGTGAATATTTCTGTAATATTTTTGTAAAAAAGACACACTGATTACCAAAAAATGAATAAACCAAGAATGAGGAAAGAAGGAAAGAAAACTCACCATTCCAGAAGTTAACTAATTTACAAGTCTGTAATTGGAGTTAAAAAAAAAAAGAAAAAAAATGTATCTGAGCCATGCTCTGTGAAAAGGGGGCTTAATGCAATTGCGAACTGTTTCGACTCTGGTCAGCCTGCGCAGAGTTCAATAATTCTCAGCTGACTGCAAACTGATAGTCTACTGGTCAAGCTATTGAGGTGATGCCCGAAGGATCAAGCTCCCTTTACCAGGAAACCCCGTGATTTAACGATCTTGAGGAAGAAAGATTTTCAAAGCGTGGGAAAAGAAGAAAAGGAAAAATCCTATAATTGGAGCGAGAAGTAATTTGCAGTTTTTAAAAAGCTTTTTTGGCAGGAATAAGATAAAACTGATGTGAGCAAGATTAATTTTCTATATCTCCAAGGATCAGCCTACCTCATTTTTCAGTCGGTTTTTAGACTAAGTGGACTTTATGGATCCCTGGGTCCGTATTCACCAACCATTCTTAAGAACGTTCTCAGACTTATTCTTCAAGATTTTCCAAGTTTGAAAGTAACACAACTTCTGATTGGCTAAACCAAATGGTTTAGCCAATCAGAAGGTGTGTTACTTTCAAATTTGGAAAATTTTGGAGAACAAGACCAAGAATATTCTTAAGAATGGTTGGTGAATACGGACCCTCTGATTATGTGATGTCTTGCTTGGTACAATGCATCTCGATAATGCAGCAAGCCCCCGTTTCACAGAGCATGGCTCATCTATATTAATCCTTAACTTTTCACCATATGACCAATTTCTAGTCCCGTTTAACCCTTTACCAGACGACAACATTTTAGCCTCGTTCAAATTGAAAGCATTTGCAGACGACAATTTCAGTGTGGCTCAAATGGTGCAATTGATAGCGTGGAAAACATAGTGGGAAAAGAAGAAAATGCTGGTTACCAGTATTTTCTCCTTTTCCCACAATGTTTTCAAAAGGCTTCTTTCCCAGGGTCGTTAAAAGGCGGCATTGAGCGGTAAAGGGTTAAAATGAAAGTATTTGTAGACGACATGTTAAATGTGGTTCAAATGATGGGGATTGTATTGAAAACGTAGAGAACATTGTGGTAAAAGGAGAAATAATGGTTACCATTGTTTTCTCCTTTTCCCTCGATGTTTTCAAAAGCATTCTTTCTTCAGGTTTCTTAAAAGACATGACTGTTTGGTAAAGCGTTAAACATCTAAGTGGTTGAATTAAAATTTACAGCCAATATTTTAAATCGAAATATTGCGATTTCAAGGTTCTTTTCGCCGCCAACATTTCTCTATATCGGATTCTGTAGATCCAAGATCAGACTGCACGTTCTGTGCACGTTGATCTTATTCTACAAGGCATACTTTTAATAAAAGAAAATAATTTTCAATACAATTTCCAACATGGCAACGAAAAAAACGTCATCAGTTAAGAGTCATATTTGCACTATTGCAGAAACCAAACAGATCGACAAATTTACACTTCAGCTCTACTTTTACGTACCGGTATTAGCTCTGATTTTGTCGTATTTGCTACTTATTCAGAAACAAACAGGTCTAATAATCCAGGGGTCGGGAGTTCGAATACAAGTCCGGTTCGAATTCTCTCTGTTTCTGGTTGAAAGTCATTGCGACAAACTAGTTCAACTTTCACTGCAGAACATAATTTTGACATCCGTTTTTTTTTTTTTTTTTTGGGGGGGGGGTG
The DNA here is from genome assembly GCA_945859785.2 of Tridacna gigas. Lineage (NCBI taxonomy): Eukaryota > Metazoa > Mollusca > Bivalvia > Cardiida > Cardiidae > Tridacna > Tridacna gigas. The sequence continues at coordinate 26,215,269 of OX244030.2, forward strand.
GTGGGGCGGGGTGGGGGTGTTGTGAGAGGGAAACGGAGAAAAGACGCAAATGTCTTTAGATGTGTATTGCGTGGTATACACTGTATGTTAAAAATAAACTTCGAACATCTGAATAGGTGTACCGCACTTCATCGTTATGCTCCTTGATATCACTGAAATACTGTTTAAAAGGGATTTAAACACAAAACAGACTATAATATTTCTATCTACAATTTATCATAATGGCTTATCACACAGACGTGTACAAAGTAATAAAGACCGACGGTTTTCTGTCTTTTTTGCTGATGTACACTGACAGGTTCAAGGATTCTTAACCACAACAAATCTCCAGACTTGCTGTAAACAAACACAACAACGCATTCTACAGAGTTGTTGCTGAACCTTTTAAATTAAGCCATGCTCTCCGAAAAGGGAGTTGAATGCATCTGCAAAAAGTATCGACCCATGTCAGCCTGCGCAGTCCGCGCAGGCTGACATAGGTCGAAACTTTTTGCCACGGTTAAATTTTCTGCATGTCCAAGGAAGATCATTCTACCGCATGATTCAGTCAATTGGCAGAATAAATGGATTTTATGTATATGTGATTATTTGATGACCTGATTGATATACATGTAATGTATCTAGGAGATGCATTAAACTCCCTTTTTCCAGAGCACCGCTCAATTACTGTGTCGAAATGAACGGAGACCCGAATAAAGACCTTTCCGATGATACGGGCAGTTTTGAGTGCTTTTGTGTTTTGTCTAGATCATGATCAGACTGCACAGTATCATAAGTTATATCTTGGATGTTTCATGTTCGATGTTTTAGGGGAATCATCGTTGACACCGACGGGGGTGAAAATTATGTCTCTTCATATCTTAGGGGCAGCTGTGAACACTTTTTATAGATACTAGACAGCGAGGAAAAGTCAGTCTGATCTTGCATGTACAATATCCGATGTTTTGGAAGAAGTCTAACGAAAACCAGCATTGAAATTGCAATACTAGCGTATCTTCTACTGTTAGAAAATATCGAGTTCAATAATTCCCAACTTACTGCAAACGCTTTAATAATGATAGTCTAGCTATTGAATCGATGCCTGAGGGATCAAGCTGAACCCTTTACCAGGAAACCGGTGATTTAACGATCTTGAGGACGAAGGATTTTGAAAGCATAGGAAAAGGAGAAAAGGAAAAATCTTATAATTGGAGCACGAAGTAATTTGTTGTCTGTAAAAAGCTTATTTGTCAGGAATAGAATAAAACTGATGTGAGCAAGATCAATGGTTTAACTGTTGTGGGCAAGATCAATGGTTTTGCTGATGACAGCTATATCACTGGTGTAATTGATGTGAGCTAGATCAATGGTTTATCTGATGTTAGCTAGATCAATGCTTTACCTGCTGTTAGCTAGATCGATGCTCTAACTGATCTGAGCTAGATCAATGTTTACAAATGATGTGAGCTAGATCAATGGTCAAGTCGATAAGAGCTAGATCAATTATTTAACTGATGTGAAGTAGATAAATGGTTTAATTGATAAGAGCTAGATCTCTGTTTACAACTGATGTGAGTTGGACCTATGGCGTAACTGATGTTAGCTAGATAAATGGTTTAACTGAGTTGAGCTAGATCAATATTTACAACTGATGTGAGCTAGATCTGTCGTTAAACTGATGTGATCTAGATCAACGTTTTAACTGATGTGAGCGAGATTAATCGCTTAACTGATGTGAGCTAGGTCAATGATTTAACTGATGTAATTTAGATCAATATTTACAACTAATGTGAGTTGGATCAATGGTTTAACTGATGTGATGTAGATCAATTGTCTAACTGGTGTGAGCCAGATTAATGGTTTAACTGATGTGAGCTAGATCATTGGTTTAAGTGATGTGAGCTAGATCAATGATTTAACTGAAGTGAGCTAGATCGATGGTTTAACTGATCTGAGCTAATTCAATGGTTTAATTGATGTGAGCTTAATAAAGATCCTGGTCTATGACAATGTATCGGACGTTTGAGAAGTCACTGATATCAATGTATTTCGTCATTCATCTACTGAAACAGTATTTTGACATTATTCGCAAAGCAAGTATCTTTAAGGTAGCTCCCAAAGAAAACAGCATGTAATGCTGACAAGATGTCAAACTGGTGCTGAAAAATAGTCTGAAGAACCAAAAAGATACGCAAGAAATGCATTTTTAGTGGGCGGTTAATGGCTGTAAACCACGCATCTCTCTTCGGTACGTTTATTAACTCTTAAACTGCTGAATAATCTTACAGAAAATTCATACTCAACAGCAATAACTATAATGTAGCTATTTCAAAGGTCCTTTCGCCGAAAAAATCTCGGCTGTCGTACAGTGCTGATCTTATATCAGACTGCCTGTTCTGTGCAGTCTGGTCTTGACTTACACTCCCTACAAAAGTGCCATGTGTTGCGAATGGCAGATTAAGGGTCAGTCCATGGCGTTGCACTTATTTGTCTTTTTGGACTTTTATGGAGTCGTAAATTTACTCAGCACAATTAGCTTGATTCTGGCAACCAGTCATAGCCCATGCCCTTAACCCTTACATAAGAATCTCGTGTTATAACGACCCTTAAGAAAAAGACTTTTGAAACTATGTGGGAAAAGGAGAAATGCTGGTAACCAGCATTTTCTCCTTTTCCCACAACTTTTTTTAACCTTCCAGAGACTGCCTTGAATTCGGCTTTGAATTCTGACGAGTCTAGAATTTTGTTGTTTGTTAAATAGTTAAATCCCAAGTGGTGAGGAGAAAAGCCATCACAGTCTTTGTTGATCGCATTCACCATCTACAGACAACCATTTTGGTCTTTTTGTGGACAAACCATTTCTGCTTTTACAACAATGTTTTCAGATTTAGTTACTGAATCTTAGTTTATGTTGATAATACATTGAAAAAAAAAGTTAAAGATCATTATTTTGACATATTCTGAGACAGAAATGAATTTTTAGTTATGGCTGCTATCAGTTCATCCCTAAGTTCACCATCAATAAAGACAGGTAGTTAATTTGTGCTCGCATTTTATGGCTGGGTGACCACATTAAAGCAAAACGTGAAAGTTTCCAAAGCACAGTGTACCAAAGCATGCAGTGGTTTGAGAAAATAGTCGTTTTGACCTACTGGTTTCATTGTTTGAGGAAAACATTTGATTTTTTTTGGTTAGGAATTTGGGAGGCGTGATCTAACGAGTCAGGAAGGTCTGAGTCGGCTGAAAGCCTCAGTAATGACTTTCGTTTAGCAAGTCGACCGTAAGTTACCTTACAGACTGTTAGCAAAAGACTCCATACGCAAATCTTAATGCCTACCGACCTCTTGTTCGACCAGTTATAACAAGACAGCTTCGAATGGCAAGGTTAGATTTTGCTCGACACCACGTCAACTTGCAACTTCGTCATTAGACCCCAGCTCTTCAAAGACAAGTCTGACTTTCATAATGGCCGTAGGCAAGTTTGGCGTACAACTAGAGGAATCGCGGATTGTTTTGTTACAGACCACAACCGCTTTGGAGGTGGATCTGTCATGGTGTGGGCTGGCATCAGCGTTGATGGGCGTAGGAACCTAAAGGTGGTAAGTTGCAATCTTAATAGTGTCACATACAGGGACGAGACACTGCATCCAGTTGTCGGGCCATATGCAGGTGCTATTGGAAATGACCTTCTTTTGATGGACGATACTGAACGCCCACATATAGCAGCAGTTGTGAATGATTATCTTGAAGCTTAGACAACTGACTGCATTGATTGGGCCACTTGCTCGCCTGACCTGAGCACTATAGAGCATACCTGTACATACACAGATGGTTGTTTCTACTCCGTCATTAGTTTCACGTAACCGGTAAGAGCTCGCGGTTGCGCTTCACCAGGATTGGGTCAAAGTCCTTTCCGAAACAAGCTAAGGCAATTCCGTGTTGTCATTTACGTTCGCGATCATGACTGACTAGACATGTGAGGACAATATATTATTTTTACGGTGATACTGCATTCGTGAAATTCATTTTTAATTTAGGAGTAGCCTTACTTTTTTGTGCTTCATCGAATTGTTAAACAAATGAATTTAATAAATTTTGATTGAATCTGATACAGTTATTGTTATTGAATTTTTTTTGTACAATTAATAGTTTATTGACGAACTCCTGAGAGTTAAAGAAGATTATTACATTTTGGCGTTTTATTAGAAAAGTTTCTCCGACAAGGAAACCATTATTATTGTCTGGTCCTTTAACTTGCCAAACAAGTTAAATGAAACTTTCAAGCCGATTGTAAAAAACCCAAATGTTGCCATTTCAAAGTTATTCTTTGGGGGGAAAGTATCTCCTTATCGGACAGAGTAGATCCAAGATCAGACTGCACGTTCTGTGCAGTCTGATCTTGATCTACGCTGTCCACAAAAAGGTCCATGAGTCGCCCTCACCAGCCTAAGGTTTAAGATGGTCTGATTTATCGACAAAAATCAGGTACAGAGGTAAGTATTTACGGTAGTAATGCTGGCTCATTATCGTTAACAGGTAACAGCGATTTTCAAATCCTTATTTTCTATGTCTATTTCTACCATTCACCGGTAACCCGCCGGTGTTCATCATGTATTTTCGTACAGATGTTATATGTCTCTTTCACTCTTTAACCCCACGGAATGTCCCGGAACAATACTGCGGGGCAAAACATTGTAAAACATCCTTTTGAAATGGGGATAGTTAACATGAATAAACTTTAAATAGACGACCAAATTTGCACTCATGCATAGTGATGGGAGTTACAGACGACAAATAAAATGTGGCTCAAATGGAGGAATTTGTCGCTGAAATAGTTGAAACCATTGTTGATAAAGTAGAAAAAATGCTGGTTATCAGCATTTCCTCCTTTTCTCCCGGTGTTTCTAAAAGCTGGCTTCCTTCGGGTTGTTTTAACTCAGGATTTTTTTTATTAAACAGTTAAGGTCTTACTTGTGAATCCATGTATAAAACTATTGTGAAAAACTATTGTGAAAAAAGGATAACTTGCTCGTAACAAGCAAGTTCTCCATTTTCGAGGGGTTTTCAGAGGTGGTCTACAGAAAATTTCATTGAAGAAGGTGTTTATTGTGTCTTGCAGAAAGATGAAATATATTGCAGATTCCAAAATTTGGTTCTTTTCGTTCTCTTTTTAAAATCATACTCTTCTGTTTTATTCTAATAGGCCAAACAGGACACATATTTTACCCTTTACCAAACAATCCCTCGAGTTTTAACGATCCTAAGGAGAAGAATGCTTTTAAAAACATTGTGGGAAAGGGAGAAAATGCTGGTAACCAGCATTTTCTCCTAACCTACAATGTTTATTACCCTATCAAAGACAAGCCCCGTGATTCGAGTGACATTTAAATTGTCGTTTGCAAATACTTTTTGACAATTCTAATATTTTGTTATTTGGTAAACACTGAAATAAAAGGTAGACGGCATAAGAGGCACTAGAATATGAATATTAAAAACTCTTATTGTTCAATAGGTAGAGAAATAGTTTAATTACAGTTATCCCACGAGCAATTTCTCCTTTTCGCTCATCATTTTGCATATTGTTCAAAAGTGAACATTCTCTGTTAGATATGAGCCATTCTCTCGACCAAGGTCAGCCTGCGCAGTCCGCGCAGGCTGACCTGGGCCAAAACTTTTCGCTGTTAGTCAATTTTTTGCATGTCCAAGGACCAGTCTACATCATGATTAGGTCGGTTGTTTAAAAATGGCTGTTATGGATGATGATTCATGCTTATGGGATAGCTTGATAGGTATCATGCATCACGGAAATGCATTTAGTCGCCCTTTGCTTGAGATTGGCTCATATATTTTCCAAGATCAGGGTCCGTATTCACCAACCATTCTTAAGAACGTTCTTTGTCTTGCTTTTCAAGATTTTCTAAATTTGAAAGTAACACAACTTCTGATTGGCTAAACCAAATGGTTCAGCCAATCAGAAGTTGTGTTACTTTCAAATTTAGAAAATTCTGGCGAATAAGACTAAGAACGTTCTTAAGAATGGTTGGTGAATACGGACCCAGATGTTAATCTAAATCATCGTTGGAAAAGGAGCATTTGCTACTTAACCCTTATCCTGCTAATTAAGTCGAATGGAACTTTCGAGTCGATAATAAAATCCAACATGTTGTTATTTCAAAGGTTTTATTTTTTTTCTTTAGGGGGGGGGGATATCTCCTTATCGGACAGTGTAGATCCAAGATCAGCCTGCACATTCTGTACAATCTGCTCTTGATCTGCAATGTCCGCGAAAGGTCCTGGAGTCGCGTTTAACAGTCTAAGGGTTACAGTTTGTGTATCTGAAAATACATGTAGATATAAAGTAATGGGTTGTAGGGTAACAATTAAAAAAATATTAGCGGAAGCAACGCTTATATATGAGCCATGCTTTGTGAAAAAGGGGCTTCATGAATCTGTGAAAAGTATCGATCCAGGTCAGCCTGCGCAGTGCGCGCAGGCTGACATGGGCCGAAACTTTTCGCTATTGGTCAATTTTCCGTATGTCCAAGGACCAGTCTACCTCATGATTCAGTCGGTTGTTAGAGTAATTGTCTATGATGGATACATAATTACGATATATGACTGTTCAAGGAGATGCATTAAGACCCCTTTTGCCAGAGCGTGGCCTATATTATTGTCATAAATTTGCCGGCAAATAGGCCTGCAGAGGCCCGCAGAAAGCAAGGCAAGATTCTTGACCAATCGCAAATTACTACTTATTCATTCGAATATATCAATACAAAGAAGTAGGTCAAAAGACGGTGCATTCAGCTACGGCGATGCCAATTCTTTAAGTGTTGCAGTGCAATTTTGCCGTAAAACGTTATTTCTATGTATTTCAAACATGCAAAAAAAAAAGAGAGAAGAGAATTGTGTATATACATTTGAGCCATGCTCTGGCAAAAGGGGGCTTAATGCATCTGCGAGATCCATGATACCAAGCAAGTCATTACATAATTAGGGATCCATAAAATCCATTTTATCTAGGTCCGTATTCACCAACCATTCTTAAGAAAATTCTTGGTCTTGTTCTTCAAAATTTTCCAAATTTGAATGTAACACACCTTCTGATTGGCTAAACCGTATGGTTTAGCCAATCAGAAGTTGTGTTACTTTCAAAATTGGAAAGTCTTGAAGAATAAGTCTAAGAACGTTCTTAAGAATGGTTGGTGAATACGGACCCTAACAACTGACTGAATCATGAGATACACTGGTCCTTTGACATACAGAAAATTGATCAATAGCGAAATGTTTCCGGCCAAGGTCAGCCTGCGGACTGCGCAGGTTGACCTGAGTCGATACTTTTCGCAGATGCATTAAGCCCCCTTTTCACAGAACATGGCTCACTTACATAAACTCCAGGAAAGCATAAATATGTGCACTTAGCCACCGTGGCATGACAGGAGCACTGCTTAAAGCAAGTTAAACTCATAAGACTTAAAACAAAATCGATTTTAAAACAACCCAGTAAGACATAGTAAGAGATGGACAAATCTTGATCTCTGCTGTCTAAAACTTTAATGTAAATTTTTGTAACGGTGGCAAATGGAGAAATTTGCTCGCTACGAGTAGCTTCTTCGTTAGTTGGTTTGCCGCTCGTAGAGAAATTAGTCTGTTGCTTGAATGATTGATTGTATTTGATTGATTGATTGTATTTGATTGATTGTATTTGAATGATTGATTGTATTTGCTTGATTCCTTGATTAATTGATTGCTTGATTGCTTAATAGATTGCTTGATTGATTAATTGCTTGCTTGCTTGATCGATCGATTAATTGATTGGTGTTTTACGCTGCTTTAAAATCATTTCAGTCATATCACGGCGACAGGTCACATATTCATGTATGCCCTGGCTTTCCACAGTACTAGGAAGTGGATTATCCAAAGACACTCCCATGGAAAAATACACTGCTTTTAGAGAGGATCGAACCCGGGGTCTCCAGGTTACGAATCTTTACTGGTGGTGATGTCATAACCATTTACCAAACGGCAAAATTTTAGACTAGTCCAAATTGAAGGCATTTGCAGACGACAAATGAAAGGTCCCCCAAAATGACGATAAAAATAAAAAAGCTTGGTAACATTTGGTGATACCGAATAAATAATTCAAAAGCCCCTGTTTGCACCTAAAGCAGGTCCCAAAAAGGACTGAAATGTTAATGGGTGAATCTCGTGTGGTTCTCATTCTTAATCCTTATCCTGCTAAATAACTTAATCTTTATCCTGCTAAATAAATGAACTGAAATTTTCAAACCGATAGTTAAAAAAACCCCAAATAATGCTATTTCAAACTTATGTATATCCAAGATCATACTACACGTTCTGTGCAGTTTGATCTTGATCTACACTGTCCGCAAAAGGTCAGTGAGTCGGGCTTAGCAGCCTAGGGGTTAAATGAAACTTTCAAGCGATAGTAAAAACCAGAATAATTCTAATTCAAACTTATTTAATTTGGAGGAAATATATCTCCATAACAGACAGTGTGGATCAAAGATCAGACTGCAGATTCTGTACATTCTGATCCTGATCTACACTCTCCACAAAAGGTGATTGAGTCGCACTTAGCAGCCTAAGGGCTAGACGAATTCTGGACGAAAAAAGGGCACTTTGTGTCAGATCTGGAAATGTACCACAGAGACATGGTACAACAAGATAGTAAGGGAGGTAAATCTACAGAGATTTATAATTGTATCTCTACAGCCTACCTCAGTTATGTTTCCATTTGTCCTGAACTGTTCAGAAATAAATTTCTTCATACAGAGGTCTAAACAACGAACGAAATAAACGAAGCAGGAAAAAAACGGACAAAAGGAAGAAAGAGAGAAAGAAAGAATATTCTGCCAGAGACTGGAACGTTGAAAGACTATTGTAACACACTGTAAGCTTCATTATGATAGTTATACTTTTAACCCTTAGGCTGCTAAGCGCGACTCACCGACCTTTTGCGGACAGCGTAGATCAAGATCAGACTTCACAGAACGTGCAGTCTGATCTTGGATCTACACTGTCCGATAAGGAGATATTTTTCCCTCAAAAATAACTTTGAAATTGCAATATTTGAGGTTTTACTATTGACTTGGAAGTTTCATTTTAGTTATATAGCAGGATAAGGGTTAAATGGTATGAATTAATTTTGCCTGTATTTTGACACCAGATTCGCCAGTGCGCCTTTAACTCATTACCAAACAACAAAATTTTAGACTGGTCCAAATTGAGAGTATTTCCAGATGACAATTTAAATGTGGCTCAAATGATGTAATTCGTCAATAAGAGGGAAGAAAACATTGTGGGAAAAGGAGAAAATGTTGGTTTTCAGCATTTCTCCTTTTCCCACCATGTTTTCCAAAGCCTTCTTTGTTAGGGTCGTTTAAAGTCGGGATTGTGTGGTAAAGGGTTAAGGGCTCTGAATTCATCTCATTCCAGTATAATCCTGTTTTGAGGGTTGTCAACCAAGCCTCATTTAACGTTTAATTACCGATTTTATAATATAACAGAGCCTCGTCTCCTATCAACCATATCGGTCAAACTAATGAATATAAATTGCCACTTTTTACCAGTAAGTTTATGGCTTTTGCTTCAAGCTTGTAATACTAGTGCAGAAGTTGGTAAAAGCTGGTCAAGAACTACCATACCGATAAATGTTGTTATCGGGTTCGAGACGTCTTGAAGAGGAAAGTAATGTCACGAGAAGGTGCTTTGTATTTACCCTGTCCCGCCATAGGCAAAAGCAGACGTTTTCGCTAAACCGTTTGGTTCAGCCAATCAGAACTTGTTTTACTTTCAAATTTAGAAAATTCTTCAGAAAAAAAACTAAGAATGTTCTTCAGAATGGTTGGTGAATACGGGCCCAAATTACACAGAACGACAGTTTTTTTAGCCAATATAAAAAAAAATCTAGATTTTAGTATATTGTATTTTCAGCCGTCTACAGAGGTCTCGGTTAGATATTTGACACTGAAAAACCTACGCGCAGGTAATTCAGCTATGCTGGCGACCTAAAATGAAGCTTTTTCATTGATACCGTCATTCAGCAAACCTCGGGTGCTCCTATAATCAAGTCGTAGACATAGGTACGGAATCGGCCGAGTTGTGACGAGTGTGATATTGTGTGGTGCACTGTCGATCCACGAAAGTTATAGAACTTCCCTTGTATTTGCTGATTGGAAACGTGACCCTATGTCGTCTATGTAGTACCTTTTTTCCGTCTCTTTACCAATTTTTCCCCTCTCTCTTTCTCATTTTTCTTTGTAGTTTTTTTATTACACCTTGCCTTTTATATGTTTAGATGCCATTATCTATTTGTATTGTTCATCTGATTGCAGGGGAAGGGTCCAATCTAAGTTGGAAGAACTTGTGGCTCGACTCCATTCATTTATTAAATAAAATAAGTTTAAAACAAATGATGAATATTACAGAAAGTGCAGTCTGACCTTTGATCCAATTGATGAATACGGTAAGCTTTTTTTTTTTTTCCGACGAAAACAATTTTGAAATCGCAATATTTAACTGACTGGACATTTTCATACATTTTTTCAGCAGTTCAAAGGCCAAAAGGTTCCGACGAAAACAATTTTGAAATCGAATATTTAAGTTTTTACAATTGACTGGACATTTTCATACATTTTTTTTCAGCAGTTCAAAGACCAAAGGTCGGTTACATTAGACAAGAGAAAGATGAGTTGTACGTTGGCAAAGATTCAAAATAGTTTTTTTTTTTTTCTCTTCAACCATTTTACTACAGAATTACTCGTTTCAACGACCATGACGAAGACGGCTTTTGAAAACCTTGTGGGAAAAGGAGGAAATGCTGGTAACCAGCATTTCCTCCTTTTCCCACAATGTCTTCTACCTAACTAAAAACAAATCCCATCATTAGACTCAAAACTGAATTGTCGTCTGCAAAGGCGTTAGATTTAGACCAGTCTAAAATTTTGTCGCTTGGTACAGAGTTTACAGGTAAAGAGTTGGGGGATGCGTTGTGTAGAAGAAATAATGGCTATATGTATGTTCTGAGGTTTCGTATATGTAGGTTAGTGTAACAATAATTAACATAGTCAATTTGGCATAGGTCTTCCCCAATCTAGCAAGTGTAAGTAACATTAGTGAATATGCCAGGTTTTGTCAGGTCTCCTCATCAAGTCTTGCTCAGCGTTCGTTCTCTCCTGCAAGGTCCCGGTAGCTCAGTGGAAACTTGCGCATGGTTGGTAATCTAGCGGTTGTAAGTTCGAAACTAAGGCTCAGCCGAGATTCTCTGCCTGACTGTATGAAAGCCATTTTGACTAGTCTCATATCTCTTTTAAACGCCGGGGCATTTCGACCTTGTTTATGTGAAAAAACAGCTTGGAAAGAGTATTGTGCACAGTAATGTTGAAGAAACTCTGGAAATACATTTACAGGTGCACGGGATGCCGTGATATAGCTTACAGATTCAGCAGATTCTATCTTTTGTAACTTTTTGTTTAACACTTAAGCTGCTGAATAAATGAAACCCAAATTTCTACTCAATACTAAAAGCCCAAACATTGCGGTTTCAAAGTTGATTTCACCGGAAAGAAAATACCGCATCGGACAGAGTAGATCAAAGATAAGACTGCACGTTCTGTGCAGTCTGATCTTGATCTACACTGTCCGCAAAAGGTCAGTGGGTCGCGATTAGCAGCTTAGGGTTAAATCTCTACCTCTTTGACTGATTTTATAATAACAGATTGTCATGTTCACTATAATGTCCATACATTTAAATGTAATGCTCTAAATATGAATGCATTACATCAACCGCTTTGTTTACTTTTGGCCGCCATTGGGCCTTTAAATTCTGCTTGAAACGGTGTCCAGAAAGCAATCAAACATTGATTCTGCGGTAATCATATCATTCTGAAAAATTATCTGATCCTACTCTTCGGAGAGTGTCCAGCAATACGCCCAGAAATAAGTTTCTGTTGATGCTTGCATTGGCAGAAAAGCCTAGGGCTTAGGTCTTTGGCCAATTGGCTGTGTTTTGTAATAAGGTAGTGTAATCTTTAGAGAGCTTAACGAACAGAGTGAACCAGAGTGAACCGAACTAAAACTGCAAGTCCTTAAACTGGCAAATGAGATAGGTTTAAACCATGAATCCGTGATTAAAAGTTGTCAGTTTCATAACACTTGCCTGGTTGGTTTCAAAGGCTAAAGGTCATGCGGACAGCTTTGTAGAAAAAGGTCCATGAGAAGCAGTTCTAGTCGCAATCAGAGATTTTCAGAAACGCTTCAGAATTACCCCACCCATCAAAATTAAATATTCGAGACATAAAATGTGCATGTTTGAAACATTTCAAGTTTCTTTGATTGTGTTTCACCTTTTCAGCGCTTTGATCGAAAACAAACGTGCAGGCTGATCTGGGACCTATACTGTCCGTGTTTAAGTCGTGCCTTTAAGACAGAAAAACTTCTAAATTTGACTGGAACTTATCTCTGGTCGTCGAGAGATGTCGAGTTTATATGTTTGGAGCTGAAAGTCTTAATAATCATCTCCATTGCTTATCTGTGATGTTCACCCTTTTCCTGCTAAATAAGTCAAATAAAATTTTCAAGCCGACAGTACCAGACCGAGTAATGTTGTTCAAACCTATTTTTTCGAGAAAATATCTCCTGATCGGACAGTCTAGATTCAAGATCAGACTGCACTTTCTGTGTAGTCTGACCTTGATCTGTACAGTTCGCAAAATGGTAAGTAAGTCGCGCTCAGCAGCTTCTGGGTTAATAATAGTCCCCACTGTTTATTTCTGTTTATCCATTATTCTCTAATGTTCATTACATAATCACGTGACTGTTAGCATTAACGCACTGGCACCCGCAGGCATTTTTTTTTTCCGTCCGCCTGTCTGTCTGTCTGTCTGTCTGTGTCTGTCTGCCTGCCTGCCTGTCTCTTTATCTCTCTGTCTCTATCTCTCTCTCTCTCTGTTTTTCTACCCGCTCTTCTAACACACACGAGCACAAATCTACACATCCCTCAGTAAGCCAAGCCAACATCGTTATTAACATAGAGAGACAATGTACACGAACAATGTTGATGATGCAGTTTTGGCAAAGCATTATATTAATTACATATGACAGTCACACAGACAAACTCCAGGTTCCAGCGGAAACTAAGCATTTATTAATAACAATATAACAGGTTGTTGGCAACGATTTTGCCTTTGAACTCTTGGAGTGTTGTGGCCAAACTTAAGGGCTGCCTGCTGACCGTGTAGAATCAAGATCTGACTGCACAGTACTGTTCGTATGTCGTTGTTTATTGGAACCAAAACAGTCTTGAAATCGCAATACAATTAACTGTTCAGTGGTTGGTTATGAGAAAAGTTAAAATTTGTCGTTACTGCGCCTCATTAAAACATGTCTACACACTGAAAATCTACGCACTTTTCCAGCCAAAGTAGATCCAAGATCAGACTGCAAGAAAAATGCAGCCTGATCTTTGATCCACACTGTCAGGTATGAAGTGATATATTCAAATCAAAGCAATATTGAAATAGCAGGACAACTAATTGGTCAAAAATCGGAACCTCATTTGTACAGTAAAAACTACGGCCTCTACACTGCGCCACAATGCCTTGCCCAAAGGATCCCTATCGTCGAACGCAGGAATCGAACGATGATTTCCTATTACAAATCCAAGGCTTTATCATCGGTTGTTTAATGTATTCAGCGGTTTAGGGTGAGAACATCTTTACTCAATCTCCAAAATTAATTTTTGTGGAGGGGTGCGCTATGGGGTAGGTTTAACTCCTTACGACACGAGGAAAACGTAGACTTGTCCGAACTGACAGCATATGCAGACAATTTAAGTGTGGCATAAATGATGGAATTTGTTTTTGTTATGGTTGGAAACGTTGCCTTACAGCATTTTTTTCCTTTTCCAACAATGTTTTCAAGAGTCCCCTCTCCCCCTTCAGGATTGTTAAAATTTGGGATTGTGTGGTTAAGGGTTCAAGATCGATAGATTAGAGTCATTTAAAACAGTTAACCCTTAAGCTGCTAAGCACGGCTCACTGGCCTTTTGTGGACAGTGTAGATGGAATGTGCAGTCTGATCTTCGATCTACACTGTCCGATAAGGAGATTTTTTTTCTAAAAAAAAAATAAGTTCGAAATAACATTATTCGGGTTTTTTACTATCGGCTTGAAAGTTCCATTTAAACTTATTTAGCAGGATAAGGGTTAATTCACTATGCCCTGCAAACCCAAGGGTGTCACCAGAATTTTGAAATCATTACACACCCCGAATCAAAGACTATTATTTCACCCCTAAGCAAGCATATGAATGAATCAATTAAAATGAATGAATGAATGAATGAATGAATGAATGAATGGACGAACGGACAGACGGACGGACGAACGAACGAACATTTCTCAACGAGAAAAAGAAAACAATTTCAAGTTTGTTTTGTATGCGTATTTTAAAGATAAAAGGCGGAGAGTGTAGATACAAGATCTGACGACACTTTCTTTGCAGCCTGATAATGATCTATACAGTCCGCAAAAAGCGTCTGCTTTTGATCTACCGCACCCCCTTTCAACCCCCCCCCCCAAAAAAAAAAGAAAAGAAAAAATGAGTTGTACGTAAAAGTACAACGTAGTAAGTGTTCATGGGTCAATGGTGAGAATAAATTAATGCTCTAAAGAGACAGGAAGCAAGTTCGATCTAATCCCACATTTTCAACATTACGCGGTCGCGTTTTGTAGGTTATCGGCGTTACGAACAAGAAATTTGTCACTGTTGCGTTGTCTTTCCTTCTAAGCTAAGCCCCGGTAACTAAGTCAGTATCGTGCAGGACTCGGGTACAGGGGGTCATTGGTTCGTATCCCCAGCTCAGGATTGTGACAGGATGCATTCCTCCCTCACCGCTGATCATTGTTTCGACAGTGGTTATGGGGGAAAGCAGCCAGTGGCTTGGGCTAAATACTGGTAAAAGAAATTCCAGGAAAGAATGGATAGGTGCACTGGCCGCCACGAAATAACGAAAATAACGTTGAAAACGGTGTTAAACACCATACAATAATAACAATCTTTCCATCTAAATACTACGCCAAAGATCTCGGACATATGACATATGTTTAATGATTCCCAAATGTACAACGAAGCATTAGTTCATTTGACACTTTGAACTTTTACAAGTCGACAATATTTAAGAATCTAAATTGAAATCACTTTCAGACGACATCTCAGATATAGCTCAAACGATGAAAATTATCTTTGAAAGAGTAGGAAACATCGTGTGAAAGGGAGAAAATGCTGTTTACTAGCATTTTCTCCTTTTCCTACAGTGTTTTTTAAAAAAAAACTGTCTTGCTCATGGGCGCTAAAACATTGCATTGTTTGGTAAAGTGTTAACTGATGTATGTTTAACGCTTTACAAAACGATAAAAAATTTAGACCGATCCAAATCGAAAGCATTTGCAGACGACAAAATAAATGTGACTGAAAAATTGAAATTCATTCTGGAAAGGTTAGAAAACATTGTGGGAAAAGGAGAAAATGCTGGTTACCAGCATTTTCTCCTTTTCCCACAATGTTTTCAAAAGGCTTCTTTCACAGGGTCATTAAAACTTGGTATTGTGTCGTAAAGGGTTAATATATTTCCAACATTGGAATATGCATCGATACAGGCAATAGATTGCGTTTCCCGTGTTAGTCCGTTAAATGCAGTACGTTGTTCCTGTATCGTTGCAGTATTTCTGTTAGTGAACTAAACAAAAAGTGTGATTACATTGCCAAGCAACAGAATGCGTTCATTTCAAACCAATCAAAATATCGGTTACGAGATCATACATATTTTTACGCATCTCCTTTGCACAAGTGTGAAATGCCTGATGTGATTAAGATAGGGTACAACACAACTTACCTCGTCAGGTATGAAGAGCTCCAGTTTGACTCGGAAAAACCGGAAGCCGGCTCAGTTCGTCCCCTCAACAATAAAAAATAATCCGGTTTCAATTCATTTAACCTCCCAAGATTTTTTTGATGCGGCACAGATTTTCCCAGAGTTTTGCACAATTTTATTTCTTTTTTTTCAAACCATTACGAGCAAAGCTCAGAGGGAAAGTTTATCGTTTAAAGTTCAGGTAGTTTATAGCACGTTGCCAATGGTAACCTACTCTCCGAAATTCGGGATGCTTCTATAATGTTCCAATCTTTACACCTGAGCGCGTACTGTCTAATTACAAAAAGCAGGAAAATGCAAGAAATATCTGGAAGACAGCTCTTGAACGATGATGTATTCTGTAGAAGTGCTGATATGTGAACTTGGCTGAGGTGTTTTTGTTTTTGTTTATCGCTTCACCTAGTTCTAACGCAAAAGTAACCGTTGTAGCTCAGGGCTCGGATTTAACCCTTAAATTGCCAAGTAAATATGATGAAGATTTCCAGCCGATAGTATACAGAGAAACATTGCGATTACAAAGTTTTTGATGCTGAAAAAACATCACCGATCCAAGATCAGACTGCACATATCTTCCAGTCTAAAATCGGCCCTAACACGCGCGAGACATTGAGATTTGAAACTTTTTTAAATCGCACAAATTTAGTTATCGGCTTCAAAATTTCATATTTTTTTTTTCAAGCAGAATTGCAGAACCTTGGGGTACTATCTTATGTTAAGCCTTAACCCTTTGCCAGACGACAAAATTTTAGAAACGTCTAAATTGAAAGCATTTGCAGACGATAATTTCAGTGTTGCTCAAATGATGCAATTTTTCCTAGATAGGGTAGTAAACATTGTGGGAAAAGGAGAAAATGCTGGTTACCAGCATTTTCTCCTTTTCCCACAATGTTTTCAAAAGGTTTCTTTCTCAGTCGGGATTGTGTGGTAAAGGGTTAAATGTAAACATGTTTTATTCTACAGACAACATACATAACAAACAATATAATCAAATAACAAGGACAATCCTGTAGAAATGGATTAGAAAGGAAGCAAAGCTTATAGAGTATATTCCTCTCCAATTTACGATCATTGCATGTGTAAGGTGGAAAGTGGTGGGGCAGGTGACAACTGCGACCAGGAAGTATTCCGTTCCGATGTAGCACTCGAAGCACAGAAGTAGTTCCCTTTCCTGTTTGGTGTAATACCAGAACGGAATGCTTCCGAGTCGTTGTGACCAAAAGTAGTCCCACTTGAAAATTTTATATCTAGCAGTTCTGCCACACTGTTTTATCATGAAAGATAATAGGGCAAATCTAAAATGTGTTTCTGAAGTTGATTTGATTATTCCTTTAGTGAATGAATGCATTTTTTGCATTTCTCTCAGGACTATTTTTTTTGTTTGTTTGTGACGTGGCAAAGAGGCATGGTCAATCACTAGTGAGGGTCTAGACTCACTGCGATTTTCCTAGGGTTGATGCGTTTGAAGAGGAATAACGAAAACGTTCATTGCTCATGATGCTATTTTCTGCTGCTTTTTGTGAAGGACATTGGACCAATATTTGACAGAAAAAACACTGAAAGGCTCCCGCTTCAGCATTAGCCAGTCGAAGAGAATGATTTTACTCTATTTTCAATAAGCTAAAAAGTTACCGGTGTGGTACCGTTTGCTACAGTATCAGGGATAGCCGGGAGCAGTATATTCAACCATAAATCCTACAGGCACATTTTGCGATCCGGTATGGCCCGGTTCAGTAAAAACCGGTAATAACTCTGTCTGAATAACCGGTGTGAAGGTCGTTTACTCCCCTGATACTTTCCTAGTGAACTCTTAAAGAGTCATGCTCTGACAAAAGGGGGCTTAATGTATATCCGTAGTACATGATACCTAGCAAGTCACCACTTAATATCGCCGGTCCATAAAATCCACTTTGTCTAGCAACCGACTGATTCATTAGGTAAACTGGTCCTTTGACATGCAGAAAAATTGACCAATGGAAAAAAAAAAAAAATCGTCTGCGAGGACTACGCAGGCTGGCCTCGGGCGATACCTTCTCCAGGTGCATTAAGCCCCCTTTTCACAGAGTGTGGCTCAAATAGTTTATTAGTACAGCCTCATTCCGTAATAAGGTACTTTACGACTACATAAGATTTTGTCATACAGTAGACTTTCGTGAAACAGAAAATCACATAAGAACGGAAAGTGTCGGCTGTGATTAGTCAATACGGATTACACAGGCTGATCTAGGATGACACACTTTTACGCGTATGTCCGAAGGCCCCTTTTCGTGTGTTGCACGCCATATCATATTTCGCTTCCTTATAGAATAAAACAAAAGAAGAAAACAATGGTAAAAAAAGGACTGATGAGGTTACGGATGAATGTTACATCAAACATGTCTAGAGCTGTCAATCTACACCAACTCCTGGATCCGTATTCACCAACCATTGTTAAGAACATTCTTAGTCTTATTCTCAAGAATTTTCTAAATCTGAAAATAACACAACTTCTGATTGGCTAAACCATTTGGTGACTAAACCCCTGGTTACGGCCCTGCTAATGTGACTGAAAGAGTGCTGAAATGATGTTAACTCTTTACCAAGCAATCCTGACTTTTAGCGACCCTGCAGAAGACAGTCTTTGAAAACATTGTGGGCTAAAGGAGAAACTGCTGGCTACCAGCATTTCTCCTTCTGGCACAATGTTTTCTGCCTTCTCAAGCACAATTCACACCTTTTGAGCAACAATAGTGATGTGAAAATTTTCTCAATTTTGATGGGTCCAAAATTGTGTCGTCGGGTAATCACCAAGCAGACTAGATTTGTCTTTGATTTTAACAGGGTATAGGGAAGCCCCAAATGGATGTCAAAATCGAAAAAAAGAAAATTTTTAAAGAAACAACTGTAGTGTTAAGAATAGACGAAATGGTTACATTTAACTAGAGCTCTACACGTGTAATACTTGAATTGCCAAAGTGAGATGCAAGGGCAACAGTTTCAAGTTTTCAACTTTTGCATGCCACTGTTTAATTTTCTTTTATTTTTTTGTAAGAACAATCTTCTACCAAAATACCCCATCGACATATTTGCATAGCGTGTGTGTGTTCATGTATTTCAGTATGGATATCTAAGGTTCTTTTTTTTTTTTCAGACCTCAGTTTTTTTTAAACCAAACAATCCAGAGTTTTAACGACCCTGAGAAGAAAAGCTTTAGAAAACAAAGTGGGAAAAGGAGAAAATGCTGGTAACCAGCGTTTTCTCCTTTAACTACAATGTTATCTACCATTTTATAACCAATCCTAACATCTTAGCCAATTTAATATGTCGTCTGCAAATGCTTCCAGTTTGAACAAGTCTAAAATTTTGTCGTCTGGTTAAGGGTTTACAGTTATTGTCATTTATTTTGAACATTTTTTTGTTTGTTTTGAACCAATATCCTATTGACTCTCTTGATCTCAAAGAGTACTTGAAAGTGTCGTTGATATTTCTGTTACATATAAAGTGTCCCTTTACTAGACAATCTGGCGGATCCCGGTAGCGCGGTCGGTAGCGTACAGGACTTGAGAACAGGGGTTGCTGGTTCGAATCCCCAGCTTGGCCAGTTTCTTTCTAAGGATTGATGATAGGCATTGCGAGAGGATCCATTCCTCTCTCCATGCTGATCATTGTTTTGACGATGGTCACGCGGGAAAGCAAGCACTGGCTTGGGAAGAATTTTATGCTAAGTATTGGTAACAGAAACTCCAGGAGAGCATGTATAGGCGCGCTGACTGCCACAGTACAACTAAAATAAAGGTGACACTGCCTTAAACACCATACAATCAATCATTGATTACCACACGATCCCCAGTTTTAACGACCCTGAAGAAGAAACTTTTGGAAAACAGCATTTCCTCCATGTCCAACAATGCTTTCTACCCTATCAAAGACAGAAGTCATCATTTGAGCTACATTTATTTTGTCGTCTGTAAATGTTTTCAATTTGGTTGAGTCGAAAATTCTGGCGTTCGGTAAAGAGGCATAATATGATTAATAATCTTTTGTTTTTATTTAACAAGTCATTCTAAAAACGATAAAATCATAAAAAAACAAGGCTTTGCCGAGTTTTTAACGCTTTTCAAGGACAAGCTCAGCGCTAAAGTTATACAAGGTGCAACAATAGATGAAAAATATCAAGACTTTACCTTTTGTTTTTATTTTTTCTAAAGTTTTTGCCACTTTTACTAAAATCTTAATTTACAATACCGGTATTTCTTCGAGGCAATCGTGCACAGCTAGATACATGTAAACCCTTTAATTCTTATCAGACTACAACATTTAGACATGTCCATGCTGAAAACATTCGCAGATGACAAAATAGATGTTGCTTAGATCATAGAATTTGTTTTTGAAAGGGTATAGACTATTGTGGGAAAAGAGGAAAAGACTGTTTACTAACACATTTTCCTTTTCCCACAATTCTTTGACTTTTCACCAAACGACAAAACTCTACACCTGTCCAAATTGAAAGCATTTACAGACAACAAACAAAACATAGTCAAAATGATAATATCTACCTATCTTTAACTCTTTACCATACAACAAAATTTTAGACTCCTTCAATTTCAAAGCAGTGACGGACGACAAATTTAATGCGGCTGT
The DNA here is from genome assembly GCA_945859785.2 of Tridacna gigas. Classification (NCBI taxonomy): domain Eukaryota; kingdom Metazoa; phylum Mollusca; class Bivalvia; order Cardiida; family Cardiidae; genus Tridacna; species Tridacna gigas. The sequence goes on from OX244030.2 coordinate 26,235,817, forward strand.
AATGATGAGGCTAGTCTCTGAAAAGGTCGGATTTGTACAGAGGAAATGCAGTGTTCGATCTGTACTTGTGGAGAGGCCCTGGACAAGACAATGTAGAGCCCTAGCTTGGCAACAATGAAACCCAGGAAAAATTAGATGGAAAATGTTGCTGTGATTTGACTGAACCAGAGATAAAAGCTTCAGAAAATCTCTTTCAAACAAATAAACACAATTTTGAACTATCGCAGACCAAACATTGAACAAAGTCTACGAATCTTTTACTCATTACCAGAAGACAAAATTTTAGATATACATGTATCTGAATCCAAATTAAAAACATTTATAGACGACAAACACAGTATGTAATAAAAGACTGGAATTGTCTTTTGAAGGTTAGAAAACATTGTGGGAAAAGGGAGAAAATGCTTGTTACCAGCATTTTCCCCTTTTCCTGCAAAGTTTTCAAAGGACCTTTGGCCACATAGGATTGTTTGAAAACATTGCGGGAAAGGAGAAAATACTGGTTACCTGTAGTTTCTCCTTTTCCTACAATGTTTTCTACCCTATCAAAGACAAACTTAATCATTTGAATGGCATTTAAATTGTGCGTCTGCAAATGTTTTCAAATTGGACAGTCTACATTTTGTCGAGCGGTAAAGAGTTGACTTTTAGGCTGCTAAGCACGACTCTAACCGTAAACGTTGCGGGAAAAGGAGAAAATGCTAGTTACTAACAATTTCTCTTTTTCCCACAATGTTCTCCCTCAATCAGGGTCTTTAAAAAGGCGGGACTGTTGTAAGGGTTGAGAAAAAGATTTTGGAAAAAAAAAATGTCGAAAGGGAGAAAATGCTGGTTACGAGAATATCTCACTTTTTCAAAATGTGTTATAGAAATAAATCTCGTCATCTGAGCCAAATTTCATTTGTCGCTTACAAAAAAATTGAATTTAGACGAGTCTAAAAACTTGTACTTGGGTAAAAGAACTAACATTAGACTGAACAGTGCCTGCAGTCTGATTTTGAATCCACAATGTCCGATACTTTGATTTTTTTTTAGGTAAACAGAATTTTGAAGCAGCAAAATTTCGGATTTATCATACAGTCTCGAGTTTTAACGAATCTAAGGAAAAAAGCCTCATGAAAACATTGCGGAAAATGGAGAAAATGCTTGAAACCTTTCCCTACAACATTTCTACCCTTTCAACGACAAAATTTACCATTACTAATTTGTCGCATGCAAATGGTTTCAATTTGGAGTATTCTCAAATTTTGCCGAGTGTTAACGACCCTGAGGAAAGAAGCCTTTTGAAAACATTGCATGCAAAGGAGAAAATGCTAGTAACCAGTATTTTCTCTTTATCACACAGTGTTTTATACCATATGAAAGACAAACTTCCCTTTTTTTTAATCCATTTTCATTTTATTTTAGTGGATTGTATTTTCAGCCGCCGAAAGTCAAGTTTATATGAGCCATGCTCTGTGAAAAAGGGGCTTAATGCATTCGCGAATCGTATCGACCTAGGTCAACCTGCACAATCCGCGCAGGCTGACCTGGGCCGAAACTTTTCGTTATCTTTAAATTTTCTACATGCCAAGGGATAATTTTACCTCATGATTCAGTCGGTTGTTTGACAAAATGGATTTTATGAATCCATAATTAGGTGATGTCCTGTTTGGTATAATGCATCACGGGGATGCATTAAGCCCCTTTTTGCCAGAGCATGGCTCATATATATCTTGTGCTAAAGAAGTTAAATCAGCCACTCTTATTTTGTGTGTTCTTGCAAGAGTGCAAGCTCACCACCTGCTACAAAAAAATCAAAGTACTGAAAGTACTGACAGACTAGCGAATTTGATTGTTTGATTAATTGATTGTATGGTGTTTATTAACCCTGCTTTCAACATTATTTCAGTTGTGTAGCGGTGGCCAGTGCACATATCCATGCTTTCCTGGAGTTTCTTTTACCAGTGCTCCGCACAATATTCTTTCCAAGCCACTGGCTTCTTTCCCACATGACCATCGTCGAAACGTGAGCGAGAAAGGAATCCTGTCGCAATGACTATCATCAATCCTCGGAAAGACATTTGTTGAAGATCAAACCAGCGACCTCCTGTTCTCAAGTCCTGTATGCTACTGACTGAACTGCCGGGGCTATATGTGCTATTGGTTAACTATAATCCAGCTTAACCCTTAACCTGCTAAAAAATGTTAAATGAAACTTTCAAGCTGATGGTAAACGCCTGAATATTGCTACTGCTATTTCACAGGTACACTTTGGAGAAAATCTATCCTCTTATTGGACAATGTAGATCCAAGATCAGACTACACACACTGTCTGCAAAAGGTCATTGAGTCGCGGTAGTGCTGGTAAAAGAAACTCGAGGAAAGCATGGACAGGTGCTCTGGCCGCCGCAATATCACTATAATAATGTTGAAAATGGCGTTAAACACCATGCAGTCAATTAGTCAATATCTAATAGCACAAGGTGTAGTTAACTATTTAACTCTCCTCACAAAACGAAAAATTTTACATCCGTCCAAATTCAAAGCTGTTGCAGACCATGAATTAAATGTGGCTGAACTGATGAAACATGATTCCAGAAGGGCAGAAAACAATGTGGGAAAAGGAGAAAATGATGGTTACCACCATTTTCTCCTTTTCCCACATTGTTTACAAAGGAACCCTTCCCCAGTATCGTAAAAGGTTAATAGAATAACAGTTTAACATAATAGTTCAACCGTACACAATGATCTAAATAATGAATGACTGAAGGATTGACAAGGGTTCCCTGTCCAGTGGGGGTTGATATAGCTGGGATTTGCTACAAGTTAACCTAGGTATACCTATTAATAGATTCATTCATAATGTTACAGTTGTGTAGGAATAAGTGATTCTCTGCTTTGCATAGGTCACTCAAATTTACATATAAGCAAAGATCTTGTACCTTATAATTGACATCTTGTTCAGTTTATTACTTTGTAAGACGACATGTTCAAATCCGAGAGGTAGAGATTTAGTGGTTTATGTCGAAATTGTGCTGTATAACAGAATTAAGATTTCTAACAGAAAGAAGTATTTTCTGTGTGGTAGTATTTGGCTACTGTGGGGTTTTGAATCTAGGTCAATCTTGATGCAACAGAATTAAAATTTCTAACAGAAAGAAGTATTTTCTGTGTGGCAGTATTTGGCAACTGTGGGGTTTTGAATCTAGGTCAGTCTTGATGCCTATAGACTAGCTTCGCTAGTCAAAAAATCGTCCAGACAATCGACCAAGCAGTCATCGTACTTACAGGCACAAATCGATAAAGAAAGCTTGTATGTAAAAAATATTCTGTTCACAGCAAAAATTGACCGTAGTGAGCATCTTTTACATTTGCCCACTCTTTTACAACAGTCTTATCATCTCTGAGTTTTTGCAAGGTAAACTATTCATTTTTTTTTAAATATTCATTTTTTTAATCATCAACAAATTCATTATTCGGACCATTTGTCATAAAACGAAATCTAATTGCATTCGGTCGGTGAAAAGGCCTGCCCAAATGGAGATTTTGTAAAAATTGTACCCAATGTTTCATTTTGTACAGTGATGAATATCCGCCATCTTTCAACGTAACATAACTCATAAAAATGCCGAGCCAGTCAGGACGAATTCTGTTTGCCCGAGATAACATTGTGTTTACCCTTTACCACACATTGCCGAGTTTTAACGACTCTGGGAAAGAAGCTTTTTGAAAACATGGTAACCAGCATTTTCTCCTTTTCCCACAATGTTTTCTACCCTGTCAAAGGAAAATTGCACTATTTGACCCACAATGGAAATTGTCGTTTGCTAAAATTTTGTCGTCTGGTTAAGGGTTAAGGATTAGTCAATACGGACTACACAGGCTGATCTTAGACTACACACAGACGTATATGTCCGAAGGCCCCTTTTCGTTTGTTGCACGCCAATTATAGAACAGGACCTTTTGAAGGCGGCAAAGATCAAGATTGAATACAGAGATGCACCTATGGCACTGAAACGGTTGAAAGATAAAGCGTGAAAAACATCAAAAGGTGTCTATTTTTATACTCTTCTAAACTGCTGAAAATCTTGACATTGTCCATATTAGAAAGAAGCCAGTGGCTTGGAGAGTAGGCTTTGCATGATCTTTAACACTATCGACATGGGCAGGAGTACCTACTAGCGTGGCATGGATGTATGGAACAAAAATAGTTATTCGAAAACTGATCGGTAAACCTATCTTTGTTCAGGACTGTAGTGTAGAGTGGTGACGCCTCGTTGCCTATGATTTTATGAGTGATATTTCAAAATTCATTAATTTATTTATTTGATAAGCGACGTTAAGGAACTCAGACTCATTACAAGGTATGTTGAATTTTTTGTCCAAGTAAACATAACCATTGTAATACACATGTAGTCAGAATGGAAGCACCTCTCTCTCTCTCCTATATACCATACTAACTGGTACCCATTATTTAAAGAGCTAGCTGATCTCTTGACAAAAAAGTGCAAAAACCTCACTTTTCATTGAGCTTGTAAACCTTATCTAGCGACCAAAACCTGAATGAAAATGTCAAAGTTTGAATGAAAACTTTCTAAATATATCATACAGTGTTAGACAATAACATATCGTTCACTTTTAAGGAGATGTTATATGGCAAAGCAGCGATTGGATTAGACTGTAACAGTATGTAAATAAGTAAGTACTCTGGCTAAAATAAATCCAGAAAGTAGACTTTCAGGCTATCCCTTCCCCTAAGATTTATTCGTGCTGTAAACCATACATATGAACATATATAAACACATTGCAAAGCAGAGTCCTATGTGCAATTTAAATCTGAATTCAAGAGCATTTATGCAATTTCACATAACTTAAAATGATGAAAGTAATTTATGCACATTAAAATGATCTAATTTTATACAAGTAACAGAATCGATTTGTATCACCCTTTAATATTTTGACAAAAAAAAAAAAGATAATAACCCTTAAACCTTAAGGCTTATTTCCAATATATTAAATATCTATTACGTATGAGAACAAGATTTTGGTGAATACAACAGAGATATGAACAGACTTTCAAAACTTTGAGATATGGGGAATCTTTCAAAATGGAGCAGATATCACACAATTGAAATATGAAAGAATGTATGTCACATTTTGAAGATAACTGAGATAACCATTGTTTGACTTGACGCCCTACAATATACACAGCGAATATAACAGATTCAAAACTCTTTTAATAAACAGACATTTTCATCCATAGTTTGATTTTGTAACTGCAAAACGTCTTCAATTCCTCTTTAAATCTATTATTTTGTTTTGATTTTAAGCTATCAGGCAAGCTATTCCAATCGTTGATTGAGGTATAAGAAAAAGTTGAACTTTAGAGACTATGACAGTCAGCAATATATGAGCCATGCCCTGTGAAAAGGGGGCTTAATGCATCTGCGAAAAGTATCGAACCAGGTCAGCCTGCGCAGCCCGCGCAGGCTGACATGGGTCGAATCTTTACGCTAATGGTCAATTTTCTGTATGTCCAAGGACCTGTCTGCATCATGATACAGTCGCTTGTTAGACAAAATGGACTTTATGGACTCATGATCATGTGATGACTTGTTTGGTACAATGCATCTCGGAGATACATTAAGACCCCTTTTGCCAGATTATGGCTCATGTAAGTTATGTGCACTAGATCTTGTTTGATATTGATGAGCTGCTGTAATATTTACAAAATTGTTTAACAAATATGATGGACATATATTGTGTACAATTTTATGAACTTGATTTAATTACAAATGTTTCACTCCGGCATCATTAGTAAATGAATTTAACTCGGATAACATTTATTGGTAATTCTCGCTCTGAGTCCCGACTGACTACTAAATCTGATAACCTAATTTTGAGCCATGTGTAATTTTCTTTTTACATAATTCACTTATCCCTTAAAACCATGCAGAACAAATAGTAATCAAAGTGGCATAAAATCAAAGCTGAAGAAAGAGTTTTCGTGTTTGCAAATTGGGGCAATCAGTATACCTACTTAAAAATTTTCATTATAGCATTGACTTTCACTAAATGTTATTTAATATGATCAATAATTTCATAGAATGTCCATTATCTTTCTTTTGATTTCTTTGAAGCAAATGCTTTTTCACTGCTGCCGTTTCTGAAATTACTCCAACTTTGTTCAATCTTGTTAGAAAACTACATGTAATCTGATTAAGCTTGCCTTATATACCTTTGAACTTGATTTCTAAAAGAGCAACATATTAACTGAAAATCCTCTTGATTTTTGTGTTTCTTAAATTGATAAAGATATTTGCCCCTAACCCTCATTAGATCTTGTAACTCGGAGTAAACCAATAGTTCTGTTCTCTGCTTCAAGAGAATTTCTTTAATAGGGCTAGTGAGTTAAGAATTGACATAAAAGTATTATTAAAACTATTCTTAGCTTTATTAATATTTTCAACATAGAAGCAAGACTTCCAAATTGCATTTTTCAACCGAGATAAAAAATAAATCATCATTTGCATAATTTTTCACCGACTTAATTTTAATATTTCTTTGCCGACTAGCAGAATATCTACTAGTTTTCCTTGTACAACAGGTTATAAATGGTTAATAAGTCTAGTTTAATTCTCATGAATGCACTGGATGTTTACTCCGCTGTTATTCTGGTTAAGACAATTGGTCATACAGTTAGACCACCGACTTTTGGTTTAAACCCTGGTTTGAGACGTAGTACTTTACAGTTGACTGCCGATGTTGTACTGATGGGTGTATCGTCCTGTTTACGATGGTTGTGTTCCGGGTCCGTTTTCATCAACCATCTTAAGAATATTCTTTGTCTAATTGTCAAGAATTTTCCAGATTTGAAAGTAACACAACTTTTGATTGGCTAAACCAATGGTTTAGCCAATCATAAGTTGTACTATTTTCAAATTTAGAAAACTATTTAGCATAAGGCGAAGAATAATCTTAAGAATGGTTGGAAAGTAGAGATAGTCTGCGGTGACTATACGGTAGTAACTCGATTATCACAACAGATGGGCAATTCGATTTAATTCCGTATTACATGGATCATCACGGTATCGGCCTCTGCCACGCCCGGTGTCTGCTTCGGTATATAAATTGAATGAAATTAAATTGAACTAAATTGAATCACAACAGATGGGCAATTCGACTGAATTCCGTATTACATGGATCCTCACGGTATCGGCCTCTGCCACGCCCGGTGTCTGCTTCGGTTTATACCGATATTACCAATGCATAGCCCTGATTGAACTAGTTTGATTTACTTTTAAATGCAAGTCCGGTGATTACCGGGTGTATCAAAATTGTAGCTGTTTTCAAAACAATCAGCACTGTGTAAGACGTTTCATTCCGGTTCGTCCTAGTCATTTATTGTACCGTCACGATGAACGTAGTTCAAGTCATTTTAAAATAAAGTTCTGTTCAGTTCTCCCGTTTTGACACGGTTATTTGTGGTGTACTAAACCATGAATAACGGAAGTCCTAATCTATTCGAATGTCGGCCACAGAGTAGGTCACGCGTTTCTTTAATACTCATCGGACCATATCCTAGTTTCTTTGCTTTCAATTTAAATACTACGAGGGTATTTAATAACATGGTGACAATTTTATATATATTACACCTCTGAAAAACCCAACTACCTTGTAAATGCGAAACACATTACTGTTAGGGACAGGAAAGACACTTTTCTGAATCGCCAGAAAAAACATTACACTTTTAAGCTTCTACTTATTTTTCCGCACTGTTAATAAAACGGCTATCCACGGTAAAGTTACAAGAGGCAATTTTTGGTGTGGTAATGAGTCAAAAACTGTTATAAATAATTAGGGGATTAAACAAATTAAATCTTTTTAGATTTACTTTTTAAAGCGACAGGACGTTTTGTTCGCGGTCTTATGGCTCGCGTTTCCGTTTGAACCGAGTAACAATAGTAGGCTAATGCATGACTGGGAAAACAAACTTAAAGGTGAGCCATCATAGAAAATGCGGTTCTCGAGTTTTACATCAGATTCTGTTGAAGAAAAGTTTACAAAACTTACTTCTTTGGGGAACAATATCTCCTGATCGGACAGTGTAGATCTAAGATCAGACTGCACAGAACGTGCAGTCTGATCTGAGATCTACATTGTCCGCAAAAGGTCAGTGAGTCGCGCTTAGCAGCTTAAAGGTTAAGTGATTATCCTATATAAATAAACGTCGAGACTGCAGATATATAGGCATCCAGCTATGGTTCAGGAGTTGAAAAGATCGAATCCGGGTGGCGGAGGGATCGTTCTGATATGGCCGGTTGGTGAGCAGCCAGCTAGATAAATGACGGTAACCGTAATGCCTGCCTGCTTTTTAATCGCATAACTGTATCCGTCAAGAATTATGGAACTCTTATACCTCATAAGCTTTTGTCTATTTAACTTAGGCCACTTGGACGACAAATCGTTGTATAATGCGATATGTACAAATCATTATGCTGGGCGCTGATTGGCCAATTTATCGTAACCGTGGTCTAAGAATATAAGATGCTTAAAAAATGAAATTTCATATCTTCCTATTTCGTCCTACTGTAAATGCGTTAAAAAAGATGTCTTTAGGGATGTCGCGAACAAAACAGCCATTATTTTGCATTTCTAAACCGGCTGTTTTCGAAGAAAACGTCGGGTTATTGTCATAGCATTGGAGTCATCGTTGTCTGTATCGTCGTCGACTTGAAAGACCTTTCACACTTTGTAATATCTCTGTTATTACTTAATCCTTTCCCAAACAAGCCCTGGTTTTCACGTGTCTGCAGTACAAGTCTTTTGAAAACACTGTGGGAAAAGGAGAAATTGCTCGTAACGAGCATTTTCTTCTTTTCCCATAATGTGTTTTCTACCCTTTTTGAGAACATTCTGCCATTTTCATCAAATTTAAAATTGTCGTCTACAAACTCTTTCAAATTGGACCAGTCCAAAATTTGTCATTTGGGACAGGGTTAAACTTGAACAAGTTGTAATTTATCAAAAGGGGAACCCATACAACAGGGTCGGGTAACCATCTAAATATTTTTGACACAATTATGCCCCTTTTTCGACTTAGAATTTTCAAAAACTGATATATCTGTTATTACTGAAGATATTTATTTCAAACTTGAGGTAGTTGTTCACTATCAAAAGTGGAACCCATACAACATGGGCAGGCACAAAATAATTTTGGAACAGTTATGTCTCTTTTTCGACGAAGACTACTGACTAAATATCAAGCACTTACAGCCGAGCAAAACAATCAGGAAATAGAAGCAATTGCTGGTAAGGTTACTTTTCATTAGTTCTGTTCATATTGACCCATAAAAAAGAGTTTAGGTACCCGTTTTCCAGTATCTCCTACGCCGTCTATCTTTATTTTTTATAAAATATATTTCTGGTTTCTAGAAGTAATCATTATTTCCGCATCCATTCATGTTCTCATTTATTCGTACTAATGCCTGTTTTCCATGCTCATATATAAACTATGTCCTGGCAAAAGGGGCTTAATGCATCTCCGTGTTGCATGATACCAAGTAAGTCATCACATGATAATGAATCCATAAAGTCCATTTTGTCTAACAACCAATTGAATCACGAAGTAGACTGATCCTTTGACTTGCAGAAAATTGACTAATAGCAAAAATTTTTGGCCCAGGTCAGTCTGCGCGGACTGCGCAGGCGGACCTGGGCCGATAATTTTTGCAGATGCATTAAGTCCCCTTTTCACAGAGCATGGCGCATATGTACTTACAAAATATCTTTGGGCTACGATGAACCTTATGGGATCAAGGCGTGATCATTAATCCTTAACCTGCTAAATAAGTTAAATGAAACTTTTCAGCCAATAGAAAAAAAAAAAAAAAAAAACCCGAAATATTTCTTTTTTTTAAAGTTACTTTTTGGAGAAAAACTATATCATATCAGACAGTATAGATTCAAGATCAGACTGCACGTTCTGTGCAGCCTGATCTTGATCTACCCTGTCCTTAAAAGGTCCATGAGTCGCACGTAGTAGCCTTCGGGTTACTACAGCTCCCGTCCTGTCTTATTTAGTTCTGTAATGGGCGTGTAAAAAGGGCTATAATTAATGACTAATGAGGCTCTTTCTCACGCTGATATTTTCTTTTCACGTATCACCTTATGTTGTGCACACCCATAAAACGTCGATATGGGACGTTTGTAGTTTACTTTCATAGCAACAAATCTTACTGTATGTATTTTGTGACTAATATTTGAACTTTCTATAGATGATAGCTTTTTTTCCCTTCATGTCAAAGCTACTATGAAAAAACATTATAGAAGCTGAGGAATAAAAAGTAAAAAAAAAAAAATATATATATATATATATAACGAGTCTAGGAATAATGTCTTATCAATGAAACTTTTGGAACCCATACTAAGTTTTTTCTTTAAGCGTTTAGGGGAAAATAAACTAAGATGGCAACGAATGTCAGATTATTTTCATTAAAAACAGAATGTACCATTACAGTTTATAATACAAGTTGGCTTCTTTAAAAAAGAAGCCAGGAGAGGTCGGCATCAATGTTTTCAAATAGTTTATTGGCTTTTGATTTCAATATATTTTGGTAGATGTAAACAAACAAGTTAGGCATTAAATGAAGGAGAAAAAGCATTTTTTTTTTATCAGTCTTGCTGGTGTAAAGGCACAAAACAGTACATGTTCCACATTGTTATAATATTCTAGGAATTGGAGGCCATATGCTATTAACATGCTCAGAAATGCATATTTTTTTTTCAAAATTCAAGGACACAAAACCGAAGATGATTATCCAATTTAGTTCATTTTCAAAAGGAACAACCCTCTAATGAATGTTTGTAATTTGTGCTCAGTTAAGCCAAATTTTTTTTGGAAAGGAGAAATCGTTCAATTAAAATTTGATACAATATGCTAATTCCACTGAAGAGGCAAGAATCTTACCTGATAACAACAGATAAACGTGGCCTATACATAATACTTAGTACCAGACACGTTAAAAAATAAATGTAACATTTTCAATCTTTTAACAAACAGCAATTTTTGGACTGTCCCAAACAGAATAAGCATGCAGACGACAATTCAAACTTTGATCATTAATGTGGAAGATGGTGCTTTGATGTGATGGAAACCATTGTGACAAAAGGAGAAACTGCAGTGAGTAACTGTTACAGCTTCTCCTCTTTCCACAATATTTTGAAAAGTTGTCTGCTGCAGGCATGTAAAATGAATAGGTTATTTGTCTAAAAGTTAAAAAAAATTAAGAGAGTAGATAAATGAGCCATGCTCTGAGAAAAGGGCGGTTAATGCATCTGCAAAAAGTATCGATCATGTCAGCCTGCGCAATCCGCCCAAAACCAAATGACCACGGACTCTTTTGAGGTGTGCGGTACGTAAGGCGAAGAGGCACGACTTTTTTTTCCCGCTCATAAGTTGATTTTCACGGGATTCTCGCAATCCCGCATCGTAGAAACAGCTCTGTGTGTTATTTCATCAAATCTATATTATAAATCCATAGAATTTTTGTATAAAACTGAGAAAAATGCTAGAGTCTAGTCAGTTTTGAAAAATAGAACTTGAAACCATACTGATCAACCTATTTATATCTATTTGTGGGGTACAAGTTCTCCAAACGAATTTTTTTTCTCTCTGCTTAGATTTATTTGTTTAATGAAAAATTGCATTTATTGGAGAGATCATTTACTATCAATATAGTATAATAAATCTTTTTGGAAATCCGTCATGTAAAAGAAAACGTTTATTTCCTATTTCAGTTTTTTGATTTCGGTTTGTTTATAAAACCATGACGAAATAGACTGTGTACCAGAACAATTTCGCAAAAACAAATGGATTTAGACAGCGATTTCTGTGGCAGCCTGCCTTTTAAACTCACCACTGTTGGAGAGGTCTGATGACCTCTCCAATGAGAAAAAACAATGAGAGAGAGAGAAGGGGATTTTTCATGAATGACGCCTAAATTATTTCTTTGATCGCATTGTACTTTCAAGTTGGCAGATACTTCTAAAAAAAGGTCGAAATGTAGGTCTACTCATGTCTCATTCGGAAAGACAGATTCAATTTAATAATAAGAGGTGTTTTCGCCCCCTTTTGACAACATCAATTTCAGCCTCTCTATACTGAATTAACCCTTAGGCTGCTAAGCGCGACTTTGATGACCTTTTGCGGACCGTGTAGATCAAGATCAGACTGCACAGAACGTGTAGTCTGACCTTGATCTACAATGTCCGATAGAGAAATATCTGCCAAGCCCCCCCCCCCCCCCAAAAAAAAAAAAATGGGTTTTAAACTCGGCTTCATTTGTAATCGGCTCATTTCACTTATTTGGCAGGTTAAGGGTTTAGCTACACAAGCTATTTTCAACCTACACCAGCCCATTATTTTTCTGAGTTGAGTCTGTACGTTGTGTCACATCAAAGTAAAATATTTTCGTGTATTTCATATGAAGTTAAACATAAGACTTCAATATTGACATACTCGTCACCAGTTAGATGTCGCCAATAGCGACTGGTGATATTCTTTACAAAGCCAGTAGATAAAGATAAGACGCAACTGGCGCAGTCTAATCTTTGTCAGCATTCTCCTGTACCCTATATTTTTTTTTATGAATTTTACCGTACCCATTCAAAACTAAAACTGCTACACACCGACGAATAACCTCAATTGGTTGCTTGGTCACTGTGACAGAAAAATAATTAAAAAGCCACAACTCTCGTAAAAGTCGACCGATCACACTAAAATATGCTGTGCACAACTTCCCGCGGTAGCCAAGATTATTAATCAAAGCTTTGAAAACACCGGTGTGGCATTTGTCAAGGGAGCCACTGTGTTGAATTAATAATTTGAAAATTAAACAACAGAAATAGTTTCAAAATATTTGCCTGAAAGTCAACCTACCATATAGCCATGCAAAATCGGATAGAAAAGGATGCAGTCTTGTGGGACGAACAAGTCCAGGTGAACAAGCCCTAGGAAGAATAAGCCCAGGAGCGAACTGGTTTTGGGACGAACAAGCACGATGTGTGTGTATCATTACGCCACTATAGAAGGCCATAGCGGATTAAGCCATTTTCGACAAAAAGGAAGTATTTCCACAATCGATGGCCTGATCCAATTTATTGTAATACGCCATTTTCAATTTCATATCTGACTGCAATCGAAACACCTATTTGTCTCAGAAAAAATTATTTTATTTGGGTTAACTTCCTTCGGTTTTGCACAAACTACGACAAATGCCACGAAAATTGTGGTAGGAGAAGACACAAAATTGAGGTTATGGACAGACGAACGGACAGAAATACGGACGAAGAGAATGACGGTCAACATATTTCCTGAAAATCCTTTGCTAACTTCGTTGTTCGCTGAGCAGAATTAAAAAGTGGGAGCAAATTGAGTTAGTTCCGTTGATCGTTCTTAATCAGCGGATTGGAAAAGCACCTGTACGAGAAGCAACTATGGTGCAGCTCGGCAACTTAACCTTTAGCCACAAAAGCCGAGCCCCGGTAGCTCAGTCGGTATTGTACAGAACTTGAGAACAAGAGGTCGCTGGTTCGATCTCCGGCTCGGCCAATTTCTTTCCAAGAACTGATAGTCATTGCTATAGGATTCATTCCTCTCTTAGACGATGGTTATGTGGGAAATCAGCCTGTGGCTAGGAAAGAATATTGTGCGTAGTAGGTATAATGGTAAAAGTACATCATGAAAGCATGGATAGGTGCACTGGCCGTCGCGATATAGTAGAAATAAGGTTGAAAATGGCATTAAAAACCATATACAGTGTAATCAATACCAGACAATTTAGCTACACAAGCTATTTTCAACATTACTACTCCAGCCCATTATTTTTCTGAGTTGAGTCTGAGACTTTCGTCAGCCTAGAATTTAAGAATATTACTCAAGTCTGCCAAAGTAAGTGAAATATGTCTCAAATAGCGAACTCAACTTAAGTAGGAAAATAAGTCAGTCAGCGGATTAGGGTAAAACAAGAGACTGAAGTTTTTTCGTGAAATTGGGCCCTGTTGATTAGCGTATATGATATTAAATTACCCCTTTTCCCACGATATCTTTCAATTTTAAGAACATTACTCGGAGTTTTGAGGCGCCGGATTTTGCAACAATGTGTTTAAAGGTTTTTCTACTCGTTACCACTAGACAAGCTTTTAGACTTCAAAAGCCTTTGCTGACGTCAAGTTAGTGGTCCTTAAATGATAGGATTTGGCTTTGTAAGTATATGGTGTTTAACGCCGTTTTCAACATTATTTCAGTTATATCACGGCGGTCAGTGCACCTGTCCATGCTTTCCTGGAGTTTCTTTTACCAGTACTCCGCACAATATTCTTTCCAAGCCACTGGCTGCTTTCCCACATAACCATCGTCGAAACAATGGTCAGCGGTGAGAGTTGTAAGGGTATAAAACATTGCGGGAGAAGAATAAAATGCTAGTTACCAGCATTTTCTTCTTTTGCAACAATGTTTTCAAAAAGCCGTTTTCATAAGGGTCGTTAAAACTCCGGATTGCTTTGTAAAGGGTTAAAACAGTTCAGGTTAGACTTAAGTGAAGCGTGACTGTTGTTGAAAATATAGAAAATCATAGTAATTTACGAAAAATAAGTACTCTGTCGGAGAAATGCAATGAGTGGATGCAGTGTGCCAAAAGCGTGAAACAGGTAAATGCATTTTTATTGCTCATTAAACAGCCTGTAGTCTTGAGTTTCTGTATGTATAATATATAGGCCTATCTACGAGTGTTCGATTAACTGATTGACTGAATGGTGTTTTACGCCGCTTTCAACATTATTTCAGTCATATCACGGCAACGGCTGACATATTCATGTACTTCTTTGGTTTCACCAGTATTAGGCTAGGGCTCTGAAGTGTCTTGCCAAAGGACACTGCCACGAAAAGCCTAGTGGATTCAATGAGGCTCGAACCTGGCGTCAAGGTCACGGGTCCTACACTTTACCCCTGAGCTACGCAGGACCCCATCTACGAGTGCACATTCATCTTTTTCATAATTCACAGTTATTTACTTGTACTCTTTTATCATTCTCATCATCATCAGCAGCAGCAGCATCATTGTCATTTTGTTTTTGTTGTTGTTATAGTTGTTGTTGTTCTTCTTCTTATTTGCCGGTCCCCGGTAGCGCAGTCGATAGCGTACAGGACTTGAGACCAGGGAGTCGCTGGTCGAATCCCCAGCGCGGCCAATTTCTTTCCGAGGATTCATTCCTCACTCACCGCTGATCATTGTTTTGACAATGATTATGTGGGAAAGCAGCCAGTTGCTTGGGAAGAGTATTGTGTGAAGTACTGGTAAAAGAAACCCCAGGAAAGCATGGATAGGTGCACTGTTATCTTCACGATAACTTCCATATCTTTAATGGTATGTTTTAAAGATACACCCTTGCAGCCAGAGAGAATAAACGCTGTTAAAACTTGAAAGTATGTAGAACGGCTCAGAATTTAGTCAGCTGTGTAAACATAGGCAAATTACCAATATATATAGTGTAAGGGAAAGAGAAACTCAAGGGGTTTGTCCTCATTTAAAACCAGAAACGACAACAGTGATTTCTTTGAAGGCTGCAAAAAATAAAATGCATTTTCTATCCGTCGTGATCTGTGCAACCTTGCAGTCGCCAGGGGCAATATTTGGCAATATCTGGTATGAAGATACAAGAATGGTTTCAGTTATATAAAATAAGATGATATTGGTAAAAAAAAAATGGATGAAAACGAGTAAAGAAGTATCTTTAAATTTAAATGCATTTAACACCTGCACTGTTTAGTGTTAGTTTGGGCTTTGATGGTTAGTGGAAATTCGCAAGGACTTCTTCTCATTTTTAAATATATAACGGGTCTAATGCCTGACTGGCTAGCTAGCTAGTATCCAGAATGACATTTATGGGCGAAAAGGCCAACTGACTCTGTCCAGTTAATAACTGGGCGGGTTCTGGTAGTTATGGATCCATGATTCGGTGGTCGAGAAGTTTGATTTGTGTACACGAAATAACAGATAGTCGGGCGCTTGGAGCGCTTGTCACATAGGAGTGCCCCCTTACGCAAGGCACTACTGAGCCCGAGGATTGTACTGGTGAAACCCAGAAAGACTCGGGTAAGTGAGCTGTCGCCTTGAAATAACTGGAATAATGTGGAAAACAACATGGAACATCATTCAAACAACTAACGGATGTTCACTTAGGTTAATGACCGACAAATCCAATAGAATTATTAACCAACCGACCAAGTAAACACAAATATGTAAACTTTAGATGTACTTATTTTTTTATCATAAAAAATGCATAAAACCTCTAAAAACACATATACTGTACATGACACTTAAATTTCAAACCCCACCCTCTAACCCAAATGTGTAGTGGCTAATGTTAGACATGCCTTACACTATTTCAAAATCGCTAAAAGAACAAAAAACGTAAGCAAGGGAAGACATCCCTTGTGGAGAATACTAAATAAACTGTTCTGGTAAAGGAAAACTTGCTTGTTTCAAGACAAGCTACTCTTCTCATTTTATTTTCAGCCGAGCACCGGTAGCTCAGTCCGTAGCGTAAGGGACTTGAGAACAGTGGATCGCTGGTTCGATCCCCGGCTCAACCAATTTCTTTCCGAGGATTGATGACAGTCATGCTCTCACCGCTGACAATTTTTTCGACGATGGTTATGTGGGAAAGCAGCCAGTGACTTGGAAAGGATATAGTGCGAAGTACCGGTAAAAGAAACTCCGGGAAAGCATGAATAGGTGCACTTGCCGCCGCGATATAACTGAAATAAGGTTAAAAATGGCGTTAAAGAGCATACAATCAATCAATCATTTCATTTTCCGACGTGACTTACGCTTAGGGCGTAGATGGTTGCATTTTATCCATAATGCGCTCATAATATTTGTTGAGGTGTGTCTAACCAGTGTTTTTTGAGCTGTGACGAAATCCTTGTTTATTCATTAACCCTTGGAAATGCTGGGCATAGCTCTTGAGGGACAGTTTAGATCAAGATCAGAGTGCAGAGAACCGCTCCATTGTGAATTATTCTGACCAAGACAATGCTCAGATTGCTATATCCTTTTTTTTTTTATCCTTTTTTGCTCACTATAATATGTCTATTCTTTCAGCGTCAAATACATTAGCGGCGCTCTGGCAAAAAGGGATTTGATGCATCCCTGTAGTGCAATATACCACACAAGTTATCGCATAAAATCCATTTAGAGAGGTCAGATCGTTTTGCCCAATAATTAACTGAATCTCGGGGTAGGATGGTCATTAGTCATGCAGGAATTATATAAAAGCAAAAAGTTTCGATTCATGAGTCGATACTTTTGGAGATGTACTAGACACCCTTTTCACAGAGTATCGCAGACATAAGGGCGACCTCTTTCGACGACTGAATATACAGTCCGTATATCCCATATTCTTACATCCTTTTTCCTCTTCTCAGATATATAAACTACTTTTTTCGGCATATCTCTGACTTCGCCCGCATTTGACCTACTTCTTGTTATTAATGTGGCCGAATGAAAATAGTAATTCGCGATTTTTCAAATATGTGGACATGCTGCCTCGGGGGCCCTTGCATGCCTATTTGCGGATAATTTTTAATGACAACAGTATACAAGCATTGCCTTAGCTCTCACTCGATAAACCTTTCATTATCAGTTTATATTATTGTTTATGTTTGGGATAAAACGTTTAAAACCACATCCCGTGATGAGAAAATTTATAAATCCAACTCAATAATGTTTATATCATCTCGTCACGGTTCCTGGTTTTAAACATGTATTCCCCAAAACAAACAATAATTTAAACTGTTAATGAAAGGTTTATTGAGTTAGAGTTATATCTCGAATAAGTTTTAAGCGTTATAGCTCTAACTCGATAAACCTTTCCTTATCAGTTTATATTATTGTTTATGTTTGGGATAACAGGTTTTAGTATGTTCTTTGTTAACCTTTCGTGTTTTTTTTTTGTATTTTGTCACAATGTTTTTAAAAGGTTCGAGATCAACAATGTTTGGCAATTTGTATATGGAGATCAGCCAGTATCTTGGAAAGAATATTGTGCAACGTAATGGTAAAAGAAATGTCAGAAAACATGAATGAATGCATTGGCAGCTGTGATATAACTGGAGTAATGTTGAAAACGGTGTTAAACCCAACAGAAACGAATCAGCAATGGAATTTTACCGAAGTAGAGTAAAAAATGTATAAAGTCTTTAATAAAAAACAACTCAAATTTACCTACCATTTACAGAACAGTCTTCACTCTTAAACAATTTACTCTCAAATCTTCATTCAAGTAGACCATTTATTTAAAAAAGAAAACATCACGCCGACTACTTTGTATATAGTTATTATTTTGCATAATGTGCATTGTTCACATTGAAGCAAATAAAAAAGTATTCGAAGTTTAAAATCACGTACCTTGACGCGATAATTTATAAACCCAACTGGATAATCTTTATATCATCTCGTCACGGTTCCTGGTTTTAAACACGTATTAAAAAAAACAAGCAAGAATATAAATAGTCTCGTACCCCGTCGTACTTTAAGAGTACGTCTGGCACGGCGCAATAATGGCGGACCCCGTTGGTAATATGTAGAGGAGACGGGATATTGTTATTTCACATGATAAAATCGGATCAAAGGCTGAAATCAAAAGTTTGCTTGCAATAAAGTAATGGCAGTGAGTTTTTCCACATGTCATTCTTATTTAGCGAGAAAAAGTACATATCAGAAATGCTGTAAGTATCCGAAATGTCAATGGACCTATATATAACGCCCGAAAACAGGACTAGTTTTAAAATTATTCATAGTCAAATTTATATTCAAACCATACCCCAACAGCACGTTTTAGATTCGATAATGTATTTTTTGTACTAAATTGAACCCATTTTATTCACTGATCAAACTGAATCATATGAATTTGGGGAAAACGGGGAAGCATGTAGGGGAATACTTGAGAACGCCTAGGAAGCCACCATTATTGCACTTTGCCTGGCCCGATAACGTAGTGGTAGGGGCAGGTAATCCAGCCTAGAATATAAACTGTTCATGAAAGGTTTATCGAGTTAGAGTTATACCCAATAATCCATTTCTGTATGTCTGCATTTATTTCCAGACACATCAGTTAATCAGCTACTGCCCTTTTGCAGCTACTGCCCCCTATTCAACAATGATTTGAATTATATCTAATCTTGAAAAATAGATTTATATCTAATTGAAAATTTCATTTTTTTAACCCTTTACCAGACGACAAAATTTTAGCCTTGTCGACATTGAAAGCATTTGCAGACGACAATTTCAATGTGGCTCGAATGGTGCAATTGTTTCTTGATAGGGTAGAAAACATTGTGGAAAAAGGTTACCAGCATTTTCTCCTTTTCCCACAATTTTTTCAAAAGGCTTCTTTCCCAGGGGCGTTAAAAGGCAGCATTGTGCCGTGAAGGGTTAAATCAATATGCAAAACCATAAAAAAACGGCAAGTCCTTGCGAGGTTAATTTTCATTACTTCTCTTCAAATGAACCACAAAAAAGTGTTACTATTCATAATCTTGCGCTTTTTACGCTGTCTTTTTTTTTTTAACGGTACATGTATATCGTTTTATTTTCATATTACAATATTTAAAACCATTCATGAGGAAAAAGAGGCAAGAGCTGGCGAGGTTACTTTTCATCATTTCTCTTCAAATGAACTACAAAACAGTTTCAACATTCATATTCCAGTACATTTTACGCTGTCAATCTTTTTTTTCCAAGGCGTATCTTAATTTCATGCTACAATTCACCACACTAAATGACCATAGCTATCGGTGAGTCATTTAACATCATCTGTTCATACATTATAAAATTTCTATGAGCCTTGCTCTGTGAAAAGGGGGTTTAATGCATCAGTTAAAAAATGTATCGACCAAGATCAGCCTGCGCACTCCGCATAGACTGACCTGGGTCGAAACGTTTTGCTATGGGTCAACTTTCTGTATGTTTAAGGACCATTCTACCTCAGAATTCAGCCATTTGCTAGACAAAATGGATTTTGATGGATCCATAATTATGTAGATTGTATGGTATGGTGTTCAACATTATTTCAGTTATATCGCGGCGGCCAGTGCACCTATCTATGCTTTCCTGGAATTTCTTTTACCGGTACTCCGCACAATATTCTTTCCAAGCCATTGGCTGCTTTCCCACATAGCTATTGTCGAAACAATGTTCAGCGGTGAGAGAGGAAAGAATCCTGTCGCAATAACTATCATCAATCCTCGGAAAGAATCTGGCCGAGCCGGGGATCAAACCAGCGAGCTCAAGTCCTGAACGCTTCCGACTGAGCTTCGGGGCTCGGCTCCATAATTATGTGATGACTTGCTTGGTATAACGCATCACATTGAATGCATTAATACCCATTTTGCTAGATTATGCCTCGTGTTTTCTTATTGTGTTATTTTCTATATTTTAGTTGCAGCTACCATCTTTGCATGAAACAAAAAAAAAACTCGCTAAGATTTTCTTAAAAACTTACGAAACGAACATCTGGTTGGATGCAGCTTTGAAATTGCTGGTGCAGCTCGATTTATCTAACATAGTAATGTATCTGTACTGTGACTTAAGTAAACAACGATACTGATTGCTATGAAATAAATGTTTCGTAACTATTTTACGAACCCTTTACAAAACGACAACATTTTAGACTGGTCCAAATTGAAAAGATTTGCAGAGGACAAATTATTTCTTTCTAAAGTTGCGAGATTGTTTTTGATAGGAGAGAAAACAATGTGGGGAGGAGGAGTAAATGTTTGGTTACCAGCATTTACTCCTTTTGCCACAGTGTTGTCAAAAGACTTCTTCAGTTTGGTCGTTAAAACTCGGGATTGTGTGGTAAAGGATCAAACCCTGTCCCAGACGACAGAAAGTTTAGACTTCACGAAACTGAAGGCATTTGAAGACGACAAACTAAGTGTGGCTCAAACGGTGGAAGAAATCATTGATATGATAGAAAACGTTGTAGGAAAAGGGGACAAATAAACCTTGATTTCAGCATTTTCTCCTTTTCCCAAAATGTTTTCCAAAAGACTTCTTTCTCAAGGTCGTGAAAACTCAGGAATGTACGGTGAAGGGTGAACTCTTTTTGGATACAATACAATGAGCCATGCTCTGGCAAAAGGGGGCTTAATGCATCTCTGAGATGAATGATACCAAGCAAGTCATCACATGATCATGGATCCGTCCAATCCACTTTGGTTTGACAACGGACTGAATCATGAGGTTAAATGATCCTTGGACATGCAGAAAACTGACCAATAGCAAAAAAAAAAGGTTCGATCCAGTTAACCTGAATCGATACTTTTTGGCAGATGCATTAAGCCCCCCTCTCACAGAGCATGCCTCAAATAAAATACACTTATTTTTTTTCTGTGATGTTTATAAAAAAAATTTTTCTTTGTAATTGACCCCTTACCATACAGCCCCGAGTTTTAATGACCCTGAGGAAGAAGGCGCTTTTGAAAACATTGTGGAAAAAGGAGAAAATGCTGGTAACCAGCATTTTCTCCTTTTCCCACAATGTTTTCCATTGTTTCCATCATTTCAGCCAAGATTGTGTTGTTGTCAGCAATTGCTTTGAAATTAGAAAAGTCCAAAATTTTGCCGTTCGGTGAAGGGCTAGAGATGTTTTAATTATAATTTAGCGGTGCACGTTCTGCACAGTCTGATCTTGATCTACGCCGTCCGAAAAAGAAATGTAAGTCTCTATTGGCAGTCGGAGAGTTAATATTTTGTTACACACGAATGCACAAAATCTAAGATACTTTTTCACTACAGAGTATCTGACAGTAATCATTTTTAATCGACTGTGTTACTCCGCTTTCGACAGGTTTTCGGTTATATTACAGCAATATTTCTTTTTTCCGGAGTGTTTTCGTCGGGATAATTGTTGGCTGTGGATTTGCATTGCCTTGCCAAACAGCACTTCTATGCCACCGGTTCCACAAGAAAAGCTCAAACCCAGAACGTCAATAACAACGCAAATTGCGTGTTGTAAATCTTGATCTGTCTTCCATTTTGTGCGGCATGCTAAACTAAACTGTTCAGGACCAGTATTCGCCAAACATTCGAAATTGCAAAGGTAGGCTGAGTCTAAATTTAGGAAACTTACGATTGGCAGAATCATTTTGTTACGCCAATAAGAAATTGATTTCAAGCCCTGTTCGTAACCGAATGAGCTACCCGCTCGCTTGGTGAATGCGAGGTCCGTATTCAACAATCATTCTTAACCCTTAAGCTGCCAAGTAAATGAAACAAATCTCTCAAGTTGATTGTCAAAACTTAAATTTTGCTATTTCAAAGTTATTTGGTGGGGAAAAGTATCTCTCTATCGGACAGTGTAGATCCAAGATCAGACTGCACGTTCTGTGCAGTCTGATCTTGATCTACACTGTCCGCAAAAGGTCAGTGAGTCGCGCTTAGCAGCTTAAGGGTTAAAACACTCTTAGGGTTAGGGTTAGTCTAATCCTCCAGATTTTATAAATTTGAAAGTAACACAATCTCTGGTTTGGTTAACAAAATGGCTTAGCCAATCAGAAGTTATGTTACTTTCAAATTTAGAACATTCTGGAGAATAAAACTAAGGATGTTCTTACGAATGGTTTGTGAGTAGGAGTCCAGGGTCCGTATTCACCAACCATTCTTAAGAATATTCTTGGTCTTGTTCTCCAAAATTTTCCAAACTTGAAAGTAACACACCTTCTGATTGGCTAAACCATTTGGTTTAGCCATTCAGAAGTTGTGTTACTTTCAAACTTGGAAAATCTTGAAGAATAAGTCTAAGAACGTTCTTAAGAATGGTTGGTGAATACGGACCCAGGTCCTATTTTTTCAAGTACCATATTACAATCGACGCTATTTTCTGTCATAGCGGCTGACAAGTTTTGAAGAAAAAAAAAAATGGCATGTTTTGACGTCACGTGTTCATGTATCAGACATTGATCTGAACTGATTTTTTGTATATTACAAGGATGTTTTCAAAGCTGTTTGCAGAACATTAGTTTCAGGGATGAATGTTTTGGTTCTCTTAACTATAGTTCATCTTTTATTGCATTACAGACGACAGCACAAAAAGACAAAACTAGCAGGTTAAAATGCGGTCACTCACTAGAGCCGCTTTCGGAATCCTGTTAATAGCCACTTTGTTTATATTGGTTGGCTGGGTGATTCCATTCTGGTTCAGTAGGGGTCAGGACACTGACACTGGTATCTATTGGAACATCTTCTACGCGGTCGCATGTCTGCAAGGTATATGTGAAACTAGAGGTCAGATCATCAAAGAGTCGAGAGTATTTCTCGTTGGAGGTGAGTGATTGTCGGGTTTTTTGATTGCATGGCCCTTACAATTATACCCTTTGTATCTCTCGTAACCGTCCGAAAGTTGATACAAAGATCAATAACAGTCTACCAGATAAGTCTTTCCATCTGTGTGTCCGGTATTTGTTAGAACATCTTCTACGTGGTACATGTGTAATCAAAGGTCAGGTCATTAAAGAGTTGACAGTATTTCTCGTTTGAGGTAAGTTGTTATCCTTAATTCTACTATGTCTGTATGTCTGTCTGTCTGACCGGTGCGTGTTGGAACATCTTCTACGTAGTCGCATGTGTGACTGATATATGTGTAACTGAAGGTCAGAACTTTAGAGAGTCGACAGTTTTTCTCGAAGGAGGTTAGTGATTGTCGATAATTCTACTATGTATGTCTGTCTGTCTATCCCTCTGTCTGACTAGTGTTTTTAGACTAGCGAAGCCAGTCTATAGGTATCAAGACTGACCTAGAGTCAAAGTAAACAAAAAAACCCACAGTTGCCAAATACTGCCTCACAGAAAATACTTCTTTCTGTTAAAAATCTTTAATTCTGTTATATATGACAATTTTGACAAAAACTACTAAATTTTTAACACTCCAGTTTGAACATGTCGTCTTACAAAGTAACTTAACAGGATATCTTTTATAAGGTACAAGATCTTTGCTTATATGTAAATTAAGTGACCTATGCAAAGCAGAGAATCACTTATTCCTACACCACTGTAACATTTTGAATGAATCTATTAATAGATCAACCTAGGTAACTTGTAGCAAATCTCAGCTATGTTAACCCTCACTGGACAGGGAACTCTTGTCATTCCTTCATTCATTCATTATTTAGATCATTGTGTACCGTTAAACTGTTATGTTAAACTGCTATTCATTGTCTTAACCCTTTACCAAACAATCACAAGTTTTAACGACACTGAGGACGAATCCCTTTGAAAACATTGCAGGAAAAGGAGAAACTGCTGGTAACCATCATTTTCTCCTTTTCCCACATTGTTTTCTGCCCGTTTGGAATCAGGTTTCATCAGTTCAACCACATTTAATCTATGGTCTGCAACAGCTTTGAATTTGGACAAGTGTAAATTTTCATTTTGTAAAGAGAGTTAGATAGTAAACTACATCTTGTGCCACTGGATATTGACTAATTAATTGCATGGTGTTTAGCGCCGTTTTCAACATTACTTTAGTGATGTTGCAGAGGCAAGAGCACCTATCCATGCTTTCCTGAAGTTTCTTTTACCAGCACTACCGCGATTAAATGGCCTTTTGTGGACAGTGTACATAACAATCAGACTGCACAGAGCGTGCAGTCTGATCTTGGATCTACACTGTCAGATAAGAGGTTGTATTTTCTCCAAAATGTAACTCTGAAATAGCAATATTCAGGTGTTTACTATCGACTTGAAAGTTTCATTTAAAATTTTGTAGCAGATTAAGGGTTAAACTTAAACTGGATTATAGCTAACCAATAGCACGCATAGCCCCAGCAGCTCAGTCGGTAGCGTACAGGACTTGAGAACAGGAGGTCGCTGGTTCGATCCCTGACTCGGAAAATTTCTTTCCGACGATTGATTATAGTCATTGTGACAGGATTCATTTCTCTCTCACGTTTCGTCGATGGTTATGTGGGAAAGTAGCCAGTGGCTTGGAAAGAATATTGTGCTTAGTACTAGTAAAAGAAACACCAGGAAAGCATGGATATGTACACTGGCCACCGCTAAATAACTGAAATAATGTTGAAAACAGGAATAAACACCATATAAATCATCAAATTCGCTAGTCTGTCAGTACTTTCAGCACTTTGATTTGGAACATCTACTACGTAGTCGCATGTCTGGCGTGTACACTTGTAATTAAAGGTCAGATTATCAAAGAGTTGGCACTATTTTTCGGTGGGGGAGTTGTCGTTTTTTAAGCATGTAATTCATAGTGACGTATAAACTATCTGTTTAAACTAAGTAATGGGTGAAGGAAAATTCTCGAACTGCGCAATATAATCGAGTAATCAGATATTCGAACAATCGAATATTAACTACCTTCTATTTTTCAGAGACTGGTGTTCAGCTTGAGGCCATTGCCGTTCTAGCTACTGTTGCTTTAGCATTTTGTCTATTGGGTGTGTTGCTCGCATTTGTATTTCAATGTGCACTGTGTGGTGATCGAACTTCCTACTTCTACATGATCCTGGGCGCTTTTCTGTGCATGTGTACCTCCGGTTTGTTTAGTATTTATTCGTCTTGGATGTACTTGATTTGTTCTCCTACGATGAACAGTGATTTCAGCGCCTTAAACAGAACCAACGGCTTTTGCGGACGGCACAGATCAAAGTCAGACTGTACAGAGCGTGCAGTCCGATCTTGGATATATTCTGCCCGCTTCTTTAACCAAGACATCAAGAGGGATTGTAATATCAGCCGTCGGAGGAAGTAGAATTTATAATTAAGCCATACTCTGGCAATATAGGGCTTAATGCATCTCCGTGATCCATAATACCAGGCAAACCATTACATAATTAGGGAACCGTAAAATCCATTATGTAAAACAACCGACTTAATCATGAGGTACACTGGTCCTTTGACATGCAGAAAATTGACCATTGGCGAAAAATTCCAACCCAGGTCAACCTGCGCAGTCCGCGGAGGCTGACCTGGGCCGAAACTTTTCGCAGACGCATTAAGCCCCCATTTCACAGTGCGTGACTCCTATTGACATGTTGCTGAAAGGTTAAAACTGTTGAATAGATTAAATCGAAATTTCAAAGCCTCAACAAATTTTTCAGTTTTCAAGTTCTTTTTACAAGCAAAATCTTACTGTAAAGGACAATGTGAAGCAAAGATCGGACTGCACATTTTGTGCAGTCTATCTTGATCTACACAGTCCTCAAAAGCAAGTTGAGTCGCGCTTAGCAGCTTAAGAGTTGACCCGAGTAATATGGCTTGCGGAGATGACTCCAGGGCGTTTAGAATACAACTTGTAGAAACAACATGGCGGCGAAAAGCGTCACAATGATATGGGCAATGCTCTGTGAAAAGGAGGCTTAGTGCGTCTTTGAAAAGTATCTACCCAGGTCAGCCTGCACAGAAATATGAAAATAAGTTCGTGCAGTACAAAGTATTAGATTTTTCGGATGTGTATGAAAGCCGAGTTTGAAGCATCCCTATACAAACAATGAATGTCGTTGTCTTTTTCTGCATTCAGTGTCCTTGTATGAGTGTGTCGGTGGAATCGGTCTTTGGTGAATGGTCGAGCCATTGCTTCTAACTTGAACAGAATTAACTTTTTTTTTTTAAATAAGCCATTTTTATCACTGCTGAGGAAGAGGGCTTTTGAAAATATAGTGGGAAAAGGAGAAATTGCTATGATCGGCACTTTTCCCCTTTTCCCACACTATTTTTTATCCTTTCAGAATCAAATTCCATCATTTTATCCATGTTTTCAAAACCAGCTGTTAGTTTGGTTTATGGGTTAAAAACGGTTGATTAATCCTTGACCTGCTATCTAAGTGTAATGAAAGTTTCAAGCCGATAGTAAATCCCAAATTTTGGTATTTCAAAGGTATTTTTAGGAGAAAAATTATTCTTGTCGGACAGTGATTTTGATCTTCGCAGTCTGCATTGAGTTTCCACTTAGCAACCTAGGGACTAATAATTTTGGAATAAAAAAAAACAAGTTGTAACCGTGCCTTTTACTCTTTCTTTTTCAGTGGTGACGAATTTAGTTGCCGTGATTTTGGCAGCAGTAGCTCTTGACGACTTTTTTGAGGCCGTAAAGATCCAAAACGCTTTCGAATTCCCATGGTCTGTCTTGCTGTTTGGTCTTGGTGGTTTATTTTTAGCAGTATCTGCCATTTTGTATGCCGTTATTTTGAATAGGTGGAAACTCTATCGTCATATTTATTCACGTGAGCGATACTATTTCGATTCACCGGAAGGGCCTGTCTATACTATCGATAAACCAGACTACGACCGACAAGAATATTTTCGGAGAGGGTCCCTTCGAAGGTCATACAGCCCTCCTCGGGATTACTCACGTGACGACAAAAGGAGAATTGATTATTACGAAGATTACAGACGAGACTACAGGGACGATTACCGAGATAGTTATAGGAAATCACGTCGTCCTGACGACAGGTATGACCGTAAATACCCGCGAGAATACCGGAAATCCTGGGATTATCACGACCGATATAACTGGCGTTACGAGCCGTATTATTACGGAGGCACCAAGTATGATCGACCGTGGCAATCTAAATTTGACGAAGCACTTGCAGAAGCCAACTGGCTTCGACTGACGTCAGGAAATAGAATGAGAGACAGAGATCGTTACTATTATTAGCTTTCACAATAGACTGCTTAAATTAAATAGATCCAATTCATTTTGTTATAGTAATATACATTCATTTATTAAAATCAAATTAATGTACAGAGTTGCAAGGTTTGTTTGATTAACTTTAAACATTTTTAATTTACAGTAATTGCGAAATAAGTTGCTGTAATTCATTTTAAAGGCCAAAAAGTAGCCAAAAGGAAACAATGCAGTCTCAAAATGTTCTCGAATTTAAATCATACCATTCAAAAGTATGTAAATTATTGTGAAGACGACAATTTGTTTTTGTACGGTGGGTGCAAGTGTTGGTGGCTGGCAGAAAAAGAAGTTTTAAAACTAGGTAAATAGTTGCCAGGTCGTTCTTTCTTTTGTTTTATTTTTACCTGGATTTGAATTTCATTCTTCTAAATGGTATGATTTAAATTCATTTGCATTTTAAGACTGGCATTGTTTACTTTTGGCCACTAGTGTCCCTTTAATCACTGTCGATGCTTGTTCCCTGGAATCCGTAACCAGCTCACACGCGTGGGTAGTTCCTGAAGTTGACTGTGTCAGTCATGGGATGCGAACTCGGAACCTTCCATATGAGAAACCAAAGCTCGACCCCCACACCAATAAGCTTTTGCTCTCATCTTCTTCAGGATATTTGTCATATGATTTGAGCCGTGCTCTGGCTAAAGAGGGCTTACTGCATCTTCGTGATGCATGATACCAAGCAGGTCATCACATAATTGTGGATTCATAGTGTCCGTTAATTTTTGTCTAACAACCTCCTGAATCACTGAGGTAAACTGGTCCTTGGACATACAGAAAATCGACCAATAGCAACGAGTTTCTGTCAAGATCAGCCTTCGGAAACTGCGCAGGCTGACCTGGGCTGATAGTATTTGTAGATGCATTAAGGCCCGTATTCACAGAACACGGCTCATTTGTTTTGATCCTTTGAAATGTGTTTATTTTTCTAATAATTACGAGGAGCTAAATGTTATATGTTCGAGGCTGCATTTGTCAAAAGTTCGAGTACATCGAAATAAATGTCTGGAAAAAAAAAAAACATAGTATGGAAAATATGTGAGCAGCAGTTCTGAAAGCAGCAGAGATCATCATATCTTCTGCTGCAATGATTCTGAAAGAGAAAAATACCAATTTTGTCCGAAGACATATTGTATGGAAATTTGTGCACCAATTATTTCCAAGCGTATTGACATTCCGACTGATTTGCGTAACGCCCCATACGTATAATAAAAATAAGGTGAAGTGAAAACATGGGCCCAAGAAGTCGTTTTGTCACATTAGAGAATAGTGTCAGTCCCATGACTGATTCTTTACTTAAACAATAATTAAGGTGTTTTCATAACTCCGAGGAAGAAAGCTCTTAAAAAGCAATCTGAGAGAAAAGGAATATGCTTGTCACCAGCATTTTCTCATTTTCAACAATGTTTTCCAGCATTTCCCCCTTTTTCCATAAAGTTTTCCACCTTTCAAAGACAAATGCCATCATTTGAGCTACATTTCTTTTTTCATCTGCAGATACTTTCAGTGTTGACAAGTCCTATTTGCCGCAAAGGTTAAACAAAAAAAGAAAAAGAAAAAAAATGAGCTCTGTGAAAAGGGGGCTTAATGCAATTGCGAAAAGTATCGACCTATGCCTGCCTGCGCAGTCCGCACAGACTGACTTGGGCAGAAAATTTTCTCTATTTTTAAATTTTCTGCATTTTAAGGGATAATTTTACCTCATAATTCAGTCGGTTGTTTGACAAAATAGATTTTATGGATCCATAATTAGGTGATGTCTTGCTCGGTATAATGGATTACAGAGATGCATTAAGCCCCCTTTTGCCAGAGCCTGGCTCAAATATTCGGAGTGCATGATGATTCTCTAATCCTGATAAGTCAGTGATGAGTCTAACTAAAATCGCTGTTTTGTGCATATTCGGTAATCGGAAAAGTGTTTCTTTGTTTTTAGTTTTTCCTATAGATTAATCCTCGCAAAGTTTAAAAAGGGAAGGGAAATAACTAGGGATAATAAAACAATGAGAAATATATCACACCGCCTTAACGCTCTACGTCGTATGTAGGGATATGTTTGCAGTGTTTTGTCGATTGACAGTTATAAACGGTCATCGAGACCAGCGGGAAACGAACCAGGATATCACAATTACGAATCTACCGCCTTTACTCTTCAGCGAGCAACTCTGTGTTTTAACGACACTGGTGTCCAACATTTCTCCCTCTTCCCTATGATGTTTTCTACCGTTTCAGAGACAACCCTATCATCTGAACCACATCTGATATATATACTGTCCGCAAGTGCTTTCAATATGGACAAGTCTGAAATTTTATCATTGCTTGAAGAAACGACACAATTAAGGGACAAAAGATTTCAGCGCGATACCGTAATTCCGTTAAATTGCCATGGACAATGTACAGCAGGTTTCTGTTAGTTGCAGTTATCCCTTCCCAAACAAATAAACACCCACCCCCCCGCCTCATAAATGCGTGTGTTAGACAACACCTACGTCTAAATACTGGTCATTCACAGTGACGTCAAGATACACGATGTATGCCATCACTACTGTCCAACTCGAAATGAGATTAATTGGAAAATAAGATATCTGCCGAGCCCTGTCTCCGAGCTGCAAGGTGGTGCCGACGTACCACAGGACGGCAGGACACCTCGAGCTTATTTCATGCTCTTGCAGTCGATTTCTAACAGTTCGTCCACTGATTGGCCAAAGCCCAGGAAAGCTGCGGACAGTGAAAACTGCAGTCTCAAAGGGGTTCCTAAAATGCTGCGGGCGAACATGGACATCTTGACGTCCTAACGTCACTAAATCGCCCTGACCGCGGGCAGTCTGAAACACCTCATGTGATTTTGGCAAGGTCTCCATTGAGATTTTAAAGTGTTTCAATGCAGAACAAACCGTCAAGCAACCTGAATCTGTGTTCTCCCTGTTAAACCATGCCGACGCAGGTATTTGTTTGTTGTTGTTTTTTTTTCGGATAGACGTAGAATCCCTTATTCGCATCAAAAGTCCAAAGATTTTTGTTTTTCTGACTAAGGTAAGTGATCAGAAAGAGAAAAAGTACTGAGAGGCTTGACCACCGGAAGTGAAATATGCATTTCCTGGACTTCCGTCTGCGAGACTAGTATTTATTTCCATCGAAGAGACGACACATGTTTTGGCATGTCTATATTTAGGCTCATGCTTAGTTTATGATTCCAGTGCAGCTTTTTCTATTTGGCAAGTTGTGGAATGCACAGGAACTTTTTTCCACGTGTATAGATTGCTTCTATATTGCTTTCGGTGGATTTTGATGTATCGAGTTTTTTTTTCATGAATGATAGATAAAGCTAATCTCGAATCCTGGCAATTTACCCTGAAAAATACGCAAGCCACCTTTACTCTTCAAACTTCCGTCCTCACCTTTCTCTATAAATGTATTAATCCGAAATCCTTTTTTTAAACTAGCTACGCTCGTGTACTATAAACAGACAGGGTCACCGTACTTTCGCTTCCAGTCATTTCTCGTTTGTTTGATAGAGCGAAAAAGTCACTCGTCCGAAATTAACATTTTATCATGGGTTATCAGCGTTTCCTCGGGACAAAAAACAAAAAAGTCTTAATTTTTTTAAGCAAAACTGAGATGTTTTTTGAACATTGTAGAAAAAGATATTCTGCATCATTTAGTATTATAGTCTCTTCTTCAGGAAAAAGAATTCAGCCTTACATTTTACTGTTTAACTCTTTACCAAACGGCAAAATTTTAGACTTGTCCAAATTTGAAGCATTTGCATACGACAAAAAAAAAAGTGTAACTCGAAAATTGGAATTTGTTTATGGAAGGGTAGGAAACATTGTGGGAAAAGGAGAAAATGCTGGTTACAAGCATTTTCTCCTTTTCCCACAGTGTTTTAAAAAGCCTTCATTCTCAGGTCGTTGAAAATTAGGTTTGTATGGTAAAGAGTTAATCCCTTATTGTGCAGTTTATTGTCTGACATAATTCGTGCAGGTGACACAAAGAAAAATTATACAGGGGAAAATAAATAAATTCACACCTTGTATACAAAGGTTTCGCAGACCGGGTGGGTGGGGTGTGTGTGTGAAAAAAGTAGTATATTTTATGGTATCACTGGAGTTGGCAAATTAGTATCTTTTATGATCAAATGGACAGCTAACTTATGCATGCGCATGGCGTTAAGACAGACTTTCTCATTTAACCCTTTCCCAAACGACAAATTTTGGATTGGACCAAATTGAAAGAGTTTGCAGATGACAATTTTAAATTTGATGAAAATGGCAGAAAGTTATCAAAGAGGGTAGAAAACACTGTGGGAAAAGGAGAAATTGCTCGTTACGAGCAATTTCTCCTTTTCCCACAGTGTTTTCAAATGACTTGTACTGCAGACACGTGAAAACCAGGGCTTGTTTGGGAAAGGGTTAAAAGTTAGCGGTTAAGAAATGCAGGACATCTTCTGGTATAACAGATCTTGAAATTAAACAAAAAAATCATATACGAAATTAGGCGATGTTTCATTCATATTGTTCATTTCTACTGTGAGATATTCTAAACCGGTGACAGAGATAGGTAAATAGATTAAAATTAAGTCATACATGTTTTTGTTGAGGTGAAACTATTTCATACCTTCTGTTGGATATTCCTAATGAAGTAAGTATTTATTACAGTATACTTTAGACAGCACCTACTCGTTCTTGCAAATACATCATTGCGAACCATGCTGTATACTGTAAAGCTGGAATTCGTTTCACGTAAAAAACAGTTCAATAACCCTTATCCTGCTAAATAGTTGAAATAAAACTTTCAAACCGATAGTAAGAAGCTAAATTTTGCTATTTCAAGACTACAAGATATCTCTTTATCGGACGGTGTAGATCCAAGATCAGACTGCACGTTCTGTGCAGTCTGATCTTGATCCACACTGTCCGCAAAAAGTCCTTGAGTTGCGCTTAGCAGCCTACGGGTTAAGCTTGAATTTGTTTTAAAACATATAAGCGGTTGATTAAAATAGATGTAAAATCAGTTAAGATTAAACAGCTCTTTATTTCATTTTTTTAAACTTTAAAGTCCCGCAAAGTATTTCATTACAGTTTCATACTTTTTCCTTTCTGTGTACTGTTTTTAGCATTAGGTAAGGTGTGGGGGAGGAAAGAACAAGGGGGAAACTGTCCGAACCCACAGTCCTCACCAGGTTTAAAACATGAATGTACATCGTGATGAAATATTCTTATAAGTCAATTAAGATGAAACAACTTGTTAGTTAATGCACCCTATCTATGTATCTTTATAGTAGCATAATGTATTTAATCAGAGCTTCATAGTTTTCCTTTCTGTGTAAAACTTTGACCAAGTGGTAGAGGGAACAAGACAAAACTCGAATGCCCCAACCAAATCTCTCCGTTTTTTTAGCTAATTGTTTTAAAAAGTTAAGATATTTTTACAAATCATATAAGATGGAATAACTCGTTTACAACATGTATCCTATCAATGTATCTTTATAGAACTGCGCTGTCCATAATTTTCCTTTTTGTGTGCAACATTTTGATTATCGGGGGAAGGGTGGGAGAGGGGCAGAAAAACAACAACAACAACAACAAAGATGGAATTATCCAAACCCCATCCTTTTCCGTTTTTTTTAAACTAAACGTTTGAACGGTTAAAGGGTGTATTGTTAGTAGTCAGTTAAGATGAAATAACGTTTCATTTAGCGTATTCTATTTATATGTGTCATTTATTCCCGCAAAGAATTTTATCATGACTTCATAAATGTTCCTTTCTATCTAAGATATTTAATGAGGAGAACGGGAGTAAAAAAATCGAATGTCCTAACCCCAACCATTTACGGTTTGTAAATTAAGCGGTTGATGAAGTATCTATGCTAGTCAGTTGACATGAAATCACAGCATAATTGGTATTTATGTATGTTTGTAGTTACGCAACGTGTTATATCAAAACTTCATAAATGTTCCTTTTTGTGTAAACTCTTGATAGAATGATGAGGGAGGGGAAAAAAAAAAATCCCGGATGTCCCACCCACACCCAATTCTGCTTTTTAACCCTTTACTAGACGACAAATTTTAGCCTTGTCCAAATTGAAAGCATTTGCAGACTACAATTTCAGTGTGGCTCAAACGGTGCCATTTTTATTTGATAGGGTAGAAAATATTGTGGGAAAAGGAGAAAATGCTGGTTTCCGGCATTTTCTCCTTTTCCAACGATGTTTTCAAAAGGCTTATTTCACAGGGTCTTTAAAAGTCGGAATTGTGTGGTAAAGAGTTTAACTGAATGTTTAGACGTTTGATTAAGATAATTTAACAAGTCAGACATGATAAATTAACGTTTTATTTTATGTTCGATATGACCCTAGCTGTTAAAACGGCGTTAAACTCCAATACAATCAAAATTATTTTATGTTCTCTATGTATTATTACAGTCCGGTAAAATACTTTATCACCGCTTTATAATTTACCTTTCTGTGTTAAATTTTGATTAAGGGAGTGGAGGGGGAAGGGGAGAAAAACGAAAAGTGGGGGGAAAGAGATGTTCCCACCCCACCCATTTCTGGTTTTTGCACTGAATCTTTAAACGTTTTTTGTTGTAATGTATTTTTTACGAGTCAATTAAGATGAAATAACTTCATTTTCACGTCCCCAATTTTTGTATCGCAATAGTCTCGCAACAACTTTTACCATTTACCTTATAGTCCGGTATTTCAACGACCCTGAGCCACGGGCCTTTTGAAAAAAAATCGTGGGAAAAGGAGAAAATGCTGGTAACCAGCATTTTCTCCTTTTCCCACAAAGTTTTCTACTCTTTCCCTAAAAAGGTCCACCACTAGATCCACATTGACTTTTTTGTCTGCAGATGATTTGAATTTGGACAACTCGAAAGTTTTGTTGTCTGGTAAAGAATGAATCACAGCATCATAAAAACAAAACACTGTTCTTTAGCCAAAGGCGAAAACATAACATCTACAGAGGTCGCCGTATCCACCTTTTTCTTTTCCGTCATAACTCAACTGGTTACCGAACGACAAAAATTTAGACTCGTCCATATTGAAGGAATTTTTTAAATGTGGCTAAAATGGTGGAATTTTTCTCTGAAAGGGTAGAAAATATTGTGGGAAAGGGAGATAATGCTTGTTACCACCATTTTCTCCTTTTCCCACAATGTTTTTAAAGACTTCTTCTTTTAGGTCGTTAAAACAAGGAGTTATTTTGTAAAGGGCTGGCCCTTAGACCTCCACATATTTTCAATCAGAACGCAAAACCTTCGTATAGCCATTTCAAGTCTGTGCTTTATTAGAGTATCTGAAATACCGGACAGGATAGATCAGTCATTCTGTAATAGTCTGGTCGTGACTACGTTGTCCGTAAACATTAATTCTAATGCATTCAGCATGCAAAAAGTGAAAATGTGTTCCAGCTTTAAACAGTGAAAGGAATCTAATTACTTTATTCCAGATTCTCTTACCTTCTGTTACACTGCATGTGCAATGCATAGGTATGTAAGTGTTCTTGTGGAAATTATTATTTCACACTCTCTCTCTATCTCGCTGTCTCTCTTTTTCTCTGTCTCTCCTTAGTCTGTCTGTCTGTCTCTTGTTTATCAGTGTTGTCAATGACGAATTAAGTACGAGCAGAAGTGAAATAAAATCTTACTGAAAGACGGATAAATGTGTTAACCCTTATACTGCTAAATAAATTAAATAAATCTTTTAAGTCGATATTAAAAACATAAAAAGTGCTATTTCAAAGGTACTTTTTGGTGACAAAATATCTCCTTATCGGACAGTGTTGATCCAAGATCAGACTGCACGTTCTGTGCAGTCTGATCTTGATCTACACTGTCCGCACAAGGTCAGTGAGCCGCGCTTAGCAGCTAAGGGTTAAACCTTTGTAATACGTGGCCTGAACAAACGCATAGTAATACATGTGCTTCGTCCATTTCCGTGAATACAAGAGCTTGCATTTATAAAACTTGAGTTCATGCTCAACTGGGTTTTTGCTCAAACTCTCAGTTTCTTTAATGCTTGTAAGCCAGTTATGTCAACGAGAAATGAAGGCTTTCATTTAAAAACAAGTAAAGAGGACGGAATGAGAATTTCGGAAAAAAAAAAGTAAATGTTGTTCTGCTAAGTGAATCAAATCGATTCTGTATTTTATTGAACCTTCATGCTCATCTGAGTTAAACATCATGCCATAGAAACAGTTTATAAAGCACCGACCCCTTTTTATGCAGGTATCCAGGTCAGAGAGGATATTGTACTGACTGAGAAGATTTTACTAGATATCCCATCTGAAGGCTCACCTTCCGAACTGACAAGTATTCTGGGTCGAATTTCAATAAACTGCGCAGATTAACGCAAATTATTTTTTATCGTAATATACACATATATGATCCCTACGGAATCCTGTTTCCGCCATCCACTTTTCGACCTACGAGGAACTCAAAAACTTCAACTTTTCGACTTTTCGAGGTAACTTTTTTGCTAGAAAAGTGGAAGTTAGTGTGCCTAATTTCTACTTTTCGAGTTCCTAGTTGGTCGAAAAGTGGGTGGCGGAAACAGGATT
The DNA here is from genome assembly GCA_945859785.2 of Tridacna gigas. Lineage (NCBI taxonomy): Eukaryota > Metazoa > Mollusca > Bivalvia > Cardiida > Cardiidae > Tridacna > Tridacna gigas. Next base: position 26,272,122 of record OX244030.2, read on the forward strand.
CCGTACATGCCTGCTTTACGCAAAGGTATTCTATGAGTTAGCGTCAAGTTATGCAAATATTTACTCAAATCGTAAAGTTAAATGCAGTTTAATAAAACTTGTTTTCAGACTTGATGCTTGTTTACCTAAACATACGTGCAGGCTGATCTTGCTTTACACTATCCCCTGCTCTATCAGTTGCGTCGGTCACGTGAGCCCAATGCAGTTCCAATAAACTTAATAATTTTTTTTTGTAGTAATCAATAAGTTACAGTTGGCAGGGTATAGGTTAACTATAACCATTTACTGCACAATGCCGCCTTCTGACGCCCCTGGGAAAGAAGCCTTTTGAAAACATTGTGGGAGAAGGAGAAAATGCTGGTAACCAGCATTTTCTCCGTTTCCCGCAATGTTTTCTACCCTATCAAAGAAAAATTGCACCATTTGAGCTACATTGAAATTGTCGTCTACAAATGCTTTCAATTTGGACAAGGCTAAAATTTTGTCGTCTGGTAAAGGGTTAACAGACAGTGTAATTGATTAACGAAGAGTTCAGTGTAATATGTGTTCAAAACATGAATTTTTTAGTGATTGACTGTAAAGAAAAATTTATAGAAAAAAGTCAAGTTATTTTTGTAAAACATTCATCAGTATGTTTTTTCGTCTGTCTCCGTCTCCCCCAACACTCCTCGATACCTTCATCAGCATTCTTTTTCTTATTTTCTTTTTCTCCTCTTCCACCACCTCCTCTTCGACGTGTTCTCTTTCTTTTCATCATCATCATCATCATCATCATCAGAAGCAGCAGTAGTATCATCATTATTATTGTCAGCATCAGCATCATACTCTTCCTCTTCTTCGTCGTCTTCCTCTTCTTTTTCTCGCTAGAAACTAACGAAAATACTCTGTGGTATATATTCAGCTACTGAGACTCAGAAGCCTGTGTTCGAAACGAAAATGCACTTAAAAAAGTCCGAAACACAAACTCGACAAGATATCTATCTATGCATATCTCATTTTAATCGGTATCTAAACGACATGTAAATTAGATTTTTCGCCAAGGGCTGGAAAACGCATGTTCAGGTGTTCAGGTGCAATGCAAAATGCATTTTGACATTGCAGTATTGTATATTGCTTGAATAATCCAAATCATGCTCTTTGAGAAGATTGTTTGATGCCTCTGTAAACAGTATCGAGCCAGGTCAGCCTGCGCAGGTTGACCTAGGTCAAATGCTGTTGTTATTGGTACATTTTTTGCAGATGAAAGGGCCATTCTACCCGATCGACCAATTTTTTTTTTGCGACGACCTGCTTGTTATAATGCGAAAAGTAAATGCATTAAACTCCGCTTTCCAAGATCGCCGCTTTGTTCTGTATTACCGAGCTCCGGTAGCGCAGTCGGTAGGGTAAGGACTTGAAAAGAGGGTTTGAATCCCCAGCAAAGCAGCCAGTAGCTTGGGAAGAATATTGTGCAATATTGCCTTTTTCTATAATGCCTTCATAAACGTACTCTCCCAGAGGGGTAAGAGACGGGATTGTTTGGTAAAAGGTAACGAATCAGACTTTTAACCCTTATCCTGCTAAATAAGTTAGATGAAACTCTCAAGCCGATAGTAAACACCAGAAATAATGCTATTTCAAACTTACTTTTGGTGTGACAAAAATCTTCTTATTGGACAGTGTAGATCCAAGATCAGACTGCAAGTTCTGTGCAGTCTGATCTTGATCTAAACTGTCCGCAAAAGGTTAATGAGTTGCGCTTAGCAGCCTAAGGGTTAATTTTTATTATCACAGAAATATCTCATTTTCAGAAATTCTAAGCAAAGATGAGATCAAGAACGAGGCTGGGCTTTGCCCTGACTGTTGCCAGCAACGTTTTCTTATTTTTCGGATGGGTTATTCCATTCTGGTTAGGTCGTTTCTATGGTAACTACAGCAAAACACAGTGGAGCCTGTTCTACAGAATACAGTGTGTACGTCGTCAGTGCGAGACAATCGGTGGAATTTTAAGCAAGGCCACTGTAAACTTTGAAGGCGCAGAATCAAGAAGTGAGCATGTTTGTTTGCTTGGTACTCTTCTTAATACTCCCGTCACACCGAACTCGTTCTCACTACGTTCCGAAAATAGTTGCCAAACGGACTCAAACTGTTCGAACGGAGTGGACATAGTAGCAACCTTTAACGATCTGTTTGCGAACTTCATGGACGGGCTAGGACGGGAAGGGTGCTCCAGAACTTTGAGCCTGCTAAAATTTTTTTGCCGTCCATCCCGTCTTGTAATTAGACGGAGTGACAACGTACTTAAAACGAGAGGGACGTACTACAAACGGACCTGCCGTACTTCGATCCTTTTAGGGACGTGTAACGACGTGGTGCAGTGGACATTCAATTGGCAGTACGCTTGCAAACCGAATAATATTACATGTTCTACCTCGACCGCAACCCGTTTTACGATTTTTAGGACAGGGCAAGACGTTCTAAGAATTAGTTCGGTGTAACGGGGACTTTAGGCATAATTAGGCCGAAATTACACGTGCTACCCCGACCGCAACCCGTTTTACGATTTTGTTAGGACGGGGTAAGACGTTCTAAGAACTAGTTTGGTGTGACGGAGGCTTAATTTACTTATTTGTCTGTCATGTAACACCGAAGTCAGAAGGGTCGAGAATTCTCGACTGGGGAAAGTAATGTCACGGAGAGCGGTTAGACAAATAAACATTAAAACCAGCCTTGTTGTTGAGCTAGCTTTTACAGCAATGTGATCTCGGTGTATTTCTTTCTGTTACAGTTAAGCAGCATGCGTTCTGGTAAGTGTTTGGATGGGTAACCAAGCCGTTGCACGTTACACAACTAACAACGCTCTTCCAACGCCCTTTGTCACTGCTATATCAAGTAAACACATTCAGTTCAATCTTCAAGCGGTAAGGGAGGAATGTTACAATTCACATTGACTTCATCAAAAATCTGGTAGAACTTTGTGCACGCAGGGATTCCAACTGCAAACTCCTGTGAATACAAGTCTTTATATAACGTAACTTTTATACCAGATAAAGATAATTTACTAGCGGCTCGTAGCTGCTGTTGCAGTCCACATATCCGCATAGTTTAGAGGACTTCTTTGCGGGGGGGGGGGGGGGGGGGGGGGGGGGGGGGGGGGAGAGAGAGAGAGAAGATTTGCTCCTTATTCTTGAAAAGTCAAGTGAATCTAATATTATTTCATATGAAAGCCAAATAATATTTCTACTTGGAGTTAAATTACCGTAAACTAATTCATTTTACGTTGATTGTTGAACAACTGACTCTACAACTAACATTAATAATTCTTGATGATTGCCTCAAACTTTTGGGGTCGGGAAAATATGTCCTTATCGGACAGTGCAGATCCAAGATCAGACTGCACGTTCTGTGCAGTCTGATCTTGATCTACACTGTCCGCAAAAGGTTAGCGTGGTGCGCTTCGCAGCCAAAGGGTTAACCACTACTCACACTGTAATGTTGATAGCTCCAAAGGTTGAAAAGGTTGACCCTGCTCATTACAGGATTCAAACCCGGAAGTCTTGACTGTGAGGGGCTGACGATCTACCCCTGCACCAGTATCCCCCACTTAGACTTGTCAGCCTATCACCTTTTTATTTTTCAGTCGAACTGGAAGCTGTAGCAATACTAGCCACACTGGGAATGCTACTCGACCTGCTAAGTCTGTTCATAGTGCTGTTCTTTCACTGTTCTGTGCGGGGGAAAAGTTACAGTTATTTTAACTACATTTTCGGAGCCGCTGTTGTACAGTTCGTGTCAGGTATGTGTAGTTCGTTTGTTTGTTTGTCCTTTGTTTCGATGGTGTTTTACGCCGGTTTCGACAGCAGGTCGGTCTTTCAGGGTGACAACTTATTAATGTAAGACTTTCCTGGGTTTCATCTGAAATGGGATGATGCCCTGCAATGTCTTGCCTAGCACACATCTTAGGTCATGTACATGCCTGTTTGTCCGTCACTTTTTATCCATCTGACATTTCATATTTTTATTTCTTTTTACTCTTAACGTATTACAAGGGTCACATTTAGTACTAAGTAGCAACTCCGATCTAACTAAAACCAGTACCAAAACTAATGTTATCTTTAGGACCCCTTCTATCTAAAAACAGTTCGTCACTTGTCTTGCTGAATAAAGGCAGTATTTTTCAATATCCGAACAAAGTTTATGGTGATTTGCTGATAATATCGATAGTGAAAATGACAGTTGATCCTAAAAGAAAAAATACATACATTAGAAACCTGCGTAAAACTGCCAAAACGGACGTCGACAAGAGTTCATTACTCATAATTACCCAAAGCAAAGCATTATAAATTTGATTCATGCTCTGTGAAAATACAATTGCCAAAAGTCCGTGCAGACCGACATGAGTCAACACTTTTTATAATTGGTCATTTCTTTGCATGGCAAAGGACCATACTACATCCAGATCCAGTCGATTGTAAGACTGAATGGGTTGTATGGATCCATATTTAACTTATTTCTTGCATGGTATAATTCACCGCGCAGCTCGCTTTGCAAGGCATGATTCATTTAATTCATTTAATTATTCATTCGTTTTTTGTACTAGATTTGCATATTTAGAGCGGCATACCTGGTATATTATGATCACTTAGCCCATAAACTTATGACCAGCTGCTGTTACTATATGTATGTGTCCATTTATATTCTCTGTCGCGGTAGCAGAGAGAGGGCAAACTCTCCCGCTGAAGTCTGTTTCAGGCTTCCAGCAACTGTTTTGCGACAGCATTCCATCTACGTTTTTGATTTTGTCTGACTCGAACATCACACATTGGGTTATTTTGTCCCTTATCACATCCCCATATTCCAACATTCGTTGAAACGAAAAATTAAATATTTGTAGAGACCGTCTGTCAAGATGTGCATTCTAGATGACGCATCAGAACGTGAGCTAGACGATGCAGTTTTGAAAGGTTTAAGCACATGAATAAAATATAACAAGACATACGATACTATTTCGAGGTTAGAATTTTGGTTCAAACACTATTTTCTATTTATTTCATTTATACACACCTTGGGTGTAACTGTCGAAATACCTGTTTCAGCGGTGATTTAGCTGTGGTTACTCGGCGACAAACAGTTTCTGTCGACTAACAAAAGTCGTAAAACATTTTTAGAATTTCAATGCGGATTTCTCCGGATAGGTGTGACTGGTTCTAAAATGTTGGGTATTTGTGAACGCGAAAATCCTTCGGCTAGATGGGAAAATGTACCACTAAGGAAACGGTCGGTTAGAATGTTGGTTGAGGGGTGATAAACGAACCGTGCTCTTAATTTTCTTTTCTTTGTGGTTGTTTCCCCTGTGTAAATATATGACGTATCCCATGACCCCTGTGTAGATATCATCCAAAAGCACAAATTCAATGTCACTGTGTGCATTATGGAGCAGGGTAAGACATTTCCATCCCTCGTTCAATAAAACAAATTGCATTTAAACAAACAAACAAAAAAGAAGTCAGTCCGCTTAGGCTGACCCGAGTCGAAACTCTTCCCTTTTGGTCAATTTTCTATGTCAAAGGACCAGTCTACCTCATTCAGTCGGTTGTTCGACAAAATGGATTATGGACCATAATTATGTGACGATGACTTGCTTGGTACAATGCATCACAGATACTCATTAAGTCTCCTTTTGCCAGAACAAGGGTCATATGGTATCTATACAGTTGTTATAGCTTTATTATACCCTTATCATACCCTATTTTACCGAGAATATGCCATTTTCATCTTCTCTTCAATGCATTCATTGCAATCACTGTTACCATTTACAACAAATTCTTTTGGATTGCGTTGATTTTTAAGCAGTTCGAGCAAAGTATTGCAATACTGACAGCATTCATAGCTTTTTTTAAAGGCTGTCAACATTCAGTCATTTATTGATTTATGCCTTTCGTAAATGAGATTGTTATTTACCTTCAGTTACGATGCTTCTTTTGTTCTTGCCCCGTTTCTGTTTTTTTAATCCCATTCGCTGTCTCGTTCTTTTCTCTATGTTAAACCCTCCTTAGCTGAACCTTTTATCCCTTGATAGTAACATTTCTCTTTTTAAGATATGCCATTTTACTACATTACCAGAGCTCCAGATAGAATGAGTGATTTTGATTTCAAAATTGAAAATATTAATTACTTTCCACTAAACCCTATGTTGTGGGTATTCACTAGAATTGTCTCATCGAGACGATTCTAATGAGTATCCACAATTTAGGGTTTGGAGGAGAAATAATGGATGTGGAATACTATCTTTCCCTCTTATCTGGAGGTCTGTACATTATAGTGGCTTATGAGTAGACAGAGAGTGTCATTTAATAATGTCATTTGTCCTTTGCTTTTACCTTTTTTTTAAAAAATTTTGTACATTTTACTAGTGTCACCGAATTATTTACACCTTCTCAAACCCGTACAGAATTCTTCACATCATTTAATCATAGTATTCCTCGTCATGTGCGATAAATGACCTAGGGTGTCGATGTACAATGAAACAGGAGTAGTATAGGGTAGTAGCCTGGGTCAACTGACCCAGGCTACTTACCCTGAGGGAGATTTTGACCCAGTTCACTTACCCCGGGTAAGTGAACTGGGTCAAATTCCGGTCAATTTGGAAAATTTTGGATCGATTTGGGTAAAAAATGGCATTTTCTGGCATTTTTGCTTCCCCCCCTCCTGGCCTAGGCTACTTACCCTGAGGGATTTCTGGCCCAGAGTACCTACCCGGGGTAGGTACTCTAGGGACAATTCCGGTTGCTTTCAATGGATCAGAAGACATTGACAATTTTGAAAGATAGATCTTTCATGGTAGATGGTTAGCCCTGAAAAGGGCTGTTTTGTTTGGAGACTGTGTTTTTATGCACAACCTCCAACTTTCCTGCAGGCCGGACAGCTGCTCGCCGCTCGCCTTCTAACCCTTCTTATCTGCCTTTCGTCTAAGTCGGACTTCAACGAGAACGGCGGCTCATCATCATCATCCCAACATTCTGTTGTTGGAATGACAAACTCCTTCTTCTCTCTAGGTATCTCCGCCAGCTGCCTATTTATTCTCTCTAACTTCAGATTGAGGGTCTCAGCCACCCTCATCAGATTTTTCACGCTCCTCCTGAGATCTTCCATCGTGAAATGAAAATGATGAAATAGAGTCGGCTTTTATAGCTTTTCAGGAGGATTGACTTGTCTCATGACGTTATTTTCTCCTATATTTTCCCGCTTCAGCGTTTCATGTTTTTTTGACTCCGAATTAACGTTGACCAATCCATAGCTTTGTTACAATTTCTTGTTCGGGAAAGAAAAACTAGAGTTTGATTATCTTGTGTTTTTTCTGACTAGGACTTTTTCTGAGTTTAATGCTTCTGAGAGAAAGACTTGACAATTTGAAAAAGTTCTTTTCTTGGTACATGGTTAGCCCTGAAAAGGGCTGTTTTTTGTGTAAAATACACTTTTTAGCCTCTCTTTTCTCTATCCATATTTTCCGCTGGATATGGGATCTGTATCAGACGCTCCACTTCATATTTGATACATCTGATACGTTTTCTTTCTTCTAACCAATATAGGAATGCGAGGATAATTGTCAATCCAAACATTGTGAATATCGCCTTATCTCTACGATAGTTGAGTAGTAAATGGGAGTTTTTTAGTGTTTACATTTGGTAAATGTTGACCAATGCATATTTTGTTACATTTTTTTCTTTAGTGTTTTGAGTTTTAGTTGACAATTTTGAAAGAAAGATCTTTTCATGGTAAATGGTTAGCCCTGAAAAGGGCTTTTTAGAAAGATTTAATGAATTGTCAAGACCTACAATTCTTCTGGGTGAATTACTGGGATGATTTCACATCCGCAGAATTCACAGCAAACTGTAGATCCCTCATCATCATCAAAAAATCCTTCATCTGGATCTGGACAATTATGCTTCTGTCCAAGATAGTCCACGAGTGTAAAGCATTTTCCACACTCTATCTGACATCTGCTTGCACAGTGAGGGCAGAGAAGAATCTGAACCATGCTGAAGTATTTATGTTTTTTGTGAGAAAAAACATCGCGCTTATATAGTTCACAGCATGGATTGACCTACTTGTCTCATGTTTTTAACTCCGAATTAACGTTGACCAATCCATAGCTTTGTTACAATTTCTTGTTCGGGAAAGAAAAACTAGAGTTTGATTATCTTGTGTTTTTTCTGACTATGACTTTTTTCGAGTTTAATTCTTCTGAGAGAAAGAATTGACAATTTTGAAAGAAAGATCTTTTCATGGTAAATGGTTAGCCCTGAAAAGGGCTGTTTTGTTTTTAGTGGTTGTGATTTTTTCAACTTCTAATGACAACAACCGAAATTCGCCTGGCAGATGGGGCATACTCCAACTCTTTTTGTGATCGTCACTACTCCGTTATTGAAAGTTATCTTTCTCCCAAATTTGACATCAACTAAAATAATATCAGGTGTTGTCTTTAAGAATAGCTGAACTAATCTTTCACCGAGAACTTTGTACGGTTGTGATATACGGTGTAGTTGTACGGGTTGAGTGTTTAGCAGCAATATCTGCTGACCGGCATCTAGATAGTCTTTGAGAGTCTCACGCAGTTGATGGTTGATTTCCTCCATATTGTTCTGCTCCATATTGATTTTTAACTCCCGAACTGCTCGAGAGCTGAGAGTCGAATGATGAATGTATTGGGAAATATCAGCCTTTCTTTATACGATAACAGGAGGATTGAAAAATAAGAGCGCGGACCTGGTGGAAAGCATATACATTTTTTCCCAAACTACGTTTTCATGCTAATATAGTAAAAAAGTTATGACTCGTAGCATGGGGAAAAATGTAAGCAGATTTGAGTCTTTTTGGGAAAAACAGAATGAAAAAAACTCGACTGCTTTTTTGAACTTTTTTATTGAACAGAACTGAAACAATGAACATATTTACAATAAACTTAAAAAGACAAAAAATGAACATAATATCAATAAACTGTTAACAATAAAAATCATTTTTTGAAAATGTTTTTTTCACTGTTTGTGGGGAGAAGTCTCTGAAATTTTCTTGTATAGATTTCCATAGTATTGATTAAACCACAATGATACATTTCGATCGTTTCGATGGTGTTCCGTTGAGAGAAATTTCTGTTGAAGATATTTCTGTATATTATATCCTCTAGCAACAGCATCCAATGCGAAGATACAGTAAATTCCGCAAACTTTACCCTGTAGACTCTGAAGAGTTTGTCGATTGTATCTCCACGAATAAGAATGATTGTCTAAAAAGTTAATAATTTCTGGCTCAAGTGGTGGTAGGCCGTAGGGATCAAAGTATAGTACATGGCCATTATTATCAAATATCACGGCCACCCAATGTTCTCCTGAACCGGTTGATTTCTCTGTGTTCACAATGTAGGCTTTCACATGATTGGGTTTTTGTCGAGGTAACTGATCTTTTGCACAGACTTTTGCCTGTAGATTTTTTATCCATGTTCCATGATCCAATATGTATTGAATTTCAGAAGTATACATTTTTTCTAATCACTTTTCCAGGCTTGTTTTACTTTGTCACACCAATATTTTAAGAACGACTCCGTGATATCAGATAGAATGTTTTGTTTTATATTTCGCCAAAATCTGTAGGCTTCCACATAGTCAGTTTCATCGAGTTTCATTTCTATGAGTTCAGGATACCATTTTTTCATGATTCTGTATGGATTTAATTCCTTCATGGCTTGTTCTATGAACATATCTGTATGTTCTTGTCTATCCTTGAATAAACATAGTTCATGCTGTATTTGACTGGGATGATCCACTTGACATCCGTAACACTCGTTGTGAACTTCACTGGCTATTAGATTTTGTAGTTCTTTAATCATATGTTTTTCAAAGCTGTTGTGAATGTCATTTTTCCGAGTAGAAAGACACTCTGAGGTGGAATATTTCACTTTTTCTGCTTCTTTTCTCAGTGAAATAGCAAATCTGACTCCCGACATTGTTTATTAGTCCTGAAAAGGACTGTTTTTTCTGATATATCTTTCAAAAGTTGATTAGTCCTGAAAAGGACTGTTTTTGTGAAAGCTATCTTTTTTCGATCAGAGAGTTTCTGTTGATTTTTTCAGGATTAATAATCTGTGATGATTTCTCTCAAACTGTTGATTTCAATCTGATTGTCAAATTCAGCAAAGACAATAACGTTGATCACGGTTGCCAAGGCTTGCGCGAATTGAAGCTCAATGCGAAGACTTCCAGTTTTTATAGGATGAAGTTGTCCTTCTTCACTGCCTTGATCAGGTGTCAAATCGTACCCCCACAAACAGTATCCACCAACATAGTCTTCTTTAGCAATATCAAATGATTTATTGAGTCCTAAGGCTGAGACAGCCTGATACATAGACAAATATGATTTCAAATACAACCCATTTTCAAAGTCAGGCTCAAAGGGTCTGTTATGAATACTGTGTCCATTACATGATACATCTATTTTTGACAGATTAAAGTGTTGAAAGAAAAATGGATTGTTAGCATAAGCCCCATTATAAGCAGCATTTGTTACCATTGCAATGAAAACACGTTTTGGAAGCTGGCCTTGAAACAAATGATCTTCAATTTTAGACTGAAGTCCATTACCGATAGTAAACGTCTTTACTTCTACCCTACGGATAGGAATTTTCATGTTTTGCTGAGCTATGAGATGATTTAGATCATTTGCAACAACAGGTAACAATTCAATATTTCGTACATGAAGACTGACTGTTTCCATTACAATTTTTGCATCTGGCGCAGCAGTACCTCCTGTAAGACAAAAGTTTGATGAGGATCTGTTTAATCTAAGTCTGATTTCAACTCCGTTAGGTAAATATTTTTCTTGCTGAAATAGATCAAGATGCAATCGTCCGAAAAGCTCTGCAGTTCTGCTTAGTCCGATTACACCGATTCTGTTTACTAGTCCAGTATTTCCCGCATCATGGTTGAGTGTTTCAAATTGCCCACTGGTGTCTTCAATCCAAAGTGCACCAGCTTTCAAAAACGTAGACTTGCTGTCAGCATTATAGGACAAAAGATTTTCGATATATGCTCTGTACGGATAGGTATCTGAATTACTGCTGATTAGTTTATTATTTAGATACAAATCGACGCTGCTAAACATACTATGCAGGAAATTGTTTACAGGTGCCACATTTGAACCGACTTCTAAATTAGTACCGTCAGCTTTAACGATTTTGAATTTGATATACAAATACGATTGTGACAAATCTGTCCAATGTTCGGTTTGAGGTGGTATGATGAATTCTATCGGCGAATTGCTTGTCAAGGATGCTATTGGAAAATGTTCAACCCATTGACTTTCTTGCATCGTTGTCATTGTAGGTGGTACAGAAAGAACATTGAGTTCTGATTTACTGCATTCACAAGATCCGTTTTGCATCATTTTTATATAATATATATATAATATATATAATATATCAATCAAATATATCGAGAGTCCTTGATCTACTGTAATGATTTCTTTGTCTTTTATTAATGATCTTGCCCTTGCGAGATCGAGAAGATGAATGACGTGTCTTTTGTGATTTTCTTTTATTTATCCCCGGTATTAACTGTTGTGCTAGATCATGAATGGCTTGTTTTCCCCTTGAAATTACAACTTTTTTAGGGTTTTCACCACGTAAAAGGATATCTCTTGCCGCCCCTAATCCTTGTCTGATTCCTTCTTTTTTTACAGCATTCAACCCAGATTTGACCAAGGGTTTAAGCAATGGAGTCACTGTTTTAAGTGCTGATCTAAATAGAGAACCTAGTCCGTAGCCATACTGATGTTTTTCGCCGCGATAAACTGGTAGCATTTTTTGGTCAAATATTTATTTAAATATTTAAATATTTATTTGTCAAATATTTTTATTTTTTCTGTCTGAAATGTAACTTGACGATTGTCTTACCAATAATAAAATGAAACGGTATACCAGAATCCCCTGTTATTTGAATGTGAATAGTATCGAAATCAGATTTCGAAACGGGGACGTAATGCGGTAATGTAATTTCGTGGTTGATATGTTGGGCTTCATAATTATTCTCATCTGATATGCTTGGTTTGAACGGAAGAACACGAAGTATGGGGGCCAATGTATCACCCACTATAGTGTATTCAGCAATATCTGAATAAACAAACAGATGATTGTACCCAGCATCAATGTTAGGACTGTATTTAAATACATCTAAAATATTTCTACTCGAATAAATTATCTCATTTTTGAATTCTGGTGATCCTCCCAGTTTTAAAAACAGCTGTGGATGAAATTTGAATCCGGTTCTTGTTATATTTGTGAATCCCAATTTCGGTCGTTTGCTTGAGGTTGAATAGCTAATAGACACCCCGATTGAATGCTTCTGAAAGATTTCACTTAGGTTATTTTGAATCAATTCGTCCATTACCTCTATAACATGTTTTGCTGAAGTGTAACTACCCGGTGAAAAATTAAATCCAATTGACCATTTTAATGCTTCACCTTTTGCGTTTCGTTTTATTGGAATTATCTTCATATTATCTCTTCTTTTATCTGCCGCTGCTGCTGCATTGTATAAATTAGCATCTGCAGTTATAATTTCGAACTTCGCTTCTTCTTCAGTTATGTTTAAAAACTGAGAGGGGGTAATAAGATGAACTAATGCAACTTCCCAATTTTCCCTGTCAATATGAATTGTTTTTGGTAAATGAACTTTAAAACAGCACTGTGTGTTTGGATAAAGTTTTATGGAACTATCGCTAGGTAGAGTAAGATAAAACGAATTCATTTTTTAAAATTTTTTGATTTAGTATTTTTTACTGTCAACGAAATCAACCCCACTAGTTGTTTTTTGTCCAGACTTTGTGAATTTTAGCCCTGGAGATGGAAGAATATATCCGAGTGAACTGCTTAACAGTATCAACCACAATTCACGATCTTGACTTTGAATACTTAAATGTACTATCGAGGTTGCAATAATTGCGTAAATGACTAATATCTGTGAAATATACGTAAACTGATTCTTTGGAACACGATTTCCACAGCAGTTGTAATTTTTAGTACTAGCACTATCGACACTTTCTGTCCCAGTCTCAATGTTTGACTGCGAATTTATCATAATTGTATTGTCTTTTTATTTATAAAAATCTTGTAGATAAGACTTTTTTCCGATCAAGATACCAAATGCGATTCTGGTATCCAACTTTGAAATTTTTTTGGATAACCTTTCCAATTGACTTTTATTTCTTTGATTATTTTTTTACCCTCACGTCTTGTACGTCTATCAAGAACTGAATCAATTTCATAAATTTCATCATCTTTTATCAATTGAAGTTCGTATTCATAATAAGTCCCCAAAATTTGTTCACCCTCTAAATCTTTTATTTTATAGGTGATAGGTGAAAATGTCTTGTTAACATGAGTGATTTCAAATATTTCTTGAGTCCAATTTGGTAAATAACCTTTATCAAATGTACGTTTCGTTTTATTGATACGAACACGATCTCCAATTTTGAATTTTGGCTTTTTTGTCATTGCAATTGTCGATAAACGTGGATACAGATTTTTCGAAATTTCTGCCTCATTTGATTTTGTTACCATTGCAGGAGATGTTTTGATACTTCTGTGAAAAGTATGATTGTAATTCTTAACTAAAGAATTCAATACGTCAATGTAACGTCTTGTTTTCTTGTACGTAAAGTATTTCCACATTCTCGTTTTTAAAGTTCGTTGAAATCTTTCAACAATACTTGCTTTCGTCTCTGGATTTTCAGTGGTAAAGAAATGAATCTGATTCTTTTTCAAGTATTGCTGAAACAGCCTGTTTTTAAATTCCGAACCTTTATCTGTTTGAAGTGACAAAGGTTTCCGATTTGATTTCTGAACAATAGATTGAAATGCTCGAATCAAAGTTTTTCCCATCTTATTTGGAATAGGGATAACCCATGAAAATCTTGAAAACACGTCAATTATACAAAGTAAATATTTCTTGTTATCATTTTGTCTTGCTAAATGTTGCATGTTAGCCAAATCAGCCTGCCATTGATAGTCTATACCACTTACAATAGTTTTTCGTCTTTTGAAACGACGACGAATTGGTTTATGTAAGGTATAGGTGGATTCACCTCGTAACCACTCTTGAACATCTTTGTATCTTATTCCTTTCAAAACAGATTTTGCAGCGTGATACAATTGCTTTATTCCAGTAAATGCGACAGTACTTTTGGGATCATAAAACAATTTTCTTAACACGTAATCAAGTTTGTAATCAAGTTTAGGCTTTACCAGGATTCCCATGACTGAAGCGTTTTACGGCTAGGGGTCTTTTTTATAGATTTTGGTGGAGTTAACAACTCTTTAGTATAGAATTGTCTCAGTCTTTCTCTTTCTTCAGGTTTCATGTATGGAGATGATTCTTTTATTCTTTTTGCAGATTTTTTAACACTTCTTGTAAGCGATTTCCTTGCACTTTTTTGTACGCTTTTTGGCGTGTGAAATAAGTGATCGGATCCGCCGTAGGATTCTTCATCTTCACTCACTGATTTAGTCAGTGATTTATCTTGAGCTTTTTGCATCCATCTCCATCTATTTGAGTTACCAATAACTTCTCGCGGTATATTGCTTTCGTGTAATGCCTTTGAAAAAGTTTTCCATCCTCTAGGTTCAGTACCTTTTCTCTGACGAATTGTATCATTGATAAGATCGATGATATTGGAACCATGAATGCGTACACCTTTGTATGACACGACTCCTTGTTCGTCCCAAGTTAAATTATTGTTATCTTTTATCATACTCAAAAGTAACTCAGCTTTTCTTTTCATGGTTTTTGGTACGCTTTGCAAAATTTGATCATGCAAGGTAACAGATGCTGATTTCTGTATACTGTCATCATTTTTTGTCGTTGGAAGTGAGTTGAACAAAGTTGGTCTTGCTTTTTGAAGCGAATTTTGTAACTTAAACAAAGTTTCACCATACCTTTGAGCCTTTTCTGTTTCTGACAAATCAGTGCTTTGTAAAATATGACCCATATCCTGCCGAAGATGTGCTGCATCCACAACTTGCGGATTGGGTGGTAAACGAGGTTTATGATATTGCTCGTCTTTCCAACGATTCATATTTTCTAAAACCTGATAAGGCACGATAACCATTTTTTTAACAGACATGATGCGCTTTTTATTACAAGATTTTATCTACAAGATTTTATCTACAAGATTTTTTATCTATAAGGCTTTAAGTGCCCCTCCTATTCCTCCGATAACGGCTTTTCCTAACAATGGTAATAATGCAGGTGCAAGTAATGAAAGAAATCCACCTTTTTGATTTAATATTTGTTTTTTATTTTTTACAGAAGCCGATTTCGAAGCTAAACGTCTGATATGTTGTCGGCTTGAATACAATTTCTTCTTCTGAGCTGATGATAAATGTACATTGCCTTTTAAAACGTTATGACAACATTCCGATATACATCTTATCACTTCTGGTGATGAATCTTTTACAAGTTTTTTACGTATTTTTGGTGTAGCCTGCATCATGGCCATAACCATTGAACCATGTTTTTTTATCAGAGGCGTTTTCCTTTTCATGTTGACTTTAACTCGATATCGGATTAAATGATAATACAACGTCCATGTCGCTATCATTTATACCTGATGTTTTTAACATACTGTTTTTAACATACTGTTTTTAACATACTGTTTTTAACATACTGTTTTTCAAAAGAAAACTTTTTAACATACTGTCTTTTACAGTCAGAATTACTTTTTTAAGAAAACTGTGAATAGAGAGCGTCAACCAATGTGTCAGCGCTAGCCATGGACGAATCCACGGGAACGGATCTTCCTTTCCCAAGGTCAAGCATCTGTTTTTTTTCGTCAAGTTTATATCTCCCTGTGCCGAGGTTATATCGTAGCATATCTTCTATCATCCGTCTATATTTTCTTAATCCTTTTTTATGTTTAGCCAATGTATTTGGAGACCAAGCGACGGATGGAATTCTTTGAAACGCTAATTTTTTGCCTGGTAATATAAATCTTGAATACTTTCTTTGGTAATTCCGCATTCTTTCACCAAGTATTTCCTCTCTAGATTTTGGATATTGTTGATGTTCTGAAATGGTACTTGCTACAGGGGTTCGTTTTCGGGTAGTAACAAATCTTTCATCAATCGTAATTGGAGCATGCTTCTTTGGTGGAGCACGCTTTTTCGGAGATTTTTTCTTTTGAGATTTTTTCTTTGGAGATTTTTTCTTTGGAGACTTCTTCTTTTGCGGAGCACGTTTTCTTGGAGATTTTTTCTTTTTTGGAGATTTTTTCTTTTGCGGTGCACGTTTTCGTGGAACACGTTTTCGAGTTTGTCTTTCAACTCCAAATTTTCTGATGGTTTTTACTCCATCCCATCTCAGTAAGCTTCTGATAATAACACCACCTAGAAATCCTCCCCCTCCAGGTTTTAAAATGATTTTACGTTTACTTTCCTCGTCTATGGATGGATCTGCTAACCGTTCAATATCTGTTCTATGCTTTGTCATGTACATTGTGGTTTGTTTTGGTAATTTGATTTTATTTTCAATGATGTTTTGCGCAGCCAACGTAAACCATTTTAAAATTTCTTTTAATCCTGCTTTTAACACAGCTTCTCTTTCATGTCTATCGGTTTGTTGGCTTAAATTTCGCAAAGCAGCTAAAACTGAACTCGATGTGGCTGGTAAAGCCATGTTTACTCGCGGGTGTGAATCATAAAAATGATTTATGTTCAAAATGTGGTTCCCTTTTAAGCAGGAATTTTGCATAAAGTTTTTTAAGCAGGACAATAAATAATGGGCCCTCTTTCATCTCCTTGTGTACGCCAACGATGAAATATATCTGTTCGTAGTCTTAATTCTTTATTTGTTTGCGAATGAAAATCTATGACTAAATAACCATGATCCGTCGATGTAGCATCTTCATAAGCAGGTAACAAATGTGGGGCTTGCATTTGGTGAGCTAGTGTTTTAATCTGATTCTTATCTCGTTCATTTCGAAATAAAATCATATATCTGGAATTAAGACTAATGGTTCGACTCGATTTCGACTGCTGAAACATATTTTGCGTGATGTAAATCACACTTGCATTACGATGGTGTCCTTTTCTTGTAAACCAAAGTTTAATTTTTTCCTCATCTTTTTCACCCAACATATCATCAAAGACAATTAAATGTGGAATAGATACATCACTGACAATTTCGTTTTCATCGTCAGGAATTCCCTCCACGAATTTTATCAATTTGAACTGTGAATTGAACTTTTCTTGCATAAGATTGTAAGCATGCTGCCATTCTTTGTAACACCAAACAACTCTTTCAGGAACGATGTTGAACAAGTCTTCTCGATAGTCAATTAATTTATGAACGAACTCTGTTTTCCCGCATCCACTCGGTCCTGTGATGAAAATATTACAAGGGTGTTGAAATAATATGGATTGTACATCCATATTTTTTTACTTTTCTCGTTAAAGGCTATTGATAAAATGACAATATCAATGAAAATAAAAGCATTTTTATTGAACAGAGGTGAACATTTTTTATTGAACATTTTTTTTACAATGAAACATTTCTTACAGTATAGCATATAACATTTTTTTTTACAATGCAAATTCACAAATACCTCGATTTTTCCATTTGTCTTCATGTTCCACAACAGTTTTGTGCAACTGTTCATTACCCAAAGACAATGGATATACACTGTCCAAACCACTATATTCACACGTTCCTCTAATTTCGAAGACGTTTTTGAATACTGCTTTTGACGAAAGAGTTGAAAGTACGATTTTTTCTGTGACATCTCTACCAAATAGGAGATACCCTTCCATGATATCCACTCCTTCTGCATTATCTCTTGATTTTGTATACCGTAAGTAAAAGTTAAACAGGACTGATTTCATTTTCAGTAGATTCAGATAACTTTCTTCTGGTCTTCCTATGATAATGAATCGCCATCGACTTGTGGCTTGCAATTTCTTAGCGAAATAGTCACTTTTCCACAAACAAGCTGTCAAATAGCCTTTGATAGCGGTATCGAAATCTGACTCAGTCACCAACATTGCAATAAAGTCGTGCATGCTATACATTTTGCAGGATGTCTCTCCTTTTGCAACTCCCTTATGCAATTTATCTATCCAAAATTGCACACATCTGAATTTAAGGTTGAATTGTGTTCCTTCATCGAGCGTGTGTTGTCGAACAAATTCTCCATAAACTTTTTCACGTAGCTCAATGGGTAACGGTAACACTGTTGCCATTTTTCACCAAACGTCTAATATTTTTTCCGTCTTACTTTATCTGTTTACCGCAAAACAATGCGCTATAGAAATTTATTTTCTCAGACTTTTATAACCATAGGGCACAGTGTCAGTAGCATTTACAATAACTCTTTTGGTGTATACAGAGCGAAACGTTTTTGTCTGCGGTTCGCTGGTCACTGTTCTATCTCTATGTCTTTTAATTTTACAATCATACTGAATTTTGATTTCTATCGTACGATCCAAAGCACATTTTGAATAGGTATCGAAATTCACCACCTGCTTGGTATTGTAATCCAAAGTAATTCCCTTCACTTTACATTTACTTATCTCTTCTCCATCTTTTGTTTTCATTTTGTAAGCATAATTTTTAGGCCCAAGTCCTCTGAATTGGGTAATTTTACAGTCAGGCTCTTCATCAGTCCATTTTCCTAACCTACTGTTAATAATGGGCGGGTTCCATAATTCAGGATCATGAATGTACATACAACTATCTGTATCGAAATACAGAACTCTATCTTTTAACTTTTCAAGAACGGCGTACAATTCCAACCTTGCATAAGCTGTTACGTAAGACCCTACTATCACGTTGGCTGTAGCGTGGGTATCAATATGTTCCAATTTTGATTCATAGTTAACCAAGATGAATGGACAGTCCTCGTCAAAGATTTCTACATGCTTTACAATGAAATTGGGATTGGTGACTAATTCGAAATATTTAGACGGATCACTGATGTATTCCGTCTGAGTCAATTTTTCACGCTGGGCTAATTTTCCCCAAAGACAGTTCAACATAATCTTAGCAAACGATCTTCTCCCAGGATTCTTTTGAATACAACTTGGATCAAGACGAACCCCTTCTGCCTTCTCATATTCACAAACGAATTGATCTTTTTCCGAATCTGATTGACACCAATTTGGGTAACCAGTGGCTTCTTGCTTAATTTTCAAGAAATTATCCACATAGCCTTTAAAGAACTGGTCCGAAACAGAATTGAAATGCCAGATTTCATACACTTGTATTAGCCGATAGCCACAGTCAAGAGCTTTGAATAATTCAAAGGTAACCCAAGTTCCGACCAAAGCCCTCTCTTCTTCACCGTGGATACAAATGTTTGAACTTTCTTCTGCACATTTCATACAGAGTGGAAACATCATTTTATTGTTACAGTGAACTGGAAGAACGGGGTGAAACAAATCAGTTGGAGGTAAAACTTTGCATTTGATTAAGCCCTCATACTGTCGAATATTGTTCATATCAATATTCTCACTAGTCAAAATTTCTGGTTGACCCACAGGATAGGATTTATGTTTACAAACATAAGGGTACAGAGAACAGATATCAATGTACTTGATTTCCTTCTTGCTTTTTTCATCAACATCGTAGCTAATTTTTATGGCATTACATCTTCCCCCAGACAACCCCTCCCTCGGATCGATGGGATCCAAATGTGGATATAACTTTTCAATGAGTTTTTTGTACTCTTTATCCTTCATCTTAGCATCGAATTCGTGCTCCCAAATGTACACTACATTATACCCCATTTCTATGATATCTCCTATACGTTTAAAAGTATGTTCGTACAATTCACCCATGGGTCTCCCATTGATGGGGTTGATCTGTTTTCGATCTGTATAACATACAGGACAACCATGATACAAATCCCCAAGGAATTCATAGACAGTGTTTGATTGACGGTGAAAACCATCTACAGTATATCTTCCGATTTGAACTTCCCCACCATTTTTTGCATGGCGAATATGAATACCTTTTTCCCGAGCTACGCTTTGAATCCAGCGTATCGCTTTCATAGAAAAACGACGTCTGGACGAATCTTTACTTGAAATGATGGCTATCTGATCTTTTGGTAAATATTTGCTTCGCCAGACTTTGTTACAGGCATCGGCGATGGTAATTGCCTCTAAAAATGGACAAATACCACCCTGTTCGATAAACAGCTTTCTGAATTCACCACATCCCCGTCTTAGGATATCGACATCTGACCTACAGTATGATTCCATCTCTTTTTGAAAATTGAATTCCTCACCCTTTTGAACTTTGTCATTATACCAGACTATGAATTTCGACCTACCCTCTTCAGACATTGAGTCGGGTTTGTAATAAGACATATCCAAGTATGGTCCAATATAACTCCAAAAATCATCTGTATTTGCCCAGTGAGGAAAGTAACCTTTTTTCATTTCTTGAAGACCAAATGTGGCTGGAAATTTCGCCAGCCCAAAGTTCATGAAATTGAAGGAGTCGATCAGACGTACACCATTCAATTCTAACTTCATAATATTGTTTCCATTCATGATCAATTTTGGAAGTTTTAACCCAACTTTGACAATATAGTTAAGAATGAACTGTCCATCATAACCTTTTAAATTATGAGCCATAGCTGTGACTCCTTTGTGATGTTTTGAAAAGAGCCACTTGCAAAATTGACTCAAAGTTTCTTCTCCTTGAAAAATAACTTCCCTACCCTCTTCAAATTCACTGCATGTAGAACAATGAAAATCAAGTGGTTTATCGATACAATCATCACATGCTCTATGTGCTATACAATAATTTGGGATGTGCACCCCTGTATCTTGTTTGCATTCAAAATCAAAGAAAATGAACTGTGGTTTTTTGACTAGAGAAGAACTCGTCTCATCATCGCTGTCGTGTTTCATCTTACTCTGGTAAGGTTGAATATAACACCGATGAGAAAAGTCAACTATCTTCTTGCAGAGATGACACTTTTTCTTTCCATTGCAGATATGATTTCTCTTTCTGGTAAGATACTGTGCATCACATTTTGAACAGAGTTTCACTAATTCACAAATGGATTTCTTTTCTTTACCTTGAACATTTCTGTGATTTTCAAAGCATAAAACACTAAAAAATCGTCTATGACACTTGGAACAGACATACTCTTTGGATTCTGATGGACATTTTCCAGCACGATAACAACCTTTGCAGATTTTTGAGCAAGCATGATTTTCCCGTCCGTTATAACCCACATCACAGAACTCACAATAACAAGCACAACAAAAAAAACCTTTGATGGATCTGATATAGTCATAATGGTTTTGATGAAAGTATAAATGTATGATCTTACTATTGTCTTTCACTTCTGGATGTTCAAATACTTTTTCCACTCTCGACTGCTGTTGATGAACTTTAATGACATAGTCTTTTTCATACAAAAACAATTGAATTTTTTTGAATTCATCAATTCCTACAGACTGTGTTGGTAAAACTCCAGCTTCATTCATCAATTTCTCGGCTTCAATCTTTTGAAGAGCACGGTCTGAACGACGAATAATATTCCATCTCCTATTCCACGCTTCGTTGTTTTCACGTTCATGGTAGCAAATTCCCACAACAACGGCTCTTGCAAAACATAATCGATCATGGTTGTTAATTTGAATAACCGATTGTTTCTTCTTGGCAAAAACTTTCGAATCCAATAGTTCTGTGGTTCTAAGATTTTTTCCGTTACCACATGGAGGTATTGTATGTGTAATGTCAAATGTCATGGATCCGTCGTTCAAGACAAAATCTGTATTTGACTGTAAAACTCGTTCAATTTCATTCAATATAGTTTCACCTTGCAGCTGTTCTGTAGCTAAAAAGGGAATATGAATCCCCATCTCCAATGAAGGATGATCGATGCTAATTCTAATCATATCTGTCGGGTTTGCATCTAACTTTCGAATGATTTCATGGGTAACATCGTCAAATAATCCAAGCAGTCTCTGGGGTGATAATTCTTCAAATTTCTTAAAACTCACTGACAATACATGTGATTCTGTTCTAAATTTTCTTGACTTCTTTTTTCCCCTTTCTATTAAGTCATACAGACTTTTCATATCCATAGTAGAGCTGTTGTTTTCTTCTTTTTTATCCACGAACATATTTGGTGAAAAGATATCATCTTCACTGTCACTTTCTTCTTTCAATGGTACAGTTTTTTTCTTTTTTGGTGGAAATGACTCATCGTCACTATCACTTTCTTCTTTCAACGGTAAAGATTTTTTCTTTTTTGGTGGAAATGACTCATCGTCACTTTCACTGTCTGAATAATCTACTATTCTTTTTCTTTTAGCCATCGTTTCAGCTCTGGCTGAGAAGACAAAATGAAGGAAACAAGAAAAAACCTAACAATTTATAGACTCTTTCCTTGCAGTAGTGTATAAATAGAGACATCGACTGTGAAAATCTCATTATTCCTCTGACCAACCTCAGACAATATAGTTGATAAAAGAAAATGAGCGAGTTCAAACTGCAAAATACATCACCACTTAGAAAGAGGATGGCGTTGTATGTTAATCCATACACCCACGATTATGAGATCAGCAATATACCACCACGATATCAAGTTAAACATAACGGCGTCTACGTGGGATCATTTTTATCCCAACAACATTTAGCAGAAAAAGATGTTTACCGCATGACCAGCTACAGAGTTTTGGATCAAACAACGATCGACAAACGATATGGGATGAATGGCGTGAGAACAAATATTTGTTTTACGTGCAACAAAACAGGGCATTGGGCCAGAGAATGTCCAGAAAAAGAAAAGCAGACAGGAGAAAATGTTTTTGTCTATGTGGACCCGCTCAGCCATGACATCAAAATTTCACCAACAGCTGTCAAACTCCAACATATGAAATACGTCGGGGTAGTAAAATCATTCTGCAAATCATTCAGCAATGAAAATACATGGAAAAAAAGTTCACCACAGGATACATCATCCGTTGAAACTCAGACCGTAGACATGCAGACTGACAATACGGGTATCAAGGATTCAGAGATCTGCAAAATAGCAGATAAATTAGAGACTTTACGGAAAAATCTGGACAAACAAAATCTCATAGATTCCACAAAAAACGAATTTTCTGCAGAGTCGGATTGTTCAAACGGGAAGGAAGAACCAAAAGATTTAGTGTTGTTAGAAAAAAGACCAGAGGAAAAACGTCAAAATAACGAAAAGAAGAAAAAACGACAAACCAACAAAAACAACTGTTTCTTTTGCAAATCGACAAAACATGGGAATGAAATGTGTCCAGATATGGTATTAAAAAACAATGAAAGGGGAAAAAAACGTAAGAGTAAATGCGAATCTGACATTCCGAAGAAAAAAAGAAAAACAGTCTAAGTGAAAAAAAGTTTTTCATTCATTCTGTCTTTTTACAGTTCAAAGTTCTATGACATTCCGAAGAAAAAAGTTTTTTCATTCATTTTGTTTTACAGTTCAAAGTTTCATTGTAATGAATATTGTGCAAAATGTTCTAAAATAAAAAGTTATAAAATAAAAAGTTTTAAATAAACATAAAGGACTTGACTTTTTTTTGTTTTTGACAATTTGAAAAAGTTCTTTTCTTGGTATTGGGTAGCCCTGAAAAGGGCTGTTTTAAAATTAAAGAGAACGTATACTTTACCATTTCAATGAAGGATACATTCTCATTAATTTATTTTGCCAACCGCGATGTTCTGTTGGCGGTATCAACTCTGACAGGTCTGGGTAAATATTACCCATCTTAACGATTGGGGTACGAGTATAAAACTCATACCCTCTCCTGGCGAAGAACTCCCGAAGAGCTTTATGCTTTAGTCTCTTCCTTTCTTCTACCTCATCTTCTTTCTTTTCCATGGCCTCTTGCTCCCATTTCTCCTTCATTTCTTTCTTATTCTTCCTGCCACCAAACAACCCACAGCAAAATTTCGATAACTTCATCGTGAAATGAGTTAATAAAAGAATAAAAAATGCTGTCTCTTTTATAGCATGATAGGGGGATTGACCTACTTTGCGTTAGAATTAAAAGCGCGAACATGGGCGAGAGCATGTAGACAGAACATAACGTACTATATGATCTATCTACAACGTCTAAGAGTATCAAATCCAAAAAAATGTAAG
The DNA here is from genome assembly GCA_945859785.2 of Tridacna gigas. Lineage (NCBI taxonomy): Eukaryota > Metazoa > Mollusca > Bivalvia > Cardiida > Cardiidae > Tridacna > Tridacna gigas. Next base: position 26,296,293 of record OX244030.2, read on the forward strand.
GAAACTAACGATTGGTTAACGTTAATTCCAAGTCAAAGTAGGTCAATCCCTCTATCAAGCTATAAAAACACCGATTTTTCCCATACATTCATCATTTTGACTCATAGCTCTCGAACATTTCGGAAGTTAAAAATCAATATGGAATACAACTTAAACGATTTCAACTTAGATGCTTTCCTTCCAGTGGAAAACAATGGAGACATTCTTTTATCGGCTATGAATTCAGCAAACATCAATCCGACGACTGTATTGGATAACATTTACGAAGAGGTGAAACAGTTAAATTCGAAACAAGATTCTATGCTGTCTCAGATCTTAAAAGAACTGGAAACATTCAACAAACATTTGGAGGAGATTAAAACTTTAAACACAAACACCGAACGGTTGTGGAAAAACATTGAGACACTACGCTATCAAAGTCAGAGCATTTCAGCAGTTCCAGTAAAGATTCCTGTGGAGTTTGACTTCGATAAGACAAATCTTCACAAGTTAGTGGACTCTATCGTAGCTGTTGTGAAGAAAGAAAAACAACCAAAACAAAATCAACCGAGAAGAACAACAAAACGAAAATCAGAGGAAAACGATAGCCATCTCCACAAGCGACATGTTGACCAAAAGAGATCTTCACCGACACTGACAGGCCAGGGCAAATACGGGAAAAACATTGATAATTTCGATGACTTCAAAATCCCAAAAATCCCAAGAAAAACGAAGAAAAGCTGTCAGTAGAGAGAAAAAAACACAGTCTCCAAACAAAACAGCCCTTTTCAGGGCTAACCATCTACCATGAAAGATCTATCTTTCAAAATTGTCAATGTCTTCTGATCCATTGAAAGCAACCGGAATTGTCCCTAGAGTACCTACCCCGGGTAGGTACTCTGGGCCAGAAATCCCTCAGGGTAAGTAGCCTAGGCCAGGAGGGGGGGAAGCAAAAATGCCAGAAAATGCCATTTTTTACCCAAATCGATCCAAAATTTTCCAAATTGACCGGAATTTGACCCAGTTCACTTACCCGGGGTAAGTGAACTGGGTCAAAATCTCCCTCAGGGTAAGTAGCCTGGGTCAGTTGACCCAGGCTACTACCCTATACTACTAACAGGGTAAAGCTTCAAGAAACATGTTCGGATTCATGCCCCTTTACCTGAACTACAGGCTTGCTTTGCTACCTCTACACTTTTTTTTTCACGATGAACAGATGAAAATGGTGCTTTTCAAACAATAACACAAAGATTCAAATATCGCAAAACAGTTGACTAGTACACTGTGAAGAGTTGTAAAGCGCATGTTTGGCCATCAATTATGTATTTTTTAATCTAGAATACATGTGCAAGCTTATGTGAAGTTTAGATGCGTAATTCCTGGAAAGACTGACTGAAACATTCAATCTGCATGCGCAATTTAACAAGACCCGTTCTACTTACTGTATTTACTTAGACATGTATGTTCAGTCTTTATGGTGTACCTATAGAACAGTTTCCCAAAAATGTCGGCCAGTGAAACAAGCAATAAGGTGACATCCTAAAAGTACAACATGTGTCAAAAACGCGGTCCCACGCCTCATTTCTTGATTAATGAACTGTTAATTGCAGAAATTTACGGTAGATTTAATTTACCCATTAGTTCAAAGGGTACTCATAAGTTTGATTGAAGACTTTTTGTCACTTTGTTGTAAGTCAGCGAACCTTAGATTGAAAGTTTTGTATTCTGGAACGACATTTCGTAATATTGTGAAACAAGTTGAGCCTTGATCTATGAAAAGGGGGCTCAATGCATCTGCACAAAGTATCGACCCATGTGAGCCTGCGCAGTCCCCGCAGGCTGACATGAGTCTAAACATTTTGATATTGTAAATTTTCTGCTCATCAAAGGACCAGTCTACCTCATGTTTCAGTCGGTTGCTAAGCAAAATAGATTTCATGGATCCTTGATTATGGCATGACTTACTTGGTAAAATGCATCACAGAGATGCAATAACCCCCTTTTGCCAGAGCATGGCTCAATTATGGTAGTCACATGCCGTAGATCATCTATGTCAATTTAGGTTTTGGAAGGGAGCTATTCAAATTTCAATAATCACACGAAGCTTTAAGAAATGTTTTATTACTGGCCTAGTGCGGTAACAACTGTAAGAAAAAGAATGATATCGAAATGTATGGCCTAATGTTGTACCAAGTCTGTTAAGGTATTATCAGATTTCTCACAGAACTCTGCAAGCTTTTCGGGGAATGCAACATGATCAATGATACATAGGCGATGACGTGGTATTGTATTTAAATGTTACGATGACGTCATATCTGGGTCCGTATTCGCCAACCATTCTTAAGACCATTCTTGGTTTTGTTTTCCAAGATTCTCTGAATTGGAAAGTAACACAACTTCTAACTGGCTAAACCATTTGGTTTACCCAATCAGAAGCTGTGAGATTTTTCTAGAAAGCAACAAAGTCTTTAAGTACGAAAGTAGTACTTTTCGTTATTTACAAGGTATGTTCAGAAAGAGACATCACTTTCAAATAATTTAGGGTAATAAATTCTATTCGCAGAGATTATTTTATTTGCATCATTAACGACGCGCGCGTATTCTCGTAAACTATGTGCCTAATGCATCATACAACACGTGTTTTGGTGCTCAACAATGCACTCAGTCAAAATGTGACTTATTACCCCATGAAAACGATGAAATTAGTTAAACCATTTATGTATGTCCACAAAAAAAAAAAAAAAAAAAAAATTGTCTCGAAAGGAGAAAGTGCTTGTTACAATGCCAAAATATTTTCAAAATCGGTTTGATGCAAGACGAAAATAGTGGCAATATGTCACTGAGTGGATGATTTAAGAGAGAATACGATATTTCTTAAAGATACATCTATACTCAATTTAAGTCAGTTTTTAACCCATTTCATCTTCACGTTTATCAAAGTAACCATTCTTGTATCTTCATGCAAACCAACTGTTGTCCCTGACGGTTGCAAGGTTGCATAGATTACGGCGGATAGAAAATGCATTTCATTTTCCGGAGGCCTTCAAAGATATCACTGTTGTGACGTTTCCGGTTTTAATCAAGTTTCAGGTTTCAAGTTTTATTAATTCTCTCAGCAAATTTACATTTATATGATACGGGGTAACAACAAAACATGTAATTATTAGATTTAAGATATATGTATTTATCCCTTACAAGATATATGTCCATATTTTTCTATGTTTACACAGCTGACTAAATCTGAACCATTCTACAGTCTAATTTTAACAGCGTTTTTTTTCTCTCTGGTTGTGAGGATGTATCTTTAAAACTTGAAAAGTGATTTCACCTTGTTTTTACAAAATGATCCCTTGTTTTTTAAAATGATCCTGAGAAAGAAGTCCTTTGGAAATTTTATGGCAAGAAAGTCCTTATGACCAGCATTTTCTCCTTTTTCCGCAGTATTTCATAATCTTTCAAAGACATCCCCAACCATTTGAGCCGCAGCTGAATTTTCGTCTGAAAATGCTTTCAGTATGGAAGAGTCTACAACTTTGTGGTATGCTAAACATTTACGAGCTATGCTCTGTGAAAAGGGGGCATCTGCCAAAAGTATCGACCCATGTCAGCCTGCGCAGTCGGCGCAGGCTGACATGGGTCGAAACATTTTGCTACTTGTAAATTGTATAACATGTCCAAGGACCATTCTATCGCTTCATCCGGTCAGTTGTCAGACTGGATTTTTGTGTATCAATGATAATGTAATGTCTTGCTTGGTATAATACGTTAATACGCAGATCCATTTAGCCCCTTTTGCCAGAGCATGGTTCAATTTAAGTTTCCCCTTCTTTTTCAGCAATGTTTGTATTCTTCACCATTGTGGTCAGTGGGATTGCTGTTGGAGACTTTCTAAGTGTCCGAAAGATGAACTCTGTCATTGAATTCCCTTGGTCAGTCCTGTTTTATAGTATCGGCCTTATCCTCGTGGTCACATCTGCAATCATATTTATTCTCATTGTAATTAACTGGAAACGCTACAGACATATATATGCTCGCAGAAGGTACTATTTTGACCGCACGATCATCGAACCTAGTATAATAGAAGTTAAGCCGGAGGACGATTCTGGCTGGTCCAACAGAAGAATCGGGTATAGAAATTTGTGTAGGCCTTATGGTTCTGAATCGAATCTGTTAGCACTGGAAAACCCTGGCTACAACGGAAGTCTCAGATACAAGTATGACCCCAGCCGGGAGAAATATGTTGGATTTTTGACAGACTTACGCAATGACAAACAGTATGCTTCTTTACCATCACGTGGAGTTAGAAGACAAGATTTTTCAAGTGATACTCATGGGTCTTCGCCACAGTTAGCCAGAGAGAGATCTCCAAGTTGGCATGCCAAAATCGATGACGTCATCAGAGAATCCCATCGATTCCGGTTGTCATCACCGAATTTTACATTTGGAGATACCTATATGTAATATTTTATCTACGAATTGATAAAGAAATGTTAGAAATTTAACAAAAAATTAAAATCTTAGCTTTTTTGTTGAAGTGAGTGTCTTGGATAGGTACCTTCATGGAAGCATTGGTACGAAAACGGGCCTCAAATAATGCTGTGTGAGGTTTGTCAGTCGTGGTCGTGATTTTGTCAAAAATCACTGGTCACTTGTTTCATGTAGAATAACAAACTAAGTAAAAAAGTGTATTGATTCCAGCGTCTTAAAGTTCACGTCTTAAAGTTTCTGATTTGCTGAATGCAACAGTTTTATTATTGTTATTATTATTATTTTTCAAGTTTGTAACCTTTATGAAACAATAAGTGCATTAACAACGGATTTTGATAACGATATGGGAAAAGGAGCATTTTCTCCGTTTCCAACAATTTTTTAAGACTATTTTACAAGCAAATTCCATCATTTTGGCCTAATTTGATTTGTCGTATGCAAATGTTTTCACTACAAACCAGTCAAAAATTGTGTTGTGCGGTAAGAAGTTAAGATTGTTTAATACTGATGTTCATTATCTGATTAAATAACTATGTGCAAATAAACTGCAGGAAGTGGTTGCTAACAAATATACACAAGGATTTGCTTTCAGTTCAACATTGTCGCGTATGAAACGGCATAAATGATTGAACTAACAAACGATGGTGCCAAGGAACGAACAAACCAACAGACAGATAAACAAATGGAATACGTTGACGTTTCGTCCAACACCCGACTGAATCAGGAGTTAGAATAGGCCCTTGACACGCAGAAAATTTACAAACAGCAAAACGGTTCGACCATGTCAGCCTGCGCGGACTACACAGGCTGATAGTCGATATTTTTTGCAGATGCATTAAACCCTCGTTTCACAGAGCAAGACCTATATGGCTTTCAACATGTGAAATGAGACCTTCGGACATTTGCGTAAAGAGTCCTCTTGGATTAGCCGGCGCAGTCCGCGCAGGCTAATCCGAGATGGCACTTTTCGACTACATAAGATTTTTTTCATATAGTAGACTTTCGTGAAACAGAAAATCGCATAAAAACGGGAAGTGCCGTCTTGGATTAGTCTCAGACTGCACAGGCTGATCTGGGACGACACACTTTTACGCATATGTCCGAAGGCCCCCTTTCATGTGTTGCACGCCATATATACCGAGCAATGCTCTGTGGAGATGGGGATTAATGCAATAAAGGGGAAGAAGGGGTTTAATACACCCGCAAAAAGTATAGATCCAGACCAGCCTGCTCAGTCTGCGCAGGCTTATCTGTGTCGGCTTCTTGCTATTGGTCAACTTTCTGTATGTCAACGGACCAGTCTACCTAATGAGTCAGTCGATTGGTACATTAAATGGATTTTATGGATCAGCATTTATGTCGTGACTTGTATGATTCAGTCGGTTGGTAGACTGGATGGATTTTATGGATCCATGATTTTATGATGACTTACTTGGTATGATGCTTCAGGGATTTGCGTTAACACCCTTTTACCAGAGCACGACTTATACAGTATGAACCTCAGTGTACTAAACGATAAAAACACACAAGTACATAAAAGGCAATTATTTCAGGTCAGTTTCCAGACTACTTACTTTTACCCAAATAGGTTACATGGCTACAGAAAAATCGAATTTTTTAACGGCCCTCGAGTAATTCTTTTTAAACATTGTTACAATTGCAGCATTTCTTCTTTTCGCACAATGTTTTACCGTTCGATAGACGATTCCATTATTTGTGCGAAATTTGGGAAGTCGTCTGCCAGTACCTCCAATGTGGAAGGATGTAGAAATTTGTCGTCTGGTAAAGAGTTGACCCTTAGGCTGCTAAGTGCGACTCAAGGACCTTTTACGGACAATGTAGATCAAGATCAGACTGCACGAAACGTGCAGTCTGATCTTGGATCTACACTGTCCATTAAGGAGACAATTTTCCCTAAAAATAGCTAGCGACACTTTAGGTTTTTCCTATCGGCTTAAAAGTTTTTATTTAACTTATTCAGCAGGTTAAGGGTTAAACATCATATTTCAAATCACTCATAAAATTAGTTTCAGTAGCCACCTGCTTTAACTACTGAAACAGTTATTGCCATCTAGTGCGTAACGCCAAAATATTGCAAATTTACGACCTTTTTGTAGGGAGGCAACAATATCTCGCAAAATATCGGACAGTTTAGATTTCAGGACATGGGCATGGACATGCACATAATGTTGCACAGTCTGGTAAAAATTAGCGATCGAGGTTCGCGAAATGACCTTGGAGCACAGGCATTAGCTTTTGGACAAACTTTGTCCTCTATGACATAATATGTATGACAAGATCCAACTCTGTTATCTGACGAACGTGACCCGCAGTCAGTTGTCAGTATTTTCCCAAATATTTGCCGCTATTACGTACGTATAGATATATACTGTGTCCATACACAAACACTCAAATTTTCCCAGAAATATAGAGACGCGGGTGAAAAAAATCTCGTGATTATTGATTGGTGTTCTTGTTGATTGATGTTCTTGATTGACTGATGTTCTTGACTGATGTTCTTGATTTATTTATTGATGCTCTTGATTGACTAATGCTCTTGATTGATGTTCTTCACTGATCTTCTTGATTTATTATTTGATTTTCTGAAGTGATTAATGTTCTGGATTGATTAATGTTCTTGGTTGATTGCTGTTCTTAATCGATTACTTTTCTTGATTGATCACTGTTCTTGATTAATTGCTGTTCTTGATTGATTGATTGATTGATTGATTAGCGTTTTACTTAGCTTTCGATATCATTTGCGTCATATCATGGCTCCAGCTCACTAATTAGATACGTCCTTTGTTTCACAGCAGCAGGTTCTGATGTGTCTCGCCCAGGAAAAATAGGTGAAAAGTCTTCTTATCATCATTTAATGTTCCTGTTTGTTTGGATTAATGTTACTGTTTGTTTGGATTTTATAAAAAAGAAAAAGTGAAATCCCATTCATCATTTTCCGGCACGGTCCATTTAACATAACTTTTTCATTGAACGTCATGCGCAAACTGAATTATGGCGTTGGTGTTTACGTTTCTTTGACATTTTTTGATGTCATTAAAAAAGAATACAAAAAACCCTAATAAATTTCATTGACATTTGTTATAAAGTATTTGACTCCTGATTTAGGATTTTTAACCCGTTACCAAGCAATTTCGAGTTTATCGACCCTGTTGAGGACACATACAGAAAACATTGTGGAAAAAGGAGAAAATGCTGGTAACCAGCATTTTCTCCTTTTCCACAAAAGGTTTTTTACCCTTTCACAGACAAATCCTATTGCGTTAATCACATCTGATTTGTAGTCTGCAAGTTCTTTCAAATTGGAAGAGTCTGAATTCTTGTCGTCTGGTACAGAGATACACCTCTACCGATTCGGCGTATTAATTCTGAGCTATTGTCTTTCAAGGCGGCCAGTGCAACTTTCCATGCTTTCATTGAATTCTTTAACCAGTGACTTCGCACAAAATTCTTTCCACGTCACTGGCATCGTCGAAACAATGATAAGCGGTTGGGGAGGAACGAGTCGTGTCAGATGACTATTACCAGTCCTCGGAAAGAAATTGGGGATTACCTGCGATGCCTTGGTTTAAAGTCCTGTACCGTAAATGTCTGCGCTACTGCGCTCGCCTTAATCTTTTACCACACAATCCCGACTTTTAACGACCTTAGGAAGAAGGCTTTTATTTGCTCCTTTTACCTATGATGTTGTTCTATATTAAGTCTGTGCGACACAACAAAAATGTAGATTTGTCCAAATTGAATGTGATTGCAAATGACAATTCAAATGTGGCTCAAACGATGAAAGTTGTCTTTGAAAGGGTAGAAAACATTGTGGGAAAAGGAGAAAATGCTGGGCTTGCCAACACTTTCTTCTTTTCTCACAATAGTTTTGACAGTCCCATTTTCCAGGGTCGATAAAATTCGGGATTTTGTGGTAAAGGGTTAATTTATTACAGAGGCGTAAAATGACGTCTTTTACTTTACTAGAAAATTTTAGACTCGTTTATCCTAGAAATTAAGCTTGGCTCAAACAATGGAATTTGTCTTTCAAAAACTATTAAACATTTTGGGAATACGAGAAAGTGGTTGTTACCAGCATTTTTTCCCTTTTCCAAAAATGTTTTGTAAACACTTAGTCCTAATTTTTGTGAAACCACGGGTTGAAGTAAAGGGTTAAACAAACACGCAGTAGTTCTGGTTCATTTTAAAAAGCGTTAAAACTTTTCCAATTATAAGCGGGGGTATTTCGTCAGAAGAATAATACGGTTATTAAGTTTGCGTCAACCAATCAAAAGAAAGGATTCTATTGTATGAACAAAAATTGTGTTTCATGCTTAATGTTGTGATCTAGGATTATTTCTCAAAAACTTGTATAATCGAAAAATACAACTTAAAAAACAAGAAACGTGTGAAACTTGAAAATATAGATATTAAACAAGAAAGAAATTCCTGGATTTTCTTGTATTTTCATAAAAAGATATTGGACTAATGTTTTTGAGAATGTGTAGTTGGTATTTTTTTCAGATATTCTGTTCTTTTTCTTGATACCGAGAAACTATTTTTATTTTTTTCGACCAGAATTCAAAAATAGTTGTAAAGCATTTTCTTAAACTTGCTAGGAATTAAGAATCAGTAACCGACAGACTTTTTGGTGCTTTTAAACAATGCGATGATGATAATACTTGAATACTTTCGCTTTTCACATCACGATCTTAGTCGATAACATAAGCGCCTGCAAACGAATACTTAAATGTAACTCGATTGACGGGAGTTGTCCTTGGATGGGTAAAAAATGCAGGAAAAGAAGCAAATACTGGTAACCAGCATTTTCTCGTTTCCTACTTAAGCATTCTAAAGCATTCTTCCTCAGAGTTGTCAAAGTACATTTTTGTTTTGTAAATGGTTAATTCAACATGAAGATCAAGCTTTGATAACGTCGTTACGTAAGGAACAAAATAACACATAAATTAAAACTCTCTTTTTTCATTATTTAGGCCAGCGGCCCCTGTAAAAAAAAAAAATAATAATAGTAATAATCACGTTTCATTTGTAAGTAAAGGCCATTGACCGAAATACTGAAAAAGGCAGTTCTAATTTATTAGTTATGTTGTACTTTTATAACGAAAGGAAACTAGAGTGACAATCAGTGACATATAGTGCGAGTTTTACAAGTTTGCAAAGATCTTACAGACATGCGCTGTTTAAACCACACGGCGTTTTGGTTCGCGTCTATTGCGTCATCGCTTTTCGGATTTGGAGCTGTTCTGCCTTTTTGGTTAGGACGATTGGTGGACCAGTCTGTAAGACTATATGGTTTGTGGTATCAACTGCAGTGTCAAGAAAATTCTTGCTCCAGCTTTGGCCTGATCTTTGAGAATGACAATGTGGCAGGAGTCTACGATTGTGAGTAGAAAAGTTCTGTATCAGACATGCTCTGTGAAAAGGGATGCCGTCTGCATATGCAAAAAGTATCGACCTATGTCAGCCTGCGCAGTCCGCGCAGGCTGACATGGGCCGAAACTTTTTGCCTTTGATCAATTTTCTGCATTTCAAAGGACCATTTTATCTCATGATTCATTAGGTTGTTAGATAAGATAGATTTCATGGACCCATAATTATGTGATGACTTGCTTGGTATCAAGGAGATGCATCCAGCCCCTTTTGCCAGCGCATGGCTCATTGATATTTTTGGTTTTTGTCTCTCATGTTACTATTTCGAGCTCACAAAGCTCTGTGGTACTACCACCTACCACGAGGCAGTATTCAACAAACATTCTAAATTGCATTCAGGTTTCGAATTCTAAAGATTTTTTTTTTAAACTTGGAAAGGTGCGCAAATTTCGATATGCCAAATCAAATGATTAAGCCAATCAGAAATTAAGCTACTTTGCTACTTTAGAATTAAGCTGCGATTTCATAAATTTTGAATTGCTGGTGAATACAGATATAGGACTGATCATTTAGATCGAAAAATGCAAAAGACCAAACTGTTTGCGAGGATTGATGATAGTCATTGTCACAGAATTCGTTTTTCCGTCACTGTTGAACATTATTTTGGCTCGTATTATATGGGTAAGTAGCCAGCTGCTGAGAGAGAGTATATACGAGCAGCACTTTGGACCAGTCTTAGATTTTGTTGTGTGGTAAAGAGTTGATTAAGAAAGGAGGACAGGATAAGTAGCCAGGCGGGATCCAGTAAGCCAGCGCTTCAACGTGTTAACCCTTTACCAAACGACAAAATTTTAGCCTTGTCCAAACTGAAAGCATTTGCAGACGACAATTTCAATGTGGCTCAAATGGTGCAACTTTTCTTTGATAGGGAAGAAAACATTGTGGGAAAAGGAGAAAATGCTGGTTACCAGCATTTTCTCCTTTTCCCACAATGCTTTCAAAAGGCTTCTTTTCCAGGGGCGTCAAAAGGGGGCATTGTGTAGTAAAGGGTTAAATTAACAAAAAAAAAAAAAAAAATGAACTGCGTTTTCTTAGTCAGGAAAACGGACCCAATCAATTCAAATTGAGTGGTATTTTTGCCAGAACATTTCACAAGATACTTGACAAGGTCATAGATTAAACTGTACATTCTTTGCAGCCTGACCATAATCTACACTGCTTTCAAAATGCACTCCGATCTTGATCTATATTATCTAAATACAAAAACGCACGTACAGGAGCAGTGATCACGCTGATATTAACCCTTAAGCTGCTAAGCGCGAGTCACTGACCTTTAGCGTACAGTGTAGATCAAGATTAGACTGCACAGAATGTGCAGTCTGATCTTTGACACACACTGTCCGTCAGAATCCGGTGAGGAGATATTTTTTCCAAAAATTAAAGTTTGAAAGAAAATTATCGGGGTTTTTGCTATCGGCTTGAAAGTTCTACTTAACTTATTTAGCAGGATAAGGGTAAATGAAATACTGTTTAATACCAGTATCACCATCTTCGATCTCATATATACCCGTCAACCTTTTTTTTTTAAACGTGGGATAAGTTCAAACGGTTAGAAATAAGGTCGCTTTATTACAAGTCTAAAGGCTTCAGTCTTTTAGAATAATTAGTTTTGTTCGAAGAACCGATATTTCAGTCTCTGTTAAATGGCGCGGAGGACGTGCAATTAAACTAGTAATGCATGTGCAAGATAATAACTAAAGTCATATAATGAAGACATGAAAACACCTAAAATTCACTTCCCGATGTTTTCACATAAAACTTATCGCACAGCAATACATACGATGCTGTTACCGGTGCAGTCGATAGAAGACGTCGATCTAAGTGCTTACAAGCGTTTTCCTATCTCATCCCTGGTTGAACTGGGGATCGAGCAAATAAAACCCCAAAACACACAATTAAAACTCAGAATCAACAAAGACATGGCTGCAACAAAACCTCGGTTGATCCTAGTCTTTCCTCTGCGTTATCTTGCACTGTTAAATCTTACCAGTCAATCCCGAGTTTAAACGATCGTAAAAAATAAAGCTTTTGAAAATTTTATGGGAAAAGGAGAAAATGCTGGTAACCAGCATTTTCTCCTTTTCCCATAACATTTTCTATCCTATCAAAGACATGTCCCACTTAAGCAACACCTACGTTTTTGTCTGCAAATGCTTCCAAACTGGGGGAGTCTGAAATTCTGTCGCTTGGTAAAGAGTCGAACCTTTTCTTGTGTGGATATAACCAAGCAAGCATGCATGAATACAAATGAGCTGTGCTCTGTGAAAAGGGGGCTTAATGCATCTCCGTGATCCATGATACCAAGCAAGCCATCACATAATTATGGATTTATAATAACGACTTTTTTTAACAACCGACTTAATCATGGGGTAGACTGGTCCTTGGACATACAGAAAATTGATCAGTAGCGAAAAGTTTCGGCCCAGGTCTGCCTGAGCGGACTGCGCAGGCTGACATGTTCGATACTTTTCGCAGATGCATTAAGTTCAACAGTCCCAGTAACACTAATTACTTACTGAACGGTAGACAAATCGACCTATTTTTCTACCAATTTATAATTCCTGTCTGTGTGTCCATCTATCTATCTATCTATCTATCGCTGTCCCTCTGTCTCTGTGTATGTGTCTTTCTCTGTCTCTTATTCTGTCTATTTCTCTGTCTCTCTGTCTCTCTCTCTCTCTCTCTGTTGCGCTGTTCTTCTACTTTTTATCTCATCCTGTTACCCTCACTAATCTGTATCTTTTTCAATTCCAGTCCAACTGATCGTCCTGCCAGTTAGTGCTATAATAGCGGCCGTTTTTTCATTTATCGGAGTATTGGTGCTACAGATTCAGAGCTGTGACTGCGGCCGTAGACCCAACTGTAACCCCAGACCTGTCATCATCTTCTGCACTGTAATGTTCTGGATCAGTGGTAAATATTTTCGGGCTTTTCTTTAAGCTTAAGTTGTTACTATTTCACTGTTAGCGCGAATCAGTACTCTACTACTCATAGAGCTTGCAGTCTGATCTTGCATCTACATTTTCAGAGACGTATGCTTTTTACCCGGTGATAGGAAGTATTAAATTACAGTACATGTGTTTTGCTTTTGTACCATTGGCTGTTTACTTACAGTCTAAGGATGGAGAGTTCAAATTACTGCAGTTTCGTTGCAGATGTGACCAATTCTTTTGTGAGGGTTATTGAAATAATTTCCTCGAGTTCAGTAGGGCCTGACGTGTGAGTACTTGTATGGTACAGTTCGTTTGTCCTTCATAAGCTTTTTAATGTGATTTTTTTCCTCCGGCTCATGTAGCATGAGCGTCTTCTTTGGCAAGGGACTTCATAGCACTTATCCACAACAGGTAAATACAAGAGGTGTTCGAAAAGTATTTCAAAATTTGCCCCGCTCAACGTGACCCAACGTTGCCATAGTGACTGTGGATTGTGCACCAGGAAATTTGTGACAACTTTTGGATTACATGTATTTGCATAGTATAACAAAGTATCAATTCTGAAAAATTTTATTAAATATTCGCATTAATAAATACGTTATTAATCTTTTTCCAGATACTTTTCGACCACCCCTCGTACGTAAGCTGTAGTCATGATATAACTGAAATACTCTGGGTCACCAAACTTACTAGACAGAATCTTTGGCTCTTTCAGGGCTACATATGGCCCGCAACATGCGAAATGAGACCTTCGGACATTTGCTTAAAGTGTCGTCTCGGATAAGCCTGCGCAGTCCGCGCAGGCTAATCCGAGAGGCACATTACGACTACATAAGATTTTTTTTTTTATGCCATTGACTTTCGTGAAATAGAAAATCCCACAAAAACGGGAAGTGTCGTCTCGGATGCACAGACTGCACAGGCTGATCTGGAACGACACACTTTTACGCATATGTCCGAAGACCCCTTTTCGTGTGTTGCACGCCATATATAAACTCTTTTGACGGCTGAAAATATTGTAAACTGAAACTTAGAAATATTTTTATCCTCCAAGCTGGAATGAAAGAGCGGACGGTATAGATCTAAGATCAGACTACACGTTATGTACACTGAAACTTAGAAAGACTTTTCCTACAAGCTTCACTAAACGATCGGACGGTAAAGATCGAAGATCAGACTGCACGTTATGTGCAGTCTGATCTTGATCTATGCTGTCCGCATAGGTCCATGTTTTCGCCTCTAGCGTCAAAAAAGTTAAAGCAGTAGATATAACGGTGTTTGGCACCATGACCTAGTAAGTCCACAGAGCGCTAAAAGAAAGAAATTACATTTTTTAGATCGGGAAAGAAGAGCGGTAAGCCACTGACTTTTTTTCCTCAAAATTATGGAGAGTATAGATCGGACTGTACACAACTGCACAGTCTGATGTTGATTTACGCAGTCCATAACAGTCAGTCTGATCTTGATCTACACCGCCTCTATAAACATCTAAAGTAGTGCTTAGCTCTAAAAATTGACAGTAGAATTTTGTCTTTTCAGTGGTATCTTCCGGTCTTGCTCTCTTCGTTTCTATTGCTGTTTGCTCAGAGTTTTACGACGACGATTCCATTGACCACGCCGGGGAATTTCCATGGTGTACACTTATGTTCGGCATTGGGTTCCTCCTCATGCTGGTTTCCGCCATTTTGTACACTGTTGTAATTTGTAAATGGCGCACTCACGGGCTTTTCTACGGTTACTATAAAGATGAATGGCGAACAATGGACTACGCAAACAGTGTTAGCTATGTGTCTTACAAAAAGAACTCCAGCTTCCATGATAGACCAAACTTTAACGAGAGTGTAAAACGAGACTATCGAGAAAGCTCGAAGATACCCGAACTCGGAGGAGTGTCTTCATTCATGCGCTTCGGGCATGACAGTGGCTATTCGAAAAAATCTGATTATGAGAAACCAAAAAGTGGCCTTGATAGCCCCCGTTTTGATTTCAAGCTTAAAGGTTCCAAGAAAGCTTCCAGTACATCTGATGTACGCAGGTCTAAACAGTCTATCCACGACAGTCCGTCGCTACTCCGGCACATGAACGCCTCCGACTTTATCCGTGGAGAGCGCAAATCCCCTCGAGAATCACGGAAATTGACGAAGTCTGCTTCGGTTGATGACCTTGATCCCAAGAGACCAGAGACTAGTTCCTCCAGCTCGTCCGAGTCACGCTTCGATAGAACTGGCTCACCGAAGCCATCCTACCATTCTCAACCTTCTTCGAGGATTTCAACGCCTATCTTAAGACGCTCCAGAGTTCGAACCCCTGAACCAAAGCGATCAAAAGTTTGATCCTTGAGCTGCTATGCGCGACTCTGTGCTCTTTTAACAGACGAGTAGATCGAATCAGACTGCATTGACACTGCAGTCTGATCTAGTGTCTACACTGTCCTTTGCGGTTATCATTATTATTATTATTATTACTATTTTTTTCATTTTTTTTTCTAAGAAGGCCTGGGAATTTTCAGGTATTTTTGCCAAACAATCTCCTTTCTGAAGACCCCAAGGAGGATTACCTTGGAAAACATTTATGGAAAGGAGAAAATGCTGAAAACCATTCTTTTAATTTTCTTTTCTCTCTTCATCATTTTTTTTCTCTTTTTTTCTTTGACAGGTTCCACCATTTTGAGCTACATTTAATTCGTCCTCTGCAAATTCTTTGCACATGAACAGGTCTGAGGTTTTGTAGTCCGGTACAGGTATAAGGGGATAAAATCTCGAGATATGGGCGTCCTTGAAGTTTTCTTTGAAAGATTTAGAGAAGTCTTCTGTTCACAGTCATTGACTTTGTTCCATAGTTTTCTATACGTCGTTCTGTCTTTAAAGGGGCATTGAACTATATATCATTTTGCAAGATTTTTTCTCTATAATCTAATCAAAGACTCCTAGCTTTCATTCGCATGCAAAGCTATTAATATCACGCCTTGTATCAGAACATAGAGAGAAATACGTGTAGAGAACGCGAGGAATTACTGATTTTTATAAGTATTTCTATCTTTTAATTTCCTATTCCGTTAGAAACGGTATGGCCGTATTGCATAACAAAGAATAACTATTCTTTGAACGGAAGAATAACGGTCGGTCCGATGGCTCTATTAGTAGTCAACAACTATAGTTTTGAAGGTCGTTGTTTCGGGTCCCACAGGAGGCACATTTGTTCAGCCTTTTTTCTTTTGGTATTTTCCAAACTAAGGGTAAACTGTTACCTCTTTATGATTTTCCCTTAAAAAATATCCTTCGACGAAAAATAAAAACTGTGTCAAAATCTGGTTTATTGCACGTTCTGTGTAGACTGATCTTAATATAGAGCAAACGCAACTTAAAAGATTCTAGAGCTCGTGGGTTAAACGTTACTTAAGATGAGAAATATACGGTTTTGATCGTCTTATTGCCTTTACATAGTCTGCTTTTGTAATAAAGCGTTTTATTTTCATGCTGTTGTCGATGTTGTCTTATGTTTTTATGCGAAAAATAGGTTTAGTGCTGGATTGAGAGAGAGAGAGAGAGAGGGGGACGGACAGAAAGAAAGAAAGAAAGAAAGAAAGAAAGACAGACAGAAAGACAGACCGACGGACAGACTTACAGGGAAAGAGAGACAGAGATAGGCAAAGAGAAGGAGACGTGCAGAGAGAGGGGGCCTCTAAATCTCGTTGGAACACCGAGAATTACGCCTTTCTACTGCGGGGACCTACAGGACCTCGTGTTGTACGTCAAGTTCCTCTGTTCCCTTTCAGGTTCCTTTTTTATTAAAGGCCCTACAGCTGCCAGTCGTAAACAATTGGTTGGTAAAATGCATTTTATTTTAAATTATACCTTTTAAAAGTATGGAAATTATTATGAAGATAACAATCTGTTATTGTACGGTTGCTCCAAGTGTTAGTCGCTGGCGGAAAAATGAATTGTCAAATCAGGTAAAAAGTAAACAAAAGATAGGGCGATCTGGCAACGTTTGACCTAGTTTTAAAATTCATTTTACTGCCAGTGACTAGGCCTTTGACCAACCGTATAATAGCAGATTGTCCTGTTGACAATAATTTCCATACTTACGGTATAATTTAAATTTACCTGGATTTTAATACCCCTTGGTTTTACTTTTGGCAGCTTTTGGGCCTGTAACTCTTTCCAAGGCGACAGGATCTCAAACATGTCTAAAATGAACGCATTTGCGGACGACATGTCAAACGATGCCCAGATGATAAAATGATTCCAATCATCTGGATAAACTTTGATTTGTCGTCAATTGGAAGAAGTCTAAATATTGTGGGAAAAGGAGAAAATGCTGGTTACCAGAATTTTCTCCTTTTCCTATAATGTTTTCATAAGTCTTGTTCCTCAGGATCGTTCAGGCATGGGCTCGTTTGCTGAAGGATTAATACCGGAAAAATCACTCGCAAAAAAATACATACATGGTAAATAAGCAACGCTGTTGCAAAAGGAGGTTTAACACATATCAGTAATGCAGGTCCTCACATAATTATGGATCAATAACATCAATTCTGTCTAACAGCTGGCTGAATCTTGAGATAGAATGGTCCTTGGACAGGTAGAAAATTTATCTGAAGTAAAAAGTTTTAAAACAGGTCACCCTGCTTGAACTGCCTAGGCCGACCTGGGTCGATACATTTTGAAGATGCATTAAACCCCCTTTTCACAGAGCGTGGCTCAAATCTATTTAGATTACAAAAAAAAAAGAAAAAAAAAAAAAAAAAAACTGTGCTGTAATCCCAGATTTCCGAGATTTGCGATTGCCTGAAACGTTTTCTTCTTTCTCAGCAAAATAGCCAATCAGATTTATTCGGATTTTAAATGTAGAATTTACCCATGAAAAATAAGGACTAGCAAAACGGGGCGTATTCAAAACCTTTTTCATGGCGTTGACAAAGTCGCTTGTTGATATCTGAGTGTGTAGAAACTTCATTCAGTAAATTTTTTAAGACGCTCTTTAAACCAATCAACACGTTGAAGCAAACTCATCAATCAAAGAATACATTTGTAAAAAAAAATGATGATTTCCTTTGAACATTAAAAACCACTCCACGGTACTTCAAAGGAAAAATAATAGAAAAATAAGGGGCATATTTGATTAAGAACGAAACCAAAAAAATCTTTTCCGAATGCGAAAAAAAAAGAAATGAAATCGTGTGATTACCAGTCTCCGGGCAGACCCTTTCTAACCAGATTTGGGTTTTTTTTTTATTAAAGTTGAAAGAAAGCTTTTGTTGTATGACAGTTTAATAGTATTCGTAATGAACTTAGACTTGCTACGAACTTAGACTTCTCTGAATCTAATGATGTGGACAACGGAGAAATTACGAGGTGAATCTTACTTGCTGCATCTGCAGCATCGAACAACAACCTTTACAGCTCATCCTAACAACATACATAGGTTAACCCTCCACCACACAGTCCCCAATTTTAACGACCCAAACAAAGACACATTCTGAAAACATTTCTGGATAGGGAGAAAATGTTCGGGGAGGCTGTGTCTTGAAATAGCAACAGGGTCCCAGCCTACAGTACAGAAAACCCAACACCAACTCTGACGCCATGGTTAGTGCAATGGCTCGACCTTGACCTTTTGTCGCCACAGACAAGGGCAGGGGAAAAGTTGAATGAAACTGGACCAGTCTCCATCATCTTACTAAATATGAACCAAATCAGTCATCCGGTCTTGATAATAGGTGCTCTTGAAAACTGTAACAGGAAATTTGAAAATCTATGAACTTGACCTTAAAACCTTGCGCATGGGCATGGCTAGGGTATTGCTCAAGGAAACTATTTAAGCACTCTTAGTCATACATTATAATCGCACGATATAGCGTATATGATATCATAGACTGCTTAAAAAGCTGCGAGTCGGCTTAAATCAGTCCATACGTGGAAGGCAATTTCCCCCATTTCAGTCAAATTTAATTCATTGTCCTTAAATGTTTTGGATAGGACAAGTCAAAAATTTGTCGTTTGCTAAAGAGTAAAAGATACGATAGAATCAGATCAGACGGAAAAGCGGCAAGTATTGTACATTCTTCCACATAATTCTTCGGTATAAGAAAAATTCTCGTTGTCTGCACTATCATAGTCTTCGAACATTGACCTGTCTGCTATGACGCATCACTATCCTGTACAGGATAAATATTATTACGCGGTGCCCACAACTCAAATTCTGCCGCTGAAAATTAGCAAGCGGAAAATGGCTGTAAATAATACGTCTGTGGAGAAATCAAGTCTGTAAATTTCATTAAAATTTCATAATTTCAAACTCGAAAAGTGATTAATGGAAATATCATTGTTTACTGAAAATCTTTGTATACAGTTTGTAATTAATTACAGATTTAAGGAACATCTGATGTGCGCAGGTCTAAACAGTCTATCCACGACAGTCCGTCGCTTCTCCTGCACATGAACGCCTCCGACTTTATCCGAGGAGAGCGCAAATCCCCTCGAGAATCACGGAAATTGACGAAGTCTGCTTCGGTTGACGACCTTGATCCCAAGAGACCAGAGACTGGTTCCTCTAGCTCGTCTGAGTCACGCTTCGATAGAACTGGCTCACCGAAGCCATCCTTCCATTCTCAACCTTCTTCGAGGATTTCAACGCCTATCTTAAGACGCTCCAGAGTTCGAACCCCTGAACCAAAGCGATCAAAAGTTTGATCCTTGAGCTGCTAAGCGCGACTCTATGCTCTTTTAACAGACGAGTAGATCAAAATCAGACTGCATTGACTGTGCATTCTGATCTAGCATCTACACTGTCCTTTGCGGTTATCATTATTATTATTATTATTTTTTTCATTTTTTTCTAATAAGGCCTGGAAATTTTCATGTATTTCAAACAATCTCCTTTTCTCCATTTCAGTCAAATTTAATTGTCCTTAAATGTTTTGATTAGGACGAGTAAAAAATTTGTCGTTTGCTAAAGAGCAAAAAATACGATAGAATCAGATCAGACGGAAAAGCGGTAAGTACAGTTTGTGATTAATTACAGATTTATGGAAGTTCTGGATTTGTGCAAGATTATTCTTACTTAAACAACAACAACAACAAAAATGCCCCCAATCATCCTGGACTTATACCAGGGCTCATTCCCAGGCCCATAGGGGTTTACGTTTTTAAATGGCTGGTGCACAGGTTATACGCTAGCTAACCATGGCTGAATGAATCATACCATTTAGCGTTGTTTTGAACAAACATATATATCTTACTTTGAAATTCGTGGCCTCAAATAGCATCTTGAAAAGTAGTCCTGTTATGTACCCAGAAACCCCAAATCAGTTAGGTTTGTATTTGAAAAATGCCACCTAGCGGAAGATAATAAAAAAATCGACGAGTTAAGATAGGAAACCTTGGACACAAAAAAATAAGACATCGTGTGTTCTACGCTATAAAAGTTTCCACAACGTATCTAACTTAGTTTCATCGATGCAGCTCAAAGTACGTACTACAGTAAGATCTAGGACGCAGCAATACAGCTTTTCGTTTCTGTAAACTGCGTATCATGACTAGAATCAACTAAGAAGCCAGCCATGATGAAAGTGTTCTTGGGCTAGTTTTCCTGGTCCTAGACCTGGTAAATGATCCGACATGTAATGAGAAACAGTATCAACGACTGCACCACTGTGATTCGTTATAAATATCGCTCCTTTTCTTAATTCCAAATCATGCCATCTGGTCGCCGAGACCTGACGTCTCCGCCAATCAGAAGGCGAGTTTTTGAGTTTATAATATGAATTAAATTTAGAATGCTTTGTGAATACGGCCGCTTAACACGTCATAATGATTTTACTCGAATAGCTGTTTACCTTCTATGATGAATTTGAAGCAGACAAAAAAGTATAACACACTTCTTGAAAATTATAACACGAACTAGCGTTAACTCTTGAGCAGCTAAGCGCGACTGACTGACCCTTTGCGGACAATGTAGATCAAGATCAGACTGCACAGAACGTGCAGTCTTATCTTTGATCTACACTGTCCGATATGAAGATATTTTTCCTTCAAATAATACCGATGAGATAACAAAGATTGGGTTTTCACAATCGGCTTGAAAGTTTCGTTTTATTTATTTAGCAGCTTAATGGGTTAACTTTTTACCATTTTGAAACAATTTTGCAGACAGAAAATTAAAAGTAGTTGTATTTACAGGACTTATCATTTTAGGGGTAGAGAAAATTGTTGGAAAAGTAGAAAATTGTTGGAAATAGAGAAAATGCTGGTTACCAGGATTTTCTGTTTTCTCATTGTGTTTTCAAAAAAAAAAATCTTTCTCTTCAGGTTCATTTTTATTTTTTGGTAACGAGATCATGCTTATTACACGTGAAAACTTTGTGTAGCCAGACAGAACAGACAGACTTCCCCTTATACTACAATGTATTACAGAGCAATCAACTTCAACTGCAACGGCAAAATGCTGTGAGCATAAATTTTCCAGTCTATGTGGCAATGTGTCTATGAAAGATTGACGCCTTATCTGTGTATAGGATTCCAACTGTCGCGTCTTTGACAGATTAGGTTACAATGCTGCAAATAAATTACATACCCTGGCGTCCTTTTTCCCTTTGGTCCTTTAAAGCGCAAATAAAAGTGAGCCATGCTCTTTGAAAAGAGGGTTTAATGCATCTGCAAAAGGTATCGACCCATGTAAACCCGGGCAGTCCGCACAGGCTGACCTGGGTAGAAACCTTTTGCTTTTTGTAAATTTCACGCAAAGGCCATTCTACCTTATAATTTAGTAGGTTGTTAGGCAAAATGGATTTTATGGATCCATAATTATGTGATGACTTGCTTGGTACAAAGCGTCACGGAGATGCATTAAACCCATTTTTGCCAGGGCATGGCCCAAGTTAAAGTTGCCACTGTGGATAGTGTAGATCAAATATTGCTCGGGTGGGGGCAAGCAGTTGCTTTCTGATCGTGGCATGCAATTGCTCATTATGGCGTTTATGTTTACCCACCTATGTGTCAGCAACCTATAGATTTAATTACACTTCATTCGAATCTGAAAATTGATGTGACGCATTAATGGTACTGAAATAAATCATTTTAAATACACCGTCTTTTAAGATAAGACTTCGTCATTTGTAATAAATGACATTTTCAACAAATCATCATCTTGCTTAAAATCGTTTATTCTGTTGAGACACATATTAACTCACACAGGACAGAATGGCCAAATGATGAATATTTGATTATGAGCCTGATGGGTGCTTGGTTGATTGAATGAGGGTATGTTTCAAATACAGATTGTGCACTTTTATTTTGTAAGATATTCTTACCAATAAAACACCGACAATGGATTGCTGTATCTGGTATACGTGTCTTTTCCAATTCGAGTGCGAGCATTATACATTAGCTGCTTCTTTACATTTTTCCCGCAATAATTGGGAACATGCTTTGATAAAAGTATCGTGGGAGCGTTTTCACCAATCATCTATTTCCTTTAAAATTTTATCATATTTTTCAAATCTAGTGACATGTGACTGACTGAAACTTATCGGCTTACTTAGTGGCAAAAGGCAACGAATCTCCATGTTTTTCGTTTAAAACAGTTAGAAGAGGAACACTCCACTACCACGTCCCTCCCTCCAAAAAGTTGAAAATCAAGAATATAGCAATAAAGAATGCTTTTCCATGTATTAACATTCGTCGAGTCCCTCGCAAGATGTCGGAGCCTGAGAATATTATAAACAAACAAAAAAAAAAAAGCATGCTTGATCGCGATTCCTGCATGAAAAAACAACGTCTTCTTGCAATTTAGAAATAAAAAAGGTTTTCAGTTAAAGTCAATTCTCGTGAAACTGAGTGGAATAACCACTTTTAATTTGCCTGTTTCGTTGAGCTTGTTATGCAATAGGAGGTACTTAGGTAAAGACTTGCTCTGCCCAATCGTATTTTCTAAATTCTAGAGATTGGTCTCTTTTTTTACACAATTGTCGACGTTTCTTCGTTTTTTTCGCCCAGCTATCTTTCAACTTGCAGCGTCCAAAGCAAGGCTGTTTATTTACATTGATGCCTTGATATGCTTTCCAAAATACCAAAAACACAAACTTCAACAGTGGATGATTTTCATTGTTAATTCATGCATGGAAATCTGTTTTTGCACGACGTTTAACAGATATACACACAGGTTTCTATGCAAGAGTAAGTATTTGCACATTTGAAAAAAAGATCCCTGTAACCTAATTCCTATTTCTCACAATCCTGTAAAATGAATAATACCCTTTTGAAATTTTGAAGTCAAAGATGTGTGAGCGAATTTGAGTTTTCATGTGTGTTTTCATCAAAATCTTGTACTGAATACATCATCAGAAGATATATTTAGTTCGTTTTGCTTAACTTTTTGTGAAAGTATGTGGATAAAAAGACAATTTGAAA
Organism: Tridacna gigas; assembly: GCA_945859785.2. Taxonomy (NCBI): domain Eukaryota; kingdom Metazoa; phylum Mollusca; class Bivalvia; order Cardiida; family Cardiidae; genus Tridacna; species Tridacna gigas. The sequence goes on from OX244030.2 coordinate 26,319,556, forward strand.
ATGAAGGGAGAAAACTTGTCTATTACTGAAAAATCACTTGGTGGTATTTCATAAAGAACAGGTGACATTTCCAAATCCAACTCTTTCATATTTGTATACAAGTGCACTAACTTAGTCTCAGCACTGTACTCGCAAGTTATTTCAAAAATGAAAAGAACAAACAATATAGTTTCATGTACATGGATTTTATTTTTGTGATGATCTTGTTAGCAAGAATGAAAGAAAAAAAAAAGTATTTTTTGGCGAAAAGTGCAAAGGATTACTCGTTTGTGTAAAATAAGGCGACTCTATGGTGACGTTTAAATGAATCACTTTTATAATCATTTATTTGCATTCTGGAATAACTGCCTGTGGACAAGTTTGATTGAAATGTCAGTCTCGCACAGATGATTGATTATAAACAGATAAACAGACAACTTATTGCAGGTATCACTTCGTATTCCATTCGCTGGAAAACCGCCGTCACCAAAGCATTTGGAATTATACGCGATAATCATCACATATCCGGGTTTTAGTCATGTACGACGACTGTATACCTGGAGAGCCTGTTTTGGAAATAGAGTACGATCCGCATGAATTCGAGAACTTTACGGCACCATCGTTACCGGAACCTTTACCGGTCTGGGAAATTGCACTCAAAGTGTCTTTTTATCTGATTGCCTTTCTCCTGGACGTGGTAGGTAACAGTATTGTGGTGTTGATTATCATTACCAACCGGCGAATGAGGACACCAACCAATGTCCTGATTGTGAACTTGGCTGTCAGTGATTTAATGGTGGCAGCATTCTGTATGTGGGTACATCTCGGGAACAGGATTACCAACGAATGGCCGTTTGGGCCGTTTGTGTGTAAATTTAATACCTTCATGCAAAGTAAGTAAGCGATGTTCTGTGAAAAAAAGGGGCTTAATGCATTTGCAAAAACTATCGACTCGTGTCAGCCTGCGCTTGCTGCGCAGGCTGACATGGATCGATTTTTTTTTTTTTTTCTATTTGTGAATTTCTGCGTTTCCAAGGACCGTACTACCACTGATTTTAGTCGGTTGTCGCATAAAATGGATTTCACAGATCCATAATTACAGAATGACTTGCTTGTTATAATCCACCTTGGAGATGCATTAAGTCTCCCTGTGCCACAACATGAAATAGGCTTTTGAAAACTTTGAGGGAAAAGAAGTAAAAGGCTTGTAATCAGCATTTTCTGCTTTTATCATAGTGTTTTCTACTGGTTCATACACACATCGAACCGTTTGAGTCACATTTCATTTGTCGTCTGATATTTTTTGTCAGTTTGGTTGTATTCAAAGTTTTGTCGTCTGTAGACTAAAATTTAAATTAAACATGTACTTCGGGAATAAGATTGACACCTTTTTCAGTTTGAGGTATCATGATGCAGTACGAGTCTTGATTTTGACTGCAAAATCACTCTTTTTATGATAGATACAGATACAGATATTTTATTGACAAGCACAAAGTACGTAGTCATGACAACATTACAAATGTGATAAAGAAAAATGTCAAAAGTCAAGGTCTATAATAAATCATGGAAAAAAAAAAAGAAATTTATCCTCATACATCCGACACACACACACACACACACACACAATCTAAACTGTGCATTTAAAGGAAACACTATGTGTTTAATTATGAAGACGAACCCTTAATCAACAGTCAGTTGATGCGTATATATAGTTCTTTCAAAGAGGTCGTTTTTTTATATAGTTAGCCAAATCGAAAATCTCTTTCTTATTAGTTGAATTTAAAAGTTCTAAGAGTTTAAAGGTACTTGGTCTTTTACGATAATATTCTTTAATATATTTCTTTCTTAACTGCTCAAAAAACGGACATTTTAATACAAAATGAAACTCATCTTCCGTTTCTCCAGAAGTAAAGAGGAGACATACTCGTTCATTTCTCGGAATTCTATTCTTGCTAAAACGACAAGTTTGAATCCTTAAGGAATGAGAGGAAGTTCTAAGCCTAGTTATGCAATTTCAATTTCTATATCGCTGAAACTATGCGGTGAAAGTTCCTCATTTTTTACAGAAAGTGACTCATATGAAAGTGTCCTTGTGGTAAAAGTTTCATGAAATTCTAATCTACGGTTTTCTTAAAACTTTGTTATGAACAACCATTTTTTTACCTTTGGATTTGGTTGATTTTACCTCATCATTAGACAAAAATATTGTTTAGTTCTTTGAATTGGATTCTATTTCATTTTTTTGTAATTAATTACAAGTAATTTGCACAATTTTCAAGTCAATGGCTTACCCCCACCCCTCTCTGCATAAATAAATGTAGAAGAAAACATTACTCGGGAATAAGAAAAGAATGAATCCTGTCTCATTGACTATTGTAAGTTCTCAGAAAGATCTTTTGCCTATCCGGGATTCGAGTTTGCCACTCCTGGGTCCGTATTCACCAACCATTCTTAAAAATATTCTTAGTCTGGTTCTAGATTCAGAAAGTAACTTAACCTCTGATTGGCCAAACCAGTTGGTTAAGCCAACCAATAGTTGTGTTACTTTCCAATTTAGTAGATTTTTGTGAATAAAAATGTTCTTGAGAACGGATCACAAGCCTTTGTGCGTTACTATGGCGTCTTCGGGTTTCGGTTAAACAAACTGGGTCGTGAACTGACCCCTAGATAAAACTGGATCTCTTATCTTATCTCGGCTCCAAATATAGTTTGTTGGCTCCAAATATAGATCTTAAGTCCATCACAAGGCAGCAACTCTGCCAAAAATACATAAAACTGTCTTAACTGATTGTCACACGACCGCATTTTGGGAAAGTAAGCAAATCCATGTTAGAAAATTTACCAGTAGCAAAAAGTTCAGTTCAAAGATATTTTATTCAATATATTTGCATGGATTATATAATGCAGAGCAAAGTATTGCGTAAAGGATTGGAACGGAAGCATAAAAAAAAAAACTTATATAGCTTCTCTCCCTGGAATGGTCACGTGGTACAATAATCACAGAAAGTCAAATCAATATACATGTACATAAACAATTGAATTGAATCATATGATAAAGAGTGACAGCAGAAACAAGAGTATCATGGAAGGAATAATGGTTGGATATTGACCAGAATGAAGTAAAAACAAAATAAAAACAAATGTAAACTTGTATATGAGCCATACTCAATGAAAGAGGGTTTAGTGCATCTGAAAAAAATATCGACCAAGGCCATCCTGCACAGTCACCACGGACCTACATGGCGCGAAACGTATTCGCTATTGGTCAATTTTCTGGTGTATCTATGTGTGCAGCATTACAATAGCGGTAGGGAGGCACTATTTGGATATTCTATATATATTATATATATATTCAAACGCAATCTACCTCTATTCTCAATGAAAACATGAACTGCATAAAAGATCTTTCCATGTTCTGCAAGAGAGAGACTATTGAATGCGCAGCCTGACTTGGGTCAATACGTTTTGCACGTGCAATAAACCGTCAAGCATGAATCAGTTGTTCTTTGTCTTCTTCCTCGTAGTCGTTGCCGTTTCGTCAAGCGTACTGAACATGGCGGCCATCTCGGTGGAACGCTTCTTCGCCATTGTGTACCCACTGAAGCCCCGAATGCCCCCATGGCTTACTGGAGTAGTCGTCTCCTTAAACTGGTTCCTGGCAGTATGCATTGCGTCTCCGCATCTTTTCGTGCGAGTACAGTACGAGTATTATTGGGCCGACAGACATCAGGTTTGGTGCGATGAAAACTGGCCTCGGATCTACACTGACGCCGATTGTCACACGAAGTCCCCGGGAAAGACAATTTACTACACAGTTGAAGGAATTGTAATGTATTTCGTTCCTATTGTGGTGATGGTAGTAGCGTACAGTTTAATTCTTGTTAAAATGGTTCGAAGAAAACATCCTGGGCTATCACTTACAACTGTCACACCAGCCCAAGAAAGATCGAGAAAAAAGGTATATGTTAACCTCTTTAACACTGTACGAGCGTTTCTAGCTCATCTGAGGGGCTCAAGGTGAGCTTTTGTGATCGTGTTGTGTCCGTCTAGCATTGTGCGTCGGCTGTCGTCCGTCGTCAACTTTTCCCTAGAGGCTACATTCAGTGAGATACTCATGAAAGTTGGTCAAAATGTTTTGAGTTGATAATATATCAAAAGTATTAGAAAATGAGTCAGGTTGGGTCAAAAACTAGGTCACAAGGTCAAATCTTTGACTTAATGAATGTTTGTTTTTATAACGAATTCGGAAATGGGTAAAGTCATGTCAAAAACTTGGTCATCACGTCAAATCTTTGAAAAAAATGTATACTCTTTAGAGGCAACATTTCAGCCCAATGCTCATGAAAGCTGGTCTAAATGATTGGCTTGATGGTACATGTATCTCAGAAAACTTTGAAAATGAGTCCGGATGTGTCAAAACCTAGGTCACCAAGTCAAATCTTTCAAAAATCTTTCGTACTTTCTAGAGGCCACATTTTCGGTCCAATACTTTTGAAAGTTGCTAAGAATTATTATTGCAGTATCTCAGACGGGTTCTCAAGATACACACTTGGTCTTAAAAAGTAAGTCAGTGAGTTAAACCTTTGAAAAACCTTTTGTATACTCCAGAGGCCACATTTCCAGTCCAACACTTATGCGAGTTGGTCAATACATTTGTTTTGATGATATCTTAGATTAGTTCGAATATGGTCATATTGGGTCAAAAAGTAAGTCACTAGATCAAATCTTTGAAAACTTCGTGAGAACTCTAGAGGTCTCATTTTCAGTCGCGTCCTAATGAGAGTTGGTCAAAATGCTTGTCTTGATGATATCTCTTTTTTTAAAGCTTTATTTGCCACGTCAATCGGTATGTGAGGGTCGTGGCCATCCCCCAACATACCTTACAAATCAGTGTTAGTAAATATTTTGTTAGTAGTACATATTCACAATATCATTATCTTGTCTTGATGATATCTCAGACGAGTTCCAAAGTTTGTTACATCTGGTCTGAAAGTTATTCACCGGGATAAATCTCTGGAAAGTACACTTTGACTCTGATGCTCATCACACTGGATCAGATTTTTTTTTTCTGATATCATAGACAATTTTGAAAATTGGTTAGCCCGCTTAAATCAAAGCGGTGAAAGCGCTGCTGAGGTGGGGTGCGTTTAATCGAGCTCAAATTGAAATGAAACTGTTGTACCAAATACTAAGCACTAAAAGCAAGCAGATATTTAAAGAGCTGAGAGGATCTCTCCTATAAATCTCAGAGCAAATTAACAGATTTCTCTTTTTTTGTGTGTGTAAGGGGAGGGGGCTCAATAGAATGTCAAAATGAAACGACGTGAGAAGTTTTATTAAGCAATGTCTATACAAATAAATTCAAACAGTCCTATTCAAACAAATTACCACTAGAGTTCTCATGATGCTCTTAGGGTTTTCATGGCACTTGTTGATGATTCTTATCGCTATTTGGTGGAACTGATACATAAATGCGTATACCTACGCATGCCTCATGGTAGTCTGTTCCTACACTCTTTTTTTTTAAAATTGTATTATGATAATGGTGTTTTTTATTTTACATATCTATCGTACAAATCGTGTAAGTTCCCCTATTTTTAACGTTTAAGTCATGCTTTGATGCCAGACTGAATAAAATACTTTCTTAATAGTACTATTTTTCCAGGTAATGATTTTGCAGTGTCAGGTACCCCAGAATCAGATTTTTTACGTTCAATTTCTCACATAGTAAATCTGAGCTGGGATGCTTCGCATCCCACTTCAAAAAAAATAAGTCATAAGGTCATATCAGAGAAAAACATTGACAATACTATTATATTCCCTAAGGTACACTAGCTCAGGTGAGCAAAACGGATAAATTTATACAAATTTAGTTTATTACAAAAATATGAAATAAAAAGCTACAGACCAAATGGAGTCGCAATAATACCGCAATATAACATAACGAACAAAAAAATGAAACAGCAAATAAATGAAACAGATTTGCAGTTGATTTAAAACATCATAGAGGTCATTGCCAGTAGGGTGTTTTTGACCAACTGCAAAAGGATTTAAAAGGTTATCAGAGCTAAGATCAGTCTAAACAACCTAAAATTGTAACTGTCTCAGACAGAAATCTGTCTGCTCAAAAAATCGTGTTTCATCGACCCTGAGATGAAAAGCTTTTGGAAACTTTCAGAGGAAACGGAGAAAACGCTGACAACCTGCATTTTCTCTCTCTCTTTTTTTTTAAACACTTTGAAAGACAAATTCTATTATTTGAGCAACATTTAATTCTCGTCTGCAATGCTTTGAATGCGGATAAGTCTTAAATTTTGCCTTCTGTCAAAGAGTTTTTTATCTTTTTTCAGGTACTTCGGATGCTTATTGCTATTCTTGCAGCGTTCGTTATTTGTTGGACACCTCAACAGGTTCTTATCATCTGGGATATTTATAGAAAGAAAACGGAAATGGTAAATAAATCTTAGCAATATTTGAACCAGTTTTATATATCTGAAATGCATTTTGTAATTTAAATTAAAAAAAAAAGAAACTAACAGAAATATTTCTGTTGTATTGAATTTGCTAAAAAAAAAAAAAAAAAAATGAAAAAGGTTGTCTTACTTAAAAAAAAAAAAAAAAAAAAAAAAGAACCATGCTCTGTGAAAGGGGGCTTAATGCATCTGCGAAAAGTATCGACCCAGGTCAGCCTGCTGACCTGGACCGAAATTTTTCGCTATTGGTCAATTTTCTGTATGTCAAAGGACCTGTCTACCTCATGATTCAGTTGGTTGATAGATAAAATGGACCTTATCGACCCTTGATCATGTGATAACTTGCTTGGTAATATGCATCACGGAGATGCATTAAGTCCCCTGAGTATGGCTCAAATATTTTTGTCGTATTGCTAGAATTTGCTAAAAACAAATGAAAAAAATTGTCTTACTTAAAAAATATATTTCTAGACTTGGCACTTAATGAATTCGACAAGAATTAGTCTAATTTCACCTTTTGATTTATAGGCTTATAGTAAAGAAATTTAAGTTAAGTCAAGACCTTAAAAAGTGTATTGGCGATTTTTATAGGTTCTTATTCATTTTGCCCGTTTTTCCTAGACAAATGGCATAAAAAAGTGAACATTAAAGTTGCTGATAATGAAAAATACATGAAAGTGCGTCATTTTATAACCTATGACGTTTTGTGAAAGATGATTTGCCCCTTCAGCATGAAATAAATGAAATTAATCAAGTCAAACATTAAAAGCAGGTATTTCAAAATCAACACGGTAAATGTTTTTATCTGATTTTTTCTTTTTCGCAGATAAGTATAAAATTGACCTTCATTTACGTTGTTGTAAACAACGACTCAAGTGGTCAAGGCACGCAAAAATTCAGGGAGGGAATAAAAATTATATTTCACTTAGTCTGTAGCTGTGTAAATTACATTCAAAAACTAAAACCTTTTCATAGTTTTTTTTTTTCTTTTACTTGGAAAAAAAAAGTCACTCAACGATCACATAAATAAAAAGAAGCATATATAACAACATTACAACACACACTTTAAACTCTTTACCCAACAACAAAATTTCAGACTTTTCCCGATTGAAAGCACTTGCAGATAATATATTGATTGTGGATCAAAGGATGGGATTCGTCAGTGAAATGGTAGAAAACATTGTTGGAAAAGGAGAAAATGCTGGTTACCAGCGTTTTCTCCTTTTCCTACGATGTTTTAAAGGACTCATTTTTTGGGGTCGATAAAACTGAGGATTGTGTGGTAAAGGGTTAAGCCTAAAAAAAGTAGGCCTTAGAGGAAAGGATTCTAAAACCGTAGAGTTTCCCTGCAATGGATAAAATTGCGTAAGCTATAAAGAGAATTAGGAATGGGATAGGGTGAAACAAGTATGACTGATTCGTAAAGCCTCGGGATAAGTTTTTTATTTGATCGCGTTCAATCATTCAGACATCAAGTAATTATGTCTGGGAAGTGGAAATGAGCTTCAGTCTCAGTATCTCAGTAAATATGTCGGTTAGTTTAAACATATTTATTGATTAATAATTTACAATATGTCATAAAATACAGTACAATTCAATAGGATAGGAACAAAAGCATAGCTTATATAAATTGATTGATTGATTATATGGCCTTTTATGCCATTTTCAACATTATTTTGGGTGTATCGCGGCAGCCAGTGCACCTATCTATGCCTCCCTGGAATTTCTTTTACCAGTACTTTGCACAGTATTCTTCCAAAGCCACTGGCTGGTTTCCCACGTAATCGTCGTCGATGACAAGGATCAGCGGTGAAAGAGGAATGAAGCCTGTCATCAGGGTCCGTATTCACCAACCATTCTTAAGAACATTCTTGGTCTTGTTCTTCAAAATTTTCCAGATTTAAAAGTAACACACCTTCTGATTGGCTAAACCATATGGTTTAGCCAATCAGAAGTTGTGTTACTTTCAAACTTGGAAAATCTTGAAGAATAAGTCTAAGAACGTTCTTAAGAATGGTTGGTGAATACGGACCCAGGACTCTTCTTTGTTTATTGGCTATCTCAATACATATTCTGCTATGTACTAGAATACTTTACTTGTGTTCAATAACTAATAATCTTTTTGTTTGTTTGTTTGTTTAATTACCTTCAGATACAAATTATTTTCCTTTATCCACTTTCAACAATGTGATATGCTTAGCTTTCCCAAAATTATGTTTTTCTTGTTTATTACATACATACAGCTATCTCAGTTACATTTAATGTTATACAGCTACCAAAGTATTTCAAAACAATAAAGTATGTAGCAGTCTATACAGCCTATCTGAACAGCGCCATCAACCCTATACTGTATGGGGGCTTCAATGAGAACTTTAGACGAGGGTTCAAGGACGCATTTAAATGTTATTTGTGGAAGAGAAGAAATGCCGTTGCCCCATGTATGTATATTTCAATATTATGTTATACATAATCAGCTTACAATCACGAATTTGATGCCCCTTGTTGAACTCAGACCGTTTTTGGCATTCACTGTCCAGAAAAGAGACAATTCATTTGGTTTGACTTTTGGGAGAATAATTGGCCAGCATAAAAGCCTAAGTCTGAAACAATTTTTGACTTGTACTTTTGAAAGGAACTTATTTAAGATTTGTTCACTGAACACTGAAAATTGAAAAGATATTTATTTTGAAAACTTCATGCTCCTTCTGACGGTTTATATTTTTGTGTAGAAAATGATTTTCTTATTTTTTTTCTCATTGCTGTCAAAATTTCAGTAATCTATGATTCTCTTTTTAACCTGTTTTGGCTGATAGTCACCACACATGGGCAAACCACGTGTTTTCCTTTAAAAAAAAAAAGATGGCTTCTGTTGGTAAAATCGACAATCTTTTCATTATACCATGGCTAACGTCCAGATATATGGTATATACATTTTTTTTTTAATATTTCTATTACTTGGACAAATTTACAGTAGAAACAATAGTGGCCGGTAAGAAGTTTTGCCTAGTGTATGCAACAATTTAGATCTCCGATACAAGCATAAGAACTGTTTCCTCGGTGCAAGTTTACCACGACTATCGAATTTCACTATCCAATTGGAAGTACTTTTGGACGATAAACTGAATGTGACCGCAATGACCAATTGCATCTTCTAAAGGATAGAAAACGTTATAGGGTTACCCAGCATTTTCTCTTCTTCCAAAACAAGTTTTCAAAACAATTCAAAGTTCAATTGCATGTACATGTATGTTGTTTACAATATTTATGTGTTTTGCTCTAGTTTTCTGCATATACCATATTTATATTTTCAGTATTTCACAGTATTCATATGCGGCTTTCGATCTATTTTCAGCGGGAGCCGAGCGAAACAACCAAGGTTCGAACACTACAGCTGTCGGAGGGTCTCTTATTTGATTCAAAGATTTACTATTAATTCGATTTTGTTTTCTCAAGAACACTTATCATATACATGTATATATGCCATTTGAATACAATGTGTTTTCAGTGCCTGATAACAATTTTATTGTGTCACGAGTCAATCCCTCTTTTAACCCTTAACCTGCTAAATAATTTTACAATGAAACTTTCCAGCCAATAGTATAAAACCCAAATATTGCTATTTCAACGTTATTTTGGGGGAAAATTATCTCCTAATCGGACAATGTAGATCAAGATCAGTCTGCACGTTCTGTGCAGTCTGATATTGATCTACGCTGGCCACAAAAGCGCCTTGAGTCCCGCTTAGTAGCTCTAAGTTCAAAAGGAAAGTGACGGTAAATGACGAAAGAAATCACACTACCGGCATTATGTAATTCTTGTTTGTTTGGTGTGTCTAAGAGTATTTCAGCTACATGTATATATCGGATTCCAGTGGACATATCCATACCTCCGTGACATTCATCCGAAGTCAAATTACTGTCTAAATCAATCATTTTTTTCTGCCGAGAAAGGAAGTGCGGAGATTCAATTAAAAAATTGCTCGTTACTATTTATACCTCCTTCTGATCTCAGTATCTGTAAAAGCTTGATCCGTATTATTAAATCATATCAGAATATTGTCTTTCGTAGCATACTTAAAGTTTAATAATTATGTAATTCTCTATTCTTAAAACTTTAGCAAAGGACAAAATGTTAGACTGGTCCAAATTAAAAGCGTTTGTAAACGACAAATCAGACGTGGCTCAAGAACTAAAAGTTTCGTCTGAAAGGGTAGAAAACATTGTGGGAAATGGAGAAAATGCAATGTTTTTCGAGGCCTCCCTTTTCAGGGTCGTTAGAAGTCGGGATTGTGTGGTAAAAGGTTAAAAGAGATGTGGAGACGGCAGGGGGCGGGGAAACTAGCACATCAACGTTTTCGTTCCCATCTGAGTATCTCTATTGCCTCGAATTATTCATAGTGATTGTTGTGAGCCTGTGTCATTAACTGCATGAATATGGCTATTTTCATAAACGTGTTTAACCAAAGTAGGTTTTCCCTGCTTTTGCATTTAAACGTTTCACCTCCATAGCCGAAACCAGTGGCTGCAAATATCGTGCAGCCTGATCTTGGATTTAAACCGTTCGCTCGGTTAGTCAAGCCTAGAAGAGAAGAATCTGTCGAAGTTCCTAAGGATTGTATTTTGAGCTATCGTAAGAAGTTGAGTTTATATATTTGGCGCTGAAAGACCGAAGTTTCCAGTAATTTAGGGGTCCTGTGAAGCTCAGTGGTTAAGGTGTTTGATCAACAATCCAAACGTTCATTGTTCGATCTTCAGCAGCAGCACTTGTTTTTCGAGGTAATATTCTCGAGCAGGTTCAAAATGCAGAGCCGGAGCCAAGTGTTTTTAAACTCTGGGGAAAAAAACACATCCATTAGTTAGCTGTTTGCGTCATAGACTGAAATGATGTTGAAAGCGGCACAAACATCAATCAAAGAAATGCAATATTCGATATATTCCCTTGGTCGAATTATCAATGTACTGAGGTACACAGCGTGTAATAATGCTATACTAGCAATCAAAGGACTCGAAGTCCTGAAAAGCGAAAATGTGCAGGATAATAACAGGGGCAACTACTGTTAAGAGAAATGAGACTTATTTTTCCATCACATGTAATACACTTTAACTTATAAATGAAATATTGTATATCAATTACATAACGGAACAAGCAGGAGTGCAGAAAATCTAAAAGCTATAACTAAAAGTAGAATGCGTGGAAGACATGCGCGATTTACATGATGTTGTACCAGTTAGATCGATCATTGCACGCGGTTTTGTGATACGAATCTGTAAAAGAAAAACAGCAGGTCTTCCTCATTTTTCATCCCTCACACATTAAAAAGGATACTCACATCTTTACTTGCCTATCTGTGGAATCTTGTTTGATTGTTAGAGTGTTCTTGCTGTGAGGAAAAGGAACCGCTATAGAACGATAACGGATACCTACCAAGATCTCTTGAAGCGCGTATTAGTATTTCATGTGCATGTACATGTATATTACACTTGACAGTCAACGCTACTAACCTCAGATCACGCGCCACTCAAGGTACGAAATGTCCGTTTGGAGACGTATTCATAATATTTTGCGACAAAAAATGTCCATGTAATTTCGGACTGTTTCTCAGAAATACGCCCGATGCTTTCAGGAGCAAAGCCACAGGGTAACTGCAAACTTCCAAAAGTGGCACAAAGTCTCAAGTAGGAAAAGAACACTGTGAGAAAAGGAGCACTCGCATGAAGGGAGCAAGTTGTCCTTTTTCTCAAAGCTGTCTCCAATCATAATTGTAGCGTGTGTAAACAATATTTGTATGATAAATGATCAATGAAAATACTATGCATTACCTTCAAGACAAATGGCGAACTTGGCACGGCAAAGTTTGTCCACCCAGATGGACTTACTGTCGAATCCCCAGCTCTTGCCAGCCTGACATGGATACTTAGACAAAGATCTGTACACCCGAATAAACTTGACTTTACCTCCCTCGTAGCTATACTTCTTACGCTTAAAGCTCCAGCTCTCACATGTCTTGAAGATCAATTTACCGTCACAATGCAAGGAACCTGCGAAGTACAAATAACGCGTCCACATCCTGCGAAGTTTTATACAACAACTGATTTGAGGCTTTCAGTTTTAAGTCGGTCGATTTTCGACATCATTTACACTGTCACCAAGCAAAATTGACTAGAACAGCTTTTTTTAAACTGTTGCATACTAATCCTCATATCAGCTTAAAATATAAAAGGGATACACTTACATTTCTTTTATCAAAACTGTAATAAGCCACAGTCTGGCAAAGGGGGCTGAATGCCCGCGCACTAGTTACCTAGGTAAACAGCACGTGCCATTCAAGTAGAGGGAAATATGACGTAATTTACGCTATATTTCTCGCGCTTAACGTAATATTGTAATGCGTTGTTATGTGAGAGAGGTACGTCACCGGGAATTACCGGAAACAACAGTACTGGATTTTGATGAAACTACAAACAAAAAAGGGGTTAGGAGTATGCAATAAATAGAATATTTTGTTTTCGGAGAAATATCGAAATTTATTTCATCGACTAAACATCGTCGGTGCGCCACTCGTGAATATACACCGAAACAGACAAGTAATTATCCGCTATGTCTTAAAAACCGGCTGACTCATGAGATACGGTGGTCTTTTTACCAAAAGAAAATTTACCAAAAGGAAAAAGTTTCGACATTTATGGTCGATAGTTTTTGCAAGATCTGTTAAATCTCCTTTTCACAGAACATGACTCAAGTCCATGTCTTCGAAGTCGTCTGCTGCCAGTTGTTTCTAAAGCTTGTGCGTTAATCAGACTGTGCATTGCACTTATTTCGATACCAGAGGTAAAAATAAGAGTATTATTCTAGGTTTGAACTAGTACTTTATCAAAAAACTCTCCCTTGTTTTCGATGGAATATACCCAGTACGAAAAATCTTATCTTACACACGGTTGAGATAAGTGATTTTTAATAGTTTTTTTAAATTTTTCTTGTGATTTGTAAGCGACTTGTGCAACATCATACAATACTCCAGTCTTAATCCTTTTTCAGTAAAACAAAAGGGCTGTGCATATTAAAGCACGCAGATGACGTGTTGGATATAACGTAAAATCATCTCATGAACTTAGCTAGTGAAAGGATCGGAAACATCGTTTTACGTTCTATTTCTTTATGATAACAGCAATTAGAAGATCAATAAGATAGGTGTATCCTACCGCTTCCTTTTCCTCTACCATCGTCATTACCACCTCTGTCATCATCATCGCCATACTTGCCATCGCCATGTTTACCATCGCCGTATTTGCCATCGCCATGTTTACCATCGCCGTATTTGCCATCACCATGTTTACCATCGCCGTATTTACCATCACCATGTTTACCATCGCCGTATTTGCCATCACCATGTTTACCATCACCATATTTACCATCACCGTATTTGCCATCTCCATGTTTACCATCACCTCCTCTATCATCATCATCATGTTTACCATCACCATATTTTCCATCTCCATGTTTACCATCACCATATTTTACATAACGATATTTACCATCACCATATTTTACATAACGATATTTACTATCACCATATTTACCATCCCCATGTTTACCATCACCGCCCTTATCATCGTCGTCATGTTTACCATCACCCTTTGTATAGCCACTTTTTATCTGAAATTGATGAACAAGTTAATTTACCTGACCAGACTGCTCATATTGTCGACTAAATATCTTGCAATGTGGTTAACTAAATGAGCCTACTTTATCCTTGTAGTGTCTTCGTTCTGTAGTGCCACACCTTTGGCCCTATTCATCAACGATTCATTATTGTGTTATAATTCTAAATCTTCAGACCGGTAATTTTTTCCATCTGAGATGGAGTTAAACAGCCAATCAAGGGACTCATCTTGGACTGTGCAGCTAGAGTTGAAATGATTGGTGATTACATTCCCCTCCAATCGCCGTTTTGTGTATCTTATGTTCCCTACGAATTTATGCGGCAGATTTGTAAGTTACAAATGAACCATGTTCTGTGGAAAGGGGCCTTAATGCATCTGCAAAAAGTATCGACCCAGGTCAGCCTGCGCAGTCCGCGCAGGCTGACCTGCGCCGAAACTTTTCGCCATAGATCGCTTTTCTGAGTGTCCAGGGATCAGTCTACCCCATCATTCTGTTGATTGTTAAAAAGTGGCTAATATGGATCCATGATCATGTGATGACTTGCTTGGTATCATTCATCGAGAAGATACAACAAGCCCCCTTTTGCCAGGGTATGGCTCAAATATTTAAGAATAAGGACTAGGAACATATTGAGTCAGAACAGTTTACAATCATACCCGTGCATCAATAAGCCAAACCGTGTTTTGCTATTTCTAATATCAATTAACCCTTTATCAGACGGTAAAATTTTGGCCTTGTCCAATTTGAAAGCATTTGCAGACGACAATTTCGATGTGGCTCAAATGGCACAATTTTTCTTTGATGGGGTAGAAAACAATTTTTTCAAAAAGCTCCTTTCCCAGGGTCGTTGTAAGGCGGCATTGTGCGGTAAAGGGTTAAAAGGAATTCGTGGGTGTCGGTACGCTCATATCTCTTGTTCTTATACATATGAGCAATGCCCTGTAAAGGAGGGTTTAATGCATCTGCAAAAAAATATTTCAACCTGTGTCACCCTGCGTCCCATGTAGAGACTTTTTGCTATCAGTAAATTTTCTGCAAAGGATCATTTTATGTTATGATTCAGCCGTTAGTAGCTATATAGGCAGGCACCTGTGATTAATAGTCTAGGTAGTTGGTTGCAGTTACCCGGACATGCATAGGGAACTGGTAATGACCATTAAAAACCGAATAGCGGCCGAAAAAGCAATGCATGTGTTAAAATGCATTTACATTTAAGTCATGCCATTTAGAAGTATGGAAAATATTGAGAAGATGACAATCTGTTATTGTGTGATCGGTCCAAGTGTTAGTCGCTGGTAGAAAAATGAATCTTAAATTCAGGCAAAAAGTTAACAAAAGATAGCGCGACGTGGCAACTTTTAAATCAGTTTTGAAATTAGTTTTTCTGCTAGCGACTAACGCTTGGACCGACTGTGCAATAACAGATTGTCATCTTCACAATAATTTCCATTTTTTCAAATGGCATGATTTAAATCTAAAAGCATTTAACACCCGCTTTTTATTTTTACCTTTTGCAGCTATTGTTACTTTTAGTAGTATTTCCATTACATTTGACCTAGATCCATATTCAACAACCATTCTTAAAAACATTCTTAGTCTTATTCTGGAGAATTTCCTAAATTTGAAAGAAGCACAACTTCTGAATCGCTAAACCATTTGGTTAAGCCAATCAGAAGTTATGTTACATTCAAATTTAGAAAATCTGGAAGAGTAAGACTAAGAATGTTTTTAAGAATGGTTGGTGAATACGGACCCTGGTCACTTATTACCTACACTGCCCTGTTGCAGCAGATCTATGCCCGTATGGTTAAATGGCTAATAACGGTCAGCCATCTTGATATCACTTCCCTGTTGGATTTGTATAAATACCAAGCAATTTAACATTGATCTTTAGCGCATGTACCCGCACGCCTGAGGAAACGAACTAATCTTTATTAGAACTCTTAACCTTTGATGTTGTTTGTTAGAACTCTTAACCTTTGTTATTTTTTTTAGACAGATGGACCCATATTATGCAAAGGCTTGCTGGTCATAGTGCATTACGTTGGTGCATTAAACCCCCTTTTCACAGAGCGCCATGCTCTAGTGAAAGGGGTTCTCTGTGAAAAGGGGCTTAATGCGTCTGCAAAAACTAGCGACCCAGGTCAGCCTATGCAGTCCGCACAGGCTGACCTGTGCTGATACATTTTGCAATAGGTCACTTTTCTGCATGCCAAAAGACCAGTTTGCCTCATGATTCAGGCGTTTATTTTTGTCAGACAAAGATTTGAAAGTGTACATACATAAGCGTATTTATACACCTTGCCATGGGAACTACTTTTCAGTTTTTGACTGTAGTGGTCTCCTTTACCATGATGGTTATGGAAAGTACCCTGGGAGAAGGCAATCAACACCGCCAGGACGCCCATCGCAATCGCCAGCTTCATTCTGTAGAAACAGAATACATGAATTGATATGAATGAAACAAACGAAGGAACCTGGCGGCTTCATCTTGTTCTTATCTATCTTACTTTCTTTCCCTCAGAATTGGTTGTCTATTTTCATAAATATTTATATGTTTATGCTTTTTGTCAGGTATAAAAAGTATCTAGTTAGCTTCATTTTCAAAAGTATCACCAAACTCAGCTGTATTCTTTACTCAGGATGTATTAAAACCTTTTACCACACAATCCCGAGGTTTAACGACACTCAGACAGAGGCCTTTTCCCACAACATTTTCAATCTTTTTTAGAGACAAATCCCATCATATGAGCCACATCTGATTTGCTGCTTGCAATTGCTTTCAACTGGGAAAAGTCGGATATTTTGTTGTGTGATAATAGTTGCATGATTAGAACAAGGGGGAACAGCCGTGATTGACATCATTCGCCAACATCTGAGACATCTTTTCTTACAAATCGAAGGAGTGCATACATGTAAGTGTACATAAGAGTATGCCTAGCTAAACAGCTTCTTACTCGGTCTTAGCTCAAGTGAACCTTTTTTTTCCCAAAGAATTGAACTATTGGGATAATTTCTAAAGAATGACATATTTTGACCACATGCATGAACACTGACAGAAATGAGATAAGTATGAAACGATGTTTGTAGGCATCGCTTATAGACACGTGTTTATAAACATTATTGGCGATAGATGGCGCACTCTGGACGCCTAACGCCCGACGCAGAACCGTGAACCATCATACAAGCTATGAAAAGTTTGAAATAATTCAAACAAATCAATCAAATTGGACAACTGTATTTATTATGAATGACATGATATTCACGATTAATTTTTTATAAAAAGAAAATATCTGATTCTAGAGGAACTAATTCCCGTTTGCGGTCAAACTGTCGTTAATGGGTTTGAGACATCATAAGCAAAGAGACAACAGTGGTCTTTCTACGTAAAGTCTACCTACCTTGAAAACGGTATTAATTGCTTCCAGAAAAAAAAGCTGTTTGCGTTCGGCGTGAAAAAACCGAAATGATTTCGAGACAGCGGAACACCTTAATAGTCTAGTTTTTGTCCAATGGCTGATCGATGATGACAGTTGTGAGGTGCACGTAACTCCAAGTTTCACTCTTTACGACACGACAAAATTTCGGATTTGTCCAAACTGGAAACATTTGCAGATGACAATTAAAGGTGGAAATTCTCTTTGATAGGGTAGAAAAAATGTGGCAAAAAAGGAGAAAATGCTGGTCACCAGCATTTTCTCTTTTTCCCACAATGCATTCGAAGGCTGTCTTTTTCCAGGGTCGTTAAAACTCGGGATTATATGGTATAGAGTTGACATGTTTCTTGGTGATGTAAACGAGATGGCCGTGAATAGGATTACAAGCTTTTAACGTCATTATTTACGCAAAGATGTTGCTGATCAGTTGTTTAACTGTAATATCATATGTTCTTACGGAACAGGCGCGGGCAACAGCTTTTCTTTTTCGCTTTAAAGAAAATTGTGTCTGGCGAAATGAACAGGTTTTTCACCTTTCCGATTTAATCTAACACAGACAAAAGAAAAAAAGACGTGTCACTGAGGACTGACTGATGCTCCCGAAAATAATATAACCTTTTCCTGTGAGCTGTGAACATGAACATTGACTATGGACATAACTGTTAAAAACACCTTTGACTTTGCCACGACCTTGACGGCTGCCCTACGGACACAGTTCTTGTACGCTACATGTCGTCCTGTCCTTATGCTGTTGTCACTTCTGTACAATTTTATTGCAACTCAATCAAAATTGATAAAATAAAAAGGCCGGACACGAATATAATCCCCCCAAAATCCTGTTTTTAAACATAATTTGACCTTGTTATGATCTTGACCTTTGACCTACTGACGTGGTTCTTAAACACGACACATCGTTTGATGTTGTTGTCAGTTCTACAAAGTTAAACTGAAATCACTTACAATTAAAAGGGTTACTTGCCGGACCCGAACGCTAAACCCCCAAAACACATTTGACCTTGCTGTGACCTTAACCTTTAACCTACGTGAATGAATTCTGCGCATGACGCATCGTCTCGATTAGGGTGATATTTGTTTAAAGTTATTTTTTAAGTTACTTATACGAAAAAAAAATGCTATAGCACGGAAACGAAAGCAGACGGACGGACAACACAAAAAAGCATATTTCCTGATCTTTGTCTTTTTTTTTTTGGGGGGGGGGGAATAAAAATATATATGATTAATATGAAAATTTGTCGAGTCGACACTTTTAACATTATCTTAGCCATATCACGGCGACTGCTCATTTATTGGTGTTTTCTGGGTTTCACATGTCTTCGGCTTGCACTCTGAGGTTTCTTGCTCAAGGCCACTCCCAAGAAAAAACTACCCTCACGGACGAGGATCAAACCCAAAATTCCTGGTTCTATATTCCACACCTAAACCACAGGATCCCTGAAATGTCGACATGGTATGAGAGGGCCATTTAAGAAGTTCAAGTAATAGGTAAATGATGCTCAATACTTCAAAGTAAGTTAATCATTATCATGGTAAAACACGACAAAATGTGCTATCGGACTATGAAGAACAATATCAGCGTCGACAGACCGTACGTACACTTTTCGATGCAGTGAGATTTTTCAGCTAAAAATATTAAAATTGAAATATGTTGGTCTTTACTATTTTTTAAAACGTTCTTTGACTTCATTTAGCAGTTTATAGGGCACGTCTAGATTTTTTTTCAGTTTTAAGTAACACGTGTGAAGAGTACAAAGCATGTTTTTCTCCCTGCAAGCGTTAAACACTGGACGATTACATGCAATATAAGGTTGCAAATTTGGCGGTTTCACACAAAAATTGCTGAATAAATAGAATGAAGATTTCCAGCCAATAGTATTATACCAAAACATTACCATCACAAAATGCCTGTTGGTGGAAAAAAAACTCACTCTATCATACAGTGTAGATACAAGATCAGACTGCCCGTTCTGTGCAGTCAGATCTTAATCTACATTGTCCACACAAGAGCATTGAGTCACGCTTGGCTGCCAAAGAGTTAAAGAAGAAAGGGATGGTGTTTTTTAATCGGTAATTCCGCTTTACTTTTATGAGATCAAATATGGCGTCATCATACTTATTTGAATATGATCCGGCATAGTGGACAGGACTATTGATCACGTGACATTCCCACAAACCGTCGCGAAATCTAAAAATACCTAAAGAGGCTAGGTGTCCCATTAAGGAATTACCATAAAACACTTTCTTTTAACCTTTCACTTCTCTCTCTTATATATCTTTTAATCGTTTGTCAGATATAGCATGACTAAATTTAGTGATACAACGTTTTCGACGTTTGGTTTGTTTACGAAAATCTGAAAGGTACCCTGGGATCGTTCACTCATTATCCTGAAAACATTCGTGAAAAAAGGATAAAACGGTAGAAGATCAGCTGGGTCCGTATTCACTAACCATTCTTAAGAATATTCTAAGTCTTACTCTTCAAGATTTTCTAAACTTGAAAGTAACACTTCTTCTAATTGGCTAAACCAAATGGTTTAGCCAATCAGAAGACGTATAACTTTCAAATTTAGAAAATTCTGGAGAATAAGACTAAGAACAGTCTTAAGAATGGTTGGTGAATAAGGACTCACGTTTTTTGCGATCTTGGTCTATGTCGTGCCTCCAAAGTCCATAGTTTTTCTTCAGGCGCTGAAAGGATTATTTTTTATACTTGAATGATTTTTACCTTGAAGAAATGCAGCTTAGCATTTCTAATTTCTCACATGAGCAATCAGAAATGCAACCACACTGTACATTTTATTTTTTCGGAAGGAATGCCGTAAACCTGGTTAACCCTGAGAGAGCAAAATCAAACCAAACAGACATTGTCGTTTTAGCGAAATGAAGACCATAATAAGAGCAATTTCAAAACTACCATTGCCAAGAGTGTCTTAGCGTAGCGGACAATGTAGATCACAGATTATACTACAAGTTTTGAGCAGTCTGATCTTGATATGCACTGATCGAAACGTCAACTCTACTTGTAAAAGGTGCTTTAAGCGTTAAATCTCTCTGCGCCGAAGACAATAAGCCATGCTCTGGGAAAAGGGGAGTGTATACATTTCTGTGAGGCATCATACCAAGCAAGTAGTAATACAATAATGAGCCCATTTAACTCTTTACTTAACATCAAAATTTTAGACTGGTCCAAATTGAAAGCATGTGCAGACGACAAAATAAATGTTACCAAAAATTTGAACTTTGTTTTGGGAAGCACAGAAAACATTGTGGGAAAAAGGGTTCTTTCTCAGGGTCGTTAGAAGTCGGGATTGTGTGGTAAAGAGATAATTTATTACCAAACAACGGACTGAATCATGAGGTAAACTTGTCCTTTGACACACAGAAAATTGCAAAGAGTTTCGACTCATTTCAGCTTGTGCTAAATGCGCAGGCTGACCTGGTCGATACGTTTTGCAGATACATTAAACCCCCTTTTAAAGAGCATGGCTAAAAAAACTTGAACTCTTTCGACGGCTGGAAAAACATTCCACAGACACTAATACATATTTTAGCTCCACTGGCAGAAGGCCAGCGAGCTTAGGTCATGGCCATGTGCTAGGCGTGCGTACGTGCACCTGTCCGTCTGTTCGTCCGTCCGTCCTTCTGCTATAAAACCGCAATTTGAAATGCATCAAAATTGGTCAAAATGATCTTTTAGCTGACCATTTTCATATTGTTTGATGTGATTTGGTCCAGCAAAAAACGTGGCTGCTTATTTGCACTAGTGATGAAAACAATGTTTAAAGTAATAATTATTCCCGTTTTCTTCATGACAGTGTGTCTGACTGAAATAATGTTGAAAGCGGCGTAAAACACCATTCAATCAATCAATCAATCATGACAGTGTGTACATGTAACCACTTACTGATTTTCCCTTGATTTTCATACAAGACTAACATGGTTGCTATTGTCTATTCAAGTTATTTGGAAACGAAATATTCAGTTTTCATTCACGATGATTAACTTGTTGTTAACCCGTATCCTGCTAAATAAGTTAAATAAAACTCTCAAGCTGATAGTAAAAACCCGAATAATGTAATTTCACTTATTTTTTTGCAGAAAATACATCTCCTTGTCGGACAGTGTAGACCCAAGATCAGACTGCACATTCTGTGCAGCCTGATCTTGATCTACACTGTCCTTAAAAGGTCAGTGAGTCGCGTTCAGCAGCTTTAAGGTTAATAGTTATGCTCTGGTGAGATATGTGGATGAAATTCTTCGCCCTGTTGTAGTGCCAAATGTGCAACAGGACTACGTATCTTACAGCGTGACAATGCAGCCAGAGTTTGTCGAGACTTTGTGACAATCCACAGCATTAACCCACTCTACTGACAGCCTTACAGTCCAGATTTGTTCCTTTATTGAACATCTATGGGATGAACTGAACAGGAGCGTGGAAAGGCATCAAAATCCCTCCACTACTTTGACGAACTATGAACTGCTTTGCTGGAAGAGGGGAAAAATATTCCCGTTAGAAAGATAAATGCACTTATGAAATCCATGCATAGGAGGATCAGGGCGAGAACGGCATTCGAGATGTTGAATGGGTCGATTTCATTTTGCGAATTATGTTTCAACGACTTGTGAATTATTGGTCACATTCTGATGATATTTGAACGATTTGTTGATTAAAGATTATTTGTTAAACTGATATAAACTATTCATCTAAATAATGTATGAGTTATAGACCCAGAAAGTTCACACTGCGTTTCTGTATTGACTGACTATATATATATACGTAGCCCCAAAAATAAGGGAACACTTTTACTTGTTTCTTCTGAAATGATGTGACAGAATGACTTTACCTATCAAAATTTTAGCACATTCCAAGAGCAACGATATGCCGTATAATCTCCAGTATGTCCGTCAGGTTTCGTGCAGGCGTTGCTGCAGACGGAGGTCACACCCGATAAAGACTTAAATTCCATATATGTAATATATTTTAGGTAAAATAAAGAAAGACCATAAGATGAAATACTAGGGTTCCCTTATTTTTGATTCTATTTATATATTACCTCTAACGTATCAGCTTAAATGTTGTTGTAAACCAAAAAGCCCATGAAAATAAGCGTGACGGGGATTTATACGTAAAATTTAAAAAGACTTAGCATTGCAAAAGGGTATCTCATGTACATCAGCCTTCTGAAATCCCCACTCAGGGCAGCAAAACTCGTGTAAGCAAGAAATTCTCAACCATGACATGTAGCTATTAGTCATATTGTCTGCTTTAAACGAAACTAAGATTTATTTGAGCCTTGTCTTGGCAAAGGGGTGCTTAATGCATCTCCGTGATGCAATATGCTAAGCAAGCCATCATACAATTATAGGACCATAAAATTGATTTTGTCTATTGATAAGCCGGGTCATGAGGTAGATTGGTCCTTTGGCATGCAGGAAAGTGACCAATAGCACGAAGTTTCGGCCTTGGTCAGTCTGCGCGGACTGCGCAGGCTCACTCCGTTCGATACTTGTTGCAGATGCACCAAGCCCCCTTTTCACAGAGCATGGCTCATTTATTTATTCATTTATTTATACACTTATTCATCAATTTATTTATTCATTTATTTGTTACGAAAGAAAGAAATGTGGCTGACTGGAATCAAATTAACAATGTACAGAAAACAGGTTTGATATCAGAAAACGAAACAGCTCTTCATTCTTCCGACAATATTTCTAATTGTATAAGCTGCATAAAATAGAGGATAATTGTCTGTTTCGGTGTATGAAATAAATTTCTTTCGTCGAGTGAAAATATTGCCTGTGCTTTTCACGAGGTGAAAGAAATTGCGATCATACACTGAAAAAAAAAAAAATCCTATTTCTTTCATGCTTTTCACTTTAACCTTTCTTTCACGTCTATTTTTTTGCTCATCGTGAAAAATATAAGCAAAATAACCTATTCAGTCTAGTCGGATATGGACTAGCTGTAATAATGACGCCATGGTGATGTAGTCTGGATTACCTGCCTCTACCACTACTCTTAAAGTATGGCAGGGTACCAGACTATGAGTGATGTTGACCATGTCGTAAAACTTGACGTTCACCCGCTAAGAAATTATTCATGTTCTATAAATATTCTCGGCATGTCAAAAATATGAAAGTTATAACATTCACCTGTGAATCAACTCTAAGGACATAATTCACTGTTAGATTTCTATGAAATACTGAAAAGCCTAAAAGAGTGCGTCTTTTATCCCCAATCAATTCTAGTTACTTATCAAAACTCCTGTGGTTCTTGGATGTTTTTTTTTTGTCCTTTGAAATGTTTTAGATGAAATAGAATTTGACACTTTCGAAAGTATTAAAAAAACACACACATACACATTTTTTAATAATGTTTTGATCTTTTAATTATTTTTAATACCAAACGAAAAGTAAATAAAAGATGGAGTGACCTTGCAACTTTTAACCCAGTTTTGAAATTAATTTCTCTGCCAGAAGCTATCAAATGGACCGACCGTGCAATAACAGATTGTTATCTTCACAATAATTTCCATACTTTCCAATGAAAGATTTGAATTAAAATGCATTTTAACACCTGCTTTGTTTACTTTCGGCAGCTATTGTTACTTTAAGTGTCATAATAAATCCAGCACCAGCACGTCTTGTGTTGGCTGTTTTGATTCATGCTGTCAGTAAAGCAAGGTCTGTTGTCACTCAGCATACTGGAACTCTAGCGATACAATTACAACTATATCATGTTTATCGCGTAATATCAGACTGAAACCTAATCAAATATTCGAAAAGACTAAGGCCCGTGTTCACCCATCATTCTTAAGAAGGTTCTTTGTCTCTTTCTCCAAGATTTTCTATATTTGAGAGTTGTACAACTTCGATTGGCTAAACCTACGAATAAGGCTAAGAACGTTCTTAAGAATGGTTGGTGAATACGGGCCAAGGGAAAGTACAAGCCTTGCAAGACAAAGATAACGTGGCGAAACAGAGAGGACTAGTTTAACGATAAGACGTTATCTTTTCCACCATAGCGACAAGACATTCTGAAGAGATAACATGTAACAAGCAAAAACAGTGAGACCAATTAAGAAAATGTTCAGTTTCAGCATTTTCCCCCTTTGTTTCTATGGCTTCTATTTTGTCTTTTCTTAGGTCCTCGATTAATTTCTCATTCCTAGTTTTGTATAGGGACAATTATCACAATAAAGACTTAAAACTTTTTTTTCTCTTTGGTAAGAAGGGACTGACACTTTTGCTATGACAAACATATGGCATTTGAAATAAGAAAGTTTATAATCTTCTCTAAACGATCTGGCACTGCACTCAGGCAACACAAGATGCTAGCAATCTTTCGTATACCAGTTATTCGGGCGCGGAAAACTTTTATGGTAGACATTGAGTTCTGGCACAATGGGAATTGAAACACTCGCCCATCATACGATCTACAATATAAGCAAAACAAACAGAAGTCTTCCTATTGATGAAAATGACGAATTTGACTATTTGGATTACAACTGGACATTTCCAAACGACTTTTTCGCTCAAAATGGGGAACAGCCGACATTCGAAGTGGCACTTAAATGCGTATTTTACGCCATCGCCATGTTCCTCGCACTTTTTGGCAATTTGGCGATCATCGTTGTCGTAATACGGACGAAGAGTTTGAGAACAAAATTCAACATTTACATAGTTAATCTCGCCGTTGCGGACTTTTTTATTCCTATAGTTTCAATGTGGTTACATCTTGGAAATAATTTACACGATCAATGGGCATTTGGACGCGGCTTGTGCAAAATCCATACCTTTATACAGGGTAAGTGTACATGTTTATGAGCCATGCTCTGTTAAAAGGGAGCTTAATGCATCTGCACAAAGTATCGACCAGGTCAGCCTCCGCAGTCCGCACAGGCTGACCTGGGCCGAAACTTTTCGCTATTGGTCAATTTTCTGTATGTCCAAGGACCAGTCTACCTCATGATTCTGTCGGTTATTAGAAATCGGCTATTATAGATCCATAATTATGTGATGGCTTAACTGGTATCATGCATAACGGAGATGCATTAAGCCCCCTTTTGCCAGAGCATGGCTCATACCTATATGGTCTTTTGCCTTGCAGAAAAATTACCAATGACAAAAAATGTCGGCCCATGTCAGCCTGCGTGGATTGCGCAGGCTTACATAATTATGTCGATACTTTTTGCAGATACATTCAGCCCCGTTTTCAAATTTTGACCTTCATCTGCAGTATTTATGTCCTCTGGAAATCTGGTGATTACTGGTTTTTCAAATAGTTTTAGCGATGCTGGAGAGCTTTCTCGCCCTCCTGTTTCATTCTATGCCAAGCAAACTTATTATCCCATATGCTGTGTTTTGTCTAATGAAATGATAAGGTCCCCATCCTCGTGGATTTTGATTCGTTCATTCGTTTCCGCTGGTTTCCCATTTTGTTTCCATAATACTTGAGGTTTCGATTCTCCTCTAGCTGGATTACAGTGAAAGATGGCCGGAGAATGAGCAGATTTGGTCGTACCAACTGGTTCTTGTCTGAAATTATCCCGAAGAACAGCTTCTTTGGTGGTTGCATATCTACTGATAGCTGAGCCATGACTGTTTGTAGCTTTACAAAAGTATACTTTGACATCCGCTTTGTTGTTTTGATGTGGATCAATCGCAGAAAGAACAGCCGGTCCGGAGTATCATCTGGTGGTCGCCCCAAACAAACATCTTGTCATTTTTGTACCATGTAATGTTTGGAGTGGGATCACCTTCTGCATGCCAATTTAGACTGTCAGGTTCATTCCTCACAAAATACCGGTCAATAGGCTGTATAGTGATGGTGTGGTCGGGTTGGACCTTCTTGACCCCTGGACCAGTCATAGGGGCACTAGGTTGGTATGGGGTTCCGGATTGGAAGTACCCTGTACTGTAATTATTTATATATTTGGTGATCAAAATATTTCTTTAGGTCTTTCAAGTATAAGTGATCGTTCAAGAATATTTCAAAGTATTTAGATATGTTCTTCCTCTGTTCCTTTTTTTTTTTCCCGTTTGTGCTTCAACAATTTTACAATTTTAAGGTTTTGGTTGACGGATCAATTTGCTAGAATCTTATGACTCTTTTCAGAGATATAATTATGGGGATATTTTTATAACTTTCTAGTCATACTACTAACTTTCTTAAATCTTTTACTTACCTAAAGCATTGCACATATTATTTAACAACTGTGCAAAGAAAACGCACCTGCTTGTATTAGTCAGTCGTTATTGTAGAACAGTATAATGTATTAGTCGAAGTATGCCAAAATACATCCATGTCGCCAAAAGAAAGATCTCTTCAAGCAATGCAAAAGAAGTTTTTTTGTCAACAAATTGTTGGCTTCTTCACATTTGGAAGTGTTCTTGCTACCTTCCTTTAATGAATGCAAATAATATGGGCCATGTAGAGTTTTGGGGGTACTTTTACAGGTATATCAGATTAGGTTGAAGCCTTTTTATCGAAATTTTTCGGATATCCCAGTTTGTCTGCATTAGGTGCCCTAGTTGGGCGCTTTCGTCGTGTTTGCACTGTTTGTCTCATTTTATATTTTTTTGCAATTTGCTGTCGCAATATTTTGTTATTTGTTTTGCCGTATTACTTAAGTTGTCCTACCGAGCAATTTCCATAGTAATAGATTATCGCACCATTATACAATTATTGCAGAGTAGTACATTGAGCTGTCATACTTTCCGTACAGTTTTCATAAGAGTTTTGAACATGAAGGTCCGTATTTACTATACCATTTTATACAAAAAGTAATATAATTTCTGATTGGCTAAAACATTTCGTTTAGCCCATCAGAAATTTAGCTACTTGGAAAATTCTTAGAATTAAACCAGTGTTATTAAAGTAGATGGTAAATACGGGCCCGGTAGTGAAATGGTTTCTATGACCCTATCACCAGGGCAACTGTCTGCAGTAAAATTCTTTACTGTGAAATCGTTCAAAATGAACAACATTTCTACGTCACAATTGTCTGAGCATGTTTTTTATTATTATTTGTAAAGTTTATACATGCTTTTTTAGAGCAATCCAAATCTCTAAATTTTGAACCAAGGATTATGTTATTGAAATTAGTCAGTGACTATTTCACTTCTTATTTATGCAGTGACTGTTGTTTGTGCCAGCATTTTGACACTCTCCATTTTGACTGTGGATCGATACCTATCGACTGTGCAGTCCCAGTACGTCTGGCTAACACAGAGGTTCCAGATTTCAACTATTGTGCTAATTTGGATATGCTCGACTGGAATTGCATCACCCTGGATCATCTTCACCGTCTACAAAGAATTCGATTGGATTGGAGGACACGAGATAATTTGTCAAGCCCATTTCCCGTCAACTCGTTCGCGGAAAGTGTATTACGTGACCTTTTGTGCACTTTGCTACGCTATTCCATTGGCTATTATGTTTAGCTTTGTGATCAGTACTCTTGTCAAAAGCTATAATAGAACAAGTGAAATTTCCAGCGACGTATTTAATGACGTTTACATACACCATGAAACGAAACGGAAGGTAATTCATAGTTGTGATATAATGAAAAGCATATATAAAGGAAGTAGATGAATGTTTTAAAAGTGATTATTATTTTGAAAGAAACAAATACCCAACCCTTAAACTTCTGAATGAATGGACCGTTCATAAAAGATGATACAGTTAAAATTCAAGAACATATTTAACTCTGATCTAAATTTTCATTGTTATTTACGGTGTTTTTTGTTTTTGTTTTTTTTTTTTTCAGGAAAAGAATATCGAAATCTGGTGCTTAATGTTTCCTGGAAACTTTCAACAAATTTATGTAACATTTGAATGATTCTGTCATCTGCCACTTAGTGTCATTATTTAAAAGGTGCTAAACGGAGCTCTTAGCAACTTTAGGGTCATATTATGGCGAAAAAGTACCAGCTCGTGTGTCTTTCTTGTTTCACGCATGCGCTCCAGTTGTTAAATGTAGTGTATGCGTGAAAGTGATGATGATGTCGACGTCGTCGTCATTCTTGTAATTGCCGCTTTTGCTAATGCCGTTTTTATAATGTTTTGAACGCAATGACTCAATGATTGAATAATACATGAGGAATTAAATCACTCTTTTGTTTGATATTTCGGCTTTTGCCTTTTCCAAGACTTTCAAAATTCTTGAAAAGGCAATAGCCAAAATATGGAACAAAAGTGATTTATGTCATAGTCTTCTGTTTTTGTCATCACGATTGTTGATTTTGTTGCTGTTAATGTTGTCGTTGTTGTTTTTGTTAATATATTCATTTCAGGCGTTGTACTTGTTACTGACTGTGTTGGTTGTGTTCTGTATATGCTGGACGCCACAACAAAGTTTACTGCTCTGGGATATATTCCGGGATCGCACTGAGGTAATGATATCATAAAAATGATCAAGTAAGTTACACTTAGTCGGCTTGTTAGGTTTTTAATGGCGTTTTCAACACTACTTCAGTCATTTCATAGCTGCCAGCCAATCAATCCATGCGTTCGTGGAGTTTCTTTCACATGTACCCCACACAAAATTCGTGCTAAGTCAGTGGCTACCTTCCGATATAGAACATTGTAGAATAAATGAAGAGTGATATTAGGCATTTCTATTTATTTAATTTCCCCATTTCTGATTTGCCTAATCATTTGCCTCACATAGTCGGCTAGAAATTGCAATACTTTAAAATTAGGAAACTCTTTGAGATCCTCTTAAATTTTAGAAAATGGTTTCTGAATTTAGCCCATATTTTTATACTTATCCATTGCACGATTTTTTCGTACTTAAGTTTAACCGTAAGTTTTGGTAAATAGTTCTCAGATTGGAACTGTAAAGTCTTAGTCTTAGGTAAAATTGGAATGTTTGTCTAGAAATAAATGACTCAAATAGTTGCCATTTTAAGGTAACTCTTGCCCAGATTGTCAATGAAAAGCGGTCAGTGAAGATCAAAGACCAGACTGCACGTTATTTGTAGTGAATATATTACACTATGGACCAAAGCACAGTTTCTCAAATCGGGACCATCATTCAACTCCACTTACAAACATCTATAATGTAACTCAGTGTTTTTCCTTTCGAAGTTATTCAACTTTAATTGAGATACTATCAAAAGGTTGACTTTACGATCAGCTGCATCTGTACGCAATCATTAGGTCGATATGGAATCTGTTCGCCTAGCTGCAGTTATCTTAACAATGGCAAAAGGGAAAAAAGGCTGATTTATTGTGCTAAAACACACACACAAAGATTTTATCGCAACTGCTATAACTATATATATTATAATAATGCCATATCAAAGGCATAGCTCTCAGCAATAACAGTCTATTTTCAGATTTAAAAAAAAAAAAGGGGGGGGGGGGAAGCACTGAAGAATCTAGTTTAAACATATTTATTTTCCCTCAAGTTTACATGAAAATGGGGTTTGGTCACAAGTTATAACAACTTAGAAATCGACCCTCCCCCTACAATGTAAATATACAAGTGTTCACACAACTAATTACAGTGCACGCAAGAGGGAGAAAGAGAGGATTTGGACATTTATTCCTGCATAATAGAAAAGAAACATCAGATCGTTCCAAAATATATCAAGTAAATCGGCCAGTTTGTTGAAAATTATATTCAACAAACTGAAGAATCTTATGGACATTTGTAAGTGGAGATAATGAGTCAGTGTTATATTTCATTTTTCTTTTACATCTATAGGAATCTAACACAGTGGATCTATAATCGCCATATCTTCAAACTGGCCACATTTCTTTTATATTTTTTAAACTAGATAATGTGCAACATAATACTGAACACTTTTGATCGGCCACTTTTGTTTTAAATTGTAGAAAGTACTATACTCGTATACAAATAATATGCAATGTGTATTATATTAGACGTAAACCAGTGCCTTTCACTTTTATACAAAAAAATGTGCAACGTACATAATATTAGCATCGACGTAAGCCATTGCATTTCGAAGAAAGATTTTGATTTTGCCACTAGATGGCATGTAATTTTCGCATGCGCAGTGCATGGCAGGCGAAACAAGTCAGTAATAAAAGCCTACGCGACTTGATTTTGATAGGAACAAATCCATCAAAGACCTTTCTGGGCACAAAAAGGCGTAAAAAAGAGGTGTTTTCAACATTTCAACTGTTAGATTTTCAATGTTGAGTGAATGAAAAATCAACAAGTTTCTTTCCTGTGAGTGAATTCCTTTCTAATTTTTTGCAGAGACCTGTATCGTTTTGTATATATCAACGGTCCTGTTCTCCAAAAAGTCACAACAAATGACCGGTATCTTTTTTGAAGCGGAAAGCCGTTCTATACAAAACAAGAAAAGTACATATATTTATACAAACTGATATGTACAGCATACACATACGGAAACAGTCATGCGAAACAAGTTTCGCATAACTCATAACCGTGGTTTGTTCAGAGATAAACCACAATAGAAAGGAAATTATATCTTAATTAATGTAAATTGCTCCAGTTATCTCGCTATCTACCAGTGTAGTTTTTCCTTGCGAATGAATGATCAGAGGCAGCGTAATTAATTTTCTTGCACACTGAAGAATAAATTTACATGCGAGTCAATGGGAATTCAGAATTTGATAGAATATTTATGGCTACACGTTTACTGTACTGCATAATTCTGTTTTGAAGAAACCTGCGGGTGTCGAGGAACTCCACTATATTGCACTCTTCATGGCATACAGCACCAGCGCAATCAACCCCATCGTCTATTTCATCTACAATAAATACTTCAGACACGCCGTCTATTACATCTGTAAAACCAAGTGTAAGGGCAAAGATCGAGACACAGCGATTTCCCCGGGTAAGATAGAACCTCTAGTTTTAGTTTCGTTTAATTTAAATTAGGGATAGGACAGAATAGTCGAATATTCTGAAAAAGGCCGAATATATTCGAATAGTCTTTTTGTGCTTTTACAATGCCTAATGAATTGACGCTCAATAGGAATAAAGAACGGTTTCAAAAAACGATATGATCCCGTGCTCTCTCACCCAGCTGTGTATCTGTCGATGTGTTCTTTACACGTGTCAAACTGATTTTAACGCCTATTAATTTTTATCAACACCCTTGATTGGTCTTCTAATTACCACCCTCTATTAAACCTACCATTGTCCAGTCTTGATCGGTCGTACTTTACGCAGTAAGATTTGCAGACTCAACTTTGTCAATGATACATGAGTCTAGGGTCTGTTGTTGTTGTCGTCGTCGTTGTTGCATAATAATTAACTATTGTTAACACGAAGCAATGAAATGGTTTATCAACCCTAGAATTAAAACATGTACTTTTTCCACATGAACTGTTTATTTCGATTTTATTGTTCTTAATTTTTGTGGCGATTGAAATTCTTATGGCGAATGAGACTTGCAATACTTAGCATACTTTGATTTAGGTCTTTACTTTGATACTGGCAGAAGGAAAAGTTAACCAAAAAAAAAAATGCAAGGTATGTGACAGATTTTGCATTTATTAACGCCCTTTCTCTATAATGGTTCGTGATCTATCTAGTGAAAGTATCCGATGCGCATATTTAATTTGATTTTGTTAGATGTACGTGTTGCTAAAAGTGTACCAGTATTAGGACATTCAAATTTCGGACACCGGACCATAAAACAATTCTACATTCGAATATATTCGAATACTAAAAACCCAATATTCGAATACCAGTATTTGTATTCGTTCCCATCCCTAGTTTAAACATATCTTATTGTCCTTTAGTTTTACAATATTTACACACATGTAATTTTATTGATACCAATCAACATGAGGCAAACGGGTCTTGCCACAAGTTCTCCAACTTAGATTTGACAATTTCCTTAAATACACCCACTTATTTTAGAGTCTTCAGCATTAACTTCATAAAGTTATACCTTTTAAAGAGTTTCTTCTGTATAACAAAAGAAGACAATAATGTTCCACTTATGACAAAACTGGCAATGGCTATGTTTTCACAGTAAACGTTTCAGAATCTAAATGAAAATGAGTTGAAGAAACATGAAAAGGAGAGTAGAAGTAAGCATTCTGCTGATAATCCATCCACCAACATTGACCCAAGGCCAAGCGAAATCGATCATTAAGTCATTTGTTTGATAGAACCTCTGTTTTGTATTTATTCTATACCCGAACAAACGGGTACCGTATATATGTGTTAGTGGCTACCTCCATTAGGCAAGCAAACTGTGTTAAGCAAGCATAAATTTCAGTTTCAAGAGAAGGCAAATACATGTATGTTTTAAAGAGCGCATGTATTTAAGCACAAAAAATATACCTATACAATTAGCTGTATCAAGGGAGGTAACCAATTTTATTTCCATTGTTGCTTGCCTACCATAAAGTTTCTGTAATCCGAATGTTTAGTGTGTATAGTTTAATAGTTCTAATTATTAGATTCTCTCTGTCTCTTTATCTCCCCCTCTCTGTCTCTCGTTTTGTCTCTGTCTCTCTTTCTGTCTGTCTGTCTGTCTGTCTCTCACCCGTTGCACGCAGTATCTTTTTATTAACATGTGTTGAGTTAATAAGCGTTCAGATATAGAATCGGGATCGCATTGAGCATTATACATTCTCCCCTTTTTACTGACAAAGGACTAAATTGATTACAATGCTTTGAAAAGGAAATCAAAGAATTCCATATCATGTTGCTAAGGAAAACCTCATAGATATTGAATAAAGGAAGGGTAAGTCCATAGGCAAGGCATTGCCGAGCCCCAGCTAAGTGCTGGTGGGAACTGGAAATAGTGCATGACTGTACAGTCGACGTGATATGTCAGAAATATTGTTTTCAGTGACGTGAAACTTCATTTCAGCAAAGAAAACAATTGGTAGTAGGGTAATATTTTGCTTGCAGACGTTGATAGACGAACTGATTCAAGTCCCATAGAAGAAACAACTAACAGCTCACCGGAACCATGTGACCCAGGTCCAAGCAACGTGACAATACCGATGACCAATCTACGTCGGCAAAATGAAGAGGATGTGACGTCACTTTCTTCATCAGACTAGACCATATTACTTTCAGATTGCCTATCATGACAATTGTTGCTTTCGAAGTGGATATTGACTGAAATCAGACTGCACAAGACGTGCTGTCAAATCTTGGATAAACACTGTGCGCTATGCTGAAACAATTTGGTACAAAATGTCTTTGAATTTCAATTGTTCGGTCTTGATACAAAATGTTTAATCTGTTCATATTGTGTGTTTATCCCGTCAAGGCCATGGCGAAAACATAGGCTTTGGGGGCGTCATAGATCAAGATCAGACTGCACAGGACGTGCAGTCTGATCTTGGATCTATACCGTCCGCTTGTTAAGTCAAGCCTATAGGAGAAAAATCTTTCTAAGTTTTAGTGGATTGTATTTTCAGCCGTCGAAAGAGGTCGAATTTATATAAGCCATGCTCTTTGAAAAGGGGGCTTAATGTATTTGCGAAAAGTATCGACCCAGGTCAGCCTGAGCAGTCCTCGCAGGCTGACCTGAGCCGAAAGTTTTTGCTATTGGTCAATTTTCTGTATGTTCAAGGACCAGTTTTTCTCATGATTGAGCCGGTTGTTAAAAAGGATGGCTATTATGGATCAATGTTCATGTGATGGCTTGTTTGGTATAATGCATCAGGGAGGTGATTTAAGCCCCCTTTTGCCAGAGCGCGGCTCACACACACACACACATATATATATATGTGTGTGACACTGAAAGTGTTAAAAATCGTACTGTTTATAAAAGACCAAGAAATAATTTCGTATTATGGTGCATTGAGCCGTTGCAATCTCATTCTGCCTTGCCTTTTCATTAAGCTCTTTCAATAGAATAGAATTTTTTCGCGATCTGGTTAAAAAAAACCAGGTTGATAAATGTTATCTGTCTACGTTTGATAAATAGTTTAACGTTAGTAAATTAATTTTTAACCCTAGGGCCGCGTAGCACTAGGCAAGTTACTTTCGTTGATAGTAGTACATGGAGATCAAGATCAGAAAGCACAAAATGGGCTGTATGATCTTCGATCCATCTTGTTTAATATTTGGGAGATCTGCTTGCCTAGACAATTTTTGAACAACTGTTGAATTTATTAGTATTAAGGTCTTTGTCGCTCCGACTGAAGCTGTCAGTTTAATATATGTAGCGGTCTATAAGTTTGAACCCTTTACCGAATGATGACGAGTTTTGAAGGAGAGGGCTTTTAAAACCATAGTAGAAAAAGAGAAAATGCCTTTTCCTTTTCATACAATCATACATGTACATGTATCTACCCTTCCAAAAACGAATTCCATGTTTTAAACTAAATTTAATTTCTCGGCTGCAAATACGTTTAATTTGGACCAGTCTAAAATTTTGTCGTCTGGTAAAAGAAAACCAAATTTTAGCCCGATTCATGTGTAGTTGATTTATAATCTAAATTACATGAGCCATGTCCTGGCAAAAGGGGGCTTAATGCATCCTCGTGATACATGATACCAAGCAAGTCACTGCATAATTATGGATCTATAAAGTCCATTTTGTCTAACAACCGACTGAATCAAGAAGTACAGTGGTCCTTTGACATACAGAAAATTGACCAATAGCGAAAAGTTTCGGCCCAGATCAGCCTGCGTGGACTGCGCAGGCTGATCTGGGTCGATACTTTTCGCAGATGCATTAAGCCCCCTTTTCACAGAGTATGGCTCATATCCAAAGCGATGTATACAACCGTAGAATTCTCTGACCCCGACAAATGACACATAACCGCATTCCAATACAAGTGGCAAAAAGGAGAAGTATATTGAAGGTAAAGGATGATGTCTCTCTGGCCTGGCGTTTATCAGTGCTTTACCACAGATATAAAAAATAATCAAGGGTCTTTTCGGGGAAGAACTAGGGTTTTGTTGCCGGACTTTGTTGGTATCCGCTTCTTTCTCTCTAAGATCCATTCAAAAACGGAAGGACCTTATTTCTGCAGATCATCATCATCATCATCATCATAAACAACAACAACATCCTCAAGTGATGAAATTTAATCCTTTACTAAGCAAACCCAAATTCTAGGCACCTAGGATGGAAGATTTTTGTAAAGATTGTTGGCAAAGAAACATATGCATGTAACCAGCATTTTTTCTTTTTTCCCCACAATGATTTCTACTCTATCAGGATAAGTTCCATCATTTGAGTCATATCAAAATTGTCGTCCGCAAATGCTCCCAATTTGGGTGAGTCCATAATTTCATCGTTTGGTAAAGGGTAAAATATTGAGTAAATGCCCTGGCAATTTTGTCGTAATAGGTAAGTTGAGGTTACGACGGATAGAAAATGCATTTCATTTTTTGGTATCCTTCAAAGAATTCATTGTTGTCGTTTACGGTTTTAAATGACGACAAATTCTTTGAATCTCTCTTTTCCCCTTTTCACAGAGAATGGCCCATTTGTAGGGATATCCAAGCCTTTACAACCGGATACTGAAGAGGGGGACAATAGCATATGATCGTTCTAAAAACAAAGGGAAATAATTTGTATTTGTATCCTCAAATAACGCAGAGCAGTAAACTTCCTTGTCCGGCGAAGCTGAACGTGTTGGCTTCAGGCATACTTCTTGCTTCTCATATAATCGAATGATTAAATACTAATTTACGATTTGTATAAAATGTGGACATGTTTATTCTGCGGGGCCGTGTAGGCCTATTTTCTTACACATTTATGGAACCAATATACAGGCGTTGCAACCGCTAATCAATACCCCGGGGCACTTATTGACACCATAGCAAATGATTTAGGATAGTCCACTTCTTGTACAAATTGATAATTTGATATTTTTCAACCATTAGCGTATAACATATTACTTTATGTCTACGCCTATCACGAATTTTATATACAAGGACGAAAAAGATATGCAGTCATTTCAGTAAGTCCAATTTTTTTCTATCGGTAGTTTCTTCTGGATATCGGGCGAATATTTATGGTAATCTACATGTAGTCTAATGCACTCGATAAAGAAGAATTTCTGCTGGTGTTTGTCTTCATGTGATTGGAAAACGTACATTTTCAGCAATCCCATGCCACTGTATATGAAATGACCCCTATCAAACCAACCTCTTCTTAAAAAGAAGCTTAAACATTGGCAAGTAAAACGCTGCAAAGTTTTAGTCATTATCGCCCTTGTGAGCAAGCCACGCTTACGTCAAAGTCAGCGTCAAATTGCCGTGCGAATGCTCCTTGGTGGGCAGTCTCAAAGTGCAGTGGCTAGACACTTAGGAGTGCATAAACCAACAGTATTTCGTCTGCACAAGCGTCTGACACACACCGGTGCGACAACTGACAGATCACGAAGTGGCCGTCCCAGAGTCACTGCCCCTAAACAGGATCGTTCCATCAGGTTGTCTCACCTTCGAGATCGGTTCTAGACTTCTGGACTGCAACAGAGATATCGAACCCCAGACCTCCACAATGATTAAATTTCTTGCCAAACTGTGCGGAACACTCAGTGACGTTGGTCTTCGACCAAGACGTTCAAAATGTCGGTTTGTCATTTTATGCTCGATGTCGCCAGGTGAGAATGACATGGTTGACTGCACATCGACCCAACGTTTTTCCTCAACGAACACTAGTTCTCTTCCCGGACGAGTTCCGGTATCTGACGGACGAAAGCGTGTTTACAGACATCGGAATGAACGCTGTACTGATTCTTGCGTTTTAGAGGTAGACTGATTCGTTGGATGTGTTGAATTGGTGTAGGGAGGCATATGTGATCATTGACGGGACTCTGACGGCCTTACGTTACCGTGACATCATTCTGACACCTGAAGTCGTATCATTTATGCGCCAGAACAGTCTCAATTATCAACAGAACAACGCCAGGGCTTATGTTGCAAGAATTTGCCGTGACTACCTGGCCGCAAACAACTTCCATGTTCCAGAATGACCTCCATACAGCCCGGATTTATCTACGACAGAAAATTTGTGGGGACGTCCTTGACCGACGTGTGAGACGCCGTAATCCTGCCCTGCATCCATTCCCCAACTTTGACAGGCGTAAGTGGAAGAGTGGCAAGCAATCCCTATGGCAACGGTCAACAATCTTGTGAGCTCTATGATCAGGGGAGTACGTGGTGCAATGGCAGTTAATGGCGGTCATACGAGATACTAATTTTACTCTGAAAACTACATGTATGTTGTGCATCTGTTTTAAATGAATTGTAGTGTGATCACACGGCAGATAGATTTACTCTTTTATCAAATCAAATGTGTATAAATTCAGAAAATTGTATTAAGTCACGAGCGATTGAAAAAAAAAATCGTGTTTTGTTTTGCAAATTATATATATGAAATACTTAAAACCACAATGCTGTTGAGAGAGCTTTAAAGGATATTTATCCCAGAGTGCCGTTTTCATAGATTAAAGGGCACTAAGAATTCATTTATCACCCTAGGATGTAGAGTTCGATATACTTGGATTTACACTGCTGCGAATATATCATTTATTCGAAGTCTTGGCCTTAAAGCGGCGTACAATTGACAATTGCTTCCATTCTCCTGTAAAGGTAGTCATAGAATTATGATGCTGTCGGCGTACAACCCGATTTGGTAATGAAAAGTTAGTTACTGTCCACAAAAATTGACAATTTTCATTCTCCTGTAAAGGTAGTCATAGAATTATGATGCTGTCAAAAAGTACTCGTAGAAATCATGAAGATTGTCCTATTTTTCATGATATTTTTCGGCGTAGCTGAATGCGCTGGGTTTTGGTCTACTTGTTGGTACTGATATAGAATGAATAAATGGTTATTAGCGTTTGATAAAAAATGTGCACATGTTTATTCGACGGGCCCCTGCTGTCATATTTGCTCACACATTTATGAAACCACTTTTAACAAGAGTTACTACCAATAACCGATACCCTGTGGTCTTGATTCATACCATAGGGTAGAGAATAATTCTTTCCTAGTGCTATTTGGAAATTTAATATTTTCATAAGCGTTACCCTATAGCCCACTACTATTTTTCAACAAAATGAAAAACAGTGAGGAAAAAGATGCAACTGCCCGTGAGGTTACTTTTCATTGTTTTACCTCATATTGAGCCATAGAAGAGTTTAAATACCATATATCCCAGTATCTCTTACGCCACCTATCTTTTTTAAAGATATTTCTTGTTTATTGTAAATTTCTTATCCCGTTTGTTACGGGATAGCCGTTATCGCCTGACTTCTTTATTAGACCTTAGTTTAAACATATTTTATTCCACAGTATAATATACAATTTACAAAAGACAGTACAATACAATCATAGGACAAATATACTGAGAAAAAGGATAAGAACGAAAGCTAGGCTTATAAAGTTCGTCTCCAAATTTCAGGTAAGACCTCCAAGGCGATGGTTTTTGAAAAAAAAAAAAAAAATTCTGGTTACCAGATTTTCCTCCTTTTCCCACAATATTTTCTACTCTTCCATAGAAAAAAAAAAAAAAAAAAATGTCAAATTAGCCATTTTTAAAATGGACTAAGTCTAAAATTTTTCATTGTGGTACACAGGTATACAAGATTTACAGACATTCGCACGAAGAGACCCAGCATTTCATGATGAGAATAGTGAGGACAAATCCCGGCCACGGCAACTCATTTCAGGGTGTTAGCGAAGAGGTGACGGTGGAAGTGTCTAAACTGAAAAATAAGAAGTGCTGATTTTACCCAACCAAGTACCAACTGTCTTCTGAAAACTTTCTTGGTCCAAATATATAATTGGGCCATGCTATGTGAAAGGGGACTTAACGCATCTCCGTTATGCGCTTTACGAGGCAAGTCATCACATAATTACGAATCCATAAAATCCATTTTGTCTACCAAGTGGCTGAAATCAGAGGTAGAATGGTCCTTTGACATGCAGAAAATTTACAAACAGCAAAAAGTTTCGACTCATGTCAGCCTGCGCGGACTGCGCAGGCTGACATGAGTCGATAGTTTTTGCAGATGTATTAAGCCCCCTTTTCTCAGAGCATGGATCATATCTAAGCAGCTTTCATACTGGTCATTCCAAGAGAACAAATGCGTGGGTGCAGTTTTGATTACTCATGTGAGAAAATTCGAGTTCCTGAGTCGCGCTGTTTCCAGGATAAAAATCATTCGTGTATGAGAATTAAACCTTTACCAAACGACATGATTTGGGGGTGGTCCAAATCCAAAACATTTGCAGACGACAAATTGAATGTGAATCAAATGGGAAAAACATGTCTTAGAAAGGATATAAAAATTGTGAGAAAAGGAGAAAATGTTGGCTACAAGCATTTTTCCTTTTCCCACAATGTTTTCCCCCAAGGTCGTTAAAGATTGTGGGGTAAAGACATGCAGGGTCCGTATTCAACAATCATTCTCAAGAACGTTCTTAGTCTTATTTTCCAGAATTTTCTAAGTATGAAAGTAACACAACTCATTTGGTTTAGCCAATCAGAAGTGTGTTATTTTCGAAATAGGAAAATCTTGGAGATTAAGCCTAAGAATGTTCTTAAGAATGGTTGGTGAATACGTACCCAGTATGTTGCTATCCATTTTTGGCACTGCAGAATATCACTTTTGAAAACATTTTAGCCGAAGGAGAAATCGCTCGTAACTTATGTAAGTTGCCGTAATGTTTTCACATGGACTTGAGTATTATTCATATTTCGTGACAATACATGTTTTACCCTTTACCACACGATTTCAAGTTTTAACGACCCTGAAGATGAAAGCTTTTGAATACATTTTGGGAAAAAGGAGAAAATGCTGGTAACCAGCATTTACACCTTTTCCCAAAACGTTTTTACCTATTCAATGA
The DNA here is from genome assembly GCA_945859785.2 of Tridacna gigas. Taxonomy (NCBI): domain Eukaryota; kingdom Metazoa; phylum Mollusca; class Bivalvia; order Cardiida; family Cardiidae; genus Tridacna; species Tridacna gigas. The sequence continues at coordinate 26,359,924 of OX244030.2, forward strand.
CAGATCGCGTCATTTCAACCATTTGTTATTTGTCGTCTGCAAATGCTTTCAGTTTGGACAAGTCTACAATTTTGTCGTTGGGTAAAGAGTTAACATCACTGTCTTGCAAGGATGTTTTCCGAGTCATCTGTTGCAAACTAGTTTTGTAGGTCATGGGCTTACCTTTAATCACACTACCCCGGGTTTTAATGACCCTTAAAAAGAAGGCTTTCGAAAAAATTGTGGGAAAAGAAGAAAATGCTTGTTACCAGCATTTTTCTCCTTTTCCCACGATGTTTCCTACCCTATAGGAGTACTACAGCTCCTTTGTACTGGTTTCAAATGTGTCGTCTGCAGGCAAGTTCGATTTGGAACAGTCAACAATTTGTTCTGTGGTAAAAGGTTGACTCTCAATTCTTTACTAAACGACAAAGGAGTAATTCTGGTCCAAACTGAAAGAATTTGCAGACGAAAAATCAAAGATGGTTAAAATGACAATATTTGACTCTGAAAGGGTAGAAAACATTGTGGGAAAAAAGAGAAGATGCTGGTAACCAGCATCTTCATTTTTACGCATACTGATTTCAAAGGCCTTCTTCCCCAGGGTCGTTAAAGCCCCAATAGCGGCCAAAAGTAACCAAAGCAGGTCTTAAAATGCAAAATGATACCATTTAAAAGTAAAAATGAATTTTAAAAATTGGTCAAAAGTTTCCAGGTCGCTATATCTTTTGTGTACTTTTCTCCTGGTTTTAATTTCGTTTATCTGCCAGCGACTAACACTTGGACCGACCGCACAATAACAGATTGTCATCTTCATAATAATTTTCAAACTTTCAAAAGGTATGATTTAAAATCAAATGCATTTTAACACCCGTTTCGTTTGCTATTTGGTCTTTAACACGCAGGATTGCTTGGTGCATGGTACCCGTAAACTGTTGAAGGAATTGGACGTTAAGCTAACAGTAAAGACCAATATATATGAGCCATGCTCTGTGAAAAGGGGGCTTAATGCATCTGCGAAAAGTATCGACCAAGTCAGCCTGCGCAGGCTGACCTGGACAGAAACTTTTCGCTATTGGTCCATTTCCAGTCTACATCATGATAAAGTCAATTTTCAGAACAAAAAGTGGCTTAAATGAATCCGTTATATTGTGATGGCTTGAATGGTATCATGCATCACGGAGATGCAGTAAGCCCCCTTTTGCCAGTGCATGGCTCGTTTCAATTTTACAACTGCTTAGTTGGTACAATTTCACTGTATGCCGGTCTATGACCCAAGATCAGACTGTACAATCTGTGCGGTCATATGTTGATCTACAATGTCTTCTAAACACAGTCTAGCAGCGTAAAGGTACACGTACGGTATGTAGAGGTATCTTAACTCTTTACCACACAATCCCGACTTTTAACGACCCTAAAAAAGAAGCCTCTTGAAAACATTGTGGGAAAACAAGAAAATGCTGGTAACCAACATTTTCTCCTTTTCCCACAATGTTTTCTACCCTTCCCAAAACAAATTTCAATTTTTCAATCACATTTATTTTGTCGTCTGCAAATGCTTTCAATTTGGACCAGTCTAAAATTTTGTCGTTTGGTAAACAGTTAATTCACTTATTACTTTGCACTGACCCCTAAAACGTCTATTACAGGTTCGGTTGCCTTTTCGGCCAGTGAAGAACAAGATCAGGCTGTGCAAAACGAGCAGTCTGAACTTTGATCTATACTGTCCACTTGTGTTGGATATTTTATACAAGTGCAAAAATGAAATGCCTTTATTTGGATTTTCTTTCTAGACTAAATATGCTATTTAGGTTTATAGGGCGCTCTAAGATTTCAACTGATAAATGAAGAATCCAAGCAAATAATTAACCTTTAAGTGGGACTCACTGGCCTTTTGTGGACATTGTAAATTAAGATCAGACTGCACAGAACGTGCAGTCTGATCTTTGATCTACACCGTCCGATACGGTGTTTTCTTTCCGGTGAAATAAATTTTGAAATCGCAATATTTATTTTTTCACTATTGCGTGGACATATTCGTTTCATTTATTTAGCAGTTTAGGGGTTAAACGACAAAAGTGTTATTTTAGTGCTTCTTTGGCTGGACGTATCTCAGAGTTTCTGGAAGTGTTTGATCCAAGAACAACAGAAATTTTACAATGTGATCTTCATCTACACCGTTCTCTAAAAAATACTGAGTGAACAGCCTTCGGGTTCAATAATTCGGGTTGAAGTTTGCAGTGTTCACTTGGTTTCCTGATTTATTTGTTCTTTGAATTAATTCATTCAGATACCTGAGCGGCCAACGTAGATCAAGATCAGACTGCTCCCCCCCCCACGCGCAAAAAAAAAAAAAATAAATAAATAAAAAAATAAATAAATAAATAAACCCTGCAGTCTGACCTACACTGGCCGCTTTGGTTAGATATTCCGGTCAAGGGCAAACTTGAAATTGCAATTATATGGGGCTTGTTGCCAGACTGAAAATTTCTCATGGGTTTACCCTTTACCAAACAATCCCATGTTTTTACGACCCTGAAGAAAAAGGCATAAGAAAACATTGCGGAAAAAGGAGAAAATGCTGGTAACCGGCATTTTCTCCTTTTCCCACAATTTTTCTCCCATTTTTAAGACAAACTCTATCATTTAACCCGCACATTTAATTTGTCGATTCCAAATGCTTTGAAATTTGCATGACTCTATTTTATATTCTTTGTTTGGTAAAGAGTTGATAACTTGGAGGGTCTCGGACCATGGCGATCTATCAGGGATCCTAGGCACCTTACAGTGTTCGATTATGGTAAAAACCCGTGGGTTTGGGTTTCGATCCTGGTCCGCTGCGCTTAGTTTTTCGTGGGAATGTCCTTTGGCATGACACACAGGAACGCCACACTAGTTCTTGTAGAATTAGGAAACTAAGCAACTGGTCTGCTCCCAGCGTGATATGATTTGAAACTACATGTAGTTCAGGCCAGCAAAAGCACCATTTAATCAGTGAACTTGAATAAATGACGATTTTCACTTTAATTAAACTTTGAATTTCATGTGAATTTTGTCGTGAAACCGGAAAAAGAGTTTTGTTTAGTTTGTTTGTAAGGTATTGAACGCCGTTTTCAACACTATTTCAGTTATGTTCGGCGGGCAGTGTAACTATCCATGCTTTCCTGGAGTTTGCTTTACTGCCAGTTCGCATAGTATTCTTCCCAAGCCAACAGCCGCTTTCCCACATAGATATCGTCGGAAAAACGAACAGCGGCGAGACGGGAATAAACCCTGTAGGAATGACTATCATCAGTCCTCGGAAAGAAACTTGCCAAGCTGGGGATTTAAACCAGCCATACCCTGTTTAGCTTCCTGCGCGTGACCGACTGCGCTAACTGGTCCGGCACCGGACACGTAGAGAAATTGTATATGGCGTTTGATATTTTTATTTTTATAGGGAAAGCTGTTGTTGACGCCTGCTTGACAAGAACATGTGATATGACAGTTCAACAACTGATCAACAACATTTTTCATACATAATGATATTTTAAGCTTGTAATCCTATTCAGAGCATCTCATTTACATCTCTAAGAAACATGTCAAACATGGACCTACATGTACCTTTCTAGTGTCAGTATCGATCAGACATTGAATATAATACAGGTTATTTTGGGTGTTCCGCTGTCTTGAAATCATTCCGGTTTTCTCAAGACGATAGAACACAGTTCTAGTGTTTCTGGACGCAAATAATACGAAAGGTGGGTAGAGTTTACTAAGACAGGGACAATAATTGTCGTTGTAGTAGAGATATCTTAAACGTTTTAACCCTCAAGTTGCTAAACTTTCAAACCGATAGTAAAAACCTGAATTTGGCTATTTCATTTTTTTTTTTTTTTTGGGGGGGGGGGGGGAGCGGATATCTCCCAATCGGAGAGTGTGGATCTAATATCAGACTGCAAGTTCTGTGCAGTCTGATCTTGATCTACACTGTCTGCAATTGGCCACTGAGTCGCGCTTGGCAGCCTAAGGGTTAACGACTGCCTGAAGTACAAGTTCAAATAAGCAAAGTATTTCTTTTTAAATCGGTGTTTTTCTTATTGTTACTGCGCATAGAAAATACCATGGCAATTATTATAATAAATATATTTTATGTCTTCAAATAATTTTTGAGCCTTTCATTCACGTTCCAAATGCCAAAAACGTGCATCCTTTCCAAACCGGATGAGTTTGTAAAATTTGCATTATTAGCACACCTGACCACGAAGAGCTCATGGCTAGCATAAATGAGCCATGATCTGTAAAAAGGGGACTTAATGCATCTGCGAAAAGTATCGATCGAGGTCAGCCTGTGCAATCCGCGCAGGCTGACATGAACCGAAACTTTTCGCTATTGGTCAATTGTTCGAGGACCAGTGTACCTCACGATTAAGTCGGTTGTCAAAAAAGAGGCCATTATTGATCCATAATTAAGTGATGGCTTGATTGGTACCATGGATCACGGTGATGCATGAAGCCCCCTTTTGCCAGACATTGCCTCAATTCTATGTCAAGCGTTTATCGCCAATTTTTCGCGATTTATTGTTTTGGTATCTCCTTATACCGATTTCAGTCATTCACACCGTTTATCGTTTGGTGGTTTTCTGTCAAAATCGTCCACAAAGTAATTGTCTTTTGTATAAATAATTCTCGTCTTTTGTCACAGAAGCTGCATTTGAAATTTGAAATTTGAACACTTTCAAAAGATTTTTTAAGACTTTTTCAGCGAAAATAGAGAGAGAGAGAGAGAGAGAGAGAGAGAGAGGAATGTTAGAAAAGAAAGGTTACAAAAATGTGGATAAATTAAATAAGACATTGATAAAATGAATGAAAAAAAGAGTTCATATCAGGAAAATATTCGGATGATTTATAAGCTGTCTGTTCGTTCATTTTTCCCTTCTTTATTGGTAAATTCTTTCCTTCCATCCTCCATTCTTCCCTTCCTTCCTTCCTCCCTGCCTCCATACCTCCTTTCCTTCCTTCCTTCCTTCCTTCCTTCCTTCCTCCCTCCCTGCCTCCCTTCCTTCCTTCCTCCCTTCCTTCCTTCCTTTCTTCCTTCCTTCCTTTATTGATAAATGACGTTAATCATTTCAATCATTCATTACTTTAAACATAAATTAATGACTTAATTGAGCCGCGCTCTGGCAAAAATGGGCTTAATGACTCTCCGTGATGCATTATACCAAACAAGTCATCACATAGTTATGGATCCATAAAAATCCATTTTGTATAAAAACCGGCTGAATCATGAGGTTCATTGGTCCTTGAAAAATTGACCAATAGCTAAAGATTTTGACCCCGGTCAGCCTGCACCGACTGCGCAGGCGGACCATGGTCGATACTTTTTGCAGATGAATTAAGCCCCCTTTTCATAGAGCATGACTCAAAATTTTATGTCTGTTTCTACAGTATGAAGGTAGCGATCGCGATAGGGGTCCTTGTGGTGCTGTTTGCCCTCTCACAGGGAACTTTCTTTAAAAAGGACGACGACGACTCGGATGATCGAGGCGGAAAACTGAAAGGTTATGATGGAAAGTATTACGGGGTACGTTCTCTTTAACCCATTACTGCTGGTAATCAGCACTTTCTCCTTTTCCCGTAATTTCTTCTACCCTTCAAAGAACGAATTTTAGTTTCTATAGTAACTTTTAATCTTGTCGTTTAGTAAAGGGTAAAGCAGCGTGCCTATACACGTGCTGTAGCAGGGGAGGTAACCAGTCCAACTGAAAACAGGCAGAAGTCAGGGGAGGTCACTCTCGTTTTTTTTTTTTTTTTTGCGGTCTCTTTCGCAGATCCAAAAAACAAACTGTACTGATGAAAATACTAATTTGCATAATTTGTTCAGATCGTAGGCGGTAGGTCTAGATACAATTCAGATCTTTACAATCTCATTAAAGTTAAAAAAAAAAAATATTCATCTCTGAATTAAGAAAGGGAATTGCTGGCAAACCATCAGTAAAGAAGAAAGACAAATGTAATAAGAAAAGGAAGGAAAAAAGAAGAACTTTGTGAAGTTTCCATAATGGGAATATCACATGATCAACAATGTGGATTTATTATATGGGACTGTATTCAAGTAAGTACATGAGGATGTCATACTTGATATCATAAAAATAGTCAGAGTTATGTTTTGCAAAGCAACTAGTCCATTATTTGAACGCCAAAGTGTACTGCATATACCCGTCCAGTGTTGTTACGTTTGCATAGAAAAGTCTCTTCTGTAGTAGATCTACTATATTCATCTGTGTGTGGTAAATAAGAAAAATGTATGAAAAAAAAAAAAAACCTGTAACACGGAAAATTTTTTGGTAGCATTTCGTCACATAGCGTAGTCTTTTACCTCAGTTAGTACATCATAGCCAGGGATATTGTGTTGGAGTCCATTAGAACTAGGGTAGCATTTCCCGTTGATTCTCAGCAAAATGTTGACAAGATTAATTTGTGTGTGTTAGCAGGTGCAGTTTTGCCATGTTGATATCTAGAGCTATGAATTTTTTTACAACCTTTGACTATCAAAGCAAACAGTTCATCGAGATATTTTCATCTTTTTCTATCAGGGATTTACAAAATTAGAAAAAATCAGACAAAAACTTAAAAGTTTTGTAAAATTACATAGGTCCTGGGTCAAATTAGCTCCCTCCAAAGAGTTTTGAGTTGTTCTTTGGTTGGTAAGTGCTTGAATTAGTAATAAGGTCCTAGGTTCGAACCTCACCCAAGATCATGATTTATTTTTATGGGAGTGTCTTTAGGCAGTGCAAGGTACATCCCTAGCATGGACTACTTGTACAACCAAGAAACATTCATGAATAGCTGAGCTGTCAGTCTGATTGTAAGACTGAAATGGTTTTGAAAGGAGAGAACACCAATCAATCAATCCAAAAAACCCTAGTTTCAAAATGATAGGGCCAAAAGAGGATGAGTAAAAAGTGATGGTCCTTTTTTCGAACCGTTATCAGACATTGGTATTTGAACTTAAATCATGACTATTTAGTCATAGTTTGACAAATATTAATTCTTAATTAAAGTTATGAACAACATAATTATATAGTTTACTTGTATGAATAAGGGAAAAAGTAAAGACTGAGAATTTTTGGAGATTTACGTTTGAAAATATTTGTTTGAATGTGGTTTTTGTTACTTTTCACAGTAATTCAGCTTACTTATTGTTATTCATGATACCCTTTTCTAGTAAAATTTCAAAAAGTGCTAGCCTGTGACTTTGGTGCCTTGTTCAACGATACTCCAACATGACTGACAGTGTAACTGGGGGTTGAAACAGGATTTCCTGATAACAAACCCTTTGCCTTGAGCATATAGATGCAGATCACCCCCGAGATAGAATAAAGTCACCTACAAAAACAAATCTGAAGAAAAAAATATTTCAATGGCTTTAAAGTCCTTGTTGTTACTTCGCCACAAATCTTTTCCTAACGATCAATTCATCATACTGGTACTTCTTTCTGTTTATGCAGCTGATGGTTTTGCTGGGATGCAATAAAATTAACTTTTTTGAAAGCCCGAGTAAAACAGGAGTGTTAAAAAGGCATAACACCAGATTTTGTTTTTTGGGAAGTTAAGAATATCTTTTTTCAAAAACTAATAAACAACATTATTCTGCAAAAAAAGGGTTTAGACCAAGATATTATTTCAAGAGAAAATACACTAGGAAATATCCCATTTCTTTTACAACTGTTACTTATGTTTTGACAGGATAGTTCTAAATACATTTTAGCATAGCTGACAGATACCAAAGACTGCATGATTAAGATTACTTCAGATGATGAAGGCATTCTAGGTTTTCATTTTATGGGTAATGAGTCTGAGACCTGGTGCTAACAATTTTTGTGGTGCCTTTTTTTTTTCTTTTCATATTTGCCACACTGAGAGTACACTGTCATTTCCTGGTGATGTATCATACCAACTAGCAAACGCTTTGATCAAACTTCTTTGCTCAAAATCTAGTTTTACCCAGCTGTAACCCCTACAGCGGAGAATAGATTGAAAAAAAAAAAAATGAGTCTGTAGAAAAGACAGCTATCCTAAATTCAAGAATGTTTTAGCAAAAATATCTGAGAATTTCCACCTGTCAATAGTTTAGAGAATATGTGAATTCAACAACAGGTTGAACAACATTTCATATCCTTTGCAGACAGAAAGAAATCTAGATCTACACCGCAAATTCTGACAGATTTTGATAGTTTTTACAGCAAGCATAATTTGGCATTTAGATCTAATTCACGACAGAAAGTTGTCTGGTAGTGCCCCTACCACTACGTTACAGGGTCAGGCAAAGCGCAATAATGGCGGCCTCCATGGCGACCTCGATCTTAGCACTAAATGCTTTCCTATTTTTCTTAATTTCGGGTGATCCAGTTTGATCAGTGAATAAAAAATGAGATCAGTTTTGTACAAAATATAAATTACCATATCTAAAACGTGCTTTTGGGATATGGTTTAAATACAAATTTGACTATGAATTATTTTAAAAGTAGCCCTGTTTTCGGACGTGATATCGGTCCATTGAAATTTCGGATACGTAGAGCATTTCTGATAAGTAGTTTTTCTCGCTAAATAAGAACAACAATTAAAACATCAAAGTGCTGTAAGCACTGTAATCGGTCGACACTGAATAATTACAGTGGTTTGAAATCACAAATCAGATGGTAGATGTTTGAACTATGTATGGGACAAAAAATCCTACACCGTTACAAATGAGCCACGTAGGATCCAACTTTTTTAAACTGTCTTTTACAAATTAGTAGTTTAACGGTTGGTTAAAATATAGGCTATGTTTGTCAGCCGACAGCAATAGAACGTGAAAGATATGTGACTATTCTGATCAGCAATACCCATTATCAAGTTTTAGATTTCACTCATCATGAACAGCAGTACCTACCAACCCTTTAAAAGAGTGAAAAAATACATATATTCTTTTCTGTAACTTTGGCAACTTTGGTAACTGTATTGTAACATATAAAAGCCGTATAAAATATGTCTGCACTAAAAGTTTGGAACTGTTAACTTTTGGCTGCTTGAGGGCTTTTCTTTTGTCCATTTTTAACAAGACATCGTATTCATCTTGACAAACTGTCCTACATATTTTTTAGCGGGCCAAATCGCCCAGTCAAAATTTCTCCTACATTATACTTTCAAAGAATGTAGATACCCAATAACTCCCTAACCGTCAACTCTTTACCAAATGATAAAATTTTAGACTTGTCCAAATCAAAAGCATCTGCACATGGCAAATTAAACGTAGACTGAATGATGATTTGAATCGTTGAAAGGGTAAAAAACACGGGAAAATGAGAAAATGGTAACCTGCATTTTCTCCTTTTCTCACAATGTTTTCAACTTCTTTCTCATGGGCATTAACAAAGGATAGTTTGGTTATGAGTTAAAACACTGTTAAACGACTAGGCTTTTACAGTCAAGAGAACAATATCAAACATTAGGCTACAATTTCATGGTCGGTTTTTTTTTTCCCTATATACATCACAAATAAACAGACAGTTAGATCTAAGATATGAACGTCTGTGATATTGAATTGCATTGCGTTCAAAGGACAGTCCGATCTTTATCTTTTATTGTATTCAAAAGGGACTTTACTTGTCCATAGCCAACACAGGTACATGATTGTATTTGAATCATTCTAATCAGCAAGCGCATAACTGCGGTAACCTTGATTTCTTTATCTGAAATATGGAAAGGATGAGAATCAACCAATATGGAATAGCTGAGACAAACATATTGCTGACATTTGCACGCTAAATTGTTAAAATAGACATGTTAAGCTTAGAAAAGCAGCCTAAATCTTGCAGGACCATTGCTGTCTTGAGCAGAATAACTCGAAATACTGGCATGACAGATCCAAGATCTGACTGCATGTTCTGAGCAGTCTGGTCTGAATCTGCACTCTCTGCAAAGACTTTTTCCCTGGTCCGTTGATTCAGATATGGAGAATATAACAGTAAGTGAGCTTATTTGTGTTACAGTTTCAGGTTTTTTTTAATCCTCGATGGAAATGTTCTATTTGACAAAATTTCGAAAATCTTTCAAATGGGTGAAAAACGCTGTGGAAAAAAGAGAACATGCTGAATACATGCAGTTTTTCCCACTGTATTTTCAAAGCCATACATGATTGTTTGGTCAAGGATTAACAGACCGATTCCAGTCTGTAGAAACTCACCAAGAAGAAATATGTACGTGACTGTGTAAAATGGTAGTGCCATGGCTGGAAGGAGAGGAAAAGGGACTGTGAAAACAATTCAACCCTTATCCCGCTAAAATATTGAAATGAAATTTCAAACCGGTAGTAAAACCCAAATAATTCTATGTCAAACTTATTATTTTTTGGAGAAAGAAATATCTCCTAATCGGACAGTGCAGTCTGATCTTAATCTATACTATCCGCAAAAAGGTCAGTGAGTCGCACTTAGCAGCCTAAGGGTTAATACATCATACGCTGAAAAATGCGTAATCAGTCGGTATTGTGAATGGACAGTCTGGGTACTAAGGTTGCACGCGGTGAATCGCCAGTCCGTCCTGAAAATGTTTACGTAATGGCCTCTCCGCGAGGGCCATAACCTTTACACAACTCTATACCCTTTGTCCCCACAGCTTCACATGCTTCGCCTCGGTAACATTAAACGACCAACGGCCGGTTACTATTTTAAACTTACGGCTGTTACGAGTTGCATTTACATCAGTTTTCTCTTAGGCAGGGCAGTCTAACTTTTCAAATTCTGTTCAAGCAATATTTCCTTACAAACTCCTTTCTCTTGCGATTTTATTCCTCTAAAGACCAAAATGACCTATCATATTTTCAACACTTGCTACATAATTATACGGAGGGCACTCGTCACAACTCGGCCGATCCCGTAACTACGTATAACTATCAACGGATCACTCGAAATTAGCCGAATGACATGGACAGCAGACGACTACAAGATGTGTTCTCATCACCCGATACACTTGATTCGCACTCGTTTCATTCATGAAGTTGCTGCTAATCACTGACCCTATTTCTTATAATCGTGTTGAAAGTAAACTGCTCCAGTTTTTGCTGGTCAGAGATTTTGATAATACTGTAATTATGACATACTTCAATACTAGACAAGTTGTAACCGCCGTTTATTACATAATCTAAAAGTTATTGTGGGATTACTTTACGTTACTTAACGCCTGTTTACCGCTAATTACTATTTCTGCGCTTATCTGGGTCAAAAGTGCGGTTATCTGGGTCAAAAGTAGTTTTTGTAATAAGGTCATCACAGCAGGTATAAGCGTTAAAACTTTGCAAGTAAAAGCTGTTTCGAGTTGCAGTTACACCAGTTTGCACTGTGCGGACGGGTTTCCAAAGTTTGCCATCTCTCTAATCGGTCTACCGACCGATTAAAAAAACTAATTGCCATTACTTTTTTGCAATCGATCTGTTTTCAATTCAGTCTCAAGTAGGATTTGATCAAGTGAAATAACAATAATCCGTTACTTCTGCTTATTACAAAGGGGTGGGGGCGCCATTATTGCGCTTTGCCTGCCGTACTTTTGAAGTACGGCGGGGTACCAGACTAGACAGAAAGAAGGAAATATACCAAGATTGAAAAAGGAAGCGAATTCCCTCTGTTAAAAGGAAATAATAAGAAAAAAATCCTGCTGTAAATGGGCTAATAATACCCTTTTGCTTCGAACAAAAAATAAATAAATAAACAGATAAATCTTAGATCTAGATGAGAATCGACTTTTGTTAAATTAGTTCAGAATAAACAGGGATCGTAAATTACGTGTTATATATCGTCCCTGGAATAAATGACATGCTAAACAATCCGTCAATATCTACAATAAACTTACAAATTTGCCCTGGTCGAGTTGACCTGGGGACGAGTAAAATACAGGCCGAGTTGTCCCCCCTTTTTTTTTTTTTTTTTTTAAGAATTTAACTTTAAAAATTAGCGATTTCAAAAGCCATAATGAAACATAAACTAAGATTTTGGCAAGAGCGCGAAAAGACTTTAAAGAAAATATCGATTGGCTCCCCTAAAATGATTCAGGTCCTTATTAATTCTCGTAATTCAGAAATATTTTTTCCTCGGACAGATACGGAAAAGCCCGATTTCCTTCGTATTTGACCAGATCTCGCGATCGCGAGGGTCTCGTTTGTAGACTGGAAAGCTGTTTCAAATCACGTGATTATCAAGGTTGTCAGATTGTAGGACAAAAATGCTCTTAGTACCAGTGTTTTACATCACTTCCGTCCGCCATATTTGAATTTGTAAAAATCTACTTCCTGTCCACCACTTCTGGCATCAGGTATATACATTTTTGCCATCATGTCTACGAATAAGCTCTCCTTTACGCGAGGGACGCCTCTTACGCGCTGCTCGCTAAAATCTCCTTCCGGTCCTCCACTTTTTCGAAGGCATCAAGTATGTACATTTTTGCCACCATCTCTACAAATAAGCTCTCGCTTACGCAAGGCGTCGCTCCGCGGCGCCTCTTATGCGCTGCTCGCTATCAATTAATCTTACATCACTTTTTTAACCTTAAAATAAAAAGGATAATCACTAACTTCTCGCAAACTTATATAAGACATTCAAGTTTACACTTGATCATCTTGGCTTATTAGTACCTCCATTTTATTCTTGTTCATAGGAACTACATGTTAAATACTCTTATATCTGAAAATCTGTGTACTGCTTCAAGGATGCGGTCAGGGCATCTGTCATCAAAAAAATGTGTTTTATCCGATAACTGCTCCTGTAGTATCTCAAACTTATGACTACGAAGAGTATTCATATATGAGCACCTAAATTTTGATTCTTCATAGATTTCGCTGAAAATTATATTTGTTCTCTCAAAGTATTCGCCTCCAACAGATATGCAAAGTTTCAGTCTCCGGATTGTCCAACAATGTTATATCACAAATGAATCAACATACTTATAATGAAAATTTATTAAGACAGGGTGATGGCAAGGGTGGCTATGATTATCGTGGTGGTAAAGGTGATGACGGTAATGACGATGATGATAGTGGCGGTGATGACGATAGTGGTCATAAAGGTCGTAAAGGAGACGATGATGATAGTGGTGGTGATGATGATAGTGGTCGTAAAGGTCGTAAAGGAGACGATGATGACAGTGGCGGTGATGACGATGATAGTGGTCATAAAGGTGGCGACGGTGATAGAAGAAAGGGCGATGGTAGGATATTCTTATCTCGGTGTTATGAATTGTTTATCTAGGCTTTTTTGTAGTTACATATGACTGGAAGGATGGATTGTTTGATGGATAGGTAATCTGACTGATTTGTGATTTTAAAGTTTAGCTAAGCGCTTAGGCGCTTGTTAAAGAATATCCCGGTAGAAAGAGCACACCAAACATGCGGGATAAATACGTTTTAATACACACCCGGAAAAATAGGAATAATTATAGACGTGATGGTAAAGGATACGAGATAAAATCATTCATAAAGATTTGGTTGGGTTTAGAATAGCAGGGTTCAGTTGATTAACCCTTGGACTATTAACCCTTTACCAGACGACAAAATTTTAGCTTTGTCCAAATTGAAAGCATTTGCAGACGACATTTTCACTGTGGCTCGAATGATGCAATTTTTCTCTGATAGGGTAGAAAACATAGCGGGAAAAGGAGAAAATGCTGGTTACCAGCATTTTCTCCCTTTCTCACAATGTTTTCAAAAGGCTTCTATCCCGGGGCGTTAAAAGGCAGCATTGTGCGGTAAAGGGTTAAGTGCACTTTTGCGGACATTCCAGAACAACATCAGAATGCACATAACGTGCAGTCGGATCTTGGATCTACACAGTCCGATATGGCATTTCTTTTTTCCGGTTAAATAATCTTGGAAATCGCACTAATTTGGTTTTTATCGTTTAGCAGCTTAAGGCTTAATTGAAAAGAGGCATAGTAATCAACATCAACAACTGGCATTTCAATGGAGTAAGACTTCCCCCGTTCTGACCTTCCCCTATAAGTTATTCTTTAGAGAAAGACTCCTATGGACATCTTGATCTAAAATGAGACACCCTGTAGAGAAACCAGAGAGAGAGAGAGGGAGAGGGAGAGAGATAGAAAGAGAGAGAGAGAGAGAGAAAGAGAGAGAGATTAGATACTCTGTCAAGTGAAGGATGCTGCCTTGCGAAGGGTTTAAATCACTGGCATTGTAATCTACATTTTCTGGCTAGGATCCTCACCTGCGGCGATGGCTGGTATTGCCGAGCCAAAGCCCAATGTTGTTGAAAACTCAGGAACATAATGGATAAGTAAACACACCCTGTAATATGACTCAAATGTTATTCTAAACGTTGTGAAAGTACATTTAAACAAGCAAACAAGTTAGCAGTTTGGTATTGGTTGAAAAGATTTATCTGAGATATCTACCTTTTCCACGAACCCCACTTCGGCAAAGTTCGTCTTCCGAACTCTCTAGTTTACTATTACTGTTGTTACATATTTATCTGACCCTGGTAAAACGGGGTTCTTATTAACGAATTATCCTTAAGGACGTTCTTAGTCTTATTCTCCAAGATTTTCTAAATTTTAAAATAACATAACTTCCGATTGGCTAAACCGAATGGTTTAGCCAATCAGAAGTTGTGTTACTTTCAAATTCAGGAATTTCTTCGGAATAGGCCTAAGAACATTCTTTAGAATGGTTGGCGAATACGGACCCGGATCTTCACGACGACGAAAAGTTTGTCGAAATTTAAATTGTGTCAGGTCAATCATGCTACAAAATAACATTTTTTGTTTGTTTGCAGACGGCTATGAACCACCATGTGACCCAGATCCTTATCATTGACCAATCAACGTCACAAATCAAGAGATTCTGACAGCGGTTTCTATTTAACCCTTAAAGTGCCTGTATGCTAATTCTGTATGCTTTCTATGCCATTGTAGATGAAAATCAGACGGCACAAAACGTGTCGTATGATCTTGTATCATTACTTTTCTCTCAGTCAAATCATTTGGCAAAAAAACAACCTTGAACTTGCAATAACTTTGATCTTTTTCGCTGACGAAATATGTACCTTTTTGTGTATTTCGTGATTTGTATTACATAAAGAATTAACGCTTAGGCAAGGACCTTTTTGCGGACAGTGTAGATCAAGATCAGACTGCACAGAACGTGCAATCTGATCTTGGACTTATACTGTCCGATAAATGGATGTATCCCGCCCCCCCCCCCCAAAAAAAACCCACAACAACAACAACTTTGAAATAGCAACATTTGGGTTCCTACTATCGGCTTAAAGAATTTCATGTAACTTATTCAGCAGATTAAGGGTTTAATAGCTTGATTAAACTGAGCCGTCACAATATAACTCTGTTTTGCATTTATTTATTGACCCCTTTTTACAACAACAACAACAAAAAAAGAAAAACAAGAAAGATTTTTTAAAAAGAAAAAGGTAGACGGCGTTAGAGGTACAGGAATATAATTATTGACACTCTATTGTGGTTTAGTATGAACACAGGCCTTTGAAGCTCCATTGGCTTATCACGGGTCACTAAAATTTTCCTTGTTCGGACATCGAACACTTATATAGGGACATTGGTGCATCGCATGTATATATGACGGAATACTGAAATTGTCACTAACACCGTTGCTATAAATAGCGCATTGACGACTGCCTCATATGTTGTATATAATAAGACTTGTGTATATAGGATATTGAACTGGTCCCCGTTGTAGATATACATATTACAACTGGCACAGGCTATTGTATCGTTGCTTTCCATTGGGCCACATGTATATCACAGAATGGCCAATCAGAGAAGCTTCCACATTTCCAGTTTGGCTGTATAGGTAACACTGCCATATTTTGCACAATTTGAAATTGGTAATCGAAACTAAAAAGAATATTAGCAGACATAAACATTAAAAGGTGATACCAAAGATACATTTCACTTACTCGCAACGTCAAAAATGTATTAGAAAATCCCCTGCTCAGGAAGTGAGAGTGACCTCCCCTGAACCTCTAATAGTCTCGCAACATGGCTGTTCTAAAAATAGACAGGCAGAATTCCGACCGTTTTTAATAGCCTGTACCGATCCTTATACACTTGCTGTATCAGGGGAGGTAACCAATCTAACAGGATATATTAGATAGGATATAGAGGCAGTAAGCCAAAGTGCTTTTTATAGTGACGGTATTCGGTAATGAAAAATTCCGTATCCCGTGATAGACCAATAGAGTTTCAGTGGCCTATGGTATGAAGAGAATTAATCAAAAGTAACGTCACCAACAATTACGCCTTTTCCTTATTGTTTTGCATACTATTGAATAGTGAACTTTATAGATAGACAGCCATACTTTGTGAAAAGCGAGCTTAATGCATCTGCAAAATGTATCAACGCAGGTCAGCTAGCGCTGTCTGCGCAGGCTGACCTGTGTCGAAACTTTTTGCTCTATGCCAATTTTCTGCATGTCAAAAGACCAGTGTACCTCATGATTTAGTCGGTTGTTAAACAAAACGAATTTGATGGATCGAATATTATATAATGACTTGCTTGGTATCATGCATCACGGAAATGCATTAAGCCCCCTTTCTGCCAGGGCATGGCTCAATTATACTTCTCAAGATTAGATGTTAATCCAAATCATCATAGGAAAAAGGGCCGTTGTTGCTAAACGTGCTGTGTCTGAAGTAAAATGTAGACATACAGTAATCGGATTTATAGTAACGCTAAAAGACATTGAAATACCAGTACAAGCAAAGGATTGTCCCATGTCATAGTCATTTGCAGTGGCGTGAAGAAGAGCTCCAGGGAATCGATTAGCGGTATTAACGCTTGAATATTGGTGTCGTAAATTTGCCCGAAAATAGGTCTGCAGGGACCCGAGGAATAAACATGTACGCATTTTTTACCACTAGGGAATGAATGTTGAAACGGTGAATCTATGTATCTCTTACACTCTATTCCGGACTTGGCTACGAAAATATTAACGATATCTGCGGAACGAGGCCGCAAATAACAGGTACAAGACATTTTGCGTAAATCCGATTTTGTATTTCCGTAAAAATTTTTGGTTCGTACTACATTTAGTTCGTGTAAGAAATTTCGGTCCCTTGTGCTACGAACTACAGAGGTTTAACTGTAAATAATGTCAAAGGAAATTTTCTACAGGCAAAAATATTTTTGTGAGAGAAAAGTATTTTCATGAGAAAAGTGGTCCAAGTGTTAGACGCTGGCAGAAAAAAAACAATTTTAAAAACTGGTGAAAAGAAAGCAAAAACTAGAGCGACTTAGCAACTTTTCCCTAGTTTAACAATTCATGTTTCTGCCAAAAACTAACGCTTGGATCTATAATACAGCAACAGATTGTCACCTTCACAATAGTTTCCATACTTTTAAAGAGTATGATTTTAATTCAAGTGCATTTTGATATCAGCATTGTTGCCTCCTTTTTGCGGCCATTGTGGACCTTCCACCTTTCAAAAACCTAATTCAGGACAGACATTTTCTGACGTCTTTATCAAATATGGGCGATTTATTGTACGATCGAACATTAATACATCATAATCAAAAGCTTTGAACGACAGACCCACAACGTTCAAAATTTTGACTCATATGAACTTTGCGTTGCCATTAATATATGATCTTAAATGTTGTCTAGAGTATTCATGACAGACCAAACAGTTCAAGTTCGATCACAGCAATGCTGTAAGATTTGGAAGAGGTGAATAGATAGAAAGATGGATAGAGAGAGAAAAAGAGAGAGAGAGAGCTATTTATTTTTATCAGCTTGTCGAAGAAACAGAAGACATAGAGACAGATGTAGACAAATCGGTAAGTAGATAGATACATGTAGATGGATGGATGGATGGACGGACGGACGGACAGAGACAGACTGATAGATTGACTACTCATTTCAAGGATAAGAAAATAGCCAGCTACTCAACATAAATCAAATCGACAATGTCCTGCGGGCCACTGTGAACATGAAGAACAGTAAAACTGATAGATGCTTCTCGATATGCGAGATTTGTCAGCATCAACAGAATCGTGGACGCATAGATGGACAACGTGGTACCGACATGATCTACCGAAACTCTTTCGGGGAACATAAAATAAAACAGTACAGTAAGAAAATAATTAAACTAAAAACATCCGACTTTATTACAAAACATAATATCGCTATAAAATATTGACATCAAAACGAGAAAAGAGGTTTTCATCTCTATAAAATGAACACATGCAAATCTCAGTTACCAAATGAACTACCAAGGCTTGGCATCCTCAGTGGTAAAAATGTTTAAAATTAAATATTATATGCGTGTATGGTGCATAGCCCAGAAATGTTCCATATCTTGACACAGAGATTCTTTGGAGATGGATAGAGCACTATAAAAGCCCAAAGCCTATATCCTTGAATCATTTAAATATCATTTAACTCTTTATCAGACATCAATTTTTAATTCACCCACATTGAAAGAAGTTGCAGACCAAATACAATTATAATGCATATGATTGTGGGATTTGTTTGTGAAGGGATAAGAAAATATTCAGGGTAAAAGAGAAAATGCTGGTTACCAGTATTTCCTCCTTTTCCAACAATTTTTTCAAATATCTTCTCCCAAGCGGTTGTGAAAACTTGTAATTGTCTCACAGTTACATGAATTCACTAATTTTAAATGTTACTTTTATTTTTAATTTCCAAGCCATCTGACTGGCTGAGATGAAATGTCTCAGACAATCAGATGCCTAGTTCAGAATATTGGAATTAAAATTAAATATAGAATGGTCAATGAATTTTGCTTCATGTACAATGTACTCAAACAATGTATTACAACTTGCTCGGTCTTAACAATTTGGTCTTAATAATTTTGTTTTTTTTTTTTGGCATCAGTATGTTTTTCATATATGTCAAATACATTATGTATACATATAGAGGAGATGTTTAACCATGTATTTAAACTTGAACTGAATCAAGAAGTACTGTGTTCCTTTGACATACAGAAAATCGACCAATAGCGAAAAGTTTCGGCCCAGGTCAGCCTGGGCGGACTGCGGAGGCTGATCTGGTCGATACTTTTCGCAAAGCCCCCTTTTCACAGAGTATGGCTCATATCCAAAGCGATGTATACAACCGTAGAATTCTCTGACCCCAACAAATGACACATAACCGCATTCCAATACAAGTGGCAAAAAGGAGAAGTATATTGAAGGTAAAGGATGATGTCTCTCTGGCCTGGCGTTTATCAGTGCTTTACCACAGACATAAAAAATAATCAAGGGTCTTTTCGGAGAAGAACTAGGGTCGCGTGCCCGGACTTTGTTGGTATCCAAATTCTAGGCACCTAGGATGGAAGATTTTTGTAAAGATCGTTGGCAAAGAAACATATGCATGTAACCAGCATTTTCTCTTCTTTCCCCACAATGATTTCTACTCTATCAGGATAAATTCCATCATTTGAGTCATATCAAAATTGTCGTCCGCAAATGCTCCCAATTTGGGTGAGTCCATAATTTCATCGTTTGGTAACGGGTCAAATATCGAGTAAATGCCCTGGCAATTTTGTCGTAATAGGTAAGTTGAGGTTACGACGGATAGAAAATGCATTTCATTTTTTGGTATCCTTCAAAGAATTCATTGTTGTCGTTTACGGTTTTAAATGACGACAAATTCCTTGAATCTCTCTATTCCTTACACCATATATGTTGGTAATTTATCCATGTTTACATAGCTGACCAAATTCTTAGCCATTCTACACACTTTCAAGCTTTAACAAGTTTTTTTTTTCTAGAAGAATGTACTAGTATTTTTAAACTTACGATGCAGTGCACCAAACAATGAATAACAAAGTCTTGAGTGAAAAAATGCTGTTTTGAGTAAACTTTAAGACTTAAAAAAAAAAAAAAAAAAACCATGGTCGCGCACTCATGGCCATTTTCAGCGCCTGTTTTGGTCACTATAATAGGGTCCAATTTCGATGAAATTGCAACAGAAGGATTGAGCTTGAAGTTCGTTTCCAAACAATGTATGTAAACGTCATCTAAGGTCGTAAGAAACACCGACGACCTTATTATTTTTATCGATATATCTTGTTCTCCTGATGTTATCCATGAGGTTTGGTAGTTACGTTTTGAAAAACAAACAAGTAATAAAATCAACTGGCCCTTTCCTTGTACTCAACATCCAGGCTAATACAAAAACATTAAGCAATTCTCTGGCAACAGCGGGCTTAATGCATCCCCGTGATGCATTATACAAGGCCAGTGATAATACAATTATGGATCCATAAATTTTATTTTGTCCAACAACCAACTGAATTACTAAGTACGAACGTAGATCGATCCTTGGACATGTGGAACTTTATCAACAAAAAAAAAAAAAAAAAAATTCGACGCAGGTCAGCCTGCGCAGACTGCGGATGCATTAAACCCCTTTTCACAGAGCATGGCCTATTTGTAGGGATATCCAAGTCTTTACAACCGGATATTGAAGAGGGGGACAATAGCATATGGTCGTTCTAAAAACAAAGGGAAATAATTTGTATTTGTATCCTCAAAAAACGCAGAGCAGTAAACTTCCTTGTCCGGCGAAGCTGAACGTGTTGGCTTCAGGCATACTTCTTGCCCCTCATATAATCGAATGATTAGATACTAATTTGCGATTTGTATAAAATGTGGACATGTTTATTTTGCGGGGCCGTGTAGGCGTATTTTCTTACACATTTATAGCACCAATATACAGGCGTTGCAACCGCTAATCAATACCCCGGGGCACTTATTGACAGCATAACAAATGATTTGGGATAGTCCACTTCTTGTACAAATTGATAATTTGATATTTTTTCAACCATTACAGAATAACATATTACTTTATGTCTACGCCTTTCACGAATTTTATATACAAGGACGAAAAAGATATGCAGTCATTTCAGTAAGTCCAAATTTTTTCTATCGGTAGTTTCTTCTGGATATCGGGCGAATATTTATGGTAATGTACATGTAGTCTAATGCACTCGATAAAGAAGAATTTCTGCTTGTGTTTGTCTTCATGTGATAGGAAAATGTACATTTTCAGCAATCCCATGCCACTGTATATGAAATGACCCCTATCAAACGAACCTCTTCTTAAAAAGAAGCTTAAACATTGGCAAGTAAAACGCTGCAAGTTTTAGTCATTATCGCCCTTGTGAGCATGCCACGCTTACGTCAAAGTCAGCGTCAAATTGCCGTGCGAATGCTCCTTGGTGGGCAGTCTCAAAGTGCAGTGGCTAGACACTTAGGAGTGCATAAACCAACAGTATCTCGTCTGCACAAGCGTCTGACACACACCGGTGCGACATCTGACAGATCACGAAGTGGCCGTCACAGAGTCACTGCCCCTAAACAGGATCGTTCCACCAGGTTGTCTCACCTTCTAGATCGATTCTAGACTTCTGGTCTGCAACAGAGATATCGAACCCCAGACCTCCACAATAATTAAATTTCTTGCCAAACTGTGCGGAACAGACTCGGTGACGTTGGTCTTCGACCAAGACGTTCAAAATGTCGGTTTATCATTTATGCTCGATGTCGCCAGGTGAGAATGACATGGTTGACCGCACATCGACCCAACGTTTTTCCTCAACGAACACTAGTTCTCTTCCCGGACGAGTTCGGTATCTGACGGACGAAAGCGTGTTTACAGACATCGGAATGAACGTTGTACTGATTCTTGCGTTTTAGAGGTAGATTGATTCGTTGGATGCGTTGAATTGGTGTAGGGAGGCATATGTGATCATTGACGGGACTCTGACGGCCTTACGTTACCGTGACATCATTCTGACACCTGAAGTCGTACCATTTATGCGCCAGAACAGTCTCAATTTTCAACAGAACAACGCCAGGGCTTATGTTGCAAGAATTTGCCGTGACTACCTGGTCGCAAACAACGTCCATATTCTGGAATGACCTCCATACAGCCCGGATTTATCTACGACAGAAAATTTGTTGGGACGTCCTTGACCGACGTGTGAGACGCCGTAATCCTGCCCTGCATCCATTCCCCAACTTTGACAGGCGTAAGTGGAAGAGTGGCAAGCAATCCCTATGGCAACCGTCAACAATCTTGTGAGCTCTATGATCAGGGGAGTGATCTACGGGATAAATTTCGAACCAATTATCAAGTAAATAACACGGAAGATGCATTTACACTTTTATCAAATCAAATGTGTTAAAATTCAGAAAATTGTATTTAAGTCATGGAAAAAAAAAAAAAAAAAAAAAAAAAAAATTGTGTTTTTTTTTTGCAAATTATGTATATGAAATATTTAAAACCACTATGCTGTTGAGAGAGCTTTAAAGGATATTTATCCCAGAGTGCCGTTTTCATAGATTGAAGGGCACTAAGAATTCAATTATCACCCTGGGATGTAGAGTTCGATATACTTGGATTTACACTGCTGCGAATATATCATTTATTCGAAGTCTTGGCCTTAAAGCGGCGTACAACCCGATTTGGTAATGAGTTAGTTACTGTCCACAAAAATTGACAATTTTCATTCTCCTGTAAAGGTAGTCATAGAATTATGATGCTGTCAGAAAGTACTCGTAGAAATCACGAAGATTGTCCTATTTTTCATGATATTTTTCGGCGTAGCTGAATGCGCTGGGGTTTGGTCTACTACTGATAAAGAATGAATAGATGGTTATTAGCGTTTAATAAAAAATATGCACATGTTTATTCGACGAGCCCCTGCTGTCATATTTGCTCACACATTTATGAAACCACTTTTAACAAGAGTTGCTACCAATAATCGATACCCTGTGAACTTGATTCATACCATAGGGTAGAGAATAATTCTTTCCTTGTGCTATTTGGAAGTTTAATATTTTCATAAGCGTTACCCTATAGCCCACTACTTTTTTTAACCAAAATGAAAAAAAGTGAGGAAAAAGATGCAACTACCAGTGAGGTTACTTTTCATTGTTTTGCCTCATAATGAGCCATAGAAGAGTTTAAATACCATATATCCCAGTATCTCTTACGCCACCTATCTTTTTAAACGATATTTCTTGTTCATTGTAAATTTCTTATCCCGTTTGTTACGGGATAGCCGTTATCGCTTTAACTCTTTATTAGACCTTTAAACATATTTTATTCAACAGTATAATATATAATTTACAAAAGACAATACAATACAATGATAAGACAAATATACTGAGAAAAAGGATAAGAACGAAAGCTAGGCTTATAAAGTTCGTCTCCAAATTTCAGGTAAGACCTCCATGGCGATGGTTTTTGAAAAAAAAAAAAAAAAAATCTGGTAACAAGATTTTCCTCCTTTCCCCACAATATTTTCTACTCTTCCATAGAAAAAATTGTCAAATTAGCCATGTTTCAATTGGACTAGGTTTAAAACTTTGTTTTGTGGTACTCAGGTATACAAGATTTACAGACATTCGCACGTAGAGACCCAGCATTTTATGATAAGAATAGTAAAGACAAATCCTAGCCATGGCAAAATCATTTCAGGGTGTTAGTAAAGAGGTGACGGTGGAAGTGTCTAAACTGAAAAATAAGAAGTGCTTGTTTTACCCAACCAAGTACCAACTGTCTTCTGAAAACTTTCTTGGTCCAAATATATAATTGGGCATTGCTATGTGAAAGGGGACTTTATGCATCTCCGTTATACGCTTTACCGGGCAAGCCATCAGATAATTACGAATCCATAAAATCCATTTGTCTAACAAGTGGCTGAAATCAGAGGTAGAATGGTCCTTTGACATGCAGAAAATTTACAAACAGCAAAAAGTGCCGACTCATATCGACATGAGTCGATAGTTTTTGCAGATGTATTAAACCCCCTTTTCTCAGAGCATGGCTCATATCTAAGCAGCTTCAATAGTAGTCATTCCAACAGAACAAATGCGTGGGTGCAGTTTTGATTACTCATGTGAGAAAATTCGAGTTCCTGAGTCGCGCTGTTTGCAGGATAAAAATCATTCGTGTATGAGAATTAAACCTTTACCAAACGACATGATTTTGGGGTGGTCCAAATCCAAAACATTTGCAGACGACAAATTGATTGTGAATCAAATGGGAAAAACATGTCTTAGAAAGGATATAAAAATTGTGAGAAAAGGAGAAAATGTTGGTTACAAGCATTTTTCCTTTTCCCACAATGTTTTCAAAGGCTCTTTTCCCCCAAGGTCGTTAAAGATTGTGTGGTAAAGACATCAGGGTCCGTATTCAACAACCATTCTTAAGAACGTTCTTAGTCTTATTCTCCAGAATTTTCTAAGTATGAAAGTAACACAACTCATTTGGTTTAGCCAATCAGAAGTTGTGTTATTTTCGAAATTAGACAATCTTGGAGATTAAGCCTAAGAATGTTCTTAAGAATGGTTGGTGAATACGTACCCAGTATGTTGCTATCCATTTTTCTCACTGCAGAATATCGCTTTTGAAAACATTTTAGCCGGGACAATACATCTTTTACCCTTTACCGCATGATTTTGAGTTTTAACGACCCTGAAGATGAAAGCTTCTGAAAACATTTTGGGAAAAGGAGAAAATGCTGGTAACCAGCATTTACACCTTTTCCCAAAACGTTTTTACCTATTCATTGACAGATCCCGTCATTTCAACCATTTGTTATTTGTCGTCTGCAAATGCTTTCAGTTTGGACAAGTCTACAATTCTGTCGTTGGGTAAAGAGTTAAAATCACTATCTTGCAAGGATGTTTTCCGAGTCATCTGCTGCAAACTGCTTTTGTAGGTCATTGGTTTAACCCTTAATCACACTACCCCGAGTTTTAATGACCCTTAAAAAGAGGGCTTTTGAAAACATTGTGGGAAAAGAAGAAAATGCTGGTTACCAGCATTTTTCTCCTTTTCCCACGATGTTTTCTACCCGATAGGAGTACTACAGTACCGGTTTCAAATGTGTCGTCAGCAGGCAAGTGAATAGAAAGAAAGAGTCAACAATTTGTTGTGTGGTAAAAGGTTAACTCTCAATTCTTTACCAAACGACAAAGGAGTAATTCTGGTCCGAATTGAAAGAATTTGCAGACGAAAAATCAAAGATGGTTAAAATGACAATATTTGACTCTGAAAGGGTAGAAAACATTGTGGGAAAAGAGAGAAAATGCGGGTAACCAGCATCTTCATTTTTTCACATACTGATTTCAAAGGCCTTCTTCCCCAGGGTCGTTAAAGCCCCAATAGCGGCCAAAAGTAACCAAAGCAGGTCTTAAAATGCATTTAAACTTAAATGATACCATTTAAAAGTTAAAATGAATTTCAAAAATTGGTCAAAAGTTTCCAGATCGCTCTATCTTTTGTGTACTTTTCTCCTGGTTTTATTTTTCGTTTATCTGCCAGCGACTAACACTTGGACCGACCGCACAATAACAGATTGTCATCTTCATAATAATTTTCAAACTTTTAAAAGGTATGGTTTAAAATCAAATGCATTTTAACACCCGTTTCGGCAGCTATTTGGTCTTTAACACACAGGATTGCTTGGTGCATGGTACCCGTAAACTGTTGAAGGAATTGGACGTTAAGCTAACAGTAAAGACCAATATATATATGAGCCATGCTCTGTGAAAAGGGGGCTTAATGCATCTGCGAAAAGTATCGACCAAGTCAGCTTGCGCAGGCTGACCTGGACCGAAACTTTTCACTATTGGTCCATTTTTAGTTTACATCATGATAAAGTCAATGAATCCGTTATATTGTGATGGCTTGAATGGTATCATGCATCACGGAGATGCAGTAAGCCCCTTTTTGCCAGTGCATGGCTCGTTTCAATTTCACAACTGCTTAGCTGGTACAATTTCACTGTATGCCGGTCTATGACCCAAGATCAGACTGTACAATCTGTGCGGTCTTATGTTGATCTACAATGTCTTCTAAACACAGTCTAGCAGCGTAAAGGTAAACGTATGTTGAGGTTTCACTGCACTCGGTATCTTAATTCACTTATTACTTTGCACTGACCCCTATAGCGTCTATTACAGGTTCGGTTGCCTTTTTGGCCAGTGAAGAACAAGATCAGGCTGTGCAAAACGAGCAGTCTGAACTTTGATCTATACTGTCCACTTGTGTTGGATATTTTATACAAGTGCAAAAATGAAATGCCTTTATTTGGATTTTCTTTCTAGACTAAATATGCTATTTAGGTTTATATGGCGCTCTTAGATTTCAACTGATAAATGAAGGATCCAAGCAAATAATTAACCTTTAAGTGGGACTCACTGGCCTTTTGTGGACATTGTAGATTTAGATCAGACTGCACAGAACGTGCAGTCTGATCCTTGATCTACACCGTCCGATATGGTGTTTTCTTTCCGGTGAAATCAACTTTGAAATCGCAGTATTTATTTTTTCACTATTGCGTGGAAATATTCGTTTCATTTATTTAGCAGTTTAGGGGTTAAACGACAAAAGTGTTATTTTAGTGCTTCTTTGGCTGGACGTATCTCAGAGTTTCTGGAAGTGTTTGATCCAAGAACAACAGAAATTTTACAATGTGATCTTCATCTACACCGTTCTCTAAAAAATACTGAGTGAACAGCCTTCGGGTTCAATAATTCGGGTTGAAGTTTGCAGTGTTCACTTGGTTTCCTGATTTATTTGTTCTTTGAATTAATTCATTCAGATACCTGAGCGGCCAACGTAGATCAAGATCAGACTGCTCCCCCCCCACGCGCAAAAAAAAAAAAAAAAATAAATAAAAAAATAAATAAATAAATAAACCCTGCAGTCTGACCTACACTGGCCGCTTTGGTTAGATATTCCGGTCAAGGGCAAACTTGAAATTGCAATTATATGGGGCTTGTTGCCAGACTGAAAATTTCTCATGGGTTTACCCTTTACCAAACAATCCCATGTTTTTACGACCCTGAAGAAAAAGGCATAAGAAAACATTGCGGAAAAAGGAGAAAATGCTGGTAACCGGCATTTTCTCCTTTTCCCACAATTTTTCTCCCATTTTTAAGACAAACTCTATCATTTAACCCGCACATTTAATTTGTCGATTCCAAATGCTTTGAAATTTGCATGACTCTATTTTATATTCTTTGTTTGGTAAAGAGTTGATAACTTGGAGGGTCTCGGACCATGGCGATCTATCAGGGATCCTAGGCACCTTACAGTGTTCGATTATGGTAAAAACCCGTGGGTTTGGGTTTCGATCCTGGTCCGCTGCGCTTAGTTTTTCGTGGGAATGTCCTTTGGCATGACACACAGGAACGCCACCCTAGTTCTTGTAGAATTAGGAAACTAAGCAACTGGTCTGCTCCCAGCGTGATATGATTTGAAACTACATGTAGTTCAGGCCAGCAAAAGCACCATTTAATCAGTGAACTTGAATAAATGACGATTTTCACTTTAATTAAACTTTGAATTTCATGTGAATTTTGTCGTGAAACCGGAAAAAGAGTTTTGTTTAGTTTGTTTGTAAGGTATTGAACGCCGTTTTCAACACTATTTCAGTTATGTTCGGCGGGCAGTGTAACTATCCATGCTTTCCTGGAGTTTGCTTTACTGCCAGTTCGCATAGTATTCTTCCCAAGCCAACAGCCGCTTTCCCACATAGATATCGTCGGAAAAACGAACAGCGGCGAGACGGGAATAAACCCTGTAGGAATGACTATCATCAATCCTCGGAAAGAAACTTGCCAAGCTGGGGATTTAAACCAGCCATACCCTGTTTAGCTTCCTGCGCGTGACCGACTGCGCTAACTGGTCCGGCACCGGACACGTAGAGAAATTGTATATGGCGTTTGATATTTTTATTTTTATAGGGAAAGCTGTTGTTGACGCCTGCTTGACAAGAACATGTGATATGACAGTTCAACAACTGATCAACAACATTTTTCATACATAATGATATTTTAAGCTTGTAATCCTATTCAGAGCATCTCATTTACATCTCTAAGAAACATGTCAAACATGGACCTACATGTACCTTTCTAGTGTCAGTATCGATCAGACATTGAATATAATACAGGTTATTTTGGGTGTTCCGCTGTCTTGAAATCATTCCGGTTTTCTCAAGACGATAGAACACAGTTCTAGTGTTTCTGGACGCAAATAATACGAAAGGTGGGTAGAGTTTACTAAGACAGGGACAATAATTGTCGTTGTAGTAGAGATATCTTAAACGTTTTAACCCTCAAGTTGCTAAACTTTCAAACCGATAGTAAAAACCTGAATTTGGCTATTTCATTTTTTTTTTTTTTTTTTGGGGGGGGGGGGAGCGGATATCTCCCAATCGGAGAGTGTGGATCTAATATCAGACTGCAAGTTCTGTGCAGTCTGATCTTGATCTACACTGTCTGCAATTGGCCACTGAGTCGCGCTTGGCAGCCTAAGGGTTAACGACTGCCTGAAGTACAAGTTCAAATAAGCAAAGTATTTCTTTTTAAATCGGTGTTTTTCTTATTGTTACTGCGCATAGAAAATACCATGGCAATTATTATAATAAATATATTTTATGTCTTCAAATAATTTTTGAGCCTTTCATTCACGTTCCAAATGCCAAAAACGTGCATCCTTTCCAAACCGGATGAGTTTGTAAAATTTGCATTATTAGCACACCTGACCACGAAGAGCTCATGGCTAGCATAAATGAGCCATGATCTGTAAAAAGGGGACTTAATGCATCTGCGAAAAGTATCGATCGAGGTCAGCCTGTGCAATCCGCGCAGGCTGACATGAACCGAAACTTTTCGCTATTGGTCAATTGTTCGAGGACCAGTCTACCTCACGATTAAGTCGGTTGTCAAAAAAGAGGCCATTATTGATCCATAATTAAGTGATGGCTTGATTGGTACCATGGATCACGGTGATGCATGAAGCCCCCTTTTGCCAGACATTGCCTCAATTCTATGTCAAGCGTTTATCGCCAATTTTTCGCGATTTATTGTTTTGGTATCTCCTTATACCGATTTCAGTCATTCACACCGTTTATCGTTTGGTGGTTTTCTGTCAAAATCGTCCACAAAGTAATTGTCTTTTGTATAAATAATTCTCGTCTTTTGTCACAGAAGCTGCATTTGAAATTTGAAATTTGAACACTTTCAAAAGATTTTTTAAGACTTTTTCAGCGAAAATAGAGAGAGAGAGAGAGAGAGAGGAATGTTAGAAAAGAAAGGTTACAAAAATGTGGATAAATTAAATAAGACATTGATAAAATGAATGAAAAAAAGAGTTCATATCAGGAAAATATTCGGATGATTTATAAGCTGTCTGTTCGTTCATTTTTCCCTTCTTTATTGGTAAATTCTTTCCTTCCATCCTCCATTCTTCCCTTCCTTCCTTCCTCCCTGCCTCCATACCTCCTTTCCTTCCTTCCTTCCTTCCTCCCTCCCTGCCTCCCTTCCTTCCTTCCTCCCTTCCTTCCTTCCTTTCTTCCTTCCTTCCTTTATTGATAAATGACGTTCATCATTTCAATCATTCATTACTTTAAACATAAATTAATGACTTAATTGAGCCGCGCTCTGGCAAAAATGGGCTTAATGACTCTCCGTGATGCATTATACCAAAAAAGTCATCACATAGTTATGGATCCATAAAAATCCATTTTGTATAAAAACCGGCTGAATCATGAGGTTCATTGGTCCTTGAAAAATTGACCAATAGCTAAAGATTTTGACCCCGGTCAGCCTGCACCGACTGCGCAGGCGGACCATGGTCGATACTTTTTGCAGATGAATTAAGCCCCCTTTTCATAGAGCATGACTCAAAATTTTATGTCTGTTTCTACAGTATGAAGGTAGCGATCGCGATAGGGGTCCTTGTGGTGCTGTTTGCCCTCTCACAGGGAACTTTCTTTAAAAAGGACGACGACGACTCGGATGATCGAGGCGGAAAACTGAAAGGTTATGATGGAAAGTATTACGGGGTACGTTCTCTTTAACCCATTACTGCTGGTAATCAGCACTTTCTCCTTTTCCCGTAATTTCTTCTACCCTTCAAAGAACGAATTTTAGTTTCTATAGTAACTTTTAATCTTGTCGTTTAGTAAAGGGTAAAGCAGCGTGCCTATACACGTGCTGTAGCAGGGGAGGTAACCAGTCCAACTGAAAACAGGCAGAAGTCAGGGGAGGTCACTCTCGTTTTTTTTTTTTTTTTGCGGTCTCTTTCGCAAATCCAAAAAACAAACTGTACTGATGAAAATACTAATTTGCATAATTTGTTCAGATCGTAGGCGGTAGGTCTAGATACAATTCAGATCTTTACAATCTCATTAAAGTTAAAAAAAAATATTCATCTCTGAATTAAGAAAGGGAATTGCTGGCAAACCATCAGTAAAGAAGAAAGACAAATGTAATAAGAAAAGGAAGGAAAAAAGAAGAACTTTGTGAAGTTTCCATAATGGGAATATCACATGATCAACAATGTGGATTTATTATATGGGACTGTATTCAAGTAAGTACATGAGGATGTCATACTTGATATCATAAAAATAGTCAGAGTTATGTTTTGCAAAGCAACTAGTCCATTATTTGAACGCCAAAGTGTACTGCATATACCCGTCCAGTGTTGTTACGTTTGCATAGAAAAGTCTCTTCTGTAGTAGATCTACTATATCCATCTGTGTGTGGTAAATAAGAAAAATGTATGAAAAAAAAAAAACCTGTAACACGGAAAATTTTTTGGTAGCATTTCGTCACATAGCGTAGTCTTTTACCTCAGTTAGTACATCATAGCCAGGGATATTGTGTTGGAGTCCATTAGAACTAGGGTAGCATTTCCCGTTGATTCTCAGCAAAATGTTGACAAGATTAATTTGTGTGTGTTAGCAGGTGCAGTTTTGCCATGTTGATATCTAGAGCTATGAATTTTTTTACAACCTTTGACTATCAAAGCAAACAGTTCATCGAGATATTTTCATCTTTTTCTATCAGGGATTTACAAAATTAGAAAAAATCAGACAAAAACTTAAAAGTTTTGTAAAATTACATAGGTCCTGGGTCAAATTAGCTCCCTCCAAAGAGTTTTGAGTTGTTCTTTGGTTGGTAAGTGCTTGAATTAGTAATAAGGTCCTAGGTTCGAACCTCACCCAAGATCATGATTTATTTTTATGGGAGTGTCTTTAGGCAGTGCAAGGTACATCCCTAGCATGGACTACTTGTACAACCAAGAAACATTCATGAATAGCTGAGCTGTCAGTCTGATTGTAAGACTGAAATGGTTTTGAAAGGAGAGAACACCAATCAATCAATCCAAAAAACCCTAGTTTCAAAATGATAGGGCCAAAAGTGGATGAGTAAAAAGTGATGGTCCTTTTTTCGAACCGTTATCAGACATTGGTATTTGAACTTAAATCATGACTATTTAGTCATAGTTTGACAAATATTAATTCTTAATTAAAGTTATGAACAACATAATTATATAGTTTACTTGTATGAATAAGGGAAAAAGTAAAGACTGAGAATTTTTGGAGATTTACGTTTGAAAATATTTGTTTGAATGTGGTTTTTGTTACTTTTCACAGTAATTCAGCTTACTTATTGTTATTCATGATACCCTTTTCTAGTAAAATTTCAAAAAGTGCTAGCCTGTGACTTTGGTGCCTTGTTCAACGATACTCCAACATGACTGACAGTGTAACTGGGGGTTGAAACAGGATTTCCTGATAACAAACCCTTTGCCTTGAGCATATAGATGCAGATCACCCCCGAGATAGAATAAAGTCACCTACAAAAACAAATCTGAAGAAAAAATATTTCAATGGCTTTAAAGTCCTTGTTGTTACTTCGCCACAAATCTTTTCCTAACGATCAATTCATCATACTGGTACTTCTTTCTGTTTATGCAGCTGATGGTTTTGCTGGGATGCAATAAAATTAACTTTTTTGAAAGCCCGAGTAAAACAGGAGTGTTAAAAAGGCATAACACCAGATTTTGTTTTTTGGGAAGTTAAGAATATCTTTTTTCAAAAACTAATAAACAACATTATTCTGCAAAAAAAGGGTTTAGACCAAGATATTATTTCAAGAGAAAATACACTAGGAAATATCCCATTTCTTTTACAACTGTTACTTATGTTTTGACAGGATAGTTCTAAATACATTTTAGCATAGCTGACAGATACCAAAGACTGCATGATTAAGATTACTTCAGATGATGAAGGCATTCTAGGTTTTCATTTTATGGGTAATGAGTCTGAGACCTGGTGCTAACAATTTTTGTGGTGCCTTTTTCTTTTTCTTTTCATATTTGCCACACTGAGAGTACACTGTCATTTCCTGGTGATGTATCATACCAACTAGCAAACGCTTTGATCAAACTTCTTTGCTCAAAATCTAGTTTTACCCAGCTGTAACCCCTACAGCGGAGAATAGATTGAAAAAAAAAAAAATGAGTCTGTAGAAAAGACAGCTATCCTAAATTCAAGAATGTTTTAGCAAAAATATCTGAGAATTTCCACCTGTCAATAGTTTAGAGAATATGTGAATTCAACAACAGGTTGAACAACATTTCATATCCTTTGCAGACAGAAAGAAATCTAGATCTACACCGCAAATTCTGACAGATTTTGATAGTTTTTACAGCAAGCATAATTTGGCATTTAGATCTAATTCACGACAGAAAGTTGTCTGGTAGTGCCCCTACCACTACGTTACAGGGTCAGGCAAAGCGCAATAATGGCGGCCTCCATGGCGACCTCGATCTTAGCACTAAATGCTTTCCTATTTTTCTTAATTTCGGGTGATCCAGTTTGATCAGTGAATAAAAAATGAGATCAGTTTTGTACAAAATATAAATTACCATATCTAAAACGTGCTTTTGGGATATGGTTTAAATACAAATTTGACTATGAATTATTTTAAAAGTAGCCCTGTTTTCGGACGTGATATCGGTCCATTGAAATTTCGGATACGTAGAGCATTTCTGATAAGTAGTTTTTCTCGCTAAATAAGAACAACAATTAAAACATCAAAGTGCTGTAAGCACTGTAATCGGTCGACACTGAATAATTACAGTGGTTTGAAATCACAAATCAGATGGTAGATGTTTGAACTATGTATGGGACAAAAAATCCTACACCGTTACAAATGAGCCACGTAGGATCCAACTTTTTTAAACTGTCTTTTACAAATTAGTAGTTTAACGGTTGGTTAAAATATAGGCTATGTTTGTCAGCCGACAGCAATAGAACGTGAAAGATATGTGACTATTCTGATCAGCAATACCCATTATCAAGTTTTAGATTTCACTCATCATGAACAGCAGTACCTACCAACCCTTTAAAAGAGTGAAAAAATACATATATTCTTTTCTGTAACTTTGGCAACTTTGGTAACTGTATTGTAACATATAAAAGCCGTATAAAATATGTCTGCACTAAAAGTTTGGAACTGTTAACTTTTGGCTGCTTGAGGGCTTTTCTTTTGTCCATTTTTAACAAGACATCGTATTCATCTTGACAAACTGTCCTACATATTTTTTAGCGGGCCAAATCGCCCAGTCAAAATTTCTCCTACATTATACTTTCAAAGAATGTAGATACCCAATAACTCCCTAACCGTCAACTCTTTACCAAATGATAAAATTTTAGACTTGTCGAAATCAAAAGCATCTGCACATGGCAAATTAAACGTAGACTGAATGATGATTTGAATCGTTGAAAGGGTAAAAAACACGGGAAAATGAGAAAATGGTAACCTGCATTTTCTCCTTTTCTCACAATGTTTTCAACTTCTTTCTCATGGGCATTAACAAAGGATAGTTTGGTTATGAGTTAAAACACTCAGTTAAACGACTAGGCTTTTACAGTCAAGAGAACAATATCAAACATTAGGCTACAATTTCATGGTCGGTTTTTTTTTTCCCTATATACATCACAAATAAACAGACAGTTAGATCTAAGATATGAACGTCTGTGATATTGAATTGCATTGCGTTCAAAGGACAGTCCGATCTTTATCTTTTATTGTATTCAAAAGGGACTTTACTTGTCCATAGCCAACACAGGTACATGATTGTATTTGAATCATTCTAATCAGCAAGCGCATAACTGCGGTAGCCTTGATTTCTTTATCTGAAATGTGGAAAGGATGAGAATCAACCAATATGGAATAGCTGAGACAAACATATTGCTGACATTTGCACGCTAAATTGTTAAAATAGACATGTTAAGCTTAGAAAAGCAGCCTAAATCTTGCAGGACCATTGCTGTCTTGAGCAGAATAACTCGAAATACTGGCATGACAGATCCAAGATCTGACTGCATGTTCTGAGCAGTCTGGTCTGAATCTGCACTCTCTGCAAAGACTTTTTCCCTGGTCCGTTGATTCAGATATGGAGAATATAACAGTAAGTGAGCTTATTTGTGTTACAGTTTCAGGTTTTTTTTAATCCTCGATGGAAATGTTCTATTTGACAAAATTTCGAAAATCTTTCAAATGGGTGAAAAACGCTGTGGAAAAAAGAGAACATGCTGAATACATGCAGTTTTTCCCACTGTATTTTCAAAGCCATACATGATTGTTTGGTCAAGGATTAACAGACCGATTCCAGTCTGTAGAAACTCACCAAGAAGAAATATGTACGTGACTGTGTAAAATGGTAGTGCCATGGCTGGAAGGAGAGGAAAAGGGACTGTGAAAACAATTCAACCCTTATCCCGCTAAAATATTGAAATGAAATTTCAAACCGGTAGTAAAACCCAAATAATTCTATGTCAAACTTATTATTTTTTGGAGAAAGAAATATCTCCTAATCGGACAGTGCAGTCTGATCTTAATCTATACTATCCGCAAAAAGGTCAGTGAGTCGCACTTAGCAGCCTAAGGGTTAATACATCATACGCTGAAAAATGCGTAATCAGTCGGTATTGTGAATGGACAGTCTGGGTACTAAGGTTGCACGCGGTGAATCGCCAGTCCGTCCTGAAAATGTTTACGTAATGGCCTCTCCGCGAGGGCCATAACCTTTACACAACTCTATACCTTTTGTCCCCACAGCTTCACATGCTTCGCCTCGGTAACATTAAACGACCAACGGCCGGTTACTATTTTAAACTTACGGCTGTTACGAGTTGCATTTACATCAGTTTTCTCTTAGGCAGGGCAGTCTAACTTTTCAAATTCTGTTCAAGCAATATTTCCTTACAAACTCCTTTCTCTTGCGATTTTATTCCTCTAAAGACCAAAATGACCTATCATATTTTCAACACTTGCTACATAATTATACGGAGGGCACTCGTCACAACTCGGCCGATCCCGTAACTACGTATAACTATCAACGGATCACTCGAAATTAGCCGAATGACATGGACAGCAGACGACTACAAGATGTGTTCTCATCACCCGATACACTTGATTCGCACTCGTTTCATTCATGAAGTTGCTGCTAATCACTGACCCTATTTCTTATAATCGTGTTGAAAGTAAACTGCTCCAGTTTTTGCTGGTCAGAGATTTTGATAATACTGTAATTATGACATACTTCAATACTAGACAAGTTGTAACCGCCGTTTATTACATAATCTAAAAGTTATTGTGGGATTACTTTACGTTACTTAACGCCTGTTTACCGCTAATTACTATTTCTGCGCTTATCTGGGTCAAAAGTGCGGTTATCTGGGTCAAAAGTAGTTTTTGTAATAAGGTCATCACAGCAGGTATAAGCGTTAAAACTTTGCAAGTAAAAGCTGTTTCGAGTTGCAGTTACACCAGTTTGCACTGTGCGGACGGGTTTCCAAAGTTTGCCATCTCTCTAATCGGTCTACCGACCGATTAAAAAAACTAATTGCCATTACTTTTTTGCAATCGATCTGTTTTCAATTCAGTCTCAAGTAGGATTTGATCAAGTGAAATAACAATAATCCGTTACTTCTGCATATTACAAAGGGGTGGGGGCGCCATTATTGCGCTTTGCCTGCCGTACTTTTGAAGTACGGCGGGGTACCAGACTAGACAGAAAGAAGGAAATATACCAAGATTGAAAAAGGAAGCGAATTCCCTCTGTTAAAAGGAAATAATAAGAAAAAAATCCTGCTGTAAATGGGCTAATAATACCCTTTTGCTTCGAACAAAAAATAAATAAATAAACAGATAAATCTTAGATCTAGATGAGAATCGACTTTTGTTAAATTAGTTCAGAATAAACAGGGATCGTAAATTACGTGTTATATATCGTCCCTGGAATAAATGACATGCTAAACAATCCGTCAATATCTACAATAAACTTACACATTTGCCCTGGTCGAGTTGACCTGGGGACGAGTAAAATACAGGCCGAGTTGTCCCCCCTTTTTTTTTTTTTTTTTTTTAAAGAATTTAACTTTAAAAATTAGCGATTTCAAAAGCCATAATGAAACATAAACTAAGATTTTGGCAAGAGCGCGAAAAGACTTTAAAGAAAATATCGATTGGCTCCCCTAAAATGATTCAGGTCCTTATTAATTCTCGTAATTCAGAAATATTTTTTCCTCGGACAGATACGGAAAAGCCCGATTTCCTTCGTATTTGACCAGATCTCGCGATCGCGAGGGTCTCGTTTGTAGACTGGAAAGCTGTTTCAAATCACGTGATTATCAAGGTTGTCAGATTGTAGGACAAAAATGCTCTTAGTACCAGTGTTTTACATCACTTCCGTCCGCCATATTTGAATTTGTAAAAATCTACTTCCTGTCCACCACTTCTGGCATCAGGTATATACATTTTTGCCATCATGTCTACGAATAAGCTCTCCTTTACGCGAGGGACGCCTCTTACGCGCTGCTCGCTAAAATCTCCTTCCGGTCCTCCACTTTTTCGAAGGCATCAAGTATGTACATTTTTGCCACCATCTCTACAAATAAGCTCTCGCTTACGCAAGGCGTCGCTCCGCGGCGCCTCTTATGCGCTGCTCGCTATCAATTAATCTTACATCACTTTTTTAACCTTAAAATAAAAAGGATAATCACTAACTTCTCGCAAACTTATATAAGACATTCAAGTTTACACTTGATCATCTTGGCTTATTAGTACCTCCATTTTATTCTTGTTCATAGGAACTACATGTTAAATACTCTTATATCTGAAAATCTGTGTACTGCTTCAAGGATGCGGTCAGGGCATCTGTCATCAAAAAAATGTGTTTTATCCGATAACTGCTCCTGTAGTATCTCAAACTTATGACTACGAGGAGTATTCATATATGAGCACCTAAATTTTGATTCTTCATAGATTTCGCTGAAAATTATATTTGTTCTCTCAAAGTATTCGCCTCCAACAGATATGCAAAGTTTCAATCTCCGGATAGTCCAACAATCGGCTAGATCATGAAGTATACTGGTCATGCAGAAAAT
This sequence comes from Tridacna gigas, assembly GCA_945859785.2. Taxonomy (NCBI): domain Eukaryota; kingdom Metazoa; phylum Mollusca; class Bivalvia; order Cardiida; family Cardiidae; genus Tridacna; species Tridacna gigas. Next base: position 26,397,193 of record OX244030.2, read on the forward strand.
TAACTAAAATTGCCCTAGGTCGATACCTTTTGCGGATGTATTAAGCTCTGTTTTCACAGAGCATGGCTCATATGTTTTAGATAACATACGATTATCAGTCAGATCATTTATAGATATACAATGAATACGGAGAACTGTTCGAAGATGTGTTATATCACAAATGAATCAACATACTTATAATGAAAATTTATTAACACAGGGTGATGGCAAGGGTGGCTATGATTACCGTGGTGGTAAAGGTGATGACGGTAATGACGATGATGATAGTGGCGGTGATGACGATAGTGGTCATAAAGGTCGTAAAGGAGACGATGATGATAGTGGTGGTGATGATGATAGTGGTCGTAAAGGTCGTAAAGGAGACGATGATGACAGTGGCGGTGATGACGATGATAGTGGTCATAAAGGTGGCGACGGTGATAGAAGAAAGGGCGATGGTAGGATATTCTTATCTCGGTGTTATGAATTGTTTATCTAGGCTTTTTTGTAGTTACATATGACTGGAAGGATGGATTGTTTGATGGATAGGTAATCTGACTGATTTGTGATTTTAAAGTTTAGCTAAGCGCTTAGGCGCTTGTTAAAGAATATCCCGGTAGAAAGAGCACACCAAACATGCGGGATAAATACGTTTTAATACACACCCGGAAAAATAGGAATAATTATAGACGTGATGGTAAAGGATACGAGATAAAATCATTCATAAAGATTTGGTTGGGTTTAGAATAGCAGGGTTCAGTTGATTAACCCTTGGACTATTAACCCTTTACCAGACGACAAAATTTTAGCTTTGTCCAAATTGAAAGCATTTGCAGACGACATTTTCACTGTGGCTCGAATGATGCAATTTTTCTCTGATAGGGTAGAAAACATAGCGGGAAAAGGAGAAAATGCTGGTTACCAGCATTTTCTCCCTTTCTCACAATGTTTTCAAAAGGCTTCTATCCCGGGGCGTTAAAAGGCAGCATTGTGCGGTAAAGGGTTAAGTGCACTTTTGCGGACATTCCAGAACAACATCAGAATGCACATAACGTGCAGTCGGATCTTGGATCTACACAGTCCGATATGGCATTTCTTTTTTCCGGTTAAATAATCTTGGAAATCGCACTAATTTGGTTTTTATCGTTTAGCAGCTTAAGGCTTAATTGAAAAGAGGCATAGTAATCAACATCAACAACTGGCATTTCAATGGAGTAAGACTTCCCCCGTTCTGACCTTCCCCTATAAGTTATTCTTTAGAGAAAGACTCCTATGGACATCTTGATCTAAAATGAGACACCCTGTAGAGAAACCAGAGAGAGAGAGAGGGAGAGGGAGAGAGATAGAAAGAGAGAGAGAGAGAGAGAAAGAGAGAGAGATTAGATACTCTGTCAAGTGAAGGATGCTGCCTTGCGAAGGGTTTAAATCACTGGCATTGTAATCTACATTTTCTGGCTAGGATCCTCACCTGCGGCGATGGCTGGTATTGCCGAGCCAAAGCCCAATGTTGTTGAAAACTCAGGAACATAATGGATAAGTAAACACACCCTGTAATATGACTCAAATGTTATTCTAAACGTTGTGAAAGTACATTTAAACAAGCAAACAAGTTAGCAGTTTGGTATTGGTTGAAAAGATTTATCTGAGATATCTACCTTTTCCACGAACCCCACTTCGGCAAAGTTCGTCTTCCGAACTCTCTAGTTTACTATTACTGTTGTTACATATTTATCTGACCCTGGTAAAACGGGGTTCTTATTAACGAATTAGCCTTAAGGACGTTCTTAGTCTTATTCTCCAAGATTTTCTAAATTTTAAAATAACATAACTTCCGATTGGCTAAACCGAATGGTTTAGCCAATCAGAAGTTGTGTTACTTTCAAATTCAGGAATTTCTTCGGAATAGGCCTAAGAACATTCTTTAGAATGGTTGGCGAATACGGACCCGGATCTTCACGACGACGAAAAGTTTGTCGGAATTTAAATTGTGTCAGGTCAATCATGCTACAAAATAACATTTTTTGTTTGTTTGCAGACGGCTATGAACCACCATGTGACCCAGATCCTTATCATTGACCAATCAACGTCACAAATCAAGAGATTCTGACAGCGGTTTCTATTTAACCCTTAAAGTGCCTGTATGCTAATTCTGTATGCTTTCTATGCCATTGTAGATGAAAATCAGACGGCACAAAACGTGTCGTATGATCTTGTATCATTACTTTTCTCTCAGTCAAATCATTTGGCAAAAAAACAACCTTGAACTTGCAATAACTTTGATCTTTTTCGCTGACGAAATATGTACCTTTTTGTGTATTTCGTGATTTGTATTACATAAAGAATTAACGCTTAGGCAAGGACCTTTTTGCGGACAGTGTAGATCAAGATCAGACTGCACAGAACGTGCAATCTGATCTTGGACTTATACTGTCCGATAAATGGATGTATCCCGCCCCCCCCCCCCCCAAAAAAAAAACCCACAACAACAACAACTTTGAAATAGCAACATTTGGGTTCCTACTATCGGCTTAAAGAATTTCATGTAACTTATTCAGCAGATTAAGGGTTTAATAGCTTGATTAAACTGAGCCGTCACAATATAACTCTGTTTTGCATTTATTTATTGACCCCTTTTTACAACAACAACAACAAAAAAAGAAAAACAAGAAAGATTTTTTAAAAAGAAAAAGGTAGACGGCGTTAGAGGTACAGGAATATAATTATTGACACTCTATTGTGGTTTAGTATGAACACAGGCCTTTGAAGCTCCATTGGCTTATCACGGGTCACTAAAATTTTCCTTGTTCGGACATCGAACACTTATATAGGGACATTGGTGCATCGCCTGTATATATGACGGAATACTGAAATTGTCACTAACACCGTTGCTATAAATAGCGCATTGACGACTGCCTCATATGTTGTATATAATAAGACTTATGTATATAGGATATTGAACTGGTCCCCGTTGTAGATATACATATTACAACTGGCACAGGCTATTGTATCGTTGCTTTCCATTGGGCCACATGTATATCACAGAATGGCCAATCAGAGAAGCTTCCACATTTCCAGTTTGGCTGTATAGGTAACACTGCCATATTTTGCACAATTTGAAATTGGTAATCGAAACTAAAAAGAATATTAGCAGACATAAACATTAAAAGGTGATACCAAAGATACATTTCACTTACTCGCAACGTCAAAAATGTATTAGAAAATCCCCTGCTCAGGAAGTGAGAGTGACCTCCCCTGAACCTCTAATAGTCTCGCAACATGGCTGTTCTAAAAATAGACAGGCAGAATTCCGACCGTTTTTAATAGCCTGTACCGATCCTTATACACTTGCTGTATCAGGGGAGGTAACCAATCTAACAGGATATATTAGATAGGATATAGAGGCAGTAAGCCAAAGTGCTTTTTATAGTGACGGTATTCGGTAATGAAAAATTCCGTATCCCGTGATAGACCAATAGAGTTTCAGTGGCCTATGGTATGAAGAGAATTAATCAAAAGTAACGTCACCAACAATTACGCCTTTTCCTTATTGTTTTGCATACTATTGAATAGTGAACTTTATAGATAGACAGCCATACTTTGTGAAAAGCGAGCTTAATGCATCTGCAAAATGTATCAACGCAGGTCAGCTAGCGCTGTCTGCGCAGGCTGACCTGTGTCGAAACTTTTTGCTCTATGCCAATTTTCTGCATGTCAAAAGACCAGTGTACCTCATGATTTAGTCGGTTGTTAAACAAAACGAATTTGATGGATCGAATATTATATAATGACTTGCTTGGTATCATGCATCACGGAAATGCATTAAGCCCCCTTTCTGCCAGGGCATGGCTCAATTATACTTCTCAAGATTAGATGTTAATCCAAATCATCATAGGAAAAAGGGCCGTTGTTGCTAAACGTGCTGTGTCTGAAGTAAAATGTAGACATACAGTAATCGGATTTATAGTAACGCTAAAAGACATTGAAATACCAGTACAAGCAAAGGATTGTCCCATGTCATAGTCATTTGCAGTGGCGTGAAGAAGAGCTCCAGGGAATCGATTAGCGGTATTAACGCTTGAATATTGGTGTCGTAAATTTGCCCGAAAATAGGTCTGCAGGGACCCGAGGAATAAACATGTACGCATTTTTTACCACTAGGGAATGAATGTTGAAACGGTGAATCTATGTATCTCTTACACTCTATTCCGGACTTGGCTACGAAAATATTAACGATATCTGCGGAACGAGGCCGCAAATAACAGGTACAAGACATTTTGCGTAAATCCGATTTTGTATTTCCGTAAAAATTTTTGGTTCGTACTACATTTAGTTCGTGTAAGAAATTTCGGTCCCTTGTGCTACGAACTACAGAGGTTTAACTGTAAATAATGTCAAAGGAAATTTTCTACAGGCAAAAATATTTTTGTGAGAGAAAAGTATTTTCATGAGAAAAGTGGTCCAAGTGTTAGACGCTGGCAGAAAAAAAACAATTTTAAAAACTGGTGAAAAGAAAGCAAAAACTAGAGCGACTTAGCAACTTTTCCCTAGTTTAACAATTCATGTTTCTGCCAAAAACTAACGCTTGGATCTATAATACAGCAACAGATTGTCACCTTCACAATAGTTTCCATACTTTTAAAGAGTATGATTTTAATTCAAGTGCATTTTGATATCAGCATTGTTGCCTCCTTTTTGCGGCCATTGTGGACCTTCCACCTTTCAAAAACCTAATTCAGGACAGACATTTTCTGACGTCTTTATCAAATATGGGCGATTTATTGTACGATCGAACATTAATACATCATAATCAAAAGCTTTGAACGACAGACCCACAACGTTCAAAATTTTGACTCATATGAACTTTGCGTTGCCATTAATATATGATCTTAAATGTTGTCTAGAGTATTCATGACAGACCAAACAGTTCAAGTTCGATCACAGCAATGCTGTAAGATTTGGAAGAGGTGAATAGATAGAAAGATGGATAGAGAGAGAAAAAGAGAGAGAGAGAGCTATTTATTTTTATCAGCTTGTCGAAGAAACAGAAGACATAGAGACAGATGTAGACAAATCGGTAAGTAGATAGATACATGTAGATGGATGGATGGATGGACGGACGGACGGACAGAGACAGACTGATAGACTGACTACTCATTTCAAGGATAAGAAAATAGCCAGCTACTCAACATAAATCAAATCGACAATGTCCTGCGGGCCACTGTGAACATGAAGAACAGTAAAACTGATAGATGCTTCTCGATATGCGACATTTGTCAGCATCAACAGAATCGTGGACGCATAGATGGACAACGTGGTACCGACATGATCTACCGAAACTCTTTCGGGGAACATAAAATAAAACAGTACAGTAAGAAAATAATTAAACTAAAAACATCCGACTTTATTACAAAACATAATATCGCTATAAAATATTGACATCAAAACGAGAAAAGAGGTTTTCATCTCTATAAAATGAACACATGCAAATCTCAGTTACCAAATGAACTACCAAGGCTTGGCATCCTCAGTGGTAAAAATGTTTAAAATTAAATATTATATGCGTGTATGGTGCATAGCCCAGAAATGTTCCATATCTTGACACAGAGATTCTTTGGAGATGGATAGAGCACTATAAAAGCCCAAAGCCTATATCCTTGAATCATTTAAATATCATTTAACTCTTTATCAGACATCAATTTTTAATTCACCCACATTGAAAGAAGTTGCAGACCAAATACAATTATAATGCATATGATTGTGGGATTTGTTTGTGAAGGGATAAGAAAATATTCAGGGTAAAAGAGAAAATGCTGGTTACCAGTATTTCCTCCTTTTCCAACAATTTTTTCAAATATCTTCTCCCAAGCGGTTGTGAAAACTTGTAATTGTCTCACAGTTACATGAATTCACTAATTTTAAATGTTACTTTTATTTTTAATTTCCAAGCCATCTGACTGGCTGAGATGAAATGTCTCAGACAATCAGATGCCTAGTTCAGAATATTGGAATTAAAATTAAATATAGAATGGTCAATGAATTTTGCTTCATGTACAATGTACTCAAACAATGTATTACAACTTGCTCGGTCTTAACAATTTGGTCTTAATAATTTTTTTTTTTTTTTGGCATCAGTATGTTTTTCATATATGTCAAATACATTATGTATACATATAGAGGAGATGTTTAACCATGTATTTAAACTTGAACTGAATCAAGAAGTACTGTGTTCCTTTGACATACAGAAAATCGACCAATAGCGAAAAGTTTCGGCCCAGGTCAGCCTGGGCGGACTGCGGAGGCTGATCTGGGTCGATACTTTTCGCAAAGCCCCCTTTTCACAGAGTATGGCTCATATCCAAAGCGATGTATACAACCGTAGAATTCTCTGACCCCAACAAATGACACATAACCGCATTCCAATACAAGTGGCAAAAAGGAGAAGTATATTGAAGGTAAAGTATGATGTCTCTCTGGCCTGGCGTTTATCAGTGCTTTACCACAGACATAAAAAATAATCAAGGGTCTTTTCGGAGAAGAACTAGGGTCGCGTGCCCGGACTTTGTTGGTATCCAAATTCTAGGCACCTAGGATGGAAGATTTTTGTAAAGATCGTTGGCAAAGAAACATATGCATGTAACCAGCATTTTCTCTTCTTTCCCCACAATGATTTCTACTCTATCAGGATAAATTCCATCATTTGAGTCATATCAAAATTGTCGTCCGCAAATGCTCCCAATTTGGGTGAGTCCACAATTTCATCGTTTGGTAACGGGTCAAATATCGAGTAAATGCCCTGGCAATTTTGTCGTAATAGGTAAGTTGAGGTTACGACGGATAGAAAATGCATTTCATTTTTTGGTATCCTTCAAAGAATTCATTGTTGTCGTTTACGGTTTTAAATGACGACAAATTCCTTGAATCTCTCTATTCCTTACACCATATATGTTGGTAATTTATCCATGTTTACATAGCTGACCAAATTCTTAGCCATTCTACACACTTTCAAGCTTTAACAAGTTTTTTTTTTCTAGAAGAATGTACTAGTATTTTTAAACTTACGATGCAGTGCATCAAACAATGAATAACAAAGTCTTGAGTGAAAAAATGCTGTTTTGAGTAAACTTTAAGACTTAAAAAAAAAAAAAAAAAAACCATGGTCGCGCACTCATGGCCATTTTCAGCGCCTGTTTTGGTCACTATAATAGGGTCCAATTTCGATGAAATTGCAACAGAAGGATTGAGCTTGAATTTCGTTTCCAAACAATGTATGTAAACGTCATCTAAGGTCGTAAGAAACACCGACGACCTTATTATTTTTATCGATATATCTTGTTCTCCTGATGTTATCCATGAGGTTTGGTAGTTACGTTTTGAAAAACAAACAAGTAATAAAATCAACTGGCCCTTTCCTTGTACTCAACATCCAGGCTAATACAAAAACATTAAGCAATTCTCTGGCAACAGCGGGCTTAATGCATCCCCGTGATGCATTATACAAGGCCAGTGATGATACAATTATGGATCCATAAATTTTATTTTGTCCAACAACCAACTGAATTACTAAGTACGAACGTAGATCGATCCTTGGACATGTGGAACTTTATCAACAAAAAAAAAAAAAAAAATTCGACGCAGGTCAGCCTGCGCAGACTGCGGATGCATTAAACCCCTTTTCACAGAGCATGGCCTATTTGTAGGGATATCCAAGTCTTTACAACCGGATATTGAAGAGGGGGACAATAGCATATGGTCGTTCTAAAAACAAAGGGAAATAATTTGTATTTGTATCCTCAAAAAACGCAGAGCAGTAAACTTCCTTGTCCGGCGAAGCTGAACGTGTTGGCTTCAGGCATACTTCTTGCCCCTCATATAATCGAATGATTAGATACTAATTTGCGATTTGTATAAAATGTGGACATGTTTATTTTGCGGGGCCGTGTAGGCGTATTTTCTTACACATTTATAGCACCAATATACAGGCGTTGCAACCGCTAATCAATACCCCGGGGCACTTATTGACAGCATAACAAATGATTTGGGATAGTCCACTTCTTGTACAAATTGATAATTTGATATTTTTTCAACCATTACAGAATAACATATTACTTTATGTCTACGCCTTTCACGAATTTTATATACAAGGACGAAAAAGATATGCAGTCATTTCAGTAAGTCCAAATTTTTTCTATCGGTAGTTTCTTCTGGATATCGGGCGAATATTTATGGTAATGTACATGTAGTCTAATGCACTCGATAAAGAAGAATTTCTGCTTGTGTTTGTCTTCATGTGATAGGAAAATGTACATTTTCAGCAATCCCATGCCACTGTATATGAAATGACCCCTATCAAACGAACCTCTTCTTAAAAAGAAGCTTAAACATTGGCAAGTAAAACGCTGCAAGTTTTAGTCATTATCGCCCTTGTGAGCATGCCACGCTTACGTCAAAGTCAGCGTCAAATTGCCGTGCGAATGCTCCTTGGTGGGCAGTCTCAAAGTGCAGTGGCTAGACACTTAGGAGTGCATAAACCAACAGTATCTCGTCTGCACAAGCGTCTGACACACACCGGTGCGACATCTGACAGATCACGAAGTGGCCGTCCCAGAGTCACTGCCCCTAAACAGGATCGTTCCACCAGGTTGTCTCACCTTCTAGATCGATTCTAGACTTCTGGTCTGCAACAGAGATATCGAACCCCAGACCTCCACAATAATTAAATTTCTTGCCAAACTGTGCGGAACAGACTCGGTGACGTTGGTCTTCGACCAAGACGTTCAAAATGTCGGTTTATCATTTATGCTCGATGTCGCCAGGTGAGAATGACATGGTTGACCGCACATCGACCCAACGTTTTTCCTCAACGAACACTAGTTCTCTTCCCGGACGAGTTCGGTATCTGACGGACGAAAGCGTGTTTACAGACATCGGAATGAACGTTTTACTGATTCTTGCGTTTTAGAGGTAGATTGATTCGTTGGATGCGTTGAATTGGTGTAGGGAGGCATATGTGATCATTGACGGGACTCTGACGGCCTTACGTTACCGTGACATCATTCTGACACCTGAAGTCGTACCATTTATGCGCCAGAACAGTCTCAATTTTCAACAGAACAACGCCAGGGCTTATGTTGCAAGAATTTGCCGTGACTACCTGGTCGCAAACAACGTCCATATTCTGGAATGACCTCCATACAGCCCGGATTTATCTACGACAGAAAATTTGTTGGGACGTCCTTGACCGACGTGTGAGACGCCGTAATCCTGCCCTGCATCCATTCCCCAACTTTGACAGGCGTAAGTGGAAGAGTGGCAAGCAATCCCTATGGCAACCGTCAACAATCTTGTGAGCTCTATGATCAGGGGAGTGATCTACGGGATAAATTTCGAACCAATTATCAAGTAAATAACACGGAAGATGCATTTACACTTTTATCAAATCAAATGTGTTAAAATTCAGAAAATTGTATTTAAGTCATGGAAAAAAAAAAAAAATTGTGTTTTTTTTTGCAAATTATGTATATGAAATATTTAAAACCACTATGCTGTTGAGAGAGCTTTAAAGGATATTTATCCCAGAGTGCCGTTTTCATAGATTGAAGGGCACTAAGAATTCAATTATCACCCTGGGATGTAGAGTTCGATATACTTGGATTTACACTGCTGCGAATATATCATTTATTCGAAGTCTTGGCCTTAAAGCGGCGTACAACCCGATTTGGTAATGAGTTAGTTACTGTCCACAAAAATTGACAATTTTCATTCTCCTGTAAAGGTAGTCATAGAATTATGATGCTGTCAGAAAGTACTCGTAGAAATCACGAAGATTGTCCTATTTTTCATGATATTTTTTGGCGTAGCTGAATGCGCTGGGGTTTGGTCTACTACTGATAAAGAATGAATAGATGGTTATTAGCGTTTAATAAAAAATATGCACATGTTTATTCGACGAGCCCCTGCTGTCATATTTGCTCACACATTTATGAAACCACTTTTAACAAGAGTTGCTACCAATAATCGATACCCTGTGATCTTGATTCATACCATAGGGTAGAGAATAATTCTTTCCTTGTGCTATTTGGAAGTTTAATATTTTCATAAGCGTTACCCTATAGCCCACTACTTTTTTTCACCAAAATGAAAAAAAGTGAGGAAAAAGATGCAACTACCAGTGAGGTTACTTTTCATTGTTTTGCCTCATAATGAGCCATAGAAGAGTTTAAATACCATATATCCCAGTATCTCTTACGCCACCTATCTTTTTAAACGATATTTCTTGTTCATTGTAAATTTCTTATCCCGTTTGTTACGGGATAGCCGTTATCGCTTTAACTCTTTATTAGACCTTTAAACATATTTTATTCAACAGTATAATATATAATTTACAAAAGACAATACAATACAATGATAAGACAAATATACTGAGAAAAAGGATAAGAACGAAAGCTAGGCTTATAAAGTTCGTCTCCAAATTTCAGGTAAGACCTCCATGGCGATGGTTTTTGAAAAAAAAAAAAAAAAAAAAAATCTGGTAACAAGATTTTCCTCCTTTCCCCACAATATTTTCTACTCTTCCATAGAAAAAATTGTCAAATTAGCCATGTTTCAATTGGACTAGGTTTAAAACTTTGTTTTGTGGTACTCAGGTATACAAGATTTACAGACATTCGCACGTAGAGACCCAGCATTTTATGATAAGAATAGTAAAGACAAATCCTAGCCATGGCAAAATCATTTCAGGGTGTTAGTAAAGAGGTGACGGTGGAAGTGTCTAAACTGAAAAATAAGAAGTGCTTGTTTTACCCAACCAAGTACCAACTGTCTTCTGAAAACTTTCTTGGTCCAAATATATAATTGGGCATTGCTATGTGAAAGGGGACTTTATGCATCTCCGTTATACGCTTTACCGGGCAAGCCATCAGATAATTACGAATCCATAAAATCCATTTGTCTAACAAGTGGCTGAAATCAGAGGTAGAATGGTCCTTTGACATGCAGAAAATTTACAAACAGCAAAAAGTGCCGACTCATATCGACATGAGTCGATAGTTTTTGCAGATGTATTAAACCCCCTTTTCTCAGAGCATGGCTCATATCTAAGCAGCTTCAATAGTAGTCATTCCAACAGAACAAATGCGTGGGTGCAGTTTTGATTACTCATGTGAGAAAATTCGAGTTCCTGAGTCGCGCTGTTTCCAGGATAAAAATCATTCGTGTATGAGAATTAAACCTTTACCAAACGACATGATTTTGGGGTGGTCCAAATCCAAAACATTTGCAGACGACAAATTGAATGTGAATCAAATGGGAAAAACATGTCTTAGAAAGGATATAAAAATTGTGAGAAAAGGAGAAAATGTTGGTTACAAGCATTTTTCCTTTTCCCACAATGTTTTCAAAGGCTCTTTTCCCCCAAGGTCGTTAAAGATTGTGTGGTAAAGACATCAGGGTCCGTATTCAACAACCATTCTGAAGAACGTTCTTAGTCTTATTCTCCAGAATTTTCTAAGTATGAAAGTAACACAACTCATTTGGTTTAGCCAATCAGAAGTTGTGTTATTTTCGAAATTAGACAATCTTGGAGATTAAGCCTAAGAATGTTCTTAAGAATGGTTGGTGAATACGTACCCAGTATGTTGCTATCCATTTTTCTCACTGCAGAATATCGCTTTTGAAAACATTTTAGCCGGGACAATACATCTTTTACCCTTTACCGCATGATTTTGAGTTTTAACGACCCTGAAGATGAAAGCTTCTGAAAACATTTTGGGAAAAGGAGAAAATGCTGGTAACCAGCATTTACACCTTTTCCCAAAACGTTTTTACCTATTCATTGACAGATCCCGTCATTTCAACCATTTGTTATTTGTCGTCTGCAAATGCTTTCAGTTTGGACAAGTCTACAATTCTGTCGTTGGGTAAAGAGTTAAAATCACTATCTTGCAAGGATGTTTTCCGAGTCATCTGCTGCAAACTGCTTTTGTAGGTCATTGGTTTAACCCTTAATCACACTACCCCGAGTTTTAATGACCCTTAAAAAGAGGGCTTTTGAAAACATTGTGGGAAAAGAAGAAAATGCTGGTTACCAGCATTTTTCTCCTTTTCCCACGATGTTTTCTACCCGATAGGAGTACTACAGTACCGGTTTCAAATGTGTCGTCAGCAGGCAAGTGAATAGAAAGAAAGAGTCAACAATTTGTTGTGTGGTAAAAGGTTAACTCTCAATTCTTTACCAAACGACAAAGGAGTAATTCTGGTCCGAATTGAAAGAATTTGCAGACGAAAAATCAAAGATGGTTAAAATGACAATATTTGACTCTGAAAGGGTAGAAAACATTGTGGGAAAAGAGAGAAAATGCGGGTAACCAGCATCTTCATTTTTTCACATACTGATTTCAAAGGCCTTCTTCCCCAGGGTCGTTAAAGCCCCAATAGCGGCCAAAAGTAACCAAAGCAGGTCTTAAAATGCATTTAAACTTAAATGATACCATTTAAAAGTTAAAATGAATTTCAAAAATTGGTCAAAAGTTTCCAGATCGCTCTATCTTTTGTGTACTTTTCTCCTGGTTTTATTTTTCGTTTATCTGCCAGCGACTAACACTTGGACCGACCGCACAATAACAGATTGTCATCTTCATAATAATTTTCAAACTTTTAAAAGGTATGGTTTAAAATCAAATGCATTTTAACACCCGTTTCGGCAGCTATTTGGTCTTTAACACACAGGATTGCTTGGTGCATGGTACCCGTAAACTGTTGAAGGAATTGGACGTTAAGCTAACAGTAAAGACCAATATATATATATGAGCCATGCTCTGTGAAAAGGGGGCTTAATGCATCTGCGAAAAGTATCGACCAAGTCAGCTTGCGCAGGCTGACCTGGACCGAAACTTTTCACTATTGGTCCATTTTTAGTTTACATCATGATAAAGTCAATGAATCCGTTATATTGTGATGGCTTGAATGGTATCATGCATCACGGAGATGCAGTAAGCCCCTTTTTGCCAGTGCATGGCTCGTTTCAATTTCACAACTGCTTAGCTGGTACAATTTCACTGTATGCCGGTCTATGACCCAAGATCAGACTGTACAATCTGTGCGGTCTTATGTTGATCTACAATGTCTTCTAAACACAGTCTAGCAGCGTAAAGGTAAACGTATGTTGAGGTTTCACTGCACTCGGTATCTTAATTCACTTATTACTTTGCACTGACCCCTATAGCGTCTATTACAGGTTCGGTTGCCTTTTTGGCCAGTGAAGAACAAGATCAGGCTGTGCAAAACGAGCAGTCTGAACTTTGATCTATACTGTCCACTTGTGTTGGATATTTTATACAAGTGCAAAAATGAAATGCCTTTATTTGGATTTTCTTTCTAGACTAAATATGCTATTTAGGTTTATATGGCGCTCTTAGATTTCAACTGATAAATGAAGGATCCAAGCAAATAATTAACCTTTAAGTGGGACTCACTGGCCTTTTGTGGACATTGTAGATTTAGATCAGACTGCACAGAACGTGCAGTCTGATCCTTGATCTACACCGTCCGATATGGTGTTTTCTTTCCGGTGAAATCAACTTTGAAATCGCAGTATTTATTTTTTCACTATTGCGTGGAAATATTCGTTTCATTTATTTAGCAGTTTAGGGGTTAAACGACAAAAGTGTTATTTTAGTGCTTCTTTGGCTGGACGTATCTCAGAGTTTCTGGAAGTGTTTGATCCAAGAACAACAGAAACTTTACAATGTGATCTTCATCTACACCGTTCTCTAAAAAATACTGAGTGAACAGCCTTCGGGTTCAATAATTCGGGTTGAAGTTTGTAGTGTTCACTTGGTTTCCTGATTCACTTGTTCTTTGAATTAATTCATTCAGATACCTGAGCGGCCAGCGTAGATCAAAATCAGACTGCTCCCCCCCCCACCCCCCAAAAAACGTGCAGTCTGACCTACACTGGCTGCGTTGGTTAGACATTCCGGTCAAGGGCAAACTTGAAATTGCAATTATGTGAGTCTTGTTTCCAGACTGAAAATTTCTCATGAGTTTACCCTTTACCAAAACAATCCCATGTTTTCAAGACTCTGAAGAAAAAGGCATAAGAAAACATTGTGGAAAAAGGAGAAAATGCTGGTAACCGGCATTTTCTCCTTTTCCCACAATTTTTCTCCCATTTTTAAGAAAAACTCTATCATTTAACCCGCACATTTAATTTGTCGATTCCAAATGCTTTGAAATTTGCACGAGTCTATTTTATATTCTTTGTTTGGTAAAGAGTTGATAACTTGGAGGGTCTCGGACCATGGCGATCTATCAGGGATCCTAGGCACCTTACAGTGTTCGATTATGGTAAAAATCGGTGGGTTTGGGTTTCGATCCTGGTCCGCTGCGCTTAGTTTTTCGTGGGAGTGTCCTTTGGCATGACACACAGGAACGCCACCCTAGTCCTTGTAGAATCAGGAAACTAAGCAATTGGTCTGCTCCCAGCGTGATATGATTGAAACTACATGTAGTTCAGGCCAGCAAAAGCACCATTTAATCAGTGAACTTGAATTAATGACGATTTTCACTTTAATTAAACTTTGAATTTCATGTGAATTTTGTCGTGAAACCGGAAAAAGAGTTTTGTTTAGTTTGTTTGAATGGTATTGAACGCCGTTTTCAACACTATTTCAGTTATGTTCGGCGGGCAGTGTAACTATGCATGCTTTCCTGGAGTTTGCTTTACTGCCAGTTCGCATAGTATTCTTCCCAAGCCAATAGCCGCTTTCCCACATAGATATCGTCGGAAAAACGAACAGCGGCGAGACGGGAATAAACCCTGTAGGAATGACTATCATCAATCCTCGGAAAGAAACTTGCCAAGCTGGGGATTTAAACCAGCCATACCCTGTTTAGCTTCCTGCGCGTGACCGACTGCGCTAACTGGTCCGGCACCGGACACGTAGAGAAATTGTATATGGCGTTTGATATTTTTATTTTTATAGGGAAAGCTGTTGTTGACGCCTGATCGACAAGAACATGTGATATTACAGTTCAACAAATGATCAACAACATTTTTCATACATAATAATATTTTAAGCTTGTAATCCTATTCAGAGCATCTTGTTGACATCTCAAAGAAACATGTCAAACATGGACCTACATGTACCTTTCTAGTGTCAGTATCGATCAGCCATTGAATAAAATACAGGTTATTTTGGGTGTTCCGCTGTCTTGAAATCATTCCGATTTTCTCAAGACGACAGAACACAGTTCTAGTGTTTTTGGAGGCAAATAATACGAAAGGTGGGTAGAGTTTACTAAGACAGGAACAATAATTGTCGTTGTAGTAGAGATATCTTAAACGTTTTAACCCTCAAGCTGCTAAACTTTCAAACCTATAGTAAAAACCTGAATTTGGCTATTTCATTTTTTTTTTGGGGGGGGGGGGGATATCTCCCAATCGGAGAGTGTGGATCTAATATCAGACTGCAAGTTCTGTGCAGTCTGATCTTGATCTACACTGTCTGCAATTGGCCACTGGGTCGCGCTTGGCAGCCTAAGGGTTAACGACTGCCTGAAGTACAAGTTCAAATAAGCAAAGTATTTATTTTTAAACCGGTGTTTTTGTTATTGTTACTGCGCATAGTAAATACCATAGCAATAATTATAATAAATATATTTTAATTTGTAAATGTCTTCAAATAATTTTTTAGCCTTTCATTCACTTTCCAATGCCAAAAACGTGCATCCTTTCCAAACCGAATGAGTTTGTAAAATTTGCATTTTTAGCACACCTGTCCTCTAAGAGCTCATGGCAAGCATAAATGAGCCATGATCTGTAAAAAGGGGACTTAATGCATCTGCGAAAAGTATTGATTCAGGTCAGCCTGTGCAATCCGCGCAGACTGACATGGGCCGAAACTTTTCGCTATTGGTCAATTGTCTGTATGTTCGAGGACCAGTCTATCTCATGATTAAGTCGGTTGTCAAAAAAGAGGCTATTATTGATCCATAAGTAAGTGATGGCTTGATTGGTACCATGGATCACGGTGATGCATGAAGCCCCCTTTTGCCAGACACTGCCTCAAATCTATGTCAAGCGTTTATCGTCAATTTTTCGCGATTTATTGTTTCGGTATCTCCTTATTCCAATTTCAGTCATTCACACCATTTATCGTTTGGTGGTTTTCTGTTAAAATCGTCCACAAAGTAATTGTCTTTTGTATAAATATTTCTCGTCTTTTGTCACGGAAGCTGCATTTGAAATTTGAACACTTTCAGAAGATTTTTTAAGACTTTTTCAGAGAAAATAGAGAGATGAATGTTAAAAAAAGAAAGGTTACAAAAATGTGGATTTTTGATAAGATTAATAAAAAAAAAAAAAAAACGAGTTCATATCAGGAAAATATTCGGATGATTTATAAGCTGTCTGTTTGTTCATTTTTCCCTTCTTTATTGGTAAATTCTTTCCTTCCATCCCCCCTTCTTCCCTTCCTTCCTTCCTCCCTGCCTTCATACCTCCTTCCTCCCTGCCTCCCTTCCTTTCTTCCTTCCTTCCTTTATTGATAAATGACGTTAATCATTTCAATCATTCATTACTTTAAACATAAATTAATGACTTAATTGAGTCGCGCTCTGGCAAAAATGGGCTTAATGACTCTCCGTGATGCATTATACCAAACAAGTCATCACATAGTTATGGATCCATAAAAATCCATTTTGTATAACAACCGGCTGAATCATGAGGTTCACTGGTCCTTGAAAAATTGACCAATAGCAAAAGGTTTTGACCCCGGTCAGCCTGCACCGACTGCCCAAGCGGACCTTGGTCGATACTTTTTGCAGATACATTAAGCCCCCTTTTCATACAGCATGACTCAAAATTTTATGTCTGTTTCTACAGTATGAAGGTAGCGATCGCGATAGGGGTCCTTGTGGTGCTGTTTGCCCTCTCACAGGGAACTTTCTTTAAAAAGGACGGCGACGACTCGGATGATCGAGGCGGAAAACTGAAAGGTTATGATGGAAAGTATTACGGGGTACGTTCTCTTTAACCCATTACTGCTGGTAATCAGCACTTTCTCCTTTTCCCGTAATGTTTTCTACCCTTCAAAGAACGAATTTTAGTTTCTATAGTAACTTTTAATCTGTCGTCTTCAGACGCTCTCGATCTGGACCAGTCTAAAATTTTGTCGTTTAGTAAAGGGGATAGCAGCGTGCTGTAGCAGGGGAGGTAACCAGTCCAACTGAAAACAGACAGATGTCAGGGGAGGTCACTCTCGTTTTTTTTTTGTTTTTTTTTCCGGTCTCTTTCGCAGATCCAAAAAACAAACTGTACTTAATAAAATACTAATTTGTATACTTTAATAATCTGTAAAGGCCATCTTTTCATTTACTATGTAACGTGCAACAACCCTAGTCACACATCCAAGAACTAACCATAACGCAAGCTGATTAATTTGCAAAGAGAGCGATACACCATTTAATCGCATCGTCTTTCACTAGCGGAGAGTTCACCTGGTTTCCGCTGTATAAGAATGATAATCGATTACCTGCATCAGTAGCAGTAGCCGATCTCCTACGACCAGATGTGATATCTAAAAGACACTCCGATTGGCTAATCTA
Source organism: Tridacna gigas (assembly GCA_945859785.2). Lineage (NCBI taxonomy): Eukaryota > Metazoa > Mollusca > Bivalvia > Cardiida > Cardiidae > Tridacna > Tridacna gigas. Next base: position 26,414,776 of record OX244030.2, read on the forward strand.
ATTAATCTAGCTTATCCAATGAAAATAATCGTCACAATAGCCTGTACAAGTTGTATATATCTGTATGTACAACGGGGACCAGTTAACATAATATATTGATCAGTTATGTCAGTACTTTGACTGACACTAAAGATTTCTGTTTAACGTACAATGTATTAAGACCATCAAAACATGCGTAACATAAACACGTGCAAAAGCGAGCAGCGCTTAAAGTGTTTGCTACTTAAATATTGAAGAAAGTGAATAACCATATCTAATGCCTTCAAATTGTAGGCGGTAGGTCTAGATACAATTCAGATCTTTACAATCTCATTAAAGTTAAAAAAAATATTAATCTCTGAATTAAGGAAGGGAATTGCTGGCAAACCACCAGTAAAGAAGAAAGACAAATGTAATAAGAAAAGGAAGGAAAAAAAAAAAAATAATAATAATAATAATAATAAAATAAAATAAATAAATAAATAAATAATAATAATAATAAAAACTTTGTGAAGTTTCCATAATGGACAATATAGCCCCTTAGGATATTTGTAGAATTTTGTGCCAGAATTTCGGAGTGGTTTGTGAGAATATCATATGATCAACAATGTGGATTTATTATATGGGACTGTATTCAAGTAAGTACATGATGATGTCATACTTGATATCATAAAAATAGTCAGAGTTACGTTTGCAAAGCAACTAGTCCATTATTTGAACGCCAAAGTGTACTGCATGTACCCGTCCAGTGTTGTTACGTTTGCATAGAAAAGTTTTTTTTTTTGTAGTAGATCTACTATATTCATCTGTGTGTGGTAAATAAGAAAAATGTATGAAAAAAAAAAAGGTCCTCTAACACGGAAAATTTTTTGGTAGCATTTCGTCACAAAGCGTAGTCTTGTACCTCAGTTAGTACATCATAGCCAGGGATATTGTGTTGGAGTCCATTAGAACTAGGGTAGCATTTCCCGTTGATTCTCAGCAAATTGTTGACAAGATTAATATGTGTGTGTTAGCAGGTGCAGTTTTGCCATGTTGATATCTAGAGCTATGAACTTTTTATAACCTTTGATTATCAAAGTAAACAGTTCATCGAGACATTTTCATCTTTTTCTATCGGGGATCTACAAAATTAGACAAAATCAGAGAAAAACTTAAAAGTTTTGTAAAGTTACATAGGTACTGGGTCAAATTAGCTCCCTCCAAAGAGTTTTGAGTTGTTCTTTGGTGGCTAAGTGCTTGAATTAGTAATAAGGTCCTAGGTTCGAACCTCACCCAAAATCATGATTTGCTTTTATGGGAGTGTCTTTAGGCAGTGCAAGGTACATCACTAGCATGGACTACTTGTACAACCAAGGAACATTCATAAATAACTGAGCTGTCAGTCTGATTGTAAGACTGAAATGGTTTTGAAAGGAGAGAAGAACACCAATCAATCAATCCAAAAAACCCTAGTTTCAAAATGATAGGGCCAAAAGTGGATGAGTAAACATGATGGTCCTTTTTTCGAACCGTTATCAGACATTGGTATTTGAAATTAAATCATGACTATTTAGTCATAGTTTGACAAATATTAATTCTTAATTAAAGTTATGAACAACATAATTATATAGTTTACTTGTATGAATCAAGGGAAAAAGTAAAGACTGAGAATTTTTGGAGATTTACGTTTGTAAATATTTGTTTGATTGTGGTTTTATGTTACTTTTCACAGTAATTCAGCTTACTTATTGTTATTCATGATACCATTTTTTAGTAAAATTTCAACAAGTGCTAGCCTGTGACTTTGGTGCCTTGTTCAACGATACTCCAACATGACTGACAGTGTAATTGGGTGTTTAAACAGGATTTCCCGATAACAAACCCTTTGCCTTGAGCATACAGGTGCAGATCACCCCCCGAGATCGATTAAAGTCACCTACAAAAACAAATCTGAAGAAAAAAAATTTTTTTTTTTTCAATGGCTTTAAAGTCCTTGTTGTTACTTTGCCACAAATCTTTTCCTAACAATCAATTCATCATACTGCTACTTTTTTATGTTTATGCAGTTGATGGTTTTGCTGGGATGCAATAAAATTAACTTTGTTGAAAGCCCGAGTAAAACAGGAGTGTTAAAAAGGCATAACACCAGATTTTGTTTTTTGGGAAGTTAAGAATATCTTTTTTCAAAAACTAATAAACAACATTATTCTGCAAAAAAAGGGTTTAGACCAAGATATTATTTCAAGAGAAAATACACTAAGAAATATCCCATTTCTTTTACAACTGTTACTTATGGTTTGACAGGATAGTTCTAAATACGTTTTAGCATAGCTGACAGATACCAAAGACTGCATGATTAAGATTACTTCAGATGATGGAGGCATTCTAGGTTTTCATTTCATGGGTAATGAGTTTGAGACCTGGTGCTAACAATTTTTGTGGTGCCTTTTTTTTCTTTTCATATTTGCCACACTGAGAGTACACTGTCATTTCCTGGTGATGTATCATACCAACTAGCAAACGCTTTGCTCGAAATCTAGTTTTACCCAGCTGTATAGTGGAGAATAGATTTAAAAAAAAAAAAAAAAATGAGTCTGTAGAAAAGACAGCTATCCTAAATTCAAGAATGTTTTAGCAAAAATATCTGAGAATTTCCACCTGTCAATAGTTTAGAGAATATGTGAATTCAACAACAGGTTGAACAACATTTCATATCCTTTGCAGTCAGAATGAAATCTAGATCTACACAGCAAATTCTAACAGATTTTGATGGATTTACAGCAAGCATAATTTGGCAGTCAGATCTAATTCACGACAGAAAGTAGTCTGGATTACCCGCCCCTACCACTACGTTACAGGGTCAGGCAAAGCGCAATAATGGCGGCCTCCATGGCGACCTCGATCTTAGCACTAAATGCTTTCCTGTTTTTCTTAATTTCGGGTGATCCAGTTTGATCAGTGAATAAAATGAGATCAGTTTTGTACAAAATATAAATTACCATATCTAAAACGTGCTTTTGGGATATGGTTTAAATATAAATTTGACTATGAATTATTTTAAAAGTAGCCCTGTTTTCGGACGTGATATCGGTCCATTGAAATTTCGGATACGTAGAGCATTTCTGATACGTAGTTTTTCTCGCTAAATAAGAACGACAATTAAAAAAAAAAAAAACTAACTGCCATTACTTTTTTGCAACCGATCTGTTTTCAATTCAGTCTCAAGTAGGATTTGATCAAGTGAAATAACAATAATCCGTTACTTCTGCACATTACAAAGGCGGGCCGCCATTATTGCGCTTTGCCTGACGTACTTTTGAAGTACGGCGGGGTACCAGAGTAGACAGAAAGAAGGAAATATACCAAGATTGAAAAAGGAAGCGAATTCCCTCTGTTAAAAGGAAATAATAAGAAAAAAATCCTTCTGTAAATGGGCCAGTAATACCCTTTTGCTTCTGACAAAAAAATAAATAAATAAGCAAATAAATCTTAGATCTAGATGAGAATCGACTTTTGTTAAATTCGTTCAGAATAAACAGGGATCGTAAATTACGTGTTATATACCGTCCCTGGGATAAATGACATGCTAAACAATCCGTCAATATCTACAAAAATAAACTTACAAGTTTGCCCTGATCAAATTGACCTGGGGACGAGTAAAATACTGGCCGAGTTGTTCCCCCCCACTTTCTTTTTTTTACAGAATTTAACTTTAAAAATTAGAGATTTCAAACGCCATAATGAAACATAAACTAAGATTTTATTGCCAAGAGCGCGAAAAAACTTTAAAGAAAACATCGATTGGCTCCCCTAAAATGATTCAGCTCCTTATTAATTCTCGTGAAGTTTATTTAAGTATTCAGAAATATTTTTACCTCGGACAGATACGGAAAAGCCCGATTTCCTTCGTATATGACAAGATCTCGCGATCACGAAACTCTCGTTTGTAGACTGGAACGCTGTTTCAAATCACGTGATTATCAAGGTTGTCAGATTGTAGGACAAAAATGCTCTTAGTACCAGTGTTTTACATCACTTCCGTCCGCCATATTTGAATTTGTAAAAATCTACTTCCGGTCCACCACTTCTGGCATCAGGTATGTACATTTTTGCCATCATCTCTACGAATAAGCTCTCCTTTACGCGAGGGACGCCTCTTATGCGCTGCTCGCTATAATCTACCTCCGGTCCTCCACTTTTTCGAAGGCATCAGGTATGTACATTTTTGCCATCATCTCTACAAATAAGCTCTCGCTTACGCGAGGCGTCGCTCCGCGACGCCTCTTATGCGCTGCTCGCTATCAGTTAATCTTAGATCACTTTTTTAATCTTAAAATAAAAAGGATAATCACTAACTTCTCGCAAACTTATATAAGACATTCAAGTTTACACTTGATCACCTTGGCTTATTAGTACCTCCATTTTATTCCTGTTCATAGGAAATAGATGTTAAATACTCTTATATCTGAAAATCTGTGTACTGCTTCAAGGATGCGGTCAGGGCATCTGTCATCAAAAAATGTGTTTTATCCGATAACTGCTCCTGTAGTATCTCAAACTTATGACTACAAGGAGTGTTCATATATGAGCACCTAAATTTTGATTCTTCATAGATTTCGCTGAAAATTATATTTGTTCTCTCAAAGTATTCGCCTCCAACAGATATGCAAAGTTTCAGTCTCCGGATTGTCCAACAATCGGCTGGATCATGAAGTATACTGGTCATGCAGAAAATTGACTAAAATTGCCCTGGGTCGATACCTTTTGCGGATGTTTTAAGCTCTGTTTTCACAGAGCATGGCTCATATGTTTTAGATAACATACGATTATCAGTCAGATCATATATATATATACAATAAATACTGAGAACTGTTCGAAGATGTGTTATATCACAAATGAATCAACATACTTGTAATGAAAATTTATTAACACAGGGTGATGGCAAGGGTGGCTATGATTATCGTGGTGGTAAAGGTGATGACGGTAATGACGATGATAGCGGTCGTAAAGGTGGCGACGATGATTATAGAGGCGGTAAAGGTGGCGACGGTGATAGAAGAAAGGGCGATGGTAGGATATTCTTATCTCGGTGTTACAAATTGTTTATCTAGGCTTTTTTGTAGTTACATATGACTGAAAGGATGGATTGTTTAACCGATGGGTAATCTGACCGATTTGTGATTTTTAACGTTTAGCCAAGTGTTTAGGCGCTTGTTAGAGAATATCCCAGTAGAAAGAGCAAACCAAACATGCGGGGTAAACACGTTTTAATACACATCCGGAAGAAAAGGAATAATTATACACGTGATGGTAAAAGATACGAGATAAAATAATTCATAAAGATTTGATTGGGTTTAGAATAGCAGGGTTCAGTTGACTATTAAGTGCGACTTGGGGCACTTTTGGGGGCATTTCAGATCAAGATCAGAGTGCACATAACGTGCAGTCGGATATTGGATCTACACAGTCCGATATGGCATTTCTTTTTTCCGGTTAGATAATCTTTGAAATCGCACTAATTTGGTTTTTATCTTTTATCAGCTTAAGGCTTAATTGAAAAGAGGCATGGTAATCAACATCAACAACGGGCATTTCAGTGGAGTAAGACTTCCTCCGTTGTGACCTTCCCCTAAAAGTTATTCTTTAGAGAAAGACTCCTATGGACATCTTGATCTAAAATGAGACACCCCGTAGAGAAACCAGAGAAAGAGAGAGAGAGAGAGAGAGAGAGAGATTAGATACTCTGTTAAGTGAAGAATGCTGCCTTGCGAAGGGTTTAAATCACTGGCATTGTAATCCACATTTTCTGGCTAGGATCCTCACCTGCGGCGATGGTTGGTATTGCCGAGCCAAAGCCCAATATTGTTGAAAACTCAGGAACATAATGGATAAGTAAACTCACCCTGTAATATGACTCAAATGTTATTCTAAGCGTTGTGAAAGTACATTTAAACAAGCAAACAAGTTAGCAGTTTGGTATTGGTTGACAAGATTTATCTGAGATGTCTACCTTTTCCACGAACCCCACCTCGGCAAAGTTCGTCTTCCGAACTCTCTAGTTTACTATTACTGTTGTTACATATTTATCTGACCCTGGTAAAACAAAAAAAAAAAAAAAAAAACCGGGGTTCGTATTAACGAACTATCCTTAAGAAGGTTCTTAGTCTTATTCTTATTTGTCTTATTCTCCAAGATGTTTTAAATTTGAAAATAACAAACTTCTGATTGGCTAAACCGAATGGTTTAGCCAAGCAGAAGTTGTGTTACTTTCAAATTCAAAAATTTCTTCAGAATAGGCCTAAGAATATTCTTAAGAATGGTTGGCGAATACGGACCCGGGTCTTCACGAAGACGAAAAGTTCGTCGAAATTTAAATTGTGTCAGTTCAATCATGCTGCATAATAACATTTTTTTTCTTTCTGTTTGCAGACGGCTATAAACCACCATATTGACCAATTAACGTCACAAAGCAATAAAGAGATCCTGACGGCGGTTTCTATTTAACCCTTAAAGTGCCTGTATGCTAATTCTGTATGCTTTCTATGCCATTGTAAATGAAGATCAGACTGCACAAAACGTGCCGTATGGTCTTATATATCTATACTTTTCTCATAGTGAAATCATTTGTAAAAAAAAAAAAAAAACCTTGAACTTGCAATAACTTTGATCTTTTTTGCTGACTAAATATGTACCTTTTTGTTTATTTCGTGATTCGTATTACATAAAGAATTAACGTTTAGGCTGCTAAGCGCGACTCAAGGACCTTTCTGCGGACAGTGTAGATCAAGATCAGACTGCACAGAACGTGCAATCTGATCTTGGACTTATACTGTCCGATAAATGGATGTATCCCCTCCAAAAAAACACAACAACAACAACAACAACAACAACTTTGAAATAGCAACATTTCGGTTCCTACTATCGGCTTAAAAAATTTCGTGTAACTTATTCAGCAGATTAAGGGTTTAATAGCTTGATTAAACTGAGCCGTCACAATATAACTCTGTTTTGCATTTATTTATTGACCCCCCCTTTAACAACAACAACAACAAAAAAAGAAAAACAAGAAAGATTTTTAAAAAGAAAAAGATAGATGGCGTTAGAGGTACAGGAATATGATTATTGACACTCTATTGTGGTTTAGTATGAACACAGGCCTTTGAAGCTCCATTGGCTTATCACGGGTCACTAAAATTTTCCTTGTTCGGATATCGAACACTTATATAGGGACATTGGTGCATCGCCTGTATATATGAAGGAATACTGAAATTGTCACTAACACTGTTGCTATAAATAGCGCATTGACGACTGCCTCTACGTTGTATATAATAAGACTTATGTATATAGGATATTGAACTGGTCCCCGTTGTAGATATACATATTACAACTGGCACAGGCTATTGTGTCGTTGCTTTCCATTGGGTCACATGTATATCACAGAATGGCCAATCAGAGAAGCTTACACATTTCCAGTTTGGCTGTATAGGGTACACTGCCATATTTTGCACAGTTTGAAATTGGTAATCGAAACTAAAAAGAATATTAGCAGACATAAACATTAAAAGGTGATACCAAAGATACATTTCACTTACTCGTAACGCCAAAAATATATTGGAAAATCCCCTACTCATGAAGTGAGAGTGACCTCCCCTGAATCTCTAATAGTCTCGCGACATAGTTGTTCTAAAAATAGACAGGCAGAATTCCGCCCGTTTTTAACAGCCTGCACCAATCCTTATACACTTGCTGTATCAGGGAAGGTAACCAATCTAATAGGATATATTAGACAGGATATAGAGGCAGTAGCCAATGTGCTTTTTACAGTGACGGTATTCGGTAATGAAAAATTCCGTATTCCGTGATAGACCAATAGAGTTTCAGTGGCCTATGGTATGAAGAGAATTAATCAAAAGTAACGTCGCCAACAATTACGCCTTTTCCTTATTGTTTTGCTTACTATTGAATAGTGAACTTTTCAGATAGATAGCCATACTTTGTGAAAAGCGAGCTTAATGCATCTGCAAAATGTATCAACGCAGGTCAGCCTGCGCTGTCTGCGCAGGCTGACCTCTGTCGAAACTTTTTGCTCTTGGCCAATTTTCTGCATGTCAAAAGACCAGTGTACCTGATGATTTCGTCGGTTGTTAAACAAAACGAATTTGATGGATCGAATATTATATAATGATTTGCTTGGTATCAAGCATCTGGGAAATGTGTTAAGCCCCCTTTCTGCCAGAGCATGGCTCAATTATACTTTTCAAGATTATATGTTAATCCAAATCATCATAGGAAAAAGGGCCGTTGTTGCTAAACGTGCTGTGTCTGAAGTAAAATGTAGACATACAGTAATCGGATTTAGAGTAACGCTAAAAGACATTGAAATACCAGTACAAGCAAAGGATTGTCCTGTGTCATAGTCATTTGCAGTGATGTGAAGAAGAGCTCCAGGGAATCGATTAGCGGTAGCAACACTTGAATATTGGTGTCGTAAATTTGCCCGAAAATAAGTCTGCAGGGACCCGAAGAATAAACATGACCACATTTTTTACCACTACGGAATGAATATTGAGACGGTGAACCTATGTACATGTATCTCTTACACTCTATTCCGGACTTGGCTACGAAAATATTAATGATATCTGCGGAACGAGGCCGCAAATAACAGGTACAAGACATTTTGCGTAAATCCGATGGTCTATTTCCGTATACGGTATCCGAAAATACCTGAACAACTTTTTTTGGTTAGTACTACATTTAGTTCGTGTAAGAAATTTCGGTCCCTTGTACTACGAACTACCGAGGTTTAACTGTAAATAATGTCAAAGGAAATTTTCTACAGGCAAAAATATTTTTGTGAGAGAAAAGTATTTTCATGAGAAAAGTGGTCCAAGTGTTAGACGCTGGCAGAAAAAAGCAATTTTAAAAACTGGTAAAAAGAAAGCAAAAACTAGAGCGACTTAGCAACTTTTCCCTAGTTTAACAATTCATGTTTCTGCCAAAAACTAACGCTTGGATCTATAAAACAGCAACAGATTGTCACCTTCACAATAGTTTCCATACTTTTAAAGAGTATGATTTTAATTCAAGTGTATTTTGATATCAGCATTGTTGACTCCTTTTTGCGGCCATTGTGGACCTTCCACCTTTCAAAAAATTCAGGACAGACATTTTCTGACGTCTTTATCAAATATGGGCGATTTATTGTACGATCGAACATTAATACATCGTAATCAAAAGCTTTGAACGACAGACTTCTAATTTTCATTGCAAGAAAGTCCCACAACGTTCAAGGTTTTGACTCATATGAACTTTGCGTTGCCATTAATATATGACCTTAAATGTTGTCTAGAGTATTCACGAGTCACGACAGACCAAACAGTTCAAGTTCGATCACAGCAATGTCACTGTAAGGTTTGGAAGAGGTGAATAGATGAATAGAGAGTGAGAAAGCGAGAGAGAGAGCTATTTATTTTTATCAACTTGTCGAAGAAACAAGACATAGAGACAGATGTAGACAAATCGGTAAGTAGATAGATACATGTAGATGGATGGATGGATGGATGGACAGACGGACAAAGACAGACTGATAGACTGACTACTCATTTCAAGGATAAAAAAATAGCCAGCTACTCAACATAAATCAAATCGACAATGTCCTGCGGGCCACTGTGAACATGAACAGTAAAACTGATAGATGCTTCTCGATATGCGAGATTTGTCAGCATCAACAGAATCGTGGACGCATAGATGGACAACGTGGTACCGACATGATCTACCGAAACTCTCTCGGGGGACATAAAATAAAACAGTACAGTAAGAAAATAATTAAACTAAAAACATCCGACTTTATTACAAAACATAATATCGCTATAAAATATTGACATCAAAATGAGAAAAGAGGTTTTCTTTTTTATAAAATGAACACATGCAAATCTCGGTTACCAAATGAACTACCAAGGCTTGGCATCCTCAGTGGTAAAAATGTTTAAAATTAAATATTATATGCGTGTATGGTGCACAGCCCAGAAATGTTCCATATCTTGACAAAGAGATTCATTGGAGATGGATAGAGCACTATAAAAGCCCAAAGCCTATATCCTTGAATCATTTAAATATCATTTAACTCTTTATCAGACATCAGTTTTTAATTCACCCACATCGAAAGAAGTTGCAGACCAAATACAATTATAATGCATATGATTGTGGGATTTGTTTGTGAAGGGATAAGAAAATATGCAGGGTAAAAGAGAAAATACTGGTTACCACCATTTCCTCCTTTTCCAACAATTTTTTTCAAATATCTTCTCCCAAGCGGTTGTGAAAACTTGTAATTGTCTCATAGTTACATGAATTCACTAATTTTAAATGTTACTTTTATTTTTAATTTCCAAGCCATCTGACTGGCTGAGATGAAATGTCTCAGGCAATCAGATGCCTAGTTCAGAATATTGGAATTAAAATTAAATATAGAATGCTCAATGAATTTTGCTTCATGTATAATGTACTCAAACAATGTATTACAACTTACTCGGTCTTAACAATTTGGTCTTAACAATTTTTTTTTTTCATCAGTATGTTTTTCAGATATGTCAAATACATTATGTATACATAAAGAAGAGATGTTTAACCATGTATTTAAAAATAAGTTCATGGTTTCTGAACTGAATCAAGAAGTACTGTGTTCCTTTGACATACGGAAAATTGACCAATAGCGAAAAGTTTCGGCCCAGGTCAGCCTGCGCGGACTGCCCAGGCTGACCTGGGTCGATACTTTTCGCATATGCATTAAGCCCCCTTTTCACAGAGTATGGCTCATATCCAAAGCGGTGTATACAACCGTAGAATTCTCTGACCCCAACAAATGACACATAACCGCATTCCAATGCAAGTGGCAAAAAGGAGAGGTATTGAAGGTAAAGGATGATGTCTTTCTGGCCTGGCGTTTATCAGTGCTTTACCACAGACATAAAAAATAATCAAGGGTCTTTTCGGAGAAGAACTAGGGTCGTGTGGCCGGACTTTGTTGGTATCCGCTTCTTTCTCTCTAAGATCCATTCAAGCACGGAGGGACCTTATTTCTGCAGATCATCATCATCATCATCATCCTCAACAACAACAACATCCTCAAGTGATGAAATTTAATCCTTTACTAAGCAAACCCAAATTCTAGGCAGCTAGGATGGAAGATTTTTGTAAAGATCGTTGGCAAAGAAACATATGCATGTAACCAGCATTTTCTCTTTTTCCCCACAATGATTTCTACTCTGTCAGGATAAATTCCATCATTTGAGTCATATCAAAATTGTCGTCCGCAAATGCTCCCAATTTGGGTGAGTCCAAAATTTCATCGTTTGGTAAAGGGTCAAATATCGAGTAAACGCCCTGGCAATTTTGTCATAATAGGTAAGTTGAGGTTACGACGGATAGAAAATGCATTTCATTTTTGGCACCCTTCAAAGGATTCATTGTTGTCGTTTACGGTTTTAAATGACGACAAATTCCTTGAGTTTCTCTATCCTTTAAACCATACATATTGGTAACTTATCTATGTTTACATAGCTGATCAAATTCTTAGCCATTCTACACACTTTCAAGCTTTAACAAGGTTTTGTTTCTAGAAGAATGTACTAGTATTTTTAAACTTACAATGCAGAGCATCAAACAATGAATAACACAGTCTTAAGTGAAAAAATGCTGTTTTGAGTAAACTTTAAAACTTTGAAAAAAAAAAAAAAAAAAAAAAAATCATGGTCACGCACTCATGGCCATTTTCAGCGCCTGTTTTGGTCACTATGAAAGGGTCACAATTTCGATGAAATTGCAACAGAAGGATTGAGCTTGAATTTCGTTTCTAAACAATGTATGTAAAAGTCATCTAAGGTCGTAAGAAACACCTACGACCTTATTTTTATCGATATATCTTGTTCTCCTTATGTTATCCATGAGGTTTGGTAGTTACGTTTTGAAAAACAAACAAGTAGTAAAATCAACTGGCCCCTTCCTTGTACTCAACATCCAGGCTAATACAAAAACATTAAGCAATTCTCTGGCAACAGCGGGCTTAATGCATCCCCGTGATGCATTATACAAGGCCAGTGATAATACAATTATGGATCCATAAATTTTATTTTGTCCAACAACCAACTGAATTACTAAGTACGAACGTAGATCGATCCTTGGACATGTGGAACTTTATCAAAAAAAAAAAAATTCGACGCAGGTCAGCCTGCGCAGACTGCGGATGCATTAAACCCCTTTTCACAGAGCATGGCCTATTTGTAGGGATATCCAAGTCTTTACAACCGGATATTGAAGAGGGGGACAATAGCATATGATCGTTCTAAAAACAAAGGGAAATAATTTGTATTTGTATCCTCAAAAAACGCAGAGCAGTAAACTTCCTTGTCCGGCGAAGCTGAACGTGTTGGCTTCAGGCATACTTCTTGCCCCTCATATAATCGAATGATTAGATACTAATTTGCGATTTGTATAAATTGTGGACATGTTTTTTCTGCAGGGGCCGTGTAGGCGTATTTTCTTACACATTTATAGCACCAATATACAGGCGTTGCAACCGCTAATCAATACCCCGGGGCACTTATTGACACCATAGCAAATGATTTGGGATAGTCCACTTCTTGTACAAATTGATAATTTGATATTTTTTCAACCATTAGCGTATAACATATCACTTTATGTCTACGCCTTTCACGAATTTTATATACAAGGACGAAAAAGATATGCAGTCATTTCAGTAAGTCCAAATTTTTTCTATCGGTAGTTTCTTCTGGATATCGGGCGAATATTTATGGTAATCTACATGTAGTCTAATGCACTCGATAAAGAAGAATTTCTGCTGGTGTTTGTCTTCATATGACAGGAAAATGTACATTTTCAGCAATCCCATGCCACTGTGTATGAAATGACCCCTATCAAACCAACCTCTTCTTAAAAAGAAGCTTAAACATCGGCAAGTAAAACGCTGCAAGTTATAGTCATTATCGCCCTTGTGAGCATGCCACGCTTACGTCAAAGTCAGCGTCAAATTGCCGTGCGAATGCTCCTTGGTAAAGGTATGCAGTCATTTCAGTAAGTCCAAATTTTCTATCGGTAGTTTCTTCTGGATATCGGGCGAATATTTATGGTAATCTACATGTAGTCTAATGCATTCGATAAAGAAGAATTTCTGCTGGTGTTTGTCTTCATGTGACAGGAAAATGTACATTTCAGCAATCCCATGCCACTGTATATGAAATAACCCCTATCAAACCAACCTCTTCTTAAAAAGAAGCTTAAACATCGGCAAGTAAAACGCTACAAGTTATAGTCATTATCGCCCTTGTGAGCAAGCCACGCTTACGTCAAAGTCAGCGTCAAATTGCCGTGCGAATGCTCCTTGGTGGGCAGTCTCAAAGTGCAGTGGCTAGACACTTTGGAGTGCATAAACCAACAGTATCTCGTCTGCACAAGCGTCTGACACACACCGGTGCGACAACTGACAGATCACGAAGTGGCCGTTCGAGAGTTACTGCCCCTAAACAGGATCGTTCCATCAGGTTGTCTCACCTTCGAGATCGGTTCTAGACTTCTGGACTGCAACAGAGATATCGAACCCCAGACCTTCACAATAATTAAATTTCTTGCCAAACTGTGCGGAACAGACTCAGTGACGTTGGTCTTCGACCAAGACGTTCAAAATGTCGGTTTATCATTTATGCTCGATGTCGCCAGGTGAGAATGACATGGTTGACTGCACATCAACCCAACGTTTTTCCTTAACGAACACTAGTTCTCTTCCCGGACGAGTTCCGGTATCTGACGGACGAAAGCGTGTTTACAGACATCGGAATGAACGTTGTACTGATTCTTGCGTTTTAGAGGTAGATTGATTCATTGGATGTGTTGAATTGGTGTAGGGAGGCATATATGATCATTGACGGGACTCTTACGGCCTTACGTTACCGTGACATCATTCTGACACCTGAAGTCGTACCATTTATGCGCCAGAACAGTCTCAATTTTCAACAGGACAATGCCAGGGCTTATTGTTGCAAGAATTTTCCGTGACTACCTGGCCGCAAACAACGTCCATGTTCTAGAATGACCTCCATACAGCCCGGATTTAGCTACGACAGAAAATTTGTGGGGACGTCCTTGACCGACGTGTGAGACGCCGTAATCCTGCCCTGCATCCATTCCCCAACTTTGACAGGCGTAAGTGGAAGAGTGGCAAACAATCCCTATGGCAACCGTCAACAATCTTGTGAGCTCTATGATCAGGGGAGTGATCTACGGAATAAATTTCGAACCAATTATCAAGGAAATAACAGGGCAGATGGATTTACTATTTTATCAAATCAAATGTGTTAAAATTCAGAAAATTGTATTTAAGTCACGAAAAAAAAATCGTGTTTTTTTTTTTTTTACAAATTATATATATGAAATATTTAAAACCACTATGCTGTTGAGAGAGCTTTAAAGGATATTTATCCCAGAGTGCCGTTTTCATAGATTAAAGGGCACTAAGAATTCAATTATCACCCTAGGATGTAGAGTTCGATATACTTTGATTTACACTGTTGCGAATATATCATTTATTCGAAGACTTGGCCTTAGAGCGGCGTACAACCCGATTTGGTAATGAAAAATTAGTTACTGTCCACAAAAATTGACAATTTTCATTCTCCTGTAAAGGTAGTCATAGAATTATGATGCTGTCAGAAAGTACTCGTAGAAATCATGAAGATTGTCCTATTTTTCATGATATTTTTTCGGTGTAGCTGAATGCTGTGGGTTTTGGTCTACTTCTTCGTTATTAGCGTTTAATAAAAAATATGCACATGTTTATTCGACGGGCCCCTGCTGTCATATTTGCTCACACATTTATGAAACCTCTTTTAAGAAGAGTTGCTACCAATAATCGATACCCTGTGGTCTTGATTCATACCATAGGGTAGAGAATGATTCTTTCCTTGTGCTATTTGGAAGTTTAATATTTTCATAAGCGTTACCCTATAGCCCACTGCTATTTTTCAACAAAATGAAAAACAGTGAGGAAAAAGATGCAACTGCCCGTGAGGTTACTTTTCATTGTTTTACCTCATTTTGAGCCATAGAAGAGTTTAAATACCATATATCCCAGTATCTCTTACGCCACCTATCTTTTTAAAAGATATTTCTTGTTTATTGTAAATTTCTTATCCCGTTTGTTACGGGATAGCTGTAATCGCTTTAACCCTTTATTAGACCTTAGTTAAACATATTTTATTCAACAGTATAATATATAATTTACAAAAGACAATACAATGCAATGATAAGACAAATACACTGAGAAAAAGGATAAGAACGAAAGCTAGGCTTATAAAGTTCGTCTCCAAATTTAAGGTAAGACCTCCAGGGCGATGGTTTTTGAAAAAAAAAAAAAAAAAAGCTGGTAACCAGATTGTCCTCTTTTCCCCCACAATATTTTCTACTCTTCCATAGAAAAAAAATTGTCAAATTAGCCATGTTTAAATTGGACTAAGTCTAAAATTTTGTATTGTGGTACACAGTTATACAAGATTTACAGACATTCGCACGAAGAGACCCAGCATTTTATGATGAGAATAGTGAGGAGAAATCCCAGCCACGACAAACTCATTTCAGGGTGTTAGCGAAGAGGTGACGGTGGAAGTGTCTGATTTTACCCAACCAAGTACCAACTGTCTTCTGAAAACTTTCTTGGTCCAAATATATAATTGGGCCATGCTATGTGAAAGGGGACTTAATGCATCTCCGTTATGAGCTTTACGAGGCAAGTCATCACATAATTACGAATCCATAAAATCCATTTTGTCTACCAAGTGGCTGAAATCAGAGGTAGAATGGTCCTTTGACATGCAGAAAATTTACAAACAGCAAAAACTTTCGATTCATGTCAGCCTGCGCGGACTGCGCAGTCTGACATGAGTCGATAGTTTTTGCACATGTATTAAGCCCCCTTTTCTCAGAGCATGGCTCATATCTAAGCAGCTTTCATACTGGTCATTCCAATAGAACAAATGCGTGGGTGCAGTTTTGATTACTCATGTGAGAAAATTCGAGTTCCTGAGTCGCGCTGTTTCCAGGATAAAAATCATTCGTGTATGAGAATTAAACCTTTACCAAACGACATGATTTGGGGATGGTCCAAATCCAAAACATTTGCAGACGACAAATTGAATGTGAATCAAATGGGAAAAACATGTCTTAGAAAGGATATAAAAATTGTGAGAAAAGGAGAAAATGTTGGCTACAAGCATTTTTCCTTTTCCCACAATGTTTTGCCCCAAGGTCGTTAAAGATTGTGGGGTAAAGACATGCAGGGTCCGTATTCAACAATCATTCTCAAGAACGTTCTTAGTCTTATTTTCCAGAATTTTCTAAGTATGAAAGTAACACAACTCATTTGGTTTAGCCAATCAGAAGTTGTGTTATTTTCGAAATAGGAAAATCTTGGAGATTAAGCCTAAGAATGTTCTTAAGAATGGTTGGTGAATACGTACCCAGTATGTTGCTATCCATTTTTCGCACTGCATAATATCGCTTTTGAAAACATTTTAGCCGGGACAATACATCTTTTACCCTTTACCGCATTATTTCGAGTTTTAACGACCCTGAAGATGAAAGCTTCTGAAAACATTTTGGGAAAAGGAGAAAATGCTGGTAACCAGCATTTACACTTTTTCCCAAAACGTTTTTACCTATTCAATGACAGATCCCGTCATTTCAACCATTTGTTATTTGTCGTCTGCAAATGCTTTCAGTTTGGACAAGTCTACAATTTTGTCGTTGGGTAAAGAGTTAACATCACTATCTTGCAAGGATGTTTTCCGAGTCATCTGTTGCAAACTGCTTTTGTAGGTCATGGGTTTAACCCTTAATCACACTACCCCGAGTTTTAATGACCCTTAAAAAGAAGGCTTTTGAAAACATTGTGGGAAAAGAAGAAAATGCTGGTTACCAGCATTTTTCTCCTTTTCCCACGATGTTTTCTACCCGATAGGAGTACTACAGTACCGGTTTCAAATGTGTCGTCAGCAGGCAAGTGAATAGAAAGAAAGAGTCAACAATTTGTTGTGTGGTAAAAGGTTGACTCTCAATTCTTTACCAAACGACAAAGGAGTAATTCTGGTCCGAATTGAAAGAATTTGCAGACGAAAAATCAAAGATGGTTAAAATGACAATATTTGACTCTGAAAGGGTAGAAAACATTGTGGGAAAAAAGAGAAAATGCGGGTAACCAGCATCTTCATTTTTTCACATACTGATTTCAAAGGCCTTCTTCCCCAGGGTCATTAAAGCCCCAGTAGCGGCCAAAAGTAACCAAAGCAGGTCTTAAAATGCATTTAAATTTAAATGATACCATTTAAAAGTTAAAATGAATTTTAAAAATTGGTCAAAAGTTTCCAGATCGCTCTATCTTTTGTGTACTTTTCTCCTGGTTTTAATTTCGTTTATCTGCCAGCGACTAACACTTGGACCGACCGCACAATAACAGATTGTCATCTTCATAATAATTTTCAAACTTTTAAAAGGTATGATTTAAAATCAAATGCATTTTAACACCCGTTTCGTTTGCTATTTGGTCTTTAACACACAGGATTGCTTGGTGCATGGTACCCGTTAACTGTTGAAGGAATTGGACGTTAAGCTAACAGTAAAGACCAATATATATGAGCCATGCTCTGTGAAAAGGGGGCTTAATGCATCTGCGAAAAGTATCGACCAAGTCAGCTTGCGCAGGCTGACCTGGACCGAAACTTTTCACTATTGGTCCATTTTTAGTTTACATCATGATAAAGTCAGTGAATCCGTTATATTGTGATGGCTTGAATGGTATCATGCATCACGGAGTTGCAGTAAGCCCCCTTTTGCCAGTGCATGGCTCATTTCAATTTCACAACTGCTTAGCTGGTACAATTTCACTGTATGCCGGTCTATGACCCAAGATCAGACTGTACAATCTGTGCGGTCTTATGTTGATCTACAATGTCTTCTAAACACAGTCTAGCAGCGTAAAAGTAAACGTATGTTGAGGTTTCACTGCACTCGGAATCTTAATTCACTTATTACTTTGCACTGACCCCTATAGTGAAGAACAAGATCAGGCTGTGCAAAACGAGCAGTCTGAACTTTGATCTATACTGTCCACTTGTGTTGGATATTTTATACAAGTGCAAAAATGAAATGCCTTTATTTGGATTTTCTTTCTAGACTAAATATTCTATTTAGGTTTATATGGCGCTCTAAGATTTCAACTGATAAATGAAGGATCCAAGCAAATAATTAACCTTTAAGTGGGACTCACTGGCCTTTTGTGGACATTGTAGATTTAGATCAGACTGCACAGAACGTGCAGTCTGATCCTTGATCTACACCGTCCGATATGGTGTTTTCTTTCCGGTGAAATCAACTTTGAAATCGCAGTATTTATTTTTTCACTATTGCGTGGAAATATTCGTTTCATTTATTTAGCAGTTTAGGGGTTAAACGACAAAAGTGTTATTTTAGTGCTTCTTTGGCTGGACGTATCTCAGAGTTTCTGGAAGTGTTTGATCCAAGAACAACAGAAACTTTACAATGTGATCTTCATCTACACCGTTCTCTAAAAAATACTGAGTGAACAGCCTTCGGGTTCAATAATCCGGGTTGAAGTTTGTAGTGTTCACTTGGTTTCCTGATTTATTTGTTCTTTGAATCAGTTCATTCAGATACCTGAGCGGCCAGCGTAGATCAAAATCAGACTGCTCCCCCCCCCACCCCCCCCCAAGAAACGTGCAGTCTGACCTACACTGGCTGCGTTGGTTAGACATTCCGGTCAAGGGCAAACTTGAAATTGCAATTATGTGAGTCTTGTTTCCAGACTGAAAATTTCTCATGAGTTTACCCTTTACCAAAACAATCCCATGTTTTCAAGACCCTGAAGAAAAAGGCATAAGAAAACATTGTGGAAAAAGGAGAAAATGCTGGTAACCGGCATTTTCTCCTTTTCCCACAATTTTTCTCCCATTTTTAAGAAAAACTCTATCATTTAACCCGCACATTTAATTTGTCGATTCCAAATGCTTTGGAATTTGCACGAGTCTATTTTATATTCTTTGTTTGGTAAAGAGTTGATAACTTGGAGGGTCTCGGACCATGGCGATCTATCAGGGATCCTAGGCACCTTACAGTGTTCGATTATGGTAAAAATCGGTGGGTTTGGGTTTCGATCCTGGTCCGCTGCGCTTAGTTTTTCGTGGGAGTGTCCTTTGGCATGACACACAGGAACGCCACCCTAGTCCTTGTAGAATCAGGAAACTAAGCAATTGGTCTGCTCCCAGCGTGATATGATTGAAACTACATGTAGTTCAGGCCAGCAAAAGCACCATTTAATCAGTGAACTTGAATTAATGACGATTTTCACTTTAATTAAACTTTGAATTTCATGTGAATTTTGTCGTGAAACCGGAAAAAGAGTTTTGTTTAGTTTGTTTGTATGGTATTGAACGCCGTTTTCAACACTATTTCAGTTATGTTCGGCGGGCAGTGTAACTATCCATGCTTTCCTGGAGTTTGCTTTACTGCCAGTTCGCATAGTATTCTTCCCAAGCCAATAGCCGCTTTCCCACATAGATATCGTCGGAAAAACGAACAGCGGCGAGACGGGAATAAACCCTGTAGGAATGACTATCATCAATCCTCGGAAAGAAACTTGCCAAGCTGGGGATTTAAACCAGCCATACCCTGTTTAGCTTCCTGCGCGTGACCGACTGCGCTAACTGGTCCGGCACCGGACACGTAGAGAAATTGTATATGGCGTTTGATATTTTTATTTTTATAGGGAAAGCTGTTGTTGACGCCTGATCGACAAGAACATGTGATATTACAGTTCAACAAATGACCAACAACATTTTTCATACATAATGATATTTTAAGCTTGTAATCCTATTCAGAGCATCTTGTTGACATCTCAAAGAAACATGTCAAACATGGACCTACATGTACCTTTCTAGTGTCAGTATCGATCAGCCATTGAATAAAATACAGGTTATTTTGGGTGTTCCGCTGTCTTGAAATCATTCCGATTTTCTCAAGACGACAGAACACAGTTCTAGTGTTTCTGGAGGCAAATAATACGAAAGGTGGGTAGAGTTTACTAAGACAGGGACAATAATTGTCATTGTAGTAGAGATATCTTAAACGTTTTAACCCTCAAGCTGCTAAACTTTCAAACCGATAGTAAAAACCTGAATTTGGCTATTTCATTTTTTTTTGGGGGGGGGATATCTCCCAATCGGAGAGTGTGGATCTAATATCAGACTGCAAGTTCTGTGCAGTCTGATCTTGATCTACACTGTCTGCAATTGGCCACTGGGTCGCGCTTGGCAGCCTAAGGGTTAACGACTGCCTGAAGTACAAGTTCAAATAAGCAAAGTATTTATTTTTAAACCGATGTTTTTGTTATTGTTACTGCGCATAGTAAATACCATAGCAATAATTATAATAAATATATTTTAATTTATAAATGTCTTCAAATAATTTTTTAGCCTTTCATTCACTTTCCAATGCCAAAAACGTGCATCCTTTCCAAACCGAATGAGTTTGTAAAATTTGCATTTTTAGCACACCTGACCTCGAAGAGCTCATGGCAAGCATAAATGAGCCATGATCTGTAAAAAGGGGACTTAATGCATCTGCGAAAAGTATTGATTCAGGTCAGCCTGTGCAATCCGCGCAGACTGACATGGGCCGAAACTTTTCGCTATTGGTCAATTGTCTGTATGTTCGAGGACCAGTCTATCTCATGATTAAGTCGGTTGTCAAAAAAGAGGCTATTATTGATCCATAAGTAAGTGATGGCTTGATTGGTACCATGGATCACGGTGATGCATGAAGCCCCCTTTTGCCAGACACTGTCTCAAATCTATGTCAAGCGTTTATCGTCAATTTTTCGCGATTTATTGTTTCGGTATCTCCTTATTCCAATTTCAGTCATTCACACCATTTATCGTTTGGTGGTTTTCTGTCAAAATCGTCCACAAAGTAATTGTCTTTTGTATAAATATTTCTCGTCTTTTGTCACGGAAGCTGCATTTGAAATTTGAACACTTTCAGAAGATTTTTTAAGACTTTTTCAGAGAAAATAGAGAGATGAATGTTAAAAAAAGAAAGGTTACAAAAATGTGGATTTTTGATAAGATTAATAAAAAAAAAAAAAAAAAAAGAGTTCATATCAGGAAAATATTCGGATGATTTATAAGCTGTCTGTTTGTTCATTTTTCCCTTCTTTATTGGTAAATTCTTTCCTTCCATCCCCCCTTCTTCCCTTCCTTCCTTCCTCCCTGCCTCCATACCTCCTTCCTCCCTGCCTCCCTTCCTTTCTTCCTTCCTTCCTTTATTGATAAATGACGTTAATCATTTCAATCATTCATTACTTTAAACATAAATTAATGACTTAATTGAGTCGCGCTCTGGCAAAAATGGGCTTAATGACTCTCCGTGATGCATTATACCAAACAAGTCATCACATAGTTATGGATCCATAAAAATCCATTTTGTATAACAACCGGCTGAATCATGAGGTTCACTGGTCCTTGAAAAATTGACCAATAGCAAAAGGTTTTGACCCCGGTCAGCCTGCACCGACTGCCCAAGCGGACCTTGGTCGATACTTTTTGCAGATGCATTAAGCCCCCTTTTCATAGAGCATGACTCAAAATTTTATGTCTGTTTCTACAGTATGAAGGTAGCGATCGCGATAGGGGTCCTTGTGGTGCTGTTTGCCCTCTCACAGGGAACTCTCTTTAAAAAGGACGGCGACGACTCGGATGATCGAGGCGGAAAACTGAAAGGTTATGATGGAAAGTATTACGGGGTACGTTCTCTTTAACCCATTACTGCTGGTAATCAGCACTTTCTCCTTTTCCCGTAATGTTTTCTACCCTTCAAAGAACGAATTTTAGTTTCTATAGTAACTTTTAATCTGTCGTCTTCAGACGCTCTCGATCTGGACCAGTCTAAAATTTTGTCGTTTAGTAAAGGGGATAGCAGCGTGCTGTAGCAGGGGAGGTAACCAGTCCAACTGAAAACAGACAGATGTCAGGGGAGGTCACTCTCGTTTTTGTTTTTTTTTCCGGTCTCTTTCGCAGATCCAAAAAACAAACTGTACTGATGAAAATACTAATTTGTATACTTTAATAATCTGTAAAGGCCATCTATTCATTTACTATGTAACGTGCAACAACCCTAGTCACACATCCAAGAACTAACCATAACGCAAGCTGATTAGTTTGCAAGGAGAGCGCTACACCATTTAATAGCATGGTCTTTCACTAGCGGAGAGTTGAGCTGGTTTCCGCTGTATAAGAATGATAATCGATTACCTGCATCAGTAGCAGTAGCCGATCTCCTACGACCAGATGTGATATCTAAAAGACACTCCGATTGGCTAATCTAATTAATCTAGCTTATCCAATGAAAATAATCGTCACAATAGCCTGTACAAGTTGTATATATCTGTATGTACAACGGGGACCAGTTAACATAATATATTGATCAGTTATGTCAGTACTTTGACTGACACTAAAGATTTCTGTTTAACGTACAATGTATTAAGACCATCAAAACATGCGTAACATAAACACGTGCAAAAGCGAGCAGCGCTTAAAGTGTTTGCTACTTAAATATTGAAGAAAGTGAATAACCATATCTAATGCCTTCAAATTGTAGGCGGTAGGTCTAGATACAATTCAGATCTTTACAATCTCATTAAAGTTAAAAAAAATATTCATCTCTGAATTAAGGAAGGGAATTGCTGGCAAACCACCAGTAAAGAAGAAAGACAAATGTAATAAGAAAAGGAAGAAAAAAAAAAAAAAAATAATAATAATAATAAAATAACATAAATAAATAAATAAATAATAATAATAATAAAAACTTTGTGAAGTTTCCATAATGGACAATATAGCCCCCTTAGGATATTTGTAGAATTTTGTGCCAGAATTTCGGAGTGGTTTGTGAGAATATCATATGATC
This sequence comes from Tridacna gigas, assembly GCA_945859785.2. Lineage (NCBI taxonomy): Eukaryota > Metazoa > Mollusca > Bivalvia > Cardiida > Cardiidae > Tridacna > Tridacna gigas. The sequence continues at coordinate 26,437,774 of OX244030.2, forward strand.
AACAATGTGGATTTATTATATGGGACTGTATTCAAGTAAGTACATGATGATGTCATACTTGATATCATAAAAATAGTCAGAGTTACGTTTGCAAAGCAACTAGTCCATTATTTGAACGCCAAAGTGTACTGCATGTACCCGTCCAGTGTTGTTACGTTTGCATAGAAAAGTTTTTTTTTTTTTGTAGTAGATCTACTATATTCATCTGTGTGTGGTAAATAAGAAAAATGTATGAAAAAAAAAAAAAAAAAAGGTCCTCTAACACGGAAAATTTTTTGGTAGCATTTCGTCACAAAGCGTAGTCTTGTACCTCAGTTAGTACATCATAGCCAGGGATATTGTGTTGGAGTCCATTAGAACTAGGGTAGCATTTCCCGTTGATTCTCAGCAAATTGTTGACAAGATTAATATGTGTGTGTTAGCAGGTGCAGTTTTGCCATGTTGATATCTAGAGCTATGAACTTTTTACAACCTTTGATTATCAAAGCAAACAGTTCATCGAGACATTTTCATCTTTTTCTATCGGGGATCTACAAAATTAGACAAAATCAGAGAAAAACTTAAAAGTTTTGTAAAGTTACATAGGTACTGGGTCAAATTAGCTCCCTCCAAAGAGTTTTGAGTTGTTCTTTGGTGGCTAAGTGCTTGAATTAGTAATAAGGTCCTAGGTTCGAACCTCACCCAAGATCATGATTTACTTTTATGGGAGTGTCTTTAGGCAGTGCAAGGTACATCACTAGCATGGACTACTTGTACAACCAAGGAACATTCATAAATAACTGAGCTGTCAGTCTGATTGTAAGACTGAAATGGTTTTGAAAGGAGAGAAGAACACCAATCAATCAATCCAAAAAACCCTAGTTTCAAAATGATAGGGCCAAAAGTGGATGAGTAAACATGATGGTCATTTTTTCGAACCGTTATCAGACATTGGTATTTGAAATTAAATCATGACTATTTAGTCATAGTTTGACAAATATTAATTCTTAATTAAAGTTATGAACAACATAATTATATAGTTTACTTGTATGAATCAAGGGAAAAAGTAAAGACTGAGAATTTTTGGAGATTTACGTTTGTAAATATTTGTTTGATTGTGGTTTTATGTTACTTTTCACAGTAATTCAGCTTACTTATTGTTATTCATGATACCATTTTTTAGTAAAATTTCAACAAGTGCTAGCCTGTGACTTTGGTGCCTTGTTCAACGATACTCCAACATGACTGACAGTGTAATTGGGTGTTGAAACAGGATTTCCCGATAACAAACCCTTTGCCTTGAGCATACAGGTGCAGATCACCCCCCGAGATCGATTAAAGTCACCTACAAAAACAAATCTGAAGAAAAAAAAATTTTTTTTTTTTCAATGGCTTTAAAGTCCTTGTTGTTACTTTGCCACAAATCTTTTCCTAACAATCAATTCATCATACTGCTACTTTTTTATGTTTATGCAGTTGATGGTTTTGCTGGGATGCAATAAAATTAACTTTGTTGAAAGCCCGAGTAAAACAGGAGTGTTAAAAAGGCATAACACCAGATTTTGTTTTTTGGGAAGTTAAGAATATCTTTTTTCAAAAACTAATAAACAACATTATTCTGCAAAAAAAGGGTTTAGACCAAGATATTATTTCAAGAGAAAATACACTAAGAAATATCCCATTTCTTTTACAACTGTTACTTATGGTTTGACAGGATAGTTCTAAATACGTTTTAGCATAGCTGACAGATACCAAAGACTGCATGATTAAGATTACTTCAGATGATGGAGGCATTCTAGGTTTTCATTTCATGGGTAATGAGTTTGAGACCTGGTGCTAACAATTTTTGTGGTGCCTTTTTTTTCTTTTCATGTTTGCCACACTGAGAGTACACTGTCATTTCCTGGTGATGTATCATACCAACTAGCAAACGCTTTGCTCGAAATCTAGTTTTACCCAGCTGTATTGTAGAGAATAGATTTAAAAAAAAAAAAAAAAATGAGTCTGTAGAAAAGACAGCTATCCTAAATTCAAGAATGTTTTATCAAAAATATCTGAGAATTTCCACCTGTCAATAGTTTAGAGAATATGTGAATTCAACAACAGGTTGAACAACATTTCATATCCTTTGCAGTCAGAATGAAATCTAGATCTTCACAGCAAATTCTGACAGATTTTGATGGATTTACAGCAAGCATAATTTGGCAGTTAGATCTAATTCACGACAGAAAGTAGTCTGGATTACCCGCCCCTACCACTACGTTACAGGGTCAGGCAAAGCGCAATAATGGCGGCCTCCATGGCGACCTCGATCTTAGCACTAAATGCTTTCCTGTTTTACTTAATTTCGGGTGATCCAGTTTGATCAGTGAATAAAATGAGATCAGTTTTGTACAAAATATAAATTACCATATCTAAAACGTGCTTTTGGGATATGGTTTAAATATAAATTTGACTATGAATTATTTTAAAAGTAGCCCTGTTTTCGGACGTGATATCGGTCCATTGAAATTTCGGATACGTAGAGCATTTCTGATACGTAGTTTTTCTCGCTAAATAAGAACGACAATTAAAAAAAAAAAAAAAAAAACTAACTGCCATTACTTTTTTGCAACCGATCTGTTTTCAATTCAGTCTCAAGTAGGATTTGATCAAGTGAAATAACAATAATCCGTTACTTCTGCACATTACAAAGGCGGGCCGCCATTATTGCGCTTTGCCTGACGTACTTTTGAAGTACGGCGGGGTACCAGAGTAGACAGAAAGAAGGAAATATACCAAGATTGAAAAAGGAAGCGAATTCCCTCTGTTAAAAGGAAATAATAAGAAAAAAATCCTTCTGTAAATGGGCCAGTAATACCCTTTTGCTTCTGACAAAAAAAATAAATAAATAAGCAAATAAATCTTAGATCTAGATGAGAATCGACTTTTGTTAAATTCGTTCAGAATAAACAGGGATCGTAAATTACGTGTTATATACCGTCCCTGGGATAAATGACATGCTAAACAATCCGTCAATATCTACAAAAATAAACTTACAAATTTGCCCTGATCAAATTGACCTGGGGACGAGTAAAATACTGGCCGAGTTGTTCCCCCCCACTTTCTTTTTTTTACAGAATTTAACTTTAAAAATTAGAGATTTCAAACGCCATAATGAAACATAAACTAAGATTTTATTGCCAAGAGCGCGAAAAAACTTTAAAGAAAACATCGATTGGCTCCCCTAAAATGATTCAGCTCCTTATTAATTCTCGTGAAGTTTATTTAAGTATTCAGAAATATTTTTACCTCGGACAGATACGGAAATGCCCGATTTCCTTCGTATATGACAAGATCTCGCGATCACGAAACTCTCGTTTGTAGACTGGAACGCTGTTTCAAATCACGTGATTATCAAGGTTGTCAGATTGTAGGACAAAAATGCTCTTAGTACCAGTGTTTTACATCACTTCCGTCCGCCATATTTGAATTTGTAAAAATCTACTTCCGGTCCACCACTTCTGGCATCAGGTATGTACATTTTTGCCATCATCTCTACGAATAAGCTCTCCTTTACGCGAGGGACGCCTCTTATGCGCTGCTCGCTATAATCTACCTCCGGTCCTCCACTTTTTCGAAGGCATCAGGTATGTACATTTTTGCCATCATCTCTACAAATAAGCTCTCGCTTACGCGAGGCGTCGCTCCGCGACGCCTCTTATGCGCTGCTCGCTATCTGTTAATCTTAGATCACTTTTTTAATCTTAAAATAAAAAGGATAATCACTAACTTCTCGCAAACTTATATAAGACATTCAAGTTTACACTTGATCACCTTGGCATATTCGTACCTCCATTTTATTCCTGTTCATAGGAAATAGATGTTAAATACTCCTATATCTGAAAATCTGTGTACTGCTTCAAGGATGCGGTCAGGGCATCTGTCATCAAAAAATGTGTTTTATCCGATAACTGCTCCTGTAGTATCTCAAACTTATGACTACAAGGAGTGTTCATATATGAGCACCTAAATTTTGATTCTTCATAGATTTCGCTGAAAATTATATTTGTTCTCTCAAAGTATTCGCCTCCAACAGATATGCAAAGTTTCAGTCTCCGGATTGTCCAACAATCGGCTGGATCATGAAGTATCCTGGTCATGCAGAAAATTGACTAAAATTGCCCTGGGTCGATACCTTTTGCGGATGTTTTAAGCTCTGTTTTCACAGAGCATGGCTCATATGTTTTAGATAACATACGATTATCAGTCAGATCATATATATATATACAATAAATACTGAGAACTGTTCGAAGATGTGTTATATCACAAATGAATCAACATACTTGTGATGAAAATTTATTAACACAGGGTGATGGCAAGGGTGGCTATGATTATCGTGGTGGTAAAGGTGATGACGGTAATGACGATGATAGCGGTCGTAAAGGTGGCGACGATGATTATAGAGGCGGTAAAGGTGGCGACGGTGATAGAAGAAAGGGCTATGGTAGGATATTCTTATCTCGGTGTTACAAATTGTTTATCTAGGCTTTTTTGTAGTTACATATGACTGAAAGGATGGATTGTTTAACCGATGGGTAATCTGACCGATTTGTGATTTTTAACGTTTAGCCAAGTGTTTAGGCGCTTGTTAGAGAATATCCCGGTAGAAAGAGCAAACCAAACATGCGGGGTAAATATGTTTTAATACACATCCGGAAGAAAAGGAATAATTATACACGTGATGGTAAAAGATACGAGATAAAATAATTCATAAAGATTTGATTGGGTTTAGAATAGCAGGGTTCAGTTGACTATTAAGTGCGACTTGGGGCACTTTTGGGGGCATTTCAGATCAAGATCAGAGTGCACATAACGTGCAGTCGGATATTGGATCTACACAGTCCGATATGGCATTTCTTTTTTCCGGTTAGATAATCTTTGAAATCGCCCTAATTTGGTTTTTATCTTTTATCAGCTTAAGGCTTAATTGAAAAGAGGCATGGTAATCAACATCAACAACTGGCATTTCAGTGGAGTAAGACTTCCTCCGTTGTGACCTTCCCCTAAAAGTTATTCTTTAGAGAAAGACTCCTATGGACATCTTGATCTAAAATGAGACACCCCGTAGAGAAACCAGAGAAAGAGAGAGAGAGAGAGAGAGAGAGAGATTAGATTCTCTGTTAAGTGAAGAATGCTGCCTTGCGAAGGGTTTAAATCACTGGCATTGTAATCCACATTTTCTGGCTAGGATCCTCACCTGCGGCGATGGTTGGTATTGCCGAGCCAAAGCCCAATATTGTTGAAAACTCAGGAACATAATGGATAAGTAAACTCACCCTGTAATATGACTCAAATGTTATTCTAAGCGTTGTGAAAGTACATTTAAACAAGCAAACAAGTTAGCAGTTTGGTATTGGTTGACAAGATTTATCTGAGATGTCTACCTTTTCCACGAACCCCACCTCGGCAAAGTTCGTCTTCCGAACTCTCTAGTTTACTATTACTGTTGTTACATATTTATCTGACCCTGGTAAAACCAAAAAAAAAAAACAAAAAAAAAACCGGGGTTCGTATTAACGAACTATCCTTAAGAAGGTTCTTAGTCTTATTCTTATTTGTCTTATTCTCCAAGATTTTTTAAATTTGAAAATAACAAACTTCTGATTGGCTAAACCGAATGGTTTAGCCAAGCAGAAGTTGTGTTACTTTCAAATTCAAAAATTTCTTCAGAATAGGCCTAAGAATATTCTTAAGAATGGTTGGCGAATACGGATCCGGGTCTTCACGAAGACGAAAAGTTTGTCGAAATTTAAATTGTGTCAGTTCAATCATGCTGCATAATAACATTTTTTTTCTTTCTGTTTGCAGACGGCTATAAACCACCATATTGACCAATTAACGTCACAAAGCAATAAAGAGATCCTGACGGCGGTTTCTATTTAACCCTTAAAGTGCCTGTATGCTAATTCTGTATGCTTTCTATGCCATTGTAAATGAAGATCAGACGGCACAAAACGTACCGTATGATCTTATATATCTATACTTTTCTCATAGTCAAATCATTTGTAAAAAAAAAACCTTGAACTTGCAATAACTTTGATCTTTTTTGCTGACTAAATATGTACCTTTTTGTTTATTTCGTGATTCGTATTACATAAAGAATTAACGTTTAGGCTGCTAAGCGCGACTCAAGGACCTTTCTGCGGACAGTGTAGATCAAGATCAGACTGCACAGAACGTGCAATCTGATCTTGGACTTATACTGTCCGATAAATGGATGTATCCCCTCCAAAAAAACACAACAACAACAACAACAACAACTTTGAAATAGCAACATTTGGGTTCCTACTATCGGCTTAAAAAATTTCGTGTAACTTATTCAGCAGATTAAGGGTTTAATAGCTTGATTAAACTGAGCCGTCACAATATAACTCTGTTTTGCATTTATTTATTGACCCCCCCCCCCTTTAACAACAACAACAACAAAAAAAAAGAAAAACAAGAAAGATTTTTAAAAAGAAAAAGATAGATGGCGTTAGAGGTACAGGAATATGATTATTGACACTCTATTGTGGTTTAGTATGAACACAGGCCTTTGAAGCTCCATTGGCTTATCACGGGTCACTAAAATTTTCCTTGTTCGGATATCGAACACTTATATAGGGACATTGGTGCATCGCCTGTATATATGAAGGAATACTGAAATTGTCACTAACACCGTTGCTATAAATAGCGCATTGACGACTGCCTCTACGTTGTATATAATAAGACTTATGTATATAGGATATTGAACTGGTCCCCGTTGTAGATATACATATTACAACTGGCACAGGCTATTGTGTCGTTGCTTTCCATTGGGTCACATGTATATCACAGAATGGCCAATCAGAGAAGCTTACACATTTCCAGTTTGGCTGTATAGGGTACACTGCCATATTTTGCACAGTTTGAAATTGGTAATCGAAACTAAAAAGAATATTAGCAGACATAAACATTAAAAGGTGATACCAAAGATACATTTCACTTACTCGTAACGCCAAAAATATATTGGAAAATCCCCTACTCATGAAGTGAGAGTGACCTCCCCTGAATCTCTGATAGTCTCGCGACATAGTTGTTCTAAAAATAGACAGGCAGAATTCCGCCCGTTTTTAACAGCCTGCACCAATCCTTATACACTTGCTGTATCAGGGAAGGTAACCAATCTAATAGGATATATTAGACAGGATATAGAGGCAGTAGCCAATGTGCTTTTTACAGTGACGGTATTCGGTAATGAAAAATTCCGTATTCCGTGATAGACCAATAGAGTTTCAGTGGCCTATGGTATGAAGAGAATTAATCAAAAGTAACGTCGCCAACAATTACGCCTTTTCCTTATTGTTTTGCTTACTATTGAATAGTGAACTTTTCAGATAGATAGCCATACTTTGTGAAAAGCGAGCTTAATGCATCTGCAAAATGTATCAACGCAGGTCAGCCTGCGCTGTCTGCGCAGGCTGACCTCTGTCGAAACTTTTTGCTCTTGGCCAATTTTCTGCATGTCAAAAGACCAGTGTACCTGATGATTTCGTCGGTTGTTAAACAAAACGAATTTGATGGATCGAATATTATATAATGATTTGCTTGGTATCAAGCATCTGGGAAATGTGTTAAGCCCCCTTTCTGCCAGAGCATGGCTCAATTATACTTTTCAAGATTATATGTTAATCCAAATCATCATAGGAAAAAGGGCCGTTGTTGCTAAACGTGCTGTGTCTGAAGTAAAATGTAGACATACAGTAATCGGATTTAGAGTAACGCTAAAAGACATTGAAATACCAGTACAAGCAAAGGATTGTCCTGTGTCATAGTCATTTGCAGTGATGTGAAGAAGAGCTCCAGGGAATCGATTAGCGGTAGCAACACTTGAATATTGGTGTCGTAAATTTGCCCGAAAATAAGTCTGCAGGGACCCGAAGAATAAACATGACCACATTTTTTACCACTACGGAATGAATATTGAGACGGTGAACCTATGTACATGTATCTCTTACACTCTATTCCGGACTTGGCTACGAAAATATTAATGATATCTGCGGAACGAGGCCGCAAATAACAGGTACAAGACATTTTGCGTAAATCCGATGGTCTATTTCCGTATACGGTATCCGAAAATACCTGAACAACTTTTTTTGGTTAGTACTACATTTAGTTCGTGTAAGAAATTTCGGTCCCTTGTACTACGAACTACCGAGGTTTAACTGTAAATAATGTCAAAGGAAATTTTCTACAGGCAAAAATATTTTTGTGAGAGAAAAGTATTTTCATGAGAAAAGTGGTCCAAGTGTTAGACGCTGGCAGAAAAAAGCAATTTTAAAAACTGGTAAAAAGAAAGCAAAAACTAGAGCGACTTAGCAACTTTTCCCTAGTTTAACAATTCATGTTTCTGCCAAAAACTAACGCTTGGATCTATAAAACAGCAACAGATTGTCACCTTCACAATAGTTTCCATACTTTTAAAGAGTATGATTTTAATTCAAGTGTATTTTGATATCAGCATTGTTGACTCCTTTTTGCGGCCATTGTGGACCTTCCACCTTTCAAAAAATTCAGGACAGACATTTTCTGACGTCTTTATCAAATATGGGCGATTTATTGTACGATCGAACATTAATACATCGTAATCAAAAGCTTTGAACGACAGACTTCTAATTTTCATTGCAAGAAAGTCCCACAACGTTCAAGGTTTTGACTCATATGAACTTTGCGTTGCCATTAATATATGACCTTAAATGTTGTCTAGAGTATTCACGAGTCACGACAGACCAAACAGTTCAAGTTCGATCACAGCAATGTCACTGTAAGGTTTGGAAGAGGTGAATAGATGAATAGAGAGTGAGAAAGCGAGAGAGAGAGCTATTTATTTTTATCAACTTGTCGAAGAAACAAGACATAGAGACAGATGTAGACAAATCGGTAAGTAGATAGATACATGTAGATGGATGGATGGATGGATGGACAGACGGACAAAGACAGACTGATAGACTGACTACTCATTTCAAGGATAAAAAAATAGCCAGCTACTCAACATAAATCAAATCGACAATGTCCTGCGGGCCACTGTGAACATGAACAGTAAAACTGATAGATGCTTCTCGATATGCGAGATTTGTCAGCATCAACAGAATCGTGGACGCATAGATGGACAACGTGGTACCGACATGATCTACCGAAACTCTCTCGGGGGACATAAAATAAAACAGTACAGTAAGAAAATAATTAAACTAAAAACATCCGACTTTATTACAAAACATAATATCGCTATAAAATATTGACATCAAAATGAGAAAAGAGGTTTTCTTTTTTATAAAATGAACACATGCAAATCTCGGTTACCAAATGAACTACCAAGGCTTGGCATCCTCAGTGGTAAAAATGTTTAAAATTAAATATTATATGCGTGTATGGTGCACAGCCCAGAAATGTTCCATATCTTGACAAAGAGATTCATTGGAGATGGATAGAGCACTATAAAAGCCCAAAGCCTATATCCTTGAATCATTTAAATATCATTTAACTCTTTATCAGACATCAGTTTTTAATTCACCCACATCGAAAGAAGTTGCAGACCAAATACAATTATAATGCATATGATTGTGGGATTTGTTTGTGAAGGGATAAGAAAATATGCAGGGTAAAAGAGAAAATACTGGTTACCACCATTTCCTCCTTTTCCAACAATTTTTTTCAAATATCTTCTCCCAAGCGGTTGTGAAAACTTGTAATTGTCTCATAGTTACATGAATTCACTAATTTTAAATGTTACTTTTATTTTTAATTTCCAAGCCATCTGACTGGCTGAGATGAAATGTCTCAGGCAATCAGATGCCTAGTTCAGAATATTGGAATTAAAATTAAATATAGAATGCTCAATGAATTTTGCTTCATGTATAATGTACTCAAACAATGTATTACAACTTACTCGGTCTTAACAATTTGGTCTTAACAATTTTTTTTTTTCATCAGTATGTTTTTCAGATATGTCAAATACATTATGTATACATAAAGAAGAGATGTTTAACCATGTATTTAAAAATAAGTTCATGGTTTCTGAACTGAATCAAGAAGTACTGTGTTCCTTTGACATACGGAAAATTGACCAATAGCGAAAAGTTTCGGCCCAGGTCAGCCTGCGCGGACTGCCCAGGCTGACCTGGGTCGATACTTTTCGCATATGCATTAAGCCCCCTTTTCACAGAGTATGGCTCATATCCAAAGCGGTGTATACAACCGTAGAATTCTCTGACCCCAACAAATGACACATAACCGCATTCCAATGCAAGTGGCAAAAAGGAGAGGTATTGAAGGTAAAGGATGATGTCTTTCTGGCCTGGCGTTTATCAGTGCTTTACCACAGACATAAAAAATAATCAAGGGTCTTTTCGGAGAAGAACTAGGGTCGTGTGGCCGGACTTTGTTGGTATCCGCTTCTTTCTCTCTAAGATCCATTCAAGCACGGAGGGACCTTATTTCTGCAGATCATCATCATCATCATCATCCTCAACAACAACAACATCCTCAAGTGATGAAATTTAATCCTTTACTAAGCAAACCCAAATTCTAGGCAGCTAGGATGGAAGATTTTTGTAAAGATCGTTGGCAAAGAAACATATGCATGTAACCAGCATTTTCTCTTTTTCCCCACAATGATTTCTACTCTGTCAGGATAAATTCCATCATTTGAGTCATATCAAAATTGTCGTCCGCAAATGCTCCCAATTTGGGTGAGTCCAAAATTTCATCGTTTGGTAAAGGGTCAAATATCGAGTAAACGCCCTGGCAATTTTGTCATAATAGGTAAGTTGAGGTTACGACGGATAGAAAATGCATTTCATTTTTGGCACCCTTCAAAGGATTCATTGTTGTCGTTTACGGTTTTAAATGACGACAAATTCCTTGAGTTTCTCTATCCTTTAAACCATACATATTGGTAACTTATCTATGTTTACATAGCTGATCAAATTCTTAGCCATTCTACACACTTTCAAGCTTTAACAAGGTTTTGTTTCTAGAAGAATGTACTAGTATTTTTAAACTTACAATGCAGAGCATCAAACAATGAATAACACAGTCTTAAGTGAAAAAATGCTGTTTTGAGTAAACTTTAAAACTTTGAAAAAAAAAAAAAAAAAAAAAAAATCATGGTCACGCACTCATGGCCATTTTCAGCGCCTGTTTTGGTCACTATGAAAGGGTCACAATTTCGATGAAATTGCAACAGAAGGATTGAGCTTGAATTTCGTTTCTAAACAATGTATGTAAAAGTCATCTAAGGTCGTAAGAAACACCTACGACCTTATTTTTATCGATATATCTTGTTCTCCTTATGTTATCCATGAGGTTTGGTAGTTACGTTTTGAAAAACAAACAAGTAGTAAAATCAACTGGCCCCTTCCTTGTACTCAACATCCAGGCTAATACAAAAACATTAAGCAATTCTCTGGCAACAGCGGGCTTAATGCATCCCCGTGATGCATTATACAAGGCCAGTGATAATACAATTATGGATCCATAAATTTTATTTTGTCCAACAACCAACTGAATTACTAAGTACGAACGTAGATCGATCCTTGGACATGTGGAACTTTATCAAAAAAAAAAAAATTCGACGCAGGTCAGCCTGCGCAGACTGCGGATGCATTAAACCCCTTTTCACAGAGCATGGCCTATTTGTAGGGATATCCAAGTCTTTACAACCGGATATTGAAGAGGGGGACAATAGCATATGATCGTTCTAAAAACAAAGGGAAATAATTTGTATTTGTATCCTCAAAAAACGCAGAGCAGTAAACTTCCTTGTCCGGCGAAGCTGAACGTGTTGGCTTCAGGCATACTTCTTGCCCCTCATATAATCGAATGATTAGATACTAATTTGCGATTTGTATAAATTGTGGACATGTTTTTTCTGCAGGGGCCGTGTAGGCGTATTTTCTTACACATTTATAGCACCAATATACAGGCGTTGCAACCGCTAATCAATACCCCGGGGCACTTATTGACACCATAGCAAATGATTTGGGATAGTCCACTTCTTGTACAAATTGATAATTTGATATTTTTTCAACCATTAGCGTATAACATATCACTTTATGTCTACGCCTTTCACGAATTTTATATACAAGGACGAAAAAGATATGCAGTCATTTCAGTAAGTCCAAATTTTTTCTATCGGTAGTTTCTTCTGGATATCGGGCGAATATTTATGGTAATCTACATGTAGTCTAATGCACTCGATAAAGAAGAATTTCTGCTGGTGTTTGTCTTCATATGACAGGAAAATGTACATTTTCAGCAATCCCATGCCACTGTGTATGAAATGACCCCTATCAAACCAACCTCTTCTTAAAAAGAAGCTTAAACATCGGCAAGTAAAACGCTGCAAGTTATAGTCATTATCGCCCTTGTGAGCATGCCACGCTTACGTCAAAGTCAGCGTCAAATTGCCGTGCGAATGCTCCTTGGTAAAGGTATGCAGTCATTTCAGTAAGTCCAAATTTTCTATCGGTAGTTTCTTCTGGATATCGGGCGAATATTTATGGTAATCTACATGTAGTCTAATGCATTCGATAAAGAAGAATTTCTGCTGGTGTTTGTCTTCATGTGACAGGAAAATGTACATTTCAGCAATCCCATGCCACTGTATATGAAATAACCCCTATCAAACCAACCTCTTCTTAAAAAGAAGCTTAAACATCGGCAAGTAAAACGCTACAAGTTATAGTCATTATCGCCCTTGTGAGCAAGCCACGCTTACGTCAAAGTCAGCGTCAAATTGCCGTGCGAATGCTCCTTGGTGGGCAGTCTCAAAGTGCAGTGGCTAGACACTTTGGAGTGCATAAACCAACAGTATCTCGTCTGCACAAGCGTCTGACACACACCGGTGCGACAACTGACAGATCACGAAGTGGCCGTTCGAGAGTTACTGCCCCTAAACAGGATCGTTCCATCAGGTTGTCTCACCTTCGAGATCGGTTCTAGACTTCTGGACTGCAACAGAGATATCGAACCCCAGACCTTCACAATAATTAAATTTCTTGCCAAACTGTGCGGAACAGACTCAGTGACGTTGGTCTTCGACCAAGACGTTCAAAATGTCGGTTTATCATTTATGCTCGATGTCGCCAGGTGAGAATGACATGGTTGACTGCACATCAACCCAACGTTTTTCCTTAACGAACACTAGTTCTCTTCCCGGACGAGTTCCGGTATCTGACGGACGAAAGCGTGTTTACAGACATCGGAATGAACGTTGTACTGATTCTTGCGTTTTAGAGGTAGATTGATTCATTGGATGTGTTGAATTGGTGTAGGGAGGCATATATGATCATTGACGGGACTCTTACGGCCTTACGTTACCGTGACATCATTCTGACACCTGAAGTCGTACCATTTATGCGCCAGAACAGTCTCAATTTTCAACAGGACAATGCCAGGGCTTATTGTTGCAAGAATTTTCCGTGACTACCTGGCCGCAAACAACGTCCATGTTCTAGAATGACCTCCATACAGCCCGGATTTAGCTACGACAGAAAATTTGTGGGGACGTCCTTGACCGACGTGTGAGACGCCGTAATCCTGCCCTGCATCCATTCCCCAACTTTGACAGGCGTAAGTGGAAGAGTGGCAAACAATCCCTATGGCAACCGTCAACAATCTTGTGAGCTCTATGATCAGGGGAGTGATCTACGGAATAAATTTCGAACCAATTATCAAGGAAATAACAGGGCAGATGGATTTACTATTTTATCAAATCAAATGTGTTAAAATTCAGAAAATTGTATTTAAGTCACGAAAAAAAAATCGTGTTTTTTTTTTTTTTACAAATTATATATATGAAATATTTAAAACCACTATGCTGTTGAGAGAGCTTTAAAGGATATTTATCCCAGAGTGCCGTTTTCATAGATTAAAGGGCACTAAGAATTCAATTATCACCCTAGGATGTAGAGTTCGATATACTTTGATTTACACTGTTGCGAATATATCATTTATTCGAAGACTTGGCCTTAGAGCGGCGTACAACCCGATTTGGTAATGAAAAATTAGTTACTGTCCACAAAAATTGACAATTTTCATTCTCCTGTAAAGGTAGTCATAGAATTATGATGCTGTCAGAAAGTACTCGTAGAAATCATGAAGATTGTCCTATTTTTCATGATATTTTTTCGGTGTAGCTGAATGCTGTGGGTTTTGGTCTACTTCTTCGTTATTAGCGTTTAATAAAAAATATGCACATGTTTATTCGACGGGCCCCTGCTGTCATATTTGCTCACACATTTATGAAACCTCTTTTAAGAAGAGTTGCTACCAATAATCGATACCCTGTGGTCTTGATTCATACCATAGGGTAGAGAATGATTCTTTCCTTGTGCTATTTGGAAGTTTAATATTTTCATAAGCGTTACCCTATAGCCCACTGCTATTTTTCAACAAAATGAAAAACAGTGAGGAAAAAGATGCAACTGCCCGTGAGGTTACTTTTCATTGTTTTACCTCATTTTGAGCCATAGAAGAGTTTAAATACCATATATCCCAGTATCTCTTACGCCACCTATCTTTTTAAAAGATATTTCTTGTTTATTGTAAATTTCTTATCCCGTTTGTTACGGGATAGCTGTAATCGCTTTAACCCTTTATTAGACCTTAGTTAAACATATTTTATTCAACAGTATAATATATAATTTACAAAAGACAATACAATGCAATGATAAGACAAATACACTGAGAAAAAGGATAAGAACGAAAGCTAGGCTTATAAAGTTCGTCTCCAAATTTAAGGTAAGACCTCCAGGGCGATGGTTTTTGAAAAAAAAAAAAAAAAAAGCTGGTAACCAGATTGTCCTCTTTTCCCCCACAATATTTTCTACTCTTCCATAGAAAAAAAATTGTCAAATTAGCCATGTTTAAATTGGACTAAGTCTAAAATTTTGTATTGTGGTACACAGTTATACAAGATTTACAGACATTCGCACGAAGAGACCCAGCATTTTATGATGAGAATAGTGAGGAGAAATCCCAGCCACGACAAACTCATTTCAGGGTGTTAGCGAAGAGGTGACGGTGGAAGTGTCTGATTTTACCCAACCAAGTACCAACTGTCTTCTGAAAACTTTCTTGGTCCAAATATATAATTGGGCCATGCTATGTGAAAGGGGACTTAATGCATCTCCGTTATGAGCTTTACGAGGCAAGTCATCACATAATTACGAATCCATAAAATCCATTTTGTCTACCAAGTGGCTGAAATCAGAGGTAGAATGGTCCTTTGACATGCAGAAAATTTACAAACAGCAAAAACTTTCGATTCATGTCAGCCTGCGCGGACTGCGCAGTCTGACATGAGTCGATAGTTTTTGCACATGTATTAAGCCCCCTTTTCTCAGAGCATGGCTCATATCTAAGCAGCTTTCATACTGGTCATTCCAATAGAACAAATGCGTGGGTGCAGTTTTGATTACTCATGTGAGAAAATTCGAGTTCCTGAGTCGCGCTGTTTCCAGGATAAAAATCATTCGTGTATGAGAATTAAACCTTTACCAAACGACATGATTTGGGGATGGTCCAAATCCAAAACATTTGCAGACGACAAATTGAATGTGAATCAAATGGGAAAAACATGTCTTAGAAAGGATATAAAAATTGTGAGAAAAGGAGAAAATGTTGGCTACAAGCATTTTTCCTTTTCCCACAATGTTTTGCCCCAAGGTCGTTAAAGATTGTGGGGTAAAGACATGCAGGGTCCGTATTCAACAATCATTCTCAAGAACGTTCTTAGTCTTATTTTCCAGAATTTTCTAAGTATGAAAGTAACACAACTCATTTGGTTTAGCCAATCAGAAGTTGTGTTATTTTCGAAATAGGAAAATCTTGGAGATTAAGCCTAAGAATGTTCTTAAGAATGGTTGGTGAATACGTACCCAGTATGTTGCTATCCATTTTTCGCACTGCATAATATCGCTTTTGAAAACATTTTAGCCGGGACAATACATCTTTTACCCTTTACCGCATGATTTCGAGTTTTAACGACCCTGAAGATGAAAGCTTCTGAAAACATTTTGGGAAAAGGAGAAAATCTGGTAACCAGCATTTACACTTTTTCCCAAAACGTTTTTACCTATTCAATGACAGATCCCGTCATTTCAACCATTTGTTATTTGTCGTCTGCAAATGCTTTCAGTTTGGACAAGTCTACAATTTTGTCGTTGGGTAAAGAGTTAACATCACTATCTTGCAAGGATGTTTTCCGAGTCATCTGTTGCAAACTGCTTTTGTAGGTCATGGGTTTAACCCTTAATCACACTACCCCGAGTTTTAATGACCCTTAAAAAGAAGGCTTTTGAAAACATTGTGGGAAAAGAAGAAAATGCTGGTTACCAGCATTTTTCTCCTTTTCCCACGATGTTTTCTACCCGATAGGAGTACTACAGTACCGGTTTCAAATGTGTCGTCAGCAGGCAAGTGAACAGAAAGAAAGAGTCAACAATTTGTTGTGTGGTAAAAGGTTGACTCTCAATTCTTTACCAAACGACAAAGGAGTAATTCTGGTCCGAATTGAAAGAATTTGCAGACGAAAAATCAAAGATGGTTAAAATGACAATATTTGACTCTGAAAGGGCAGAAAACATTGTGGGAAAAAAGAGAAAATGCTGGTAACCAGCATCTTCATTTTTTCACATACTGATTTCAAAGGCCTTCTTCCCCAGGGTCGTTAAAGCCCCAGTAGCGGCCAAAAGTAACCAAAGCAGGTCTTAAAATGCATTTAAATTTAAATGATACCATTTAAAAGTTAAAATGAATTTTAAAAATTGTCAAAAGTTTCCAGATCGCTCTATCTTTTGTGTACTTTTCTCCTGGTTTTAATTTCGTTTATCTGCCAGCGACTAACACTTGGACCGACCGCACAATAACAGATTGTTATCTTCATAATAATTTTCAAACTTTTAAAAGGTATGATTTAAAATCAAATGCATTTTAACACCCGTTTCGTTTGCTATTTGGTCTTTAACACACAGGATTGCTTGGTGCATGGTACCCGTTAACTGTTGAAGGAATTGGACGTTAAGCTAACAGTAAAGACCAATATATATGAGCCATGCTCTGTGAAAAGGGGGCTTAATGCATCTGCGAAAAGTATCGACCAAGTCAGCTTGCGCAGGCTGACCTGGACCGAAACTTTTCACTATTGGTCCATTTTTAGTTTACATCATGATAAAGTCAATGAATCCGTTATATTGTGATGGCTTGAATGGTATCATGCATCACGGAGATGCAGTAAGCCCCCTTTTGCCAGTGCATGGCTCGTTTCAATTTTACAACTGCTTAGTTGGTACAATTTCACTGTATGCCGGTCTATGACCCAAGATCAGACTGTACAATCTGTGCGGTCTTATGTTGATCTACAATGTCTTCTAAACACAGTCTAGCAGCGTAAAAGTAAACGTATGTTGAGGTTTCACTGCACTCGGAATCTTAATTCACTTATTACTTTGCACTGACCCCTATAGTGAAGAACAAGATCAGGCTGTGCAAAACGAGCAGTCTGAACTTTGATCTATACTGTCCACTTGTGTTGGATATTTTATACAAGTGCAAAAATGAAATGCCTTTGTTTGGATTTTCTTTCTAGACTAAATATGCTATTTAGGTTTATAGGGCGCTCTAAGATTTCAACTGATAAATGAAGAATCCAAGCAAACAATTAACCTTTAAGTGGGACTCACTGGCCTTTTGCGTACATTGTAGATTAAGATCAGACTGCACAGAACGTGCAGTCTGATCCTTGATCTACACCGTCCGATACGGTGTTTTCTTTCCAGTGAAATCAACTTTGAAATCGCAATATTTATTTTTTCACTATTGCGTGGACATATTCGTTTCATTTATTTAGCAGTTTGGGGGTTAAACGAAAAAAGTGTTATTTTAGTGCTTCTTTGGCTGGACGTATCTCAGAGTTTCTGGAAGTGTTTGATCCGACAACAACAGAAACTTTACAATGTGATCTTCATCTACACCGTTCTCTAAAAAATACTGAGTGAACAGCCTTCGGGTTCAATAATTCAGGTTGAAGTTTGTAGTGTTCACTTGGTTTCCTGATTCACTTGTTCTTTGAATTAATTCATTCAGATACCTGAGCGGCCAACGTAGATGAAGATCAGACTGCTCCCCTTCCCCCCTCCCCACGCGCAAAAAAAAAAAAAAAAAACCTGCAGTCTGACCTACACTGGCCGCTTTGGTTAGACATTCCGGTCAAGGGCAAACTTGAAGTTGCAATTATGTGGGCCTTGTTGCCAGACTGAAAATGTCTCATGGGTTTACCCTTTACCAAAACAATCCCATCTGAAGAAAAAGGCATAAGAAAACATTGTGGAAAAAGGAGAAAATGCTGGTAACCACAACATTTCTCCCATTTTTAAGACAAACTCTATCATTTAACCACATTTAATTTGTCGATTCCAAATGCTTTGAAATTTGCACGAGTCTATTTTATATTCTTTGTTTGGTAAAGAGTTGATAACTTGGCCCCTCTCGGACCATGGCGATCTATCAGGGATCCTAAGCACCTTACAGTGTTCAATTATGGTGAAAACCCGTGGTTTCGATCCTGGTCCGCTGCGACTAGTTTTTCGTGGGAATGTCCTTTGGCATGACACTCAGGAACGCCGTCCTAGTTCTTGTAGAATTAGGAAACGAAGCAATTGGTCTGTTCCCAGCGTGATATGATTGAAACTACACGTAGTTGAAGCCAGCAAAAGCACCATTTAATCAGTGAATTTGAATTAATGTCGATTTTCACTTTAATTAAAGTTTGAATTTCTTGTGAATTGTGTCGTGAACGCCGTTTTCAACTCTATTTC
This sequence comes from Tridacna gigas, assembly GCA_945859785.2. NCBI lineage: Eukaryota > Metazoa > Mollusca > Bivalvia > Cardiida > Cardiidae > Tridacna > Tridacna gigas. The sequence continues at coordinate 26,456,631 of OX244030.2, forward strand.
AGTTATGTACGGCGGGCAGTGTACCTATCCATGCTTCCCTGGAGTTTGCTTTACTGACAGTTCGCATAATATTCTTCTCAAGCCAATAGCCGCTTTCCCACATAGATATCGTCGGAACAACGAACAGCGGCGAGACGGGAATAAACCCTGTAGTAATGACTATCATCAATCCTCGGAAAGAAACTTGCCAAGCTGGGGATTTAAACCAGCCATACCCTGTTTAGCTTCCTGCGCGTGACCGACTGCGCTAACTGGTCCGGCACCGGACACGTAGAGAAATTGTATATGGCGTTTGATATTTTTATTTTTATAGGGAAAGCTGTTGTTGGCGCCTGCTCGACAAGAACATGTAATATTACAGCTAAACAACTGATCAACAACATTTTTCATACATAATGATATTATAAGCTTGTAATCCTATTCAGAGCATCTTGTTGACATCTCTAAGAAACATGTCAAACATGGACCTACATGCACCTTTCTAATGTCAGTATCGATCAGCTATAGAATAAAATGCAGGTTATTTTGGGTGTTCCGCTGTCTTGAAATCATTCCGGTTTTCTCAAGACGATAGAACACAGTTCTAGTGTTTCTGGACGCAAATAATACGAAAGGTGGGTAGAGTTTACTAAGACAGGGACAATAATTGTCGTTGTAGTAGAGATATCTTAAACGTTTTAACCCTCAAGCTGCTAAACTTTCAAACCGATAGTAAAAACCTGAATTTGGCTATTTCAAAAGTTTTTTTTTTTTTTTGGGGGGGGGGGGTGGAGCGGATATCTCCCAATCGGACAGTGTGGATCTAATATCAGACTGCAAGTTCTGTGCAGTCTGATCTTGATCTACCGCAATTTGCCACTGAGTCGCGCTTGGCAGCCTAAGGGTTAACTACTGCCTGAAGTACAAGTTCAAATAAGCAAAGTATTTCTTTTTAAATCGGTGTTTTTCTTATTGTTACTGCGCATAGTAAATACCATGGCAATTATTAAAATTATTTTAGTTTATGTCTTCAAATAATTTTTGAGCCTTTCATTCACTTTCCAATGCCAAAAACGTGCATCCTTTCAAAACCGAATGAGTTTGTAAAATTTGCATGATTAGCACACCTGACCACGAAGAGCTCATGGCTAGCATAAATGAACTATGATCTGTAAAAAGGGGACTTAATGCATCTGCGAAAAGTATCGCTTCAGGTCAGCCTGTGCAATCCGCTCAGGCTGACATGGACCGAAACTTTTCGCTATTGGTCAATTGTCTGTATGTTCGAGGACCAGTCTACCTCACGATTAAGTCGGTTGTCAAAAAAGAGGCCATTATTGATCCATAATTAAGTGATGGCTTGATTGGTACCATGGATCACGGTGATGCATGAAGCCCCCTTTAGCCAGACATTGTCTCAAATCTATGTCAAGCGTTTATCGTCAATTTTTCGCGATTTATTGTTTCGGTATCTCCTTATACCGATTTCAGTCATTCACACCGTTTATCGTTTGGTGGTTTTCTGTCAAAATCGTCCACAAAGTAATTGTTTTTTGTATAAATAACTCTCGTCTTTTGTCACGGAAGCTGCATTTGAAATTTGAACACTTTCAAAAGATTTTTTAAAGACTTTTTCAGCGAAAATAGAGAGAGAGATGAAAGTTACAAAAGAAAGGTTACAAAGATGTGGATAAATTAAATAAAGACATTTGATAAGATGAATAAAAAAAGAGTTCATATCGGGAAAATATTCGGATGATTTATAAGCTGTCTGTTCGTTCATTTTTCCCTTCTTTATTAGTAAATTCTTTCCTTCCATCCTCCCTTCCTTCTTTCCTCCCTGCCTCCCTACTTCCTTTCCTCCCTTCCTTCCTTTATTGATAAATGACGTTAATCATTTCAATCATTCATTACTTTAAACATAAATTAATGACTTAATTGAGCCGCGCTCTGGCAAAAATGGGCTTAATGACTCTCCGTGATGCATTATACCAAACAAGTCATCACATAGTTATGGATCCATAAAAATCCATTTTGTATAACAACCGGCTGAATCATGAGGTTCACTGGTCCTTGAAAAATTGACCAATAGCAAAAGGTTTTGACCCCGGTCAGCCTGCACCGACTGCGCATGCGGACCTTGGTCGATACTTTTTGCAGATGCATTAAGCCCTCTTTTCATAGAGCATGACTCAAAATTTTATGTCTGTTTCTACAGTATGAAGGTAGCAATCGCGATAGGGGTCCTTGTGGTGCTGTTTGCCCTCTCACAGGAAACTTTCTCGGATGATCGAGGCGGAAAACTGAAAGGTTATGATGGAAAGTATTACGGGGTACGTTCTCTTTAACCAATTACTGCTGGTAATCAGCACTTTTTCCTTTTCCCGTAATGTTTTCTATCCTTCAAAGAACGAATTTTAGTTTCTCTAGTAACTTTTAATCTGTAGTCCTCAGACACTCTCGATCTGGACCAGTCTAAAATTTTGTCGTTTAGTAAAGGGGATAGCAGCGTGCAGTCCAACTGAAAACAGGCAGAAGTCAGGGGAGGTCACTCTCGTTTTTTTGCGGTCTCTTTCGCAGATCCCAAAAACAAACTGTACTGATGAAAATACTAATTTGTATAATTTAATAATCTGTAAAGGCCATCTATTCATTTACTTCGTAACGTGCAACAACCCTAGTCACACATCAAAGAACTAACCATAACGCAAGCTGATTAATTTGCAAAGAGAGCGCTACACCATTTAATCGCATCGTCTTTCACTAGCGGAGAGTTCACCTGGTTTCCACTGTATAAGAATGATAATCGATTACCTGCATCAGTAGCAGTAGCCGATCTCCTACGACCAGATGTGATATCTAAAAGACACTCCGATTGGCTAATCTAATTAATCTAGCTTATCCAATGAAAATAATCGTCACAATAGCCTGTACAAGTTGTATATATCTGTATGTACAACGGGGACCAGTTAACATAATATATTGATCAGTTATGTCAGTACTTTGACTGACACTAAAAATTTCAGTTTAACGTACAATGTATTAAGACCATCAAAACATGCGTAACATAAACACGGACAAAAGCGAGCAGCGCTTGAAGTGTTTGCTACTTAAATATTGAAGAAAGTGAATAACCATATCTAATGCCTTCAAATTGTAGGCGGTAGGTCTAGATACAATTCAGATCTTTACAATCTCATTAAAGTTTAAAAAAAATATTCATCTCTGAATTAAGGAAGGGAATTGCTGGCAAACCATCAGTAAAGAAGAAAGACAAATGTAATAAGAAAAGGAAGAAAAAAAAAAAAAAATAAATAAATAAATAAATAAATAATAAAAACTTTGTGAAGTTTCCATAATGGGCAATATAGCCCCTTAGGATATTTGTAGAATTTGTGCCAGAATTTCGGAGAGGATTGTGGGAATATCACATGATCAACTATGTGGATTTATTATATGGGACTTTATTCAAGTAAGTACATGATGAAAGACACTCCGATTGGCTAATCTAATTAATCTAGCTTATCCAATGAAAATAATCGTCACAATGGCCTGTACAAGTTGTATATATCTGTATGTACAACAGGGACCAGTTAACATAATATATTGATCAGTTATGTCAGTACTTTGACTGACACTAAAAATTTCTGTTTAACGTACAATGTATTAAGACCATCAAACATGCGTAACATAAACACGGGCAAAAGCGAGCAGCGCTTGAAGTGTTTGCTACTTAAATATTGAAGAAAGTGAATAACCATATCTAATGCCTTCAAATTGTAGGCGGTAGGTCTAGATACAATTCAGATCTTTACAATCTCATTAAAGTTAAAAAAAATATTCATCTCTGAATGAAGGAAGGGAATTGCTGGCAAACCATCAGAAAAGAAGAAAGACAAATGTAATAAGAAAAGGAAGAAAATAATAATAATAATAATAATAAAAACTTTGTAAAGTTTCCATAATGGGCAATATAGCCCCTTAGGATATTTGTAGAATTTGTGCCAGAATTTCGGAGAGGTTTGTGGGAATATCACATGATCAACAATGTGGATTTATTATATGGGACTGCATTCAAGTAAGTACATGATGATGTCATACTTGATATCATAAAAATAGTCAGAGTTATGTTTTGCAAAGCAACTAGTCCATTATTGAACGCCAAAGTGTACTGCATGTACCCGTCCAGTGTTGTTACGTTTGCATAGAAAAGTCTCTTCTGTATTAGATCTACTATATTCATCTGTGTGTGGTAAATAAGAAAAATGTATGAGAAAAAAGCCCTTTAACACGGAAAATCTTTTGGTAGCATTTCGTCACATAGAGTAGTCTTTTACCTCAGTTAGTACATCATAGCCAGGGATATTGTGTTGGAGTCCATTAGAACTAGGGTAGCATTTCCCGTTGATTCTCAGCAAAATGTTGACAAGATTAATATGTGTGTGTTAGCAGGTGCAGTTTTGCCATGTTGATATCTAGAGCTATGAACTTTTTACAACCTTTGATTATCAAAGCAAACAGTTCATCGAGATATTTTCATCTTTTTCTATCGGGGATCTACAAAATTAGACAAAATCGGAGTAAACCTTAAAAGTTTTGTAAAGTTACATAGGTACTGGGTCAAATTAACTCCCTCCAAAGAGTTTTGAGTTGTTCTTTGGTGGCTAAGTGCTTGAATTAGTAATAAGGTCCTAGGTTCGAAACTCACCAAAGATCATGATTTACTTTTATGGGAGTGTCTTTAGGCAGTGCAAGGTACATCCCTAGCATGGACTACTTGTACAACCAAGGAACATTCATAAATAATTGAGCTATCAGTCTGATTGTAAGACTGAAATGGTTTTGAAAGGAGAGAAGAACACCCATCAATCAATCCAAAAAACACTAGTTTCAAAATGATAGGGCCAAAAGTGGATGAGTAAAAATGATGGTCCTTTTTTCGAACCGTTATCAGACATTGGTATTTGAAATTAAATCATGACTATTTAGTCATAGTTTGACAAATATTAATTCTTAATTAAAGTTATGAACAACATAATTATATAGTTTACTTGTATGAATCGAGGGAAAAAGTAAAGACTGAGAATTTTTGGAGATTTACGTTTGTAAATATTTGTTTGAATGTGGTTTTATGTTACTTTTCACAGTAATTCAGCTTACTTATTGTTATTCATGATGCCCTTTTTTAGTAAAATTTCAACAAGTGCTACCCCGTGACTTTGGTGCCTTGTTCAACAATACTCCAACATGACTGACAGTGTAATTGGGGGTTGAAACAGGATTTCCTGATAACAAACCCTTTGCCTTGAGCATATAGATGCAGATCACCCCCCGAGATAGAATAAAGTCACCCACAAAAACAAATCTGAAGAAAAAAAATATTTCAATGGCTTAAAAGTCATTGTTGTTATTTTGCCACAAATCTTTTCCTAACAATTAATTCATCATACTGGTACTTCTTTATGTTTATGCAGCTGATGGTTTTGCTGGGATGAAATAAAATTAAATTTGTTGAAAGCCCGAGTAAAACAGGAGTGTTAAAAAGGCATAACACCAGATTTTGTTTTTTGGGAAGTTAAGAACATCTTTTTTCAAAAACTAATAAACAATATTATTCTGCAAAAAAAGGGTTTAGACCAAGATATTATTTCAAGAGAAAATACACTAAGAAATATCCCATTTCTTTTACAACTGTTACTTATGGTTTGACAGGATAGTTCTAAATACGTTTTAGCATAGCTGACAGATACCAAAGACTGCATGATTAAGATTACTTCAGATGATGGAGGCATTCTAGGTTTTCATTTTATGGGTAATGAGTTTGAGACCTGGTGCTAACAATTTTTGTGGTGTCTTTTTTTTTTTCTTTTCATATTTGCCACACTGAGAGTACACTGTCATTTCCTGGTGATGTATCATACCAACTAGCAAACGCTTTGATAAAAATTCTTTGCTCAAAATCTAGTTTTACCCAGCTGTAACCCCTATAGTGGAGAATAGATTAAAAAAAAAAAAAAAAAATGAGTCTGTAGAAAAGACAGCTATCCTAAATTCAAGAATGTTTTAGCAAAAATATCTGAGAATTTCCAACTGTCAATAGTTTAGAGAATATGTGAATTCAACAACAGGTTGAACAACATTTCATATCCTTTGCAGTCAGAATGAAATCTAGATCTTCACAGCAAATTCGGACAGATTTTGATGGATTTACAGCAAGCATAATTTGGCAGTTAGATCTAATTCACGACAGAAAGTAGTCTGGATTACCTGCCCCTACCACTACGTTAGAGGGTCAGGCAAAGCGCAATAATGGCGGCCTCCATGGCTACCTCGATCTTAGCACTAGATGCTTTCCTGTTTTTCTTAATTTCGGGTGATCCAGTTTGATCAGTGAATAAAATGAGATCAGTTTTGAACAAAATATAAATTACCATATCTAAAACGTGCTTTTGGGATATGGTTTAAATATAAATTTGACTATGAATTATTCTAAAAGTAGCCCTGTTTTCGGGCGTGATATCGGTCAATTGAAATTTCGGATACGTAGAGCATCTCGGATACGTAGTTTTTCTCGCTAAATAAGAACGACAATTAAAAAAAAAACTAACTGCCATTACTTTTTTGCAACCGATCTGTTTTCAATTCAGTCTCAAGTAGGATTTGATCAAGTGAAATAACAATAATCCGTTACTTCTGCACATTACAAAGGGGGGCCGCCATTATTGCGCTTTGCCTGACGTACTTTTGAAGAACGGCGGGGTACCAAACAAGACAGAGAGAAGGAAATATACCAAGATTGAAAAAGGAAGCGAATTCCCTCTGTTAAAAGAAAATAATAAGAAAAAAATCCTGCTGTAAATGGGCCAATAATACCCTTTGGCTTCTGACAAAAAATAAATAAATAAACAAATAAATCTTAGATCTAGATGAGAATCGACTTTTGTTAAATTCGTTCAGAATAAATAGGGATCGTAAATTACGTGTTATATACCGTCCCTGGAATAAATGACATGCTAAACAATCCGTCAATATCTACAAAGATAAACTTACAGATTTGCCCTTATCGAATTGACCTGGGGACGAGTAAAATACCGGCCGAGTTGTTCCCCGCCCCCCACTTTTTTTTTTTACAGAATTTAACTTTAAAAATTAGAGATTTCAAACGCCATAATGAAACATAAACTAAGATTTTATTGGCAAGAGCGCGAAAAAACTTTAAAGAAAACATCGATTGGCTCCCCTAAAATGATTCAGCTCCTTATTAATTCTCGTAAAGTTTATTTAAGTATTCAGAAATATTTTTACCTCGGACAGATACGAAAAAGCCCGATTTCCTTCGTAGGGTCTCGTTTGTAGACTGGAACTCCGTTTCAAACCACGTGATTATCAAGGTTGTCAGATTGTAGGACAAAAATGATCTTAGTACCAGTGTTTTACATCACTTCCGTCCGCCATCTTTGAATTCGTAAAAATCTACTTCCGGTCCACCACTTCTGGCATCAGGTATGTACATTTTTGCCATCATCTCTACGAATAAGCTCTCCTTTACGCGAGGGACGCCTCTTATGCGCTGCTCGCTAAAATCTATCTCCGGTCCTCCACTTTTTCGAAGGCATCAGGTATGTACATTTTTGCCACCATCTCTACAAATAAGCTCTCGCTTATGCGAGGCCTCTTATGCGCTGCTCGCTATCAGTTAATCTTAGATCACTTTTTTAATCTTAAAATAAAAAGGATAATCACTAACTTCCATTTTATTCCTGTTCATAGGAAATAGATGTTAAATACTCTTATATCTGAAAATCTGTGTACTGCTTCAAGGATGCGGTCAGGGCATCTGTTATCAAAAAAAAATAAAAATGTGTTTTATCCGATAACTGCTCCTGTAGTATCTCAAACTTATGACTACGAGGAGTGTTCATATATGAGCACCTAAATTTTGATTCTTCATAGATTTCGCTGAAAATTATATTTGTACCCTCAAAGTATTCGCCTCCAACAGATATGCAAAGTTTCAGTCTCCGGATTGTCCAACAATCGGCTGGATCATGAAGTATACTGGTCATGCAGAAAATTGACTGAAATTGCCCTGGGTCGATACCTTTTGCGGATGTATTAAGCTCTCTTTTCACAGAGCATGGCTCATATGTTTTAGATAACAGTCAGATCATTTATAGATATACAATAAATACGGAGAACTGTTCAAAGATGTGTTATATCACAAATAAATCAACATACTTGTAATGAAAATTTATTAACACAGGGTGATGGCAAGGGTGGCTATGATTATCGTGGTGATAAAGGTGATGACGATGATGATAGTGGCGGTGATGACGATGATAGCGGTCGTAAAGGTGGCTACGATTATTATAAAGGCGACGGTGATAGAAGAAAGGGCTATGGTAGGATATTCTTATCTCGGTGTTACAAATTGTTTATCTAGGCTTTTTTGTAGTTACATATGACTGGAAGGATGGATTGTTTGATCGATGGGTAATCTGACCGATTTCTGATTTTTAAAGTTTAGCCAAGTGTTTAGGCGCTTGTTAGAGAATATCCCGGTAGAAAGAGCGAACCAAACATGCGAGGTAAATACGTTTTAATACACATCCGGAAGAAAAGGAATAATTATAGACGTGATGGTAAAAGATACGAGATAAAATCATTCATAAAGATTTGATTGGGTTTAGAACAGCAGGATTCAGTAGACTAACCCTTGGACTATTAGGTGCGACTTGGGGCACTTTTGGGGGCATTTCAGAGTGCACATAACGTGCAGTCGGATCTTGAATCTACACAGTCCGATATGACATTTCTTTTTTCCGGTTAAATAATCTTTGAAATCGCACTAATTTGGTTTTTACCGTTTATCAGCTTAAGGCTTAATTGAAAAGAGGCATGGTAATCAACATCAACAACTGGCATTTCAATGGAGTAAGACTTCCCCCGATGTGACCTTCCCCTAAAAGTTATTCTTTAGAGAAAGACTCCTATGGACATCTTGATCTAAAATGAGACACCCCGTAGAGAAACCAGAGAGAGAGAGAGAGAGAGAGAGGGAGGCAGGCAGAGAGAGAGATTAGATACTCTGTTAAGTGAAGAATGCTGCTTTGCGAAGGGCTTAAATCACTGGCATTGTAATCCACATTTTCTGGCTAGGATCCTCACCTGCGGCGATGGTTGGTATTGCCGAGCCAAAGCCCAATATTGTTGAAAACTCAGGGACATAATGGATAAGTAAACTCACCCTGTAATATGACTCAAATGTTATTCTAAGCGTTGTGAAAGTACATTTAAACAAGCAAACAAGTTAGCAGTTTGGTATTGGTTGACAAGATTTATCTGAGATGTCTACCTTTTCCACGAACCACACCTCGGCAAAGTTCGTCTTCCGAACTCTCTAGTTTACTATTACTGTTGTTACATATTTATCTGACCCTGGTAAAACCACAAAAAAAAAAAACCCGGGGTTCGTATTAACGAACTATCCTTAAGAACGTTCTTAGTCTTATTCTTATTTGTCTTATTCTCCAAGATTTTTTAAATTTGAAAATAACACAACTTCTGATTGGCTAAACCGAATGGTTTAGCCAATCCGAAGTTGTGTTACTTTCAAATTCAGAAATTTCTTCAGAATAGGCCTAAGAATATTCTTAAGAATGGTTGGCGAATACGGACCCGGGTCTTCACGAAGACGAAAAGTTTGTCGAAATTTAAATTGTGTCAGTTCAATCATGCTACATAATAACTTTTTTTTCTTTCTGTTTGCAGACGGCTATAAACCACCATATTGACCAATCAACGTCACAAATCAATAAAGAGATCCTGACGGCGGTTTCTATTTAACCCTTAAAGTGCCTGTATGCTAATTCTGTATGCTTTTCTATGCCATTGTAAATGAAGATCAGACGGCACAAAACGTGCCGTATGATCTTATATATCTATACTTTTCTCTTAGTCAAATCATTTGTCAAAAAAAAAACCAACCTTGAACTTGCAATAACTTTGATCTTTTTTGCTGACTAAATATGTACCTTTTTGTTTATTTCGTGATTCGTATTACATAAAGAATCAACGCTTAGGCTGCTAAGCGCGACGCAAGGACCTTTTTGCGGACAGTGTAGATCAAGATCAGACTGCACAGAACGTGCAATCTGATCTTGGACTTATACTGTCCGATAAATGGATGTATCCCCCCCCCCAAAAAAAACCCACAACAACAACTTTGAAATAGCAACATTTGGGTTCCTACTATCGGCTTAAAAAATTTCGTGTAACTTATTCAGCAGATTAAGGGTTTAATAGCTTGATTAAACTGAGCCGTCACAATATAACTCTGTTTTGCATTTATTTATTGACCCCCCCCCCCTTTAACAACAACAACAACAAAAAAAGGAAAACAAGAAAGATTTTTAAAAAGAAAAAGATAGACGGCGTTAGAGGTACAGGAATATGATTATTGACACTCTATTGTAGTTTAGTATGAACACAGGCCTTTGAAGCTCCATTGGCTTATCACGGGTCACTAAAATTTTCCTTGTTCGGACATCGAACACTTATATAGGGACATTGGTGCATCGCCTGTATATATGAAGGAATACTGAAATTGTCACTAACACCGTTGCTATAAATAGTGCATTGACGACTGCCTCTACGTTGTATATAATAAGACTTACGTATATAGGATATTGAACTGGTCCCCGTTGTAGATATACATATTACAACTGGCACAGGCTATTGTGTCGTTGCTTTCCATTGGGCCACATGTAGGCTATATCACAGAATGGCCAATCAGAGAAGCTTACACATTTCCAGTTTGGCTGTATAGGTAACACTGCCATATTTTGCACAGTTTGAAATTGGTAATCGAAACTAAAAAGAATATTAGCAGACATAAACATTAAAAGGTGATACCAAAGATACATTTCACTTACTCGTAACGCCAAAAATATATTGGAAAATCCCCTACTCATGAAGTGAGAGTGACCTCCTCTGAATCTCTAATAGTCTCGCGACATGGTTGTTCTAAAAATAGACAGGCAGAATTCCGCCCGTTTTTAATAGCCTGCACCAATCCCTATACACTTGCTGTATCAGGGAAGGTAACCAATCTAATAGGATATATTAGATAGGATATAGAGGCAGTAGCCAATGTGCTTTTTACAGTGACGGTATTCGGTAATGAAAAATTCCGTATTCCGTGATAGACCAATAGAGTTTCAGTGGCCTATGGTATGAAGAGAATTAATCAAAAGTAACGTCGCCAACAATTACGCCTTTTCCTTATTATTTTGCATACTATTGAATAGTAAACTTTTCAGATAGATAGCCATACTTTGTGAAAAGCGAGCTTAATGCATCTGCAAAATGTATCAACGCAGGTCAGCCAGCGCTGTCTGCGCAGGCTGACCTCTGTCGAAACTTTTTGCTCTTGGCCAATTTTCTGCATGACAAAAAAGACCAGTGCTGTGTCTGAAGTAAAATGTAGACATACAGTAATCGGATTTAGAGTAACGCTAAAAGACATTGAAATACCAGTACAAGCAAAGGATTGTCCCATGTCATAGTCGTTTGCAGTGGCGTGAAGAAGAGCTCCAGGGAATCGATTAGCGGTAGCAACGCTTGAATATTGGTGTCGTAAATTTGCCCGAAAATAGGTTTGCAGGGACCCGAAGAATAAACATGACCACATTTTTTACCACTACGGAATGAATGTTGAGACGATGAATCTATGTATCTCTTACACTCTATTCCGGACTTGGCTACGAAAATATTAACGATATCTGCGGAACCAGGCCGCAAATAACAGGTACAAGACATTTTGCGTAAATCCGATGGTCTATTTCTGTATACGGTATCCGAAAATACCTGAACAATTTTTTTTGGTTCGTACTACATTTAGTTCGTGTAAGAAATTTCGGTCCCTTGTACTACGAACTACCGAGGTTTAACTGTAAATAATGTCAAAGGAAATTTTCTACAGGCAAAAATATTTTTGTGAGAGAAAAGTATTTTCATGAGAAAAGTGGTCCAAGTGTTAGACGCTGGCAGAAAAAAACAATTTTAAAAACTGGTAAAAAGAAAGCAAAAACTAGAGCGACTTAGCAACTTTTCCCTAGTTTAACAATTCATGTTTCTGCCAAAAACCAACGCTTGGATCTATAATACAGCAACAGATTGTCACCTTCACAATACTTTCCATACTTTTAAAGAGTATGATTTTAATTCAAGTGTATTTTGATATCAGCATTGTTGACTCCTTTTTGCGGCCATTGTGGACCTTCCACCTTTCAAAAAATTCAGGACAGACATTTTCTGACGTCTTTATCAAATATGGGCGATTTATTGTACGATCGAACATTAATACATCGTAATCAAAAGCTTTGAACGGCAGACTTCTAATTTTCATTGCAAGAAAGCCCCACAACGTTCAAGGTTTTGACTCATATGAACTTTGCGTTGCCATTAATATATGACCTTAAATGTTGTCTAGAGTATTCACGAGTCACGACAGACCAAACAGTTCAAGTTCGATCACAGCAATGTCACTGTAAGGTTTGGAAGAGGTGAATAGATTGAAAGATAGATTGAGAGAGAGAAAGCGAGAGAGAGCTATTTATTTTTATCAACTTGTCGAAGAAACAAGACATAGAGACAGATGTAGACAAATCGGTAAGTAGATAGATACATGTAGATGGATGGATGGATGGATGGACAGACGGACGGACAGACGAGACAGACTGATAGACTGACTACTCATTTCAAGGATAAAAAAATAGCCAGCTACTCAACATAAATCAAATCGACAATGTCCTGCGGGCCACTGTGAACATGAACAGTAAAAGTGATTGATGCTTCTCGATATGCGAGATTTGTCAGCATCAACAGAATCGTGGACGCATAGATGGACAACGTGGTACCGACATGATTTACCGAAACTCTCTCGGGGGACGTAAAATAAAACAGTACAGTAAGAAAATAATTAAACTAAAAACATCCGACTTTATTACAAAACATAATATCGCTATAAAATATTGACATCAAAATGAGAAAAGAGGTTTTCATCTTTATAAAATGAACACATGCAAATCTCAGTTACCAAATGAACTACCAAGGCTTGGCATCCTCAGTGGTAAAAATGTTTAAAATTAAATATTATATGCGTGTATGGTGCACAGCCCAGAAATGTTCCATATCTTGACAAAGAGATTCATTGGAGATGGATAGAGCACTATAAAAGCCCAAAGCCTATATCCTTGAATCATTTAAATATCATTTAACTCTTTATCAGACATTTATTTTTAATTCACCCACATTGAAAGAAGTTGCAGACCAAATACAATTATAATGCATATGATTGTGGGATGTGTTTGTGAAGGGATAAGAAAATATTCAGGGTAAAAGAGAAAATACTGGTTACCACCATTTCCTCCTTTTCCAACAATTTTTCAAATATCTTCTCCCAAGCGGTTGTGAAAACTTGTAATTGTCTCATAGTTACATGAATTCACTAATTTTAAATGTTACTTTTATTTTTAATTTCCAAGCCATCTGACTGGCTGAGATGAAATGTTTCAGGCAATCAGATGCCTAGTTCAGGATATTGGAATTAAAATTGAATATAGAATGGTCAATGAATTTTGCTTCATGTATAATGTACTCAAACAATGTATTACAACTTGCTCAGTCTTAACAATTTGGTCTTAACAATTTCGTTTTTTTTCATCAGTATGTTTTTCAGATGTCAAATACATTATGTATACATATAGAAGAGATGTTTAACCATGTATTTAAAAATAATTTCATGGTTTCTGAACTTCTAGCTTTCATGTATGAAGTTTTAAAGCCTACCTACACATCGGACAAATGATTGAGCCATGCTTTGGCAAAATGGGGCTTAATGCATCTCCTGGATGCATTATACCAAGCAAGTGATCACATAGTCATGGATTCATAAAATCCATTTTGTCTAACGACAGGCTAAATCATGATGTAGACTGGTCTTTGGACATACAGAAAATTAACAAATAGCAAAATGTTTCGACTCATGTCAGCCTGCGCAGATTGTGCAGGCTGACATAAGTTGATACTTCTTGCATGATGCAGTAAGCCCCCTTTCCACAGAGCATGACTCATGTCTTTTAAAAGTAATGATGGACTATCATTGTATTATAGAATATCCAGCGCCTTGTCAGTCTATTTTGGGATCATGTCCAAGTTGATCAAATGTCTCATTGTGGGTCTACCATGGGGACAGTTCTGAAAGAAAGAGTATGATTAAGTCTTTACCAAACGACAAAATTTTAGGTTTGCCCATATTGAAAGCTTTTGCAGACAACAAAATAATATTGACTCAAAAATTTAAATTCACTTTTGCAAAGGTACAAGTCATAGTGAAAAAAGAAGAAAATGCTAGTTACCAGCATTTTCTCCTTTTCTCACAATGTTTTCAAAAGGCCTTTACTGTAGGGTCATTAAAACTCTGGATTATGTGGTAAAGGGTTAAGGACTCTTACTAGTTGTGTATAATAGGGACATAAAACTTCAAAGCTCTTGACCCTTTACCAGATGATCATGAAAAAACTTTAGCCCCAAATGTCGAAATTGAAAGCATTTGCTGACGAAAATTTCAGTGTAGCTCAAAGACAGCAATTTTCTTTTGACAGGGTAGAAAACATTGTGGGAAAAGAGAAAATGCTGGTTACCAGTATTTTCTTCTTTTCCCAGAATGTTTTCAAAAGACATCTTTCCCAGGGTCTTTAAAAGGCGGCATTGTGTGTTGGAGGCTTAATACAATAGACATTCTCAGTCGGTACTAAAGAAGCAGATTATTTCAATTCGAGCTGATTTTGTCAGAATCTCTGGCCAAGAAAGTGGACTGAGTAGACACAAGATTAGACAGCAATATTCTATGCAGTTTGATCTTGACTAAATTACTTCTTCAATATACATTTGGAATAATTTAAATGATAGCCTGAAGAATGTTAATTCGTTTTCAACTTTTAAAAAGGTAATTTCAAGTAGGTTCCCATTACCCGCTGTTCCAGCCTATTACCTTGAAGGCAATGGTTTTTTATCAGTTCTGCATGCCCGGATTAGGAATAAATGCAGTGGACTAAATTGTGATTTGTTTCATAACTACCTTCGTAATAGTCAGCTCTGCATGTGCTTGGTAGAACCTGAAGATGCTGAACACTATTTTTTTAGATGCAATCTTTTTGTTAGACAGTGACTACACTTTTTCAATTCTATTCAGCATCTTAATCCATTAAACGTAAATGATCTACTTTTTGGTAAACCATCCTTAACAGAACGAGAAAATTTGGAATTATTTGTATCAGTCCAGGAATATATTCAACAAACTGGCAGATTTACTCGATATATTTTGGAACGATCCGATGTTTCTTTTCTATTATGCAGGAGTAAATGGACCAATCCTATCTCTCTCTCTATCTGTCTGTCTGTCCCTCTCTCTCTCTCTCGCTTGCATTGTAATTAGTTGTTCACACTTGTAAATTTACATTGTAGGGGGTGGGTCCATTTCTAAGTTGTTATAACTTGTGACCCAACCCCATTTCCATGTAAACTTGAGGGAAAATAAATATGTTTAAACTAAGACTAAAACTGTCCACATAACTATGCAATTAAATCTGGATTCAGCTCTACAAGGAGTAAATGGGCAGAAAAAATTGAAAAATTAAATGAGATTACTTTCTGAGGACTGTGAAAAAAGCAGAAATTGTAAACGGGGAAAATAGAGAGAAAGAAAAAAAATGATAGACCACAAAATCATAAAACACTGTGGGAAACAGCATTTTCTCCTGCAGCTACAATGTCCTTAAATCTTTTAAAGTCAAATTCTGCTATATGAACCATACTTCATTTGTCATCTGTACATGCTTTAAAATCTAATATTGGTGAGTGCAAATTTTATCATCTAGTAAATACTTAAAAATGTAAATTTTAAAATGAGCTGCTCTATACCAAACTTTCGGAAGAATTACCAGAACAATGAAGATAATGCTTGTCTCATGTAAAATGCCTTGCTAAATAGACAAAGTGGGTATTTCCAGTCTATTAAAACACCAGAATATTGCCATTTCAGTACTTTTACTATGATACATGTTTGTCTGAGCATTGGAAAGACTAGATCCAAGTTTTGTGCAGTCTGATCTTGACCTAGAGTGACTGCAAACCCAACTATAGATGTGCTAGGCACTTAAAACACTAGAAGTTAACTCTTTACCACACAATGATGAGTTTTAATGCCTCTTGGAAATTAGACTTTTGAAAACATCGTAGGAAAAGGAGAAAATGCTGGTAACCAGCATTTTCTCCTTTTCCCACAATGTTTTCTTCTAACCTTTCAGAAACAAATTCTATCATTTGAGCCGCATTTAATTTTGTCGTATGCAAATACTTTGAATGTGGGCCAGTCTAAAATTTTGTCATCTGGTAAAGATTTATATGACATTCATTAAAAAAAAAGAAAAAAAAACGAAACTTACCCATGGTTGTTCTATTTCCCCCATATGACAAAGAAGCTGTAAAGAAAACAAAAATATTTCATTAATGATTGTCAAATGGCACACTCAGTAATAACCTGATTTAGGAAACAAAGAAATCTGGCTACAAAATGCTTTGACACAAATGTTTAAGCCCAAAAGCAGCAATTCAGTTTGTTAACATAAAAGAGGCTCAGGCAGAAATCCTGTGCAAAAAGGTGCATACAAATCATTAAAAAAGAAAAACTGTATGTATGTATAAAGATACATCATTCAATCACTTTTATCCTTACCTTTCTCATCTCAGCCTTGTTTAACACAGTTCCGATCATGATAGACTTTCTACAGGACCTTGATGCAAACATAGCTCTAACTCTAGATGGTCTGCACATCACTCCCTGAATACATCATGTCAATTAATTCATTCATCCTGTAATATACTTGCAGAACACAACTTTGAAAACATCATTTAACTCTCTACCACCATACAAAAAATGTAGACTTTTCCAATTGAAAGCCTATCCAGAAAACAATTTAAATATGGGTAAAATGAAGGAATTTGTCTTTGATGGGGTAGAAAACAATGTGGGAAAAGGAGAAAATGCTGGTGACTAGCATTTTGTCTTTTTCCCACAATGTTTTCATTAAGCCTTTTTCCCAGGGTTGATAACTCAGGATAAAGGGTTATATAGATAACCCTAGTAAACTGAGGTTCAATACACAAATGCTTATGAAAACATTGTGCTAAAAGGAGAAATTTCTTAAAATGAACTACATGTAATGCCACAAATTTTTCAGAATTCTGATGCACAACAAAAGCAATGCAAAATGCTTGTCTGATCTTGATCTACACCATCTAGTATTACCCCATAAAACAAAAGGACTGCATGTTGGGTCAACAATCAGCTTTGATTGCAATCAGAGAAAACTTGCAAAAGGGGCATATCTGTGTCAAAACTGTGTTGAGATTTACCAGCCCTTCTCTTTCAGATTACCCCTTTGACAGTAATCATATAGACTAAGTTTGAAACACATGTAAACATCTCTAATAACAGGTACGTGAGATAATATCTAATTTCTTCACAAGACTATGATGATGCACACAATTATGAAAGGGCTAGGACAACACCTGAATATTTTCTTTATAACTAACCAAGCTAAAAATCTCTTAATCTGCAGTGAAATAGTATTTTCATCTGTCAAAGAAAGTCAAAATTTAAATACCAGGGACCAGAAAAGTTAAATAATACTCACAGGAGAATCTGTTAACATAAATATCATTTCTTCAATGTCTGAAAAATAAAGAGGACCAATGCAAATTTGGATAAGTTGATAACACTCTTGTAACCTATAAGGTTATCATTACTTCAGACCAGATCATTGATTGAAACTATGTCTTACTGAATCTTCACACAAAAATGACAAAATCAAAACATTCTTGGGCTATATACTTTTGTAGCAATCTTACTGAGTAATTATGTGGACGTTACATATGATTCTCCTGACAACATACAGATTAGTTTTAGATATCTTTTAATGATATTGTTCTTCAACAATATTTTCTGAAGCTTTCATGGTCAAAGGTATAAAAACATATCTGCAGTTCTTTTTTTACTCCAATAGAGAACTTTCATACTAATCTTTATTTACACTGTCCCAAAATGTCATTTTATTGTGTGCTTTGCAATCTTTTAAACACACATAAATACCTGAAAACTACACTTTCAACAGATAGGGGAAATTGCTCATAATGAGTAATTTTGCCTGTACCACAATGCTTTCATGTATAGTTTAGGATTTAACCTCAATTTACAATGATTATCATTATCTTATAATGATGTTTTGAAATTTTCTGCTGCAAATTTATTTCATGAGGGACTGTTTTAATCTTTTTATGACAAAATTTCATACTTGTCCATATCGGAAGCATTAGTAGATGAAAAGGAAGATGAGGCTCAAATCATTGGATTTGCCTATGAACAGATAGAAAACATGGTGTGAAAAGTGAAAAATGCTGTTTTCTCCTTTTCCCACAATGCTTTCAATAGCGTTTGTCATCTGGGTTGTAAAAACAGGATTGCTTAATATGATGTTTACCCTTTACTACACAATCTCGACTATGAAAGGGAAGACTTTTGGAAACATTGTGAGAAAAGGAGAAAATGCTGGTTACAATGTTTTCTACCCTTTCAAATTTGTTGTGTGCAATTCCTTTGTATTCAGAAAAGTCCATAATGTTATTGTTTGGGAAAGGGTAAAAGGTGGTTAAAGAGATTCTTTGAATTGTCTCCATAAATACCTTCTTTCCCAAAATTCCAGTTTTTGCTGACAGGTGTTGAGACCAACTTTACTCTCTGCGTTGGTGGCCCTGAAAAAAAATTCATTGCGAGTTTTAATTCTCCGCATTTATCATATCCACATATAATTCTACCTTTTTGAACCGTGTTTCACGTAGTAAGATCTTCAATAAATGGCTCACAACTTATCAATCAGCCCTTGTACATGTATTCAAAAATGGTCCACTCCTAACAAACCATATTTCTCAACATTACCCAAACTACTTTGATTCTGAATAATCCAACTTTCATTGGAGCACATTTTCATGCTTATAACTCCTAGAGTGTTATATTTTAAGAGATATAGGCTGTTAAAAAAAATTATAGATCAGATGTACCTACCTTCTTCATCAATCAAGAATTCAAAACCGTTTTTCTTGAAGATATCCAGGTTGTCAACTAGAATTGTCTCATTACTTGCTGTTAGCTCCAAATTTAAGGGGCTGAAATTCAATTAATACTCTTTAACCCTAAAGCACACTAAGCAGGCTTTCAAAAATACTGTGGGAAAACGAGACATGTTGACTGCCTTTTGATAAACAAATTCAATAATTTTAGCCACATTTGAATAGTCTGCAAATGGTTTCACATATGGTAAGTCAAAACGTTGTTACTGAATAAAGATTTAAAGATACATCCTTACAGCAGAGTGAAAACATGTGGTTAAAATTTGATAGACCGTAGAATGGTTCAGAATTAGAAAAATTACCCGATATATACAGTGTAAGAATAAATACATAATATTTGAAATCTTCAGCTGAAAACCGGAAACGTCACAACAATGGTTTCTTTGAAGGTTCCGAGAAAATGAAATGCATTTTCTATCCCTCATAATCTTTGCTACCGTCAGGGGCATCATTTGGCATAAAGATAAAACAATGATTATAGTTTGATAAAACAGACATGAAATGGGTTAACCCATATCCTGCTAAATAACTTAAATGAAACTTTTAAGCCGATAGTAAACACCCGCATAGAGTGCCATTTCAAACCTTTTTTTTTTTTTTTTTTTTAAAAATCTCCTTATCAGACAGTGTAGATCCAAGATCAGACAGTGTAGATCCAAGATCAGACTGCATGTTTTGTGCACTCTGATCTTGATCTACACTGTCTGCAAAAGGTCAGTGAGTTGCACTGAGCAGCCTAAAGGTTAAAAACTGGCTGAAATAGGTTACAGATGTATCTTTAAATGGAGATATCAAAATTTTTGTCAAAATCTGAATTAACCTATAGACCGGTAAATAGTCCCTAACCATCGGTCAAACACACAACCTTGGGTACCTCTAGCACACGTTCCAGCACATAAACACATGTATATTGCAGTGCCAATAGATAAAACTTACTGTATGAGCTTCTGACTCTTTATAACTGTCTCTCTCTGTAAAGTCTCAAAGTTGTATTTCTCATCTGTTGCATGTTGATCCACAATAAACAAGTCATCCTCCAACTTTGTGATTATAAACCCCATGTTGAACTGACCTAAAACTTCCATTTGTGAGAATGACTCCTTCCTGAAAAATCCACAGACAAAATGAACCCAAAAAACATTGAACATTAATCTGCTCTACAATTTTCAGAACACCTTCAAAATGGAAGGCTTCCAGGAAAGGACAGAGTTTGATCTTTATCCAGTCATAGTGGGCCATGAATGTCTTTTACAGGCAGTGTAGACCAAGATCAGCACAAAAATGTGGTCTAAACTTATTCTACATATTCTGATTCTCTATTAAAGATACATCCTTACAGCCAGAGAGAAAGAAATGCTGTTAAAACTTGAAAGTGTGTAGAATGGCCCAGAATTCTGTCAGCTGTGTACACATGGACAAATCACCATTTTATATGGTGTAAAGGACAGAGAAATTCCAGGGATTTGTCTTCCATTTAAAACTGGAAACAACAACAGAGATTTCTTAGAAGGCTGCAAAAAATGAAATCCATTTTCTAAATCCATTTTCTTCTCCGATATAATATGTGCAACATTTGGCATGAAGATACAAATATGATTATAGTTTCAGAAAATAAAATACGAAATAGGTTAAAAACTTGCTGAACTGGTTCACTCATGTCAAAATCAATGTAAGAAGTTTATAGACTTTACCCTGTACCAAACTAGAGCTGTCACTGAATGTGACTTAATACCCGCACCAGCGCTTTGACAGAAAAAATGTGTCAAGTTCAAGGGGAGATAATTCCTCAATCAGGGGGAGTTGACACTTGAAAATTACATCTTGCAAATCTTCAATATATGATCAATATATATGCAAAGTTTCAATGCAATTGAAGGAAAACTCTAGGAGGAGTTCGCGACACAAAATTGCTAGTATTTTGTACACAGACGGACAAACGGACATACGGATGGACAGATGGACAGACAGGCTGATTCGTTTTGCGGGGGTATAATGACAAAATTTTACACTTGTCCAAAGTGAAAGCACTTGCAGACCACAATTTAAATGCAGCTGGAGTGATGGCATTTGTCCTTGAAGTAAAACAATGTGGGAAAAAGAGACAATGTTGGTTACCAGCATTTTCTCCTTTTTCCACAATGTTTTCCAAAGGATGTTTCCCAAGGCTGGTAAAAACACAGGGTTGTATGGTAAAGGAATCTCATTTTGTGATAGTGAACAATATAAATCTGGCAGTTTAGAACAAACCAGTTTCATGTGGTACCGAAACGATTTGTTTAACTCTAAGGCTGCAAAGCTCCACCTTGGGCACGTTTGCAGACAGTGAAGATCAAGATCAGACTGCACAAAATGTGCAGTCTGATCTTTAATCTACACTGTCCGATATGGTATTTTCGTTCTGGTGAAATCAACTTTAAATTCGCAATATATTGAGTGGAAATTTTAGTTTCATTCATTTACACAGTCTAACCCTTTCCCACACAATCATAACTTTTAATGACCCCGATAAAGAAGCCTTTTGAAAACATCGAGGGAAAAAGAGAAAATGCTGGTTACCAGCATTTTCTCCTTTTTACACAATATTTTCTACCCTTTGATAAACAAAATTTCATATTTTGAGTTAAATTTGTCGTCTGCAAACACTTTCAGTTCGGACCGGTCTAAAATTTTGTCATCCAGTACAGAGTAAAGGTTTAACAAGAACTCCACATTACTTGATTTCTCTCTGTAGCTCCTGTTCAGCAGCTTGATTGTCCGCTGGATTTATTTTAGCTCTGAAAGCTCTACTAAACTTGTCCGTTGAGGACTGTTTACCTGTTAAAACAATAGAATGAAAGAAGAAATGTACAACAAGATAGGTTTCCATTGTCTACAGCAATATCTCAGTTATATGGAAGTGACGTTCTATGATGTATAGTGCACCTTTGGATTCCGAGTATAATTCCATAGATTGACATGTAAAAATAGAACTGTTGCAAAGCAGACAAATACCCCCACCAGCACCTTGTCACTGAACCAGCACATCAGAGAACAGAAACGATTTTCAAAACAAAGATCACCTTTGACCTTGATCTTTGACAAATGTGACAAAAAAAAAATGAAGGGCCTCTCCTTGGATCATGGGCAACACTTATATAAAGTTTCATGATTCTAAATCAAACAGCTATTGAGTTAGAGCATGGAAACAATTTTCAAACAAAGTTCACCTGTGACCTTGACCTTTGACACGTGACCAAAAATTGATAGAGCACCTCGCTGGGTCATGAGCAGCACTAGTATAAAGTTTCTAAATCAAATGGCTTTTGAGATAGGGCACAGAAATGAGAAAGTCTATAGACGGACAAATTTAGTGAGGGACGAATAGACAGACAGTCATTGTGAAACTACTTTGTAGGTGGGTGTATAAAAAGGTGATCAGAGACGCAAACTCATATGCTGAAGATTTACAGTTTGAGCCAAGCTGAATGGAAAATGAATATTTCTGCCAACCAGAATCATACAATATATCATCAAGGGAATGAAACCATGGGATGTTTTATGTAAAACTATGACTTTTTTTCCTACAAATCTGGTAATGGACACAGAGAACAACTGACTACTTACGTCGGTTTTTCCAGTTTTGCTTAAAGAGCTCCATTGAAAATGCAATTTTTGTTTCTTTTTTCTCCACATCTTCTTCCTTGTCCTGAAAATCACATTAAAAGAAAAAATTAACCACTGTCATCCCTACATGCCCGCATTCTGTGTAATAATCATTTAACTCTTTAACTCTTTACCAAACTTTTAGGAATGTCCAAATTGAAAGCAGTTGCAGACGACAAAATAAATGTGACTAAAAAATTGAAATTTGTTTCGGGAAGGGCTGAAAACATCGTGGGAAAAGGAGAAAACCTGCATTTTCTCCTTTTCCCACAATGTTTTCAAAATGCTTCTTTCTCAGGGTCATTAAAAGTCGGGAATGTGTGGTAAAGGGTTAACCTATAAAAAAAAAATTATATTTGTCTAAATTGAAAGTATTTGCAGGCTACAATCCAAATTTGGCTAAAATGATGGAATCTGTCTTTGATAGGGCAGAAAACATTTTGGGAAAAGGAGAGAATGCTGGTTACCAGCAATTTCTCCTTTTACCACAATGTTTTGAAGAGGCTTCTTTCTCAGGGTCATTAAAACTCAGCATTTTGTGTAAAAATAATTCAACATCATGTTGATTTCCTTTCCTCTGAAAATCCTGGATAGGAGGATAAAGCTTACAGCTGATTTTTAGAGAGCCTAATAATGAAACAGTAACTTTCAACAAGAGGGCCATGATGGCCCTGGGTCGCTCACCTTAGTAGAGTGCCTTTAAGGTTTTTCTTTAATTTGACCATGTGACCTAGTTTTTGACCGCAGGTGACCCAATTTCAAACTCATATTTCATGAAGAGAAACATTCTTACCAATTTTCAAGTCAATTGAGCAAAAAATGTGGCCTCGAGTGCCCTCAAGATATTTCTTTAATTTGACCTAGTGACCTAGATTATGACCCCAGGTGACCCAAATTTGAACTGGTCATTGACTATATCAAAAGAAACATTTTAACCAATTTTCAAATCATATGAATAATAAATGTGGCCTCTAGAGTGCCCACTAGCTATTTCTTTAATTTGACCAAGTGACCTAGTTTATGACCCCAGTTGACCCAAATTCAGACTAATGTGAGATTTTACAATGACAAACATTCTGACCAATTTTCAAGGCAATTAAGCAAAGAATGTGGCCTCTAGAGTGCCCACAAGGTATTTCTTTATTTTGACCTAGTGACCTAGTTTATGGTTCCAGGTGACCCAAATCCAAACTCATCTGGTATTTCATCAAGACAAACATTCTGGCCAAATTTCAGGTCATTTGAGCAATAAATGTGGCCTCCAGAGTGCAAACAAGGTATTTCTTTAATTTGACCCAGTGAACTAGTTTATGACCCAAGTTGACCCAAATTAATCTTATGTGAGACTTTATAAAGACAAACTTTCTAACTAATTTTCAAGGCAATTGAGCAAATAATGTGGCCTTGAGAGTGCCAACAAGGTATTTCTTTAATTTGACCTAGTGACCTAGTTCATGACCCAAGATGACCCAATTTTGAACTCAATGAACTTGTAGCGCTTAGATGGGCAAACAAACTTAGAAGAGAATCACTACATACAAAATATCAAAGCTCTACGCCTTCCAATTTTAAAGAAGAATTTTAAAGTTTTCCTTCTTTGTTCCTATGTTCGAACTTGTGACCCCCGGGGCTGGGCCAGTTTTGACCCAGGGGCATCATATGAACAAACTTGGTAGAGGTCCACTAGGAAATGCTACATACCAAATATCAAAGCTCTACACCTTCCCGTTTAAGAGAAAAAGAAATTTAAAGTTTTCCTTCTTTGTTCCTATGTTCGAACTTGTGACCCCCGGGGCGGTGCCAGTTTTGACCCAGGGGCATCATATGAACAAACTTGGTAGAGGTCCACTCTGAGATGCAACATACCAAATATCAAAGCGCCACACCTTTCGGTTTCAGAAAAGAAGAATTTTAAAGTTTTCCTTCTTTGTTCCTATGTTCGAACTTGTGACCCCAGGGGCTGGGCCAGTTTTGACCCAAGCAGCATCCTTGGAACAAACTTGGTAGAAGTCCACTAGGAGATGCTACATACCAAATATCAAAGCTCTATGCCTTCCCATTTAAGAGAAAAAACTAGAAGGCCCTGAAGGGCCTGAATATGCTCTACTGGCAGGGAATGCAGACTTTATCATGTAAACAAGAATTGGAAATTTTCAACATGAAATGGCTACTTTTCCCAAATTGTTTCTTCGATTTTTTTTTCAAAATCAATAGGGTTGAAGCTACTGATGAGATAAACAAACTGTGTGATTTTCATGAAAATCTGACCAGAAATACAGACTTTATTGCGTAAACAAGAACAGAAAATTTAAATTTTCAACTTTAAATGGCTACTTTTCCCATACTATTTGTTGGATTTTTTTCAAAGTCGATAGGGTTGAAGCTATTGATGAAATAAACAAACTGTGCAAGTTTCACGAAAATCTGAAGTTATTTGCAGACTTTATCGCGTAAACAAGAACTGGAAATTTTCAACTTGAAATGGCTACTTTTCCCATACTGTTTGTTGGATTTTTTTCAAATTCAATAGGGTTGAAGCTATTGATGAGATAAACAAACTGTGCAAGTTTCATGAAAATCCGGCAACAAATGCAGACTTTATCGCGTAAACAAGAAAAAGACTAACGGACGGACAGACGGACGGACGACGGAAACCCCACCATGACATAAGCTCTGCTGACTTTCAGCCAGTAGAGCTAAAAAATTAAAGTTTTCCTTCTTTGTTCCTATGTTTGAAATTGTGACCCCCCGGGGCAGGGTCAATTTTGACCCCAAGGGCATCATATGAACAAACTTAGTAGGGGTCTACTAGGCAATGCTACATACCAAATATCAAAGCTCTATGCCTTCTAGTTTTACAGAAGAAGATTTTTTTTTTTTAAGTTTTCCTTCTTTGTTCCTATGTTGGAAATTGTGACCCCCGGGGCGGGGCCAGTTTTGACTCCAGTGGCATCATATGAACAAACTTGGTAGAGGTCCACTAGGAGATGCTTCAGGCTAAATATCAAAGCTCTATGCCTTCAAGTTTCAAAGAAGAAGATTTTTAAAATTTTCCTTCTTTGTTACTATGCTCAAACTTGTGACCCCTGGGGTGGGGCCAGTTGTTCCTATGTTGGAAATTGTGACCCCCGGGGCGGGGCCAGTTTTGACCCCAGGGGCATCATATGAACAAACTTGGTAGAGGTCCACTAGGAGATGCTTCAGGCTAAATATCAAAGCTCTATGCCTTCAAGTTTCAGAGAAAAAGATTTTTAAAGTTTTTCTTCTTTGTTACTATGCTCAAACTTGTGACCTCCGGGTGGGGCCAGGTTTGACCCCAGGGGCATCATATGAACAAACTTGGTAGAGGTCCACTAGGAGATGCTACATACCAAATATCAAAGCTCTACGCCTTCCAGTTTCGGAGAAGATGATTTTTAAAGTTTTCCCTCTTTGTTCCTATGTTCGAACTTGTGACCCCCGGGGCAGGGCCAGTTTTGACCCCAAGGGCATCATATGAACAAACTTGGTAGAGGTCCACTAGGAGATGCTTCATGCCAAATATCAAAGCTCTATGCCTTCTAGTTTTACGAAGAAGATTTTTGAAGTTTTCCTTCTTTGTTCCTATGTTGGAAATTGTGACCCCCGGGGCAGGGCCAGTTTTGACCCCAGGGACATCATAAGAACAAACTTGGTAGAGGTCCACTAGGAGATGCTACATGCCAAATATCAAAGCTCTATGCCTTCAAGTTTCAGAGAAGAAGATTTTTAAAGTTTTCCTTCTTTGTTACTATGCTCAAACTTGTGACCCCCGGGGCGGGGCCAGTTTTGACCCCAGGGGCATCAAATGAACAAACTTGGTAGAGGTCCACTAGGAGATGCTTCATACTAAATATCTCTGCGCCTTCTAGTTTCAGAGAAGAAGATTTTCAAAGATTTTGCTTTTTTTTCCTTTTTGTTGCCATGGCAACCAGAGTTGTGGGTGGAATTTAATTCTTTGAACAATTTTCGTAGAGCTTCACCCAAGGAACATCCCTGCCAAGTTTCATCAAGATTGGCCCAGTGGTTTAGGAGAAGAAGATGTTTAAAGAAATTGTTGACGGACGACAGACGACGGACGCCGGACGCCGGACATAGGGCGATCACAATAGCTCACCTTTAGCACGTTGTGCTAAGGTGAGCTAAAAATCAGCATGCCTCTGCCTTAACACTTTACCAAACGGCAAAAGTTTGAACTCAACGAAATCGAAAGCATTTGCAGACGAAAAATCAAAAGTATCTCAAAAAATTATTTCTGTCTTTGATAGGGTATTAAAACTTGTGGGAAAAGGAGAAAATCCTAGTAACTGGCATTTTCTCCTGTTCTTACAATGTTCTCAGTAGCTTTTTCTTTTTAGGATGACAAAACTCGGGGCTGTGAGGTAAAAAGTCAAAATATCAGACAGTGTAGATTTGTGATCAGACAACACTTTCTGTACAGTCTGATCGTAATCAACAGTTCAACACTGTCTGTAAAAGTAACCCAAGTTGTTCTTGGAGCTCCAAAGTAAATTTTACCTAAATATGAGAAAAAAAAAAGCTAACAATACTGAATATATGGTCAGTGTGCATATAGAGCACATAATCTAAACATGTGCCTTGTGCACACTGTAAAGGGTATATACTCTCTAGAAATGCATTTCATACCAGCTGGTGATCCTGTCTTTCTACTTTCTCTATAATCTGTGAACCTGTATGGTCTTTCTCTGCAGAGACACTAATCTTGTTTGCATCAATCTCAAATGATATATCTTTGTAATTGTTCATTTTATCCCACTTCTTGGCTTCACCGTCTCCATGGTAAAATATTTTTATGGCACTTGATTCCAAATTTGAGTTGCCATCAACAATTTCACAACGAGCACCCACTTTTTCTTTCATGTCTTTTTGAGGTGAAAGAGCAACTTCTTTAACATTTCTGGAAGTAGTCACATCTTTATGATTGAATATCACAGATTCACTGTCTTCCTCTCCTGCTAAAGGGTGTTCGGTAACTTTAAATTCTTGCTGAACATTTACATGTTCACCTTCAAAACTCCCTAAATCATCTTTAATATCTGCTTCCAGTGCTGTATGAGCATTCAAAGTGTCTGTCTGATCTTTCAATTCAAAGTTATGGTCACCACTTTTATCTATTGTTATTATTTCTTCTTTATGAAGCTCCTGTTTGTAATCATGCCGGTAATCACTATCTTGTTTTGCTTTATCTTGATGATTAAACTCCTTTAAGTCAGTGTTAAATACACAATTTACTGAATTTGGAAGATCTGAACCAGAATCAGCTAAGAAAATGTCAGATTTGTCATGAAGTTTGACAGAATGCCCTACAAATTTTCCATCATTGTCATCCATTTCGGTTGGCAGACTTTTTTGCATGAAACAATCCATTTTCCGCTCTGGAATAAAAATTCAAATAAAGTCAGCTTCAGCTATAAATCTCAAAAGGTTGATAAATCAAGCATAAATCCAAGGGCATTTCAATTTGACTACCATGAGGACCTTACATGACTGATAATGTGATACTTAGATAATTTTTATTGAAAATGAATTGATTTATAAGATGTCAAAAATCCTGCACGATCATCTTTGCCCTTTTGCAGGCAACACATCCTCTTGAATATATATATGTGCATACACTTCTAAATATTCCTATGCCTATCGTATATTAATCAATTAGCAACAGTTTTTTTTTTTGCACATGAGCCATTAAACTGCTTCAACACCTTTATTCAATGACAAGTAAGGATGTAATGAAATGTTTATTAAACCCTCACTGCACATTTCAGACTCTTAATGATCCTGAAAAAGAGAGCTTTATAAACCATTTGGTTTACCCAATAAGAAGTTGTGCTACTTCCAAATTCAGAAAATTCTTGAGAATAAGACAAAGGAAGTTCTTAAGAATGGTTGGTGAATACGGACCCAGACTGCACATTCTGTGCAATCTGATTTCAATCTACACTCTCTGCAAAAACATGTGAAGTCATGCATTCACATATCTACAGTTGTCATACGTACGTTTTGACAATGGAGTTGATTTTGATGGGGACTGCTGGCTGCTGAACACACTATCCTCTTTGGCAAACGCGCTGCTATATGATCTCTTTAACTTGGATAAGGTAGAGGCCATATTAGTCTGTGATAGACAGAGACAGTGGTCAACTGTTTGTTATTTAAAGATGCAAATAATTCAATGCAACTCTAAACTGAAGTTTGAAGATATTGTCTTAAAAAAGCGTGTACTATCATTCCTGATTCCTTGTGTCAGCAGTCAGAACTGCTGTTGCTCCAGTTTTGTAACACAACAAAGATGTAGAAAGAAACAAGAGCACCACATGCAGAAACAAAGGCTTGGCTGCAGTCGCTTGAAAATTGTAAGTCGAAAAAGGGGCATAACTGTGTCAAAAATATTTTAGTAGTTAACTATCCTTATTGTATGGAATACCTTTTGATAGTTTTTTTTTTTTTCAGTTTTTCAGTAATGATGGAGATATTATAAAATTGTCAAACTTTTTGCACAGCTATGATTCAAAGGCAGACTGTATTTTGATAATTTGAACAAACTTCTAATTGTAGATATTTTCTTTTACTCTTTACCACACAATCCCGAGTTTTAGCAACAATGAAAAAGAAGGCTCATGAAAACATTGTGGGGAAAGAAGGAAAGGCTTGTACCCAACATATTCTCCTTTTCACACAATGTTTTCTACCCTTTCTGATACAAATCCCGTTATTTGAGTCACATTTAAGTTGTCTGCAAGTACTGGAATTTGGATCAGTCTAAAATTTTGTTGTTTGGTAAAAGGTTAATCAATAACAAATACATTTATTTTGAGGACTTTTTTGGATGACAAACTTGTAGAAAATAATCTTTTTAGCATCAGTGACACACATAAAAAAAACATGCAAGTGCATATAAGCCATACTCTGTAAAAAGGGGGTTTAATGCATCTGCAAAAAGTATCGGCACAGGTCAATCTGCACAATCTGGGCAGGCTGACCTAGGTCAAAACCTTTTCACTATTGTTAAATTTTTTGCATGTTAAAGACCCATACTACCACCAGATTTAGTCAGTTGTTAGAGACAAAATGGACTTTGTGGATCCATAATTAACTCTTTACCAAACGACAAAAATTCAGACTGGTCCAAATTGAAAGCATTTGCAGACAACAAAATAAATGTGACCCAAAAATTGAAAATTGTTTTGGGTAGGATAGAAAACATTGTTGGAAAAGGAGAAAATGCTGGTTACCAAAATGTTCTCCTTTTCCCACAATGTTTTCAAAGGACTTCTTTCACAGGGTCGTTAAAAGTCGGGATTGTGTGGTAAAGAGTTAAGTGATGACTTGCTCTGTATAATGCATCACCAAAATGCATTAAAACCCCTTTACCCAGTGTGT
This sequence comes from Tridacna gigas, assembly GCA_945859785.2. NCBI lineage: Eukaryota > Metazoa > Mollusca > Bivalvia > Cardiida > Cardiidae > Tridacna > Tridacna gigas. Next base: position 26,486,919 of record OX244030.2, read on the forward strand.
GGCTCACCTTTTTGTTTGCTAAATTTCCATCGTATCTACAAGTAAGTTTCCGTGTTGGCTTTCAAAGACTTTTTCAACCATATTTGAGGGAATGAGTCTTGCCGCAATGACTAGCGCAAAATACTTCAAGAAGCATAAAAGTTGCCACACTACTAAATTAATTTCAGATGATAGGAACACTAAATACCTTTGTCAAACTTGGTTCAGTTGTCAACCTGCAAAAAAATTACATTATAGATGTACAGCAAAATATCTTTAACCCTTTACCACACAACCCCGAGTTTTAACGACCCTGAGAAAGAAGCCTTTTGAAAACATTGTGGGAAAAGGAGAAAATGCTGGTAACCAGCATTTCCTCCTTTTCCCACAATGTTTTCTACTCGTCCCAAAACAATTTCGATTTTTGAGTCACTTTCATTTTGTTGTCTGCAAATGCTTTCAATCTGGACAGGTCTAAAATTTTTGTCACGTTGTAAAGATTTAATCATGTGAAAGACAAAGATATTTGTGTAAGTATAAATATTTGTAGTATCAGGATTATAGAAAAATTAATCATTAACTCTCTACCACACAACAAAAATGTAGATTTGTCCAAATTGAAAGCATTTGCAGACGACAATTTTAATGTGGTAAAAACGATGGAATCTGCCTATGATAGGGAAGAAAACATTGTGGGAAAAGGAGAAAATGCTGGTTACCAGCATTTTCTCCTTTTCCTCCAATGTTTTCAAAAGGCTTTTTCCTTAGGGTCGTTAAATGACTGTTGATTGTATGGTGACTGTACGCCATTTTCAACATTATTTCATTTATATTGCGGTGGCCACCTATCCATGCTTTCCTGGAGTTCTGAACACCAGTACTATGCACAATATTCTTTTCAAGCCACTGGCTGCTTTCCCACATAACATCGTTGAAACAATGGTCAGCGGTGAGAGAGGAATGACTCCAGTCACAATGACTATCATCAATCCTTGGAAAGAAAGTGGCTGAGCCGGGAATCAAACTGGCGACCCCTGTTCTCAAGTCCTGTACGCTACCAACTGAGCTACCGGGGCTCGGCCCAGGGTCGTTAAAAGTCGGGATTGTTTGGTAAAAGGTTAAAGAATACTAGTAAATACTCATATTTCTTGTGTTATTTGTTGTCAATACAAACATATGAATGACATTTTCTCCATAATAATACAGCATCAGCAGCATTTTTTTGTTTGTATTGGAGTTTAAAGCCATTTTTACAGCTTACGTCATACCACAGAGGTCTGTGCACGACACATGTGTTTCCTGGCTTTTCTCACACCAGTAGTCCAGTACTGACACAACTTTCTGTCCAAGTCACAGACTACTGGTACTTTTCTCACATGCATCAGCGGTGAGAGGCTAAAAATTACTGAGAAGAAAGTTTGCCTCAAGTGTGTATCTAACTTTCAATCGCTAGGTCAGAAGTCAGATAAGCTAACCATTGAGCTACCCGGCGGGGCAGCACCAGCAGCAAGAGCAAAAATGTTGCTACAAGTTTCAAAAGTCATGCTTGTTTAAGCTATTCATATTAACTATATATCTTTGAAGTTTTGCATGTTTGAATGATCAAAATTTGATATTACATGTCACATTACAAACGAACATCTCACAAATAATTCAGATCTCAATACTGTATGTTAAAAGTGCTCTCTTAAAACACAGGAATTATGAATTTGGAGAAAAACTGAGAGATCAATCTTGTTTTAAACAAAAATAAGATCCAAATAATTGCAAGTTACCGTTGTCCAGTATGTCTCAGAAAAGCAGACTGTGTAGATCAAAGATCAGACTTCACATTTTGTGCAGTCTGATCTTGATCTACTCTGGCTACAAACGCAAATATAGTTGTGACAAGCGCTTGAAGGGTCTTTATATGAATTAATTATCAATCTGAGGCTTAGACACAGCATTAAAACATTACCTAGCATAGCAGTTGCTGGAGTCTGATTCCGATTTACTTTTCACTGAAAGAAAAAACAAATATCTGGAAAACATTTTTTCTAGAATAATACATTTTGAGGCAAAGAGCTGACTATCTCTGACTCCTAACCCTTTACCACACAATCAGAGTTCTCAGGACAATAAGGAGAAGGCTTTGGAAAACATTTTGAAGAAAGTAGAAATTGCTGGTTACAAAAAGGACAAAATGCTGGCAACCAGTATTTTCTCCTTTTCCCACAATTGTTTATCTCCTTTCACTCCAAAGTTCATCATTTAAGCCGCATATAATTTGTTGTCTGCAAATGTTTTGAAATGGGGGCAAATCCAACACTATGTTGTTTGGTAAAGGGTTAGCAAGCAACTGAAACCATAAAAAGCAACTTGAAGCAACTTAAGGTGATTTTATAGGATGTGTAGACTAAGATAAAAGCACTATTATACTTTGTCAGATATTCCAATCAAAAACAACATTAACTTTTCTATGTTTGGGGCTTCTCTACCAAAAAACAATTTCTATTTTATCCACCTAGAAAATAATGGGCCAAATCTAAATTTCATAAATTCCAAACATCTGAGCTATTCTTCAGTAAATTTTAATCCTTTACCACACAATCCCGAATTTTAATGACCATGAGCATCACAGCTTTTTGAAAACATCGTGGGATAAGGAGAAAATGCTGGTCACCAGCTTTTTCTCCTTTTCCAACTAAGTTTACTAACCTATCAAGGACAAATTATGTCATTTGGGACACCTTTGTCGTCTGCAATTTGGACAAGTCCAAGACATTGCCGTTTGGTAATATGTCAAGAAAGAATCAAGTAAGTCTGTGCTTCATTTTTCATTTTTTTCTAAATGTAAAATGCACTACTTTCAATAGCAAACTGGAAAACTTTGTTAAAAACATTGGTTCTAAAAATTTGAGAGCCCTACATAATTGAAATGCAACATTCTAAAAAGGTTTCAATTTCAAGATGGCTACAATATTGCAAAAAATATTAGATGGTATGTATCCTTAGTCAGATCTGAAGATTTTGTGCTATCTGATCTTGGATCTACACTCTCTGGATGAATCAACTTTGGTTTATCAACTCTTTAAATTTTGAGATTTGTCTTTGACAGGGTAAAATAATTATGTATTCATGTGCTGAAAATTTTAATGAGATAATTTTTTACGCATGACTTGTGTGTAATTAGTAAAAAATAAAATTGTAAAAAATTAACTGTATGTTTTTTTCCCAAATCCATAAACTTTTACAGCAGTAAAAATAACCCGTTATACGGCAATTTCAACAGATGCAGAGCCTTAGATAAACAGTCTGTTTTCTGATCTTTACCTTGTTACCACACAATCCCGACTTTTAACAACCCTGAGAAAGAAGCCTTCTGAAAACATTGTGGGAAAAGGAGAAAATGCTGGTAACCAGCATTTTCTCCTTTTCCCACACTGTTTTCTACCCTTCCCAGTACAAATTTTATCTTTTCAGTCACAATCATTTTGTTATCTGCAAATGCTTTGAATTTGGACTAGTCTAAAATTTTGTTATTTGGTAACTAGATAAGGGCATGAAATGTATAAAACATATCCTTATTCTTACCCAGTCTTGTACTGATGTCTGGCTGTTGAATTTGTAAAACAGATGTTGTAGATTCAAACATGGCCACCAGAGATGCCTGAAATTTCATGGGTAAAGTGACTTATACCTTTACAAGAGAAATGAAGAGTGTAGATGAAGATCAGAACGCAGATATGGGTAGGCTAATTTCTGTCCAAAATCTCTGTACAAATTACACCCAAATTATACCCATGGATGGTAGGAGAAAGAGAATGAACACTTAACAGGGGTGATTGTTAGCATTCCTGTTTAATGTTATTCTTTTACAAATGCCAAATGAGGTTTTGCCGTATTGCAGACCACTCTGGATCACATTCTGGCGAAAGGATAAATTGCTTGTAAATGATGAATTCTTCTTTTGCCATAGTGCTAGTATATTTAGGAGTTAAACATTAATTTCAGTTGATTATTTATGTTTCTTTCAAAGTACTCTACAGCAGGTTCATATCAGAAAGTCAAAAGATAAGAAAATTTAACAAGGTTCTTTCAAAGAAAAATAATTCTATTTGATTTTATACAATACATCAAACAGTGGAGGACTTTCAGAACAGGAAAGAAAAGGATTTCTTTAAAAGTAGCACTGATGTCCGTAAACATCACTGGCAAAAGTGTTAAAATATTGAACGGGATCATGTTGAAATATATTGCAATATATTTGTAAAAAAAAAAGAAACCCTGAAATTTGAGGCACACAATTTATCAGTTAGACCTGGTAATTTACTACTGATTTCAAAGGAAGAGTTGTTTTACCTTTACAGTGGCTAGCAATATTTTTTCTCCTTCCATAAACACTTGACGTTTGTCAGGAGTGACATTTACATCTACTCCCTCTGAAAATTTACATTAAAAATTACTTTGATACTGTCTGAGACACTGTACATACTGAATATTTCTATGCTGTTTTCATCACAAAATCTCTCATTCTGAATTAACACTTAGACTGCTAAGCATGATTCTGGGCACTTTAGCAGACAGCGTAAATCAAGATCAGACTGAACAACACGTGCAGTCTGATCTTGGATCTACACTGTCTGATATTGTATTCTTTTTCCACAGTGAAATCAACTTTGAAATTACAAAATATGTAGGTTTTTACTACCGGGTGGAAATTCACATTTCATTTATATATCAGCTTAAGGGTTAATGGTTAAATCTAAGACCCCTAAGTTCAGGGGAAAAAAAATATATATATACATATTTTAAAAAAAAAAAACCCACCTGCACCATTTTTTCCAGGTTCCATTCTGTTTTTAAGGGCCTTCTTTATGAGGGTTGTTAAAAGGCAGGATTCATTATACCAAGCAAGCCATCACATACTTATAAATCTATAAAAACTAATTTTGCTTTACAACCAATTCAACACGAGATACACTGGTCCTATGACATGCTGAAAACTGACCAAAGGCAAAAAATATCGACCCAGATTAGCCTGTGCAGCCTGCACAGGCTGTCTTTGGTCTATACTTTTTGCAGATCCATTTAGCCCCTTTTTCACAAAGCACAGCTCATTTATATGAACAAACATCCCAAATGTAACAATAAATGCAATGGTCATTACAAACCTTTGTTTACACCAATTTTCAGCACAACAAATGGATACTGATGTCTGTTATACTGATGGTAAACTTCATTGATTACTTTTGTCAGCTGAAATCATATGGGAAATATGGAGAAATTATGATTTATTTTAACAAGCAAAATTTATAAGAAAATTTCACTGTATTCTGAGCATGGACATATTTTTTATTGAGGGAAAAAAAAAAATAAAACAGTGGCAATAGTTCTGACTGAGACAGGCTTAAAGACTGTCCAACCTGTATTATGTAAGCACCTAAGGATTCTCAAAATATGGTTGCTTAATCCTTTACCACACAATCCTGAGTTTTATCGACTTGACTGAGAAGCCTTTTGAAAACATTGTTGGAAAAGGAGAAAATGCTGGTAACCAGCATTTTCTCCTTTTCCTACAATGTTTTCTACCTAGTCAAAGACAAATTTCATCAATTCAAATAGTGGTTTGCAAAAGCTTTCAATTTGGACAGGTCCACATTTTTGTCATGAGGTAAAAAGTTATGACATGTGCTTTCACAGTACAGTTACATTTCAGTATACCTGCTTTCTCTCAAAACTCTATCGACGCATGATAAATACAGGTTGCTTTCTACATAAAGGTGGCCACTCAGACAGGTTCTAAGGTATAAATACATTCTGTGACCAAATTTGCTTAGATCTGCTGCAGACTCACATACAAAAGTAATGTAGCAAATCACCACATACCTTGGTTGAGTCAAACGGTCTTCCATTTACAAACAAGAACTGTCGGTCTGTACTACTTCTCCCCTGTCCATGTTCACATTTGGATACATAACCCTCTATCCTAAATAAAACAAGTGATATGTGCATTAACCATGGATAAAACAAGTGATATGTACATTAATCATGGATAAAACAGGTGATACGTACATTAATCATGGATAAAACAAGTGATATGTACACTAATAATAGATAAAATAAGTGATATGTGTTAATCATGGATAATACAAGTGATATGTACATTAATCATGGATAAAACAAGTGATGTGTACACTAATGATGGATAAAATAAGTGATATGTACATTAATCATGGATAAAACAAGTGATATGTACATTAACCATGGATAAAACAAGTGATATGTACATTATTCCTAGATAAAACAAGTGATATGTACATTAGGTAAAGTTCATAATACACAAAGTTTTATTACAGTTCTCCTTAAAATCTGGCAATTTCTTACATTTTTTGAAAGGAAAATCTTTTTTTTCAATAATATAAAATTTTGGGAAAACAATTGCATGTAACGAACACTTTTTTTCCTTGTAATGTCTTCCAATGCTGTCACAAGGCATAAAGAAGTTGCACTTGCATGGAAACTGAGTATTTACAGTTTGGTAGCCAGCATTTTCTCCTTTTCCAACAATGTTTTCTATCCTATTCAAAAACAGAAATCATCATTTGAGCTACATTTAATATGTCATCTGCAAATGATTTAAATTTGGTCAAGCCAAAACTTTTGTGGTTTGGTAAAGAGTTAATTTGAGCCCTGCACTGTGAAAAGAGGGCTTAATGTATCTGCAAAAAGTTTTGATTCAGATCAGCCTGTGCAGTCCGTGCAGGCAGACTTGGGTTAAGACTTTCTGCTTTTATAAATTTTGTGCTTGTCAAAGGACTAGTCTACCTTATAATTCAGCCTGTTGTTAGACAAAATGGATTTTAAGGATCCATAATAATATGACAACTGGCTTGGTATAATGCATCACAGAGACGCATTAAACCCCCTTTTGTCAGAGCTCATGAAAACTGGATATGTTTTACAAGATACTTTCTGAGCTGTATGCTTCAAGTTTATCTCATGAGGTAATGAGGTAGGGGAAATCAAAAACATTTCAACTTACTTGAACAATGAAGGAACACTAGATTTTAGTCCATACTCAGTACAAACATCTTCCCCTGGTAGTCTCTGTCTAAACTCTAGCAAACTCTGAAGCTGTTAAATACATGTATATCAAAGGCTTTCTCATCCCCTACATCTTGATAAGCTTCATATCAATGATGTACTTTCTATATATGAGCCATGCTCTGGCAAATGGGGGTTTAATGCATCTCTATGATGCATGATACCAAGCAAGTCATCACATAATTATGGATCCATAAAACCCATTTTGTCTAACAACCAACTGAATCATAAGGTACGCTGGTCTTTTGACATACTTAAAATTGACTTATATTTCATCATACACCTGGACTTTATGTTACTGATTTAAGACATATAACAAAAAAAAAATAATCTAATGGCCAATGCATATGTGCCAAGCTGTTTGAAAAGGGGGCTTAATGCATGTGCAAAAAAGTATCAAATCGGGTAAGCCTGCACAGTCCACACAGGCTGACCTGTGATGAAAATGTTTGCTATTTCAAAATTCTGCATTTGAAAGGACAAGTCTACCTCATGATTCAGTCCGTTGTTTGACAACATGGATTTTATGGATCCATAAGTATGTAATGATTTGCTTGGTACAATGCATCACCAAGGTGTATAAAACCCCCTGTTGCCACAGCTCCACTCATTTGCTTTATTTTAAACCAATTAAGATTTCATAAAACTGTATGATTGACAACTGAAAGCTACTGAATTCACTTTTACAATGCGTATGATATAGACTGCTTTATGAAGAACTTTTTAGACCTAACAATTAACTTCCATGTATCTGATGATGTTAGAGAAAAAAATAGGCAATAAAAAACATCTTACTTGTTTTGGTCCAAATACATTTGAAATGTTTTCTTGTAGTAATGAATTACCCTGACTTGAGACTACTGTGGATCTAGAACTAAACAAAGTAGAAAATATGGAAAAATATTATGACATAAAAACATAATTCGTAAGGTATTACATGACATATGAGAAGCAACTGGCTTCCGTCCTATTGCAAGTCCCTGAGAATGTTATGTTTGCAGAATTAATTTTGTAGCCAAGTTCTTTTCTTTCAATATAATTCTAAAATACACTTTTATAAAAATAGAATACAAATGCTTTTTTTTTTTAACATAAGCAATGGATTTCAATTTGAATTTGCATTCTATAATGTATGAATATTCTTCTGACTTGCAGGGGGAAAAAACCTCTCTACCGATAAGGGATTTGCCAAGAAATTTATAATTAGAGCTCAATTTAAGAATGGATAACTTGACATGAAATATCTAGTAAAAAATAAAAAACAGGATTAGTTCATTCATCATACCTTGTAGACAGATCACATATACCATACAAAAAGCATTTTCCTGAGAGAAGCAACTTCGACTTTTGCCACAAAGTTTTCAAATGTACTCATAAATCAAGTGCCAATATGCCTTATTTCCATCAGTGAAACTCTTCTTGGACCAAATGTAAGATTTGTCCAAATTGAAATAATTTGCAGAGGACAAAATACTGGTAATGTGACTAAAAAAATGAAATCTGTTTTACTAGAAGGTAGAAAATATTGCGGGAAAAGCAGAATTGCTGGTTAACAGTGTCTTCAGAATTCTTCTGTAGGAACCTTACAACACAGGATTGCTTAGTGAAGGAATGACCCTTCCTGAAAGTCTCATGTTTCAAAGACCCTATGCAAGAAAGCTTTTGAAACCACAAAGAAAATTGGAGAATATGCTGGTATAGGGCATTTTCTGCCTTTCAAACAATTTTTCATACTCTTTCAGAGACTACACCAATCCCTTAATCTGCATTTTTTTGTCTGGACATGCTTTGAATATGGACAAGTCCAAATCTTTGTAGTCAGGTAAAGAATTAGATGAAGTTATTTTTGTATATTATACATACCCTTTACTGGTGACGTTGGTACAGGTGATTCTTATGCCAGTGCTAATAATACAGTATGAGTTCAGAACTTGTACCATCTTGACAAATTCTTTTTTCAAGTTTCTCTGAAACTCCTTATGTCGAACTGGAAGCGTATAGAACAAATTCTGTAAAACAACTTTGGTGCCAACCTGATTGAAAAAAAAAAAAAAAGGGAGAAAATATGATAACAGAAAAATTTAATCAAAATAATATTAAGGTAATAAAACATGTATCATTGCAGAAATACTTGTAGCACAATGCATGGGGAAAAAAATGAGCCATGCTTTGTGAAATGGGGACTTAATGCATATGCAAAAGGAATCAACCCATGTCAGCCTGTGCAATCCCCACAGGCTGATGTGGATAAAAAATTTTTGCTATTTGTCAATTTTTTTTATGTCAAAGGAACATTCTACCCCCGGATTCAACCTGTTGTTAGACAAAATGGACATTAGGGATTCATAATTATGTGATGACTTGCTTTGTACGATGCATCTCTGGGATGCATTAAATCCCATTCTGCCAGAGCATGGCTCAAATACATGTACCTGTCTGGCTTGAGCTTCCTGTTTGGTTATTTTTCCATTGTGATCAAACTCCAGTTTGGTGCCAACTGCCTCCCCTTTATGTCTTGTTGTTACAGTCATGTCACTTAAAAAGTAAAGTCCAAATGTTAAAGTTAGGAAAATGACATTCTCAGCTTTATGCATTTATTGTATGGGACAATGTTAACCCTTAAGCTGCTCATCGCGACTCACTGACCTTTTGCGGACAGTGTAGATCAAGATCAGACTGCACAGAACCAGCAGTCTGATCTTGAATCTACACTGTCCGTTAAGGAGATATTTTTCCCAAGAAACTAAGATTGAAATAACATTATTCAGGTTTTTACTATCAGCTTAAAAGTTCTATTTAACTTATTCAGCAGGATAAGAGTTAAAAAACCTTTTATAATGTTGTGCAGATAAATTTGTAATGTCCCCAACTAGCTCTCTTCCTGGCTGTGGCATTCCACCATTTATTGAATCTTTACCAACTAACAAAATTGTAGACTTGTCCAAATCGACAACAGACAACAAAATAAATGTGACTCAATAATTGAAATTCATCTTTGGAAGGTTAGAAAAAATTGTGGGAAGAGGAGAAAATGCTGGCTACCAGCATTTTCTCCTTTTCCCACAATGTTTCAAAGGCCTTCTTCCTCTGGGTCGCTAAAAGTAAGGATTGTGTGGTAAAGGGTTAATAATTCTGGATATTGTATTATTCTAAATATATACTCCAAGAGTAGCATTCTGATGGTTTGAGACTTACTATCTAAGCCAATCTGACACTTAGTTCTTATATTTAGAATTAAACTGAATTTAGAAAGATTGGTGAATACAATGATGTTTCTCATTCTTCTCATCATTCCAGCATATTATGCCTTTTAACCCATGACCACACAACAAAATTTTAGACCCGTCCAAATTGAAAGCATTAGCTGATGACAATTTCAATGTGGCTCAAATGATGGAATAAGTCTTTGATAGGGTAGAAAACATTGTTGGAAAAGGAGAAAATGCTGGTTACCAGCATTTTCTCTTTTTCTTACAATGTTTTTCCAAAGGCTTCTTCCTCAGGGTCGTTAAAAGTCAGCATTATGTACTGAAGGGTTAGTACAAATGACCAGTACATGTATTTGTAAAACCAGTTCATGGATATGTACCAGGATGTCTCCACATAACAGAAACTGAATTGAGGCAGGGCTTAATCTTATTGCTGTTCAACCCACTACCACTGAACTATAAGCAGGCATGGTGCATTGCACGAAGAGAAAATTGATCAAAGAACAATTTCTTAACACATTTTGTTTGGACTTCAACCAAATTTAATAAAGTTTTAGAACTCATTTTAAAACCCCTGCAAGTTTGAAAGAAAATGGGACCAATAACGTGGACTTTGTTGAGTAAACAAGAGTCAATCAGGTGGCTGCTTTTCCTATACTGACTGCTGGATTTTCCTCATTTTCAGAAGAGTTCAGTCCCTTGATGATAAAAATAATCTGCATAAGTCTCAAAAGAATTGAATCAAATATACTGACTTCATCGTGCAAACAAGAAAAGTAAATTTTCAACTTTAAATGGCTACTTTTCCCTGACTGATTGTCAGAATTTCTTGAAAATCAATAGTTTTCAAGCTATTAATGATATAAAAAAAGCTGTTAAAGTTTCAAGAAAATGTAGACTTTATCCAGTAGACAAGAAAAGGACAAACAGATGGACAACGGAAACCAGGCCATGGCATAAGCTTTTGAAATCAGTGTAGCAATTGTAGCAATGGGAGAAATTGCTTGTAACATGTTTTAAACTGTAACTCCTGTCCTATTTCATAAGGATGTTCACAAGTTTGTCTGCAGCTGTTAAGTGTCATGAGGTAATAAGCTGAAATCATTCAAACCACCAACTCACCATAGAGCACACAGTGAACTAAGTGCTTCCCCTCGAAATCCAAAAGTTTCAACATTCATCAAGTCCCCGAAATCTCTCAGCTTGGATGTGTGGTGTTTTAGAGCTGGAATTTACACAGGAAAGAGGCTACAATTCTGGAACAAAGATACTCATTTAACCCTTTACCACATGGCAAAGAATCAGACTAGTCTAAATTGAAAGCATTGGTAGATAAGGATTCAAATGTGCTCAAATGATAGTATTTTCTTCTGAAAGAGCACAAAACATTGTGGGAAAAGGAGAAAATGCTGGTTACCAGCATTTTCTCCTTTTCCCACAATCTTTTCAAATGCCTTCATTTCTCAGGATCGTTAATTGGGATTATGTGGTAAAGAGCTACTGTGATATTTGTAATAAACAATTAAGCAGATGTAAATAAAGTTTGATCTCACTGAATGTATTTCAATAATTTTAAACTACTGAGATTGGTACTGAAAGTTTTAGCTACTGAGAACATATATGCAAAATGGCAAGCTTAAAGATACATCCCTACAGCCAGAGAGAAAAACGCACAGTCAAAATATGAGACTGTAGAATGGTTCAGAATTTAGTCAGCTGAGTAAACAGATAAATTAATGATATAACAATTATATTGTGTAAAGGATAATTAAATATATTGGATACTGATGATTTAAAATCAGCAATGTCACAACAGTGTTTCCTTTGATGGCCTCCAGAAAATGAAATGCATTTTCTATGGGTCATAATTTATGCAACCTTGCAACGGCAACACTTGGCATGGAAAATACAAGACCGATAAATGGTTATAGTTTGATAAAATAAAGACGAAATGGGTTAAAAAGTGGCTGAAAACAAGAATATATGTATTTTTAAAGGTTTCTGAAGAGTTTGACAAGAAAATTTTTTTTGGAAAACAGTTGATGTTTCTTAAGGAAAATTAACCCTTTACCAAACAATCCTGAGTTTTCAAGACCCTGGGAAAAAAGGCTTTGGAAAACATTGTGGGAAAAGGAGAAAATTCTGGTAACCAGCATTTTCTCCTTTTCCCACAATGTTTTCTACTTTATCAGTGAGCTAAAGCTCATTTGTACCAATTTGATTTTGTCGTCTGCAGATGTTGTGAATTTGAAAGAATCTAAAAATATGTTGTTTGGGAAAGGGTTAACTCTGATATAAAAGTTACCAATTAGTAGGGGTAAGCACAAAAAAAGCCTTAAAAAGGTATTAATATCCTTATGATACAAACCTGCAGCCATCAAAACCATGGTCCAGTGATTCCACTGGCAGGGCTATCTGCACAACAAACAAGCAGGTTTCACCCTTTCCCAAACGATAAATTTTAGACTGGTCCAAATTGAAAGAGTTTGCAGACCACAATTTTAAATTTGATGAAAATGGCAGAAAGTTCTCAAAAAGGGTAGAAAACACTGTGGGAAAAGGAGAAACTGCTCGTTACGAGCACTTTCTCCTTTTCCCACAATGTTTTCAAAAGACTTGTACTGCAGACACTTGAAAACCAGGGCTTGTTTGGGAAAGGGTTAAAATGAGTGCATGCTATGTAACAACAGCTACATCATGACCAAATAAGAAAAAAAAAAAGAGGGGCATTCCTCATGTTTAAAAAATCCTACTTCCTGGAAATAGCGATACAGTAATTCAGTAAAAGTGATAGTATTACTTACTCAAGCCCTCAATACTTCTTAATATTACTTACTCAAGCCCTCAATACTACTTAATATTACTTACTCAAGCCCTCAATACTACTTAATATTACTTACTCAAGCCCTCAATACTACTTAATATTACTTACTCAAGCCCTCAATACTACTTAATATTACTTACTCAAGCCCTCAATACTACTTAATATTACTTACTCAAGCCCTCAATACTACTTAATATTACTTACTCAAGCCCTCAATACTACTTAATATTACTTACTCAAGCCCTCAATACTACTTAATATTACTTACTCAAGCCCTCAATACTACTTAATATTACTTACTCAAGCCCTCAATACTACTTAATATTACTTACTCAAGCCCTCAATACTACTTAATATTACTTACTCAAGCCCTCAATACTACTTAATATTACTTACTCAAGCCCTCAAAATTGGATGGATGGACACCGATACCATTATCACTGACCTCTATCTGTTCACTTCCATACTCCTTCAATTTCACATCTTTCCAACAAACATGAAACAAATGGTTTAGATAAAGTACATCTAAAAATGATATTGTGTTAATAATTAAAATACAATGTAACATGACTGCCATGTTAGCAAGTGAGGTAATAAAGTTATTTTTTCGAATCCTGCCATAAATACACTTCCAACCAGTAATTCTTTAATCATAGGGCCATAAAATGCCTAATTTTATGATGCTGGAAAAAAATGGGTTATCAAAAACACTGTTAAAATCATTACTTTTTCTTCTGTGCATAGGTTGTGGGTCAAGTATAAAAGTTGTTGATCTGTGAAGTAAAAAGGAAAAGGTTGATGCTCATTTTTTTTGCACTAGTTTTTCATGAATCTTATTTGTTTCAGCTTGGTAGGTGGACTGGTTGTGGCGCAATGCCATCTTCAATTAAAAAAAAGCTATGGGAGCCTTGACCCTTTCCTACATAATCCAAAGTTTTAACAACCCTGAGAAAGGCAGACTTTGGAAACATTGTGAGAAAAGGAGAAAATGCTGGAAAACAGTATTTTCTCCTTTTCCCAATGTTTTCTACTCTTCCCAATAACAAATTTCAATTTTTGAACCACATTCATTATGTTGTCTGCAAATGCTTTCAATTTGTAATGGTCCAAAATTTTGTTGTTTGGTGGAGTTAACTGCAGGGAGGACATCAAGTCAAGCCTATTCTAGAAACTGAAAATGAGGGGGGATCCCCCCCCTCCATCTAAAAATTAGGGGGGGGGGTTAAAAAATAGGCTGGACAATTTTCGAAAAGATAAAAAACATATACTAGCTCATTTAACAGACATTTTTTCCTGTCCAAGACTATATGGCAGACTTAATGACCTGTTTACATGTCAAAGACAATTTCTGGAGTATCCTTCTCTAGCAATTTAATTCATTTTTGAAAAATGAATAAGAGTAAAACAGTTATAAAATTAATTCTGATAAAATTCATTGCAATAACTGTGGTCTAAGACCACGTAAAATGGACCATTTTGGACCAGGTTGTTTTGGAAGTGGGTTGTGTTGACCTAATATGTTGCAAAACAGCTTTGGCAACGAAGCCGTTTTAGCATTTTCAGTAAGTCCAGAGTAAATTTTCTGTTTTGGGACTTTTTCATTGTTTAGCCTTTACGCAGGACTGTCAAGGACTGGGTCTGAATTTATGCGGGATCTGAAAACAAGAGGGCCATGATGGCCCTGTATCGCTCCACTGGCTTATAAATATAAACCATAAAGAGAAGTCTTCACTATATAAGGCCTTATAAAACTTTGACCCCAGGGCTACAGTCGGACTAAATGGAGAATATGTGTATTAGAAGAATAACATGCCAAATTTGGGAGTTCTTGGCCTTATGGCTAGTAACATAACGGTTTCTGAAGTTTTCACTCCATAAACCCATGTAAAACTTGTGACCCCTGGTGCAGGGCCAAACTTCATCCTAGGGCTGTAACTTGGACCCTCTTTGTAGTTGTCCACTAGATAATGCTATAATTATGCAAAATTTAGTAGCCCTAAGCCTTATGGCTATGTACACCAAGATTTAAAAGTTTTCCCTATATAAGCCCATGTAAATCTTGTGAACCTGCCCCCCCCCCCCAGCATGAGGCCAAATTGACCCCAGGACTGTAATTTGGGCACTTTTGGTAGACCCCCACTAGATCAAGCTAAATGCAAAATTTGGTAGCTCTAGGCCTTATGGCTAGGTACAGGAAGATTTTTAAAGTTTTCTCTATATAAGCCTATGTAAAACTTGTGACCCCTGGGGCAGAGCCAATTTTGACCCCAGGGCTATAATTTGAAGAAACATGATAGAGGTCTACTACATAAAGCTACATGCCAAATTTGGTAGCCCTATGCCTTATGGTTTCAGACAAGAAGATTTTTAAAGATTTCCAATATTTTTCAGTTTTGTTACCATGGCAACCAGAGTTTTTGAAGGAATCAAATTCTTTCAAGAAATTCTGAAGAGGACCATGGCAGGATCATTTCTGTGAAGTTTCATGAAAATTGGATGGGTAGTTTCAGAGAAGATGTTTGAAATAAAAGTTAACGCATGGACGGACGGACGCACGACGGACACCGGGCCATGACATAAGCCCGCTGGCCTTCGGCCAGTGGAGCTAAAAATTAGCGTGAATCCCGCAACTTGGCATCCTAGAATAGACACTGCTGGTACCTGCACAAAGAGGTAAAATTGCTTAAAGTTCCCTGGCTCCTCATTTTAAGCCAACTATAGAAATGTGTTTAAATCCATAAATCAGCAATATCTCTGACCCCAAAGAATGAAAAGAAGTTTCAGATTTGCTACTGAAATTGAATCTTGGTCGAGGGAAAATTATGTCCGGTCAAAACTGTAAACAATGGGGTAATCGTGTTTGTTTTTCTGCTAGAATCATTTGCATACCCCCGTCTAAAAATAGAAAGCTACTTGTTGTTTCAACAAGGGAAATGGCACACTCATCCGTTTGTAGGATCATGTCTTTTCCCCTTCTTTCAGCAAAAATGCTAAATGTTGATATACACATAGGAAATTTACATTTCTACTGTCTTTGGAATCATTCCACTGCACTCTCGATATAAAACCCCGACATTCTCAAATAAAATTGCTGTTGGGTTCTTGTGACATAGATTGCTGCAACAGTACACCTGTGTAGAGTATCTCAGCTCCACTTTCCAGCCGCATGAATATGCAAGGTGAAGGTCGTACACAGTCATGTGACAAGCATTATGTGATATCCTCAAATGAACAAGTGGATAGCCGCCAAGTCCGATATTGCATTTTCTATCCGTCCTAATCTATGCAATCTTGCAACTGCCAGGTGTAATATTTGTCAAAAAGCCACAAGAATGACTATAATTTGGATAAATATCAACAAAATGGGTTATATTGGCTTAAAATTAGTAATGACGGAACCTTAAAACAAAAAACAAAAGCAACTATTTACCAACTATGGTAGCATTAGCATCAATACTATTCTCTACCAATTCTGTAACTGCTGTGCCAAGCGTAAGAACAACTTGTCCAGAGCATATTCTATGCACTGATTTCTTATCAATTGCACATATGCTGGATGCTTTGGGATGATCTTCTATTATGGAGTCATTGTTTTCTTCTAAATCCATTCTTTTCCTGAAAAGTGCAGCAAAAATGAATAAAATGACAAAAATATCACACAAAGTTTGCAAAAATATATTTGTAATAGATATTTGTTCCATAAGTAGTGGAACTCAGCAATCAGCACTTAGACAACTGTTTTCATTCTGAGCATCAGTTCACATAAATACAAGACTTTACTACTTATTATGCTGAAAAACATGGTTATTATTTCACCAACAAAAAAGGTGCTAACTGATAACAAGCCGGATGACACACAATACGGTAGATATTCACGCTTTATCTGACAATCCTGTGTGTTTAAGAACTCTTGAGGAAGATGGCTTTGAAAAAAAAAAAAAATGGAAAAGACAGAAAATGCTGTTGCCATTATTTTCTCTTTTTCCTCACGATGATTGCTCCCCCATCAGGGACAAATACCATCACTTTACCTTTATGCCATCTGCAAATACCCTGAAAAGATGGACATGTCAGAACTCTTTTTCTACTGGTTTGTACTTCCCTGAAAACGAAGTCTACATCTAGACGCTTTGACGTAGAAGAAGCAGTTAAAAATACCTTCACCCTTTTACAATACAATCACAGTTTTAAATACCTTGAAGAAAATCTTTTAGAAAACATTGTAGGAATAGGAGATAATGTTGGTAACCAGCAATTTCTCCTTTTGAAACAGCGTTTTCTACCCTTCCCAAATTATTTTCAATATTTGAGTCAAGTTTATTTTGTCATCTGCAAACGCTTTAAATTCTATCTAGTCTAAAACTGTATCGTTTTGGAAAGAATTCCAGGGTTCCCATTCACGCACATATGTGCGTGATTCACACACTGAATTGAATTATCACGCACAAAAATATGAAGTGAAACGTGCATGCACGCACAGATTTCAGGGCTCCCGTTGTCGATCACCAGTGGCGCCAGTTGGGACAAGTTAACAAGTGTGAAAGTCACTGTTTATCACCCTTAATCAAACCTGGTATCAATCCACTTTTCTAGTGTAAAATCAAAGGTTTTGAAGTTACATGTTATTCTAATTGACAAATCTATGTCAAATCATGCAGAAATACTACTCCAATACTTAACAGGCATTAAAAAAAGATCGCTGCAAGGAACACAAAAACCCATGACACGACAAAAATTGGTTTGACGTCGTCCAATCATAGGTATTTCAAACTGTCTATTCAGTTATATCAATGACTTTAAACAGTAAATTTACATAAATATCTCGATAAAACAATAAGTGAAAGCTAATTAGTGTCTGAAACTGACAGTGAAATGGAAAATTCTACTGGCTGTCAGGCTGTAAATTGTCCCTCTGAAACTGGTCCCGTGAGTAAGGAAATTATAACAAGTGTCTTATTTTTTTTTAAATTATCCATATTGTTTTCAAGAGCAGCTCAATGCAGAGTGAGACAAATTTCTAATACAACAGACCCTTACTGTCCTCCATAGATGCTCTATAATTGTCAACATTAAGTGCACTCCTAGAATTTCTCTTGCACTCCCGAACTTGTATTCCAGGGAGCGCATGCACTCCCAAAAAGAGATGTGAGTGGGAACACTGAATTCAAGTAAAACTTAAAGTTACAAAATCGTACGCCAGGCTCAAGTTTACTTGCGGTACTTTACTTACAGTACTCTATGTGCTTTGATATTTTCAAACCTTTTGCAGTTTTGGCTCGGAATTACCGTCGAAGCTTTCTTTCAGTAACAGCGTGGCACGCTCATACTTAACAATGCCAATAAAAATTTCAACAAATGAGTGGACAGTATGATAATTACATGATCAAGGAATATACAGAATAATTATTTAAGAATGATCATTTTGTTTCTAGCTCGCTTCAACCCGCGGGATATTTATCGGTGTTGCATGCTAAATGGTTTTACCGTAAAAAATACTTCAAATTTAGATGGACTTCATGTTGATCTTGCCTTTAGAGACGGCAAATTAATTAACTTAACGTATACCTGTTGTATCTCCCATTACTGTCTCATAGTTAAAACAAAGATCGATAACCAGGTGCCAGTTTCAAAATCAAATGTCTTAAATAACTTGATTTATCCTTAAAAGGATTGAAAACATTGTGTAAAAGGGAGAAAATCTGCTGGTTACTAGAATTTGATTCCTTTCCCAAAAGGTTTCAAAAGCCCTCGTCTTTAGGGTCGGTATCACACACGATCGTTTTGTAAGGGAATAATTCAATTTCTCAAAATCATTTATACAGGGATCGTTAATTACATGTGATCCCTGATTTATGTAATGGCGGCCAGGGATCCGATCAGGCGCCGGCGGTGTTGCCTTACTAGTTCCTGCTTAATGCGACATAGAGCAGTGAAGATTAATACCAGACAGCACAGCAGGTGCTATCTGATCTTCGTTTTCCTCTTTTACATACATCGAAATGTTCTTGAGACAGAAAATTGAAATTATATTTGAGGTTAACGTGTCAGTTTAAAATTTTGAATTCAATTTATTCTGGCTTAAGTGTTAGATTTTGGTTTTATGAGATTATCTGATACAGTTACTGATCCCAGCGGTTTTAACCCTTAGGCTGATCAGTGCCACTAAGTGCACTCAGATGGCTGTCTAATCTTGATCTACACTGTCCACAAAAACTTCATTTGTCGTCAACGGTAAGGTAAAAGTTAAAGATACACCGTTACTGCCAGAGAGAGAGAGAGAAAAAAAAAACACGCTGTTGAAACTTGAAATTGTGAAGAAGGCTCAGAATTTGGTCAGCTGTATAAACATAAATTACCAATATATACGGTGTAAAGGATAGATAAAATCAAGGGATTTGCCCTCATTTAAAACTTGAAACGACAACAGTGATTTTTTTTTTAAGGCCGCCAAAAAATGAAATGCATTTTCTATCCGTCGTAATCTGTGCAACCTTGCAGCCGTCAGGAGCAAAATTTGGCATGAAAATACAAGAATGATTATAGTTTCATAAAATAAAGATGAAATGGATTAAAAAGTGGCTGAAAACGAATATAGATGTATCTTTAAGAAGTACAGAGCAGTAGTTTTACATACGGGCGACACAAAGGAGAAATATCTAAAGGAAAGTAAATTGAATAAAAACATAATTGAACTGTGCTCTGTGAAAGGGGGGCTTAATGCGTCTGCGAAAAGTATCGACCCAGGTCAACCTGCGCAGTCTGCACAGGCTGAACTGGGCCGAAACTTTTCGCTATTGGTCAATTTTCTGTATGTCCAAGGACCAGTCTACCTCATGATTAAGTCGGTTGTTAAAAAGTGGCTATCATGGATTTATAATTATGTGATGACTTGATTGTTACAATGCATCTCGAAGATATAATAAGCCCCCTTTTTCTAGAGCATGGATCATATATATTTTGAAAGACGCGGAAAAACAATGGTAAAAAAGAAAAGCATTCTGCAACTCAGCTGCTGCCCATTTTCCCAACATATTTTATAAACTTGTCAACTGAAGGCAAAACAGTTATATCTTTTTTCGTTCACGATTTCATAATCACGATGTTTATGTTTAGCCAAAAAGATGACTTAAGTAATGACCTATATCTGTTTGGTTGTAAATTCGAGGTTGGAGAGAAAATGGATAAGACAAGATTATCATTGATTTACGGGTTTAAGATAATATTCCGTAGGAATCCTTGGACAAGTTAAGTTTTTTTGCTGAAAATGTTGGTCAAAATCACATTAACCCTTAGGCTGCTAAGCGCGACTCAATGACCTTTTGCGGACACAGTAGATCAAGATCAGACTGCACAGAACGTGCAGTCTGATCTTGGATCTACAGTGTCCGATAAGGAGATATTTTTCCTCAAAAATAAGTTTGAAATGGCTTTATTCCGGTCTTCACCATCGGCTTGAAAGTTTCATTTAACTTATTTGACAGGTTAACAAGTGTTAACCTCGTAAAAATGTTCAGCTGGAACAGAGAAATGAGTCCTGTTGCATTGGCTATTATCAACCCTTGAAAAGAGCATGGCCTGGTTGAGATTCCAACTCACGACCCGTAGAGCCCCAATGTTCAGCTGATTGTTTGTATGGTGTTAAACGTCGTTTTCAACATTATTTCTGTTATTTAGCGGCGGCCAGTGCAGGTTTCCATGCTTTCCTGGAGTTTCCTTTATCAGTACTTCACAAAATATTCTTGCCAAGCCACTGGCTGTTTTCCCACATAACCATTGTCGAAACAACGATCAGCGGTGAGAAAGGAATGAACCTTGTCGCAATGACTATCACCAATCCTCGAAAAGAAATTGGCCGTACGCTAATCGTTCTGTACGCTACCGACTGCGCTACCCCGGGGCTCGGATTCAGTGCTCAAGCAGTGTTGAAAAGAAACATAATGATAAATTGGAATTAGAGATTTACTTTGAATGTTTAGTCCATTCTGCGCCTGATCTACATGGAAAAGTGTTTATATGGAAGGGGCGTGGTATCAGTGCTTTTCAACACAATCTCTTGTATTTACGACCCTGCAAAAGAAGCCTTTTGAAAACATCAGTGAATAAGTGAGAAACGGCTGATATCAAGCATTTTAGATAGCCCATTCGAAGAAAAATTCATACTTTTGATCCACATTTAATTTATTGTCTCCAATAGGGTCTAAGATTTTGTTGCTCCGTAGAGTTAACCCTTAACCTGCTCAATAGATGAAACGAAAATATTGCGATTTCAATGTTGATTTCGCTGGAAAAAGAAAGCCGTATCGGGCAGTATAGTTCAAAGATCACGTTTTGTGCAGTCTGATCCTGATCTACACTGTTTGCTAAAGCTCCTTGAGTCGCACATAGCAGCCTATGGGTTGAGTACTAACATGTATGAAGATTTTGTTACAACATTACTGTGAAAGATTTTAATTTCAACCGGCTTGAACGTTTTCAAATATGATTTTAAAATTAATTTCTATCCTAAAGTGAATGACTTGAAGTCTGATAAAAAGCGTTTGTGCAGTCCAATTTTCATCTACACTGACCGCGACAGTAACAATATAGCACTGAAATTCGTTTTGGGAAGGGTAGAAAACAATGTGGGAAAAGGAGAAAATGCTGGCTACCAGCATTTTATCCTTTTCACACGATGTTTTCATAAAGCCTTTTCTTCAAGAAAAACAATGTGGGAAAAGGAGAAAATACTGGTTACCAGCATTTTCTCCTTTTCACACAGTGTTTTCAAAAGACCTTTTCTTCACAAACCCGTGATTGTGTGGTTAAGGATTAATTGAAAGTTTTGGTGAAATAAGCACCGTGATGTAATCACGAAGAAGTGCGTTACGGGGAGGCGTTAGAGTTAATTCTTTACCAGACGATAAAATTTTGAAGTAACCAAATTGAAAGCATTCGCAGACGACAAATTACAAGTGGCTCAAATGATGAAATATTTGTCCGTGGAAGCGTAAAAAACTTTGTGGGAAAAATGGAGAAAATGCTGGTTACCAGCATTTTCTCCATTTTCCGACAATGTTTTCAAGAGCCCCGTGGTCGTTCTGAAAAGGCGGGATTGTTTGGTAATGCGTAGAAAGAAGTATGAAGAATTGTTACAGCATTACCGTCACAAGTGCACACTTGACAAGATGAGTGTATTTCCATGTACTCGTGATAAGAACAAACAACATTCCACAAATCCTTTGCATTTTCTGTGCATGTTCCTTTGATCTGTGTGGCTCTATCCCTTGCACAGGTACAATTTGATATTGGCATGATAGAGGACATATGTACACATTGTGACGAATGGAGAAATCGCTCAGGATGAGTAATTTCTTTATTTTTTTACATTTTTCTGATCTGTTTGTATAGATTTGACACTATAGGATCTGTGTTTTTTATTAGAATCCGAAAATGACTACTTTTTTTTCCAATTAGAACTAAGCATCATAAAGTGTGGCGGTTTTAAAAGCCTGTTACGAGTACTTCTGAGGATAAGAATAGTTTAAAGAATCTCCAAATTACCCCTCCCCTTGTCTGGGATTTTCCCCCTTCTTTTTCTCCCTATGTGGGTGGTCGGGTAAGCGTTAAAAAACAACTCGGATGTATTTCTCAACGATTTAGAAAGACAATCAGTCTGGAAGGTAACGGTGACGCCTTTTCTTATAAAAAATCGTCACTTTAATTCGCTTTTTTTTTTTGTAATTTTCTGATCTCTATGTCCCGCCGATAACTTTCTTGTTAAAGGGTATTCTAACTAAATTTACAGGTACTTTACCATTTATTATACAGGCTGATTAGACAGGTTATGGGACTATGGACAACATAATTGCGAAAAAAAAAAAATGCTTTTATCACGGATGCGCTCCTTTTCCTCCAATGTTGTCAAAGCTGTTGAATGTGTGGGTACGTGAGGGTGGGGTGGGAATGTGAAGTAAATTTGGACTTAAAAATTGCGTAAACATACATATCGTATCGGGTAAACGCTTTACAAGAAATCTGGAGTTTCATCGAACCTGAAGGAAAAGTCTTTTGAAAACATTGTGGGAAAAGGAGAAACCGGCAATTTCTCCTTTTCCAACAATGCTTTCTACACTATCAAAGACGAATCAAATCATTTTATTTACATTTGATAATATCGCCTGTATATGCTTTCAATTTGGAGAAGTCTATGTTGTCAGGTAAAGAGTTAAGGTTGTAACGTTTGAACAACACTCTGCACGGTGATTGATGAACTAATTGTATGTCTGAATAGTGTGCAAACATTTTATTCCGTTTACCCTTGTGTCTGCTCCGTCGGTCTTTCTTTCGGCACACAACAACAACAACAACAACTCTGTCAATGTAGTTACCCCATACCACAGAGGCTCTGTACCAGAGAAGTCATTAAAAGAACTACAGTGAAATACAGTATCGAAGGGACACAAAGGAAAAATATTGGAAGAAAACGAAAATGTTTCTGTTTCAAATAGCGTTCCGCCCTTTATCGCATAGCAAAACTGTAGACCTATACATTCTGAGAGCATTATTTTGTAGACGACAAATTTTATATATTGTAGATAAAATGATAGGGTCTGTATTTCAAAATGCAGAAAACATTATGGACAAAGGAGAAAATGCTGGATACCAGCATTTTCTCCTTTTCCCATAATGTTTTCAAAATCCTTCTTCCTTAGGGTCGTTTAAACATGGAACAGTGTGGTGACTGTGGGTTAACGTCATTGTAGGAAAAGCGAATAACTGCTTTCAACAGGCAATTGCCACTTTTTCCTGATTTTCTGACATTACCTACAGCATACAGCAGGAGAGAAACAAGTCGTATAACAATAACTGCTCCTTTTCCCACAATTTCGTACCTGTATGATCTGGTCATGGGTTAAATGATGTAAACAACTTAATAAGCTAAGACTGCTAAATAAAGTAAATCAAAACCCCAAATATTGCGACTTCAAACATCTTTTTCTAGTAAAACGTGACAATATCGTAAAGACCTAAAAGCAGACTGTACATGTTTTGCAAGCTGATCTTGATCTAAACTGCCTGCAAGAGTGAACTGAATGGCTGTCAGCAGCCTTTAGAAACGTTATACATGATATACCAGAATGTCCAATGATCTAACAGAAAATCCCGCAACGAGCGCAATGCATACACAAAAGGCCACAGTAATACAATATACAAAATTCCAGTATGTAAGACATTCTGCATTCTTAACAGGCTAGAAGCAACATCAGTCGGGCAGTGAAGATCAAGATCGGACTGCAAAGTACGTGCAATCTGACCTTGATCCAACACTGTCCAATATTCTGTAGATAATATCTAATTTAGATAAAAGGTCCTAGCAATAAAAGAATGATTCGATTCGATATCGTAAAACAGTCCTTAGTTCTTAGCATGCTAGGAAATTTTGTAGACGATGTAGATTCCGATCAGACTGCAGAAAGCATGCAGTTTAATCTTAGATATATACTATACAATGTTAAGCCTTTACCACACGGCAAAATTTTAGACTTGCAGAAATTAAAGGCATTTTCAGAAGACAAATATATATGAATCAACTGATTAAATTTGTCTCTGAAAGGCTTGAAAACATTGTGGGAAAAGGAGAAAATGCTGATTCCCAGCATTTTCTCCTTTTCTAACAATGTTTTCAAAAGGTTTTTCTTTCTGAGGGCCATTACAATTCGAATCCCCAAAATTTTGGATAATCCGTCTTTTGTGTGTTTTTGTTTGTGTGTGTGTGTGTGTAGGGGGGGGGGGGGCTTTGACTGTTGTACAAGATAATTACAAGACAGTAATTGATCCTTTTTATCATTACAAAACTGACAAAAAAAAAAAAAACTGATTTAAACCGTGAATATAACAGTATAAGAGTGTAAAACAATAAAAATGTCAACAATAACAGCAATAACTCTACTACTACTACTACCACTAATACTAATACTAATAATAATGTGCGAGTAGCAGCAGCTGTAGAAAAATATAAATTGAACAAAAACTTTTAGCATATTGATGGCACAATAATAAGTATATCAATAATGAGCAAAGCTTTGAGCAGGGACCAAATCCTCATGCAGAAGTGTGGAGGGCCCAAATGAACGATATTTGATATACGATGTCTTTAAAAGTACAAGATCAGCGCTCTAAGGAAAGAGGGTTTAATGTATCTTTGAACAGCATAATACCGAGCAAATAGTTACACAATTATGAATCTTTACTGTCAAAAAAATATAAATAATCATGAGGTAGAACGGTTCTATGACATGCAGAAAATTATCACGTAGGAAAAAGTTTCGACTCATGTCAGCCTGCGCAGACTGCGCAGGCTGACATGAGTCGATACTTTTTGGCAGATCTACCAAACACCCTTTTAACAGAACATGACTCACATGTAAAAGGTTTGAACGTATTAAGCCTGTATCTATGGTGGAAGGGATAAAGGTACTTTAGGGATGATTCGGGACAAACAAGGTAACGATCTACCTATCAGGAGACGTACTACACGTATATTTCTGTACAGAAGACATTAAAAAAAAAGATACCTGTTATAAAAGTGTAATAAAAGGAATTTTCAACGTTTCCAAATTAGAAGATACCAGGGTTCATTGTAAACGTTACTTTAATTCCTTTTGCTGAAGCAGAAAGTCGCTCACGCCCGAATCAGAGTTCGAAATGAGCGTTTTATTTAAAACTTGCTCGTCTCTACAAATGACTACGTGTAATTAAATGCTAATAAAATATGATTTTCTCAAGACTTGTAAAAAGTACGTTGTCCAACGAAGACAAACTTGAAAATGTTGCTCCTGTTGTTTGCAGCCTCTTATACAAGATACGTATGTTTTTAGTTGAAGTTTCTTTTCACATCAGGAACACTGTAATGAAGTACATAATTATCCAATAAATGGCACGCTCTTCTTTTTTATTGATCAGTGTCCTCGTCTTGACTCTTTCATCGCCAAATCTGTACAAACACGACCTCTTCCATGGCTGAAAAAACGACCCATTGAAACCCTTGAAAAAATTCTATCTCAGTCTTAAAGCCCACTGTATAGATCTAAAGTCAGACTCCACAATCTGTGCAGTCTGATCTTGATCTATGCCGTCTACAAAAGCTCCTGTTTTCGCCTACGACTCTGAAAAGGTTTATAAAAAAAGAAGTCCTTATAGGAAAAGTTGAAGTCATTAATCCTTAGAGCCAAATATGCCCAAACACAATTTTTCAGATCAGAAATAAGACCAAAACAAATGCCTGTATCACGATTGCTTTTGTCTACAGTGTTCCAGAAGATCGTCAGTGTGGAGGAAAGATAAGACTATACGTTTAGTGCAGTCTGATCTTAACCAACACTGGCCGCAAGGCAACGAACGTTGTGAAAGGCCCCTGAAGGGTTGAAATACCTGAAGTTATCCGTGTTTACGGAGGGTATATCTCTAAAGAATGTGAAAGTTGCCTCCCGCGTTGTTGAAAATGATATAGTAATTCACCGATAAAAGAGGGGTAAAAACAAAATGCTGTATCAGCTTTGTCATTAAGTGGGCGATTTACACCCCTTTTCCCCAATTTCGGGACATTTTGGGGACTTTTAACTCGCAGCATTTTAGAAAAATGACGATAAATGGAGAGATCATTTAGATTTATTCATTCCATCATCTCGAATTGCCACTTTGTTTACATGTAAACCAAGAAAGTACATGTATTTCTACTTTTTTTCTAATAAAATGATTTTTGATGATGACCCAAAACTACCTTAAAACCCACTAACTAATCTGATGATTTTTTTGTGAAAGTTTCAGACTCAAAATCATACAGTTCGTTCTGTGTTGATGCTTTCATGGGAAGATATTTGGCAATGAGTTCGATATACTTGAAGCCAAATTCTTGTAAGCCATGCTCTGTGAAATGGGGGCTTAATGCATCTGCAAAATGTATTGACCCAGGTCAGCCTGCGCAGTCCGCGCAGGCTGACCTGGGCCAAAACTTTTTGCTTTTGGTCAATTTTCTGCATGTCAAAGGACTAGTCTACCTCATGATTAACTACACTGTTAGACAACATGAATTAAATGGATCCATAATTATGTGATGACTTGCATGGTATCATGGATCATGGAGATGCATTAAGCCCCCTTTTTGCCAGAGCATGGCTCATGTAATACTAGTAGAGTACTAAGTGATGACAAAATGATCAACGTAACATGGTAAGAAATATTGTTTTGATAATAACTCGAGCGATTTCGAAAATGGATCACAGTATGTTTTAACATAAACAAAGTTAGATGTTTTGGAATATTTCCTCAGAAATTTCTCGGGTATTATGTAAATCGCATATATTTGCTCACCGGAAAATTATATAATTGCGTAGAAGATACAAAAAAAATGTTTAAAAATGGGGCGTAGCATATAGAACGGTCTAAAATGGAAGCTATCTGAAGTATCTGGAAATTTATAAAAAGTGATGCGGTCTGAAAAAAAAAAAGGTTAGTCGATGAACCAGTTCCCAAGATCTATAAAAAATATAGCAAGTACATGGTTTTGACCGCTGACAATGGCACTATTTTGGATAATGCCATGGCTGGCTCGGCGGTAAAACACTAGAGTCCCAAACACTCTAGACAATTATAAACAAGAAATAACTTTTAAAAAAGATGGCATAAGAGGTACTGGAATATGAAAATCATAACTTTTTGTGATTCAATATGAAGAGAATTATCGAAAAGTAACAACGCAAGCAATTGCCCGCAAATAGGCCTGCAGGGTCCGCAGAATATATATGTTCTCATTTTTGACCAATCAAAAATTACTATTTATTTATTCGATTCTAGAATACCCATAAGTAGGTCAAAAGCCAGCGAATTCAGCTTCGCCGAAAAACAACATAAGATTTGATTGATTGTGATCTCAATGTTAAGCGAGTCTAGAAAACTTTGTGGCAAATTCAATATCGCTCGGCACAACCAATTTTTTTTGCCACTGCGGTTTTTGTAAAAGATCTGCTGCAAAATGCAAGAAATGTTGTCTGCAGGAAGTACCGAATTAGATAGAGTCAAGTTCATCAATTAGAAAAGCCGTCAGCTTTACGAAGCAAGGTTATTGTTTGGCATCAGATCAAGTTGTCTTGGCATACTGTTCCACCCGGTGTCTGAATTCTCTTTATTTAATACTGTTCGAGTCGTGCTCTGTGAAAAGGGGTTTTAATGCTTCTGCAAACAGTATCGACCCAGGTCAGCCTGCGCAGTACGCGCAGGCTGACCTGTAGCGAAACCTTTTGCTATTTGTCAATTTTCTGCAAGTACCAGACTACCTCATGCCTCAAGCAATTGTTAGATAAAAAGGATTTTTAGGAACCATGATTATATGATGACTTGCTTGGCATCACGGAGATGCATTAAAACACCTTTTTTTTAGAGCATAGCTCATTTGTTTTCCATTTCTTGTTTCAACGTTTTCCTTTCTTTGAAGAGCAGGGTAAGAATTTGGCAAACCGTGCGGTTTGATATGGACAATATTTGTCTTGTTCAGTAGAATAACAGAGACACGGACATCAATTTCCATAAAGGTGGATTGAATACAAAGAAAATCATGACATAAAGAGAGAATCTGACATGAGTGTTTATGTATTATCATTTTTTTATCAAACGAGTTGACAAAAAATATTTTGCGAGAGCCTTGGCGAGCGTCATTTACGTTTTAGTATACTGCGTATAAGCACCTATTCAAGAAACGTAGGACAACATAAGAGAACAAAGTTATAAATGACCTCACAAAAGATATATTGTCATTTATACAATTTGGCAATACATGTACTAATATCTTGATAAATTACGCAGATAGCCAAAGGAAGCCAAAAGATTGAAAAAAAAAACTGTTTGGTTCTCTGAAGTCATGGCGGATTCCGTGTTTGTCGCGGTTTTTATTCAACTCTACCTGATGAATGTGTCGCCATTACAATATATTACTGCTCAACCTACGTGTATACATACAAAAAACTACCCAGTGACAAATTGCTAAACGTCAAACTTTTGATGATACAGAAAATAAAATCAAGTGTGCAGAAGAAATTGTGGGAAAAGGAGCAAAGCTTGTAACAAGCATTTTTTTTTTTTTCTTCTTCTTCAAATAGTAGTTTCTAATTCTATAGATGAAAGGGGGGTGGGCGTAAAGAACGGAAACGTTGCTGTCCATATTAGTATGTTTCCCTTGTAAGTTTAACCCTTTACCACACAATACCGAGTTTTATCGACCCTAAGCCTTTTGGAAACATTGTGGGAAAAGGAGAAAACCCTGGTAACCAATATTTTCTCCTTTTCCCTCAAAGTTTTTTAATCTATGAAAGTTTAATCATTTTACCCACATTTAATTTATCGTCTGCAAATCCTTTCAATTTGGACAAATCTAAGATTTTGTCGTTTGGTAAAGAGTTAGGTTCACAAATTTCCTGATGGGGAGCTTTGGAGCCACCATCTGTACTGTACAATCTGTTTTTAACGACCTTGAGGATAGGGGCATTCAGCGTTTACACAGATCCTGTCATTTAAGCAAGACTGAAATTGTCGTCTGTGAACAATTTCAGTTCGGACAAATCTAAAATGTGATCATTTGCTTAAAGGTTCGATGTGTCTAAGAAAACGTCACTAACTGCTTCAAATTATCTGCTGACTTATCCTGCTAAATAAGTGAAATGAAACTCTCAAGCCGATGGTAAAAACCAAGATTTTGCTATTTCAAAGGTATTTTTTAGGGAAAGATATCTCCTTATTGGACAGTGTAGATCCAAGATTAGACTGCATGTTTTGTTCTGCATGTTTTAGGCAGAAGGTCCTCGAGTCGCGCTTGGTAGCCTAAGGGTTAAGCGTTCATTTATATTAGACAAACAGCAGTTGCCTGTGACAAGCCTGAATTGGTCTTTCCCATCCTTTATAACAGCTGTCCCCCTGTAGTTTGGCAAAGTACATTTTCTGTGGTAAATAGCTTACCTTTCACAATGAACAGAGTAGGCTTAGATCAGATTCACAAAGCAAGGTTATTTTTTACACATACAAAGACAAATCACACAATTATAATCATATCTAATAATAACGCTGTCATGTCGTCTGCAAATGCTTTCGATATAAGCAAGTCTGAAATCTTTATGGTAAAGAATTCACTGTCTGACAATGTCTATCTCATTTTTCAGGAACATGAAATTTTAGAAGTTTTGTAGAGAAACTTCTTACTAGTGTGTTAAATAAGGATAAAGAATAAACCTTTGGTCCTACTTTCCTTTGTATATCGGGGTCGAACATTGTGTCCACTCTGGCCAGAGTACTGACTGACCACTGGTACTACAAACAACCCTTCCGTTGTTTCATCTGTCGGGGTTAGCCCATAACTTGCTAAATAATTTAACCCTTATCCTGCTAAATGACTTAAATGAAACTTTCAAGCCGATGGTAAAAACCGAACTGTTAGTGTTTCAAAGTTATTGGTTTGGGGTAATATCTTTTTATCGGACAGTGTAGATCAAGATCAGACTGCACATTGTGTGCAGTCTGATCTTCATCTACACTGTCCGCAAAAGGTCCGTGAGTCGCGCTTAGCAGCCTTATTTAGAACGGTTAAATGAAACTTTCAAACCGAAAGTATTCATACCAAAATTTTGCTATTTCAAAGGTATTTTGGGGGCAAATGTCTCCTTGTCGGACAGTGTAGATCCGAGATCAGACTGCATGTTCTGTAAAGTCTGATCTTGATCTACACTGTCCGCAAAAGGTCCTTTAGCCGCGCTTAGCAGCTTCAGGGCTAACCAGTTACGTGAAGAAATAGTTTCATACACATGCGTTTGACGATTTTTTGAAACAATATGACTAAAGGAGAAATTGTTCATTATGAACAAGTTCTCCTTTTGTCATTCTGTTTTCGAATCCCTCTGTATTTTTTTACATTTTATCTGTCAGCATTGTATATACTATTGGTCTGTGGAAATCCCCTTTAGCTGCACATGAGGTAAAATATCGAGACGTAATGTTCACACTGAGAAACTGTTACAGTTTATAACGTACCATAGTTTAATAGAAGAATTATATAGGACTTTGGACCGAGAGGAACTTTGCGTACAGGGTGTTGCAAAACTGTTTATCACAACTGTCAAAACTCGACGGACTTAAGCGTTTCTGTTTAAAACAAAAGTATGAAATAGAATATGAACTGTAGCTCTATTCTGTTATAAATTATAGTTTAATAACGATGGTTGATCAATCTGGCGATTGGTAAAGTCCTGTCGAGTTATGTTTTTCATGTTAGGCATAAAAGGTTTTTCATTAAGGCTTATTAGCAAGAGCAACAGTATTGTCATATTGCATGGGCGACTTGAGCCATTTTAGTCGCCAAATGCATTGCGTTATAACATGAAAACAATTGGTTTGATCAATATAGATAAGAACAGACATTATATTCAGACGTATACATGGTAGGGCCTACATTGTCTTGTCAAAATATATACATATCAAAAGTGAAGAAACAAAACTGTAGAAAAAAGTGTTAACCTAAAGTTACCAATTAGACGCAGAAATAATAGGAAATATATGTAACCGTTAACTCAAGGTGTAACATCAATTATTCAAAATTAGAGATCTGTATAAAGATACATGTATCAAAACGATACACTGTCCACAGAGTAGTCATCCTAAACTTGAATCGAACGAATTATTTCAATTTAATAATCTGAAAGATTTTACATTGCAGGAATAGAAATATATCGCTATTTTTACACCTTTCAACGATTTACTACACAAATCCGAGCTTAACGACTCAAATGAAGAAGGCTTTTGAACACATCGTGAAAAAACAAGAAAATGCTGGTAACCAGAAAATGTATCCCAAAACTAATGCGTCACACTGTACTCTACAATGTTTTTCAAAGCCAATAAATACAATGTTAAATGTTGAGCTAGAAGTTTTTATCGTCGTCTAATTATGATTTAAATTAGTATTTAATATTCCAAAATATTTGCTGTGTCATCGTTAGAGATTCATGTCCCCGCCCACTTCACGTCTGCAAAAGCCAAACTGACGTCTGCTTACATTATGTCGTAACAATCAATTTGATTTTGTCTCAGGCCTTTTAAATACATTTTGGACCAATGTTAATGTAATCATAAACTACAGCGTAAAGATTGTAGTTATTGTTTTGGTCAATTATTAATTTTGTTGTAAAATGGTCCTGTTAAAGGACTCTGTGTCGATTGTGAAATGATTTCTGTAACATTTTGTATTTTGAATGACGGTGATACTGTATGTTGAGTCCAAAAATAAAAGAAGAAATATTTAAATTTAGACTTGTTAGGTGGATACCTCGAGTACTGCACGGCGTAATCCAATTATGAAATTAAGGCTAATATTTTGTAATTTCGAATCTATTTTAGAACAGAGTAATTATAGAAGCAGAGCTATTAAAAATGGATTCGCAGTCTTGTTTCGTAATGTGAATCAGTATAATGAGTCATACTCAAAAGGGGGTTTAACTCTTTCGCTATCAACTAAATAAACGTTTTGTGCAGTCTGATCTTGATCTACACCGTCTGCAAAAGCTATCCAAGGCGACTTTGGCAGTAAAAGAGTTAATGCATCTGCATAAAGTATCAACCCATGTAAGCCTGCGCAGACCTTAGTCGAAATACATTGCTATTGGTCTTTTTACTGCATATCAAAGGATAAGTCTGCCTCACGATTGAGTTGTTTTTTAGGCAAAATTAATTCATGGATCAAGGATTATAAGATGACTTGCTTGGTATAATGGAACATGGAGATTTATCTAACCTCCTACAGCAGGGTGTGTTGGAATGAAATGGAAAAATAAGACGAAAATAAAGGAATAAAAACGTGTCTTACTGATAACCAAATACAACCACTGACATGGACTGTGGAAAATAGAAAGGTTCGACCAATCATCAGCCTCCTTTGACAGGTGAGATTTTTATGATTATTTTACACACGTGACGTAATTTGTTTTCTCGATTTTAAATTGTTAGTTTATCATTTTGACCCTAATATTTCGTTGATAGCATTGGATGCTCTTAAAGATAGTGTAGGTCATGTCGAGGCGGCAAAGATGATGCGACCTGATCTAAGTCTACACTGCCCA
The DNA here is from genome assembly GCA_945859785.2 of Tridacna gigas. Lineage (NCBI taxonomy): Eukaryota > Metazoa > Mollusca > Bivalvia > Cardiida > Cardiidae > Tridacna > Tridacna gigas. The sequence goes on from OX244030.2 coordinate 26,520,146, forward strand.
GTGTGGTGTGCGGTATCTAGCAAATTTATCCTTCACTAGTCGCTTTCTTTTTATTCGCCCATATTAACCCTTATCCTGCTAAATAATTGTAATGAAACTTTCGAGCCGATAGTAAAAAACCCAAATTTTCCTATTCCAAAGGTCTGTTTGGAGGAGAAATATCTCCTTATCGGACCCTGTAGATCCAAGATAAGACTGTACGTTTTGTGCAGTCTGATCTTGATCTACACTGTCCGCAAAAGGTCAGTGAGTCGCACTTAGGAGCTTAAAGGTTAAAAGAGTGTGACGCATTTGCAGATCAAATCAAATTTGGCTCAATTTGTCGGACTTGTCTGTGGAAGGGGAGAAAACATATGAAGGAAAAAGACAAAATGCTGATAACCAGCATTTTTTCCTTTTCCCCACGATGTTTTCAAAAGCATTCTCTCTTAATGGTAGTTAAATCTCTGAACTGTGTGGTGCAGGTTAAAGTACGGGCTATAAGCACAAATTTCATCTGTTGACAAAAAATATGATTTTGCATACCGTTTTGTAAACTTAAATCTTGAACTACAATCAGCAACTTCCGGTAGAACCAGCATAAAAGCCACAGTTGTTTTTCTTCCCGAAGAATCGTTCTGACAACCTTGAAAAAGTATTTTCCTAGGGTCCGGTTTATCGAAAAAACTTAACTTCCTTATTTTGCCCCGATGCATCACGGAGATGGTTTAAACCATATTTTGCCAAGGTTTACGTACTAGTTAAAAGGTGTGTAACTTACATAACCGTGAAAAAGAGTCTGACTCGATACCTTAAACTAGCAGAAAGCAGGATATAGTGGTTATGCAAAGCCGTAAAAAAAAAAAAACCATTGTTGTTCGGTAATGGATAAAGTGAGTTTCGTCTTTTCACCGTTATCCTGCCGAATTTGAATTGTTGACTGTTACAAAAATTGATTTTGTTAAGGTTATTGGCGTCAGATTGGGCTCACCTGACCGAAACATACCGAAAGACCAGCGGAGAGTGCAGAGCAAGATCAGACTGCATATATGTGCAGGCTGGTCTTCACATTCTCCGCAGAATGGTTCATGGTCGCGACCGACAGGCGAATAATTTAATTTGCTGTTAGTTTGTTGTTAAACGCCGTTTTCAACCTTAATTTAGTTGAGACATGCTCTGGCAAAAGGGTGCTCGATGCATCTCCGTGGTGCATTGTACCAGCCATGCCATCACATGATTATGGATCCATGATATTCACTTTTTCAACAACCGACCGAATCATGAGCTAGACTGGTTCTTGGACATACAGAAAATTGACCAATAGCGAAAAGTTTCGAACCCGGGTCAGCCTGCGCGGACTGCGCAGGCTGACCTGGTTCGATACTTTTTCGCAGATGCCTTAAGCCCCCTTTTCACAGAGCATGGCTCAAACTGTTACATTTACGGCGACCAGTGCAGCATGCTCTGCAGTCACGCCCGGAGTTCTCGCTTGCCAGCACTATACACAACTCTCCCTCTAACTTTCCTACTAGGCTGCTCCCCTACATAGACAAAATCAAAAGGATTTCTGGTCATGGGTATCATACATATCATGCAGTTTGGTTAAAATAACTGACAGATATCCGGGATACCCAGTTGATACGGTTAATGTGAAATATCAACCCCTCGCATTCAAATGAAAATGAGCCATGCTCTGTGAAAAGGGGGCTTAATACATCTGCAAAAAGCATCGACCCATGTCAGCCTGCGCAGTCCGCGCAGACTGACATGGGTCAATACTTTTTGCTATCTTTAAATTTCTGCATGTCCAAGGACCAATCTATCGCATGATTCAGTCGGTTGTTAAATAAAATGGGTTTTATGGATCGATAATAATGTGGAGTCTTGCTTGGTATAACGCATCATAGAGATGCATTAAGTCTCCTTTTGCCAGAGCGCGGCTCAAATATAATCTAATGCAAAATACGGTGATGCCATCAGCGGACGTCAGCGGTTTTGTTATGTCTTCAAAACTGATTTCATTAAGGTTACGTTCGTCAAAATGTGTATTTTTGTCCAACTTATTTCGCCGGGTATCGGATATCGGATATCTTTACGATTTGAAATACCACCCTCTCAAAATGAAATGAATATATACTGAACCAAATAACAAACTTTCGTAAATTACTTGCAAAATTTTCATAGTTGAAGATGTACACACTTATACACATCTGGTAACGTTCAAAGCCCGTATGGTTTGCAAAATCGGTCAGTAAATCCCCAGGTAAAAGTACAGTGGGTTCATTTAAAGCGAATTTCGAGTTTCAAGTGCACGTGAGAGATGGACATATCCGGTTCATGTGTTGGATATTTGTCTATACCAAAACATTGCTTTAATTGCAAGATTCGTATCACATGAAAACATTTTGAGGGAAAAAGGATCGAAAGCTTGTAACAAGCAATTGATCTTTTATGCAACAATGTTTTTTTTTTCTCAAAACTATCAACAGCATAATTTATTATGCGTTACGGGTGGAGTTAGTGCATTCCTTCAGGATTTTTCTTATCACTTTGAATAAAATCATTTTGTCAGATATCGGATAACCGGTATTCGTAGGATGTGAAATATCATACCCTTGCATTCAAACGAAATGCAGTCTATTACAAAATTCAGTAAAGCTGTCACTGGCTGGGTTTTTGTAGCCAGAAGGCTTGACTTAACCAGTAATGGAATAAGTGACCGAGTTTTTATGCCCCTAAAAAGTTACAGGTTGGAAAAAGAGAGTGAAAAAGAAAGTACATGTAATTGTATACAGGCACTCATCGGTCAGTTTCCAACAATATTTTTTGACTCACTGACCTTTGGGTTTTTTTTTTGCCGCCTTCGAGGGCTGAAATCACATTCCACAGAAACACGGAAAGATTTTTGATTTATATCCTTGACCAAACAAGTGGACGGTATAGATCAAAGATCAGACTGCACGTTCTGTGCAGTTTGATCTTGATCTATTCCGTCGGCAAAAAGCCATGCTTTCGCCTGTGGCGCCGAAAGAGTTAATCTTTCGATTGTTTCATATCTTTTTATAGTGGTGTCCGGCACTCTTTTAGGGTTTATCTAAAGAAATCCTTTCAGAGAAAGTCAGATGTCAAATACATGTACACCCCAAAAGTTTTTGCTTATGTTAGGGTAACAAACTAAATGACACCGGGTGAATTACATTTTTTATCTAGAGCTGGTGTCGTTCTTTTATAATCCAAATGTAAAAAGACGAAACATTTCAAGACATTAGAATTAAAAAAAAGACATTTCCTCCTTTATCCATTAGGTGATTTACACCATCTCCTTGCAAAATGCCTTTTCTAATGGACAAAAAGCCCACATAGGGTGTTTTGACCAGCCGTTACCCAGAATCTGCCCAAAAGCGCCACTTATTCAATTTACATCCAAACATTAAATATACATACTTAATTGCAACTTTAATAAACTCAACTTTAAATTATTATATTAGGTATTTGACAAATAAGATTTTGCCATTGAAGAAACAGACCTAGACGGAGGCAAAACAAGATGTTTAATGAAACACCAGATCTGTACCTATCCCTGAATGGTAGCTCACCATAAACGGGGAGCAAAACATGATTGCACAAGTTGGCTTCTTTAAAAAAGAAGCCAGGAGAGGTCGGCATCAATGTTTTCAAATAGTTTATTGGCTTTTGGTTTCAATATATTTTGGTAGATGTAAACAAACAAGTTAGGCATTAAATGAAAGAGAAAAAGCATTTTTTTTTTTTTTTCAATCTTGCTGGTGTAAAGGCACAAAACAGTACATGTTCCACATTGTTATAATATTCTAGGAATTGGAGGCCATATGCTATTAACATGCTCAGAAATGTATGTTTTTTTTTCAAAATTAAAGGACACAAAACCGAAGATGATTATCCAATTTAGCTCATTTTCAAAAGCAACAACCCTCTAATGAATGTTTGTAATGTGTGCTCAGATAAGCCAAATTTTTTTTTTTTTTGGAAAGGAGAAATCGTTTAATTAAAATTTGATATAATATGCTAATTACACTGAATAGGCAAGAATCTTACCTGATGACAACAAATAAAGGTGGCCTATACATAATACTAGTACCAGACATGTTAAAAATAAATGTAAATTTGTTTAATCTTTTAACAAACAACAATTTTTTGACTGTCCCAAACAAAAAAAGCATGCAGACGACAATTTAAACTTTGATAATTAATGTGGAAGATGGTGCTATGATGTGATGGAAACCATTGTGACAGAAGGACAAACTGCAGTGACTTACAGCTTCTCCTCTTTCCACAATATTTTGAAAAGTTGTCTGCTGCAGACATGTAAAATGAAGAGGTTGTTTGTCTAAACGTTAACAATTTAAGAAAGTAGATAAATGAGCCATGCTCTGAGAAAAGGGCGCTTAATGCATCTGCAAAAAGTATCGACTCATGTCAGCCTGCGCAATCCGCCCAAAACCAAAGGATCACGGACTCTTTTGAGGTGTGCGGTACGTAGGGCGAAGAGGCACGACTTTCTTTCGCACTCATAAGTTGATCTTCGCAGGATTCTCGCAATCCCGCATAATAGAAGCAGCTCTGTGTGTTATTTCATCAAATCTATATCATTATAAATCCATAGAATTTTTTAATGAAACAGAAAAATGCTAGAATCTAGTCAGTTTTGAAAAAATAGAACTTGAAAACATACTGATCAACCTACTTCTATCTATATGTGGGGTACGAGTTCTCCAGAGAACTCGTGCTCTCGAGATTAGGGTACGAGTTCTCCAGGGTACGAATCCTCCAGATAGTATAAAGTCACGTGATCTTTTCCTTCGATGTTCTTTCTCTTTTTTTTTTAACGATTTTTTTTTTTCTCTGCTTAGATTTATTTGTTTAATGAAAAATTGCAATTATTGGAGAGATCATTTACTATCAATATAGTATAATAAATCTTTTTGGAAATCCGTCATATAAAAGAAAACGTTTATTTCCTATTTCAGTTGTTTGATTTCGGTTTGTTTATAAAACCATGACGAAACAGACTATGTATCAGAACAATTTCGCAAAAACAAATGTATTTAGACAGCGATTTCTGTGGCAGTCTGCCTTTTAAACTCACCACTGTTGGAGAGGTCTGATGACCTCTCCAGTGAGAAGTTTCTGGATTTGCTTCAATCGTTTGATTTAAAAAAAAAAAACCGTAGAACAAAGTTGGTTTCAATTTGCATATAATTGCGATAGTAACTTAACAGAAACCGAGCTGTCTAACTGAATGTCGCTGTATCAACTGTATGTCTATCAGTCTGTCTATCTGTCAGCCAGTCTGTCCCCTTGCCACTTTTTTTTTGTCCGTCCACCTGTCTGTTCGTCTGTTGCCTGTAAAAAAAAATCAATAAAGTGATTCATCCTTTTACTAATGATAAACAATAAATGGGGTTTATCGCACAAATTAGTTGTAGACGGATAGTTCAAGATTTATCTAAACTGCTTATTTGCAGAGATGTAAAATTTGTACTCTATAATTATGATTGTTAGTTAGATCGGTGCTTTTGTACTTTCAAAAGAGAGTTTATCAACCTATCCCTAGTTTCGTTAATTTTTCGTGATGAGATTTATAAGTAAGGCATTTCATATAGATGCCAAACTACTTTTGAGGGGAGTTAGCGCCGTATGCAACAGGGGTGTGCTTACATTTTAGATTGATTTTCAATGCTGATTACCAGCATTTTCTCCTTTTCCCGCAATGTTTTCAAAATGCTTTTTTTTTTTTGTCAGGGTCGTTGTGTGGTAAAGGATTAATATGGGTGGTTTCGGAACAATCTCCCCAGTATGATGTCCCGAATACTTTCCATCTATTAACCCGTTCCCGATCCTTCTTTACGGCAGTGCTATGCCAAAGGCACTGTCAATGCGCCTCACTCTTTTCCTATTTCTGTCTGAGCAGCTGATTATTAGAAACATTGAGACAAATGATGATCATTATCTTCCTATGCCGTATCTCTTTTTGTAATCATCAATAACTTTTCTCGTACCTGGTAAAAATTCATTGTTGATTTTACTGCGTGTAGCGAGCCTCTAAGCAGTCACTATGTAACATTATTAATATAAGGAGTGACTATTTACAGTTGACTCTAAATAACCAAATAAGAACAAACTTATGAACAAACGGATACAATTTTTTACTTACTTTCCAATGAGAGTTCACAGCCTATATTCTGTTTTTCTGACACAACCCCTACATTTCTGAGTCCCATTTGAGTAAATTTGATATTTTCGTATTCACCAGCCATCATTAGTTTCATTCTTAGTCTTCTTCTAGATTTAGAAAGTAACACGACTTCTGATTGGCTAAACTAAACAGTTTAGCCATTCAGAAGTTGTCACAGTTACTTTCAAATTTAGAAAATTTTTGAGAATAAAACGAAGAATGTTCTGTCTGTGGTGAAGACGGACCCGAAATTTACCCAATTAAATGCTTTTCATCATGAAGAAACAATGGATAGTGTATCTCATAGATCAGCCAGCATGTTCTGTCAAGTCTAATCTTCATCTACACTTTCTACAAATGTAAAAAAGAAACACTGCTTTTGGTGCCGTGAAAGGTTAGATTATGAGTTATTTGCAATACTCTTTACCAAACAACAAAGTTTTAACTCGACCAAATTAAAAGCATTTGTAGACGACAAAATAAATGTAGCTCAGATGATGATTTGTGTCTTTGATAGGGTAGAAAACATTGTGAGAAAAGGGGAAAATGCTGGTCACCGGCATCCTTTTCCTCACAATATTTTTAAAAGCCTTCTCTTTCAGGGAAGTCAAAACTCGGGATTGTGTGATAAAGGGTTAAACCCAAATAAAGTGGTATCCTAAGAAGTTTTGACCATTAAGGTACAGGGAGAATTTCTCCTTTCGTCCATTTTCATTCCTTTTTATTATATGCATTCCTTGTTTATATGACGTAATATCTTTTCCGGTCTGTATCATTACGCGTCAGCTGTATTGCAGGGGAAGTTTCCTATTCTGCAAATACCATCCCACTTGTTGTTTAATCAAATTTATGATTTTGTTCATAGGACATGGTATAACCCTGTCTTTGTTATCAAAAACATTTTTTTTTTTTTGCTTTCCGACGCGAAAATTGAATGGATGGTTAGGACTGAAGATGGGATGCTTGTACATTTTTTCCCTGGATTTGTCCTCTGTAAACGTTTTCGTGCTTCTATTCACAGAGTGGAAAGGGTCAGGGAAATGATGGTAATATCAAGTCTGTTAATCTCCTAATAATGTTAATCCCCGTTTTTATGTTTGTCCGAAATCAATTACATTCGTCCAGTATTTCGCATAAACATTAGTGTAATCAATTTAAAAACATATGCCCGTAAAAATATCAATATAAATATTAGTTTTACCCTCAGTTCGTCATAGAATAATCAAGTCTGCCCCATTTTTTCCATCTCTACATACGTGTTACCCCTTAACTCCTAGGCTGCTCAAGCAACTTTTGCAGCCACTGTTGATCGTGATCAGACTGAACAGAACATGCAGACTGATCTTGGATCTACACTGTCCGATAAGGAGATATCTCCTGCCCCCACCCGCGAAAAAATATATCCTTTTAAATAAGAAAATTTGGGTTTTTACTATAGGCTTGAAAGTTTCGTTTCACTTATTTAGCAGAATAAGGGTTAGAATGCCAAAAGAAGAGAATGAACATTTTTGAGAGAAAAAAAAAAAGAAAACGAGCTCAAAATTGAAAGCACTTGCAGAAAACAAACTCAATGTGTCTAAAATGATCAACCGTTGTCTTTGAAAGGGTAGAAAACAATGTGAGTCGGAGAAAAGAAGAATATGCTGCTTTAAGTTTTTCTTTTTTTTTTTCGTCTTGATTGAACTGCTAGACTGACTGTAATGCAATTTCCATCCAAAGGTAAAAACCAAAATATTGCCATTTTTTTCGCCGGAAAAGAATCACCGTATCGGGCAGTGTAGATCCAAGATCAGACTGCACGTTTTGTGCAGTCTTATCTGTACGTTTTGTGTAGTCTGAATTTCATCTATACTGGATGCAAAATGACACTGAGTCGCACCTAGCAGCAGGAGAGTTAAAGCTGGGTTGACACTGCCGATCAGATCAACTCGATCGTCCCGATTGCCAAAAGTTCCCGACCGAACGCGATCAATGGCTTGTACACGACTTTTACTCGAGCGCTACTCGATCATACCCCATAGCCGCACGAGCGCTCAAGACTCCTACACGACTTCAACCCGACTGACAACCCGATCGCTGCTCGAGCATACCGATCTCAACAGGATCCCTTCACGATCTGTTCACGAACAGCTCGATTAATACTCGATTCTTACACGAACAATACTCGACAAACTCGACCATTACTCGATCTCCACTACTCGATCGCTACACAACTATTGCGACCTTGAGTCCTTGACCTTCATGCGTCAGAGTGTTGTGATTTGTGCGACGAAGAAAGTTATAAAGAACATTTAGATTTGGAAGTAATAACAAGATGGAAATAGAGCAGTTGATGGTATATGCTGGGTATTTAGAGCTCCAAAGAAACAGGGTGGTGGCCATTATGGAGGTAGAAGAAGCTGAGGAGCGTCATAGGCGTATGAGAAGACGCAGACAACGGCGGCGCCGAGAAATCTGGGTGAGGCAGTGGCTGACGCGGCGACCATTGTATGGGCAGTATGAACATCTACTGCAAGAACTGAACAGAGAAGATCCTAGAGGTTACAGAAACTTCCTAAGGGTTGACTCTGTTTTGTTCGGGGAGCTTGTACAGCGGATATCACCACGGATTCAGAAGCAGAGCACCAATTTCAGGTACACGTAATAAATTATTGCTACTTTTTCAAAAGTCAGTAGAAAGTGAACGGAAATGGGCTACATTAAGAAAAAAAAAAAAAAAAACATGAATGCCCCAAAGAATAATTGAGCAGCGACGCAGGAAAACAACTAATGTGAAACGCAAATGTTTAGGCGCCTTTGCACAGTCTTACGAAAACATTTGCCATTTGCGCAAGTGATATAAGGCCCAAGTGGAAACTTCAGCCAAAGAATGGATGTTGTAGCCTCTCAAAGAGGCTGGCCATGTGCAATGACGGTACTTCGGTGGTCATATATGTGCCACACACACAATAGTACTTTGTTACTGCATACGCTAAAAGCAATGTTGCGCATCCACAAGGCCTCGCCAGAACCTTTCTATTGACCGAGTAGGAAACTTCAGCCAAAAGAAATAAGGTTGAGAGCTCAGAAAAGAGTTCGGCATGCGCACTGAATGGTTTACTGTATGGACTTTTGAAATGACTGTTTATCTGCTCAATTATTATCATGGCAGATTTGCCACCCTTGATTTTGAAACATATTCCAATTTCAGAGAATCTCTGGATCCTGGATTAAAGCTGGCTGTCACTCTTCGCCATCTTGCAACTGGTGCTTCTTATGCAGAGCTGATGTACTTCTTCCGAGTGTCCAAAAGTACCATTAGTTTGTTTGTACCGGAAGTTTTGGAAGCCATAATACAAGAGTATTCTGAAGAAGTCATGCCAGCCATCGTGACCCCTGAGCAGTGGAAACAAATTGCTGTTGACTTTCAAACAAAGTGGAACTTTCCCCATGTTTGTGGGGCACTTGATGGCAAGCATGTGAGGATAAAGAACCCGAAGGATGGCGGCTCTGTGTTCTACAATTACAAGGGTTTTTTTCTCTGTTATACTGCTGGCTCTCGTCGATGTTGATTATAGATTCATCTGGGTCAGTGTTGGTGCAAATGGAAGCGCGTCAGATGCCCAAATCTTTAACAACTGTGAACTTATCTGCCCATGTCCTGTTCTTCTTCTCCTTCAACTTGAACTCCGCCGATGATTTATCATAGAGGAAGGTGTTTTCTCTCAACCAAGCAACCAGGTCGTCCTCTTCATCCTGAGTAAATACTCGACACATAGACTTTCTGGGCTTGAATTCAGCCTGAAAAATAAGATCAAGCATTACATTAAAACAAGCATGTGATTCACTAAAAACTTGCATGTATCAGTGATGACCGAGTGAGTATTTAACTTCCCACCAACAGCTAAGGTCATTCGAAGACGTGGACCTCGGTTCAATGTGTCACCCGATGGACCGGTAAGCCCAGTATCGAACTCACGAACCCTGATTTACCAGGCGGGCAGTTGAGCTACTACACCACTGATGCTTCTGCATGCATAAATGGAAAGTAGATAGTTGTTCTACATGTACTTTTCCTATATTATGTTCCATTGATAGAACCTAAAGAAAGTGGGTTATGTAGTAAGGCCTCTTTGCGACAAACGATCCTTAAAATGATTGCCGATATTTAAATTAATAAAATTACCTCTTGCTCAGTGCTGTCAGTCTGTTGTTGCTCCTGGAGTCTTGTATGTTTAGCAGGAGAGTCATCGACATCAACAGGAGTTGAAGCTGACCGCTGGTTTTCCTTTTTAACCTTCTGCCTGCTGGGGTCTGGTGAAGCCATTGCTGCTAACTCAGCAGCAACGGCAAGACGCGCCTTTTTACCTTTTCGCGGCATCAGTGTGTACTTATGTCTCCGAGTACCAAGCGACTAATGAGAGACGTCTTGATCTTCGCGCCTTTTTTGAAGGAACGTATTCAAGGTCAGTGCGCTTGTGTAAGGTCGGGTAGCGATCGGGTACACTCGAGTAGCGATCGAGTATTCTCGAGTAGTGATCGTGTACGATCGGGTAGCGATCGAGTGAAATCGAAAGGGATCGGGTATGGATCTGGGAGCGATCGAGTACGCTCGTATAGAGATCGTCTTGATCTGGACATCGGCTTGAGTATGAATCGTGTTGATCGAGTAAGCATCGGGAAGTGGTCGAACTGAGGTCGAACTGATCGTGTTCTGATCGGCAAATATTTCAATCCCGATATAGGTAGATCTCTACACGATCGTTTCTCGACTGACCCGACCTCTACTCGACTGATTCTCGATTTATTCTCGATGGCTTCCCGAGCTTTTTGCTATACGATCCCTACTCGAATATTTTTGACATGTCAAAAATTCTCGGGAAGGAAGCCCGAGTGATGCCGACCAAAGTAGACCGTCCCGACCGCTCCCGCCGAACAAGCTCAATCAGCCCCCGACCGCATGATCGGGTTTGATCGAGTTGATCTGATCGGCAGTGTAAACAGGGCATAAAGTACATTTTTAAAATGTCGGAAGCCTTGGTGTGAAGATTTTGTTCACATCTCTAGGTAGGAAGTATACATGTAGTCGTAGCTTTTGACTTGTCGGTTTTTTGATATTTTGATAGCGAAGACCGTTGAAGAATAACGGCTCCGGCTAATGAAGATGAGCCATTTTAACGACAAATAAAAAGATCAACACCACCGGTTGCCCAATATACTAAAATGAAAAAGACACTGTAAGTCTGTAACAAAATATCATGGTATGGTAATCTTAAAGCTTACGTGGTCAGTATAGCTCACAAAACAATAGACAGAGCCAATCTAAAAAAAAATCACAGTACAGAAAATACTGACAGACTGGCGAATGTGGAACAAACAATCTCGGTAAAGATAAAAAAAAAACTTGGTTTATCCACGCAAGATAGAAGAAAATGAAATGGTCCAATCCAGTTGTTAAGCCCAGCCCTGTTCAATTTGGTCATTAAGTTTGACCCAGCTATGCATAAAACAACAGACAGAGCCAGTCTAAAAAATCAAAGTACAGAAAGTACTGACAGACTGGCGAATGTGGAACAAACAATCTCGGTAAAGATAAAACTTGGTTGGTCCACACAAAATTGAAGAAAAATGGATCAATCTAGTTGTTAAGTCCAGCCGTGTCCAATCATGGTCATTAAATTTGACCCGGTTGGGCCCGGCCTAATCCGGTTATGAGTTCGAGCCGGTCCGCTTCGATGACTTTACCCACAGCTCACAACCATTTTATTTGTTAATCCTACAATAGCAAATGCCATGAAAAATCTTTAATTGAAAAATGCAATTCAAGTACAGATCACTGTTCCCAAATGCGATTTTAGTTTTTGATGGGTCGTATCCGGGTAAAAGAGACGATAACGGAATAAATGGTTGAAATCACTGCACAGATTTTGTGCACACGTCTAACTCTCATATTTTCATAAATTCACTGCAAAACTAGAATTTGAACATACCTGTCAATCATCTCTCGTTTCAAGTACAAATATTTTGAATTTAAACGTTAAACACATAAGAAAAAAAATAGTTAAACGAATCTTTTACTTCAGATTTTTACGTTCCCCAAAAAGGACACAAAATGGCTTCCAAACACGATAAATTTCGTTAGTTACATATTATAGACGACTTCTAAAAGCACTTAAGGAAATGAAACGTTTACTGATTTGTTGTAGGTTATGTGTATCACTAAAACTTTATTGCATTTCGCTGCAATACATGTACAGATTAAACCGACAAAACAGAAAGTCAGTACAGCACTCTACCTAAATGTCCAAATATGAAAAGAAGCATCGTAAACGTTTCATTATTGAGACTAATGGTTTGTCATTTGAATACTTTGTACAATTCATTTCCATATAAACTCTCCATGCTTTTTGCACTTTCTTATCGGCTGGATGAACTCGTAGCTAGACGAGGCCTACAACACCAGCGAAAATCACGGGGATCAAAAAGGGTTGCGTTGGGATAAGTAAAGATGAGCCTGTTTTGCATAGGTTACTGACTTATTTACATATTGTATCTTATCAGTGACATCTTGCTCAGTCTATGACTTTGTAAGAAGATATTATTCAAATGTTTATGTCAACATTATCTTATTTAACAGAATTACGTTTACTAAGCGATAGAATTAGTTTCTGGGGGGCAGTACTTGGCGACTGTGTTTTTCTTTTTTTACATTCGAATTTCATTCTCTTTGGCAATAGATTAGCGTTCGCTAGTCTAATAAAGCGTTCTTAAAGAAACGATTTATCTTTCGGCCCCAATCATCGTGACTATCCAATCTTTGAATTGTCTCTTAATATTGACTGCAGGAGGGGGAAGGAAAGTGCTTAAGTAGTCTAGTTACAATTTTTTCAGGTGTTTTAAACACTTCTAGAGTATTTACGTCTTTATCTTTGTCTATTTCCTGACGCCATTGTATTTCTGAAAAAGAATGAATTCTTTACCAGGCGACAAATATTGGACCGGTCAGAATTGAAAGCATTCGCAGACGACATATTAAATGTGACTTGAATGATAAAAATTGTCTCTGAAAGGGTTGGAAACATTATGTTAAATGGAGAAAATGCTAGATACAAGTATTAGCTCATTTTTACACATTTTATTTTTCAAAAGCTTTCTTCTTCAGGCTCGTTAAAACACGGGATTGTTAGGCAAAGGATTAAGCTCGTCTCTCGAGATAAGCATCAAGTATATCTTATACTTTATGGCGAAGAAAACTTTTGAAATGTGAACAACTATGCAAAGAGAAAAGCGCCTAAACTGTTAAACTTAACAATAACCTAACATTAAATCAAGGATGTAATTATCATACTGAAGTGTTTCGTTTTAGAGGGAAGATAAGGTTTCTTGCATAACTTCTTAGCTCCTTCAGTGTGAGATAAATGGAATGGACATTTTTTAATCCGCGAGTAAGATCCAATATTGGCATTCGCATGGCTGCTTTGGTCAGGTTATTTCACAAAATAATTGCAGGATATATACTGTACATCCAGTATCGAATGTACATTCCCTTAAGTCTGATTTTGATCGGCATTCGGTCCATAAAGCAGTCCAGCGATTGTCATTTATTTACAAAGGGTTACTATAATATTTAGACCCTGTGATTTAATCGTTTACTAAACAATTCCGAATTGTAACGGACCTGAAAAAGGAGACTTTTTAATACATTGTAGGAAAAGGAGAAAATGGTGGTAACCAGTGTTTTCTTGCCTTGAAAGAACGAAGCTTCAGATTTTTTGTCATGTTTACTTTGTAGTCTGCAAATGCTTTAAAGATAGACAAGTCTAAGATTTTTTCGTATGGTAAAGAGTTTCAACACGGATCGGGCACTAAAACGTGAAAAGACTGAGTAAGAAGAAATATCTTTTTTTTTTTTAAAAGATAGACGGCATAAGATGTACCGTAATATGAATATTGAAACTCTCTGGTGGTTCGATATGAACAGAATGATAAAATAATGAAAAGTAACCTCGCCAACACTTACATATTCCCCCTCGATATTGTGCTTATTGTTGAACAATGAAATTTTCATTATATTTTCAAGATATTACCTTTACCATGGTGTCAGTAAGCGCCACAGGATATAGAATGGCAGTAGCAACGGTTGTGTATTGGTGTCATTATTGCAACTGAAAATAAGTTGCAGGGGCCCGCAGAATAAACATGTGCACATTTTTGACTAATGGCATATCATTATTTATTCATTCGATCATATCAATGCCAAGAAGTAAGTCAAACGCAAGCGCATTCAGCTACACCGAAAAAATAGAAAGTTTTCTAAACTCCATCTTGAAAACGAGAGAGCATCAAGCTTCCCACAGCCTACCCCCGCCACTATAAACATCTCTTTCTAGGTTAACTCTTTACCAGACGACAAAATTTTAGACATGCGCGATTTGAACGCATTTGCAGACGACAAATCAAGCATGGCTCAAATGTTGAGTTTTGTGTTTGATACGACAGAAAGGTCGTGAGAAAAGGAGAAAATGCTGATTTCCAGTTGGTTAACAGCATTCTCTCTCCGACTCAAGGTTTACAAAAGCTTTTCTTCCTTACGGTCGTTTAAACACGGGATTGTTTGGTAAAAGGTTAATTCATAACAAATCGATAACTTCACATAACTTTAATTCCAGTTTGTTAATCAAGCGCAAACGCCCCTTTTTACTTGTATCTTTTGCTCTCCACTGCCAAGGGTGCAGACACAGAACAGCCTCCAAGTTCAATCAGGCTGATCCTGCCTCGCACTCTTCGTTATCCTGTAAGTGATACCAATTCTACTTTACCCATTTACAATTACAACGTGGATCATGAAACTGGCTTAGTTGGTTATTTACATTAACCCTTTACCACAGAATCCCGAGTTTTATCGACCATGAGGAAGCAGGCTTTTGAAAACAATCCGGGAAAAGGAGAAAATGCTGTTTACCAGCATTTTCTCCTTTTCCCACAATGTTTTCAAATAGCTATTTCTGTCTTTGATTGGGTAGAAAACATTGCGGGAAAAGGAGAAAATACTGTTTACTAGCACAGTGTTTTCAAATTGCCTTTTTCTCAGGGTCGTTAAAACTCGGGGTTGTGTGGTAAAAGGTTAAGTACCTGCAGTCGACAGTCTTTTGAAGACAATGGCTGCGTTTCCCACATTGTTTCCGTGCAGTTCAAAGAAAGGTTCCCTAGAAATATTTTTCGATGCTCATTTGGAACAACGTATAATAAGAAAATCCTTGTTTAAACCCCGCCGATGCGCCGATGAAGCCAGAGTACCCTCGGGCAAGGCCGTGCAGAACCTCATTCTAGTACAGATGAAACTCAGAAAAGAAAACTATAATCTAGATTTCGCCATTATATGTCTGAAATACTGGCTGAAAGCGAGATTTAACCCCGAAGCAAACAAACAAATAGGATTAATGTGGAACACAGTACAATTTGACGTTTTAACGATATCTTTCTAAATATTTCACCGACATATGAAATGCCATACACCTGCCAAAAACAACAATGTAGCGTTTACATGAAATAAATCTTATTTTCAATATTTATTTTCCTTAAATCGATTTTCAAGTTAATTAATATATCTCTCTATTAAATTGTTTATTCCAAAAGTACGGGCCAATCCGGGATGATGTGTTCGGGTACATAAGGTAGGTTTGTATTGTTTTTAAATGATATCTAACTGTGTTACTGTGATGATAATAACTTTTCACAACGTTTTATGACGTACTTTTATCTTCTAATCCTTTACCACACAATCTGGGTCCGTATCCAACAACCATTCTTAAATCTTAACCTGCTAAATGAGTGAAACGAAAATTTCAAGCCGATAGTAAGAATCCAAATTGTGCTGTTTTTGTTTTGATTTGTTTTGGGGGATAGTGTAGATAAAAGTGTTTACCGGATTGTGTAGATAATAGATCAGACTGCACAATTCTGTGCAGTCTGATCTTGATCTACACTGCCTGCAAAGCCTAAGGGGTTAAATTAACTCAAAGCCTTATTTTAGATTTAGAAGGTAGCGCAACTTCTGATTGGCTAACCCATTTGGTTAAGCCAGTAATAAACTATGTTACTTTCAAACTTAGAAAATTCTTGAAGAATAAGAATGTCCTTAAGAATGGTTGGTTAATACGAACCTCAATGTTAAACGACCTTTGGGAAGAAGCGTTTTGAAAAGAGATGTGGGAAAAGGAGAAAATGCTGGTTACCAGCATTTTCTCCTTTTCCTAAGAGTTAATCCATTACAATACATGCAATTTTTGAGACACTACATGTCAATAACACTGACATAAGGGAGAAATCTTTGAGGAAAAAAGCTGCAAGTTTCTGTTTCACATGCAAAACGCATCGAGGGAGCGATCGTTAGAATTTGTTTGTTGAAAGCACTTTTTCTTAATACTGTTTTCAGAAGTTATCGGTTGGTTGACTGATTGTATGGTATTTAAAACGCCATTTCCATTTTTTTTTTTTTTCAATAATATCGCGGCTGCCAGTGCACCTATCCATGCTTTTCTCGATTTTCTTGTTACCAATACTTCGCACAATATTCGGGCTGCTTTCCCACATAACCATTGTCGAAACAATGACCTGTCATGAGAGATGAATTAATCCTGTCGCAATGACTATCATAAATCCAAATTGGCCGAGTTCAGGATTCGATCAAAAGTTCTATACAGCAGAGACTTATAAAGTCGTTTTTGTATGTAGAGGGTCAGGGCCTGCATTCATCAACCATTCTCTTGAACGTTCTTAGTCTTATTCTCCAGAATTTTCCAAACTTGAAAGTAACACAACTTCTGATTGGCTAAATCATCTGGTTTAGCCAATCAGAAGTTGTGTTACTTTCAAATCTAGAAATTTCTTGAGAATCAGACAAAAATAGTCTTGAGAATGGTTGGTGAATACAGACCCTGATACTTTTTTTCAAAAGTGAAGATCAACGATCAGATTGTAGGATTTGTAACATGTGATCTACACTAACCGGAAAGGCAACTAAAGTTGTGAAAGGCACTTTACGGGTTTATACTTTTGGGTAGTTCACCGTGTGGATGTCGAAAATGCACAGGGTTTGAGAACTGAGTATCAATCAACATATGAGCCACGCTCTGGCAAACTGGGACTTAATGCATCTCTGTGATACATGCTACCAATTAACCCATCACATAATTATGGATCCATCATAGCCACTTTTTTGAATAACCGACTTAATCATGAAGTAGACTGGTCCTTGGGACATTGACAGAATATTGACCAATAGCTAAAAGTTTCGACCCAGGTCAGCCTGCGCTGCGCAGGCTGACCTCGGTCGATACTTTTGGCAGATGCAGTAAGCCCCTTTTTCAAAGAGCATGGCTCATCTATATTTGACCAATCAAATACTAACACCAGACCGCAATCTGATCTTAACCTTCATTATCTGTCTGCTTTGAGTTCAATACCATACTGCAGGATTGGAATTAAAAGTTTGGGTACCTTTTTGAATTTTCAAAACTTTCGATTTACGCAGTTAGGCTGTTTTTGCGCCCTGCACTGACGGTTGCGAATCATCTCGGTGCATCATTCACGGAGTTTAATTCACTGCTGATAAGCCAATGGAAAATATCTCACATTCTTTGAAACAGGTAATTGAAGAATGAAGTGTTTGACACTCACAAGAACAAAGTATTGTCTAATTATAGAAACTTAATTAAGACAGACGGAAATAGCGGCTTCTGCCCCCACCTCCACCCAGCACTTGAAATTCTTTATGTTCGTTCTTAACATAGAAAAAAAAAAAAAAAAAGAGATACTAAGATCTGGAGCAAACGACAAATTTTAGCAATTTAGACTTGACAAAAAATTAAAAGCATTTGCAGCCGACAAACTGTATGTGACTTAAACTTTGGGACATTTCTTTGAAAGGGTACAAAACATTGTGGGAAAAGGGAAAGCATTTTCTCCTTTCCCCCCATGTTTTCAAAAACCCAGAATTCTTTGATCAAACTGCACAAAACCGGAGTCTGATCTTAGACCTACAATGCCGATATGCTGAGGGGAGGAAAGTAGAGAATAGCAACCTCGACATTGCAGATCGTTGATTTCTTTTGTCGGTGTCCATGTGGAAGAACGGTTCGAAAAAAAAAAATACCAGTGCCTAATTTATCAGTTTTGAGCATAACTCTTTAGCAAACGACAATTTTTTGAACTAGACCAAATTCAAAACATTTGCAGACGACAAATTAAATGTTGCCAAATTGATAATTTCTGTCTCTGATGGGGTAGAAAACATTGTGGGAAAAGGAGAAAATGCTGGTTACCAGCATTTTCTCCTTTTTCTACAATGCTTTCAAAAGCGTTTTCTTTTAGGATGGCTAAAACTCGGGATTGTGTGGTAAAGGGTTAAAACCGCCCCTTTACCCTTATCCTGCTAAATAAATGAAATGAAACTTTCAATCCGATAGTAAAAACCCAAGCTTTCCTACTTCAAAGGTAGTTTTGGAGGAAAGATATCTTCTTATCGGACAGTGTAGATCCAAGATCAGACTGCACGTTCTGTGCAGTCTGATCTTGATCTACGCTCTCCGCAAAAGGTCAGCGAGTCGCGCTTTACAGCCTAAGGGTTAAAACTGTGACCTTAATCACAGAGACAGCGAATATCATGTCAAACAATTGATAAGGTCCAGCAAGATATTTCTTTCAGAAGAAAATAAAGCCTCAAATATATTTCGAAAAATATGACCATCGCGCACTTTGTAAGTACATATTTTACAGGTAGATCTAGGGTAAAATTCAAACTGATTTTGAGGGTTACTCCAAAAATAGCTAAACAAGTCGGTAAAAAAACGTTCCAGGAAATTTCAATCTCGTTTAAACACTTTACTCTCTGAATATAACCTTTTTCGTCTTGGAGCATTTAATTTTGAAAATATAGCGGTAAAAAAAGGTGAACTGCCCGTAAGGTGCCATTCTCCCTCTGTAACCGTGTTTATTTGCACCTGTATCCATGGGCAGAAAAAACACCTTACTTGGTATTTCATTACGATGTTTTCGGAATAGTTAACTGCAATTTTGTCTCGTACTGCAACGTGTTACAGCTGATAAAAATTACAGCATGAGATGGTTCATTTAAAACACCCTCGCTGAAAAACAATTTTCCAATGACGAATAGTAGCATTATCTCAAACGTGATTTCTATTTTTTGTTAAACGTTAATGAGTTTTTGGTTTATGTAAAGTTCATCTGGTGATTTTACATACTGTTGTTAAATGAATTATCAGAAAGATTTTCTTGTGTGTTTTGAAGAAGAAAGAAGGTTTTACATCGGTTGCTCTCAAAATGGACGTCATCACATTTAGCAAATTATGTATAATCGAATTCCTGTTCGTAACAAATCCATTGCCATATATACATGTTTAAATAAGATAAACACAATGACAGTCCAGCCCCAATAGCTCAAATGCTAGTGTATAAGACTTGTAAATGTCAAATCTCGGATCAGTTGAGGTTGTGGCTTCGATTCAAACGGCTGGCCAACTAAAATTACTGAAAAGTGTCTAGGATCAGACGTAAAACCGATGTCCCGTATGATAGTGCTATACACTGAGCGCGTTAAAGAACAAGGCGTAACTTAGAATGGGTGTCTTTGTCCCGTATCTTGCACTATTCCTGTAACATAACTAAAAACATTCTGGGGGCGTCGCCTAAGTGGGCAACCGGTGGCGACGATAAATAAACGAATATCAATCAAGCAAACACAATGACAGAATGACACAAAGGGGTTTGGCCACAATTTCTCTCATTTAAGGTTTGGTCATTGCCTTTTTACGTTTACATGCCAAGGCACATCGGTCTAGCATGGCAGCTCGAAAACTTTCCAACATTACAAAAAAATAAATTCGAGGTCTTGATGTGGACAGCCACAGTTGGGTACATTTATCTATTTTATGATATTATTAAACATATGAATATATAAAATATTTATTGCAGTTCTAATCTAGTGTACCCCTGTAATCCTTTACCGAACTATGCCGGGTTTATTGACCGAAAAGTAGCATGCTGGTTACCAGCATTTTCCCCTTTCCCCACAATGTTTCATATCCTTCAAAGACGAAACTCTTTGACTGAGCGACTTTCATTTGTCGTTTGCGAAGACTTCCACACGTAATTTTCGAAAGAGATAAACTATTGCAATGTCCCGTTGAAATGTGTGGCAGGTTTTATGAATCACTCTCTATATGGCCCGCAACATGCGAAATGAGACCTTCGGACATTAGTGTAAAGTGTCGTCCCGGATTAGCCTGCGCAGTCCGCGCAGGCTAATCCGAGACGGCACTTTACGACTACTTAAGATTTTTTCATACAGTAGACTTTCGTGAAACAGAAACTCGCACAAAAAACGGGAACTGTCGTCTCGGATTAGTCACAGACTGCACAGGTTTATCTTGGACAACACACTTTTGCGCATATGTCCGAAGGCCTCTTTTTCGTGTGTTGCACGCCAATTATAGCCCTAACATAATTTATAGAGAGGCTCTTTTGGATTCCTTAAAAGTTTCCGACGGTGCAGAAAGGCAAATCTTTGGTGCAGAAAGGTGAATCTTTTGCAGAAAGAGGAGGTATCTTTCGGGTAAAGCAAGAGAAACATTTTTGGAAAAGGAGCAATTTCCTGTCACATTTTCCCACGACGTTTGCAAAACTGTTATGCCACGTGGGCATACAAGTTAGTGTTAGATTTATGATGGTATAACCATAGAAGTATCAGATTTACACTTTTTATGTTAAAGCCCCAATAGCGGCCAAAAGGAAACAAAGCGGATATTAAAGTGCATTTAGATTTAAATCATACCATTTAAGAGTATGAAAATTATTGTAAAGATGACAATCTCTTATTGTACGGTCGTTCAAAGTGTAAGTCGCCGTTAGAAAAATGAATTATAAAATCAAGTAAAAAGTGAACATAAGATAGGGAGACCTGGCAACTTTTGACCTACTTTTAAAATTAATTTTTCTTTCAGCGACTAAAACTTGGGTTTTAACACCTGCATTGTGTTCACTTTTGGATGCAATTGGGGCTTTAACATATTACAACTTGAGGACGACTGCTTTTGTTTTGAAACACGAAAACTGTGATAAATATGGCAATAAAATTAGAATTGTTGCCCATCATGGGAATTTTCCCCTTTAACCGGAGTGTATTGACATACACAAATGTATTGTAATGAGTCATGCTCTGTGAAAGGGGCTTAATTCTTTACCAAACGACAAAATGTTGGACTGGACCAAATTGAAAGCGTTTGCAGACGACAACTCAATTCTTGCTAAAATGGTGATTTCTGTCTTTGATAAGGTAGAAAACATTGTGGGAAAAGGAGAAAATGCTGGTTACCAGCATTTTCTCCTTTTCCACAATGTTTTCAAATGCCTACCATGTCAGGGTCATTAAAGTCGGGATTGTGTGGTAAAGGCTTAATGCATCTGCAAAAACTATCGACCAGGTCAGCATGCACAATCGGCGCAGGCTGCCTTGGGTTGAAACTTTTTGTTATTTGTAGATTTTCTACATGTCAGAGGACCAGTGTACCTTATGATTTAGTCGGTTGTTATATGTGGATTTTGGTGTTTGGTATGGATCTGATGCGATGACTTGCCTGGTATAATGCATCGTGGAGATGCGTTAAACCCCCTTTGGCCAGAGCATATACATTAATGACCTTTATTTAACAATGATTTTTCCACGTCGCTATTTGTTTCAGGAAGAAATATGTTAAATTTAGAACTTTTTTTTTTTGTGGTAAAGAGTTAAACCGTATTTGAGACGTTTTAAAGTTGTACGTCCTTTGGCTTTAACCTGCTAAATGAATTAAATGAACTTTCAAGCCGATAGTAAAAATCCGAAAAATGGCTATTTCAAAATAGATATCCTAACCGGACAATGTAGATCCAAGATCAGGCTGTACGTTCTGTGCAGTCTGATCTTGATCTACACTGTCTGCAAAACGTGAGTGAGTCGCGCTTAGCAGCGTAAGTGTTAAGAAATAAAATACAATCACCATAGGAACACGAATGAATAAATGATTTTTTTTCTCCATTTGCCATCATTTACATGTACTTGTTCTTAACCTGCAGGCAAATATAAAATATAAAGCAAAGTTGTATTTAGTCTGGTACCCCGCCGTACTTCAAGAGTACGTCAGGCAAAGCGCAATAATGGCGCCCCCGTTGGTACTATGCAGAGGTAACGGGATATTGTTATTTCACTTGATCAAATCGGACTTTAGGCTGAATTCAAAAAAGATTGCTTGCAATAAAGTAATGGCAGTTAGTTTTTTTTAACTGTCTTTCTTATTTAGCGAGAAAAAAAACTTCATATCAGAAAATGTTTTAAGTATCCGAAATGTCAGTGGACCTGTATAACGTCCGAAAACAGGGCTACTTTTAAAATGATTCATAGTCAAATTTATATTTAAACCATACCCCAACAGCACGTTTTAGATTCGGTAATGTATATTTTTTACAAAAATGATTTCATCTTTTCATTCATTCACTGATCAAACTGGATCATATGAAATTGGGGGGAAAAAAAAAAGCACGAAGGGCTACGCTTGAGGACGCCATGGAGGCCGCCATTATTGCGCTTTGCCTGACCCGATAACGTACTGGTAGGGGCAGGTAGTCCAGACTAAGTTGTATCTAGATCTATATATTTTCTTACTGTTCTCTTCCCCGTCTACTTTCGGCATTGGGCAAAATGTGGACTGATCGTAGATGCATTCGGCATACCTCGGGTGATCCGGTGATCAAATCCCTCGGCTGTATCACGTAGCTTGATATGCACCTACACGGTACATTTCGCACATCTCCGGAAGCACACCGCTTTACCGTTATTGAAATTGTAAGGCTCCTCTTTAGAAAGAACACATGAGTAAATTTTCTGTCGTCATCTTTCTAAGAGTATTTCAGTCGGCAAACAGTTTTTACATTCAATTTTTAGCGTGGTTTATCAATTCCGTTAGGAGCTTTCATCGAGAGATCGATAGAAGTGAATAACTTCACAGTGGTTGTTCATGTCGCTGCTAAGCGATCTACAGGGGCGCTGCCATGTTTAAGATCATGTGATTGGTAGTTCAAAATGGAAGTCTCCTTTATACAGACGAGGTTAGATGTAGGTACGGAATCGGTCGAGTTGTGACGAGTGATCGTAGATGTAAATCAAACATTGCTAGACAATCGTCCAATCAGAATACGCTGTAACATGACGTCATTTCCCCAACATTCCAACACAAGGATTAGGAATACATAAAGGGTAGTGTCGCCAGATTTCAGAAAGAGAAGTTGTCTGAAAATTTAGCGACTGGTAATTTATGAAAAGGCAAGACTTTTCATTTTATGACAAGATACGCCTCGAAAGAATAGCAGAGTTTGATTAAACTGCAATTAATTGGTGACTAAAGTTCTCGTCATTATTATCAGTATTACTTGTGAAGTATCTTGTCACTTTGGTCTAGATATCTGGATTAAGCGGCTTAGCTTAATGATACATGTAAATAATCTATTACATTCAAATACCACTGTTGACTCTTCTGCTGTGGACAGCTTTTGAAAATACTGTTGGAGAAGGAGGGACCATTGTAGACAACTGCTCATGTTTTTCATGTCATCCATTTGCAGACATTTATTTTTTCTTTTAGCTGGTTTATCAAGTTACATCAGTTAATTTTTACGTCCGGTGACACGTTGACCAAACTTTCGTTTTCAGTCCGATCATTTCTTTTCCTTTTTCCATTCGGACGTCACTTTGTCAAAAATGTCGCCTCATTTTTAACAAAGTAATGTCCGAATGTATAAAAGGAAAAAAAATCGGGTTGGAACTCAGGCTGTGCGGCCATATGAATTACACCGAGCCCCAGTAGCTCAGTCGGTAGCGTGCAGGACATGAGAACAGGAAGTCGCTGGCTCAATCCCCGGCTCTGCCAAATTTTTTCCGAGGATTGATGACAGTCATTGCGACAGGATTCTTTCATCTCTCATCGCTGACAATTGTTTCGACATAGATTGTGTGGGAAAGCAGCCAGTGGCTTAAGAAGAATATTGTGCGGAGTACTGCTAATAGTTCTAAACTCCAGGAAAGCATGGATAGGTGCACTGGCCGCAGCGATATAACTGAAGTAATGTTGAAAACGGCGTTAAACTCCAAAACAGACAAACACACAAACCATATGAATTACACCTATCTAAGTTAATTCTTGCTTTTCTTATTCGGCGCTCATCTATTGTGGAATTTTAACCCCTAGACTGCTAAGCGCGACTCACTGACCTTCTGCAGACAGTGTAGATCAAGATCAGACTGCACAGAACGTGCAGTCTGATCTTGAGTCTACACTGTACGATAAGAAGATTTCTTTCCGCAGAGAATGACACTGAAATAGCAGAATTTGGGCTTTTACTGTCGGCTTGAAAGTTTCACTTCAGTAATTTAGCAGGATTTATCTATCGATAGAATGTAATCTACATGTCCAAATTTAGCACGTCCCTATGTTCGCTATTACCACTGCAGTATATGTGGGAAAAGCGAAAACGTTTGCAGGAAAAGGAAATGTCTTTCAAAAGCAATATTTATGAAATTGTTGGCAAACAGGAGAAATTGCTTATAATTGCTCCTTTTCCTGCAATATTTAGTAGCTATTCGAACTGTCAAGAGCACACTATCATAGGCTATTCTACATGTTTTAGTAAACAGATTTATATAGCTAACCCCGAGTAATTGGCAAATGAAATGGCAAACTCACTATCATGAGGTACAAACCTCATACAAAATTTGATTGGTTGACCAAGCTGCATGAAGTTGATGCTTTTATATGACCATTAAAAGCGAGGTTATTATCTGGCGATTGGTGTACAATGTGTGGAGATTGCACTCCCAAATAGTCCCACATAAGTTTGTTATTTGTTACTTTCTGAAAATACAGTCAGGCCGCGATACACCGACCATCGTTATACCGGCAAACTCAGTTAACGACAAAAGAACACTGGGAACAAACCTCACCTAACGTAATTTTGACCCGTTTGAACGACATATTCAAGTACCGACACCGACGGACATTTGTCGGAACAAATCTTCGAAAATTCAATGAATTTTGCTTCAGTTTATCGGAATTTTCTCAGCCCGTGTTTTACGGTTGTTGACATGCCGTAAAGGGTGTCGTAAAATCCTTTATCCGCAGTTGTCGTAAACAATATAGGTTACACAATAAACTCGATTATCGATTTTTTACACCTTCTGATTAATATTGTTTAATGTAAATAAAATGCCTTTGGCAAGTTTTTCACACTTAAATTTAACTATGTACCGGTGTTGTATGTTTTATTGAATTCGGTTGTTATGTTCTGTGCAATTTCTCTTTTTGTCAGGATGTTTTCCTAAACCTTTCACTGCAGAGTCGTTAAAACAAGGGATTGAGTGGGAAAGGACTAATTAAATAAGGAAAATTCGTCTGCAAACAATTGATTTGGTTTAGTACTATACAAAATATGCGTTCTTTTTGTGTAATTGTTAAACCATGGCTTGTATATGAATATGTTTGCTGCAAATACATGCACATGTTAATAAATATTTATTTTCAATTGTGTTTTTATCGCAAAAATTGCCGACTTGTCCCAATCCGTAACGTAATACGTAAACTTCCCAGCTTTTAGCCTGTTCCTGTTTACAACTTTCACTTCCTGTCTAGTCCGTCATTTCTCGCCGACATCCCGAAAAATCTCCTGCTCCATTACAACGACTGACTCAGTTACCGACAGGAATTGTGTGGGGACAAAGTATGTCGTTATAACGGGGTTTGACTGTACAATATTTACACGCGTGTATAGCGGATTTACGAGTATTGTTCGGGCAAACGTTCATATATTGGCTTCGGTGGTGTTGCTAATCCTTGCATAGAGAGTATAATTATTTTGCTTCGTTTTTTATTCCCAAGTACTTTGATTGGTGAGAAAAAAAAATGAAAAGAAAACAATGCAAATCGTTGACATCAATAAATGAGCCATGCTCTTTGAGAAGGGATCTTAAGGGCTAAATGCATCTGCGAAAAAGTATAGACCCAGGTCAGCCTGCGCATTTCGAGCAGGCTGACCTGGGCCGAAACCTTTCGCTATTGGTCAATTTTTCTGTATGCCCAAGGACCAGCCTACCTCATGATTAAGTCGGTTGTTTAAAAGAAAATGCTATTATGGATCCGCAGGCTGACCTGAGTCGATATTTTTCACAGATGCATAAAGGCCCCTTTTCACAGAGCATGGCACATATTCATTACGTAGGCTGCTCTGTAATAGATACATTTATACAATCTTTATCTTATCTCTTTCCGATGAAAATCCATCATTGCTTTACATGATCTCCTAATACTTGTGCTCAATTCTGGCTTTGGTAAGCATGATACGTGCAGCTCTTCAAAAAGCTCAAACGAATACCTGTCTAGGTTCTGGAAGTCGCAGTTACTTCTGATTTATTCTCAGTAGTTAAAGAGACTGTTTGGCTGGCGTGGTCACCAATGAAAGCCTCACTTGCTTCCTTCGCTATAAAAGGGAAGCTCTGGTGCACACCCAGTTCAATTTCCTGTTGTTTATTTAACAAACACGAGATAGGCACAATTCGCATTTTCAAAAAAAAAATACAGTCTGTAATCAGATTTGTCTGCTAGAATCTTCTTTTGCCAAATCGAACAGAACAGATTTGTGATATATAGAAAAAAAGCCAATGCCGGTTTAACCTTTGCATTTCCAAATAGATAAAATTTATTTTTCTTTTATCTACACATACATGCAAATCAAACAGTGTAGATTCCTCGCCCAACTGCACGGTTTGTGCGGCCTAGTCTTGTCTACACTGTTTTCAAAGGAATAGAATGCAGGGGCGTAGCTAGCCCAACATAAAGTATACGCATAAGCAATGCCGAAGATATTTATCTGAGGTACGAAACTGCGAGGGGGGGGATTTTCCAGGAGGGTCAGGAGGACTTTCTCCAGATTTGTTTTGGACTGTAGAAGCTATTTGGTAACTTCTGGGTTTTTTTTTTAGGCAAAATTGTCTTTCTTTTCTTTGATTTTGTTTTAAGTGTACTAAACTGCGTTTTTGCACACAGCCAACTACACCCTTAAACTGGGATTACAGAGCAATAATTTGCGCATCCGTTTTGTTTGAAATTACCGGTTAGCACCGAAAGACATGACGTAGGTCCGGAGTTAGTGCGTAAACACCGGACTACTTCGCTTGGAAATGTATCATTACGCGCTCCTAAACAGAGCGTTCAAACCCAAACATTAGTTTTTGTTAGACCTAAACAAACGTATTTTATTAAACCGGCACAGACGATAGATAGGGAGTTAGCTACGAGGTTTTTGGAAAAGGACAAACGAGATTTTTGTACGATCTTACCTTCCTAATTTATGAAGTCTTTATTGCCAGCTGGCGTTATTCAAATAATTCACCTAGTTTGTTTATTTGATTTACGTAAAATTGAAGAGTTGACCTTTCGAGTGGCGCAGACGCCACGGGTGTTAAGAAAGATTGTAGTTATGCGGTAAAATCACCCGTGTGAAATACCTTCTCGATAAGAACGTTCGCTTTACTTCCAAATAACTTCTCTTGAAACTTATTGCAGCTTAACTTTTTCGTGAAGAGTATAAGCTCTTAGGTCAAGAAAGGTCATTTAAAAATGTAACAGCATGTTTTCACCGTTTTTCATGACCTTTATAGATGTATCTGCTTATTCCTTTGAGGCACATTTACCCCTTAACAGATGACAAAATTTTAGAAATAAAAAGCATTCGCAGGCGACAAATAAATGAGCCATGCTCTGTGAAAAGGGGGCTTAGTGCATCTGCAAAAAGTATCGACTCATGTCAGCCTGCGCGGACTGCGCAGGCTGACATGAGTCGATACTTTTTGCTGTTTGTAAATTCTCTGCCCAAGGACCAGTCTCCCTCATGATTCAGTCGGTTGTTCGACAAGATTGATTTTAAGGATCTATAATTACGCGATGACTTAGTTGGTATAATGCACCACGGAGATGCATTTAACCTTCTTTTGCCAGAGCACTGCTCAAAGGAATGTGAAATGGTCGAAGCATTGAGGACTATGGAGAAATAAGAAATGCTTGTTACCACCATTTTCTCCGTTTCCCACGTTTTTAAAAGTTTTTTTTTTTCTCAGGGTTTGGTAAAGGTTTGCAGTTTCAATCTTCTCCCCCAATATTATCTAATATTTTTTCAATTATTCGTCGAGGAGGACATCATTGTATCAAATCTTTCAAATCAATTTTTTTTTTTACTGTCATATGAAGAGGAGTTGACATTTGAACGGTGCTCTGGCAAAATAGTATTTAATGCATCTCCGTGATGCATTATACCAAGCAAGTCATTACATAAGTATAGTTCCATAACAAACATTTTGGCTAAAAACTGACCGAATCATGAGGTAGAATGGTCCTGTGGCATGTAGCAGTTTACAAGTTGCAAAACGTTTCGAGTCATTTCGGCCTGACTTTGGTCGATACTTTTTTGAAGATGGATTAAACCCCTTTTTTCACAGTGCATGGCTCATATGTTTCAATAACGGTATGCTTAAAGCAGTATGGAGTGCTTTTGAAGGACAGTACTGATCAGCCTGCACAAAACCTGAAGTCCTATCTTTGGTTCAAATTGTCTGACTATCTAATACTTTTGAGATATTGTGTCCCTTATTGAAATTGCAATGTTTGGCTTATTCGGTTATAAGAATTGTACATTCCACTAACCCTTAAAGCTCCAATTCGACAAGAATAGATTTTCATTTCTGGAATGAACCACCAAAAAAATTACCTCTGTTAAATTAATATCTGCCGGAATTTCTCTGCGCAGCGGACAGTGTATATGAACCACGCTCTGTGAAAAGGGGTCCGCGCAGACTGACTTGGGCCGAAACTTTTCCCTATTGGTCAATTTTCTGCATGTCAAAGGACCAGTGTACCTCATGAATCGGTCGATTGTTATACAAAATGGATTTTACGGACCCACAATTGTGCAATGACTTGCTCGGTATCATGGATCACGGAGATGCATTAAGCCCCCTTTTGCCAGAGCATGGCTCAAATACAAAATCTTGATCAGTAAGAGGGCCATAAAGATTTCATCAAATCCGAATTTTTATTGACTTATATGTATTTTTCAGTGCGTAAGAATTTTTTTACCCAGATTTCTGATCAAGCGATCAGATTCAGGAGAATTATATTCTTAAATAGCGAGGTTCGTTGTCCTGACATCAAAACCCAGGGGTATAATTGTTTCGCTAAAGTCTGGTGACGTCGCAGTTGACGTCAATGTAAAAAAAAAACTTTTTTTTCGAGAATATTGATCACGTTCTAAACTGATCTATTTATATCGTATCACTGAGTATGGAGGTTGAAAATATACATTTCAATGACAGGTTCATTTTGCTTTATTTTCACATAAGTTTCATAACTATAGCTTAACTCTTTACCACACAATCCCGACTTTTAACGACCCTAACGAGAACTAAGCCTTTTGAAAACATTGTGGGAAAAGGAGAAAATGCTGGTGACCAGCATTTTCTCCTTTTACCACAATGTTTTATATCCTCCCCGCAAAGAAATTTCAATTTTTCATTCACATTTGTTTTGTCATCTGCAAATGCTTTTAATTTGGACTAGTCTAAAATTTTGTCGTTTGGTAAAGAGTTAATCTTTCTAAAGCCACAATAAATTAACCCTTTACCAAACGACGAAATTTTGAACTGGTACAAACTGAAAACATTTGCAGTCGACAAATCAAATGTTGCTTAACTGATGATTTCTGTCCATGATGGAGTAAAAAAACATTGTGGGAAAAGGAGAAAGTGCTGGTTACCAGCATTTTCTTCTTTTCCAGCAATGTTTTCTAAAGGCTTCTTTTTCAGGGTCGTTAAAATTCGGGATTGTGAGGTAAAGGGTTAAAAGGTAGAGTTGGAAATACACGTTAGTCTATGGGAATTCTGACTTTGCTGAAATATTTATAACCAATAATTGTACACTTGCTGCAAAAGAGGGTTTAATTCATCTCCGTAATGCATTGTACCAAGCAGTTTGCCACATAATCTTGGATCCATAAATTTTTTTTGACGAACAACTGACTGAACCATGAGGTAGACTTGTCCTTTGACAAGCAGAAAATTTACAAATAGCAAAAAGAATTCGAACCATGTCAGCCTGCATGTACTGCCCAGGCTGGCATGGGTCCGAATATATATATATATATATATATATATATATATATATATATATATATATATATATATATATATATATATATATATATATTTTTTTTTTTAGCAGATGCATTGGGCCTCCTTATCACAGACCATGGCTCAGCCATAGTTCAAAGGCTCTTTAATAGTTGATTAAGCAGTCAAAAATTTACACGACCAAAGTTCGAGAGAATTAGTAATAAGCAGAAATATTACACCGTGGTCTTTGTGACCGAAAGGCCCACCCGGACAGTGACGTCATACCAGATTTAAACCCGCTGTTTATATGTTGGGTGGGCTTATAGGATATACCACCTCGACAGTAATTAGAAATAAGCTGATTGAATGGGATACATATCTTACTTCAGTCCCTGAAAGTGCCACGTCCATGGATATGAATATTTTAGTCAAGAATCGAGAGGTACAAAATGCAAAGACATGGATATTTGTTAAAGTCAGAATACCTCACAAAATATAGCACAGTGTAGATCCAAGATCACACTGCACGTTTTGTGCTGTCTGATCATGGATATACACTGTCTCAAAAGCGAATTAAGTTATGCCTTATACTCTGAAGGTGGATATGTAATTTTAAACTTGTAATTTTAATGATCCACCGCGGAGTTCTAAATCAATTCACAAGTCAGATAATCACTTAGTGCAAATGCACCTTCTGGGAGAAAGCCAAAGATATTTCCTTACTCATTATGATTAAGGCTAAACCTCACATTCCCGAGCTTTAATGACTGTGAAGTATTGTTTATCGTAATTTGAAAATTGTTTTTAAATATCTTTGGTGAGTTTGAATGCTTGACAAAATTATCAGGAAGAAGACTAAAGTCCATGGATAACTTTTAAAATGGTTATTAAGGTCTAATTATTATTATTATTATTATTCCAAACAAAAGTAATGATAAAAAAGAATTATGTACAGTGGAATTCATCATCATCATCATTATTATTATTATTATTATTATTATTTCAAACAAAAATAATGATTAAAAAAAAACAACATTTATGTACAGTGGAATTTGTAAATTGCTTTTGATATACGAGTACATGTATGATTTTGTTTACGCATGCCTGAAAAATCACGTGAATACTCTACGAATAGATTTATACCGTTACTAACGGGATAGAAAAAGGTGAAGGAAATTCTTGTAAAAAATGACAAGTTTTTCTTGCTTCCGAACCTATATTTTTTACCGACTCCGGCCATAATACCCCTCATTAAAAATAAATATATCGTCTTGTCGATTGCCGATTTCGAAAGTTTACTTTCATTTTGCGTTTTGCCATCTGGTTAATAGTTCCTTTAATGCATCTTCGTAACGCACTATACCATGCAAGTCGTCGCATAATACATGTATTTGAATCATTGTTGAAAAAACAAGCTAATTCATTGTGGTAGAATGATTCTTTAACATGCGAAAAATAGCAAAAAGTTTCGACTTACATCAGCCTGCGTGGACTGCGCAAGCTGACGTCGGTCGATACCTGTTGCAGATGCGAGTACACACTTGTACACAGAGCTGGATTTATGCTCTGTGAAAGGAGGGCTTAGGCATATGTATCTGCAAAAAAATATCGACCCAGGCCAGCCTTCAGAGTGCGCGCCGGCTAACCTGGGTCGAAACTTTTTGCTATTGGTCATTTTTAGGAAGTTAAATGACCAGTGTAGTTCATAATTCAGTCGGTAGTTAAACAAAAAGGATTTTATGTATCCGCACTTATGTAATAATTTGCTTGGTATCATGCAGTACGGAGGTACATTAAACCCACTTCAACCAAGGCGTGGTTCAAATATTAAACTACATCGAGTGCAGACATTCCTCGGTAAATCCAAAACCTTATTTGTCCCTCGACCCTAAAACACGTCGAATATTTTCGGTACTAAATAATAAATTCGAACTCAAGAAGTCTCAAATGACAGTAAACAGAAGAAAAGAAACAATTAACCCTGTCCGTCGCTAAAGGTAACGAAGCAAATAGGTCAAATAATAAGCCACGATTTTAAACAATAAGCCTTGGTTGTTAACCTCTAATGATGGTACCAGAACTCGGCGGGCACGTGTTTTTCTATCCTTCGACGAAGTGTACCTGATAAACCAACAAAACATACTAAATGATGATGTACTCTTAATAGAGAATTTTTGACCGATGCGAATATGAATTTGAAATACAGGATTTCCGTTTTCTAATACTCAGTGGTTGCAACAAGTGATCAAATTACTAACTACTTAAATAAAAAAAATGTAGAAAACGAACTTTAACACCGGTATTACAAATACTGAACACTGATCATTGTTTGATCTATGGATGATGGAAAATGAGAAAGTTTGTTACGTGCGATTTCTTCCTTTGACACAATGTTTTCAAACGTGATCTACTTGATGACGTAAAAGATTGTTTTTAGATGGTACAGTCATGAGTTACAGCTTCGTGTGCTGCACGACCAATACAGTAGCCTACAAATATCCGAACAGCACTAAAACTGCAGCCCATAATACCACAAGTAACAATTAGATTTGGTACCGTCTTTGAAATGGCTGTATGCTGCACATAGGAGAGAGAATATTGCCCAAGGAGATATATAGATCATTAAGCAATTGGTAAAATAACGTGCTTCTGTCCTTACAACTCACCCTGCAAAGAAAGACAACAAAAGATTACCTCCTTCGAGTAATTGGCAGAATTACGTTCTTCTCTTGATATTTTTACTTTTTTCATAGTTGTCTACATGGTCGCCATATAATTCATAGAAAAACGTTCTTCCCTCGATATTACTCAAGTGTGGATAGAACTCTGTCTCTCAGTGCTTTGTACAAAACCTTACCTCTTTAAAAATTGCGTGTTGTATCGAGGAGTGAAGGGAAAGACACAAATTCTGAAGGACATTATAAAGGGTAATAAAGCCACACGTATCTAAGTGCTGGTTGGATATCTGGCTGTAAGTGGTATTATCTGGCATTGCAAGGTAGGGAATTAAAATCGCAATAAACATTCATTGGGATAATGCTTCCTCATTGTTGAAGAGTCTGGTCCCTTACTCTATTCTATCATTGTACCTTCTTTGTAAGGGCTTGAATTTGTCAATGCTGGATGATGTCGACACCATAGCACGAGTTTACGACGACCCATGTCGTTCCCCGTATCTCCCTTTTCAGGGATGTTTTTTCCCTGCTCTGTCTTAAAGATAATCCTTAAAGCCAGGGAGAAAAAGCCCTGTAAAAATTTGATAGACTTTAGAATGGTTCAGAATTTAGTCAGCTATGTAAACATAGATAAATTACCGATACATATCGGAAATCTTTGATTTAAAACCGGAAACATCAAAACACTGATTTCTTTGATGGCCTCCAGAAAATAAAATGCATTTTCTATCGGTCGTAACCTATGCAACCGTCAGGGGCATTATTTGGCATGAAGATATAAGAATGATTATAGTTTAATAAAATCAAGATGCAATGGGTTAAAAACTGGCTGAAAACGAGTATGGATGTAACTTTAATCAGTGTACCAATAAGTGTTGATGCTGCTATCTTAAAAGGTGTCAACGATGACACCTGTCATTGCCCGTCTCTCCCTCTTCTCAGGGAAAAGTTCTTTTCGCCTTGTCACTGCACTGACTTTAGGTTGAAAAATCTTAGAGTTTTTCAACGTTTTGTGATACTGCTGTACTTAAATGAGTCCACTACGACCCCTTTTTCAGGGGAATTTCCGGTTCCCTTGGGTCCGTTTTCACCAAACATTCTTATGAACATTCTTAGCCTTATTCTCCAGAATTTTCTAAATTTGAAGGTAACGCAATATATGATTGGCTAAACCATTTAGCTTAGAATTTGTGTTACTTTCAAATTTAGAATATCTCAGCTACAAAGAATAGGAATGTTCTTAAGAATAGTTGGTGAATACGGACCCTGGTCTCTTTCATTATTGTATTTAGGTTGTAATGGCTTCTGAAATCTTAAAGCTCTTTTAGCTTCTTGATGGTGCAGGTACCTTCAAATGGGTCCACAAGGACCCCGGATTATTTAAAAACATTTATGTACGGCGGAATTTGTGATGTGTTTTTTATTTATGATTTTGTTAATGCCTGCCTGAAAAATCACGTGAGTACTCTAAGAATATATTTATTCCGTTACTAACGGGATAGGAAAAAAATGATACTTGTCACCCGCTTTCTGGTCCCGTGACCGGCTTTGTCTATATCCTCGGCTTGTGTTCTAGTAACTTGAAAATCTGGGTCCTTATTCACGAACCATTCTTAAGAGCGTCCTTAGTCTTATTCTCCAAGATTTTCTGGATTTGAAAGTAGCAGAACTTTAAATTGGTTCAACAATTTGATATAGCAAATCAGAAGTTGAGTTACTTTCAAATGGGGAAAAATCTTGAAGAATAAGTCTAAGAATGTTCCTACGAAAAGTTGGTGAGTACGGACCCTGATAATGTTCGACACCAAAAGGAATCCCAATAATGTAGAAACCAAAGAAAGTGCTAGTTTTGGCAAAAGAGAATTTAAAAAAGGAATTGAGTCGTTCTATGTAAAAAGAGGATCTTCAAAAAGTATCGATCCATATCAGCCTGCGCAGTCCGCGCAGGCTGATATGGGTCGACACTTTCTGTCTTTGGTAATTTTTTTGCCTTTCAAAGGACCTTCCTACCTGTCGATTCAGTCGGTATTTACGAAAATTGGTCTATCTTGTGTGGCACTTTGCTTGGTATAATGCATTTCGAAGATGCATTAAACTCCCTTTTCTCAGATCACGAATCAATTATTATTGGTGAATAAAACGAGCCTCTAGTGACAGTAATCCTTTCTGGTAGACGATAAGAAAAAAAAACATAACAATGGTTTCCAAGTGTTCTTGGTTTCGAATAAAGTTTTTCATACCACTTGCGGTTTTAATGATAATTCACTCCCTCCTACATAAGATTTTATCAGCTTGTAAGAGACTGCTTTTGAAAATATTGTCACAAAAGGAGGTGTTGCTCTTGACATAGTCTTTAGAAAATCGTAAAGGTAGTTGAAAAACAAAGCAAGACAATGATGGTACTGAAGCGATAGAGAATCTTGAATCTTTGGAAGGACAGAGTAGTTATAAACTCATGAGTACAATATCTCATCGTGTGCTGTAACCCTTAAACTGATAAATAAATGAAACGAAAATTTCCACTCAACAGTAAAATCCAAATTATTGCGATTTCAAAGTTGATCTCACCGGGAAAAAACACCATATCGGACAATACAGATCCATGGTCAGGCTGCACCTTTTGTACTTGATCTACACTGTCCGCAGAAGTGCCCCGAGTCGCGCTTAGTAGCCTAAAGGGTTACAATTTATAATCAGGGTAATTTTATACGTGCTTTTACCTTGAACATAATCTCTATTTGTGGTCACGCCAGATAGCGTCTGAGAATTACAGGGAGGTGCTGGCCAACCATTGTGGTTTTAGGGAGAGGAAGTTGTCTCAGAGCATTGGACTCTTCGGAATGCGCAAAGATTTTGGATATCATTCTCCTTCCATAGACCTTGGCGGGGAAAAGAACAACATATTTTGCAATACACTATACGAAAAAAGATACGTACATGGCATCGTAGCTTCTAGAATTATTATGTGTTTGGGGATCCAATGATATTTTGCAACAACATTACGATAAAAGGAATAACACTGAGTTTGTGCATTGCCCATTATCTAAATTTTCGACACAGCTTGATTTGGGATAAACACTGCACGTAAAAGGACAATATACAAAGTAAAAAAAGTCCTGCACCCCCTGTGTTTTTTACTGACTTTGATTTTCTTGTGCGAATAATATAAAATGAGGTAGAAATTAGAATCAGGCTCTGCACACACCAACAGACCAGTCTTTTGGCTATGAAATGAATTGAACTGAGGTATCCCTTGACCTTCTGGTAAGTAGGAATATTTTGCTTAGATATTGCTTTCAAATTTTAGAAAAGCGAGAAGCTTTTAACTTTGGTTAAAGCTTGGAAATGAATGTCGAAATAAGACTTACAACAGGCTGAAAGTGACCTGCAGAGAATGGGCACACACAATCAGTCAATATTGCAGACATCCGTCCAGGGTTTACAGAACAGCTTGCAGTCTTCGTCTCTTTACCTCTCACAAGAGAGTGAAACAGCTCGATCAGTAGCCGCTGCCATGAGGTCAAGGGATACCTCAGTTCAGTCCATTTCAGAGGCAACAGACTGTTTTGTTAGTGTTTGCAGCAGCCATATTCTAAGTTCCAACCCATTTCATATCATTCATGCAAGAAAATCAATCCCAGTAAAAATACAGTGTTGCAACACTATTTTTACTATACATGTATATATATATGATAATGGACTACAGATACTTTTTCAATAGGATTCACTGTCGAAGAATTAGGCGATATGAATGTATGAAAAAAAAAAGCCACTCCATCGAGGCGGGGATTTTATTTTCATTGAAATTGAGACTTGACGGTATATCACTTTCAAATTTAATGGAAACCACGATATCCTGTCAATATTCGGTTTTAAAAAAGTAAGATAATGAGTAATCGTAGTTTTATTGTTGTTTAATGTCCATTTATTCTGATATCCTACCAGTTTTGACTGAGAAACAAATTCCATCCATCAAGATAGGAGATTAACGCGCTCTCTACCCTGGATTCCTCTTGAACTCTTTGATATGATCAATATGATAAAAATTCATGAGAGTTTAATTATTTTAATTGAGCAATGCTCTGGTAAAAAGGGTCTTAATGCATCTTCGTGATGCAAGTAAATCATCACGTGATCATGGCCTAGGGCAGCCTGTGCAGACTGCGCAGGCTGACCTGAATCGATACTTTTCGCAGATGCATTTAACTCTGTACCAAACGACAAAATTTCATACTAGACTAGTCCAAATTGAAAGCATTTGCAGACGACAAAAACAGATTCGACTGAAGACTTGAAATTTGTCTTGGGAAGGGTAGAAAACATTGTGGGAAAAGGAGAAAATGCTGGTTACCAGCATTTTCTCCTTTTCCCACAATGTTTTCAAAAGGCCTCTTTCTCAGGGTCGTTAAAAGTCAGATCGTGTGGTAAAGAGTTAAGCCCTCTTTTCACAGAGTAATTAAGAGCTCGATCATTTATTTTAATTGCAATACGAACTGTCCTGGTATATGGTTTAGCCAATCAGAAGCTGTTTTACTTTCAAATTTAGAAAATCTTGGAGAATTAGACTTAGAAAGTTCTTAAGAATGTTTGGTGAATACGGGACCTGAACTTACGGATTTGACAGTGATGCACAGATGTCTTTTTTCACTTTAAATCAATAATTCAGCATAATACGGATATGGCCAAGCCTCAATACTGAATATTTTGTAAGAACAACATGAATGAATAAATGCATCTATTCATTCAGAAGAGAGTGTAGTGTTAGAGAGTAGAGAGAGGTTTTGGGTTCGAATCCTCGCTTTGCTAACACTCTTTTCAAGGACTGTCAAAATTCTGTGCGATTTCCCCACAGTTGAAAATTTAAAAAAAAAAGAACCAAGGACGAACTGAAATGAGTCCGAAGAGACCTAGATGCTCTAAACATGATCTTGTTTTGCTTCCGTTGATAGGAGGTCTGAACTCTTGTATTGCATATCGACACATTTCAATTCAACAAGTTGATTGCTGTTACTACAAGTCCATACAGAAACATAAAAAAAGGGATAATCTGTGTTTTTTATTTGAAAAAAAGTTATAAGGTGACGAAGTAGTTGTTGGACGAACAAGTCTGGAGTCCGCGTTGCTATCCTGTTGCTATGCATGTCTTGGGGACGAGAGCGACAAAACGTTACAAGACAGAAATTCTTTGGTCGAAATAAAACATTTTATAGTGATCCAAATAGCAATATCTGTTAACCCTTAGAGCGCCTTCCACAACTGTAGTTGCTTTTGCGACCAGTATAGATCAAGATCAGTCTGCACAAAACGTGCAGTCTGATCCTTGATCTACACTGTCAGCTTATAGACTACATCCATCATAATTTTGCAATTATTCTGGTCGTATCTCTAAACAAAATATATCTGTTGGATTTGTTCGGCGCTCTAAGGGTCAGGTAATAACCCGACTGTGAGTATTATCAAATTAAGACAAAACAGGAAATACTATTTAGACATGTTAGAGTAGAAATACAAACCAAGGTCATATTCTTGTTGCAGTTACTGCGCAGGTTAAGATTAAAACTCGGGACAAAGTCAGAAATTAAATTTGAAAATTTGAGAACGATATAACCGCCAAACAAAAACAAAGTAGTAGCTGATATACATGTACTTGAAAAATGTACTTAAAGATAAGATTCAATATGCCGCCAAACGTGAAACCACTGTTATTGTAATTCTAAAATTATGTCTGCTATAAGATGAAATAAGTCGTCTGTTGGTGATTAAGTGTTAATCAGTTTTGATATGGTTTATCATCTTATTTTCTGAACTGCGAAGAAAACGTAATGTATAAAGATTTAAACAGTTATTGCTTGTTGACAGCTAATTTATGGAATAGATTGATAAGCTAGGTGAATCAATTTTGATTCGTATTCACCAAAGTTTCTAAACATTACCCATATTCTGAACTCTAACACTGATTGGACAACCATCTTTTCGGCCTCGGTGTTACATCTCAGCCAATCAAATGATTTAGATTTGGAATTTAGAATCAGCATTGAATTTAAAATGGTTTTAATGACTTTGCTTGTACTGTTGATAGTATTGAATACTGTTTTTCTTCTATGGGTGATTGGCAATGGAAGCACAAGAAACGTAACTTGGTGTTGTTGTTGGTTTTCTTTACATTAAAAAGATGGAAGATTCCATGATTTGCGGTTAACAGGAAGTAGGATCAGAGCCAGTATTCACCAACCATTCTTAACTCTTTAGCAAACGACATGATTTTAGACTGGTTCAAATTGAAAATTGAAAGCAATTGCAGACGACAAAATAAACATGAATAAAAAACTAAAATTTGTTTCGGGAAGGATAGAAAACATTGTGGGAAAAGGAGAAAATGCTGGTTACCAGCATTTTCTCCTTTTACCACAATGTTTTCAAAAGGCTTCTTCCTCAGAGTCGTGAAAACTCGGTATTGTGTGGTTAAGAGTATTCTTTGTCTTTGTCTTGATTAAGAAAGTAACAGAGCTTCTGATTGCCTAAATTATTTGATTTAGCTAATCAGAGGTTGTGTTACTTTCAAATTTAGAAAATTCTTGAGAGTAAGACTTAGAAAGTTCTTAAGAATGGTTGGTGAATACGGACCAAGTTCGCTCTACAGTAAGAACCAGTTTTACACACTCGCAAAAAGAATATCAAGTTTTGCGAAAACAAATTGAAATGGCCGGATTTCTTTCGAGTTTTTAAACGCATTTCTATACACTATATCGAACAAAAATGAAAGAAGATAAGTCTTAACCCCTTACTACACAATCTCGTGTAGACCCTGGCAAGTAAAAGCTCTTGGGAACATGATGGGAAATGGAGAAAATGCTGGTAACCACAACGTTTTCTACCCTTCCCAAAACAAGTTTCAATTCTTGAGTCGCAATTATTTTGTCCTCTGTAAATGCTTTCAATTTGGACACGTCTAAAGTCTTGTCGTTTGGTAAAGAGTTAATGCCAGTCAGAAGAGTGTTTCAAGGTACTTGTTTCTTACAAAGCGACAATTTTTCATGAAACAGGCGATCCTCAATAAGACAAGTAAAATGCACAACTTTTTAAAGTACCATACAGACGATGTCAGTCATAGTGATTGTGGGTCATTTGCAAAAATGGTCTTTTTTATTTATTTAGTCCGTTTACTGTGAAACTTTGATTGATTGATTGATTAATTGATTGACTGATAGACTGATTGATTGACTGTATGGTGTTTAACGCCGTTTTCAACATTATTTCAGTTATATCGCGGCGGCCAGTGCACCTATCCATTCTTTCCTGGAGTTTCTTTTACCAGTACTCCGCACAATATTCTTTCCAAGTCACTGGCTGCTTTCCCACATAAATGGAACTTTGAATCGACATGTATAATACCTGTTTCAGCAAGGAAAGGCTCAAATGGTTGACTTATTCTTTGTAGCTGATGTTGAATTTTATTAAGATGTGTTTTATATAATTATATCATTGCCATACAGTTGATTTAATGTAACTGATAGCTGAAAAATCTTCTGCCTTTCCATTACCAACTAAAACAGGTACTTCAGTTCAAAATAAAAAGTTTTCAGTCTGTGTTCACCGACCATTCTTAAGAACATTCCTAGTCTTAATTTCTAGAATTTTGTATATTTTAAATTAACACAATTTCTGATTGGCTAAACCGTTTGAGTCATACTCTGTGAAAAAGGGCTAAATGCATATGCAAAAAGTTTCGACCCAAGTCAGCCTGCGCGGTCTCCACAGGCTGACCTGTATTAACTCTTTACCACACAATCCCGACTTTTAACGACCCTGTAAAAGAAGCCTTTCGAAAACGTGGGAAAAGGAGAAAATGCTGGTAACCAGCATTTTCTCCTTTTCCCATAAGGTTTTGTACCCTTCCCTAAATAAATTTTCATTTTTCAGTCACATTTATTTTGTCGTCTGCAAATGCTTTCAATTTGGAGCAGTCTAAAATTTTGTCGTTTGGTAGGGAGTTAAAGCTTTTTGTTATTGGTCTATTTTATGCATTTCCAAGGACCATTCTACCCCTATATCTAGTCAGTTGTCCGACTAAATAGATTTCATGGATCCATGATTATGTGATGTCTTGCTTGATATAATGCATTACGGAGATGCATTAAGCCCCCTTCTGCCAGAGTATGACTCATTTTGTTTAGCCAAAATGAAGTTGTACTAATTTATAAATCTAGAATAAGACTTAGAATGAAGCTAAGAATGGTTTGTGAATATGGACACAAATACATTTTATTACAGTTTCCAGGTCGATGTTGACGGAATATTTAGAAAATATCGACCTTCTGTGTAGGTTAGCTTTGGTCTACGTCGTTAGCCATAGCACCATACAGTTTCTTCAACTGGCCAAAATTAAAAAGAAGAAATTTAATCACATTAGACCAGTTAAGAAAAAAAAAAGAGAAAACCATATGCTCCTATTTTATTGCAGCGCCAGCCCCCAAGTTCTGCGTGGGGCTCATCAGCTGTGAAGCATTATGAGAAAAATTATCATCTAATGATGCGACTGGTATATAAATCCAAATACTATCAGCACCGTTTGGTTTACTGACCTAGTTATGGAACGTTTCTCATAACTAGTAGTTCAGCTGGCTTGACGGGAGAACTGATTTACAGACAGGCACACTGAAATGATCAAATAAAAAACACAATCAGCTTTACTTATCTGAGTGGAGTTGAAACTGCGGGAAAGATAGTACGCATGAAAATATGTGGACAAATACTTTCGTTTTAAGGTATCAATACAATACAAAACAGTATCTTTACTTAAAGTATTTAGGCCCCTGGCCCGTACACAATCATATAACATACAACTTATTTACGAGAACTTTACATTGAGTGACGTTATATAACATGTTTTTTACAATCAAAGTTAACAGTCACAAATATTTCTACATCCAGTTCTGTGGTGTAGCGTAAATTCGCATGATTTAGTCTGAAACTTTTGACAGAGGACATTATTAAGAAAGATTAATGTAAAGACAAAGTAACTATCAAATTCTATACTTATGCACTCATTACTATGAGAATACCACATTATATGCTCTGTATTTTAAAGGTTTTGAAAACAGTGTGATACTGCTGTATCTGCTCCTGTACTTTAAAGCTTTAGAAAACATTGCTATACAGAAGGTGGTATTATATCAAAAGATTATCATAACGACATAATATCTTATCAAGCCTGTCTCTAAAACCATTATTGTGTAAATGATGAGAACATTAGGACAAATGATAAAACTGTATAAAAGATTGTCATGAAGATACACAAACAATCAATAATATTTACTTCTAAACACATTACAGTATTAATGCCACGTTTCATGCTCATGCGGTTTGAAGAAAAAGTGGTATTCGAAAGAATTATAAAAGATGCAAAGATTGTTCATTTGTTTGGTATTTGGATTTTGACTATTGAGTGGAAATTTTCGTCACATCTATCTGGCAGCTTAAAGATTAAATCGGCATACGTCAAGTAATGACGCATTACTCAAACAAATCAAAGTTCTGAAAAGCTGATTTGTGGAGCAGTGTTTAGCAATGATATGCAGAGACGAAAAATAAGCTTTTCATCACATTTGAAATTAAGTAAAATTACTATTAAAAACATGAAATTAAAAATGAACCATGCCTGCGAAAAGAGGGCTTAATGCACCTGCGAACAGAATCGACCCAGGTCAGCCTGCGCAATCCGCGCAGGCTGATCCGGGCCGAAACTTTTCGCTATTGGTCAATTTTCTACGTGTCAAAGGACCAGTCTACCTCATGATTCAGTCAGTTGTTAGACAAAATGGACTTTATGGATCCATGATCCTGTGATATCTTGCTTGGTATCAAGCATCACGGAGATGCATTAAGCCACTTTTGACAGAGCATGGTTCAAAATTACTTCAAGCAGCAAGCAGAGGCAAGGAAACCGAAACGTTGATGTTATGATTTAGCATCTCTATCAATTGGGCAAATGGATAACAAGAATTTCAAGAAAAAAAAAAACTTTAACCCTTTACCATACCACAAATACTCAATCTAGACTGGTTTAATTTGAAAGCATTTGCAGACGACAAATTAGATGTTGGTTAAAACATGAATCTTGTCTTTGGTAGAGTAGAAAGCACTGTGGGAAAAGGAGAGAATGTTGGTTACCAGTTTCCCACGATGTTTTCAAAAGCATTTTTTTCTGGGTTGTTAATAGTCAGGATTGTTTGGTAAAGGGTTTCTTTAATCCTGTCTGCTCTATGGATCAAAACGGGGGATGTCGTATATTAAGATTAGACCTCACAAAACCTGCAGTCTGATCTTGGATTTATACTGTCCGTTTTTTTTTTTTTTTTTTAACCAAGC
This sequence comes from Tridacna gigas, assembly GCA_945859785.2. Classification (NCBI taxonomy): domain Eukaryota; kingdom Metazoa; phylum Mollusca; class Bivalvia; order Cardiida; family Cardiidae; genus Tridacna; species Tridacna gigas. The sequence continues at coordinate 26,563,620 of OX244030.2, forward strand.
ACATAAGATTAAAAAAAAAATTCTTTCTTAGTATCAGTTGATTGTATTTTTTTGCCATTGAAAGTTCCTTAAAATACTTGGCTCTGAAAGAGTTTAGGTTTTTTTTTCTCATATAAGGTTCTCATATTTTATTACCCCATTAACGGACATAAATTACATAATTAGACTTTTAAAATGTTTTATATGTGAATGAGAGGAGATTTGTCTCTTATCCTTTTTCTCTGTTAATCCACATTTACGTAGATCTTATATCAACGGAATATGTTTTTCTTTGTTGCGATAGTGTTCTAAGCGCGATTCATTAACCTTTTGCGCACAGTGTAGATCAAGATCAGACTGCACAGAACGTGTAGTCTGATATTTTATAACATTGTCCGATACAGTGTTTTCTTTCCGGTGAAATCAACTTTGAAATCGCAGTATTTTAGTTTATACTATTGCGTGGACATTTTCGTTTCATTTATTTAGCAGTTTTACCCTTTACCACACAATCCCGAATTTTAACGACCGAAAGGAAAAGGACTTTTGAAAACATTTTGGGAAAAGGAGAAAATGCTGGTAAGCAGCATTTTCTCCTTTTCCCACAATGTTTTCTGCCCGTCCAAAGACAAATTTCATAATTTTTGCACATTTGAATTTGTCGTCTGCAAATCCTTTCAATTTGGATGGGTCTAAATTTTCGTCGTTTGGTAAAGGGTTAAGGGATACTATTGTGAGTAAAATGAAGATTCGATGTCTAGACAAGGACTAAGTCGTCTTTGTGTCTATAAGCGATATCGGAATATCATTAACTCTTTAACAAACGACACAAATTTGGATTTGTCTTAATTGAAAGCATTTGCAGACGACACATTAAATGTGGCATCCGGAGAAAAAGTATTTTCAAATATGGTCCTCTGGTTAACAATTTTTAAGTTGTCTATTTATGTGTAATTTTTAAAGCGGCCCAAGAATTCAACAAAAGTAATCAATTTATCCGAGTGCGCTATTTCATCTCGCACGCTCTTTCAAAATGATAAAATTTTGGAAGGCAATACACAGTATATATCTATTTATCCATTAAAGGGCCTATAGCGACCAAAAGTAAATAATGAGGTGGTAAAATGCATTTAAATTTAAATCATATCATTTAAAAGTTTGGACATTACTGTGAAGATGACAATCTGTTTATGGATTTCGGTCCAAGTTTTAATTGCTGACAGAAAAATGAATTTTCAAACCTCGTGAAAAGTAAACAAAAGGTAGACTCACCTGGCAACTTTTAACCTGGTTTTAGATTTCATTTTTTCTGCTAGTGAGTATAACATGGACCGACCGTACAATAACAGATTGTCATCTTCACAATTCACAATAATCTAAATACTTTTACATGGTATGAGCTAAATCTAAATGCATTGTAATGCCTGCATTGTTTACTTTTGGCAGCTATTGGGCCTTTAAATGTAAAAATAATTCGTTACCAGGTCTGTACAGAGCTAAAAGGTTGTTTACTTATTATCTCCAGAAATAAAACTGCAGAATACCACTTGGTACACAACAGAGTCGTACTCTAATAGGCACAGTCCACTTGAGTTAACCCCCTTACCAAACATTCCCGTGTTTTAAAGACCCTGAAAAAAGAAGGCTTTTGAAAACGTTGTGGGAGAAGGAAAAAATGCTGGTGACCAGCATTTTCTCGTTTTCCAACAATGTTTCCTACCCTATCACAGACAGAAATCATCGTGTGAGCTACATTTATTTTGTCGTCTGCACATGCTCTCATTTTGATCGAATCCAAATTTTTACCGTTTGGTAAAGATTTAGGGCTTCATAACATAAATGAATCATGCTCTGTGAAAAGGGGCTCAATGCATCTGCAAACAGTATCGACTCAGGTCAGCAGTCCGCGCAGGCTGACCTCGGCCGAAACCTTGAACTTAAAGTCAATTTTCTACATGTCCAAGGACCAGTTCACCACATGGTTCAGCCGGTTGTTAGACAAAATGGATTTTCTGGATCTGTAATCATATAATGACTTACTTAGTATCATGCATCACGGATATCCATAAAGCCCCCTTTTGCCAGAGCATGGCTCAGATGCATCTGAACCCATATTGGCAAAACCAGAAATCTGTCGAAATTAGCAATGACTTCGCTGGCTACAATGTTTTCAAAAGCGGTCTGTTGTAAGATGGGAATAAAAGGTTGCCTGCAGGCGGTGGGCGATGAGTTAGGCTGAAATAGTTTATAACGAAATTCTATCTTCGTGGTGAAATAGTAACCATCCAATTATCCGGTAAAAGACTGTATATAATTACTTTTACAATCTTGGTGCATTATTCTTTCCATAGCCGTGTTTTACACTTGTCAACCTATTTCTGCTGATGGATTTACCTTGAATGGGAGTCGCTTTCTACCTATATCTCTTTAACATGTATGGGGGTCGGTGTAAACCTATGTCTGTCCTGTTTTACCTTGTATGGGGGTGTTTCCGATGTCTACCTATATATCTATCCTGTTCCACCTAGTATGGGGATTGCTGTCTACTGATATTTCTCATATTTTACCTTGTACGCCTATGCCTACCTATATCTCTCATGTTTTACTTGCGCGGGGGTCGATTCACACCTATATCTCCCATATTTTATCCTGTATGGGGGTCTATGCCCACCTATATCTCTTATATTTTACCTTTTACGGGGGTCGATACCCACCTATATCTTTCATATTTTTCCTGGTATAAGGGTCGATGCCCAGCTATTTCCCTTGTACGAGGGTCGATACCCACCTATATCTCTCATATTTTTTCTGGTATGAGGGTCGATGCCCAGCTGTTTCTCTTACATCTTTTCTTATATGGGGTTGATACCCACCGATATATCTCATATATTGTCTTGTATGGGAGTCGATGCCCACCTAAATCTCTCATATTCTACCTTGTACGAGGGTCGATGCCAAAGTATATGTTTCATATATTTCCTTGCATGGGCGTCGATACCAAGGTATATCTCTCATATTTAACCTTGTATGGAGGTCGATGCCCTACTATATCTTTTATATTTTACCTTGCATTGCGGTCGATGCCACCTTTATCTCATATTTGTCTTGTATTTGGGTCGATACCTACATATATCTCTCATATCTTACCTTGTATGGGGGGTCGATGCTGACCTGTATCTATCATATTTTACACTGTGCGGCATTCTATACCCACTTTATCTCTTATATTTTAACTTGTATGGAGGTCGATACCCACGTATCTCTCTCATATTTTTTCTTGTATGGGGTCGATGCCAACCTATATCTCTCATATTTTCCTTGTATAGGGTTCGATACCAACTTATGTCTCTCATATTTTCCCTTGTATGGAGGTCGATGCCTACTTATATCTGTCATTTTTATGGGAGTCGATGCTCACCTATATCTCCCATGTTTTTCCTCGCACGAGGGTTGATGTCTACCCTATCTCGCATATTTTACTTGTATGGGGATGTTTTCGATGTCTACCTATATCTCATTCTTTTGCTTGTTTTGGGGTCAATGTACTCCTACATCTGTGCCTATATTTTGCCTTGTATGGGGCTCGATACCCATGCCCTGTTTAACGTTGTATGAAGGTCGATGTCAACATATATTTCTGCTCCTGGTTTACCTTGTATAAGGTCGATGTCTAGCTATATCTGTCCAGTTTAAGCTTTATCGGGATCGATGTCTACCTTTATCTGTCTGTTTGACCTTGTATTGGGCTCGATTTTTACCTATATCTCTGTTCATGTTTAACTTTGTATGGAATCGATGTCTACCTATATCTGTCCAGTTTTTCTTTGTATGGGGCTCGATATCTACCATATCCCTCCTGTTTAACCTTACATGGGAGTTGATGTCTACCTGTATCGCTCGTGTTTTTACCTTGTATGAAGTCTGTATCTCTCGTGTTTTACTTTGTATTAGGATCGCTGTTTACTTACTCGTATATCTTTCACGTTTTACCTTGTATCGGAGTCGCTGTCTTCTTAATATTTCTCTCCTGTTTTACCTTGTATGGGGTCGATGTGTACCTATAGTTCTCCTGTTTCACCTTGAAAGGGGGGTCGATGTTTACCTATATTGCTCCTGTTTTACCTTGCATGGGGACGATTTTGTCCTGTAGTCCTCCTGTTTTACCTTCTATGGGGGTCGATGTTTATCTACACTTTTCCTGTTTTTCCCTGTATGGGAACGATGTCTACCTATATTTCTCCTATTTAACCTTGTATGGGGGGAGGGTCGATGTTTATCTATACTTCTCCTGTTTTACATTGTATGGGGACGATGTCTACCTATATTTCTCCCGTTTTTCATTGTATGGGGATTATACCTACCTATACTTCTCAAGTTTTACCTTGTATGGGGACGATGTCTACCTATAGCTTTCATGCTTTACCGTGCATAGGGGTTGATCTGTTTTCTTCCTACTTGAACCCTTGAGGACCTACTGTTGACAGAGTAGATCAGAATCAGACTGTGAGGAACGTGTAGTATGATCTTGGAACTTTACGGTTCGATATGGTAAATATAATATGGTGAAAAGGTTCTTTGAAATGGCAATACTTTGATCTTACAAACTGCCTGCAAATATACATTTGACTAGCAGTTTAACAATCAATTCAGGGAAGGCTACGTCGGCCAGTGGTAATGGAATTAGAAAGTCCTGGCTCTAACCTCTATGGCAGTGCTTGTCACCTGGAAGTGTCCTCTGCGGAAGCTGTTCATCTACAATGCTCTGTTCAACGATATCAGAAAGCACTGGTGTTTTGATTCATGGTGCACATTTTGCACACAAAATGGTAAAATCCCCAAGATATCAACTGGTAATTGTTTAATCACGTGGCAAAACAACAAGGAAACACTATACGTAAAAATAACAATTTATTTAATGTTGTGATCAAAATAGTTTTAAAAAAGATACTTTGTCATGATCTTGTAAAAATACAAATAAAAATGGTCGTTGATTTCCATGCAACCAAGTACATTATGCAGGCAAGATTTTACGTCGTGTTAGGGCATCGTTCCAAAACAAGAGATTCATCGTAGCACGTAGCTCTACCTTTTGCCTCAATATTTTTGCATGGATATATGTCTAAAATCTGAAATGATCTTCTGCTGCAAACTTTTTCCAGTATGTCAGCGAATGAGTTCACCGTATACCACACAATCCTAAGTTTTAATGAGCCTGAAAAAGGAAACATTGTAAGAAAGGGAGAAAATGCTGGTTACCAGCATTTTCTCCTTTTCCCACAATATTTTCTAACGTTTCAAAAACGAATCTAAAATCATTTAGCCACAACGAATATGTCGTCTGCAAATGCTTTCAATTTGGACAAGACTATAATTTTTTCTACGTCTGATAAAGACTTAAACTGACAGACTGTGAACAGCAGTTTACTTTGATACATCAACTTTCGTCAGGTTTTCTATTTATCTTGAAAATACAGATTTGTAAACTTGCATTGATAAATTGATGCTATGTCTAGGTGGAATCTCAGATAAGATAACGCGCCGTTGATCTTAATACAGATTGTGATTATTAATGATGCTATACAACGATCATCTTTTGGGACCTCCGTGACTCAATGGTAAATGTCAAGGATTTGTATGCAGGAATTCCTGGTGGTATCCAAGCTGGCAGAGCTTCAGCCTAGTGCTTGTATACCCTGGAAAGACGTTAATTGATCTGTCGCCGAGATATGACTTAAGAAGAGCACCGCATGCGGATGCCAACGCTCGGCTACAGTTGCTTTTGGAACATTGATTGATTGAATAGTGTTTTACGCCACTTTTAAAATAATTTCAATCATATCAGGGCGACAGCTCACATATTCATAGGGCTAGGCTAGGGCTCTTAAGTGTTTTACCCAAGGACACTCCCACGAAAAACCATGTGGATCCAGCGATGCTCGAACCCGAGGCTTCCAGGTCATGAGTCCTACACTTTACCACTGAGCCACGTAGGAACCCGCGCTTAGAAAAAAATTGATTTTCAGTAAAAGTTCCAAGTGGGAAAAGTGGGGCATAACTGTGTCAAAAACATTTTGATTGTTTTCTACCTCTGTCAAATGGGTAGTCCTTTTGATATTCAACAACTAGTGCGAGTTTGAAGTAAATATTTTCAGTAAGGACAGAGATACTATGTAATATATTAAAGTTTTTGCACGACGACGGCGCAGGCGACGACAGGGCTATAACAATACCTCGACATTTTCTTCTAAAATAGCCGAACTAGAAATAAGACTGAGCTTAGAAAAGTTACGCTCTATTGCGGTATTAAACAGGTTTAGCCTATCTTTGTGAGGTTTTTTTTTTTGTCTGAATATACGGCGTTTGCAAGGGCCTTCTTATAAAGACAATGTGTATTATTGGGTTTGTTTGGTTGTAGAAATGTGAGCTTATTATTTGTATTCCCTGTTAAAAAGAAAAACAAGACCTGTACCCACCACGAGTTCTGCGAAAGTGTGCAAAAAATAACAGAACACTGAACCCTTGTAGTTCAGGATTAATGAGATTTGGAAAGATCGTAGTCGGTACAAAAAGAAAACAGGAAAATTGCTATTCAAACGCTGTTTTGGTCAGAATAATTACATAGATCAAAATATCGGACAGAGTAGGTCCAAGATTAGGCAATATAGCAGACTGATCTTATCTACACTACCTGTAAAATCATTATAGCGTTGCTTTAGGTACTTAACCCTTTATCATACAATCCCGGGTTTTAACCACTTAAAGAAGGAAGGCTTTTGAAAACATTGCGGATAACCAGCGTTTTCTCCTTTTCCCACAATGTTTTTATTCCCGTTTACAGATAAATTTCGTCATTTGAACCACATTTGTCGACTGCAAATGCCGTCAAACTTGTAGCAGTGTGAAATTTTGTCGTTTGGCACAGCGTTAACCCTTTCCAAAACAAGCCCTGGTTTTCACGTGTCTGCAGTACAAGTCTTTTGAAAACAATGTGGGAAAAGGAGAAATTGCTCGTAACGAGCAATTTCTCCTTTTCCCACAGTGTTTTCTACCCTTTTTGATAACTTTCTGCCATTTTCATCAAATTTAAAATTGTCGTCTGCAAACTCTTTGAATTTGGACCAGTCCAAAATTTGTCATTTGGGAAAGGGTTAAGGGTTGATTGAAAGTCAGGTACACAAGTCTAGCTGCGAAACAGTGAGAGCGTAAAATGTAGTTCTTGTTGTCTGTAGTATATCGTATAAATACAGAGATCCGTCTGTGTAACGTATTGAAAAGCTTGGCGATATTTACTATCTCACAGTGGTTTCGCGGTGAAGCAAAACCACTTTACTTGGTAACGCGCTTAGTGAATGCTGTTGTTCGCATCTTTCTCTGTTCTAGTGTTCTCGCTACGTCCTCATCGTGCACGTTAAAATCGTGCATTAAGGAGTTCATAGTAAAAGGAAATTTAAAAGAATAGATATTAAAAAGTTATTTATATTAATTCTCGTCATTTATCGTATACTTGTAATTTTGCAAATAGAAAACGTTCACCTTTTTTTTTTTTAATATTAAATTGTTACGTAAAGTGTTTATATAAAACAAAAAAGATATGGGATGATTCTATCAGACTTTTACGAAATTAAATCGTTGAAAAGAAATGAACAAATATGGAGTGAATTAGAAGTTTCAGAGTTTTGTGTGTAGAAATGTGGATTATTGGTGGATTTATAGAGTATAGCAAATGAGCAGAGTTTCTATTCCGTACAGGTCTTGTCGGATTGTTCCCTATTTACATGGAGATGTATTTTTCAGCCTCTCTGGTAAGAAACATTATCATAGATCTGTCTGCAACATAAATTCTGCGAAAGTCTCGATTTACGAATTAGAGAACAAATTGTCCGAAACCAAAATAACATCGGTTGTAACCCTTTCAGCATCAAAGACACAAGGGCTTTTACGGTGACATAGATCAAAATAAGACTGCACAGAACGTGCAGTGTGATCTTAGATCTATATCTTGTGCTTGTGTAGTTAAGCCTTTAACCCTTAACCTGCTATATAAGTGAAATGACACTTTCAAGTCGATAGTAAAACCCTTAATTTTGCAAATTCAAGGGGTTTTTTTTGGGGGGGGGGGGGGCGGGGGGCGGAGGAATATCTCTTATGGCACAGTGTTGATCCAAGATCAGACTGCCTATTATGTGCGTCTGATCTTGATGTACACTGTCCGAAAAAAGTCACTGAGTCATTGAGATGCGCTTAGCAACTCAAGGGGTAAGATAAAAAAAAATAAACTTTCAAACATATTGTCTATTTCCAGTCCCAAAAGCTCGGTTGTAACCAAATCGAGACCAAAAGCAAAATCAGCGGCTTTTAGATCAAGAAACGACTGCACAGGAACTGCCGTCGATCTTAGATTCATACCTTCTTCCTTAGTCTAGCCATTTATTTATTTATTCATTTATTTATTTATTTATTTTATTTATTTATTTATTTTTCAAAAGATCACCTAACTCTAGCACAGTTTTAACCCTTTCATCGTCGTAGGCAAAACTTTTGTGAATGGTATAGTCAAGATCAGACTTCACTCAACGCGTAGCCTGAACATATATCTATACCGCCCGCTTGTTAAAGACTCAATGGCTTTTTGATGTTGGTCATTTTTCTGCATGTCCAAGGTTCATCCTACCTCATGATTCAGCCGGTTTTTAGAAAAAAAAAGGCTTGATAGATCCATAATTATGACATGACTTTCTTGGTATCGCGCATCACGGAGATGCACTAAACCCCCTTTTTCACAGAGCAGGGCTCATTACACAATGTAGATGCAAGATTGTGATACCGTTTTTATTTTTCCAATAATATCGCACTTAGACGGAATAAAGTTAACTGAAATTCTAATTATGCCGATCAATATAAGTTGATATACAGATTTATTACCGCTGATCTGTAACGGCATTTACGGAAATCTTTCGATCAAAATCATTGTTGGCCTAAATTGCTAAGCACTGATGTGAGTTAATTCAATCTTACATGTACCAATGATAATATTTACCTCTTTGTATATTGCAATACTGATGAATATAATATATTTAACCCTTAAATCTTTACCAGACGACAAAGTTTTAGACTGGCCCAGATTCAAAGCATTTGCAGACGACAAGCTGAATAAAGCTCAAATGATAGGCCTTGTTTCTGTAAGGTTAGAAAACATCGTGGGAAAAGGAGAAAATGCTGGTTACCCAGAGGCGTTAAAACTCGTCATTGTGCGGTAAAGTGTTAGCCTGTTAAATGAATTAAACGAAACTTTTAAGCCGATAGAAAAAACCCAACATTTGTTGCTATTTCAAAATTATTTTTGGAGGAAAAGTATCTCCTTATCGGACTGTGTAGGTCCAAGATCAGACTGCACATTCTTTGCAGATGGATCTTGATGTACACTGTCCGCAAAAGGTCTTTGAGTCGCGCTTTGCAGCCCATGGGTTATTTTGAGACCGCCGAAGTTCTGTGCCGGTATTCAACAATCGTCCTTTGTTCAAACGCTTATTCTAGATTTGGAAAGTAACGCAACTTCTGATTGGCTAAACCACTTGGTTTTAGCCATTCAGAAATTATGTTACTTTGAAATCTAGTAATTTCTGGAAAACTAGACTCAGATTATCATTTTTCAGATTTGCTGGTGAATAAGGGCCATGAACAGTAAAAATACTAAAAAAAAAATCTTTAATGACTTATGACGAGTTGAACTAATAGTTAGTATTTCCTAAAGGTTTATAACTAAATACTACAGAAGAAAAAACAACTTGTATATGAGATGTTAAGAGATTTTTGATGACAAAACAAAGGCAAACTATTACCATATTTGTGAGTATAAAACTGACAGATATACCTGCGTTATTGTCAACAATAAGATACAATTACATGTAGAACTTATGTAGCTTGACTCTCGTTGTCAACTAGATAATCTCACTTATTTTCGAGTTTTCGAAATAGATTTTCCCAGCAATAGAATATGATTGTGGTCATAGTTTAGTATCAGGTGAACGATCGGTGTAGATCAAATATCTGAATGCACGTTCTGTGCAGTTTGATCTTGATAGTCATGTAATGAAAAAATTAACCTTAAACATCCTGAAGGCGACTGCGTTGCTTTCGCTAATAGTGCAGGTCAAGATCAGACTGTACATAAAGTGCATTTTGACTCAAGATGTACAGTCGGATGTCCATGTTTATAATGTGTAGATGATCCTCTATATAGTCGCAAGGTTGTATTTTGGTTTTATATAAAGCCGTATACAGACTTTCCGTTTCTCCCGTTAACCCTTATCCTGCTTAATAACTTAAATGAAATTTTCAAGCCGATGGTAAAAACCAAACTGTTGGTAATTCAAAGTTATAGTGTTTGGGAAACATCTCCTAATCGGACAGTGTTGATCCAAGATCAGACTTCACGTTCTGTGCAGTCTGATCTTGATCTACACTGTCTGCAAAAGGTCAGTGAGTCGCGCTTAACAGCCTAAGGATTAAAGATTCCTTCTCGGGTAGGAAAAAGCTCTTTGCCAAAGGAAACCCCGATCGTGTACGGTATTCATAAGAATCGAAATTTGGTATCCTGGGTCCATAGCAGCCTAACCAATCTAAGTCTTCTGTTTGCCACAATATCGGAAAATTAGGGATTCGAATCCCAACTTAGTCGTACTGCAGATAATAGTACAACGGTAGAATTAGCAATGAGACTCATGTCTCCTTAGTTTGAAGACAAATTCTTCAGAATAAGGATTGTGTGACAGGTTATTATTATTCTTTTTATTTTCAAAGTTGAATATCAGGAATGGGTATATGCAAAATTACATAGTTTAACTACTGAAATAATCAGTATTGCTTCAAAACAAAATATAAACAAAACTTTGAGAACAGGATAAATTTTGCCATTTCGCCAACATTACCTGAATACGTATATTTATTTCATGCTTTCCGGTAGGATATCGAGAAATAGCGGTGAAAATATTTTTCGATATTACACGGGTACGACCAGTGAGAATACCGACCACGAGGAGTTTGTACTGATTTTTATGGAAGTCTCGACAAAAAAAGGCGTTAGAAGCATGAAATAAATAGACTATTTGTTCTTTTCGGTGAAAGATCGAAATTTATTTCATCGAGTGAACATCATCGGTAATATTTTCACTCGTGGCTGCGCCACTCGTGAAAATATTACCGATGATGTTCACTCGCGCCACTCGTGAAAATATTACAGATGATGGTCACTCGATGAAATAAATTTCGATCTTTCACCGAAAAAAACAAATATCCTCTATGTATATGTGATCTGCTACCGTAATACAATTATATGTCTTATGTTCTGTGAAAAGGTGTTTGTATTTGCAAAACGTTTCGACTCAGGTCAGCCTGTGCAGTCTGCGCAGGCTGACCTGGTTCGAAACGTTTTGCTATTGGTCAAGGACCAGTCTACCTCATCATGGCAGTAAGTTGTCAGAAAAAATGAATTTAACCCTTTCCCAAACGACAAAATTTGGACTGGTCCAAACTGAAAGAGTTTGAAGACAACAATTTTAAATTTGATGAAAATGGCAGAAAGGTCTCAAAAAGGATAGAAAACACTGTGGGAAAAGGAGAAATTGCTCGTTACGAGCAATTTCTCCTTTTCCCACAGTGTTTTCAAAAGACTTGTACTGCAGACACGTGAAAACCAGGGCTTGTTTGGGAAAGGGTTAATGCATCCATAATGATGTGATCTCATACTTAGTATGATACATCACGGCGATGCATTAAATCCCTATTTGCTAGAACACCGCTGATATGTATGTTGCACACCACTAAAAGTGTTACAAGCAAAGTGTCTAATAAATGTTCAACAATTTTCTACTTGAATCTTACTTTTGACCATTTTCTGTTTTCTTTAACAGTAAAAATAGTAGTATCCCTGACATGCCAAACTACATGATAAATATTTTAGGGGCGCTCTGGCAAAAGTGGGTTTACTGCTTCTCCGTGATACATCACACGAAGCAAGTCGTCGCATAATTAGGGATCCATAAATTCCATTTACGTAGACCGACAAACGACAGAATCTGTCGGTAGAATGGCCCTTGGACATGCAGAAAATTTACAAATAGCAAAACGTTTTTTACGCATATCAGCCTGTGCGGACTGCGCAGGCTGACATGAGTTGATACTTTTTACAGATACATGAAGCTTCCTTTTCACAGGGCATGACTCTTTTTTTTTTTTGTAAGTGTGTAAAAATGTCGTGGTAATTATGGAATTCAGACGTTATTGTGGTCAACATCCATGATGCTTATTACTTTAAAGAGAAATTTAATAGGTGCCACTTTAATATTAAACAACATCAGTAAATGGGTGCCGTTGAAACATAATGTACCCTGTTCTGTAACCCTACAGCTATTTCATTAGACTGGTATGGTAATGAATTTGACTTTTTTTATCAGAAGCGTCGTGCCCGTGGACAATTTAAAGATACATCCTTATAGCAAGAGAGGGGGAAAAAAACGCTGTTAAAATTTCATAGGCTGTAGTATGGTTCAGAATTTGGTCAGCTGTGTAAACATTGATAAATTATCGATATACCGGTTTATGGTGTAAATGATAAATACATATATCGGGAATCTTCGGTTTAAAACCGGAAACGTCAGAAAAGTGATTTCTTTGATGGCCTCCGGAAAATGAAATGCATTTTCTATCGATCGTTATCAATGTAGTCTTGCAACTGTCAAGGGCAACATTTGGCATGAAAATACAAGAGTGATTACAGTTTGATAAAATAGAAATGAAATGGATTCAAAACGGACTGAAAATTAGTATAGATGCATCTTTAAAGAGATAAATGTTTGGACCATTCCACTGGATTTCAAACGATCATGTTTAGGACCACGACAGTCTACACTAAAATACTTAAAATACCTCTTGTTATTTTGGATTCTTTGCGCTTCGGGTAATTTGAAGTTCAACTTCCTTTTCGATTTGCTCCCTAAAAGGACAGCCGTAAAAAATAAAGTGTCCAAGATACCCTTTGCATCCAAGTTAAACTCTTAAAGTTTCGGAATGTTGTGGTTAAAATACAGTTTTTGAACATATCCAGTCAGTTTGAGTCTCTGTTACAAGGATTAGTCAACATTTGCATACATCAAACACGTTGCCGAGGATCCGTGGTCAGGATACGCAAACAGAAAGAACTAACGCTTGAATATTGTTGTCCTTTTTACTGTTACATTACCTAAATAAACGTTGTATGTTTAGTCCTTATACTGCTAAATAACTTAAATGAAACGTCCCAAATAATGTTATTTCAAACTTAGTTTTTGCAGAAAAATATCTCCTTGTCGGACAGTGTAGGTCCAAGATCAGACTACATGTTCTGTGCAGTCTGGTCTTGATCTACACTGTCCGCAAAAGGTCAGTGAGTCGCGCTTAGCAGCTTAAGGGTTAAAAGTACATCGGCATTTGTCATATGCGAGTGGAAAACTTGGTGGCTGCCATGGTATTCCTTAGTCCATTCAGCGTCATGGGCGGACAACTGGGCTTTTGCTGACGGCATAATTCAGGATCAGACTGCACAGAATGTTCAGTCTGATCTTTGTTCTATACCGCCCGCTTGTTTGGTCAAGCCTATAAGATAAAACTATTCTGTTTCAGTGGATTGTATTTTCAGCTATCGAAAGAGGTCAAGATATGAACGATGCTCGTGAAAAGGGGGATTAATCCATCTTCATGTTGCACTGTGCCAGGCAAGGTATCACATGGTTAGGGGTCCATGAAATCCACTTTGTCTAATAACCGACAGATCCATGAGCTAGACTGGTTCTTAGACATACAGAAAAATTGACCGATAGCGAAAAGTTTTGGCCAAGGTCCGCGCAGGCTGACCATCTCAGATGCATTAAGTCCCCTTTTCACAGAGCATGGCTCATATTTTTTGCGCTGAAAGAGTTAATTTCCAGGTTTGTTATTGTATACAGATTGACTGACCTTAACGTGAGGACGACGGTACTATCTAGATGTGTAGAATAAATTATTACTTTGTCTTGGAGCCAACATAAACGAATCGTCGTTTTCATCCTTGTTTTTCATAGACGAACATACTGAAATATCTGACTCAGACATCTCTCAGTAACGTCGTAGAAAATGGAGAAATTTCTCATCATTTCGCTACATTTTTTTCCTTCGTAGAATGTAAACTCTGTACATCTTCAGAGAATTATGCAATACTTTCGCAATTCTTTTCTCGATGATTAAGGCATGCCAAGTCCATACAGGAATTATACTCAAGAAGTAAAAGATGGTTGACTAATGTCCATTGGCATAAGTTACAATTTGGCTTCCAGCTGATCATGGATCCATAAAATCTTTTTTGTCTAACAACCGACTGAAGCATGAGGTAAACTGATCATTGGGCATGCAGAATATTGACCAAGAGCAAAAATTTTCGGCCCGGGTCAGCCTGCGCGGACTGAGCAGGCTGACCTGGGTCGATAATTGTTGCAGATGCATCAAACCCCCTTTGCACAGAGCATGGATCAAATATTTCCTTTCAAACCTGAAATGACAGGCGCCGAGAAATGTTATTCCTCGTTCCGATCCTTTTACGACAACATAATTATATAATTCGCATTAATATGGACTACTTCACAGACAGTGAAGTGGCAGTTTTAAAGTTTTCTAGAGTACTATAAATGAGCCACGCTCTGTGAAAAGGGGTTTTAATGCACCAGCCAAAAAGTATTATTGCAGACTGACCTGGGTCGAAACTTTTTGCTATTGGTAAATTTTCTGTATGTCTAAGGATCATTCTACCTCAGGTTTCAGCCTGTTGTTAGACAAAGAGTTATTTTTTTATCTCTAATTATGTGATGACTTGCTTGGAATAATGCATCACGAAGACGCACTAAAACCCTTTTTTCCAGAGCATGGCTCAAATAATTATGTAGCTAAGAAACTGTAAAGGAATACTACTACTATTGTGCGGCGGACTCTTAAAAATATTCTTATGACTATTAATTCCACCGTCCAAAACTTGTGTATGTCATAATTTAACAGATAATTCGCTTTTTGCACAGGCAGTATAAAGCTAGCTGAGCCCCTTTGTAAAGCAGTGGCTGATCTGAGTCTAAACTGTAGGGAAACTATCTTTGAACATGGTAGAATGACGAGTACTGGTTTGGTTTCCAAAAAGCAGAATCGAGAGAGATTAGTATAAGTTGCAAGAACTTGTTTCTCAATCGATGTAAAAATAAATATGAGTCATGTTCTGTCAAAAGGGGCTTAATGTATCAGCGAAAAGTATCGACCCAGGTCAGCCTGCGCTTTCCGCGCAGGCTGACCTGTGCCGAAACTTTTCGCTATTGGTCAATTTTCTGCCGTAGTAGGTCCAAGGTCCAGTATACCTAATGATTCAATCGGGTGTTAAAATAAAGTGGCTATTATGGATCCATAATTATGTAATGGCCTGATCGGTACATTCCATAACGGAGATGCATTAAGCCCCGTTTTGTCAGAGCATGGCTCATATGTTTAAACCCAAACTAACTTGGTGAAACAATCTTATAAAAATTGCAAACGGACGAAATCTTCAAGTCCGTAAAGGTAACGGCAAAAGAATGGTTTGTAGAGAAAGGGGTCGAGATGTTTTCACGTCTTGTAATAGTTTCTGTCATATTAAAACGTCATAGAAGATTGAGGGGGCGACATGTGATCACGTAACCTTGACAACTATGTCAATTCTCCAACCTATTCTGTCCCCTAAGAACTGCTAATGAACTTCTTCACTGGATATCATGAATGAAGTAGTAAACTATACACCTCACAAAATGTCAAGCAACAAAATTATTTCTTTTTTTTTTTGAGTCCTGTGAAACATTTGACCAGTTAACTTCAAATGCGAAGAAAAACATTATCTGCACGAGCAACTAGCCATTACTTTTTTACACTATGACCTTTAGAAAATAACACGGTTTTTTTTTTTGTCTTTTTTTTTTGCATTTAAAGTTAACTGGTCAAATATTTCACAAGACTGAAAAAAAAAAGAGAGAAATGGTTTTGTTGCTTGACGTTTTGGGCGTTTTGTGAGGAGTATATCTAACCTTAAACTCTAAATGCACAGCTGATGAATTTATTCTCAAAAGTTAGTATGCTTGATAAAAAAAACATTGTTATGAATTAAATACACCCCCCCCCCCCCCATAAAAAGGTGTAAACATGTTTTTTTTTTTTAACCAAAGATAACCACATTTACTATTGCGGACAGAATGGGTTGGGATCAGATTGCGCGATATATTATACACTCTGATACCACGGTCCCAACTTTTGGGAAGTATTCCGTTGAAAACGTTCTTAGCCCTTAGGCTGCTAAGCGCGACTCACTGACCTTTTTGCGGACAGCGTAGATCAAGATCAGACTGCACAGAACGTGCAGTCTGATCTTCGATCTACACTGTCCGATAAGGAGATATCTCTCCCTTAAAAATACCTTTGAAATAGGAAAATTTTTAATTTTACCATCGCCTTGAAAGTTTCACGTCTTTTTTTTTAGCAGAATAAGGCTTAAGAATGGTTGGTGAATACGGACCCAGCTTATACGTAACTTAAACCTGACTCTTTTCTTTATGCGTAAGGAGCAAAAAAAAAGGTTGACAAAAATACTAAAATTATGAATGGGTTTCTAGGATTTTTCAAAAATACTTCAAATTTTCCAACCCTTGGAGAGCTACATTAATCAGTTAACCCTTTCCCAAACACGCCCTGGTTTTCACGTGTCTGTAGTGCAAGTCTTTTGAAAACACTGTGGGAAAAGGAGAAATTGCTCGTAACGAGGAATTTCTCCTTTTCCCACAGTCTTTTCTACCCTTTTTGAGAACTTTCTGCCATTTTCATCAAATTTAAATTGTCTGCAAACTCTTTCAGTTTGGACCAGTCCAAAATTTGTCGTTTGGGAAAGGGTTAAGACATTTTCTGTGAAGTAAAGGCAAAAACATAACATTTCCGCTGCTGGTTTGGGCCGGAATATCTTACAACATATTGTACAATGTAGATCCAAGATCAGACCGCTTATTCTTTGCAGTCCATCCTCTTACCCCCACTCCCCACAAATGCAACTCAAGTTGTGCTAACCGTTTAGAGAGTTAACCCGTGAAATAAGAAAAAAAAAACGAGGATTTTATTATTACTATCACACCCCTTAATGCCCCCTATCTATATCGACAAATAATTAGAGTATAATTGTCAGTTTTATCTGTCATGAAAGCCCTAACTATGGACCCCCTGTGACAAGACCTTGAGAAATTTATGGATAAGTCAAAGATATTGGCCCTTAGCTTGTCAGGTGCAAGCTTAGTTTCTTTTTTCGGTCAGTTTAGATGAAGATTAAACTGAGCAGAACGTGCAATCTGGCACACCGCCTATTTTTGATTTTTTTTTAAATATTTATATTCTGTCTAAAACGGCCATGGGTTCGCCATTTTGTATGTTTTCTTGTGCTGCTGAAAGTGTTCACTTTATCTGTTTAGCGCTGTAGGGGTTTATGAAAAATGTGTCTAATTCATACACCGTAGGTCCAAAACGAATGAGGCATGCTCTGGCAAAAGGGGGTTTAAAGCATCTCTGTGCACAGGCTGACCTGAGTTGATACTTTTTGCAGAGCCATTAAGCCCGCTTTTCACAGAGCGTGGCTCAAATCTAGGGTTAACCCGTTACCCAATCTTGGGCTCGTCAATTTTTGTGCTCCTCTTAGGAAGACAGAGACAGGTAGACTTTAAATAGAGAGAATGTTCACGAAACGTTTTGTCAAAGTTTAGAACTCATGTTCATATATTCTTTGGAGAGGAGGCTTAATGCATCTGCAAAAAGTATTGACCCAGGTCAGCTTGTGCAGTCCGCGCAGACTGACCTGGGCCGAAACTTTTCGCTATTAGTTAATTTTCTGTATGTCAAAGGACCAGTCTAACTCATGGTTCTATCGGCTGATAGACAAAATGGGACTTTTGGATCCATAACCATGTAATGACTCGCTTAGTATCATGTATTACTGAGATGCAATAAGCCTCCTTTTGCCAGAGCATGGCTCATTTTTATTGTTGTTTTCCCCTAAATTTCCTGCTGCATTTATAAGCTATAAAAAACGTCGGCGGAGAAAGGATATTACTGAGAAGGGGGTCTAAGTATTGTCATAGTTTTATTATTATTATCGAAAAACTAAGGAGGGCAAGATGGTGCATTTTCAAATTGCGCTTTGTTACATCTGATCATTAATTGATTCATACTCAAAAGTCCTTTTTCTTGGGGTCGATACAACTCGGGATTGTGTGGTAAAGGGTTAGGTAGACAACGACAAACATTGCAGTCATAGATCAGACGCTCTTAAACTCGGCGTTTGATAAGGATCCACGAAATTTGTCATAGCAGTTGAGAATATTTGAGCCACATGTATATGAGCTATGCTCTGCGAAAAGGGGGCTTAATGCATCTGCGAAAAGTATCGACTCAGGTCAGCCTGCGCAGTCCGCGCAGGCTGACCTGGGCCGAAACTTTTCGCTACTGGTTAATTTTCTGAATGTCAAAGGACCACTCTACCTTATGATAAAGCCAGTTGTTAGACAAATTGGATTTTATGGATCCATAGCTATGTGGTGACCTGTTTGGTATATTGCGTCATGGATAATACATTAAGCCCCCTTTTGCCAGAGCATGGTTCATATGTATAGTCTTGAAGAAAGCCGGGTCCACGTAATGGTATAGAGATTCATTGGATTTCACAGAGATATTAAATCTTAGGCTTCTAAGCGCGACTCAAAGTATATTTGCGGACATTGTAGGTCAAGATCAGCCTGATCTGTGCCGTCTGGTTGTTTCGTCACACCAATTGGGAAAACGATTCGCCGAGTTTCAGGAGACTGTACTATCAGCACGTCGGGTTTACGTATATTATTTTTTTGTTGTCGTGCTGAACGAGTTAAAGGCATACGTCACAGATATTTGCTGCATGGAACGTGCAGTCTTATCACAGACACACACCCTTTAATGTTTCTAATTCCATTCTATACCATCAGCAAAAACACACACGTGCACATTCATGATGTCTGATCTTGGTCTTCACTCCCCGCTTCTTTAATATTGTGTTATCTGCCTTAAAGCCTCCCCGAAACTCTAATAAGCTACGAGAAAATTTATTTTCGTTATGGAAAATGATAAAAATCGGGGATAAAAGGGTTTGAAAAAGTGTTGATACCTTGCCTGGTCTGAGAGAAAACTTTACGGAAGAGTTTTATGGGTACATAAAAAAGTCGCGACAGACATCGTGCTAAAATAAGATATTTATATATGTTCAGAGGTGGCCTCCAGACAGAAACTTCTCGTAGATAACATCAGTTCCAAATACCAAATACATATCGGGCTTAGAACTGATAAATATAGCTTATGAAATTAAATCCCAAAATTGTGCACTATATAAGAGAGGATCGAACTTTCGTATTAAAAGTTCCGCACAGCCTGTGTTCGTATCACTCTGAAAATCTGAGCATTCTTACACATTCGTTGTGCTAAGATCAACTAAAATACAGCAGTATTTAGCGGGTTGAAGGACTTTAGATTAGCGTTAAGGATTTAAATATTCAGCCTCCCTCTCTCAATGCCCAAGTAATTTTCTCGCAGACAGACCACGTGGTTTATTTCTACGTCGAGTTATCCCTTTACCAAACATTGTAGAAAAAAGAAGTCATTGCTCTTTCAGAGCAATGACTTCTTTTTTCTACAATGTTTCCTATCTTTTAAGACAACACCAACGACGCTATCCTAGCCTGTTAAAATTTCTGCTGACATATTATCGAGTTATCCCTGTACCAAACATTGCAAAGTTTTAACCTTTTATCCTGCTAAAAAAGTAACATGAAACTTTCAAGCCGATCGTAAAAACCCGAGTAATGCTATTTCAAACTTTTTCTTAGAGAAAAATATCTCCCTATGGGACAGTGTAGATCAAAGATCAGACTATACGTTTTGCGAAGTCTGATCTTGTTCTACACTGTACACAAAAGGTCAGTGAGTCGCGCTTAGCAGCCTAAAGGTTAACGACCCTGAGGAAGAAAGCTTTTTGAAAACATTTTGGGAAAAGGAGAAAATGCTGGTAAACAGCATTTTCTCTTTTCCCACAATGTTTTCTACCGTTTCAAAGACAAGTTCCATCATTGGAGCTATGCCTTACTTTTCGTCTGCAAATGTTCTCAGTTTGGAAGAGTCTAAAGTTTTGTCGTCTGGTAAAGAGCTAGTCCTTTACCAAACGATTCTTTTGACCCGAAGAAAAGGAAAAAAATATTTTTCAACAGAAATTTTTCCTTACCACAACGATTTCAAAGATTAATCTCATCCTTTTAGCCACATTCAGATTGTCCTCTGCAGATGATTTCAATATCTATGAGTCTTAACTTTTCTATTTTTGTCTGGCAAAGAATATTTTTTTGTGTGTGTGCAAAAAAAAAAAGGAAAACGTTTGTCGTTTTTCACCTTAGGTTTTTGCGAATCTCCTGGTTCGTCTTTTATGTTATATAGATAGAAATGCGGTATGTTGCACACACACAGAGGTTCGTGTGTGCTGTTGATAGCTGTTGTCAACACGTTCTGTTCAAACAACTGCATTGGCTCGATAATTCGAAAACCAGTAGCTCGATAAACAGCGTTTAGTATAAAAGAAATGTTCTACATCGATTGAGAAATAAGTTCTACAACTTACATAAACCATGCTCTGTGAAAAGAGATTGATTCATCTACAAAATATATCGACCCATATCAGCCTGCGTAGGCTGACCTGGATCGAAGCATTTTGCTACTGGCCGATTTCCTGCATGTCAGAGGACCATTCTTGTACCTCAGGATTCGTCGGTCGGTCGTTAGACAAAGTTGATTTTATGGAACCATAAGTATAATTCTGATGGATTACATGATACAATGCTTCACGGATATATGCTAAACCCCATTTTGCCAGAGCATAGCTCATATACCAGTGCATCACTTTCAAGGATTACTTTTTTATAGAAGGTTTTACAGTACCAGTTTATGCATTCAGGCTGTTATATTTAACCACCTTCTTAGCATAAATTCGGCTGTTGACAAAATTTATGGCTTTAGGTCGTTATGCGAAAGGGAGTGCTACTTATAAATGCAACAGCGGACAAAGTAGTCAGGTCGTTATGCTGTAGTGTGCAGAAAGCATCATTTGGACAATAATGTTAAAGGGGGTGCGACAATCAACACTGAGACAGTTGCCATAATAAGTCATGCTTTCAGGCCAATGTGCGTAAGGGCTCTTCAAAACATTATTACCACAGGGCATGTATTTCATGCCTTCAGCCTGTTTTGCAAAAGGGGTGCTAGTTATAGCAGTGCCAGTGGACAAAGGTCGTGCTTTCAGCCGCTTATGCAAGAGAAAGAGCTAACCAAAAACCTGGCTTGTTGGATAATGGTCCAGTCCTGTTTAGACCTCAGCGTCCAAACTCATTTCACTGCTTTAGAAATAATGTTGTTTGTATTAGATATAATTCTTCAGTTAACCCTCAACATGCTAAATAAGTTAAATGAAACTTTCAAGCCGATAGTAAAAACCCAAATACTGCTGTTTGAAAGTCATTTTCATGGGGAAATATATCTCCTGATCGGACACTGTAGATCCAAGATCAGACAGCACGTCCTAGGGGAGTTTGATATACCAGGGCGCATGCATATTGTGGTAAAGAACGTGCTAAGATGAGCTGCTTTTTTTTAATGGTACTAGTATTTTGCACCCTCTCTGAAGCCATTGTGAGTCGACAAGCAAATATATGATTGAGGGAATGAACAAATGAATACAAACACACAGACAAACTGACAGACTTGCAGACAGACAGAACGAAAGATTTAACGTCAGGTATTCCATTAATATCAGCCTGTCGAGTCGAGAGACGACAGAGTTAATGAAGATTTGTAGGTTTTCAGCTTCATGGATAATTCTGACTCGTTTACTAATAATTTACACATGTTTGTACTTACTTGACATAATAGGAACTTGTAAACTAATATCATAATTATACGGCTTACTAGGTTTTAATGTATTACCGCATATTATGGCTTTGAACTCACCCAAGTTCAATAATATGTCAGCAGAAATTTTAACAGGCTGGGATAGCGTCGTTGGTGTTGTCTTAAAAGATAGGAAACATTGTAGAAAAAAGAAGTCATTGCTTTGAAACAGCAATGACTTCTTTTTTCTATAATGTTTTGCAAAGTCAGTTCAAGATTTATTTAATCCTTTACCAAACGACAAATCTTTAGATTTGTCCAAATTGGAAGCATTTCCAGACGACAAATTAAATGTGTCGCAAATGATGAAATTTTTCTTTGAAAGGGTAGAAAATATTGTGGTAAAAGGAGAAAATGTTGATTACCAATATTTTCTCCTTTTCCCACAATGTTTTCGGAATGTTTCTTTCTCAGGGTCGTAAAAAGTCGAGATTGTTTTTGAAAAGGGAATGAAACGGGATTAGCTATTTCCTTAATAAAAAGCAGTAACCGATTTGTGCTTAATTCCAGAAATTTGACAGAATTGAGTTTCTAGTCAACGAGATTAAACAATTAAGTAATCTACAAAGATTGTTTTCTTTCATTTCATGTTTAATTGTTTAAATCCATTATATTTCGTAAAATTTTACGTCCGGTATATTTCTTATGTGAAATTTAATTATTTAATAAAACTGCACGTAAATATAACTTCGAGGTAATTAAAAAACGGAATTAAAGACAAATACCAGTTATTTCTTTTTCTCTTTTCCAAAGAATCTCGAGTGTTGATAAACCTTTGGAGGAAATCTTTTGAAAACATTGTGGTATAAGGAGAAAATGCCGGTAACTAGCATTTTCTCCTTTTCCCACAATCTTTCTACTCCCCAGAGACAACTTATTTTTAGCAATGTTTAATCTGTCGTCTACAAATGCTGTTAGCTTAACTCTTTAGCTGCTAAGCGCGACTCACTGGCCTTTAGCGGACAGTGTAGATCAAGATCAGACTGCACAGAACGTGCAGTCTGGTCCTGGATCCACACTGTCCGGTAAGGAGATATTTTCCTCCAATAATACGATTGAAATAACATTATTCGGGTCATTTAACGTACTTAGCAGGATGAGGGTTAACACTTAAGCTGCTGAATAAATGAAACTCGAATTTCTACTCAATATTAAAAGCCTAAACATTGCGGTTTCAAACTTGATTTCATCGGAAAGAAAAATACCGCATCGGATAGTGTAGATCAAAGATCGGACAGCACTTTCTGTGCAGTCTGATCTTAATCTACACTGTCCACATAAGGTCTGTGGGTCGCAATTAGCAGCTTAAGGGTTAAACAGTACCAAACGTTTGTCGTGTTGTGAAGCCTTAAATTTCAACACCCACGTGGTAGTTGTATTGTATTAATTGTATGGTGTTTTACGCCGATTTCAACATTATTTCAGTTATATCGCGGCGTCCAGTGCACCAATCCATGCGTTCCCGCTATGTCTGTTACTAGTTCTTTTAACAATACTCTTCCAAAGCCACTGGCTACTTTCCCACATAACTGTCGTCGAATGATGAGAGAGGAATGAATTCTATCGAAATGACTACCATCCTTCCTCGGAAAGAAATCGGCCGAGTTGGGGATTCGAACCAGCGATTCTATGTTCTCAAGTCCTGAACACTACTGACTGCGATACCGAAGCTCGGCCCACGAGATAAAATCGCAAGTCCTTTTACAGGTGGCTAGGAAATAATCTCGCCGTCTTAAAAAAGTAGCCACCTTTTAGTTTTGAAATATTAAGAATTTTCATCCTTGATTATATTTTAATGATTTTGCATTAATGTTAGATCATTGACATGGACATTTCAGATTCGATAAAAGAATAGATTGCAATACATACACTATAAATTCCAGGTGAAATGCATCTGATTGAAAATATAAATAACAGACCTAGTATCGAGTGTGACCACCTCTTGCGTCTAGACATGCATTGCATATACGACGCATATTCAAATATTCAGACTGGCTACTATTTATGACGGTATATATTTGAATAGCATTTACTTAGATATTCGTATAACATCCGGTGAGAAAGCAAGTCTTGTCAAAATGTTGGGGGTTTTTTTTGTCGATACTGGCAAAGGCTCCTTACACAGCCCCGCTGACTGACAGGAAAGTAATCAGCAGCGCTTTGGCCAAAGCGGGTATGATGTGTCTCCGTGATGCATTATACCAGGCAAGTCATCTCATAGTGATGAACCCTTAATACTTAAACTGCTGAATAAATGAAACGCAAATTTCTACTCAATACTAAAAACCAAAACATTGCGGCTTCAAAGTTGATTTCACCGGATAGAAAATACCGTATCGGACTGTGTAGATCAAAGATCAGACTGCACGTTCTGTGAAGTCTGATCTTGATCTACACTGTCCAGAAAAGGTCTGTGGGTCGCGATCAGCAGCTTAACGGTTAAAATCCATTGTGTCTGAAAAAAGACTGAATCGTGTGGTAGAACTGGTCCTTTGCCATGCAGAAAATCGACAAAAGAAAAATTGAAAATAGCCAAAACTTTCGACCAAGGTCAGCCTGCGCAGATTGCGCAGGCTGACCTGGGTCAAAAGTTTTGGCAGATGCATTCAACCCTCTTTCACAAAGCATGGCTCGAATGTTTTGCTTTTGCGTGTGTGTGTTTTTGGAGTTTAATGTCGTGTTAACAGCTTTAGTCATATCACAGCGGTCAGTGCACCTACGCATGTGTTTCCTGGCTTTCTCACACCGGCACTGACACAACTTTCTATCCAAGTCAATGACTACTTTTCCCACATGAATCAGAGGTGAGAGGCGAAATATTGGCGAAAAGATCAAATGTTTTGCAGGGGCTGAATCTTTTTTTCATGGTTTACACGAGTTAAACTTCGAGGTTCGACTTGTTTGCTTTAATTCTAGATGTTTTTTTCCCCGATGTCGAGTCTTTGCGGTTTACCTGTTTAGTCTCAGAAATGGATAACTCATGCATTATTCAATTACATGTCATTTTGAAACTTCTGCTTCTTTCACAATGAATCAGCACATGCATACACCTGAATGGAGGATTGTCTTAAAACCGCATCTTCCATTTTTGACCGGTTGTTAATTATCTGTTGTCATGGATTAATATATGAAGTCTCAAAGACGATCTGTTGTGTCACGGAGATCCCACTCCTCTTAAAAAATGGCAAGATGAGAGCCTTCTTGTAACAAACCATCATTACTTTTGCCACAATGTTTTCACTTGTGTTTACGTATCAAGCCTTTATCACACAACCCCGAGCTTAAACGAACCTGACAGAAAAGACTTTTAAAAGCATTGTGGGCACGGAGAAAATGCTGATAACCAGCATTTTCTCCTTTTCCCACAATGTTTTTTACCCTTTCAAAGAGAAATCCCATCATGTAAGCATGTTTTTGTCATTTTCAAATGCTTTCAATTTGGACAAGAAAAACTGGGCCAAAAAATCTCGATCAATATCAAACAAAACGAGGCCAATATGATTCTGTCAAAATTAAAACCCAAAATGGACGACAAATCCCAGCCGTTGATTAATAAAATTGACATTAATTTCGTCTTGGCCGAGGACCGAGGGCTCATATCGCAGACCTCGGACCCTTGAACTTGACCAGTACGAAATTATTTGATTAGTAACACTAGTATAGTATAACCTGTTTTCTCAACAGTCATTTCAGATCAAAAGTAAACTGCAACGAAATTACAGATGATGCATTCTAATCTTAAAAATTCACGTCTGGTATTTCGCAGGACATTTTCACTAAAACTGTCCTAAATTATTATTTATTTATTCAATGTGTTTTACACCGCTTTTCACTTTATTTCTGTCATATCACTGCGACAGCTCATATGGTCATGTATTTCTTGGTTTTCACCAGTATAAGGCTAGGCGTCTGAAGTGTCTTGCCAAAGGACACTCCCAAGTAGGGCCATGTGGATCCAGCGAGGCTCGAATCCGGGGCCTCCAGGTCACGAGTCCTGCACTTTACCAATGAGCCACGCAGGACCCCAACTGTCTTGAAAATGACGACTACTAAACTATTTGTTCTGCCTAACAATGTTACATGTTCTTCACCCTTGGGGCTACCGAAAGATGCCTGGTCATTCCTGTTTTTCGTAAATTTTAAGTTAATATTTAAGTGTGAAGAAAGTATTTGAATTCTATATAACTGTCTTCAAAGCCAGTCCACAATGCCCACAAGATAATTCTTCTTTCGTCACAATGTTCCTTTTTTTTTCTCTACCTTTTTTTTAAACTTTGAATCGGGCACAGTATTTGAAGCAAAATTTACTATTATTTTCTCAGATTTCAATTGTAGTGAGTTTGATGCTGTGAAGGAATACTGTTGTCTTTGTAAATAATTCAAGGCTATTTATAACATAATGTGGCAAATGGTGAAAAGAAAACACGTAATGAGATGTAGCTATTAGTGTATATCTACTGGTATTTATTGACATTTTAACCCTCAACTTACTAAATAAGTGAAATAAAACTTTTCAGGCCGAAATTAAACACCAAAATTCTGCTATTTCGAAGGTAATCTTTCGGGAAAACTATTTCTTTATCAGACAGTGTAGATCCAAGATCAGGCTGCACGTTCTGGGCAGCCTTATCTTGATCTACACTGTCCGCAAAAGGTCTTTGAGTCGCGCTTAGCAGCCGAGGGGTTAATATAATGGTGATGCAGCGGACAAATAGTGTCAAACTTTACATCCGGTTGGTGAAGACGGTGGTCACAGTTTAGCACCAGGCAGCAGACGGTGTAGTTCATGTTCAGACTGCACCTTCTGTGCAGCCTGATCTTGATCTACGCCGTCCGCAAAGGCGATGCAAGTCCCCAGTGAACTTACTTCATGCAAGCACTCAAGATTTCACAATGCTCAAATCAAAGAAGTACATGTATACTGAAAATTTGTTTCATCTACTAATGATTAAAACTATCGCGGATGAAGGCTAAAACATATTTCAGACCAGGGACCGTATTCATCAAACATTCTGAATATTCTCTCTATTTAGAAATTCTGAAATTCACCTTCTGATTGGTTGAGAGGTTCGTTCTCAGCTAATCAAACGTCTTGTCTTTCAATTCAGATCGGAAATAAGATATGGTTGATGAATACAATCGTTGAGGTTTGTAGTATCATTCTGCGAGAAGGGTTTTGCTATAAATAGAATTTCGAAACATTTCCTTTGAGCTGTTTACGTAAACTGATAAATTTTTTCTTCTTTCAAAATTCCCCTGGAATAGCCAGGGGATTTTAAATGGAATCAATCATCAGACGGTTGGTTTCCGAACAAAATCTTGAATTTTAATGTCTTCAATAGTAAAATCTGTGCCATGCTCTGAGAAAAGGGGGTTAATGCACCTGCGGAAAGTATTGACACATGTCAGGCAGGCTGACCTTGGCCGAAACTTTTCGGTATTAGTCTACTTTCTATATGTCCAAAGACCAGTCTACTTAATGATTATGTCGTTTGTTAAAATATAAAGTGGTTATTACGCATAATTATGTTATGGCCTGATTGGTATCATGCGTCATGGAGATGCATTAAGCCAGAGAATGGTCCATAGTTTGTTTTTAGCTCACCTGAG
This sequence comes from Tridacna gigas, assembly GCA_945859785.2. Classification (NCBI taxonomy): domain Eukaryota; kingdom Metazoa; phylum Mollusca; class Bivalvia; order Cardiida; family Cardiidae; genus Tridacna; species Tridacna gigas. The sequence continues at coordinate 26,591,268 of OX244030.2, forward strand.
CACAACGTGCTCAAGGGGAGCTTTTAGGATCGCCCAGTATCCGTCGTCCGTCGTTCGTCATGCGTCGTGCGTCGCGTTCGTCGTGCGTCGTGCGTCATGCGTCTGTGCGTCGTGCGTCGTTCGTCGTTCGTCGTGCGTCGTCAACAATTCTTTAAACATCATCTCCTCCTAAACCCCTGGGCCAATTTGGACCAAACTTGGCAGGAATGTTCCTTGGGAGGTCCTCTTTAAAAATTGTTTACAAAATTTGATTCCATCAAAAACTCTGGTTGCCATGGCAACGAAATGGAATTTTCTAAGAAATTCTTTTAAAAAGCTTCTCCTCTGAAACCGCTGGTCAGATTTTGAAATAATTTCACAGGAATGTTCCTTGGATGACCCTTTTCAAAAATTGTTCGCGAAATTTTGATCTATCAAAAAACATGGCTCTGGTGAATTGGGGCTACTTGCACTATACAGATATGAAGAAATTCTTAAAAATTCTTCTTCTCTGAAACCGCTAGTCAGATTTTGAAATAATTTCACAGAGATGTTCCTTGGGTGATCCTTTTCAAAACTTGTTCGCGAAATTTTGATCCGTCAAGAAACATGGCTCTGGTGAATGGGGGCTACTTGCACTATACGGAAATGAAGAAATTCTTAAAAATTCTTCTTCTCTGAAACAGCTGGTCAGATTTTGAAATAATTTCACAGAAATGTTCCTTGGGTGACTCTTTTCAAAAACTGTTCGCGAAATTCTGATCCGTCAAGAAACATGGCTCTGGTGAATGGGGGCTACTTGCACTATACGGAAATGAAGAAATTCTTAAAAATTCTTCTTTTCTGAAACGGCTGGTCAGATTCTGAAATAATTTCACAGAGATGTTCCTTGGATGACCCTTTTCAAAAATTGTTCGCGAAATTTTGATCCGTCAAGAAACATGGCTTTGGTGACTGGGGGCTACTTGCACTATACGGCCATGAAGAAATTCTTAAAAGTTCTTTTTCTCTGATACCGCTGGTCAGATTTTGAAATAATTTCACAGAAATGTTCCTTTGGTGACCCTTTAAAAAATTGCTTGCAAAATTTTGATCTGTCAAGAAACATGTCTCTGGTGGTGGGGGCTATTTGCACCATAGGGACATAAAGAGGAATTTCTTAATTCTTCTTCTCTGGAATGGCTGGTCAGATTTTGAAATAATTTCACAGAAATGTTCCTAGGGTGACCTTTTTAAAAAATTGTTAGGGTAATTTTTATCAGTCGAAAAACAACAGCCAATTGTTGGCACCTGCATGTGGTGCTCTTTTTTGACTTATGTTTTTTAGCTCACTGGAGCACAAAGTGCTCATGGTGAACTATTGTGATCGTGCTGTGTCCGGCGTCCGTCGTGCGGTGTACGTCGTCTGTCGTCAACTTTTTACCTTGTGTACGCTCTAGAGGCCACATTTTCGGTCCGATCCTCATGAAACTTGGTCAGAATATTAGTCTTGATAAAATCTGGGACGAGTTTGAAATTGGGTCATGTGGGGTCAAAAACTAGGTCACTAGGTCAAATCTTAGAAAAACCTTGTGTGCGCTCTAGAGTGACCCTGGGGTGAAATTTTGCCTATTGACTCAGGTGAGCGATCCAGGGCCATCATGGCCTTCTTGTTTAGTTTGTTTGTTGGTTTACAGCGGTTTTCAGCATTATCTTGTTTTTCCGACGGATTTAATGATTTAATGGTGTTTTTCGCCGCTTTCAACATTATTTCAGTCATATCACGGCGACAGCTCACATATTCATGTATTTCCTGGGTTTCACCAGTACTAGAATACTCCCACGGAAAAACCCAATGGATCCAGTGAGGCTCGAACCCGGGACCTCCAGATCACGAGTCCTACACTTTACCACTGGGCCACGCAGGACCCCTTTTCTGACGGAAAAATGCTCGTCACTAAAAACAAACATGAATTAGGTCAGAGAACTTGACTGTATACGAATCTTATTGGGGAAAAAAAAGAAATCTGGCAAAATGAGAATTTACTCACCATGAGTAGATTCTACCCTGGCCACAATGTTTTCAAACATGTTCTGCTGCAAATGGGAAGAAAAACTTTCTGCATTGTATTAACCCTTTAGCTAATAAATAAATGAAACGAAATTTTGCACTCAGTAGTAAAAACCCAAATATTGCGATTTCAAAATTGATTTCACCGAGAAAAATACATCTTCGGACTGTGTAGATCCAAGATCAGACTGCACGTTTTGTGCAGTCTGATCTTGAATCTACATTGTCCGCAAAAGCGCACCGATCCGCGTTTAGCAGCCTAAGGGTTAATTGATTTAGCAGTCTTAGTGATAACTTGTTACCTGTTGAGTGAAAATAATCATCGGTACGTATACTATCGGTTTGAAATGTTGTTTTCTTTTATCTCTTTTTGCGCCAAGTATATGGGCCATGCTCTGTGAAAAGGGGAGGCTTAATGCATCTGCAAAAGGTATCGACCCAGGTCAGCCTGGCTGGAAACTTTTTTGCTTTTGGTCAATCCGTTGCATGTCAAAGGACCAGTCTACCTCGTGATTCAGTCGGTTATCAGACGGAATGAATTTTATGCATTTGTAATCATGTGATGCCTTGCACAGTATAATGCATCAGGGAGATTCATTAAGCCCCCTTTTGCCGGAGCATGGCTGAAATCAACTAAACCTCTTTCGACGGTTGAGACTATGATACACTAAAACTAGAAATATCAATGAACCTTGCTCTGGTAAAAGCGCGCATAATGCAGCAAGTTATCACATAATTATGGATCCATATTGAAAGTCATTTTGTCCGACAACCATCTGATTCATGAGGTAGGCTTTGGAATACAGAAAATTTATCAATAGAATAAAGTTTCTACCCAGATCAGCCTGCGCGGACTGCACAGGCTGACCTTGGTCAACACATCTTACAGATGCATAAAACCCCTTTTCACAGACCATAGTTTTTTTTTTTTTTTAATCTTATTGACGTGATTAAAAAGCGGGGGAAGAGACCCAAGCCCGGTCTGCATGTTCTATGCAGTTTGATCTTGTTTTATGCGGTCGGATGAAAGCCGATGTTTTTGCCTTATGGCACGGAAAGGTAAAGTGAACATTAAATTCATGCTGTAACAGTATACTTTGCTTCGAGGAGAATAGATAAAGATGAGAATACACGTACAGTCGATCTGATCCCAATATACATTCTTCGTCAAGGGTATAAAGAGGTCTAACTTAGACGCTAGTCCACTCACTGTTGTAAAAGCTTCTTTTAAAAACTTGCCAAAATTTTGTACAAGTTACGCATTGGACGAACATACAAAGGTGTTTTTTGTTTCAACAACATTGTTGACGCGAGACTGTCATACTTCGGCAAACCGTTCGTCCATTTCCGTGAAAACCCAGTTTAAGAAGCTGTGTGGTAAAGGGGTAATGTTAGTAAGGCTGCAGAAGAAATCGTCCCCTGGAGAAATCGCACCTAAACAGAATTGGGGACAATATCTTTGGAGAACTTGTCCCTGAATACATTTTTTTTTTTTGTTGAGAAATCTACCCATTCAGTCTGTGGACGATTTCTTCAGCATTCGTTCATGGTATTTTTACAAGCAAGTGCTACTTTTCCCAACAATGTTTTTTTTCCAAACATGTCAACTGCAGGGCCCAACGTACACAGATGCATCTATGGACGACCAGCCTTCCCCATTTTGTGGTGCCAATACCCGGCAGATATTTCCAGGCTACAGACAAGTCTGGATACACTCTTACCCCTCTCTGTTTACTTTTTGTCTTTCATACATATAAACAAACGCTTCTTGCTTTAGTTCCTGGCAATACGTACTTTTTGAACCCTTAACTCTTTCCTTACCGTTAACGACACAAGAAGCTTTGGTGGACAATGTAGATCAAGATCAGACTGCACAAAACGTACAGTCTGATCTCTGATCTACACTGTCCATTCTTTTATTCTAGATTTTAACAGTACTGTCTCTTCATCTTGCAGCTGAACTGTATTTGTAGCCTTTCAAAAAGTAAAGGTTATTTATAAAGTTGTAGTCAAAGACTAAGGCTGCTACCTGGGACTCTGTGCTTTTGCGGACAGTGAAGACGCAAGATCAGACTGCACAGAACTTGCAGTCTGATCTTGATTCTACACTGTCCGATACCGTGAGATTTTTTTCAGCGAACATGCCTATGAAATGGCAATAATTGGGTATAAAATATTGAAATTCATTTTCTGTTTTCCTTTTTTCTAGCAGTTTAACTCTTTCTCAAACGACAAAATTTTAGACTTTTCCAGAATTAGATTAGGTGCAGTCTACAAGGTCAATGTGGGAAGAATGCTGACATTTAGCTGAAAAAGATAAGAAAACATTTTGAGAAAAGGATAAAATGCTAGGTACCAGTATTTTCTTCTTTTCCCACAGTGTTTACAAATATCTCTTTATTCGAGGTTGTTAAAAGATGGATTTGTTTGGTAAAAGGTAAAAGGGTTAACGGGTCAGTCGAGTAAAACTTGGCGCTCTGTACTTTTAACTGCCGATTCCTCCACCGTTGCTCTGTAGAAAAGTACATGGCTAGTACATAAGAGGTTATGAGTTGGAATTCCACCTTGGCCTAAACGTTCTCTAAGAATTGGCGGAAATCATAAAGATACGATTCAGTCATCTCCCACTGCTGCACATTGTCTTGAATTTGTGTATTAAAGGCCCAAAAGTGGCCAAAAAACAATGCAATGAATTTTAAAATTAGGCAAAAAGTAAATAAAAGAACGACCTGGCAATTTTTAACCTAGTTTTGAAACTAATTTCTCAGCCAAAGAGTAACACTTAGACCGACCGTATAATAACAGATTTTCATGTTCACAATATTTTCAATACTTTAAATTCTAAATGTATTTTAACACCCGCTTTGTTCATTTTTTGACAGCTATTGTTACTTTAAGTAAATGCAAGTTATGCGCGATGTGGTCTTGATGCAGGCTGTATGGACAACCTTGGAACTCGCACATGATATTTAACTTTTCCAAACATTAACGTGTTTGAACGACCAGAGAGGAAAATGCATCTGAAAACTTTGTGGGAAAAGGGGAAAATGCTGGTAGACAGCATTTTCTCCTTGCCCCACATTGTTTTCTACCCATTCAAAAACAAATTTTGTTGGTCTAGCAATATTTAACCCTTTTCCAAACAAGCCCTGGTTTTCACGTGTTTGCAGTACAAGTCTTTTGAAAACACTGTGGGAAAAGGAGAAATTGCTCGTAACGAGCAATTTCTCCTTTTCCCACAGTGTTTTCTACCCGTTTTGAGACGTTTTTGCCATTTTCATCAAATTTAAAATTGTTGTCTTCAAAGTCTTTCAATTTGGACCAGTCCAAAATTTGTCGCTTGGGAAAGGGTTAATTTGTCCTATGCAAATCCTTTCAACATGGACCAGTCTAAAACTTTGTCGTCTGGTATATAGTATGAGTGATGAAAACGCATCGGTTGTCGTGATATACCTTCATATGACTCATGCTATGTGAAAAGATGGTTTAGTGCATCTGCGAAAAACAATAGACCCATGTCAGCCTGTGCCGTGCGTGCAGGCTGACATGAATCGAAACTTTTTGCTATTGATACATTTTCTGCATGGTAAAGGACCGTTCTACCTCATAACCCAGCCGGGTTTTAGACAAAATTGGTCAGTCTAGTGCAATATGAGGATACATTTAAGCCTAAGCATGCTAAATAAGTTAAGGGAAATTTTAAAAACATTAGTAAAAAAAAAAAATGCAGTTTCAAAGTTATTTTTGTGGAAAATATCTTCTTATCGGACAGTATAGATAAAGATCAGACTGCACGTTCTGTACAGTCTGATCTTGATCTGTACTGGCTATACTGCCCGCCAAAGCGCCCTAAGTCGCGCTTAACAGCCTAAGCGTTAACTTCACATATTCTCAAAGCGGCGCACATACATAAATGATGTCTTTTAAATGATTCGTATTGGCCCTTTTCACTACAAGTATTTAGCACCTGGAGGGTCAGTGAACGACCATACTTGATGAGTGTTTTGATATTTGAGGAGAGCAGGGTTAAAGCATGAACAGACAATAATCTAAGCCTTAGAGCGTCTTTCACAACTATTATTGCCTTTGCTGCCAGTGTAAATCAAGATCTGACTACACAAAACGTGCAGTCTGATATTTGATCTGCACTGTCCGCTTTGCTGAGCCATTCTGGACACGAGCGACCCAGAAACTGAAATTGTTTTGGTCTTATTTCTGGACTGAAAGTATACATTTAGGTTTATTCGGCTCTGTAAGGGTGAACCCTTACAAATTTAACCCTTAACCTGCCAAATAAGTTAACACTTTACCAGACGACAAAATTTTAGCCTTGTCCAAATTGAAAGCACCTGCAGACGACAATTTCAGCGTGGCTCAAATGGTGCAGTTTTTCTTTGATAGGGTAGAAAACATTGTGGGAGAAGGAGAAAATGCTGGTTACCAGCATTTTCTCCTTTTCCCACAATGTTTTCAAAAGGCTTCTTTCCCAGGGTCGTTTAAAGGCGGCACTGTGCAGTAAAGGGTTAAAGGAAACTTTCAAGTCGATAGTGAAAACCCAAACGTTTCTATTTCAAAGTTATTTCTGAGGAAAAAATATCTCCCTAGCGGACTGCATAGATCCAAGATCAGACTGCACGTTCTGTGCAGTCTGATCTTGATCTACACTGTCCGCAGAAAGGTCATCTCTAGCTAAAGGTTCAAGTACTGCAATTTCAAAATTGTCCCCACCTCTCGGACAGTGCAGTTCCATGACAGTCTTATCTTCATCTATACTGTGCGCAAATGTGCAATAAGTTACCCTTAGCGGCCTAATAGTTAAACTAATCAGCGAATAGAGCAGTTGTTAAGGGTCAGCTTTTCAACTTGGAATTGTTCTTCATCAATTTACTGGGTATGGAAATCCGCAGAACATGATCAGTTGAACGCCAAAAAAATAAGTGCTGAAGAAGGATTTAAAAAAGACAGCGTTAAAAAAGATAGACGGTGTAAATTTGCCAGCAAATAGACAGGGGCCCTTGAAATAAACGCGCCTACATTTTTGACCAATCACAAATTTCTATTTATTCATTTGTTACCAGTACAAAAAACTAGGTCAAAAACCAGCACATTCAGCTACGCCGACAAAAAAGACAGAAAAAAGGGAGAGGGGAATAAATTTTTAGGAAGGTAGTGTAAAATTTTCAAAACATGGGGATATCAAGTGGCCTACGCCATTTAAACGGTAGAACGCAAAGGTGACTGTAATTATCATTTACGGCCAATGTAGATCAAGATCTTGGGTTACACCGATGGGTTTGAGACACCATCAAAGGGCGTTAGAAACAAATTTTCTTCGCTGTAAAATACTCTGTTAATGGCAGAGTTCCATTCACTTCCGGTCGAACAACTTCAATAGTTTAACGCCAATGACATTTTATTGGATGATTGGAAGAACTGTTTTCACATTACGACACGTCCTGTTTATTTGTGGCTGCAGAATTTTCAAAGTATGCGAAAATCATGACGTGATATCCCTATGTACAGCTCTAGGTATCTATTTCTCTGATGACTGTGGCGCTCATTTGCCAGCACGTTTAATTATAATGCTGCAAAATAAATAAATTGGTTTTTCTTCCAGTATCAGCGATACAATACGATTGTAAATGGTCATAGCCTTTAGATACAGTCTAGATCCATGGTCAGACTTCAGGTACCATATTCACTAACGTTCTAAATCTTATTGTCCAGAATTGTCTAAATTTGAAAATAACACAAATTATGAACAGCTAAACTATTTGGTTCAGCCAATCAGAAGTTGTGTTACTTTCAAATTTAGTAAATGTTGGAGAATAAGATTGAGAATGTTCTTACGAATGGTTGATGAATACGGTCCAAGGTTCTGTATAGTTTGACCTTGACCTAAGCCCTCTAGAGAGTTACTCATATATCAGGATTTTAAAAAAAGCTGGTGTTTTTTTTTATCTCACTGATATCATAACTTAACCCTTAGGCTGCTAAGCGCGACTCAATGAGTTTTTGCGGACAGTGTAGATCAAGATCAGACTGCACAGGACGTGCAGTACAGTCTGATCTTGATCTATACTGTCCGATAAGGAGATATTTTTCTCCAAAAACTAAGTTTGAAATAGGAACATTCGGGTTTTTACTATCGGCTTGAGAGTTTCATTCATGTATCAGCTTAAGGGTTAAAATACTAAATACATGAAATAAAAAAAATGGAATAAATAAGTAAAAGATAGAAGTACTAAGTTTTAATATAGATAAATTTGTAATCAAATTACCTAGACAGATATTTTAAAGAACAAAATAGTGTTTATAAAACTATATAAGGGACTTTTATTTCAGACTAAACCCTTAACCAAAAAATCTGGAGTTTTAAAGACCCTTAAAAAGAGACGAGATTTAAAAATATTTTAAAAACATTGAGGTAAAAATGAGAAAATGCTGGTGACCAGCATTTTCTCCTTTTCCCACAATGTTTTCTTCTCTTGGAAAAAACAAATTTTACTGTTTAAGTCACATTTATATTGTCGTCTGCCAATGCTTTCAGTTTGGTCAATTCTAAAATTTTGTCGTTTGCTAAGAAGTTAAACTTCATTCTCCCCTTCATAGCTAAGTGTATAATTTATGTTGAAATAAATATAACAGATATCACTATAGCCGTCATTTTAACTTTTTGTCGAAAAAAAAGGAAAATGAAATTTTCACTCTTTAAAGAATGCTCGATGTATGCAATTTTCAGTTTTGCTATCTCAATCTGACAAAATAACGCACATTTTGATCGAAGACCAGACTGCACTTTCTGTGTGGTCTGATCTGAATCTACATAGTACGCATAAGCAAGTTGTGATCTACATTTCAAGGGTTCACGTCTCGGGTAACGTGAGGCTGCGTCATTATGGTGTAATTATAGGGCGGTCTTGTTTCCAAACTGTACCCAATGTCACTGGTCTTTCTTACAAATTGTCTGGCGCTGAAATTAATTTAAGTTTGTCACTCACAATGGTCACGTGATACCATCATTTTTACAAAGCATACTATTACAAAGTACTGGGTAGGAGTAAAAATGCAAACACAAGCTTAGGATTTTGTTGTGTATAGATACATATAACTAGACGTTCATCGTCGCTAAAATAACACAAAAAATATCTTCAAAAATATATGGGCAGTATAAGATGTACTGAAACATGAATATCGAAACTCTGTTGCGGTTCAATATGAAAGTTACCTTGCCTCTATCGCCTCTATTTTTTCATTGCTTTGCATATTGCTCAAAAGTGGAATTTCAAATAGATATGAGTCATGCTCTGGCAAAACGGGGTTTAATGCATGTCCTTGATGCATTATACCTACCAAGCCATCACATAATTATGAGTCCATAATAACACTTTTTTTAACAACTGACTTAATCAGTAGGTAAACTGATCCTTGGGCATGCAGAAAATTGACCTATAGCGAAGTTTCGGACCTGGTCAGCCTGCGCGGACTGCGCAGGCTGACCTGGGTCGATACTTGTAGCAGATGCATTAAGCCCCTTTTCACAGAGCATGACTCATATGTTTTTCAATATTAGATGTCAATCCAAATCATCGTTGGAAAAGAAGCGGTGGTTGCAAAAAGTGATGTGCCTGAACATACATGGAGACATACAGTAATTGGCTTAAGGGTAACACTTAACAAAATATCAGCGGTAGCAACGCTTGTACATTGTTTGTCATAAATTTGCCTCTAAATAGGCATGCAGGGGCCCGCAGAATAAACATCCACATTTTTTTTTGACCAATCGCAAATTATTATTTCATTGATTCCAATATTTTAATACCAAGAAGTAGGTCAAAAGCCAGCTACACCGAAAAAGATGTAACTTACCAAACTCCATTATAGATTGTCATATTCAATTTTAAACTGGTTGGCTCGAAGACTAACATGAATCAGCGTTAAACCTTTACCAGACAATCCCGAGGGTTAACTTCGCCAGGGGAGAAGCCTCTTGAAAACACTGAAGGAAAAGGAGAAAACTCTGGTAACAAGATTTTTTTTGCTTTTCTGTCAATGTTTTCTAGCCTTTCAATGACAAATTTCATTAATACAAACACATTTAATTTGTCGTCTACAAATGAGTCATGATCTGTGAAAAGGGAGCTTAATGCATCTGCGAAAAATATCGACCCAGGTCAGCCTGCGCAGTCCGCGCAGGCTGACCTGGGCCGAAACTTTTCGCTATTGTATGTCCAAGGACCAGTCTACCTCACAATTCATTCGGTTGTTAGACAAAATGGATTTTATGGGTCCATAATTATAGGATGGTTTGCTTAGTATAACGCATTACGGAGTTGCATTAAGCCCCCTTTTGTCAGAGCATGGCTCAAAAGGTTTCAGTTTTCAGTGTTCAGTTTATAATTTTAAAACACCTGTTTCGCTTCAGGACCATAATGTGTCGACGTTTCCCTGACGTAACCGGATGTTTAACGCTTCCCGTACAATTTCTATTGTGGATACATCTTCTCGGCGTTCTCAACAGTCAACCATTGCCGTCAAAAGACTCGCAGTATGCATTCGGAATAGATCACAGAAAACTGTTTTACGACAATAACAGAATACCTGACGGCATTGAAGTCACACCTTACCTATTTCATAATTCGACAAAAAAGTAAGTCCATTTTATGATCTCACGTAAATTTATTATTGCATGTTAACATGTTACACGATTCCATAATTAGGAAGTTGTAAATTTATCATAAATTGTTGTTATATGAAGGGTTTTTTTGCAGTTTAATTGAAAATGTCTTTTCCTTGAACGAAGGCTTGTCTTTCCTCAGCCGAAACTTCCGAAAGATTTAATTTAAAAAAAATCATTGCACTGGGTATCATTTCATGACGGAAACACTGTTATACAATTTTTGTCGTTTAAATATGAACCATGCTCTGTGAAAACGGGGCTTTATGCATCTCCGTGATGAATGATATCAAGCTAGCGATCACATAATTATGGATCCATAATTGCCACTTCTTTAACATCCAAATGAATTATGATATAGAATGGTCCTTTGACACGCAGAAAATTGACCAATAACGAAAGGTTTCGGTCCAGGTCAGCCTGCGCAGGCTGACCTGGTCGATACTCTTCGCCGATGCAGTTAGCCCCCGTTTCACAGAGCATGGCTTATATGCATTTTTTTTTTTCCTGGGCTGAAAAGTTCAATATCTAAAAGGAAAATGTAACAGGAATATTTATTGTTCAACAGCAATAAAAATAACATATGGCCCGCAACATGCGAAATGAGACCTTCGGACATTTGCGTAAAGTGTCGTCCCGGATTAGCCTGCGCAGTCCGCGCAGGCTAATCCGAGACGGCACTTTACGACTACATAAGATTTTTTCATACAGTAGACTTTCGTGAAACAGAAAATCGCACAAAAATGGGAACTGCCGTCTCGGATTAGTCACAGACGGCACAGGCTGCTCTGGAACGACACACTTTTGCGCATATGTCCGAAGGCCCCTTTTCGTGTGTTGCACGCCATATGGGTCATGCTCTGGCAACAGTGAACTTAATGCATCTCCGTGATGCATAATGCCAAGCAAGTCCTTACAGTATAGTGGATCGATAAAAACCATTTCGTATAACAACCAGCTGAATCATGATGTACATTTGTCCCTTGATATGCAGAAAATTTACCAATGGCAAAAAGTGTCGACACATGTCAGCCTGCGCGAACTGCGCAGGCTGACATTGGTCGATACTTTTTGCAGATGCATTAAGCCCCCTTTTCACCGAGCATAGCTCATTTAATAATTTTGAACATATGTATTTTCACATGTAAAAATGTTCTTTGTTAATGACAAGACAAGTTTACCAGTTTGGCTTGTGTTGCACATTTTTGTATATTAATGTTGAGTGACAGCCCGGTTATTCAAGCATGCAGTGATATCAGGTAACAGAGTAAACGGATATTATCATGGCGAAAATGTAGTGGTTGTTCTTGGTTGCTCCCACGACTCATTAAAACTCTTGCCGCTGCACCGTTTCCCATGTTTTCTCATGAACAAATTTGTCCGTGAAAGTTTTGGTGACCCAAAGTGTGCCAATGAATTGAATTTTGCAAGCATTTCGGGATGAAAAGAATGCAGGGTAATCGATACCTAGACAAATCAAAGCGCTGAAAGTACCAATAGAAGTTGATGGTAGAAATTTGCTAGCAAATATGTTTTAGCAGTGGACCATTTCACTTAAGATTCATTTATCTGACGGTTGACAACTTTATTTCCTAAGAGTAATAGCATTATTCCATGACTGTTTTTCCGTAAAATCGTGTATTAATGCGTTTTGCATGTGGTTTTAGGTGTAATGATAGTGAGTTGGGATGTTTTTCGAGTGGTTTCGGGTGTTGCGGGGGTGTTTCTTTTACTTAGCAATCCGCGATGTAGACTTTGTAAACTAGGTCATGTCAAAGCCGCAAAAAGTGGCTAATTTAAAACCTAGAGTTAATTCTATGTTATTTAAACCCGAATTTCATTGTTTGTGTACTTGGCTTCCACGGTTTTTCAATCCGCATGTTATTTTCACATATCAAATGACACCCACCGATTCGACTGTTCATTGGTCTATAAGGATCTATTTCTCTTGAAATAGAGGAGTGATTCGCCGTTACAAGACTTCAGTTTGACGGTTGACATAAAAGGTCATCGCTTTCAAAACATTTTTCACCACACACTCAAGGCCTATGTCGGTGACAAAATGTTTTTATCAACATTATGCCTGCTAGTTTGTTGAACCGGAAGTTATTGTTGAATTACGTCAAGCAAAATGCTGTACGGAAAAGTAGTTCTGAAAGCATTTGAATTACGATGTATTCCCATTCGACTAGTTGTGCAATCAAACAGTTTTTAACCCAGGTTTTTTACTGGATGGAAATATTGTACAAAATTTAGCATTTTAGAGCATAGCTAATGACACTCTGTCCCTTATCGTCCGAGAAATGCTAGAAACAAAGAAAATTTCTTCTTGTCACCTTTACTGACACATCTTATACGTGACAAAAATTTTCCCACGTTGAAAACAAACCCAGATAATCTCAATATTCAAAGTGTTGGGACTAGAATAATCTTGAAAATAACAGACACTGCACACTCAAAATCATTCTGAATGCTCTCTGCAGCCTGATCCTATATGTATACTATATACAAAGGTCTTACTATAGCCAACAGCATGGAAAGGGTACGTGTTCCATGTTCGTATTGAAAGTGCACCACCCCCGTATCTAAAGTGAAACGGTACACCGCGACAGTTTGTTCAAGTCTGTAATTAATTACAGTCTTCACTTATTTTGATTGAATTATGACCTGGTATGTTAAGTATTTATGTATGACAAAGCTGTTTCAAAGATTTAATTACAATACACCTAATTATTAATTAGCTCCATAAAATACAGGATGACTTTCCAACACAAATACGCATGGTTAGTTATTACGGTGTTTTTTCTACGAAATATTGTCATGTCAAAAATTTCTTCTGTGGACTCTCACTGGGAATTCGAAATAACTTTACCGATGGGTTTGATGGTACAAACGTAAACTTTCATCCTTTAGCAAACACTCCTTTGTTTTAATGACCTTGAGGAAAAGGCCTTTGAAAACATTGTTGGATAAGAGAAATGCTGGCAACCAGCATTCTTTCATTTTCCAAAAATGTTTGCTTTCTTTTCGTTTTCTTGTCGAAGACAACTTTCATCATTTAAGCAATAGTTAATATGACGTCGGCAAATGCTTTCAAAAAAGGAAAAGTATTTTTTTTTTTCTTTGCCGTTTGGTAATTATATTAGATCGTCAGTCGTACAGATATTTAATAAATCTGCCGCAATACCGAGCTTGAAACATAGTCGCAGGTTGTTATCCCTATCTAGGCCAATTTCTTTCCTGCGGCCGAGGAAAAACCACAGCGACAGAATTCCTCTCTCACCACTCATTTTTTCCCCGACGATAGTTTTTTGAGAAAGCAGCCAGTACCTTGGGAAGAATATTGGATACGTTTCCTGTAAAAAAAAAAATCCATAAAGCATAGTTAGGTGTCCTGGCCGCCTCGATATAACTGAAATAAGAAAATTTACAACAGGCTGAAATTAAAAATAGCGTTTCATATCGAGATGTTGGTGAAAACGAGTGTATGACATCAATATGAGCTATGCTGTGTTAAAAGGAGGCTTAATGCATCTGCAAAAAGTATCGACTCATATCAGCCTGCGAGTCCGCGCAAGCTAATATGGGTTGAAACACTTTGCTATTTGTAATTTTTTCTTCACGTCAAAGGACCATTCTACATCCAGATTCAGTCGGTTCTTAGACAAAATGTATTTTATGGATACATAACTATGTGATGACTTGCTTACTAAAGTGTATCATAGATATGCATTGAAAAAAAAATGTAAATGTGTTTAGAAAATTGTTGAAGACTACACAAGACGTTTTCGTTGTGTCGTCTTTTATATTTCCTTTGTTGAAATGGAAATCTCATGTAGGCTTATTGTATGGTATTTAACGCCGTTTTCAACATTATTTCAGTTATATCGCGTCGGCCAATGCACCTAACCATGCTTTCCTGGAGTTTCTTTTACTATAGCACTCCGCACAATATTCTTTCCAAGCCACTGGCTGCTTTCCCACATAACCATCGTCGAAACAACAGCCAGTGGTGAGAATGGAATGAATTCTGTCGCAATGACTATCATCAATCATCGGAAAGAAAATGGCCGAGCCGGGGATCGAACCAGCGACCTCATGTTGAAACAGAAATCTCGTGGAGGACCAATTAAAACTTCTGTTGTACCTTTTGCTGAGAAAATTGTGAAATGATCAATAAATCTGTCAAAATACAAAACCACGAACTGTAAAATACTGTTTCACCCTCAACCTGCCAAAGAAAACGTCAAGCTAATAGCAAAACTATAAATATAGCGATTTCAACCTTGCTCAGCGTGCTTGATACGTCATATACACTGGTTTTTCGACCTAAGTTCAAGGTCCTTCCTAAGTTTCGAAAAATCAAGGTTTGTCCGTAGTTCTATCTTATATTTTTGGATGCCATCGCTGTTACTCATATGGAACATAATGACAATTTTTTTCTCGCAGGAATGTCTCGCTAAGTTACTACGCTTGACTCTCCTAAATCATTGCATAATTTGAATATCTTCGTCATTATTATGTCGCCATATTTACTGTATGAGTTGGTCTGACTGTGATATACAACCGTCCTGGGTCCGTATTCACCAACCATTCTTGAGAAAACTCTTAGCCTTATCTTCAAGATTTTTTTAAAGTAACACGACTTCTGATTGGCTAAACCATTTGGCTTAGCCAATCAAAAATTGTGTTACTTTCACATTTAGAAAATCTTGGAGAATAAGACGAAGAATGTTCTTCAAAGAGACCAGTAAATACGAATCAGAGTCCGTAAGTGGGCGGCGCTCTGGGAAAAAAAGGGTACATTGCATCTCCGCAATGCAGTTTACTAAGCAAGTTGCCGCTTAATTGGGATGCATTTTTCCCCAAAACCGGCTTAATCATGCATTGGAATGTTCCTTTCACATGAAGAACATTTACAAATAGCAAACACTTTTGACTCAGGTCAGCCTGCGAAGACTGCGCCGGCTGATCTGAGTCGATTCTTTTTGCAAATGCATTAAACTACCTTTTCACAGAAATATTTTAGGTAGCGCTGTATTCTGTACAAGGAACACCGTCTATGGGTGGGAGTACTGGTTCACAAGGTATAAAGTTAATGTTATATCCACACTCAGTTCCCTATTAGGCATACATTATCATTTAAGAGCACCTATCAGGAAGATAGCATAACAAATGCATGCCCGATCGGTAACGGAACTCAAATTGACAACCTTTGAAAATATTGTTTAACTCCTTACCAGCTGACAAAATTTGAATTGGTCCAAAATGAAAGAATTTGCCAAATTTTATGTGACTGAAATGGTGGAATCTGACTTTAAACGGATAGAAATCAATGGGGTTATCGGCATTTTCTTCCGTTCCAATGATGTTTTGAAGAGCCTTTTTTGTCAGGGTCATAAAAAAATGCAGAAATGTCTGGTAAAAGACTAAACGCTGCAATTGCTTGTTTCAAGCAATTGCTCCATTTTCTATGATGGGCCCTTTACGGTCTCTTAAAAAGGCATTCGAAAAAGACATTATCCTTTTTCTGGATATAGTATTACCTTCCTGTGGTACCTCTGTCTAATAATAGCTAGTATGCTAATCACAAGTTAACCCTTTACAACATGATCCCGAGATTTGACGATCTTGACAAATATTTTTGAATACATTGTGAGAAAAGGAGAAAATACTGGTCAATGTTTTCTCCTTTTTTCACAATATTAACTTCCGTCAAAAATGAAATTTTAAGCTTTGATTCACATCTATGTTTTCGTCTACAAATGTTTTCAATTTGGAGAAGTCAGGAACTTTGTCGTTTGATAAAGATTTCAAAGAATAAAATCATCTTTTTACGTTATGCCTTATTTGAATACCATATTCTATATATAACAAAGTAAAAAAAGTTTTGCACCCCTTGTGTTTTTTACCGACTTTGATTTTCTGGCGTGACTAGTATAAAATGGGGTAGGAATTAGAATCCGACTGCTGCATACACCAACAGACCGGTCGTTTGCCTATGAAATGAAATGAGTGATCCTTTGACCCCATTGTAAGTAGGATTTCTTTTGCTTAGATATTGCTTTCGAATTTAGGAAAAAGGGAAAGCTTTTAACTTTGGTTAAAACTAGAAATTGAATGTCGAAATAAAACTTACAACAGGTTGAATGTGACCTGCAGAGAATGGGCAGAAACAATCAGACAATATTGCGTACTTCGGTCCAGGGCTTGCAGAACAGCTTGCAGTCTTCGTCTCATACCTCTCACAAGAGGGTGAAATAGCTCGATTAGTAGCCGCTGCCATTAGGTCAAGGGATATCTCAGTTCAGTCCATTTCAGAGGCAAAAGACTGGTTTGTTGGTGTGTGCAGCAGCCAGATTCTAATTTCCAACCCATTTCATATGATTCACGCCAGAAAATCAACCCGGTAAAAACACAGGGGGTGCAACACTATTTTACTATGTATACATTGATACATGTAACTATCCGTAGATTAAATAAGTTTTGAAACGCCCTCATTATTTAGTTACAACCACAACTCTCAGGCTCACGATCATACACTTTTTACTTGCCTAGATTTTCGGTGTGAGTTCATTTGTGTCGCAACAAATAAACAAGACAACAATTTGTTGAAATTGTCATTTAATGAAAATGACGCATAAGTCTTATCTTAGGTGACAAAAGTAAATTCAAAAATCTCAGTAACATTAAATGCCAAATTCTAAAATAAGATAAGACTTAAGTTAATGGCAGAAACAGCTTTATGTTGCCGACACAAAGGTGGGTACACAATAACCGCCAAATATCTTTATGCTGCCAACACAAAGGTAGGTCCGCCGGTACACAATATCAATGTGAAATTCAAGTTTGTGTGATATACTATATACAACCTTAGTTCAAAAACAAGTTTAAATTTTGCAAGACGACTAATTCTTTCGCTCTGCTGAAAAGTTTCCGAAATGTTACTGAAATAGGCAAAATACAACACACACATTGTTTAAAAAAAAAATCACCATTCATTCTTCAGCAGCTAACACACACATTGTGTTAAAAAGAATTAACAAAACATCCTTCGGTAGCTCTGAAAGGTGGTGGTAGGGGTTTGGTGGTGGGTCTTTTGTTGTTCAAAGATGGCGACCCACTGAAGAATTTGCAGGGGCTGTTCCACAACCCCAAACAACCAATCAAAATGAAGGGCTGTTCCAAATACATTTAACTGCGCTAAATTTCATTTGAAACGCCCTCATTATTTAGTTACAACCACAACTCTCAGGCTCACGATCATACACTTTTTACTTGCCTAGATTTTCGGTGTGAGTTCATTTGTGTCGCAACAAATAAACAAGACAACAATTTGTTGAAATTGTCATTTAATGAAAATGACGCATAAGTCTTATCTTAGGTGACAAAAGTAAATTCAAAAATCTCAGTAACATTAAATGCCAAATTCTTAAATAAGATAAGATTTAAGTTAATAGCAGAAACATCTTTTATGTTGCCGACACAAAGGTCGGTACACAATAACTGCCATTGCAAGCCACGCATGCTTCATTAAGCATGCAGCGGCTTGCCCCTACCCGAACACCGGAAAGCAAGGCGTCTACATTCAGAAACTTATATTTATCTATACATTAAACGGGAAATAGGTTGATAATGCAAGAAAGAATATAATATACAAATTCACATATCCGATCTGACAGCATGCAAAGCAACAAAGCACCCTTGTGCTGAACTTTGCAAGTAACACAGTCTGAAATACAGCTAAATTTAAAGATAAATAAGTTTTTTGTCTTCGGCGCAGACGTAAAACTTTTTTCATTTCAGCATCTAGCACTCAATTGCTTTAGTAATTTTTACGGGGAAGTATTTTTTAGGACGAGCATTTGGCACTCAAACACGCAAAGTACCCATTATTTTTATTATGCTATTAGAAACCTGTCTTTGATAATAGAGAGTTCTCGGGTGATAATTCACGCCTAATCTATTTGTATAATTGTATTATTATGTTTTTATCTATGGACAATATGTAGGTTTTTTTCAAAGTACAACGTGTAAGGTTCTTTTTTTGTCAATCTGTCTTCTTGGTGCTCCACAGGCCTAACGTGCTTTGCAAGAACCTGATATACATGTAGTTAATCCATTACTCTATATGATCTTTATTAAAACACCCACTCAAAACAAATGAGCTGTGCTCTGTGAAAATGGGGCCTGATGCATCTGCAAAAAGTATCGACTCAGGTCAGCCTGCGCAATCCGCGCAGGCTGACCTGAGACGAAACTTTTTGCTACCGGTCAATTTTTAGCATGTCAAAGGATCAGTCTATCTCATGATTCAGCTGGTTTTTAGACAACATGGATTTTATGGATTGTTATAATTATGTGATGACTTGCTTGATGTAATGCACCACAGAGATGCATTGAGCCCCCTTCTGCCAGAGCATGATTCAAATGTCTGTAAGCAATAGTTAGAAGTGGCTCGTCGAGAGACAATTCTATTGAATGCCCACAAGAGTGTAGAGTTGTTCTTAGTATTTGAAGAAGAACATCTGTACCTCGATCAAGGGAGCAGATAGAAAACTCTGCGGTAAAACTGTGTGTGTTTGTCCATAATATCATGTTGTTTTATTATCATTAATCACCCATTACTTCATCAATTTTACCTACACGCAATAATTTATTTAATTTATTTATCAGTAGCATCAGCATTGTCACCCTGATTTCACGTTTCACTTTACATTGGAAGGCAACTTCGTAAAAATACTTTATTCAGGTTTATTGGTACCTGAATGATTAACTTAATGTTTTAACCTTCCGAAAATAAAGCTATTATTATTATTATTATAAAGGAAAAAATGTTGGTCTATGCCAT
This sequence comes from Tridacna gigas, assembly GCA_945859785.2. Taxonomy (NCBI): domain Eukaryota; kingdom Metazoa; phylum Mollusca; class Bivalvia; order Cardiida; family Cardiidae; genus Tridacna; species Tridacna gigas. The sequence goes on from OX244030.2 coordinate 26,610,825, forward strand.
GCAAGAAAAAAAAGGATACTGCATTGTTTTAAAGAGGAATTATTCAGAGAGGCACTGACAGTGGCGAATTGGACAGATTTTGCAGACGGCATATACAAGATCAAAGTAGTCTGATCTTGGATCTTCACTGTACGCTTCCTGGTGGCTATGGCCAAAAACGGTCTTAAACTGTTCAGATTTAAAACAAAAATTGTATGACTACTTAACAAATGGGGTTGCAAATGGGTTATAACTGTGATCCGCTCAACAATTGGAGTGAATATATGGTGAACATGAAGGAAAAATATGTTTAAGAAAGCATAAATTTAGACCAGAATATTGGACCTCGTAGATCCAATATCAGGGTTCGTATTCACCAGTCTCAATTTCATTCTAAGTCTTATTCTGGATTTAGAAACTAACACAACTTCTTGTTGGCTAAACCATTTGGATAAGCCAATCAGACGTTGTGTCATTTTCAAGTTAAAAAAGAAATCTTGAGAAGGCTACAATATTCATTCTTATGAAAGGATGGTAAGTACGAAGCCAGGGCGCTAGTTTCCATTCAGTGTGATCATTTCTGTTGACATGCTAAGAGTTAAATTAACCCCTAACCACACAATCCCGACTTTTAACGACCCTGAGACAGAAGCCTTTTGAAAACATTGTGGGAAAAGGAGAAAATGCTGGTTACCAGCATTTTCTCCTTTTCCCACTATGTTTTCTATCCCTCCCAAAACAAAAGTCGATTTTTGAGTCACATTTATTTTGTCGTCTGCAAATGCATTCAATTTGGACTAGTCTAAAATTTTGTCGTTTGGTAAAGGGTTAAACTTGCAATAATGACCGTGGTCAATTTTTTTTCCCCATTTAAAGGGGTCCATGTCGAAGGTTTACTACACACTCGAAAATTTCAGCATTTTTTTTTTTCTATATTAAAAGATTAAAAGATCAATCTGATAATAGCAAATTGTTCCATTTTGGTCTAGTTAGTGTACTCATTTCTATCTGTCGCTGACGACTCTTTGCGTTGTGCAGAATTCTATATAAAACATTGTGACAAAATAAAAACATGCTTTTAAATAACGAGAAAATTCTCATTTTGGCACGATGTTTTCAGAAGTATCTATGCACTAAACCTTAACTCATTATAGCGCAGTCCCGAGTTTTAACGATCCTGAGGAAATAGTCTTTGGATAACCTTGTAGGAAAAGGAGAAAATGCTGGTAAAACCAGAACTGTTTTGTAAAGGCTTAATGTTGTTTTCTAGCTGGAAACTCGTTGTACACCAGTTTATTTTTCAGAAATCCCGTGTATATGATTTTATTTTGTATTTCAGTTGTATTCTTTTTTCATTCTATAAACCAACTTTTGAACTTAAATTTCGCATTTCGTTTGCCGCATCTGTAACCTTTTGTATTTTATCCGATTGCTTCTCTCGGGGCATTTTATAATTATTTTTTCATCTTAATGAAGCAATAGATTTCAAGAATGTATACATAGATTACGCCGTGCATTTACGCCCACTGTTTGTAATGAACTATGTGTCTTAGGAAAACAGTTGGGAGATGGAAATTAGGGTAATTTCGAGCTTAAATTTGTACAACAGAAGTTGTAGATTGATTGATTAATTTATTGTAATGTGTTTAACGCCGTTTACAACATTATTTCATTTATATGGCGGCGGCCAGTGCACCTATCCATGCTTTCCTGAATTTTCTTTCCAAGCCACAGGCTGCTTTCCTACATAACCATCGTTGAATCAATTTTCAGCGGTGAGACATGAATGAATCATGTCGCAATGACTCTCATCGGTCCGCGAAAAGGAATTGACCGAGGCGGGACAGAACCAGCGACCCCCTGTTCACAAGTCCTGGTCGGTACCGACCGAACTACAGGGGCTCGGCAGAGGTTGTAGAAAAAAATTGAATTATTTTAACAAACTCTCTTTTTCTGTCTCTGCCTCTCTCCGCCTCTCTCTCTCTCTCTCTCTCTCTCTCTCTCTCTCTGGCAGTTATAACACACATTACCTAGTTGGAAATTTAAAACAGTAAAGAATATATAGGAACGAACAATTTACATCTATCCTCTAACACCCCCGCCCCTGCGCCGAGCCGCGGTAGCTAAGTCGGTAGCGTCCAGGACTTGAGAACAAGAGGTCACTGGTTCGATCCCCGGCTCGGCCGATTTCTTTCCGAGGATTGATGATAGCCATTGCTACAGGATTCATTCCTTCCTCACCGCTGACCATTGTTTCGATGATGATTATGTGGGAAAGCAGCCAGTGGCTTTGAAAGAATGTTGTACGGAGTACTGGTAAAACAAATCCAGGAAAGCATGGATAAAGGAAACTGGCCGCCGCGATATAGCTGAAATAATGTTAAATACGGCGTTAAACGCTCTACAATACAATCAATCTACTCCCCCCCCCCCCCCCCCCCCCCCCCCCCCCCCCACAACTTCCTATTCCAAATTCAAATATTCTGTAATAAGCTAAATGGAAAATGTCTGTCTCTATGTCGAAAAGGGTTGATACATTCACACTTCAAGGCGATTTCAACAGACAGATTTCAACGGATAGTTGTCAATTTCTTTGGCCTGGAATTTCTTTACAAATTGTTCAAATGCTTCAGTCGCATGTTGAAAACTCTATACACTCACAAAAAAAGTCAAATAAAGTATACAAATAATCTAACTCTTAACTCTTTACCAAACGACAAAATTTTATATTCATCCAAATGGAGAGCATTTGCAGACGACAAATCATAAGTGACTAAATCAAGGTATTTTTCGTTGATAGGGTAGAAAATATTGAGGGAAAAGGAGAAAATGCTGGTTTTCAGCATTTTCTCCTTTTCTCACAATGTTTTCAAAAGTGTTCTTCCCCAGGGTCGTAAAAAGTCGGGACTGTGTTGTAAAGGGTTCACATGCTTAACAGAATTCCATCACCTCGCGTAGACCACTTTTTCTTGTTTTGCAGCAGACAATTTTGATTAAAAACATTGTGGCAAAAAGAGGAATTGCTCGTGACGAGCAATTCGTCCTTTTGCTGATTTTTTTAAATAAGATTTATATATTCATGCATTAAACCTTGATTTATTCTCAAAATCCGAGTTTTACTCAAGACCAATGTCGACCACTGCAAGTATGTGTCAGGAGAGAGAATGTGAAGGAAGCCTTAAGTGCTGTCGCAGACCAAACAGATCGATTCTAGGGAGCATAATACAGTAAAATCTTGAATCTACAGGGCCTGTTACTGATCGAAATACTCTGGACAAAACAGGCTTTAATGTGCAACAGTTTGGTCAAACTTTCAGACTAAATACGTTTCTCTCGTTTCATTTATAGCAGTCAAAGGATTACATTACAAACGCGGCGTTCCGTTGCCAAGCTGCATGTTTGTTCGCACCGGACGTTGCGAACGCTGTCGGCTCAACTTTCTGTCATCTCGCGCTAATCGTATCGTTCTAAATCTAAAGTATGCAAGTGGATTATCAAAATATTGTTTATCCTTAGCGTTCAACTATTCGAAGTAAAACGATGAATCAAACTTCCAAATTATTTTGATGGTCGTGTTTAATTGTCCAAAATACGTTTTTATTTGAACTCGTAACCTGCTAATAAGTTGAATGAAACTTTCTAGGCGATAGAGTGGTGGGGAGGAAGAAAATCGCCTTATCGGACATTGTATATCCAAGATCAGACTGCACATTCTACACTGTCCGCATCGTTGAAAATAAAATGCTAGAATTAATATTTTTTAACCATCTGATAAAGCCGTTTGGCGAATTTTTCAACTTCAACACAACAGACAGTTTTTGGAATAAAAAATGATAAGGAAAAAGGAGAAACTGCTCCTTTTTCCGCGCTGTTTTCACTTAATTAAAAATTAAGACTTAAGCTTCTAAGCGCGACTTTGTGGGTTTTTGCGAACAGTGTCTACGGATCAAGATGGAACTGCACAGAACGTGCCGTCTGATCTTGGATCTACACTGTCCGATACGATGAGATTTCTCCGACGAGCAAAAATTTTAATCATTAATTATGGGTTTTCAGTAATGACTGGGAAATCTTAAGTTTTTACTTATTCATCAGCCTAAGGGTTCATACTGCGTACTCTTTCTTTACTGATTTATATATCAAAGCTGAACTGAGAGACTACTGACAGCAGCATAAACGCTATTCAAACAAACCGAATTTCCTTTGCATCCCCTTTAACCCTTTACCACACAATCTCGACTTTTAACGACACCGAGGAAGAAGCCTTTTGAAAAACATTGTGGGAAAAGGAGAAAATGCTGGTATCCAGCATTTTCTCCTTTTCCCACAATGTTTACTACCATATCAGGGACAAATGTCATCATTCGGGCCACCTTTAATTTGTTGTCTGCTCATGCTTTCGATCTGGACAAGTGTAAAAGTTTGTCGTTTGGTAAAGAGTTGATTCTATCATTAGAGTGAGTTTACGACACACAAAGCTGTGACTAAAAAATGTCAATTTCATTTATGGTGCTATCTGAGAGTTATCTGACCCGATGAGTTTCGTTGGATGGCTGATAAAATATGGTAAGTAGCGGTCCGAACTAAACCTTTAACGCTTAGGCTTCTAAGCGCGACTCACTGACCTTTTGCGGACCGTGTAGATCAAGATCAGGCTGCACAGAACGTGCAGTCTGATCTTTGATCTACACTGTCCGATATGGTATTTTCTTTCCGGTGAATTCAACTTTGAAATCGCAATATTTGTTTTTTTTTTTTCTCTCTATTGAGTAGAAACTTTCGTTTCATTTACTTAGCAGTTTAAGGGTTAACTTTTTTTTCCGGACGAAAAAATTTTAGCTTGGTCGAAATTGAAAGCATGTGCAGACAACAAACTAAATGTGTCTCATATGATTGCTTTTTTCATAGAAATGGCAGAAAACATTGCTGGAAATGGAGAAAATGCTGGTTACAAGCATTTTCTACTTTTTCCGCGATGTTTTCAAAACTCTTCATCCTTGAGGTCTTTAAAACTCGGAATAGTGTGGTAAAGGGTTAAAGCACAGGATAATTGAAATTGCCATGCTAAATGCGTAACTGTGATGGCAAATGTGATGGTTAGAATGTGTCGGTAAATAGCGGGCTATGTAAATAATTTAAGATCAGCCAGCATCTTCTGCTCAGGCTAATCTTAGTCTACAATGTCCTTAAAAACGAATACAATCGTAATAGACACTCAGGGTTAATAAATGACCGCCAGTCAGACCAATATGTCTGCTTTAATCACCGCTGCAATGGAATTCAGTCGGCGTATTAGTCTGGAAGTAAGATCAAAGGGATGCGGGTACTGATGATAAAGGGGTCACACAGAACCATTGATTAATTTAAGTTTTATGTTCAATTCATATAGTTCATGCCCTGTTAAAAGGAGGTTTGATGCATCTGCAAAAAGTATCGACCCTTGTCAGCTGCGCAGTCCACGCAGGCTGACATTGGTTGAAACTTTTGCAATTGGTCAGTATTCTGAATGTCCAAAGACCAGTCTACCTCAGTATACAATACTACTCTCATGGTTCAGTCAGTAGCTAGACAAAGTGGATTTTATGGATCCATAATTATGTGATGACCTGCTCGGTATAGTGCATCACGGAGATGCAATAAATCCTCTTTTGCCAGAGCACTGCTCAAATATGTGTCACTCATGACAGCTCTTTCTTTACCGACCTCGGTGTAATGATAGAACATATATACTAACCGTAGTGAGTTGCGCTTACGCTGTAATTGGTATGAACTTTGAGGGATAAATGCTTACCTTTTTCTGTATTTTAATCAGTAGATGTTATGTTCTGCAAGAGAATTACGCATAACTTGCTTTCTATTATAGATTAAATCAAATTTTTCAGAAAGTGCTGACTCAGATCAATATGTTGATTACATATATCGATCTCAGCCTACACTATCTACTAGCCTCATAATTTAGTCATGACAATCCCTTAAACGTTTTAATTGTATTTGTCACTCTCTGTATATATATTTCATGTCATTGTACAATGGGCCGATGGCCTTAGTATTGAATAAAGTATTGTATTGTATTGTATCGTAGTCGTTTCCAAATAAAGTCACTGTACAAGTAAGATGAAATTGGGGCATCATGTGCAATTGATGTGCCCTTTACCGCACAATGCCGCCTTTTAACGCCAATGGGAAAAAAGCCTTTTGAAAACATTGTGGGAAAAGGAGAAAATGCTGGTTACCAACATTTTCTCCTTTTCTTACAATGTTTTCTACTATTTCAAAGATAGGCCACATTCAATTTTTCATTTGCAAATGCTTCCAACTTCAGGAAGTCTCAGATTTTGTAATCTTGTAAAGAGTTCAAATATGCTTGTATTAGATATTGCAAAAGATATTTCACTAGCTGCTGTTGCGCAAGTTAATTTGTGTGCTCTTAACTCTTTACAAGACGACAAAAGCTTAGAATTATCCAACCTGAAAGAACTTGCAGACGGCATTTAAAAAGAGGCTAATGTCAAAGAATTTGTCTTTGATAGGATGGAAAACATCAAGGGAAAGGTAGATCTCCATTTCACACAATGTTTTCAAAACCTTCTTCATCAGGGTCGTTAAAGCTGGTAATTGTTTGGTAAAGAGCTAACTGTTGTTTTATGTCCGATGTCAATGTATCTCACCCTTGAAAGCTTTGTCTTTAGCCAGTTACTTTCAAATTAGAATTGCCAAAATCTTAGTGACGAATAATAGTGCAATATTTCTGGTATAGTATTTTCGTACAGAAAAATACAAATGAGCCATGCTCTGTGAAAAGCGGGTCTAGTGCGTTTGCAAACGGTATCGATCCCGGTCAACCTGGGTAGTCCGCGCAGGCTGACATGAATCGAAACCTTTTTTCTGTTTGTGAAATTCCTGCATGTCAAAGGACCATACTACCTCATGATTCAGTCAGTTGCTAGGCTAAATGGCTATTATGGATCCATTATTATGCGATGACTTGCTTGGTATAATGCATCACGGAGATGCATTAAACCCCCTTTTGCCAGCGCACTGTTCAAATAATTTCGTCTAACATTTAGGCGATGCTGTTTAGCAAAATCTACTTTTATTTCTTTTTTTTTTTAAACATTTCTAAGCCTTATGCGACTTGAATAAGCATGTTCTGTAATTTGAAATGGGATGTGGCGGAATGTACAGGGGAAATAACAAGAAAATAATGATGAAAGAAACACGCTATTTTCTACAACTGTACATATATGCACAGGTCATTTAAAACACATGTGCTTCCAATGTTCGACAAAATCCCCTCCAATGGAGTAGAAGTCAGAAATCAGTAATTTGTGTTCTGTTCTTTTTTTTAAATATTGATACCTTCGGCACACAAGTTTGTAACGTTTGAGTTAGGTATCTTTTTAGTGTGTGTCTTATTCATGGCAGACAGGGTAAATATTTTTAACCCAAAGACATAGTTTAATGATACACAAGAAAAACACTTACATTAAGTAGTTCTGTCTATGCTATGTTAATAGGTCATGCTGTAAAAGAAAAAGTGCCCAGCCGATTCACTCAAGCTTCAATATGTTTGATTTCGTACGAGATGAAAAAGAAAATCGCACTAGTGTCCTTATTTTTCAGCAGCCACGAAAAAGTATTTATAACTAAAATGCTCGTATTTATAAAGAATAACGCCTCCGGATAACAGGCTTTCCAAAACAACACTTTACTTTTCCGCGTGCTAAATATCGTTAACAAAATGATTTTACGCCAACGTAAAAATATTACGTTGAATAGCCTATGTTCGGGTGAATAGGTTTCAACAGATATAGGAAAATAGAATACGGGAAAAAGGAATAGGAAAAGTACATTCAGACTACGAGGTCTTTCATGATCTCTAGATCGGAGGCAGCCGCCATTTATTGCTTTTCTAATCGAAACTTGACAAGGTTTCCCTAGGTTTCGCTTAAAGATTTACAAACACTGCTACAGTGAAGACTATGGTTAATCGAATTACATCTTTGAGAGAAATTGTATTGCACTTTCTTACCAGAAAGCAAATATTTAGTCTGCAAGGCTCGTAACGTCCCACTAAGTTAATTCCCGATAAACATTAAAATGGCCACCTCTTTGCTAACATTATGCACTAAAGTCGGCCTACTTCAATGTTTTTCCTTTCTCCTAGCAGAGAAAGTACATCCACGCTTGTCTGATTGATTGCCTTGAGTTTTAACGATCCTGAGGAAATTGCCTTTTGAAGATCTTGTTGGAAAAGGAGAAAATGCTGGTAACCGGCATTTTCTCCTTTTCCCACAATGTTTTCGACCTTTTCAAACACAAATTCTCACCAGTTAAGCCACATTTAATTTGTCGTCTGCCGATGCTTTGGATTTCGACAAGTCCTAGATCTTGTCGTTTGGTAAATAATTAAAAACTCTATCACTTCTGACTAAAACTGTTGCTAATACGAAGCGAGCCAATTTGACCCATTCAAACACCTTTCCAAGTTTAATAGCCCATGAATTTAATGTAAGAGTTCAAATAATTAATACCTCCAGCGTATTTTGGGGGCGGAAAATATCTACTTTATGGTTTTATTACGAAAATTAAGTTTTCACAGTAAAGTTTTCTTCTTTTATTACCTTTGATAATGAACGTTGCCGGAGAAAGTACCTGCTTCTGTGATTAATTACCTTGAGCAATGGTTCTTTGCACTGAACGTATCTGTATTACGTCATCTGTCTTAGTCCTTCAGCGTGTGGGGAGAACAAAATGGCGATGTCTAAGCATGTCAATATTTTTCGAAGACTTGACCTGTCTGCTATGACGCATCACTGTCCTGTGCAAGATAAATATTAATGCGCGGTGCGTAAATTGCCGCTTAAAAAGTGAAGGCGGAAAATGGCGATAGATAATATATCTGTAGAAAATTCAAGCCAGTTTTTCGCTACAAATTTCTTAAAAAAACAAATTGATTTCAAACGGGGAAAATATTCTTTTTACAATACCAATTGTGTTACTGCAAATCTCTGTAGACAGTTTCTAAATATATATATATGGGGAAAACCGGGATTTATGCAACAGACTGACAACAAAAATAATGTCCCCACCTTGCTGGGCTTATACCGGGGCTTTTTCCCAAGCTTACATGGGCTATGTTTATATTGCTGGTGCAAAGGTTACATGCTAGCTAAGCATGGCTGGATGAATCGTACAAGGAAGGTTTTAGGGAGTAAGCGTATATTTTATTTTGAATTTCGTTGCGTTTATTGCCGCCTTGAAAAGTAGTCCGGTTCCGTACCGAGAATACCGATATCAGATAGATTATGTATTTGAAAACTGTCACCTAGCGGAAGATAGTGATAAAATGGACGTTTCTACATTGTAAAATATGAGGGGCCGGGACTTGAAACCAGGGCGTTGCTGATTCAAATATCCCCTGCTCGCCAAATTTCTGCCGGAGTTTTGACTATTGAAGACTTATCTAAATGGGGAATTTCTTAAAATGAGCAATTCTCTTTTTGCTGCAATATTCATATCCATCCTCGAGGCCCTTGAATTAGAATTTGCCAGATAGGCCTATTACATATGGGGTAAGGGGTGGAATAGTCTGCAACAAGCTGCCTTTAGACTATGATCGTAGCAAATGCTGAAACTGCTTATAATGAGCAGTTTTCCAAATTGTCACATTTTTTCCAAAATCTTCTTTCTCTGAAAGCCAAATTTCCTCCTACAGAAATCATGAATGTGGATGCACCAACAAAGAAGCCAATGGAGTTATGGGTTGCGATGTCCAACAACTAATTAATATGTCTATAGCTAACTGTCAGTCGGTCATCGCTATAGTACATCATCTGAATACGGCTATATTAACCCTTAACCCTTATCCTGCTAAATAAAAGAAATGAAACTTTCAAACCGATAGTATAAACCTACATTTTCCTATTTCAAAGGTATTTCTGGAAGACAGATATCTACTTATCGGAGAGTGTAGATCCAAGATCAGACTGCACGTTTTGTGCAGTCTGATCTTGATCTACACTGTCCGCAAAAGGTCGGTGAGTCGCGATTAGCAGCCTAGGAGTTAAACTGCCAAAGAAATAGAATGAAGATTTCCAGCCAATAGTTTATACCGAAACATTGCGATTTTCTTGTTGCTGAAAAAAAAAATTCGCCATAATATTATACGACTGTCTAGATCCAAGATCAGACTGCACGTTCTGTGCAGTCTGACTTTTATCTACACTGTCCGCAAAAGAAAACTGAATCGCGTATAATAGCTTGAGATCATAATCATTTACAGTACAGATCAAAGCTCATACCAGACACAGTGTGAAGTCTGATCTTCGATCTACACTGTCGAACATGGCTCGTATTCACAAACCATTCTTAAGAATATTGTTACTCTTAATCTCCAGAATTTTCTAAATTTGAACACTAACACAACTTCTGAGTGGCTTACGCAGTCCGCGCAGGCTGACCTGGCTGACACTTTTTGCTATCGGTCAGTTTTCTGCATGTCCAACGACCAGTTTTTACTCCACGATTCATGAAGGTTGTCAGACAAAATTGATTTAATAGATCAATGATCTCTTGCTTGGTATCATGCACTACGGAGATGCATTAAGTCCCCTTTTGCCAGAGCATGGCTCTAATGTATCATTTCAGCCATTAAACACACAGCCAAAATCGTCACAATGTTGCGCACGAAGGAAAGAGTGCAACTTGTGTCATTTATTTGGAAACAAACAACCAGAACAATAGAAAAAGAATTCTTGCGTTTGAAGATTAGAATGCTCAAGATACTTTAACGTAAAGCAATGTTGATTGTTTTGTACTTATTTTGCTCTTCTATGTGGTGATTAGCAGTGCAAAGATACCGTGTCTAGAACGAAAGCGAGAAAACATTTAGAGCGCTCAGAAAATAGCTGTAAGAAGAGCCAAGAAGGTTTGCTGAAATATACAAGAAAACGGAATTCGGAAAAGTACCATACAATAACAGATTGTCATTTTCATAATAATTTCCATACTCTTAAATGATGTGATTTAAAGCTAAATGCATTTTATCACCGATTATTTACTTTGGCAGCATGGCTCAGATATTTTCAGTCGGTAGACAACACCCACTTAGAGGCTATTTCTTGATACTAACGGTATCTGCTTTTATAAGAATATTAATGAAAACACCTGACAGTGTGGGTCAATAATTAGACTGCACGTTCTGTGCGGTCAGATCTTGATCTAAGTTGTAGACAAAAACTCCCTACGTTGCCCCTTACATAAGTGTTAATGTGTCAACTCTGCGAGATGCTTCATGCTTCGAGGCAGCGAATATCATAATTGTGTAAAGCGATGTAACTCTTTATCAGTCAGTTCCGTTTTTAAACAAGCCTGGGGAAGCAAGCTTTTGAAAACATTGTTGGAAAAGGAGAAAATGGTGGAAAGCAGAATTTTCTCCTTTACTAACAATGTTTTCTATCCTTACAATGACAAATATTTTTTGAGTCATACGAGGGACACTTTTTAAGTTCGTAGAGTAAGCCTATAACTTTTTAACGCGATTATGAAGTTGCACGATTTTTTACACAGAACTTGCGTAATCATTCCTCTCTCGAACGGTGTCACGGTATGCGGCGCACGAGGTCCACGTGCGCGCTGCGCTGGGTATTTTCAACACGTGGTTTTATACACTGTAGTAAAATATAGCGTTCAATATGGATGGAAAAATCTCTTAACAGAGGGTATATTGTAAGATTCGAGCACAGCTCGGGTTTCCGCCAACAGAAATTCATGCTGATTTGCAAAAGTTTTATGGGAATGGTGCTTTAAAATATGCTACAGTTTGCAAGTGGGTACGTCGTTTTAATGATGGTCGGGAGTCAGTTGAAAATGACCCTCGGGTGGGTAGGCCGGTTTCCGTTTTGACGGAAAAGAACGTTGCTACTGTGAAAACGTTAATTGAGGAAGACGCACGTTACACCGTGCAAGAGATAGAAGAATTAAGTGGCATTCATTCGTCAAGTGTTTTGAAGATCTTACGTGAACGACTTGGGCTACGTAAGATCTGCGCGCGCTGGGTGCCCCATTTGCCCACTGACGAGCAGAAACAAAGTCGGGTTAGACTTGCATCGCAAGTTATAGAAAAATATGATAAATGTGACCCACGTCGTTTTGAAGAGATAGTTACAGGTGATGAAACCTGGATCTATCATTTTCAACCCGATTCTAAGGCTAAAAATAAGGTTTGGGTTTCATCTGAGGGCGACAGACCTGTCATTGCGCGCCGTTGCAAAACATCAAATCGCATGTTGTATGCGATAGTCTTTGATTCGAAAGGTCCAGTCCTTCAAATTCCAATCCCGAAAGGTAGTTCTGTCACTGGAATTTGATTCGAAAGGTCCAGTCCTTCAAATTCCAATCCCGAAAGGTAGTTCTGTCACTGGAAGGTTTTACAGAGAAAGTGTTCTTACTCAACTTGTTGATTTCTATCAGAAACGCAGACCGCGCACCGGTGTCCGCGGCATCAAATTACTCCATGATAACGCACCGGCCCATAAATCCGCTACGGTACAGGAATATCTGAAAGAATCTGGGCTCGATGTCTTAGATCATCCCCCATACAGCCCTGACCTGTCCCCCTGTGACTTTTGATTGTTCCCAAGACTAAAGGAAATGCTGGCAGGGCACCGTTTTGAATCCCGTTGTGGTATAGGCAGTGCGGTCTACCAGTGTCTGCAACATATACCTAAAGAGGACTACCGGGCGGCGTTCCGGAAATGGGTAGATCGGTGTAAAATGTGTGTGGAGGCAGACGAGGCATATTTCGAAGGTCTTAGATAAATAAAATTTTGATATTTCAAGCGGTTTTAAAAAGACCGCCCTACTCTACGAACTTAAAAAGTGTCCCTCGTATTTGTGGTCTGCGTTTGCCTTTAATATGGACGGGTCTAAAATGTGTCATCTTGTAAAGAGCTAATCCTTTCAGTGCCGACTATAAATGAGCCATGCTCTGTGAAAAGGGGGCTTAATGCATCTGCAAACAGTATCGACCCAGGTCAAAACTTTTTGCCATTGGTCAATTTTCTGAATGCCAAAGGACCAGTATATCCCATGATTCACTCGGTTGTTAGACAAACTGGATTTTATGGATCCATTGCCATGAGATAACTTGCTTTGTATCATGCAACTTGGAGACGCATTACGGCCCCTTTTGCCAGAGCTGGGCTCAAATTATTAACTCGACCTTTTTCCCAACGATTGAAAATAAACTTCACTGAAACTCAGACATGATTCTTACCATGTTAATGAGCTTGACTAAACAAACGGACGATATAGATCAAGATCAGACTGCACGTTCTGTGCAGTCTGATCTTGATCTATAACGTCCGCAGAATCTGCTCATTTCGTCCATGAATCTGAAAGGGTTAAGACCAACAACAAAACATTTTTGCAAGATTTGATTAAAAAAAAGAACGGTAGCAAACTTAATTGCAGTATCAGATAGTTCGTTCTCCTTAATATGTTCTGACCTCGGTTCGAATTCCAAGCGCGATAAAAACACGATTAACATAACAAATGTTAGTTACTTATCAGCCTTATCGACAAGATCTTGTCAAGGATTCGCACAAAAAAATCTTCTTCAGTGAACTTCAGTTACCGTCAAACCTCCAAACAAACCAGGCTTATCTGCGATAAAAGCACGGCGATTCTATCCAACCTTGTCATTTTTTTCTCTATGTTTTCTATACGGTGTTATCCTCGTGCAAATTTTATGATGTGCTTTACGTTTTTTTTTTAATTTCCAGTAATTTTGAAATATACAATGTCCACTCACTGCATACTCGTATGTACCAAGCTTTTACGTCAGTACAAAAGATGTATGACAGGACGCGATAGCAAATTAGGAAAAAAGGACCATTTCACCTTATTGATCACCTCTCTCTCTCTCTCTCTCTCTCATATTTCATATCTCAAGGTTAAGATTGTTTTCATTGTAAGCAGTAGACTATACGTACATCTTTAAAATGAAAAAAAAAATATCAAAACTGAAAAGTCAGATCAACAATACTTTGTATCTCATTGTTGCTTTCACACTTTGAAATCAGCAACAAGTATGTTCTACAGAAATCCATCTTGGTTTCCAACAACAGAAGCTTTGAAATTTAGGGTAAAACGAATACTGCCGGGATACGAACTGAAATTCTGTTAAAAGCAGTGTAACGTAATATATACAAAAAACTAATTATGCAAAAGTGAAAAACAGACTCCATGATCAGCAACAGATTCGAGATATTGCTCTAGCCTGAATTCTTAAAACTTGTCATCAGGGTCCGTATTCACCAACCATTCTTGAGAATATTCATTGTTTAATTCTCCAGAATTTTCTAGATTTGAAAGTAACACAATTTCTGATTGGCTAAACCAAATGGTTTAGCCAATCAGAAGTTGTGTTACTTTCAAATTTAGAAAATTCTGGACAATAAGACTAAGAATGTTCTTCGGAATGATTGGTGAATATGGACGCTGATCGCAGAGTCAGAGAATTTGCCAGTGATTCAGGTGGCTAGTCTTAGAATTTAGAATTTTAGATTGGAATTGAATTTAGCATGGCTGGAAAGGACGGCTTCTATTTTTGTAGATCTTCTGCAGAAGATTGATAAAGAACAGTGGAAAAGGCAAGTACCAGTGGGTACAGAGATGAATACTTATAAATGTTTTTTTTTTTTAGTCAGTACCTTAATTCTTTACCACATCACAAAATTTAGACTCGTCCAGATTGAAAGCATTAGCAGACGACAGATAAAAAGTGTCTCAAATGATGAAGATCGGAAAGGGTAAAAAACAAAGTGAGAAAAGAATAAAATGTTGGTTACCAGAAATTTCTCCCTTTTCCACGATGTGTTGAAAAGCTTTCTTCCCCGGGATCGTTAAAAGTCAGGATTGTTTGATAAATTGTTTAGGCACATTTACAGCACATTTCAATCAAGTCTATTTTGACGAGAATATTTCTCCAGATTTCGAACAGTGTAGATCCAAGATAAGAATGCACATTCTGTGCAGTCTGATCTTGGTTCTACACTGTCCGCAAACGGGCCCAAAGTCGTGCTCATTATTTAAAGAGTGAATTTAGGGATACTCGGAATCTCTCGATGCTCTTCGTATTTAATGAAGAAATATTTGACTATCACATCTCTTTGAAATATATACTGTGTCCCGCTGTCAGTGCTCTTCAACAAGCGATAATTCCCCCATGAATTTTCCATAATAGACTGTTACATCACATGAAAAATTATTTCCTTTTCATCATGTTGACTTCCGGCCTTAAGTATCCAATCAAATGTTGAATTGAGCAGAAAAGGTTTTACGAATTTAGCTCCTGAATAGTGGTTATTTACCTTGACCAATCGTACGGCGAGTTACGTAGTCATGTGATTTGGGATTAACATTTGATTTCAGAATAATTAGAATTAGGTCCTTGAATTCGCTTATTGGAGAGGTCATCAGACCTCTCCAACAGTGGTGAGTTTAAAAGGCAGACTGCCACAGAAATCGCTGTCTAAATCCATTTGTTTTTGCGAAATTGTTCCGATACACAGTCTATTTCGTCATGGTGTTATAAACAAACCGAAATCAAAAAACTGAAATAGGAAATAAACGTTTTCTTTTATATGACGGCTTTCCAAAAAGATTTATTATAGTATATTGATAGTAAATGATCTCTCCAATAATTGCAATTTTTCATTAAACAAATAAATCTAAGCAGAGAGAAAAAAAAAATTCGTTAAAAAAAAAACGAGAAAGAACACCGCGGGAAAAGATCACGTGACTTGATACTATTTTTTTTTTCCAATCTGAAAAGATTGGAAAAAATTCAAATCGAAGCTGGAAGAATCGTTACTGGACTGACTCGCTCAACCAGTTTATATAATCTTTTTCATGAATTAGGTTGGTTAACATTATCAGAGAGACGTAAATATCAAAAGCTTGTTCTAGCGTACAAAATCATTCATAATATGGTTCCGCAATACTTAAGTTCACTTTTTCCACAAAACGTTGGGAACACCGTTCATTATAATTTGAGAAATAATGACGATTTTATGCTTCTCCCATGCCGCACCGTTTTGTTCGAAATTTCGTGTGTTCCTTCTTTAATATCTCTTTGGAATAATCTTCCTCTCAATGTGAGATATTTACCTACTATTTCGTCTTTTAAACGAGAAATTTCTAACATTATGTTTCAAACAAACACTGTCCCGTCATATTTTTCTTATGGAACACGATACCTATCAGTTATTCACGCAAGATTACGTAACAATTGCAGTGACCTAAAAAACGATCTCTTTCTCAATCATATATCTAGTGATAATAGTTGTCCCATTTGTAATCAATGTGAGGATGCCGAACATTATTTCTTCAAATGTCCCAGATACCGTCTTGAACGACTTCACCTTTTTAATACTCTAAAAGATTTTCATCCCTTAAATTACCATCTTCTATTACGTGGAAATCCTGCATTTTCCTCAGAAGCAAACATTCTAATTTTTGACACTGTTCAAAAGTACATTGCTGCGACGGGGCGCTTCAGGATGGCAAATTGACTAATTTATCGTCTCTAACAGTAGAGACGGCTCTGAGCAACCCATTTGAGTAGCCCATTCTCTCTCTCTCTCTCTCTCTCTCTCTCTCTCTCTCTCTCTCTATCTTTCATACTCATTTACTTTATAGCTAATGCTGTGTATTTGTAGTTCTGTTATCTTTTAATTACTTTCTGTACTTCCAAAGACCTATCCCTTTTTTGTTTTGTTTTGCATTTATTACATTGCCTAAAATACTTCTCTGTCATGTAGTAATGTATGTCATTTTATCAATGAATGGGGAGAGCCGTAACTAAGTTTTTGAACTTGTGGCTTAACCCATTTGCCTCCTTTTTCTTTGTTTGTTTGTATCATGAAGTACCTGTATTTTATTTTGGCAATAAAATATGTTTAAACTAAACTAAACTTGATACTATCTGGAGAATTCGTACCCTGGAGAACTCGTACCCTGATCTCGAGAGCACGTGTTCTCTGGAGAACTCGTACCCCACAAATAGATAGAAATAGGTTGATCAGTATGTTTTCAAGTTCTATTTTTCAAAACCGACTAGATTCTAGCATTTTTCTGTTTTATTTAAAAATTCTATGGATTTATAATGATATAGATTTGATGAAATAACACACAGGGCTGCTTCTATTATGCGGGATTTCGAGAATCCTGCGAAAATCAACTTATGAGCGCGAAAGAAAGTCATGCCTCTTCGCCCTACGTACCGCACACCTCAAAAGAGTCCGTGGTCCTTTGGTTTTGGGCGGATTGCGCAGGCTGATATGGGTCGATACTTTTTGCAGATGCATTAAGGGCCCTTTTCTCAGAGCATGGCTCATTTATCTACTTTCTTAAATTTTTAACGTTTAGACAAACAACCTCTTCATTTTACATGTCTGCAGCAGACAATTTTTCAAAATATTGTGGAAAGAGGAGAAGCTGTTAGTCACTGCAGTTTCTCCTTTTGTCACAATGGTTTCCATCACATCAAAGCACCATCTTCCACATTAATTATCAAAGTTTAAATTGTCGTCTGCATGCTTTTTCTGTTTGCGACAGTAAAAAAATTGTTATTTGTTAAAAGATTAAAAAATGTTACATTTATTTTTAACATGTCTGGTACTAGTATTATGTATAGGCCACCTTTATTTGTTGTTATCAGGTAAGATTCTTGCCTCCTCAGTGCAATTGGCATATTGTATCAAATTTTAATTGAACGATTTCTCCTTTCCAAAAATATTTTGGCTTATCTGAGCACACATTACAAACATTCATTAGAGGGTTGTTCCTTTTGAACATGAGCTAAATTGGATAATCATCTTCGGTTTTATGTCCTTTAATTTTGAAAATAATATGCATTTCTGAACATGTTAATAGCATATGGCCTCCAATTCCTTGAATTTTATAACAATGTGGAACATGTACTGTTTTGTGCCTTTAAACCAGCAAGATTGGAAAAAAAAAGTTTTTTCTCATTCATTTAATGCCTAACTCGTTTTTTCACTTCTACCAAAATATATTGAAATCTAAAGCCAATAAACTATTTGAAAACATCGATGCCGACCTCTCCTGGCTTCTTTTTTAAAGAAGCCAACTACATCTGTAGTGTCAGCCAATCAGATGCTTAGTCATAATTAATTTTAGAATCGAATATCCATTGGTTTCGGATAAAATGAAAAAAATTGTTGGAAAAAGAGCAGTACTGTTGTTTGCCTAAAGCAGTTGTTCCTCTTTTCACAATTGTTCATCGCAGGGACGCAAACTTTTCAGATAAAGGTTGAAATGCGTCACGTTTTAATATTTAAAAGATTAGAATAATCTCAAAATCTTCAATTCAGTTCGTGTTAATAGTAAGATAAAGCAAAAGAAGTTCAGAAAGTTTAGAATTGTTACTTTGATAAACAAAATCCTCCGTGCATTAGATCTTCACTACAAGACAAAATTTTACAAGACAAAATTTTAGGATCGTTGTTATTGAGAGCATTTCCAGAGGACTAACTTAATGTAGCGCAAATGATTGGACCAGTCTCTGAAAATGTAGAAATTATTTGGGGGAAATGAGAAAAACCAGCATTTTCACTTTTCCCCAACAATGTTTTTAAAATCCTTCTTTTGCGTGGTAATAAGGCGTTATACGCCTTTGCAGTACATATATAAGGTATCTGTTAAAATATTTTAACAAACGAAGAAAACTTTTGAGACAAGATTTTTTTTCCGAACTGTTACAAATTATCTCCTATTTCCCAAAGCTCTTTGTAAAAGCTTATATACGTTCCTATGAAGAGCATATGAATGACTGCAATACAAAAACTGCATGATCACGTGATGGGCTGAAAGCTGAGCTGGGCATACATTCAACAACATTCAACAACTATGTTCAGTTTCATTTCCATTCTTATTATCTCAAATTATCTAAATTTCAAAGTTAGATAATGTCTAATTGGCCTAACCTATTAAGTATCCCTTCTTTTCAAAAAGCATGCAATAACGTTGGTGGCGAAGAGGAGTTATTGGTTGTTGATAAAATTGGTTCTGTTCCTTCTATGTTTTTTCTTAGCTTCCTACTATAGAAAGCAGTAGATCAAACAGCACTAACCTTTACACAGAATACAGAACACCATCCCAAGAAAAACAACAAAAACAATATTCCTAAGCTTTAACAAACAATCCCGAGTTTTAACGAACCTTGGCCAGACGGTTTCTGTAAAAAAAAAAACGGAAATGCTGGGAGAGGAGAAAATGCTGGTTACCAGCATTGTCTCTTTTTACCCCAGTATTTTTTACCATCCCAAGATAATGCCCATCATTTAATTATGATCGTCTACGATTTTTTTTTTTTTTTATCGACAAGTCTGAAATTCGTCTGATGTAAGAGTTAAAAAATCAAACATATCTCCCACAAACTAGATAATTATCATTGTCTGCGAGAGGTAGAGAAATAACAGAAGTACTTCTTGCTTAAAAATCCCATAGGAAAAGCAATCTTGGCCTGGTTCCACGATCCAGCGATAAATTGTTATTCAATCGGTCTGAACACGGTCTGTGTCTCGTAGACGCACGTAGAAATAAGTTAGACAGCATACAGGTTCTCAGTTGTAAATGAGAGTTGTTACTTAGTACTGAACTAACTGAAATTATATTTGAGTCATGCTCTGTGAAAGGGCGGCTGAATGCATCTGCAAATATGTCCAAGGACCAGCCTACCTCATTGTTCAGTCGGTAGTTAGAAAAATGGATTTTATAGATCTATAATTATGTGATTGGTTTCTGTGAATAATGCATAACGGAGATGCAGTAAGCCCCCTTTTCACAGAACATGGCTCATTTAATTCATATTGCAAACAGTTAGTTCTAACAATTATCAAAGGACTCAAAGTACTGAAAAGCGGTGTTGAATGAATAAATGCATGTTGTTTTATGGCGCATCGACATCGAGGGTTATTTAGCGCGCAAATAAAAAAAGGTAATGAAAGGAAAGAATAGCATGTAAGAATGTGAGTGATGAGTATATGATAAAAGATATGTTATGAAATGATTGTTACTGGAAATAAAATAAAATAGATATACAGTGATAAGAATGAAATAGTCTGAAAAGAAATAAAAGGTTTAAAACAATATCACAGCTTTGTATACGGTCCATTCTCCCTGAGAAAAGCTATGTCCCTGATTAGACCGACATGTAACCTTTCTGGTATGCATGCCTTGATCCGTCAATGGCGACAGTTTTGCTAGAATTTATCTTTATTTTATAGAAGTGGTCCATTTGAATGCTTCATTAATAATTATTGTATACAGAATCCAGATGGAATTTTCAAACAGACGGATCTTGTATTCGTAAATACCAGCAACTATACTAAAGTTACCTTTTGTAGAATTATTTATTCATGTACATCTAAGATTATTCATGATGCAAGATAAAATATTAAAGCGAAGAAATGACATAAATAGAACTGAAAAGATTAGTATTGAATATATGATGCAATATGTGTTATGAAATGATTCTGTAATGATAATAAAATAATAATAAGTGATACGAATAAAATAGTCTGAGTAGGAAGAAACAGTTTTAGAACAATATCACAGTTTTGGATAGAGTCCAGTCCCCTTCAGGAAGGCAATGGTTACTTCAGTGTTGACAGAACCAAAGAGAGCTCTTATACTGTCAACACTGAAGTGTTTGGAACAAACTGAATTATCGAAAGATCCAGTCAAGAAAATTGTGTTCAACCGAAAAGGGCGGATTGCTGGGGATGCACTTTTGTGCCTCACCACTTGTTAACAGCCAAGAAAGCGTTACACGTGTGTGTCCAATTCTGCAGCGGGCAACTATTACCTCCTCTCGGCGAATGGACCTTTAAGGGGGGGGGGGGGGGGGGTACCATTCACTTAGGACCGGTTTCTTTAAAAAAAAAAAAACAACTGAATGTAACTTGTTAAAATGTCAGCATCCCATTGTGATTGCCAAGAAGATTGGATATAGGTTAAAACAGAAGGTTAATAATCTGTGTATGAAAGTGGATTGGGGAAGGGACAATGCCGACTTGGCAGTTATGTCGGCCTTTTCATTGCCCCTTATGCCGAGGTGCTAGGGAGTCAGCGAAAAGCGGAGTTGTGGAGAGGTATTTAGCAATGGTATGCAGACATGAAAAATCAGCTTTTAAGCTCGTGTAACAGATGCTTATGAAATTACTAGATTGAAGAAGTAGAGCAATGAATAGGCAGAGTTAGTCAGCCCACTGAGCTAAGTATGAATTGCATACTAGGGTGCCCTGAGTAGTTGATATAAGATATATTATACTTAATTATGTAAATGTTATCAGTTTGTAATTGCCTTTATGTTGATTATTTTTGTCTTTATTATCTTTAATTAACTGTGCAATAGCATTGGCCCACACATTCGACGCGAGTCCTGGTGTAGGAAGCAGAATCAAAAGTGATTAGTTGCAAGGACTTGTTTCTCAATCGATGTGAAATGAATATGTTTAAACTAAACTAATTAACTGTAATATATTCTTTGTAAATCTTTTATGTAGGAGGATTAAAGAGTATTCATCTATCTTACAGCAACTATATCCATGGAGATTAAGGGGTATTAGCTGAAAAAAGAATGTGCATGGCACATGCATATTTTACAGTTACTGGTTCCGGGAAGACCGATCCGAGTAAGTGGGTTTGCCATACAAAATACGAGACAAGGTAGCGTTTATGTTCGCGACAGAAAATGCTTACAAGCAGGGTTGAAAACACATTGATAATTTTGATAGCCTGTTCACCTTTTCCTTTCAAATTTCACCTGGGTACCTGGTCTGAAGACGTTGACTATTTTCCAACGGTTTTCTTATAGGATACAGCTTTCTTTAACTGTTCCCGTTACTGGGAGGTGGGGTTTCTTCAGTCGTGCTCTTTCTCTTTTAATATCTCTAAATGTCCTTGACTTCAAGACTTTGACTAGATTTTTCTGGGTGGTTATCATAGCATAAACACTCGAGCAATTCCAGGTAGAGACTGAATGCAATAAGCCTGTCCCAGACTAGTTATTTATGAATGTTATACTCCTGATGTAATGGCGTGTGGAATTACAGCAGTTGACTAACTGCGTTAAATTAATAAGTCTTTTCGGGGGGGGGGGGGGGGGGGGGCGAATACACAAACAGCTCCTAGTACAATTATAAAAACCCAGGACTAGCCACCTGGTTGGCTGAGACAGAACATCTCAGCCAATCAGATGGCTAATTTTGGAATTCAGGATTTGATTTAGATTTGGACTGGTTGGTGAATTCGGAGCCGAAACAACCAACATATCATCGAAATACTCCTGGATCCGTTTTTACCAACCATTCTTAAGAACGTTCTCAGTCTTATTCTCCAAACTTTTCTACATTTGAAAGTAACACATTCAAATTCTGATTGGCTAAACCAACTGGTTTAGCCAATCAAAAGCTGTGTTAGTTTCAAATGTAGAAAATCTTGGAGAACAAGACCAAGAATATTCTTAAGAATGGTTAGTGAATAGGGACCCTGACGTAATGGTAGTTGAAATTGCACACGTCTACTGTGTTGCCTGCACTACGAGTGTTAAGTCAGCGTTCTTTAGTCACCTCAGCTTGGATCGTGTACAAACTGGAATCACCATGAATGAGTGTAAATATCAACAAACTGCTTTGTACCCAAAAACTCGAAATAACATTTTTATATTTGAACAGTTTTACTGGAATTCTCCATCAAAAAAATAAAACCCAGTACTTCCTTTTAATAAGGCAGGACTTTGGTTTTTGAAAACAGTCATAATTTGATTTTGATTTTATGCAAATCTGAAATAATTGCATAAAATTTCATCGAACCACATTTTTTTTTTTTTTTTTTTACTGTCTTGGAAATTGTCATTGTAAGTTACTAACCTCTGTTACTTTCAATTACCTATTTTTAAAAGAAATTTAGTAAACATAGAATAATGAAAAAGGGAGAGCTGACTTTAAACAAATGTTCATCGGTCTTAAATCGAAAAAGAAAATGGCTTTATTTGTCTTCATTGATATACCATTAATACCAATATTAACTGAAAATTGAAATACATGATTCCTATCACATAGAAAGTTTGTGGGGGATCAAAAGCTTGTTACAAACATTTGATCCTCTATGCAACAATGTTTTTTTTTTTTTTCAAAACTACTAACGGCAAGAGCGTAAAAACTGAATTAATGAAAGCGTTGGTGAAAGCACTGGTGTGGCATTTGTTAAGGGAGCCATTGTGTGGAATTAGTAATTTGAAAAAATGAATAAATAAATAAAAACATTATCTGAATATTTGCTGGGAAGTCAACCTACATAATCAACTTAATATCTTTGTCAGAAAGCAGTTACAATTACTGTTAATTCTTATCATACTTATCATTACCTAGGATGTCTTTTGCGGCAAGTGAAGACCAAGTAGGACTGCATATCCGTGGATATAATCCGTGTTACTGTAAGTTACAATCAATTATTTCGATCTGTAAATTATCATGCAGAATCCAATAGGGTAGCTTGCAATTATGTGGGGCGAACAAACACGAACGAACAAGCCCAGGGACGACCAAGCCCAAGAAACGAACTGGTTTTGGGACGATCAAGCCCGGACCGGGCGGTCAGGCGAGAAAAATTGTGTGTATCATTGCGCCAATAGAAGGCTATGAGCGGGTAAAGCTATTTTCAATAAAATAGAAGTACTTCCATGATTGATGACTTACTCCAGATTATTTTAATACGCCATTTTCAATTATATATCTGAGTGCTTCTGAAACACTTATTGTCTGAGAAAAATTGAGTTTAATTGGGTTTACTTCCTTCATTTTTCACAAACTACGATGCATGATTTTCGAAATGCCCTATAAACTAATTGTGGCTTTGTCTTCGACAAATGCCACAAAAGACTGTGTCGTTATAAGCCAAGTAAGTGCATTCCTTCAGGATCTTTCTTATCACTTTGAATAAAATCATTTTGTCAGATATCGGATAACCGGTATTCGTAGGATGTGAAATATACCCTTGCATTCAAACAACATGCAGTCTAATACAAAATTCGGTAAAGCTGTCACTGGCTAGGTTTTTGTGGCCAGAAGGCCTAACTTAACCAATTACGGAATAAATGATCGAGTTTTTACGCCCCTAAAAGTTTAAAAAATGCTTGTGAAAGGGAGAGTAAGTGTTTATAGAAACTCATCGGTCAGTTTCCAACAATATTTTCTGATCCATTGACGTTAGGGGCTTTTCTAATCTTTAAAGTATTTCACTCTTTTTTTTATTAAATACCGGTAACCGGCACTCATTTTGGGTTTTTACAAGTAATACTTATAGAGAAGTTCAGATATCAAATACACCCAAAAAGTGTATAATGTAGGGTAGGGGCATTCAGAATCAAATACGCCCAAAAAGCGTATAATGTTAGGTGGGGGGCAAAACGCTTACCTTAAGGAGTTTTGCTTTTATTGAGGTTAGAAACTGAATGACGTCAATCTTTCTGCAAAATGATAAAATATTTAAAGACATAAGAAAAAGAAGGACATTTTTCCTTATCCGTTGGGCATTTTGCCGCATCTCCAGTTAAAAAACGCTTCTTTTAAATGGGGCAAAAGGCCAACATATGGTGTTTTGCCCCACCTTTACCCATAATCTGCCCTGGACAAACGTTAAAAAAAAAATCTATTTTCAAACTTAGCGAAAGTTTTTTTTTTGCTTCATTTCTGCTAGAAAAGCACAATGGTTTATAATTTTTATTTATCCAGAACCATCAAACCATATTAGAATTTCAATAGAAACTGTACACCTCCCTCTGCAAATACTTGAAATTGCGATAACTTGTAGAATACACTAAACGTCAAGTTACGTTCTGAGGATAAAATGTGTACCAACGCTATAATCGTACATCTGTCTTAAATTTGTTAAATTTATAAAAGTTGAATTGTACGATGGTACATTGTTTTTCTAAAGGCAAAAAAATGCAAAATGAGTACAGCAAACTCGGTCAATATCAGTCACAAGTGAAAGACGCGTGGTGTTAATAATCTTTGTAGTTTTTTTTTTCCACGATTGCCCAGCTCAACAGACGCGTGCAAAAAAAAAAATCCAAATCTAATCAAAATAAATTCAAAACTTGTGATAGGATGATGGACGCACGCTCCAATTCCATCCTCAACTCGGTCATGATTTCCTTACCTGCCCGTACCCAACGTTTCTCTTAACCCCTATCCTGCTTAATCAGTGAAATGAAACTTTCAAGTCTACAGTAAAAACCCCAAATTCTCCTATTTCAAAGATAATTTTTTGGGGGTGAAGATATCTCCTTATCGGACAGTGTAGATTCAGGATCAGACTGCACGTTCTGTGCAGTCTGATCTTGATCTACACTGTCAGAAAAAGGTCTCTGATTCACGCTTAGCAGCCTAAGGGTTAACTCTTTTTACTATCAGCTCAAAAAATGTGACTATATTTCAAGGTCTAGTAGAACATTGCCCCTTCTATTGAAGATGAAATGAGTTAAGTCTACTATCAGGTAGCGGGTGGTGTGGATCAAAGATCAGACAGCTCATTCCGTGCTGTCTGATCTTGATCTACACCATCCGCAATAGCTACTGAAGTCGTCAATAGTAGTGAAAGGGTAAATTTATTTTCTAATTCCTTCATTTCTATCCCATTACTATAAAAACTGTTTTCTAACCACTTGAAATGATTACAAACTGTGCGCAAGATACACGATTGAAGTGAATGTTTTTTTTTTTCAGATAAAAAGGGAAAACGTTGTGTGGGAAAACAGAAAATTACTTGTTATAAGCAACTGCTCCCAGTCCTGCAATGTTTTTCAAAGCAATCAAACACAAATGGGTTTTAAATCAGATTTATACAGTAATGTGTTATTTGATAACAGGTTATCTCATTTTATCTCTTTTTCTCATCTAATTTAACGGTTCAAGAGCCCTGATAACTACATCAAACAGAAGTTCACATTGTCACTAAGGCATGCTACATAATATATGTAGAAAAGTCATTTGTTTTATATTATTAACAATCTTTTAATATATAATCCTTTTCGAGTTTGTTTCATCATTGGTTTATCAGATGTGAATCCAGCGCTATGCAAGGAGAGAGAGAGAGAGCGAGCGTAGCGCTTTAGAGAAAGAATATACTCGGATGTAAAAAATAAAGGAAACATTGTGAAAAGAGATGAAGAAATTGCTAGTTTTGAACATTCTCAAAATGGTTTCAAAATCCAACTGCTGCATTAGCTGAAGGAAAAGGTGTAAGATGTTTGCTTAAGACAATAGGATTGAAGACTTTCGACAATTTTTCATAGATAGAGGTTCATTTACTTATTTCATCCGATTGAAAGTTTTTTTTAAAAGATGTATTATTTGAAGTTTATATTTCTACGGAAAGTTCAGAAATAACTATGAGCATTTCTAAGTGTGAACTGGCTTTTTAACTCGTTTTTTAGGCAGTTTATAATTATTGTCTATAAAACTGGATAACTGAATGACAGTGTATATTCAGAACAACATATTGAGATTTTTTAAATGATCAGGGTCCGTATTCACCAACCACTCTCAAGAATATTCTTAGTCTTATTCTCCAGAATTTTCTAAATTTGAACGTAAAACAACTTCTGGTTGGCTAAACCAAAGGGTTTAACCAATTAGAAGTTGTGTTACTTTCAAATTTATAAAAATTTCAGAGAATAAGACAAAGAATGTTTTTAGAATGTTTGGTGAATACGGACCCTAGACCATACGTACCAAAGATCATGAAATATTTGAAATGGCCAGGGTACTGAAACAGTCGACTTTATTTACTTAGGTTTCTACAGGTGAACACCAGTTGACAAACTTTTGGACTTTTTTGTATAGCAGACGACAAATCCTATTTGACTAAAATGGTGGAATATGTCTTATGGACGGTAAAAAAAACATGGATAGAAAGAAAAAATAGTTGCTGGTACCCAGTATTTTATAACAGTGTTCCTTTTTTCACATCTTTTGTCTCAAGGTGGTTTGAACATCGCTCCCACTCCCCTATTTGTTTCTATGAAAAGCAAATCCCTTATCTATTTTCAGAGGATTTTTTTCAGGGCATGTTGCATAATTATAAGACATAATTAACAGATACTGGAGGTACTTTTATCGGTGTATTGATAATTACGAATACAAACAAGCAATGTTCTATTTACAATAAACAGACTTACGTAAAACATTGACAGTAAAAACTGGTAGGCTCGCTTAGCTTTTTTGCCGCCGAAATAATTAGATTCTTCTTCAGAGTGCTTAAGACAACAACATTGATGCAAATATATCATAGAACAGAGTCAAATGCGGACTTTGTAGAACCATGATCAACCCGAACTGATCTTATTTTTTGATGCACACTGACATCCAAAACAGCCCAGGGCCCGTATTCACCAACCATTCTAAAGAGCATTTTTAGTCTTATCCTGCAGAATTTTCTAAATTTGAAAATAAGACATCTTCTGATTGGCTAAACAATTTGGTTTAGCCAATCAGGAGTTGTGTTACTTTCAAATTTACAAAATCTTGGAGATTTAGATCAAGAATGATCTAAAGAATGGTTGGTGAATACGGACCCAGGTCGCGTGCCCAGCATCAAAAAGGTCAGGTACAGACTACACCACTTCACACCGAATGACACTTGGCAAGTCTGCAATGAATTCTCCCAAGTTTGCTATTTAACTACACCGCAAACCGAACTGAAATAAACAGATTTTTTTCTCTCCATTATTCACGATGATCTTTGCTATTTTCTGGTGTTATTTTTGTGCTTTATGACTTGCTATTTTCTGTCTGAAATTTTGACGTCTTCGCTATTCCTTATACAAGCGAAAAAATACGGCTGAAAGTTCGAGTATCTGCTGTAGAGAAAAATCGTTGATCTTTGGGCTGCTGACTGCGACTCAATCTGCGTTTTGTGGACAGTGTAGATCAAGATCAGACTGCACGGATTATGCAGTCTTATCTGAGATGTACAGTCTTCGATACAGTGACATTTGCGCGGCGAAAAGATCTTCGAAATTGCAACATTTTGAGTTTGACTGGGTATTTCCTACTGATAAATATTTAAGTTTAAATCCAAACGATAAAATTTTGGACTCGACCAGAAGACAAAATAAATGTTGCTGAAAGGATGATTTCTGTCATTGATAGGGGTTGAAAACAGTATGGGAAAAGGAGAAATGCTGGCATTTTCTCCTTCTTCCACAGTGTTTTCAGAAAAAAAATCTTTTTCAAGTTCTTAAACCGTTTACTACACAATCCCGAATTTTAACTACCCTATGAAAGAAGACTTTTGAAAACATTGTGGGAAAAGGAGAAAAGCTGGTAACCAGCAATTTTTCTTTTTCCCACAATGTTTTTTTTCCCTTCCGAGAACTAACTTTAATTTTTGACCCATATTTATTTTGTCGTCTGCAAATGCTTTCAGTTTGGACACGTCTAATTATTATTATTTTTTTTTTTTTTTTTTTTCTTGTTGTTGTTTTTTAGTTAAAACACATGACTGTGTGGTAAAGCGTTAAATTGCAATAGTTTTACAAGGTGTTTCCTGTTGATGAACAGGTAAGATTAAGGGTTAAAACAGTCTATAATTTCTGCTTTTGAAATCATTGTTTTCTATGTTCATCAAGTATGTTTTCAAAGTTGTGTGGTGTGAACTTGTTTCAGGTACTTCAACCGGTGATTAAGTTAAGCATTAAAGGCCCAATAGCGGCCAAAATAACAATGCAATATTAAAATGCATAAATCGTACCATTAAAGTTTGCAAGTATATGTATGTGGAGATGACAATCTGTTATTGTGTGGTTCGTCCAAATGTTAGTCGCTGGCAGAAAAATTAGTTTTAAAATCAGGCAAAAAGTAAACAAAAGATAGGGTGACCCGGCAACTTTTAACCAAGTTTTGAAATTAATATCTCTGCCAGCGACTAACGCTTGGGCCGACTGTACAATAACAGATTGTCATCTTTACAATAATTCCCATACTTTTAAATGGTATGATTTAGATTTAAATGAGCCATGCTCTGTGAAAAGGGGGCTTAATGCATCTGCGAAAAGTATCGTCCAGGTCAGCCTGCGCAGTCCGCGCAGGCTGACCTGGGCCGATACTTTTCGTTAGTGGTCAATTTTCTGAATATCCAGGGACCAGTCTACCCGATGAATCAGTCGTTTTTTTATTATTAAAAAAAAAAAAAAAAAAAAAAAAAAAAAACGCTGCTTACATGGATCCATAACCGTGTGATGACTTGCAAGGTAAATGGATCAAGAAGATGCATTGACTCTCCTTTTGTCAGAGCGTGGCTCAAATGCATTTTTATCATCAGCTTTGTTTATTTTTGGCAGTTATTGTTACAATTTTGCGTTTTAACAACCCCGAAGGACAATGCTTTTGAAAACGTATTGGAAAAGGATTGATCGATTGGTTGGTGTTTAATGCCGTTTTATACATTATTTCTGTTATACCGCAGCGGCCAGTGTACCCGTCCATATTTTTACCAGTACTTCGCACAATATTCTTCTCAAATTACTGGCCGCTTTCCCACTCAACCTTTGTGAAAAGTTGAAAGTCACACAACTTCTGACTGGCTAAACCAAATGGTTTAAGCCAATCAGAAGTTGTCTTACTTTCTAGATCTAGGATTAGAAGGCTTAGAATGAAATTAAGAATGGTTGGTGAATGGGGACTCAGATTCTTTTCAGAAAACACGATAGAACTAGCTGTCGTAGAGGGTCTATTATCTATAAAATGGCTGGTTTGCTGCTGTCTTTGGAAAGGTCGTCAGGGATCACGCAGCGCAGGATAGAGGTCGACAGTGGTCAAAAAGTCCAGTTACTACAGTTCCAACCAATTTTGGGCCCGTATTCACAAACTACTCTGAAGATTGTCTTATCCTAGATTTAGAAAGTAAGGCAACTTCTGATTGGCTAAACCATTTGGTTTAGCCAATCAGAAGTTGTGTTACTTTGAAATCAGAAAATTCTTCACAATAAGACTAAGAATATGGTCGGTGAACACGGACTCATTCATTTTTTATTGCCAAAAACTGACTTTGCAATGAAGACGAGACATCAATTTGACTAAGTGTTTCATATCACTGAAAATATGTCTAAGTAGTTGCCAAACATAAAAATTACTACACGTAAGATATGCTTTGTGTAAAGATAATCAGACGGGGGAAAAAAAACCTTAGGAATCATTCGTATGGCTGCACCTTTAATTATTCCCTGGAATTATTCATTATAATTCGAGTTGCCGTGTTGTGAGATACAAACCAGCCAGAACACAAGCATAGGTATGAGGGTTGATTGATTGATTGAATGGTGTTTTACGCCGCTTTCAACTTTATTTCAGTCATTTCAAGGTGACAGCTCATATAATCATGTATGTCCAGGGTTTCACCAGTACTAGGCTAGGGCTCCGAAATTTCTTGCCCAAGGACGCTCCCACGAAAACCCCAGTGCCTCAAGTGAGGGACCTCGAGGTTACGACCACTGAGCCACTGAACATATTACGTAACCCATAGGTATGAGAGGTAGGTAGGTACGACGGAGAGAAAATGCATTTCATTTTTTGGCAGCCTTCAAAGAAATCACTGTTGCCGTTTCCGGCTTCAAATGAGGATAAAATCCCTGATCTTGATCTATGCTGTCCGCAAAAGCTCACAAGGCCGCACTTAGCAGCCACAGTGTGAAGTGCTTGTTTCGGACACTTTACACATGTATCAAGGTTGGACTTCACAGAATGTGCAGTTTGGTCTACGATCTATGGCTCACCCATATGTTATTAAATATTGGTATGATTTGTACCCTTTCTGGCTTACTTCTTCCCTTATTGAGCCGTATCGACATCCAGTTGATGCGTTGCATTGGTTTCTAGTCTAACATTTGGATGAGGACATAAAACCAGAGCCAGACAGGCAGACAGACAGCTAACTAGACACAGCTCATTATTCATACTTCTTGACAACTCACTTTAGTACTGGGAAGAAAGAGTATCCAGACAGCGCCAGGGTAATGTTTTCGTACAGAAACCGCAGCAGAAATATTATTTGTTTTATTACAGAGAAAAACATCGCCAACCCTTTACCACACAATCCCGAGGTTTAAGAACCCTGATAAAGAAGCCTTTAGAAAACATTGTGGGAAAAGGAGAAAATGCTGTTAACCAGCATTTTCTCCTTTTCCCACAATGTTCTCTTCTTATTCAAGGATAAATACTATTTTTTTAGAAAAAAAAGATTTGAATCGTCATCTGTTAATTCCTTCAAGTCTAAAATTCTGCCTTGTGATTAAGGGTTAAACCGACCTTCCTACCAACGTTTTAAGTTATTATCTCTGATAGACGACTTTTCACATCTTGAAGCAGACAACTTTAACTCTTTACCAGACGACAAAATTTTAGACTTGTCCAAATTGAAAGCATTTGCAGACGACAAGTTAGATATGGCTCACATGACGGGATTTGTTTTTCGAAGGGTTGAAAACATATTGGGAAATGAAGAAAATGCTAGTTACCACCATTTGTTCCTTTTTTCCACGGTGTGCCTTTGAAAGGCTTGATCCCCAGGATCGTTTAACTCTTTACCAAACGAAAAAATTCTAGACTTGTCCAAATTGATAGCATTTGCAGACAACAAATTAAATGTGACTCAGATGATGGGATTTGTCTGTGATAGGGTAGAAAACATTGTGGGAAAAGGAGAAAATGCTGGTTACCAGTATTTTCTCCTTTTCCCACAATGTTTTCAAGAGGGTCGTTAAAACTCAGAGTTGTGTAGTAAAGGGCTAAACACAGTATTTTGTGAAAGAGGGTTCGAGCCAAACACCGTAGCTTAGTCGGTAGCGTACTCGACTTGAGAACAGAAGGTCACTGGTTCGATCCCTGCTTACCAATTTCTTTCCGAGGATTGATGATAGTCATTGCGACAGGATTCATTCCTCTCTCACCGCTGACCATTGTTTCGACGATGGTTACGTAGGAAAGCAGCCAGTGGCTTGGAAAGAATATTGTGCGGAGTACTGGTAAAAGAATCTCCAAGAAAGCATGGATAGGTGCACCGGCCGCCGCGATATAACTGAAATAATGTTGAAAACGGCGTTAAACACCATATAATCAATGAAAAAGGGTTCGAAATGATTTTCCTTTTACAGAAATACATGAAGTTCATCACGAGCAGTTTACCAGTTTACCACAGTCGATCTACGTGTATTCATGTATAAGTTCTTTATTCAAGATGTCAATATGAGCCATGATCTGTGAAAATGAGGGTTAATGCATCTTCAAAAAGCATCGACCAGGTCAGTCTGCGCAGTCCGCGCAGTCTAAACCGGGTTGCAATTTTTTGCTGTTGGTCAATTTTCTGCATGTCAGCCGATCAGTGTGCCTCGTGATTTAGTCGGTTGTTGTACAAAATGGACTTTATAGATCCATACTTATATGATGACTTGCTTGGTATCATTCATCACGGATATGCATTAAACCCTCTTTTACCAGAGCATGGCTCCTACCTATTTAACAAAAATGTTTTCTGGGTCTTCTTCTGCAAATTTGAACCATTTTATTGTACTGTCTGGTGTTTAATGCCGTTTTAAACATTATTTCAGCTATACTGCGGGGCCAGTGTACCTATCCATGCCTTCCTGGAGTTTCTGTTACCAGTACTTCGGACAATATTCTTCCCAAGCCACTGGCTGCTTTCTCACATAGCTATCGTCGAAACAATGATCAGCTGTTGAATCATTCAACTGCAGTGAGGGCTAAAAGTAAACAATACGGATGTTAAAATGCGTTTAAATTTAAATCGAACCGGTTTTGAAATATGGAAATTATTGTGAAGATGACAACCCGTTATAGTATGGACGATCCAAGGTTTAGTCGCTGGCAGAAAAAATGAATTTCAAAACTAGATAAAGAGTTACCAGGTCGCTCTATCTTTTGTTTACTTTTTACTTGGCTTTAAATTCCATTTTTTTCTGCAAGCAACTAAAACTTGGACCGACCGTACAATAACAGACTGACATCTTCACAATAATTTCCATACTTATTTAAATGGTATCAATTAAATTTAGATTTATCTTAACACCTACATTGCTCACTTTTGGCCGCCACTGTGCCTTTACGTAGTGTAATGGCTTAACTCTGTAACCACTTATTAAACACATGCGTCTCTCTTTCGGGAGCCTACGATACAGTTCTGTCTTAGATTAGGACACATTTTGCTATACTTATAAGTTAGAATCAAGCCATCGGACGGTGTAGATCAAAGATCAGACTGCACGTTCTGTGCAGTCTGATCTTGATCTATGCCGTCCGCAAAAGAGTTTTTTTTTTCGTCGCAATTGCCAGTAAAGGGTAAACGTACAGGTTATTATTTCATTCAACAGGTTACCTTCACTTAAAGCACCTCGCTACTCCTAGAGCTAACAAACTAGGTGGGTAACCCTTAA
Organism: Tridacna gigas; assembly: GCA_945859785.2. Classification (NCBI taxonomy): domain Eukaryota; kingdom Metazoa; phylum Mollusca; class Bivalvia; order Cardiida; family Cardiidae; genus Tridacna; species Tridacna gigas. The sequence continues at coordinate 26,644,348 of OX244030.2, forward strand.
TCTGCAAAAGTGAAACTTTATAGCCTACAGTAAAAACTCTAATGTTGCTATTTCAAACTTATTTTTCGGAGAAAAAAATCTCATTGTCAGACAGAGTAGATCCAAGATCAGCCTGCACGTTATGTGCAGTCTGGTCTTGATCTACACTGTCTGCAAAGGGTCACTGAATCGCTCTAAGCAGCCTAATAGTTAACAAAAAAGGAATTGAAAGTGTACAACTACGTAATACTTTTGTTAAACGTCTGTTAACATAATACTATTACTACTTGCAACTTTTATTTGTCTGTAAAACAGACCACTTTCGTAACGGTGTAGCAAATGAGGAAACTACTCGTCAGTTTCTACCATTGCAACAACGCTTCCGCATGCATTCGTGAATTGAACTATTACTCATACTGTTTACGAAAATTTCTTGTTTGTAATGAGAGTACTTTGATGCATGTTACAACTCTGTCAGCACCAAATACCATTTTGCAAACCTCGGGTGATCCGTTGATCAGAAATCGGCTGTATTACGCGCTCATCACAACTCGGCCGATTCCGTAACTATATCTAACGTCGTCCGTATTCAGGATTCATTTTGAAATGCTGTCCGCCAAATGATCTTATACATGGCGGCGTGTAAATCGATTTACAACGACATCAACAACCACGGTAAATTTATTCACATCTATCAATCTGCCGGTAAAATCTGCCAAAGCAGTTGATAGACCACGTTAAAAATTGAATATACAAACTGTTTATCAACGGAAATGTTTTTAGAAACATTATGATAGAAAGTTAGGACTCGTGTTTTTCTTTTTTTTTTAAGTGGAGCCTTACAATTTTGACAACGGTAAAGCAGGGCATTGCCGGCGAAGAATTGTACCGTATAGGTGCATACCACCCATCTATATACAACCGAGGGATTTGATCAACGGATCACCCGAGGTTTGCTGAATGCTGTAGATATGAATAACTTTACCTTGGTTGTTGATGTGGTTGCTAATCGATTTGCATGGTTGCCATCGTGTTCAAGCTCATGTTACTGACAGTACTTCAAAATTGGAAACCACCTTGATACGGACGTCGTTAAACATAAATACGAAATCGACCAAGTTCAGACGACTGAGCACCAACATATACTCGTTTATGTGAATTGGACCTCTTACCTCTTTAGGAAGCTGGCGGTACCTATTCATGAAACTTAGAAGGATTTCATGCGATAGGTTTGGTTTGATTAATCAAAGCGGTGAAAGCGCTGTTGAGGTGGGATACGTTTTATCCTGCTCAGATTGAAATCTAACTGTTGTACCAAATAATCAGCACGTAGTGCTGCTAGAAATAATTGAGTAAAAGTAAGCAGACACTTAAGGAGCTGAGAGGTAGCTCTCCCATAAATCTCAGAGCAAACTATCAAATTTCTCTTTTTTCTGTGTGTGTGAGGGAAGGGAGTTCAATAGAGTGTCAAAATTAAACGACGTGAGAAGTATTATTAAGCAATATTTATACAAAGAAGAAACTGCTGGTAACCAGCATTTTTTCCTTTTCCCACAAGGTTTTCTACCCTGTGAAAGACACATTTTATGTTTTGAGTAAAATTTAATTTGTCGTCTGCAAATGCTTTCAGTTTGGACAAGGCTTAAATTTTGTCATCTGCTAAAGTGTTAAAAATGATTCAATGGATGAAGATTCAGAATCTTACATTCCAAAATGGGTGTGTCTAAGATTACAAAATGAAATTTGCAGTTTCTTTTTTTACAAAGTCTGTTAACCCTTGGCTGCTAAGAGTGACCCCAAGACCTTTTGCGGACAGTGTTGATCAAGATCAGACTGCACAGAACGTGCAGTCTGATCTTGGATCTTCACTGTCCCATAAGATGATATTTTTTACCAAAGAATTAACTTTCAAATGGTAACATTTGCATTTTTACTGTCGGCTTGAAAGTTTCATTTAACTTACTTAGCAGGTTATAGTTAAAATGCGAGCATGTTGTTTGAAATGAGCTGAGTCAGTTTGCAGTGTTGGGTGTTGTTTTATAGGTAGTGAAAACGTGAAATATGTGCCAATGTTGATATATTAGTTCAAAGGTCAAGGGGTTAACGGTTGTTTACACTTGTGACTCGCCAAAACAAGCATCATGTAACATAATAAAACAACATAGCACAGATTAACCCTTATCGTGCTTAATAAATTAAATAAAACCTTCAAGCCGATAGTAAAAACCCAAATATTGGTATTTCAGTCTTATTTTTTGGAGAAAAATATTTCCTTATCGGACAGTGTAGATCCTAGATCAGACTGCACGTTCTTTTCCAAAAGCAAACAGTTTCGGTCCAGGTCAGCCTGCGCGGATTGCGCAAGCTAACATGAGTCGGAACTTTTTGCAGATGCGTTAATCCCCCTTTTCACAGAGCATGGCTCATACACAATAAGTATGACTATAAACTATGAAACGTTTTTTTGTCAAATAAACGGTGTTCTGTTCTGTTTTAAATAAGAAACGGTTCGTAATGAGAGATTTGTCCTATAACCACGATTCTTTTCGCACGTATTCATGCATCCTTGCAGAAGAGTGCAACAGTCTTCCTCTGCACATTTATTTGAGGAGGTAACGTGCTAATTAACGTCAAAGGTTACCAGTTCACGTAAACTATTGGATGTCAAACAAGCTTTACGTTCGGAGGTTAAACACCTTTTTGATCTATTTCTCTTTGCTTTTGTATTTCAGATTCTTTTTTCTCCTTGAGAATCCTACAGACCGTTTAGAATTTTCATTGACCCCCTGTGCCTCCCCAATAGTTTGGCACGTGACATACAAAATACGTCAAGGAAACAAAGAGTATGGTAAGTTCCTTTCTTTTTTATCTTTATCTTTGTGACCCCATTTTGCCACTTTCGGGTGATTGTATTGCCTAGATTGCATTTTCTAAACTTGAGTACGGTGTAAATCTAGACCATCGTCCGTAATCATCAACCATTCATAAGAAAATCTGAATCTGAATTTAACACAATTTCTGATTGGCTAAACAAATGGCTTAGCCAATCAGAAGTTATGTTACTCTCAAACTAAGGTAATTCTAGAGAATAAGACTAAGCATGTTCTTAAGAATGGTTGATGAATACGGACCTTGAGCGGTTTAAGCTGGCAGTCGGAGTTTGGATTCACACTGTCCTCTGTTGATCAGGGGAATCCTTATTCAAGAACTCTGATAATGACACTGTTATGTTTCTTTGTAGTTTGGAAACTCCGCTTACTCTATGGAAATATCAGAAGGTTACTGTTTTCTATAACTTTTCCCTGATAATTCATTCATGAATTGTAATGCTCCATCCATATACCTACATCCGTCCGTCCGTCCATCCACCCCTCCGTCCATCCGTCCGTCCGTCTGTCTCTCTGTCTGCCTGTCTGTCTAAGCTTGTATGCTTCCACCTAATCTTTCTCCCATCTCTACTTGTCTACTCCCTCAACAGCGGTCCTGTGTGGTTCAGTGTAGGACTGGAGACCTGGAGGCCACGGGTTGGAGCCTCAATGGATCCATTGGATTTTATTTGTGGGAGTGCCCTTGGGCAAAAAAAAATTCTGAGTCCTAGCCTAGTACTGGTGAAACCCAGGAAATACATGAATATGTGAGCTGCCGTGATATGACTGAAATAATGTTGAAAGCGGTGTAAAACACAACTCAATCAATCAATAAACCCTTCCAACGACACATTCAATATCCACTCTGCCAGCTGTTAGGACCATCGAAGCAACCATCCTACCATAGCCTACGCAACTATCTATGTTACGTCTAACTTCCAATGGTCCATTTTGGGAGCTCCATTCATTCATTCAGTTCCTGGTAACTCTTTACCAGATCACAAAATATAAGACTCATCCATTTTGAAGGCATTTGCAGTGGACAAGTAAAACAAAGTCTCAAAACAGTGGAATACGAGTTTCAAACGGGAAGAAAACATTGTGGGAATAGGACAAAATGCTGGTTACCAGCATTCTAAAATGTTTTCTAAAGTTTTCCTCCTCGGGGGTGACAGGATCGCTTGAAAAAAGGTTTACCCTTTAGCTGCTAAGCGCGACTCACTGACCTTTTGCGGACAGTGTAGATCAAGATCAGACTGCACATAACTTGCAGTCTGATCTTGGATCTATACTGTCCGATAAGGAGATTTTTTTTCCTGGAATTAAATTTGAAATAGCATTATTCGGGTTATAACTACCGGTTTGAAAGTTTCATTTCTCCGATGTTTAGCAGGGTAAGTTAAGGGCTAGTATGCAAATGGCCACACGTAGGTGGACAGTTTCCTAAATCCTGATGGCCTTACGTTTCCTGTATGTAAATCTGTTTCCTTTTTGATCCATTCTAAATGGCCCCAGACTAAGCCGCTTTAATTCGTGATCGACTTACGGAGATATGCGAATGATGATTCATAATTCGGAATTACCATATTTGGATTTTCTGTAAACACCCGACAAATAATTGAACCGCGCTCTGTGAAAAGGGGGCTTAATTAATCTGCGAAAAATATCGACCCAGGTCAGCCTGCGCAGTCCGCGCAGGCTGACCTGGGCCGAAACCTTTCGCTATTGGTCAATTTTCTGCATGTCAAAGGACCAGTGTACTTCATGAGTCAGTCAGTTGTTATACAAAATGGATTTATTTGCTCAAAAATGTGTGACGACTCGCTTGATATCATGCATTAAGTCCCTTTTTCCCAGAGCATGGCTCAATTACGTTGTAATTCCAAGAATATTGCTTTAAGTAACAACATATTCCCATAACGGTATTTCGGGTAAAAGCCGTTATCTCTAAACCGCTGGAAAACAGTCATTCTATACGGAAATGGTAAATGATGTATCTGGTGGATAAAGATTAGAAGGCACGAAACGTGTTGTCTGATCTGAGATCGAATCATACTAGAATTATCGGACTTTTTTTATAAACAACAAAGAATTTAATGTCATATTCCCAGAACAGTTTTTGATGTAAAAACCTATATATTGAAATCGTGTACGAAAATTGAAAGAAATGGTCGACTGCAGTCAGGGTGGATTAGGATCAGACTGTACAAAATGTCCAGTGTGATCTTGATCGACTCTGTCCGAGAAGCTCAGACACTGGAAGACAGACTCAAGGAGATATGTGAATCATGCTCTGGCAAAAGCGGGCTTAATCTGTCTCCGTGGTGCATGATACCAAGCAAGTCATCACATAGCCATGGACCCATAAGATTCATTTTGTCTGACAACCAACTGAATCATGAGGTAGAATGGTCCTTTGACATGCAGAAAATTGTCCAATGGCAAAAAGGTTCGATTAAAGCCAGCCTGCGGAGTTCGCCGATCGATACTGTTTGCAGATGCATTAAGCCCCCTTTTCACAGAAAATGGCTCATATGTGTGATGATTCATAATCTCTGATTACCAAACTTGGTTTTCTGAAACACCCACAGATTGTAATAAAACTCTCGTATTCCCAGAATAGCACTTGGGGTAAACTTCGAAAAACTGTTTTGAAACTGTGCATGATATTTATAAGCATGGTTGATTTTGATCGGTTTGGATCAGTATTAGGCTGTACAGATCGTGCATTCTGATCTCGATCCACACTGGCCGCTATGCTGAGACTATGATGGTCGACTTAATGAGATAATACATAATGATTCATAATTTTTAATTATAATATTTGGCTTCCCTGTAAACACGCAACAATATTATCTCATCCTCCATGAATAGTCCGTGAGGTCAAGGTCTTCTTACCTTCAAAAATTAGAATTGAAATCAGTCTTGCTCAGGATACAAATAGTAAATATTTTCCAGTGTAGATCTAGATCAGAGTGCAGAGAACATATCGTCGCATCTTAGATCTACACTGCCGATTATTGTTTTAAATGATGTCTCATACATTCATTGAACAAGATAAGATTTTTATTTTTTTGGTAAAAAGAGTAAAAAAGTGCATTTAATCGGTTGAGAGCGAAGCAAAATTGTAATTGAGCTATGGCAAAAGGGGATTTAATACATATCCGGGATGTGTTGTACCAAACAAGTCATTGCTTAATTATGGATCAATAAAATCCGTTTGGTCTGAATAATAGAATAGAATAGAATCTTTACTGACTTATACATAGGTACATCGTCATCTAATAATGACGAAGACTGTCCTTTGGCATGCAGAAAATTCACCAATTGCAAACAGTTTCGATTCAGATCAGCCTGTGTGGACTATGCAGGCTGATCTTGGTCGGTACTTTTTGCAGTTACATTTAACACCCTCTTCACAGAGCATGACTCATTTACTTTTGCGGACAGTGTAGATCGTAAGAAAGTGCATTAAGTGAAAGAGTCTCGCAAGGACAGATAGATCAATAGTAATAAAGCATGCCGGGGTCCAGTTTAAGTTGTTAGGTCCATTAGTATCGTGTTTCCTTAATATCTCCCATTATTATGTCTGCGTCATATAACCTTTGTCCAGCTGAATTTAAAGATGCATCCTTACAGCCAGAGAGAAAAAAAGGCTGTTGAAACTTGAAAGTGTGTAAAATGACTCAGAATTTAGTCAGATGTGTAAATATAAATAAATTACCAATATATATGGTGTAAGGGATAGAGAAACTCAGAAGATTCGTCCTCGTTTAAAACCGGAAACGACAACAGTGGTTTCTTTGAAGGCTGCCAAAAAAATGAAATGCATTTTCTATCCGCCGTAATTTATGCAACCCTGCAGCTATCAGGGACAACATTTGGCATGAAGATACAAGAAAGATTATAGTTTCATAAAATACAGGTGCAATGTATTTAAAACTGGCTTGAAACGAGTACAGATGTATCTTTAATCTTTACCAGAACGACAAAACTTTATACTTGTCCGAATACTTGTAAGCATTTTGCAGATGACAAATCTAATGTGCCATTCACGACGTATTTGAGGGATAAAAATTTTATTTTTGATGTAGTTTTCAATTAACCCTTTACCACACAGTTCCGAGTTTTAACGACCCGGATGAAGAAAGCTTTTTGAAAACACTGTGGGAAAAGGAGAAAATGCTGGTTACCAGCATTTTCTACTTTTCCCACAATGTTTTCTACCCTATTAAAGATGAATCCCTTGTTATGGGCCTCTTTTGATATATCATCTTCAAATGCTTTCACTGTTGTTAAGTCTAAAATGTTATCTTATTGTAAAGAGTTAAGAGAAACGGTCTATAGGTGGACTATGGTTTAGGCTTTTCATTTCAATAGCAAATAGCAACAACCTAGTTCAGATGATGGTTAAACAATGTTTCAAGTTGAGCAGGACTGTGAGAATACCATATAAGGAAAATATTCGCCGTGAATGTTGGTTCCCTCTGCCATGCAAGTTTATTGAGTGGTCTGGTCTTTATTTGCATAAGCTTTGATTATTCCCCGATATTTCCTTGGAGAACGGTATGACTCAACCCGTTCGATAGTTTTATGTAGATAAGGCTTTTTTTCCCCGAAAAGTACTTTTTCCCCCCGTCCGTTCCAGACACGATGATGGCAAAATACATTCTTGTCTGTCAAAGATCATGTTTGTATTTCCGATATTTCACTTGAACAGGGAGAAATTTGCAGTAGGGGAAAGATTTACCCATAAGGTCTAGAAACAAATCTGCTGCTGACGACTCCAAAAAAAAAAGACTTTGTACAATAATATATGAGTCATACTCTGTGAAAAGAGGGTTTAATGCATCTGCAAAAAGTATCGATTCATGTCAGCCTGCGCAGCGCAGTCCGTGCAGACTGACATGGCCCGAAACTTTTTGCTAGTGGTCAATTTTCCCCATGTCCAAGTACAGTCTACCTACCTCATGATTCGGTCGGGTTTTAAACATATTATAGTTCCTGCTTGGTACAATGTATCACGAAGGAGCATTAAACCCCCTTTTCTAAGAACGCCGCTCACATACTCAAAATGAATTCAGACGAAATACATCGACTAGATTCCGAAAAAAAAAAGACTAAATGTGACATTGCTCGTCAAAGGTATTTACAATATATGTTTCAAAAATGGCCCACATCAAGCACAATTTGCCTGTTGTTTGTAATGTGTTAACCCTTTACTAACACAGTCCCGAACTTTTAACGATCCTGAGTCAGAAGCCTTTTGAAAACATTGTGGGAAAAGGAGAAAATGCTGGTAACCAGCATTTTCTCCTTTTCCCGAAATGTTTTCCACCCTTTCTAAAACAGCTTTCAGTTTTTCATTCGCATTTACTTTGTCGTCTGCAAAAGCTTTCAATATGGACTAATCTAAAATTTTGTCGTTTGGTAAAGGCTAGAAGCTTTTACAGCCCAACCTACATGTCGCTCTTGAGCCTAACCTCAAAGACCAGCAGTGTGACTGGTTGAGATTCTCGTATTTTGTCACACGAGTTTCAATATTTGTTCGAAAACTTGCAACGCTAGTGCAAACATGTCCATTTGAAGTCCTTTGTGTTGGACTTTCAAATGAGCAAACCACGAACACGGACATTACCAACTGTAGTAGCCAATATCCCCCTTCCGTTCCACCCTTCTGATTTTTTTTATAAGGATTCGGTTTCTGAGAATGCAGTTTACTATGGTCACGCTATAGGCAGACAAAGACCCATAAGACAACATAAAAAATCGACAAAACATAGTACATGGCAGCTTTTTAGTCAAAAGGCATCGGAAGTATGAAGTTGATATGTACAGTCCACCAGGTCGGAGACCCATCTGGCAATATTACAGTATGGCATTACATGATTAAGATCTATAAAGCAACCTTCCGACCACGATACACCGTATTGCTTTCAACGCTGATTTTTTTTGCCAGTGTCAGACAAGAGATGAACTGTAATTTTCACTCTAGAATGGCCCTGATAGAGACACTGGAGTTCTCGTCTATGATTTTAAGACTTATTTATTTGTTTGACGGCGGGCCCATCATTTTGTATAGATCTTGCGATCACCGATATCTACATATCTATCTGGCTCCCCAACTATTTTATCTCGTCCCGTATTCAACCGTCAAAATAAACAATTCAGGAATTCCGCGATTGATACACTCCAACTGGTGCACGTCTTCTTCACGTATGCTCTATTTTGAACTGCATGCTAACTGTAAACTAAAGCTGTATGGCGGACAATGTAAATGCAAACTTAGACTGCACAGAGCATACAGTCTGATCTTGGACCTTCACATTGCATCAACACTAACGTTTTTTGCGACATATTTGAGCCATGTTCTGGCAAAAGAGGACTTAATGCATCTCCGCGATGCTTTATACCAAGCAAGCCATCGCAATATTATGAATCCATAATAGACACCGAAATTTAACAAACGATTTAAGCCCCCTTTTCACAGAGCATGGCTCATTTATATTTGCCACGAACCAAATTTCTCTTTACAAAAACCGGATAAATACTACATATTTTATTTTTCCTGCAAGCACAAAGAAAATGACAAGTTGCGAAATATGCGCTGTATTTTACGTTATGCGAGGCTATGGGAGCCTCGGCTTTTTTTTCATGAGACCAGAAATGACGTCATCGTACATATTTTAATACTGCTAAAGACAATCGATAACCGTTATTGTTCATGTGACTCCTAATAGGTCTTTGCACACTATTTGCATAGGGGTTCTGCTTTGCTCAGTGGCATTTAAAGCCGCTACGTGGCCAGGTGGAAACCCGGAAGCCTGGGTTTCAACATTAAGCATCATAAATTATAAAAAAAAAAAAAATGTTCTTTCTCAATTAAGAAAAAAGACCAAACTATCTTAAGGTCAAAATTGCTCTTGCCATAAAATAAAAACTAAATAGTGGACAATATAGATCAAACATCAGACAGCACGTTCTGTGCTGTCTGATCCTGATATATATTGTACGAAAAATGCAGTCTGGTCTTGATTTACATTTTCTAAAGAATATATAACGTTGTGTTGGCTCTTTAAGGTGAAAGTTTTGCTATAGGATAAGACGATGAAAGGAGGAAAGAAAAAAAAGAGAGAGAGAAGAGAATTTAGAATAAATTTCATCTTAACTAGATTCTTGGCTACGCACCTGGTAAAGTGTAAGACTTGTAAGAGGGAGCTTCTTGTGTCGAGCCTCACTTGAAGCACTGGGCTTTTCGTGGGAATGTCCTAGGGCATGACATTTCAGAGTACTGTTGAAACCCAGAACATACGTGAATATGTTAGCTTGTGCCGTGATATGACTTACATAATATTGAAAGCGGCGTAAAACACCATTCAGTCAATCAAATATCAGTTGACGCGAACATTAAAAATAAATTAACATGCTACATTGGTCTACCCATTAGAGGCACATGCCAGTTTCATTTTTCCAAACTTCCCCTTTGATAAAGAGAAATATTACTGCGATTGTATGAAATATAACGATAAAAATGGTGTTAGATATATGATATGCTTCATTTTGGAAGATCCCGTCTAAAACATAGCTGAAGTTTGATTGACTGTTCGAAGATAAACGCGGGGGGCGGGGGAGGGGGAGGAAGGGGCGGAGACTCGATGACGGCGTTTCTTGTTACCGAAAGGTCTATATTTTGCAACTATCTTTTTATAGATTGTGCCATGTAACAGAATTCTAAACATACCTTTGGTGTTGGCATAAATCAAATAAGTGATAACTACTAGTTGGGGCCAAGCGATAATTGCGAGATCTATGTGGCTTCTTGCCATCAAGCAAGCACTATGGTGAGGAGAGTGTGATTTGTTTTGAAAATGGCGACAGTAATGTGTCATCTAGTGACCCTGTACCATGAACCGACTTTGCCTGTACACGTGCACGTATGCAAATTACCTCCCATCTCATTACAATATTTCAGGTCTTGCATTGAAATTTGTAGACTCTACTTCAGAGGTATCCATAGTTATATTTTGAATCAAAATTTAATCTAGAAAATTACAACACAGTATCTTGTTTGAAACCTTTTCTTATATTACCGATGTATTGGCTTACACTATTGTTTATGCTCATTGAATTGATTGAAAAAAGTATAAAGCTTCGAGGGGAACCGCTAGAAAATTTTTTTTAGTCTCTGTGAAAATGGTGCTTAATGCATCTCCGAAAAAGTATCGACCAGGTCGGCCTGCGCAGTCCGCGCAGGCTGACCTGGGACGAAACTTTTCGCGTGGTATGATGCATTACGGAGGTTCATTAAACCCCTTTTTCCAGAGCGCGGCTCATATTAATTTTCTTTCACTCATAGATAGTTTACCATCTGACTGACTCTATTCAGAAATCGTTTTTTCCTAAGCTTGGTTAGATGTCAGAAACCTAGATATTCCATTTAAATTTACAGTACATGTAATAGGGAAAACGTTTATTGTTTATGTTCAGTGGCATAAGAAGTTAGAAATATCCTTTGTAATCCTCCGTTCTACTTTAAAACTTTTTCGGTCCCAGTTATATGAAACTTGATTAATGTCGACAGAAGAAAATACAATCCACTGAAACTTCGATTCTTATCTGATAGACTTTACTGATAAAACGCGTAGAATAGATCAAAGATCAGACTGCACGTTCTTTGCAGTCTAATCTTGATACATACCGTCTGCAACAACCCTTAATTTTACCTATGGCTCTGAAAGGGTCAAAGAATACGGTTTGAAATCATTTGGGTTCAACTGACATTTCAAAGATAGAAATAGTAAAACCCCCATCATTTCAGTTATACTCTGCGAATGCTTACAATTTGAACAGGCCTAAAAATTTGGTCGTGTAGTAAAGAATTGTATAAATTTGAGGCATGCTCTGGCAAAAGGGGGCTTAATGTACCTCTGTAATGCAATATGCCAAGCAAGTCACACGATTATGGGTCCATAGAATTCATTTTGTCTGACAATTGACCGGGTCTGGAGGTAGAATGGTCCTTTGACGGGCAGAAAAGCTACAAATACGAGCAAAACGTTTCGATCCATGTCGGCCTGTGCGAACTGCGCAGACTGACATGGGTCGATACTTTTTGCAGATGCATTAATCCCCTTTTTCATTGAGCATGACTCTATTCCAGTCATTAAATCCATCTTTACTTTAGTGTGTTTCAACAATGTAAAATATGCAAACTATGACAATTTAGAGTAAAAAATTTCCAACCTGTATTTCGACAGCTGTTGTTTGTGTAAGAAATTAAAACATTGATTGTGGTTGAACCTTCTGGATGCGAAGAACACTGTTGGTGGCTTTTAACAAGTTTATAGGAAGATCAAATAGTAAAGAATGTGCAGTCTGATCTTTGATATATGCTGTCTTATAGTTTCGTCAGAACAGCCGTAAACTTTGCAAAAGCTTGGTCGTTTTTAGAAGCTTAAAGTATCTGGTACTCGAACAGTTGATTTGTTTCAGTTTATTGTGTGAGCACTGAAAATGTTCGATTAATCACATGTGTTTTGCTTAAAGAATTTTTTTCAAATGAGCGAATACTTTCTTTGCGATAAGTCAGCTCTATTGATTCAAATGACAAACTATTGTGAAAAAGGAAAGGGCACGAGGGAATGAAAAAGCAGTTGCTTAAAAGCCCGTAGGCAACTGTATTGTCATATTACCCTGTACAAAAACACGTCTCATATTGTCATCCCATCAACTATAGCACGATTACTCTTCAATTTGGGTTATGAATCAGCGAATTCCACTGTCTAAACAAGAATCTACTCATTGAGCCGAGAAATTCGAATTATAATAACAAAAATACGGGGTCTATTTGTGGTTAGATGTGGCTGTTTGTGTGTGAACCCTTACAATGATATGGACATCTTTTATTAACACTGTAGATCAAAATCAGACAGCACAGAGCATACAGTTTGATCTCGATTCTGCACTCTCCGATATTTTGTGACATACTCTGGCCAAACAGCGTTTAAATATTGCAAAATTGTATAATCTTTTCACTTAATATAAAACTATTCACTCTCAAGCACTCTACGGTTTGAATTATGACAGTCTTCAGACTTACTGATTGATTGATTGTATGGTGTTTAACGCCATTTTCAATATTATTTTAGTTATATCGCGGCGGCCAGTGCACCTATCCGTGCTTTCCAGGAATTTCTTTTACCTGTACTGCACACAATATTCTTTCCAAGTCATTGGCTGCTTTCCCACATAACCAACGTCGAAACAATGGTCAGCAGCGAGAGACGAATGAATTCTGTCCAAATGACTATCATCAATCCTCGGAAAGAAATTGGACAAGCCGGGGATCGAACCAGCGACCTCCTGTTCTATGCGCTACCGACTGAGCTACGGGGGGCTTGGCTCAGACTTACTGACCAAATATCAAGCAGTTCTGTGTTCAACTCGTTTGCTATAGATTATGGGTCCTAAGTTCGAAACTCACGTCTACTTTCAAACGCTCTGTATTGTGTCTATTGTTTATTTATACTGACAACCAGAATATTGTCTGTCTCTCTGCCCAAATCTGATGCTGTAGTATAGTATTTTATACTTTTATCCGACTACATAATTATGTATTCAAAAGCTGGTCTTTGAGAACGATAAAGCTAAATTTATCTTGACCAGTTGATTCAAATCCTTTCATGAAGAACAATAAAAAGTTTAGAAAATCATAACGGGTCTTTATACCACTATGGGCCAATAACTTTCTTTTCACAGATACATCCATTTAATGCTTCAGACAAATATATGAGCCATGCTGTGTGAAAAGGGGGCTTATTGCATTTGCAAAAAGTTTTGGTCCAGGTCAGCCTGCGCAGTTCGCGCAGGCTGACCTGGCCCAAACTTTTTGCTGTTGGTCAAGTTTCTGCATGTCAAAGAACCAGTCTACCTCATGATTCAGTCGGTTGTTAGACAAAATGGATTTTATGGATCCATAATTATGTGATGTCTTGGTCGGTACATTGCATCACGAAGACTCATTAAGCCCTTTTTTCACAGATCATGACTCGTATCTATACCCAGAATATAAAATTTGGACAAGAATAAAACTAGATACGTGATCAGGGTTTGGAGCATATTTGCACTGAGTTGTCACCGTTCATAAGCATCCAGCAGGCAAATTAGAACTTCATGGCTGGAAAGTAAAGCTTTATTTTTCTATTACCTTACTTTTCGCCGACAACTTGGGAATGAGCTCTGCTCTGGCAAAATGGGGTTTGATGCATCTCCGTGATGCATCCCACCAAGCAAGTCATCATCAAGCTATGGATCCATAAAACGGTCTAACAACCGTCTGAATTATGAGGTACGCTGGTCCTTTGACATGCAGTAAATTGACCGGTAGCAAAAGGCTTCGAACCAGGTCAACCTGCGCGGACTGCGAAGGCTGACCTGAGTCGATACTTTTTTTCCCCAGATGCATTAAGCCCCCTTTTCACAGAGCATGGCTGAATTGCGTTTTGTAGCAAGACATTCTTTGAAGCATTTTTGCTAGAATGGAAACTGCTCGTTACTGGCATTTTTTTGTGTGTGTGTGTGTGTGTGTTTGTCACAGTCGTGTTGACTGTGCTTATTTTACTACGATAGCTTTTAAAATTTTCTTCGTAAGTTCGTTACTAAGTTAACACGTTAAGCCGCTGAGCGCCACTCCCTGACCTTTTGCGGACAGTGTAGGTCCAAGATCAGACTGCACGAACGTGCAGTCTGATCTTGGACCTACACTGTCCGATCAAGAGATATTTTTGTCCTCCAAAAAAGTTGGAAATAATATTATTCTGGTTTTTACTATCGGCTTTAAAGTTTCATTAACTTATTTAGCGGGATAAGGGTTGATAAGCTAATGAGTTAACCCTTTCCCAAACAAGCCCTGGTTTTCACGTGTCTGCAGTACAAGTCTTTTGAAAACACTGTGGGAAAGGAGAAATTGCTCGTAACGAGCAATTTCTCCTTTTCCCACAGTGTTTTCTACCTGTTTTGAGACCTTTCTGCCATTTTCATCAAATTTAAAATTGTCGTCTGCAAACTCTTTCAATTTGGACTAGTCTAAAATTTGTCGTTTGGTAAAGAGTTAAGCTTATGGTGCTCAGTCTACTTTTCAAATATTTTCAGTATAGTAAGATCTAAAAAAGAAGTACCGGAATTCTTCAACAAGTGAACCGTTTAACCTTTCACAAGACCGAAAACGATCAGATTCCAAAGAAATCCACTCAGTTCAAAGTCGTGGATTAGCTGAATGGAGATTTGACGAAAATCTGGCACATCTTCACACAAATATGACATGCAACACTGATTTTTGGCTGTAACCCATTATCTCCCAACACAAATTCAAAGCAGACGAGTTTGAAAACATAATTGCCATGCATTAAGATTTGAGTACATCATTTGGCAAGAAAACATTGTGGCAAAAGTAAAAATGCAATTTCCTTTTCTGCCCCAACCTATTCGAAAGTCTTCTGCTGCAAGAACAAGAACGTCTTCTGCACGAGGTAATGCGTTAAATCCTTACCAAACGAGAAAACTTTAGATTAGTCCAAAGCATTTGCAGACGGCTCAAATGATGGTATTTGTCTTTAATACGGTAGAAAAGAATGTCGGAAATGAGAAAATCATGATCACCAGCATATATTTATCCTTTTTTGACGATCTTTTCAAAGGTGTTCTCCATCAAGATCGATGAAACTCCGGATCACGTTATAAAGGGTTAACTAATGGGGTGTAAATGTAGGTAAGTCTGTTGTCAGGGTTTGGCAGATTGACTACAGAGTGGTCTGCAAAACCGTGCAGATATCGACCTACCGTGTCTACAGAATTCTACACTTCACGATTTGGTTTTTAGGCGAAGACATAATCAAAGCACTGCAGGTCCTAAAATGAAAGTGAAATAAATTGCAAATTTGTTTGAAGGCTCAGTAGCGGCCAAAAGTAAACAATGTGGTTTTTACTATGCAGTTAAATTAAAGTAAGGAACAATACCGTACAATAACAGACTGCCTATTTTACTACAATTTCAATACTTTTAAATGGTATGGTTTAGATTTAAATGCATTTTAACACTCACTCTGTTTACTTTGGCCGCTACTGGGCCTTTTTGGAGGTTGATAATCAAGACTAATCAACAGTTTTATTGTCTTTAATGGACGTTGAAAGTAATTATATGCTTTATTTAAAATCTTCAATTGCTTATTTACAGATTTTGAAGATTCCGTCAAAAACAGTGTTGAAGGTTTGAAACCTATCATTGATAACAAGACCCATCATCTTTATACATTTTCTGGGGAGAAAGCTGAGATTCTACGTGTGGATGAGCCGAAATTAGGAATTTACACAGTTGAGGTTGTATCGACACGGTCTGATAGTTACGTGCAACTATTCGCAACAACATCACCGGAAGTCAACCGCTTTCCCGAACTTCCGGTAGACAGTTCCATAAATAAATCACAGGTGACTTCAACCGGATTTCGCGTGTCGTGGCATCCATCACCAGATGAGCCTCATTTTGGCAAGGAAATAGAATACTGTGTTTCTGTTAGTCGTAAAAGGAGTTTTCAAACTTTGTGTTCAGTTGTAGCTCATTTGAATGGAGATGCGAAGCCCACATTACCGCCAGGAAGTGGGTTTGGGTTCTCGTTTGATACGCCCCGGAAGAAGTTCCTTAAACAGAGTGCCAAGCCGATTAAACCGGCAAAGAGGGGTTCCATATTTTATAAGTGTGTTGGACAGGAGAAAACATTTATATTTGACAAAATTAAGAAAGGACGAAAGTTTAATGTGAACGTGTTTGTTAAAAATAAACAAAGTGGCAAATCAAGACCTTACAAACCCATACAAATCAAAATCAAAAGAAAAAAGAAATTACCTACATTGAAGGATAGTCACTTCAAAAACATTGTGTTTTCAAAGAAAAAGAAAATAAAAGCATATAAATTTCACATCAAGCGTGGATCTAGAGATGTAACGCTAGCGATCCATAGTTGTGGTGGACAGGTGTCTGTAAGGATGGACCGAGGTAACGTTACAATTTATAATTCCCGTGTTAGTTCAGAACTAATCACGTTATCTCGACTTCCGGTCGGCACGTACGTTTTGACTTTAAAAAAGACGCTTCAACGGCGTCAGAATGTGTATTTCAGTGTTAACGTTTCTACAAAGCGTAAAACAGTCCCTGAATTACCAGTGGATAAAACTGTTGCAGTATTTGATTATTTAACAAGTTGTGATAGGATTACTGTGGCGTGGATGGGTACAAAAAGAAAGCAAAAATACTGTTTATACAAAACGGAAGTACCCTCGTCATCCAAAGCGCAAACGTTGTCTATTTTCAAAAGACTTGATCAGTGCAGTTCGTTCAAACGTATGGAGAAAGGGGCGAAGAAAATCACGTGTAAAAAGTTTAAATATAGAAGCAAAAGTAATTCAGTTTTGGCTATAACAGTGACTGGATTAGAACGGGGCAAAACTTACATTTTTGACGTGTTTGTAAATAAAGGGAAACATTTTACATTTTCATATGGCAGTGTACGGACGAAAACCAAAAATACTGGATGCTATCTGCCGACATGAATCGATATGCGAGACTCTAGATGTAAATTTCTATAGAAATCAAATGCTAGCTGGCGCTGCATATTATCATCCAAGCATTCTGTTGTGTGACCGAATTGCTGCGGGGAGAGACTACTTTGCAATTCAAAACTCAATGTTACAATCGAGTCATTCAGCTTTAACCACTTCAGCTTAATAGGCGAAAAAGTGGCTTTTTTGTGGACAACATAGATCAAGATCAAACTGCACAGAACGTGCAGTCTGATCTTGAATCTGTACCGTCCGCTCGGTTACTCAAGCCTTATGATAAAGCCTTTCTAAGTTTCGGTGGATTGTGCTTTTAGCCGTGGAAAAAATTCGAATTTATATATTTGGCGCTTAACCCTTATCTCAATCAAGTCTGCGTTATAATGGCCCTGAGGATAAGGCCTTTGAAAACATTGTAGGAGAAAGAGAAAATGCTCGTGACCAGTATTTTCTCTTTATCCCCACATTGTTTCTACCCTATTAAGGACAAATTCCGTTCCACGAGCAACAATTTTTTGTCGTCTGCTAATGTTTTCAAATTGACTAGCCCAAAATGTTATGGTCTGCAAGGAGAGTTGAACCATTTCATTTTCAGGCAGAGACCTAGGATATGATCGGAAGGTCCTTTACTTCTGAACGCCATTTGGATAGAAGACCATTTAACTATTAACCCTATACCACACAATCCCGAGTTTTAATGATCCTAGGAAAGGGAAAGAGCGCGTAGAAAACATTGTTGGAAAAGGAGAAAATGCTGGTAACCAGCATTTTGTCATTTTCCCACAATGTTTTCTACCATTCAAAGATAGAAATTATAGTATGAGCTACATTTAAACCTTAAGCTGCTAAGCACGACTCACTTACCTTTTGCGGACAGTATGGATCAAGATCAGACTGCACAGAACGTGCAGTCTGATCTTGATCTACACTGTCTGATAAGGGGATGTTTCTTCAACCCCCATATCTTTGAAAAACCAAAAGTTTGGTTTTTACCATCGGCCTGAAAGTTTCTTTTAACCTTTAGGCTGCTAAGCGCGACCCACCGACCTATTGCGGACAGCGTAGATCAAGATCAGACTGCACAGAACATGAAGTCTGATCTTTGATCTACACTGTCCGATAAGGAGATATTTTTTCTCCATACAAATAAGTTTGCAACAGCATTATTCGGCTTTTTTCCTATCGGCTTGAAAGTTTCATTTGAATTATAGGTATATAGCAGGATAAAGGATAAGTTATTTAGCAGGATAAGGATTAAGCAGTCTTCTGCGAATACTTCCAGTTTGGTTGAGCCTACAATTTTGTCGTGTGGGAAAGAGTTGCTGCTTACCAAGATTTTTTTCCTTTTTTTTTAACCACGAAGTTTTCAAGTCTTCTTCTTTAGGGTCGTTAAAACTTGAAATTATTTGGTAACGGGTTTAACCTTATTTCTTGAAGATTTTATGAAATTTGTCTGCCGCAAAACTGTTTTCAGGAGGCAATGAATCAAATGCCCAATGGCGACAAAAAGTACATTTAAATCATACCATTTGAAAGTGTGGAAAATATTGTGAAGATGACAATCTGTGATTGTGTAGTCGGTCCATATGTTAGTCAATGGCAGACAAATTAATTTTTAACATCAGGCAAAACGTAACAAAAGATACAGTGACCTGGCAACTTTTAACCTAGTTCTGAAATTTAATTTCTCTGCCAGCGACTAAAACTTGGACCGACCGTACAATAACAGATTGTCATCTTAACAATAATTTCAATACTATTAAACGGTACGAGTAAATTTCAGATGCATTTTAACACCCACTTTGATTACCTTTGGCGGTTATTGTTACTTTAAAACAATGTCTCACATGATATCGGACGTTGTTGAATAAGGATCAGACTGCTCGTTATGCAGTGTTACCTTGTTTGACCTTCTATGTCCGGCTGAAGAAATACAAAAGCAGTGTTCAGCTTTTGAACAAACCAAGATTTAGTTAGGACGTCATGTTGACTGTATATGAGCCGCGCTTTGGAAGAAGGGGGTTTAGTGCATCCCCTTAATGCATTATACCAAGCAAAACATCATATAATGATAGATCCATATAATCAATTTTATCCAACATGTGGCTGAATTATGAGGTAATCATGGTCCTTGGAAATGCAGAAAATCTGTAGAAAAGCAAAATGTTTCAACCCATGTCGGCCTGCGCAGGCTGACATGAGTCCTTTTGAAAATAATGAACCAAGAGAACGGCTAAAAAAAATCCTACTTAAAGGCGGGCTACCCTCTATACTGTCGGATCTTTGTTTAATTTATCTGAATAGCAGCTAATCTTGACCAAAGCTAAATCTTAAAGAGCGTTAAACCATTCAAATTGCTATAGTGGACTGGGAAGTTTTAATTTATTTAGCAGGTTAAGGGTTAACGTGGAGCTGAAAGACTTAAAAGTGGATAAATATGTCTGGTAGTATATGATAGTGCTTTAACAGATTTTCATCGCCAATCTGTTTTTCCAACAACTCCTGAAGTTGCAATTAAGTTTCTTCGTTATGAGGTAAATTAAACCTGATTGTTATGACAAATTGTGCAGTAATAATTCCTCGCCTTGCTCTACACAACTGAGAAAGGGACAGTATAATGCAAAACAAGTTGATTATTCGTGAAAATAGGATGTCATCATTAACCAGTTTTGCTATCATTCAGTGCTTTGCAATTCGTTGCAATAGGAAGTGATTATTCAAAACGGCCTGTAATCGTCACTCAACCCGTTTTGCAACAGTTCTATTTTCAGTTATTCACTGGTATACACTTCCAGAGGACACGCAAAATGGGCCGTCATCATTCATCCCTTGTAGCAGTGGTCGAAACGCATTCAATACTGCTGGCGTGATGTTAATTTTGTTTTGTTATGTTTTCTTAGATTCAAGTGTTCTCCATGGAAAACTGAACCTTTCCCTCTCAAAAGATTGGTGTGACGCTTGACAATGATCCTATTTAACTCTTGACCAGACTGCAAAATTTTGAACTTGACCAAAACCAAAGCATTTGACGATAAATGAGACATAATTAAAACTGTGGGATGAGTACTTGAAAGAGTAGAAAACATAAGCAGTGAAGTGACATACATATGAGCCATGCTCTGTTAAAGGGGGCTTAATACACCTCCGCGATGCATTCTGCCTATCAAGCCATCACATCTTTTTCAATCATGGGGTAGAATGATCCTTTGACATGCAGAAAATTGACCAGTAGCGAAAGCAAAAGCGGACTGCGCAGGCTGACATGGGTCGATACTTTTCACAGATGCATTAAGCCCCCTTTTCACAGAGCATGACTCATATACATACAGTGCGTTGCACTACAGGATCGTTTTGCAATGGAGAATTTTGCCTATTCCCGTGAAACCAGATATGACGTCATCGTACTTATTTGCATACGAGTTCAAGTAGTCGACGCGTGATATTTATAATACATTCCCACAAGCCTTTGCAACGTCGACAGGGGAATAACTTCTATTGCAATATCTGTTGGGAATCCTCGGACAGACTTTTGGCTGACCTTGGGTTCGAGTATCATTTACATGGGTTTTACTATCCCTGTGCGGTAGCTACTGAGCCGTCAGTGTAGGCGGGTAATTGGTTTTTTTTTTTTTGGCGGAAAATCATTCCACGCGGTCTAATCTTGATCTACACCTATCCGCACAAGACACTAAGATTACCCTAGGCGCCGAAAGGGTTTCCAGTATCTTATTAATTTAGATTTATGTCTGCAAAGAGAATTATTTATATCCAAACCCTTCAAGTGCGAAACATATTGAAATGGAAATATTCAGCAAATGAAATAGATTCTGATACAGCATTGCTCGCGGTTGTTTTGGTCATAATATAACATGGTGTAGATGTAAGATCAGGCTGCACATACTGAGCAGTCTAATCTTAATCTAAAATATCCGCCAACGCTACTAAAAACTATCCTGCGCATCGTAAAGGGTAGGCAGAAATTCATATCAAGAAAGAAGAGAGCTATACTTCAAGATATCTAAATGGTGCGAAGCACGTGCTAAAAATTTAAAAGGTTCTGGGTTTAATGGATATCGCTTGAACTCTCCTATTACATTTTTAAAGACTGTAAATTTTCATCATTATCATAAGTAAATTAACGATGATTAAAGACTGGAAATAAAATTTTTTGCCGAGTTTCTGTTAGTTATAAATATTGTGCAGTTCTGTTTAACACTATATGTAGTAGATGTGTCATTTACAGGAAAAGAAAATCCTCCTTTTCTAGGAACTATGCACCAGACGACAAAATTTTAGACTCCCCCAACTTCAAAGCATTTGCAGACGATACATTAGGTGTGAGTCATATGATGGTTTTTTTTTTCTACAAAAAGGTAGAAAACTTTGTTGAAAAAAGGAAAAAAAATGCTGGTTTACCGGCAATGTTTTCAAAGGCCTTATCCATTAGGGTTGTAAAAGCTTGGAGTGGTGTGGAGAAGGTTAATTAATGGGCCCATAATATGATCAGCATTAGAACTTTTCCACTTTCGAAAAGAGGATTTACAGACAAGTTATCCTTTAACCTTTTACCACACAATCCACGCTTTAACCCTGAGGTAGAAGCCTTTTGAAAACATTGAGGGCAAAAGAGAAAATTCTAGTAACCAGAATTTTCTCCTTTTCCCGCCATGTTTTCTACTTTTCGTACACAATTTTCTATTTATCAGTCACATTTACTTCGCTGTCTGCAAACACTTTCATTTTGGACAAGTCTAAGATTTTGTCATCTAGCAGAGGGTTAACCATACATTTTTATCCATCCATGTATTAAAACCTCAATGATCGATAATTATTTGTAAAGAATGTTTCAGAAGGCCTCTGCTGCAAAATTTGTTTCACAATACAGGGTCTAAGAAAATAAGAAAGAAGAACATTAATTAGTTTCTGATATGTATGGGAAAGAAGCCTTTTGAAAACATTGTGGGAAAAGGAGAAAATGCTGGTAACCAGCATTTTCTCCTTTTCCCACAATGTTTTCTATCCATTCCTAAACAAATTTCAATTCTTGAGTTGCATTTAATTTGTCATCTGCAAATGCTTTCAATTTGAACTTGTCCAAAATTCTGTCGTGTGGTAAAGAGCTAATGCATCCCCGGGGTTTAATGCATCCCCGTGCATGAATACCAAGCAAGTCATGATATAATTATGGATCCATAAAATCTATTTTGTTTACTTACCCACTGAATCATGAGGTAAACTGGTCCTTTGACATGCAGAAAATTGACCACTAGCAAACAATTTCGAGCCAGGTCAGCCTGCGCTGACCTTGGTCGATACTTTTTGCATATGCATTTAATACCCTTTTTACAGAGCATGTCTCATATTATTACTTGTTCATAGAGTCATCACAATATTCTAGCAAAAAAAGAAATTGCTAGGAAAAAAAATCAACATCTCTATTTACCAAAATATTATAAAACCCACCTGTAGTAAGTATATCAGAATGTTTCCACATAAAAAAGGGTTCAACCATAGGAGCACTAAACATCTAGAATAATGCGTGGAGAAATTCATTTACCAAGGCTATTATGTAAGACGACATTTTATTACCAATAAATGTTTCTACAACGTAGAGCTTCCTTTGACATACAGATCAAAGTTGATTGAACATCGTAATACTTTGCACTGAATCTACAATCCTGACCTAGGTGTTTTTTTTTAACAAAACCCATATGACAGATTTTTTCTAGTGCATCGAGGTCAGACAATAAAATTAGTATCAAAATGTATAAATGTTCCTTCAACATAGATCTTCCTTTGACATACAGACCAAAGTTGATTGAACATTGTTATACTTTGCACTGAAACTACAATCCTTACCTAGGTGTTGTTTTAACAAAACCTGAATGACAATATTATTTCTAATGCACCAAATTCACACAATGAAGTTAACGCTAAGAATTTTGTGCAGTCTGATCTTAATCCAAAGTGGCCACTATTTTATGTTCTATGCTAGTCAAAAGGCCTTGAAAATGCAACAAATGGACTTTTTTGATGACTGGAAATGTTCATTTTCTGTATTTGCCATTCTAATGGTCCATAAACTTAGTGACTCTAGATTTGAGGTACCCACATGGATAAATGAAACATTATAGTATGACCCTTTGCTACAACAAATTTCAGACTTGTCTCACTTGAAAGCATTTGCAGAGGGAAAAAGATGTGGATCGACGAATGGGATTTATCTTTGAAAGGGCAAAAAAAAGTGTGGTTTGCGATGGTTTTGAAACCTTTTTTCTCAGTGTTGTTAAATCATGGAACTGCTCTGTAAAAGGATACAACAGTCACTGCTCAAATGACATGATCATTGTGATTCATTCTCCAGTATAGCTGCACTTCTCATCATCTATGCAGGTATCAAAAGTTTTTTTCAAAATAACAACAGTTTGACCCTTTACCAAACAATCCTGAGCTTTAACGGACCTGAGAAAAAAGGCAATTAAAACCATTGTGAGAACAGGAGAAAATGCTGGCAACCATCATTTTCTCCTTTCCCCACTGTTTCCTAACCTTCCACAGGCAAATTTTAGTTTTTGAGTCATGTTTAAAAATTTGATGTCTGCAAATGCTTTCTATTTAGACGAGTCATACAGTAAAGACGAAAGCCTTTAACAATAAAATTTCAGGCTGACCCAGATTCAACCCATTTTCAGAATACAGATTCAATAAAGCTCAAATGATATAATTTCTCAAAGCAAGGGTAGAAAACATTGTTAGAAAATGAGAAAATGCTGGTTACCAGCATTTTTTTCTGGTTACCAGCATTTTCTTCTTTTCCCAAACTGTTTTCAAAGGCCTTATCCTCCCGGTTGTTAAATCTTGGGATTGTGTGTTTGGTAAAGGGTAAAATTCTCTTAATACCTCTTTAACTCTTTACCACACAATCCCGGGTTTTAACGACACTGAGGTAGAAGACTTTTGAAAACATTGTGGGAAAGGAGAAAATGCTGGTAACCAGCATTTTCTCCTTTTCCCCAATGTTTTCTACCCTTCCCAAAACAAATTTCAATTTTTCAATCACGTTTATTTTGTCATCTGCAAATGCTTTCAATTTGGACCAGTCTAAGGTTTTGTTGTTTGGTAAAGAGTTTAAAAAATTTGTAACCAAGAACTTGAAAAGCATTCTTCTTAATATAGATTAAACATCATTGCAAAAAAGAAGCTACATCTTGCTGGAAATTTCTTCTTTTACTATATGTTTTCAAAATCAGTTTGTTTAAGGATAGGCTACTTGTAGATATAATCACTAACTACTGCAAGCAACTCGTAAGAAAGACATTTAACTCTTTATCAAACAACTAAATTTTGGGCTAGACCAAATTGAAAGCATTTACAGACAACAAAATATATGTCACTCACATGATGATTTCTGTTTTTAATTGGGTAGAAAACAATGTGGGAAAAGAAGAAAAATACTGGTTCCCAGCATTTCCTCCATTTCCGAATACTTCCAAAATCTTCTGCTTACGGAGGCTTTAAAACTTAGGATTGCTTGGTGAAGGAATAATGCAGAGGAAAAGGTCGAGTTGAATTGGAAAGAACCATCTACAGGAAACAGAATATTTGTTCGTAACAAGTAATTGTTTCTTTACCACAATGTTTTAAAAGGCTGACAATTTGAGAGGCATAAAAAACATGAATGATGCACTATGAAAAGGGGGCTAAATGCATCTATTAAAAGTATCTACACAGGTCAGCCTGCACAGTCCATGCAGGCTGACCTGGACCGAAACTTTTTGCTATTGGTCAATTTTTGTATGTGGAAGAACCAGTCTGTCTACCATATGATTAAGTCAGTTGTTAAAAATATTGGCTATTATGGATCCATAACTATCTGATGTCCTGCTCAGATAATGCATCACGGAGATGCACTAAACCCCCTTTTAACAGAGTATGGCTCAACTATATTTTTATATAATAATCAGTGGGTTCATGCAGGTAGAAATCCATTCTATGCTGATAAGAGCAACTGTCACTCAGTGTGCATATCACAGAATTCTCAGTCCAGATTATTTGATCACAAACTGCTTCCTGAATACAGGTAGTCAACATCCTTAATCTATGTAGTTTTCTAAAAAAAAAAAAGAAATTACCAACATTAGATAAACAAACACCTCATCTTTTTATCTCTTTGAGTGGCAAATAAACGCAACACACATTTTAAGTCTAGAATTAAGACCTTAAAAAGTACAACGTCCAGGTTGCTTTAGTCTTTAGAGTTTCGACAAAGTAGACAATGTAGATCAACATTCAGACTGCATGTTTTGTGCAGTCTGATCTTGATGTACAATGGTCGCTAAGGCAACATCAGTTGTGAAAGGCACTTTAAGATTTAAGATCCAGCAATGAACTTTGCCTCTTCATAATCAATGGCTTTTACATACAAATATAACGTCATCTAATTTATTCACTGTTTACTACTTTCCACGAACATGCAGACTGCAATGCCAGGGCTCTGACAATACTTCAATGTTTTCTTTGAAAACAGCCAAGCTAAAAATCATGGTTAAAAGGAAATATTTCTTTGTTTGCCCCAATATTTTCAAAAGCAGTCTGTTACAAGCTGGAAAATGTCTACTGTAGTAGGACATATGTCTGTCTTAACCCTTTACCATGCAATCTCAAGTTTTCACAACCCTGAGAAAGAAGCCTATTGAAAACATTGTGGAAAAGGAGAAAATGCTGGTTACCAGCATTTCCTCCTTTTCCCACAATGTATTCTACCATATCAAAGACAAATTCTATCTTTTGAGCCACACATAAATTGAAGTCTGTAAATGCTTTCACTTTGGACAAGTCTACATATTTGTCATGAAGTAAAGAGTCTACATACAAGGGTAATACCAATGTCAACAGCAAAGTTTCTAGAAACTGGCTTTGATGCCTTTCGTACAGATTAGGTCCAATAATTATTTTAACAATGAGAAATAGATGATAAGGAATCACAAACCTTCTTTAATAAAACTGGAATACGAACACCTAGTAGGTCACAAATGTTGTTTCTAATTGGTCTTACTTCATCAACTTCATTGTCCCTGTAACACAACAACAGCAATTGACAATTATCATCGTTAACTATACAATGATTTATTGTTGCTTGTTCAATCTTTACCATAGGACAAAATATTTGACTTGTCCATATTGAAAGCTTTTGTAGATGACAATTTAAATGTGGTTCAGTTGATGAAATTTTTAGAAAGTAAGACAACTTCTGATTGGCTAAACCAATCAGAAGTTGTGTTACTTTTTGGTCTTTGAACGGGCTGAAAAAATTGTGGGAAAAGGAGAAAAATGCTGGCTAACAGTATTTTCTCCTTTTCCCATGAGATTTTCAGAAGTGTTCTTTCTTTGGCTCAAACTTGGAATTGTGTAGTAATGGGTTAACCCTTTACCAAATAATCCCGGGTTTTGACGACCCTGAGAAAGAAGCCTTAAAAAAGCCTTCAAAATTTGAAAACCTTGTGGGAAAAGGAGAAAATGCTGGTAACCAGCATTTTCTCCTTTTCCCACAATGTTTTCTACCCTATCCAACACAAATTTCAGTATTTGAGTCACAATGATTTTGTCATCTGCAAACGCTTTCAATTTGGACAAGTCTAAAATTTTGTCGTTTGGTAAAGAGTTAAATCCTCAAAGTAAAGCATAACTAATGTCTCTGCATGGAGCAGTGGAAGAATGTGCTGCTTAGTCTTGGAACTACACCAAATGATTCTTTATTGCATAATATGACCAAAAAAAAAAAAGACCTTGAATTTGCAAAGATAGGGACCATCTCTTTTGACTAAGAATGTGCTTTAGATTCATTTAGCATCATTTTCTCCAAGAATCAAAGGTCAAAATTGACAATCTAAGATTCTTCTGTGTTCAATTTAAAAACATGCAATTCCATTGTTTTTGCCATTTGACACATCCATTTGTAGAAAACAGCCAATCAATAAATACTTCTGACAAAAAAAAAATCAATTGAAATAGTTAAGTTCTTTATATTGTCTTTTGTGATTCATATTAATCATCTGTGAATCTTTTGTAGTTTTCTATTTTTTCCTCCTCCCTAATACCAAAAACCAATAGTGATCATTCATGTAAAATACTTACCACAAAGTTTCACTAAGTAATGTCATAATTTCATCCAAATTTTCTATGGGTGCAACATCCTCATATGTCAATAAAACTTCATACAACTTGTTAGCTGTGGCTTTTCTGATCTACAGTTGAAGAAAATACAATGCAGCTTTTTAAAGACAGTGTCTTAATGCTTTACCAAATGGCAAAATTTTAGACCAGTCAAAACTGAAAGCATCTGCAGACAACAAAATAAATGTGACTCAAAAATTGAAATTATGTTTTGGGAAGGAGAAAACATTGTGGGAAAAGGAGAAAATGCTGGTTACCAGCATTTTCTCTTTTTCCCACAATGTTTTCAAAAGCTTTTTTTCTCAGGGCCGTTAAAAGTCACACTTGTGTGGTGAAGGATTAATAAATATATTTTTCACCATTTTCAAACCCTGGAGTGCCAGGCACAACTAAAATGTAAATATAGATCAGAGAGCAAAGAACATATATTTTAAATTTCATTTACAGAAATCTATATTTGTGAAAGATGAGTCATGCAGTCTTCACATAATTATGGATCCATAAACTCCATTTTGTCTAACAACTGACTACATCATGAGGTAGAGTGGTCCTTTAGCATGCAGAAATTTGACCACTAGCAAAAAGTTTCGACCCAGGTCAGCCTGTGTGGGATGCACAGGCTAACCTGGGTCGATATCTTTTGCATTTTTTGCATATGCATTAACTCTTTACCACATGACAAAATTTTATACTCTCCAAATTGAAAGCATTTGCAGACAACAAAATAAACATGACTCAAAAACTGAAATTTGTTTTGGGATGGGTAGAAAACATTGTGGGAAAAGGAGAAAATGCTGGTTACCAGCATTTTCTCCTTTTCCCACAATGTTTTCAAAAGGCTTCTTCCTCAGGGTCGTTAAAAGTCGGGATTGTGTGGTAAAGGGCTAAACCTCCTTTTCACACAGCATGGCTCAGATATCTCAGATAACAGATCTTAGAAACTACATTTTTTGTTTGTCAAGACTGAAACACAGGTACTCTTCATGTGGCATGGTCAACTCAAGAAAGCTTGTATCAGTACAACATCTCAGATTTACACTGAAAAGCCTTTAAAATGTACCATTGAATACAAAACAAAAATGTGTGGTCTGTCCCTTTCAGTGAACGGACACATCTGATCTTTTCTCATTTAGTACCATGAAATTGTGAGTTAATTTTGACCCATTTGCCTTTTCTGATACTATTGAGTCTACCTTGTTGAGACCACATTTCTTTTCATCAGTCACAGCAGTCTACACACCAAATGAAAGCAAAATAAATAAATTATCGTTCAATAAATGAAATCTGGTTTGGAAGATCACTATAGCTTTCCAATATCAAAATAACTGAACATCTATGTCATAGCTATGTGTGAAGTGCACAGGTTTTGTTTGTTGTAATGAGAATTAAATTGGCTAATGATTTTCTTTTGTCAACAGACCTCATTTTTGCATTACCATGTCAGTTTAAAATAGTAATAAAATATGTAACAGAAGCTTTACCCTGGGGTATCTGTGACACAAGAAAATACATAAGCTGGACAAACATTTCTTTCTCACTTCTCCTGGAAACTGTAATAAACCACAAAATCTGCAATGACAAACAAGAGGGCAAATTAGCAAAACGAGTACTTACCATACATACAGATCATAAAAAGCCATTATTACATGTTACTATTAATAGTAACATTTTCTACAAAATGTTGTAATATCAGCGTGATTTGTGCACCTGTATGTCATGCAAGGGCCGATATGGCAGGGTGACGAGCTGATATCCTGTTTTGAGAATGGCTGAACCAGTCCATCAATTACTAACACACAGACATGATTAATAGAGAACAGATTGTTGGTGTCTTGGATTTGTAAAGTTTATCAGGCACAGTGTATGAATTTTATCTGGTGAGCCAAGGGAACCAAGCATGATAATATTTTCCAGTCCAAGACACCAACCATCTATTCTATTTATCCTGTTTCTCAGTTATAATCTATTTCATACTAAATTGAATATTTGGCTAAAAAAAACCACACATAATTGTCATCTTTTTAACTATGAATAAAATGAAGAACTGTTTATTTAACCCTTTCCCAAACGACAAATTTTGGACTGTTCCAAATTGAAAGAGTTTGCAGATGACAATCTTAAATTTGATGAAAATGGCAGAAAGTTATGAAAAAGGGTAGAAAACACTGTGGGAAAAGGAGAAATTGCTCATTACTAGCAATTTCTCCTTTTCCCACGGTGTTTTCAAAAGACTTGTACTGCAGACACGTGAAAAGCAGGGCTTGTTTGGGAAAGGGTTAAAACTGATCTTGACAAAATTGATCACTTTTGAACTAAGTTTGATTGGACAAGTACAACAATCTACAAAGGTTTGCACAATTTCAAACAAGAGCATGGCATGTGGGTGCAAATGCTTGGCTGCAGTTGCTTGATTTTCAGTGAAAATTCTAAGCCAAAAATATGGCATAACTGTGTCAAAATATGGTTACCTGCCCTTATTGTATGGGTTCCCCTATTGATAATTAAGAACTAGTTTGAGTCTGAGGTAAATGTCTTCAGTAATGAAAGAGATAGTAGAAAATGTCAAAGTCTTTTCAACATGCCAACGAGGCAAACAATGCCAGGGCTGTGATAATACCTCGACATTTTCTTCAAAACCAGCCAAGCTAATAAAAGGTAATAAGATATCAAAGATGGCTGACTGAACATAATACATACACATCTGAACTTGCCAACAACTTCTGGGGATCTCCACTCTTTGATATTTCTGTTTTTACTAAAGTCATTATATCCATGGGAAAAGGGTGGCTGAAACCAGAAGAATAACATTAAACCTTTACCAGACAATCCAGATTTGAGGGAGTAACCAGCATTTTCTCCTTTTTCCACAAAGTTTTCTACCCGATCCAAGAAAACTTGCATCATTTGAGCCACATTCAATTTGTCATCTGCAGACGCTTTGGGTTTAGACAAATCTAAAATTTTGTTGTGTGGTAAAGGTCTGTAGCATAATCATTTCTACATAGCACCTGACTCTGAATTTAGGACTTCTTCACAAGATTAGTGTTAGGACTATAATAAATCAAATTCAAAGAACCTAAAAAATGAAATCCTCTCAAGTTTCTTCAATTTCTTTGTGGGTTACTACTTGCTAGATGTAACTAAATCTAATTTATATTGCAACACCAAAGAATGGGTTACCAAACAGATCACTGCATGAGACTGGCTGGATCCAAAAAATTACTGACACAACACCCAATTGGATGTAACATGAAAGATTCCCGCTACTGATCCTGGACTAATAATGTGCAGGAATCTAGACGCTATGCACAAGTAATTGATATCATATCTTTTGTACATTGTGCAAACATGGCAGGCAACAGAAAAAACCTGAGTTTCAACAAATAATGATTTTAGTCTAAAATGAAACTTATTTGTCAGGAACAAATGCTATTTATAGTCAATACCAGATAAAACACCAATCAAACATATACATGTATAACATGACATACTTACTTTTCTTGCTCAAGTAAGGAATCAAAAGATCCTTTAGCAAGCAGCTGATCCAACATCTTCAACATGGGAATTGAGACTCTGGAAATAAACACTTGAGCATTCATGTTCTACAACTTATTTACTTGTCAAATATGAAGGTTGATAGATAGTTGTGAGCATTGTATTGAAGGTGTAAAGCAGGGATGTCCTTTTTCAGCTCTACTTTTCCCTAACTATTCAAGGCTGTGTACCTGTACACTGGTGTCCTTTGGTCAATTTATGTTGAAGAGGTAGCACGAGGCAAATGACTTTCTAAAGGTGTGTTGTTCTATCAGGACAATGCCCCTGCTTACAAGTCTGTCATTGCCATGGCTGCCATTAACAACTGTGGCTTTCAATCAATTGAGAATTCACCTTATTTGCCTGATCTTGGTCCATCAGATATTCATTCATTTTCAGTATTGAAAAAGACTATTTCCAATACTCAATTTCATTCAGATGATGACATCATACATGCAGTAGAGGTCTCTCTGACCGGTCAAGAAGAGGACTTCTTTAAGAATAGCGTCGAGGCCCTTAAACATCAATGAAGATACTGAAGGGGATTATGTTGAACAATGATGCAATATGTCTGCCAAAAGTCAAACCCTTACATACGAGGCTCACAACTTACATGCAGTCCTCACATTAAGACATTTTGCTTTCCTTCCAGTGGTTACCCTGAATATCATTTACACTAAGAAGTTTTTCAAACACATCTTGCAAAGAAATTGCTTAACCTGAAAATGTCACTGAGAAAGAGCAGCATAGATGATATACAAATGCCTGAAAAAAAAAAGTGATTTTTTTTTCATCACCCTTACCTTACTCAAGCACAAGTTCATAAGAACCTCTATTCTCCAACAGCTCCGAATTTCTAGAAGACCTTCCATGAAAAGCTTACTAGTTTCAGAGCAATTTGATAAAAGCTGCTAAAAGAGTCAGCGCTTTGAGGGCTAACTACATTAGACAAACATTTCAGTATGTTAAAAAAATATGAAAGCTTATAAACATTTGGTCTCAATGTTTCACATAGTCTTTGAAATCAAACAACATAAATGAAGACTGAAAATCAGACTACAAAGACACAATATATGTAACTTGTCAAGTCTAATCTCAATTTACACTGTCTGCAAAACCATCTAAAGTTCAGCAAGGAAAGGATTATAAAAAACTTCTTGCTACCTGTCCACTTTTTGATGGTCTTTGAAAATCTTAACCAGGGTTTCTGTTATTCTGTTCATTTCATCTTGGTCTCTGCTAATATTTCTCAGGTAGGATTGTAAAGACAGACTGGAGTGCTTCACCTATCAAATAACGTGAACAACAACAACAAGACATTTAAAACTGTTTCAATATGTAATACCTAAAAACATAACATCTAGAAGGATCTCAGTATGAATGTACATCTATGAGGTCATCTTGTTCATGGAACATGGTGCAGCAGCAGCTCTTACTGTTCATGTTGGCAACTGGAACTGCTGCTACACCTTTTACCAAAGCCAAAAATTATGTATTCATATCTGTCAAAACAAATATCTGCCCTTCTAGAGACTGTTTTCCTGGAAAGTACCTTGACACTTATTAGATCATGAGATAATTTCCAAAGTACAAGTTTTCAATGAAAAACTATTCCTAAAGCCTAAACAATGTAAATAGCTTACTTGGTTACTCCAATTTATCCAACCTTCAAAAATCCTTATTACAAGTAATTTTAGTTAAAAACAACACCAATGACAGATTCTGCTTCTTTGCATGACCACATGTTTCCTTGGAGTTGTTATAAAACAGGGTTTGTAAAGAGTTAAATGATTGAAGTTTTCCATGTTGATTCATCCTACTTACCAAAGATTCAGTGAGACCCCCAACAGAGACTGTTAAACCAAGTAGAACACTGTAGGTGTATGTTGGGTATTTCAATAGTTTTGTGAACTTTGGAAATGTGTCAGAAGGGGCAGCCCAGTTAACTTTTATTATTTCATCTCTGAAAAATATAAGAACTTGTCTAAGTATGAAATATTATTCTAAAATTTGAAATCACACATTCATATGGGCCATGCATCTGCAAAAAGTATCAACCAGGTTCAGGCTGCACAGTCCGCACAGACTGACCTAGGCCAAAACTTTCTGCTTTGGTAAATTTTCTGCATGTCAAAGAACCAGTCTACCTCATGATTCAATCTGTCATTATACAAAATGGATATTATGGATTCATAATAATGTGATGACTTGCTTTGTACCATGGAGATGCATTAAGCTCCCTTTTGCAAGAGCATGGCTCATAAAAATGTTTGATGCTTCAACTGAGAAAACACTAAGCTCTAACTATGCACATCCTGAAACGAATTTGCAGCAGACTTTGGAAACACACTTGTAAATTAAATGTAATCACCATGAATTAAATGTATATGTACACATGATAATGTTGAGGCATAAGGAGACTTCATTGGAAAAAAGTTTCTCAATTTGAGACAATTTTAATCATCCAAGCCTACAGGATAAAATGTGGCAAATATAATGGTTTCAGTATTAGATTTAGGTAACAATTTATTGCCATTTTTCTATCCTAAGACACTCTATTGCAATTTTGTAATTCTTTATCTCCTTCTTACCCTCATTCTTCTTACTCATAGGGATGATCTAAAAAGTTTGATTTATTTTACACTACCTCAGGTTTGTATTAAAAACATGCGAATCCAAAGGTGGTCAATATCATCATCATTACACTGTAGCCCACTTAAATACCCAGTATGTGTTACAAAATACTTACTTCATATATCATGACTGATGGTAATGTGAAAATAGAATTTAGAAAATAAAACAAGTAAAACAATCAAGTAATCCCTTGCAAATTTAAGGGAAAATATGTCTATTCATATATAATGTGTAGTGCACTTACTCTAAGAAGATGGACTTTAGCTCTGAACAATGTGGGATGTGAGGTAGAGATGGTCTGAAAAATACAATAGAAAATGGTGCACATCTTAGTCATATTTCTCCGTTATTAGTCTCAGAACCTTCTTAAATGAACATACAGCAGGCAAATTTTAAAATTCCTTCCTACATAAGAATCGTCAACATGAGGTAAGGTTTTAAAGGTATGATAGGTGAATACATAACAAGACACTATGGTCAAGTACAAATTGCTATTTTTGTTCAAAAGCTGTCTGCTGCACAACAAAGAATGCCGAATACAGGAGGAAAGGGGCTGTACTTCCATGAATTGTTTTAGCTATCAGTAATCTATAGACATCACATCAGCTCCTGATTAGGATACAGTCTGTTGACTTAGTACAGAAACTGTTTCAAATTAAACAGAAAAAATAGTTCTTTGATATAAATTTGCTATTATACAGATTTTCAAAAATTCAGGACATGATATTCTGTATGACATGAAAGCCAAAGTTGGAACTGTGTTCTATGTGTCAGACTTTGACTACCATAACCAGAAGTAACTCTATAAGAAAACCAAAAATATCTTTGCTACTGTATTATAGAATTGACAGAAAGCAGTGCGCTACTCTCCTGTGTTTACTTCATTGTCTTATAATTCTTTGCAGAGAGGTCAGACTGCTATACAGTGTTGTATGTAGAGATTTTTTACTCTCTGTAATCTCTTAACCCCTTACCACACAGTCCTGAGTTTTAATAACACTGGCAGAGACGACTTTTGAAGACATTGTGGGAATAGGAGAAAATGTGGGTAACAAGCATTTTCTCCTTTTCAGACAATGTTTTCTAGCTTTCAAAAAAAAAAATTAATTCCTGCTCACATTTATTTTGTTGGCTGCAAATGCTTTCAATTTGGACAAGTCTTAAATGTTGTTGAATAGTAAGAGTTAAGCAATTCCACAAATGAGACTTACGCTTATAAAGAAATGATGAATAAATAATTTATTTGTAACTATGGTAAATGAAAACTTGTCCAGAAAAAATTAATCCCAATAGACAATACTGATGTTAGCAAATTATGTTAAAATCTACAAATAGTTAATCAGATGTGTTACTTATGATATAGAAGTGCTGCAAACACACTGCCAGCATGAGCTCTTGTTCTGTCTATCTTCTCACAGGCTTGTTGTATGATGCATTTGAAAATGTGTTCATATCTGAAAATAATAAAGGTTCGACCCATTACTGCTAAATAGAACATTTGTTCACAATTTTAGAGTTTTAGCTTTGGACAACATCACACGAAAAGAAGCACTTACTTTTTCCTTTTATCTCAAAATAGTTTCCATACAAAAGAAAAAACAACTTTATAGTATAAGTTTGTTCTTAGTGTAATTTACAACAACCTGGAATTTATAAAATAGTCTGTACAGTTAAGAGTTAAATTCGAGTTAAAATGACTCCAAAGTTTTTTTCTCTTACTTGCATGTGAATAATGAAAACAATTTTCATATACTGTTACATCCCATTGCAATGCATGTATTTCTCTGTATATACTCTATATAAAATATCCAAATCATCAAAATCACAAAATCCAATCATTTCAGCCACATTTGTTGTGTGCAAATATCTCTGACTTGGACAAGTCTAAATTTCTCTTGTCTTGTAAAGAGCTCATCTTGTAAAGAGCTCATCAGCAAAGGAATAAATACAAACAGAAAAATTTGCCTTCTATTGCATAGAAATTCACAAATCAAACCGTGAACTGGTGTCTTTGAAAGCTGTCTGAGCTTGGAAATAATCTTTTCTGATCCTTACTTTGGTAGGCAGTATGTTGATCACTGTAACAGTTCAAGGTCCCTATTCACCAATCATTCTCAAGAATATTCCCAGTCTTACACTTCGAGATTTTCTAAATTTGAAAGCAACGCAACTTCTGATCGGCTAAACCAAATGGTTTAGCCAATCAGAGGTTGAGTTACTTTCAAATTTAGAAAATTCTGGAGAATAATGCTAAGAACGTTCTCAAGGAAGATTGGTGAATTCGGGCCCAAATCTCCAAACACTACAGGTTCCTATATACTATTCTCAACCCTTTAACAAACAACACAAATTTAGACTTGCCCACATTCAAAGCTTTCGCAGACGACAAAGTTATTGCGACTCAAAAGTTGAAGTTCACTATTGAAAGGGTAGAAAACATTGTGAGAAAAAGAGAAAATGCTGGTTACCAGCAGTTTTTCCTTTTCCCACCACAATGTTTTCAAAACTCTCCTTCCCAAGAGTCGTTGAAACTCAGGATTGCATGGAAAAGGGCTAAATATTAAAATGTCTAACTGAAGTCCTTAGTTTTTTGTCCTCTAAATGGCTGCAGTAGCCAGGTTTGACTTCACTTTAAAGATACATCTAGACTTAGTTACAGCCAGTTTTTAACCCGTTTCATCTTTATTTTATCAAACTATAATCATTCTTGTACCTTCATGGCAAATGTTGCCCCTGTTGCATAGATTATGGCAGTAGAAAATGCTTTTCATTTTCTGGAGGTCATCGAAGAAATCACTGCTGAGAAGTTTCAGGTTTTACATGCAAGATTTCAACTATATGTATTTATCCCTTCCACCATATATATCGGTAATTTATCTGTATTTACACAGCTGACCAAATTCTGAACCATACTATGGTCTATCAAATTTTAACAGTGTTTTTTTTCTCTCTGGCTGTAAGGATGTACCTTTAAAGAAAGAAATATTCTCTTACAAGACACACAGCTGATATACTCACATAATTGGTTGAAGAAGACTAGGTTGTTTCTTTACTATCAGTGATGTAAGGTCTTGTAACCCCGTCATGCCAGTCTCTCTAACCCTGTAAAACATCAACAAAAACCATATCAGTAGAACTTTATGGCACCTAATTCTGATAACAAAACTGCTACTCAAAATGAATCATGCTCTGGGATAAGGGGGTTTAATGCATCAGCAACAAGTACTGACCCAGATCAGTCTGCACACCCTGCGCTACTGGCTAATTTTCTCCATGTCAAAGGACCCGTCTTTTTCATGATTCAGCCAGTTGTTAGTGTAGTATCATTAGTTTTCGTAGTAGTTTGGGTTACCGAAAATGCCCGAGTCTTGGCAGAGAGTTGTTGATAATACAAAGCCAAGCAACAACCAGTGAGGATCCAGTACATGCGCAGGCGTTAACCTGGACATAAACCAAACCAGAATTGGTGCACTCAACTCCACTACCTTCAACTGAACACATCTCTGAAACACAGCTCCCCACGAGGAAACTAACTTACACAGCGTTGTACAGACTTGCCAGCCACAAGTTCTGAATACTACATCCAGATAACCATAAGTTGCCGGCTAAGCTGTATTTATATATTCTTATAGAGACTAATTACTCTATATTAGCCAAAATGAATTTTATGGATCCATTATGATAGGATGGCTTACTTGGTATATTGCATCACAGGGATGTATGAAACCCACTTTTGCTAGAGAGCTACTCAAATATTTTTTTGCCAAACTTATCAATGAGTCAGATTTTCTCCTTCTCTAAAGGGATTCAAACTCTTAACTCTTTACCAAATGACAAAATTTTAGACTTGTCAAAACTGAAAGCATTTGCAGAAGACAAATTAAAGTTGGCCCAAATGATGAAATTTGTCATTAATAGGTTAGAAAACATTGTGGGAAAAGGAGAAAACCGCCATTTTCTCCTTTTCCCACAATGTTTTCAAAAGGCCTCTTTCTCAGGATCGTTAAAAGTCGGGATTGTGTGGTAAAGGGTAAATGATATGAACAAACAATGGAAGCTTCCTAAGAATTTGACAAAAATGGTGGACTTACTCAAGTAAACAAGAAAAAGATTGTCACATTGAAGGATTATGGAAACTACAACTTGACAAAAGCTCTTCCAGCCTTTAGCCAGTATAATCAAAAATGAGTAATACAGCTGACATCTGTCCATTTGATTACTGTTTAGTACACATCAAAACTTTCATTAATTAATTATTGATTAATATTCAATTAACAGGAGTTAAAGAAGATGATTTCACAATATAAAATTAAAGTATAAATTACCAGGCCCCAACATCCCCTCTGCTGTCTAGTGTGTAGTCATTCATAGCACAAAGGAAAGCATCAAAGATCTGACTTATATTTCCAGGACAGAGTACTGCAGTTGGGTCCCCTTTTTCTTCCACTCCAACAGTCCTACATACACTGTGATGAGGACAAAGAAAAAGTAATGAAATATAACCTACTGTATATCATTGTAAACAAGAGCATCCCATATGGGCACTAGCACTGAGCTATATTTGCTTCTAGTGGAATATTTAAGTTGAACAAGAGGGCCATGATGGCCCTGAATCGCTCACCTGAGTCAATAGGCGAAATTCCACTCCAGGGTCATAATGACCCAATTTAAAACTCATCTGAGATATTATTAGGACAAACATTCTGACCAATTGTCTGGTCAATTGAGCTGAAAATGTGGCTCCGGAGTGTCCAAAATGTATTCTTCAATTTGACCGAGTGACCTAGTTTACGACCCTATGTGACCATATTTCAAACTCATCCAAGATATTATCA
The DNA here is from genome assembly GCA_945859785.2 of Tridacna gigas. NCBI lineage: Eukaryota > Metazoa > Mollusca > Bivalvia > Cardiida > Cardiidae > Tridacna > Tridacna gigas. The sequence continues at coordinate 26,682,977 of OX244030.2, forward strand.
AGACAAACACGCTGACCAATTTTCAGGGCAATTGAGCAAGAATTGTGGCTACTAGAGCGCCCACAAGATTTTTCTTTAAATCTGACCTAGTGACCTAGTTTATGACCCTATGTGACCCAATTTTGAACTCATCCAAGATTTTATCAAGGCAAACGTGCTGATCAATTTTCAAGTCAATTGAGTAAGAATTGTAGCCTCTAGAGCACCCACAAAAAATTCTTTTAGTTGACCTAGTGACCTAGTTTATGATCCAAGGTGACCAAAATTCAAACTCATCTGAAATTTCATCAAGAAAAACATTCTGACCAATTTTTAAGTCAATTCAGCAATAAATGTGGCCTCTAAAGTGCCCACAAGGTATTTCTTTAATTTGACCTTGTGACCTAGTTTATGATCCAAGGTATCCCAAATTCAAACTCATCCGAGATTTTATTTAGACAAAAATTCTGACCAATTTTCAAGACAATTGAGCAATAAATGTGGCCTCTAGACTGCCCATAAGGTATTTCTTTAATTTGACCTAGTGACTTAGATTATGTCCCCAGGTGACCCAGTTTTGAAGTTATCCAAGATTTCATCAAGACAAACATTCTGACCGATTTTCAGGTCAATTGAGCAATAAATGTGGCCTCTAGAGTGCCCAAAAGGTATTTCTTTAATTTGGCCTAGTGACCTAGTTTATGACCCCAACTCGTCCGAGATTTAATTAAGACAAACATTCTGACCAATTTTCAAGTCAATTGAGCAAACAATGTGGCCTCTAGAATGTCCACATAGTATTTCTTTGATTCGACCTAGTGACCTAGTTTATGACCCCAGGTGACCCAATTTCAAACTCATGCGATATTGTATCAAGACAAACATTCTCACCGATTTTCAAGTCAATTAAGCAAGAAATGTGACCTCTAGAGTGCCCTAATTTCAAACTCATCTGAGATTTAATTAAGACAAACATTCTGACCTATTTTCAAGTCATTTGAGCAAAAAATGTGGCCTCTAGAGTGCCCACAAGGTATTTATTTAATTTGATCTAGTGACCTACTTTATGACCCCAGATGACCCAATTTCAAAGTCATCTGAGATTTAATTAAGACAAACATTCTGACCAATTTTCAAGTCAATTGAGCGGAAAATGTGGCTTCTGGAGTGCCCACAAGGTATTTCTTAAATCTGATCTAGTGAACTAGTTTTTGACCCCACATGAATCAATTTCAAACTCATCCAAGTTTTTATCAAGACAAACATTCTGACCAAATTTCATGAGTATCGGACTGAAAATGTATCCTCTAGAGCGCACACAAGGTTTTCCTAGGATTTGACTTGGTGACCTAATTTTGACCACACATGGCCCAGTTTCAAACCCTTTTAAGATATCATCAAGACAAAGATTCTGACTTAGTTTCATTAGTATGGGTCTGAAAATGTCGCCTATAGAGCGCACACAAGGTTTTTCTAAGATTTGACCTAGTGACCTAGTTTTTGACCCCACATGACCAAATTTCAAATTTGTCTGAGATTTTATCAAGACAAACATTCTGACCAAGTTTCACAAGTATCTGACTGAAAATGTGGCCTCTACAGCCCACACGAGGTTTTTCTAAGATTTGACCCAGTGACCTAGTTTTTGACCCCATATGACCCAATTTCGAACTCGTCCAAGATTTTATCAAGACAAACATTCTGACCAAGTTTCATGAGGATCAGACTGAAAATGTGGCCTCTAGAGCATACACAAGGTTTTTCTAAGATTTGACCTAGTGACCTAGTTTTTGACCCCACATGACCCAATTTCAAACTCGTCCGAGATTTTATCAAGACGAACATTCTGACCAAGTTTCATGAGGATCAGACTGAAAATGTGGCCTCTAGAGCATACACAAGGTTTTTCTAAGATTTGACCTAGTGACCTAGTTTTTGACCCCACATGACCCAATTTCGAACTTGTCCGAGATTTTATCAAGACAAACATTCTGACCAACATGAGGATCGGACTGAAAATGTGGCCTCTAGAGCGTACACAAGGTAAAAAGTTGATGACGGACGACGCACACTGCACGATGGACGTCGGACGCCGGACAGAGCACGATCACAATAGCTCACCATGAGCACTTTGTGCTCAGGTGAGCTAAAAAGGGGCATAATGGTGACATTAATATTTTGATGGTTACCCGCTCCCATTGTATGGGTAAATCTTTTGATAGTTAACAAATAGTCTGAGTATGAAGTAAATCTCTTCAGTAATGACAGGGATATTGTAAATTGTGGAAGTTTTTCAAAACAATGACCCTGACAATGACAGGGCTATGACAATACCTAGAGGTTTTCTTCAAAAGCAGAAAAAGAAAGCATAATAAGTCTAGTGAACCCTCTACTTTACAGGTTAATTGTAGATCTACAAAAAAACTATCAAAAGTTACATATAGGATAAACATTTAACCTTTTCCCACACAATCCTGACTGTTAACAACTCTGAGAAGGGAAGCTTTTGAAAAACAATGTGGGAAAAGGAGAAAATGCTGGTAATCAGCTTTTCTCCTTTTCCCACAATGTTTTCTACTCTTCCCAAAACAAACTTCAAATTTTGAGTCTCATTCATTCTGTCATCTGCAAGTGCTTTAATTTGGACCAGTCTAAAATTCAGTCATTTTGTAAACAGTTAAAGAAAATAAAAATGGTGTTTTTCCAACACAATCAAAATGTTTCTGGAACAAAAGCAACTGCTTGAAACAAGCAACTGCTCCTTTTAAAACAATTCTTTCCAAAGCAAAAAACTGCAGAGGCGTCTAAAGTTGCATTTCTTAACAAGAAATGAGAATATTATCTTACTGACATACTGTAACAATAGTATAACTTCTGCCACAGAGCAGATGCATTTGAAATAATTCAGACATAACTAGAAACAACTGGCACAGTATTCACTTTCCCCCTCAAATAAATTCATGGTCAAGACATCTGAAATCTATAAAGAACGACAACATTTTTAGACTTGTGCAAATCAAAAGTTTTAGCAGACGACAAAATAAATGTGACTCACAATTTGAAACTTGTTTGGTGACGGATAGAAAACATTGTGGGAAAAGAAGAAAATGCTGGTTACCAGCATTTCTCCTTTTCCCACAATGTTTTCAAAAGCCTTCATTCTCAGGGTTGTTAAAATTCCTCATTGTGTGGTAAAGGGTTATGTCTGAGACACTCCTAAGAAAGAAAATCTCATCAAATCCGACAACATACATTCAAATTTTGAATCAGAACAACATTATAAGGTTCGTAACAAATACAGACCCAAATTTTGGGGTTCAGTTACTCCTACAAAAAATTCTCATCATTCTGATTTCACACAAAACAATATCTATAAAGCTATGAAATTTATCTCCATTTTCAGCCTAGACAGTTTTGTAACATGGCAAATATGTAAATGGTCCACTCAGGATGAAAATCTTTTCTGAATCCATCAAAAACGGTTGAGAGTAGGTGTGTATTGTATGATTAACCCAGTAAAGCTATCCATAAACAAACATTAACACTTTACCACACAACCATTCAAGAAATTTTAATGACACTGACAAAGATGCCTTTTGAAAACACTGTGGGAAAAGAAGAAAATGCTGGTAACCAGCATTTTCTCCTTTAACCCCACACAGTTTTCTATCCTCTCAAAGACTAATCCCATTATTTGAGAAATATTTAATTTGTCAACTATCAATGTTTTCAATTTCAACCAGTGTTGTCATCTGCAAAAAAATTAAGTTACCATGTTAATGCTTTCAGAGCGTCTCTTCTGGATTCTGCCCACTTTTCTTCTTTAACTGTTATTTGTGAAGCCTGTATTAATCCACCCACGACAGCCCGCAGCTTTCCTGCTAACATAAACTTGGGTAGAGCCCCAACAGCTAGAGAATAGCCCATTCTGTAAGAGTAATGTCAATTTCATACCTTCCAATACAATAATACACTCTTCTTTTCCACATTATCAATTAAAACCCTGACAGTGGCCAAAAGTCAACAATGCGGGTATTAAAATACATTTGAATTTCAATCATACCTTTTGATAGGATGAAAATTATTGTGAAGATGACAATCAGTTACTGTAAAACCGGTCCAAATTTTAGTCTTTGAAAACATTGTGGAAAAAGAAGAAAATGCTGGTAGGCAGCATTTTCTCCCATATCCACAATAATTTTGACCCTATCAAACAAATTCTATCATTTCAGACTCACTTCATTTGACATCTCCAATTGCTTTCAATTGGGACATATGTAAAATTATGTAATTCGATAAATACTCACACAAATACAAAATGCTAAATCAAACTGAAGGCTATACAACAGTTTTTGCTTCTAGTATTTATCAGCTTAACCAAATAATCTTGAGTTTTAATGACCTGATAAAGACAAAAGTTGAAAACATAGTGGGAAAAGCAGAATATGCCAGTAACCAGCATATTCTCCCTTTTCCACAACATTTTCAACACTTTCAAAGCCAAGTCCTCATGGTTGAATCATTTTAATTCTTTGTCTGCAACTGCTTCAGATTTGACAATTCTAAGATTTTTCAGTTTGCTAAAGAGGTTTGCTAAAGAGCTATGAGTTAAAGAAGATTCAGAAAACTTACCTAATCACCTCAAAGTTTGATCTCAGTTCCGTTAAGTATTTTTCAGTCACCTTTTCTGAAAGCAAAATAAAGCTGGCCTTAAGGTAAGTTTCAAAGTCGATAGTCAAATGCTCAATTTTGACCACTTTACCACAAATTACATCTAAATAGCTTTTCAATACATGGTAGTTGGATTGCAATTGCATGCAGCTTGCAATACGATCTTGGATCTACATCACCTTATTTTATATGAGATATTTTAACTTGAATACACCCTAAAATCAAAATTACCTTGGTCCACTTTACCCCTGAAAATATTCATTACATATGCTGGGCACTCAAAATAAAAATAATCGCATTGCCAAGTAATCTCGGGAACAAAATTAAGATTATTACAGAAATGTCTATGATCAATGGTTTCTGGAACATAATGGAAGATTAAGTAACTGATAAAAAGTGACTGTTTCTTTTCCCACAATGTTTTCAAGAGCTTGTCTGCTTTCAATATGAACAGGTCTTAAATTTTGTTGTTTGGTAAAAAGTTTAATCAGAAATTCCGTACCCTGTTTATCTGGAATTGCCACTCCTGCCGAATCTCTGTAATATGCAGTGAAAAAAGCTGGTATAGCAGTAACAGCACAGGCCTGAAAAATAGTGGTCAGGCAACATAACAATCATTTTATATCAAATCCCAATTTGCCCATGTCTGAGAGGCCTAATGGAACCAAGTTTTATAAAAATTAAATCAGCAACAACCAGAACTGTTGTCACTGAATCAGCACAATCAGAGAACAGAAATGATTTTCAAAATGAAGTTCACCTGTAACCTTGACCTTTGACCCATGTGACCAAAAAACAATAGGGCATCTCCTTGGGTCATGAGCATCACTTATATAAAGTTTCAGGGTCCTAGGTCAAAGGCTTTTGAGTTAGAGCATGAAAACATGGATGGATTGATAGACACAGAGATGGACAAACGAATGACCAGACAGACAGACATTGTGAAACCAGTATAACCCCCCTTTACTTCGTTGGTGGGGGTATAATTAGAAAAAGATCTTTGTACGAGGAAATCAAAAGCATGGAAATCAGTATGTGACATTATTCAAGTGACAAGTAGAGTCTTTGTCAGCATGTACCTGTGGGTCACTTCCTGATAACCCTTTACTGCACAATCCAGTTTTAAAGACCTTTACAAATAAAGCTTTTGGAAACACTGTGGGAAAAGGAGAAAATGCTGGTAACCAGCATTTTCTCCTTTTCCCACAATCTTTTCTGCCCATCAAAAGACAATTCACAGCATTTGAATGCAAATGAATTTGTCTTCTGCAAATGCTTTCAATTCTGATAATCCTATTATTTTGTCATTTGGTAAAGAGATAATGACTATACTTAACAGTACTTACTCCTAATTATCCAGTTTAAAGTTTCTCTTTCACTCTTATATTCTTATTCAGCCCCTGATTTCACAAATTTCAGAGACAAATAAAGCACAGAAAATTATTATATATTACATTTACATTCATATCTACCCAATCAATACTGTGCTGAAAGTGGTAATAGATCTTGAAGATGTACACAGAAAAAAAAGAGGGATACCTAAAAACAGACATTCCATGCTATCTGAGTCTTCCTTAAAGGGGCCTATTTAGGTTTTTTTGTCATAAAATCAAAATCTCTTTTTACACACTGATATATAAAACTAGATAATTTTTCTTTGCAACTGTAAAGAAACTGCAAAAGTACACTCATAAATAGGTGCAACTCTGACACCTTAATAATGGGATGGTTGGTTTGCAACTGGTACCTTTATTTCTATGAGATCAGATCTGACATCACTGTACTGATTGGAATACAAATCCATGCAATCAACATATTATTGATCATGTTACTGATCATGTGATATTCCCACAAGTCTTTTCACAACACTGGCAAGAAATTGAAAAAAGACCCACTAAACTCTTTTGGCGCCAAATAAATAAACTCGACCTCAATTGACAGCTGCAAAGACAAGTGAAAGTCAGACCAATTTTTATAGCCTAGGCTTTACTGGACAAGCAGACAGCATAGATCCAAGATCAGACTGCACGTTCTGTGCAGTCTGATCTGGATCTGTGCTATCCGCAAAAGCCCATGTTTTCACCTAAGGCGCTGAAAGGGTTAAAAGGCTACATAGCCAATTAAGGAAATACTTTTGAAAAATAGTTTTTTCTTACTTTTGTCTTTCATTCTTTCCGACAAATTGCCATTTATTGCCTGGCTTAAGTCAGTGATGAATCATTTTTTGAAATTTGGTGAGATTAAAATAGTCTGAATGGTAACCTTAAGTATTCACTGCAATCATCTTTTGAACAGTATTAAAGCTAAAGAGAAAAACATATTTATTAACTCTTTTAGAGACAACAAAATTTTGGACTTGTCTAAATCCAAAGTATTTTGAAGGCAACAAATTGGATTTGGCTCAAATGGCTGAAATTGTTTTAGAAAGGGAAGAAAACATCATGGGAGAAAATGCTGGCTACCAGCATTTTCTCATTTTCCCATAATGTTTTCATAAGCCTTCTTTGTCAAGCTCGTTAAAAGTCGGGACTGTTTCATAAAGGGTTAATGGTGCAGGAGAAAACAAAACAGCACTCTGGAAACACTGAACTCAGCCTTTCTAATATACCATATAGAGCTATAATCAAAAATGACTATCATTTCAAAAACAATTTTGTGTTTTTTAACAAACATGAAAAGAAAGGCTATGTGAAAAGTTGAAAATACTGGTCTCCAGAATTTCCTTCTTTTCCCACAATGTTGTCTACCTTTTTCAAGCCAAATGCAATCGGTTGAGCAACAATAAATTTGTTGTCTCTTTGTTTACACCAACCAAACCTTTTTCTTCTAGGAAATAATAAAAAAATATATTCAAATGATCTGCAATAGCTTAAGTGAAGGTTTACCTGAATATCTGGTTCCACACTGGTTAGACAGTCATCAATAAGTCCTTGCCACAAATCTATGGAAAAAAGAAAATATAAGAACAACCTTAAAATATCTTACCAACTGTTTTGCTGATGTATGCAAAGCATTCACAACAAAATGGAATATCTTAACCCGATACCACACAATCTCAAGTTTTATTGACCCATCAGACAAAGACTTTTGAAAAATTGTGAAAACACTGCTGGTAACCATCATCCTCTTCTTTTCCCAAAATATTTTCTAGCCTGTCAAAGGCAAAGTGTATCATTTGTGCCACATTCAAGTTGTCATTTGCAAAAAGTTTAAAATTTGGACAGGTCATAACTTTTGTCATTTGTTAAGGAGTTCACATGGTAAATTTTGACATTACCTGTCCTTTCACTATAATTCAAGAGCTCTAGTAAAAACATTAATTATGGTTATCACTTCTAGATAAAACCAAAGGCAAGTGCAAAAATCTGTCCTCATCTCAAGACAGTTATCCATATTTTCTGAAGCTTCTGCAAGTTTTCCACATTTTCCGAAGCTTCTGCTAAAGTTTTCAATGTCATAATTTAGGAGTAAAGTGTTCTTTAGTTAGATATGGTCAAGAAGTGGAGTACTAGGCTTCCTTTCAAGGATAAAGTTTCACATTGGTGTAGATCAATTTTTGAAACTTCAGATAATCTGAGTGAGAACTGGGGAATAAATAACTACTGCAATTTTTTTCGTCTACCAGCAGAACACTTTTGATACTTTGTGTCAAAAAGAAAAATTGCTGGTAATGAGGAATTTATCCTTTGCAACAAAGTTTTCACAAGTGTATACATATTAAACCTCATTTAATGATTATCAATATTTAACAAGGATAATTTCAAAATCATCTGCTACAATATTGGTTTTAGATTCCAGGCAGTATTTATAGAGCAGAATTGATGAAACTGTAATGCTTCCTTTGCATGTACATATAAATATGAGTCATGCTCTATGAAAAGGGGGTTTAATGCATCTGCGAAAAGAACTGACCCAGGTTAGCCTGTGCAGTCCATACAGGCTGACCTGGGCTGAAACTTTTTGCTATTGGTCAATTTTATGTATGTGCAAGGACCAGTCTACCTCATGATTCAGTCCGTTGTTAAAAGAAGTGGCTATTATGGATCCATAAGTATGTGATGGCTTGGTTGGTACCATGGATCACGGATATGCATCAAAGCCCCCTTTTGCCAGAGCATGACTCAAATACATTCGATAAACACAAAGTCAAGGTGTTACCTATCACAGGGTCATTATGGTAGGGTAGACCAGACAGTGAGACCTTCTCTATCAGACAGCACACTGAAATATTTAATGGCAAACAATAGAAAGTTTGGCCCTTCACATCACAATCCCTTGTTTAAATGATCCTGATGTGGAGGGCTGTTGAAAACATTACAAAAAAAGAAGAAAATGATAGTAATAAGCATTTTCTCCATTTCCCACATTGTTTTCTTCTATTTCAGAGTCATCATTTAAGGTACATTTGGTTTGTCATCTGCAAATGCTTTGAGTGTCATAAAGTCTGAAATTTTGTGGTGTTATAAAGAGTTAACCCTTTACCAGCAATCCCAAGTTTTAACAACCCTGAAGAGGAAGACTTTAGAAAGAATTGTGGAAAAATGAGAAAAGGCTGGTAACCAGCATGTTCTCCTTTTCCAACAATTTTTTCTACTCTTTCAAATTCATATGTCAATTTTTGAGTCTTATTTATTTTGTTGTATACAAATGCTTTCAATCTGGCCAAGTCTGAAATTTCGATATTTGGTAAAGAGTTAAACAGTTCAGATTATATCTACTAACCTATGATCTAATGTCATAATTCAACTCTCTCAGCTTGAGATAAAAGTAAGGAAAAATCGAAATAACTCTTACTTTCCTGTTACATAATCATTTAATACCAATTTACAAAATGAACCAAGAGATAAACATGAACTGATTATTCCTTTTGATCTCTATTTAACTCTTTACCAAACAACAAAATTTTTAGACTTGTCCAAATTGAAAGCATTTGCAGATGACATTTAAATGTGACTTGGAAATTAAGAATTGTTTCTGAACTGGTAAAAAACTTGTGGGAAAAGGAGAAAATGCTGGTAACCAGCATTTTCTCCTTTTTCCACAATGTTTCCAAAAGTCGTCTTCTTTAGAGTCATTAAAACTTGTAATTGTTTGGTTAAGAGTTAAGCTAATCTTCAGCATTAACTTTAATCAACACAAAAAGCTGTTGATTAACACGTAAAAACTAAATAGCCCTTTTTAAGCTGAATTAAAGTTGATTATCCATAATTTGCAAAGGTATTTTCACATATAGGTACAGCCATCTGCTACATATATCTATTAACATAATAAACTATTAGCCATGCTCTGTGAAAAGGGGGCTTAATGCATCTACAAACAGTATTGACCCGTGTCAGCTGTGACCTCTGCATAGGCCGACATGAGTCAAAACTTTTTGCTATTTGTAAATATCTGCATGTCAAAGGACCATTCTGCCTGAGGATTCAGTTGGTTATTAGACAAAATGGATTTTATGGATCCATAATTATGTGATGACTTGCTTGGTATAACTCATCAAAGAGATGCATTAAACTCCCTTTTGCAAGAGCATGGCTCATATACTGTATATCAAGTTAATAGCACCCAACAATATCATCTTTTACCTGAACACCCTTCTCTTTCTTGTCTGTAAAGTCTCACATTCATGAAATTGTTCGGGAGTGTCGAAGATGAAAAGCAGAGAGAGGCAAAGGTGAAAAGTATTCTCTTTGAGGAAATTTTCACCGCTATAGAGTACAAATATAATTTTTCATGCTCATGCCATTCACAGATTGCAATGTCTTTCACCACAAAAGTCTCTCATTTGTTAACATATTAACTAAATAGTATTTGGCTGGTCTGAAATAGCCTGTTCAGGAATGAGTCAATCCAAAAAACCTAAATGCCATGAAAGAATTTCATACCTGCTCTTTTCATAAACTCTCCACCAAAGCCAACAAACAACCGAGCCTTATTTAACTGCAATGTAAATAGCACATTGTAGCACAACTTAATTTCACATAATGAAAATTAATATGAACCATGCTCTGGCAAAAATGGGCTTAATGCATCTCCATGATGCATGATACCAAGCAGGTCATCACATAATTATGGATCCATAAAAACCATTTTGTCTAACAACCAACTGTATCAAAAGGTAGACTGGTCCCTTGACATACACAAATTGACATACACAAAATCGACCAAAAGTGAAAAGTTTCGACTGCGCAGGCTGACCTGGGTCGATACTTTTCGCAGATGAATTAAGCCCCCTTTTCACATAGCATTGCTCTTATACATTAGCCAACATTCAAGGTGACTGATTTCTCAAAAACAAACAACTCTGAAAAAGCCCTTGTAAAATTAATAAGGAAAACCAATTTATAAAGCATATATTTAAAATATGGAAAACCAATATTTAAAGCAGAAATGATAGCATTGTAATGCCTCCTTTGCATGTAAAATATAAACACATTTGATCAACACAAAGGCAGGGTGTTAACGATCACAGGGTCACTATTGTAAGGTAGACCAGACACTGACAACTCTATCGCCTTCACCTAAATTATCATGCATGTAAGGAGACTGGAGTTCCGTGTATTTCAGAAGCCAGCTTTTTATGTGATGTCATATGTTTTATAAATTGGACAGACCTTGATTTATCTTGGAATGAAATTTGGTCCAATTCCATTGTTCGTATCAACAGCATTTCTCCAGAAATGTTGCCATGTTGACCTTTGTAAAATTTTGGATTACTTCTTACATTATCATGCATGCAATCAAAGGCACTTGTCAACAAAAGAGCTGCAAACTTAGTTATTTGTAACGTAATATTTAATGAGGTTCACCTATTTTAACTGTAAAAATAATAACTCTTAATTTTGCAGAATACCCTCCCTCCCTCACTCACTCACCAACCCACCCACTCACTTACTCATACACTCACTCACTCATTCATTCATTAAATTTTAGAATGAAAAAAAGACAAAAGTTATTGCTTGAAAACATTTTTCACATTTTGAAGCAGTTTCGCTCGTAAGTGTAAATTTTGCATTGTCATGTAATTCACATGACCAGTTCAGACGCTGTAACCAAAACACTCGGTAAACAAGAGGGTCATGATGGCCCTGGATCGCTCACCTGAGTCAATAGGCGAAATTCACTCAACGTGCATAATTCTGTTTTTGACCAATTGTCAGGTCAATTGAGCTTAAAATGTGGCCTCTAGAGCGCCCACAAGGAATTTCCGTAAGTTGACCTAGTGACCTAATTTATCACCCCACGTGACCCAATTTAGAACAGTTACTCATCAAAAAATTTATCAAGACAAACATTCTGAACAGTTTTCAAGTTAATTGAGCAATAAATGTGGCCTTTAGAGTGCCCACAAAGTGTTTCTTAAATTTGACCCAGTAACCTAGTTTATGACCCCAGCTGACCCAATTTCAAACTCACCCAATATTTCATCAAGACAAACATTCTGACCAATTTTCAAGTCAATTGAGCAAGAAATGTGACCTCTAGAGTGCCCTAAAGGTATTTCTTTAATTAGACCTAGTGACCTAGATTATGAGCCCAGGTGACCCAATTTTGAACTCATCCTAGATTTCATCAAGACAAACATTTTAACCAATTTTCAAATCATTTGAACTATAAATGTGGCCTCTAGAGTGCCCACAAGGTATTTCTTTGATTTGACCTAGTGACCTAGTTCATGACTCCACATGACCCAATTTAAAACAGTTTTAACTGATCTGAAAATTTATCAAAACAAACATTCTGAACAATTTTCAAGTCATTTGAGCACAAAATGTGGCCTCTAGAGTGCCCAAAAGGTATTTCTTTAATTTGACCTAGTGACCTAGATTATGACCCCAGTTGACCCAATTTAGAACTTATCTTAAAGATTATCAAGACAAACATTCTGAAGAATTCTCAAGTCATTTGACCAATAAATGTGGCCTCTAGAGTGCCCACAAGGTATTTCTTTAATCTGACCAAGTGACCTAGTTTATGACCCCAGCTGACCCAATTTCAAACTCATGCGATATTGTATCAAGACAAACATTCTCACCGATTTTCAAGTCAATTAAGCAAGAAATGTGACCTCTAGAGTGCCCTAAAGGTATTTCTTTAATTTGACCTAGTGACCTAGATTATGACCCCAGGTGACCCAATTTTGAACTCATCCTAGAATTTATCAAGACAAACATTCTGACCAATTTTCAAATCTATTGAACGATAGATGTGGCCTCTAGAGTGCCTACAAGGTATTTCTTTAATTTGACCTAGTGACCTAATTTAAGACACCACATGACCCAAATTCAGACTTATGTAGGGTTTAATCAAGCCAAACATTCTGACCAATTTTCAAGTTAATTGAGAAATAAATGTGGCCTCTAAAGTGCCCACAATGTATTTCTTTATTTTGACCAAGTGACCTAGTTTATGACACCAGGTGACCCAATTTCAAACTCATCCAATATTTTATCAAGACAAACATTCTGACCAATTTTCAAGTCAGTTGAGCAAGCTATGTGGCCTAAAGAGTGACCACAAGGTATTTCTTTAATTTGACCTAGTGACCTAGATTATGACCCAGGTGACCCAATTTTAAACTCATCCTAGATTTTTTAAAGAGATTTTATCAAGACAAACATTCTGACCAATTTTCAAGTCAATTGAGCAAAAAATTTGGCCTCTAAAGTACCCACAAGGTATTTCTTTATTTTGACCTAGTGACCTACTTTATGATCCCAGGTGACCCAAATCCAAACTCATTCGAGATTTTATCAAGACAATTATTCTGACCAAATTTCAGGTCAATTGAGCAAAAAATGTGGCCTCTAGAGTGCCCAAAAAGTATTTCTTTAATTTGACCCAGTGACCTAGTTTATGAACCCAGGTGACCCAAATCCAAACCCATTCAAGATTTTATCAAGACAAACATTCTGACCAAATTTCAGGTCATTTGAGCAATAAATGTGACCTCTAGAGTGCCCACAAGGTATTTCTTTAATTTGAGCAAGTGACCTAGTTTATGACCCCAGGTGATCCAATATCAAACTCATCCAACATTACATCAAGACAAACATTCTGACCAATTTTCAAGTCAATTGAGCAAGAAATGTAGCCTCTAGAGTGCCCTCAGGGTATTTCTTTGACGTAGTGACCTAGATTATGACCCCAGGTGACCCACTTTTGAACTTATCATAGATTTCATCAAGAGAATCAATGGAACAATAAATGTGGCCTCTAAAGTGCACACAAGGTATTTCTTTAATTTGACCTAGCGACCTAATTTAAGACCCCACATGACCAGTTTATGATCCCAGGTGACCCAAATCCAAACTCATCCGAGATTTTATCAAGACAAACATTCTGACCAAATTTCAGGTCATTTGAGCACTAAATGTGGCCTCTAGAGTGCCCACAAGGTATTTCTTTAATTTGACCTAGTGACCTAGTTTATGACCCCAGGTGACCCAATTTGGAACTGAATGAACATGTTGTGCTCAGGTGGGCTAACAAACTTAGAACAGGTTCACTACATACCAAGTAACAAAGCTCTATGCCTTCAAGGTTTAGAAAAGAAGAATTTTAAAGTTTTCCTTCTTTGTTCCTGTGTTAGAACTTGTGACCCCCGGGGCAGGGCCAGTTTTGACCCCAGTTACATCTTATGAACAAACTTGGTAGAGGCCTGCTAGGAGATGCTACATACCAAATATCAAAGCTCTACGCCTTCCAGTTTCAGAGAAGAAGAATTTTAAAGTTTTCCTTCTTTATTCATATGTTCAAACTTGCGACCCCTGGGGCAGGGCCAGTTTTGACCCCAGGGGGATCATATGAACAATTGAACAACAACAACAACAATTTTATTTACACATACCTTAGGCCTCCGGCCCATAATATAATACAACAACGTATACAATCACAAAGAGTGACGTACTATAATTTACAATATACGGAAAGGAACAAATTAACCAGTTTTGCACTAAAGCTGAAATAGATATATTAAGTAGGCTATTGGTGGAAGTTATAGACTAACTTTTAGCTGCACACTGCATATCATATAAAATCAGATCTATATCTTCCAGTCTTGGAGATAGTAAACTACTTAGTTATCTTCTCCTTCGTAATAGTTGAGAATTTGCAGCTTATGTGACAAAGCTACACAAATCATAATATATCTTTTAAATGGTCAGACTGACAAGATTTGTTTAGTTTGCAAGTATTATATCATGCCTTGTAAGCAATATCAATTCAGAGTGTTTAGGATTTCTGAGACCAAATTGGAGGGAAATAAAACTCTATCGAATCAAGTTTCTGCGACATCGGACAGCAGTTCTAAAAAGGATTGGCGTGTTTTAAGTGCTGTAGCAAGATACTTAAGATTTAAAATAATCTTATAATTTTTGCACTGCATCATACTAATGAACAATTCTTTTGTGGGTTTAGAATTTTGCCAAATTTTAGGGAAATATATTTTGCGTAAATCTTCATATAGAGGACATAAGAGGATAAAATGGTACTCATCCTCTACATTGTAAGTGTTATTTTCCAAACAGATTTTGCGCAATCTAAATTGCCTGTCAATGTCTAAATGCCTCCAAATCTGGTAGAGGTCTACAAGGAGATAATAGATGCCAAATATCAAAGCTCTACACCTTCCAGTTTTAGAGAAGAAGAATTTTAAAGTTTTCCTGCTTTGTTCCTATGTTCGAACTTGTGACCCCCGGGGCGGGGCAAGTTTTGACCCCAGGGGCATCATATGAACAAACTTGGTAGAGGTCCACTAGGAGATGCTACATACCAAATATCAAAGCTCTACGCCTTCTAGAATCAGAGAAGAAGATGTTCAAAGATTTTGCTGTTTTTTTTTCCTTTCTGTTGCTATGGCAACCAGAGTTATGGGTGGAATTCAATCTCTTGAACAACTTTGGTAGAGCTTCACCCAAGAAACATCCCTGCCAAGTTTCATCAAGACTGGCCCAGCGGTTTTGGAGGAGAAGATGTTTAAAGGAAGTGTGGACAGATGGATGCTGGACAACGACCGATCACAATACCTCACCTCAGCACTTCGTGCTCAGATGAGCTAAAAAAAATCACATGTTTTAATACCTGTTTGGAACGCATTTTATTGCACGATAACTGAGGTAAGCACAATAATTGACATTTGTCAATATCACACAGTTCTATATTTGAAAACTTGGTGGCAAAGGAAAAACTGCTAATCATAATTATGACATTTCCATCTGCAGGAAGAATTGCATTATTATGGGAGTGCGAAGACCCTTGCAAAAAATCTGTCTTTGACAACTTTTACTTTCAATGGACTGAATGAAAACTAGCCAAATTGACATTATCCTCAACTCTTTACTAAACAACATTGTTTTGGATTCAACCAAACTGAAAGCATTTGCAGACAGCAAATTAAATGCAGCTCAAATGATGGTTTCTGTCTTTGATAGAGTACAAAACTGTGGGGGGAAAAAAAATATGCTGATTACCAGCATTTTCTCCTTTTCCCAGTATGTTTTCAAAAGCTTTCTTTCTAAGGGTTTTTAATAGTCAGGATTGTGTGGTAAAGGGTTAAAAAGAAAATGTCTCTATTTATTGAACCTTCATTTATAGATTACAAAGTAAAATTCATTCTCAGTTACCTTCAGATGTATTTCTCTAACTCCATTGATGATGTCAGGACCAAAGTAATCTATCAGTGATCTGTTAAGAAAGAAAGAAAAATGCAGTCTTTCGAACTTGTTTTGGCAATAAACTACTTATAGACAATATGCACAATATTTACTCAAAATAAAAAATAACCAAATAATTTTTTACTCAAAATAATATATTTACTCAAGATAAAAAATAACAAATAAACTTTTTACTTAAAAAAAAAAAAAAAATCATATATTCATCCATATTTTCCACAATCTCAGATATTTCAATATTTCTTACCATGTACAAGCCAAAATCATCTGTGTACCTCTAAAAATTAACTAATACAAGTAGACACCAAAGATGAAAGAATTTTCAAGCAAGCAACTTCACATACATCAACTCATCACATGGATAATCAACAGGAATTAAAATAAGTACTAGTAACATGTGAATGAATATCAATATATGTGAAAATATTGTGTCAAAGGAAAAATTGCTTTTACATGCAATTTCTGCTTTTATCACAATGATTTCCTAAAGGTGTCTTCTGTAAGATATCAGATTGTATGGGCAAGTTCTACTACGTTTAAATGCATTATCACACAGAAAGTTATCTTGCGCAACAATTTATCCAATGTGAGTGATTTTAAGCAGATTTCTCTATACCTGTTCTGCTCTTTGGTCAGTTTGCTAAGAGCGTGTATAATTTCTGCCACTGCTAAAATGGATGCATGACGAGTATGGAGATCTATCCCTGTTGCTTTTTGAATTAGAGCTGGTAATACTGAAATTATATAGTAAACACAAAAAGGTTCAGGTTCACCTACCAAGTTTCTATAAAAATGATAAAAAAATCATTCAACATGAATAGTTTCCTCTTTCACACTTTACTCTGAGTACATATGTGTTGTGGGTTGGGTGAGCTTCTTTTCTTTGTCTAAATATTATACATCACATATCCATACTCATCAGTCTATCATATTACTTTCCTACGAGTTGCCTGATTTTGAGAAAAATGAGGTAAAATGCAAGTTATAGGTAATGAATTGTTCTCTTCTTTATGTCACTTACATCCCCTAAGGTATATAACTATCCCTTGAGTGGTACTTGATTTAAAAGGGACACATATTAATTTGCTCAACAGCTAGTGAAATATCTTTTGCATAATACAAACATAATTTAACTCTTTACCAGATTACAAAATCTGAGACTTCCTGAAGTAGGAAGCATTTGCAGATGAAAAATTGAATGAGGCCTATCTCTGAAAGCATAGAAAACATTGTGGGAAAAGGAGAAATGCTGGCTATCAGCATTTTCTCCTTTTCCTAAAATATTTTCAAAAATCTTTTCTTTATACAGTTGCTAAAAGCTAAGACTGTTCAATAAAGTGTTAATTCAGTATAATACTACCAACACTGAGAGACTATTTATTGTATTTGTCGCAGAGTAACAAACAACACTAAAGTCTGAAATGACAGTAATGCAACAATCTGAGACATCATTTTTGGCAAGTCAAATTTATATTTGAACTGACGATGCATAGACTGAGAGGAATTTTTCGACATTCTATGAAATAAACAATAAGCTTAACTCTGAACCAGATTTAAAAAAAAAAAAAAAAACCAGACCCATCCATATGTGAAGACTACAAAAATAAAATGTGGCTCGGAAAATGGAATTTGTCTGTGACAGGGTAAAAAACATTGTGGGAAAAGCAGAAAATGCTAATGCTAGCATTTTCTCCTTTTCTCACATTGTTTTTTAAAAATCTTCTTTCCTCCTAATCTTTAAAACACTGTATTCTTTGGTAATGGGTTAAAGTAGGTTTGACATAACAATCACCTAACCTGTTTTACAGACATAATCTTGGGATCTGAAGGTTAAATTGTGTAAAGCCTTTGCTGTCAATTCTCTAACTGCGCTGAAAAAAAAAAGAAAACAAGAGGGCCATGATGGCCCTGGATCGCTCACCTGAGTCATTAGGCCAAACATTTTGACCAAATTTCACAAGAATCTGACTGAAAATGTGGCCTCTATAGCTTGCACAAGGTTTTTCGATTATTTGACCTAGTGACCTAGTTTTTGACTGCACATGACCCAATTTTGAACTCGTGTGAGATTTTATCAAGCCAAACATTCGGACCAAGTTTCATAAGTATTTGACTGAAAATGTGACCTCTAGAGCGTACACAAGGTTTTTCTAAGATTTGATCTAGTGACCTAGTTTTTGACCCCACATGACCCAATTTCAACCTTGTACGAGATTTTATCAAGACAAACATTCTGACCAAATTTCACAAGTATCTGACTGAAAATGTGGCCTCTAGAGCGTACACAAGGTTTTTCGAAGATTTGACCTAGTGACCTAGTTTTTGACCCCACATGACTCAATTTCGAACTCATCCCAAATTTTATCAAGACAAACATTCGGACCAAGTTTCATGAGGATCGGACTGAAAATGTGGCCTCTAGAGCGAACACAAGGTTTTTCCAAGATCTGACCTTGTGGCCTAGTTTTTGACCCCACGTGACCCAATTTCGAACTTGTCCCAGATTTAACAAGACAAACATTCTGACCAAGTTTCATGAGTATCTCACTGAAAATGTGGCCTCTAGAGCGTACACAAGGTTTTTCGAAGATTTGACCTAGTGACCTAGTTTTTGACCCCACATGACCCAATTTCGAACTCATCTGAGATTTCATCAAGACAAACATTCTGACCAAGTTTCATGAGGATCGGACTGAAAATGTGGCCTCTAGAGCGTACACAAGGTAAAAAGTTGACGACGCACGACGGACGACGCACAACGGACGACGGACACAGCACGATCACAATAGCTCACCATGAGCACTTCGTGCTCAGGTGAGCTAAAAAAAAAACAACATGACAGAAACAAAGAAGAATAGTTCTATACAGCATATTGCTAGACAAATAAATTTGACATTTTCTATCAGTAGAGGAGGCTCAAATAGTGTAATTTCAAGGCTCTTTAGGCAATTTAATCTCAGAAAATATTTAACAGTAAAGATGTAAAATAACAATATGGATTCCATCACATCTGATCTTTATCCATGCCTTCTATGAGAGCACCTCATACAGCCCTTATGATTTAGGTTCATAATTTTTTGGTATCTATGTTACCTTACTCTGTCTCTCTTGTCTATGACAAAGTCTACATAATACTGTAAGAAAAGAGTAGCAGTTGAAGATGCTGGTTACAAATGATTGAAAGGAGAAATTGCTGGTTTTCAAAATCATGCCAGTCATACCAAAAAAACCCAAGACCTTGGGTGAGGATCAAATCCAGATCCTCAGAGTTATGAACCCAACAGCTTTTTTATTGAACCATGCAGGATCTAACTAAATAATGACTGTCATTTAGGCTATCACTTGACTTGACAGAATGTTGGCAAAACCATGAATCTAGCCTAGAATCACGTTATTGTGTGTTACAGAAAGGCAACAGAAGCTTGAAAAAAATATGAGACTGGTTGTTGTGACAGCGTATATAGAAAGATCTCTGCATTTGGGTACCAATGCTTGGCTGTAATTTATTTATTTATTTATGTTTTTTTTTGTAAAAATTCAGTCAAAAACAGGGCATAACTATGTCAAAAATACTCTGTAAGTTACCCACCATACTGGTATAGGTTCTCCATTTGATCATTAACAACTAGCTTAAGTTTGAAACAGAGATCTTCAAAAATGACATCAGAAACTGTCAAAGCACAACAAAAACATGGCTACGATATGCTTCATTATTTTCTCCAAAAACAGCCCAGCTGAATATGAGACTTAAAATCTAACAAGTACAAAAACAAACATACCAGTCCCAGTGTATGATCTTTATTTCTGCCAAATGGTCAATGAGTGACTTTGTATATTCACTGAACTGTGCCACATATACACTACAATGACAGACCAACATAAACTTAATACGACTAAAATACTACTTACTCTTTAACAAAGGAAAAAAAATCATATATTCAACCAAACTGAAAGCATTTTCTCCTTTTTCCACAATGACTTTAAAAGCCTTCTCCTTTAAAAGCCTACATATTACACTCTGAAAGCCAATAGTTTATTTCTAAGGAAGAAGTTAGAGAATGACAGCTTTATGTCAAGTGAACTTGATTCATTAAAAAAAAAAATTAAAAAGTATCAAATATTGTAATTCAAAGTTTTCATCAGCAAACAAAGGATTTTTTTGTCAAACCTCAAATGCAAGATAGTAAAGAATTCCTTGAACCCTAAGTTAATTTTTCAATTTCGAATCCTTCTTGTCCTTCTCATTCTTATCTAGTTAAGCTAGAATAGTGCTACCTGAGTTCCAAATAGCAGTTGTTTCTATTACCAACGGAAAAGTAGTCAACAGTTGTCAGGATATCTATACCATGTGGGAATGTGCCCTATACAAATAAACACAAAATATCAATAATAAGATGTGTCTAACTTGTAAAAATATGTACAAAATAATTTCAGTAATCAACTATACAAAATATTATGGACTAGTTTACAAAGCAAATATATCCCAAAAACATTTATAGCATATTTTGACATAATGACCATACCTTACTGGGTAGGATATGACTTTACAAACAACTTCTCCTTATTCCTCAGGGCTTTTAAATGCAGTCCACTGTTAGGATATGGAAAGCTGCATTTGTGTGAAAACAGGTATACCAAATACTCTACAGGTTACTACAATATTATAATGTTAACCCTTCAGCAAACAATCCCTAGTTTTGATGATTCTGAGAGAGCTTTTGAAAACATTTTTAGAAATGGGAAAATACTGCTTATTTGCTTATCAGAATTTTTAGTATTCTGAACACTTCTCTGACTCTTTCCTAAATAAATGCCATCACCTGAACCGCTTTTAATTTGTCATCTGCAAATTCTTTCAATTTGGACATGTCTAAAAATATGTTGTCTTGTGAAGCGTTAAGGAGAAATTTCAACTGCTATCATATTAAAGACTTTTAATTTTACACCAAAATATCCAGAAAGTATCTGAAATTTCTGACAACCTGAATTTGGATGTTTGAAAAGCATTTTTTTTTTCACACAAACCATATTCACTAGATGTGCATGCATAGAAATAAATTGGGTTTTATCTATTGAAGTTACAATTTATGCATGTATGGTTTGCACATTCTGACCAATTATGTGAGTGGCACCATCACAATCCGACATTTTTTAGTTTTTGGGATAAAATTTATTGGGCTCGCCATAGGCTTGCTGAATAACTTAAGGCAGATCCTGTATATCTCGCACATATTGAGGCTAGAGTTTACAACGTTACAGAAAAAAATTTAATAAAACACTTCCAAAATTCATAAATATGTAGGTATTGCATATAGATCAAATTGTTATAATAAACACATTTCTTTATACTGTTATGTGATGAAAAGGATCTGAATTGAATTGGAAATTCTGCTTAAAAAAAACTTATACCTGTCTCCCAACATTTTCTTGAAAGGCAGCAGAGGCACTTTTCCGTACATTTACTTCTCTATCAAAGAGTGATGCCACTATTAAAGCACTGAAGTATCAAAGAAATGGAGTAATGAATACGAAGTACTGGTAAATGAGGACAAAATGAGTATGCACTTCAAGTCATTTGCAAAAAGAACCATAAAATCAGCAGAGCTTATTATCTATTTCTGTTTAATTTCCACTTCAAGGTAATAATTTTGAGTACATGTATATCTCTTTTCTTTTAGCTACACATTTCCTCCTTGAAAAATTTTCAGCTTACAGCTTTGAAATATTAATATAAAATATGGATCGTAAACGTAAATTGAATTTAACTCTATACTAAGCCCAGGTTTAACAACCTTGAAGAAAAAGGCTTTTGAAAGCATTGTAGGAAAAGGCGAAAATGCTGATAACCAGCAATTAATCCTTTCCCAGAATGTTTTCTTAGCCTCCCAAATACAAATTTTAATTTTGAGTCATGTTTATTTTGTCCCCTGCAAATACTTTGAACTTGAACTTGGACAAGTATTAAATTTTGTCCTTTGAATCCATGTTTGTGGAAACATTGTGGAAGAAGAGAAATTGTTCACCATGAGCCATTGTTCTTCTTGGCAAAATATTTTCAACTGTGATCTGCTTTAAGACACAAAATTTCAGCAGTAGGTGTTTATGAATTTATATCATACTGTTCCCAAAATTTGTATTTTTGGATTGAGGAGAAAACTATTCCCAAATAAAATATAAGACAAGATTTTTTTTTTTTCAGACATGTTCATTCTCCACTAATTTAACATTAACCTAGTAAATGTACATGTAGTTCTCCTCCATGAAAAATAAAAAATCAAAAATAAATAGTACCTGAACCATAACTCTGTATATACATATCAAATTATACCAAATATCATTTAATTGAAAGCTTAACAAATAAAAAGTACTTTTTATGATCAGAAGAGTTAAAACTAAAAGCTTTAGTGGTCAAATTATCCTACAAAATATCACAAAGTGTAGGTCCATCCAACATAAAAAGCAATGTGATGTGAAAATGCACATAAATCTTATTTGTATAGCAATTCATTATAGGGCAAATTATCTAAAGCCCAAGAGGAAGCTGACAGGCTTTATGATAGTAACTTAGTTTGCAGTTTGACAGATATGTTTTTTTCTTTGCAATTCGATTGGCTACATGTTACTTTCTTTGCAATTTGATTTACTACATACCACTTACTTTTACAAAATGAATGGCTACATGCTTTTCACTTTGCAATTTGACTTGAAATAATTTACTTACTTTAAACTTTGCTTGGAATCAGTTTACTTACTTTTCAGTTTTGTTAGAATCAATCTACTTACCTTGCAATTTGATTGACATAGGGCTTAATCTCTTCTGGTTCATAAGCCCTTGCAAAAGCCCAGCACACATAACACGCTGCATCCCTTACATGAGAGCCCACAGAGAAAAAGCCCCGTTTGACATCATATGTTAGAGCCCTTAGGACCACAGGTACCACTGAATAGTAAATCACATGGTACAATCTGAGTAGATCTATTTTGTTTTAGCTCATTACTGCAGGCTAAGTTTAAACATATAAGCTGCAGTCTTGCAAAAAGGGATTTAATGCATCTCCATGATGCATCACATAATCATGGATCCATAAAATTCATTTTGTCGAACAGCTGTCTGAATCCTGAGGTAGAATGGTCCTTTGACGTACAGGAAATTGACCAGAAGCAAAAAGTTTCGGCCCAGGTCAGCCTGCATGGACTGCGCAGGCTGACCTGGGTTAATACTTTTTGCAGATGTATTAAGCCCTCTTTTCACAGAGAATGCTCATATTTATTTTACACTGACTGTCTAACTTATATCAATCACTCTCGATGTTTGCTTCCTGAACTAAGTGTTGAATCAAATATAAAAAAAAAAAAAACTTGTACCAACAACTCAAAAGAGAAACATTTGAATATTTTTTATTAATTGAAAGATATTTTTCACCACTGTCTATGTACACTCTTAAAGTCCTAAGTTCTAAGCTAAAGTTTACTATCATTTCTTCATGTATGTCCTTGGTTACACTTCTTACAGGCCAGGGCTCCAAGGTGTCTTGCCCAAGGACACTCCAATTAAAAACTCAAGTGTTTCATGCAAGAATGAAGCCCTAGACTACTAGACTATGAATCCTAAATTTTCACAGCTTCTTTTAACCCTTTACCATACAATCCCAAGTTTTAACAACCTTGAGGAAGAAGCCTTTTGAAAACATTGTGGAAAAAGGAGAAAATGCAGGTAACCAGCATTTTCTCCTTTTCCCGCAATGTTTTCTACCCTATCCAAGCCAAATTTCATCATTTGAGCAATACTTAGATTGTCATCTGCAAATGCTTTCAATTTCGACAAGTCTGAAATTTTGTCATTAGGTAAAGAGTTCATAAAAAGTAAACTGGGAAAATTAATTTAGAATTGTAAAAGTTTGACCACGATGAAGCTGCGATTCTGAAAATTTTCTTTACTCATTACAATGTTTTGAATGACTTTCAGCTGTCGAGACATTAATAGGGATCGTACAAAAACTCAAATTGTGTCACTATAAGAAGTTTATCTTACCTTCTTGGAGTCGTTGTGGTAGTAACAACCCTCTCCTTCCAAGTTCTGCTAGAGCCAAACAGCCTTACAGAAAGGAAATACAAAAAAAAACATAAATTACAGCAAGGAAATTTGATGTTTTTTTTTCTACAATAAAATTTTTGTACTCAGCCATATTGACCTCATGCAGGGCAAAACTATGGCTTGTTATCACCTGTTTTTAAGATACAGTCAATCAAATAAGGGGGAAAAAAATTAAATCTTGAATCAAGACATCTTATATGGCAAAAAAACCCACATTTTTCACTATCAGCATATCGGGCATATTTGTAGGCAACAACAGATAATAGATCAGTTTTTGGCACAGACATAGGTACTGCTGCCTGCGAATCTATACATTAAATTCTTGAATTTCTTCACCAGCACTGTGCCAACAACCCACCTTTGCATTACCATCAACTGTATCATAAGGTAGACTGGTCCTCTGACATACAGCAAACTGACCAATAGTGAAAAGTTTCGGCAAATGTCAGCCTGCGCAGACTTTGCAGGCAATACTTTTTGCACATGCATTAAGCCCTTTTCACAGAGCATGCCTTAACTATTTTATGCCTCTTGTACATACCTCCATGCCATGCTCCATCAGTGTTCTGCAAGGTAAAACAATCCATTATTGATTCCAAAACATCATCAGCCAGTTCTTTTGGCAGTCTGCCTGTTATTCTGCCTGTACTGAAAACAGAACATGGAAAATTAGAAGCATCTGTAAATATGTAATTTCAAAGAATATCAGGCATCATAACACTGAAAAATTTAAACATGTAAATATTTGCTTCCTGCTCAAAAATTACCTGAAAAAGTTAGTTACAGTAGGAATCAGTAACAGTAAAAATCAGTTACATGAAATCCGTTACAGTAGAAATCAGTTACATGTACATGAAATCAGTAATAAAAACTATTTTCTATTTACCCTTTGGCAGCAGACCATCTTACTACATTGTGTTTATCTTTCAAAGCCTTCAATAGCAGTTCTGAAATAGACAAAAAAATCACTATGAATTTCTTCCTCACTGATTTACCTCCATCATAAAGCATTTATCAAAAAATATATGAGCCATGCTCTAGCAAGAGAGGATTTAATGTATCTCCCTAATGCATTATACCAAGCTAGTCATCACATAATTGTGGATCCATTAAATCCATTTTGTCTAAAAACCCAGCTGAATCCTCAGGTAGAATGGTCCTTGGACATGCAAAAAATTTACAAATAGCAAAAAGTTTCGTCCCTTGTTAGCCTGGCTAACATGGGTTGACACTTTTTGCAGATGCATTAAGCCCCCTTTAATAAAGAGCAGGGCTTATGTTCTTTAATGATTCTATAGAAGACTCTTCAATAATAACAAGAGGACCATGATGGTCTTGAATTGCTCACCTGAAATGCAACTCAGCTCAACACCATAATGCTACATGCCAAATATGAAAGCTCTAGCCCTTGCGGTTTGGGACAAGAAGATTTTTAAAGATTTCCTTCTTTATCTCTATGTGAAATACGAGACCAACAAAATATGGCTAATTTTCGCACCAGGTCCTTAATTTTAAGTGTTTTGGTAGAGGGCCACTAGATGATGCTACATGCCAAATATGAAAGCTCTAGCCCCTATGGTTTGGGGCAAGAAGATTTTTAAAGATTTCCTTCTTTATCTCTATATGAAATCCGAGACCCCACAACATAGAGCCAATTTTTAACACCAGGGCCATAATTTGATTTATTTTGGTAGAGGGCCACTAGATGATGCTACATGCCATATATGAAAGCTCTAGCCCTTATGGTTTGGGGCAAGAAGATTTTTAAAGATTTCCTTCTTTATCTCTATGTGAAATCTGAGAACCCACAACATAGGGCCAATTTCCACACTACGGCCATTCTTTGAAGCATTTTGGTAGAGGGCCACTAGATGATACTACATGCCATATATGAGAGCTCTAGCCCTTACGGTTTGGGACAAGAAGATTTTTAAAGATTTCCTTCTTTATCTCTATGTGAAATAGGGCCATTTTCAACACTAGGGGCCATAAATATTTTGGTAGAGGGCCACTAGATGATGCTACATGCCAAATATGAAAGCTCTAGCCCTTAAGGTTTGGGACAAGAAGATTTTTACAGATTTCATTCTTTATCTCTATGTGAAATCCGAGACCCCACAATATAGGGCCAATTTCCATACTAGGGCCATTATTTGAAGTATTTTGGTAGAGGGCCACTAGATGATACTACATGCCATATATGAGAGCTCTAGCCCTTATGGTTTGGGACAAGAAGATTTTTAAAGATTTCCTTCTTTATCTCTATGTGAAATCCGAGAACCCACAACATAGGGCCATTTTCAACACTAGGGCCATAATTTGAAGTATTTTGGTAGAGGGCCACTAGATGATGCTACATGCCAAATATGAAAGCTCTAGCCCTTACTGTTTGGGACAGGAAGATTTTTACAGATTTCCTTCTTTATCTCTATGTGAAATCCGAGAACCCACAACATAGGGCCAATTTTTAACACCAGGGCCATAATTTGAAGTACTTTGGTAGAGGGTCACTAGATGATGCTACATGCCATATATGAAAGTTCTAGCCCTTATGGTTTGGGACAAGAAGATTTTTAAAGATTTCCTTCTTTATCTCTATGTGAAATCCGAGAACCCACAACATAGGGCCATTTTCAACACTAGGGCCATAATTTGAAGTATTTTGGTAGAGGGCCACTAGATGATGCTACATGCCAAATATGAAAGCTCTAGCCCTTACTGTTTGGGACAAGAAGATTTTTACAGATTTCCTTCTTTATCTCTATGTGAAATCCGAGACCCCACAACATAGGGCCAATTTTTAACACCAGGGCCATAATTTGAAGTATTTTGGTAGAGGGTCACTAGATGATGTTACATGCCATATATGAAAGCTCTAGCCCTTAGGGTTTGGGACAAGAAGATTTTTAAAGATTTCCTTCTTTATCTCTATGTGAAATCCGAGAACCCACAACATAGGGCCAATACACTAGGGCCATAATTTGAAGTGTTTTGTAGTGGGCCACTAGATGATGCTACATGCCATATATGAAAGCTCTAGCCCTTACAGTTTGGGACAAGAAGATTTTTAAAGTTTTTTCTTTCGGTTGCCATGGCAACCAGAGTTCTTCATGGAATTCAAATCTTTGAAGTACTCTGAAAGGGCATGACCTAAGGATCATTTCTGTGAAGTTTCACTGAAATCTGATTGGCGGTTTAGGAGGAGAAGATTTTTTTTTGTAATTGTGAACGGACGGATGGACGGACGGACAGACAGACGACGGACATTGACCGATCACAATAGCTCACCTCGAGCACTTCGTGCTCAGGTGAGCTAAAAACAGCAAAAGAATATTGCTAACTTACTATCATCTTTCAGCAGATCAGTATTGTAAACAGTGTGGCAGCGGAAAAATTACTGATAAACCAATTTCTCCATTTCCTACATGCAATCATTTAGCCAATATTTCAACTTTACAACTATGCTTTCAAAACTGTAGGACAAAAAATGCCCCAGGAGGCAATTTCAGTTTGATCTCAACCAGTAAACTAGTGTCCTTAGATACAACTAAAGTAACTTGTGTCTTTAGCTCTCTAACGGTAAACCTTTCTTGCTTGATGAATAATAAAAATGAGCATAACTCCTATCGGCAATCACACAGAATTAATTTTCATTGGTAACATGTACCTACCAATAACTTCTTCTATTTCATCTGGAATATCATACTCTTCATCCTCCTCAATGTCTATAGACATCATTGGTTTCTGACTTTGCTTCTCCAGCACAGCCTCTTTGGACAGCTTGATATTATCTGCCAGGGATCTTGACCCTCTCTGGTATCTATAGAAACATATATATCGGAACTCTGATTTCCTTAATATGTTAACTCTTTACCAAACAACAAAATCTTAGACTTACCCAAATTAAAACATATGAATTTAAGATGTAGAGATAAAGCAGAAAACACTGATAAATGGAGATATTACTCATTTTAAGCAATTTCTGCACTTATTACAATATTTTTGAAAACTTCCTACTGCTGGGGCTTCATAGAGGAGGAATGACAAGGTTTTAGCCTTGTCTGTAATGAAAGCATTTGAAGATGATAAATCAATTGTTGCTTATGACTAGATTGTCTCAAAAAGGGTAAACAACATCTTGGAAAAAGTAAATTCTTGTTACAAAAATTATTCTCCTTTTCCATTGATGTTCACAGCTGTCTGGTTCAGAGTTTTAAAACATAAGATCATTTGGTAAAGGGTTACACAAACAGTACAGCATTACCAACCTCCATTTTGCTACTCTAGCCTTCAAGAAGGTCAGTCCAAGCCTCTGAATGACCTTCACCGCAATTTTACGCAAGACAGTGTTGTTACTCTCAAATATATCAAGAGACTGGATCTTCTCAAGGACAACAGGTGCTGAAATATACATGGGTAAAACAAAGTGTCTCACTTATTTGTCACTTAAACCTTTAACTCTTTACCAGAAAGAAATTTTAGACTTGTCAAAAGTGAGAGCATTTGCAGACAACTCAAATGTGACTCAAAAAAACTGAAATTTGTCTTTGGCAGGGTAGAAAGCATAGTGGAAAAAGGAGAAAATCTTAGTTACCAACATTTTCTCCTTTTCCCACTATGTTTTCAAATGCCTTCTACCTCAAGGTTGTTAAAACTCTGTATCGTGTAGGAAAAAAGTAATGATCCAAGGAAAGTTCTTCGAAAATGTGGAAAATGGAGGCAGGCAAGTGAACAGCATTTTCTACTTTCACACAAATCTTTTACTCTTTCAAAGACAATTGCCATCATTTGAGCCACATTTAATTTGTTGTCTGCATAATTATGCTTTTTACATTTTTGTTAAGATTCTTTGTCATCCAGTAAATAGTCAACCGTTACAGTGCCATAGACAAACTCAGGATCTTTATTCACCAACCATGCTAAGTGTAATTTACAGATTTAGAAAGTAACATATATTCTGATTGGCTAAACCATTTGGTTTGACCAAAATGGTTTAGCCAATCATATTTTGTGTCACTTTTAAATTTACAAAATTATTGAGAATAAGACTAAAAATGTTAACGCTTTCATTCTCAAGTGGGCTTTCGAGTGCGCTTCTATAATGCATTGGATCTAAAGCCACAGCGGACAGTTTTAAAGAGTAAACTTGCACTACACACTGGGTAACCCAAAGTTGATGTCTACGTTAACCAAGCATGTTAAAAACAAAACAAAGATTGATCTTTTGTGGCTTTTTCAAGGCAAATAATAATTCAAGGGGTGAGATATTATACATATTTCCAACATAATACTGAGAACGAATGGGTTAAGAATGGTTTGTGAATAAGGACCCTGTTTGTATTAACTCTTTACCACACAATCCCAAGTTTTAATGACCCTGACGAAGAAGCCTTTTGAAAGCATTATGGGAAACGGAGAAAATGCCGGTAACCAGCATTTTCTCCTTTTCCCACAATGTTTTCTACCCTATCAAAGACAAACTCCATCATTTGAGCCACATTTAAATTGTCATCTGCAAATGCTTTGAATTTGGACAAGTCGTGCTTTAACTCTTTAAAGAGCATTAAATGTGAGAAAAAGATAAAACTTCTCTATGAAAGTGAAGAAAACATCGTGGGAAAAGGAGTAAATGATGGTTACCAGCATTTTACTCCTCTTCTTACAATTTTTTCAAAAACCGCCTTCCATAGGGTCATTAAAACTTGGGGTTGTATGGTATAGGGGAAATCCTTAACCCTTTACCATACAATCCTGACTATTAACGACCCTAGGAAAGAAGCCTTTTGAAAACATTGTGGTAACCAGCATTTTCTCTTTTTCCCACAATGTTTTCCACCCTGTAAGAGGACTTCAGGTCATTTCCACTGATTTTAAATTTGTCGTCTGCAAATGTATTGAATTTGGAAGAGTCTAAATTTTGCTGTGTGGGAAAGGGTTAAAAGTTAATAGCAAACAATCTTGGTAAAAAATCTTTTTAAAATGTGGATAATAAAACATTACTTAAAGATTGATACATTAATATATGTAAACTAAAACATTGTGGAAAAGGGAGAGATCACTTGCAAATTAATGAAACTACTAAATGCAGATGACTTTAACAACATAATTGTAGATATGGATAATCAACATGACTAAAGTTTAAAGTAACTACCACTAAAAACATTAAGACAAAAGGAGGTATTGATCATCAGCAATTTCTCTTTCTGTCACATGTTTCAACCCTTTCCCAAATGACAAATTTTGGACTGGTCCAAATTGAAAGAATTTGCAGACAACAATTTTAAATTTGATGAAAATTGCAGAAGGGTCTCAGAAAGGGTAGAAAACACTGTGGGAAAAGGAGAAATTGCTCATTACGAACAGTTTCTCCTTTTCCCACAGTGTTTTCAAAAGACTTGTACTGCAGACACGTGAAAACCAGGGCTTGTTTGGGAAAGGGTTAAACAAAAGCACTGCACAAGGGTGCATACACTCAGCTTCAGTTGCTTCTACAGATAGTGGAAATGCTATGTAGAAAAAGCGGCATAATTGGGTCAAAAACATTTTGAGGGTTATCTGCTATACTGGTTTGGCTTCCCCTTTTGACAGTAAACACCTTATCCAAGTTTGAAGTAAACATCTTCAGTAATGACAGATATATTAGAAAAAGGTTGAAAAGTATAAGTTTAAAAAGGGGCATAACTGTGTCAAAAATATTTTGATAGTTATTTGCCATAATGGTACAAGTTCCCCTTTTGATAGTTTCAAACACCTAGTCTGAGTTTGAAGTAAGTATCATTATTAGTGAGAGCCATTATAAAATGTCAAAGTTTCTGTAGGGGATCAGACGACATGGCAGACAAAGACATGGCTATGACAGACAATACCTCGACATTTTCTTTGAAAACAGTCAAGCTAAAAATGCTAACAGTTTTGGAAAAAGTAAAAAATTTACATAGATGCTACTCACCATGTGGCAGAAAGTCCTCTCTTTTTCCATGTTTAAACAAGAGAGCTAAAGTGGTCAGAATTCCAAGTATCTTGATTGTCCCCTCCATGTTTTCATCTGCAATGTTATAAAATTCTTTTTTAATTCTCTACCAAATGACTGAATTTCAGACTAGTCAAAATTGAGAGCGTTTGCAGACAACAAAAAGAATTTTGCTAAATTGTTGGATTTTTACACTAATTCTGTAGAAAACATTGTGGGAAAAGGAGAAAATGCTGGTTACCAGCATTATCTCCTTTTTCCACAATGTTTTAAAAAGCTTTTTTCCTCTGGGTCATTAAAAGTTGGGATTATGTGTTAAAGGGTTGACAGTCCGACTTCTTATAGCAATAATAATATGGACCACTATTTTCCATACTGAAAAACAAATGTGTGGCTGGTTTTTTTTTTCTGCAAAGTATGACAAGATTTTTGAACGGGTAGACTCTGCACACTTTGCAGGCTTACCTTTAAAGTAGGCTATCAAAAAGATCATCTACTGTAAATCCTAGTTTTCTGAGGATTAACTCTTTACCACGTGACCAAATATGTAGACTTGTCCAAATTGAAATCATTTGCAGACGACAATTCAAATGTGGCTCAAATAATGAAATTTGACATTAACAGAGGAGAAAACATGGAATTTTCTCCTTTTCCCACAATGTTTTCAAAAGGCTTCTTGGTGAGGGTAGTCAAAACTCAAGATTGTGTGGTAAAAGGTTAAGTGGGTGTTCACTAATACAAAATGAAACTAAGTTGTATAACAAATAAATCATACAACAGACAAAATAATAGCATTCCTATTCAGAAGCCCTAGCTTCAAGCATACCAGTTACATTTATATTTTCTTGTATGGATATATACAAGATATTTGTTTTTTTAATCGGTGAAAGATCAATATTTATTTCATCTCGTGAACATCATCGGTAATATTTCGCAGCCACTCGTGAAAATATTACCGATGATGTTCATGAGATGAAATAAATTTCAATCTTTCACCGAAAAAAGTAAATATTCTCTATTTATTTCATGCTTTTAACCCCTTTTTTGCTGGGACTTTCATCCAAATCCAGTATAGTCATGTTTTTTCGATAATTCTCCCTGGTCTATCCCCCTCACGTAATGAAGCTTTACAATATTACGTAAAGCGCCAGAAATATAAAGTAAATGCACATAAATTATGTCATATTTCCGCCTATTTGAATGGCAGGCGCTGTTTACCTAGGTAACTAGTGCGCAGGAACCACTATTTCTGCCTTCAATTGAAGAGTTAGAAAATATGAAATTGGTATTTTCACTGGATGTAACCATAATCCACCATTATTTCTTGATAAACTACCAAAAAACATGAAATAAATACATGTATCACTCAGAAGTTGAATAATGTGAATACTCCGTTTTGTCAATGTTTAACTCTTTACTAGATGACAAAAATGTAGACTAGTCCAAATTGAAAGCATTTGCAGACACCATTTTAAATGTGGCTCAAAACATAGCATTCGTCTCTTAAAGGGTAGAAAACATTGTGAGAAAAGAAGAAAATGCTGGTTACCAGCATTTTCTTCTTTTCCCACAATGTTTTCCAAAGGCTTCCTTCTTGGGGTCCCTAAAAGTCGGGATTGTGTGGTACAGAGTTAAGATGAACTGATATAACTGTGCTCTAGCTAAAATGGCTCTTAGCAAGTTATAGCAATGTGCATGATTTTTTTCCTTGTTTCATACAAACAAGAAATCTGTTTTGAACCTTAACCAGAGAACAAAATATTTGACTCATCCGTATTCAAAGTGTTTGTACATTCCAAGTTAAAAGTGGCTAAAATGAAAGGATTTTTCCCTGGGAGGGCCGGCATTTTCCTCCTTTTCTGACTGACAATGCTTCAACTCCTTACCAAACCATAAAATTGTACACATGTCGAAACTGAAAGCATTTTTTGGCAAAAAAGATGGAATTTGTCTTTGATACGATAAAAAACATTGTGGGAAAAAGGATAAAATGCTGGTTACCATTTTCTCCTTTTCCCACAATGTTTTCTACAGCCTCCTTTGTCAGGATTATGTGATAATGGGTTACAAGCCTTATGCCCAAAGGCTATGGAAATACAGGACTGTTAAATAAAGGATTGATAGGTAAAAATTTCTTACAACTAGATTCATCTAAACTCTTCAGTGACCAGCCAATAAATTCAGATAATTTCTTGGACTTCACATCTGGTCTTGTCATAAATTTGGACATCAAAAAGGCAGCAGCATCCCTTGATTTGTCAGGTACTGTTAAATATTGCTGCAATTGTAAACGTTTAAGTCTTTATCAGATTACTAAATCTTACGCTTGTCCTTACTG
The DNA here is from genome assembly GCA_945859785.2 of Tridacna gigas. Classification (NCBI taxonomy): domain Eukaryota; kingdom Metazoa; phylum Mollusca; class Bivalvia; order Cardiida; family Cardiidae; genus Tridacna; species Tridacna gigas. Next base: position 26,716,699 of record OX244030.2, read on the forward strand.
ACTATTTACCACACAATCCCGACTTTTAACGACCCTGAGAAAGAAGCCTTTTGAAAACATTGTGGGAAAAGGAGAAAATGCTGGTAACCAGCATTTTCTCCTTTTCCCACAATGTTTTCTGCCCTTCCAAAACCAAACTTCCATTTTTCGGTAACATTTATTTTGTCGTCTGCAAATGCTTTCAATCTGGACCAGTCTAAAATTTGTTGTTTGGTAAACAGTTAAATGGATTTGCATACAACAAATATAATGTGGCTCAAATCATGAATTATTATGTCTTTGAAAGGATACTACGAAACAGTGTTGGTGATGGAGGGAAAAAAATGGTTACCACCAATTTCTCCATTTCCTACAAAAGCTATATTTCCTCATGTTGCTAAGCTATAGAATGTGCCTGGTAAACGGTTAAGTAAATACACTGTCATATCTAAATTCTATTTCCCCTTGAAAGTTAAAGAAAACAGAAAAAATACATAGGTATCAGTTAGAAGTAGGTTACAAATGAACATATTTACCTTCTTTTCCAAGTTAATGAGTATCTAGAATGATACTTTGATATCCATTTGTACCCATAAGTTAGAAAAGATTCTGGGGAAAGATGCACTTGCTCACTATGTGTATTTTGTGTGTTTCTTTCATGTTTCCATGTAGTCTTAACTTTTAAACAAACAACAAAATTCTAGACTTGTCTACATCAAAAGCATTTGCAGACAATAAATTAAATTTTTCTATCTTATCAAAGACATATCCAACCATTTAACCCTTTACCATACAATCCCGACTTTTAATGACCCTGCAGAAGAAACCTTTTGAAAACATCGTAGGAAAAGGAGAAAATACTGGTAACCAGCATTTTCTCCTTTTCCCACAATGTTTTCTACCTTTCTCAAATCAAAATTCATTTTTTAGGTCACATTTCTTTTGTCGTCTGCAACTGGTTTCAAATTGGACTAGTCAAAAATTCTGTTGTGCAGTAAAGAGTTCATTTACAATTGTATATACATTGTTGACTGCAAAAGCTTTCCATACAGGCTAGATCTATTCATTTTTTTTTTGCCTCTTGGTACAGACTTCAATTGTTGGTCCTTTAGAGAGACAAATCCTGAAAACTCTGAGAATCAGTTAAACGTTATGGGGATAGCCCAGTTGCTTTTGCAGACGATGTAGACAAAGATTGAGATTCTAAGCAGTCCGATCGAAGATCTTCACTATCTGTATATTTTGTACTGACTGAAAATGTTCCATTCCAATATGAGCCACACTCTGGAAAAAGGGGGTTTAATGCATCTTTGTGATACATGATACCAAGCAAGTCGTCATATAATTATGGATACATGAAATCCATTTAGTTTAACAATCAACTGGATCTGGAGGTAGAGTGGTCCTTTGACATGCAGAAAATTTAACAATAGCGAAAAGTTTTGACCCATGTCAGACTGCACGGATTGCACAGGCTGACATGGGTCGATACTTTTTTTGCAGATGCAATCATTAAGCCCCCTTTTCACAGAGCACTGCTCATGTGTTTTAGCAGTATCAGACTTAACTTACTTGAGCTGCCTCCATGATTCTATCCATGACAGGTTTTCTGTAGCCCCCAGTCTCTTGCACAGCATTACTATCCAGTCTCACCAGGTCAAAAGGTATGATACAGGCCATTGATAACCATAGTAACAGTATATATCTTGTCTCCCACATCTATATGATGAACATAACAAGAGCACAGCATGTGGATGCCAACGCTTGGCTGTAGTTGCTTGATTTTCAATGAAAATTTTAAGTCAAAAATATTTTGATGGTTACTTGCCCTTCTTGTATGGTTCCCCCTTTCCACAGTTTTTTCGAAGTTTGAAGAAAATATCTTCAGTAATGACAGAGACAGTATAAAATGTCAAAGTTTTTGCAGATGGATGACTACAATGCAGCCACAGACGACAACAGGGCTATAACAGTACCTCAATGTTTCTTTCAAGAACGCCTGAACTAAATATTATTGATAGGTAAATCTTGAAAAACCATTCCCAGAAGAAACTGTCTCAAGATTAAAAGGGGGATGATTATGAAACAAATTGCACCTTTTCAGACAGCTTTGCCTAAATCATTCAGAAACAGATAATAGTCCTTGTCTTCAAATATTTCACCTTTGTGTCAACTGCACTATGTGGTGGTTTGTTTTTTTAACAAAAAAAAAAAAAACCAGCATATTTTTTGGTGAGTATGTTACATAAGAAAACCAAACTCCTTGCTGAACATCAAATCTCAAATATTTGAAAAATTTCAATGTAATAGGAAATATAAGAAAATAAAAAGATACTGCCAATATACTTGCATATTACATGTTATTTACCTTTTTGCCATAATGTTTCAAAAATGGTACATAGATGTATTCAGACAAGGAAGTCATACAAGGAAAGAATGCCTTAACTCTTTATCAAACAACAAAATTCTGGACTCGGCAAAATTCAAAATAAGAAGCATTTGCAGATGAAAAAATAAATGTAGCTCAAATGATGATTTCTGTCTTTGAAAGGGTAGAAAACATTGTGGGAAAAGGAGAAAATGCTGCTTACCAGCATTTTCTCCTTTTCCCACAATGTTTTCAGAAGCTTTTTTACTTAAGGTCTTTAAAACTTGGATTGTGTGGTATGGGGTTAAACCTTTCCCAAACATTTGAAACAGTTTACTGAGGTGAAGAAGAAGGCTTCTGAAAAACATTGTGGGAAAAGGATAAGTGCTGGTAACCAGCATTTTCTCCTCTTCCAACAATGTTGTCGAAGTTTTCAAAGATATACATGTCTACCATCACATGAGCAATATTCAATTTTCTTACAGTTTGGATAAGTTTATTAGTTTGTTCGTCGCATAAAGAGTAAATAAGTGACAAGATTTTTTTCATACCTCAAACTGTTTAGGATCTTGCTGTGCAAGTTGAGCAAGTATTGGCTCCACATCCGCTACCTCATGGGGGAAGACTCGAACAACAACCTTAGGACCCCTCATCTTTAAAGAAAAATCGATAAACACTGCATATCTATCAAACAGTCCCATATTTTAACAATGCTTACAAAAAATACTTTTCAAAAATTGTTACCAGCATTTTCTCCTGGGAAATAAGACTTGAAACAAATCCAATCTTTGAGGCACATCATTATTCAGCAAATCAGCATCTGCAAATGCTTTCAATTCAGACAAGTCAAAAATGTTTATGTTTGTTAAAGGGTTGATTCAATCAATGACTGTACAGACTATTTCAGACATACAGAACCACTGCTACAAGTGTCTCAAAAGAGAAACATTCAAAGGAAAGGAATAGGCCCCTTTGTGTGATATGCAAAAGCCTGATGGAAAAGGAGCCATTATCACCAGCTGTTCCTCTTTTTTCAGCAATATTTTCAAAAAGTATTCAAGAGCAGGGGCTGGGAAATCATAAAAGCTTTAATGTATTACAATACTGGTATACTGAAATTATTTTTTTTTTTTGCACAGTAAAGTAACCTAAACTATCGACAAATATTGTTAAACAGTTTACAGTCCATTTGATTTTAATCTGGAATCTTGGCTAAAGCTCAAATTGGCAACAAGAAAATGAATTATAAAAAGACAAAGGAAAATTTATTTTGTGTTGTTGAATACTGGCCCTGTTGTCTGCTGCAAATTTGTCTTAGGAGGTAATAGTTTAACCCTTACCACACAATCCCGAGTTTTAACAACCCTTAGGAGAAGCCCTTTGAAAACATTGTGGGAAAAGGAAAAAATGCTGGTAATCAGCATTTTCTCCTTTTTCCATAACGTTTTCTACCTATTCAAAGACAAATTCCTTCATCTGAGCCACATTTTCATTGTCGTCTGCAAATTTTTTTAATTTGAAGGTCAGGAGTCAAAGACTTTATCAGGTGTGAAAGAGTTAAGGTCATGTTACACTGAAAAGGAAATAAGTAGAAAAGTACCAAGTAAATAGAAAAGAGTAAATTAATAACCTTTGTGATGAGGTACAAGAATTTGAAGGCCAGATTCTGTAAAACAGGGTCTGCTCTGACATTGCGGCCAACAGCTAGCAGCTTGTTCACCAAATTATCTGATAGAAAAAGACAAGATATTACACAGCGTGACTTGGAGGATATTAGTGTTTTTTTGGGCGTGAAAGATCAAAATTTATTTCAAGTGAACATCATTGGTAATATTTTTACAAGTGGCACTGCCACAAGTGAAAATACTACCATATCATGGGCTCAAGATGAAATAAATTTTGATCTTTCACCATAAAAATTTAATATTCTCTTTACTTCATGCTTCTAACCCTTTTTTGTTGGGACTTGCAAATTACAGGTGAGCTCTTGGTATTTCCATACCAGTGAGTTTATCAATCTGTAAACTCACTGGTCAAAACAGTAAAATTATCAAACCACAATCTGTTAAATCCACCATTATTTCCCAATAAAATACCAAATAGCATGAAATAACAGAAGATAATAAAGACTAAAAATGCTTGTAAAATATGAGTTGATACCAAGATAGGTTACATGTTACAAACTTAAACTTTCATCATTCTTCAGTTAGTTAGAACATTTCAAATTTAAGACCGTAATTTAGCCCTTTACTAAACAATCCTGTGTTTTTATGACCCCTTTTGAAAATATCGAGGGTAAATGAGAAAATACTGGAAAGCAGCATTTTTTTTTTTTTTTTTTTTTACAAAATATTTTATACCTTTTCAAGGACAAATCCAATTATGTGAGCCAGATTTTATTTTGTATCTGCTTATGCTTTCAATCTATACCTTATCATTTGGTAAAGAGTTGAAATGAAGAAAACAAAAAGCCTTACATTGAAAAAAGTTTAAAATCACTAAATTCACTGAACTACAAGTATAAATTTGAAATTTTATATGTAGCTGAGTTTAGCATGAAAAATGTTCAAAAGGGCAGGTCCACATTTTATTTGTTAGCATGCTAAAGCAATAGTTTTGAAATGTTGGAAGCTAGCCCAAATAATTCTAATGAAATGACTCTGCCCTACAGGGAAATTTTATACACTCTGTGAGAAATCAATTCATATGAACAGACAAGCTGAAGAATCAGCAGAAGATGCTAAGTTTTATTACACCCATGAGAAATAATAAAACATACTGGTATTTCTGATTTTCACCTAAAGGACTGTACAAAATTCAATATTTACCAAGATGAGGATCTATAAGATGAGGCTGCTCTTGATATTTGTCTACAATAACTGAAAATAAAATAAAGCAATAGCTAAAATTTTGCCTTTAACACTTTACCACAAGAAAAAATTCTAAACTTGTCCACATTGAAATCATTTGCAGATGACAAATCAAAGGTGGCTCACAAAATGAAACTTACCTTTATTTGAATAGAAATCATTGTATGAAAAGGAAAAAATGCTTGTTACCATTTAAATCTTGAGATTGTGTGGTAAAGGATTAAGGCCTGATCAAATGACTCTTCATGACACGTAGTACACACAGATAAGTATACACAAGTGTGAGTGCACTTACTGTTACAACTATTAAAAATGCATAGCTTTACTATAAGCTGCAATGAATCAGTGATCAATCACTGATCTTTTACTTCCATACCGTATTCCTTCTGCAGATAACGAGCATTTTTTTCCTAAAAATTCCAACAATCATTTGTACCCTTTCAAATACAAATTTCGTCATTTTGAGCTATGATCAATTTGTGTTATGTGAAAGCTTTTAATTTGCAAAAATCTAAAGGTTTTTTTTCTTCTAGTAAAAGGCTGAGCTTTTACTGAGCAATCCCATGTTTCAACAACTCTTGGGGAAAAGACACCTGAAAACATTGTGACAGAATGAGAAAATCCTTGTAACCAGCATTTTCTCAGTTTTTCCAAGATGTTTTCTTCTCTTTCACAGACAAATTCTATCATCTGAGCCATTTTTTATTTGTTGTCTGTATATGTTTTTGATTTTGCTGGTCTAAAATTTCATTGTTTTGTTACGTGTTAATGCACAGCCAGCTGTCCCACCATCCATAAAACAAATGTCACATAAAGTAAAACTACATTTCACCTTATGATATTGAATACCGGTATTAACTCCAAGAGAAGTAAGCACAACTTATGATATTTTTGCTTTTTACATAGATTAAGATCAGACTACCTTTAGAAGACTGTGTTGATCAAGGTCAGATTGCACAAAATATGTAGCACAAACTTGAATCTAAAGTGCAAATTATTCTATGAAAAATTCTACACAAATTTAAAGACCCATGCCTGCTTTAATGAAAATATAGGGCATAAAACTTAAATAAGCTGTCAGATAGGTAGAAAATAGTTTTAGAAAAGATACTTTGTTTAATCTACCACATTATCTATTAATTTTATATTTTGTTTATTTTTGTTTAATATTTAATCTACCACACTGAACACATTTGCAAACGACAAGTTCAATGTGGCTCAAAAGATAATATCTTCTTTGGTAAGGTTGAAAACATTGTGGGAAAAGGACAAAATGCTGGTCAGCAGGACGAACTTTTCCAAATATGTTTTCAAAATCCATCCTCTTCAGGGTTGTTAAAATTCAGAATTGTTTGGTAAAGGGTCAAAATTAAAAAAATCAAACACAGAACATATATTTGCCAGAGTGTATTTCCACTGCAGTTTGATGCTGCTTTTTAAACCATTTTTGATACCAGTATTTTGTTTATTTCCATCTAGGAGTGCACGTATCTCTGCCACCTCCTTCTACCATGGAAACTCTGGTGTCAAAAATGTGCCTTATGGTTTGCTATTTGATTGTTTCTTTCACTTAAACTAGATGATTTTTATTTCCCTTTGAAAACAAAGAAAAATAGAGGGAAAAATTAACCCTTTACCACACAATCCTGACTTTTAATGACCCTGAGGAAGAAACCTTTTAAAAACATTGTGGGAAGAGGAAAAAATGCTGGTAACCAGCATTTTCTCCTTTTCCCACAATGTTTTCTTTCCTTCGAATGACAAATTTTAACATTTGAATCGTTGTCTGCATTTGTTTTCAATCCTGAAGTCTAAAATTTTGTTGTTTGGTAAAGAGTTAAAGAGGGCATAGGACTGTAACATTTGCAAATTTGGGGGTCTTATTTCATGACTAAAACAGTCCATTTGATTTAAAGCAGTCTGCAGATGAGACAATATGCACTACTGCGAAAATTTTAAAGGTAGTCTTCGGGGTTGAATTTAGTTTTTCTACGCAATATATTAGTCGTCCGATATCAAGCAAGATCTTTATGACTCATGAAACAATCCACTTTGATCATCTAATTGTATTCTTGAACTTACATGTAAATTTTTCTAGTGCTGTCTCCGTGGCCATTTGATCCTTGTAAATGTCTGGCAGTGTGTCGATCAATGATTCAACTTCATTTATTTCCTTGAAATTCTCTAATAAGCATAAAACTTCTTTTTCAGCATTGTTTACATCGTCGTCGGCAGCCATGGCTAATCAAAGGGAGATTACTACAACGACCACGCAATCTGCGTTGGCGAGACGCTTTTTTGGACATGTTTATTCTGCGGGCCATTGATGCACCATTTGTGGGACTATTTTTGGGACCTTTCTGGACAGTTGGAGTGTCTGGGAAATATTAGGAATGTCTAGAAAATATGTAGTGTGAAAATTAATAATTAATGCTTGATTGATTTTGTTTTCAGAAATGCTCAAAATTACATATCAAACTGTTATAAATAACAAACTCACCATAACATTAACCCTTTACCAGACGACAAAATTTTAGACTTGTCTAATTTGAATCCATTCAAATTGGTGCAATTTTTCTTTGATATGGTAGAAAACATTGTGGGAAAAGGAGAAAATGCTGGTTACCAGGATTTTCTCCTTTTCCCATATTGTTTTCAAAGGTCTTTTTTCCCTGGGTCGTTAAAAGGCGGCATTGTGCGGTAAAGGGTTTTTAAATAAGAATTTCTTGAAAAGCAAATCCATTTACCTTACAGTTTCAGTTAATCTATGAAACAATGTGATTGAAAAAAAATCTTTTTATAACTCTTATGGTTGCTAAGCATGACTCACTGACCTTTTGCTGACACCAACAACTTATATCAAAATCAGACTGCACAGGACGCAGAGTCTGATCTTGGATCTACACTGTCCGATAAGGAGATATGTTTTCTCCAAAAATACCTTTGAAATTAGAAACGTTTGTTTCTTATTATCGGTTTGAAAGTGTCTTTTCCTTTATTTAGAGGATAAGGGTTAATAGTTGGCCCCTCTTCTTGTCATATGGAGTTACAGTTTTCCACTTGCTTTCTGTAAAAGTTGTCTGTTGGGTGCAATCCGTCTAAGGGTGAAGGATCAGAGGAGTCTCTTTAACATACATCTATACATGTTTTCTGCCAGTTTTTAACCCATTTCATCATTATTTTATCCAACTATAATCATTCTTGTATCTTCATGCCAAATGTTGGACCTGATGGTTGCAAGGTTGCATAGATTAACTCTTTCACTACTAGCTCAAAGAAATTCTGCTTTTTTTCGAGGTCTAAAAGAAGATTTCCACTGCTATTGAATATGAATTACATCATAGTCTAGCATCTGGTAACGGATGGTGTAGATCAAAGATCAGACTGCACATTCTGTGCAGTCTGATCTTGATCGACACCATCCACAAAAAGGTACTAATGTCGTCATCAGTAGTGAAAGAGTTAAGACCAATAGAAAAGCATTTCATTTTTTTGAGACCATCAAAGAAATCACTGTTACGAAATTTCTGGTTCTTAAACCAAAGATTTCTGATATATGTATTTATCCCTATACACACCATATATATCAGTTACTCATCTATGATTACACAACTGACTAAATTCTGAACCATTCTACAGTCCATCAAATTTTAACAGCGTTTTGTCTCCCTGGCTATAAGGATGTATCTTTCAAAAGATTGATAGGCATAGTTTTTATTTTCATCATAAAAAATGTTGTTTATGATAAACAATAGTACATAATTATTAAACCTAACCATGACAGTTTAAAACTCTTTATCAAACAACCCTGTATTTTAACAACCTTGAGGAAAAAGGCTTTAGAAAACACATTGGGAAAAGCAGAAAATGCTGGTAACCAGCATTTTCTTCTTTTCCCCACAGTGTTCTTTACCAGTTCAAAGACAAAAACCATCATAACAGCCACACTTAGTATGTGGTCTGCAGATGCTTTCAATTTGTACAAGTCTGAAATATTGTGGTCTTGTAAAGGGTTAAATCTGGAAGTTGGTCGCTGTAATAAGGATTGTATTGCTGAATGATCAAATGCTCCCACTGAAGGTGAATCGTTTGCTATTCACTGCACAACAAAATGAACTTATCATACTAAATCAACTAGTAAACAAGGGATCTCATATCAGCAATCTCTGGAGAAAATGCTGGTACCAGCATTTCCTCCTTTTCCCACAGTGTTTACTACCCTTCCCAAAACAAATTTCAGTTTTTTAGTCACATATATTTTTTCATCTGCAACTGCATTCAATTTGGACTCGCCTAAAATTTTGTCGTTTGATAGACAGTTAAATGTCATTATGAGTGATAGGTCAAACCATTCTGAAAATTTTGATTTTCTAAAATGTTCCTAGAATCCTGCACCAAGGGCATTTCATCATTTTGATGTTCATCCAGAAGACCTTGGCTGCATTTTGATGAAGTAATCATGTAGATCTAAAAATTTGAAAACAAAGATTGTAATTGTTTCCTTTTCCTTAGAAAAACAAAATAACTTGATCATTTCAATAAACATGTACTTACAAAGTTAACTTCACTTATTTCCTCCTTTATTTTTCATGCTAGAAACATCTTGTTTTGTTTCCTATACAGCCTCATTGGCCTCTTCTTGTTGTGTAAATACAGTTTTTAGCACATTTTATTAAAAGTTGACAAAATATTTTGAGAGACATCGTATTTTGCTTTTGGTATGCATGAATTGAATTCATTAGATAAAAGGGTGACGAAAAGATCATCCAGCTGGGACTCTGTGTGAATCTATACAAGCCATAAATTCAAAATTTTCAAAAAGCCCCAAAACATGCAACTCTCAACAAGAGAGGAATGCCAACCCCTCTCATGAACACAAGTGCCTTTGGTTCTTCTCAAAGTTTCCTCCCCTTGAGCAATGTCAAAATTGTTCTGTTTCCCCTGAATAACTCCAATCATTTTCCAGACTAGGGATCGCTAGTCTTTTGCCATCTACAGTGACCCAGATTCAAATGTAAACAAAAAAACCACAGTTGCCAGGTACTGCCCTACAGAAATCAATTCTTGCTGTTAGAAATCATAATTCTGTTAAACATGACAATATTGACATGAAGTACAAAATCTGTACTGCTCCTATTTGAACAATGTCTACTTACAAAGACATAGACTGAACAGGATGTCATCAATAAGGTACAAGATCTTTGCTTATATATATGGAAATTAATTCAGTGAACTATGCATATCTTGTTCATCTTTACTTATTGCAACACTACCTTTTTCATTCTTTTTCACAAGTGTTGTAGGTCTCATCTAGCTACAAATTTGTCCAACCAATGAGAAATTAAAACAAAAACATAGAAAGTTCATCTTCATGTGAAAACTCTTGAAAGTATTCGAATACAAAATCATTCAATTGATACATTCTTTATTTCCTTTTTTCTATTAAAGATCAGCATACACAATTTTTTCATTGAATTTCCTATTGTGACAAGAAATTGGCTATAAGCAGTTGGTAAAATCACTGGGTCTAACCGGATAGGATTCATTTAAGCAGATTAGACCATTTTTCTACAATGTTGTATACACCTAGGTATAAGGCAAGGTTGAAGTTTTATCTGAATTATCAGGGCAGCTTTTTCAACATTTGCTAGTCTGCCAGTACTTTCAATACTTTGATTATTTCTTAATTCTTACAAAAGCCTCCCAATTTCTTTGTGTTATTCAGACATGATAACTTTTGAGTAATCCAGAATACATATATTGAATGTGGATAAATGAACCTAAAAATGACATATTCCTGGGTCTTTGATTAGCTCTATGAACCTGTATGATGGATTCACAGCAACATTTTCCTTGGCATTTGCAGCACATCGTAGCAATTGGTGCAACATTCAATATTTTTTGTGCGTTTAGCAATGCCATTTTCAGCATCATTTCAGGCATGTAACAGTAGGCTGTGCACCTATTCATGCATCCCTTAAGTTTCTATTTGCAAAACTTCACACAACACTGTGACTCTTTTGATATTGAAACCACTGCAGTGTTTCCACTCACATCTTTTTTGGGAGTGCATGCACCCCCTGGAGTACAAGTTTGGAAGTGCAAGAGAAATTCTGGGAGTGCACTTAATAATGACAATTTTAGAGCATCTATGGAGGAAAGTAAGGGTCTGTTGTATTGAAAATTTATTTTGGTGAGTCTCACTCTGCAGTCATCTGCTCTTGAAAATAATATAGGTAAAAAAGAGATGCTTGTTATGTTTCCTTACTCACGGGACCAGTTTCAGAGGGACAACTTACAACCTGATGGCCAGTAGAATTTTCCATTTCACTGTCAATTTCAGACACTAATACTGGTAAGCTTTGACTTATTGCTTTTTTTAGAGATATTTATGTAAGTTTACTGTTTAAGGTCATTGATAAAGCTGAAAAGACAGTTTGAAATGCCTATGATCGGACGATGTCAAACCGATTTTTGTTGCGTCATGGGTTTTCTCGTTTTTTTTTTTTTTATCGCAAATTTATGTCAATTAGGGTAGAATGTAACTTCAAAACCTGTAATTTTACACTAGAAAAGCAGATTGATACCATTAATACTTTAACCTAAATGACAACGATTTCATTAGCGGTGATAACCAGTGACTTTCACACTTGATACCTATTGTATAATTATGTCAGAGTTTAGATCTTTCAAATATCATGTAAAAACATTACATGTTGCCAGTAGATTCGCCTGTGCTTAAGTTTTGGAGATATTTTTTCTAACTTGTCCCAATTGGCGCCACTAGTGATCGAAAGCAGGAGCCCTGAAACCTGTGCGTGCATGCACGTTTCACTTCATATTTTTGTGCGTGATTATTCAACGAAGTGTGTGAATCACGCACATATGTGCATGAATGGGAACCCTGCACTGGCTATTTCCCCAACAGAAAAAAACACTGGAACAATGTTCAGCATTTGGAGAGGAATGCAGTCTGTCAAAATGACTTGATCACCAATCTTTGATCAGAGTTTGGCTAAGCCGAGTTTCAACAGGGATCATAAATGACACGTTATATACGATACCTGGCTTCAAGTCTAAGCATTTGGGTTACTAACTAAGCGAGCTGCAGATGAATAGATTTACTTGATTGCAGGTTTACCTGATGTACTCGACTGCAGATTGAAAATGAAACAGTTTAACAAATTATAAATGCGGATGGTGTTACAGATTTTACTGTACTTGAAGCTATTACAGCCACTTTAATGATCTGAAGTAAATCAGAGGAGAAAAGTGTGACCGACGTGGGACTCGAACCTACGAGTACGACCCCCGGAACACTAGTACCGCAGCTCTACCAACTGAGCTAGCAGGGCAACTGGTCGTGAGTCTATCCAACGCCGATTACAACAGATCCATGTACTGCTCTGGGCGTCTATTTGGGTAATAACGTGCGTTATTGCTCAAGCATCAAAAACATGCCTTTGCAGCCGTAACTGTCAATACGTTTGCCTTTTTCTTAACGTCCCATCAGGGTGCGTTCAACACTTTGATTATTTTATATTGTTCGTCCCGATTTCGCCCCGTTTTTTCAGCCAGAGACTGTCTCGAGAGCGGGCTGATTTCCAGTGTTTAACGTATCTTCCAAATGTTTTTCTTAAATCTACAAGACGGGCGAATGTAATGTTTTTGTAATTCTAAAATATCCACATAGAATGATTGAAGAGAAAATGATAAATCGTTCACTATTCACGTCAATATTCGAGTAGAATTCACTTTTTCAATATTACGACCTTCTCCTTTGTGGAGAGTAGAAAAAAAAAATCCCGGCATGTGTTTGCGCGTGAATCGAACCGAGGCCCAGAACGTGGGGAAGTTCCTTCTGGTGTCACACCACCGGCTTTATGTTACGCTGAAAATAGAGTGAAATTCACCATCATTGACCCTCTGCTGTACTTAGATGATTGGCAAACCCACAGCTTTGCTGTTTGTTTCCATCAAATAGATGTCCAGTGGCCTACGCAAGAAGCTAAAAAAAATGGCACCTCAATAGAGTGCTTTTATTCTTGCTATTCCACCTTAATTACTATAACTCTTGGAAAAAAAAAAAAACACACACACACACACACACAGTGAAAAAGGCCCTTCGAGCGGTAGGCCCCCTTCCTATATGTGGGCACAGGCACAAAATGGTTCCTCAAGAAATAACAAACTGGCACTTAGTTTCCACAGAAAACATCAAATCAACACCTGAAACATATTTTCTCACATAAAACAGTGCAGCAGAAGTGCTTGCTGTCAAATTTTCAAATGGGACTACTTTTGACTACAACGAACTGGAAGGAGTTCGCAGTGGTGTAACACCTTCTCAAAAAAATGCATACATTTACGTTGCCAGAAGTGACTGCAATTTGGCACGGCATAGCCGATTGTACTCCTTTTGATCGATTTTTTTTTTTTTTCTCCAGATTTACTCTACGTGATATCTGCTTATCCACATCACTAACATACATTAATCGTCTTTGAATCTTTTCTGTCACTAAAGTTTGATCTCAGAACGCTTGGTCAGAACCTAGAGAGGCTTACATAGAGCACTTGTACGGGACTGATGCTGTCAGCGGGGAGCAAACCAGGCTTTTAAAATTAAAAATCGAACCAATGTGTTGATTCAAGGAGGATCCCTGCGTCAGCTTTAACCCTTTACAACACCGGCAATCCCGAGTTTTAACAACTCTAATAAAAGAGGCTTATGAAAACATGGTGAGAAAAGGAAAATTACAGGCATCCATCATTTTTTCCTTGTCCCACCATCTTTTCTATCCTACCATAGACTAAAAATGCTATTTAACACACACTTGATTAATTTTGTCGTTAGCAAATGCTTTCAATTTGAAAAAGAATTGTGTTGTCTGTTTTTTAACTCATAGAATGCTGAATTAATAAAATGGACCTCTTTAAACAGGAAATACCATTTGAAATATTGTCATTTCAAGCTTGTTTTGGCCAGAATGTGCAAAAAAAAATTAGCGGACCGTCCGCAAAAACAACTTAAGTCGGTTCCAGCGCTTTATGGGTTAAGAGTTAGGAGGATGGGATGTACGTAAAATGGCCAACAAAAATTACGGACCGCGCCCTCGACAATTAAATGGAATGCAATCCATTATGTTAAAAGATTTATAGGCGTTTTACTTTAACCCTTTACCACACAATCCCGAAAACACTGTGGGAAAAGGAAAAAATACTGGTAACCAGCATTTTCCCCTTTTCCCACAATGTTTTTCTACCTTTTCCTAAACAAGTTTCAATTTTTCAGTCACATATATTTTGTCGTTTAACCAGTCTAAAATTTTGTCGTTTGGTAAAGAGTTCAACCCTTTCGAAACGATATGGTACTTTTATGACCATGATAACAACATGGGAAAGAAGAATGCCGCTGACCAGCATTTTTTCCCTCATGTGACAATGTTGTCTACCGTACCACGGATAAATCCAACAATTTTCGTCACAGTTGATTTTTGTTTCCAGTGTCTTCAATATGTTGTCTGGTAAAGAGATGAAATTTGTGGCGTGTCTCGCGTGGTTGTATGCAAATGAAGTGTGTTTTATTTCAACCTCAAAGTTTAGCATAAGGCAATGTCTGTTAACCTGTTAAGCAATAAACAATGTTGTCTTATGCTTAAATTAGCGACAAATATTTCAAATGAATGCAGAAACTCCAGTGTAGTCCTATTTAGAGATACATCCTTACAGCCAAACAGAAAAAAAGATGCTTTTGAAATTTGATAGACTGTGGAATAGTTCAAAATTTAGTCAGGTGTGTAAACATAGATCAATTATATCATATGGTATAAGGGATAAATATCTTCGATTTAAAACTGGAAACGTCACAATGATTTCTTTGATCGCCTCAAGAAAATGAACTGCATTTTCTCTATCGGTCGTAATCTATGCAACCTTGCAGCCGTCAGAGGCAACATTTGGCATGAAAATACAAGAACGGTGATAGTTTGATAAAATAAAGATGAAATAGGTTAATAACTGGCGGAGAACAAGTAAAGGTGTATCTTTAAGATATCTTACATAGTACTGGACGGAATGAATCCAAGATTAGTGACTGGACGACGGGCGGTCTGATCATGGGAACCATATTTACTTTGTCGTCTGCACATGTCAATATGGACAAGTCTAAAAATTTGTCGTCTGGTAAAGAGTCACATGTAAATATGCTCAAAATAGTGTCGAGAATACTTGTAAACTCTTTATCACACAATCCCTAGGGAAGAAGCTGTTGGAAAAAAAAAAGAAAACATTGTGGGAATACGAAAAGTGTTGGTAACCAGCATTTTCTCCGTTTCCCTCAATGTTTTTTTTTTTTTTTTTTTACGCTTTCAGAAACAATTCCATCATTTAAGACACGTTTAATTTGTCGTTTGCTAATGCTTTCAGTTTAGACAAGTCTAAATTTTTGGCCTCTGGTAGAAGATTAAATAGCGGTAATTTAGAATTATGCAATTAGAAATTCTTCTGCATAACTTAACAGGACAAGCTTGCATCATCCGGTGCTTTGCATTTACCTTGAATTAAGGTTGTAGCTTTTCAGCGCACAGAATATGACTTCGGCCTCTTTCAACGACCGAAAATACGATCCACTGATTCCCCAAAAGATTTTTTTTAACCCTTAGGCGGCTAAGCGCGACTGAAGGCGCTTTTGCGGCCAGTTTAGATCAAGATCTGGCTACACAGAACGCGCTTGGATCTACACTGCCCGATAAAGATGTATCCTTTCCCCCCCCCCTCCCATGAATAACTTGAAATTGCTATGATTATGTGTTTTATTATTGGCAGGAAAGTTTCATTTAACTTGATTAGCAGCTTAAGGGTTCATTTTATAGGCTTGAGTAAGCAAGCGGACGGCATAGTAACGAAATCGGACTGTACGTTATATGAAGTCTGATCTCGATCTATTATGCTATCCGAAAAAGCACCTGTTTTCGCCTGTGGCACTGTTAGGGTTAACCCTTGTCTTGCTAAGTAAGCGAAATGAAACTTTTCTACTTCAAAGGTATTTTTGAGGGAAAGATACCTCCATATCGGACTGTGTAAATCCAAGATCAGACTGCATGTTGGTAGGAAAAAGGAGAAAATGTAGGTTACAAGAGTACCCTCTTTCTCTACAATGTTTTTGTAGACAACCCAGTCAATTACAAAACATGTATCGCCTGTAAATTTTTCAATTTATAAACAAGTCTATTCAAAGTATTCAAGTGCCAAAGAAAAGTCATAAGTATTCAAATACCATAGAAGAGTCGAACAGTCTGGTCTTGGTTCTACACTGTCCGGTATGGTGGGTTTTATCCTGCAAAAAGTACTTTAAAATCGCAAAACTTGGTGTTTTACAAATGGTTGGAACTTTCCTTTTAATTCATACAGCAATTTCAAGGGTTAGAAATGCAGAGGCTCCACGTCTGGGCGACGGAGAAAACGTCAATAAAACGAAATAACATGGATGTTAGTTTACCAAAACACTGAGAGAGACGGAGCAGTTATTTGTAACAAGTAATTTCTCCTATTCGACTATCGTTTCCAATTATTCTCTATTTGAAAGCATAAAGACGAATTAATTAGAAAGTTAACCCTTAAATTGCTAAGCGCAACTCCCTGAACTTTTGCAGACAGTGTAGATCAAGATCAGACTGCACAGAATGTGCAGTCTAATCTTGGATCTCCACTGTTCGATAAGGAGATGTTTTTCTCCAAAAGAAAGATTTAAAACAAACATTATTCGGGTTTTAACAATTGTCTTGAAAGTTTTATTTAACTTGTTTAGCAAGAAGATTGAAGAAATTAAAGGACTTGAAATGTCGCGGTTATGAGTTCGAATCCCGAATTCGCCAAAATTCTTTCCGAGGATTGATAAAAGTCATCATGACAGTGTTCACCCGTCCTTAACCGTTGAATATTGTTTTTTATTACATAAAACCTCCTTCAGCAGTGTATTAAACCCATGGCTTACTTTCGATAATACACTACTGTATTATCGTTTTTTGGATCCCAGTTCTGATCAGTTTTTAGTCATGAGCGTGTGAGGCCGCAGAAACCAGCCACAGCACGTGCCGGAAAAATGACGTCATTGTTTCTAAGGCGTATACGCGTGGAAAGTTTTTTATTTTCATGTGTAATTAAACCAAAAAAATGCATCTGAAGTTTTTTAAAATCAACAAAATTGCAGAAATAGGTGGAATTATCCCCTTTAGGAACTGTTTCATTCTATTTTCGGTGTAAATGTCAAAGAGCTATCTACTTGTGTATGTACACGTTTGAAACCGAACTACAACTATAAACATGACCCTGTGAACGGTATAAAGGCTGAAGGTGATGATGCAGGATACTTATTTGTCTGTCATTTGTTTTATGTGATAAACAGAATCTCACATACGTGTTTATGTGTTATCATTTTTATCAAACTCGTTGACTAAAATGTATATGACGCTCGCCAAGGCTCGCATCATATAATTTTAGTCAACTCGTTTGATAAAAATGATAATACATAAAACACTCATGTAAGATCCTCTATGACTCTATTTGTTTATTTTTTCAATATCGTCCTTTATTTATCTTTATTTTTCATTTGTTCACTTATCATCTATTTATTTATTCATTTTCAAATTTGTGTGGATGGTCGAGAGTAAAGGTACTATGTTTACAGTAATCGCAGTAGGCCTACTGGCCACAATGATAAAACAGAAATGCTGTTTTAAACCATGTTGAACTCTACAAAATTCGAAAAAATTCGAGACCACTTACAAAAATACGTGATGTCAGTCAAAAAATGTACGAAGCTTTTGCAAAGTGCCTTCTGCAAGAAAACGATTTACTTCAGTCTTATCCACAGATTTTTCTGAAGAAATCTTGTTGTAAAACAGTTAAGATATACCAGGTTTTACATACATACATGTTGTTGCGCAAGTTTGGTATTTACTTTTCAACACCATTTTTGAAGTCAGTATTTTGATAAGTTTTTCTTTACTTAATCCTTTACCACACGATCCCGACTTTTACCGACCCAGTGGAAGAAGCCTTTTGAAAACATTGTGGGAAAAGGAGAAAATGCTGGTAACCAGCATTTTCTCCTTTTCCCACAATGTTTTCTACTCTTCCCAAAATGAATTTCAATTTTTGAGCCTCAGTCATTTTGTTGTCTGCAAAAGCTTTCAATTTTGACTGGTCATAAAATTTTGTCATTTGGTAAAAAGTTAACTCTTCACCGCCTCCAGTCGTTTGTTTCCTCTCGTAGCCGACAATTTCTCAAAGGAAATGTGGGTGCAGTTGCCCCATTTTCGATTGTACCACAGTTTGTGTATTCAGCCTTAAACAGCGCTAATGTACGAGAGATCTAATGTGTGATTTTGCTCACCCCTTCTTTCCACGGATACTTTTCACTCTTAACCATACAATCCAAAGTTTAACGACCCTGGGCTGAATGCTTTTGGAAACATTGTGGGAAAAGGAGGAAATGCTGGTAACCAGCATTTTCTCCTTTTCCTTCAATGTTTTCTACCTTTTCACAGACAAATCTCATAATTTGAGCCACAAATAATTTGTCATCGCCAATTACTTTCAATACAGATGAATTTAGAATGTTTCCTTTTGGTTAACCCTTTACTCCACATTCCCAAATTTTAACGACCCTGAGAAAGAAAACCTTTTGGAAACATGGTGGGAAAAGGAGAAAATGCTGGTAACCAGCATTTTCTCCTTTTCCCACGATGTTTTCTTGAGGCAAGTTACACAATTTAAGCCACTTATATTTGTTGTTTTCAAAAGCTTTCAATTTCGACGAATCTAAAAATTTGGTAAAGGGTTAAAGTCGTCCATAATGATTTTACTAGGGGAGGTAATAAGTTAAATCATTTTGTGACTATAAAAATAAACGAGCGTCGCTCTGGGAAAAGGAGGTTTAATGCATCTCCGTAATGCATCATACCAAGCAAGTCATCACATAACCATGGGTCCATAAAATTCATTTTGTCAAACAACGGACTGAATTCTGAGACAGAATGGTCCATGGACCAGCAGCAAATTTACCAAAAGCAAAAAACAAATATCGACTCGCGTCAACCTGCACAGACATCGCAGATTGACATGAATCGATACTTTTTGCAAATGCATTACACCTTTTACACAGAGCATGGCTGATCTGGGCATTTCCCTTCCGCAGATTTTATGCTATTTTTTAAACATATCGATGCAGATCCAAGATTGGAATGCACGATTTTTTCTGTTTGCAATCTGATCTTGATGAACAATGTCTACCAACGCATTAAAGCTGCCAACAAATAGATTTTAAGTAATGGATGGAAATTGTCGTTTATAAATAAAGGTTGTTGACACCAGAGATTGGTAACTAAACTAAAGCATTTGAAGTGATTTATTTGTTTTGTGGTTATCGACTGAAATAAAAGCACGAATATGAATATAATTGCATTATAAATCCGAGATAAGTGGAAAACGAATGTGGTATTTCAAATTTTCTCCATTAAGTTCCATAACGACACATATCATTCGTCTGATGGTGCCAGAAACTGAATTGTCAAGTCCGGGCCTTGGGTATTGTGTCGCGATATACACTTTCGGAAAAACACAGAGGAAATTCCATAAAGCTCCCTCCAACCTGACATCACATGACGGGAAATGCCGCCGTTGATGGTCACATGATCGACATCTGAGTTTCCATCATTGATCCACATAGATTTAAAGGACAGTAGCGGAAAACGTGACCTATCCATTCTAAAAACTGCATTCTTTACAATAAGACGTGTATGTGTGGAACTTGTTTTGAGAATAAACGTTGCTTTATTGCCATTAACGTACTTTACAGCCATGCGAAGCGTAGATGGATCAATAGTTATTGATTTTATCGGTGCGTAAGGTCTTGACTGATTTAGATTCTTTGGTTGACCTATAAAAACAGATGATCCAAAGGGCACGTAGTCCAAACCATGCGGGGCTACAGCTTGCAAACGGACACGACCGTCTTGAAAAAGAACGAATGTCTGAGAATAACCCCCGGTCCACGGTACTCTTGAATAAATCCGAATACTGTCCACCTTTTTATGAGTAAAGTTAGATAAATTGATCGTCATTGAGCTTGGCTGATCGTCCCAGTGATGCCAAAAGCCAAGTCTAACACCCTCTACAACGATGTCCGTATCAGCATATATCTCAAAAGGCGTTTCTGCAACTGGCTGCTTCATTAAACTTAAAGAATCAAGAATTACTATTTGATTTCTAGATACCACTTCTAACCTTATGTTGTTTTGCCCTTGAACCGACCAGCTTCGATCCGGAATGTTCCAAGTTTGCTCCACGTTAAAAGGGGTGAATACTTTGACCGGTAGTGATAATGTTGCTCCATTTTTGATGTACTTTGGGGTGATTCGGACATCAGTTCGAGGCATATTCCGTAATTTGACTGTCAGTTTTGAGCCAAGCATGCGTTCATCAAGTTCTCTACTTTCTGTGAAAGAATCCAGGCTGAATGTTACCGATATCCTGGTTCGTGTTTGAGTACCAGTCATTTGAAGTTTTGCTTCCGATTTGTCGACCATTTGGCCTGGCATTATTGATATATTTTTGAAGAGCCAGTACGGACTACCCAGTTTACAGTTATCATACCGAGGGTCTCGATTGTTGGAGAAAGAAACATATTTCGGCAAGTTTGCAATAATTTCGAAATCATTTGCGTTGTCATTGTACACTTCAACATGAATGTTATCCTGTTCAGCGCATTGGGTTTCCACTGATTTTTGTACAAATCTCCCACTCGGTATCGAATCTTTCCTAGGTACTGCATCATATCTGATGTCATCAAAACAGTACAAGTGACAGAACAAATCCGTGTATTCGAGAAGATTATCGTTAACTTCCAACAACACATAGTCTATTTCTATTCCCCAACTATCCGTCTTGGTGGCATTAATCAAAATTGTATGCCTTCCTGTCCGCAAGGTAACAATCTCTGTTATGGCGCCAGTCGATCGGAAAATGTTCCATCCAATCCCTCTATTTTCTCTCAGTGTACTCAGAAATGCTCCTGATTGTTTTCTGTCAACAGATATAAATACGCTATCTTCGAAGCCGTCATTTGAATATACTATATCTCTTATTCTTACTTGACTCTCTTCCCGCAAACAAAAGTCAATAACCAAAGACTGTCCTTCGCGCAAATGCACGGAAAAGTTTCCGGAAGCGCTTGATCGTGGTCTGCGCATGCCTTTGGGAGCATAATTTTCCACTTCTATGTAGAAAAGTTTTGCACTTACAACGAACACTAAAGAACAAAACAGGCAAATAATGAACACTTTTTGTAGACACATTTTAGCCTTTTTATAAAATCCAGTGAGAGCACAAAAAGAGTTTAAAGCTTACAAAATATTAAATGCAGAAAGAAAAATGTGAATAAAAATTGCAGCAGTTCGGGAATGTGGCTAATTGTACCTCAACAACATAAAGAAACATGTTGTACACACATTCAAATAATTAAATTTACAAAAAAAAACTATTCACACTTTACCGAACATTTCACCTCAATTTACACATTTATAACAGAACTTTACGCAATCCGGCCGTTCGTTTACTGCAGGCTAACCCTGACGTTACAACGGACGATTTACTTCTGCGGACAGAGCAGAACACAATCAGATTGCTCGGCTCGTTAAATCTGATCTATTATCCACACTGTTCGATATTTGTGAGGCATTCTCACCAGAAAAAGCCAACTAATCCAAAACTTCGGTCATTTTACTGAATGAAAATGTATATTTCATTCACATACTGTGAAAAGGGTAAATTATAATTAATCATGGTTTCTTGATGAATTATGGGCCACAAAAAGCTACGCGAAAGAAAACCCCGCCAAAATAGAAGATCGAGTAGAAACGAATTAATTTTCACGACAATAATTGCTCAACATAAATTACAGAAACGTTAGTTTTCACGCTGTCGATGGTTATTTGTGGTCAAACCGACGTTCAAGAAAGCCTTCTCAGTCGCCCATTGGGCCATGTGTTTTTCAGTTACCAAACGACAAAATGTTGGACTTGTCGAAATTGAAAGCAATTGCAAACGACATATTAAACAAGACTAAAATGATGGAATTTGTTCAAGGATAGAAAACATTGTGTTAAAAGGAGAAAATACAGATAACCAGCATTTTCTCCGTTTCCCAAAATGATTTTAAAAGCCTCTGTCTCAGGGTCGTTTGGTAAAGGGCTAAATCTTGTGCTTCTTTGTTCATCCCGCGTGGCATAACGTGAGAGTTTCCATGGAAAAAGTACTACAGGGCCTCAACCTGGTCCCGGTGAACCAAGAAAACAGCTGAATATCTGAGCTGTCGCCGTGATAATACTGAAACAAGAGCATCGCATGCGGGTGCCAACGCTCGGCTGCGGTTACTTGATTTTCAATGAAAATGCGAGGTCGAAAAAGGGACGTAAATGTGTCAAAAATACTTTGATGGTTACCTGCCTTTGTTGTATAGAGTTCCCTTTTGATATTTCACAACTTATCCAAGTTTGAAGCAAATTTTATATCTTCAGTAATAACAGAGATGTTACAAAATGTCAAAGTTTTTGCATGACGACGCAGAAAACTAAGTCGACGATGACGACGCCAGGGCTACCACAATACTTCGACATTTACTTAGAAAACAGCCGAACTAATAATGTTTAAATCGACATAAAACACCACACAACGAATCAGTCATTCGCTCAAGCTGTCTATGATCGTGGAAGAGGTCATTGGAAATAACTTTGAACAGTCGGAAAGCGAACATATTCGAATCGGAGCAGTCTTCTGCTCTGACTCCACGACCAGATACAACTACATATTTTTTTTCCACGACGACCCGACCTGAAACACAATAACGCCGTGTCGATGTCGCATATAGAACAAGAAAACAGGTTGTAAACAGTGTATCGAAACCTAAGCCTATTTAAATTTGAGCCATGCTCTGTGACAAGGGTGCTTAATGTATTTGCGAAAAGTATCGACCCAGGTCAGCCTGCGCAGTTCGCAGTTGGTCAATTTTCTATATGTCAAAAGACCAGTCTATCTTATGATACAGTCAGTTGTTAGACATAACGGATTTTATCGATCCCTAATTATGTGACGATCTGCTATGTATGATGCATTGCAGGGATGCATTAAGCCCTCTTTTCACAGAGCTTGGCTCATCTGTTTCCGAGCACCAAATGCATGAGACATGCTCTTGCAAAAGGGGATTTAATTCATCCCAGTGATGCTTATACCAAGCAAGTCATCACATAATTATGGATCCCCTGAAGTCCATTTCATTCAACAATCGACTGAATCATTAGGTAGACTTGTCCTTTGACATGCGGAAAATACAAAAATAGCAAAAAGTTTCGGCTCATGTCAGCCTGCGCGGACGGCGCAGGCTGACATGAATCGATACTTTTTGCAAATGCATCAAGCCCCCTTTTCACAGATCATGGCTCAATAAACTCGATCTCTTTCGACGGCTGAAAATACAACCTACAGAAACTCAGAAAGATTTTTATCCTACAGCTTCACTAAACACGTGGACAGTATAGATCCAATATCAGACTGCACGGTCTGTGCAGTCTGATCTTGATCTATGCCGTCCGCAAAAAGCCTCTATTTTCGCCCATGGCCCTGAAACGGTTTACGGTGTCTCAGATATCAAATAGGCAAAATGCAGCCTAATTCCTCAACGATACTCGACTTGATCTTAACATGATCGTCAAGATCAACATATGTTGGCATAGACAGGGTGCGTAGCTGCCTGTACGCAGAAAAAGTAGTTGCGTACACTTTGTAAAAAGAAAGACAAATTTGCCAAAAAAAAAATGTTACCAGAGGCATTTTGTGTGTGTGTGTGTGGGGGGGGGGGGGGAGATTCCCCTCCCCTCTCTCAGCACTTCGCGCCTTAACTCTTTACCATTCGGCAAAATTCTAGACTGGTCTAAATTGAACGCATTTGCAGACGACAAACTAAATGTTGCAGTAATTAGGAAATTTTTCTTCAAAATGGTAAAAAAAAAACATTGTGGGAAAAGGAGAAAATGCTGGTTACCAGCGTTTTCTCCTTTTCCCACAATGTTTTCAAATGTCCCTTTCCTTGGGGTCACTGAAACCGGGTTTGTGTGGTAAAGGGTTAATGCCTTCGGTATTGCTTTTGCGTACTTTATTTTGGGATAGCTACGCCCCTGATAGATGTAATGTTTTGTATAAAGAATAAGCCAAGAGATCACGCAAGAGTATAGGCCTTTTTACGAGTAACAACAATCTACCTTAAAATTAGCCGTGCCCTTCAACGTTTAAAATTAACTTTCAAGCGAACAGATGTAGTGTTTCTGTCAACCGAATTCTGTCAACTCTTACCAGTGAAGTTCATTTTCATTTCGTGGTCACGGTCCTACAGTCTTTTCCCCCAATTTCTTTCCACAGCAATACGCAAGATTTATCTTATCCATGCTGGGGTCGTTTTTTTAGGCGGGGGGGGGGGGGGGGGGGGGGGGGAGTGTATGATCTCAAGACCGCTAACAAATTGGAACGTATAATGAAATTCCCGACAACATTTGGCTTCAAGTAATTTGGGTTGTCAGCTACATGTATGTATTACGCAAGTTTGATCCTTTTGTTAGCAGAAATCGGTAAAGTGACCTCGCAAAATGACGGACAGACTGTCTGATTTCCAATAGCCACCCCTCCCGTACGCCGAGGCATCAATTATCTTATGGTAGTTATAATAATAATAATAATATGTCGTCGATAATAAAATAGGAAGAATATTCCAAAATAGCCAACTCTGAAAAAGTGTTTTTGGTGTTTATACTAATATTATTGCAGATAAAAAGTGATAAATTACACCCTCGGTATGAGACAGGAGCTCACGCAAGAGAACTAGAATCTGTTAAACCCTATCAGGCCATAGGCGAAATCAGGAGCTTTTGGTGACGGCATAGATCAAGATCAGAGTGCTGATTTTGGATGTATATTGTCCTCCTTTTTAGGTCAAAAGCCGTCTAAAAAAAGTCGACTTTATAAATGAACCATGCTCTGGCAAAAGGAGGCTTAACGCATCTTCTTAATGCATTGCACCCATTAAGCAATTGCATAATTATGAATCCATGATAGCCACTTCTTTTAACAACCGACTTTAAATCATGAGGTAGACTGGTCCTTGGAAATACAGGAAATTGACCAATAGCGAAAAGTATCGGCCCAGGTCAGCCTGCGCGGACTGACCTGGGTCGATACTTTTTGTAGATGCATTAAGCCCCATTTTCACAGAGCATGACTCAATGTATCTAAATCTGTAGAAAGATCAATGCTTCACGCAACTTGAGAAATGTGTGAATTGTGTAATACTGGTAGCCTACATGTAGCTTCTACACCGTACTCTAACCAGTGTCACATTATTCGATTTTTTTTTTTTGTCACAATGCTTTTCATATTTCTATTCCCTCTAATATTTCTCTTTTTTGCAACTTGTTTTAATGAATTGGTCTACTTAAAAATAGCCCATATGATAGGTATATTGGTTTATCCACCAGTTCTCCAAACGAAGTCTGAATTATCATGGCACATGCCTTTTTTTTTAAACTTAAAAAGAGAAGTATTTCAAAAGGGATCTAAAGGAAAAAAATCTCAGAGTGTAACGACCAAATTGATCTTTTTCTTCTAATATTAAAAGGAAAAAAAAAAAATCTAACGCATAGAGTGTAGGGAGTACAAAATTTGTATTTCTTGAATTGGTAATGGGTTACAAACATGACATGTACAGGTAAAGCGAAAAGTAACCACTTTAATTGCGAGCACTTAAGTGTGGTAAATATTTTTTTTTACGTTTGTATAACCGGAAATAATGTGTGAGACAACGCCCATGCTTGACATCTACAATCAAAAACATTTTTAGAACGGCGCTCTGACAAACGGGGTTTATCGCATCTCCGTGATGCATTATACAAAGCAAGACATCACAATAATTATGGATCCATTAAATCCATTTTGTCTCACAATGAACTGGATCATGAGGAAGATTGGTCCTTAGACATGCAAAAAAATGACCATTAGCAGAAAGTTTCGACCCAGGTCAGCTTGCACAGGCTGACTTGGGTCGATACCTTTTTTGCAGATACATTAACCCTCTTTTCACAGAGCATGGATCATTTATCAAACCGGGAGTTTTTTGTTTTTTTTTTTATTATTATAACAGATAATGATGAGTTAAAACGATAGCCTTCGAATTCCAAGAACCGAGAGTCCACATACACGTAGCTGCGTATATATATGTCATGCAGGTACCTAGCCAGGAATGTAGTAAAAGTGAAGCCATATATATTCTAAATTTACTTCTCTCTTCTTTTTTCTTTCGTCATTTTTTTCCCTAGCAAAATAAATGTTTACACGATAATGAGCTAAGCACAACCTTGTCAATTTTTTTAGACAATGGCAAATCTAGATATAGATAGTAAGATCGATTTGAATGTAAATCTACTGGATCTAGTCTTAATCTAGATTTGCATGATTTGTTTACAACTGAAAAAGAATCTTATAGAAGCTAGATAGTAAAATAGCTAGAAAGTATTTCGTCTTTTGTGCAAGGTTTCCAAACTTGACATGCACACTTTTCCTGTTTCACACTTTCCTATATATATAGGGTCTATACTTTTCGGCTTGTAAAAATTAATGTGCTCCGCATTCTGACCAAGGAAGGGGCTTGTGCATTTTCGTCTTTTAATTGCAAGGGTTTCTTTCAGGTTGGAATTAGCGTCCATACGTTGGTTCTCTTTCTTACCCTTTTGAGCTATGCCAATGATACTCATACTATAAATGAG
Source organism: Tridacna gigas (assembly GCA_945859785.2). NCBI lineage: Eukaryota > Metazoa > Mollusca > Bivalvia > Cardiida > Cardiidae > Tridacna > Tridacna gigas. Next base: position 26,743,779 of record OX244030.2, read on the forward strand.
CCATGCTCTGTGAAAAGGCGGCTCACCGCATCTGCGAAAAGTATCGACCCTGGTCAACCTGCGCAGGTTGACCAGGGCCGAAATTTGTCGCTTTTGGTCAATTTTCTGTATGTCAAAGGACCATTCTACCTCATGATACAGTTAGTTGTTTGACAAAATGGATTTTATGGATCCGTAATTTGGTGATGTCTTGCTTGGTATAATGCATTACGGAGAAGCATTAAGCCCCTTTTTGCCAGAGCATGGCTCAAATAAATTTTTCGCATTCTGATGGGATAATATACTCCGAAGATACATTGCTTTACACCGGCATCTCCCAGGGAACAGCACAGCTTCCCTGTCGGTAGCCCGTAAACACTTTCATAAATACACTGAACAACCCTAAATCCAAGATGGCGGCGTCGAATCGAAGCCAGTCGCACACGAATACACCCAAACATTACGAAATTACGAATGGAAGCCAGTCGCACCACAAGACAAATAGACACATTAACATTACTTGTTTCCCGTAATGGTTGTCATGAAGGCGGAAAGAATGGAAGTTATTTTGGAAAAATAAATGGTTAAATATATCATCGTTTGTTGTCATTCTATAACAAATCACTACATCTACACAGAGTCAAGACAAACCATCCCTTCGTCATGTAAACAAACCGTGAAGAGTTAAACATCATACAATGTAACGTTAAGAAAATAACTGATGATAAACTAATGGTCACTTGAAGCAACTAATCTAACGGTGGTTTACTTTTGCCAACAAATCATGAAAGGAATAGTACCAAACCTTGAAGTGTTTAAATGAAAGTACGACGAATCGTAGTGACTTTATACACCAAACTGCACGTTTTACAGAGTTTTCAGTGATGTCAGTTGTTTTCAGTGTGTTAGGGCACTCAGAAGGAAAATTCGATTTTCGTAAGCGAAATCGATCCGTGAGGACATGAAACTGGAAAATTTCACTTGAATACACGCTGGAATGGTAAAACTGCACAGAATAATAAATTTGTCGTCTAGTCAAGTGGCAGGGCACTTGGAAACTTGTTCACAGCTGTGCCGAATCATGTCACCAACTCGCCTTCGGCTCAAGGGCGATATGATTTGCCACAGCCGTGAATAAGTTTCCAGGTGCCCTGCCACCTAAGTGGACAACTGATACTATATCCATGGGACACAATACGAAGCACTGCTAGTCTCAATAACGAGACAATTACTATGCATCTTATTTTTATTTGGACATTTATTGTGCACCGCACCGACTCAAGTCCGTTGTGAGTTTTCCAGTAGCAAAGCTACAGCGCTGTACTGACTTTCTGTTTCGTCTGTTTGATCTGTATTGCAGCGAAATACAACTAATTCTCAGTGACACACATAACAAAGGACTAATTATTAAACGTTTCTTGAACATTACCTTTATTGCTCGTAGAAGTCTTTTAAAACCTGTAAATCTCGAAAAGAACTAACGAAATTTATCGTATTTGGCGGTCATTTTGTGTGTATTTTGGGGAACGTAAACACCTCGAGTAACAGATGATTTTTTCTTATGTTTAGCGTTTAAATTGAAAATATTTGTATTTGAAACGAAGGATCATTGAGTACTTTAGCAACACCTGTATGTTCAGGTTTTAGTTTTGTCCTCTACATGTGAAAATAAGAGAGTTCCAAAATGCGCACAAAATCTGTGCGCAGATTTCAACTGGTCTTTTTTTTCCCCATGATCGTCTCTGTACCCGGGGGCGACCAATCAAAAACTAAAATCTCCTTCGTGCACAGTTATCTGAACTAGATGCACTGCACGCTTTACGCAAGTCTGGTGCCCCATCGTACTTCAAGAGTACGATAACGTATTGTTAGGGGTAGGTAATCCAGACTAGCTTTACGCAGTCATGCCAGTTGTGACGTCATGTAGGTGACGTCAAAATCATAGAGATCTACGTATACAAGTTCGTGTAGATAGATACATCTAAGATGCGTAGCTTTTTGTGTTCCAGTTTCTTTGCCATTCTTTTTTTATTGCTGATTTGCGACGTTTTTCTTGGCCATACGGAGGCGCTAAAAACAAGACTAGAAAGATCTATACGGGCTTCTAGATGGCGATATTCTAAAAAGGCTTTTAAAAGAAAGTTCCAAGAGTACTACAGGTGTAAAGAGAAATCGGAGAAAGTCGGAAAGAAGCTTACAGATACAATCACTGCTATATTAGCGCTAGAAGGTCAGCGGGTCGACTTACCGTGTCCGGTATGTGTACGCCCTGATCAGACGCCGAGGGTTCATTGGCAACGCATACGTACGGCTGACTCTAGTATGGCTAATATTCGACAAGGTTCACATGGAATGAAGGTCAAAAAAGATCTTACGCTTGTGATTAAATCTGTTGATCTTATACACGCTGGACAGTATTTTTGTATTCATGAAGGAGATGCTGTTATTATTTACCAGGTAGACGTTCTCTTTAGGGAACCGCAAAGAACTGTTTATGAAAATAATACAAGAACTCTCCTTCGATCACAACGCTTGCTGGATCATAATTTAAAGGTAAGCTGCCTTTTACATCACAGATCTAAATGCTTTTCATAGGCTTTCAGGCTCAGCAGGTTTAAAACATTTCAAAATAATTCGCAAATCCATATATCGACACCTTAAGCATAAGCCCATATTGAAGTGAAACTGAGGAATGTACATGTATTTTAGCCTTCTTGTCACTTTGAAAGACGACTTTTCAATGGCTTAATTTTCAGCACAAAGCTATAAAAGAAGCATGTGTAAACCAATCACTAAGTGTTTTGTATGAGAAGGTCAGAAAAGCATTTTTGACGACAAATACGCGGGGGGGGGGCGGGGGGGGGGGGGGGGGGCGGGGGGGGGGGGGGGGGGGGGGGGGGGCGGGGGGGGAATCAAAGCGCTGAAGGCCTCGGCATCAGAACGGGTGAAGAGGTAGGAAAATGAGGTCCAGAAGTTCAAAGTTGCTATCACGTTTGTACAGGCTTAAAAAACTGCTATCACATTTGTACAGTAAAATATCTACATGTCTCACACTGACAGTCTGTGGATTTGACAACAGAATGGAAAAACATAAATTTCTAAAGGCCACTATAATGAGTATTTTTGTATAGCCTTGGTCTCGTGGTCTTTATGGATTGAAAGGAGATAATTTTCAAAGGATTTTCTGCTTTCTATTTTCTTCCTTTACGTTGTTAGGCAACAAATCATGGTAACAAACCAAAATGAGCAGCGTGCAACAGCGGGGAATATTTCTGGAGAGTGCAAAAATCCACAATGGCCAAGCAGTGATTCATATTTTTCTTTCATTTTACCACACTGAGTCTATAGGTTGAAATAGTAACGATGTCCTTTGAGCAATGACAAGGAAAAACACAGAGTTTTTAAAGGCTAATATCACAGAGCACGATTTGGTGTCTGAGAAGACAATCTTTTACGTATGTCTTTTTATTTTTAAGTTTTGGTTGCTATGGCAACAATGCATTCGGGCTCCAATGCTCGGTTGATTTTCAGTGAAAACACGAAGGTGAAAAAGGGGCATAACTTGATAGTTATTTACCCTTATTGTTTATGTTTCCCTTTTGATAGTTAACAACTTGTCCAAGTGTTAAGTAAATATTTTCAGTAATAACAAAGATATTGTAAAATGTCAAATATTTTGCATGACGACGACACAAACGACGAAGATGATGACACTAGGGCTATGAAAATACCATGTCTCCAAAAACAGTTGAGCTAAAAGTTCTCAGTCGAAAAAGGGGCATAACTAATTACTTTGCCAAAAATATTTTGATGGTTACCTTCCTCTCTTGTACTGATATAAATTCCCCTTTTAATAGTTAACGAAAAGTTCAAATCTGAATTAAGTATCTTCATTAATGACAGATATGATAAAATGTCAAAGGTTTTGAAAATTTAAAGCAATAGAAAAAGGGCATAACTGTGTCAAAAATATTTTGATGGTTACCTGCTCTGTTATATGGGTACCCCTTTTGACAGTAAATAACTTGTACAAGTTTGAAGTAAATATTTTCAGGAATAACAGAGATATTACACATCGTTGAAGTTTTTGCACGACGACGATGACGCATAGGCTTTGACAATAGCATGACGCAAGACTACCAGTTGAATAAAATCATATGGATGATACAAGACTGCTCAAGATACATTTCTATAAAAGTTCATTCAAAATATCTGCTGTAAATGCCACTTTTCAACTTTCGCATTGAAAGTCTATGGGATCTCCAAGTTGCCATTATCAACCAAGTTGGAAAGCCGATTTTCATGAACAAGAGTGCCGTTGGACCTAAATCCTCATCAGAGTAAAGTCATCTAGGATTGATAAATTTGAAGAGCTCCAGGTTGTGAATATGGAAAACACAAATGAGCCATGCTCTGGCAAAAGGGGGTTTAATGCATCTTCGTGATCCATCAGTCCAAACGGGCCATCATATATTTATGGACCCATAAAGTCCATTTTGTGCAGCAACCGACTGAATCATGAGGTACACTGGTCCTTTGACATGCAGAAAATTTGCCAAAGCAAAAAGTTTCGACCCAGGTCAGCCTAAATACCTATGGAGATCAAGATCAGATTGCACTGAATGTCGAGTCTGATTTTCAATATAAAACGCCCACCAGTGACTTAACTCTTGACCACACATTCTCGAGTTTTAAGGACTCCAAGGATATAGCCTCATGAAAACCTTTTGGAAAAAAAAAGAAAATGCTCTCTTTTTTCCTACAAGATTTTCCGCACTTGGGTCGAAATGGTTATGGGCCGAGATGTCATATCTGGACAATTCTGACAGGAAGAAATAAGGCATATATACCAATCAAATACATACTTATAACTTCAGACACGAGGTGCACAGTAATTTTACGAAAATTAAAATCTTGCTGAGGTTTTGAGACACCGTTTTCAGAGAAAGAGCACATCGTCATTATTTGTCATTCACATGGTGTGTAGAAAAAGGATAAACGAACGATCCCGCTTAGTGCTCGGCAACAGCACTCGTCACAACTCGGTCGATTGCGTACCTACATTAAAACATTTGATCAACGATCACCCGAGGTTTGCCAATTGTTTCTTTAACTGTTAAGCGCAGGAATTTGCAGTTATGAATAACCTCACGAGGGCCCCAAATTCTCAGTCAACATTTTCGTACGATTAAAATCGCACATCTATCAAAGTTTGTTGTGAAATTAAACCTTACTGTGATGTTCAAATCGAAATATTTTATTATTTAAAGGGGTCGTTTCCTTCAGCGTAGTGAGAGGGATTGCAGGCGGTACTTTTCACCTTTACTCGTGTTTTTCCGTAAATGCTTGATTCGGGTTTTTCCGTAAATGCTTGGGGTTGAAATTTTGGTATACGATTCCTATGGCCTTGGGCTTGGCAAGCCAAGCCCAGGCCAAAAACTATAGAAACAATGATTGAATAGTTTATTGTCTATATCTATTATCAGATGTTTTATTAATTATACATTCAATGCGTGATTTGAATCTACTGGCGAAGATTTATACTTGATTTTCTGGCGTTTACAAATTTTGTGTAATATTTCCAGAAAAGAAATATTTCTGAATCTATCTATCAACTAAATTTTGTTACATAGCGTATCTGGCCTCGTAGAATCCACCAAAACTAACATCTTTAAGGTGTTCACCCAAGAAAGGGATTAAAGGGGGCAAATAATCGCCAAATGCATTTCAAGCATAGCCATTTATTGTAATTTTAGTTCAGTGTTTGTAACCACCTTGTATACATATATTTGAACTCCTTTGGGACAAAAATACGACTAGACTTTGCACACAACAGAAAACTGGACTCATCAGTGTTGACTGCACCAAACTTTTTTTAACAGACGATCAAACGATCAAAATCAGGAAGACCCTTTACAAAATAGGTCATACCTCCATCAACCCAGCCAGAAAACATACGAATCATTTATACTGGTTCGTTCCTCTCTAACTCTCTCGAGAGTGTTTATGGACGTTGTGTTTACAGAACAAACCAATGATGAACAGGTAAATTATTCTTAAAGCGGGTTTCCAGACCATCAATATTGATACTTCTGTCAGAGTTTCATGCTTAAAGAGAGATTAGCCTAAATCATACACTAACTTTGCCTTGTGCACAAAAGTAACCTCCGCAGCACAGGTAAGTAAAGGTTTGGAGTCAGGTGGAGTTGCAGGTTCGGGTACTCTACCTGCCAGCTACCTGTGTCTGAAACGTCCGAAGCCTTTGCAGCTGCCATCTTACTAAAATACCCCTATCTTACAGCAGAATTTACTCCAGAGCATATATCACTCTTTTCTTTGCTGTTACCTGAGCATGCATTCTACACCAAAAGTTTACCTGGAAAAGCCTCTTTATTTTACTGAGATGCTGTTTGTTATGTCTTTTTATGTTTGGTGCTATAGAAATGCCTGATAGAACTAGGTATATGACTATGTATTCACTCTTGTAAATGTTGGTAAATTTACAGCAAAAGGGAGGTTTTGGTATTAGGGAGCCTATAGTTCACCCCTACACATTTCAGAGACTGCTTTTTTTTCTAATATAGATCAAGGCCTTAGGTTGAAACATTATTTTCACTTAAATTTAACCTTTGAACTGCACGACTGTAACAATCCCTTCAGTGGTACCATAGAAATAAATTTAATGGTCATGCATATATTCCACCAGCCTTAACTCAGAGGTTTAGCCAGAACCACCTAAACATTGATGTAGTCAAATTTAAAAAAGGATGCTCAATTTGGCACCAAAAATTACACAACGTATTGATGTCATCACGAACAAAAATATTTTATTCCATCAAGTGGATAAAGCAAGTATTTATTTGGCTAAAACATCGAGGGTGTCCATATGGGGGTGTCGGTGTTAGGTGAAGTTTACTCTAGCTCATAGATCTCTGTCATTCCGAAGCTTGTGAGTTTACTTTTTTGCCCCAGTATCTACAGGAACGTAGTAAGCAGGGATTCCTGATGAATTATTACGCTTTCCGAGTTAAGTGTGCTAAATTTCACCCTTCAGCTGCTAAGCGCGACGCAGTGCGCTTTTTGAAGACATTGTAGACAAGATCTACTGCACATATCTTGATCTCCATTGTCCTATAAATTGAGATTTTTTCCATCGAAAAGAAGTAGATCTTGGAATAAAATGGGGGGGGGGGGGGATGGCTCTTTCCATCAGGTTCGAAGTTTTCATTTTTATGAAAAGTTTTACGCTTAAAATATGATGGAGATGGAGCTGTCTTATCAAGTGATAAAATAATGTTTCGCATGTTCCCATTTTTTTTTTATGTAGCATAAAACGCACAAGTTTGCGCTACGCCCTTTTCTTTACTTGATCTATACGTTGACTTGGCTACCTTTTTGACCGCACATTTTCGAGAACAAATCACTCCAGTGATAAAACAAAAACAAAAAAACAGGGTTTTGCAAACTGCGGTTTTTCTTTTCAGAATATCTAGATAAAATGTAGATTCTAGATCTACAGAGTAGCGAACAGTAAAGATTATCTGACAAGACGTTCTGTGTGTTTGGTTGATGCACAATATGTGCAAAAACAACTTACATTGTGTTTAATTAAATAGCATTTTGACACTTGGTCGCTTTCGACGGCTGAAAATACATTTCATTGAAACTTTCTGAAAGTCAGAAAGATTTTGCATCCTGTACGCTTGATCACTATAGGCTTGATCATACAAGCGGATGGTTTACATCAAAGATCAGTGCAGTCTTAGTTTGAAATATAAGGTCCGAAAAACCTCCTGTTTTCGCCAAAGGCTAACGGTTAAATCCCGTATTCTTTACAATCATCCTCGTGGATCTAGTATTTTATTCTTGAATATGGTTTAACCTCGTTCCTCGTTACCATTTAACATCAACACTTTTTAAAACTGAGCCATGCTCTAGAAATTCCAAGGGTGTTTAATGCATAGATCTGTGATGAATTATATCAATCAAGTGATCAATAGTTATACAAATTTTAAGTCATTTTGTGTAACATCAAGCTGAATCATGAGATAACATGGTCCTTGGTCATGGACATGCATAAAATTTATCAATAGCAAAAAGTTTCGACCCATGTGAGCCTGCACAGACTGCGTAGGCTGACGTGAGTCGATACTTTTTTGCATATGCATTAAATTCCCTTTTTACAGAGGATGGCTCAGATTTATTTGCAGTCTGTTCATTAATTTAAACGGCACACATTTCATTTCTTCATTGTGAGGTTAAGAGCTCTTGAAAACAGTCTTTCTAGATAGATTGATACGGTGGTTTTCAGTATTAGGCCATAAATCAAACCCTAATACCCCGCATGCGACTCGATTTTTTTTTTTCTGTAGATAAGACAAATAATCTGTAAACGGGTGATGCATGGTCTACCATTTCAGCGCTTACCGCAACTCTTCTTGCTTTTGCAAACGTTTCATTTCACTTATTTAGCAGGCTAAGACTTAATTAAAGGTAACTTTTGGCTTAAACGCTTCATTCCACTTATTTAGCAGGTAAAGGGTTAATAAAAGTAACTTTCCCTTGTTTTTTTTTTGCAAGGTTTTCACAGAATGGTCGGACTGGGGAGAGTGTGATCAGTGTGATAAGCCAGGACGTCGACTCAAGTTCGGTACTTGTATGGTGCAGAAGATTGATGACAACAAACCAAGCAGACCTGTCGATATACCTATTCTGCGATTGTATCCAAATGGCGTCCCGTGCAGATCTACTGTGCTAGTTAGAGAATTGGCTAATCTTAAAGGTATCCGAGATAGAAAAAGCGAAGTCATTGTGGGTAAATATTCTGATTCCTCTCAGTAAACCATCTTTCATCTATTTACTTTCCAGTTCATTCCGTTATGACTTCTTACTGATATTCCAATGACCAAGTTTTTCAAGATACGTCTTTACTCGTTTTCAGCCAGTTTTTATTGAACTATAATCATTCTTGTATCTTCATGCTAAATGTTCCCCCTGACGGTTGCAAGTTGCATAGAGTACAACCGATAGAAAATGCATTCTATTTTCTGGTGGCCATTGATTTAAATAACTATTGTGACGTTGTGATATATAATTATGTATTTATCCGTCGTACCATATTTATCAGTAATTGATCTATGTTTACACAGCTGACTAAATTCTGAACCATTCTAAAGTCTATCAAATTTCAACAGCATTTTTTTCCCTCTTGTCGTAAGGATGTATCTTTAAACCAAGCTATCCCCATCCTCGTTAACCCAGTTCCGATGTATTCCGTAAACTACATCCATCGCCCCTGGGTTATCTCGCGTATGTTTTCTCGTTCTCATGAATTATTCATGAGGCATTATGATTGGTAATTTCAGTTTTTCAGTGAGAAAATTTAATATATTTTTATCAACCACATGCCATCATTTCTATTTTACCTCGTCTACAACCAATCAAATCGACGAATGTGGTTCACGGAGTACATCGGAACTGGTCAACGAGGATGGCGTCAGCTATGCTACATAGCCCTAAGGACTACAGCAGCACGCTGTATTTCTGAATATTTGCCTTTATATACAAGGATTTATAATGTCTGCCTAGGATTATCGTAAGGCAAATGCCACAGAAGGAAGGCCCACCGGCGGCCGCTATATTCGTTGATAATGATGTGGGTTTTACCCGGTTTATTGATATTAACCGAAGAAATGTGATTATTCTCCACTACAACAGAGTATCGTTATGTTATCGACAAATTCGATTGGCTATCGGGTGTAATTCGCAATCTTATAAATATTCATAGAAACGACGGTTTCGCAATTGAATGTCCCAGGGGTGATGAATGGTAATACTTCACACCTGGGTAAACGAGGGCGAGTTATCCCGTGCTTTCATGACTCTGAAGAAAAACGTCTTCAAAACTGCATAAACCCAGATTTTCTTTTTTCTGTCTGAAAGAAGTCTGTTGATGTTTTGTGAGGAAAAATCGTCAGACTGTGACTGTTCACTCTAAGCTCGGGATGAAATACGAATCAGCGACATTCGAAACCATGGTCCAGCGGCTCTATCAGGGGTCCTGTGAGTCTAAGTAGATGTGTGTTGGACTCATGACTTGGAGGCCCCGGGTTCGAGCCTCGCTGGATCCACTGGGTTTTTCGTGGGAGTGTCCTTGGGAAAGACAATTTAGACCTTTAGCGTAGTACTGGTGAAACCCAGCAAATACATGAGTATGTGAGCTGTCGACGTGATACGACTGAAATAATGTTGCAAGCGGCGTAAAACACAATTCAATCAATCTATCAACTAACCAACAGCTCTACCGACTCAGTCATTCTTGTGTGTTCATAATGTATTGATCCCTTCTAATACGGATACCTCGGGACAAATTGGGACAACTATAGAACAAAAAATTAACCCTTAACCTGCTAAATAAGATCAATGAAACATTTAAGCCGATTGCAAAATCAAAAATGTTGCATTTTGTGTGGGTGTGCGTGTTCCTTCTCGGACAGTGTAGATCTAAGATCAGACTGCACGTTCTCAAGGTCCCTGCTTCGCGCTTAGCAGCCTGTGGGTTGAAAACTGCGAGCGCCCTCATGTTTTTACACGTAGCTTTATCTGTATCTTATCTGTGAAGGCATCTTTGCGCGTGAATGAAAACTATCAGTTATAACTTATTGTTAACCCTTACGCTGCTTAGCGCGACTCCCTGACCTTTTGCGGACCGCGTAGATCAAGATCAGACTGCACAGAACGTGCAGTCTGATCTTGGATCTACACCGTCCGATAAGGAAATATCTCTCCTCCAAAAAAAGGAAAATTTGAAATAAGAAAATATGGGGTTTTACGATCGATTCGAAAGAGTAATTTCTTTTATTTAGCAGGGTGCGGATTAAGATTTTTTTCAAGATCATGCGACACGAAGTCTGGTTGTATACAACTTTAAATTATCGTGGGAAAATGAGAAACTGCTACCAACATTTTCTCCTATTCCAACATTGGTCTCCGTGTTAATATAAAAAAAAAACACACACACACACATACACATTTGAGGCACCCTTTTTTTTTGCTGCAAATGCTTTCAATTCAGAAAGTTTGTAGGTTTTTTGTAAAGAGATAATCACAAGTCACCATACATCAATAAACAGCATTTTGATGTATGACTTTTGAAAACAATGACAGGTGGTGAAATAATTGCCCATATTGCTGAGGCTTAGTTTTTTACTGCTGATGTTGTTGTTATTATCTTATTATTACAGGATCTTGTCAAAGATCATGCCCAACAGTACCACCGCCAATTAAGGTAACGGACAGCAGCGGAAATGTGGTTCAGATAATCGAAGCCGGATATCACCCAATGGGAAAGAAGCCCGATATGCCACCCATGGTCATCCGGAAGGTTCGCCATGAAAAAGAAAAGTCACATCTTGTTCTGTCATGCCCAACATCCCAGAAAAGTAAAGTTCGATGGCAAAGGGGCAATAGACCGATAAATCCCGCCACAATACGTCATCAGACGAGAGGTAGAGTGTTTGTTGATCGGTTAAATCGTCTGCACATCAGGAAGTTACGCAGACACGACAGCGCACCATACAACTGTTGGATATGGCAACAGCATATTGCAACAATTAAAATACTTGTCTACCAACCTTTTGATGAAAACATAAAACATTACATCACTTATGGAGGACTATTTTTGACAGTTATAGCTTTCCCAATTTTTTGTGTTTTCAAACTCTGTTGTCGTAAACGGAAACGACCAAGTCAATCTAACTAACACTTAACTTCTTAATTAAACCATGCTCTGTGAAAAGGAGGGCTTAATGCATCTGCGAAAAGTATCGACCCAGGACAGCCTGCGCATTCCGCGCAGGCTGACCTGGGTCACCTTTCGCTATTGGTCAATTTTATGTATGTCCAAAGACCAGTCTACCTCATGTTAAAAATTGGTTGCTAATGAAGTTGCTATTATGGATCCATAATTATGTGATGGCTTCATTGGTACAATGCATCACGGAGATGCATTAAGCCCCCCCTTTTGCAAGAGGATGGTTCAACTGTAACGATTTTCTGCGCAGTGCAACATTGTTTTCACGTTGTACTCATCCGTTACAGGCCCATTAGAGACTTAAAGTAAATAAATACCAGGGTCAAATTGCGAGCAAATTTAGCCCTTCAGGTGCTAAGCGCGACTCACTGACCTTTTGCGGACAGTGTAGATCAAGATCAGACTGCAACGTGCAGTCTGATCTTGGATCTACACTGTCCGATATTGAGATATTTTTTCCCCAAAAAATAACAGTGAAATAGCGAAATTTAGGTTTTCACAATCGGCTTGCAAGTTTCATTTATTCAGCAGTTTAAGGGTTAATTTACACCACTTAAAAGTGTGGATATTATTTTCATCCTGACAATGTGTTACAGTACAGTGTGTCAAAGTTACCAACTTTAATTCTAGTTTTAGAATTCATTTTTATTTCCAGCAGCTGGATATTTGATAAATTGTACTGTACCACAAGGCAGACTCATAATAAATACTATGAATTAAATTAGACTGTATATCGACCCCCGCTTTGTTTACTTTTGGCCGCTAGTGGGTTTTTAACCTCTTCTACACGCATCTTCACCTACATGTATCAATGCAATAACGCATCTTATTAAAAGTATGTACCATCTTGTTAGCATATTTATGTGCTCTGTAAATGAACCGTCTTCTCATCACATACAACCATTGCATTCTGTTGGTAAAACGGGATGGCTTGTCCGATGAACGGTATTTATGTCAGGAGGTTGCGTTATCTTGTTTACGGTAAATTACATAACCTTCTGGCTCAGTTACATGTTCACGGTGTGTAATAAACATATGAGCCATGCTCTGGCAAAAGGGGGCTTAATGCATCTCCGTGATGCTTGATACCAAGCAAGTCATTACATAGTCAGGGATCCATGAAACCCATTCTGTCTAACAATCGACTGTATCATAAGGTAGACTGGTCCTTGGACATACAGAAAATTGCCCAATAGTGAAAAGTTTCGGCCCAGGTCAGCCTGCGCGGACTGCGCAGGCTGACCTGAGTCGATACTTTTCGCAGATGCATTAAGCCCCTTTTCACAGAGCATGGCTGATATGTGTTTTAGTCATCAAATGGGCACAATTTTCTGGAGGCAAAAAAATACTATTTCCTGAAAAAAAAAGTACTGAGGAAATGGATAAAAACACAGTCCAGTCAAATTCGGCACAAAAAAACTTATTTAAATCAACCAAATTCGTTAAACCTAGGCCTCTATTCATTGCTCTACACTGCATTCGAAGTCTTTTGCCTAAATTTAGAATGAAACACAATTTCTGGTTGGCTATATCAAATGATTTAGCCTATCAGAACTTGTGTTACTTTGAAATTCAGAAATTATTAGGATTCAGAATAAGAAAACTACTTAAAATAGTTGTTGAATACAGCTACAGGTCTGTTCTCTTTAGCATTTATATCATTTACACCGATATTTACAAACTGATATCTTGATCACTCATGTATCCGAATTTTCGGATATCGAGATTATTTCTTCACTAAAACATATTTTGTTCGTTTGTTTGTTTGTTCGTATTAGAGTTTAAGGCCGTTTTAACAGCTTAGGTCAGTGCACCTACGCATGTGTTCCTGACTTTCTCACACCAGTACAAACACAACTTACTTTCTACTTTTCTCACATGCATCAGAGGTGAGAGGCGAAAAAGCAAAACAAACAAAAGAACACGCCTGAAATAAAGTTTGCCTCAAACGGGTATCCAATCCATAACCACCAGGTGACAAGTCAGATACGCTAACCACTGAGCTAAAACATATTTTGTGGGCACTCTGCCGGATAATCCCGTTGAGACAATTCTGATCAGTAGGCCTACCCACAACATAGGTTTTCGTTGCCTACCAAACAAATATGACTCGTTGAATCACAAAATATTCAAGTATGTTCGATATGATAATTATTACATAGATAAATACAGTAAAATGTATATCACGTGCATATAATAAATTTATAATATAGGGATGAACTTAAGCCCTAACCTGCTATATAATCCTATATTACTAAAATGAAACTTTCAAGTCGATAGGTAAAAAAACCCAAATATTGCTATTTCAAAGTTTGTTTGGGTTTTTTAATGGGGGGGGGGGGGGGGGGGGGGGAGGAGAAATAAAAATTATTTCTTTATCGGACAGTATAGATCAAGATCAGACTGCATGTCGTCTTCATTATCACAGTAATATCAAACGACCATACCTTTGTTGTTGTTGTTGTTTTAGCGAACAACATATTTGTAAACGAGATTGTTGTCTTAGAAAAGGGATACTTCTGAACACATAATAGAAAATACTTCGTTTTAACCCTTAACCCTTTCAGCGCCATAGGTGAAAACATGGGCTTTTGCGGACAGCATAGATCAAGATCAGACGGCATGGAACGTGCAGTTTGATCTTCGATCTATGCCGTCCGCTTGTTTTATCTAGCCTATGTGGTAAAAATCTTTCTCCATGTCAATGGATGGTATTTTAAGCTGCTAGAAGAGGTCAAGTTTGTATATTTGGCGCTGAAAGAGTTAAACTGCTAAATAAATGGAACGAAAATTTCCACTCTATAGTGAAAACCCAAATATTAGAGTTGACCCCGCCGGAAATAACATACCGTATCGGACAGTGCAGTCTGATCTTAATCTACACCGTTTGCAAAGGTCCTTGAATCGCACTTAGCAGCCTAAGGGTTAAAAGCTTGGTCCCCTGCGGACGGGCTCGCTCAAAAAAGTCGCCAATTTCTGATAAACACTGACAAAGCTCGGTAAAACAATTTTGATCCACCCCTCGCCCCCCCCCCCCCCCCAAAAAAAAAAAAACATATATACATGATACATGTACGTGACCGCTAATCCCAGTCAAATGTTTTGTTTATCAGCTTAAACAACTCTTCGTTATATGGCCGATAAAACTCCTTCAGCCTCTGAACAAACTTTGGATCTACATATGGTTGAGTCCTCGCTATCTTAGACCGATCGAAACAAAACCATTCGTCTTTGGAATTCTTCCTCATGCAGTAAAATCCTGTGGCTGTATTCAGATAAATGTTGTCGTTTGTGATACCGTGCTCTAATCCCAAAAAGTCCTCAATCATTCGTAATTCTTTCAAAGGCTCTTTTATCAGCTTATCTCCATCCACTACATGTATTTGTTCTTTTGGAAAATATGAATACCATTTTTTCATGTGATCTACATACAGACTTGTGTAAAGTGGTCTACGCGTCAGATCAAGCGAACCCGATTTTTGTGTCACAAACTCTTCAAATGTTTGCGTTATGGAACTTCTCTTACTTTTGGCAAAACGAAAATTCGCTATGGCTCTTGTGACAGGATGCTTAAAAGTTACAATCAATTTGATTGTTTTATTGAACTTGAATATTCGTTCTCTGGCTATGTCAGACTCAAAGTAACCTGGTGTTTTTTCTATTGTTATTTGATCTTCGTACGAAAGAGGCATTTTGTTCAAATAAAACCTCATTCCCTTTTCGTAAGTTGGTTTTTCAAAAAAATGCGCCTCGCCCTCCATTACTTCAATTTTTGGATGGGTGCCTAATAATCTTTTTAATGCTGATGTTCCACTTTTCATAGTGCCAAATATAATGCATTGTGGAAAACGTTTCTTCATCTCACGCTTTCTGTTAATGTCCTTTGACGCCTGAGGTATAATACGCTCGACGATCTGCACAACTTCTTGGCAATGTCGAGTACCAACAGAAAAAGAAATGTATAGAAGTGACCCAAGAAGTATTGATGCAGTCAGAATCCATTTTCTGCTATATATCGCCATTTGCCGGGCTGTAAAGATAGTCATGTAAAGTTTCATTCATCCTGGAAATGAGAAATATTCGGCAACAGATACGCATAGAATTAAAGAAGAACAAAACCCTTTGACTCCAAGGACAGTAACTTATTTTGAACAACTATTAAAAACAACAACTGAATAGTGTGTTACATACGGAATATTAACATGCTAAGCCTTGTGGTTCTTTAATAATCTTTTTATTTTTAAATTCTCCAAATGGTTCACTATGTGATACATGTAACCCGTGGAGTGGATTTTTGATCTTAACTCTTTACCAAACGTCAAAATTTTTGACTGGTCCAAATTGAAAACATTTGCAGACGACAAATTAAATGCTGCATAAATTATGAAATTTGTCCTTGAACGGGTAGAAAACATTGTGGGAAAAGGAGAAAATGCTGGTTACCAGCATTTTCTTCTTTTCCCACAATGTTTTCAGAAGGCTTCTTCTTCAGGGTCGTTAAATGTCGGGATTGTGTGGTAAAGAGTTAAGGACAATTATGACCAACTTTTAGAACGGATACTGTTGCACAGTTTATCTATTATACTTTTTGCCTTGCTGTTTCATACAAGAAGATCTTTGAAGTTTTTCATATCCAAATAAGTAGAAAATACAGCCGCCCAGTCTATTGCGTCCAACAACCGACTGAAATAAGAGGTAAACTGGTCCAGAAAATTGACCTACAGCAAAATGTTTCGGCCTAGACTGCGCAGGTTGACCTGGGTCGATACTTTTTGTAGATGCATTAACTCCCCTTTTCACAAAGCATGAGCATGGCTTATTGTATACTTTTTTACTTTACTGAGACTTTCTCGACAAAAGCAATATTGGCGTAAACAATACCGGGTCTCATTTCTAGAGGCCTGTCTGTTGAGAGTATTCGACACCTTAGGTGCTAATTCAGTTTTCTGTACATAATTGTAATCTATCTACGACGAACTTTTATCCGAAACTACTGAATTTATCGGCAACGGACAAAAAGGTATTGGATCACAACTGGACTTTACATGTTTAGCCAAGTGGCGAAAGACCTGTCCAACATAAATTTTATCACAGCCAGTACTGTCTTCGTATCAAAAAGAATCACAGTCACGTGTGAAAATGTTCAGAATCACTTCCAATAACAGGAATTCACGTAATACTCCCACATCAGTTTAAACATACTGTGTGATTGTTAATGGTGAGAAAAAAGCTCTTACCACGTAAGTATACATAGACTTGACAGTTGAATCTAGAGGTAAATTACTAGACGGTCAGTCATGTTTTGAAATTAAGGATAGAAATACAAACTTTTTTTTACTTGCGACATCACATTGTGCATATGTTATACACATAATGCTTAGCTTATACATGTGTCCAGATATGAGGGATAATTATCAGTTTGGGTATAAAACTATTATCGAGATATAATTTCACTAAACGAACGCCACAATATCTTTACGAATGAAGAATATATGCGTCAGAAATTGAATATTTGGCGTTCACAAACAGAATTATGTCGCGGTCTTGATAAAAAAAACAGTCAGTAACACCTAAAAAGGACAAAACTGATAAAGGTAATTTTCATTCTCCTGAATCTGTTTCTGTGAAATAATGTAAGATTCGTGACGTCAGTTGTGTGACTCCATTTTTAAACCAAACGACTAGATGTGCGCGGTATTACTATTATACCGGTAACTGTATTGCATGCTCCCCTAGGTATGATGCCTTGGTACCATCGAGGAATACCGGTATTTTATAAACATAATTACTGGCTATTTCCTGCTTCTATGTATGATATATTTTTTTAAATAACATCATTGATAATTTCTGGGATTTACAATAAATCAGGGGATATTTTGACTGCGCAAAGGGCTTGCTTGTTGCCCAAGCAAGTTGACCATTTGATCTGTCTTAGGAGAAACTGGAAATAATCTGTCAGTGCTTTCCATTGTCACTTGGATGTAACTGTTCAACATAATTATGTAAAGTTCATTGCGTGTTAAGTTTTGCCAGTTGTTGTATGAACTAGAAAAACACAACGGACACGTGTTTAAATTTGTTTTATTTGAATACTGCTCATTAGTCACTAGTCAGTATTATTCTAGTCTATTATATCTCTAATTTTGTCAAAAATTTAAATAGTCTAAGATATTATTCTTTATAAATTCAGTCTTGCTGAGAATTTATCAACATCTGAATGACCAGCACAATAGCAGAGGAGCGTATGGTAAAGGTGGCATCGAGTTATACACCGCGGTATTTAGCTAAAACCAAAACCGTGGTATACTGCGGTATAGATTTCCTGGTGGTAACCAGCCCTACAAACGACAATGTACACTGAATTGCACTGTAAACGAATTAGAAACATCACAAGCTGTGTATTTATATCGATGACATTACCAGGATATAAAATCCATATTTCTGTTATCCACTGAAAAGTGCGTTCGAAAAGAAAAAATCATAATTTCTATACTGTACTGAGAGAAATGGTAAAGTACACATGTGTAGATCTGAATGGTTAATACAAGTAACAAAAATAGATCCATTACACATACCGCACAAAGTCTCCAGATACCTCAAGAAGTGCAACTACTTGTGACCACGACTCATAGCAAACAAATATTGAATCTACCAATCACATGAAAATATGATTTACATTTATTAAAAGAAAGTGTGAGGTGGGGGGGTGGGGTCACCAGAGTACATACAAACATGTCTCTGGGCGTTTGCGTGTACGCTCTGAAATAAGTGGTGGTCTGGTATGTAGTTTTCCCATTTTTATGTTTTTACTTGACTATTCCCCTTGAAAATAGAGGATCAGTATAAAAACTGGTTGGGTTCTTTGAAATATAGCTGGAAATATATAGGCGTTAAAAATATATTTATATATATGAGCCATGCTCTGGCAAAAGGGTGCTTAATGCATCTCTCTCCGTGATGCATGATACCAAGCAAGTCATCGCATAATCATGGATCCATAAAGTCCATTCTGTCTAACAACCGACTGAATCACGAGGTAGAATGGTCCTTCGACATACAGAAAATTGACCAATAGCGAAAGGTTTCGGCAGGCTGACCCGGTCGATACTTTTCGCAGATGCATTAAGCCCCCCTTTTCATAGAGCATGGCTCATACACATATATTCTTTTAATCGTGGCTATACAGGACGGCAAAATCAGTGGGTCAGAGACTAGCTCGGTGAGAAAGCAGCTTTTTTGAAAGACCCTGCGACTCATTAATTTTTGGCGAGATGTGTACGACACAGGAGTAGGTAGAGCTGCCTACATAGTAATTTAATTAGGGGTGGGTGGGGGAAAAGGGATTATTTACCCCCGTACTTAAAAACTTTTCAAAGCGAAACGGTAACTTGTATATAAACAACTTTCTTCTTTTTTTCAAAATGAGAACAAATATAAAACATGTGCGGTCTGATCCAAGGTCTACGCTCTACGATCTCTGGAATCTTCACGCTACAACATTTTGTGAAAAAAATCGAGCACTTTACAGGTAATAGTTTCATGCAACCGCTAATCCCAGTCAAATGTTCTGTTTATCAGCTTAAACAACTCTTCGTTATATGGCCGATAAAACTCCTTCAGCCTCTGAACAAACTTTGGATCTACATATGGTTGAGTCCTCGCTATCTTAGACCGATCGAAACAAAACCATTCGTCTTTGGAATTCTTCCTCATGCAGTAAAATCCTGTGGCTGTATTCAGATAAATGTTGTCGTTTGTGATACCGTGCTCTAATCCCAAAAAGTCCTCAATCATTCGTAATTCTTTCAAAGGCTCTTTTATCAGCTTATCTCCATCCACTACATGTATTTGTTCTTTTGGGAAATAAGAATACCATTTTTTCATATGATTTACATACAGACTTGTGTAAAGCGGTCTACGCGTCAGATCAAGCGAACCCGATTTTTGTGTCACAAACTCTTCAAATGTTTGCGTTATGGAACTTCGCTTACTTTTGGCAAAACGAAAATTCGCTATGGCTCTTGTGACAGGATGCTTAAAAGTTACAATCAATTTGATTGTTTTATTGAACTTGAATATTCGTTCTCTGGCTTTGTCAGACTCAAAGTAACCTGGTGTTTTTTCTATTGTTATTTGATCTTCATACGAAAGAGGCATTTTGTCCAAATAGAACCTCATTCCCTTTTCGTAGGTTTTCCTTTCAAAGAAATGTGGCTCGACCTCCGTTACTTTAATATTTGGATGTGTGCCCAGTAATCTTTTCAATGCTGATGTTCCACTTTTCATAGTGCCAAATATGATGCATTGTGGAAAACGTTTCTTCATCCCACGTTTTCTGTTTTTATCCGTTGACGTCCACTGTATATAAGAAGGCCTTTCGTGCTCCTGGATCTTTATTTTTTCGTGGAAACGTTCACTAATAGGCGAAAAAGAAATATACAGAAGTGCAACAAGAAGTATTATCGCAACCAGAATCCATTTTCTTCTGTAGATTGTCATTTGCCCGACTGTACAGTTAGCCATGTAGATTTTTGTAATCAGTTCTGAAAATGAGACAAAATATGTGATGATATATATGGATCGAGCCCTTTGAAAATGGGATTTAATGCATCCGCAAAAAATATCTTCCATAACATCCTGCTCAGTCTGCACAGGCTGACATGTGGCGAAGCCTTTTTTTTTTTTTCTCTCAACGTGTAAATTTTCTACATGTCAACAGACCATTCTACCTCAATGATTTTAAGTTGTTTGTTAGACAAAATGGATTTCATGGATCCATAATTATGCAATGATCTGTCAGTTGGTATCATGCATCCCGGAGATGCACGAAACCCCTTTTGCCAGAGCGCATTATCTTAAAAGCTGTGCAGAGTTAAGAAGCTAGGCGTAGACCTACGAAAATGTCATGGTTGACATTTAGCCTCGATTAAAGAAATAAACTAAAAAATATCAACAGTAATGTTTCAGTCTGAGCATTTTTTTTGGGGGGGGGGGGCGGTGGTGGTGTGAATATTCCATTGGATATATATGAGCCATGCTCTGTGAAAAGGGGGCTTAATGCATCTGCGAAAAGTATCGACCCAGGTCAGCCTACGCAGCCTGCCTGAAATTTATGGATCTATAACACTGTGGTGACTTGCTTGCTATAATGCATCACGGAGACACGGAGATGCATTAAGCCCCCTTTGCTAGAGCACGGCTCATATTAAAAAAAGTCACTAGTATTTCGTCGTCTTCATTTCTTATTTTCTATCTTATGTGAAACTTTACCTTTCTTTATCCTTTGAGCATTTTTTCTTCATCTTTTATTTTTAAATTCATTTGCATGTATTTTTTTTTTTTTTTTTTTCAACCTTTTAAGCTCTCTTTACATAAACATTACACTAGATTGCGTCGAATCCAATACAACTGGGCATATCAATGTTGCAGTGAGATACTGGTACTATTCGTTACTTTGCTCAAATCTCAGGTCATTGGGTTGTCAAAGAGCACAAAATTACAATCTCTCCAAACTCAGCGAAGGCAGCTTCACAGAGTTATTCCGCTTCCTTTTCTGTATCAACACGGATACAGAGATGGTTGGTTGAATGGTATTTTACGCCGCTTTCAATATTATTTCTGTCATATCACGGTGACAATCAGTTCATTCGTGTATGTCCTAGGTTTCACAACTACTTGGCGACGGCTCTGAGGTGTTTTGCCTAAGGATAATCCCACGAAAGAATCAGTGCTTCGTGTCAGGCTCGAGCCTCTGGGGCCCCCAGGTTACGATTCCTATACAGTACCATTGAATCACACAGGACCCCAGATAAAATTGTCAAGTTGGACGGGACTTTCTACATGTATAGGCTACATGAAAAGTCTGACTGGGTCTGATGTAAGGATGATCCTATTACATAGTAAACAAGAAAAAACATTATCACATAAAACCTCCTCCAGCAGTGTATTAAACCCATGACTTACTTTCGATAATACACTAGTGTATTGTCGTTTTTTGGGGTCCCGGTTCTGATCAGTTTTTAGTCATGAACGCGTGCATTCGGCATACCTCGGGTGATCTGGTGATAAAATCCCTCGGCTGTATCTCGTAGCTTGATATGCACCTACACGGTACATTTCGCACGTTTCCGGAAGCACACCGTTTTACCGTTATTGAAATTGTAAGGCTCCTCTTAAAAAGAAAACATGAGTCAATTTTCATATCGTTATCTTTCTAACAATTTTCAGTCGGCAAACAGTTTGTACATTCAATTCTTAGCTTGGTTTATCTATTTCCGAAATCAAAATCACTCCCTCTATCTGGAACTCTGTAGCCATGGGTATAATTTTTGCAAAAATGGTTTCATTAACCCTCTAAAGAAGAGCTAAGATGACTGGTTTCTCAACAAGGGCCTGCAACTATAGGTTTTAGTGCAGACAACTGTATACTTGTAAATACGATTTTAGTTTTTGACGGTTTGCAGATGGTACAGAGACGATCGAGACAGAAATGGGAGAAAACTCCGCACAAATTCGGTGCGCACGTTTCAACTCTCATATTTTCACAAATTGATGACAGAAACTAGAACTTGAACATGCCTGTTGCTGGCGTATTCATTAATTCTTCATTTCAAATACAAATATATTCAATTCAGACTCCAAAAATAAGGACAAAAAAAAAAACAACAGTTGAATTCATCGTTTACTGGACATGTTTTTTTTTTTAAATAAACACAAAATGGCTGTGAATTCCGTTGTTATTGTTTCTAGATTTTAATGTTATGAACAATTTCTAAAGCGCTTTAGGTAAAGAAAAATTACAAAATTTGTCCTTGGTGATGTGTATCAGTGAAATTTAATTGCATTTTGCTGCAATACAGATCAAACCGACGAAACAGAAAGTCAGAACATCTCTACATACATGTACATGTAGCTTTTCTCTCGGAAAATTCACAATGGACTTGAGACGGTACGGTACACAATAGACGTCCAAATATGAACAGAAGCATCATTAAAGTCTCATTGTTGAGACTACTTTGGGTCTAAGAGTTAAGTCTACAGGATCCAGCATTTCAATATTTTCATAATGGTGATCAGTACAACAGCTTTGAATAAATTTGCTCCTATGTATTTTAAGTAAGCAGTAGAAAGTAATGGTCTCACATTACTACATAACCATATAATATTTTTCTTGTTTATCATAATATACAGTACAATATAGTCTATTCATTTCAATGTAAACAATGTAAATTAGGCAAAATATAGATAATCAAATACAAAATAATGAAGGTGATGTTTTTGATCAATCGTCTGCTTGAAGCGGGACTTGACGGTAATATAGTTATATAAAGAATGGTGAAACTGTTCTGTAAATGGAAAGTATACTTGACTTGATTTTTAGTTGTAGATTTTAGATCGTATTTCGGTATGTTTCCATTGCTATGGGAATAGTTTAAAGCGTTTCATTTGCTTCTGTGGTGTCTAAAACCGTTTTAAACATCACTCCAGTTTTGTACAATACATTTGTTCGTGCTTTCTGAATTTCTTTTACCATTACGTCGAAAAATATTCTTCCCAAGATACTGGCTGCTTTCCACATATATATTGACATCTTAAACTTTAAAATAATACATTACTGTTAAATATATACAAAAAAAGTTAAAGAATTCTCAGAAAACCATTGAACCAAAGAACACTAAAAAAAAAAAAACAGTTGTTCAATTTTTAGCGGATTTGTATAGCAAATCCGCTTACTGTGATCGTTCTGACCGGAACACAATACATCAAGCGTAACGACGCATGCAAACTCACACTGTACTATGATATCGGCTTGACCTGGATTTAATAGGCAATATACTGTCATTTACGCTTGCGTGCATTCTACTTTCGGTTTTAGCCAATACACCTCAACCTCGCTTTTGTCACGACCATATATACTGTCCTACACGTGCATACATATTTATTTCGAAATCTAATACCAGCAAATAACTGCATCAGATTGACGGATCAAATTACCACTTCTTAACAAGTAACAGAATAACAGTAACTGCGCGGCCCGCTCGGCAGGACAATTTTGATTCTCTGAGGGATTGTCCGTTGAAGTACTTTTCTACCATATTCTAAGGAGTTCCAGCCTAAGTAAGTAGATCTAAGTAGGCAAGTAAGCACTAGATTTCCTTTACACTGTGCTTCAAGAGGCGGTTATTTCACTTTAAGTACAAAACTGGAAATGTGATGTTTTTCAAGTGAACTCTTTAGCCCATTACAAAATTTGCGGCTCATCCAAATCAAAAGCGTTTGCAGACAATAAATCAAATGTTCTAATGATGCTATCGTTTTTGAAAGCATAGAAAACACTTTGGAAAAAGGAGAAAATGCTGGTTACCAGCATTTTCTCCATTTCCCACAGCGTTTTCGAATGTCTTCTTTCCCTGGGTCGTTGAAAGTGAGATTGTGTGGTTAAGGGTTAACTCTTTCATTGACGTTGCGACATACATAACTTTTGCAAACTGCGTAGTTCAAGATCAGACTTCATAGAACATACAGTCCAGTCTTGGAACTGAACCTCACGCTAACTGATGTTACATACGACCCGCATAATAGCCTTCAGCTGGAGCAGGAATCGGATTTTTACTGAACAACAAAATTTTGGACTGGGCCAAATGGAAAGCATTGGCGGACGACAAAATAAATGTTGCGAAAATGATGATTTCTGTCTTTGATAGGGTAGAAAACTTCGTGGGAAAAGGAGAAAATGCTGGTTACCAGCATTTTCTCCTTTTCCCACAATGTTTTCAAAAGGTCTTTCTCTCAGGGTCGTTAAAGCTTGGGATTGTTTGGTAAAGGTTTAAGTCATTATCTTCCGCTAGGTGGCATTTTTCAAGTACATCACCTATCTGATATGAGCATTCTGGGTAGAGAACCCGACTATTTCTTAAGGCGGGAATCAATGTAAACTGGCAGCCATTCGGCATACCTCGGGTGATCCGGTGATCAAATCCCTCGGCTGTATCACGTAGCTTGATATGCACCTACACGGTACATTTCGCACATCTCCGAAAGCACACCGCTTTACCGTTATTGAAATTGTAAGGCCCCTCTTTAGAAAGAACACATGAGTAAATTTTCTATCGTTATCTTTCTAAGATTATTTCAGTCGGCAAACAGTTTGTACATTCAATTTTTAGCGTGGTTTATCAATTCCGTTAGGAGCTTTCATCGACAGATCGATAGAAGTGAATAACTTTACATTGGTTGTTCATGTCGTTGCTAAGCGAGCTGCAGGGGGGCCGCCATGTTTAAGATCATGTGATTGGTAGTTCAAAATGGAAGCCTCCCTTATACAGACGAGGTTAGATGTAGGTACGGAATCGGCCGAGTTGTGACGAGTGAACTGGCAGCCTGTTATCGATCTTCGTATCAATCTATCGGGAGATACAACGGGTACCAGTTTAGAATCAATGCAGTATTAATTTCAAGATAAAATATACGTTTACTTCCTAAAACCTACCTTCTACGATTAATCCAGCCATGGTTAGCTAGCATATAACCTATGCACCAGCCATTTACAAACATAAGCTCCTATAAGCTTGGGAAAAAGCCCCGGTATAAGTCAAGCAAGGTGGGGACGTTATTTTTGTTGTCAGTCTGTTGCACAAATCCCGGTTTTCCCCATATCTATATTTAGAAACTGTTGACAGAGGTTTGCAGTATACAGCTGGTATTCTAAAAAAATATTTTCCCCTTTTGAAATCATTTCGTCTTCTAAGAAATTTGTAGAGAAAGACTGGTTTGATTTTTCCACAGACGTATTATTTATTGCCATTTTCGCCTGCACTTTTTAAGCGGCAATTTACGCACTGCGTATTGATATATGTCCATTTTTTAATCAAGTGAAGCGTCATAGCAGACTAGTAAATCTTCGAAGAATATGACATGCGCAGACAACGGGGTTAAGTCGACAGCTAAACAGGAAATTAAAATCACGTAGTCAGCTTGGCCTGGTTCTACATAGGAGCCATGCTCTGACAAAAGGGGGCTTAATGCATCTCCGTGATGCATGATACCAAGCAAGTCATCACATGATCGTGGATCCATAAAGTCCATTTTGTCTAACAACTGAATTAATCGTGAGGTACACTGATCATTTGACATATAGGAAATTGACCATTAGCGAAAAGTTTCGGTTCAGATCAGCCTGCGCGGACTGCGCAGGCTGGCCTGGGACGATACTTTTCGCAGATGCATTAAGCCCCCTATTCACAGAGCACGGCACATATATTTGAGTCATGTCGAGTAAAAAGGGGGTTTAATGTATCTCTGTGATGCATCATAACAAGCAAAGTCATCGCACAATTGTAGATCCATACAATCCATCTTGTCTAAGAATTGATTGAATCCTGAAGTACAAGGGTCTTTAGACATGCAGAAAGTTTACCAGAAGCAAAAAGTATCGACCAAGTCAGCCTGTGCAGGCTGACCTGAGTCGATACTTTTTAACATATGCATTAAATATCATTTTCACAGAGCATGGCTCATTTATTTGCTATGTGATTACTGTTCTGCTTAACCCCGTAGCTACATGTAGGTCGGTAATGTACAGGTGGTCGCTGGTTCGAATATCCAGCTCGGTCGATCTCTTTACAAGGATTGATAATCCCTTTCAAAGAGGCCTAGCAGGATTAATGCTATTAAGTTCACGTAATGCCATTGAAAACTACTTGAACCATGCTCTATGCAAAGGAGGCTTAATGCATCTGCAAAAAGTCACATTATCGACCCAAGTCAGCTTGCACAGCCCGCTCAGGCTGACCTAGGCCGAAACTTTTCACTATTGGTCAATTTTCTGTTTGTCCAAGGACCAGTCTACCTCATGATTGAGTCGGTTGTTAAAAACATGTGGCTATCATTGATCCATAATAATGTGATGGCTTGCTTGGTATAATGTATCGCGGAAATGCATTAAGCCCCCTATTGCTAAACCATGCCTCATTTTTCCATACATTTGTCGTTTTCCTTTACTGATGGTTTGCCAGTCATTATAAAAAGGTGAAAAGCCCACTTAATACGACATTGGCATAGAAATATGTTTATATTGGAGTTTAACGCCATTTTAATAGCTTAGGTCGTATCACAGCGGCCAGTGCACCTGTAGACGCATGTTTCCTGGCTTTCTCACACCAGTACTGACACAACTTTGTTGCCGTATCACTGACTACTTCTCCCACATGAATCAGAGGTTAGAGGCGAAAAATCGCCGGCAAGAAAGTTAGCCTCAAATGGGTATTCAACTCACAACTACCAGGTCACGAGTCAGATACGCTAATCACTGAGCTACCCGGGCGTTGTTGTGGCACCGTTTCAAGTAACCCAGGGGTCAAAGTCATGTTTCGTAAAATAAGTGTTTACGGAGTATTTCCTCTTTCGATGGAAAACACAGTCATGAATAAGCTGTAAGTTTTCATAACTTGAAATTCAATCCCTTTAAATGTCACATGAAATTAACGTAAGTTCCTCCTCATGATTGACTCAAATGTCACGAGTTGAAATGGTAACGAAACATAAAATGTTGCTTTTATTTTGTGAATTTCTTCAATAAATTGATAAAGTAAATGGCGGTGACACCCAAGAGCAGAAGATATATTTCCATGACGATACACGGTGTTGTTATCCGTATACATGATACTTTTCAATACGATGGGTAATCTGTGTACATTGTCCGGTACTATAACAGAATAATGTAATTTATTTTCTGACTATTTGTATAATTTATAAGAGAATTTAGGAATAATAAATTATTTATATAATTTACTTACTTGTTGTTTGATACTTGCTCCACCGAAGTTCAAATGATTTGATATGACTATATGACACACCCTCAATTTGCTGATTCAGTAGTTAGTCATGGCAGACAATATCGGTTCTTTAAAAAGAATAAGACACACGATTCCGATACACGATTGTGATTCAATTATGCAGAGAAAGTGATGACAGAGACACGTGTCAAAGACGGTATTCTTCTACTTTTAAGACAAATCCATGCGATCTGTAGATATAAAATCCAATACTATGACTCGTTTCAAAGTGGTAAGCCTGGTGTATTTTAATCCTTGAAGCGCTTTTCATGAATAAAATTACCTCTGAGGGCCGTATAGACTAAGATTAGACAGAACAAAACGCGTGCAACCGACAGTATTTTCCCAGGAAAATGTTTCGCAGACAAGGTAGATTAGACTGAAAACTTGGCAGTTATGAATACACTAGTCCTTCCTTCCTTAAACTGTGCAATCAACCGGAACACTGCTGCACGAGAAATAGCTTAGTCTCCACAAACTTTTTGTAAGGTTTGAAAAATCTCTGTTCCAGTGCTACCCTTATAATACTCAACTTTTATATATGCACGTTGTTCTTCTGCTGTGAAGCTGGCCATGTTGCAGTTGTTTGTGTCACAGGAAGTGACGTCATAATTGTGACGTCATAACGTAACAGCATTTGATGTAATTTTTGTGTTGCTAATATGTTAGGCAATATATGTGCAAAGTTTCATTAAAATCTGTCAGACAATATTTGAGATATGACAACAGTCTCACTTATTATTGGAGGACCCTCGTATTGTACAAATAATATGGAGGACGTGTAGCTTCTATGTACTGTCTGCGCCGGATGAAACGGCGGTCAGTCTCGCGAACACCGTGTTGTTTACATTGGCGCTAATTTATGAAAGAGATAGATCTATCATGTACAGCTTCATACTTATGCATGAATATGCTGATCTCAACAGATTCTGTGATAGTGCCGCCAACAGCAGGCTAAGGTGATAGTAAAATAGTTCTACGAAGGTCCAATATCCAGCAGAGATACCGAGGCAAGCTGAGACAGGAGCTGACAGACCCGAAAACAAGAATGACAGTGAAGCTAAGTGAAAACTTCTTGTTCCATCACATGGGGGTCGGACTGCCAACTGTAGGGTTGTCCAGGAATTGGCTGCTTAATATCCCTGCTATTGCAAAGGCAATCAGCAGCAATCTCTGCCTGAACTGTTCAAGTGTCTCAAAAGTTAACAATCTATATTGCAGAAGACTTAGTGTGTTGGCTGCTTTATATACTGAGAGGTAAAAGAAAGTATAGTTTTTGATTGCCCATAGCTGTCTTAATTGTCATCATACAGACTTAAAATCTTTGTGCAACATGTTTCTACCTACAGAACAATAATATAGTGTTGATAAATTACACTTTGAAACGCTTGACTAGCCATACTCTGGCTACATGTCGATTTTGCAAATTTTGCACGTGCACCATATTGGACTATCGAATATTGCTGTACATCAGTATTTAACTTTTCTGATGTTTATCACAACAAACCACAACGTTGAATTTTCTGTTCCATAATGGCACGACTCTCTGTGGCTGACAGAAATCGAGCTATCGGAATGCTTCAGGCTGGTCGTTCGCAGCGGTTTGTACCGTGTTTGTTTCAATGTACCAGGGTCACGATTATTCGGTTATGGAGACGCTACCAGTTACAAGGAAATGTAACAGACAGGCCAAGGACTGGTAGGCCAAAAGTCACCACGCCGAACCAAGACCGGTACATGCGCTTACAACACGCACGCGAACGTTTTCGACCGGCCACTGAAACTCCGAGAACCACAGTTGGTACTCATAACCGTCCTGTGAGTTCTCGAACTGTTAGACGGCGCCTTGCCATAGCAGGTATGATAGCAAGGCGTCCATATAAAGGACCACTTCTAACAGCTCGCCATCGCCAAGCTCGACTTAATTGGGCAACTGCACGTCAGGGGCGTGCAAATCGCTTTTGGAATTCTGTGCTTTTCCGTGATGAAAGCAAATTCAACCTCCATCATGCCGATGGCAGGGAACGCGTTTACCGTCGAAGGAGAGAGCAATTTGCCCAAAGCTGTGTCCGGGAGACAGATCGGTGGGGTGGTGGTGGGGTTATGGTTTGGGGAGGGATTAGTGCACGCCACAAAACCCCTTTGCACATTGTTCGAGGGCGATTAAATGCTGTGACATACAGAGACACAATTTTGCAGCCAATTGTGCCGTTTATGGCAAACCATGGTCTGCAACAGTTCCAGCATGACAACGCCAGGCCCCATACTACAAGGATCACCACAGCATTTCTGCAACAACAGGCATTTAATGTTATGCCGTGGCCGTCCCTAAGCCTAGACCTTAACCCTATAGAACATTTGTGGGATGAGTTGGGTAGGCGATTACGTGCGCGACCAGTTCAGCCTCAGGCTGTCGCCCAACTTGAAGCTGCACTCCAACAAGAATGGCAAGGGATCCCACAGCAAT
Source organism: Tridacna gigas (assembly GCA_945859785.2). Classification (NCBI taxonomy): domain Eukaryota; kingdom Metazoa; phylum Mollusca; class Bivalvia; order Cardiida; family Cardiidae; genus Tridacna; species Tridacna gigas. Next base: position 26,773,870 of record OX244030.2, read on the forward strand.
TTGTCACGCGACTGATTAACTCGATGCATCGGCGATGCGGAGCTGTGATCCAGGCACGTGAGGGCCACACCCGGTATTAGGAACAAAGCAGTTAAGTCAGCATCTCACCGAAAGTACTGGTAAACCGGTTGGTGATCTAAGCTTGCCCAGGAACAGAACATCTCAAAAATGGAATTAATCATTAAACGTGTAAAAAGTTAAACTATGGAACATTTCGGAATGAAATTCAATGAAATTGAAATGGCAACAATAAGATTCAATAACAAATCAATGAAATTCAATATCTTGGGACTCCGTTTATTGCTAATCAAGTCTGATCATTTTTTTTAGTTTTCATTATTCTACGAATTAGTGCACCAATTTGATTGTAAAAAAAGGTGAAATTTTGTCGATATCAGGTATTTTCACAATCTCCGAGCAGAGTTGTCGTTCGTTACTCTCACCATACATCTCTGCAACGGGCTAAATGACAAGAATCTTGTTAAACAGAGGAAAACATGTTTTGTTACTGTTTAACTGTTTCATGTGTAACATAATAAAAGTAGACAAAGGAAATATGATTCCGGATACATTATAGGTGCATTCAAACTGATGAATTTTCCTGTATACAAAGGAACTATTTTTTCAAGCTTCTTTACTGATCAGAATCTTACGCCAGTTGTAAAAAAAATGGCTGCGCCCATGAATGATGACAATTTAAACAAAATTAAAAAACAAGTCATCGTCCTTTAAAAGACATGTAAGCTTTTCAGAAAATCCCACTTTTTCACATTTCCAACCACTAAGTCTGATTGGCCGTATGCTGTTTGAATAGCACACAAAACAATCGATTGGTCTTTCTTTCACCGGCCGCTTTGTGTCGCCATTTTGAGTTATGGTCATGTGACGAAAATATCACGTGATGACGCACTACTTTCTGAGCCAACTACAGAGGTGAATGGGAATGATCCGTAGTGCAAGAGATTGGTGTTTTCAGCATTTCCTAAACGGACCTAAACGCATTTCTTTAACGAGCTCGAAACCAATATTCAGGAGTTAACCCCTTCACTGAATTTTACCCTCGCTTTTCACTCTCATCGGTGTGTAGTTTGTTTGTTTGTTTTAATTTCGCATATGAAAATCAATGGATTATCACAACATTAAAAATTCATACGACTGCTGTAAACACTTTTCACAAAACACGCGAAAGAAGTAGGGTGTATACTTTTTTTTGCCTCTGAGTATAATATAGTGATATACGATTGGTGAAAAATGTGGACATGTTTGTTCTGCGTGCCCCTGCAGGCATACATGTATTTGCGGACAAATTTATGACAACTATATGTACAGGTGAGCCCGGTCGGGTGCCTCAGTGGTAAGCGTACCTGACTCGTGACCTGCTGGTGGTTGTGAGTTTGTTACTCGGTTGAGGCAAACTTTCTTCCCTGCGATTTCTGGCCGCTCACCGCTAATGCATATGAGAAAAGTAGTCATGACTTAGAAAGAAAGTTGTGTCAGGACTGGTGTGAGAAAGCCAGGAAACACAAACTAACTTTAGCAGCAGTGCTCATGTACCAAGGATGATTTGGATTAAAAGCTTATAATGAATAGAACATATGAGCTATGCTCTGGCAAAAGGGGATTAATGCATCTCCGTAATGCAACATACCAAGCAAGTCATCACATAAGATTTTACAGATCCACATAATGTAGTTTTTTTTAACAGTCAACAGAATCATAAGGTCCTTGAAAATGTAGTCAGTTTACCAAAAGCGAGTTTCGATCAAGGCTCATATCTAGTTGAAATTTTACTTAAAATTCGATATGCAAAACTATGGAAAAAACAGGCAATTGCTGGCAAGGTTATTTTTCATCATTTCTCTTAATAGTTAGCCACAAAAGAGTTTCAATTTCGGCTATTCAGTACCTGTTTTGTTGGCGATCTTTTTTCAGTGATATTTCTTGTTTACCCTACGCACAGTCCCATGGGGAATATTGTGCAACTGCAATGTCACCAAAATGCATGTATACATATAGGATACAATCATTTTGTTAGGACAAGAGGGCAACGAGGGGGCCTGGAACGTGAGTTTATTGAAAACCAGGATATTTTCAATTCTTTCTGAATTGACTAAGCTATCTACTTTCTGTGATCTCAGATGAACCACTTTCAAACCTACCCATACTGATCATTGTTTCAACGATGGTCATGTGGGAAAGCAGCCAGGAGTTTGGGTAGTTAGTACTGGTAAAAGAAACTCCAGGAAAGCATGGATTGTTGCACTGGCTGCCACACTATATAACTAAAATACTGTTGAAAATTGCATTTAACACTATATAAACAAATCAAACTCGCCTAAAATATCATCCAGATGAACATTCTAACCATAATTGGCCACTAGAAAGCATGCATAGCTATTCCAAGACTTAACATAAGGCCACCTTTTTGACCCAAGGCGGAGTTGTGCATGGCTCAGTGGTAAAGGTGAAGGTTTCACATTGCAGGCTCAATCAGCATTTAAAACTCAGGGCTCTTCATAGGATTGTCTTTTGACCACACACCTCAGAGCTCTAGCCAGACACTTCAGACTTTTGCCTATTACTGTGAAACATAAGACACACGCAATTAATCAGACAGCTGTTGAGCACTGTGATATGATTGAAATAATGTTGAAAGTGACATCAAAACACTGTTCAATACAAAAATCAGTTTGACTCAAGGTGACACGGGTTAAAACTTGAACAAGGTATATTTAGGATCTCGACATGACTGGGGAATATGAACCCCTTAAACAAAGTGTAACCTGAGTTTCGGAAAAGCCTCCCTGAACAGAATAACATAATAGGACTAGACTGCACAGAGGGTGCAGTCTGATCTGGATTTTTCTTGGGTTCACTATTAGATATTCTTGAAAACACTCTGGTCATAGCCAGATCTATCAACAGACCATTCCAAAAAAGCAATGCCGAGGCACAGTAGCTCAGTTGGTAGCATACAGGTCTTAAACAATAAAGAACAGGGGGTTGCTGGTTCAATCCACAGCTCAGTCAATTTCTTTCCAAGGATGATTGATGATAGTCATTGTGACAGGATTAATTCCTCTTTCACTGCTGACCATTGTTTGTGACAATGGTAATGTGGGAAAGCAGCAAGTGACTTGAAAAGAATATTGTGTGGAGTACTGGTTACAGAAATTCCATGAAAGCATGGATAGGTGCACTGGCCACTGTGGTATAACTGAAATAATGTTGAAAACAGCATTAAACACCATAGAATCAATCAAAAAAAGAACCTCAGTTTAGGAATAAACTTCAGCCGAGAAGGTATGCATTTAAAGTAGAGAACTCGTGCATTATGAAAAATGATTTATTAAGTCAAAATTGACCATCGTCATAACAATATTTTTTATCAAATAAACAGTATACCATAGCAATCTTTTGATATGTTTTGACAAAACATTACTTTTTAACCAGGGTGTAACTTTTTTTCCTTGGGCATTTTCAGTTTTAGTGAACAAGTCTAACATTTTGTCAACTGTTTAATTAACCCTTTACCACATGATCCCGACCTTTAACAACCCTGGCGAAGAAGGCTTTTGAAAACATGGTGGGAAAAGGAAAAAATGCTGGTAACCAGCATTTTCTCCTATTCCCACAATGTTCTCTATCCTATTTAGGGAAAATTTTGTCCTTTGGGCCACCTTAGATTTGCCGTCTGCAAATACTTTCAATTTGGGCCAGTCTAAAATTTTGTCATTTGGGAAAGTGTTAAAAAATCTATATGAAAAAGTCCAAAGAAAATGCAAATAAAAAAGATCAATTTCATACTATGGTAGATAAACCAATAAATATCTATATTAATTTTTCTTGTAGAAATATAAACTATTATTATAAGTTATCTTCAGTATATATGTACACATAACCTTTGATTTCAATGACAAAAAATAACAATCAACAAAAAAAAAAGTTTTACTACAGTTCTGTAGGAATGTAAGTTTTGTTTGATCACAGATAAATTTGCAAGTTACTCAGAATATAATTTAAATACAAGCTAAGTGCATTTGCCAACACTGTAATCCAGGTAAAGTTGATCTTGGATTTAACTGTTATCCTGATAAATAAGTGAAGTGAAAATTTAAAGCTGATAGTAAAAGCCCAAAGGCATTTTGAAGGGAAAGAGATCTCCTTCTCGGACAGTGTAGATTCAAGATCACACTGCACATTCTGTACAGTCTGATCTTGATCTACACTGTCCACAAAAGGTCATTGAGTAGCGCTTAGCAGCCTAATGATTAAAAGACATTCTGGTCCAAAAAACCTAAATATTGTAGTATTTGCATTCATTATAAATTTGATGAAACTTATCAAATTCATTAAGCAGTGGGACAAAAATACATCCACAAAAATAACTGAGCAAGCAATTAAAACCGTATAAGGCACTCTTTCCAAAGAACATTTGAGCCACACTCTGGCAGAAGAGGGCTTAATGCATCTCCATGATGCATTATACCAAGCAAGTCATCACATAATTAGGAATCCATAAAAATCCATTTTCTTTAACTACCAACAGAATCTTACGAAAGAATGACCCTTTGACACACAGAAAATTGACCAAAAGCAAAAATGTTTCGGCCTGCATGGACTGCACAGTCTGACCTGGGTCTATACTTTTTGCAGATGCATTAAGCCCCCTTTTTCCAGAGCATGGCTCACTTATTTTAGCATACCCTCATCTAATAATCATGCCTGTAATCTAATCTTTATGACAGAAAACATTCCAGAATGTAGAACTGACCCATTCATTGATGTACAAATATAGGCATAATAACCATATTAATGTTAGCATACTGAGTAATTTTCATACCTTTCTGTACCAAAGGATTCCTCCATCTTTCGACTCTATAATAGGGGTCTAGAAGGCTTTCAAAACAATGTGTAAAAAGGAGACAATGCTGGTAATAAGCACTTTCTCCTTCACTGAGAATGTTTTCTACTACCTTAAAACAAACCCCATTATTTTGCGCTATTTAAATTTGTTTTTAAATTCATTAAACCCTTTACCACATAATCCCGGGTTTTAATGACCCTAGGAAGAGGGCTTTTGAAAACATGGTGGGAAAAGGAGAAAATGGTGGTAACCAGCATTTTCTACTTTTCCCACAACGTTTTCTACCCTGCCAAAGGCAAATTCCAACATTTGAACCTCATGTGAATTGTCGTCTGCAAATGCTTTCAATTTTGACATGTATAAAATTTTGTCGTTTGGTAAAGAGTTAAAGTGGATAAATCTTAAATTTTGTTATATGCTTCAGACTCAACTCTATACCAAACGGCAAGATTTCAGACTTGTCCAAATTTATAGCATTTGCAGACAACAAAATAAAATTGACTCAAAAATTGAAATTTGTTTTTGGAAGGGTAGAAAACATTGTGGGGAAAGGAGCAAATGCTGGCGACCAGCATTTTCTCCTTTTCCCACTATGTTTTCAAAAGCCTTCTTCCCCAGGGTCATTAAAACTAGGAATTGCCTTGTAAAAACATTTGAACTGTGGCAGACATATCAATGGTTGCATTGCAAAAGGGATACATGTATGTACAGTACTCCTATACCTATTGGGTGGAAAAATTTCTTATTCAATGGCAAGAAAGGAAGAGCAAATTTAGTCACTCTTTTTCATGCTTTTCCCTAAAAATGCTAATCAAGGTGTGCATATATCTAGCAGTCTGATCTAAGATTTACAACGTCCAGTAAGTTGCAATACTGTGGCCTAAATATGGTCTTGAAATTGCATTGTATGCATTTAAATGTGGTAAATCTCTTTTCTCGGAGGTCTAGGAGCTGAATTGTCCTTCCTGATTAACTCTTTACCATATGACAAGTTTTAAGACTGGCTCAAATTGAAAGCATTTGCAGACAACAAATTAAATGTGGCTGAAATGATGGGATTTGTCTCTAAAAGGGTAGGAAACATTGTGGGAAAAGGAGAAAATGCTGATTACCAGCATTTTCCCCTTTTCCCTCCATGCTTTCAAAAGACTTCTCCATCAGGGTCCTTAGAAGTTGGTAAAAGGGTTAAAGGTATACATAGCTTTTTACCAAATGACAAAATTTTGGACAAGTCGTAGTCCAAACCATTTGCAGAAGACAAAGTAGATACGGCTCAAATGGTGAGATAAAGTAGAAAACATTGTGGAAAAAGGAGAAAGTACTGATAAACAGCACTTTCACCTTTCTACAAAACATTTTCAAAAGCCTTCTTCCTCTTGGTCAATAAAACTAGGGATTGTAATAGGGTTAAAATACATACAATGCACATTGTAATTTAGATCTATTTATATATCGAATAATGTGAACCTTTCCCATCTTTACATTAATCTGTGTTAGATACTGAAGAATAATGTGAAAAAATATATAATGTGTAAATTATTTTCAAACAAACAGGTTCAAAATGCACTGGCTTGTTTCATTTTACAGCATGAATGTAGACACATGTGATCTACCCTGTTGGGAATCAAAATTCTAAAATGATACATGGAGGATTCTTTAAGAAATACTGCAGGACAGGTTCATTTGCAAACGCTGTGCATTCTGATCTTAATCCACACTGTAAACTTTGCTGAGACATTAGATCTGAACGAAAGCAATCTTGAAATTGCCATCATTTAGGCTTTGTTTCCTGACTGAAAATTTCTGTTCAGTTTATTCAGTCCTCTACAGCTTAAGAATATGGATTAAAGCACCAACATGTTTGAGCCATGCTCTGGCAAAAGGAAGCTTACTGCATCTCCATGATCCATGATACCAATCAAGCCATCCCCTAATTATGCATCCCTAGTAGCCATTTCTTTAAACAACCGACTTAATCTTGAGGTAGACTGGTTTTTGGACATACAGAAAATTGACCAATGGTGAAAAGTTTCGGCCTAGGTCAGCCTGCACAGATCTGGGTCGATACTTTTCACAGATGCATTAAGCCCCCTTTTCACAGAGCATGGCTCATTTGTTTTGAGACAGGAAAAGTTAAAAATTAAAAGCACTTTTTGGAATAGTACAGCAACCAAATAACATGCTGACAAATTTCTACTGAACAGCAATCTACACAACAAAGTCTCTAAAGAGTCAAAGAAAATCTTAACATTAACCCTTTTCAAAACAACACAATTTTAGACTGACCCAATTTGAAAAAAATATTTGCAGACAACAAACTATATGTTGTATGAATTATGATTTTTGTTCTTGAAAAGGTAGAAAACACAGTAAGTAAAAAAGAAAATGCTGCTTACCAGCATTCTGTCCTTTCCCCACAATGTTTTCATAAGTCTTCTCCTTGGGGGTTGTTAAAACTTGGGATTGTGTGATAAAGGGTTAACACACTATTGCATACAGATATCTTTTTATATCTTACAGCAAACCACTTTTGAAACACTGTGGCAAAAGGGAAATTTTTTCTTCACAAGAAATTTCATCATGTGCTATTTTGTCTTCCCCTCTTCATTGATTGTACCTTAATTCACATAGATTATCTCTTTACCAAACAACAAAATTACCGAACTGAAACGGTAATTATTGCAGACATCAAATTAAATGGAACTCAAAACATTAATTTTGCCTTTCATCGGGTAGAACAATTATAGGAAAAGGATGAAATGCTAGTTACCAGCATTTTCTCTTTTTTCCTACAATGTTTTCAAAAAGCCTTCTTCCCCAGGGTCATTAAAATTTGGATTGTGTGGTAAAGGGTAAATCATATTTTACAATAATATTTTCGAAATTGTCTGTTGCAAATTTTGTCTACAGAGATAATGACTTAACCCTTTACCAAGTGACAAAAATGTAGCCTTGTCCAAATTGAAAACATATGCAGACAACAATTTAAGAGTGACTCAAATGATGGAAGTTGTGTTCAATACTGTAGAATACATTGTGAAAAGAAGGAGAAAATGCTGGTTATCAGCATTTTCTCCTTTTCCCACAATGTTTTCAAAAGGCTTCTTCCTAAAGATCATTAAAACCCACGACTGTTCGGTACAGGGTTAACTTGAATTCCTTATAAGTAAATAAGACAATCTACTAGACTAGTACATGCATATGGAAGTTTTTGACCTACATGAATCAAACAATTTGATTGGTTATTTCTTTATCATTACTTTGGATTTCTTACAAGTGAGCCATGCCCTGTGAAAAGGGGACTTAATGCATCTGTAAAAAGTAACAACTTAGATCAGCCTGCGCAGTCTGCGTAGGTACTTTTTGCTAATGGTCAATTTTCTGTATGTCCACAGGCCATTCTACCGCATAAGTCTGCCGGTTGTTAGACATAATGAATTTTATGGACAGAAAACATTCAAATATAATCACATGGTTATTTGATGACATATGTGGTATAATGGATCATAGAGATGCAACAAACCTCCTTTTCACAAAGGCTCAAATACCATGGACATCACAATGCTAAAATCAGTACAATTACAAAGGAAAAATCAGTAACTTTTAGCAACAGTTCTACCTACAACAAGGAAAGAAATCTAACACAAAAACATTTAGATCAATGAGCACTTAATATGTAAACATAATTACAAAAATGAATGACTTGGCACATATCTAAACAAACAAAATAATGAAAAATGGATGATTTATATTTACTGTGATTACCTCCATATTATTTTTAACAATAACTTAATACATCATAATTATTTCATAAACACCCTTAAATAACTATTCCATCAGTCAGCAGAACAAATAGATTTTATTCTGTTCTGCTAAATTTCAAAAGGTAAAAATCATCCTGCTTTATTTTTTTGCGCTGATTTCCATTCTAGGGGGGAACTAATATACATGTACATACGTAAGAGTAGCTTTACCTCTACAGCTGGTAAATAAAAGACACAGACATTATAATTCTTTACCCCATACGACAAAAGTTTGACTCATCCAAATACAAAGCAGTTGCAGAAAACATAATTAAAAGTTGCTCAAATGAAGATATTTGTTTCTGAAAGGGTAGAAAAAATTGTCGAATATGAAGGAAATGAGGGTTACTGGTATTTTCTCCATTTCCAAGAATGTTTTCCAAAGGCTTCAAAATCTGACAAAACATTTATCCTTTTCCCAAATGACAAATATTAGACTTCCAAATTCAAAACATCGGTACAAATAATCTTAACACTTTACCGCACAACAAAAATTTAGACTTGTCTAAACTGACAGCATTTGCCGATGACAAAGTAAATGTGACCTAAATGATGAAATTTGTCTTTGATAAGGTATGAATATTGTGGGAAAAGGAGAAAATGCCCGTTACCAGCATTTTTTTTCCTTTTCACACAATGTTTTTCAAAAGCCCTCTTCTTCAGGGTCATAAAAAGTTGAGATTGTTTGGTGGAGCTAAATTCTCCAACAGGGTAGCAAACACCATGGGAAAAGGAGAACATACTGATTACCAATATTTTCTCCTTTTCCCACAATGTTTTCAAACAACTTCTTCCACAGGGTCATTGATACTTAGCATTGTTTGGAAGAGGGTTAATGGTAATGCATTTCTGTCTTGAATTGGAATTGTCCAAAAAGCATTTGAATGACATGCTGACCAGACTTATGGTTAATATGTACTATATATATCATGTTTATATGCCGAAAAATGCCTGCAGTTCGAGGCAAAACATAAGAAATGGACGGATAAGTAATACATTTCAGTTGCATAATGCTACATGGACGGATAATGTATAACTGTATTTAGAAAAAAAAAAACACAAGATGTTTCACAAAAATAACCTTGTTTCCCAAAAATAACTTATTTCTTTTGTGTGTTTATGCAAAATTTCTTTCTCTTTCTATTAACCCTTTACCACACAATCCTGACTTTTAACCCTTTCCCAAACGACAAATTTTGGACAGGTCCAAATTGAAAGAGTTTGCAGACGACAATTTTAAATTTGATGAAAATGGCTGAAAGTTCTCAAAAAGGGTAGAAAACACTGTGGGAAAAGGAGAAATTGCTCGTTACGAGCAATTTCTCCTTTTCCCACAGTGTTTTCAAACGACTTGTACTGCAGACATGTGAAAACCAGGGCTTATTTGGGAAAGGGTTAAACAGTAATTTTACTCTTTCCCAGATGACAAAATTTTGGAATTGGCCATGTCGAAAGCATAATATTATACACATGATAAATAAATAGTGGCGCAAATGATGGGATTGCATTTAAAAGGATAGAAAACATTGTAGGTAAAGCAGAAAATGCTACTTACTAGCATTTTCTCTTTTTCCAACAATGTTTTCAAATGCCTTGATCCTTGAGTCATGTAAACATGCGTTGGTAAAGTGTTAAACACGATAGATTGCAGAGAATAAGACAAACACTGTAATTACTGGAAATACTGGTGTGTGTCCCTTTTTTCTTTACAGAAAAAAAAGCACGTTAACATAACTACATAAATTCACATCTTTGGGTTTATTTCTTTGGATTTTGGATACCTCAATGTTTGTCTTCCCAGGCAAACACAGAATTATCACATAAAGATATCACAACTTTACATCAGAGTCCCTTTCTCGATGTATGATTAGGATGAAAGACACTTGTATTTATTTGGCATTTTATTGTCTGTTTCCGCATTGGTCTCCTTAATCCTCAAGTATATAACTCTTTGGAATTTCTGAAATCTGAGGCTGTATTCACCAATAATTTTAGGCACAATTTTATCTCTTAACCACACCTCTAAATTTAAGACTAGTCCAGCTTGAAAGCATTTGAGGACAACAAAATAAATTTGACTCAAAAAGTGAAATCTATTTTGGGAAGGGGTAGAAAATATTGTTGGAAAATTAGAAAATGCTGGTTACCAGCATTTTCTCCTTTTCCCACAATGTTTTCAAAAGCTTTCTTTCTCAGGGTCGTTAAAAGTTGGGATTATGTGGTAAATGCTTGATTCAAACTCCAAGACTAGCTATCCGTTTGGTTAGGACAAAAAGGGACAATTTGTTGCAGCCAACAAGATGGCTAGTGTAAGAGTGGAGAATAAGAATTTTACCTTAAATTTTTAAATAGAGGCCCTAGTGATATCTGCCAATAGGAACAGAAATTATATCAGAATATGCCAATAGACAAAATTTTAATGCAAAGATTTATCTGTTTTATGATAAATGGGGGTGTTGCTCATTCTAAGCAACTGTTACCATGTTTTCTAAATTTGGCTCTGCATTTCCTATTTTTATAATAATTCATGAGAAGAATTAAGGGTTTATCAGGAAAGTTGTTAAGTTTGCCACCAGAACCTTTGATTTAATGCAAGTCACAGTTCTTGGTCTCCATTAAGAATATTATAAATACCGGTACTCTTGAACCTTTTTCTCCTCATAAAGGCACACACATTATTTTGCACTTCAGAAAGCAAGACTGAGCCTTGTTGAAGATTGAGGTGAGCTTTAAATTTTGGTCTTTAAAGCACTTCCATCACACTTTGCTTTCACCACAAGGTAACAAAAAGGTGACTTATAAAGGATATCAGTTTTAGATGTCCTTCTAATACTATCCAACAGTTACTCTACTTCAGTTTCCTTGATACACTACCTGGCATTTACATTTATCTTTGGTAATTTGTTTCTTTTAAAATGGTTAAGTTCCTCAAAGTGTCAGGAAATATACAATTCTTCATACTATTTACAATAATGCTTTGTTTGTGTAACACAAGACTATACGACTTGTGATTTTCATATTTCACATTAAATAAGCACACCTGTACCCTTGACGCTTCTACACTTATACTGACAGGATTTATGTGTCTATCACAAATACTGGAATACTGGATTATTGCTAACTGCTCCATAATATAGCACCATATGACTTCTGGTAGCAAAACTGTATCTATTTACTGAACTATGTACATGGTTTACCCTACAAGTGCACTCTAGCTTTAAACACCTTTTAGTCTATCACTCATCTCTCAACTATCTTTATTCCAGGCTGGTTTTGAGGGCTTAACACTTTTCAGAAATTTCTGTAATTTATTTTTCTCCGGAACGGAGGCTCGCCTCTCCGAAGCCTGTTCTGCGCGAGCTCCCTGATCGCTCAAAGGCCTTTTGCTTTGTGGAGGTTTTTGTTCTTTGCCTGGTGGGGTGGCAGCCACCCTCGAAGTGGCTCCCGTAACTGTTGATGGAGCTTTCTGCTCATGATTGTCTCGATTAGCAAGTCTTTGTGATTGTCTGAGCTTTGAATCACTTACAGGTGGTTTAGAAGAACTTGATTTGTGCCAGCTTAGGATCTCTTTTCCTTGTCTCTCAAGTTCATTAATTCTACACCTTAAATTTAAGTCTTTTACTAGAGCTTCTGTCTTTGTGACTAGTCTCTGTTCCTCCTGATCCAGGATCTCAATCTGTAAAACACACAGATGTTATTGTTTGACTCTTCATCTGGGTCCGTATTCACCAACCATTCTTAAGAACTTTCTTAGACTTATTCTTCAAGATTTTTCAAGTTTGAAAGTAACACAACTTCTGATTGGCTTAACCAAATGATTTAGCCAATAAGAAGGTGTGTTACTTTCATATTTGGAAAATTTTGGAGGGCAAGACCAAGAATGTTCTTAAGAATGGTTGGTGAATACAGACCCTGGAAACAAAAGTCTAGAGTCATCCATATTAACCATAAGAGTGCTGAATAAACCTATCAGACATTTTCATCCTAAAAATACGACCCAAATAATTGCAATTTCATGGTTGTTTTTGTCTACAGTGTTCAGCAAAGCGGACAGTGTAGATCAAAGATCAGGCTGCACATTTCGTGCTGCCTGATCTTGATCTACACTGGCTGCAAACGCAACTATAGTTGTGAAAGGTACTTTAAAGGTTAACCCTTTACCACACAATGCCCCCTTTTAATGACCCAGTGGAAAAAACCTTTTGAAAACATTGTGGGAAAAGGAGAAAATGCTGGTAACCAGCATTTTCTCCTTTTCTCACAATGTTTTCTACTCAAATGAAGACAGAAAAAATTCCTTAAGTTACATTTAATTTGTCGTCTGCAAATGCCTTCAGTTTGGTCTGGTCCTAAATTTTGTTGCACGGTAAAGGGTTAAAAGGATTTGCAGATGACAGAGAAAATGAGGTTGGAATGATGCAATTCATCTTTTTTTTTTTTGGTGGGAGGTGCGGGGGGGGAGGGTGGAAGGAGACTAGTGGGAAAAGGAGAAAATTGGTTACCAGCATTTTCTCCTATTCCCGCAAAGATTTTAAAAATATTTTTCAAGGTTCTTAAACCAACACACACTGTTGATAAAAGTTTAACTTTTTTTTTTTAACTATAAACAGGCCATTTTTAGATGTAAAAAACACTACACAAATTACAAAAGAACTATGTTACGTCAAGAGGCTGTTCAGATCAAGAGTCCTTTTACCATTTTGTTCATATGCAGACAGACAAGAGCAGTTTTCCTTTCTCAACTTCACTTGTACATGTATAGCAGACGGATAATTAACTCTTAACCAAAGGGCAAAATCTTTCACTGGTTCAATTTGAAAGCAATTGCAGACGACAAGATAAATGTGACTTAAGAGCAGGTATTTGTTTTGGGAAGGGTAGAAAGCATTGTGGGGAAAAGGAGAAAATGCTGGTCACCAGCATTTTCTCCTTTTCCCACAATGTTTTCAAAAGGCCTCTTTCTCAGGGTCGTGAAAACTCGGATTGTGTGGTAAAGAGTTATATAAAGTCTTTATCAGACATTCCCACATTCTTACCACACAGAGGAATAAGCCTTTTGAAAACATCGTGTGAAGAGGAGAACAATAGGTCTTCTGGAAATGTTTTCAATATGGAAGGCCTAAAATTCTGTTGTCTGCTGAAGGGTTAAAATATACAAGGCAAGAGTAAAACTAAACACATTGTCACTTACCTCATCAAAACGGCGTAGGAACAGTTGCCAGGTTGGGCCCAATCTATCCGCCATTCTTTTTAAATATGGCTCATAAGATTCTGGCTCAAAAGTTGTATTGCTACTTTCTGTGGACTCTGAGGAACGATTTGAATGACTTGTTGAAGCTCGACTAGATACCGATGGTAAGTCTGGGAAATGGACCCGTCTGAAAGCCTGTGAACCGGAAAACATAAATTCTGAGTCTGGTAGCTAGGTGTGAATCAGGTCATTACAACTTTAATATTAAACCCTGACTGGATAGTCAAATACAAACAACTTCAATTTCTCTGTTCGACAGTGTAGGTCTTCATCAGACCTGCAGACGGTATAGATCAAGATCAGACTGTATTGAACATGCAAAGCAATATAGATCTAAGATAAAACTTCAAGTTCTGAGAAGTCTCATCTTGATCTGCTACATTCTGACAATGCATATTGGGCGTTGATGTGAAGAAAGTGCAAAAAAGTGGCATATTATACATGTACCTTGACAATCAAAAGCATTTTAATGTTTGGAAATACGACCTAAAAATGTTTGAAAATATGACATCAAAAGATATTTCTGAAGTAAAGGAAATTATCACAGATGTACTCTAGAAATTAATTAATGCTTTACCACACAATCCCAGTTACAACAACCCTGAAGAAGACAGCTTTTGAAAACATCATGGGAAAAGGAGAAAATGCTGTTAACCAGCATCTTCTCCTTTTCCACAATGTTTTCTACCCTTTCAAAGATAAACCCTATCAGTTTAGCCACATTCACCCTATTGTCTTTAACTATTTACCACACAATCCTTATGACCCTAAAAAGGAAACCTTTTGAAAACATCTTGGGAAAAGGAGAAAATGCTGGTAACCAGCATTTTCTCCTTTTCCCACAATGTTTTCTACCCGTCCCATAACAAATTTCAATTTTAAGTCACATTTAATTTGTCTTCTCCAAATGCTTTCAATTTGGACTAGTCTAAAATTTTGTCGTTTGGTAAAGAGTTAAATGCTTTCACTATGGACATGTCTAAAATTTTGTTGTGTGGTAAAGGGTTAAGACTTTCTCAAGAAAGTACTGTGACAGAAAAAATGCTTCTCAAAAGCAATTTCTCCATTTGTCACAATATTTAATGAATGACCTTTAGGAGATGCACAAGAATTTGTCCCCTTCAAGAGAAAGAATAAATTCAACAAATATTAACTAACCGGTTTTTGTTTCTTTATACCAGCCCACAACTTAAAACGGTTGATCATAAATTCTATCATTTCATAGTCTTTCATATCCAAGGAATCCTTGTAATACATCTTTGATTTGTTTATTCTGTAGCAGCTCTGCAGAATGGAAATGACTAGGGCTACCAAGATGCCATATGCAAATGCATAATATGAATAAAGGTAGAAATGACTGAACACTGGCTGGTGATTCAACATTGGCCAGAAATCGAAAGTTCCTCGTATAATCACAACTAATGTTGACATAGCATGACCCACTGACTCAAACCCTGGAACAGCTCGTCCATACATCTGTAAGCATACAAATAAAAGTGTCATTTATCTAAACCAGAAATCCTTAACTCTTGACCAAACAACAAACATGTAGACTTGTCGATCCAAAATGAAAATGAAAGGATTTGCAGACAACAATAAAATTGTGGCTCAAATGTTGGTATTGATCTCTAAAATTAAAGAAAATGTGGGAAAAGGAGAAAATGCTGGTATTAGCATTTTCTCCTTTTCCCACAATGTTTTTTCAAAAGCTTGTTTGCTCAGGGATGTTAAAATTTGGGATTGTCTGGTAAAGGGTTAACCCTTTGTCAGACAATCCCTACCTTTAACGACTCTGAGAAGGAGTTTTTTTGAAAACATTGTGGGAAAAGGAGAAAATGCTGGAAACCAGCATTTTCTCCTTTTCCCACAATATTTTCTACCCTTTCCAAAATGAATTTCAATTTCTCAGTCACATTTATTTTGTTGTCTGCAACTGCTTTCAATTTGGACCAGTCTAAAATTTTGTCGTTTGGTAAAGGGTTAAATAAACAAACTCTCATTTTAATGTAGTCATAGAGGAAGTCTTTTGCAAAACAAAGTAGGATAAACAGAAATTAATTGTAACAAGCAATTTCACAATTTTCCACATTTTCAACCCTATCAGAGAACTTCTGCTCATTTGTGCTAATTTCAAATTTGTTGTCTGCAGATGCTTTCATTGTGGAAGGGTCTAAAATACGTCATTTGGGGAAAATTTAATGGGTTACTATTCAAGTACAGCTTATCACACTCTGCCATAGACCACTTAGGAAACGAGTAAAGCTTGTAATAAGCAATTGTTTTTTTTTAACGTTATGTTTTCAGTATCTTTCAAATAGATACTCTTTCTTTCCTTCAAATGCTTCTTGTTTCTAACAAATTAACTGGTTCTTGACTGGCCTGAAAAGACATTAAACTTTCACAATATTCACTCATACAACTTGAACATCCAAAAGTTCAAGTGTAATAATTGGTCCATGCAGACTAATGGCTAGAATGGTCATGCCCTCAGAATATGTAGCAGCACTTTTAATTCCAAAGTGGAGAAGTCAGAATTGGTGTGCTTGCCTACGTTAACATATGTTGATTGATTGTATAGTGTTTAACGCTATTTTAAACATTATTTAAGTTATATCGCGGCATCCAGTGCACCTATCCGTGCTTTCCTGGAGTTTCTTATTCCAGTACTTTGCACAATATTCTTCCCAAGCCACAAGCTGCTTTCCCACGTAACCATTGTTGAAACAATGATCAGCTGTGAGAAAGGAATGAATTCTGTTGCAATGACTATCAAAAATTCGCCAAGCTGGAGATTCAAACCAGCGACCCTCTGTTCTCAAGTCCTGTATGGTAACGTGTCTGCCACGGGGGCTCAGCCTATACATACGAGGGTTGTCCCAAAACTCTGTGACAAATTTTATAAAAGGGCCATTTTTAGCGTCAGGACATTCCTTTTTACATATACTATCTATGAAGATGTTATTTAACTTTGTATTAAGATTTCAATAAATAGTAGCTTCGGTTTAACTTCAAATCAACAGAACTGATAGGGAGGTGTCATTTACCGATGCACATCAATTTATCCTAATATAAGTATGAACTTGAGTCATGCAGATATTTTCAATACTAGATGTTATTTCTGCTAAATAACACATAGACATATATTTCTGATACTTTGACGTCATCACAGAAAATTTGAATGCGATCATGTAAACGAATAGTATACAGACAAACGATTGGTAGAAAACAGGAAGTTTGAAATGACGACGTCGGAAGATCCCATGGCGCAGCAGACAGTTATAAAATTTGTGCAGATCTTGGAATGACACCCATCCAGACTATAAAACAAATGTATTGTACTGAAAACATTTCTCGGACACTGATCTACAGTGGCATGGCAGGAAAAGACACCAGAAAAAGGAGAAAGGCTGATTTCTATAAATGAAGAATCATGTCATTTGGTAAAGAGGTGCATTTTTGCACATCGGAGACTAACAGACAAGAGACAGCATCGTCAGCCGCCATTTCCAGGTGTTATATCCACAAATTTTCTGTCAGGACAAACTGAACATGCCACGCCTTTATGCAAGATGGGTTCCATGTCTGTTATCTGGTTTGAAATTCATGGAGAATACTTTGAAAAAAGGCACATAAACTTAACACTGATGTCGTTATTGACGTTTGATGTGCGCCGCAGTGGTTGTCGTGGTATTTATGCTACAGTCTTCTTATTTGTAAAGATTTTTGTGTGATTTTTTATCTATATGTTTGGAATATAGAAAATATCTGAAAATTGCATTTGTAGCATTTCATTTTCTTTTGTAAATGAAATTGTCACGGAGTTTTGGGACAACCCTCATATTATGTATAAAAAGGATCTAATATACATTCTTTTGATGCCTACTTGATGGATTCAGCATAATATAACAAATAATACATGGCCTTGAGGGCAATATGAAAGTTTAAGGACCGTTGCTTTAGTTCACATAACATCTTTGGTCCAACCTTCAAGTAGCCCTCAAGGTCATGTATTACTTGTTAAAAGTAGAAACAATGAAAATGTCACTGACCAGATAGCCAAGTTGTGCATATGTCAGTAAGAGAATGGCATAAATGAGACACGCTCCTAGGATATGTCCAAACGCTGTGCTCAAGGTTATTCCATATACATAGAGGAACTTGATGAATTGAAGTTGTCTCACAACCTGAAATAATACATTAAACCATGACAACAATTTCACAACCTAGAAAAAGGCTCTTGAAAATTTTGCGAGAAAAGGACAATGCCATTTCATGGCATTTTGAAAATAAGCTAATGATTGATTGATTGATTGTATGGTGTTTAACGCTGTTTTCAACATTCTCTCAGTTACATCGTGGCGGCCAGTGCACCTATCCATGCTTTCCTGGAGTATCTTTTACCCGTACTCCGCACAATATTCTTTCCAAGCCACTGGCTGCTTTCCCACATAACCATCGTTGAAACAATGGTCAGCGGTGAGAGAGGAATGAATCCTGTCGCGATGACTATCATCAATCCTCAGAAAGAAATTGGCCAAGCTGGGGATCGAACCAGCAACCTCCTGTTCTCAAGTCTTGTGCGCTACCGACTGAGCCATGGGGGCTTGGCAAATAAGCTAATGAACTTTGTGTAAGCCTATAAATTCATATACATGTACACATATACCTATATATGAGCCATGCTCAGTACAAAAGCTAGTTTCATGCATATCCACTCATCTCAGCTTTGGCAATCTGCACAGCCTGACATGGGTCAAAATGTTTCGCAATTTGTCAACTTTTTGCTTGTCCAAGGACCATTCTAATTCATAATTCAGTTGGTTGTTAACCCTTTACCAAACGACAAAATTTTAGCCTTGTCCAAATTGAAAGCATTTGCAGATGACAATTCCAGTGTGGCTCAAATGGTGCAATCTTTGTTTAATAGGGTTGAAAACATTGTGGGAAAAGGAGAAAATGCTGGTTACCAGCATTTTCTCCTTTTCCCACAATGTTTTCACAAGGGTTCTTTCCCAGGGGCGTCAAAAGGCGTCATTGTGCGGTAAAGGGTTTAACAAAACAGATTAAGTGGATTTATAATCATGTGATGACTAGCTTGGTAAAGTGCATCACAAGGATGCATTAAATCCCCTTTTGTCAGAGCATGGCTCATACATAAATCTCTGTCAAGGTACAATATAAAATCAACCTACCTTATACATGATCAAAAATAAGAGCCATGCATACAGATATCTCGTGCCAACATGCAAATGTGCCACTCGCTCAAAATTTGTGAATCCCGATTGGTCATCTAAGAAATTGTTGAAAGTGTTTGTGGCCTCAATAACACATCCCATGTACATGCCAACAGATACAATGGTTGCCAGTGTTGTTATCATTTCATACCAATGCCAGAACTCCTTGAAATAGGCAGCTCTCTTCTCTTGAATTTGTAGAGCTATATGGACACAGGAGTATATGACTACCAGAAGTAGAATGCACTGAAATAAAAAAAAAAACAATTGTAAAGAAAGAAAATTTTCCTGCCTTCTATTCATGAAAGGTAACTTCCTTCGCTCTTTACAAAACAACAAATTTTCAGACTGGTTCAAATTGAAATCAATCGCACACAAAAAATTGAAAGTAAATCAAAACATGAAATTTATCAATCGGAGGGTAGAAATTATTGTGGGAAAAGGAGAAAATGCTGGTTAAATAGACAAATAATAATGAAACAGGAGCATTGCATGCAGAGGATTCCACTTGGCTGCGGATGCTTGATTTTCAGTAAAAATTCTAAGTTGAAAAAGGGGCATAACTCTTGTCATAAATACTGTGATGGTGATCTGCTCTTGTTGCATAGGTTCCCCTTTTGATAATTAACAACCTGTCCAAGTTTGAAGCAAACATATTTAGTAATAACAGAGATATTCTTAAAATGTCAAAGTTTTCTTGAAATTTCTATGTTGAAAAAGGGACATAACTCTGTCTAGAATACTTTGATGGCTACCTACCTTTATTGTATAGGTTTCCCCTTTGATAATTGACAACTTGTCCAAGTTCGAAGCAAATATCTTCAGTAATAACTGAGATATTGTAAAATGTCTGAGTTTTCGCAGGACGACACAGATGACGATGTCAGGGCTACGACAATACCTCAATGTTTTCTTCGTAAACAGACAAACTAAAAGGTGTGGCAAAGGGAGACAATGATCAAAAGAAATGTGATGGAGGTATGAGTCAATCCTTTTCCTCAGAGTCATTAAAACTTGGAATTGTGTTGTAAAGGATTAATTAATAAATGGTCAATTGCAGTTATCATATAGTACCTCCATGACCATCAGTGGATCTACATAGTTCTCCTGGAACCACAGTAACTTCTGACTCAGAATATCATAGCTGGTGATCACACCGCCTGTCAGAGGGAACTCCACCAGCATAGCAGTTACAGCTGTCATGTCTGATCCGGGACTATAGAAGGAGAACTCGAATACCACTGCCCTTGTCCTAAAGTGTAGAGAAAAAATACTATTGACATGACATTTGACTGAAAGTTTACGTCAGATATCACAACAAAACTCCCTTGGTGGCAATGTATTATAAGTTTTTTTTTTAAAAAGTCTTTACCACATGTATTATACCTGTAAGGTTTTTTAAATGACAAAGTTTTAAACTAATCCACATTCAAACCATTTGCAGACAACAAATCAAAGGTGACTCAAATGATGAAACTTGCCCTTAATTGAGTAGAAAACATTGTGGGAAAAGGAGAAAAAGCTGGTTACCAGAATTTTATCCATTTCCCACAATGTGTCTAAAAGCTTTCTCTCTTTATGGTTGTTAAAACTCGGGATTGTGTGGTAAAGGGTTAAGTGACCAAATTTATAGTTCTCAAACATAAAAGAAATAAGATGAGATTTACCTGCATTATGAAAGCAACTCCTTTCAGCAAATACTTATCCATTATTTTATTGCTGCTTATTTAAAACATGCTTGCCTTTGTAAGAAAATTTGAGACTCATGTTACCTATGTATTTAAAAATAATAACCAAGTATAAAACAGGTTGTTTTAAAAAGATCACTTGCAACTACAAGTTATATATAGTATGAATGTTTGAGGGAAAGAAATATACCATTTTTGGGTTCCAAAAAAAAAAAAAATTGCTTGAAAAAAAGAAATTGCATGTGTCAAAAAATTGCTCACTTAACCCTTTACCAAATAATCCTGACTTTAACGACCCCGAGAAAAAAAGCTTTTGAAAACATAGTGGGAAAAGGAGAAAATGCTGGTAACCAGCATTTTCTCCTTTTCCACAAATTATTTTCTGCCCCACAGAAAACAAATTCCATGTTTTGAGTCACATTTGATTTGTTGTCTGCAAATGCTTTTGATTTGGATAAGTCCAAAATTTTGTCCTTTGGTAAAGAGTTAAGGCACTTCAAATATTTCTCCTTTATGTCAACTGCACGGAGTTGGTGGTACAGACTGTATGTCTGAAACTAATAGTAGTTAGTAAACCAGTGAAAACAAAACTACCATACCTCAAGTCAATCCATCCTTTATCTTTAAGGTCCTGTATAATTGTCAGAGTTTCAGCATAAGATGTCCCAAGAGTCTGTAGATAACCGCCTCCACTGTATGTTGCTAGAAAACCCAGTTTGTCACTCCTACAAAACACATGAGACAGAGCATGTTTACAAATCTCCCATCTTCATCTGTTTCAAGAGATGAATTTTCAATTCTTACTTCTAGAATCTTTTGCAAATAGATGATGCTGTCAACAAATCTTTACTGAATAACAACAATGAAGATTGTAAGTCATTTTAACCCTTACCTCTTTACCACACAATCCCGACTTTTACTAACCAGCATTTTCTCTTTTTGCCATAATGTTTTCTGCCCTTTCCAAAACAAACTTCCATTTTTCGCTAACATTTATTTTGTCATCTGCAAATGCTTTCAATTTGGGCCAGTCTAAAATTTTGTTGTTTGGTAAAAGGTTAAATGCTAAATAAACCCAACAGACATTTTCATTCTGCAATAAGACCAAGAAAATTGCATTTTTGTTACCGCTTTTATCTGATTAAAGCGGAGAGTGTAAATAAAAGATCAGACTGCACATTTTGTGCAGTCTGATCTTGATCTACACAAGCTGCAAAGCCAACTGTAGCTGTGAAAGGCGCTGTTAGTGTAATCACCAGGTTCCATTCACCAACCATTGTTGAGAAACCAAATGATTTAGTCAAACAATAGTTGTGTTACTTTCAAACTTAGAAAAACCTGGAGAATAAAACTAAGAATATTCTTACGAATGGTTGGTGAACACTGACCCTAGTGTCAGAGAGCAACACTTGTGGAAAACAGCAATAGTTTTGCTAAAGTTTAATAATAGGCAATAAAGCAGAAACATGCATACCCTCCTAGTTCATTTGCATACATATATTTCCAGGACTTATTGTACGAACTATCATTCCATCGTTCACCATAGAAACCAGTGTCTTCCTTGAAACCTCCATCTCCATAACAAGTCCTGTCAGTCAATACAGACGCACCCAGTGATGATGCTGCTGATGATGCATGGCATTTCTCTGTGAAACAAATAAAAATTTGTCCATATCACAGCCTGAAAGTGGGACCTTCTTCTTCTGATTTTGCTATTTTTTGCATTTCAGCAAATGCTAGTTAAAGACCAACCAAAATATAAAGTAATACAAGGGAGAATACCTGAGGGGATGAAACTTGAAATGCATAGAAAATGTAGAGAAAAACAAGAACATTTGAGCCATGCTCTGTGAAAAAAAGGCTTAATACATCTGCGAAAAGTATTACCCCAGTGCAGCCTACACAGTCCCCCAGGACAATCTGGGCCGAAACTTTTGGCTTTTTGTCAATCTTCTGTATGTCTAAGGACCAATCTACCTCATGAATAAGTTGGTTGTTAAAAAAAAGTGGCTATTATGGATCCATAATTATGTGATGACTTGCTTGGCATCATGCATCACGGAGATGCATTAAGTCCCCTTTGCCAGATTATGGCTCATTAACTTGCTTCAAGTAGTTGTTCCTTTCATCAAAATGTTTTCAAAAGCCATCTGGTATTCTAAACAAAGCAGCATTGAGGTTAAAGCATATGAGCTTTTGCAATAGATGAAAATATCAATTTTATGTATCAAACAGTTTTATGGTAATGATGGATTAAAAAAAAAGTTAAAAAATCAGACAAAAAATTTTGATGATTCTGTCCATTTATTAATACATTTTCTGACAGAAAGACTTCATTCAGTTATGGAAAAGAAAAGATGAAAATCATGCTAAACTACCTGTTAAACTCCTGATAAGCCTCATTCTAGCTGCTCCAAGGAGGAAGCCATGCTCTTCATCTGTATGAGAATCCTGGAGGTGTAAAGTCTCGGCAAATACATTCTCTGTCCAGTCCCAGAATTCATCGATGGTACTGATATTATTGTAGCTGACAAAATTTGTAGTGGTGGAGTTGACAAAGGATGTTTCCACATACTTATTGAAGAGATAGGAGTTGTAGTGAAAGTGTACATATACAATCACCATGATAACCCACAGGTAAAACATGTAGGCAAAGAATTGTCGAATGATTGTCTTCATCCTCCTGATCTTCCTCCCTTCTTCTGTAGCTTTAATCAGAGCAAATCCTGATATTGGTTCAAAGGTTTGTTCCTGTTCAGGAAAGAGAAGATAAGCTTTATTCATCTTTTACTAAATCTGAATTTCTAGTCTATCATTTCATCACCAGATGACAGAATCTATGCCTCATCAATATTGAAAACATCTTAACCTTTTACCACACAATATCAAGTTCTAACAATCCTCACAGAGAACACTATCGAAAACAGTATAGGAAAAGGAGAAAATGCTGGTAACCAGCATTTTCTCCTTTTCCTACAATATTTTATACAGTTTTAAAGACAAATCTCAGAATGTGAGGCACCTTCAACATGTTACTAGTATGTGCTTTCAATGTGGACATGTCTAAGATATTGCCATCTGGTGGAGGGATAATTCCCAGATGACAAATCAAATTCGCAGCACATAACATTGAAAACATCCTTGTAAAATATGGGATGGATAAACATGAATTCAGCTTAAATATATCAGCGTATGTGAAAAATTTGTGTAAAATTTAGAAATGAATCATTAGAAGCCATTTTCCCTTTAGCCTTATTATCTTTCAAAACTAGTTGTCTGTAAGAGGAAATAGTCTGCAAAGGTTTACAAAATTTACAGATGACAAATCAAATTATATCAAAAGTTGGGATTTCTATTTGAAAGGATAGAAAACCTTGTGGTAAACGGAGAAAATGCTGTTTTCACAATGTTTTCAAAAGGTTTATTTTGAAGGGTCGATAAAACTCAGGTTTGTTGGTTTAGGGTTAAGTAGATCAAATGTTCATGAGCAGTAGTGAACTGGAAAAAAGTTGGCAAAAGTGGTTAAAGTTACAAAATTAAGCACAGAGAATTACACCAAAAGAAGGTTTCAAACGGGTACAACATAAAACAAGACAAACCTGAATGTTTTCGTGGGACATGTCAATGGTCGGGTCTATCTCGATACAGTCATCTTCATCGTTCTTGTCCACATTCTTCATCATTGCCACCATATATACAGCAATCATCAGAGCCTAGAAAAACAGAAGTGGTTGTGATAATTTTACATGTTAACATGCTGTTTTTCCATTGGCCAGAATATTTTCAAAAGCTGTCTCCCGGAGATAATGAGTTACAGCTCTTTTCCACTGAAAAACTAGATTTTACAACCCTGAGGAAGAAGGCTTTTACAAACATTTTGGGAAAAGAGAAAATGCTGGTTCTCTTTCTAAAACAAATTCAATTATTTAATCCACATTAATCATCTTCAAATGCTTCCAATCTACAGAAGTCTGAAATTTTACAGTTTGGTACAAAGTTAATGTCATATTCTACCGCAAGACAAAATTTTAGACTGGTCCAAATTCATAGCACATGCAGATGACAAATTAAATGTTGCTAAAATGCTGACATTTGTATATGAAAGAATAGAAAACACTGTGGGAAAAGGGGATACTGCTGGTTACCAGCATGTTCTCCTTTTTCCTTAATGTTTTCAAAAGTTTTATTCTCCAGGATTCTTAAAAGTCGAGATTATGTAGTAAAGGGCTAAAAACATTGCAATAACATAACTGTATCACTATCTCAAGCAAACGGTTGGGGGCGGCCTGTATTCATCCACAATTGGCAATTTTGGCAATTTAATTGAAATTCTGAGTTCCGATATGAGCCATTTGATTGGCTGAGATGTTCTGTCTGAGTCAATCTGATCGATTTTATGACTGATAAATGCATTATTCAGATAAGATAAATACCATCTAACACTTAAACAAACAATCTTGTAATATGTCTGCAGCAGAATCCTTTGAGGTAAAAGAAGGAATTGCTAGTTACAAGAAATTTCTCCTTTTCTCAAAACATTTCCTACCTTTTCAGACTTTAGGTCATTTCATTGTCAGAGATATGCTTTCAATTTGGGAGACTCAAAAATTTGTGGTTTGAGAAAGGGTTAACTCTACCACACAATCCTGACTTCAAACCACCATGAGAGAGAAGCCTTTTGAAAACATTGTGAGAAAAGGAGAAAATGCTGGTAACCAGCATTTTCTCCTTTTCCCATAATGTTTTCTACACTTCCAAAGAGAAATTTCAGTTTTAGAGATGCATCTAATTTGTTGTCTGCAAATGCTTTCAATTTGGACAGGCTTAATAAATTGTCATTTGGTAAAGCGTTCAAGTACCTTCAGTGGTTCCACCACACAGAATGAGAGAACCAGTGATAGCAGGCAAGCCAGGACCCACTTCAAGGCCTCATCCGCACCAAACTTGAAGCAGTACAAGATCACGATGACCACAGAGAAGACACAAAGTAGGAAGCACAGTACGTAAGCTACATAGATACACCATGGTGGGAGGGAACATTTCTCCTTGTGGATAGGAATCTGTCTTATATCACGAGACTCCATTGTTAGCTCACTGTAATATGCCGCTAAAAATAAAACAAATCGATGGTCAACAATTGATCTGATAAGATTACTGGATGATTTCAGATTTATCTTTACCATAGTGATACAGGAAGAAAAATCATAGTAATAGAAGAGGATGTTGGTGTCAATACACATATAATGGGCAATTACGTTGTAAAAAGGTGTATACTTTGAATTAAAAAGATGCAATTAACCCTATACCACACAATCCTGACTTTTGACAGTCCTGAGGGAGAAGGCTTTTGAAAACATTGTGAGAAAAGGAGAAAATGCTGGTAACCATCATTTTCTTCTTTGCCCTTGATGTTTTCGATCAAATCAAGGACAAATACTACATTTGAAAAACGTATGAATAGTCGTCTGTAAATACCTGGTTGAGTCCAAAATTTTGCAGTGTAGTAAAAGGTGAACATATTGTTCTGCAAATGTACATGACTGTGAGGTATCCCTTTACCACACAATCCTGACTGTTAATGACCCTGAGAAAAAAGTCTTTTGAAAACATTGTGGGAAAAGGAGAAAATGCTGGTAACCAGCATTTTCTCCTTTTCCCACCATGTTTTCTTCCCTATCGAAGGCAAATTCCATCATTTTAGCCACACTGAAATTGTCGTCTGCAAATGCTCTCAATCTGGACAAGGCTACATTTTTGTCATGTGGTAAAGAGGTATGTATTTGATGATTATTAGCCTGCTGCTCTTTTCTCCTACCTAGTCTTCTCTTCTGCTTCAAATGAAGAGATTTCAAGGTCATGGTCAAAATTCAGAAAGTGGACAGGCCTAAGATCAGCCTGCATAAGATGTGCACTCTGATTTAGGTGTACATAGTATGTAAAAATATCTGTATTTTCACAACATTTCTTATCATAGTAAACTAGGAAAAGTAAGCGTTTGATCATTAGTGTTCAAAATCTTAAAATTTAAACAATCATTATACAACATCTATACAAAACATTAAGTGTCGCAGTTCTTGAATAAATACCTTTTCATAAAGTTTTAATTCTTTCTCCCATAAGTTAACCCTTTACCGCACAGTGCCGCCATTTAACGACCCTGGGAAAAAAGGTTTTCGAAACATTGTGAGAAAAGGAGAAAATGCTGGTAACCAGCATTTTCTCCTTTTCCCACAATGTTTTCTACCCTATCAAAGAAAAATTGCACCATTTGAGCCACACTGAAATTGTCGTCTGCAAATGCTTTCTATTTGGAAAATGGCTAAAATTTTGTCGTCTGGTAATGGGTTAACTATATACGATAGTGTTCATCCCATTGAAAGCAAAATAAGCCAACTGGAAATTTTCAGTCTGGTTAAAAGTACTACATTTGAAATTTCTAGGCTGCTTCTGGCCTCAATACCTCAGCACAGTGGACAGTGTAGATTATGATCAAACTGCTCATTTTGTGCAAACTGAATTTTATCTGCACTGGCTAAAAAAGCAACAGCTGTGAAAGGCACCATGAAGGTTAATAGAACTGAGGTAAATACACTTACGTCTCAGTCCAGCAGTCACACCAGAGTTTGAGCTCTCAGGTTCTTGGGATAAGCTACTCAAAGCTGAACCACGGGATGTATTTCCATTTCTGTAATAATTATGAATATTGTACAAAATAATATTAAATACATGGGCATAATTCTTTAACCATTTACCATACAATCCGTAGTTAACTCTTTACCAAACGACAAAATTTTAGACCAGTCGAAATTTGAACCATTTGCAGACGACAACATAAATGTGACTGAAAAATAGAAATTTGTTTAGGGAAGGATAGGAAACATTGTGGGAAAAGGAGAAAATGCTGGTTGCCAGTTTTTTCTCCTTTTCCCACAATGTTTTCAAAAGCTTTAAGCCTTTTCTTTCAGGGTCGTTAAAACTCAGGATTGTGTGGTAAAGAGTTAAACAACCCTGAGAGAAAAAGCTTTTGAAAATATTGTGGAAAAAGGAGAAAATGCATGTAAACAGCATTTTATCCTTTTCAAATAATGTGTTCTACCCTTCCCAAAACAATTTTTGAGCCACATTTATTTTGTTGTCTGCAAGTGCTTTCAATTTAGAGGAGTCTAGAATGTTGTTGTGTGGAGTTAAAAATAGTTTATCTAAATCAATCAACTAGCGCACAAAAAGCACTCAAATGACAGCAACACTTTGATCCTAAAGTTTAACAGAAGATTAAACTCTTTCACTACTCACTCAAGTGATTCCACTTTTTTCTCATTTGTAAAAGGCAATTTCCAGTGCTATTGAAGATAGCTATTGTTATAAATACATGTAAGTACCACATAGCTGACGTTGTAGATCAAAGATCAGACTGCAAATTCTGTGTAGTCTGATCTTGATCTACCCTGTCTGCAAAAGCTACTTTAGTTGTCTTTGGTAGTAAAAGAGTTGAAGCTGTAAGAACAAAAATTCAGCAGTTTTTCATACACTTCATTCTCTTTTTTTTTTTTGAATAGTTACAAAGTATGATCTATGCAATTTTGAGAAACCTAAAAAAACACTTTGTCAATGTCTGTGTGTTCATCACATGGAATCTGGATTTCCATTTTTCTTTATGTTGAAATTAATTTTCCTATTGTTGCATTTTTGTATTAATACAAACTGTGTGAAAAATTTCTGACACCCCATACCAAGTCTACAGTGAGAAATTGTTAACACTTTTAACATTATTTTCAAAAGCTTGCAGATACAAGTAGATTTGTATGGCACTAGGTTCAAAGTCTTAAGTCTAAAAAAAGTACCTACCCATTGATTCTTGGATCAGCTCGGGGATTGAACCTGGCACCAGCTTTAGATTTGGTCTTTAGAGCTTTGTTACCACTGCCTGACTCATCGTCTGATTGTAGAATGTCATTGAGACTTTCCATCTCACTGATTGTCAATCTCCGAGATCTGTACACAAAATGGACACAAAATGTCATTGCCCCTTATTTCTTTTGCATTATGTATTTACTACAATAGGAAATTCTATGTCTACGACATTTACATGTAACTGTATTAACTCTTCGTCTACTAACTCTGTAAATTCCACTTTTTTTTTCGAAGTTCTAAACATAGATTTCCAAAGGAAAATGACTTTTGTCAAAATTTAAAAAACAGGGTAGCAAAAAGGGTAGATCCAAGATCAGTCTGACCTTGGTCTACACCGTCTGCAAAAGCCACTAAAGTCATCATTAGTAGTAAAAGAGTTAGGGGCTAACAATACAAATCTAAAGCAATAGAGGAGATTCCATGGCCTAACATAGAATCAAATTGCAAGTATTGCTGCACTATCAGGGTCCGTATTAAGAATGTTCTTAGTCTTATTCTCCAGAATATTCTAAATTTGAAAGTCACACAACTCCTGATTGGCTAAACAATTTCACATATAACTCAAACTATGCAATTTGTCTTAGTCCAAAAATTATTGCAGTGAAAAGCAAAAGTACTGATCACCAGCATTTTCTCTTTTACCTGCGAAGTTTTAAATACTAGTAACCTTCCTCAGGGACACAAGAACACAAAATTTGTTTGGAAAACGCTAGAAAGTATCCTATTGCATACCTAGCTGAAGTACTTGAATGTCTACTGCTTGCAGACCTAACAGGTCTCGATTCTGCTTCCTTCAGTTCTTTCTCCATCTTGTCCAGCTCAGCAATTAATTCGTCAGATTCTACTTTCCCAACAGTTTTTCGCTGTAAGCATATATACAAAAACATGAAAAAAATGGCCAACATAAAAATCCTACACTAGTCAAATAAAACTTAATGAGCTCACCTCAGTTTAACACTTTACCAGATGACAAAATCTCAGACAATTCCAAATTGAAAGCATTTACAGACGACAGAATAAATGTGACTGAAAAATTGAAATTTGTTTTGGGAAGGGCAGAAAACATTGTGGGAAAAGGAGAAAATACTGGTTACCAGCATTTTCTCCTTTTCCCATAGTGTTTTAAAAAGGCTTCTTTTTCAGGGTCGTTAAAACTCGCGATTGTGTGGTAAAGGGTTAAACAGCTTTTTCAGTCTGACAGTAGAAATGTAGGTAAAACAGGATAATTGAATAAAGTGTAAATACATGTAGATTACATGTAATAAGCAATGATTAACAGATAAATCAAATTTTCAAAAAATCCTAAAAATCTTTTAAAAACATTTATATCATAACAAAGAAAAATCCATATTTTTGCTAAATCCTACCCAGTAACATACTGTATATGAACAACAAACATTCACAGCTTATATCATCTGTTCTATGTATTTGAAGACTTTTTTTTTCCTCTTTGGAAATGTGGTGCAGCATGAGAGTAATCAGATTGCTCCTCAATTTTCTACATGTATCCGTTGAGTCACTTCTAATGGTAAAAACTTGGCAAGTCTCACAAATGCCTATAATGCAAACAGGTAAAAGACTAACTTTTTTGTAAGCTCCAGCTGTCTGTTTAATACCAATCAACTTCTGTGCTCTTGTGGAAGGTCCAGCCATAGAAGAGGTAGCAGGGGAGTCTGACACTTCAGACCACTTCATGCTGCTATCCTCATCCCAGGGAGGGGATCTTGAACTGTTTGTTACAGCTACTGACGGTCGTTTACCTCTGTCTAAACTATCATCGGTGTTTTCTCGCAGTCTTCTTGATACATGTCTAGAGCGATGTAATCCTCTTGTATTCTGAAAATGAAATAGTAGTTATGTTTCATCTTTAGGAGTGTCATAAAACAAAGGGTTATTTTCAGGCTATGTGAAAAATTTGACTATACAAATTCATGCCATTCCGACCAGAATGTCTAATAACAAATTGGCAGTGTTGATCCAAGATCAGACTGTACCATCCAAATTGTTATGATTCTGCGCAGTCTGATCTTGAGCTACAATGCAGGACCTAAAAACTTTAATATACAGGTCAGACATACCCACAGTGATTCTAAATCACATTTAGGAAATACATTAATTTTGTAGAAATGTCAAGATTTTTCAAAAGTATGGAAAAAGGAGCATTTGCCTACTACAATCAATTACTCCATTCTTAAAAATATAAAACAAAATCCTTCTTTTAAAAAGTTTCTATTTATATCACTTTTACTATCTCTTGATACATGAAGTCTAAAATTATAACAGGTAACAAGTGTTGTGAAACATACTCACCTTTAAGCCAAGCAAGATCAACATTTGGCATATTAGATCAAGACATCATAATGTAGTCTCAAGATCAAACTTTTCAACAACATTTTTAACAACAGCAACTTAAAATGCTCTAGGCACTCCAAAAATCATGTCCAAAAATACTTACAGCTGGCACAGAATCAATGGTACTCTCTCTGTCAAGGTCATAGGGTATCTCGCCTGTGTTTTGACTCTCAAACGATCCACCCTGTGAGTTTTCACAGTAATTCTCAATCTCAATGGTTTGGGCAGTCTGTGGCTTCTGTAGAGTCTCAAATAAATTTTCCTGCAAACAGACCAAGCTTTGAAAATGTATGTCTTATCCAATGGCAAATTTCTTATTTCTTTTTCTCTGTGTTTAACCCTTTACCACACAATCCCAAGTTTTCATGACCCTGAGGAAGAATTAAGCCTTTTGAAAACATTGTGGGAAAAGAAGAAAATGCTGGTAACCAGCATTTTCTCCTTTTCCCACAATGTCTTCTACTCCATCAGAGACAAATGTTTTGTTGAATCATGTTTAACTTGTCGACTGCAAATGCTTTGAATTTAGACGAGTCTATAATTTTGTCATGTGGTAAAGAGTTAAAGTATCATTTGTTTCACAGATTATTTTGTTACGACTGCAATATGATTTTTATTATATACCTGAACATTTTCCAGCTCAAATACATG
Source organism: Tridacna gigas (assembly GCA_945859785.2). Classification (NCBI taxonomy): domain Eukaryota; kingdom Metazoa; phylum Mollusca; class Bivalvia; order Cardiida; family Cardiidae; genus Tridacna; species Tridacna gigas. The sequence goes on from OX244030.2 coordinate 26,805,627, forward strand.
CATTGCATGCAGATAAAATATCACAAATGACAGAAAAAAACTCAATGTCAAATACAGTTCCAAATATGGTATGATAACATATCTTATGTGCTGATTACTTACATATTGATTTTTGATTTGATTGGTATAAAATGTTATGCCATAATATTCATCAGCAATTCATAAAAACAAAGTCACTACCCACTACATTTTGTTTCATTTTGTTTACAATTTTTGAATAAATTGTCAATAATTGCAAAATTTTGTCGTTGAAAGTTGTATTATATAATAAAAGGAATACACATATTATGTTGTAGTAACTTTGTTGGTGCTTGTATCTGCTTCTTGCTGCCTTCCGTCTTGCATAATATCAAATTTTCTCATGCTGCTTGTATCAAATACAAGGACAAGGAAAGTTACTACAACATAATTTTCCACTTATTTATCACTCTTGCAGCAGCAGGCTGTAGAAAACATTGTGGGATTGATTGAAACAACATTTATCAAATACTGAAGTCTGCAGGAATCTAGGAATCTAATAAGATTTGAAAATCCTTATACATGTACATATAAAAAATTTTTTTTCAATATCATCAACTCCAAGCACAATGAAAAATCATTGTGCACCAAAGTAACTCTTTACCACATGAGAAAAATACCAACTTTGGCCAAATTGAAAGCATTTGCCGACAACAATTTAAATGTAGCTCAAATGATGGAACTTAATTTTTGATATGGTAGAAAACATTGTGGGAAAAGGAGAAAATGCTGGTTACCAGCAATGTTTTCAAAAGGCTTCTTTTCAGGGTCATTAAAACTCTGGATTGTGTGGTAAAGGGGTAAATCTGTACAGAATGTGTGCTTACATCTTGGATGTACACTGTCCAATACTTTGTGAGTGAGTCTGACCAGAATTGCCTTGACATCCTAAAAGTGAAGTCACAATGATGAACTGGAAATGTTCATTTTATTCATTTAACACTCAATAGGTTAACCCTTAGAGTGCAGAATAAACCCAATAAACACTTTTAGTCTAGTTGTAAGACCCATAATAATTGCAGTTTTAAGTCTACTCTTATCAAGAATATCTCAGCTAAGCAGACAGCACAGATCAAAGATGAAACTGCACATTTTGTGCAGTCTGATCTTAATCTACCTGGCCGCAAAAGCAAAGATAGTTGTGAAAGGCTCTTTGAGGGTTAACAAGCAGAAGATGTTTTGCTGACTGTGTTAACTTGCACTGTGAATTTCTCACCTTAGTTCTGCTCTTTTTGAAGAGGAATATCAGGCCCAGGTTAATTGGAAGGACCATTACATTTGTAACAATGGCCAGCACGATCTCTTCCCAGCTGAAATTGTCCCATCCAAGATCTTGGTTGTCTTTCTTCAGCAGTCCATACCACATGGCATTCACACAAATAAAGGTGAAAAGAAGAGTAACACAACATGTTGCCCTTTGAACTCTGGTAAATCTACTCTGTGCTGGGCGATTCAATAATGAGAGCCACAGGTGCTTGTCCGCAAGTGAGTTAAACATAGCTGTTTTGAATCTGCGACCAAAACGATTCCTGTCCTGTGAACCTGTAATAATGAACAATGTTATAATGTCAAATCTGATAAATGCAATTGATCATGATTCATTTATAAAAGATATTACTAAAAATTTGATGACCCATTTACCAAACAAGCCACAAAAGTCTTTGTTTGTTTTTAAGACAAATACAAAGACTAAGACAAGTTGATTAATATTTCTATTGCTATTTTAATCCTTTGGATTATGAACTTTCTACCTAAATAACAAACTCTGGTTCTTCCCACATTTTCATCTATAACAGACGCATGTAATATGTTATAAAATCTACATGAGAGGGCCCTGATAGAGTAATAATATTATATGCCAGTAATAAAGTATGTTATTTACTTTAAAAAGAAGAAAAATCATGAAACTTGAAGCTTGTATTTACCATAAGCTTTCTCACAGAAACTTTCACTCTTTTGCCCTTTACTACACAATGACCCTGAGGAAGACAGCTTTTGAAAACATCATAGGAAAAGGAGAAAATGCTGGTAACCAGCATTTTCTCCTTTTCCCACATCGTTTACTATCCTTCAAAAAATTCTTTTTTAATTTTTCAGTCACATTTATATTGTTGTCTGCAAGTGTTTTCAATTTCTACATGTCTAAAATTTTGTCATTTGGTAAACGGTTAAAAGATGACAAAATTTTGAAGTAGCTCATTTTGAAAACATTGGCAGACCAGGAAAAAATTTGGCTCAAATTGTAGGATTTGTCCTTGAAAAGATTGAAAAAATTGTGAAAAAAGAATATAATGCTTGTTATCAACATTTTTTTCCCATTCTCACAATGTTTTCAACATGTCATTCTCTGTAGAGTTGTCAAAACTTGGAACTGTTTAATAATGGGTCAATAATTACCAGCAGCTTGTATCTTTTTATGGATTGTTCCATTAGTTGTTTCTAGAGTCAACCAGGACTGGCAGTAGAAGTAGTATTGCTGATCAGTTTGAAGGTCATGAACCACCACATGATCAAGGTACCAGGAAGGTGACGTCCCGGTGTTGTCATGCCATATGCGGATTTTCTTTACTTCCCCTAGGTTCACATCATGAGCAATGATAAAAGTGTCACAGCAGTTCCTCTGGAAGGCTCCCTCTTTGTAGATATGTTTTTGAGCAGTTTTCCAATAGCTGCCCAATAACTGAATTCCAACATGGGCCGATGTTCCTGTAATTTTGAATAAATTCATTAAGTTATGGAACAAGTACGAAACACATATCTTTGAGGATTTCATTGCAAAACACCAACTATTGACATTACATCATGTTTAATCCTTTACCACATAATTCCAACTTTTAACAACCCTGAAAAAGAAGGCTTTTGAAAACACTGTGGGAAAAGGAGAAAATACTGGTAACCAACATTTTCTTCTTTTCTCAAAATATTTTCTACCCTATCAAAGACAAAAATCATCATTTAAGCAACATTTAATTTGTCGTCTGCAAATGCTTTCAATTTGGTCTAGTCCAAAATTTTGTCATTTGGTAAAGGATTAATACATAAATATGTGTGAATAAATTGTTTGAAACAGAGAGGCTGCTCTGTGCAAGCAATTTCTTCCTTTGCTATATCATTTTCAAAAATGATCAAATTTGAGACGAAAAAAGTTTTGTGTATGGTTGTGGTAACATGTATGACAGTTTATCCCATCTACAGATTGCATTAGGACCAGTATGCTAATAGGCAACTTTGTTCAAAATGACCAGACTGGTGCATCAGACAAAACCTATTGAACAGAATGGGAAAAAGTCAAAGTTCTGACAACTACTAACCTGCACCAAACTGTCTGCCTGTAAACACCATGACATTATACTTAAAGGAGCCATCTTTACCACAGAGAGGAATGGAAGAGATATGTTTGATGTCCAGTAGATCCATCTTACGACATATGATCACCAGGACAATGTACATTCCCAGAATTATACTGCAGGTGATGATAGCCACTGGATTGTTCACAATGTCTAAGTCCTGTAGTCAAGTATAAAAAGATATTAACCATTTACCTCACAATCCAAAGCTTTAGTGACTCTGATGTGGACAGCTTTTGAAAACACTGTGCAAAAAGGAGAAAAATGCAGACATTCAACCCCCTTTTCCCAAAGCATGGCTCATTTAACCCATTGTCAAATGAACCCAAGTTTTAATGATCCTTGGAGAGAGGCTTTTGAAAATATGCTGATTTTTGTCCTTTTCCAAGATGTTTTCTACCCTTCCAAAAACAAACTTTAATTCTTGAGTCACACATATATTGTCAAATGAACCCAAGTTTTAACGATTCTTGGAGAGAGGCTTTTGAAAATATGCTGATTTTGTCCTTTTCCAAGATGTTTTCTACCCTTCCAAAAACAAACTTTAATTCTTGAGTCACACATACATTGTCCTCTGCAAATGCTTTCAATTTTGACCAATGGAGAATTTCATAGTTTAGGATAGAGTTGAAAATGTTTATTAACTCCACATCATGTATTCTAGTCCAAAATGTGCAGGTTTACTTTATTTTCAAGACCATGTGGATTAAGATCACACAAGACAATATATGCAGTCATTTAACCCTTTACAGCACAATGCTGCCTTTAAACAACCCTAGGAAAGAAGCCTTTTGAAAACATTGTGGGAAAAGGAGAAAATGCTGGTAACCAGCATTTTCTCCTTTTTCCACAATGTTTTCTACCATGTCAAAGAAAAATTTCACCATTTGAGTCGTCTTGAAATTGTCATCTGCAAATGCTTTCAATTTGGACAAGGCTAACATTCTGTCATCTGGTAAAGGGTTAAGATTCCTTATTTAATGTAATGGTAAAAAAAATACTTTACTTTTTGTAGAATTTGGGCTCTTCTTATTGCTTTAGCATATACATTTCCACCAGGTAAAGGTACATGCTAAAACTTTTAATAAGAACTCACCGAAAGATCTGTGAAGTCAATTTGGTCAGGTGACAGCAAAAGACCACTACCATATGAGGTCATGTGATTACACTGGCACTTTGAAACTGTTGGGATGGATTCTTCCTGTGGTGTGCATCCATCAGAGGCCCATGTGGAGGAGTTGGTATTGAAATAGCTACACCTTGCATAGTATTTGGCCACACAAACTTGTACATTCAGGTTTGCTGCTAGCTGGACTTTAAAGGCGTTGGATCCCCTTTCACTGAAAAACCAGATAATTAACGACACTGGAATGAAAAATAGGAACTTTTGCTCCATTTATCCAACATTTGTATTTCCTATATGTCAGTTTTTAACAATCATGTCATATTCTTCAACCCTTAAAGATCTAGAACTAGAACAGCTAAGCTAAAATCATCATCAGCAAAGGCATGTTTAATTCACAGGTTGAATATAGTATAGAATTGTGTGGCTCTTTATCAAACAATGATGAATTTTAGTGACCTGGAGGAAGAAGGCTGATAACAAGCATTTACTCCATTTCCGAAAATGCTTTGTATGTTTTCAAAAACAAATTTCATCATTTGAGATGCGTTTAATATGTCTTCTGCAACAGCTTGACTAATTCGTCTAACACTAATGAAAGAAACATGACTATTTTCAGTGTTGAGATACAAATACATGTATTGAGATACAAATGTATGTATTGAGATGCCACACTGTTCAGGTGATAAATAAAACAGTGTTGCAGATCTATCATTCTTTGCAGTTTGACATAAATTGATGGCTTAACCCTTTACCACACAATCCTGAGTTTTAATGACTTAGAGGAAGAAGGCCTTTGAAAACATTGTGGGAAAAGGAGAAAATGATGGTGACCAGCATCTTCTTCTTTTCCAACAATGTTTTCTTGCTTTACAGAGACAAACCCAATCATCGTAACCACTTTTATCTTGTTGTCAGTAAAAAGTTTTCATATTGAAAAAGGCCAAAGTTTTGTTGTTTGGTAAAGAGTTAATTCTCTTTCGTTACCCTACGCAAAAAGGTTCTTGTTTGACTCTGATTTAAAAAAATCAACAGGAGGGATCTCTAATAAATGATTGTGTGGTTTTTGTGACCCTCAGGAAGAAGACTGTTAAAAAAAAATGTGGGAAGAATAGCCACTGGCAACAAAAGTTTTATACCCCTTCTGAGACAAATTCAGACATCTGACCCCCAATATTTTGTCTGAAAATCTTTTAGATTCTTGGAAGTTTACAATTTTGCCAAGTGCATTCTGTGGGTTGAAAAAGCAAGGTAAAAAGTTTATTCGATCTTGATTTAGAACCAGACAGGAGGCATCATTGAATATTTACCTCACAGGAATGTAGAAAGTATAGGTTGTATGGTCTGTTTTATTGTTGGAATAGATACCATGCGTCACATTCAGTGGGCGAGCTGATTCTAGAGAATCACTGCTTGTGTAGGCAACATCATTCTTAAACAATGTTGCAGTTAGCTGACCATTGGCCTGGCTTGTTGAAAACTGTGGAAGAATTTGGATGTGGATACTGGCAGAGGTATCTAATGGCTGGGCGACGGACATGTACTTATTTTTCCCCGCTGTTAAGTCTGTACAACTTTTATTTGTAACCCCTTCTCTTGGATTGTACCCTGTGGCATTCATTATCCCTGCTTCTGGTATACTGTATGTTGGCACATCTGTTTGAAACATATATAACACCACTTCCTTTGAGCTGGGTAAGGACGAAACTGATATGCTATTTCCACTTAAATCATGGAAGCCTGTTTGCAGAGTTTTTGTGTTAATGGCCACCTCTGTATCATAGCCGAAATTAAATGGATTCTGGTTGTCAAACACAGTGATATGGTATACAGAATCTTGTGTATAGGTGGTATAATCTAAGATGTCTGTGGGTATGAATAAAGCTACCCCACTCTGAGAGAGCTCCTGTGGGATGTTTGACACAGATACATGCTGTGCAATGAATGTTGAACCATCTGTCAGTGTCTTGTTGATAGCTTCCTCGTCTGGTAACAAGGTCTTCAACTGTACAATAGCCAGTTGTGTACGGTATTCAATACTTTTCTTGGTCAACTCTCTCTGCATCGCCGAGTCTGAAGTGAAACTTGTGGTAGAGGACCTGTTGCTGATATCAAGGCCATAGTTATCAATTGTTCCAAATCTAGTCCAAGTTGTTGAATCCCTAGTAGTTGAAGTTATGGACTGCAGACTGCTATGTACATTTGTAATAGCTTCAAGAAGGCTGTCTGTTTTGAAGTCATTTTGGTCATGCCCCTGTCTAACACTGGAGTCTAGGGTGCTAGAGAGGGTGCTGATAGCGGTGTCCACCTTGCTCAGGGTACTTTTACTTAATTCATTTGGATATTCCTGAAATGAAGTTATAAAACTTGACTCTTTGTAATATAGCTCTTTACCACACGGGAAAAAAGTAGACATGCCCAAACTGAAAGCATTTGCAGACGACAATATAAATGTGGCTCAAATGATGGAATTTGTCTTTGATAGGGTAGAAAACATTGTTGGAAAGGAGAAAATGCTGGTTACCAGCATTTTCTCCGTTTCCCACTATGTTTTCACAAGGATTCTTCCTCAAAGTCGTTAAAACTCGTCATTGTGTGGTAAAAGGATAGGCTCTTTCTGTACACACTACAAACTACTACAAGTACAATGTAGGAAAAATACGTAAAATGAAAAAAAGGAACATGTCTTCCTCAAGTGACAAAGAAAACAATGTACAAAAAGAATTAATCAGTTGTAATGGGTGACTGTTGATGGTGTCAAACACCATCATTATGAGTAGCTCAGTCAACCCTTTATCACACTATCCCATCCTTTAATGACTCTAAGAAAGAAATCTTTTGAAAAGATTGTGGGAAAAGGAAAAAATACTAATAACCAGCATTTTCTTCTTTTCCCACAATGTTTTCTATCCTTCCCAACACAAAATTCAATGACTGAGTCACTTTTATTGTATTGAATGCAAATTCTTTTAATTCGGACTAGCTTAAGATTTTTGTCATTTGTGGTTCAGTAAAAAACTAGGTATATGGCACTGCATCTACCTTTTTCATAACAAACAAAAAATACAAATATGATGTGAAAGCTGCTACATTTGGCCTGTGATGTATTTTAAAGCAAACTGATCTTTCTCAACAAAAACACATTTACATTTTGATTTTTACAGTAGATGACCTTAACTCTTTACCAAACAATTCTGTGTTCTAAGAAAGAGAGCTTTTGGACATACAGTGGGAAAAGGAGAAAATGTAGCTAATCTCCATTTCTCGCAATGTTTTCTACTTATATAGAGACCAATAACATTATTTAAGCTATATTTGACGTAAGGTCTGCAAATGCTTTCACAGCGGATAAATCTAAAATTCTGCCAGTTGGCACAGAGTTAGCTCAGATTTTGGTAATAAGCTTTTTTTTTAAAAATTAACCAATCAAAACAAAAGTAACAAGGTCACTAACTTGAAAATCTATCTAATTTTCAACGATGACACAATAAACAGTTAAGAGAAAACAAAGAAAAAGGAAAGAAACCTTACCGATAGATATTTTACAGCTGATGCAATCTGCCTTATATCATTAACTGAAGAATATGGCACACCATCCAGGGAATAAGAAAATAAGTCACGAATAGCCATCCTTACTGCTGTTGTGTTGATGTTATTCTCTGACTGGTCATTCAAGAACATCAGTGCTGCAATACTGTACCGCACCAGGAGATTGGGATTGTTCTGTTTCGCTATTGTAGGCATTGTACTGATGACTTGGTCCACAAGGTAGTTCACATTGTCTATCTGACTCAGTAACAGAGTTGGTGCTTGGAACTGAACATTCCTGGGCGAGAAAAGGTAAACAGATTCAAATAATGGGGGAAGAGGATAATTTTATTCCAGGAACATAGTGCAATGTATTTTCACTTAGACTTATGTTGTGGGTACTCATCTTGAATTGTTTAAACCTTGTCCTAACATTGATGTAATAGGGATAATTGTTTAATGATCCACAATTCATACTTTTCAATAATGTTTTCAAAAGTTGTGTGTTGCACGGTGTTAATCTTTTAACAATCAATAAGCATCTGCAAAAAGTAGCCTGCGTAGGCTAACCTGGGTCGAAACATTTTGCTATTTGTCAATTTTCCGCATGTCCATGGACCATTCCATCTCAGGACTTAGCCAGCTGTTAGCCAAAATAGATTTTATGGATCCATAATTATGTGATGGCTTGCTTGGTATAATGTATTATGGAGATGCATTAAAACCCCCTTTTGCCAGAGCATGGCTCTATGTGAAAAATTTATTCATATATATTCAATCTAAATTCATGTTATTTCTTCCTTTATTGAGGGACATTTTCTAGACTGTCTGCTTCAAATGTATTTCAAGAGATCATGATTGAATGAAATCTTACTCTGTTAAAGCTGTCACTTCTATGCCATGATCATTGACAACTGAGATGTTAATGGTGACATCAGCATAATTTGTGCCAGGCCACGGTGACAGGTAGAAGTTGGTACTTGGCTGTGTCCCATAGTTGATAATATAAGAGTCACTTGCATATGAAGCCACAATCTTGTAATATAGCCCTGACATTGAGTCTTGGTCAGACCAAAACTGGCATGTTGCATTGATCTGGTCAGACAGGGGAACAATCCTGTTTCCTGTCGATGATAAACTGCAATTTCCCGACTGTGGTACAGTACTAGCACTGTGAGACTGCTCAGCAAAACCTGTGGCTGTGCCTGTAGTAGCCTCCAGTCTGAACTTGTATGCCTTGGCATCTTGCAGGGTACCAGCACTAAGACAAAAATTAATACTGTCAGTCCCGGTAGTAGTCTGAGATGTCCCAATAGAGAGGTCTGTGCTGGTGGATGTATCTGTCACAGTCCAGAGATAGGTTGTTGAGGAATTACAACCGGAGTAACAATTTCCCTTAAAACAGGTCTTCTTACTGGTACTGATGTAGTAATTCTCATTGGCAGCACAAGAGATACATTCCATGGCAACCACTGGGGCACCAGCATCAATAATAGTGATCTGTGTTGAAAAAGAAAAGGATATAATAAGATCATTGTCCTCTTTTTAAAGATGCATCTTGACTTGTTTTTAGCCAGTTTTTTAGCCCATTTCATCTTGATTTAATACTTTAATCATTCTTGTATCTTCTTTCCAAATTTGCCCCTGACATTTGCAAGGTTGCATAGATTACTACCATAGAAAATGCATTTCGTTTTCTTGAGGCCATCAAAGAGATTACTGTTGTGATATTTCCAGTTTTAAATCAAAGTTTTCCAATATATGTATTTATTCCTTACACAGGATAAATCAGTAATTTATCTTTGTTTACACAGGTGACTAAACTTTGAACCATTCCATAGTCTATCAAATTTTTACAGCGTTTTTTTCTTGCTGGCTGTATAGATGTATCTGTAAATGCAATACAGTAAAACCTATATCAACTCTACCAAACAACAACATTTAGACCTGTGATTAGGTTTTTTGTTTTCATGCCTCCATGAGGCATTGAGCTTGGCCTTGGGTCATGAGCGACAGTAGTATAAAGTTACAGAGTCCTTGGTCAAACAGCTTTTGAGTTATAGCACAGAAACGAAAAGGTCTGTACAGACAGATGGATTGACAGATGGACTGACAAATGGACAGATAGACAGACATTGTGAAACTAGTATACACCCCCTCTTCTTCATAGGCAGGGGGTATGAAAACAAGATCACTGCACATGGGTGCCAACACTTAGCTGTAGTTAGAAATAGATTGATTTTCAGTGAAAGTTCTAAGTCCAAAAAGGGACATAACTGTGTCAAAAATATTTTGATGGTTACTTGCCCTTGTTGCATGGGCTTCCCTTTTGATAGTTGACAACTAGTGCGAGTTTGAAGTAAATATCTTAAATAATGACAGAGACATTATGAAATGTTATAAAGTTTTTGCATGACAACGCAGGTGACGACAGACGACAACAACAGGGCTATGACAATGCCTTGACTTTTTCCTCGAAAACAGCTGAGCTAAAAATGAACATAAAACACACAAAATACCTTTTGTGAGGTCTGACCACTTGTTCTTCCTGTTGCAGATACAGTCAGTGTTACATTGTAAACATCGTTTTTGGTCAGTGCTATACTAGTAATAGTGGCATTTGCAGTTGTCACCGCATTAATCTTGTTACATACATTTATAGCAGATGCAGTTCCCTGTAAAAAATTGAATAGTACAATGAAATAATAATTTAATCAAAATTGTAAGCTTTTCTACTTAAATGGTGTTCTAAATCTTAGTATAACACTTTTGGTAAAACCCAGAGGAAAAAAACTGTTTATCTTGTCAGCTCCTATAAATCACGTCATATAATACATTGTCATATAAACTTGTTGATATACACTCACTTGACCATGTGACTAGGTTTATTATGTCGGCTGGTCATGTGATCAAGGTTAAGGCTAGTTGGTCATGTGACCAGCCCGAACAACTTTTTAAAGTGCTGGTACATGAACTCAATATTTGTCAGTAAAATTATTGCTTAACTCTTTACCACACAATCCCGACTTTTAACAACCCTGAGGAAGAAGGCTTTTGAAAACATTGTGGGAAAAGTAGAAAATGCTGGTAACCAGCATTTTCTCCTTTTCCCACAATGTTTTCTACCCTACCAGAGACAAATTTCATCATTTGAACCACATCTAAATTGTCGTCTGCAAATGCTTTGAATTTGGACAGGTCTACATTTTTGTCGTTTGGTAAAGAGTTAAAAAACAATGCCCATGTTGATTTTCTCAATATTTAAAATGGAACAGAATTCTTCGCCACAACATTTTTCAGCAGGTAAATTTAACATTTATGACGTGGTCAATATCATTCATGACATCATTATTGCAGCTGCATAATCCAGAATGTTCCACATAGTGCTATAATTTTTCACATAGTGGAAAAATGTAGATACATTCTATGTGCTTTATTTCGAGCAAAATATTCAATTTTGTTGCATATAGATTATAAATAAGAAACAGGATAAATAGAATAGATGGTTGATTCTTGGATGGGTTAAGTTTATCAGGTTTGGCTCAAGAATTCATCCAGTTCGCCTTCAGCTCTTAAATATAAATTCTTCCGCCTTTCACCAAATTGGATAAATTCAGGAGCCTACCCAAATTAACTTAACCTATCCAAGGCATCAACCATGTTTTCTCTATAAAAGCAAGCCAATAGTAAAAACCCAAATGTTCCCATTTCAAAGGTATTTTTGGAGGAAAAATATCTCCTTATCGGGCAGCTTAGATCCAAGATCAGACTGCACATTCTGTGCGGCTGACCTGGACTGAAACTTTTCGCTTTTGGTCAATTTTCTGCATGTTAATGGACAAGTGAACCTCAGTATTCAGTAGGTTATTATATAAAACAGATTTTAGGAATGTGTAATACTGTAATGATTTGCTTGGCACTAGTATCAAGCACTACAGAGATGCATTAAGCCCCCTTTTGTAAGAGTATGGCTCAATTATATAACAGTCTATTGTTTGACTGATGCTTTGCCAGAAAGAACAAAACAAGATTTCTTCCACATTAAATGCATTTCAAGCAATAAGTAAAGTTGCTATACTAATAGGCTTTGTCCCATAAAGAGTAAAACACATTGTGGGAAATGGAGAAAAGCTGGTTGCAAACATTTTTTATCCTTTTCCCACAATGTTTTCAAACCTTCTTCCTTGGGAGCACAAAAGTAAGGTTTTGAAAGGGTTAATAAAATTCAACTCACCATACTCTGGCTACATGACCAGTTATAATCTAAAGTTGCTCCACTGCTGTCAGGATCGTGGGAAGTTGTTCCATCCAAGGTCAAGGTCGTTCCTGCACTAGCTGCCCTTGAATCCCCTCCAGATATCAAAGCCATCAATGGTGATTCACCAATAGTGATGTTAAAGTATGCATATTTTACAACAGGTGTGTTGCTGTAACTAATTTCAAAAACAATACAGTAAGTATTGTATGGAAGTGTGGCTGCTGGTACCTGCAATATGGGTGTATTAATTGCTATATCACTTGACAAAGAGTATGTTGTGGTCAATGACGCTCCACAAGAGTTTGCCTCGTACACGATCCATCTATTAACCGATGTGTAATCAGTGCAGCCGCTTGTTGATACAGTTACTGCCAGTTCTACACTTCGAGCCCTAACAGTTGTTCTTTCGGCGCTTCCATCAATTCGTAAACTTGGTAAAGAGCATTTCAAGTCCTCAACAGTGAATGACACTGACACCTCTGACCAACTGACTACATTGGACACATTAACTGTGAGACTATAGGAGCCTTTAGCAGAGAAGATCTGGTCCAAACTAGCTGTTGTTGTTGTATTGGTAATGCCATGGGAAAATTTCCACAGGAACGTAGCTGAAGAGAGGTAATCACCTGTTACATTGAAGGAAATAGCATGTCCAACAAACTTGTACTGTGAAACAGTGATGTTCAGGTTGGCAATAGTTCCCTGTATTGTGATGATACAGTAAGAGAAGACTGTACTCACATAGTTAGAAGCTGTTACATTTACTGGATGTTCACCCACTGTGGAGTAGCTGACCACTGTAGTTGTTCCTCTTGATACTGAGCTATGTTTCCACTCAACACTGACGTCAGTTCCGGTGGAAAAAGTTGAGCTAAGGGAGATGTTAGAGCTCAGTAAGTAGGTTGCATTACAACCTGTTAACACAAAATTTGAAATGGCATTTTGAATCAGCATGGTGACCTCATCTGATTTTGAACTAATTTTATTGGAGGCTGTAAGAGAGACAACATAAGTTCCAACAGTATTAAAGATGTTGTAGAAATCCTTATATGAGCCACTGGAAGTAGAGTTAATCTTCCAATCAAACTCAATGAATTCTGTACTAGCAATGTCTGATGAATATGTGACATTTTGTCCACTGATTACAACATATTTGCTAATGTCATTGTTGTATGTTGCCCCATAGTTTACCAGAATATTGAAAGTTGATACTTCATTGAGAGCATATATGTGTTTGACGTCAGATCCAGAGCTTGCATAATTGGAGACATTGAGAGTTATATTATAATAGGCCTGCAATCCAAATGTGAGAGTAAAGTTTGCTGTGTCCCCATTCACAGGGTTTATGCCACCTACAGCAAGCCAGGAGTAGGATAAATCAGTTCCGGTTGTGACATTTGCCTGGAAGATCACAGTACTGCTGACCTTAACAGCATCAGGTGGTGAAAGTGAAACACTAATTGAAACACCTGTGACAGCCTGCATCACTTCTATTGTAAACTCAACATTCAAGTTTGATGAAACTGGATTTGTGACAGTGAGACGCACAACATATTGTCCCACTTGTGTTGGTGTTAGGGTCACATTTTGATCACTACTTGTAAAGGACTGACCTGATGGTGCAGACAAATATGTCCAAGAAAATGTGAGGTATTTTCCTGTACTGCTTCCTCCATATAAGTCAATAGATGAGCCGAGAGTTATATTTCCGTCCACTCCACTATCTACAGAAATGTAGGGTCCACTTGCAGCTTGAATTACCTCAACATGAAACTCTTCATCGATGATACTTATGCTGTTTGCCACAGAAACAATAACAGTGTATGTACCTATTGATGATAAAGTTCCAGTGAGGCTTGACGAAGAAGTAGAACCAGAAAACCTACCTGTTGGATCTTTGAGAATAAGGTTGTAGGTTACAGAGCCATCCACAATCTGACTTGATGTGACTGATATATTCATCACATGATTTAGAGGAACTAAATGAGTTGAGTTTGTCAAAACAGTATTACTCTCCTCAACTGTTAAGCTGGTAAGGCTTTCGATGATATAGAAATTAAAAGCTGTTGAAGTTACATTGTTGATTTTATTGGATGCTGTGACAGTGCATGTTTTCAATCCTATGGTAGTGAAGTTGTATTCTCCAATATTTGACGTAGTAGTCACAATAGATAGACCTGTATCAAACCTCCAGTGGTAGAGTGGGGACATTCCTGTTGGTTGCACTGAGGCAATCAGTTTTGCTGTCTGACTGATATCCAAATCTTTATTTGCAGAGTTTACTTTGTTCATCCTCCATTCATAAAGATGGGTTTGTATCACCACATATGTTAATGCACTTTCCACATAAACTATTTTGGTCTGATTTACCCTGTGAACAGCATTGGAAACACTAACAATAATTGTGTAACTACCAATAGTGGTATAAGCATGTGTCACAGAGCTTCCAGTGCTTGTGGTACCGTCACCCATGTTCCATGTGTATGAGAGACTTGTTCCAGTTGTTGTTTGTATGCTGTACACAGAGTTTTGGCTTGTCTGTGTGTACAAGTTCCCTGACTCCTCAGTGCATGACACACATGTTATTGTGACACCACTGACTTCCTCTATCACCTCTACTGTCTTGGCTACTATTTCACTGCTTAAACTGTTCGACACTGACACAGAGAATGTATAGAATCCATAGCCTGTAATCTGTACTGTCAATGATGCGGCTGATGAGGAACTAAGGATAGTTGCGTTTGAAGTCCACAAGTAGGAAACAGATGAACCTTTAACTAATGAGACTAATATTGTCAAATTTAAAGTTCCAGTAGCAGGTAGACCAATCTGGTCAGTTATATTTAATGATGGACTCTCTATTTTGTCTTGAATACAGATTTCAGCTGCAATAGATTTTCTTGCACTTTCTTGGGAATAAATTACTGTGACATTAAGCATGTAGTTTCCTCCATGTGAATATGAGTGTGATCTACTAGTTGTTGTGGTATTTAAAATGGTATTGTCTCCAAAGTCCCAGTTGTACTGAAGATTAGTAGCATCATAGTGGATAAGAGAAACACCGTAAGTATTGGTGATACCTGACTCAATACACCCTGAAAGGTTTACACCATTAAATCTTAAATTCTCTATTATAATATCTGTTGCATTAAGTACATGCACAGTTAAAGATATATTCTTGCTACTCAGAGCATTTGAGCAAATAATATCCACTGTATGAGTTCCAGCAGCTGCAAAGATAAAGGAAAAAACACCTGATGTTTGGGTGACATTAAACTCTGAGGAATAAAATCTAAACGAAACAAAGTTACCATCAATGTTAGAGGCTGTAATTACTGTTGTGTCTCCTTTCTTATTGGGTCCATTATAATAGGCATGCAAGCCATCAACAACTGAATACACAGTCACTGTCTGGTTTGTGGACACAAAACTTGGGCCGTTAGATGCAGTTACATTTATCATGTATGATCCGGCAGATCCATATGTATGTGTGAATAGACCAGAGGTATTTGTAACAGTTGGTGAATCTCCAAAATCTGCAGAGAATATTACATTACCATAGTTACCAGGTGTTGATGGAACTGTTAGGGTCAATGAGGTACTGTTACCAAGCAGAATTTCCCTGTCACTCAGTAACAGACTCACAGATGGAATTTGATTATACACATCTACTGTTGTAGAGACAGTCACAGCTTCAAATGGATCTTTGATTGTAGAATTAACTTGCACATCTAATGCAGTGTTTGTAAATGTCTTACTGTATGTCCATGTTTCTTTAGTAGAGGAGGTTGTTGAAGTTGCCAATGTATATGCTGTATTATCATCAAAATCAAACTGGGCACTCACTTCTGCATTCACATTAACAGTGCATTCTACCACAATAGCTATTGGAACATTGATAACTGCAATATAGGGGGTACCAACATAAACACAGGCAGAAAATTCAGCTGGCTGCTTGACATACACCGTCAAATTGGCTGATTCCACGCCTAAAATATTTGTTACAAATGCAGATACAGTAAAATTACCAATAGAAGTGAATGTATGTTTCATTAAAGAAGATGTAGATGCTATGTTCACATCATTTACTTTATAAGAAAAGGAAACTTGAGTTCCACTAGAGTAAGAAGTAAGGAATGAGGATTCTCTATTTATAGCCACATTATTTTCTATGAGTGCAGAGGTCTGCAATGTGAAATTCACTCCTTCAATTTTCTTCTCTGTTCTGATGGTCAGATACTTGGTGGTTGTCCCCAAAGAATTAGACACTGTCAGAGTTTTTGTAGACGACCCTGTGACTGTTGTGTTGTAATTGACATAAGCAAATGGTTTGTCAGACCAAACTAGAGAGGCATTACATAGATCTTGTGAAGAAATTGTATTCCGAACAGCTGATGAACAGTGGCTCTGAAACATCACTGGAGCAGAAGAATCAAAGGAAAATCTCTTGTTGTTTCCAATTCCAACACGCACTGTAATATCATAAGCTTGGTTATATTCTGTGTAGACTGTTCCAAGGTTGTCAGGATCAGGTGAGTTTGCTTGCTTCATTGGGTAAATAACTTCAATATCATCAATAGCTTCCTCTAGAGTGACGGCAAGCTCTTTCACATCAGTGTCTATAACAGTTATTGACAAATCATATTCACCAACCATTTTAGCATAGGCTTGGCTCTGGGACAGATTTTTGGTCTGTGTTTCTGTGTAAACTGCATGAAAGTAATATGTCTTTTCTTCATCAGCTTTACTTGCAGGAAAACTATCACCCTTGGATAACCACCCAGTTTGGTTAACTTTATAGATGGCCTGTTGATCATGTCCTGAAGACAAAGTTTCACTTTTGATGAAATTTTGTCCATAGGGAAATTGAAATCCAATGATATCATGTTCCTGCACTGATAGATCACCCGCTGGGATCACGACAACATTTTCTCCTGTAACAGCAACAGTTACATGTGTTTGAGCGTGGATTGTATACTGAGGTGGAGTGCCACTTGAAGAGCAAGCAGAGGTGGATCCACTCTCTGAGTTGCATGTGCAAGACTCATTAAAGGATTTACAAGTGTTGCTGAGGTAGCAGAAATGTTGACTGGTTGAGCATGTATTCTGGGTACAAGTTGGACTGGTCATGGAACATGTGGCAAACTTTGTACTTAAACAGCCTGAAAATAAAAGGAAATTCATGTCATGTAATTAATCCTTAACCTGCTAAATAAGTGAATTGAAACTTTCAAGCTGACAATAAAACAAATTTTTTTTCTTATTTCAAAGTTACTTTAGGGGAAAAACATCCTCTTATCGGACAGTGTAAATCCAAGATCAGACTGTGCCTTCCGTGCAGTCTGATCTTCATCCACACTGTCTGCAAAAGGTCCTTGAGTCGCGCTTAGCAGCCTAAGGGTTAAGATTCAACCAGCATTCATGTGTAAAATGTGAAAATATTGTGGCATGGGGAGAATTGTACACAGGGAAACAGGTTTGCATTAAACATTTGTCGAATTAGAAATTGATACAAGTGACCTGTAGCTCTGTGATAGGGTAGAAAACATTGGTTGCCAGCATTTTCTCCTTTTCCCACAGTGTTTTCAAAGCCTTCTTTTTCAGGGTCACTAAAACTCAGAATTGTGTGGTAAAAAGTTTAAAAAGATTAATGCAAATTCCTCCTTTTTCTCTGATGAAAAGATATATAATCCCTGTAAACAGAAATTCCTCCTTTCCTCAAAATGTTCATTCATGTGAAAAACGTTAAATCACTTTTATCATTCCTACTTATGAGAATGTTTTTGAAGTAGTCTGCTCCAAATTTGTTCCAGAAGGTAATGATGTATTTCCTATTTTGAATTTTTTTCCCAATTATCTAATCTATCAGCCTTAATATGATATTCTCCCTCATGTATATGTATGGGTTGTATTCACCAACAATCAGTACTTCTTATTTTCATTAGTGTAACTCTTCATGTTAAAGATATATAGAATAAGTACATAGTGTTGTTGTATATCAAAAATATCTGATGAGGTTGGGAGAATTTATAATTGTCCAGCCTTGGCGAGACAATTATCAATTCTCACAACCAAGTTAGATATTTTCTATCTCTGACAACACTATGTACATATTCTATTCATCTTTTAACGTCTGATTTGTACTCATTGTGAAAAAGATGTGAAAAATGTTGCTGAGAAATACATGTTGAAAGTTCATTTATATCGGAACTCCCATTTTAAGATTGCATTACCCTCATGTATAGTACTTTATCGTACTAATCAAATGTCCGAAAATTGCAATTGAGATAGCTTTGGATTATTCTATCTGAGAAGACGCGGTAAACAAGCATTCAAAAGATGCCACAGGCAGGAATTACATAGGCAAATCATCGGAAAGCAGCACATGTGCTATCACATTGTTCTTTTTTCGTGGGCTTTCTGAAGTAATTGTTACTATTTTTGGAATGCATTTCATTCATAAATGGTAATGAAGGCGGAGTCACTGGAAATTACTGTTCTATAAATATCCGTGGTATATCAAAAATCTATAAATATCCATGATATATCAAAAAAAAAAAAATATCGCATGGGTGTTATTGCATGGATATACGGTTAGTTAAAAGATAAATGTAATTACCATCGACCTATTACCATGACCATGGTGCATACGTAAACAAAAATCAATGGCATCATATACAAAATACAATCAAATGCAACTGCTGTAACCCTTTACCACACAATCCTGGGTATTAATGACCCTACAGAAAAAGCCTTTTGAAAACATTGTGGGAAAAGGAGGAAATGCTGGTAACCAGCATTTTCTCCTTTTCCCACAACATTTTCTACCCTTTCAAAAACAAATTTCAATTTTTGATACACATTTATTTTATTGTCTGCAAATGCTTTGAATTTGGACAAGTCTAAAATTTTGTCGTTTGGTAAAGAGTTAACTAAGGGAGGTATGTTTTATTGTAACGCAGTGTCTAATAAGTATATTCAGACTTTTATTTCTCATTTGTTATGCTTGTTATGGGTTAGATCATGCTGTCTACGTTACAGACACTGTATCTGACCTAATACTAGTAATATTGTGCTCATCAGGCTGGTTCAGTTTGTTTGCGAAATATACAGAAGGGTGATCAAAGAAAGATAACTCTATCCAACTGTCAACAATCAGCATTTTGATTTAACTCTGTACCAAACAACAAAATTTAACACTTGCCCAATTTGAAAGCATTTGCAGACCACAAAATAAATGTGACCCAAAACTTGAAATTTTCTCCTTTTCCCACAATGTTTCCAAAAGGCTTCTCCTCAGGGTTGTTAAAAGTCAGGATTGTGTGGTAAGGGGTTAAAGAAAAGCCATATCTGCAGACAACAATCAAAATATGCATGATTTAAGCTATAGAGTGCCAAATAAACTAAGTGAACATTTTCAGTCTAGAAGTGAGACCGAAGTAATTGCAATTTCATGATTGCTTAATCCTTCAGTGTCTTAGCTTAGCTAACAGTGTAAATCAAAGATCAGACTGCACATTTTGTGCAGTCTGATCTCAATCTACACTGGCTGCAAAAGCAACTATAGTTGTGAAAGGTGCTTGAATGGTTAAACTATGGGAGTCGTTCAAAAACAGTCTTCCTCAGAGTTGTCAAAACATGGAAAACTTAAAAACACAATAAAACTCTGTGTTTTATTCCACACTTAGTCACAAACCTGGTTGTACTAAGCTGCCCGATGAACAAGTTGGACGATAGATTTGGAATGCTCCGTCAAAGCTTTCTCCAGATCCAATATTCACTGTGTGCACAATCCAGTTTCTGATACTACCAGATTTAGTTATCCAGAGTCCTAGATAAGGCAAAAAACAACAGGTTAGTCTCAAAGGGGTTGCTATGACAGCCTGAATTGCTCAACTATCTTGCAGTGGACTACTTTCTTTAAAACAGTGCAGCAAAAGGATAATTTCTCCCTTTTGCTTAAATCCTTTTCACCTTTCTAAACTCTTGTGGTAGTTATAAAAGAATTGGATCAAAACTTAACACAAAATGTGTGTGGTTCAAAAGTGCTCCTTTCCCTAATCAATTCTTCACCAGATGACTAAACTTTAGACTTGTCCATGTTAAGAGCAGAACTAAAGGACACATTTAAAATGCTCAAGAGATGATCTTTGTCTTTGGGAGGGTCCTTGGGAGATGAAAACGCAGTCCCTGCAGGCTGACCTGGGTCAAAAGTTTTTACTACTGGTCACTTTTCTACTTGTTAACCCTTTACCAAACAATCCTGTGTTTTCATGTCCCTGAGGAAGAGGCCTTCTGAAAACATTATGGGAAAAGGAGAAAATGCTGGTAACCAGCATTTTCTCCTTTTCCCACAATGTTTTCTACCCTGTCAAAAAACCTAAAGTTCATTTGTACCACTTTTAAATTTGTCGTCTGCAGATGTTTTCAATTTGGGAGGGGCTAAAATTTGTCTTTTGGGAAAGGGTTAAAGGACCATTCTACCTTAATATTCAGTCTGTTGATAGACAAAATGAATTTTACGGATCCCTTAATATGTGAAGACTTGGTTGGTATAGTGATGCATCATACCCCGCCCCCCTTGCCAGAGCCAGCTCAGATATACTGGACACCAAGATTATAACTGGACACTTGTGGCCTTGCCACACATGAAACTTTAAGTTTTGAACTTTACCCACTGAAACAAATCTTGTTCTTTGATCATAAGATATCATTATCCTGTATGTGACATATTTTTAGTGAAATTACCTGGAAAAAGAATTATTTCAGTGCTTATACTTGGATCTGTGAATGTATCAAAGGGCACCACTTGCTGGAGGTTTGAACCAGAACTGATCTTCACATCTGGAGTGCCAACAATGTATGATGGAACAGTCAAGCGCTCTGAAAAATAGAGTTTCATGGTCTGATCAGGTTATAATAACATGATTCCATGGTTTTCATAATCTTAACCCTGTACCAAACAATTCCATGTTTTTACTCTTTGCCACACAATGCTGAGTTTTCACGATCCTAACAAAGAAGGCTTTAAAAACATAGTGGGAAATGGAGAAAATGCTGGTAACAAGCATTTTCTCCTTTTCCCACAATGTTTTCTACCCCATCAAAGACAAACTCTATCATTTGAACAACATTAATTTTTTTTTTGTCTGCAAATGCTTTGAATTTGGACCAGTCTAAAATTTTGGTGTAAGGTTAACAGCCCTGAAGAAGCAAGCTTTTGGAAACGTTCCAGGAAAAGGAAAAAATGCTGGTGATGAGCATTTTCTCATTTCCCACAATGTTTTCTACCCTTCCAAACATGAACTTATTCTTTAATCACACTTACTGTGTTGTCTGCACAGGCTTTCAATTTGGACAAGTCTAAAATTTTATCTTTTTGTAAAACGTTGACGGAGAAAGACTTAGAGATCTATGCAAAACTGTGCATTTCTAATTGAAATCATTGCTTTTTTTCACTCAAAGGAGTAGGTAGCTGTCAGTAACCTAAAATGCTAACAATACATGGTTGTGAGTTCCCATCTATACTTTGTCTTTTTGAGAACTGATAGCAGTAATGGAAACGGGATTTATTCCGCTCTCATTGTTTCAATGATCATGGAAAGCAGCCAGTAGCTTGAAAAGAGTGTTGTACAAGGTATTTGTAGGAAATACCCCGAAATGCTTCGATATGTGCTTAAACAGACTGGATATAGCTACAC
The DNA here is from genome assembly GCA_945859785.2 of Tridacna gigas. Lineage (NCBI taxonomy): Eukaryota > Metazoa > Mollusca > Bivalvia > Cardiida > Cardiidae > Tridacna > Tridacna gigas. The sequence goes on from OX244030.2 coordinate 26,827,602, forward strand.
TAACTTTGAGAGCAAAATTATACATCATAACAAACATGCAATCTAAAACTGAGTAGGGTATTTTTTTTTCTTAACTCTTTACCAAACAACAACATTTTGGACGTTTCCAAATTTAAAGCATTTGCAGACGACAAAATAAATGTGACCCAAAAACTGAAATTTGTTTTGGGAAAGGTAGAGAACATTGTGGGAAAAGGAGAAAATGCTGGTTACCAGCATTTTCTCCTTTTCCCACAATGTTTTCAAAAGGCTTCTTCCCCAGGGTCGTTAAAAGTCTGGATTGTGTGGTAAAGGGTTTAATACTGCTTCTTCATTGTAAACCTATGTTTTGCCTTTTGTCAGAATAACCTTGATAAAGATAAAAAAGTAAATAGCTGTACAAAATTATTGGTGCTGTGTTTAAGCCTTCTGACAAAAATGGTAACCTGTTAGGCACCTTTCACAACTATAGTTTCCTTTGGGGCCAATGGAAATAAAGATCAGACTGCACTAAACATGCAGTCTGATTTTTAATCTACATTATCCACTTTGCTGAAACACTACAGAGAAAAGCAACACTGAAATTGTAATTATTGAGTTTTTTTTTCTAGACTTAAGATGCTTTTGGGTTTATTTGGTGCTCTAAGGGTTAAGAGATTTAAAGCATTACCAAACTACAAAATTTTAGACTGGTCCAAATCGGAAACATTTGCACATGACAAATAAACTGTAACACAAACGATGAGATTTGTGTTTGAGAAAGTAGAAAACATTGTGAGAAAAGGAAAAAATGCTGGTTACCAGCATTTTCTCCTTTCCCACCATTTTTTCTAAGGACTTCTTCATCAGGGTTGTTAAAAGTCGGGATTGTGTAGTAATAGGTTAAATAAGTATAACAAGAAATTACCAATGTTTTGAGAGTATTCACAGAAGAAATCCTTTGGGACTGTACAGTCTGTTTTAGCCCAAGTATTGTTCTGTTTAGTAACATAACAGTTTCCGCTGCCTGCTTCTGTTGTGGGAGAGTAACCAGCCATAAAAGAGGTATCATCTGCCCAGAGCAAGTATCCTTCTAGAATTTGATCCGATAACCCGAAAAAGGCCTCACTGCCAAAAGTTTGTAAGAACATAGACTAAGACAACAAATTTGACATGTCTAAATTACAAGTATATCCAGAGGACGAGCCTAATGCAGGTGGATGATAAATTTGTCCTTAAAAGGATAGAAAATACTGTGAGGAAAATTGATAAAATTACAGGGATTTTCTCCTTTTCTCACAGCATTTTCAATAGCCATCTTCCTCTGGATCTTCATAACAGTGGATATCATTTCACAAAGACTAAAATACACAGAAACTCTTTCACTACTATGTAAATTGGTCTTTTCTGGATATTCAGTTCCACTGCTACTAAAAACAAGAGGACCATGATGGTCCTATATCGCTCACCTGAGTACTAAGCAGTACAGGTTAACAATGAAGATAAATACCAAATACTGAAGTTCAAGGCCAAATGATTATGAAAGAGAGACAACTCACAACTTTAACAGAGGTCTAGGCCTTTGGTTACCCAGAAAATTTTCTTATAATTGCACGAAAGATACCTAAGTACAAACGTCTAAGCCCCGCGGCTGGACCTGTAATGATCCCAGGGGCATCTTGTGTGCAAAATTTCTTGAGGTCCACAAGGTGATGCTTCATGCAAAGTATCATAGTTCTAGGCATTTTGGGTTTAAACATAAAGATTTTTCAGTTTGCATTATATATACATGTAGATGCTACAGAGTAAACCAAGTCAAATACAGCAACTCTAATTGAAGGGCAAATAACTCATCTTGTTTGGGTCTAATAAGACCCATAATCAAAACCCATCCAAGATCTTATGGTCATATAAATTTTTACCAAGTTTGGTACTGATTGGTATACATTTGTAGATGCTAGAGTGTAAACAAAGTCAAATATGGAAATTTTGTCCAATTCAAGGGCAAATAACTCTGGATGTTCTGGTTCAATTTGACCCATAACTGAACTCTTCCGAGACCTTATGGGAATATATATTTTGACCAAGTTTGGTACTGATTGGTCAATATTTGCAGATGCTAGAGTGTAAATAAAGTCAAATATGGCAAATTTTCTAATTCAAGGGCAGACAACCCAAACAGTTCTGGTCCGATTAGATCCATAATTGAACTAATCTGAGATCTTATGATCACACACACTTTGACAATGTTTGGTGCTGACTGAGTAATATTTGTAGATGCTAGAGTGTAAACAAAGTCAGATTCAGTAATTTTTGCAAATTCAAGGGCAAATAACTCCTGATGTTCTGATTGGATTTGATCCAAAATCGAACTCATCCGAGACCTTATGGGCATATACATTGTGGCCAAGTTTGGTACTGATTGGTCAATATTTGTAGATGCTAGCGTGTAAACAAGAAGATTTTTAAAGATTTCCCTCTTTATCTCTATGTGAAATCCGAGAACCCACAACATAGGGCCAATTTCAACAACAGCGCCATAGTTTGAAGTATTTTGGTAGAGGGCTATTAGATGATGCTACATGCCAAATATGAAAGCTCTAGCCCTTATGGTTTGGGACAAGAAGATTTTTGAAGTTTTTTCTCTCGGTTGCCATGGCAACCAGAGTTCTTCATGGAATTCAAATCTTTGAAGTATTCTGAAAGTGCATCACCTAAGGATCATTTCTGTGAAGTTTCATTGAAATCTGTTGAGCGGTTTCAGAGGAGAAGATTTTTTAAGTAATTGTTCACGGACGGACGGACACACGGACGGATGGACGGACAGACGGACAACGATCGATCACAATAGCTCACCCTGAGCACTATGTGCTCAGGTGAGCTAAAAAAGGGTTCTTGTAACAGTTCAAAATCAACTAACAGACAAAGAAGATCTACATTCAGGTGCACTCAGATCATAAGCTACACTTCTGCAATAGCTTGTTATGTCCATGGCTGTGAAAGAAATCAACTATCTCAATACCAAGCATTATCAACTTGTCCTCTCTTTAAAGCTGAATACAGTCCACTGAAACAAGAGTAGATTTTTAGGTGACAGGCTTGAATAACAAGTGAATTGTACAGATTCAAGGTCAGACTGCATGTTTTTTGCAGTCTGATCTTGATGTATACCATCTGCAAACGCTCCCGTTTTCTTGTGTAGTGCTGAAAGTGTAAGAATCATCAGAGTCTGTTATGCTATCATTCAGTATTATTTTACTCCACTCGTTAGCTCCTGAAGGAAATTCGCAGCAGATGACTTTGAAATAGGCAAATTTCTATTCTGGTTTAACCTTTCACTACAAAATCACAAGTGTTAACAACCCCGACAGAGTAGCCTTTTGAAAACATTGTTGGGAAGGAAGAAAAAACTGGTAACCAGTTTCATACCTTCAAAAACAAATTCCATCATTTGGTTCACAGTTAGTTTGACAAGCCTACAAGTTTTGTGATCTGGTAGAGATTTAAAACATAACTATGTGTGAAGGCATTTGTTGAACAAAGAGAACTTATTTGTTTCCAGTACTATAATGCTTTCAAAGGTTGTCTACTTTAACCCTTTCTCAAATGACAAATTTTTGACATGTTCAAATTGGAATTTGCATATGACATATTTGAAATTGGTCACCAGCATTTTCTCCTTTTCCCACAATGTTTTCTGTCACAAATTTTGTTGTCTCATAAAGAATTCTGCAAGTATATTTACCTGACAGAGCTACTATTTAGGATAGAAGATAGCGTGGAATGGACTTGAGCACTGGTGATGTTAGCCAGCCAACCATCAAAGTTGGACTCACAGTAGGATTGTGCATTATTCCAGGCCATGTTGGAAGCAGAGACAGTGGAGGCCAATACAACACAATGGTTATTTTCAAGTAATTCTCCTCCATAAGGGCAATCCACTGGATCTGAAAACAAACAGAAAAAAATATACTATACCAAACTTCCAACATGATACCAAAATTACATGATATTCTTGTGCAAATTTAATTTCTAGGGCTTAAACATTTCACAACCAATTCCTCCAGCATATGTGAAATTCGCCATTGACATTTTAGTGATTTTCTGTCACAGTTGACTGAACAAATGACAAAAAACCTTCATGGCTCCAAGTGAGTTCCACATATAACATGTGATTTTCCGCAGATATCATTTTCTCTGGGCGAGTTAAGGAAAGCTTGAATGTCATTTTAGCGCATATATTGTACAGCTAAGCTAATCTGATAATGAGTTAGTCCTTTACCACACAATCCCGTCTTTTAACGACCCTGAAGAAAAAGCCTTTTGAAAACATTGTGGGAAAAGGAGAAAATGCTGGTAACTACCATTTTCTCCTTTCCCCACTATGTTCTCAACACTTCCAAAGGTATATTTCAATTTTTAGGTCACATTTATTTTGTTGTCTGCAAATGCTTTCAATTTGGACTAGTCTAAAATTTTGTCCTGTGGTAAAGAGTTAACAGACAATTCCAATACAGCTACATCACAATGACAACTGACATTTTTTATGTATTTTCTTGTAAATCTAGTGTCAGTCGAAACTTACCAATCATGCAAGCATACTTTGTGCTTGCTGAGCAGCTAACAGATGTTAAACTCTGGGATGGCCCATCTATGATGGCACAGTTACCACTTGTGGAAGAAGTCAGGTGGCTGTCCGAGAAAACTGTCTTTGCTCCATCTGAACTCCACTGCCATACCCCACCTACTTTCTCAGCCCCCGTCATCAGTTGAAAAGAGGAAGCTATTCAAAAGAATACAAAAAGACATGAACCATGCTCTGACAAAAGGGGCTTAACCCTTTACCACACAATCCTGAGTTTTAACGACCCTAAGGAAGAAGCCCTCTGAAAACAATGTTGGAAAAGGAGAAAATGCTGGTAACCAGCATTTTCTCCTTTTCCCACAATGTTTTCTAGTCTTTTAGTAACAAATTTCACCACTTGAGCCACATTAAATATATCGTCTGCAAATGCTTTCAATCTGGACAAGGTAAAGGGTTAATGCATCTCAACGATGCATGATACCAAGCAGTCACCACATTACTATAGACCCCTGAAATCCTTTTTTTTTTACAACTGACTGAATCATGGAGTTCAGTGATCCTTTGACATACAAAAAATTTAAAGACTGTGCTGGCTGACGTGGTCGATACTGTTTGCAAATGCACTGAGCCATCTTTTCACAAAGCAAGGCTCACATGTAGATCCATAACGTTTTACCACACAGTTCTGACTTCTGATGACCCTGAAGTAGAAACCTTTATAAAGCATTGTGGAAAAAGGAGAAAATGCTGGTAACCAGCATTTTCTCCTTTTCCCCACAATGCTTTTTTACCCATAAACAACCTAATTTCAATGTTTTAAGAAAACTTTAATATGCTCTCTGCAAAATGCTTTTAATTTGGACAAGGCTAAAATTGTCTCATCTTGTAAAGGATTGAACCAACATTTCTGTGTAGTTTCATCAAAATTGGATTGGCTGTTTCAGAGAACAAGCTGTTTGAAATAAAAGTTAATGCACGCTTGCGAGGGCGGACAACAGACACAGGACCAAAACATAAGCTCGCTGGCCTTTGGTCAGTGGAGTTAACATGAGCACTGCATGTGGGTGCCAATGCATGGCTGCAGCTGCCTGATTTTAAGTGAAACTCCTAATTTGAAAAAGGGGGAACTCTGCTGAAAATACTTTGATGGATACCTGCCCTTGTTGTACGAGTTTCCCTTTTGATAGTTAATAACTTGTCCAAGTGTGAAGAAAATATCTTAAGTAATAACATAGATATTGTAAAATGGCAAAGTTTTTGTACGATGACGCAGATGATGACAGTGCTACAGCAATAACTCGGCTTTTTCTTCCAAAACAGCCAAGCTAAAAATTATGTGTGTCAAAAGTTACATTAATTTCTTACCACACAATTCCAACTTTTAATGACTTTGATGAAAAAAGCTTTTGAAAACATGGGAAAAGGAGAAAATGCTGGTAACCAACATTTTTTCCTTTTCCCACAACGTTTTCAACCCTTTCAAAGTTATTTCCACCATTTAAGCCAGATACAATAAGCCATCTGCAAATGCTTTCAATCTGAACAAGCCCAAATTCTGTTGTTTGGGACAGAGTTTAAAAATGACAAAATAAATGCAAGAAAATACATGTATTTAAAGTCTGTATTCACCAACCATTCTTAATTTCATTCTAAGTCTAATTCTAGATTTAAGAAAGAAACACAACTTCTGACTGGCTAAACCATTTGGCTTAACATATCAGAAAGTGTGTTTCTTTTAAATTGGGACATTCTTGAGAGTAAGACTAAGAAGTTTTTGAGAATGGTTGTTAAATATGCACCCAAGTCTAACATACCTCCTAATGCTGTGACAATTTCAGGTATTTCCTCCAGATAGCTGATCTGTAAAAGAGTGGCATTTTGACTTCTGCAATTGGCCTTTGCTGTGGTAAAGCTTGCTGATGACGCAGAAAGTTTCAAACATTTACATCTATGAGCTGTCCAGCCACTGGTGCATCCTTTCCCTGAAATTTTATAAAGATGCAAATAAAGCACTGGTTGAATTTTTATCATTGTCCTCCAATACAAATTTGCAGCAGACCACTTTAAACACTCTACCAGAAATTATAGCTTTGACTAATCTGAAAGTATTTGCAGACGACAAATTAAATGTTACTCAAAACATGAAATTTGTCTTTCAAAAGATGGAAAACATTGTGGGAAAAGGAGAAAATGCTGGTTTCCAGCATTTCTCCTTTTCCCACAATGTTTTCATAGGCCTGACCTTCCTCAGGGTTCTCAAAAGTCAGGATTATGGGGTAAAGGGTTAAAGCATCCTTGTAAAATATAGGTGTAATGAACACAATTAACATTTAACTCTATACCAAACAATCCTCTGTTTTAATGAGAAAAAGAACTTTTGAAAACATTTTCTCCTTTTTCCACACTGTTTCATCCCCTTTCAAAGACTAATTCAATTATATGATCACATTTGATCGTCTGCAAATGCTTTTAAAATGGACATGCCAACAATTTTGTCGTCTAGTTAACTCTTTACCAAACGACAAAATTTTGGAATGGACCCAATTCATAGCATTTGCAGATGACAAAACAAATGTTACTAAAATGATGATTTCTGTCTGTGATAAGGTAGAAAACATGGTGGGAAAAGGAGAAAATGCTGGTTACCAGCATTTTCTCCTTTTCCCACAATGTTTTCAAAAGGTCCCCTCCCGAGGGTCATTAAAACTCGTGATTGTGTGGTAAAGAGTTAAAAGATACATAGAATTCAATGGAGGTAATGAAATAAAACTTGTCAGACAGTGGTAAACTGGCAACCTGTTATCGGTCTTCCTATCAACAACAAGTAACACCTAATACTTATAAGTCGGATTTCTGCCCAATTCGAGATTTCATGAGGTAACGTGAGACTTGGAAATTTGAATAGCGATTCTATTTATGCACAATGATAGACTTTATTGATAAAGATTAAACTGCTTAGCGAGTTTGAAAAATTAACCACGGTCAAAAAACATTTTCAATTGTCATGAAAATCTTTGCCAAAGATAGAATATGGCTCGCTTACTTTAAAACAAAATAAGGCATTCAGTTACAGGCTATCTGATTGGTGGATTTGGTATGCATGAAAACCAGTAGCTGCCTTCAATAAATCAGGTGTTGCCTATTGTAAATTGGACCGTTGGAGATACAACGGTTACCAGTTTAAGACAGTGGCTGAAGTGAGCAGAAATATACCTGGTCTTTTTCTGTCCATTTAATTGCCCATACTTGTTTTTTTAAAGCTGTGCTACAAGCTTTGTGTGTGCCTTACATAACCTTTACCAAAAAACCCTATCTGTAACAACCCTGGAAAAGGAATGTTTTCTACATATTGTGGTTAAATGGAGCAAAATGTGGGTAACCAGCATTTTCTCCTTTTTCCACATACTTTGGACTCTGATAACTTTTGTTCATTCCTATCAATTTTGAATTAGTTGTACGCAGATGCGTTTGGGTCTTAAATTTGCTGTTTGGGCAAGGGCTAACCCTTTACCACACAATCTCAACTTTAAACAACCTTAATTAAGAGGGTTTTTGAAGACATTGTGGAAAAAGGAGAAAATGCTGGTAACCTGCCCAAAATATATTTCAATTTTTGAGTCAAATTTACTTTGTCGTCTGCCTTTGAATAAGTCTAAAATTTTATTGTTTGGTAAAGAGTTAAGACATAATGCAAAAAGTTCATATGAAAAATAGATTCAGCTTACTTAATGTCTTTACTGAGCTGGAGTCTTGTATCTGCCAGTAGTATTCAAAGTCATAGCCTTGTTTGAAAGTGGCATAGAAGTCTGCAATCCCTCCTGAAATAGAAGCTGGGGTCCGCCCAGTGATGTATGTCGTTAGGTTCTGTCTGGGAGCCTGTACACGAACAGGAAGTGTCACTATGTCACAAACTGATGATGCTCTAACGCAAGCCTTGATTGTCAGATCGAATTTTCCTGAGTATGTATAGGTGAAAGAATAAGTCGATGAACTGCTGTTGATAATAGTTTCAGTCTGAGAAGCACCAAACTGCCATCTTATCTGATCTATTATACTTAGTGTTGTGGTCACACTAAATGTATTGGCTTGACCGACATAAAGCTGAGGTATTGCTGTAACATTCATTCCTGATTTCACATAACCCACTGTTGGTCCAATGTATTCTCGTGTGTTGCAGGTATCTGTTACTTTTGGACAACAAGTTCCGTTGACATCAACATTTCCGCACAAACAAATGTTGGACACCAGAACATAGTATCGTGCTGTTTGATTGAAGCAATACTCCTCACAATCTTCAGTGGATGATTTTGATGCAGAAAAGGCAAAGTTGATATTTACGCTGGATGTGTTGTAGGGATAGCATGAGTAGAAACTGGCAGGTCCTGTAATGAATACATTTTTATAATAAATCATTCCAGTGGTCAATGCATGGAATTCAGATCATAGGAATATTTATTAATATAAAACTAGAAGCGCATTAAAAGAGAAGGCAAAATAATGTTGATCAAAGTTCAAGAGCTTATAATTCCGTTAAACTTCTGGATACATGCCCCAAAATTATGTCTTGAACAATTACTTTTTCTTATTACCGTATATTCAACATAAAACTTAAATAAACAATCATAGGCAAACTGTCCTACAGCTTAACTGATAGTCCCACAAAACAGGCAATTTTAGTATGCCTAATAACCCTTTGACTCTTTACCACACAATCCGGAGTTTTAACGACCCTGAAAGAGAAGGCTTTGGAAAACATTGTAGGAAAAGGAGAAAATGCTGGTAACCAGCATTTTCTCCTTTTCCCACAATGTTTTCTATCCTCTCCAATACATAAATCACAATGTAAGCTACATTTAATATGTCGTCTGCAAATGCTTTCAACTTGGTCCAGTCGAAAATTTTGCTGTTTGGTAAAGAGTTAACAAAAAAATTGTATGACTTTGATGAGGAAGGCTTATGAAAACATTGGCAAAAAAGAGAAAATGCTGGTTACAAGTATGTTCTCTTTGTTCCCACAATGTTCTCTACTCTTTCAAAGAAAAATTCCATCATTTGAGCCACATTTATCATATTAAATCTCAAAGCTTAAATTTGGACAAATCTATCATTTTGTAATCTGGTAAACCTATCATAATAGACTAACAATGACCATAAATATTGCTTTAGTTTGGTATCCCTTTCAATGATAAAGATGATCAGGTCAATTTCCATAATGACACTTAGTATAACCTCACATACTTTAACACTGTTCAAGTTTAATAAGATATACATGTATATGCAATGTACATGAATGATAACAATATAATAATATGCCGCATTCTGAATCATAAATATTTTTCTTTGTTGTAATTCAAGTTCAAGAGGTATTTGACTACATGAAAAAGTAGGCTGGATTTATTTAAACCTCTTGTCTAAAATATATGTAGGCCACTGAAATCAGAAGAGTTCATTTTAAGGTAAAATTTGTACACATAATTAAAGTCACATTTCAAACTAAAAAAATGTAGCATGCAAAAGCACAAACCATGCAAAGTTGGCATCTACCTAGTCCTAGTACATGTATTTCTAGACATGATAATAACATCACAACTCGAACACCAATATTACCTCATATTTGAACCATGCTCTGGCAAAAGGGGGCTTAATGCTTCTCCGATTTACATTATACCGAGCAAAACATCAGTTACTTATGGATCCATAATTGCCACTCTTTTTAACAACTGACTTCACAATGCGATAGAATGGTCTTTGGACATGCAGAAAATTGACCAATAGCGAACAGTTTTGGCCCAGGTCAGCCTGCGTGGACTGTGCAGGCTGACCTAGGTTGATACTTTCCACAGAGCATTAAGCCCCCTTTTCATGGCACATGGCTCATTTGTTTTTAAAGATGCTTTAGATGAAAAGCCTATGAGGCATTTTCTGTGAAGGGGGTCTACAAAATGCATCTAAAAAGTCACTGACACAGGTCAGCCTCGCAGTCGCCTTGAAGGCTCACCTGGGTCAATACTTTTTGCTATTGGTCAATTTTCTTCATGTCAAAGGACTATTCTACCTCATGATTTAGTCTGTTTTAAAACAAAATTGATTTTTTTTTTTTTTATGGATCCATAACTATGTAACAACTGGCTTGCTATCAAGGAGAAGCTTTAAATCCCCTTTTGCTAGAGTGGGCTCATATGTATTATGGCACTTTTAACCAGAAGACAAAATCTCAGACTTGTACAAATTGAAGAAAACAAGGATAACAAACCAGCATATGGATAGTTATTAGTTAACCCGTACAGCACTAAATAAAGCAGACCAACATTTTCAGTCTACAATTAACACCCAAATAATTAAAAATTTAACTCTTTACCAGACGACAAAATTCTAGCCTTGTCCAAACTGAAAGCATTTGCAGACGACAGTTTCAGTGTGGCTCAAATGGTGCAATTTTTCTTTGATAGGGCAGAAAACATTGTGGGAAAAGGAGAAAATGCTGGTAACCAGCATTTTCTCCTTACCACACAATGTCTTCAAAAGGCTTCTTCTTCAGGGGCATCAAAAGGTGGCATTGTGCAGTAAAGGGTTAAGGTTGCTCTTTTCTGGAATGTCTCTGAAAAGTGGACAATCTACATGTAGATTAAAGATCAGACTGTATGTTTTGTGCAGCATGATCTTGATCTACACAGGCCACAAAGGCAACTATGGTTGTGAAAAGTGCTTTATCAGCTAACAGTGAAAATTCCTGAAACATCAACTGTATGAGATGCTTCGTTTACAAGAATAAGCCAAGGTAGAGGCTCAATTTGTTTCTGTCCATTATCTTTTGATGCAGAAATCTAAAATGACTTAATGACTTAATTTTACTTTGATAAATCAGTGTGAACTTTTCACTGCATGAGCAGCTTTTGAAGATATAAGCAAATGGGATGAAAAAAAAAAAAACACAAATGAAAGTTATTTGTAAAATAAAAAGTAAAACTCTGAGTACAAATGAGAAGTTGATACATGCAATTATTTAACGGACAGTAGACTATAGATGACCACAGATAACCAATAACAAATGGCCCGCAACATGCGAAATGAGATCTTCTGCATACAATGTCGTCCCAGATCAGCCTTCGCAGTCCGCGCAGCCTAATCCGAGATGGCACTTTACGGCTACATAAGTTTTTTTCATACAGTAGAATTTTCGTGAAACAGAAAATCACACAAAAACGGAAAGTGTTGTCTCGGATTAGTCACAGACTGCACAAGCACACTTTTAAGTATATGTCTGAAGGCCCCTGTCGTGTGTTGCACACCAAATAATATCAATTCTTTACCAAAAAGCACAATGTTAGGCTTGTTCAAGTTGTAAGCATTTCAGATAAATGTGATGTAATTTGTCTTTGAAAAGGCAAAAAACATTGTGGGAAAAGTAGAAAATGCTGTTTACCAGCATTTTCTCCTTTTCCCACAATCTTTTCAGAAGGCTCCCTTATAAGAGAAGTTCAAAACTCAGGATTGTTTGGTGAAGGGTACAAGGCTATACACGAGCTTAAATAGAATACACTACAGCACCTCTGTCAATTTTTCCCACACAACTTCATGTTTTAACAATCCTGAGGAAGAAACCTTTTGAAAACATTGTGGAAAAAGGAGAAAATGCTGGTAACCAGTTATATCTCCTTTTGCTACAAAGCTTTCTACCTTTTCAGAAATAAATCCCAATATTTGTTTGAGTCAAATCTTCTTCGTTTTTTGCAGACACTTTCAATTTGGACAGGATAAATTTTTTTTTTGTATCAAAATTGAAATCATTTGCAGTTGACAAGTTTCATGTGACTCAAAAACTGAAATATGTCTTTGATAGGCTGGAAAAGGCTGTAGAAAAAGGAGAAAATGCTGGTAACCTTCATTTCCTCCTCTCCTATAATGTTTTCAAAAACTTCTGTGTTGTTGAGACTGGATAGTTTGGTGAAGAGCTAGAGTGATCTAAATAGACTAGAATAAAACCAATTTAGTGTAGCATTGGCACCTTTTTGCATGAGATTAAACAAAGTCTATTTATAAATGATAAAATTCATTTTATGAGCATTCCTTCAGTGCCCCCAAAAATGAGAAGCTTCACCCATGAACAGTTAAACAGAATCAGCTTCATTCCAATTAAGAGCAATTTCTTCCATCTGCCACAATGATTTTTGGACTGTCATCACTCTGATTTGCTTCTCTTCCCAGTGGGCTCTGGTTATTATTTTCTTCAGACATCTGTTCCATAGTATCGGAAGAAAAGCTTACTCAATACCAGACAATCCTGTGATTCAGTAAAAAATTGAGGAAGAAAGCTTTTGACAAACAATGTGAGTAAAGGAGAAAAAATGTTGGTATCCTACATTTTTTATAAATCCAACAAGGTTTTCTTTTCTTTTACTGAGACCTCCATGGATGTGTTCAAAATTTTGTTGTCTGCTAAAGAGGTAAGCCTTTACTACAAAATCCCAAGTTTTAAAAACCCTGCAGAAAAAAGAATTGGAAGACATTGTTGGAAAAAGAGAAATGCTGGAAACCACTAAATTCTCCTTTTCCCACAATGTTTTCTACCCTATCAAAGACAGAAATCATCATTTAAGCTACATTTAATTTGTTGTCTACAAATTACATCTTCAGTAATGGGATAACACCGAAAGTAAGAAACTAACAAAATTATTTGAGTATAGCCGAACCTGCACTAGAGTCCATAACCTCAAGGTAAAGGACTTTTAAAACATTAAGGGGAAAGAAGAAAATCCTGGTAACCAGTATTTTCTCCTTTTCCCAGAATGTTTTTTACCATTATACCATAAAAATACCGTTCCCTATTTGTGTGACATTAATTTTAGTTTGTCTGCAAACGCTTTTAATTTTGACCAGATTAAAATTTTGTTATTTGCCAAAAATTCAGACCAGTCCAAAATTTAAAGCATCTGCATCTGACAAAATAACTGTTACCAAAAATTATATTAGAAATTTGTCTTCAGGAGGCAGAAAACTTTGATGGTGACCTATGTTTTTCTCTTCCCACAGTGTTTCAAGAACCTTTTCTATGGTCCCTAAAACTCAGGACTGCTATACGAATTCTATGTTTGCTCTTAAATTCTTCATGTCATTGAGTTTGCATTAAAGACTGCCTGCGGTTAGAAACCACTTTTCTTTCAACCCTTGTGTGGTCTCTCATTACAGGTTTGACCAGACAAAAAGTAAGCAAACAGCATTCCTTGGACAGAAAGGATGAATTTTGATTTAATCCTTTTGACTGCTAACCTAATGAAATTGATGCTTTAAGCTACAACTAGACTTTAACCAAATGTTTGTTTTTAAGAAATTTAAAAATTGATGTATTTATACATCTAACATGTATACTGTCATATTTGAGCCATGCTCTGGTGAAAGGGGGTTTACTGCATCTCCATAATACATTGTACCAAGCAATTCATCAGTCATAATTAGGGCTCCATAAAATCCATTTGGTCTGACAGTTAACTTGATATGGATATGGTCCTTGGATATGCATAAAATTTACAAATAGCAAAAAGTGTTCACCCATGTCAGCCTGCACAGGCTGAAATGGGGTAATTACTTTTTGCAGATGCATTAAGCCCCTTTTCACAGAGCATGGCTCATTTTAAAGATGTGACTAGCTTAGTCTGGTGTTTGGATGAGTATTCTCTGCCATTATTTTTGTTAAAGACCATCTTTGCAGGCAAGCATAGCATACTATTTTCGTAAAGATTTGCCAAATCAAAAACAAACTTTTGAAGGCTTAAAATTACAAAAAAAAAAACACCCTTACCATCAAAAATTCATGGATTTTTTTTTATCTTACCAAAATATCACATAAACATGAATCCAAGATCAGATTGCAATAAAGTCTGATTTGATCCATAAAAAATGTACAACAACAAAAAATCCATACTGATGACGACTCTAATTCAAATAATCAGTTTGTGCAAATCACAGAAAACAAAAAAGATGCCAATGCTCTAGAAGCATATAGTTTGCATTTCATATGATCATCTGCAGAAAATCCCATGATCGTCCACTAATTTCAATGCAGTCTAGTTCCAAATTTATTACTAAAGTTTTATAATTTATGAAATTTCAAAGCTGATTTGTGTGCTTTTGAACTTTGTAAGAGGTAGTTGGCCGTCGCAGGTTTTTCAACAGACAACTATATCAAATTCAGCTTGACAGAAATACATAAAATAAATACTGGTAAGTTAATGCACAAAAGTACAGAGGATAAATTATTGCCATTTTGAACTGGAAAGACTGACTCTGTGCCACATTAAGTCAAATCTGAGAGAGGCAAATAAACAGAGGTCCATTTAAAAGGGCTTTGGGGCCGAAATAGTAATATCTCATTTCCTCTTCACTATGATCTGTATGATCTGTATTGTGGGTATTAATTCATCGAGTCAGTTCCAGAATTTTCTTTTTTGAATTTGATAAACCACTCAAATCTGGACCTCCGTAAATTTTGAAATTGCCATTTTCAGTCAGCATAGAAGACCCACAAACTGCAGTTTCTAGTCTTTTTTAGTCAGGATAAGATATGTTATTAAGTATTGCTCAGTGTATCCAATAACAGACTGCACTCACTCTGCAGTATGATTCTGATCTACACTGTCTGTAACATTGAAATTGACATTCTTAGGTTAACAAGTTGTGTGAAAGAGTAATGCTAAATAAAATAGTTATTGAGCTTGCAACTAATGGTACAGACAGGTTGTATAAGCACTGAAGTTGATATGATAACTTGCCAACAGTTAGGAGACTTACCGCAGGAGAACACACTAACACCGTATATAATACATAACCAATACAGTCCAAAAATGTTTCTTCTAGAACGCTGCTTGCTTACTTGAGGGTATGCAGCTTTTAGCCAATAGGAAAAAGGGAGGAAAACAAAGAATAAAATAGGTTCTTGTCAAAAAACAATCATATCTGATGTTGAGTAACAACACAAGCACTGCATGTGGGTGCCAAAGCTCGGCTGCAGATGCTTGATTTTCAGTGAAAATTCAGTCAAAAAAAGGGGCATAACTGTGTCAAAAACACTTTGATGGTTATCTGCCCTTGTTCTATAGGTTCCCTTTTTGATAATAAACAACTTGTCCAAGTTTGAAAAAAATATCTTCGAAAACAGCCAAGCTAAAAATGAAGTTAAAAAGAATTATAAAACATTTAAACCTATGTTAGCAACCACATGTATCAACCCTTTACCAAACAGTTCCATGTTTATTAACCCTGATGAAGAAAGCTTTTGAGGACATACGAAGTGGGAAATGGAGAAAATACTGGTAACCGCAATGTTTTCAACCCGTTCAAACACAATATCATTATTTCAGCCACGGATAATTTGTTGTCTGATGCTAATGCTTTCTTATCAAATGCTTTTAATTTGGCAAGTCTAAAATTGTGCTGTTCGGTAAAGAGTTTAAAAGCAACTATGTAATTGCAGAGCTCCAGATTTTGATTTCAAAATTGAAAATATTAATTATTCTCCACTAAACCCTATGTTATGGGTACTCATCCGAATCGTCTCATCGAGACAATTCTAACGAGTACCCACAACACAGGATTTGGAAGAGATATAATGGATTTAGAATACTACCACTCCCTTTTGTCTGGAGGTCTGTATCTGCATGTAGCAACTATCATTTTAAGCTTTTAAATCTTAGTATTTTACGATGATTGAAATTGTATTAACCCTTAGAGTTCCAAATAAAACCAACAGAAATGTTCATCCTAGAAATACAATCCAAATAATTGCAATTTCATGGTTGCTTTTGTCAACAGTGTTTTAGCAAAGCAGACGGTGTAGATCAAAGATCAGGCTGCATGTTTTGTGCAGCCTGATCTTGATCTACACAGGCCGCAAAGGCAACAATACTAGTAAGGGCCGCTTTAAGGGTTAACCCTTTATCACATTATGTCTACTTTAAACAACCCTGGGAAAAACAAGCTATTGAAAGCTTTGTGGGAGAAGGAGAAAATGCTAGTAACCAGCATTTTCTCCTTTTTCCACAATGTTGCCTATCGGCAGAGACAAATTTCATAATTTGAGCTACACTTGACTTGTTGTCTGCAAATGCTTTCAATTTGGTCGTGTCCAATATTTTGTTGTTTGGTAAAGAGTTAACCCTTTACCGCACAATGCCGCCTTTTGACGTCTCTAAGAAAGAACCTTTTTGAAAACATTGTAGGAAAAGGAGAAAATGCTGGTGACCAGCATTTTCTCCTTTTCCCACAATGCTTTCTACCATATCAAAGAAAAATGCACCATTTGAGCCACATTAGAATTGTCGTCTGCAAATGCTCTCAATTTGGACTAGGCTAAAATTTTGTCATCTGGTAAAGGGTTAAACAGCCATATCTTCCTTCAGAAGTGAAATGTACTTGCTTAGCTCTTCACAAAATGACAAAATTTTACAGTGATCCAATTTGAAAACATTTGCTGACGACAAATTAAATGTTGCACAAATTACAAAATTTATTTCTTTAAATTCCTGATGCTGATTTTAATTGGCAGTACACCACTTTTGATATCTTACTGGCAGATACCAGTCTGCAAGCAATTTCACTTCTATCTACATTTTTTTCAAACATACATGTGTCCATGTATAAAATATTAAAAAATGATACTTAACCTTTACCAAATAATCCTGTGTTTTAACAACCCTTAAATAGTGCTTTCAAAAACATTATAGGAAAAGGAAAAAAATGCTTGTAACCAGCATTTTCTCCCTTTCCTACAATGTTTTCTACCCTATTGAAGACATACCTCATTTTATGAATCAGTTGTCATCTGCAAATGCTATCAGTTTGGACAAGTCCACAATTTTGTTCCATGGTGAGAAGTTAAAGCATATCTTACAAAGATGCACAAACGTGAAATAGTGCTTAAAGTAGCAAAATTTTCCAGAAACTTCTACCAGGCAATTTAAAAGGCCAATGGCCATTTACAACGTGCTCAATAATACACAGAGTTACAATACAACACAGAAAAACCATGCAACAATACAACCAAAACTTTCAGCCCCTATACAACCTTCGTAGATTTAGATCAGACTGTAATACTATGGCCATATAGAGCAATCCAATCTTAAATCTACAAGGTCTATTACTTTGTTAAATATTGGTGCCAAAGCACTGGAATGACTGGGCTGAAAATGCTAAATCACATAATCATTTAGAGTGCTCTAAGAATTAAAATGCCAACATTGGTTGCTGAAACAACTATCATCTATTTCAACATACAGCCAAACCTGTCTTGGAGACTACCTGGCTAAAGCAACCTACTGCTTAAAGAGGCCATTGCTTGATTCCTCATCCCTCCTTCATCAGGCAACAAAGTATAATGTATGGTACTTTTATACAGAAATCACTGGCAGATGACAATTCAAATGTGGCTCAAATGATGAGATTCCTCTTTGCAAGTGCAGAAAACAATGCAGGACAAGGATGAAATGCTGGTTTACCAGCATTTTCTCCTTTTCCCACCATGTTTTCAATTGTCATCTTTCTCAGGGTCATCAAAACAAGGGATAGCTTGGGAAAGAGTTAAATCAGTTTTTTTGAACTTGCATTTAAAGACCCCCTTAATTATTAGACCACTTTACTACTTTCTTTTTGTGGTCTCTGAATACAGGTTTGACTGTATTTAACCCATTAATGCCTGTAAATCTTATCATGCCACAAAAGCAGGCTTCTGATCTTAGTGCACAGTATAGGAAAAGGCACAACATTTGTCTGAAACATGACTTAGGGTAGCAGTGTTGGCAGCACAGATAAACTGCACCTCGCTCCCCATGGCTCACTGACTCATCCACTTTTAACTTTTGACCATAAATAAATTTCAGACTTGTCTAAATTGAAAGTGTTTGCAGACAGCAAATTAAATGTGACACGAATATTGAAGTTTGTCTTGGAAAGACAAGAAAACATTGTTGGATAAGGGAAAAAAATGCTGGTAACAGCTTTTTCTCCTTTTCCAGCCATTTTCAAAAGCCGTAATTGTTGCTTCAGGTCTTTAAAGCTCAAATCTGTATGTAAGGATTCAAGGAAAAGTAATTATTCAGGCTTCACTGGGTCAAGGTACAACACAGTGATACAAGATGTGACTAGTCTAACATACAGTAAATTTATCTCTTTAAGTCTCTAACCTTGAGATATTACACTGATAAAATGTTCATTGACTGAAACATAAAGTAGATGAACAGCTGATGAAGAGGACTCCACAATGAACCTTTACAAAGAACAATTTTATGGTCTTTTATGGATGATGTAGATCTAGATAAGACCATGAGGCCATAAGAACATGAAATCTGGGTCTGATCCTGAAGAACTTTCTATATTTGAAAGTACGACAAGTTCCGATTGGCTAAACCAAATGCTTTAGCCAATCAGAACTTGCATTACTTTCAAATTTAGTAAAGTCTTGAGAATAAGACTAAGAATATTCTTAAGAATGGTTGGTGAATACATTCAGCCTGGATCTTGGATATACATGTACATTATCCAGTATTTCATCCAATACCCTGGCCAGAATAAGACTTCAAATTGCTTTATATAAATCCTTTTTACTAATTGGAGATGTAAATGGATATAAACCAAAGAACAGTTCAACCATTGCCACAAAGAGCTATGAAATAGACATAGAATGACTGCAATAAAAAACATAAAATGATTAAACATAAAATGACTCTTAACTCTTTACAAACGACAAAATTTTAGACTGGTCCAAATTGAAAGCTTTTGCAGACGACAAAATAAATGTAACTCAAAAATTAAAATTTGTCTTGGGAAGAGTAGAAAACATTGTGGGAAAAGGAGAAAATGCTGGTTACCAGCATTTTCTCCTTTTCCCACAATGTTTTCAAAAGGCTTCTTCCTCAGGGTCATTAAAAGTCGGGATTGTGTGGTAAAGGGTTAAACAAAAGATAACTACTATTATGAAGTTATCAACATTTTAGTGAACCCTCCACAATTATGGACTATTAACCCTTTTCCACACAATCCCAACTTTTAACGACCCTGAGAGAAAAGCCTTCTGAAAACATCGTGGGAAAAGGAGAAAATGCTGGTAACCAGCATTTTCTCCTTTTCCCACAATGTTTTCTACCCTCCCAAATACAAATTTCAATTTTTCACTCACATTTATCTTGTCGTCTGCAAATGCTTTCAATTTGGACCAGTCTAAAATTTTGTCGTTTGGTAAACAGTTAAGATAAATTACCATTTCTTACACTAATACATGTACATGTAAAATCATTGAAAAAAAAAAAGGCATATTATAAACTGTTTCTTTTCATTTTCTATACAACATTTTCGAATGTTGTCAATTCTGTGTGACAAAAAGATGTCTTCACGAGGTAAAGTGTTAACCAAATTTGCCCCAGAAAGAAAATATTATGGAAAATAACAAAAATGGAGACACAAAGATGAGAGGACGACAGAAAGAACCAAACTCCTGTAAAGATTAACCCTTTAACAAATACCATAATTTTGGACCTGACCAGATTGAATGCATTTGCAGATGACAAAATAAATGTAGCTACAAGTGGCAATTTTCATCTTTGACAGGGTTCAAAATGTTGTAGGAAAAGAAGAAGATGCTGGTTACCAGCATTTTCTTTCCCACAATGTTTTCAAAAAGCCTCTTCTGAAGTGCTGCTAAAACTTGGGCTTGTATTGTAAAGGGTGAATGCATGCATTGGAAGGTGGCCATGGGAAAACAATATTGCTTGGGAATATCATGGGTATTCAACATAAATAATTGGTTCAAAATCAAGGCTGGATACATATAATATCATTATGCTTGCAAACACAATAAGGAGAGGAATGCATGATGTGTTCCACTATAGGGTAAGTTTCTTCCACTGGTTAACCCTTTACCAAATGACAAAATTTTAGACTGGTCCAAACTGAAAGCATGTGCAGAAAACAAAATAAATGTGACTCAAAAATTGAAATTTGTTTTGGGAAGGGTAGAAAACATTGTGGGAAAAGGAGAAAATGCTGGTTACCAGCATTTTCTCCTTTTCCCACAATGTTTTCAAAAGGCAAGTCAGGATTGTTTGGTAAAGGGTTAAGGTTACTTCTTCCATTCATGTATTCTATGTTTGGAACAAGACGGGCTTACCTTACTTAACTCTTTACCAAACGACAAAATTTTAGAACTGTCAAAATTCAAAGCATTTGCAAACAACAAAATAAATGTTACTCAAAAATTTAAATTAATTTTAGGAAGGGTAGAAAACATTGTGGGGAAAGGAGAAAATGCTGGTTACCAGCATTTTCTCCTTTAACCACAATGTTTTCAAAGGGCCTCCTCCTCAGGGTCATTAAAAGTTGGGATTGTGTGGTAAAGGGTTAACAGTTTAACACTTCATCTTCAGAACAGTTTACCAACCTATCAATTTATGATTCTCTATGATGCCCCAAGATCAATTAGATTCTAAAAATGTTATTTTTATCAAAATCTTAGACCTGTCCATTTCGAAGCCATCTGCAGACAACAAATTAAACATGCATCAAATAACAGGATTTGTCTTGGGTAGAAAACACTTTGGTAAAAGGAGAAACCAGCATTTTCTCCATTTTCTGCAATGTTTCCAAAAGCCTTCTTTCCCAATGTTGTATTGTCTGGTAAACAGTTAACGGGTACTTAGTTAAACTGACAGTAAAAATTGACTCTTGTAATGGGCTGCAGTTAGTTTTTGTAGTTTCAAGCAGAAACTCATGACAGGCTGCTGTGAAAATTACAAAAAACTTTCCACAGGCTCTTGAAAAATCTGCAAAGGATTCTAGCAAACTTGCATCTCTACATGACCTAAAGAAAGCTAGCCCTTTTGTCCTAAAATATCTAATTTATCCATGGAAATAAGCAGCATAAACTTAAACTGCAATGATGCGTATGAAAATAGACACAGCTACAAAAAGAAGTGAAAAGTAGAAAAAAATTCTGACAAATGCAGAAGTCACACAGTTGTAACAGTGCTTGTACCTCTTTTCTGAAGTATCCAGAGTTTTTTTTTTGAGGAAAAAGGCTTTTGAAAACAGTATGGGACAGGGAGAAAGGCTGATCACCAGCTATTTCCTCTTTTCCCACAATATTTTCTACCCTTTAAAAAACAAATATCATAACTTAAGCCACATTTAACTTTTCGCCTGTAAAGACTAAGGTGGTCAAGTTGAGAAGTCTAACATTTTGTCATTTGGGAAGGAATGAGACTTCTTTACTATGAATCAACTTTTTACCAAACGACAAAATTTTAGATTTGTCCAAATTGAAAGCAGTTGCAGACAAGAAAATAAACATGACTCAAAAATTGAAATTTGCTTCAGGAAGGATAGAAAACATTGTGGGAAAAGGAAATAACGCTGGTTACCAGCATTTTCTCCTTCTCCCACATCGGTTTCAAAAGTCTTCTTCCTCTGGGTCGTTAAAAGTCAGCATTGTGTGACAAAGGGTTAAAACGATGCGCAAAGAGAAGTACTATCACCTATACACTTATTTCCCATCAGTCCCTTAAATGTCACACTGTTGATTATTTTTTAGCCATGACGAAACAAATACATGTATAACTTAATTATTAGGCAGCCGACCGCTTTTGGAAATCTTAAACTCTTTCAGTGCAAAATATAGAAAACTCCGAATCTATCAACAGCTGAAAAAACATTCCGCTGAAACTCAGAACAATTTTCATCTGATAGGCTTGATTAACACTTTACCAGTCCCGACTTTTAACGACCCTGAGGAAGAAGCCTCTTTGAAAATATTATGGGAAAAGGAGAAAATGCTGGTAACCAGCATTTTCTCATTTTCCCACAAAGTCTTCTACCCTATCAAAGACAGAAATTATCACTTGAGCTACCTTTATTTTGTCGTCTGCAAATGCTTTCAGTTTGGGCATATACAAAAAATTGTTGTTTGGTAAAGAGTTAAACAAGCCAATAGTATAGTTTCAAGATCAGACTGCAGGTTTTGCGCAGTTTGATCCTGATCTGTGCCATCCATAAAAGCCCCTGTTTTTGCCTGTGGCACAGAAAGGGTTAAGAGAGAGGGAGTAATTGTTGCTTTTTACAATCAATGGCTTCTTTTCCAACAATGTTTTCCATAATATTTAAGCCTTTACCACACAATCCCAACTTTTAATGACCCTGACAAAGCAACTTTTCAAAAAACATAGTGGGAAAACAAGGAAATGCTGATAACCAGCATTTTCTCCTTTTCCCACAATGTTTTCCACCCTGTCAAAGACAAATTCCATCATTTGAGCCACATTTAAATTGCTGTCTGTAACTGCTGTCAATTTGGACAAGTCTACATTTTTGCTGTGTGGTAAAGAGTTAAAAGACTTTTTTCCCTTCTTCCCAAAATTCCTTCTTTCTATTACTTATTGTGTTACAGGTATTTCTAACAAAGCCTTTATGGTAACAAGTTATACAAAAACCTCAATGGTAATGCCTTGTAAGATGATAAAAGGCTCTCTTTATTTAAATGAACATGTATGTCATTTTAAACCCCTTCTTGTTTTAAAATGATCTATCTAGCTGAAAACAATAACATACACTTTCACCGAGCAAAACCTTAGCAGAAATATAAACTGGGCAATTTATACTTGCTGTTTTAGAATTAACCTGAGTGCTGAATAAACCTGACATTTTCAGTCTAGAAATAAGACTGAAATATTAAACATTTCAAGATTGCTTTTGTTTAAAAGTGCTTTAGCTAAGTGGACAGTATAAATTAAAGATCAGGCTGCAGATTTTGTGCAGCCTGATCTTGATCTATACTAGCCTCAAAGGCAACTATAGTTGTGAAAGGCGCCTTAAGGGCTAATAAACTCATTACCAATTATACTTTCTGTTTTAGACTTAACCCTTTACCAAACAAAAAATATTTATACATGTCCATATTAAAAAGCTGCAGCACAAATAAACTGAAAATGGCTAAATTGATAACTTTTGTTTCTGAAAGGGTAGAACACACTGTTTGAGATGAAGAAAAAGCTGGTTGCCAGCATTTTCTCATTGTCCCTCATTGTTTTCTATCCTTTCAGAGTCAGGTTTAATTGACTGAGCCACAGATGCAGTGTAATTTTTTTTCTTGTTTACCTTAAAATACATGTATGTAAATGGGAATTTTGAATTTGAAATATTTATGCACACTAATTGTACTTTTTTTAATGATCTTTTCAATATTTTCAGAAGTAGTAAAATTGATTAGCAAACACTATAAATGGCCCAGTTTAACTGTACCCAGGATCCATGTATATGAGCTGGAACATAAATGAACCTATCCCCCAAAGTAGCAAGCCATCCATATAACATAAATGACCTTGACCCAAACTCAATTGTTTGATTTTTGTCACCTGCTAGAAGGCTATCTGGATCAGGATCTGATCGTTTACCCCGAGAAAGCAATTGTAAAACTTGGACAAAGTCTTCATAGGAAAAAAGAAATGAAATCATTATCAAAAAATGAATCATATGCTCTGGCAAAGGGGGTTTAATGCATTTCCGTAATGCATGATACTAGGCAAGTTGTCACATCAGTATGGGCGAATGAAATTTATTTTGTCTGACAACCGACTGAATCATGGGGTGGACTGGTCCTTTGACATATAGAAAATTTACAGTTGGCAAAAAGTTTCAACCTATTTAAGCCTGCAACTGCACAGGTTAACATGGGTCAATACTTTTTTTGTCAGATTCATTAAGCCCCTTTTCACACAGCTTGGCTCATATTATTATTTTGTGCATCCTTTACTGTTAGATAAATAGAATAGATATTATTCAGTCAGTCATCTTTCTCATGTTGAATCTGTAGCATATCATTTGGAACGGTTACTATTGCTGTAGCTTAGTGAAGATAAAAAGATTTGAACAAACATAAAAAAAAACAGACAAACATATATCTGAAATCAAAGAAACATGTATAATCATCTTTTTAACATGTCCAGTACAATTCATGAATAAACTCGAAGAAAAGCAAAATTTGCAAAGGCTGTTCAAGAACAAGCTATCAAATTTTAAGAATAAAAAAAAACTGTTATAATTACATGTATATTCTGTTTTCTAATGACCGTTTTATACTATTCCATGAAATACAAGATTTGTTTTTTTAAAAAGATGATAAGCAAATTATCTTGAAAGAATTTGTGAGATTGTTTTTTTTTTTCCTTCTCTTATTTTCTTTAAAAGAAAAACACATAGTAATAGAAATGTATGTTTTTTTTTACAACATAAACCCCTTCTTCACACATACTATATGCAGATGGCAGAATAATCCATAAATTTTCTCTAATAAACATATGGCATGACTTTATCAAGTTCATGAATAAGGGATTAAAAATAAATAATGGAAAATCTTATTAGATACAGAAAGCAACAGCCTGAAAAAGACTAGATAAATATGGCGAGATGTTTTGAAAGCAATGTTTGTATGATATCCACCTTATCATATTCCATGCACTAGGCAAAAAGGGTATCAGTAAAAGAACTCTTGAAAAATGGTTCTGTGCATGTAAGAAGAGCTGGGTATAAAACTGCAAGCCCTTCAAAGCAATATAAATGACCTAAGCAGCATCACTGTATAACCCTTTACCACACAATTCCGAACTTACACGACCCTTAGAAAGCTTTTGAAAACATTGTGGGAAAAGGCAAAAATACTGGTAACCAGTATTTTCTCCTTTTCCCACAATGTTTTCTAACCTATCAAAGACAGAAATCATCAGTTAAGCTACATTTGAATTGTCATCTGTGGATGCTTGCAATTCCGTCAAGTCCAGAATTTTGTTGTTTGGTAAGGAGTTAGCTCTTCACCAAACAACAAAATTTTAGACTGGTTCAAATTCAAAACATTTGCAGATGACAAACTTGATGCTATCCAAAGCATGAAATTTGTCTTTAATTGGGTAGAAAACATTCTGGGAAAAAAGAAAATGCTGGCTACCCGCATTTCCTCCTTTTCCCACAATGTTTTCAATAGCTGTCTTCCTCAGGGTCATTAAAAGACAGGATTGTATGGTAGAGGGTTAAAATTGTCTTAGGAAACTATTCTATGGAGTTGCAGTTGTTGGTGAAGTTAATATGCCTCCACTGTTTAAACATCCCCCTTTTTTACCTGGACCTCGGTAATACGCATGCATATCATTCTTTTTGTAAATATTTAGCAAGAAAAAGCCATTATGCAATATATGATATATCTATCAGTGGTTACAAGCATTATAAGCCTGCAACTGTTTAGATTTTGCAACTTTCTCTGCCATGTGATCTGAATACATCAAAATAAAAATATACTGGTAATACAACAACAAAAGCTTACCTTGACACAATCCTGAGTTTTCAATTTCATAAAACCCCGCAGTACATGCACAGACATTGCCGCTACATTCTGAGTTGGTTGTGGCACATTGCTCTGTATAATTACATGCAGAATTCAGCGGGATTTCTGGAAATGAATGTTTAATGAATTAGCAAATATGCAAATGACTATTTTTGTCTTGCAGCACACCACTTTTGAAAATATTGTGGTAAAATGATTGATTCATGAATTTCAATTAATGGTATTCAACCTTCCAATTTGTGTTGATCATCCCAATTTACAAGGTTGCTTTTCAAAGTGGCCTGCTACAGATTTGTTTGGGGATATAACAACTTAGTAAACATCTTAAATGAATTGTGTATTAATGTAAATAATCTTTGATGTGTTTGCTTGTCTTGTGTTTTGTTGGAAATACAAGTTCATGAAATTGAAAACTCTATCTGTAATTCATGAAAAAAATATCAATATCTAAAATGCATCTCTATTTCATTATTTCATTATATGACATTTGATGAAGATGTAAAAAGAACAGCTGATACTGTTCTATCAACATATCTCTATTCAAAGTATGATAAAACTGGCATTCAACTTCTTTGCAGTGTCATCTGTATCTAACCAGAGCTTTTAAAAGTTTTATGATAAAGAAGAAGGTAGCAGGCAGAGAGAGACCGAGAGAGACAGACAGAGATAGAGACAGAGAGAGACGGACAGACAGACAGACAGAGTGGATGTGTCACAAATTTTGCAGTTTTTTAAAGAGTTACGTGTAATAATAATTCGCAGTACACTGCATTCCTTAAATACCCATCATAACCTACTTGGAAGACATTCTCCACCATCAACTGAGTCTGTATTGTCATCATAATATGCTGACTGGCATATGCATTTGCTGTTGGATCCACAATAAGCATTGGTTGTGTTACACATTGAATCAAATGTGCATGTTCCACCTAGATTAAGCTCTACAGAAAAGTGCAAAGGAGAAAGGAAATCTATTATTAACAGAAGGTCTACAACAGTGCAGTAGAAGCAAGTTAAAAACTACTAGTAAGTACATGTATTACTCATTAACCCTTTACCACACAATCCTGAGTTTTAAACCACCCTAGGAAATTGGACTTTTGAAAACACTGTGGGAAAAGGAGAAAATGCTGGTTACCAGCATTTTCTCCTTTTCCCACAATGTTTTCTACCCTATCAACAGGCAACTTCCTTTATTAGAGAAACATTTGAATTGTTGTCTGCACATGCTTTCAATTTGGTTGAGTCAGAACTTTTGTCACTTGGTAAAGGGTTAATCCTCTTGTCTATTCTGTAGTTGGAAACTAAAGACTGTGACAAGTTAAGGAAGTGCTAGAAGTTTGAAATTTCTGAAGTCACTGTAAAAAATTCCTTGTCTTTATTTGAAACATCAACCCTTTACTGTACAAGCCATTTTTGACAAACCATACACCTGCAAGAAATTACTAAAGAACAAACATTTGATTTGTTTAACTGAATGGTAATTTTACTGTGCTTTGACCTTTCACTACACAATCCACAGTTTTAACAGGCTAAGAAAAGAGCTAACTAGCATTTTCTCCTTTTCTCACAATGTTTTCTTCTTTGTCAAAAACAAATCTCATCATTTGAGTCATGCATACTTTCACCTCTACAAAAGCTTTCAATATGGATCGGTCTAAAATTTTCTCCTGGGGTAAACTTAAAAAAAAAGTTGAAGAGTATATATCACAGTGACAGTTTACTTATTCACATGTTTTCTGGGTTTCTCTAGTTCTAGGCTGGGGCTCTGCAGTGCCAAGCCTATGGACATCCCTACAAAAACTAAAAAGCTGCCAGGTCACTCCCTCTATCTTTTGTTTACTTTTTGCCTAACTTTGAAATTCATTTTTCTGCCAGTGACTAATACTTGGACTGAACCACACAATAACAGTTTGTCATATTCACAATATTTTCCATACTTTTAAACAGTATGATTTAAATCTAAATGCATTTTAACACTTGCACTGCTTTTTGGCCACTATTGGGCCTTTAACTTTTCTTCTTTAAAAATTACTTCTCTAAAGTCCTACTATACATGCATCTTTTTAAAGTACAATTAGACCTCTACTTTCGTCACTTACACTGGACAAAAGAATGCTTTTAAAAACATAGTGGAACAAGCAACTGCTTATTGCTGTCAGCTGCTTTTTTTCCCACAACAATTTCCAAATCATTAAAAAAATTCTTGCTGATGATACTTGCACTAGCTTGTGCCATGTCTAAAAACAGCCTGGGTGGTAACAGGTTTACTTCCTTTACTCTCATTTTTTACCTTTCTTTGAGAGCTAGATCATGAGAAAATCTACTAGATAACTCTTTCTATGTGCCTCAATTGTAAATGACAAAGTGCTCTCCCTTTAATGAATTAAGTATACAATAGTTCACAAAAGAAAGCAGATTTGCTATCAAGCTATAAAATTTACACGGTAGGTATGTATGAAAAATGTGGGTCAACTTGTCAAGATGTTTTGAAAAACATATTTCTAGGCAAAACAAGTCAGAGTCAATGGATAAAGAGTTAACCCTTTACCACACGACAAAATTTTGTACCCATCCCAATTGAAAGCATCTGCAGACAATTTCAATGTGGCTCAAATGATGTGATTTTCCTTTGATAGGGTAGAAAACATTGTGGGAAAAGGAGAAAATTCTGGTTACCAGCATTTCTCCTTTTCCCACAATGTTTTCAAGAGGCTTCTTCCTCAGGGTCTTTAAAAGTCGGCATTGGGTGGAAAAGAGTTAACAAGCTCATCTCATTTGCATTTAGAAGAAAGCATAAGAACCTTGAAATTCTTTGTATGTGAAGAAAATAAAACGACACTTTTCTGTCATTAGAGAAGGCCCAGTTCTTGCATTTTAAAGATCTCCCTGACAACTATCGATCTTAAAACTAGGGGACAGAGTAGAATAAGACCAGACTGCATGTTCTGTGCAGTCTGATCTTGGGTTATACTTTCCCCAACAGTGCATAGTATTGCCATTTGCAGTAAATACAGTAACAGTTACATATGCCAAAACAAGAGGGCCATGATGGCCCTGTATCGCTCCACTGGCTTATAAATATAAACCATAAATACTAAACATTTCAATTCTGAGCCAAATGGTTTCAAAATGAAGACTTACAAAGTTTTCTTTGTAAAAGCCCATGTTAAAGTTGAGACCTGCAGGGAAAAGCCATTTTTGATCCCAGAGCGATAATCACTTGAACCCTGGTAGAGGTCCACAAGATAAAGCCACATGCCAAAATAATACAGGTCTATGCTGTATGGTTATAAATACGGTGATTTTCAAGTTTCGTCCATATGAAGCCTCTGTAAAACATAAGACCCCTAATGCAAGGCTAATTTCCAAAAAAAAAATCAAAAGTGCTCCAGATTTGCCCTTGGGTTTGCGGTTAGGAGCAAAAGGATTTTTTGAATTTTCACCCTATAAGCACATGTTTATGACCAAATTTGGGAGTTCTTGCCTTATGGCTAGTAACAAGACGGTTTCTGAAGTTTTCACTCCATAAACCCACGTAAAACTTGTGACCCCTGGTGCAGGGCTAAACTTGATCCTAGGGTTGTAACTTGGGCCCTCTTTGTAGTTGTCCACTAGACAGAGCTATAATTATGCAAAATTTGGTAGCCCTAAGCCTTATGGCTATGTACACCAAGATTTAAAAGTTTTCCCTATATAAGCCCATGTTAATCTTGTGCACCTTCGCCCCCCCCCCCCCACCCCCCAGCATGAGGCCAAATTGACCCCAGGACTGTAATTTGGGCACTTTTGGTAGACCCCCACCAGATCAAGCTAAATGCAAAATTTGGTAGCTTTAGGCCTTATGGCTAGGTACTGGAAGATTTCTTAAGTTGTCTCACTATGTACGCCCATGTAAAACTTGTTACCCCTGCAGCGGGGCCAATTTTGACCCCAGGGGTAAAATTTTGGCCTGCTTGGTAGAGGCCCACTAGATATAGTTACAGGCCTTATGGCTTGGTACAGGAAGATTTTTAAAGTTTTCTCTATATAAGCCTATGTAAAACTTGTGACCCCTGGGGCAGAGCCAATTTTGACCCCAGGGCTATAATTTGAAGAAACTTGATAGAGGTCTACTACATAAAGCTACATGCCAAATTTGGTAGCCCTACGCCTTATGGTTTCAGACAAGAAGATTTTTAAAGATTTCCAATATTTTTCAGTTTTGTTGCCATGGCAACCAGAGTTTTTGAAGGAATCGAATTCTTTCAAGAAATTCTGAAGAGGACCATGGCAGGATCATTTCTGTGAAGTTTCATGAAAATTGGATGGGTAGTTTCAGAGAAGAAGATGTTTGAAATAAAAGTTAACGCACGGACAGACGGACGGACGCATGGACGGACGGACGGATGCACGGACGCACGACGGACACCGGGCCATGACATAAGCCCGCTGGCCTTTGGCCAGTGGAGCTAAAAAGGTATTAGTTGTTGAACAAAGCTTAGATAAAGTCCTAAATCGCTTTTAACAATGTAGTAAATCATTTCCATACAAACTTTGACACTGGATAATTCACTTATCTGTTAGGTTAACAATTTTCAGTGATCTAATTTAAATTTTGTTTTTTTCATCAGGCTTTTTCAGGCACATTTAAACATGAAACTTATTGAAAACATGTGTCAGAGTTCAAAGGCCATAATACTCTAACTCATAATTCCAAGACTAAACATCTGATTGGCTGTGACACATCATCTCACCCTATTTGATGACTAGTCTTAATTTAGAGATAAATGCCAGTAATAATTAGTAGCCCCAGATGATTTTTAATTGAGACATACTCTGTGAAAAAGGGGCTTAATGCATCATCAAAAATTATCAACCCAGGTCAGCCTGGGCAATCCGTGCAGGCTGACCTGGGCTGAAACTTTTTGCTATTGGTCAACTTTCTGTAAAAACCAAAAACCAATTTACCTCATGATTCAGTAGATTATTTAAAAAAGGCGGCTTTGATGGATCCATAATTGTGTGATGGCTTGATTGGTATACTGCATCACAGGCATGCATTAACACTTTACCACACAAGAAAAATGTAAAGCTGTCCAAGTTGAAAGCATTTGCAGACAACAATTCAAATGTGACTCAAATGGAAAATTTGACTTTGATATGGTAGAAAACATTGTGGGAAAGGGAGAAAATGCTGGTTTCCAGCATTTTCTCCTTTTCCCATAATGTTTTCAAAAGGTTTCTTCCTAAAAGTCAGGATTGTGTGGTAAAGAGTTAAGCCCCCTTTTTCCAGAGTGTGGCTAAATTGTAAGTTTTATGCAGCTACCATCATTATCCATTGATACCCTGAAATAAACTTGTGTTATGGCACTCCATACGGTTTATGTTAATATTATCATCTTTTCCCTCATTTGCAAATCTTTTTATGCATCAACTTTGAAAAATAGAAAAATTGCTCATTATGAACAATTTCTCCAATGCTGAAATATTCCCTTAACCCTTAGAGCAGCAAATAAACCCAATTGACATTTTCATTCAAGAATAAGACTCAGGTAATTGCAATTTCTTGGCTGCCCTTTGTCTGTTGTGCTTCAGAAAAGCTGTCAGTTTAGATCAAAGATCAGACTGCACATTTTGTGCTGCCTGATCTTGATCTATGCTGGCCACAAAGGCAACTATAGTAGTGAAAGGCACTTTAAGGGTTAACTATCTTTACACAAAAATTTCCCTTTCTTTTCAATTCTGTTCTGTTCAGATGACTTTGGATATGAACCACACAATAATGGTTTATGAGGTACTTAGCCTATGTACTAAGGAAAATGGGTTCACACACAGCACACCCACTTACTGAGATGACATGAACCACCCAGAATATTTGGGTTGGCGTCATAGTAACCAGACAAACAGAGGCATCTTTTTGTGCCACTTCCACTACATTCAGAATTTGATGTCTCACACGCGTCATCTGTATCACAAGGGTAATCCAGGGCGACCTCTGCAAAGTTTCCATGTAGTGCAAGGTAATAGTACATGGTTCTACTAAAAATCAAGTACAGCTAAGAAAAAACATGCATAATACTCTTTCCCAAATTATTTTGGATATTAACAGACCTGAGAAATAAAGCTATTAAAAACATTGTGGAAAAAAGAGAAAATGTTGTTAACCAGCATTTTCTCCTTTTCAAACAGTGTTTTCTGCCCTTTCAAAGACAAAGTCCATCATTTGCACGAAATGAGCAAGATTTGTTTTTCTGCAACACTTTTTAATATGAAAGAATCTAAATTTTTTGTCTCATGGTAAAGAGTTAACCTGTTTTCTATCGTTTTCTATATACAGTCGTTTCCATGCATCATACTCTTTAGCTGTCTGTTTGCAATGGTTAGAATCGCCATTTGCTAAATCAAGGAAACAACTGCTGATGTGTGATGCCGATTTTTTATTTAAAATTGCTTATGCTCTGCATGAAAGATTGAAAAAAAATAAATAAATAAAAATGAATTACAGAAAAGGTTTTTTGGTTGATATGAAATAAGGAAGGCATGGCAGTGCAGTGCAAAACAAAAATCGATTTCTTCTTCATTGCACAAAGATCCTAGAAAATTGTAACAATGCAAAATCAGATAAATGTAATAGGAATGAATATTTGCTAAAAAAAACTGCAAAAGACAATGAAAAGTTAAAAAAAAAAACCTCAAGGAGCAGGAAATGATTCTGATATATAGCAGAGTTGTAGACAAATAAAAGCATAAGTTAGAAAATGCAAGCTAGGTATTGTGCTTAGGTAATAGTCCTAGAAGGAATATATTTTCTAGATATGGAATGATTGCAAAATTTAAAAAAAAAGGGTGTTTATAAAAGCCCAGACTTAATCTGTAGAATGCCTAAAAAATACAGACACACACACGGTCTGATAGCAGGAAAGATGCAGATAATGTGCCTTCAAGATGTATTCATCAGAAATTCACATAAATTATCCGACAGTGCCTGTCTATAAGTAAATTCCAGTTTTCGTGAATTCTGTTCTTGAACAACACCTTACTAAAAAAGATTGAAGTTGTGCATTGCATTGAAGGATTAGCATAAATGTTGGAGCAGTTGGCAGGTATTCTGTGCAGGGTAATAGAAAGTCTGCAAGGGGAGTAGGAAACTATCTTTAACCCTTTACTGCACAATGCCGCCTTTTAACAACCCTGGGAAAAGAAGCCTTCGAAAACATTGTGGGAAAAGGAGAAAATGCTGGTTACCAGCATTTTCTCTTTTTCCCACCATGTTTTCTACCCTATCAAAGAAACAAGAGGGCCATGATGGCCCTGTATCGCTCCACTGGCTTATAAATATAAACCACGAAGAAAAGTCTTCACTATATAAGCCCTTATAAAACTTTGACCTCATGGCTACAGTCTGACTAAATGGGGAATATTGTATTAGAAGAATAACATGCCAAATGTGGGAGTTCTTGGCCTTATGGCTGGTAACAAGATGGTTTCTGAACTTTTCACTCCATAAACCCATGTAAAACTTGTGATCCCTGGTGCAGGGCCAAACTTGATCCTAGAGCTGTAACTTGGGCCCTCTTTGTAACTGTCCACTAAATAATGCTATAATTATATGCAAAATTTGGTAGCCTAAGCCTTATGGCTATGTACACCAAGATTTAAAAGTTTTCCCTATGTAAGCCTATGTAAATCTTGTGAACCCCCCCCTCCAAGTATGAGGCCAAATTGACCCCAGGACTATACTTTGGACACTTTTGGTAGACTCCAACTAGATCAAGCTAAATGCCAAATTTGGTAGCTCTAGGCCTTATGGTTTCAGACAAGAAGATATTTAAAGTTTTCTCTATATAAGCCTATGTATAAAACTTGTGACCCCTGGGGAAGAGCCAATTTTGACCCCAGGGCTATAATTTCAAGAAACATGATAGAGGTCTACTACATAAAGCTACATGCCAAATTTGGTAGCCCTATGCCTTATGGTTTCAGACAAGAAGATTTTTAAAGTTTTCTCTATATAAGCCTATGTAAAACTTGTGACCCCTGGGGAAGAGCCAATTTTGACCCCAGGGCTATAATTTCAAGAAACATGATAAAGGTCTACTACATAAAGCTACATGCCAAATTTGGTAGCCCTATGCCTTATGGTTTCAGACAAGAAGATTTTTAAAGTTTTCTCTATATAAGCCTATGTAAAACTTGTGACCCCTGGGGCAGAGCCAATTTTGACCCCAGGGCTATAATTTGAAGAAACTTGATAGAGGTCTACTACATAAAGCTACATGCCAAATTTGGTAGCCCTATGCCTTATGGTTTCAGACAAGAAGATTTTTAAAGATTTCCAATATTTTTCAGTTTTGTTGCCATGGCAACCAGAGTTTTTGAAGGAATCAAATTCTTTCAAGAAATTCTGAAGAGGACCATGTCAGGATCATTTCTGTGAAGTTTCGTGAAAATCGGATGGGTAGTTTCAGAGAAGAAGATGTTTGAAATAAAAGTTAACGCACGGACGGACGGACGGATGGACGACCGGACGGACGGACGCACGGACGGACGCACGGACGGACGCACGACGGACACCGGGCCATGACATAAGCCCACTGGCCTTCGGCCAGTGGAGCTAAAAATTGCACTATTTGAGCCACATTGAAATTGTCATCTGCAAATGCTTTCAATTTGGACAAGGCTAAAATTTTGTCGTCTGGTAAAGGGTTAAAGCTACAAAAGATGTATATATACACTTAATCTGAGGTCCAGATAAGTGGGATTCATTTTATTATAACCTTTATATGGCTAGGTAAATTCAACAGACATTTCTAGTCAATAGTAAAAACCCAAATACTGCTATTTCAGAGTTCTTTTTTGCCAGGAAAAACAACCCTATTGTAGACAGAATAGATCCAAGATCAGACTGCGCGTTTTGTGTTAATCTACACTGACAGCACAGTACCATAAGTGGGGCTTAGCAGCCGTAGAATTGAAAACTCTTTTTTCTTTACTTTTCTGCTAAGAATACTCAATGAAACTGCCTCAATAAGATACATGTAATTCTAATTAGTCAAGAAGTAAGGTTATATTACTCTTTTCCCATATCTGTACCTCTGTTGTAATAAACATTTTGGTTTCCTTTTTGCCTTCCATATAATGGGTAGATCTTTTATTCTTTTTAAATCTACTTACGTGGTTTACACAGTCCAGCCGGAGATGACTGTCCATTGTTGTCATAGTAAAACTGTTTGCACATGCAAGTACTGCTCGTACATGTGGAATGTTGTACCATGCATTCCTGATATGTACTGCATGAAGATCCCAAATTGCCAGCTGTAAAAGACAACAGTAAAAACACCTTTAGAACACTGACCAGCAATCTTTGGGTTTCAAAACTATGTACTGAAAGTCGTCAATTTTAACCCTCAGAGTGCCGAATAACCCAACAGACATTTTCAACTTAGAAACAAAACCCGAATAATTACAATATCATGGTGGCTTTTGTGTACAGAGATTCTTCAAAGCTGACAGTGTAGATCAAAGATCAGACTGCACGTTTTGTGCAGTCTGGTCTTGATCTACACTGGCTGCAAAGGCAACTATAGTTGTGAAAGGCACTTTAAAGGTTAACAGACTTATTGAAAGTGAAGATCAAAAACAAAATGGAAAGAACATGACATTCCAAAAATATATTGCATATGAAAAAGTACTAAATCCATTTGCTAAAACAGTCTGAGGACTTTCTCTCAATTCTTTTGCCTGAGAAAAAATTGGCATTAGATCAACTTTGAAAAATCAGATCAACTCATGAAAATCTTCATGAAAAAATATTGTAATCAACATGAATCAAGGTTAAATAGAAGAATATAACATGAGAGCACTGTGGCAAAGATTGCTTTTTATGATCAATTTCTCCTGTGTCTTCAATGATTTTAAAAGGCAAAAAAAAAATCATCAGCTGCAAGTAAAATGATAATGATAGTCTGTCCTTTCTTAATCTGTAGGGCAACTGCTTGTAACTTGATATTTCGATCCATAAGATCATACATTGTGAAATGGCCAACACAAGTCCGTCAATTCTAGTTTCTTTCTCTAGAGAACTACTTTCTTGCAATGTAATAAAAAACTTTTTTTCTTCTCTATTGATCTCAATTCTATCCATTTTTTTAATTAACAATTTCCAACATAATACCAACTTTTAACAACCCTGGAGGAGGGAGGAGGTTTTTGAAAAACATTGTGGGAAAAGGAGAAAATGCTGGTTACCAGCATTTTCTCCTTTTCCCACAATGTTTTCTGCAAAGACAAATCCTCTCATTTGAATCACATTTAATTTGTCACCTGCAACTACTTTGTATGAGTATACTTTTTTGTAGTTTCGTAAAGAGTTAAGGATAAACTGTAATGAGTGGAATTTTTTAGCAAGCCCTCTTCCTGGCTGGAATCAGACATCCAACTGGTTCTTTGTCCGAGCTTCAAATTCAACACAGACAAAACAAACTTCATCATCTTGTAATAAGTTAGCACATAACTCAATGACAAAATCTTGGGATGAACAAAATCTTGGATTTGTCCATTTTGAGAGAAGAGGATGCAATAAATCAAATGCAGCTCAACAATAGGGATAGTCTTAAAAGGGTAGAAAACATTGTAGGCCTTGTAACCAGCAATTTCTTCTTTTCCCACAATCGGGAATGTTTTCAAAAGCCTTTGTTGTCAGGCTCTTTTTAATGTGGCATTGTTTGTAAAAATTTATGTAAGAATTTTTACTAACAGCATGATGGATCATCCCAGTCAAGATAGACATATGTGGTTCCTGATTCAGTACATGTGACTGATTCCTTATTGGCTAGATTGCTTTGGTACTCAAGGCTGTACAGGAAGTTACGAAAATCACAGTCACAGGCAAACGGATTGTTCGACACATCTCTGAAACAATAAAGGGTAACAACTGAAGAAATGAACAAGGGTTTAGACGCCCATGCTGACAGTGCAGATCAAGATAAGACCAGCTAGA
This sequence comes from Tridacna gigas, assembly GCA_945859785.2. Taxonomy (NCBI): domain Eukaryota; kingdom Metazoa; phylum Mollusca; class Bivalvia; order Cardiida; family Cardiidae; genus Tridacna; species Tridacna gigas. Next base: position 26,864,490 of record OX244030.2, read on the forward strand.
ACATACAGTCTGATCTTTGATCTACACTGTCTGCCTCCATGCTATATATTCTTACAAAAACTTGATATCACCATGAAATCAGTCAAGACTACATAGAACATGCAGTCTTTGATCTACACTGTCTAACTCTATGCTATATATCCTAACAAAAACTTACTGGTAATATCACCATTAAATCAGTCAATCTTGTTGATTGCTTACTTTAAACCAAACTAAACTTCATACCATACAGTGATTAATTCCAAAGGTTGACTCTCTCATCATGGCATTAATCCAGTGCCTTTCACAACTATAGTAGCCTTTGCGGTCAGTGTAGACCAAGATCTGGCTGCATAAAACATGCAGCCTGATCTTTGATCTACACTGGCTGCTTTGCAGAAACACTGTACACAAAAGCAACCATGAAATTGCAATTATTTCAGTTATATTTCTAGGATGAAAATGTGTGATAGGTTTATTCGGTGCTATAAGGGTAAACCCTTTACCAGACGACTAAATTTTAGCCGTATCCAAATTGAAAGCATTTGCAGACGACAATTTCATTGTGGCTCAAATGGTGGGAAAAGGAGAAAATGCTGGTTACCGGCATTTCCTCCTTTTCCGAAAATGTTTTAAAAAGGCCTCTTTCCCAGTGTCGTTAAAAGACGGCATTTGCGGTAAAGAGTTAGGACTGAGAACCTCTCATAGGAGAGACTGACAGCCTACAACCCCAGCACTGTCATCTTCCACCATCGTACTCAATAATTTTTTGACACTTTGTACCAGTTAAACCACTTCCATGACAATAGTGTGACGGCTTAACTCTTCAATACACGATCCCGACTTTTAAGGACCCTAATTAAGAAGCCTTTGACAACATTGTCAGAAACAGAGAAAATGCTGGTAACCAGCATTTTCTCCATTTCCCACAATGTTTTCCATCCTGTCAAAGATAGAAATCATAGTTTGAGCTACATTTAATTTGTTGTCTGCAAATTCTCTCAATTTGGCTCAGTCTAAAATTTTGTCATTTGGTAAAGAGTTCATAAAGGAAGGTAAGAGCCAGTACAACAATAAGGTAGACAGAGGTCCTCTGTTGCCCAGCGGTTACTGTATTGAATTTGTAATCCAGAGATTTTTGTTTGCTTTCTGCTGGCGGTGCTAGTTACATGCCTATAGTGCTGGTGAAACTAACAAAACCCACGAAAACGTGAGTTGCTGCAGCAACATAACTGAAAGACCGTTGAGGCAGTGTATATCACCATTTAACCTTTTACCACAAAATCCTGAGTTTTAACGACCCTGAGAAAAAGGCTTTTGAAAATATTTGGGAGAAAAGGAGAAAATGCTGGTAACCAGCATTCATTATTTGTGCAACATTTAATTTGTCATCTGCAAATGCTTTCAATTTGGACCAGTCTAAAAATTTTTTGTTTGGTAAAGCGTTAACCAACCCAAGAAGGAAGGCAGACAGGAAGACTTACAGTGAATATCCACTAATTGAGCTGAAGATACTGCTGGACAGGAAAGAGAAACTGTTACTACTTAAATCTCTGCAATGAAAGAATTGAAACATGTAGTCATGCATGCATGAAAAGTACCCTACACTTACTGAATCAAAATCTTTACCAGGTGATAGAATTATTGGCATTTCCATACTGAAAGCAGAGCAGAGGATATATAAGAAAAGGCTCAAATGATGGGATTCGTTTACCAAAAGATAGAAAATGTTATAGGAAAAGGAGAAAATACTCTTAGGTAGCATTTTCTCCTTTCCCCTACATGTTTTCAGATGTCTCATGCCCTAAGTTTTTTAACCCTTTACCACAAAATCCCAAGTTTTAATGACCTTGAAGAAAAAGCCTTTTTGAAGACATTGTAGGAGAAGGAGAAAATGCCAGTAACCAGCATTTTCTCCTTTTCCCACAATGTTTTCTACCCTTCCCAAAACGAATTTCAACTTTTGAGACATTTATTTTGTTATCTGCAAATACTTTCAATTTGGACCAGTCTAAAATGTTGTTTTGTAAAGGGTTAATAGGTTGACCCTTTACCAATTGTTTGTTAAGTACCTGTAATTATACACATAGAAATAAATACATTATAGTGCATGTTTATCAAAATCAATACTAGACCATATTTACTTACATATTTGAAATGGAACTAAAGTACTCAAATAAGGATTAAATACATGTAATTATGCACATAGCAGTAAATACATTATAGTGCATGTTTATCAAAATTAAAGCTAGACCATATTTACTTACATATTTGAAATGGAACTAAAGTACTCAAATAAGGATTAAATACATGTAATTATGCACATAGCAGTAAATACATTATAGTGTATGTTTATCAAAATTAAAACTAGACCATATTTACTTACATATTTGAAATGGAAGTAAAGTATTCAAATATATCTGATGGTAAACTTGAAAGTTGATTGTTATCCAAATATCTGTAAAATAATTCAGAGTATGCATATATTAACATATTAACCCTTACAGAACTATGCATGACCTATGTTGTTTTTGCAGACAATGTAGATCAAGATCAGACTGCACAGAATGCACAGTCTGATCTTGGATCTATACTGTCTGCTTCTTTGTAATATATTCAGACTGAAAGAAATTTGAAACCACAATTTCTAAGCTGTTATTCCTCATTTAAAAGATTTATTTAATTAACCCATTACCACACAATTCCAAGTTTTAACGACCCTGGGAAGTAATGTTTTAGAAACCACTGTGGGAAAAGGAGAAAATGCTGGTAACCAGCATTTTCTCCTTTTCCCACAATGTTTTCATACCTTTTCGAAACAAATCCCGTATCATCTGAGCCAGGGGTGTGGAAATCTTAAAAATTTTTACACCATTTCAAAAATCTACTTGTCCACCAGTGGGGCTCACTTGTCCAAAACAAAATTTTAAATAAAGTGCATTAAGTGATATGTCAGCAGTATGGGGATACTCTCAACAAACCTTAAAAAGAACATTGTTACCAGGGCTACAGAAATTTTGTAATCTCAATTGGTCCGGCCGATCGACGGCGCATTCGGCAAACTTCGGTTGATTCCGGAATTGGCCGAGCTGTGACGTGTGATCGACGGCGGCGAGTCCACTTTACCCCACCCACTTTCTTTGTCAAAATAAAGTCGCAATTGGGCCGGGAATGTCCCATCTCAGACTCACTGACGGTGATGGCATCGGTTAAAATTTTCTGAAGAATATTTTCTTCTTCATTTTCAGCAAATGATTTCTGTCCTTCGCTTTCGCTGCCATCAAAAATTCGCTGCAAAACGTCTTAAAATGTCAGTCTGCGTTTAGACATTTTACTTTCGTTTTCAAGAAGAACGTGGCCAAAGTAAACGTGAGTCTCAGTCTGCTAAAATTACACCCGATCGATTCTTTTCTTCGGAAAGTATAACGTAAAATTATTTTGTTCAACATTACATAATTCATGTCTACAACCCTGAGTGAGCATACCTATACCAAAAGCGAAAACAAGGCAAATTTCTAAGGCAACCGCCCGGCGCAGACCGTTCTCCAAGTCGTGTTTACCACTGACAGGTGAGATAGTCAGGTGCGAGTTGTGTCTGCACTAATGGAAATTGATTAATAATTCAAGATTGCGAGAGGTCATAGCTAAATATACACCATGTAATGCTAGTCATGAGTTCGTGACAGGATGCACATTACCACATAACGTAGAGTCAAGGCACGGTTTTACAAAATTATGGGCAGCAACTAAATCTCATGCGTGATTTCTGATTGGTTCGCAGTAGATTATGGAAACCCTGATGGAAATGGGGCGTGGCGAAATTGACTGACTGATTAGCATTGCATGGTGTGTTTGCATGTATGGTACGTAATTAGACAAAACTGATTGCGAATAGGGCCGTACCACGCTTAAGGCAACGATGCATGACGATATCTCTATAAGCTGTAATTTATGTCACAGTGAAATGGCAATAATTAGATAATGGCCAATTAACAGTTTGACACTCTAGATACCAAGGGATCTTATATACAATCAATGCTTTGTTTAACGTTCAAAAATGCCTGCAGCAATGATTTAAGGTTGGTAAGTTTGTTTCTGACTGGCCATATTATGATATTTCGGACCGATTTTTTAGGACGTTTTTGAAAATAAATCGGTTTTCAGTGTTCGGAATCGGTCTGATCCAGCAATTTTTCGGATTTCTGTAGTTCTGATTGTTACGATCGTCCGCATGTCATTTTTTGTACGAAGTGAGAACATTTGTATTTCACTGGATAAGCATGCAACAGATTTTTGTTTCAAAATTTTCCACATATTTTCTTCTTGTCCATGGACAACTAAACTGAAAAAAGTCACTTGTCCGGAGCCGAATTTTCCAGAGTCGGATGAGTCGGGCATAGTATTTCCACACCCCTGATTCGAGCCATATGTAATGTGTCGTCTGCAAATGCTTTGAATTTGGACCAGTCTAAAATACTGTTGTGTGGTAAAGATCAGTTAATCCAGCATTCTATGGGTTTCTGTATACAGATATTGGAAGAGATGGCTTTCAACTTGCGTTCACTTCATGCATCCACTCATTTAGAAGTACAACAATAATGCGATACATCTTCCCATAAGATACTGCACAAAAGATGTTACCATGTAATATCAAAAGTAGTTAATGTATTTCCTTTCTCACATACTAGCACTTTTTGATGCCTTTGAGGCAGAAAGTTTTGAATACACTGCTACGAATTGAGAAATTGTTTAAAATGGTTTTGTGCTTGTCTTTATATCCAAGCTCTATTGAAACAAATCTGATCCTTTACATTTTCTAAACAAGAACGGGTGCCAACCCTTGGCTGCAGTTGCTTGATTTTCAGTTAACCCTTTACCAGACGACAAAATTTTAGCCTTGTCCAAATTGAAAGCATTTGCAGACGACAATTTCGATGTGGCTCAAATGGTCGAATTTTTCTTTGATAGAGTAGAAAACATTGTGGGAAAAGGACGGCAATACCAGGGCTATGACAATAACTTGACCTTTTCTTCAAAAACAGCCAAGCTAAAAATGATATTTTGTCATCACTAAACCCTATATATGTGTTTCCTCCTGCAGTTGCTTGTAGATATGGCAAATGTGACCTGAATATGTTGTCTCAAAGAAGCTGACTTTGAATATGGGAAAAATGTGAACCAAAAGAGGAGAAAGGAAAATTAGGGAAAAAATGTTTTGGCAGAAATTTGAAATATCATTCTTGAAAATATGAAACAAGGCCTTACTGTTTTGATTGTCACTTCGAAAATTTCAATATCATTTTGAACTTTTTTTTTAATGTACTTGATTTGAGGTCATTACCTTACACTTGTAGGTATTTAGTCCAAAATTTTGACTTTTTATTGCTTTAAGTATTATTTTTTTTGATAGAAAAATAGTATTTCTCCACAGTCCTACCTGAATTTATATGAGTGGATTTAAGTTTATTCAATAAGCAACCAATGCAAACACTGCCTTAACTCTTTACCAAACAACAAAATTTTAGACTGGTCTGATTTGAAATCACTTGTAGATGACAAAATAAGTATGGCACAAATAACATAATTTGTATCAGATAGACTAGAAAACATTGTGGGAAAAGGAGAAAATGCTGGTTACCAGCATTTTCTCCTTTTCCCACGATGTTTTCAAAAGGCCTCTTATTCAGGGTCGTTAAAACTCGGGATTGTGTGGTAAAGGATTAAACCAAGAATACACTTACAAGTTTGTAATATGTGATGACCAAGAGAAACACTAACTTGGACCAAGCATATACTTACAAGTTTGTTATAAGAGGTGTGTCTTCAAATAAATCCCTATCTAAGGTTGTCAACTGATTGTGGCTAATGTCTCTGCAAAAGGAGAAAACAAAACAGTACTCAGCTACAAAAAATAATCTGAAAAGCATATTTTCTTAATCCTTAAAGCACCGTTCAAGACTGCCTGAATGACAAGCCTGCCATTGCGGCCAATGTAGATTATGATCAGACTGCACAAAATGTGCAGTCTGATCTTTTATCTACACTGTCCACTTTGCTGAGATGCTCTGGACAATAGCAATCTTGACATTGCCTGGAATGGAAATGACAGTTTGAGTTGTATTAGATGTTCTAAGGATTAATACTAAATATTCATTTATCAGCTCATCAGAGTAACAAAATTTACTTTTTAATTTAATAGTCTATCTACTAAGAGTGAAAATTTGTTGCTCATAATCCATATAATTGCTTACAAGAGAAAAAACTTTCAGAGGGAAAACAATTACTTCGTCTGTAAGTTAGAAAACTGACAATGTGTAATTTCATATATTCACTTTTTAATCTTTTTGTTTCAGTGAAAACATTAAACTTCCTATATATTGTTTTATAATCACAATTTTCTCTATACGGATTGTTCATCCATTTGAAGATGGTTGATAATGTAAAAATTGAATGTAATTATATACAAGGTAAATGAATATAGACTATGTAGTTTTTGTCAAATAAATGATGTTCTGTTCTGTTCTGTTCTGACAAAAATGATACAGACTAAGTACCATTAACAAGTGTCTCCTGAAAGTGCTTTAACTCTATACCAAACCACAAAATTTTAGACTGATACAAATTAAAAGCATTTGCAGACAACAAGATAAATGTGACTCAAAAATTGAAATTTGTTTTGGGAAGGGTAGAAAACATTGTGGGAAAAGGAGAAAATGCTGGTTACCAGCATTTTCTCCTTTTCCCACAATGTTTTCAAAAGGCTTCAGGGTTGTGAAAACCCAGGATTGTTTGATTAAGAGCTAAACTGAATTTGGGAAGAAAAGAACAAGGGCATAAGAAGCATACAAATCAATGGCAAAATAGTAACATACAAGTAAATCTTTACCCATCCAATACCATGTTTTAGAGACTCAAAAGAAGAAGGGTTTTAAAAACAAAATGTAGTGAATGGAGAAAATGGTGATAAGAATTATTTTCTCCTTTTCCAACACCATTTCCTTCCCTTTCAAAGACCAGGACCACATTTAATTTGTTTCTTCTGCAAATGCTTTCAAATTGGACAAGTAAAAAAAAAAACTGACATATAGCAAAGAATTAAAATATAAACATGTAGCAAAATCAAAAAGCAAAAAGACATAAACATGACTGAAAAGAAACAGTACACATAAGATGAATTCAAAGATATATAAAATCAAAGTATAAACTTTAAGAAGATATTAATAAACTCTGGGATCTAATGGGTAATTTCTCTAGAGAAAAATCTGGTTTTTGTACCAACTACTATTCAAAGTCTAATCTGGAAAAAAAAATTATGAAAATGAGGTAAAGTAAGGAACTGCAGTACAAGCATGAGAATTGGAATTACCCCCTCTCATTCTCTGCAGGTACATTTAAAAGCAAACAAGTTCACCTCTTTACCACTTGGCAAAATTTTAGGCTTGCCCAAATTGAACGCATTTGCATACAACAAAATAAATGTGACTCAAGAATTGAAATTTTCTTATGAAAGAAAAGAAGACATTTGGGAATTGGAGAAAATGCCTCTTGCCAGCAATTTCTCCTTTTCCAATAATGTTTTGAAAAGTCTTCTTTTTCAAGGTTGTTAAAAGTCAGGACTTTGTGGTAAAGGATTAAGTATGAAGTTTCTTTTCCAAATTGGCCAACACTGCATTGAAAGTTAACAATATCACTTCTATTTTCCCATGATCATGTTGCCTACCTGCACAATTACAAAAGCAAAAACTGACATTAAAAGAAAACAATTTTCAGCTAGCTTAACCAATTAGCATGCAAATAGCTCTTGTTATAATGCAGAAGGAGACAGCTTTGGAAAACAATGTGGCAAAAGGAGTAGTTGCTGAATGGGCTTATAGCAAGCAATTAATTGCTCATTTGCCTACAATGTTTGAGGTCTTATTATTGAGTTTTACTCACAAAAAGGACATTTCCTGTCCTTGAAAATTACAGCTTTGTCTTGATCATTACTAATGATAACTCTTTACCAGATAACAAAACTTAAGATATGTCCAAATTTACAGCAATTCCAGACAACAAATCAAAATTGGCTCAAATGTTGGAACATGAAATGGTAAATAACAGTGGGAAATCGAGAAAATGCTGGTTACCAACATTTTCTCTTTTTCCCACACACAATGATCTAAAAAGCCTTCTTCTTTAGGATCGTTAGAACACTGGATTGTGTGGTAAAGGGTTAAATAGCTTTTGTGGAGGGCTTAGATCAAGATCAGACTGCACAGAAAGTGCAGTCTGATCTTGGATCTACACTGTCAGCTACATGGCATCTATCTATGACAATAGTCATCTTCAATAGTCGTGGAAATCTACTTTTGCAAGCCGGAAAAAAGTGTAATTTCTTGAGCTGGTTGTGAAAGAGTTAACCCTTTACCACATAATCCTGACTTATAACAACCCAAAAGAAGAAAACTTTTGAAAATGCTGTAGGAAAAGGAGAAAATGCTGGTAACCAGAATTTCCTACTTTTTTAACCATGCTTTCTTCCCTACCAAAACCAAATTTCAATTTAAGTGTCACATTTAATTTGTTGCCTGCAAATACTTCCAATTTCGGACATGTAAAAATTTTTGTCATTTGGTAAAGAACTGAAGGAAGAATTACACAATGTTTTCAAAAGCATTTTCACTCAGGGTTTCCAGAACTAAGGATTGTTTGCTAAAGAGCTAACCCTTTCCCAAACAAGCCCTGGTTTTCATATGTCTGCAGTACAAATCTTTTGAAAACACTGTGGGAAAAGGAGAAATTGCTCATAACGGGCAATTTCTCCCTTTCCCACAGTGTTTTCTACCCTTTTGGAGAACTTTCCCCCATTTTCATCAAATTTAAAACTGTCGTCTGCAAACTCTTTCAGTTTGGAAGGGTCTAAAATTTGTTGTTTGGTAAAGGGTTAAATAGAGAAGGAAAACGATAAGCAAGACATTTTTCAACTTTGGACATACTCCTAATTCAGCTTTTATACAAACATGTATCCTAGGATACAAAATACCACTTTATACATTTAGGCATTAGTATAACAAAGTACAGGATAGAACAGAACAAGGGTAATAAAACAAATACTGAGACATGGTCAAAAGAAAGATAAAAAAAGCTTGTAAAAATTCAAGTAAAGCAACATTTATACAGACTCTACTTTGTCTTTTTAATTTACTTACAAAATTTCTAAGAGGTCCACATCATCAAAAAATTTGGAATCTAGACTTGTTATTAAATTGTAACTCAAATTTCTGAAATAAATGTGAATAAAATCAGTACAAGTTATTTCTATATATATACACTAAAACTTATAGTCCCCTTTTATGCTTGGAATGTGAATGATTGCAACAATAGGCCCGGCCCCTATGACTGACTAAGAAAGCATCAGCAACCATTTCAAAAAAAAAGGAGCATCTGCTGCACCTGCCAACCACTTTGCGTTCACATGTGAGTGTTGCATGAGTAATAATTGTGATTGGTGCGAGATCAAATGGTGTTTCAAATTGCTAGAACCAATGACATTGTCATATGGTTGACTTAATATCATGATATTAGTCAGGTGTTTGGATGAGACTGTATGAGATTGGTCATATGAATGGACTTGCAAAGAGCTTGGTCATGTGTCTTGACATGCAGAGAGCCTGGGATATATACCCACCCAAATTTTCAATTGAATCCTTTTTCTTTGGGCCAAAGTATCAAACAAAATATCAATACATGTATGCAGATACAAGATCAGTCTGCACAGAGCAAGAGGTATGAACTTGGTCACTGTGTGCGAAAGCTGATATTTTTTTTCACATCTTATAGGTAAAGATTCATTTAACTCTTTACCAGACGACAAAATTTTAGCCTTGTCCAAAGTGAAAGCATTTGGAGACAACTATTTCAATGTGGCTCAAATGTGTAATTCTGTCTTTGATAGGGAAGAAAACACTGTGGGAAAAGGAGAAAATGCCAGTTACCAGCATTCTCTCCTTTTCCCACAATATTTTCAAAAGGCTTCTTTCCCAGTATTGTCAATAGGCGATACTGTGCAGTTACGGGTTAAGGCAATAGGCGGCACTCTGCGGGTTAGGGTTCAGTAAATCTTTAAATTCATTCTATGGTTTTTGCTTCTTTCTAACATAGTAATGATTAATGCCCTAGTGTCCTATATTGGACAGCACTAATGTGATTGTCACAAAGGTTTCTCAGATGAATAAGCAAAAACAATATGACAAATCATTTGATTGACATTTTGTCATAAAGTTAATAGATAAGGCCAGAGTCATGTATACTTAACATCTAGAGTGCCACGCACAACTACAGCTTGTTCAGCAAACAAAGTAGATCAAGATCACCCTGCACAGAATGTGCCATGTGATCTTGAATCTGCAGTCTGATACTTTACAAGATTTTTCACAACAGCAACACTACAATATTTTGGCTTTATTTATGTCCTGAAAACATACATGTTATTCATTTGAAACTCTTCACCCTTTGAATGCCTTTCACAACTTTAGTTGCTTTTGTGGCCAGTGTAGGTTAAGATCAGACTGCACAAACATGCAATCTGATCTTTGATCTACACTGTCTGCTTTGCTGAGACATTCTAAACAAAATCAACCTTGGTATCTTATTTATTGGGGTCTTATTTATAGATTTAGAATGTCTGTGGTGTTTATCTGGCACTCTAGGGGTTAACTTCAATTGTTTACACTTATTGCAGTTGTTCTAGATTCAACATCTTTTCATAGTTGTCGTAAATATCTATCTATTCTTTTTATTCTCTTTTTACTATCTGTTCTCCAGATAAGTAGAACATAGGCAAGGGACTATGTTGGTGCCTGGAGCATGGCCATATTAAAGGTCACAGGTCAGAGTTCAAGTTACATGTCAGTTTCATACTTTACACTGATGGGTAGGAATTTTTGTTGGTTTGGTATTTAACTTTTTACCACACTGCAAAATTCTAGACCCACTGAAATTCAAAGCAGTTGCTTCTGATTGATATTGTATTGGAGACTAGTTTAAGGCCATTTCATCAGCTTAGGTCATATCATGGGGGTCAGTGCACCTATGCATGTGTTTCCTGGCTTTCTAAATTTGAAGTAGCACAACTGCTGATTGGCTGAACTAGATAGTTTAGCCAATCAGAAGTTGTGTTACTTTCAAATTTGAAATATTATGGATAATAAGACTAGGAACATTCTTAAGAATGATTTGTGAATACAGGCCCAGACTGGATCATAACCACGTAAAGTTACTTATCTAAATGAGCTCTGCCCATGAGTATAAAAGGTCATCGATAGCTCACTATTTCCTCAGTAGATTTTCTGTGTCTTGCAGCAATCCAATGTTCAACATTTTACCAAACAATCCATTGTTTTTACAAACCTGAGGAAAACTGGCTTTTGAAAACTTTGTGGGAAAAGGAGAAAATACTTGTAACCAGTATTTTTAATGTTTTCCACCCTTTCAAAGACAATTTCCACTATTTGAAGTCACATTAAATTTGTCTTCTGCTAATGCTATCAATTCAGATAAATCTAAAATTTTCTAATCCAGAGAAGAATTAAAATATTTCGGCAAAACATGAAATTACTAACAACAAAGAGTTTAATATCTTTTTGCAATCAAATCTCCCTTGTATTACAGGATCAAACCTTTACTTTTAACCCTTTCCCAAACGACAAATTTTGGACTGGTCCAAATTGAAAGAGTTTGCAGACAACAATTTTAAATTTGATGAAAGTGGCAGACAGGTCTCAAAAAGGGTAGAAAACGCTGTGGGAAAAGGAGAAATTGCTCGTTACAAGCAATTTCTCCTTTTCCCACAGTGTTTTCAAAAGACTTGTACTGCAGACACGTGAAAACCAGGACTTGTTTGAGAAAGGGTTAATGATGAGCCATAAGTTGCAAGGATGTTTTTAAGTTTGTCTGTTACAAATTTGTTTCAAAATGTGATGAGTAAAATTGAAAAAGAAAAAAAATTACCCAAGGTTACCTTTTGGGGACATTGGTTTTAACATTTTGTGTTAGGAAACTAAACCAATCCACACAGCAAAGCACCACAATCAATATGATTAACACTTTACCAAACAATGCAATGTTTTTACGACTCTTTATAGGTAGCAGCCTTATGAAAACATTGTGGGAAAATGCTGGTAATCAGTATTTTCTTCATTTCCCACAAGGTTTTATACCTGATCAGAGATTCATTCCATTGTTTAAGTTAGATTCAATTAGTTGTCTGTAAACGCTTTCAATTTGGGCTAGTGAAAAAGTTTGATTTCTGGTAAAGAGTTAAGATACAATTTTTCCCTTGATCCAGATACATGTATCTAAAATCCATGTTTTATAACTTTAAGATCACTCATATCTACTTTTCTAATTCAATCTAGAACACCTTTTTCCATGGTGTTTTAAAACTGTCCCAAGGACAGAAAAACTATCAACAAGTCGCTAAAATATTCCCAAAACCATGACACAGAAACATCATTTATTCAAACACATATTGCAATAATTTGAATGAAATGGTTCAGTTTGAAAATTTGACTGAAAAGCCATGCCCTTGGATGAAGAAAAGGAGCACCAGGTCTAAATTGATCATTCATCAAAAGACACAGTTTTCAATGTAGAAAATATTGCTATTTGTATGATGACTAATTACCCAATAGACATGTGCATTTATCCATTTTACTCTTTACTGAACTACTAAATTTTAGACTAGCCCAAATTCAAAAGCATTTGCAGATGATAAAAATAAATGTGACTCACATATTGAAATGTGATTTGGGAAGGGTCAAAAACATTGTGGGTAAAGGAGAAAATGCTAGTTATCCACATTTTCTCCTTTTTCCCACAATTTTTTCAAAAGGTTTTTTACTGAGGGTTGTTTAACTCTTTCAAACACTGCAGTATTTTAGACATTTTAGGCATTTCCAAAGCATATGCAGATGATCAAAAAATACATGTAAATGTGACTCAAAACTGAAATCTGTTTAGGAAAGGGTTACTAGCATTTTCTCCTTTTCCCACGATGTTTTCAAAAGGCTTTTCCAGAGGGTGGTTTAAAGTCAGGATTGTGGGGGGTTAAACCTTTAAAGACCAATCCCAAACCTCTGGGTAAAGAAAGCTTTTGAGAACACTGTGTTGAAAGGAGAAAAAGCTGTAAAGAGCATTTTCTACTTTTCACACAATGTTTTCTACCCTTTTCACACATTTTCTATACTTCCTTTTCAATGGTTTGTTTTAAGCCACTTTCAATTTGAACACGTCTAAAATTCTGTCGTGAGGTAACTCAGTACCTCCACAAGATCAACTTCTCTTTATGTCGCAGCAGACACCTTTTGAAAATATTGTTTTGTCACCATGTTTTCAAGCATGTTTCTGTATCAAACCATGATTCATATTATCAGGGTCTGTATTCACCAATCATTCTTCAGAACATTCTTATAGCTTTATTCTCTTAGATTTTCTGAATTTGAAAGTAGCACAACTTCTGATTGGCTAAACCAAATGGTTTAGCCAATCAGATGTTGTGAGAATTTCATATTTAGAAAATTCTGGAGAATAAGACTAAGAGTGTTCTAAAAATGGTTGGTAAACTCGGAACCTTGATCTATATTTTACACAGCTGTTTCCAGTTGTCTGTAACCACATTTTTTTTTCAGAGAAAATGAATTGATGCACACTGAAGTTTTGGGCGATTTCAGATGCTCCTTAAACAGAAATTATTCACGCTGATTTCAAGATGCCACTTGTGTATTCAAATTATTGCAGTTTATCAAACACATTATGTAGTTATTTGGTTTAAAAACCATATCCACACAACTAAAGTTTTAATGCTGGGAATTTCAAGCCAAGGTTTGGAATGAAAATTTACTTACAGATATGTAACAGATCTGTGTTGAATATTTATAAACAATTACATTTTAACAACTTAAGTTACAGAAATGGGAGAAGTGTTATGATATTATGACCCTATGAGAAATAACTGAGAAAAAGGAGGCATGGCTGAACATTTCTGATACATAACATAATTATGGGTCAAATTATTGTCTCAACCTCAATGTTGAAATAATGTACATGCATTCTGCATTTCTTGGAATTACTATGTCAGATACTGTGGTATTTTTCCAACCAATTAATTTTGAAATCACAACATTTTTTCTTGCATTTACTACCGGCCAATTTGGCAATTTCTCAATTGTCACACACACAATGTATTACAGTCTGCTGCTATATTCCATTTTTCTCATCTCCTAACATACTATATCAAGGGTCAGTGATAATAACTGCTTTGCTTCCATAGATGACATAAGTACTCTTTGCAAAGGAGATCGATTATGTAGATCTAGATCAGATTACAAAGAACTCGCAGTCTGATCTTTGATCTACACTGCCTACTATAATAGTGTGTATTATGACCAAATTACCCTCTGTATTTAAAATGAGATTGTACTTTTACACCTAAGAAAATGTTTGACCCGTTTCTTTGGCAACAAGCAAGATTATCCAATGGTATAAATGAGATCACAGATCAACTTACAGATTAGTGAGACCATCATCATCCTTGAAAGCATCTGAATGAACTGTGGAAATGTAGTTATGGCTCACATCACTGAAATACAACAAAAAATTATTTGTTATTATCTCTAAGGTTTTCCAGGAGACAAACAAATTGAAATGCCCATGCTAAAAGCATTAATTTTTTCTGACAAAAAATTTACTGTCACTCAAATGATCCATTCATCTTTGATAGAATAGAAAAAATAGTGGGAAAAGGAGAAAATGCTGTTTACCAGCATTTTCTCCTTCTACCACAATGTTTTCAAAAGCTTTCTCATGGTTGTAAATATGCCATATCTTTGCACTGATTGTTCTGTGGATCATAAAAACCAAAAGAAAAAGTTTTGAGCAATCTAAGAACAATTAAAGACAATTTTAACGTTTTGAAATACAACTTTTGAATTGAGACTTGTTAAAAATCTATTTACATGTCACTTTAACCCAATAGGGTGCAGGTTGATTTCTAGCCAGAATATACTTAAAGTCAAATTTTTACAAAAGCTAACCACTGCAGGGGCATGAAAAGTTATACCTATATAATTGTGGGTTAAATTATTAAAAATGCTTAAAAACTTCTTATCAAATTTATTTGTAATAAAATCTTGGACTGGTTCCATGTAATCTGATTTAGGACACAGTACAAACAATACTAGCACAATTAACCCAGGCATAACTGTACCAGTCCAAAACATTTTTGTCCACAGATAAGACCTTGCTGACATTTTTTATAAATTACTCTGCACATTATGTTCCTGTTACATTGCCAAGTTTCTGCTTGTTTTCCTACACTCATTGCCTCAAGAAACAAATTGGCATAGATGACTTGGAAACAGTGTTGTAAAACATGAGCACTCAGAATCAATTAAGGTTTCAAGCACAAATGCATGTGAACAGTGTGGCAAAACTAGAAATTACTCATTACGACCAATGTCTCTGTTGTTATAGTGTTTTAAAAACAGTCTGTAGCAAGCTGAAACAAAAGCAGTGTATTCAGGTGCCAGCACTTGGCTGCAGCTGCTTTTAGAAAATTTGTATGTCGAAAAAGGGGTATAACTGTGTCAAAAATATTTTGATGGTTACCTGCCCCTATTATATGCATACCCCTTTTGATAGTTAACAACTAGTCCAAGTATGAAGTAAATATCTTCAGAATGATGGAGGAATTATTAAATGTCAAAGTTTCTGCACAACAACACAGACGATGCTAGGGCTATGACAATACCATGATGTTTTCTTTGAAAATAGCTAACTAAAACTTGCCTGCTGAAGCAGTCTCCATATCCCTAGAAGTGCAGATGCTTTTCAAGATCTACCCTTGCCTAACTCTTTACCACACGACAAAATTTCAGACTTGTCCAAATCGAAAGCATTTGCAGACAACAAATTCAAGGTTACTCAAAATAGGAAATTTGTCTTAGAATAGAAAACAATGTGTTTACCCACCATGTTTTCAAAAGCCTTTTTCCTCCGGGTTGTCAAAACTTGGAATTCTTCGGTAAAAGGTAATGTACAAGAAAAAAAGGTTTTTAAACAAAAATACTGTCTTGATTCTGTGGAGAAATTCAATGTAGAAGCACAGAATCCTACTAGAAACACCTGGTTACTTACAGTTTCTGTACAAGACTGTTTCTCTTTAGACAGTTTTTAGGAAGCTCTGTTATATTGTTGTGACTAACATCCCTGAAGGATAAATAGGAAAAAGGAATAATTACTCATTTCTTCTTTTGTATACATGCATGTTGTCACAATATCATTACAAATTCAAGGAATCATTTTTCTTAACCTAAGATCTTATGTTGTTTTTGTCTTATAGTTAGTAATTCTTGTTTCACTTGTGGCTTGTACGTACACAAAGATGCTGACAGCCTGGGATTTAGCATTGTAGAGACTAAGGTATTCCAAAATTAGCTATATGTGGACACTAGAACATCTGCCGTTAAAGCAAATGCCAAGCCCTGATGATTACGCACTTTAGCTTTAAACAATGATTTGTTCTTATGACCCTCTGGACAAAGCCTTTTGAAAACATTGTGGGAAAAAGAAGAATCCAACAGTGTATCCTTTTCCTACAAAGTTTACTACCCTTCCAGAGAACAAATCCCATCATTTAAGCCACATTTATCTCTGCAAGTGCTTTCAATATGGACAAATCTAAACTGCTGCCATCTTTTAAACTATTAGGGACAGTGACAGTAAACGACCCTAAGAAAAAGGCCTTTTGAAAACTTTGTGGGAAAAGGAGAAAATGCTGGTTACCAGCATTTTCTCCTTTTCCCACAATGTTTTCTGTCCATCTGTTAAACTATTAGGGACAGTGACAGTGACAGTAAACGCCCCTAAGAAAGTGGCCTTTTGAAAACTTTGTTGGAAAAGGAGAAAATGCTGGTTACCAGCATTTTCTCCTTTTCCCACAATGTTTTCTGTCCTTTTTCGGACAAATCTCGCCGTATGAGCCATATCTAATTTGTTGTCTGCAAAACCTTTCATTTTGGACAAGAGTAAAATTCTGCTGTGTAGTAAACGGTTAAATACAGAGGAGTCTACCGTTTTTGTCATTAGGGAAAGGGTTAACCCTCAGAGCGCCAAATAAACCCAACAGGCATTTTCAGTTGAAAAGTAAGTCCCAAATAATTGAAATTTTATGGTTGCTTTTGTTTAGCAAATTGGACAATGCAGATCAAAGATTAGACTACATGTGTTGTGCAGTCTGATCTTGATCTACACTGGCCACAAAGGCAACTTCAGTCATGAAAGGTGCTATAAGGGTTAACCCTTTACCACACAATCCTGACTTTTAACGACCCTGAGAAAGGAGCCTTTTGAAAACATTGTTGGAAAAGGAGAAAATGCTGGTAACCAGCATTTTCTCTTTTTCCCACAATGTTTTCCACCCTTCCAAAAACAAATCTCAATTTTAAAGTCTCATCTATTTTGACATCTGCAAGTGCGATTTGGACCAGTCTAGAATTTTGTCCATTGGTAAAGAGTAAAGCATTATAAAGATTGAAGAAAAAAATCCATAAAGTAAATAACTAGCAACTTACACTTCTAGAAGGCCATTAATTTTCTTCAAGGCTGACTTTGGAAAGTTTGTCAATGACATATGACTAATATCTCTGCAAAAATGAAAAAAAAATAAGCCATGCTATGTGAAAAAGAGGTTTAACACATCTGCAAAAGGTATCAACCTTGGGCATGCAGCCTGTGCAGTCTGTGTGGACTGCGCAGGCTGACCTAGGCTAACTTTTTGTTTTCAGTAAATTTTCTGCATGTCCAAGAACCATTCTATCTCAGGATTCATTTGGTTGCTAGACACAATGGATTTTATGAATTCATAATTATGTGATGACTTGCTTGGTATAATGCATTATGGAGATGCATTTTACCCTTTTATTGGTGCATGGCTCACATGTTAGTGAAATGAAACTAAGATCGAGCCATCAAAGAAGTCTTATATGAAAATCCTTATGGAACTCATTGATTTTTAAGGATATCCTCACTTGTTATGAGCATATTTTTAAATATACCCACACCATAATAATTTTGAAACACTGTGATGCAGTATTCAATACCTACTGAAACATGCTGATACAGACAACACTGAAAAAGTGCATTTAACTCTTTACCAAACAAGAAAAATGTAGCCTTGTCCAAGTTGAAAGCATTTGCAGATGACAATTCAAATGTGACTCAGATGAGGAAATTCACCTTTGATAGGTTAGAAAACATTGTGGGAAAAGGAGGAAATGCTGGTTATCAGCATTTTCTCCTTTTCCCACAAGGTTTTCAAAAACTGGCCTCTTCTTCAGGATTGTTAAAACTCGAGATTGTGTGGTAAAGGGTTAAAGAAGGGATAAATGATGTTAATTATGTAATACATTCATACTGAAAAAACTAGTGTGGCAAAAAAAAATTATTACTAATTTTTGCCATGTTTTTTTTAATGTAATCTGCTGTAATATAAAAAATCATAGTTTTGTCTGCAACAGACCGATATTAAAATCATTGGTATCAAATGGATCATAAGATGCAATTTTTCTACCTGTCACAAATGTATTATCAAATATGTATACTATCCAAATTTAATCTCATGTTGGATATCCATGTTTTACAATGTTTTCAATGGTTTTTTTAGAAAATTTGTTTAAGGAAGTGATGAATTTCAACAGTCAATCTGAAAACAGAAGTACAGGTACAGCATTCTTTGAACTGACTCCCCATTATGTTTTTAAACTATTGGATCAATAATTTGGAATAAAGAAGAAAAA
Organism: Tridacna gigas; assembly: GCA_945859785.2. Lineage (NCBI taxonomy): Eukaryota > Metazoa > Mollusca > Bivalvia > Cardiida > Cardiidae > Tridacna > Tridacna gigas. The sequence continues at coordinate 26,883,302 of OX244030.2, forward strand.
AGTCTCTTTAGACCAAGTGAGTAAAAAAAGTAATTTAAGTAATAACTCAGAATTAATAAAGAAATAATGGCTATATCTGTGCATCATTGTGTGAACCAAAATTCAGCAAACATGCATTCATATGCAAAACTGAACAAGGAAAGAGAAACTGTTCATCAATGATTGTTATCAAGTATTAAGGTAAGCTTTTAAAATGCATGCTCAAATCAAACCTATGAGTACACTGCATCTGTATTAACCCTTATCCTGCTAAGTAGGTGAAATGAAATTTTCAAACTGATGGCAAAAACCCAAATAATGCTATTTCTGACTAATTTTGGGGAAAAAAGTATTTCCTTGTCGGACAGTGTAGATCCAAGACCAGACTGCATGTTCTGTGCAGTCTGATCTTGACCTACACTGTCCCCAAATGGTCAGTGAGTGGTGCTTAGCAGCCTAAGGGTTAATATAACACAGGTAAGTCTTTGAAAGCCATATTCTTTTAACCCCTTACCACACAATCCAGACTGAGGGAGAAGTATTTTGAAAACATTGTTGGAAAAGGAGATAATACTCGTAATCAGTATTTTCACCTTTTGCCACAATGTTTTCCATGTATTTAATGACAAATTTCATGTTTAAAGTAACATTTACTCTGTTGTCTGCAAATGCTTTCAATTTGGACAAGACTACAATTTTGCCGTCTGGTAGTATTGAAACTAATTCATGTTACAAACCCAGTATAAATGTAATACAAGAAAGTATGTGAAACACATCCTCATTGAAACATATTACACTTTACAAATATATCAATATATTAGTCAATTTATGAAAGATATGCTCAATTAGAATTCAGACATATTCTAAGAGTATCAGTGTAATAATCTTTTGCAAGTTAAGTGAAAACATTACAGTTGTATCAACCCTTGGAGCTCTAAGCGAAACTAAAATGCTCTTTATAGGCAATAAAGATTGAGATCAGGCTGCCTCTTCAATACAGTGAAGATGATGTCTTATCTACATTGTCCCTTATTTTGTGAATTATTATGGCAAAAATACCCAACATTATGATATTTGGGTCTCTCATTTTGAATAAAAAATCCCAGTTCATTTATTTAAAGCTCTCGGAGTTACTATCTTAAAAACGTGTTTTAAAAAAAGTATGCTCATTGGAAAAATTTGATAAATATGTGTTTAAACTCTTTACCAAACGACAAAAATGTAGACTGGTCCAAATTGAAAGCAGTTGCAGATGACAATCGAAATGTGAATCAAATGATGTAAGTTGTCTTTGATAAGGTAGAAAACTTGTGGGAAAAGGAGAAAATGCTGGTTACCAGGGTCGTTAAAATTCTGGATTGTGTGGTTTAGGGTTCATGTAATAAAGGTGAGTTGAGAAAGACAGGCTCGATTCAAAATCAAAATGTGTTGTATTGAAATGAGCAAAACAGTGTATAGAAGGAGCAATTTTGGATTAGGTCTGTCTTTTTGAGATATGCACATGCATAATATGATGAGTCAAATCGAAAGTTAACTCTTTACCAAACGACAAAATTTTGGACTGGACCAAATTGAAAGCACTTGCAGACGACAATTTAAATGTTGCTAAATTGATGAATTCTATCTTTGATAGGATAGAAAACATTGTGGGAAAAAGAGAAAATGCTGGTTACCAGCATTTTCTCCTTTTCCCACAATGTTTTCAAAAGGCTTCTTCCTCAGGGTTGTAAAAACCCAGGATTGTGTGGTACAGGGTTAAGAGAGAAAAAGAATTTTTGATAAGTGTGCTGTCAATTAACAAACTTAGAAGAGTAGATGAAAAAACTGATATCACTTCTAATTTGTCACGTCATTTTATGCACATTTTTGTTTTTTAATAAACATTAATATTATTTTATGCGATCTGATAATGCCTCTAAATGCCTAGCAGATACTATGGTGACTTTTGGTATGAACTTGATCTTCAGATTGTGACAAATGAAAAATTACTGAGAATGTACAAACATTCCTTTACCTTTCACATTGACCTTATTATCAGTCCTTGAATGTACAAAATTTTGTTAATTCACACTCTCTGCACTTTTGAGTGTTTCAATTAAGCTTTTAACAGATAAAATAACCATTTCAGTCCCTTAACAGAACTTGGATCCATGATCGGAATGCACGCCTGTACAGCTTGATCTTTATCCACATTGTCAGCAAAAGCAGCTTAACTCTTTACCATACAATCACAAGTTTTAATGACCCTTGGTAAGAGGCCTTTTGAAAACATTGTGGGAAAAGGAGAAAATACTGGTAACCAGCATTTTCTCCTTTTCCCATAATGTTTTCTACCCTATAAAAGACAGAAATAATCACTTGAGCTACATTTTATTTGTCGTCTGCAAATGCGTTCAATTTGATCCATTCCAAACTTTTGCTGTCTAGTAAAGGGCTAACTCTTTACCAAATGACAAAATTTTAGACCTGTCCAAATTGAAAGTATTTGCAGACAACATATTAAATGTGACTCAAAAATTGAAATTTGTTTTGGAAAGGGTAGAAAACATTTTGGAGAAAGGAGAAAATGTTGGTTACCAACATTTCTCCTTTCCCCACAATGTTTTCAAAAGCCTCTATCTTCAAGGCCATTTAAAACATGGGATTGTGTGGTAAAGGGTTAAGTTGTCCACAGTGTCAGAAAGGTTTAATGTCATCTTGACTCACTGCCCCTTAACCCTTTACGAGATGACAAAATTTTAGCCTTGTCCAAATTGAAAGCATTTGCAGACGACAATTTCAGTGTGGCTCAAATGATGCAGCCTTTCTTTGTTTGGGTAGAAAACATTGTGGGAAAAGGAGAAAATGGTTACCAGCATTTTCTCCTTTTCCCACAATGTATTTAAAAGGGTTCTTTCCCAGGGTCATTAAAAGGCGGCATTGTGCAGTAAAGGGTTAAAACAGTGTGTAGTAAACCATATGAAAAATAGGTAAGTAATAAAGCAGACAGAAAAAGATACTGGCTACAATTATTTGTCACGAAAACTTACAACTGTAGATCCGAGATCAGACTGACTGCATGTTTTTTGCAGTCTAATCTTGATCTCCAGTGTCCACAAAGGGTCACCAAGTTGAGCTTAGCAGCCTAAGGTTAGCCTCTGCAAATTAATTATACCCAAGACGTACCTTGTAGATGATGAAAAAATTGTAAGAAATCATTTTTAAAGAAAAGTTTGGTTTGCATAATAGCCAGATTATAAGAGATATTTACTCAGGATAATTTTTATCTTTTAACCATTTATTTTAACACATACACACAAACACAAAAAAAATGAGGGATAATTCTTTCCTGTCTGAAAGTGAATAAGCAACAGGAGACAATCCTGAATAAAGTATGACTATTAACTGTTCTCTCAAAACAAAAGAATACAAGTTATTCTCTTATAATACAAAACAAGAGCAAAAAAATATCTACAACAAGATAGAAAACCTGAAGCTATTAATGAAAGTTATTCTCTTCTAATAAATAAATTTACGAAGTAGTTACAGTTATTAATACAGAAGTAGTAGTAATAGTTCTTGAAAGAATGTTGTGTTTTAGTGAGTTCTGAAAACAAATTAAGCTAGTTCCACTCTCACACATACTTATCAATTAGTTTTTCCCTCCAAAAAAGAAGCTCAATAATATTTAACATCTTCATTCATTACTGTCAATTCTTTTTTATAACATTAGTATCAAACAATTACAATATCATTTAGGTTACTGGTTCAGGAATTTACTAAAAAGCTATTTAGAATTGAATTTTGTATTTAAGATAAGTCTTTGGAGACTTGCAGAAATTTTAGTTTCAAGGCCCTTTGGCCAAAACATCCCATGAAAAATCCAATAATGTAGATTCAAGATAAGACTGCATATTCTACAGTGTCTAAACTTGACTTTCCATTTCCTCCTATATTTAATAAAAATGTGCTTAAGTGTGGAAATAGCTATAAGAAGAAACAGAAAGATAAAAGAAAGACTATGTACAGTGTGGACTGAAAATGACAAGATATAAATGGAATGACAATAATACTACACATACAAAGAGTAAAGGTCGTCATCGAAATCCCTTAATGTCTGCAGGTCAAAATTGATATTTTGAGATAAATTCCTGAAAGAAAAATGAGGTTTTTCTAGCACATGACACACATTGTTGTATTTAAATTCATCACAAAACGCAAGCCTTATATTTAAAACAGTAAGTGAGAAGTTCATTACAGCATGAGTAAAAAGAAAAACAAGCAGTTCCTATAAGATCATTAATAATAATTTCTGTAATATTAGTCCTCTTGCTTTTTAACCCTTGTCCTGATAAAAAACAACTCTGTACCACACATTCACAGGTTTTGACAATCCATGAACAAAAAGCCTTTTGAAAACATTGTGGGAAAAGTAGAAAATGCTGGTAACCAGCATTTTCTCCTTTTCCCACAATGTTTTCTACCCTTTCTAACACAAATTTCAGTTTTTGAGTCACATTTACTTTGTCATCTGCAAATGCTTTCAATTTGGACAAGTCTGAAATTTTGTTGAGGTAAAGGGTTAAAAGAAACTTTCAAGCCCGTAGTAAAAACTCAAATAATGCTATTTCAAACTTATTCTGTGGAGAAAAATATCTTCTTATCGGACAGTGTAGATCCAAGATCAGACTGCATGTACTGTGCAGTCTGATCTTGATCTACACTGTCCGCAAAAGGTCAGCAAGCCCCTGTTAGCAGCCAAAGGGTTAAAAATTGTGCTACCTGTTGCAACTCTAAACTGAGACACTCATTTAGACACAATATTTACAATTTGTAAATCCTTTTGGACACATAGTTTCTGGACTCAATTTTCAACAAGAACATCTCTTACTTTTCAGAAAAGAAGAGTAAAGATTGGTTTGACACTGAGTCATCAATAATTTAGATGAGTTAACAGCTTTTAAAATTCAAGTATATATTTACACTTTTGTATACATGTATTTATTTACTTACACTTGGCATGACTACTTAAATGTTACAAAAATATGATCTGCAAAGGATTCTACCACACTGTTTAAACATGCAGGCTTCTTTTTTTTTTTATATGTTTCTGTTTATAATAGGGCTCAAAGAGCATACACATGTATGCAGTGCTAATGAAAAGTGGATATACTCTTTTTCTTTATGGCTTTATATATGAAACACATTTTTCTTTTATACTTTTCTTCATCTGGTGCTTAATTTCCATTTAATTAAAAGTAAACACACAGAAAATGGGAATTGTAGTATTAAGCAAGACAAATCAACAATTTCTAGCATGTCGAGATCTAGTCAATTAAAAGTCTCACACTTTTCATTCTCTTTTTAATTCATTTAATATTCACTGAACATACAGTTAGAAAAGTACTCATGCACTGTTAGATCCAGTTACAGAAAAAAATATCCATGCAGCTTTCATTATTAATCTATAACAAAAACTACAGCTCTTTTGCTTTTTACTTTTCACACAGGCCTTTGAAACTCCATTGGTCTATCACGGAACACTAAAATTTTCCTTTCTCGATCATCGAACACATTTGCACATTGGTGCATCACCTGTATATCATGGAACATTCAAATTTTCATTTACACTGTTACTATAAATAGTACATTAGCGACTGCCTCTACATTGTATATAGTCTATATACAATGTAGAGGCAGTCGCTGATGTGCGATTTATAGTAACGGTGTCTGCTAAGGAAAATTTAATTATCCCGTGATAGACTAATGGAATTTCAGTTGCCTGTGCTTTTCATCACAGCTAATAACTGCTATTCACCGACAAAACTAATAAACTTGTCTATGATAGATAATAAAATGGCTACTTTAACTCTTTACCACACATTCTTGAGGTTTAATGACCCTAGAGACCAAAGCTTTTAAAAACATTGTGGGAAAAGAAGAAAATGCTGGCAACCAGTCATTTCTCTTTTTCTCAAAAAGTTTTCTACCCTTTCAAACACAAATTCCTTTGTTTGACTTTCATTTGATTTCTTGTCTGCAAGTACTTTCAATTTGGACAAGTCTAAAATTTTATTACTTGGTAAAGAGTTAAAAAGGGAATTCATATAACATTTTGTGTTGATCTATGCAAATCAAAAACCATCATATGTACATGAATTCACCTCAGGTTTTAAAAAGAGAAATAATATGGAAAAAAAAAACACTATATATTACTTTTTCCTTCCAGTTATACCATTATCCATCATACTTACAATGTAAGCATAGGTGTAACATCAAAAAGTCCTGAGGGTAATGAAGCTAAATCTGTATTCGCTGCCAAATTCCTAGAACAAAACAGTTGTTAGATAATGGACAAAACAGGAAAATCACATCAGAACACTCATGGGATACAGAAAAATACATTCAAACTTATGGATATGACACCATGAAATCTCTTTTTTGGGGGATAACAATAAATTAACAGATATCTTAACTCATAATTTCATGTATTGGCAGTAACAGACATACCAGAACCATAGGAAAAAGTGAGGGGGCAGTTCTAATTACCCATGCAAGCATTCAGAACTGCTGGTGCATTTTCTTGGAAACAAAAAAGAAGTATTTTTTTTCAATACAGGTTTCTAACTTAATAAGGATGTTCATTTTTTTCTAAGAAAATATGTTGAAGTTTAGTTGATTTTTTTCAATAATATGAAACTTGAATTATTTCCTTTTTCAAACTAGTGTAATCAATGATCAGAGTTAAACTATGAATTAATCTAGCCCCATAATCTGGTCGTTCTTATTCACAAGTTTGAGGAAACATTGCATTCTGACATCAGATCATTAGCTAACTCCTTGCAAAGAAATATGGTGGTGATTTTTGTCTCACTTTTTAACTTACCTGAATGAAAATATACTTAGTGTTTAAAGATTGGCTGGTACATGTATCTGATACTCAACAGAAAGTTTGACATTCCCTAATTTCCCACTCTGTCGGTAACCACAAACTGTACAGTTTAGAGCAAAAAAGTTATGCATATACTGGTTACAGAAATCATAGAAAGTAAATTAATTCAGTTATAGTCTTGCACCATCTTATGATTACGAGTCTGGTCTCTAGAAGATCTGAGTGCATTGTGGGAATGGAGGAAAATGCCGGTTTATCACCGGCTTTTTCTGCTTTTCACACAATGGTTTCACAGGTATATTTCCGAAAAGATCTATAGAATACTGGGTTGAGTGTTTAACCCAAAGAATCCACACTTTAGTAATGTGGCTGGTCGATGGAGTTGCTTATGTATTTGACCGTCTGACAAATGCAGAAGTAACTCTTACGATTGCCACCTGCAAGGAACATGTATAATCATACTTGTACTGTGATTTGAACCTGAAACTGTTAGTGCTCATTCTCCAACTTCTATTTCCTGATTCCTATCTCTTTTCTGCTTTTCTCTCTTTTTTTTTTTTTTACGTCATTTAATTATCTATTTCAACACTTGTAGTGACCTTTAATTTGTATTATACAAGAGTATGTTACGAAATGCATGTGTATGCATAAGTAATTAATAAAATCTATCTATCTATCTTATTCAAGAAAGAAGTTACTGATGATCTGATGCCGGTAAAAATGGGTAATTAGTAACAAACATAAACAAAACATCAACAATTTTTACAATATATATAGATGAACTTTTTTAATATCTCATTTTAATTCTTTTGTCTTCAAAAAAGTGCAAATAAATAATAATATTAAATAAATCCAAATACTGTATTCATTTTTTTTCTTTTTCAACTGAATACCCTGCAAACCAAGGTGTATTTGATGTGGACTTTAATCTGCTGAATAAAAGGATTATTATGAAATCCAGTTGGATATCTGACCATGACAATGAACCCTTTATCACGCAATCCTAAGTTTTAACAAACCTGAGGAATAAAGTTTTTGAAAATACTGCCAGAAAAGGAGAAAATCCTAGTAACCAGTATTTTCTCCTTTTCCTTCAATATTTTCTACCCATCAAAAGGCAAATCCAACAATGTGAATCACATTTAATTTGTTGTCTGCAAATACTTTGGATTCAGACAAGTCCAAAATTTGGTAGAGTTAAATATGATACTTCTGTAGAGCATAGTAAGATGCTACATTTCCTCTACAACTACCACACTAAAATATGTATGCCCAGCAAACCCACTCTAACAAATTAACTAGTAACCAGCTACCTTAACCAACCAGCTACCAAAACCAACCAGCTATCATACTGAACCATCCAACCAGTAAACCAACACCAGCTCACTCTCTCACTACTAATACTTACAAAATTTGGAGGCTCGTCAAATTTGAAAATACATCTTCATCAACAGAAGTTATTTGATTGTTTGATAAATCTCTGAAATGAAAAAGAGATTAGGGTTATTCAGAAATAAAAAAAAAAAGAAATAAGTGTATATATGAAAAAACTAATTCAGCTACTGAAATTTAAACTAAATCAGTATCCAAATCTTTTTTTGTCAATGAAGCAATCAGTCAGACCCATTTCAGACTACACTATTTCAGTGACCAGTGATCTACCAATTTAACCCTTTACCAAATAATGCAATGTTTTAAAGATCCTGAGGAAAAAAAAAGACATTTGATGCAGCTGTGGACAAAGGAGAAAACAGTGGCAACCAGCATTTTCTTATTTTCCCATGTTTTCAATTCTTTCAAAGACCAATTTGAGCCTTACTTATACATGTCATCTATAAAAGCTGCCAATTAGGACAAGTCTAAAATTATGTTGTTTGGTAAACAGTTAACTGAAATTCATTCAGGAAATCCCTTGTCATTAGTTTCTGCATTTCTCAATACAAAAGAAAAAATCTACCACTTTTGCCATTGAAAGCAGTGAAGAAAATGACATGGTCATGTGCAAGTCATCGACCGCGAAAAACTCTGGTAAGTGTCTTTTCTTTTCAGGCTTGGTTTTGTAACCAAAAAAAGATGTTAGTTTCTGTGGGAAGAGTTTAAGTGAACATGTCGTGTGTTTATAGAGCAGTCCATTTTTATGCGATTCTTGCAGATGGTAGTTAGTATTACGGCTGGCACCTATCATCATTTCAATGGCAGTTTTGTTATTGCCCATATCTTAAAGAAAAATGTAACGAAAACGTTTATTACAGGTTTATGTTGATACTGTAGCTATATATTAAACTGGTATCCGTTGTGTCTCGCGTAACCGTCCGACAGAAACGTTGTTGATACGAAGATCGATAACAGGCTGCCAGTTTACTATAGCTATTCAATCTGAAAGCGTTTTGAGATCACTCTTTTCGTATCGTATCTGTTAGTATCAATATGGCTTAGCACTTTAGTTCTAGTTGTACTGATTCTTGTGGACCTAGAGTAACACGGTTAAGAAAAGTGCTTAAACCGCTTGCTGTCGTAAATGGCGGTAGACGTTTTACTGCGTAATTTGCTCTAAAACCCGCAAAATAAACTTTACATACTGGGCCCAGCTCAGATTATCACGCAAATACAAGCCGGAAAAAGTTGTACTCTCTACAAAGGAGAACGTGGCAAAAATACGATAGCGAATTTTACTCGATTTTTGTTGTAAAAAGCGAACAATATCCCGTCCTCTTGTCAACTATTCTATCTGATTACTGTATAACCAAATAAAAAATCCATTCGCCCTATTTATAGATGGAAAAAGAATACGTTATTCCTGAAATTAACTGTGCGACTTAGACCTTGCTCGAAACTGTCTCATGTTAAAAAGACTGGACGAAAAATGGGACGAAAATGGCGAAGTGATTAAAATAATCAAAGTGCTGTTAGCACTTTTATCGGCGCTAAATTTCGTTAAAAGGTTTAAGAGTGTATGGGCAAGATATTGCATAGCAATATCAACAAAAACTTGATCAAACCAATAAGATCATTGAGAGGGTTATATACCTACCCATAAAGGTGCTCAAAGTATGAACGAGGTAGATTTCGGTAGAATTCGTACGTAATTTGATAGATCTACTGATTGGTATAAGCTGCAGAATTTGTCTGGCAAATAGTGAAAAGTTAACTGGTTAAACTTTCCAGCAAATACCCACGATGATGGTGTGACTCGTAAAAATGTTCACCGAAGTGTAGTTAGAGACCCAAAATTATTTTTAGATCCATTTGAACAACACAGATCTATCAAAATCGGACTGCACATGTTTATGAAATAACCGCCTGTGCGATAAATACATTTTCTAACTGAAAAAATCTCAGAATTAAAGGCTTGCCCATTTCATTAATTTAGCGCTATATGTGTTAAAACGCTATTCACTGGCAACAACAGTAGCCTTAGCGGCCAGTATAGATCAAGATCAGACTGCAAAAACGTGCGGTCTGATCTTTGATCTACATTTTCCTCGATACTGACACACAAAAGATGACAGCAACCATTGAATTGCAGCTAATTAGGCCTTATTTCTGGACTGAAATGTGTGCTGGATTTATTTGGCGCTCTAAGGATGAGAAGAACTAGTGAAAGGTAGGATGAAACTATGCCTATCCACACCGCTGTAGTTAATAGCTTTGGATAATTAGGTGGAAAAGGGATAGCTGACATGTAGCAGGCAATTACACCTTTTCCATCAGTGTTTTCTTTTCTTTTTAATAATTCAAAATAGTATTCAATAACGTACCGAGTACATGATTTTCTTTTAAAGTCCTCCATTTTCTTTCTTCCTGATGATAAAAAGTTCCAGTTTCCCTCCTCTTTCAAGCTTCACTTTGAATAATTTTGTGATAGATTTTGATAGGTCTCGATATAAGCTGTAGAAGTGAGGGGTTAAAATAAATATGGGGCTACTTACAGTTCAACTAGACTTGAGAAATACTGAAAACTGGACTGGTTTATAGAAGATATTTGGTTGTTGGAGAGAATCCTGAAAAGATAAAGAAAAAAAGAAGTAATAATGATGGAAATCCATTGTCAGATCGACTTTCGTGATTTAACACTTCGTGATTAACACAGAAAATCTCTCTCTCTCTCTCTCTCTCTCTCTCTCTCTCTCAAATAATCATGGCCAGGCTTTGATTTGTACCATTAGGTTATGTTCGTGAGACTGACAGATTACGAGATTTTATTGAAAGTATTCGCATGCAGCAAATTAAATGTTGCTCATATGATTGGATACTTCCTTGAAAGGGAAGGAAACGCCATTGTAAAAGGAGAAAATTATCAGTTTATTCCCCTTCTCTATCAAGATCGAGATGGAGAGAGTACAATTTTATTGCCTGCTAGAGTGAAATAACGTAATATCAAAATCTCAGCGTATTTTGCTCGACTGTTATTGATTGCCACAAAAATGGATTTAAAGTTTCTTGCCAACTTATAGAGATCATATAAAGCTGTTCTCAAGGATGGAGAGAGAGTGATTGAGGATTCCCGTATGGGCTGATGTTGATCCATAGAGAGCGAAAACTGAGTCATAGGTAACACATAATGTTATCAGGAAAGGATATGTGGCAAATTCATTTACATTTTGTTTTTATGAATGTTCATCATGATGACAAACTGTTTAAAACTTTTTGATAAAGTGTTTAAAATCAAATAAAATCTGCACATGTCATGTATATTATCTTAGGTTCCTTTTTAACACGACACTGCACAGGGTGTCATTATAATGTCTTAATAGCGCTCTTTGGCCTTTATTGTCTTTATTGTCTTAAGCCTTTACCACACAATCCCGTGAAGAAGATAGCCTTTGAAAACGTTGTGGAAAAGGAGAAAATTCTGGTAGCCAGCATTTTATTGTTTACTCACAATGTTTTTACCCTTTCCAAAACAAAGTCCACTTTTTGAGCCACGTTTATTTTATCGTCTGCAAATGCTTTCAATTTGACTAGTTTAAAATTTTGTCGTATAGTAAAGAGTTAAATCGGGTGAATACCCTATGCTGAGCAATACCAATAGCATGTTTAGCCGTAAATACTGTGTTTTTTCGTGTTAGTTGATAGCCTTCGCGATGAAGAACAAACCTGCAGATCTGCAAAGCCGAATTTGCATCTGCTCCCTTCGCTTCGCTATTAATTTCATAAACTTTGTTGAGAAGATTTGAAATCAATTCATATATAAAAAATGAGGAATAGTTCCGATGATTATCGTAATACGACATAAAGGTTAATAAATGACGTATCTCTTGATATAGGCCAGAGTATGGCTTACAGCTGAATGCTGCGGTCTCTTGCACCGAATCGTGGCATGGTCGCATATTGAAGGAACAGTTGCTTATGTTTAACCCGTAAAGCGCCGGATAAACCAAACGAACTTTATCGGTCTAAAACCCCGATGATTGCAATGTCGATATTGCTCTTGTTTAGAATGTCTCAGTAAAGCGGACAGAGTAGATCAAAAATCAGACTGCATGTTGTTTGCAGTCTGATATTTGATCTGCGCTGGTCGCAAAGGCAATTTTAGTCGTGAAAGGCGCTTGAAGGGTTAATTCTTAACCAGACAACAAAATTTTAGGCTCATCCAAGTTACAAACGTTTATACATGATACAATAAACATGACTGAAAAGCTGAAAATGGTCACTTAAAGAAATAAAATGTGGTGTGAAGAGGAGAAAATGCTGGTTAGTGCGACAGCTCACAATTCAGCACGCGATTCACCACGCGAGAGATAAAGCAACATTGTTAAAAAGTACTGCAGGCGGTAGTAAAGCGGTGGCAAACCAAAAATTTATGAAAGGGGCTCAACTAAATACTGTGCCGACTGTGTAACAATTTTATTGTGGTTTATACAGCTCAGAAGCTAAGTAAGACATTGAAAACAGGAAAGTCGTATTCTGACAAATTGATTGATTTTCCGTTTATTTTTCGTCGCCACCGGTTGCCCATATGGGCACGCGCCCAGAGGGCTGTAGTTTTGTTAAGGTGGGATAGTGTAAGATACAGGACGAAGCGCATCCTAAGTTACGCTTGTATAGCACCGTCAAACGGGACTTCGGTTTATCCGAAAGACTGAGTAAATTTAGATGGCCAGCCGTTGGGCTCGAACCCACACCCTCAAGTGACCCAAGACTTGACGTTTACAAGTCCTACGCTCTACCAAAAATCTAAGTATCCCCATTTAAAATGCCACTGCTGCATATTTGTTACAGCTGATAAGTACGGTTCAGAGAGTACAGGATACAGGTGATAGAAATTACGATTTTACAATCGCATTTGTAACGGTTACGTGAGTTGAAATGTGGGCCACAAGGCACACTAAACAATTTAAGTCAGATTTTTTCGCACTTTGACAACATTGCCTTTGTGATGGCAAATCGACATTTTTTTACACTGTGCATGTTTAGATTGTTTTATAAGATTGTAATTACTTGAAAAATTGTCATGACACTCAAATAAATCATGAGAATAATTCAAAGATTAGATCTTTGGGAATCTTTATAAATGGACCATTTGCATTACCGGCTCATCTGACTAACCTCAGCTTGCGCTCTTCTTTCTTTGTCTTTCCTTGTCTTTCCTATTTCTTTTCCAAATCAGCGGTTAAAGTAGCGCTTAACATCTATAGGAAAGAGACATTTTCAGAAAGTAGCATCCACTGCTTGAAATTTTATCTTGGCTTTCGGATGCTATCGCTGAAAACACTCCGTCAGGAAATGATACCAAAACGTAACTTAAGGAGGGTGTTATTAACGCTTAGACTGCTAAGCGCGACTTTAAGGGCTTTCGCAGATAGTTTCGATCAAGATCAGACTGCACAGAACGTGCAGTCTGATCTTGGATCTACATTGTCCGATACGCTGAGATTTCTCTGATGGGCAAAATTTTTAAATCGTAAACTACGGTTTTCACTATTGGCCGGAAATCTTTAATCTTATTTATTAATCAACTTAAGGGTTAACCTATTGCCACTAAAATAAGTGGTGTAGACAATTCCATTTAGGAAATAAAACATGTAATGCAGCGTCGCGGCATGTTTTGTTTCTACATACCACACAACGTGTATCACAGTGTGGATTGCATTCTTTTTTTTAAAAAAAAAGTGCCATCAGTTGGCATCCGCAAACGGAGATATTCGAAATGTCTTTACAAAGCGCCATTATTCAAGTTAGTCAATCTTTATTAAGATACTTAAAGCTGTACTTTGTCATGTTTTTTTTTTTCTCTCAGCTTTTTGAACACATAATTCTTTAAACAAATCGAGTGTGTGTTCCAATCTGTTGTGGCTGTTAAATATAATTCACTGTCCAAAATGAAAGTAAATGAGTTATGAAATATCGCCCTTTGGCATTTACTTGAATTTCTTAAATGTTTAACTATTCAATATCGAACGATTGTGAGTAACCGTTTGAGTCAGCAATATCATATTCAAGACTTTTTTTTCAAAGTTTCTAGTGTAGAGTACGCCTGGTCTAAATTAATAAACCCCTTACCACACAATCCCGAGTTTTAACGACCATGAGAAAGAAGCCTTTTGAAAACATTGTGAGAAAAGGAGAAAATGCTGGTAACCAGCACTTTCTCCCTTTCTCACAATGTTTTCTATCATATCAAAGACAAATTCCATTATTTGAGTTACATTTAAATTGTTGTCTGCAAATTGTTTGAATTGGACAAGTCTACATTTTTGTCGTGTGGTAAAGAGTTGAATACGGCTATATCGATAAATGAAATGAAATGCTAAACAAGTAGGACAAAGTAGGTCAAAGAAAAGGATGTGTTGACAAAAATTCTTCCATTCAAAAATGCTACTATTGAGCTGCGATTACCTTTCAATGAGAGCTAGTATTGAAAATTCTGACGTCATTTGTAATATATACAATTTCACAGCTTATAACTGAATTTTTCATATACATCGTGGTTTATAATATATTTGAAATTTCGAGGGGGGGAGGGGGGTGGCGGCGGGAAGCGGGGGGGGGGGGGCGGGGGGGGGGGAAGGGGGAAAAGAGGAATTTAATAAATGAGGACATCAGCGTTTCTGAAATACAGATCGCCTTTGCAAACAAATGAATTTCTCCAGTAAGCCATTTCTACGTTAATACTCCTCACTACAACAAAGTAAATCTTTTTTTTTTTTTAAGAAATGGATCGACGAAAAAAGTATCGATTCTCACTTATGAAATTTTCATGTGCTTTACAAGGCCAACAAACGGAATTGACGCAATCACTTTCGGAGGCAAACATGCCCTGTTCTTGACTGGAGATGCCGATATAAACCTTTTGTATGCTGGGTATGCCATGAAGTGCATTGCAGACAGTGCTGATCAAGACCGGACTGCTAAGAACGTGCAAGGTGCTGATCTTGGACCTTGCACCGTCTGAGCAAAATATGCCATGTTGGATCTTCCTGTTGAAACTATCAAGCGATTTTTCTCACTGTTTTAAGTAAGATTTTTTAAGCGTTTCAAGATTTTTAAAATATTCCGAAAGGCTGTCTGGGAAGAAAAAACGCCGTGTTATGCATAGGCCTATTTAACCCTTTACCGCACAATCCTGACTTTTAACGACCCATTATGCTATAGAAAGCAGCCTTTTGCGGAGAGTACAAGACAAAAATGTAGTAGTAGTAGTAGTAGTAATAATAATAATAATAATAATAATAATATCTTTATTTTGCCTGATGGTATATCTTCACTACTCGGTATCGTTTTGGAATACTGGCGAACATAAAATATTCGTTGCAATCTGTAGAGATGGCCAGTGTTTTTCACGAAAAATGAGGGATCCTCGAACATTTATAGTTGCCCATGTAATTTATTAGTACGATGAACGGGTGTTTTAAGTAAGACCGTATATATCAACCTTTCTTAAGAACATTCGTAGTCTTATTCTCCAAGATTTTCTAGAGTTGGAAGTAACACTACTTCTGATTGGCTAAACCAAATGGTTTAGCCAATCAGAAGTGGTGTTACTCTCTAAATCTATAAGAATATTCTTAAGAATGGATGGTGAATACGAACCCACTGGTATTTTAGTCTCAGAACTTGTGGCCATCATATTTCCACAGACAGGGTGTTTATTAACTTTTCACACGAGCTCTAGCTTGTCCGGTGTGTGATTGTCCCGTCAAATTGTCCAACCTAGAAAAACAAAACGTCATGGGCCGAAACGTCCTTGGGCAAAATGTCATAGGCCTAAACGCCTGAAGCCAAAACGTCGTGGTAGAAATGCCCGTTGGCCCAAAAAATAGGTGACATGTCACATGATAGACTAGTATAGCTTTTCACTAACAATCTTCGAAGGGAGATAATATGTATCAAGTTTCAGTAAAAGTGCTGGTTTAGAGATAATAAATGATTAACAGTAAATATGACACTAACTGCAGGGTATTGTTTCTCCAAACGTTTATTAGAATTCTTTGGTGTTCCTTAATGAGAATGCCAAAAAAGTGAGCTGAATATTAATCAGTGAGGGGCAATAGAAAAAAAAAGTACATCTAGGAAGCTGTTTCAGTCAGATCTTACAAAAGATCAGACGGACAGAGATCTCGATCTACACTGTACTAAAAGCTCAAAAAGTCGTGTACAGCATCATGAGCAGCCATATCTCAACTTAAATAAAATGAGCCATGCTCTGTGAAAAGGGGGTCTGATGTTCGACAAAATGGATTTTATATATTCATAATTATGTGATGACCTGCTTGGTATGATACATCATGGAGATGCATTAACCCTTTCCCAAACGACAAATTTTGGACTGGTCCAATTTGAAAGAGTTTGCAGACAACAATTTTAAATTTGATGAAAATGGCAGAAAGGTCTCAAAAAGAGTAGAAAATACTGTGGGAAAAGGAGAAATTGCTCGTCACGAGCAATTTCTCCTTTTCCCACAGTGTTTTCAAAAGACTTGTACTCTAGACACGTGAAAACCAGGGCTTGTTTGGGAAAGGGTTAAACACCCTTTTGCAAACGTGCCGCCAATATGCTTTTGCATGTGTGTGTATATTTGACCTTAATTTTTTTAAAAGTAAAAATTGAAAGCATCACTAATGCTGTGTGAAACACCATTTTCATGAAACCTTAACGTTGCTCTTGAAGTTTTCATATTCTAGCTTTTTTTATTAAAACGAAAAATCCGTGTTCGTTTGCACCTACAACATTCATGGCAAATCTATATTTAGCTTTTGTCTCTGTCAGATACATAATTAGCAAAAGTGACGTCAACGTGATATTGTTTTTCATTTAAACTCCATGCCATTCTGACCTTGTAAATATTAAGTTCCACATTACTACATACGGCATAGATACGAAATAAGCCCTAGTAATGTAAGAAGAAAGTATTACCCATAAACAAAGGTTTACGTACACATTACCCGAATATAACTTTTTGGTTCCTCAGAACTCGAATTTGCACCCTGTTTGAAATTAAAAAACTTTCACACACGCACACAATGCTGGCTTTTCTTTTAGATGCGGTCAAAAATACCTATCGTTCGACTGCCCAAAAAAAAAATCAAGCATTTTGAAAACAAAACAAAAAAGAGATCTAATATCATTCTAGGCCTCTAAAGTGAAAAAAGGTGTATGGGGTAGTCTGCCATCATCCAGTGCTGAGACTTCTGCAAATTGCTAATGAGCATAAATATAAATAATACTGAGCGATGCTCATGCAGAAAAGGGGTGTGGGTTAACCCTTAGGCTGCTTATCGCGACCCACCGACCTTTTGCGGACAGCGTAGATCAAGATCAGACTGCACAGAACGTGCAGTCTGATCTTTGATCTACACTGTCCGATAAGGAGATATCTTTCCTCCAAAAATACCTTTGAAAAAAGAAGGTTTTGGGCTTCTACTACCTACTATAAAGTTTCGTTTCTTTTATTCAGCAGGACAAGGGTTAATGCATCTACGTGACGCATGATACCAAGCAAGTCATCACATTATCATGGATTCTTAAAGTCCATTTTGTCTTACAACCGACTAAATCATGAGGGAAACTGGTCCCTGGACCAGAAAATCGACCAATAGCAAAAAGTTTCGGTTCAGGTCAGCCTGCGCGGACTGCACAGACTGACCTGGTCGATACTTTTGCGGATGCATAATGCCCAGTTTTCACTGAGCATGGATCACTATTATACTACTGGCGTTTGTTCCATATTGCTTTTTGTTTCATACTTAAACTCGTTGGATCGAATTCCTGAAATGGATGAATATTGTGACAGAGCGAAATGAACTATTCCTAACAATGATTTTCTATTGGTATAAACTTGATAACCTTGTACTTTGACATTTTACCACACAATTCCGAGTTTTAAAGGTCATAGAGAATAAAGCTTTTGTGGGAAAAGGAGAAAATGCTGGTAACCAGTTTCTTACACTATTTTTTCCCTTCCAAAGGCGAATCCAACAACTTGAACCACATTTAATTTGTCGTCTGCAAATGCTTTCGGTTTCGACGTGTCCAAAATTTAGTTTGCCAAAGAGTTAAAATCTTTCTTTAAATTTGTTGTTGTTGTTGTTAGTCGACAAGAATGAAAAAGAAATAGCACTTTTTAACCCAGGCATTTGGTGGTAAACGTCTTAAGGTCGTCCTTACAGTTTCATGACCTTCTTTGAGTGGGATATTAGATATAGACGGACAAAATATTATGAATCCAAATCGAACTTGGATGCAAAACAGGATCACAGTTTCCATTTAGAGTCGAGAGAATTTTTTTTTTTAAGTTTAGCAAGTCAACTGTAGGAGAAAGCCCGAATAAAATCTAGATATTTGGCTGTCAATGAATGTAATGATCATTTTGTTTGGAATCGGCTATATGCTCCTCCAGACTCAAAAGCCATTTGGCTAACATTCGAAAATTGTAAACAAGGTATGTCTGTATTTGGACATTGTTACAGAGATAGAGAGGCAGCCTTTCATGAAGAAGCTTAATGCCCGATTCGAGAAGATTCAATTGTTAGAACAATACATATGAAACTGCATTGGCGTATCTTTTACAAGGTGGATATTACCCTTTCAGTCAAGGAGCAAATGGAAATAAATTGAGTCCATGGACGGGGGTTCAACATCGGGTTAAATTCCATTGAATCATTACCATATAAATATCACTTTTTATTAAAGATTATATAGAAGACAGCTTCGGGAAAAAATGTTGGTAAAGGAGCAATTGCTTTTGCTCTTTCACCATCAATGTTTTCCATATCTTGGGAAAAGACACGCCCATTTTCACTTTTTTCTTTTCCGTCACATTATCTCCTTTCCACCAGTTGCGCTAGTTAGGGGAATACGTTAAACCAGCCTGTATTGTTAGGGGTTGAATCAATATAAAACTTCAATGACGCGCTAAAAGGAAAGCAAACACCTGTGACCTCTTCGACTTTTATCATCATTATTTGATTCTCCGTACATAAACGCTTTGTAATGCATAACCCACCCGCAGACAACATATCTAGGTTTATGGAGGGCGACTTCATAAAATATTATGACAAAAAGAAATATTCCTCGTAACTAATAATTTCTCCTTTTCACTTTGTTGCCATACCATTTTCACACGTACGTATACATAAGTATATCTATGTATTAAACTTAAATTTCTATTAATTTTCCAAAAATAACCCTCTGCCAAATAATCCTTAGTTTTAACGATCCAAAGAAAGGTTTTTGAAAACATCGTGGGAAATGGAAAAATGCTGGTATTTTGCATTTTCTCCTCTTCCCCCAATGTATATATATCTCGGGAAAAAAAAGTCTTTCAGACATAAGGGAACACTTCTGTAAAAGAAAAAAAAAAAATCGTTCCTCTTTCAAACTTCCTGGGAAAAGGGTCTCCTATAAACTCGGTAAACAAAGGCATTTTGGAGTTTTTCTTTTTTTTCTTCACAAACCACCATAATATTATTTGATGTCCATTCATTAAAAAGCATAATATGAATATTAACCAAATATATAGGTATTAGCACATTACAAAATTCTTTACCAGCTCACAAAAACTAGTATTGGTTAGTACTAGAGACATCTAACTCTCTACCAGATGACAAAATGTTAGACTTGTCCAAACTGAAAGAATTTGCAGATGACAAATTAAATGTGTGTTAAATAAAGGGTTATGTCTGTAATAGGGTAGAAAACGTGTTAGAAAAAGGAGAAACTGCCGGTAACCAGCATTTTCTTCTGTTCTCATTTTCTTTCTTTTTTATTCAAAAGCCTTTTTTCCTGCGGTCGTTAAATCGTTAAATTGTGCGGTAAAAAGTTAACGACAAGAGATTTTTCTCTATACAGAATGTGAGTAACTAGTTGAAACTGTTGAGAAAAAAAAAAAATCATAAACGTCAATAATTAATGACTTTGGAGTTGAAATTATTTTGATGCAGTATAACTTCTTGTGGCAGACAACTTTTGAAAACATTGTGGCAAAGAAAAGACTCCTTGTTATGCAATTATGGAAGGTAGTCTAATTTATAAGGACTTGTGCAAAAATCGGTGTAAAATAAATAAACTCAAACTAAAGTGGTGCGATTTCGATTATTCAACCAGGCAATAAATACAATAAGTCGTTTGGTTATTGGAACGCAGTTATTATAGAGAAAGTAGCGAGTTCGGTGATAAGAGTTGTTGTTTTTTCAATACACTGTAGAACTGTTTTTCTTGAACAACATTTTCCACATATATTTTGCCAGTACTTTTAAGCGTATTTACGTAACGGTTATTAGTTTGTAATCCTAAAAATAAGTATTGGCATCAATTTGACTTGTTCCATCAGTGCTGTTTTAGGTATAATGTTTAATCTGTCGTATTTTTTGATGACTGCACACTATAAGTGCGTTTTTTTTTTTTTTTAAATGTATTCTAATAATTTTGACTTGGACTACTAAAATCATATACAATATTATGGAAGGAAGGAGGTGCTACTTTATTTAGATTTAATAATAATGCATAGAACATTGTGCTTACCCTTTAAACTTTCCTCTCTGGAATGTAAACATTTTTTTTTTTCTATCTCGTATTTGTAAAATACGACCACACGTTCCTGAACAAACAATTATGACAATATACTGTATCTCTGTATATATAAATTACGATCGAAAGATAACTTTTCAAACAATTTTTCTATCAAGCTAGCTACGTTGCAGTTCAACATGACTTCAACTTCCAGATAAAAATGGACAAATGTTCTCAACTATTAAAGTAAAATCTTGAAAGCTTTCTTCACTGACTGGGTACCTTGGTTTCTTTGGCGCTCAAGGATTCTAAAACGTTACCACCTAAAACATGTTCAAACGAAGCCACTGAAAAATCTTGTAAATATGGATTATCAAAATGATTCGAGATATAATAGGAAAATTTTTGTGTAAACATTGTAGCAAAAGGATAAATTGATCGTCACGAGCAATTTTCTTTTCGCAACAATATTTTCCAAAAAGCGGTCCTATGAAAAAAGTTCGTTATCTGCAGGACGCTTTGTGTTAATTATGACATCAAAAAAAGGGTAATATATAGAATAAACAGAGGCTCCCTATTAATCATGACTGAGTTCTAGGACATCCTTCTCTCCTTGAAACAAACAATTTGGCCCATATCGTTTATAAACAAGCAATTGATACTGGGTCCAGGTAAATACAATTGGTGAAAAGCTTATAAAGAACACTTGCTTAATGTTCACAAGGTTTATCTGTATTGCTTTTGGTATGGTTTTGTGGGGTTTATGTCTAGTGTCCTTCTTACACGTTTACCAGGTTTATTTGTATTGCCTTTCGTATGGTTTTGTGGGGTGTATATCTAATGTCCTTCTTACACGTTTACCAGGTTTATCTGTGAAGCTTTTGGTATGGTTTCGTGGGGTTTATGTCTAGCGTCCTCTTACACGTTTACCAGGTTTATCTGTAAAGTTTTAGGTATGGTTTTGTCGGGTGTATATCTAATGTCCTTCTTACACGTTTACCAGGTTTATCTGTGAAGCTTTTGGTATGGTTTTGTGGGGTTTATGTCTAATAGCCTTCTCAGTCAGCTGTATTACAGTGACTAGCTACCTTTATTATACAGTTGATTTGTTGATTTCAAAACCTATGAACAAAACGGGAGAGCTCTTTTAAACATAGTGAGAAACGGGGGCAAATGCTTATATCCTTGAATTATTTTTTTTCCATGTGAATAAAAATAAGTCACGCTCTCCTAAGAGGAGGGGGGGCTCAATGCATCTGCAAAAAGTATCGATTCATGTCAGCCTGCAGGCTTGACATGGGTCGAAACTTTTGCTATTTGCAAGTTTTCTGAATGTCAAAGGCCATTCTATCTCCGGACTCCGTCAATTATTCTTAGTCTAAATGGATTTTATAGCTTCATAATTATGTGATGACCTGCCTAGTATAATGCATCATGGAACTGCATTTAACCTCCTTTTGCCAGAGCCTGGCTCAAATCCTTTCCTAAGCTTCAAAGTTTCATTTATCCCCTGTGCTTTTTCAGGCTAGTTTGCAGTATGTCTAAACACAACATCTATGTTGTTGAGTTAAGCGACAATATATTTGTATGAAAAAACTTAAAACAAAAACAACTAATTATACCAGAAATAGATGTAATGATAAGTCATTTTAATCAATCATCGAATATTTTGGTGCTGATATGATCGAATTTAAAGGGAATTATTAGATTTTGTTGATTTATCCTTGTTTATTTATTTTTATTTATTTATTTATTTATTTTTTTTTTTTTTTTTAACAAATGTACAATCTTTAAATAATTTGAGCTGTTGAGCAATATCTTAGACAATTAAAGCCTATTATCAGCCCTTTAACACCCCCCCCCCCCCACACACACACACACACACATAAAGTGTTTTTTTTTTCCGGGTGAAAAGCAGAGGGTTTCAATGTAATAAATGTGGTTAAATATGAAGGTATTACAAAAAGTTTGGGCCGTTTTGAGAAATCTTTCGAATCAACAATTCTCGATCAGTCACAGAGTTTTCAAAAGTCACCTTCTACTAGTGGTCTGTAAAGTAAGGAATATGGTTTCTAAAATTTCTAAAAAATATAGGCACGAGATGGAATTAAGATTTTCATTCTCCATCAAAACGTTTTCAGAAATTAACTCCCTTAAAACAGTTCAATAGGTATTTTCTCTAGCTTTCGACTACATAAGGGAAAAGAGTTAATATAGAATTCGTCATTTAGAGACATCGGTTATGGGCGGATGACCTAGAACAGCACATTTCTATTACAGACAAAACATGACGTTGCAAAGATCTACAAAGACAGTATCGTTGCCTAATTTGTATTTAATTGCTCCTTCAAATCTTTTGTATAGATCTAAGGACACTAAATTCATTTCGTATCGATAAATTAATGGACCTATGGAGAATTCGGGTTATTATCTCCTGCAGACGACATTTCGCCTTGCAACAGTCAGGTTTTAAATACACTGAGGTAAAAGGAAATATTGCTCGTGACGAGCCATTCTCCCTTTTGCCGAAATGTTTTAATTAACGTTTTTTTTTTTTTTACATATATTTTACAAGGATGTTTTCAAAATCCGTTCAAATTTGTTTCTGGAAGTAATGAATAAAGTGCCCAACCAAAATGCCCTTAATCCCTATCCTGCCAAAAAAGTGACATGAAACTTTTAAGCCGATAGTTAAAACCAAAATTTTATTATTTCAAATGTAACTTGGGGGGGGGGGGGGGGGGGGGGGGGATACTCCATATCGGACAGTGTAGATCAGACTGCGCGTTCTGTGTACGTGTACTTTTTTTTTTTCTTCACAAATTAATGAACATCTTACTGCATTTCATTAGTACATCTCCCCTCTAAAACATATGAACAGAACAGAACATCGTTTATTGACAGAGACTTCGTTTATAGTCATTTAATATGTATTTTTATTGAATTTTATTAGTCACACGATTTTGTTCATATACTATGAATATCAAAAGACGTGGACCTAAAGTTAAACCTGTATCGAAAGCGTAGGAAATCGAAACATAGCTAAACCGAACGCTGTGACTACTTGCAAGTGTACAATCTTTTCACATCTCTTCAGTTGACAGTTTAAGAAACCATTGTAGGGGAAAGGAGCAATGGTTTGTTACAATCCATTGCTGCTTCTCCAAGCCATATTTTTCACAAACTTGGGGTAAAAAACGGCACTTTTTGCGTGCTCTGTGGTTTTTTTTATATAGTTTATGGTAGTTAAAAAAAAACTTGTGCAACTATAATTATGATAAAGAAAATCCCTGATATATCAACCTAAAGATCACTAAGGACAAGTCAAGAATGTAGGTCCGATGTCGGGTCCACCATTGTTCGATGTCTTTGTGATAAGTTCTAGCCAGAAATTTGGTTTTTCGACTTACTTGAATCATTACCAAACAATCTTGTTGTTTGAACGACCCTGAAGAAAAAAAGGCTTTGAAACACATTGTGGGAAAAGTAGAAAATGCCGTGTAAACTAAAAAAAAAACAACAGATTTTGAAAAAAAAAAAAAAAAAAAAAAAAAAAACATTGTGGGGAAAAGGAGAATAGGCTGGTAACCAGAATTTTCTCCATTTCCCACACAGTTTTCTGCCGTTTCATGGTCAACTTAATTTTTTCGTCGGCAATTGCTTCGGATTTGGACGAGTCCAATAAAGAGTTAGTGTACTTGGCACTCCGAACATAAAACTTCCTTTGTGAAGTAATCTAGGGGACATAGTCCCAATTGTTTTAGAAATGTGATGTCTCAGATAACATTTGACAGACTTAGACGAACAAACCCTCTATTAAAACAATAAATGTTATTATACACGAACTTTATTTTTGAGCATACGTCCCTTAAGTGGACGCACTCGAAAGCTCTGCTCGAAAACGCGATGCAAAACATTGTAGCAAATATATTTGAGCCATGCTCTGACAAAAGCGTTTAATGCATCTCGGTGATTCAAGATACAAAGCAAGTCATCACAAAATTATGGATCCACCAGATCCCTTTTGTCTGACAGCCCTGTGAATCATAATGTAGAATGGTCCTTTGGCACGCAGAAAATTTACATATAGCAAAAAGTTTCGACCATGTCAGCCTGCGCGGACTGCGCAGGCTGACATGGGTCGATACTTTTTGCAGATGCATTAAAGCCCCTATTCACAGAGCATGGCTCATTTTTTGTCTGTTTGACAAGTATTTTCAACAGTATTTATGTTAAGTTGCAATTCACGTATTGGCTTTATTTTTGGTCCCGTGTTCACCAAACATTCGAAATCGCGATCCTAGTCCTACTCTTAAGAAGTTTCTAAATCTCAAACTAACCTAACAGTTTAGACAATCAGTAATTGCGTTACTTTCTCAATTCTGGATTAGACCAATAAAGCAGTTTAGAATGATTGGCAAATACGGGTCCTGGACTTCATTGATGCTAGACTGAGGCTCTGCCTGCCCTGCCCATCAGAAGGTCCCGGAAAACATTTTTATTGCGAGAACACGAACACAGCCGAAAACAATCGGGCTTCACCGGTATTTTCCACGGAAATATAACTGGTCACATAATGGTATGACAGTGACAAAAGACAGTGGTACCAGCCAAAATTACCATAAATGCAACATGTTTTACGCCGTGCCCCATCCGGCCTCTGCTAAATACAATCTCAAGCAACCAGCGCTGCAAGCTTGGATCCAACCCCGATAGCCTTACCATCAAGCCGGGAAGCAGCCCTGTGGCAGGGCAAGAAATTGCTCGAATGACAAATATCTCAATTTGTTACACAGTTTTCTATATCATCCCTCGACCAATTTGACTTAAAGAGTCTGTATTTTTTGTCATCTTCCTTCGAGGCTTAGAGATGAGTTTGATTAGCGGTCCCAAAATTTCAAACTACCTGTATCATGGTGTTAACTACAGAGTATTAGAAGATAATGATAAAACTTGATTATCAATTAGATGAATTTGTTTCGGCTTTTGGTGTAAAATGTCTTGTATTGAAAATCTCTTGGATTGGTTTTGTAATTCCGTTATAGAAGTACAATTATACGTACATCTTAAACGGAAGAACTTAAAGTATTTTAAAATGTACGCTATCAATACAACATGCATTCGTTGGACTGAGTTTCATAAATTGAAGGTGACCTTGTTGCGTCGTGACATAGCTGTAAGTACACGTGATTATCAACGTGCAAGGTTCTAAAACATTTGGTGACACTTCTATATGTATACGACTTAAAACATGCTCAGAACTATTTGAACAGAGAACTTGACCAAGACAGACATATACAATATATATTTAATAAAACACTAAACGGCTGTACTGACAAATGAGTCCGAGTAACGATATACAGACATATGTTGACAAACACCTCTCTATACAACATTGTATATAGAATTTGTATAAGTATATAAGGTTACAAGTTGGCTTTTTTCAAAAAGAAGCCAGGAGAGGTCAGCGTCAGTGTTTTCAAATAGTTTATTGGCCTTTAATGTCAACCTCTTTTGCTTTACATGACGGTCATTTGATCTTCTTTCCGCCTTCTCAAGTCGCATGATCTTGTCCAGCGGTCTTCTTTCTCTTTTTTAACAAAATTCTTCATACTTTTTCTTCTGCTTAGATTTATTTGCTTAATGAAGAATTAAAGTTATTTGAGAGGTCATTTGTAATCATGGCAAATTAATGTAACAAATCTTTTCTGAAATTCGTCATATCTAAAAGTGAGTGCAGGACAACTAGCCCCCAAAGATAACTCGCCCCAAGGCAACTCGCCCCCAAAAAAACTCGCCACAAGGCAACTCGACTCACCTTCAGAAGACAACTAGCCCCAAGTTATGAGACAACTCGCCCCACATATCGGACAACTCGCCCCGCTCTTATTACTATCACCTGAACGTATTTATAAAACTACACGACGATTTTTTTGTGGGGCGAGTTGTCTTTGGGCGAGTTGTCTTTGGGGCGAGTTGTCTGTCATTCCTAAAAATAGAACCACGTCTATTTCTTATTTCGGTTTTTTGATTTCGCTTTATTTACAAAACCATGACGAAACAGACTGTGTACCATACTAATTTCGCAAGAAAAATGGATTTAGACAGCGAATTCTGTGGCAGTCTGCGTTTTAAACTCACCACTGTTGGAGAGGTCTGATGACCTCTCCAATAAAAGTGAAACGTCGTTGTGACAATGGAGAAATTGACAGTTACTTACACGTTTTCCTTTGCTGCAATGTTTTGAAATGGTCTCCTGCAAACGACTTATGTCGCCAGCAGGAGGTAACGGGTAGATACACTGCTAATTTTCGTACGTACAATGCACTCAGTTCCCTATAGGCACCTATTGACATTTTACCTTTCTGAAAGGAAATATCTCTGATATATGTTGGTGACAGTCGCGAAGGTTTCGCTGACCTTCAAATGCGATGGTCATAGTAAAATACAAAGACGTTTTTGTCCAAATGCTAGGGGATTCCAATTGCGCCGTTTGACATTTCGTCATCATTCAAAAGGCATAAAAAAAATACTGACTTCTAATAGACTAGTTCAATCATTAGAGTAAATTTGAAATTGTAAACATGTGTTTTACAAGTATACAAAGTACAGATTCTGAACATTTACAAGAAATGCAGGCAATATTCTGAAATAAGTCCTTAATAGTAAAAATAATAGGATTGGTTAAGAATAAATTTGATTGGTTCGCTGGGCATGAAAAAAATATATATAACAACAAGTTTCAGAAACGGTGACTTCCTATCCGGTCAAATGCTTTGACAAGGAAGATTTCCGGAAAATGCGTCAACCCTTAAGCTGCCAAGCGCGAATCGCTAACCTTTTGCGGATAGTGTAGATCAAGATCAGACTTCACAGAACGTGCAGTCTGATCTTGGATCTGCACTTTCCGATAAGGAGATAATTTTCCAAAAATGGTAAGTTTGTAATAACATTATTTGGGTTTTTACTATCGGCTTGAAAGTTTTATTTAAGTTATTTAGCAGGATAAGGGTTAAAAAGGAAGATGATTCTTGAATACACAACAGCAGACACCCGAAATGGCGTGTACGCAAATCTAGAGAAATTGAATAAGTTTAGCCAGAAAGACGGACGGACAAACAGAAGGACAGCATGATTCCAGGATACAAATGAAATATATATTTGATTCCTACTCCCTAAAATACTGGTGATAGCAGCGTAAAATAAAGTTCAAACAACGCTGAGACAAATTATGCAAGTTCTATGAGTTTAAACACTTTCAACGTGTTAAAAAGCCAGCATGAAGTTATGGGTTATAATAGATCAATATTTAGGTCATGCAGGACACGGTCAAATATGGCTGCCATTTTCATATTGAAAAGAAGACATTCAATCCAGGGGAGCAATTATTTACCTGAACAACACGAGAATTAAATATTTTTTGTCGATAACTTTTTAACTTTTGACGCAAAAATGCAGTGTCATACACCGTTTCGCAGATAATATGATAAATGCCTTAAGAAAATATAACCTACATAATCTTCACACTCTTGTGGTATTTAACGTTAATAATATTGATAATTAATAATAATAATCGTAATAAATGAAGGGCATAAAATACGTACAGTGTTATTTTTTCCAGGGTTGGATCACTAAAATGCATAAATAAACTGTCATTGTAAATTCTTTAATTAAAATACTAGAATAAAGAATGAAAGTGTTGAAATTCTTTTCTGATAAATCATATTTCATTAGGTTATACCTGAACATGTCTAAAACTTCGTACATTGAACGTAATTGAAAACTGCCCGTTTCGAAATGTCCATAACTGATGCCGTCTTAAAGTATATTTGTTCTTATCGTTGAATTGTGATTGTTGTTGTAGGCCACTATGTTTCCGCTGTACTTGTAAAAAGGATATGAGCCATGCCTTGGTAAAAGGGGCTTAATGCATCTCCGTGATTCATTATATCAAGCAAGTCATCTCATAATTATGGATCACTAAAATCAATTTTATAGAACGACCGACTTAATCAGGAGATACACTGGTCCTTAGACATTCTGAGAATTGACCAATAGTTGAACGTTTCGACCCGTGTCAGCCTTTTCGGACTGCGCAGGCTGACATGGGTCGATACTTTTTGCAGATCCAATAAGCCCCTTTTGCACAGAACATGGCTAAAACATTTAACTTTTCGTTCAATACCTCCCCAGTTTGTGTCTCTTGTACTAGTTGGTAGCTGATCTATAACGACCAGTTGTTAATCAATGGGTTGGCACTGGTTAGCATGAGACATGTATATTCATCATGTACTTGTAGCGCACACGCGTGTCATTCGCCATATGTCATTGTGGCATTTGTCATATCGCTTGTTTAGCATGTGATATCAGATGTGAGGTATTTTTCCACATCGCTAGTGTGGCATTTGTCATATCGCTTACAGGACATTTGTCACATCCCCTTTGTGGCACATTTCATACAGCCTATGTGTTGTTTTTTTTTCATTTCACATGCATGATATGTATCTCATCGCATTCGTGAAATTTGCCATATTCCATCTACGACATTGGTAACATCTTCTGTGTGGCCTTTGTAATATCGCCTGTGTGACATTTGTAACATCGCCTTTGCAAATTTGTCATATCGCTTGTGAGGCATTTAAAACATCGAACGGGCTTTGAGCCGGGGTAAAATATGAGCCATGCTCTGGAAAAAGGGGGTTTAATGCATCTGCAAAAAGTATCGACTCAGGTCAGCCTGCGAAGACCACGCAAGCTGACCTGGATCGAAACATTTTGCTATCAGTCAATCAATCTTCTGAGTATCAAAGGACCAGTCTAACCCAGGATTTGAGCAGCCGATTGTTATACAAAAGGGATTTTATGGATTAACTAGATGATGACTTGCTTGGTATCATGTCTCATGGACATGCATCAAACCCTTTTACCAGAGCAGGACTCTTACAATTTCTTACAATACATGGCTTTTACAATTTCAAAGGCTGTTTTTACGAGAACACTTTACACTTTACCGGACTGGGTTGTTTCGAAATCAGACTGACAGTAAGTTTGTAGTTTGCGCACTTTGGTACGAATTTCACATTTCATTTCTTGGAGCACAGCTGGACACTTTGTGTCATGCAAAACCAGACATTTCGCATGCGTCCATCATAAGTTGAGAAACGCCAGGACATGGATGCTGGTCTTGGATTATACATTATACTTAAAGAACATGAGAGCTCGCCAGATATCGGTTGGGAAATTTAAGTAACAATAGCTGCCAAAAGAAAACAAAGCCGGTGTTAAAATGCATTTAAATTTAAATCATACCATTTAAAAGTATGGAAATTATTGTGAAGAGGACAGTCTGTTATTGTACGGTCGGTCCAAGTGCTTGTCGCTGGCGAAGAAATTAGTTTCAAAACTATGTTAAAAGAAGTCATTCTATCTTTAGTTTACTTTTTGTCTTATTTTAAAATTCATTTTTCTGCCAGTGACCGAGTAAACAAAGGATAGAGTGACCTGGAAACTTTTAACATAGTTTTGAAATTAATTTCTTTGCCGGCGACTAACACTTGGACCGACCATACATTATCAGATTGTCATCTTCACAATATTTCCATATTTTAAAATGGTATGATTTAAATTTAAATGAATTTTAACACCTGCAGTGTTTTATTTTTCGCTATTGGACCTTTTAGTAACTCAGAACATTGACGACATCCCTGGTTCATAAATTCAAGGTTTGAATACCTTTCAAGGAAACATGATTTGAAACAGTTGGCGGCCTAAAGCACATGTAAATATCTCGATGGGTAAGTGCAACACTATCCTAAGTGCCTATACAAAGTATAGGCACTTAGGATAGCGTTGCACTCACCCATCGATCTTAGAGCAGTACACTGCAAAGCCCCTGCATAATACCGGAAATACATGAACAGGTCGGGTGACTTTAAAGTCCCAATATCTGCCAAAAGTAAACAAAGCGAGTGTTTAAATGCATTTAAATTTAAATCGAATCATTTAAAAGTATGGACATTTTTGTGAACGTGACAATCTACTATTACAGGGTCAGTCTAAGTGTTAGTCGCTGGCAGAAAAATGAATTTTAAAAATAGGTAATAAGTTGCCAGGTCGCCCTCTTTTTTACTTTTTATCTGATTTTAAAATTCACTTATAAAAAGTATGATTTAAAATCAAATTCATCTTAACACCCGTTTTGTTTACCTTTAGTCGTTACTGGGCTAGTAATCCTCTAACTACTAAGCGCAACCAAATGTGCTTTTGCGTACTGCCTTGACCAAAATCAGACTGAATAACAGTCCGTTTAACTACAGGATGGAAATTTTCAATGAACTTAGAGAGTTCAAGGGTTAAGACAATACCTATTTATCTTATATCGATTGTAAAACAAGTTGTACAATTTATATTAATAATTCTCGATACTTATTTCCTGAGAACCTAACCAACTAGTACTGGCCCATGATATTAGCCATGCTCGGTGAAAAGGGAGCTTAATGCATCTGCAAAAACTATTGACTCAGGTCAGCCTGAGCAGTCTGCGCAGCCTGACCTGAGTCGAAACTTTAAGCTATTAGTCAATTTTCTGTATTTCAAAGGACCAGCGTACCTCGTGATACAGTCGGTTGTTATACAAAATTGATTTTATGGGTCCATAATACCGTGGTGACTTGCGTGGTATCATGCATCACGGAGATGCAATAAGCCCCCTTTTACCAGAGCATGGTTCACACACACACACACACACACACACACACACACATATATAGTTACGATGCAGTAACATACAGTTACAAAAGTTCCCTCTGCCAGTCTCTGGATTCGAACTCAGAACCACTTATATTATATGCCCAAGTCTGAAATATGTCGAAAGTGGCGTATAAAACTAGTTTAAAGAAGAAGGAATTTACATAAAGACTGTCCATTCTCCTTTTAAATTTCTTATCACTTGTTTACGGCTTGAGAAATTCAGACCAAAGTTTGTAGATATTGAACATGGTAATTAGGGCCACCCCTAATCATTTCGCTTTTCAGCGCTAATACCGTGTTAACCCTACGTTTACACAGCATTAGTCCGGTCCCATTTTTTTCTGTCGGGCTTAACTTCTTTCTTTATTGTACATTAACAATTAAGCTGCTAAGTAAATGAAAAGAAAATTTGCACTCAATAGTAAAAAAGAAAATATTGCGATTTCAAAGTATATTTCACGAGGGAAAAAATACCGCATCGGACAGTGTAGATCCAAGATCAAACTGCACGTTTTGTGCAGCATGATCTTGATGTGCACTGTCCGCAAAAGGGCACAGAATCGTGTTTAGCAGCGTGAGGGTTAAGACGTCTTCTTCTGTAAGGTTTTTGAAAACATTGTGATAAAAAGAAGACTATACCAAATCAAAGTACCGAAGATACTTAGATTTAAAAAAAATTAAAACGAAACGCTTAAAATACCTTAAAAATATAGACCATGATTCACTGAAACTCTCCTTCATCCCTTTTCCTCACAACCCCAACTTTTAACGGCAGTGAGAAAGAAAGCTTTTGAAAACATTGTGGGGGGGAAAAAGAGAAAATGCTGGTAACCAACATTTTCTCCTTTTCCCGCAATGTGTTACACCCTTCTAAAAACAAATTTCAATTTTTGAGTCACTGGTATTTTGTCCTCTACAAATGCTTACAATTTGGATTAGTCTAAAATTCTGTCGTTTGGTAAAGGGTTAATAGCATTCGAGTTTTGTTTGCATAATTTTCATTGGTGGGTAAGGCCGAATTTCTGCGTGCACCACCACAGAATGATTACAATCTGAGCATCTTTCATAGCAGATGTTGGGTACGGGTGCCAAAGAAACATGACTTCCTTCCACTCAACTTCGTAGATTTACGAAAATGATTTGGGATTGTATATAAAAAAGTACGATCCCTGCTTTACCCAAAAGTATAAGCTGGCGTAAATTTATGCAAAGATTTACTCAAATCGCAGTTACGCATTTTAGTGAAACTTGTATTCAGACTTGATGCTGGCTTACCTCAGCTGCGTACGCAAATGTCGTGCGTACGCAGTTTAGTGAAAGGCGGCGGTCTTTAATAAATGGAAAATACCATGAACAACAGAATGACAATAATCATGTTTTCTAATTACTTTTTTGAAACGAACTTGCCATGGATAATTTTGAACAGCATCTTCTTTTGATAAAATAAAAAGTTAACATCTGTGTATAATACATGAAACATGGGCTCGTGTTGACAAAATACGTATTTTTTCCTAGGATGTCCTCCAACAAGACGCTTGTATATTTGAGCCATGCTCTGGCAAAAGGGGGCTTAATGCATCTCCGTGATGCATTGTACCAAGCAAGTCATTACATAATTATGGATCCATATAGTCCATTTTGTCTAACAACCGACTGAATCATGAGGTAGAATGGTCCTTTGACATGCAGAAAATTTAACAAAAAGTTTCGGCCCAGGTCAGCCTGCGCGGACTGCGCAGGCTGACCTGAGTCGATACTTTTTGCAAATGCATTAAGACCCTTGTCACAGAGCATGGCACATTTGTTTTAGTAGAATAAGGACACTTCATTCACCCTTAACAGCAACATTGTTGTTAAAACCAAACGAATTTACATGTAAGTAATTCGATGAGCATTCCGTTACTGAGGTTTTTTTTTTATCTTGCCCTACTAGACGGTTTAAAGATAAAACTACACGTTTTGGTCGGTCTGGTCTTAGTGAGGTCTACATTGGCCTTGAATTTGCCGTGTTTTCACATCTTAAATTCACGATTTTTGATTGCGTGTCTACTATGATTTCCCTCTTTAAAATCTTTACCTTAAAGACAAAAATTTTAGAGACTTGTCCAAATTCAAAACTTCTGAAGACGAAAATCAAACATGGCTCGAAAAAGAAGGATTTGTTCCTGAAAGTATAGAAAGCGTTGTGGGAAAGAGGGGAAATGTTGGTTACCAGCATATTCTCCTTTTTCCACAGTGTTTAAAAAAAAAAAAAATTGTCTTCCGTAGGGTCGATAGAGGGTTAAAAGGGGACTGTGGAGATCTGTTACGTTTAATTAATTATTAAAAAACAGCAAAACGACACGTATATTGATTTAACTCTTTGCAGACGACAAATTTTAGACATGTCCCTATCGCAAGCAGTCGATAAACCAAGTGTTGGTCAAACGATAGAAATTGACTTTGACATGGCAGAAAACATGGCAGAAAAGTGATAAAATGCTTTTTCCTATTATTTCCCAATCCAACCATGTTTTCAAAAGCATTTTCCTTTGGGTCGCTCAAATACAGCATTGTTCGGAAATGGTTTAACTTTGTCTAGAAACGAACAACTCACTGTCGGAGACGCTGGGTGTCGTTCTGTTGCACGGAAATGTCAGACAGAGTCGTTTGATGCGATTAAATTTAGATCATAATTTTTCCACAATTTGATATCTATGTCTGTATGTCTATTTTGCCTGTATACGACTATTTTTAGGTGCGTAAATGTAATGCCTGTTCTGTTATTCATAGTCTTATTGTCTTATACATGGTGCTTTATATTCTTGTATGACGAATTTCATTACAGGAACATGAAAATATCTGTAAGTGAGGCATCTCTTTATTCCATCCTTTGTCATACATTGTCACTTTTGAAAGTCAAAACATAAATTTCACTGTGGAAAGTGAGGGATATTCATCGATATAAAGTGTAGTTTTTTTTTTATTTTGTAGGCGTGTTGTTGAGCTTGGCTTTGGGACAAAGCGCCGCTTCCCATAAACAAGAAAGGGGTTTTAGCCCTGGGAAGAGAGGCGCGCAGTTACATATGACCTTTTACCCTTTTCCAAGGTCTTGATGTCATTTTAAAATCGAATAAACTCGCTATCAAACCTGTCGATCATTCCATTTAGAATGTTCTTTTCTCTTGTACATTGAGTACGTTTACATAGACTAGCATGATTATTTAATATGTGATACATTACTTGCTGCGGACTCTTTTCCCTCTTGCTGCAGGCATTCTTTAAACCATTGTGGCAAAAGGTTAAATTGCCCATATTGAGGAATTCCGTCTTTTGAAACAAGGTTTTTGCTGAAAGTTATTTGCTAAACCGTAATTCCGGTTGATTACAAGATTCTGCAGTTGTCTGCTGCAGCTTTGTTTCAGAGGTAAAAATTTACCAGCATTTACCCAGCATTTTCTTCTTTTCGCACTATGTTTTCTACCCATTATGAAACAAAGTCCATCATTTGAGCCGTATTAAATTTGTCGTGTGCAAATGCTGTCGATATGGATTAGTCTACAGTTTTATTGTCTGGTAAATAATTTAACTCTTTGGCTGCTAAGCGCGACTCGCGGATCTTTTGCGGACAGTGTAGATTAAGATCAGACTGCACAGAACGTGCAGTCAGATCTTGGATCTACACTGTCCGATAAGGAGATATTTCCCCAACACCCATAATTTTGAAATACCGAAATTTTGGATTATAATCATCGGCTTGAAAGTTTCATTTAAGTTATTTAGCAAGATAAGGGTTAACAGTTATTGATACAGTATGGGAAGAATGGTCTTTAAACAGGCCATGGTTCTTGTCGTTATTTGACTCCTACATTGAAATGGTGCGAACGGAAACGACAGGCTACTTCTTTATGAATTTTGTTACATAATATTTTTTCAGTTAAATCCATAAGCATAGAACAATGATTGCGACCTTTCTTATTGGATTTTTCTTTTTTACATGAACTGTATTTTTATGAAACTGTTTCAAAAACTTTATCGTAAAGAAACGGGAAACAAACTCTCTAAAGCAAAACCATGAAATTTTGCACTTTTTTCTTTTGTCTCTGATTTAAAAATTGGTCATTTGTGGGTTACTTGGTTGGGTGAATGACCTGGAATGAATGAATGGCCTGGAGTGAGTGAGTGAGTGAGTGAGCGAGCGAGCGAGCAAAAGAACGAACGAACGGTCAAACGAACGTATGAATGAATGGTGTTTTCTGGCGCATCGACATCTAGGGTCATTTAGCGCGCAAATAAAAAAGGGTTATGAAAGGAAAGGAATAGCATGTACGAATGTGACTGATGAGTATATGATGAAAGACGTGTTATGAAATGATTCTGTAAGGGAAATAAAATAATAGATATATCGTGATAAGAATAAAAAAAGAAAGTCTGAATAGGAATAAAAAGTTTTAAAACAATATCACAGCTCTGTATAAGGTCCT
This sequence comes from Tridacna gigas, assembly GCA_945859785.2. Lineage (NCBI taxonomy): Eukaryota > Metazoa > Mollusca > Bivalvia > Cardiida > Cardiidae > Tridacna > Tridacna gigas. The sequence goes on from OX244030.2 coordinate 26,919,314, forward strand.
TGGTAGAAATAATTTTGATTTGATGACCCACCAAACTACCCGTTTGACAAATCTGATACATTATGGCTTAAGAAATTAAAAAAGCGAGTCCAAAGAGTAGACGAAGATCAGCAGACTCCTGAAATGTGCATGCTGATCTTGGTCCAGACTCTTCGTCAAAGATATTATAGGTCTCGATATGCTAAAAATACGATCAAGGGTTATAAAAGAAATGGGACCGCATGGCTACCCGTAAATCAATGGCTGAAGTCTCTGTCAATAAAAATGAGCCATGTTCTGGAAAAAGGGGGCTTAGTGCATTGTACCTATCAAGCCATAACATAATTATCGAACCATAATTGCTACTTTTTTAACAATCGACTTAATCGTGACATAGAATGGTCCTTGGGCATACAGAAAATTGATTAGAAGCGAAAAGTTTCGGCCTAGGTCAGCCTGCGCGACTGCGCAGGCTGATCTGGGTCGATACTGTTCGCAGATGCATTAAGCCCCCTTTTCACAGAGCACGGCTCACTAAATGAATGAAACCGAGTTCTACTCCTAGTTTTTCCCGGGAAACGCAAACATTAAAACTAAAAAGTGATCACTAAATCAATAAATCGATCACAAAGATCGATACATTCCTCTTTATACTTTGACACACAACAGATAAGAAACCCCGCACAATAGTCACACAAGATCCCCCCTTTCTACAGTGATAGAAGCTCTATTTTATATAAAAAGATTTTTTTTTTTTACTTTCCTAACTCATTTCCTGCTTGACAAAGTAAGACATTTTTCCAACAGACGAAAAAAAAAAACCATGTTTTTTCTTCCCCTCTCCTCTTTTGAACTGTAAATGCTTCATCTTCCCCCTCCCCCTCCATATCTTTGAGAATGCTTCCGATGCTTAATAATAAAATTCTGTGAAAAATATAATAATATAACCAAAAGCAGTACGAGAGCTATTGTGAGACATTTGTAAGACAAGGAGTTGATATTTCTTAACATTTCGTTTATATCGTCGTCGCGAGTATCGTGCAACACATTTGCACAACGTACTGCGCGATACACCTCTTGTACGTTGTTATGATATGGCTCTATGTAATACGAGCAATGCTCCGTGAAAAGGGGGCTTAATCCATCTGCAAAAAGTATCGACCGAGGTAATCATGTGCAGTCCGCGCAGGCTGACCTGGGCAGAAACATTTTTGCTACTGGTCAATTTCCGCATGTCAAAGTACTAGTCTACCACATGATTCAGTCGGTTGTTAGACAAAATGAACTTTATGCAAACATATGGTGTCTTGCTCGATATCATGCATAACGGAGATGCATTCAACTCCCGTTTGCCAGAGCATGGCTCGTGTATATTTCTACTGCTTTTGTAACCTTTTTGAAATAATCTGCAAAAATAGTTTGTGTTGCAAATGGCGATTGCAGTTTTCATAAAATGCTCTCAAGCTTTTTTTCTAAAGGTGATTAAAAATTAAAAATCAAACAGTAATTGGCTGTAATCAGCGCTTCCCCAACGGATATTAAGTCCTAACCTGCTAAATAAGTGAAATTAAACTGTCTAGGCGATATTATAAACCCAAATATTGCTATTTCAAAGTTACTTTGGGCGAAAAAATATCTCCTTATCGGACAGTGAAGATCCTAGATCAGACTGCACGTTTTATGCAGTCTGATCTTGATCTACACTGTCCGCATACGGTCCTTTAGTCACGCATAAGAGCATGAGATTTAATAACTGTAGATATACTGGCCAACATCGCAATCTGCAAGAAGCGCATCTGGGGAGGAACTTGCAAGGAGATTTAGAAGGAAAAAAAAAACCACTCAGTTTTTCAGTCAGATCAGTTCTATGGGTCGTAGATTGTAAAGAAAATGAAAACAAACAAATCTGCTTTTAAATCATACACCCGTGAAGCATTAAATGAGCCATACTCTGCGAAAAGGGGGCTTAATACATCTACGAAAAGTATAAACCCATGTCAGCCTGCGCAGTCTGCGCAGGCTAACATGGGCCGAAACTTTTTTGTTATCTTTAAATTTTCTATATGTCAATGGACCAGTCTACCTTATCATTCAGTGGATTTTGTGGACCCATGATTATGTAATGACTAGCCAGGTATAGTGTATCACGGGGATGCATGAAGCCCCCTTTTGTGAGAGCATGCTCATTCCAATTATGTGCTTGACTTCATATAAAAATCATTTCTGCAATAAATAAGGTCTTTGTTCGCAGAAATATATCAATCTAAACGTTTGTATTACTGATTATACATGTACAGGTATCGAAAAAAAAAGCTGGGTTTTGGGATCTAAAGTACAACAACACGAGTTTTTTTTACAGACGCTGTAGATAAAGATCAGACTAAACAGACGTGCCAGTCCGATTTCTGATCTACAGCGTCAGATGGTATCTTGTGAGATTTTCCAGACTCATAGACCGCCTTAAATATACACTTTTTTTTTTTTAAATATCTGTAATGAAGGAGCCGTAAATTCGAATCCCTAGAAGAGCCAAGTCGATGGCATTTTTTTCTCGGCCATTTTACCCTTAAGCTACTAACCGCGACTCAAGGATCTTTTGCGGACAGTGTAGATCAAGATCAGACTGCACAGAACGTGCAGTCTGATCTTGGATCTACATTGTCCGATTATGAGAAATTTTTTCACCGGAAAATAACTTTGAAATAGCAACGTTCAGGTTTTCACTGTCGGCTTGAAAGTTTCAGTTAACACTTAAGCTGCTGAATAAAAGAAACGCAAATTTCTACTCAATACTAAAAGCCCAAACATTGCGGTTTCGAAGTTGATTTCACCGGAAAGAAAATACCCCATCGGACAGTGTAGATCAAAGATCAGACTGCACGTTCTGTGCAGTCTGATCTTGATCTACACTGTCCGCAAAAGGTCAGTGGGTCGCGATTAGCAGCTTAAGGGTTAACTTATTTAGCGGGTTGAAGGTTAAAACCTAAGTTGGTTAGGACTGATCACTTTCTACCCACCATGCCGTAACGAAGAAAACGTTCACGTCTGAGAGATATTCTCAATTGTTCTGTATGTCGGTTTGTTAGTCACCTCACTATCCCCGAATTTTTGTGTAAAAAAGGGACTGTGAATGATGTGACACAGTCCATATAAATAAGTAGTTTTATGGTTTTGGATTGGTGGTGTTTCTGCGAAGCAGTCGTTGGAGGCCTTCTAGAATCACGTGAGCTTTGTGTTAGCAGTTTGCATAATCTCGGGAGATATTCGAGAATTCTTCAGATATATTTCTATGACAGACGGCACTTTCATCCGATACTTAAATACGGAGTTATAAATATATCCATATACTGTGTTTAATCCGTTCAAATTTAATAATCTGCTTACCTTGAATTTAAGCGGATTTTCGCCAGAAACACAATGGGTTTATTGTACAGTGATCAAGCTCTAAATACAATCCTCAAGGAATTACATTTAATCACCAATACTTATAAATTATAACGTATTTAAATTGTATGTTCTTATACGGAGAGAAATCGTAACATGAACACGAGGGTTAGTCGGCAATTTTCAAAATACTTGAAAAAATTGGGCTCCTCAAAGATCGTATTAGATCGCGAATTCCGGGCAGTGTATAGTCCTGGCAATTTCTAAGCACTAATTTTGTAACTGCTAAGCTAAGCGCGACTCAAAGCGCTTGTGCGGATACTTTAGATCTCGTAGGGCGGTCTGATCTTTCATCTATCGATATAGTCAGATGTTTTTCGGACTAAAGAACTTTAACCCTTATCCTGCTGAATAAAAGAAATGAAACTTTATAGTAGATAATAGAAGCCCAAAACTTTCTTGTTTGAAATGTATTTTTGGAGGTAAGATATCTCCTTATCGGACAGTTCTGTGCAGTCTGATCTTGATCTACGCTGTCCGCAAAAGGTCGTTGGGTCGCGATAAGCAGCCTAAGGGTTAACATCACAAAATTTAGAATTCTTTTATTGGCTGGAAATTTCCATTTCATTTATTTCGCAGTTTAGCCCTTTACCAAGCAATCCCGACTTTAAACGACCCTCAGGAAGATACCTTTTGAAAATATTGTCGGAACACGTGTAAATGCTGGTAACTAGCATTTTTCGTTTTCCTTTCGAACAACGTTTCCACATATAATATGTCGTCTGTAAATGCTCTCAATCCGGGCCACTCTAATAGTTTGTTATTTGGTAAAAAGTTAAGGGTTAGTCTGTACTAGTCTGAAATTTTGCTAATCAGAGTACTAAATTTTCTGGTAAAATCCTAACCAAACGACAAAATTTTAGACTTATCCAAATTGAAAGCAATTGCAGACGACAAATGAAATGTGGCTCAAATGATGAGATTTGTCTCCGAAATGGTACAAAACATTGTGGGGAATGGAGAAAATGCTGGTTACCAGCATTTTCTCTTTTATCCACAATGTTTTCAATAAGCTTCTTCCTCAGGGTCGTTAAAAGTCAGGATCCAGCGGTAAGGGGTTGAGATAATTTCTCTCTTCTTATTAAATATAAATCTAACTTTCACTATGTTCTTTATATCGAAACTATTTATGTAACCGTAGCACTACCTTTATTGAGCATTGATGAATGGGGCTTTCGAAAATTTTGTAGAAAAGGTGTAGATGTAAATGCTGGTAATCATCATTTTCTCACTTTCCAACAATATTTCTTACCTTTTCAAAGACAGATACCATCGTTTTAGCCACATTAAAATTTTGTCGTTTGCAAGTGCTCTTAATTTGGACAAGTCAATCATTTTTGTCGTCAGACATAGCGTTAATTCTAAGTATTTCTACCATACGGTTCTGGTTTGTAACGGAAGAAAAAGTCAGTCAGACAGTTTTGCATGTTTGCAATATCGATAGCTACATGTACTAAACACTTAACGAGGCGTCAGCATCAGATTGCAGGGCTGGTATACACATACGATTTTTAAAAACAGTTTTAGTCTTATTCTCAAATGTTTTCTAAATTTGAAAGTAACACAACTTCTGATGGGCTAAACCAAACGGTATAGCTAATCAGAAGTTGTGTTACTTTCTAAATTTATAATAAAACCAAGGATGAAACTTAGAATGCGTGATAAATACGGACCAAGGTTCTCCGCAATCTCTCGGACATTGACTTACACTGGGCAAACGAGCGACTAAGGGGCTTTGATGCCATTTGGGTAACTTATCCCAAATTCTTAGTTTTTTTTCCCAGCATCATTTTGTGGTTTCAGGCCTTGTTTTTGGAAGGCGTCTCTTCCATATTGTTTAGTAACAAATGTAAGTTCTCATATCTTTTAAATGTACTATGTCCGAGCGCTTTTTAGTCAATCTGTACCTTGCTACCAGTGGAAATTTGAAAAAGTTTTTTTTTTTTAAATAGATTAATGGGTTCCCCAGACAAAAAAGTAAAGCAGCGTTGTAAGTAGAGTCTCCTCGACATAAATTTTATTGATTCAGATGACAATAATAATAATATCAATAATAATAATAATATAAAGAAATAAAACAGATAAAAACATAAATTAACCAAAAAAATAAAATAAACAAGAAATATCCCTAAAAAAGATAGACGGCGTAAACTGCCAGCTAATAGGCAGGGGTCCGTAGAATAAACATGGTTTCATTTTTTACCACAGGGGCCCTTAGAATAAACATGTCTACAAATTTGACCTATTGAAAATCTTTATTTATTCATTTGTTATCAGTACCAAAAAGTAGGTCAAATGCCGGCAAATTCAGCAACGCCGAAAAAAAAATAATGATTAATATCGTTTTTAACGATTTGCTGAATATCAGTCAGGTACCGTAAATTATCCCGGAGATTATTTCTACATGTAAGTGTTATTATTCGGACCAAAGTTCCCTAACACCATTTACAGTCACGGCCCATGGTCTGTTTGTAATTATTCAGTCACCCTTTTTTCCTTTGTGTATTCAAAAATTCGATCAATGTCCATTTTCTTGTAACTGGCAACAGAAATAACAGCTCTAATTATATCAATCTATACTCAATAAATTTTATATTGAGGACAAGAATTATTTTTTTTAATACAAATTTTGCTGTTTCTCTCCCCGACCAAACGGAAACAAGTACACGTACCTGAAATATTTGACAGATAATTTTAATAATAAAAAAAACGGTTCGTTTATTTTTGAGATAGCCATCAATTCATAAAGTCAACATTAAAGCAGTTTCAACAAATTATCGTCACCCTTGCATTTAAGCATCCTAACTATATAGAGCCATGCTCTGTGAAAAGAGGACTTAGTGCATCTGCAAACATTATCGACCCAAGGTCAGGCTGGGCAGTCCGCGCAGGCTGAACTGGCCGAAACTTTTCGCTTTTGATCAATTTTCTGTATGTCACAGGACCAGTTTACCTCATGATTAAGTCGATTACTGAAAAAAGAGGTGGCTTTTATGGGTCGGTAATTACGTGATGGCTTGCTTGGTATATTACATTACGGAGATGCATTAAGCCCCCTTTTTCCAGAGCATGGCTCATTTTTTTTTTTTTTTTCATCTTTGTATCCTTGTTTCAATTTGTTAAAAATTTGTCCAGCTACTTTATCTTATCTCATGGTTATGATGTTCTGTCAAGGCTATTAATGATATCCAGACACGTGATTTTTTTTTTTTCACAGGAAAAAAAAAAACAGGCTTCCCTATGTGGATCTTACAATTTGGACCTCAAGAAATGGACAAGAAAAGAGATACTGTGGTGAAAGCTAAAACTTTTTCTTTTCTTTTCTTTTTGATGTGAGTGTTCCAGTATATGAGCCGTGCTCTGGCAAAAAGGGGCTTAGGGCATCTCCGTGATCCATGATACCAAGCAAGTCATCACATTATTATGGATCCATTAAATCCATTTCGTCTAACAACCGACTGATTCATGAGGTACACTGGCCCTTTGACATGCAGAAAATTTACCAATAGCAAAAAGCTTCGGGCCAGATCAGCCTGCGCAAACTGCGCAGGCTGACCTGGGTCGATGCTTTTTTGCCAATGCATTCAGCCCCCTTTTCACAGAGCATAGCTCATGTATATATATGTGAGTGAATTCTAGCAGACACTTCTCTTTTATTTTCCAACGGGAAAATATTGAAAAAAAAAAATAAATAAAAATGTTCAATTTCTGAAATGAAACCGAATCCGTGTTCAGATAAATGTATGGACCAGTAAAAGGATACTTTACTGAAATATTCAGACAATGTAACGTTTAAAAAAAAAAACACTTTTCAAAATAAAAAAGTTCTTGATGTAGTTTTCTTTGGGCGAAATATAGGCTAAGTTTACTATATACGTAAACTGCCTTTCATACTTGCTGTATTATGCATGAAGAGTACAAACATTGAACAAAGAGCCAAGACTATTTCTAACGATCTGTTGACGCATCAACAAAAAAGCCATGTTCTGTGAAAAGGAGGTTTGATGCATCTTTGCAATTCAGTGTACCAAGAAAGTTGCCGCATAAGATTGAACCAGTTTACCTAACAACCGTTGATTGTGTGGTGTTTAACATCGTTTTCAACATTATTTCAGTTACATTACGGCGGCCAGCGCACCTATCTATGCCTTCCTGGAGTTTCTTTTTACCAGTACTTCGCACAATATTCTTCCCCAGCCTATGGCTGCTTTCCCACATACTAGTAACCATCGTGGAAACAATGAACAGCAATGAGAGAGGAATGGATCCAGTCGATGACAGAAATTGGCCGAGCTGGGGATTCGAGTCAGCAAACCCCTGGTCTCAATTCCTGTACAGTACCGACTTCGCCACCGGGGCCAGGCACAACCAGGTGAACCTCGAGGTAGAATGAGGAAAAATGGTCCTTTAACACGAAGAAAATCTAGGAATCCCACAAATTTCGATCCAGGTCAGTATGCACAGACTGTGCAGGCTGACCTGGGTCGATACTTATTTTGCAAATGTATTAAACCCCCTTTTCAGCGAGCATGATTCAAATATTTGACATTATTGTAATATTTTTAGAAGTCATCCTTTCAGGACAATTACTCCAGTTTTTGCAATTTCTAAACCTTTCCTTTATCGGTCTACACATTTTCAAGTATTTTCCCCGCAGTGATTCAACGTTCGGCAAGTCAAAAATTCACGAATAATATCAAGGGTTGAACCCTTTATCGAGTTTTAACGACCCTGAGGAAGAAGCCTCTTTAAAACAGTGTGGGAAAAGGAGAAAATGCCGGTAACCAGCATTTTCTCCTTTTTCCACAATGTTTTCCTTTCTCTCAGGGACCAATTCTATCCTTTAACTCACATTTGATTTCACGTCTGCAAATTCTTTCAATCTGTCTAAAATTTTGTCGTTTGGGAAAGAGTCAACTCTTTTCATCAATAAACACAAAACTTTACTTGCAACAATGGGCTGCTTTTTTTTAATTTTCTGAATAGAAATAGATTAGAAACACAGAAAGCTACTGTGCTTTTTCTCGGCTTCTTCTTAACCTTATTATTGAATTGCACGGTAGATCACAGATGGCACAACCTCGAATATTTTTCAGGAATTCGTGTCAGTTCAATCTTTAAATTTAAGGTAGGGTTCTAGATTACAGCCAAGGTGCGACGAACTAAGGCCCAGTTGATAATACACGGTATAAATAAACGCACTGGTGTAATCGACCTGCGCTCTGTCGTTTATCGGTCTGCTTGAATACATTGTAGCTTTTATGTCTAAAAAAAAAAAATACTGAAATAACGAATACTAGAACAATGCTTAGAATGTTGTTTTTTTTTTCCTTCCATAAAACATACTTTATGTATGGCTGATGTTATAGCAATGTTCGTAACTCTCGTCAACCGACAAAATTTTCGACATTTCCAAATCTAAAGCATTTGCAGACGAAAAATTAAATTTGGTTCAAAAGGCGGAATTTGCCTTTGAACAGGTGGGAAACATTGTGGGAAGAGGAGAAAATGCTGGTTACCAGCATTTTCTCCTTTCCCACAATGTTTTCAAATGTCTTCATCGTAACGATCGTTAAAAGTCGGTATTCTGTGGTAAAGGGTAAAATGCACTTTTACATCATCTTAAGTATGCTCATGAAAAAACTGGCCATTTTCTGTCCGTAAACAGTGTCCCTTACAAAATCAGTACTCTTTTGGTTGAAATATCTTAACCCTTGAAGCGCCTCTCACTACTATAGTTGCAGTTGCGGGCAATGTAGATCAAGATCAGACTACGCAAAATGTTCAGTCTGATCTTTGTTCTTCGCTGACCGCTTTCTTGCGACATTCTTGAGAATAGAAATATCGAAACTGCTTTCAATGGGGTCTTAATTTTAGATTATACATGTACATTGGGTTTATTCGGGGCTTTGAGGGTTAAAAAAAGATATTGGACGTAGTAAAGCTTAAGACTAGACTGCCTTTTACATGCATTTCGATCTCGATCAACTTTTTCAAGATTATCTGCACAAGTTGTGCTCGCCAATGTAAGGGTTTAACTCTTTACCAAACGACAAAACTTTGGTCTCGTCCAAATCCAAGGCTCTTGCAGACGACAAATTAAATGTGGCCCAGTGGCGAAAATCGTGGAAATTGTCCTTGTAAATGAAGAACTAATTTTGGAAAAAGGAGAAAATGCTGTTTTCCTTTTCCCAAAATGTTTTCAAAAGATTTCTACTCCAGGGTCGTTAAAACTCTGGGTTGTGTGTCAATGTTTTGTGAGTAATGCTCTGTTATAAGGAGTTTTAAAACATCTGCAAAAAGTATCGACCATGTCAACCTGCGCAGTCCGAACAGGCTGACCTGGGTAGAAACATTTTGCTTTTGGTACATTATTTGCTTTCCAAGGACTCTACCCCAGAATTCAACCGGTTGTTAGACAAAATGTATTATATAGATCCCTGATTATGTGCTGACTTGCTTAGTATAATGAACCTTACGTATTCAGCTACAATACGGCCATTACACCCACCCATACTTTCCTGGAGTTTCTCTTACCGGTTCTTCGCACAATATTCTTTCCAAGCCACTGGTTGCTTTTCCCACGATCATAGTCGAAACAATAATCGACGATGAGATTGAAATGGGCCCTGTCGTAATGACTACGATCAATCCTCGGAGAGAAATTAGCCGAGCTGGGAATTCGAACCAGCGACCCCCTGGTTATCGATTTAGCTACCGGTGGTCGGCCTGTGATACTGAACCTAGATATGAGCCATGCGTTGTGAAAAGGGGGCTTAATGCATCTGCAAAAAGTATCCACCCAGGTCAGTCTGCGCAGTCCGCGCAGGCTGACCTGAGTGGAAACTTTTCACTGCTGGTATTTTTTTGTATGCCAAAGGACTAGTCTACCTTATTATAAAGGTGGTTGTTTGGCATAATGGATTTTATGGATCCCTAACTATGTGATAACTCATTTGATATCAGGCATTACGGAGATGCATTAAGCTCCCTTTTCACAGAGCATGGCTCATATGTATGCACTAGTAAATAACTGAGCCGGGTTTCATGAAAAAGCTTCAGTCTCTCACTTTGTTCGAATCCGCGAATGGAATCAGTTTCTAACTCGTTATTTGAGGTCCCTTTCACTGACATTAACAAGATCAGACTACGCAAAATGTGCAGTCTGATCTTTGATCTTCACTGACCGCTTTCTTGCGACATTCTTGAGAATAGAAATATCGAAACTGCTTTGTTCGAATCCGCGAATGCAATCAGTTTCTGACTTAAGTTTAACTCGTTATTTGAGGTCCCTTTCACTGACATTAACAGACTTAAGTAACGTTTTCAAATCTTTGTTGACACAATATTTCACTCTCAACTCATTAAAATAAAGGGACTTAAGTCCATTACTTTTCAGAGATGTGTTTGACATGCTGTTTGAACTCAGGATTTTAGATTGTTTATTAAGACTGAATGTTAGTGAAATGCGTCTCAAATAACGAACTCAACTTAAGTTGGAAAATGAGTCCATTAGAGGTATCAGTTTGATGATTAGTCTGAAATCGTGTCAAAATTCATTTTTTTGCCAGCGACTCAATAACAATTACAGTTTCATCATAGTAATAATTTCCATACATTTAAAAGGTAGGATTCAAATCTAAATGCATTTTCACATTTGCATTGTTCACTTTTTGCCGCTATTGGGCCTTTTAATGGAAAATAGATCTATAGTGTCTATAACTTAGTTCTATATTTGTCCAGATTTGAGGTCAGAGCAAAACGTTGGGGCACAAAAGACTAACTTTTTCCTATTGACTATTCAAGGTATTGACCAGCATTTCAAAGACGTGAGAAACACAGAGAAAAACTTCGTAAAAAATACATTCCGAAGCATTATAGGATAGTAAAAAAGTACAAATGAAAATTTATTTTGTCGTTTGACTGAGGGTTCTTTAAGCCAATGAAACGCCGACAGAAACAATATACAGTTAAATCATTACCACACAATCCTGAGTTTTAACGATCCTCAGAGAGAAAGCTTTTGAAAAAAAAAAGAGAAAAGGAGATAATGCTGGTAACCAGCATTTCCTCTTTTTCTTAAATGTTTTCAACACTGTCAAAGATAAATCTCACAATTTTGTCATCTACAAAATTTAATGTTTTCAGTTTTAATAAAGTTGTCCCCTTTTTCACATTTTTTTTCTAAAAGTTTTCCTCTGCAAGGGCGTTTAGTCCGGTAAAAGGCAAAAAAAAAAACCCCAAAGGCTATAGCTATAAATGAGCCATGCTTTGTGAAAAGGGGGATTTACGCATCTGCAATGTGTAGCGAACCATGTCAGCCTACGCAGTCTGCGCACGCTGACATGGTCCGAAACTTTTGTAAATTTTCTGCGTGTTCAAGGATCATTCTACCTCCAGATTCAGTCAGTTGTTAGACAAAATGGATTTTATGGATCCATAATTGTGTGATGACGAGCTTTGTGCAATGTCTCACGGAGATCTATGCATCAAATCCCCTTTCGCCAGAGCGCCTCTAAGATATTTGTAGTATTACTTCTTCTAGCAAATTAATTTATTGTCTTTTTTAGAATACCATACAGAAGAAATATTTCGGAAAAAGAAATACCATCATTATTCTCATCGAAATCATCATGAAATATAGCCGTTGACCGGAATTTGGAGAAGAACTTTATAAGCTTCAGCTTCCGTTCTGATCCATTTCTTCAGTATATGTGTAATGATTACATTGTTTGCTGTAGATTGTTATATACTGATGAATAAAACATGTTTAATACGATCTTAGACTTGTAAACAGATGTAGACAGTGTACACACTATACATTACACACAGTGAAAGGACATATTTAATGTTTTGTATTGGACTTCCAAAAATAAACCAATATGTTCATTTCATCGAACATATCTTTATTTACAAGAAAGATTGAAAAATATCTACTTACAGCTTAACAACATCGGCACCTTCCTTGCCATCGCTGGGGACCTCTGTGAGCCCTTGTCCGGCGCACGTGATGTTCTGGTACTTAACTCCCGAAACTTTGAAAGTATCACACGTGCAGTTTGATGGACATGTAAAAGCACCGTCCACCACCGGAAATTGTAACAAACACAAAATTCCAAAAATAGAACAAATAATGATCCACATGGAACGACTTGCTCCATTTTTTGTTGCCCTGTGTCGCGCCGTCGTCATGCTATGTCGGAAAAACTGTGGGTCTTGCTCGAACATAAATGTGGGTCCGTGTGACGGCCAAGACCCACAGCATTATCACATTATCCTTGAATACAGGATACGAAGAACAGTATCTCTCTTTGTGTCTATCCGAATATATGTGCTTTTTAAATTACATAACCTGAAATAAGAGAACAATAATTGAACATTAATCTAACCATTTCCAAAGAAAGGAAAAGAACGTGCCACATTTTTACAATTTTCTGACTTTTCTTCTAGTTTTTCGGCCGGATACTCAAATGAAGAAAACGGCGATGTCTCACATATTCATCTACTTTTTTTAGTTAGATTTTTTCTCTTTTGAACTAGTAGGTACATGTGTGCTTGAAACGTTATGACATTATTCTCGTACATGTAGCCAAAATGTTGTAAAATATATTAGCTCTGTGAATAGGAAGCATAATGAATCTGCAAAAAGTATCGACTCATGTTAGCCTGCGCAGTCCGCGCAGGCTAACATGGGTCGAAATTTTTTTGCTTTCAGTAAATTTTCTGCATGTCCAAGGACCATTTTATCTCATAATTCAGTTGGTATTAGTCAAAATGGATCTTATGGATCAATAATATTGTGATGACTTGCTTGCTATAACGCATCAAAGAGATGTATTAACCCCCTTTTGCCAGAGCATGGCTCATAATACCGTTTCAAAATAACCGCGCGGACTTTAAGAAAAAATGAACTCTCAGTGCTTTGACCAGTATAAAAAGATAGGCATGCTGGCTTCTTGACTCACAAAAGTTTTAATATGTCCTCTCAAACTAAGATTCTGGCGAAAACTCTGAGGCTAATAAGCGCACTCCATGTACTTTTGCTGACAGTGTAATGTTAGATCAGACTGCACAGAACGTGAAGTCTGATCTTGGATCTACATTGTCCGATACGGCGGTATTGTTCTTGAGTAAAGTAGTTTAAAATCGCAATATTTTGGCTTTAACTATTTTGCTGGAAATTTCATTTAACAGTTAAAGGTTTCTATGACCGAGATGAACGATTATATCGGAGGTTTAGGGACAGTGTAGACTAAGATCAAGAAGTCAAATTCTTTTTTTAATCTCTTTGCCCGATATGTGTAAGAAATTCTTGTCAAAACAACCTCGCAATAATTTTACTTAAAAACTCTCACTGAAAACGGCCGTAACATTTATTCGATGTTCTACGGCTTTGAATGAAAAAATTCTGGAACTGTTAACAGAAATTAGGGACGAATGTACATGTATGTCATAGATCTGGGAAATATTTTACCTTTACAATGCCTAGGTTGTTCCTTAAATCTAACAGAATATTAAACCTCAGAGCAGCGAACAGGTTATTTTTAATCAAGAAATAAGACCTAAATAAATGCAATTTCAAGGTTGCGTTCATCACGAGCGTCTAAGCAAAGCGGCCAGTGCAAATCAAAGATCAGACTGCACGTTCTGCCGCAAAGGCAACTATAGTTGCGAATGGCACTGTCAGGGTTAACATAAAAAAATCAGCTTTAGGACATACCAGCCCTGGAATGCTGCAGATATATTTATAATCTCCCGTGTACTGTGCAGACCAAAGCCAGATTGAGAGCCTGGTCCTTGATTTCGATCTATACTCTTCTTTTTCTTTGGGTGTGTGTATGTAAGTGTGTGGTTGTAAACGTTTCTTTAACCTTTCACCTGCCAAATAAGTTAAGCGAAAATTTTAAACTGACAGTAATCACCCAAATGCTGCTATTTCATATATACCTTGTGGGCGAAAATATCTCCTTATCGGACAGTGTAGATCCAAGATCAGACTGCCCTTTCTGTGCAATCTGATCTTGATCTACACTGTCCGCAGAAGGGTCTTGAGCCGCGCTTAGCAGCCTACGGGTTAAAAAGAGGCTTTATAATTGCTATTTTGGACCTTCTCTTACGCCCGAAAGTGTTCATTTCATCCATTTGGCCTTCTAACTGTAAACAGTTCCAAATACGTATAAAAATTCACTTCAAAGAAAAGATAATGCAGTGTGTTAACGGTGAGAAAAACATTGTTGAACAATGTCTGCAAATTCTGCATACAGTAGGGGGAAAAAAGAGAGTAGTGTATGCTTTACAGTCATAGGTTATGCTTAGCTTGACTGCTACCTTTTTTTTTTGTCATTATTGCTTTGTTTTCTTTTTCTCTACCTCTCCCATTAACTTATCAGTTTTATAATCACGATGTTGAAACTTTCTGAACAAAAGTCTTTTATCTTGATTTGAGAAATAATCCTAATGTGTGAGTGTGTGTGTGTGTTTTTTTTTAAATCGACAAAATCATGGTTTAGACGTGTCTGCATTGAAAGCTTTTGAAGAAGCCAAAGTAAATGCTTATCAGTTGATTTGTCTCGTAAATGAGAGAAAAAAAAAAATGTGGAAAAAGGCGAAAGTGCCAATTACCGGCACTGTCTTCTTGTCCTATGGTAAATATTTAAAAAAAAAAAGCGAGACTGCTTCGAACACGGTTATGATTTTGGCACAAAAGTGTTCTCAATAATAATAATAATAAAGAACAATATTAACTGCAAAGCACACAGTTTTACTCTCACTAAAAAGATATGAAACACAGCGCATACCCCACCACCCTTTGAACCTTAGTGTAACGCAATGTATTATAAAGTTTTATTTGTTTAAAGCTCACCCTCTGAAACAACTGAAATATACATAATTTACACATTCTCTGACAACGTGAGCAACACGTCGAACGAACCCTTCCTGTCTTAATTTGAGCGACAGTTGGAAGGTAATATTAAATGGACCCCGTCTACTCTATACAGTTCATTATATTTTATAACGTGTTCGGTCAGGAATCGAAACGCAAACTGATTAAGACAAAAATGTTAACTACTATTATCGATATTTTAATACTTCAACCATACCTGTTATTTATGAATTATCTAATTCTATTCTGTTTCTAAGACACAGAGTTAATCCACATTCAATTTTTTTACGAGATATATCCTAGCTTCATATTCATGTCGCTCTATGAACAAGTTTGTAAACCTTTAACTATTGAAATACAATCGGTTTATGTTGATCAAATATCGTCCAATACTTAATGTCGCATATACGTTAAAATTCTCTACTCCGCTGTGACAGAGTTAGCGTTCTTTAATTTGCGACAACTTTGCCAATATCCATTCATATCTGAATAGAAGAGGTGAGTCACGTGACACCGATATCCTTTACTATATAAGGGTTGATTAAATATTGAATCAATTCGAATAGAAATTATTTGGTTTTATTACACATATTTAAAAAAAAAAATAATGGATGTATGAGCCATGTTCCCTGAAAAGGGGGTTTAATGCATCTAGAAGAAGTATCGACCCAGGTCAACCTGCGCAGTCCTCTCAGGCTTAGCTGTGTCGAAACTATTTGCGTTTGGCCAATTTTCTGCATATCAAAGGATCAGTCGGTTGTTAGACTAAAATGGATTTTATGAATCCAGAATTATGTAATGATTTGCTTGATATATAATGTAGGCCTATGGCGGAGATGCATCAAACCCTTTTGCCAGAGCATGGCTCATATATATATACATGTATATATATATGGAGGGGGTAAGAGAGGCAGCTCCGAAATCCAAGCCTTGTTTAACTCTTAACCACACTACAAAAAATTTGGACTAGTCCAAACTGAAAGCATTTGCAGACGACAAAATAAAGGTGACACAAAAATTGAAATTTGTCTTGGGATGAGTAGAAAAGATTGTGAGAAAAGGAGAAAATGCTGGTTTCCAGCATTTTCTCCTTTTCCAACAATGTTTTCAAAAGGCTTCTTCCTCAGGGTCGTTAAAAGTCGGGATTGTGTGGTAAAGGGTTAATTAAAACTACAGATATTTGTTTCTGCTATATTTCGAAAAGAGGAGGTCCGAGCTTATCGTTAAAAAGGTTACAGGGAGGACCCTTGATATAAAACGGGCAGATTTTCAAACTTTAATACGTATTATGTGAAATTTACTGCACTTAAAATTATATGCATTATATACCCTTTTTTCAGAAGGGCAAATTCTCTTTCTCTTTTCTTTATATTAAATGGCGGAGTTTGGGATAGTCTTGAAATCAAATTGGCTATAAGTTTTAATCCTTATCCTGCAAAATAAGTGAAATGAAATTTTCAAGCCGGTGATAAAAAAAAAGAAACACTATTTTGCTATTTTAAAGGTATTTTTGGGGAAAGATATCTCCTTATAGGACAGTATAGATCCAAGATTAAACTGCACGTTCTGTGCAGTCTGATCTTGATCTACACTGTCCGCAAAAGGTCTTTTGAGTCGCGCTTAGCAGCCTAAGGTTAACATTCAGTCTAATAAGAATTTTGACCCTTTGCTATATAAGTGTGAATTGGCACATATACAGGTAAAAGAGTAGTGCTCAAAAGTTTCATTGTGGTCCTAACAGGCTATGATACAATTGGTCTATTTCTGAAAATAATATGAAAAAAAAAAAAACAGCCTTCGCCTACAAGTTAGCAATGGCTACCTTTTCCACAATGCTTCAAAGAAACATAATGATAGTCGAATATTCAATAATCCCATTAGCGATAAGAGTAAACTCTTTACCATAAGACAAAATTTTCGTCTTGCCAATATTGAAAAGCATTTGCAGACGACAAATCAACCCTTTACAAAACCATCCCAGATTTTAACGACTCCGGAGAGGAAGCCTTCTGAAAACAATGTGGGAAAAGAAAAAAATTGCTGGTAACCAGCATTTCGCCTTTTCTCACAATGTTTTCTAACCTTCCAAAGACAAATTGAATTATTTGAGCCACATTCAATTTGTCGTCTGCAAATGCTTTCAATTTGAAGAAGTCGAAAATTTTTGTTGTTTGGTAAAGAGTTAAGTGTAGTTCAAATACTGGAACTTGTCTTTAAAAGAGTTAAAAACAATGTGGGAAAAGAAGAAAATGCTGGTTGCCAGCATTTTCTTCTTTTCCCACAATGTTTTCAGAAACTTTCTGCTTCAGAGTTGTTGTGACACGGGGGTGTATTGTAAAGCGTAAAACGGTGACCCAGTCTTACAAGTAACTAAGGAACGAATGACGTTGGAGCGGTGCGCTATTGTACAACCTTTTAGTAAATATCGCACTGTCAATATGGGCAAAGAAAGGGAGCCAGATAAGTAATCAAAAGGGGGATTTTAAGCCCCAAAATCGGCGTTATCGAAAATGACTTTTTTTTTCTCTCAAGTTTATCATTTCTTACACTTATTTAATTGCGACCAACAATCTGTTTTAACTCGAAGTAGACTACTTTTGAAATAATCGTGGGGGAAAAAGGAGAAATTGCCTGTATTGATCTTTTTTTTTTTTCCTTCTGCCCGAGTATTTTCACTTGTTTTCCTATATCATCTATCATACTTTCCGCCATCCACTTTTCGATCTACGAGGAACTCGAAAAGTAGAAATTAGGCACACTAACTTCCACTTTTCTAGCAAAAAAGTTTCCTCGAAAAGTCGAAAAGTTAAAGTTTTTGACCTGACAATTGTCAAAAAACTTTCGACTTTTCGACCTCACGTTTGTCTAGAAAAGTAGAAATTAGGAAGTACTAACTTCAACTTTTCGCGTTAAACTGCTAGGTCGAAAAGTAACTGCAGACAGATATTACTTTAACAATGGGATTTGTAGTTTTCACAAAAGCTGTAGAAAGCATTGTGGGAAAAGGAGAAATTGCTGCTTACCTGCATTTTTCCCCTTTCCCATTACGTTTTTTCAAGCCTTCTTTCCCCAGGTCGTTAAAACACTGGATTGTTTGGTAAAAGTTTACGCAACATTTCGATAAATGTTGAAATATTTGAGTAATGGTCCATGAAAAGGGGGTTTAATGTATCTGCAGAAAAATATCGACCCAGGTCAGACTGCACAGTCCGCGCAGGCTGATCTGGGCCGAAACATTTTGCTATTGGTCATTTTTCTGCATGTCCAAGGACCAGTTTACCTTCGGAGTCTTTTGTTAGACAAAATGGATTTTGTGGATCCATGATTATGTGATAACTTGCTTGGTATCATTAATCACGGAAATGCATTAAACCCTCTTTTGCCAGAGCGTGGCTCATTTGTTTTTGTTTAACTCTTTACCCATCGATCCTACATTTTTACGGCATAGATCAAGAGGGCTTTGAAACCATCATGATAAAAGGACATACTAATAACCAACATTCTTCCTATTCTCAGAACTCTGTCGTCTTGTAAAGACTTAAGTATTGACCCTGATTAAAAATTCTTCGTTACTTCTAATGCTTTTCCTTTTTCTTCTGGGAGTGGGGTGCGCAGAACAAACTCTTCGATTCTCTGAACAAAGGAATTATTGTTACCGCTCTTAGAGTCAAATTTTATCTCGTACCACGTAGGTTTATTTCAGAACTACAAGGCTAATAGTTGTTTTTCTAATTCATCATTAAAGCTAGCACACCAGCCAAAATTATGAACATCATAATCGCATGGACGGATGGATGGACGGATGGACGGACGGACGGACTGTAGGTAGGTAGGTAGGTAGGTAGGTAGGTCGATTGGTTGGTTTGTTTCACCCTTACCTGATATTGAGCAAGCAGAATTTCTAAGCAGCGCTCCTTTTTTCCCCACTACTAAAACGTGAGGTAAATATTTTCAATTAGAATATACAAATCTGATATTGTTTTGAGAGGAATCTGTTACAAAATATCGAGCAATGAAAATCAAAGGACCAGATCACACTTTGTGTGAAGTCTGATCTTGATCTACAATGTTTACAAAAACACCTAGGAAATACTGTGGGGAATTTACAAAATATGAACATATTATTTCAATAGTTGATCGAGTTTTTAAAACGAGCATTCTGAACAATGCTCTACCAAAAAAACCCAAGTTTAAACGACAACGAGAGAGAAAGCTATTGAAAACACTGCGGGAAAAATAAAAATGCTGTTAATCAGCATTTTCTCCTTTTCCCACAATGTTTTCTAACCTTTCACAGACAAATCCCGTTCTTCGTGCCACAATTACTACAGTGTCTGTAAATGCATTCAATTTGGATTTGTTGAAAATGTTATCGACCTACAAAGAGTTAAACATTGCGAGAACGATTCAAACCCATGGCCCTGTACTTTTCAGATATCTTTTTTAATTAAAAGATTTTAAAACCCGCTTATCTCCGGCCTAAAGAAATCAAAAGCACCGGGGAGGTCTAAAATTTCATTGGTAAGCGCCTTTTTGTTATCTTTGATAAACAGTGGTACCAAACGATCCCATGTTTTTATGACCCTGGAGAAAAAGAGCATTTGAAAAAACTGTTGGAAAAGGAGAAAATGCTGGTAACCAGCATTTTCTCCTTTTCCCGCAATGTTTTCTATCGTTTCAAAGACAAGAACTATCATTGTAGCCTCAGTTTAACTGTCGTCTGCAAGTATTTTCAATTTGATAAAGTCTTAGTATAATTTTTATCGTATGGAAAAGAGTTTAAGAGAAAATTACAATATGCAACGACCAACAGTATTCGTGTACAAAAGAAACGTGACATCACAAGCAAGATGACATAACAAAATTTAGAGCTGTCTAAAACTAGATTTTGACCCAAAAATATTTAAGAAATTCGATATTTAGTAAGCTGATACCATTAGAGCATGACAGTTTACTCCAACAGTGTGAGACAAGGGGGGCGGGGGGCTTGGGTGCTTACACACGTACAACAACAAATGGCATGATTGGATTTTAATAATTTTCGAGATTGTTTGGAATGGACGAGTATCTATCACCGTTGATACCATTAAAGACCACTCCGTGAGTAACGGGATGAGATATTTCACAAAAAATATGGAAATAATTGAAATATCTTGGTCCGTATTCTCAAACCAGTTTTAAGATTGCTCTTAGTCTTACACTTCAAGCTTTTCTAAATTTGAAGGTAAAACAACTTCTGATTGGATAAATCAAATGGTTTAGCCAATCAGCAGTTGTGTTGCTTTCAACTTTAGAAAATTCTGGAGAATAAGGCTGAGAACGTTTTTAAGAATGGTTGGTGAATACGGGCCAAGATCGTGTTTTCAACATAGGCCTATACAGTTTCCCATCATTGTCTTTGTGTTAGTGTCGTCTTTGAAGGCGAATAAAGATTATCTTTTTTCATATTATTATTTTCCATAAACTTGCAAAACTAAACTCTGGTTTCGCGACACTTCATTAACTTAAAACTTAACACATTAATTTAAAACATCAATTTTGGTTGCTGTGCGGTCCCCTGGTTAAACCCGTTAACTCACTGTCCCGTGTTTTTAACGAGCCTGGGCTAAAATGAAGTAAAAACATAATGGGAAAAGAAGAAAATACAGGATTTTTTTCCTTTGCCCACATTGCTCTCTATCTTTTCAGACACTTTCCAATAGTTACACCACATGCATTTCTCGTCTGCAAGTGCTTTCAGTTTTGAGGAGTCCAAATTTTGTCGTCTGGTAAAGAGTTCAAAAGGTTCATATAATGATCAGGCTCTGGTATTTCCGGCCGCTCAGGCCTTTGCCCAAGTTGGAAGTACACTGGGCAAGGACACTGCGAAATTCCAGTCTAGTGCTATTGAAACGAAGTTATGCAATTAAAGAGCGAGCTGTCACCGCGAAAGGAACGAGATAATGTCGAAAAACAACGTAAACTCTATTTGTACGAAATTATCAATCCAATATCGTTCCCCGCCGTTAACTTTTATTTGCGGCTATTGATTAAAACAGACATTCTAATTTTGTACAAAAGATACAGGGTTTGCAGTTTCAAGGTTGAATTTGCTAAAGTACTAAATAGCAGGAGGTGCACATGTAGATCAGAGTGCGCAGTATGTTCAGTCTGAAATTGATACACACTGGCTACAAGAGCAAGTAAAGCACTCTCAGTGTTCAATACGTGAACCTGTCATTTTCAATGGGTTAAAGAACAGTTTTAGTGCAAATAACTTATTTTTCATGGTTTTGAGTAAAAGAAAAGGGACGGTGTAGGTTCAAGATCAGATTGCACGTTCTGTAAAGTCCGATCTTGTTACATGCTGTTCGCAAAAGCTATCTGGTCTAAGTAGCTCATGCCTGTGAAAGAGTTATCGGTGATAGAAGGTTAAGCCTAGATTATTTTTCTTTTTTTTTTTCGGGACGATTGTTAAAAAATCTTTGACAAAAATCTGAGACTGGTTTGTAAACTTTGTACCAATAAACAGTAGGATAAAAACGTATTCGAACTGCTAATCACATAAGATGGTGATTACAAAAGATAGGAATTGGTTGAAGATCTTTGGCCTTCAAAAAGTATAAAGCCCTTCTCACTATCTTCTAAACCTAAAGGCCCAAAGTAGAGGGCTTTTGTAAACATTGTGAGAAAAGGAGAAATGGCTTGCCCGCTTTTTTCACTCTCTTTATTGCCTTTTCGACAAGAAATCCAATCACTTGAGACATTACATATGTCATCTACAACTGATTCAAACTGAACAAGTATAAAAATTCAGCTGTCTGGTAAAAAGTTAAAAATTATTTGCGAAATCAATTGCATGTCTAATAATTGCTGCATTGTCTTTTTTAAAAGATCTTTTTAAATTGTCTTAGACAAACTTGAACAAACCTAGCCTAAGTTTGATTCCATCTTTTACGAAATAATCACCGCCCTCCCCCACCCGCGTAATTAACAACCACGAGGAAGATGTTTTTGAAAAGAGAAAATATTGGAAGCCAGCAGTTCCTCTTTATTCCGACAATATTTTCTGCCTTTTAAAGGTCGGTTTCCATCATTTTCGCGACAACTAATTTGTCGTCTGCAAAATGTTTTTTTGATAAGGAATTCTTTTTTTTTTTCATCTGGTAATGAGTTAGGCGGTTTACAGATAGAAACTTTTAGCAGTTTAAAGATATCACAGAGGTATATAAGAGAAGGGGGAAAAAGAACGAACGGCTACAGTCATTGACTTTCACTTCAACGATCTCCCATATCAAACGATACAATGTTTAAAAAAGCCTTTTTCTTAAGGGTAATTATAACTCAGGATTGTGTGGTAAAGGGTTCAGGACATATTTTTAAACAGGCAAAATATTCCTGCTATAAACAAATTAAAACAAGCCGACGCATGCGTGGACGTATGGGCAACATACTATTTACAAAAAGCTCGGCTTAATTACGAAACACTCAAGTCGGGTGTGGCAAGATATCTAAAGATTCTCTCTTTAACTCTTGACAACCAGGTAAATGGCATAGGATTGAGCTACCTGTAAAGACCACGCTTTGACACGAATGCCCTACAAAATATCAGACCATGCATATCCAGAATAAGACTGCATGTTCTGAGTAATCTTATCTAAATCAACACTGTCTACTACAGAACGCAGTTCTGTCAGTTGCAAGTTGGGAAATAATCAATTAGGACTATCTGTTACTCCATACTTTTCGGTAGTTTATCGGGAAATAATGGTGGATTATGGTTTGATAATTACACCGTTTCGACCAGTGAATTTAACGATTGACAAACTCGCTGGTACAGAAATACTGAGAGCTTCCGCCTGTACTTAGCAAGTCCAAACAAAAAAAGGTTAGAAGCATGAAATATACAGAATATTTGGGGGTTTTTTTTCGGTGAAAGATCGAAATTTATATAATCTCATGAGCATCATACGGTAATATTTTCACTCGCGGCTGCGCCACTCTTGAAAATGTTGCCGATGATGTTCACAAGATGAAATAAATTTCGATCTTTCGCCGAAAACAATGCAAATATCCTCTCTATAATTAGTGATTAGACCATCCCATCTGAAGATATCTATTCTGTAATATACCGGTAATACATAAGTGAAAAGGAATCTGTGAATAAGGCAATCCAATCCAATCCCATTGTAATTTTAATTTTCGTCTGTTGAAGATTTGCAAACAATATCATCCCAGGAAAAAAAAAGTTTTTTTTTTCACTGGAAAAAAAGATTTCAAATTCGTTCCTTGGCAGCCTATGGTTTAGTGTTCCTCCTTTCTTGAGAGAGTCTGATAAAACAGCCAAAAATACAGTTGGAAAAAAATTGTCTTATCCGATTGAAATCCCAAAGAATTATGCTCCGTATATTTCTCTGTGTAAGTTCGTTGGTCATGAGTCATTTAACGTCCTTTATTAGAAGAAAAGACTATATATTGCAATCCGATTTTTTCTCCGGCATTGTAATTTTAATTTTCGTCTGTTGAAGATTTGCAAACAATATCATCCCAGGAAAAAAAAAGTTTTTTTTTTCACTGGAAAAAAAGATTTCAAATTCGTTCCTTGGCAGCCTATGGTTTAGTGTTCCTCCTTTCTTGAGAGAGTCTGATAAAACAGCCAAAAATACAGTTGGAAAAAAATTGTCTTATCCGATTGAAATCCCAAAGAATTATGCTCCGTATATTTCTCTGTGTAAGTTCGTTGGTCATGAGTCATTTAACGTCCTTTATTAGAAGAAAAGACTATATATTGCAGTCCGATTTTTTCTCCG
Source organism: Tridacna gigas (assembly GCA_945859785.2). Taxonomy (NCBI): domain Eukaryota; kingdom Metazoa; phylum Mollusca; class Bivalvia; order Cardiida; family Cardiidae; genus Tridacna; species Tridacna gigas. The sequence goes on from OX244030.2 coordinate 26,943,410, forward strand.
GGCTAGCAACTTGTTCATGGTGAAGTAACGAAATCAAAGATAAATCATCGCAATAACTTGTGCATGCGATCAACAACGCTAATGTTGTCCCGAGGTTCGTGTCGTAATTACCAGTCCATTTTGTAAATTGTGAACTTTACAATTTGTGTAAATAATATAGACGATTTTTTTTTCTGGTTCCAATCAAAAGCTTTGGTCCTGGATCAATAAATGCTTTCAAAAATGGGCTTACAGACATTGGCCTGAATTTCGTTGAAAAAAAAAAAATCTTAATTTATTGCGATTTTAGATCTATATTCAGACAGCAAGCAAACAGTGGTTATTTATTTGTTTGCTGTACATAATTTACGTGAAATTATATTACTTTCAAAAGTTTTCATGAAATATTCAGGCTTTTGATTTTTTTACCGTTTTCATGCTGCGTTTTCAACTCCCTGTCCGATTTTTTTTTTAATTTTTTTTTTTTTCATGTACAATAAATGTCAGAATTTCATTTACAAAATGTTATGACTCAAGAAAATAACCCGTCTGATCCATTCTACAGATTTAATAATTATTTTGATTCATCAAAAAGTATTTTATCCCATCCTCGTCGCCAATGTTATGACTCAAGAAAATAACCCGTCTGATCCATTCTACAGATTTAATAATTATTTTGATTGTGATAATTACCGGGCGCGGTTAAGGATATAACACAAAACAGGTGTATGAGATGAACTTATGAAACGTTGAAAAACTGTTTTTAAATATATCAGAAATTTTAATGTGATGGTGCGTGGCATGTAAGTAAATACAATCAACACTGGGTCGCATATTGTCAATCGTGCTGAATTCGGAGTGATCATACAGTCCAAGACGTCATTTAGCACTGTACCAAAATAAGGCCTTCTTCAACTACGTTGAGAAAAAAGCCTCTTTAAAACATTGTGGGAAAAAGAGAAAATGCAGGTTACCAGCATTTTCTTCATTTACTCTTCCCGGTGTTTTTTTTTTTTTTTTTTTTAATATCTGAAAGACATATTTCGTCATTTGAGTCAAACTTTTCAACAGCTTTGGAATTAGACGAATCCTACATATTGTCATTAGTTAGAGTTTATGAGACGTCTCAAACGAAAGAATTGCTCCTCTAGAAATGTGGAATTAGAAAAAAATGTTTAGAATGATTCTTTTGAGACATTCAGCCTATGTGCCATTTCTATTTAATCCTTAGGCCGCTAAGCGCGACTCACGGACCTTTTACGGACAGTGCAGATCAAGAACAGACTGCACAGAACGTGCAGTCGGATCTTTGATCAACACTGTCCAATAAGCAGATATTTTTTCATCAAAATTAACGTTGAAAAAGCAACATTGAGGTTTTTACTATGGCATGAAAGTTTCATTTCACTTATTTAGCAGGTTAGGGTTTACCTCTTTGCAAGAACGCAGGAGGCTCTGCGAATATAAATAGGTAAAACCTGGGTCCGTGTTCACCAACCATTCTTAAGAGTATTCTTAGTCTTATTCTCCAAGATTTTCTACATTTGAATGTATCACAACTCCTGATTGGCTAAACCAAACGGTTTAGCCAACAAGGGTTTGTGTTACTTTCAAATGTAGAAAATTCTGGAGAACAAGACTAAGAACATTCTGAAGAATGGTTGGTGAATACGGACCCTGGGTTGCATCACGAAGGTTGTCCCTCATCTTGTTATTCTTATTTTTTTTTGGGGGGGGGGGGGAAAGAGGTGTTTGAGGTTTCAAGGATTGGAGGAACAAAACTTTGACTTATAGTTGTGTTCTAAACTCGGCAAGTAAAATCCATTATGCAGTAGTCGCGTTACCGTGATTTATCACAGAAAATGTTTAAGGCAATCTTGTGTTTAAACTTGGCGATGTTTAGAAATTATACAGAATACCAAGCAAGTGTTGAAATATGCTTGCATGTCTTATTTGCGGAAACACGTCACTAAACAAACGAGTGTAAGTGTTTAACCTCTCAATAAACAAACTCTAACAGCCACCTATTTTTTTCACTTTAACTCTTTACCAAACGACAAAGTTTTAGACTCGACCAAATAAAAAGCATTTGCAGACGACAAGATAAATGTTGCTCTAACTATGATATTCAGCTTTGATAGGGTAGAAAACATTGTGAGAAAGGGAGAAAATGCTGGTTAGTAGTATTTGCTTCTTTTTCCACAATGTTTTCGAGAGTCCTCTTCTTTGAGGGCGCTAAAACTTAATACTCTTTTGGTAAACGGTTAACCATTTACCAGACGACAATTTTTTAGCCTTGTCCAAATTGAAAGCATTTGTAGATGACAATTTCAATGTGGCTCAAATGGTGCAAATTTTGATAGGGTTAACAACATTGTGGGAAAAGGAGACGTTTACTTGGTACCAAAATACTTAACCCTTTACTAGACGACAAATCTTTAGCCTTGTCCAAATTGAAAGCATTTGCAGACGACAATTTCAATGTGGCTCAAACCGTGCAATTTTTCTTTGATAGGGTACAAAACATCGTGGGAAAAGGAGAAAATACTGGTAACCAGCATTTTCTCACAATGTTTTCAAAAGGCCTCTTTCCAAGGGTCGCTAAAAGGCGGCATTGTGGGGTAAAGGGTTAACTGGCTTGAATTTTGGGTAAACTTAACCCCGCACTCTGGAAAAATTATGAGACAGTCATTACTGAGTTAGAAGCTAAGGCCTTTGCTTTAAGAGACAAACCCTCTACAGAAAATTGCGTCTTCGGGGTATTACATGTATATGTATTTGTTCATTATTTTATTCTTTCGTTCACGTTTTATTCGCTGTAGGAAATTATGGTATTAGACCTGCATAAACCCATTTTCTCCTGAAAGAATTCTTAATCGACGATTTTGAAAACATCTTTTTTTTTAAATAACCCTTTTACAGATACGATTTCCTGAATTTTATACATCAACAAAAAACCACACACACACACACACACACACACACACACACAAATTTCTTCGTCCTACGTCGTTTTGAGTAATCGATACTTTATAAAAGTTTTGGGTAAGAGGGTCAAGAGAGACAGGGTCTCCGTGCCTTTCATAAACTATCTTTTTTTTATTATATGGAAATAAGGACAGATACTTTTTCGAACAAAATATACATAGTAAAAATGTTTTGCAGCCCCGGTGTTTTTATAGGGTTTGATTTTCTGGCGTGAATAATATAAATTTTGGTACAAATTAGAATCCGGCTGCTGAATACATCAAAAGACCCGTCTTTTGCCTATGAAATGAACTGAACTGAGGTATCCCTTAAAAGCAGCCGTTAACGTTATAATTTGTCTTTCGTTTTCCGACATTCTTAGGGACATTCTTAGGGAGTAGACAAAAACCAAATTAACCCTTAGGCTGCCAAGCGCGACTTACTGACCTTTTGCGGACAGCGTAGATCAAGATCAGACTGCACAGAACGTGCAGTCTGATCTTGGATCTACTCTGTCCGATAAGGAGATATCTTTCCCCCAAAACATCTTTGAAATAGGAAAATTCGGGTTTATGCTATCGGTTTAAAACTTTCATTTTTTCGTTCAGCAGGATAAGAGTTAATGCTGTTTTGGTAAGAATACCTTACAAAGTATCGGTTTAATTCTAACTTAATTCTAATTCTGTATTCCAGATATAATATAAGGCCTCTGGCCCACAGTACAGAGCACAAATATATATATATTAAAAAAAAAACAAGATGAAGAGATAGTTAATACAATAAAAAGTTTTATATGATAACAGAAAAATGAAATAATGTGGATTGTGGAGAGAAAGTAAAGTGAGTACAGTGAACCTATTAATTATAATGTTGACCACTCGTCTTTTTTTTTCCTTCGCAAAACCGGAATATGAAAAAAGATTCACTGTGGTAAATATTAAAAGCTTAATGCAATGTAATTACAAAAAAAAAAGAAAATTAGACAAGTTTTGAAAAATAATTTCAATAATGGAGAACTTTTTTTTTCACAGTGTTTCCAAAAATAAGTCTCTTTCCTTTGTTGCTCTTTCGCAACTCGATGATCAGAATACACTTCTGTGTATATGATCTCTAGCTGGACTATCTGCTAAAGTCCTTAATGTTGTATTAACCCTTTCCCACACAATCCCGAGTTTTAACGACCCTGGGAAAGAAGCCTTCTGAAAATATTGTGGGAAAAGGAGAAAATGCCGGTAACCAGCATTTGCTTCTTTTCCCACGACGTTTTCTACCATATCAAAGAAAGATTGCACCATTTGAGCCACATTGAAATTGTCGTCTGCAAATGCTTTCAGTTTGGACAAGGCTAAAGTTCTGTCGTCTGGTAAAGGGCTAAGCATTTTGGTACCAAATTAACGTCATCGTCGCTGCATTCGGTCTCCTGTTCTGGATGTTACAAGAACTCGGTCTGGTTTCTTCGTGTTAATTTTCCTCGTAACTTATTCGTGTAAATTATTCACATTCTGTATACAATTGGAAATGCCATCTTCTTTTTATCATCTAAAATTATTATTATTATTATTAATTAATTTATTTTTTTACCATTGTTGTTGTTGTTGTTGTAATATTTGTTGGCCATCTGTTGATCTACCTATTTATCTATATACCATGATTTATAGGCCTTCTATCCGATCATAAAGACAATGGAATCTCTGATTTATTAATGTTTGAAGACCAAACGTTAGTTTTTTTTTTTACCCTTTTGTTCTCTAAGTTTATTAGGTTGGCTGTTTTAGTTGACGTTGTTGTTGTTATGTTTAAGCAGCTACTTTTTTATGGTCTGTTAAATTTAATTTAAAAAAAAAAATCTACATGAGCCATGCTCTGTGAAAAGGAGGTTTAATGCATTTGCAAATAGTCCCAGGTCAGCCTGCAAAGTTTGCGCAGGCTGACCTGGGTCGAAACTTTTCTATTGGTCAATCTCCGCATGTCCAAGAACCACCGTACCTCATGATTCAGTCCGCTTTAGACAAAACGGATTTTACAGATACATAGTTGTGTGATTTCGTGCTCGGTATAATGCGTGTATTAAACCCCCTTTTCCCAGAACACTACTCATAATTGGCGTGCAACAAACAAAAAGGGACCTTCGGACATATGCGTAAAAGTGTGTCGTCCCAGATCAGCCTGTACAGTCTATGACTAATTCGAGACGACACTTCCCGGTTTTTTTGCGAGTTTCTGTTTCACGAAAGTCTACTGTATGAAAAAATCTTATGTAGTCGTAAAGTGCCGTATCGGATTAGCCTGCGCGGATTGCGCAGGCTAATCCGAAACGACACTTTACGCAAATGTTCGAAGGTCTCATTTCGCATGTTGCGGGCCATATCAGGATACTGAAGATAACTAGATGAGCAAGATCAGACTACACAGAATGTAAATTCTGATTTTGTATATACCGTGTCCGACTTTATGTCCAAAAGTCTACACAGAACAGCTTTAAAGTTTCAGTTTTCATTTTATTTATCTAATTTATTTATTCATTTTCCTACAGAACATATTTTTTTTAAATATGTCAATCAACGACAAGCTAGTTTTCCTTTTCACCAATGTTATTTTGATTCGGGCATGTGCCAAAATCTGTCATAATATTTTAAAACAACGGACTTTTTATCCGCACAAGTGATCTTCTCTTTTATTTGTCATTATTATTATTGTTGTTGTTGTTGTTGTTTTAAAAAACTTGGCTTTTTTAATGGGTAACTTTGTTTGTAAAGATTGTCTCTTTTTTATTCCTTTTATGTAATATTTGAATACTAGTCTCTTATAATTCTTTTGTAGAATGGTCAAATACTTTTTACTGGAATTGGTCGTAAATGTGTTTTAACTTTGCCTTGTAAATGAATGAGACTTTAATAAAGATGATAAATTAGCAAAATGAACAATGATTAACACTAAAATTGCTAATAAATTAATTAATTTCCAGCCAACAGTAAGAACCCAAATATTGCCATATCAGAGCTTTTTCCACTAGAAAAACATCATTGTACATTGTTCTGTAAGTCTCATCTTGATCTAAATTGTCCGTAAACTCTTTACCAAACAATCCGACTTTTAACTACCACGAGGAAAAAGCCTTTCGAAAACATTATGGGAAAAGGGGAAAATACTAGTAACCAGCATTTTCTCCTTTCCCGCAATGTTTTCTACCTGTTGATTTTTTTTTTTTTTTTTTGTTAGTCACACTTGTTTTGTCGTCTGAGAATGCTGTCAGTTTAAACAAGTTTAAAGTTTTGCCGTTTTTGAAAAGAGTTAAAGCCCCGAAATAAATGAGTATATAAACGGATGTATAAATGAATACACGAATAAAAGAAATTGTAATAACAAAAAAGAAAGGAATGATATTCTAAAAACAGATTTTAGAAGTACAAAAAAGAGTTACCTTAATACGAAATCCGAAAACGAATAATTTTCACTCGAAAAATTCTCCTGCAGGCCACCAGCTCACCCGTATATTTCAATTTCCGGAACCGGTTCGTCCGTCCGTCGGTGGACCGATTTTATTAAAAGCAAAAACACTCCGAAAAGAAATCTGTCCACCAAAATCTTTCCAGATTTGACCAGTCTAACTGCCGTCTAGTCCTTTATGAATCTAAATTCTACAAAAAAACTTTGAAAATTTTATGATATCCCATCTGGAATCGCGATACTTCTTCAAGTTGTACCTGTACCTGTTATTCGGATTATGTAATTTTTCTTATACAGTATGTGTACCTTTCAAAGGCCCTCTTACTTCAACGTACGACAAATGTTCAATCCCATGTATTGGTAAGTAGCATTTGAGGGCAGACTATGCTTCTTATCCTTTTACAGCATGTAGCGTATCTAAATAAAAAAAGATAATAACAAAACACTACTATAAATCATTTCACAGCGGAGAAAAAACTCAGTCGGCAATTGCTGAGTAACCATGGCACTAAATGGAAAACATTTTGAAAAAAGAAGCTATTCCTCGGAACAAGCAATGGCTTCTTTTTTCCGAAATGTTTTCTCTGAAGTCAAGGATTTTTTGGCATGGGTAAAGTGACGGGTAAGGGATTATAAGTAAACGGTTTAACCCTAAAATTTCAAGAAAGACTTCGGTTTTTTTTTTTCAAATGAAGATTTAAGTGCCTGAATGGTTTCGCTTGCTTATGTAACTTTCTCGGACTATGGTGCAGGCTTTTTAGCTTGTGGTCGTTGAAAGTAGATGGAGAAGATGTTCAATACCGTTCGCGAGAGTATCAAAAAGTCTTGAAACTGTTTCATTTACAACCGTCCAACAGGTGTAAAGCTTTAAAACGATTGAAGTATTTATCAGAAAGTTTTGACATGGAAAAGGTGGCTAAAGTTTGACTAGATTAACTCTTTTATTACAAAAAAAAATTACTCTTTTTCAATAGCTACAAATACCGTTCCGCTTCAAAATGAAGAGCGATTTTAAGCACTGTCTAGAATAGAAGAGTGGACAGGGTAGATCAAAGATCAGCCTGCACGTTGTGTGCAGTTTGATCTTAATCGACACTGTTCACAGAGGCTTCTAGTGTTCTCTAAGATAAGGAAAGAGTTAACAGTCCGTTTTGGGATATTTCTGCGCGAGTAACCCTCTACCGCAAAATATCTGCTGTTTGCCTCCCTGTGCATGTACGATGTATGGCCCATCTGTCCATGTCTCGTATCACTGGGTGTTGTTGTCCTACCTTCTCTTCTAAATTGTGAATTTCATTCTCCTTTCCTCGTTGTCCCCATTGTCTCATCGCCTATCTCTCCCTCTTGTTGCAGAGTCTATGTGTCTGTCTGTTTGTCTGTCTGCGTGCGTGCGTGCGCGCGCGCGTGTGTGTGTGTGTGTGTGTGTGTCCTCGCGCCCGCCCACTTATCGTCCGTCCGTTCGTCCGTCCGTCTGCTTATCTGTCAGTTTGTCTGTCTGCTCCGTCTATGTCTACCTCTGTTTTTCTGTCTGTCTCTCGCTCGCTCTCGCGTTCTTTCTCTTAAACATGTAAATTGTATATGCATTTGAATTTGTAAATGTTCATAAAGAGAATAATTAATTATAAGATTTGAAATTTTGGATGCATATGTTTTAATACTCGAATCGTTTAGAGAAAGTTAAACTTAAATACCTATAGCAAGTCGATATTTGAGTGGGAAAAGGGGGGAGGGGTAGACTAAAAGAGCAAAACTAGAGGGTGTTTATCGTCATAAGGATATAAGTACCGATAATACGGTTTGGACCTGCTCTGAGGGTGAAAAGTGGACCGTAGTTCGGGTAAAACTAGCGGATCAATATAAGTAAATAGTGGGGAGAACGGTTATATATAAATGTGAGCGGTGCTCTGTGAAAAAGGGCATTAATCAGTAGGCTGCTAAGCACGGCTCAAAGATCTTTTGCGTACAGTGTAGATCAAGATCACACTGCACAGAACATGCAGTCTGATCTTGGATCTACACTGTCGGATAAGGGGCTATATTTCCCCCAAATTACCTTTGAAGTAGCAAAATTTTGGTTTTTACTAGCGGCCTGAAAGTTTCATTTCATTTAATAAGCGGGATAAGGGTTAACTGTTTCTATACCTAAACAAGAAATCCCACTTTTCAACGGCTATAAATAACGTTTTGCTGCAAGATAGAGAGACAGTTCGGTCATAGACTAGAATGCACTAGTGGACAGTGTATCATTAGGGATCAGACTGTATATTCTGTGCAGTCTGATCTTGATCTACACTGTCCACAAAAGCTCTTTGAGTCGTTTATGGTAAGGAAAGAGTAAAAAAAAAAAAATATATATATATATATATATATATATATATATATATATATATATATATATATATATATATATATATATATATATATATATATATATATGCTCTGACAAAAGGGGGCTTAATGCATCTCAGTGATGCATTATACCAATCACATACCACATATTAATTATGGATCCATAAAGTCCATTTTGTCTAACAATTGACTGAATCATGTGGTAAACTTGTCCTTTTACATGCAGAAAATTGACCAAAAGCAAAACGATTCGACTCATGTCAGGCTACGCGAACTGACTCGATACTTTTTGCAGATACATAAACCTTCTTTTTCACAGAGCATGGTTCATGTGCAATTTCCCACACTGTCAACGCCAACACATTACTATGCAGCAGGATATTATATTAGACATAACAAAAACTAGTATAAGTGACTAAAAGGAGAAAAGAATTAGGAAAAAGGATATTTAGGTACTCTTATATACAATGTCGTCAGCAGTTCTAGACAGGGAAGCGGTCGTCCATTGCTTCGCGTTTTACTCTTTACCTCACGAGATTTCAGACTTGTACAAATTGAAAGAACTTTGCTGACGACAAATTAAAAATGAGTCAGTTGTTGAGACTTTTCTACAAATGCATAGAAAACATTCTGGGAAATGGAGAAACAGCTGCTACCAGCATTTTCTCCATTTCCCACAATTTCAAAAGCGATTTTCCTCAGGATCTTTCAATACGAGATTGTTTGACAATCCTAGATTTATACCATGCGACCACAGCAGCCCCGTTTTTCCGAAAAGTAGTTTGCCTTTAGATTTTGGTAGTTTTTTACTCCATTTACCATGTTCAGTTAGGTCTTGCCAGGTTTCTTTACGTTAATCCGTGACAAGCCGCGTAGGGAAGGCGTTGCTAAGTTCCACGGTGCCCAAAGATTTACTACGGTTCGACCTGCGTTCTACTATGGATGCATGTACATTCCATTCCGGCCCATCAAGTTCTGATCAACCCTCTCACGTCTCTAACGTTTCTTTCAAGGTCTTTCACGTACTTCCTGTTCTGTCAAGGTCTTCGAGGGATAGAAGGTGGTGGACGGGCATTTTTGTCGGACGTTTGAGTCCACGGTATAAAAGAAAGGCCTCCAAAGCAGTAATTATCATCGTAGTCTAAGATTTCGACTTGTAAATGTGACATGCAAAGACGAAGTGGATTTTGTATTTTTATATTTGCTTGGTTCATACACAGTCTTTGTCTCAGAAAGATAGAAGATACAGCAGGGATGGAATACCATATTACAATAGGCAAGAGGAAAGGGGAGAAGGAGGACGAGAAAAGCAAGATCCATGTGGGTGCTCGAATGGTACCGGAAAAGGAAGCAACACATCGACCACTGCTCAACAGATCTAACCGGAGAGTTTTGCACTGAAAATATCAACACATTCCAGAACTACCTAAGTGTCCCTTTCCACGTCCCAGCACGGATCGTCTCTGAGTCTTGTTACGGCTTATTACGAGCTGGTAAGTTCTGTTGCGATTAACCCGTTCAACTACGGTATGTTAGGTTTCTCATCTGCACCGGGACTGCCGTGGCACATTTTTGACAGTTTAACAATCTGGCACGGCAATCACGGCAACTACGGTCTGATAAGTTTGCCTATCCCGTTCCTCTGGGTTGTATTACATCAATCCCGTTTTGTCCACGGTTGCCTGAAATTTGGCTGCTGTGGCCGCCGGGAAAATGGTGTAAACGTAGCATAATTAAGACGATTGATTTGTGATTCAAAATTTTTTCCTAGTTCGATCTCTGATGTTGGTGCAGGCCACGTGGGAATGTCTTCGGGCCAGTTACTGTAGAACCCCAGTGGAGTACTGGTGAACAATTGGAAGGACAAAAAGTGAGGTGTCGCAGTGATCTGAGAAAGATACTTTGTGTATGAAGCTGCGACAAATATGTTATCTGTGAAACCAAAGTCATGCTATGTGGTCCTTGTCTATTCTATCAAAGAGCTAGAAACGCCATGATTTTTATATATGAGTAGCACTCTGTCAAAAGGGGTTTAATGCATCGGCAAAATGTATCGACTCATGTCAGCCTGCTCGAAACTGTTTGCTATTCGTCAACTTTCTGCATGTGCAAGGACCATTCTATCTCATAATTCATGTTTATTTGACAAAATGGATTTTATGAATCCGTAATTATTTGATGACTTGCATAGTAAAATGCATCACTGAGCTGTATTAAACTCCTTTTCCCAGAGCACGGCTCTTATATTTTATTATCATTATTATTATTGAAATAAACGGACTCTCTACCTTTTTGTCTCTGGTAAGCACACCCATTTGTTTGTTTGGTTGTCATATTGTCTATTATCAATCTAGTTGGTATATCTGTATGTATGTTTGTCTCTCTATGGTTTCGTTATTGATGCATATTTATCTAGCCATCTCAGTGCCATCCCACCTAATTTGTTGTCATTAAACTTCTGTCTATCTATCTAATCGAAGTTCAGTAGGTGAAACCGGTTTGAATATATTCTTTCGAGCGAAATAAATCACCGAAAGCTTCGACCTTGTCAAGCTCTAAATGACTCTTTCACGTAACCCTTTACCATAGAATCTCGTGTGTTAACGACCCTGAAGAGGAGGGACTTCGAAAAAATTGTGAGAAAAAGAGAAAATGCTGGTAACCAGCATTTTCTTCTTTTTCTCACAATGTTTTCTACCCTGTCAAAAACAAATGTCATTGTAATCAAGAGCCATACATATTTTGTCTGCAAATGTTATTGGTTTGGACAAGTCCAAAGTTTTGTTGTGATTATACATATATTATTCTTTGCTCTCTCGCACACTTTAAAATGCTTTATTCAAGGTCTGCCTGGTTTAATGAAAGATTTTAACCCCTTTCACCTTCAATAGAGAATTTGTGGACGCCGTAGATCAATATCAGACAGTACATTCTGTGCAAATTGATCTAGGACTCCTCTCTGTGAAACCTTATCTTCGATTCACGTCGCCCGCCACTTTGTTCCCGATGTTTTTTAATAGCGTTGGAAAAAAAGTATTTTCTCATTTTCCCACAAGGTTTTTACATTATCAAACCAAATCCCACTCTTGATGTGTCGTCTGCAGAGCCTTTAAGTATAAACAAGAGTCTAAAATTTTGTCGTCGGATAAAGAGTTAACTCTTTACCAAACGGAAAAAAATAGACTTGTCGAAAAGACTTGCGGGCGACAAATCAAATAGAGCTGAAATTATGATAATTGTCTCTGAAAGTGTAGAAAACCTTGGGGGAAAAGGAGAAAATGCTGGTTACCAGCATTTTCTCCTTTTCCCACATTTTTTTTTAAAGGGTATTTTCTCAGGGTCCTTAGAACTCGGGATTAATCAATAATGGCTTGTCGAAATGGAACAAAAAATGGCCTTCCGCAAATAATCTTTACTGTAGGTAATTCTGTCAGCCCTCAATAAGAGGGACAGATAACGATTTTTCACAAGGTTTAAAATATGACAGACAGATCTATTCCATGAGTTTTTTTTAATTGAAAAAGAAAAAAAAAAAAAAAAAACGGCATATTTAAATAAGACTGCAAAAGAGTCTGATCGAGATCTGCACTGTTCACAGAAACAATAAAAATCGCCCTTTTTTCTGACAGGGCTAGCTGACAAGGTCTTACTTTTTTATGCATCTTCCCTAACACTTTACCAAACGGCAAAATTTTGGACTTGACCAAATTGAAAGCATTGGCAGACGACAAAATAAATGTAGCTCAAATGATGGTTTCTGTCTTTGATAAGGTAGAAAACATTGTGGGGGAAGGAGAAAATGCTGGTTACGAGCAATGGCTCCTTTTCCCACAATGTTTTTAAAAGCCTTCTTCTTCAGGATTGTTAAAGCTCGGGACTATGTGGTCAAGGTTTAATTTGTCCCAGAAAATACTGCGGTCAATGGAGAAACTGTCCAGAAAGAGAAATATTTCCATTTTTCACGGTGTTTGTCTCGAAAAGTCAGGAAATATTTGACTGTATAAATTCAAATTGAGATTTTACATCTGATGTCTGATCCTTGTCTACACTTTCAACAAAAGCAAGTAAAAACGTTGTTCTCCAAGAAGGAATGAAAGGTATATTAAATCTTTACCAAACGACAAAATTTTAGACATGTCAAAACTCAAAGCAGTTACAGAGGCCAAATCAAATCAGGCTAAAATTGTGGGATTTTTTTAAAGGGTGGAAAACATTGAGGGAAAAGGAGAAAATGCTGTAAAGCAGCATTTTCTCCTTTTCTCATAGTGGTTTCAAAACTTTTCTTCCTCTGGGTCGTTAAAGTACGAGGAAGTTAGGGTCGTTAAAGTACGGGGTCTTTGATAAAGCTTTAACACGATTGTGGCTCTTATTTTAAAGTCGCATGCAAATTAAAGAAAATATGGTGTCCGCTCCTTCAAACGAAGTGTAACGTTGCAATCCGAACAGAAAGTCTGATCTTGAATACACTCTGTTGGATCTTATGTCCGATATTCTGATTAGAACAACTTTCAAAGTGCAATATCTAAGTCGCTGACTTGAATTGTTAACGTTTTAAAGTTTATATGCCTGGTACATCCGAAAAAGCGGCGAAATGAAGAAAATCGAAGTTTACTGTTCAGGAAAAAAAATGTCGAAATTAGATGCTGTCTCAAGGCTTTTTCATGCCAGAATGTCTCGGCATAGAGGACAGCGTTAACCTAAAGCAAATATCAGACTAGACATTTTGTGCAGTCTGATATTGATTAACATTGGTCGCAAAAGCATCCTTATTTCATGTTTCTCGGTAGTTTATCGGGAAATAATGGTGGATTATGGCTTGGATATTTCACGGTTTCCACAAGTGAATTTATCGATTGATTAACCCTTTCCCAAACAAGCCCTGGTCTGCAGTACAAGTCATTTTAAAACATTGTGGGAAAAGGAGAAATTGCTCGTAATGAGCAATTTCTCATTTTCCCACAGTGTTTTCTACCCTTTTTGAGACCTTTCTGCCATTTTCATCAAATTTAAAATTGTCGTCTGCAAACTCTTTCAATTTGGACCAGTTCCAAAATTTGTCGTTTGGGAAAGGGTTAACTCATCGGTACGGAAACTCCGAGAGCTCCCAACAAAAAAGTGGTTAGAGGCATGAAATACATAAATTTTTTTTTTGTGACAGCTCGAAATTTATGTCATCGAGTGAACATCATACGATAATATTTTCACTCGATGTCATCGAGTGAACATCGTACGATAATATTTTCACTCGAGGCTGCACCACTCGTGAAAATATTACCGATGATGTTCACTCGATGAGATAAATTTCGATCTTTCACCGAAAAAACATAGTTCTAGCTGGCATTTTAAAGGTTTAGCCTTTTACCAGACGACAAAAGTTTATACTTAACAATGTTGAGAGCGTTTGCAGACGACAAATTCAACGCAAATATAATGATGGGGATCGTGTTTGAAAGAGCAGAAAACATTTTTGGAAAATGAGAAAAATACTGGTCACCAGCATTTTCTCCTTTTTCCCCAATGTTTCCGAAGATCTTCTTTCGTAGGCCATAGAAACACGGGGTGGTTCAGAAAATACTTGGTACATATGCGATAAGGGTTTCGTAAAATTCAACCTGTAATTTACGTGTAGAAAAAGTTGAATAAAATTTATAGGGAAAAAAGTGACACCCAGATAATCTCCTTGTCATAAATTCGATTTAAAAACTTTGTCCCGAAACAAGGCCATTTCTATGGTATCTGTTTTTTTTAATCACATGTGCATGAATTTAGTGCTTAACCCTCAAAGCCCTGGAACCGACTCAAGTTGTTTTTGCGGATTGTGTAGATCAATATCAGACTGCACAGAACGTGCAGTCTGATCTTAGATCTACCCAGTCCGCTTCTATGATACACATTCTCATAGAAACAACTTTTGAAACAGCAATATTTCCAGCTGATTTTCCTAATTAAAAAGGTCCAAATCATTTCAGTCCTGTGAGGGTTAATTCTTTACTACACGACAAAATTTTAGAATTGTCCAAACTGAATGAACTTGTAGACGACAAAGTAAACTTGCCTCAAATGATGGACTTTGTCTTAGAATGAATAGAAAACGTTGTGGGAAAAGGAGAGTACGCTAAACTCGGGATTGTTTGGTAAAGTGTTTTTCATATGGGTATTTTTTGTCGAAATGTATACCTAAATGTCTCGTTTTCTATTGTTTTCGGTTACTTTCTGTTAACCCGTTATCATACAGTCCCATGTTTTAAGGCCCCTAAAAACGAAGATATTGTGAGAAAAATAGGAAACGCTGGTTACCAACTTTTCTCCTTTTCCCACAATGTTTTCTATCCTTTCTAAGACAGATTCCAACGTTTGGGCCACATCATCAATCCGTCATCTGCAAATGCTTTAAAATCTGACAAGACTTGAGTTCTGTACTCTGCTGAAGGTGCAATTCATATCTTTTATCTCTTTACCAAACGACAACATTTTAGACTTGTCCAAATTGAAAGCATTTGCAGACGACAAAATTAATGTGACTAAAAAATTGAAATTTGTTTTAGGAATGGTAGAAAACATTGTAGGAAAAGGAGAAATGCTTGTTACCAGCATTTTCTCCGTTTCCCACAATGTTTTCAAAAGGCTTCTTTTTCAGGGTCGTGAAAACCCGGGATTGTTTGGTAAAGGGTTATAATTTCGCCATACTTCGAAAATGATTCGTCAGCGAATTAAGTAAGGCGATAGCTGGCAAATATCAATGAAGAAGACAGACAAAGTTGAAAAAAATCAACGGTATTTCTTTAATGGGCTACGCAGCCTCTTCGAGCAAGTTTCGCAAAGACCTGTGGGAATGTCGGATGATCAATAGCACACAAAGATTACGCGGATTCGTATTTAACTCAATATCATGACGTCATACTCGTCATTTAAACGCCCAAAATGCACCTTTTCACTGAATGTTACAGTACAGTTTCTATATGCTTGCAAACATAGTTGCTTGGTTTCCATGACTTTCAGTTTTACAATTTACATTTATTTCTGTATATTATAAATACTAGAAAGTATCGCAGCTGCCATGTTTTAAAGCAACGGAACTTCGTTCACTGGTTTCAAATTACACCGGTTCCCGAATCGCCTCATATGGGACATAGCCAATACGAGTACCACGGCCCTGTCGGGACTTTTAAATAAGCTCACTTGATAATAGCTGTTTGTTATTCACACCAAATTATGAAGATTTTACTTTACAAAGTCTATTTAGTAAAATAGTGAACGGTGCGTTTAAATTACCGTGGTACCTGTATTGGCTATGTTCGCTCTGCGACGATTCGGGAACCGGCGTAATTTGAAACCAGTGAACGAACTTCCGTTGTTTTAAAACATGAATTTTTCTTTTGGGGTCAAAAGTAGGGCCTATAGAGCAAAGAAAGAAAGGTCGAGATCTTTCGTTTCGAAAACAAACTAAATACTTCTTATTGATAATCTGACACAATTCATGGGTGTGCGAATAACTACTTTTCTTATCAAAGTTGCACTGAAAACCTATCTTTCTCTATTATTTCTAATTTTCACATGGCCAGTTCGAATCGAACTGTTTACATGTGTCTAAAGTTCCATGTATACACAGACCATACGTGTACCATACAACTCTAAAGAGTATACAACCACTTCAAAAGAGGATGAAGCCTTGACCTAAGTGGACTTATTTAAAGAAAAAAAAAAGAAAATCAAAGTGATGCAATTCAAGCCGCGGCTCTGACTAAAATTTAAACTCTTTACCTGCTAAAAAAGTAAAATGAAACTTTCATGCCGATTGTAAAAACAAAATTTTGCTATTTCAAAGATATTGGGGGATGTCCCGTTATCTGACAGTGTAGATCCAAGGTCAGACAGCACGTCCTGAGCAGTATGATCTTGATCTACACAGTCCACAAAATGTCTTTAAGTCGCGCCCAGTAGCATAAGCGTAAATTTGGTTCACATTATTTCTGTTGCAAGAAAGTCGGGTGACATCCTCGACACCAATTTGTTAATATTTGGAATTCAAATTTGAGTGTTCCACGCTTAGGCCAGGCTTCGTGCCTGGAGAGGAAGCTCGTGTTCAAGAAAGTCGTGTCACAGAAAATCGTGTCAAAGTACAGCCAAGTATTCGGTGTCAAGTGGGAAAAGCTCTCAGAATGTCTCCTACTGTCTAAATTATTGGACGTCACCTTGCCAGGGGGATTTACCTGCACATTTAGAGGCCAAAGTATTGTCAATAACTTGTGTATAAAAATGAAATAAAATGCGGGTATTGCAGCGTGTTACGGACCACACCAAACCCTCAAGTGTCTATAAATACATAGCTCGAAGCGTTCAGAGGCTAACCACTCTTAAATAACATTCTAATCCTCAAGAGTATTCCAAATTTGAAAGTTATGCAATATCTGATTGGTTAAACCAAATGAATTAGACAAAAAATACGGTTTAGAATATTTGGTGAATAAGAGCCCGGCTTCTGGCGTCTGAGATTGGCTGCTTGAAAGTGTTGGAGTCTTTTGGTGTGGAAGTACAGATGGAGGAAGTATTTCTTTTGTAATCCAAACTTTCGGTCTGTGGCTTGAACTCATAACTGCAGCTGTTCGTATTCTTTAGCCATGTATTTGTTGCGACTGTCAATCGCAAGAAGTGGGTGAAATTCTGCTCTTGTCAGACTTGCCATAAAGCTATAGAGATTTTAATAGCTTTATCCCAAACAAGTCTGTTTGTTTCACACAACTTTTGAAAAAAGAAAAAAAACTTTTGTGGAGGTATAGTCTGAATTGATGTGCGATTGCACAGATGTCTGATCATTGATCAAACCTAAGCGATATTTGCGATATTTTCTGACTAGATTGCAATAACAGGCATTTTTCCCCACAATAACCCCTACCGTACCATCATGTTTTTAACGACCCTGAGAAAAAAGGTTGTTGAAACATCCGTGGAAAAAAAATGCTGGTCTCCGGCATTTTCTCCTATTTCCTCAGTGTTTTATTTCCCTTTTACAGACAGTTTCTGTCATTTGAGCCACTTTTGACGCGTCTTCTGCTAACATTTCCAATATGGACGATACTCTCGTCAGGTAAAGAGTAAATGGACCGTTTGATTTATGTAGCACTCCAAATTACAACACCTATCACCCTTGCTAATTGCTTCCAGGAGCCGGATTTTGTTTGTTTGAATTTAAACGTTAGCCAGTGATTCTCTCCATGTCTTCTGTTGCAGTGATTGGCACAACCTCGGTTCCAGTGTGGTGAGAAAGGAATGAATTAGGCTTATGTCTGAACAAAGTCCTTTAGTAGGATTGAGTAAAGATTCGAACAAACAGCACCAGATTTACTAGTCCTGCGAGTTACCGCTAAACCTGAAACTTGTGTGTGTGTGTGGGGGGGGGGGGGGGGGGGGGGGCGCAAAATTCTCATGAATGAAAATTGATCTAAAAATTGTTCCCATCATCTATTATTTGTTCAGCAAACATCGGTTTTCAAGGGCTGATTGATAAGTTGTGAGCCCTTTATTGAATGAGTTAAGCAGGGATTTCCCTTTTCAGCTCTACTATTCGCTGACTATTTAAGGCTGTGCACCCGAAGACTGGTGTCATTTGGTCAGATTATGTCGCAAAGGTAGCACTCTACAGTAAACAAGGCAAGTGACTTTTGCATAATGGACAAAATACTGATACGTAAACAACGCTAGGGAATAATGCTCCTTAACATGCTACAGCGAAAAGGTGAGTGGCGGAATTTAAGCGTGACAGGCAGAGCCTTGAGGATGACGCCCGTCTTGGAAGGCCTGTCACTGTTGCAACACCAGAAACAGTCAACAAAGTCCATGGTGTTATTATGGCTGACAGGCGAGTTACAGATAGATATACAGCAGGTACAGTTGGGATTTAACAGGAAAGTGTACATTCCATTCTTACAGAAGATCTCGCAACGAGAAAGATCTCAGCCTGTTTGGTACCAAGACTTGTGAATCTTTGATTATAGGCAAACCAGGTGGACTTTGTCACGTGCTAGGTTTGTGACTATGAATGAAACGTAGGTCCATTTCATGCCAGAAGCCAAACAACAGTCTAAACAATCGGAGCACCCTGGTTCACCCTGCCAAATAAGGCAAAGACTGTTCCATCAGCTGGAAAGGTTTTTGCCTCGGTTTTCTGGGATGCTGATGGTATTCTAATGCTACATTATCAACAAAAGGGACAAACAATCTGTGGCACATATTATGCATCACTTTTAGGTAGCTAAGAGAAAATATTAAAGTCAAGCGCAGCAGAAAACTCAGTAAAGGTGTATTATTCTACAAGGACAATGTCCCTATTCACAAGTCTATCATAGCCATGGCTGCTATTGGCGATTTGGGCTCTGAATTTATTGAGCATCTACGTTTTTCGTCCGATCTCTCTCCATCTGACTTTCATCTATTTCCAAAATTAAAAAAAAAAAAGACCACTTCCGATACCAGTTTTCTGTCAGATGATGATATCATACATGAAAGTGGAGGACTCTCTGAATGGTCAAGAAAAAGACTTTTTTAAAAGTGGTATTGAGGCCCTTAAGAACATCTCAGCAAAATGTTTAGATACGGAAGGGAATTATTTTGAAAAATAAGGCGATGTGTCCGCCAAAAGTCAAACCCTCACATATGAGGCACATCAAGCAGCCCTCGTAAAAAAAAAAACATTAACACATCGGATACTTAAAAATGGGCCGTGCTCTGGCAAAAGGGAACTTAATGCATCTCCGTAATGCATTATACAAAGGAAGACATCACCTAATTATGGACCCATAAAATCCATTTTGACAACCAACCGACTGAATCATGTGGTAGAACTATCCTTTGAGATGCAGTAAAATTTAGAGATAGGGAAAAGTTTCGGCCCATGTCAGGCTGCCCAGGCTGACGGGTCGATATTTTCGCAAATGAATTAAGCTCCCTTTTCACAGAGTAAGGTTCAAATTATAGTGAATATTTTCCCCAGTGAAACAACAAAGAAAAATGGTCTATGCACAATTTGTCCCTTTCTGTTCTGAGCATTGTGGATCCAAAATCAGGTTGCGGTGCAACTCGGTCATGATCTACATTATATACACCTTGAAAAGCGCCTCAAATAACAGTTCACATTTTATTAGGACTGTAAGTATTGAGTTGTTAGCTAACAGCGACAATTATTGTGTTCAGAGAAAAGGTCAAAATATGGCACGAATTAAAAGGCCACTTTGACTACAGAATAAACGAAACCATCAGCTTCAGCCTTTAAAAATAACACTTGTTCAACTTTGTTTTCCCTGAATTTACATGTCATCGATGTGGATACAAAATGAGATACAAGTATTGCGTCTTGTGCATTCCCATCTTGATCTACATTGTCCTCAGAATACATATATATAGTTTTGCCCTCGCATGCTAGGGCTAAGGTTTAAAAACTTCCCTTTCAGTGCGATTTTTTCAAATCATTCCAAGGAACTACTGTACTACGTTTGGTTAGCATGGCGCCCGCGTCATTTACAACACTAATCTGCCCTAACCAAAGCAAATGTACAACCGTGAATTTGACCAGAATACAGCGCGACCTTAATTCCGACAAGCCATTGGCTGCTTTTCTACAAGAAAGAAAAGCTAACACAAATTTTAGGATTGAGAGAGGGGCGATTCTTGCTCGATGTCTCTCACTAAGGGAACCTCCATGAGTCAGCGGTCAATTTGTAGTATTAGTGCTGGTAACTATTATTTTCTGTTTTTTCAACAATATTTTCTACCTATTACAGATTAATCTCGTCAACTGAGAAAAATGATCTATCGTCTGGAAATGCTTTCAATATGAACAACTTTTTTTGTCGGGTATAGAGTTAAATGTTTTAAAAAAATAAGTAGGAACAAATACGTTGAGGTGAATCAATCCAAAATAATTAATGCCAGCCGTTCACTTGGTCTCACTGGGTAAAATAAATATTTGATAAGCTGATCTAAGTGCTCGGGTAATAACTTGTCTGTTTGAATATTTGACAAAATTGGGTCAAGGTCTAATTAAAATTTTTGAAGCATTTAATTTATATAAATTTTGAGAGAGGGAGAAAAAAAAATCATGTTGCATATTTTGTTTATCGACATCCTGGAAAAAAAAACCGATTAATAAATAATACGAACAATATTTGAGTACTGCTCTGGCAAAAGAGGGTTTAATGCTTCCCCGTGCTGCACTATACCAAGCAAGTCATCACAATTATGGATTCACAAAAAAACATTTTTGTCTGAATCATGAGGTAGACTGGTTCTTGTACATACAGAAAATTGACCAATAGCGAAAAGTTTCGGCCCAGGTCAGACTGCGCAGGCTGACCTGGGTCGATACTTTTTCAC
This sequence comes from Tridacna gigas, assembly GCA_945859785.2. Lineage (NCBI taxonomy): Eukaryota > Metazoa > Mollusca > Bivalvia > Cardiida > Cardiidae > Tridacna > Tridacna gigas. Next base: position 26,964,518 of record OX244030.2, read on the forward strand.
AGAACATGGCTCAAATATACTTATCTAAAGGTGAATTAATGCTGTGGCATGTCTTTGGTTAAGACGGGTGGCCTGTGAATTAATTGCTCTGTACTAAAATATTAAAGTTTAAGACACAAAACTTTCCCTCCAACCACACACACGAAAGGGTTAAAACATGAATAATCTGTGACAGAAAATGACATTTAGACCGTCGATCTAAATGTAGAAACCGCTAGCAATGCGTGTAGTCTTCATTCATCACGAATATTTCATTTATCTTCTTCATTTACAATGATTTGGTCTGTAAGAATATAAAAGACACCCTTAACCCCTCTTTTCCCATATTCAAAAACACAGGATATTGTCGATAAGTAAGTCGATGGTGAATAATAATAAGTCGTCTGCAAATGCCTTCAATTTGGATAAGTTTAGCAATTTTATCGTTTGGTGAAAAGTTAAATCATTACTGTGCATACTAATCTGAGACCTATAGCAACTATCAGAGGCAACACAAAGGACACATTTTTGCAGGAAAGGGAACCTATGTTTTCAAATGGTCTGAATGGAGACCATTGCTGGAACCGAGCCATTGCTTGTTACAAGCTTGCTTCTTTTCCCATGATGTTTTCTGAAGACATAAGCTGCAGGGACGTAAAAGATGGTATGCAGTCAGAAATGGGTTAACTGACCTTTTGACAATTAACCCTTAGGCCGCTAAGTGCGACTCAAAGACCCCTTACGGACAGCGTAGATCAAGATCAGACTGCACAGAACATGCAGTCTGATCTATGATCGACACTGTCCGATAAGAAGATATCCCCCCCACAAAAAAAAAAGCTATGAAATAGCAAAATTTGGGTTCTTACTATCGACTTGAATATTTCATTTCACTTATGTAGCAGTTTAAGAGTTAACCCTTAAAGCGCCAAATAAACCAAACAGACACTTTGAGTGTTGAAATAAGAACCAAACAGTTGCAATTTCAAGGTTGCTACTGTCCAGAATGTCTCAGATAAGCGGACAGTGTAGATCAAAGATCAGACTGCACGTTTTGCGCTGTCTGATCTTGATCTACACTGGCTGCAAAGGCAACTTTGGTCGTGAAAGGCGCTTAAAGGGTTAAGAGAATGACTCGAGGGTCTGGGTTTGAAAAACTGGGTTTATTCGATCAAAAAGTATAGACAAAGGCAAGTGAAAATACAAATTTCCCTTCAAGGTTAACCCTTGTCCTGCTTAATCAAGTAAATAAAACCTTCAAGCCGATAGTAAAAAATCCGAATAATGTTATTTAAAACTTATTATTTTTTTTTTTTTGGGGGGGGGAGGGAGATCTCCTTATTGGACAGTGTAGATCAGAAGTGAGGACAATGTAGCAAAAGAAGGAATCTGTCTCTACGACTAAGTTTTCCCCTTCTAGAACAATTTTTTGAAAAGTGGTCTAATACATGTTCAAGTTTAGTTTAAATATACTTATTTCACATCGATGGTGGGACAAAATTTTATAAATTATATACATGTAATTGCTTCCTAGAAATCTTAACCAGTACTCGTACCGTGTTGTGGGTGGTTCCAAGGGCTGACCCCACTTCTCACGAGATTCGGACCCGAAACTTTCGATGTGAGAGCCAGACACTTTACCCCCCACGCCACTCGTTGTTGGAGAGGTCATCAGACCTCTCCAACAGTGGTGAGTTTAAAAAGCAGGCTGTCACAGAAATCGCTGTCTAAATCCATTTGTTTTTGCGAAATTGTTCTGATACACAGTCTATTCCGTCATGGTTTTATAAACAAACCGAAATCAAAAAACTGAAACAGGAAATAAACGGTTTTTGTTTTTTATATGACGGATTTCCAAAATGATTTATTATACTATATTGATTGTAAATGATCTCTCCAATAAATGCAATTTCTCATTAAACAAATAAATCTAAGCAAAGAGAAACAAATTTCGTTAAAAAAAGAGAAAGAACACCGGGGAAAAGATCACGTGACTTGATACTAGCTGGAGAATTCGTACCCTGGAGAACTCGTACCCTAATCTCGAAAGCACGAGTTCTCTGGAGAACTCGTACCCCACAAATAGATATAAATAGGTTGATCAGTATGTTTTCAAGTTCTATTTTATCAAAACTGACTAGTCTCTTGCATTTTTCTCAGCTTTATACAAAAATTCTATGGATTTATAATGATATAGATTTGATGAAATAACACACAGGGTTGCCTCTATTATGCGGAATTGCGAGAATCCCGTGAAAATCAACTTATGAGCGGGAAAAAAGTCCTGCCTCTTCGCTCTACGTGCCGCACACCTCAAAGAGTCTGTGGCCCTTTGGATTTGGGCGGATTGCGCAGGCAGACATGGGTCGATACTTATTGCAGATGCATTAAGCGCCCTTTTCTCAGATCATGGCTTTTTTTTTTATCTACTTTCTTAAATTTCCAACGTTTAGACAAACTACCTCTTCATTTTACATGATTGCAGCAGACAACTTTTCAAAATATTGTGGGAAGAGGAGGAGCTGCTAGTCACTGCAGTTCTTCCTTTGTCACAATGGTTTCCATCGCATCAAAGCACCATCTTCCACATTAATTATCAAAGTTTGAATTGTCGTCTGCATGCCTTTTCTGTTTGGGACAGTCCAAAAATTGCTGTTTGTTAAAGGATTAAAAAATGTTATATTTATTTTTAACATGTCTAGTACTAGTATTATGTATAGGCCACCTTTATTTATTGTCATCAGGTAAGATTCTTGCATATTCAGTGGAATTAGCATATCGTATCAAATTTTAATTAAAAAAAAATCTCCTTTCCAAAAATATTTTGGCTTATCTGAGCACACATTACAAACATTCATTAGAGGTTTGTTCCTTTTGAAAATGAGTCAAATGGGTCATCATCTTCAGTTTAGTGTCCTTGAATTTTGAAAAAAAAATGCATTTCTGAGCATGTTAATAGCATATGGCCTACAATTTCTAGAATATTATAACAATGTGGAGCATGTACTGTTTTGTGCCTTTACACCAGCAAAATTAAAAAAAAAAAAAAAAAAGATGTTTTTTCTCATTCATTTAATTCCTGACTTGTTTGTTTACATCTACCAAAATATATTGAAATCAAAAGCCACTAAACTATTTGAAAGCATTGATGCCGACCTCTCCTGGCTTCTTTTTTAAAGAAGACAACTTGTGCTAATTGGAGAGGTCATCAGACCTCTCCAACAGTGGTGAGTTTAAAAGGCAGACTGCCACAGAAAGCTGTCTAAATCCATTTCTTTTTGCGAAATTGTTCGGATGCACAGTCTATTTCCTCATGGTTTTATAAATAAACCGAAATCAAACAACTGAAATAGGAAATAAACGTGTTTTTTATATTACGGATTTCCAAAAAGATCTATTATACTTTATTGACTGTAAATGACCTCTCCAATGATTGTAATTTTTCATTAAACAAATAAATCTAAGCAAAAAAAAAAATCGTGAAAAAAAAGAGAAAGAGCACCGGGGAAAAGATCACGTGACTTGATACTATCGTACCCTGGAGAACTCGTACCCTAATCTCGAGAGCACGAATTCTCTGGAGAACTCGTACGCCATAAATAGATATAAATAGGTTGATAAGTATGTTTTCAAGTTTTATTTTTCAAAACTGACTAGACTCTAGCAATTTTCTTAGTTCTATAAAAAAAAAAAAAAAAAAAATCTATGGTTTTATAATGATATAGATTTGATGAAATGATAGAGTTGCTTCTAGGATGCGGGATTGCGAGAATCCCGCGAAAATTAACTTATGGGTGTGCCTCTTCGCCCTACAGTACCTACTGCACACCTCAAAAGAAACCTTTGGTCCTTTGGTATTGGGCACATTGCGCAGGCTGACGTGGGTAGATATTTTTTGCTGATGCACTAAGCGCCCTTTTCTCAGAGCATGGCTCATTTATCTACTTTCTTAAATTTTTAACGTTTAGACAAACTACCTCTTCATATTACATGATTGCAGCAGACAACTTTTCAAAATATTGTGGGAAGAGGAGAAGCTGCTAGTTACTGCAATTTCTCCTTTTGTCACAGTGGTTTCCATCACATAAATCACCATCTTCCACCTTAATTATCAAAGTTTGCATTGTCGTCTGCAAGCTCTCTCTGTTTGGAACAGTCCAAAAATTGCTGTTTGTTAAAATTTTAAAATGTTACATTCATTTTCAACATGTCTGGTACTAGTATTATGTATAGGCCACCTTTATTTATTGTCATCAAGTAAGATTCTTGCCTATTCAGTGGATTTGCAAATTGTCATTATGATTTAATCTTAATTGAACGATTTCTCCTTTCCAAAAATATTCTGGCTTATCTGAGCACACATTACAAACATTCATTAGAGGTTTGTTCCTTTTGAAAATGAGCCAAATTGGATCATCATCTTGAGTTTTGTGTCCTTGGATTTTTTTTTTTTAAAAAAGATGCATTTCTGAGCATGTTAATAGCATATGGCCTACAATTTCTTAATCTTTTTCAAACTCTCGTTGTTAGATATTTATGAGAGCTTGGTTCCTTTCAAAATTGAGCAAAATGGAATCACAAATTACATGCTCTTGAATTTAAAAATAAAATACATCTTTTAGCTTGTAAACAGTTTACAGCCTTTATTTTACTTTCAATCTTCACAAAACCCACACAGTTTATAGATATTCATGCGAGCTGGAATCTTTTGCAAACCGTCGGATTATTGGGTCAGAAATTCCTTGACCTTAAATTTAAAAAAAAATGCATTTTGAGCTTGTCAAGAGCTTACCGTATGTATTTTATGGAGACTAACATGAAAAAGAATAGCTTTGCTCATATCAGCTCTCAAATTCATTATACCTCCACAACTCTTTGTAAAATCCCGAGTCTGTATTTAAATGCCAGTAGAGCTGTTTTTAGCCCTTATAGGCCTGTTGTTCCTAGAAATTTATAACCATGTGGAACATGTACTGTTTTGTGCCTATACACCTACAAAGTTGAAAAAAAAAAAATGTTTTTTCTCATTCATTTAATGCCTAACTTGTTTGTTTACATCTACCAAAATATATATGAAATCAAAAGCAAATAAACTATTTGAAAACATTGATGCCGACCTCTCCTGGCTTCTTTTTTTAAAGAAGCCAACTTGTGTCAATATTCTTCGAAGATATGTATTTGAAAAATGCCACCTAGCGAAAGATAATGCTACGCCACTGTCTCCCGAAAATACATGATGAAATAATGGTTTTTATCCGATCTATATTCAGGTTTCGTGGGAGGTGCATGGAATGCTTATCACTGTTTTAGTTGTGTTTGTGACAAGTTCAAAAACAAGAATGGACAGCTCAGAAAGTGCTATCTGAGCTTTGATCTTCGTCGTAAGCTATGCGTTGGGTTTTATCTTTTAAAGGGGAAAAAATACAGTTTCGGCTGCGCAAAAAAGGAAGTAACTCTTATTTGTGACGTACCATTATTCTGCTCAGAGTAGCTGTCCTTTGTAATCTTGTCTTCCCTACGCTCGCGCCTCAGTTTCATTTGAATACTCATTTCTTGTTTTTTTTACTTATTGTAAAGGGGTAGGAAAATCAAATTTTTCCTCTGTTGTGGCATAAAAATTATAGGGATAAAAGGAAAGAAACATACTGGCGAAGTTTACAGTTTAGAGTAAATGAAACAGGTATTTTCAGTCAAGAAAACGATCTTAAATGATTGTTGCAACTTCGAGATTGCAAGTGTTATATCAAACCAAACATCAGACAGTGCTCATCTGATATTTAGACTGGATATTTTGTAACGACTGGATCCATATTCACCAACCATTCTGAAGAACAGTCCTGGTCTTATTCACAAGAATTTCTAGAATTGAAAGTAAAACAACCCCTGATTGGCTAAACCAAAGTTGTTTAGCCGATTAGAAGTTTTACTTTCTAGATCCAGAACATGAATAGGAATGAATTTAAGAATGGTTGGTGAATACAAGCCCTCATCTTGGTCAATACTGTCTGTAAATGCACTTAGGCCAGCTCAACTCATCTGAGCATAAAATTTAAAACTTACTTCAACCTACATACCTCCCATGTACTGTATTTGCTACACGCAACATAAACTTGCCTTTTCAGCCAATGTAAATCAAGATCAGACTGCTCCATTTTGATCTACACTGTCCGCAAAAGATCAGTGAGTCGCGCTTAGCAGCTTAACGTAGCGACAAGGGCGACAACAAGGACCTTTGCAGACGGCATAGACCAAGATCAGACTGCACGGAGCGTGCTCGCTGATCATGAATCTGAAAACGTCCGCTTTTAGACAAGCCTATAGGCTAAGGGCGAAAACAATCACTTTTGTGGACGGCATAGATCAAGATCAGACTATACGAACGATCTGTACCGCCCACTTTCAGACAAGCCTAAGGTTAAAAAAAATCTTAGTTACAGTGGATTATATTTTCAGCCATCGAAAAAAAGGTTATATCTAGTTTATTTTGTCAACTCAAATATACACAGGTGTTGAGATACGATCCTAGCTAAAACCATATAAGACGTACAGCCCCTCCGTTACCGCCCCCTCTGTATTTTTTATTTGTTTGTGCGTGTGGGGGAGTCTATTTTTAGACTAGCGAAGCTAGTCTATAGGCATCAAGATTGACCTAGAGTCAAAGTAAACAAAAAAGCCCACAGTTGCCAAATACTGCCTCACAGAAACATACTTCTTTGTGTTATAAATTTTAATTCTGTTATATATGACAATTTTGACAAAAAACCACTAAATCTGTACCACTCCAATTTGAATATGTCGTCTTACAAAGTAATAAACTGAACAAGATGTCATTTACAAGGTACAAGATCTTTGCTTATATGTAAATTAAATAACCTATGCAAAGCAGAGAATCACTTTTTCCTACACCACTGTAACATTATGAATGAATCTATTATAGATACACCTAGGTAACTTGTAGCAAATCCCACTTACATTAACCCTCACTGGACAGGGAACTCTTGTCATTCCTTCAGTCAGTCATTATTTAGATCATTGTGTACAGTTAAACTGTCATTCTAGTCTTGAATATTAATCCTTTACCAAACAATCCAAAGTTTTAACGATAATGGGGAAAAATCCCTTTGAAAACATAGCGGGAAAAGGAGAAAATGCTGGTAAGCATCATTTTCTCCTTCTTCCACATTGTTTTCTACCCTTTTGGAATCAGGTTTCATCAGTTCAGCCACTTTTAATTTATGGTCTGCAACAGCTTTGAATTTGGACTGGCGTAAAATTTTTCGTTTTGTAAAGAGAGTTAAATAGTTAACTACATCTTGTGCCATTGGATATTGACTAATTGATTGCAAGGTGTTTAACGCCGTTTTCAACATTATTTCAGTGATATTACAGCGGCCAGATCACCTATGCATGCTTTCCTGGAGTTTCTTTTACCAGCAATACCGCGACTCAATGACGTTTTGCGGACAGTGTGGATTAAGATCAGACTGCGCAGAGCATGCAGTCTGATCTTGGATCTACACTGTCCTATAAGAGGATATATTATTTTCTCCAAAATGTAACTTTGAAATAGCAATATTCAGGTGTTTACCATCGGCTTGAAAGTTTTGGTTAACATTTTTAGCAGGTTAAGGGTTAAACTTAAACTGGATTACAGTAAACCAATAGTACGCATAGCCCCAGCAGCTCAGTCGGTAGTGTACAGGACTTGGGAACAGGAGGTCGCTGGTTCGATCCCCGACTCGGCAAATTTCTTTCCGAGGATTGATGATAGTCATTGTGACAGGATTCATTTCTCTCTCACGTTTCGATGATGGTTATAATATAAATGTGGGAAAGCAGCCAGTGGCTTGAAAAGAATATTGTGAAGAGTACTGGTAAAAGAAACTCCAGGAAAGCATGGATATGTGCACTGTCCACTACTACATAACTGAAATAATGTTGAAAACAGGGTTAAACACCATACAAACGATCAATCAAATTCGCTAGTCTGTCAGTACTTTCAGTACTTTGATTCAACATTAAATTTGTCCGATTGCGCGCATAAATTCCTACACCTATAACACAGTCGTCACAACTCGGCCGATTCCGAGACAATTACATTGTTCCAGAAGACAGTGTTTTGGACCTGACCGTACTAAAGTTGTTCAAAAGATTTGCAGGAGCCCGCCAGGGTAGCACAACGGTTTGCGTATCTGACTCGTGACCAGGTGGTTGCGAGTTCGATCATACCCGATTGAGGCATACTTTCTTCCCGGCGGTTTTTCGCCGCTCACCTCTGATGCATGTGGTAAAGTAGTCAGTGACTTGGAAAGAAAGTCGTGTCAGTACTGGTGTGAGAAAACTAGGAAACACATGCGTAAGTGCACTGACCGCCGTGATATATATACCATAGCTGTTAAAACGGGGTTAAACTCCAATACAAACAAACACAACATTTGCAGACGATAAATGTATTGCAGCTCAATTGATGGGAGTAGCATACTGTACTTAGTCAATTGAATTAGTAAAAAAGTTTGAAGTGCATAGAAAATGTTGAAAATACTTTCTATATAAGGCATAAGTATAGATCTTGTGAATCACTCCAAAGATTATAATTTGAGCCATTCTCTTGCAAAAAGGGCTTTATGCATCTCCGTGATGCATGGTAACAAGCAAGTCATCATGGATCCATAAAGTCCATTTTGTCTAACAAACGACTGAATCAAGAGGTAGGCTGGTCCCTTGACATACAGAAAATTGACCAATAGCGAAAAGTTTCGGTCCAGGTCAGCTTGCGCGAACTGTACGGGCTGACCTGGGTCGATATTTTTCGCAGATGCATTAAGCCCCTTTTTACAGAGCATGGCTCATTTATATGAGTCAACAAAACTTTTTATGCGGTATATAGGACAATGCAATTATAACTTCCTGGTTCGGGGTTTATCCATACCTATTTTACGGTTTGTACACAAGTTATATGCATCCAAAGTACTGTATACAGAATATAATACAGTGTTAAGCTTTAATACGGATAAGTGAAGCAGGCTATCATTAAATAATAAAGCTTTGGTATGGTTAGCAACCAGTGTATTCTGAACGACAAATAGCTAGACTTCGTGGGAAAAAAGATTTTATTTTGGGATACACTATCATCTCTTTGAAAAAGACAGTTGTATTACAGTGATAACAGATGACCAGAGTTCTTCAACTTGGCAAGATACTACCGAAAATTTAAGGTAAGAAAGCTATATTTCTCCTTAACTAGTCAACAAACAACACTAATTAAGACTTGTACAAAATGAAGAGATTTCCAGACAACAAATTGCACGAGTATCGAATGACTGGATTGCCGTATGGAGGGTATAAAACATTGTTGAAAATGGTGAAAATGCTGGTTACTAGTATTTTCTCCATTTTCTCCTTTTTCCACAGTGTTTCATAAGCCTTCTTCCTTGGCGCTGTCAAACTTTTGGACCATTTGATAAAGGGTTAACTCTTTACCAAACGACAAAATTTTAGACTGGTCCAAATTGAAAGCATTTGCAGACGACAAATTAAAGGTAACCTAAATCACAAAATTTGTTCTAATAGGGTAGAAAAAATTATGGGAAAAGGAGAAAATGCTGGTTACCAGCATTTTCTTCTTTTCCCACAATGTTTTCAGAAACCTACCTTGGGGTCGTTAAAAGTCGATATTGTGTGGTAAAGGTTATCTCATAATCTCATGTAAAAAATTGCAGCAGAAGACAAAAACATTGTAAAATATGGATGATAACAAAATATGGCACACACACAATGTTTTGTACACTATCAAAGACAAATAACATTTCTGAGCCAAATTTGGTTTATCAGCTGCAAATGCATTAAATTTGGGCAAGTCGGAAATTTTGGTGTCTTGTAAACAAAAAAAAAATTAATACTCATGCAATCATTTGAAAGGATGACCCAGCCAATGACAGGATTTGAACCCAGAGATGCCAAATGTGTTCATATGCACTAGTACCGCCCCTTTTTACTTGATATCTTGTATACCAGGCTTGTGAAAACATGTGAAAATGATGTGGCAAAAAAAAAAAACTGCTGGTCACAAGCAATTTTGACCCTCATAATGTCCACATAACATGCAGTCTGATCTTTAATCTACACTGTCTGCTTCTAATAAAGATGAAACATTCTGAACAAGAATAGCCTTATAATTCCAATAATTTGGGTCTCGTAGACTGAGATGAGACTATCCCTTGGGTTTATAGGGTACTCTTTGGGTTATGACTAAGTGTATGATTTGCTGGATTCCTACACAGTGTATTTGACCTAGAAGATATCTGATAAGACTATTGAATAAGATGAATAAAAATAGAGCCAGCGTCATATGAAAAAGAAATTCAAGAAGAAGCCAAGTACTTTTTTAATGAAGTAGATTTTTAAAAATGCTATATTGTCTCTTTTTTTTTACAGAAATTTGATATACCATTCAGACATAACTGCTTAGTCTTGGTTGTGGTAAAAAATAAAGTTACAGGTTAGAGAACTGACAGCCTAAACATTGTCAGTCAGTGCCAAAAACAACTGATTGATTGATTGTATGGTGTTTAATGCCGTTCTCAATATTATTTCAGTTATATCGCGGAGGCCAGTGCACCTATTCATGCTTTCCTGGAATTTCTTTTACCAGTACTCGGCACAATATTCTTTCCAAACCACTGGCTGCTTTCCCACATAGCCATTGTCGAAACAATGGTCAGCGGTGGGAGAGGAATGAATCCTGTTGCAATGACTATCATCAATCCTCGGAAAGAAGTTGGCCGAGCTGGGGATTGAACCAGCGACCTCCTGTTCTTAAGTCCTGTATGCTACCGACTGAGCTACGGGGCCCTGCAAAAAAAAAAAACTGAACCACTGTGTTGTGTTTTAATAGAGAGGGCTTGTAAAGTACCCATGAAAAAAAGAGGAAATATCAGACATCTATCCAGGTTTTGTCCTATATTTTTTGGCATTATCCAAGCATTTTAACCTTTGACGACACAATCCCAACTTTTTACGACCCCAAGAAAGAAAGAAAGCTTTCGAAAACATTGTGGGAAAAGCAGAAAATGCTGGTAACCAGCATTTTCTCCTTTTCCCACAATGTTTTCTTCCCATCCCAAAACAAATTTCGATTTCTGAGTTACATTTATTATATGGTCTGCAGCTGCCTTCAATTTGGACAAGTCTACAAATTTTGTAATGTTGTAATGAGTTAATGGCGATCACAGAATATAAAGGGACATGTATTCAGTGTTTGAATTATATTTCCTTTTCAAATTTCCTAAATCAAAATCCTCTTTCAAGTTGTATAAATAATAAAGTTGCAAAAGTGCTTTCTCTCAAGGTTTTTTTTTTTCCATTCCACAATATGTAAGTCTTTCAACAACCTTTTAACCCTTTACAATGCAATTCTGAGTTTTAACAACCCTACGAATAAGTCATATTGAAAATGAAACATTGTGAGAAAAGGAGAAAATGCTGGTAACCAGCATTTTCTCCTTTTCCGGCAATGTTGTCTACTCTATCACAGACAAATCAACTGAGTCACCTTTAATTTGTTCCATGCAGATGCTTTCAGCCTCAGCAAGTCTGGAATTTCATTATTTGGTAAAGAGTTAAAGCTTGAAAATATGTGTATGATAAGAAAGTTTGAACACTGTTTTTCCCTATGGATGTGTTATTTATGTTATGCTGGTGTCCAGCATTTTCTCCTTTTTCCACAATGCTTTCTACCCGTTCCAAAATAAATTTCAAGTTTTGGGCCATGTTTATTTTGTCATCTGCAAATGCTTTCAATTTGGACTGGTTTAAAATTTTGTTGTTTGTGAAGAGTAAAGGGTTATTATCTTCAGTATCGACAAATTGATTGAGATTGAGTGCAATTACAAAATTGGCAAACACTAAGGTAATTAGACTTGTGTTTTATTCAGTCCCCTTTACCGTGAGATTGCCATGGACAAGTGTAACCTTTAACTCACAGCATAAATCAAGATCAGAGTGTCCAAATCAAACAGGTGTGCAATCTGATCTTTGATTTTCACTGTCTGTTTTCTTGGCGAGATATTTCATCCAAAAAAGCCTTCAAATTGCAACAAATGTTAAGTATCCTCTAAATAAAACTGGATGCCAACAAACATTGCTGAATCTTTGCAAATGCCATATTTTGCAGGCTGGTGTAAATAATCTATTGAAAAGGCCAAATTGGACTTAGGCAGTTAATCATTTTTTGCGCAAAACACTGATAGACAATCAAAAATGTTTTTTTCCTGCACTCGTACAAAAACTGGCCTGTCAGTTTCAGCAAAACTGATTATGTAATTACTGTTTTAAAAGAAGCAATTTTTTTTCTGCAACCAACTTGTCTTGAGGCAAACCTGCATTTTCTCCTTTTCCAACAATGTTTTTCAACCTATTCAAGGACAGATTACATTTTGTTTGCTGAACTGAATTTGTTGTCTCTAAATTAAAGCACCCAGTTTTGACAAGTCTAAAATGTTGTTACCAGGCAGAAACTTAACTCTGTACCACACAACAAAAGTTTTGACCTGTCGAAACTCAAGGTACTAAGGGCTGATTGATAAGTTGTGAACCTCATTTGTAGAGAATGACTTTTAGTGGGGATATTGCATTATTTTTCAACATAAACCCCTTCAGTATCTATACACTTTTGACAGCAATGTTAAAGGGCCCCAATGCCTCTAAAGAAGATCTTTCCTTAACCTTTCAAAAAGTCCTCTTCTGCATGTATGACATCATCCTCTGACCAAAAGCGGGTACTGGAGTTGCCCTTTTCAAGTTTGGAAATAGATGAAAGTCTGATGGAGCTAGATCAGGTGAATACTCAATCAACTCAAAGACCTGTGAACAGGGGCATTGTCCTTGTGGAACAGCACACCTTTACTTACTGAGTTTCTATGTTGCTCGAGTTTGGTATTTTCTCCAACTGCTGAAGAAGTGATGCATAATATGTGCCATAAATTGATGGTCCCTTTTGCAGATAACCTACCTCAACAATACCATTAGCATACCGAAAAACCAGTCCTGAAGGACAAGTCTTTGCCCTCTTTGGTGGGGGTGAACCAGTGTGCTTCCATTGTTTAGGCTGTTGTTTCGCCTGTTGGGTGAAATGATAGACTCATGTTTCATTCATAGTCAGAAACCTCTCTGGAATCTGCCTCTAAAAGGTTTAGATTAGTAGGCTACAAAGTCTGCCTATTATGCCTATGATCAACTGTCGTAAGTCTTGGTATCCAGCTGGTTGAGAGCTTTCTCAGTGCAAGATCTTCTGTGAGATTAGAATGTACTCTTTCGTGTGAAATCCCAACTGTACTGGCTACCTCCCTGTGACTAGTGGCTGTCAGCCATAACAAAATCATGGACTTCACTGACCATTTCTGGAGTTGTGATTGTGACAAGCCTAAACAGGCTCTGCCTGCCACACTTAAATTCTGTTGCCCACCTTCTGAGGCATATTCATGAAGTTGCTATCATATCAATATGGATATCCTCAGGTGCTAGACCTTTCTTATGCAAATATTGAAATCTCTGCTCTTTCAGCAGTTTTGTCCAGTTTGTAAAAGTCACGCGCCTTCTTTACTTTAGAGTGCTAACTCTTCGACATAAACTGACCAAATTACACTAGTCTTTGGGTACACAGCTCTAACCCGAAAAGCACCTTTCACAACTATAGTTGCTTTTGCAGCCAGTATAGATCAATATCAGACTATACAAAATGTGCAGTCTGATCTTTGATCTACACTGTCCGCTTAGCTGAAACATTCTGAACAAGAGCAAACTTATACATGTAATTGTAATTATTTAGGTCTAATTTTAGACCGAAAGTATCTGTCAGCGCCCTTAAGGACATCCCTGCTTAACTCTTTACCAAACAACAAAGTTTTAGCAGAAGACAAAATAACTGTGACTTAAAAACTGAGATATTCTTTTGACAGGGTAGAAACATTGTGGGAAAAGGAGAAAATGCTGGTTACAAGCATTTTCTCCTTTTCCAACAATGTTTTCAAAAGGCTTCTTTCTGGGGGTCGTTAAAAGTCGTAATTGTGCGGTAAAGGGTTAACCCACAACTTATCTGTCAGCCTTCCCACTTGCAGACAGTAATTAGAGGTGGCTCAATTAATTGAAACTGTATTTGGAAAGGTAGAAAACATTGTGTTAAAGAGGAGAAAATTCTGGTTACCAGCATTTTCTCCTTTTCCCACAATACTTTTCGAAGCTTTCTTTCTCGGGGATGTTAAAACTCATGGTTGTGTGGTAAAGGGGTAAAACAATGAGAAGCTGGCACAAGCTGTGAATTTTTGTATGCAATTAACCCTTTACCACCCAATCTCGACTTTTAAATACCCTGAAAAAGAAAACTTTTGAAAACATTGTGGAAAAAGAAGAAAATGCTGGTAACCAGCATTTTCTCCTTTTCCCACAATGTTTTCTACCCTATCAGAGAGCTTAACCTCATTTGTACCAATTTTGAATTTGTCTTCTGCAGATGTTTTAAATACAATAGAGTCTATAATTTGTTGTTTGGGAAAAGGTTAACACAAGGAAGAACTTGCTTGCTTTGACCATGACTGCAATGACGATGTAGTCTAAAAAAGGAAGAAACACCAAGTTAGATAGATGGTTTCAGTGTAGAAAATTCATTTGAACACAGTATTTTGCGTTACTTTAGACAATGTTTCAGTTATTATTTCTATAGACCTACAAGATGACCAGATACCAGCGATTTTGATTTTGACAAACTTCAAAATCTGTAAAGGTCAACCTATTAACTCTTTACCAAATGACAAAATTTTAGACTGGTCCAAATTGAAAGCATTTGCAGACAACAAATTAAATGTGGCTCAAATGAAGAAATTTGTCCTTGATAGGGTAGAAAACATGCTGGTTACCAGAATTTTCTCCTTTTCCCACAAATTTTCAAAAGGCCTTTCCACTAGGGTCGTTAAAACGTGGGATTGTGCGGTAAAGGGTTAAAGAAGAATTATGTGCCTTTGGTTGAGAGCCAAGGTATTTAGTTCTGTTTTTAAAACAAAATAAGAGACACTTCTGTGGCTCATTTTTATTGGTTGAATTTCTCTTCAAGGAATTCGAAGTATTGTATCTATTTCATCAGGAAGAGTTATTGCTCAGAATGGTTTTCAATAGTATTTTTAATCTTAAAGCACGTAATAAACCTAAAGGGCATCTTCAGTCTAGAGTAAGACTGAGATAACTACAATTTCGTGGTTGTTTTTTGCCACTGCTGTTTCAGCAAAGTGGACCTTGTAGATCGAAGATCAGACTGCATGTTTGGTGCAATCTGATCTTAGTCTACACCAGCCCTAAAGGCAACTATAGTTGTGAAAGGTGCTTTGAGGGTTAACAGTACTTCAGCACACTCAGTGAACCTATATTCCAGGTCATTTCCTGAGTTTCTGTACCCCAACCAAACACAACATTCTTTCTTATCCACTTATAGCTTTCCCAATTAAACAAGTTTGAAATGATGTTAAGGGATGAGAGAGGAATAAATCCTATCACAGAGACTTTCATCACTTTTTTCATCCGAAAGAGTCTTAGTCTTAAATTTGGGTGTAGGACAAAAGGCCCATAGCACAAAAGCCCCACAGACAGAAATCCCCACCCCCCCTGGACAATTACCCCATAGAAAAAATGCCCCATGTTATTTAAGTCTTTACCACACAGTCCCGACTTTTGACGACCCTGTTAAAAGAAACTTTTTAAAAACATTGTGGGAAAAGGAGAAAATGCTGGTAACCAGCATTTTCTCCTTTTCCCACAATGTTTTCTACCCTTTCAAAATCAAATTTCATTTTTTTTTTCAGTCACATTTATTTTGTCGTCTGCAAATGCTTTCAATTTAGATCAGTCTAAATTTTTGTCGTTTGGTACAGAGTTAATACAGAAACATGTTAACAGCAATTACTTCATATCCTCTAATTAGGGATAGATTATCAATTATGTTTCTAGAAACAGGGAAAATGTTTTTGGTGTTTGAGTGGATAAGTAATTTCTCATAATCTTCATCATGTTTTTCAAATGACTTGATAATGATAATGACTTGAAATATAACATTATGTGAAAACACAAGTTGAGCAATGACTCCTGTTCTACAATGTTTTGAAAAGAACAGGAGGGATTGTTTGATGAATGTTGAACATTATTTTCTGTTGTTTATTCCTATTTTACAAGCAAATTTTCAAATATATGATTAGGTCAGTCAGAGATTTAAGACAACAAATAATAACACTCTAACAAAATCAGGTCCTATTATCTACTTTTTGTTTGTTATTGATGGTATTTTGTGATTCTAGATAGAATGAAATTTTAAATCTGCAATATTAAACCAGTCAATTAAATCTCTTTTACAACCTGCAACAAGCAAAAAAGTCAGAACATAAACAAAATTAAATATCATTGGGCTTCTGACCATATGGGGCTTTTGTCCTGTGTGGCTTTTTTCCGTACATGTAGTTAGTATAAATACATTCATTTTTTGACTTCACTAGTTTTTAACAACATATTGATAGATGTCAATAACTTCATTTAGGTTATTGTTGTTGTTGATAATTGATTTTCATGAGTTCAGCCTTGTTAATGACCATGCAATGAACAGTATTTCAAAACTGAAACATCACTGATACTACGAGGCTAGATGAAATCGGAGTGTTGTGATGAATGCTAGGTTCTAGTGAAGAGTTAGAGAGACATCATTTTTGAACCTCTGAATTTTTTCCTCTTTTTTTCTTCCCAGTTGGTTCTACTAACCAGTGATTGCAGGAGATATTCTAAATATTTATTACCCTTTTTAATCCTGAATAAATGGAATCAATGTTAAATTAAGCAATAGGACCAACATACTTCACTATGCAAAACTTTCAACCTTTTATCACACAATCCAGTGTTTTGATGACCCTAAATAAGAAGCCTTTTAAAAACATTGTGGGAACAGGAGAAAATTCTGGTAACCAGCATTTTTTCCTTTTCCCACAGTCTTTTCTACCCTTACAAAAAAAAAAAAAAAGGATTCTTTAGTTGAGCAACATGTAGTTTGTTGTCTGCAGATGCTTTCATTTTAGACCAGTCTAAAATTCTGTAGTTTGGTAAAGAGATTAACTGCCACTCTATAAAATATCTTGGCACTTGCAAAATGAGTACAAAAAACATTGAAAAGTCATACCACATGTTGATTAAATACAAATTTCTAAAACTGAAATTTTATTGAAATAAAACTGAGTACCCTATTTTATTACAATTTGTTGATTTTGTCCATTGGCATTACTGTAATTCAACAAATCAGGTGGTGGTGGTTTATGAGTTTCGCTCATGCAGTGAGCAAAATAACAAATTATTTTTGCCCACACTATCTCAACCTGATCCTATGAGCCATGCTCTGGCAAAAGGGAGTTTAACTTTCGGCACCAAATAAATAAACGCGACTTCTTTCGGTGGCTGTAAATGCAATCAGCAGAGACCCAGAAAGATTTTTATCATAGGGGCTTGACTAATTAAGCGGATGGTACAGATCAAAGATCAGACTGCACATTCTGTACAGTCTGATCTTGATCTGTGCAGTGTGCAAAAGTCCCTGTATTTGCCTATGGCACTGAAAGGGTTAACTCTTTACCAAATGACAAATTCCAGACTCTTCAAAACTGAAAGCATCTGCAGATGAAAAATTTGAAAGTGATATGAATGAACCAAAGTTCTTTGACAGGGTATAAAAACAAGGTAGGAAAAGGAGAAAAAACTCAAGTCTCATATTTTACTCAAATCTGCTAATGGTCCCAGGTTCTGACTTACGTTCATTTTGTTATTTGAGACACATTTCAGCAACATTAACCCTTTCCCAAACAACAAAAGTTGGACTGGTCCAAATTGAAAGAGTTTGCAGACGACAATATTAAAATTTGATGAAAATGGTAGAAAGTTCTCAATAAGGGTAGAAAACACTGTGGGAAAAGGAGAAATTGCTCGGTACGAGCAATTTCTCCTTTTCCCACAGTGTTTTCAAAAGACTTGTGTTGCAGACATGTTAAAACCAGGGCTTGTTTGGGAAAGGGTTAAAAGACTGTAGTAACATTCTCAAATCCTGAGTTGACCCTGCATTTCAGACTCAACTAAGTGAAATAAATAGAATCAGATAAATTATCTGACTTAAGTCCATTACTTTGCTGAGTTGAGTTTGAAAGATGTCAGTATAGGACTTAAGAATGTTACAGAAGTCTGTTAATGTTAGTGAAATATGTCTGGAGTAACAAACTCAACTTTAGTCAGAAAATAAGTCTGTTTGCTGATTTGAGTAAAATAACATACTTAGTTTTTCGCAAAACCATCCCCTGGTTATGTTTAACTTAATGCCACCTGTCAAGTGGTAGTGGCCATGGGCAAGGCACAGTATTGCCCGAAACCTAGTATGACTGAAACCGAGGAATCATATGAATAAATGACCTCTCACTGTGATACGGCTGAAATACTGTGACGAGTGGCATAAAACATTCACAGAAACAAATCAAGCGTTTTACCTTTTTGTCTCTTGTACTTTCTGATTGGTTCAAAGAAATGCTTAGAAAATTGTGGGTATTTGGTGAAGTGATTTTAGAGAAAACAGCGCGAAATCTAACCTGAGATAAAGATAAATGACAAATGCTGCTAAAAAAAGTATGAATGTTTCTTTTAAACATGATACTTTTGTTATGTGAATTCAACAACATTTCCTTATATGGACAGAACAGGTAATAATACTACAATAACTCTTTTATGCCATATAAAGTTTTAACATATAGATGGGCAAGTAAATGAAACTGACACAGTCAGTGAACCTTTCCAGCGTTTAATGACTATGAAAAAGAAGACTTGTGAAAGCATTGTGAGAAAAGGAGAAAATGCCTCATTTTCAGAGTCATGTTTAATACCCTTGAAAAAACAAATTCTGTCACTTGGGCAACATTTAACTTGTGTGTCTGGAAACACTTTCAGATTGGACACGTATAAGATTTTGTCATTTATTAAAGAGTTTTATAATCTTGATTCTGCAAATTTAAGCCTGTCTTCCTCATTATAAATCTGGGATTATTGTACAGTGTAAATTCTGAAGAACAGACTGCATGATGGAAACTTATGTTAGTTTTACATGGTTCTCTGACTGTTTAGACCAATTACGGTGTATTACAGTCTGAAGAAAATACAAAATGTACGAGGGTCTGTGTTTTTAGCTCACCTTAGCACAATGTGCTAAAGGTGAGCTATTGTGATCACCCTATGTCTGGCGTCTGTCGTCCGTCGTCCGTCAACAATTTCTTTAAACATCTTCTTCTCCTAAACCACTGGGCCAATCTTGATGAAACTTGGCAGGGATGGTCCTTGGGTGAAGCTCTACCAAAATTGTTCAAAGAATTGAATTCCACCAACAACTCTGGTTGCCATGGCAACAAAAAGGAAAAAAAAGCAAAATCTTTGAAAATCTTCTTCTCTGAAACTAGAAGGCGCGGAGCTTTGATATTTGGTATGTAGCATCTCCTAGTGGACCTCTACTAAGTTTGTTCATTTGGTGCCCCTGGGGTCAAAACTGGCCCCGCCCCGGGGGTCACAAGTTTGAGCATAGTAACAAAGAAGGAAAGCTTTAAAAATCTTCTTCTCTGAAACTTGAATGTGTAGAGCTTTGATATTTGGCATGTAGCATCTCCTAGTGGACCACTACCAAGTTTGTTCATATGATGCCCCTGGGGTCAAAACTGGCCCCGCCCCGGGGGTCACAATTTCCAACATAGGAACAAAGAAGGAAAACTTTAAAAATCTTCTTCTGTAAAACTAGAAGGCATAGAGCTTTGATATTTGGCATGAAGCATCTCCTAGTAGACCTCTACCAAGTTTGTTCATATAATGCCCTTGGAGTCAAAACTGGCCCTGCCCCGGGGGGTCACAAGTTCGAACATAGGAACAAAGAGGGGAAACTTTAAAAATCATCTTCTCTGAAACTGGAAGGCATAGAGCTTTGATATTTGGTATGTAGCATTGCCTAGTGGACCTCTACCAAGTTTGTTCATATGATGCCCCTGGGGTCAAAACTGGCCCCACCCTGGGGGTCACAAGTTTGAGCATGGTAACAAAGAAGGAAAACTTTAAAAATCTTCTTCTCTGAAACTTGAAGGCGTAGAGCTTTGATATTTGGCATGTAGCATCTTCTAGTGGACGTCTACCAAGTTTGTTCATATGATGCCCCTGGGGTCAAAACTGGCCCCGCCCCGGGGGTCACAATTTCCAACATAAGAACAAAGAAGGAAAACCTTAAAAATCTTCTTCTGTAAAACTAGAAGGCATAGAGCTTTGATATTTGGCATGAAGCATCTCCTAGTGGACCTCTACCAAGTTTGTTCATATGATGCCCTTGGGGTCAAAACTGGCCCTGCCCCAGGGTCACAAGTTCGAACATAGGAACAAAGAGGGCAAACTTTAAAAATCATCTTCTCTGAAACTGGAAGGCGTAGAGCTTTGATATTTGGTATGTAGCATTGCCTAATGGACCTCTACCAAGTTTGTTCATATGATGTCCCTGGGGTCAAAACTGGCCCCACCCCGGGGGTCACAAGTTTGAGCATAGTAACAAAGAAGGAAAACTTTAAAAATCTTCTTCTCTGAAACTTGAAGGCATAGAGCTTTGATATTTGGCATGTAGCATCTCCTAGTGGCCCTCTACCAAGTTTGTTCATATGATGCCCCTGGGTCAAAACTGGCCCCGCCCCGGGGGTCACAATTTCCAACATAGGAACAAAGAATGAAAACTTTAAAAATCTTCTTCTGTAAAACTAGAAGGCATAGAGCTTTGATATTTGGCATGAAGCATCTCCTAGTGGACCTCTACCAAGTTTGTTCATATGATGCCTTGGGGTCAAAATTGGCCATGCCCCGGGGGTCACAAGTTCAAACATAGGAACAAAGAAGGAAAACTTAAATTTTTTTTTTCTCTTAAATGGGAAGGCATAGAGCTTTGATATTTGGTATGTAGCATCTCCTAGTGGACTTCTACCAAGTTTGTTCCAAGGATGCTGCTTGGGTCAAAACTGGCCCAGCCCCTGGGATCAAGTTCGAACATAGGAACAAAGAAGGAAAACTTTAAAATTCTTCTTTTCTGAAACCGAAAGGTGTGGAGCTTTGATATTTGGTATGTTGCATCTCAGAGTGGACGTCTACCAAGTTTGTTCATATGATGCCCCTGGGGTCAAAACTGGCCCCGCCCCGGGGGTCACAAGTTCAAAGATAGGAACAAAGAAGGAAAACTTTAAATTTCTTTTTCTCTTAAACGGGATGGTGTAGAGCTTTGATATTTGGTATGTAGCATTTCCTAGTGGACCTCTACCAAGTTTGTTCATATGATGCCCCTGGGTCAAAACTGGCCCCGCCCCGGGGGTCACAAGTTCAAACATAGGAACAAAGAAGGAAAACTTTAAAATTCTTCTTTAAAACTGGAAGGCGTAGAGCTTTGATATTTGGTATGTAGTGATTCTCTTCTAAGTTTGCTGGCCCATCTAAGCGCAACAAGTTCATTGAGTTCAAAATTGGGTCATCTTGGGTCATAAACTAGGTCACTAGGTCAAATTAAAGAAATACCTTGTTGGCACTCTCGAGGCCACATTATTTGCTCAATTGCCTTGAAAATTAGTTAGAAAGTTTGTCTTTATAAAGTCTCACATAAGATTAATTTGGGTCAACTTGGGTCATAAACTAGTTCACTGGGTCAAATTAAAGAAATACCTTGTTTGCACTCTGGAGGCCACATTTATTGCTCAAATGACCTGAAATTTGGCCAGAATGTTTGTCTTGATGAAATACCAGATGAGTTTGGATTTGGGTCACCTGGAACCATAAACTAGGTTACTAGGTCAAAATAAAGAAATACTTTGTGGGCACTGTAGAGGCCACATTCTTTGCTTAATTGCCTTGAAAATTGGTCAGAATGTTTGTCTTTGTAAAATCTCACATGAGTCTGAATTTGGGTCAACTGGGGTCATAAACTAGGTCACTTGGTCAAATTAAAGAAAAAGCTAGTGGGCACTGTAGAGGCCACATTTATTATTCATTTGATTTGAAAATTGGTTAAAATGTTTCTTTTGATATACCGGTAGTCAAAGACCAGTTCAAATTTGGGTCATCTGGGGTCATAATCTAGATCACTAGGTCAAATTAAAGAAATATCTTTCGGGCACTCAAGGCCACATTTTTTGCTCAGTTGACTTGAAAATTGGTCAGAATGTTTGTCTTCATGAAATATGAGTTTGAAATTGGGTCACCTGCGTTCAGAAACTAGGTCACATGGTCAAATTAAAGAAAAACCTTAAAGGCACTCTACTAAGGTGAGCGACCCAGGGCCATCATGGCCCTCTTGTTTTTTAATAACGACACGTCAAAGAACTTAGATTATGAGTAATAACTTTCTATGAAAAAATAAAATATTCCCCTGAATGAGTGATATGCTGTGTCATGATTCTTTACCTTTTACCACACAATCACAACTTTTAACGACGCTGAGGAAAAAGCCTTTTTAAAACATTGTGGGAAAAGAAGAAAATGCTGGTAACCAGCATTTTCTCCTTTTCCCACAATGTTTTCTACTCTTCCCAAAACAAATTTCAATTTTTAAGTAACATTTATTTTTTTGTCTGCTGAAGCTTTCAATTTGGACCGGTCTTAAATTTTGTTGTTTGGTAAAGAGTTAAGCAACAGAGACATG
The DNA here is from genome assembly GCA_945859785.2 of Tridacna gigas. Lineage (NCBI taxonomy): Eukaryota > Metazoa > Mollusca > Bivalvia > Cardiida > Cardiidae > Tridacna > Tridacna gigas. Next base: position 26,987,244 of record OX244030.2, read on the forward strand.
CAGAGATGATTAAGTCCAAAACACTTGACATTTCACTTCAACAAATTAACTTTTCTTACAGCAGCTGGACTCATCCCCCATGTTGCTGACTCACTGAGGATTTTATTTGTTTTGAAATATTATGATGTAGGAGTCTATGGTCAGTGACGAAACACAGTATAGTAACTCTTTACCAAACAACAAAATTTTAAGTTGTCTTAATTGAAAGGTAGTTGTAGGATGGGCTTTTTTGCATATTATAGTTAATTTATTCCATTGATGTGATAAGCAGAATCATGCATTTTCTCACGCTCTTGCACTATGGATCATTCCCATTCACTTCTGCAGTTAGCTCAGAAAGTAGTCCGTCATCATGTGATATTTTCGTCACATGACCATAACTCAAAATGGCGACACAAACGCCGGTGAAAGAAAGACCAATCGATTGTTTTGTGTGCTGTTCAAACAGCATACGGCCAATCATACTTAGTGGTAGGAAATGTGAAAAAGAGGGATTTTCTGAAAAGCTTAAATGTCTTTTAAAGGACGATAACTTGTTTTTAGCTCACCTGAGCACGAAGTGCTCAAGGTGAGCTTTTGTGATCGCCCAATGTCCGTCATCCGTTGTCCGTCGTGCGTCGTCCGTCGTCCACAATTTCTTTAAACATCTTCTCCTCCTAAACCACTGGGCCAATCTTGATGAAACTTGGCAGGGATGTTCCTCAGGTGAAGCTCTACTAAAGTTGTTCAAGAGATTGAATTCCACCCATAACTCTGGTTGCCATGGCAACCAAAAGGAAAAAAATAGCAAAATCTTTAAAAATCTTCTTCTCTGAAACTAGAAGGCGTAGAGCTTTGATATTTGTAATGTAGCATCTCCTAGTGGACCTCTACCAAGTTTGTTCATATGATGACCCTGGGGTCAAAACTGGCCCCGCCCTGGGGGTCACAAGTTCAAACATAGGAACAAAGAAGGAAAACTTTAAAATTCTTCTTCTCTGAAACTGGAAGGCTTGGAGCTTTGATATTTGGCATGTAGCATCTCCTAGTGGACCTCTACCAAGTTTGTTCATATGATGTCCCTGGGGTCAAAACTGGCCTCGCCTCGGGGGTCACAAGTTTCGAACATAGGAACAAAGAATGAAAACTTTAAAATTGTTCTTCTCTGAAACTGGAAGGCGTGGAACTTTGATATATGGCATGTAGCATCTCCTAGTGGACTTCTACCAAGTTTGTTCATATGACGCCCCTGGGGTCAAAACTGGCCCCGCCCCGGGGGTCACAAGTTTCGAACATAGGAACAAAGAAGGAAAGCTTCAAAATTCTTCTTCTCTGAAACTGGAAGGCGTAGAGCTTTGATATTTGGCATGTAGCATCTCCTAGCGGACCTCTACCAAGTTTGTTCATATGACGCCCCTGGGGTCAAAACTGGCCCCGCCCTGGGGGTCACAAGTTTCAAACATAGGAACAAAGAATGAAAACTTTAAAATTCTTCTTCTCTGAAAATGGAAAGCGTGGAGCTTTGATATTTGGCATGTAGCATCTCCTAGTGGACCTCTACCAAGTTTGTTCATATGATATCCCTGTGGTCAAAACTGGCCCCGCCCCAGGGTCACAAGTTTCGAACAGAGGAACAAAGAATGAAAACTTTAAAATTCTTCTTCTCTGAAACTGAAAGGCGTAGAGCTTTGATATTTGGCATGTAGCATCTCCTAGTGGACCTCTACAAAGTTTGTTCATATGACGTCCCTGGGGTCAAAACTGGCCCCACCCCGGGGGTCACAAGTTTCAAACATAGGAACAACGAATGAAAACTTTAAAATCCTTCTTCTCTGAAAATGGAAAGCGTAAAGCTTTGATATTTGGTATGTAGCATCTCCCAGTGGACCTCTACCAAGTTTGTTCATATGATGTCCCTGGGGTCAAAACTGGCCCCACCCCGGGGGTTACAAGTTGCGAACAGAGGAACAAAGAATGAAAACTTTAAAATTCTTCTTCTCTGAAAATGGAAGGCGTGGAGCTTTGATATTTGGCATGTAGCATCTCCTAGTGGACCTCTACAAAGTTTGTTCATATGATGTCCCTGGGGTCAAAACTGGCCCCGCCCCGGGGGTCACAAGTTTCAAACGTAGGAACAAAAAGGAAAACTTTAAAATTCTTCTTCTCTGAAACTGGAAGGCGTAGAACTTTGATATTTGGTATGTAGCATCTCCTAGTGGACCTCTAAAACATTTGTTCATATGATGTCTATGGGGTCAAAACTGGCCCCGCCCCGGGGGTCACAAGTTCAAACATAGGAACAAAGAATGAAAACTTTAAAGTTCTTCTTCTCTGAAACTGGAAGGCGTGGAGCTTTGATATTTGGCATGTAGCATCTCCTAGTGGACCTCTGCCAAGTTTTTCATACAATGCTCCTTGGGTCAAAACTGGCCCTGCCCAGCGGATCACAAGTTCTAACATAGGAACAAAGAAGGAAAACTTTAAAATTCTTCTTTTCTAAACCTTGAAGGCATAGAGCTTTGTTATTTGGTATGTAGTGAACCTGTTCTAAGTTTGTTAGTCCACCTGAGCACAACATGTTCAGTCAGTTTGAAATTGGGTCACCTGGGATCATAAACTAGGTCACTAGGTCAAATTAAATAGATACCTTGTGGGCACTCTAGAGGACACATTTATTGCTCAAATGACCTGAAATTTGGTCAGAATGTTTGTCTTCATAAAATCTCGTATGAGTTTGGATTTAGGTCACCTGGGATCATAAACTAGGTCACTAGTTCAAATTAAAGTAATTCCTTGTGGGCACTCTAGAGGCCACATTTTTGGCTCAAATGACTTGAAAATTGGTCAGAATGTTTGTCTTGATAAAATCTCACATGAGTTTGAATTTGGGTCATGTGGGGTCTTAAATTAGGTCACTAGGTCAAATTAAAGAAATACCTTGTGTGCACTCTAGAGGCCGCATTTATTGTTCAATTGATTTGAAAATTGGTTAAAATGTTTCTCTTGAGGAAATCTATGATGAGTTCAAAAGTTCGTCACCTGGGGTCATAATCTAGGTCAAATTAAAGAAATACCTTGAGGGCACTCTAGAGGCTACATTTCTTGCTCAATTGACTTGAAAATTGGTCAGAATGTTTGTCTTGATGAAATATCAGATGAGTTTGATATTGGATCACCTGGGGTCATAAACTAGGTCATTTGGTCAAATTAAAGAAATACCTTGTAGGCACTCTAGAGGCCACATTTATTGCTCAAATGACCTGAAATTTGGTCAGAATTTTTGTCTTGATAAAATCTCGAATGGGTTTGGATTTGGGTCACCTGGGGTCATAAACTAGGTCACTAGGTCAAATTATAGAAATACCTTGTGGGCACTCTAGAGGCCACATTTTTTGCTCAGTTGACCTGAAATTTGGTAAGAATATTTGTCTTGATAAAATCTCAAATGGGTTTGGATTTGGGTCACCTCGGATCATAAACTAGGTCACTAGGTCAAATTAAAGAAATACCTTGTGGGCACTCTAGAGGCCAAATTTTGTGCTCAATTGACTTGAAAATTGGTCAGAATGTTTGTCTTGATAAAATCTCACATGAGTCCGAATTTGGGTCAACTTGGATCATAAACTAGGTCATTAGGTCAAATTAAAGAAATACCTTTTGGGCACTCTAGAGGCCACATTTATTGCTCAATTGACTTGAAAATTATGCTTGTCTTGATAAAATCTCTTGAAAAAATCTAGGACGAGTTTAAAATTGGGTCATCTGGGTCATAATCTTGGTCACTAGGTCAAATTAACGAAATACCTTGTGGTCACTCTTTAAGCCACATATCTTGCTCGACTGACTTGAAAATTGGTCAGAATGTTTGTCTTGATGAAATATCGGATGAGTTTGAAATTGGGTCACCTGGGGTCATAAACTAGGTCACTTGGTCAAAATAAAGAAATACCTTGTGAGCACTCTAGAGGCCACATTTATTTCTCAATTGATTTAAAAATTGGTCCAAATGTTTGTCTTGATAAACCCTACAAGAGTCTGAATTTGGATCATGTGGCGTCTTAAATTAGGTCACTAGGTCAAATTAAAGAAATACCTTGTGGGCACTTTAGAGGCCACATTTATCGTTCAATTGATTTGAAAATTGCTTAAAATGTTTGTCTTGATGAAATCTAGGATGAGTTCAAAATTGGGTCACCTGGGCTCATAATCTAGGTCACTAGGTCAAATTAAAGAAATACCTTTAGGGCACTCTAGAGGTCACATTTCATGCACAATTGACTTGAAAGTTGGTCAGAATGTTTGTCTTGATGAAATATTGGGTGAGTTTGAGATTGAGTCAGCTGGGATCATAAACTAGGTTACTGGGTCAAATTTAAGAAACACTTTGTGGGCACTCTAGAGGCCAGCCACATTTATTGCTCAATTAACTTGAAAACTGTTTAGAATGTTTGTCTTGATAAATTTTTTGATGAGTTCTAAATTGGGTCACGTGGGGTGATAAATTAGGTCACTAGGTCAACTTACGGAAATTCCTTGTGGATGCTCTAGAGGCCACATTTTAAGCTCAATTGACCTGACAATTGGTCAGAAATTGGATTATGCACGTTGAGTGAATTTCGCCTATTGACTCAGGTGAGCGACCCAGGGCCATCATGGCCCTCTTGTTTAATTTTTTTTAAAGTGTCATCATTCATGGGTGCAGCCATTTTTTTTTACAATTGGCGTAAGATTCTGATCAGTACAGAAGCTTGAAAAAATAGTTCCATTGTATACAGGTAAATTCATCAGTTTGAATGCACCTATAATGTATCCGGAATCATATTTCCTTTGTCTACTTTATTATGTTACACATGAAACAGTTAAACAGTAACAAAACATGTTTTTTACGGTTTGACAAGATTCTTGTCATTTAGCCCGTTGCAGAGATGTATGGTGAGAGTAACGAACGACAACTCTGCTTGGAGATTGGCATTTTCTATTCTGAATGACCATGTTATGCCCTTTGTCATATGTCTGTCCTTCAGTCATTTGGCAATTTTATATTGGCTCTATATCTTGAACCCCTTCTCTGGTATTTAAAATAGTTAACACACTATTATGTGTACACTTTGATGAGAAAATATAACATACAGAACAGATGTTTCGGACACCAGGTTCCAAGGTCAAGGTCACAGCATGGGGAGGGGGTCAAGGGTCACATGCTCTTAAATCATATCTGCTACATGTCTCTGAAACATGTTGTGTGATTTTTTTAATAGCTTCCTGTGGGCTTAGGGCTGAGTAAAATCTTGTGTCAGAACTCTTTACCACACAACAAATTTTTAGACACGTCCAAAGTTGGGATTATTCAAAGACAACAAATTAAATGTGCCTCAAATGATGAGGTATGTTTTGGAAATGGTAGTAAACTTTTGGGAAAAGGAGAAAATGCTGGTTACCAGCAATTTTCTCCTTGTCCCACAAAGTTTTCAAACACCTATTTCTTAAGGCTGTTGAAAGAACGGATGGTTCAATGGTAAAAGGTAAAGGAGTTCCCACAATGTTTTCAAAAGTCCTCTTCCTTTTGGTTGATAAAACTTGGAATTGTTTAGAAAGGATTTAAATGGATCATGATAATCTTATTTCATCTCTGGATTATCTCATGGAAGTTAAAAGTCTGACATATGTATTTCACAGTGCTCAGCACAATCAGGTCAACCACAGCTCACCTGTATGATGATCCAGTGAAGCAATATACAACCATCACAGTTCTCCACAGAATGTGCAGTCTGATCTTGGGTCAATACTGTCTGCTTTTTTTCACGTACATTCTGACAAAAATAGCTTTAAAGTTGCAATGGATGCATTTACTACTGACTGTGAATGCCTGTTTCATTTATTCCTTTAACCCTTCACCACACAATGCTGCCTTTTAACGACCCTGGAAAAGAAGCCTTTTGAAAACATTGTGGGAAAAGGAGAAAATGCTGGTTACCAGCATTTTCTCTTTTTTCCACAATGTTTTCTGTTGTATCAAAGAAAATATTGCACCATTTGAGCTACATTGAAATTATCGTCTGCAAATGCTTTCAATTTGGACAAGGCTAAAATTTTGTCGTCTGGTAAAGGGTCAACTCTTTATCAAAGACAAAATTTTAGACATGTTTGAATCGAAATCTCTTTCAGACAACAAATTAAATGCTACTCAAAAATTGAAATTTGTTTTTGGAAGAGTAGAAAAGATTGCGGGCAAAGAAGAAAATGCTGGTTACCAGCATTTTCTCCTTCTCCCACAATGTTTTCAAAAGTCCTCTTCCTTTTGGTGGTGAAAACACAACAATGGTTAACCCTTTTCCACACAAACCAGACTTTTAACGATCCTTAGAAAGAAGCCTTTTGAAAACATCGTGGGAAAAGGAGAAAATGCTCATAACCAGCATTTTCTTCTTTTTCCCACAATGTTTTCTACCATTCCCAAAACACTTTTCAAATTTTCAGTTGCATCTATTTTGTCGTCTGCAATTACTTTCAATTTTGACTAGTCCAAAATTTTGTCTTTTGGTAAAGAGTTAAAATTCTTGCTCCTTGTCCCACATAATCATATCAGATTCTCTTCAAATGAAATTTTTTCAGAGGCAGGGGCATAGCCAGGTGTAAAGCATAAAGGAAGCCCATGGCAATGAACTGGGTTGACCTTCTACTTATTCAGTAATTTCTTTCACCCTTATTTATCTCAAAAAGGCGTACTTGCAACAATTGATATTGGAAGCCAGAGGGCTTCAAGGCTTCCACCTGGCTATGCGCCTGATGGGTATACTGGAATCAGTTTGTCTGGCCAGGTTCCTGTTGTTCAGTCTGTCTGTGTACAAGAACATCGACAATTGTGTCCCAGTCATCTCTTTGCTGTCACAGTATTAAGACATTTAGAAACAATGAACAGCAGATGTGCAAGACACAATTTTTGCATGCCTGACTTACCACATGGCAAACTTTTAGACTCATCTGGGAAGGAATTTACATATGACAATTCAAATGGTGTTTCGGATGGTAGTATTTTTCCTTGAATAGGTTGAAAACATTGTGGGAAAGGAGAAAATGCTGGTAACCACAATGTTTTTAAGTCTTCTTTCTCAGGGTTGTTAAAACTCAGGATTGAGTGGTAAAGGGTTAGGCATTTAAGCATTATCTCTTCTTAAATTTAGGCATTTTGTCGAAAATACACATTCGGTTTACACTACTTTTTTTTCTACCATGGCTCTTGGGGGTTGGTATTATTTCTGTACTCGAGATCTGTACGTAACAATCCCATATGTTTAAAAAACCCTGGGGAAGACAGCTTTTAGAAACATTGTGGGACAAGGAGAAAATGCTGATTACCAGCATTTTCCAGCATTTTCTCATTTTCCCACAGTGTTTTCTGTGCTTTCAAAGACACACTTTATCATTTGAAACTCAATTTGTCCTCTGCAAATCATGCTATAAGTTTGGACAAGACATATATTTTGTCTTTTGGTAAAGGGTTATATAACTTTCTGTGACAGTTCTCATTAACTTGACTGTTTTCAAAGAAAAACTTGAGGTATTGTCATAGCCCTATCCTTGTCTGCATTGTGGTCCTGCAAAAACTTTGACATTTTTAATATCTCTGTCATTACTGAAGATATTTACTTCAAACTTGGACTAGTTGTTAACTATCAAAAAGGAAAACCCATACAACAGGGGCAGGTAACCATCAATATATGTTTGACACAGTTATGCCCCTTTTTCGACTTAAAATTTTCACTGATAACCGATCTATTTCTAAAAGCAACTGCAGCCAAGCGTTGGCACCCATTTGTGATGTTCTTGTTTGATATTACGTTGATAATGAGCTTGAAACCTGAAATAGACCATCAGATATTGAAATTTATGAATAAAGCATGATTTGCGATTATATACACATGTATAAGTGTACTTGATCAGGAAGTATCATGGGGAAATAAACAGCAAGTGGGAAAAATAATTGCTATGTATAGTAAACTTTAGTCACTTGATTCATAGAAATGTTGTTCATTTACATGTGAGCCACACTCTGTGAAAATGGGGCTTAATGCATCTCAGTGTTGCATTTTACCAAGCTTGTTGTCATTGGATTATGTACCCTTAAAATGCTTTTAATCTAGCAATTGACTGGATCAGGTGGTGTAATGGTCCTTTGGCCTGCAGAAAATTTAAAAATAGCAAAAAGTTTCGACCCATGTCAGCCTCAACAGACTTCGCAGGCTGACATGGGTTGATACATTGTGCAGAATTGCATTAAGCCCCTTTTCAAAGACCATGGCAATTATATGTATATTAACACTCTACCATGCGAAGAAACCCTAGACTTTTCTACATTGAAAGTACTTCAAGACTACACATTAAATGTGGGTCAAATTGAGATTATCTGGGATAAGGTAGAAAACATTTTGGGAAAAGGAGAAATGCTGGTAATCAGCATTTTGTCCTTTTCCCACAATGTTTTCAAAGGCTGACTTTCTCAGGGTTATTAAAACTCGAACTGTTTTGTATAGGATTAACCCATAAGGTGCCAAATAAACCCACTTGAAATTTTCAGTTTAGAATATGCCCTTGATAATTGCAATTTCTTGCTTGTTTTTTGTCTGTAGTGTTTCACCTTTTGTGAAGCGTGATCTTGATCTATAATGGAAACAAAGGCAACTTAAGTAGTGAATAGCACTTTAAGGGTTAACCAGTGGAGTGTCAGGTAGTGGTTTTGGCAGCGTAGATTGAGATCAGACTACACATTCTGCATCAACTTTGAGAAAAGGAAAAGTTGAGGAATATAAAACTTCTTTATGTAGATAAGTACTCTTAGCCCTAGAGGCCCAACAGTGGCCATAAGTAAACAGTGCAGGTATTAAAATGCATTTAATTTAAATCATACCATTTAAAAGAATTGAAAGAATTGTGAAGATGGCAATCTGTTATTGCGTGGTTAGTCCAAGTGTTATAGTCGCTGGTCGAAAAATGAATTTTAAGACTAGATTTAAAGTTGCCAGGTTGCTCTATCTTTTGTTTACTTTTTACCTGGTTTTGAAATTCATTTTTCTACCCATGACTAAGTTTGGGCAGACCGTACAATAACAGTTTGTCATCTTTACAATAATTTCCATACTTTTAAAACATATGAATTAAATTCAAATGCATTTTAACACTGCATTGTTTACTTTTGGCTGCTTCTTGGCCTTTACGTTGTTAGATGGAGCTTGTTGTAATTTAAGTTTGCTCAGGCCTCCAAGAGTAACTAGTAAGCCTACCTGATGGTGTCTATCAAAGATCAAATTGCATTTGTGCAGTCTGACTTTGATCAACATTGTCCACATATACTCACCACTAAACCCTTTCCCAAACAAGCCCTGGTTTTCACGTGTCTGCAGTACAAGTCTTTTGAAAACACTGTGGGAAAAGGAGAAATTGCTCATAACGAGCAATTTCTCCTTTTCCCACAGTGTTTTTACCCTTTTGGACAACTTCCTGCCATTTTCATCAAATTCAAAATTGTCGTCTGCAAACTCTTTCAATTTGGACCAGTCCAAAATTTGTCGTTTGGAAAAGGGTTAACACTTTACCACACAATCCAGACTTTTAATGACCCTAAGAAAGAAAGCTTTTGAAAACATTGTTGGAAAAGGAGAAAATGCTGGTTACCAGCATTTTTTCCTTTTCCCACAATGTTTTCTATCCTTCCCAAAATAAATTTCAATTTTTGGGTCACATTTATTTTGTCGTCTGCAAATGCTTTCAATTTGGATTAGTCTAAAATTTTGTCGTTTGATAAAGGGTTGAAACCTAACAATACTGGTATGTACATTGCATTTATTTTTTTTCATTTTTTCTTATTCTGTAGTTTTGGAAATGAGGACTGTTACTAACCAGTAATTTCCCTGTTGTCTGGTGAAGGACAGCTCCTGTATTAACAGAGGAACACTAGACCTAAAAGTGCAAGAAGTGGATTAAAGAATTGCATCAGTGGCAATGGCATCAATGTCTCAGAAAAAGGATCTTCTGATCTTGTATAACAGTGAAGATGCTGATGAATGGATACAATATTTAAAAGATCTCATCCAGATGGGGCTTGGAGATTCAGTGCAAAGTGACTGGAAAAACATTGAGGAATGCACCCAAGAAAATATAATGTCACTTTGCGGGCACTATCATTTATTGGTAGTGTTTGTGTCACCGAAAATGTTGGACAATTTGGAACTAGACACAGACCTTTTAAGGTCATTTATTAATGCTCAAAAAGATGTAGCGATGATTCGCCTATATATACATCAAGAAGATTTTGAAAGTGTTGTCAAAAATGAGTATCAACACACTGAGAAGTGGAAACTACTGGACATAACAAGCAATGAGTCAGAAAATGAGACAATGCTATCGGAATTAATGGATCGCTTACAGTTAGCTAGAACCCCACCCACTCCTTCTGCTGAGCCAAAAAGGAAATCTTCCCCTTCAGAGAGGAAACTGTCTTCCAGTGTTTTGAAAGCTATTAATCCAGAACAAATTAAAATTGTAAGTAGGATGTACAAGTAACAGATCATACCTCTCAAATGGATTTAACTCTTCACCAAATGACAAAATTTTAGACTTGCCCAAATTCAAAACATTTACAGATGACCATCAGAATGTGACTGAAAAATCAAAATTTGTGTTGGATTGGGTAGAAAATGCTGGTTACCAGCATTTTCTCCTTTTCCAACAATGTTTTCATAAGGCTTCTTTAACAGGGCCGTTAAAACTCGGGATTGTGAGGTAAAGGGTTGAGTATTCTTTGATTGAAAAATTTGTCGAAAAAAAAAAAAATTTTGGACAATTCAAATATTGAAAGTCATCGTTGCATTTTTACCCCTTGTGATTTGTTATGTACAGTGTTTTCATCAACGATCTCCTGCCATATACTGGTAATAAAAGTTTGTCCTAAACACCAATATCAGAACTATCAATTAACTCTTTACCACACGACAAAAATTTAGACTTAACCAAATTGAAAGCATTTGCAGACAACACTTTAAATGTGACTTAAACGATTGAATTTGTCTCTGATGGGGTAGTCTCAATAATGAGACGTTTGCAGTGCTTCTTTTCTTATTTGGACATTTACTCTGTACCAGAGGTGACCAATCAAAAACTAAAATTGCCGTTGGGGACAGTTATCTGTACTATCTGATAAAGTAGAAAACATTGTGGGAAAAGGAGAAAATGCTTGTTACCAATATTTTCTCCTTTTCCCACAATGTCTTCAAAAAGCTTCTTTCTCAGGTTTGTTAACTCTTTACCAAACAACAAAATTTTAGACTGGTCCAAACTGAAAGTATCTACAGACGACATATCAAATGTGGCTCAAAAATTGAAATTCCTTTTGTGAAGGGTAGAAAACATTGTGAGAAAAGGAGAAAATGCTGGTTACCAGCATTTTCTGCTTTTCCCACAATGTTTTCAAAAAGCTTTTTCTGCAGGGTTGTTAAAAGTCGGGATTGTGTGGTAAAGGGTTAAAAGTCGGGGTTGTGTGGTAAAGGGTTAACAAAGCTAAATGAGTCTTCCTATTACAAAGTTAGTAAAAGTTAGCTGTTACTATGTGAAATTAGTATCCATTCAAAACTTAAAAATAAATGTAACAGTAGGTTTAAAAATTTTAGACATGATTAAATTTGAAGCATCTGAGCACAGATGACAAATTGAAGGTCCGGCTCTAACGACTGGATTTGTTTTTAATAGGGTAGAAAACATTGTGGGAAAAGGTTATGAGCATTTTCTTTCATTTTCCCATGAAAATTTCAAAATTCTTCTTCCTCAGGGTAGTCAAAACTGCAGGTTGTTTGTTTGACCCTTAATGACACAGGCCCGATGACCAGGTTGAAGAAGGCCTTTGATTTGAAACCATTATGGGAAAAGGAGAAAATGCTGATAACCAGCATCTTCTCCTTTTCCCACCATTTTTTGTACCCTGTCAAGACAGAGATCTCCATTTAAGCTACATTCAGTATGTTGTGTGGAAAATTTAATGCTTTCAATCAAGTCCAAAATTTTGTCATTTGGTAAAAGGTTAAGGGTTTAATTATAGAAATACTTCTTTATAAATGATCTTTTTTTATGTAACATTTTGTTTCCTGCTTTGAACAAAGTGCCATGCTGTATATGAATGATTTTTTTTTTCCAGTTTGTTTCCCTTTGCTCTTGGATAAGTCTAAAACTAGCCCATAAATTATGATTAACCCTTTACCAGATGACAAAATTTTAGCCTTGTCCAATTTGAAAGCATTTGCAGAAGACAATTTCAATGTGACTAAAAAGTTTAAATTTGTTTTGGGAAGGTAGAAAACATTGTGGGAAAAGGAGAAAATGCTGGTTACCAGTATTTTCTCCTTTTCCCACAATGTTTTCAAAAGGTCCCTTTCCTAAGGCCTTTAAAAGCAGGAATGTTCGGTAAAGAGTTAAACCCATTAATTGTACTGTATACCTTTTCCGCTCTAGGCAGGAGAATGGGTCTTGTTGGTTTTCTGCAAATCTTATGAGAGTGAAACGGTCCAGGTTTCCTTTGACCAGGACAATAGATTATTTGACACAACTAGGCTAAACCCGTATTGCTTTCAGTTCAAAGCTCCAGGTAAGAATGCTTAATATTTCTTGAATTGTACATTGTTTCAACATGATTTCAATTGTTATTCAAATGACACGCTTTGAATACTTTGCCATAAAGAGGCATAATTTGATATTTTTTTTTTTGTCCTGTCAATCAAAATTTCTTGTAAAACACAGATGAATACAACTAAATGTAATTGAACAATGCTCTGGGGAAAGGGGGTTTAACACATCTCCAAGATCCATGATACCATGCAAGTCATCAGATTATGATGGATCCATAAAATCCATTTTGTCTAACAACCGACTGCATGATGAGGTACTCTGTCCTTTGACATCTAGAAAATTTACCAAAAGCAAAATATTCAGACCAAGTTCTGTGCAGGCTGACCACAATGTGTCTGTACTTTTTGTAGATGCATTTAGCCCACTTATCACAGAGCTCACATATTTCTCTTTGCAAGCAAAGAGACTTTAGTGTATACGGGGTAGAGCATCAGCCTGTCACATCAGAGGTTCCAGGTTAAAATCTGGTAATGAGTGGGGTCAACTTTTGAAACCACCCACATCGCAGCCTTTACCACACAATGCCAACTTTTGATGACTCGGAGGAGGAAGCCTTTTGAAAACATTGTAGAAAAAGGAGAAAATGCTGGTATCCAGAATTTTCTTCTTTTCCCACAATGTTTTCTATCCTATCAAACAAGTATTTCATCATTTGAGCCACTTTGAAATTGTCCTCTGTAAATGCTTTAAATTTTGTTGTGTGGTAAATGGTTACATCTCCACCAAACAGCAAAATCTTAGAACTATACATATTGAAAGCATTTTCAGATGACAAAGAAATGTGTCTTAAAAACTGAAATGTGTTTTAGATGCACTGAAAACAATTGGGGAAAAGAAAAAAAATGCTGGTTTTCAGCATTTTCTCCTTCTTCATCAATGTTTTTGAAAGCTTTATTCCTCAGATTGGTGAAAACATGGTCTCATCTGGTAAGGGGTTAAGATTTCCAGGGTGCAGGCACCGAGAGTGAATAAACATTACTATTGTCTAAACATATGGGTTTAACTCTGTACCGCACAACAAAATTTTATCTTGGTCCAAACTGAAAGCATTTGCAAGCAACATATTAAATATCATTCAAAACATAAATTTGTATGTCAAAGAATAGAAAACTGTGGGAAAAATGCTGGATACCAGCATTTCCTTCTTTTTCCACAATGTTTTCAAAAGACCCCCTGTTCAGGGTCGTTATATTGTATGAAATACTATATATACAATATAGAGGCATTTGCCAATGTACTATGTATAGTAACAGTTTCCAATAAGGAAAATTTCGTTATTCTGTAATGAACCAATGGAGCTTTAGTTTAGTGGCGTGGCCTATGATATTATCTACTAAACTTTTTTCAGACAAGTCCATTTCACAAAAATATCCTACATAACTTCAGTACTAGGCATCTGAATAAGGTCAAATCTTCATCTTTTTTGCTTAAAAGTTATCTTGGAAGCATACAGGTTTACAACTTATCTATAGTTTTGGGCAACAGATAAATCAGAATGACGATATATATTTTCTACATAATGGGATGGTAAGTGCATAGGTAGACTTCTCTCAGTTCAGATGGTATTGTGGGTCCCGTTGATGACAAGGGCAATGCTGAAACTGTAAATAATGATGGCTATTTGAACATTCTGATGAAACATTTCAATCAAATACCAAGAAATTAAAAAAATAACTTTGAAGATACATGTAGTACTACTATTTTTCAGCAAGAGGGAGTCATTGCATATGACCAGACATGTAACTGAATGACTTTCAGAACCATTTGGACTAAAGTTCGTTTTATTCAGACACAGAAGTGGCCACCACAGGCTGACCCTTCAGACTTTCTCTTGTGAGATACATCAAAAATGGCTTACAGCCCAAGGTCAAGAGATACACAGAAATTTAAAACTGCAATCAAGAAAAAAAAACACATGCAAATAGCAGGTGGATATGCAGAAATATATTAAGAAAACTGCTCTCAGCATGATCTTGTTTTCTAACCTTGAGCTCTTTACCAAGCAAGAGAAATGTAGCCTTGTCCAAGCTGAAAGCATTTACAGACGACATAATAAGTGTACATCAATTAATGATTCCTGTCTTTGATAGGTAGAAATCATTGTGGAAAAAGGAGAAAATGCTGGTAACCAGCATTTTCTCCTTTATCCACATTGTTTTCAAAGGCTTTTTTCTCAGGGTTGTTAAAACTCAGGATTGTGTGGTAATGGTTAAAGGACTGAAATCATCAATTGAGCTACATTTGATTTGTCACTTGCAAATGCTTTCAGTTTGGTCCATTCCAAAATTTTGCTGTTTATCAAAGAGCAAAGTTACCTTGATACTAGCCTGGGTTCCAGTCCGATCATTTTTTCCTCTTTTATATTTGAAGCTTACTTTATCAAAATTTTTGACAAAGTAAAGTCCGAATATAAAAAAGGAAAAAATGATCAGACTGGAACCCAGGCTTCCTTGATGCTATCCACTACTCTAGAGATTTTATGCATTTTTTCAAAAAATATTAGTGTGAATACCAGACATTGAATAGAATACTTGAGTCTTTTGTTTGAATAACAAAAATAATCTTGAAAAATGAGCACTCCTTTTCCAATAATGTTTCAAATTCTGTCTATAACAAAGGGTGCAAAAGGTTGTAGTGTTATAATTATCTCTTTACCAAATGACAAAATTTTAGACTGGTCCAAATTGAAAGCATTTGCAGATGACAAAATAAATGTGACTGAAAAATTGAAATGTGTTCTGGCAAAAGTAGAAAACATTGTGGGAAAAGGAGAAAATGCTGGTAACCAGCATTTTCTCCTTTTCCCACAATGTTTTCAAAAGGCTTCCTTCCTAAGGTCGTTAAAGGTCTGGATTGTTTGGTAAACGGATAAAGGATTTATCCAAGCAGGTCTTTTTGGTAACTTTCCATTCTTCTCATGCAGTGCACAGACCTGGACATGTTACAGTGTATGTGTTTGTGGATGGGAAAAAGACTTGCAAGAGGAAGGTCAAATATATGAGACCTTCTACATTTGCATATACGACCCCCGAATATTTGTGCCAGATCTTAGGTATTGATCCGGATGAGAATACCCAAAACCTTAAACAACTTGACAAAAAGCTGGCCCAGATATTTATTTCAAGTACCCCATGTGATAGTTCTCTGGCCCATATCTTATCTCCACGCAATGTTTCCGAATCATCTTACGGTAAGTTTATTTGATTATCTATTTCTCAACATGAGTTTCTAAAAACCTTAATCCTTTTGCAAAGGATTTTTTTAATAAATGACCTTAAAGAGGAAGGCTTTTTAAAAGTTGTGCGAAAAGGAGAACATCCTGGTAAACAGCATTTTCTTCTTTTCAAACAATGTTTTCCCTTTCAATTCCATTGTTAGAGCCGCTTTAGTTTGTTGTCTGCAAACGATTTCAGAATGAAAAAGAGCAAACACTTGAGGGCCAGACATTATGATACTCTGATAGGGAAGTATTTTACGTGGTTAACTCGGCTGTGCGACATTTTGTCGAAAACCACGTTTGTCGAAAACGATCCCTAGCCCTGACCCTTACCCTAACCCAGACAAATTGTGGCCAAAATCTCCCTCCAAGACAGACCTTTCCATGACATAAATCTAGAAATGTAGCAATCGGTATTGTAAAACATACATGGATTTCGACAAAACATGTTTTCAACGAAATGTCGTGCACCAGTTAACTTTATACCAAACAACAAAATTTTAGACTTGTCTGATTGAAAACATTTGTAGACAATATATTAAATATTGATCAGATAGAAAGATTTGTCTATGATAGGATGGAAAACATTGTGGGAAAAGGAGAAAATGCTAAATGTTTAGCATTTTCTCCTTTTCCCAGAAATGTTTTCTACCCTTTCAAGGACAAATTCCAATATTTGAGCCGTATGTTATTTGTCATCTACAATTGCTTTCAATTTGGATGAGTCTTAAATTTTTGTTGTTTGGTAAAGAACTCGTTTTCAGCCAGTTTGTAACCCATTTTATCTTTATTTTATCAAACTATAATCATTCTTGTATCTTCGTGCCAAATGTTGCCCCTGACAGTTGCAAGGTTGCCGAGACTTCGACCAATAGAAAATGTATTTCATTTTCTTGGGGCCATCATTATCAAAGAAATCACTGTTGAGATGATTCCTATTGAAATTGGAGGTATATATATCCCTAAATAAGTTATACAATGTATATCGGTATTTTATGTGTTTTCTTAGCAGACTAGATTTTGAACCATTCTACAGTCTATCAAATTTTACAACGTTTTTTCATTCGGGCTGTATTAGGATGTATCTTTAAGGGAAGAAAGCTGACCCACATTTTTAAGAGATAATAGGTATAAATATTCAGGAAGTGCTAGATCTAGATCTTGTACATTTGATAAAATCTGAAATTATCTGTGTAAAGAAATGGCATCAGTCTATACAGAAAAAAAAATCTTTTTGTTTACTTTGTGCATGCTTTTACCAATCAGAGCACCAAACGAATGATATGGACAAATCTTAAGATAAATAAGACTAGAATGTCACATTTTGAAGCCTTTATCAGACGAAAAAAAATTTGGACCTTCAGAAATTACAACATTAAATTTTGCTGATGACAATTGAATGATGTTTCAATGATGATTTCTGTCCTTGATAGGGTAGAAAACAATGTGAGAAAAGGAGAAAATGCTGGATACCAGCACTTTCTTTGGTTACCAGTGCTTTCTTCTTTTCCCACAATTTGTTCAAAAGCCATTTTCAGAAGAATCTTTAAAGTCCCAATAAAGTCCAAATGTAAACAATGCGGGGTAAAAAATGAAGTTAAATTTTAATCATACCATTTAAAACTATGTAAATTAATATAACGATGACACTCTCTTAATGTGCGATTGGTCAAAGTTCCATTCGCTGGCAAAAGAATTACTTTCAAAACTACAAGAAATACTACCAGGTATCTCTAACTTTTGTTTACATCAATAACGATGACGTAGTTACACCACGTGATACCTTGGAGCTAAGGTAAACGAAAAACAAAATGGAGGACGGTGTGACGGTCGTGAGAATCATATTCGACAGAAAACCAAGTTCGTTTACCGAATTTGCCGAAGAGCGACACAGAAAGAACAAACGGGCGTGTATTTTAGGATTTGTTTCTTTTGTTTTGAACAAGAAGCTCCGTGTAAACATACAGAATGAGCGAACTGTCTGAAAACTGATGCGGATTTCAGTTCGCATTCTCGAATCAGTAAGTTGCCTTACGTTCATCTTATATTTATTGTGTTAAAAACAGATTTATCGCTATATCTGTATTGATTTCCGCATTTACTGTTGGATCAGGATACGTAAGCACTTTCTGATTAATGAATATCGGCTAGTAAGATGAAACACAGGTGAACGGCGAGCGACAGTATAATTCATATATTACACACTAATTTACTATTACTTAGTGTGTAATACATGAATTATACTGTCGCTCGCCGGGCACCTGTGAGATGAAAGTGATCTTTCATTTTTGCGCAGCACCCGATTGACCCATTTTCTTCGCAGAGAATGCAGATAATGATTAAATGTGCATGAATGTAGTCTGAACCTCAGATATACGCGACGCATATTTATTCGGAGATTGGCCATTTACCTAGCAATCCCTAGTTTTTACGATATTGAAAAAATGCTTTTGAAAACATGGTGGAAATATGAGAAAAAGTTGGTAGCCGACATTTTCTCCTATTTCCACAATATTTTTCTTGTATCACAGACAAATTTCATTATTTGAGAAATATTTGTTTTTCCGCAAATGCCTTAGTGTTGGACAAGACTAAGTATTTGGGGGGGGGGGGGGGGGGGGGTGTATAACACTTTAGAAATGCAATTGAAACTCAATGTGTTAAATCTGCACCATTTTTTAAAAAAAATTGGCTGAATTTCTTGGGTGACACAAATTTGAACGTAGAACCCAATTATCTTTCCCTAATCTGGTCAGTGCACATATCAATGGAATCTTGGTGTTTTTTTTTTTTAGCAGATGACAAAATTTTGGACTTGTCTAGATTGAAAACATTTGTAGACGACATAGCTTGTATTGGATCTACATGATTTGTATTTGAAACAGGAGAAACAATTGTTGAATTAAAGGTAAATACTAGTCACCAGCAGCATTTTCTCCATTTCCTACAATGTTCTGAAAAGGTTTATGCCTCTGGGTCATTACAGCACTGGATTGTATGTTAACCCTTTACTACACAATCTCGAGATTTTACGACCCTGAGAAATAAGCCTTTTGAAAACATTGTAGGAAAAGGAGAAAATGTTGGTAACCAGCATTTTCTCCTTTTCCCACAATATTTTCTCCCCAATCAAAGACATATTCTATCGTTTGGCCCACATTAAATTGTCGTCTGCAAATGCTTTCAATTTTGACAAGTCTAAATTTTTGTTGTTTGGTAAAGAGTAAAAGATGAATTTGCACATTATTAGGTCTGGGGTTCGATCTGCTGGTTTTTTCATGGGAGTGTCTTTGGGCAAGACACTTCAGAGCCCTAGCCTAGTACTGGTGAATCCCAGGAAATACATGAATTTGTGTGATGCTGCCATGATATGACTGAAATACTGCTGAAAGCGGAGTAAAACACCATTAAATTTCTAGCACAGAATGTTAAATGATATGTAAATGATATTCCAGAGTATGGAGATAATTACTTTACACATCTCTGGCCAATGTGAATGGATCCTCCTACATGATGATACACATACTGAATTATACTGACTGTGCAGATGCAGATGAGCCTTGGTTTCTGACTCTGTCATGATTGTGATTCCATTCCAGTAGATTCAGAATTTGGCGACCACTTTTCAGGTACATGTGTCTCAATCAGATAAAACAAATTTTATTTTCAATAGCCAAATTCACAAAATTTACATGACTGGTAAAGTAATGAAAATTCAAAACAATGTATTGCAGTTTCAGGGATTCACCTCAACCCACCACATGGGCTATACCTTTAAAGAAGCAGTGTAGATTCAAGATTACTGGTATACTGCAAGAAGTTTTTGCTGTCTCATTTTGCTAGATCTTAAATTAAACCCTTATTATAGGCCAGGATGAAAATGGAGCAGAATTCTTGAAAATATGCTGTTGGACAAAATACCGGTAGACCACTGATTAAGCTACTACTGTGCTTATGCGACTGAATTTTGTTTGTCACTTAGGGCTTCACAGTTCTCCTATATTACTTGAGCTGACCCTTGTGATACTAGTAATGCCACAAGTTTTATTCAACTGAACAGATGTAAAGGGCTCAAGGATTATTTCATGTCTCAGTGGTAAATGCATAATGTAAGTAATCAATGACTCAGATTCAATTCTCACTGGGTTTTGTTGGGATGTCCATGGGCAAGTTACTTCAGATACTGTTAAAACTCAGGAAACATATGAATTAACGATCTATCAAAATGGTATGACTGATATAATGTTGAAAGCTACATGTAGCCAAAAGTAAACAAAGTGGGTGTTAAAATGCATTTTGATTTAAGTCATACCTTTTGAAAGTACGAAATTGTTGGGAAGATGATAATCTGTTGTTGTACAGTCGATCCAAGTGTAAGTCAATGGCAAAAAAAAAATTGAAATCAAGTAAAAAGTTAACAAAAGATAGAGCAGCATAGCAACTGCTGACCTACTTTTTGTGTACTTTTTGCTACTATTCGGGCTTTGAGACATATGCCATACTAGAGTAAAGAACATGTGAAGAAAATTAGTAAAAGGTTGGAAATGCAGCAGCAGTCAATTTTGATCCATATGGAAAAGTAACATTGTGGAAGATGGAACACATGTTTTCTTCCCTACAAATGATAAGTAATTACCAATGCTGTTTCGAAACAGGTTTGTTAAAAGCTGTATTTGTACAGTTATGACTTCATACATGTACAGTTTTCAACATTATTTAAGTTCAACCACATGCTGGACAAATGCTGCAATCAATTCTGTTATCAAATGGAATGAAGTTGGAGTAAACCTACACCTATTACTGTACTGCTGTCTTTGTTTTTTTTACAGTTTCAGATTTAGATAAATTAAAAAAGAGAATACGTCTTTTTTTTTATTTTTCAGATATACAGCAGAATAATCAGATTTCCAAAGACATATTCTGTGGTGTTGCTGAAGAATATGTAGCATGTGAATACTTGGCCTTCAGTACTACGATATAAAACTGGCTGGTTCAGATCACAGCTCTTACAAAGACAGATATGTTTCATGCAACAATCAAGGCAATATAATGTAATATTATTTTATTATTTTAAATACATGTACAATCACAATAGTCTTACAAGAAGAATTTGTGGACAAAAAATAAAAAAATATATTCATACATACAGAGCAATGTAAGAAGCTACTGCTTTCCCTCAACCCTTAACTCTTTACCAAACAACAATATTTTGGACATTTCCAAAATGAAAGCATTTGCAGAAATTTGTTTTGGGAAAGGTAGAAAACATTGTGGGAAAAGGAGAAAATGCTGGTTACCAGCATTTTCTCCTTTTCCCACAATGTTTTCAAAAGGCTTCTTTCCCAGGGTCTTTAAAAGTTGGGATTGCGTGGTAAAGGGTTAATCAAAACATCCAAGTTATTATGTAAAGCACTATTGAATCACTTTAACAAAGAAAAATACTTTTGAAACATTATGGAAATAGCAGAATTGCCGGTTACCGGTATTTTTTCCTCCATAATACTATTCTTCTTGAAGCAAATCTTTTCATTTGAGCTAATACGTCCAATTTTTCATCTGCAATTGTTTCCAGTTTGAACAATTGAACTAAAATTTTACCAACTGGTAAAGGGTTGCGCACCTGCTTGGAAAGTAAGAAAATGGTAGCCGTCTTGCTTTATTTTGACAAAACTTGTTTCATAGTAGCAGACAGTATAGATCTAAAATCAGACTACATATTATGTGCAGTCTGATCTTTATCTACACTGTCTGCAAAAACAACTTTTGTCTGCAAAAACAACTTTTGTCTGCAAAAACAACTTAAGTTGGTTCCAGGGCTTTAAGCTGCACCCTGTAGCTCAGTCTGTAGCGTAAGGGACTTGAGAACAGGAGGTCGCTGGTTCAAACCCTGGCTCGGCCAATTTCTTTCCTCTCTCAATGTTGACCATTGTTTTGACAATGGCTATGTGGGAAAAGCAGCCAGTGGCTTGGAAAGAATACTGTGCGAAGCACTGCTAAAAGAAACGCTAGGAAAGCATGGATAGGTGCACTGGCCGCCACGATATAACTGAAATAATGTTGAAAATGGCATTAAACACCATAGAATCAATCAATCCAGGGCTTTAAGGGTTAAGGAATGTCCTTAGGCAAGACATTGCAGAGCCCCAGCTTTGTGCTGGTGAAATACAGAAACTAGAGGCGCTTGAGCGCCTGTATCGCTCCACAGGCCTGATATTTCTATAATGGCGAAAAGAAGTTTTTAACAGTTACCATTCAATCCTGCATTTTAGCTCACTAAAGAAAAAAGGTATGGAAAAAACTTGTGAGAAAAGAAGAAAAAAATGGTAACCAGCATTTTCTTAGTTTCCCACAATAATTTCTATCCTTTTTTATATATGTCTTACTAATTTGAAGATATGTTGTCTGCAACAGGTCCTTTCACAAACCATTTTGGGTGGGGAAACATCAAAATATAGAAAATATGTCTTTCTCAGGGTCGTTAAAAGTTGTGATTGTGTGGTAAAGGGGTAATCTAAAAGAACAGCTAGGAGGGCAAATGAATGAATGTTATAGCAATATAGATCAACTTACATCAATACACCAGATAGAATGAAATATTCTGGCATACAATGAACACCTAATCCCTAATAATCAACTTTTCACAGTTAGAATGTCTTCTGTGGCAAACAACACAAAATGGTCTACAAATGCATTTACATAAACCAAATATCCTGCTCCAGGGCACAGATTAATTCTGGTGT
The DNA here is from genome assembly GCA_945859785.2 of Tridacna gigas. Taxonomy (NCBI): domain Eukaryota; kingdom Metazoa; phylum Mollusca; class Bivalvia; order Cardiida; family Cardiidae; genus Tridacna; species Tridacna gigas. The sequence continues at coordinate 27,009,849 of OX244030.2, forward strand.
ACTGAAGTTGTGGGATCAGTTTGACTGGGTAACATTAATGCCTTATCACAAATGTAAAGCCCTGTCCCACTTTGTACCAGGTCACCAGGATTTACACCCCTTCTCTGTCCACTCTGCATTTACTCATTAGTAGGTCAACAAACCTTTACCAGAACTAATAAAAGTGCAGAGGTTCTCTTGTTCTATATCAAAAGGACTATAAAGTACCTACAACATGGGGGTTTTGTTATTAAAATACTTTTTCTTTTTTATCTTGGCATGGTTACTCAGGCTTAGTAATAAGGCAAAATTGAAAAGCTCAAGTTGTGAAAGGTGCTCAAGCTTTTATCTTATTTATGGCCAGTGATATTTCATTACTAGTACTAATAGCATATCATTGGAGTAAATTGTGATCTTAATACCACGGAAAATGTGTGGGCTTAAATAGGACAGCCCTGACTAGGTCAAGTCAATCCAATTTTCTTCCTTTTTCTTTGTTAGTCGATAAAACTAACACAATAAATAGTTTTGGAGAACATTTTTTTGAAATATAAGCCTTGTCTATAAAAAAATGTGTTTTTAGGTGTATCATTTTTTTAAAAGGAATTTGGTATACAACCACCATAGAAACAATTTGGCAGACAACCACCATAGGAACTTACCTGCAAAACAACAATGAAATCCAATGAATAGTTTTAGAGAAGAAATTTTTCAAAGATTTTACTTTATACCATAAAAGGAAAATGAGTCTCCCATAAAAGCCATGTTTTTTGACAGATCATTTTTTTTTAAAGGAATTCTGTAAACCTGTATCTAAGGAACATTCCTGCAAAATAATAATGCTATCCAAATAGCGGTTTGGGAGAAGATTTTTAAAGGTTTTTTACTTTGGTTGCCATGGCAACCAGAATTCTTCATGGAACACAATTATTTGAAGGAATTTGAAAGAGGACCACCAAAGGAACATTCCTGTGAAATTTGGTAAAAATCCAGTCAATAGTTTCTGAGGAGAAAAAGTTTCATACGCACGCACGGACGAACGGACGGACGGACGCACGACGGACACAACGCCATGACAATAGCTCGCTGGCCTTCGGCCAGTGGAGCTAAAAACAGTAATGAGTTGTCACACTGACATGAATAAAAATCTGAAATAATGTTTAAAGTGGTGCAAAATGCTCCAACAAATAAACACCCAATCTTTACAAGAGAAGAACATTTTAGTCTCGTCTAAATTGAAACTATTTGCAGATGAAAAAGTACATATAACTCAACACAATAAATGTCTCTCTGGAAGGGTAGAAAACAGTGTGGGGGAAAAAAGAAAAAAAATGCAGACTACCAATATTTTCTGCTTTTTCTACAGGCTATATTGTACCAAAATTTTCTCTTTATTCCACAATATTTGGAGAGGCTGTCTTACTAAGAGTTGTTAAAACTTGGATTGTTTGAAAAAGGTTTAAATTTAATAATGCGCCTTTTACCTCTATTTCATATACTAGTAATTCTCAGCAAATTCTCTAAAATTCACTGGCAGTTTCCCCCATGAGCAAACCCAAATCATGTTCAGGAGTTTGACAGGATCAAATCCAGTTGCAATCACACTTAACTCTTTACCACACAGCACTATTTTAGATTGGTCCAAATTAAAAGCATTTACAGACAACAAAATAAATGTGACTCAAAATTTAAATTTGTTTCTGGTAGGGTAGAAAAGACAGTGGGAAAAGGAGAAAATGCTGGTAACGAGCATTTTCTCCTTTTCCCGGAATGTTTTCAGAAGGCATCTTCCATAGGTTCATTTAAACCCGGAATTATGTGGTTAAGGGTTAATAAACAAGGACGTGAAGATGCTTGCAAGCCCACCATGGCCTTTTGGTTGATATGATTTGTAAAACATGTGTTCAAAATTCAACTGTAGCTGGAGCTTGATAGGTAGTTTCAAACAAAAAGTAACCTCCCCCAGCTTTATTGCCAGTAATATCTCTTTACCAAACAACAAAGCAGACTGGTCCAAATTGAAAGCAGTTGCAGACAACAAAATAAATGTGACTGAAAAATGGAAATTTGTTTTGGGAAGGGTAGAAAACACTGTGGGAAAAGGAGAAAATGCTGGTTACCACCATTTCCTCCTTTTCCCACAATGTTTTCAAAAGGCTTCTTTCTCAGGGTCGTTAAAAGTCGGGACTGTGTGGTAAAGGGATATCAGTTATTGACCCAGTGAACATGAGTAAGTGTACAGCTACTGCTATACAGTTGAAATGCTGTTGAAAATAGATTTATTGCATTGTGACATATATCAGTCAAATACATTTACTTGTTTCTGTTTCTCTTCCTACCTTAGGTGCTCTATGATGGAAAGTTTTACGTGAACAGTATTTTTACCCAAGATACAGATAGCCAGTATTAAGTTTTTACAACAGTCATGAAGAATATTGAATTAAAATTACCAATATGATTAACTCTTTACCAAACGACAAAATTTTAGACTGGTCCAAATTGAAGGCACTTGCAGACGACAAAATAAATATGATTGAAAATTGAAATTTGTTTTGGGAAGGTTAGAAAACATTGTGGGAAAAGGAGAAAATGCTGGTTACCAGCATTTTCTCCTTTTCCCACAATGTTTTCAAAAGCCCTCTTCTTCAGGGGTCATTAAAACCAGGGATTGTGTGGTAAAGAGTTGAGTGTGATATTTTTGTGACCATTGTTTTTTATTACTAAAAGGAAAATTATTGAAAGATACTAAACTCTATTTCCAGTTTAAGCCTTTACCACACACTCATGGCTTTTAACAGCCCTGAGAGAGAAGCCCTTTGAAAACATTGTAGGAAAAAGAGAAAATGCTGGTAACCAGCATTTTCTCCTTTTCCCACAGTGTTTTCTTCCCTTCCCAAATAGAATCTTAACTTTTGAGTCACAATTATTTTGTCAACTGCAAATGCTTTCAATATGGACTAGCATAAAATTTTGTCATTTGGTAAAGGGTTACAGTTTTAATTCGTGTTTATGAATTTTAAAACAAAACCATATCTTACAAAGTTCGAGACCAATAAAAAGTACATTTGAGCAAACTGCAATTGTTTTCACTATCTACATATTTTCAAGCTTTTAAATCAAGTATACAATGGTCCTTTAGCAAACAATCTCGTCTTTTAATGACCCCCAGGGAGATAGCTTTAGAAACTTCGTGGGTGAAGGAGAAAATGTTAGTAACCAGCATTTTCTTCTATTCCCTCAATGATTTCTACCATTTCAAAGACAAATCTAATCCTTTACGCCACACTGAATTACAGTAGCTGTCAAAAAACACTTCCAATTTGGACTTGTCCAAAATCTGTCATCTGGTAAAAGGTTAACCCATTTCTGCACATAGTTTTTAACTCTTGACAAACAACAAAATTTTAGACTTGAACGTATTTGCAGATGATAAATGGGACCCAAGTATTGAAATTTGTTTTTGGAAGGGTAGAAAATATGGGAAAATGAAAAAAAGTGCTGGTAACCAGAGAATTTCAACAATGTTTTCGAAAGTCTTCATCTCTAGGGTCGTGAAAACTCAAGATTGTTTAGTAAAGGGTTAAACCAACAAAAACCCTTTTTAAAGTACCTCACACAATAATCTTTCCAAGCCACTGGCTGCTTTCCCACATGTCACAATGAATATCATCAATTCTAAGAAATTGGAAAAGCCAGGAATCAAACCACTGACCCCCTGTTCTCAAGTCTTTGACTGAGTTCCAAAAGAAACCTCCAAAATCCACAATTTTGATCCAAAATTTCTAATATTACGATCACCAATCACTGCAGAAGTCCATTCCGATGTTACTGGTATACTGTTAAGTTAGTAGATGCACTAATATTGTCCATATTTGTCTATAAACTCAGAATGATTTTTTTCCCTGTCCACACTGTTCAAATGTCACGTCACTCTGTTCAAAATGAGACACTGAAATGACAAGAACATAAATTTCTTTTTAACTCTTTACCACACAATCCCGACTTTTAACAACCCTGAAAGAAAAGGCTTTTGAAAACACTGTGGGAAAAGGAGAAAATGCTGGTAACCAGCATTTTCTCCTTTTCCCACAATGTTTACTACCCTATCAAAAAGAGAAATCATCAGTTTAGCAACACTTAATTTGTCGTCTGCAAAATTAATGCTTTCAATTTGGTTCAGTCTAAAATTTTGTCGTTTGGTAAAGAGTTAAATAATGCAAAGTATGTATGGGCCACACTCTGGCAAAAGGGGGCTTAATGCATCTCCAGGTGTTTTGAAAACATTATGAGAAAAGGAGAAAATGCAGGTAACCAGCATTTTCTTGATTCCACACTATGTATTCTACCCTATTAAAAACAAATTCCATCATTTGAGCCACAGTTAAATTTTGGGCTGCAAATACTTTGAATTTGGACTAGACCAAAACTTTGTTGTTTGGTAGAGTTAAATGAAATCCTAAAGAGGCCATTTAACAACTATGTCCTTGTATCTTACACTGCCATTGAGACTGCATTCGCATTTTGAGTCTGAAATAAAAATTTATTTAAGGTCTCCCTGGCTCAGTGGTAAAGTGTAGCACTCATAACCTGGAGGTCCGAGCTTTGAGCCTCACTGGAAGCAATGGGTTTTTCATAAGAGTGTTCTTGGGCATGACACTACAGAGCCATGTACCATTAAAACCCAGGGTATACATGAATAAGCAAACTGAGGCAATGAAATGACTGATATAATGTTGAATGCTGCATTAAACACCATTCAATCAATCAAGTAAATTTAGATTGAAAAACACATGTATTTTTAATCTACTAGTCTCAGATTGTATCTCTAGAACTATTTTACAAGATATGCTCATTTCTTTATACAGTAAACCCTGCCCTTGTGGCCACCTTTATACTAATTCTTTTCAAGCTGATAAAATTTCTAACTTGTCCAAATTGAAAGCATTTGTAGACAACAAATTGAACGTGGCTCAAATGACGGAACTTGTTTAAAAAGCTAAAATCACTTTTGGAAATAGAAAATGTTGGTTTTCACCTTTTTTCATTATGTTTCAAAAGCCTTCTTTTTCAAGGTAAAAAAAAACCCCACAATTTGAGAGTCTCTTTGGTGCTGGCTTAATACAAAGCAGCTTTTGAGTGTACCTTTTGTGCTTGCTTACTAAAAGCTGGACTTTAATTTGTTTTAGCCCCAAAGCATGCCTTTTTCTCTCTCAAGAGTACATTACTTTTACGAAATACTACTGCAAAGCCCTAGTGGTGCAGCTAGTCGCATACAGGGCTTGAGATTGGGGGATTGCTGCTTCAAATCCCTAGCTCAGCCAATTTCTTTCCCGGGACTGATGATAGTCATTGCAACAGGATACATTCCTCTCTCAATGCTAATCATTGTATTGACAATGATTACGTGGAAAAGTAGACAGTGGGAAATTATGCAAAGTACTGGAAACAGAAACTCTTGATAAGCATGGACAGGTGCACTGGCTGCCGTGATAAAACTGAAATAATGTTGAAAATGGCGTTAAACAACCGACAACTGGGGAATGTTCACAAAAAAAAAAAATCAACTAAATGGAGGAATGTGAGAAAGGAGCAGTTGCTACAATTGCTCCTTTCAAAAATTTATGGCAAGGGTGTAAAAAAGTTGTATTTGATCAATTATCCCTTCAGCAGCTGATTCTTTCTAAGCTTGAAATATAATAGACTTCAAAGTTCTAACATTAATGTGTAATAGATGTAGATCTAAATATCATTCAAATACCTGTTGACATGGACTGTGCTAAAATCTGTGAAAAAGAATTGTCGTACAGCAGAGATATAACACCAGACTGGGATATCTATTTGGCGGTTAACAAACATCTTGGTCTCTCTGTATCACACCCTAAAAAAATACACTGTTTTTAGATTGGAAAGAAAAGAGATCAGTAAAAAATGACATAAAAAATTATTTTTCTTAATCACAATGTGGTAGATAAATATTACTTGAGTAATAGTAAACTTCTACTTTTGTCCTCAATTGTCTTGCACTCCAACAACTTGAAGTACATGTATTTATCAGCTTTGGAATATGTATCTATAATTTTGAAAAGTATGGTTCATCTGCATGCAATAACTTGATTGATGAAGTAACATCAATTCTGTCTTCAAAAACTAGCAGTAAAAATATCAATAAGCAATGTGTTTTACTAAACTCTTGAAAGTTGAGAAATATCCTTTGTTGACAGCATAGATCGAGATCAGATTGCACCTAGTAAGAAGTCTGACCTTTGATATAAAACGTCCACCACCTGATGCTAAACTCAGGTCAAAATTCGCTAGTAATTACAGACCCGAAAAAAAAAAACCACAACATTCTTAACTTTTTCATTACCTACGAAGATCAAGATCAGATCGCATATAGTGTAAGGTCTGATCTTCGTTATAAAACGTCCGCATTTTGTTTGACTTATTCCCCATGGCTCATATTACAAACCTTTATACCTTGTGTAGACATTCGATTTTGTATGCGCCGAATTTCTTACTAGTCGAAATTGTAATAGGCCGAAAGTGTTAGACTCATAGGACCCATGCTCGCCCAGGCACATGCTCGCCCAGTTTTGTATTATTTTGTTGTTAACCAATAAAGGAAGAACTTTTCATAAACATTTGTTGTTGTTTATTGTTGTTTATGGTGTCACGATTTTTTACCTCATTTTTGAAGAGTTTTCCGGAAGTAAAAAGGTCGCTAGCAGACGAAAATGAAAACGCAAGTGAAAGCGAAAGGAAAATAACGGAAAATAAAAAAGACAACGCAGATTGAGTAAATCCGTAATACTGGTATAAAAACTAAATCAAAAATAAGAATAAATGTTTTTCTTCCTTCATGTAAAGAATTTATCAAAATATAAGCCGTAATCTAGTCAAAAAATCGTTATTTGTTGCGGCTGTCAAAGTGTTTTTAACATCCCGTTTACAGGGCCGGCACAATTTGCCGTGTTTTTTTTCGTTTTATTGAGTTATCTTTCCAAAGCAACTGCTAAATTTTGTAACAATCATGAAATAAAATGTTTTTTAGAGTGAACATTCAATCGGAAGCTTATAAACATCGGTTTTTAGCCGATTTATCGACTTTTGCTCGTATGTCATTGCGTTACTATATTTAGATAAGCTTACAATAGGGTCAGACAACAAAAAAAAAAAATTTTTTTTTTTCCCATATCTTCAGACTGACCAAGATGCCTCGGCAACAAAAAATTCACTCTGCAGAGACTTTTGAAAAAGCTAGAAAACTCGTCAAAAATGAGGGATATTCGTTACACAAGGCAGCAAATGAACTTGAAATCCCATACAGCACTCTCAAAGATCATTTAAATGGCCGATACAAAGGATATTTGACACAGTTTGGCCAGAGTCCTTTGTTAGATGCTCAAGATGAACTAACAGTTGTAAATTATGCTACATTCATGGCATCAAGGGGTGTACCACTAACCAGGCCTGTTTTAAAGCGCGTTGCCCTTGAAATCATTTTGCAAAGAGGCGGAGACTCTAGAGTCAATACAGCTACAGGACCTTCTGATAAATGGGTGAGGAGATTTCTGCAGAGACACCAGTGCTTGTCAGTACGCACAGCACATCCTCTCGAGCAGGACCGGGTTACTTTGTCACAAAGAACTGTAATGGACTACTTTGAATTGCTTGAGGCAACCCTGAATGACTTGGGAATAAGAAATGAACCATCCAGGATATTCAACTGTGATGAGTCAGGGTTTTCTGGGAAACTGAATCCAAGTAAAAAGGTAATTGTTCCCAAAGGTACAAGACATGCATATCAGAGTATGGTTAATCTTTCTGGCCATGTCACCCTTTTAAATGCAATATCAGCAGCAGGACAGACTACTCCACCCATGTTGATATTTTCTCAGTGTCTGCCTCGTATGGTTTCTGATGGTATGCCTGAAAACTGGACATTTGTAACAAACGAGAAAGGTTACATTAATACAGGTTTATTTCTTCAGTGGTTTGAACATAATTTTGTACCATACATTGGGGAGAAACGGCCTGTTCTTCTCATTCTTGACAACCATTCTACTCATATATCAAAGGCTTTCATTGATGCAGCACGTAGGCATAAAGTGGACTTGTTATATCTGCCTGCACATTCTTCACATCTTTTACAGCCCCAAGATTCTGGGTATTTTCATGTAATAAAGCAAAAAGTTGCTGACATTTCTACTGAACTTGGGTACTTAGGCATCAAAACATTACCAAGACATCTCTTCCCCAAAATTTTGATGCAAGCTTTCAACAAATCTTCAGGAAGTACTGTTGTATCGGCATTTAAATGCACTGGGATATATCCCCTCAACAAAGGGGCTGTTAAGGCTCTCATTCCTGAAACAAAACCTAAACAGTCTGAACATGCAACCACGTCATCTCATGAAAATAATGAATCTGTTTGTGAACACTGTGGCCACTCGAAAGAAAATACACTCGTTAAGTTGGGAATTATATCTGAGGATCTCAGTTCTATCTTGGTTGAACCCCTTCTGCCTAAACAGCAAAAATCTGGATCCAAAAGGAAATTATATGCAAATGCACGATCCATAGTAACCAGTAAACCTGTAAAGACAAAAAAGATACTCAGTGATGGAACACAAATAGATCAACATGCTTCTGAAAATGACAAACAAAAAACAACCGAAAAAGAGGTTCTACAGATTGAGCTTGACAGTAGAGATGTCTGCGTTGTATGCATGGTTGGTGACAGAGAAGGATATACATGGGTAGGGTGTGACAGATGTGATAAATGGTACCATTATGAGTGCTTGCCATCTAATGTGCAAACAGATATTGATTTAAGTCTGGTGACCAGCACAGAATGGTCGTGTCGGTATTGTGAGGAGGAGGAGTAGTTTTTGGAGACTGAAAACCATGACTACTAACAGTTCTTGTTCTTCCTGTTAACTGTTATGTTACTGTTATGTTTGGAATTTGAGAAAGTGTTTCTGAATTTTAATTTAAATCTTTACATTGTATTTAAACAATTCGTGTTATTCAAATTACTACTTGTCAACACCCTACCCATAACTACAAGAGCGCCAAATATATATTCACTAGTAAGTATATTTAAAAGATAAATTCTATATTAAATATTTAAGATTTTTTAAAAACTAAATTACCTGCTAAATATTGATAGACAAGATGAAGAGTATGATATAAATTTCCAAACGGCATCCATTCTGTATTTGAAAAATAGCGGTGGGCGAGCATGGGTCCGCTCTCTTCTCCGTTCAGCAAGTAAAATTGGTTGTCTCTGACCTATTTAAAAAGTCCCTAAATGTTCTTGTTTACGATCGAATTAGGTCGTGTTGTATTCCAACAATGTCCAGCTATGTGATGAATACCACAGCGTTCCGTAACAACTCTGTTTATTAAAAGTGATACAAAATAATTACTGTTACTGGGCGAGCACGGGTCCGGTGAGTCTATAGGCCGAGATGTCATTCGATGTTTGGACGACTCTTGACAAGAAGAAATAGGCATATCATGATCGAAATAAATATAACACAACTCCGATTTACCAATCAAATGCATACAAATAAATTAGATACGATGAGCGCAGGTAATTTAACGAAAATTAAAGACTTACCGAAGTTTCGCAACGTTTTCTAAGGAGAGAAAGCACATCGTCTGTGTAATACGTCATCGGTCACATGGTGTCTACAAATAGGACACCTGGCCCCGTGCTTATAAAACTTTCTTGAGCACAATCTCATGCTCAAGGAGTGGTTTCTTGCTCAACTCTGAGTCCGACTCAGAATTTTGTGCTTATAAAGAATCCTGAGCTTGAGATCGTACTCACCTGAGCATGAAACTCAAATTCTGCTGAGTATGGTCTGAACCAGACTCAAGAGAGTTTGCTCTGTCTTGTATTCCGTGATAATGAATGCCGCCGCATACCTTCGCCTCTTTAGAAGACAGGTTCGGTGTGAAAGGGGGCAAACACCGCGCTGTTTTGAAGATCGAAATTACCCCTTTGGAGTTTCGTACTCGTGACGGTACAGAATTTGAACGATATCGGTTTGGAATAGGGACGGCATAGGTTTATCATTGGCTTGCTCAAAACTGGCGCACCTGCGATTTATAAAGAAAAATATGTCCCTCCTAAAATGTTCAACCCTTCTAGTTGGATTGCTCAGAGGAATTTAGTGACCGGTGCAATTCATGATTCGTGTTGAGGACAGTTTGAATAGGCCTATTTCGGTAAAACGACGGCAGATCAATGTATGTACAAAGAAAAGAGGTGTTGGTTTAAATGTTTTGCCAACATATTTATATCGTTTTCCCCATCGAAATCGAAGCCGGAAAGAGAAAACAGGAGTTTTTCCAGTTAATGCTGGTAATTTAGTTGGAATTTTGAAAACAAAAGCTCGAAGGAAATCTATTTTTAAACGAAAGTTGATTGGTCGACATATAATCAATATTATTAAGGCTGGTTGCTACTTCTGTTATCGATACATTTTAAGGTGGGTGTCTTCTTATCTTAGAAAGTACCACCGAAGTTAGTGTATGCAGTGATTCAGTTAAAACTGCTAAAATCTTCCATGGTTTTTCCCCCAAAATCACTTTTTTTGCTCAGGGTTAGAATTCATTTTTTTTGGTGTGTGCAGGCTCCGGCAAACTAGCTGGATCGGCATAAGCATCAGCTGCCGACACCATCCGATTAGAACATGCTATTTTTGTGTGCAGGACGACTGTCTAAAATCCACGTTTTTTTCTTTTTTTTTTTTTACGAAAAGCAGAACCAATTCCTTAAAATATCTCCTCTTTGAAATAGGCTTTCTGTCCTTTTTAAGGAATTCCATAAAGTAATTACGTCACGAAGATGGTGACTTAGTTTGAGTTTCTTAAAGTCATCCACCCACGCGTTCGTTTTGATAGTTGGGTGACTTCAAAAAAAGGCGGATTCATGCAGGTCCCGTTCTCGAACCAATAAAAGGTATAGTATAAATGAAAACAATTATAGAACTGATGTCTGTTGACAGATGAATTAATAAACAACACGATTATAACAATTTTAACTACTTTTAGACAGAAAAAAAAAAAATGAGAAAATAAGAAGATTTTAAGTTGTCCGAGTTTCCCCCACTATTTTTCAGATTTGGTATAAATTCGGACTGGCAGCAATCAACTGGCATAAACCGATAGCTAATGCTAAGGTTTATTCCGATCGGTCCCTCCAAAAAACCATATTGCTGTAAATATAACAAAACTCATTGTCTGGAAAAGGGCTGATAAAGGTTCATTATAGTTTTGTTAAGTTGTTAAAGAAAATCCTCGGAATAACAAACAAGTGGATTTAGTAACAATCATCCTAATCGATACATTCTGTGTCAATGATCAACTGATTAGAAAATAATAATACGCAGATTGATGAATCTCATCTCCAAAAATCTATAATTGATTATTTAGATTTTTAAACAAAAGTTCAAGCTGTCCGAATTTTACCCTGCGATAACTAACTTGTCCGGGTTTCCTCTCTTTTGAATCCATATTTTTCCTATCGGGTCCTAATTTACGCGTTTTGCAATATGTTGAAGAAACGATCTTTCTTAACATCTTGCCTCATATTTCACTAGACACTTTTCGAATAAAATGCAAGTAAAATGATAGCCCGAATGAGTAAGGGTGGACCTGCGTCCGAGTTTCACCACTATACCGCATAACTGAACCTCCGCAAAGATACTGCAAAAAGCGTCCGAATTTTACCCGGCTTTCCCCTACATGTACGTACATATACTTACATGTAATTATTTAGGCCTGTCTGGATTGACTGTTTATAAAACGATTACGTTTGAAATATAAACAAAAGGTATAATCTATATTATATACCTATGCGTGTTTCTGTTCATATTTGATCCTTGACAAAAAGCAGAAGTGACAATGCTTCAGCATGCCACAACATCTGCTTATGGTAGAATCGGAAATGTTGTTCAAAACACGCTTCAGTTCAAGCCTTTCTCAATTTTAAGAATATTAAATGCCCAAAGAAATACTTGAATGAGTGACTGCAACTACGGTTCATATCAAGCGGGACAGGTTTTTGATAAATAACAACGACGTTCGGTAAGAAGGATATCTATGGATAGTTAATTGATTTAAATTGTAGAAAATGGATAGAGATACTGCAGAACGGCGTTCGTCACATCTTTACCTGGCTTTCATCACCAACACCTGTCTCCAATAACGAAAAAAAAAACTTAATCAATGACAACTTCGTAAAAGGTGTGGGGGGGGGGGGGCGGGTCTTGGAAACATTCAAAAAATGAAATAGTAGAAATAATGATAATGAAGTACTTAAAGTATGCTCAACTTCTATTGTTATTTATTGTTTCACGGAAACCTCAAATCATTTACTATATGTGTCAATGACTGCAGAAAGGGGTATCATGGCCAAAAAATAACTTTTTAAGTTTTTCCCATATTTGGATGCACCTACATGTCTAGAACACAATCTGTGAATATGGAATGAAAATTCCTAAAAAAAAAAAGGAAGTTATAAGCTTTTTACTAAAGGGAGACAATGGTAAAAGATCTAGGACGTGGTGCACATTACGTCATTAGTCTACAGGAGGTGAACGTTTTGCTTCAGTGCTTTAATTCATTGGTAAATAGATTGAATAATTGACTAAGAGGATTATATTTCAATGATATCTTTAATTCATCTCATATACCTTTGTCTGTCTTCCACAGACCAATCAAACCTACACTTTAACCCTTTACTTTACCAGCTATCTTAGACTGTCCAAAGCCCATTACAAATTACATATCTAGAACACACAGATTTACGTATAACAGAGGAAACTATTTTTTTCAGCAGCATCAAAAACATAATAAGATGATATTCAATCAACTTTTGCACGCAATTTCTCCTTTTAAAGCTTTCAGCTTCAGATACATAAAAAGTTGTTTTAAGTCCAGTTAGAGAGGGATGTCAATACAAGCCTGAATGTGGGACAGTGACAAAAAACAGTATTACTACTCTAAGTTATTTATTTCTGTAGCATACCACGACTATTGATTATATACAGTAACATTTGTAATAAACTAAGCAAATATCCAAATTTGTCAAAAATACATGTACTGAAATATACAAATTAGTTTAACGCCTACCATACAATTTAACCGCTTACCACACAATCCAGAGTTTAACGGCCCCCGTCCCCAGAAAAAAAAAGTCCTCTTGGAAACATTATTGGAAAAAGAGAAAATGTCGGTAACCAGCATTTTCTTGTTTTCCCCTAATGTTTTCTATCCCATCAAAAAGAGAAATCATCATCATCATTTTATCAACAGTTACTTAGCCTTGCAAATGCATTCAGTTTGGTCCAGGCTAGAATTTTGTCATTTGGTAAGGTGTTAAATGGACGTTTTCCAGTCTAAGAAAAAAGGGCAATAGTAATATAATTACACAAGTGTCTGCCATAAGTATTGTCAACACGAAAGATACAGATCAAAGACCAGACTGCACACTTTTTGCAGTCTGATCTTGATCTACATTGTAAAAGAAGTCTGATCTTGAGCTGATTGTCAGTAAGAAAAGGAATATCTAACTGACTGGACATTTGTAACTTACATGGTTCAAATAGCTTTGGTTTTAAAAAGAAAAAGATTGATTGCACAAGTGACATATTCAAGTATCCTTTACCAACTGTGGCACACTGTGGACACTTATACACTAGAGTTCACTGATTTAATGTAAATTATGCAATAGCTCTCCATGTGAGCCTCTCATAATACCAAAGCACCCGTCTGGAGAAAAAATGGAATGGAATTGTCCAGGCACCATCATACTGTACTGAATGTCTTTGTCTTTACCTATTTAATGTAGAAATGCATTCTTTTGAGGAGAGAGAATTAATTGTGTTAACCCTTATTCTGGTTTAGTATCCATAGGAAGGACTTTGTTAACAGTGAGAAACAGGTAAATGCTGGTAATTGACATTTTCTCCACTAGCCACAATGTTTTATACCTTTTAAGACTGTTTCATCAATTGAGCCGCACTTTAATTTGTTGTCCGAAAATGAAACCAGTCCTTAACTTTTCAATTTGGTTTAGAGTTAAGTGATAGATGTCATCTCTGAATGACAGTTGCAAAGACCTACCCAGCTCACTTTTGTAACTTTGATGCTATATATCTATATCATGAGTGAAATTTTGCCTTTGTACACCAAAATCACCTTATATGCTCATTCAGTCTAGCTACAAACAGTCAAATTTTAGTCTCATCCTTTCACTCCTTCTTTGAGAAATTTATCACCAGAAAGTCTACTGAAAATGATTGACTGAACATGATATAGTAAACTGTACAGATTTGGCAGTTGAGGTTAAGGATAATGTTCTGAAATTAGTATTATGACTGTCACAGATATTTGTTGACCATGCTGTAACTTTTAATGTTTACTAAGTCTGACACCCACTGGAAATGAAAGCAACAACAACCTTTTTTTCTTATGAAAATTTTCACCTTTTCATTTCTACAAAGAAACTATCTCTGACAAGAAAATACACAAACCTGTTAAAACTCTCCACAATGAAGAAGATTTACAACAATATTTTCTTGTTGATAGTAGATCTATTTACCAAAGTGGATCTGAAGAAGATTTCACAATATGTTCCTATAACCATTGATGTATCACTGGTAATTGCTTCACAGGCTATGTATTTTTGGTGCTCATGTATGTAAATATGTCAGTTTCAGTGAGGTAGCAGTTTATTTTGTATTTATAACTGAAAAATTGCTTTAAGTCTGTAAAACATTGGTATGTCTATCACTTGCAATCACACTCATAATTAGGTGGAAAAAAAATGCCAGATTGAATATTATCATAGAACACAAATGTGACAGATAAAGTCATCTTTGCATGTTGAATGTGAGAGAAAAAGCTGCCTTTGGATGTTTATTTTTAATCTACTTTCAGACTTTGAAATAAGCTGAATTCATTTATTTTGGCAGTAAAAGAGTTAAAAGTAACATTCTGTAAGCTAGATTGTTGAACAAGACATACCTGTCATTTTCTATGAATGCTGACCTCCCAGGTCTTGAAGATCAGAAATAATGCTGTGCCATGCTAACTACACTGTCTGTTCCTTCACTAACCACTTCACCATCAGTCAAAATTTAATGTGTCTATTTACCTGGGATGAGAATGAAAGTAATGAAAGTTTTGCACTGACAAGAATAAAACTAATATACATACTGAAAATATACATGACATGAAACCTGTGTTGTGGGTACTTAGTGGAATAAAGAAAGAATATCTGCAATACAGGTTTTAGAATTTCCAATTACCATCCGATAATCTGAAACCAACCAATGGTCTGATCCTCTGTCAAATTGCTTAAGAATCATTGTTGCTTTCTATATACCTGACTGTTTACCATAGAGCTCCCACCTTCAGTTTATTTATGAAATGGTATAAATACAAGCCAAACTGAAGTCGGATAATACATAGGTAAATGATGATAAGTTTCAGAATCTAACATGTTCACCATGTTTCATTTCCATTCAAGTTTTAGTTAACTTAACAAGAGATGCAAAACACACAGTTCCACTTCAATGTCTGCCTTTGTACTGAATAACCATAAACTTTAAACGTAATAAATAAAGGCCAACACACACAAACATAAAGATTCTTAAGTTTCGGTTTCAAATATAACACTGTTGACATTGCCTGAATAATTATCGGATTCACTGTGGATCATATGTCTACATTTAAAACACTGGATTCTTCATCAAGTTTGTTTTCAAAAGTTGGGTAGTTTTTTTCAACCGTGACAACCGATATGTTGTTCTCAATTATTCAACAAAAATGTTGTCCTGATACATGATTATTTTATGTAAAATCGTACTGACAGTGGGAGAGTAAGTTTGCGGACTTGTTTGTTCAGTTACTTTTAAAATTTTGGCGGACAATGTATAACAAAACCGTTGCTACAAACAAAACTGGTACTAGTTAGTTACCGATGACACAACTTCCGAGTCATTGAAAGTGTCGAAAATTTTTATTTTCGCCAAGAAATATTGAGATAGAAATTCTGATCGCAAAATGTAAAAATACACAAATCTTACCTAAGGCATATTCTTGTAAGTAGTCACCGTAGTTACCTTTAAAACTGATTTTTATGTCATCGTATCTAAATGAGGTCATCGCTGTTTTCATGCAGGAAGTGATACACTCGGTACGGACTGAATGACTTCGGCGGCCTTAATTTTATCGATTTGTGACTGAAGTACGTGTAGACAGACTTAGGAGACAATATACAAACAACAATATGTGTTTAAAACCAAAAATATGGTGGTAGTCGTATAAAAATATGACGCGCAAACTTTAAAACATGTTTTCTCGAAATTGACGTCGGAGCCGTAAGACCCCTTTCTCTTGCCGGCGTCACATATATATTTTTTACACCAAACGTGCCACTTCCCAAACCTATATATGCCATAAATCTGGACAAGTTATGCATAATCACACTTGGGCAAGGTAACTGCAACGAATCTTCTCATTTCCGGGCCGAATTTTGAGAATATCTGGGCCGGATATTCTCTAAAAACGTGGTCGGCCATGGGCCATGGGTCGAATCTTCTTCGGGCTGAATCTGTTGGTATCGGCTATTTTTAGTAGTTTGGTCGCTTACGTTCACGAAGTTTTAAGTGCGTACTGTGCTCAGCTGAGAACGTTCTCAAGCGACGTTTATAAGAAGCGTCTGAGTTTAAAACTCCCGTGAGCAAAACTCAAGCCGTTGAGTACGGTTTTGTGCTGAGCATGAGATCGTTCTCAACATTTCTTTATAAGCACGGGGCCAGAATGATTCCGAATAGTGCGTAGTAACGTCAGTTGGGAGAATTGATAAAAAAAAATTAGGATTTTTGTATGGTTCTGTGACATGAACCAATGCTGCTATGAACGCCCCTATCCCCTTGGCGACAAAATAAGAGTAAATCTAACAGATTCATGCCTTTTTTCAAGCATAAAAAAATTCTAATTTTGGACTTTATTGGGACTTTAAAACTTGAGATTGTGTGGCAAATGGTTTTGACAATTGTTCTCACTCAATATATCTCATAATAGATAAGACAATGTAGATTACAGATCAGGTTACATGTTTTCGGAGCCGTCAGATCTTGATCAACACAGTCTGCAAAAGTATATTAACCTATAAAGCAACAGACAAACCTAACAGACATTCTCATAAGTAAAAAAAAAGACCCAAGTTAATTGCATTTTCAGGATTGTTTTTGTCTAGAACGTCTAAGCAAAGCGGACAGTGTAGATCAAAGATCAGATTGCATTTTTTGTGCAGTCTGATTTTGATCTACACAGGGCACAAAGGCAACATATATTGTAAAGGGAGCTTCATGTTAACTTGTGCTTTAGCAGTGCACAACATTTCATCAAAAGGGTGTTTCGTCGAAATCCATGTATGCTTGAAAATACCGATTGCAAAATTCCAAGATTTATTCCATGAAAAGCTCTGTCTGGGAGGAAGATTTGAGCTTTAATTCATCTGGGTTAGGGTGAGGGTCAGGGCAAGGGATAGTTTTTGATGAACGTGGCTTTGGACAAAATGTTGAAAATCTGTGCTTTTTTAGGCCCCAAATTTGAAGTGGTTTATGATAATAAAACCTTTGTTTCGCTCAGCTTAACAAATAACCCCATGCAGATTTTTGGTTTTGCAGAAGACCATTGTTGAAAACAATGTGGTGAAAGGAGAAATTGTCGATAAGAGGCAGCAGTTCCTTCTTTGAAAAGTGTTTAACCCTTTACCACACAATCCAGACTTTTAATGACCCTGAGAAAAAAAAGCCTTTTGAAAATATTGTTGGAAAAGGGGAAAATGCTGGTAACCAGCATTTTCTCCTTTTCCAACAATGTTTTCTGCCTTTCCCAGAACAAATTTCAATTTTTCAGTCACATTTATCATGTCTTCTGCAAATGCTTTCAATTTGGACTAGTCTAAAATTTTATCGTTTGGTAAAGAGTTAATTATATTCATTTATTGACTATTATCTCATGATAATTTTTCATATTTTAGAGGAATTTTTTTCAAAGTCGTCTTAAATCGTTATTGCACTATCCCGAAATTTTAACAACCCTGAAAGAAAAGGCTTTTTAAAACATTGCGTGAAAAGGAGAAAATGCTGGTAAGCAGCATTTTCTCCTTTTCCCACAATGTTTTTTACCCGATCAAAGAGAGAAATCATCATTTGAGCTACATTTAATTTTTCGTCTGCAATTGTTCTTAATTTGGTCAAGTCAAAAATTTGGTTGTTTGGTAAAGAGCTAAGGAGGTAGCAGTAATGCAGTAACCTCACTTATCCAGTTTGTGGATTATAAATTACCCTGACATATCTACAAATGATGATTTTGAAAATATGACAGAATTATCTATTATCTCAACACCAAAGTGCCCTAAAAGAAAACTCTATGCATACACAAAAAGTCTGTATAACGTCTGCTATGCCTTATTTTTGCAAAGATACCGTCAGAAAACAAAAGCAGGAAGGAAGTCAAAAGTCCAATTTTTGGTTATTTTTCCATGAATTTTCTTGGCTTTTTACCACAAAATCCCAAGTTTTAATGACCTAGAGAAAGAAAGCTTTTGAAAACATTGTGAAAATCTGAGAATATGCTGGTAACCAGCATTTTCTCCTTTTCCTACAATGTTGTCTAACAGATCAAAGACAAATATAACACTTTGAGCTATACCTGAAACCTTTATAAAACAGTCCTTGAAGTTTTAATGACCCTGAAGAAGAAGGCTATTGAAAACATTTTGGGAAAAGGAGAAAATGCTGGTAATTATCAGTTTCTCCATGTCCCACAGTGTTTTCCGCTCTTTCATTTGCCAGTCTCATCACTTGAATTCATACATTTAATTTGTCCTTTGTAGATACTTTTGGTTTGAATAAGTGAAACATTTCATCATCTAGTAAAGAGTTATCCTCACAGCCAGAGAGAAAATGTGCTGTAAAAATTTGATAGCCTAAAGAATGGTACAGAAATTTGTCATTTGTGTAAATATCAAATTAATATAACAGCTATAGCTATCTGTAAAGTCTAGGGGAATATGAAAACACATAAGATATGTAGGGAGAACTCAATCTTGGTGAGTAGAATACCAATAACACTTATTTCTTTAAAGGCCACCAAAATATGAAATGCGTTTTCTATCGGTCGTAATCTAGGCAACCTTGCAACCTTTAGGGGCAACATTAGGCATGAAGATACAAGAATGATTATAGTTTGATAAAAGAGAAACAAAATGGGCAGAAAACTGGCTGAAACAAGTATAGATGTATCTTTAAATTTTGTCATGTCATAAAAACGCTAGTATAGATGTATCTTTAAGCCTTTACCACACAGAAAAAAATTTAGACATTTCTAAATTGACAGCATTTGCAGACGACAAAATAGATATGACTCAAAAATTGAAACCTGTTTTTGGAAGGTCAGAAAACATTGTGGGAAAAGGAGAAAATACTGATTACCAGGATTTTCTCCTTTTCCCACAATGTTTTCAAAAGCCTTCTTCATCAGGGTCGTTATAAGGCGGCATTGTGTGGTAAAGGTTAAATTTTGTCATGTGATGAAAAATCGTTACGAAACAACAAATTTTAAGACTTAACCTTGTTGAAAGTTTTTGCAGACCACAAAATATATGTGTCTCAAAAATAGAAATTCACCTAACAAATGGTAGAAAACATTGTGGTTAAAAAGAGAAAATGCTGGTTACCAGCAGTTTCTCCTTTTCCCAAAATATTTTCAAAAGGCTTCTTCCTTAAGGTTGTTAAAACTGGCAATTGTGTGATAAAGTGTCGTTAGGCGTAGTGCATTATAATTTTGTCCTCTTAACTCTTTACCAAATGACAAAGGTTTAGATGTGTCCAAATTGAAAGCATTTGCAGACGACAAATTAACAGAAACCTAAATGACAAAATTTGTCCTTGATAGAGTATAAAACACTGTTGGTAAAGGAGAAAATGCTGGTTTCCAGCATTTTCTCCTTTTCCCACATTGTTTTCAAAAGCCTTTCTCCTCAGGGTTGTTAAATCAAAAATGTGCAGTAAAGGGTTAATTATTTGGCCGCAGTTTTGCATCCTGTTGTTGGTCAAATGTGCATTTTTAGTGAGAATATTTCATTTTTTGCCCCAGTAAGATTAAGTCTTTCACAACAGAGAGCGAACGACTTAAGCACAAAACATGCAGTCTGATCTTTGATCTACACCATCCATTACCTGATTCCAGAATATGGCCTGTTTCATCTTCAATGGCTGTTGAAATCTACTTTGAGACCTGTCACCTTGAAAAAAAAAGTCAAAAATTTTTGAGTTGTTAGTGAAAGAGTTACAGTAATAGGGGATGAGGACTTAAAGTTGCATGCAAGATCAAAGATTAAGTGTGCTCTCTTCAACTCTTCTCCAAAAATGACAAAATTTCAGATTAGGCCAACCCTAAAGCAGTTTCGCAGACAACTAGTTAAAAGTGGCTCTAATGATGGAAAGGGTAGAAATCATTGCAAAACAGGGAGAAAATGCAGCATTTTCTACTTTTCTCATGATGTTTTCAATAGTTTCCTCTCAAAAAGTTGTCAAAAATATGGACTTGTTTGGTAAAGGGTTAACTCTTTACAGAACAGCATAAATAGGGAGTGGTCCACATTGAAAGGAGTTGCAGACAACAATTCAAATGTGGCTGGATTTACTAGATTTATCTGTGATAGAGTAGAAACATTGTCAAAAAATGAGAAAATGCTGGTTACCAGCATTACCTCCTTTTCCCACAATGTTTTCAAAAGCTTTCTCCCTCAGAGTCTTTTAAACTCAGGATTGTGTGGTAAAGGGTTAAATGTTCAAGTTGCTTTGCTTCAGTTCATGCCTATTTTAGGGCCATAAGTGTGCTGACTTACCAAAATAGAAAAAAAAAATCCTAATAAGTATTACATGTAATTCCTTTGGGAATAAAAATGTAACTCGTAAATCAAAACTCTCCTTGCTTTTTGCCTTTTTTTTAAAACCCAAATCCTTTATCAAATTTTAACAGAAAAACCTTATTCTTACTTGAGAATGGCCAATAGCCAAAACTGTTTTGGCCATCAAAAAATATTGGATGGTGTATAATTATGATCCAACATGAGAGTGGACATTTGGTACTGCCTGCAGGAGGCTTACATAGCATGTAAACACTTTACCAAACGACAATACTGTAAACTTGTCCAAATCGAAAGCATTTGCAGACGACAATTTGAATGTTGCTTAAATGAAAGAATTTGTCTTTGATAGGGTAGAAAACAATGTGGGAAAAGGAGAAAATGCTGGTTACCAGCCTCATACCAATCAAATACATGTACACTTTTAGGTATTTTTATTCATAGCCTGATGCAGTCATTTTTTTGTAAACATTATGGCAAAAAGAACAATTATTTTTTACCTTTTACAAGGATATCAACCATTCTAAAAAGCATTCCAAGTCTGATTCTTAAAAAGAAGTTTTCTAATTTTCAGAGTAACTGTTAATGAAAGGTTTACCGAGCTGGAGTTATATTTTTGAATTTTGAAAATATTGTATATGATAGATCTATTCAGGAATTTATTTTATCATTTATGAGATTTATTTAAGGTTTATTTATTAGCTTTCTACCAAGAAAGCATTTGATATAACCCTTATCAAGTGACACACTATCGCCATTATACTATAATATTAGCCACACTCTGGCAAAAGGGGGCTTAGTGCATCTCCATGATGCATTATACCAAGCAAGACATCATGTAATTAGGGATCCATAAAATCCACTTTGTCTAACAACGACTACATCAAGAGGTAGAATGGTCCTTGGACATACGGAAAATTGACCAATAGCAAAATGTTTTGGTTCAGGTCAGCCTGCTCGGACTGCGCAGGCTAACCTGGGTGGATACTTTTTGTCGATGCATCAAGCTCCTTTCTCACAGAGCATGGCTCATATGTTTTTTAACGTCTTTATGTACTGTTGTTTCACTGTTTATTTCAACACATAGGTACGAAGAGTGATGACTTTCTGCCCACATTATTACATTTTGCGTGTTACTATGGGTTACAAGACCTATGCTCGTGCGTCATGGATACCCCAGGATCAGCTTTTGCCTTTGAAATTAAAAACTGCCATGACCAAAACCCACTGGATCTGGCACGAGAAAATCAACACGAAGAATTAGCTGAATATATTGAAGCATTCTTGGTAGGTCTTTTAGCTCTTTACCAGATGAAAAAACTTTAGACAGGTCCAAATTGGAAGAATTTGCAGACAACAATTTAAATGAAGCACAAACTATAAATTTTTTCTTTGAAAGGGTAGAAATCATGGTGGAAAAGGATCTGTGACATTTCATTGAAAACCTCATTCTCAAAAAACACTTCCTAGACAAGACCCTTACCCAAACCCAGACAAATAGTGGGTCAAATCTTCCTCCCAGACAGAGCTTTTCATGAAATAAATCTAGGAATTTAGGTATTTTAAAACATACATGGATTTCGATGAAACACCATTTTGACATAATGTCGTGCATCTGGTGGGAAAACGAGAAAATGCTGGTTACTAGCATTTTCTCCTTTTCCGACAATGTTTTCAAAAGTCCTTTTGCTTAGGGTTGTTATAACTTGGGATGGTGTGTTAAAGGGTTCAGCCATATTACTGATGAATTTGTGGTATGTATAGAGTATGATCAGCCAGCCCATAGGTCCAGACTAACCTTGGTATACAATTAGTCTCTTGGTTTTTAGCTCCACTGGCTGAAGGCCAGCGGGCTTATGTCATGGCCCGGTGTCCGTCGTGCGTCCGTGCGTGCGTCCGTCCGTCCGTGCATCCGTCCGTCCGTGCGTTAACTTTTATTTCAAACATCTTCTCTGAAACTACCCATCCAATTTTCATGAAACTTCACAGAAATGATCCTGCCATGGTCCTCTTCAGAATTTCTTGAAAGAATTTGATTCCTTCAAAAACTCTGGTTGCCATGGCAACAAAACTGAAAAATATTGGAAATCTTTAAAAATCTTCTTGTCTGAAACCATAAGGCGTAGGGCTACCAAATTTGGCATGTAGCTTTATGTAGTATACCTCTATCAAGTTTCTTCAAATTATAGCCCTGGGGTCAAAATTGGCTCTGCCCCAGGGGTCACAAGTTTTACATAGGCTTATATAGAGAAAACTTTAAAAAATCTTCCTGTACCTAGCCATAAGGCCTAGAGCTACCAAATTTTGCATGTTGCTATATCTAGTGGGCCTCTACCAAGCGGGCCAAAATTTTAGCCCTGGGGTCAAAATTGGCCCCACCGCAGGGGTCACAAGTTTTACATGGGCTTACATAGTGACAACTTAAGAAATCTTCCTGTTTTGATTTTTTTTTTTTTGAAATTAGCCTTGCATCAGGGGTCTTATTGTTTTACAGAGGCTTCATATGGACAAAACTTGAAAATCACCTTATTTATAACCATACAGCATAGACTTGTATTATTTTGGCATGTGGCTTTATCTTGTGGACCTCTACCAGGGTTCAAGTAATTATAGCTCTGGGATCAAAAATGGCTTTGCCTTGCAGGTTTCAACTTTCACATGGGCTTTTACAGAGAAAACTTTGTAAGTCTTCATTTTGAAACCATTTGGCTCAGAATTGAAATGTTTAGTATTTATGGTTTATATTTATAAGCCAGTGGAGCGATACAGGGCCATCATGGCCCTCTTGTCTGTTAACCCTTTACCACACAATCCGGAGTTTTAACAACACTGAAAGAGAATGTTTTTGAAAACATTGTGAGAAAAGGAGAAAATGCTGGTAACCAGCATTTTCTCCTTTTCCCACAATGTTTTCTACCTAATCAAAGACAGAAATCGTCATTTGGGTCACATTTAATTTAGTATCTGCAAATCCTTTCAATTTGGACCAGTCTATTATTTTGTCATTTGGTAAAGAGTTAACTCTTTCAAAAATGACAAACTGTAGACTCTTTAAAATTGAAAGGACCAATTGACTAGAAGTTCTCTGACAGGATAGAAGACATTGTAAGAAAAGGAGAAAATGCTGATAACCCCCATTTTCTCCTTTTCTCATACTATTTCAAGAGCCTTCTTCCTCAGGGTTGTTAAAGCACAGGATTGTTTAGTAAAGGGTTAATGGTTTCTTTCAGGTTTTCCCCACTGAATACCTTTGAAGCTTTACCAGACTACATAATCTATTACAGGTCCAAATTTAACCCTTTCCCAAACGACAAATTTTGGACTAGTCCAAATTGAAAGAGTTTGCAGACGACAATTTTAAATTTGATGAAAATGGAAGAAAGGTCTCAAAACGGGTAGAAAACACTGTGGGAAAAGGAGAAATTGCTCGTTACGAGCAATTTCTCCTTTTCCCACAGTGTTTTCAAAAGACTTGTACTGGAAACACGTGAAAACCAGGGCTTGTTTGGGAAAGGGTTAAAGCATTTGCAGACAACAAAATAAAAGTGACTCAAAAATTTAATTTTCTTTTGGGAAGGGTAGAAACCATTGCTGGAAAAGAAGAAAATGCTGGTTTCAAGCATTTTATCTTTTTCCCACAATATTTTCAAAAGCTTTCTTTCTCAGGGTTTTTAAAAGTCGGAATTGTTTGGTAAAAGGTTCACTTAAAAAAAAAAAAAAAAGAGCTCTGTTCTGGTAAAAGGGGCTTAAATGCATCTCCCTGATGCAACCAAACAAGCCATCACATATTTATGGATCCATAAAATCCATTTTGTCTAACAACTGACTGAATCTGGAGGTAGAATGGTCCTTTGACATGTAGAAAACTTAACAATAGCATAAAGTTTAGACCAAGGGTAGCCTGCACGGTCAGCCCAGGCTTGCTAAGCGCGACTCACCTACCTTGTGCAGACAGCTATATCAAGATCAGACAGCCCAGAACATGCAGTCTGATCTTGAATCTACACTGTCCAATAAGGAGGTATCTTTCCCCCAAAAATACCTTTGAAATAAGAAGACTTGGGTATTTACTATGGGCTTGAACGTTTCATTTCTTTAGCAGGAGAAGGGGTAATACTTTTTGCAGATGCATTAAATGCCCTGTTCACAGAGCATGGCTAAAATATTTATATTGTTAGGATAATTATGAACATACACATTTGGCAGGTCAGGGATGAACTTGTTATCCTTACTTCCTCTTTCTCAAATTGCCTGACACTCAGGTTTCAGGTCCTTTCAAATAAGAAACTTTAGATGTTATCTTCTTAATTTCGCAAAGAGAACTTTAGTGTAGAGAAAGTGATAACTGGAGAAATTGCTTGTTAGAAACAATTAGTCAGTAGTTGAGTATTACATGTGAAAAATAAAACTATACAGAGCTACAGTTGAGAGGGAGTAATGGTATTCTAAATCCATAATTTCTTTTCCAAGCCCTATATTGTGGGTACTCGTTAGAATCGTCTCAGGGAGATGATTATAATGAGTACCCATAAGAAAGGGTTTAGTGAAGAATAACTAATATTTTCAATTATGAAATCAAAGTCACTCACTCTACCTGGAACTCTAAACTATGGCAACCTTAGGTTTTCGCATGAACTTGTCAAAATAAGTGCACAATGATCAAATAACCCAACTATCTTTTTAGATGTTAATTTGGATTAGACGAGTAAAGTTTATCCATTCACAATCCCATATTTAACCCTTTACCATCCAATCTTTTAACGACCCTGAGAAAGATGCCATTTAAAAATATTGTGGGAAAAGGAGAAAATGCAGGTAACCAGCATTTCCTCCTTTCCCCACAATGTTTTCTGCTCTTCTCTAAACAAATTTCAGTTTTTTAGTAACCTTTATTTTGTCATCTGCAAATACTTTCAATATGGACCAGTCTAAAATTTTGTTGTTTGGTAAGGAGTCAAAACGATCTTGAAAAAGAAAACATCATTCAGAAAGAAGTAACTGCTGGTAACCAGGATCTTTTCCCTTTCCAACTATGTTTTCTATCATTTAACCCTTTACTGCACAATGCCGCTTTTTGACGCCCCTGAAAAAGAAGCCTTTTGAAAACATTGTGGGAAAAGGAGAAAATGCTGGTAACCAGCATTTTCTCCTTTTACCACAATGTTTTCTACCCTATCAAAGAAAAGTTGCACCATTTGAGCCACAATGAAATTGTCGTCTGCAGATGCTTTCAATTGGGACAAGGCTAAAATTTTGTCGTCTGGTAAAGGGGTTAACCTTTTACCACACAATCCCGAGTTTTAAAGACCCTGTAGAAGAAGGCTTTTGAAGACATTGTGTGTAAAGGAGAAAGTGCTGGTAACCAGCATTTTCTCCTTTTCACACAATGTTTTCTACCCAATCAAAGACAGATATCATCATTTGCACAACAGTTGAGAAAGAAGCCTTTTGAAAACATTGTGGGAAAAGGAGACATTGCTGGTAACCAGCATTTTCCCCTTTTCACACAATGTTTTCTACCCAATCAAAGACAGATATTATCATTTGCAAAACAGTTAATTTGTCGACTGCAAAAGCTGTCAGTTTAGTCAGGGCAAAAATTTTGTCATCTTAAAAAACAAAGCCGATAATTTTGACCCACATTGTTTCATCTGCAAATACTTTCAGTTTGGAAAAGTCTCAAATTCAAGAGGATTGGTAAAGAGTTAAAACAATGATTATGCATTGAAAAGTGATAGTTTTGCACTTTTTAACTCTTTAACTTTTTAACCAGACAACAAAAATTTAGACTCATCCAATATTGAAAGCATTTGCAGATGACAAAATAAATGTGGCTCAAAAGTTGAAACTTGTTTATGGAATGATAGAAAACATTATGAGAAAAGGAGAAAATTCTGGTTACCAGCAATTTCTCCTTTCCCACGATATTTTCAAACACCTTCTTTTGCAGGCTTGTTAAAACATGGAATTGTATGGTAAAGGGAAAGGACATAAGGGGTTTGGGTGGCAGAAAAATTCAAATAGTTTATGCAAATTTATTGGCATAGGATATAATATCTTTTGGAAAAAACATAGAATGCTTTATTGGGGTTTTACTACTTCTTCATGATATCAAACAGGTACTTGAGATTTTGAATCTCCATTATTACACTATAAAGAAATTGTAGGCTGTGATCTTGTATTTTAATTAGACTGGTCTAGGAACTAAAGTGTATACATGGCTTTATCTGAGCCCATATTAGCCAACCATTCTTAATTTCTTTCATAGTCTAATCTTCAAGAATGCTCTAAATTTAAAATTACACAGTTTCTGATTAGCATAACCAAATGGTTTAGCCAATCAGAAATTGTGTAAACTTGTATGTTTAGATTAAGACCAAGTATTTAGTGTAGAATGTTTTGATGAATATGGACCCTGGCTTTGTATTTACAGTAAGAAATTTAGATGTCGTTCTTATTCTTGATTTCCAAGGTTAGTCATTGGCAGAAACACAATGTCACACCCAATCAGATGGCTAAATTTTTTTTGAAAATTTAGAATAAGATCTGAATTTAACCGTTAAACTTTTACCAGACGACAAAATTTTAGCCTTGTCCAAAACAGAAGCATTTGCAGACGACATTTCAGTGTGTCTCAAATGGTACAATTTTCTCTTGATCGGGGAGAAAACATTGTGGGAAAAGAAGAAAAAGCTGGTAACCAGCATTTTCTCCTTTTCCCACAATGTTTTCAAAAGGCTGCTTTCCCAGGGTTGTTAAAAGGTGGCATTGTGTGGGGTTAAAGCGCCCAATTAACCCAATGAGCATTTTCATTCTAGAATAAGACACAGATAATTATAATTTCATGGTTGCCTTTTGTCTGTACTATTTCAGCAAAGGGGACAGTGTAGATCAAAGATCAAAGATCAGGCTCCATTTTTTATGCAGTCTGATCTTGATCTACACTAGCGGCAAAGGCAACTATAGTAGTGAAAGGGGCTTTAAGGGTTTACTCTTTCCCAACAGAAAAAAAAGTCGTATATGTCCATAATGAAATCATTTGCGGACACCACATAACATGCACCTGAAACGATAAAAGTTGTTTTTGAAAGAGTTGAAAAGGTTGTAGGAAATGGAAAAAATGCTGATTACCAGCATTTTCTCTGTTCTCAACAATGTTTTCAAAGGCTTTCTAACTCAGGATAGATAAAACAGGGGACTGTTTCGTAAAGGGTTAAAATGATTGATGAATACTAACTTAGGACCTACAGTCACAAAATTTCTACATCTAGACTCTACCAGTTTAATAACAAGTCTGACAATTCCAAGAAAAGCACAGACAACATTTTACATTTGTCCATGTTGACAGCAATAAACCCTTGGATTGCGGAATAAACTGACAAAAATAATTGCAATTTCATGGTTGCTCTTGGCTACAGTGTTTAAGCAAAGCAGACAGTGTAGATCAAAGATCAGGCTCACGTTTTGAGCAATCTGGTCTTAATCTGCACTGGCCCCAAAGGCAACTATAGCAGTGATAGGCCCTTTAAGGGTGAAATGTACCTCAAATGATGGTACATGTATAGAAAAGTTATCTGGAACAACAAATGATTGATTAAATGGTGTTTTACGCCGCTTTCAACATTATTTCAGTCATATCACAGCAACAGCTGACATATTCATGTATTTCCTGGGTTTCACCAGCACTAGGCTAGGGCTAAGTGTCTTACCCACAGACAATCCCACCCAAAACCCAGTGGATCCAGCGAGGCTCGAACTCGGGGCCTCCAGGTCACCAGTCCTACACTGAGCCAAGCAGGACCCCTGTAATAACAAAAAGCTGACCATTATTTTCTCTTTTCTTACAAAGTTTTCAAAAGCCTTCTACTTAATGTTTGTGTAAACATGAAAATCTAGTCTGAATCAGAATTAGTTGATCTAAACAACAATCCGTTACAAGGACCTATGTTTGGGAAAGTTGCACAAACTCCAACATATATGATGCAAGATTTTAGAAGGAAATGGAATTTTATTTTCTTTCTATTCTGTTCTTCTTTCATTTTGGTACAGAGCCCCTGTAGGTCAGTTGGTAGCACACGGGACTTGAGAACAGGGGGGTTGCTGGTTTGATGCCCGACTTGGCCAATTTCTATTTGAGGATTGATGATAGTCATTGCAACAGGATTCATTCCTCTGTCACTGCTGACCATCGTTCCGAAGATGGTTATGTGGGTAAGCAGCCAGTGGCTTTGAAAGAATATTGTGCATATTACTGTCAAAAGAAACCCCAGGGAAGCATGGATAGGTGCTCTGGCCACCATGATATATCTGAAATAATGTTGAAAACGAACGGCCTTAAACATCATCCAATTAATCAGTTTCATTTTGATATTACATTATTCTCGCAGGGTGCCGGCATATTTCGCATGAACACCATATTATGCCGTCAGTACCTTTGAGGTCTTGTGTCGATGCCCTTTAAGATGCTTTCAGTCGACCCTTGCGAGTATATAGAGTCCGCAAAGATGTTTTTTTTTTTTATTTGTATATTTTTTTCCATATTAACAAGTCAATGTAATGAACATCTTGGCAGAACCTGTAAGATAACAAGATGGCTTCAGGTCTGAAAAGAGAAAATGGGTAGGGCTGTTCGTTAGAACCACTTCAAGGTGAAAGGTTACATCGGCAGAAGGAGATAAATTCAGTCCAGAAGAAAACATCTTCAGTTTCAAAGGCATTACTTTGTTACAAATAAATGTATAGCATGTATATAAATGAACCTGAACATTCGCACAGGATCACATGGTAAGCAGTAGCTTATCTTTAAATTATCTGAAAATTATAACACGTATCCTGCTAAATATGTGAAATGACACTTTCAAGCCTATAGTAAAAGTCCAAATTTTGCTATTTCAAAGGTATTTTTAGGGGGAAAAGCATCTCCTTATCGGACAGTGTATATCCAAGATCTGACCGCACATTCTGTGCAGTCTGATCTTGATCTACACTGTCTGTAAAAGGTCTGTGAGTTGCGCTTAGCAGCCTAAGGGTTAAGTGGGTTGCAACACCGCTGTCGGGCAAATAAGAATCCGTACCCGCACAACATGCAGCGGATAAGGATAATTATTCACACGACAGCAATAAGGTTATTATTTTGTACAAAAAATATGACACCGTATTGATTATTTTGAAATTATCGAGGAAATGATTCGCTCTTCTCATGCTAAATTGGTATCCATGTGAAAATTATATGAGTTAAGGGCCCAATAGTGGCAAAAAACACAATGCTGGTATCAAAATTCATTTAAATTTAAATAATACCAAATCAAAACTATGGAAAATATTGTGAGGATTACAATCTGTTATTGTGTGGTAAGTCCAGTTGATAGTCGCTGGCAGAAAAATGAATTTGAAAATCAGGCCACAAGTAAACAAGATGGAGTGACCAGGCAACTTTTAACCTGGTTTTGAAATTGACTTCTCTGCCAGTGACTAACACTTGGACCGACTGTGCAATATCAGATTGTCATTTTCACAATAATTTCCATACTTTTAAATGATATGATTCAAATTTAAATGTATCTCAATACCTGCTTTGTTTACTTTCGGCAGCTATTGTTACTTTAAGAAACTTCAGGAACTGACTGTACTAGAACCCAAACCTTTTCCCCCAACATCGAAGGAACTCACAATGTTCATTTTTAAAAAGATGGTAATACATGCTATAATTAAAGATAAACACTGTTATCAAATGACGGCTGTGAATGTCTCAGCTGCCCCAGGTCCAAAGATTTTTGTATATACTGAAACAAAAAAGAAACTTCCTTAAAGTATGTGCAAAATATTCAAGGTTACCGTTAAGACATACATGCATTATGTGTGTGGTACTTTCTAAAATTTTATGTTTGCAAAATTGGGCAGATAATTCCTAGCTAAAAGACATGGTGGCTATTTAAGACAAAGTTCGAGTTTCGGTGCATGTAAGGGAAGGACATATCCAGTCCACGTATTGATCAGAAATATCAATGCCAAGACTTAAGTAAAATTTACCAGAAAGAGTCATAGGTATGCTGGAGGCTGGGCTTCCTACTACAGAGGTTGCAGTTCATGTTGGTGCATTCGCACAAGCAGTCAGTGGCCTTCTGCAGCAATTTGTGCAAACCTGGAGTGCAAAAGACTTACACGTAGTGGCAGACCGCGTGTCACGACTTGAGCCTAAGATCAATATATCATGAATCAGTACCTACGAGACCTAAGTAACGAGCAACAGTTACAGCTACTGTTATCCCCGGAATCGTTTAGCTGATAACGGTTTGCACAGACGTCGCCCATATGTTCACTCGGTTCTGACGTGCTACCACCCCAATTATAGAGAGCAATTGGCCTTGGGACACATAAACTTGACAAGACAGCATTGGCGGACAGTTATTTTTTTTCTGATGAGTCAAGCTTTGTATAGTCTCGAGCCAATGGCCTTGTACAATTGTTCCAATGCAGGAATGAACGTTATGCTGACTTTTGCGTACTGCAAGGCTATCGTTTTGGGGACTCCGGGATCAGTTATGGTGTGGGCAGTATTGCTTAGAGTTTTGTATCCCTCATTTCGTTATTGGGGGAAATTTAAATGCCCCCTACAAATAGGGAAATAATCTAGGCCCTCATGTTGTCCCTCTGCTTCGACTGAGCAACAACATAAGTGTGTCACTGACAGTTGCCCTGTAATTGAAGAACATTTTAATGATGATTTATTTCCATAACAAAGTGAACAATAATCCAGATTCACTGCAATAGCCCAATCTTTGGGCTTACAACTGCTATCAAATTTTAATATTTACCTATTTGCATTAATTGCAATCAAGAGGACGACAATTTAAAAGAAAAAACTTGATGAAGGTTTTACTTTTGCTTCATTTTGTTCTATTTGGTTTTGTTTCGTACTATTCCGTTTCGTTTCATTAGGTTTGGTTCCATTTGGTTGCATTTTGTTTCATTGCATTTTATTCCGTTTTGTACAGTTTCATTGCATTTCGTTTCATTGCGTTTCATTTCGGTTCTGTTTCTAAGTTTATAGGGACCCTTTGAAAAAGAGAAAATACTGCTTACAAGCATTTTTAGCTCACCTGAGCACAAAGTGCTCAAGGTGAGCTTTTGTGATCGTCCGGTGTCCGTTGTGCATCGTCAACAAGGACCCTTTGAAAAAGAGAAAATACTGCTTACAAGCATTTTTAGCTCACCTGAGCGCAAAGTGCTCAAGGTGAGCTTTTGTGATCGTCCCGTGTCCATTGTGCATCGTCAACAGTTACCTTGTTTGCACTCTAGAGGCCACATTTTCAGTCATATACTCTTGAAATTTTGTCAGAATGTTTGTCTTGATAATATCTCAGACAAGTTTGAAATTGGGTCAAGTCAGGTCAGAAGTAGGTCACCAGGTCAAAATCGAGAAAAACCTTGTGTGCACTCTAGAGGCCACATTTTTAGTCCAATACTCATGAAACTTGGTCAGAATATTAATTTTGTCTTGATGAAATCTCAGACAAGTTTGAAATTGCATCATGCCAGGTCAAAAAGCAGGTTACCAGATCACCAGAAAAACCTTGTGTGCATTCTAGAGGCCACATTTTTAGTCCAATACTTATGAAACTTGGTCAGAATACTTTCCTTGATAATGTCTCGGACAAGTTTGAAACTGGGTCATGCTGGGTCAAAAAGTGGGTAACTGGGACAAATCTTAGGAAAACCTTGTGAGCACTCTAGAGGCCACATTTTCAGTCAGAAACTCATGAAACTTGGTCAAAATGTTTGTCTTGATGATGTCTCTGACAAGTTTGAAATTGGTTCATGCTTGGTCAAAAAGTAGATCACTCATCCAAATTTTAGAGAAACATTGTGTGCACTCTAGAGGACAAATTTTCAGTCATATACTCTGAAACTTGGTCAGAATGTTTGTCTCGATAATATCTCTGACAAGTTTGAAATTGGGTCATGTCGAGTCAGAAAGCTAGGTCACCAGGTCAAAATTTAGAAAAACCTTGTGTGCACTCTAGAGGCCACATTTATAGTCTAATACTTATAAAACTTGGTCAAATTGTTTGTCTTGATGATATCTCTGACAAGTTCAAAATTAGGTCATGTTGGGTCAAAAAGTAGGTCACCAGGTCAAAATTTAGAAAAACCTTGTGTGCACTCCTGAGGTCACATTTTCAGTGTAATACTTATGAAACATGGTCAGAATGTTTGTCTGGATGATATCTCGGACAAGTTTGAAACTGGGTCATGTTGGGTCAAAAAGTAGGTCACTGGGACAAATCTTAGAAAAATCTTGTGTTCAGTCTAGAGGCCACATTTTCAGTTGTAAACTCATAAAAATTTTCAGATCAGTGCTAATGAAAGCTGGTTAGAATGTTTGTCTTGATGATATATCAGACAAGTTCAAATTTTGGTCATGTTGGGTCAAAAAGTAGGTCACTGGGACAAATCTTAGAAAAATCTTGTGTGCAATCTGGGGGCCACATTTTCTGTTTGATACTCACAAAATATCATCAGAATGTTTGTCTTGATGATATCTCTGACAACCTAAAAAATAGGTCTAGGAGGTCAAAAAGTAGGTCACAAACACTCATGTGTTTTACATCATTAAAACCAGGATCTCTTCAGCTTTATCAACTGTAGATGACTACTCAGGTGAGTGTTTTAGGGCCAATGGCCCTCTTGTTTCCTCTTCCAACAATGTTGTCAAAAGCTGTCTTTCTCAGGGTCATTAAAACTCAAGGTGATGTAGAAAAGGATTAAAGATTAAATGTCTTCAAACAGAGTAGATTTAATTTTTTTTCTAGAGTGTATTATGGTTCTATTTCTCTGGCCATTTCATCACAAGCAGAAAACACAATATCAAGTTGTTTTCGGTTGGAAATATATTACCTTACCCTATCAAGGATGCACTTTGTGCAACTGCATAAATTGTGAGATTACAGCAATAATACTTGAAACTAAGTAGTGTAAATCAGGAAGTTAAGAGTTCCTTGATTCTCAAGTTACATCCCTTTACCAAACGACAAAATATTAGACTTGCCCAGTTTGAAAGCTTTAGCAGACGACAAAGTAAATGTTACTCAAAAATAGAAATTCATCTTTGGAAGGATAGAAAACACTGTGGAAAAAGGAGAAAATGCTGGTTACCAGCATTTTCTCCTTTTTCCACAATGTATTCAAAAGGCTTTTTCTTAAGGGTCGTTAAAAGTTGGGATCGTGTGGTAAATGGTTAACCCTTTACCACACAATCCTTCAATTTAAACACCCTGAGAAAAAATAAAACCTTTGAAAACATCGTGGGACAAGGAGAAAATACTGTTTACCAGTATTTTCTCCTTTTCAAGCAATGTTTTCTACTCTTTGATTGACAATTTTTAAGTTTTCAATAACATTTGTCGTCTGAAAATTTAGTGCTTTAAGATGGGACAAGGCTTAAATATTGTGGTTTGATAGAGAGAAAACCCGGCAATGTGTTGTAAATCTTAACCTTTTACCAAATGACAAAATTTTAGACTGATTAAAAATTGACAGCATTTACAGACGAAAATTAAAATATAGCTCAAATGGTGATTTCTGTCTTTGATAGGGTAGAAAACATTGTGGGAAAAGGCTTCTATCTCAGGGTCATTAAAACTTGGGATTGTGTGGTAAAGTGTTAACTCTTAACTCTTTACCAAACGACAAAATTTTGGTCTGGACCATATTGAAAGCATTTGCAGACGACAAATTAAATGAGGCTCAAATGATGACTTTTGCCTTCAATAAGGTAGAAAACATTGTGGGAATAGGAGAAAATGCTAGCTACCAGTATTTTCTCCGTTTTCCACCATGTTCTCAAAAGCCGTCTCTTCCAGGGTCATTAAATCTCGGGATTGTGTGGTAAAGAGTTGCAGTACTTTTGCAACTAATATTGCCTTTGCAGCCAGTACTCTGTCCACTTCGTTGAGACATTCTTGACAAGAGCAACCTTGACATTGCAATATTTTGAGTTACTTGTAGCTTTTAAAGTGACTGTTGTCTTTGTTTAATTCTTTACCATACAGTCCTGAGTTTTGACAACCCTGAGGAAGAAGACTTTTGGGAACATTGTGGGAAATGGAGAAGATGCTGGTTGGTAGCATTTTCTCCTTCTCCCTCAATGTTTTCTACCCTATCAAAGACAAATCCCATCATTTGAGCTGCATTCGAATTGTCATCTGCAAATGCTTTCAATTTGGACAAGTCTACTTATATTGTTTTGTGATAAAGGGTTAAGGGCGAACTTTGTACCATAGAAAAACTTTAAACTTTCCAAATTAATAGTATTTGCAGAAGACATATTAAAGGTCTTCTAAATGATGGTTTTTTTTTTTTTTTGTGTGAAAGGGCAGGAAACATGGTTGGAAAAGGAGAAAATGCTGATTGCCAGCATTTCCTCCAAGCTGTCCCATCCAAAAAATCAACAGAAGCATGGAATCGTTTGGTAAAGTTGCTTGTATCAAGGAAATGCCCCTTTTCCCTCTGTGCCTGGATTTGTGTTAAAGATATATCTATACTTGTCTTCAGCCAGTTTTTAACCCATTTCATCTTTGTTTTATCAAAGTATAATCATTCTTGTATCTTCCTGCCAAATGTTGCCCCTGATGGTTGCAAGGTGGCATAGATTATGACTAATAGAAAATGCATTTCATTTTCTAGGACCCATTAAACAAATCACTGTTGTGATTTCCAATATGCGTATTTATCCCTTACACCATACATATTGTTAGTTTATCTGTGTTTACACAGCTGACAAAATTTTTAACCATTCTACAGTCTATCAATTTTTTACAGCTTTTTTTCTCACTAGAGGTGTTGCATACAGTTGACTTTTTTAAGACTCGATCGAGATGCCACAGTTTTCATCTTCATTGGCTCTACTTTGTTCACCCCATAAATGCTGAAATAATGAAACAGACT
Source organism: Tridacna gigas (assembly GCA_945859785.2). NCBI lineage: Eukaryota > Metazoa > Mollusca > Bivalvia > Cardiida > Cardiidae > Tridacna > Tridacna gigas. The sequence continues at coordinate 27,045,742 of OX244030.2, forward strand.
TATACAGTTACTGAAGAGGCTGAACTGCTCTGGCATTCTCTTAGGTTGAGTACAAACTACAAAGTAATAAAATAAAGAAGACCGTTATCTATTGATGTTTCTACAATGTTGTTATTATGCTAACTACTAACTGTATACGAGATCACTAAATTTTAGACTCCAGTCTTCACTGATAGCCTTTGCAGACAAAAAAATCAAGGTGATATTCCATCATGATCCTTTAGATGGTCACAAGGATATCAGTGCAGATGCAAGCATTTAATAATCCAGGACTTTTATACCAGTATTTTCCATGTCATTGAATGCTTGAATCTGCACTGAAATTGTTATGACCACCTGAGTGATCATAATTTTGTGATGGATGGCTTGAAACCCAGCTCAAGATCAAACAGAACAGAATTTTATTTTGACTTGTACAAAGTACATCGTCAGTTGCACTACAATATACAAAAACAATGTGGTACATGGAGATACTATCAAGATGAAAAAAAGACATATAGGAAAGAAATAAGTTGAAGAGTATTATGATTAGAAATAAAAAATAAACAAGCAGTAGAGAGTGAACATTTAAGATCAATTAATTACAATATTTCCAGTCGTTTTGCGATCGCAAGTTTGACGTAGACTGCAGTTTTTTTAATGATTTTTTGTCTTGGGATTTTAACAGTTCAATACATTTATACATAGATGGGCGATTTCGAAAATATCAAACAGTGGAATTTGTCTAACAATGTATGGAAAACATTGTGGGAATAGGAGACAATGCTGGTTTCCCACAATGTTTTTAAAAGCCTGTATTTCTCAGAGTTGTTAAAACTCAGGATAGTTTGGTAAAGGTGTATCCTAGATTGACAAGAACATGTTTTTTCCATTTCTTTAATAGGAGATGCAAGATTACATTGGTGTTTGTGGGGACCTCTATGAAAAGATGACTAACCAGGCACTTGCAGATGGTATAAAGTTTAACTATGTACTAAATCATAGCCTTTGAAATGATCCCTTCTTTACCAGACAACAAAATTTTAGACTGTTTCAAATTCAAAGCATATGCAGATGACAAATGATACTCAAATCATGGAATTTGAATCAGAAAGGGTAGGAAAAATTGTGGGAAAAGGAGAAAATGCTGGTTACTAGGGTGCTTTTGAATGCAGGGCTAATCTTTTACTAAAATTCCATGTTTTAACTTCCCAGAGGTAGAATCCTATGGAAAACATTGTGGAAAAGGGAGAAAAAGTGGTAAACAGCATTTTCTCCTTGTCCCACAATGTTTTCTACCCTTTGAAAGACTAATTCTATGATTTGAGCCACATTTAAATTGCTGGCTGGACCAGTATTATAATGCTGTTATTTGGTAAAGAGTTAAGGCATTATGATTATAATGAGGAAATCTTTATAACAATTCCTATTGGCCATATAGGATTGTCCTTGTGCAAAGCAATGCTTAGCTTTAGCCTAGTCCTTATGAAACAGAGGAAAGTCATGAATATGTACACTGTGGCAGCAATATTACTGAATAACATAGAGAACACCAAAAAAAAAAAACCATTCAGAATTGTCCAATAAGTAAGTACCTAAGCCCTGTAGCTCAATGGATAATGCATAGGGCTAGAAACCAGGGTCTGTAGTGACCAACTATTCTTGTAAGACCATTCTAAGTCTTATTCTCCAAGATTTTCTAAATTTGAAAGTAACACAACTTCTGATTGGCTAAACCAAATGGTAAAGCCAATCAGCACTTGTGTTACTTTCAAATTTAGAAAATCTGGAGAATAAGACTTGGAATGTTCTTGAGAATGGTTGTGAATACGGACCCAGAGGTTGGTTTGAATCCCCAGATAGGTTAATTTCTGCACAAGTAGTGATTATAGTCATTGTTACAGGATTCATTCCTTTCTAAGCGCTGATCATTGTGTCTACAATGGTAATATGGGAAAGCAGGCAGTGGCTTTGGAAGAATATAGCGGGAATTACTAGTAATAGATACTCCAGTAAAGCATGGATAGGTGTAATGGCTGCTGCAATATAACTGAAGTAAAGTTGGAAATAGCATTAAACACCAAACACATATACAAAAGAGTAATTTATGACCTTACTTCACAGGCATTCGTTTTGTGACAAACTTTGCCATGCATCATTGTATGGATGGTGCATTTTGCTTGTGCCTTACTTGTATATCACTGGGTTATGTCCTTACTTCTGTATGTAAAGGTTATGTGCCCATGTCGTGTCGAAGAGGTGTAGATGTTGTAGAAGCTTATGACGAGGGCAGGATAGCACCTTTAGGCGATGGTGATTATATACTTACTGATACAATGGCTCAAGTAGAAGAGGTGGCTGAAGAAGAGGATGTGACAGCAAAACCAGGTGAGATTTGTTTGGTTCATTTGTTTGGTGTGTAACCTTTTACCAAATGATCCCTTGTCTTAAGATTCTTGAGGAACAAGGCTTTTGAAAACACTGTGGGTAAAGGAGAAAATGCTGGTAACCAGCATTTTCTCCCTTGCCCAAAATGTTTCTACCCTTCCAAAGTTAAATCAGATCACCAATCTGTAATTACTTCCAGTTTAGATGTGTCATAACTGTGTTGTTTGGTACAAAGTTTATGCCATTTTTGAGTAGATCTATTTCATTTTTGTCATATAGGCTAGTGCACATATCCCTGCATTCCTTAAGTTTCTGTTACTTGTACTGTGCACGACACTCTGTCCAATCACTGGATGTTGATTTGTTTGCCTCTTTAGTATTGCACATTTAATGGCAGTAGCACATCAAACAGGCCAATACACGTGTTCTGTACTTTCCTGGTGTTTCTGATACTATGACTCTGCACAACCTCGGCTGCTTTCCCTGCATAAAACATTGTTCAGTACTAGATTAGAATTTATTCCTCAGACATATCTCTCACTCTTATATAGACTTCTAAAATTATGTTAACAATGTGCACAAATATGAGGCAGTTTTTAAATATGTACCATAATGCTTTATCAGACAATCTTGTCTTTTCACAGCATTTAAGGAAAAGAGGTTTTGAAAACAATTTGGAAAAAGGAGAAAATGCTGATGGCCAGCATTTTCTCTATTCTCCACAGTGGATTCTACCCACCATAAGAAGACTCCCATCATTTGAGCCTTACTTAATTTGTCGTCTGCAAATACTTTCAGTTTGGACAGGTTTAAATTCTTTTGCCTAGGTAACAGATGAAAACCTCTTTAACACATGACAAAATTTTTGACTAGTCTACATTGAAAGTATTTGCAGACAACATAATAAATGTGACTGAAAAATTAAAATTTGTTTTGGGAAGGGTAGAAAAACATTGTGAAAAAAGGAGAAAATGCTGGTTTTACCAGCATTTTCTCCTTTTCCCACAATGTTTTAAAGGCTTCTTTATCAGGGTCGTTAAAAGTCAGGATTGTGTGGCAGAGGGCGAAAAAATAGCTCTTACTAATTGCAAATGAGCTCTGTTGGTACAGACTGTTAATACTTTACCAAACAGTCCCATGATTTAAAGACCAGAGGGAAAAAAAAAAAGCTTCTGAAAATGTTGTGGGAAAAGGAGAAGATTCTGGAAGCCAGAATTTTCTCCTTTTCTATCAATGTTCATAAACAAATTCCATCATTTAGATATGGATATACCTATTATTTTGTTATCGGATAAGTAGTTAATTACAAACATAGAAACAAGTGTTAACTTTTTTTCTACAACTAGCTGAAACCTTTTCTACTTAAACTGTAAGTTACTCTTATATTTATTCTTAAATTCTTAACCCTTTACCAAACAGCAAAATTTTAGACCCTTTCCAAATTGAAGGAATTTATAGATGATTATTTAAATATTTTTCAAATGATTGTATTTGACCTTGAATAGATAGAAAACACTATGGGAAGAGGAGATAGTGGTGGTTATCAACATTTCCTCCTTTTCCCTCAATGTTTTTAAAAACTTTCTTTGTCAGGGTTGTTAAAACTCTGGATTGTGTGGTAAAGGGTTAATCATACCATTCGTATATACACAGTGGTACCAGAAAGGAAAGGCAAACCTAAGAGCAACCAGAACGTAACTCCACACAGGAAACCTCCTCCTGTCCCCACACAGCAAGACATTGAACCTCCTTTGCCGAGAGATGATGACTTTTTCAGTAAGATCTTGAATTGAATTCACCAACCATCTTTAAGAATATTTGTAGTCTTATTCTCATGAATTTTCCACATATGAAAGTAATACAAATTCTGATTGGCTAAATCAATAGTTTAGCCCACCAGAAGTTGTGTTACTTTCTTAATCTAAAATTATACTAAAAATATTTCTAAGAATTATTGGTGAATTGTCTCTTTATTTACCTCATGAATATTCAAGATAAAGATTGCAAATAGCCTTTCTTTGGTTGTATGCTTTATACATGTATTGTTTAAAACAGTGGACCTGTTTTTAGCTCACCTGTGTACAAAGTGCTGAAGGTAAGCTTTTGTGATTGTGCTGTGTCTGGCATCCATCTTGCGTTGTCCGTCCCGCGGTCGTCAGCATTTACCTTGTGTGCACTTTAGAGGCCACATTCTCAGTCAGACACTCATGAAAGTTGTTCCATGTTTGTCTCGGTAAAATCTTGGCCAAGTTTGAAATTGGGTCATGTCATGTCAAAAAGTAGGTCACTTGGCCAAATGCTAGAAAAACCTTGTGTGCACTCTAGAGGCCAAGTTTTCAACTTGATACGCTTGAAACCTAGTCAGGATGTTTGTCTTAATGATATCTTTGACAAGTTTGAAATTGGGTCATGTCGGGTCTAAAAGTAGGTCACTGGGCCACATCTTAGAAAAACCTATCATAAAACTTGGTCAGAATGTTTTTCTTGATAATATCTTGGACAGGTTTGATATTGGGTAATGTCGGGTCAAACAGTAGGTCACCAGGTCAAATTTTAGAAATACCTTGTGTGCACTCTAGAGCCCGATACTCATGAAATTTGGTCAGAATGTTTGTGCTGATGATATATTGGGCTAGATAGAAATTGGGTCACATTGGGTCAAAGTGTAGGTCACTGGGCTAAATCTTAGAAAAACCTTGTGTGCACTCTAGAGGTCACTTTTTCAGCCTGATACTCATGAAACTTGGTCAGTATGTTTTGTCTTGATGATATCTTGTACAAAATGGAAATTGGGTCATGTTGGGTCGAAAAGTAGGTCACCTACATCATGTAAACCAGGATCGCTTCAGCTTTATCAACCATAGATGACTTTACTCAGGTGAGCACTGTAGGGCCATGGCCCTCTTGTTCACTTTACGATGTTTAATTTACTAAAGCAAAGTAGCAGTATTGCTTAGGTCAAATTAAGAATATCCTTTCAGCAGTAAGACCGTCATCAAGAATGATCAAATACCCATGAAAACATTAATATGCCATTATAAAGATAAAATTAAATGAAGATATGAAATGCTTATCTTCATACACAATGATAGCTTGTATTTCTTAAAAAAGTGTGGAGGCCATTCTGCCAAGGTGACGATCACTACATGAATCTTACCCCTTGGGTGATCGAGTCTTAAGTTGTTAGAACGGCGATTTGCCACCTTCTGGATTTTGACTGGTATCACCCCTAGAGTTACGTCATCGAAAACCAATCAAACATCCTGTAACATACCTCTTTCGGCATTTCATTAAATATGCCCAAAAGCTTTTTTTTACCTTTCTAGGTGTTGTGCTACGTTCTATTAAGTGCTTTGGCGTTGTTGTTCTAACAGGGGTCCTTGACAATTGGCCACTAAGGTTTGGCCCAATGATAGTCTGTTCAGCATGCTTTCTCCGTAATTTGCCCACAATTGACTGCTTTTCAGATCGCAAACTTGACAGACGGTTTATCAAGTCGAAATCTGTTTTCGAAATCTTGTTAAGTTCTGTGAAGCAAAAGCCACACATGTAGTTTGACATCTGGTGTTGGGATGTATCCTAAACCTTCATTTAATTGATTTGTGTGACAGTGAATATTGAAGAAAATATTGTCTGTATTTTTTCTAGTAATAATTCCAAACATATCTGACAATGTTCTCATGTGGTCGCCATTTTTATTTACATTCTGCTGATGTTGTATAGCAAATGTAACACGCTATTTGATTGGTGCTTTCAATCCTGACTGCAACCAATGATTACACATATCGCAAAGCTAACAAATTTCGACTCAATCAGCCAAGGGGTAAGATCCACGTAGTGATCATCACTTTGGCTTGCGAAGATGACAATACTTATATGAGCCATGCTCTGTGAAAAGGGGGCTTAATGCATCTGTGAAAAGTATCGACCCAGTTCGCAGGCTGACCTAGGCCGAAACTTTTCACTATTGGTCAATTTTCTGTATTATGATACAGTTGGTTGTTAGACAAAATCGATTTTATGGATTTCTAATCATGGAATGACTTGTTGGGTATAATGCATTACGGAGATGTATTAAGCCCCCTTTTGCCAGAGCATGGCTTACACTGATATACTAAGATATACTAAAATGCATTGGTTGACCCTTTAACCCTTTACCACACAATCCCAACTTTTAACGACCCTGGGAAAGATGCCTTTTGAAAACATTGTGGTAAAAGGAGAAAATGCTGGTAACCAGGATTGTCTCCTTTTACGATAGTGTTTTCTACCCTTCCCAAAGCATATTTCAATTTTTAAATGATATTTTCACAACCTTGAGGAAGAGGCCTTCTGAAAACATTGTGGGAAAAGGAGAAAATGCTGGCAACCAGCATTTTCTCCTTTTCTCATGATGTTTTCTACCTGTCAAAGAATGTCAGTTGTTTGTACCACTTTTTGATTTGTTGCCAGCAGATGCTCTCGATGTGGAATAGTCTAAAATTCATCAGTTGGTAAAGGGTTAATATTTGATAGGTCTAGAATTTTGCCATATGGTAAAGGGTGGTTGGTAAATATGGTTTCTCTATTTCTTTCTGCAGAACCCATCCCCATGTCACCTGCTGCTATGGGCTCAAGCAATTTGGCAGAGCTGATAGACTATCAGGACATGTACAAAAGGAATGAAGTCAACATTGGTGACATTGAAAGATTGTATGATGCATGGATGCAGCGCAATGTACACAGCACATCTTCATTGAAAGAAAGAAAGGTTGTGTTTTCTTAGTTATACTCATTTCCTACTGCAGAATACTTGTGCCTTACAGCAGGCATATTCTGAAAAACATTGTTGCAAAAAAAAAAAAACTTGCAAATAATTAATCTTTTAATCTATTGATTTTAATGACCTTGAGAAAGAAAACTTTTGAAAACATCGAGGGAAAAGGAGAAAATACTGGTAAATGAAAGCATCGAGGGAAAAGGAGAAAATGCTGGTAACCAGCATTTACCCCTTTTCCCACAATGTTTTGTACCTGTCTCAAAACCAATATCATTTTTTGAGTCGCATTTATTTTGTCCTCTATAAAATGTTTCAATTTAGACTAGTCTAACATTTTGTTGTTTGATAAACAGTTAATCCTAATGAGCAGTTTTTCTTTTGCCACGATATTTTCTATAGCATATATGTAGTGAACAATAATGCATACGTTTTCCAGAGGATGCTGGAAATGAGCATTTTCTCCTTTTCCGCCAATGTTTTCTACTCTATCAAAGAAAAGTGCAATCATTTGAGCCACATTCAATTTTTTATCTGCAGTTGAATGGTTTAACCCTTTACCACACAATCCTGACTTTTAACAACCCTGAATAAAAAACCTTTTGAAAACATCGGGGGGGGGGGAAAGGAGAAAATGCTGGTAATCAGCATTTTCTCCTTTTGCCACAATGTCTTCTACCCTATTAAAGCCAGAAATCATCATTTGAGCTACTTTTAATTTGTCGTCTGCAAATGCTTTCAATTTCGACCGGTCTAAAATTTTGTCATGTGTAAAAGAGTTAACACTTTTAACACCATCCAGACTTTTAACAACCTGAGAAAAATAGGCTTTTGAAAACAACATGGGAAAAGAAGAAAATGCTGGTAACCAGCATTTTTCCCTTTGTCCACAGTATTTTCTGTCCTATCAAGGGCAAATTTCATCATTTGGCCATCTTGAATATGTTTTCTGCAATACTTTCAGTTTCGACCAGTCTAAAATTTAGTAATTTTGTAAACAGTTAAATGGTTGAAGTTAAAAGTAGAATTTATTAGATCAAACCTCACAAGACTTCCAGTTTAATCTTCAATATATTTTGTCAAATATTTTTAACTTTGCTTACTCAAGTTTTACAAGCAGGGGCTCAGCTGAAAACTGAGAAACTTCAAGGGCATAGCATCAATTACGCACAGTAATTGTAGGAAAAATCGGAACAGGCAAAACATTCTTCTACTATTTTATAGAACAACTCCATTTTCTTAATTGAGCCCAAAACTGCACAGAAAAATGAAATGAAATTTTCCAACCAATAGTAAAAAGAAAAATGCATATATTGCGATTTCATCCAATGGCTTTTCTATAGAAAGTCAAAATACTCACTGTGTTGGACAGTGTAGATGAAGATCAGGCTGCACAGAACATGCAGTCTGATCTTGATTTACACTATCCACTCTGCATCTGGCTTAGCAACCTAAGGGTAAAATAGCACTATCGATTTGGAGTGCATAATTATTCTGAACCCCTGGTTACACCCTTGAACTCCATAATTCTCATTCCTTTCTTTATTTTTCCAGAAACAAATTGATCAAATGAAGCAAGAGTTTCATTGTAAACCATTACTGAAGAAGGATGGAAAGAAAAGCCTCTTAGGCCATTTAACATCAAAAAGGACACAGTTTGAAGCACCAGCTTTAGATATAAAGGTTAGTATTGTTCAAAATTATTTACTGTAAACACCTAATTAACGCCCCAAGGCACCATGCAAAACGCCAACCAGGTGCTCCTATTTCATAGCCAATTCCCTGAAATTCAAGTGCCGTCAAATAGAACAGTAAGTATGGTACTTTGATTGAGGTTTTAGTGCAAAGCAATTGTCATGTCAAAAACCGGCTGAATTAATGCAGAATATCAATTTTACTGCTGGTTACCAGCATTTTCTCCTTTTCTTACAATGTTTTCAAAAGGCTTCTTTCCTAGGGTTGTTAAAAGTCAGGATTGTGTGGTAAAGGGTTAAGCTAAGGTCAGGTGTGAGTGGAGGTTGTCCGGAGGCCTCTGGAGTAAGTAATTTAAATGGGGGGGGGGGGGGGGAGCAGTACTTTTAGGAAGGGAGCATTAATTAGGTAAAATACAGTTCACCAACATTCTAGGTTTACCTCCTGAAATAAAGCTACAGCAGACAAATCAAAATTTGTTTTTATGAAATATTGATAATTAGGATGACTTAGTAAGATTTCCAATCAGATTTCACACAATGCTTGTTTTACAGCTAATTTTCTATATCGAGTTTTGTCTGTATATGGGTGGTATGTACGGAAAAGGGGGTTTAACTGTTTGCCACACGACAAAAATTTAGACTAGTTTAACCCTGTACCACACAGTCACGAGTTTTAACAACCCTGAAGAGAAATGCTTTTGAAAACATTGTGGGAAAAGGAGAAAATGCTGGAAACCAGCATTTTCTCCTTTTCCCACCATGTTTTCAACCCTGACGTGAATAAATTTTGTCATTTTGGCCACTTTCAAACTGTGTCTGCAAATGCTTTCAATTTGGACCAGTCTTAAATTTTGTTGTGTGGTAAAGAGTTAAATTGAAAGTATTTGCAGACTACATAATAAATGTGACACAAATAATGGGATTTGTCTTTGAAAGGCAACCAGCATTTTCTTCTTTCCCACAATGTTTTCAAGTGCTTTCTTTCTCAGGGTTGTTAAAACTTGAGATTGTGTTGTTAAGGATTAATGCACCTTCAGAGTGCATTATACCAAACAGGTCGCATGTAATATTGAATTTTGTCTAAAACCAGCTGATACATGGAGAAAATTTACTGCTCACAAAAATTTTGACGGAGTTCAATTTGTGTAGACTGGTAAGACTGACACGGGTCCATACTTTGTGCAGATGCATTGAATCACTGTTTCACAGAGCGTGACTTATATGTTATTTTTTGGGGTTTCCATGTTACCTTCCACTTATAGAAAATTTAAATTGGCGGTGTATATCACTGGTCAAAGGCAGATGAAATTGAATGTTCAAAATTTACCATCATCAATGCGTCATCTCAAAAAAAATCTGAATTATTGTATTTTGCTTGATTAAAGTGTATTTTTTTTCTTTATGGTATAAATTCTGCCTTATACAAGTCCTAATTTGTATATAACTAGGTAGCGTAGGTCCAGGTGGTAATAATTTTTTAATCACTCCATATCATGGTCTCCTTTCATGGTCCATACAGATCTGTGGCAAAATGGTTTATTGCTTCCACAATTATTATCCATCATTTTTGACAAAGTAATGTCCAAATTTATAAAAGGAAAAAATGATCAAGCTGGAACCTAGGCTAATAACAAAGTAACAAACCCATTTAACATAGATACCATAGTGAATACCGTTGACTTAACATAAATCCCATATTAAATACTATTGAATTGATCATTATTTTTTCAGCATAATGTTGTTCAAAATAAATACACAGAATGGAGGCCTGGTGGTCTCACTGATTTAAGACGTGGCAACAGGGACAGTTTTGGATCTAACAGGGACAGTGTCACCAGTACCTGCAGTACAACAAGTATGTTATATTGACTGTCTTCTAGTATTAACCCTTAGGCTGCTGAGCACAACTCACTGACCTTTTGCAAACAGTGTAGATCAAGATCAGACTGCACAAAATGTGAAGTCTGATCTTGAATCTACACTGTTCGATAAGGAGATATCTTTCCCCCAAAAATCCCTTTGAAATAGGAAAATTTGGGTTTTTTACTGTCGGCTTGAAAAGTTTCATGTCACTTATTTAGCAGGATAAGGGTTAATTCTCTGCCACACAATCCTGTGTTTGATGACCCTAATGAAAATGACTTATGAAAACGTTGTGGAAAAAGGAGAAAATGCTGGTTACCAGCATTTTCTCCTTTTTCCACATTGTTTTCTACCTTTAACCATCACTTTCTCCATTTTCCTTATTGTTTTCTACCTTTAACCAGCATTTTGTCCATTTCCCACAATGTTTTCTACCCTTTCAAAGACAAATCCCTCCATTTCAGGCACATTAACTCTTTCATTGCCAATTTCGCCTTTGATAGCTTTTTGGGACAGTGTAGATCAAGATCAGACTGCACAAAATATGTAGACTGATCTTTGATCTGCAGTGTCAGCTGCCTAATGTTAGTCTTTGGCCTGAGTCTATTTCAATTTCAACCAAAGTATACTTTTAGATCTTGAGGAAAGTCGAATCCATTTAGTTGGCAGTAAAATAGTTAAAGAGGCACATTTCAGTATGGACTGGTCTAAAGTTTTGTTGTTTGGCAAAGACTAAAGGGAGCTAGTCAGATTTTTGTAATCTCACCAAACTTTAAAGATCATTTATTACTGAATTAAGTAAGCAAACAGCTGGCAAATCATCACTAAAGAAGAAAGAAAAATAGGAAGAAAAAAGTATTTTTCAGTGGTATTTTCTTAAAGGGCTAGCTGGCCTTTTTTGGTATTTTTAGACTTTGTGCCAGGATTTCACAAAGACTCATTTCACAAAGACTCATTGGAGTGTTACATGATCAATATATCATGTGTGCATTGATTATGAAGATTCATATTCAAATCAATATATTGACTCCAAATCAGAGTCACTATGAAAATAAAAATAGACAGAGTTACCATTGCAAAATGGCCATTCTGTTATTTAACTCTTTACCACACGACGAAAATGTACTGTCGTCTAAATTGAAAGCATTTGCAGATGACAAATTAAACATGACTTAAAAATTGACATTTGTTATGGGAAAGGTAGAAAACATTGTGGGTAAAGGAGAAAATGCTGGTAACCAACATTTTCTCCTTTTCCCACAATGTTTTCAAAAGATTTCTTTTCCAGGGTTGTTAAAAGTCCGGATTGTGTGGTAAAGGGTTAATTTCCCAGAATTGCGCCTTTTTATTGAATATAACCATACATTTTATATAATTGCAAAGAAAATACATTTAACTGTATTTATGGGTATTTTACAAGACACTTTGATTTATGGCACAAAAATAAAATAGCCCCCCCCCCCTTTAAATGAAATATTTGTTTTTGTACAATAATAGGTGATTTGGCTTATCACTTCATATTTGTACCTTTTACCAGGCACTTCCAGTTCAAGTTCTAGAGACAGTGCCCTTGGTGCTATCAGAGAGTACAGTGATTCTTCTGAGCCCGAGGAAGTAAGTGACCTTGACATTCTCTTTTTCTATACCTGCCTCCTCATTTAACCCTTTCCCAAACGACAAATTTTGGACTGATCCAAATTGAAAGAGTTTGCAGACGACAATTTTAAATTTGATGAAAATGGCAGAAAGGTCTCAAAAAGGGTAGAAAACACTGTGGGAAAAGGAGAAATTTCTCGTTACGAGCAATTTCTCCTTTTCCCACAGTGTTTTCAAAAGACTTGTACTGCAGACACGTGAAAACCAGGGCTTGTTTGGGAAAGGGTTAACCTTTGACCAAAAAATTCCATGGTTTTAAAAACATGAGGATGAAGGCCTTTGAAAACATTATGGGAAAATTATGCTATCAGGGAGTACAGTGATTCTTAGCTCAAGGAAGTAAGTGACCTTGACATTCCCTTTTTCTTTAGTTACCTCCTCATTTAATTTTTTCCAAACAATCTCATGGTTTTTTAAAAGCCTAAGGATGAAGGCCTAAGGAAACATTGTGGAAAAAGGAGAAAATGCTGATGAACCAGCATTTATTCCTTTTCCCCAAATGTTTTGTACCCTTCAAAATCATACTCTGGCCAAAGGATGCTTAATTCATCTTCATGTTGGCATTTTAGCCATCATGTAATTATGGATCCATAATGGTCACTGTTTTTGACAACCAAAATAACTAGGTAGACTGGTCCTTGGACATACAGACAATTGAGCAAAAGCCAAAAGTTTTGGCCCAGGTCAGCCTGCGCAAATTGTGCAGGCTGACCTGGGTCAATACTTTTGGCAGATGCATTAATCCCCTTTTCACAGAGCATGGCATACATTCAAATGCAGCTATCTTTACTAATTGAGGCACATTTCATTGAGATGCAGTGTCTAATAAGTATATAAAGCTTTTAGTTTCTTGTTTATTACTCCCATTATGGGTAAAACAATACTTTGTTTACTTTATGAGAGCTATACCTGAATTAACTGGTAGCCTGTTATCGACCTTCGTATCAGACAGTTATAGGAGATACAATGGGTACCAGTTTACATATCTGACCTAATAATTTCACACTGTCTTGTGAGCATTATTCATTTTCTTACCAAATATGCAGAAGAGTGCTCAAAGAGAGATAACTCTATCAGACTGGCAGTAATAAATATTACTTGTGTTTAAACTGGTCCCCATTGTACATACACAGATATATACAACTGGCACAGGCTATTGTGGCAATTTTTTTATTGGATAAGCTAGATGAGCTATATTAGCCAATTGTAATGTCTTTTATATATCACATTTTGTCATGATAGGTTGCAGTTTGGCATATTTCTCTCCGTGTAAATTGACCCTTTGCCAAACAGTCCCGAGTTTCAACGGCCCTGACAGAGAAGGCTTTTGAAAATATTGTTGGAAAATGAGAAAATGATGGTAACCACCATTTTTCCCTTTTCCCACAATCTTTTCTACCCTTCAAAGGAGAAATTTCAGTTCCTATAGTAACTTTTAATCTGTCGTCTTCAGACGCTTTCAATCTGGACAAGTCTAAAATTTTGTTGATTGGTAAAGGATTAAGCAGAGTGCATTATGCACCTGGAAAAATTACCAAATTGTTACATGTTACAGAAGTGAATGAATACATGTATCCAAATCTGCAAAATTTTAATGCAAAAATCACTTCAAGTTGCCTTTTGATCTGTGCAAGAAACCACAAGAAACAAGAGTGACCTTTCCTGAATGTAAAGTAAACAAGAGTGACCTGCCATTATTCTAAAAATAGACAGGCAGAATTCTGCCCGTTTTTAGTAGCCTGTACTGATCCCATGCTGTACCAGGGGAAGTAACCAATCTAACTTGTGTCATGTGGTGCTTATATTGTATTACCCCTCTCACATACAAAACAAATTAGTAAAGCTTTATTGGTTTTCTCTTTCAGATGGCCCCACCTGTACCAGACCGAGATTTGTCAACAACCAGTGTAAGTATTCCTGAAAATTCAGGAATTGCTTGAAGCATGAAGTTGCCCCTTTCCCCACAATACTTTCAATACCATTCAAAAAACACATTTGATTAATTAACCCTTTGCCATACAATTCCTAAAGAAGGAGGCCTTTTAAAATATCTTTTCCAACAATGTTTTCTACACTATCAAGGACAGAAATCATCATTTGAGCCACATTTAACCCTTTACCACACAATCCCGATTTTTAACGACCCTGGGGAAAATGCGTTTTGAAAACATAATGGGAAAAGGAGAAACAGCATTTTCTGCTTTTCCCACAATATTTTCTACCCTTTCAGTTGCAATATTTCTCATTTGAACCACATTTAATCTGTCATCTGCAAATGGTTTCAATTTGAACCACAATAAAATTTTGTTGTTTGGTAAAGACTTAAGTTGTCATCTGCGAATGCTTCTTAATTTCAATCAGATCTTCTTCTTTTAGTCTGAGAACAGACTGTGCAGTTGTATGTTTGATTGGGTAGCTTTTTACTAGACATCAAATTTTTTAAGTCATCCGCGATCCGAAAAATATTTTAAGACAACAAATTAAATGAAGGAATATATGTGTGTAAGAGAAAGATTGTAGAATAAGAGTATTGGTTGTAGAAAAAGGAGAAAAGGCTGGTTACCAGCATTTGCAGACAACAAATTAGATGTAACTCAAATGATATGGTTTTCTTTTTTATTGGAAAGAAAACCTGGTGGGCAAAGAAGAAAATATTGGTCACCAGTACTTTCTCCTTTTTCTACAACAGTTTCAAAAGCAATCTTCATTAGGTTTGTAAAGACTGTAAAAATTTTTCCGTAAAAAGAGTATAAGGAATGCCTTTTGTCTATGACTTATGCATGAGTTGTCAGTCTAACTTTTTAGCTCACCTGAGCACAAAGTACTCAAGGTGAGCTTTTGTAATAGTGCTTGTCAGTTGTGCATCCGTCGTCCAGGTGTCAACAATTATCTTGTGTGCACTCTAGAGGCCACATTTTCAAATGCCCATGAAATACTCATGAAACTTGGTCAGAATGTTTGTCTTGATAATATCTCTGACAAGTTTGAAATTGGGTAATGTTTGGTCAAAAGGTAGGTCACCAGGTCAAATTTTAGAAAAACCATGTGTGCACTCTAGAGGCCACATTTTTGGGTCAGTACTCATGAAACTTGGTCTGAATGTTTGTCTTGATAAAAATCTTAGACAAGTTTGAAAATAGGTCATGTCAGGTCAAAAAGTAGGTCACCAGATCAAATTTTAGAAAAATCTTTTGTGAACTCTTGAGGTCACATTTGTAGTCTAATACTTATGAAACTTGGTAAAAAAATGTTTGTCTTGATGAAATCTCGTACAAGTTGGAAATTAGTCATGTTAGGTCAAAAAGTAGGTCACTGGTACGAATCTGAGGAAACTCACGAAACTTAGTCAGAATGTTTGTCTTGATGATATCTGTGACAAGTTTGAAATTGGGTCATGCCAAGTCAAAAAGCGGGTCACTCTGCCACATTTTAGAAAAACCTTGTGTGCACTCTGGCCATATTTTCAGTCAAATACTCATGAAACATGGTCAGAATGTTTGTCTTGATAACATATTGGCCAAATTGGAAATTGGGTTATGTCGGGTCAAAAAGAAGGTCAACAGATCAAATTTTAGAAAAACCTTGTGTGCACTCTTGGGGCCACATTTTCAGTCTAATACTTACAAAATATGGTCAGAATGTTTGTCTTGATGATATTCCAGACAAGTGTGAAACTGGACCATGTTGGGTCAAAAAGTAGGTCACTGGGACAAATCTTTGAAAAGCCTTGTGTGCATTCTAGAGGCCATATTTTCAGCCAAAACATCATGAAACTTAGTCAGAATGTTTGTTGTGATGATACCTTTGACAAGTTTGGAATCGGGTCATGTTGGGTCAAATTTTGGTAAAACCTTGTGTGCACCCTAGAGGCAAGATATTCATTCCAATACCCATGAAACTTGGTCAGAATGCTTGTCTTGATGAAATCTAACACAAGCACAGCATTGGGTCATGTCAAATCAAAAAGTAGGTCACTGGGACAAATATTAGAAAAATGTTGTGTGCAAACTGGAAGCCACATTTTCTGTTTGATACTCATGAAATATTTTCGGACTGTTTGTCTGGATGATATCTCTGACAAGTTAAAAAAATAGGTCAAGGAGGTCAAAAAGTAGGTCATGAACACTTGTGTGTTTTTCATTATTACAACCTGGATCTCTTCAGCTTTATCAGTCCTAGATGACTACTCAGGTGAGCACTTTAGGGCCAATGGCCCTCTCATTTATGCTTTTTTCCAGATGGCTCCACCTATACCAGAACGAGATACATTACCAACCAGTGTGAGTACTGTTATTTGTTTGCTTGGATGTCAGTTTGATTTTTAGTGTTCAAACCTTCTTATCTCACATCACTTAATCCTTAGGCTGCAAAGTTTGACTCAAGGACCTTTTGCAGTCAGTGTAGATTAAGATCAGACTGCACAGATTGTGCAGTCTGATCTTGAATCTACAATGTTTGGTGGGGATATATCTTTCAGCAAAAAATACCTTTGAAATAGCAAAATTTGGGATTTTACCATTGGCTTGAAAGTTTCATTTCATTTATTTAACAGGATAAGGGTTAATATAGGCACAATCAGGATTTCTAAGTGATGCTAAAGAAGAGAACTTTTAAAAAAATTGTAGGTAACCAACATTTTCTTTTTTTCCGACAATATTTTCTAATCATTTTCATTTTTTTGTTATCATCAGAAAATGCTTTCAACACGGACAAGCCCAAACCTACACTTTTTCCTACAACACATGTAGAAAGCATTTGAAGATGACATGATAAATATACCTCAAAATTTGAAATTTGTTCTTTAGAAGGGTAGAAAACATTGCTGGAAAAGGAGAAGATGCTGGTTGCCAGCATCTCCTTTTCCCACACTGTTTTCAAAAGTGTTCTTTCTCAAGGGTTGTTTAAACTCCCAAACATAAAGGGGTTAATCTCACTGAGTAAACACAACAATGTATTTCAACCGATTACCATACAATCCTGACTTTTAACAATGTTTGGAAGTCAGACTTTTGAAAATGTGGAAAAAGGAGAAAATACTGGTCTTTTGACCGATTGTTGTGCATCAGTGGTATATATACAGCTCATCACAGAGTTCAAACCCAAAATCTTCATTAATTCTTTTATTGTGAATACACTAATATTTAGATATGTTTGCCTAATCCATGATAAATCCACCACACAATCTCAGGTTTTAACGATCTTGATAAGAAAACCTTTGAAAACATTATGGGAAAAGGAGAAAGTGTTGGCAACCAACAGTTTTGCCTTTTTCTGCAATGTTTGCTAACTTTCATAGATAAATCCCATTATCTGTGCCACACGTACTGTATTGTCTGCAAATGCTTTCAGGGAAAAGGAGAAAGTGTTGGTAACCAACATTTTTGCATTTTTCTGCAATGTTTTCTAAACTTTCATAGATAAATCCCATTATTTGTGCCACACATACTGTATTGTCTGCAAATGCTTTCAGTTTGGACCAGTCTAAAATTTTGTCATTTAATAAAGAGTTAAATTACTTAGATTAACTCTTTACCACATAATCCTGAGTTTTAATGACCCTGAGGAAGAAGGCTTTTGATAACATTGTGGGAAAAGAGAAAATCCTGGTAGCCAGCATTTTCTCCTTTTATCACAATGTTTTCCACCCTTCCCAAAACAAATTTTAAGTCACATTTGTTTTGTCATCGCAAATGCTTTTAATTTGGACCAGTCTAAAATTTTGTCGTTTGGTAAAGGGTTAAAATGCTTTGTGTAATATATATTGTAGGAAAAACGGAGGTCCCTAGGTAAAGACTTTTTAGACAACCTAAAAGGTCAAAAAACATCACGCTTACCCCCAGTTCCAGTCATTGGTAAACCAATCAGAAATCAGAGAAAAAATACAAGACCCACCTGACCACCAGGTAGAAAGAAGACCTAAAACTGTGTGTGATATTTAGTGTACATGTAAATTACATTTTATGTGATAGCTTAACCCTTTACCACACAATCCCAGTCCAAGTTGAAAGCAGTTGTAGACAACAAAAGAAAGGTGACTCAAAAGTTGAAATTTAACTTGGGAAGAACAGAAAACTGTGGACAAAGGAGAAAATGCTGGTTACCAGCATTTTCTCCTTTTCCTACAATGTTTTCAAAAGCTTTCTTTCTGTGGGTCGCTAAAAGTCGGGATTGTGTGATAAAGGGTTAAAATTCTTAGTACATAACAGAGAGAGAAAATACTTTGAACAGTGGGGATGTTTCATCCACTCCAAAAATTAATTTATATCAGTATTTTTGTACTCTTTTATAAAGAGAGATAATTCTTGTGCATGTGTGATTTTTGATTAAATAGTTGAGCCATGCTCTGACAAAAGTGGGCTTAATGCATCTATATCATGCATTATACCATGCAAGTCATAATTATGGATCTATAGAATCCATTAACTCTTTCCCAAATGACAAATTTTGGACTGGTCCAAATTGAAAGAGTTTGCAGACGACAATTTTAAATTTGATGAAAATGGCAGAAAGGTCTCAAAAAGGGTAGAAAACACTGTGGGAAAAGGAGAAATTGCTCGTTACAAGCAATTTCTCCTTTTCCCACAGTGTTTTCAAAAGACTTGTACTGCAGACACATGAAAACCAGGGCTTGTTTGGGAAAGGGTTAACTCTTTACCAAATGACAAAATCTTAGACTGGTTCAAATTGAAAGCATCTGCAGACGACAAATCATATATGGCTCAAGAATTCAGATTTGATTTGGGAAGGGTAGAAAACATTGTGGGAAAAGGAGAAAATGCTGGTTACCAGCATTTTCTCCTTTTCCCACAATGTTTTCTAAAGGTTTTTCGTTCCGGATCGTTAAAAGTTGGGATTGTGTGGTAAAGGGTCAAGTCTTGCGATTGACTAAATTTTTAGGAAGAGTGGTCCTTTGAAATGCAGAAAATTGACAAATAGCAAAAAGTTTCAACTTGTGTCAGCCTGTGGGACTGCCCCGGCTGACATTGATGGGTCAATACTTTTTTGCATATGCATTAAGCCTCCTTTTCACAGAGCATGATTCGTTTATATATAAGACATGCTTTTTCTACTGGCTATTGCTTTTCTGTTGGCCCGCTGTGGCCCCACTATAAGGATTGTTAATTAAACTGTATATAATTTACAGCCCCTGATTAAATTAACAAGTATGTGATATATCGGACGGCTACCTTTTATAACCCTCAACCTATACTTCTCTCATCTTAATTAACAACTGTACATCAATGGGCTTGTGAAAACACTACGGCAAAAGGTAAAATGCTGGTAACATGCATTTTTTTCCCATTCCCGCAGTCCATGCTTCGTTGGGTTTGTCTGTTACTGCCTGGGGTCAGCTAACATTTCCTTTGATGATAACATCAACCCCAACAGCGGCAAGGGTTTTTCTGACGTCTGAACGTCTTACTATCACCAATATACGGATCGTTTTCTTCCACATGGATGAACCCTTAGCAAATAAGTTAGTCTGGTTATCGTTTCCTTGCCTCTGGGAGCAAGTTTTTCATATAATCGCTCATGATTTAACAATTTTGTGTACACCTTCAGTAATCTCCACTGTTTTATTTTGTCTTCCCTACATGATTGCGTATGCGCAGTTTTCCATTCTCATTACCAGGAAGTGATCAGAGACTAAAAGGGTCTATACAAGGAGTTGCTATGTTAACCCTTAAGGCGCCTTTCACGACTATAGTTGCATTTGCGGCCAGTGTAGATCAAGATCAGGCTGCACAAAACGTGCAGCCTGATCTTTGATCCACACTGTCCGCTTTGATGTATCACTGTAGACAAAAGCAACCATAAAATTACAATTACTTGGGTCATATTGCTAGGATTAAATTGTCTGGCAGGTTCATTCGGCACTCTAAGGGTTAACCTTTTATCACGCAATGCAGTCTTTTAACGACCCTGATGAAGAAGGCTTCTGAAAACATTGAGGAAAAAGGAGAAAATGCTGGTTGCCAGCATTTTATCCTTTTCCCTTAATGTTTTCTGTCCTTCCAAAAACACTTTCCAATTTTTCGTATTTGTTTTGTCATCTGAAAATGCTCTTAATTTGGAAATGTCTAAAGTATTGCCATGTGGCAAAGGCTCAAACAAATGCCCACTTGTGCTTATTTAGAACTTACCATATCTGTATTTGAGCCATGCTGTGGCAAAAGGGGTTTTAACCCTTTCCCAAACAAGCCCTGGTTTTCACGTGTCTACAGTACAAGTCTTTTTAAAAACACTGTGGGAAAAGGAGAAACTGCTCGTAATGAGCAATTTCTCCTTTTCCCACGGCGTTTTCTACCCTTTTTGAGACCTTTCTGCCATTTTCATCAAATTTAAAATTGTCGTCTGCAAACTCTTTCAATTTGGACCAGTCCAAAATTTGTCATTTGGGAAAGGGTTAAATGCATTCCTGTGATGCATTTCACCAAGCAAGCCATCAAAAAATCATGGGTCCATAAAATTAATTTTGTCTAACAACCTGCTGAATCCTGAGGAAGAATGACCTTGGACCACAGCAAGAAGCTTTGACCTATGTCGGACTAAACAGACTGACATGGATTGATACTCTTTGCAGATGTATTAACCCTTTACCAAACGACAAAATTTTAGACCCGTCCAAATTAAAAGCATTTGCAGACGACAAAATAAATGTGACTGAAAAATTGAAATTTGGTTTGGAAAGGGAAGAAAATATTGTGGGAAAAGAGAAAATGCTGGTTGCCAGCATTTTCTCCTTTTCCCTCAATGTTTTCAAAAGGCTTCTTTTTATAGGGTTGTTAAAAGTCGGGATTGTGTGGTAAAGAGTTAAACCCCCTTTTCACAGTGTATGGCTCATTTATTTTTGCTAAATGCATAAGTTTAGATTCCTCAGTATTGAAGGCAATTGCATACGTGGCAGTTTTAAGTGTGGCTTAAATAATGGGATCTGTCATGTAAAGGATGATTGGATTGTGGGGGAAAAAAGAAAAAAAATACTGGTGACCAACATTTTCACATTCTCTCAAAATGGTTTTAACCCTTTACCACACAAACCTGAATTTTAACTACCTTGAGGAAGAAGGCTTTTGAAAACATTGTGTGAAAAGGACAAAATGCTGGTAACCTGCATCTTCTCCTTTTCCCACATTGTTCAATGCCCTTTCCAAGAAAAATCCAATCACTAGAACCATGCTTAATTTGTTGTCTGAAAACACTTTCAATTTGAATCAGTCTTAAATTCTGCCTTCTGTTAACTCTTTACCGCAGGACAACATTTTAGACTGGTCCATATTGAAAGCGTTTGCAGACGACAAATTAAATGCAAATGAAAAATTAAAACCTGTTTTGGGACGGGTAGAAAACATTGTGGGAAAAGAAGAAAATGCTGATTCCCAGCATTTTCTCCTTTTCCCACAATGTTTTCAAAAGGCTTCTTTCTCAGTGTCGTTAAAACTCAGGACTGTGTGGTAAAGAGTTAACCCTTTACCAGACAAAAGAATCATAGCCTTGTCCAAATTAAAAGCATTTGCCGACGTCAATATCAATGAGGCTGAAATGAAGCAATTTTCTTTGATAGGGTAGAAAACAGAGCGGAAAAGGAGAAAACGCTGGTCACCAGCATTTTCTCCTTTTTCCCACAATGTTTTCAAAAGGCTTCTCTCCGAGGGTTGTTAAAAGTTGGCATGTGCTGTAAAGGGTTAACGAGTTAAAAGCACTGTATACATCTCTGTGATGCATCCTACCTAGCAAGTCATCCCATAATTATGGATCCATAAAATCTGTTTTGTCTGACAACCAACTGAATCATGGGGTAGACTGGTCCTTAGACATGCAGAAAATTGACAAATAGCAAAAAGCTTTGACCCAAGGCTGACTGCGTAGGCTGACCCGGGTTGATACTTTTTGCAGATGCAATAAGCCCTCTTTTCACAGAGCATGACTCATTTGGTAAAGATTCACTTCACTATCAGTAAAGTCTTTTTACAAATACCTTGTAGCCTTTACTGTTTCATATGTAAGAAAAGTTAAAAAATGATTAACCCTTTACCACTCAACAAAATTTTAGACCTGTCCAAATTTAAAGCATTTTACAGAGGACAATTTCAATGTACGGTAGCTCAAATGATGTGATTTTTCTATGATAGGGTAGGAAACATTGTGGGAAAAGGAGAAAATGCTGATTACCAACAGTTTCTACTTTTCCCATAATGTTTTCAAAAGGTTTCTTGCTCAGGGTCATTAAAAGTCGGCATTGTGTAGTAAAGGCTTAACAAAAGGAATTTATAAATCTTTATCAAATAGCAAAATTTTAGTTTCGACCAATTGGAAAGCATTTGCAGGTGAGAATTTAAATGTGGCTCAAATTTTGAGATTTGTCTTTTAAACGGTAGAAAACATTGCTGGAAAAAAGAAAGAATTCCTCTTCACCAGCATTTTATCATTTTCCTCACAATGTCTTCAAAAGCTTTTTACCGCAGGGTTGTTAACCCTTTAGCTGCTTAGCATGACTCTCTGACATTTTGGCAGTGTAGATCAAGATCAGACTGCACAGAATGTGCAGTCTGATCTTGGAGCTACACTGTCTGATGAGGAGATATTTTTTCTCCACAAAATAAGTCTAAAATAACATTATTCGGGTTTTTACTATTGGCTTAAAAGTTTTATTTAATTTATTTACCAGGATATGGGTTAAAACACAAGATTGTGGGGAGAAAAGCAACTGCTTTTGATGGACAGTTGCTCTTTTTCCCACAATGTTACATGTTCCTCACAGGGATGGAAAAGGTCATATTCGTCAAGGACTTGTTGAGTACATCCAGTCTGATCAGAATCTACACTCTCTGATATTTTTACAAGATATTGTGGCCAAAGCTTCAGTACCTTGGTCAGTTTTACTTATAGAAACTGTTTGGTTCATTTGCTTAGTACCTGAATACTTTACCATACATCAAAGGTTTGGAATTGTGCATATTATGTGTACCATTTGTTGTGCATGTACATAAGATAATGTGCAAATTGTGGGAAAAGAAGGAAATGCTGGTGAGCAGACTGTGTATTTTATTTTTTTCCTAATATATTTCCTACCTTTTCAAAGATATTTTCAAAGATATTTTCCATCAGTTGAGCCTCATTTGTATAGTCTGCAAATATGCTTTCAACTTAATAAGTCTTGAAATTTTATTCTCATGTAAAGAGAAATTATATAAATGCATTTGAAAACATTGTGGAAATAGGAGAAATTGCTTATTGCAAACAATTTCTCCTTTTACCACTTTGATTAAAAAATTGATTGGCTGCGAGATTTAAAAAGGTCATTAGGATGTGACCGTATAAAGAACTTATTTGTAAGCGAGTGTGATTAAAATAAAATATTAACTGTTTACTATACAGTCTGGATTAGAAGGTAGAAGGCTTTTGAAAACATTGTGGGAAAATGAGAAAATGCTGGTAACCAGCATTTTCTCTTTTTTCCACAATGTTTTCTATCCTTTCAAATAGTCTCAACATTTTAGCTACACTGAATTTGTCATCTGCAAATACTTTCAACTTGGATAAGTCTAAAACTCTGTCATCTGGTGAATTGTTAATATACATGCAATAGTATTTTCTTGTGCAATAGAATAGAGCAAAACTGTTATATAAAGAAAGATTTTGTCATGTTTAAAACTGTATTAAAGCTATTTGTATAATGTGTATATTAACCCTTTCCCAAACGACAAATTTTGGACTGGTCCAAATTGAAAGAGTTTGCAGATGACAATTTTAAATTTGATGAAAATGGCAGAAAGGTCTCAAAAAAGGGTAGAAAACACTGTGGGAAAAGGAGAAATTTCTCATTACGAGCAATTTCTCCTTTTCCCACAGTGTTTTCAAGAGACTTGTACAGCAGACACATGAAAACCAGGGCTTGTTTGGGAAAGGGTTAAAGCGATTTGCAACTGCATGATTGTCACAATTTCTGAAAGTTAGTAGTTAATAAAAATTTTTAGGAATTGAAATAAATGGTTTTGACGTTCCTCCTTTCTGCCATTACCACACTGCCACTCTCTTACAACCCATAATTTTCAATGATACAATCAATTTTATCTGATGCAAGTTTGTTTCAGATGTAATCAGAACAAGCAGGGATCGTATACCTGGAACAAGCTTGGTTTGAGAATGATACCAACGTAATTATAGGGAATACAAGCTTTTACTTCCCTACAGAGGCTACTTTTGAAAATATTGTGCAAAAAGGAGAAAAAAATGTAGAGTAAGCTTGTAACAAGCATTTTCTCCTTTTCCCTCAATGTTTTCTGTCCCATCGGAGACTGAAATCATCATTCAAGCTACATTTGATACTTGGTCTGCAAATGCTTTCAACTTTAGTGAGTCCTAAATTTTGTTGTTTAGTAAAGGGTTAAATGATATAAGCCTAACAAGGAAATACACTATCAATGCCAAGTCTTACCAAATGCAAAAAATTCAGACCCGTCCAAACTGAAAACGTTTCCAGACGACAAATCAAATGTGGCTCAAAAAATGGGGTTTGTCTCTGATAGGGTAGAAAATATTGTGGGAAAAGGAGAAAATGCTGGTTACCAGCATTTTCTCTTTTTCTCATACTATTTTCAAAAGGCTTCTCTCTGAAGACCGGCATTTTCTCATTTTCCCACATTGTTTTCAAAAGGCTTATCTCTGAAGGTCTTTAAAACCCAGAATTGTTTGGTAAAGGGATAAACTACAGGGGGAATTTGTGCGACAATGAAAGTTTCAAGCTGGAGGACTTTGTGACAGAAACTGATGACCTTTGTTTGATCATGTGAAAGATACAAGTGCTTGCAAGAGAGGTCTGCACGATTCTCGTATCAGAATCTCCTTTCACTCAAGGATGAAAAGTGCTTTTTCACCCTTGCCCCCAGCCCCCAAGCCCCCTTCCTCCTCTCCCAAATTCTTTCCCTAGTGTCTTCCAATTTGAATAAGCAAGTGTCACAATTTTAGTTGTTGACAAATAACAATGAATTTAGCAAGGAAGAAATTAAACCTTAGGCTGCTGAGCGCAACTAAAGGACCTTTTGCAGACAGTATAGATCAAGATCAGACTGCACAGAACATGCAGTCTGATCTTAGATATACACTGTCCGATAAGGAGATATGTTTCCCCTACAAAAAATTTGAAATAATAACATTCAGGTTTTTACTATCGGCTTAAAATTTTCATGCACTTATTTAGCAGGATAAGGGTTAATGGTCAATCTACTTGTATGTTTCTCTTAAAGTTTACCAGATGAAAAAGATTCTGACTTCTACAACAAAATAGATGTAACTCAAGTTAAAGGATTCAATTTTTACCGATAAGAAAACATCATGGAAAAAGGAGAAAATACTGGTTACCGGCATTTCTTTCTTTCCCACAATGTTTTCAAATGCCTCTCTCATTTGGATCATTTAGATAGTATTGTGTGGTAAAGGGTTAAATTTTTCTATTTAAAGCCTTACAATCATAGGTCTATGTGTTCTATGGAAATTGTCTAAGATCTGCATATGCATACACTCTGTCTGATCTTGATCTAAATCCACTGCTTGCTGCCTAATGGTTTCAATTACACCATTTTTATACAAAAATTTACATTTGTTGTTTATGTGATAAAGTCTGCATTTGTGGTCGGATTTTAATGAATCTTGCACAGTTGCCCTATATCATGAAAAGCTTGAACCCTATTGATTCTGGAAAAAAATATGACAATTAGTAAAGGAAAAGCAGCCATTTTTTGTTGAAAATTTACATTTCATGTTTACATGATGAAGTCAGCATTTGTGGTCAGATGTTCATGAAACTTGCACAGTTGCTTAATATCGTATAGAGCTTGAACCCTATTGATTTTGAAAAAAAACTCAACAATAAGTACAGGAAAAGTAGCCAGTTTACATTTACTTGTTTACACAATTAAGTCTGCATTTTTGGTCCAATTCTTTTGAAACTTGCACAGATCATTTGTATCATCAATGGAATGAAGCCTATTAAAAATGAAGAAAATCCAGCAATCAGTTTAAAAAAGCAGCTATTTTATGACTTGGTATTGTTTATTCAACACAGTCCACATTACATGTCACATTTCTTGAAGTATATGCAGGGATTGCTTTATACAATGAGTCCTGAAACCCTAACCAAATTTGGCTGGACTCCAAACATAGAATTGTACTTCATTTTTTTAATAATTGTTGAATTCACCATGCCTACTGATGCTGTTTAAGCAATCTGAGTTGAACCCCCACCCCCTCCCCTCGATTTTTTATGTGTTTGTCTTTCATCGGTTTTGCATCACGAATTAATGATGTATGCTTGAAAATAAGCCAAATCACTGCCAGTAGAGTGATTTTGGTTTTTGAAACATCAGGAGTTAGTCACAGAATACCTAGATGTAGATCTAGCTAAGTTATGTTACTGCAGATTTTTGTCATGCCTTTTAACTGTAAAATAAATCTACTACCATGACAGGAAGTTTTCAAAACTGTGTTAGTATATACAACTGAGAGTTTAACAAGATGATTTTTCATTTATCAATCAAAGGAAAAATTTAATGGGCTGCATTTCCCAATTTTGCATGCCTCTCCTTGTTTGTAGTTCAAGGGAATCAAATCTTGTGGAACCTTAATACTCTCCATTGTAATTTTTAGACCATTGAGATTGACCCGAATTCAAATGTAAAGGAAAAAAAAAAACAGTTGCCAAATACTGCTCCACTTAAAATAATTGAGCCATGCTCTGGCAAAAGGGGGTTTGATGCATCTCCATGATCCATGATACCAAGCAAGTCATTACATAATAGGGACCCACGAAATCAGTTTTGTCTAATAACCGACTGTATCATAAGGTAGACTGGTATTTGGACATGCAGAAAATTAGCCGATAGCAAAAATTTTCGGTCCAAGTCAGCCTACGTGGACACCACTAATTTGAATTATGTCTACTTACAAAGTCATAGACTGAACAAGATGTCATGGATAATATACAAGATGTTTGCTTATATTACATAATATGTAAATTAAGTCAGTGACCTATACCAATCAAGCTTGTCTTGACTGATACCATGGCAACCTTTTTATCTGCCTGTTTTTCGCAGATGTTGTGGGTCTCATCTAGCTACAAGTTCGTCAAACCAACTTGTAACCTGAACGCCCGGGGCTCAAGCGTAAGTGGGAGCACTGGGTTTCTTGTGGGAATGTCCTTGGGCAAGACACATTAGATCCCTATTATAGTACTAGTGAAATGCAGGACATATATGACTATGTGAGCTGTCGCTGTGGTATGACTGAAATAATGTTGAAAGCTATGTAAAACACCATTCAATCAATTCAACTAAATGGAAATAAGCAGTGGGTTAAGTTATCAGATAGTACTTAATAACCTAATTGGAATCGACAAAACAGGATCAAATTTAATAACTGGATTGGATTGGAATGGGACTGATCTAATAACCAGATTGAAAAACTTTTTTTTAAATCTTGCATGGACCAACTAAATTCTATCCTTTCAAAGCCCCCTTATTTTACATTGGCTAGTCTGTCAATACTTTCAATGCTTTTTTTCAAGCCATACATTTTCCACGGGACCTTTGATGGGCCCCATTAATGACTCTAGTTTCCAGGAATTGTAGCCACTGATCTACACGGCAAACTGCCTAACCCTTTTAACCAAACAAAACAATTTTAGATTTGTCCAGATTGAAAGCATTTGCAGACAACAAACTAAATATAACTCAAAAATGGAAATTTGTTTTGGGAAAGATAGAAAACATTCGGGGGAAAGGAGAAAATGCTGGTTACCAGCATTGTTTTTCCTTTACCCACAATGTTTTGAAAATGACTTCTGTATCAGAGTTAAAACTTAGTAGATTCTATTGGTGGTAGGGTTACACGCAAGGAACTTTCTTTCACACTACGGATCAATCATTTAACAAATAATCCTCTTTGACTAAAAATCCTTAATCTTTCAATAAAAATAATAAATACCAACAAATATAAAAACTTGGAAAAAAAAAAATCATCTTCCCGCTTAAAAACTTTGGTCTAGGGGAAGCAACTCTCATATAATAAAAGACAACTCCATAGCAAATACACTATGCATCAATACAAGACAAAAATCGTTAATCAGAACGGAAACATGAAAAATACGTATACACTGTTCTAAAAATCACTAAAAATATTCATCAAAATAATGAAGAAAGTTAATTATTCGATTCTTTCTTACTCGGCCTCCAGACCCCCCCCGCCCCCCCCACTTTGAAAATATCATGGTCTAAGGGAAGCAGCTCAGGTAGGACTGGCTCCCTTAGAAGCGGAAGTATATTCGGTCCCTGTTTACGACGTAACATATACCGTTACAGTAAAGCAATCAATAGGAATCCAAAATTCAATATCATGGCAATAAGCTGTACAGAGATATCAAGCAAATTTACAATTTAAAATCCTTATGACACAAGCATCTTACTCAAAGGTGCAATTTCATACTTTTTTAGCTCACCTGAGCACGAAGTGCTCCAGGTGAGCTATTGTGATCGGTCAATGTCCGTCGTCCGTCTGTCCGTCCGTTCACAATTACAAAAAAAAAATCTTCTTCTCTTAAACTAACGATCAGATTTCAATCAAACTTCACAGAAATGATCCTTAAGTCATGCTCTTTCAAAATACTTCAAAGAATTGAAATCAGTGAAGAACTCTGGTTGCCACGGCAACAGAGTGAAAAAACTTAAAAAATCTTCTTCTCCAAAACCGTAAGGCCTAGAGCATTCATATTTGGTATGTAGTATTGTCTAATGGCCCTCTACCAAAATACTTCAAATTATCACTTCACATTGAAATTTAGCCCTATGTTGTGGGATCCCAGATTTTACATAGAGGTAAGAAGGAAATCTGTAAAAATCATCTCCTCCCAAATCGATTGGCCTTGTGCATGTAAATTTTGCATGTAGCATGGCCTGATGGCCCTCTATCATAATACTTTAAATAATTATTCTACAATTGAAATTAGCCCTATTTTGTAGGATCCCAGATTTTACATAGAGATAAAGAAGGAAATCTTGAAAACCTTTTTTCTCCCAAACCGTAAGGCCTACAGTTTTCATATTTGGAATGTCCCATTGTCTAATAGCTCTCTGTCAAGACACTTCAAATTATCACTTTACAATGAAAATAATCCCTATGTTGTAGGGTAACAGATTATACATTGATATAAAGAAGGAAATCTTGAAAACACTTTTTGGCCCAAACCATAAGGCCTGCAGATTTCATGTTTGGAATGTCCAGTGGTTTAATAGCCATGTATCAAAACACTTCAAATAATCATGGTACAATTAGAATAAGCCCTGCGTTGTAGGATCACAGATTTTACATAGATATAAAGAAGGAAATCTTTAAAAATATTGTCCTCAAACTTTGAGACCTAGAATATTCATATTTTGCACGAAACAGACATGCCCGCATAGCCCTCTATATCAAAACAGTTCAAATAAACACACTACAATTTAAAGAAAAACTTTATTGTAGTATTGACCCAAGATTTTACACAGAACTAAGGAAAGAAATTTCAGCATTGTCACCTATTCCCACATTATTTTCTATCCGTTTAAGTGATTTTTATTAAATTTACAACTTTTGTTGTTGTTGGTGGTGGTGGTGGTTTTTTCAATCAGTGTCTGCAACCACTTTCAAACTTGACTGTTCTAGAATGTTGTTGTCTGAATAATACAATTAAAAGAGCAGAAATAGAAGTAACATCATTTGGGCTATTGCAGATGTCAACCCGTACCAGGTACATGCCGCTATTGGTAATTTCTGTCATTTTTAAAAGTAGAAATGGGTTAGCTGTTCTTTTTTGCTATTTCCTTTTGTCTGAACAACAGTCACATACTGATGAAAAGATATTACTTCACGATAAAGATCATTTGACAAGTAAAAAGCTAGTCATCAAGGTCATATCTCCAAAATGGCTGTTATGCCTTTTGTATTTTGTTTCTAATTTATTGATCAATAGTGTTGGATTTGGGCCTCTGTATGGGAATCAACCGCCTTGTTTAATGACGCTCCTGGATTATTATACTTTTTAAAAAAAAAAATTATTGATATACAGGTATAACTGTAAAATATCTACTTCTGTAAACATCATGGTTACAAGAATAGACAATTATTATTTGAATACTGGTGATAAAAATACACTCAACATTTTTTTTTTCCCCAAGGAAATTAATATATCCACCATTTTTAAGTAAATTTAACATTGTCAGAAAGTTTTCCTTTATCTTAAAATAATCATATAATAGCTCTAATTTGAATTTTCACTGGACTTTTTTTCTAGGACATTGCATGCATGAAGTTCCAAAAAACTAATCTGCAATAAGTTGACTGCTTTGGGTTAATTGATAAAGATACGATTTTTAAGGAAATGCTATAATTTACAGGGCAACTTATATAAGTAGGTTTTCAAACAATTGGGGAGAATTTGTGTTTTGTTTAGATTTTTTTAGATGTACAACCTGTAATATTGTTATTTTTATTTTTTAGGTCAATTACAAAAATCATCAATTTTCTAATACTAACTTGTGTTCTATGAACAAACAGAACTTTCAGTATAAAGTGAGTTTGTAAAACGTGACTATTATTGTGTTAAGTGAAAAACATATGTGTACTGTGGACTTATGATATTGTGTGATGTGACCCCACAATGTCTTCCCGTATAAGATATCTTGGCCTGGAGTTCTGAGAACCAGGGACGGTATTGGAAAACGGTTAAATATGCGCCAAAAAAGTGAACTAAATAATTAAAACAGCAGGCCTTGAAGGAAGTTCTTCATATAAGCTACTGCCATTTCTACAAACAAAAAATCACAAGCCTCAAGCCTTGGTGATTGTGTCTATCCCTGCAACCAGTTGAAATTATGCTATGAAATTCACAACTTTTTATTATGCCCCCAATTCTTGTCAAGCCCGCTTGAGGTGAGCAAGACATAGTCACCACAACTGCACTTTGGTGTATGTGCGTGTGTCTGTCCATCAGTGTGTTTGTCTGTACGATTTTGTCCGGGCCACAACTCCTACATTTATGGAAGGATTTCAAAATAATTTCACACAGTTGTTCCCCACAATGAGTAGATGTGCCATTTGAAGGATTCCTGTATCTCAAAGGTCAAGGTCACACTCAAGGTCAAGGTCACATTTTAGTCCGGATCATAACTTCTACATTTATGGATGGATTTCAAAATAATTTGGCATAGATGTTCCCCTCAAGGAGTAGAAGTGCCGTTTGAATCATTAATGCCTGAAGGTCAAAGGTCAAGGTCACATTTGAAGTCAAACATTTGTGGGTTCGACAAGAGATGTCTGCGGATAACCATTCTATTATAAATTAAAGGCATCTAGTATTTGCTGAGCTGCTTTGGAACAAAAAGTCCAGGTATTATCATCACCTTGGCATAGTCATTGTAATTGTTGTCTTTGGCGTTGACATTGCAAACTTTAATCAAGAAGGATTAAGATAAGAATTTGTTTCCCAACTGATGTAAAAAAAACAGGTTTGAATCAAACCAAACCAAACAAGCTTTGACATTCATCATATCACTTGTTACGAAAGATGTTCATAACAAAATAGCATTCCATGCTTTCAAGGGGATAACTCTAAATGCATTACTAGCTCGCCTATTTGTGGAGAAAACGCAAGGAAGGTACTGCTATAGCCTTGGCATCGTCGTGCTAAAACTTCGACATTTTGTAATAACTCTGGTGTTACTAAAGGCATTCACTTGAAACTTGGAATATTATGTTCACTATCAAAAGAGCATTCCATACTATCTAGGGGGTAACTCTAGATGCATTTTATGCCCCCACATCGATAGATCAGGGGCTACTCAGGTGAGCGATATAGGACCATCATGGTCCTCTTGTTTAAAGATTGTTTTATTGCTTTGACAGTGTTCTTGCCGGCGTTATTTACAAAAAGGACGCAAGTGCAATATATACAGTAATGCTAAGCAAACAGTGTAAATAATAAGACCACTTTCCCAATTACAAATCTGTCCCCAACAAAACTCCTCTTTTATAGAAGAAATATGTGATATTGTGTAACTAAATTCAGTCCAAATTAATATATATACCCCTGTTTCCAGGCGTAGGTCTGCCAATAGAGTAAGGGAAGCAAATCTCGATAATTGTCAGTTTTGTAGATTAAGAGTTAGCTCCCTTATAGGTATGACTTTATTCGTTTCCTATTTATGACGTACCATATAGTGTTGCTTTAAGAGAGTTACATGCAGAATATTTGAGGTTGCTGAGAGTGAAAAAGAAGAAAGAATTGTTTAATACAGTTTTATGTCTTTGTTGAAGGTGAAAGAAAGATTTCAGTATAAAGCTATTAGACATACCGGCAAAAATATTTTGGCCTTTGGAAACGTTCTTTTACCTCCCTTTTTTTCGTGTTTGGTGCGTTAGTAAAGCAGGCAAACACTGTATAGTTTAGTTCCTATATCGATCTTTTTTATTTGTTTGTGGTTGTTTTTTAATCAACTATCGTTCTTAACTTTTTCAAGCATCATTTAACTGTAAGTTACCGAGTCAAAATTTTCTAAGAATCCCGTTAAAAATTACATGCACGCCATGAAAAATCACAATAATAATTTTGATCATAACCTTGTATCCTCTGTGGAGAGTGCAGTTCGATGATCATATGTTACCTGAAAGTTCATAATTTTGTAAATAAATATCAAACGAAAGTACGATGGGACTGGGAAAAAAGCTCTACAGTGTATTGTTCTATCGTAGGAGTTTTCTCCCCCGTCGACCATAATTAAAAATCATTTAACTTTAAGCTATCAGTTTACAAACCAAACTATTTACCTCATTGATGGCAAGTGATTGTTATTTAACTTCCGCGTAAATATATATTAATTACAGTACTTGCATTCTTCTCTTTATGAATTCAGTACATTTCTTTGCACTGAATGAATTCTTCCTATAAGAACTAGTGCCTCGCTTGTATAAGGGGAGTAACTCGTGTGCTACTATAGTGTTTGATTGTACGGGTTTTCTCCCTTGGACCATGAAAGGCAAACCTTGTCTCTAGGCAATAGGCAAAATAGATCTCACTTGCTTACTCGTATAGATCAAATAATGGATGACTTTTTTTTTTTTTTTTTTTAATTTTCTCTGTAGAAAGCTGAATAAATCTACCATTTGGAGACAGAATTGAAATTTGAAAATAATGCAGAAGAGGAGCGTTCCGATGCAGGACGATCAACTTAGCGTTCCCGTGCTTTTTGAAATTAACATTATCTCCTAACTTAACGAGGTTAGTTATTACACATATAACAAGCTGAAATAATTTTCGCATGAATTTGTGGAAATTGTGTACTTTCTACCCACTAAAGACCAAAATAAAGGTGTCATCAATTCTCGCGAAAAGTAACAGTATACCCGGATGACACCGTTATTGCAGACGACATGACAAAAATTCAGTGCGAGATGCAGTCCGCGCAGGCTGGCATGGGTCGGAACGTTTTGCTATTTCTAAATTTTCTATATGTCCAAGGACCATTCTACCTCATGATGCAGTCGGTTGTCAGACTTCAAATGGATTTCATGGATCCATAATTATGTGATGGCTTGTTTGGCATAGATCTAATGAATCTTAGAAATGCATTAAACAGCGCTTCGCCAAAGCATAGCTGTAATGTAGATCAATGGGCTTTACAGTAATATCTGGACGGCGAGTGCTTGGACAGATAACCCAACTGATCTTGCTTCGTACATGTGGTGGTTGTGTTACGGTGTCATGTCAGATATTTTCTCGTCTAAATCTTAGAGGAATCAAGGCACTGGGTGGAGACTTAAAATATAATATGTATATTCAGTGCTCCAGATAATTTTCAATGACATCAGTACAGTACTGATGAAAATCAATATTAATCAGTACCAGCATATGGGGATCAGTACCAACATTTGGTTAACGAGACTGATTAAAGTCAAAATAGGTTTTGTTGCATTTGCTTTTATATAAGCATTACTGTAAAACTACATAACATTTTACCTAGTAACAGTATGATGTTTACTGTACAAAGTGTAAAGCAGGTTTGTAGAAACAAATATGCAACTCATAATCTTTTTTTGAAGCGATCTTTTTTTCATGCTATTCAATATTTGGAGAAATATTTGTGCAGGATTTGACATAAATTTGTCAAATAGGGTCGCAAATAACTTCAAAACCTGTAATTTTACGCCAGAAAAGCAGATATCATAAATACTTTTGAATTCACCAGTGCTTCAGTTTTGGTGACATTTTTTCTAACTTGGCCCAAATTGGCGCCACTGACGATCAACAGAGAGCCCATCTGGGTGCATGCGCTTTTTGCTTCATATTTTTTGTGCGTGATTATTCAATTTAGAGCGTGAATTATTGCACATTTATACATAAATGGGAACAGTGCTTGAGTCTTGGCCAGTCTGATTTTATCTTTCAACGATTCTCAGTTTTGTTAGGATTATTTGGTTCTGGAGATGGATGAAATAACCTAGCCAGACGTTACTGTGTATTCCCCGACTTTTTCGAAGCGCAAACTATTCATTCGGAACATATATGTACATAGTGCGATTATCCGCTGGTCCCACGCCATAATCGATAAAAACTTGACTTAAGCCGAGATGCAGGGTCTGATTCCGGTCCGAACCGATTTTCCCTTTTTATTTAACGGGAAAAAATTGGAAAATCGCTCGGCAATCCCGAAGATATCTGAATATTTGTCTGAGAGAGAGTAAGCTCCCTTCCATTGTGTACGGATTAGTACCCTATATTTTACGTACCTGGAAAAACGTTTCGTTTCGAGTACGGAATTTTTTAAAAAAAGATGCGTAACAATCAGATCGTCATCCGTAAATTACGTGAATACGGACCTTATCTGGAGCACTGCTGTATTGAAGATCCCTGGTTGTAATAAAAAACTAGAGGCGCTTGAGCGCCTGTATCGCTCCACAGGCCTGATATTTCTATAATGGCGAAAAGAAGTTTTTAACAATTACCATTCAATCCTGCATTTTAGCTCACTGAAGAAAAAAGGTATGGAAAAAACTTGTGAGAAAAGAAGAAAAAAATGGTAACCAGCATTTTCTTAGTTTCCCACAATAATTTCTATCCTTTTTTATATATGTCTTACTAATTTGAAGATATGTTGTCTGCAACAGGTCCTTTCACAAACCATTTTGGGTGGGGAAACATCAAAATATAGAAAATATGTCTTTCTCAGGGTCGTTAAAAGTTGTGATTGTGTGGTAAAGGGGTAATCTAAAAGAACAGCTAGGAGGGCAAATGAATGAATGTTATAGCAATATAGATCAACTTACATCAATACACCAGATAGAATGAAATAGGCTGGCATACAATGAACACCTAATCCCTAATAATCAACTTTTCACAGTCACAGTTAGAATGTCTTCTGTGGCAAACAACACAAAATGGTCTACAAATGCATTTACATAAATCAAATATCCTGCTCCAGGGCACAGATTAATTCTGGTGTACTGAAGTTGCGGGATCAGTTTGACTGGATAACATTAATGCCTTATCACAAATGTAAAGCCCTGTCCCACTTTGTACCAGGTCACCAGGATTTACACCCCTTCTGTCCACTCTGCATTTACTCATTAGTAGGTCAACAAACCTTTACCAGAACTAATAAAAGTGCAGAGGTTCTCTTGTTCTATATCAAAAGGACTATAAAGTACCTACAACATGGGGGTTTTGTTATTAAAATACTTTTTCTTTTTTATCTTGGCATGGTTACTAAGGCAAAGTAATAAGGCAAAATTGAAAAGCTCAAGTTGTGAAAGGTGCTCAAGCTTTTATCTTATTTATGGCCAGTGATATTTTATTACTAGTACTAACTAATAGCATATCATTGGAGTAAATTGTGATCTTAATACCAAGGAAAATGTGTGGGCTTAAATAGGACAGCCCTGACTTGGTCAAGTCAATCCAATTTTCTTCCTTTTTCTTTGTTAGTCGATAAAGCCAACACAATAAATAGTTTTGGAGAAGAACATTTTTTTGAAATATAAGCCTTGTCTATAAAAAAAATGTGTTTTTAGGTGTATCATTTTTTTAAAAGGAATTTGGTATACAACCACCATAGAAACAATTTGGCAGACAACCACCATAGGAACTTACCTGCAAAACAACAATGAAATCCAATGAATAGTTTTAGAGAAGAAATTTTTCAAAGATTTTACTTTATACCATAAAAGGAAAATGAGTCTCCCATAAAAGCCATGTTTTTTGACAGATCATTTTTTTTTAAAGGAATTCTGTAAACCTGTATCTAAGGAACATTCCTACAAAATAATAATGCTATCCAAATAGCGGTTTGGGAGGAGAAGATTTTTAAAGGTTTTTTACTTTGGTTGCCATGGCAACCAGAATTCTTCATGGAACACAATTATTTGAAGGAATTTGAAAGAGGACCACCAAAGGAACATTCCTGTGAAATTTGGTAAAAATCCAGTCAATAGTTTCTGAGAAGTTTTTTTAAAGAAAAAGTTTACGGACGCACGCACGCACGGACGAACGGACGCACGCACGCACGACGGACACAACGCCATGACAATAGCTCGCTGGCCTTCGGCCAGTGGAGCTAATAACATCACATGCAATGCATGTGCAATCATTTAAAATGGAGTTGGCAAGGGCAGGGAAAGTCAAAATTGTTCTGCCGAGCCGGCTGCGCAGTAACTGTTATTCTTTGTTTAAGGAGTAGTAATTTGATCCGTCAGTCTAACGCGGTTTTTTACTGGTATTAGATTTCAGAATAAATATGTATACACATGTAGGACAGTATATATACGGTAGTGACAAAAGCGAGGTTGAGGTGCATTAGCTAAAACTGAAAGTAGAATGGGCACAAGCATGAATTACAGGACATTTGGTTCAGATCAAACCGATATCATAGTATGGTGTGAGTGCGCATGCATCGTTAATTGTCCAAATTGAATGTGTTTGCAGAAGACAAAGTAAATGTGACTCAAATGATGGCCTTTGTCATCGAATGGGTAGAAAACTTTGAACATTGGAAAAAGTGAAAATGATACTCCTCCCTTTCCTACAATGGTTACAAAAGCCTTTCTTTTCAGATGGGTTAGAACCTAGGATCTCTTTGGTAAACCTTTACCACACAATCCCGAGTTCTAACGACCCAAAGGAAGTGGGCTTTTGAAAGCAGTGTGGGAAAAGGAGAAATGCTGTAGTGCTTTTCTCCTTTTCCCACTTTTTCTACCCTTTGAATCACAAATCCATGTTTTATGTAACATAAATTTTGTTGTCTGCAAAATTTCAATACTTTCAATTTGGACAGTGTTAAAATTTTGTTGTCTGGTATAGGGTTCAGGATCAAGCATGACTCAGTGATGAAGGTATAGCACTGCAATCCAGAGGCCCAGGTTCAATCCTTACTTCAGGTGCTTGGTTTTTCTTGGCTTTGTCCATTGGCAAGATACTTCAGAGCCCTGGCCTTCAAAGGACAAAACCCTAGACTCACATGAATATGTGTGCTGTTGCTTTGATATGTCTGAATAATGTTGAAAACACTCTAAAAACCAGATTTTTTTTTTAAATTTTTAATCTTTGTTAATATTCTGGGTATTTTCCAAAGCTATGAATATCAGGGAAGTAAAAATGCTTCTTTACTCTTTACCAAACTACAAAATATTAGACTGGCCATAATTGAAAATATTTGCAGACCATGTAAATGTGTCAGAAATCAAGAGATGTTTCACAAAGGATAGAAAAGAATGTGAGAAAAGGAGAAAATGCTGGCTACCAGCATCTTCTCCTTTTTTCCCACATCGTTTTCAAAAGCCTTTTCTTTCAGGGTTTTGAAAACTCGTGACTGGGTGGTAAAGGGTTAAATAAATAAATTTCAATCATTTTCAGTCTAACAGTAAAACTATTTAACCCTTTCCCAAATGAAAAATTTTTGCCCCTTCCAAATTGAAAGCATCTGCAGACAACAAATTTGAAAGTGGTACAATTAAACTTAAGGTTTTTTTGACAGGGTAGAAAACATTGTGGGAAAAGGAGAAAATACTGGTAACCAGCATTTTCTCCTTTTCCTACAATGTTTTCAAAAGGCCTCTTCCTGAGGGACGTGAAAACACGGGATTGTCTGGTAAAGGGTTAAGACACATTTTTACCTCCCTGCTGTTAATGGTAAAATATTTTAGATACATTTTTCCCCAAAGCTTTGGCATATAAACAGATTTTTATTCATGTGTTTCTATACTTGGTTTAAAAAAAAAATTAAATTTCTTTCAGCATTCCACAAATATTGGAAGGTCTGACATATAAATTATAGATAAGGTGAATAAACTGTCCATGAGGACAAATTATACACTGTTCAATGAACAGTATGCAGAAATTTTACTTATTAACCACCTCGAAAGCCTGTTTACCAATCCTAAGAAGTACGATACTTACTCTCTTACCTTTTCTTCCATGTAAATCCTTTCACAGGCCATGGCAACATTTTGGTACCTGACAAGGGTATAATAAACCCTTTACCTAACAATGATGACTTTTAACAACCCTGAGGAAGAAGGCTTTTGAAAAC
The DNA here is from genome assembly GCA_945859785.2 of Tridacna gigas. NCBI lineage: Eukaryota > Metazoa > Mollusca > Bivalvia > Cardiida > Cardiidae > Tridacna > Tridacna gigas. The sequence goes on from OX244030.2 coordinate 27,084,684, forward strand.
ATTGTTGGAAAAGGAGAAAATGCTTGTAACCAGCATTTTCTCTTTTTTCCACAATGTTTTCTACCCTATTAAAGAAAAACTGCATCATTTGTGCCACAATGAAATTGTCGTCTGCAAGAGCTATCAATCTGGATGGGTATAAAATTTTGTTGTTTGGTAATGAGTTAATGAAAAACAAGAAGGCCATGATGGCCCTGGGTCGCTCACCTTAGTAGAGTGCCTTTAAGGTTTTTCTTTAATTTGACCATGTGACCTAGTTTTTGACCGCAGGTGACCCAATTTCAAACTCATATTTCATGAAGACAAACATTCTGACCAATTTTCAAGTCAATTGAGCAAAAAATGTGGCCTTGAGTGCCCTAAAGATATTTCTTTAATTTGACCTAGTGATCTAGATTTTGACCCCAGATGACCCAAATTTGAACTGGTCTTTGACTATATCAAAAGAAACATTTTAACCAATTTTCAAATCAAATGAATAATAAATGTGGCCTCTAGAGTGCCCACTAGCTATTTCTTTAATTTGACCAAGTGACCTAGTTTATGACCCCAGTTGACCCAAATTCAGACTCATGTGAGATTTTACAAAGACAAACATTCTGACCAATTTTCAAGGCAATTAAGCAAAGAATGTGGCCTCTAGAGTGCCCACAAGGTATTTCTTTATTTTGACCTAGTGACCTAGTTTATGGTTCCAGGTGACCCAAATCCAAACTCATCTGGTATTTCATCAAGACAAACATTCTGGCCAAATTTCAGGTCATTTGAGCAATAAATGTGGCCTCCAGAGTGCAAACAAGGTATTTCTTTAATTTGACCTAGTGAACTAGTTTATGACCCAAGTTGACCCAAATTAATCTTGTGTGAGACTTTTTAAGACAAACTTTCTAACTAATTTTCAAGGCAATTGAGCAAATAATGTGGCCTCGAGAGTGCCAACAAGGTATTTCTTCAATTTGACCTAGTGACCTAGTTTATGACCCAAGATGACCCAATTTTGAACTCAATGAACTTGTTGCGCTTAGATGGGCCAGGAAACTTAGAAGAGAATCACTACATACCAAATATCAAAGCTCTACGCCTTCCAGTTTTAAAGAAGAATTTTAAAGTTTTCCTTCTTTGTTCCTATGTTCGAACTTGTGACCCCCGGGGCTGGGCCAGTTTTGACCCAGGGGCATCATATGAACAAACTTGGTAGAGGTCCACTAGGAAATGCTACATACCAAATATCAAAGCTCTACACCGTCCTGTTTAAGAGAAAAAGAAATTTAAAGTTTTCCTTCTTTGTGCCTATCTTTGAACTTGTGACCCCCGGGGCGGGGCCAGTTTTGACCCAGGGGCATCATATGAACAAACTTGGTAGACGTCCACTCTGAGATGCAACATACCAAATATCAAAGCTCCACACCTTTCGGTTTCAGAAAAGAAGAATTTTAAAGTTTTCCTCCTTTGTTCCTATGTTCGAACTTGTGACCCCAGGGGCTGGGCCAGTTTTGACCCAAGCAGCATCCTTGGAACAACTTGGTAGAAGTCCACTAGGAGATACTACATACCAAATATCAAAGCTCTATGCCTTCCTACTGTATTTAAGAGAAAAAAAAAATTTAAGTTTTCCTTCTTTGTTCCTATGTTTGAACTTGTGACCCCCGGGGCATGGCCAATTTTGACCCCAAGGGCATCATATGAACAAACTTGGTAGAGGTCCACTAGGAGATGCTTCATGCCAAATATCAAAGCTCTATGCCTTCTAGTTTTACAGAAGAAGATTTTTAAAGTTTTCCTTCTTTGTTCTTATGTTGGAAATTGTGACCCCCGGGGCGGGGCCAGTTTTGACCCCAGGGGCATCATATGAACAAACTTGGTAGAGGTCCACTAGAAGATGCTACATGCCAAATATCAAAGCTCTACGCCTTCAAGTTTCAGAGAAGAAGATTTTTAAAGTTTTCCTTCTTTGTTACCATGCTCAAACTTGTGACCCCCGGGCTGGGGCCAGTTTTGACCCCAGGGGCATCATATGAACAAACTTGGTAGAGGTCCATTAGGCAATGCTACATACCAAATATCAAAGCTCTAAGCCTTCCAGTTTCAGAGAAGATGATTTTTAAAGTTTCCCCTCTTTGTTCCTATGTTCGAACTTGTGACCCCCCCGGGGCAGGGCCAGTTTTGACTCCAAGGGCATCATATGAACAAACTTGGTAGAGGTCCACTAGGAGATGCTTCATGCCAAATATCAAAGCTCTATGCCTTCTAGTTTTACAGAAGAAGATTTTTAAAGTTTTCCTTCTTTGTTCCTATGTTGGAAATTGTGACCCCCGGGGCGGGGCCAGTTTTGACCCCAGGGGCACCAAATGAACAAACTTGGTAGAGGTCCACTAGGAGATGCTACATACCAAATATCAAAGCTCTGCGCCTTCTAGTTTCAGAGAAGAAGATTTTCAAAGATTTTGCTTTTTTTTCCTTTTTGTTGCCATGGCAACCAGAGTTGTAGGTGGAATTCAATTCTTTGAACAATTTTGGTAGAGCTTCACCCAAGGACCATCCCTGCCAAGTTTCATCAAGACTGGCCCAGTGGTTTAGGAGAAGAAGATGTTTAAAGAAATTGTTGACGGACGACGGACGCCGGACATAGGGCGATCACAATAGCTCACCTTTAGCACGTTGTGCTAAGGTGAGCTAATAATGTTTGTATCCGACATAAGTGTAGTTTTGTATCCGACATAAGTGTAATTAAGAAAAAATGTATATATGTATATGCTAGAGTAATGTCAAGTTCTGTTCACATGAATATTTTTTTTCTTGACTGACTAGCGTAGCGAGTAGCGACATGTCGGTAATCATAAATCTCCTTTCTTTTTCGCTCATAGTTACATATCTGCTGTGGAATCTCATTTCTCATTATATAAATCATTTATAGCACACCGATGGCATAAACCTATGGTGTGGTTTAGGGTGACAGACTGGAAGTCAATTTTGTTTATAATGTTAGCCCCATTTTATCAGTTGTGCAATATGGTTTGCAATCTTACAAATTATGGAGGAGACAAGGGTTCACCTCAACCAAATGCTGAAATGACTCCACAGTCCACAGACAATATAAAGACAAAACTACTTTATCATAATTTATTTCTGATAATGAATATGATAGGGCAATAATCTCATGTATTTACACAGAAATGGTTAAATGCACATTAAAACTTTACCTTTCTTTACATACAGATCTTATTCCATTACATGTAATTAGCTGAGATAATATCATTTAACTCTTTATCAAACGACAACATTTTAGATTTGTCCAAACTGACACCATTTGCAAATGACAAAATCAAATGTAGATTAAACGTCGGAATTTGTTGTTGAAAGGGAAGAAAACATTTTGGGAAAAGGAGAAAATGCTGGTTGGAAAAGAGAAAATGCTGGTTGCCAGTATTTTCTCCTTTTCCCCAAATGTTTCCAAATGCCTTCATCCATAGGGTCATTAAAACTTGAGATTATGTGGTAAACAATTAAATGTTCAACCCTTCACCAAACTCAAAATTTTAGACTCATCTGTATTGGAAGTACTCCTGAAGTATTCCTGAAGGACATATTATAGTACATGTATGTGGTTCAAATTACAAAATTGTTTGTGAAAGGGTAGAAATCATTGTGGGATAAAATGCTGTAACCAGCATTTTTTTCTTTTCCCACAATTTTTTCAAAAGCCTTCTCTGTCAGGGAACTACAGTATAAGGTTAAATCTAAGAATTTATTTTTATTTATTCCACTGACCAGAAAACTGTCCCTTCATATTTTTTGTCTGAATGTTTTCTATCCTTTCAAAGACGAATTTCATCACCTGAGCACCATTTTAATTTTTCTTGTATCTCCGGCAAAGAGTTTAATCCTTGAAACCTTGACAATGACACCCAAAATTTTGACATAAATCTATATCTTAGGAAACATTGTAAACACAATACTCTTGGTTATATGCAAAATCAATTGTATCCAAATTTAGTGGTCCACTTATTGTTTTGTTTTCAGAAAGCAAGTATAAAACTTGATATCACACCAATGGAAGCCAAATAGGTTCTTGTAATTTTTTTTTAAACAAAAATCATTTCAGCCATATTTGGGGAAAAAAAAAAGCCTGGTGCCATTAAAATTACTCATTTCTAAATATATGTAGCAAAATTTTGGACTTGTCCAAATTGGAAACATTAAACCTTTGTACCAGCATTTTATCTTTTTCCTCCATGTTTTAAATTGCCCACTACCTCAGAATCATGGAGCTACAGGATTATTTGGTAAACCTTTTTAATTGGAAAGCCAAATTCCAAAAGTAGCTGTCATATTTTCTCAGCAAATCAAATGGCTTGACTTGGAATTCAAAACGGAAATTTTATGGTTGGTGCAGTCCCTTTTGTAAAGTATTCGAAAAGCTTTTCTCTGGTTCTTTTATAGCCTTGTTGATGATCTGGATGCAATGAAAAGTACTCCTCATCAATTAAAAACCCTAATGACCTGCATTATACATGTATGAATGAACACATTACCTGCTGTTAGGTTAAAATTAGGAGAACTTAAAAACAAAATTATTATACAAAACGATTCATATGCATGTACATAAAACAAATATTACATTCAAATGTACTGGAAGATCATAATGAGAAACAAGCCTTAATTTCAATTATGTGGTTGCGTAGTCATAATAAGTTTAAAGTCATAGGTGTTATTCCAGTCTTATTTAATTACATGAACATGTACTGAAGTGGTACTACCAATAACAATTTAACCCTTAACCACACAATCCCGACTTTTAACAACCCTGAGGAAGAAGCCTTTTGAAAACACTGTGGGAAAAGGAGAAAATGCTGGTAACCATGTTTCCTACCCTATCAATGAAAAATTCCATCATCTGAGTCACATTTAAATTTCCGTCTGCAAATGCTTTCAATTTGGATGGGTCTAAATTTTCTCATCTGGTAAAGAGTTAAATAACTAATCCTCAAGCCATCAGATACAAGTTCATTTGCTTTTAGGAAACATAATAAGCACAGCATATGCCATCTGACCTTGGATGTAATCGTTCAAAGTTTGTGAACTATTCTGGTTAACTTTTTACCACACAATCCCGACTTTTAACAACCAATGAAAGAAACCTTTTGAAAACCTTGTGGGAAAAGGAGAAAATGCTGGTCACCGGCATTTTCTCCTTTTCCCGCAATGTTTTCCATCCTTCCCAAAACAAATTTGAATTTTTCCATCATATTCATTTTGTCGTCTGCAAATGCTTTCAGTTTGGACCAGTCTAAAATTTTGTCATTTGGTAAAGTGTTAACAGTATAATGGCAATATTTGGATCATTCTAAACAAGGGAAAAAGATCATATCATTTGGCTCTATCAAGGTTCACTGATTCCCTACATCATAAGGTAACCTTGGAGCTGAAAACTGATCTGTCATTTTTCACCTGAGGAAAATATGCTTGAAATCATTGTCCACCTATGTATCAGAATATGCAAGTACTGTATTTCTTCAGGCTTCAGGGTTTGGAGATTTCCATACTGAGGTAATATTTCAAGATGAGATTCTTAGTAAATACCTCTTTACCAGTCAGCAAAATTAACAGCTATTTCATAGAGCAAGCATTCACTGACAACAAACTGAATGTGCCTCAAATAAAGGATTTGTCTTTCAAAGGGTAGACACATTCAGGGCAAAGGAGCAAAATGATTCTGTCCTTGCCACAATGTTTGCTCAAGGTCGTAAAAAACTGTTTCACTTGATATCTTCTTTTAACAAAATTTTCCCTAACCCACTATTTTCCCTAAACACTGTATAAAATCCCTACTTCTGGATGAAAATATGAACTTTCTTTGAGCTATTTCTCCATTTTCCCAAATATTTCAAAGATGGCTTGCTGCAAGATAAAAGTTTTTAGCAGATTGAACATATTTATGTCTAGATCTCTTTATTCAACTTGCGATTTACACTGCAAAATTTTAGATTCCTCCATCTTGACTGAACTTACAGACAATTAAATCTTTTTCAGCTGATAGTATTTGTCCTTGAATTGGTACAAAACACTGTGGGAAAAGGAGAAAATTCTGATAAGCTTTTGCCTCTATGCTTTCTTTCCTCATTTCCTGGTGTCCATGTTTGCGCGGTAAAGCATCAGCCTTATAACCGTAAGGTCCACAGTTTGATACCCTGAAGCCGATGTCAACTTTGGGACTGCTTAATGGCCCACACATTCGACACTCATACTGGTGTAGTTTCAAGGAAGCAGAATCAAGAGAGATCAGAACAAGTTGTAAAAGCTTGTTTCTCAAATGATGTATAATAAATATGTTTAAAGCTTTCTTTCCTTGTGAACACAGTGTTTAGAAAAGCCTTCCTCCTAGCGGTCATTAAAATTTGGGATTGTGTGATAAAGGTTACTGTTTTTCTGATTTCTCTTTTCTCATATTTAATTTACAAACACATATGTGTAATATGTTTCAGAGAATGTCAAGGATTTACCTAGAGGTAGAGAAAGTCTCTCACACCAGAGGTTCTGGGCTAGATTCCAGTGATGAGCAGGGTCAACCTTTGGACCTACCCGCATTATGGCATGAATACTACAACTAGGTAAGGTTTCAAAAAGCTATGAGTTTTTGTATGTTGAAGCAGAGCTTGTTTTACAATCTAAGTAACATAAATAGGTTTAACTCTTTACCAAACGACAACGTTTTGGACTCTACCAAATTGAAAGCATTTGCAGACAACAAATTAAATGTAGCTCAAATAATGACCCCTGTCTTTGATGAGGTAGAAAACATTGTGGGAAAAGGATAAAATGCTGGTTACCAGCATTTTCTCCTGTTCCCACAATGTTTTCAAAAGCCTTCCTTTCCAGAGTAGTGAAAACCCAGGATTGTGTGGTAAAGGCTAAAATGAAAAAAAATTAATCTATATGTTTTTGCTAAATCAAAAAGATTCATCTATAAGTTGCGGACATTCAATGACTGACACAAATCAGAAATTATTGCACAGGTCATTCAATTTCCACACACAATATGAAAGGCATATTTCCAGATCAAGTTTTATCTTTGCTCTCTCTCTTTCTCTCTCTTCTCCCCCCACTCCCGCCAGTGCAGCAACAGTTATGATTGCTCATATAAGCAAACAGAACTGCTGCCCCACTGTTCTCTCGAGGCAAATTCCAGCAAATGTTTTTAATACATGATTATTGAGCTTATATCATGTATGAATAACCAATATTACATTCATATTACATGTATGATTTTTGGTCTTCCTTTTTACTAGTAACTGAACTCCAACCATTGTATCCACCGCTTAAGTCCTAAAATTATGATGGTATTAAGTGTTTTTGGAGATAAATGAAGGCAGGTGGCTACAAAATCTATGATACTGTCAACACTGTAACATTTCTGTTATCTTCCAAAAAGGAATTCATGCAACCCTATACATTAACAAAGTACTCTCTTTGTACAAAAAGTAGAAGGGGAATATTCCTAACATATTAGTAAACTTACAAATAACAAATAAATACTCTTTTTCCAAGGGTTATTGCATAAATAAAATGGCTGAACAAAAGAAAAAAAAAAAACAGTGTAACATGTCTCATTAGTGCATTCGTCCCTATTTCATTTAAAATTATATTTCTGTATTATCCATTTTGGTTGATGTTGAAATAAATCATTCATTTCTAACTACACTCCGTGTAATAACTTTCCGTATGAAACTTACATATATCTGCAGTTTATAGCTTGAAAACTCTTATCTTAACCCTTTACAACAAAATAATATGTTTTAACTGCCCTGAAGGAAAGGCATTTTCAAAACAACAATGTCTGAAAAGGAGAAAATGACCGTAATCAGCATTTTCTCCTTTTCCCACAGTGTTGTCTACCCTTTTAACCCTTTACCACAAAATTCCGACTTTCAACGACCCTGAGGAAAAAGCCTTTTGAAAACATTGTGGGAAAAGGAGAAAATGCTGGTAACCAGGAGTTTCTCCTTTTCCTACAGTGTTTTCTATCCTTTTAAAGACAAATCCAGTTACTGAACTCTTTACCGCACAATCCTGGGCTTTAACGACCCTGATGAAGAAGGCTTCTGAAAACATTGTGAGAAAAAAAGAAAATGCTGGTAACCAGCATTTTCATCTTTTCCAACAATGTTTTCAACGATCTCAAAGACAGATACTGTCGTTTGTGCCCCATTTTATTTGTCATCTGTAAACACTTTCAATTTGGACAGGTCTAAAATTCTGTGGTTTGGTAAAGAGTTACGCTGGATTTGATTTCCCATCTGCAAATATTTTTAACTGGACAAGTCTGGTAAAGAGTTAACTCAATACTGTACAAGATATAATAGACTTACTTAATCCTGTTACAAAGGGGACAAACAATTATCGAAAGGAAAGTATCATTTTACAACAGAATGTGGGAAAAAGAGCTAATACTTGTGACAAAGAATTACTCCTTTTCCCAGTGTTCAAAAACCTGTCAAAACTGCAAGCCCTTGCAAAACTGTAGCTGTACTATAAACAGTTAAAACAATCTCATCAAAGATGCACAGAATGTTGGACAGATGAATACAATAATGGGGAAAAAACACCTGAGGTATGATTGTTTCCTAATATTTCTACAGAAGCACCACCATAACTACAACTTGACTACGAAGTCCTTCTTTGTTTCCACAATGAGGTATTTTTACTTCGTTTAACTCTTTACCAGACAACAAAATTTTAGCCATGTCCAAATTCAAAGCATTTTGCAGATGAAAATTCAAATGTAGCTCTAAAACTGGAATTTGTCTTTGATAGGGTTGAAAACAATGTAGAAAAGGAGAAAATGCTGGTTACCAGCATTTTCACCTTTTCCCACATTGTTTTCAAAAGGCTTCTTCCATAGGGTTGTTATAACTTGGGGTTATGTGGTAAAGGGTTAATGGTTGGTTTAATTACTACTCCAGCTTCCAAAACATAGCAAGTTGTTTTATTTCATCTACTGGTGTATGAACAGGAGCTTCTCTTCTCCCATATTTCATCTAATTCAATTGGTCTATTGGTACAAATTTAGTGGTTGTAACTGGCACTTAAAATTTCCATAATAAAAGTATGCGAGTTTTCAAACTGAGATTTCTTATCTGTTTTCATTTGGAGTTTGTTAGTCAATCTCCGCTTTCAGTCTGTTCCAGTGCACAAAAGCACCCTATCGTTATAGTGACATACATGTTCTGTATGTTTCGAGTCTCCTTCTCTTTGCCACCTATCCATCTTTTTTCATAATATCTCTCTTTGTAACATCAGTAGAGCTGCAGATCCATCTTTGAATGTCCTTGAATACCTCATAATGTGTATCATTATGGAAACACTGATAATTTATCAAATTACATACAGTAGGTTCTGTATTCAAAAGTATAGCATAGCTTCCAGTACAATGTCTGTTTTACTGTCTTTATTGTTTATATAAAAGATTGCACATAAGTAGTATTGGCCACTACAACTCTCTATGGTAGCTGTCTGTAGGAGATGCATACCTTACTGTGAACATTCCTAACAGTCCTAAGCACTAGGCAGTTCAATCCATACCTCATCTTTTTAAAACCTTTGTTCCCATATCAAACAGGGAACCAAGATACATTTCAATACATACACCTGTTCAAACCCTATCTATCACTCTTGTCAGAATCCACTTATTTTTCCACAATAATTGTCTGGTGTTTGATTTAATCTTAGTCCTCACACCAAATCTCTCCACTGATTGTCCAGTCTAGTTCTTGAAGCCAAGTCCTTCATTTAGTTGCTGTACTGAGACAGCTATCACAGATATGCCAGGGAAAACACTCTATTACCATGGTGATTCAGTTCAAACAGCAGAAACCTGCTCCTCCTCACCGTCATCTACATCTGAAATGAGAACAAAACTGAGTTGTCATGTTCTGGCAAAAGGGGGTTTAATGCATCTCCGTGATGGATTAATATCAAGCAAGTAATCACATTGATCCATAAAATCCAATTTGTTATACAATTGACTGAATCATGAAGTACTACAGTCCTTGACATGCAGAAAATTGACAAAGAGCAAAACCTTTTAAAGGTTTTGACCCAGGTCAGCCTGTGCGGACTGCACAGGCTAATCTTGGTTGGTACTTTTTGCAGATGCATCAAGCCCACTTTTCACAGAGCACTGCAGTCATTTTAGTGATCTTTCAAAATTCATTTTCCATTATTGCCTTCACGTATCACCACAGAATTTACCACGGCTCTGTAGATTATAGATACATGTACATATAGCATGTACCATATTTAGAAATGTCAGTTCTCTCGAAAAATCATCATACTTGGGTTTTATCTGCAATAAAAGCTGAACATGTACTGTACGGTAATTCCTCTCCAAGCCTCATATCTTTGCAGTAAATTTTACAACAAGTAGCCATTTTTTTAAACATATTACTCGATCCTAAATTAAGTAATAGAATGATCAGTCTAATCTTAGATCCACACTCTCTATCGTATATTATATTATGGCAAACCAATATTTCAAATGCAATATTTTGCTTATTCTCGTAATTTAAAGGGTTTTTAATAAACTCAGAACTCTAATGGTTAACACAATCCTGAGTTTTGACCACCGTAACAAAGAAGACTTTTGAAAACATGCGGGAAAAGGAGAATATATTCCTGTAATTAACATTTTCTACTTTTCTCACAATGTTTTCTACCTTTCCACAAACAAATTTCAATATTTTAGTTACATTTATTTTGTCATCTGCAAATGACTTCAATTACTTGACTATTTTGTCATGAAATTTTAGACCTGTCCAAATTGAAAGCATCTGCAGACGACAAAATAAATGCAAATCAAAATTTGGAAAGGTGGAAAACATTGTGGGAAAAGGAGAAAATGTGGGTTACCAGCATTTTCTCCTTTTCCAACAATGTTTTTCAAAATCTTACTTTCTCAGGGTCATTAAAATTCGTGACTAATCAAAGAAATGCACAATTTCAATCAGTAGAACAAACCCAGCTGTACAACATTTAAGTAATCATTCTACACTTTGTCCTAGGATTTGTATAACATGCACTATTGTTTGTATTTATCTACATGTACACACATATCTTCACCATATTTCTTTTTCTATTGCAAATGGACAAAGACATATGTTTTTTATGACAATAAATGAAACTGAAACTGCTTTAAGTGCTTAACTCTTTACCATATGACAAAATTTTACAATTATACAAGTTGAAAGCATTTGCAGTCGACAAATTAAATGTTGCTCAAATGTTGGAATTTGTCCTAAAAACAATAGAAAACATTGTGGGAAAAGGTGAAAATGCTGGTTGCCAGTATTTATTCCTTTTCTCAAAATGTCTTTAACAGCCTTTCACTTCAGGGAGTTAGAACTCAGGATTGTATGGTAAAGGATTAACCCTTTACCACATAATCCCGACTTTTAACAACCCTGAAGAAAAAGCCTTTTGAAAACATTGTGAGAAAAGGAGAAAATGCTGGTAACCAGCATTTTCTCCTTTTCCCACAATGTTTTCTACCCTGTCAAAGAAAAATTGCAGCATTTGAGTCACATTGAAATTGTCGTCTGCAAATGCTTTCATTTTGGATGGGTCTAAAATTTTGTTGTGTGGTTAAGGGTTAAGGAGGGTATCTTGATTCCTGTTTGTTGTCTGATGTACTTTGTTTACAATTAAGTTTGTTAATACTCTAGCGATGACAATCTCCCTAAACCTGATCAGAATGTCTCTATTATTATTTAGACTATAGAGACCACTGGTATTGCTTTCCATAATAGCTGAGCCAAGTGTGACACTGGACTATGGGCTGCTGTGAGTCAAAAACCACAGCAACTTGACCTGTACTGTCTGAAAAATCAACATGAATTGTACTTGTGTTCAAAGGGTTCACTTCCAAAGAAATATAAAACTGCATTACAAAGTCTAAAGGGCAGTTAATTTAATATAATATAGCCTATGCAGTATGCAACACTGACAAAACTTTCCAACATGAAGTCTCATGCAAAATCTATGAATGCTGTAAACTATTCTAGCTTGCAAATATTTCTATACAGTCATGCCCATAAGTATGATCAACTTTTCCAACTCCTACGTTTCATTCGACTTGTTACCTCCTAATTAAAAAAATTTTCCAAAGGTAACATGAAAACATCCTTGTAAAACAGGAATAACCATGAATTTAAGCAAATAGATAAATTCCTTATGTGTAATTTTTCCTGTAGTAACAAAGTGCTCTGCTGTGAGATAAAGAAGCTCAACTGTCTTGAAAATACATGTAATAACAACTGATAAACAAGAGGGCCATGATGGCCCTGGGTCGCTCACCTTAGTAGAGTGCCTTTAAGGTTTTTCTTTAATTTGACCATGTGACCTAGTTTTTGACCGCAGGTGACCCAATTTCAAACTCATATTTCATGAAGACAAACATTCTGACCAATTTTCAAGTCAATTGAGCAAAAAATGTGGCCTCGAGTGCCCTAAAAAGATATTTCCTTAATTTGACCTAGTGATCTAGATTATGACCCCAGATGACCCAAATTTGAACTGGTCTTTGACTATATCAAAAGAAACATTTTAACCAATTTTCAAATCAAATGAATAATAAATGTGGCCTCTAGAGTGCCCACTAGCTATTTCTTTAATTTGACCAAGTGACCTAGTTTATGACTCCAGTTGACCCAAATTCAGACTCATGTGAGATTTTACAAAGACAAACATTCTGACCAATTTTCAAGGCAATTAAGCAAAGAATGTGGCCTCTAGAGTGCCCACAAGGTATTTCTTTATTTTGACCTAGTGACCTGGTTTATGGTTCCAGGTGACCCAAATCCACACTCATCAAGACAAACATTCTGGCCAAATTTCAGGTCATTTGAGCAAAAAATGTGGCCTCCAGAGTGCAAACAAGGTATTTCTTTAATTTGACCCAGTGAACTAGTTTATGACCCAAGTTGACACAAATTAATCTTATGTGAGACTTTATAAAGACAAACTTTCTAACTAATTTTCAAGGCAATTGAGCAAATAATGTGGCCTCAAGAGTGCCAACAAGGTATTTCTTTAATTTGACCTAGTGACCTAGTTTATGACCCAATTTTGAACTCAATGAACTTGTTGCGCTTAGATGGGCAAACAAACTTAGAAGAGAATCACTACATACCAAATATCAAAGCTCTACGCCTTCCAGTTTTAAAGAAGAATTTTAAAGTTTTCCTTCTTTGTTCCTATGTTCGAACTTGTGACCCCCGGGGCTGGGCCAATTTTGACCCAGGGGCATCATATGAACAAACTTGGTAGAGGTCCACTAGGAAATGCTACATACCAAATATAAAAGCTCTACACCTTCCCGTTTAAGAGAAAAAGAAATTCAAAGTTTTCCTTCTTTGTTCCTATCTTCGAACTTGTGACCCCCGGGGCAGGGCCAGTTTTGAACCAGGGGCATCATATAAACAAACTTGGTAGAGGTCCACTCTGAGATGCAACATACCAAATATCAAAGATCCACACCTTTTGGTTTCAGAAAAGAAGAATTTTAAAGTTTTCCTTCTTTGTTCCTATGTTCAAACTTGTGACCCCAGGGGCTGGGCCAGTTTTGACCCAAGCAGCATCCTTGGAACAAACTTCGTAGAAGTCCACTAGGAGATGCTACATACCAAATATCAAAGCTCTATGCCTTCCCATTTAAGAGAAAAAAAAAATCTAATTTTTCCTTCTTTGTTCCTATGTTTGAACTTGTGACCCCCGGGGCATGGCCAATTTTGACCCCAAGGGCATCATATGAACAAACTTAGTAGAGGTCTACTAGGCGATGCTACATACCAAATATCAAAGCTCTATGACTTTTAGTTTTACAGAAGAAGATTTTTAAAGTTTTCCTTCTTTGTTCCTATGTTGGAAATTGTGACCCACAGGGCAGGGCCAGTTTTGACCCCAGGGGCATCATATGAACAAACTTGGTAGAGGTCCACTAGGAGATGCTACATGCCAAATATCAAAGCTCTATGCCTTCAAGTTTCAGAGAAGAAGATTTTCAAAGTTTTCCTTCTTTGTTACTATGCTCAAACTTGTGACCCCCAGGGTGGGGCCAGTTTTGACCCCAGGGGCATCATATGAACAAACTTGGTAGAGGTCCACTAGGCAATGCTACATACCAAATATCAAAGCTCTACGCCTTTCAGTTTCAGAGAAGACGGTTTTTAAAGTTTCCCCTCTTTGTTCCTATGTTTGAACTTGTGACCCCTGGGGCGGGGCCAGTTTTGACCCCAAGGGCATCATATGAACAAACTTGGTAGAGGTCCACTAGGAGATGCTTCATGCCAAATATCAAAGCTCTATGCCTTCTAGATTTACAGAAGAAGATTTTTAAAGTTTTCCTTCTTTGTTCCTATGTTGGAAATTGTGACCCCCCGGGCGGGGCCAGTTTTGACCCCAGGGGCATCATATGAACAAACTTGGTAGAGGTCCACTAGGAGATGCTACATGCCAAATATCAAAGCTCTATGCCTTCAAGTTTCAGAGAAGAAGATTTTTAAAGTTTTCCTTCTTTGTTACTATGCTCACACTTGTGACCCCCGGGGTGGGGCCAGTTTTGACCCCAGGGGCATCATATGAACAAACTTGGTAGAGGTCCACTAGGCAATGCTACATACCAAATATCAAAGCTCTACGCCTTCCAGTTTCAGAGAAGATGATTTTTAAAGTTCCCCTCTTTATTCCTATGTTTGAACTTGTGACCCCCGGGGCAGGGCCAGTTTTGACCCCAAGGGCATCATATGAACAAACTTGGTAGAGGTCCACTAGGAGATGCTTCATGCCAAATATCAAAGCTCTATGCCTTCTAGTTTTACAGAAGAAGATTTTTAAAGTTTTCCTTCTTTGTTCCTATGTTGGAAATTGTGACCCCCGGGGCGGGGCCAGTTTTGACCCCAGCGGCATCATATGAACAAACTTGGTAGAGGTCCACTAGGAGATGCTTCATGCCAAATATCAAAGCTCTACACCTTCAAGTTTCAGAGAAGAAGATTTTTAAAGTTTTCCTTCTTTGTTAATATACTCAAACTTGTGACCCCCGGGGCGGGGCCAGTTTTGACCCCAGGGGCATCAAATGAACAAACTTGGTAGAGGTCTACTAGGAGATGCTACATACCAAATATCAAAGCTCTGCGCCTTCTAGTTTCAGAGAAGAAGATTTTCAAAGATTTTGCTTTTTTTTTCCTTTTTGTTGCCATGGCAACCAGAGTTGTGGGTGGAATTCAATTCTTTGAACAATTGTGGTAGAGCTTCACCCAAGGAACATCCCTGCCAAGTTTCATCAAGATTGGCCCAGTGGTTTAGGAGAAGAAGATGTTTAAAGAAATTGTTGACGGACGACAGACGATGGATGCCGGACATAGGGCGATCACAATAGCTCACCTTTAGCACGTTGTGCTAAGGTGAGCTAAAAACAAGACGTGTCACTGAGAAGTGACTGATGCCCCCCAACATAAATATGACCTTGCTGTGACCTTGACCTCCACCTTAACGACATGACTCTTGTGCATGACATATCGTCTCAATGTGGTTAACATTTGTGCAGTTATTTTGAAATGAAGTAAAAGGGGAAAAAGTTATGGAATTGAAACAAGAACAGCTACCCCTCCCCACAGCAAATCTGACATTGCTTTGACCTTGACCTTTAATCCATGGACATGACTCATGCACATGACACACTGTCTCTATGTAGTTAACAATTCTGCAATTCTACTGAAATTCATTTATAATTAAAAGAGTTACAGGCCAGACAGGAATACAATACCCCCCAACACATACGACCTTGCTGTGACCTTGACCTTTAGCCTATGGACATATCTCTAGTGCATGACACATCGTCTCGATGTGGTTCCTATTTAGGCAAAGTTATTTTGATATTATGTTGAAGTGAAACAAATTATGGCCCTGACACCAAAATGACGACATCCCCCTCCCTCCCCCAAACACATTTGACCTTGCTAGAACCTTGACCTTTAATCTACAGACGTGACTCATGCACATGACACATCATCTTTATGTGATTAACAGTTATGCAAAGTAATACTGAATTTCATCCGTAATCAAAAAAGTTAAGGCCAGACACACATGCTATGCCCCAATAACACATTTGACCTTGCTGTGACTTTGAACTTTACCCTAAAGACATCTCTTGCGCAGGACACATCATCTCGATGTGGTTAACATTTGTGCCAAGTTATATTGAAATTGAACAATAGGGAAAAAAGTAATGGCCTGGACACCAAAATGACCCCCGCCCCAAACACATTTGACTTTGCTAGGACCTTGACCTTTAATCCACAGACATGACTCTTGTGCATGACACATCGTCTTTATCTGGTTAACAATTCTGGAAAGTAATACTGAAATTCATTCATAATTAAAAAAAAGTTACAGGCCGGACACTAATACTACCCCCAAAAACACATTTGACCTTGACCATTACCCTATGACCATTTCTCTTGCGCATGACACATCATCTCGATGTGGTTAAGATTTGTGCCAAGTTATGTTGAAATTGAACAAAAGGGAAAAAAGTAATGGCCTAGACCCCAAAATGATCCCCGCCCCAAACACATTTGACTTTGCAAGGACCTTGACCTTTAATCCACGGACATGACTCATGCGCATGACACATCGTCTTTATGTGGTTAACAATTCTGGAAAGTAATACATACTGAAATTCATTCATAATTAAAAATAAGTTACAGGCCGGACATTAATACTACCCCCAAAAACACATTTGACCTTGCTTTGACCTTGACCATTACCCTATGAACATTTCTCTTGCGCATGACACATCATCTTGATGTGGTTAAGATTTGTGCCAAGTTATATTGAAATTGAATAATAGGGAAAAAAAGTTATATCTCTGGACACGCAAAAACGACTAAATCCCCCCCCCCCATGCCCAAAACACATTTGACCTTGCTGTGACCATGATCTTTAATCCACGGACATGGCTCTTGTGCATGACACATCGTCTTTATGTGGTTAACAATTCTGCATGGTAATAGTGAAATTAATTCATTAATAAAAAAGTTTCAGGCCAGACACTAATACTACCCTCCCCAAACACTTTTGACCTTGCTATGACCTTAACCTTTAACCTACGGACATGACACTTGCGCATGACACATTGTCTCAACATTTGTATCAAGTATATTGAAAATGAACGATAGGGTAAAATGTTTTGGCCAGACACGAAAAGTGGGGCGAAGGATGGACAGACTAGACAAAAACTATAATTTTTTCGTGGGCATAAAAATAGCTTCTGTCAACATTTATGACGGACAAAGAGTCCTGTATCAATTTCTTTTATTAGCAAAATAATTTTTGTTGGGGTAGGGTGGGGAGGCAGGAGGGCAGCCCTGACAGTACAATATCACTGACAAAGAAGTTACTTTTGTCATAGGAAAGTCTAGTTCAAACATGAGACTGCACCTTCTGTGGAGTGTCAGATTTTGATCTATGTAAACCCCCCCCCTCCAAATAAATCTCCCCCTTTTTTCCCCAAATCATCTGTACACAGTTATACATCAGATGCGTGTAATGGATATACTCTGATGTGACTAAGTTCTGGCACCTGTTTACAATATACATATTTTCATTTTCTCCAAAAAGAGAGTGATTAGCAAAAAAGACCACAACTCAGTAATGTCACATAAATTATGTTAAAAGAATTAAGCATTCATCAAAGAAAATAAAAGTCAAAATAATGGCATTGCAAACAACCATTTCACCACATAAACATGGTTCAAAAACACATTTTTTTGTCTTTCATAGATTTACCTCTATTTTGATAGATAGTCAATCATGCATGTGGGCTGAAACCCATCCTGAAAATCTCACATTTTTTCTATTTTGGGGCAAAGTGATGCTGCTCATCAAATGAAATTATAGTAACCAAGCAATGATATTCACATCTGAACGCTTTCATTAGTTGATTGTCGACAATCAACCTAACGGATTCAAGTCAAATTCCCTTACTGCATTCATTACTTATTCCTGAATTTAGGAGAAAGTAAATTCACTTCAATTTTTCTCTACATTAATTCTTTTATACATACCGTAATGTTATGTTGTCAGTAAAGTTGTTGGTCAAACAACAGTACAAGAATCCACATGTATTTTCTTACACCATGTTAAACAAATATTGCAGGCATGGAAACTCACAAGAATACAAACTAATTTTTTAAATACATTTTCACACAACAAATAAAACTTTATCTTTTGGCAAATTTGACAGAAATTCAATGCACGATCACTCCAATATTTTGTTACAGTCTGTTTTCTCAGACTGTTATATGAAAACATGTATCATGATGACAAGAGGATGATGACTTAATTGAATTTGATAATTTTTGGGAGTTTTATAATTACGCCAACATCTTGCAATGTTTGTGACTGCAATCTTTAATCCTTGAGAGAAAACTTTTGAAAACATGGTGGCAAAAGGATACAAATGCTGGTAACCAGCATTTTCTTCTTTTTCCACAATGCTGCATACCATTTTTTTCTCTTTCCCCAAAATGTTTTCTACACTTAAAAAACCACAAGTCCCTTCATTTGGACCCGTTTGTCATCAGCAAATAATTATGATACTTTTAATTTGGACAAGTCTAAAACTTTGTTGTCCGTTGAACAGTTAAAGAATGCCATTTTGTTGTTTGAACAGTGTTTTTGTAATGGTTTCAACATCTTTTTTCCCGAGTAATAGAATGACATAGGCTCATTTATTAACGTATTTTCTAGGTATCTCAGGTACCAGGCTTGGCGCTCTACAGTACACATGGGTCAATGTTTTCAGCAGATGCATTAAGTCCCCTTTTCAGGAAGCATGGCTCAAATGTAAGTGCCACTATTAACCCATCTGTCTTCACTTTTTATCAAATGCCAACATTTTAGACTTAAACAAATTGAAAGCATTTGCAGAGGACAAATTAATTGTGCCAAAAATGATGGTATTACCAGCATTTTCTTCTTTTCCCACTATGTCTTCAAATGTCTTCTTCCCCAAGATCATTGAAACTCAGGTTTGCGGTATGGGTTAAAGTAACAGAAAGTATTGTCTTTGCCATTGGTACATACAGGACATTTTGAAGGACATTGTTATAGTGACAAAATTACAGAGTACACTGAAGCAAGCAGAACTGGCAGTAACAACCTAAAATTTGTAACAACACAATCTCATTCAAAAATACCATATTGAAACATAAGACTTACTTAGGTAAACTGGTCTGAGAATGAAATATTCAAGAAATTGTACTGGAGTACTTAATAGTCATAAAACTGTTACAAATGCCCATTGACTACTAATGACTGAAGAATGGCAACATGAAGAGCATTTGAAACTACTTTGGCAAGTGTGTTGTAACCCTTAACCCCTTACCACACAATCCCGAGTTTTAAAGATCCTGAAGCAGAGACCTTTAGAAAGCATTGTGGGAAAAATTATAAAATGCTGGTAACCAGCATTTTCTCCATTTCCCACAATGTTTTCTACACTATCAAGGACAAATTCCATCATTTGAACGACACTCAAATTGTTGTTTGCAAATCCTTTCAACTTGGTCAAATCTGCATTTTTGTCATGTGGTAAAAGGTTGAAGCATCTGTCACAACTATAGTTGCTGTTTCCGCTGGTGTAGATTAAGATCAGACTGTGCAAAGAGTACAGTCTTACTGTTGATCTACACCATCCGCTATGCCAAGATATTCTAAACAAAAAGAACCTAGAGATTGCAATTATTTGAATCTAATCTTTCGACTGAAAATAAAAAAGTTTGGTTTAATCGGCATTCTACGAGTTATCTCTATACTTTGGCGCTCTAAGAGTTTAACTCTTTACCAAACAAAACATTTTTGACAGGACCAGATTGAAAGCATTGAAAGTTGGTTACCAGAATTTTTCCTTTTTCCTCAATGTTTTCCATAGACTTCTTCATTAGGGTCATTAAAGCTTGGATTTGTTAGGTAAAGTGTTAATTCCAAGGATGTCGATGAATCCATTACGCCTCACCCCTGTCTATGCAGTCTTGCTATTTCCTTTACTAGAGTAACCTTCTCTCGCACTTGCTGTATTCCCTCAGTTTGAATAGGCTTTCATCAGTATTCTGATATAATATCACTGTGATAGCTCACTAGTTCCAATGCTTCCTAGTTTTTAAATTGGTCCTGCATGGTGTGACAGTAAACTGTAGGACTCATAATCTGGAGGCTCTAGGTTTTAATCCTCACCGGAGCTTTTCATAGGAGTGTCCTTTGGCAAGACACTTCTGAGCCCAAGCCTAGTACTGGTGAAACCCAGGACAAAAATGAATATGTGAGCTGTCCCTATGATACTACTGAAATAATGTTGAAAGCAGCATAAAACACCATTCAATCTATCAATCGATCAATTCCTGGCTTTTGCAAAGACGTGTTCTTGATTTGGGTTCTGCAGTGTCTTTCTGAGGACACTCCCGTGCAAAATTTGCAACAAATGTAGATTGAACATATGCATTTCAAATACAATTCTGTGACCAGCTCTTCACAAAAGCCCAGATAATAGTGATCATGTTTGGTAATAGGGATGGAATGATTTCCTTCACATAATCTCATTGAGACAGCTTGCAGCAGAAAACTTTTGAAAACAATGTGATAGAAGGAGTTTTCAATAAGCATTAATTAAACTGCAGGGGTTGAAAATAAAGGTCAAATTTTCAGTTCTCTTCTGGAAATACATTAATACTTTATGCAATGTAACAGAAGAGTATCAATCAATTCAATATAACTTCCTTTGTCTCACAATTGAACAGGACCTGAGGAATCTTACAGGGAATCAGCAGGTTAGATAAAACTTTATCACCTCTTTACTACACAATCCTAACTTTTAATGACCCTGGGGAAAAAGCCTTTTGAAAACATTGTAGGAAAAAGAGAAAATGCTGGTAACCAGCATTTTCTCTTTTTCCCATAATGTTTTCTACCTATCTCAAACCAAATTTCAATTTTTGAGTCACACGTATTTTGTCGTCTGCAAATGCTTTCAATTTGGACGTGTCTAGAATTTTTGTTGTGTGGTAAAGAGGTAAGACATGCAGAGATAATTTACAGGCTCAAGTCAGCCTATGTTCAAGCATGAGGTTATTCAATAAGTGAGGTCTGCATGTATATAGGAATAGAAGCAATTCTTTAAGTCAAGCCAGGACTGAGTACAGTATATAGAATGGTATGGAAAATGAGCATCATGATTCTATTAACACTGCAATAAAAGATGCCTGTTAACCCTTGACTAATAAAATCTGAGGAAAATGCTTTTTAGAAAATTGTCAGAACAGGGGAAAATTCTGGTAACCAGAATTTTCTCATAAATGCTGGTGACCATTTATTTTTTCCCTTTTTTCCACAAATATTTCATACACTGTCAAAGACAAATCCAACAATTTCAGCCATAACTAATTTTACATCTGCTAATGCTTTGATGCTTTACCACACAATCCCCAATTTTGACAACCCTAAAGGAAAGAGCTCTTGAAAACAATGCAGACAGCAACACAAACATAGCTCAATATGTGTATAACAATATAAACATAGTTTCAATGATGCTATTGGTCTTTGAAATAGCAGAAAACATAGTGGGTAAAGGAGAAAATGCTGGTTACCAGCATTTTCTTCTTTTCCCACAATGCTTTCAAGAGTGTGATTTGTCAGGGTAGTTAAAACTTTGGATTGTGTGTTAAAGAGTTAAACCTTTTTTCCTAATATCTTTATTTTTACAAGGAAGTTTTCCAAATTGTCTGTACAAATTTGCTTTATGTCTTACAATCAATATAACCTATATAACAATTTCGGTCAATATAACCTATATGATAATTTCTGTCAATATAGCCTATATCATAACTTAACTCTTCACAAGACAAAATTTTGGACTAGTCCAAATTGAAAGCATTTGCAGGTGACAAATAATGCTGAAATGATAAACATAGTCTTTGAAAGGGAGATAAAAACAATCATGGGAAATGATGGTTACCAGTAATTTCTCCTTTTCCCTCTATGTCTTTAAAAGCCCTTGTCAGGGTTGTTAAAACATAAAATTGTATGGTGAAGACTTAATGATGTTCTGTGCTACAAAGATTTACTCCAACAATCAGCAAAAAGCTTGGAAAAAAAATGCTAAATCACTGAATTTTCCTATTCTAAAATCACTTGTGCAAATTGACAGATAGTTATTGACCTACCATACGATGTATCATAATCTTCCTCTGGATAATAGACGTTATTCCACTGTTTCTGACGGAGACGTGCAGCCTGAGCCATTTGCGTAGCCGACTGATAGTCGGGTAAAGGGGGACGGCGAAGATTTGTGTAAGTATTGTGGATATACTGACTGTTAGCTGTGAAAAAGGGAGAAAAAAGAGAAAAAAAATGCAAGGCTTAGTATATCAAAACAGGAAAAACAGGAAAATATTAACGATCAACAGCAGACCGAAAAACCATGCAATGAAAGTGGGAAAACATTGATACAGGGTAAGATCTGTTACAGTAATTTTCCATCAATTGGAGACAGCATCTCTTTGAAAGCTATCATTTAATACTTAGTAGTAAAAAAAGACATTTATCTTCAGTAAACACTGAGCAAAAAAAAGAAAACTTGCAACACTGAAATTGACCTCATTTCAAACATTTATTTTCAATTCCTCCAAGTAGATTCTAAATAATTCTATGTTTCACAACCTTAGAGAAGGCGGCTTTTGAAAACATCATAGGATAAGGAGAAAATAGTGGTCATTTGAGTCCCATTTAATTTGTCCTCTAGATGTGCTTTCAACAGGGACAAGTTCAAATTGCCAGTTGGTAAAGAGTTAAAACAACATGCAATTGCCACTCACTCCTAGTACACTGGAGACAGCTATTAATTCTTGTTTCTAGATCAAGATTAGACTTCTCAGAATAGGTAATTTTGTCTGAGAACTTGATCCTGACAGATCTTTTGAAATCAGACTCTGGTATCCATTACGTTGAGAAAGACATGACTTTGACCGTGACAGATCTTTTGAAATGAGACTCTGGTATCTAGTAGGCTGAGAAAGCCGTATCTAGCAAATAATTGACAAACAATGCAAAGTTAATGCAACTGCTTTTTTTGGTTAATTTTCTCGATCTTCAAGGAATTACTGCAACAGATCTATTTTACAGTGAGTATCACCTCCAAAATGCCAATGATTAGAATTTTCTGAAGATTTTCTTAAGCCTCCCTTTAGCATGAGAAAAATGGTAATTTGCACAGAAAAAAGTATACACTACTGTTAACAACAACAACAACAATCTTGTCCCATTCTAATAGGTTAATAATCATTATTAGACTTGGCTGTCAAAAAATTATCTCTTATATCTATCAATGTGAGCACAAAGAAGATATAAAACTAGTAAGCCATAAATTAACATATGCAGTGGAAACAAGTAGACTTATAAGTACTCGCTTAATCATGGGATATCTACCATACACCTTTCTGAAATCACCAAACATCTGAATAACCAAGAGATTCAGAAATAAGTTGAGGTTACTTTTGTTCAGCCTGTATGAAATATTAAGAAGGGCATCATTGTTACAAGTATTTTTTTCTGCAAACTTTTGCTCTTTCTGCACCATAAAAAAAAGAGCAACAAGTACAAAGAAGGGTAGAATATAGGTTGTTCAAATATAATATACTAGAATTCAAATACCGGTACTGCTCGGAAAGGGTATGCCTTTGAAGATAGGGTAGCAGTAATTTCGGATTGCTCACACCAGAAATCAGAACTACTGCTTAACATTTTTTTTTTTTTTAATAGTTCTATCATTCATATATTTTATAAAGACTAGGGGCAAATTAAATCTGACTTCAAGGATTTGTTCAATACCAAATACAACAATAATTCCCAATTACAGAGATTAGCACCATTCTTGGTTAGGTATGACTGTAATAAGATGAAAATAATAATAAATGTATTAAGCATGACATGACATGTTACAATCACAACAGTTTCAATCATTACTTGAGCTGAAGTCTGTCTCTTATTTCTTTGGATTGGTTAAAATTTTGGTATTCTCACATGTATTTCTTATCTGGTGTTATATTCTTTTTTTTTTTTTTTTTCCCTTTGTCTTTGCAAGTAAATGCAACTTTACTTATTGAATGGTCATGCAATTTCACTTTTGTTCTATCAAAATTTTACTTTATCCAAATCTAACATAAGTTTCTTTCAACATTTTAAACTGATAGTTTCACTCTATCAATACAGCAGATTTACAAAATGAGCATAGGTCAGGTAATCACTAATCTGACTAGTACACACCTTGAGCACTTCTGCTCCATATGACTTTTGAAAAAAAATCCCACTGTACAACTAAAATTTTATTCCATTACTGTCTGTCTTAGAAAATGCAGCCTGACTAATATTCTGTGAGATATTCTGGTTAAATAAAATTGATATTGCAATACTTGTTTACTGACTGTAAATTGTTCCATTCACTTGGCATTCTAGGTTTACATGCATTCTACCAAATGGATCAATGAGAAATGATTTCTACATGCATTTGAAACATCTCATTCTGTCCTATTGCAAGAGAAGCATATCCAGCTCAAGCAAAGATGATGAGAGACAGAAAACCATGCACATGATAAAACAAAAGCCTAAAAACAATGACATGATGAGCTTAATTAAAAGTGGCAAAATGAAAACATGACAGCAATGACATTCTGGTTACAGTTTTACAAATAGAGTCTATAAACTCTTAGCATGCTTAGATGAATTGAGGTGCTTTTGTAAAAAGTGTAGATCATTATCAGACTTCACAGAACATGCAGTCTGATCATTATCTACACTGTTTGATACTTTGAGAGATATTTTTATCAAAACAGCCTTGACGCTGCTACATGAGGGTTTGTTTATTGAATGAAAATATTAGGTTCATTTCCTTAGCATGGTGGGAGATATACGTGTAAATGTAACGGCAATGACATTATTGGTAAGGTCCTCAACCAAGACAAATACATACTGAAAAACAAAATATTTTTCATGCATTTCCACAGGCCCTGTTAGAGACAGACAAACACTATCTATCTTCCTACATTTATTGTTATTGTATCTTTTTTTTCCAATATTCATTTTGGGTAAGTTGAAGAATAACTTGCAGTATGACTAGTTGTTTTAGTATTAATAACATACTTATAAATTGGCTAGTACAAGAGGACTAAATAGAGAAATTTAGAGCCAAATTAATTACAAAATTACATAAGATGATTAAAGAGACATATTTCTTAAAGTAAAATCAAATATTGAAATTCCACGGCTGCTTTTACCCTAACATTTCATCATCAGAGACAATGTGGATCTAAGATCTCACTGCTCATTTGGGGCAGTCTGATTTTGATCTACAATGGACGCAAATACATTTTTAGTTTAGGCAGGCAATTAAGGGCTTAAAAAAGGTGCTTTAACACTTTACTAAATGACAAAATTTTAGACTGATCCAAGTTGAAAGCATTTGCAGACTTCAAATTAAATGTTGTAAAAACCATGAAATCTGTCTTTCTAAGCAGAGAAAACATTGTGGTAAAAGGAGAAAATGCTGGATACCAGCATTTTATCCTTTTCCCAAAATATGTCAAAAGTCCTTTTCCTTGGGGGTCCTTTAAACTCAGACTTGTTTCGTAAAGGGTTAAGGGTTTAAAAATGTTAGACCTTCTCCTGCTATGTTAAAGTTCTTTTTTAGTTACCATCAAACTCCCCTTTTCCACAGTGATTTTTGTCAGCTTTTGCACTTTTTTCCACAATTATCATTTCATTACTTGCAAATCCATAAGAAGAGATCTATGATAGACCAGTAAAAAATCCATTTTTTTAATTTCATACACATTAACCATTAATATATAACATGGTTGTGTATTGTGTTACTACTTTTGGAGGACTGCTTACTTGCTGACCAGACTGAAACAGAAACAACAGCAGGGAGTAAAACCAACACGTTCAGAGACTGTATAACCTTTATCAGTAAATAAATGGAATGTGCAGTCACTCATTTCCTCCTAAAGATAACTTTTTTCAAAGTAGACATAGTGTCACAAAAAGAGAAGTTGCCTTATACAAAATGCTAATAAGTAATTTCTACTTTTGCGACAATCTTCACATAAATAACTCATTTACCTTAACCCTTTACCAAACAATGCCCAGGAATCAAGGACCCTGATCAAGATGGCTTTTGAAAACATTGCGAGAAAAGGAGAAAATGCTGGTCACCAAAATTTTTTTGTTTGGTAAAGAGTTAAATTGGACAATTCTTTCATTTAGTAAAGAGTTATGTCAAGTTGATATTCCATTTTTTACAGCTATTTTTTTATGCTGTCTGCTGTGCATTTGTTTCAAGAGGTACTGAGTTAACATGAAAATGAGGGTGGTATTATGTGAACTCTATCTAAATTAGTGATGAACAAAAATAAAATCAGAACACATGGGTGGCAATGAGACTAGGTGATGCTGATGTAGACATGATCTGTGTTTACAATGTCACACAAAGTACCTTGATGGGAATTTTGCATCACTACATGGTACGGAGGTAGAGGGGGACGAACTGCGGGTTGTGGAAGAGCCGGACCTTGCTGATAAGCTGCAATTATAGCATATCTCGTACAGACATACATTGGTCATTTGTCCACAAATACAGCTACAATGTACATACAAACAGGACCTACCATACAACAATTACATACTGGTACATGCTTTCATCTTTGATTCAGCATGTCTTATCTACAGATCTCACAATTTAAACCTCATTACAAATATGAATGTTTAAACCTCATTACAACACAATCCCAAGTTTTAACAACCCTGAGGAAGAAGCCTTTTTAAAACATTGTGGAAAACAGAGAAAGTGCTGGTAACCAGCATTTTCTCCTTTTCCCACAATGTTTTCTAACCTATCAAGGACAAATTCCATCACGTAGATAACGCTTAAATTGTCATCTGCAAATAATTTGAATTTGGACAAGTCTACATTTTTGTCATGTGGTAGAGAGTTCAACCTCAATACAAAAATGAATGTGTCAACCTTTGCAGTTGATATATTTCGAAAACATTGCAGGAGAAGAATCAACTACTCCCTTTTCAAGAACATTTTTTTTTCTTGGTTTCCATATTGTGGGAACATTATTTTGCATTCCCCCAAATGTTAACCCTTTACCACATGGTCCCAAGTTTTAATGGCCCCAAAGAAGAAGCCTTTTGAAAACATAGAGGGAAAAGGAGAAAATGATGGTAACCAGCATTTTCTCCTTTTTCTATAATGTTTTCAATTTTATCATACACAAATCTTACCAAGCAATCAATATTTAATGTGCCATCTGCAATTGCTTTCAATTTGAGCCAGTCTAGAATTTTGTCATTTGGTAAAGAGTTAACTATATTCAATTATATAATCTTACAATATATTCTTGTCTTGTTGGTATACTGTATACGTACAGGACTTTAGACAATTGCAAAAACATATATTTCTCATATTTAAAGAAGCATTCCATGAATTCTTACTATAACTTCCCTTGACTATTTACCTCATTGTCCCAAGTTTTAGTTTAAACATATTTATCATACGTCGATTGAGAAACAAGTTCGTACAACTTTTACTAATCTCTTGAGATTCTGCCTCCTGGAAACTACACCAGTACTCTGTCCGAAAGCATGGGCCAATGAATAGTCCCAAAGTTGACACCTGCTCTTGGGAATCGAACTTGGGACCGTAAGGTTTCGAGGCTGACGCTCTACCTCATGACCACAGGCTCCCTAGTTTTAAAGACCCTGAAGATAAAGCCTTTTGAAAATAATGTGGGAAAAGGAAAAAATGCTGGAAACCAGCATTTATTCCTATTCCCATAAATATTTTCGACCTTATCAAAGGCAACTCTATTAATTGAACCACTTTTGTCCTGTGCAAATGCTTTGAATTTGGACAAGCCTAAAAGTTTGGTGTGTGGTAAAGATTTAAACTTAATATTCTTTTGTGAGCACACATTCTTGACCAATGCTGAAAGTCACAATGAGAAAACTTGTTGAAGAAAACAGAAACGAAGATGGTAGAAGTGTTTGTTTGAATGATGTTTTGATCCAGTATTGGTAGAAATCTGAATACACACTGGAATGATTACATATAAACCCATAGCTTTTCAGTATCTAGTCCCACCGCTACCGTATTTTTTTCTACGATGTATTTCATTCCTTCAAGGAAATAAAATTTACTCTGCTGTCATTCAATGAGACAATCAAAAATTGAAAACTGGAAATAGGAAAATCTACAGCTCCATTCAATGAGACAAAAAATGAAAACTGTAAATAAAAAAAATTACACTTTATGATCTTTTTCCTGTTTAAAATTCTTAAAAATTATACATACACTCGTTTTTGTCATTATTTGCTCTTGTTAGCAGTTTACTGTTAAAAATGAAAGCTTTTTTTTAAGTTGACAGATGTTGGCAAGAATCTGATTTCCCCAACATATATTAACCCTTTATCAAATGACAAAATTCTTGACTCATCCAGAGTTGTTGCAGCTGACAAATAACATGCTGCAAAAATGTTGAAATTTGTCTCTGATCTGAAAGGGCAGAAAACATTATTGAAAATGGAGAAAATACTGGTTACCAGCATTTTCTCCTTTTCCTACAATGCTTTCATAAGCCTTCTTTGACAGGTTCATTAAAATTCAGGATTGTGTGGTACAGGGTTAAGATAGGTTTGAACAACCAAAACCTCTAACAAAACACCAAGTGTGGACAGTAACAAGACTGACATACATACCAGATTGTGGGTGAGTGTGATGAGACTGGATGTGTGCTGACCGATGTATGGGTGGTGTAGAGTTTGCAGACTGCGCTGAACACGTACTGTGGTTATCGTAAGTGGATGTACTGGTATGACTTGATTCCGACTCACAATGTGACGGGACACTGCCGTAGCTCTTGACACTGGCTGTGGGACTCTGAGAATCTTGGGAACCGGATGATCCTACAAAAAATATGTTGATGCCATTTGACAATATATCTTGTTAACAATCATTTAAAATACAAACTTTTTGCCTATTCTGATGCAAGACGTGACTTTGGAAAAAGTGGAACCTTGGGTAAAATGACAGAAAACATTCTCACAAAAGAGGTTATTGAAAACTTTCAGCAATTTCTGCATTTTTCAAGACATTTTCAAAACACTTTGACTGCATCACAAGGCATTGCTATGGCTAGCTATAGACTTAAAAGCAAATGCCATTATCCATATTTACTGTAAAATTCAAACCTCTTTTTGAACATACAACTAATGAATAATATCATTTACAATGGGTTCTACACTAAAGCAATGGATATTGTCACTCCAAAAGGAAGAACTTAATATGACTGAATTCTCAAAATATCAAACAGTATACCTCCAAGATTAGACTACATGTTTTGGACAAGGCAGTCATCTGGGTCACGTGACATAGAAAGTTCTGACACAATTCATGTCCCTAGAAAGTCTGTTTATAAAACTAGAATTAGGTTCAGTATTTATCAGGACAAGTCCAACGAAAATGCTGAGACGGGATGGATAGACAGACCAAACTGACAGTTACCAATAACAAGTTCAATTCTTTCACTTTATGCCCCCCCTAAGCTAAAAACTTCACAATCAGGGTCTGTATTCACCAACCACTCTTCAGAACATTCATAGTCTTTTTTTCCAAGATTTTCTAAATTTAAAAGTAACACAAATTCTGATTGGCTAAAGCAAATGGTTCAGCCAATTTGGATTATCCAATCAGAAGTTGTGTTACTTTCAAATACATGTATAGAAAATTCTGGAGAATAAGACAAAGAATATTCTCAAAAATAGTTGAATACAGACCCTGGCTTCTCATGAATAAATCATAAACCAAAAATGCAAAAGTAAACCAAAATAGAAATAAAACTAGAACTGTCGCAAAGAAGGACAAATACCTCCCCATCAGCACCTTGTCACTGAATCTGCACAATCAGAAAACAGAAACAATTTTCAAAACAAAATTCACCCATAACCTTGACCTTTGACCCATGTGACTCAAAAACAATAGGGGCATCTCCTTGGGTCATGAGCAACACTTGTATAAAGTTTCAGGGTCCTAGGTCAAATGGCTTTTGAGTTAGCGCAAAGAAATGATTTTCAAACAAAGTTCACCCATGACCATGACCTATGCAACCTAAAAATGATAGGGCACCTCCTTGGGAAATGAGCAACACTTTCATAAAGTTTCAGGGTCCTAGGTCAAACAGCTTTTTAATTGGAGTACCAAAATGAAAAGATGGATGGACTGACAGACATGGTGAAACCAGTATACCCCCCTCTACTTCATAGGTGGGGGTATAAATACAGTAAAATGAGTGTGAAGAAAGATGCACAAACAAAAATTGCAAATGAAAGTGATGAATACACAAACTAAGATGATACATGTAAGTAAAATGCACAAAGTCAAAGGTGTAAATTCTACGTAAATGACTGGTACACATGAGTAAAATACACAAAGTAATAACTGCCACTGTGCATGTAAAATTCTCAGTGAATAACGGTGCTTCTAAGTGATTTTTCTCCGAGTCTGGAGATTCACACTTCAAAGGCAACCTCAGAAAACAAAAACCTTCTGAAAAGACAGTCAACTACATTGGCAGGGTTTTCCCTGGACTTGAAGGTTTTGGGGTCATTTGAAGCCCTTCAAATGAAAGAAAGAAGGAAAACATATTAAACTTTGGTGGTCCATATGGGGTGGGGGGGGGGGGAGTGGGGGGGATAGGTCTGGCAGCACAAATTCAAAGAAACAGCAAGTCGGGGAAAACCCTGCACAAAAGGTTTCTTTAGAATTCAAAATAACCCAACCCTTTCACAAATAATCCTCTGTTTACATATGCATAGATAGAAGGCTTCTGAAACATGGGAAAAGAGAGAATGCAGGCAACCAGTATTTTCTTCTTTTACGACAAAGTGCACTACCCTTTTCAAAGACAAGTCCCAACCTTTTGACTTAATTCAACATGTCTACAAATGCTTTCAAATTGGACAAAACTTTTGGTATTTGTACACCACTGTGCAGCATGCATTAGTTGACTAGAGGCGCTTGAGCGCCTGTATCGCTCCACAGGCCTGATATTTCTATAATGGCGAAAAGAAGTTTTTAACAATTACCATTCAATCCTGCATTTTAGCTCACTGAAGAAAAAAGGTATGGAAAAAACTTGTGAGAAAAGAAGAAAAAAATGGTAACCAGCATTTTCTTAGTTTCCCACAATAATTTCTATCCTTTTTTATATATGTCTTACTAATTCGAAGATATGTTGTCTGCAACAGGTCCTTTCACAAACCATTTTGGGTGGGGAAACATCAAAATATAGAAAATATGTCTTTCTCAGGGTTGTTTAAAAGTTGTGATTGTGTGGTAAAGGGGTAATCTAAAAGAACAGCTAGGAGGGCAAATGAATGAATGTTATAGCAATATAGATCAACTTACATCAATACACCAAATAGAATGAAATATGCTGGCATACAATGAACACCTAATCCCTAATAATCAACTTTTCACAGTCACAGTTAGAATGTCTTCTGTGGCAAACAACACAAAATGGTCTACAAATGCATTTACATAAATCAAATATCCTGCTCCAGGGCACAGATTAATTCTGGTGTACTGAAGTTGTGGGATCAGTTTGACTGGATAACATTAATGCCTTATCACAAATGTAAAGCCCTGTCCCACTATGTACCAGGTCACCAGGATTTACATCCCTTCTGTCCACTCTGCATTTACTCATTAGTAGGTCAACAAACCTTTACCAGAACTAATAAAAGTGCAGAGGTTCTCTTGTTCTATATCAAAAGGACTATAAAGTACCTACAACATGGGGGTTTTGTTATTAAAGTACTTTTTCTTTTTTATCTTGGCATGGTTACTCAGGCTTAGTAATAAGGCAAAATTGAAAAGCTCAAGTTGTGAAAGGTGCTCAAGCTTTTATCTTATTTATGGCCAGTGATATTTTATTACTAGTACTAACTAATAGCATATCATTGGAGTAAATTGTGATCTTAATACCAAGGAAAATGTGTGGGCTTAAATAGGACAGCCCTGACTAGGTCAAGTCAATCCAGTTTTATTCCTTTTTCTTTGTTAGTCGATAAAACTAACACAATAAATAGTTTTGGAGAAGAACATTTTTTTGAAATATAAGCCTTGTCTATAAAAAAATGTGTTTTTAGGTGTATCATTTTTTTAAAAGGAATTTGGTATACAACCACCATAGAAACAATTTGGCAGACAACCACCATAGGAACTTACCTGCAAAACAACAATGAAATCCAATGAATAGTTTTAGAGAAGAAATTTTTCAAAGATTTTACTTTATACCATAAAAGGAAAATGAGTCTCCCATAAAAGCCATGTTTTTTGACAGATCATTTTTTTTTAAAGGAATTCTGTAAACCTGTATCTAAGGAACATTTCTGCAAAATAATAATGCTATCCAAATAGCGGTTTGGGAGGAGAAGATTTTTAAAGGTTTTTTACTTTGGTTGCCATGGCAACCAGAATTCTTCATGGAACACAATTATTTGAAGGAATTTGAAAGAGGACCACCAAAGGAACATTCCTGTGAAATTTGGTAAAAATCCAGTCAATAGTTTCTGAGGAGAAGTTTTTTAAAGAAAAAGTTTACGGACGCACGCACGGATGAACGGACAGACGGATGCACGACGGACACAACGCCATGACAAAAGCTCGCTGGCCTTCGGCCAGTGGAGCTAATAAAAAGGGTCAAGTCTTAGCCCTTGAACCCTTTACCAAACAATAACATATATAAACAACCCTTAGGAAGATGCCTTTTTGAAAATATGGTGTGAAAAGAAGAAAATGCTGCTAACAAACATTTTCTCCTTTTCCCACAATGTTTTCTACCCTATCACAGACAAATCTCATTTGTGTCACATTTAATTTGTCGTCTGCAAATGCTTTCAATGACAAAAGTCATCTTTTGAACTACATTTTTTAATTTGGTCAAGTCTAAAATTTTGTTGTGTGGTAAAGAGTTACATTTTCTTTTTTAACCCTTAACCAAACAACAAAATTTTAGACTGGTCCAAATTGAAAGCATTTGCAGACGACATCAAATGTGGCTCAAAACTTGAAACATGTTTGTGGAAGGGTAGAAAACATTGTGGGAAAAGGAGAAAATGCTAGTTACCAGCATTTTCTCCTTTTCCCACAATGTGACGAAGTTTTCAAAAGGCTTGTTACTCAGGTTCGTGATAACTCGGGATTGTGTGGTAAAGGGTTAATTCATTGCGTCCGGGAGACCACTTTATTTTTGGTCTTGCAGCAAAGTTATCTGCTGCAAATTTAGCTGAGTGGTAGATCTAATGAATTAGGAATTCTGCTTCTAATGGCTAGAAAAGGCTCAACCAATCCAATATAAACGTAAGCTGAACTGATGTTGCAGTGATACGATTCTTTTTCTACCAATGTGACAATGCAGTGGTATGATTCTTTACGGTCAATGAGATGAATAAATGATATTCTTAATGGCCAATGAGATGAAGCAATGAAATTTTTTTATGGCCAATGAGATGAAGCAATGATATGCTTTATGGCCAATGAGAGGAAGCAATATGATATTTATTGTCAATGAGATTAAGCAATAACATTCTTTATGGCCAATGATATGAAGCAATGATATTTTTTATGGCCAATGAGATAAAGAGATGATATTCTTTATGGCCAATGATATGGAGCAATATGATTTTTTATGGCCAATGAGATAAAGCAATGATATTCTTTATGGCCAATGACATGAAGCAATATGACATGAAGCACTGAAATTTTACGGCCAATGAGATGAACTAATACTATTTTTTATGGCCAACGAGATAAAGCAAACTGTACATTTATTGGCCAAATTGCAGTGATAGCATTCTCTTTGACCAATGAGATGAAGCAATAATGAGATCCTTTATTAAAAGGTGATGATGCAGTGATCTAATTCTTTACAGTCAATGGGATGATACAGTGATATGATTCTTCATGGCCAATCTGATTATGCAATGATATAAATCTTTGTGACCAATGCAGGATTACAATGTGCTGTCTTACCCGTGCGACTAGTTTTTCTGTTAGCAATATTGCTTAGGCTGACAACGGATGAACTTTCTGCAGAGAGATGTGCTGAAGGACGCATATGTCTAGGAGACATTGGAAGTCGTCTTCCACTTGATAAATTTGGACTAGTCAGGGGTGGGAGGGGTACTTTAGAATCATGGGGACGGGTTTTCCCACTAAGTGCCATGAGTTTTCGAGTATTCTCTACAGTTGCTGCTCCTATTTGGGTAAAAACAAACAAAACTTTTCTTCAAACAAGCATGCAACAAATCACTATAACATGCAGAAAACATAAATAATGCATGAAAGAAATAAAAGCACTTAACCTTTTACTAAAGTTTCAAGGACTCTAAGAGAGAAAACTTTTGAAACCATTGTGGGAAGAGAGAAAATGCTGGTAAGCAGCATTTTCTTCTTTTTCCAGAATGTGTTGTACCTTTTCAAAGGCAGTTCACCAATTTGAGCCACATTTAAATTGTCGTCTGAAAGGGCTTTCAATTTGGACAATTCTAAATTTTTGTTCTTTGATAAAGACTTAAGTAATTAAGAAAATAAAGAAAGAGCTAAAATACACAAGAAGCTAGGCTCAGCAAATCAGATTGCCCTGAGACTGCTCAATAAATGATATGAATAGTACTAATATTCAGCTGAAATATACTTGTCTGAAAATATTCAGCAGTCTGAAAGCTAACAATAGGATTTTTTTTCATTTTGTTTCAAGATCAAAGTGAAAACTAATCTGGCGACTCTTTTTTCTAATTTGTTTTTCCACCTAAAACCAATTTACTACAGACAATTCTTGCACCCCTGTGCAATACAGATAACAACATAATTCTAGTTTTAGCATATAAATAAATTTTCAAAAAAAATTTTCATTTATTTCTCCTTTAGCCAAATTGATTTAAAAAAAAATAATAATAATAGGTCTATTGCAAGGCATAAAATGTCCGCAGGACGATTATGAGTTAAATAATAAGAGTGCAGAAGAATGATAAAGGGCAGTCTAATCTTGGAAAGTTGCAAACTATATATCAAAGAATGCAAGTTTGAGGGTATGAGAATCGAATGTGTATTGGGGAGAAAGGAATAAGAGGAGCTTCTGTTCGAGAAAAACAAATAAATGCAATAAATTAGAGAGCAATACAACAATTATCTGACCATAATGATAAAAACTCAAATACACAAATATACTTTAAACAAACAACCCAATGTTTTACATCCCTATTGAATTTCAAAAACAATTGTGGAAAAAGGAAAATTGCCAGTATATGTAGCAAATACTTTTTCAACAATGCTTCTTCCCTTCCAACATTAATTCTATAATTTAAGACACACTCTCTACAAAAGCTTTTAATACGGACGTGTCTAACTTGGACTTATCAGATAAAGCATTTTAATCATTTACTAACAAGGTTTTCAAAAGATGTCAGCATTGTTCTCCATTTGCCACAATATTTTCAAAAAGGTGGTCTGCAGCAAGGTTAAAAAGTCATTCATAGGTGATATTAAGACAAGTTGCCCCCCAACAAAAAGCGTAACTGAAAGATCACAATTTCTCACCAAATTTAGGCCCTGTGTACACGGGAGGTTTGTTTTCTGTTGGGTTACCAGATGATACTGAACTCATATTCAGAGATGACTCAAATTTCTTAGCTGAAATTGATAAACATTTGATGTATTGATGAATAGCTCTAATACATACAGACCTAACTCTTAACCACACAATCCCAGGTTTTAACGACTGAAAGGACTTTAGAAAACATTGTGGGAAAAGGAGAAAATGCTGGTATCCAGCATTTCTCCTTTTTCCCACAATGTTTTCTATCTCAAATTTTGTTGTATGGTAGAGAGTTAATCATTGAACAAATGTATTTCTATCGTGTATTTATGTGCTCATGGAACATAATCAGATATTTCCATAAATGTACAGACTGTAAAAGATTAATTGATTGTATAGTGTTTAATGCCATTTTCAACATTGTTTCAGTCATATCATGGCGGTATGTGCACCTATCTATGCTTTCCTGGAGATTATTTTATCAGTGCTGTGCACAATATTCTTTCCAAGCCACAGACAGATTTCCCACATACCCATAGTGGAAACGGTGGTCAGTGGTGAGAGAGGAATGAATCCTGTTGCAATGACAGCCGAGCCTGAGATCAAACCAGCGACCCCCTGTTCTCAAGTACTGTACGCTACCGTCCAAGCTACAAGGGCTCAGCAGATTGTAATACAGTGTAGTGGAAAAGACTGAGTATCAATTCCTAAGATAAAGTTTCTCGGAGACTAGGGCATATACATGTAAAATAATCTATGTGTCATTTCTGAAATACCTTAACATTTTATATTTTGTGCACAGCGGTACATCCCACACATCTAGTTGACCAGAAACAAAATTTTGGACTTGTCTATATTGAAAATATATTCAGAATACAAATTAAATAGGGCTCAAGAGAAGGAAAAGGGTTGAAAACATTTTAAGAAAAGAAAAATGACCTGCATTTTCTCCTCTTCAAAAATGGCTTTCAAAAGCCTTCATCCTCAGTTTCCTAGAACACTGAATAATTTGGTAAAATGTTAAAATCTTACAAAAGCTGGTAAACCCTTTACCAAACAACAAAATTTTAGACTTGGTCAAGTTGAAAGCATTTCCTGATGACAAATATGGCTCAAAAACAAATTTTGTTCTTGGACAGATACTAAACAACTGGTTACCAGCATCTTCTCCTTTTCCCACATGGTTTTCAACAGGCTATTTCTTCAGGGTTGTTAAAACTCTGATTGTGTATTAAAGGGTAAAAGCCCTGTTAAGCCTCTTTAACTTGCTGTTTTACACATTTCACACCCCTCCACATGATAGTTTTAGAAAACTGTGTGCAACTGACTGCAATAAGATTGGTTAACAATAATGGAAAAAGAGTAACACCTGCTTTTCTCATAATACTTTCTATGCTTTTGGGGAAAAACTCTCTTATAATAAATTTTGTCTTGTTTTCTGTTTCTAATTGGTACAAATATATCCAATATTGCAAAGTGCTGATAAATATTTAAAACCACTTATTTGAGGTCATTACAAAATTACTCACTTGAAGCCTCACAGGAATTAGACAAGTCTGCCAGTCTATCCTCATCTTTTGTGCTAGGTAGGTTACTCAAGTATGACTTGACCCGCCGCGTCATTTGTGCCTCCTCATAAATTTTGCGAGCATTTGGCAAAGTGGACGCGCGTCTGTTCTTTGTTCTCTTGATTGTAGCAACCCCAAAAATTTGTGAGTTGTCATACATACTTGGGGTATTCAAGAACATGGTGTTTACATCCTGTTGTAAGACAAAAACTGGAAATGGATCTCAAGAAGAAAATTGTTTCACAAGTATCCTGAACTATTTGATATGTGACACAAAGATTAGAAAATAGTGTTAATGAATGTTTAA
This sequence comes from Tridacna gigas, assembly GCA_945859785.2. NCBI lineage: Eukaryota > Metazoa > Mollusca > Bivalvia > Cardiida > Cardiidae > Tridacna > Tridacna gigas. The sequence goes on from OX244030.2 coordinate 27,122,318, forward strand.
TGATATTATGGAAGCCTAATACAAGAAATTTTTTCAAAGTTTCTATAGCTGACTCTATGCCTTTTCAAAAGCAGAATTAACAAGGATTTCAAGTAAAAAAAAAAAAATTAACCCCTTACCAAACAACAAAATTTTACATTAGTCCAAATTCAAAGCTGTTGCAGACAACACATAAAATGTTGCTTTATTGTTGAAACCCAAGTCCAGCATTTTCTCCTTTTCCCACCATGTTTTCCAAAGGCTTCTTCCCCAGGGTCGTTAAAACTTGGTATTATGTGGTGGTAAAGGGTTATTATATTCAAAGCTAGAAAGTGAAAGACTGAGTTATGTACCAGAAAGTAATTCCCTTTGATAAAACTAACAAATATACTGGAAGATATAAGACGACTCATGCACATCAACAACAAACTCAGGATAGGCCTTTTCTCATAAAACAGTAATTCAACATACATGTAGGTCTATAATGTACTTACATATTTAGGAGAGCACATATTGCAAATATGTCTAATTTCTTTGGCAATCATCCTTAACTTTTCAAAGTTTATAAGCCCATCTACCTTAGAATCATTTCCAAGGTCAATGAACGTTAAGTCTTTCTTGACCACAGGGAAAAATGGCAACTGCAAAAAAGATGAACCATTATCAATAATTTTCATTGCGTATTATACGCTCTCTTGAAATTCTTTCTTAACTCTTTACCACATGACAAAAATTACGTCTTGTTAAAACTGAGAGCATTTGCTGATGACAATTCATATGTGGTTCAAATGATGGAATTTGTCTTTCATAGGACTGAAAACATTGTGGGAAAAGGAGGAAATGCTGGTTTTCAGCATTTTCTCCTTTTCCCACAATGTTTTCAACAGGCTTCTTCCACAGGGTCATTCAAACTCGGGTTTGTGTGGTAAAGGGTTAAAAAGAAAAATGATTAAGCCATTAGAATTTACACAATTATTCTCATAGGTTCCTCATAAGTTGTAACATTTTCTTTTCATAAGTATATTTTGTATAGGAGCCTTGTAGAAACGAAATGTATAAATTAATTATCCAGGGAGCCAGGTTTTTTATATGGAAGGTAAAATTTCATCTGTATAAGCGACAGCTCCTTTTAGTGGTCTGAATCATCAGATGTCATCATCTGCTGAAGCACTCCACTGCTCATAATTATATGCATAAAGGATTTCCTGTATGGTGGCTAAATAAGCGAGACTGGCATTATTAATCTGAGAAAAGGGCTGATTTTCACAATGTGGCTGCAGTTTAGTCCACAGTATACAGGAGAACAGTATAGACCCATATTGTACATCCAGTGCTGTCTAATCTCATTCTACACTGGCCCAAAAGGTATCTGAACTGTCATTCTTAGCATCCTAAGTGTTGAAGCTAAAATTAGATTAAGAACAATTATCTCACCATTGGTGGCTGAACATATTGACTGGAAAGAAGATTTCTATATTTAGACATGTTCCTGGAGGGATCCATCAAATCTGACATATCCTGGAAAACAAAGTAGACAAAAACACGATATAACCCCTGAAATGTCAACAAGATGGTCTTACCACAAAAAGTCATGAAATTCTTATTTTGGGGTATTTTACACAGACTGAAAAGGTGAATTTCAATTACTGGGCACTCTAAGATACAAGTTAATGCCATTTTGCAAAATCAATTTCAGGAACATACCGGTAGTTTTCCATTATCATCCCTCTTCTTACAAACACACAATCTTTTAAGCAAGTCTATCAACAACAGTATGTCTACAATACAGGCTACCACCAAACATAACCAGGCCAATGAACTCTTTATCACACAACAAAACGTCATACTTGTCTTCATTGAAAGCAAATGCAGATAACAAAAATAAATGTGGCTCAAATCATGAAATTTATCTGTGGAAACATAGTGGGAAAATGAAACAAGAGCACCGCATGCAGGTGCCAATGGTCGGCTGCAGTTGCTTGACTTTCAGTAAAAATTCTAACCCAAAAAAGGGGCATACCTGTATCAAAAATATTTTCATGGTTACCTGCCCTTGTTGTATAGGTTCCCCTTTTGATAGTTCACATTTTGTACAAGTTTGAAGCAAATATCTTCAGTAAAAACATACATGTAGATATTAAAAAAAAGTCTGAGTTTTCGCACCATGATGCAGGCAACAACAATGCCAGGGCTACGACAATACCTCTTCTTTGAAAACAACCAAGCTAAAAATCTGGCAACCAGCATTTTCCCTGTATCCCATAACGTTTCAAAATCCACCTCAAGTCAGCATTGTTAAAATACAGGATTATGTGGTATAAGGTTAATGTGGATAACTCATATTCAACAAGAAGGCTTTCAAAGTCACTGCAATTTTAGACTGGTCCAAAAATGTATTGACAGAAAACATATTAAATGTCACATAACCCTTTGCCACACAATCCCAAGTTTCAATGAGCGTGGAGAAGAAGGTTTATAAAGTCATTGTGGGAAAAGGAGAAAATGCCAGTGACCAGCATTTTCTTCCTTTCCCAAAATGTTTCCTTCCCTGTCCAGGACAGAAATCATCATTTCAGCAACATTTATTTTGTCATCTGCAAATGCTTTCAACTTAAACCAGTCCAAAATTTTGTCTTATGCCGGTTGCCAGCATTTTGCTTCTTTTACAACAATGTTTTCAAGAGGCCACTTTCTCAGGGTTGTTAAAGCTCAGAATTGTGTAATAAACAGTTACGAGATGAATAGTTTAAAATTGACCAATAAGCATAACTCATGCATTTATTTGTATTCTTAACATGATACAAATGAACCAAAGTTCTTTGAAAGGGTTGAAAACATTGCTGGAAAAGGAGAAAAAGCTGGTTACCAGCATTTTCTTCTTTTCCAACAATGTTTTCAAAAGGCCTCTTTCTCAGGGTTGTTGAAGCTCAGAATTGTGTGGTAAACGGTTATGAGATGAAAAGTTTGAAACTGACCAACAAGCATAACTCATGCACTTACTTGTATTCTTAAGGTGATAGTACAATTTCACCAAAATTCCTTGACAGGGTAGAAAACATTGTCGGAAAAGGAGAAAATGCTGGTTACAAGCATTTTCTTCTATTCCAACAATGTTTACAAAAGGCCTCTTTCTCAAGGTTGTTAAAGTTCAGAATTGTGTGGTAAACAGTTAACCCTTTACCAAATGACAAATTTTTAGACAAGTCCAAATTGAAAGCAATTGCAGACGACAAAATAAATGTAACTCAAAAATTGAAATTTGTTTTGGAGAGGCTAGAAAACATTGTGGGAAAAGAAGAAAATGCTGGTTACCAGCATTTTCTCCTATTCCCACAATGTTTTCGAAAGGCTTCTTTCTCAGGGTCGTTAAAAGTCGGGATTGTGTGGTAAAGAGTTGAGAGATGAGGAGTTTGAAATTGACCAATGAGCTCACCTCATACATTTTCTTGTATTTACTGGGTAACTTCTCCCACGTATTATGCAGTCGGCTCACTGAACTATGATTCAAACCGCTGATAATGGCACACATTGAGTTAAAATTCTTACAATCTTTGCAATGTCCTGCAAACAGAAATGGACAAACATGTACACTGAAACCATGGATTTACAAACAGGTCACAATTACGATTCTACTGTGATCATCTAAGTATGTTTTGGGCCTTGGGCCTGCACATTTAGTATGTCTCCTCTTCTCTCTTACCCCCCTCCCCCCCCCCATGTTCTAAAAAAAACCTATTTTTGATTGGTATAGATTTACTTTATTGGCCAGCCATTAACACAAACAATTAGAATTTCTTGCACGCCAATCCTGAACAGAACTGCTCCAGTTGTACTTTACTAATGTGAATTCAATAAATGGGCACTGAACAATTATTGGCTCCTTCAATTATCTTGATTATGCAGTCTGTGGGTAGATATTTGATTGGCAAGAGATCGCTTGTTTAGAACTTTACTAAATGACTTTGTAAATTAACACATTCCACTGTGTTGCAAAGAGTTAACCCTTACCAAACAACCCTGTTCCAAAGAAGGTAGATTATTGTTGGACAGTGTGAAAATGTCAGTGACCAGTTTTTCTCCTTTTACAAGAATGTTTTCTGCCTTAACAAAGGCAAGTCTTATCATTTAGATAATAGTAAATTTGTTGTCTGCAGATCAAGGGGTGAATGCGAAACTATTCCATCTGCATTTTGGAAAATATTACAGGAGAGGGGAAAAAAACTCAATTCCATGAAAAGCGTTGTTAGATCGTCTTGTTTAATCATGTTGTGCTGAATTCAACATATCTAAACAAGAGAATCTAACTATTCTTTTCACAGAAATGAGAAGCCTTTCTCCCTCTCCTTTACAATTTTTCGAAACGCAGATGGAATAGTTTCGCATTCACCCCTCGAAATGCTCTCAATATTAATGAGTTTAAAATTCTGCCACATGTTTATACATTACAGGCATATTCTCAAGCTGTCAATATTTTCAAAGGTTCCTTGCTGCTGCAGCATAAACATGATGAAAAAAGTAAAGCACATATTTCAACTATTCTACTTACTTGCTATTTTAACAAAATGCTTTATAATCTTCATACGCTTGACTAGATTACTCTCATTACATATCTCAGTAACGACCCAAAACATCTCCTTATTTACAAGCTGAAATAAAACATCAAATATTTGAGCCATACTCTGGCAAAGGGGAGTTTAATACATCTCTGTGATGCAGCATACCAAGCAAAGTCATCACATAATTACTGATCCATAAAATCCAGTTTGTCTAGTAACTGAATCGTGAGTTAGAATAGTCCTTGAGACTGCAGAAAATTGACAAATAGCAAAAAGTTTCGACCCATGTCAGCCTGTGCAGACTGACAAAAGGTCAATAGTTTTTGCAGATGCATTAAGCCCCCTCTTCACAGAGTATGGTTCATTCATTGTTTCCATGCATGCTAAAAGTAAATACATGTGATTTAAAGATAGTGTGGATTGCGATTGTCTACCACAGAATCAACATACTGTTATCATTAAATAGTCCTCTGTTTCTTTGTATTTACATATAGAACACAAAGTTCTATGGATGAAAATTTTGGTTGATTTAACTCTTTGGTAATCTCAGTTTTTCAGTGAGAAAATTTAATCTATTTTTATCAACCATATGCCATCATTTCTATTTTTACATCGTCTACAACCAATCAAATCGCTTGTTTCAAATCAAGCTTGGTGATACTTTAAATATGGCTAAGGCCGTGAACATCATTGACAAAAGTTTACAAAAAACACTCGGTGTCACCCCAAATGCCTTTGTATACAAGAATTTGTAATGTCTGCCCTGGATTGTCGTAAGGCAAATGCTACAGAAAGAAGGCCCACAGGCGGCCGCCATATTCGTTGATAATAATGCGGGTTTTACCAGGTTTATTCATAGTAACGGAAGAAATGTGATTATCCGCCACTACAAGAGAGTATCGTTATGTTATCGACAATTCGATTGGCTATTGGTTGTAATTCGCAATCTTATGAATATTCATGAAAACGACGGTTTTGCAACTGAATGTCCCAGGGGTGATAAATGGTTGTACTTCACACCTGGGTTAACGAGGGTGGCAGACGACAAAATAAACGCGACTGAAAATTTGAAATTTGTTATGTGAAGGGTAGAAAACATTGTGGAAAAAGGAGAAAATGCTGGTTACCAGCATTTTCTCCTTTTCCCACAGTGTTTTCGAAAGGTGATTTCTTTAGGGTCGTTAAAAGTTGGGATTGTGTGGTATTGAGTTAATCATTAAATAATATTTTACACTGCTTTCAACATTATTTCAGTCATATCTGGTTGACAGCTCACATATTCATGTATTTCCTGGATTTCACCAGCACTACTCTAGGTCTCTTAAGAATCTTGCCAAAGGACCTTCCCATGAAAAGACCTGGTGGTTCAAGTGAAGCTTATGAGACCTAAACTGAGCCATGCAGGACCCCCATCAAAATTATGTACACTGACATTTATTTCTCACAGTACCAGTAAAGAGTGGTTTTTGAATTGTTAAATCAAGATATTGTAAAAACTTGAATTTTAAGACCTATCTATCAAAACAATATTTGAAATAAAAAGAATTAAAAACCAATAAATACTTAAAAAAGAAAGAGCAATCCATTCAGTGCTAGAATTAGCAATTAAAGGCATAAGTATACATATAAAACTTACATCTGAAAATTTGTCCAAATTTGGGCATCCATATTTTGACTTCAGCTTAAAAATCTCGTCTATGTACTCCGTGTCCTGTATCTCTTTGAACACTTTAAAATCCTCCAAGGTCAGCTGGGACGCAACCTCCAGAGTGTTTAACTGGGTTAAATGTATCTGGGCTTCCTTGATCAGGTCACTCATCAGTTCATCTGGCACCAAGGGCTCTGTGCTCATATTGTTCTTTAAGTAATACCTGAGTACACAAGGGAGTGCTCGCCTGAGTAATTAGTACATAAGAAATGTTTATTAACCTTTGACCTTTGAACCCTGGCTCCTGGAGCCGAAAATCATTGGAACAAAACAACATGAAATAAACAAAGACTTCTATTTTTTGGTTGGTTAATTGAACTGGAAAGAAATGTTACTTGTATACCTGTGCTCTGCCTTTTTTTGCTGTGGATCTAGCTAAAACATCTATGGTTAGAAACCCATTACTATACCAATAAGACTTTTTTCTGCATGTACAGTAGACATTTTACTGTGGAAAAATGAGCCCCTGCATTTTACAAAAAAGTCTTCCTTTTCCACGAATGCTTTGCATATCATTTAAAACTGATAATTTCATCTCTTTCTTTTGTATATAACTGGCGCTGAATAGTAAGGTAATGTAAACCCAGCCAGTATGGTAATGGGAAAACACAGATTAGTATAAGCAATGAAATGACTAGTTAACGGGGATGATGCCTCTGGTATAAATCTTGTTTCCAGGTAACTGTACAAACTTGTGTCCTACTTTTATGTGGCATTTCAAAGAATTTGCGATACTGAATTAGGGAAATAATATTTTCTGCCAGTAATTAAGTTAAACATAGTACAGTTAAAGTTATTTTGACTGAAATTTTGTACAGAGACAAGTCTCAATGAATCTCAAGCCACAGGAAAGTATGTCAGTGTTGAAAAGTTCTCAAAAAGAATAGTTAAGTATTGAAACAATGTGCTGTAAAAAGTTTCTGAGGGCATTTACACATTACCACACAATCACAAGTTTTAATGACCCTGAGGAGGGGGCCTTTTGAAAACATTATGGGAAAAGGAGAAAATGCTGGTAACCAGCATTTTCTCCTTTTCCCACAATGTTTTCTATCCTATCACAGACAGAAATTGTTATTTCAGTACATTTATTTTGTCGTCTGCAAATGCCTTGAATTTGGTCCATTCCAAAATTTTTTAAAGAGTTAAGAAACAAGCAGAAATATCTAGTGATGAACTATCTGTCTTTTTGTTACAATTCCTGTACTGCCTCTTAATTTGCATTAAAAAATTTAATCAGCAATCCTATCCTTTTCCTAAACCCTTTACCTAACGACAAAATTTTAGACCAGTCCAAATTGAAAGCATTTGCAGACAACAATTTCAATGTGGCACAAGCGATAAGATTTTTCTCTGATAGGGTTGAAAACATCGTGGAAAAAGGAGAAAATGCTGGTTAACAGCATTTTTTCCTTTTCCAACAATGTGTGGTATAGAGTTAAACTTTCCTGAACTCCTTACCAATCAACAAAAATCCAGACTCGTCCAAATCGCAAGTGATTTCAGATGACAAAATGGAAACCACTCAAACAATTGAATTTGCCCTTTGAAGGGTAGGAAACATGTGGAAAAAGGAAAAAATGCTAGTTACCCGCATTTTCTTATTTCCGCACCATGTTCCTAAATGCCTTCTTCCTCAGGATACTTAACAATGCGGGATTGTGTGGTAAAGGGCTAATACAGAAGTACTTATAATTCCACGCTACAGAGGTTACAAGATTTATCATAACAATGTTAGCTTTGCTACAATGTCAGTGATGTCGAGGTACTTTAACTTTTAGAGTGCTAGGTGCAGCTCCAAATACTTTTGCAGAAAGTGCAGATCAAGATAAGACTGCAGGGAGCCCTAAGTCCAGTCTTGGATCTACACCATCTAGTATTGTAAGAGATCAGCTGGCTAGGAACTGTCAATTTGCAATATTTTTGTCTTTACAATTGACTGAATATGATCATAAAATTAGCAGTTCTCTAGGAAAAGGGGATTCAATGCATCTCCATGAAGCATTATACCAAGTATATTGTCATACAATTACTGAACCATGAAAATTTATTTTGACGAACCACCTTCTGGATCATGAGGTAGTATGGTCCATAGACATGTAGCAAATTTATACTTGATACTTTTAGCAAATGCATTGAATCCCCTTTTCACAGAGCATGACTCATATCTATAGAGCACCCTAAAAGTTAACCAGAAGTATGAGTTATGAATGCCTGTTACAGTTAGTGCAATGGCTGCAGGATTGGCTTTGCTATTCTTTGAATGTTTTAAAGGTGAAGTTACAAGGTTTTCAAAGCAAGTGCAAGCTTACAGGCAAGTTCACCTTTTCTCTGATATAGTCAGATATGTATTTATCTTATTTTTAAAGCATTTGCAAGCTTAAAGAGAGTTGACTTTTTCTCTGCTATTGGGTAAGATATGCATTTAACTTCCGTTTTTCATCTGCAGTTTACGAGCTGTGTCAGAAAGGATATTTAAGTCATGTGACCATTCAAAGTGCATTCAATTTGATTCCATTCTAAGGACTACAATTGTCATACATTTTATTTGTAACCATGTACCTGAACCTCATGTTTTACAGCTAAAAAGTCCTATTTTGTTTCAATCCTAAAACTTTTGCAAACAAACTAAACCAAGATCATTCTACAGAGAACATTAAGCTTTGATATACACTTCTACACTTCACCGTACTTTATCTATTTGATATTCTGGCAAAAAAAAAGGCCTTGGAATATTTTAGTCACTTTAACCCTTCACTAAAAAAATCTGGTGTAACGGTGTTTTTAAGACCCTATGGAGGAAGCCTTTTGAACACGTTGTTAGAAAATGAGAAAATATTGACCCCATATTCACCATCCACTTTTAAGAATATTCTTTGTCTTACTCTAGATTTAAAAAGTAACACAATTTCTGATTGGCTATACCAAATGGTTTAGCGAATCGGAAGTTGTGTTACTTTCAAATTTAGAAAAATCTGGAGAATAAGACTAAGAATATTCTTAAGAATGGTGGGTGAATACAGACCCTCGTTACCAACACTGTCCCCTTCTCTCACAGATGTTTGAATTAAGCCTCCTTCCTCAGTGTTGTTAAACCCAAGATTTTTTGGTTAAAGGTTAAGGAATATAAATGAAGGTGCTGACAGCATGAAGAGCAGAATGGAAATGATTTATGATGGGACATGAAATGAGTTTGAAAGGACATATCAGCCATACTCTGGTAAAAGGGGGCTTAATGCATCTCCATGATGCATTTTACCTGCAAGTCATTACGTAATCATAGACCCATAAAAACTGTTTTTATCTAACAACAGACTGAATCATGGGAGAAATTGGTCCTTTGACACACAGAAAATTGACCAAAAGCAAAAGTTTCAACACAGGTCAGCCTGTGCAGTCTGTGCAGGCTGACCTGGGTCAAAACTTTTTGCAGGTTCATTGAACCCTGTTTTCACAGACAATGGCTCACATATTTGATAACAATGACTGCATACTTTATACAACTAAACAAGTATTAAAAATCTAAATACATGTCTGAATCTGAATCGTAGTTTCTAACATTTTTTTTTTTCCTGCATTACTGTCAAAAGCAAATTGATTCTATTTTTTTTTATTTCATGAACATGTATCTTTCAAATTCCAAGGAAATAAATTTAATCCTCACATAGCAACATATGGAAAATACTCATTTATGCCAGTTTCAAGTAACTAAAAAAGAAAAAATACTGCAATGGCAAGGATGTTTTACACAGAATATCTCATGTGATATCATACAGTGCAGGGAAGATTAGACAGGCAGTTAAGTTTCATGATAAAAATAAGACTGCATGTTCTGTACAGCCATGAGTCTGATCTTTATCAAGAAGTTAAAGCAACCAGTTTTCCACAACTTCCTTTGAGTAAAAAGGTTACAGTGCCGCACTGTTACAGTTCACAGAGACTTACAAAGTGCTCATCTCAACTCCAGTTGCTTTTTTGCAGTGTATATCAAGATTAAACTGCATTGATCATGCAGTCTGATCATAGATCCAATCTGTTTGCTATTTTCTGAGATATTCAGGACAAAGTAGCATTTTACTCTCAACCAGATAATAAGATTTCCTTAGACATGTCCACATTAAAAGTATTTGCAGATGGCAAATGTTTAATGCTGGTTATCAATATTTTTCTCAGAATGTTTTCAAAAGCCTTCTTTTTATGGGATGTAAAAACATGGGATCATTTGGTAAAAGGCTAAATTTCATTACAGGAAAATACCAGTTTCATAAACTTGGCACTAAATGAAGGCTCCAATTAAAGAAACAAGTATGCTACATAATACCTGTACATGTATAAACATTTCTTCTTTTAGTCAAAATATTTTCAAGTCTGTTGTTAAATATCATCATCTATATACACACATATTTTAAAATATTTAAAACACACAGATGATATGAATCTCTAAGAGAAAGAAAGTATTTTTTCTAGTAACTGGTTAAAAGCAGTCTCCAATCAAATTTTCAGGGAGTAAACAGATCTATTGACAGAATACTATATTATCTAAGTATGGTATATAGCTATATACTAGATAGATATACAGACAGAGGGAGAGACAGACAAGCAAGAGAATGTGTATATATACTGAGAACACATGCTAATCAGGCCCTTATTTTAATTTCAGCTTCTCAATTTGTTTTACATGCTCGAAAAATTTTGGAATCTTGGGAATAATCACAAAGGGTAATTGTGCAATCACTTCACAAATTTGGGGCTGTGTGTGACACATAACATGTATATGGTACATAAAAATAGGCACAGATAAACCAAAAGGACAGAGGCAGAGATGTACTTTATACAAATAATTCTGTTCAATTGTTTAAAGTACATCATTCTGTGCCTCTGTGCTTGTGGTTTACCTATGGCATGTAAACCAGTCCAAATGGAAACAGTAGTACATGTATATACAGAACATTACTTTACCAATTCATGCTACCAACCAGTATACAACAGAAGTCAAGTTTATTTGATGTTTCACATAAACCTTGACTGAAGTCAACAAGTACTAGCATAGCCCATCTGGTGTAATTCTTAGTGTCATGTTTTCTGGCTACACCCTGATACCAATAACCCTTAAATACTTGAAATAAAAGTGTTCATTCTGCCATAAAGGTCCAGGGTCTGTATTCATCAACCATTCTTAAGAACACTCTTGGTCTCATTCACCAGAATTTTCTATATTTGAAAGTAACACAACTTCTGACTGGCTAAACCAAATGGTTTAGTCAATCAGAAGTTGTGTTACTTACAAATTTAGAAAATCTTGAAGAATAAGACTAAGAATGCACTTAAGAATGGTTGGTGAATATGAGCCCAGATGTTGCATTGTCAAGGCTGTCTTAGTGCATTGTACATAACAGTCGAGACTGCAGATTCAAGACACACTGCATATTCTGTGCAGTCCAACCTTGATTTATACCTTCTATACCAGCAATTGAGGTTGCGATTGGCACCTGAACATTCATCTTCTTGATAAAGTAGCAGAATAACAGATGCTTTACTTCAAAGTTTCCCTTTTTCTTTACAACCACCATTTTCAGTCATAACTCAACATCAGGAATCATCATGCAGAACATTAAACCTGAATCAAAGATCACAAACTTTTAGAGAACTTGAGGAAAAAAGTTTTTGAAAACAAATTGGAAAAAGGAGAAAATGCTGGTAACCAGGATTTTTTTCTTTTCCCACAATGTTTTCTACCCTTTCAAACACAAAGCCCATCATTTCATCCCCATCTTATTTGTTGTCTGCAAATGTTTTCAACATAGCCTAGTCTAAATTGTTGCCGTATGTGCTCTAACAACTTCATATCATAACCTTCAAGCATAGACTGTTTTCTTTGTAAAACTTAATGTCCAATATCAGGTGAAAATAAACAACTTCTTACAAATCTTCAAGAAAACCCAGTCTGATCAAGTAACACATAATCTATCATATCAGAAAAAGGGCATACTACTTTTGTTGACTTCAGTAACAAGATTTTTAATATCTTTCCAATCACAAGTGTGATCTATCCATGGCTCAGGCCAAAGTTCATAGGTCATTCAACAGTTGACATCAGATTGGTTACTTTGAAAAGATGTATAATACTTTTTACCTTGAAACAGTACAAATTAGGTCCCTGTGAAATATCAAGTTATTTTTGTTGTTTAAAAAAATGCACTATGCTATCTGCTTTAGAAAATCAATTATCTCAAAAATGTTTGTATGTAATTATCTATTCACTTAAAACATGAGTTTTTTCCCCACCCACAGATGGAGGCTTATCACAAATACATAATCTCTGACAAACCCTTCTGTGGATTTACATACAACTATAGGAGACTTGAGTATGGGGGTAAAAAAATGCAAAAATTTCTACACTACTTTTTCCTTATCTTGTGAATTTTTGTCTCTTTGTTTTGAGAAAATTTTCAAAACTTTTGAATTTTCCATCTTTTACATTGGAGTGTTAATTCAATGAAATGGAGATTTTCAGTGACAAAAACAAGAAACAGCCGAACTTTTTCGCACAATATCCAAACAAAGTGTAGCTCCAAGACCAGTCTGAACCTCCTGTAGTCTTATCTTGACCTACACTGTTTATGATAGCATTTGAACTTTGCAAAAGCACTTAACCCTTTCCCAAACAAGCCCTGGTTTTCACGTGTCTGCAGTACAAGTCTTTTGAAAACACTGTGGGAAAAGGAGAAATTGCTCGTAACGAGCAATTTCTCCTTTTCCAACAGTGTTTTCTACCCTTTTTGAGAACTTTCTGCCATTTTCATCAAATTTAAAATTGTCGTCTGCAAACTCTTTCAATTTGGACCAGTCCAAAATTTGTCGTTTGGGAAAGGGTTAAAAGGTTAATAAAAAAATAAATCATTTTTTCAACCTGAATATCATTTTGTAATTACTGTAAAATTCTAATTCCTTACATTGCAAATTAGTTGCTGTTATGATACATCTAGCAAATAATTATGTACTTTTTTCTCAGCTATATAATAGTCCGATACTCTAGCAGAAGGAAAAAAAGTTTTTAACAAATTACTGTAGATAATTAGGATTTCATCACCACACACGCCAAACCCCAGAAGAACAAATCACCACAACAAACACAAAGCTTTCATTTGGTAAATCTTAAAAACGTCTATCTCCTTGATAAAAATCTATGGTCACTCATTTCTAGACTATTAACCCTTTACCAAACAAAAACATTTTAGTCAAACTCAAATTGAGAGCTTTTGCAGATGAAAAAATAATCATGACTAAAAAATAGAAATTCACCTTTCGAAAGGTAGCAAAACACTGCAGGGAAAAAGGAGAAAATGCGGGTTACAAGCATTTTTTCCTTTTCCCACAATGTTTCCAAACGGCCTTTTTCTTTGGGTCATTAAACTCAGTGTGGTAAAGGGTTTACAAACTTTTTCCCAAAGCAATCTGTTGTTTGGGAAAGGGTTAATCTATTCCTTTACCTCATACTTTCGTTTGTACCATGACACATGTATGCTTATTTCTAACAGTTTCACAATCATATCAAAAGTTACTCAAAGTAAAAGGGGTGCTATCAATTCCTTCTCCAAGTCATATGTAAGTTTGGAAAAATAATTTCAGAACCTGATAAGATGCCTTACTCCTTTGTACAATTGCACCAGCAATGAAAGTTTTTTTCTATGCCTTATTTTCCTGATTTTCCTCACTTCTAGATATTTTCTTAGATTTGATCTGGTTTTGGCTTGATTGCCAGTTTGGACTCATCTGGTCTGTAAAGTTGCTTAATTAACACCAGATATCACAAGACAAATATGATAGTTTTGACAAGTTGCGGCTTCCAACAGATTCTATACCTGATAGGAACAGAAGAAAATTTGCATTGGCAGGGGAATTTTAAATTAATAACCTAGAAAACATGATCAATGCCTAATAATGTTCAACTGATTGACTGTATAGTGTTTAAGACCATTTTCAACATCATTTCAGGGATACCGCAGTGCCCAAAGCACCTATCCATACTTTCCTAGTGTTTGTTACCAGTACTCAGCACAGTTTTTCTTCCCATACCAACTAATGCTTTCCCACATAAAACATCGTCGAACAATGATCAATGGTGAGAGAACAAGGACTATCATCAATCCTCGAAAGAAACTGGCCAAGCTTGGGATATGAACCAGCACCCCCCCCCCCCCCCCAAAGTCCTGTAGGCTACTGACTGCACTACCAGGGCTCGACTAATCATGTTTGAACTGCACAGAACCAACAAGCACTCTCAATTGTGCATGTGCTTTACATCATCTCAAAAGACCAATCATAAAGACAAAATAGAATCGACATGTAAGTGGCATCCAAAATAAATAAAAGCAGGGTTATAATGGCTACATAATAGCCTCCTGTTTCTTACATGTGAACCTCACATGAGACAAAAAGGCCTTACATGGTTCATTTTAAAAATCTGTTTGGGATTTTCTGACAATTAATCAATGCCTTTGTCAGAGAAGAGAATAATGTTTGAGGTTGAAAAAACAGCAATACAGGCCGATCAAAGTGGAAATTACAAAAATATTGAAAGCAAAAACTAGATTTAAGAAAAATAAAAAAGATCAACCAATCAGATGCCAAACAAAATATACTAAAGTGCATTCAAGTACAGAAAAGCTTTAATGTAAATATTGCTTCTAAAAAAATAATACCTATCTCGAACATTAGTCAACATCAAGGCCTGACTACCAGTGTGCAAAACCAACTACTTTTACCAAACCCATAGGTTATAAACAGTAACAACATCTCAACTCTATAACTGGCCAAGGATTAAGAAAAAATACTACCAAAGTCTAAAATATCTAAGATGTTAGCTAGTTAGAATTAAAGGAGGAAATTCTATTCTATGCATGAAATCATAATTTTTAGCTGTCATATGATATAGCTTAAACGTTACTTTGTCTAATATATCCATGAAACTGACACAATTCATATGCAGATGACCTTTCAAAATACTACAACACAGACAGAAAATGTATACAATAGGGCAGTAGCTTCATTACCTTTAACCTTTTACTGCAAAATGCCACCTTTTCACGACCCTGGAAAAGAAGCACTTTTGAAAACACTGTGGGAAATGGAGAAAATGCTGATGACTAGCATGTTCTCCTCTTCCCACAATGTTTTCTATCCTATTACGAACAAATGTTACCATCCCATCAATATTCAAGTTGTTGTCTGCAAAGAAAGATTGAACCATTTGAACCACTTTGATGTTGTCATCTGCAAATGCTTTCAATTTGAATGATGCTAAAATTTTGTTGTAAGGTTAAGGTTTAGCAGATAATCTACCTGCATGTCAAAGTAACCTTAAATGTAAGCAGAAAACTGTTTAGTACTCAAGATGTTTCTATGCATAGTTTTGTGGGTAATCAAGGTATAAAAGCTATCAAAAAGCTATCTCAAACATAATGAATACTTGTCCTTTTTAAAGGGTGATCTTTAACTGTTGTCTTAAATTTAAAATGTTCGGGTTTTGTCTTCTAATCATGTGAATTTCAATAAATATTTAACCATTATAGAGTTGATTATAATCCATTTACATGTCTTAATCTGACAGCCCCTATTGCTAATGCCAGTCAACATATTAACCCATCATCTATTAACCATTTACATGTTGCTACAGATTGCATTTTGAAACATTTCAGCAAAAAGAACAACTGAACTTAACATTACATGTATATCCTTTTGCAGTAAGTTTTCTCCCACATTCACACTTTGGTTATGCATTTGTACAAAAATGTTTTAAAAGACATTGTCTGAAAATTCAATTTGGGAGGTCATGAACTAAATAGATTCCTGCAACTAATACTACCATTAATAGAATACTCTAGCTAAGGTACATTGTAGCCCTGGTATGTTTATTGTACAAAACAATAAGCAAAGCACACATCTGGAACATCACTGACAATCAAGACATAAACCCTTTACACACAATACTGTGTTTTATCAACCCTTGTAAAGAAGGCTTTGTAAGCATTATGTAAAAGGATGAAAACGATGGTAACCAGCATTTACTCCTTTTCCGACAATGTTTTCTACTCTTTCAAAGATGATTCTCATTGACCCACATCAAATTTTTGGTATGCTAGTAGTTCCAATTTGGACCAGTCTTAAATTTTTGTTGTCAGTTTTTCATTTCTAAACTAAGCGAACTAATGCCTCACTTTTTTTTTTTCTAATGAAAAAGATTACTAGATGCCAAACAGCACATCAGAAAATTAACTCTTTCACATTTTCATTTATTTTAATGAATACCTCTGTTAAGCAAGATTGTCAGCAAGTCGAGATGTTTCACAGCAAATAATACCATGACACAGAAAGCAAAATTTACACCACTACCAGAAAATCACACCCACACATCACCAGGGCTTGGAATAATTTTGGTAATAAATGGCTCTGTTCATGTATCATTATCTTGCTTTCTTTAAGAACTTTAATTTCAAAGGCAGACTAAAGTAGCCTGGAATACATGTATTATTATTCTATCAATTAAATTAAATAACTGGAAGTATTAGGTAAATAGGAATCTTAACATGGGACCTAAAACTCGGAATCAATACTTCTGGAGATGCGGATTTTGAGGTTAGATTTTTGTCATTGAAAGTTTTCTTTTCAGGAAAGTTTTCCAGCTATTTTGTAAGCCATAAAATATACAAAGCCATTGATATGTACTTGTTCACAGCCCTGGTGATTTTTTTTTCACCAATATCAATACCTTCCGTTTAAGGTTAATCTCTCAGGTAAATTCTGTAAGGAATCTGGAAGCCTCTTCTGTTTGATAAAACCTTCGGACTCTACTGTCACTTCACACAGCGAATAATTACTGAAATAGAATAGAATCGAATACATTTTCCCTGCAAAATAAAGCATTTATGGGGAAGCTTACATTCTTATTATACTGATCATATTTACTGGTAGTAATTCTCTCATTTAATGAGTGCATAAAATGTTTTTAGAATACAAAGACAATCACTTTACCAACTTCCAACCACAGCAAATGACATGTGTTTTTAAATTTGAAAATACGTGAAAAGAAGCAATTCTATGCATAGAGAAATTCCTGGTTTTGTCAATCAGATGTCCTTGTGGGAAAAGAAAAAAAAAATGCTGCTTATCACAATATTTCAACGTTTTTTGTTCCTGCACCTCTGTCACTGAGTAAAGATGTTTTACAAAGACATGCAGTCTCTACCTGGTTACCTGCATTTTCTCTTTTCCACACTGTTTTCAAAAGCCCTTTTCTCGGGGTTGTAAAAACCCTAGATTGCCTGGTGAGAGGTTCAGTAACTCTGTATTTACTATAACACTTTTACCTGCTAGGATCTGTGATGCCAAATTCCCTCAAAGACAGCATGACAACTTCCTTTGCTGTGGTTTCCTGTAATAATTTAAATATCACCAACTATTCTGTTTAATACCTGTGATTTCAAAATAGAGGGTTTTACAGTTTTGGAGTAAATAGCTCATGAGAACAATATGGGAATTGTTTAAAAGTGGTTTATCATTCTACAAATTTTGCTTGGTGCCATTTAACTCTTAACTAAACAACAAAATTCTTATCCAAATGAAATGCATTTGCAGACGACAAATAAATGTGACTCAAAGAGATCCTAGTACACTTTGACAGTCAACATGAGTTGCTTTTTACCTGTTAACTAAGTCTTTGAGTAGTCCGTTAAGTTGCCCACCAAATACAAATTTTAATTTCTGAGTCACCTTTATTATTGGTTATTTGCAATTGCTTTCAATTTGAACAAGTCTAAAATTTTGCCAATTGCTATGGAGTTAAGGGTTAAACCAAAGCCTTTTCTCACCCTATGTATAAGTAGAAATTTGAAGGACTGGTCTGATCTGTAGACTTTGACCACATGTTCTGGGATATCTGGTTGTTTGTCCTCGGCGCTAAGGGTGGATGTGGAGAGATCTGGGTTGCTAGCACTTAGGTGATTGGACATCCCTGTGTTGGTGGATGAGCCAGACGATGTGGAGGATTTCCGAGATAAATGAGATAAATTCTCATCTGAATGGTTGAGGGTAACATCACTGGAATTAATACAGAAATGTGGAAAATATTTTCTTGTATCAGTATGAATTTTCTGCGAGACTTTGAGGGAGACATAAACTAGACGCTGTTGTACTACAAGTGATCAATACAAGAGCACTGCATGCTAATGCCAATGCTCGGCTGCGGTTACTTGATTTTCAGTGAGAATTCTAAGTCAAAAAAGAGTGCAACTGTGTCAAAAATACTTTGATGGTTACCTGCCCTTGCTGTATGGGTTCCCCTTTTTATAGTTAACAACAAGTATGAAGTAAATATCTTCAGTAATAAAAGAAATGTTATAAAATGTCAACATTTTTGCACCACGACAACTCAAATGACAGGGCTATGATAATACCTCAACATTTTCTTTGAAAACAGCTGAGCTCAAATATAAATGACATGGCTATCACATAGTTTATACAACATTAATAATTTTATTTTAATTACCGGTAAATACATTTACTCATCATCTGTTTTATTCACCAGTATACAGTAACTCAAAACTACATTTTCAGTGTGCGTTTTTAGTGAAAATACATTAAAAAAAACTTTGAAATCCAGGTTTGAAATTTCAGACTTTCATTTCACTATTTAACTATTTTATCAAACGACAAAATTTTAGACTTGTCCAAATTGGAAGAATTTGCCGACTACAAAGTGAATATGACTCAAAAATTGAAATTTGTGTTGGGAAGAGTAGAAAACATGGTAGGAAAAGGAGAAAATGCTGGTTACCAGCATTTTCTCCTTTTCCCACACTGACTTCAAAAGCCCTCAATCTCAAGGTCGTTAAAACTCGGGATTGTGTGGTAAAGGGTTAACCATTTATCACACAATCCAGAATTTCAAATACCCCAAAAGAGAAGACTTCTAAAAACATTGTGGGAAAAGGAGAAAAAGCTGATAACCAGCATTTTGTTCTTTTCCCCATAATGTTTTCTATCCTATGAAAGACAGAAATTACCATCTGAGCTACATTTAATCTACAAATGCTTTTGATTTGGTTGAGTCCAAAATTTTGTCTAATGGCAAAGAGTTAATCATGTCAAGAATACAGCAATTAGAAAAATCCAAATAATGTGGATAAGATGACTAAAAGACAAGAAAAGACTTTCAAATGTACAAAAATGTCAATTTCTGTGCCTTATATTACGCATAAAAGTATGGCAACAGGTTAAGTCTTTACCAAACAATCCTGTGTATTTATGACCCTGAGAAAAAGGTCTTTGAAAACACTGTAGGAAAAGGAGAAAATGCTCATAACCTGCATTTCCTCTTTCTACCAAAATATTTTCCAACATTGCAAAGAAAAATCCAATCATTCAAGTTATTTTTAATCTGTTGTCTGCAACTGCTTTCAATTCAGACAAGTCTGAAATTTTGTTGTCTGTTAAAGACTTAACTTGATATGGATTAGTACAAAATCTCGTCAGGTAAAGAGTTAACCCTTTACCACACAATCCCCAGTTCTAATGACCCTGAGAAAGAAACCTTTTTGAAACATTGTTGGAAAATGAGAAAATGCTGGTAACCAGCATTTTCTCTTTTTCCCATAATGTTTTTTACCCTATCAAAGGCAGAAATCATCATTTGGGCTCATTTAATTTGTCATCAGCAAATGCTTTCAATCTGGTCTAGTCCAAAATTTTGTCGTTCGGTAAAGAGTTAACTCACCCACATCATAGAAAGCAACAAGCCATATTTTCTTGATCTTTAACTTCTACAACTTACGTATTCATACTGCTTGAGCTCATATTTCTTGAGATAAGGTTGCCCAGAGCTTTCCTAATTTTAGGTTTACTGCCAGCTATCGTCTTCATGAACCCTTTGTCCTTTTTCTGATGTTTCTTGGTTTCAGCTGGCAAGCTATTTATAGCATTTTCTAGATCAGGGGCAGATAACCTTTGTTTTGGGTTAGCCTGTTGATAGTCCTGGCGTTTTACCACTGCACTGCGCTCTGCACTGTCTAACATCTCCTTGAATTCTGGAAGACAAGACAAAATGAAGCTATAAGAATCATCAGAAGCAATTTCATTCATCTCATTTTACCCTTCACCACACTTTCCTAAGATTTAACGACCCTGAGAAGGAGACCTTTTGAAAACATTGTGGGAAAAGAAAAAAATGCTGGTAACCAGCATTTTCCTTTTTTTCCTCACATTTTCTACCCTTTGAAAGACAATCTATGTTTTGGGTGACATTTGGTATGTCGTCTGCAAATACAATCAACTTGGACCACTCTAAAATTCTGTATTTTGGTTCAGTGCCTTTGCAGCCAGAGTAGATTAAAATCAGACTGCACAAAATGTGCTGTCTGCTCTTTGATCTACAATGTCCTCTTTGCCAAGACATTCTAGACAAGAACAACCTTGAAATTACAATTACTTAAGTCTTCTTTCTGGACTGAAAATATTTGGTAGGCTTATACAGCACTCTAAGGATTAACCCTTTACCACACAATCCGTAGTTTTAATAACCCTGAAAATGAAGTTTCGAAGACTTTGTGAGAAAAGGAGAAAATGCCGGTAACCAGCATTTTCTCCTTTTCTCCTCTATAAAAGACAGAAATCATCATTTGAGTTACATTTAATTTGCTGTCTGCAAATGCCTTTAATTTGGTCTAGTCCAAAATTGGGTAAAGGGTTAACCTAAATGTTTCTAAAAATATACAATGAAAAGCAAAACTCAACAAATTTCACTGTGCTCTTACAACCATGTATCTCATACCATTACATGGGCCGATTGCTCTGTAACAAAAACGAGAAAATTTTCCACTTGACCAAATTGAAAGCATTTGCAGACAACAAATCAAATGCTGCTTAAGTGATGATTTCTGTATAAGTTAGGGTAGAAAGCATTGTGGGAAAAGGAGAAAATGCTTGTTACCAACATTTTCTCCTTTTTACACAATGTTTTGAAACGCCTTCTCTTTCATGGTCTTTTTTTAACACTCAGGATTGTGTGGAGACCACCCTATAGTCTAGAAAAAACTAGAATAACTATCACTAAAGGTGATAAATACCCCCGCCCCTATATTTCATGTCACAGGGGCAATAACTCTGCAATGTCAATTTAGGGGCAATAACTCCATAATCATTAGGCCAACACTCATGAAATTTGTGCTTTGCACATCTACTGCTCCTGGTGAATATCATGACAAATATCAAGTGAATAAGACTTAAACTGAAGGAATAGTTCTCTGGACAAGAAGTTTTGAGTAAATTCAGGGGTAATTAATTTGGCAAACATTTGAGAAAAATGCATCTTGAACCTCTACTGCTCCTGGTGAATATTTATGCAAAGTATTAATTTAATTGGACACAAAACTAAATGAGTGTAAAAAAGTGTAGACCATGATCTGACAATATGTCTGAGACACAGCGGCTGGTCTGGATCCACGCTTGTTGCAAATGTCCAAAGGTGCCTTTTCGCATAATGTTGGCCAACTATACATATGACAGAAAAGACCTCCTTAAAGTGAATCAAACAGAAACTGTAGGAGGAGTTGTCCAGACAAGCATTTTTAAGTCAAATCAGGGGCAATAACTCAGTAATTCTTGATGCAATTTTTACAAAATGTGTGTCTTGCACATCTACAACTCCAAATGGACACTTCTGCCAAGTATAAAGCGAATCGGACTGAAATTGTAGGAGGAGTTGTCCGGACAAGCATTTTAAATGTGAATCAGGGGCAATAACTCATTAATTCTTCATAGAATTTTCACAAAAGTTGTGTCTTGCACATCTACAACTCCTAATGAAGACTTATGCCAAGTTTAAAGTGAATCAGACAGAAACTGTAGGAGGAGTTGTCTGGACAAGCATTTTTAAGTCAAATCAGGGGCAATAACTCAGTAATTCTTGATGGAATTTTTACAAAATGTGTGTCTTGCACATCTACAGCTCCTAATGAACACTTCTGCCAAGTTTAAAGTGAATCAGACAGAAACTGTAGGAGGAGTTGTCCGGACAAGCATTTTTAAGTCAAATCAGGGACAATAACTCAGTAATTCTTGATGGAATTTTTACAAAATGTGTGTCTTGCACATCTACAGCTCCTAATGAACACTTCTGCCAAGTAGCAAGGGAATTGGATTGAAACTGTAGGAGGAGTTGTCCGGACAAGATTTTGCGGACAGACCGACCGCCTGCATGACCGACCGACCGACAGGCTGATTCCAGTATACCCCCCACAAACTTCGTTTGCGGGGGTATAAAAAAACAACAACACTTTTTACACAATTGCTGCATAGGGAAAAATAACTAGGAATGAGCACTGGTACACTGTAATATGAAATATCAATAGAAGTAAGGTTTCACACAAGACAAAACCTAAATGCTGCAAATGTCTTCTTACCTAACAAATTGGATTTCACTGTGATAGAAAGATGGGTTGTCTTCCGTAATAATTCCAAGGCTTTACTGTGAGGCATGTTCAAGAAACTCTGGCCATTGACTTCTAATATCTACAATAAGTACCATACATAGATTCAAAAATATTTTTTTGACGACATAGAGTGTCTATCAGGACTCTAGTTGTTTATGTAAAGCTTAACTCTTCACCAAACGACAAAATGTTGGCCTTGCCCAAACTGAAAGCATTTGCCAACAAAAAATTAAACTTTACTTTCAACATGAAATTTGTCTTTCATAGGGTAGAAAACATTGTGGGAAAAGGAGAAAATGCTGGTTACCAGCATTTTCTCCTTTTCCCACAAGGATTTCAAAAGCCTTCTTCCACAGGATCGTTAAGAGTCGGGATTGTGTGGTAAAGAGTTAATTAAATTTGACCTGCACAAACTGTGCAGTCTTATCCTGAATCTACACTGTGAAATACATGTACCGGTATTTCATGAATATCTAGGTCTTTTCAAATGACAGACAATATCTATTTTATTTACTTGGCACTCTGATGGTGAAAACATGCTCAAAACAGTACAGAAAACTTCTACAATCAGACAAAGAAATTATGTGAAACGCTGACAAGCTGTGATAAATGATCAAATATATTTCATTTATTTACAGTGCACAGATTAATGAAAAAAGGCCACAATCACACAACAGGAGCTCTTCTCTCAGACAATTCTAAAAAAATATTTTATTTCTAAGATTTATCATCTGATTGAAACAGATGTTCTGTCTCGTCCAATCAGACTGTTAGTCCTGGAAAACAGAATTACAACTGATTTTGGAGTGGGTTTTGAATACCTCCTCCTTTTCCACAATCTTTTCTACCCTTCGACGAGAAATCCCATCATTTGAAACACATTTTTTTATCTGCAATGGCTGCTTAATTCGTCGGGCTAAAAATTTTGTGATCTGGTATAGAGTTCACTGTAATTGAGATTATACCTGACAAAAAAACTTGATTTTATTCTAATCAAACAACGTTTACCTGATCTCCTCTTTTCAGACCAGCCTCGTAAGCTTTAGAGTCTCTTTCCACTTTCTTTATAAAGATACCACAGCCCCTTTCCATTCCCCCTAATATCTGAAAGTACAGGATTTCTTCACGGGTGGCTCTGGTGAGAGTGACTGTTCTTGAACGAGCTTTACTAGCACAGGCCAAATTCAAAAGCCGCAACTGACCATTCATTTGCTGTAAAAAGAAAATCATTATTCTGCAATACAACAAAATAAGATGAACACTGTTCATATTTCTTTATGGTTTTCATTTGTCTACAATACAGCAACATAAGATGCACACTCTTCATATTTCTCAATGGTCTTGAAGTTTTTTTCTTACAACAATAAACATTTTATGACATTTTATGCACGCCAGTGAATTATACTTTTCAAACAACCAAAAAAAAAAACCCCCAGATCTTTAAAGGTAAACTGTTTTTAGGAGATATTCCCAGGTAATTCTGATAGCTAAAATTTATATGTAACTCTTTCATTTTGCATGCTGTCTCAATGGCCCCTATCCCACTGCGAAATATCTTTGGGAGCTCCAATAGAAAAGGAGTTATAAGGCCATGTCAACCCCCAAGGTGATAAATTGTTGAAAAATGGACAAACATCAGATATTTATGACACACCAGCTTTATCAAGCAAGTATGACAAAAGCATTTTCTCATATTTGTTTTTAACATTATTATCCATGTAATAGTCATATGATCAAATCAAGACAAAGTGTGAAATTGTCTGTGAAGTACTACCACTGAGTGTTGCTTGTTTTTAAAATCTATTTGGCATCCTTTAGCCTACAGATGTATCAACCAATTAAAGAATGATACAACAGACTGACTAATAAACTCCTAAAACTGACTTGCCTCGCGAAACTTTCAAAAACACGCTTGTGACATTGGAATACTATACAGTAAGGCTTTACAAAAGCATAAATGTTAATACATTGGGAAATTAAATAAAAAAAAAAATGCACATGCTTTCACTTTTATGCTGGAATGTTTTCAAAAGAAGTCTGCTAGACTTTGCAGTCATCTGCATGAGTCCAGGCAAGCACTTCAAGGTTTAGTCATCATTTTGGTACACATAAGGTAAAATAGAAAGAACAATCAAATTTAAAGTTAACCAAGAGAAACTCTTCATATTTTTCATACTTAAAGGACAAAAGGTCGAATTATTTCTTTTTCTGAATTAGCAGTACATTTACAACCATACAAATAACGGTTAATTTTTTCAGAAATGCACCTAATTGGTAAAAGAGACACAAATATGGATTAATTGAAGGAAAAAGGAACAATTTCTTTTGATACAATACAGAAAGCAATATCACAGGACAAATTACTTGTTGCAAGCAATTACTTCTTTTCCCACCTTGTTTTTAAAACCTATCAATGAAAAGGGCCTCTTGAATGGTAATGATGGGCTAAAGACATGCAGTGTGTATTTTTCTTATATACAAAACAAACATTGCATTGCAAGCATCAGACATGCTGTTATTATCTGCCCTAGTTCAATTGATGACATTTTCTTTGCATACGCAAAAGAAAAGAATGATCTTTCAGTACGCTGACAACTAATCCAAGCAACATTATAACATTCAGCAACTCAATAAATCATGAATGCTACTTTCTCTGACTGAAAAATCCTAAAGTTGTCTATGCTTTGCTTCCAATGGCTTTTTAGAACATGGAATCTTCTCAGCTTTCACTGAACATGTAAGTAATTATGTGTTTTTTTTTATCTTTTCTGTCAATGGAATCCAAAATTCTCTAATCATGCAAAAACAGGTTCGTAAGTAGGGGCATTTCACTACCCTCTGAAATGAAAGATTGTTGCAAAATTTGGCTGCAAAACATGAACTAAGGTTTTACAAAACATGTAAATACATTTTTGGAAGGATATATTTCTCATTTCTAACAATTTCTCCTTTTGGCCCTATGGTTTTAACTCTTTACCACACAACAAAACTTTAGACCAGTCCAAATTGAAAGCATTTGAAGACAACAAATAAAATGGGGCACAAATGACAGTGCCTGTCTCTGAGATCATTGAAAACATTGTGGGAAAAGAAGAAAATGCTGGTTACCAGCATTTTCTTCTTTTCCTACAATGTTTTCAAAAGCCTTCTTCTTCAGGATTGTGTGATAAAGAGTTAAAGGTTGTTTACTGTAGAATAAAGAAAGTGGTCTCTAGGTGGTTATATGTCAATCTAACGTCTTTTCTAAATTTCAAGACTGTCCAATCAAAAATGGCAGAGATACATTGTTTGAACAAGTCATTTGAAGTTGCTATTACACATGCACACAGAGTTCTTAGTATCAGTAACTGGAAAAGGGATTTTGGGTCAAGCCACATTTCATCCATACTTACAATTCTGGCATATTTGTCCATATCTCTCTAAAAGTGGTCAGTGAAAAGGTTATACAAATTGTATATTGAGAAGTAAGATTAACAATATATACTAGCCATGCTCTGGCAATAGGGGATTTAATTCATCTCCGTGATGCTTGTGCCAAGCAAGTCATCACATAATTATGGATCCATAAACCAATTTTCTTTAACAGCTGCCTGTATCCCTAAGTAGAATGCAGATTGCGCAAGCTGATGGGTGGATGCTTTTTGCAGATGCAGTATATATGTTCAGCCATATTGTTTTAAGCGATAGAACTTAACAGGATGAGAATAGAGTATATGTTATCATACTATTATTACTTAAACTTCCCCCAATCGATCATTTATATTAAGACCCATAGAGGAATTTCATATCTTAACAAAAAAGAACAATATGGATTCCAAAGCTGATTGGCCAAAAGTCCAAAAAAGAACTATTTACACTATTAAATATGTAAATCTTGTGATTTCACCTTTTTAAGTTACTAAATAAATTATCAAATTAGTTATTTCAAATTGATCTTGCATGCACCTGTACTGTTATGTGTTGCCTCCTACTTTACGTTGCATTTTAATAGCTCAGTGTATAAATCATCTTTAAGTTACAGTAGAATACATCATCCTTAGTGCACCCTGAGCATTTCATTTCTTTAACTCTTGACCATACAACAAAATTTTAGACTTGGCCAAATTGAAAGCACTTGCAGACTACAAGTTAAATGTGACAGACTTATGATTTCAATCTTTGAAAGGGTAGAAAACATTGTGGGGAAAGAAGAAAATGCTGGTTACCAGCATTTTCTCCTTTTCCTACAATGTTTTCAAAAGGCTTCTTTTCTCAGGGTCGTTAAAACACAGGATTGTGTGGTAAAGGGTTTACCATACTCCTTGTACCTAGGATAACTTCCTTCTGTTTCCTCATACTCATGAAGCAATGTGATTGGTGATCTTAGAATTTCCTGGAGAAACTTATGTCAACTTTTATTAAACTTAATGTCACATTATTGTCATCATTCAGTTTTTATTTGCCAATCATATTTTCACTGCAAATCCAGCTTGGGAATACTTCAACACTGAGGTTTTTCAAATACAGGAAGAAGAGAATGTAATCTTTAGCAACAGAAAGTATGGCTGCGACACTGAAATTTTGATTGGCTATAAAGGAATTTTTTGGTGTAATAAGTATTCATAGAAAACAGCATTTTGCAAATAAATGTCCCATGGATGATGTATGATGTACTAGTATAATGTAATGCTTCACACCTGGGTTACTACAGATGAAATTACTACTGTATCTGTGAACATATAGATAACATGCACACCTTTATCACTTTTATCATAACAATATATATGATTAAGTGAAACAGCATAAAGATTTTTATCACTGATGCACCACTTATAAACTTTTTCATACAAAAACATCAAAATGTGTTTGAGCCATGCTGTAGCAAAAGGTGGTTTAATGCAACCCCAAGATGTATGATATCAAGTCCGTCATTACATACTTACAGATTCCTAAAAATCATTTTGTATAGCAACCTAATGAAACATGACATACACTGGTCCTTCAACATGCAGAAAATATCAATATCAAAAAGTATCGACCCATGTCAGCCTGCGCAGTCTGCGCAGGCTGACATGGATCGATACTTTCTGCAGATGCATTTAGTACCCTTCTTCACAGAACATGGCTCATTTACAATATAAATTGTGAATTCTATGTATTGATGATAAATAAAAAACAAACAAAATTCTATGACAAGAGTTTCGTTGCACTAACTAACCTCTCTCTCTAATAACTCCTCAAAGTGTTCCAGAAATTCACACATGTCAGCGTTGGTTTCAAAATCATTGAAATGATTGTTTACCCAAAGAAGCACCACACGAGTCACCTTCAATGAAAACACAAAACTAGTTTGTTTTGTTTAACCTTTAACTCTTTACCAAACGACAAAATTTTAGACTGCTCTAAATTGAAAATATTTGCAGATGAAAAATTAAATGTGACTTAAAAATTGAAATTTTTATGGGACGGATAGAAAACATTGTGGGAAAAGGAGAAAATGCTGGTTACCAGGATTTTCTCCTTTACCCATAGTGGTTTCAAAAGGCTTCCTTTTTAGGGTTGTTAAAAGTTGGGATTGTGTCGTAAAGGGTTAACAAAAACAATCCCACATTTCAACAACTCTGAGGAAAGGAAAAAGGTGACTGAAGGAAAAAGTGAAAATGATAGCGACAAGCATTTTCTCCTTTTCCCACAATGTTTTCTAACCTTTAAAAGTCAAATCATTTTGTATGAATCATGCTTAATTTGTAGTTTGCAAATGCTTTGAATTTAGACAAAGTCTAAATTATTTTTGTGTGTGGTAAAGATTTAACGTATTATGACACAATCCTGACTTTTACCGACCCTGGAGAAAAAACCTTTTTAAAAAACATTGTGGGAAAAGGAGGAAATGCTGGTAACCAGCATTTTCTCCTTTTCCCACAATGTTTTCTACCCTTCCCAAAAAAAATTTCAATTTTTGAGCCACATTTGATTTGTTGTCTGCCAATCATTTCAATTTGGACCAGCATGAAATTTTGTTGTGGTAAAGAGTTAACTAGTGTTTCAAACAGCTGAAGGCTCACTTATTTGTGTCTTTCCTCCGTGTCACTACAACATAACCAGTCCAGCTAGTGGGGAATCAAACCAGGGTTTAATGAAATAGTGCTGCCATAACTTTATTTTCCCATTAACCCTTAAAGCCTCTTTCATTAATATACATTAGTTACCTTTGCGGCCAAAATAGATCAAGATCAGACTGCACAAAACATGCAGTCTAGTCTTTGATCTACACTGTCTGCTTTCCTTAAACAGTACAGACAAAGGAAGCCATGAATTTGCAATTATCTCTGTCTTAATCTAGAATACAAATGTCCATTGGATTTATTCGGCGCTTTAACTTTACCAAACGACAAAATTTTGGACTTGACCAAATTGAAAGCATTTGCAGACGACAAAATAAATGTAAATTACAAATTGAACTTTGTTTTGGGAAGGGTAGAAAACATTGTGGGAAAAGGAGAAAATGCTGGTTACCATGCTGTTATTATATACCGACAACTTTCAATGACAAAATTTTGCAATTATTGACATTCTATTCAAAAACAATAAACAAAATGAAACAAATAAAGGTGTAGTTGCCAGTAACTTCGTTTTTTTGAATGGCAGATGAATATTGCAGAGTAATATTTTCACCAATTAAATCGCAAATTAATACATATGTATTCTGTGTGTGAGTTACATCATCATAACATATTTGGAACCCCATTTCACAGTGTGTAAATACAGATTTTTTTTCTGTCATTTGTGTTATTCTATCCGCTTATGACCCATGTATTTGAACAGAAAAATTTTCAGGTATATAATAAAGTTGTTGCTTATTAAATGTAACAGTCAAAACCACATTTGCCTGAAGACAATAAATACAGAATATTAAGTTGTTGTAACTTTCCCGGTGCTTGTATTTAATTTGAGCTGTGTGAGAAAATTTGATAGCGCACGAGACCCAAAGTCGAGCATGATGTCAAAATTTTATTACACTGCGAGACGTAAATACAAGCATCAGGAAAGTTACTACACAATAATACTCCCTTTATTATATACCTACAACTTTCAACGACAGAATTTTGCAGTTCTTGACATATTTATTCCTAAACTGGTAAACAAAATAAAACAAACAATGGTGTATTAGCTAGTAACGTCATCTTTATAAATGGTTGATAAATATTAGAACGTAAATTTTGACCAATAAAGTTGCAAATCAATAGTTATGTTTTCTGCACATGAGTTGCGTCATCATACCATATTTGGAACCTTATTTCACGTGTGAAGATACAGAATTTTATTCTGTTGTGTGTGTTATTCAAGTGTGAGCCGGAAAATTTTCAGGTATATAATAAAGCTGATTATTAGATCTAACAACCAAAAGCACAGTTGCTATTAATATTACAAACAAAAGCACAGTTGCTATCAGTAAGTTATACCTTTGCCCTAAGAGTTGGATCCTCAAACCACTGCAATAGCTTGTCTGTTAGCTTTGTTGGTTGTGGGAGGAAAGTTCTGTAGGTAAGTAAAAAGTCCTCAACATAGGTTGGGTCTACAACACTGTGGTCCTCTACTAAATGTTGCATTAACCTCTCAGGTGTACCCTGCACATGTGAAACAAAGGAAAATTACTTCGGGGCAAAACTGTTGAAATCTTTACCACTATTCAAAACTATAAGTATCTTTTGCTGACACTACGAATCAGATGACACAAAACTTGCAGCTGATATTGGATACACACCGTTCACTTCTTGACTCTGAATTAAGGCAGAAAAATCATTTTGTTTTCAGTCAAATTCTAAAATCATCCCTAGAAAAAAATCTATATCACTTTGCAAGAAATCTTTTAACATTAACACATTAACAATATTTTACACTGCTTTCAACAGTTTTTTCATCATCACTGATTCAGATTACTACTCTTTTTATGTCTTTTGTGGGTTTTGCAATACTAAGCTTCAGTTCTGCAGTGCCTTGCCTAAGGACACTCCCAGAGACCAGCACTGCAAGTTGAAATAAACTTGAAACCATCTGAAAAGAACTTCTAAGTAATTCTCATCACAGCTGTAGATTTGTAAAGAAAATAAATATGTAGTATGAGTCTCCCAGTCTATAGGTATTACAGAAGGTGATGGCTTAATTTTACATACCCTAATAACAATATGACCACGTCTGTTGCCACCATCAAATACTCGATGTTCAGTTACCATGACAACTTTACCATCTTCTTCGTGGCGCCTTGTATTTTCTTCTCCCTTTAAGAGAAAGTTAGCTTTTCTCATTGAAAATTGTAGGACACATAAAAGAAGTCATGGGGTACCTAAACGTTTCTTTACAGGTGAACAAAACTAAACCAAAAACCAAACCATAAACTTTGTAACCTACATTGAAATTTTCATCTCTTCAAAACCATTTATTTAGACTTTACCAAACTACAAAGTTTTGGACTATACCAAATTGAAAGCATTTGCTGACTATAAATCAAATGTGGCTAAAACCAAGATTTCTGTCTTTGATAGGGTAGAAAACATTGTGAGAAAAGGAGAAAATGCTGGTTACCAGCATTTTCTACTTTTCCCACTAAGTTTTCAAGAGCTTCCTTTTTCAGGGTCGTTAAAACTTGGAATTGTGTGGTAACAAGTTAATGGAAAATAGAAGAGCATGTTAACAAGAAATTCTGTCTCACACATTTTTGGTCTTACAGAAAAACATTTTGACAACATTATGGCAAATGGATACAATACTTGCAGCTAGCAATTCCTCCTTTTGCCTCTTTGTTGTTACATGTGTTCATGTATCAACTTTTTTTCACCAAATGATAACATTTTGGACTTGTGAAAATCATTTGCAGATATTCAATATAAGTGGTTCTAATGACAGGCTTTTTGTCAATGAAAGGATAAAAAAACATTGTGAGAAAAGCAGAAAATGCTGGTTACCAGCACATTCTTCTTTTCCCACTGTGTTTCAAAAAAAACTTCCCTCCCAAAGATCATTAAAACACAGGATTATTTGGTAGAGGGTTACCCTTTAATTATTAAAATCATCCCTCTTAACCCTTTACCACACAATCCCAAGTTTTACCAACCCTGAAAGGAAGGCTTTAGAAAAGATTGCGGAAAAAGGAGAAAATGTTTGTACACAGTATTTTCTCCTTTTTCCACAATGTTTTCTACCCTATCAAAAACAGAAATCATCATTTCAGCTTCATTTACTTTGTCATCTGCAAATGCTTTCAATTTGGTCCAGTTCAAAATTTTGTCGTCTGGTAAAAAGTAAAGTTTTAGACTAGTTCAAATTGAAAACAATTGCAAACAAAAAAATAGATGTGAATCAAAATTGAAATTTGTTTTGGGAATGATGGAAAACACTGTGGGAAAAGGAGAAAATGCTGGTCACTAGCATTTTCTCCTTTTCCAGCAATGTTTTCAAATGACTTCTTTCTCAAGGTCGTTAAAAGTCAGGATCGTGTGGTAAAGGGTTAAGCATGGATATTTTCAAACTTACCTGCGACAATATCGTTAACTCTTTGCCAGACGACATAATTCTGGACTAGCCAAATTTAAATATATTTGAAAACAACAAATTAATTGTAGCTCAAATGATGATTTCTGTCCTTGACAGGATAGAAAACATTGTGGAAAAGAAGAAAATGCTGGTAACCAGCATTTTCTCCTTTTCCCAAAATGTTTTCAAAGGCCTTCTCTTTAAGGGTCGCTAAAATCTGGGCTGTGTGGTAGAGTCAAAGGAGGTATGAGATCATGAATGTGTACAAAATGTCATAGCAAGATTCATAATTAATTCTATGAGCCATTTTTCACTTGAATGATTCTGTATGTCCTTAACTACATATTTTCACAAGAGAAAGAATTAAACTTTACAACATAATCCAAAGTTTTACCAACACTGATAGAGAAAGCTTTTGAAACCATTGTGGCAAGTAGCAAATGCTGGTGACCTTTTCACATAATACTTTTTACCCTTTAGAAGACAAATCAGATCATTTTAGCTAGTTTTCATTAGTTGTCTTCAGGTGCTTTCAATAAGGAAGAGTCCAAAATTTTGTCTTCTGATTAAGAATTTAGAAACAAATATTATTTCTGCTGTACCTGATGTAAGATTTTATAGTAGTGGGACTGTGCTATACACACAAACTGACAATCATCTACTGTTGTATACATGGTACCTCTGTGATACAACTTCTCCATTGTAGGGGTGATACCAAAACTGCAAAGGAAAGTTTGCTAAGTTTTATATGAGCTGTGCACTGTGAAAAGGGGGCTTGATGCATCTGCAAAAGGTATTGACCAAGGGCCGAATTTTTTTGCTATGTCAATTTTCTGCATGTCAGAGGACCAGAAAACCTCATGATTTAGTCTGTTGTTATACAAAATGGATTTTATGGATCCATAACATAATTATATAATGATTACTTGGAGCTGCATTAAGCAGAGCATAGTTCATATGTAAATGAATATACATGATGTAGTACAAATCAGAACAATGCTTATAACAGACATTTTGTTTTTCAATTAGTAAGTCTCAAAATCAACTTAACAAATTCAAATTAATTCAAAATGTGTTTAATCTTTTACTTAACTCTAAACAAATGATAACATTCCTGATTTGACTGAATTAGCAGGCAACAAATTAATTCTTTAAATACACAGACAACATTGTGGAAAATGTACTGACTGATTGATTGAATGGTGTTTTACACCGCTTTCCACAATATTTCAGCCATATCACGGCGACTGTGGAAAATGTAGAAAATGCTGGTAAACCTATATTACTTGGTAATGGGTTAATATTTTGGTGTGTTTACCACCCAAAGAAAGAGGAGTCTACACTTGGGGTATTTAAACTTGAATTCAAAAATAATTTCTTAAATAGATACTATTACATGTATAAAGACTATAAAACAATTTAATAACTGAAAATTCGAGGCAAAAAGACATTTTTATTTGATATCAGAGAGAGAAGCAAACTAGCTTACCTATCCCCCATCTGTAAAACTTTCACATCTCCATCTTCTGTTTCTATGGCAACCTGACCATTAAGTATGACAGACCAGGAGTCCAGCTCCTCTCCATCCTTCATGACAATAGTTTGAGCTTTCTCTACCACAGCAAACACCATCACAGCACAAAGGGCTCGTCTTGTGGCCAGTGTCATATTTGCAAAGGCCTGTAATCAATTCAAATAAGCTCTGAATACATATATCCTTCAATACAAAATTCAGCAAATTGTATGGAGTAATCAGTCTATTCTGTATGGGATTGTTACAGATGGTGAGGCTGAGAAAATCTTACTTTTTGAACCTGTTACCATTTTGGTCTGACTGCACTAGCACTAAAGAATTATTACTATTTCTACTTTTTCGTTAGGACCTTCATCAAACTCATTAAATTTTGCTCAATAGATAAATTCTCTTCCAACAAAGCCATGCCACACCATGATAAAGTCTACAGACTGCTTTCACTAACTTAGTACAGTAACACATTTCTTAGTGGCAAACTGTCTTAACCCTTAATCACACAACAAAATTTTATGCCGTCTCAAACTGACAGTCTTCGCTGAATGCAGATGAAATGGGCCTCAAATGATTGGACTAGTCTTTGAAGGCAAAGAATACATTGTTGGAAAAGACGAAAATGCTGGTCCCACAATACTTTCAGAAACCCTCTTGCCCTTGGTCACTGTATTGAGCAATCATGGACTGAGTTTCAAAAGAAGGCAAGGATGCTGAAGTCAACCTCCATTTAGCAATAACCTGCCCTAAGCAAGCACATTTTGTATCTTTTCAGAGACAGAGCAGCATTTAATCCACTTTCATTTGTCGTCTGCAAAATTAATACTTTCAACGCTGAAATGTCTAAAACAATGTAATCTGCATCAGGGTGGAAAATGACCTATGCTGAAATCACTTGAACATAATCAGTCCAATTCTAGCACTTTTGATACTTACTCTAAAATGTTGCATAAAGTCTAAAAGTATTTCTATATCATCATCTTTTCTGTCCTCCGGATATTTTTCCAGACTTTCTCTCACCGCATCACGAATGGGCAGTGACTACATAATAAAGAAAATAAAATTTATGCTGTTGTACTGTAATATCAAAAGAAAATATTTGAAACTTTCAAAAGGTTAATCTTATTATTTCAGTCACTTTTACTTTCATGTCTGCAACTGCTTTTCATACATATGAGCCTATAATTTTTTTGTCTCGTGAAGACTTGAACTTGTCCTTGGTAAACTTACACTTAAACCTTCACCACACAATCCCAAATTTTAACTACCCTCAGAGGAAGGGCTTTTGAAAATACCGTGAGAAAATACTGGTAACCAGTATTTTCAAACAAAGTTCATCGGTTACCTTGATCTTTGACCCATGTGACCCGGAAACATAAGGGCATCTCCTTGGGTCATGATCAACACTTACATAAAGTTTCAGAGTCCTAGGTCATGTGGCTTCTGAGTTCGAGCATAAGAACGATTTTCAAAGTTCACCAGTGACCTTCACCTTAGGGCACCTCCTTGGGTCATGAGCAATACTTGTATAAAGTTTCAGGGTGCTAGGTCAAACAGCTTTTGAGTTAAGAGCACGGAAACGGAAACATGAATGGATTGACAGACGGACGGATGCACAGACATGGTGAAACCAGTATACCCACTGTACTTTAGTAAGGGTGGGGTGTATAATTAACAATTAACAGCAGCAAACTATGACACCTTCCTTAGGAAAATATCAGTGATCTAAATAAACTAAGGTATGAATACATTTGAAAACAAGAGCACTGCATACAGGTGCCAACACTTGGCTGGGGTTGAAAAAGGGGCATAACTGGGTCAAAAATACTTTGATGTTTATCTGCCCTTCTTGTATAGGTCCCCTTTTGATAATTAACAACTTGTCCACGTTTGAAGCAAAAAACTTCAATAATAATAGAAGTTTTATAAAATGTCAAAGTTTTCAAACAATGCTGCAGAAGACGTAGAGATGACAATGCAGATGACGACACTAGGGCTATGAAAATAACTTGTCGTTTTCTTTGAAAACAGCCAAGCTAAAGAATGTGGCAAAAGTAGAGAGAAGAGCACCATGTGCTGGTGCCAATGTTCGGTTGCAAGTGCTTGATTTTTAGTGAAAATTCTGGGTCAAAATGGGGCATAACTGTGTCAAAAATATTTTGATGGTTACCTGCCCCTGTTGCATGAGTTATCCTTTTGATAGTTAAAAACTTGACCAAGTTTGATGTAAAATGTTCAGTAACTACAGAGGTATTACGTGTCAAAGTTTTCTAACGACACAGACGCCAAGGCTATGACAATAACTTGTCATTTTCTTTGAAAACAGCGGAGCTAATTATGCTTTAAGCATACATGTAATATGCTTATAACAATACTTTTGACAGTGGTCTACTGCATGATGAGAACAGTGATCTGCTAGGGGAACACCTTACTGACTTGAAATACAATGGCATTCCTTTGGAGCAGAGGTCAAGATTTCAAATCTTTCTATAGCACATCCACAAAACCTTGGAGCAGATATAAAAACAGGAACAAAGGTTTCATTACAATGTTGTAATAGTAGAAGTATATATTTCAATGCACTTAGAGTACAAAGTCTCAAGGAGACTGGGCTTAAACTACAATTCTCAAGGAGACGTTGGGCTTGCTGAACAAAGTCTTAAGGCCACCTGGGCTTGGACTACCATGTCAAGCAGACCTGCATGATAAATACTCACATTTTATGGTTTGGAGCAATAAGAAAAGGATGCAGTATGAAAATAGATATTATGTGAATAGTTTTTGAGTCAGTCAGTAAGTAGAAACATTGAATTCCCCATGTATGTACAGGAAATGACTACTTGACATACACTCTTGCTTTCAAACAAGCCCACAATTTATCCCACTGTTGTATGTTTTATAGATTGTCATGTTTAGAGTTTACAAACCTAAAGAGTGCTAGAACATTCAAAGTACTTCTAATTCACAGTCATTTGCCTCATTTCCAGCATTATCTCCAAGAAGTTACAAAAGAATGTTTGCAAATTCTCTCTCAGTCTAAAGTAAGACTTGTTTTTCAGCAATAATTGTTTTGAAAAGGTTATGTAGAAGATGTACAGGAAAAAAAGGCGGTAAATTTGTTGATAGAAGATATCCTACTACTAAGAGGTCACACTCACTTCCTGTAACTAATTAGGAAGTTGGCATCAAGAAGTAAGATTGTAGTATTTAGTAAATGGCCAGTGTCAAACATATTAACCTACTGGTCAAACACAATACCATGGGTGGCTTTCCCTGTATCTCAGTATTTACAGGAAAAGTGTATCTTAATTAAGAAACTATTGGGTGAACTTTTGATTGTTTGCTGTTATCTAATTTGGATGGTATTTAATACCATGTTCAGCAGAATTTCAAATATGGTTTTAAATGGCTTTAACCCATAAAGCACCTTTCAAGACTACAGTTGCATTTGCGGCCAGTGTAGATCAAGATCAGGCTGCACAAAATGTGCAGCCTGATTTTTTATCTACACCGTCCGCCTTGCTGAATCACAGTAGACAAAAGCAACCATGAAATTGCAATTATTTGGGTCTTATTTCTAGGATGAAAATGACTAGCAGATTTTTCAGCACTCTAAGGGTTAAACATGCTCTCTGGGTCATCTTTCAGTAATAGTGCTACAAGACATGGATTTTCCAAACAGCTCAACCTGTGATTAGACTTTAAAGTTTAAATATTTTCACCATCACTTTAGATATTATTACAGAGGCCAGTTCACCTATCCATGCAAATCGTTAATTTCTGTTACCACTATTTTGTGAAAGACTCTTTCCAGGCCACTGGCTGTGTTCCCATATGGACAATGCCAAAACAAAATGGTGAAAGAGGAATCCTATTGCAACGATTATTGTCAATCCTCTGGTTTGGATCTCACAATCCCTATAATTCTTGCATAACTACCAAGCTTTTTCAAAGAAAGATCACCCTAACCTTGAACTTTGACCCATGTGACCCAAAAACATAGGGCATATTTGTGAGTCATGAGTAATACTTGTATGAAGTTTCAAGGTCCTAGGTCAAACTGCTTTTGAGTCAGAGCAAGGAAACCGTTTTCAATCAAAGTTCACCTTTAACCTTGACCATTGATTCATGTGACCCAAAAACAGCAGGACACCTCCTTCGGTCGTGAGCAACACTTGTAAAAAGTTTCAGGGTACCAGGTCAAACAGCTTTTGAGTTAGAGCATGGAAATGATTTTCAAACAAAGTTCACCCTTGACCTTGACCTTTGCCCCATTTGACCCCAAAACACTAGGGCACCTCCTTGGGTCATAAGCAGCGTATAAAGTTTCAGGGTCCTAAGTAACACGGCTTTTGAGTGGACACAATTTTCGAACAAAGTTCACCCATGACCTTGACCTTTGACCCATGTGACCAAAAATCAATAGTGTACCTCCTTGGGTCATGAGCAATCCTTGTAAAAAGTTTCAGGGTCCAAGGTCACATGGCTTTTGTGTTAGAACATGGAAAAGATGGATGGATTGCTGGGCAGACAGACAGACAGACAGACATGGTGAAACCAGTATACCCCCCTCTACTTCGTAGCTGGGGCTATAAAAACAAGAGCACCATATGTGGGTGGCAATGCTTTGCTGCAGCTGCTTGATTGTCACTGAAAATTTTAAGTTAAAAAAAGGGGAATAACTGTGTCAAAATACTTTGATGGTTACCTGCCCTTCTACTTTGGGTTCCTCTTTTGATGGTGAACAACTTGTCCAATGTTGAAGTAAACAAATTCAGTAATAATAGAGATATTGTAAAATGCCAAAGTTTTTGCAAGAAGATGATGACAAGACTATGACAATACCTTAATTTTTTCCCCCAAAACAGCCAAGCTTTTAAGGAGAAAATGCTGCTTAACAGAATTTTCTTCTTCCACATAAATTTTTCCGAGGTTGTCTTCCTGAAGGTCATTTAACCCTTTAACACACAATCCCAACTTGTAACGACCCTATGGAAGAGGGCTTTTGAAAACATTGTGGGAAAAGGAGAAAATGCTGGTGACCGGCATTTTCTCCTTTTCCCACATTGTTTTCTATCCTCTCAAAGAGAGATATCCACATTTTAGCACCAATGAATTTGTCATCTGCAAATGCTTTCAATTTAGACCATCCCAAAGTTTTGGCCTTTGGTAAAGAGTTAAAGGATTGTTCAGTAAGGGGTTAATGCTTTAAATGGCCATATCATACTGACAGAACCTGATATTTACCTCAGTTGAGTCACCATAACCCTCCTCTTCATCTGAGTCTACAAGAGTCTCTATGAGATTGGATGGCAAGTCACTGTCCCCATTTTCATGGTCATCAATGGACGACTGCATCATGTCTGATCCAGAATATGCGCTTGATGTATCACTAGCTCTGGAACATCTTTTGTACTGTTCATTGCGTATATAAGCATCTCTACCAGGAAAGCCAACCTGTATGTCTGGAATTGTCTGAAACAAAGAAGGAGAGTGAATCAGTATACAATTCACCTACCCTAGGAGAATCGACAAATAATGGTCACCTTCAAAGGCTTCAACTGCAAATTGGTGAAATAATTCAAATAAAGAAAAATATCTGGTTACTAAAGAGATCCTTCCCGATTATAACAAGAGCACCGCTACTAGTGCCAATGTCCAGCTGTAGTTGCTTTTAGAAATAGATTGATTTCAGTGAAAACTCGAAGTTGAAAGAGAGGCATAACTGTCAAAAATATTCTGATGGTTACCTGCCCCTGTAGTAAAAGTTCACCTTTGATAATTAATAGCTAGCCCCAGTTTGAAATAAATATCTTTAGTAATGACAGAGATATTATAAAATGTCAGTTTTTGCACCACAACTACAATGCAGACACAGACAACGACAGGGCTATGACAACACTTCTTCAAAAACAGCAGAGTTAACAATGCACTTTAGGAAAGTAAACCATATGTTGGTTTTGAAATTCCAAAGACTTCTAGTTCATTAACAGCCGTTACATCTACAACACATTCAAAAAGAACCCTCCATTTTAATTCTTCACCAAACAATCTAATGTTTTCACAACCCTGAGCCTCAGGCTGAGGAAGATGAGTTTTGAAAATATCTTGAGAAAAGAAGAAAATGCTTGTAACCATTGTTTTCTACCCATTCAGAAGTTAATCCCATTATTTCAGTTAAATTTGTTTGCATAGTTATGCTTTCAATCTGCATGAATTTTGTTGTTTGGAAGAGAGTAACCACTGTAACAATAGCAGCTGGAATCCTTACTAAATATTCTCTTGGGCAGTAAGATTTATCATTTCCTCATTCAAAAACAAATTACTTAAAGGTCATCAGGGTTTCATTTTTCAAAAATCAAGGAAGTCAAACAAGAAATTCTAGGGGTTTTCTTAAATAGCATCTTCATTTTAATGTAATTTTATGATTAGTGATTTCAGTTTATCTAATCCTTAATATTTTTCTGAAAACTGTTAAGTACTTTCCACTCAGTGTTACTAAAAATATCTATACAATGGTTATCAGATTTTAACATTATATAATTTTCATGACTATGCCTTCCTGTTTAGCTATATCTGACTAATCAATCTAACTTTCAACAAGGGACCAATGAAATTTGTTTCTTTCCAACCACCTACAACTTCTAGGTAAAACTCCTATTTACTTTCTTGACCTTGTTGTCCATCCTTTTCAAGTAAAAAGTACTCTTCAGCACATGTACACAGTTTGCTTAGCTTTTGTTTCCAATTGGCCATAGTGGAAATCCGAAATAATAGGGAAAGGTTGGTTTTAAATGCAGTTTTTATGTAAAGACTGGTTATCACACCAGTAATGATTTAAGATTGTTTAAAAAAAAAAAAGGCATGTTTTACTTTGTCTTGAGTTTTGTGTCATGACATTTCCTTCTTTATTTAGTTTTGCATCAAAAAAGCGAAACAAGGTTTTTGGGGAGCTATAGGTATTGTTTTTGCGGCCTAACTTTGGTTCTGGTAAGAAGAGAAAAGACTGCGAACAAACAGCCTAGCAACATGCTATTTTTGATTGCACCTGCAGAATGTACTATGGTGTTTTTAGTCTCAAGCTGGCTTAGTAATTTCAGGCAAGTCCCCTGGATTTGCATTGTTTGAATTTTTAATTTAGACAAAAAGGCCAATTTTGTTATGTTTTTTGGACTGTACCATTTATTGGATAAAAGTCTGTGATTTCTCCATTCTACAAGGTGAAAATGATATATTGATAAATACTAAAAATTTTGTACTATGTTATTGAAATTAATTTTTTTTCATTTTTTCATTTCCGAGTGATTGTTTAGACCTTTCGAAACAGAATTTCTGTCTTGCATGTTGTCTGCCAAGAGCAATACAGCAGAAGACTGTGTCACGACACCTTTGGTACTTCTTGGATTATCCTAAATCAGTAACATCAAAGAGAAAACGAGTACAAGTGAACCACTGACATCACAAGAGGGCCATGATTGTCCTGTATCACTTCACTGGCGTATATGTACAAACCATACACACCAACCTTACAATTCTAGGCCCAAAGCTTGCGAACTAGAAGACTGACAAAGTTTCCCTATAAAAGCCCCTGTGAAAATTTTGTCCCAAGGGCAAGTCCATTTTTGACCTGTAAGTATGATTTCAAGCTATAATTATGAGCTATAATCAATTGAATCCCGGTAGAGGTCAACAAGATACAGCCACATAGCAAATAATATAGGTCTATTGACTAAGGCTGTATGGTTATAAACAGTATTTTCAAAGTTTCCTTAATAAAACATAAGAGGGTTTATTTTGATCTGAACAATGACTAAATTTTGAACAAATTCAGAGGAGATCCACTAGATGAACGTTTATGACAAATTAGGTAGCCCTAGGCCTTACAGCTAAGAACAAGAAGATTTTTAAAGCTTTCACAATAAAAGCCCTTTTAAAACTTGTCACCCCCGGGACGGGGCCATGTTTGACACAAGGGCTATCTATAATTTGTAAAATATTTGTAGAGGTCCATTAGGTGAAGCTACATACCAAATTTGGTAACCCTAGGGCATATGGTTTAGAACCAGGGGGTTTTTAAAGTTTTTCCAATATAAACCCATGTGAAACTTGTGAACCCCGGGGTGGGACCAATTTTGGCCCAAGGGCTTTGATTTGAAGAATCTAAGTACTGGTAAACGTCCCTCAGATGAAGCTACATGCTAACTTTGGAGCCCTAGAGCATGTGAAAAACTTCATCTTCTAAAGATCATCCAAATCAAAACTTACTTTTTGTTAATAGTTTTGTTGTTTTAGCAACATCTATGTCTGCCACTTATAACTGAATCATTATAAAAGTAGGTCCAATGCTTTCAATGCGTTGTGCACCATTTTTGT
This sequence comes from Tridacna gigas, assembly GCA_945859785.2. Classification (NCBI taxonomy): domain Eukaryota; kingdom Metazoa; phylum Mollusca; class Bivalvia; order Cardiida; family Cardiidae; genus Tridacna; species Tridacna gigas. The sequence continues at coordinate 27,164,453 of OX244030.2, forward strand.
TTTCTTGCTCTCCTCTAAACAAGACAGATTTCCTATTATTTGCAAGTACTAAGGAGTTCTTTTCTATAAGTTCAAGAAAGTCATATATCAAACATTAATTAACAGAATGATAGTGTTGTAGGCATTACTAAATCTCCTCGCAAGATGTCACACAAAAGAAAAGCAAACATGTAAGCAGCACTCTCCAGTCAAGCTGAATCAGAAAATGTTTTGGCTTCTATTCTACCCTTTCACACACAATCTGTGTTTTATTGACCCTGAAAAAAATATAGCTTTTGAAAACATTGCAAATGTTAAATTCTTACAATGTAAGACAAATTACAATTTTTTATGCCATATCAAATATGTTGCTTGCAATTCCTTCCATGCCTAGAATTTTGTGGTCTGGTAAAGGGTAAATGGATGCTAAGAAAAGAGACGCTTGGTTAATGCTTACAAGAAAAGTTTTTGTATGCACAACTGAAATTTTGAAACCACTACTTCTTGGCTATGGTTAAGTAGATATTTTCAAGATTTTGCAACACGATGGGGTAATGGACAAGTAGGAAAAGTTCACAAAAGGTACAGGCACTGGTTAAAGGAAATGAAACATTCTTCAAATATTACAATGTTGTTTCAGTCTCTGGGCTGTTTATGTTTTGAACTACATATTTTCAAAGATGAGCACAGCATGTGAGTGCCAATGCTCAGAAGCTTGATTTTCAGTGAAAATTCCAAGACAAAAATGGGGCATAACTGAGTCAAAAATACTCTGATAGTTACCTGCCCTCGTTGTACAGGTTCCTATTTTCATGTTGAAGTTTACATCTTGTCCAAGTTTGAAGTAAATATCTTCAATAATAACAGATCTCATAAAATGTCCCCATTTTTGCACAACAAGGATGCAGCCAATAACGACACAGATGAGGTGCTGATGCCAGGGCTATGACAATACCTTGATGTTTTCTCCGAATACTGCCAAGCCAAAAATTGTGTATAAAGTGGGAAATGTGCTCATAATGTAATGAAGCACAATTTGAGATAAGTGAATAACGTTTAGTGAAAAAAAGTCAAGACAGAATTATAAGAACAATGAGGAACATCTTATAAGAAAACTTCTGCCTTTCAAGTGCCCTATTGTTTGTCCTGGGTCATAAAGTGCTACAAGGAAAATGCATGCATGCATGCCCTAACACTCTGAGAGATTTCTGGAAAAACAGAATGCACAACATGATTATCTTTCAGGCAGATCTTAGTTTCCCCACTGTGCACAAGATATTCTGAATTTTCATCCAAGGCACCATTGAGATGAATGGTAAGTAAAGCATAAGCACATCTGATTTCTTCCACAAAGACAAAATTTGTTGGTAACCAGCGTGTCTCCTTTTCCCACAATATTTTCTATCCTATGAAATGCAAAATTAATGTTTTAAGGTACCGGTACATTAAATCTGTCGTCTGCAATTGCTTTCAGTTTGGAAAAGGCAAAACTTTTGTTGTTTGTTCAACCCTTTACCAGACGACAAAATTTTAGCCTTGTCCAAATTGAAAGCATTTGCAGACGACAATTCAATGTGGCTCAAATGGTGCAATTTTCTCTTGAGAGGGTAGAAAACATTGTGGGAAAAGGAGAAAATGCTGGTTACCAGCATTTTCTCCTTTTCCCACAATGTTTTCAAAGGGCCTCTTTCCCAGGGGTGTTAAAAGGTGGCATTGTGCAGTAAAGAGTTAAAGCTAGGATCATTTTCATGTAAACAAGAGGGCCATGATGGCCTGTATTGCTCCACTGCCTCTCAAATGTACCATGAACTTAACTGGCACTGACAGAGAACTAGAAAGAACAGCCCAGCCTCCCCTTTAACCCTTTACCACACAATCCTGAGTTTTACCCCCCCCCCCCCCCGGAAGAACACTTCTGAAAACATTGTGGGAAAAGAAGAAAATACTGGTAACCAGCATTTTCTGCTTTTCCCATAATGTTTTAATGCTATCAAAGACAAATTCTATCATTTGAGCCACATTTGAATTGTTGTCTGCAAAAGTTTTTAATTTGGGAAAGTCTATATATTTGTTGTGTGGTCAAGAGTTAATATTTAAACAACTAGTCAGAGTTTGAAGTGAATACTGTCAGTAATGAAAGAGATATTATAAAATGTCCAAGTTCTTGCACTATGATGTAGACACAGATGACAACACCACAGATGATGATAGGGTTATGCAGTGTCTTTTCTAGAAAGTGAAAAGGGGGATTTTTCCCGCTTCATCTAAAAGTAGGTGGCATTTTCAAAAAATATGGAGGTCAATTTTTTTCCAGTATCCAGAAAAGAGGTCCATTTTGATGAAGTGGGCCTTTTTGCACCATGCCATTTTTGGAAGTGGGCCATTTTCACCCACTGCCTGTCAAGGGAGGTAACTTTAATGGACAAAACAAGGTGTGAAAGCAGCTTTGGCAATCATGCCGTTTTTTTTTTTTTTTTTTAAAACAATAGTATATTTTGCAAGGCAAAAGCAAAATTTTTGTACTTTTTATTCTTTTATACCAGACTGTCATGGATTGGGTCTGAATTCAAGCCGGATCCAAGAAAAATTAGCGTGAATTCCACAATTGTATATCCTAGAATAGACACTGGTTATGACACTACTTCAATGTTTTCTTTGAAAACAGTCCAGCTAAAAATTACCTCATAAACTCCAGACAAGTAATTTCTCCATCTTTTTTATAAGAAACTCAAGTCATCTACAGCTGATAAGTTATGTTACAAATTTCGTTTACATATTGAGTAAGTTTACTGTTATACCCTTTGTGTGTAAAATAAACATTATGGCATTTTTTCCTAAGAAAAAAAGACCTCAATATTTCAACTCCACATTTGAGGAAGCAGACCGGGTATGTTTAAGATCAGACTAGTCTTACCAAATGCAAACTTTTTAATTCACCCTGATGGCATTACCTATTGCAGTCACTGAAGCCCTTATTAGACATACCAAAAACAAAACAAAACAAGAACACTGCATGCGGGTGCCAATGCTCGGCTGCAGTTGTTTGATTTTCAGTGAAAATTCTATGTTGAAAAAGGGGAATAACTTTGTCAAAAATACTCTGATGGTTATCTTCCCTCAGTGAATGGGTTCCCCTTTTGACAGTTCACAACTTGTCCAAGTTTGAAGTAAATATCTTCAGTAATAACAGAGGAATTATAAAATGTTATAAAAGTTTTGCACGATGACACAGAGGACTCCAGGGCTACAAAAATAACACATTTTCTTGGAAAACAGCCGAGCTAAAAATGTGACTGACTTACTTTGTTTTAATGCTATGAAATTACTGAAGGAAAAAAGCAATTGCACAAAACAAGCAACTGCTCCTTTACCCACATGTTTTCAAAGGCAGTCTACCAAGTGCAGAGGCATAAAATTCATCTTTGTGTTGTAATGGGTAAACCTCTTCTACTGATATTGATGCATCTTTGTTTATCTCCAAAAGCCAACTTTTCCAAAAAGCAAGGACAAGTCGTAAAATATGTTATAACAAGCCAGTTTCTGAACTGGCTATGTTTTCGTTTTTGATCTAGTGGGAAACGTATGTCCCTATCTAATCTGATCACATCCCTTTATTTCTTACATACAAAGACAGATTTTGTGTTTGAGAATGGGGTGCATACATTATGTTAATTCTTTACCACAAAAGAACAATTTATACTTGTCCTAATTGAAAGACCCGCCAGAGCAGCTCAGTGGTTAGCATATCCGACTCGTGACCTGGTGTTGTGAGTTTGATACCCGGTTCAGGCAAAGTCTTTCTTTCAGGCAATTTTTAGCCTCTCACCTCTAATGCATGTGGGAAAAGTAGTAAGTCACTTACAAAGAAAGTTGTGACAGTACTGTGTGGGAAAGACAGGAAACACATGAAACACATGCATAGGTGCACTGACTGCTGTGATATGACCTAAGCTGTTAAAATGGTGTTAAACTCCGATACAAATGAACCAAATTTAAAACATTTGCATACAACAATTAAAATTTGGCTCAAAATATGGAATTTGTCTTTGATAAGATAGAAAACATTGTGGGAAAAGGAGAAAATGCTGGTTACCAGCATTTTCTCTTTTTCCCACAATGTTTTCAAAAGGCTTTTTCCTCAGGGTTGTTAAAATTGGGTTGTGTGGCAAAGAGTTAAAGAATAATGACATTAAACTTAGGACAAAGCCATCAGTCACTATATAAAATTATGTCTGTTTATTTTTCAAGCTAGAAACAAAAATTTTGTGAATAATAAACTGAGCAGAGAACCAATTCCACATATTGCAATTATTATTATAAAAGGTGACCTGTGTCACAGAACTGAACAAAATATTTGTGAAAGGGCGTAAGGCATGCAGAGGAAAAGTAATTTAGGGAGTTCCATAAAATACTGCTGATAAGCCACAATCAAAGAGTCTGGGGTGAGGATGTGATGTTATCAATCATAATTCCATCGTGTAGTTCTGTTTCATAAAGCCATCATTTTGTTCCTTTCACCCCATTTACTTATGTAGACTTATTTTGACATATCTTCTGTTGAAAGCAGGAATAGCAAAAAAAAAACAGACTCTCTTTTATGCATTTTCTGGACCATGCACTCATATAAACTTAACCCTTTCCCAAACAAGCCCTGGTTTTCACGTGTCTGCAGTCTTTTGAAAACACTGTGGGAAAAAGAGAAATTGCTCATAACGAGCAATTTCTCCTTTTCCCACAGTGTTTTCTACCCATTTTGATAACTTTCTGCCATTTTCCTCAAATTTGAAATTATCGTCTGCAAACTCTTTCAATTTGGACCAATCCAAAATTTGTCATTTGGGAAAGGGTTAACTGGGAAAAAAAAAGACTCTCTTTTATGCATTTTCTTGACCATGCAATCATATAAACTTAACTAGGAAAAAAAAAACAGACTCTCTTTTATGCATTTTCTTGACCATGCAATCATATAAACTTAACTGGGAAAAAAAAACAGACTCTCTTTTATGCATTTTCTTAACCATGCAATCATACAAACTTAACTGGGAAAAAAAAAAACCAGACTCTCTTTTATGCATTTTCTTGACCATGCAATCATATAAACTTGACTGGGAAAAAAAAAAACAGACTCTCTTTTATGCATTTTCTTGACAAAGGAATCATGAACTTTACGGCACAATGAAATTTTAGACTTGTCCAAACTGAAAGCATTTGCAGATGACAAAAGCGGCTCCAATAACAAAATCTGTCCTTGATAGGGTAGAAAATACTGTGGGAAAAGGAGGAAAAGTTTATTACCACCATTTTCTTTTTCCCACCATCTTTCTAAAACCTTCTCTCTCAGGGTCATAAAAAATTAATATCATACAATACCTAAGTGTTAAAGTGCAATCAATACCTGTTCAGGAAGTCCAGTCTGATCAGAGTTCATTCTTCGCAGCCGAATGTCATCCTGGGTATCATACTGTTGGGGGAGCCTATCCATACTGTTACAGGGCCCTGCCCTGGGGCCCGATTTCATCACATGAACATCTGGATAGTCAATCTGTAAAATACAAATGATAAATATTATTTTTTATTGTTTACTCATCGTCATGCATGCTAATTTTGGACTAAGTATCAAACTGGAGCATTTGACATGTAGAAATTTTTGAAGGCAAAATATCAATTTTGAATGATATTGGAAGCATCACTGGAAAAGGAGCCATAGCTTACCTTTTAACCCTTTCCCAAACAAGCCCTGGTTTTCACGTGTCTGTGGTATAAGTCTTTTGAAAACACTGTGGGAAAAGGAGAAATTGCTCGTAATGAGCAATTTCTCCTTTTCCCACAGTGTTTGCTACCCTTTTTGAGAACTTTCTGCCATTTTCATCAAATTTAAAATTGTCGTCTGCAAACTCTTTGAATTTGGACTAGTCCAAAATTCGTCGTTTGGGAAAGGGTTAAACTGCTGTGAACAGCAAGGGCTTACAGTTATAGGTTACTTATAATGAGGTCTCCTGCTTCATTTAACCCTTTACCACACAATCCCAACTTTTAATGACCCTGAGGAAGAGGCCTTTTGGAAACATTGTAAGAAAAGGAAAAAATGCTGGTAACCAGCATTTTCTCCTTTTCCCACAATGTTTTCATCCTATCAAAGACAAATTTCATTATTTGAGCTTCAGGTATTCAAATTGTTGTCTGCAAATGCTTTCAATTTGGACAAGTCTATATTTTGCTAGTGTGGTATAGAGTAAAACAAAAAGTATTTTTTTAAAGTTACAAAATCCAGATCATCAATTTTCTACAAACATTTCTTTGGTTAGCTTGAAGGGAGTGTCTTATCCTTAATCAAGCAATCCTTTTTTTCAACAACTCTAGGGCACAAGGTTTTTAAAAATAGTGTGTAAAATGGGAGAAAATGCTGGTAACCAGAATTTTCTCCTTTCCTCAAAATGTTTCCCATCCTTTCAAAGTCAAGTCAAATAATCTGAACAACATCTTAATTGTCATGTGCAAAAGATTTTAATTTGTACATGTCTAACATTTTGTCATTGGTACAGACTGAAAGAGCCTGTCCAAAATAAGTGAGACAGTAATTTTTCTCTGTTTGTCTAAAATAAAAATAACAAAACTAATCACTACCCCACTTCCAAACTGCTTTTAGAGAAATTTAGGTAAGACAGAAGAACATGACATTGTCTACTGCCACATAAAGCAAGTACTTGTATATCAAAAAAAAAAACATACGGAAACAGCGTTCTTTCTTACCAGGATTCACAGCCACAAAATGTACACTGACAAAAGGCATACATAACACTTTCATCAAATCTTAAATCCTGTTTTAATTGCTATAAATACATTAAGGATCCTTTTTTGTCTAAGTTGTCTATTGTGTACATGTACCACTTGATAAATGCACAGGGTTTAGAATCCAAGAGCAAGAGCTCAGATATCAGTTTTATTTCTTGTAACCAAATGAAAAAATTTTAGACCTATCCAAATTGAAAGTATTTGCAGACAACAAAATAAATGTGATTCAAAAATTGAATTTTTTGGGGAAGGATAGAAAACAATGTGGAAAAAGAAGAAAAAGCTGGTTTCCAGCATTTCCTCCTTTTCCCCTAATGTTTTCAAAAAGCATTTTTCTTGGGATCATTAAAACTAAGGATTATGTGGTACAGGGTTAAACTGCAAAGAGCAATTGCTAAGACTGTAATGAAATTAATTAGAGTGCTGCAGAAACTGCACTGACAGATTAAATAAAATAGACTTTACAAAAAGAATCAAAACAAGTAAAAATCTGTAGATTACTTTCTAATCTTTAGTTTAAACACTGAGCACTTAATAAGCACCTATAGACAATCTTTTTGCTGTACAGAACACTGCTTTTGAAAACAATTTGGCAAATATGCCATACATGTAAATGCTATTTTTGCATAACTGTTTTCAAAGGTACACATTGCTTCAAGAGCTCATGAGTTATAGATCAAGCCCCAAAGGACAGCACTGTATAGAATATCTAGGTTTTAAGTTTTCAAATGTTAATCTACTTTGCAGCTGGAGTAACTTTTTTCAAAGCTGATGAGACAGTTAACTCGTTACCAAACAACAAATTTTTGAACTGGACCAAATTCAAAGCATTTTCAGACGACAAATTCACTGTTGCTAAAACGATGACTTCTGTCTTTGATAGGCTAGAAAACATTGTGGGAAAAGGTAGAAAATGCTGGTTACCAGCATTTTCTCCTTTTCCTACAATGTTTTCAAAAGCGTTCTTTTTCCGGGTCGTAAAAAGTCAGGATTGTTTAGTAAAGTGTTAAACTCTTTACCACAAAATCTTGTGTTTCAAGGGTTCTGAGCAAGACTGGGCTTCCAAAAGTAACCAGCATTTTCTCCTTCCCCTAAAATGTTTTCTACCCAAAGACAATTCAGAGGTTGCATGCAAATGCTTTCAATATGGAATAGCTTAAAGTCCTGCCAGGTGGTAAAGATTTAATGCCCTTTGTGAAAGATATCAGCTCTCTTTCTATTCCACTAAATCTTGCTTATTCTTCATAAATCACACAGTACCTCTTTTAACCAAGGCAAATTATAACTGTGTAAGCATTTTCTAACCTAAGTCTATGTGTTTGTGATTTTTTAACTTTATTTTTTTTATGCGAAAGACATTTACTCATTACCAGAAAACAAAATGTCTGACTGATCCTGATTGATATCATTTGCTGACTCCAAAATGAAATTTAGCTCAGATGATGGGATTTTAGTTTGCAAGTGTAGACAACATTGTGAAAAGAGAAGAAAACACTAAAACACAGGACTGTTTGCTAAAGAATTAATGGATCAATTTGGCACAGTTTACAAAAAAGTCAACAAATTACAGCTAAGGTTTTTTTCCTTTTCTCTGAATGACCTTTGACCAGGATTTGACCTGAAACATAATCGAACACAGAAGGTTACAGCTGATTCTGCTAATTCCTGAGTAAAAGTCTACAATGATACTAATTATAATCCAACTTCCGAATCAGGCAAAATGGTTCAAAACAGACAGCGACATCACTAGTTTTCACAGCACACTTATACCCAAAACTTTGAGTTACACTGAACTGCAGATTCCAAAGACTGTCATGCACTAGATACTTGGGGTAGCAAAAAGCTTTACATTTAATCCTTTCAGAACATCATACACCACACAATTGGCTTCTACAAACTGCCGAAATCACAATGCAAATGCACAAGGTGTACAGCATGATAATATGTTAAAAAAATCTCTTCTTGCAGTTAAAATCTATTTCACCCTTTACCACACAATCCCGACTATTTACGACCCTGAAAAAGAAAGCTTTTAAAACACCGTGAAAAAAGTAGAAAATGCTGGTAACCAGCATTTTCTCCTTTTTCCACATTGTTTTCTATCCTTCCCAAACCAAATTTCAATTTTTGAGTCACATCTTTTGTCGTCTGCTTTATGCTTTCAATTCAGAAAAGTCTAAAATTTTGTCGGTTGGTTAAGAGCTAAAGCCCTAGGAACAAAAACAAGAGGGCCATGATGGCCCTGTATCGCTCCACTGGCTTATAAACCATAAATACTAAACATTTCAATTCTGAGCCAAATGGTTTCAAAATGAAGACTTACAAAGTTTTCTCTGTAAAAGCCCATGTGAATGTTGAGACCCGCAGGGCAAAGCCATTTTTGATCCCAGAGCTATAATTTCTTGAACCCTGGTAGAGGTCCACAAGATAAAGCCACATGCCAAAATAATACAAGTCTATGCTCTATGGTTATAAATAAGCTGATTTTCAAGTTTAGTCCATATGAAGCCTCTGTAAGACATAAGACCCCTGATGCAAGGCTAATTTCAAAAAAAAAATCAAAACAGGAAGATTTCTTAAGTTGTCACTATGTAAGCCCATGTAAAACTTGTGACCCCTGTGGTGGGGCCAATTTTGACCCCAGGGCTAAAATTTTGGCACGTTTGGTAGAGGCCCACTAGATATAGCTACATGCAAAATTTGGTAGCTCTAGGCCTTATGGCTAGGTAGAGGAAGATTTTTAAAGTTTTCTCTATATAAGCCTATGTAAAACTTGTGACCCCTGGGGCAGAGCCAATTTTGACCCCAGGGCTATAATTTGAAGAAACTTGATAGAGGTCTACTACATAAAGCTACATGCCAAATTTGGTAGCCCTATGCCTTATGGTTTCAGACAAGAAGATTTTTAAAGATTTCCAATATTTTTCAGTTTTGTTGCCATGGCAACCAGAGTTTTTGAAGGAATCAAATTCTTTCAAGAAATTCTAAAGAGGACCATGGCAGGATCATTTCTGTGAAGTTTCATGAAAATTGGATGGGTAGTTTCAGAGAAGATGTTTGAAATAAAAGTTAACGCACGGACGGATGGACGCACGGACGGATGCACGGACGCATGGACGGACGCACGACGGACACCAGGCCATGACATAAGCCCGCTGGCCTTTGGCCAGTGGAGCTAAAAAACTATCAATTTATATGCCAGCCAAGGAGTTTAGAAAAAAAGTTACAATAATTATTAAACAACGACTAAAAATCCTTTTTGATGACAATTATCTTGACCCTTAAAGCGCCAAAAAAAACCCAATGGCAATTTTCAGTCTATGATAAAACCCAGATGGTAGCTTTATTCTATAGTGATTCAGCAGTGTAGATCAAAGATCAGACTGCACATTTTGTGCAGTCTGATCTTGATCTACACTGCCTGCAAAAGCAACTATTGTACTACAAGACGCTTTAACCCATTACCAGATGACAAAATTTTAGCCTTCTCCAAATTGAAAGCATTTGCAGACGACAATTTCACTTTGGCTAAAATGGTGCAATTTTTCTTTGATAGAGTAGAAAACATTGTGGGAAAAGGAGAAAATGCTGGTTACCAGCATTTTCTCCTTTTCCCACAATGTTTTCAAAAGGCTTCTTTCCCAGGGGCGTCAAAAGGCGTCATTGTGCGGTAAAGGGTTAAGGGTTAATTTTGTCTGTGATATGGCATGTGTGACTCCATGTAACACTAGAACAATTGTCAAGGACTCTTCAAGCACTTCAACACTTTCACTGCTACTTAGCAGAACGTCTGATTTTTTTGATGAGAGTCTGAATCTTTGATGAGACAACACATTCTGTGCAGGTCTTGGATCTGTACTCTCTCATATTTATCTCTGTAACCCCTTACCACACAATCCCGAATATTTAAAGACCCTGGGGAAGATCTTAGCCTTTTGAAAACATTGTGGGAGAGGAGAAAAATGCTGGTGACCAGGAGAAAATGCTGGTAACCAGCATTTTCTCCTTTTCCCACAATGTTTTCTACCTTTCCCAAAACAAATTTCACTTTCTGAGTCACATTTATTTTGTTGTCTGCAAATGCTTTCAATTTGGAAACATCCAAAATGTTGTCGTTTGGCAAAGAGGTAACAAACGATTAAGTTGACTCATCCAAAATGACAACATACCAAATGACAAAATTTGTAGACTCATCCAAACAGATAGCATTTGCAGACGAAAAATAAAAAGTGTCTCAAATGATGAAGATCTTCTGGGAAAGGGCAGAAAACATAATGGGAAAAGGAGAAAATGCTGGATACCACCATGTTCTATGAATTTCAAACCCAGGTAAAAGGCAGACACAGGATACAGCGACGTGATTTTGTCCTGATTTTAAAATTCATTTTTCTGCCAGCAATTAACATTTGGACCAACTGTAAAATAATTGACTCTATTCACAGCAATTTCCATCCTTTTTAATGGTATGATTTAAATGTATTTTATCGCATCCTTTGTCTACTTTTGGCCACTACTGGGCCTCTAAAGAATATCGCTTAGATGTCTCTGAAACTTATCCCTGCCATCAAGTCTACACAGCCAATAAAACACTACAAAGCTATTCACTGCCTTCAAGTAGAACACATTCATAAAGCTGCAACAAAACTTTGCACTGCCACCATGAGTTCCAGATAACAAACTAATTTTTTTTCCAAAATACAGCTCCAAAAGAGACTTAGCCCTAATACACAGATTCATAGGCAAAGGCTCTTTAACTGCACAGTCTTGACACTGCTATACTTCCTTCTTTTAACCCTTTATCTGATGACAAAATTTTAGCCTTGTCCAAATTGAAAGCATTTGCATACAACAATTTCTGTGTGGCTCAAATGGTGCAATTTTTTTTTGATGGGGTAAAAAACATTATGGGAAAAGAAGAAAATGCTGGTTACCAGCATTTTCTCCTTTTGCCACAATGTTTTCAAAAGACTTCTTCCCAGGATTGTTAAAAGGCTGCACTGTGCAGTAAAAGTCTGTTAATGACAAAACTTTAGACACATTCTAATTGAAATTGGCTTCTAACAGCAAATTAAATATGGCCCTGTAAAGGAGAAACTGCTGGATACCATCATTTTCTCCTTTATCAACACCATTTTCAAAAGCCTTCATCTTTCAGGATAAAAACACAGAATTATTTGGTGGTCTTCACCTGAGACAAAGTTCCAACAGAAAACTTTCTGATACAAAAGGAAAATTGCAATACATTACTCTTTCCCAGTAAGATAAAATCCTTTAACCATTTATGACTGAGATTACAAAATCATGGACTGAGGTTAAATGGTCATAGAAATAGGAAGGGTTTATTGTTTATTTTCAACTTGAAATGTTTCCAAAACTTTTGCTACATATTCCCTCACTCTGAAGCACATATGGTTCTACTGAGTGAGAAAGTGCATCTGGTATAAAATGCACCTTGTTTGAATTATCAATCTTATTAATCTTTCACAATTTAAAACTCCTTTTTCTCTCAACCTATCATAAAACCATGCAGTTACCATTTTGGGACATAGCTTTATATTCTGGCTGTTGTCACCTACTTCTTAACAGTAGTCTCCAATGAATATATAGTAACTTATGATTGGTTAAAATTGTGGACCTATTTTAGGGGCCTCCTTGTAGACCCATTTATGACTCCAAAAAGCAAAGGTTGCAACTGTTAATCCATGCCCTGCCTCAACACTTATTCATGTTAGCCAATAGGTAATAATCCTTTTCTTGTATTAAGTGGTAATTTAATATTCTTTTAAGTGCTACCCTATTTCCCATTGCTACACAGTATACATGTATTTTCAGACTCATTATATTTTGCTGCAACTTTTCTTTTTCGTACATTGAGTTGAATCAACATCTTATCTTGAAAAAGATATAGTAATTCAAAATTTCACTTTTCATCAATACGCAAAAACAATGAGGAAAAAAGAGGCACTTACTGGTATGATTCATCATTTCTGTTCATAAGGTACCACAAAAGAGTTTCAGTTTTCATATTCCATTATCTCTTACATCCTCTTTCATTCTTTCTAATGTTTCCAGTAAGCCCATGTCCATGTTATCCTTTCAGGACAATCATAGTACCAAGTGACACATTAAATCTCTACCAAAGGACAAAATTTTTTATCAGTCCAAATCGAAAGCTTTAGCAGATGACAAAATAAATGTTACTCAAAAACTGAAATTTGCTTTGGGAAGAGTAGAAAATATTGTAGGAAAAGGAGAAAATGCTGATTACCAGCATTTTCTCCTTTTCCCACAATGTTTTCAAAAGGCTTCTTTCTTGGGGTTGTTGAAAGTTGGGATCGTGTGGTAAAGGGTTAAGGAGAATTAATCATTTAAAATCAAGGAGAATGCCTTTCTTTTTTCACAATCAATGCCATCAGATTTTTAATTAAAATTTTCAGAAGAAATTGTGACTAAAATAATCAAAGAAACCAAAATGAAACACTTTGGGAGTCACTCAACCCTTTTATACCAAATAATCGTATGTCATAATGACCACAACGAAAAAAGGCATTTGAAAACATCAAGGAAAAAGAAGAAGAAAATGCTGGTAAGAAGCATTTTCATCTTTTCCCCTTCAATGTTTTCTACCCTTTCATACAGAAATCCTGTCATTTTAACCACACAGCCCCTTTGGCATCTTAAAATGTTTTCAAGATGGACGAGTTTACAGTATTCTTACCAGGTACAGAGTTTGAAGAATGTAAAAAGCTTAAAGTTTATTAAAAAAAAAAAGATCAGCTTGCAGAAACATGCAAACTGATATTTTGACTCTCTGTTCAGATTACTCAAGAGCAGGACAAGGCTTGCCAAAATTCAAAGAGTGAGGGAAAACAGCAGTGTATATTTCCCATACTCATTCATAATTCTACATTATTCCGTCAACAGTCTGTCAAATCTTACATAACATTCTAGAGAAACCTAACATTAACATTATGTAAGTCCCAAATAAGAAATAGCAAAACCTGGGTCATCTCTCTATAAAACCAAGCGAGTGATTGACAAAACCTGGACTATCTTCACAACAGAATCAAGCCATGTGATTGGCTTTGATGTAGTTTCAAAGCCAATCAGAGAGCTATGTGCTGCTTCGAAAAGTAATTAACCCTTTACCACACAATCCAGAGTTTTAACAACCCTAAAGAAGAAGCTTTTTTGGAAAAATTGTGGGAAAGGGAAAATGCTGGTAACCAGCATTTTCTCCTTATCCCACAATGTTTTCTATCCTGCCTATAGGCAAACTTCTATTAATGAGTCACAATTATTTTGTTGTCTGCAAAAGCTTTCAATTTGAGGAAGTCTAAGGGGTTAAGAAAGTGAGATAAGAATGATGTGCTAAGAATCCATAGCACTATCTGATTGACCCCACTTAATCTTTCTTTGTACACAACTTCCTTCATCTTTCAACAGACTAAGGTACTTTCAAAAGGATTGTGGCAAAAGTAGATATTAAGGTATTTGTGTTTAGTTATTTTCTCCTTTTTCCCTGATGGCTTCAACTGATCATTTTTCCATATTTCACAAGAAAGTTTTCAAGGTCATCTGCCACAATTTTGCTTCAAAGGGTTCTATGTATTTACACTTTTCTCAAACAGTAACTTTTAGACTCTTCCAAATTGAAAGTGAATCAAGACAACAAAATTGAAATTGGTTCAAAAAAGATAAAGTTCTCTGATATCGTAGAAAGCATTGTGAGGAAATCAGATGAGAAAACTGCTTATCACAAACAATTTCTCCATTTCCAACCATGTTTCAAAAAGGCTTCCTCTTTGTACAGAATATAATACAATAATTATTTGTTAAAAGGCTCCAGAATCCCTGAGATCAGAGATAAGGTTAACCCTTAGTCCACTAAATAAGTGAAATGAAACTTTCAAACCGATAGTAAAACCCATAATTTTGCTATTTCACATTTATTTTTAAGTAAAAAATATATCCTTATCGAACAGTGTAGATCCAAAATCAGACTGCACAGAATGTGCAGTCTGATCTTGATCTACACTGTCCGAAAAAGCCAACAAAGTTGCACTAAGTAGCCTAGGGTTAAAATGAGTTTTCCAGGTCAGCACTCTGTGATGGATGTATTATATAAATCAGAGAGGAGATCCCATGTCATGCAAAGGTGCGACTCTATCAACATGCACCAGATGGTTTCAGTTTGATGATCTTTTTTTGCTTTCCTGAAAAAGTTTCATGATTTTAGTGTTGCCAAAATCTTCAAGAGATCCAAAGAAATGTCCAGGTTTTTTTTTTCTGTAAAACCAAACTGCCCTGCTAATACAATGTTGCTATTGCATGTATTTCTGTGGGTATTTTTGCAAAGGGCTTGTTTTTGAAAATAAAGTTCAAAAACTTCTTTCCTCCACGAACATAATGTATAAACATAAACAAAGTTACATGTACTGTGTAAAACTTCATCCTTATGTTATCTCATTACCTTCTGAAACAAGTTTGCAGAAGAAAACAATGAAAACATCCTTGGAAAAGAATTTCCTCACTAATTATTATAGTTTGTATTAGAATTTAACAGTTTTTTAACATCTTAGGTCATTATCACAGCAGCCAGCACACCTAAAATGTGTTTCCTGGCTTTCTCAAACCAGTAAAACTAACACAACTTTCTTTCAAAGCCACTGACTACTTTTCTGACATGCATCAGAGGTGAGAGGAGAAAAATCGCTGTAAAGTTTTCAAAGTTTGCCTCAACCCATTATCAAACCCACAACTACCGGGTCACGAGTCAGATACGGTAACCACTGAGCTATCTGGCTAGGCCAGCAAAAATGTGTAATCAACTTAACTCTTTACCAAACGACAGTATTATAGACTGGTCCAAGTTGAAAGCATTTGCTGGTGACATATAAAAGGTGGCTGGAATTATGCTCTATTTTGCTGTAAAGGATAAAAATTTTGTGGGAAAAGGAAACAATGCTGGTTACCAGCATTTTCTCCTTTTCCCCCTACATTTTCAAAAGCTTTGTTTCAACAGGTTGTTAAGCCTTTACCAAACAATCCCGGGTTTTCCTGACCTAGGGAAACAAGGCTTTTGAAAACATTGTGGGAAAAGGAGAAAATGCTGGTAACCAGCATTTTCTCCTTTTCCCACAATGTTTTCTGCTCTATCAGAGAGCTTAAGCTCATTTGTACCAAAGTTCAATTTGTTGTCTGCAACTGCTTTGAAATTGGTCTAGTCTAAAATTTTGTTGTGAGGTAAAGGGTTAAAACTCTGGATTGTGGGACAAAGGCCCCTGCGAAAAATGTTCAAGAACTTGTGGTGAGTTCATGAACATTCAAGAACCTTTCTTGAACCTTAAGAACTGTTCTTGAACCAATAAAACAGTTCAAGAACTGAGGTTCTAGGACCCAAATGGTTCTTGAATACTGGTTCTAAAAGCAAGAAAGTAAAAGAACATTAATTCTAGAACACCATCAGTTCTTGAACTGATCTGAAAGTTCATGAACTTTCAAGAATGTTTCTTGAACCTTTAGACCTGTTCTTGAACTTTTAAAACAGTTCTTGAACTGAGGTTCTAGAACCCAAATGGTTCTTGAACATTGGTTCTAAACACACAAAGTGAAAGAACATTAATTCTAGAACACTGCCAGTTCTTGAACTGATCTGAAAGTTCTTAAACAGTTGACCTAGAATACAAATGGTTCCAGAACATTGCTTCTAATACATTGACCAAATTCTACAAACCCTGGTTCTAGATCTGTACCAGATCTTGAACGGTTGGAAATCTAGAATTTGGTAAACTTGTATGTTTTGCTGCAAATTTGTGTAATGGAAAAAATTAGCAAGTTGTCTTTCCTTCAATTTGCATAAAAGTGGTTTCAGATGCTTGTTTACATTTCAGATGCATACATGTGCTAACTTTCAGAAACATTAGAAGCCATGAGGTCTAGTGTATTTATGCGGGGATCATACATGTGTACATATATTATCCCTGATTTATGTGAAATGGCAGTAATATAACTGTTGCAGACTCATTTACATTTTTGAAGTCAATCAGATAATTTGAAATTTTTTTCCGTCACAATGTTTTGAAAATTGCGACTTCATTTTCCACTTGATCTACGTGGGATTGCATAATATGCTACTGATGATTTACACAATGGCTCTCTATTGACTTTTATCTTGCTACTAAAATTAAATTACAAACAATCTCTGCATTGCTGCAGTCTCTTATGTAATGGTGGAGTCAAGCCCAAAACTGAGTAAGTCCAGTTGGTGAATAAGCAGGACTTTAGCTAGCCTCGGAAATTCAGGAGTAGATGACCCATTGACCCAAAAATTTCAGGGGTCAAATCTAATTTTTCAAGAGTCAAACAAAAAAAATCATGGGTTAAAAACGGAAACTTTAAGAGTTTATAGTAACTTTTTGTTGTTGTTGGACATATTATTAATATTGCAATATAGATTTGGAGTGAACAAAAGCGATTATGTTCAAGGTGGCTAGGGTTAAAACCTTATTCACCTAAGCAATCAATAAGAAAATTATGGACAATCATTTTCTGTCAGAAGTCCTTTTTTTAAACTTTGCTGAAATAATGATAAGACATATTTATTTCTAGTGCCATCCAAAAACATGTAAAGTTTTAATGTTCATTGGCCTGGATTTTTGTGTTTCATCGTCACTCGACGATATTATTGCAAACTTTTTTTTCTGGATACTATCATATAAGTATCATTGATAAAAAAAAATTGCAATGAAAAGCAGAAATTGTATGACTTTGCAGGGGCACTCGCACTTGGAGGACAAGTTCGGAGAACGTAACCGAAAGTAGATACAGCTACCTGAATTATTTACGCCTATCATTTTCGTTCGTATTAATCTCGTCATAAATATTAACAGATAGCGATCTACGATGTACTAGTTTACTAACCCTTATTTAATTGTCATGCTGGTTAACAAAATCGTAAACTTGCGGTTTTCTGAAAAAGAAGCGTAGAGAATATGGAGGAACATGTTTATGTTTACTTTCATTCGGATGGGTGCATGGAAACACCGGGTTTCACTTCAAACTGCTTGATAACCATATTTCACCTCTTGTGACAGTATTATACATCAAATAGTAAATTCTTCGCCATGGCTATACTCATTTAGCTAATTTATTATGTAATTATCACTAACATGCCAAAAAAAATCTTTTCAAATGGAATTAGAAAAACCCTGACAAATTATCGTTAGACAAAGATATTTTCCAGAAAATTAGCATAAAATTATACTATACATAAATATTTTCCAGAAAATTAGCATAAAATTATACTATACATATTTCATTTTAGGTCAAAAGTCATCACTACGGCAATAAAAATTGTCATTTTTGGGTGAAATCTGGTCATCAAGTGTTGAAATCCTGTGGAATTTGGTTTTTTTCATGCACCCGGAAAATCTCGGGTAATCCGTTAGCAGATCGTAAGCAGCGGAGATCTTTAACCGCTTTCAGAATAAGTGCCCATAAACTGCAAATTGAACGTGGTAGATACTCGGGTCAAAGATTGGAGGAAAGATTATGCACTGAGTGCAAGGTAGTTGAAGATGAAATTCATTTATTGTGTGATTGTACTAAATATCTATCACAACGCTCTAAATTGTTTAAAAATTGCTCGACCTTTGATTTTTCTGATTCAAGTAAAAATATTTTCATCAGTTTAATGAATTGTAAAGATGATAGGGTTCTAAAGTCTATTGGATCATTTATCAACACGTGTTGCGTTTCATAGCATGACCCTTGTGTCAAGACCAGTGTGCCCTTTCTGTTGTTGTTGTTTGTATTATTTAATTTTTTTATGAATGTATTTATGTGTGTGATGTTTGTAACTATATATGCCTTTAACCCTGAAAGGGTATAGTTGTGCATTGAATTAAATTCTATTCTATTCTATTCCGTTATTACCTTCCGCTAGGTGGCATTTTTCACATGACGTGCGCAATCAACGGTTGTCCAATTTAAATCCGTTAGATACATAGACTATATCGGCCGAGCTCTTCTCCACTTTTGCGGTTGGATGTCGATTTCTTCTTGTTCGTTTTCATTGGTTAGTTCTGTAAAGCGCAATCAGACCCAGATGATGACTTCACAGGGAAGAAATATGGACGATGCTTGAATGTCAGGTAAGAAATGTTTCAATTTTCGTGTTTTCTGCGTGTGTCTTCTGCGGAATCCCGCAACAGAACAGAAGACTGAAGAATATTAATTTATCGAGAATATTTCTTAGTAGATCTAATCTCGTGATGCTTTTCAATATTTCGTCCACCGTTGTTTTATGTTGCTCGGCCGTTGCTCCTTCGTCCCCAAACCAGTTCATCCCGGAGTTTTTTGTGTTTGTGATTCCAGATTGGCGATTTTACCGAAAATTTCAAAATGTCTTGTTTGTACCTAGCACATTTATGCAATCATTCGAATTAGATTTTAATTTCATTAGATGTTGATCTACATTTTTTTTTTTGAAGTCTGTTTAAAGATCAAAATATAAGATACAATTATGGGATACTACCACATTGACAGATATGTCACTTCTCACTGACATGTTTTGTTACACTTCTTTAAACAAATTTTGAATTAAAAAAAGAGAAAATGGTGCTGGCATTCTTGTTTTCACATATTTGCTCTTCGTTCAATGGCAAATCCTTTTGTTTGAGTGGCGTTTAATTTGATGTCTGCAAGAATTTTTTAGTATGGATGAGGATAAGATTATTGTCATTTGGTAGAGAGATGACAACCAAAAACATCAATTGTAAATTGTTTGTGTATTGTTTGTTGTCTTGATTGTCCTTTTTTTGTAGCGACTCACTGACCAGAAAAAGACGATAGCAGCTTGAATCTTGAAATGCAGAGTCCATAGCTCCAGATAAGTAGGAGGATACCAAAGTTTTAGTTTTGATCATAAAATTGCTGTTCTAGATAAGTTCTGTAACCCAGCTCTAGAATTGTTCATAAACCTTAAATTATACTTCTAAAATTACAGGTTCAAGAATTTTAAGTTCTTGATTAAGTTCTTGAACATCAGTGTTCTAGAACGGCCAATTAATGTTCATGAATTTTTCAAGAACTAGAGTAAAGAACTGTTCTAGAACTGTTTCTTGAATTCCTCACAGGAAGTTCTTGAATCAGTTCTGGAACATCAGTTCTAGAATTATGGCCATTTAATGTTCATGAACTATTCAAGAACTAGGTTCAAGAACTGTTCTAGAACTTTCTAAAGGAAGTTCTTGAATTAGTTCTGGAACATCAGTTCTAGAATTATGGCCATTTAATGTTCATGAACTATTCAAGAACTAGGTTCAAGAACTGTTCTAGAACTGTTTCTTGAATTCCTCGCAGGAGTTCTTGAATTAGTTCTTGAACACCAGTTCTAGAATTATGGCCATTTAATGTTCATGAACTATTCAAGAACCAGGTTCAAGAACTGTTCTTGAACTGTTTCTTGAATTCCTCGCAGGGGGGATTAAATGGAAGTTTGATAATTATTACATTACTAGAGGAGGCATTGTAGAAATTATTATAAGGTACAAACTGCCTGTTACAATTTTTTCCAAGAGTTGTCAATGAGAGGTTGCTGAGCAACCACAAAGGTTTATGATTTTCATGGCACAGCAAAATTGAAAGCAAGTAGTAAACACACTGAAGGAAATGCACTACAAGTTTACAGGAACATTATGGAATGCTAAAGAAATTACAAAGGGGAAGGAAGCTCTCTAATTATAAGCAATTGCATCTTTTCAGGAAAATTTCATATCTACAGATGTCACATAATATCTCCGACTGTCAACCCTTTACCAAACACCAAAAAGTTCAGATTAGTCCAAATATGAAATCATTTGCAGTTGACAAAATATATGTGACTGAAAAATTGAATCTTATTTATTTATTTATTTATTTATTTATTTTTTTATTTATTTATTTTTTTTTTTTTGGGGGGGGGGGGGGGGGGGTTAGAAAACATTTTGGGAAAAGCAATTTCTCCTTTTTCCACAATGTTTTCAAAGGCATCTTTTCTCAAGGTCATCAAAAGTCAGGATTGTGTGGTAAAAGGTTAATAGAATCATATATTTAAATTCTTGCCATCTACATTTCTCTACAAAAACATCCTAATTTTAGAAGATTTAACTAAGTGATTCTTACTAAAATAGTAAACTCACTTAACAACTTTTCTTGGAATTTTACAAAATCTATAGAACAAAAGGGCCATGATGGCCCTGGATCGCTCACCTGAGTCAACAGGCGAAATTTCACTCCAGGGTCATAATGACCCAATTTAAAACTTATCTGAGATATTATTAAGACAAACATTCTGACCAATTGTCAGGTCAATTGTGGCCTCCCGAGTGTCCAAAATGTATTTCTTCAATTTGACCTAGTGACCTAGTTTATGACCCGATGTGACCATATTTCAATCTCATCCCAGATATTATCAAGACAAACACGCTGACCAATTTTCAGGGCAATCAAGCAAGAATTGTGGCCACCAGAGCCCCCACAAGATATTACTTTAAATCTGACCTAGTGACCTAGTTTAAGACCCTATGTGACCCAATTTTGAACTCATCCAAGATTTTATCAAGACAAACATGCTGATCAATTTTCAGGTCAATTGAGTAAGAATTGTAGCCTCTAGAGCGCCTACGAAAAAATTCTTTTAATTGATCTAGTGACCTAGTTTATGACCCAAGGTAACCAAAATTCAAACTCATCTGAAATTTCATCAAGAAAAACAATCTGACCAATTTTTAAGTCAATTCAGCAATAAATGTGGCCTCTAAAGTGCCCACAAGGTATTTCTTTAATTTGACCTTGTGACCTAGTTTATGACTCAAGGTATCCCAAATTCAAACTCATCCGAGATTTTATTTAGAAAAAGATTCTGACCAATTTTCAAGACAATTGAACAATAAATGTGGCCTCTAGACTTCCCACAAGGTGTTTCTTTAATTTGACCTGGTGGCTTAGATTATGTCCCCAAGTGACCCAATTTTAAAGGTATCCAAGATTTCATCAAGACAAAAATTCTGACCGATTTTCGGGTCAATTGAGCAATAAATGTGGCCTCTAGAGTGCCCACAAGGTATTTCTTTAATTTGACCTAGTGACCTAGTTTATGATCCCAACTCGTCCGAGATTTAATTAAGACAAACATTCTGACCAATTTTCAAGTCAATTGAGCAAACAATGTGGCCTGTAGAATGTCCACATGGTATTTCTTTGATTCGAACTAGTGACCTAGTTTATGACTCCAGGTGACCAAATTTCAAACTCATCTGAGATTTGATTAAGACAAACATTCTGACCAATTTTCAAGTCAATTGAGGAAAAAATGTGGCCTCTATGGTGACCACAAGGTATTTCTTTAATTTGACCTAGTGACCTACTTTATGACCCCAGATGACCCAATTTCAAAGCCATCTGAGATTTAATTAAGACAAACATTCTGACCAATTTTCAGGTCAATTGAGCAAAAACTTTGGCTTCTAGAATGTCCACAAGATATTTCTTTAATTTGACCTTGTGACCTAGTTTTTGACCCCACATGACCCAATTTCGAACTCATCCAAGTTTTTATCAAGACAAACATTCTGACCAAGTTTCATGAGTATCGGATTGAAAATGTATCCTCTAGAGCGCACACAAGGTTTTCCTAAGATTTGACCTGGTGAGCTAGTTTTTGAACCAAGTTGAACCAGTTTCAAACTCTTCCAAGATATCATCAAGACAAAGATTCTGACCAAGTTTCATTAGTATGGGACTGAAAATGTGGCCTACAGAGCGCACACTAGGTTTTTCTAAGATGTGACCTAGTTTTTGACCCCACATGACCCAATATTAAACTTGTCCGAAAATTTATCAAGACAAACATTCTAACCAAGTTTCACAACTATCTGACTGAAAATGTGGCCTATAGAGCGCACACAAGATTTTTCTAAGATCTGACCAAGTGACCTGGTTTTTGACTCCACATGACCCAATTTAGAACTCGTTCGAGATTTTATCAAGACAAATATTCTGACCAAGTTTGACAATTATCTGACTGAAAATGTGGCCTCTAGAGCGCACACAAGGTTTTTCTAAGATTGGACCTAGTGACCTAGTTTTTGACCCCACATGACCCAATTTCGAATTCATCCAAGATTTTATCAAGACAAAGATCCTGACCAAGTTTCATGAGGATCGGACTGAAAATGGCCTCTAGAGCGTACACAAGGTAAAATGTTGACGACAGACGACGAACGACTGATGACGCATGCCAGACGCCGGACACAGCACAATCACAATAGTTCACCATGAGCACTTTGTGCTCAGGTGAGCTAAAAAACATTTCATTTCTCATCACTAAGCACACATAAGAAACCACGTTAAACCGAAAGGAAGCTTATTCTTTTCCTCCATTTCCAGAGCTTAGTAATGTTCCATGAAAAGGGGAAGTAAAATCCAACACAAAAGGAAGTCCAGTCGATAGGTGAGACTCCAATCAGGGAATCCCGTAACTCCTGCACACATGTATTTCCACTACCTGGAAAACCCATGTATTTTCTTTAAAAAGTGAGTGTGTGTGTGTGTGTGTGTAAGACCAACCAAACGGGGAACTTTGTGAGAATACACACCAAACAACCGGGGAACACCTACCAAACGGGGAGGTCCCCGTTTGGTTTTTATTTCAAATTCGCATTCCAGACCCCCTAATCATCAACATGTCAAATTAAATTAGTAATCTGACGCATTCCCCGATTGGACGGTTAGGAGCACACACACATTATACACATATTCTGGTATGATCCGAGTTGGTGTGTATCTGTTGGAATCCAGTTCCCCAGTTGTGCGGTAAAAACTTCTTACACTTTGTCAAGTACAGTTCCCCGATTGTGCCGTAAAAAAATCATACACTTTGCAGCCATTTCTACTGAGCTATTTCAAGAACACACATTGGTGCAGATCAGCAAAATGCAGAAAGCTTAAGTATTTATAATTTTTAACCCTTTCAGCGCCAAATATATAAATATGACCTCTTCTGACGGCTTAAAATACCACCCATTTAAACTAAGAAAGAGTTTTACCTCGTAGGCTTTCCAAAATAAGCGGATGGCATAAATCAAAGATCAGACTGCTGTGCAGTCTGATCTTGATCTATGCCGTCCCCATAAGCCCCTGTTTTCGCCTGTGGAAATGCCTCTGGCCCTGAAAGGGTTAAATGAATCATTTTTGTAGTTTTATATTCAAACAAGGTCATGTCGAAAACTAACAATTTCTATCTTATGATTTCGGTAAAAATAGTGCGAAAAACATGGACCACATAAATGAAGAAAATACGATTGCTTGGAAACTCATTTCCTTTTCAATTAATCTTCATATTTAGTTATCTTGAAATTATCCCATAGATATTTGTATAGAATTATGAAAACATGCGGTTATTTTGTTTTCTCAATTTACATTAGGACAGTGGCACAGATACAGTAACTACGTCCCCTCTAAGAACAGTTATGCTTTGTCAGATGAATTCCAGATACACTAAGAAATATCAGTTGTTTGGATATCAAGAAAAATATTGCGGAAGAAATCTGCATCTAATTTGCAATCATGCGGGAAAATCAGGACAATTACGTGGGAAAAATCATTATTCATTCATTAAGAAAAAGACCAAACAAGAGATAAAGACGATCAATCAAGTAAAACATCAATATGATACCAAAAACTAGTAATAATGACAACAGACATTATGGCAAGCGGTTTTACTGTTTGTTTTATAAATGATCCGTCGAAAAACTGCAGAAACATTTAGTTTAGATGTTTGGAATTGTATAAATGAAGAGAACAAAAAAAAACAGAAGAGAGAACAACTCATGTTTGAAAAAATAAGGAATGTAGGTAAATCTACACAACTCAGAAGTTTGGAGAGGCGAGGCTGGAGGATTAGCAGTCGCATAAAGACCCCTCAAACATCAAATTCTAACCGTATGTGATTGCAGAACATGCCAAAACTGATACGCATACCTACACGGAAAGATAAAAATTGTTACAGCACAACAAAATTGCAAATTTGTACCGAACTAGAACTGTCACGAAGCGGAAAAATACCGCCCCCACACCAGCACCTTGTCAGTGAATCAGCACAATCAGAGAACGGAAAATATTATCAAAACAAAGCTCACCCATGACCGTGACCGTGACCTTTAACCCATGTGTCCCCAACACAAGAGGGCACCTCCTTGGGTCATGAGCAACACTTGTATACAGTTTCAGGGTCCTAGGTAAAATGCCTTTTGAGTAAGAGCACGGAAACGATTTTTAAACAAAGTTCACCCGTGACCTTGACCTTTGACTCATGCAACCCAAATACAATAGGGCGCCTTCTTGGGTCATGGGCAACACTTGTATAAAATTTCAAGGTCCTAGGTCAAACGGCTTTTGAGTTAGAGCACGGAAACGAAAAGATGGACAGATTGACGGACAGACAGACAGACAGACAGACAGACATGATGAAACCAGTATGCCCCCATCTACTTCGTAAGTGGAGGATATAAAGATTAAACAAGAAAGACCTTAAAAAAAGAGAAAGAGATAGATGGCATAAGAGGTATTCGGAAATGAATATTGAAACTCTGTGGGGTTCAATATGAAAAGAGATAGTTAAAGGCCCAATAGCGGCAAAGAAAACACAGATGTTAAAATGCATTTACATTTAAATCATACCATTCAAAAGAATGGAAAATATTGTGAAGATGGCAATCTGTTATTGTGTTGTCAGTCCAAGTATTAGTCGCTGGCAGAAAAACAAATTTTAAAATCAGGCATTTACATTTAAATGCATTTTTAACATCCGCTTTGTTTGCCTTTAACAGCTATTGTTACTTTAGGGTAATCACGCCAATTAGTGCCTCTTTTTCCTCATTGTTTTCTGTATTATTGAAAAGTTAAATTCAACTATAACTGGACAAGAAGCTTCTGCTACTAAGAGGGGTATGTTGTGTTTATTCTAGAGCGGAACAGCAGGGCGCGCATGATCATTTTGTGTGGACTGGCAGTCACCGGGTATGAATTTCTTGGAGCAGAGCAAATGTAAATATGTACAACAAACGCTTGCATTACGACCCTCTCGCTTCGAATGCACGTCACATCATACCTTTAATCGAAATTTTACTGCAAACATTTGTGTACCCGTGACAAGCATGAAATCTTGACAGAATAGGTAGACGGAATAGGTGACCCAAATAGATAGGATATCTAAAACACTTATATTTCAAAATTGATAACATGCTGAAATAGATCTTAATTTGTCGGATAGTCTTTTACCCCTCTTCTGTTGGACATACATTCGGACTACAAGGTAAAACTTATGACGACCACACTTTTTTTTTTCTCAAATGATAACAAGAGATGTTTGTAAAACATGTATGCCCCCCTAATGGCATCCAATTCTACATATAACATGTGATTGTAAACTGTTAAGTTCAAAGTGTAAAAACGAACAAAGGGTAATTACTCAAAAATTATTAATGATAAATTAACAATTCTTGGGCATTGCACTTCCCATTTATGTGAACTATCAACTTATAAGGTTTCATGATTTTACCTCACATACTTTTTGAGTTATGCTCCGGAAAAAAATTAAGTACGAAAATCAACAAAGGGCAATAACTGCAAAAATATAACGGGCAGAGTTATGGTTCTTGTGCAATGCACTTCTCCTGAATAAGATCTATCCACATGTAAAGTTTCAAGATGATATCTGAAAAACCTTTTGAGTTATGCTCCGGACAAAAATTAAGTATGAAAATCAACAAAGGGCAATAACTCCAAAAATATGATGGGCAGAGTTATGGTTCTTGTGCACTGCACTTCTCCTTAATAAGATTAATCCACCTATGAGGTTTCAAGGTGATATCTGAAATACTTTTTGAGTTATGCTCCGGACAAAAATTAAGTATGAAAATCAACAAAGGGCAATAACTCCAAAAATATGATGGGCAGAGTTATGGTACTTGTGCACTGCACTTCTCCTTAATGAGATCTATCCACCTATGAGGTTTCAAGATGATACCTGAAATACTTTTAGAGTTATGCTCCGGACAAAAATTAAGTATGAAAATCAACAAAGGGCAATAACTCCATAAATATGATGGGCAGAGTTATGATTCTTGTGCACTGCACTTCTCCTTAATGAGATCTATCCACCTATGTAGTTTCAAGATGATACCTGAAATACTTTTTGAGTTATGCTCCGGACAAAAATGTGGTCGACGGACGGACCGACCGACGGACCGACCGACAAGTGCAAAGCAATATACCCCCGCTTCTTCGAAGGGGGGCATAATTAATTTCCTAAAGATTCGGACACTAAACAAATAAAATTTTTCCCCTATCCTAATATATCGGCGAATTATGGTCTTGTCAAGGTAGTCAACGTCATTTTAAAACATTCCTGACATCTTCTGATCAATAAATATGTGCGACGTGTAAACTGGTTTGTGTTGTTACTAAAGCACTATACTTGCTCTACTATATGACGGCTAAATTTCGGAAAATCGACTATGAGATGAGAGCACCCTGTCGTCGTTTTGCACAGCACCCCCGACACATTAATTAGGTCAAACCCGGTATTTAAGTGAGAACAGGTAAATTAAAGAAGAAAAAGTATTTTGTTTTAAATTGCAAATAATGTATGAAAATAAAAACAAGTTAATATTTTATTGTGTTCATCTGTATGCCCTGCTTACATTTAACTCTGTACCAGAGGAAAAATCCGACTTATCAAGTGAATTTTAAGTTTATCATTATGCTTTTAATACACTTACACGGGTTTAACAGCGCCATTAACACCTATTTGACTCTGGCACTGAAAGTAAGCAGTACATAACAAAAATATCATCAAATTTTAGGAAGTAAATGCTATAGAGAGTGACAATAAAGACTTCAATCTATAGCAGGAGCTCTTTCCATACTATTTGACTTCAGTTTGTCAGATGAAATTTAGTCTACTGTATTATGCACACTTCAAAAAGTACATTCCAAGCATAGTCTACTGCCAGACGATGTGATTTCTGTTCTATAGATACAAAGATTTACAGAAGCCTTTTCGAGTTATGTCTCTGTGTGTTTTTTTTTTTTTTGAAAAGATCAATTTTAAAACCTCTCCAGCCCTGCGTCTGTTGAACAATATAGTGTATGTGAGACAAATTTTTAGACAGATGCACCGAATAGCTCTTGGTCGGTTCACATGAGGCATCTGCCTCTCTCCGTAGATATTCAGACATTTATCTCATGTTGTTTACGATTAGACTCTGCTTGGAATGTATTTTTTAACGTGTGTGTAATGCAGTAGGCCAAATTTCATCTGACCAGTTGAAGTTCGAATTGTGGAAGGAGATCCTGCTGTAAATTGAATGCCATTATCGTCATTCTCTATAGCATTGGTTATAATGATTTATAGAGATATTTTCGTTATGTCCTGCTTACTTCAAGTGCTAGAGTTAGCGTCATATATTCAGCTGGCCTAAACGGGCCTATGTGCGTGCCCATCTATTACATCAATATACAGTCGTTGCTACCTTGGCGCTTACTAACACCTTAGCAAATGGATTCGTTGAAAAAAAAAATAAACGTACTTCTTTGATGCAATACAATTCTGCTCATTACTATACAGCCTATACATATCTTAGACTCACCAGTCAAGTAGCAGCAGCTTCTTTGAAAAATATATCTGTCTGAAAATTTAATTTCAATAATTCGGAAAAAAAAAAAGGTGTGGTTACCTTAATTATCTCTCTTCATATTGAACT
The DNA here is from genome assembly GCA_945859785.2 of Tridacna gigas. NCBI lineage: Eukaryota > Metazoa > Mollusca > Bivalvia > Cardiida > Cardiidae > Tridacna > Tridacna gigas. The sequence continues at coordinate 27,193,033 of OX244030.2, forward strand.
CCAGTAGAGTTTCAATATTCATTTCCGAGTACCTCTTGTGCCGTCTATCTTTTTTTTTTATTTTTCAAAGGTCACTCTTGTTTAATCTTTCGGTACAAATTTGAAGATTTTGTCGTGCTGTCACAATGCTTTTCTTTCCATGTAGGTATGCGTAACAGTTTGGGCATGTTCTGCAATCATATAGTATTAAAATTTGATGTTCCCGAGGTCTTTATGTTACTGCTTATTCTCCAGCCTCGCCTTTCCAAACTTCTGGGTTGTGTAGATTGACCTACATTCCTTATTATTTCAAATAACAGTTGCCCTTTTTCTTTTCTTTTCATTTAAAAAAATATTATGAACATCTAAACTAAATTTACTGCAGTTTTTCCGAAGGATCATTCATAAAGCAAATGGTAAAACCGCTTGTCATAACGTCTGTAATTATAATTGCGAGTGTTTGGTATCATACTGATACTTTACTTGATTGATATTCTCTGTCTTCTGTATGGTCTTTTCTCAATGAACAAATTACCATTTTTCTCACGTTATTGTCATGATTTTCCATGTTTGCATGTCATTTGAATATCGCAATGACTGAGCACGACCTGGATGATTGGCATGTAAACAGCAAATTTCCTTTGAGTAAAAAGAAAAGATAGGAAATGTAAGCAACTGATGGAGTAAACCTGTAAGTAATTAAAAGATCAAATTTTAAAACAGTATCACTCGGCAGTGCCCTTATAATGTTACTTGAAAGTGTTTTCCTGATAGATCTACTTTGTAATTTAACTGAAAGTTTTGTAATTATTTTTATTGTTTGTATCCCTATTGTCATTCTCCCGATCACCATATAATTGCTTGTATGTGATGGAGTTGTTTCCTTAAATGATTTTAACAATCATTCATCGGTTTGCTTTTAGAAGGTTGATCTAATTATTTTCCCGCTGAAAATCAAATATCATACAAAAAAATTCACTCCGTGCTATGTTACCCATTTGGTGTATTTGATTTCCACTTCCCTATATACGAAGACCCCATCTGGTATGTATACACAAAGTCCCCGTTTGGTATACACAAAATCCCCGATTGGTATGTGTACACAAAGTCCCCGTTTGGTATGTATACACAAAGTCCCCGTTTGGTATACACAAGGTCCCCGTTTGGTTTACACAACTTGGTTCCCCATTTTGCTTGTAAAAATTTCAGTTGGAAAATCTTCAAATTAGGATGTTTTTTACAACTAGAAACGAATTAAGCAGCCCTAAAACCGTCAAATTCTTCATCTGAGTTGCTCATGATGATCGGAAATACAGGTCCCCGATTGGTAGGTTTAGAGCTTAGGTCCCCGTTTGGGACGTTTTACAAGTATGTGTGTGTGTGTGGTTGGGAGCCATGTTCTGTGAAAAAGGCGCTTGATGCATTCCGCCCAGGCCATCATGGGTCGAAACTTTTTGCTATTTGGCAATTTTCTGCAAGTCCAAATGACAATTCTACCCCAGGATTCTGCCTGTTGATAGACAAAAGGGACTTTATGGATCCATAATTATGCTACAACTTATTTGGTACCAGGCACCATGAAGATGCATAGCTCATATATAAAAAAAAATATAACATAATTCAAGGATCAGGAAGTAATCATGCCTGTCAATATCGACATAGGAAAAAACTGGATCCAGTATAGTTCAAATCTGGCAAAACACAGAATTTAATCAGAAACAACAGTAAACATATAATGTTCAGCATAAAATTTTACAAATGTACAATTTTAAAATCAGGCAAAAAGTAAACAAAAGATACTGTGACCTGGCATTACTTTCCACCTTTTTTTGAAATTAATTTCTTTGTTTGAGTGACTAACACTTCGCCCAACCATGCAATAACAGATTGTCAACTATAATAATTTCCATACTTTTAGGTGGCATGATTTGAATTTAACTGCATTTTAACACCTGCTTTGTTTACTTTTGGCAGCTAGTGTTACTTTAATATTCTGGCTGAAATGGGCTACAGCCTAGAGCAGCAAAATGTACAACATACTTTCTGTCTGATTTAGTACCCATGAACTTTGTTTGGATTGTTTCCATGGAAAAATGATTTTGCCTTGAAATTTTCTGGAAATCTCATCAAATGTACTATAACAAAGATGTGTGTTTCTTCCATTGCTATGTATTCACATTTTGAAAATTGATGACTTTCAGTGCTGAGCTCTTTACCTCTTTCCCAAACTACAGAATTTCACACTTGCCAAATCTGAAAGCATAATTTATAGACTACAAATTAAAGGTGGCCTATGGATAGAAGCCATCTTTGAAGGTGTAGAAAAGGCTTCTTTCCCAGGGTCGTTAAAAGTCGGGATTGTGTGGTAAAGAGTTAACTTGCTCAGAGTTTGAGATGAGCTAAAAAGAATTCACAAATGACATATTATGTATAAGCAGTGCAAACTGTCATTTTTTTTCTCTCTTTCTTATTCTAAAAGCTGTCAAGATAGGTAATGATTACAGTGGTTAAGTAGCTTGTAATGGCATACTTTAGCACTGAAGCAAGAAAGTTAACATAGTAATGCTACAGTGTTGCTGTCAGTAATTTTTTTCGTGAGATTCACCTGTGGCCCCATATGCTTTTCAAAAATAATAGGAACCAAAGGGTGGTTTTGCAGAGAGTATAGATCAAGAATAGACTGCACAGAGCATGCAGGCAGATGCTGGATCAACCCTGCTTGCTATTAAGAGATTTCTGCAGAAAAAGCCATGAAATCTATCTATCTGGTGCTTATACTTGACTGAAAATTACCTAGGACTGATATTAACCAAACATTCTAATTCCATTCACAATTCTAAATTCTATGACATTTTTAGCCATCTGAATGTTTCAGCCATCCACATGGCTTGCTTCAGAATATAGATTGATTGAATGGCATTTTACACCGCTTCCAACGTTATTTCACTTACATCACAGCAACAGCTAATATATTCATGTATGTCCTGGGTTTCACCAGTACCAGGCTAAGTGTTTTGCCCCTGAAGTAACTGCCACGTAAAGCCCAGTGCTTCCAGTGAGCCTCGAACTTGAGGCATCCAGATAACAAGTCCTACACTTTAACTCTGAGCCACGCAGGACCTTGGAATTTAGAACTAGCACTTCAGTTTGAATGTCAGAAAATATGGCCTCTGATAACTTTAACCCTTTACCAAACAATAACATGTTTTACAATCCTTTTGAAAAAAAGGACTTTAGAAAACATTGTGGGAAAAGGAGAAAATACTGGTAACCAGCATCTTCTCCTTTTTCCACCATGTTTTCTACCGTATCAAAATGAGAAATCCTCATTTTAGCAACATTTTGGTAATGCTGGTAACCAGCATTTTCTCCTTTTCCCACAGTGTTTTCTATCCTATCCCAAAGAGGAATTGTTATTTTAGCAACATTTAATTTGTCATCTGCCCATGTCTTTAATTTGGTCCAGTCAAAATTTTGTCATTTGGTAAATATTTAACAAAAATAACATGACATAGAATGATACCTCCTCTTTGATTTCCACCCGATCCACATACCGGTATGCCAATGTTTCACTAGATCCCTCCATTGATTTCTCATCATGATCATCACTTTTATTTTCTAATGTCTGATACTGACTCTGCCTTCCAAAGACAGACATCTTCCTGTAGCGTATGGCCAAACTCTTTAGATCCATTGTTTTTTATACACGGCTTTTACAGATCTATTTTTGTATAATAATATTTATAAACTTCCTTATTACTGTTGATCTCTGCACATGATAGAAAATCATCTAACCCTATTCTATTCCAATAACAAAACAACATATTCTGAAAACAGTCTTCCAAGTAAGCTTCTTAAGGTAACACTGGTGCATTGAAACACAATTTCTCTGAGTTCATCTTATCTCCCTCACTTGTTTCCGAGAAATACTGACCGACATCGGAGAAAAATGTTGACATTAATTTACTAGTTGATGGAGTAATATTATTTTTCAAAGAAATTTTATTTACAGAAAAAGAAGAGATTGTTTGACTGCTGGATGCTAATCATCAACACATTATAAATATTACTACATATATGAGGTCAACTGTTACACTTGTTGTGACAAAAGTGGTCAGGAAATTAAGAGTCCTGATGATCCTTGGCTTAAAGCTCAATCATTCATTAGAGTTTATCATGATTATTATATAGCTTAAAATTCATTCCAACACTTACATACTAAAACCATAATCTGCAGGACCTCTAAAACGTTTTTTGGTGAAACATGAACTTTTTATACAAAAGAAAGCAATAATCTCCCATATTTCTATACTAAACACTCTATGTATTCCTGGGTATTTATCGATGCTTTACCAAACAATCCAGCATTTCACAACCTCAGAGAAGAAAAGTTTTTAAAGCAATATGGGAAAAGGAGAAATTGCTGGTAACCATCATTTTCTTTATTTCTCAGACTGGTTATTCCTTTTCCAGTCCCTTTTTAACCAATATGCTTTCAAAATGACTAAGTCTAAAAGACTGGTAAAAGGTTAACCCTTTCCCAAACGATAAATTTTAGACTGGTCCAAATTGAAAAAGTTTGCAGAAAACAATTTTAAATTAGATGAAAACGACAGAAAGTTCTCCAGAAGGGTAGAAAACACTGTGGGAAAAGGAGAAACTGCTCGTTACGAGCAATTTCTCCTTTTCCCACAGTGTTTTCAAAAGACTTGTACTGCAGACACGTGAAAACCAGGGCTTGTTTGGGAAAGGGTTAACCAATTGCTGTACAGGCTTATTATGGACCAATCAGAACACAGAAAATGTACAAGCAACCAAAGAAAAATGATTTAAAGAAAGAAATAAACTACTTTTCTTTTTCACTGTATGGGAAACAATGATAGAACAGCATAATTGCTTGTTACAACTGATTCCTCTGTCTTATTGTTTTTATGGACTTTATACTACTGCAGTGTAAAAAGTCATACGAGTAACCCATTCCTGCACCAATACAGGGTTTTACGGACTAAAAGTAGAAAGGAAAGTATCAGTGAAAACCTTGGTATTGCTTTTCACAAGCATTGGCTCCTTGTCCCTAACTGTATTTTAATCAATCACCTGCTGACCAAATTATTTTCATCTCACTGTTTCTCAAATGTGCTAGTTGTGTAAGTATTAGGACACATCTAAGCCAGGTTGTGTGCAATTGGTAAACAAACTGAAAGCTGTGGATGTAGATATAGGATCTCTGCACTTCAAAACTATCACGCCCTGGTAAGCCTTTCACAGCCATTGGTAATATATGAAATTTTGCAAACAGGGCATAGATCAAGATCAAACTGCATGGATTATAATCTGTATCCATCCATTCCTTATTATATTGCTTTATTATATTGCTTTAGGTAGATATAAAGCACTTATGAACCTATAGTGACTTCATGGAGCATCAAGAATATACACTACAATCTAATCACAAATGTAAAGTTACCATTAAGCTATGATGTTAAGGACCATTACTGGCACAAGATCTTTATAGTAACTGTCCCTAACTTACCCAAGTTTCATGAAGATGGCCATACTGTTTTTGAGCTTTCAGATGATCCAGATTCAGAGGGGCTGACAGACAGATTCTCTTTAAATTAGATGGACGGACTGTACAGATGGAAAACAAATGTATTGTAAAACAAGAACATGCAAACAGAGAAAAATCTTCACATATTCTCCAAGTAGAAAAATATATTTTAGTGCAGGGAAAAATTGTTAGCAAGAATCTTTCCATTTACCACTGCATTCTTGATACAAGACTGCATCCAGATATGTCTCCATGAAGCAGTGGGATAAGTGTAGAAGGTTAACGTCACAACTTACAAATTCACTTTGGGCTTTTCCTGCTAGAAGTTTATCTATTTTTGTTCACTCGGTATTTAACACATTACCATACAAATACTCAAATTTAAGGTATACCCTGATATAGGGGGCTTCAGAAAGAGTGAGAAACAAAGGAACAGTTTGTTACTGGCAAATCAGCAATTTAACTCACTCTCCCTTTCATGCTTTTCCAACTTTTTCCCTTCAAATAATCCTATGAATGTTAACTAAGTGCTATTTGTACATGTTTTATGGTATATTGAAAAGCAGCCTGTACTGTAATGGGTTATCCCTTCAGCATTGACAAAATTTTAGACTGATATAAACTGAGAGCAATTAAAGATGACAAATTAAATATGGTTCCAAAGAGGAAATTTATTTTATAAAGGGTAGAAAACATGTGGGAAAAGGAGAAAATGCTGGTTAGCATTTTCTCCTTTTCCTACAATGTCTTGACAGGCCTATTTTCTCATAGTCAATTAAACTCCAGACTGTTTAGTAAAGGGTTAAAATTTTAGCTTTTGTTTTATTTCACAGCTGATCAAAAAAACAGAGTGAGCAACAAACCTATTAAAGTTCTTAAATTTATCCAGATTGAGAGCATAATTATACAGAAAGCAAATCAATGTGGTTAAATTAATGAAATTTGCTATTTAATGGCAAGAAAACAATATGGGAACAGTAGAAAATGCTGTTTAGCTGGATTTTCTCTTTTGCCCATAATGTTTTCAAAAGCCTTCTTTTGTTTGGTATTGTCTAAACCAAGCATCCAATCACACTCCCACAAGACGTACAAAATATTCTGTACTGAATGATAGATTTAAATTTTTGAAAAAAATAATTGACAAAATCAGTATGACAAATTTACAAATTTCTTGACATGTCAGACTTCGAAAAACCCACCTGTCTGCTCGTATTGACAGAAAAAAATGGATCTGGACAAGTTACATTTTCTAAGCAATTGTCCTGCAGGATGAGTAGCTTTGCTAAGGGCAGATCAAACAAAACTATCGAAGGGGAATTCCAGATAAATATCTGTGAAATCTGAAGACCAATATCCATACAAACCAACAAAGTACTGATCATTTATTTGTCCTTAACAGTGCTAAGACAAAAACGAAAATGACTTTTCATACTAAGCATGTGTGATGTCCACAATGTATGCAGCACCAGAAAAGATTTCAATCTTGCTTAGAATAATGTGAGTAAGAAAATTTTAACTTTCCGTCAGAGTAAAAGTATTGTAACAAATTCTAAAACAGTTGAATATGATCAATATAAGGATCCATCTTGGTTTTGTCTTTCTCTCACATTATATTTAAGAAATACAGATTTGAAATAAATTACTCACCAATGAGAAAATATCAAAACGAAAATGTGAACAAAGGCACCCATTGCGAATCAAAAACCTTTATACAAAAATGTTGTCTGCTACTGGCCAGAACCTCAAGTATTTTATTTGGTAATATGTGTGTTTATTTGCTACCTTGACTAAAAAGAAGGACAAGTGATACAAATAAGAAGGACAAGAACATTTCTAATTCACTTGCCCTGCAGGATGAGTGAGTTTTGGAAAATTCTTCGATCTCTGCATGTGTGACATAAGAACATTTCTATTTATCAAAAAATGGTTTTCTTCCTAGTCTCTCCTGGCTTGTTGATTCCTAGGAAATTATCCTACAAAACATTGATAATCAACATGAATTATGGTTGAGTAACAACAAAAAGAATGAAACAAAAGTGAAATTGCTGGTCTCCTGCAATTTCTTTATTTGCTGCAACATTTTTTTCAAATGTGATCTAACTGTCTGTGGCAACATTTAAATCTTTGTCAGCTGTTGATGTGATAACTTTTCGGTGCACAACAACCCTGACAGAAAGAGCTTTTTAAAATATTGTGAGGAAAAGGAGAAAATGCTGGTTACATGCATTTTCTCTTTTTCCCACAATTATTCCTAGCCCTCTCAGATACAAATCTCATCCTGCTGAAGTCAAAAGGTCAATATCCATTTCACAAAGGGTTTCACCTATTACCACACAATCCCATTCTGAAGAGGAATGATTGTAAACATAATTATGAAAAGTGTTTTCCCTTTTTCGGTAATGTCTCTACTCTACAAAAGTAAAGTTGCTCATTGTGAGCCATATACATGTACTTCAATTATTCAATTTCTAAATTTGTCATTTACAAAATTCATATCTGGCAAAGAGTCTGAAATTCAAAGCAAAATGATGATACAAAAGGGGAAGAGCATATTAAAAAATGTAGGGCAGAGATATTACAACAATGTGATAATGATTCATATTCATGTCATATCATCCTTTTTGACTTTATCACGACACTATGCTCATTTTTTTCCCTTTACAACAGGATCTGCAAACTTCCTGTTTCCACCATCAAGTACTGATACAGATTATTTTGTTTGTTATTTGTTCAATATTTGTGTGTGTGGTTTTTGTTTGTCCTTAACATCATTTTCAATTTAATTTGTTAAATTATAGTGAGGGGAAGCGGGATGATCTGTGCACCTCAATCCATACATCCATTGTTTATTCTTGTAAGTACCATGCACATCACTTTCAAAGCCAGTGGCTGCTTTCCAACATAAAGCTGATCAAATTTGTGAAGTAATAACCATATTAATACAACACACTGGCCACCTTAATCACCCAAACAGTTATTTTCGGCAGTTGCCTATTGTTGCAGCTAGATTGCCAATGATTTTTCATTAGACTTTTTTAAATTTCTCTTTATCTATCACACAAGAGTGCTGTCTGCCCTGTTTGCATTGTTGGTGATGATGTCCAAACTACAACCATACAGAGAATGATGATGTTTTTAGCCTTTTAACCCTTTACAACACAATCCTGAGTTTGACAATCCTGTGGAAGAGGGCTTTTGAAAACATTGGGAAAAGGAGAAAATGCTGATAACTACTATTTTCTCCCTTTCCCAAAATCTTTTCTACCCTTTCAACAACAGATTCCAATGTTTCAGTCACATTCAATTTGTCTTATGCAAACGGACAATTCTAATATGATGTCATCTAGTACAGAGTTATGTAACCTCCTCTAAGCCTTCCCTTTGCAATAATTGGTGACCATAAGGCTACCACACTGTGTCCTTGGGGTTTCCATGAAAACCTCCCCCAATACTCCATACTGCACACCATCCACTGTAACTGCTACTGTAACACATTATTGTAACATGCTGGCATTCTCTAGACAATTTCATTCCTTGTCTGCTCTTTAATTTGTGAGGATGTGTATTTAACCCTTGTTTTAACAACCCCAGAAGAGTAGGCTTTTGAAAAGATTGTGGCAAAAGGAAAATAATGCTAGTAGCCAGCTTTTTCTCCTTTTCCCACAATATTTTCTATCATTTCTGAGACAAAATCCAAAATTTTGGCCACATCAAATTTATTGTCTACAAATGATTTCCATTTGGACAGGTCTCAATATTTGTCGTCTGGTGAAAGAGTTGATCAAAAGGCAGAAAGCTCTATCATGCTGATGATGGTGTTATGGAATCATGGTTTAACCCACCATTGTCTTTGCCCTACTCTTCTCTTTCTTCAATCAGGCTTTGCCGAGCCCCAGTAGCACATCTGGTAGCATACAAGACTTAAGACAAGAGATCTTTGTAAAACATGTATGCCCCCCTAATGGCATCCAATTCTAAATATAACATGTGATTATAAACTGTTAAGTTCAAAGTGTAAAAACGAACAAAGGGTAATTACTCAAAAATTATTAATGATAAATTAACAATTCTTGAGCACTGCACTTCCCATTTATGTGAACTATCAACTTATAAGGTTTCATGATTTTACCTCACATACTTTTTGAGTTATGCTCCGGAAAAAAATTAAGCACGAAAATCAACAAAGGGCAATAACTGCAAAAATATAATGGGCAGAGTTATGGTTCTTGTGCAATGCACTTCTCCTGAATAAGATCTATCCACATGTAAAGTTTCAAGATGATATCTGAAAAACCTTTTGAGTTATGCTCCGGACAAAAATTAAGTATGAAAATCAACAAAGGGCAATAACTCCAAAAATATGATGGGCAGAGTTATGGTTCTTTTGCACTGCACTTCTCCTTAATAAGATTAATCCACCTATGAGGTTTCAAGGTGATATCTGAAATACTTTTTGAGTTATGCTCCTGACAAAAATTAAGTATGAAAATCAACAAAGGGCAATAACTCCAAAAATATGATGGGCAGAGTTATGGTACTTGTGCACTGCACTTCTCCTTAATGAGATCTATCCACCTATGAGGTTTCAAGATGATACCTGAAATACTTTTAGAGTTATGCTCTGGACAAAAATTAAGTATGAAAATCAACAAAGGGCAATAACTCCATAAATATGATGGGCAGAGTTATGATTCTGGTGCACTGCACTTCTCCTTAATGAGATCTATCCACCTATGTAGTTTCAAGATGATACCTGAAATACTTTTTGAGTTATGCTCCGGACAAAAATGTGGTCTACGGATGGACCGACCGACGGACCGACGGACCGACGGACAAGTGCAAAGCAATATACCCCCACTTCTTCGAAGGGGGGCATAATAAGGTGGTGGCTGGTTAGAATCCCAATCTCATCCAATTTCTTTCAGAGGATTGATGATAGTCATTGCAACAGGATTCATTTCTCTTAACAATGCATTTGCAAAAAGTATCGACCCAACTCAGCCTGTGCAATCTTTGTGCAGGCTGACCTTGGCTGAAACTTTTTGCTTTTGGTAAATATTCTGCATGTAAAAGGACCAGTGTAACCTCATCATTCAGTTAACTCTTTACCACACAATCCTGACTTTTAACAACCCTAAGATAGAGGCCTTTTGAAAACATTGTGGGAAAAGGAGAAAATGCTGGTAACCAGCATTTTCTCCTTTTCCAACAATGTTTTCTGTCCTTCCCAAAATAAATTTCAACTTTTGAGTCACATTTACTTTGTCATCCGCAATTGCTTTGAATATTAACAAGTCCAAAATTTTGTCATTCGGTAAAGAGTTAAGTTGTTATACAAAACATTTTATGGATCTGTAATACTGTGTGATAACTTGCTTTGTATAATGTATTATGGAGATGCATTAAGCCCCCTTTTACCAGGGAATGGCTCAAATGGTAATCATGTAACTGCATCTTTGACCACAACATTGCTAAATGAATGACTCATCCTATGTATCATTGACTTATATGGTAATGCAGTTTTAAGTAGTGCCTTTTATCATTATGAATGTACTTTATACAGCCTTTAATGTTCAACAAACAATAAAATTTTAGACAAGTCCAAACTGAAAGCATTTGCAGACAACAAATTGAATGTAGACACATAATGATTTCTGTCCTTGATAGGGTAGAAAATTTGTAGCAAAGGAAGAAAATGCTGGTTACCATCATTTTCTCCTTTTCTCACAACGTTTTCAAAAGCCATTAAGTACTTCTTTTTCAGGATCCTTAAAACTCAGGACTGTAGTAAAAATACACTTTTCTTTATAATACAGATTAATTAAATGATGTTTTATGTCACTTTCAACATTATCACAGGGACAGCTCACATACTCAAGTATATCCTGGGTTTCATCAGTACTACTAGGCTAGGGCTCTGCAGTGTGTTGCTGAAAAACACTTCCATTTAAAAAATCCAGTGCTTCAAGTGAGGATCAAACCTGTGGCCTTCAGTTTACAAGTCTTACACTTTACCAATGAGCTACAGAAACCCACTTTTCTTCATGAAAATGCCAAGCCCCCATAGCTCAGTTGGTTGTGTACAGGACTTGAGAACAGGAGGTCGCTGGCCAATTTCTTTCCAAGGACTGATGATAGTCATTGCGACAGGATTCATTCCTCTCTCACCGCTGACCGTTGTTTTGACTGTGGCTATGTGGAAAAGCAGCCATTGTGCGGAGTACTGGTAAAAGAAACTCCAGGAAAGCATGGATAGGTGCACTGGCCACTGCGATATAACTGAAATAATGTTGAAAACAACATTAAACACCATACAATCAATCAATCAATCTTCATGAAAATCTTGCTCTTGACAAAGTTTTCAAGCATTTTGACAAGTAGAGAACTGAAAGAATGTAGAAACTGTTGAAGGAAAGCCCACTGTACCATTTTTGAATGGTATGGAAAACATTATAGTAAAAGGAACAAGTGCTTATACACAACAACAATATCCCATACAGAACAAATATTGAGTGAAATAATAGTAACAGAAACTCCAGGAAAGCATGAATGTGTGCACTAGCCCCAGAAACATAACAGTTTTTATTGCAATACATGTAATATTGAAAAACGCATTAACCCTTTACCACACAATACAAAGTTTTAACAACCCTGAAAAGGAGCGTTTTTGAAAACATTGTGGAACAAGAGCGGCAAATTGTCGCAAGATACGCCCGTCTTACCCCAAGTTGTAAAGTTGGGGCATAATAATGATAAAGGGGAGGTATAGAAAAATAGTAGTGCAGAATATTTTTTTTACTGTTGATTGAAGATAATGGCAGTGTATTTGTGTTGACGGAACTCTTGTTTATTATTGTATTACTATTAACTCTTTACCACACAGCAAAAGTTTGGACTAGTCCAAATTGAAATCATTTGCAGTTGACAAACTAAATGTAACTCAAAAATTGAAATTTGGTTTGGAAAGGGTAGAAAACACTGTGGGAAAAGGGGAAAAGGAGAAAATGCTGGTGCATAAAAAATAAGCAATTTATATTTCATGTGCACTGCACTACCCCTTGATGAGATGTATCCAGCCCTAAAATTTCATAACCCGAGGTAGTATAGTTTGAGAGATATGCATCATACAAAATTCAAGTTCGAAAAAAAAACAAGAAAGGGCTATAACTGAAAAATTAAGCAAGCAAGAGTTGAAATTTATATGCACAGCACTTCCCGTTTATGGAATGTATCCACGCATGAAATTTCATATCCTTAGCTAGTATAGTTCTGAAGATATGCACTGGACAAAATTAAAGTTTCAAAATAAAGAAAGAGCAATAAGTCAAAAATTAAGCAAGAGTTATGGTTCATGTGCACTGCACTCCCAGTTGATGAGATCTATCTACGCATGAAATTTCATAGCCATAGGTAGTATAGTTTTGGAGATATGCTCGAAACAAAATTAAAGTATGAAAATAAGTCAAAAATTAAGGAAGGAAGAGTTATGATTCCTGTGCACTGCACTCCCCCTTAATGAGATGTATGCAGGCATGAAATTTCATAACCCTAGGTAGTATAGTTTTGGAGATATTCACCGGAGAAAATGCAAGTATGAAAAAGAAGAAAGGGCAATAACTGAAAAATTGAGGAAGCAAGAGTTATGATTCCTGTGCACTGCACTCCCCGTTAATGAGATGTATGCAGACATGAAATTTCATAACCGTAGGTAGTATAGTATTGGAGATATTCACCGGACAAAATTCAAGTATGAAAAACAACAAAGGGCAATAAATGAAAAATTAGGGAAGCAAGAGTTATGATTCCTGTGCACTGCACTCCCCCTTGATGAGATCTATCCATGCATGAAATTTCATAACCGTAGGTAGTATAGTTTTGGAGATATGCTCCGGACAAAATTCAAGTATGAAAAACAACAAAGGGCAATAACTCAAAAATTAAGGAAGCAAGAGTTATGATTCCTGTGCACTGCACTCCCCCTTGATGAGATCTATCCACTCATGAAATTTCATAACCCTAGGTAGTATAGTATTGGAGATATTCACCGGACAAAATTCAAGTATGAAAAACAACAAAGGGCAATAACTCAAAAATTAAGGAAGCAAGAATTATGATTCCTGTGCACTGCACTCCCCCTTGATGAGATCTATCCACTCATGAAATTTCATAACCCTAGTTAGTGTAGTATTGGAGATATTCACCGGACAAAATTCAAGTATGAAAAACAACAAAGGGCAATAACTCAAAAATTAAGGAAGCAAGAGTTATGATTCCTGTGCACTGCACTCCCCCTTGATGAGATCTATCCACTCATGAAATTTCATAACCCTAGGTAGTATAGTATTGGAGATATTCACCGGACAAAATTCAAGTATGAAAAACAACAAAGGGCAATAACTCAAAAATTAAGGAAGCAAGAGTTATGATTCCTGTGCACTGCACTCCCCCTTGATGAGATCTATCCACTCATGAAATTTCATAACCCTAGGTAGTATAGTATTGGAGATATTCACCGGACAAAGTTCAAGTATGAAAAACAACAAAGGGCAATAACTCAAAAATTAAGGAAGCAAGAGTTATGATTCCTGTGCACTACACTCCCCCTTGATGAGATCTATCCACACATGAAATTTCATAACCGTAGGTAGTATAGTTTTGGAGATATGCTCCGGACAAAGAACTGGACGCCGCCCGCCCGCCATGGGTGATCCCATAATACGTCCTGTCTTCGACGGGCGTATAAAAAAGGAGAAAATGCTGGTAACCAGCAATTTCTCCTTTTCCCATGATGTTTTCAATCTCGCCAAATACAAATCTCATCATTTGAGCCACAATGAATTTGCCATCTACAAATGCTTTCAACCTGGACAAGTCTAAAATTTGTCGTTTGGTAAAGGGTTAACCCTTTACAACACAATCCCGACTTTTAACGACCTTGAGGAAGAAGCCTTTTGAAAACATTGTGGGAAAAGGAGAAAATGCTGGTAACCAGCATTTTCTCCTTTTCCCACAATGTTTTCTACTCTTCCCAAAACAAATTTCAGTTTTTTAGTCACATTCATTTTGACGTCTGCAACAGCTTTAAATTTGGACAAGTCTAAAATTTTGTCATTTGGTAAAGAGTTAGACAGCATAAAAACTTCAGTGGCTTAAATCTATGTCAATCCAACATTTGAAGCTACTGGAAGAAACATTTAACCCTAGAAGCATTCTATTACACCTATAAGTGTTTTTGCAGATCAGCCAATGGAGATCAAAATCAGATGGCACTAAATGTGAAGTCTGATATTTCATCCTCACTGTCTATTATGCTGAAATACTTAGGCAAAAAAAAAAGTCTTGTTATTTGGTCTTTTTCACAGAGTCAAAGTTCCCATTTTCTGTATCAAGTACTATGCACATGTACAAAATAAATTAACCCTTTACCACACAATCCCCACTTTTAACGACATTCAGGAAGAAGCCTTTCGAAAACATGGTGGGAGGCCAAAATGCTGAGCATTTTCTCCTGTTCCCACAATGTTTTCAGAAATCTGATTTCCCAGGGTCATTAAAACTCAGGATTGTGTGGTAGAGGGTCCAAACACAAAATTGCTTGGACCAAGTTATGTGTTCAAAACTCTTGTATAAGAAAAGGATTTACTCTTGATGGTGAAGAATTGTACTTTGTAACCATCCTAACTTCCTAGATTGAATGATCAATTTTCGAATAAATCCATACCCATCCACACATATATGGATTTTATAACTTGGTCTTGGCAAAGCGGACAGGGTAGATAAAAGATCAGACCCACACGCTTGTGCAGCCTGATCTAGATCTACATGGACTGCCAAGGCAATTTTAGGGTTAAATACGGATCTACCCTTTCAAGAGAGCACCTCAGAGTAACCTAAGCATCCAAAGAGGTATGGGATGGAAATACCTTCTTCAAAATAGGTTAAAGGATAATTAACCCTTTCCCAAACAAGCCCTGATTTTCACGTGTCTGCAGTACAAGTCTTTTGAAAACACTGTGGGAAAAGGAGAAATTGCTCATAATGAGCAATTTCTCCTTTTCCCACAGTGTTTTCTACCCTATTTAAGAACTTTCTGCCATTTTCATCAAATTTAAAATTGTCGTCTGCAAACTCTTTCAATTTGGACCAGTCCAAAATCTGTCATTTGGAAAAGGGTTAAACAAAAGGAGTCTATTCATGAGAAGCAAATACCAGTCATCTCACATGACAATGTATAGACTCTGTCCCTTTAAGCATTTCAGTTTACCATATAAATAGATTAAATGCCCAGTAGCCGCCAAACGTAAACAATGCAGGTGTTAAAAAGCATTTAACACTTTACCACACAATCCAAAGTTTAAACCACCCTGAGGAAGAAGGCTTTGGAAAAAAAAAGTGAGAAAAGGACAAAATGGAAACCAGCATTTCTCTCCTTTTCCCACAACATTTACTACCCTATCCCATCAGTTTTGACATGAAATTTGTCTGCAAATGCTTTTAATTTTGGAAAGTCTAAAATTGAAATTTGTGCTAGAAAAAGTAGAAAAAATTGTGGGAAAAGGAGAAAATGCTGGTTACCAGCATTTTCTCCTTTTTACACAATGTTTTCAAAAGCTTTCTTTCTAAGGGTCATTAAAAGTTATGTAGTAAAGAGTTAATACAACATAGTTTACTTCAGAAAAGGTCAAAAAATGAAAATACTACTTTAACCCTTTAACACACAGTCCCAAGTTTTAATGACCCTTAGATAGAAGGCTTGTGAAAACATTGTACAAAGGAGAAAATACTGCTAACCAGCATTATCTCCTTTTCCCACAATGTTTTCTACTCTATCAAGGACAGAAATCATCATTTAAGCCACACTGTCATCTGCAAATGCTTTCTTATTGGTCGACTCCAAATTTTGTTGTTTGGTAAAGGATTAAATAAGCAATGATACTTCTTGTCAATTAATATTCTAATATCCAAAGTTATCCTCAGTATTTCTTGTTTCTCCTGAATGAAATGACTTTGTTTTCACTTTACTTAACCCTTTACCACAAAATCCTGATTAAAAATCTTGAGGAAGAAGGCTATAATATAGGAAACAACCTGGGAAAACAAGAAAATGCTGTTAACCACATTTTCTCCTTTTCCTGCGATGTTTTGTAACCTTTTAATGACAATTTCCACTATTCAAACAACATTAACCCATGCACAATGACGCCTTTTAACGGCCCTGGGAAAGAAGCCTTTTGAAAACATTGTGGGAGAAGGAGAAAATGCTGGTAAGCAGCATTTTCTCCTTTTCCCATAATGTTTTCTGTCCTATCAAAGGAAAATTGCACTATTTGAGCCACACTGAAATTATTTTCTGCAAATGCTTTCAATTTGGACAAGGCTAAAATTTTGTCATCTGCAAATGGCAAGGATTTAGACAAGGCTACAACATTGTCATTTGGCAATAGACTAAAGTCAGCAGTATTAAGAAGATCAAAGTCAGACACTTGCTTTTCCTGGTTCACAAGAGATTAGTCTAAGGGAAGTCACTCTTACATACACACAATGACAGACAAGGGAGACAATACATTTATTTTTAACAACATACCACAATCATCTCTGAAGGTTCCAAGATCAAACATTCGCTGGCTCTTCTTGCACATCCTGGGGTCCTCTTTCCAAAACTGAAGAAAGAAAAAAAAAAATCCTCAACTGCACTGCATGAGATTTAAAATGAAATATCATAGGCTTTCTATACACCATCCATTTACTGTTGCATTTCTGCAAGTGTCAAAGAAGAAATAGCCCTGATACCTCAGGCAACTTATGCAACATTTGTATACAAATATGTTACATAAATATGAGTCATGCTCTGTGAAAAGGGGCTTAATGCATCTACAAAAAGTATCGACCCAGGTCAGCCTTCGCAGTCCGCACAATTCAAGGTCAATTTTCAGTATGTCCAACGACCAGTCTACTTCATGATTATATCGGTTTTTAGACAAAATGGACTTAATGAATCAATGATTATGTGATGACTTGCTTGATATGATGCATTACGGAGATGCATTAACCCCCCTTTTGCCAGCGCATGGTTCATATTATGGTGATGTTGTATTTCTTTAACCATGTTCTACGTGTAGACAAAATTTTGGACATCATTTGCAGGAGAATCTTGATACTACCATACATTTTTGCAAATGACAATGCTTACAATTGGCAATTTCAGAATTTGCATTGTCCTCAGGTCTATGACAGCCATATATTATGTACCAAGACTAGGTTGGTTTTTTCCAACTATGTTTGCAACATTAAAATTTTGTTTGTTTGAGCCCTTCAAAGTATATCCTATCTGCCTCCACACACTTTTTACAACAACCTATCCACTTCCAGAATGTAATATGACACTCTGCTTAGGTATATGTTGAAGACACTGGTAGACCACACTTCTAATGCCTCTACTGAATTCCAGTAGAAATTCCAAATGGCATCCTGATAGCATTTCCTTTAGCCATAGGAACAACCCAGTCACAAGGTGACAGGTCAGTGCTGTATGGAGGATGATCTAAAACATCAAGCCCTGATTCTTTCAAAAACTTGTGTACCATGGCTGATTTATGTGCTGGCGTGTTATCATGAAGCAATTTTATGCCGCGGATGCCAGTGTGCAGTCTGTATTTCTGATAGAAATCTACAACTTGTGTGAGAATGATTTCGCTGTAAAACTTTCCTGTAACATAACTACCTTTGGGAACTGTCATTTGAAGAAAAGGGCCTTTTGAATCAAAGAAAACATGAGTATACAACATGCCATTTGAGGTCTTATTTTGCCCAGTGATAATAGGTCTTTCACCGTCAGACCACATTTATCATACTTTTCCATTACTTGCGATGCCAGCCTGATCCTAGTTTGTTTCTGCTCATCTGTAAACAAATGAGGGACCCAGCACACACAGACCTTCTGAAGCCCAAAGCATTCTTGTAACATCTTAAAAATACTTGATGAATGAATGCCTGTTATATCAGCTATCTCTTGCACTGTACATCGTGCATCTTCATCAATTAACGATTTCACAACATTTTTTTTCCATCACAACAGAATGAGGTCAGTCTCCCTAAGCTTTGTTTTCAACTGACTTCAGACCATCTTTAGAACGCCAGACCCATTTACAAACTATACTGAGCTTTTTCCATAAACTTTCTGCCAGTCGTCATGAATTTCTACTAACAGACACCCGAGCTGTGCCAAAATTTTACAGTATACCCTTTGTTAAGAAGCCTAATTTCTGCCATACTGAAATAAGACGTAATTTCTGCCCTACTGAAAGTGACATTTCAATGTAGTACATAAAACCACCTCTTGTAAAATCTCAGGGTAGTATCCACAAGAACATGTGTATCATTTACCTTGACACCAATATGGGGGACGTTTACACTAGCACTATGTAAACAAGAGGGCCATGATGGCCCTGGGTCGCTCACCTTAGTAGAGTGCCTTAAAGGTTTTTCTTTAATTTGACCATGTGACCTAGTCTTTGACCGCAGGTGACCCAATTTCAAACTCATATTTCATGAAGACAAACATTTTGACCAATTTTCAAGTCAATTGAGCAAAAAATGTGGCCTCGAGTGCCCTAAAGATATTTCTTTAATTTGACCTAGTGACCTAGATTATGACCCCTGGTGACCCAAATTTGAACTGGTCATTGACTATATCAAAAGAAACATTTTACCCAATTTTCAAATCAAATGAATAATAAATGTGGCCTCTAGAGTGCTCACTAGCTATTTCTTTAATTTGACCAAGTGACCTAGTTTATGACCCCAGTTGACCCAAATTCAGACTCATGTGAGATTTTACAAAGACAAACATTCTGACCAATTTTCAAGGCAATTAAGCAAAGAATGTGGCCTTGAGAGTGCCCACAAGGTATTTCTTTATTTTGACCTAGTGACCTAGTTTATGGTTCCAGATGACCAAAATCCAAACTCATCTGGTATTTCATCAAGACAAACATTCTGGCCAAATTTCAGGTCATTTGAGCGATAAATGTGGCCTCCAGAGTGCAAACAAGGTATTTCTTTAATTTGACCCAGTGAACTAGTTTATGACCCAAGTAGACCCAAATTAATCTTATGTGAGACTTTATAAAGACAAACTTTTTAACTAATTTTCAAGGCAATTGAGCAAATAATGTGGCCTCGAGAGTGCCAACAAGGTATTTCTTTAATTTGACCTAATGACCTAGTTTATGACCCAAGATGACCCAATTTTGAACTCAATGAACTTGTTGCGCTTAGATGGGCAAACAAACTTAGAAGAGAATACCAAATATCAAAGCTCTACGCCTTCCAGTTTTAAAGAAGAATTTTAAAGTTTTCCTTCTTTGTTCCTATGTTCGAACTTGTGACCCCACGGGCTGGGCCAGTTTTGACCCAGGGGCATCATATGAACAAACTTGGTAGAGGTCCACTAGGAAATGCTACATACCAAATATCAAAGCTCTACACCTTCCCGTTTAAGAGAAAAAGAAATTTAAAGTTTTCCTTCTTTGTTCCTATCTTCAAACTTGTGACCCCCTGGGCCGGGCCAGTTTTGACCCAGGGGCATCATATGAACAAACTTCGTAGAGGTCCACTAGGAGATGCAACATACCAAATATCAAAGCTCCACACCTTTCGGTTTCAGAAAAGAAGAATTTTAAAGTTTTCCTTCTTTGTTCCTATGTTCGAACTTGTGACCCCAGGGGCTGGGCCAGTTTTGACCCAAGCAGCATTCTTGGAACAAACTTGGTACAAGTCCACTAGGAGATGCTACATACCAAATATCAAAGCTCTATGCCTTCCCATTCAAGAGAAAAAAAAAATTAAAGGTTTCCTTCTTTGTTCTTATGTTTGAACTTGTGACCCCAAGGGCGGGCCCAGTTTTGACCCCAGGGACATCATATGAACAAACTTGGTAGAGGTCCACTAGGCGATGCTACATACCAAATATCAAAGCTCTACACCTTCAAGTTTAAGAGAAGAAGATTTTTAAAGTTTTCCTTCTTTGTTACTATGCTCAAACTTGTGACCCCCGGGGCGGGGCCAGTTTTGACCCCAGGGGCATCATATGAATAAACTTGGTAGAGGTCCACTAAGCAATGCTACATACCAAATATCAAAGCTCTACGCCTTCCAGTTTCAGAGAAGATGATTTTTAAAGTTTTCCCTCTTTGTTCCTATGTTCGAACTTGTGACCCCCGGGGAAGGGCCAGTTTTGACCCCAAGGGCATCATATGAACAAACTTGGTAGACGTCCACTAGGAGATGCTTCATGCCAAATATCAAAGCTCTATGCCTTCTAGTTTTAGAGAAGAAGATTTTTAAAGTTTTCCCTCTTTGTTCCTATGTTGGAAATTGTGACCCCCGGGGCGGGGCCAGTTTTGACCCCAGGGGCATCATATGAACAAACTTGGTAGAGGTCCACTAGGAGATGCTACATGCCAAATATCAAAGCTCTACACCTTCAAGTTTTAGAGAAGAAGATTTTTAAAGTTTTTCTTCTTTGTGACTATGCTCAAACTTGTGACCCCTGGGGCGGGGCCAGTTTTGACCCCAGGGGCATCAAATGAACAAACTTGGTAGAGGTCCACTAGGAGATGCTACATACCAAATATCAAAGCTCTGCGCCTTCTAGTTTCAGAGAAGAAGATTTTCAAAGATTTTGCCTTTTTTTCCTTTTTGTTGCCATGGCAACCAGAGTTGTGGGTGGAATTCAATTCTTTGAACAATTTTGGTAGAGCTTCACCCAAGGAACATCCCTGCCAAGTTTCATCAAGATTGGCCCAGTGGTTTAGGAGAAGAAGATGTTTAAAGAAATTGTTGACGGACGACGGACGCCGGACGCCGGACATAGGGCGATCACAATAGCTCACCTTTTAGCACGTTGTGCTAAGGTGAGCTAAAAATCTTGTAATTCCATAGTCGCATTTTAAAGGTACGCACATATTCTATGAACATCCAAAGGGTTAATTGTTTGCACTATACCAATATGTGCAAATGTCTCTGTAACTCTTTTACCACACAACAGAATGTTAGGCTTGTCCAAATCGAAAGCAAGTGCAGACGACAAACGTGGCTCAAATCATAACATAATTTCTTTGAAAGGCAAGAAAACATGGTAGGAAAAGAAGAAAATGCTGGTAACCAGCATTTTGTCTTCTTCCCACAAAGTTTTCAAAAGCCTCCCTCCCAAGGGTCATGAAAACATGGGACTGTTTTGTAAAGGCCTTAAAACAGCTAAAATTAATGTCAAAATTTCACAATGCTGCTTTTTGTATAGAACTTTGTATGAAAATCCATTTGATTTTTTTTTTCACGCCTGAATTAATTTTGTTGAAGCAATCCTTACATTGTTATCACCAAAATAAACAACCAATTTTGATACATCTGCTGATAGTTTATGTAGATATTGTAACAATAAGAGAGTTTCATTTCAATTAACTCTTTACCAAACGACAAAATTGTAGATTCGTCCAAATTGAAAGCATTTGCAGACAACAAATTAAAATGTGACTCAAAAATTGAAATTTGTTTTGGAAAGGGTGGAAAACACAGTGGGAAAAGGAGAAAATGCCAGTTACCAGCATTTTCTCCTTTTCCCACAATGTTTTCAAAAGCTTTCTTTCACAGGGTCGTTTCTTGGGATTGTATGGTAAAGGGTTTTTTTTTTTTCAAAAAAGCACATAAAACGGTATTTCTGGGAAAATGGATTACAGAGAAACAGATCTCTCTGTCAGGTTATAAATGTCATGCTTTAGCTAGTGTAATAATATTTGCATTTTTGTTTCTATTAAGAATTCATACAGCATAAAGTAACATATAATTATGCCTTCCTTCCTGTATGAAAATTCAGTACAAAACAACTATATGAAAAAGGTCTGACAAAGAAAGTACCTGACAGTGCTCTATGATAGACTTACCAGTAATATTTAAATCGTTTAAGTATCAATGACACAATTAATTTACCAGACACCAAAAGTAAAGAGATGTGCAATTTACAAGCATTTGCAGACCGTACTTAACTCTTTACCACACAATCCCGACTTTTAACGACCCTGAGAAAGAAGCCTTTTGAAAACATTTAGGGAAAAGGAGAAAATGCTGGTAACCAGCATTTTCTCCTTTTCCCACAATGTTTTCTACCTTTCCCAACACAAATTTCAATTTTTGGGTTGCATTTGTCATCTGCAATTGCTTTCAATTTAGACCAGTCTAAAATTTTGTCATTTGGTAGAGTTAATGTGGCTCCAATATTGGAGCTTGTCTTTGAAGAGTAGAAAACACTGAGAGAAAAGTAGAAAAAGCTGGTTACCAACATTTTCTCCTTTTTCCTCCATGTTTTCAAATACCTCCTTCTTCAGGGTCATCAAAACTCAGCTTTCCTTGCCAAAGCCTAAAATGAGCAACTACAGGAAAAACTATGTTGAAGAAGGACAATTTTATTGCCTTTTAAATTTCATGAATTTAAAGTTTTGCCAGAAGTTCTAAAAGTGCTATCTGAAAAGGCATTGGTCACCTTCGCACAAAACATAAAAATCTTAAATTGGCCATGCAGTGTATTACCTCTTTTATCAGGTGACATTTCAGTACTGTCCAAAGTGAAAGATTTTGCGGAAAACAGCATTCAACCTGATTCAAATGATAGGTTGTATATAAGAGAGGTGAAGGAACATGGGGAAAAGGAGAAAATGCTGGTTACCTGCAATTTCTTCTGTTGCAACAGTAGTGTTTTTAAAAGCATTCTCCCTCGACATGGCCAAAAGACAAGATTGTTTGGTAAAGGGTTAACACATTATTTTTGTGAAGACAACTTTTTCATTCTGCACGATAGACAACTATTCAAAACACCAATGCAAACAGAAAAATAGACTATAAAGGTATCTGCAAGTGGGAAAGGGTCAGACCTGACATAAAATGTCTACTAAGCAAGAAATTTAATATTGGCCCCTGTGAAATATGACTTTGCCCACAAACCCTTACTATCACATGGTTCAACTTGACTATTAATTTTACAGGATGGCTATGTCTTTACAAAGTGGCAAAATTTAACAAGTCAAATTTCAAAGTTTTTGCAGGCAACAAATTAAAAGTAGCTCTAATGATCAGATACAATGTATGTCTTTGAAAAGATCTAGTTACCAGCATTTTCTCCCTCTCCCAAAATGTTTCAAAGACTGCCTGCCTCAGAGAAGTTAAGACTCAGGATTGTGTGGTAAAGGGTTAGGAGGTTTCTTTGCTGAAAGCATGTGAAGATGCAAATTGGTGTCTATATATATGGCATTCCTCTTTGAAAAGGTTTAAAATATTGTTGAACAAGCATTCTGATAGTACTGCATAGCAATACACAGTCCCCTACCGGCCGTATGTATCGCTGGCATGACAGTGAAATTTTTTAAGTCCAAGGCCCGTAAATGCGTCAAAAAGCAGTGGAGTGGGACGAAACTCGAACTTGATGTTAAAGTCATGGTGGTTGATGTACACACCAAAAATCAGCTCTGTATGTAGCAGCGTTTAGAAAAAAAGTGCAGAAAAATGTTTTATCAGTGAAATTTTGTTTTATCAGTGAAATTTTGTAAGTCCAAGGCCCGTAAATGCTTGAAAAAGCAGTGGAGCAGGACGAAACTCGAACTTGATCTGTAAGTCATGGTGGTTGACTTACACAGCAAAAGTCAGGTGAATATCTACCAGCATTTAGAAAAACAAGAGGGCATGATGGCCCTTGGTCGCTCACCTTAGTAGAGTGCCTTTAAGGTTTTTCTTTAATTTGACCATGTGACCTAGTTTTTGACCGCAGGTGACCCAATTTCAAACTCTTATTTCATGAAGACAAACATTCTGACCAATTTTCAAGTCAATTGAGCAAAAAATGTGGCCTCGAGTGCCCTAAAGATATTTCTTTAATTTAACTTGGTGACCTAGATTATGACCCCAGGTGACCCAAATTTGAACTGGTCTTTGACTATATCAAAAGAAACATTTTAACCAATTTTCAAATCAAATGAATAATAAATGTGGCCTCTAGAGTGCCCACTAGCTATTTCTTTAATTTGACCAGATGAACTAGTTTATGACCCCAGTTGACCCAAATTCAGACTCATGTGAGATTTTACAAAGACAAACATTCTAACCAATTTTCAAGGCAATTAAGCAAAGAATGTGGCCTCTAGAGTGCCCACAAGGTATTTCTTTATTTTGACCTAGTGACCTAGTTTATAGTTCCAGGTGACCCAAATCCAAACTTGTCTGGTATTTCATCAAGACAAACATTCTGGCCAAATTTCAGGTCATTTGAGCAATAAATGTGGCCTCCAGAGTGCAAACAAGGTATTTCTTTAATTTGACCCATTGAACTAGTTTATGACCCAAATTGACCCAAAGTAATCTTATGTGAGACTTTATAAAGACAAACTTTCTAACTAATTTTCAAGGCAATTGAGCAAATAATGTCGCCTCGAGAGTGCCAACAAGGTATTTCTTTAATTTGACCTAGTGACCTATTTTATGACCCAAGATGACCCAATTTTGAACTCAATGAACTTGTTGTGCTTAGATGGGCAAACAAACTTAGAAGAGAATCACTACATACCAAATATCAAAGCTCTATGCCTTCCAGTTTTAAAGAAGAATTTTAAAGTTTTCCTTCTTTGTTCCTATGTTCGAACTTGTGACCCCACGGGCTGGGCCAGTTTTGACCCAGGGGCATCATATGAACAAACTTGGTAGAGGTCCACTAGGAAATGCTACATACCAAATATCAAAGCTCTACACCTTCCCGTTTTAGAGAAAAAGAAATTTAAAGTTTTCCTTCTTTGTTCCTATTTTCGAACTTGTGACCCCTGGGGCGGGGCCAGTTTTGACCCAGGGGCATCATATGAACAAACTTCGTAGAGGTCCACTAGGAGATGCAACATACCAAATATCAAAGCTCCACACCTTTCGGTTTCAGAAAAGAAGAATTTTAAAGTTTTCCTTCTTTGTTCCTATGTTCGAACTTGTGACCTCAGGGGCTGGGCCAGTTTTGACCCAAGCAGCATCCTTGGAACAAACTTGGTACAAGTCCACTAGGAGATGCTACATACCAAATATCAAAGCTCTATGCCTTCCCATTTAAGAGAAAAAAAATTAAAGTTTTCCTTCTTTGTCCCTATGTTTGAACTTGTGACCCCCCCCCCCCCGGGGCAGGGCCAATTTTGACCCCAAGGGCATCATATGAACAAATTTAGTAGAGGTCTACTAGGCAATGCTACATACCAAATATCAAAGCTCTACGCCTTCCAGTTTCAGAGAAGATGATTCTTAAAGTTTTCCTTCTCTGTTCCTATGTTCGAACTTGTGACCCCCGGGGCAGGGCCAACTTTTGCCCAAAGGGCATCATATGCACAAACTTGGTAGAGATCCACTAGAAAATGCTACATACCAAATATCAAAGCTCCATGCCTTCCTGTTTCAGAGAAGAAGATTTATAAAGTTTTCCTTCTTTGTTCCTCCTATGTTGGAAATTGTGACCCCCGGGGCGGGGCCAGTTTTGACCCCAGGGACATCATATGGACAAACCTGGTAGAGGTCCACTAGGCGATGCTACATATCAAATATCAAAGCTCTACGCCTTCCAGTTTCAGACAAGATGATTTTTAAAGTTTCCCCTCTTTGTTCCTATGTTCGAACTTGTGACCCCTGGGGCAGGGCCAGTTTTGACCCCAAGGGCATCATATGAACAAATTTGGTAGAGGTCCACTAGGAGATGCTTCATGCCAAATATCAAAGCTCTATGCCTTCTAGTTTTAGAGAAGAAGATTTTTAAAGTTTTCCTTCTTTGTTCCTATGTTGGAAATTGTGACCCCCAGGGCGGGGCCAGTTTTGACCCCAGGAGCATCATATGAACAAACTTGGTAGAGGTCCACTAGGAGATGCTACATGCCAAATATCAAAGCTCTACGCATTCAAGTTTTAGAGAAGAAGATTTTTAAAGTTTTCCTTCTTTATGACTATGCTCAAACTTGTGACCCCCGGGGTGGGGCCAGTTTTGACCCCAGGGGCATCAAATGAACAAACTTTGTAGAGGTCCACTAGGAGATGCTACATACCAAATATCAAAGCTCTGCGCCTTCTAGTTTCAGAGAAGAAGATTTTCAAAGATTTTGCCTTTTTTTCCTTTTTGTTGCCATGGCAACCAGAGTTGAGGGTGGAATTCAATTCTTTGAACAATTTTAGTAGAGCTTCACCCAAGGAACATCCCTGCCAAGTTTCATCAAGATTGGCCCAGTGGTTTAGGAGAAGAAGATGTTTAAAGAAATTGTTGACGGACGACGGACGATGGACGACAGACGACGGACGCCGGACGCCGGACATAGGGCGATCACAATAGCTCACCTTTAGCACGTTGTGCTAAGGTGAGCTAAAAAGTCTGGGAAACTGATTTATCAGTGAAATTTTGTAAGTCCAAGGCCCATAAATCCATGAACAAGAGGACCATGATGGCCCTGTATCGCTCCACTGGCTTATAAATATAAACCATGAAGAGAAGTCTTCACAATATAAGCCCTTATAAAACTTTGATCCCAGGGCTACAGTCGGACTAAATGGGGAATATGTGTATTAGAAGAATAACATGCCAAAGTTGGGAGTTCTTGGCCTTATGGCTAGTAACAAGACGGTTTCTGAACTTTTCACTCCATAAACCCATGTAAAACTTGTGACCCCTGGTGCAGGGCCAAACTTGATCCTAGGGCTGTAACTTGGGCCCTCTTTGTACTTGTCCACTAGATAATGCTATAATTATGCAAACTTTGGTAGCCTAAGCCTTATGGCTATGTACACCAAGATTTAAAAGTTTCCCCTATGTAAGCCTATGTAAATCTTGTGAAAACACCGCCCCCCCCCCCCCCCCAGCATGAGGCCAAATTGACCCCAGGACTATAATTTGGGCACTTTTGGTAGACCCCAACTAGATCAAGCTAAATGCAAAATTTGGTAGCTCTAGGCCTTATGGCTAGGTACAGGAAGATTTTTAAAGTTTTCTCTATATAAGCCTATGTAAAACTTGTGACCCCTGGGGCAGAGCCAATTTTGACCCCAGGGCTATAATTTCAAGAAACATGATAGACGTCTACTACATAAAGCTACATGCCAAATTTGGTAGCCCTATGCCTTATGGTTTCAGACAAGAAGATTTTTAAAGTTTTCTCTATATAAGCCTATGTAAAACTTGTGACCCCTGGGGCAGAGCCAATTTTGACCCCAGGGCTATAATTTCAAGAAACATGATAGACGTCTACTACATAAAGCTACATGCCAAATTTGGTAGCCCTATGCCTTATGGTTTCAGACAAGAAGATTTTTAAAGATTTCCAATATTTTTCAGTTTTGTTGCCATGGCAACCAGAGTTTTTGCAGGAATCAAATTCTTTCAAGAAATTCTGAAGAGGACCATGGCAGGATCATTTCTGTGAAGTTTCATGAAAATTGGATGGGTAGTTTCAGAGAAGAAGATGTTTGAAATAAAAGTTAACGCACGCACGGACAGACAGACGGACGGACGCACGCACGACGGACACCGGGCCATGACATAAGCCCGCTGGCCTTCGGCCAGTGGAGCTAAAAACCATTGGACCAGAATGAAAGTCAAAAGTGATCTGTAAGTCATGGTGGTTGAGTTACACAGCAAATCTGAGATCAATACCTACCAGCGTTTAGGAAAAAAGTCCGAAAAACTGATTTATCAGTGAAATTTTGTAAGTCTAAGGCCCGTAAATCCGTGAAAAACCAATGGACCAGAACGAAAGTCGAACTTGATCTGTAAGTGTTGGTGGGGTGACTTACACGCCAAAGCTCAGCTCAATATGTACCAGCGTTTAGAAAAGAAGTCCGGAAAACTGAATTGCCGGACTGACGGACAGACAGACAGATGGGCAGACGGACAGATGGACAGGTGGACGGATGGAGTGCAAACCAAAAGTCCCCTTCGGCTTTGCCGGTAGGGGACTAAAAAGGAGAATACTGGTTTCTGGTATCTTCTTCTTGTCCCACGATGTTTTTTCAAAGGCTTTTTACTCAGGGTTGTAATAACTTGTGACAGTTTGGTAAAAAATTTCATTGAAAGATATGGATACTTTCTGTTTGCATGGGAGACCTAAATGTTGCAAAACTCTGCATCTCTTCCTGAATGCAGACAAAATTTAGGCCATGCAGAACAAGCTACCTAATGTATGCATAATACTGCACTCACAGAAATTAACCCATTACCTGACAACAAAGTTTTAGACTTGTCCAAATTGAAAGGCTTTACAGACAACAATTGTAAAACATGAGTCAAACAGTGATATTTGCCTCTGATGGGTAGGAAACATTGCAGGGAAATAAGAGAAAATGCTGGTTACCAGCACAAAGTTTTCAAAAGCTTTCTTCCTTTGGGTCATTAAAACTTACGACTGTGTGATAGTGGGACTGTGTAGTATCGGTTAAACACGAAAAAATCATGAAAAGGGGGAACCCTACATCAGCTTATACCAAAATATTTTTGAGCAAATCTGTTCTTGAATTTTCACAGAGTTTACTACAGCGATTATAAAATAAGTGAACATGAGGTAACAGTAATGAGAAGGGACTTATATCAAAGGTGGCTTCTAATGAAAGGCATTAACATGACACCAACCTTGTGAATGTACACTGTCGTTCCTCCTGAACTTGCCTATTCCATGTGCCCTCAGTAGGCAATCCTGACGGATTATATATCTCCCTTTCCACATCACTCTCATTATGAATTTGACCAGAGGGGGCTGCAGTAGGTGCCATGATGGCTCCTTCCTCCCCATCCTCTCCCTTTTTATCTTGGCCAACCAAATAAATCAACATGTCTTAGGTCAGCCTAATCCCCATGTCCCACTTTCCAATGAAGTCATTTCTCTTTGCCTATTTTACTCTGACCATAATCATAGTAATCCTTCAGTAGTGAATGATATCAAGACACTTCTAAAGTACACTGTAATACTGTAAATTTATTCACTGGTCTAAAGTGAAAATTTTTCTATAATCTTGAAAATACTGCAAGTAAACATAACAGTTGCTGGTGCCCAAAAACCACCTTATACCTGGTCCTACTCTATGCACGCAGTGTTTTGTTGCACATTATGGAAATTCATTCTATTTTGCGAGTTCATTAACATTTAGTACTTGATAGTCATAAGCAATATGTAACATGGTATGTTACAGTTCACAAGTTTCTTGTGTCACTTAGCAAAGAGTTTAGAAATTTATAACCCGGAACACATTTGATCGCTATTAACCACAGTTATTTTCTGTAATACAACAAATACATTGTAACACAAGAAATGTGCTCTGTATTTTCTAAAATCATGTAACCTTAAATTTCATACTTCTTTCATACTTATTTATTTACTTATACCAAAAACTTGAAGAAACATATAATATGGCCGGATACCATTCATAAATTTTGCATTAGATGCAGTCATTGTTAACAAAATCCTCATGCAACTATCATCTGCCACAAAGATGTCAAATCTGCACTGCATACAATTATCATTAAGCCTTTACAAAATGACACTATTTTAGACTTCTCAGGATTGAAAGCATTAGTAGATGACTAATTGACTGTTGCAGGTGACTAATTGACTGTTACAGGTGAATATGATGGGCTTTGTCGTTGAAAGTGTCAAAATCATTGTGGTAAAAGTAGAAAATCCTGGTTATCAATATTTTCTCCTTTTCCCAAATATTTCAAAAAGCCTGGCCATTCTGGCCCATGTAGCCTTGGATATGCACAATCTTGTGATTGTCTATTCATTTTTCTGACAGAACATATCATTTCATTCTATCAACCCTTGTAGAGTTGAACCCAGATTTAACTGCTTCTGTAGATAGTGTATATCAAGATCAGACTTCTTTTTGGAAGTGCAAAAAAAATATGTGAAAATGACAAAATGCTGGTTAACAGCATGTTCTCCTTTTCCCACAATGTTTTCAAAAGGCCTCTTTCTAAAGGTCGTTAAAACTTGGAATAGTTTGATAAAGGGTAAATTAGCTCTCAAATAGATTACACATTTCCTGATGAAAATCATTAAACCAAGCACTGAAAAGCAAACATGCATTTTGTTCATGATCTTATAATATATAACTTCCATGGAAAGGATCATCACTCAAACTTATCATCAGATGATCTTGAAAAACATAACCCAAACAAAAATTTAGCAGTTTAACTCTTAACAAAACGGCAAAATTTTAGACATATACAAATTGAAAGCATTTCAAGGGGTGAATGTGAAACTATTCCATCTGCATTTTGGAAAATATTACAGGAGAGGGGAAAAAACTTAATTCCGTGAAAAGCATTGTTAGATCGTCTTTTTTATGCTGAATTCATCCTCTCAACTCAACACAACATATCTCTAAACAAGATGATCTAACTATTCTTTTCACAGAAATGAGAAGCGTTTTTCCCTCTCCTGTAAAATTGTTCGAAACGCAGATGGAATACTTTCATATTCATCCCTCAATTTGCAGACGACAAAATGAATGTGACTCAAAAATTGAAACTTGTTTTGGGAAGAGTTGAAAACATTGTGGGAAAAGGAGAAAATGCTGGTTACCAGCATTTTCTCCTTTTCCCACAATGTTGCCAAATGGCTTCTTCCTCAGGTCATTAAAAGTCGGGATTGCGTGGTAAAGGATTAAATACACCAACTGCCAGTCAACAAAACATAACTGAATCCAAAGATTAATACAAGATGTGATCTCTGTGGTTCAATTTCACTTCACATGATCACTTAGGTGTAAAAGAGATTCTAAATATTACAGGAAGCAAACACTTGTGCCAAAAGCGACTGAACAACCTCAACTCCACCTGCAAAATGTTGCTAAATTTTTACTTGTCAACATTATATCTAACAATTATGTTTAAACTTAATTGGATGGATCAAAACAGTGCAACTTCAGGTTGCTGTGACAAGAACATCTCACTTACTCAACTATTACTGGCATTGCAGACCCAGATCAAAATGCACTTTCTTTCTTGGTTTTATGGTTAACCCTTTACCATACAATCCCAACTTTTAATGACCCTAAGGAAGAAATCTTTTGAAAACATTGTGGGGAAAAAGGAGAAAATGCAGGTAACCAGCATTTTCTCCTTTTCCCACAATGTTTTCTACTCTATCAAGGACAAATTTTGTCATCTGAGCCACCTTTAATTTGTCATCTGCAAACGCTTTCAATTTGGACCAGTCTAAAATTTTGTAGTCTGGTAAAGAGTTAACCAGTACCATGCCAGACAAACCCTACAGGTCTTTTCATCCTTAAGAAATAAGACCCAAGTAAGATCAATCTCAATGTTGATATTGCCCTGAATGTTTGAGTAACAAGTGTTACTATCAATTCAGACCCAAAGTTTAAGATTAAAACAAAACATATATCCATTTTGGTTACAACATAGTTCATGTATAATTTGACCTAGTGACCTGTCTTTTTTTCCATTTTCATTTAGATGCCAGAGATGCATGAGAAATTTTACATACAGGTTTAGTTTTTGACCCTATGACCTACATTCAATGATATTTAAGACATCCCCATACAAACATACTGAATGAGTCTCATGGAAAGTTTGTGCTAAAAACCCCTTTGTGGCTAAAAAAAATTTGCAGTAAGTTCTTCAAAGACTTGACTTAAAGTGACCTATTTATGTTGCAGGGTCACCTGACTTGTGTGAGATAGTACTGAAGGGTAACAAGAGCACCACATGCAGGTGCCATAATGCTTGGTTGCCATTGCTTTTAGAAATAGATTGATTTTCAGTGAAAACTCTAAGTCAAAAAAGGGTATAATTGTGTCAACAATATTTTGATGGTTAATACTTGCCCCTGTTGTATGGATTCCCCATTTGACAGTCAACAACTTGTCCAAATTTGAAGTAAATAAATACTTCAGTAATGACAGAAAAATTATAAAATGCTAAAGATTTTGCAAGACGAAGCAGAAGCCGACAGGGCTTTGACAATACCCCAATGTTTTCTTCAAACCAACCTTAAAATGTAGCCTCTATCATGGTATAACAATCCTTTGCTGTAATTACATCTTTGGCCAGTCGAGCTCCAAGGTGTAAACAAGAGGGCCATGATGGCCCTGTATTGCTCCACTGGCTTATAAATATAAACCATGAAGAGAAGTCTTCACTATATAAGCCCTTATAAAACTTTGATCCCAGGGCTACAGTCGGACTAAATGGGGAATATGTGTATTAGAAGAATAACATGCCAAATTTGGGAGTTCTTGGCCTTATGGCTAGTAACAAGACGGTTTCTGAACTTTTCACTCCATAAACCCATGTAAAACTTGTGACCCCTGGTGCAGGGCCAAACTTGATCTGAAGGCTGTAACTTGGGCCCTCTTTGTACTTGTCCACTAGATAATGCTATAATTATGCAAAATTTGGTAGCCTAAGCCTTATGGCTATGTACACCAAGATTTAAAAGTTTTCCCTATGTAAGCCTATGTTAATCTTGTGAACCCCCCCCCCCCCAGCATGAGGCCAAATTGACCCCAGGACTATAATTTGGGCACTTTTGGTAGACCCCAACTAGATCAAGCTAAATGCAAAATTTGGTAGCTCTAGGCCTTATGGCTAGGTACAGGAAGATTTTTAAAGTTTTCTCTATATAAGCCTATGTAAAACTTGTGACCCCTGGGGCAGAGCCAATTTTGACCCCAGGGCTATAATTTCAAGAAACATGATAGACGTCTACTACATAAAGCTACATGCCAAATTTGGTAGCCCTATGCCTTATGGTTTCAGACAAGAAGATTTTTAAAGTTTTCTCTATATAAGCCTATGTAAAACTTGTGACCCCTGGGGCTGAGCCAATTTTGACCCCAGGGCTATAATTTCAACTACATAAAGCTACATGCCAAATTTGGTAGCCCTATGCCTTATGGTTTCAGACATGAAGATTTTTAAAGATTTCCAATATTTTTCAGTTTTTTTGCCATGGCAACCAGAGTTTTTGAAGGAATCAAATTCTTTCAAGAAATTCTGAAGAGGACCATGGCAGGATCATTTCTGTGAAGTTTCATGAAAATTGGATGGGTAGTTTCAGAGAAGAAGATGTTTGAAATAAAAGTTAACGCACGGACGGACGCACACACGCACGACAGACACCGGGCCATGACATAAGCCCACTGGCCTTCGGCCAGTGGAGCTAAAAAGTTAAAAGATATAATAATGTTTTCTGAAGTTATGCATTGACTTGGAGGCTGTCATGTATCTATGAGCATACATCAGATTCTTTGACAAAATAAACAGTGCCACAGAAAATCTAGAGCTTCCTGATGAAGACCTCAACTAATCTGGCAAAAATATGATGCAAATAATTATATTATACCTATGTAGATAAGACAGAATCTTGAGGTTAAATTCAAATTTTGCCTTGGATGCTTTAGGCAACTTTGGGTGCTCTTGCAAATAATATGGATTAAAATCTGACTGTGCAGAATACTTAGTCTGATCTTGTATTCATAATGTCCGGTATTATAGCGAAACTAATTTCAACAATACAATATTTGAGAGAGTTTCTAGTGACTTAAATGTCTATAAATAAGTATTAGAACTTTAAGGGTTCAGCATTCCATGCCAATCATTACAATCAGATAATGCTGGAATTCTCCTCTGTCGCACTATTAACCCATTTTCTCTCTTCTGGCACAGTTGGCAATCATACATTATCAACAATGCAGAGCAAATTTAGAATCTACAGGACTGTCTGCCACTTGGATCATAAAAATTTGAACTTGAAATATCCAGGCAATTATCTCTTTACCAGATACAAAATTTTTGCCTTATCCAAACTGAAAGCATTTGCAGCCTCAAATGTTACTCAAAACACAAAATTTTTTTTTTGTATGGTAGAAAAAATTGTGGGAGGGGCAGAAAATGCAGGTTACCAGCATTTCCTCCATTTCCCACAATGTTTTCAAAAGCCTTCCTTATCAGGATCGTTAAAAGTCAGGACTGTGCAATTAAGGGGTAACTTGTAGCTCTATGAAGTCCAGAAATAGGGATCCCCAGTTCCTAATTTTTCTATCACAAACAAAATATGAAGTAAATTTCCAGGAAAGTCATCTAATATCTAAATTCCAGGCAATGTGTCATTTTACATGTTCAAATTTGTTTTTTAAACCTTTACCAGACAATCCTAAGTTTTAATAAGATGGCCATTGGCCGTAAAGCGCTCATCTGAGTCAGGTCATCTAGGCTTGATAAGGCTAAAAAGATCCTGGCCATGATGATGTAAAATGCCTATTTTTGAATTTCTAATCTGGCTCAAAATGTGGCCTCTTACAGTCAGACACAGGTTTTCTTATATTTGGCCCTGTGACCTACTTTTTGACCTGACATGACTAATATCATTCTTTTCTGAGATTTCATCCAGACAAACATTCTCACTAAGTTTCATGACTATCAAGCTGAAAATGTGACCTCTAGCATGCACACAAGGTTATTCTAAGGTTTGGTCACATGACCTACTTTTTCACTCAGCATGACCCAATTTTCTATGTGTCCAAGATTTTATCAAGACAAACATTCTAACCAAATTTCATGAGTATAAGGCTGAAAATGTGGCCTCTAGAGTACAAGCTTTTACTAAGATTTGGCCCCATGACCTACTTTTTGAAACAACACCACCCACTTTCAAACTAGTATGAGATTTTATCCAGACAAACAATCTGAGCAAGTTTCGTGAGTATCAGGCTGAAAATGTGGCCTCCAGAGTGCACACATGCTTTTTCTAAGATTTGGCCCTGAGACCTACTTTCTGACCCCATGTGACCCAATTTCAAACTTGTCTAGGATTTTATCCAGACAAACATTCTTACCACGTTTTGACCTCACATGACCCAATTTTGAACATGTCCAAGATTTTATCCTGAGAAACATTCTGACCAAGTTTCATGAGTATCAGGCTGAAAATGTGGCCTCTAGAGTGCACACAAGCTTTTTCTAAGATTTCGCCCTGCGGCCCACTTTTTGACCCGACATGACCCAATTTCAAACTTGTTTGAAATTTTATCCAAACATTCTGTCCAAGTTTCATGTGTATCAGGCTGAAAATGTGGCCTCTAGAAAGCACACAAGCCATTTCTAAGATTTGGCCCTGTGACCTACCCTACTTTTTAACCCAACATGACCCAGTTTCGAATTTGTACGAGATTTTATCCAGACAAACATTCTGACCAACTTTCATGAGTATCTGGCTGAAAATGTGACCTCTAGAGTGCACACAAGCTTTTTCTAAGATTAGGCCTCGTGACCTTATTTATGACCCCACATGACCCAATTTCAACCCTAAAGAAAAAGGTTTTTGAAAACAATATGGGATAAGGAGAATATGCTGATAACCAGAATTTTCTTCTTTTCCCATAATGTCTTTGTCCAGACAAACATTCTGACCAAGTTTCATGTGTATTAGGCTGAAGATGCGGCCTCTAGAGTGCACAAAAGCTTTTTCTAACATTTTGCCATGTGACCTACTTTTTGACCCCACATAACCCAATTTTGAATTTTGTCCCAGATTTTATCTAAACAAACATTCTGACCAAGTTTCATGTGTATCAGGCTGAAACTGTTGCATCTAGAGTGCACACAAGCTTTTCCTAAGATTTGGCTCGTGACCTACTTTTTGACCCAACATGACCCAATTTCAAATCTGTACGAGATTTTACCCAGACAAACATTCAGACAAAGTTTCATGTGTATCAGACTGAAAATGTGGCCTCTAGAGTGCGAAAAAGCTTTTTCTAACATTTTGCTGCGTGACCTACTTTTTGACCTGATATCACCCAATTTCAAATTTGTCCGAAATTTTATACAGACCAACATTCTGACCACATTTCATGTGTATCAGGCTGAAGATGTGGCCTCTAGAGTGCACACAAGTTTTTTCTAAGATTTCGCCCTGTGACCTACTTTTAGACCTCACATGACCCAATTTTGTACTTGTACGTAATTTTATCTCGACAAACATGCTGACCAAGTTTCATGAGTATCAGGCTGAAACTGTGGCATCTAGAGTGCACACAAGCTTTTTTCTATGATTTGGCCCCGTGACCTACTTTTTGAACCAACATGACCAAATTTCAAACTTGTTCGAAAAATTTTATCCAGACAAACATTCTGTCCAAGTTTCATGTGTATCAAGCTGAAAATGTGGCCTCTAGAGTGCACACATGCTTTTTCTAAGGTTTGGCCCTGTGACCTACCATACTTTTTGACCCAACATGACCCAGTTTCGAATTTGTCCGAGATTCTGACCAAGTTTCATGAGTATGTGGCTGAAAATGTGACCTTTAGAGTGCACACAAGGTTTTTCTAACATTTGGCCCTGTGACCTTATTTTTGACCCCACGTGACCCAATTTCAACCCCAAAGAAAAAGGTTTCTGAAAACAATATGGGATAAGGAGAATATGCTGATAACCAGAATTTCTCCTTTTCCCATCATGTTTTCTACCCCATCAAAGAAAAGTTCCATCACTTGAGCCACAATTAATTTGTTGCCTGCAAATGCTTTCTATTTGGACTAGTCCAAAATTTTGTCATCTGATAAAGGGTTAAAGTAAACTGCACTGTACCCAATACTTCCATCATGTATGTATAGTTATCGGTGATAATTTCGATGTTGTAGGTTATAAAATGCATCATTAAGCATGACTAAACAGTTATTATATTACAAAAAGAAACAGCAACTCTTGGTCTAAAATTACACAAAAAAATGTCAAACATTAAAGTCAGCCCAGTCTTAATTACATGAAGTGCTGAAGATGGTGAGTCCCTAAAACGACCAAAATATTGCAATTCTCTACCATTTTTGATTAAAAAAAAAATCTAAAAAGAAAATATTGGGTATCTTTGCCTGCATAATAAAATTTATTTTTTTAAGAGGGCAAAAGGGGAGGTTAGCATGCACTGGAATGGAATGGGTTAATTGGTTACAACTGTACTGATACCATCTGCTTACAGTAAAGTTCCCATGGAACTAGAAATCGGGTCTATATAATAAGATTATGTCAAGTAACCATAGAGTTGCACCTCACCCTTTTTATTCCCTCATGCTGAATGTTTTAAATTTTAAAACTGCCATTTTCCATAAATCCATTATTGCAGTCTTATTATCTATTTACCTTACATTATCCCTGTCTTAACCCCTTTACCACACAATCCCTACTTTTAACGACCCTGAAAGAGAAGACTTTTGTAAATATTGTGGGAAAAGGAGAAAATGCTGGAAACCAGCATTTTCTCCTTTTCCCACAATATTTTCTACCCTATGAAATACAGATATTGCCATTTAACCCTTTACCGCACAATGATGCCTTTTGACGCCCCTGGAAAAGAAGCCTTTTGAAAACATTGTGGGAAAAGGAGAAAATGCTGGTAACCAGCATTTTCTCCTTTTCCCACAATGTTTTCAACCCTATCAAACAAAGATTGCACCATTTGAGCCACACTGAAATTGTCAATTTGGACAAGGCTAAAATATTGTCGTCTGGTAAAGGGTTAAGCAACATTTATTTTTGTCATCTGCTAAAGCCTTCAATTTGGTCCAGCCCAAAACTTTGTCATGTGGTAAAGAGTCAAAAAGATACAACTTTAGAATTAACCAAATTGAAAGT
Source organism: Tridacna gigas (assembly GCA_945859785.2). Lineage (NCBI taxonomy): Eukaryota > Metazoa > Mollusca > Bivalvia > Cardiida > Cardiidae > Tridacna > Tridacna gigas. Next base: position 27,231,256 of record OX244030.2, read on the forward strand.
ATTTGCAGACGACAAATTAAATGTAGCTAAAATTATGGTTTATGTTTTTGCTAGGATAGAAAACATTTCGGGAGACGGAGAAAACGCTTGGTCATCAGCATTTTCTCCTTTCCCCACAATGTTTTCATAAGGCTTCTGCATCAGCACTGTTAAAACTCTGGACTGTGTGGTAAATGATTAATCATCTTGAGGAAGAGTCCCTTTGAAAACTTTGTGAAAAAAGGAGAAAATGTGGGTAACATCTTTTCCTTCTATGTAGTCTGCTCCTTGATTTCAGCAGCATTTAATTTTCTCATCTGCATGATTTAACCCTTTGCCACACAATCCCGACTTTTAACAACCCTGAGAAAGAAAGCTTTTGAAAACATTGTGGGAAAAGGGGAAAATGCTGGTAACCAGCATTTTCTCCTTTTCCCACAATGTTTTCTACCCTTCCCAAATCAAATTTCCATTTTTGAGTCACATTTTTTTTGTCATCTACAAATGCTTTCAATTTGGACAAGTCTAAAATTTTGTCGTTTGGTAAAGATTTAATGCTTTCAAAACATACAAGTCTAAAATTTTGTCATCTCTTATGGTGACATGACTGCATCTCAACTCTTTACCAAACGACAAAATTTCAAACTAGTCCAAATTGAAAGCCTTTGCAGACGACAAAATAATTGTAACGGCAAAGTTGGAATTTGTTTTGGGAAGGGTGGAAAACATTGTAGGAAAAGGAGAAAATGCTGGTTACCAGCATTTTCTCCTTTTCCCACAATGTTTTCAAAAGGCATCTTTTTCTGGGTCATTTAAAGTCGGGATTGTGTGGTAAAGAGTTAGAGGCTTCAAGTCATTGTTTATTTTTCCAGAATGCTATAAAACCCTGTCTCAGACGACAAAATTTTAGAAAAGTGTAAAAGTTGCAAGCACATGTACCAATATGGTGACAACTAAATGTGGTCCAAATGTTAAGTCGTCTTTGCGCAGTACCAAATGACAAAATTTAGACCTAAACAAATGGAAAGCATTTGCAAAGGACAAAGGTAGCTCAAATGAAGATTTAGTTCTTTGATATGGTAGAAAACATTGTGAGAAAAAGAGAAAATGCTGGTAACCAGCATTTTCTCCTTTTCCCAAAATGTTAACAAAAGTTTACTTCTCAAGGGTCTTTAAACCTCAGATTGTGTGGCAAAGGGTTAACCCTTTACCAGACGACAAAACTTTAGCCTTGTCCAAAGTGAAAGCATTTGCAGACGACAATTTCAATGTGGTTCAAATGGTGCAACCTTGCTTTGATGGGGTAGAAAACATTGTGGGAAAAGGAGAAAATGTTGGTTACCAGCATTTTCTCCTTTTCCCACAATGTTTTCAAAAGGCTTCTTTCCCAGGGGCGTCAAAAGGTGTCATTGTGCAGTAAAGGGTTAAAAGGGTTTTACTCTATACCACACAACAAAAATGTAGACTTGTCAAAATAAAATTGAAAGCATTTGCAGACAACAATTTAAATGTAGCTCAATTGATGGAATTTGTCACTTATAGAGTTAATTACCAGCATTTTCTCCTTATCCCACAATGTTTTCAAAAGGCTTCTTCCTCAGGGTCGTTAAAACCTGGGATTGTGTGGTACAGAGTTAACAGAAATCTAAGAACAATTTCCCACCATTAATGCTTCAACCATACTTAACCTCATTTCTTAAGTATGGGGAATGTTTTGATTTCCCTAACCCTTAACTCTTCACCAAACGACAAAATTTTAGACTTGTCCAAATTGAAAGAGTATGCAGACTACACAATGAATGTGACTGAGAAATTTAAATTTGTTTGGGGCAGGGTAGAAAACATTGTGGGAAAAGGAGAAAATGCTAGTTACCAGCATTTTCTCCTTTTCCCACAATGTTTTCAAAAGGCTTTTTGTTCAGGGCCGTTAAAACCGTGATTGTGTAGTAAAGGGTTAAACTGCCAAATGAATTGAAGAGGGCCATGATGGCTGTGAAATAATGATACTGGTAGCTCAATGTCACACTGTTGCCTTGGCTATTAGCCCTTTACCGCAGAGTAAAATTTTAGACTCATCCATCATTTGAAGGAATTTATAGACGAAAATTCAAGTATTTTTCAAATGATACTGTAGCATTTTCTCCTTTTACAACAATGTTTTCAAAGACTTCTTTCTCATGTTCGTTAAAACTCAGGATTGTGTGGTAAGGGTTTATAAATTGAACTATAATATCTTTAACCCAGGGGTGTGGAAATACTATGCCCAACTCGTCCGACTCGGGAAAATTCAGCATCAGACAAGTGACCTTTTTCAGTCTAGTTGTCCGCGTACAAGTAGAAAATATGAGGAAAATTTTGAAACAAAAATCTGTTGTATATACATATCCAGTGATATACGTATGCTCTCACTTCGTACAAAATGACATTTCGAATGATTAACAGTGTCTTGAGATGATCCCTGATTTCTGGAAACCCAAAATACAAATTTGGTCTACCTCCGCTTCCACTGCATTAGACAAAATCGGTAAAATATGCGGCTGTTGTTGCACGTCGATTTTTTAAAAATGTGTAAACACCTTCAAGATCATCATTATGGATTAAAATAATTTCATTGGTATAATTTTAGCACCGATTCAGAGATGACAATGTCGCGCACGTGAAAATTTTAGCCTTTAATCTGATTTAAACAGATTTAAACAGGTGCGAAATGGGCCGCAATTTAACACCTCTGGCTCTGCCGGAAGCTGTCTCAATATCCGAAAGTTTTCTATTCAGCAATCAGTTGATGCATAAAATCGGAGAAAATGTTGTTTTTTTTTTTTTAATCAAATTTTCGATGCAAACGGAAATGGGAAGTCTGAGACTCCGAACCATTTGGTGGCTCCAAACGTAAAGTGGACCGTGACATGAAATATGACAAAAACATTTTTTTTTTCCCCAATGAGGCGTGCTTGAAAGAATTCCGGTGGTTGAATGCAGACGATCGTAACAATATTTTTCAACGTTTGTCGAGAGTATCCCCATGTTGCAGACATGTCACTTTAAGTGTACCTTTTAATTAAAATCTTTCTGTTTTGGACAAGTGAGCCACACTGGCAGACAAGTAGATTTTTGTAATTTACTTGCCCGCGGACAAGTAGAAATTTCTAAGATTTCCACACCCCTTTTTAACCTTCTATACATGTGTGTGTCTAGAATAAGGAGAAAAAAGATTCAAAGCAAGGTGTGTGCTGCCATTGTTCATGCAGACCCTAAATAAATGAAATAGACATTCTATGTCTGATCTTCAGATGAAGATACAGAATTTCTAAGCTGTTTTTGTCACAATATCTCTTAGAGATTAGTAGAGAAGCAGACAATATTGGTCCAAGATCAGACTGCATGTTCTGTGCAGCCAAATCATGACCTACACTGTCTTTTAACTCTTTACCACACAATCCCGACTTTTAACGACCCTGAGAAAGAAGCCTTTTGAAAACATTGAAGAACAAGAGGGCCATGATGGCCCTGTATCGCTCCACTGGCTTATAAATATAAACCACGAAGAAAAGTCTTCACTATATAAGCCCTTATAAAACTTTGACCTCATGGCTACAGTCTGACTAAATGGGGAATATTGTATTAGAAGAATAACATGCCAAATGTGGGAATTCTTGGCCTTATGGCTGGTAACAAGATGGTTTCTGAACTTTTCACTCCATAAACCCATGTAAAACTTGTGACCCCTGGTGCAGGGCCAAACTTGATCCTAGAGCTGTAACTTGGGCCCTCTTTGTAACTGTCCACTAAATAATGCTATAATTATATGCAAAATTTGGTAGCCTAAGCCTTATGGCTGTGTACACCAAGATTTAAAAGTTTTCCCTATGTAAGCCTATGTAAATCTTGTGAACCCCCCCCTCCAAGTATGAGGCCAAATTGACCCCAGGACTATACTTTGGACACTTTTGGTAGACTCCAACTAGATCAAGCTAAATGCCAAATTTGGTAGCTCTAGGCCTTATGGTTTCAGACAAGAAGATATTTAAAGTTTTCTCTATATAAGCCTATGTATAAAACTTGTGACCCCTGGGGAAGAGCCAATTTTGACCCCAGGGCTATAATTTCAAGAAACATGATAGAGGTCTACTACATAAAGCTACATGCCAAATTTGGTAGCCCTATGCCTTATGGTTTCAGACAAGAAGATTTTTAAAGTTTTCTCTATATAAGCCTATGTAAAACTTGTGACCCCTGGGGAAGAGCCAATTTTGACCCCAGGGCTATAATTTGAAGAAACTTGATAGAGGTCTACTACATAAAGCTACATGCCAAATTTGGTAGCCCTATGCCTTATGGTTTCAGACAAGAAGATTTTTAAAGTTTTCTCTATATAAGCCTATGTAAAACTTGTGACCCCTGGGGCAGAGCCAATTTTGACCCCAGGGCTATAATTTGAAGAAACTTGATAGAGGTCTACTACATAAAGCTACATGCCAAATTTGGTAGCCCTATGCCTTATGGTTTCAGACAAGAAGATTTTTAAAGATTTCCAATATTTTTCAGTTTTGTTGCCATGGCAACCAGAGTTTTTGAAGGAATCAAATTCTTTCAAGAAATTCTGAAGAGGACCATGTCAGGATCATTTCTGTGAAGTTTCGTGAAAATCGGATGGGTAGTTTCAGAGAAGAAGATGTTTGAAATAAAAGTTAACGCACGGACGGACGGACTGACGGACGGACGGACGACCGGACGGACGGACGGACGGATGCACTACGGACACCGGGCCATGACATAAGCCCGCTGGCCTTCGGCCAGTGGAGCTAAAAAGGAGAAAATGCTGGTAACCAGCATTTTCTTCTTTTCCCACAATGTTTTCTACCCTTCCTAAAATAAATTTCAATTTTTCAGTCACATTTATTTTGTCGTCTGCAACTGCTTTCAATTTGGACTAGTCTAAAATTTTGTCGTTTGGTAAAGAGTTAAATCCAGGTTCAGCTTCACAAGGGTTTAGAAAACAGAACACACTAATTCAATTTGAAAAAAAAAAATGACTGCAGACTTATTCAATTTAAAAAGGAAACACCAGTCACTTGACACACATTAAAGGCAGTTAACCCATTACAATAATTACACATGCTTATTATGTTCAAACATACCATGAAAAAAGTCTATGATGTAAGGAAGAAATATTATATTTGCAGGAAATGAAAGCTAAATTTTTGTACAAATTGAACATCTTGTGGGAAATAGTGTGGACTAGCTTGTTACAGTGTTTTCCAAAGATCTCTTTAGACAGCAGGGCATACGATCTCAAATGTTTGCATGGAAAAGGGTTCTGTAATTTAATAATTTCCTCTATTAAAAAATCTCCCTTTGCATAACCCAGATTCTACTGCAACTGAAACAGGTTAACACTTGACCACGTAATCCCCAGTTTTACAGACCCTTATAGAGAAAGTTTTTGAAAACATTGTGGGAAAAGGAGATATTATGCCAGTAATCAGCATTTTCTCCTTTTTCCAAAATGTTTTCTATCATATGAAAGGCAAATTTCATGTTTTGAGTAACATTTCATTTGTTGTCTGCAAATGTTTTCCATTTGGACAAGTCCAAAACTTTGTCATTTGGTAAGAGTTAACCCTTTACAGCATTATGCCGCCTTTTGACGTCACCCAGGGAAAGATGCCTTTAGAAAACATTGTAGGAAAAGGAGAAAATGCTGGTAACCAGCATTTTCTCCTTTTCCCACAATGTTTTCTACCCTATCAAACATTAAACCATTTCAGCCACACTGAAATTGTTGTCTGCAAATGCTTTCAATTTGGACAAGGCTAAAATTTTGTCATCTGGTAAAGAGTTAAAGCAAAAACTATGGTTACTTCTTATTATTGAAAAAGCAAATTTCCTCAAGATGTTTCCACACATCCCATTGTGCCATTATCAATATCCAAATCCACCCATGTAGTTTTCTGTAAACATTTTCCAGTATATTAACTCTTTACCAAACAAAATAAATTTAGAGTGGTCCAAATTCAAAGCATTTGCAGACCATAAATCAAATGTGCTAATTAAAAGAAATGAAACTTTCAAGCTGATTGTAAAAACTCAAATTTTGCTATTTCAAAGGTAATTTTTTTTAATAATATCTCCTGATTGGACATGTAGATCAAAGATCAGACTGCATTCTGTGCAGTCTGATCTTGATCTACACTGTCTGCAAAAGGTCTGTGAGTCGCGCTTAGCAGCCTAAGGATTAAAAGTTTAAAACATCATTCTCTATGATCAGAAAGACATTAAAAGCAACATATGGTAAGGGGAAAGCTGAGAGCCACTCAGTGCTACTTATTTAGATGTCATACTGACCTACTGGAAACAGAGTATCATTTTCCAGTCTGGTCTATCACAAATGTTGCTCTAGCCAAGACAGTGATTTCTGAGTTCTCCTATATCTGTTTATTCTTTACCAGACATTACAGAATCTCATACATGTCCTAATTAAATTGAGTGATTGATTGAGTTGTGTTTCCACTTTCTACACTATTTAACCCTTTGTCACACAATCCCAAGTTTTAATGACCCTGAGAAAGAAGTCCTTTGAAAACCTTGTGAGAAAAGGAGAAAATGCTGGTAACCAGCATTTTCTCCTTTTCCCACAATGTTTTCTATCCTACCCAAAACAATTTTCAATTTTTCAATTATATTTATTTTGTCGTCTGCAAATGCTTTCAATTTGGACCAGTCTAAATTTTTGTTGTTTGGTAAAGAGTTAAGGATGATAAATAAAAAATAGCTTGATGTAACAAATTTGTCTTTGATGGTGTGTTGAAAACTGTTGGACAGGGAGAAAATAATGATTTTCAGCATTTGCTCTTTTTACCACAATGTTTTCAGAAGTAACCTTTATCCAGAACATTACAACAGAATCGTTCTGTTAACGGTCAACAGAATAATAGCACACAACTGATTTCTCCTTTTTTTCGTTAGCAGTCTGCTGCAAGAAGAAAGTCACTTGCAGGAGGTACCTGGAAACAGCAGAAAAAAGAGGGCAAAACATATGTTGCAAGACATGCCAGTTATCAGTACATGATACCCACAGAGGTATTGAATACAGGGTGAGTCCCTGGCTCACAGATTACAATATGCAGGTAATGCAGGTAATTTATGCAACAGAACCAGAACAAAAGTTTTAAATCTTTATATGCCACCAGGGTAGCATACAAAGGTAAATTCTAGTAAAACTAGATCAAGATCAAACCACATAGTACATGTAATTTGATCTTAGCCCTTTGTGAACTCTGCTATTTTGTTAACCCTTTACCACACAATCCTGAGTTTTAACAACCCTGATAGAAGCAGTGTTTGAAGACATTGTCAGAAAAGGCGAAAATGCTGGTTACCAGCATTTTCTCCTTTTCCAGCAATGTTTTCTACCCTTTAGCCAAATCTCACCATTAAAGCTTTAACACAACAAAAATGTAGACTTGTCCAAATTGAAAGCATTTGTAGACAACACTTTAATTGTGGCTCAAATGATGGAATTTGTCTTCGATAGGGTAGAAAAGATTGCGGGAAAAGGAGAAAGAATTGCTAGTTACCAATTTGTAGTTTGCAAATCCTTTTGATCTGGACCAGTTTAAAAGTTAGTTGTGTGGTAGAGAGTTAAGATATTCTGGCCTAAAACAGCCTTGGGTCTACAGTGAAATGTCTGTGATATTATTTACTCTGTAACATAAGGATCAAAACTTTTATTTCTGCAAAAAAAAATACCTCCAATCAAAGAACTGATAACTTAGAGTATTACAGAGTTACAGATAACCAGGGAGCAATGCAAGATTGCAAACTTGGAACATTACTAATTTGTTCTTGCCCAAAAACCCTTTGCTGTGAGTACGATATTTAGATGTTGACACTGAAAGTGCCGAAAGATCCTTAAAACACTAAAATTTCAGATGGGATACATGCAGCAACAACATAAAGATTCAGGTAAACTGAATTTTGCTACCTTATGGTTTTTGCAAAGCTGTTGTAATAGTAATAGTGAGTCCCAATATTCAGCCAAGTTTTCGTCACTTGAGTTCTGGCAAGTTATCAATTATTTCAGATTAAGAATATCCCAAAATATCTTAACCTCTGAGTTTTTTTTTCTTAACCTATTTCTGTCCCAAGAATGTTTTAGCAAAATCTTGTTCAGCATTTTTTCCATAAAATGGTCACTAATACCATGCATGTTGCATTTCATTAATATAACATAATCTATCCATCAATTCTTGGGGACATAACATTCACTTTTCATTAGACATGGGTATATTTCATTCTTATTCTAAATGGCAAGACTAAGCCTCATACTGGCTGTGACAGAATGGCCCAACCAATCAGATACCGGTAACCATTCCTGGAACCTAGAATTTGATGAATATAGTTGGTCACAGGATCAGAACAGTAACTCTGATTTCAAATGCTCCAGGCTGTGTATAACTACCTAGAAGTAAAGGATAAATTATTATTGTCTGCAATGTCTATAACCACAGTAAAGATATGTTAAACAGAATATTTCCTACTGACATAAAACATACCAAATATTCTGTTTAATCAATTGGAAATTCCTTGCCAAATTGCCCTGGAATATTCTTTTTCAACAACAATCACATGATATATAGTTTTACTCAGGTAACATACATTAGGACCACCAGACTTGGGAATTTATCTGTTTTTACATATTGAAAGACTAGAAAATTCATTGTGACAGGTCGAGAAGTTGCTCATCATGAGCTGACAACTCAAAATACATCCTCATAAAACAATGGATAATCAACAAGAGCAAAAGCTTGGAATGCTAACACAGAGTGAAAACATTGTGGTGAATGGAGAAATTGCTTTCTACAAGCAATTTCTCCCTTTTACACAATGTATTCCCAAAATGGTCTGCTGCAAGGCAAAATTTCAAGTCTCCAGCAGAACATATAAATAAGAATTACAAAATCCATTAATCTATTACCACAGACATATCCCGAGTTTTAACAACCCTGAGGGTGAAGGATTTTGACAACAATCTGAAAAAAGGAGACAAGAGGGCCATGATGGCCCTGGAGTCGCTCACCTGAGCCTTTTGACCAAGCACAACCAATTTCCAACGTCTTGTGAGATATATGTATTACCAAACAATAAAATTTTAAACTCATCAGTCTGAACCTTCTGCATAAAACAAATAATATGTGGATAAAGCTGTGGAATTGGTCTCTCAAAGGGGTAGAAAACATTCTGAAAAAGGGAAAAAATGCTGGATACTACCATTTTCTCATTTTCAAACAGTGTTTTCAAAAGGCTTCTTTCTGAGAGTCATTCGTACACTAGGTTTTTCTAAGATATGACCTAGTGACCTAGTTTTTCAGCCAACATGACACATTTTCAAACTGGTCCAAGATATCATCAGGACAAACATTCTTACCAAATTTCAAGAGTATTGGACTGAAAATGTCAGCATACACAAGGTTTTTCTAAGATCTGACCTAGAGACCTAGATTTTGACCCAACATGACCCATTTTCAGACTCATCCAAGATATTACCAAGGCAAACATTCTGAGCAACTTTAAAAGAGTATTGAACAAAAAATGTGGCCACAACAGTGTACACATGGTTTTTCTAAGATTTGACCAGGTGACCTAGTTTTTGACCCAACATGACCCATTTTCAACTTCGACTGAGATATCATCGAGACAAACATTCTGACCAACTTTCAAGAGTATCAGACAGAAAATGTGGCTTCTGGAGCTTACACAAGGTTTTTCTAAGATTTGACCTAGTGACCTAGTTTTTCACCCGACATGACCTATTTTCAAACTAGTCAGAGATATTATCAAGGCAAACATTCTGACCAACTTTCAAGAGTACTGGACAGAAAATATGGCCTCTAAAGCATACACAAGGTTTTTCTTAGATTTGACTTGGTGACCTAGTTTTTGACCAAACATGGCACATTTTCGTACTATTTCAAGATAAAATCAAGACAAACATTCTGACCATTTTTCAAGAGTATTGGACTGAAAATGTGGCCTCTATAATGTACAAAAGGTTTTTTTAAAATTTGACCTAGTGACCTAGTTTTTGACCCCACATGACCCAATTTCAAACTTGTCTGAGATTTTATCAAGACAAACATTCTGACCAAGTTTCATGAGGATTGGACTAAAAATGTGGCCTCTAGAGCATACACAAGGTTTTTCTAAGATTTGACCTAGTGACCTAGTTTTTGACCCCACATGACCCAATTTGGAACTCGTCTGAGATTTTATCAAGACAAACATTCTGACCAAGTTTCACAAGTATCTGACTGAAAATGTGGGCTCTAGAGCATACACAAGGTTTTACTAAGATTTGATCTAGTGACCTAGTTTTTGACCCCAAATGACCCAATTTCCAACTCGTCCGAGATTTTATCAAGACAAACATTCTGACCAAGTTTCATGAGGATCGGACTGAAAATGTGGCCTCTAGAGCGTACACAAGGTTTTTCTAAGATTTGACCTAGTGACCTAGTTTTTGACCCCACATGACCCAATTTCGAACTCATCCGAGATTTTATCAAGACAAACATTCTGACCAAATTTCATGAGGATCGGACTGAAAATGTGGCCTCTAGAGCGTACACAAGGTTTTTCGAAGATTTGACCTAGTGACCTAGTTTTTGACCCCACAGGACCCAATTTCGAACTCGTCCGAGATTTTATCAAGACAAACATTCTGACCAAATTTCATGAGGATCGGACTGAAAATGTGGCCTCCAGAGCGTACACTAGGTTTTTCTATGATTTGACCTAGTGACCTAGTTTTTGACCCCACAGGACCCAATTTCGAACTCGTCCGAGATTTTATCAAGACAAACATTCTGACCAAATTTCATGAGGATCGGACTGAAAATGTGGCCTCCAGAGCGTACACTAGGTTTTTCTATGATTTGACCTAGTGACCTAGTTTTTGACCCCACAGGACCCAATTTCGAACTCGTCCAAGATTTTATCAAGACAAACATTCTGACCAAGTTTCATGAGGATCGGACTGAAAATGTGGCCTCTAGAGCGTACACAAGGTTTTTCGAAGATTTGACCTAGTGACCTAGTTTTTGACCCCACATGACCCAATTTTGAACTCGTCTGAGATTTTATCAAGACAAACATTCTGACCACATTTCATGAGGATCGGACTGAAAATGTGGCCTCTAGAGCGTACACAAGGTTTTTCTAAGATTTGACCTAGTGACCTAGTTTTTGACCTCACATGACCCAATTTCGAACTCGTCCGAGATTTTATCAAGACAAATATTCTGACCAAGTTTCATGAGGATTGGACTGAATATGTGGCCTCTAGAATGTACACAAGGTAAAAAGTTGACGACGGACAACGGACGACGCACACCGCACGACAGACGACGGACACGGCATGATCACAATAGCTCACCATGAGCACTTCGTGCTCAGGTGAGCTAAAAATGCTGGTAACCAGCATTTTTACCTTTTTCCCACAATGATTTCTCTACTTCCACAAATGAAAAAATTCGGTTTTAGAGTCAGACTTAATCTGTTTGACCAAACCACAAAATTTAAGACTTATTCAAATTGGAAGTTTTTGCAGATGACAAAATGAATGTTACTCAAAAATTAGAATTTGTATTTGAAAGATTAGAAAACATTGTGGGAAAATGAGAAAATGCTGGTTCTCCTTTTCCCACAACGTTTACTAAAGTCTGCTTCCTAAGGGTCCTTAAAAGTCAGGTTTGTTTGGAAAGGGGTTAAATCATGTAGGTGATACATTCAAGATAACAGGTAACACAGCAGGAGCAGGTGTAAGTAATGATAAATGTTTCTCGTGGCACATTAAACACTTCAACAAGAGGGCCATGATGGCCCTGTATCGCTCCACTGGCTTATAAATATAAACCACGAAGAAAAGTCTTCACTATATAAGCCCTTATAAAACTTTGACCTCATGGCTACAGTCTGACTAAATGGGGAATATTGTATTAGAAGAATAACATGCCAAATGTGGGAGTTCTTGGCCTTATGGCTGGTAACAAGATGGTTTCTGAACTTTTCACTCCATAAACCCATGTAAAACTTGTGACCCCTGGTGCAGGGCCAAACTTGATCCTAGAGCTGTAACTTGGGCCCTCTTTGTAACTGTCCACTAAATAATGCTATAATTATACGCAAAATTTGGTAGCCTAAGCCTTATGGCTATGTACACCAAGATTTAAAAGTTCTCCCTATGTAAGCCTATGTAAATCTTGTGAACCCCCCCCCTCCAAGTATGAGGCCAAATTGACCCCAGGACTATACTTTGGGCACTTTTGGTAGACTCCAACTAGATCAAGCTAAATGCCAAATTTGGTAGCTCTAGGCCTTATGGTTTCAGACAAGAAGATATTTAAAGTTTTCTCTATATAAGCCTATGTATAAAACTTGTGACCCCTGGGGAAGAGCCAATTTTGACCCCAGGGCTATAATTTCAAGAAACATGATAGAGGTCTACTACATAAAGCTACATGCCAAATTTGGTAGCCCTATGCCTTATGGTTTCAGACAAGAAGATTTTTAAAGTTTTCTCTATATAAGCCTATGTAAAACTTGTGACCCCTGGGGAAGAGCCAATTTTGACCCCAGGGCTATAATTTGAAGAAACTTGATAGAGGTCTACTACATAAAGCTACATGCCAAATTTGGTAGCCCTATGCCTTATGGTTTCAGACAAGAAGATTTTTAAAGATTTCCAATATTTTTCAGTTTTGTTGCCATGGCAACCAGTGTTTTTGAAGGAATCAAATTCTTTCAAGAAATTCTGAAGAGGACCATGTCAGGATCATTTCTGTGAAGTTTTGTGAAAATCGGATGGGTAGTTTCAGAGAAGAAGATGTTTGAAATAAAAGTTAACGCACGGACGGACGGACGGACGGACGACCGGACGGACGGACGCACGGACGGACGCACGACGGACACCGGGCCATGACATAAGCCCGCTGGCCTTCGGCCAGTGGAGCTAAAAATGGCTTCCAGAACTACAGTTCCTTTAGAGTACAGTGTAGAGCAAAATAAGACTGCAAAAAAAGATGCAGTCTGATCTTGGATCCACACTGTCTGCTACTTACTATAAACTCTGACAAAAAAAACAGCCTTGAAATTTCCTTAACTGGGTAGTATTTTGCTTTACTGAAATGCTCCATTTGTTTACCTGGAGCCCTAACCCTTAAAGTGCTGAATTAATGACTTGGACCTTATTTGATAAGGGAAAACCGCCCGAAATATTGCTATTTCAAATTTGTTTCCATTAGAATATGTAACATAATGGCAGACAGTGTAGATCAAAGGTCAGACTGCACGTTCTGTGCAGTCTGATCTTGATCTACACTGTCTGCAAAAACAACTTAAGTCGGTTCCAGGGCTTTAAGGGTTAAGGGTTTAAATTTCTGTGCATCTGGGGGTGATGCCATTAATTTGTGACTGGAAAGCTATGGCTCACATTTTGTTTTGTCCATTTGCCATCATGATTTCTCAACTATCTTATGAAGATTTACTTTTTTCAAGCCTCTTCCATTTTGACCTGTTCGAAAACTGGCACATACTGTTAGCTAAAACAGCAACTTACATGTAATGCCAGCACTCAAACAGAATTACCTGTCAGTTAATATTTGCTAAAATAAACATGAGCCATGCTCTGTGTAAAGGGGTTTAATGCATCTGTAAAAAAGTAACGGCCCATGTCAACCTGTACAGTCTACGCAGGCTGACATGAGTTGAAACTTTTTGTTATGAGTAAAAGTTCTGTATGTCCAATGACCATAAATCTTGAGATTCAGTAGTTGTTAGACAAAATGGATTTCAAGGATCTAGCTGTATGATGACTTGCCTAGTACAATGCATCATAGAGTTACATTAAAACCCCTTTTGCAGTGCCACTCAAATACAATCCCTACACCCACATGGCATTGATGGTAAGAAACTATATAACTGGCTGAAATTGGACAAAACCAGAACTGTTGCAAAGCGGACAAATACCTCCCACCATCACTTTGTTACTGAAGCAGCACAATCAGAGAACTGAAATTATTTTCAAAACAAAGATCACCAGTGACCTTGACCTTAGACCCATGTGACCCAAAAACAATGGGACACCTTGGGTCATGAGCAACACAGTAAACAACTTGTATAAAGTTTCAGGGTCCTAGGTCAAACAGCTTTGGAGTTAGAGCACGAAAATGAAAAACAGACTGATGGATTGATAGATGGACAGACAGACAGAAAGACATGGACCAAACCAGTGTAACACACACCCCCACTAGGTGGGAGGGTATAAATATATCTTCTATGCCAAAATGTGTGAACATTTATATTACTCAAATTCATGTTGGTTATCCATACTGTATTTCACAAAGTATTTTTCTTTCATCTGCTGCAATAGAGTTGGAAGTTAATAGCCAAATTCATTAACAGCTTTGCAGCATAGTTTCAAAATCAAAATTCATCCACGCAATGGTGAGGTTCGCATATTAATCTGATTTCATTGTTTTGCAGTACTTAAAAGTCAGTACCCAGAAGTCATGTCTTAACATCCAGTTCCATTATCAAAACAAATTCAACAGCCAATCAAGTTAATTAACCCGTATGTGTTACTGTTTCTGAAATTCTCATTACCCTACCCAGGGAGAGTGTTGCATATAGACTGACTGACTCATATTATAATCAACAGTACTAGACTGCATGACAACTGGTTCTAATTAACAGTCACATGTAATTTTGGGGCCACTTTATCCTGTAGAGAGGATCAAAACTATTCCTATGGAACTTTGGATGGACAATCCAGAAAGCCTATTGACAAATCATGATCTTTTTGAACAAACTCTGTCTTTCCTGCAATTTTTTTATTCTATTGCAGAGATGTCAAAAAGTATCTGCATGTGGGTGTGGTAACTTGCTCACAAAGTGCAGTCATGTCAAGTTTTATACGCATGTTCTCCAATACGTTACTGATGTGCTAACAATTTCAAGACAAAACCTAAAATGGAAAAAAATATCATTCCTGTATCTATTTCTAGATGACAGCAGTGGAGTTTACCACCACACAATCCCGACTTTTTCACAACCCAAAGGAAAAAGCCTTTTGAAAACATTGCTGGAAAAGGAGGAAGAGCTGGTAACCAGCATTTTCCCCTTTTCTTACCATGTTTTCTACCCCATAGATACTCGGTTTCCATGGCTTTCAGTTTATCAAGTTACAATTATTTAGAAATATTATATTAAATACAAGAAGGTTTCGCATCAGACATGTTTTCAAGCAACAGAAGTTCGTTCACTGAATTTAAATTACACCTGTTCCCTAATCTTCACTAAACAACAAAATCCAAATTCAAATTGCAGACAACTAATCCTAAGTGACTAAAATCACAATATTTGTTGTTGATAGGGTATGACATTATGGGGAAAGGATAAAATACTGGTTACCGCATTTTCTCCTTTTCTCACAAAGCTTTCGAAAGTGCTCTTCCTCAAGGTCGTTAAAAGTCAAGACTGTGTGGTAAAGGATTAAGTTGATAATCCTTAGGCTACTACTCTTGACTCAAGGCGCTTTGGTCAAAATCGGACAACACAGACTGTGAAATCTGATCCAGGATTTCGAATATGGTGAGATTTTTTCCTCAGAAAGAACTTTAGATTTACAATATTTGGCTTTTTGAAGTTGGCTAGAGATAAACTATCTGGTATTTAAATTCAAACAGTACCGAGGCAATTACAATTTAATAACACAAATGCATCTTCAGAAATAATCTATTCAATAAACTGTATGCTGCTCTAAAATCCAACATTAACCCTTTACCACACAATCCCGACTTTTAACAACCCTGTAAAAGAAGCCTTTTGAAAACCTTGTGGGAAAAGGAGAAAATGCTGGTAACCAGCATTTTCTCCTTTTCCCACAATGTTTTCTACCCGTCCAAAAGCAAATTTCAATTTTTCACTTACATTTATTTTTCGTCTGCAACTGCTTTCAATTTGGACCAACCTAAAATTTTGTAGTTTGGTAAAGAGTTAACACAGGTAAAGCCACCAATTTTCATGAGATCACCATTTTCTCATAATACTTCAGAACAGTAATATAAGTCTTCTAGGAAACACAATTAACTTTAATTTACTTTGAACATGAAAAAAAAAATTCTTCTAATACATAATTTCCATCGTAATTCCCAGAAAAAACCAACTGTGGATAAAACAAAGAAAACCGTAACACTTTCACTCACTGACTGTGACACTGTACAATAATAATACCAGTAATACTTTGATATCTTTATTACAATCAACTGGTTCCTGTATAATTACATAGATACTGTACATTGACTGGGTGCCAGAAAGAATGACACATCACTCTCTGATCATCCTCCCCACTAACTATACAGGCAACCCAATACAACAACAGCTAATCTCATATTTACCATCAGCAAGGAATAACACAAAATACCTATTTACTAATACATACTTTTCTGAATGATATTGAAAACATTGTTAGAAATGGAGCAATCATTTACAACAAGCAATTGCACCTTTTCCCACAATGTTTTCAAAAGCTGTCTACTGCAGAGATGGAAAAATGCCATATCTGGACTGTGATGGGTTAATCATTGGTTATCTGCCCATATCTACACACAAGGCTGATAAGACAAATTTACTTGATTATAGTGATCCCTACAACAAACACAGAAACATTCTATAGAACTTCTTTGTTTGTAATCCTATTTACCCTTTACCACACAATCTTGACTTTTAATGACCTTGTGAAAGAAAGCTTTTGAAAACATTTTGGGAAAAGGAGAAAATGCTGGTTAACAGCATTTTCCCTGTTCCAACAATGTTTTCTACTGCTTTAGAGACATATTTGAGATTCTGAGTCACGTTTGTTTTGTCGTCTGCAAATTTTTACAGTACAGTTGGTCTAAGTTTTAAAACATTGAAACAGTAAACAAAGATTGAGCAACCTGGCAGCTTATGACCTAATTGTAAATTTGTTTTTCTGCCAGCCACTTACACTTAGATCAACCTTACAATAACAGATTGTCATCTTCACAATAATTTCCATACTTATGCTATGGTTGAAATTTCAATGCATTTCAACACATGAATTGTTTACTATTGGCCACTACTGGGACTTTTAGGTTGGGTCTATGGCTATGTGGGGAAAAATAGCAACTGGAGAGAGTACTGTACCTGTTGAAAGATTTCTTTAACTCTTTACCAAACAACGAAATTTCATCACTGTCCAAGTTGGAAGCATTTGCAGATGACAAATTACTTGTTACTCTAAACATGAAATCTGCTTTCAAATGGTAGAAAACATTGTGGGGAAAGGAGAAAATGCTGGCTACCAGCATTTTCTCCTTTTCCCACAATGTTTACAAAGGACTTCTCTGTCAGGGTTGTTAAAACTGGCAATTGTGTGGTAAAGGGTTAAACTTGTATTGATGCTTTCAAAAGAAGATGCTGCATTAAGAAAGAGGTTAAAATCTGCAGGTATTAACCCTTTACCACGCGCCAAAGTTTCAAATGTGTTCAAACCAAAGACACTTGCAAATTAAACAAGGCTCAAATGGTAGAAAGGATACAAAACATAGTGGGAAAATGCTTGCTACCTGCTTCCTTTCCCAGTGTTTTAAAAAGTCTTCTTTCACATGGCTGTTTTAAGTCAGGATTGTACTGCAGTTCAAGGGTAGTCTCAAAAACTGATATTTGTTTTTGGAAGTGTAGATGACAGTGTTGGGAAAAAAGGAAATGCTGGTTACCAGCATGTTTTTCTTTTTCCACGATGTTTTCAAAAGCCTTCTTTCACAAGGTAGTTAAATTAGTCAAGATTGTGCTGTAGAGGGTGAATGATAGTCCTCGCAAAATATCAGACATCATAGCCGCAAAATCAGACTTGCATCTACCAATACATGGGAAGTCATCCTCTACTGAGGTTATAGAAGATGCTGATGCCAATGTTACATCAGTCACATAACTACCCTGCACACTAGCTTCCCATATTACAAAATGTCAAAGTTTTCGCACCATGATGACGCCAATGTCAGGGCTACAACAATATCTTGACATTTTCTTTGAAAACAGCAGAGCTGACAAAAGCAATGTATGCGGGTGCCAACACTCCACTGCAGTAACTTTTAGTGAGAATTTGAAGAAGAAAAAGGGATATTATTGTGTCGAAAATATTTGATGGTTACCTGTCCCTGTTGTACAGGTTCCTCTTTCAATATTTGAACAACTAGTCCAAGTTTGAAGTAAATATCTTTAGTTATGACAGAGGTATTCTAAAAGGTCAAAGTTTTCGGACAAGGACGACCATGGAGTCGCCGACGACGATGCTGGGGTTATGACATTCCTCGCCATTTTCTCCGAAAACAGCCAAGCTGAAAATATCTCAACAAATTCCAGTTCACAGTATAAAATCATTATTCTCCCCAAACAGTTTATGGCAGATGGAAAGGGTCCAAGATAATCTAAGAATATTTATTAGACAGCTATGATAAGCAAAAATATCAACCCTAACCCTTTACCACACTGTACCACAAAAAAGTTAACAACCCTGACAAAGAAAGCTTTTGAAAACATTGAGGGAAAAGGAAAAAATGCTGGTAACCAGCATTTTCACCTTTTTCCACAATGTTTTCTACCCATCAAAGACAAAGTAATCTTTTGAGCTACTTTTAATTTGTCGTCTGCAAATGCTTTCAATCTGGTAAAGTCTAAAATTTTGTTGTGGTAATGAGTTGAAAGAGCAAACATGGCTTACCTCTTTACCTCAAGACAAATATGTAGACTTTTTTAACTCTTTACCAAACGACAAAATTTTAGACTGGTCCAGATTGAAAGCATTTGCAGACGACAAAATAAATGTGACTCAAAAATTGAAATTTGTTTCGTGGAGGTTAGAAAACATTGTGGGAAAAGAAGAAAATGCTGGTTACCAGCATTTTCTCCTTTTCCCACAATGTTTTCAAAAAGCTTTTTCTTCAGCGTCATTAAAACCCGTGATTGTGTGGTAAAGAGTTAAAGTGAGAGCATTTGCAGACGACAATTTGAATGTGGCTCAAACGATGCAATTTTTCTTTGATAGGGTTGAAAACAGTGTGGGAAAAGGAGAAACTGATGGTACCAGCATTGTCACCTTTTCCCACAATGTTCCCAAAAGTCATCTTCCTCAGGGTCGTTAAAACACAGGATTAAGAGGTTTAAACATATTTAGTTTACATCAATTGAGAGACAAGTTCTTGCAACTTATATTAATCTTTCTCGATTCTGCTTCCTGGAAACTAACCAGTACTCGCGCCGAATGTTGAGGCCAATGAACAAATCTCGAAGTTAACATCAGTTCCCAGGTATCAAATTCAGGACCTTGCGATTACGAGGCCGACGCTCCACCTCACAGACACCACAGGGAGTATGTTGTAAAGGGTTAACTCTACCAAACAACAAAATTTTAGACTGGTCCAGATTGAAAGCATTTGCAGACAACAAAATAAATGTGACTAAAAAATTGAAATTTGTTTTGGGGTGGTTAGAAAACATTGCAGGAAAAGGAGAAAATGCTGGTTACCAGCATTTTCTCCTTTTCCCACTATTTCTTCAAAAAGCTTTTTCTTTAGGGTCGTTAAAACCCGTGATTGTGTGGTAAAGAGTTAAACCTATTCAAAACCTCTGGACAACCCTATGGAAAGGCTGGTAACCAACATTTTCTCTGTTTCCCAAAATGTTATCTACCCCTTCAAAAAAAACATTGAGTCACATTTTTGTCTGCAAATGTCTGCAATATAGACTACTGTTGTTGCCTGGTAAAGGGTTACTATAATGTGTCACTATTATTATTATTTCTAAATTATCTCCCTGATCTGTTGAAAGATACAGGGGCAAAGATAGGAAAACAACTAATAGGTCAATGTTGTCTATTTTCCCCTTGTTTTTGTTCCTGTCTTATGTAGAAATCATAAAAGCAATACTAGCAATTACCTGAAAAATAATATTTGCATCCCCCTGCCCCCATGAATCCAAGCCTGATCCTAGGAGAGCCAGTGGAACAAAATAGACAAAAATGGACTTGACAAGTTATGAAAAGTCATGGTCAGACAAAATCGCTCAAGTGATTAGGCTTGAGACTTCTAAGCAACAAGTCCAAGGATGCTTGAGTGTGCCCGATTGCCCGTTTGATTTCCACCGCCTGAAAACTAAAATTTAGTCTATTGGGTGAGATGATAAACCTATGACAGTGCTATTCACTGATCAAGTTAAAGAAACAGGCATAATACTAAGAATGGGTTTCTCCCATCTTCGCAAGCAAAGGCGACGATCACTACGTGGATCGTACCCCTTGGCTGATCGAGTCGAAATCTGTTAGCCTCACAATACAAGTAATCATTGGTTGCAGTCAAGACTGAAAGCACCAATCCAATAGTGCATTACATTTGCTATCCAACAACAGCAGAACATAAATAACAAGAGGCCATGATGGCCCTGTATCGCTCCACTGGCTTATAATATAAACCATAAATACTAAACATTTCAATTCTGAGCCAAATGGTTTCAAAATGAAGACTTACAAAGTTTTCTCTGTAAAAGCCTATGTGAAAGTTGAGACCCACAGGGCAAAGCCATTTTTGATCCCAGAGCGATAATTACTTGAACCGTGGTAGAGGTCCACAAGATAAAGCCACATGCCAAAATAATACAAGTCTATGCTGTATAGTTATAAATAAGGTAATTTTCAAGTTTCGTCCATATGAAGCCTCTGTAAAACATAAGACCCCTGATGCAAGGCTAATTTCAAAAAAAAATCAAAAGTGATCCAGATTTGGTAGCCCTTGGGTTTGCGGTTAGGAGCAAAAGGATTTTTTGAATCTTCACCCTATAAGCACATGTTTATGACCAAATTTGGGAGTTCTTGGCCCTATGGCTAGTAACAAGACGGTTTCTTAAGTTTTCACTCCATAAACCCATGTAAAACTTGTGACCCCTAGTGCAGGGCCAAACTTGACCCTAGGGTTGTAACTTGGGCCCTCTTTGTAGTTGTCCACTAGATAATGCTATAATTATGCAAAATTTGGTAGCCCTAAGCCTTATGGCTATGTACACCAATATTTAAAAGTTTTCCCTATATAAGCCCATGTAAATCTTGTGAAACATCCCCATCCCCACCCCCAGCATGAGGCCAAATTGACCCCAGGACTGTAATTTGGGCACTTTTGGTAGACCCCCACTAGATCAAGCTAAATGCAAAATTTGGTAGCTCTAGGCCTTATGGCTAGGCACTATGTAAGCCCATGTAAAACTTGTGACCCCTGCAGCGGGGTCAGTTTTGACCCTAGGGCTAAAATTTTGGCCCGCTTGGTAGAGGCCCACTAGATATAGCTACATGCAAAATTTGGTAGCTCTAGGCCTTATGGCTAGGTACAAGAAGATTTTTGAAGTTTTCTCTATATAAGCCTATGTAAAACTTGTGACCCCTGGGGCAGAGCCAATTTTGACCCCAGGGCTATAATTTGAAGAAACATGATAGAGGTCTACTACATAAAGCTACATGCAAAATCTGGTAGCCCTAAGCCTTATGGTTTCAGACAAGAAGATTTTTAAAGATTTCCAATATTTTTCAGTTTTGTTGCCATGGCAACCAGAGTTTTTGAAGGAATCAAATTCTTTCAAGAAATTCTAAAGAGGACCTTGGCAGGATCATTTCTGTGAAGTTTCATGAAAATTGTATGGGTAGTTTCAGAGAAGAAGAAGTTTGAAATAAAAGTTAATGCACAGACGGATGCACGGACGCAGGACGGACACCAGGCCATGACATAAGCCCACTGGCCTTTGGCCAGTGGACCTAAAACTGATCACAGGAAAAAGTTATCAGATATGCTGGGAATTATAACCAACAAAATACAGACAAAAAATATTTTCTTCAACATTCACTGTCACAAATCAATTAAATTTTAGGACAAATCCCAACACCAGATAATGGACTGTCAAAGTAAGTGTGTGGCTTTTGCTTCACAAAACTTACAATTTCGAAAATAGATTTTGACTTGATAAACCGTCAGTCAAGTTTGCGATCTGAAAAGCAGTCAATTGTTGGCGAATTAAGGAGAAAGCATGGTGAACAAACTATAATTGAACCAAACCTTAGTGGCCAATTGTCAAGGACCCCCGTTAAAACAACTACACCAAAGCACTTAACAGATCATAGCCCAACACCTAAAAAGGTAAGCAAGTCTTTGGCCAAAAGAATTATGTTACGCGACGTTTGATTGGTTTTAGATGATGTAAATCTACGGGTGATAACAATCAAAATCCAGTAGGTGGCGCATTGCCGTGCTAACAAATTTCGACACGATCAGCCAAGGGGTAAGATCCACGTAGTGATCGTCACCTTGGTTTGCGAAGGGTTTCTCCCTGTATCTTGCAATATTTTCTGTAACATAACTAGTAACTAACAGCCTTCTGTGGACGCCGCCCATACAGGTAACCAGTGGCCACCATAAAGGAATGAACAAGAGGGTCAACGTATTTGGCCCTAAGGCACTCACCTGGGTGAAAGTCATCTAGAAATGATCAAGTTGAAGAATTCTGGTTGTGATCATGTTACACACATATAAAATGTACACCATGTGCAGAATTGGAATTAAGATTTTTCTCAATTCAAATTCTGTATGTGTAACATTCCGGTAATTGACATGAGTGCAACCCCAACTTTCACGGGAATTCGTCTTAAAATGTGGCTGCCAGAGTGCACACAAAGTTTTTCTTAAATTTGTCCCAGTGACCTACTTTTTGACCAAATGTGACCTATTTTCAAAGTTGTGCATGATATCATCAAGAGAAACATTCTGACCAATTTTAATAAGTATCTGACTGAAAATATGGGCTCTGGGGTGCACACAAGGTTTTTCTAAGATTTGTCCAATTGACCTACTTTTACAACCTACGTGACCAAGTTTTATACTTGTCCAAGATATGAGTAAGATAAACATTCTGACTAATTTTGATCATTATTGGATTAAACATTTGGCCTCGAGACAGCACACAGGCTTTTACTGATATTTGTCCCAGTGACTTCCTTTTGACCCGACATGATCAAATTTCGAACTTGTCTGAGATGTAATCAAGATGAACATTCTGACCAAGTTTCATATGTATTGGACTTAAATGTGGCCAGTCTAGAGTGCACACAAGTTTTTTCTAAGATTTGTCAAAGTGACCAGTACTTGGTAATCTGATGTAACCCAATTTCAAACTTGTCCAAGATATCAAGGCAAACATTTTGACCAACTTTTATGAGTAGTGGACTGAAAATGTGGCCTCTATAGTGCACACAAGGTAAATGATGACAACCGCACAATGGTCATGACTCACAACAGATACAGCATGATCACAAAAGCTCACCCTGAGGACTTTGTACTCAGATAAGCTAAAATTCAATCAGGAAAAAGAAGTGAGGTCAGACTACCAGATGCATAATAACGGTACATTATTTTGTGCAGTCTGATCTTAAATTAACAATCAAATCAAGATGCCCTTAAATGCACCCCAATAGTAAACTGAAATACTGCAAATAGGAAATTAGTTTACAGCCAAAAATTCTGGCCCTACATACATGTACACATAATTGCATTTTGTTACCTCTGTATTACTTTATGACTCTGACCCTCAGAGTGAATCACAACTGAATGCTTTTGCAGACAATATAGATCAAGATAGGCCAAAAAAGAAAAACAATACACAGTCTGATCTTTGAGCTACACTGTCTACTATTTTTGTAAGATTAGCTATTCAGGTATAGGCCCTAAGAATGCAATATCAGTCCTTTTGCACTGAATAAAAATAAGCATTTCATTAATCTTATTTGTCACCCAAAGGGTTTTTATGTCCAAGGTTCCAAAATCCAATTCCTTGTGGCAAATATTTACATAAGCAGAGACACCTTCAAACCATGACAGTATCACACTGTAAACAGAGCATTTAACAAGTAGGCATTATATTCTTTATCTTTACCCTACCCTTTGAAATATATTTTCAGCAGACAAGTTCAGGAAGAGAGTTGAAAATAATGAATAAAAAAATTAGAGAAGAAGACTTTCTTGCACTACATGTTGACTTTCATCAAGCATTTAAATGAATGAATGAATGAATGTTGTTTTATGGCGCATTGACAGCTCTGGTCATTTAGCGCGCATATCTGTGTTAAAAGATAATAAAAGTGGATCAAGCATTTAAAATATTCTTGTTCTATAAAAAGGTTTTAAACTTAAACAACACCTACATTACAAATTGGATCCAAGGAAAAACAAAGCAAAATTAACATTCACATAGAGTGATCTATAAATAACATTATGAGGCTTGCTTATGTATTAAATCTTCTCACAATAATTCAAAGTGTCATTATGCTACAGACGTCTCATCAGAAAAAAAGAGGATGATATTTAATGGATTTTGATCATACCTGACTAATTTTGATAACGACTCTTTGAAGTTACCAATCACATTACTACATCATGTGTTCACTGGTTCTTATTCATCTATCCCTTTACCAGACAACCCTGAGTTTTCACAACCCTTAGAAAGAGGCCTTTTAACAACATTGTGGGAAAAGGAGAAAATGCTGGTTTCCAGCATTTTCTCCTTTTCCCACAATGTTTTCTATCCTTCCCTACATGAATTTCCATTTTTGGGTCACATTTATTTTGTCCTCTGCAAATGCTTTCAATTTGGACAAGCCTATAAAATTTTGTCGTTTGGTAATTATAAAGAGCTATTATAAATAGCTTCGCTCTAAAATACAAAAGGAAGTGCATTTAAACAATGTGGGAAAAGAAGCAACTGCCACCTTTGCTTCAATGCTTAGAAAGCTTTCTTCCATAAAGTGTAATGCTGAAGAAAATGATAAAACTGGCGAGTTGAATAGTTCAAGACCAACTGAAAAAGTTCAGTAACACAGACATGTTAAAAGTTGGGTAATGGGCAAAAACCCTTAAGATTTATAGATATTCCTTGTCTGTCAAATAATTTACACTCAATATCCTCCATTAGATATTAATTCTATTGGATGTGATATCATAATGTAAAGATGCTAATTGGTGCTAATCTTATCGGGAAGTGGGAAGTAGTGATGTAACCCTTTTTTATGTGGGAGTAAGGGGGGGAAAGGGGGAAGAGGAAAAAAAGAAAAGAGAGAGAAGAAAAGAAAGAAAGCAGGAAGAGCAGGTTAGAAAAGTACACACATAACAGGAAGATCAGCCAAGAAAAGTACAAACATTTATCAATCTGAAACACTAAAAGTGCTGTACACAACTGTCAACATAATTTCACACATATCACAGGCACAGCTCACTTTGTATGAAAAATGATAATGCAACAGTGGCAAAGCTTGCTTTTTGTGAAAAAATGATAATGCAACAGAGACTGCAAAATACCTTACTGATAAAATTTATGAAGAAACTGGTCATTTAATTGAATAAGCAAGTCTTAACCTATCAACACAAAACTTAACTCTTTACCACATGGCAAAATTTTAGACTGGCCCAAATTCAAAGCATTTGCAGATGGCAAATCAAATGTGGCTTAAATGATAGACTTGTTTCTGAAAGGTTAGAAAACATTGTGGGAAAAGGAGAAAATGCTGGTTACCAGCATTTTCTCCTTTTCCCACAATGTTTTCAAAAGTCTTATATCCTAGTGGTGTTAAAACTCGTCATTCTAATGATATAAAAAGTACTGTAGGTAAAGGGGCAACTGCTCTTTTTTTCACCATGCCGTCTAATTCTTAATATGTAAAGTCAAATTTGTACCATAGTGGGTACATCATATTGTTGATACTAAACAGAAACAAAATGATATAATTCTCTTGTCAAGCAGCATCTCCTAGCATTAGGGATATCACTATTGTGACATGGTGACATTTTCACTGAACATAATAAAACTTTCATTGTCATGCATGCCACATGATAAAGCTACCATTCACATATCATATTACAGCGTTCCAATGACAGGCCTGATCTATCCACAATGTAATTTTCATACTGATATGTGAACTAAATGTAACAATATGCTAACAACAGGCCCATGACAACCCATGAATAAAACTACCATATAGAAAGAAAAAGACCCCCAAAATAAGGTATTTCACTGAACCCTTTACCACACAATTTCGAGTTTTAACTACTCTAAGGAATTGGCCTTTTGAAAACATTGTAGGAAAAGGAGAAAATGCTCGTAACCAGCATCTTCTCTTTTTCCCACGTTTTTACCCTTCCAAAGGTGACTTTTTATTTTTGACTCGCAACAGTTTTGTCATCTGCAAAAGCTTTCATTTTGAGCAAGTCTAAAATTTTGTCATTTGGTAAAGAATCATACATATAACCGTCAGTTACCTCTTGCAGACCACTAGTTTGTTTTGCTGAAGACCTTTTAAAAACATTGTGGCAAAAAGGAGAAACAGTTAATGCAATGAGCGGTTATTCCTTCTGTCACAATGCTTTCACATAAAATTCATGTATCAAACAACTGTTTTTCAAAGTCCTCTTCAGCGAATTTATTTCAGGGAGGTTATTTTGAACAAATAAAAATAGGAAGACTGCTAAATACACCGATGTGCTTAATGAATTACCCTTTCCATAACTACATATTTCAGACGACTCCAATTTCAGAACATCTGCATACCACAGTCTGAGACTGGTACAAATGAGACAAAGTTCTCTGATAGGATAGAAAACATTGTGGGGAAAAAAGAAACAAGAGCATAGTAGGTGGGTGCCAACGCTCGGATGCTTGATTTTCAGTGAAAATTATAAGATAAAAAAAGGGGCACAACTGTGTTGATTTACTTTGATGGTTACCTGCCCTTGTTGTAAAGGGTCCCCTTTTGATAATAAACACTTGTCCAAGTTTGAAGCATCTTCCAGTAATAACAGAGATATTATTAAACGTCAAAATTTCCTTGAAAATTCTAAGTTGAAAAAGTGGCATAACTTTGTCAAAAATATTTTGATGGTTACCTTCCCTTGTTGTATAGATTCCCCTTTTGATAATTAACAACTTATCCAAATTTTAGGCTAATGTCTTCAATAATAACAGATATTATAAAATGTCAAAGTTTTTGTATGACGACGCAAACCATGATGCCAGGATTAGACAATACTGAGACAATACCATGATGTTTTCTTCGAAAACAGCCAAGCTAAAAATGTTGGTTTAAAACCCCTATTTTCTTTTTTTCCCCCGTTTTCAAAAAATCTCCTCCTGGGTCAGGAAATTTGACCCTGATTTCAAATCAAATGTTGTTGGCTACCAGCACAAGATTTGGCTCTGTAAGAGAAAATACATTGTGGGAAAAGGAGAAAATGCTGGCTATCAGCATTTTCTCCTTTTTCTACAATGTTTTCAAAGGTCTTAACAAGTCACTAAAATGCTAGAAGTAGCGTGTTAAATATAAGCATAGAAATTTCCATTCCGGAACAAAAGTCAACAGATACATGAAGTTGTAACCAGAAAATTAATCCTATTTGACATTAATATCTCAATAATATTCAGGTATCAACTGTAAAGCACCAACATTTAAAACACATTCCCTGAAGTTCTCACTACACAATGAACATCCTTTTTCAGGTAAGGTACATAATTTTTCTCAATAAATTTCTACATTTGTGGAATTTCCAAATATGTATACATTACTCAACACAATTTTTCGTCTCAGTGCCAATTAAAGGTATTGGTAAATCAGATGTATTGGTAAATCTGATATAATCTGAATATTATCGCGAAACGACTCTTTTTACTTAGCCTGTTCCCACATATGCCTGTTTTGAAACCCATTTAAAGTTAATCCTTTACCACACAATGCTGACATTTAACGACCCTGAGGAAGAAGGCCTTTGGAAACATTGTGGGAAAAGGAGAAAATGCTGGTAACCAGCATTTTCTCCTTTTCCCACAATGTTTTCTACTCTGTCAAAAAGAAAAATTATCATTTTTGCAACATTTAGTTTGTCGTCTGCCAATGCTTTCAATTTGGTCCATTCCAAAATTTTGTCGTTTGGTAAAGAGTTAATGTGACCATGTATAGTACATAGAAAATGTTCATAGCAGGTTGACTATTAACCCCATATTGAACATTCCCAAATTTAACGAGTGCGAGGAAGATGGCCTAAAATTGACAAAATTATAAACATAGGAAAAAATGCTGGTAACCAGTATTTTTCTTCTTTAAAACAATTTTTTGTACACTATCAAAGACAATTCTCATTTGAACCACTTCTAATTTGAACCACTTCTACGTGGTTGTATACAAATGCTTTAACTTTGGAAAAGTCAAATATTTTGTCTTCTGGTAAAGAGTTAGAACCTTAAACTGCCACAGGTGAAATTTTAAGATGAGCTTTTGCATGCTCATGTTGTAAATCAAGATCAGACTGCACAGAATGTGAAGAGTTAACCCTTTACCACAAAATCCCAGGTTTTAACGACCCTGAAGAAGAAGCCTTTTGAAAACATTGTGGGAAAAGGAGGAAATGCTGGTAACCAGCATTTTCTCCTTTTCCCACAATATTTTCTAACCTTTCAGAAACAAATTCAACCATTTGAGGCACATCTAGGTTGTCGTCTGCACATGCTTTCAATTTAGACCAGTCTAAAATTTTGCCCTGTGGTAAAGAGTTAAATTAGATCTAGTTCTTGGTTTGCTAGATTCTAAATTGCGACCCAAAACACTCTTTGTTTGCAGTGATTTTTTTTTCTCCTGGTCTTGAAATAAAAAAGGACAAATATAACTGTCAACAAAAAGGATTAAGCCCACCTTAATGAAAGGAATGTGGAGTATTTAGAGTTCCTTCACAAGTTGGTACTAATCCTTTAATCCGTGATTAGGCCTTTACCAAACAATCCCAAATTTTAACAACCCTAAGGAAGCAGCCTTTTGAAAATAATATGTGGAAAAGGAGAAAATGCTGTTAACCAGCATTTTATCCTTTTCCCACAAAGTTTTCTACCCTTACCAAGACAAATCCAATAATTTCAGTCACAGATAATTTATTGTCTGCAAATGGTTTCAATTTTAGCAAGTCTACAATTCTGTCATCTAGTAAAGAGTTAACACATAACCAACTGAAGCCATTTATTGTGTCACAGTAGAATGAACTTATCATTAGTTATGCTCATAAGTAGCAATCTATCTTTTCCACAATGTTTTGACACGATTTCATGTATTTCTTTATGTTGATTAGCAAAAACATGTTCGAAGTTATCTGCTACAGATTTGTCCAAGAGGTAATGTCCATCTGGAAGTAATTCACACAATTATAAGGCAAGTCTAGAAATTGGTCATCTGATTACCTCTTCATTAAAAGATAAAATTTATCCAAATTGAAAGAATTAGCAGATGACAGATAAAAATGTGGTTCAAATAAATTGAAATTTGTCTCTGAAAGAGTAAAAACATGATGGGCAAGGGAGAAAATGCTGGTAACCAGCATTGTATTATAAGTTTTCCACAATGTTTTCTATCCACCCAAAGGCAGTTCCTATCATTTAACCCTTTCCCAAACGACAAATTTTGGACAGGTCCAAATTGAAAGAGTTTGCAGATAACAATTTCAAATTTGATGAAAATGGCAGAAAGTTAACAACAAGAGGGCCATGATGGCCCTGTATCGCTCCACTGGCTTATAAATATAAACCATGAAGAGAAGTCTTCACTATATAAGCCCTTATAAAACTTTGACCCCAGGGCTACAGTTGGACTAAATGGGGAATATGTGTATTAGAAGAATAACATGCCAAATTTGGGAGTTCTTGGCCTTATGGCTAGTAACAAGACGGTTTCTGAACTTTTCACTCCACC
Organism: Tridacna gigas; assembly: GCA_945859785.2. Taxonomy (NCBI): domain Eukaryota; kingdom Metazoa; phylum Mollusca; class Bivalvia; order Cardiida; family Cardiidae; genus Tridacna; species Tridacna gigas. The sequence continues at coordinate 27,261,113 of OX244030.2, forward strand.
TCTGCGAAAATTTGTTCTAGAAATCAGTACAGTTCTAGTACTACTTCAGAATGCACCAGAACAGTTCTAGAACTGTCCCATAGTGAAGTTCTAGAACTTTTGTTCTAGAACTGTTCCAGAAATTTTTATTTCACAAATCTGGTACATTTGTAGAACATTTCTGTTTTCTTCAAGTGTTCTGAATCTGTTCCAGAACACATTTAGAACATGTCTAGGACATAGGAAGTTCTAAAAATGTTCTACAAGAGTTCTAAATTTCTAAATCTAGAACATTTTCAGAACAAATCAAGGTCTTTGCATGTTCTGTATATGTCCCACAATAGTTCTAAAAGATGATCTAGAACATTTTCAGAACAAATCAAGGTCTTAGTATGTTCTGTATATGTCCCACAATAGTTCTAAAAGAAGATCTAGAACATTTTCAGAACAAATCAAGGTCTTAGTATGTTCTGTATATGTCCCACAAGAGTTCTAAAAGAAAATCTAGAACATTTTCAGAACAAATCAAGTCATAGCATGTTCTATATATGGCGTTAAACTCCAATACAAACAAACAAACGAAAGTAGTCAGGTGACATGGATCTTATAGGAAAAAAAAATTACTGGACCATTCCTCCATACCATAGATTTGTATAAATATTAAGTATGACTTCAATTGACACTGCCTCTACAAAGTATTATATGTTTGAAAATATTGACAAAATGCAGTAATACTAGTGTTTGACACCCCAGGTATCATCTCCGGGTGTCTCAGCATGCTTCTATAAAATCTTCAGCCGTTCTTGATCTCAGTTTACATGTGATTTAATTGTTTCCTGACTGGAAGAGGATTTATTCATTGATAAGGTGAAAGGCTTTTATGTCACTGGAAAATTTTGTTGTTTTAATAATAGTTCAAAAAAACATTATGGCATGGTAGGCTGTGGGGGCAGTTTATGATCCTGTACAAGACTTAGTAGCACAATCCCTCAAGTAAGTTTGTTACCGTCTTCTCGCAAAAATATTTTTCTGTCCACATTTCCTGCGGATTTCCGTGTACAACTAGAACCGTCACAAAGTGAACAAAAATACTCCCCCCCCCCCCCTCCCCCCACTGGCATCTTGTCACTGGAGCAGTACAATCAGAGAAAACAGTTTGCCTGTGACCTTGACCTTTGACCCAAAGACATTAGGGCACCTCCTTGGGTGATAAGGAACACATATAAAGTTTCAGGGTCATAGGTCAAACGGTTTTCGAGTTAGAGTACGGAAATGAAAACAACATGGACAGATTGACAGATGGACAGACATGGTGAAACCAGTATACCCCCCTCAACTACATAGGCAGGAGATGTAATAAAACGGAAATCTATGTAAATCCAATTTTTTACATGAAAATCAATTTTTGTTTATGGAAATTCATGAGGTATTGGCTTTTTTTCCATTGGAAAGCTGGAAATCTTACATGTATTTTTAACATACAATTCAGACTTAGCAAATTTTGAAATGGAAAGCATATGCATAAAACACAAATTCTGTTTTAAAAAGGATTTAAAACATATTGTGGGTAGGCCTTAAGGTGACATGTTTCCAAAGGCCTTCTTGCTCCACATTGTTAAAAGTTTGAACTCTGGGTTATGTGGTAAAAGGTTAATTAAAAGCATTTGCAGACCACAAATAAAGTGTGGATCAAATGAAAAAAAAATGTGATAGCATATAAATTTGCCTTTTGTTAAAATGTTTCTTTACCCTATATATTTTTACTAGACAAAATTTTAGACTTTTCCATAATGACAGCATTTGCCAATGACAAAGAAAATTTGGCCCAGATAACAAGATTTATAACAAAAAACAGTGTGGGAAACAGACAAATAAATCTATTTGTTGCAAGCAATTTTCCATATCCCACAATATTTTCTTAAGCCTTTTTTCAATGAGTAATTTCACAGGCGTGTTTCTGAGCTGATAAAGAGGAAATATTTATGACTTTTATGGGTGAACCAGCACTCGATCACGTTTGGAACGAGTCCACTCAGAACGAAACCGAAAGTACATGTACATGTGTCGCTACCGTTAAATGGCATTATCTCCCGCTAGATGGCATTCTACAAATACACAAATATACGAATCTTCGAAGAATATGACATGCGCAGACAACGTGTTAAATGGTGCAAATTTACATAAAACTTCATTACAACTACTGCATATTAAAAGAAACACGTACGTGTATTTTAAATGTGTTAGCTTTCTTACCGTTCTAACTCACATGCAGGTTGACAAAATCATAAATTCGCCCCGTTCTGACATGACAGGGTGGAGAATATGGAGGAATCGGTTAACGTTTAGCTTCAATCGGAAAATTTCGGATGATCCGTTATTCAAATTAGATCGGTTAGATGTAGTTACGGAATCGGCCGAACTGTGACGAGCGTTTTTAGCTTCAGTTTCCGCTTTGACATCGATTACTTCTTGTTCGTTTTCATTGGCTAGTTTTGAAAGGCGCCATAAGACCCGGATGATGACATCATACCGAAAAAATATGGACGACATTTGAAGGTCAGGTAAGAATTGTTTGAGTTACTTCTTTTTATTTGTGCGTGTATGCTACAAGATCACGGCAACAGAGCGTACCCAAACGAGCAAACTTTCTGATTGCGACCGTAGATTGACAATTTATTGAGAAAGTTTCTAGATCTAGAGTCTCGTAGTCTTTTTTTTTTTCATTATCGTCGTCGACCGTTATTATGTTGCTTGTTCGTCCCACAATCAATTCGTCCCACATTTTTTTTATATTGCTTGTTACTCAAGTTTGGCTATTTTTATCCCCCGCTGATTTTCGGAGGTGGGTATAGTTTTCTTGATGTCCGTATCTCTCTTGCTTATGGCAGTCCGCAAATAAACTTGTGTGTGTGTGTATTATTCAATGCAGTGTCATGGAAAAAGGGGAATTGATCTAGGTATTTCCTTAATAGAGCAATATTTCTTTAACTACTGAACAAAATTTTATGAAACTTCATACTTACATTTTTTATCATGAACCACAGACAATCATTATTTGTTTTTATTTTATGAAATTCCATGTTGTGTAAAAAGGGGGCTGAATATATAATTTCAATATGAACCCACTTCTCTTAGTCAGTACATCCAGACATATATCTTCTAAAATCCTTGATGAAAATTCATATGTGTGTTCCTTATGATAGTCTGCCAATTTCGCTTTTTGATTTTTCTGATTTAATGCTGTGTCATGGAGAAAGAGGGCTTGATGTATATTTCCATAATGGACCAATATCTCTTTCACTACTTAACAGAATTTTATGAAACTTCATATTTATATTTTTTATCATAAACCACAGACAATCATTTTTTTTTTTTTTTTTTATGAATTCCATGTCATGGAAAGGTGGGGGGGGGGGGGGGGGGGGGGGGGGCGCTAAATGTATAATTTTATTATTGACCAATTAACAAATTGGCCACATGTAACGCTTAACACAGGGGGGGGGGGGGGGCTAAATGTATAATTTTATTATTGACCAATTAACAAAATGGCCACATGTAACGCTTAACACAAGACCTCATGTTTTCTTTATCAAAACAGGTATTTTTTGGTGAGGGATATTATTTCGATGAAATAACTGTTTTTTTCTTTCATCTGTTTACAGGTCGAAAATGAAAATATGAGATGTGATTATGTTCAGTTTTGTTGATGAGGGCTTGCACTCTGTATAGTCATCTAGCTTATTTCAAACTGAAGACTTCAAATCTGGGATGGTGTCACAGATAAGATGTTGACTGAAATTCAAACTGGGACTTCTATCAAAGAATCAGGTATGGTAAATATTTTTCCTATTTCACAGGTTATGGACATAGAATCTAGATCTATTTGATCATAATACAGATCTACTGCATTCCAGTTTCTTATGAATTTCAAATTAGACCAACAATGCTTTAAAAAAAACTAGAGGCGCTTGAGCGCCTGTATCGCTCCACAGGCTTTATATTTCTATAATGGCGAAAAGAAGTTTTTAACAATTACCATTCAATCCTGCATTTTAGCTCACTAAAGAAAAAAGGTATGGAAAAAACTTGTGAGAAAAGAAGAAAAAAATGGTAACCAGCATTTTCTTAGTTTCCCACAATAATTTCTATCCTTTTTTATATATGTCTTTTGGCATACAATGAACACCTAATCCCTAATAATCAACTTTTCACAGTTAGAATGTCTTCTGTGGCAAACAACACAAAATGGTCTACAAATGCATTTACATAAATCAAATATCCTGCTCCAGGGCACAGATTAATTCTGGTGTACTGAAGTTGCGGGATCAGTTTGACTGGGTAACATTAATGCCTTATCACAAATGTAAAGCCCTGTCCCACTGTGTACCAGGTCACCAGGATTTACACCCCTTCTCTGTCCACTCTGCATTTACTCATTAGTAGGTCAACAAACCTTTACCAGAACTAATAAAAGTGCAGAGGTTCTCTTGTTCTATATCAAAAGGACTATAAAGTACCTACAACATGGGGGTTTTGTTATTAAAATACTTTTTCTTTTTTATCTTGGCATGGTTACTCAGGCTTAGTAATAAGGCAAAATTGAAAAGCTCAAGTTGTGAAAGGTGCTCAAGCTTTTATCTTATTTATGGTCAGTGATATTTCATTACTAGTACTAACTAATAGCATATCATTGGAGTAAATTGTGATCTTAATACCAAGGAAAATGTGTGGGCTTAAATAGGACAGCCCTGACTAGGTCAAGTCAATCCAATTTTCTTCCTTTTTCTCTGTTAGTCGATAAAACTAACACAATAAATAGTTTTGGAGAAGAACATTTTTTTGAAATATAAGCCTTGTCTATAAAAAAATGTGTTTTTAGGTGTATCATTTTTTTAAAAGGAATTTGGTATACAACCACCATAGAAACAATTTGGCAGACAACCACCATAGGAACTTACCTGCAAAACAACAATGAAATCCAATGAATAGTTTTAGAGAAGAAATTTTTCAAAGATTTTACTTTATACCATAAAAGGAAAATGAGTCTCCCATAAAAGCCATGTTTTTTGACAGATCATTTTTTTTTAAAGGAATCCTGTAAACCTGTATCTAAGGAACATTCCTGCAAAATAATAATGCTATCCAAATAGCGGTTTGGGAGGAGAAGATTTTTAAAGGTTTTTTACTTTGGTTGCCATGGCAACCAGAATTCTTCATGGAACACAATTATTTGAAGGAATTTGAAAGAGGACCACCAAAGGAACATTCCTGTGAAATTTGGTAAAAATCCAGTCAATAGTTTCTGAGGAGAAGTTTTTTAAAGAAAAAGTTTACGGACGCACGCACGCACGGACGAACGGACGAACGGACGGACGGACGGACGCACGACGGACACAACGCCATGACAATAGCTCGCTGGCCTTTGGCCAGTGGAGCTAAAAAATTGGACTCAGTTTGAGACATTTCATAGAACTGTTCAGTTTTTCCCCACATTAAGTTACCAGATAAGATGAATTATCAAACATATAGTTATCAAGGAATGAAAATGCTTAGTTGCTTTGTTACCTTGGCTGTTTTCCAGGGTTCATACAGACTTGTCAACAAACAGTTCCAGGACTTCAAGTAATTTTTCAAGGACTTTACAATGCGTATTTTATAGTAATGTGATAATGGTGCATAATATAATTATATTAAATGTACATGTATAACTAAATGGCAAACGCCTCTCCAATAAAGTTCTATGCATTATATGGCATTGTTTTATGAGAGAAAAGAAATTAATTAGATTTTCAGCTTCATTCTGTTGACCAATATAGTGTTTGATGTATAGTATACAGAATGATTCCGTAAGAAATTGCTATTTTTTGGACATTCATATACTTCTGATTTTCATGGGGTTTTGCGATCTATAGTGGTGGGGCATTTGCCGGTATCACGCTTAAGTTTCACTATTATTGGTACCTTTGAAAAATGTAGAAGTCTTAGGTACAGAAGAAATATTATTTTCATCACAACCAAGCAGTTTTAATTTGAATGTTATTGGCCCAGGCCTTGGCGTGCGATTTGACAGCCGGTTCTCCCATATGTTTGAAATGTCAAATAATTCATCGATACAAGGTGCTATTGTCTTATCAGTTTTAAAAGGCTGACGCCAATCTTTATACATCTCTTTCTTCTCCATATCGGAATTAAACCTACATTTTCCTCAATGACACATGATGTTACCAAATTGAATCTACAATCTGGAACCATTGCCTTTTACATGTGGCCCTAAGATTTTTGCAGAAGGCGCTGGATAAGAGAAGAAACTAGCAGTTTCTATACAGGTAATTCCTGTATTCTATTCTATAAAGGATGCCTGATGACCGTCAATTATGATTCTTATTTAGCATCTTTATAAATGGTTAATTTTTTGTTATGACCGATTTCAAGGATTTTTCTTCTATTTTCAAAACTATTTACACATTTTTCCAGTGTAATCTAAGGAAAATTCTGACTTTGTCATTTTGCAGATTTTCCAGGACTACAAGTCAAATTCTAGGACTTTACCAGTAAATCTGCAAACCTGTGCGGACCATTTTCAAAGAAAATGGTGAGTTATGGTTGTTAATGTAAAGTATTGACATTTTCTCAGTTGTCTATTCTGATAAGGTCAAAAGTGGAAAAAAAAAATCATACTTTGGCTTAATTTTAGAAGGGGAAACCATTACCAGAAAGGCAAAAAAAAGGTTGGGAAAAAAGCCATGCTCTGGCAAAAGGGGGTTTAATGCATCTCTTTGGTGCATTATACAAATCCAGCCATCACATAATCATGGATCCATAATAGCCTCTTTTTTCAAACAGCGACAGAATAGTAAGGTAGACTGGTCCTGAGACATACAGAAATTGACCATTAACGAAAAGTTTTGGCCCAGGTCAGCAGATCTGGGTTGATACTTTTCACAGATGCATTAAGCCACCTTTTCACAGAGCATAGCTCATGCATTTCATATGATATTTAGCTCTACTAGCCAAAGGATAGACAAGCTTATGTCATATCCTGGTTCCCAATGACTGCATCTGTTGTTGGATTTTCATGAAACTTGCACTGTTTCAACCAAAAGCTTAAACCGTAGTGATTATGAAAGACATCTGACATTTAGTAAGGAAAAAGTAGCCTTTTATAATTGAAAATTTGCATTTCTTGCTTACTCAGTACAGTCTGCATTTGTGGCTGGATTTAATGAAACTTGCTGAGTTTCTTTACATCATCAACAGATTGAACCATATTATATATTGTAAGAAATCAGACAATTAGGAAAAAGTTGCCATTCAAAGTTGAAAACATAACCTTCCCCAAATTGTAGCCAGGTCGCAATTTTTCATTCTAAATCCTTCATTTCCGTTTTGCCATTTGAATTATATGTTAATACATATAGTCTGTATACTCTACCATTCAATTTGCTATCCAGTCTGTGCCATGTGACTGAGTAGCGTACAATTCAGTTTAGAGCGAGATGTCAGACTGAACTCTGCTTACTGATAAAATAATCTTGTCGAAATTCTCTTTGTTCTTTTCGGAAATCTTTTGCCCCATTGGAAATTGCTTTGTCATATGCTGGAATTAAGGAATATTTCAATTTACTACGCTTTTATCACCATTTTAATTGGTTTCTGCGATTAATGAAATGGCAGCGTCCAAGCTTTCCTTTTTGCTAATGTTTGATCTAACATTTTTGTTCACATGTTTAACTTTGTGCATGTTCCTAATTGCAGCAATTAACAGCAGTTGGTATGTGTGAGCTTGTGATGAGCTGGTGAGACTGTCATGCCTTCATTTTTGTAAATTGGTAAGTTTACACTAGAAGCAGTTTGAACTATACTGTGCTGTACTGTATTGTATTTCAGTGCCTGCCATGCATACTTGCAATTTCACAGTTTTGTCATGCTGTATTTGAGAACCCATTGTTCCTACTTGGGTATAGGCGGAGAACATGACTGCTGTCAGTTTGTTTTAATATTGACCTATTTGTATTGATTTTGCTCCATAAAGTCATCTGCATAAAGAGTTGAATATTCAAGTACATGTATTTATGTTCTTGTGCAATATAATGTTTTCCAGATGCAAAAATGATATGGTTATGGATGATATCTAGTTGTTTAGAACTAGATTTTTAGAACCAGGGTCCGTATTCACCAACCATTCTTAAGAACGTTCTTAGTCTTATTCTTCAAAATTTTCTACATTTGAAAGTAACACACCTGATTGGCTAAACCATTTGGTTTAGCCGATTAGAAGTTGTGTTACTTTCAAATGTAGAAAATCTTTAAGAATAAGACTAAGAATATTCTTAAGAATAGTTTGTGAATACGGACCCAGATGTTTAATATTTATACTATATTAAATGTGAACTAGCTACCTTGTCACTGGTGACTTCTCATCCACAAGTGAGACTTACCTTAGAAGAAGTGGAACCCAAGAGACCCCACTAAACTAGTGATAAACTATGATTATTTAAGGAAAAAACCCATGTAGTTGTACCAGTTATTAAGCAATCCCATGTTTTTAGCTCACCTGAGCACTGCTCAAGATGAGCTTTTGTGATCATGCTGTGTCCATCCTGCGGTGTGCGTCGTCTGTCATCCAGGCATCAACAATTACATGTACCTTGTGTGCACTCTAGAGGCCACATTTTCATTCAAATACTCATGAAACTTAGTCTGAATGCTTCTCTTGATGAAATCTTGGACGGGTTTGAAATTGGGTCATGCCCGGTCAAAAAGTTGGACACCGTAACAAATTTGAGATTAACCCTGTGTGCACTCTAGAGGCCACATTTTTAGTCCAATACTTATGAAACTTGGTCAGATTATTTGTCTGGATGATGTCTCAGACAAGTCTGAAACTGGGTCATCTTGGGTAAAAAAGTAGGTCACTGGGACAAATCTTAGAAAAACATTGCACAATACAGGCCATATTTCAGCCAGAAAGTCATGAAACTTGGAAAGTTTGTCTGGATAAAATCTCTGACAAGTTTGAAATTGGGTCGCTTCCAGTTAAAAAGTAGGTCACAGGGCCAAGTCTTAGAAAAACCTTGTATGCAGTCTAGAGGCCACATTTTTAACCTGACCAGTATGTTTCTCCGGATAAAATCTCAGACAAGTTTGACATTGGGTCATATCGGGTCAAAAAGTAGGTCACTGGGCCAAATCTTATAAAAAAAACCTTGTGTGCAGTGTAGAGGCCACATCTTCTGCCTCATACTCATGAAACTTAGAATGTTTGTCTGGATAAAATCTTGAACAAGTTTGACATCTGGTCATGTTGGGTAGAAAACTAGGTCACAGGGCCAAATCTTAAAAAAAAACCTTATGTGCCCTTTAGAGACCACATTTTCAGCCTGATATTCATGAAACTTGGTCAGAATGTTTGTCTTGATAAAATTTTGGACACCTGGAAAATTGGGTCACATCAAATAAAAAAGTGGGTCACGGGGTCATATCTTAGAAAAACCTTGTGTGCAGTCTAAAGGCCACATTTTCAGCCTGATGCTCATGAAACTTGGTCAGAATTTTTGTCTGGATTCTTGGACAAGTTTGAAATTGGGTCACATCGGGTCAAAAAGTACGTCACTGGGCCAAATCTTAGAAAAACCTCGTGTGCACTCAAGAGGCCACATTTTCAGCTTGATATTCATGAAATTTGGTCAGAGTGTTTGTCTGGATAAAATCTCAGCCAAGTTTGAAATTGAGTCATGTTGGGTCAAAAAGTAGGTCACAGGGCCAAATCTTAGAAAAATGCTATGTGCACTGTAGAGGCCACATTTTCAGCCTGATACCCATGATTTTGACTTGGTGAGAACATTTGTCTTGATAAATTCTCTGACAAGTTCAAGATTGGGTAACATCAGTTCAAAAAGGTGGTCACTTGGCCAAATCTTAGAAAAACCTTGTGTGCACTGCAGAGGCCACATTTTGAACCAGATTCTAAATTTAAAAATAGGTCAAATCAGTCAAAAAGTAGATCACTTACACTCATGCATTTTATATCATCACGACCAGGATCTTTTCAGCCTTATCAATCCTAGATGACTTTACTCAGGTGAGTGCTTTAGGACCAATGGCCCTCTTGTTACAATCTTGTAAAGAGCTTTTGAATACAGTAGGGGAAAAAAGAAAACAATCCTCACATTTTTGTTTTTGCTCATGTTTTCAGCTCCTTCAAAGGCAAATTCCATCATTTGCATGACATCTAATATGCTGTCTGCAACTTGTTTCAGTATGGATGAGTATAAGATTATTTAACTGGTAAAGAGATAACAGTCCATTTTTCTTCTTTTCTTTCTAGCATGTCACTGACAGCCGCTACAAGTGAAAAACATCAACCTATGGTCTCTGAAAAATGCACCTGGATTTCATGCTGAACCTCAAGCTCCCACACTCAGCCCTAGCCTCAACGACTGTTGGTGACATTAACAGACCTTGTCTATTGTTGCAGAAAGACTTAAAGTTTGATTAAAACATTAAAAAACATTTTAACCCAATTTTGAACAGACTTGAATACACTGTGCTTTATATACTTCCATGTATGCTTGTAAGTGGTTTATCTTTTTAATTAAATTTTTTCAAAAAGAATAACTTAGAAAAATTCTCCTCTGTATGATTTTTATCTCAAAACTGTCACCAACAATGGTGGTTTATGATGGTCACTGTCCTAAGTTCATTCCCTGAAGAAAAAATGCTGGACAAACATCTAAGAACTATTCTGGAACTGTCCTACATATTTCTAGACCAGTTTTAGAATTGTACTGAAACTGTTCCAGAATAGATATTCTAGAACAGCTCTAGTCCAATTCCAGATTAGTACTTGAACAGTTCTATAATTGTCAAGAACAAAAGTTCTAGAACAGTTCTGTAACAAAAGTCCTAGACTATGTTACGAACAATGCAAGAACTGTTCTATTACATGCAAGTAGAAATTTCTGGAACTGTTCTGAACATAATCTGGGACTTGTGTACCAGAACTGTTCCAGAACTATCGTTACCCAATTTGCTAGACAAGTTCTGGAACTGTTCTCAACCTAATCTTGAACTTTCGCACCAGAACTGTTCTAGTACTGTAGTTCTGAAAATTGTCTCATTTAACGTTGCAGAACAATTCTTGAAATGTTCTAGAACTGATCCGGGGTTGTTCTAGTGCTGTTCTGGAATACTTGTTCCAGAACAAAGTTAGAATTATTCTAGAACTGTTCTAGATAATTTCGCAGAGGCATAAACCCATGTAAAACTTGTGACCCCTGGTGCAGGGCCAAACTTGATCCTAGGGCTGTAACTTGGGCCCTCTTTGTAGTTGTCCACTAGATAATGCTATAATTATGCAAAATTTGGTAGCCTAAGCCTTATGGCTATGTACACCAAGATTTAAAAGTTTTTCCCTATGTAAGCCTATGTAAATCTTGTGAACCCCTCCCCCCCAGCATGAGGCCAAATTGATCCCAGGACTATAATTTGGGCACTTTTGGTAGACCCCAACTAGATCAAGCTAAATGCAAAATTTGGTAGCTCTAGGCCTTATGGCTAGGTACAGGAAGATTTTTTAAAGTTTTCTCTATTTAAGCCTATGTAAAACGTGTGACCCCTGGGGCAGAGCCATTTTTTCCCCAGGGCTATAATTTCAAGAAACATGATAGAGGTCTACTAGATAAAGCTACATGCCCAATTTGGTAGCCCTATGCCTTATGGTTTCAGACAAGAAGATTTTTAAAGTTTTCTCTATATAAGCCTATGTAAAACTTGTGACCCCTGGGGCAGAGCCAATTTTGACCCCAGGGCTATAATTTCAAGAAACATGATAGAGGTTTACTACATAAAGCTACATGCCAAATTTGGTAGCCCTATGCCTTATGGTTTCAGACAAGAAGATTTTTAAAGTTTTCTCTATATAAGCCTATGTAAAACTTGCGACCCCTGGGGCAGAGCCAATTTTGACCCCAGGGCTATAATTTCAAGAAACATGATAGAGGTCTACTACATAAAGCTACATGCCAAATTTGGTAGCCCTATGCCTTATGGTTTCAGACAAGAAGATTTTTAAAATTTTCTCTATATAAGCCTATGTAAAACTTGTGACCCCTGGGGCAGAGCCAATTTTGACCCCAGGGCTATAATTTCAAGAAACATGATAGAGGTTTACTACATAAAGCTACATGCCAAATTTGGTAGCCCTATGCCTTATGGTTTCAGACAAGAAGATTTTTAAAGTTTTCTCTATATAAGCCTATGTAAAACTTGTGACCCCTGGGGCAGAGCCAATTTTGACCCCAGGGCTATAATTTCAAGAAACATGATAGAGGTCTACTACATAAAGCTACCTGCCAAATTTGGTAGCCCTATGCCTTATGGTTTCAGACAAGAAGATTTTTAAAGATTTCCAATATTTTTCAGTTTTGTTGCCATGGCAACCAGAGTTTTTGAAGGAATCAAATTCTTTCAAGAAATTCTGAAGAGGACCATGGCAGGATCATTTCTGTGAAGTTTCATGAAAATTGGATGGGTAGTTTCAGAGAAGAAGATGTTTGAAATAAAAGTTAACGCACGGACAGACGAACGGACGGACGCACGACGGACACCGGGCCATGACATAAGCCCGCTGGCCTTCGGCCAGTGGAGCTAAAAAGGGTAGAAAACGCTGTGGGAAAAGAAGAAATTGCTCGCTACGAGCAATTTCCCCTTTTCCCACAGTGTTTTCAAAAGACTTGTACTGCAGACACGTGAAAACCAGGGCTTGTCTGGGAAAGGGTTAAGTAAAAAATAAATTCTCCTCTGCAAATGCTGTCAAATTGGTTAAGTCCAAATTTTTGTTTTGCAGTATATAGTTAACCCATTACCAAACGACAAAATTTTTGACTGGTCCAAATCGAAAGCATTTGCAGACAACAATATAAAATGCGGTTGAAAATTTTAAATTTGTTTTGGGAAGGGTAGGAAACATTGTGGGAAAAGGAGAAAATGCTGGTTACCAGCATTTTCTCCTTTTCCCACAATGTTTTCAAAAGGCTTCTTTCACAGGGTCATTAAAAAGTTGGGATTGTGTGGTAAAGAGTTAAACTGCTCCCAGCATGGTGAGATTTAACTCCAATGGAAATACTCAAATACCAAGGAACCTCACATTTATAAGTGTGGCCAATTATGTGAAGTTTGAGATAAAGAGAAAGAAGTTTACAAAATCCATACCAGCTCACTTCAGCTCTTACAGATATATCTCCTTGCATGTATAGACATAAAATTGTAGACTCTTCCATATTGCAAGGATTTTCAGACAACAAGATGAATTTCATTCAAATAATGGGATTGGTGTTAGTTTTACGGTTTGAAAACATTGTGATAAAAGGAGAAATCTGTTTACCTGCATTCATTTATTTTCACACAATGTTTTTTAAGCTCTAAGAACATGGAATAGTTTGGTAAAGGGATATGTTAAGTAAACCTTCAAAACCAGCCTACAGAGTTGTAAGAGATAAACCATGTCTGCTATCACTTCACCATAAAATCTAGAATTCTCACAATGGTGAGACAGACAGCTTTTGGAAACACTGTGAGAAGAGAAAATGCTGGTAACCAGCATTTTCTCCTCTTCCAGAATTGTTTTCTAACCTTTAAAAATATATATCCTATCATATGAGCCAATTCAAAGTTGACATCTGCAAATGCTTTTTATTTGGACAGATCTAAAATTTTATCTTCTGGTTAAACAGCTATCTGATATGCACATAAAACATAAATTGTTCCAGATACTGACCCAAATTACCTTGTAAACAGCTCACAAATCCTACTAAAAACCTGACTATCATGAATGATTTCAACCAAACTTCCCTCATTAAGCCAAATTTACACTGCTGAATGTGCAAAAAACATGATAGTTACAATTGATCACAGATGATACATTAACAAGCTTAACTCTTTACCAAACGACAAAATTTTAGACTAGGCAAAATTGAAAGCATTTGCAGACGACAAACTAAATGTTAATCAAAAACTGAAATTTGGTTTAGGAAGGGTAGAAAACATTGTGGGAAAAGGAGAAAATGCTGGTTACCAGTATTTTCTCCCTTTCCCACAATGTTTTCAAAAGCCATCTTCCTGGTTACCAGCAATTTCTCCTTTTCCCACAATGTTTTCAAAAGCCATCTTCCTCAGGGTCGTAACATTTATTTTGTCGTCTGCATATGCCTTCAATTTGGACAAGTCTAAAATTTTGTCGTTTGGTATAGGGATTTAATTATAGGTATACATTAGAAGTCGAAAACATTTAAGTCTTTAACAAAGAACAAAATTTTACACTAGTCCATATTGATGGGAATTTAAGATGATCAATGAGGCTCAAATAAATGTTTTTTTTTTTCTTTGAAAGCCTGTTTCAAAATTTGTGGGAGAATAATAAAAGTTTTCATATTTTTTTAACCCTTTACCAAACAACCCTAAAGAAGAGGACTTTTGACAACATTTCAAAATGGTGAAAATCCTGGTAATCACAGTTTTCTACCTCTTCACTAACAAAGTTCACATTTATTTTGTCATCCGCAAATGCTTTCAATTTGGACAAGTCTAAAATTTTGTTGTATGGTATAGAGTTGATTGCCTTTTTCTCCAGTGCTGTGACACTTGTATAATTGTTTGGTAATGGATTCACACAAAAAACCCTCTCAAAAATACTTATTTTGAAAGTATCCATTATTTTCAGGAAAACTGGATGATTGTGCCCTCTCTAAATGGTCTCTGGCACAAACTACCTGCTTCCAGTGCTGGAAAAAATTTAAGTATTTATCCAGGAGATGGTATCAAACTGTTTATCTTTTATACAAACATCTTACTAAACCGAGATATCTATCCATGATGATTATAAACAGGAAAATTTTTATTATAGCCAGAATCTTCATACCAGCTCTGGTCTTTAACCCTTAACTCTTTACCAGATGACAACATTTCAGACTTGTACAAATTCAAAGCATTTGCAGACAACAGATTAAATCTGGCACAAATAATTGGATTTGTATCTGAAAGGATAGACATATTGTGGAAAAAGAAGAAACTGCTTAGAGCAGCAACATTTTTTTTTTCCACAATGTACTCAGTCTCAAAAGCCTCTTTTCCTATGGTCATTAAAACACAGTATTGAGGCCCTTCCAAACTGAAAGCATCTACAGGCGACAAATTTGAAATTGGAACAAATGAATTTGAGTTTTTTGATACGGTAGAAAACTTTGTGGGAAAAGGAGAAAATGCTGGTTGCCAGCTCAAACTTGAAGAAGAAGGCTCTTGAAAACATTGTTGGAAAAGGAAAAATGCTGGTAACCAGCATTTTCTCCTTTTCCCGCAACGTTTACTACCCTATCAAGGACAGAAATCATCATTTGAGCTACCTTCAAGCTGTTGTCTGTAAATACCTTCAATTTGGTCAAGTACAAAATTTTGTTGTTTGGTAAAGAGTTAAAGTTAATGCAAAAATAGTGATGAAGGGCTCTTACATAGTATTCCTTACATCTTTACAAAGTTAGACAACTCAACTCAGATAGACATTTTGAACAAGAGTGACCTCCCTTGCATAGGGTCTCTCTCTCTCTCTCTCTCTCTCTCTCTCCCAACATTTTGGTTTTTCAAACAACAAATTAAATGTGGCTCAAATGGTTGGCTTTATCTTGGTAAGCATGCAAAACATCGTGGAAAAAGGAAAAATGCTGCTTACCAGTATTGTCTCCATTTCCAACAATGTTTACAATACAAAAGCCTTCTTTCCAGGAGTGATGAACACTCTAGTAGTTTTGTAAGGGTCATTGAGACAGCGTGGTGGAAAGACATTAAAAAGCATGAAAAAATCACGCTGATCTTCAGTCGACCATTGGGAAATTAAATATGATGTCAGTCATTTTCGCTAAATTGGCCTAGATTCCTACAATTTTGATTCTTCTACAGGCTAAACTCCTTACAAAATGATAAACTTTTGGATTTGGTCCAAATTCAAAGCATCTGAAAATGACATATGTGACTCAAAGCGGAAACAGTCTATGAAAGAGTAGAAAACATTGTGATCAAAGAAGAAAATGCTCAGGTAACTTTAGTATTTTCTCACAACCAGTATTTTTTTCTTTTCCCACAATGTTTTCAAAAGTCTTGTTTCATAGAGTTGTCCTAACTCTGAATTATAAGGTAAAGGGTTAAATATCTATTTTATTATTCTAGCAGTCGAAGGTCTAACTGCAACCATTTTCTCTCACTATGTTAATCACCACTGAGTCATTATTAAATGGGTTAATGACCTAATCAACCCATTAATTGATTTCGACTTACAGTACCAGGCTAAAAAGAAACAGTCCGACAAAAAAATGTGTTGGGGAAAAAAATACCTCATCAGCAGTGGAAATCTGGGTCTGTATTCACCAACCATGCTTCAGAAAATTCTTTGTCTTATTCTGAAGAAGTTTTTAAATTTGAAATTGATACAATTTCTGATAGCCAAATGGTTTGGCCAGTCAGATGGCTAAACATAAACCAAATGGTTTAGCCAATCAGAACTTGTGTTACTTTCTAAATCTAGAACTAGACTTAGAATGAAATTAAGAATAGTTGGTAAGAACAACCTGAATTGTTCATTTAGACTGTATCAGGGTCGGTACTCATCAAACATTCTCACCAAAAATTCTTGATTCTGATACAGTCTGAATGCAAATAATACAGAAAAGAATAACTAAACCATCAGGGCACCAAAGTATCATAATCTTTGACTGCTCGTCATAAATAAAATCTCTTTTAACCCATTACCACACATCCTTTTTCAAGACAGAGCTTAATTTAATCTAGCGCAAATAACAATAATAGAAACACTCGCAGGAAAGGTTTATAAGGTGGAAAAAAACATTCAAGGAAAAAGAGCATTTACTTGTAAAAGGCAACTGCTCCTTTTCCAACAACGTCTATAATAGCTGTCTTCAGTGAATCGTTACCTGGTGGTTAAGAGAATACAATACTACACATCAGGTTGCTGTCCATTATTCATTAGGAGCCCATCATACAGAGAATTAAGTTATTTAACCCTTTACTATACAAGCTTAATTTAGACAAATCCAAACCTAGTATTAGTGACACAAAGAGAATCCTTTTCAGGGAAAGAACAGTGTTATTCTTCCATTGTTTGTTTTAATAGCTAAGGTCATATCATGGTGGTCAGTGCACCTACGCATGTGTTTCCTGGCTTTCTCATACCAGTACTGATACAACTTTCTTTCCAAGTCACTGACTACTTTTCCCACTTCAATCAGAGGTGAGAGGAAAAAAATCGACAGAAAGCTTTCTTTCACAAGGTCATAATTAAAAACTCGGGATTGTGTGGTAAAGAGTTAAAGGGTTAAGAGAATGATGAACTATCAGGAAATGGCAGATTTCCCCAGAGAAAAGATATGATTATGGATGCCATATACAGGCAAGTATGAATTCATTATGATTCTAGATATATCTGTCAGAGAAAGAATAACTCCCTAGGATAACTATTATCAATGTATGAAGGCACTGACAGGTTGAGAGTCTTGCACTGATTTTATTCAGAAACTGAAAGAGGCCAATGGGGATCAGTCTCTGGCTCATGGAACTACTTCTTTGATACATGAGGGCCATTGGCCCTACAGCCCTCACCTAAGTAAGGTCATCTAGGATTGATATGGCTGAAAAGTTCCTGGTTGTGATGATGTAAAACCCATGAGTGTAAGTGGTCTACTTGACCTATTTTTGAACTTTGAATCTGAGTCAAAATGTGGCTATCAATCTGGCTCAAAATGTGGCCTCTACAGTGCACACAAGGTTTTTCCAAGATTTCGCCCAGTGACGTACTTTTTGATCTGACATAACTCGATATGAAACTTTTCCGAGATATCACCAAAACTAATATTCTGACAATGTTTCATGAGTATCAGACTGAAAATGTGGCCTTTAAACTGCACACAAGATTTTTCTAAAATTTGGCCCAAAGACCTACTCTTTGACTCAACATGACCAATTTCAAACTTGTCCAAGATTTCAATAGGAAAAAATTCCGACCAGGGTTCATGAGTATCAAGCTGAAAATGTGGCCTGTAGAGTGCACACAAAGTTTTTCTAAGATTTGTCCCAGTGACCTACTTTTTGACTTGACCCAATTTTGATCTTGTCCAAGATTTCATCCACAAAAACACTCTGACCAAGTTTCATGAGTATCAGGCTGAAAAAGTGGCCTGCAAAGAGCACATAATTATTATGTTTTTTTCTAAAATTTGGCCCAGTGACATACTTTTTGACCCGACATGACCTAATTTTAAACCTATCCGAGATTTTATCAAGACAAACATCCTGACTAAGTTTCATGAGCATCAGGCTGAAAATGTGGCCTCCAGAGTGTGCACAAGTTTTTCTAAGATTAGGCCCAGTGACCTACTTTTTGACCAAATATGACCTAATTTCGAACTTGTCCAGGACTTTTTCCAGGAAAACATTCTGCCTAAGTTTCATGAAAATCTGGTTGAAAATGTGGCCTCTAGAGTGCACAAAAAGTAAAAGTTGATGATCGCACAACAGACGGCAGACGACAGACGTCGGGACACGGCACGATCACAAAAGCTCTCCTTGAGCACTTCTGCTCAGGTGAGCTAAAAATGAAAGTCCCCAAAAAGGTGCATGCCTTTAATGCAGGGTATACCTGGGTCTAAATCTGTCCTTACAATGGCAAGCAGGTAGGAGCAACTTCTGCTAATTCCTATATGTAACAAACTTATTTTCATGACAAAGGTAAATTACATTCTCTAGATCATGTTTAATCTATTAACTTGCCAAGCCCCTGTAGCTCAGTCGGTAGCGTACAGGACTTGAGAACAGGAGGTCGCTGGTTCGATCCCCGGCTCGGCCAATTTCTTTCCGAGGATTGATGATAGTCATTGTGACAGGATTCATTCCTCTCTCACCGCTGACCATTGTTTCGATGATGTTTAAGTGGGAAAGTAGCCAGTGGCTTGGAAAGAATATTGTGCGTAGTACTGGTAAAAGAAATTCCAGGAAAGCATGGATAGGTGCACTGGCCACTGTGATATAACTGAAATAATGTTGAAAACGGCATTAAACATCACAGTTACAATCAATCAATTAATCTATTAACTCAGTTTCTCCATCTTGCCCGAGGCCATCTTAGCAATTTCTCTCTATACTACAATTTTTTTCACTTGTATGCATGTATTGAACATTTATCGATATCATCAATCCCAAGGTTCAATGACCCTAAGAAAATAGCTTTTTGAAAACCTTGTGGGAAAAGGAGAAAATGCTGGTAACCAGCATTTTCTCCTTTTCTCACAAGGGTTTCTACTCTTTCACAAACAATCACTATCATTTCAGCTAAATTTAATATGTCATCATCAAACATTTTCAATTTGGACCAGTCTAAACATTTTGTGTTTGGTAAAGAGTCAATTAACCTGTTACCGAACTACAAAATACTAGGCTTTTCCACATCGAACACAAAGTCCAAAAATTCAGTAAGTCTAAAATGATTGGATTTGTTTCTCGTGGTAAGAAAACATTGAGGAAAATGGAGAAAAATACTGGTTACCAGCATTTTCTCCTTTTCCCACCGTTTTTTCAAAAGCCCTCCTCTTCAGGATAGGGTAAAGTCAGGATTGTGTGGGAGAGGGATGAGGATAGTTAATGAACTAAATCTTGAACTTAGGTGATCTGCACCGGATTGTATAAACATTGGTTAAACTAACCCAGGCTTAAACTCTAATCTTGGGTTAACTTCTAACCAGTTTGCTTAACTTAACCAAACTGGTTAAACACTTGTATAAAAGAGATAACCAAATTGGTTACTTAACCAAAATGGTTAAATCAACCAGTGGCTAAACTAACCAATATATCCCATCATGACGTTTGCAATTAAAGAAAAAAGTTGTTTTATTGTGGAGAAAATCAAAGCGACTTCGCTATTTTCTCTTATTTGTAAGTTACTGTCAACATTCGGGGTACAATCCCGACAGGGTGTACTTCACCCAAGAGACTTGCGAAATTTTTTACTTCCAAAATCGCAGGTTGCCTGCACATTTCTTGAATGATATCTCTTTTGGTTAATGAAGGTCGCTTCATCTTTAAATGGATATAAAATTCCACTACACCGGGAAAACTGTCAATCTCGTACAACCCTTGTCGTGTAGCCCGTCGTTCACCCTCGATCGTCGGAAAGTTTATGTACCTGTCGATCTGCGTCTTTTAAAGATTAAAAAAATGTTTTTAACCCCTGTAATGGTCCTTGACACAGTAATGGATATCTTGCCCAAATGTGTCCCTATTCAACCACGAAAAAAACACCCAGAAGCTTAAAACCTTAGGACGGAAATAGACCATACGGTAAATTACGCTTCGTCCCATGTCGAAGTCGACCCCCTGAAAGGTTATCCAGTCTGTCTAAATTTGTCACTCCAAACCTAGACTATAGATTTATCGTCGTTGAAGTTCTTTGTCGTCAAATTCGTGAATTTTCAAAGGCCTATTCAGTCGTCGAAATTGTCTCGGCCGTCAAGCTGTCGGTGGAATATTCAATGGCGGCCATGTTGATTTTTGGTTAACGTAGTTAACCGACCTTGGGAAGGTGGGTTAAATTTAACCGGAATTCGATTCTGGTTAAACTTAACCAGAGCTTTATACAATTGCTAACCAATAATTTAACCCAAACTCTCTCCTAACCAGAATTTTAACCCAGTGGTTAAAGTTAACCAACGTTTATACAATTGGTTACAATTGTCTACAATATTCACATACATGTATATTATACTTACTGAATTAAATCCAGAGCCATTTAAATCCTTGCATAATTAATAAACAATGATAATGATCGATCTTTTTCTCCCATGATCTTGGACAATCAATAACTAACTTTGTATACACTTACAATACAAACAATAGCTAGACTCCTTAAATTACAAGATATCAAATAACAAACACTTATTTATTATCTAGTTAGCTCTCTTCCAAACAACCCTGTCTTTAAACAGAAGACTGAAGAAGACCGTTTTTGAAAAGACTGAGAAAACGAGAAATTGTTCGTAAGCTGCATTTTCTTTGTCACACACTGTTTTTCAACCTTCCAAAGACACATTTACTGTTTTTAGTAACATTTCAGTTTTTTGTCTACAATTGCTTTCAACTTGGACATGGCTAAATCATAAAGTAAAGCATTGAGAATGATGAGAAGTGGCCAATGTACACTTTCAGTCACATAATTTTTTTATACATGCCTAACAGAAACACATGGAAATACCAAATGATGTGCAAAACAGCACTATTTATAAAGAAGTCAAGAAGTATTCATAACTGGAGTCATATTCACTAAACATTCTTATCAACATTCTCGAGAGTTTCCTTAATTTGATAGTAACACAACTTCTGATTGGCTAAACCGAAGGGTGTTCCTTTCTTAATCTATAATAAGACTAAGAATGTTTTTAAGAATGGTTGGTGAAAACGGACCGGACCATGGTTTAATAACAGAAATATAGTAAATAGCTATAGAAAGATGAATTCCTTCAACAATGTTTCTCTTGGTCACGGAATGGTCTTTTTAACTGTTTCCAAGATTTGTTACCAGTTTGTCATGACGATGACTCACTTTTGCCTGTCTTTGCAAGGTCTTACCATTACTTAGATTTAGGTTCTGCAGTGTCTTAATTGCCCAAGGACACTCAGCTGTGACCAGCATCAGCATCTGCATCAACAGCTGAGCCACAAATGATCCTTGAGCCTGTGAATAGCAGAGATCTACAGGGTAAAGGTTGAAGGATGGCCCCCTTTGGAATGTGCTAATCATGTTCAAAGACCATGGTAGGAAGATCCAATTACAGGCATTGTTATACGACTTTTGTACACAGCCATTTAAAAACCTTGATCGGAAAAAAAATACTATTTTCTTGGTGAATTTAAAGGAGCTTTAAATAGTTTTTGATACATAATCATTGTTTAAATAAACACATTAGTCCATTCTATAAATATTGAATTAAGTAATCCGTTTGCTTAACTGCAATTATGGTTTGACTGTAAAGCTGCTAAGCGCCACTCACTGACTTTTGTGGACAATGTAGATAAAGATCAGACTGCACAGAACATGCAGTCCGATCTTGGATCTACCATGTTTGATAAAGAGATACTTTTCTTCAACAAATAAGTTTGAAATAGCATTATTCAGGTTTTTACTGTTTTACTGTCCACTTGAGAGTTTCATATGACTACTTTAGCAGAATATAAGGGTTAACTCTTTGCAAGATGACAAAATTTTAAATAACATCTACTCCAGTTTGAAAACGCTTGCAGACAACAAATTGAATGGGACTCAAGTGATTGGAAGTTGTATTTGAACGAGTTAAAAACATTGTGGAAAAAAAGAAAATGCTGCAGTTACCAGCATCAATTTTCTTCTGTTTCCAAAATTTTTTTACAGGCCTTTTTCCTTAAGGTTACTTAACCCTTTACCGTACAATGAAGCCTTTTAACGACCCTGGGGATGAAGCCTTTTGAAGACATTGTGGGAAAAGGAGAAAATGCTGGTAACCAGCATTTTCTCCTTTTCGCACAATGTTTTCTATCATATCAAAGAATGTACCACTTGAGCCACACTGAAATTGTCATCTGCAAAAGCTTTCAATTCTGGACAAGGTTAAAATTATGTTGTCTGGTAAAGGGTTAAACAATGTATTGTGCAGTAAATGGTTGACAAATTACAGAATATGACATTTTACAAGCCCAAAGAAGACATTTTTGAAAACACTGTAGGTAAATGAGCATTTGCCTCTCTCAATACCTTGCCAGAGGACATTTTGAACTCTGTACAATCCTAATAATCTTTGTCTGTCTGGCAGCCATTCAATGCTTTTTATCACTGTCTTGACTGAAAGCAAGTAATTATGGAGAAATTTATCAGTAACTCCAAATTAAGACTGATATCAATGATACTTCTATGCCTCTACCTTAATTCTTTACCATATGGCAAAATTTTAAACTTGTCCATGTTGAAGGAATTTACACAGAACAATTCCAATGCTTTTCAAATCTGAGTATTTGAATTGGTAGAAAACTTTGGGGGGAAAGGTGAAAATATTGGTTACCAGCATTTTCTCCTTTTCCCATAATGTTTTCAAAAGCCTTCTTTCTTGGGGTTGTTAAAACTTGGGATTGTGAGGTAAAGGGTTAACCTTAATACTGCGAAAGAGATGAAACAAATATTTCCTGCAAATACTGATAACTCAAGTATTGCAACTTTCCTGCTCTTTTCCAAAGAAAAATCTCCCTGTATTGGACAGTGTAGGCCAAAGATCAGAATGCATGTTCTATGCAGTCTGATCTTCATCTACATTATCTACAAACACCACATTTGGCCAAGTACAGAATCCTTAGTATTAACAGATTCACAGAAAATGATAATGGAAAAAAAAACACCCTTCTTTAAACTTTTTACCAAACAATATAATTATAGACTTATCCAAATTGAAAGCATTTGCTGTGGACATAATAGACATGACTCAAAAATTGGATTTTGTTCTAGCAAGGGTGGAAAACATTGTGGAAAAAGAAGAAAATGCTGGTCACCAGCATTTTCTCCTTTTTTTCACAATCTTTTCAAAAGGCATTTTCTTCAGGATAGTTAAAAATCATGATTGTGTGGTGAAGGGTTAAGAGATCGGTTAACAAGGATGATACAATGAATGGAATTCCAAACATGTAGATTGCCACAAGAGATACAGGTGTATAATTCACTTGACTTTTACACCACACTAGCAAAGTTCAATAATTAATAACCTCCATCATCAATAAACATAAACATGTGGATACAGTGTATGTTTACAATCTGTCCAATTTTGTTGTTTAGTTTACTCCATCACTAACAGCAATCCTCAGTTTTAAAGACCCTGAGAAAAAGGCCTATGAAAACATTGTGGGAAAAGGAGAAAATGCTGGTAACCAGCATTTTCTCCTTTTCCCACAATGTTTTCAACCTTTGCAAAAACAAAAAGCCCATAATTTTAGCCTTTATATTTCATCACCTGCATAAATAATTATGCTTTCAAAATGGATGAGGGTAAAATTTTGTAGTATGGTAGCCAGTTAGTGTGGTCGCTGCTGAGGTTTCTAAGAGTAACTGTGTCACTCTTACAGAGCTCAGCAAACACCTAAAACAAAATGACTGCCAGATAGATCATTTCTTTTAAATTAAATCTTTTTCCAAAAAATATTTTTAGGGCTACTTAACCCTTTACCACATGATCCCGACTTCTGGAAAACTCCCGACCCTGAGAAAGAAGGCTTTAAAAAACATTGTGGGAAAAGAAAAGAATGCTGGTAACCAGCATTTTCTCCTGTTCCTGCTCTATGCACTTTTAGACATAAATATCATCATATAAACCACATTTCACTTGTCGTCTGCTTTCCATTTGGACCAGGTTGAACTTTTCTCGTCTGGTACTTTGTTGGTATGGGTTCCCTTATAATATGACTTAAATTATGTTGAAATTGGCCTAAAACACCATTCAAACACACCTTACAAAATGTAATGTAATGAACATTATAATACAAGACTTACCTTTTCAAAAGTCCCCTCATAAAATAATATTAGTCCAATCAATATAGGTCAGCCCTTGGGCCATCCAAACCATATATAGCAATAATAAGTTAAACTGCAATTTGATGAAAAACACTCCTTTATGGTATTTACATTTTTTTATGACTATTTAACACAGTTAATCGGTTCATCAACTGACCCCTTCTTTGGACAAATCTTGCCAAAATGATGTATTGATGATGGTTAAGCCTGGGTCCGTATTCACCAACCATTCTTAAGAACAATCTTAAGTCTTATTTTCCAAGATTATCCAAATTTGAAAGTAACACACCTTCTGATTGGCTTATCCATTTGGTTTAGTCAATCAGAAGTTGTGTTACTTTAAACATAGTTTATTCATATAATTTACATAGACTAATATAACATAAATTTAAACAAGAAAAGGATTAGAACGTAAGCTTATAGCTTATATAGTTCCTCTCCAAATGACGGTTACGTCATTAAATGAAGTCTACTTATATGTGTTACTTTCAAATTTGGAAAATCTTGGAGAATAGGACAAAGAATGTTCTTAAGAATGGTTGGTGCATACTGACCCTGGAGTTTCTTTTACCAGTGCTTTGCATGATATTCAGCCACTGGTTGATTTCCCGTAATTCTGTTCAGTGGTGACCGAGGAATAAATCCCCTGTCAGTGACTATCATCAGTCCGCAGACAGAAAATGGCCAGTCTGGGAAATAGGACCAGCACCCCTCATCAACCTGGTTTAAAGCCCAATTGTTTACCAACTGGTTACAAACTGGGCTTAACAGAATCAAGATTGGATACATTGATACACGTTAACAAGCATTCTGATAGTATTGCATAGCAATACCCAGTCCCCTACCAGCCACATGTATCGCTGGCATGTCAGTGAAATTTTTTAAGTCCAAGGCCCGTAAATGCGTCAAAAAGCAGTGGAGCAGGACGAAACTCAAACTTGATCTGTAAGTCATGGTGGTTAACTTACACAGCAAAAGTCAGGTGAATATCTACTCCGTCCGTCTGTCCGTCAGTCCGGCAATTCAGTTTTCCAGACTTTTTTTCTAAACGCTGGTACATAATGAGTTGAGTTTTGGTGTGTAAGTCACCCACCATCACTTACAGATCAAGTTCGACTTTTGTTCCGGTCCACAGGTTTTTCACGGATTTACGGGCCTTGGACTTACAAAATTTCATTGATAAATCAGTTTTCCGGACTTTTTTCCTAAATGTGGTAGGTATTGAGATTTGCTGTGCAACTCAACCACCATCACTTACAGATCAAGTTCGACTTTCCTTCCGGTCCACTGGTTTTTCACGGATTTACGGTCCTTGGACTTACAAAATTTCACCGATAAATCAGTTTTCCAGACTTTTTTCCTCAATGCTGGTAGGTATTGATCTCAGATTTGCTGTGTAACTCAACCACCATGACTTACAGATCAAGTTCGACTTTCATTCCGGTCCACTGGTTTTTCACAGATTTACGGGCCTTGGACTTACAAAATTTCACTGATAAATCAGTTTTCCAGACTTTTTTTTTCTAAATGCTGGTAGATATTCACCTGACTTTTGCTGTGTAAGTCAACCACCATTACTTACAGATCAAGTTCGAGTTTCGTCCCGCACCACTGCTTTTTCACGGATTTATGGGCCTTGCACTTACAAAATTTCACTGATAAATCAGTTTTCCGGACTTTTTTTTTCTAAATGCTGGTAGATATTCACCTGACTTTTGCTGTGTAAGTCAACCACCATTACTTACAGATCAAGTTCGAGTTTCGTCCCACACCACTGCTTTTTCACGGATTTATGGGCCTTGCACTTACAAAATTTCACTGATAAATCAGTTTTCCGGACTTTTTTTTCTAAATGCTGGTAGATATTCACCTGACTTTTGCTGTGTAAGTCAACCACCATTACTTACAGATCAAGTTCAAGTTTCGTCCTGCTCCACTGCTTTTTCACGCATTTACAGGCCTAATGGACTTACAAAATTTCTCTGATAAAACATTTTTCCGCACTTTTTTTCTAAACGCTGCTACACATAGAGCTGATTTTTGGTGTGTACATCAACCACCATGACTTACACATCAAGTTCGAGTTTCATCCCGCTCTACTGCTTTTTGACGCATTTACAGGCCTTGGACTTTACAAATTTCACTGACATGCCAGCGATACATACTGCCGGTAGGGGACTGTGTGTTGCTATGCAGTACTATCAGAATGCTTGTTTATTTTAAAGTGGTCTGCTACAGAAGTCATCTGTGGCAGGTAATAATTATAAAGATCCAAATACTCAATATCACAATAGAGTATTCAGGCCCAGATGAGAGGGAGTTAATAATCTTCCACTATGTGTTGTGGTCTAATTGAAATTGTCTTTATATAGCAATTCTAATGAGAATCTTCAACACCAGTTCTACGAAGAACTAGGAGAAAAACATGTACTGAACTACTCTTGACTGTAAGCTTGTAATATGGTGCAAAATGTAGTTCTGTATGAGACAACAAAATTTGTGGGTCATCCACATTGACAGCATTTTGCAGATGACAATCTTTATGTGACTCAAAAATATTTCTCTGAATGTGTAGAAAACATTGTGGAAAAAGGAGAAAGTGATGGTTACCAGCAATTTCTCCTTTTTCCACAAGGTTTTGAAAAGCCCTCTTCCTCATGCTTGTTTCAACTCATAATCATGTGGTAAAGGATTTAAATGGAAAAAGGGGGAAAAGCTGGATACTACAGGAGCTAACGAATTCCTCCACTAAAATCAATTATTATTATAATTCCCTAGTCTGCTTGTTGTGAAATTCACATTAATCCTTAAAGCGCCTTTCACGACTATAATTGCATTTGCGGCCAATGTAGATCAAGATCAGGCTGCACAAAATGTGCAGCCTGATCTTAGATCTACACTGTCCACTTTGCTGAATCACTGTAGACAAAAGCAACCACGAAATTGCAATTATTTGGGTCGTATTTCTAGGATGAAAATTTCTGGCAGGTTTATTTGGCACACTAAGGGTTAATTTAAATTTTCAGACTTTTTCAAAATATGCCATGTTTTTCTCCCTGACTCTCTCCCGCACAATCATGAGTTTTTATGACCCTGAGTGAGGAGGCTTTTGAAAACATTCTGAGAAAAGGAGACGCTGCTGGTAACCAGCATTTACTTCTTTTCCCACAATGTTTTCTAACCTTTCAGAAACAAATCCAATCATTTGAGCTACATTTAATTTTTCATCTGCAAATGAACTGAATTTGGAGTCTAAAATATTTTTGTGTGTTAAAGAGTAGAAAAAAGCTGAGCTAAAAAGACATAATATTGAGGTAATGAGTTAAAACTAGGGTAGTTTGTTCTTCTTAGCACATATTGCTCATCTGTTATCAATACCAAGATGATACTGCCCTCACATCAGAATACACAGAAACCAGTCTGATCTTGGATCTACACCGTCAACCATCTTATGAGACATTATCTGCCAAAGACTGTTTACCCTTTACCAGATGGCAAAATTTTTGACATGTCCAAATTCAGAGCATTTGCAGAGGACAAATCAAATATGGCTTAACTATATACTACACGACAAAATTTTCGACTTGTCCAAATTAAAAGTATTTTAAGACGCCAACTTACATCTGACTGTAATGATTAAATTTGTCTTTGAAAGGGTGGAAAACACAAGAAAACCGTCTTCCACAAGGTTGTTACAACAAGAGATTATTTGGTAAAAGATTTCAACAAATTCAAGATTAAAATCGTTGTCTATTTTTTTTTGCACAAACACTTAAAAATACAACAATCAAACTAGATCTATGTATAAAAACATAAAAGATTATACTCAATTTGCCAGCCATGACAAGAGAGTAATTGTACTTTATTACCTTGCAAATAGAGCAGACAAAAAATTCCTGAAATTCCTAAAAAAGACTCCCTATATTCCCCATGAAAAAACAAACACATGGCATGATTGCCGACTTTTATTGGTGCCTGAGAGTGACAACACAAACCTAACAATATTGTCCATTACAAACCCTATTGTTAACCCTTTACTCACAATCTGTACTTTTAACAACCCTGAAAAAGATCTTATAAAAAATGTGGAAAAAGGAGAAAATGCTTGCAACAAGCATTTTCTCCTTTCCCCACAATGTTTTTTACTCTATAAAAGACAAATTCCATCATTTGAACCGCATTTAAATTTAAATTGTGGTCTGCAAATGCTGTCAACTTGGACAAGTCTACAATTTTGTCGTCTGGCACCTCCTGCAATCGACTTTTCCCAGTTTGCAGCAACAACTTTTGAAAACAATGTGGCAGAAGGAGAAATTTCATGTGGCCAGAAATTTATTCTATTATCACAATATTTTAATGTGCATTTGTGTCTTAAACCCTAACTGGTATTTCCTGTTTTACAACAATGTGTTCAGTGTCTTCTGATACATAACTGTTTCAGGAAATTAGGAGTTAATGGAGATAGAAAAAAATAGAGACCTCTCAAAGATCAATAACTCTAACTCGTAACTCTTTACCAAATGACAAAACTCTAGACCAGTCTAAATTGAAAGCATTTACAGAAGACAAAATAAATGTGACTCAAGAGCTGAAATTTGTTCTGGGTAGGATAGAAAACATTGTGGGAAAAGGAGAAAATGCTGGTTACCAGCACTTTCTCCTTTTCCCACAATGTTTGCAAAAGTCCTTTTTCTCAGGGTCGTTAAAAGCCGGAAGTGTGGGGTAAAGGGTTAACATCAATATCACAAGCTTTTCTGGGACAGTGTAGATCCAAGTTTAGACTGCATATGATTGATTGATTGTATGGAGTATAACGCCGTTTTCAACATTATTTCAGTAATATCACGGCTGCCAGTGCACCTGTCTATGCTTTTCTGGAGTTTCTTTTACCAGTACTACACACAATATTCTTTCCAAGCCACTGGCTGCTTTCCTATATAACCATTGTCGAAACAATGGTCAGCGGTGAGAGAGGAATGAATCCTGTTGCAGTGACTATCATCAATCCTCAGAAAGATATTGGCCGAGCCAGGGATCAAACCACTGACCTCCTGTTCTCAAGTCCTGTACGCTACCGACTGAGCTACAGGGGCTTGGCTTAGACTACATATAATGCTCAGTCTGATATTGAACATTCACTGTCTGGTATTTGGCGAGAAATTGTGGCCAATGTATGCAGTTGTTGGGTCTTCCCTTGAACCAATGGTGTTTAATTTGACAAAGGTAGAAAAAACTGCGGAAACGGGAGAAAATGCTTTTTTCTGCTCTTCCCACAATGTTTTCAAAGTCTTTGGTACTTGGTCATTAATACCTGGGATTCTTTGGTAAAATATCCCTCAGTAAAATAAATAAATTAAACTTTGTAGGAAAAAGAGGAATCCAACTGTCCACCTATGTTTCCTACCCTTTCAAAGATTCCATCATACCATCATTTATTTTGAGCAACAACTAATATGACACCTGCAAATGCTTTAAGAACTCATTTTGTAAGGCTCAAAAAAAAAATAGGCAGCAAATAGGATAGCTGCTACAAGAAGATTAGACAAGAGGGCCATAATGGCCCTGGATCACTCACCTGAGTCAATAGGCCAAACATTCTGACCAAATTTCACAAGTATCTGACTGAAAATGTGGCCTCTATAGTGTGCACAAAGTTTTTCGATGATTTGACCTAGTAACCTAGTTTTTGACCCCACATGACCCAATTTTGAACTCATGTGAGATTTGATCAAGCCAAACATTCTGACCAAGTTTCATAAGTATTTGACTGAAAATGTGGCCTCTAGAGCGTACACAAGGTTTTTTGAAGATCTGACCTAGTGACCTAGTTTTTGACCCCACATGACCCAATTTCGAACTCGTCCGAGATTTTATCAAGACAAACATTCTGACCAACTTTGACAAGTATCTGACTGAAAATGTGGCCTCTAGAGCACACACAAGGTTTTTCGAAGATTTGACCTAGTGACCTAGTTTTTGACTCCACAAGACCCAATTTCGAACTCGTCCAAGATTTTATCAAGACAAACATTCTGACCAAGTTTCATGAGGATCCATCTGAAAATGTGGCCTCTAGAGCGTACACAAGGTTTTTTTAAGATTTGACCTAGTGACCTAGTTTTTGACCCCACATGACCCAATTTCAAACTCATCTCAGATTTTATCAAGACAAACATTCTGACCAAATTTCACAAGTATCTGACTGAAAATGTGGCCTCTACAGTGTACACAAGGTTTTTCCAAGATCTGACCTAGTGACCTAGTTTTTGACCCCACACGACCCAATTTCGAACTCGTCCGAGTTTTATCAAGACAAACATTCTGACCAAATTTCACAAGTATCTAACTGAAAATGTGGCCTCTACAGCGTACCCAAGGTTTTTCGAAGATTTGACCTAGTGACCTAGTTTTTGACCCCCCATGACCCAATTTCGAACTCGTCCAAGATTTTATCAAGACAAACATTCTGACCAAATTTCACAAGTATCTAACTGAAAATGTGGCCTCTACAGCGTACCCAAGGTTTTTTGAAGATTTGACCTAGTGACCTAGTTTTTGACCCCACATGACCCAATTTCCAACTCGTCCAAGATTTTATCAAGACAAACATTCTGACCAAGTTTCACGAGTATCTGACTGAAAATGTGGCCTCTACAGCGTACACAAGGTTTTTCGAAGATTTGACTTAGTGACCTAGTTTTTGACCCCACATGACCCAATTTCGAACTTGTCCGAGATTTTATCAAGACAAACTTTCTGACCAAATTTCACAAGTATCTGACTGAAAATGCGGCCTCTAGAGCGTACACAAGGTTTTTCAAAGATTTGACCTAGTGACCTAGTTTTTGACCCCACATGACCCAATTTCGAACTCGTCCGAGATTTTATCAAGACAAACATTCTGACCAAGTTTCATGAGGATCGGACTGACAATGTGGCCTCCAGAGCGTACACAAGGTTTTTCTAAGATTTGACCTGGTGACCTAGTTTTTGACCCCACATGACCCAACTTCAAACTCGTCCGAGATTTTATCAAGACAAACATTCTGACCAAGTTTCATGAGGATCGGACTGAAAATGTGGCCTCTAGAGCGTACACAAGGTAAAAAGTTGATGACGGACGACGCACGATGGACACAGCATGATCACAATAGCTCACCATGAGCACTTCATGCTCAGGTGAGTTAAAAACATAACAAAAGAATCAGTGCCAGATCTTCGGAAAAACTAAAGATAGCAAAAAAGTATATGAAAAGGGTTATGGTCTTTTTTTACATTGGAAAATGGTTTCTCTCTAAAAATAGCAGAAAAATTAACCCTTAAGCTGCTAAGCATGACTCACTGACCTTTTGTGGACAGCGTAGACCAAGATCAGACTGCACAGAATGTGCAGTCTGATCTTGGATCTACGCTGTCCTAAAAGGAGATATTTTTTCACCAAAAAATATCTATGAAACAGCAATATTTAGGTTTTTTGAAAGATTTATTTAATTTATTTAGCAGTAAAAGACTTAATTTCTATTTATACACCATAATTGTCAGAGAAACAGAAATGTTTGACATTTCCAGTCATAATTCTTTTTTGTAAATGTCAAATGTCATTCCACCATTAGCCCCTTCTCAATACAAAAACCTTTGTTTTTAGGACTCGGCTTTTGAAACATTGAGGAAAAAGAAGAAAATTTCCATCACCACTTTTCCCAAAGTATTCTGTTTCCTAAAAACAGACTAATTCTACCATTTGAGCTTCATAAACATTAAATTGTTGTTTGCAGATAATTTTGGCAAATGGAGAAATTACCTGTAAAGGGCCTTTTTTACTTTTAGTCCTTTTCATTTCCTTTTTGGTTACCAGCATTTTCTCCTTTTCCCACAATGTTTTCTGCGCAATCAGGGACACATTTTGTCATTTGAGCTACCTTTAATTTGTCATCTGCAAAAGCTGTCAATTTGAACTGGTCTAAAATTTTGTCATTTGGTAAAGTGTTAACTCTTTACCACACAATCCTGACTTTTAACAACCCTGAAAGAGAAGCTTTTGAAAACAATATGGGAAAAGGAGAAAATGCTGGTAACCAGCATTTTCTCCTTTTCCCATAAAGTTTTCTATCCTATCAAAGACAAAAAACATCATTTTAGCAACATTTGATTTGTCGTCTGCAATTGCTTTCAAATTGGACAAGTCCTATGATTTGTTGTGTGGTAAAGAGTTAACACTTTACAAAACGACAAAATTTTGGACCAGTCCAAATTGAAAGCAGTTGCAGTCGACAAATTAAATGTAACTCAAAAATTGAAATTTGTTTTGGGAAGGGCAGAAAACATTAGGGGAAAAGGAGAAAATGCTGGTTACCAGCATTTTCTCCTTTACCCACGGTGTTTTCAAAAGGCTTCTTTCTCAGGGTCATTAAAACCAGGGATTGTGTGGGAAAGGGTTAAGCAAACACCACCCCTGCCCAATCCCCCTGCTTTCAGAAATAATAGCTCCTTGCTTTAAATCTTTGCTAATTTTTAAATTAAAATTTCGAATTTAAATATTTAAATTAAAAATTTTTAAAACAATGACAAAATTTCAGGCTAGTCCAAGTAAAAGCATTTGCAGACAACAAAATAAATATGATTGCAAAACTGAAATTTGTTTTGGGAAGGGTACAAAAATTGTGTGAAAGGGAGAAAAATGTTGGTTACCAGCATTTTCTACTTTTCCCACAATGTTTTCAAAAGTGGTCATTCTTGGGATTCTTAAAACTCTGGACAGTGAGGTAAAAAGCTAAATGACTTGTGATAGATGACCACCTGCTGTAGGGGACCATCTTTTCTTACTTTCCTAATGTGGTCTCTGAAAACAGGTTTGACTGTGTCAGTTATTTTCTACTTTCTTTAAACCTTTACCACTCAATCCCGAGTTTTAAGACCCTAAACAGGAAGGCTTTTGAAAACATTGTGGGAAAAGGAGAAATGCTGGTAAACAGCATTTTCTCTTTTTCCCCCGCAATGTTTTCTACCCTATCAAAGAAAGAAATCATCTTTTGAGCTACATTTAATTTGTCATCTGCAAATGCTTTCAACTCGATGTAGTTCACTTCAGTGACTCTGACTTTGACAATTATAAAATGCCACTCACCTACTCCTGGGTAAAAACATGGATCCCTCTATGAAGACTGATCCTGATAGTAAAATATACCAGCATGTACTCAGTTCTCTTTGGCTGAAATTATATATTTCATATAAAAAATTGAACCCCCCAAAAAATACATTTTTAGGGTCAAATTTGGAATTTGTCCAGTGGCCTCTAGACCTGAAGAGCAAAAATAACATTATCATAATAATTATCATCCTTCGATTATGAATACCCTTTGGACATATTCCTATATATTAACCCTTTATCACACAATGTCGGGTTTTAACCACCCTACAGAAAAAGGCTTTTGAAGACATTATGGGAAAAGGAGAAAATGCTGGTAACCAGCATTTTATCCTTTTGCCACAATGTTTTCTACCCTTTCGAAAACAAATTACTATTTTTGAGGCACATTTATTTTGTTGTCTGCAAATGCTTTGAATTTGGACAAGTCTAAAATTTTGTTGTTTGGTAAAGAGTTCATCCTTAAACTGCCAAATAAGTGAAATGAAAAATTCTCGCAATCCTAAAATCAAAATACTGCGAGTTCAAAGTTGATTTAACCAGAAAGAAAACATCATATCGGACAGTGTAGATCAAAGATCAGACTGCACATTCTGTGCAGTCTGATCTTAATCTACACTGTCCTCAAAACGTTAGTGAGTTGCGCTTAGCAGCTTAAGGGTTAAGTTGAAAAGGACCAAGTTTTCTACATGTAATATGTCGAAGTCTCAAACTCCATTAAATTTTAATGATACCTTGGCAGAACCGAGTGCGATACAGCTAAAGGTAGGTAACTCTTCCATCCATAAGCCCTGCTTTACTGTTTCAATTAGAATAGCTTAAGTGCTCTCCCTTTGTGACTTGAAAATAACCTTGATTGACTGACAGCTTGACATGATTGATGTTTCACTTTACTGATGAGGCAAAATTCTCATAGCTACAATATCTTATGACCTATTTTTTCAACATTACAATTAAAATTTCCCACATAATCTAAAATTAAAAGTTTTCAGGGTCAAAATTATGGAAAAAAGTAATAAATGTTCTTTAAATGCAAGTCCACTGTTTCTGTACAACATGTTGGGAAAAAAAAAACACTCACGGAAATTGTAAAGGAAAGAATGGGAAAAACTACATCTAGGCCAAATACTTTCTAAAAATAGATATACACCAGTGTCAAGGGTGCAGACTACTTATTACAACTGCTCTGAAGAAGGTTGTTAGTGGAGTTAACTCTTTACTAAACGACAAAGTATATTAGATTTTTTCCAAAGTAAAAGCATTTACAGGCGACTAAATAAATGTGACTCAAAAATTGATATTTGCTTTGGAAAAAGTAGAAAAAATTGTGGAAAAAGGAGAAAATGCTGGTTATCAGCATTTTCTCCTTTTCCCACAATGTTTTAAGAAGCTGTCTTTTTCAGGGTCGATAAACCTTGGGATTGTGTGGGAAAGAGTTCCCAAACATCCTATGTTTAAACAACCCTGAGGAGAGAGGCTTTTAAAAAACATTGTGGAAAAGAAAACATTGTGGTAAAGGGAGAATATACTGGTACTTAGAATGTTTTCTATCCATGCCTTACCAAATCTTAATACCTGTGTCAAATTTAACCCTTTAACACTCAATCTTGAGTTTTAATGATCCCAAGGAAAAGGAGTTTTGTAAACATTTTGTAAAAAGGAGAAAAAGCTTATAGCCAGTATTATCTCCTTTCCCACAATGTTTTCTACCTTTTCAAAGACAAATTTAATGATTTGTAATACATGATTGTAATCTGTCATCTGCAAAATTTAATGCATCAAATTTGGACCAGTCAAAAATTTTGTCCCTTGGAAAAGATGTTCTGTCTGCGAGCGCTGAGCAAAAAGTTTGTGGAATTTGCTGAAACTACCAGTGCTATTGCACTTAAATCTTCATCTATTTAGGATCCATTCATAACAGACAAAATTGGAAAGTTTCAGACAAATTGATCTGAGAATGTAGTTGCTATGACTCCTTTTACAACAGCCATAATGGCGTAATTGCTACCTGGAGCATGCCATGACATTAACATCATTCAACTAGCATTTTATTTATGTTAATATGTCAGTGCTCTCAGTGGTATCATCTTCAATACTCTCTGTCATTTTTTTAAACCTTGCATGCCACTTCAATACTGCAGATTTTTTCAATTGTGGCTTTACCCCAGCTTTCTTATAATAAATGTTTCAGACGGACTATGCCCCAAGTTTACACAGAATTTTACCTCTACACAAGTTTCTACCACTTCCTAAACCACCATTTTTTTACCTGATTTTTCCTTCAATAGGTCTCAAAAAACTATCGGACTAACATTGTTTTTTTGGAAGTGACATCAGAAATTTCGTCCTGAACATCAAATGGAGCCATCCATTACTTTGATGTAATTTCAGGAGATTTGAATCAGACATTTTTGAAATATGTTTGTTTATAAAAGCATGAGAACTGTGATTTTACGCCACAGCAAACCTTGCTCTTTTTAGGGCGAAAATAAAGATATCTAAAGTGTAATCAGACTAGTGATTTTTTACCTGTAAATTGATGTAAGACAATGATTACATAAGTGAAAATCTGAAAACAATCAGACATCAAATTAAGAAGTTATGAAGAAATTCCACAGACTTTTTGCTTAGCCCTCCTACAAGAATGAACAGACTGATGGATGCATGGACAGACAGACAGACAGACATGGCGAAACCAGTCTACCCCCCTCTTCTTCGTAGGTGGGGCGTATAATAAACATCATGAAGGGTTAGGCACAGGTGTACATAAGTAATCATTGTGGCAAAGAAGAAACTGCTACAACAACAAAAGATTGCTTGAAACTAGACATGAAGCCTAAGTTGGTCATTGAACTTAAAAATGGTTGGTAAATTTAGCCCCAGGTCTATCATTTAATTCATTCAATAAAGCTAGAATTTAATTTTCCTGTCATATTATCTCTCTAGCCTCTGCATGTCGGACTTTGTACCACTTTTGGCTGCTGTTGTCATTTTTGTATTACTGAGTTACACTTTCCCAAGAGAAATAGCCAGCTCAAATTTGCTGACCACTTTACAAGATCCTGTTATTTACCAATTACAGTGATGATGAATAAAGGTTTTCCTTTTTTTCGCTATGAAATTTCTAGAAAACTCCAAACAGCTCTTGTAAAAAATAAGACACATTCAACAGAGCAGTGCATTAAGTCAGTGTAGTTAGGAATGACTTTGGTTTATCTCTTTAACAGATGAGAAAAACTTTTAACTGGTCCAAATTGAAAGCTTCAGCAGACAACAAATTGAATTTGGCACAGATGATTGGATTTGTATCAGAAAAGATGGAAAACATAGTTTGAGAAGGAGAAAATGCTGGTTACCAGCATTTTCTCCTTTACAACAAAGTTCTGGAAGGCCCTTTTCTTTAGGGTTGTTGAAACAAAAGGATTGTTTTAACCCTATACTCCCAGTTTGAACGACTCGTAACGGGAAGATTTTGGAAAACTTTGTGGGAAAAGGAGAAAATGCTGGTAACCAGGATTTTCTCCTTTTACCACAACCATTTTTACTCACATATTCAATCTTTTGAGCCTCATATAATAAATTACGTTGTCTGCAAACACTTTGAAATTGGACAAATCCAAAATTTTATCATTGGGTAAAGGCTCAAAACATTACTACCTGCAGACAACAATTTTTGTCATGTTGCAGACAACAAATGAAAAGATAATGGCAAAAGGAGAAGTTTCTGAAAACGGTGCTCTCAAAACTGGACTATTCCAAGATAAAAATTTGTATGATACTGAGTTTCAATAATTTAGTTACCAGTATAGGATATCATTGGCCTCGTGGTACTCATATCTCACAGTTTTACACAGGGCTCTCAATGCTGGTTCCCTCAGAGAAGACAGTGCTTCCATTCCATGGAGGTAGGAGTATATAACATCCAGATCCTGTGAAAATATCAAAATCAAGATTTTATTCCTTTACCTGACTACAAAATTTTAGACATGCCCATACTCAGACCATTTGCAGACCACGCAAATCTGTCTCAGATTATGTAAATGTTCTTTGAATTAAGTCTACATGGGTAGAAAACACTGTAGAATAAAGACAGCCAGCTAGTCACCAGCACTTTCTCCTTTTTTCCACATTCTTGTCTTCCTTATGGTGATTATTAGATTAACCCTTTACCACACAATAATCATTTAAGCAGCATTTACTTTAGAGGTACATCAAGTGGTATCTAGGTATATAAAGTGGTATCTGTATGTAAATAAAGTGGTATCTACATAGATATGAGTGGTGTCTACAAGTGGTACATGTATCTACATGGATATAAAGTGGTATCTACAAGTGGTATCTGTATAGATATAAAGTGGTATCGACACAGATATAAAGTGGTATCTACAAGTGGTATCTACATAGGCATGAAGTGGTACATACATGAATATAAAGTGGTATCTACAAGTGGTATCTACATGTATACAAAGTGGTACATGTATCTACATGTATATAATAAAGGGGTATAGCTCTCACTCGATAATCCTGTCATTATCAGTTTATATTTCTGTTTATGTTTTGGATAACAGGTTTAAAATAACATACCGTAACGAGATAATTTATAATCCCAACTCGATAATATTTGTATTACCTCATCAAGGTTCGTAGTTTTAAACGTGTATTTCCAAAAACAAACCCTAATATAAACTGTTAATGAAAGGTTTATCGAGTTAGAGTTATATCTATGTGACAAGTTTATGTATATGTCGTAGTCCAAACTGGAATCTAGGCAGATCCGGAACTTGCCTAGACCAAATTGGAATTCTATTTTGGTCTAGACCAAATTAGAATTCTACTTTGGTCTAGACAGATACTAGATCTGTCTAGACCAAATTAGGATTCCAGTTTGGCTAGGCAGATCCAGAATCTGCTTAGACCAAACTGGAATATTTTCTTGTTAAATACAGTGTGACTACATAATTTATAAACCATCTGATTTAATTTAAACCCCAAAATAAAAGCCGTTTCAATCAGAAATTCAGAGTAAGAATAAATTTTGAATGTTTTGTACTTTAGCAGAAAAAATGTGGGAAGCACAGCAACTGTGGGGGAAAAGAACAAATTGCTTCTACCAAAAAAAAAACTCTCAGCTGTAAACATAAGTGGATTAAAATTTAATGATTTTACAAATTAAGGAAAAATAATCCAATGATTAAGTCATGAGCATTGTAGGAAAAGGACAAAATGTTTCAATTTCCCAAGAATTCTACCTCAGAATTGTACACCTGTTTTTTAGGATTGATATGACTATAACAATGAGAAAAACGATTCATCAAGTAGAAAGTATTGTAGGACGAGGAGAATTGTTAATACTGAATATTCTTGAATTTGTTTTCCAATAAATAATAATTAGTAATATGTGAAGGGTCAAACTCCCACCTGGCACAGACGACGTGTGAAGAGACAATGAAAGTCGTCAATTGCCAAAATATTGTTAACTGCCAAATTTGTTAGCCATAAAGGTGTGAATTTGCTTTCAATTTGGACTAGTCGAAAAATGTTGTCTTTTTTTTTTAATAAATCAGTGTCTAACCCATTAGTGGGTAATCCTGGGTTTTAATATCCATGTGAAAGATATCTTTGAAAAACAGTGTTGGAAAAGAAGAAAGTGCTGGTTTCTATACTTTTCTCTTTTTCTCACAATGTGTAAAAAAAATCCTGGTAAAGATTGCAAAAAAAAATGTCTTCATGTGTTGTCCCCATTGTATTTTTTTTTTGTTTCTCAATTTGAAAAACTCTTAAACATGCTTTTAAATAAATAAGTCTAACCTATAAACACTTAATCC
This sequence comes from Tridacna gigas, assembly GCA_945859785.2. Lineage (NCBI taxonomy): Eukaryota > Metazoa > Mollusca > Bivalvia > Cardiida > Cardiidae > Tridacna > Tridacna gigas. Next base: position 27,300,693 of record OX244030.2, read on the forward strand.
TGAGTTTTAACAACCGTTTTTAACCCTTTACCGCACAATGCCGCCTTTTGACGCCCCTGGAAAAGAAGCCTTTTGAAAACATTGTGGGAAAAGGAGAAAATGCTGGTAACCAGCATTTTCTCCTTTTCCCACAATATTTTCTACCCTATCAAAGAAAAATTGCACCATTCAAGCCACATTGAAATTGTCATCTGCAAATGCTTTCAATTTGGACAAGACTAAAATTTTGTCGTCTGGTAAAGAGTTAAGAAAGCTTTAAAAACAATGTTGAAAGGAAAGAAAATCATGGTATCCAACATGTTCTCCTCTTCCCACAATGGAGATAAATTCATTACTCACATTTTTTTTTTTTTCTTTTATATAATTGTGTTTATTTGATGTTAAAAAGAAACAAGAGGACCATGATGGTCCTATATCGCTCACCTGAGTACCAAGCAGTTAAGGTCTACAATGAAGATAAATACCAAATATCGAAGTGCAAAGCCAAAGCTCTAGGTCTTCTTGGTTTAGACAAGAAGATAATCTTTCTTAACAAAACCGGTTATATAAATATTTGTGAGAAGTTTGAATGATATTTGTCCAATAGTTGTTGAAAAATAGGGAGAACAAGAAATTTCATCAAAGGAAAATAACTTTGTAAAAATTCAATGAACAATCACCAAAATATAATATGCACATTCTTGCTTGGCACCGAGTCTCTCTAAAGTTTGAATGAAATCTGACCTGTAGTTGTTGAGAACTAGCTCTGACAAGAAAATGCTACAGAAAGACTGATGGATGGATGGATGGATGGATGGATGGACCGACAAGGTGACTCCTATATACCTCCAAAACAGAGTTTTGAAGGAATAATAACAAAGCCCTTGGCCTTTTGGTGTGTGGCAAAAAGTTGCCTGATTTGAACAAACTTTGTAGAGAATGTTTGCCATTTCAAGACTTTCTATACAAAGTTAGTAGTATAATGTTGTTAAATACACTAACAACTACAGTGGTTGTCCAGGGACATGTTCATGGTTAATTGCTATTGTAAACACATAAACAATGTATTTACACTTGCAATAGTCTTGAACCAACCTTTCACTGCTTCCAGCTTACAAAAATTTGACCCTCAAGTGTGACATTGACCTTAGCCCTACCTGAACAGATCTTTCAAATGGTACTTCAATTCATGATGGAGTATATGTCATAAACTTATTTATAAATTAAGACAAACACCACAAAGTGAAGAACAACAAGAGGGCCATGATGGCCCTGTATCGCTCCACTGGCTTATAAATATAAACCATGAAGAGAAGTCTTCACTATATAAGCCCTTATAAAACTTTGACCCCAGGGCTACAGTTGAACTAAATGGGGAATATGTGTATTAGAAGAATAACATGCCAAATTTGGGAGTTCTTGGCCTTATGGCTAGTAACAAGACGGTTTCTGAACTTTTCACTCCATAAACCCATGTAAAACTAGTGACCCCTGGTGCAGGGCCAAACTTGATCCTAGGGCTGTAACTTGGGCCCTCTTTGTAGTTGTCCACTAGATAATGCTATAATTATGCAAACTTTGGTAGCCTAAGCCTTATGGCTATGTACACCAAGATTTAAAAGTTTTCCATATGTAAGCCTATGTAAATCTTGTGAACCCCCCCCCCTCAAGCATGAGGCCAAATTGACCCCAGGACTATAATTTGGGCACTTTTGGTAGACCCCAACTACATCAAGCTAAATGAAAAATTTGGTAGCTCTAGGCCTTATGGCTAGGTACAGGAAGATTTTTAAAGTTTTCTCTATATAAGCCTATGTAAAACTTGTGACACCTGGGGCAGAGCCAATTTTGACCCCAGGGCTATAATATCAAGAAACATGATAGAGGTTTACTACATAAAGCTACATGCCAAATTTGGTAGCCCTATCCCTTATGGTTTCAGACAAGAAGATTTCTAAAGTTTTCTCTATATAAGCCTATGTAAAACTTGTGACCCCTGGGGCAGAGCCAATTTTTACCCCAGGGCTATAATTTCAAGAAACATGATAGAGGTCTACTACATAAAGCTACATGCCAAATTTGATAACCCTATGCCTTATGGTTTCAGACAAGAAGATTTTTAAAGATTTCCAATATTTTTCAGTTTTGTTGCCATGGCAACCAGAGTTTTTGAAGGAATCAAATTCTTTCAAGAATTCTGAAGAGGACCATGGCAGGATCATTTCTGTGAAGTTTCATGAAAATTGGATGGGTAGTTTCAGAGAAGATGTTTGAAATAAAAGTTCACGCACTGACGGACGGATGGACAGACGGACGCATGCACGCACGGATGGACGGACGGACGAACGCACGACGGACACCGGGCCATGACATAAGCCCGCTGGCCTTCAGCCAGTGGAGCTAAAAATTATAATGACTTCTAAGATTTACAAGACAAAATCTGTACTACAGAGTTAAACGAATGAACAAAAATGAACTCAATACAATGAACACAATGTTCAAAGATACATCCTAACAGCCAGAGAGAAAAATGCTGTCAAAGCCTTTAACCCTTTACCACACAGCAAAATTTTAGATCTGTCCAAATTGAAAGCATTTGCAGACAACATTTTCATATTGGCTAAAGTGACACAATTTTCCTTTGATAGGGTAGCAAACTTTGTGGGGAAAAGGAGAAAATGCTGGTTACTAGCATTTTCTCCTTTTCCCCTTTTCCAACAATGTTTTCAAAAGTTTTCACAGAATGTTTCTCATCATGTGACCTAGCACAGATTGTCAAGGTTCTGCAATTTATAGCTGCATCATAGAAAAAGGGGTGTTCAGGTGAGCTAACAAATAGGCCTAACCATTGTCTGTGGCTTGTGATAAACAACATAAAGTTTCATAACCTTTTGTCCTGTAGTTAAAGAGATATTAATCCATAATGAAAATATATGTGAAGCCCCCTTTTTCCATGACACGCCATCTAATCAAAAAAGCTAAACTAATGATATTGGCGGACTATCATAAGGAACACACGTATGAAGTTTCACAAATTTTTGTCAATGATTTTGAGTTGAAGATACATGTATACTGATCCTTAACAGAAATACACATGAAGCCCCTTTTTCCTATGAGACAGTATTTGATATCAAAAAAGGGAAAAAAAACAACAAATATCAGCGGACATCATTAGGAACACCTGTATGAATTTCTATTAGTTTTTGTCAAGGATTTTAGAAGATATCTGTCCTGAAAGATGGACAAACAGATGGTCATTGGTCCATGACGAAATTAAACATTTAGCCCCCTTTTTTCATGACATGGTGTTTCATGAAATAAAAACAAATAACTATTGTCTGTGGCTTGCAATAAACAATAAAAAGATGAAGTTTCATGACATTTTGTCCTGTAGTTAAAGAGATATTGGTCCACAATGAAAATATACGTCAAGCCCCCTTTTTCCATGACACAGCAATAACTGGTCCTATCAGACCTACAATCAAACTCATTCGAGATCTTACGGTCATATATATTTTAACCAAGTTTGGTGCTGATTGGTTTAAATTTGTAGATGCTAGAGTGTAAACAAAGTCAAATGTAGCAATTTTTTTAATTCAAGGGCAAATAACTCCAGTCGTTCTGATCCGATTAGACACATAATCGAACTCATCCGAGATCTTATGGTCATATATATTTAGACCAAGTTTAGTGCTGACAGGTTAATATTTGTAGATGCTAGAGTGTAAACAAAGTCAAATATAGCAATTTTTCTAATTCAAGGGCAAATAACTCCAGTCGTTCTAATCCGATTAGACCTATAATCAAACTCATCCGAGATCTTATGGTCATATATATTTAGACCAAGTTTAGTGCTGATTGGTTAATATTTGTAGATGCTAGAGTGTAAACAAAGTCAAATATAGCAATTTTTCTAATTCAAGGGCAAATAACTCCAGTCGTTCTGGTCCGATTAGACCCATAATCGAACTCATCCAAGATCTTATGGTCATATACATTTTGACCAAGTTTAGTGCTGATTGGTTAATATTTGTAGATGCTAGAGTGTAAACAAACAAGAGGGCCATGATGGCCCTGTATCGCTCCACTGGCTTATAAATATAAACCACGAAGAAAAGTCTTCACTATATAAGCCCTTATAAAACTTTGACCTCATGGCTACAGTCTGACTAAATGGGGAATATTGTATTAGAAGAATAACATGCCAAATGTGGGAGTTCTTGGCCTTATGGCTAGTAACAAGATGGTTTCTGAACTTTTCACTCCATAAACCCATGTAAAACTTGTGATCCCTGGTGCAGGGCCAAACTTGATCCTAGAGCTGTAACTTGGGCCCTCTTTGTAACTGTCCACTAAATAATGCTATAATTATATGCAAAATTTGGTAGCCTAAGCCTTATGGCTGTGTACACCAAGATTTAAAAGTTTTCCCTATGTAAGCCTATGTAAATCTTGTGAACCCCCCCCTCCAAGTATGAGGCCAAATTGACCCCAGGACTATACTTTGGACACTTTTGGTAGACTCCAACTAGATCAAGCTAAATGCCAAATTTGGTAGCTCTAGGCCTTATGGTTTCAGACAAGAAGATATTTAAAGTTTTCTCTATATAAGCCTATGTATAAAACTTGTGACCCCTGGGGAAGAGCCAATTTTGACCCCAGGGCTATAATTTCAAGAAACATGATAGAGGTCTACTACATAAAGCTACATGCCAAATTTGGTAGCCCTATGCCTTATGGTTTCAGACAAGAAGATTTTTAAAGTTTTCTCTATATAAGCCTATGTAAAACTTGTGACCCCTGCAGCGGGGCCAATTTTGACCCCAGGGCTATAATTTGAAGAAACTTGATAGAGGTCTACTACATAAAGCTACATGCCAAATTTGGTAGCCCTATGCCTTATGGTTTCAGACAAGAAGATTTTTAAAGTTTTCTCTATATAAGCCTATGTAAAACTTGTGACCCCTGGGGCAGAGCCAATTTTGACCCCAGGGCTATAATTTGAAGAAACTTGATAAAGGTCTACTACATAAAGCTACATGCCAAATTTGGTAGCCCTATGCCTTATGGTTTCAGACAAGAAGATTTTTAAAGATTTCCAATATTTTTCAGTTTTGTTGCCATGGCAACCAGAGTTTTTCAAGGAATCAAATTCTTTCAAGAAATTCTGAAGAGGACCATGTCAGGATCATTTCTGTGAAGTTTCGTGAAAATCGGATGGGTAGTTTCAGAGAAGAAGATGTTTGAAATAAAAGTTAACGCACGGACGGACGGACTGACGGACGGACGGACGGACGGACGGACGACCGCACGGACGGACGCACGACGGACACCGGGCCATGACATAAGCCCGCTGGCCTTCGGCCAGTGGAGCTAAAAATTGTGAACAGACAGACGGACGACGGATGGACGGTGTGTGATCACAATAGCTCATCCTGAGCACTTCGTGCTCAGGTGAGCTAAAAAGTTTAAATATTAAATTTCAAAAGATATAGTTTGCTTTTGTGTGTGTGTGTTAAAGGTGGAAAGACTGTGAAACAAGAGGGCCATGATGGCCCTGTATCACTCCACTGGCTTATAAATATAAACCATGAAGAGAAGTCTTCACTATATAAGCCCTTATAAAACTTTGACCCCAGGGCTACAGTCGGACTAAATGGGGAATATGTGTATTAGAAGAATAACATGCCAAATTTGGGAGTTCTTGGCCTTATGGCTAGTAACAAGACGGTTTCTGAACTTTTCACTCCATAAACCCATGAAAAACTTGTGACCCCTGGTGCAGGGCCAAACTTGATCCTAGGGCTGTAACTTGGGCCCTCTTTGTAGTTGTCCACTAGATAATGCTATAATTATGCAAACTTTGGTAGCCTAAGCCTTATGGCTATGTACACCAAGATTTAAAAGTTTTCCATATGTAAGCCTATGTAAATCTTGTGACCCCCCCCCCCTCAAGCATGAGGCCAAATTGACCCCAGGACTATAATTTGGGCACTTTTGGTAGACCCCAGCTACATCAAGCTAAATGAAAAATTTGGTAGCTCTAGGCCTTATGGCTAGGTACAGGAAGATTTTTAAAGTTTTCTCTATATAAGCCTATGTAAAACTTGTGACCCCTGGGGCAGAGCCAATTTTGATCCCAGGGCTATAATTTCAAGAAACATGATAGAGCTTTACTACATAAAGCTACATGCCAAATTTGGTAGCCCTATGCCTTATGGTTTCAGACAAGAAGATTTTTAAAGTTCTCTCTATATAAGCCTATGTAAAACTTGTGACCCCTGGGGCAGAGCCAATTTTTACCCCAGGCCTATAATTTCAAGAGACATGATAAAGGTCTACTACATAAAGCTACATGCCAAATTTGGTAGCCCTATGCCTTATGGTTTCAGACAAGAAGATTTTTAAAGATTTCCAATATTTTTCAGTTTTGTTGCCATGGCAACCAGAGTTTTTGAAGGAATCAAATTCTTTCAAAGAATTCTGAAGAGGACCATGGCAGGATCATTTCTGTGAAGTTTCATGAAAATTGGATGGGTAGTTTCAGAGAAGATGTCTGAAATAAAAGTTAACGCACGGACGGACAGACGGACGCACGCACGGACGGACGCACGATGGACACCGGGCCATGACATAAGCCCGCTGGCCTTCGGCCAGTGGAGCTAAAAATAGATTTCTGTATAGATCCTGTACCTGCCTTGCCAAACTGGAATTCTAATTTGGCCCAGGCAGATCCAGAATCTGCCTGGACCAAAGAAGAATTCTATTTTGGTCTAGGCCAAATTAGAATTCTAATTTGGCCTAGGCAGATTCCAGATCTGCCTAGGCAGATTCCGGATCTGCCTAGATTCCAATCTGGCCTATGACATATATAACATGGTCATGACAACTTTAGTAAGTGATGACCAAACTGAAAGCCTTTGCAGACAGCACATTAAATGTGGTTGAAAAAATGGTATTTGTGTCTGGGAGGTTAGAAAACACCGTGGGAAAAGGAGCTAATGCTAGTAACCAGCATCTCCTTCCCACCTTCTTCTACAGGGTTCATTAAAATAGGATTTGTTTGGTAAAGAGTTAATCCTTTACCACACAATGCCAATTTTTAACGACCCTGAAAGAAAATGAGAAGCCTTTGAAAACACTATCGGAAAAGGAGAAAATGCATGTAGCCAGCATTTTCTCCTCTTCCCACAATGTTTTCCATCTGTCCCAAATAAATTTTTGACTGTTGCTTTTACTTTGTTGTCTGCAAATTCTTTCAATTTGGGCCAGTCTGAAATTTTGTCGTTTGGTAAAGAGTTGAGCTATCTGAAGTAGTCTGTTGGACAGAAAGACAGTCTTCAGACAATGAGCAGGAAGCAAAAGATTTCATGCTAACTTTTTACCAAAAGACATAATTGTGGATTTGTCAGGGGAAAGCATTAATTTTGTAGCCAAGAAATTCAACATAGTCCAAGTAAACAGAGTTGTTTTTGAAATGGTAGGAAACATGTTGGAAAAAGAAAAATGCTGATTACAAGCATTTTGTCCTTATCAAAAAATGCTTTGAAAAGCCTTCTCCCTAAGACTGATTAACAAGAGGGCCATGATGGCCCTGTATCGCTCCACTGGCTTATAAATATAAACCATAAATACTAAACATTTCAATTAAGAGCCAAATGGTTTCAAAATGAAGACTTACAAAGTTTTCTCTGTAAAAGCCCATATGAATGTTGAGACCCACAGGGCAAAACCATTTTTGATCCCAGAGCTATAATTACTTGAACCCTGGTAGAGGTCCACAAGTTAAAGCCATATCCCAAAATAATACAAGTCTATGCTGTATGGTTATAAATAAGGTGATTTCCAAGTTTTGTCCATGTGAAGCCTCTGTAAAACATAAGACCCCTGATGCAAGGCTAATTTCAAAAAAAAAATCAAAACAGGAAGATTTCTTAAGTTGTCACTATGTAAACCCATGTAAAACTTGTGACCCCTGCAGCGGGGCCAATTTTGACCCCAGGGCTAAAATTTTTGCACGCTTGGTAGAGGCCCACTAGATATAGCTACATGCAAAATTTGGTAGCTCTAGGCCTTACGGCTAGGTACAGGAAGATTTTTAAAGTTTTCTCTATATAAGCCTATGTAAAACTTGTGACCCCTGGGGCAGAGCCAATTTTGACCCCAGGGCTATAATTTGAAGAAACTTGATAGATGTCTACTACATAAAGCTACATGCCAAATTTGGTAGCCCTATGCCTTATGGTTTCAGACAAGAAGATTTTTAAAGATTTCCAATATTTTTCAGTTTTGTTGCCATGGCAACCAGAGTTTTTGAAGGAATCAAATTCTTTCAAGAAATTCTGAAGAGGACCATGGCAGGATCATTTCTGTGAAGTTTCATGAAAATTGGATGGGTAGTTTCAGAGAAGAAGATGTTTGAAATAAAAGTTAACGCACGGACGGACGCACGCACGACGGACACCAGGCAAAGACATAAGCCCGCTGGCTAAAAATCACTGTATCAGTGTCAGTATAAAATTTTATTATTTCTTTACAATTGCATATAGATTCTATAGCATGCATGCAGCCAATTCACAGTAACACAACTCAAAGAGGTTATAATATTAGAGAAGTAAAATTACTAATACTGTACCAGGCAACAAAATTTATTCTGTTAAAACATACCCTGTAAATTAGCCTTTAGACATCCATATGTCAAATTGAGATCATTTAAAGAGAACAATACAATTATGGCTCAAATGAAAGGATTGTCTTCGAAAAAGCAGAAAACACTGTGGAAAAAGGAGAAAATGTGGCTGGTTACCAGCATTTACTCCTTTACCAACAATGTATTCAAAAACAGTTGTCTTGCAGGGTCTTTAAAACATGGGACTGCATGGTAAAGGGTGTTCAAAGCATGTTAAATGTCATCGTGACCTAAATGACAAAGAGTTTTTTATCACCGACATGATAACCAGAGGACAGCTGTTTTAGGGATAATCTTAAAATTATTAGCAGCTATATCAAAAAGCACTTACTCAAGTGCTCTGCCTCCATTTCATGTGAGTATAAATTCATGTAAATATTGTCACACATAAACCTCTTTTTAACTGCTTAACCCTTTACCGCCCAATCCCCAGTTTTAACGACCCCGGGACAGAATTTCGAAAGCATTGCAGGAAAAAGTGAAAATGTTGGTAAAAAGCATTTTCTCCTTTTCAAACAATGTTTTCAGAAGCTGTCTCCCACAGGGTCGTTAAGACTTGGAACTGTTTGGTAAAAAGACAAGCAGATATTGCAGATCAAAATCAGACTGCACAGATTGAGCAGTCTGATCTTCGATCTGCACTGTGCGCTTGTTTGCCAGATATTCATACAAAAGCAGTTCCTGAATTTGCAGCATTGGTGTCATTAGTAACGAATGAAAATATCCATTTAACTTAAACTACCACACAGCAAAATGTTAGACTTGTCCAAATTAAAAGAATTTGCAGACAACGAACTAAAAGTGAATCAAAAATTGAATTTTGTTTTGGGAAGGATAGAGGACATCGTGGGAAAAGGAGAAAATGCTGGTTACCAGCATTTTCTCCTTTTCCTGCAACGTTTTCAAAAGGCTTCTGTCTTAGGGTCGTTAAAACTCTGGATTGTGTGGTAAAGGGTTAACTAAAATTTCCGACTTTTTACGACCTCATGTGGCCTCTAGAGTGCACACAAGTTTTTTCTTAGATTTAGCCTAGTGACCTACTTTTTGTTCTGATATGACCACATTTCAAACTTGTCCAAGATCTGATCAACACAAACATTCTGACTAATTTGGTCTCTAGAGTGCACACAAGTTTTTTTCTAAGATTTAGCCCTGTGATCTACTTTTTGACCCAGCATACACTGATTTCAAACCTGTCCAAAATTTTATCCAAACAAACATTCTGACCAAGTTTCATGAATATCAAGCTGAAAATGTGACCTCTAGAGTGCACACAAGCTTTTTCTACAATTTGGGTCTATGACCCACTTTTTGACCAGAACTGACCCGATTTCAAAGCAGTCCGAGATTTTATCAAGACAAACATTCTGACCTAGTGCCTTGCATATCAGGCTGAAAATGTGGCCTCTAGAGTGCACACAAGCTTTTTCTAAGATTTGACCCCGTAACCTACTTTTTGACAATATGTGACCCAATTTCAAACTTGTCTGAGATTTCATCTAAACAAACATTCTGACCAAGTTTCATAAGTATCAGGCTCAAAATGTGGCTTCTAGAGTGCACACAAGCTTCTTCTAAGATTTGGCCTCATGACATACTTTTTGACCCAACATGACCCAATTTCGAACCAGTCTGAGATTTTATCAAGACACACATTCAGACCAAGTGTGTTGCATATCAGGCTTAAAATGTGGCCTCTAGAGTGCAAAAAAGCTTTTTCTAAGATTTGGCCCCTTGACCTACTTTTTATCCCGACACGACCCAATTTCGAACTTGTCCAAGATTTTATCCAGACAAAGTTTCATGTATATCAGGCTGAAAATGTGGCCCTTAGAATGCAAAAACGCTTTTTCTAAGATTTGGGTCTGTGACCTACTTTTTGACCATAAATGTGACCCAATTTCAAACTTGTCCCAGATTTCATCTACACAAACATTTTGACCAAGTTTCACCAGTATCAGGCTCAAAATTTGGCCTCTAGAGTGCACACAAGCTTTTTCTAAGATTTGGCCTCATGACATACTTTTTGACCCAACATGACCCAATTTCGAACCAGTCCGAGATTTTATCCAGAAAAACATTCTGACCAAGTGTCTTGCATATCAGGCTTAAAATGTGGCCTCTAGAGTGCAAAAAAGCTTTTTCTAAGATTTGGCCCCTTGACCTACTTTTTTACCCGACATGATCCAATTTCCAGCTTGTCCGAGATTTCATCCAGACAAAACATTCTGACCAAGTTTCATGTGTATCAGGCTGAAAATGTGGCCTCTAGAGTGCACATAAGCTTTTCCTAAGATTTGGCCCCTGACCTACTTTTTGACTCCACCTAACCAATTTCGAACTTGTCCGAGATTTTATCCAGACAAACATTCTGATCAAGTTTCATAAGTGTCAGGCTGAAAATGTAGCCTCTAGAGTGCACACAAGATTTTTTTATGATCTTGCCCTGTGACCTACTTTTTGACCCTATGTGACCCAATTTCGACCTTGTCCAAGATTTTATCCGGAAAACCATTCTGACCAAGTTTCATGAGGATCTGGCTGAAAATATGGCCTCTATGGTGCACATACAGTACATGTTGACGACTGCAAGACGCGCGAGGGACACAGCACGATCCAAAAAGCTCACCTAAAGCACTTTGTGCTCAGGTGTGCTAAAAACATCCAGTTTCACTTCTTCTGATGTTTTTGGGATTTTTCAGGAAGTTTATTATTGTCGCTGTCACATAGTTTCTGCTTAATGAAAACCGGGTGAAGAAATTCTGAAGCAGCATTTCTGTGAAGTTTCATCAAAATGCATGGGTAGTTCAGAGAAGAAGATGTTTGAAATAAAAGCTAACACACACATACACATGGATGGACGCATAACAAACACAGAGCCATGACATAAGCTCACTGGCCAGTAGAGCTTAAAACATACCAGTAACCCATTTTTCCCCTGAGACTTTGCCTCCTTCACACTCACTCTCTCAATAAATCAAAGGCCTCCCACTCATCAGCTGTACTGTATTTTAAACCCTTTACCACACTGTTCTGATTTCTAGCACCACTTGGGAAGAAACCTTTTGAAAACATTGTGGGAAAAGTAGAAAATGTTGGTAACCAGCATTTTCTCCCTTTTCAACAATATTTTCTTCCCTATCAAATACAGAAACCATCTTTTAATCCTTTACCACACAATCCCTATTGAGAAGTCTCATGAAAACATTGTGGGAAAAGGAGAAAATGCTGGTAACCAGCATTTTATCCTTTACCAGCATTTTCTCTTTTTCCTATGTTTTCTACCCTTTCACAGACAAACTAAAATTTTGTAATTTATTGAAGAATTCAGCTACATTTTGTGGTCTGGAAATGCTTTCACTATTGTTCAGTCTAAGATTTTGTTGTGGGCCAAAGGGTTAAAGCAAGATCCTTGATAGTGGGTGAAAGGTTAACTCTTTGGCGTACCAAATGACAAAATTTTAGACCGGTCCAAATTGAAAGGATTTGCAGACGACAAATTAAACATTGCTCAAATGATGATTTCTGTTTTGGATAGAGTAGAAAACATTGTGGGAAAAGAAGAAAATGCTGGTTACCAGCAATGTTTTCAAAAGCCTTCTCTTACACGGTTGTTAAAACTCGCGACTAAACCCTTACAGTGCTGACATGGATACATGAAAACAACTTTGTAATCCTGAAATTAGACCATAACAATGCAATCTTATGTCTGTGTTTGCCACAATATTTTACTAAATGTCCATTTGTGAAGTGCTAAAATCTTGCTCTACCCTGTACATAAAAGCAACACTGAGTGTACAAGTTAAACCATCTATCACACAATCCAGACTTTTAACAACCCTGAAAAAGAAAGCTTTTGAAAACATTATGAGAAAAGGAGAAAATACTAATAACCAGCATTTTCTCCTTTTCCCATAATGTTTTCTTCTCTTCCCAAAACAAATTTTAATTTCTGAGTAATTTATTTTGTCGTCTGCAAAATGTTTTCAATTTGGACTGATCTAAAATTCTGTCATTTGGTAAAGGATTAACTTTTGATTGTTAACTTCCTGTTCCATAATCAACACATACATCAAAATGTCAAAATTTCCGTATAACCCCTTAGCTATTCCACTCCTAACATGAAATGATAAATACAAAACCTTCTCAGAAAACAATTATGATAATGGTAGCATTTTCAAATAAAGAGAAATATATGAGCAATGCCGCATCTGTCAAACCTTTTCCCAAGATAACCAATGTAAAAACCTACTTTATTCTGTGTTGCTGTATAATATAAATATTTTCTGTGTAATAAACATCTGATGTAAGATAACCAACCAAAATATTCAGATATTGTCTTAATTTTTGCTTTTAATTTGTCTGCTATAGAAAGTAACACATTTTCCAATGTAAATCTCTTGCAAAAAGACTTCTTGCGCATTTATAGCCATTGCTGACCTTTTCCTACAATGTTTTTAGCACCTATAAATAAAAGCATATTCTCCATTCCTTTCCTTAGTTCTATAGGTCTAAAGTGGCCTGTAGATATCAATGTGTGAACTTAATGAAATGCTTCTTTGTCTCAAGTTCACTGCATTCTCCATTTGAAAATACCTCAGGTTATTCCATTCTGTATAGAGTATGTTGTTAGGCTGTTTCAAATTGACAATCAGGATCATTAAGTTTGTTAAATTTGAAACATCCTTAGAACAACACACTCTATGTAGAATGGAATAATCTACGGTATTTTCAAATTGAGAACTCTTTAGAACATTAACAGCGTATTTCTATCTCGGTACCATTATTTAACAGAAAAAGATAGAAAACAATGTAAACAAGAGGGCCATTGGCCCTAAGGCACTCACCTGAGTAAAGTCATCTAGGACTGATAAGTTGAACACATCCTGTTTGTGATGATGTAAACACGAGTGTTAGTGGTCTACTTTTTGACCTAACATGACCCAATTTCAAACCTGTCCGAGAATATTAAGCCAAACAATCTGATCAAATCAAAATATGGCCTAGAATGCACCTGAGTATTGGTTTGAAAATGTGGCCTCCAGAGTGCACACGAGGTTTTCCTCAGATTTACTGGTAACCTGGTGACCTAGTTTTTGACCCAGCATGACCCAATTTTGAAGCTGTCCAAGATATTATTATGGCACATCTTCTGACCAAGTTTCATGAGTATTTGACTAAAAATGTGGCCTCTAGAATGCACACAGGGTAATTAATAATAGTAATTGACGCCAGGACAATACACAATGGACACAGCGAGATCACAAAAGCTCGCCTTGAGCACTTCATGCTCAGATGAGCTATCAACTGGGCATATTATGGCCATGTATTGATACCCTGGTTAAAAAAAAAATAAAACCTAATATGCATATAGGAAGTCATAGTCCAGAAGAGAAAGTAAGATGCATGTACGAAAGATCAAGTATGGATCAGTTTAGCTCAGTATCATTGATTCTTGACCAAGGTTTTTTAAAGGACTAATTTCAAAGACTTCACTATTGTCCATATAGGGTAAAAGAAGCAACACTTAAAGTGGCCATGTTTTGTGTGAATCAAGGTCTACTCATTAGTAACATTCCGGCAAATGTATTAATAATTTCTGGTCAATGATAACTTGTATGCTTTGTGCTTGACAATACGATTTTCAATGACTGCATTATGGTCATGTAAAGAAAATAGGTTTACTTAAAGCAGCCTCTTTATATCATGTTTTTGACCAGAGGAGCTCAAAAAACAGAATTACAAAAGAAAACAAGGTTTAACTCTTTACCACACAACAAAAATATAGCCTTGTCCAAATTGAAAGTATTTGCAGACAACAATTTCAGTTTGGCTAAAATGATGGAATTTGCCTTTGATAGGGGAGAAAACATTGTGGGAAAAGGAGAAAATGCTGGTTATCAGCATTTTCTCCTTTTCCCACAATCTTCTCAAAAGGCTTTTTCCTCAGGGTCGTTAAAAGTCGGGATTGTGTGGTAAAGGTTTAAATACCAGCGGTTTAACAAAGCTTACCATGCAGTAAGTAATGATTCAAAAAGACACTGATCAAGGTATTATTCCTGTAACAAAGATGTTCTGCTTTACCTTACATATCTACAGATTTAACTGTTTACAAAACAACCCCTTGATTTTAAAATCCTGTGGAAGATCACTTTTGAAAGCATTATGGGAAAAGAAGAAAGAAGCTTTTTCTATCTTTCCCAGATTTTTTTCCCCCTTTTTAGATACATGTACATGTATGTCCCATCTTTAAAACACATGGTAATATTCATCAGCAGATGCCTTCAGTTTGAATGAGTCCGACCTTTGTTGTCAAGAAAGAGTTGACAAATCGCAAATGATCAGTCCTTTTTGAAAGCATTTGCAGAAGACAAATTACTTATGGTGCGAAAAAGGAGAAAATACTGCTTTCAAATGTGTTTTTTCCTTGGGTCATCAAAAACACAGATGTATGGTTAACCCTATCCCAAATGACAAACTTTTAGACTAAGACTAAATTGAAAGCATTTGCAGGCAACAAATTAAATGTAGATCAAATGATGATTTCTGTCTTTAATAGGGTAGAAAACAGTTTGGGAAAAGGAGAAAATGCAGGTCACCAGCATTTTCTCCTTTTCCCACAATGTCTTCAAAAGCCTTCATTTTCAGGGTCATTAACACATGGTATTGTGTGGTTAAGAGTTGAAGATTATATCTTGAATTTCATGGCAATTATTTACGATAAAAACAGATTTATAAATCACCCTTGTACATAACTGTTCCTTTTCCTTCAATGTTTGTAAAATACATTACCATACTGTTATCAGTCATCAACTGGCCACATGTAATATGCCTTTTTAGAGCCATGCACAACTTCATTGGCAAACTTAACTCTATCCCAAATATAGTAAAACCTCCATATTTCCAGTCTCGAACATTCGAGAACCCCGCATTATTCGAGGAATTTCCATAGTCCTGGCAAAAACTCCACTATATTGCACCAAAAGCAGATCGGTAATTTCGAGTCTCGATAATCTGAAAATTTGAACATGTATGTTGGTCCCTGTCATCATTTTGCTTCTTTCAATTGATTGTTAATTCGAATACAATACTTTCTCACCTATGGCGTAATTGTTTTCACACCTTTTCTGTGCAAAGAATTTTAGCGAGTCACCTGTGATCAGTGTGGTGGGATTCACACTACCTAATAATTTGGGAAGAAATTGACACCGATTTGATGATGAAAGGTTAATGATGAGAAGTTGTGATGACCTCCCCATCTCATTTATGTTGTCTGATATTTCATCTTATAAAATTCACGAAAGTATTTTATTCCTGATTAAACAAGTGATTTTATCTCCCGACTACAATTTTCTGTAGTATGTACATCCATCAACTGTTCAAAGTCATTGTTGACGCTAAAACAGTTTGAAGCCTTTGTGATCGGATGAAGTTTAATTTCTTATCTATTTTCGTGTCTATCTATTTATAGCATCAGGGTTTTCCCCAAGTCACTTCGTCACAAAATAATAGAAAAAAAAAAGTCTGATCACATTTTTCCCCATCTTGTTGCAGTGATGTCGTGTTTCAACTTTGCGAGAATACTACTGATTTATTTACATGTCACAGAAATTTTCATGACTTTGACACTGACAGGTTAACGTTATTTTTCATGGGTGGGTAGATATCATGGTGTGTTCTTCTTTCATTGACATTGAAAAGCACCGTAGAACACAGAACCACTTGTAAACGTTTACATGTATTGACACCAAAATAACTTTCCGTACATTCCTGAGTTTTAGCCAAAAGTACATCGCACATTCTCTTTTTTCTTTAAACTTTTGACATCTTGCCCGCTTTTATTCTTCGATCGTTTTCCACTCATTTCTAGTTGCATGTCGCCGTATTCAAGTATATTTCAGGGAAACACCAGTGTCAGAGGAAGTTATCAGTGTAAATTTTCGATTTTTTATATTTTTCTGGGATAGTGCAAGCACCATATTAACATTACCTTCTGCCGTTTTCTCAGTAAACTAATAAAAAATCGCATGCCTACCAGTCCTGTGGGGTGACAGCTATTGGGGGCGAATGCAAAAGGCGAAATTTTACGATTTCGTAAAAACTACAGTACCAACCTTCCTGGAAAAAAAGGTGACTTACAGTGATTAATTTCCAAGAATTCATATAATCAAAAGTAACCCACTCGATGTGATATTCTTTGAATGTTATGAAAAAAAAAGAACAAAAATTCAGTTGTATTGCTCTGGGAAGTATACTTTGATTGCCGATCTTAAACGGAATGTAACTTTGTTTTCACTAAAATTTTGCTTAATTCGAAAACTGCGATAATTCAAGCATTTTACTTGTCCCCGTGGGACTTCGAATTATTGAGGTTTTACTGTAGTACTGAACTAAGATAAAAGCAATTGAAAACATCACAGGAAAAATAACAGCATTTCCTACTTTTCCTGCAATGTTTCCATCCTTTTAGAGACCAATCCTATCATATGAACAACAATTATTAATTTGTTATTCTGTTGAACAACAATTATTAATTTGTTACCTATACAGGGGTGTGGAAATACTATGCCCGACTCGTCTGACTCGGGAAAATTCAGCTCCGGACAAGTGACTTTTTTCAGTTTAGCTGTCCGCAGACAAGAAGAAAATACGTGGAAAATTTTGAAACAAAAATCTGATGCATGCTTATCCAGTGAAATACAAATGTTCTCACTTTGTACAAAAAATGACATGCGGACGATCGTAACAATGTTCTTTTTAATTTTAAGGTTTATCGAGAGTATCCCCATATTGCTGACATGTCACTTTATGCATGCCATTTAAAATTTTGTCTTGGACAAGTGAGCCACACTGGCAGACAAGTAGATTTTTGTAATTTACTTGTCCGTGGACAAGTAGAAATTTTTAAGATTTCCACACCCCTGCTGTAAATGCTCTCAAATTGGAGAAGTGTAAATGCTGTTGTATGGTAAAGTGAAAGTACCCAATAAAATTTTTTATCCTTCGGTTAAGCTATCCCACCGCTTTACCAGACATTCCAGACTTTTAACAACCCAAAAGAAGAAAGCTTCTGCAAACATTGTGTGAAAAGAAGACAAGAGTGACATGATGGCCCTGCATCGCTCCACTGGATCCGTGGGGCTGGACCAATTTTGACCTTGGGGCAATAGTATGAGGAATTCGTGTAAAGGTTTATTAGATAAAGCTACATGCCACAATTTAGTAGCCCTAGGCCATATGGTTTAAGGCTAGAAGACTTAAAGTTTCCACCAAAGAAGCCTGTGTGAAACTTGTGGCCCCAGAGATGGGGCCAATTTTGACCCTAGGGCTTAAGTTGGTGAGTTTTTGTAGAAGTTCATTAGATGAAGCTACATACCAAATTTGGTAGCCCTAAGCAATATGGTAACTTTAGGACAAGAAGATGTTTAAAGTTTTCACTCATTAAACCTAAGTAAAACTTGTGACCCTCAGGGCGGGGCAAAATTTGTCTTTCATTCTATCTGGGACAAATTTCATCTTTTGAGCCAACTTTAATTTGTAATCTGCAATGCTTTCAATTTGAACTAGTCAAAAATTTCATCATGTGGTAAAGATTTAACTGTTGGAGTGCCATATGAATTAAATGCTCGTTTTTATCCATTAAATCCTTACAAATGGCACAAGTCCCTGGCTAAGAAATTGATTTTAAAACTAGGTTAAAAGTTGGCAGGTCACTCGATCTTTTGTTTACTTTTTTCCCCAAGTCTGAAATTGATTTTGCTGCCAGCAATTAACACTTGGACTGACCACACAATAACAGACTGCCATCTTCACAATATTTTCCATACTTTCAAATGGTAAGATTTAAATTCAAATGCATTTTAACACCTGCAATGTTTTTTTTTTTTGGCCACTATTGGGCCTTTAAACCCCAAAGTTGCACCTTATTGCTCTATGTAACTATCCAATTTCTTTATGTTCACTCAAAGAGAAACATATATGTTGTCGTATTCATCTGTGTTTTACAAGAAATATTAATTTACAACAAAGACATCTAAATAGGTCCCTTCATTACCAAATGCACATGAGTCTGACCTGCACTCTGGCAACTTAGTGTTTAGTGCCTCTCTGTGATGCATTATAGATGTATTAAGCAAGTCTTTGACATCCTTATGGTCCATAGAATGCATTTTGTCCAACAACCTATTGAATCCGGTAGTAGAATGGTCCTTGGATGTGCAGAAAATTTATAATACCAGAAAGTTTTGACACATGTCAGCCTGCACGGACTGTGCAGACTGACATGGGTTGATACTTTTTGCATATGCATTAAGCTGTCTTTTCACAAACCCTGGCTCATTTTTATTGGCTTTTCCTAACCTCCTGATGACATAATACAATTTGAGCATGGAATTGTCAAAAAATTTCCTCTGCATAGTATTTTTCTCGTAAAATGCAGTTAAAATATTCCTGTTACAGTCCAACCATCAATCCGCATGAGCGTAAAGGAACAGGGAGCATAAATAGGGATTGAGAATAATGTTTAGTACAATGTTATATAGTATTATAAAACAGGTAAATATCTGAATGACACTTTGTAATACCTTCCTTAGTTTACCTACACAAAATTTTGCTGTTTCAGCTGTATAAAAAACTTTATAAAATAAAGGACAAGAAGGCAACCACTAAAAATGAACAATCTTATAATTTTTCACACAGTTTTCTATACCATTTAATCAGATGAATTTTATTTGAGCTCCTCTTCCTTACTTTTCAGGATAGGAAAATCCCGAGTTTGCACTGTGATGTTATGGCTGAACAAGGATGGACAGGTGCACTCTACACCAAACATGGAAAATATTACATTGTCACCACAATACCTCTTTACTCTATTTAACCCATTACCACTCAATCCCTACTTTTGACGCCCCTGAGAAAGAAGCCTTTTGAAAACACTGTGGGAAAAGGAGAAAATGCTGGTAACCAGCATTTTCTCCTTTTCCCACAGTGTTTTCTACCCTTTCCAGAACAAATTTCTATTTTTCAGTCACCTTTATTTTGTCGTCTGCAAATGCTTTCAATTTGGACCAGTCCAAAATTTTCTCGTGTGGTAATGAGTTAAAATAAACTTGTCATGTAGTAATGCCAACTTCTTGACAAGACACTTGTCTCATAATGTAACAATGCAGTTTAACTTTACCACACAATCCCTAGTTTTAACGACCCAGTGGAAGGAGGCTTTTGAAAACATTGTGGGAAAATGAGAAAATGCTGGTAACCAGCATTTTCTACTTTTCCCACAATATTTTCTACCCTATCAAAGACAAATTTCATCATTTGACCCACATGCAACTTATGGTCTGCAAAGGCTTTCATTCTACATTGGTTTACATTCTTGTCATGTGGCAAAGAGATAATCATTTAGCATGAGGTGATTCTGCATGCAGTGCACATTTAAGATCAGACTACACAAAAGGTGAAATGTGATCTTACATGTAGATCTACAAGGTCTGACATTTTCAGAGATACTCAAGCCTACGAGGTCTTAACAATGAACCTAAAACCATCATGAAATGATATATTTCATGATATTTGGGACTCGAAACACTTGCAGACAACAAATTGACTCTTTATCACACATTCCCTGGTTTTATCTACTCCAAGAGAGAAGCCTTTTAGAAACACTGTGGGAAAAGAAGAAAATGCTGGTAACCAGCATTTTCTCCTTTTCCCACAATGTTTTCTATCCTATCAAAGGTAAATTCCATCATTTTTGCCACGTTTAACTTTTTGTCTGTAAATGCTTCCAATTATGACCGGTCTACATTTTTGTTGTGAGGTAAAAAGTTAAATTTGGCTCAAATGGTCCTTGTCATTAAAGGGTAGAAAATGTGAGGAGAAAATGTGGGTTCATTTTCTCCTTTGCCAACAATGTTATCAAAAGCTTTCTTCTTTTAAAGTATTTGAACTCAGGATTGTTCGCTACAGGATAAAGGGTCTCTTAAAACCTTTAAATATCTACCATTTAAGAATTCTACAGGTATGGTGCCTATTACAGGTCTTTAACTTCCAGATAGTGTGTTTAACTCTTTACCAAATGACAAAATCTTGTACTCAACAAAACTGAAAGCATCTGCAAACGACAACTGAACGATAGTTCAAAAGGCGATTTCTCTCTTTGATTGAGTAGAAAACACAGTGAGAGAAGGAGAAAATGCTGGTTACCAGCATTTTCTCCTTTTCCCACAATGTTTTAAAAGCCTTATTCTCCTGAGTCATTAAAACTCAGTATAGCGTGGTAGAGTTAACCCATTGTCATATTGTGTTTTTATTTAAACTATGTTTTTTTTTTCTTATGTGATGTTACAATGGAGAAAATGATATTTAAAGGGTATAAAAATTCATTTTCCCCAGCAATGCTGAACCAAGATTTAATTGGTCACATTATCCAAATTCCGATGGCTATCTTCTAAGCTTTCAGCAATAGAAAAGGGAAGCTAAAACTTTTGTATTATTGCTTTGTGGACTTTAGAATGGCTCAGCCAATCACCTCATGTTATCAAGGATGCTCCCCAACCTTATTGCCACAAATTCCAAATGCAGCTATTCCAGGGAGCCGTATTCACAAAACATTCTAAATCACTGTCTAATTCTAGATTTAAATGGTGACATAATTTCTGATTGGCTAAACCACTTGGTGGCTTAACAAAATCTTACACTTATCCAAATTGAAAACATCTTTAAGGGACAAATAAATGTGGCTCAAACAATGGGATTTGTCTTTAAAATGGTAAAACACATTGTGAGAAAAACTGGAATATTCTAGTTGATAGCATTTTCTCCTTTTCCTACAATGTTTTCAAAACCCATCTGTGCCTAGATTGTTAAAATGAAGGATGGTGTGGCAAAGGGTTAACTCTTTAAAAAATGATGAAATTTTGGAAGTGACCAGATTGAAAGCATTTGCAGATGACAAAAATAAATGAAGCTCAAATGATGATTTCTGTCTCTGATATGGTAGAAAACATTGTGGGAAAAGGAGAAAATGCTGGTTACCAACCTTTTTTCCTTTCACCATAATGTTTTCAAAAGCCTTCTTCTTCAGGGTCATTTAAATTTGGGATTGTGTAGTACAAGGTTAACTCCTTAACTCCTTACCAGACGATCCTGACTTTTAACAACCCTAAAAGAGAGGACTTTCGAAAATATATGCGGAAAAAGGGAATGCTGGGAACAAGCATGTTCTCTTTTTTCGCACAACATTTTCTACCCTATCAAAGACTAATTCCATCATTTGAGCCACATTTAAATTTTTGTCTGCTAATGCTTTCATTTTGGACAAGTCTAAATTTTTGTTGTCTGGTAAAGAGTTCAGGAGAGAAGGTTGTGGAGAGAAAGACAACTTACAACATCAGTCCTGGCTTGCGGATGTTTCTTCAGGCACTGTATAAAGTGATGGTCATTATGGCAGGCCACTTTTCCGTAGCTGTCATGGTGAATATTGTAACTATATCTGTCCAAGGAGGCTGGATACATCTCTTCCCAAAAACAACTTGTTTGTGCACCAAATAAATAACAGATGTTCTATATAGTAATCATTGTTTTAGCATGGTACATTCCAATACACATATATATTCATGATTAATATTTAACTTATAAGCTTTCCATGATAAAATCATGATGGCTCTTGTTAATTCAAAACTCAATACAATGTCTAACCATCTTATTTATTATGCATGCCTTTTGAAAATGGTAATTGATGTTACTTTTAAAAGAATGATACTGGTATCACAAATACGGTTACAGGCATCAATGTACCACTATATTATTGCATTTCTGTACCTAGGAATTGGTCACATAATATATTTACCTTCCTTGACAAAGAAATGCTAAAATCCACACACAACTTTACATACAAAATTTTAACATCCGGTTCTTGTGAACGAAATGAATAAAACAAAATTAAAATCACTTTTCCACTAGCATGATGAACAATGCTAAAACTGTATGATGAATCATGGCACTACACTGTTTTTCACGATTATCCATATCCGAAGCAAATCTCCAATTTGAAATAAGCAGAGGCTAACAGACAATCTCCTTCCATTGTTATAACCTGAAACAAAATGTAAACAAAATATGATTAAAATATAAACATTTGATTATGGCATCTTTTCCAGGATACACTGAACCCTCCACCAGATAAATAATGTATTAACCCTTAAACTGCTACATAAATGAAACAAAAATTTCTAAGCAATAGTAAATAAACCAAATATTGTGATTTCAAAGTTGATTTCACTGCAAAGAAAACACCATATCGGACAGTGTAGATCAAAGATCAGACTGCATGTTCTGTGCAGTATGATCTTGATCTACACTGTCTGCAAAAGGTCAGTGAGACACACTTAGCAGCTTAAGGGTTAAATCCTTTCAAGAGAACAGAATGTTACACTCTATCATCCATAATGATAGAATTTACAGTGCATGTTGTATTATAGATGGCAAACTACATGTAGATGTTGCTCAAACGATAGGATTTGTCACTGAACAGGTAAAATACAATGTGGGAAAAGGAGAAAACACTGGTAACCAGCATTTCTCCTTTTCCCACAATGTTTTCAAACCGTCTGTGGGAATACTGAAATCATACTATGGACCAGAAATAGCGAAATGAACTGTCTATTTTAAATATACCCATGTTTTCCTTGTGCTGATGATAAACATTCTTAATAAATTATGTAAAGGCAAAAATGGAACCACTTGCACTGTTTCACTTTTTTAACCCTTTACCACACATTCCCAAGTTTTAAAGACCCTGATAGAGAAGAATTTTGAAAACATTGGGGAAAAGGAAAAATGCTAGTAACCAGCATTTCCTTCTTTTCCCATAATGTCTTCTGTCCTATCAAGGACAAATTCCATCATTTTAGCTTTCCATTTGGACTGGTGTCTATTTTGTCATTTGGTAAAATGTTAACAGTATCCCATTGTCCTGTGAACACCACAATTTCCAAAAGCACACCTGAAATTTAATACATCACAAGAAGAGATGCTTTCAACATTGCTTTGACTGGCATTAATCCTATACCATATGACAAAATTTTAGAATGGTCCAAATTGAAGCATTTGCAGGCTACAAAATAAATGTTACCGAAAAATGGAAGTTTGCTTTGGGATGGGCAGAAAACATTGTGGGAAAAGGAGGAAATGCTGGTTACCAGCATTTTCTCCTTTTCCCACAATGTTTTCAAAAGGCTTCTTTCTCAGGGTTGTTACAAGTCGGGACTGTGTGGTAAAGAGTTAAGATACCTGCACTGCCTTAATATCGGAGGCTTGTGCACCATTCCTATACACAGATTTCTCGAAAAAACATCATAATACACAAATGTTCTTAAACAATTGAGTGGACCTGTAATTTAATTATGCTTTAATTCAATTTACAGGTGGAGCTATTTAAATCCCCTGAATTCAATAAAAGTTAAATCTTGTTGCTATTTTTCAAGGGAAAAAAATTGTATAAATCTAGTAACATAAGTGTCTTGCAGGCAAACCAAAGTATCCAATCTTCATTCTCTTCCAGAAAAGACATTTCTTTTAACTTCTGAAGTTGTTCATAATAACAACACCATCAAAGACAATAATCATACATTGTATATAGCTAAAAATGATAGGACATACCACACAGAAGTAGGTAGAAAACACTGTGAGAAAAGGAGAAAATGATGGCAACAAGCATTTCAACATTTTCTCTTTTTCCTCAAAGGGTTTTCTTTCCTTCATGGACAAATCATTTCTGCCATTATCTGTTAAACTCTAAACAAAACGGCACAGTTTAAGATTCGATCAAATTGAAAGCATTATTTTGCAGACGTCAAATCAAATGTAGCTCAAATGACGATTTCTTTTTATGACGGGGTAGAAAACAATGTGGAAAGAAAGAAAATGCTGGTAACCAGCATTTTCTCCTTTTCCCACAATGTTTTCAAAAGACTTCTCTCTCAGAGTCATTAAAAGTTTGGACTGTGTTGTAAAAGGTTAAGGGTTAACTCTTTACCACACAATCTCCAGTTTCAACGACCCCGAAGAAGGCTTTTGAAAACATTGTGGGAATAGGAGAAAATGCTTGTAACCAGCATTTTCTCGTTTTCCCACATTGTTTTCAGCCCTATTCCCCAATATTTTCATCATTTGAGATACTTTTTATTTGTTGTCTGCAAATGCTTTCAAGTTGGAAGAGCCTAAAATTTTGTCATGTGGTAAAGAGTTAATAAGTTGCCCGTAAAATATTTCCAAATAGACAAATTTATCTAAAATTTTTTGTTGTTTTGTAGAGTCAACCCATTACCAAATTATTAAATTTTGTACTTTTTTAGATTCAAAGGAGTTAAACAGCTGTACAAAACAAAGTGAGGGGCCCCAACTGAATGGAGATCTGTCTTTGAAATAGTAGAAAACATTGCGAAAAAAAGAGATGATGCTGGTAATCAATTTTTTCTCCTTTTCTGTCTTTCAAATAGCAGAAAACATGGAAAAAAGAAGATGCTGCTAATCAATATTTTCTCATTTTCTGTCTTTGAAACAGTAGAAAATGTGGTGGGGCAAAAAAGATAAGATGCTGGTAATCATCATTTTCTCCTTTTCCTACAATGGTTTCACGAGCTGTCTCTGTCAGGGTTTTTAAAACCTGTGATAATGTGGTAAAGGGTTAAAGACAGAAGAATTTTCTGTGAAAATAACTGCATGTGATAAAAAGGTCAGATCCAGAAATAACCTGCAGACATTATCATTTCTCAAGTTTTTCAAAGCCTTGCCAAAATCTTTCAGAGCAATTACAACCTAATCGGAAAATCTCTTTCCATCCAACCAAAATAAACTGGCAGTGCATATCAGTAACTAAATCTTATAGTATCTGACAGGTAATAAGGTGGCCACTTATGATCTTACACCACTGATAGTAGATTGACCATTTACCACACAATCCAGAGTTTTAATGATCCTGAAGAAAGCACTTACAAACATTGCGGGAAAAAGGAGAAAATGCTGGTAAGAAGCATTTTCTCCTTTTCCCACAATGTTTTCTACCCTATCAAAAGACAAATTTTATCATTTGAGCCAGATCTGTATTGTTGTGTACAAGTGCTTTCAATTAGGACAAGTCAAATATTTTGACTTGAGGTAAAGCGTTAAATCTGTTCCACACTGAAAACCTTTAGACTTGTCCTTTAGAATTGAAAGCCATTGCAGACAACAAAAATCATATATGACTCTTATCATGGAATTTTCTTTGAAAGGGTAGAATACAATGTGTGAAAATGCTGGTTAACTGCATTTCCTCATTTTTCTCCAATGTTTTCAAAAGCCTCCATTCTCAGGGTTGTTGAAATACAGGGTTGTTTAACTCTTTACCAGAGGACAAAATTCTAGCCTGGTCCAAATTGAAAGCATTTGCAGACGACAAATGAGGTGTTACTTAAAACATGAAATTTGTCCATAATGTGGTATAATACATTGTGGAAAAAGGAGAAAATGCTGGTCACCAGCATTTTCTCCTTCTCCCACAATGTTTTTAAAAGGCTTCTCCCTCAGGGTTCTTAAAAGTCGGGATTGTGTGGTAAGGGGTTAATAAGGTTTATTATTACCTCATGAACTTACTTTGGCAGCAGGCAAAATTGGAATTATCTATCTTCGAAATGATTTATAAATATGTGAGAGAAAACATTGTTGTTACATCTTCTTGCTAGGGCAGAAGTCCCTCATCATGAGCAATTTCTTATTTTTTTGCCACAAAATGTATTAAGATG
The DNA here is from genome assembly GCA_945859785.2 of Tridacna gigas. Taxonomy (NCBI): domain Eukaryota; kingdom Metazoa; phylum Mollusca; class Bivalvia; order Cardiida; family Cardiidae; genus Tridacna; species Tridacna gigas. Next base: position 27,327,144 of record OX244030.2, read on the forward strand.
GATCCAAAGCACTGCATGTGGGTGTTAAGGCTTGTCTGCAATTGCTTTTTTGTTTTTCAATGAGAAATGCATGCCTTTTAACTCTTAACTCTTTACCACAGGACAAAATTTTAGACCAGTCCAAATTGAAAGCTTTGGCAGACAAAATAAATGTGACTCAAATATTGAAACTTGTTTTTGGAAGAGTAGAAAATATTGTGGGGAAAGGAGAAAATGTTGGTTACCAGCATTTTCTCCTTTTCCCTCAATGTTTTCAAAAGGTTTCTTTCTCAGGGTCATTAAAAGTCGGGACTGTGTGGTAAAGGGTTAATCAAACGACAGCTTTTGGACTTGACCAAAATGTAAGCATTTGCAGATGACTAATTCAATGTTGCTAAATTGATAATTTCTCTCTGTCATAAGGTGAAAAACATTTTCCAAATAGGAGAAAACGCTGGTTACCAGCATTTTCTCCATTTCCCACAATGTTCAAAGTTGAATCTACCTAGGTCGTTGAAGGTCTAGATTATGCCTTAACCCTTTACCACACAATGCCGCCTTTTAACGACCCTGGGAAAGAAGCCTTTTCAAAACATTGTGGGAAAAAGGAGAAACTGCTGATAACCAGCATTTTCTCCTTTTCCCACAATGTCTTCTGCTCTATCAAAGAAAAGTTGCACCATTTGAGCCACACTGAAATTGTTGTCTGCAAATGCTTTCAATTTGGGAATGGCTAAAATTTTGTCGTCTGGTAAAGAGTTAACAGGTTAAGGGACAAAATTGTGTCTAAAATATTCTGAAGGTAAGCTGTCTTTCTGGCTTAGGTTCTTATTTTCATAGTTAACCCCCAGTCCAAAGAAATCCCAATCCAAATCACATAATCCAGAGAAAAATGCATTTTCTCCTTTCCCCAGAATGTTTCTACCCTATCAAAAACAAATTTCATCATTTGAGCCACATCTAAACTATCATCTGCAATAGCTTTCAATTTGGATCAGTCCACATTTTTCTGTTTAAGTAAAGAGTTAACATCTGTCATCTTGTTCCATTCTGAAATAACTGGTTAAATGTTCACAACACATGAAAATATTGTGGGAAAAGGAGAAAAAGATATTCACAGCGTTTTCTCCAAAGTGTTTTCCATCTTTTTACGGACAAATCTAACAGTTTAAGCCAATATTTCATTTGTTGCCTACAAATGCTTTGGACTTGAACAGGTCTAAAATTTTATAGTTTGATGCAGAGTCAAGAACAAAATACTATCTTGTAATCAGGATCTTCTGCAAGCAAGCTCCTAAACCCAAGTCATCTGGTAGATCAGAAGGACTGCTAAGTTACTAAGTGATCAGAAGGACTAGTTACTAACTATTATCAAAATGACTCATATGCAAACCACACTTTAAATAGTTAAGTTTACCTACTGCTGTTTAATGTTTATATCACCCATTTCACAGCCTACCGGTATAATAATATTAACAGAACTGCCTGGACTCTGTTCATGACCAATGACTACAACAACAGCTTAGCCCAAGAAATCCACAGGCAAAATACAAAAGCTTTGCCTTGCCAAAGTAATACAGACAACACTCATCACAGAGGAAGAATTTCAACAGAACCACTTGAAACTCAAAATCAAGATATGCTTTATACAACTCTTTGTATGGTTAAACTCATTTGCAAATTCACAAACTATACAAACAGGAGATTTGTTTATTTCTTTGAATGGTGTTTTTACCACTTTTAAAAGTATTTCTTTGGCCACTTACACTCATGGCTCACTCACTGATGTCACAGGAACTTTGAATGGGCTCTGCAATGCCTATCCCATGGATATCCAGCTCTCCCAGTAGGAATGGATTAATGGATTACTCCAATTTTTAAACCCAAGCTGTAAAGGACTCAAAACAATTGACTGCAGTGTTTATTCTAGGATTTGAAAAAAGTGGGGGATCTGCCCCCATGCTTTGAAAAAATGTGGGGGATTATAAGGTAATGCAATAAATGAATAAATAAATAAATGATTTCACTGCTTCACATCCCTGCTTGTCCAAGAAATCTAATAAAGAAGCATATTTAACTGTAGCGATGTTTTCTTTGGCAAGCCAATACACAGTTTCGATTGCACTAACAATGGCCTCTTCCTTTTTGAAAATTGTTTTTTCTACTGACTTTTTGAAGGCTTTGCTCGATGACTGAGCAAATAAGGCACTCTTATGGTCTTCACTGTAAGCGTGCCTTGATGTCGACATACGAAAATTGGTGTTGAACAATACAAGCATATCATAGCTCCTTTGTCATTTTTTTTTGTAACCACGGCCAGTCTTTCAGCCACGATTGCTGGAAAACGTGTTGTTTACTGACTGACGAAGGCCCGGCAATGGCCTCGCCTGACCTGACAGAATCGTCTCTGACTAATAACGCTTCTTCAGCTTCTTCATCTGCTGTCTGGGACGTTGATGAGGCAGATGATGTAACAAAAATCGCTAATTTTACGTTTGGACATTGATAAAATAAAGACAAGTCCAGTAAAACAAGATTTCAGAAAACAGAAATGTTGATGTCATACCGTGACTAAGAGCAACAGAAAAAGGCGTGTTTATTTTACGGCTTCGATGGGACATTAACAAATCAGTCACGTTGTCGAACAGAACTATGTAAATCCACAAACATTTTTGATACCAAAGTTAAAATGATAATGGTTGGTAGATTAACCATCTATTTCAAACAAAAAAAGTATTTCTACTAAATATTTTTTTTCGGTCCAACATCAAAAGTTTTGGCTGCGTGATTTAAGGTTGTTCGGGGATCGCAATTTAAACATATAATTTGACTGGTTCTCAAACATTATTAAAGAAGAACACTAGATAGTTCTCTTTCCAGTAATGTGTTTTGTTTTTATTTGGAGACCCTAAACTTCCAAGAGTATGAAAAATTAGACTATTTTGAATAATACAGCGACATGATTTAAAGTGGGGGATTTGTCCCGCACAGCGTCAGAAAGTTTGGGGGATTTTTTACGAAAGTGGGGGATTCCCGCAATCCCGCGGCCTAGAATAAACACTGGACTGGTTTAACTCCTTACCAGCTGACAATAGTTAAAGCCAGTCCAAACTGAAAAAAGCATTTACAACCAACAAATAAGATATCCAAGCCAAAATGATGTGATTTGTGTTTGAACAAATAAAAAACATTGTAAGAAAGGAAATAAAAACGGAAACATGGTAGGGAAGGAAAATATGCTGGATAACAGCATTTTCTCCTTTCCTCATGATATTTTCAAAAGCCCTCTACCTCAGGTGGCAAAATATACTAATGAGTGGTAAAGGGTTAAACCAGTGGTTCTGAAATATTTTGGAAGTCTGCTTGTCCACGGACAAGTGATAATCACAAAATGACTTGTCCGTATCAAAAACCCACTTGTCCGTACTTTGAAGTTAAACATAAAAGGATCAGATGCACACAATACCAATATTATAGTAAATAAACAAATAATAACCATAAGTTTTGTCTATTTGCTTTACATTTATATTTTGCATATGATCTTAACCCCCTTTTCCTCTTGGCGTCATATGCCTTGTCGTACTCTGCCTTACTTTTTCTTTTCTTCTCAACCTGAAAGTTTTTATCATGATAAACAATACAAGGAGGGGACGAGGATTTATATTGGGAGAAAAAGCCATCAAGGGTTCTCTGCGTCGCCATTAGTCTGTAGACCAGGCATTTTAATTTTAATTTCTGGACACGAAGGGGCTTCAATGCAAACGTCTAGGCAAAACAGACTAAAATACTAATGCGTTAATGCTATTTATAGACACTTATACTACACAAAATCGATTTACATCAGAGGTAGTAGTTTAATACGAGTACCATTCAGGGAATTTCTGATATTTATTTTTATTCTCATTTTCAGAAAACGGCCAACTTTTGCCTTCGGAAAAAATTAAAATTTTAAGTGCTTGTTCCCTCAAAATTTTTCACTTGTCCATGGACAACCCAACCTTTAAAATCTGCTTGTACAGGCTGATGAATGGACAACTCGGGCAGCTTATTTCAGAACCACTGGGTTAACAATAAATCATGTATAATCATGTATTTATTAGGTTCCTAGTTTCAAAAAATTCAACACAAAAAATTTAACCCTTTAATTCAGTTTATCATTGATCAATGAATTAACCTCTAACACAAGATTATTGTAGCTATATAAAGAAAATAAAGGAAAATTGTCAACAGAAAAATTCTATATAATTTAAATGGGGCCAGTAGATGCTGTATGCAAAATAAACTATCAAAATGCTGCGGGATTAGGACCTGGATGTGAGTGGTGGAAATTTGTCAAAGACGAAAAATATTTCGATCATTATTTCCAGGTCTTAGAGTTATTCTAGAGTTGTTTTGGTCAATAGTCAACTTAACTTCTAATCTGTTTAGTAAAATATCCTTGTTTAAAAAATATTTCTATACGAAAAATGACAGGATCAACTGGTTATCTTTTGCTGCATTATTGAGAACGATGACTATTTGGACGACTCCTGTCTTCGGATGTTCCCCTTAAGGCAATTACTTCCTGAAGTGAAATCACAATGACATGCAGCCAGCGATCATTGGCTTCAAGGGTTTACCATTGTTGTACATAAAATTATCACGCAACACAAAATTAGTCGGAAATAAGCCCTCAAACTTACTCACTTGTATCGTTGGATTAGTCAACAGCATCCATTTCCCATGTTTACCCTCAAAACGAGGCTGCATTCCGAGACATCTCATTGGTTGATGACCACCCATTGAACCAGGGTAGGTAATTCAATCCAACAGGTGCGAGATCAGTAGTCGAAGGGAAATAACTATGATTAATTGACAAAATGGTGTGAGTGGCGGTGTGTTGCCAAAAATCGTGGTTCTGGCTTCCCAAGCTCATTTGTGAAACGGAGTCCCAGGAAACTTACTGTCCGCGTAGGCTGACCTGAGTCGAAACTCTTCGCTATTGGTAACTTTTTTGTATGTCAAAGGACCAGTCTAAGTCGTGATTCAGTCGGTTGTTATAATAAGTGACCATCATGAATTTTATGCAATGGCTTGGTATAATGCATCACGAGGACTCATTAAGCCCCTTTTCACGGCTCATATGTAGGAAATCTTTGATTTAAAACCGAAACCGGAAATGTCTCAAAAGTGATTTCCTTGGTGGCCCCAGAAAATAATATGCATTTTCTATCGGCCGTGATCTATGCAACCTTGCGATGGATCTTCAGGGGAAAAATTTGGCATGAAGATACAAGAATGATTATATTTTGATAAAATAAAAATGAAATGGGTTTAAATTTTTACTGAAAACGAGTATATATGCATCTTTAGCAAGTTACACACGTCATTACTTCGTGGATCCGGATTGTAAGTAACTAGATGCTGGTTTTATCCCAAATTCCAAGACCTTCCATCCAGCGAAATCATCAATATCAATCGGGAATTACATGTATCATCAAGAATTTACATTTAATATAACTGTACTAGTGTATTGCGACCAATAGAGAATGAGAAGAAATCAATGAAATTTCATGCTGCCGTTTTGGCCAAACTTTCCTCAGAATATTGGACAATGTAGATCTAGGATCAGACTGCACTCTGATCTTGATCTACGTTCTTAGCGTTCTATCAAACCCCTATCATACCATTCCTGACTGTGGGTGTATAAAACGGAAAGGGGTCTACGCGTATGTGCAGTTTGATCTTAGTCTACACTTCATCTACAACTGATTTCTAATTTTACGTTTCATTTATTCAGCAGGTTAAAGATTGATATAATCGGTAGCATATCGTAATTGAGTCTTTCTCTGTAAAAAAGTCGGCTCAGGTAAGCCTACCCAGTCAGTGCAGGTTAGCCTGGGTTCCAGTCCGATAATTTTTTTCCTTTTGTTCAAGTATTTTCGGACGTTACTTTGTCATTATGACGTGATAATTACGAAACCAGTTGAATTTTGCCACAAATCTGTAGGGACCTTGAAAGGAGACTGCGATAAGGAGTGAACAGATGATTATAATCATCGCCTGGACCCAGGCTACTGCAGGCTTACCCGGGTCGAAACCGTTTTGCTTCTGTAATTTGTCTGCGTGTCAAAGGAACATTCTGCCTTTATTTCCTAACAAAATGGATTCATTTCATGCGACGACTTGCTTGGTAGATTGCGTCGCAAATGTGCATTAAACCCCCTTCTCACAGAGAGTAGTTCACGCACGCACGCACACACACACACACACACACACACACACACACACGTGTGTGTGTGTGTGTGTGTGTGTGTGTGTGTGTGTGTGTGTGTGTTAAATTTAATTTTCCAAAGGATTCTCGATAATCTAGAGAGCGCTGCTAAAGATCGATTACTGAAAGAACAACTTCAAATTGTTGTACGGTAAACTTTGATACCAAACAAACAAGGATAGCCTTAAAGATCTGGCGAAATGTCAAAGTATAATGCCCCTCTACTGCGATTTCTCTTTCCAGAACAACTTCACATCTTTTCGCAGAAAGAATCATAATTAAAATGACACACTGTGATAATTAACGATAAATATGCTGTATGGTGCAAGTTTGGAGATCTAGCTTATTTGATTGTAGACTGTGTTCAGTGATAAGGGTTTTTCCAATACAGATTTATGTCTATCACATCTTCTAACGAATGTGTACAGAACAATAAAAAGTTCACTCGTATGAAAGGGTAAGAAACAGTTTGGTGGAAATAAAGCAATCTTTATGGTGAATTTCTCTCCGTTATTTACGCAGTTGAAACTTATAAAATGTGTTTTATATAAACAGTTTTTGTATTGCGTAATATTTTCAGCTGTTTTTGTGCAGATGTTTTTCTTCCATACGGAAAAGGTTAATCATCGATTTTCGTGCTTCCAGCGATAATTAAGCTGCATAAACCGAGTAATCCGATTCTAGTTCATTTACGATGGACGCTGAGAAGTTGTTAGAAGGATACTTTTACATGTTACACTGTTTTCAAGAAATAAGAGAAACAGAACATGTGACTATTCGTTGGAAAATGAGCGGGGCTGTCTTGGTTTCCCACAGAAATGTAAACAAAAATCAATATAGTACAGAGAGCTTGAAACGCCACATGCGAAGGCGTCCATCTTTGAAATCGTGTCTTCCTTGCTATTGGAGCATCTATTGACAAACAATCGTATTGCAGACGACACGGTTGGAACCGCGTGACTTTTCCTGCTCATTTAAAAAGAGGTTGCGAGTCCTTTCGCGAGCATTCTTTTCCCCGGTCTTCTTAAAATTGTAAGTTATTTATTCGTGTGTGTCACGATGAGGGAACCGGCTGGCGGAGAGTTCACGCTGCTCGAACACAGGACCGTGGCTTGCCTGTATTTCATATTTGGTAGGTGTTGATTTTTTTTTCTAAAAATATATCTAGCCCGCTAGAAAATTTTTATCACACTTTACTTTGTAACTAATTAACTTCTTGTTAAAATTGTTGCTTGTGTTTTCTGACAATATACTATATGGCCCGCAACTTGCGAAATGAGACCTTCGGACATTTGCGTAAAGTGTCGTTCCGGATTAGCCTGCGCGGACTGCGCAGGCTAATCCGGAACGACACTTTACGACTAAATAAGATTTTTTTGTACAGTAGACTTTCATGAAACAGAAATTCGCACAAAAACGGGAAGTGTCGTCTTGGATTAGTCACAGACTGCACAGGCTGATCTGGGACGACATACTTTTACGCATATGTCCGAAAGCCCGTTTTCGCGTGTTGCACGCCATATAGGGAAACAACTAAATTTCAGAATAGGATAGCATCAAACGTTAAGTTTAATGCCAAGATTTCATTAGAATGTTACGATAATGACAGACCCTAACGATAAAAACAATGTCATTCCCATACTAGTAAATTCACTTCCTTGCAGACATATAAAATAACATTTACCCGGTTTTTCCCAATCAAACCCGTAATAATCATGTAGATCTACTGGTACCAGATTAGTCTCATTGGCTATTGTCATATACCATTATTAGGCGCTTTATAAGACAGTGTAAGAACAGGCAGTATAAATACAAGTTGTTTACCATTAAGAGTTATTTTAGTCAAACACAGCCAGGTGCGTAACCAGGAATGTAATAGATGAAGACGAATTCTCTCTCTCTCTCTCTCTCTCTCTCTCTGTCGTCGTTTTCCTCTAGCAAAATAGATGTTAGCACCTTAAAGAGCCAAGCATAATTTTGTTATTTTTTTAGACAATGTAAATCAAGATCAGTCTGTATTTTGATGACACTGTAGATTATGATCAAACTGCACAGAACGTAGTCTGATCCATGATCTACATTGTCTGCTATTTAGTTTTATTTTCTGGAAAAAAGCTATTTTGATATTGAGATGATTTGGTCTCTTTTCCTGATTAGGAAAGCGTATGTCGTTTATTTGATGCTTTGATGGTTAATGTTGAAGCCCGGCCTTCCGGGCTTTCGCTTGGCTATGCGCCTGACAGCGATGAAATATTTAGTAGCAATGTTCTATTCCATTTTTTCTCATCGTCAAAAAAGTGTCCGTGTCATCTATGAGCCATGCTCTGTGAAAAGGGGGCTTAATGCATCTGCGCAAAGTATCGTTCGGGTTAGCCTGCACAGTCTGGGGTCAATATTCTGTATGTCCAAGGACCAGTCTACCTGGTGATTAAGTCGGTTGTTGAAAAAAAAAAAAAAAAACGCTATCATGGATCCATAATTATGTGAATGCTTCGTTGGTACATCACGGGGATGCATTAAGCATCCGTTTGCCAGAGCATGGCTCATATACTTTCATGTAAACAGTTGGATGAGATATTCTTTGGTAGTTTATGAGCCAGGTAGAAAACATTTCTGAATTTACCAGATGATGGGATTCATACCGAAACCATTTCCTATAAATATACTGTGTTTCATCCGTCGATAATGATATCACAATACAAATATATGAGCCATGCCTTGGGAAAAGGGGTTAAATGCATCTGCGAAAAGGTATTGACCCATGTCAGTCTTCGCAGGCTGGCATAGGTCGAAACTTTTCTATTGGTCAATTTTCTGCATGTCGGAAGACCAGTCTGCCTCATGATATAGTCGGAAATATGGATTTTATGTATCCAAAATTATGTGATGTCTTGCTTGGCACATTTCATTACATAGATGCAAAATTATGTGATGTCTTGCTTGGTACAATGCATTACGAAGATGCATTTAACCACCTTATTACTAGAGCATGGACAACTATGTTAATACACGTGTACGAGTAAACCTTTTAATAGACACGTACACTAGTATTGACTGTATCGATCTTCATACCATGTTCCCCTCTTATTAAGTCTTTAGGTGCCAATCGAATTAATATTTGTTCTGATGGACTAGGAATAATACTGGTCAGACTGTTGAACCTGTCGGTAGAAGGCAGTCGTGGGAACAAACAATAATGGTCTCTTGCGGCAAGTGGCTTTTAACCGTTAGATTCAACTGGAACGTGGAAAACGGTTGCATAATAAAATTGGTTGTTAAACGCCGAGGCTGCAAAGCGCGAGTCGGGGCGCTTTAGCGGACAGTGTAGACAAGATCAGACTGCACAAAACGTGCAGTCTGACCTTTGATCTACACTGTCCGAGACTGTTTTTTCTTTCCGGTGAAATCAACTTTGAAAGCGCAATATTTGGGTTTTTAATATTGAAGGGGAATTTTTGTTTCATTAATCTAGCAGATTAAGGATTAATACAAGAACGTATGCCGTCCACGAAAGCTGTAGTATAGATGTCACCGATGGGGGTGACAGGGCTTACCGAAGCCTTACATTATCACGTATTATTTCATTTCCGAATGATAGCTAAAAAACCCATTAGGCTATAACCATACAAATGCGACATTTTACGTCCCTGTATATACAGATGTATGAAACAGATTTGAAAACATCGTGGGAGGAGACAATAATTGCCCCCTTTTTCCATAATGTTTCAAAACTTACAGGGACGTAAAATGTCAAATTTGTTTTGTTATAACCTAATGGGATCACCAGCAAGTGGTCCTTTTTCCAACAATGTCCTATTTACATCATTCAAAAAGAGAAAGCTGGCTTTTCGTAGAATGCTTCTAATTTGCACACAATGACACTTTGCGTTTCCGTTCTTCTGGGCGATAAAGTACTAGGAAACCCGTCGACAGGTGGCTCGCTTACTTTTCACTTGGCACGAAGTAGATTCAAGGAGTCCATTCGAAAAAGAGCTAGGTTATTGTACTCGAACTCTCTCGCATTGGTCGTTCTTTTTCACTGTACATACCATATGAGCCATGCTTTGTGAAAAGGAGATTTAGTGCATTTGCAAAGAGTGTTGACCAAGGTCAGCTTGCGCAGCCTGCCCTTGTAGAAATCTTTTGCTTTCGGTAAATTTTCTGTATGTCAAAGGAGCATTCTTCCTCATGATTCAGTCGGTTGTTAGACAAAAGTGGATCTTAAGGATCCATAATTACAGTATATGATAAATGCATCACGGAGATGCATTAAACCCCGTTTTGCCAAAGCGCGGCTCATATATATAAGTACAGTATGCCTCGAATACGGAAGGTCCCCATCCCTACGGAACCACCGCAGCATCGCAAGGCAAACTCATTAAGCGCCAAATATATTACCTCGACTTCTTTCGACTAGTATTATATACAATCCACTAAAAGGCAGAAAGACTTCATATAGGCTATGCTAAAGAAGAAGTCTGATCTTGGATCCATACAGTCCGCTTCTTTAGCATAGCCTATAAGATTGAAGTCTTTCTGCTTTTTAGTGGATTGTATATAATACTAGTCGAAAGAAGTCGAGGTAATATATGCTGTCAGCAGAAGCTGTTTTCGGTCATGGCGATAAAAGGGTTAAAAACGTTAAGCTTTAAGTTTGTTGTTCGCTCTCGATACTTTCCTTATGCAATACAATATGATACTTTATTTGTCAAAAAACGTACACATAAGTACAAAAGCAAGATAATAAGCTAATTCAACAAAAAGCATTGCGAAAAGAGTATGTACAGTGTCCAGAAGCTCTGTAGGTATAATAATTTGACAAATTAACAATTTTTAGTGCATTTTTCTTTTCAAATTAGCATTAAAAAGATACTTTTTAAAAAGATAATTTTTGTGAATATTTCTGTAAAAAGGACAAGCCAACAAAAATTGATATTCACTCTCTACTACATTTAGGTTACAGAGTTTACATGTTCTTTCGGATTTTGGACTGTTTCGGTGTCTTCCCTTTTCTGTCTCTAAATCATGCGCTAACAACACTTCTAGTCTACAACTCTTTGTTCCTTGCGACAATTAGTCATGAAGCACATGGAAAGTGACTGGTTTTTGGACAATTTCTTCCGTTTTTCACACATTTACAAAAACATTCCCAGCAGGAACGTCAAAGTAGATCGACATAAATTTCAAGGATAAAGACAAGCCAAGATAAAGTCGCGAACTATTCTTCTTGTCACGCTATTTCCATTAGTAACTAAATGCACAACTAGGTTTCACAACAGGCTTTCAGTCTATGGATTGCTTCTAATGAAGTTTGAAGAATAAGCGGGATGATTGAGAAAATGTCAATTACGATGTGCTATTCTTTCAGACTCTTTCAAAGTCACGGTCGGACAAGGAAATATCTTTGAAAAAAGATTGACGATGTAATTCTAGGGGCCCGCAGAATAAACATGTACACATTTTTACCAATCGTAAATTTTTATTTATTTACATGAATGTATCAATATTAAGAAAGTAGGTGAAAAGCCAGCGCATTGAGCTACGCCGAAAGAAAAAAAAAAGACTGCGGCGCAGATATGCAAAGAAGATTTTCTTTTGTTTCAATCTTTAATAGATGACAAAATTTTACACCCGTCAATTTTGGAAGGTATTCGCAGACGATAAATCAAACATGGTTCTAGTGAAAGGATGTGGAGATCCGTAACTAAGTTTTGAACTTGTGGCTCAACCCAATTGTCGCATTTCTTGTTTGTAATTATGAACTATAATCTATGTAAATTATGGCCATAAAAAAATAAAATACATGTGCGTTTAGACTACAGGATGGTTTGTTTGTTCCTTGAATGGTAGAAAGCGTTGTTGAAAAAGGAGAAAATGCTGGTTACCAGCATTTTCTCCTTTTCCAACAATGCTTTCAAAAGCTTTCTTCCTCAGGAACTTAAAAAAAACACACACAAGGTAGTTTCGCGAAGAGAGGCCACACTTTTAAAATTGCTCGGGAAAAACACAAATTGTATCAAATATACATCATACGAAAGCCTCCTAGCACGAGCAACCAGAGCAGACGTGGTGCATGTCCGTTTCAGCCCGGACTTTGAAATAATCATAGATTTCAAATTATGGCATATTTGAATAGTACACGTTTCATTACAATCATAAACACATGCTACACAGGTAGAGAAAATTCCAGACTTATTTTTTTTTTGTTTCAAGCGTACGAGTCATGTTTGATTTAATTGCAACCAGGATCGAACATTTGTAAATATGATTATTGATGGCATACGATGCCGTGTTTTATCGGCTCAACCGGACATCGAAACCGGAACAATCGCGTTGTTTTAAATTGCATGACTTAAACCTTTAACACAAAATCCCTAGTTTTAGCGGCCCAGAGAAAGAATGCCTTTGAAAAACAGTGCGAAAAGGAGAAAATGTTCCGCATTTCTTTCTAAACCTTAAAACACAAACAATTGCACTATAGTTGATATGTCTTCGGCAAGTGCTTCTAAATCTAGACAAGTCTAACACTTTGACTTCTGGTTAATAGTTGAACAGGGACTCCTGTGTGAGTCTAATATTGTATACAGTATAAATTATTGTATATTAATTGGTACATTAACGTAATTATGAAAACAAATGTTTCCTCCTGGCAACAAAACACTTTGCGAAACATCGTAACGTGCAACTTGGCCGTTTGACACAAAGTGATCACATGAATTAAGTTGTTTCCACACGCCAAAAGTTTTGACTTGTCGAATTTGTAAGCACTCGCAGACAACACAGTAAATCGGACTTAAATATGAAGTGGTTATTTGAAGGGAAGAAAGCATTTTGGGAAAAGGAGAAAATGATGGTTACCAGCATTTTCTCGTTTTCCCACAATGTTTGTAAAACCTTCCGATTATCGTCGACTAGAAGACAATTACAAAAAATGTTTTCTAAGTCTTCATCGACAAATTTATTTTGGGAGGGAATACGGTGTGGCAAATACAAACTGCGTTCTCTTCCAAAAGACCTTTTACCATTCATGTGCTAACGTCATCTTTCACAACCAATTTTTAGCCTGGAAAATTACCAAAATATTCTTGTTGCAAGATCAGTCATCTGATTGGCTGAGATAGAACGTCTCAACCAATCAGATAGCTGGTCTTGGAGTTGAGAATAAGAATTTCTATTGAATACGGCTCGAGACAATGAATTATTTCAATTTAAAGATGCTAGTCGGAATTCCAGAGAAAATAACGATCATGATGGGTCTGTATTCACGAACCATTCTTATCATCATTCTTGACCAATTACAGAAAGTAACCCAACTTCTGATTGGTTAAACCATTATGTTTAGCCAATCAGAAGGTCAGATACTTTCAAGTTCAGAAAATCCTAGAGAATAAGACTCAGAATGTAATTAAGCATTGTTGATGAATACGGACCCCCGAATAACGTTCCGCGCAGTCTAATCCTAATCTAACCATTTCACGCCGCATATTACGTAGAAACTGAAATATCAAATCAGCATCTAAATCGCTTCCAAAGAAAATTTGCTCGTAGACACAGGTTTACATTTATGATTTATTTCAGAAGAAATGTCAGTATACCCTGTACATTGGTTTATACCTTCTTGAATACATATACTTATCCCTTAACACTTAAGCTGTTGAATAAATGAAACGCAAATTTTTACTCAATACTAAAAGCCCAAAAATTGCGGTTTCAAAGTTGATTTCACCGGAAAGAAAATACCGTATCGGACAGTGTGGATCAACGATCAGACTGCACGTTCTGTGCAGTCTGATCTTGATCTACACTGTCTGCAAAAGTTCAGTGGGTCGCGATTAGCAGCTTAAGGGTTAAGCTGCTAAATAAATGAAACGAAACTTTCAAGCCGATTGTAAAGACCAAATTTTTGCTATTTCACTCTTATTTTCTTTTGAAAATATTTCCTTATCGGGCAGTGTAGATCCAAGATCAGACTGCACGTTCTGTGCAGTCTGATCTTGATCTACATTATCCGCAAAAGGTCAGTGAGTCGCGCTTAGCAGCCTAAGGGTTAATTTATTCTCTATACTCTTTCAACGCCAAATACTGTATATAGACAAACCCTCTATATATCAACGGTTTAAATTGCAATCTACCGAAACGCGGAGAGATTTCGATCTTACTATGTTGAAAGTACAAGCGGACCATGTAGATCCAACACCAGACTGAATGTAACGTTCTGTGCAGTCTGATCTTGATCTGAGTCATCCGCAAAAGCTCATATTTCCGCCTGTAGCACTGAAAGGGTTAATATCCTCATAACTTTATGTTGCGTTACAATGCTTTCATCGCAATTATTAATTATCAGTTCTGTAGTCCGTAAACCTACTTACATGTGCCAGTGTGTTAGAAGAAAGGCTTACCGTTCAGCGTCATAGGCGAAAACCAGGGGCTTTTGCGGACTGAATAGATCAAGATCAGCCTGCACAGTCTGATCTTGGATCTATACCGTTCGTTTGCTTTGTCAAGATTACAAGAAAAGATTATTCTGAGTTTTAACCTTAGGCTGCTAAACGCGACTCCCTGACCTTTTGCGGACAGTGTAGATCAAGATCAGACTGCACGGAACGTGCAGTCTGATCTTGGATCTACACTGTCCGATAAGGAGATACCCCCCCCCCCAAAAAAAAAAGTTTGAAATAGCATTATTCTGGTTCTTACTATCGGCTTTCAAGTGTAATTTGAATTATTTAGCAGGATAAGGATTAAGGCGTCGGAAGAGGTCGTGTCGGAAAGTTGATGCATAAAGAGTTAACTCTTTACAAGACAACGAAATTGACACTTGTCCCTATTGAAAGCATTTTCATACTTCAACCTAAGTGCAGCTCAAATGATGAGCAAGGCCTTTAAATTAGTTTTAAAAAGGCACGTGAGAAAGGGAGAAAAATGCTGGTAATCAGCATTTTCTCCTTTTCCCACAATCTTTTCAAAAGATTACAATATTCACAAATTGGAAGGAAAGAAATTTTGTAATTCTGCAACAAATTGGTCTGACTTTTGCCTCAAACAGGAGCCGTCAGTGCTGAATGAGTTGTATTTTTTACTCAGAAAAAAAAAATGATTTAATCCCTACGCCAATCAAGTGGGCGTGTTCTTGGGCAAGGCTTTGCATAGTCCAGTCTAGATCTGGTCGAAACCGAAAAAAGGGCAGGAATAACTTGGCTCTCCTCGGGTTACTGGCTGAAATATTGTTGAAGGCGGTGTTAACTTATTCAAACAGCATTCGTCTCTCCAGTTCTAAATTTCAAAAGATGAATTGATAAAGTTCGATGGTTTGCAGTTAAATATGACATACATGTATATTAAACCCGTATGTATGTAATCTACATCCAACACCTGTCGGGGCACATTCGTACCATATTGCGATCTACAAACTTGCCAGCAAGGATATACATTACAGCCCATGCCAATGAAATGAGCAACAATATCCATTTACAAGTCACGTGGTACAGTAGCAACGTAAACGTGAATCCAGCAACTTCTGGCATACGATTTAACTTCAAAATATTATTCTCTTAACCCTTTGACTGCTAAGTGCGACTCACTGACCTTTTGCGGACAGTGTAGATCAAGATCAGACTGCATAGACCGTGCAGTCTGATCTTGACGTACACTGTCCCATAAGGCGATATTTTTTTCCAAACAGTAAGCTTGAAATAGTGTTATTCTGGTTTTTTACTTTCGGCTTGAAAGTTTCATTTAACTTATTTAGCAGGATAAGGGTTAAAGTCTATCTTATCATACAGAAACATTTATGTTGTTTCCATTCTGTGATAATGTATTCACTCACATACAAATACATGAGTAAATCAAATATCATAAAACGTAACAAAAACGACTAAATCCTGTACCGTACAAACTCATATGAACAACCATTGAGAAGAAGTCTTTTGAAAAAAAAAATGCGGGAAAGGAAGAAAATGCTGTTAATTAACTCTTTTTCCATATTTTTTTTACAACTTTCGTTTTCAAGAAAACGTCTACCATATCAGCCATATTTAATCTATCGTCTGCAAATGCGTCCAGTTTGGTCTTCCTACAATTTGTCGTGTGTTTTAGATTTTATGTTGTAAACATAGTCATTTCAGCAGGATGAAGGTTAACCCATCTTACAACAGGACAAAATTTTAGAATCTTCTATATTGAAAGCGTTTGCAGACGACAAATTACATTTGACTTCGGTAAGAAGATTTGTTACAGAAAAGGTACAGCAGGGTTTTACTTAGAATACTCGCACACTTTATTCTTGGTTTTCGTGAACATCACGATAACTTCTTGTCAAACTCTTACTTTCCCTTCAGTGATAGGCGAAAAGAAGGACTCCTGCAGACGACATAGATCAAGATCAGACTGCACAGAGCGTGCAGTCTGATATTAGATCTATACCGTCCGCTTTTGTAGCCAAGCCTTAAAGAAAAAAATCTTTCTGTGTGAGTGGATTGTATTTCAGCCGTCGAAAGAGGCCATGTTCATATATTTGGTGAAAAAGGCATGGGTTTATATAAAACATGGAATAGTTCGAATACAAGTTGTGAAAAAAGACTAATGCACACGAAAATGCCTTTGAAGTTGTGCAGTTACAACAATCACGTATCAGTCCTGTTCAGATACAGAGTCGTCGTACAATCTAAAATATCCAATGATATACCTTGTTCAGGTGTCAGTGTAGAAGTTGATTTGGATTAAACATCAGTATTATGAAAACCAGTTTCGTTCTGCGTGCGGATCTGTGGACGACCTTCCAAATGTGACTTTCTGTAGACCAGTCTGTAAACCGATCCAAAATTCCGTTTAACCCTTAGCGTGTTAAGCGCGACTCTCGGACCCTTTGCAGACAGTGTAGATCAAGATCGGAATGCACAGAACGTACAGTCTGATCTTGGATCTACACTGTCCGATAAGGAGTTATCCTTTTCTAAAAAATATCTTTAACTCTACCAAAATATGGGTTTTTACTATCGGTTTGAAAGTTTCATTTCACTTACTTAGCAGGATAAGGGTTAATAGAAGATGATATACTTTATTGCTTTGTATTTTATGAGACCGAAATGAGACCTCATTTAGAATGCCGACAATGAAGTAGTTTCAAAAAGAGACATCACTGACCTACAATTAGACTTGTCGCAGCGCAGGCCGGGTTTACTTTGTCAATAGATTAAAAAAAAATCATGGCCATAATTTGAATCTTGTATGAGTCAAAGATCGTAATGAAAATCGTTGGTGCAAAAATTCCAACGGTAATACGGCTTCCGTTGAAATTTCAGCCAAATTGGAATTGGTCGTAGTGTTGCACATCCACACCACAAGAATGTGTTCAGCGTCATCTGCTGCGTACTGTCAGCTCACCTGAGCAAAAAAATACTTTTGTGCACTCTAGATGAAACATTTTCAGTCAAGTATAATGGATGAAACGAGGTCAGAATATCTATCTTGATAATATGTTTGTTTGGTTTGGAAAACAGCTAACTTGGAAAAGGGTATACCATGAGGTCAAATTAAAAAAAGAAACTGCCATTAACACTTAAGCCGCTGAATAAATGAAACCCAAATTTCTACTCAATACTTAAAGCCCAAACATTGCAGTTTCAAAGTTGATTTCACCGGAAAGAAAATACCGTATCGGACTGTGTAGATCAAAGATCAGACTGCACGTTCTGTGCAGTCTGATCTTGATCTACACTGTCCGCAAAAGGTCAGTGGGTCGCGATCAGCAGCTTAAGGGTTAAATAGTACATTTTCTGCACAATGATCGTGAAAATATTCAGAATATTTTTCTAGATAACGTGTTGCGTTTGAATGAACTTACTGTTATTCTATCAGAGTACAAAGGCTCAGGTGAGCGATCTAGGACCTCATTATCCTCTCGTCTCCAGAAAGTAGTACTCGAAGATAACAGGTCACTATAAGTTCCAAATAAAGGCATGTCTTTGTCAGGCCGTTACACAAAGTGCATGCAAGGTCACTGCATTGATATTGGGGTTAAAGGATTTTACGCAAAGGGCTTCCAAAGTCAAAGCATTGATATGGGTTTATAGAGTAATTCACTCTGATGTTTTGAAATTAATGTATATGATCCATGCTCCTAAGGGGGCAAAAGGGGGCTTAATGCATCTCTGTGGTGCATGATACCAAGCAAGTCATCACATGGTCATGGATCCACAAAGTCCATTTTGTCTGACAACCGAATGAATCATGAGGTAAACTGGTCATTGGACATGTATGCGGGGAAATTGACCAACAGAAAAAAGTATCGGCCTAGATCAGCCTGCGCGGACTGCAGACTTAACGATTCCCCGCTTGATATACTTTTTTTAAAAATTTTTTACAAGATACTGTATTAGAACATACTATTTCTGTGTATTTTTTAGCTCACCTTAGCACAACGTGCTAAAGGTGAGCAATTGTGATCGCCCTATGTCCGGCGTCCGTCGTCCGTCGTCTGTCGTCCGTCGTCCGTCAACAATTTCTTTAAACATCTTCTTCTCCTAAACCACTGGGCCAATCTTGATGAAACTTGGCAGGGATGTTCCTTGGGTGAAGCTCTACCAAAATTGTTCAAAGAATTGAATTCCACCCACAACTCTGGTTGCCATGGCAACAAAAAGGGAAAAAAAGCAAAATCTTTGAAAATCTTCTCCTCTGAAACTAGAAGGCGCAGAGCTTTGATATTTGGTATGTAGCATCTCCTAGTGGACCTCTACCAAGTTTGTTCGTTTGATACCCCTGGGGTCAAAACTGGCCCCGCCCCGGGGGTCACAAGTTTGAGCATAGTCATAAAGAAGGAAAACTTTAAAAATCTTCTTCTCTAAAACTTGAAGGCGTAGAGCTTTGATATTTGGCATGTAGCATCTCCTAGTGGACCTCTACCAAGTTTGTTCATATGATGCCCCTGGGGTCAAAACTGGCCCCGCCCCGGGGGTCACAATTTCCAACATAGGAACAAAGAAGGAAAACTTTAAAAATCTTCTTCTCTAAAACTAGAAGGCATAGAGCTTTGATATTTGGCATCGAGCATCTCCTAGTGGACCTCTACCAAGTTTGTTCATATGATGCCCTTGGGGTCAAAACTGGCCCTGCCCCGGGGGTCACAAGTTCGAACATAGGAACAAAGAGGGGAAACTTTAAAAATCATCTTCTCTGAAACTGGAAGGCATAGAGCTTTGATATTTGGTATGTAGCATTGCCTAGTGGACCTCTACCAGATTTGTTCATATGATGCCCCTGGGGTCAAAACTGGCCAACATTTTCAACAATTTCCAACATAGGAACAAAGAAGGAAAACTTTAAAAATCTTCTTCTCTGAAACAGGAAGGCATGGAGCTTTGATATTTGGTAGTAGCATCTTCTAGTGGATCTCTACTAAGTTTGTGCATTTGATGCCCTTGGGGCAAAAGTTGGCCCTGCCCCGGGGGTCACAAATTCGAACATAGGAACAGAGAAGGAAAATTTTAAGAATCATCTTCTCTGAAACTGGAAGGCGTAGAGCTTTGATATTTGGTGTGTAGCATCGCCTAGTAGACCTCTACTAAGTTTGTTTATATGATGCCCTTGGGGTCAAAATTGGCACCGCCCCGGGGGTCACAAGTTCAAACATAGGAACAAAGAAGGAAAACTTTATTTTTTTTTCTCTTAAATGGGAAGGCATAGAGCTTTGATATTTGGTATGTAGCATCTCCTAGTGGACTTCTACCAAGTTTGTTCCAAGGATGCTGCTTGGGTCAAAACTGGCCCAGCCCCTGGGGTCACAAGTTCGAACATAGGAACAAAGAAGGAAAACTTTAAAATTCTTCTTTTCTGAAACCGAAAGGTGTGGAGCTTTGATATTTGGTATGTTGCCTCTCAGAGTGGACCTCTACCAAGTTTGTTCATATGATGCCCCTGGGTCAAAACTGGCCCCGCCCCAGGGGTCACAAGTTCGAAGATAGGAACAAAGAAGGAAAACTTTAAATTTCTTTTTCTCTTAAACGGGAAGGTATAGAGCTTTGATATTTGGTATGTAGCATTTCCTAGTGGACCTCTACCAAGTTTGTTCATATGATGCCCCTGGGTCAAAACTGGCCCTGCCCCGTGGGTCACAAGTTCGAACATAGGAACAAAGAATGAAAACTTTAAAATTCTTCTTTAAAACTGGAAGGCGTAGAGCTTTGATATTTGGTATGTAGTGATTCTCTTCTAAGTTTGTTTGCCCATCTAAGCACAACAAGTTCATTGAGTTCAAAATTGGGTCATCTTGGGTCATAAACTAGGTCACTAGGTGAAATTGAAGAAATACCTTGTTGGCACTCTCGAGGCCACATTATTTGCTCAATTGCCTTGAAAATTAGTTAGAAAGTTTGTCTTTATAAAGTCTCACATAAGATTAATTTGGGTCAACTTGGGTCATAAACTA
The DNA here is from genome assembly GCA_945859785.2 of Tridacna gigas. Taxonomy (NCBI): domain Eukaryota; kingdom Metazoa; phylum Mollusca; class Bivalvia; order Cardiida; family Cardiidae; genus Tridacna; species Tridacna gigas. Next base: position 27,347,801 of record OX244030.2, read on the forward strand.
GTTCACTGGGTCAAATTAAAAAAATACCTTGTTTGCACTCTGGAGGCTACATTTATTGCTCAAATGACCTGAAATTTGGCCAGAATGTTTGTCTTGATGAAATACCAGATGAGTTTGGATTTGGGTCACCTGGAACCATAAACTAGGTCACTAGGTCAAAATAAAGAAATACCTTGTGGGCACTCTAGAGGCCACATTATTTGCTTAATTGCCTTGAAAATTGGTCAGAATGTTTGTCTTTATAAAATCTCACATGAGTTTGAATTTGGGTCAACTGGGGTCATAAACTAGGTCACTTGGTCAAATTAAAGAAATAGCTAGTGGGCACTCTAGAGGCCACATTTATTATTCAGTTGATTTGAAAATTGGTTAAAATGTTTCTTTTGATATAGTCAAAGACCAGTTCAAATTTGGGTCACCTGGGGTCATAATCTAGGTCACTAGGTCAAATTAAAAAAATACCTTTAGGGCACTCGAAGCCACATTTTGTGCTCAATTGACTTGAAAATTGGTCAGAATGTTTGTCTTCATGAAATCTGAGTTTGAAATTGGGTCACCTGCGGTCCAAAACTAGGTCACATGGTCAAATTAAAGAAATACCTTTAAGGCATTCTACTAAGGTGAGCGACCCAGGGCCATCATGGCCCTCTTGTTTAGGTTTGGAACTAAAGCCTATTTTTTGTAATTTTGACAAGAGTTATTCCCTTAGAAGAACAGTATCTTTATATTTTGCCTGACAACATTAGATTTTCTGTTCATTTTTTTACTCTGCATACATTATAATATCATATGAGGGAAAATGAAAGGAACCTGTCCGTAGGAAAAAAACTGTGGGATATGTCCTAAAGTTCAATAAGCTGATAACTATTGTGGGATAACATGAAACATGTCTGTCAACATTTAGGAAAGTGAAAACGCCAATATAAACAAAGGTTACAGAATATGCTTAATATCCGATCAACAGTTTCTTTTCGGATAAGCCAAACATGTGAACCCTTTCCAAAATAATCCCCTGGTGTAACTAGAAACGGGCTTTTACAAAGAGCATCTGAAATAAAAAAGCTTTTCAAAACATTGTGGGAATAGAAAAAAAAAAGTGCTGGTCGCCAGCATTTTCTCCTATTTCCACAATTTTTTTTCCATCCTTTCAGACAAAAATCCCTTCATCTGAGATACATTTTTCCCGCTTTTAAATTCTTTAAATTTTGGTAAGTCTAAAATTTTGGTCTGGTACAGGGTTAATTTCCCGTAAGGGATGGATGAAACACAAATGGTGTTTGCGAGACACTCTTATTATCCAATCATTCTTTCGTCTCGGAAATTGAAGTCTGTGTCACGAACTGTATGCGTTTAGACGAAGAACACATGAGCCATGCTCTGGCAAAAGGGGGCTTAATGCATCTCCGTGATGCATGATACCAAGCAAGTCATCACAGTGTTATACATCCCCAAACTTTGTTTTATATAACAACCAACTGAATCATGACGTACAATGGTCCTTTGGCATGCAGAAAATTGACCAAAAGCAAAAAGTTTCGGCCCAGGTCAGCCTGCGCGGACTGCGCAGGCTGACCTGGGTCGATACTTTTTGCAAATGCATATAGCCTCCTTTTCACACAGTACGCAACTTTGGAGCAGAGGAATTTTAAAACATAATGTAAAATAGACGCAAACAGCATGACATTGTGTTAAGGTTGAATCACATTATCCGAGAGAACGATTTGCCAAACCGTAAGAACAATTTATTTCTTTCCCACGCTGTTTTCAAAGGTTATCTGCTGCAAGACGAAGAGGTTCGTCTGCATCAAGGGAAATGTTTCGAACGACTTTCATGAAATATAAGACTAGGTGGGCGTCATGGAAAATGTTTTCTTGCGCAAACAAAATGATGTAGAGTATGCCGCTTGACAATAATAAAATGGACAAGTAACAGGTGCATGGCGACCATAACTGAATGAATAATCGCAGTATTATAGCGCATCGACAGCCACGGAACAATGTGTGTTTTGTGTTCAGATTTTTTTTTTTTAGTCAGTTTTCTATTATTTTGATAGTAAGTATTTGGCTACATATAGGACAAAGTATTGAAAACTATCGAACTAAAAATCAAAACGGCAAACCTTCATGGTATTTAACATTTTATGTGTATATTTAAAGTAACTATAGCTGCCAAAAGTAAACAATGCTGGTGTTAAAATGCATTTGAATTTAAATCATATCACTTAAAAGTATGGAAGGTCACTGTGTCCTTTGTTTACTTTTTGTCTAATTTCAAAATTTATTTTTGTGTCAGCGGGTAACACTTGGATGGACTACACAATAATAGACTGTCATCCTCACAATATTTTCCATACTTTTAAATGGTATGATTTGAATTTAAGTGCATTTTAACACCTGCGCTGCTTTTTTATACGGCTTGGGCCTTTAAGTATAGAATAAAGAAAAAAAAAAAACAAGCAGTTGAGCCGTGCTGTGGCAAGGGGGGCGGGGTTTAATGCATCTCCGTGATGCATGATACGAAGTAAGTCATCATATAATTGTAGATCAATACAGTCCATTCGGTCTAACAACCGACTAAATCATGCGGTAGACTAGTCCTTTGACATGCTGAAAATTTACAAATAGCAAAAACTTTCGACTCAAGTCTGCGCAGGCTGACATGGGTTGATACTTTTTGCAGAGCATGGCTCATTTATTTTGCGATTCTGAACACTGTCCATTAGGATACCCTTACCTTAACCCTTTCCCAAACGACAAATTTTGGACTGGTCCAAATTGAAAGAGTTTGCAGACGACAATTTTAAATTTGATGAAAATGGCAGAAAGGTCTCAAAAGGGTAGAAAACACTGTGGGAAAAGGAGAAATTGCTCGTTACGAGCAATTTCTCCTTTTCCCACAGTGTTTTCAAAAGACTTGTACTGCAGACACGTGAAAACCAGAGCTTGTTTGGGAAAGGGATAAACGTATTGCAGTGCCACTAGGTATATGAAACTGGGTTTGGTCACAAGTTCTACCAGCACTTATTGAACATTGGCAGGTTATATCACGTATGAGAGGATGCTAGAAAGGATTGCATTGTATTAGATGAAATAAAAGGTAAAAGAATTCGAATGAAGGAATGCATTCAGGTGTAATTATTTTTTTTTTATCAGAGAGCAAAATATTTTAACCCTGAATGACCAAAATCCTTGGAAACATCACCTCCTCTCGACGAATAGGTCTGAATGAGGAACAGCGATCGCCAAATGTATCCCACACAGAATAAAGTTTATTGAAAATAACTCCATTCAACAGGGATTGTCAAAGAGATTAGATGTTAATACTTCAAAATGCGTTAGTCAGATTCGGTTAGACATTGCCGTCTTGGCAAGTCCATCGGACGTTTTGTAGCCGCTGATACTAATATGACAAGGAAGCCGGCAAAGCACAAAGTGTTTTGTATCAGAGAGACGTCAAATTCCCTCGGAGAATAGCGGAGATTAATGTATATTGAAAATTTTGACAGGTCCAAGTTTGTAGTCCATAGAGAGAATCTTAACACAAAAGACAACGGTCAAATCTACTTTAACCCTTATCCTGCTAAATAAAAGAAATTAAATTTTCAAGCCGTTAGTGAAAGCCCAAGTTTTCCTATGTCAAAGGTATTTTTTTGAGATATCGCCGTATCGGACAGTGTAGATCAAAGATCAGACTGCACGTTTTGTGCAGTCTGATCTTGATCTACCTGTCCTCAAAAGGTCAGTGAGTCACGCTTAGCAGCCTAAGGGTTAATCGGCAAAATTAAGACTGATTGATTGGTTAAGCAGTGCTTTAAAATAAGATATTATTTTAGTCACATCACGCCGACTATCATTCTTCTGAAATGATCTTCTTGGTAGACAGTAAATAAAAGAATAATTGTTATGCTTCCTCGTCATTTGAACGCTGCGAAAGGTTAAATATTTTTTTCCTCTCACAATTTCTTGATTGAGTGATGAAGTAGAAAATCCACCTGTCGTTTATCAAACAGAAAACTCATATCAGGAGTGTGAGATCACAGAAATTAAAGAACAGTCTAAGTGATATTCTTTTATTGGTTGCCGATTGTCTTAATCAAACCTTGAATAACTCTTAACCAAACAATTCCGAGTTTTAAGGACCCCAAGAAAGAAGGATTTTGAAAACATTGTGGAAAAAAGAGAAAATGCTGGTTACCAGGGTTTTCTCTTTTCCCACAATGTTTCCTACCCTTCCAAAGAGAAGTCCCATCATTTGAGCCACATTGAATTTATCACCTGCCGATGCTTTCAATTTGGACTAGTGTAAAATGATGTCGTGTGGTAAAGAAATACAGGGTAGAAAAGATCGAAGGAAGATGGGGAAATGCTGGTTACTGCTGTCAAAAGCTTTTATTAAGGGCCTTGAAAATACGAGGTTGTTTCGTTGAAGGTCTTTTTTTTTTATATTTCTGATGTCCTTAATGTAGCCTAGATACTTAAAACTTAGCTGGTTGAATGACGAAAAGAACTCAATAGAGGTAAAAGATGTGAAGGTGTAGAAACTTAAGATTGTCTTTCACTTAATTTTGGCTGTCTAAACAAAGTTCATGTCGAAAAATTCTGTCTCATGTCCACGAAAAAACATCTTGAATGTTAAATAACACAAGCTTGTATTACCAATAATTCCCCTGCTATGATTCTTTAATACCGTTTGATTTCTAAATTGACAACTTTTAGAATGCTAATTTGGCTCTCAGACAAGCTTATCATTCTCTCCCGTTTAATTTCAAACAACTGTAACATCTGCCAAATACCCAGACATAGGTATAATAATCTTTGTGATTGTACAATAAAATCCAAGGAGCTTCAAAATTATTTCTAGAGGTGATTTCCGGACCGTTTTGGTACTTGTATTACACCGAGAGGTCATTCACTACTTTGTTCGCATACTTTACTACGCTGCCATTTGGGAAATAACTTGGAAAGTATTAACTTGGAAAATATTAAATATGAGCCGTCTCTCTGAAAACGGAGTTTAATGCATCTGCAAAAAGTATCTAGTATTAAAGATACATCTATACTCGTTTTCAGCCAGCTTTTAACCCATTTCATTTTCGTTTTATGAAACTATAATGATTTTTTTTTTATCTTCAAGCCAAATGTAGCCCCTGCCGATTGCAGGGTTGCACAAATTACAACGGGTAGAAATTGCATTTCATTTTCTGGAGGCCTTCAAAGAAATCACTGTTGTTATTTCTGGTTGTAAATAAGGACAAATCCCTTGATTTTCTCTTTCCCTTGCTCCATTTGTATTGGTAATTTATCTCCGTTTACACAGCTGACTAAATTCTGAGCCAGTATACACACTATCAAGTTTTACCAGCGTTTTTTTTTTCTCTCTGGTTGTAAGGATGTATCTTTAAGGTGTAGGTGTCGCAACCTGAAGACCCTTGGTTCGACCCTATTTAAGCAGGACACTCCAGAGCCCTGGCCTTGCACTGATGAAACCCAGGACACTCATGAATAAGTAAGATGTTGCTTTAATTCGACTGAAATAGTGTTGAAAGTGGCGAAAACACCATCCTTTAAATCGATATTAGAAATTTAAATGTGAATGCATCAGCCTTATTTATAAACTTCATCTCAAAACTACACTTACTTGAAGCGATGTCCGATTAAAACGGCCTAAACGTTGTCCATCTCTGGGCAAGTTCGAACTTTTAACCCATTACCAGACGACAAAATTTTAGCCTTGTCGAAATTGAAAGCATTTGCAGAAGGCAATTTCAATGTGACTCAAATGGTGCAATTTTCTCTTGATAGGGTAGAAAACATTGTGGGAAAATGAGAAAATGCTGGTTACCAGCATTTTCTCCTTTTCCCATAATGTTTTCAAAAGGCTTCTTTCCCAGGGGTATTTAAAGGCGGCATTGTGCGATAAAGGGTTAGTTTTAACTGGTAACCAGAATTTTCTTCTTTTCCCGCAATTATTTCTGTCCTTCCACAAGCAAATTTTAATATATGAGTCAAACTTTTTTTGTCACCTGCAAATGCTTTGAATTTAGACAAGTCTAAAATTGCGTCGTTTGGTAAAGAGTTAATTAATTATAGTGCAGGTTATTTCTGACGAAACAAAAATGAATACTCGTTGCACAAAGGACAACTTAGAAAATAATATGGGAAAAAGATATTTCGGATTATAAGAAATTGTTTCTTTTCCCACCATGTTTTCAAAAACTGTCAACAGAGGGAACTTACTATTACATATTTGAAGCACACGATTTTGTATGAGCTTAGTAAAATGATTTTCACCCTGTATAGAACACGCCATATGTGCCTTTGAGATAGTCTTGTTCTGTTTCTGGTATGTGCTATGCTCTGGCAAAAGGGGGCTTAATGCATCTCTGTGATCTATGATACCTAGCAAGTCATCACTTAATCATGGGTCCATAAAATCCACTTTGTCTAACAACCGACTGAACCGACTGATGTAGACTGGTCCTCTAACATGCAGAAAATTGACCATTAGCAAAAAGTTTCGGCCCAGGACAGCCTGCGCGGACTGCGCAGGCTGTCTTGGGTCGATACTTTTTGCAGATGCATTAGGCCCCCTTTTCACAGAGCATGACTCATATATCTGTAACTGAGAGAGAAAAAAGACTCTACAAAATTGAGAGCACTTGCAGACAACAAATTCAATTTAATTAGCCGAAGAATTGTGATGTGGTAGAAAACATTGTAGGAAAAGGAGAAAATGCTGGTTAGCAGCATTTTCTCCTTTTCTCACAGTGTTTTCAAAAGCATTCTTCTTTAGGGTCTTTGAAACTCGGGATTATGTGGTAAAGATGAGGCGTGCATAAACATCTGTAATCCAGCAGTTGTTTTTTATAATCATCCGTATGTATTTCACCTTACCTCATATAACATTTGAGACCATTCCAAATAGATCTATGGGAAATAAAAACGAAACAAAATAGGGGGCGGAGAAAATGGCAACATCTAGTATATAAAATGAATCGCAAAATTATTTTATGGAAAACAGAAAATTTCAACTACAGATGCTAGAATTTACATGTAATATATATTTCAGCTATGCTCTGTGATAAGGGGACAAATGCGTCTGCAAACAGTATCGTTTCAGGTCAGCCTGTGCAGTCCGCGCAGGCTGACCTAGGCCGAAACGTTTTGCTAATGGTCAATTTTCTGCAGGTCCAAGGACCAGTCTACCTCATGATTAAGTCGGTTGTTAGACAAAATGGACTTCATGGTTCCTTGGTCATGTGATCACTTGCTTGGTATGATGCATGAGGAAGATGAACTAAGCGTCCTTTTGCCAGAGCATGGCCCATTTTTTTTTTATTACACCTTTAATATTTCTCTTGCTCTTCTAAACGTTTTAACATGATGGAGAGATTTAGAATTGATTAACCCTTTCCCAAACAAGCCCTGGTTTTCACGTGTCTGCAGTACAAGTCTTTTGAAAACACTGTGAGAAAAGGAGAAATTGCTCGTAACGAGCAATTTCTCCTTTTCCCACAGTGTTTTCTACCCTTTTTGAGAACTTTCTGCCATTTTCATCAAATTTAAAATTGTCGTCTGCAAACTCTTTCAATTTGGACCAGTCCAAAATTTGTCGTTTGGGAAAGGGTTAAACCCTTTACCACTCACTCCCGACTTTCAACGACCCTGAACGAGGATCGTTTTTGAAAATATTGTGGGAAAAGAGGAAAATGCTGACCAGTATTTCTCCTTTTCCCACAACATTTTCTAGCCTTTCAAAGACCATTTCCACAGTTTGAGCCGCATTTGATTTAAAGTCTGCAAATGCTTTCAATTTGACTAAGTCTAAAATTTTGTCGTTTGGTAACGAGTGAAACCATTTTAAAAACAGATGTCCTTCAAGCAGAAGTTTGATATTCCAAAGACGTCACGGAATATCGGGGGACTGACTGTTAAACATTGGATTCGTTATTTTTTGTTGTCTCATTTCGTCATTTTGCATGAGAATTAGGAATAACCCTTTACCATACAATCCCGAGTTTTAACGACATTGTGGAAGGAGAAAACACTGGTAACCGGCATTTTCTTCTTTTCCCGCAATGTTTTCTAACCTTTTAAAGACAATTTCTACCATCTGAACAACATTTAAGTTGTCCTCTGCAAATTTTATTTTATTAATGAACCATGCTCTGTGAAAAGGGGGCTGAATGCATTTGCAAAAAGTGTCGACCCAGGTCAGCCTGCGCAGTCCGCGCAGGCTGACCTGGGCCGAAACTTTTTGCTGTTGGTCAGTTTTCTGTTTGTCAAAGGACCAGTGACCAGTGTACCTCATGATCCAGTCAGTTGTTAGACAAAATGGATTTCGTGGATCCATCCTTATCTTATGACTTGCTTGGTATAATGGTTCACGGACATGCATTAAGCCCCCTTGTGTCAGAGCAGGGCTCAAGTCCTTTAGATTTAGACATAACTAAAACTTTGTCGTTTGGTAAAGAGATAACGTGAGAGCAACGAATAAAACAACTCCTCCAGAAAATATCAAATTTCGTTCCCGAGTTGATTTAGGAAAAGAGAAAAAATAGATAATCCAGTAGGTGAACAGTAATTCAGTACAAGACGACACCTTTCTAGAGTTCTTTACTGTCGTCAAAACACGGCACCGTTTGGTAAGGTTTAACTTGTTTTAGACTCAACTTCAGGTGCCTTTGCAGACGATGTACACAGGCATCTGTTTGGTCTTCACTGTGCGACATATCCGAGGTATTCTGGCCAATTTGTTTTTGGTCAATGTCATAATTCGACTATACATGTATATGAGCCATGCTATGTGAAAAGGGGGCTTAATGCATCTTCGTGATGCATTGTACCAACCAAGACATCACATAATAATGGATCCATAAAACCTACTTTGTCTAACAACCGACTGAATAATAAGGTAGACTGGTCCATGGACATACAGCAAATTGACCAATAGCGAAAAGTTTTGGCCATACATAGAACTGACCAATAGCGAAAAGTTTCATTCCAGGTCAGCCTAAGCAGACTGCACAGGCTGACCTGGGTCGATACTTTTCGCAGATACATTAAGCTCCTTTTATCATAGAGCATGGGTCATATTTAAAATCCACTTTAGTTGTTTGGCACTCCAAGGGTTTTAAATGTAAATTATTGTCGCGTAAACGTAAGACATGTGACATTTGCATTAAGGTTTATTTTCTCAAATTCAATTCATGCTTGTTTACGGCACTCATTTGCAGGAAATTTTATAACCTCCCCTGACATACCAGTACATTAGGCGCACCCAGCTTTAAGATTAAACGTATCGTAAAACATCGATAATTCAAATTCCTGAGGGACCAAGCACTTCGTCTCAGTTATCAGCTTGTTCGAATTATGACCAAAGCATTATAAAACTGTTCCATGCCTCTATGGGGTCTGATACGTATTTACCGACAATTCTAAAGTCTTGCTGAATTTAACTATCCGATTTGCTGATACAAAATATCTCGGACACTCAGATGACTAGGTTTGGAAATTAGAGTTGGGCTGAATTAGATAAGTCATTGAATACGGTCACAGAATGCCAAATGTTTTTTCTACAACACGTTTCCACATTATTTAAGTTAGAACCAATACATTTTATTTTTCTTGCCTTCGAAGTACATGATTTTTCTCCATATCACTCAACCTAATGTTAAGTCAGGTCCAGAATTACGCAGTGCGGTAAGAGCGTACATGTTGCTAAATGTGACAGAAGTGAAGAAGAAATCCACCTTATTGTTGATTGCTTTCCCAAGTGTCCATTATAAGCACATTTTCTAGGGAGAAATTCTCTCGTTTTATCTTCAGGCCGTGTCGTAAGTTTGGTTAATTGCAATTTTGGGTTAATTGCACCGAGATTGTCATGGTAACCAAATTGTCAAATTACAACAAAATAGTACAAAACAGCCAATACATTTTTTTGTTATAATTGTCGAGTCTTGAGAATAACAATAGCTTCTACAAACATAGTAAAAAATGTTACACGTCGTATCTCCTTTTATGCCGATATATAAACCTCCTAACTCAACTCTAGTCCTCTTTCCCTTTCTTACAAGAGGATGGTTATACAAAGTTAACCCTTAACTTGCTAAATAACTGAAATGAAACTCTAAAGCCAAAAGTAAAAACATAAATGTTGTTATTTCAAAGTTGTTTTTTTTTTAATGTCTCCTTTTCGGACAGTGTAGATCTAAGATCGGAATGCACGTACTGTGCAGTCTGATCTTAATTTATGCTGTCTGCAAAAGGTCTTTGTGTCACGCTTAGCAGCCTAGGCTTTAGTAGAAGGTTAAGAAGAATGGCAGCCTCTGTATCTTGCTGAATGTAGTGCTTCCTATAAATTAGCCATTCTCTGTGAAAAGGGGGCTTTATGCATTTACAAAAAAATTTCAACCCAGGACAGCCTGTGCGGTCGGCGCAGGCTGACCTGGGCCGAAACTTTTTGCTTTTGGTAAATTTTCTGCTTGTCAAAGGACCAGTGTGTTTTTTTATACCTCACGATTCAGTAGGTTGTTTTACAAACCAGATTTTACGGATCTATAATACTGAAATGACTTGCGTGGTATCATGCATCACGGCGCTGCATTAAGCCCAGTTTTTCACAGAGCACGATTCAAATTAGGTTTTTTTCTTTTGTCATGCATCATACCAATGATATGCAGTAACTGAAATATTGTGACAAAAGATGAACTTCCTGTTTGTACCTAACATAATGGAAGCACACAAAACTTTGATAAACGGCCAAAGTAGTCTCTAAACAGGGAGAGTCTTTAAATTACTAAAAGCTGGATCACTTTGATGTTCACATTAGCATGGTTTGAAATATTTCAAAATATGCGCTTTGGGACAGAATACTATCTGGCTCAACAGGAAATGGATCTTTTGTTTTCTGCAGCATTTTCAAATACATCAGGCACGGCTCATATGGATGATGACTGTATTATCTCTATACAAAACAACAAAATTCTAAACTTCCCCAAATAGCAATTGTCAGACGACAAATTACTGTGTCTAAAATATTTGGATTTGCTTTTAAATGTGTTAATGCTGATAACCAGCATTTTTTCTTTTCTCAGGATGTTTTCAAAAGCCTCTTTCCTCTAAAACACTGTGTCATTTGGTAAACGGTTAAGCACCAGCCTCTGATGATCGACAGGCAACCTCTTAGAAAAAAAAAAATACTTTTTTCACCTGTATCCATTTATTTCTTTCCAGGTATAGCTGGTATTATCAGCAATTTAATCACGATTTTTGTGTTTTGTCGAGAAAAGCCCCTTTCCGGCAGCCGCGGCAAGATGCACATACAGCTTGCTGTAAGCAATATAATGGTCGTTTCCGGCTGTCCATTCTCGGGATCATCAGCATTTGCGGGAAGGTAAACACGTATTTTGGCAAGCTTTTCACTTCTTACTTCCTTGCCAGACTGCAAAATTTTAGACTTTTTACATAATGAAAGCATTTGTAGACAAACTGAATGTTGCTCAGATGATGGGTTTATTTCTGTGAAAGGACAGAAAACATTACGAGAAAATAAGAGAATGCTTTTTACTAGCATTTTCTCCTTTTCCCACCACATTTTCATAAGCGTTCCTCAGGGCCGTAAAATGCACTATCGTAACGCAAAGCATGAACCCTAAATATCTAACCGAAATTTTATATTTGGCAGGTACAGATGTACTTTTGTTTTCTATTTCGTGCTGAACATTTTATAGAACGGAGTGTATAAAACAAAACCAGGTTGCACAGATGTGCAGAAAAGTATTAGTCTATATTCTCCGCAAAATTAAATCTATTTAGGATTATTCTTTGCTCTGTCGAGTTTTTATACTTCGTGGAAATAAATCATTTTGAAACAAGTTAAACAACCCTTAATGCTCGCACATATTTCGGAATGAATGAAAAATATTGTAAAAGATTTCCAAGACTTACAGAATGGGTCAGAGCTCTTGAGTACTAAATTTTTACGAGCTTTGAGCAGGGAAATTAAGTTGTGAAGTGAAAATTTATGAATATCAAATGCACAGAAATTTTAAAGTATGAGCACAAAAAATACAAAATACATGTATAAGCTACGTTTTTAGTCAGTGAATCTAAGTTTACTAGCCCTCGTCACCAGATTAATTCCTCCGCCTTGTTTTCACCAACTATGGAACTATTTATTTTGTCTGCCTACAGATGGTTGTTTGGAGATGTGGGATGCCAGTTGTACGGTGTTGAGACATACACAGGTGGAATGGGTGCCGTAACGTTTGTCTTTTTACTGTGTCTGCAACGTTTACTTTGCACGAAATGTTCTGACTATTGTAAGTTTGGTTTAAGTTTGTGTTATGTTAAATTATGCTCTCTTGTGTTATGCACAATTATACCCTCAGATGTTTTGCCATTTTAAGACAACAGTGAAAACTGGTAAAACATACTGTACTTGCCCAATTGTTTTGCGTCCAGTATTATGTCATGAATTATTCATTAATAATTATGAGATTGAGAATTAGTTGATTAAGCATTAAGATATTATTCATTAACTCTTACAGCACTGAATTATTTAATAGGACCTTGCTAATAAGGAAAAACCGACTTGAATATTGCCATTCAAGATCGTTTCCACCAGATCAAGCGAGAAAGTAGCGCATAGTGTAGATCTAAGATCAGACCGCACGTTTCGTGCGGTCTGATCTTGATCTTCACTGTCCGCAAAAGGAACTTAAGGTCAGCCCCAGCCCTATAAGGATGAAGATAAGGCAATATCAAGATAAGGCATATAGACTATAAATGTACAATTTTCTTTCGATGTATTTTTTTTTGTAGCAGAAAAGGACAACTTCTATTGTGTCTGTATTCACCAACCTTTCTTTCGAACGTTATGAGTCTTATTCTCCAATTTTTTTTTTTTAAATTTGAAAGAAACACAACTTCTGCTTGGCTAAACCATTTGTTTTAGCCGATCAGAAGTTGTGTTACTTTCAGATTTAGAAAATCTTTTGAAATAAGATTAAGAATGTTCTTGAGAATGCTGGTTGGTGAATAGGGACCCGGCAGGCTGGCAGGACTGGTCTTTAGAATCGTAGCCCAACATTTGGTTCACTGAAGGACAGTGCGATGTAAGGATCAGACTGCAGACAACGTGTAACCTGATCATGGATCTACACTCTCCTATAATTACATGTATCTTGTGATATATTCTGAGAAAAGCGATCTTGCACAAATCCGTTTCTTTCTTAATGATTAATGGCTATTTTGCTCAGCATGAATTCACGCTTTTCATTTAAACTCTTGGCAAACCTCGTCCAGAGTACACCATGATTTGCCATGCCTTGCTGGGAAACTTTCCTACTCTATAAAACAATAATTTTAAGTTTAACCTTTGGTGTGCAAATATAAAAATTGATGCATCTAACATTTTCATTTCGTAGCAAATACTCAATTATTGGAATTTTAAGACATTTTGTCTTTAATAATAAATAACTTTAAAGCCGAAAGAAGACAGACTTAAAGTGCTGTGCCGTACATGTATTATCTTAATCTACACTGTCCGCAAAAGCGCCGTAACTTGACCATAGTATTCGAACGTTTAACTACATGTATTTTAGTCTTGCTCTGGCAAAAGGTAGCTGAATGCATCTCCGTGATGCATGATACCTATCGAGCCATCACATAATTATTGAGCCATAATCGTCACTTTTTTAAACAATCGACTTAATCATGAGATAGAATGGTCATTGGACATACAGAAAATAGACCAACGTCGAAAAGTTTCGGCTCCGGTCAGCCTGCGCGGAATGCGCAGGCTGACCTGGGTCGATACTTTTCGCAGATGCATTCAGCCCCCTTTTCACAGAGCGCGGCTCATTTTTTTTTTTTTTATCTGTTGTAACTTACAGACAATACAAGCAACCTGAGCGTTATTCTATCCGTGTTGGGCTGGCTGTACAGTTTTGGTATTGCTATAGGACCCGTACTGGGCTGGAATAGGTTTGTCAATGCAAAATTTTTCCTCAAATCGACTTAACATATTTCATTTCCAATCTCAACTCTTTACCAGATGACCAAAATTTTAGACTCGTCCATATTTCACCCTTTGGCTGCTAAGCCTGACTCAATGACCTTTTAGAGGACAATGTTGATCAAGATCAGAATGCACAGAACGTGCAGGCTGATCTTGGATCTACGCTGTCCGATAAGGAGATATTTCCCCGAAAAAAAAAACAACTTTGAAATAGCGTTATTAGGGTTTTTACCACGGCTTTTAAGTTTTGTTTAATTAACCCATTACCACACAATCCCGACTTTTAACGACCCTAAGAAAGATGCCTTTTGAAAAACATTGTGGAAAAACGAGAAAATGCTGGTAACCAGTATTTTCTCGTTTTCCCACAATGTTTTCTACCCTTCCCAAAACAAATTTCAATTTTTCAGTCACATTTATTTTGTCGTCTGCAATTGCTTTCTATTTTGACCAGTCTTAAATTTTATCGTTTGGTAAAGAGTTAAGTTATTCAGCAGGTTAAGGGTTATTTGTAGAAGGCACATCAAAAGGAGGCCTAAATGATGGGATTTGTCTTCGACAAGCAAGAAAACGTCATGGAAAAAGAGAAAATACTGGGATACCACATGTTCTTCCTTTCCCGAGATGTGTGCAAAGAAGGTCTTCTTTTTAAAACTCGCAAAATCAGGTGATTGTTCGGTAAAGGGGGCGCTTTATCCTGTTTACTCAAAATAGTCAACAAAACTACACGTTTTTCAGGACCCCCCCCTTTTTTTTTATCGTAAACAGATACATGTGAGCCAGTTAGCAAGGTAACAGGGAGCGAAGAGCAGGTCAAACTGTGTATAATTTTTTAATCGGTCGGTAGACCGATTAGAGAGATGGCAAACTTCGGAAACCCGCCCGCTCAGGGCAAACTGATGTAACTGCAACTCGTAACAGCTTTTACTTACAGCGTTTTAACGCTCATACCTGCTGTGATGACCTTATTACAAAAACTACTTTTGACCCAGATAACCGCACTTTTGACCCAGATAAGTGCAGGAATAGTAATTAGCAGTAAACAGGCGTTAAGTAATGTCAAGTAATCCCATAATAACTTTTAAATTATGTAATAAACGGCGGTTACAATTTGTTTAGCATTGAAGTATGTCATAATTACAGTATTATCAAAATCTCTGGCCAGCAAAAACTGGAGCATTTTAGTTTCAACACGATTATAAGAAATAGGGTCAGTGATTAGCTTCAACTTTATGGATGAAACGAGTGCGAATCAAGTGTATCGGGTGATGTGAAAACATCTTGCAGTCGTCTGCTGTCCATATCATTCGGCAAATTTCGAGTGATCCGTTGATAGTTATACGTAGTTACGGGATCGGCCGAGTTGTGACGAGTGCATCGGCCGAGTTGTGACGAGTACTCTCCGTATATGTAGCAGGTGTTGAAAAGATAATAGGACATTTTGGTCTTGAGAGGAATAAAATCGCAACAGAAAGGAGTTTGTAAGGAAACATCGCTTGAAAAGAATTTGAAAATTTAGATTGCTCTGCCTAAGAAAAACTGATGTAAATGCAATTCGTAACAGCCGTAAGTTTACAATAGTAACCGGCAATTGGTCGTTTAATGCAGGGATCGTATATGTTAGGCGAAGCGCGTGAAGCTGTGGGGACAAAGGGTATAGAGTTGTGTAAAGGTTATGGCCCTCGCGGAGAGACCATTACGTAAACATTTTCAGAATGGACTGGCGATTCACCGCTTGCAACCTTAGTAACCAGACTGTCCATTTACAAGACTGAATGATTACGCATCTTTCAGCGTATGGTGTATTAACCCCTAGGCTGCTAAGTGCGACTCGCCGAGCCCCCGTAGCTCAGTCGGTAGCGTACAGGACTTAAGAACAGGAGGTCGCTGGTTCGATACCCGGCTTGGCCAATTTCTTTCCGAGGATTGATGATAGTCATTGCGACAGGATTCATTCCTCTCTCATCGCTGACCATTGTTTCGACGATGGTTATGTGGGAAAGCAGCCAGTGCCTTGGAAAGAATATTGTGCGTAGTACTGGTAAAAGAAACTCCAGGAAAACATGGAAAGGTGCACTGGCCGCCGCGATATAACTGAAATAATGTTAAAAACGGCGTTAAACACCATACAATCAATCAATCTAAGTGCGACTCACTGACGTTTTTGCGGATAGTATAGATCAAGATCAGACTGCACAGAACGTGTAGTCTGATATTGAATCTATACTGTCCGATAAGGAGATTTTTTTGTTCCAAAAAAGAATAAGTTTGACATAGAATTATTCGGGTTTTACTACCTGTTTGAAATTTCGTTTCTATGTTTTAGCAGGGTAAGAGTTAAATTGTTTTCACAGCCCCTCTTCCTCTCCTTCCAGCCATGGCACTACCATTTTACATAGTCACTTACATGTTTCTTCTTGGTGAGTTCTATTAACCTTGACCAAATAATCTTGTGAGGCCTTGAAAATATAGTTGGAGAAACTGCATCTATTCAGCATGTTCTCTTTTTTCCACAGCGTTTTTCACCCATTTGAAAGATTTTCAAAATTTTGTCAGATAGAACCTTTTCATCGAGGATAAAATAATGTATATGGGAAAAAAAAAAAAAAAAAAACGACCACGAAATTGTGGCCTAATGTTTGATATTGTTTTCCTGACTGTAAAAGGCTAGTCGATTAACTGAGTGTTTCAACTCTTAACCAAACTATCCTTTTTTAATGCCCATGAGAAAGAAGTTGAAAACATTGTGAGAAAAGGGGAAAATACAGGTTCCCATTTTCTCCTTTTCCCATGTTTTTTTTTTACCCTTTCAACGATTCAAATCATAATTTGGTCTACATTCAATTTGTCATGTGCAAATGCTTTTGATTTGGACAAGTCTAAAATTTCACCATTTGGTAAAGAGTTGACGGTTAGGGAGCTATTGGGTATCTACATTCTTTGAAAGTATAATGTAGGAGAAATTTGCCAGCAGACGTTTGGACTGGAAGATTTGGCCCGCTAAAAATAGGTAGGACAGTTTGCCAAGATGAATACGATGTCTTGTTAAAAATGGAAAAAATCAAAGGCTCCCAAGCAGCCAAAAGTAAACAATTCCAAAGTTATAATGCAGGCATATCTTTATACGGCTTTTATATGTTACAATACAGTTACCAAAGTTGCCAAAGGTAAAGAAAAGAATACTTGTATTTTTTCACTCTTTTAAAGGATTGGTAGCTACTGCTGTTCATGATGAGTGATATCTAAAACTTGATAATGGGTATTGCTGATCAGAATTGTCACATATTTTTTACGTTCTATTGCTGTCGGCTGGCAAACATAGCCTATATTTTAACCAATCGTTAGACTACTAATTTGTAAAAGACAGTTCAAAAAGGGGGGGGGGGGGGGGAGGGCTCCTACGTGGCTCATTTATAAAGTGTAGGATTTTTTGTCCCATACATAGTTCAAGCATCTACCATTTGATTTGTGATTTAAAACTACTGTAGTTATTCAGTGTCGACCGATTACAGTGCTTACAGCACTTTGATTAAATCAGGACCCAGTTTGACGAAAAAACTTAAGTCTCCTAGTTTGCTCAAATCCGCAAATGGACTCATTCTCCAACTTAATGTGAGTTCTTTATTTAAGACTCATTTCCCTATGATTAAAAGACTTTAGTAACGTTCTTAAATCCTGAGTTGACATAACGTTCCAGACTCAACTCAGCAAAATAAAGTCTGCTAACTGAGTTGAGTCCATTTGTTTTGCTGAGTAATGCTGGAACGTAATGTCAACTCAAAATTTGAGAATTTTTACGTAAGTCTGTAAATAAGTCATGCTCTGGCAAAATGGGGCTTAATGCATATGAGTGATGCGTGATACCTATCAAGCCACCACGTAATTACGGATCCATAATGGTCACTACCGACTTAATCATGATATAGAGTGGTGTTTGGACATACAGAAACTTGACCGATAGCGGAAAGTTTCGGCCCAGGTCAGCCTGCGCGGACTGCGCAGGCTGACCTGGGTCGATACTTTTCGCAGATGCAATAAGCCCGCTTTTCACAGAGCATGGCTCAAATGTTTGTGAAATGTGTCTCAAGTAACAAACTCAACTTAAGTTGGACAACGAGTCCCTTAGCAGATTTTAGCAAAACGAGAGACTTCAGTTTTTTTTCGTGAAACCGGGCCTTGATCTTATATATATAATAAACACATTCCATTACAGTAAGTTAACTTGCTAATAATATTATATGGGCTCATATTAATACGAATTCATATATATGTATATATGTTTTTGTCGAAACCTGATTAAGGTCGATATATATTTGAGCCATGTTCTGTAAAAAGGGGTTTAATGCATTTGCAAAAAGTATCCACTCAGGTCAGCCTGCGCAGTCCGCGCAGGCTGACCTGTGTGGAAACTTTATGCTTATGGTTAATTTTGTGCAAGCCCAAGGACAAGTCTACATATGGATTCATTTGGTTGTGAGACAAAATGGATTTTATGGCTCCATAGTAATATGATGACTTGCTTGGTATCATACACCTAGGAGATGCATTAAACCCCCTTTTGCCAGAGCACGACACATTTAAAGTCAAAAAGAAAGGAGAGCAGTCCTGATTCATACGAATTTCCCTCTTTTATTCAGATTAGTCTTGATTTTTTTTTTTGTGGGAGTAAATTTATATTACCTTATCATCCAGCTATGTGATTGAGTCGTCGGGAACAGCTTGTGGACTGAACTGGGAGAAGGATGACTGGAGTCACAGATCCATGTTCATAGCACTTCCGGTCGTGACGTCAGTGCAGATACTGATTTCCGTTTACTCTTTGAAAGTTGCTTTTACTGACTCCGGTTGCCAATCGAAAAACGAAAGAAACACCACTGATTGGTTTACTGATAGCCAACTGAACTGGGTAAGGGCGGATCTAACTCATTCTTTCACGTATAAAATCGACTATTTTCCTAGACACAGAGAAGATAACACCAAAAAGGGGTAAATTTACTTGGTCTTACAAACATATGGATAAAGAAGTTCACATGAAATACAAATTGAACTTCGGAAGAAAACGTTGAACAGGTCTTGATATACAGGTCTTCAGCTGTATCTATTTCGAAACAAAGGTCCACTATGGCTCAGTTGTTAAGTGACTGGATTTCTTACCAAGTAGCCATGATTTAATCCTGGATCGTGGTGCTGTTACGTGGGCGTTTCCTCTGCAAATTGCAACGGAGCCCTTGCAATGCACAAGTAAAACCCAGAAAAGACACAAATAAGTTGGCCATCGCTGTGACTTAAATGAAAACATTGTCAACATTTCCTCTGGACGAAAGAAGCAAAAGGAATAAAGACTATTTACTTGTATATGAGCCATGCTCTGTGCAATAGGGACTTAATGCATCTGCAAAAAGTATCGACCCATGTCAGCCTGCGAAGTCCGCGTAGCCTGACCTGGATAGAAAAATTTTGTTTTTGATAAACTTTCTGCATCTCAAAGGCCCAGCCTACGTTATGAATCAGTCGGTTGTCAGACAAAATAGACTCATGAATCCATAGCTAAGTGATGACTTGCTTGTTATAATCCATAACGGAGATGTGTTAAACACCCTTTTCACAGAGCATGACTTTTGTTTTGTTCAGTCTGATCTTGTTCTACAGTGTCCCGAAAAGCAACCTATCATGTCATCGCAAGCCCTGGATAAAAAGCAGACTTTATACCTTGGTTTGTAGGACGCTCGTAGCATACAAGAAGTTCAATCTACTTTATTTCATACTTTTCGGTAGTGTATCAGGAAATAATGGTGAATAATGGTTCTATAATAGTTCATTTCGTGAACATTATACGATAATATTTTCACGAGTGGCGCAGCCACTCGTGAAAGTATTATCGATGATGTTCACCCCATGAAATAAATTTCGATCTTTCACCGAAAAAGACAAATATCTTCTATGTATATGACTTTCAGATTGCTTTTTCGAGTTTGATTATCGTGTCCATTGGGTTTGGTCCATATGGATTCTTCTCGATCTGGTCACTGTTCAACCATACAACCAAAATGACTATGATCGCCTCGGTCATTCCGCCGATGATGGCCAAAATGTCAAGTATCTTCTACCCGATACCCTATCTAGTGGCCAGCAAGAAGTTTCGTACAGAATATGTGGCGAGAGTACTCGGCGACTGCGCGTGCAAAAGGGACTGATCGAAGTGGTAACGGGAAAACCAGTCTGTCTGCAGATACCACGACATTCTTTTTTGTTACAAGTAAAACTATCACAGTCAATGCTATTTTTATAAACACATAGTGAGATCTGGGTGGTTGGAAATCGAGTGGGACCAAGTAACTGTTATTAATTATTAGCGTAAACAGACAATCGAAAAACAGTTTTTAACTTTATTACTTAACTCTTTACCAAACGACGAAAGTTTAAACGCAGTTGCGGACGATAAATTGTTTTTGAAAGGGTAGAAAACATTATGGGACAAGAAGGAAACGCCGGTTATCAGCATTTACTCCTTTTTTCTACAATTTTGTTAAAAGCTTGCTTCCTCAAGGTTTTGAAATAGTGGGAGTGTGTGGCAAGGTTAAAAATATATGAGTCATGCTCTGGCAAAAAAGGGCTTAATGCATCTCCGTGGTGCATGATACCATGCAAGTCATCACATGATCATAGATCCACAAAGTCCATTTTGTCTAACAACCGACTGAATCATGAGGTAGACTGGTCCTTCCACATACAGAAACTTGACCAATGGCGAAAACTTTCGGCCCAGGCCAGCCTGCGCGTACAGCGCAGGCTGACCTTGTTCGATACTTTTCGCAGATGCATTAAGCCCCTTTTTCATAGAGCGTGGCTCATATGTACATGTAGTTAGTTTTAAAAGTATATCCTTTGTCTTCAACTTTTCAAAGATTTTTTTTCTCAAAGATAGTACAGCAACAATTTTAATTGTGTACCTGAATTAACAGAACTGCTGCACCACTATTTTTGTAGCCATGTCTGCTCCAGTCGATACTTCGAATCAAACGATATACTCGAATTATGACATGTTTGAATTATCAAGACTTTGCTGTAAGTCTTACTTGTACATCTTACACTGGAGATAAGCATTTAAAGTTAAAGTAATTGTCTACTCTCGAAAGATATGTTACTATCACAGTGGAAAAGGGGTAAATGTTTGTTATTTATAAGCAATTGCTCTCCCCCCTTCCCCACCTCCGTCAGGACGTTTCCAGCCCTTACATTGGCTGCAGAGGCGTAAAATTTTGTGTGTTTGTAATGGGATGTATTGTGGTTATTATGTAGAAGACAAAATACCCTGCATTTTTCATCACGTTGATCTTAACCCTTTATCACACGATCGCATGTTTAAACGGCCTTGAGGAAGAAGGGTGTTGAAAACATTGTGGAAAAAGGAGAAAATGCTGGTAACCAGCATTATTTCATTTACCACAATGTGTTCTATCCTTTCAAAGACAAATTCCAACATTTGAGACAAATTTAACCCTTATTGCTAAGCGACTAGAGGACCTTTTGCGGACAGTGTAGATCGATATCAGACTGCACAGAATGTGCAGTCTGATCTTGGATCTACACTGTCTGATGAGGAGATGCTTTCCCCTAAGAAATAACTTCAAAATGGCAACCTTTGGGTACTATAGGCTTAAAAAGTTTCATTTCACTTATTCAGCAGGTTAAGGGTTAACCCTTTGCCACACATTCCCGAAATCTAACGATCATATGGGAGAAGATTTTTAAAAACATCGTTGAAAAAAGGGAAAATGCTGGTAACGAGAATTTTCTCCTTTATCCACAAAATTTCCTACGCACCAAAGAGAAATTCTACCATTTGAGCTACCTTTAATTTGTGGTCTGCAAATACTTTCAATCAGGACAAGTCAAGAACTTTGCCATTTGGTGAAGAGTTTTCATATGTAATTTCTTTCAGATTGGACAAGGTTGAAATTTTGTCATCTTGTAGATTTTAACCCTAATTTACCGGACGATCCTAAGGTAACAGGCTTTTGAAGACATTGTGGCAAAACGAGAAAATGCTCGTTACCAGCATTTTCTTCTTTACCCGATTTTTTCTTGTCTCTTCAAAGACAATTTGAATTTTTTATGAGCCACATTAAGTTCGTTATCTGTGTTTTTTCAGTCGAATGTTATATCGTCTTGTAAAAAGTTTGTTGTTTCTGTTAATTAACAGCAAATTTCATATATGATGGTCTTACCTTTTTTCGTGGGATTAAATTGACAATTTTAGCTTACATATATCTAAATAAAGAACTGATCACAAAAACATTTTATAAACAAAAAAAAAATCAAATTTAAATGCATATAAAAACATAAATTCTGCCTGAATCATGCATATTCAACGGCCATATTCAACGGCAAGAACATATTTCACCCTTCAATATTTTGCCGGAAGCTGAGTTGGCCCATGGGAAAACATGCCCTCATTTAGTGGCTTTCAATATTTATAGAACAGCTCATAAATAAAAAAACTAAAATTCATTATTTACACCAAAACTCATTAAAAGCCTTAACTATCACAAGGAGGAACTGTTTTGAACAATGAAAATGAGCAGCTCCGAGTCAATTATCCTAAGTTTTCTAGGCGCGATGAAAAGGGTGGATTAGTGCCATGGCGGCCATTTGCCCTCTCGTGACGGCAGCATCAGCATACTAAAATAACAAAAATTAAGGCATTCTGGTCCCTTCTATCAATTTATATGCACATATGAGGACAGATTAGGAATTGTTTTAAACACTATTTTATCGTAAAACATCTGAAAAATATTGAATATCTTAATAAAAGGGCCGGAAACATTTTCTCTCTGTAGCAGCGAATGTTCTGGAAAATTTGTTCCTTCATAAGCGACCGAACAAAATAGGTCACGAAATTCTCTAATCTAGTTATAGACCGGACTCTTGTCACATTATTCCAGTATTGGCATCGAGACTGACTATGTCACATGTCGGGAATTTTTCAGGATTAAAATAAAGTATCAGACAGAGAATTTAAATTCGGCACGTATCGGGTTGAAAAAAGTAATAAGAAATTTGTCACTGAAATTGTACTGTCTTGTTTTTGTTGCATTTTATAAATTTGCAGCAGTGACTCTGTTGTTTACATTCAAATTAGCGGTTCACTGAAAACAGTGACGTCATTTACTTCATAGTTCGCAAGAAAACTTGGATATCATTTCGGGTTCGAAACCAGGTACCCCACGAAAATAGGTACGTCGACCACAAATGAACCATGCTCTGTGAAAAGGGGGTCTAATACATCTTGCAAAAAGTTTCGACCCATGTCAGCCTGGGAAGTAAGCGCAGGCTGACCTGGGTCAAAACGTTTTTCTATTGGTCTTTTTTCTGCAGGGCCATTTTACCTCATGGTTCAGTCAGACAAAATAGATTTTACGGATCCAAAATTATGTGATGACTTGCTAGGTATAACGCATTGATCACGGAGATGAATTAAACCCCCTTTTATCAAAGCGCCGCTCAAATGTTGCAACAAGAGGCGTTTTTCTTTTGGTTTGAAAGTGGTCTGCTGTTAGACGGACAATGTCGTCTGCATGTGGTTCTGTGTTTAACAGCAGGTTTCCAGAGAAACGATTCAACAATTTAGACCGATGTCACGAATTCCCTAATAGGTTTCGTCTGACATAAAACTATGACTTGAATTAATGATTTCACACCCACGTGGAAAAAAGCATTGTCCTACCGTTAACCTTAGAATTCTAATGCTTTTTCGAAATTGTTTTCACATAAGAAACATTCCGTAGTTTTCTCACATTCTGTCCTTTTTTACGTTTTTATTTCTTTTGTCGTTTTATTCACATCTACTATTTCTTAGAATCCTTTAACTTTTTTGAGACTGATGTAGTCCAACCACATCATGTTCCACTTTCGTGGGAAGAAAATAGCATATTGCTTTTTTCGTTGTTGTCGTTGTTGTCTGCATCCCCCACCCAAATGGTCATCAGACACACAGATATTATACAGTTAGCAAAAAGTTTCGACCTATGTCAGCCCGCGCGGACTGCGCAAGCCCGATACTTAATGCAGATGCATTAAATTCCCTTTCCACAGAGTATGACTTATGTATTTTTTAGATAGTTGCTCTTTGTTATTTTGCAAAATATCCTATGGTTGTGAATAAGGACAATATGTTTAACTGTGTAAAAAAATAAATTTGTTGATTTTTTTTTTTGTGAAATATGTACTGGTTGTGAATAAGAATATTGTGTGTAATTATCAAAAGAATAAAGATAATTAAAGATAACCATTCGTCTTTTCACTGTCATACCTCCTCAGTCCTCTTCTAAGTAAAATAAAAAAAATTTCAAGCCGATGATAAAACCCAAAATTTTGCTATTTCAAAGGCATGTTTGTGGATGAGAGATCAATTCTATTCGGACTGTGTAGATCCAAGATCAGACTGCACGTTCTGTGCAGTCTGATCTTGATCTACACTGTCTGCAAAAGGTCCGTGAGTCGCGCTAGGCAGCCTAAGGGTTAAAACTTTAAAGGTTAATGCGTGATGCATTAAACTAAGCAAGTCATCACAAAATTATGGATCCATAAAATTCATTTTGTCTAACATCCGACTGAATCTGGAGTAAGAGTGGTTCTTTAACATGCAGAAAATTTACATGCAGCAAAAAAGTTTCGACTCCTTCAGCCTGCGCGGAATGCGCGGGCCGACATGAACCGATACTTTTTGCAGATGCATTAAGCTCCCTTTCCATAGAGCACGGTTCATATATAGACTAATGCTTTGGAAAGCGTAGAAATTTGTCTGGAAGATGGTTTAAAAACGACTACAGAAAGTTTCCTAGATCACTTCTCATCTATTTTGCTACAAAAAAAAAAACGACGAATGAAAGAAAGAAAATTTAGAATAAACTGGGCTTCATCTTTACTTCATTCCTGGCTACGCACCTGAGAATCTGTATCAAAATATTATTACCTGCAGACGAAATTTGTCGCCCAGAAGCAAATTACTCAGTTTGAGAACATTGTGATAAAAGTTGGATTCTCTTGTTAAAAGAAATATCTTTTGTCACCAAAATGTTTTCATGTATTCAATTCTTTAGAAGACAACAAAATTTTAGGCTTTTCAAACTCGAAATTCTTCGCAGACGACAAGTTAAATGTGGCTCAAATAATGGATTTTTTCTTTGAAAGGGAAGGAAATATTGTAGGAAAAGGAGAAAATACTCTCCTTTTCCCATAATTTTTTTAAAGGCTTTCGTCCACAGATTCGTGCAAACACGGGATTATAAGGTAAAGAATAAATACAGTCATTTGATTTGGTTAGAAAAGACATGACTTATATTTCGTAAAAAAATAAGCTATGCTTTGTGAAAAGGGGGTTTAATGCATTTGCAAAATGTATTAACCCTGGTCAGCCAGTGCAATCTGCGCAGGCTGACCTGGGTCCAAACTTGTTGCTATTGGTCAATTATCTGTATGTCTACCACAGGATTCAGCCAGTTGTCAGTAACAGAAACTGATAATCATCCGTCTCTGTGAGGGTTTCAAAGCTGCGTTAGGGGATACAATTCTACAAGAGATACGTTTCGATGGTGCTGGAATTATCTCTCTTAGAATTTTGGATGAGGAAATAGCCTATGCTTTTTCTAAATGTACAAAACTGTCTGTTAAAATATACTGCTTCAAAATGACAACATGATAGCCAGAGTCTTACTGTCACGGACCGTGTAAAACAAGATCGGACTGCAAAAACATGTAGCCTTGGATTCAATTATGAGAAGACCATCATGAAAAGACCATCGTTGTTTCCATACATTAGATCAGACACCGTGCTCAGAGAAGGTTGATCTCAGTGAGAAGTATCTGTTTGAGATATCATTCAGCACTGCATAGTCATACATGCTAACTGTCGACATTCAAAAAACAAGTATGGTGAAAAATAACTCAAAAGAGAAATAAAATGCAAGAGAGGAAATTCCTTGTATGATGTGAAATCTTTGGGGGAAAAGAAGGGCCCCTTTTCCCCGAATATTTTCAAAAAAGCACAGCAGGGACATAAAAAAACCGGCACTGTTATGGTAATGGGGAGATGTAATGTAACGAGTTATTTAACCATTAACCTGCTAAATAAATAAAATGAAACTTTCAAGCCGAAAGTAAAAGCCCAAATTTTGCTATCTCAAAGGTACATTTTGGGGGAAATATATCTCTGTATCCGACAGTGTAGATCCAAGATTAGATTACACGTTCTGTGCAGTCTGATCTTGATCTACACTTTCCACAAAAGGTAACTGAGTCGCGCTTGGGGTTGAAGCGAAAGCCAAGCATCCCAGAGGAGTTTTATGCTTGTTCAAGTAAAGCGGGCTTTGAACTCTGATAGCATGTTCAGGTACTTGATAAGCATTCTTCATATCTCTTTTATCATAATGGCTCTAGATTAGCCTGTATTACTTGGATAATGAGATTATGACGCTTCAATCCACCATCAATTTACTTCGGATAGTTTCAGACTTGCCTAAAACGAAAATCAAACGACATGAATGATTAGAATTCAAGAGAACAGCATCTTTGTTATGCTGCGTTAAAAAAAACAAACGGAATTCTATCTGTCTAGTTACTTTTTTAGATTCGTCTTTTATTCTCTACTGTATTATGCTGTACTTTCCCCCGTCCGTTAAATCGATTGAATATATATGGTGTTTGAGGCCATTTCAACATTACTCATTTATATCGCGGCCGCCAGTGCAACTATCGAATGGATGCTTTCCTGGAGTTTCTTTTAACAGTATTTCGCACAATGTTATTCCCAAGCTACTGGCTGCTTACCCACATAACCATCTTTGATACAATAATCAGCGGTGAGAGAAAAATGAACCGTGTAGGGGCGCTGAGAAAAGGAGGTTAACCCATTCCGCCTTTTCATGACCCTGAGAAAGAAGCCGTTTGAAAACATTGTCGGAAAAGGGAGAAAATGCTGGTCAACAGCATTTTCTCCATTCTCCACAACGTTTTCCACCCTATCAAAGACAAACCCCATCATTTGAGTAACACTTAAACTGTCGTCCGAAAATGCTTTCAATTTGGACAAGTCTACATTTTCGTCGTATGGAAAAGATGCATCTTCGTAATGCATTCGACACAAAATATGGGTCCATTTTGTCTAGGAACCGGTCGTATCATGAATTAGAATGGTCCTTTGAGTCGAAAAAAAAAATTATCAATCTTGAAAGGTTTAGACGTAGTTCAGCCTGCGCGGACTGCGCAGACTGACCTGATCTGACTTTTTGCAGATGCTTTGAACCACCTTTTCACGGAGCAAGACTCGTGTGTATTTTGCGGAGAGCCTAGCCCACATCACCACCACCACCACTACCACAGCCACCACCATCACCACCACCACCACCACCATCATCATCATCATCATCATCATCATCATCATCTTTAACATCATCATCAGCGGCTGCTGCTAATCCTATCACTATGAAAATTTGACGGGAAATTTACTACCGGTTTCTGTTGTTGTTTGATGATGATAACCCTGTGGTCTGTTCAAGCGTTCTGAGATCAAAGATTTCTTCAGAAACCATCAATTACGATTTATTTCTTTACGTAGAATGGCTCAGCACATTTCACGCTTTTGTTATTTAAACTATACTTTTCTTGTAGAAAAGACTCTGAGAGAAACGTTATAATCGAAAATTGCCTTGTGGGTCTGCAAAATAAACGTAGCATCTTACTTGTTTTTTTAAACCCTGCAGAATAAACATTTTTTTAAGATATTGGGTCCCGTTTTTATTCTTGTGCAGATGTAAGCCGGAAAACAAAATATACTCTCTACAAAGGAGAACGTCGTTAAAATACGAAGGAGGTTTCTACTCGATTTTTAAGTAAATATCGAGCGACTTCTTGTCAATCATTCAATGTGAACATTATAGAAACACAGAAAACATTTCACGCCTTACTTACAGACGAAAAAATAGATGATTGGTAAGTATGAAACAGAACGTTCTGACAACAACAGGGCGAAATCGGCACGAAAACGGTAACATTCTTAAAATAGTAACAACCCCATGCCAAAAATAATCAAAGTGCTGTAAGTGCTCCAGCATTCATCGGAACCTTGACGAAGTCCTCCATTCAGCTTCTCGGTGCCGAGGGTCAGTTTAAGATGCATTTGCGGATGATCGGTTTTCGTGAGTTCGAATTCCAGCTTCGCCAAACTCTGTTCGAGGATTAGTGGTTTAGTCCTTGCAACAAGTCAGTTCTCTCTCATCGCGGATCATTACTTTGACCGTGTTTCTGGGGGATTAAAAGTCAGTTGCTTGTAAAGAGTTTTGTGCATATACAAAGAGGAAAGTCCAGCAACGCATGGATATGTATTGATTTCGTATTATGACTGAAATAATACTGAAAACGGCGTAAACTTAACACCAAACAAACAAATGACGCATAAAACCTGACGATAGTTTTTATAAAGATCTATTTAAGTACAACCGAATCAACAGATAATGAACTATTTTGTCTTTGTTTATCTGTGTTATAGGAAGGATCTTGCGTGGCTCATTGGTAGAAGGGTAGAATTTGAAGGTTCGATCCTCAATTGATGCACGGTTTTTCTTGGGAGTGTCTTTTGGCAAGACTATTCAAAATCCTAGCCTTGTACTCGGAAAACCTAGGATATACATTAATAGGCAAGCTGTTACCGTCATATGATTTAAATAATGTTGAAAGTGATGTAAAACTCCATTAAATCAATTTCTGTCCAATAGTCGCACAAAAGATTACCGCATCGGTCGTCGCCGACCCTGCCGCTCCTTGTTTTACGGCTGCCATGTAGAAAAAAAAACAGCGTCAGTCATGTAATAATTCTAATACATCTTAGCTATGCTCTGTGGAAAGGGGGCTTGGTGCATCTGCAAAAAAGTATCGAACCAGTTCAGCCTGCGCAGTCCGCGCAGGCTGACCTAGGCCGAAACTTCTTGCTTTTGGTCATTTTTTTTTTTTTTGCATATCAAAGGACCAATGCATGATTCATTCGATTGTAAGATAAACTGGGTTTTATGGATCCAAAAGTTTGTGATGACTTGCTTGGTATAATGCAGCACGGAGATGCATTAAGCCCCCTTTTGCCAGAGCACCTCTCAATTATTTGTTGGACTTTAGTCCGATACAGTCATGCCTTCGGATATAGTGTAGCAGCAGTTATGATTGCTTCTGAACGTGCCACAGAACGTTGGGTATGAGTTTGGATCTATACCGTTTATTTGTTAAGTCAGGCCGACATGATGATTTCTATGGGGCGTGGGAGTCTTATATTCAGCCGTCTGAGAGGTCAAGTTTATATGTCACGCTCTGGCAAAGGGGGCTTAATGCATCCCTGCGATACCAAGCAAGTCATCAAAGTAATATGGAACCATAAAATCAATTTTGTATAACAACCGACTGAATTATGAGGTACACTGGTCCTTTGAGCTGCAGAAAATTGACCAATAGCAAAAGTTTCGGCCAAGGTCAGCCTGCGCAGCGTTGATTCAGATCAATCTGATTTTGGTCTACACTGCCCGCTACTTAATCCTAAATTATGACCAAAGAGGTCGATTTAAGGCAGAACTGTACTCTGAGGCCAAAAGAGAGAAGCAAAAGGTACATGAGCCATGCTCTGTGAAAAGGGGACTTAATGCATCTGCGAAAAGTATCGGCCGAAACTTTTCGCTATTGACCAATTTTGTCGATGTTCAAGGACCAGTTTACCACATGATTAGGGTCGGTTGTTAAAAAAAGTTAAAAAAAGTGGCTAAAATGGATTCATAATTACGTGATTGATACAATGCATTACTGACATGCATTAAACCCCCTATTGCCAGAGTGTAGTTCATATCTATTTGGTGGCGAAAGAGTTAATGCGATGATGCAGGCAAAAAAGAAAGACAATCTGTTTGTAATTAAAAGCCTATCAACTTTATCTTCGATACGCATCTTTGAAAGTAACCTACCGCTGTATTTTAATGTCTTTCTTTTGTTCTTGTTGGCAAATCTAACAAAGTTTAAAAGAAATTTATGAAGATATAAATTAGATTTTAAAATTTCTCAGGGTTTTTCATTTTTGTTGGATTTATTTTTAATTTTAATGTTACTTCTCTATATAGTTTAGAGTCTATGTTCTGAAATTTGTCGAGCGACTGTGTACATCGCCATCAGACTGATGTACAAGTTCGAAATATTTTTTCTGAAAGAAAATGGTAATTTCATTGTGTGATTGTTTGTTTGATCAAGGTTTGTATTCATTGATCGCTCTGGATTGTAATTCTAAATTCCATTTACTAGCCATCTGATTGCCTGAAACAGACTCTTGCTATAGTCCCATTATCTTCCGCTAGGTGGCATTTTTCAAATACATACCAATCTATTTGGGTATTCTGGGTACAAAACCAAACCACTTTTGAAGATGGCAACCGATGCAGAGATTTCAAAATAGAATATACATTTACCTAAAATAATGCTAGCTGCAACGATTCATCAAGCCATGGTTAGCTAGCATATAAATATAACCTATGCACCCATCATAAACACAGACCCTATAGGCCTGGAAAATAGCCTCGGTATATACGTCCAGCATTGTTGGGACATAAGTCTGTGAAAAACCATGCACAAATCTAGTTTTTAATCGAGCGGTAGACCGATTAGAGAGATGGAAAACTTCGGAAACCCGTCTACTCAGGGCAAACTGGTGTAACTGCAACTCGGAACAGCTTTTACTTACAGCGTTTTAACGCTTATACCTGCTGTGATGACCTTATTACAAAAACTACTTTTGACCCAGATAACCGCACTTTTGACCCAGATAAGCGCAGGAATAGTAATTAGCAGGCATTAAGTAATGTCAAGTAATACCATAATAACTTTTCAATTATGTAATAAACGGCGGTTACAATTTGTTTAGTATTGAAGTATATCATAATTACAGTATTATCAAAATCTCTGGCCAGCAAAAACTGGAGCAGTTTACTTTCAACACGATTATAAGAAATATGGTCAGTAATTAGCATCAACTTTATGAATGAAACGAGTGCGAATCAAGTGTATTGGGCGATGTGAACACATCTTGTAGTCGTCTGCTGTCCATGTCATTCGACAAATTTCGAGTGATCCGTTGATAGTTATACGTAGTTACGGGATCGGCCGAGTTGTGGCGAGTGCTCTCCGTATATGTAGCTGGTGTTGAAAAGATAATAGGTAATTTTGGTCTTGAGAGGAATAAAATCGCAACAGGAAACATTGCTTGAAACGAATTTGAAAATTTAGATTGCTCTGCCTAAGAGAAAACTGATGTAAATGCAACTCGTAACAGCCGTAAGTTTAAAATAGTAACCGGCTGGTCGTTTAATGTTAGCGAGGCGAAGCGTGTGAAGCTGTGGGGACAAAGGGTATAGAGTTGTGTAAAGGTTATGGCCCTCGCGGAGAGGCCATTACGTAAACATTTTCAGAATGGACTGGCGATTCATCGCTTGCAACCTTAGTACCCAGACTGTCCATTTGCAATACTGACTGATTACGCATCTTTCAGCGTATGATGTATTAACCCCTAGGCTGCTAAGTGCGACTCACTGACCTATTTTGCGGATAGTATAGATCAAGATCAGACTGCACCGAACGTGCAGTCTGATCTTGGATGTATACTGTCCGATAAGGAGATATTTCTTTTTCCAAAAAAGAATAAGTCTGACATAGAATTATTCGGGTTTTACCACCGGTTTGAAATTTCATTTCAATGTTTTAGCAGGATAAGGGTTGAATTGTTTTCACAGTCCCTTTTCCTCTCCTTCCAGCCATGGCACTACCATTTTACACTCACTTTCATGTTTCTTCTTGGTGAGTTTCTACAGACTGGAATCAGTCTGTAAACCCTTGACCAAACAATCCTGTGTGGCTTTGAAAATATAGTTGGAAAAACTGTATGTATTCAGCATGTTCTCTTTTTTCCACCGCGTTTTTCACCCATTTAAAAGATTTTCGAAATTTTGTCAAATAGAACATTTTCATCGAGGATAAAAAAAAACCTGAAACGGTTACACAAATAAGCTCACTTACTGTTATATTCTCCATATCTGATTCAACGGACCAGGGAAAAAGTCTTTGCAGAAAAATGCAGATTCAGACCAGACTGCTCAGAACATGCAGTCAGATCTTGGATCTGTCAAACCAGTTTTCCGAGTTATTCTACTCAAGACAGCAATGGTCCTGCAAGATTTAAGCTGCTTTTCTAAGCTTAACATGTCTATTTTAACAATTTAGCGCTCTAAGCGCGCAAATGTCAGCAACATGTTTGTCTCATCAGCTATTCCACATTTGTCGATTCTCATCCTTTCCACATTTCAGATAAAGAGATCAAGGCTACCGCAGTTATGTTCTTACTGATTAGAATAACTCAAATACAATTACCTTTGTTGGCTGTGGACAAGTAAAGTCACTTTTGAAGACAATAAAAGTTAAAGATCAGACTGTCCTTTGAACGCAATGCAGTTTAATATCACAGACGTTCATATCTTAGATCTAATTGTCTGTTTATCTGGGATGTATATGGAGGAAAAAAAAAAAAAACGACCATGAAATTGAAGCCTAATGTTTGATATTGTTTTCCTGACTGTAAAGGCTAGTCGATTAACTGAGTGTTTTAACTCTTAACCAAACTGTCCTTTGCTAATGCCCATGAGAAAGAAGTTGAAAACATTGTGAGAAATGGGGAAAATGCAGGTTACCATTTTCTCCTTTTCCCATGTTTTTTTACTTTTTCAACGATTCAGATCATCATTTGGTCTACATTTAATCGTCATGTGCAGATGCTTTTGATTTGGACAAGTCTAAAATTTTATCATTTGGTAAAGAGTTGACGGTTAGGGAGCTATTGGGTATCTACATTCTTTGAAAGTATAATGTAGGAGAAATTTGCCAGCAGACGTTTGGACTGGGCTATTTGGCTCGCTAAAAAATAAGTAGGACAGTTTGTCACGATGAATACGATGTTTTGTTCAAAATGGAAAAATGAAAGGCCTACAAGCAGCCAAAAGTAAACAATTCCAAAGTTATAATGCAGACATATGTTATACGGCTTTTATACGTTACAATACAGTTACCAAAGTTGCCATAGTTACAGAAAAGAATATATGTATTTTTTCACTCTTTTAAAGGGTTGGTAGGTACTACTGTTCATGATGAGTGGTATCTAAAACTTGATAATGGGTATTGCTGATCAGAATTGTCACATATCTTTTACGTTCTATTGCTGTCGGCTGGCAAACATAACTTATATTTTAACCAATCGTTAAACTACTAATTTGTAAAAGACAGTTTAAAAAAAGTGGGATCCTACGTAGCTCATTTGTAACGGTGTAGGATATTTTGTCCAATACATAGTTCAAACATCTACCATCTCATTTGTGATTTCAAACCACTGTAATTATTCAGTGTCGACCGATTACAGTGCTTACAGCACTTTGATTATTTCCTATTATTATATTATGTCTATATTAAGAAACCGTTTACAAAGATTTGCAGTAAATAACAGTGTTTGTTTAAAAAACTATTTTTCTTGTTCTAAATTATTAAATTTTTAAGAGATCTGGAACGAAAACAGGCTTGATTTATCCACAGACGTATGTTATTAGCCACTTTTCGCTTGCTACTTTTTAGCGGCAGAATTTTTAGTGTACGCACGTCGCATTGATATTTATCTTGTACAGGATAGTAATGCGTTACAGCAGAGAGGTCAGTCTTCTTAAAACATGATGCGTTGTAGCAGAGAGGTCATTCTACGAAAAATATGACATGCGCAGTCAACTGCTATAGTCTCTCATAGTAGAAGTATCGTTAAGCGGCTTCGACACTTAAAGTTGGCCCAGAGGACATTGATAAGCTTTCAATTATGACCGCAATGTTCCTCAAAACGGCGTTAAATACCTTCAAACCAAAGTCTTGGTTCTTAAATGAAGATGACGAACACTATCTGGTATAGTGCCAGGTTGCTCTACGTTTCCGCTTAATGCACATGATATGGAGTGCAATTACGAAAGAGAACAGTGCCCAACCACAAGTTTTAATGTTGTTTTCATCATAAGAGTAATTCTTTTGAGTCTTAGATTTGTTGTCTATTAATGATTCCTTGATAATCTTGTCTGTTATACAACTTGTGTTCCGTCTTTTTTGTTTTTCGATAGGTACATCTTGCACCAGAGGCAAATTCGTCTCTGATGGTTTGAAAATAAACCCTGAGCCTGTTTATTTCAACTTTTCTGCTTTTGCCCGACGATCCATGATCGAACCGCATGTTGTGTGCAGAGGCATGCTCGCCTGCTGGCTTGATCCTCCGACTGCTTGATAAACGAAAGGGATATCTCCACTAGGTAAGGCAACAAAGCAACAATTACAATTTCAAGGCCGTTTAATTTGTCTTCTGACACACATTCACTTTGGACAAGTCTTAATTTGTCTTAAATTTGTCGTCTGATACAGAGTAAAGCCAGAGTAGTCGTGTCCTGTGTGATACTGGTCAACGCAGTGTTACTTACTACTTGACGTGTGGGCCGATCTGAGGTTCGCTGTCTTGGTGATCATGATTTGAATTCTAAGAATCTCAGGAGGTAGAAGAAACCCGTCCTCAGCACGTTTATTGCCTTCAGGCGCCAAATGTACATTCGATTGAAGGGTTTGTATCCAAAGACTTTGCTAATTTGATAGTTACCCGGTCTTTTCCAACAATTCTTGAACCTTTTGATTTCAGGAAAGAAGCGAAAGCAAAGTTAATTTGTACTAACGCATCTCTGTTTTGATCAAATTATTTAATGTTCTCTCACCGCACGAACCATTAAATAGACGGTTACTACGTGAATCACAATTTTAACTGCCTTTCCCGTTTCCATACAAAAACATTTTACATTTTGAGTGAAATATTTCTGGAAGCATTATGGAAAAGGCAGCGATTCCCTATTAGAAGCAAAAGCTTCCTTCCAAACAATGTTTTAATGACATTCATAGGTCATGTTCCATGTCCTCTGGTGTTTAACCTTTGTGGCACTTGTTCTGCTCCGTGGTGTATCTAAAGCTTTCTTCAGTAGCCATGGGAAAATTTGGTTATAATCTTGAACTCTTTGCCATTACCCTTTACGAACCGACAACATTTTTGACTTGTCAAAATTGAAAGCATTTGCAGATGGCAAATTAGATGTAGCCCAAACGTTGGAATTTATCAATGATAGGATAGAAAACGTTTTGGGAAAAGGAGAAAATGCTGGTTCGCAGCATTTTCTCCTTTCTCCAAAATGTTTCCAAAGGCCCTTTTCAACAGGGCCATTAAAACTGGGGATTGTGTGGTAAAGTGTTAAACTTAATTATTAAAGACCACAAAACAAACGGTCTCATAATCGTAGTACAGCTTGACCTTGACATTCAAGAGTTGTCCGTACTTAGCGAAATATAACAGAGGACACCATAGCAGAGCCTGTCTCTCCGAAAGTCAAGTGTACTTCTCCACATCTTGGGGTAGCCTAAACTGAAAGTTCCTAGAAAAATAACGTACATAAGCAAAGCTACACTCATTAGAAAAGGAGAGCCGTTTACTTGATACAGTGGAATGAAAACGTTTTGGTGTATGTTAATGGGGATCGTGTGGTTTTCAGAACTTTTTAGTGGGAAATTCCTCGTGCCTGCGAAAGGTTTAGTGTAAAAATGCTGATCGGAAATACGTGTGGTGTTCTGTATGGTATAACAGTCATTGTGAGTATAGTAGTATATAATTATTGTTGTTGATATTGTACTTTTCATTTATTTTCCGTTGATGTGTAAAATAGATCATGTTCAACGTGCAGTCTTATTTTTGATCTACACTTTTTGAAAGCAATTCAGAAATTTCGTTTAGTACATCTTCAAAATTTCTGTAAATTCGAGACTTAGAAATTTATTGGTAGTATGTTTAATTAATGCTATTTATTTTATTGTGCACTTAGGTAAAATATATTTTGCGGAAGGATAAAATCTCATATACCAGAAAACCAGAAGTAACTTCGATTTTTCAACAGATGGAGTTAGACCAGTTATTGTAGTATAATCCTTTTAACACACCAGCAACAAACTGTCAGCAGACTATCTTGAAAACTTCTTTGTAAAATAGAAATAACAGCATGAATGAAGGCCTCTTAATGCTATACAAGGGCTGTCCGAAAAGTTTCATAACAAGTCACATTTTCTGTTTAAAACCACGTATATGTGAAAGGAAAAAATGTTCGTTACAAGCAATAACCCTTTGTCACAATGTCACATAGGACAGTGCAGGCTGACATGGATGGAAGCTTTTTGCTATTTGTAAAACAGTCTCCACGTTCAAAGGCCATTATGCGTCCAGACTCTGTCAATAGTTAGACTAAATGGATTTTATGTATCCATAGTCATACGATGACTTGCTCGGAACAATACATCACGGAGATGTATTAAGTCCCCTTTTCACAGAACATGGCTAAATTATGTACAAAAAGTTAGAATACAGTGCAAAGGGGAACAAACCTGAGGCTAATGTAATACTTTAGGCAGACGACCTTTGTCTCGTCACGCATAAGGTCATTTTTTTAAAAACACTGTAGTAAAAGAAGAAAATATGATTAACACATTTTACAATCATTTTAGTCCTCCTCGTGATGGTAAACTAACAGTGAGTTGGCAGATATTTTCCATGACATTCCTTATTCTGTCCGTTCTCTGTTTCTTTCAGCTTCTCACGACGCCAAGTCCAAGTCAAGGTATGTTCGACATTATAAACTCTATTGCTATTGGTATTTGACCAGTAGAATATTTAAACTGGTACCCGTTGTAGATATACATATTACAACCGGTACAGGCTATTATGTTGTTGCTTTTCACTGGGCTAAATGTATATCGACGATTGGCCAATCCGAATCTTACACATTTCCAGTTTGGTTGTATAGGTAAAACGGCGATTTTTTTGCACAATTTGAAATTGGTAATCGAAACTAAAATAATATTAGCAGAAATAAACATAAAAAGGTGATACCAAAAATACAATTTACTTATTTGTGAGCTAAAAGTATTGGAAAATCTACTGCTCAGGAGGTCAGAGTGACCTCCCCTGAATCTCTATTAGTCTAGCGACATCGCTGCTCTAAAACTAGACGGGCAGAATTCCGCCCGTTTTTAGTAGCCTGTACCGATCCCTATACACTTGCTGTGTCAGGGGAGGTAACCAATCTATAGAATATTATTGTCTTTTTTCCCCGTGTCACAAGACTCCAGTTCATGTTATTCGTTTTCACGTGTTCCGAATTTAGACATGTACCAGAACAAATAACACAAAGGCGAAATATGATGAAGAAGATAATAAATCAGCAATGTTCTGTATAAAGGAAGCTGCACAAATTATCGACCCAGGTAAGCCTGCGCGGGTTATGGGTCGGAACTTTATGCTTATTTGTAAATTTTTCTCGTGTCCAAGGACCATCCTATCTCATGATTCAGTTGGCTTTGGGGCAAAACGGATCCGTAATTATGTAATGACTTGCTTGGCATTATGCATCAAGGAGATGCACTAAACCCCCTTTTGCCAGAGCGTAGCTCAAATTGATTTTGGAAAATAATTTGTGATTTGCCAATTTTCCCACAATTTGCTCAAAAGCCTGCGACTGTTAGGATGTAAAAAGTAGTACTTGCATGGTAGTTTGATAAATTTCTGCCAAAGTAATTGCTCCATCTTAATTCCTTGTCAAAGGACATAAATCACACACTTCTATTTTGAAAGCATTTGCAGACTACAAATTAACTGTTGCTCAAATGATGATAGTTGTCTTTAAAAAAAAAAACACGATGTAATGATGGGGAAAAGAGAAAATGTTTGTCACCAGCATTTTCTACTTTTCCTAACAAAGTTTCAAAGCTTTTTGGTAGAGGATTAAGAAGAGTCAATAAGTCAACGCGATCCTAGATCCTCTACAACTACAAAAAATTAACGCTGCACTTAACCCGTATCCTGCTAAATAAGTGAAATGAAACTTTTAACCCTTTCCCAAACGATAAATTTCAGACTGGTCCAAATTGAAAGAGTTTGCAGACGACAGTTTTAAATTTGATGAAAATGGCAGAAAGTTCTCAAAAAGGGTAGAAAACACCGTGGGAAAAGGAAAAATTGCTCGTTACGAGCAATTTCTCCTTTTCCCACAGTGTTTTCAAAAGACTTGTACTGCAGACACGTGAAAACCAGGGCTTGTTTGGGAAAGGGTTAAGCCAATAGTAATAACCAAGATTTTTCTATTTCAAAGGTATTTCTCCGAGAAATATATATTCTTTTATCGGACAGTGAGGATCCAAGATCAGACTGCACTTTCTGTGCAGTCTGATCTTAATCTACACTGTCCGCAAAAGGTCACTTAGTCACACTTGGCATCGTAAGGGTTAAGAGTAGAATTGCAAAATAGCATTTTTCCACGGCTGTAAAAATGACTTCCATAGTTGTTTGAAGTACGAACAGAAAAAAAAAATTGGCAGGTGTAAAAAGGGGCATGAGCATGCCTGATATTTATTGGCAATAAAAAAAAAAGCTATTAGATAGGTGAATTTTACTGGATGGAATCTGAAAAAAAAAAAAGCACAGAAGCCGTCATTCATTCGCTTGTATAAGAGGCAATTCTAAAAAAAAAACATTATTTTGAGTAGTTTGGCTTAAGATTCAACCTTAATAAAACTCATGCTGGCAGCCTATAGAGAATGAAGTAAAATATGTTCTTTATGACCTCTGTTAAGAACAGAACTGATTCTGGCGAGATATTTTTTTTAATAGTACTATTAATTGTTTTTCCATTATATGTCGTAAACGAAAAACTGTTGCGAGGTTGGATTTGTGACGTGGTTTGACGGGATAGGAATATTTAACCTTATCTTTTGTTAACCTTTTTGCAGACAATGTGTATCAAGATCAGACTGCACAGAACGTGCAGTCTAATCTTGGATCTACACTGTCCGATATGGTGACTTTTTTCCCAGCAATAAGCACTTTGTAATCGCAGGGTTTCGGTATATACATGTACTATTAGCTTGAAATCTTCATTCTATTTATTTAGCAGTTTACGGGTTTTGACATTGGATACGTTGCAAGGTTTATGTCCATACTTTAAGTAGAACAAAAATTCAGAATTTGTAATGCTATTTAGAGCAGCAGCAGAGAGAGTGAGAGACGGAGTGAGTTGGAGAGCGAGTAATCCCACTTAAAACTGGGAAAAAGGTTTAAAAAAGTTGAATGAAAGGAACGACAGAAAAAAGAGTCAAACAAAAGACCGACAGGTATAAAATTCGGAACACTATACAAGATATAAAAGTGTTACTTTGATGCGAGGACGTTTTAATTTAATGTTACTTAACTTTGATTTGCTCAAAGTCTCTTTGTAAATGAATAGCTGTTTATCAAGTTTTCCAGCTGGCTTAATCAGTCAAAAGGAATTTATTCGGTTGTCTGCAAGGTAAGCAGATATAATTAGCACCGATTTCATAATTCAGAGCGCGCAAGCTTGCAATTTCTGCATGTCAGCATTGTGGGTTTATCAACATTAGTTAGTCCCAAGTTTGTCTGTCACTTTTTTTTTTGTTTGGTGAACTGTTTTTTTTTAGTGCTGTTATGAATTATGCTGAAGTCAATTTATCGTAGAAAGATACAGATGTCGTTTCACAAAGCATTAGCGCAGAAATTAAGAAATATTTTCCATTAGGTCCGTAAATATGTTTTTTGTGGACGTTACGCTTTTCTCAGTGGCTATGCAAGAAAACGACCCAAGCAGGGTCGGTATTCACCAACCATTCATAAGAATTTTCTTTGTCTGATCTCAAAAAAATTTTAGATTGGAAGTAACACAACTTCTGATTGGCTAAACCATTGGTTTAGCCAATCGGAAGTTGTGTTACTTTTATATTTAGAACATTCTTCAGAATAGGGCCAAGAATATTCTTAGGAAGGTTGATGAATACGAACCCAAATGATGATTTTGAGGTAAATCTAAATATGTTTTTACTTCGCTAATGCCGAGAACTAACCAAATGACGCACAAAGTCGACTTTTCTCGGATCTCTAAGGAGCAGCTGTTGAAACCGTTGGTGGAAAGGAACAAGGGCTCGTTACAAACCATTGCAAATTTTTGTACATATGTTACATTTAGGTAAGAAAAAAAAAACCCTTTTGATTCCTTTGAGTCACTCTGACTAGGTAATGATTTCTTTAAAAACAGGCATTTGGCTCGTAAATTGCTTAAGAAGGATAAAAATTTTCAGCCAATAGTAAATATCAATTTGCCAAGTAACAAAAAACGATTTTCTTGAACCAGAAACATTGTTTTTTTGTAATTTTCACGTGGTATTGATGATGAAAGGCTATGGTACACTAGAAAGTATTAGAGCCTTGCTTTGTTGAAACGGGGCTTAAGGCATCTGCAAAAAGTATCGATGCAGGTCAGCCCGCGCAGTCAGCGCAGGGGACTGCACAGGCTAAGATGGGTCAAAACGTTTTGCTGTTTGTCAATCGTCTATATGTCAAAGGACCATTCTGCCTCATGAGGCTTCAGTCTGTTGTTAAGCAAAATGGATTTTATGAATCCATAATTACAGTATGTTATGACTTTCTTGGTAGCATGCATCAAAGAGATGCATTAAGCCTCCTTTTGCTAGAGTATGGCTCATTAATCATTGTTTGCTATTCAGTGGCCTGCAATAAAAGGACATGGTAACGAAGTTTTCTCCTTCGTAGGATCGTTATTGGTAGCATATAGAAAACATAACTACAAAGTAGCTTGTCATGAAAATATGAGCCATGCTCTGTGAAGAAGGGACTGAATGCATCTGCAAAAAGTATCGACCCAGGTCAACCTGTGCAGTCCGCGCAGGCTAACCCTGGCCAAAACTTTTTGCCATTGTTCTGTTTTATGCATCTTGATTCAGTCGGTTGTTAGACAAAAATGGACTATATAGATTCAAAATTGTCTTGAAACTTGCTTGGTATCATGTATCACGGAGATGCATTAAGCCCTCTAGGGTCAGAGCATTGCTCATATATCCGTTCATTACTTGTGATAAGTATTTTTTTTCTGTTGATTTTCAATACTGATGACAAAACGTAATGCATTTTCTAGCTGACCCTATCTGTAATGGAACCTATAATGAACAAGTGTTTCCAAAGCTGTACCACGAAGGGGCACCAGCAGATTTACAATTCATCAAAGACTATGACGTGTTAACTCTTGTGTTCACATGGCGCCAAGAACATTTAAAGATCATTCTCGAAAGACATGATATTGCCTTGGACAAGTCGGTTGTAGAAATACACGAGGATGTGGACAACATAGACACCGAAGAATTAGACGATCACAGAGTACATTTTCAGGGCCATGTGGTTGGTGCACAGTTTAGTTTTGCGGCCATTTCCATTAATAGCCGTGATATGGTAGGTATCTATACGACTGGCAGTTGCTCACTTTTCAGGGCTATGTGGTTGGAGCACAGTTTAGTTTCGCTGCCTTTTCCATTAATAGCCTCGATATGGTACATATCTTCACAACTGGCAGTTACTCCCTGAAAGCCAACAAGCCATGGACGAGGCTGCCCATTCTGCTCAGACTGATGTTTGATCTATATTATCATAATTTATATTATATGATATTTTGAAATAATATTTTTAAAGATGAATTATTTAGGCCTGCATTCCAAGTTTAGAATTAGTTATGTGAAGAAGAAGAAGAAGAAGAAGAAGAAAAAGAAGAAGAAGAAGAAGAGGAAGAAGAAGAAGGAGGAGAAGAAGAAGAAGAAGAAGAAGAAGAAGCAATTGTTTATTTTCAAATTAGGGACTTGCACCAGTGTAGCCAATAAAATGATTGTCTCATTGTTTTGCACCTTTCATCCTAACATTTGCTAAGAATGGTCATAGTGCGCAAAACTTCTATTTACATACTGTGTTAGTCTGGCTTCTGTATATTCTGAGGCACGTGACCTACTTCAAACAGAAGTCATTGTGTGGAAAGGAAGAATTTTATCTGAGCTAATAGCGATTAAAAGATGTGGAGTGACTGTAATTACTGGTATGAATTCGTCTTGGAAGTTATAAAAAAATTACGTAGTGTTTGCTTCATTTGGCGTCATTTTCGATTTTGCAGACTGGGTATGTACAGTTTGACGGAGAAGGTATATATATAGAATCGTTCCATAGTGAAAGTGCTCGAAATTCCACAGTTCTAAATGAACACAGTGTACTTAGTTGTGACCGTAAACCATTAATCGTGAAACATCATCGTGTGCCTCGAAGAAACAACTTCCGGAAGCGGTAAACCTTATGCTCATGTTGTCTTCTCTCGTCTCCTATCTTTTTTGCCTGCACGTTTTCTTGTCTCTTGTCTTTCGATGCACAACATAAATAAGCTATGCTCTGTGAAAAGAGGGGGAGGGGCCTACTGCTTCTGCAAAAAGTATCGACCAGGACAACCAGCGCGGACTGCGCAGGCTGTCCTGGGCCGAAACTTTTTTGCTATAGGTTAATTTTCTGCGTGTGAAAGGACCAGTCTATCTCATGATTCAGTCGGTTGTTAGACAAAATGGATTTTACGGATCCGATAAAAGGCATCATGAAGATATATTAACCCCCTTTTAACAGAGCATGGCTCAAATGAAAGGAGCACATGGAGGACAGGAGAAAAAATATTGCAACAAACCTGAAACATTCAAAGTAAGTAATAAAGTAAATGAATAAGAAAGACACGTGCCGTCAATAAAAAACTGATTACCTTGTCGAGCACCAGGTGGCCTTGACCTAGTTGATTAAACAGATAGTTACCTTTATCAGTTTTAAAATGCAAGGACGGATGAAAATCTGATATACTCCAGACACATCTAGCCAATTAGGATCGTATTATACTCATGCAACAGTAGACATCTTGGTTCATTCGTTTAGGGTCAATAGCCAGACAAAATTTTTTCTTGTGGCTTTCATCGCTGAATCATCACCGCAGGAAACAATCTTCAGCACACGACTTATGCTCTGGAAAAAGGGGGTTTAAAACATCTCCGTACTAGTACCAAGCAAATCATTACATACATTTAATTATGGATCCATAGAATCCATTTTGTCTAATAACTAACTGGTTTACGAGGTAGACTGGTCCTTGGACTTTCAAAAAGTTTACAAAATTTAATATAAAAAAAATTCGACCCACGCCTGCCTTTGCGTACTGCGCAGACTGACTTAGTTCGATACTTTTTGCAGATGCGTTAAAACCTCTTTTCACAGAGCATGGCTCATATTAATATTAAAATGTTTTTTATGAGAAAAACAGGAACCTGTCTTTACGAGCAAATCTTATTTGTTGACAAGATGTTTTGATAAGTGGTATGCTGAAGCACAAAAAATCGCCTGCAAGGGGTAATGATTAAACCTGCATGCCGTACATTGTAACTTTTTGACTACACAGCTCTACCGAACCTGCTAAAATTGCGTATGTTTAAGTATTGGAGACTTCCAAAAAGAGAACGAAAATGTGCGTTTATCGCATAACTACCATTGTTTTCAATATAATACAGCCATTACGAATTTTCTTATCTTACACACGTTTTAGACAAGCAAATAGTGCCGTACTTGATCATACGCCCCATTTCTAAGATATTATTGACCAAGATTTTTTGCGATATTAACTGTCAAACTAGGGGATCCTGACATAGCTGCGAAGTTTATCATCTTCAGAATCAAAACAAAAACATTATATGCAAATTTCTTTGGAACTATTTTTCGTCCATAATATACGGGACAAAGAAGCGAATAGGCTTCGTGTACATTTCAATACGCATGTACATGTATACCTATGTTTTGACACAACTATAATTCTTGGAATACAGCTATGTGATAAAATTAAACTGGCACTCGTTGGCCTTTGAAGTAAACCTTTATTTAACTCGTCTGCAAAAAAAAAAAAATATGAAGCTCGCTAAAGGCTTATTAACGTTCATTTTTAAAACTCTTTAAATAAAAATTTTATCTCGAATGCCGACTCATGTCAAGACCTATTTATATCATACAGGATTCGACGGGCTCCAGGTGACTACACAAAGTTCTTGGAGGTGTTACTGGTTGCTGATACGACAGTAGTACAGACAGTAGGTCAAAGCCGTGTGAAGACTTATTTGCTTACTTTAATGAATATTGTAAGTCATATTGACAATATATGTAAGTTATAGCAA
Source organism: Tridacna gigas (assembly GCA_945859785.2). Taxonomy (NCBI): domain Eukaryota; kingdom Metazoa; phylum Mollusca; class Bivalvia; order Cardiida; family Cardiidae; genus Tridacna; species Tridacna gigas. The sequence goes on from OX244030.2 coordinate 27,392,076, forward strand.
ATTATGCGTGTACGCTATTTACTCCAGGAAATTAAGGTACCGGGGTGCTTAGAAAATACTTTAGGCTATGCCATAGATAATGCTTTAAGCAATCTGTCTGATCTCTTTTTTTTTTCTCCGAGATTTTAAGGTATAAACGAACTTTCAGTTTGAAGATATGTTCTGTTACCTCGAAGTGCTCAGAATAATTTATAGATAACTAAAGGTAAACGAGAAGGCTCGGAGAAAATGCTTAAGGTCATAGCATACCCAGTTAAAAACAATACATTTTGTATACCAAGCAAGTCATCACATAATTATGGATCCAAAAAAAAAATCCATTTTGTCTGACAAAATGCTGAATATAGTGGTAAAATGGTTACTTGGCCATGCAGAAAATTGCCCAATAGCAAAATGTCTCGACTCATGTCAGCCTGCGCGGACTACGCAGGCTGACATTATTCGACCTTTTTGAAGATGCATTAAACCTCCTTTTCACAGAACATGACTCACTCTAATATTTCCGTCTTTTTAGGTGAACGAAATCTACCACGATCCCACTTTGGACGTTAATATAGAAGTTGTGACAGTGAAGATTATTTACATGGACAAGTCAACGGTACGTTCGGGTAATATTTTTGGAGATGCTTCTCGAGGTGAAGAGGCTACCCTAAAACAAGGTTCCAATTTAGCAACTGAAGCCGCTATTCTCGATCTTTGCCTGAATTCTTTCATACCAAATTAACTCATGTAACCCTTGGGCTGCTAAGCGCGACTCAAGGACCTTCTGCGGACAGTGTAGATTAAGATCAGACTGCACAAAACGTGCAGTCTGATCTTGATCTACACTGTCAGATAAGGACAGATCTTTCCCCCCAAAATACCCTTGAAAATGCAAAATTTGAGTGTCTACTACTAGTTTCAAAGTTTAATTTCATTTATTTAGTAGGATAATGGTTTAAATGCAACACTATGTTGTAGGTTGAAATTCATCCGGATGATAGTTGGTTTGGATCTGATTTAACTTTTATTTAATTCATTGTCATTCCATTGGATGTTGCACACACTTTCGTTAAAGTGACATAAAGTTTTCGAACAGAAAATGATACAAAAAGTTCATCAACGCAAATATAAAAGTCACATGATTAATATTGAGTATGGGGCTCTCCTGAAAGAATAGGACAACATCCCACAGCATGGAATAACCTCACAAGTCTTGTCAAAGAGACGCAGCTAGGAAGTTTTTTATAAATGCGATGGTTGTCCATACTCGATATTAATCATGTGACTTTCTGATATGCGCTAGGGAACCTTTTGTATCATTTTCTGTTTGAAAATTTAAAATGATTTTTCACGAAATTTTGTGCGTTATTCAATGAAATAACAATGGATTGAATCACAGGTAAGTTGGATCAAAACTTGTTATTTTCCTGTAGATTTTCAACCTACGACTAGTGTTGCATTTTTAAATGCTTTGAGTGTAATAGATTGAATATCTGGACTCGAGTTATTTTGATTCAGCAAGATGAATCGATTGATTGATTGATGGTGCGAAACTGTTAAGCTGCTTTATAATCAGCTCGTCCAGATCATGTAAGAGTGAAAACTCTTGAACATTTCGTCGAAAGTGATCCACTTCCTGTCAGAGGTATATTAATGGCTAGATCTGGCGGAAGAATTGATTTATGAGCTATGCTCTTGCAAAAGAACTTTTAATGGATCTCCGTGATGTATTATACCAAGCCAGTCATCACATAATTTTAGATTCATAAAATCCATTTTGTCTAACAACAGGCTAAATCCTGAGATAGAATGGTCTTTGGACATGCTGAAAATTACCAAAAGCAAAAAAGTTTCGGTTCAGGTAAGCCTGCGCGGACTGCACAGGCTGACCTGGCCGATACTTTTTGCAGATGCATTAAAATCCTTTTTCACAGAGCACCACTCATTTAATCAACTTTATTGACATTTTAATAAATAAAAGTTATCTAGTGAAACAAGTGTAAGGAAAATGGATGATGTAGACACGTATCAACGAGCTTCTCTAGGCCTGGCCTCTCTGCAAAATACAACTAAAGTTGCATATGGCCTCATAAAGGGTTCGAAAGGATTTGTTCCCGATCATTTCTTGCATTATTTAATTCGACATGACACTATGTACTTTAGGAAGGTCATGTGATAGTCAAGAGTGACCCACAACGGACAGTGGATCAGTTTTGTTATTGGGCCAGCACACAGTCTTACAGAAGCAGACGATATGCTAGAGAAACAGCGGGATCAAATCATGACGCAGCCGTCTTGTTGACCAGGCACAAATTCACAGCTGCAGGTTGTATAGTTATTGTTTCTGTTGTAAATTTTAGTTCCTAGATACAAAGGCCGTATTGTCCTGCAGGAAACTGCTTTGAAAGCTCGGCAATTTCATCTTTTGCCATTTTTTTATGTTTGACTGCATGCAACTTGCAATTGAGCCATGCACTGTGAAAAAGGGGTTTAATGCGCAATCTGCGCAGGCTGACATGGGCCGAAGCTTTTCGCTATTTTGAAATTTTCTGCATGTCAAAAGATAATTCTACCTTTTGATTCAGTCGGTTGTTTGTCAAAATGGATTTTATAAATCCATAATTAGGTGATGTCTTGCTTGTTAGAATGCATTACGGAGATGCATTAAGCCCGCTTTTGCCAGAGCATGGCTCATTTATGTTTATCATCACCTTACTAGGTGCTTCCGTTTGCAGCAAATCTGTATCATGAGGTAGGCGTAATGAGGACAACTGGAGTGGCAGATTTTGAAAAAAGAAAGGTTTTTCCCAAACTTGCATTATATTGTACCATTGAAGCAATTTATATTAAGTAGCCACAGAATAAAACAAAGTTGAAAAATGACTTAAATTTAAGTATACCCCTACTTCTGGAAGGGGCTGGTGTTTTTCATTTAAAGGTTTCTAGTATTGATTTCTTTTCAAACAACATGTTAGACAAGGCTGAAAGCAGTTGTTTTTATTTCTTATCGGTATAGTTTAGTTACTCTACTAGCAATACAGATGAGGCAAACTGTCTTGCCGAAGCACATTTTCACCGTCCATTACCTTGTCTTTAATTTCAGGCTTTGCTCCCATCACAGGCATGTGTGTGCCAATGAGAAACTGCGCATTTGTAAAGGACGATGGATTTACTAGCGCTTTTGTGATTGCCCACGAAGTTGGACATATGTAAGCTACCTGAATACGTGGCAACAAAATCTTCAAGTTTGTCTCATAGTAATCAAAGTAAATAGACCTAACCTAAAGGCCGATGTCCTAGATCCCAGTAAAATGAAACAGATATTTCGAGTCAGTACTGAAAATCATACTAAAAATTTGAAACCAGGATTTTTTTTGTGTATGGCACAATGTAGTGTAACGATGAGTCGGGTGTTGATCTTTTTGATCATAGAATGTGTCATTGGAACTTGATGAGGTATCAAAAATGCCCTTCAACTGTATAAATAAATATATCATCTGCTTATATCGAAGATCCTTCTACAATAATTATCTGCATAATTGAGCTGTTATAGTCGACAATCATTTAACCCTTTACCACACAATCCCGACTTTTAACGACCCTGAGAAAGAGGCCTTTTGAAAACATTGTGGGGAAAGGAGAAAATGCTGGTAACCAGCATTTTCTCCTTTTACGACATTGTTTTCTTACCTATCAATGACAGATTTTATCATTTGGGCCACCTTTAATTTGTCGTCTGCAAATGTTCCAATTTGGACCATTCTAAAATTTTTTCGCTTGGTAAAGAGTTAAATGACGTTTCAGATTTCAAGCTCCGAGAGCTGTCATCTGATTGGCCAAGAGAGGTTGTCCGACACAGTATGCTCAAGCCAATAATAATTTATCTTGAAAAAGAGACTAAAAGCCAGTGAAACCTCCTATATTGGTGTCAGGAGCGTATTAGTTTCAACCTTCTCAGTGTACATCATTTGTAAAACAAGGTCTATAACCCCCATCAACCAGTCAATGATTGCCTCCCCAAAACCCTCGAAGTTATCTCCAAGATGCTGGTAATTCCAAAAGTTGATCAAACTCTGCTTTGGATTCGAACCGAGAACCCCTGATGGGCGCGGCTGATGTTCCATAGATTTCTATAAGCCGGATGCCATAAACTGGCCATCCACCTGGATCAATCAATCAAACTTGAATCACATCATTCACAGTCCTACGACCTGACCACTGTACCACGATAGCAGGTACACTACTGGCAATGTAAAATAACAAATATGTTCACAACTTATGGCATGTGTTCATGTTTTCAATGAGACAGTATTAGTAAAAATACCGCAATCACGTTTGCATTATATACATCTATAAATGAGTCGTGCTCTTTGAAAAGGGAGCTTAATGCATCTGCGAAAAGTATCGACCTAGGCCAGACTGTGCAGTCCGCGCAGGCTAACCTAAGCCGAAACTTTTCGCCATTGGTCAATTTCCTGTATGTGTAAGGTCCAGTCTACCTCATGATTAAGTAGATTGTTAAAAAAGTGGCTATCATGGATCCATTATCATGTGATGACTTCCCTGGTATGATGCATCACGGAGATGCATTAAGCCCCCTTTTTCCAGAGCATTGTTGAAATTGTTAATTGTTATATTTTCTTTGTTTCAAATTCTATTCCCAGCTTCGGCCTAATGCACGATGGACATGGAAATCATTGCTACGGCCGCCAATATACCACGAGCATCATGGCGACGATGGTCCAGTCCGCCTTTAACAGATACTGGTGGTCCGAATGTAGCAAAACTCGCATGCATGAGGTCATCGGGTATGTTTATTCTTTAACCTTGGCAGCGCCATCGGCGAAACAGCGACACCCGCAGACGGTACAGATCGAGATCAGACTGCAAAGTACGTGCTGTCTGACTTTTTTACTATACCATCCGCTTGTTTAAGCAAGAATGGTAGATAAAAATCTTTCTGGTTTATAGAGGATTGTGTTTTTAGCCATCAAAAAGATCGAGTTTATATATTAGGCGCTAAGAGAGGTCAATTGTGTTACTTCAGTGAAATGTTGTGGATAACTATAACTGAGCCAAAACTCTAGCAAAATAGGGTTTAATGCATCTCCGTAATGCTTTATACCAAGCTAGACATCACATGATTATAGATCCGTAAAATCCATTCAGTCCGACTAATGACTGGATGTTGAAGTAAAATGATCCTGGACATGCATGCAATTTACAAATAGCACAAAGTCGGCCTGTGTCAGCCTGCGCGGACTGCACAGGCTGACATTGGTCGATACTTTTTGCAGATGCATTAAGCCCCCTTTTCACAGAGCATGGCTCAATTATTGGTGCAGACAATGAAAGTCTGTCCCTATTGGTGGTACCTAACACACGATACAAGGAAGTGTCTGATTGCAGCCCTGGATACATCGTCGGTACACTGAATATTTAAATAGGGCGTCAACAGAGTGTCTATCGTATGGGCTGTCGACTCATTGGTTTGATTGAAAAAGCCATAGATACAGGATTCGTTCGTTGTTTTGACTTTGTGTAGAAGAGATAGCAGCAGGTAGCTTGTAAAAAATGTTTTGCTCAGGACTGATAAAAGAACGTGAAGGGTTCTTTGATAATTGCAATGGTATCTGAGGTTGACTGATAAAGGAACTTGAAGGGTTCTTTGATCATTGCACTGGTATCTGAGGTATAACTGAAGTTCAGATGAAATTGATATTAAACACCAAAGAAACAAACAAACATACTGATGACTTCTTTCTTACAGAAGTCTGACTTGTTTAAACAATAATCCACGTCACGTGATAAAGGAAAACTTGCCGGATCCGATCGGGCTCAACTGGTCTTTAGATGAACAGTGCATGTTTGAGTTTGGGTCATCATCTAGGCATTGCAAAATTGTAAGTTTCTTTTTCACCTCTGTTATAGCAGTATCACCAGTTTATAACGATAAACAGTATATATGAGCCATGCTCTGGCAAAAGGAGGCTCTATGAATCTCCGTGATGCATGATACGAAGCAAGGCATTACATGATTATGGATCCATAAAGTCCATTTTGTCTAACAATCGACTGAATTATGGAGTAAGCTGGTCCTTGGACCTGCAGAAAATTGATCAATAGCACAAAGTTTTGATCAAGGTCAGCCTGCGCGGATTGCACAGGCTGACCTTGATAGATACTTTTTGCAAATGCATTAAGCCCCATTTTCACAGAGCAGAGCACGACTTATATAGTTTTAAAAGAAACATTACATCATGCTTAAAAAAAAAAACAATGAATGTGATTTCTAACCTCATCCAAATTGATACTTAGGTGCACCATAAACTGGAACCAAGAGTGACTCTCAAAATGAAGGTTGTTTGTGTCGAGACATGGTAGAGGTTTTGTACGCTGATTACTTGCTTATGGGATTCTTTGTTCCCTTGGTCTTACTATTAATAGGCTAGGTATATTTGGGGGCCGTGTAAAAAAGGTTAAGGCTGCATAAGATGCTTCAAGTTCGTTTCACAATGACAACATTTGTCTTTTGAGAAATTCGAGGTCGAATTAAGTGTTGTACGAACACTTTAACCTTGTTCCAATACTTTACAGTGTGAGTGAGTAGATCCTATCATCATCTGACTCTTTATTTTATTGTGCTAGGTTCAAAACAGATTTAGCAATGTAACCATTAAACTGCCAAATAAATAATACTTTAGTGAGAGTATCTCAGAAATGCCTTAAAGAATATCAGAGTGAAGATCGAATAGAATAATTTACACATCATGTTAATTTCTGTACTATTAACAAAATCAAAGTGCTCTAGATAACACGTAAAGTTATCATCATAACACGCAGATTTGACTTAAATACCACGTACAGTGCTTGCAGCGCTTTGATTTTACTGTTTTTTTCTCGTTTTTTTTTTTCTCAGTTTAGATCTATCGATCCCTGTTCACAGATGTGGTGTACAGACGGACATGCCTACACATGCAGGACAAAAAACGTTATACCATTAGATGGAACTCGTTGTGGACCCTTGAGTCAGGTAACAATGGCACCCGAAGTTAGTTTCACCGTTCAATATTATCACGTACAACTGACTTCTTACAACATCATTTTCAAGTATAGATTATGAACATGAATTGAGACCCAAGGTTGCTAAGCGCGACTCAAGGCGCTTTTGAGGCCAGTGTAGATCAAGATCAGTCTGCACAGAACGTGCAGTCCCACCTTGGATCTAAACTTTCCGATAAGGAGATATTTCTCCCTAAAGAATAATTTTTAAATTGTAAATTTTTCTTTTACTATTGGCTTGAAAGTTTCATTGGGCTTATTTGGCAGGTCAAGGGTTAATACATTGACAGAACTGAAAAAATAGGCCACAACGAGAAATTGCTCGTCTCCATTTACCTCAATATTCTGGAAAAACCGGTCTGCTGCAACTGCTAAATATGATAAGTGGCCTGCAGGAGGTAACGACTTTTAGTCCGTACTTATATACAACTTGTCTTACTTTTCTGACTTAGATGCTTCTGAAAAAACGTTGCAACGGCTGGTTGTTTCACTTCTCTGACTTTAAAGCTTCAGAAAAAACTTTGCAACGGCTGGAAGTCTGTAGTGACCAGACTGTGAAAACTTTGTGGAAAGATTGTGAAAAAGGGACAATCCTTGTTACAAGCAACTGGTCCTTTCCCAGCACTATTTTCTAAATGTTTCAACTGCAGGAGAACAAAAAATTATTATTGACGCTGTAATGACTAATATAGAATGTGCACTTTCAAAGATTTACATTCTTTGTTCTTTAAACAGTGGTACTGCAAGAAAGGGGTATGTGGTTACCATGGCAACGAGAAACCAGTCAGTGGAAACTGGGGAGAGTGGAGCCAGTGGAGTAACTGTTCGGCAGATTGTGGGATAGGATTCAAACGAAGGTCAAGGCAATGTGACTCGCCGAAGTACGTAGTTCCCTAGCTTAATGTACACATGCAATAAATGCTCCGCAGTGTGCGATAGGCTTTAACCCTTTAACAGAGACGACACAGTCTTAGACTTGCCCATATCGAACGCATTAGCGGACAGGAAATTAAATCCGACTCTCGAAAATGATGTAGTTTTTTCGTATAAAGGGTTGCAGATTCTGTTGCAAGTTAAATGTGACTCCAATGATCTGATTTTAATCACATAACTTCCCTTGTTTTCAATGTAAGACAGCCATCACGAATTTTATTGTTTTACACACGTGTGAGGTAAGAAAATAGTGCCGTATTTTGTAATTATACACCACATTTCTAAAACATTGCCGAACAAGATTCCTACTTGGAATTAACTGTCAAAACTGATGATAGTGCCAAAGCTGCAAATTTTAATATCTTTAGATGAAAAACAAAACCGTTGTATGCAAGTTTCATTAGAACTATTTTTGTCTGTGTGTTGTACGCACCTGTCAAAGAAACAAAAGGGTTTTATGTAAATTTCCATACACATGCTAATTTTAGGTCTATGTTTTATCACACATGTACGTCATGAACTATATAATTCTTGAGATACAGTTATGTATAGAAAGAAACTGACATTCTTTGGCGTTTAAGGTAAAAATTATTAAACCCGTCCACAAGAAAACAATGTTATTAGGCTTGCTTAATATTATTTTTTGTGGACTCATTTGTTAGGGGTTTTTAGCACATAATTCCCCTTGTTTTCAATGTAATACTTGTAGCCATCACGAATTTTCTTGTCCCACACACGTTTTGGATAAATAGTAGAAAATAGTGCCGTATTTAGTCAACACTCTGTAATTACCTACCCTTAAGTTCTGAAACATTGCTGACCTAGATTCTTGTGTGAAAAAGATAAAGTTGCTAATTTAACCAATTTTAGATTCAAAAGAAAATCAATGTAGATCTATGCAAGTTTCTATGGAACCATTTTTCGTTCGTAATGTACCTGTCAAAGAAGAGAATAGGTCTCATGTAAATTTCATTACAAATTGTACATGTATGCCTATGTTTGAACATCATCATGGACTATAATTATTGTTATTTAGCTGTGTGATAAAAAGAATCTGAATCTGACATTCGTAGGCTTTTGGGGTAAAAGTTTATTAAACTTGTCCACAAAAATATGATATTAAGCTGGCCAAAGGCTCGCTTATTAACATTTTTGTAGACTCGTTCAATAAAATTTTATCTCAAACACCAGCTTATGCCAGATCTTGTATGTCTTTGAAATGCCATGATTGAAAACTTTGTCAGTACAAAAGAACTTGATGCTTTAAAAGCATTTTCACCATTTCCCAAAATGTTTTCAAAAGCGTTCTTCCTCGGGTTCATTGTTAGTTTATGGTTTGCTTGCTGAATTGCATTAAAAAAGTTCGATTTGTAAATATTTCCTACCATATCGTGTTGGAGCCCAGACAATCGCTCAAACCAACTAAGCTCATAACGGGCCGCCATATAACGAAACTGTGGTCTTTAAAGAATTATTGTATTTTACGCTGAAAATATAGCAATTTTAAAAGACCACACTTTCGCTATTTGGCGGCCGGTTATGAGATTAATGGTTCGAGGAATTGTCTAGGCTCAAACACAAGATCAAACCTTGCGTTCAACCTTTCAGACCTCGGTATGGCGGGAGAGAGTGCGACGGTGATAGTGAGGATCTTGACACCTGCAAGGCAAAGGTAATGCAAATATACTTGTACTTCAAACGATGATCATAATGTTTATTTGTTTGTATGGTGTTTATGCCGTTTTCAACATTGTTTCAATTACATCGCGGCGGCTAGTGCATTTATCCATGCTTTCCTGGAGTTTCGTTTACCTGTACTTCGCACAATATTCTTCCCAGGCTACCAGCTGCTTTCCAACCTAGCCATAGTCGAAACAATGATCAGCAGTGACAGAAGAATCCTGTCGCCATGACTATCGTCGATTCTCGAACAGAAATTGTCGAACCAGCGACCCCCTGCTTTCACTTCCTGTACATTAGGACTGCAGTATAGGGCTACTCCATAAAGAAAGCGTAGCTAGCTTGAATGCTTCTTTGGGAATTATTGCCTCCTTCGATGTAATTAATTTAACACTGCAACTGGCTACTGGAGATGGGTGTCCTATCGTTGGCTATAGACTTTGGATGTACTATTGCTGACTTTTGACTGTGGATGAACTATTACTGGCTATTAACCGAGGGTGTATTTTTGCTGACTATTGACTGTAGGTGTACTATCGCTGGCTATTGACTGTGGGTGTACTATTGATGGCTTTTCACTGTGGATGAACTATTGTTAGCTATTAACTGTGGGTGTACTATTTCTTACTAATGACTTTGGTTGAACAATTTTTGGCAATTAACTGTGGGTATACTATTGCTGACAATTAACTGTGGGTGCACTGTTGCTGACTACTGACTGTGGGTGTACTATTGCTGACTACTGACTGTGGGTGTACTATTAAAATGGCTATTGGCTGTGGATGTACTATTGCTGACTATTGACTGTGGGTGAAATGTTGGCTATTAACTGTTGTTTTACTATTGCTGGCAATCGTTTGTGGGTGTACTATTACTGACTACTGACCGTAGGTGTACTATTAATAGCTATTGACTTAAGTGTACTATCGCTAGCTATTGACCGTGGGTGTGTACTATTGCTGACTATTGACTGTGGGTGTCCTATTGCTGGCGCTGGCTATTGACTATGGGTGTACTACTGCTGGCTATTGACTGTGGGTGTACTATTTCTATACCATTGACTGTTGGTGTACTATCACTACTTATTGACTGTGGGTGTACTATTGCTGGCTATTGATTGTAGTTCTACATATCGCTTGACCGTGGGTGTACTATCTGTGGCTATTGGTTTCGGGTGTACTGTAGATAGTTATTGACTGTGGGTGTATATCGTTGGCTATTGACTGTGGGTAAACTATTGTTGACTATTGACTGTAGGTGGGCTATCGCTGGTTATTGACGTGGGTATAGTATCGTTTGCTTTGGTAATGACCTTTTACCAGACAGTCTCGAGTTTTAACGACCCTTGCAAAGAAGAAAGTTTTGAAAACAAAAACCAAATGATTTAGCCAATCAGGAGTTGTGTCACTTGCAAATTAAGAATAAGAACGTTCTTAAGAATGGCTGGTAAATACGGGCCCTGGGTAAGTAATGAATAAGTGAACTTTCAACGGCGTGATTTGACTGAAATACAAGAGCTCGTAACATTTCAAGAGACGTAACACATTTCAGCACAATACTGTAAATGCATAGCAAGTTTTTAGTTCTTTTAGTGAATAACTTTTATTCAGCACATTTTACATATATATGATTAGTTCGTTTGCTGTTTCTTTAGATGCTTTAATGATCTACTTTATATTGTTTAATCTTTATGGACGTGTAAACTGTACGAAGATTCCAGAGCTTACCAATGTAGTGTGATGGACATTGTACCAGTTCGAGGAGCAACTCATGTTTGGCTGCCCTATCAAACTGATAATGGTACGGCTTTTTGAATAATGGTTCCTTTTTAAGTTTAAATCCTTCCTATCGCTTATCGCTGTCTATGATATGTGAACGCTAGTTTCATGTACATATCACGGCTGTTGTATATGAGCCATGCTTTGGCAAAAGGGGGTTTAATGCATCTCCATAATGCATGGTACCAAGCAAGTCACCACAGAACAATGGAATTATAAAATCTGTTTTATCTTATAACCGACTGAATGAGGAGATAAAACGATCCTTTGAAATGCAGAAAATTGACCAATAGCAAAAAGTTTCGACCCAGGTCAGCCTGCGCGGACTGCGAAGTTTGACTCGGTTCGATTCATTTTGCAGATGCAAAGCACGCTTTTCACAGATCATGGCTCATTATTCTTGTATAATTTATGCTGATGCAAAGTGTAGGTTACATTGAGCCATTGTTCACGATAATTGCACTTTATATTAATGTCGTTGTTGTATGCTACAAGTTACTTATTGATGACTTAACATTGTCGGGAACGATTTCTTTTGAACTTTTACCAAGGCTTTTGAAGAACGTTGTGGGAATCGGAGAAAACGCTTGTATTTTCTCCTTTTTTGGCATACTACCCTTTCAAAGATGGATCCAGTCATTTGAGTCATATGTACATGTACTTTACCGCTTCCAAAAGTATGAACAAGTTAAAAATATTGTCGTATGGTTATAGAATAAACGATATTTTCAGTTTCAGATCGGTGCAAATTGACTTGTATCTCCCAGTCAACGAAAGATGTGGTTACATTTGACACTCTAGTTGACAACGGCACGCCGTGTTCTTATGACGATTATAACAGTATTTGTATAGACGGAAAATGTCAGGTAAATATGAGCCATGCTATGTGAAAAAGGGGCTTAATACATCTCCAAAAAGTATTGACATAGGTCTGCAGGCGCAGTATGCGATCTTAGTTGTACTCGACCTTACATGTACATGAATAGATAAATGAGCCATGTTCTGGCAAAAGGTGGCTTAATACATCTCCGTGATCTATAATACCAAGCAAGTCAGCACATAATTATGGATCCATAATAGGCACTGTTTTAACAACCGACTGAATCATGGGGTAGACTGGTCCTTGGACATACAGAAAATTGACCAGTAGCGAAAAGTTTCGGCCCAGGTCAGCCTGCGCAGGCTGACCTGGGTCGATAGTTTTCGCAGATGCATTAAGCCCCCTTTCCACAGAGTATGGTTCAATTCTATTCTTCCACTCTGAAAAAACAAAAAAACAACAACAAAAAGTCACTTTAGTTGTGTTCCTCGGCTAGTGAGCCGGCATTTTTGAAGACAAGGTCCATCTGTTTAAAAATTTCATCTAGGTGTTCTATACAGTAGCTATTGATCAAACATTCCAATCGATCAGTTTTATAAAATCAAGACAAATTCCAGGATAAACTATGGTCAATGACGAATATTTAAAGGCATACCAGGGAAAGGTTGTTGGTTTAATCAAAGACATTGCTTTCCTCTAGGACATTGGACTTTATGCAAAACTGTTATAATATTTAAAACCTTATCTTCCTCTTCAGACTATTTTATCCTTATCACTGTATATCTCTTTCTTTAGTTTCTATTACAGAATCATTCCAGAACACTTCTTCCATGATATAGTCTCTACTCACATTCTTACAAGCTACTTTTGTTTCATTACTTTTTTATTTGCGCTCTAAATGACCCTTGATGTGTCGATGCACCATAAAACACCATACATTCATTCATTCATTTGAAATTACTCCTACCATGTAGGTTGTAGGCTGTGATGGTGATCGCAGCTCACAAGCCAAGGAAGACAAATGTGGGGTCTGTGAAGGTGACGGAAGCACGTGTAAAACAGTGTCAGGGGTGTATTCCAAGAAATTCGAATATAGCGCGGGTAAGTGTTACTGCTCACATAGGATTGTGCTATACTTATTATTTCCAACAGTGGAACTCTTCAAGTGAAAGGCGCGTTTAGATCTATTACCGGGACCACGCACAAACATAAAACAATTGCATCGTATGTAAAGTACGATCAAATGCAGCCGTCTGCACTAACGGTGGGACATTTTACTTAGATACAGTGTTTAATAATTATATTTATTTATTTCATGCTTTTCTGTAGTTTATCGAGAAATAATGGTGGAGTATGGTTTGATATTTCATGGTTACTACCAGTGAAAATACCGATTTCATATTTTCCAACTCTTCAATTGAAGGAGGAAACGGTAGTTCCCGCGCACTAGTTACCTAGATAAACAGCGCGTGCCATTCAAATAGAGGGAAATGTGACGTAATTCACGTTATATTTCTCGCACTTTACGTAATATTGTAATGCGTTATGTGAGGAGGTGCGCCACGGGGAATTACCGAAACAACTTTGGATTTTGATGAAAGTTCCAACAATATAGGGGTTAGAAGCATAAAATGAATAGAATATTAAAGGTTTTTTTTATGGGGGGGGGGGGGGGAGATCGAAATTTATTTCATCTCGTGACCATCATCGGTAATATTTTCACCCCTGGCTGCACCACTCGTGAAAATATTACCGATGATGTTCACTCGATGAAATAAATTTCGATCTTTCACCGAAAAAAAAAAATACCTCAATGTCATCTTTTCTTTTCCCGTCATGCGTTACTTTACGATTTGGCTACGTTCCGCTATCTCACGGGCCTTTTTCATTTTCTTACCAGTGGACCATGTAAAAAATATAGTGCTTTAAAACTTTAGTCAGAATAAGGACGTTTTACTATTGCTTAAAATCTGCCAGTTCTTTACGTGTTACTGTTGTCCGAAATATTTTGTTACATTCTAAACCTTTGAACCCTGTAGAAGTGAAGGGTATACCCAGAACGTGAAAACAATCGAGATATTTCAAGTAAAAGGCTTTAGTGAGTCAATTATCTTTATTATCTTAGAAAATATATATCAGTGGATTTTAAATACCATACTACACAATCTGGGCCCGAATTTACCAATCATTCCTGATAAGATGTTTAGTCTTATTCTCAAGAACTTTAAATGCCAAAGTAATGCAATTTCTGATTGGCTAAATCAAATGTTCAAGCCAATTAGAAACAGTGTTAGTCTAATTTCTAAAATTTTAATTAAGAGTAAGACAAAAGAATGCTATTTAGATGGTTGGTGAATATGAATCACGATCTTATTTTACACTGTCTGCAAAAAGCAATTTTAAGTTCCAATGACGCCGTAAGAGCATAAAAGAATGTGCCTTTATTTTTTTTTCCACAGCTGGGCAGTACTATGATAAAATGCTTGTGTTGCCAAAAGGTTCCAGAAACATCAATATAGCGGAATTAAGTGTATCGCCACATTTCCTTTGTAAGTTTGACTCCATTTTTATGGATTCTGTTTCAATGTGACTCTCACGTAACTTTACCTTTGGCGTTGTTCTAAAGTCTGATCATTTCATTTGTCGTATTCGATACATTTTGTATCAATAAGCCAAGTTTACATGATTAGAAGACCACTTCAACAGACTGAGTGTTTCCAATGTCCTTCGCATACTGTGTGTTTTTGGTGGAACCATTTTGTAAAGAGAAGAATACAACATGGCTATATATAAGAAAATATTTGCATGTATGGAAGAAGTAATGACAAAACAATGAAAAGAACTTAGAGGCTTACACCGACATCTTTGTGTCGTTTTTAAATAAGTGCAATCAAGTATTTTCCTAGTTTTAAATATTCAACCATTTTATCAGTATTCTCAAAATAAACCTTTTTTCCCCATTGTTTACCGTTCTTTTTCTTTATTCATGATTCTGGCGATGCAGACATATTTTGTCAATATGTCTGATACTTCGTCGATGAGATAAGTGTGCATACAAACTGCGGGTTATTTATTAATCGAGCAATATTGGACAAAAAAAAAACGCTGTGACAAAATACCCCCATATAGAAAAGGTTTGGTGTTTTGCAGAAAAAACCATGGTAAATGGGAAATTGTTGGTAACAATTTCTCTTAACTCTTTACAACACGACAAAAATTGTTGGCTCGACCAAATTGAAAGCACTGGCAGACGACAACTTAAATGTAGCTCAAAAGATATTTTCTCTTAAATCTCTACGGCACGACAAAATTTTAGACTCGACCAAATGAAAGCATTGGCAGACAACTTAAATGTAGCTCAAAAGATGACTTCTTTCTTTGATATGGTAGAAAACATTGTGGGAAAAGGAGAAAATGCAAGTAAACAGCATTTTCTCCTTTTCGCACACTGTTTTCAAAAGCCTTTTTCTTCAGGATCGTTAAAACTCGAGATCGTGTGGAAAAGAGTTAATTAACCATTAACCAACATATTTTTCAAGGACTTATATTCATGCCGTAAAATCTTAATTCATGATCGTTATCCACATTTAGGAAAAAGTAGTTTTAAACGTGTGCATTTGTTTGTAGTACAGGTAACTGTCCCCGACTGGTTTCATCTGGGTACAGAAACGATCGCGAAAAAAAATGGCTTAAATCTTCCCATAGATCAAGTTTTGCGTACGTTTAAACGCTCATATTTTTACAAATTAAGGACAGAACTAGAAACATACCTGTTGCTTGTGTATTCAATAACCCTTTGTTTCAAATACAAACATTTTCCATTCAAACGATACACATAAGAAAAAACAGTTTACTTTGTCTTCTACTCGAGATGTTTATGTTTCTCAAAAATGGCTGCCAAACACGTTGAATTTCGTCAGTTTTTTTCTCGGGATTTACCAGTTATAAACGATTTCCAAAGGCGCTTTAGGCAATGAAACCTTTAACAATTTGTCTTTGGCCATGTGTCACTAAAAATTAATTACATTTTACTGCAATACAGATTAAACTGACGAAACAGAAGGTCAGTACAACACTGTAGCTCTTCTATCGGAAAATTCACGATGAACTTGAGACGGTACGGTGCACAATTAATGTTCAAATATGAAAAGAAGCACCGCAAACGTCTCACTATTGAGACCACAACTGTCTGCTACAAGTATGTTTCAGGAGGTAATGATTCAACTATTTTCCAGCTGTACAAGACACTCTCTATTATAACCATGTAATCAACGCTGAAGGACGACAAGGAACCTCTCAGAACTTTGCACTAGAAGGGGCGTGGTTCAAATACAGGAATAGTGGTGGATATGAAACACTTAAGACCAAGGGTCCTATACACCGACACGTAAATGTCATGGTAAGACGGGTTGCTCGCTGATCCTTCATGGATGTCTGTAAGAATACGAAACAATATTAGTAGAGATGGGTTTGTTATTCCTATAAAGTTACGTTTTGCAATCGTCCTTTTATTTTGGTGAATAAGCCTCATTAATGATTCTTTCTCAAATGCTGCATGGCAATTGGTCTTGAAAAGCCCTTTCAGGGCCTGCATTCACCAACCATTCCAAATTTTATTTTAAGCCTAATTCTAGATTTAGAAAGTAACACATCTTCAGATTGGCTGATCCATTTGGTTTAGCCAATCACAAGTTGTGTTTCTTTCAAATTTAAGAAAAAAAGTCTTGAGAATAAGACTAAGTATGTTCTTAAGAATGATTGGTGAATACGGACGCAGGTCTTCCTCAGTAACTGTTATATCAGATATACCGAGCTGTTGTGATCCAGTCGGACAGTGCCATTTTTCTTTGATAAGAGCTGAAATATTATATTAATGAACATATATCAATGACTGCTTTTCACATACCCGTGTTTTGCTTGAGACAAATTTGGAGCAGATGAATTTGAAAAGCGGACCTGATTAGCAAATCTGCTTACTGTGATCGGTCTCACCGGAACCAAATATTCTCGTGCACGCTTGCGCTCTACTCATTCTACTTTTAGTTTTAGCTAGTACACCTCAACCTCGCTTATGTCAGTACCATATATATATATTGTCCTACACAGGCTTACAGTCCTAAATCTAGTACGAGCAGCAAAACCGCGTAAGATTGATGGATAAATGACTACTCCTTAAAGTAATAAATTAACAGTTACTGGGCGGCCAGCTTGGCAGAACAACTTTGACTTTCCTTGTCCTTGCTAAACTCCACTAATTAATTACAGAAGATGTGAATTTTATTTTTCATTACACCATAATTATACTTACGAGTATAGTTTTCACAAATCCGCTTTTCAGGACTTTAAGTCCTTTGATTGAACTTAAAATTGCCCCAGCTAGACTGGTCATAATTTGCATCCATTTTCGATATGTATCAGGACAAATCAGGTAAAAGAATCCTACGTTTGGTTTATATAAAGTTAGAAATCCCTCTTCTGTTTTAACTCTTTGCAGCACGACAAATATGTAGATTTGTCCAAATTGAAAGCCTTTGCAGACAACAATTTAAGCATGGCTCATTTAATGGAATTTGCCTTTGATAGTGTAGAAAACATTGGAGAGAATGCTGGTTACCAGCATTTTCTCCTGTCCCCTCAAAGTTTTCAAAAGGCTGCTTCCTCAGGTTCCTTCAAATTCTAAAGGGTAAATATTTATAAAACTAACTATGAAGAAATATTATTCTTTGGTTCAGATTTACCCGACTAATTGGCAAAGGCCTGCGAACGTTCGTTACTCCTACACAGTGGATAATAATGACTACACCTACGAAAAGAACAGATATCAGTGGAAGTTTGGAAATTGGAGCGAGTGCAGCGTAACATGTGGAGAAGGTAATATTTCTATCTCAATATTTCATTCATAACTCTTTCGGTAAAATTCCAATCAATTTTCATCAGCGATTCGTGATTTGAATATTATTATGTCTTGCGGAATAGTGCGATTCAGAAAAAGACTGGGTAAGTATTCACCAACCAATCCTAGGAACATTCTTGGTCTTATTCTTTGGAACTCTCTGACTTTGAAAGAAACACAACTTCTGATTGGCAAAACCAAATGGTTTAGCCAATCGGAAGTTGTGTTACTGTCTAAATCTATAATTAAACTAAGAATGTTTAAAGAATGGTTTGTGAATACGTATCCTGATCTTTTTTTTATGTCATTGAAAGATTAAGAGAGTTTATCAAAATGAACAAAGTGCGTTTTTGTTTTTCAAGATATTTCTTGCCATATTTTCCAAGCACCGGTTCTTACTTTTACATTTGAAGTATGATTACGCTCATAAAGCAAAATGATGATGGAGCGATGTTATGGGAAAAGGGTGTTACGTGCATTGCGAGGAACCATTACACAAAGCAAGCCATCACATAATTGTTGATTCGTAAAATCAGTTTTGTCTAAATGAATCGTGAGGTTGACTGGTCATTTAATATTCAGAAAAATGACCGATAGAAAAATGTTTTGAATCAGGTCAGCGTGCGCGAGATGCGCAGACTGGGATGAGTCGGTACTTTTTTTTTTTTTTCTTTTTTTGCAAGATTCATTAAACCCCCTTTTCACAGAGCATGGCTCATATTTATGTTTTTGGTTGATATATTTTCAAATAAACAATAATTTATTTGAAAGTGATCATTACATAAGGATCCTCGAGACTGCTCTGAGCAGACTTTGAATTTCAAATCATTTTTCTTTTTTTAATGTTATTTTGATGTTTGAATGAATGGAAAGATAATAAGAAATCTAGCTTTAGGATTTAAACATATTGCATCAGAAGGTTTCCCGATACATTTTTGTGTGTTATTTCATTGTTCTATAGGGGTTCAGCACATCATATACGATTGCTACGACAAAGAGAAGGGTACGAAAGTAGACGATGTTACCTGTAAATTTTTGGACGATCCAAATACAGATGACGTGAAGTGTACTCGAGGCGATTGCTCGTCTTTCCTGTAAGGGAGTACAGATAATATCTTACAGTTTATCTTTACAGGCAGATTTGATTGAAAATTAGCGAAATTCTTTCCAGAATAAAATAAGTTTTCGATTTTAATAAAATATTCATAGTTCTCCATCAGTAAAATTTTCTGAAACAGAAGTGTACTTTCATCAAAATATGGAATAGATGTGCAGCATATTATTTTGGATCACTATGATGTTAGTTCTTTTAGGAATGCAGGGTTTTGATCAGTTTTTCGGCGTAGATGAATGCGCTAACTTTTGACCTACTTGTTGGTTTTGTATTCAGATGAATAAATAGAAATTTGCGATTGGTAAAAAATACAGACATGTTTATGCTGCAGGCCCCTGCAGACCTACTAGCAGGCAAATTAACGCTGTCTATCTTTTAAAAGGACATATTGCCATGTATGTTTCACTTCATACACAGATAGGGAAAGCTAGACAATTTACTTTTCACCCGTTGCACAGAAAACCAAAGTGCGGTTATTGCTTATTTTTAAGTATTTGATTCGTGACCATAAAAATACACCACTGCAGTTGAACGCTGTTGATACAAGTGAGTCATGCTCTGGGAAAAGGGGCTTCTATGCATCTGCAAAAAGTATCAACTCAGGTCAGCCTGCGCATTCCGCGCAGGCTGACCTCGGTCGATACTTTGTGTTATTAGTCAATCTTCTGCATGTCCACGGACCATTCTACCTCCTGATTTAGTCGGTTTATAGACAAAATGGGTTTTGGGGTTCCATAATCGTGTGATGACTTGCTTGGTGTAATGCACCAAAGAGATTTATTTAACCCCCTTTTACGAGCTTGGCTTTAATTTGAAAACGTTTGAATAAAAATTTTCATTGTTCCATTTCCCCTCATTGTGTGTTTTGCACTATACTTATAGGTCATAAAAATAAGAGATTTTTAAATTTTTTTCTACGCGCGCACTTGTATAGGTTAATTGTGTATTGAAAATAATATGTTCAGTCATGTAGAGGAAACTACTTGGATACATGTCTGCCATCGATGACTGCGAGATTCAAGTACAGAAGTCATTTAGGCCTTTGTGCGTGAAACATACATGTCGTATGTTTTATTTTCATCTCATATGTTGCATAAGGGCAATTGATTTTATCACTGTCTTTCAGATATCTCTGGCGTTTGTTACGTAACCACAGCGAATGTTCTGCTTCCTGTGGAGAGGATGGTGTACATTATTTATTATACGAGTGTGAAGAGCGAGACACGGGAGACTTGGTTGAAAATAAATACTGCTCCAACATCCCTGAACCTAAAATATTCAGCCCTTGTAATCGAATATCATGTTCAAAGGCTTCATACAAGTGGGATGTCACATCAGAATGGAGCGATTGCAGCGCCTCATGTGGTCAAAATGGTACACAGTATCAGTTGTTTTACTGTGTACGAGAGATAGAGGGAGCTGGTAAGGAGCGAGTGGGTGAACGATTCTGCTCTGACATGGTCTCGCCTAAGGAACTGAGGCCGTGTAACAGGAATCCATGTTTCAACTATAAATGGACGATCACTGGTGAGTGGTATGAATGTAACCAGTCTTGTGGAGAGATAGGTATCCAGCAGAAAAAGGTTGTTTGTCAGAAACAGGAAATGGGAAAAAATTGGAAAAATGTTGGAATATGGTACTGTAGGAATCAAGAAAAGCCGTCAGAACAGAGAGAATGTAATGTTAGGGAGTGTTTCTCTTACCAGTGGAAAGAATCAGGTGAATGGAGCGAATGTAGTCAGACTTGTGGAACAGATGCTTTCCGAGAAATGGTATATCACTGTAAAAACGTAACTTATGACGATGTAGTAACTCTAGTGTCAGACAGATATTGCGATGCGAGTGACAAACCTGGGAACCAGACGACATGTCTAGACCTTAAGCCGTGTGATACTTTTGAATGGAAAGACACGGGGAATTGGACTCAGTGTACTTCTCGGTGTGGAAATGATGGTACTCGAAGCAAGATATACAGTTGTGTTTCGATGCTTTCTGAAGAGGTAGTAGCCGACACGTTTTGTGAAAACGCCATAATGTTATTAGAAGAGGAGGCATGTAATAGAATCCCTTGTCAAACATTTTCTTGGAAAGACACGGAGGAGTGGTACCCAGAATGTCCAAAACAATGTAATAGCGTTCCGATTGCATTTCAAACTAAGAGAACAAAGTGTTTTCAGATCTTTGACAATGGACTGAGTGAAATGACTGAAGAAGAGTTTTGCGCGGGTTTGAAAAAGCCAACGTTGATGTTGAGACCCTGTAAACCTGTGACATGTTCTACATACGCTTGGGAAGAGAGTGGATGGAGTCAATGTTCAGAAACCTGTGGACCCAATGGAATAAAAACACAGACAGTTCAGTGTGTTGAAACAATGGAGAACGGTACAAGAAACATTGTAAATAACAATTCTTGTGCAAATTCGCCTAAATTAGATGTTGTTCAGAGGACATGTGACTTGCCTCCCTGTTTCAGGTGGGTCAAACATATGGCATCATTGTTCATTGTGATCACTGGATATGCAAAATATAATGGTTTTTCTCCGCCTTTGACTCTCTCAGAACTGGTTCTTCTGTAAAATATGAAATATGAGCCATCTCTAGAAGAAAGGGGGCTGCATCTCCGTGATGCATTATACCAAGCATGGCTTTGAATCCATAAAATTTATTTTGCCTAACAACCGTCTGAATAATGAGGTAGACTGGTCCTTCAACGTGCCGAATATTGACCAAAAGCAGAAATTTTGGACTTTTCCAAATTGAAGGTATTTGCAGATTTCTGCCTTTGATGGGGTAGAAAACATTGTTGAAAAAGGAGAAAATGCTTCTCTTTCAGGGTCGTTAAAACTCAGGATTATGTGGTAAAGGGTATATGATCATCCTACGCGGACTGTGCAGGCCGATCTTGCTCGATACTATTTTTGGCACATGCATTAAGTCCCCTTTTCACAGAGCATGGCTCATATACATTTTACAGTAACGACATTGATATAATTATACACTCTAAATAGAGGATCTTACATGAATGTTTATGTATTATCATTTTTATCAAACGAATTGACTTAAATTATATGACGCGAGCCTTGGCGAGCGTCATATACATTTTAGTCAACGAGTTTGATGAAAATGATAATATATAAACACGAATGTGAGATTCTGTTTATCACATAAAACGAATGACAGTTAAATAAGTATCCTGCAACATCACCTTCAGCCTTAATACCGTTCACTGGTGCATGTCTACAGTTATTGTTCGGTTTCAAATGTGTACATACACAAGTAGATAGCTCTTTGACATTTACACTGAAAGTAGAATGAAACAGTTCCTAAAGGGGATGATTCCACCTATTTCTGCAATTTTGTTGATTTTGAAAAACTTTTTTTGTTTTTATTACACATGAAAATAAAAAAAAAAAAACTTTCCACGCTTATGCGCCTTAGTAACAATGACGTCATTTTTCCGCGAAACGGCGTAGTAGTTTAAATTCCGGCACGTGCTGTGGCTGGTTTCTCTGGCTTCACGCGCTCATGACTAAAAACTGATCAGAACCGGGACCCAAAAAAGGATAATACACTAGTGTATTATCGAAAATAAGTCATGGGTTTAATACACTGCCGGAGGAGGGTTTATGTGATAAAAGGTTTTATTCTCGTTTAAAATTCAAAGAACCTTTCGAAAGCAATTATTCAGAGTCTAGTAAATTATTTAATCATAAATAATTTTTTTCATGTTTTCTTTAAATGTCATTTGTTACGTCTTTAGAGGGTTCACTGAAGACGATACTTGACATGATTTGACATTATGTGCCTGAATGCACGTAAAATATTCCAAAAGCCAATAAATTCGACTGAAGATTATCATAGCGTGAAGTTAGAAGTTAATTTTTACGTCAAATATTTCAATAATGCAAAATTCCATTTCAAAATTATTCTGACGTCTAGTGCTGGTTCCAAATGCATATGTATATTACTGATTCTGTTTACAGGTACAAGACGACATCTGATTGGTCCGATTGTTCAGCCACGTGTGGTAGTGGAATACAAACGAAAGAAGTGGTTTGTGTACAGAAGACTCTAGAGGCATATGAAGAGGAAGTTGCCTCAGAAATGTGTGTGACAGCTAACATAACAAAACCTCAAAAACAGTGTGACGCAGGTCCGTGTGGTTTTCTGGAATGGGGAGCTGGACCCTGGTCAATGGTATGGATTAGCCTTTTGTCCAAGAAAGCTAAATTCAGATCACTACATGCTTCCATTTAGTTTAGAGTCAGATCCGATAATACTGACCACAACCAAACAAAATTTCATTTAGAGTGGTAACACAGTTCATATTGTTCCCGAAATCGAGACACACAAAAAAATTGGATAACGTGGAAGGCGCTAGTCTCAAGGTTCTAAAAAAAAAAAAAGACCTATTATACGAAGGGGAACTGGCTGGATAAGTGATTAAAACATTATGACTATGTTTTAAAATTTATTCTAAAAATGTAAGACGTTTCAACATTAGCACTAACTACACATTTCTGCAAAGAAAGGCAAAGAAATAAGAGGAAAGATATCTTAAAGAGACTGCATAGTGTACGATCTAAAGTCTACCTTCGACTAAAAAATAGGAAATGCGACAAGTAGTGTAAAGAAAGTACTTTATCTGTGTATATGTTTTACAGTGTTCCATGACGTGTGGACCAGGACAACAAAAACGTATTGTGTACTGCGGGGACCCTTTAAAAGATATGGACCCTTCAAGGTGCCCCGGACTGCAGCCAAGTGAATACCAGGACTGTCAGATGGAACCTTGTAGAAGTATTCATTTGCTATATGAGCCATGCTCTGGCAAAAGGGAGTTTAATACATCTGCGAACTGCGCAGGCTGACCCGAATCGATACTTTAAACTCCCTTTTCTCAGAGCACTACCCATATCCATGTTCCTATTATATTTTATAAAAATGTTGATAGCGTATTATATATCCATCGTGTACGATTCAACTTCATTTAGCTATAAAAACATTTTGGAAACATCTTATTCTTGTATGTAAGTAACACAAGATATCGCTAGTGTCTGTTACAAGAAATATCAATGAAAAACGTCCTCTTCATCATAGCCCAGTGACTTTTTAATATTTTCTAGGTTATATTTAAGAATACCGTTAAATGTATGGTCCTGCTTGTACATATTCATTCGTTTTGAATGTAAATATGTACACGTAGCCTAATTGTTGACTTGCTATTTAAGACGGAATACGTATTTCAATACTAGCAATGGTTGCACGTAAATCGTATCATGATGATATAATCACAAGCCTTGGGCATTATTCAACATGTCTTTATTTCTTTCTTTTTTTTATTAAGATTTATGCCAAGTTGATGAATAAATAACTCAGAAATACTTAACCCTTTACCACACAATACCGCGCTTTGAGGAACCCCAAAGGAAAAATTACCTTTGAAACATTGTGGGACAAGGAGAAAATGCTGGTAATCAGCATTTTTCTTCCTAACCCACAGTGTTTTCTACCGTTTCGAAGACAAATTCCATAATTTGAGTAACTTTTTTTTATTTTTGGTCTGCAAATGGTTTGAGCTTAAACCAGTGTAAACCAGTCTGCGCGGTGAAGAGTTAAGGAAGTCAGGCAAAACACCAAGCAGACAGACGAACACATTTTTTTTTTTTCATATACAACTATGTAACATTTATTGTATGTATAATATACACATGAGCATTGATTAAGGACCGCCCAAAATAATTGACGCGTTACCTTGGCCTTCAAGAAGCCCTGATCTCAACCCGATTGAGCATTTGTGGGACAATCTGTGGCATCAAGTTCAAGCGAGAGATCCGTCTGTTCAAAACCCACAGGGAATTGCCCAGGTACACTGCGAATGGCAGTGGATCCTAATGATGCGAAATCAGGGTTTGATTTTCTGATGTCACAACTGCTGTTGGCTCAGGCATGAACACTGAACGTTTCTGGAGAATTTCGTGTACGCCAGACATCTGATGTCGCTTCTGTGACCCTACTTTTGCACATGATCATTTTTGGTCGTTTTCAGTGTCGCTATCTGACTGCCAGTAAACTTAAAGTTATTGCTAAAAGTAGAATCAGTGTTGGAAGCTGATGGATTGACCCCCCCCCCCCCCTCTTGAGTGTTCCGTTAACAAATTTATAACCAGGTCTTAGGTTTCTATATCATTTATGACAACTGCATTGTGTTGAACACAACCTTATAACATGAAAATGGGTGGTGCTTGAATAACGCTCATGGGTATATGTTGTATGATTGGCCGGTGGCCTTTAGATACTATCAAAACGATACAATTTGATTTTGTGCACTGTTACAGGCAACACAGGCCGTACCTGTCGAGGTGATAGAGCGGCATTCTGCAAGAATGCGAACATTCGCCTATGTGCTTATCCAGCGTACAAGCGTGTTTGTTGTTCAAGTTGTCAGGCAGTACAACAGGACCAGCCTCGTTCTCGTTACCGAAACTACTGGAATTATAGACGACGTTATTTCCGTCGCAATGGGTGAGCAAGTCACCACAGACTAAATCATGGCGTTGAAAATACATATATGGTGAAAAACGCACTTTTTAACCCTTTATCACACAGTCCTAAGTTTTAACAACCCAGAAAGAGAAGGTTTTTTTAAAACATTGTGGGAAGAAAACATTGTGGAAAAAGGAGAAAATGTTAGTAACCAGCATTTTCTCCTCTGTCAACAATATCTTTTACTCCATTGAAGGCAGAAATCATCATTTGAACTGCATTTGATTTGTCTTCTGGAAAATACTTTCAATTTGGACAACTCCAAAATTTTCTTGTTTGGTAAAGAGTTAGAAGTGCAAGAGGTACAGCAATTTCATTTATTGCAACTCAAAATTTCAAAACTTGAGACGTGCCGTATTTGGAAGTGGTTTGGCAAGGCATGCAATCGTGAGATGAACTAAAGTTGTTTAATTAGTGCTTTGACCGTGACTTTATTCTGAGATTACGAGAATTCTATCAAGAAAAATTGTACTATACTGTGTATAAAGAGCTTGTAAAAATACAGTCTGACAGTGTTGAACGTTTCAAGAGGTGGTGTTAATTTATCCCTAAATTGGCCAAAAAACATAGATGTGTTTGTAAAAGTACCCAGCTATATATACATGGTAAAATAAGTGTTGCACCCCCCCCCCCCCACCCTGTGTTTTACCGCGTTTGATTTTCTGGCGTGAATGATATAAAAAGTGGTGGAAATTAGAATCTGGCTGCTGCATACACCGACAAACCAGTCTGTCGCCCCTGAAATGAAATGAACTGAGGTATCCCTTGACCTCATGGCAGCGGCTACTCATCTAGGTGTTTCGACGTCTTGTGAGAGGTATGAAACGAAGACTGCAAGCTGTTCTACAAGCTCTGGGTGGAACTAAGCAATACTGATTGATTGTGTGTGCCCATTCTCTGTAGGTCACTTTCAACCTGTCGTAAGTTTTATTTCGACATTAAATTATCATTTATAACCAAACTTAAAACTTTCTCGTGTTTCTTAAATTTGAAAGCAAGATCTAAGCAAAAAAATCCTACTTACCATGAGGTCGAGGAATACCTCATTTCAATTCAGTTCTGTTGATGTATGCAGCAGCGGGATTCTAATTTCTACCCCATTTCATATCATTGTCGTCAGGAAATCAAACACGGTAAAAACGCAGGGGATGCAAAACTTTTTTTTACTATGTATATAATGTTTTGGCCATGATATATGAAATACAAGACCTATAGATCAGGTCACAGACTGCACGTTCTATGAAGTCAGATATTGATGTACATTGCCAACAAAAAGCAACTTCAGTTGTTTATGGCATCCAATGGGTAAAGACTTGATTCTCGTTTATGTGTACATATTACGTTCGAAATGGTTTACATAACTATACATACGATTACAGCTGTATGGTCTTCAAGTGAATATGTCTTGTTCGAGTTGTCGAGGATGCCGAGGACAGAATTGACATAATTTGAGAACGATTATCACAAAATCTCATCTTTTGTGTTTCACGTGTTTTCCTGATAAGGTTTTCTAGATAAGATCGAACCCAGAACGTCTTGATTACGTTACTGCTGAGCCTGGAAGGGCACCTATTATCCATTGATAGCTTGCGGTTGTGTATATTGTTTGATAAGGGAAATAAATGCAAATATGTATTGAGCAACAAAATTTGAGTTATTTCCCTTGGAGTTTTTCACCCATAAGTTGACCGAACACTAGATCTAAACATACAGTACATGTAGTGGGCAAGTATTAATCCTCAGGCTGTCTAGCGCGACTCAGGGACCTTTTGCGGACAGTGTAGATCAAGATCAGACTGCACAGAATGTGCAGTCTGATCTTGGCTCTACATTATCCGATCAGAATTTTTTTCCCAAAAAATTATGGGCTTTACTATCGGTTTGAAAGTTCCAGTTTTTATTTAGTAGGTCTAGGTAAAAAAAAAAAAAATACATTCTAAATATTGTTCAAATTTTATTCAAATGACGAATCATGTGATTTGCCAACACGTTCTGGCTCACCAAATCCTGCATTTAGAAACAGAGCAATGCTTAACCTTTTACCAAAGCATGTCGTGTTTGATTCACCCTTAGGAAGTAATTCTAAAATTTTAAATAACAATGTTTGTACAGGGAGAAAATCCTGGTGACCAGCATATTTTATTCTTTTAACTCTTTAACACACAGGCCCGTCTTTTAACGACCTGTAGGGAGACGCCTCTAAAAAACATTGTGGATAAAGGAGAAAATGTTGGTAACCAGCATTTTCTCCTTTTTCCCCAATGTTTTCTGTCAGCAAGTATCTCATTTATTCTCATTTATTTTTTCGTCTGCAAATGCTTTCAGTTCAGACAAGTATAAAATTGTGTCGTTTGGTAAAGAGTTAACCCTTTCCCAAACGACAAATTTTGGACTGGTCCAAATTGAAAGAGTTTGCAGACGACAATATTAAAAAAAAGAAAGGTCTCAAAAAGGGTAGAAAACACTGTGGGAAAAGGAGAAATTGCTCGTAACGAGCAATTTCTCCTTCTCCCACTGTGTTTTCAAAAGACTTGTACTGCAGACACGTGTAAACCAGGGCTTGTTTGGGAAAGGGTTAAAGATAGAGAAAAGGTATGTTTTCTATCATTTCAAAGAAAAACTAACCCATTTTGGCCACATTCAATCGGTCGTCCGGAGATACTTTCAATATGCGCAAGTCTACAATTTTGTCGTCATATAAGCAGTCGAAATTAGCATCTACTGCTCTTATGTCATTTGCGAAGCAAGCCGAGCAAGATGATTCAGCGCGCCAAGTTAATTGTGTAACCGATGTCAGCCTTAACTCTTTACCAAACGACGAAATTTTAGATCAGTCCAAATTGAAAGCAGTTGCAGACAGCAAAATAAATGTGACTGAAAAATTGACATTTGTGTTGGAAAAGGTTGAAAACATTGTGGGAAAAGGAGAAAATGCTGGTTACCAGCATTTTCTCCTTTTCCCACAATGTTTTCAAAAGGTTTCTTCCTCAGGGTCGTTAAAAGTCGGAATTGTGTGGTAAAGGGTTAATAAGAAAACATTCTTAAAAATATGATTATTCGCTTTGGAGACATCAAGTTCAGTGCAGCCTGATATTCAGCTATACCGTCCGCACAAGCTTTACATGTTTCTAGTGACATTAATACATCTCTCTCGTCGCTCATCACCTCATCGATCATTGTTTCGACGTGGGTTATGAGGGAAAGCAGCCAGCGACTTGGGAAGAATATCATGCAAAGTACTGGTAAAAGAAATTCAAGGAAAGCATGGTGCACTGGCTGCCGCGATATAACTGAAATAATATTGAAAACAGCGAGAAACACCAATCGAACGATCGATCGATCGGTCGGTCGGTCGGTCGATCGATAGATCGATCAATCAATCAATCGTAGTGGCATTGAAAGAGTAAATATATGATCGATGAAATCTGTAAACACCAACAGACAAATGTTTAATCTAAGAGCAGCCTGTTTTTGTGACAACCAGAGGAAAAAAATCCGCAAAATACTTAATTTCATCTTTTTTCACAATGTTCACTTTAACCCTTAGGCTGCTAAGCTCGACTCACTGACCTTTTGCAGACAGCGTAGATCAAGATCGGACTGCGCAGAACATGCAGTCTGATGTTTGATCTACACTGACCGATAAGGAGGTACCCTTCTTCCAAAAATACCTTTGAAACAGGAAAATTTTGGTTTTTACCATCGGCTTGAAAGTTTCATTTCACTTATTTAGCAGGATAATGGTTAATGCATAAAGCCTGAAGTCACGTGGATTATCTGTCGTATTCATTGATATTTTCTAAGTTGTCTGCTGTATATTTGTTTTCAGGAAGTAATGTGGTAACTCTTTACCATATAATCCCGAGTTTTAACGACCCTGAAGAAGAAGGCTTTTGAAAACATTGTGGGAAAAGGAGAAAATAGTGGTAACCAGAATTTTCTCCTTTTCCCACAATGTTTTCTACCCTTCAGAAACAGTCAGCCACATTTAATTTGTCGTCTGCAATAGCTTTCTATTTGGTCTAAAATCTTGTTGTTTGGCAATGACTTAACCCTTTACCAAACATTTTCTTGTTTTAAGGACCCCAAAGAAAAAGGGCTTTTGAAAACATTGTTAGAACAGCAGAAAATGCTGTAACCATCATTTTCTTCTGTTCCTATAATGTTTTCCGTCATTTTAAAGACGTCTCCCGTTAGTCCAGCCACATTTAACGTGTCGTCAACAAATACTTTCAATTTCAGGAAGTCTAACATTGTATAGTCTGGTTGAGAGTTAATGCAATGTTGACTAAGATTATTTCATTTCTTTAGCCAGTAATTATTTTGTAACTCTCAGTAGAACTTTTGAATGGCTGGGTGTGGTATTCGAAAATCTATCGGCTTATTAACGCCACTTTCGTCTTTAACAAAGGAAATTTAGAATGAAAAGCTGACCTTAACATGATTAGGATAATGAAAAACAAACACATTCTGCTCCCATTGCCTTGGTAACTGGGTTGAAAAGGAAAGA
Organism: Tridacna gigas; assembly: GCA_945859785.2. Taxonomy (NCBI): domain Eukaryota; kingdom Metazoa; phylum Mollusca; class Bivalvia; order Cardiida; family Cardiidae; genus Tridacna; species Tridacna gigas. The sequence continues at coordinate 27,422,394 of OX244030.2, forward strand.
AAATATAAAAAAAACCACTTGCTGGTCTTCTTGTTTGCTGTCTGATGGCTGCTTTTCAAAACAGCTGATGATTAACCAGGACCGTATATCAGATCTAAGGGAGATTTAAGTCTGTAGTCATGCCTTTGTTAATAATGAATAGGATTAACAACGTTAATTCAAGTTATTTATAGATGAATTTACACAATTCCACGGATTTTCCTACTATTTCGTTCAAATGACTAATATATTCCTTAACTGTGTCAGGGTAAAAAGTGTCAAATGGAAAACTAAAATGAGGGCCAATGAGGAGGAGGAGGAGGCGGAGAGGAGGAGGAGGCGGAGAGGAGGAGGGGAGGAGGAGACGGACAGTGGTGATGATGACGATGATGGTGATACGGGGATAGGTTGATTAACGAAGAAGAAGAAGAGGATGGAGAAAGATTGATAAACGAAGAAGAAGAAGAACAAGAAAAGGAAGAAGAAGAAGCAGAAGAAGAAGAAGAATATTAGGAAGGGATACTATCGCTTAAAAGGATCAAATGAGACACAACAATGGCGCGTTTTATGTGGCGTATAGACACCTAGTTTTACCCTTAATTCTTTCACTGCAAACGGGGACTTTCATAGCTTTTGCGGACAATGTTGATCAAGATCAGACTGCATACAAAGTGCAGTCTGATCGTGACCTACGTCATCCGCTATGTTATGCTAAACTGTTTCCAAAACTATCTTCAGTCACATGCGATCGCTGCTCATAGACCTCCAAAAAAGGCGAATATACCTAGTTTACATCGAAAGTGTAAATCCGCTGCATTATATTGGTACATCATTATGGTTATAGTAGATCAATTAAATCTAGTGCAAATACGAGTAACACAAAGGGGAAATACTTGAAGGAAGAGAAAATAACATCCATACACTGTACACAAAGCATTGTCACAAGAGTAGCGATTACAATTTGTTGCGCACAACTGCTTCTTTTCCCTTAATCTTTGCATAAATCTGTCCGTTGCAGGGAAGTAAAAAGTCGTATTTGTGTAGTATTGGGTAACGTCCCGCTTATTCATACCCTACATAGTCAGGGTCGTGACAAAAACACGCCCATACAATAAATACCTATTTCGAAATCAGGCAGGGGGGGTCTAAACATTAACGGTTCAATGTTTAACTTCTTAACCTCTTTGAAGTTTTCTCATTTGGTGTTTAGCCCGTTATCAACAATACCATATAAATCGGGGCAAATCAATGCGCTACTGCGGGCATGTGCGAGATGGTATCTACACTGTCTGATACGGATATATTTTTGCCCGAAGGGAAGACCCTTGAAGATGCAATACTTGGGTTTTTAAAGATTGGCTGGAAACCTTCATCAAATTTATTTTCAAGTGCAACCCTTTACCACACAAGCCCAACTTTTAAGGACCCTGAGAAATAAGAAAAGTATTACGTAAAAATGAGAAAACGCTGGTAGCCAGCATTTCTCCTTTTCGCACAATGTCTTCTGCCCTGTTAAAGACAAAGTCCATCATGTGTACAACTTTTATTTGTCTTTTGCAAAACCTTTTGGAAATCGATGGGTCTAAAAATCTCGTCGTCAGATAATAGAGCTTAGTGTTAAAATCGATCTTGTATACTTTCCTACGGGTTTAGTCTCAAATATTTCGATAAAGGACTGTTGTGAAATATAAACTGGGCTCTCGAAATCGTGTCAGGGTGGATCCCGATTGCCGAAGTATCACATTGTGGATTTTGACACATATCCCTCATACCTCGATCTCTATTAAGCCTTTACCAAACGACAAATTTTGGACTGGTCCAAATTGAAAGAGTTTGCAGACGACAATTTTAAATTTGATGAAAATGGCAGAAAGGTCTCAAAAAGGGTAGAAAACACTGTGGGAAAAGGAGAAACTGCTCGTTACGAGCAATTTCTCCTTTTCCCACAGTGTTTTCAAAAGACTTGTACTGCAGATACGTGAAAACCAGGGCTTGTTTGGGAAAGGATTAATCTCAGTGAAGAGTATGTACCGAGATCATCACTCTTCGAAGCTCTATCTTACCAGTTTTAAACCTCATCCTGCTAAATAAGTGAAATAAAACTTTCATTCAGACAGTGAAAACCAAAATGCTGTTATTTCAAAGGTATTTGTGTGTGGGGGTGAGGAAGATATCTCCTTATCGGGCAGTGCACATCCAAGATCAGACTGCACGTTCTGTGCAGTCTGATCTTGATCCACACTGTCCCTAAAATTTCCTTGAGTCGCGCTTAGCAGTCTAAGGTTTAAAATCAATAAATGACGAGTAACTAAGTTTTCTTACAGATTGTTTAAATTCAACAAGACAAAAGATTAGATAAGCTTAAATCCTTTACCAGACGACAAAATATTAGCCTTTTCCAAATTGAAAGCATTTGCAGACGACAATTTCAATGTGGCTAAAATGGTGCAATTCTTCTTTGATAGAGTAGGAAACATTGTGAGAAAAGGAGAAAATGCTGGTTACCAGCATTTTCTCCTTTTCCCACAATGTTTTCCAAAGCCTTCTTTCCCAGGGTCGTAAAAAGTCGGCATTGTGCGGTAAAAGGTTAATTCTCCACTGTGTTTTACAACCCTTTGGAGAGAAGGCATCCGAGATCATTGCTTGAAAATGAAAAAAATGCTGAACATTAGCAGTTTCTCCTTTTATCACAACGTTTTTAATGAACAAATACATCATTTCAGCCACATTTTTTTTTTTAGCAAATGTTGCACTGTTTACCAACCGATAAAATGTTAGACTTGTCCAGTTTGGAAGCATTTAAAGAGAACAAACTGGGAAAAGGAGAACATGCCCGTAACAGGCATTCTCTCCTTTTCAAACAATGTCTTCTACCACTGATGAAACAAATCCAACCAACTGGTACTATGTTAAATCCGGAAATGTGTTTAATGTCTCGATCTGAATAATTGTAAACTAGGGAATTCTTGTAAGGGAATGTCTTGCAAAAATGTTTGTGTAATGGGCCGTAGGCCTATATCTCTGAATAAAACAATTGAATTGAAATAAAGGTGACTGAAATGAAAGCATTTGCCCTTGATAGGAAAGAAAACATTGTGGGAAAAGGAGAAAATGCTGGTTATCAGCATTTTCTCCTTTTCCCACAATGTTTTCAAAGGCTTTCTGCGTCAGGGTCGTTAAATCCAAAGATTGCGTGGTACAAGGCTAAATAGGGACGAGTCCTCTAAGGATATATATATATGTGTGTGTGTGTGTGTGTGTGTGCCATGATCTGGCAAAAGGGGGCTCAAAGCACCTACATGATCCATGATACCAAGGCAAGTCATCACATAATGATGGATTCATGAAATCCATTTTCTCTAACAAACAACTGAATCATCAACAGGTGCACGGGTCATTTGACATGCAGAAAATCGACCAAAAGCAAAAAGTTTCGGCCCAGGTCAGCCTGCGCGGATTGCGCAGGCTGACCTGGGTCGATACTTTTTGCAGATGCATTTAGCCCCCTTTTCACGGAGCATGGCACATATATGTTATAATATGGCGGCTACCTGAGTCAGTAATAAGGTATTATCTTTCAACAATAGCACGGAGTATTAGTTTTACTAGTGTTACAGAAAGTTTGGACACGCACTGGTTAGAATAAACATATTAATAAACAGTGGGTGGGGTACTGCGGCCAATAAACTTGCAATAGAGTTCTTCAATAAAAAAAAATTTTTTGACTTATATAAGCTTTCGGAATTCTCTGAAATTCAGAGACCACAGTGGATAATTATAATTTACACTTAAAGGTAAGATTTTTCATTAGTTTTCCTTTAAAAGTAAACTCACCTATTATAGCCTGAAGTATTTTGTCTTCTTTGTCCTTCTGTTACACTGGGAGGGTAAGGGATTAGAATTATTGCTTTGTGTGTTTCTATGTTTTTTTTTTTGGGGGGGGGAGATCCTGATCGTTATTTGTCATGATTACATGACAATCATGGGCGTAACTAGCCGGAAATGAAATATAAGAAAAAGTAATACCAACGGAATTACCCGAGGCGCAAGTGCCGAGAGGGGAGCGGGGGATTTCCCAGGAGGGTCTTGAGGGCCTCATTCGGAAAGGTTTTGAATTGTAGAAGCTATCTGGTAACCTCTGGCGACGTTTTCTTGCAAAATAATCTTTCTTTTCTTTCTCCTTTTTCGCAAAATGTATACAACTTTTTTTTTTCGCATACAGACAGCTGTGCTCCTGGTAGGGGTTAGGGCTTTTTTGGCGTGAGTGTGTGTGTGTTTGTGTGTGTGTGTGTGTGTGTGTGTGTGTAGGGCGGGGTTAGATGATTTCATGACACCTTTTCCATGGAACTCGTTACTTGCTATGGTTACATGACGATATCTGTAGAAAAGTTAAAAATTGTCCGATTTTTCATTGCTTACTTTCAGAAGATTAATCCTGTACCGAACAAACCTAATACATGTAGTGTGTTTTAACGGCTCCGGGGAAGACGCCTTTTGAAGCACTGCAAGAAAAAGAGAAGATGCTGGTTACCAGTACTTTCTCCTTTTTCGATTGTATTTTAAACCCTTTCATTGACGACTTTCATCTCTTGAGCCACATTCAAGGCAAGTCATCACATAATTATGGTTCCATAACCTTTTACCAAACAATCCCGTGTTTTCACGTCCCTAAGGAAGAGGCCTTTTGAAAACATTGTGGGAAAAGGAAAAAATGCTGGTAACCAGCATTTTCTCCTTTTTCCACAATGTTTTCTACCCTGTCAAAAAACCGTAAGTTCAATTGTACCACTTTCAAATTTGTCGTCTGCAGATGCTTTCAATTTGGAAGGGGCTAAAAATTGTCGTTTGGGAAAGGGTTAAATTCCATTTTGTCTAACAACCAACTGAATCGTGAGGTAAACTAGTCTTTTGACATTTAGAAAATTGACCAATAGCAAAAAGTTTCAATCAGGTCAGCCTGTGCAGGCTGACCTGAATCGATAATTATTGCAGGTGCATTAGGCCCTCTTTTCACTAGGCATGGCTCACTTCAATGTCTGTCAAATTCAAGACCACTGTTGTACGAATATCGGCTAAATATCGCACTGTGCGGATCCAAACCCATCACCGCACGGCCTTTCCAGTCTACGAGTTTTTTGACATTTTCCGAAACAAACAAATTGAGATTTCGGAAAAGCAAAATTGAGATAGACAATCTATGAAATGAACGTTATCTTAACAGCTGCGCAACCACGTTTTTGATTGCCTCTATCCGTAACCACGTGTCAAATACCGAACATAGTTCATGTAGTAAAACTCTAACCAAAAGACACTAGTTGTTTTCAACGTCCATGTTAAAAAACCTTGCAAACGATCGCTTGAATGCTGTTCAAACGATGGTGTTGTTTTCTAAAAAAAACCATATAAAACATTTATCGGAAAAGATGAGAGTGCTGATTGTCAGCATTTTGCCCTTTTCCTGTGATGTTTGCACAATCCATTTCTTTTTTGTAATGAAAATACTTGATTGTATACGGAAGGGTTCATCTATTCGTTTACAAGCTTTTAAGGTACGGTTATTTAGTTGATAACCCACGCTTCAATACAGATACTGAATAATTTAAAAACGTATCCCTTTATTTTTCAGTCATTTCTGCATCAATATTTTAGAATCCTATTTTTCACGAGTTGTCCAAATGCCTTCAATAACCTCACAGTTATTTTTCAGCAGCTAAACCCGTCGATAATGAGGTAAATAAAACTGACATTTTCATATAGTACACTTGACATACAGTCATTGGCCATAGATATTTCATCAAATTCCGAATTCTCATCTCATTGACTTACATGTGTTTTTCAGCGTGATATTCTCATTCTATCATACCGACTGGTATGGAACGTGGGAGTGTCCTTTGGCAAGACACTTCAGAGCCCTAGCCTAGTACTGGTGGAAGGCAGGAAATACATGAATATGTGAACTTTTGCCGTGATATGACTGAAATATTATTGAAAGCGGCGTAAAACACCATTAAATCAATCATGGCAACAAATCAATTAAATCTATCATAACGAAAACTATACTGATAGAAAGGGAGGTTACTGGAGCTATATACACTAATATGCTATTATTGTTCGTCGCCTGACATCAAGATTGTAGCTCTATAAAAATTAAGGTGGTGTTATTTTTCCACTAAATTTTGTCGACGTCGCCATTGACATCAATGTACGAGTAAATAACGTTTTTCGAATATACGAGTATTAATTTTTTTTTTAAACAGCTATATTTATACAATATTACATTGTATAGAGTTCGAAAATATATAATTCATTGTAAAAATTCATTTTACTTTATTTTCACATAAGTGTCATAATTTTAGCTTCAGTTTTTAAACCATAATAAAAATAAGTAATGTTGGAATTTCATGTAAAGTCAATGGTGATTATGACTTTGATGAAATATTTATGTAGATGTTGGATCTAAAGGCTATTTTGACCGGTATAACTTCAAACTATCGAACAATGTTGATCACTGATTAGGTGACTCAGTCTGTGCAGTCTGATCTTGATCTACATTTCTGGAAACTCCTCAGCAATCTAAGAATTAACTCTTGAAAATGACTTCGAGAAAAATGCTTACCGTCAGGGTTAGTATTTAGCCCAGTTGTACAGTGTACAGTAAAGGCAGCAAGCTTTCTGTCCTTCTAAATTATGCCGCCGTCACATTTTTTCGACACAAAGCACAACCAGCTGAAAAGACAGGGTTTTCCTCCTTAAATTCTCAGCATATATGGGAGGGAGTCTAAATTGATTTAAATCATTCCAGCGGTATAAGAGTACCGCTTCAATATTTCTTGAGCAATCCACGCGTATGAGCTCTGGAAAGTATCTCAACTGAAATCGGAGCGCGGTTGAAAGTTGAGAAGTCTTTGAGGTTACATCAGAATATTTTGAATATCAGAAAGCCGATCTGGCGCAGTTCGATTGTAGTCTAAAGTCTTGTCGAGAAGCGTATCGAATGCAGTTTAAACTCAGACTGCAGGTGGTGTACTTAAAATGTTCTTTGAACGTGCTTAGCATCAAGAATTCTGCCAGAAAGGGTATAAAATACTCCTGAGTGTAGCATTTTCATCAGTTACAGACGGACCATCAATGATTGTAGCCTTTGTTGAAGACAATGCCTCTATGAGTTCAATACGGCATTTTGAAAATCATGTATCGTATTTTGTGCAAAACCGACGGAAGTAAATCCAATTAAATTCAATTTTTCTAAGAAAAATAAGTGTTGCGATTGCACTCAGATATGAAAATGAAAATGGCATATTAAAATAAATTGGATTCGGGCCATCGATCATGGAAATACTTCTTTTTTATTTATCGAAAATAGCTTAATCCGCTACGTTCTTCTATTGGCGTAATGATACACACAACCTTTGTTTCCTGACTGCCCGATTGCGTGCTTGATCGTCCCAAACTAGTTCGTTCCTGGGCTTATTTGTCCCTGGGCATGTTCGCAAGGACTTGTTCGTCCCATTAGATTGCACCCTACTCTATCAGGTTGTGCATGCCTACATAGTAGGTTGACTTTCAAGCGAATATTTTGAAACTATTTCTATAGTTTATTTTTCAAATTATTAATTCCACACAATGGCTCCCTTGACAAATGCCACATCAGTGCTTTCAACGCTTTGATTTTAGATCCTAGACTACATTTTGTTGTTCAAAACTGCTGACTTCGAGCAAGACTTGTTCGAAAGAGACGAGGGTGGGGGCGCTAGTGGAAGAAAAAAACCCGGGAGATATTACTCCCTACCACGGCTGGTAGAGAAAGAAGGTTGTATAAACAGACAGTTTGGTGGGGGAGCAGAGAGTCGAAAATCCAGCCCCCGCAACTGTCTAAGGATCGAGCCTTAAGTAAATTAAGATTTCAAGCCATTGGTAATGTCCCGAGTAACCTTTCTCCAAACTGCGTACGCAAGGGACTTACGTACGCAGGTTAGACAAGGAAGCATCAGGTCTGAAAATAAGTAACACTGATCTGCATATTTCAACGATGCAGTGAATAAGTACTTGCATAACTTTACGCCAGCTTATACCTTTCGGCAAAACAGGGATCGTATATGTGTAGATTAATTCCCAAAAATGTTCCTAAATCGACGCAGTTTAGTGAAAGGTACCCCCAGAATATTGTGATCTTTAAATTCATTTCGTCGGAAAATCTCATTATAACGGACAGTGTACATCCAGATTAGACCAGATCTTGATCTGCTCTGTCCTCAAAACTGCATTGAGTCGAGCTTACTGCGGCAGTTTATGGATTACTAGAATCGAGTGGTTGCCTGCCATTCTCTCAAATACATGTATGATATCAGTCTTTGTTGACAGGAAAATAACTTAAAATCTATTTCATATATGATATATCTTATATCTCACACACACACAAAAAAAAAAAAAATGAGACTGCAGATGAAAGATGAGATGTAGCAATGTTTAAAAATACCCAAAACATGACTACTAAACTTAAATGGATGATATCACGCACCACCTGTTGAAATTTATACGCTTTTTTTTTAAAGATTATTTTTGTTGATTCCCAAGTTGGCTTATGTAAAGTTTTGACGTTATATAGGGATGATAAAAGTATATTTCTAGCTACCCAGTCACTGTTTTAAGGATGTTACAGATATGTTAATGTTGATTAACTCTTTACCACGCGACAAAATTTTAGTCTCATCCAAATTGAAAGCATTTGCAGACGACAAATTCTATGTGGCTCAATAGATAATTGCTGTCTTTGAAAGGGAAAAGGAGAAAATGCTGGTTACCAGTATTTTCTCCCTTTCCCACAATGTTTTCAAAGCCTTTCCCCCCCAGGGTAATTAAAACTCGGGGTTGTGTGGTGAAGGGCTTAGAACAGTTAAACACTATAATGTATTACTTATACTGCATTATCTTTGATAAGTAAATGCTTCATTCTTTAGAAATAAACAACTTGAAGACCCTAAGGACTTCGAACTCAATTAAAAATAATTTCAGCTTCGTTGTCGAAAGGTACGTTGATTCATGAGATTAAATCGCGAGAATCTTCAGCCGTAATGTTGTGCTTCGAGATCTCTGACCCCACTTGCGAAGAACGAAGATCAAAATGAGCCCGCACATCCGTGCTGGCTTATCTCAATCTACACTCTTCGGTAACTATATGAGAAGTGCTCTATGAAAAGGGGGCTTAATGCAACTGCGAAAAGTATCGACTCAGGTCAGCCTGCGCAGTCTGCGCAGGCTGAATTGGGCCGAAACTTTTCGCTATCGGTCAATTTTCTGCATGCCAAAGGACCCATGTACCTCATGACTCAGTCAGTTGTTATACAAAATGGATTTTATGGATCCATTATTATGAACTGACTTGCTTGGCATAATTGAGCACGGAGATGCATTAAGCCCCCTTTTCACAGAACATGGCTCATATAATTTTTTCAGGCAGTACAGAATCGGTATAGCAACTGTAACTTGGTAGCATCTAATGATAAACCCAGTTGAGATAACGGTCAATCCACCACATTTCAAAGCACTGACAGTAAGGAAAACAATGCGCATGAAATGTGTTTATATTTGCAATGCCGTTTACAGCATTTCAGTAACATGCAAACTGCCAGTGTACCTATCCATGCATTCCAAGACTTGTCCTCCCCCCTTTTGTTTGTTTTTGTTTAAGTAATAAAGAAAAAAATAATGGTAGATGCACATGTCAAAGCAAGTATTGATCTATTTCTCGTTGGGATTTTCATTGTATGGTGTTTAACGCCGTTTTCAACATTATTTCAGTTATATCGCGGCGGCCAGTGCACATATCCATGCTTTCCTGGAGTTTCATTTACCAGTAATCCACACAATAGTCTTTCCAAGCCACTGGCTGCTTCCCCACATAACCATCGTCGAAACAATGGTCAGCGGTGAGAGAGGAATGAATCCTGTCGCAATGACTATGATCAATCCTCGGAAAGAAATTGGCCAAGCCGGGGATCGAACCAGCGACCTCCTGTTCTCAAGTCCTGTGCGCTACCGACTGAGCTACCGGGGCTTGGCTGGGATTTTCAGTAAGACTGTATAACCTAATAAAATAGAGTCTTGAGTATCTCTGAACTCATCAGAAGATAACGTTCAAAATCCACTTTAGAAATTTATTGTATGACGCCCTATAAATCTGACAAAAACTTCCTGAATAGGACATTTTACAGGTGATTTCATAGTCTTCCTTATTGCGCTAAATATTATCTTTATCGTGTTATAAGCTGTGAATGGTGAGAAAGTCTGCCCGTCCTCTCTCTCTCTCTCTCTCTCTCTGTCTGTCTGTCTGTCTGTCCACAGTCCACGAGTGTTATGAGTTGTAAATATATAAAGGAATAAAAACAATTTTCAGATGCCCCGGGTGTATTGTGTTGCTCTTTATTTCATCTGTATTGTGACACCAAAGAGAAAGGAACACGATCTGAATTATACATGCACCCACCCGCTTAAACTATTTACCGAAAAAATCTCGAATTTTAACGAACCTCGCACACAAGACGCTTAAAAACATAAAAAAAAGAGCAAATTCTGATTAACAGCATTTTCTCTTGTTCCACAATGCTGTCTACCAATTGAAATACATATTCCCTCGTCTGGGCAAAATGATATTTGGTTATGTCTAAATTTTGTCGTTCAGTTAAGAGTTGAACAGCTGAGACCTGACATTACGAAATAAATAATAGGATACTCGGTCAACCCTTAAAGGTACGCCCATACTCGTTTTCAGCCAGTTTTAACCCATTTCATCTTTATTTTATCGAATTACAATAATTCTTGTATTTTTTATGCCAAATGTTGCCCCTGACGATTGTCTAACAATTGACTAAATCTGGAGGTAGAAGGGTGCTTGGACATGCATAGAATTTACAAATAGCAAAAAGTTCCGACCCAGGTCGGACATGGGTTGATACTTTTTGCAGATGCACTTAGCCCCCTTTTCACAGAGCATGGCTCAAACATACATGTATTTGACGTAATGTCTGACCTAGGTGTACAAAGCTCAGAGTTTACTTTGATGTATTACTGGTTAAAAAAAAATAAACAGAGTGATAAATGAAGAAATGGCCATTGTAATGAAGTCTGTCTACCGTTCATAAGAGAAAAGTGCGCATATCTGAGACAGTGATTATGCTATTGACTACATATTTTACTTAAACCCTTCCCAGACGTCAAAGAAGTGTAGACTTATCCAAACTGAAGGCATTTGCAGTCGACAATTTATAAGTGGCTCAAATGATGAATTTATCTTTGATAGAAAAGAAAACATTGCTGGAAAAGGAGAAAATACTGGTTACCAGCATTTTCTCCTTTTCCCTCAATGTTTTCAAAAGGCTTCTTTCTCAGGGTCTTTATAACTCGAGATCGCGTGGGAAAGGGTTAACTCTTTCGGTGACAACTAACTGCTTTCGACTTTTTAGACTAGCGAAGCTAGTCTATAGGCATTAAGATTGGCCTAGATCCAAAGTAAACAAAAAACCCCATAGTTGCCAAATACTGCATCACAGAAAATACTTCTTTCTGATAGAAATCTTAATTCTGTTACAAATGACAATTTTGACAAAAACCACTAAATCTCTACCACTCCAGTTTGAACATTCGTCTTACAAAGTAATAAACTGAACAAGATGTCATTTACATGTATTAGGTACAAGATCTTTGCTTATATGTAAATTGAGTGACCTATGCAAAGCAGCGAATCACTTATTCCTACACCACTGTAACATTATGAATGAATCTATTAATAGATACACTTAGGTAACTTGTAGCAAATCTCAGCTATATTAACCCTCACTGGACAGGGAATCCTGTAATTCTTTGAGTCATTCATTATTTAGATCATTGTGTACAGTTAAACTGTTATCTTGAACTGTTATTCTACTCTTGAATATTAACCCTGTACCAAACAATCCCAAGTTTTAACGACACTGGGGAAGAATCCCTTTGAAAACATTGCGGGAAAAGGAGAAAATGCTGGTAACCATCATTTTCTCCCTTTCCCACATTGTTTTCTGCCCTTTTGGAATCGGATCTCATCAGTTCAGCCACATTTAATTTATGGTCTGCAACAGCTTTGAACTTGAACGAGTGTAAAATTTTTCGTTCTGTAAAGGGAGTTAAATAGTTAACTACATCTTGTGCTGGTGGATATTGACTAATTGGCTGCATGGTGTTTAACGCCATTTTCAACATTTTTTCAGAGATATTGCTGCGGCTAGAGCACATATCCATGCTTTCCTGGAATTTCTTTTACCAGCAGTACCGCGACTCAATGACCTTTTACGGACATTGTGGATTCAGATTAGACTGCACAGAGCGTGCAGTCTGATCTTGTATCTACACTGTCCAATAACAGGATATATTTTCTCCAAAGTGTAACTTTAAAATAGCAATATTCAGATGTTCACCATCGGCTTGAAAGTTTCATTTTAACATTTTTTAGCAGGTTAAGGGTTAAACTTAAACTGGATTATAGTTAACCAATAGCACGCATAGCCCCGACAGCTCAGTGGGTAGCGTACGGGACTTGAGAACAAGAGGTCACTGGTTCGATCACCGGCTCGGCAAAGTTCTTTCCGAGGACTGATGATAGACATTGCAACAGGATTTATTTCTCTCTCACGTTTTGACAATGGTTATGTGGGAAAGCAGCCAGTGGCTTGGAAAGAATATTGTTCAGAGTACTGGTAAAAGAAACTCCAGAAAAGCACGGATACGTGCACTGGCCACCGCTACATAACAGAAAAATGTTGAAAACAGGGTTAAACACCATACAAACAATCCAGCAATTAAATTCGCTAGTCTGTCAGTACTTTCAGTGCTTTGATTTCTTGATAGTCTAAAAGCACAGATCCGTTGCAAATGAATTAAGATAACTGGCCATTGTTTAACAACATCTATAGCGGAGGGTGTGCACCTTCTGGGCAGTCTGATCTTGATCTTCACTTTCTGCCATAGCTAAGATTTATATAACAGTCCATAGTTTGTGTAACGTAATAATTTGTATTGATTATGTAACCAAAAAATCAGCGAGGTATGTATCCGGATACAGTGTGTGCATTATTGATACAATTAATTGGACGAGGGAAATCAATGTTGCACGATCAATGTACTTCAGCAAGTCAGAAATACCTGTTGTTTTGTAAGTTCGTCTCATATATTATTCTTTTTCTTTGTTAGTCCATTTCGCGGAACTAACTACTGGCTGTCAATCTATGTGTTTCACTATTTGCTATCTAGACTATTTACGGAATATTCTGGTACCTTACTGTACCTGTCTGTCAATCTGTCACTGAATCTGGCTGTCTGCGTGTCACAACCTATCTCTCTCCCTCTCTCTCCTTCCCTCTCTCTCAATCAATCCCTCTCTCTCTCTCTCTCTCTCTCTTTTCCGACCCAGACCGTGTGTTAGCATCTTATAAGCTGTACATTTGAAAATAATTGTATCTCTGAAGAGAAAGTCTGTCATACAGAGAACTAGTGTGCTGACTGCTTCTTCGGGATATTAAGGGCACAGCTGTAAATTGAATGACAACTTCCTCGAAAGAATAACAATATTCTTTATCTTTCTATCCCTTCGTTCATCCGTTCGACTGTCTGTCTTTCTTTCTCTGCATCTTTCTAGCATACCCAAAATAAAACAGATATGTATTTCCATTAGCTTAAACAAGTAGAACGAAACTTTAACAGACTAATTTGTAGACTCAGTAAATAAATGAAAATCGACATTTTCAGTAAGCCAGAAAGACATCCAAGTTTTGTATTATCCAACTTTTACAATTTTTTTTGTCTGTCTGTGCGAGAATATATCACAAAATGCAAATCTAACATCCGACTGTGCCCCCCCCCTTTTTTTTTTTGCAGCCCGATCTTATTTTACACCACTCACAATGGGTATCTAATACCTCTAAAAGATAAGAGTTAAATAATTACACGTATATCAGTCTTCATGTGACAGGTTTTTTTTTCTATTTACAAACATAACTGTCGCAGAAGACTTTTTTCCCTCATGCGTCAGACCAATTTAAAAAAGAAAAGCAATCTGACAAAAAAAAAATGTCATAACAAGAACTTATATTCCTTTCGCTACCTTTTTCCAACGTAAACTATTATATTAAACCTTAATTGATTATCCTTATTCTACTATGTGTGTTTTTTTTTTTTCTTTTAATTGTCTGCTGCTAATTTATTTTAGGAGGTGCAGACTTAACCCTAGACCATAGATTCCCGAGTTCTTTTTATAAGACCCCCAGGACGAATGCTTTTGAAAACTTTGTGTGAAAAGGAGAAAATGCTGGTAACCAGCATTTTCTCCTTTTCACACAAAGTTTTCTACCCTTTCAAAGACAAACTCCATTAATTGAGACACATTTCATGTGTCGTCTGCAAATGCTTTCGGATTGGAAGAGTGTAAACTTACATCGTCTGGTAAGGAGATAATAGGGATTTGTAACACTCGCTGTGACTGTTTAAAGTCTTCAGCTGTCATTCTGTCTGTATTGTCGAAGATCAAATCGATAAGTTAACGCTAACGATCCTGGCTTGAACGACCCTTACAGAAATAATGGCTTTTGAAAACATCGTGGGAAAAGAAGTGAATGCTGGCAACCAGGATTTTCTACTTTCCCCACAATGTTTTCTACCCTTTCAACAATTGATTTTTTTGTTTCATTTCAGCCATTAATTATAAATGAGCCATGCCCTGACAGAAGGGGCCTTAATGCATCCCCGCGTGATCCTTGATGTCAAGCAAGTCATTACATAATCATAGATCTATACAATCCATTTTGTCTAACAACCGACTGAATCATGAGTAGACGGGTCTTTGAACATACAGAAAATTGACCAATAGCGAAAAGTTTCGGCCCAGGTCGACCTGGGTCGATACGTTTCGCAGATGCATTAAGCCCCTTTTTCACAGAGCATGGCTCAGATTTATTATTTCGTCTTCAAATACTTTCAATCAATCAAGTCTTAAACTTTGTTTTATCTAGTGAAGAATTAAGTCGAGGATGTTCGTCTACCTTCTCATGCATTATGTATACATTTGGTATACGCTACAGTCAGATTAACAGATAAAGATACTGAAATATTGAAGGTACTCCAACAAATTCACGTTACAATCTCCACTTCACGCCTTATTTCCACATTATTTAAAGGAAAGGTTCGGGAAAAGGACGACATATTTTCTGATTTTAAATAATATTCCAAAAGCTCAAGCCATATATTCACTTTTTTGTAACATTTGTTTTCTTCAGAAAACTTTTCTAAAGCACCAAACAGATGGATGGATGGATGGATGGATGGGTGGGTAGACAGAGAGACAGACAGACAGACAGACAGACAGACCGACCGACCGACCGACAGACAGACAGACAGACAGACAGACAGATAGGTAGATAGATAGATAGATAGAAAGATGTGTGGATGTAGTGGGCAGGTGGACGGACGGATAGATGAAAAAATATCATTTGTTCTTTTAAATACATGTAACACGTTACTTTATGGATGTACCGTCAAATAACGAAAGCAGTATTTTCTTGCGTGTCATTTTGAGACATGTTAATGATTATGCCTCATCCGTTTTCTATGTGAGACCGATGCAAGATAAAATCTGCATTGCCTGGGGACAGTTCGCAGTAAATTGTGATATTGGCCTACATTTTCCCTTCGATGCAAATCTAATGGCTTAGTCATTACCCGGAACACACTGAGACATAATATACGGCATAATACTTTGAAAAAAAATCCTTGTTAAATAATTGTGGAAAATAGGCATGATTAAAAATACAAGATACGGATACATGTAAACTGTTAACCGGACAACAGTATTTTAGTCTTGTTCAAAATAAAATGAGCCTCGCTCTGTGAAAAGAAGGTTTGACTCTGTACTAAACAACAAAAGTTTAGACTAATCCAAACTAAAAGCATTTGTAGACGTCAAACTACATGCGACTAAAAAATTGGAATTTGTTTTGGGAAGGATAGAAAAAACATTATGGGAAAAGGAGAAAATGCTGGTTACCAGCATTTTCTCCTTTTCCCATAATGTTTTCAAAAACCTTCTTCTTCAAGGTCGGTAAACTCGTTATTTTGTGGTAAAGGGTTAATGCATCTGCAAAAAGTATCGACTCATGTCAGCCGGCGCAGTTCGAAACTTTTTGCGATTTGGAAATTTTCTGCATGATTCAGTCGGTTGTTAGACAAAATGGATGTCATGGGTCCATGATTACGTGATGACTTGCTTGGTATCATGTATCACGGAGATGCATTAAACCCCTTTATGCCACAGCATGGCTTAAATATTTATGGGCGACAATTGAAATGTGGCTCACATAATTAGCTTTGTCCTTAATAGGGTAGAAAAGGTGGGAAAAGAAGAACCGGAAAATTTTCTCTAAAGCCTTCTTTTTTAGGGTCGTTTAAAAATCGGTAAGCGTTTCGAGAGCGCATTTTCTTTCGGCATTGACTTTTTGTTAACCTCTAGGAGAAGTTAGCGAAATACAACTGTCAAGTTTGAATTCCTTGTTGTACAAGCACTTGGAGCGTATGAAAAAAAGTCTTAAATAGTGTTCTTAGTTTAAGGTCTGAGAACAGCCATGTGAATAGTAAAGACAGGACGTCTCAGCCAATCCGATGGTCAATCCTGTAATTCAGACTGATATTTGAATATATGTTGATTGTTTAATACATGTATATCCTCTACTTCTGCCTAAAGTCACTCTCAGAGTATGTACACTGTCTGACATCAAAATATTGCATTTTAATAATAGCAACTCATTTAACCCTTAGGCTGCCAAGCGCAATTCACTGACCTTTTGCGGATAGTTTAGATCAAGATCAGTCTTCACAAAACGTGCAGTCTGATGTTGGATCTACACTGTCCGATAAGGAGATATTTTTCTCCGAAAAATAAGTTTAAAATAGCACTGTTCGGGTGTTTACTACCGACTTGAAAGTTTTATTTAAGTAATTTAGCAGGATATGGGTTAATCGTATAACAAACCGGCATGATACCTGCGCTTCGCTATCGTGAAATGTACTGCTGTTTATACAATGAAATGACTGAGGTTTTGCTTGTCAACGTAACATCCCCTGCGAAATAAACAGCATTAAGGTCAATAGACGTCAGGTAGGCGTGATATAGGTACGTATTTCCGTTACCACACACCAACGTTTTCCGTTCTATAACATCGGTAATTAATTTTTGTTTTTATTATCATAATCATAACTGTGAGCTTATGTAGTTAACCTCGCCCTGAAAACATTCCTTCATATCTCGGGTCAAAAATTGTGAATTTTTTTTTTCCGCTTCTTTTCTCTGTTCCCAGTGCTACTTTTGATATAAGTAGGACTTACACTATTTTTATTTGTTTGATTTAACCCTTTACCACACAATCCCGACTTTCAACGACTCTTGAAGAAGCCTCTTGAAAACATTGTAGGAAAAGGGGAAAATGCTGGTAACCAGCATTTTCTCCTTTTCCCACAATGTTTTCTACCCTTCTCAAAAGAAATTTCAAATTTTCAGTCAAATTTAATTTGTCGTCTGCAAATGCCTTCAATTCGGACTACACTAAAAGTTTGTCATTTGGTAAAGAGTTAAACCGTCGTGTCCTGGGTACGACGAAAACACTTAACGGCAAAAATTAGAACACAAACAGTTAATGTCCCAGCCGTTCACCGTGTTTGCAATGGATGACCAGGAATTTAATTATTTTTTGATCGAATAACTTCATTGTAGCGGTTTTGTGGGGAACATATAAACCCTCTTCTAAATAATGTCGCAATACTAATGACCCTGAGGAACAATGATTTTGAAAACAAACTGTGACAATAGGAGAAATTACATATAATCTGCATTTCCTATTTTCCACACAGTTTTTCCTACCCTTGCTGAGACTTCCATCGTTTAAACCACATTAATTTGTAGTCTGAAAATGCTTTTAATATGAAAGACTCATGATGTTGTTGTCTGGTGAAGATTGAAGTGGAAGACTCGTGTCATTGTCAAATGGTTATCGTATTGTGAGGGATGGTAAAGTGTCGTTACCTAGGTCTACCCATGAACATGCAAGAAGCATAACTGCACGAATATATGAGCCATGGTTTTGAAAAAGGGGGTTGATAGATCTGCAATATCATTCATGTCAGCCTGCGCAGTCCGCACAGGCTTACACGAATTGAGACATTTTGCTATATGTAAATTTTCTGCATGTTTAAGGACCAGTGTACATTATGATGACAGTCGATTGCCAGACAAAATAGATTTTATGGGTCTATAGTTACTCGATTTGTGATGTCTGGCTTGGTTTCATGCATTACGAAAATGCATTAAACCGCCTTTTTCCAGAGCACAGCTTAAATATTTTCGTTGGTTTACCGTAGTAATAGTGCTAATTTGCCACTGAAAACCCATATCGCTAAATACTCAACTGTCACATTCCTTTGTGTGTTTGTGTGTGCACAGGATTATTCATATATTCAAATTGCCCCCCCCCCCAAAAAAAAAAAAAAAAATACGGGAAATAGATAAATGTTGGTACAAGTCAACGAATGAAAACTTGATACAGGACTAAAGTGGTAAAAAATTCAAAGTTTGCATCAATGGCTGCAAGCTATAACATAATCAAAGTAAGTTCCATACGGTACTAGTCAATATCAACGTTATCGATTTTGTTTCAGTTTTTGAGCCAGCTGTTAGCAGATCAGAATACAATGCACGGTAACCGTATAAAACATGAAAATGAGAAGCCCTCTGGGAAAAAGGGGGTTTAATGCATCTCTGTAATTGCACTGTACCATTATACCAAGCAAGTTGTTGCTTTATATACCTACGAGAGCCGAGCCCCCGTAGCTCAGTCAGTAGCGTACAGGACTTGAGAACAGGAGGTCGTTGGTTCGATCCCCGGCTCGGCCAATTTCTTTCCGGGGATTGATGATAGTCATTGCGACAGGATTCATTCCTCTCTCACCGCTGACCATTGTTTCGACGATGGTTATGTGGGAAAAGCAGCCAGTGGCTTGGAAAGAATATTGTGCGTAGTACTGGTAAAAGAAACTCCAGGAAAGCATGGATAGGTGCACTGGCCGCCACGATATAACTGAAATAATTTCGAAAACGGCGTTAAAACACCATACAATCAATCAATCAACTATATACCTACGAGTCTTTTCTTTTTTTAGTCAAACAACCGGCTATTTCATGGCGTAGACTAGTTCTTTAAAATGCAGGAAATTTACCTGTAGCAAAAAGTTTCGATACTTTTTGCAGAAGCATTAAACCATCTTTTCACACAGTATGATTCAAATGGGTTTTGTACAAATTCATAGAAAAGGTAAACTAAAATGGTCTTGCACGACTTTACTGAATAAGTAAAACAAGATTTTGAGCTCAAATGATCTATATCATTAATTAGAGGGAAAAAGTTTAATTATGTGCATACAATCAATTCATCTATCCTCAGGCCTGTAACACTAAGTCACATTATCTTTATTTTATAAAGTGTTCACTCCTGTGCTTAGATCTACTTTATTTTCACCACGAGTCGCACAGAACATGTTTTTCATGGTTATCCAGCCAGATGACAAAAGATCAGACTCGTCCATTTTCAAATTATTTGCCAGCGGCAAATTGATTGTGGTTCAAATGATGGTGTCTGTATTTGTCCGAAACATTGTTCTTTTCCCCACAGAGACACTGTCTCATGCTACAGATACAAGACTCGGTGCTATATTATGCAAGGAATGAGTATGTTACAAAGTGCTATGCTGTCCTGTGGTGCGATATGTTTATTGGTATCGTTTAATGTTGTATCCTCTCCTACAGTAAAAGATAACATTCGTTTATATATCCGTGTTGCTTTGCCAGGCTACGTCTTACTCATTTGTCATGGTGCCCTATCCCATTCATTATAGTTCATGTTGTATGACACATTACGCTGACAAGTTATACTAAGATTTGTACATTTATTGTTATTTATGCTTTGCATTACTTTAACGAACTCAACAACGTGTATAAATTTTGGTGAGATGCAGCCTGCAGTATGTTTTGGCTTTGTCCATGATCTTTCTTTTTGCAAATGCAGTGTTTTGCCTTTGTCAAAGTCCTTGATCCTTCTTTTTGCAAATGCAATGTTTTACCCTTTGTACAGTTTTGATCCTTCTTTTTGCAAATGTAATGTTTTACCCTTTTCACAGTCCTTGATCATACTTCTTGTAAATGCATAGCAGAACGTGTCGATCCAGGTCAGCGTAGGCTGAACTGAGTCGATACATTTTGCAGATGCATTAAGCCCGTTTGTCACAAAGCATGACTCATTTTCTACACTAAATCCTGTGTTATGGGTACTCGTTAGAACTGCCTCATCAAGACCATTCTAGTAAGTACTCACACCTAAGTTTTAAGGATGGAAATGAATATAAAAAAGAAAAATCTCTTCGAACAAAAAAAAAAAAAAAAAGCCTCCCAGTATCTGTACCTATATTCACATTAAAATCAGGAATAACTATTGAGTCTCTCTAGGGCTTGAATTATTGATATTGAGTCGTATATATGTGTTTATTGTATTGAAAAATCGCACCTGGTTACCAACAAACTGACCATGATAGAAGGGTGGTCGTTGACCGCAGAGTGACTTTGATGATGTCGAGAGAGCCTAATAAAAATTGACTTTGTATAGAAATGGGGGCAATACACCTACCTTTTATTGGTACTTCTAACAAAGGTCGTCCTCATAAAACAAACTTCAAATATAGGTTTGATGGTTGTCAAATATGTTATATATCCAATGGACGAGATAACGACATAGAAATTATGGCTTTTTTACACCGTTCTTACGGTGTTTTATTTTTCTTCGTACTATAGCTAGTTAAACAAGCGTGCTTCTGGCGGGGCGGTTTCACCCCTTTCCCCCACCCCGGTCATTCCGCAAGGAGTGTGGATCGATACATGAATAGATGAGTGGATGGATGGATTTAAATTAAAAATACATGTACTCAGATCATGAATAAATAAAAAAATGGAAAGTCGAATGAATTTTGAAATAGATATAAGGATGTGTAGATTGAAACAAAAGAAGCATTGATGCAATGAAATATTTACCCGGATTGGTCAATCTACGGATGAAATGGTAGGCTTTTGTACAATTGAAAGGTCATGGGGACCGAGACCTTTGGTCATGCAGGAATGGGTGTTTTATGCAGCTTTCAGAATTATTTCAGTCATATCACGAAAACTCACTTGCCCATGTATGTCCTGGGTTCCACCAATACTAGGTGAGGGCTCTGAAGTGTCTTGTCCAAAGACACTCCTACGAAAAATCCAGTGTTTCGATTAAGGATCAAACCCGGGGCCTCCAGGTCACGAATCCTACACATTTATATTGTGCCAGAGAAATGTTCGGATCGTCTTCTTTGGCCAGAGTAAAATTTGAGTGGCTTCAAAGTTATAGTAAAGTCGTAGTCAAAATCATAGTAATGGTTTCCCATTCAAAACTGAACGAGCTAATGACAACTTTATGAATTACCTATGCAGTCACTAGTTCTCAAGGCAGTTAGGAGATTTCAAAACCAAGTAAATTGTCATGCTGCAATATATATTCCTTTTTTTTTTTTGTTCAGCAATAACAGATACTTACAGAATAGCGGCATTTTGTGTCACCTTTTTTGACTTTTTTTTAATGAAGATGTCTTTTGCAGATGAGGATACTTTTTTATTAATGATACAATTGCGGGGGTTATACTTCGAAAATGGGCGATTAATTAGTGCAATAAACACCTACGTATAATAATACAGTATCGAATGAACGCTACATATGAATAGAGTACTACGTTGTTCTCCGCCATAATTCTAGCGATAAAAAATATGGTCCGATGTGAGTAATTCTTTGACTAGTGATGTTTTATTGTCGCTGTGCCTGTGTCATTTCATGAGATTTACGATAGATTCTTGCTGCCCATGTGAGGTACATTGATATGCAACAGGAACTCGAACCTTCACTGCAAGTTTGTTTAAAGGTGTTATCCCTATCGGCGCAATATAGGCGAAAGGTCGATAATTTCAAGTCATTCAGTTTTTTCAAATTCAAGAAAAAGAAAATCTGACATTGCTCCCCTCATCCTCTGAATAGATTTTGTTCCTAAACACTGTCGTGATCCAGATGTAGTTTTTTCCCCGTTTCAAACTGTTTGACTTCAGATGAGGGGCCGTTTCAATAGGATCCAAACTTTGAGCTGTTGTAATTGTTTTCACCCAGTCAAATGGCGACCTAAAATATTCGGCAGATGACATTCAATGTATACGAACTGTGTGCAGCATGCTAATATTATTGAACCTGTACGAACTGTGTACAGCACAATATGCAGAAAAGAAGTGAAAGTTTTTTTTTTCCTGTTGAACGATGGACTTCCTCTATATATTAGTCATGCTCTGTGAAAAGGGGGCTTAATACATCTGCGAAAGTTATCGATCCAGGTCAGCCTGCGCAGTCCGCGCAGGCTGACCTGGGCCAAAACTTTTCGCTACGGGTCAATTTTCTGTATGTCAAAGGACCATTCTTCCCCCTGATTCCATCGGTTGATAGACAGCTTTGATTTTATGGATCTATGATCACGTGATGACTTGCTTGGTGTCATGCATCACGGAGATGCATTAAGTCCGCTTTTGCCAGAGCATGGCTCGTATTACAAACATTCTTACAGTGGGTGAAAAAATAATTGATCACTAATCAACAAGTATACGACCTAGAGATGGTTGTGATGTCAGTCATAAATATTGCACTAACAGCGTAAAATTTAATGGGATTGATTTACTGGTCCAGTACACCTTGTGATCATTGTGGTAAAACTGTCCACTTGCCGCTGGTTACCATAATATAAAACATGTCACATGACCTATTTCTTCCAAATTATGAAAGCAGTCCGCCAAAGGGGCAGTTTTATTTTTCCGAACCAAAATCACAAAATATAAGTAACATTTGCATATATGGTCCACTGACTTATTTTGAATTGAAAGATAGCTTAATTGGGTGTCATACAGTGCAGACCAAGAACAGATTGCACAGACGTGAAGCCTGATCTTGGTTTACTCTCTTTGCATTTAACGGTAATAGAGGAAATTTTTATGTTGCAACCACTATTACTTTACCTCGGAAATAATTTTGATTAAGCCAAGACGCAGAATCGCTACCCCTTATCTTGACCAGGTGGTATGTCGATGTACCACCCCGCACCCTCATCCCCAACGAGACCTTACTTTTTCATTGGCATTAATTAATCTGAAAGAAGTCCTAGGATCATTAACGATAAATGTCAATGAATTCTATTCAAAATACATTAGACAAGAAGGACATTGTCAAAGACAGCATTATGTATCACATGGGGAATATGTGGTGTATAAGTCACGCCCACAGAACTTATGTTTTATCTTAATTAATCTATTTATAGGCTGATTCAACAGACGTTCGACCCAAAAATCAATCTATTCTGGCTTATTACAAGAAGACTCAAATATTTTAGGTCATATAGCGAAAGTAAGACATGCCCACAGACGACATGGTTTTTTGAGGTGGGATGCGAAGATTTACCATGTGGGAAATTGAACCTAAAAATTTCTGATTCTGGGGTACCTAACATTGCAAAATCATTACCTGAAAAAAAAAAGTACTATTAAGAAAGCAATTTATTCAATTTGGCATCAAGGCATGACTTAAACGTTAACAGTAAGGAAACTTAAACGACATGGATGACAAATATGTAAACAAATACACCATTATCATAACACAATTTAAATAAAAAAGAGTGTTAGAACAGACTACCTTGAGGCATGCGTGTGTATACGCATTTATATATCAGTTCCACCAAAATAGCGTCAAGAAGCGTCAACAAGTGCCATGGAAAGCTTAGAAGGACCATGGGAACTCTTGTGGTAATTTCTTTGAATAGGAAGGATTGCTTTATTTGTCTAGATATTGCACAATAATACTGCTTACGTTTCGTTTTGATATTCTGTTGAATCCCCCTTCCCCCCCCCCCCCACACACACACACACACATACAAAAAGCGGAACTTGTTAGTTTACTCTGAGATTTATAGGAGATATACCTCTCAACTCTTTAAATGTCTGCTTGCTTTTACTCAGTTCTTTCTAGTAGCACTACGTGCTTAATATTTGGCACAACAGTTAGATTTCAATTTGAGTAGGATTAAACGCACCCCACCTCAGCAGCGCTTTCACCGCTTTGATTTTAACTGAGTTGACATGCCGTCAAGATTCAGACAGGCGTATTTGCCAAGGTTTATTCACGATCAATACATGAATTTTAACGCGAAGTTCTATAGTTTCCAATGAAAAAGAAAAGTGATAATACATGTCCAAGGCAGTTTTTTTGTTGTTATTGTTATTTCTTTGGTTGACATATCAAGATTATATCAAAGAATCTGAGAAAGCACCACCAAGGTTCACTCTTTCTGAAAGGGCTTTTTTATAGATTGAACTCTAGGCCACACACACGCATATAATGAGCAATTTTCTGTGAAAAGGGGGCTTAATGCATCTGCGAAATGTATCGACCCAGGTTAGCCTATCGCTATAAGTTATCGCTATAAGTTAATTTTCTGCATGTCAAAGGGCCAGTCTACCTTATGATACAGTTGATTGTCAGACAAAATGGTTTTCATGGATCCATGATTATGTGACAACTTGAACGGCAAAGTGCATCTCGGAGATGCATTAAACCCCTTATGACTCATATGACTCATTCACATGGGTCATATTTTGTGAAAATGGGGCTTGATGGGCTTGCTATGGGTAAATTTTCTGCTTGTCCAAGGACCATTCTACTTCTGGATTCAGCCAGTTGTCACACAAACTGGATTTCGTAGATCTATGGTCATGTGATGACATGCTTGGCATAGTGCATCACGGAGATGCATTAAACCCCTTTTTGCCATAGCTGGGCATATATTCCTATAGCAGCCGTGCTATTTTACGAATTGCGAATCTTACCAAGATTTTCTGAAAGAAGTTCACCCATATTGTCTTTGATGCGAAATGAAATACACGTAGAATTTTAGCCGTCACATTTTGAGAAAATGATTCCTTTCGGTTTTGGCAGCCTGCATTCTTCTGAAAACTCAACAGCTTTCAAGAATTAATTCTGAAGTAGCCTTAGAAGAAAGTTTTTTATGAAATTTGTTATAGAATAGTTCAGTGAGCTCAGACCAGACAATTACGTATTTAGTGAGAGGAGAGCTGAAATTCAGAGGGGTTTTTTTTTTGTGGTTAGAGAAAACATGGTATTGAATGATAATTAAATAGCCGTCATCACTGACAGTTTCTTTGACTGAAAATTACAACTGACAAAGACAATCTTGATATCACGTGGTCAACGGTCCAGTGTAGATGACCGATAAGTTTGTGTTCAGGGGATAGCTTTCACAAGCTTCTTTTGTCTCGCAAAGGTGTCATTATTTCCCATCTACAAAATCTTTGTACAATGTGCCGTGGCATATAAAATGTGTCCAACATGAGTCCCTCCGACGTTTTGGTCCAGCCCAAATAGCTCAAGTGGTAAAGCGTAGGACTTGTATACGGCAAGTCTTGGCCCACTTGAGGGTGTGGGTTCGAGCTCCACGGCTGGCCATCTAAAATTACTAATTGTCTTCCGGATGAGACGTTAAACCGAGGTCTCGTGTGTTGGTGTTATAGACGGAGCACGTTAAAGAACTAGGAGTAACTTGGAATGGGTTTCGTCCTGTATCTTTCACTATCCCTCGTAACACAGTTAACAGCTTTGAGGGGGCGTCACCCATATGGGCAACCGGTTTCGACGATAAATAAACAGAAATCAATCAATCCTTCTGGCGTCTCTAAACCTAAAGCTACGTTTTCTCTGCCAAAGGCGACATAAATTACCTTTGCTAATGGCGTAGATCAAGATACGTGCAGTCTGATCTAAGATGCATATCATCGACTACTTCATTTTACACCAAAATCAAAATTAGCCATGCTCTTCAAAAGGCGGCTTAATGCATCTCCAAAAAGTATCGACTCATGTCAGCCTGCGCAGTGCGCGCAGGCTGACATGGGTCGAAACTTTTTGCTTTTCGTAAATTTCTGCATGTCCAAGAAACAGTCTACCTCAGGATACAGCCAGTTGGGCTTATGGATCCATAATTATGTGATAACTTGCTTGGTATAATGGATCACGCAGTGTGTGCAGGCTGACATGGGTCGAAACTTTTTGCTTTTCGCAAATTTCTACATGTCCAAGAACGATTCTACCTCAGGATACAGCCAATTGGGCTTATGGATCCATAATTATGTGATAACTTGCTTGGTATAATGGATCACGCAGTGTGCGCAGACTGACATGGGTCGAAACATTTTGCTTTTCGCAAATTTCTGCATGTCCAAGAAACAGTCTACCTCAGGATTCATCCGGTTGGGCTTATGGATCCATAATTATGTGGCAACTTGCTTGGTACATGTATAATGGATCACGCAGTGTGCGCAGGCTGACACGAGTCGAAACTTTTTGCTTTTCGCAAATTTCTGCATGTACAAGAAACAGTCTACCTCAGGATTCATCCGGTTGGGCTTATGGATCCATAATTATGTGATAACTTGCTTGGTACATGTATAATGGATCACGGAGATGCATTAAACTCCTGTTTCCAGAGCCTGGCTCAAATGTATTCTGCATTCGACGTTACAAAGTGTATAGGTACAGTTACATTAAGACCATGAATTTATTATTGAAGAGTTACACTTTTCGTTATTTGGCCTCTTTAAATAGCGTCTCTGTGGAGGACACTTTCCCTTTTCGGAACAATTTGACAAATTGTCCCATCAGCTGTTACGTTTTCTGAATTGTACAACAGAGCAAGTTTAATTTCTGCAAGATTAATCAACCAGTTAGGCGTCCCTATCAGCTGAGCAACCAATTACTTTACATCAGGGCAACAGGAGCAATGACTTTACAAAAATACCCCATATGTCAGTCAAACTCCGGAACAGTTTATACTTTTTGCCAAAAAAATGTACAATTTCTGTTTCGTATGACATAAATAGCAAGTACTTTTCACGTGCAATACATTGCATAACGCAAAACGTCAACGCAAGCATTTGTTAATGATGAGATATGTATCTACCCATGTTCTTTGAACATAGGCACTTGATTTTTCTTTGGAAAAAAAAATATACGCCCTCTATAACTCAACATTTGTGATTGTCAAAAACAAGTGCCTGCGCTTTTGATGTTTCATTGTTGCGGTGGGGTCAGGTCCGATATCAGAAATTGTTCAACAGGCTTAAATGTGTATTCTTACGCCATAGAGTTACGATTAAACAAAAGAGACCGAGTCATGCAAATGGGATTTCATGCATCTCCGTGATGCATTTTACAAAGCAAGTGATCACATGATTATGGATCCATAAAATCTACTTTGTCTCACAATCAGTTGAATCTTGATGTAAACTGGTCC
Source organism: Tridacna gigas (assembly GCA_945859785.2). Classification (NCBI taxonomy): domain Eukaryota; kingdom Metazoa; phylum Mollusca; class Bivalvia; order Cardiida; family Cardiidae; genus Tridacna; species Tridacna gigas. The sequence continues at coordinate 27,449,898 of OX244030.2, forward strand.
TTTGAGCTGCAGAAAATTGACTCGGGTCAACTCGCGCGGACTGCGTAGGCTGACCTTAATCGATACTTTTTGCAGAGGAATTAAACTTCCTTTTCACGAAATATAGTTCTGTGTTGCAGTACTGTAGTGGGGTCGGTTCCGATATCAGGAATTTTTCACAAGCTTATAAGTAGGTATTTTTACGCCATCGAGTGACGTATATACGAAACGTGTAGAAAAGCAAGACCGAAAAAAAAAAAAAGCGATTTCCAGAGAGTTTTCAGCCAGATTATTCAAGGCTAGCGGACAGTGTTTATTCTGATAAGAGTTCATATTCGATGAATTCTGATCTTAATCTGCATTGTCTACAAAAGCATTGTGTCTTGTGGCTAGCTTTGTGTAAGGTACTGATACGACGAACAGCATCGTTGAAGCGTTCGGTGATGGCCATTATCGAGCAATTTCACTCTGAACTCTTTCTCAGTCAACCAACTTTACCAAACAACCCCGGGTTGTGACGACCCTGAATAAGGCTTTTGAATACATTCTGGAAAAAGGGGGAGGCTGTACTTTCACCTTTCCCCACAATGTTTTCAACCTTTCAGAGATAAATCTCATCATTCGAGCAACATTTTTATCTGTCGTCTGCAAATGCTTTCAATTTAGACACATCTAAAATTTTCCCCTGTGATGAAGAGATAGCCAAACTGGATGATTTTACCCCCAAATCATCCAATCCGTCAGTCTGTCTACCGATTTGACGCTCCAAAGATCCGTTCCCACCCAGTTTACTATAATTCATCTATGTAGAAAAACTTTATCCTTTCCCGAAACCATCATAGTCGTGTCAATTCGACCCAGCAGAAGAAGGCTTTTGAGACATGATAGTAACCACCCCTATCTCGTTTTTCCACAATATTTTTTGTTCTTTTTTCCTTTCAGTTTCAAGGCGTGGACAAATACCATCCTTGAGCCATATTTGATTAGTCATCTGCAAATGCTTTCAACATGGATGTGTCAAAAATTCAGGCTTTCATCTTTCTAATATATAGCATGATGTTTTCAATTAAACCTTTTACCAGATGACAAAATTTTAGCCTTGTCAAAATCGAAAGCATTTGCAGACGACAATTTCAGTGTGGATCAAATGGTGCAACTTCTCTTTGATAGGGTAGAAAACATTGTGGGAAAAGGAGAAAATGCTGGTTACCAGCATTTTCTCCTTTTACAACAATGTTTTCCAAAGGCTTCTTTCCCAGGGTTGTTAAAAGGTGGCATTGTGCGGTAAAGGGTTAATGAATGGTGATACTGATATTTAAAGGTGCTGTGGTCAAGTAAACCATTGCCTCTTTACCAGACTAAAAAAAAAAGAAATGTGGACCCGTCCATATTGAAAGTTTTGCTCAAATGATGACTTTTAATTTTGAAATGTTAGGAAACGATTTTGGAAAAGAAAAAAATACACTTAAATACACTTATTATTAGTTCACAGGTGTTCGAAGTTTCAACCCTATATGAAACGATCCTGTTTTTGACGAAAAAAATCTTTTGAAACATCGTAGAAGGAGAAAGAATACTTATTACGAGTCCATTCTTTTCCCACAATAATTTCAACACTTTCAAAGCCAACTCGAATAGCGCTGTCGTCTGCAAATGCATCCAAATACTTTCAACATGGACGCGGCACATTTCGTCTTTCAAGGGAGTTAACCCTTTTCTGAAAAATCCCGTTCTTTAATAAGCCTGGATAAAATGCGTTTGAAAACATTGTAGGGAAAAAAAGGATATGCTGGTTACCAGCTTTTTCTTATTTTCCTACAATGTTTTCAACCCTGTCATAGATAAGTCTCATTATTTTATCGTCCGCCATTTAATACGGACACACCTACAATTTTGCTGTCCTGGTTCGGGAGTTAACCCTTTACCAAATGACAAAGTTTTGGACTTGTCCAAATCGAAAGCTTTTGTCAACAACTAAAGAATTTTGAATTATAGAATTTTGCCTTTGAAAGGGTAGAAAACATTATGGGAAAAGGAAAAAAATGCTGGTTACCAGCATTTTCTTTTTTTCCCACAATGTTTTCAAAAGGCTTTTTCATTAAGGTCGTTAACACTCGGGATTGTGCGTTGAAGGGTTCAGACCTGTCCAGCGGTCATTCTCGACATGAAATGCGCTATGATGACGAATCATGTTGACACCTTATATCGATAGGATCAACTTTATTGTGGCTGTCCCTTTTACGAAGCAATCACGCATTTTAACGAAGAACCGGGCTTTTGAAAGCATTGTGGAAAAAGGAGAAAATGCTGGTTACCAGCATTTTCTCCTTCTCCCACAATGCTTTCAACTCATACGGAAACAAGTACCATTATTTAAGCCACATTCAATTTGTCGTATGTAAATGCTTTCAATTTGGACAAGTCGAGAATTTTGTCGTCTGGTAAAGTGGTATCAATGGGCAGTGAAGCGAGAGATACGGTAAAGTTCATACCGTGGGATAGCTTCAAGCGTGACGTAGAACTGACATTTTGTACGTTGTATCGATCCCTGTTACAACGCGGGTTTGGCAATTTCGGGATTGTTAAAGCATTGAGGCGTCGTATGTTATTTGCGGAATTTAACTACAATGTGACCAAAAAGGGATGATTTAGTTTCAACATGAGAAATCAGAACTACTGCTATGTTGTTTGAAAAAAAAAAACGAATAAACCGATTTTTTCGAAAAATTACGTGTTCTAATTTTCGAGTTTCCACTGTACTAAGTGGCTCAAAGGGTAAAAAACTTTGTTGAGAAAGGAGATATTGCTGCTTACCAGCAGTTTTGTCTTCAACCCTTATGTAGGTATTCAAAAGTCGTCTTCCTTAAGGTAGTTAAAACTCGAGACTGTCTGGTAAAGGGTTAAAGACATTGTGATAAGAGGAAAAATCTAATATCATTTTATTTTTCTTATCATTTTGTCCATTTTTCACGTTTTTTTCCCAAAACAATCTTTGACCTGCCTGCAAATTGATTAAATCTGTCTTTGATAGGATAGTAAACATTGTGGGAAAAGGAGAAAATGCTGGTAACCAGCATTTTCTCCTTTTCCTACGATGTTTTCAAAAGCCTTTGTCCTCAAGGTCATTAAAACTCGACATCGTGTGGTAATGGGTTAACGAAATCAACTAGTTGCGAGTGGTCAAGGGTTACAACAGGTAGACAAGGGTATAGCGGTCGAATACACGTTGTAATGACTGAACTCAACTATTTTACAATATATTTATCTACATGAGGGCTGATATTTTCATTTGATAGAGACAACGCGGAACGAAATACCGCATATTGGAAATACGGCTTACCTTTACAGGGATTTGTAAGGGAAATTTTGCCGATATCTGGAGTTCTAAGTGTTTGTGATTGAAATTACACAATTTTAGTGAATAATCTATACAATGTGACGTCAGTGGTGAGAGATAAGTATTGTTTGACTTGTGTATTGTATTGGATTAGATTTATATTCATTTGCTTTCTGCTGGAAATTATCAAAATGGGGAGCAAAAGGCACTAGACCGCAAAGTGGGAATAACTGTTTTCTGTGGTGGTAAGGGATAGTTTAGATTTTTATGTTCTTTCGTACCTTACTGTTTCGTAACAAACAAAATCACGTTTTACTGAAATAACTCGTTGAAGTTCATGCCTTTTGAGATTTTCTTGAAAATAAATTGTGTACATAACACATGCATGCGAGTAAAATTTTATCACTATTTTTTGTTTTTGTTTCAATTTGTGTCTTAGTACACGGTGCGAATCTGAATTTTTAACCTTACCTACTCGTGTAATAAGGCTTTGAATAGTTACCAAATTACTGTTCTAAACCCTCGCGCTACGCACGATTTCATTTGTTTGTGTAGAAAATTTATATCAATATCAGTCCGTCTTTTGCAGATAGCGTAGATCAAGATCAGATTACACAGAATATGTAGTCTTATCTTGCACCTACAATTTCTGCTTCTCTGTGAAATATTCTTGCACACCCCGATTGAAGTAGCATTTTTTTTTTCTTAACTGAGAATGTCTTTTTCACTTATTTTTTCGCTTTGAGGGTTAAAATATATTATCCTGGACATCAAACGCTGACAGACTGAAGGATTGACAGATCATTTGATAACAAATTATTGTCAGACTGATAGAAAACTCCATATACAACCTGCCAACCAGTCTAGAAAATGGTCGAATGTCCGACCTCCTGATCGAGGTATTGATTTGGTTGACTTTATTTATAAAATCTGTTGTTATTATTGTTTAATAAGTCAGTTGAAATACAGTCCCTTACTTACTATCATAAACAAATAAAAAAAATATATGACAATGAAAATATCATGATTAATTTTAACGACCATAAACTAACACTAACGTTTATGATAATGACAATATCATAACTTTTAACGACATATACCAATGATAACGTTTATCATATTGAAAAAAATCATGATTAATGTTAACGACCTTAAACCAAAAATAACGTTTATGATAATGAGAATATCATGATAACTTTTAACTGGTATAGTAATACGTATTATGTGTACAGACTTGTTGCTCTTATAAAGCGTTGTTTTTTCCCAGAAAAATTGATTGATTGATTGTATGGTGCTTTTTGCGGTTTTCAATATTATTTCTAATGCACCTGTCCATGCTTTCCCAGAGTTTCTGTCACTAGCACTTCGTACGTTATTCTACCCAAGCCACTGGCTGTTTTCCCACACAACCATCGTCGAAATAATGATCAGCAGTGAGAGAGGAATGAATCCTGTTGCAATGACTATCATCAGTCTCCGGAAAGAAATTGACCGAGCTTGGGATTCGAACCCTCTGTCCTCAAGTCATGTACGCTACCACCGACTGCCCTGCCAGGGCTCGGCTTGCAGGAAAAATATACATTTGAAGTATGAAGACTTTCTGCATGCTAGTTTCACACACTATTATAAAGTTGCGCAAGAAAATTAGGTCACATTCGGTCAAATTCGATACAAGGTGACAGGAATTTTCCTTCGGGGACCATCATCTGTCAGGAGAGTGACAGACGACATTAACAAAGAAATTCTGAACACTACGAGTGCAGCGTTCAGTCTCTTGAGGAAGGTTAGGTGTTAACCCTTATCCTGCTAAATAAGTGGAATGAAACTTTAAAGCCGATAGTAAGAACCCAAATTTTGCTATTTCAAAGGTATTTCGGGGGGAAAAGATAGCTCCTTAACGGACATTGTAGAGTCAAGATCAGACTGCACGTACTGTGCTGTCTTATCTTAATCTACACTGTCCGAAAAAGTCAGCGAGTCCCGTTAGCAGCCAAAGGGTTAATGCCTTGCTAATATAACCTATTTTGTCGAGAGTATCTCACGAAATTTCGACAGAGTGAATCTATCCAGGTTTTGCAACTTCAAGGCTTTCTTGAGCAGTCTGATCTTCATCATCTACACTGTTCTTAAAAGTGGTTAAAATGCCCTTTACGCAAACAGGGTTAAACATATGTCACTCAATGAAAAGCCCTGCACGTACTACGCGATTTTAGCCCGTTGCACAGTACAGGTTATATCTGAGACATGATTTCTACTTGTCATTCTACATGTAACAGTTATGGCACAACCTCCCATGGCGGGAATTGAACCCAGGACCCCCAAGGCGAACGCTCCACCATGTCGCTACAAAAGCAGGGCAGTAAAAGTGTCCCCTTATACAAACACAAGCTATACATTTATATCTATCTGAGGGATAGACCAGTATACTACATACACAAGAGCTTGTTTTAAAAGAAATCATTTTTGAAGAAAATTCCTTAAATGAACATGAAAACATCGAGGGGGCTGGGAAGGAACAATTGCATGTTACAAAAAATTAATCTTCTTCCCACGATTTAAAAGCCAGCTAATACAGCGCCGCAAAAGGTTGTATTTGTGCTTTAACCCTTTACCACATGGCACAATTTTAGACCAGTCCAACTTGTAAGCATTAGCAGGTTACAATTCAAATGCGACTCAAACGATGCGATTTTTCTCTGTTAGGGTAGAAAACATTGTGGAAAAAGGAGAAAATGCTGGTTACTTGCATTTTCTCCTTTTCCCACCATGTTTTCAAAAGGCTTCTTCCTCAGGGTCGTTAAAAGTAGGCATTGTGTGGTAAAGGGTTAGTAGGTTAACGTAAAATGAGCACATGTTCCAGGCCCAGATATTTTCAATAGCTCAATTATTCTCTTTCATTTATCTCTGGAAAATCGCATTTTGCCCGTATTATAATTATACCATTCAAGAGACCCATTACCACATTGCTAGTGTGAAGAAGAAATTTGTCAAGGAAAGGAAACGCCTACGTATTGCTAACGAAAACATTTTGGAAACAAGAGCAACTGTTCCAGTTAGTCATAATTAGTTCCATTTAGTTGTAAATATTTGGGCCATGCTTTGTGAAAAAGGGGTTTGATGCATCTGCAAAAAGTATCGTCTCCTGTCAGCCTGCGCAGTCCGCGCAGGCTGACAGGAGACGATACTTTTTGCTATGAGTAAATTTTCTGCATGTCCAAGGACCTTAATATAATTCAGTGGGTTGTTGGAGCAAATGGATTTTGTGGATCCATAATCATTTGAAGACTTGCTTGGTAATATGCATCACTTAGATGGATTAAACCGCCCTTTTCCAGAGTGAAGCTCATCTAAAAGTAGCTCTGTGCGATATTGTGACGAATCCATCGTTTCGGCCTTTAATCTGTAGATAGATCACAATAGAATGGATAAGATCGATCCATACAGAATCAACATTCTATTCATACTGGGACAAAGATCCCATAGTACGATATAGGGGTATGTTATCGGAGGTTTTTATCTAAAATTGTTTATGGAGACGAGTTGATGGTTTTGTGTAAAATTTTGTTTGTTTGAATAGGGTGTTCAAACTCAACAATAACAACAGTATTTCAGTCATGACAACAAACCGATTATTAACCCATCACCACACAAAATAAACGTTTAACCGGACCCTGACAGGAGAGGTTTGAAAACTTTGTGGGGACAAAGGAGAAAGTGCTGGTAACCAGTAGCCAGTATTTTCTCCTCTCCCCCCCCCCCCCCCCCCCCCCCCCCCCCTCCCCCAATGTGCTCTACACTTTCACCGACAAATCTTGTCATTGGTGCCAAGTTTAATTTGACGTATGAAAAAAAAAATCAATATGAATTAGCCTCAACTTTATCGTCCGGTAAAGATGTATGTTTTCCACAGTATCGCCATTACTTGGCTAGTAACTTGCAGTGCTTGTCGAAGAACATTGCTACACGATACCAGCGCAGATTGAACAAGGAATTTCTGAATTACAAGTCTAGTGACTTAATCTGTGAACCACGAATAATAAACTTAAATAGAGAGGGAAAAGATTATTGTTGCTACCTGAAGCCATTCAAAGTACTGAAGGAACAGAATACGAGGTTTCTTGTCTTGTAAGGCAAAAATGTAAGCTTGGACAGACTTGATTCAGTTTTAGATACATACCAACTGTAGTAATTGTGATAATCATATCTAGGAAACCGACTGGTGTTAGTTAAATTAAGTTTTTTACATTTTCTGAAATTTTTGGACCATATTATTTCATAGGTACCAAATTTATGGTATAGAGAAAATGAATAAAAGCATAGTACAAAGGGAGAAATCGTCTATTATCGAGAAATTTCTGCATTTGTTCCATATTTTCTTTTGTTGCACAGATTCTAAATGCGCAAATACGTCGGAAAGACAAGCTTCATTTAATAATGACGGCATGAATTATTAAACTTTTGCGCTAATACTATGAGAGGCACCGATTGGTTTCATAGTTTTCTGGGATAGACCTTGTAGTAATTTTAATGAAGATAATAAATGAAAACGAAATTGATAAAAAAAAAAAAATGAAAGCACAAATACAGTGGGGAAGTTTAAAAAAATATTGAAGGTTACGGTCAGGTCGAATTTCAGTTTTGTCAAACATATAATGCAATATCAAGGCTCTTTGTAAGCATTTAAATTATTAGAAATCTAAAAAACCACACAATGTAGATCAAAGATTAGACTGTACGTTTTGCAACACTAGTTGTGATATACCTAATGTAGATTATTTATTTCAATCAATGGTCAATGTAGGTATTTCAAATTCACTGGCTGATTCATGTTGAAAAGATTGAAATTTAACTCATAAACGAGACTTAAGCCTGTATTTCAAAACACTGAGGTAGGAGGTTATGTTGGACCAAGCTTCAGTTGACCTCGATTACCTTCCCACTGGAGTTCTCTGGAGTCAGTAGGTTAAGTCCGATATAACAGTTTGATGTCTATAATTATGGGTGGTAGGTTGGCTATTTATCCATGATCACCAGCAGGCAATTGGTAATTACAGACTCGGAAATTAACTACTTAACGTCATCTGCAAGATACAAGGAACAACAAAATGTTAGTTCAAATAAAGAGAAAAAAGACCTGAATATTGATGTGTCAACTCTCTTACACTCAGAATGTCTAAAAAAATATACATGGAATACATGGCAATACACATGAAAGATAAGACTGCAGTCTGATCGTGATCTTCACTGTGCGCACAGCAGTTGAAGCTTCATTCGCATGAAAGGGTTGATTTCCTTCAACGAACCCACTTATTAAGGGTCAATAACTACCCGAACATTATCTCTGTATAGGAGCCATGCTCTGGCGAAAGGGGGCTTAATGCATCTCCGTGATGCATCATACCAAGCAAGCCATCACATTATTAGGGATCCACAGAATTCGCTATGTCTAACAACCGGCTGTATCATAAGGTAGACTGGTCCTTTGACATACCGAATATTGACCAATAGCGAAAAGTTTCGGCCCAGGTCAGCCTGCGCGGACTGCGCAGGCTAACCTGGGTCGATACTTTTCGCTGATGCATTAAGGCCCCTTTTTCACAGAGCACATGCTTCGGACTGGCCACACACATGGTCTTGTCTGCATTTTCAAAGTATTCAAGAACGTCTGTTATCCCTTTAACTAACATAGAATCTCAAGTCTTAACGACCCTGAAGGAAAAGGCTTTCGAGAACATAGTGGGAAAAAGGAGAAAATGCTGGTAACCAGCATTTTCCGATTTTTCCCCACAATGTTTTGTATCCTTCCTAAGACAAATTTCAGTTTTTCAGGTGCATTTGAGTTGTCGTCCGCAAACGCTTTCAAGTTGGAGGAATCTAATATTTTGTCGTTTGGTATGGCCTAGATAAAGGTCAAGGTCACTTAAAACAGTAGCCGAGCCCCCGTAGCTCAGTCGGTAGCGTACAGGACTTGAGAACAGGAGGTCGCTGGTTCGATCTCCGGCTCGGCCAATTTCTTTCCGAGGATTGATGATAGTCATTGCGGCAGTATTCATTCCTCTCTCACCGCTGACCATTGTTTCGACGATGGTTATGTGGGAAAGCAGTCAGTGGCTTGGAAGGAATATTGTGCGTAGTACTGAAAAAAGAAACTACAGGAAAGCATGGATAGGTGCACTGGCCGCCGCGATATAACTGAAATAATGTTGAAAACGGCGTTAAACACCATACAATCATACAATCAATCACTTAAAACAGTAAGATTCTGTGTTACTGTGCAAAAGCCTGGCTCTTGTTGAACTTTGGATATCTCTTATGATATGTAAGTTTTTGTTATTGAAATATTTCGTTCGCTCGTTCGTTCGTTTTAATAAACTGCATACATGTACAAATATTTGTTGGTTTCTCCTGGATTTGAATGAAAGAGATTTCATTTCTATAAGCATTTTCCATGACAAAGGTTTGAATTCTTTTTAGCTCTTAGTCGGACAAGAGTACATTTTTGTACAGTGTAGATCAAGACCAGATTGCGCAGTTTACTGATTGATTGAATGCTGTTTTACGCTGCTTTCAACATTATTTCAGTCCTATCATTGCGACAGCTCACATATTCATGTACGTCCTGGTATTCACCAGTACAAGGCTAGGGCTCTGAAGTGAACACTCCAACGAAAAACCCAATGTGTCCAGTGCGGCTCCGGGGCCTCCAGGTTACGAGTCGCAAACTTTACCACTGAGAAACACAGGGCCTCCCGAGAGTGCGCAGAAAATGCAGTCAGATTTTTACCTTTGGTGCCCGAGATGTCTCACGAATAACTAGGCACCATTTATTTTCTTTTCTACAAAAATTTAAATATCGATTTCAGTTAATTGTCGAATGATTAAGCCTTATAGAAACTGAACTTTTGAATCAGTTAAAAACAGATCCAGAAATTGCACAGTACGATGTCGACGCAATTAGTCTTATTTGCCACGACATCAGAGCAGAGCGAAAAGCTTAAGATCAAGATCGGACTGCAAGTCATGTCCTGTCTAACCTTGATCTACACTGTCCGCAAAAACAACCATTGTCTTCACGGTTAGACACTGGAAGCGTTAAGAGAATAGTGTTGATCCATCTTCAATTTGAATGGCTTTCATTTATTTGTATTTATCATCCACCTTCCGTCATTTCTTCCCCTTCATGAACAATCCACGCTTTGGCAAAAGGGGGCTTAATGCATCTTCGTATGCATTCTACCAAGCAATTCATCACATGGGTATAGGTCCATAAAATCCATTGTGTCTATCAACCGACAGAATTATGAGATAAACCGGTCCCTTGACAGGCTGAAAGTTGAAAAATAACAAAAAGTTTCGACCCATGCCAGCCTGCGCGGACTGCGCAAGCTGACATGGGTCGATACTTTTTGCAGATGCAGTAAGCCCCCTTTTCATAGAGCATGGCTCAAATAAAGATTGAACTACGTGTGTTCTATTGGCAAACCTTTTAAAAAGCGAGGAAATATTAGACTAGTCCAAATTGAAGACATTTGCAGCCGACAAAATAAATGTGACTCAAAAATTAAAATTTGGGTTGGGAAGGGTAGAAAACATTGTTGGAAAAGGAGAAAATGCTGGTAACCAGCTTTTCTTTTCTTATCAGGGTCTTTAAAACTCGGGATGGTCTAGTAAATACATGTATTTTTTACCTTTTGTGAAACAATGTTATTTAAAATCTCTATCGAATTGTCGAACAACACGTTGTCAAGAAGCATTCATTTGAAAAATGAATACAAAAAAGAAAACTGAACAAGACATGTAATTTTCTTTTCGTGAAAGTAATTAACGTTTTCAAATACATTACAGGTGAATAGAGACAGAGACAGATCGTGTTTTTGAATCTTGTATAATCTTTTACATTCCCCCCCCCCCCCCCGATTTTAACAATGTTTGGGAAGAAGGTTTTTGAAAACATAGTAGAAAAAGGAGAAAATGCTGGTAACCAGCATTTTCTCCTTTTCCTACAATGTTTTATACTCTTTCAAAAACAAATTTTATCATTTGAGCCGCATGCTGATGGGTCATCTACAAGTCCTTTTGAGGAAGTATAGACGAGTTCCAAACTTTTGCCGTTAGGTAAATGGTTAAATCTGCTCGTTTGCATTGCCTTTTTTTAGTTCTTGGCCCGGCATCTGCAACTCCTTGCCCATGGACACTCCAACATGACCAATACCGTCACTGGAGATCGAACCAGGATTTTTTTTATTTCATTTACACGCTTTTACAACAGAGCAAAGGGAGAGAACCAGAGTTTTAATAAGCAAACAGACATGATACTAGAAGTCTTCCTGTTTGAGCCAGATAGCTTTCTCGGATATCTTGCTGATAATTTGATAAAATAATAACGTAACTCTTTCGACACAAAATAATATTTAATTCGATCCTTTTCTTCTATATAGGATTCGAGGTTTTTTTTTTTGGCAAAATTTAAGTTTTTTTTTTTTTTCTTTACATATTATATAGGCCTTTTTCGGCGCTGGGCTTGTTCGCCCGGGTTTGTTCGTCCTGGCTCGTTGCAGAAGCCTAAAATGAAGAGGCGGACGTTATATGATCCAAGATCAGATTGTACGTAATGTGCAGTCTGATTTGACTTCTGCCGTCCGCGAAAGCCCGTTTCATTGCCATCTGTGCTTAAAGAGAAAGAGAGAATGTGCGAAATGTACTTGATTTCGTCGGACCGTCCTTACATGACCGCAGCGCCCCTCCAGTCAGACATCACCTTAACACTCAACGCTGTAGGCAAAAACAGGTGCTGTGGCGGATGGCACAGATCAGACATCAGACTGCACAGAACTCGTAGTCTGATCTTGGCTCTATACTGTCCGGTTGTTTAGTCATACCTAAAAGACAAAAAGGACTTTCTAGCCTTCGAAATAGATCGATACTACATCGTTGGCGCTTAGTATTTAAAGTTTTTCTTGCAGAGTAAACGAAATGTTATGTTAACCGTTCTTAAGAACATTCTAGGTCTATTTCTAGACTTAGAAAGTAACACAACTTCTGATTGGCTAAACCAAATGGTATACCCAATCAGAAGTTGTGTTACTTTCAAATTTAGAAAATTATTGAGAATAACACTAAGAATGTTCTTGAAATTGGTTGGTGAATAGGCTACGTAGCCTCGTTTGCAAATACCGAAGGTGTTCTCGGTATATGGGGAAACAGGACAGAGATACGTCCAAAGGGGTTTTCCTACAGCTAAATTGCATTAAACGTGCTCAGGTGCTATTCTTGTTCCTGCTAGTAATATGAAGTACCGTATACATAAAACATTTACATAATGAATGTTATCTAAAGATTCACGTTACCTTTGGCATGTAATACAGTCCTGACACAGTTTTAACCCTTTCAGCGCCATTGCGGACGGCATAGATCAAGATCAGACTGCACAGAACGTGCAGCCTGATCTTTGATCTATACCTTCCGCTTGTTTGATCAAGCCTATATGATAAAAATCTTCCGGAGACTTAGTGGATTCTATTTAGAGCCACCGAAAGAGTTAAATCTATATACATGCACCCGTAACACCTTTAAGCTAGGCTTTTTGTCGACAAAGCAGTTCAAGATCAGATTGAATAGAACGTTTTTTTTTTTTTACTGTGCAATCTAACCTTTACGGATTAACCCTTACCTTACATCCCCGAATTCTAAACGACCCTTGAAGTGGCCTTTGAAAACATTGTGGGAAAAGGAGAAAGTGCTGGTAACCAGCATTTTCTCCTTTTTCCTTAATGTTTTCTGTCCTTTCACAGGCAAATTCCCTTACTTGTGGACGGTTTACTCTGGACTTCGTCATGGGGGGGAGGGGGCGGTGTTTGATTCCCCCTCCATATGAATTGAAGAAGGCAAACATCTTAAGTTTTGGGAGACATTCAGAAAATTTGGGGGTCCAAATTCAAAGAAACAGGGTGGGTCAGGGAAAACCCTGCTTGAGTCACTTTCAATTTGTCGTCTGCAAAGGCTTTCAAGAAAGAGAAGTCTATAATTGTGTCATGTGGCAAAGGGATAAGCAATGCTCTCCTTTTTATTCAAGACAAAATAGATAAGTACTCTTGCCATCACGGTCTTTTACTGTAGGCCTACTATGGCGTAAATTTCAGCTTAATGCTTTTGTTTCTTTGGCTTTTGACTCTTTTTCGATCTCAGCTCATTTACATCAACAGACGGTCTCAAAACTTGACATCTGTAAGAAGAAACCGTTGGAAGCATTGTAACAAAAGAATAAATTGTCCGGAAAATGAGCGAATTTTGGTTTGTCTCTATCCTCCACCTATTTTTGAAGAAGTGGCGTACTCAGTTTTTGGGTTACAGATAATACCAGTAATTCAGACTGGCTAAAATACATATTTGTGGACAGGGAACTCCCCGTGTTGAAACATACCGTGATATTTTCTTGTTGAATTACCATAAAGCATGTCACATGTCATTACAATTTTAACCTTGAGTTGAGCAGCTGATGGATTGTCGCTGTTGTAAAGTAGTTTTTGCATTTTTAAATGGCGTCAGACACTTGTATAGATCAGATACGTAGTTGTTTACATTGAAAATTACGTTTGTATACATGGCTTCCGTAGAAAAATTGAGAGAGAGAGAGCATGCAGGATCCGTATTCACCAACCTTTTTAAATTTCATTCTTAACCTAACTCTCAAGAATTTCTAAATTTCACAGTAACACAATTTCTGATGGCTTAACAAAGATGAGTTTAGCCAATCAGATATTGTGTTACTTTTTAGATTAGAATTTTACAAGACGTAGAATGCTATTTGGAATGGTTGGTGAATAGGGATCCAAGCGTAGAGAATTCGAAATAATTCTTTCTTTCTAAGTACGCGTTTAAGTCAAATTTTTGACAAAAAAAAAAAGACGACAGCTTTAGGTTTAAATATCTTGCTGTGCCAACCATTTCCATTGCTGTTAATATATAAATATATATTGTGTGGATGGCGTAGATTAAGATCAAACTGCAAAGAACGTGCAATCTTGGGCCTACACCATCCGCTAACTGAAACTAAACTGTGGCAAAAATCATCTTAACTCTCTAAACAAACATTCCTGAGTTTTAACGACCCTGAACAAGACGCCTTTTGAAAACGAAATGGGAAAAAGAGAAAATGCTGATAACCAGCATTTTCTCCTTTTCCCACAATACTTTTCTACCCTATGAAAAATTAAATTTCATCTTTTGAATAACATTCAATTTGTCGTCTGCAAATGCTTTCCGTTTGTACAAGGCTACAATTTTGTCGTCTGGTAAAGAGTTAAACGATGTTAGTTCGGTATACATGTAGGTATTCAATTACTTTGGAATGTGTTGACCCTTTACCAGAATACAAAAATTCAGACTTGTCCAATTCGAAAGATTTTGCAGACGACAAATATTGATATGGCTCAAATCAATAAAGTTGTCAAGCTAGAAAACATTGAGGGAAAAGAAGAAAATGCTGGTTTTACACACATTGATTTGATAAGCGTCCTTCTTCATGAGATTTTGCGGTAAATGTGTTAATGTGTTCTAGGACAATAACCTGTAGTGTCTCCACCCATTATTTTGGACATTTGTGGACAAACAAAGACATTCAGGGCCAGATTTTGGGGGAGGAGCGAGAACCATTCATTAATTTTCTTTATCATTTTTTAACTTTTAAATGGATATCGCGTCCATTCAAATGAAATATCGACATTAAATGGCCGAATCGACAATGGAAGTGGAACAATCAATTGATTGATCCGTCGACCGATCAGTCAGTCGGTCGGTCGGTCGGTCAGTCAGTCAGTCGGTCGGTTGGTCGGTCGGTCGGTCAGTTAGTCAGTCAAACCGATTTTTTTCAAACCTCACATTAACACAGCATTTTTCCTTTTCCTACAATAATTCCTGTCATATCTATCAAATTTGTATTCGTTGCAAAAAGTACAAAATCTTATGTATTTGCAGACAACACGTGTGATTCAAATCATTGGGGTTGTTTTAATCCTTTACGAGACGACAAAATTTTAGACTTGTCCAAATGGAAAGCATTTGCAGACGACAATTTCATTGCAGTTCAAATGGTGCAATTTCTCTATGATTGAGTAGAAAACATTGTGGGAAAAGGAGAAGATGCTGCTTACCAGCATTTTCTCCTTTCCCACAATGTTTTCAAAAGGCCTTTTTCCCAGGGGCGTTAAAAGGCGGCATTGTGCGGTAAAGGGTTAATTAAAAGGGTTGGAAAAATTATGGGAATAGAAGACGACGCTGAGTAACGGCATTTTCTTCTTTTCCCATAGTGTTTTTGGAAGCCGTTTACCTAAGGCTCGTCAAATCACGGGATTATTTGGTAAAGGGTTAAGCATTTTAAAACTACTGTCAATTGTAGAACTGGCTAGGATCAGTCTGCCCGCGTTTGCAGACTGGTCTGCATCAGCTCTCTTTAAGAAGGACTTTAGAAGTCACAAAATGCAGGACATGGGTGAGTGATAAATTATGCTGATACAGTTTTATGAAAAACTAAATATTAAAGTTCTCTATCACGAAAAATATAACAAAGGCGACCGCGAAAAAAATATTTAACTTCTGCGTCACCAGTTTAAGTTTTACGTAAACATCTCTATTTATGTTCTGCATGAAGTCCCAATATTGGATTTTAGGATTAAGAGTATTAAACCCTTTCCCAAACAAGCCCTGGTTTTCACGTGTCTGCAGTACAAGTCTTTTGAAAACACTGTGAGAAAAGGAGAAATTGCTCGTAACGAGCAATTTCTCCTTTTCCCACAGTGTTTTCTACCCCTGTTGAGACCTTTCTGCCATTTTCATCAAATTTAAAATTGTCGTCTGCAAACTCTTCCAATTTGGACCAGTCCAAAATTTGTCGTTTGGGAAAGGGTTAAGAGAAGCCGAGTCGAACTTATGTGGATTATATACCTTTATCTTTTACCTTTTATCTTTTATCGATTACGAAATAATATCAAAGACAGTCAAGAGATCTCGAGAATGCACCGAAACTTTTACCAAACAATACCGGCTTTTAACCATTATCTTCCGCTAGGTGGCATTTTTCAAATACATAACCTATCTGATATGGGCATTCTGGGTACAGAACCGGACTACTTTTCAAGGCAGCAGTCAATGCAACGAAAAACTCTCTAAAACCTACCGTGTACGATTCATCCAGCCATAGTTAGCTAGCACATAACCTATGCACCAGCCATTTATACAGATATTTTTATTTTCATTTTTTTTAGATGTTTTTATTTCACTTGTACATGATAGTGTACATCATGTTACAGCATCCTATGTTTTTCATATGGAGAGAGAGAGGAAGAGAGAGAGAGGGAGAGAGGGAAATATTTACTAGATTCATATATCATAAGGCATAAGGTACTTATAGGAAGATGTAAAAAAAATAACATTGAAACCACAGGAGTGTCTTTCAGAACTTTACTTACTTGTGGGGTCAGTGCAGAGTCTGATCAGACCGCATTACACGTGCAGTCTGATCTTGGAACTGTACTTCTGTACTTTCCGCTATTAATTTTGGTTAGCTTTCCATTTATAGAATGTAAACTTAAACATACATGTTTTCAAAACGGTATTGTACTCCTCAGATTTCATCAGACTTACAAATTTAAACATACCAGGTTTGACGTAGTACTTTTTATCTATATATTTCTTACGAAGACTGTAATAAAAAGGACATTCAGTGATGAAATGATATTCATCTTCTATGCAATTCATATTACAAAATATACAAAATCTTTCATTCCTAGGGACTCTTATACGCCCGTGTCTTCCGGATTCAACTCATAGAACATGGGAAGACGTGCGGATTTTTGTTAAACAAATTCTGAGACGTTTTGTTAAAATAATAGATAAGTAACTTTCAATTTTAAATTCTTCTTTCAAGTGGCCATGTAAAGGAGAAACATACAGCCCATGTAAGCATAGGAAAAAGCCCCGGTATGAGCGGTATAAGCCCTGCAAGGTGGGGACGTAAACTTTTGTTGCGAGTCTGTTGCACAAATTTTGGTTTTCCTCATGTCTCTATTTAGAAACTGTCTACAGAGATTTACAGAAAACAAATGGTATTAAAAAAAAAAAAAAGGATTTTCCCCGTTTGAAATCATTTTGTTTTTTGAGAAATTTGTAGCGAAAAACTGTTTTGATTTTTTCATAGACGTATTATTTATTGCCATTTCCCGCGTGTACTTTTAAGCAGTAATTTACGCACCGCGTATAAATATTTATCCTGTACAGGGTTGTAATGCGTCATAGCTGATATGTCAAATCTTCGAAGAAAATACATGTAGTGACATGCGCAGGCAACGGGCATTTAACGACCCTGGGAATAAAACTGTTGAAAAGATTGTTGAAAAAGTAGCAAATACCAAAATCTGGTCGTCTGGTAGACTAAATGACCTATTTTTAACCCAATAGATTTTAGCGATGCTCTTTGAAAAGGGGGCTTAACGCATCTGCAAAAAAAAGTATCCGCGCAGGCTGACATGAATCGAAACTTTTTGTTATTTGTAAATTTTCTGTCTGTCCAAGGACCTGTCGAACCTCATGATTCAGCCGATTGTAAGATAAAATGGAATTTAAGGCTCCATAACTGCGTGATGCCTTGCTCTCGGAGATGCATTACACCCCTTTTTCAAAGAGCATGGCGTATTTATAATATTGCCATATAATAAAGTTTGGCCCCCTTATTATTGTACCTTGTGTCCACAGTAATCAGTGTACACTTACACAGTGGGGCAGATGGTGTGGATCAGTGATCAAACTGCACTGATTGTGCAGTCTAATCCTAATCCCCTCCTCCCCCTAATCCTCCTCCTCCTCCAACTACTGCTACTTCTACTACTACTACTGCTGCTACTACTACTACTAGATAAATTAGTAGATAAATGAGAAATAAATTGTTAATGCAGTGATTATTGTTCTTTAATTTCAGAGAGTATTAATTAACAAGTAACAGTGCAAGCATGGCGTTGTCCACCGAAGAACTTATTGCTGTCGTGGCCGGGTCCATTTCAGGGCTTATCGTGTTCCTTATAGCCATTGCTCTGATCCTCTACTTCTGTGTTGGGTGAGTAACTGAATACTTGGAACATTATTTTAGTTTTCCTCCCATGCACTTATACTATTTAACCCTTAAAGATACATCTATGCTCGTTTTCAGCATGTTTTTGACCCGTTTCATCTTTATTTTATCAAACTACATGGATAATCGTTCTTGTATCTTCATGCCAAATGTTGCCTCTGACGGTTGCAAGGTTGCATAGATTACGGCCGATAGAAAATGCATTTCATTTTCTAGAGGCCATCATGGAAATCACGATTGTGACGCTTCCGCTTTTAAATCGAAGATTCCCGATGTATGTATTTCTTCCTTACACCATATGTATCGTTGATTTATCTCTATTTACACAGCTGACTAAATTCTGAACTAGTCTACAGTCTATCAAATTTTAACAGCGTTTTTTCTCTGTGGCTGTAAGGAAGTACCTTTAAGCCGCTAAGCGCGACTCACTGACCTGTTGCCAACGGTGTAAATCAAGATCAGACTGCACAGGATGTGCAGTCTGATTTGGGACCTACACTGTCCGATAAGGAGATACTACTCTCCCTCCGAAAAGTAAGTTTTAAATAACATTTTTCTGTTTTTTTACTATCGTCTTGAAAGTTTTATTTAACTTATTCAGCAGGATAAGGGTTAATCAGAATGACGATCTCATTTTTCAAACGACTCCATGGCCTTTTAAATTTCTAGAGAAGGACAAAAACATCTTTTTTTTTAGGGGGGAGGGGGGGGGGGTAACCACTCGTTACAGTTGTACGAGTTGTTCCCATTTCCAGCACTCTTCGTCAGATTCCTTCATAAACTGTCTGTGGGTATGGAACCAGTATTTAGTAGATTCAGGTTAGACTGTACGTATTGTACAGTCTGTTTTGGATATACTCTGTATAATACTCTGTCCGCGGAGACACCTATGTTGCCTTTAGAATTTTTAGGCATACTACGTGTATACGAAAACGGGTTGTATGATATAAACGCTGAAAAATAGGATTTGAACCGTGTCCTTTTGGAGATAGCCATTCGTCATATTCAACCCAAAAGTACCAAAAAATGACGACAGCATGTGAGAACGATTTTTTTTAAATTAGTTATTTACATGAATTCATGTTAAACTTTTCACCACGCATTCCCGCGTTTAAACGACCCTGGGGAAGAGGCCTTTTGAAAACATTGCGGGAAAAGGAGAAAATGCTGGTAATCTGCATTTTCTATTTTTCCCACAATGTTTTCTGTCCTATCAAAGACAAAAATCATTTGAGCTACATTTATTTTGTCGTTTGCAAATGCTTTCAGTTTGGTTGACTCCAAAATTTTGTCGTTTGGTTAAGGGTTAATACACAAATACTTTTTTCAGTCGCCGTAGGAAGGACCGGAAAAGAAGAGATCAAAATTCCTTCAAACATCACCATCTAACCCCCGACACCAGCCTTAGTAAAAATAGCGGATTACAACAAGGAATGCAGCCTGGCGACTCAAGGGCTCTAGCCGACCCACGTATGGATCCGAGGTTAGATCCCAGGCTGGATCCTCGATTACCAAAAGTCGGAAGTAGTAGCCTATGGTTTGGTACCCCGTCAATGTACAGCAGTGGTCCTTCACAAGCGTATCTCGATATGAAAAAGAAGCCGGGCGACAAACCTCAGAAACAACTTCCTGTGCAAGGTGAATATTGATTGATTGATTGAAGGGTTGTACGCCGCTTTCAACATTATTTCAGTTATATCACAGCGACAGCGCGCTTATTCATGTATGTCCTGTGTCTGTATTCACCAACCATTCTTCAGAATGCTCACGGTCTTATGTTGTGTTACTTTCAAATATAGTTGTGTTGCCTTCAAATACAGAAAATTTTGGAGAATAAGCCTAAGAACACTCCCACGAAAAAGCCCAGTGTTTTCAGTAAGGGTTGAATACATGTGTCCTCGGCCGCTTTGTGTGTTTCAATGCCCCTAAACTAATAGGGCGCAAATTAACGAAATACAGGAGATAGTAAGGAAAAAAAAGACAAAGCTCAATATCCAATTAGTTGTGTGAGCTTAACTGCATCCAGTCATATGCATTACCAAGGTACATAACGGTGGTTGATTAGTTTAATTTAGCAGGACAAAAGTTAGAAAAACAAAACTCGATAAGTAGCAATCCTAAGTTTGCTAAATAAGTTAACCCTTTACCACACAATCCTAAGTCTTAACGACCCTGAAAAGGAGGATTTTGAAAACATTGTGGGAAAAGGAGAAAATGCTGGTTACCAGCATTTTCTCCTTTTCTCACAATGATTTCTAACCGTTCGGAGACAAATCCATATCATATGAACCTTATTTTATATGTCATCTGCAAGTGCTTTCAATATTGACAAGTCTAAAATTTTGTCGTTTGGTAAGGAGTTAAACAGATAGATCTATCTTTAATTTGTATGGAAAATCTATTCACTGGAATTTCATTACAGTTTTGCCCACAATTTTCAAAGGAATATAGCACAAACTGGATCAAAAATCATACTGCATATTATTTGTAGTCTGACCTTAATCTGCCATGTCCTCAAAAAGCACATTGAGTTGTTTCCTTCAACGAAAGTTTTTGTTATGCAGTCACTTACTCTAAATGCCATCTTTGTATTTCAGTACTTTCTTCTCTACATCTATTTCGTTCTCTTCTACAAATACTTACTGGTTTATACTACAACCACTCCACTTGTCATGTGATTACTCTCTGAATGTCTGTCACTAATTAAGCTGCACAAATTAAGTTGCATTTGTAGACATACACTGCATATTAAGAACAGAGTGGATAGAACGTTCAATCTGGTCTCTGGTGTACAATTTCCGACAATTGTTTAAAGATATTCGCAAAAACGAACTTGAAATAAAAAAGTACTCTTGGTTTAATGATCTATAGCCTTGAAATTTTGTTTCCGGTCACGACACTCCGAGGGTTGACATTTTAACTCGCAATCAAATTTTTTGTTCCTTTTTTCAGTGCCACCGGGAGGCCATCTTGTATATCAAGGTGGTAGTCGAATCTATCACAGTCAACAAGCTGTGCCAGGTGTGTTCGATGGAAACTATGGTCCACCCAGAACGGGGATGGCTCGTAGCGGAAGTTACATGGACCTGTATTCGTACCCGTATAACTACGACCCTTACAGAGGTAAGTTATAGAACAACAGAGATACAAATAACCGATTAACAAACACAACTAAAACCGCGCCCTGGCATTTTCTCCCTTTTCCACAATGTTTTCTGTCATATTAAAGACAAATTCCATCATTTGAGCCTCATGTAAATTGTGGTCTGCAAATGCCTTGATTGTGGACAAGTCTACATTTGGCTTGTGTAGTAAAGCGTTAACGACCCTTATATGATGAAAGCGTAATGGCCAAATAGTGGCCAAAAAGACAATGCAGGTGTCAAATGCATTTAAATTTAAATCATACTAATCAAAATATGGAAAATATTGTAAAGATGACAATCTGTTATTGTGTGGTGGTCCGAGTGTTAGTCGCTGGCAGAAAAATGAATTTTAAAATAAGGCGAAAGGTAAACAAAAGGTAGAGTGACCTGGCAACTTTTAACCTAGTTTTGAAATTTATTTCCGTGCCAGCGACTAACGCTTGGACCGAGCGTACAATAACAGATTGTCATCTTCACAATAATTTTCATACTTCTAAATGATATGATTCAAATTCAAATGCATTTTAACAACTGCATCTTTTACTTTTGGCAGCTGTTGTTACTCTGTTTTCTGATAGGATAGAAAGTATTGTAGAAAAAGGCGAACAAAAATGCTGATACCAGTTGGTCAAGTGTTAAGTTGGAAGTGTAGAACGAAATAAGACAAGGTCTTGTTATCATAAACACCTCATAAGGTCATTTCTAAAGACTTCCCGACACTGGTATGTTTATACTTCTGATTTCTTTTTAATGAATATTACACCCATCACTGGAAATTAAAATGTCTGAAGTGCTATGAAAATGAAATCCCATTTAATATCTCGATTGATGTAACCGGCCACGTTTTGTCTGACACTTGGTAAATCCATTCTTTTGTTGTTATTTTATCCTTCCTATGGACAATGTATTTGTTCTATCGCCCTTCTCGCATGTTACATTTAACTGATGACTTGTTTTAGTATAGCAGAGAAGATGTTGCTGTGCAACAGTTTTCTGAGTATTTTTATCCTAAAGAATGCCACTTTCTCTCTCTCTCCATTTCCCTGTCTGTCTGTCTGTCTGTCTCTATCATTCTCTCTCTTCTTCTTCTCCCTCTCTCTGGCCATGCTGAGCTTCTGTGAAGTAGAATTCCTTTGTTTCTATCAACCCGATACTAGACTTTCAAAATGTTGAATTTGTCGAATGCAAAAACAGAATTATCTGGGGCCATATTCATTAACTACTGTATATTGTGGAAAAAGATACCTATTTCAAGCTGTCGGTGCTTTCAAAAGTTGCTTATTACAGGGGCGTAAGATTTCTTACATGAGGTAACGAAATTACGTCGAAATGGACCAATAATCTGTATCTTTACAGACATAAATAACTCAAGCGCCATGCTAGTCGAATATCCTCGAAACGATTACTACATTGACCCCTACAGAGAGCGAGAGACCCGACGTACAGGCAAAAAGGTTCGTCGTTCACAAAGTGACGTTACACTCCACTCAACAAGACGAGCCAAAAACAGAAAACAAAGGAGAGAAGCCCCATTTGATCGTGATGCCAAATCTTCGTCAAAGTCACGTGGTAGTGAGTCACGTGACAGTAGTAATAGTGGTCGAAAGCGGCGAAGTCGAAGCAGTGATCGTGTGTTGGACGATTCAGGGGCCTATGTGGTTCGAGCCGATGTTCACCGTCCAAAGAAACAGGCACCTCCACCCCCAAAGCCTAAGCCCACCAGGGAAGAAATTCAAACAAAATCCATGGAATTCGACGAGCCAGAGCTTTCCGAATCAGCAACAGACAGCGCGAAGCTTCGGGCTATAGAAAGGGAACGCCAACGGAATACTGATATAATGAAAGCCAATGCTAAAGAATCGTATAGCATAGGTACGGATAATCCAGCATATATGGATGATGAAGTTCGAATTATTGAAGATTTAAATATACGGGCTTATAACTACGAAGGTAAACCTTCTAAATATGAAAATTCTATAGTGGCCAAAATGGCAGAAATGACTGACACCCCAAAGGCTACCTATGTGAATAGACAAACTGTAAACGAAAGTGAAAGTATGCCACCTACTAGGGAAGCGTTTCACGAGCAGGTTACGAAAAAACTTGAAAATCTTCAAGATCCAAATCCAAAATCTGTCGATATGAATGACGGTCCGGTGGCAACATCCACGGGTAAACACTCACGTGCCAGTCGACCCACCAGTGCCAAGGGTAGGCGATCGAGACGTGACTCCAATGTTACCGATCAGGATGGTACGTGTTTGTTAGTAAATTTCACTTAGGATATTTTTTTGGACAAGGCACTGCAGAGACCTAGTTTTGTGCTAGTGAAAGCAGGGAAAGAAATGAATGAGTGATTTATTGCCATGAGATGACTTATTTACATTAAAAAATTTACGCCCCCCCTTTCAAAAACACTCTTTACCAAACGATGAGATTTAACCATTGTCCAAGCATTTACAAATGAAATTATCGCTCAACTAATACATGTAGCTTTGTCTTTGAAAGAGTAGAAATCAATGTGGGAAAAGGAAAAAAAATGCTAGTTAGATTAAAGTTTTTTCCTCCCTCCCCACAGTGTCTTTTTCCCTTTTATAGAGAGGTTCCATCATTCCACATATAGTTTGTCGTCTGCAAAAGTTCGGACTTGCACAAGTCGAAAGTCTTGTTTTCTGTAATGAGTTAAATGAAAGAGTATTTTCTGTCAAATTCAAAAGCCCCTAAACTTGGTATTTCCGAGGTTAATTTGCTAGAGTATATCACAAAAATAGAAATATTTTCTTCATGTGATATGACTAGTCTGCAAAGTCAGTGCGATCTTAACCTAGATGAGTGGTAAAACTTCTGCAGTTGCCTTCTATATGCAAAGATTTAACTTTTGCCGAACGACAAAACTTAAGTTGTGTCCAAATTGAAGGGAATTGCAGACGAAAAAATAGATATGTCTAAACGGATTCTTAGAAGGCATTGTGGAGAAATAGAAAGTATGATGGATTATAAAGGCTTTTTAACCCTTTACCACACAATTCCGAGTTTTAACGACCCTGATAAGAAGCTTTTGAAAACAGCGCGTGAGAAGGAGAAAATGCTGGTACCCAGCATTTTCTCCTTTTCACACAATGTTTTCTACCATCTATCGAAGACAAATTCCATCATTTGAACCTCATTTAACTATCCGTCTGCAAATGCTTTCAATTTGGACAAGTCTACATTTTGTCGTTTGGTATCAAGAGTTAACTTCTAATTATATTACAGGAAATGTGATCACTGCGGAAGCTTTCGAATTCCTGGAAGGTTACTCGGACGGCGAGGGAACAGACTTTCTAAACAGCGGCAACGTCACACCTACACAAATGAGAGGCAAGTAATATGCATTGTAGATATCCGTCCTCTACTACTGTGATGCACCCGAACTGTGTTGTTGTACTCTTTTTTTTTTTTAACATAGTCGATTCAAGATCAGACTGCGCAGAATTGTTTATCTTAATGGTCAATCTGATCCTTTGTCTGCACTGTCATCAAACGCAAGATTAGTGCTAGTTAACTAGTAACCTTTTAACCTGCTGAATAATTCAAATAAAACTTTATTTAAAGCTGATTGTAAAAAGCCAAATGTCGCTATTTATTGCACCTTCTGTGCAGTCTGATCTTGATGTACATTGTCCGCATAAGGTCCTTGAGTCGCACTTAACAGTTAAGGGTTAACTGTTGAACATTCCTCATTCAAACACGACTTGTGTGTTACCACAATCACAGGTTTTAACGACGCTGTAAAAGAAGCCTTTTGAAAACATTGTGGGAAAAGGAGAAAATGCTGGTAACCTTTCTCCACAATGATCTACATTGTCCGCATAAGGTCCTTGAGTCGCACTTAACAGTTAAGGGTTAAATGTTGAACATTCCTCATTCAAACACGACTTGTGTGTTACCACAATCACAGGTTTTAACGACGCTGTAAAAGAAGCCTTTTGAAAACTTTGTGGGAAAAGGAGAAAATGCTGGTAACCAGCATTTTCTCCTTTTTCCCACAATGTTTTCTACTCTACCCATGACAAATTTCAAATTTTCATTCCCATTTACTTTGTCTTCTAAAAATGCTTTCAATTTGGACCAGGCTAAAATTTTGTCGTTTGATAAAAATTAAAGCTGCAAATAAGGGAACTAACTCTTGTATTTCTCTAATTCCAGATTTTGACGTAGAATTCTGAAGACACAGTAGTTATCTACCCTGACGAATGGAGAGCTCTTCTCCAAAATAAGTCATTCACCAGTATTCCAAAGAATCGAGTGCCTTGCCTTATTGACTTATTAATCATCCTTATACAAATCAAATTGGTGTCTTTGACTTCTAATAATAATTTGAATCTTGTTCTAATGTATTTCTAAAGTGTATGTTATGAAAGTTTGTATTTTATAACAAATTTAAATTTGTGGCTTTCAACTTTTAACCTGTCATGAGCGATACAGTTAGGTAATGTAGGCTGTTTACCGCCTGATCTATCATTTCAAACTATGTTAAAGAATTTTAGACTCGTCAGTGTTTCAGGCATTAGCAGACGATGAATGAGTTGTTGCTTAAATGGTAGAAACTGCCTGTAGAATGTAGAAAACATTGTGGGAAAAGAGGAAAATGCTGGTTACCAGCATTTTCCCATTTTCCAACGATGTTTTCTGAGGACTCTTCTTCAAAGTCGTTATATCACGGTGTTTTCTGCTATATAGCAGAAACCCCGTGTCATTCGTTCTTCCTGTAGTGTTGCCAATGATTGTTGATGATCATACACTCCTGCTCGTATATTGTATGAACCCAGTGGTAAAGTGTAGGACGCGTTACCTGGAGATCTCAGGCTCGAGCCTCACTGGAACCACTGGGTTTTTTTTATGGAAGTGCCCTTGGGCAAGACATTTCGGAACCCTTGACTAGTAGTGGTGAAACCCAGGACATACATGAATATGTGAACTGTCGCCGCGATGTGACTGAAATAATGTTGAAAGCTGCATGGTTCAATCAATTATGTGGCATGAAAACCCAGTCTTCCTTTGTATCTGATGAGATTTTTTTGTTGCCATGGCTGCTTTGTTGTACTAAGTTCATTTAAATGTTTGAGCCATACTCCGGCAAAAGGGGGCTAAATGCATATCCGTTACCCATGATACCAATCAAGCCACCACATATTTATGGATCCATAATAGCCACTTTTTTTTGAGAACCGACTTAATCATGAGGTAGACTGGTCCAGGGACATACAGAAATCTGATCGATAGTGAAAGGTTTTGGCCTAGGTCAGCTTGCGCAGACTGCGCAGGCTGACCTAGGTCGATACTTTTCTCAAATGCATTAAGGCCCCTTTTCACAGAGCATGGCTCATTTGTATACCCTACTTTGTGATTATTTGTTGAATTATTATTAGATCTTCTATTATTATTATTATTATTATCATCATCATCATCATCATCACCGTTGTCATCATCATCACCATCGTTGATTTTCTATTTTTAGTCATCTCAGTTTAGATTCCCATATGCTACATTATATTGTTTCTTTTGCTTTATGTCTTGCATATTACCAAAGCACTTAAGATCTGTAAATCATAACTTGCAATTCTATGAAAAATGGAATCTGATTATTTGAGCAGAGAGTTTTGAATTTGTTAAACCTATTCAGATCGTTAAAAAAATCCAAAGAAGATTACCAGGCTATAAAAAGGGTAACTTCTTACAAAAAGAAAAAGCTATCTGAAGCCTCGATTAGATGAAATGCAATCACACAGAATTTTTGCAGGTTTTTTTAGGGGTCTTAGAAAACCCTTTGTCCTAAATCTCACAAAACACCTGGGGTACCTTTTACTAAACTGCGTAGATTTACGCATTTTTTTCGGATTGAATATGTATACCTGCTTTACCAATAGCTATGAGCTGGCGTAAAGTTACGCAGTATAGTTACTCAAATCGTAAAGCTATGCAGTTAAGTGAAACTTGTTTTCATAATGGATGCTTACTTACCTAAACTGCGTACGCAAATTTACTGCGTTCGCAGTTTAGAGAAAGGTAACCCCTGGAATTTCAATCAGCACTTTATCGGTTACTCTGGTTCTATACATTGTATTTATATACTGTACCTTTTATTTAACTCTTTACCACACAAAACAACTTTAGGCTTATACTTATTGAAATCATTTGCTGATCATAGATTGAGTCAAATTGTG
Source organism: Tridacna gigas (assembly GCA_945859785.2). NCBI lineage: Eukaryota > Metazoa > Mollusca > Bivalvia > Cardiida > Cardiidae > Tridacna > Tridacna gigas. The sequence continues at coordinate 27,477,684 of OX244030.2, forward strand.
GAATTTGACTTTGACAAGAAATTAGACGACATTGCAGGAAAGGAGAAAATACTGGTTACCATTTGATTTCAAAAGCCTTTTTCCTAGGGGTCGTTACAGCACGGGATTGTTGGCTATAGAATTAAATTTACATAAAGCACTGGTTTATATTCACCTATATTCGTATTGTTTTGATAGCGCTGTTACTTTTTCAGAACCGTATGAGAGAGAGGGAGAGAGAGAGAGAGAGAGAGATGTTACTTGTAAATCTCAATGTATATCAACAGTAACTTATTTCAAATGTATTTGGATTTGTATTTTTTATGATATACATGTATAATAATGACAACATAAAGTGTCAATTGGACCAAAATATACTTAATAAGCTAATTTGCTCTGGACTTTTTAGTTTTTTTTTTAGTTGCTACTATAACACAACCTATATTTGAGCCATACTCTGTGAAAACGGGCCTTAATGCATCTGCAAAAAGCATCGACACAGGTCTGCCTGCGCAATCCGCGCAGGGTCGAAACTTTTTGCTATTGGTTAATTTTCTGCATGCCAAGGGACCAGTCTACCTCACGAGTCAGTCGATTGTATGGAAAAAAAAAAAATGGTTTTATGGATCCATAATTTTGTGATGTCTTGCTTGGTACAATGCATTACGTAAATGCATTAAGTCCTCCTTTGCCATTGCTTGGCTCATTTCATTGCGGTAATAATAGGCCAATGGCCCAGTTTACAAAATATCAAGTATGATACATTATCACTTTCTGTTTCCATTGCGTTTTAGCGAAGCTTGTAAAATGATAGCTGTAGATTTAATACTTACAAGTGCAGTAAAATCTCGCGATCGATTTTTACAAATCGGTGAAGAATCGAGAAATTTCTAGTTATGGTTATATTCGAAAACTGAACCAAAAACACAAAAAATTAACGTATTACTGTACAGATGCACCTATTACAGCACGAAATCTGCGTACGCAGTTCAGGTAAGTAAGCATCAATATCTGAAAACAAATTTCACTGAACTGCCTAAACCTACGATTTGATTAAATATTTGTATAACTTTAAGCCAGCTCATACCTTCGGGTAAAGTAGGGATCGTATGTGGTATATTCAATCCCCTCCCCCCCCCCCCCCCCCAAAAAAAAAGCGTAAATCTACTTATTTTCGTGGAAAGGTACCCCAGCTGCAGAGTCAAAATAATGTATATAAAATCAAAATAATTACCAAATGATATTGAAAACATTATGGAAAAGGCAGCATTTACTTAATTCTTTACAAGACGACAAGATTTTAGACTTCCCATAATTAAAGAGCATGCAGACGACAAAATAACTGTGGCTAAACAATGGGATTTGTCCTTTGAATGACAGGAAAAAAAAGTGCATGAAAAAGAGATTATTCTGCTTACCATATTTTTTTTTCCAGTTCTCAGTGTTTTTAAAAAATCTCTTTCCCATGTTCGTTAAAACTCGGGAATCTGTCGTAAAGTGTAAATACGTGTTATCACTCTTTGTCCCACAATGTTTTCAAAACGTGCCTCATATAGGGGTGACAAGTGGCTCATTATGAGGATACGGTTTGCCATATTTATAGTTGAGTTATGCGCTGGCAAAAGGAGGCTCCGTGATGCATGCTACCAAACATGTCATCGCAGTATTATACATCCCTAAAATCAATTTTGTAAAACCAACCTACTGAATTATGAGGTATACTTGTCCTTTGACATGCAAAAGCAAAATGTTTCGGCCCAGGTCAACGCAGGCTGACCTGGATCGATACTTATTGCAAATGCATTAAGCCCTCTTTTCACGGAGTATGGCTCATATTTCTTTCCTTGACAGACGGTGTAGCAACAATTTTAATTGCCAGCATGATCGATAGGAACTGCTACTTCACTATTACCAGATGCACTACAACGACAGCCAATATCTCAAACTAACTGATATACATGTACATGTACAAGAAAAATACATTTTGGAGACCGCGTGCACGGTCTACAATGTACTCTGTTTACCCTTAACCAGTTCCCAAACAAGCTCTGGTTTTGACGTGTCTGCAGTACAAGTCTTTTGAAAACACTGTGGGAAAAGGAGAAATTGCTCGTAACGAGCAATTTCTCCTTTTCCCACAGTGTTTTCTACCCTCTTTGAGACCTTTCTGCCATTTTCATCAGATTTAAAACTGTCGTCTGCAAACTCTTTCAATTTGGACCAGTCCAAAATTTGTCGTTTGGGAAAGGGTTGAACTACTTTGTAGATAACATTTTACCATACGACAAAATTTTAGGTAACCAGCATTTTCTCCTTTTCCCACGATGTTTTCAAAAGTCTCTTTCTTTAGGGTCGTTAAATCACAGTAATGTTTGATAAAGGGTTAACTCTTTACCAAACGACAACATTTTAGACTCGACCAAATTGAAAGCAACTGCAGACGACAAATTGAATCTATCTCAAAGGATGATTTCTGTCTTAAATAGGGTAGAAAACGTTGTTGGAATAAGAGAAAATGCTGAGTTTCTCCTTTTTCCACAATGTTTTCAGTAGCCTTCTCTTTTGGGGTCGTTTAAACTCAGAGTCGATTGATAAAGGTTTAAATGAACATTTCAGGGCAGTCGTTAAGGTTGAAGTACTGCGATTTCCAAGCCGTTTTCGCCATATCAAACAATGCAGATCGAAGATCGGACCGCAAGTCCTGTGCAGTCTGATCTTTATCTATTATGCCTGCATAAGCGCATTGACTCACGCTCAGCAGCCTATGAGCCAATGTTTATTTTTGAGCCTCTTTTATTGTATTACAACATGACAGTTTTGGATGGTAACAAAGGATGTTCTTAAATTCTTTACCCACTAACAAAATTTTAGACATCCAGATTGAAAACCTTTGCAGAAGACAAATTGAATATGACTAAAAAACTGAAATTTGATGGTTACTAGCATTTGTTCCTTTTTACACAATGTTTTCAAAAAAAAAAAAAAAAACAAACAAACAAACAAACCTTCATTAAAACTCGGTATTGTGTGGTAATGGATGAAAAAAAAATATTATCACGAACAAGATACTCATTAAAAATATTTTATTTTTCCTACAACCTTTTTGAATGTAAAACTTGCTGTATTGAACAGTGTAGACCAAAGATCAGACTTCAGGGTTTGTGCAGTCTTATCTTGATCGACTCTGTCTGCAAAAGGTCTACAAGTCACCCGTAACAGCCAAAGGGTGAATGAATTATATACATGATTCTTTATTCAAATTTATACTCTCAAACAGCAGTTTCAGGGTTATAAAATCTACGTACAGAACATGCTACTCTGTTATTTCCTTACCAAACGACAACATTTTGAACTTGTCCGAATTCAAAGCATTTGCAGACGGCAAATGAATTGTGGGTAAAATGGTGAAAATTGTCATGGAAAATTTAGAAAACATTGTAGGAAAAGGAGAAAATGCCGGTAACCAGCATTTTCTCCTTTTCCTACAATGCTTTCTACCCTGCCAAAAATACATTTTTATTTTTGATTCAACTTTATTTTGTCGTCTGCAAATGCTTTCATTTTGACAATCCTAAAATATTGTCGTTTGGTACAGTGTTATAAGGTTTCGGCTATAAGACGCAATCTTAATACATGGTGTACAGGAGATATGAAGTACACGAAAATGAAAAATTAAACATTCATTTCATTGCAAAAAAAAAAAGTCATAACTTTATAAGTTGTCTTCAGTGCAAAACCCTTTTCCAGAGACATTTTCCTTTACCCTGACCGTTTTCGGCTTGTTTCATGAAGCTAGAACACTTGGTTATCATCACAGACAAATGAGCCATGCTCTGACTAAAAGGGGGTTTAATGCATCTCCATAATACATGGTACCAAATAAGTACTCTCATAATTAGGGATCCATAAAATCAATTATGTCTAGCAATCGACTGTATCAGACAGTAGACTGGTCCTTTGACATGCAGGAAATTGACCAATAGCGAAAAGTTTCGGCTCAGGTCAGCCTGCGCCGACTGCGCAGGCTGACCTGAGTCGATACTTTTCGCAGATGTAATAAGTCCCCTTTTCACAGAACAAAGCTTAAATATATCAACTCTTTACCACACTACCCCGTGCTTCAATGACTGATGAAAAGGGTTTTTTGAAAACATCGTGGGAAAGGAAGAAAGTGCTGATAACCAGCATTTTCTGCTTTTACCACAATTTTTTCTACCCATTCAAAGAATAATAGCACCATTTTAGACGCACTGAATTTGCCTTCTGCAAATGGTTTCAATTTGGGCGAGTCTACATTTTTGTCGTGTGGTAAAGAATTTGCTACAACAAAGTGAAAGTTTCGCATTTTTTTTTCTTTTACGATTAAATAAAAATATATCACATATTGTATTATATATATTTTATCGGCGAGCCAATCCTCCTCTGTTTCATCCATCTACTCAACATCCTTGTGTACTGCATAGCATGTGTATTGTGAAAAAAGTGCATTATTTGAAATATTTCGCCAATGAAAAAAAGCCGGTGAAATATCATTTACTGTACTTGTTTAAAATAAGTTAAATCTTATGCATTTTCGCCAGAGTGTGATTAATCTCGTCGTTTCACTCTGGCCCTTTGCAAGAAAGGATGTAAGACATCTTTTACTGTGATCTTTTCAGAATGAGATGTTGGTATCATTCCATATCTTCCTCTTCCTCTGAAAAATCTGTATCTTCGCTGATGTTGCCGTACGCTCTTAGACGTAACTGTACTATTTCATGTCTCTTTTGGCATGCGTAATGGCAGTAAGTGCGGAGTAGAGCTTCCGTTATCATCATGCGCATGCGTAATGTGTATCGGTGGACTTTCCGGTCTGCAGTTCTTGCGGCGTTGTAGCGTTCATTGACATGTGACAGATGTTTGTTAAGAAGTTCTATTTGTTCACATGCTCTCCTGAATCTTCTCTCTGTTTCGTATAGTGCGCCATACAGTTGTAACTTAGACATATTTAGTCGTTTCCTAATATTGAACAAGACAGCCACAACAAGTTAAACTAGAACTTTTCCTTAGTTCATAAAATATTTTACAGATATTCTATATTGTATTCAACAAAAAATCAATCTTAATATCCTTTTTTTGTTCTAGTCTAGATGCAATTATTTCACTAAGGTCGTTAATCCCTTCGTTATCAATTATACATCCAATCAAATGCATTAACTTGCTTGCGCAGTGTTTGTAACTGCAATCTAATTAACCAACATATTTATAGTATCACCAAGTTAGGCATCGTGTGACCAAGCGGAGTGCGTTTACACCATTTATCGAAGCATCCCAAATTGAACTGCGTGAGCAGTTTGATTCGCGCGAGCATACGCTTAAAGCTTGACAGCTGACATAAAACCAAACTGTCAAAAATGTCTCAAACTTGCGCACACTACTTAGCACTTAGCTCAAGACAACAAAACTTTCGGCTTGCACATACATGTAGCTGTAGACGTCAAAATAATTGTGGCTCTGACGATTTTAATGTGATAAGATCAAAATTAAAAATGTACATTAAATATTTTGTCACTGATAGTTATGGTGGTAACTGTAATAAAAGCATTATGGATCGAATGTTATTGATTATGGATGGATGGATGGATGGATGAGTAAGTCGGTGGGTGGGTGGGTGGATGGATGGGCAATCAAAAATGTTGCAACACTTGTTTGGACCGACAGATGACGGCAATCTGTATCCATACAGACTAAAAACCAAGTTGATTCTACATTTAACGATCGGACAGACAAATCGTTAAAATTTGCACAAAAATCCACGTAGGAGGAAATAAATGCAATAAATATTTTTTAATCTGTCATAACCCTTATCGCGCCGAAAGCAAATTGAAGACTATTACAAAAATCTATTGCGTTGCACTGATTCGCACTGAATGGTATCTAACTGACAGAAATTACTGAGACACCAGCGGAGAGCGCAGAGCAAGATCAGACTGCACGTATGTGCAGGCTGATCTTGCTCTGCACTCTCTGAGAAAAAACAATCAAATTACCCATGGTCATAAACGGCAGGGTTAGAGTTCAATGCCCAAGGCGTCTTTATTTTTGAGTAATATGCTGGTTACAGTATGTATTCAAAAGTCTGGAGTGATGGATAGATTAATGACTGATTTCCACGACTGAAAATACGATCTTCTTACTTTTAGATTTTCATAATTATATTTTTAGCCGCCCACAAGGGTCCGTATCTTCCGACATGGCGATTGAAGGGTTAATGGACAAACAAAGTGCAAATTTGTTTTTCTGTTTATTTGTGTATTTGTTTAAATTCGTTTTAATAAGTCATTTTCATTGTTTTTGTCAGTGCCCCCCGAAGGCCGGTAATTATAGACTTCAGCCGTACCTTTGTAGAGCAGATAGAATGGTTATTCTATCGTTCTATCTTACATCCTATGATATTTTCTAATATGTATTTATTTATTCAGAACTTTTGAGTATTCTTTAATTAAATCATGTATGGATGAGAAACGTTTATGTTTTAAAAAATAAATAAAATTAAGAAAAAAAAAAGTATGTTCTGTTCTATTCTATCGACAACTAAGGTCAGAAATATTTCCAGACTTTTACTGTAGATGGCCGTCAAAAATACAAGTGAGCCATGCTCTGGCAAAAGGGGGTTTAATGCATCTCCGTGATGCAGTATACCAACCAAGTCATAACATAATTTAGGATCCAACCCTGCTTGTCTAATAATCGACTTAATTATGAGTTATAGCAGTCCTGGAACATGCAGAAAATTGACAAAGAGCAAAACCTTTCGACCAATAAAAGACAACTGTCAGTAATTGACCCAGATTTAAATACATGTAAATGTTTTTTTTTTTTTAATTTGGACCGATCAAATAATTCGTTCTTTGGTAAACATTAAAAAAAAGTTCACATTTTCAGTATTTATTGCTGAAGGTAAAACACTTTTGATACGAACTGTAGCACCGACCCTATTTTCTGCTAAACGCGACTGTGTGGTTCATTTTGCAGAGAACCTTAACTAGACATGCAGTCTTATCTTGATAATTTTTTAACTCCACTTCTTTATAAATGGTCTCAGTGAAATAATCTCCCATAAAATACCAATATACGTAATAAAATTTGTTAACCCTTTACCACACAATCCCGACTTTTAACGACCCTGGGGAAGAAACTTTTTGAAAACATTGTGGGAAAAGGAGAAAATGCTGGTTACCAGCATTTTCTCCTTTTCCCACAATGTTTTCTACCTTTCCCAAAACAAATTTCAGTTTTTGAGTCACATTTAACTTGTCGTCTGCAAATGCTTTCAATTTGGAAATGCCCAAAATGTTGTCGTTTGGTAAAGAGTTGATGCAAAAGTAAACCCTTTACCACACAAGCCCGAGTTTTGATGACGGAGAATGAGAGATTTCGACAACACTGTTGGAAAAGGAGAAAATGCTCGTAATCAGCAGTTTCTCCTTTTCCAACAAAGTTTTCTACTCTTTCAAAGACAAATTCCGCCATATTGGCCACGTTCAATGTGTCGTTTTTAGACGCTTAGAATTCAGACAAATCCAGAATTTTGTCGTTTGGTGAAGGTATAATGGTATGAATTCGGCAGCTTTTGGGGAAACCCATTACTGCATTGACTATTCTTCTACTAAAAACCTACTCACAGGAGACATATTTGGACATGCAGCAAACATAGCAGTTTTCTGCAGCATTGAAAACATTGTTGAAGAAGGCACATTTGCTGTTTCAAACATTTGCTCTTTTACCCACAATTTGTTGGAGGAGCTATCAATTCAAGGGGAGAAGGGGTTGTATACAAAGTTGTATGAACGCGTTGAAGGGTTTAACACTTAAGCTGCTGAACGCGACTCGCTGACCTTTTGCGGACAGTGTAGATCAAGATCAGACTGCACAGAACGTGCAGTCTGACCTTGGATCTACACTGTCCGATAAGGAGATATTTTTCTTAAATTAAAAAAAAAAAAGTTTGAAATAATATTATTCGGGTTTTTATTATCGGTTTGAAGATTTCATTTAACATACCTAGCAGCATAAAGGTTCAGATTGAGCGCGAGTTGAACATAAGTCACAAAATTAAAAAAAAAAAAACCCGCTGAAGATTGAAGGAGATCATTAAACGATATCTGATGAACAGTCTAAAATGATTTCTGTTTATAAAATAGTTTTATCCTCTATTATGGTAACGCTGTGTTTTTCCGTTGTTGCCTGTGAGGTGTTCTCCTCGGTGGCTAAAATGGAAAATATGGTCCGCCAAATACAGCATGACTTGACAATATCGGGCCATCTGAAACCCGTGATGCAAAAACTGGACAACTACGAAAAAGATGTCAAGGAGTAAGTAGTGTCTCAACATTGGTTGTGTTCTGTCTTTCTTCGTTTCTAAACTCTTGCTCTTTTTCGGCGTCGTTGTATAACCTGACTTTTGACCCCCTCTTGGTATTAGTCTCGAATGAATAAATAGTAATTCGCAATTAGAAAAAAAAGTGTTGTCACGTATATTCACGGGTCTATTTGTGGGTCGCTTTATGACACCAATATACATGGGTTGCGACTGATTAGTTAATATTCTACGGCGCTTATTCACACCTTAGCGAGCAGATGTAAAGGCGTATAAGCATTTTTTCGGCGTAGCCGAATGCGCTGGCTTTTGGCCTATTTCTCGGTACTGATAAAGAATTAATAGATGGTAATTTGCAATTGGTAAAAAATGTGCACGTGTTTATTCGGCGAGCCCCTGCTGGTATATTTGCTTACACATTTATGAAACCAGTGTTAAGAGCGTTGCGACTGATAATCGATACCCGAGGCCTTAATTCATACCAAAGCAAATGATGTAGCAGAGAATGATTGTTTTCTTGCGCTATTTGGAAATTTAAAATTTTCCTAACTGTTATATAAGAGTTTCAATATTCATATTCCAGTTCCCCTCACGTCGTCTATCTTTTTTAAAGATATTTCTTGCTCGCACTAACAGATATTGTAATGTTTGAATGCGATATCCTTCATATTCCAGCACCTCTTATGCCTTCTATCTGTTTTTAAAAGATCTTTCTTGGGTCTTTTTTTGGCTAGGACACTTCATACAAAACCTTAGGTCAGTAAAAAAGATCAAATATTGTTATACAACATGCCTGTCTTGTCAAGAATTTCTCATCAGCCAACGGACAATGAAAATCCAGTACCAGACTTCACGTTATGCCATCTGACATTGCGTTTACACAGTCTAGCAAAGTCATTTAAGTTGTGATTAACACATTTAAATGAGTCATGCTCTGTCAAAAGGGGACTGAATGCATCTGCAAACGATATCGACAAAGGACAGTCTGGGCAATCCGCGAGTGGAAACCTTTTGCCATTGGTCATTTCTTTTAATTTCAAAGGACCAGTGTACCTCATGATTCAGTCGGTGGTTATACAAAAAGCATTTTATGAATTCAATAATGATTTACCGTTTTCTTCTTGCAGCCTAGTATTTCAGTTGGAGGAGTTATCATCAGGTATCAAAAAGCCGGACTTTGACCCAAAACACCCGCTTAACGCCTATAAGTTTATACGAAACCACAGTGTAGTATACAACGAAACAGCTCAATCCATTTTGGCGGTCATTGATAGAATAGAACATGGTAAAGTATTTCTTTCTTTCTTGACTTTGCTTTCATTTCCTTTCTTTCCTTCTTTCTGCCCGTTCGTCTCTCTCTCTCGTGTCCTTCCACATTCACAACTGAATTCATCGTACATTAATAACTGAACCTAGCAAAGCATGGATTACCCAAAGGTGAAGCAACTGTTGTTAATTTCTGTCTCCATAATCTGCTCAATAACTGATGAATCGAAACGTAACGGGTTTTCCTCTGTATGCATTGCCAGTGAACATCGAGAAGACACTAAAAAGGATTCTTGAACGATTGCCGACCGTTGAAGATCTTGAAGGACTAATGGAGGGTATCTACCGGCTTCAATTGACTTATAACCTGGATCCAGCCGACATTGCTCGGGGAAAATTGAATGGTTTAACGGCTCCTCCGTTGTCAGGTTTGTATGCATGCATATACTGAGGCACATTATGGTTAACTCTTAACCTGCTGAATAAATTGAACGAAACTTTCAAGCCGATGGTTAAAGAACAAACAAACAAACAAACAAACAAAAAAAACCCCCGTTATTTCAAACTTATTTATTGGAGATAAATACCTCCTACTCGGACAGACTGCACGTTCTGTTATCTGATCTTGATCTACATTGTACGCAAAGGTCACAAAGTCGCCCTTAGCAGCCTAAGGGTTAAAACAATATAACCAATCGAGAATTAAGATCATATTTAAGTAATTAAGGCCACTGGACAGTAATGAATTCAGTCTCATCTAATTCAGTGGCATTGTACGAAGATTTAGCAATGAATGTGTGTGCAACAGCTTCGGCTTTGCTGACTAAAAAGATAATTTTATAAATCCAGTCACTTTTAAGTTCTTTTTTGTTCTTTTTAAACATGCACAATTTACTGATAGTTCCAGTTTTTTTTCTGCCATGTTCTTGTTTAAGTTATCGAGCCTAAAAAAGCTTAGAATATCAGAGAAAGCAGTGCTATGTTTTTGTTTTGATAATAATAATAATAATAATAAAACTGTCGGCATCCTTTGTCAGAAAACTTTATATGTATAAAGCATGCCATCTATTTCAATCTAAAGAGTGTTGCGTTGCTTACTTCCTCGAGGAAGTATTCTTCTCGCAAAACAAATCGCAAATAGAAATGGAAATTTGTTTTGAAAATTACTGACTATAATAATTTCCTTCTTTGACTTACTCTGCAAATTATTATTTCAAAATGCCCAATGGATTATTTTGGAATATCTTAGTTTCATTCAATCTTGTATTCACGTCTGTTCATTTTTTATATGACAGTCCTTTGCCTTCTTTGATCTACATGTATATTAAACAGTATATTTGTCTAGTCATTTTGGATAATTGACGATGTATCTCGTTTAAAAATCATGAATAAACTTCTATTCTTTTCTAAAGAAATATCCATCGGTGTAAGTATAACGACGTAGATAATCAAACAGGTCTTTTTCAGCTTTGGAGTGTGTGGAAATGGCCGATCTTTGCGCAAGAAAGAAAAATTTATACAAGGCGAGACAATGGATGCAACAAGCTATACGCCTTGTGACAGAGAAGAAAGACCTATCAATGCCCAAAAAAGAGGTCTATCACAGGATGATGGCTTATGCATTTGTGGTATGTTATTTATCTTTCAACTACCTGTATATCCATGCACTAACATCTATGCGATAATTATTTTTGATATACCACGGCTATTTATAGAAATGTGGAGCCGAAACTACTTTCGCTCATTTGCATATACTGCTAAATTCGTATTGTTTTTTTTAGAGATAATTATCACTAACAAATCAGATGTTAAAAGATAAATATAATACGTGCATAGTGTTGTCGTATATCAAAAATATCTAACGCGTTCTTAGAATCGATAATTGTCTCGCAATGGCTCGAAAAAAATCAAATTCTCCCAACCTTGTTGTATATTTTTGATATACGACAACGCTATACATATTATATATCTGATATAAATCTTTACCAAACGACAAATATTTAGACTGAGCAAACTGAAAGCGTTTGCAGACGACAAATTGATCGTGACTCCAATGATGGAAATTGTCTTTGGAATGACAGAAAAAAATGCGTGAAAGTAGAAAATGCTGGTGACCATCATTTTCCTTTTTTTTTTCAACAATGTTTCCAAAGGTCTTTTCCCCAAGGTCGTTAAAAATCGTGACTGTGTGGTGAAGGGTTAACACAATTTATTTCATGCGTTTCGGTAGTTATTGAGGAAATAATGGTGGACTATGGTTTGATAATTTTGCCGTCTAGACCAGTGAATTCACCGATTGATAAACTCACTGGTAAGAAAATATCGAGAGCTCCCATGTACCTCGTCCCAACACAAATAGGGTTAGGGGCATGAAATAAATAGAATATTTGGTGTGGGTTTTTTTCGGTGAAAGATCGAAATTTATTTTATTTCGTGAAAATCACACGGTAATTTTTTCATAAAATATTACCGATGATGTTCACTCGATGAAATAAATTTCGATCTTTCCACGTAACTTTTTCATTCGTGTTGCATCGAATAATTTCAGAAAGATTGAGAGCTCATTTTTCGGTTTTGATTCGATCGGTATCAGCCCGGTAGCCCAGTCGGTAGCGTAGGCTACATGACTTGTGAACAGGGAATCGCTTGTTCGAACCAACAGCTCGACCAATTTCTTTCCGAGGCTTGATGATAGTCATTGCCATAGGATTCATTCCTCTCTCATCCCTGACCATTGTTTCGACAATGGCTATGTAGCCAGTGGCTTGGGAAGAATATTGTGCGAAGCGCGGTATAACTGAAATAATGTTGAAAAAAGGTTTAAACACCAACGAACGAACGAACCAACGAACGAACGAACGAACCAACCAACCAACCAACCAACCAGTCAATCAATCAACCAATCAATCAACCAATCAATCAATCAATCAATCAATCGCTTCAACTAAAGAAATAAAGTTATTATGCGCGTCGAACGCCAGAAACATTTAGAAGTAGTGATTCATACGTGGTAACAAACTTCCAGATCTCTCGAAAGGAGGTGAAAGAGCTTTGCATGGGCGAGAATATGGGCACGATATGTTTTTTTTTTTGTTCCATGAAGTCTTTTTCCCGTCCATATCGTAAATTCTTTAGCCCAAGAGATTACAAGCCTTGGTGATACAAAGTTAAGTCTCTATCAGACGACAGAATTGTAGATACGTCCAAATTGAATGCATTTGCAGATGACAAATGTGGCTCAGATCGTGATTTCTGTCTTTGGAAGAGTCGAAAACATGGTAGGAAAAGGAGAAAATGCTGGTTACCAGCAAGTTTTTTCTTTTTCCCAAGATGTTTCCAAAGTCTGCCCCCAGGGTCGTTAAAACACGGATTGGTAGGTAAAGGAATAGACCTATGAGTTTTGATTAAATAAAAATGTGGCAGCATTTTCGACTTCTTGTATTGATAATCAGCACTGCTTACCATAAATATGTCGATTGAATCAATTACACAGATGTCTAAGCCACATATGCAAACCACAGCATTTTTGAGAGGTCGAGGTTTCGTTGTATTTTCTTCAGAGTATTTTTTTTTTTTAGGCTGGAGAGATGGAAACAGCCGTACATTACTGCGAGGAGACGATTCGACTTAGTATGTATATCAAACTTTAGCATATATCTTTTTGTGATGTAATATTGTTGTCTTCAGCACTATGTAGGTAATACCACTGAAACAATTCATTGTCTCTTATCAACATGGCATTAATTTTACTTAGTGCCGAGTTGTTGTTTCCCCATCTGTAATCAGCACTTATATTAAGGATATGTACCCTTGGGCACATGGCCAAAAATTTAACATTAAAGATACATCGACATTCGTTTCAGCCAGTTTTTAACCCATGTCACTTTTATTTTACGAAACTATAACCATCCTTGTATCTCCATGCCAAACTGTTGCCCCTGACGGTTGCAAGGTGCACAGATTATGACAGATAGAAAATGCATTTTTATTGTTTTGGAGGCCTACAAGGAACCCCGCTCGGGTAGCTCTGTGGTTAGCGTATCTTACTCGTGACCTGGTGGTTGCGAGTTCGATACCCGGTTGAGGCAGACTTTCTTTCCGGCGATCTTTCGCCTCTCACCTCTGATGCATGTCAGAACAGAAGACAGTGGCTTTGGAAAGAAAGTTGTGTCAGTACTGGTGTGAGAAAGCCAGGAAACATATGGGTGCGTCACTGACTGCCATGATATGACCTGAGCTGTTAAAATGGCGTTGAACTCCGATAAAAACCAAACCAGACCTACAAGGAAATCAATGATGTCGTTTCAGGTTTAAAATGAGGACAAATCCCTTGAGTTTCTCTTTCTTATACACATATATATGGATAATTTATCTATGTTTACACAGCTGATAAATTCTGAGCCATTCAATACACTTTCAAGTTTTAAAAGAGTTCTTGCTCTCTGGCTGGAAGGATGTATCTTTAAAACAGTTGTCAACTTGTAATGGTGATTTACAAGACTTTCAACTGTATTTCAGTCATATTACAACCACAGCTCTCATATTTGTGGTTTTCGTTAATTTCGTCTATAGTAGAGCAGGACCATTCAGTACCTTGCTAAATGACCAATCAAAATCGATATGAAGCGCCACTGGGGATTAAACCCAGAGTCTATAGGCTACAAATCCATTACCTTGGCCACTGAGCCCTTTTGAACTCCTGTCCTGCAGTAGTCCACTGATGGCCTCCTTTATCTTAAGATTTTATAATGGCTACATATAATGGGATCTTGTTCTGTGAAAAGGGGGTTTAATGCATCTCCTTGATGCATGATACCATGCAAGTCATCACATAATTATGGATCCTTAACATCCATTGTGTCTAACGACCGATTGAATCATTGGTAGAATGGTCCTTTGACATGCAGAAAATTTACAAATAGCACAGTTTCGACCTATGTCAGCCTGTGCGGACTGCGTGGGCTGAACTGAGTCGATACTGTTTGCGAATGTATCTAACCCCCTTCTTCACAGAGCATGACTCAATTAACAATTAGCAAACATTATTTCATGTTTCTAGGCAGTTTATCGGGAAATAATGGTGGATTATGGTTTGATATTTCATGGTTACGACCAGTGAAAATACCGATTTCATATTTTCTAACTCCTCAGTTGCAGGCCGAAACAGTAGTTCCCGCGCACTAGTTATCTTGGTAATCAGTGCGTGCCATTCAAATGGAAAATATGACGTAATTTACGCTATATTTCTCGCACTTTACGTATTGTTGTAATTCGTTGTTATGTGAGAGGGGTACGCTACAGGGAATTACCGGAAACAACTGTGCTGGATTTTGATGAAAGTGAAAATAATCGGTAATATTTTTCACTCGTGGCTGAGCAATTTTACTACCGATGATGTTCACCCGATGAAATAAATTTCGATCTTTCACCGAAAAAAACCCCAAATATCCTCTATTTATTCAATGCTAAAAAACTGAAATGAAGAGTTTCAATCAGCTGCCGTTTTCACCAACTGTTCTACTGTTCCATCATTCCTCTTGTAAATTTTTAAACTGGCCATCTGGTTGACAGGACCATCTGTAACAACCGATCAGGTGGCTTGTCTTGAAATTCAGACTCGGATTTCATTTATAAGTGTATGGGGCGGTAGAGAAAGCAACAGAGTCAGCCATTTCGAGGCACATCCATTCTTGGACAGAATATCAAAACAATAAATACATGAATCTCAACTAGTCTCTATACTTCGTCGAGTTACTTAAAAGAAACCTGTCTTAGTGGCCATCTGTATTAAGCAAGCAACTTGCATTAAGCAAGCATATACCGGTATGGAGTTCGCTGTGACGGCCCCATGGGGGCATTCTTTAGTTATATCCCTTGATTCCTCTCTAGTACTACATTGGTCCTGATAAGGGGATTACTTGGCTTTTATCCCTGATTTTCTCCCACTACACAAATATGTGCCTGAGATAAATGGAGAGGTCATCAGACCTCTCCAACAGTGGTGAGTTTAAAAGGCAGGCTGCCTCAGAAATTGCTGCCTAAATCCATTTTTTGGGGGGAATTGTTCTGATACACGGTCTGTTTCGTCATGGTTTTAAACATAAAGCGAAATCAAAAACTGAAATAGAAAATAGACGTGGTTTATTTTATATGACGGATTTCAAAAAAATATTTATTATATTGATTTAATTGCAAATGACCTCTCCAATAATTGTAATTTTTCATTAAACAAATAAATCTAAGCAAGGGGAAAAATGCTACAAAAGAGAAAGAGCACCTCGGGCAAAGATCACGCGACTCGAGAACACGGGAAGAAGGTCATGTGACTGTCATGTAATGCATTAGAGGTTTCTAAGCTGCGATTTTATGAAGATATAGGTGAATGTTTATTTACAACTGATACAGAAGTCAACGTTTGTAAATCTTTAATGTGGAACATGTATCGTTTTGTGCCTTTACATCAGCAACATTAAAAAAAAGTTTTAAAGTTTTCTTCCCTCATTCATTTAACGCCGTTCTCGTTTGTTTACACGTACCAAAATATATTGAAATTAAAAGAAAATAAACTATTTGAAAATGCTGATGCTGACCTCTCCGGGCTAGCTTGTATCTCAAATAAATCAGATTAGGTTGTTTTACAAATCGATATAATACCGGTATAAATTTCTCTGATTACTGAGAGCGAAATTTGCTTCAAAATAAATACGGAGACCTTACATATAATCATAAATCATATTTATCGCACCATCCGTAAGGAATCAAGTATAAAAACAAAGAAATACAGGCAAAAGGACCAATGTGCTATTTGATTAAGTTTTTATCTGGCAAGGGAGACAAACTGAATTGTAGGAATGGTCCATTACGTGGCAATATATCGGTACTAAGTAAGCACCTTTCTTAATCCTTCACCAGACGACAGTTTTAGCCTTGTCCAAGTCGGAAGCATTTGCAGTTTTTAGCTCGACTGGCCGACGGCCAGCGGGCTTATGTTATGGCCTTGTGTCCGTCGTGCGTCCGTCCGTCCATGCGTGCGTCCGTGCGTGCGTTAACTTTTATTTCAAACATCTTCTTCTCTGGAACTACCCCTCGGATTTTAACGAAACTTCACAGAAATGTTATGTTATGGCCTTGTGTCCGTCGTGCGTCCGTCCGTCCATGCGTGCGTCCATGCGTGCGTTAACTTTTATTTCAAACATCTTCTTCTCTGGAACCACCCCTCGGATTTTAACGAAACTTCACAGAAATGATCCTGGCATGGCCCTCTTCAGAAACTCTTCAAAGAATTTGATTCCTATCAAAACTGTGATTGCCATGGCAACAAAACTGAAAAATATTGGAAATCTTTAAAAATCTTCTTGTCCAAAACCATAAGGCCTAGGGTTACCAAATTTGGTATGTACCTTCATCTAATGGACCTCTACAAAAACTCTTCAAATTATAGCCCCGGGATCAAAATTGGCCCTGCCCCGGGGATCACAATTTTTACATAGTGAAAATTTTAAATATTTTCTTGTTCTAAACCATATGGCCCATACCTACCAAATTTGGCATGTAGCTTCATCTAATGGACTTCAACAAAAATCCTTCATATTATAGCTTCAGGGTCAAAATTGGCCCCGCCCCGTGGGTGAAAGACTGAAAGATATGGATTTTTTAAAAAATTCTTCTTGTCTGAAAAAATAAGGCCTAGGAATACCAAATTTGGCATGTAGCATTACCTAATAGACCTTTACAAAAACCATTCAAATTATAGCCCCGTGGTCAAAACTGGCCCTGCCTCGGGGGTCACAAGTTTTACATAGGTTTCTATAGTGAAAACCTTAAAATATCTTCTTTTCCTAAAACCATATGGCCTAGGGCTATTAAATTTTGCATGAAGCTTCATCTAATGGACTTCTAAAAATTGGCCCTGCCAGAGGGATCACAGTTTTTACATATGTTTATGTAGTGAAAGCTTCAAATATCTTCTTGTCCTAAACCATTTGACCTAAAGCTACCACATTTGGCCTGTAGCTTTGTCTAATAATTCTCTACAAAACTCTTCAAATTATAGCCCGGAGGTCAGAATTTGCCCCACCCCAGAGGTCACAAGTTTTATATAGGTTTATATAGTGAATTTTTTTTATATCTTCTTTTAGTAAACCATATGGCCTGCATAAATTCTGCATGTAGCTTCAACTAATGGACCCCTACAAAAAACTATGGTCAAAATCGGCCTTAAAAAACAGGTCACAAGTTTTACATAAGCTTATATAGTGAAAACTTTAAAAGTCCTCTTGTCCTAAACCATATGGCCTTACACCAATTATAGCCACGGTGTCAAAACTGGTCCAGTGGAGCGATACAGGGCCATCATGGCCCTCTTGTTCTTTGATAGGCCAGTAGAAAACATTGTGGGAAAAAAAAAGAAGAAAATGCTGGTTACCAGCATTTTCCCATTTTTCCCCAATGTTTTCAAAAGGCTTCTTTCCCAGGGTCGTTAAAAGGCGGATTGTGCGGTAAAGGGTTTTAAGCAAGCACATTTTGAGTATTCCGTAGGTGCTTGCTACAAAATGGACAGTGTATATGCATATATTGTCGTAAACTGTCCACCAAAGTGCCCTGAGCACATCAATTTGAGCCATGCTCTGTGAAAATGGGTTTTAAGGCATTGCATGTGCAAAAAGTATCAACTCATATCAATCTGCGCAGTCAGCGCAGGCTGACATGGGTCTAAAACCTATTGCTATTGATCAATTTTCAAGGACCATTATACCTCATGACTCTGTCGGTTATTAGATAAAATGTTTCTTTTCTTTAACTCATAATTATGTGATGACTCGCTCGGTATTATGCTTCACGGAGATGCATTAAAACTACCTTTTCCCAGAGCACGGGCCATTTATTTTCTTCAGCGCCTAAAGCAAAAAGACGTCGAATGAAGAAAATTCTGCGTCATATTCAGTATGAAATTGACAACGACCTGCAGCAGGGAGAAGGGTGGACCGTACCTAAAAAGACTCGTAAAAAAACAAAATACGACACGCTCTGTCAAGGTCGCGTACAGGAATTTGAAGATCCAGCGAGAAAGGTATGGTTGATTGTACCTGTGCGCGTCGTATTTTTGCAAGATTTTTATCTTTTTTTTAGCCTGGCCTCAGAGTGCTACAATTAATGTATACTACCACCAGTGCAAGAGTATCATCGCAAACAAACTGAAACCCAACAGCTCAGTTCGTAACCCATGGGCTTGTATCCAGCGGTACTGATGTCAAAACCCGGTTCAACCAAAATTCTCTTTGAGATTAAGAAAAATTATTGTGACAGAATTAATTTTTCTATCATTTCTGAACAATAATTCTAGGGAATCAGCCAGCGGCTTGAACAAAATGATGTACACAGTAGATCTACCGGTGGACACGTTCTTTTAAAATGAAGAAAGTCAACACGAAATATCGTTTAATTCAGAAATACACGTGAAAGCGTGTTCGAAAAAGAAATACTTTATTGCCACAATGGTGTCAAACGTAGTCAAAAGTATTCAGCTGAAACAAGAAATATAAAAAATATAGACGGTGCAAATAGGCAGGGTCCTTTTGAATAAACATTTCTACAATTTTGACCAATCTCAAATTTCTATTTATTCATTTGTTATCAGTACCAAAAAGTATACAAAAGCCAGCACATTCAGCTAAATTCAGCTACGCCGAAGGTACTTAGTTAAAATGAAACAGTTCTTAATGTATTTCAAGCAGCTTGGGCTAGGGTGGTTCTTCGAATTGATTCTAACCGGAAGTTACCTGTAGTGTGCTGTAAGGATATCTCAAGTATTTTATAATTTACAGGCCGCTCTGTCTACGTTGAAATGTCACTATAAGAAGGTTAGAAATTTCTTCTATAAATACCAGCGAATCAAAATGGAGGAGAGATCACGTGATCCATACGTTGTACTGTATCATGACGTTTTCCGTGCACCGGAACTGAAACGTCTACGCCGTCTAGCATTACCAAAGGTCAGTTTTTACAGCTTGTGTTTTTTTGCAATATATATATATTGAAATTTTTTGTTTTTTTAGCATTAGAAATGCTTGAAAATGTTATTTTTGAGTCGCCTGGTTGCGTAGCAACCAGGCTCTCATTGTTATCATCTTGATCTATGGGGTGACGTAAGCATACCTCCGGCCTTGTACTGCTTCCTGTCCCAAGTTCCGGTTTACGAGATAAAACAGTTTTCTAATTATTCGGTAAACAACCCAATTTTTCTGTTGTAATTCACTTACAATTGTGCCTTTGTGATAATGAATATGTCTATAAAGACTGAGCTCTTTAACGGTTTAAACCTTTGAAAAATCATTTCGTCCACAAGGGTACACGATAGCCTATCGCTTACACAGACATCATCTCTTAAAATAGCGCATTATGTATGTTTCTAAAAATAGCCGTCGTGAACTGAACAAGTTTGCGAACACACTACAAAATACTCTTCCATGACAAACGTCTTCACTACGGCACGCTTCTATTTGTGGACAGTTCTCCGTGAAAAAGGTTTGATAATTACCCATTAGAAGCACATTCTAAATCTTACAATCTGTCCGTAATTGTAAGTCTTATTTCAATCCAACATTCAACCTATGATCGGAAAGAGAAAGGCGATACCGAGTTAACGTGGAAGCTTTCAATGGAGATTTTTCCCAAAAGTAGGCTAATTTTTTTTAACAAAGTTGTAACGACTTGGAATGGTTGCGTTGCCTTCTTAGACATTCTTAAACGTTGCTTCTTCAGAGCTTTTTATTCTAGACATCAACTACTTTGCACACCCATATTCTAGGTGCACAAGCGGAGATCGTACAATATTAGCGTATGTAATGCGCACGGTTCTAGACTGCACCAAGTCATCGCTTAGCAGGTGCTTTCTGGAATGTAGGTGTGCGACAAATATAGATCTTATAATCACGTGACGTATAACGTCATTTGCACCACGGAATTCTCTATAAATTGACATATTTATGAATGAATCAATCGCTGAAGCGGCCTTTATTTTCAGAGTACACCGACCTAGCGCCTCACCGAGCCATGCAGAGAGAGTGTTTTAAAGTTTACTGTGTTCATTTAATTGTTTTTCGTTTTTAAAGAGATGAATTTGTCAAAGTCTGCTCTTTTTTTTTTCAATGTGCGATTAACCTAGGTCTAGTATTTATGAAACAATTTATTAGTGCGGTTGTCAGAACGCAAGGTGCTTTCGTAACTGCCAAAATCTGAAGTCACACGGGAATTCGACTTGAAACTACGCAGTTCTAATATCCAGCAATCTGAGAACCTGACTTTTACTTCACTATATTTCAAATATAATAGAACAGATCAATGTTAACCCACTCGAACAACAAGGTCTTTATCGGAGTGTTGTAATCTTGTAAAGGGTTGTTGTTCAGGGTACTAGAGCTAATCGCAAACATATGTAGTTTACACCAAAGCAATACACATGTAGATCTCTACAATTTTCAATTGGTGTGGAAGTAGTACTAATTCCTGGGCCGTTATAAAACGCGGACAAAGTTAAAAGGCTGATGATCATGCTTTTGGGTTATATTTTTTTTCTTGGGCTGTAGCAGCCACATTTCTAGAGTCCACTGTGGACAAAACTTGAACCCGGACAACAAGAAAAACAAATTATTATCAAAGGACAGGTAGATAACTGAGTCAAATATTTGTGTGTACTCCAGAGGCTACATTTCAGTCCAATGATCATGGAATTGCCCGGCTGTTTGTCTCAGTAATATTTTTGACAAAAGTGAATGTAGGTTACCGGTGGTTAAAAGAAAAAGGTTGTCACTAGGTCAAATCAGACGAAACCGTAATAGATTTAGTGCTATAGAATCCATATATGTTCAGTCCAATACTCACGAAACTTTGTCAGACTGCTTAGATTAGATATGGGTGAGTTTCAAAAGGGCAGTTTTGGTCTAAAAGTATGTCACTAGATCCTGAACCAAAGCCAAACTTCAGTTGAGTTCCATACTAATGTTGCCTAAATGGTCCTCTGGTAAAATTGTTCAAGTGGTTCTGCTCTGTTTCTATAAACTTTACAGAAGCTTCAGAACTGAGTAGTAACATTTCAAAATCACGGCCTCTGAAACTGTATGAGCAATTATACCCAAATTTCATATCTAGCATCCTGTATTTGAAAAGGACAATTATTCAGTTTAACAGATATATGTATAACCACATGGTCCAATTTTAGAAAATTTGTGTCATACAAAAACAACTTGTTCTAAATCTGGAGAGAAAATGTATGCCCTATTCTACTGAAATTATTTAGAATGTTTGTTTTAGCAATATGTGTAAGAATTAAGATATACATTAAGTTAAGTCACCCAGTTTCTGCGCTACAAAAACATTTTTATCAACCTAGAAGCCTGATTTTTGTCCACATTCTTTACAGGCATTATTACGCTGGGAAGGAACTGTAAATATTGAGGGAACTTCGACGGTTACTATGCCCCTCTGAATTTCGGGGTGGGTGGATATAGTTTTCATGTTATCTATCCGTTCATCGGTCCGATCTTCCGTCCATCCAGACAGATATATTCTAAAATCGTTGACGAAAGTTAATGAAACTTCAAACATGTGTTCCTCATGATAGTCCGCCGATATACATTTTTTTTAATGTAATGCCTTTTAATGGAAAAAGGAGGCTTGATGTCCTCCGGTCTGCTTGTTTTGTTTTATTTTGTTTTTGTTTTTAATGCAGTGTCGTGGAAAAAGGGGGCTTGATGTATATTTCCATTATGGATCAATATCTCTTTAACTATTGGACAAAATTTTATAAAACTTCATATTTATATTGTTTATCATAAGCCACAGACAATCAGTATTTGTTTTTATTTAATGAAATACCGTTTCATGGAAAAAAGGGGGCTTAATGTATATTTTCACCAATAACAAAAAGGCCATTTACATACAAAACACAATACCTCTTATAATTATGTTTCTATCTAAAAAAACTATTTTTTTTCGGCGGTGGATATCATTTCAACGAAATGATTTGTTTTGTAATGATTTTACCTTTTGAAACCCATTTTTTAAATGAAGTCACCCGGGGTAAGAGACTTTGAATTTTTAAACCTGTTCCTGGTGCCTAAATGTTTTCAACTTTAGGACGTCAACTAAGAAACATGCTTGCATATAATACTGTCTTATTGTTAAGTTATTTTGTATCTTGAATGCTTTTAACAGATTTGAACAGAAAAGGGTGAAAAGTTCTAACCCATTACCCTCCAGGCGACTCTCAGGACTATCAGTCCTTTGATTTGTATTGCATCCAAATACGTTGTTTCTACATATAGAGTACGGGTAATTCTGAGCACTTCCAGTGTACCATGAATCAAAATTAGGTGGTAGGCCTGACCTTTACTCTTTCAATGTCAAGGGTGTATGTATCACCTTTTGCAGGCTATGTAGATCATAATCAGGTTACACAAAACATGCAGTGTGATCTTGGAACTACAATGTCCGCTTCTTAATCTAAACCACAAGTACATGCATATGCAAAAAGTCAACAGTCTCTGAAATAGTGGAATTTATTTCCTTGGCACAGAACGAGCCAAATTCACCCATTGCTCTCTGGAGCAAATTCTGGAAAAGGGCTTCGAAAAAAAGATGCCAGTTATTCTTAGTATGTTTTAACCCTTTATCAAACAATTCCGAGATGTACGATCCTAAAGAAAAAGACTTTTGAAAACATTGTGGATAAAGGAGAAATTGCTGGTGACCAGCATTTCTTATATTCCCACAATATTTCCTATCCTTACCAATGCAAATCCCATCATCTGAGTATTATTTAAGCGGTGGTCTGCAACTGCTTTCTATACAGATGAGTGTGAACCCTTATCCTGCTGAATGAAAGACATGAAACTTTCAAACCGATAGTATAAACCCAAATTTTCATTTTTCAAGGATAATTTTGGAGGAAAGATATCTCCTTATCGGACAGTGGAGATCCGAGATCAGACTGCACGTTCTTTGCAGTCTGATCTTGATCTACGCTGTGCGCAATAGATCAGTGAGTCGCACTCAGAAGCCCAAGGGTTAAATTTTGTCGTGTGGAGAGGAAAGTTGAAACCCGAAGTGACCTACCTCAGCACTTATCTTTTTTATTATTATTCATACTTAATACTTCATACTTACCTGTAGCTTAAGAGATCAGCTGTAATAGATCGTGAAACAGGTGGTAGAAAATCGTCGAACTCGAGAGTGAGCCAAGGGTGAGCTACATTATTTTTCAAATAATCCGTTACTGTACATGCTAAACTTTATACCAGCCTAACACATACCAAAGATGCTCTGGTAAAAGCGGGTTTAACCGTTTACCAGATGACAAAATTTTACCCTTGTCCAAATTGAAAGCATTTGCAGACGACAATTTCAATGTGGCTCAACTGGTGCAACTTTTCTTTTATAGGGTAGAAAACATTGTGGAAAAAGGAGAAAATGCTGGTTACCAGCATTTTCTCCTTTTCCCACAATGTTTTTTAAACTTTGAGGCGTCTTTCCAAGGGTCGTTAAAAGGCGGCATTGTGCGTTAAAGGGTTAATGCATCTCCGGGGTGCATGATACCAAGCAATCAAAGTCAGCTTTCCAACTGATATGAGTCTTGCTCTGGCAAAAGGGGGAGTAATGAATCTCAATAATACATAGAACCAAACAAGACATCACATAATTATGGATCCACGAACGAAAATCAATTTGTCTAACAACCGACTGAAACATGAGGTGAACAGGCCCTTTGACATGCAGAAGACTGTCTAACTCTGTGTGTGTGTGTGTGTGTGTGTGTGTGTGTGTGTGTCTGCCTGCCTGCCTGCCTGCCTGCCTGTCTGCCCCTCTCTTTCTATATGTCAGCCTGCTCCCTCTAGTTACCAGCACTTTCTCCTTTTCCCACAATGTCTTCAAAAGTGTTTCTTTCTCAGGTTCTTAAAACTCGAAATTACTTCGTAAAGGATAAACAAACCGATGACTATTAGGTGAGTTTGAGTCTGCTGTCCCCCCGCTCTCTCTCACTCTCCCTCCTCTGTCTGTCTGTCTGTCTGTCTAAAATAAACACCCATGCTCTCAACTAATAAATGCTACATTGCTCGCAACACAAAAATAAATTTCACACCATAGCCTTACGCTTTAATTTATACAGAATGTTTCTAAAAGGCGACCTAAGCAAGAATGCGACAGCAATAGTAAAGCGGATAGAAGCTTTGACAGGCCTGAGGTCGGGTGAAGTGTCTTACGAGGATCTTCAGGTAAAATCTATGAAAGAGACCGTCTCATTTTTCAGCCACTGTAACTGTTCAGCTACCGTTATCTTAACTATAAGCCTCCTTGACTCTGCCCTTTTTTCCTTTCACAGGCAGATCAAACTGGGAAGACCTTTTAGTCTAGGATCGTATTCAAGCACTAACCATTCCTTAATAGTATTCTTAGTCTGATTGAACATTTAGACGGTAACTCAATTCCTGATTGGTCAAACCATTTAGTTTAGCCAATCAGAAATCGCCTTACTGTTGAATTTTGAAAATTCTTGAGAACTGCAATAGCAAGAGATGTTGCAATGCTCGGAGAACGCGACCCCTGGGTTCATACTTGTATTTACCAACCACTCTAAAAGTTAAATGCTCTCACAGTTGAACTGAGTGTATAAAGAAACTTTAAATGTATAAGTATCCCATAAGAATTTTACTATATAAGTAAATGAGTAACACATTTTTTTTTCAAACAAACAAAAAGACGACGTAAGAGGTATGAAATATTACTATTGAAGCCCTTTTGTGCTTCATTGTGGAAACAAGAATGAATATTTGTGTCATGAATGTGGCTACACATAGGGCCTGAGGGGCCCGCCGAATGAACATGTCCACAATTTTGACCAATGGCAAATTACTATATATTCATTCAAGTATATCAAGTAGCCAAGAAGCGGGTCAAAAGCTAGCGTATTCAGCCACGCTGAAAAAATGCCTGTAACTACAAACTGATGTTAAGCACTTTTCAGAAAAAATTTACTTTGGTTTATAAAAATCACGAGCCGCATACAATCATGGCAAAAAAATCTTAATATTTCCATTTACATCTCTCTTTTAAAAGATCATTCATTTCTTCAATCGTAACCCTTTACCAAAAATCCAGTGTTTAACCGACCTTGGGATAGACAGCTTTTAAAAACATTGTTGGAAAAGGGGGAAATGCTGGTAACCAGCATGTTCTCCTTTTCCCACAATGTTTTCTACCCTTTCAAAAAAGAAAAAAAAAAAAAAAAAAAAAAAAAAAAAATCTGCGAATAGTTTCAACTTGGACAAGCCGACATTTTTAACGTCTGATGAAGAATAATTATATAATTATAGATTTCTAACTATGGTTTCGGTGGCATGTACAACGAGCACTTTGACGCATTTCCACCGAGTTACGTAAGTCATTCGTTAGTTCTTTATGTAGAACACATCGAAAAAAGGGGCCACTTGCTCGAATCCCAAGTTTGGCAAATTCTTTCCTAAGATTTATGATAGCCATTGTCACAGGATTCACTCCTCTCTCACTGCTGCTAATTGCTTCGATGATGGTTATGCAGGAAAGCAGCCAGTGGCTTGGGAAGAATATAGTGCAAAAAACTGGTGAGAGAAACCCCTAGAAGGCATGAATAGTTACTCTATAATTGAGCAATGCACTGGCAAAAGGGGTTTTGATGCATCTCTTTGATGTATGATACCAAGCAAGTCTTCGCATATTTATGGATCCATAAATTTCATTTTGTAAAACAACTGACTGAATCATGAGGTACACTGGTCCTTTGACATGCAGAAAATAGACGAATAGCAAAAAGATTCGATCCAGGTCAGGCTGACATGGGTCGATACTTTTTGTAAGCTCCTTTTAATAGAAAATGACTCTTTTATATCGATTATTCATACTTTTGAGATGATGACTGAGTTTTCTTGAGGGTTGGTTCAACCCGGGGGGGGGGGGGGGGGAATCTAACCAAAGATCATCGATCCACACTACCCTTTCGTGATTAAGATTAGCTTTTTCTTAATCCATTGCTAAGTGAATCCGACCCTGAGGCATCAGGAAACATTATTGGAAAAGGAGAAAATACTGGTAGCCATAAGGCTGCTAAACGCGAGTCATTGACATTTTGAGGACAGTGTAGATCAAGATCAGACTGCACAGAACGTACAGTCTGATCTTGGATATACCGTCTGTCCGATACGGAGATATTCTCTCCCCAGAATATACCTCTGAAATAGTAATATTTGGGTTTTTACTATCGACTTATAAAGTTCCATTTCATTTATTTAGCAGGTTTATGATTAATTAAAATATTTAACGGTCTATTTTTTTCAGTTTAAGGGAAGAAGTGTGAATCAATCGAATCAACGAATAGCTACCTTCATGATTTACGTAAGTTTATCACCAGTAGTAGAAGTAGTAGTAGTATTGAAGTAATACATTCCGCTGGCTACTCGATTAACCCTTTACCAAATACCCACTCAGAAGTAGAAGCCTTTCTAAAACATTGTGGAAAAATTGGAAAATTCCGGTAATCAATATTTATTCCTATTTCCACAATGTTTTCTCAATTTCATAAAACAAATCCAGTCAGTTTAGCCACTTTAATCATTTTTGTTAAGAAATTTTAAACAATTTCTCGACCATTAGCGGAAAGTTTCGGCCGATGTCAGCCTGCGTGGATTGCGCAGGCTGACCTGGGTCGATACTTTTCGCAGATGCATTAAGCCCCCTTTTCAAGAGCATGACTCATATAAATTTGGACTCACTCAAATTGAAAGCATTTGTCGACAATTTATATGTAGTTCGACGGATAATCGCTGTTTTGAACGGATAGAAAACACCGTGGGAAAAGGAGAAAGTGCTGGTTATCAACATTTCCCCCTTTTTCTCTCGATGTTTTCAAAAGGCATCCTCCTGAAGATTTTTAAAATACCGGATAGTTTGATGAAGGTTTAACACCATACACAGCAAAAATGATATTTTCTTTTCGCCTGGAAGCTGGCCGCCTTTGAAAGCATAGAGACAATAGGGGGAATGTTTCGATGCGTTCGACCTCATCTTTTGCCCCAATGAAAACTTCCAAAAGTATTTTCGTATGAAATCTTTATTGATTTGGTTATCGATATTTTACATAGACATTGTAAAAGTCTTTGGCTGCATACATGTTTCAGAGACCGATACGTTCAAACGATCCGATACTTTTCAGGCGATAGATAGACAATCTTTATAAATGGAATACTGCTTTCGCTTTGAAAATATACAACAGAAATATCAGACAGTTCGTTTGTACTACCATACTGGTGTTGATCTACACTATCCACAGAGGCTTCTGTTGATTGCTGCTGATTCAGTGGTTTCAACTTGCTCATCAATCGCAGACAGTGCTAATTTGAACGTTCTGCCTATCTACATGTACCTACACATGAGCCACGCTCTCTGAAAAGGAGTTTTAATGCATCTGCAAAAAAATTCGATCCATGTCAGCCTGCGCAGTCCGCGCAGGCTGACATGGTCGAAACTTTTTGCTATTTTTGTAAATTTTTCTGCGTGTCAAAGGACCATTCTTCCTCCATTTTTCAGTCGGTTGTCAGACACAATAGATTTTAAGGATCCATGAGTATCTGATCTCTTAATTGCCACAATGCATTACTAAGATGCATTAAACCCTCTTTTGCCAAAACACGACTCATGACATTTAGAAAGCTGACTTTAACTAGGAACTACACAGCATTAAGTAAAGTGCATTTAAACCCACCATTAATCAGACAAGTGCTGTTAATAGAAACTTTAATGAATGCAATTACATTAACCCTTTATCAAACGAAAAAAAATTGGACTGGACCAAATTGAAAACATTTGTAGAGGACAAATTAAACGGTTGTTCAGATAACGGAATATGTGTCTGAAAGGTAAAAAAAACATTGTAGGAAAAGGAGAAAATGCTGGTTACCAGCATTTTCTCCTTTTTCCACAATGTTTTCAAAAGGCTTCTTCTTCAGAGTCGTTAAAACCCGGGATTGTGCGGTTAAAGGTTAAAACATATTTGCTGTTACAGTTGACGGATGTGACAGCAGGCGGTGCGACTGTTTTCCCCTCGATACCTGAGGCAGTGTTTCCAAAAGCGGTAAAGCATTTTTGTTCGGCAATCGGACAGTAAGATTCAATGAACAGAGTTGGAACTATTTCCTAACGACGTTTTCGAAGGAACAGACAAACAGACAGACGGACAGACAGGTAGCTAGCTGGCGGACAGACGGACGGACGGACGGACGGCCAGACAGACAGACAGACAATCAGGCAGGCAGGCAGGCAGACAGACAGACAGATAGGTCAGATAAAAGCGACGAGAAAGTCTGTGAATCAGCTTTAACACAGAGGTTGAGACTAGCTTATTATAAACGAAAGACTGAATTGATTTGGCTTTCTGTTGTGGTTGTTTGGAGTTGCCTCAATTTAACACAATCCAATCTGCAGAAGACCTTTTCTCGTGTACAAGTAGACAGAATTTTAGCATATTCTGGCAAAAGGAGAAATGTTCCACCGGTATTTCATTCTCGTTTTGCCAGTTTAAACATGTCTTCATTTATCTAGGCCTAAGTTGATGCTGTGTACCCTCATTTTACGAGTACCTTTATTTTGTTTGCATGGGTAATGGTAATAAGCATTAGTATTTCATTTCATCTTTTTACTCTTTACCAATCGACAACATTTTAAAACTGTCTTAATTGAAAGCATTTGCAGTCAACAAGTTATATGTGATTCAAATGTTCATATGTGTTTATATGTGATTTGAATGTTAATATTTTGCCATGGTGAGGATAGAAAACAATGTGGAAAAAAGGAGAAATGCTGAACCAGCATTTCTCCTATTTCCACAATGTTTCTCAGGACCCTCAAATTCCAGGATTTTACAGTAAAAGTATAATATTTAGGGAACACTTACGCAGGTTTGTTACGGTGAACTATTTTTTCTGACAGGGGAATGCCGTGTTTTGGTACAATACGTATAGGAATGGTACTCAAGATCGAAGAGTAGGTCATGGCGGTTGTCCTGTGATTGTCGGTGATAAATGGTTAGCCAATCAGTGGATCCGGTCTTGGGGCCAGGAATTTACCAGACCTTGTAGTCTGAACAAAACGCGCTGAAATGTTGATCTCAGCAGATGTAGAAATAAAAGTAGTTATTGTCTGTCTTGTTCATGTGTAATGATTTGGGAAACAAATAACAGGGCTCAAATGCGATATGTAGTATAGCTCTTTTGCAAACGACAACATTTTAGACTTCCACACTAGAAGTGTTTGCAATGAGAAAGAAAATGTTACTCAAAATATGAAATTCACCACTTTCAAAGAGTAGAAAAAATCGGGGGAAAAGGAGAAAATGTCAGTTACCAGCATTTCCTCCTTTTTCCGCAGCGCTTTCAAATGCCTTCTTCTGCAGTGGCCGTAAAACTCGAGATCGTGTAATAAAAGTTACAAGGGAGAGTGAATTGCGAAACATAGCGATGTGTCCAATATTATCCTGTTCTATACCCTATCTTCAATGCCTGAGTAAAGTGAAAATGGCATGAACCATGCTCTGTGAAAAAAGAATTGATTTTATTTACAAAAACTATCGACCAATGTCAGTCTGCGCAGGCAACAGTTTGGTTTTTACCATCGGCTTGAAAGTTTCATTAAAATTATGTAGCAGGATAAGGGTTAATCATATGCCAAGATGTAGTAGCCGATGGTGGCTGTGATAGTCTGGTTAAATATGCGTTACCGTAAGGCCGTGTGCTGTCGATGGTAAGTTTTGTTATTCGGTCTCTGGCTAGACGAAAACAGCCATGCTGCAAACAATGGATTTCTAATCAAGCATTTAAACGTTATGTAAGAAATGTATTTGTACTAGATTTTCTAAGACGAACAAAATAATAATATTGAAACGGTCTTTCACCACGTATATTTCCGGTGTAAGGTCGCGTGTTACTGAATTATTGATTGTAACAGTGGAAGAACACTTGATTGTAACAGTGGAAGAACACGTGTTCAAATTTTAAGGCCCTGTGGCGGCCAAACGTAAAGAAGGCTGGTGTTAAAATGCATTTAGATTTAAATCATGCCATTTAAAAGCATGGAAAGTACTGTTACGATAATAGTCTATTATTGCACGGTCGGTCCAAGTGTTAGTTGCCGGCAGAAAAATGAATTTTACACCAGGTAAAAAGTACACAACAGAGAGCTATCTGGTAACTTTTAACTTAGTTTTAAAATTCATTTTTCTGTATCTTTTGGCCGCTATTGGGCATTTAAGCAAATATTTTCGATTTGCTCAAATTATATAGTCATCTGTTGGCCTATGAGCTGAGTTCTTCCGATAACAGTCAGCAAATTACCTCTTATCCTGCTGAATAAGTTAAATAAAACTCTTAGGCCGATAGTAAAAACCAGAACAACATCATTTCATACCCTTTTTTTAAGAAAAATATCTCCGTATCGGACAGTGTAGATCATAGATCAGACTGCACGTTCTGTGCAGTCTGATCTTGATCTGCACTGTCTGAAAAAGCTCAGTGAGTCGCCTAAGGGTTAAGAATTTCGTCAACATGAGAACGATACCATATGACCTATTTTTGAGGTGAGGCGCGAAACATCCCAACTCAGATTTACCATGTGGGAAATCGAAACAAAAAAATCTGATTCTTGGGTACCTAACATTGCAAAATCATTACCTGAAAAAGTAGTACCATTAAGAAAGCATTTCATTCACTTTGGCATCAATGCATTACTAAAACCTTAACAATAAGGAAATTTACTCGACTTGCACGATAAATTTGTAAACAAATACGCCATTATCATAAGACAATTACAAAAAAAAAGAATGTTTGAACAGACTACCATGAGGCATGCGTAGGAATACAAGTTTATGTTTCAGTTCCACCATATAGCGTCAAGAAGCGTCAACAAGTGCAATGGAAAACTCAGAAGCATCATGATAACTCTTGTGCTAATTCCTTGAATAGAAATGGTTTATTTGTCCACATACTGCTTACTGATACTTCTCACATCGTTTTATTTTGACATTCTATTGAACCCCCCCCCCCCCCAAGAGAGAGAGAGAGAGAGAAATTTGCCAATTTGCTCTGAGATTTATGGGAGAGATACCTCTCAGCTCTTTAAATGTCTGCCTGCTTTTAATCGTTTATTTCTAGCAGCACTACGTCCATATTATTTGGTACAACACTTGGATTTCAACTGGAGAAGGATTAAACGCACCCCACCTCAGCAGCGCTTTCAGTGCTTTGATTTTTTATCATCATCATCATCATCATCATCATCATTAGAAGTCGTCTGTGCTGTTGAATGTTCGCTCTATTCATAGGCCATTTTTATCAAATGATTCAATATAGCCAAATATCGTTTAGTGGCATTTTATATACGAGACATGCTCATTAAAATTTATACAAATGGCGAAATTCACGGTAGAAAACATTGCGACAAAAGATAAAATTACACAAGAAGAGCAATTTCACCCTTTGAGACAATTCATTCGAAAGCTCAAAAGCCGGAGGCTCTTCTCTTTCACGGAATGAAACAACAATACTCCAGTTAACCTGGTATTTGCGAGTTCGTCACCCGGTTGAGACAAACTTTCTTTCCGGCGATTTTTTGCCTCTCATCTCTGATTCATTTGGGAAAAGTAATCAGTGACTTGGAAAGAAAGTTGTGTCAACACTGGTGTGAGAAAGCCAGGAAACACATGCGTATGTGCACTGACCGCCGTGATATGACCTAAGCTTTTAAAACGCCGTTAAACTCCAATACAAACAAATCCAGATCAATCGAAACCGGACTTTCCCGATGTAGTTGACGTCAGTCTGACGCTGTCAAACTCTCCCAGTAAGCTATTTATCAGACGACAAAATTTTACACTCTTCCAAATTGGAAGCACTCGCAGACGAGAGAGTACCTCTGGCTAAAGTAATGGGATTCGTCCTGGAAAGGATAGAAAACAATAAGGGAAAAGGAGAAAACGCTTATTACTAGCATTTTCTCCTTTTCCCCCAATATTTCAAAAGCTTTCATTTCAAAGGGTCGTTAAAACTTTGGATTGTTTGGTAAAAGATTTAACTTGGGAAAGACCTGCACCTGTAATATGACCAAGATACATTTCAAGTCGACTCAAAGACCATTCCACCTGTCACATTTGCTCAGTATGAAGGAAACTGGTTCGGGGGACCCTGAGGTTATTGGGTCTACATGTGTATATAGTTAAAAATATCGATAATTGTTTTAGCCTACGGTCAATTAATAACTGAGCCAGGCTCTGTGAAAAGGGGGCGTAAAGCATCAGCAAAAAGTAACGACCCAGGTCAGCCTGTGCAATCCGCGCAGGCTGACCTGGGCCGAAACTTGTTGCTGTAGTTTAGTTTTCTGCATGTCCAAGGACTCGCTTGCCTGCTGATTCAGTCGGTTGTTTTACAATATGGATATTATAAATCCATGATCATGTCATGACTTACTTCGTATCATGCGTCAATGAGACGCATTAAGACCCCTTTTTGCCAGAGCATGGCACAAATATTACTTTACTATAAACTCTTTTGAAATTATACCCTTTTTAAGGATCAAAAATACAATTCGAGTACAAAAATCTTAGGATTAAGAGGCGGAAGATATAGACAAAAGATCAGCCGTTCAATGAAAGTTCAGTCTGATCTTATATGTACATTGTTCGCTAATACAGATACGCATGTTTCCGCCTGCAGTGGAAGGTTGAGCCCTTAGACAGACCGCACAGTTTTACACTTGTTCCAACTGAACGCATTTACATTGATTGATTGATTGATTGTATGGGGTTTAACGCCGTTTTCAACATTATTTCAGTTATATCGTGGCGGCCAGTGCACCTATCCATGCTTTCTTGGAGTTTCTTTCACCAGTACTCCGCACAATATTCTTTCCAAGCCACTGGCTGCTTTCCCACATAGCCACAGTCGAAACAATGGTCAGCGGTGAGAGAGGAATGAATCCTGTCGCAATGACTATCATCAATCCTCGGAAAGAAATTGGCCAAGCCGGGGATCGAACCAGCGACCTTCTGTTCTCAAGTTCTGTACCGACTGAGCTACGGGGGCTTGGCATTCACAGACGACGAATAACATGTTGATCAAATAAGTGAACCATTCTCTGACAAAAGAGGGGCTTAATGCACCCCGTGGTGCACTGTACCAATCAAGACATTTCATGATTATAGATCCGTAACAAACCGACTAAATCATCAGGTAGACTTGGCCTTTGACAAACAGAAAATTGACCATTGGTGAAAAGTTTCGGCCCAGGTCAGCCTGCGCGGACTGCGCAGGCTGACCTGGGACGATACTTTTCGCAAATGCATTAAGCCCCTTTTGACAGGCCATGGCTCAAGGGTAATTGTATTTCAAAGGGTAGAATACACTTGGAAATGGAGAAAATGCAGGTAACAGCATTTCTTCATTTTCCCACAATTTTTTCAAAGTTTTTTTTTTCCTCCGAGTCAACACCGTTTTCTTCTCTTCCCACAATATTTTCAAAAACCTCTTTCCGCAGGACCGTGGTAAAGGGTTATAATACTTTATCCACTAAATAAAAAGGAGATACAGCTATTCATAATAACTATCAATTAATGCGTCCTTCGCTAATTGTTTCTAAGTTTAACTTCAACGTAAATTATCTTCACTACTTATCAATGTGATCTTTAAAAAAAAACTTTTGAAATCCTATTCGTTCTTGTTCTCTGTAATTAACTCTCTACCACACAATCCTGAGTTTTAACGACCCTAAGAGAGAAGGCTTTTGAAAACATAGTGGGAAAAGGAGAAGATGCTGGTAACCAGCATTTTCTCCGTTTCCCACAATGTTTTCTGTCCTTTTACAGACAAATCTCACCACATGAGCCACAACCAATTTAACGACTGCAAATGCTTTCAATTTGGACAAGTGTTAAATTTTGTCGTGTGGTAAAGGGTTAAAAATGAAATAAGGCAAATTTGCTCAAACCTTCTTAGTATGAGCGTGTAAGTATTGATCCAGTGTGTTATAAATACATCCATAGATGATTTCAAATGTAGATAAGTGAAAGAGATCGAAGGTTGATCAGAAAAAAATGCATGCTAACATTCTTTTACTTACAGGCATTATTGTCTGTGTTCATTCACTGGATCTGTATACATCAACGGCGCAAGTTAAGCAATCACTTCAGTTTATCAGCAGCTTACGTGCAACAACGGGGATTGATACCTACCTAGACTCCAAGGAAAAACAGCTGGATCAAATTGAAAAGTAAGTAAAATCAGTTACTGATTGATCGAATAAATTTACAGTTATTAATATAATGAAAATGAGTGGCTGTCTGTAAAAAGGGGGGTTTATGCATCTTTGTAATGCACTGTAGCAAGCAAATCATCACAAAATATGTCGGATCAGTTTTGTCTAGAACCCGGATGAACCATGAAGTAGAGTGTCCTTTGGCATGTACAAATTTCCCAATTGCAAAGGATTTAGATCCTTTTCAGCCTGCGCGGACAGCCAAAGCTGATATGAGTCGATAACTCTTGTAGATGCAATAAACAACCTTTTCATAGAGCATAACAAAAAAGAAACACAAAACAAAACTTCTTTTCAAAGTTTTGAATGCTTTTGCAGACAGTGTAAGTTTAGATCAGACGGCACAGACCGTGAAATCTTACATTAGATTTTTTTCTGTCTTACATTTTCTAAGGTATTCTGACCAAAAATCTTGTTAAATCTAGTCTCTGGCTCCAAAATGTATTTGTTTCACTTTTTTAGCGCTTGCAAACCCATGATTGTCTGGTTAATCCACCCATACCTCAAGATGGCGAAGTAGGTATAAATAGCCTACGCAAGAAGATTAGAATGTACCACGCTCTGGCAAAAACGGGGATTCAGTGCATCTCAGCAATGCGTTACACCAAGCAAACCATGACATAATTATGGATCCATAAAATCCCTTTTATCTTACAGTCACCTTAATCCTGGGGTAGAATTGTCCTTGTAAATGAAGAAATATTACCGGAAGCAAAACAATTTCGAGGTCAGCCTGCGCGGAATACGCAGACTGACATGGTTAGATACTTTCTGCAGATGCATTAAATCCCCTTTTTACAGAGCATGGTTCGAATCTATTCGTACATGTACTTCAAACAAATTAAAAGCTGCCAAGTATTTCAATAATTTCCGCCCTATTCCAAGCTATACTCGACAGATATTTTTATCGAGTGAAACGGGAAATGGACGCATCACAGTCAACAGGATGTACTGCCACGCTGAAAAGTAAATCTTATGGCAATTCACAAAGTCAATAATTCATTAATAATGAGTTGCTAGAGACAGTTTTCAGCGCTGAAATTGGCTGAATTCGGTTTTAAATCAATTTCTGATATCGTTCTTTTTGTGAAAAAAGAGCACTGCATACAGGTGCCAATGCTCGGCTGCAGTTGCTTTTACAAATAAACTGGTTTTCAGTGAAAATTGTATGTCGAAGGGGCTTAAATGTGTCAAAGATATTTTGATGGTTACCTACCCCTGTCGTGTGGGTTTCCCTTTTGATAGTTAACAATGAGTGCGATTTTGAAGTAGATATCTTCATTAATGACGGAGATGTTATAAAATGTCACTTTTTTGCACGACGATGCCAGGGCTGTGACAATACCTCGACGTTTTCTTCAAAAACAGCCAAACTGATTAAAAAAAACTTGTCTCTGTGTAGTTTCCGGTACATTCTCATTACCCCATGAGACATATCTGCAGCAGACGGCCATTTATAAACTATCCTCCTAAAACTGTGAACAGCACAAACAAATGAACCATGCCTTTTAAAAAGGGGGTTTAATGGATCTCTATGATACATTACACCGAACAAGTCATTACATAAGTACTGACCTATGGAAACATTTTGCCTTACAACTGCCTGAATCATGAGGTAGTATGTCCTTGGTTATGCAGGAAATTTAGCCATAGCAAAAAGTTTCGACCCATGTCAGCCTGCGCGAACTGCGCAGGCTGACATGGATCGGTACTTTTTGCTGATGCATGAAACCCACTTTTTCATGGGGCATGGCTGAAATTTTGTATACACGTCACGAACACGTGTGAAATCATTGTGGCAAAATGAGAAAGTGATATAATGATATCAATGCGGTCTGCTACATGAAGCAAATGTTCGTCTGCCGATGACAATGTGCAAGCTATTGATATCGTTACAGGATCGTGGAAAGTTTGAAGGAACTATCAGAAGAAAGCACGGATCCATCCTTCGATCTCGGACACCCGCTGAACGTGTTCAGATTTATACGGAATCATTCCTTAGTGTATAATAACACAGTGGAACTGTTGTTTAGAGCAATAGACAACTTCGAGAAAGGCAAGCGAGTTATTACTTTTTCGATTTTATAACTCTTTGTCGAAGTAAAGATAAATTAGAATGTTTTGTCATAGTCTATGTTATTGATAATTCTTTCCTGAAAGTTAGTGATATTTACTACTACTACTACCACAAATACTACTACTACTACTACTAATAATAATAATGACTTTAATTTAACTTTTATAGGCGCGTTTAATGTTTCCCAGATGCAATCAGTGTTGGAGAAATTGCCCACCCAGGGGGACCTCGACGGGATAATTGATGGTATATTCCGACTTCAAGAAATCTATGACCTACCAGCCGATGATTTCATATATGGCAAATCAACCTTTGGTCTCCGGGAGACGTTAACAGGTAAATTGACTGGGTTTTATGTGTGTGTGTTTTAGTCCACTGCTCATTAGGGTTCTAAGGAGCCAGGAGTAATTTTTCTTAATATCCTTTATCCCTGCACACTATCCCGAAATTTAACCCTTATCCTGCCAAATAAAAAAAAAAGAAACTGTCAAACCGATAGTAAAAACCCAATTTTTCCTGTTTCAAACGGTATTTTTGGAGGAAAGATATCGCTATCGGACGGTGTAGATTCAAGATCAGACTGCACATTCTGTGCAGTCTGACCTTGATCTACACTGTCCGCAAAAAGGTCAGTGAGTCGCACTTAGCAGCCTCGGGGTTAACAACAAAATGAATTGTAAAACCAGGGAAAAGTAAACAAAAAATAGAGCGAATTGTGTAACTTTTTTCCGGTTTTAAAATTCATTTTTCTGCCAGCGACTAACACCTGGACCGACCTTACATTAACAGATTCTCATCTTCACAATAATTTCCATATTTCTAAATACATGTAGTATGATTTAAATCTACCCGCATTTAAACTGCGACATGGTTTTGGCCGAAAATGGGTCTTTAAAGAACTGTGTGCAGTTACGTTTCTTAGAAAACTGGATCTTACATACCGGACACTACTCTCTCTGTCTCTCTGTCTGTCTCTCTGTCTCTCTCTGTGTCTCTCTCTGTCTCTCTCTGTGTCTCTCTCTGTTTCTGTCTCTCTGTCTCTCTTTGTCTCTCTCTCGTTTGATAGTTTGTATTGTGATATTCCCACAGCGAAGCAATGCCAGTATATAGCTAAAAGAGCCCTCGCCCTGGAAATGCACTTCTACGCACGGGATTGGATTCATTTAGCTTACTATATGGTCAAGATGAAAGAGGATAGGACAGTACCGCTGGACAAACTGTTGGAAGATGCTTCCGAAATTGCCTTTACAGTATGGTCGTTACATCCCAGTTTTATCCGCTTAGCATTTTAACCCTTATCCTGCTATAAGATTGAAATGAAATTTCAAACCGGTAGTAAAACCCGAATAATGCTGTTTCAAACTTTTTTTTCTTTTTTTTTTTGGGGGGGGGGGGGAAGAAATATTTCCTTATCGGACAGTTTAGATCCAAGATCAGACTGCACGTTCTGTGCAGTCTGATCTTGATCTATACTGTCCGCAAAAAGGTCAGTGAGTCTCACTTAGCAGCCTAGGGGTTAACCTTCAACTGGCTAGATAAGTTAATGAAACTTTCAAGTCAGTAGTATTTATCTAAATTTTGCTATTTCAAAGGTACTTTTTTTTTGGAAAATATCTTCTTATATATTCTTATCCACGTTCTGTGCAGTCTGATCTTAATCTATACTGTCCGCAAAAGGTCCTTGAGTCGCGCTTAGCAGTGTAAAAATTTAAGGTTAAACAGTAAAACACGACAAAATTTTATGCTTGTCCAAATCCAAAGCTTTTGCAGACGACAAATTTAAATATGACACATATGATGGTATTTGCTTTTGAGAATGGAGAAAAGACTGGGAGGGAGAGAAAATGCTGTTCACCTGCATTGTCTCCTTTTCCTACAATGTTTTCAAAAAATCTGTACTTAGGGTCGTTAGAACTCGGGATTGTGTAGTAAAGGGTTCAACAAACAATCCCGAGTTTTAACGTAAGAGAAAATGCTTTTTCAAATCATTGTAGGAAAAGGAGAAAATGCTGGTAAGCAATATTTTTTTCCTTTTTCTGTAATGATTTCTGTCTTTCCAAACGACAAATCCAATCATTTCAGAAACATCTGGTTTGTCGTTTGCAAACTTTCTTCAACTTGGACAAGTCAAATATGTTATCGTTTGGTAAAGGGTTAACGCTTTAAAGTAAGGCATATTCTGATTGGCTAAATTTGAAAGTTACTGATTGGCTATTTTTGAAGGTAACGAAATTTCTGATTGGCTAAACCAGATAGTGTAGCCTATCAGAAATTGCGTTACTTTCTAAATCTAGAACTAGACTTGGAATGCAAATTAGAATACTGAATACGTACCCTGTTTCAGCATGCATGCAGGCTGGACTCCAGGGCAGTCTGATTTCGATGTACATTCTATTTCTAACGTTGTTTTTTTTTTAGGTCGGTAACGTAAAAGAGGCCTTGAAAATTGCAGAACATTTGATTAATAAAAGTAAGTAATGTCTACAGAGATTTGATATGTACTCTGACCCTTTAACCCTTTAACAAATGGTCCCCTCCCTGTTTTAACAGCTCATGAAAGCATTGTGGGAAAAGCAGAAAAAACGCAGATAACCAGGATGGTTTTACCTTACAAAAACATATTTGATTATTTGAGCAACAGTGGATTTATCCTCTGCAACTACTTTCATGATGGAAAATTGCAAAAATTGTAGTTTGGTAGAGTTAAAAGCCGTGGTAACATATACAACCGTAAGAGATGGTACATATCAAGATCACACTGTAAAGAACATGCAGTTTAAACTTTGGTCTAGATTTTTTAATACTCCTGTTTGAATGATGACCCAATAGGATTTTAAGACGAAGAACAAATACAGCCGTAAAAATGGCACATCCTTACTGACCGGAAAAAGACTCACAGGTTTTTTTTTTTAATTTTAACTCGAGATGTTTCCGTGTAAACAACAAGTGGTTTAAAAACATTTTATAATGTAATTTAGTTTCACTTTTTTATTTAAATTCGGTCATGCAGCAAAAGTTTTAAGCAATTCCTACAGAATTGAACTCTTTAATGACCAGATCGATTTTCAGCATCTCCGTCATTCATTACATCAAGCAAGTCATTAAATAATTATGGATCCGTGAAATCCATTTTGTTTGACTATCATCTGGATCTTGGCGTAGAATGGTCTTTGGGCATACAGAAAATTTACAAATAGCAAAAAGTTTCTACCCATGTCAGACTGCGCCGACTGCAAAGGCTGACATAATTCGACATTTGTCGTAGATGCATTACACCCCCTTCTCAGAGAGCATGGCTCATATCTTTGGCACCGAAATAGTTAGCATAAATTATCATTACAAAATTATCATTTACAGAACCGTCCGATCGAAAGTTTCGTAAGCTCTACAAAAAGTACAAATCAAAGTACGACAGTATGACGGTAGAGCAGCAAACACTCTCAGCACAGTATGGAAAAGAACCACCCAGCAGATCCGAGAAAGAAGAGAACTTCAACATACTGTGTCGTGGAGAAGGCGAAATGTTGAAACAGGTTGGCTAAAAGTTGACACTTTTGGTATACCAACCCAAGAAAACTTTGAGGGGTTAACCTTTTACCAGACGAAAAAAAATATGGACTTGTCTGTATTAAAATAAATTGCAGACAACAATTTAAGTTTGGCTATTAAATGAAATCTGTCTTTGAAAGGGAAGGAAAACATTGAGGATTTCTGTTGGATGTTTCGTCATATGTCAGAAATAGAGAGTCGAAAGACTAATATTTCAGATAATGAAAACAGTTGGCACTAGGACGGCGCTTTCCCTTCCTGCGTTTCTGACATAATCAGGACAAACTTACAAACTGCGACATTTTTCGATGTTGTTTTGTGGTTTCTCTTATAAGCATATTATTGAGGTTTCACCATAGTTAAGAAATATGGCATTAAGAAAGAGAAACTGCCTTAATGGTAAAAGGACCAAGACAATTGTTGCTCTTCCCTCCTATTTCAACTGATAAACTGGGACATTTTTCATGGTTTCTCTTGTATGTATAATATACATGTACATGGTTCTCTCTGAGAAAAGGATATTTAATGCATCTTCGTTTTGCATTAAACCACTCTTAGTTTGTAACTATTTTGTCAAAGAAGTGGCCAAATCACAAGGTCTTTGGACATGCAGACAGTTTTACCAATAGAGCAAAAAGTTTCGACCAAGTTTCGGACTACGCATGCTGACCTGGTCGATACTTTTTGCATATGCATTAAGCCACCTTTTCACAGAACCTTTCACATATTTTATCGAAGTATCATAAAATTTCAGAAACATGGCCTTAAGAAAAAGAAACTGTCTTGTTGGTACCAGGACAACGGTCACCCATTACTGCTTTTGCAGCCCGGTAAGCTGGAGCAGGTTTCCAAGGATCCATATTTAGTAATATATCATGATTTTCTGGCAGCGACGGACATAAAGAATCTAAAGGCTTATGCTCTTCCTAGGGTAAGTTAACGATTACAGTGTCAGTAGCCTCAATAAATGTACCGGAATGTCACTCTTCCGTCGTCATGCAGATGAATTCGACTGTCTGTTGTCTTAAAAAAAATAATTGCAAGACACTGTACAATAAAGTACATTCTTCTCCCACCGCTGATCATTGTTTCGATAGTGATAAGTTATGTGGAGAAGCAGCCAAAGGCTTGGGTAGAGTAATCTACGAAGTATTTGTGTAAGAAAATCCATGAAAGAATGGATAGGTTAACTGGTCGCTGCGATATTAACTGAAATAAAGTTGAAAAACGGCGTTAGACACCATAAAAAGCAAACAAGCTAGAATGAAGTAGAAACACTAAAGATACAACATAAGACGTCATCGGGTGGAAGAATAAAAAATTCGAACAGCTTGATTTAGTTAAAAATCAATTATTTAAGGGTATAAATAAGACCAGACAGTAAACTTCATACATTCTTATAATGATCCACGGCGTCCACCAAAACTACTTAGGTCTAGAATCCGACTATATATGTGTTAAAGAATGAATTAAGAATCAAATGCAAATGGAAAGACGATTTAAGTCAGAATTTGGAATCAAACAGCGTACAAGGTATGTCGAGGGGGCAGACCGCTAATTGTGCAGTGTTAAACGGATCTAACACTTGTTCCGCAAATGATTAACTCTATTTGAGAACATTTACGTGGTCTTTTTTTTCTCAGTTAAACAATAATGAAGGCGTTGAATGTGCAGTCAGAAAATCCTGAGATCGATTACCGCTTGCAAGTAATCAAGTAATTATTTTACATGACTTATGTGGGAGTATGAGTGTCCGTCGACAAGGCACTGCAAATTCCTAGCCTGGCAGCAATGAAAACCCGTAAAGACACGAAGGGGTACACTGTCGCTTTGATATGACTGAAATGATGTTTAAAGCGTTGTAAAACCCAATTCTAACCAACAACGAAAAAATTGTTTTTTGTCCATTTATTTCAGTTGAAGAGCTTGGGCTCGATGAAGAAAAAAGGCGACTTTGTTAACATCGAATCGAGAATAAGTAAAACGTTTGTTTTCACCACTTTTCAGTTCTGATTAGTTTCAATGCCGATATTCTTATTACTTGGACCCGCGAAAATTTGCTCCCTCATGCCCGCCAGGTGTCATCCAGGGGTTGCTGCACCTGGAGGTCCCGATATTGACTTGAATTCAATATCTGTTATATATAATTGGTAAAATTTAGAATTACCTCAAGATGAATTAGAAAGGTTACCTTATTTTTGATTCTACGTATATAATTTCAGCATTTTTCCAATACCTTTATGGTGTCCATGGCAAAATAAGTCTTTGGATCTGCTTTGGAATGAAATAGGGGACGGCGTAGATCCAAGATCTCACTGCAATTTCGATGCAGTTAGGTCTTGATCTACACCGTTTGCAAAAAGCTACGTACCTACGACACATTATAACACTGAAAATGTTAAACAGCGATAAAGCCGATAGCATTTTTATTCCGCAGGTCATTGATTTCCAAACACAGGATAAAGGATCGAATACAGAAAAGAATCGAGGCTCTAACCGCGACATCTCGTTCTGGATATGAAACCTTACAGGTAAGAAGTCTTGTACTGTATTCACCAAGCTATTTGAATCTTGGACTGTATTCACCAACAAAAATAAATCGACGACTTAATTCGCAAACAATTCAATTTCTCAGGCCATATTCATCAACCGTTTTAAATCAGGGACTGTATTCACCAACCAGCAATCTAAATCTTTGACTGTATTCGCTAACCACTACAAATGGACGAACGCATTCACCAAACAATCAAATTCTTGGACCATATTCACTAACTAATCTAGATTGTCGACTTTATTCACCAGCCAGTCTAAATCTTGGACAATTTTCACCAAAAAACTTAAATCATAGAC
The DNA here is from genome assembly GCA_945859785.2 of Tridacna gigas. Classification (NCBI taxonomy): domain Eukaryota; kingdom Metazoa; phylum Mollusca; class Bivalvia; order Cardiida; family Cardiidae; genus Tridacna; species Tridacna gigas. The sequence continues at coordinate 27,521,144 of OX244030.2, forward strand.
TGTATTCACTAATTAATCTAAACATTGGACTGTATTCACCAAACATTCTAAATCTTGAACTGTATTCACCTACTAATCTAAATCTGGGACTGTATTCACCAATTATTCCAATTCTTGGACCGTATTCACCAACCAATCTAAATTGTATTAACAAACCAGTCTAAATCTTGGACTGTACTCACCAACTAATTTTAATCTTTGACTGTAATTACCAACAATTCTAAGTCTTGGATTGCATTCACCACCAAATATAAGTCTAGGACTGTATTCACTCACCAATCTACATTTTGGACAGTATTCACCATCCAATCTTAATCTTGGACTGTATTCACAAACAGTCAGAATTTTCGACTTTTCTCACCTATCAATTTAAATCTTGGACTGTATTCACCAGTCAAACTAAATCTTGGACCATATTCATAGACCAACTTAAATAGTGGACTGTATTCACCAACAGTTAGAATCTTCCTCTGTATTCACAAACCAATCTAAATTTTGGACTGTATTTACCAGCAAATCTAAATCTTTGACTGTATTCAACAACGGTGAATCTAGGTCTTGAACCGTATTCAGCAGCCATTCTAAATTTTGGGCCGTATTCAACAACCAATCTACATCGTGGACTATATTCACGAACCAATCTTAATTTTTGATTGTATTCACCAACTAATAAATCCCGTTCCAATTCTAAAGTCCAAAGGCAGCAATCTGATTGGCAGAGAATTTCTGTTCTTGAATTTAAGAATTAGAACAATGTTTTGATAGGTTGGTAAATGCAACTTAAAAACATATGCAGACAGCAATTCAAATGTGGCTCCAATGCAGGAGATTTGTCTATGACAGGGTAGAAAACATAGTAGGACAAGGAGAAAGTGCTGGTAACCAGCATTTTCCTCTTTTCCTCTTTGTTTACAAAAGGGTCATTCAGACATGGGATTGTTTTGCAAAATTTTAATGGGCGCCATTTTTCTACGTTACTTTTGTTATCTTTGAGCGAAATTGTACTCCTTTGTCTGCAAAAACGAAGAAACTGCCTGTAACAAGTAATGACCTAAGCCAAGGACACTACACATTAAACGAGCAGTCTGATCTTGGACCTACAGCGTCCTACTTTTGCGATATATGGTCAAACCTCGATAATTCGAGATAAACCAAGACATTAGTTCGAATTATATATGTGTGTGTGTGAAATTTTATCCATGTAAATATATTTTTAGTCTTTTTTTTTTAAATCGAAAACAGTATACAGAAAATTCTGATTGCCGGCAGGGGATATCTCATATAAACTACTGTTCAACCTATGTTTGACCAGGCCAGTATTTCGAATTAATGAGTGTTCAAATTATCGAGATTTTATATATTCTAACGACAAAAGCATTGAATTTTTTAAAAATTAGATCTTTTCGATTATTTTATAATGGTTGGTCTTATCGTGACAGGTGATTAACTACGGTTTCGGAGGATGGTACAAAGAACACATGGACCATTTCCCGCAGAAGATAGTATGTAAATATAACTGTCTGTGTACAGTCTCCTCTATTTATGGAAAAAGAAGACTCATTGACCTTACATAAGAGTGTCAGGCACAACACGAATTTAGTTGGACAATGTAGGTCGAGAACAGACTGCAGAAGATGCACTTTCTGTACAGTCTTGATCTCACCAACCTTGCTCACAACAGCATCGCATGATGTAATGTACTGAGCTTACAATTTTAACCTCTCTCTCTCTCTCTTTCTTTCTTCCTCCACACTGTTCACATTATTGCAGTTAATTGCAGTTATAACAGGGCAACCTTTTCACTTATCAATGTGTCCTTTTAGTTTATGTTTTGCCGGTACCATGCACATCCCCCTTGCCAAGCAACTAGCTGCTTTCTCATTTACAAAAAGTTGAAACAATGCTTAGCGGTAGTGAAGAATGAATCCAATCAAACTACTGATACAAAAACTTTGAAAGAGTTTGGTTGAAATTTGTCCAACGAAATTATGTTTACCACAACTACATTGTAAACTTTGTAACCTAACAATTTCACTGCCACTGGCACCATAAACGCCTCGTGCTAACGGCGTAGATCGGGATCTGACTGCACAAAACGCGCAGTTATACACGTTCGTTCCACTGTTCTAGACCATTACAAAAACATGTCCTTTTGTACTCAGTTTAATTCCTGGGACAATAACAAATATGCGAGGTCTTCAAAAATGTAGGCAATAGCAGTTCTATGGCAGTAATATTGGCATGAGCCTTTCAGAACTGCCGATACTTTTTTCTTTTTTGGCTAAGAAATGTTTCTTCAAGTGAGCAAGTAAAAGACTAAGCCCTCTGTTTTTTTTTTAACTCTTAACCAAACGAAAAAATTCAAAACCTGTCCAGATCCAAAGCATTTTCAGACGACAAATTAAATGTGACTGAAAAGATTAAAATTGTCTACAAAAGGTAAGAAAACATCATTACAAAAGGAGAAAATGCTGTTTACTAGCATTTTCTCCTTTTCCGAAAATGTTTTCAAAAGTCTTCTTCCGTAAGAACGTTAAAACTGGGGATTTTGTGGCAATGGGTTATATTTAAGTATTTGTGTCAATTCAATTGCAGGTTGCTAAAAGCATGCCCCAACGACACTCAACATTTATGATTTATGTAAGCTGGTCTCTATTTGTCTGTTTTTCTGTCTGCATCTCTGCCTTTCTTGTCTGCCTGCTGTCTGTCTGTGTATGTCTCTCTTTCCCCTGTCTGTCTGATTTCCTGCGTATTTGATTCTCTCTCTCTCTTTCTCTCATTAAATATAGCTCTTCAACGTTTCATTTTCCATTTAGTGTTTTGTTACGAATAGTTTTATTCAACAGCCCATTAGAAAATATAACCATAGTTTAGATTTCAAACGCTGTTGTAAACTGTAAATCGTATATACTTTAACAGCTCTCTGACGTGCAAGCAGGGGGCGCCACAGTCTTTACACGATTATACGAGACTATCTACCCAAAGGTCGTAAGTATGCATCTGCAGAAATAAAATTCAATATGACAGGCAAGATTCCTGGCGTACTTGTTTCTGTAAAACTGGACACGTTCGACATTTTATTCCCATGGGACCATTATAAGTCATCATCAGCTCATATACTATTGGCATTATATTGGTTTACATCTAGTATGTTTTCAACAGTGATATGCTTAACCCTTAACCAGACGACAAAATTTTAGCCTTGTTCAAACTGAAAGCATTTGCAGACGATAATTTCAGTGTGGCTCAAATGGTGCAATTTTTCTTTGATAGGGTAGAAAACATTGTGGAAAATGGAGACAATGCTGGTTACCAGCATTTTCTCCATTTTCCACGATGTTTTCAAAAGGCCTCTTTCCCAGGTCGTTAAAAGGCGGCATTGTGCGGTAAAGGACCAGTAGCGGCCAAAAATAAACAGTGTGGATGTTAAAGTGAATTTAAATGAAACCATTTAGAAGTATGGAAATTGTTGTAAAGATGACAATATATTTTTTTTACGGTCAGTCTAAGCGTTAGTCACTGGCAGAAAAAAAAAAAAAAATGAAATTTGAAACCAGGTAAAAAGTAAAGAAAAGAAAGAGCGACTTGGCAACTATTTATCGAGTTTTAAAATGTTTTGAAAGCAAACACTCGCAAAAGCATCTGCAAATATTCTTGAACCATTCTAAATGGCATCTTTAGTCTTATCATGTGTTCAGAAAGTTTTTTTTTTTCTTCGTTCTTTATACTTTGTAAATTTTATATTTGAGCTATGCTCTGTGGGGGCCCAATGCATCTCCGCGATGCATGATACCAAGCAAGCCATCACATAACTATAAATCCATAATAGCCACTTTTATTAAACAACCAACTGAATCATGAGGTGGAATGTCCTTTGACACGTAGAAAATTGACCGATAGCGAAAAATTTCGGCCCAGGTTAGTCTGCGCGGAATGCGCAGGCTGACCTGGGTCGATACTTTTCGCAAATACATTAAGCCCCCATTTCACAGAGCATTGCTCATTTATTTTTCTTGCAGGGCAAAGCTCTTTTCTGGCACAACACTTTTCGTAACGGTACGGGCAATGCTCGAGTACGTAACGCTGCTTGCCCAGTGTTAGCGGGGGACAAATGGATTGCGAACCAGCGGATTCTGCAAAGAGGACAAGAATTTCTTCGACCTTGTAATCTGAATAAACTCGAGTAGAGTGATATATCTACATCAATTCTTTACCAGACGACACAATTTCGGGCTGGACCAAATTGAAAGTATTTGCAGACGACAAATTAATTGTTGCTTAAATGGCAATTTCTGTATTTGATAGGGTAGAAAACATTGTGGGAAAAGGAAAAAATGCTGGTTACAAGCATTTTCTCCTTTTCCCACAATGTTTTCAACGACCTTTGCTTTTAGGGTTGTTTAAAGTCGGGATTATGTGGTAAAGGGTTAAACCCGCTACACCTTACAACAAGCCTTACATAACGCTTTATCAGACGAGAAACTTTTAAACTGATCCAAACTGAAATCATTTGCAGACGACAAATTAAATGCCGCTGAAATGATGGAATTTCTTTTAAAAATTGGAGAAAACATTGTGCAAAATGGGAGAAAATGCTCGTTATGCTCGTCAGTTACCAGCATTTTCTCAGCATTTTCTCCTTGTTCCCTAAATGTTTTCAAAAGGCCGCTATCTCAGGGTCGTTAACACTTAGAGTTGTGTGGTAAAGGGTGAACTCTTTACAAGACGACGTTTTTGGTTCTATTCGTTTCACGCATTCCCACACGACAAAATGTTAGACTGGTTGAAATTGAAAGCTGCAAGCGAGAAAATAACTGTGACTTTAAAATTGAAAATTGTTTTGGGAAGAGTAGAAAACATTGTGGGAAAAGGAGAAAATGCTGGTTACAAGCGTTTCTCCTTTTCCCACAATGTTTTCAAAAGGCTCCTTTCAAAAGGTTGTTAAAAGTCGGGATTGTGTGGTAAAAAGTTAACACTTAACCCTTTCCCAAACGATAAATTTTAGACTGGTCCAAATTCAAAGAGTTTGCAGACGACAATTTTAAATTTGATGAAAATGGCGGGAAGTTCTCCAAAAGGGTAGAAAACACTGTGGGAAAAGGAGGAATTGCTTGTTACGAGCAATTTCTCCTTTTCCCAGTGTTTTCAAAAGACTTGTAATGCAGACACGTGAAAACCAGGGCTTGTTTGGGAAAGGGTTAAGCTGCTGAATAAATGAGACGCAAATTTCTACTCAATACTAAGAGCCAAAACATTGCGGTTTGAAAGTTGACTTCACCAGAAAGAAACTACTGTATCGGACAGTTTAGATTAAAGATCAGACTGCAGATTTTGTGCAGTCTGATCTTGATCTACACTGTCCGCAAAAGGTCAGTGAGTCACGCTTAGCAGCTTAAGGGTTAAACTGGAAGTATTAATAGACGAAAAATCAAATGTGACTCAGCTGACCGGAATTGTTTCTCAAAGGGTCTAAGCCTACATGGATAAAGGGGAAAATACTAGTTATCAGCATTTTCTTATTTTCCTGAGATATTTTCATTTTCATTTTCGTTAAAATGGGCTTATTGGTAGTAATGTGTTTACAATATTTTCACATCATCGAAGTGAAACTGTAACCTCTGCCATTAACATAATATTTGACAATACTGTACAATATCAATAAGAGCGTTAAATAAAGCATAATAATAATTGATTGAATTTCAGTGTTTTTTTTTTTTATCATCGTCACCGGTTGTCCATATGGGCGACACACCCCTGGGGGCTGTTAGTTTTGTTACCGGGGATAGTGCAAGATACAGGACGGAACCCATCCTAAGTTACGCCCGTTTCTTTAACGTGCTCGGTGTATAGCACGTCACACGGGACCTCGGTTTAACGTCTGATCCGAAAGACCGTTAGTAGTTTCAGATGGCCAGCTTGGGGCTCAAACCCACATCCTCAAGTGACCCAAGACTTGAGGTTTACAAGTCCTACACTCTACCACTTGAGCTATGCGGGATGGTCAGTCATGATAATATTCTACTTGGTTGTTTTATGTTAAACCACACCTTCCTTACCGTAGCAAGGGAATCGTGTTATGCTCTAAAACCTACCGTTGCAACAAAAACAATTTAATTCACTGATTTATGCCTATTGTCTATATGAATGTAGACAAATGTAAATACTGAAGACTGAGATCAGATGACACAAAACGCAAATACAATTGCTCTTGGCCTTACTATTGACTTAATGCTCCACAAAACGAAATGGTATGCTTGAGTTCAGTAGTTTCCTGACTAAGCTTTTTTCTCCACTTAATTGTCATGCCGATTTCAGTAGTATTTAATTTTTCACCACAAGACAAAACACTCTGAAATTGGTAGTTAACAGGAGCACATGTTTTCATGGTTCTTCGTCATGTTTCAGGTACTTGATAATGTGATTGATTGAATGGTGTTCTATGCCGCTTTCAACATTATTTCAGTCATATCACGGCGACAGCTCACATATTCATGTATTTCCTGGGTTTTACTAGTACTAGGCTAGGGCTCTGAAATGTCTTGCCCAAGGACACACCCACGACAAACCCAGCAGATCAGATGGGGCTCGAACCCGGGGCCTCCAGGTTACGAGTCCCACACTTTACCACTGAGCCACGCAGGACCCCTGATAATGTGAGGGAGTGAAACGTTCTAAAACCAATAGGAAACACGAGCCATGCTCTGGCAAAAGGGGGCTTAATGCATCTTCGTGCTGCATCATACCAAGCAAGTCTTGAATATTACATATCAAATATCAAAATACTGTGGGAAAAGGAGCATTTGGTGCAACAACAAAGTGCTTCTTGCCACACAATGTTTTTAAAAGCTTGCCACCTCAAGGGTGTAAAATGTTAAGTTCAAGTTCCTATAGATAATCTTCTTTAAGTTTTCAACACCTTACTTTCAGGGCAGTATTTTGGTTTGGACAGTGGTCAGCAATGACAATAATAGCATGAAAATTCTAACAAACAGTGAATGTCCAGTTATCATTGGTGATAAGTGAACTGCCAGGGATCGTTTCATAGAGTAACTGTCACCCATCATGTGTGTGTTAAGAATTAGGAACTATATGCGATGAGATATGAATCAATCTCATGATTTTTACAACCCACGAAGGAAAAACTTGGGGAAACAGCATGTTTAAGAGGAGCGAATGCTGGTACACAGCATTCTCCACTGTTACAATGTTTACCACCATTCATAAGGTGAATTCCATCATTGTGCCACATTTAAAAAATAATCTGCAAATACTTTCAATACAGACAAGCCTAAAATAAAGTCACTTGTACAGTTTTCTGGCGACTTCGACATAAATTCATACATAACTGCAGTCAGTTCATCAACCCATGCATAGCTACTGTTTCGTATACTAAGATATGTGTACAATACATTTTCCTAGCCTTTTGATGATTTTCTAAATATACAATATCTAAACACTGTTCAGTGGCCAGAGATTAACTCTTTATCACAATATCCCGACTTTTAACGACCCTGAGAAAGGAGCCCTTCGAAAACATGTGGGAAAAGGAGAAAATGCTGGTAACCAGCATTTTCTCCTTTTCCCACAATGTTTTCTACCCTTCCCAAAACAAGTTTCAAGTTAAAAGTCACTTTTATTTTGTCATCTGCAAATGCTTTCAATTTCAACCAGTCTAAAATTTTGTCGTTTGGTAAGGAGTTAAAGAATCCTGTTTATCACAATTATCATTCAACAATAAGTCAGGCAAAGCTGGGATTTGAACTCAACACCCAAGGATTACTAGACCCTATCCATTACTTACTGCTCCTGGCCCTGGCTTAGTCAAAAGAGAAATCAAGTCCATTTACTTACATAAATTTATTTGCTTTGTTTCCACTAATGTAAATTAATGCTCAAAGCACCTTTCACAACTATTCACATAGTTGTTTTACTGCCAGTATAGATCAAGATGAGACTGCACAAAATGCGCAGTCTGATCTTGATCTACACTGTCTGCTTTGCTGAGACATTCTCAACAAGAGGAACCTTGAAAATGATATCCTTTGGGTCTTATTCCTAGAGTAAAAAATGTCTGTTGGGTTTATTCCGCACTCTAAGGGTTAAAATGCATGGCTAAATACGCACCGAGAAACAAATGCATATTTTTTACTAGATTCATACAAATATAATACATGTATGTTACATTATAGGACTTGCTTTGCGTCAGAAGCTATACAAATACAGTAATTGTTATGAATGGAAGAGAAATAAATTTACCTAAATCAGAGGTCCAGACAGAGGGAGTGATTTTGATTATAAAATTGAAAATATTAATTATTCTCAACTAAACCCTATGTTATGGGCACTCATTAGAATCGTCTCATCGAGACGATTCTAATGAGTACCCACAACATAGGGTTTGGAAGAGAAATAATGGATTTAGAATAACACCACTCCCTCTTATCTGGAGCTCTGCTAAATATTTTCTTTTCAAATGCTGAGCCCAAAGTCTTTGCTAATACTGTAACTGCCAAAAAGTATGGTACCATAAATGCACAACACAATAACTTGCAATATCTAAAAGGACTTACAAAAATGACATTGACAAATTTTACCCTTTGACATGACAGTTACAACTGTTCAATGTTTACGAGCCATGCTGTGTGAAAAGCGGGTTAAATGCATCTGCCAAAAGTATCAACCTAGATCAGCCTACGTAGTCTGTAAAGGCTGACCCCCGGTTGAAACATTTTGGTATTTGTCAATTTCTGCATGTCTACAGACCAGCTACCTCATAATTTACTTGGGCTCAGGGAATTCTATGGGGAATCCAAAATTGTGTGATGCCTTGCTTTGTACAATGCATCACACAGATGCATTTAACCCCCTTTTCCCAGAGTGCCACTCATACATATATGAGCCATGCTCTGGCAAGAGGGGCTTAATGCATCTCCGTGATCCATGATACCAATCAATTCATCATATAGTTATGGATCCATAATAGCCACATTTTTAACCCTTTCCCAAACGACAAATTTTGGACTGGTCCAAATTGAAAGAGTTTGCAGACGACAATTTTAAATTTAATGAAAATGGCAGAAAGTTATCAAAAAGGGTAGAAAACACTGTGGGAAAAGGAGAAATTGCTCGTTACGAGCAATTTCTCCTTTTCCCACAGTGTTTTCAAAAGGCTTGTACTGCAGACACTGAAAACCAGGGCTTGTTTGGGAAAGGGTTAACAACCAACTTGACCATAAGGTAGACTGGTACTTGGACATATAGAAAATTGACAACTAGAAAAAGGTTTTGGCCCAGGCCAGCCTCCGTGGACTGACAGGCTGACCTGGGTTGATTTTTTTCACAGATGCATTGAGCCCCAGTTCCACAGAGCATGGCTCATATAAATATGTAATTCTACATTATTAACCATTTATTAAAAACAACCCTGAGAAAGGCTTTAGAAAACACTGAGGCAATTGGGGAAAAATGCTGGTAGGCTGCATTTTGTCATTTTTCTGCAATATTTCCTCCCTGAAAAATACAAATCCAATCATTTTAACCATATTTACTTTGTGGTCTGCAATTGCTCTCCATTTGGGCAAGTCAAAAATTTTGTCATCTGGTAAAGAGTCAATTGAAACATGGGCTATGGGCTTCCAACTCTGAGCACAGAAAAAATCCCTAGAAAATTGCAGTTTCAGGGTTGCTCTTGTCCATAATGTCTCAGCAAAGAGGAAAGTGTACATCAAAGACCAGACTGCATATTTCGTGCAGTCTGATCTTGATCAACACTGGCTGCAAAATGATCTCCAATTACTATTCTTTTACATAGCAAACTGTATTTGTTGCCTGCCATTGTCACACAACTAACTTAATACAATAGATAGAGAAAGTGTGAATGTAATTAAACTTACCAGTAGTACTGATGTAAAATAGAAAATAGTGCACCAATAAGAAAAAAAGCTAATAGTGAGCAATTTTTTTTAAAAAATGTCATCATCACATTTTTAACCTTTACCAAACAATCCCAAGTTTTAGGGAACCTGAAAAAGGTGTTTGAAAAAAATAGTGAGAAAAGGAAAAAATGATGGGTGACCACCAGTTTCTCATTTTTCCTCTATAATTTCTACCCTGTCAAAGACAAATTTCACTTTTTGATTGACATTTAACATGTGGGCTGCGATTGCTTTCACTTTGGAAGTTTAGATTTATGTCATCTGGTAAACAGTTAACCCTTTATCACACAATCCCAGGTTTTAACAACCCTACAGAAGAAGCCTGTTAAAAACATTGTGGGAAAAAAAGAAAATGCTGGCAACCAGCATTTTCTCCTTTTCCCACAGCGTTTTCTAAGCTTCTACAAGCAAATTTCTATTTTTGAGACAATTATTTTCTTGCCTGCCAAAGCTTTCAATTTTGGCAAATCTACATTTTGTCATTTGGTAAAGAGTCTGTAAGTTCTCAGCTAAAGATGTGCAGATCTAATTGAGGGAGAAATACTTGTATAACTATGGAACACATAATTTATTTCCAAAGAAACATTTTCACAAAATTTACCCTCTAGCAATTAATCCTGTTTGACACTGCGGTAAGAAATTTTTGAAAGAATTGTAAGAAATGCAGAAAATGCTTAAAACCAGCATAATATTTCCTACCCACCCAAAGATAAATGCCATCATTTTACATGTTTCATTTGTCGTCTGGTAATGCTTTCAATTTGGATGAGTATATAATTTTGTCTGATTGGGCAAGTCTTAACCCTTAAGCTGGTAAGCACGACTCATTGACCTTTTGCGGACAGCGTAGATCAAGATCAGGCTGCACAGAACGTGCAGTCAACATGCAGTCTGATCTTGGATATACATTGCCCTATACGAACATTTGGATTTTTACTATTGGCTTGAAAGTTTTGTTTATTTAGCAGTTTAACCCTTTACCAGATGACAAAATTGTAGCCTTGTCCAAACTGAAAGCATTTGCAGACAACAATTTCAATGTTGCTCAAATGGTGGAATTTTTCTTTGAAAGGGTAGAAAACATTGTGGGAAATGGAGAAAATACTGGTTACCAGCATTTTCTCCTATTCCTACAATGGTTTCAAAAGGCCTCTTTCCCAGGGTTGTCAAAAAGTGTCATTGTGTGGTAAAGGGTTAAGGGTTGACATAGCAGGAGGTCTACCATCTACTCATAATTCTGTGTAATAATAAGAAGAGGCTTAACAATTTGCTTTGCCCGTTTCCACCAACTATTCTAAGATATTACTTTAATTCTAATCTCTATACATCTGACTGGCAGAGACATTTTATCTCAGCTAATCACAAGTCTTGTCTTAGATGTTACATGTAGCTGTAATATGTAACTCAGAATGGTTGGTAAATATTGCCATTAATTCAGGTTTGATCCCTGTTGTACAAAACTTTATACTCTGTATTTAAAAATGTAGAAAGAAGCACATGTCAAGTCTACTGGTGAACACTAATGTCTCTTTCTTCTGCACTACACATCCGTAGCCCTTTATCAGATGACAAAATTATAGACTGGTCAAAATTGAAAGCATTTGCAGATGACATTAAATTCAGCTGAAGTGGTGGTAATTGTCTCTGAAAAGTAAAAATACCTTTTGGGAAAAGTAGAAAACGATTACCAGCATTTTCTTCTTTTCCCAAAAGGTTTTCAAAAGGCCTCAAGGTTGTTAAAACTCAGGAGTGTGTGTTATACATGTTTAACTCTTTACCACACAATCCCAAGTTTTAACAACCCTGAGGATGAAGCCTTTTTAAAACATTGTTGGACAAGGAGAAAATGCTAGTAACCAGCATTTTCTCCTTTTCCCACAATGTTTTCTACCCTATCAAAGAAATATCTTATTATATGAGCTACACTGACATTGTCGTCTGCAAATGCTTTTAATTTGAACGAGTCTAACATTTTTTCATGTGGTAAAGGGTTAATCTGCACCAACAGAATGATAGACTTATGTACATGTACTTGCACCAACAGAATGATAGACTTATGTACATGTACTAAGTATAAACAGACTCAGTTTGGTATTCAATCTCAACTTCTTGAACAGGTAGCATACAAAGAGAATACACATTTTTTATCACTTTCACCATGTCATTTACTGCATTTCTCTCCTTTTTCCATAATATGCACATATTATGTACAAAGTAAATGTATACTTGTATCTGAAATCATGTGTTCCAATCTCCACTTCTTGAACAGCTAACATACAAATATGTTACACAATTTTTTCGCTCACTTTCTGTAGATCGTTTGGTTCATTTCTCTCCCTTTTTTGGTGAATCAGAGTTTTTTTTATTTATGGCATAGTACATTTCTAATGGTCTGTTAGTTTTCCAGTACTTGTCATTAACCTGTTCTAAGGTCATAGAGCCTGGTAATAAGGTATAATTGTCTCCCGTTCCAGCAATGTAAATGGAAAACTTGGGTTCATCAGTATTAGCTGGATCTGAAGGAAAAAAAAGGAGAAAATGTATAGTAAATACATTTGATCCATGCTCTGGCAAAAAAAGGGGGCTTAATGCATTCTCCCCTCCTCCATTTTTTTATGACCTAAAAGAAGACATAAACTTAAATAATGTAGATCTTGGAAAAGTAGAAAATGCTGATGGCCAGCATTTCCACCCCCCCCCCCCCCCCCCACCCCATCACATTTTCCACTCTTAGAAAGCCAAATTTCATCATTTTGGCCAAAGTTGATTTTTCCTTTCAAATGCTTTGAATTTGGATATGTCTTAGATTTTATTGTCTGGTAAAAGGTTTAACTTAAAATGACAACAGCTGCCAAATGTACACAGAGCAGGTCTTAAAATGCATTTAAATTTAAATCATAACCATTTAAAAGTATGGATATTATTGTGAAAGTGACAATTTGTTATTGCACAGTCAGCCCCAGTGTTAGTCGCTGACAGAAATCAATTTCAAAACTTGCTTAAAACCTGACAGGTCACTCCATCTTTTGTTTATTTTTTGCCTTATTTTAACATTTATTTTTCTGCCAGGGACTAACAGTCTTCCCACAATTTTTTCCACCATTCCAAAACAAATTTCAATATTTAATTAAAATTTTATTTGTCATCTGCAAATGCTTTCAATTTAGACAAGTCCAAAATTTTGTCATTTGGTAATGAGTTAATACAGGGTTAGATACAAACCTGTGTGGCTTTGTAACTCTAAGGACAATCTGATGGCTAAATACTTTGTAAGATGGTCAACTGAAAGAAAAAGAAACAAGAAAGGGCCCTTAAGCACTCACCTGAGTAAAGTCATCTAGGACTGATAAAGCTAAAGAAATCCTGGCTGTAGTAATGTAAAACACATAGGTGTTTATGACCTACTTTTGACCTACTTGACCTACTTTTGAACTTGTCTGATACATCATCAAGACAAATATTCTAACCAATTTTCATTAGAACTGGTCTGAAAATGTAGCCTCTAGAGTGCTCAGAAGTTTTTTTCTAAGATTTGGCTAAATGACCTACTTTTTGACCTGACATGACCCAATCTTGAACTTGAGCTAGATTTCATCAAGACAAACATTCTGACCTTCATGGGTATCGGGATGAAAATCTTGCTTCTAGGGTGCACACAAGGTTTTTCTAAAATTTGGCAGAATTACCTACTTTTTGACATGCCATTTCCAAATTTCAATCTTGTGCGAGACATTATCAAGACAAACATTCTCACCAAGTTTTATGACTGAAAATGTGGCCTTTAGAGTGCGCACAAGCAAGGTAACTGTTGATACCTGGATGATGCACAAGGGACGACGGACTACGCACGACGGACACAGCATGATTACAGAAGCTCACCTTGAGCACTTCATGGTCAGGTGAGCTAAAAATATAAAATCTATCTCATTACTGAAGTTTTCCATAACCTTGCAGTATTTTTTTATTCTGCGAGATGCTGTACATATTTTTCATTTTTACCAAACATTCCTGTCATTTAACTCTTTACCACACAAAAAAATTTTAGCCTTGTCACAACTGAAAGCATTTGCAGACAACATATTAAATGTTACTTTAAAACATAAAATTTGTCCTTGATAGGGTAGAAAACATTGTGGGAAAAGGAGAAAATGCTGGTTACTAGCATTTTCTCCTTTTCCCGCAATGTTTGCCAAAGCCTTCTTTCCCAGGGTCGTTTGAAGTCGGCATTGTGTAGTGAAGGGTTAATGATTTTGAGGAAGGTCATTGATAACATTGTGGGACAGAAACAAAGTTGGTCGTCATCATTTTCTGCTTTTCCAACAATGTTACATGGCATTTCATAACCAAATCCCATAAATCGAGACACATTTGTCCTCTGCAAACACTCTCGACAGGGGAATAAAGTCTAAAATTTTGCCCGGTAAAGAATTAACCCTTTACCACACGATCCCTAGTTTCAATGACCTTGACAAAGAAGGCTTATGGTGACATTGTGGGAAAAGGAGAAAATGCTGGCCAGCAGCTATTTCAACTTTTCTCACAATATTTTATACCTGTACAAAGGAATATCCCACAATTTAAACCACATTTAATTTACTAGTATTTGTCATCTGCAAATGCTTTGGATATGGACAAATCCAAAATTTTATCATCGGGTAAAGAGAACTCCAGATAAGAGGGAGTGATGGCATTCTAAATCCATAATTTCTCTTCCAAACCCTATGTTGTGGTACTCATTAGAATCGTCTCGATGAGACGATTCTAACGAGTACCCATAACATAGGATTTAGTGGAGAATAATTAATATGTTCAACTTTGAAATCAAAATCACGCCCTCTGTCTGGAGCTCTGGATTGAGACATAAACAAAGTGCATAAAATAAGGAACCAGCTGTCTTCATCTGTATTTATAAAAGCATTAACAACATTTGTGCCCTGCTCTTTGAAAAGGGGGCATAATGCATTTGCAAAAACTATCAATTCAAGTCAGCCTGTGCAGTCCGCACAGGCTGACCTAGGTTGAAACTTCTTGCTACTGGTCAATTTTCTGCTTGTCAAAGGACCAGTGCACAGGATGATTCAGTCTGTTGTTAGACAATATGGATTTTATGGATCCCCTAATCATATGATGACTTGCTTGGTATGATGCATAATGGAGATGCACTAAACCCCCTTTTGTCAGAGTGTGGCTAATTTCCACAAGAAATGTTAACCTGTTACCACTTTGAAAGTATTTGCTGATGATAAATAACTTGGCTTGTATGGTGGGTTTTATCTGTAAAAGGGCAGAAAACATTGTGGGAAAAGGAGAAAATGCCGTATCCAGCATTTTCTCCTTTTCCCACAATATTTTCAAAAGGCCTCTTCCTCAGGGTTGTTAAAACTCAGGATTGTGTGGTACAGGGTTAAGGCATTACACTAACTGCAGCAAGGAACAGTAGGGAGAAACTTTTGACCAAAGCAGCATTTTGCTAATGGAGAGATTCTTTGACAATGTCCCACTGAATTAAAAATATGTCTTATACCCGTAAGTGGGATTTTGTCCCTTTCAAATTTATCTTATGGTAAGTCTTGGGTACATTTCTCTTATTAAATTTGAAAGTGTCTCTTATTTCGGCAAGTTTGGGGGACAACTGTCACCAATCTAAATAGCTTGCTTCAAAGGGAAAATGTCTTTTTTAATTATTGTGGAAACCACAGTAAAAGAAGTGATTACATGTAGCAAGACTGCTACTGTATCTCTCACCTACAGACCTGTATATTGCAAAGGCATCAAATTAAATATTTGAGTGGTGAATTAATTTGTTAATCCTTTACCAGACGACAAAATTCAAGCCGTAGCCAAATTGAAAGCATTTGCAAGTAACTAATTAAATGTTACTTAAAACATAAAACTTATCAATGAAAGGGTAGAAAACATTGTGGGAAAAGGAGAAAATGCTGGTTAACTAGCATTTTCTCCTTTTTCCCATTATGTTTTCAAAAGGGTTTTTCCCCCAAGGTCGTTAAAAGTTGGGACTGTGTGGTAAAGGGTTAATGTGCAATTCTGGTCTTGTGTTGGTCTGGTTTGCTTCTCAAACACACTATTTTTTACTATCTTTCATAGCCAGTATGAAAACTATAAACTTCTAGACAAAATGAAGATATCACTAAGATCCTTGAGTTCCAAAAATATCATTTATCACATTTTCTAAATACAAAGACCAAACTATTACCTGTAGCGTTTGCTGTAGTTTTGATGTATCTCGACTCATCAGCTCTCTCGTTTCCATCCTTTGGATAAGGCTTAAATACAAGTTCTATCTCTGATAGCTGTGTTTCATGCTGTTGTGGCTCGGGTTCAAGCAAAGAGTTTTCTGTACTGGAGTCATCTGAGTATGGCTTCTGTTTCTTTCTTGGAGTATTTTCTGTTGAAGTTGCCGACAGGGATCCAGCATCGTTTCGGTGTATCATGTCCGTATCAGATGCATGTTTTCTCACCCTTTGTGCTCTGTTCAACGCTTGCTGTCGAAGGCCTTCTTCAATGCTTAAGGGGGAAAAAAAAGAAATTTAGGGCAGTTTCAACAGGGTATAAGTCAATACCAATACCAAATTTTCTGCTGGTCCCATCACATATGGAGCCTACATTATCTACAGACATCAAAGTAATAATATCATTTTGTGAAAAATAATTTGAATAATGGTTGATTGGAAACTGATTTACGTAATGATATGGATGGCTGAAGTGTATACCAATTATGCATGGGGCAAATGAGTTTGATAATCAAAAGCCAACCTTGGACTGGGGCAAGTATTGTGTGGTATCTTTTTTAGGCTTGGATTGAAAATACTTTTGCCAGAACAAGAATTATTCCATTTTTGTACCACATCTTCTGGGCAAATGCATGTTACATTACTTTTGCTTTTTTCTACGTCACTGATTAGTGACTTGTTTAATTCTAAAGAAGTACATATATTGAAAAATCAAATACAGAAGTCATCATTGTGTCGCAAAAGCAGCGACACTCTATCTTAATTTGAGTGGGAATCTAATTTTGCCAGTTCTGTTCCCAGGCAATATTTTCTTATCTGTGACATCATCTGCTATGAATAACAAATGATATAGTATCATCAAAGATTTCTTTACCCATTACAGCACAACACCCCAGGAAAACCAGCACTTTCTTCTTTTCCCAAAATATTTTCTAACCTTTCAGAAACAAATCCAATCATTTGAGCCACATTTAACTTGTCATCTGCAAATGCTTTGAATTTGGACCAGTCTAAAATTTTGTTGTGTGATAAAGAGTTAAAGGCCAAAAAGTGGTTAACTTAAAATGCATTTGAATTTCAATCATGCCATTTAAAAGTAAATGGAAATTATTGTAAAGATGACAATCTGTTACTGTATGGTCAGTCCAAGTATCAGTCAAAGGAAAAAAAATCAATTTCAAACCATGTAAAAAGGTAAACAAAAGAGAGTGACTTGGCAACTTTTTACCTAGTTTTAAAATTCATGTTTCATTTCAGAATTTAACGGCTTTATCACTCACACTGCTACCCATATTTCAAACATATTAGGTCAGTGCCTGAGCAGAAATAATCACTTGAAAACAGTCATAATTTTTTGCTTGGTCCTGTGGTTTTGTATCATTTCATTTAGGTCTTCGTTCATGAAAGGGATGTACAGTCATTATCCAAAGGAGGCAATGATTATTGCTTAACCCTTTACCGCACAGCAAATTTTTGGACTTGGAAGTAATTAGCAGACAACAATTCAAAGCTTTTTTAAATTATAGCATTAGACCTTGAAAAGGTAGAAAAAATTGTGGGAAAAAGATAAAATGCTAGTTACCAGCACTTTCTTCTATTCCCACAATGTTTTCAAAAGCTTATTTATCCAGGGTTAATAAAAAACTTGGAATTGTGTGGTTATGGGTTAACTTTTTACCAAACGACAAAAGTTCTGGACTCTTCCAAAGTCAAATCATTTGCAGATGACAATTCAAAAGTAGCCCAAATGATTCAAATTGTCTTTGATAGGGTAGAAAACAACGTTGGAAAAGGAGAAATTGCTGGTTAACATTTTTCAAAAATATTCTCAAAAGCCTTCTTCCTGAAGCAGAAGGTTGCTAAAACACTGGACTGTGTGGAAAGGGTTAAATTTCATGCTTTATTTTATTGTTTATAAGGCTTTATTTCAAGGTCAACATGAGTTGTCAAAATTGACTTACTCTGTTGATGGCAGATTTGTACATTCTCGCAGGACAATGCTTTCACAAATATTTAACTTCTATTTTCTTTTTTTTTTTAACCTATTCTTTGGCTAAAATCACAATTTGTACAACCAGAAAGAAAACTAATTTTGTGCACATTATGCCAGGGTGGAATTTCTAGTGTTGTCAAAATTTGAATACACTCAGTTTAGAGCTTGTATATTTCAATTTCGCAATTGACATTGGTAGATCTTGCTGATTTGGAAAGGTCTAATATTTGTTGTTTAACAATGGGTGAGGCAAAATGTATGATTTACCTATGCGTAAGCGCAGCTGTGCTATGGTGTTTGTTCAATTTGGCAAGAACTCGTTCTTGGTGGGCTTCATATTCGTCTCTACTAGGATAAATCTTAGAAATGAGCGCATCAAAGTTCGGGTCAGGTCGTAACGAACGTTTGGAGACAAGTTTCTTTCGGCAGGTAGGACATTCTTTATTCCCGCTCCTAAGCGCAGTAATGATACAGTCGGAACAAAAACGATGCAAACATTCTTTAGTAGTCATTGTGCCTTTCAGCATGTCAAGACATATTGGACACATGAGCTCACTGTGTAGACTTCGAGGAGAAACAGCTATCTCTGTGTTGTCAGTGATCGCTTCTTGTGGGGTTCTGTGTAGTTCATACAAACTCAGTTCCCAAGTTTGAATTGGTGTGTGGTTGACATCGTTCGCCATTTTGAATGTGAGTGCTTTTTACCAACCTCCAGAGATGGCGTTAAAATGTCGATTTATTTTGGCCCCGCCCACTGTTCGCGTTCAGGCTGCGGTTGACAAGGCCGTCCATTTGACAGAGATTGCATCGTCGACCAATAGACCTGTGTTCGAGGTGTAGACCCGTTTTCGAACGTTAACAGATGTCTGGTTAATTATGTAGTGAATGACGGCAACCACTGCTGAACGTTACGAAATGCGATAAAAACAATCAAGCCAGGTACATTTTGAGTGACATAAAAATTCAAATGCATTGAAATTCCATCCAAGCAGCTGAACTGGTTGCCATTGTACACCACACATACTACATTGGTGCATTTATAGTCTGATATAAATATGCATAATTTTGTGGACCCTTCATGTACATTTCACTTATTTCAGTCTACATTTGATCAGTTCACTTACCCCGGGTCTAGGGGAGAAAACTCTTACTGCCTTAAATATTTTTGTTGTATGATTAACCTCCCCTGTACTCCCACACCCAGCAAAAAAGCAAGTCCAATGACTGGCAATGTCATAGACGCCCGAAAGATACGAAAATAAATAACAGGCTGCTAAATTAACCCTCGGGCTTCTAAACGAGACTCTAGGATCTTTTGCAGACAGTGCAGGTTCAAGTTCAGCCTGCACAGAATGTGCAGTCTGATCTTGAATCTACACTGTCCAATAATGAGATCTCTTTCACCCCCCCCCTCCCCCCCCAAACTATCTTTGAAATAATAAAATCTGGTTTTTTACCGTCGGGTTGAAAGTTTCATTTAGCTGGATAAGGGTTAAGCCGTTTGAGGATTCTTAAACGGGTACAGACAATATCAAGTTGTGTCAATGTGGGTATGAGATTTTTTAAGATTCTAACCGTCATTCGTCATGGCGGGAGTGTGCGGGGCGAGCGGGGGGGGGGGGGGGGGCGGGGGGGGAATAAGGGAGCTCATTCCTGCGACAATTAAAAAAACAAGCCCGTGCGAGTGCTCTCCCTTGGACAGAACAATTATATTCATGAGAGGGAGCTTGGAGATTTTTTTTAAAGTCATTCCATGAAGTTTTATTCATTCAATTACTTATTATTCGTTCATGATATGGACTTACATATTGTATTTTTAGATATATACAGGGTTAGAATGACATGAATATTGTTTTGATAGGCAGCACTTAAAAATTGTTGAATTTTGATGAAATATCCCTTACGGAAAAAAACGCCCTAACACTATTTTTGCAAACAGTTGGCAAATACTCGGCGAATGTTCAGCGAACATAACCTTTTAAGGCCAGTTAGTATTCACGGCATATTTGCAGGATGTTCACTTTTCTCATGCAAATTAGGTTTGCTGCGAATACTTTATGTAAAAAGCTTGCGAATATTCTGCGAACATGCGGCAAGCATGATTCAAGACTGTGAATTAAATATGCAGTGAATACCCACCTAACATTCTGCGTATATGCGGCAAACATGAATTCAAATTGAAAAGTTAAATATACAGCAAATATCCTGCGATCTTTCTGCAAATAATGTGCAAAAATTTAAAGTATAGTAAAGTAGCTTTTGCAAATATGCTGAAAACAATAACTGTGGATCTCCTTTGAACAAGCTGCGATTATGCCACAAATATGGGCTCAGAAATGTTATTTTTCACTGTAGCGAATATTCCGCAAATGTTCTATGTCCCAGAATGTAGCACTTAAGATAGTCTCTGGTACGTACGCCACCATATTTCAAACGTATGTCAGGCAGTATATTTAAACCATACACCAACAGCACATTTTAGATTTGGTAAAGTATATTTTGCACAAACTTGATCTCATTTCATTCACTGATCAAACTGGACCACATGAAATTAGGAAAAACAGGAAAGCATGTAGGGCTAAGCTTGAAGTCGCCATGGAGGCCGCCTTTACTGCGCTGCAAACATGTAGGGCTAAGCTTGGGGTCGCCATGGAGGCCGCCTTTACTGCGCTGCATACAAACAACAAATTTTCAGACCCTTTGGAATACGCAAGATTTCCAGACGACTAATTCAGAATTGGTTCAAATGAGGTTTAGTTCTATGATAGGATATACAACTTTATTACCAGCACTTTGTCCTTTTCCCACAATGTTAAACCTTCTGGCCTAGGGTTGTCCAAATTCAGGATTGTTTGATGAATATTATTTTCCGCTAGGTGGCATTTTTCAAGTGTATGACTGGACGAGCACAGACAACAGTGTGATAAAAGGTTATCGCCTTACCAAACAATCCCACGTTTTAACGACCCTAGGAAAATAGGCTCTTCAAAAGAATAACAGGAAAAGGCAAAAATACTTGTAACCAGTATTTTCTCCTATTCCCCCAATGTTTTCTAACCTTTCCAGCACAAATTCCAACATTCAGGCCACAATAAATTTATCGTCTGCAGAAGATTTCAATTTGGAGAAGTCGAAATATTTGTCATTTGGAAAAGAGTTAAAGTGAATGGTATTTTTTGTCTTCTCTGCTTATTTTTAATGACAGGGTTGTTTGGTAAAGCGTGAAGACTTATTTGTACTGAAAGCATTTACAGATGGCAAATATGACTCAGGCAACAGGATTTGTTTTTTCATTGTAGAAAACACTGCGGGGAAAAATAGAAAATGTTGGCAAAGTAGTTAACTCTTTACCACACAATCCCGAGTTCTAACGACCCTCTGGAAGTAGCCTTTAGAAAACCTTGTGGGAAAAGGAGGAAATGCTGGTAACCAGCTTTTTCTCCTTTTCCCACAAAGTTTTCTGCATTTTCAGAGACAATTCCCATAATCTCAGCTACATTAATTTTTTCGTTTGCAAAATACTTTGAATTTTGACAAGTCTAAAATGTTATTGTTTGGTAAAGAGTTAACTCACTGGGTTGTATGGTACAGAGATTTGGCTTTCAACTTGCTGGTACAAGTAAAACTGTTGGGAACCATCTGAGTAAAAGCTTTAATTTTGACTGACCTGGAAAGCATTGTGGTAACAAGCTATTGTTTTTTAGTGAAAAAGCATAGGTTTGTTTGTTTGTATGGAGTATAATGCTTTTTCCAACGGTATTTCAGTTACAGGTGTATTATGGTAACCAGTGCAACTATTACTACCTTTATGGAGTTTATTTTACCAGTAGTTCTCACAATTTTCTTCCTGAGCCACTAGCTACCTTCCGACATTCCTATCCTTGAAACAATCAGCTGTGAGAGAGGTGAATCCTGTCGCAGTGACTATCATAAATCTTTGGATGAAACTGGTCATGCTGGGGATTCAGCTTGCAACTAACATAACAAAATATTACAATATTACGTAAAGCGTGAGAAATATTGGGTATATGCATGTAAATTGTGTCATATTTCCCTCTATTTGAATGGCATGCACTGTTTTCCTAGGTAACTAGTGCATGTGAACTACTGTTTTAGCCTTCAGTTAAAGAATCAGAAGATATGAAATCAGTATTTTTCACTGGCCGTAACTATGAAATATCAAACCAAAATCCACCATTATTTCTCCATAAACTATGGAAAAGCATGAAAATATTTGTAGTATCTGCAGTGCTCTCAATAAGGGTCCATTTCAGGAATTTTTGTAATTCCATGTTCAAATTTTAGGAATTTTTTGTAAAAAATCAGGAATTTTTTTCCGCATCGGTCAATGTGGTCAGAGGCTTAGATTTATTTTGATTGTGTTGCGGAATGTCCAATCCTAATCTCAAAGCCTATGTTGTGATTACTCTAAGTATCTAGTCTATGTGAGATTTCCTTGTCTCTATTTAAGAACTTTAGAAACCTAAAATTTTAAGTCTTTACCAGACAACAAAATTCTAGACTTGTCCACATTGAAAGCATTTGAAAATGACGAATAAAGTTTTAACCAGAAAGACGTGTCCTAAGAATAACCATATAAAAGGGTTAGAAATGTATATATATATCTATAACAACACTGATTATATGGTAAGTGTTTAATTCGTTGGTCAATTATGATCGGCAAGTAATCAAAACAAAATCACTAATTATTATCTGTGATTGGCTTGCAATGATGGAACCTTGGCATTAAGATTAATTAAGCAAATCACTGTTTCATAACTGTAATAATGACAATTCATTTGCAAAAGGTAAACCAAGTGATCATGCTAAACCATCTCTCTTGAATTTTTTGATGTGCATGATTTTCTTTTCAGTTTCTTAGTCGTTTTTGGGAGAGACGTATCTCGGATAGATGTGGTTTCCTTCGTAACGACGTCCACGTTGCACGATGATTTTTTAAAGAAATTTGCCAAATTGCGCTGCATAATTCCCAAATAAAATGCGTATCAAAATTATAATCTGCCGATTTTTAAAGAGTTGAATAAATAATTGACATTACTCGATTATTTCAATTTCTTTCATGTTGCATGTTTGCAAACAAACAACATTCCCCGATCTTGATTGCTTGTCTTAGTAATTGCAATTATCCGTTAATTTCTACAGCTGCAGTCAAATTAAAGACGGTTGATTACTTGCCGATCATAGTTGACCAACCAATTAAACACTTACCATAATCCGGTCATAATTGGATAAACAATCGCATATGTGTAATTGTCATCTCTACACCGTAATCTGGATCACCAAAACGCTTTAACATGATTAGAGACTCTTTGTAAAGCGCCTTCCTTACATTGAATAGACGAAATCGAATTTTTCTACACGCGTCAAACCCTTTGTGCATTGTTTTTTGAAAAAACGTCCGGGTTGAAATTCTCGGATGTTTTTGTCAAAATATGGACGTAAAAAAAACGTCCGACTTTCAAAATGCCGACGTTTTTTCTCCAAATTTGGACGTAATATACGTCGACGTCCGCTTATTGAGAGCACTGAGTATCTATCAGTGTTTTAACACTTTGCCACACATCAAAAATTTAGAACTGTCCAAAAGGAAAGCATTTGCAGGTGACAATTTAAATGTGGTTCAAATGATGGAATTTGTTTTTGATAGGGTAGAAAACATTGTGGGAAGACAAGAAAATGCTAGTTACCAGCATTTTCTCCTTTTCCCACAATGTTTTTAATAGGCTTCTTCCTCAGGGATGTTGAAATTTGGGATTGTGTGGTAAAGAGTTAAAAAAATTAACATAAAAAAAGTGGAAAAAAGAAAGGGCTCACTAGCAGGGAAATCAAGTACAGTAAGTTAAAGTTGCTTTATTGATATACTTTACTTTTTTCTTACAATCACAAACAAAAATTAACAAAAATATAAATTAACAAAAACAAAAAATCTATGGCCAAACTTAAAAGCAAAAAAAAAGTACAACCAAAACACTGTCTATACATCATTTTTCAGAAACTTTTTACCATACAGTAAAACTTCAAAAGCATGTAAATTCAGCAAATTAAACTCAAGGAATAGAATTTGATTTTGAAATGATAGTAAACATGGGGAGAGGACAAAATGCTGGCAACCAGTGTTTTTTTCCAGCTCCCACAATATTTTACAAAAAGTCTTCCACAGGACTGTAGAAACACTGAATCCCTGGGTAAAAGAAGAAAAAAAAAAATAAGGGGCTGGTAACAATCCTCTAAAACCAGTGCAGAAACTTCATACTTTCAAAGATTCATGTAACAGAACTACTGATAATATCCTGGATATGCACAAATGAATGGCTATTATATAACAGTTTCTCTCTCCAAAAGTCTGTGTTGTGGGCAGGCATTGAAATAGTATATTTTCAAATCCACAATAGAGAATTAACAGATTAAGCCAAAGAATAATCAAATCATTCTGTTTTATGACATTGACGAATAAAGCTGATAGTTTGAAAAAAAACCTTGTTGAAAAAAGGAAAAAAGGAAATACATGGACTCTGAATCAACTGATTTCAAACAAAATACCAACAAATAAAAGTGACACAAGGGAAAAACATGAAAGAAAAAAATTTTTTTTTTTGAATTTATCTCTTTAAACCAATATTATTTCCTTTGCTAACAAAGTTTTATAGGCTGTCCCTTCAAGGGTAGTTTTTAAAAAGTCCTATTTGTGAAGTTAGCTTAAAAAATTCAAACAGTTTGCTAATTGCCCCAATCCCAATGCCCAAAAAGAAATACCAGTAATGCATGTCAAATTTCAACTTGCTAAATTTAAAAAGTAACTCTAACTTAATCAATAAAATAGTTAAACTAATGTTTTTGTATTTTGTGTTTTGCTTTAATTTAGCTATGCTCACATATGAGGTTCATGAAGGTGAAATTAAACAAACTCATAACAAGTTTGACTGACCCCCCCCCCCCCATAAAAAAAAAAAAAAAAAAAAAAATGCATAAGATACTATAAAGATCAATCCTGAAAAAAAATCACACCTTCTTTAAACCATGATAAATAAATTGAAAAAAAAAAAATGGGACTAAATAAGAAAGGGCATAAGAAAATACAACATCAGGTATAAACAACAACACAATATTTATAATGGCATAATATGGTAAAAACAAAGCTGTTTTGGACTGATTAAATACTTGTACCACTCTTTCCTCTCTAAGCAAAGCTCTTCACATTTAATCCTTTACCAAACAATCCCATGTATTAATGACCCTGAAGATGAAAGTTTCTGAAAGCAAGAGACAAGAACTATCACTGGAGCTACTTTTCAATTGTCATCTGCAAATGCTTTCATTTAGAATGAATCTAAAAATTTGACATTTGGAAAAATACTTAACAAAATATTATACAAAAACAATGGACCAAAATCAGCAATCTGCATTGAGAAATCTCACATCAACAGTTTTTAACTTCCTTACTAAAACAAATCTTGTGGCATTCATGATTTTAATTCTCATACCAAGACTTAGGCAGAGAAAAAGTCTCAGGCAATTATAAGACTTCCCTCGAAATTTAGGATTAACACAGCATTCATCATGGTTAGTCAACAAAATTCCTGATTACTTGTTTCTGGAACAAAGAGAAGACAATACAAACAGTTTTTTATCATACATGTGCCCTCTACCAGAAAACAAAATTTTAGCCTTGTCCAAATTGAAAGCATTTGCTGATGACAATTTCAATGTGGCTCAAATGGTGTAATTTTTCTTTGATTGGGTAGAAAACATTGTGGGGAAAGGAGAAAATGCTGGTTACCAGCATTTTCTCCTTTTCCCACAATGTTTTCAAAAGACTTCTTTCCCAGGGGCATTAAAAGGCCGCACTGTGCAGTAAAGGTTAAGTAAGATACATAATATCCATGCAGCCAGAGTATAGATCTTGCATCCATAATAAGATTTCAAAACCTTAACAGATTGACTTTTTTTACTTTTTTCTATTTCTGTTCTCACAATACAATACACATCATACAACATCTAGAATCCAAAAGAAATGAAAAAAAAAAAAAGCTCAGTGTTGCTTCTAGGACTTTATAAAATGGATTCCAAGGGCCCTTTTCCTTCGAAAAAAGTGGGTCCTTCAATATTTCAAAGGGAGAATATACTGTAACTTTAAAATATTCATCACTGTGAAAACAGTAACTGAAAAAGGTATATCACTTACTGAGAGTAGATTCTACACTTAAGGCTGACAACCCCTGTTTATGCACTATGCTACCATTTCCACTATACTGAACAAGTAATCAGCACTGGATGTTCTTGTGATTAAACATGAAATTCAAATTGAAAACTATAGTTTAAAATGCAGCCATAACAAATATGTTCAACACATACCTGGGTCAATTGCTCTGTCAATTACATGTAAAAAATTGAGCATTTGAGTCCGAGGTGAAAAAGTGAATGTAAAAAGGATCTATGTGGGCCATTTTTGTAAGGTAAATTACTTAGTGGTAAGTGTGATATGCAGAAAAGATGATTATGAAAAAAATGAAACAGGGATCAAACTACGCCACAAATTAGGGAAAAGTGACATCTCCCTCATGAGAATTTAGGGAGAAGATTCATGGCACATGGGAGAAGTTTAATTTGCAAAATCAGGGAAACTGATGAGGTGTGTATTTGGGGATAATTCTGAGATAACTTGCTCTATTCTTCTTAAAAACATGTTGTAGGTACTCATTTGAATAAGGTACCTCACTGAGGCTCTTATAATAATTACTCACTTATTCACACCGTAGCATTTGAATACATTTTCTAAATGCACAGATCCTTAACACATAGAGGCCTTTGTATGTTTGTTGTTTTAACCCTTTACCAAACGATAAAATTTTAGACTAGTCCAAATTGGAAGCATTTGCAGACGACAAAATTAATGTAACCCAAAAATTGAAATTTGTTTTGGGAAGGGTAGGAAACATTGTGGGAAAAGGAGAAAATGCTGGTTACCATCATTTTCTCCTTTTCCCACAATGTTTTCAAAAGCTTTTAATTTTCAGGGTCGTTAAAAGTCGAGATTGTGTGGTAAACGGTTAAGCCACTTGCAACATTATTTCAGTTATGTCTCAGTGGCCAGTGCACCAATCCATGCTTTGCTGGAGCGTCTTTTATCAGGTTATAGAACTGGGTGCTTTCCCACCTAACCTTCAACCAAACAATGATCAGAGTGACAGGAGAACAAATCCTGTAGCAATGACTATCACCATTCCTTGGAAAATAATTAGCCCAGCTGTTGATTAAAACAAGAGGGCCATGATGGCCCTGTATCGCTCCACTGGCTTATAAATATAAACCATGAAGAGAAGTTTTCACTATATAAGCCCTTGTAAAACTTTGACCCCAGGGCTACAGTCGAACTAAATGAGGAATATGTGTATTAGAAGAATAACATGCCAAATTTGGGAGTTCTTGGCCTTATGGCTAGTAACAAGACGGTTTCTGAACTTTTCATTCCATAAACTCATGTAAAACTTGTGACCCCTGGTGCAGGGTCAAACTTGATCCTAGGGCTGTAACTTGGCCCCTCTTTGTAGTTGTCCACTAGATAATGCTATAATTATGCAAAATTTGGTAGCCTAAGCCTTATGGCTATGTACACCAAGATTTAAAAGTTTTCCCTATGTAAGCCCATGTAAATCTTGTGAACCCCCCCCCCCCCCCCCCCAAAGCATGAGGCCAAATTGACCCCAGGACTATAATTTGGGCACTTTTGGTAGACCCCAACTAGATCAAGCTAAATGCAAAATTTGGTAGCTCTAGGCCTTATGGCTAGGTACAGGAAGATTTTTAAAGTTTTCTCTATATAAGCCTATGTAAAACCTGTGACCCCTGGAGCAGAGCCAATTTTGACCCCAGGGCTATAATTTCAAGAAACATGATAGAGGTTTACTACATAAAGCTACATGCCAAATTTGGTAGCCCTATGCCATATGGTTTCAGACAAGAAGATTTTTAAAGTTTTCTCTATATAAGCCTATGTAAAACTTGTGACCCCTGGGGCAGAGCCAATTTTGACCCCAGGGCTATAATTTCAAGAAACATGATAGAGGTCTACTACATAAAGCTACATGCCAAATTTGGTAGCCCTATGCCTTATGGTTTCAGACAAGAAGATTTTTAAAGATTTCCAATATTTTTCAGTTTTGTTGCCATGGCAACCAGAGTTTTTGAAGGAATCAAATTCTTTCAAGAAATTCTGAAGAGGACCATGGCAGGATCATTTCTGTGAAGTTTCATGAAAATTGGATGGGTAGTTTCAGAGAAGAAGATGTTTGAAATAAAAGTTAACGCACGGACGGACGGACGGACGCACGCACGCATGCACGACGGACACCGGGCCATGACATAAGCCCGCTGGCCTTCGGCCAGTGGAGCTAACCAGTGAAACGTTGATAATTTGGGGCTGAAATTCTTCATAGGTAAAGGGAGTACTGCCATAAAAATTTGCTTGGCAGTGTCATTTAACCATATCTGACCTGATCAGTTATTGTACCAGTTATGTTTAAATATGTTTGACAAAAAAGTCTCTTTCGCCCTTTACTAGGCTGTGCTTATTTTTATGTTAATCCTTATATCTTCATAAATCAAAGTTGTTACCACCTGACTATCCAAATATATTTACACTTCAGATAATATTATGAACTTCCATGCTACACAAAATTTGTCAAAAAAATTGGAGAAATTGAGAAAGTGAAAGAATCAAAGACCGGTGTCAAATTTGATAAGACCAGCTGTCTTCCAACAATAACAAGTCTACAAACAATAGAAGTGACCCGATTGGCTAATAGGTTCAGTAAGAATAAGTGACCTTGAGTGACAATGTTTGTCAGTTGCTCTAATAATTGATATTCACACATGGATTAGATGTTTGTGTCGAAGCATTAACCCTTTACCAGACAACAAAATTTTAGCCTTGTCCAAATTGAAAGCATTTGCAGACAACAATTTCAATGTGGCTCAAATAGTGCAATTTTCCTTTGATAGGACAGAAAACATTGTGGGGAAAAGGAGAAAATGCTGGTTACCAGCATTTTCTCCTTTTCCCACAATGTTTTCAAAAGGCTTCACTTCCAGAGGCGTTAAAAGGCGTCATTGTGCGGTAAAGGGTTAAACTGATAAATTGTGTAACAATGGGTAAGTGGATCATGTAAGAAAAGTGATTGCTAAATTCTGACAGGCCAGGCACTATATCTTAATCGCTTTGGTACATGAAATGTTTACCGATTTCTATTTTTTAATTTGAAATTTTCAGGCAAAGTTTTTTTCACCCGCTGTCTAAAATTTAGTAAAAAAAAGTAGTCAAGCATCTTCTGGCTACAGCTTCGCCCAAATTGCCTAGATTCTTGGACCTTCTGATGCAGAGTTATATGCTAGTCATGTTCAATTTTATACATTACACATCATGTCATTAATTCTTTACCAAACGACAAAATTTTGGACCCCACAAAATTGAAAGCTTTGGCAGACGATAAATCAAATGAGGCTCAAATGATGATTTCTGTCTTTGACAGAGAAGAAAACATTGTGGAAAAACGAGAAAATGCTGGTTACCAGCATTTTCCCCCTTTCCCACAATGTTTCCAAAAGCCTTCTGTTTCAAGGTCGTTAAAACTCGGGATTGTGTGGTAAAGGGTTAAGATTGATTATTTTAATTGTATGGTGTTCAACGCCATTTTCAACACAATTTCAGTTACATCGCAGCAGCCAGTGCACCTATCCATGCTTTCCTGGAGTTTCTGTTACCAGTACTCCACACAATATTCTTTCCAAGCCACAGGCTGCTTTCCCGCAAAACCATCGTCCAAAAAATGGTCATCAATGAGAGAGGAATGAATCCTGTCACTGTGACTATCATCAATGCTTGGAAAGAAATTGGCCGAGCCAGGGATCAAACCAGCGACCTCCTGTTGTAACGGGTTAAGAAGGAGTGCACTGAGGCTACAAAAGTCTGGGAGTTATAAATAAACAAGGGCTCTTGAGACACAACAATTGATCTTTCTGGGGCCCTTAGCCCTTATCCTGCTAAATAAGTGAAAGGAAACTTTCAAGTAAATAGTACATGTAAATGTTACCAAATGTTGCTATTCCTTTTTTTTGGGGAAAAATATCTCCTTATCGGACAGTGTAGATCCAAGATCAGACTGTATGTTCTGTACAGTCTGATCTTGATCTAAACTTTCTGCAAAAGGTCTGAGTCATGCTAAGCAGCCTAAGGGTTAATGAAGGACTAGCTGGAATCCTACAATCCCATGGACTAGAAGCAACACTGAAACTCTTGGAAAACAATGCACATACACAGCGTAACTATATCAGCTTCAGAAACTGCATAGTAAAATGCATTACAGCTGGCATTCAATATAACAACTTCATTCAACCCAATACATGTACTATAAATGCTAGTTTTATGCTAATTATCAAGAGGGCCTGAGACCCGCTACTGGGCATGAACCAATGATTATGTTGATATGTTGGCATCTGAAAATCAATTCATAAGAAAATTCCTGACCTGATCATGTTTACAGGAGAATGCTGGTTGGACTTAGTGACAAACAGAAATGAACATACTATCAGGATCAAAAATACAGTGTATATTCTTCTACCATATTGTCAATAGAGCTAAAAGAATTAACCACATTGGATTTGAATCCTTATTTTAACTGTATAGCTTATACATGAATGGTGCATGGATAGTGTTTTGGCAATAGGAGGTTTAACCCTTTACCACACAATCCCGACTTTTAACGACCCTGAGGAAAAAGCCTTCTGAAAACACTGTGGGAAAAGGAGGAAATGCTGGTAACCAGCATTTCCTCCTTTTTCCACAATGTTTTCTTCCCTATCAAAGGCAAATTCTACCATTTTAGCCACAATGAAATTGTAGTCTGCAAATGCTTTCAATTTGGACAAGTCTACATTTCTGTTGTGTGGTAATGTATCTCCATGATGCATTATGCCAAGCCCCGTAGCTCAGTCGGTAGCATACAGGACTTGAGAACAGGAGGTCGCTGGTTCGATCCCCGGCTTGGCCAATTTCTTTCTGAGGATTGATGATAGTCATTGCGACAGGATTCATTCCTCTCTCACCGCTGACCATTGTTTTGACAATGGTTATGTGGGAAAGCAGCCAGTGGCTTGGAAAGAACATTGTGCGGTGTACTGGTAAATAAAACTCCAGGAAAGCATGGATAGGTGCACTGGCCGCCGTGATATAACTGAAATAATGTTGAAAACCATTGTTTTGACAATGGTTATGTGGGAAAGCAGCCAGTGGCTTGGAAAGAACATTGTGCGGTGTACTGGTAAATAAAACTCCAGGAAAGCATGGATAGGTGCACTAGCCGCCGTGATATAACTGAAATAATGTTGAAAACGGCGTTAAACACCATACAATCAATCAATCAACCATGATGCATTATACCAAGCAAGTAATCATATAATTATGGATCCATAAAATCTGTTATTCTGACAACTAACTGAATCATGTGGTAGACTGGTTCTTTGATCTGCAGAAAATTACCAATAGCAAAAAGTTTCGACCCAAGTCAGCTTGTGCAGTCTGTGATATTTTTTGTAGATGTATTAAATCTCCTTTTCACAGAGCATGGCTCATTTATAAAATAATGTTCCAATTTCAAATGAGCCTCCACCCCCTCCCCCATTAGATTTTCCTCACAACATGACAATATTATATTCTTGCTGCTTAACTCTTTATCATACGACAAAAATAGACTTGTCTAAATTGAAAGTCTTTGCAGACGACAAATTGAATGTGGCTCAAATGATGAAATTTGTCTTTGACAGGGTAGAAAACATTGTGGGAAAAGGAGAAAATGCTGGTTACCAGCATTTTCTCCTTTTTCCACGTTTTCAAAAGTCTTCTTCCACTGGGTATTAAAACTCAGGATTGTGTGGTAAAGAGTTAAAAAAGAGTTCTTTGAGAAATCAGCTTCTTACAACAACCAAGGTAGGCTCATTTCAGTGAAGTTAGATCAAAAGTGGTTCACAACTTTAGAGGAGATGTCTGAGATAAAAAGTTCACATACTAACGCAGTCATATGGATGGATACATGATGAACACTGGGTTATGACATAAACTGTACTGATCAATGGCTTGTAGAGCTAAGAAAAACAAATGGTCCTGTATAGCTCCCCTTCCTTGTAGAGAAGTGATAATCCTTCTCACTCAGATGAAAGGTATGTAGCTTGACTATATGGGGTTTTATAAAAAAATCTGCCTTACGGGCATACATTCAACAGAACTTAGATATGAACTCTGCTCTGAGAAAAGGGGACTTAATGCATTTACGAAAAGTATCGACCCATGTCAGACTGCAGCGCCCGCACAGGCTGACCTAGGTCGAAACTTTTTGTGTTTGGTAATTTTATGCATATCAAAGGATCAGTGTACCTCATGATTCAGTAGGTTGCTATACAAAATGGATTTTATTGATCCATAATTATGTGACTATTTAGTTGGTAGCATGCATCACAGAGATACATTAAACCTCCTTTTCACAGAGAATGGCTCTTATACAAAATTGCATGAGATAGCTATGCTATACAAGTATCTAACATGTTTTACCCATTACCATATGGCTATTTTTAGACATACCACAAACTAGTATATGTGACATAAAAGTAAAACATAGGAAGGAGAGCACAGTATCTTTTTTTAACAATCTGATATACAGGGTAATCGTTGTTTTGGTGTATGGTCAAAATTTCTTTCATCGAGAAAAAAAGCAAGGCCCATATTTTAATGAGTGGCTTTTGTAAAAATATAGCCTTTGCTTTTCACTTGAGGTAAGAAATTTCAATCATACAATGAAACAAACAATTATCCTATTTCTTTTATGCTCTTCACCGAGAAGACAAGGATCTATCAGAAAAATTACTATATTCTTCCATTTCATTTATGGTGAATTCCTTTAAAAAGATCATCATTATTGAATAGTTCCTCAAAAATTAAGTTTTCCAGAGAATCAACCATTTTTGAAGAGCTAAGGTAGACCGATCTTTTTCCAATGGAAAGCCAAAGGAGTTAATTTTTTTTATACGAGTAATGGAGGTAAGCAATGGGGGAGGTAGTTCCATCAAGAAAGAATAAAGTCACTAGTAAATTAGAAAAACAACGGAAATTTTAAATTGTTAGATTTCTATAAAACATTGAAAAGCATAAAAGAAATGCTTGTCACAAATCAATGCTCTTTTCGCTCCTATATTTTCTACAAACTGTGTTTGTATGGCAATGGGTAAAACTTTCCACAACCACCTCAAACAGGATCACCATATGGTGGTATTGGAGCAGCAGCAATGGAATATTTTGGTGGAGCAATAAGGATCGGCTGAACACTACCACCCATGCCATCATTTACTTCAATACTACCAGCAATGTTACTGTCCACAGAAAAACGATGGTGGTGATGAGGGAGTACAACCATTTCATATGCCGGTGGTGGGTCTGTAAATGGGGGACCATTCAGCTGATCTTGTGATGGTGTGTAGATGACTGCAAGTAAATGAATAGAAGAAATCGGTTGTTTTAACAGAGAGAAATAAGTAAAAATGAGCAATAACTCCCTGTCTACTAGTTAATATCAAAACATTTGGCAATGGCATTTACTCTTTACCACACAGTTTCTAGTTTTTACAATCTTGATAGAGAAGAGTTCTGAAAAAAAATGTTGGAAAAGCAAGTCTTAACGATCCTGAGTGAGAAGAGTTTTGCAAAAACCGGTTTGAAAAGGAGATAATGCTGGTAATTTTCTCCTTTTCCCAAAATGTTTTCTACTCTTTCAAAGACAAATTCCATCATTAACCCTTGACCACACAATCATGTGTTTCATAGACCCAGATGAACAACCAGGCTTTTGAAAACACTGTGGGAAAAGGAGAAAATGCTGATGATCAATTTTTTCTCCTTTTCCCAGTATGTGTTTAACTCCTTCAAAAACAAATGCATAATTTGAGCCACATTTGATTTGGCATGTGCAAATGCTTTCAAATTGGATGTGTACAAAATTTCTTGTATGGTAAAGGATTACCTCTTAACTAAACGACAGTACATGTATTTTAGACCAGTCCAAATTGAAAGCATTTGCAGACGACATATTAAATGTGGCTTAAAACATAAAATTTGTCTTTCAAAGGGTAGAAAACATTGTGGGAAAAGAAGAAAATGCTGGTTACCAGCATTTTCTTCTTCTCCTACAATGTTTTCAAAAGGCCTCTTTCTCGTGGTTGTTAAAAGTTGGGATTGTGGGGTAAAGGATTAAGCAACAATGAATGTTGGCTGCAAATGTTTTCAATATTGATGAGTCTAAAATTTTGTCATCTGGTAAAGAGTTATCTTTTTACCAGATGACAAAAGTTTACACTTGCCTATTTTGAAAACATTTGCAGACAACTAGCAACATGTCTCAAATGATGGAACTTTCCTTGGGGGAAAAGGAGAAAATGCTGTTCTCCTTTTCCCACTTTGTTTGTAAAAAGCTATTTTTCAATCAGTCATTAAAAGTTGGACTGTGTGGTAAAGGGCTAAAACACTACCTGGGTGTATCAAACTATTGATGATTATTGCACAGAAAATACACCAGGACCAGCCTACATATTTTCAAAGGCTCATCTTGCTCTGAACTCCTTCTCTACTTATGGTTTCAGTCACATAATTCCTATAATGCTATAGAACTGAACAAAATTCTTTTTTGGGAATAGTCTACACTGTAAAGTCGACAAAATACATGTATCAGTTAGCTCTATACCAGATGAGAAAAATTTAAGACTCATCCATATTTAAGACATCTGCAATCTAAATATGGCTCAATAATGGCATTCAATACAAATCTGCCCTACAGCAGGGCTGTACCAGCACAGATCGGTAAACTAGGAAATTATTTATTGACTAAATTCCATGCTGGTTGCAACAAAATTCATCTCATTAACCCTTTACCAAACAATCCCATTTTATGACCCATAAAGTGCCTTTCACAACTGAAGTTGCCTTTGCTGCAGTGTAGATAAAGATCAGACTGCAAAAAACATGCAGTCAGATCTACACTGTCCGCTTCGCCAAGACATTCTGGAACAGAGAAACCTTAAAATTGCAAATATATTGGTATAATTTCTAGTTTGAAAATGTCCTCTGGCTTCAGTAGATGCTTAACCCTTTACTGCGCAATGATGCCTTTTGACGCCCCTGGGAAAGAAGCCTTTTAGAAAACATTGTGGGAAAAGGAGAAAATGCTGGTAACCAGCATTTTCTCCTTTTCTCACAATGTTTTCTACCCCATCAAAGCAAGGTTGCACCATTTGAGCCACATTGAAATTGTCGCCTGCAAATGCTTTCAATTTGGACAAGGCTAAAGTTTTGTTGTGTGGTAAAGGGTTAAAGGGTTAGCAGACCTGAGGAAGAAGGCTTTTGAAATCATTGTGCGAATATATAGGGAAATGCACTGTCTCATTTTTGCACTAGTTTTCTACCTTTTCAGAAACAAATCTCTTCATTTCAGCCATAATTATTTCTTTTGTTGTCCGCATTTTAAAATGCTTACACATTAGACAAGTCTAATATCTTTATTGGTTGGTAAAAAGTTAAGACAATTCTAATGAGCACCAACAAAACTGATGTCAGTGAAGAATACTTTTTCAATATCCAACATCTCTTTACCGAATGATCAAATTTTAGACTGTTCCAAATTGAAAGCATCTGCAGATAACATGTAAAATTTAGCTGAAATGATGGTACATGTAATTGACTGTGTAAGAGTAGAAAACCTTGTGGGGGAAAAAGAAGAAAATGCTGGTTACAAGCACTTTCTCCTTTTCTCACTAGAGTTTCAAAAGGCTCTTTCCTCAAGGTCGTTAAAACTCAGGATTGCGCAGTAAAGAACATAAGAGAATAGAACAGAACTTAATTTCACTCAAAAGGTACATATAGTACAACTACAAGATTTGAAAACAATATTTCGAATAAAGAAAAAACAAATAACAGTTCTGGTAAATGACAGAAGTAAAGAGTGGAAAAAAAGGGGAGAAAGGGAGACACAAGTCAAAAGGGTTTACATAAGAACATCACATGGTATATGTATTATGTCAGCAGGCCGATAAAATATACCGTAAGGAGGTGTCATCTCGAAAATGTCTGGCCCATAAGATGGACTTCCTTAATATGGAATGAATATGGGTGCATTTTCTAATACCACTTTACATGTTTTGACATCGATACATAAATATTTTGATAATCAAATATGACGTTCCTCCATCAAGTCCCAATACTGAGTTCTGGTTTAGGAACAGCATGCCTAATGATTAAAGTGAGTTTGGCTGATGACCACTTTACAGTAAAATAAACAAAAATAAGATATTGCACTTCTGTGAAGCTCCTTGCCAAACCCTCTCCTAGAGAGTTAAATCCTAAATAATGAGTAATTGTGGTTAAGAATACTTTACATACTTGAGCATGTGTGAAAGCATGCCTCGGGTGGATGATTGACAGGTTGTCTACCCTCCTGTACTCTCCATTTGCGGGATATAAAAAGTCTTCCCAGAATTGCAGTTCCAACAAGTATAATCAAACCACAAACTATATCATAATAGAAAAAACAAAAATTAGCAGTATCATGGTAATGATTCAATGTCATCAATAACCATACCGATAAAACCTTCATGTTGATGACATGATTATTCTTTTCCATTTTGAAAATTTCTTGCATGTGCTTTACCCAACTAGACATTCCCAACTTTAACAATCCCAAGGAAAAAGACCTTTGAGAACATTGTGCTAAAATGAGAAAATGCTTGTGACCAGCATTTACTCCTTTACTCACAATGTTTTCTACCATTTCTGAGACAACTTTTTATCATTTGAGCCACATTTCATATGTTGTCTGCTAATGTGTTCAAGACCAACACCCTGAACTCTTGTCAGGAAAAGTGTTAAGGATTGTTTGTGATTTTCAGCAAACCATCAATTCTTAAAATTTCATTGTACTGTGTGGCATTAATGAACTGAGAAAAACTATACTTCAGCACACACTGTGTCTATTTCCATGTAAACCCACTTTATGTGGCTTTGCCAGAGTCAGATAGGATATTGAAACAATAGTTACGGTATATAAAACAAAAGCACCCTTAGCTACATTTGCTTTCAGAAATAAGACCGATTTCCAGTGAAAATTCTGAATCAAAAAAGGGGCATAACTGTGTCAAAAATATCTTGATAGTTACTTGTCCACATTGTATGGGTTCCCCTTTTGATAGTTAAGAACTTATCTGAGTTTCAAGTACATAATTATGATATCTTCAGCAATGACAGAGAATCTCTGAAAGATATTATAAAATGTCAAAGATTTCTCACGATGGCAACACAGACAACAACAGGGCTATCACAATATGGTTTACCTAAATGCTTTCTTTGAAAACAGCCAAGCTAACTAGTCAGTTCGAATACCAAACCTTATGGAAGTATGGTTCACTAAATGTGCAGATGTCTCAAGTAAATCTAGTCAACCAATAATGAATCAACAAAAACAATACTCACCCTTAGCAAGCTATTCATAATAAACCCTTTACCTGCCGGTAATAATCCTCAATTGTAACAACGCTGAGAAAGCTAGCTTTTGAAAAGATTGTGGCAAAGGAGAAAATGCTGGCATCCAGTATTTTTTCCTTTACCCACAAGATGTTCAACTCTTCCAAAGACAGCTTTCATCATTTTTGACATGCATAGTTTGTCTTTTGCAAATGCTTTCAATTTGGACAGGTCTAAAATTTTGTTCTTCTGTACAGACTACAGGTTAAGACAGACCAGTGTAAAATCATATTTTCTTAACTTTTTACCACACAATCCCGACTTGTAATGACCCTGAGGAGAAAAGCTTTGGAAAACATTGTGGAAAAAGGAAAAAAATGCTGGTAACCAGCATTTTCTCCTTTTCCCACAATGTTTTCCACCTTACTGAAGACAATTTCCATCTTTTGAGCCACATTTAAATTGTCATCTGCAAATGCTTTCAATTTGGACAAGTCTGCTTCTTTGCAGTGTGGTAAAGAGTTAAGTTGTTCAGAACTTTGATGCTAGGTTTTCTCATTTCACTGTGATGATATTTCAGAAGTTCGGTGAGATGATGGCAATCCAAATCCTCCTAGCCATTTTATCCACTATTAAAGTAAGGACTTCAAATTCCCCCCATTAAACCAAATGAAAGGTATGAAAGGTCTTTAAAATAATCCCCTGAATAATGAATGAAAGCACTTCAAGGTGAAGAAAAAGGACAATACAATGGTGACATTCAAGCAATTTCACCTTTTCCCACATTATTTTCAACAATTGGGAAGATAAATCCCATCATGTGAGCAAACTTAATTTTTCATCTGCAAAAATTTTTAATGATTATAAAAATGACCAGCCCAAAGTTTTTTGTCTGGTACAGATTTAACTACATGTATTAACCAAATGATAAAAAAGTAGACTTGGCCAATTGAGGCATTTGCAGACAACAATTTAAGTGTGGCTCAAAAGATGGAATTTGTCTTTGATAGGGTAGAAAACATTGTGGGAATAGGAGAAAATGCTGGTTACCAGCATTTTCTCCTTTTTTCACAATGTTTTCAAAAGGCCCCTTCCTCATCATCATTAAAACTCTGGGTTGTGTCTCAAACAGTAAACAAATGGAATGTTTTTTAAAATATCCCCCTAAATCCCAAATGAAAGGACTTCAACATGCACAAAAAAAGGAGAAAATCATGCCACGGTAACAAGCCATTTCTCTTTTTCACACATTTTAAACCATTGGGAAGATGAATCCCATCATTTGAGCAAAAATTAATTTGTCATCTGCAAATAATCATGAAAATGACCAGTCCAAAGTTTTTTCTCTGGTACAAATTTAACCCTTTACCAGACAATCCCAAGTTTTAATGACCATGTATGAGAAGGCTTTTGGAAACATTGTGAGAGGAACAGAAAATGCGGGTAATCAGCATTTTCTCCTTTTTCTGCAATGTTTCCTTTTGTATTTAAAACAGAAATCGTCATTTGAGTTACTCTGAATGTTTTGTCTGTATATGCCCGGTCCCATGAATCACTGAAATACCAACGAAACACCTGAATACAATTGAGTTCAGACTACCAATACAAGTATGCAGGATTTTTCTTTTTAACAGAAAACATGTTAATCAAAGCATTTATCATTATTGAGAAGAATGATGTTGTTAATATACATTGGTCATTGATTTATGTGGAGAAGAATCACCGTAACACTTGCTTGCCTCATCTGTTATACACCGAAATACCTGTCTTGATTACCACAATCTAGACTAAAGAATTATCAGTATCACATTATTACTTATATTATAGTTATAATTACTATTTCTTTGGATAATAAACACACACAAAAGAAAGTGCTAATGCACTTCATATACGAACGAAGTAGACCCAAATCAGAAATTGCATGATGTAGGTCTCTGATCCACCAAAACGCACAAGTACCGTCCGTTCTGTTCTGCTAAAGTGAAGCGACCATAAATGAAGGTGTTCTGCTGATATACTGTAATCCCACTTATTTGATGCGTAAGTTTGTCATTGTCATTTTTAAAGTCATTTGGTTATCATTCATAATCTTATGATATCGGTGAAATTATAATTGTCTTATCAATTTACACTGGAAACATGTTAAGAAGAGGGCCATGACGGTCCTAAATCGCTCACCTGAAATGCAACTCAGCTGTCATTGTTATGGCCACTTGCCTGTTTTTTGCTGGAATGTTTTAGTTTTGAAAATGATTCATCCATATGAAGTAGACCCAAATCAGAAATTGCATGATGTAGGTCTCTGATCCACCAAAACGCACAAGTACCGTCCGTTCTGTTCTGCTAAAGTGAAGCGACCATAAATGAAGGTGTTCTGCTGATATACTGTAATCCCACTTATTTGATGCGTAAGTTTGTCATTGTCATTTTTAAAGTCATTTGGTTATCATTCATAATCTTATGATATCGGTGAAATTATAATTGTCTTATCAATTTACACTGGAAACATGTTAAGAAGAGGGCCATGACGGTCCTAAATCGCTCACCTGAAATGCAACTCAGCTGTCATTGTTATGGCCACTTGCCTGTTTTTTGCTGGAATGTTTTAGTTTTGAAAATGATTCATCCATATGACAATACCAACAATCAGAGCAGGTAAGAAAATGATAGTCGAAATTATAGGCCCTAGAGTGTAAACAATGGAATTGTCATCAAGATTTCCCTCTTTATCTCTATGTGAAATCCGAGACCCAACAAAATATGGCTAATTTTCACACCAGGGCCATACTTTTACATGTTTTGGTAGAGGGCCACTAGATGATGCTACATGCCATATATGAAAGCTCTAGCCCTTACGGTTTGGGACAAGAAGATTTTTAAAGATTTCCTTCTTTATGTCTATGTGAAATCTGAGAACCCACAACATAGGACCAATTTCCACACTAGCGCCATTATTTGAAGTATTTTGGTAGAGGGCCACTAGATAATACTACATGCCATATATGAGAGCTCTAGCCCTTACGATTTGGGACAAGAAGATTTTTAAAGATTTCCTTCTTTATCTCTATGTGAAATCCGAGAACCCACATTATAGGGCCATTTTCAACACTAGGGCTATTATTTGAAGTATTTTGGTAGAGGACCACTAGATGATGCTACATGCCAAAATATGAAAGCTCTAGCCCTTACGGTTTGGGACACGAAGATTTTTAAAGATTTCCTTCTTTATGTGAAATCCGAGAACCCACAACATAGGGCCAATTTTTAATACCAGGGCCATAATTTGAAGTATTTTGGTAGAGGGTCACTAGATGATGCTACATGCCATATATGAGAGCTCTAGCCCTTACGGTTTGGGACAAGAAGTTTTTTAAAGATTTCCTTCTTTATCTCTATGTGAAATCTGAGAACCCACAACATAGGGCCATTTTCAACACTAGGGCCATAATTTGAATTATTTTGGTAGAGGGCCACTGGATGATGCTACATGCCAAATATGAAAGCTCTAGCCCTTACGGTTTGGGACAAGAAGATTTTTAAAGATTTCTTTCTTTATCTCTATGTGAAATCCGAGAACCCACAACATAGGGCCATTTTCAACACTAGGGCCATAATTTGAAGTATTTTGGTAGTGGGCCACTAGATGATGCTACATGCCATATATGAAAGCTCTAGCCCTTACAGTTTGGGACAAGAAGATTTTTAAAGTTTTTTCTTTCGGTTGCCATGGCAACCAGAGTTCTTCATGGAATTCAAATCTTTGAAGTATTCTGAGAGTGCATCACCTAAGGATCATTTCTGTGAAGTTTCATTGAAATCTGATTGGCGGTTTCAGAGGAGAAGATTTTTTAGTAATTGTTTACGGACGGATAGACAGACAGACAGACAACGGGCATTGACCGATCACAATAGCTCACCCTGAGCACTAAGTGCTCAGGTGAGCTAAAAACCAGATTCAAAATGGCTGCCGGTTGTCTAATTTGGTGATTTTTTTTAATGTCATTTGCCAAACATAAAAATGAAAACTTTTTTTCCCTAGTATACTTCTGGACAACCTTTGTGCAAAAGCTACTGTAATGAGATTGCAGAGGTACAATTTCTGAATCGACAAAATTTAGTACTGTACTTCGAGTTGGTATTTCGGTGGACATTTACAGTATGGGTAGGCTATTCCGGTGCACAATTTTCAGGGCAGGCTTCAATGGCATGTTGATATGTATTAGGTTTTAAACTAACCCTCCTTCATCAATGTAACTACACAAGTTTGAAGTAATGTAAAAAAACCACAACTTCAATCTTCTGAACTCAATGATGAAAAAGAACTGGGATATTTCAATGTTGCAGTGGTATTTCGATGATTCGTCAGACTCGTATTTGCCTTCAATTTGGTCTTGTCCAAAATTTTGTCATTTTTTAAAAAGAAATAACCATAGCTTTTAATCAAGATGATATGAACACCTACCAAGTCCCATGACACACAGCATCACAGTGATTGATGTATTCCCTTTAATGGCATTTCCTATGAAAACACTTCCTAGAATCAACATGATCACACCAAGGAAAGCTGCACATATAAATCCTATCATCATTTGTCGCCAAAGTTTATGGCCCCCTGGCATATTGATCTTGAGATCTGCTGCTGTGCTGTTTCTTTGTCGCTGCACATATTCTCTGTATGGCTGACACTGTGGTCGCTCTGATATGCAGTTTGATGACATGATGCTCTCATAGTACTACTGAATCATATCAGTCAAGAAAATCATTTCCTGTACCTTCTTCTTCACAAAAAATACACCTGAAACCCTGGAAAGAGTAAAAATTCTCTAAGTTGCAATTGGTGATTCATTTGCATCTATTCCATGCTAATTCAAAACAAAACAGTGTGGTGTACGATTGAAAGGGATTAAGCTCATAAACAAGCAACATTTGTACAAATAACTGTAATAAATTGAGAACTTAGGTCCTTATGTTAACCTTACTTCAGATGTATAGTACATTTTATTGAATAAATTCTAACCAAGAATAAATTGAATATTTAAATTTGCTGTTCAAACAGCAACAAAATGATGTAGGAGTCTGCTAAAGCCCCTTTCACAATTGGCTTACAACCAGTTTACGACCGCCTGCAACACTGTTTTAGCAGTGTTGCACAACCACTAGCATGGTGTCTTGTGAGTTGTCACAGTCATTGCAGAGCTGCAAGCAGTTGCAAACGATAGAATTAGACTTTTGAACATGTTCAAAATTCTGACGCGACTGCATGCAATCAAAGTAGTCCCATTTTGTTGCACGAACAGTAGTACGAGCGTTGCACAACATTGCAAACTGCTGCACGACAAGATGCACAAGCTTGCGTGACTTGGATATTGTATTTGATCGTTTAGCTGTCATGCAACACTCATACATCCATCAGAGATTTTTAGCTACCAGTTATATTTTTGTTAATTGCATTTTGAATGTGACTATTAGGCTGTTATTAGACAATTCGCATCACATCATGCAACTGTGTACTACCGCTGTATGATTTAAAGAGACTGTGTGATTATCTTAGAGAGAAAAATCAGTCAACGACTAAAATGATCTCCAATTGGAAGCTGCTTTTGCTAACGTTGTTTGCTTGGTGTTTTTCTGACATTTTGTTCGATCTTTGGAATTCAGTGTTGATCTTATGAGATCCAGATTTGGCCAGGTGTAAATTTCGGCATCTTTTCACGAACACTCATTCAATCTCATGATCATGCAACAGCTCGCATCCCAACTCTAGACCAATCGCACAGTGCCGGGACAAATCTTACGACAATGCCATCAGTCCACCATTTGTATGAGTGATGTCATACAAATCACAGTTACTCCAGCAACACTCCGTGTAAATGCATGATCGTTTGCACCAGCATATGTCTTCTTTCTTGCAACAGTCCCTTCAACTCGCTCTAGCTGAATGACTTCTATTGCATTTGAGAAAGCTTTTGGCCACCCATTGCGATAGTAGTTTTGTTGTTAAAAGTCGATCGTGCGACCAAATTGTCGCACTGCAATTGTGAAAGGGGCTTAAAGGAACCGAATAGACACAATGTGCACAATGGATGTCAAAATGAAAAATAATGTCGTGGTTTATAAATCAGGTGTTATAAATAAGGACTACATGAATTTACACGACTGCTTGTAAAATCTATCGTAGTAAGCGACAGTCGTCATTCCAAGAACACGAAGGTAAGAATAAGAGGTTGACAAGAATTTCAGATCAGACTGTGCCGCTGGGTCATATGGTCGAGGAGATTCATAAAATCCTATCTGTAATAGTTACCTTGATTTACCTGAAGTTAAAATAATTTTAAGCTTGAATGTTTCGACTAAAACTGCAATAAAATTACTAACAACTTTTCTTAATAACTTGCAACTGTTGACAGTCTTGATCGATTCCCTTGACTGGTTAGCTTCATGAAATCTTTGTTTTGAGTACCAGTCTGTACCAAAATAACATTGGGACCAGAAGAACTCGCTCAAAAGACTATTCGTCCAAGAAGAACTCGCAACTTGCCCGCTTACCACTGCTCGTACAATTTCACAATATTCGAATCCTTTTGAATCAATCAGCAGTGATAAGGCCACTGCAGACAAGCTTTAAATATTTGTTAACGGATATCCTCGTCTCATCGTGAGTCACAATTACTTTTTTAATCATCCCATTTTTTAAAAAAATATAATTAAAATTGTATCTAAGCTATTTTTTAAAGGTAACGATAAGTATACATTTTTTGTCAAGAAAGAGAATGTCAGCTCTTTTTTTCTCTTAATTTATTTGCCTACAATGAAACTATGCCGCTTTTGTTGCTTTCAAGCCGTGAAAATGCTGATTAGGTTTACGATAAAGAATAATAAAATGACATACACATATCTTGTGTGCATATGCCGTTAACCCTGAATTGGTGATTTCGTGCATTAAATATAACCTATATAATAAGACGTTAAGAATAGATGGACGAAGACTCGACTCAAAAAAATTGTATTGCAAGTTGGTCAAAGTGAGTGGAAAATTCAGCTCATTTGTTTAAACATGTATCTGTTGCTTGACTTTAAATAC
This sequence comes from Tridacna gigas, assembly GCA_945859785.2. NCBI lineage: Eukaryota > Metazoa > Mollusca > Bivalvia > Cardiida > Cardiidae > Tridacna > Tridacna gigas. The sequence goes on from OX244030.2 coordinate 27,565,968, forward strand.
CAGACCGGAACAAAATTTAAACTCGTTCAAACTGAAAGCATTTGTAGACGACAAAATTATTGTGGTTCAAATAATGTTTTTTTTTTTTTTTTTTTTTTTTTTTTTTTGACAGGGTACAAAAACATCGTGGCATCAGGAGGAAATCAAGACCCTTAAAACATGGGATTGTTTGGTAAGGGGTTAATCACTATTTTTCACGTTAAAAAAAACCATACGCATTCAGTTCGTCTTAAATAATTTTAGAAAGCAAGACCCATTCGATAGTGATTGCACATTTTGTTTATACATACATTTGATTAGCAGACCTCCCACGCAGATAGCCATAAATTCTGGGGGTTGTGACATTTTCTTGAAATCTGCGGGGGGGGGGGGAATAATGGTTTCCATGGGAAAAGTTGAATATAAATGAAATAAAGTACGAGTTTTTTTCTAACACGTGCGTTTCTAATTTGCAGGTTGCCCTGTTTTGATATCATTTTTTTCTGCGATTTCTGCAGACGATAAAAAATTACAGAAAAATCCCCATATGCACGGTGGGTAATCTACAAAACGGAGCCGCTGGCTCCGCCGCTAAAATGTTGTGTTGGTCTTCCGGAAGATCTGTGGCTCCAAATCTGTAGTTCGTAAACAGCCCATCTGTCAGGTAGGTGTTCGGTATTTGCATTTATTTCTCTTCTTTGAACGGTGTTAATAAGAAAAAATGGAATGCTATTCGACCGCTAGTATATTTAACCGCTAAAATACGCAAAGGATACCGAGCAAAGCCTTCGGGATTGTCCGTGAAACGCTTTCTTCCGAGAGGAAACTTTCTGATGGCGACACAAGACAGGTGGTGTTTCTCTTAAACAGATTGCTTATTGAAACTGTTTGGCTGAGCGTTGCTGTTTTAATTGTGTCTAGGTGATAGAGTGAAAAGGTGAGATGACCTGAAAAAAGCACAAGAAAGGAACAGACAAAGGAACAAGGGTTTGCTGAAAGAGGATCTGACCGGAATAGACTGCAAACAAGCAATACACAGGAGAATATAAAGGAACAACTTACTGCAAATTCTTACTCGCAAGTAAGCCAGAACCCTAAAACATGACAGTGAATTTTGCATCTGTTAACCCAGCCCCATCCCCACCTACAATTGGACAATATAATCCCCAACCATATCCCATGACCAACCCGTAAATACACCGGAGCCATGACCAATACTACTAGAATGGCATACTCAGATATTATGCAAAACAAATTCAGCAAGAACTATGACAAACATAAATAACTAATACAAATGTACTTACAAGGTTTACAGAAATAGAAAAGAACGTATCAAAACTGTCAAAAATTGAAAATATTGTAGAAAAAGTGCCAACTGGAGTAAATAACGTGAAAAAAGAAAATGAGAGAATTTCTTCCCAGATGACCGATTTCGAAACATCATGCCTAGCGATGAGTTCTACGTTCGACACATACATTGTAGTCCAGGGAGCGAAATGAAAAAGCAAGTTAATGAGTTGAAATTAATCATTCAAAATCTAGTTCAAAACGTGAAGTAGTGTTGGGTCGATTCCACTGTACCACATCTACAAAGTGGCGATTGCATGATTTTTTAGGTACAGATGCTCTTTGAGACAGCTGCATCTGTTGCGTAATCTGGCATGTATAATTTGAATTTTCCTGTTGCCAAAAAAGTAAAGCCTCCGTGGGCAAGGTTACCTACATTTAAACGGTATTTAAAAGATGACAATGATTCCGCGTTCTTAATTTCATCTGGCTGGGAATTCCATCCATTAATCACAGCTGGCAAAAATGAATGCACTTTTTAAGCGACAATTTACGCACAGCGTATTAATATTTGTCCTGTACAGGATTGTGATGCGTCACAGCAAACAGGTAAAATCTTCGAAGAACATTGACATGCGCTGACAACGCTCCGTAACGCTGAAAAATATAAATGATATATAGCATGTATAAGCAACCCAAGGTCAACGTTGTTTCAAATATTTTTTTCTAAAACCTTTGCACGAAATTCCAAGTAGTAATATAATAATTTCGATGCTAACTGAACGAAAGTATGCCTGCAACTTCCGAGCCACACTACATAAGCGGAGCCAGATGTGTTTTGAGCAAACTTTCTGTGATTTTACTCAGAGACACGTCGGGGGACATTGTGGTTGTTTATCTATCACCTAGACACAATTAAATCAGCAACGATCAGCCAAACAACTTCAATAAGCAATCTGTTTAAGAGAAACACCAACTGTCTTTTGTCGCTATCCGAAAGTTTCCTCAAGGAAGAAATCCTTTCACAGACAATCCCGAGGGCTTTGCTCCGTATCTTTTGCGTATTTCAACGTTAAAATATATTAGCGGTCGAATAGCATTCCATTTTTTAGGTCTAATGGCTGTAAGCCAGCAGAGCTTATGTCATGGCGTGGTTTTGGTCGTCCGTCCGCCTGTCCGTCCGTTAGTCTTTTAATCGTTTACGCGATAAAGTCTTCATTTGTGGTCGGATTTTCGTGAAACTTGCATTTTATTTATCTCATCAATAGCTTGAACCCTATCGATTTTGAAAAAAAATCTGACTATCAGTGTGGAAAAAGTAGCCATTTAAAGTTCAAAATTTCAATTTCTTGTTTACGCGATAACCTCTGCATTTGGGATTGGATTTTCGTGAAACTTGCACAGTTGGTGTATCTCATCAATGGCTTGAATCCTATCGATTTTGAAAAAAACAAGTCTGACAATCAATTTCGAAAAAGTAGCCATTCAAAGTTCAAAATGTCAATTTATTGTTTAGGCGATAAAGTCTGCATTTGTAGTTCGATTTTCGTGAAACTTGCACTGTTTGTTTATCTCATCAATAGCTTGAACCCTATTGATTTTGGGGGGAAAAAAATCTGACAATCGGTGTGGGAAAAGTAGCCATTTAAAGTTCAAAATATTAATTTATTGTTTACGCGATAAACTCTGCATTTGTGGTCGGATTTTTTGTGAAACTTGCACTGTTTGTTTATCTCATCAACAGCTTGAACCGTATTGATTTTGAAAAAAATCTGACAATCAGTGTGGGAAAAGTAGAAATTTATAGTTCAAAATTTCAATTTCTTGTTTACGCGATAAAGTTTGCATTTGTAATCGGATTTTCATGAAACTTGCACATTTGCTTTGTATCATCAACAGCTTGAACCCTATTGTTTAAGAAGAAAAAAAAAAAAAAAAAAAACCTGACAATCATTATGGGAAAAGGAACCATTTAAAGTTGAAAATTTACATTTCTTGTTAACGCATTTAAGTCGCATTTTTTATTAAATTCTTTCTAAACTTGCAAAGATCATTTGTTTCATCAAGGGAGTGAACTCTATTAAGAATGAAGAAGATATAGCCATTAATTTATGAAAAGCAGCCATTTGATGACTTAGTATTGTTTACTCAACACAGTCCACATTATTAGTCGCATCTCTTTGAAACTTGCAGGGATTGTTTAAAGCAATGACTATTGAAATCCTATCAAATTTTGCTGGATTCAAAACAATTGGTTTTGAGAAATTGTACTTCAATTTTTTTTCCACTATTTGTTCAATTCACCATTGTGCCGTCTTAGTGGGTTCAAGCCCAGTTGCAACAACAGCCCCCCCCCCCTTTTTTTTGTGTGTTCGTCTTTTTCCTTTTTGCATCATGAGTTCATAACGTATGCTAGAAAAAAAGCAAAATCAATGTCAGTAGAGCAATTCAGGCCCTCAAGGGCCTTGTTAATACCATTCAAAGAAGACAAATAAATGAAAATACCGAGCACCTGCCTGACAGACGGGTTGTTTACGAGCTACAACTTCGGCGCCACAGGTGTCCCGGAAGACGAACACAACATTTTAAGTGCGGAGCCAGCGGCTTCGTTTTGTAGATAACTCACCGTGAAACAGCCTGATCTCTTAGACCGCAATAGTCCATGTGATAAAGCTGGTAACGGCGCGTCATCAGCACGAACACCATGTATCCGAAAATGACAGTTCAAAATGCTTGACCTTTTTAACTTTAAATGTCTGTGGCTTATTAAGCTAACAAAACACGCCAGAATTTTTAGAAACAATTAAGAACTACGATATCAGTGGACTGCAAGAAATAAAGATGGACGACACTGATTGTTTTTGCATTAAAGATTATACTTTCTACAGTAATAATTGACGTGCTCTAACACACAGAAAATCTGCTGGCACAGGGTTATCGGTTAAAAATAGTATTGCTGCACATACATGTATTAGTATATTGATCATTAAAAGCAAACATGCACTTTGGTTTACATTATTGAATAAATTGACGCAGGCTGCTGATGTTCTCTGTGGTGTACTTTACGCACCCCCAGAAAATTCAGGATACTCTGTCAATGATCCTTACTCAGAAATTAAGGAAGAAATTGATTCTTTAGGTGATAGATTTTCACATTTCTTACTATTTGGTGACTTTAAATCACGCACAAAGGAAAGGACTGGTTATATTGCTGTAAATGAATGCATTCTCCAGTCATTAAATTCGAAAGAATTGATTGAAGAATACAATCAAGAAATTTCATCTTTTGAAAACACAAACATAAATGTAAATTGGAAAAATTTTGATCGATCAATGAATAACCTCGGTTATAAATTGATTGACTTTGCTCGAGAAAATAATTTATTCATTTTGAATGGCAAAACTAAAGGTGACCTCGACGGCAAGAAACGTTAGTACAATCTATTGGTTTTTTTTATGCAGTTTTAGTCTTTTTCGTTATATTGATTGTCTCTCTGTGAGAGAATGTTGTCGTCTTTATCTGATGTTCACTGTCGCGTATCATTATGTACTAGTTTTCGCACGAAATCGCCATGCACTTGCGCACATACAGAAAATATTGAAATAAAAAATATGGAGTTATAATGAAGAAGATGAATTCGATAAAAATGTTTATATAAACAAAATTTTAGATGAGATTTCTAGAATAGCAGGTGATAGTGCAGATTATCATAAAGACATAGATTCTGTCGTTGAAAGTATAGGTAGTTTATTCATGGAGACTGCAGAAAAAAGCTTTAGCACGATAAAGGTTAAATAACCAACTTATTATTGCATACTACATGGAAATAATCCAAGAAATTATTCTGTATTCAGGTTCAAAAACGATTGCAAAAAGGCAGGGAAACAATTTCATAGAGCAATATTGAACCATAAATTACGCAGAAGTGAAATAAATAAGTCAAATCTCAAACAATGCAGTAACATTTATAAACACACGTTATCAAAATATTCTGGAATTGATAGGGAAAACATCACCAATGAAATTAAATAGACAAAGAGTTCTTACCCGCGAAATTTTTGGAAGATTCTGAATTCCGTAAGTCCTCAAAGCAATATAAAGTGCAATATTACAGACTTACATGATTATTTTACAGATAAAAATTCATCATTACAAACTGAGGATAGTTTGCCAGCTTTATACATAAATGATGAGAATTCTGAAAATGCAATAAGTTGTAAAAGAACATGCAACGACATTGAAAATGCTTTGAAATTTTTGAAAAATAATAAAGCGTGCGGTATCGACAAAATACTTAACGAACACATCAAATACAGTTACACGTCTCTAAAACATGTCTAAGTACTACAAATTATTCGATCTTATTTTAGATAAAGGTATTTTTCCAGTCATGGTTTTCTGGCATTATTGCACGGCGACATCAGTCGCAGTCCATATATTGATGGCATATATTGATGGCTTTTTTCTCCATGGATTAAATCCGAACAGAGGTCTCCCTTCAGTTTTCCCAGCGCTATTTCGTCAAATATTTCATTATCTGGATGCTATTTGACAACAAGATATAACTTGCTGAATCTGTGTAAATGCAATTTCCTACGCACAAAAAAAAAAATGTTAATTAACACGACCGAAGCGCTAGATAAATATGTTTTATATACATAGTAAAATTAGTGTTGCACCCCCTGTGTTTTTAACGTTGTTTAATTTTCTGGCGTGAATGATATGAAATGGGTTGGAAATAAGAATCTGGCTGCTGTATCCAAGAACAAACAAGTCAGTTGTCTCTGAAACGGAATGTACTGAGGTATTCCTTAACCTCATGGCAGCAGCTACTGATCGAGCTGTTTCAACCTCTCGTGAGAGGTGTGAGACAAAGACTGCAAGCTGTTTTGCATCCCCCGGGCGGAAGTACGCAATATTGCCTGATTTTGTGTGTCCATTCTCTGCAGGTCACTTTCAACCTGTCGTAAGTTTTGTTTCGACATTAAATTCCCTGTTTTAACCAAACTTAAACGCTTCTCGTTTTTCTTAAATTTGAAAGCAACATCTTGGCAAAAGATTTCCACTTACCATTAGGTCAAGGGATTCCTCGGTTCAGTTCATTTTATGGGCAAAAGAAAAGTCTGTTGGTGTATGCAGCAGCCGAATTCTAATTTCGACCCAATTTTATCTCATTCACGTCAGAAAATCAAACTCGGTAAAAAACACAGGGGGTGCAACACTAATTTTACTATGTATATTTTGCAACTCAACGCCGCATGGTGAAATGGTGAAATGGTTATCTGGCTTGTCGGACCCACAGTGTTGAGTTTAAAAGGCAGACTGCCTCAGAAATTGCAATCTAAATCCACTTTTTTTTGGTGAAATTGTTCTGATACAAAGTCTGTTTCGTCGTGGCTTTATAAATAAACAGAAATAAAAAAACTGAAACAGGAAATAGACGCGTTTTGTTTTTATATGACGTATTAAAAAAAAAAAGAGAGATTTTTGTATTGCTTTGATTGCAAATGTATTTCGACGGTCGATACAAAAACTTAGACTATTTTCGATATTTTCTACTTATATTTTCTGTTCCATTATTCATCTTTTCGGAAACCAGAAAACTAAGGGAGCTTATTCATGTTTAACCTAAAAGGATAGTTTCAATTATTCATTATTTCTATTCAAAGGGTAGTTTCAATTACAGTCTTGAGAACAAGATGAGCTCTCCAATATTTGTAATTTTTCATTAAATTAAAACATCTAAGCGAAAAAAAGAATTTCGTTAAAAAGAAGAAAGAACACCGCGGAAAAAGATCACGCGACATAGAAAAAAAAAAACGCGGGAAGGTCACGTGTCTGTCCTAATGCATATGAGGTTTCTATGCAGCGGCAGTCATATAATGCCTTACATGTTTGTTTACATGTTGTAATATATTGAAATTTAAAGCCAATAAACTATTTGAAAACATTGATGCTGACCTCTCTTGCTTCTTTTTTAAAGAAGCCAACTTGTAAAAACAAAGGCGATTCTACAATCCCTTCAAATTACAGACCGATAACTATTTCAAGCTGTCTGGGAAAATTATTCACAAGTATTCTTAACACACGTCAGGAGTCAGGAAAGGTTTTTCAACTACAAACAACATGCTTTTACTACATTCTTTAATACAGTTAACGTTTAAGTCCAAACATAAACTTTTCTGCGCATTTATCGACACAGTTTTGAGAGACGGTTTATGGTACAACTTTTATCTATAAATATCAACGGTAAATGCTTACGTCTTATTAAAAATATGTACAATGACATAAAATAATGTGTTCGAGTGGGCATTTTAAGTAACGTGCTCAAATATCTTTTCATGCTTAAATGGATTAGGGCAAGGTGAAAATTTATCTCCGATTTTATTTTCGATCTATTTAATTAACCTCCATGACTTTTTCAATTAATCAGGCGTACTTCACGGTGTCAGCATACGTAACGAACTAAACGAGGATTGCAACTTATTCTTAAAAATCTTTGTACTGTTATATGCTGATGACACGGTGTTACTAGGAGACACGGCAGACGACTTGCAAAACGCATCATAAACAAAAATTACTGTGACACATGGAACACGCAGTAAATACAATGAATCGTTTTCTATTTACCCAAATAGAAGGCCAGGAAACTACAATTTTACGTATAATCAGGCGCCAATAGAAACTTTAGATGAATACAAATATCTTGGGATTATTTTAGCCCTTCTGGTACTTTTTATAAAACAAAACAAGAAACTGCAAATCAAGATACTCGAGCGATGTTCAGTTTATTTCGGAAAATTAAGAAAGTCTAAACAAGATTCCCTCCTTTGTAAAGATTCCTTTATAAATTTGGTGCATTAACTTGTATTTTCTTGTTTTTAGACGATAAGATATTGATAAATTTATTGATATTAGCCCAAGTAAAAGACAAGTACTTAGTTCAAATATCACTAAATTTACTGCAAATGCAAAGAAAATGGTATTCAGACTGAATTAAAGAACGGTCACAAATTCTGCATATTCTATTATTTCTGTCAACATTGTTTGTCCTTCCAATTTCAAGCTTATGCGATGCTAGTCTAAACTGTGTGAGCGTTTTTCGTAGCGATTCATTTTTTAAATTAATTGAATCCCGTTCAAACTCAAATCGGTCTTTATAATTACAGTAGTATTCTAATTCAGAAGAGTTAATGATATAACTACTCCATTCTTGTTTAAAATGATCCCTTAGCCGACTTTGTAATAACTTAAAATCAGTGTTATTCAAATTATCTTTATCTGATAGGTATGTTAAACAAGTATTATTCAACGTTTGCTTAACCTTGTTAACCCACAATGAATTTGACTGATTTGCTATTAAGCTTTTTTCGTTATTTATTCTTGACACAAGGCTTGCATTACTACAACTCATGCTTAGAAACGTCAAAGCTATTTTACCCGGTGAAAATTTGATTTATGTTGCCTGGATTAGTGTAATCACTGGTATGTAACCTTTCAGTAGTACGAATGTGCCTTTAGAAATTCCTGAATGATTTAAAATTTATGATAAATTAGCGATCTATGTATGCACAACTTCACAAAGGTTTTAAATCTGTCCATTGCAAATAGAATTTTCATTAATATATAGCATACCATACAGAGCAATGACCATTGCGTTAAGCCTGTAATCTACGTTAGCTTCGCAACTCTTGTGTTTAAGTCAGAAACGAAATTCTGTTATGGTGGTCAGTAAGATGAACAATGGCACAGCGTACCAGAATGGAAGAGGAACAAGTTGGTTCTCAATTTTACAGAAACTAGATCTAGTTCAAAGATACCCCGAAAGCAATCTGCGTTATGAAATCTACGTTAGTACGAAATATATAGCATGGCCTAAATTTCTATGTACGCTTCAAAAACAACTCGTAACGGATAAACTAATACCGGCTCTCTTATACTCAGTGACCTCCCTTTCGTAGAATTTACTCCATTTACCGTGTAGAAAACTGCAGACAGCTTCAAATTTGTATAATAAGGTGCATCTTTTCTACATATTATTATTTTACCCCAATATTGAGCCAAGTTCTAAGTCAGCCCATTATAATTATTTAAATAAGTTAGTGAATTTATTTTAGGTGTTTAAATGGTTCTATCTTTGATAGTGAGTACAGATGAAACTTGAGAAGGGGTAACGTAGATTACCAAGTATTATAACGTAGTTTACCAAACTTAGACATCAGCTTCACTTTGAAAAGACAACAAAACATGAACTTTTCAACGTTTCATGTTCCCTCACACACTAGTAAAACCCATAGTCAACATAAGAAAGCCTGGGAAAAGTGGAAAACGGCCAAAGAAGGGCCTAGAAATCTGGAGCCCTGAGAGTAGATAAGATAAGGCCGATCCTAAAACTTTTTTGCCGCGCAACATCATTTCCCCATTTTTTTTTCTGCTTAATCAACTAAAACCTTAAACAAAATATAACAATTTTATGTAACATTAACATGCTCATAAAATGACTTAACAAGCACAACATATTAACTCCATAAAACAAATTAACAAATCCTTTTTTTAATATTTTTTTACTTAAATCAAATTTTATTTTTCTTTTTTTCTTTTTTTCTTTTTTCCAAAAATTTGAATTAAAAAGCTAGCCAACCAGCCACGCGCATTTATCAACCAACCAGCCAACCAACCAACGCACCATTCCCTCCCCCTCCCCCCTCCACCACAAAACGTCTAGCCATTCCCTCCCCCCTTCCCCCCTTCCCCCTGCGCAAAACGATCTCCACGCGTAGTTTGTCAGTTGCCAGGCTTATGAATGATTGATTGCCTTAAGATTTTACAAAAAAATATGAGCAAACGATACAATTACGAAAATATTAACCCAGATGTTGAGAGTAAGGGTTTTTTTATTTATAAAAATTTACTTAAATAAATTTTTTTTTTTTTTTTTTTTTTTTTTTAAATTTTATGAGAAAATTTTACGAGAAAATTGAAAAATAATAAAATGAAGGTGCAATATATAGGGAAAAGATGAAGAAAGTTTTAGAGAAATTGACGAAACAAGAGAGAAAAAATTTAAATAGATGTTTAGATGATAGAACACCAATATTTTTAAAAGGGTCGGTATTTAATGAAAAAACGGCAATATCGCTATTTTTTTTAAAACCTTGTAATGAGTTTAGAAATTTTAAAAGAGTACTAGCAGCAATATATTATTCAATTAGTAGAGAAAAAGTAAGAAATAAAAAAGAATTTAGTATAGATATTAATTTCGTAAGAGGTGACATTTCCAACTCTGAAATAAATAATTATGAAATGGTACGAAATGGATTTAAAGAATCATATATAATAAAATCGAATGAGCCTTTTTCTCCAAAAAGTTTATTTTATTTAGATATATTAACAAAAATTTATACCTCTACTGAATTATTTTTATATTTAAAAGATGGTAACTTTTGTGAAGAACAACCTAAAAACATTAACAATGGTTGCAAATTTAAATCAGCTAGCTGTGTTGTTTGTTTTGAAGCAGCACCAAATATACTTTCTGTTGATTGCGGTCATATACCTATTTGCTATGTTTGTTTTACAAACTTTAATTATGTTAAAAACTTTAATATTAAATGCCCCCTATGTAAAACTGAAAATTATGTAATTAATAAAATATAAATATTTAATATTTTTACTATATTAAATATTTTAACGCGTTTTTGGTCTTGCTCCTTGTTGCTCATATTTTTTTCTTTCTTCTTCAGGTATTCATCATTCCCCCAAGCTAGTGAATTTATATTATCCTCTAAAATATATCTTTTATCATCTACATAACTTAAAGCTTTTTTATTTACTACCTCGCTAAATATTTCGTGTTTATGCGATCTAATCACTGGCATTTTTCTAAAAATGTCCTTTTTCTCAAACAAGCATTTTTTATAAGTCTCTAAATTTAACTCATGTTTTACGATAGAGTTTTTTACGCCTTTGCATTTCTTTACTTCCTCACTTTTTCCCTCCTGTAATATCGGTAAAGTTGCAAAACTATACGTTTTAGCACCAATACCAGCGAACTCTGTCATAATATCACCTTTTAACTCATCTTTAAACATGCCTAAAACTTTTTTATTATCCTCGCTATATAACGGGTGATTTTTAGGGTATTCACTAGTATCAAACATATCAGCGATATCATTAGCAATATCCTTATAAAAATCGTACGTATCGATTTCTAAAATAAAACTATCCGTATCCATATAGCATTTTGTAACTTTTTCCCCATATTTTTGCTTAAAATATTTATAAAAAGTATCATACATATGAATTTTACTAATATCTAAAATACTCATACCTAAATAAACCAGTTTGTTATATTTTACATTCGTTTTTTTCATATGTACCGCTACTAAGTTTTCGCTAAGAATTGTAGTATGATTATAATTAGGCTTAGCAACAAGTTTTTTAAAACGCTCGCAATTTTCCGAGCTAACCAATTCTATAACTTGACGTTTTCTTAAATTTTCCATTGTCTTACCAAAAACGGAATTCATCATTAACTTAAAAAAATTTGTTTCAAATTTATTTTTAGCCTTTTTTCTTAATTTTATAATTTTATCTATATATTTTTTAATAGCATAATCTTCATCAAATTTAATTCCTCTATGAATCTTTTTAATTTTTAAGCCTAATTCCAAATAAGTTTTTAAAGTTTCGTGGTGTATTACATAATTTTTTTTATCGTTTAAGTTAGAAATTAGCTTTTCTACTTTTTCTACTTTAATTTTTTCTGGTGCTAATGGATAATTATCGTGAAATTTTTGCAGCTCTTTAGGATAATGTAAATCAACTTCTAAAATACACGGTAAATTTTTCCATTTTTTTAAATCTTTTTCAGTCATCCAACGAAAATTATTAAAGGGTAATTTATGGCTCATTGCCCACGGATAAAGACTATTGGCATCCACATAAATTAAATATTTCGACGGCTTGCTCGGATCATATGCGTCGCCCATATATTTATTATTTGCCTCAGCGTATCTTTTTGCACAAACGGATAAACCGCCTCTTATTCCGTTTTCTATCATTAATAACATATCTATGTCGGTTAAAAGATCAAATTTGGATTTAGTTTCTTTTAACATCGAATCCAATCCAAGCCCCGGTATAGTAAAATACCAAGAAGGATCTAAATCGAAATTTTTTAAACAAAGATCCCCAAAATTTTCGAAAACATCCGCTAAAAGTAAAACGTCTATTTTATTATATAACGCTAAATAATCAGCCATAGTTTTGCATTCAAATACTTTCCAAACTTTTAAAGCATGAGCATAATCTTCATCCTTAATTTCCTCTTTGTTTAGACTGGAATAAAACGCCTCTTTTGGTGGCAACTCAGTAACTTTTAATTTTTCTAAAGAATCCAACCACTCATAAGGGAAAAAACCTTTTTTTCTAACCAGCGGTATCAATTCTTTAGGGAAAAATTTAGATAAAATATTAAATTGATCATCGCTTAAATTTTTTGCGAGCGTTTCGAGGCTGGAACTTATAAACTTAAAACTATCTATAAACCTAATTTTATGCGTAATATTAGACCCAACTTTTAAATATTTAGAAAATGAAATATATTTTTCTTCACTGTTTGGTATGCAATCAATTCGGCCAGCTGTTTCCCCAAAATTTTTTATAAAAAGATGAGAATCATACCCGCTTAGATTATGAAAATAAACGGGGGTAAAATTTGGATTTCTAGCTCTTAAATTACAGCGCGTGTGAGCGGCCCCTCTAAATTTACCGGTAAAATGACAATGATCGATAACTTTATAATTTATTTCTTTTTGCTCGCTGCGCTTCGCTGTTTCTTTTTTCTTTTCTTTTTTTGGCTTTGCTCGCTGCGCCTCGCTGGGTTCTTTTTTTTCTTCTTCCGTAAATTCTACGTCACAAATCCAACATTTTGCTGCGTTTTTAAATTCCTCTAATTCTTCTTTCGTAATTTTTAATTTTCTTGGATTTTGATAAAAATTTTTATGAACTTGTTCTATATCCGCTTTTATCGTTTCTGTAAATTTTTCCGCTGCATTTTCTCCCACGTATTTTTTTACGATTGGTCGACTTACTTCATCGTTTAAAAAAACGATAGCATAATAAAAGCTAATTGGCTCGTGTTTGTGCGTTTTCATCGTATTTTTTTCTTCTTGGTTTTCTATAGGTATTAATAGACTTTCAAAATCACCATAAACAACAACGGGAACTTTAATTTTTCTGTAATGATTTGTAAATTTTATAGGATCATCATCAAATCCAGGCATTATTATATTTACAGGCTCGTGAATTTTACAAGATTTTTTATGATTTTCTAAAAGATCCTCTCTACCAAACGCGTTTAAACATCTTTTACAAAAAATTTTTTTATGTTGATTTCTCGATATTTGGCTACTTAACAAATGACTAAAATTTTTTATTAAAACATAATGGCTATTTTCCTCTTCTGTCATATATAATAAATCTATATGCTTAGCTTTTTCTTCTTTCGTTATTCTTAAAGGATAGAAAATATATTTTTCTTCTTCTGTATCAAATTCATAACCATAAACATTAACGCTAATTTCAGGATTTTGTTTTTCAAATTCACTAATGTCATGTAATGAAACGGGGTAGGAAATACCACTCATATTTAAACTATTTTCCTTTGCTTTTAAATCTTTATCGATTCTTCCCGGGTTCTCTTCCTTAGGATTTAACCCCCTTAAAGAAGACCATAAAAAACATTTACCGTCTCTATTTTGCATATTAATACAAGCTTTTTTATCAGCTATAAATTTAGGTAGTGGCATCCACCCACCTGCTCTTATAGGGTCAAATTTATCCGAATGAAGTTTTAAATGCCCAATACTGTGAAAACTCCAACCACTACCGAGCCTTATAAAATTGATAAAATTCTCTAAAATTCTTTCAGCCATTGTATCATATAATTCTTCCTCGTCATCTCCTTCTAAGTTAATAAAATTTTCATCGCTAGAAAATTGCGCGGGTACAGTATGTTCCACATCATCAAACCTATACATAAAACATTTTAAAACCATTTTTACTTTTGCACCTCTATTGCTTCTTATCACTTTTATCATTGTTTCCCTACATTTCTCTAAAAACTCAGAAGGTTCACTAACGGGAAACCCTTTAATCTTATATTGTGTTGCCCAACCTTGTAAAGATGATTTACTTTTTATCACTGTTATAGTTATAGTTTTTCTCGGTCTCCATGGTTGTGGTGGTTCTCTAACAGGCGGTGGACGTGGAGCTTGCAGAGGAAAACGTTCTCTAAGATTTGAAGTAATCTGATTTAAAACTTGAGAAATTTGCTCTTCTGGAACATTACCGGTTAGCCAATTAGTAAAATTAGATACTCTTCTTCTAACACTCTGAGGAATTACAGCTGTAGCAGCCCTTCGAGCACCGCTATATAAATTAGATGCTAGCCATTGGCTACCATCTGTTAATCTGTTGATAAATCTTCGTGAAAAAGAATTCATCGCCATAATTTTTTTAAATAAAATAAATTTTCTTAATTCAAATTTTATTATTTCTTAAAAATAATAAAATTAAAGAATATCAATTCTATATTTACTATTCCAAACCCTACCATTCCAATTTTCTATCGTTTGAGGGCATCGATCAATAAATTTACTTGCCTTGTAAATTGATGGAAATGTTGTTTCTTCTTCAGTTTCAACATCCTTTAATATTACCGTTTTAGGATTTTTACCTATATCTTTTAATCTATCATAATTAGGTACTTTCTTAAGTGGTATTGCTTCTTCAGGATACAATCCATGCTCTTTTACTGTATCAATAAATTTCTTTTTATCCCAGTATGAATAAAACTTAATATCGTTTTCTTTTAAAATCTTTTTTAAATCTGCAATCTTTAGCATTTTATATAACATAAAAATTTACTTAATACACTACACTCATTTTATTTCCATCACTCTGGAAGTTAATCAACCTATCACTAAGTAAAACCGCAAATGCTTCAGTATTTGCAGGAGGATTTGCAGTAAATGTTGTTTTAATATGAATATCGGTTACAGAATACTTTAACCTTTCATTTTGCTTTGATACATCAAACACATACAAAGGAAAAAGAGTTTTATAATCTGAAGGAGTTATATTAGGGTTCGATACCAATTCATCCATGTTAAAAAACTTTTTTCTAAACGAGGCGGCTTCGCTATATATTCTTCTAAATTGATTATGAGTAAAATCTATATCATAATCATATGCTGGATATTTTTTTGAACCTAACATTACATAAATATTTCTAACATGTAAGTTATCAAATATAGCTGGGTTTTGTTCTTGGTCACCACTTTTACCAGTTTGAAAACCAACAATTAAAAAACGTGGCACCTCAGGAGATGATTTAGATGATAGCCTCCAAGTAAAACCAGTTCCTGCCTGTGGAACTACAATAGAGTCGCTTTGTATCATTCTATACCCAACTGGAAATTTTTCTTTTTTTTCGATAAATTTGTAAAGTTCCAACTTGCTACCATCTTCCGGCTCCACATGAGGCATAAACCAAGATACTTTTTGTAACCTAACTCTACCAGCTTCATGCCTAGCAGGATTTCCACCCGCAGCTGGAACAGTGTCTGGTCTATAAATTGCATCATTATCATTATCTCTTGTTAAGGTTAGTGTTTGTTTCATACCATATAAAATTTTGTTGTAATCTTCACAAAAACCAAATATATGTTTCAATGGTATCCTAAAACTAAATGATCCCTTATCTCCATTTGCAATATTAGGATCACCAGCACCTGAAATATAATCTCTTCTAATTTTAAAACCAGCATTATTCATATCAGGAGCTGCACCAGTATCTTTATACCACACTTGATTTAACCCCTGTGATTTAGAAAAGTCATCCGGGTATTTTAACAGTCCTAGCATTGTAGTAGTTTGACCAGGATAATTAATAGATTCAATATCCTGTCCACTAAGTTGATACCTAAAATTTTTAAACAAATACATTAACCCATTATTTGTTAAGGTTACCCAATCACGGTCATTACCTGAATGATATACAGTTCCATCTTCTTTTTCTAATTTACCTACAATTTCTAAATATGATTCAGAAGGATGATAATAAATATCTTGAGTTTCGATATCAATCCTAATATTTCCTCCAGGATTGTTTAAATTAGTCCCTGTAATAGGAAGATACTCATAATATTCATATTCGTCAATACTATCATCTTTTAAAATCGGTGCTTTAATGTTTAAAATATCCATTTTATTATATACAATTATAATTTTTAAGTCAAATTATAATTGTTCTATCCATACCTGAGGAAATGGTTTGTTTTCATCATTGACAAAAACGCTTTTAAATTTTTTTTTTTTTTTTTTTTTTTTTTTTTCATAATACTTTAACTCCGGAACCCTTACTATTTAATTTTTTAACTAAATCTTGAATAGCAATGCCACTACCATCTATTAAGGTGTTAATATTTTGCGTTTTGGGTTGGGCTGTTGTAGTAGGCTTTTGTGTATATTTTTCTAAAATCTTTTTAGATTTCGGTGTCAATGCCTTTTCAACTAACTTTTTACCTGTATCAACCGCGGCACTCTTTCCAGCCTCTAACGCTTTCTTTGCACCTTCCTTAGCTACACTTTTTCCAACATCAATTGCTGAAGATGCAATTTGTTTAGCTGCGCTGCTTGTAAAGAGTCTTGTAAGAAAATTAGCTAAAGTATCAAATATCCCTGCTCCTCCATAAGCATAATTTCTTTTAAATCCTCTCTTTTGCGATGTAATCATTTTATAGTATTGACATTAAATTTTTATAACTCTTTGATTTTAATACACCTTGTCTTTTTAATTCATCACAAATACTTACCAACTCATTTCTTAAACCTGTATTGCCTGCTTTTTTACTTGCCATTAAGAGGTCTAATCTTTCTAATAGTGAGTTAGGGTCAGATGGAATGATGGTAATTCCTTCTCCAGCAGTTGCTCCTCTAGCTGCTTTTCTTTCTTTTTTAATTTCTAAATAAAGATCTTTAATAAAATTAATGTATCTGGTTCCACCACTGCTTTTAGGAGGGTTGTTTGGGTTATTATCACGAAAAATAACATTGCTTTGCCGTAATATTTTTTTATAATTATTAAGATCACGATTTTTAAAATTATATTTTTTACTTGGGTTTTTTGCCATAATAAGTTCCCATAATGCTTCCGTTGCTTCATATTTTTCTGCACCAACCCAAATATATTCACCATCGTAATCAATCATTTTATCACCTATATAATAATTAATACCTTTCCTTATAATACCAAATGTTTTATCAATATTTTCTTCATATTCTTCTTTTAAAAATTTATATTTTTGATCTAATAATGTTAATGATATTTCTTCCTCTTCCTCTCTAGGAAGTAATTGTTGTTGAGGCAAACGTTGTGGTAACTGTTCAATCCCCTCTTTAATAGGTTTAAGACCTTCTGTAATCTCCTTTGTTGCGGCTTTTTGTGTTTCTGTAATAGGTCTAAAAAATTTACCAAGGTCTTGTTGTAATACAATGTCTCCTGTTCTCTCTGCAAGTTGGCTATCACGAATTCTTTTCTTTGTTTCAAGATATTCTTTTACTATTTGGTCCCTTTTTACAGGGTCAGTCATCTTTAAAAATACCATTTTTCTTAATTAAAAATTTTTTATTTTATATTACCTATCTCGCATGCGCAAGAACATTTAAATTTAGGGCATGACACCTTAATTCGTGGTATGATTTTTTTCCACCAACCTCTGAAAGGACTCACGCGCTTCTTGCCTCCCCCTTTCAATCAATGTTTCTTCATTTTCAGCCGTTGTCTTCTTTTTAGATTTAGCTCATATCTCATTTTTCATATCTTTGTATTTCTCCAATTCTTCCATAATTAATTTAAATTCATCATCAGATATATGATTGTCAAATAATGCTTTTGATATAAGCGTAGATATCGTGTTAAGCTTGGTATCAGCAATCATTTTTATTTTCTGATGTTTTTCTCCTTTACTTCTTGTGGTTCTTACGACATATTTACCAATAACACTCATTAGTCCAGTAAAAAGAGCTGATGCTTCCAACGCTATTACCGCAGGTATCGCAACTACGGTCGATAGTAAACCAATTCCTCCAGCACCGCTTACCATTGTTATGGTAATTAAAACTGTATCAATATTATCTACTATATTAGCAGTTCTATAATATTTTTTTGCGAGAGCATCTCTCTTTTGAACTTCACTTTCAAGAAATGACTGAACTTCTGATATCTTTTTTAAACGGTATGAATGACCATTGTCATCTCTCATTAAGGATAATTCAATAGAAGGCGCATTTGGTGTATTACGTTCATTGTGTAAACTCGGATATATCTTTTCTTTCATTTCCATTTTTAATTAGAAGGATATTTTTTAAATTGTGTAACAAACGTGACACAAAAACTCATTTTCCTCAATTCTTAATAGCTTACTTGAGTTGTTTGTAATAGTAATGATAATATCAACGGTATCCTCAAGAATAACTTCATTTGATAAGCTTAATTGTTTAAATTTTAAATTATAAGATAGAGAGGTTAAAACAACGCCCCTACTCATTAAAAAGCCGAAACCTAATACTATTGACTTCGTTTCATTCGGTTTTAGTGTTAGGGGTTGTTGAGTAAACATTTCCCAAAGAACAGGATTAACTTTTTTAGGAGGATGCTTAACTTTTAATGGTTTCCAAAAAATTGTTTTTGGTTGAACTATTTTAGGCTTTACTCCAAATTTATAAACGTTCATATTTTTTATTTTTGTTATAACATTATTTATAATATTGCTCCTAATATAGGAATATTAGCAAATGGACTATTAGGACCTAAAAAAAGTCCTTTTCCATCATAAAACTTCCCACCTTTTTTTAAATACAATCCATCACCGACAGATTTTAATCCTTTACCTTTAGCTGGTCCGAGATAAAGACCTTTTCCATCAGTTTCTACTTGACAAACGCAACCGCCCTTTTTAAGGTAAAGACCAGATCCCATTGCTTTTTGTACTCCTGTTGAGGCTAACCCAGATAAAGCACCAACGCCTTAAGCTGGTAAAACGGTTCTTGCTAATGTAGGTAGAACTGATGACGCTAATCCCGCTAACATTCCGAGAAAACCACCTTCTACTTTCATGTTATGCTTAAGTTGTTTTTCTGTCATTCTAATCGTGGTTCCTTTACCTGCTTCATAAGCTTTAGCTATTTTATTTGCTTGCGATTTGGTTACTGCAATTATATCTTTACCTTGTAAGTCATCAAAATTTAAACGAATACTTACCGGACAACTAGCTTTAACAGCATGATTTAGCTTTTGCTTTTGCCCTTCTGATATATTTACTTTAACAGTAATGTAATTTATCATTTTATATATATTTTATTTTTTATTTATCTTGCTTCTCTAATATGAAATCTGATTGTTAAATTCTCTCCTCTAAGATTTAGTAATGTTCCATCTTGGTCTGTAATTGATACATTAAGGTTATGTATTTCATTTAATGTTAATGGTAGATAAACTAAATTAACCGGATTTTCTATTATTTTATACCCCGGTGAAACATTAGGGAAAAATGAATAAATTGTGTTTTTTTGCGAACCATTGACTTAACTACCTGAAATTAAATCTATATTAACGAGCAAACTATTAATACTAAGAATATTTACTACATTTTCTGATTCATGAAAACCTTGTACATATTTTGCTCTGGTAAATCTTAAAACTTTACCGATAGAATTTATTTGATTAAAATCTACTTGATAACCATTTTCAAGATTAAGAACAGACTTTAAGGTATTAGTGTTCGCGGAGATATTAATAAAATATTCTTCATTAACTTCATCATAATGACCTTTTTTCCTCATTTCTTGTTGAATAAAATCGTTAATATCAACTAAATCATAACTTCCTTCAGGAATTTTTATTTTTTCCCATGTTGCAGCGTTGTCTGGAGAATAAACAAAAGTGTCGTTGTTAGAGTCAATATTTGGAAATGAATAGTAAGTTTCAAGATTAACCAATGCTATTTCATATTCTTTATCCTTTTCTAATTGAAGTGGTGGAGTAAATCTTGTGTTAAAACTCGTTTTGTTGTTGTTTACTATAATTTGAAATGATGTTTTATGTTCAGTGTTTTTAACAATTTTTTCTAAAAGTTCTTCCATCTTTTTAAGATATAAAAAAGTTACTAATATAGTAAATAAAAATATATCTTTTTACTTAAGATATATATATATATTTTTTTTTTTCTTTTTTTTTTTTTTATTGAAAATGTTGTTTAAGCTTTTCTTTACAAAGAGCCAGTGTAGCAAGATCTTCTATTTTTAAAGCAGAGACAAGTTAAATAAAGTATACTTTTTATTTTATTTACATTATAAATTACTTTTTTTCTTTGATGTAAATGTTTTTTGTTAGTTTTATCTTCTTCTTCTTTCTTAAAAATTTTTGCATCGAGTTCAATGTTGCTAAGTAATTCTGAAATATTATTTTGAAGAAAAAAAACACATACATTTTTTTCATCCATTCCCGTAAAACTTTTAGCATATTCTTGATATTCTTTTCTTAAACGCAAAATAATAAACATTTTTTTAAAATAACTTGGAGTATATTCTTCTCCATTTATTTTTTCATAAACTTCTTCTACAAAATTTTTTATACTTTCTTCAAGTTCATTTACAGTTCTACCAATATATTTTTCATATTTAATTTGTTCAATCGAATGATGATATATGTGCGACATCTTTTTTATGTTGCATACATTATTTTTCAAGATTAACAAAAATTTCAATTTTTAAAAAATTAATAATCTTTATAATTTTTCGGCACGTAAAAATTGCCAAATCCGTCTCTGTATTTACCATTTTCTTTTTTACTTGTTAAATCAATGATAACAAAACCATGCGGTCTCTCCCAACAATTTTTACAAAAATTGATAAACTCATTCTTAGTCATATCATCCCCTACATGATCGCTATAAATATGATTAAGATTTTTTAAATCTTGTCTAAACAAGCATATAAAGTTTGCATTTTCTCTAATAGTTTGTCGTGGTAATCTAAAATAATTTTGTGCTAGGTAAAAGCAATCAGCGTTACTATGTCTTCCTCTAACGTAGTAATTCTCGCATTTGTTTTGCCTTTCTAAAAGTAAGTCGTCAAAAATCATTAAGTTTTTATTTTCAACATTTAAATTTCTTGGATCAGGTACATCGCAAGCATTTTCGAAAAATTCGCAATTAATATCAGATTTTTCTTTAATTGTTTTAGCCCATTCTTCAACTAACGCTGTAGGTGAAACATCATATTTTTGTACGTCATCTTTAAGTGAAAATAATCTTAATATATATTCTTTTGGTATTTTTTCTTCAAATGCCTTTTTTAGTATTTGATATTCTGGTTGAAATAAACTTTTACCAAAAACGTATAAATTATTATAATCTAACCATTTGGGGCGTAACAAAAGGTTAAGGAGAAGAGTTGTTTTACCACATCCTGATTTACCGACTATCAATCCTCTGATACTTTTAGGTAAAAGGGGATGGTTAAATCTTCTCGCTAATGTTTCATTCCATGATAAATTAACAATATCCATTTTATATTAAAAAAATTTAATTAATATAAAAAATGTATTGCGTTAAATGTAAAAAACAAACAGAAACATCTGATATAGAAGAAACTGTAAGTAAAAATGGTAGAAATATGAAACGCGGCAAGTGCGTTATTTGTGGTACAACTAAAACACAATTTTTTAGCAAGGGCGGTTCTCTTTTAAACAAGATGATTAACAATTTACCCGTTGAAATGCATTTACCTGGTCACAACTTTACAGGTCCTGGTACTAAATTAAAGAAAAGATTAAATCCTGATTTAACGCCTAAAGAATGGTCAAAGCCTGTAAATCGTGTTTAAATGCTGTTTGTGATAAAAATATGCTTAAGGAGTTAAAAGGCATCTATAATCCATCAGTTAGGGAAAAAATGGAACGCGGATTAGTTTCATCATTAATTGGAACAAAGGCTAAATTTGGAATGGGAGTTAATAGTGCGAGTAAAAAAAAAATTTCGACATGATAAATTTATCGGAAGAATTACATAAACCCATAAAAAGAAAATTTAAGAAAAGAAGAGTTAGAGTAAATGGTATTGATAGGATATGGGCAGCAGATTTAGTAGATATGCAAGCATTTTCTAAATTTAATCGCGGTATAAAATATCTTCTTGCTGTCATTGATATCTTTTCAAAATATGGATGGTTGATACCATTAAAAGATAAAACGGGAAAATCTGTTTCTATTGCATTGAAGAGTATTTTTAAGGAAAGAAAACCAGAAAAAATGTGGGTGGATAAAGGCAAAGAGTTTTATAACAAAGAAGTTAAAGACTTAGTTGAATTATATTCCACTGAAAACGAGGAAAAATCAAGCGTTGTTGAAAGATGGATTAGAAAAAATGTGGAAGTATTTCTCTGCTAACTCAACAAACGTTTATATTAACGTATTACCAAATCTTGTTAAAGAATATAACAACACGAGGCATTCTTCTATTAAGATGACGCCAGTTGATGCGAGTAAAAAGAAAAACGAAAATAAAGTTTGGATAACGTTGTATCCAGATTATAATCAAGTGAAAGAAGATATCAAACCAAAGTTTTCTGTTGGAGACAAAGTAAGGATAAGTAAAATGAAAAAGACTTTTGAAAAAGGTTATACCACAAGATGGACAGAAGAGGTTTTTACAATTTCAGAAGTAAAACATACAACGCCCGTAACATATAAAATTAAAGATTTAAATGGAGAAGAAATAAAAGGCACCTTTTATGAACCTGAACTACAAAAAACGAGACAAGAGTTGTATAGGATAGAAAAGGTTATTAAAAAAGGAAAACAGAAATCTCTCGTAAAGTGGAAAGGATACCCTGATGAGTTTAATTTGTGGGTTGACAACAGTGCTATTGAAAATATTTAATATATATAAAAAATGCATGATATTTTAATCGATAATATAATTTTACCAAATAAACCTTTAAGTAATTTTGAACTTGAAGATGCGGTAAAAAAATTAAAAATAAAAAATTTTAAAGGAGTATTTTTAAGAACAACTCTACCTAAAAAAATAAAAAAACGTGGAATGCGGCATATTAAATCTTGATGACTTGAGCGGGCCTGGCACTCATTGGGCTGCGTGGTATAAAAATGGTAAAACAAAAATTTATTTTGATAGTTATGGCATACAACCACCTCTTGAAGTTAGAGATTATTTAAAAAGTCCAATACATTACAATACTGACCAATTACAACAAGCTGGTCAAGTATTTTGTGGCCATTTATGTTTATACATTCTTAAAGAGTTGGGTTTAGGTAATAAATTCCAAAATGTTTTAAATAAACTTTTTTAGCAATATAAAAAATGCTTGTTGATAAATTTGGAAGAATGGATGAGGTTAAAACGAGCGGTGATGGTGTGTCACTCGCTTACATAAGTAATAATTTTTTACGTAAAGATGGAACAACCACTGTTACCGGTTCTATAAATATGAATGGCAATACGCTAACGAGGGTTAGTAATCCAGTAAATCCCCAGGATGTTGCTACTAAAAGTTATGTTGATGGATCAGGTGGGTTGTTAGATGAAAACGGTGGATATATTATGACAGGATATTTAAACATGGGTTTTAATAAAATACGAAACTTACGCAAACCTGATGAACCGAGTGAAGCTGCTAATAAGTTTTACGTTGATAATGGAGGAGCTATCGTAAAAAATTCGGATGAAAGTTTTTCTGCTATTGCGGATATAAATATGCAAGGATATACTTTAACTGATGTAGCGGTTCCTAAAAACCCGCAAGATGTGGCAACAAAAAAATTACGTTGATGTATCCAATCACGCTTTTACTTATTTAAATGGAGGATATATAGCAAATGGTCCCATCTCAATGGATGGAAGAAAAATTACTAACATAGGCACCCCCACACAAAACGACCAAGCAGCAAATAAATTTTATGTTGATACTGTTGTAAATGAGGCAAGTGATGAAAAAGCTTTAACGAAAAACCAAGCAGGGAATTTTTTAGCGAATGGTAAAATAGTTATGAACGGTCACTCAATCATTGGTTTACCAAATCCTTCAGATCGTGATGAAGCTGCCAATAAAAATTATGTTGATAATGGTGGTGCAATTGTAAAAAGACCAAATGGAAGCTTTAAAGCAATAGCTAACATAGACCTAAAAGGTTTTTCTATAAAAAACGCTGCGCCACCTGTAGAAGAAAGATTTAATAACAAAATCCTATGTGGATAAAAAACTAACTAAACCCATTATAAGCATTCATGCAGAGGAACAAGGGCCATTAGAAGATGGTGATTATGAGTTTTCTTTTGGTAATGGAAGCTCTGGAAGGGATCATGGAGTTGGTGGTTATTGCATGGCTGCTCCTGGTAGAATTATAAGAGGAACTTTAATGGTTTCTAGAGGTAAAAGCGTTCTAAAGGAAGAGGTAAAAGTTAATATAGTCATAAATGGAGTTGAACAGGTTGACTACTCCATAGTAAAAAAGAAAGGAGAAGGTTGTAGTTGTATAGTTTTCCCACAACCTTTAGAAGTGGCACAATGTGATACTATAAACTTTATAACAAGGTCAAATAACCCCAACGCACAAAACGCATATTTGTCGATATTGATAGAGTTGGACTTGTAAAAAAAATATTTAACCTGGTAAAAAAGGTTAAATATTTAAATTTTTCTTATATGTTTACTTTTTGTTTTACAAACTGGACAATCATTTTTTTTATAACTTAGGAAACAACTATCACACATGCAAATATGCCCGCAAGAACAAAATAGTATATCCGGTTGTGAATCAAGGCATGTTGCGCATTTTTCTTCACGATAGGTTGTTATGTTTTGTGGTTGATGTGTTTCGTCTGCTACATCTTCTTGTTCTTCTTCTTCATAAAATAATCCTTTCGCATCTCCTATCCTTTCAATTCTTTCAATACCAAATCTTGTATAAGCGATTCTATAAGTTCCATTTCTAAAATCATCCCTGTTATTTTCCCAAAACATGCCCCAATCACTTTCTTGATATCTATCTGGTTGAACGTCTGGACTATTATTAACTTCTCTTTCACTAGTTTGCAGTCTATCTTGATGATCACATGAATTTATAGATACTGGATAGTTTCTATCACATATTGGTTGAAAATATATAAAAAAAAGTTAAGTCACCACTAGAAAAATTATCAATAATATTTGTATAAGTACTTATTTTATTAAAATTTTCACTAAGCCCATATAAAAAAAGAACACTACTTTCTCCTTGATTACAAAATTTTTTACATAAACATAATATTCTTTGCGTTTCATGTGATTTTATGCATAAATGTAAGAAAAAATCTTTATCTGGCATTTCTTTCTTAAATCTGCTATATTCATAATAAATATTAGCATTCGTAAACATACCTTCATATGGCATTATCCTATTTTCCCAATCAAAACTTATTTCTTTCATGTTTTCTTTGTATGATGTATTAGCTTTTTGTCCACATATATGATACATTTTATTAAAAAAATGATCATCTTTTTTAAAGTATTTTTTTAGTACGTTCATATCGTTTATTCTTGGTTCGCTCATTTTACCTATATTGTTGGAACAAGAAAGGAAAAAAAAAATCAATTTTAAAACTTTGAAATTAAATTAAAAAAAAATAAAAAATCTTAATATGGATAAACAAGTTGGAAAAAAATATTTAAAAGAATTAAAAAAAAAATAAAGAAAAAATAAAAAAAATAATCAATTTGTTGCATGCTTATGCAAGTAATAAAAAATAGTTTTATTAAATATTTAACCGGTAATAGGTTAAGTATTTATAATAAGTTCTTTACGCTTATTTTGGAAATTTTAATTTTTTAATAAATATATTGTCTTTACTTTCACTTATTTCATCAAAAAATTTATCTAAAAATGTACTAAGTAAATCATAATCACTTTCATGGTTTTCTTTGACTTCACAATTGTATAAATCTTCAAGCACAAAATCAGAATATTTTTTTATCTCTTCATCAACCATTTCTAGCTCTATAAGAGAAGGATTTATATGCGCCTTAATAAAATCTAACATAATTTTAATTATAATTTCATCTTCTTTTTGTACATAAGCCGTAGATTTAATAATTTTTTTCTCAGAAAAAATTGTTTTATAATACTTAAACTTTTTAAAAAAACTATTTCTTAATTCTGACCATAAATAAAAATCAAATTTTTTTTCTTTGCTAAAATCACTTTCTTCGCTGAAATCACTTTCTTCTTCTTCCCTTCTTCTTTCTTCTTCCCTTCTTCTTTCTTCTTCCCTTCTTCTTTCTTTTTCTTCCCTTCTTCTTTCTTTTTCTTTCCTTCTTCTTTCTTCTTCTTCCACTTCTTCTACAGAAGTGCCAATATGCTCATAAAAGTCTCTTTCATCAAAGCAAATTGCATCTTTATTTTCCATATCTTCAGTCCTAACCAACATTCTATGCCCAGCATAAAAATAGACATATAATTCATCTCCATATTTTTCTTTAATAAAATCTGTTATTTTTCTTTCCCTTAACGATTCCTCTATAGGTCCAGGAAGTTTCATATATAATATTGAGTTATGAAAATCATCAACATCATCATCACCTGTAAAAATAACATTTTCAATAGCAGTGAAATCTTTTATTATTTTATCCATGTTTTCTTATTTTATACACGCTTATCATGTATATACTATTGTTTAAGTTTAACAATATATTTTTCAAATTTTAGTAAAAAAATAATTATTAAATTTAAAAAAAAAAATTTTTTTTGTAAAATCTTAAGGCAATCAATCATTCATAGGCCTGGCAACTGACAAACTACGCGTGGAGATCGTTTTGCGCAGGGGGAAGGGGGGAAGGGGGGAGGGAATGGCTAGCCGTTTTGTGGTGGAGGGGGAGGGGGAGGGAATGGTGCGTTGGTTGGTTGGCTGGTTGGTTGATAAATGCGCGTGGTTGGTTGGCTAGCTTTTTAATTCAAATTTTTGGAAAAAAGAAAAAAAGAAAAAAAGAAAAAGAAAATTTGATTTAAGTAAAAAAATATTAAAAAAAGGATTTGTTAATTTGTTTTATGGAGTTAATATGTTGTGCTTGTTAAGTCATTTTATGAGCATGTTAATGTTACATAAAATTGTTATATTTTGTTTAAGGTTTTAGTTGATTAAGCAGAAAAAAAATGGGGAAATGATGTTGCGCGGCAAAAAAGTTTTAGGATCGGCCTTATCTTATCTACTCCTGAGAGTTGTCCCGAGTGAAAAGAAACTATTCCAGATTTGATTTGACTTGAAAATTCGGTCAAATCAACCAACAGACTGTCTGTGAAAAGTAGAGAAAGAATGGTTCATGCAAATTAATATCTGACAGATATTCATAACGAATAAAGATGACAGATATTTTAATAAAAGCAATCATGCCACATGTTTTTGCCGGGACCTGTAGATAAGCTAAGCTATGGGTCTAGTTTTCTGATCTCTTAGAAATAGAACTCGCATCTATGTTCCATTTGCACAAATTGTCGTATATATATATATATATATATTACATCCTTTATAAACTGGACACAATTGCTTTGTGTTTAAACGAAGTCTTTTACTTACCAGCTGAAAGTTGTGTACAACAAACGTTGGTGCTGTTGGCTCGCTTTTTTTTTTTTAAAGATTTATTGTTGAATATTACAAATGACCCCATAATAAAATTCAATGGAAGATAAAATATTTTCTATTGAAAATATTTGAATCAATACTTTGAAAAAGGAATGGCCACTTTTCCCTCTGTGTTTCAGAAGCTGTCCTTTGGAGGGACATAAAAAGTAATTTTTGTCTAGTAACGGGTTTGGTGAAAGAGATTCAAATTTCACTATACTTTGTACTTGAATTTTTCACACATGTCAAAATAAGGCCACCTGTTGTTAATTTTGTCTAAATATTAAAATATTTTCTGTTCACCAGTATGAAATACTGAAACTCAGTAAAAAATACTTATCAGGTAATGAAACATCCTTCTGGCACATTCGGAGTTGGTGTATGTGTAATCCTTCAATAAAATGTAACCTACGTTATGTGCGAGTAGAATTCATGTGTTTGCTGAAAAACCTAAATAAAATTGCTTGCAGAAGTTTAATTACAATCACATTAAGGCAATGAAATGATATTATTTCTTATCTTGCACATGAGACCATAAGTAGATATCAATACGCTCGATCTGGCTCATCCCCATTAAGCTACGCTTTCGCTTAACAAAATAAATCCGTGATTAAGTGACCCAGCAAATTTTAAGTTGCTCATGCAATTATGCATTTATTATTGTTATCAAAATCAACCACGCTTAAGCACACTGTGTAAATTTATGCAATCCAACCATGATTAAGCATATGGCTAACCCTTATCCAATCAACCCACCCTTAAGTTTATGGCTAACCCTTATCCAATCAACCCACCCTTAAGTTTATGGCTAACCTTTATCCAATCAACCCACCCTTAAGTTTATGGCTATACCTTATCCAATCAACCCATCCTTAAGATTATAGCTAGTCATTAAACAATATATCAGTTTCATGTAACATTAACATGCTCATAAAATTAAAACAAAAATGGGGTTAACAAGTCAATCTGATTAAGGTTAGCAAACAAAATAGCATAACCTTTTTTAACAACATTTTTTACTTAAATCAATTTTTAAAAATTAAAAAAAATTTTGAAATATCAAGCTAACCAGCTCATCAGCTAACCAGTGCATAACCCCCCAACAATCACTTACATCACACACTCACTTAACCTTTTTTCCCACCCCATCAACCAACGCATGACGCAATGGCTAACCGGTTTATGAGTTAGTGGGTGGGTTAAGATGTTGGTGAAATTTAAAAAAAAAAAAAAAAAAAGAAAAAAAAAAAAAAAAATTTAAAAATTAAAAAAAATAAAATTTGAAATTTATAATAAAATTATTAAAAATATTTATATCATATATGTGCATGGTATATATGGTAAAATAAAATATAATAATGGAAATGAATATGAATAAAATGACTTTAAAAGAAAGATTGGAAAAAGTAAGAGAGGAATTTAAGAAAAATAACCCTCTTTTATGGGAAGAAAATGAAAGGTTACGTAAAGAAAGCATAGAAAGAATGAAGGAAAGTGAAAAGTTAGAAAGAGAAAGGTTAGAAAAGGATAACGCTGATTTATGGGAGGTAAATAAAAATTTATGGAAAGAAAATGAAAGGTTGAGAAAATATAATATTTTATTGGAAGAGAATGATGGATTAAAAATAAAAAGGTTAGAAAATCAAAATAGCTTTTTATATAAAGAAAACCAAATTTTATTGGAAAAAAATGAAAGAATAAAAGAAAAACTTAATTGTAATTTTTTATAAATAAAAAAAATTTTTGATATATAACATGTAAAAATGTTATATATCCATTATATGAAATAAAAATGGACATAAATAATTTTAGAAAAGAAACAATAATAGTAAATTATTCACCCGTTGAAATAAAAGAAATAAAAATACCAAAAGCTAAAACACTTAAAAAGCAAATTGAAAATTATATTATTACATTATTTAAACATGACTTTTTAAGTTATAGGGAAAAAATATATAAACCTTATTATGATAAAGGTTTAATAATGGATGTTATAGATGATCTAATTAATTTTGATACAATTGCTGAGTCAATGTTGTCAGAGGTAAGAGATGAAGTAAAAATAAAAACCTTTAGCACAAAAGAAGAAGTAAGAGATTATATTAAAAAAAAATTATTGGAATTAGAAGATGCAACAAAAAATAAATCATCATGTATAATTCAATAAAAAATTAAAAATATTTTTTTATTTGCAATATACCGCAAATAAAAGCATCATGAGTGTGCTAAAAAAATTAACGAAACAAGAAAGAAAAAACCTAAATTGGTTGTTTAATGATAGAGCACAAATTTTTTTGTCTGATTATTATATTCCTGATGAAAAAACTATTGCAATATCTTTTAACAAAGCAGATCAAAAAAGAAATAACAAAAGAATAAGTGCTGCCATAATGTTTTTTATAAGTAGAGAAAAAACTAGAAATGAAAATGATTTTAAGATAGATGTAGGTTACCATACAACAACACTTAAAACAAATATAACGCAAATTGAATTTATTTTATCTTCTGATGGTAAAATTATTAGCGGTAATTTTTATTATATTTTAATGTTAGGGGCTACCTGTAATAAAAGATTTGTTTTAATGCTTAAATTTAGAGATGGTAACTTTGTAGAAGATAAACCAAAAAATATTAATCAAGGTAAAATATTTCAGGAAGAATCATGCATCATATGTTTAGAAAATAAACCAGAGATTCATTTTGTTGATTGTGGGCATATTTGTTTATGTAAAAAATGTGATTTTAAATTAGCTACATCTATTTGCCCAATATGTAAAACAAAAAATAATATATTAACAAAAATATAAAAAAAAATTTATTTTTATTTGTTACTTACAACAAATAAAATTTTTTTTTTAACAAAATTATTTTTTATAAAAAATTGATATTTTATAACCAACATCTATAAGTTGTATAATAAAATGAGTGTGTTAGATAGATTTGAACCAATATAAAACAAGGATTTTTATTTGATTTAAGTTGTAGTTTATCATACAAACGTAACACAATTTATAAAAAAAATATGAAAGAAGTTATCTTTGATACTGGAGTTCCATCTTCACGTTATGAATGTTGTTTTGTTAATGATGATTTATATTATGAATACAGCAGATTTAAACATGAAAATCCAAACACATCTTTTTGGTTATCTTTATGCTGTGAATTTACAAAACCAGGGGAAGAACCAAGAAAACTAGAATTAACAAAAATATATCATAGTTTATTTAATGATGGAGTTAATTTTTTTAGTATTGTTAATGATACTTTTAGGGCTATATCAAAATATTCTGAGTTCATTTATGAATCATATATAAATAGAGACGATAGAGAAGAAAGATTTTTTATTTATTTTATAACTGAAGAAGACCGAAATTATCCACCTTTTACTGAGCTATGTGATTTAACTAACCATTTAGACAGAATTGAAGAACCGCCAGCGTTTGAAGCATGGCAAATAGACCGAGAAACAGGTGAGCCACGTCTTGTAAATAATAATTACATAATACCAAATGAAGAAGAAACAGATGAAGAAAGACAAGAAAGATACCGCTCAGAACATCAAGCATCATTAAGTAACATAGAAGAAACAAACGAACATTCAGCTTTTGAATTTACTGATTCATCATTTGAAAATTTTTGGAATGATAACATGGATAATTTTATTGATGGCACATTTGATATAACATATGGATTTTTAGGTATTGAAGAAATTAAATTAAGAAAAGAAGATGTTAACCAGCAAGAAGAAAATAAAAATAATGAAAAACATTTAAATCTGAAACATGCGTGATTTGTCAGGGTAACCAACCGAGTATTTTATTTTGTAATTGTGGTCATCTATGTATGTGTAAATCATGTTATACAGCATATAATAAAAAACAATGTCCAATTTGTAAAACAGATAATACTATTATCAGAGAAATATAATTTATTTAAAAAATTATATTTCCCATGAATACCACCTAATGGGAATGTTCTGTTTATCCACTCATGTTTAATATTTAACCTTGTTGGAGGTTAAATATTATTACAAGTCTAATTCTATCAGTATTGTTAAATATGCATTTTTAGCATTAGGGTTATCTGATCTTGTTATAAAGTTTATAACATCACATTGTTCTACTTCTAAAGGTTTTGGAAAAACTATACAACCACAACCTTCTCCTCTCTTTTTTACTATGGAGTAATCAACCTGTTCAACTCCATTTACAACTATATTGACTTTTGCCTTTTCTTTTAGAATGCCGGTTCCCTTAACAATCATTAAAGTTCCTCTTAAAATTCTACCAGGAGCAGCCATACAATAACCTCCTAACCCATGGCTTTCTCCGGTACTCCCATTACCAAAAGCAAACTCATAATTACCATTTTTTAATTCACCTTGTTCCTCGGCACACACGCTTATAATGGGTTTAGGGAGCGTTACTTTTTTATCCACGTAAGATTTTGTTGCTAAATCTTTTTCTTCTACGGGTGCCCCAACATTTTTTATAGAAAAACCTTGCATATTTATATCCGCAACAGCTGAAAAACTTCCATCAGGATATTTTACGATAGCACCACCATTATCAACATAATTTTTATTAGCAGCAGCATCACGGTCTATTGGATTTGGTAAGCCAGTAATTTGGTTACCGTTCATTACTATTTTGCCAGCTGCTAAAAAAGCTCCAGCATGGTTTTTTGTTAAAGCTTTTTCACCACCGCTTACCTCATTCACAACTGTATCTACATAAAGCTTATTTGCAACATCCTGTGGTTCTGAGGGAGCCTTAACATCTGTTAAAGTATGACCTTGCATATTTATATCTGCAACAGCGGAAAAACTTTCATCTGAATTTTTTACAATAGCACCACCATTATCTACGTAAAACTTATTAGCAGCTTCACTTAGCTCTATAGGTTCAGGTATGTTTCTTATTTTATTAAAACTCATGTTTAAATATCCCGTCATAATGTATCCACCGTTTTCATCTAACAACCCTGAGATACCATCAACATAACTCTTAGTAGCAACATCCTGGGGATTTACTGGATTACTAACCCGTATTAATGTATTACCAGCCATATTTATAGAACCGGTAACGGGGGTTGTTCCATCTTTACGTAAAAAATTTTTACCTATGTAAGCGAGTGAAACACCATCACCAGTTGTTTTATCATCATCTATTCTTCCAAATTTATCAACAGGCATAGTTTTTAATATTACTAAAAAAGTTTATTTAAAACATCTTGAAATTTATTACCTAAACCCAACTCTTTAAGAATGAACAAACATAAATGACCACAAAATACTTCCCCTGCATGCTGTAATTGGTCAGTATTGTAGTGTATTGGTCTTTTTAAATAATCTATAATTTCAATAGGTGGTTGAATACCATAACTATCAAAATAAATTTTAGTTTTACCATCTTTAAACCAAGCAACCCAATGAGTTCCTAGACCTCTGCTATCATCAAGATTTAATATACCACATTCTTTATTTTTTACTTTTTTAGGTAGGGTATCTCTTAAAAATATTCCTTTAAAATTTTTTATTTTTAATTTTTTTGCGGCATCCTGAAGCTCAAAATTGCTTAAAGGTTTATTTAGTAATATTATATTATCAATTAAAATATCATACATTTTTTATATATTTAAATATTTACAATAGCACTATTATCAACCCATGAATTAAACTCATCAGAATAACCTTTCCACTTTACAAGAGATTTCTTTTTTCCCTTTTTAATAACCTTTTCTATTCTATACAACTCTTGACTCGTTTTTTGTAGTTCAGGTTCATAAAAGGAACCTTTTATTTCTTCACCATTTAAATCTTCAATTTTATATGTTATAGGTGATGTATGTTTTACTTCTGAAACTGTAAAAACCTCTTCAGTCCATCTTGTAGTATAACCTTTTTCAAAAGTCTTTTTCTTTTTACTTATCCTTACTTTGTCTCCAACAGAAAACTTTGGTTCGATATCCTCCCTTACTTGATTATAATCAGGATACAATGTTCTCCAAACTTTATTTTCATTCTTCTTTTTACTTGCTTCAATTGGTGTCATCTTAATAGAAGAATGCCTCGTGTTGTTATATTCTTTAACAAGATTTGGTAACACGTTAATATAAACATTTGTTGAGTGAGCAGAGAAATACTTCCACATTTTTTCTTTCATTGTTCTAATCCATCTCTCAACAACGCTTGATTTTTCCTCGTTTTCAGTGGAATATAATTCAATCAAATCTTTAACTTCTTTGTTATAAAACTCTTTACCTTTATCCACCCACATTTTTTCAGGTTTTCTTTCCTTAAAAATACTCTTCAGTGCAATAGAAACAGATTTTCCTGTTTTATCTTTTAATGGTATAAGATAACCATATTTTGAAAAGATATCAATGACAGCAAGAAGATATTTTACACCACGATTAAGTTTAGAAAATGCTTGCATATCTACTAAATCTGCAGCCCATATTCTATCAATACCATTTACTCTAACTCTCCTTTTCTTAAATTTTCTTTTTATTGGTTTATGTAATTCTTCTGCTAGCGTTATATTTTCTGAATTTTTTTTTTAATTCCCATTCCAAATCTTTTCTTGGTTCCTATCAATGAGGAAACCAATCCTCTTTCCATTCTTTCCTTAATAGTAGGATTATAAATACCTTTTAACTCTTTAAGCATATTAGCATCACAAACAGAATTTCTTGTTGCTGTGTCATCATGTTTAAGATAACATATATCATGTTGATATGCTGCTTTATCAACACGATTTACAGGTTTTGACCATTTTTTAGGTGTTAAATCAGGATTTAATCTTTTCTTTAACTTAGTGCCAGGACCAGTAAAATTATGACCAGGTAAATGCATTTCAACAGGTAAGTTATTGATAACCTTGTTTAACAATGAACCACCCTCTATTTTTTTAGTAAATTGTGTTTTAGTTGTTCCACATTCTTTACACTTACCTCGTTTCATATTTCTACCATTTTTACTTACCGTACATTCAAAATCAGTTGTTTCAGTTTGTTTTTTACACTTAACACAATACATTTTTTATATTAAATTAATTTTTTTAATATAAAATGGATATTGTTAATTTATCATGGAATGAAGCGTTAGCAAAAAGATTTAACCATCCCCTTTTACCAAAAAGTATTAGAGGTTTAATAGTAGGTAAATCAGG
Source organism: Tridacna gigas (assembly GCA_945859785.2). Classification (NCBI taxonomy): domain Eukaryota; kingdom Metazoa; phylum Mollusca; class Bivalvia; order Cardiida; family Cardiidae; genus Tridacna; species Tridacna gigas. Next base: position 27,601,145 of record OX244030.2, read on the forward strand.
ATGTGGTAAAACTACACTATTACTTAATCTTTTGTTAAGACCTGATTGGTTAGATTATAACAACTTATATGTTTTTGGTAAAAGTTTGTTTCAACCAGAATATCGCATACTTAAAAAAGCTTTTGAAGAAAAAATACCAAAAGAATACATACTAAGGTTGTTTTCACTTAAAGATGAAGTTCAAAACCGTGATATTTTACCTACAGCATTAGTTGAAGAATGGGCAAAAACAATTAAGGAAAAATCTGATATCAATTGTGAATTTTTTGAATATGCTAGTGATGTACCTGACCCAAGAGATTTAAATGCATCAAATAAAAACTTAATGATATTTGATGACTTACTTTTAGAAAGGCAAAACGAGTGTGAAAACTATTATGTAAGAGGAAGACATAGTAATGCTGATTGTTTTTATCTAGCACAAAATTATTTTAGACTACCTCGCCAAACTATTAGAGAGAATGCTAACTTAATATGCTTGTTTAGACAAGACTTAAAAAATCTTAATCATATTTATAGTGACCATGTAGGGGATGATATGACTAAAACAGAGTTTATCAATTTTTGTAAAAACTGTTGGGAAAAACCACATGGTTTTGTTGTGATTGATTTAACTAAGAACCGTAACGATGGAAAATATAGATGTGGTTTTGACAACTTTTATATACCACATGATTACAGAGATTACTATTAAAAATATATTTTTGTTTTAAAATATATTTTTACTAAATATAAAAAATGGAAGTAGAATTACTTGAAAAAATAGTAAAAAACACTGACCATAAAACATCATTTCAAATTATTGTAAGTGATAACAAATCAAATTTTAAAACAAGATTTACTCCACCACTTAAACTTGAAGCTGATAAGAAATATGAAGTAGCTTTAGTCAATCTTGAAACTTACTATTCATTTCCTAATATTACTGATAGCAGCAACATTTTTATTTATTCACAAGATAGTGGTAACACATGGGAAAAGATGAAGATACCAACAGGTAGCTATGATATAGTTGATATTAATGATTATATACAACAAGAAATGAAGAAAAAAGGGCATTATGATCAATTTAATGAAGAATATTATATTTGTTTATCAGCAAACACTAATACATTAAAATCAGTTTTAATTCTTGAAAATGGATATCAGGTAGATTTTAATCATAAAAACAGTATTGGAAAGGTATTAGGATTTAGCAGAGCAAAATATGTTCGAGGGTTTCATGAATCAGAAAATTTAGTTAATATCTTAAGTGTTAATAGCATACTTGTTAATATTGATTTAATTTCAGGTAGTTATGTTAATGGTTCTCAAAGAAACACAATTTACAGCTTTTTTCCAAATGTTTCTCCGGGGTATAAAATAATAGAAAATCCAGTTAATCTGGTATACCTACCTTTAACGTTGAATGAAATACATGATTTAAATGTTACGCTAACTGACCAAGATGGAAACATATTAAATTTAAGAGGAGAAACATTAACGATTAGATTTCATATAAGAGAATCACGTTAAATATAAAATGTCAAACTATATTAACGCTAAAATAAATATATCAGAAGGGCAAAAGGAAAAAAATTTTACATTCTTTTAAAAACAAAAACCCAGCAAGTATTCGTTTAAAACATGAAGATTTACATGGTAAAGATGTAATAGCATTAACAAAGTCTCAAGTAAATAAACTTACTAAAGCTTATAAAGCTGGTAAGGGAACCACGTTTAGAATGTCAACTAAACAACTTAAACATAACATGAAAGTAGAAGGAGGATTTTTACCTTTGATAGCTGGATTGGCATCAGCTGCTTTACCTGTATTAGCAAAAACAGTATTACCTGCTTTAGGTGTGGGTGCCCTAACTGGTTTAGCATCAACAGGAGTTCAAAAAGCAATGGGTAACGGATTGTATCTTAAGAAAGGTGGCAATATTTGTCAAGTTGAAACTGATGGTGAAGGTTTATATCTTAAACCATACAAAGGAAAAGGGTTAAAAAATAAAGGAGAAGGATTGTATTTAAAACAAGGTGGAAAAATTTATGATGGTAAAGGTCTTCTTTTAGGCCCAAATAGTCCATTTGCTAATATTCCTATATTAGGTGCAATTTTATAAATTAAAAAGAATGAATGTGTATAAATTTGGAAATAAACCTAAAATAATTCAACCAAAAACTATTTTTTGGAACCCTGTAGAACTTAAATATCCGGCTAAAAAAGTTAATCCTGTTACTTGGAATGTTTTTACACAACAACCTTTAATATTAAAAGGTGGTGAAACTAAAACTATTGCTTTAGGTTTTGGTTTTATGATGAGTAAGGGTGTCGTTTTAATTTCTCTATCTTTTGCTCTAAAAACTAAACAAATAAGTATAACAAATGAGGTAGTGTTGGAGGAAACCCCAGATGTGATTACCACAATTACAAACAACTCAAGTAAGCTAGTAAAATTTAATGAAAATGAATTTTTGTGTCGTCTTTACTATTCTATTTAAAAAAATAGTTGCTGTAAATAAAATGGAACTAAAAGAAAAGATATATCCAGTATTACCAGAAGCACGAAATGTACCTAATGCACCATCATTAGAACCAGTAATAGGAGTAGAAGATAATGGTCAATCTTTTAGGTTGCAAAAAATATCTCAGGTACAAACATTTCTTGAAAATGAAGTTAAGGTTAGAGAACAGTTAAGTAAAAAATATTTAAAGATTAGTAAGGGTACCGATAATGTTGAAACAGGATTAACAACCATAGCATTAGGAGCCGGAGCAGGAGGTATCGCTTTACTATCAACTGTGGTTGCGATACCAGCAACAATAGCTTTAGAGGCTTGTGCATTAGGTGTTGGTTTAGCTGCTATAATTGGAAAATTTATAGTTAGAAGAACCAGAACAAAATCTGAAAAACATCTTCAGATTAAAATGTTAGCTGAGGCAAAGTTAAATGCACTATTTACACATATTTCTAAAGCTATTAGTGACAACAAAGTAGATCATTCTGAATTTACTTTGATTATAGAAGAACTTGAAAAATATAAAACGATGAAGGAAGAGATACGAGTTAAGTCAAGGAAAAAAAGCAAGTTAGAGGAACAGGAGAGCTTAATCGAGAAGGGGAAACAGGAAGCACGGGAGGAATTCCGCAGACTAGTAGAAAGAAACAATGGAACCCATTAAAGCTAAAACTAAAACCACCTAAGTTTAAATGTTCTTGTGCTTGTGAGATAGGTAATACTGATTAAAAAAATAAGATAAAAAAATTTTTTACTTAAAAAAATATGTCATTTTTAAAGATAAAAGACCCTGTGAAAAGAGACCAAATTTTAAAAGAATATCTTGCAACAAAGAAAAGAATTCGTGATAGTCAGCTTGCAGAAAAAACAGGTGAAATTGAATTACAAACAGGCCTTTCAAAGTTTTTTAAACCTATTACAGAAACACAAAAAGCTGCAACAAAGGAGATTACAGAAGGGCTTAAACCTATTAAAGAGGGGATTGAACAATTACCTGAAAGGATACCTCAACAACAATTAATTTCTGAAGAGGAAGAGGAAGAGGAATATGAAGGATATTCAATTTTAGATAAAAAATATGAAGCATTAAGAAAAGAATATGGAAAAGAAGAAATTGATAATACATTTGGCATTAAAAGGAAAGGTATTAATTATTTTATAGGCAATAAATTATTTGATTACGATGGTGATTATATTATGATTGGTGCAGAAAAATATAAATCAACAGAGGGATTATGGAGACTTATTATGACTAAAAATCCAAAAAATTTTGATGAAGATGATACTGCTAATTATGAAAAAATATTAAGGGATACCAATGTTATTTTTACTTATGATAACCCTAAAAGGGGAAATCTTAGAAAAAGTAAAGGCCACAAATACAATATCTTTATTAAAACTCTTTATACTGTTATCAAAGCAGAAGAAGAAGATAAAGAAGCAGAAGAAGAAGCAAAAAGAAAAGCAGAAGAAGAAGCAAAAAAATATACTGCAAAAGGATTAAAAAAGGTAACCACGGTTATCCCATCTAACCCTAACTCACTATTAGAAAGATTAGACCTTTTGATGGCAAGTAAAAAAGCTGGTAATACAGGTGTAAGAAATGAGCTTGTAAGTATTTGTGATGAATTAAAAAGACAACGTGTATTAAATTCAAAGAGTTATAAAAAATTAATGTCTATACTATAAAAAATGATTACATCACAAAAGAGAGGATTTAAAAGAAATTATGCTTATGGTGGTGCAGGTATATTTGATACCTTAGCTAATTTTCTTACAAGGTTTTTTACAAGCAGCGCAGCTAAACAAATTGCATCTTCAGCAGTTGATGTTGGTAAGAGTGTAGCTAAGGAAGGAGCAAAGAAAGCATTAGAGGTTGGAAAGAGTGCCGCGGTTGATGCAGGTAAAAAGTTAGTTCAAAAGGCTTTAACACCAAAATCTAAAAGGATTTTAGAAAAATATACTCAAAAGCCTACTACAACAACTCAACCTGCAACGCAAAATATTAATACCTTAATAGATGGAAGTGCCATTGCTATACAAGATTTAGTTAAGAAATTAAATAGTAGGGGTTCCGGAGTTAAAGTGTTATGAAAAAATAAATTTAAGTTAAGCAAATTATTACATTAAATAAAAAAAGAATGTCAAATCTTAAATTTAAAATAACAAAATATGAAAAATACAATACAAAAAGGGTTGGTATCCTTTTTGCTAACTTTAAGATAAATGAAGATTGTGAAATTCTTGAAGTTACCATTACAAGTTATGATTATAAAAAGGTTGTTTTAAAATTGTCGCCTGAAAAAGCTGATATCATTAAGGAATTTGAAGAAAATGTAAATCAATATTTAGAAGAAAATGATATACCTAAGGTAACCATTCTTTACGGAAATAGAATTTATCCTAAAATGAGAAAAAGCTTTTCTGCAGAAAAACTTAAAAATATTAAACTTAAGGGTGTTTTTGTAAATGATGAAAACAAATCATTCCCTCAACTATGGCTAGAATATTAAAAAACAAAACTCAATTATAATTTTGACTTAAAAATTATAATTGTATATAATAAAATGGATATTTTAAACATTAAAGCGTCGATTTTTAAAGATGATAGTATTGATGAATATGAATATCATGAGTATGACCCTATTACAGGAACCAATCTTAACAACTCTGGAGGGGATATTAGGATTAATATCGAAACTCAAGATATTTTTTATCATCCTTCAGAGTCATATTTACAAATTATAGGTGAATTAGTAAAAAATGATGGTACCGTTTATGCTGCAGTTAATGAGGCAACCTTAACAAATAATGGTCTGTTATATCTGTTTAAAAATATCAGATATCAACTAAGTGGGCAAGAGATAGAAAGCATTAATTATCCTGGTCAGGCTACAACAATGCTTGGACTTTTAAAGTACCCAGATGACTTTGCTAAATCACAAGGGTTAAACCAATTGTGGTATAAGGATACAGGAGTTAATGCAGCTAGTGCTACTAATGCTGGTTTTTCAGTAAGAAGACAGTATATTTTTAGTTCAAATCCAGTTGGAACATTTAGTTTTAGGATACCCTTGAAACATATATTTGGTTTTTGTGAAGATTACAACAAAGTTTTATATGGCATGAAACAAACTTTAACCTTAACAAGAAATGATGACAATGACGCAATTTTTAGAGCTGGTGGTACCGATGCTGGTAGAGTTAATTTACTGAATGTATCTTGGTTTATGCCTCATGTAGAGCCGGAAGATGGTAATAGGATGGAACTTTATAAATTTATCAAGAAAAAAGAAAAATTTCCAGTTGGATATAGAATGATACAAAGCGACAGTATTGCGGTTCCACAGGCAGCAACAGGTTTTACTTGGAGGCTATCAGTTAAATCATCTCCTGAGGTGCCACGTTTTTTAATTGTTGGTTTTCAAACTGATAAAAGTGGTGACCAAGAACAAAACCCAGCTATATTTGACAACTTAAATGTTAAAAATATTTATGTAATGTTAGGTTCAAAAAAATATCCAGCATATGATTATGATATAAATTTTACTGCTAATCAAATTAGTAGAATATATAGTGAAGCCGCTTTGTTTAGAAAAAAGTTTTTTAACATGGATGAATTAGTATCAAACCCTAATATTACTCCTTCAGATTACAAACTCCTTTTTCCTTTGTTTGTGTTTGATGTATCAAAGCAGAGTGAAAGGTTAAAGTATTCTGTAACTGATATTCATACTAAAACAACATTTACTAATAACCCCCCTGCAAATACTGAAGCATTTGCGGTTTTACTTAGTGACAGGATGATTAACTTTCAGAGTGATGGGAATAAGATGAGTGTAGTATATTAAGTAAATTTTTACTTAAATAAAATAATATGAAAAAGATTGCTGATTTTAAAAAGATATTAACAGATAATAACATTAAGTGGTATTCCTATTGGAACAAGAAAAAATATATTGATGTTTTAAAGGAGCATGGATTGTATCCCAAAGAGGAAGAAAAAAAATATTTAAAAAAAATTCCAAATTATGATAGATTAAAGGATATTGCTAAAAATCCTAAAACGGTAATATTAAAGAATGTTGAAACTGAAGAAGAAACAACATTTCCATCAATTTACAAGGCAAGTAAGTTTATTGATAGATGTCCACAAACAATTGAAAACCGGAATGGTAGGGTTTGGAATAATAAATATAAGATTGATATTCTTTAATTTTATTATTTTTAAAAAAATAATAAAATTTGACTTAAGTGGATATTTTTTTATATTAAAAAAATGGAACGTCAATTTGATAGATATACTGTAAGTGGATTAAGAAACTTAGCAAGGGAAAGGGGATTAAGAAGATACTCAAGACTTAGACGTGATGAATTAATTACCCTTTTAATCAATACTGGGCCTTCTATATTAGATAGAAATATAGAAAATATAGATGCACCAGTATTACAACCAACAATAGCTCAACCTTTACCATCAACAAGACAAAGACCAACTACTCCACCAACTACTTCAGTTAATGATTTGTTAAAAAGTTTAGAAAATGTTAGAGTGGAACAACCTAGTATATCACCAGAACTTAATGCTTTAAAAAAGAAGATAAAAAGTATATTTAATAAACTGGATAAAATAAAAGTAATATTAAATAGATCTGCCTTAAAAAATTATGCAACTGAACATAAAATAGAAGGAATACCTGTTGATACACCACAAGAGTTTTTGGAGTTAGTTCAACCAACAATCGTAAAACTTTTAAGCAGCATGCGCGGGTTTAAAGTAAAATTAAATCTTCAATGTTTAATGGAAAGAGGAGAGGGAGAAAATAAGCAAATAGTAGAAGCTAATTTTTCTTCTTCTGATAAAGATGGTTATGAGATTATTTTAGAAGGAACCGATATAACAGAAGTATACTTAAAAATGATTGAAAGAATTTTAGAAAATTTTGTTAGTTTTTTAATGAAGGGTAGCGGGTGGGTATTTAAAAGTGTGGTTCATTTAAAATTACATAGTGCTATTTATGAACCATTAAGAGCAGGTGGACTGTTACCCCTACCTAAGTGGATTGCTAACAAAAAGGCATGTATTAATATGAAAAGTGATAATGATGAATGTTTTACAGATTGTATTTTAAGGCATTTAAATCCAAAAGAAAAAAATGTAGAAAGAGTTTATGATTTAAAATCTAAAAAAAATAGCTTAAATATGAAAGGAATTAAATATCCTGTTTCTTTACTTGATATAGATAAGTTTGAAAGACAAAATCCAACAATTAGTGTTAATGTTTTTGGAATAGTAGAAGGTAAGGAAAAAATCAAACGTATTAGAGCTATAAAAAGTTTAAAAGAAAATCATGTAAATTTGTTATATATTGAAGATGAAGAAGAAAAAAAATCTCATTATGTTTTAATAAAAAATATTAAAGCTTTACTGAGAATTCAAACAGCCTCTAATCATAATGTAGAGTATTGTATGCTTTGTATGAATCATTTTGGAAGTGAAAAACTTTTAGAAAAGCATATGGAGCGTTGTGAAGATCATGATGGAGTTGATATAATAATGCCTAAGTTTAATCCTAAAAACCCTGAAGAAATTTTAATAAAGTTTGAAAACTATTGTAGAAAAATTATGGTGCCTTTTATTGTAATTGCTGATTTTGAATGTATATTACAAAAAATAAAAGCAGAAACACAAGAAAGTAATACTATTGAAACACAAAAGCATATACCTGTCAGTTATAATTATTTAATTTGTAGTTTTGATAGAAAAGTTTTAAAACCAGTATTAAGAGGACATGTTGGTAAAGATAGCGAAAAACATTTTATAGATACTTTAACTAAGGATAGTAAAGAACTTTATAATAAATTTTATAAAAACCCGGTAGAAATGGAAAAATTAACTGAAGATAAAGTTAGAAAACATAAAAATGAAGTAAAATGTTGGATATGTGGTGGTGAATTTACGCATAAAAATTATAAAGTAAGAGATCATTGTCATTTTACTGGTAATTATAGAGGAGCCGCAAATAATGAATGTAATCTTAAGGCAAAAGTTCCAGATTTTATACCTGTTAACTTTCATAATTTATCTGGTTATGATGCACATATTTTTATTAAGTATCTTGGTAAAACTAATGGTAGAATTGATTGTTTACCTAACACAGAAGAAAAATATATTAGTTTTACAAAACATCTTATGGTAGGAAATAATCATATTAAGTTAAGATTTCTTGATAGTTTTAAGTTTTTATCAAGCAGTTTAGATAAAATTGTAGAAAATTTAAAAAATGATGATTTTAAAAATTTAAAGTATTATTTAGAAAAACATCGTGGTGGATATACAGAAGAAAAATTAAAATTGTTAAGTAGAAAGGGTATCTTTCCTTATGAATGGTTAGATAGTTTTGAAAAATTAGAAGAAACACAACTACCGCCTATAGAAGAATTTTATTCAAGCTTAAATGGAGAAGGAATTTCAGAAGAAGATCTGACACACGCGTTAAAGGTATTTGATTTTTTTGAATGTAAAAATATTGGGGATTATTTACAACTATACAATGAAACAGATGTTGTACTTTTAGCTGATGTTATGGAAACCTTTAGATTTTCTATGCATAAAGAATTTGACTTAGATCCTGCTTGGTATTATACTTTACCTGGATTTGGATGGGATGCTATGCTAAAGGTAACCGAAATAAAATTAGAAAAACTTACTGATGTTAATATGCTTAACTTTTTTGAAGCATCTAAAAGGGGTGGTGTTTGTATGACTAGTATTAGACATTTTGAAGCAAACAATAAGTATATGGGTGGTGAGTATGATTCAAGTAAACCTAGTATATATGGGATTTATATTGATAAAAACAGTCTTTATCCTTGGGCTATGAGTAAGCCTTTACCAGTAGGTGGTTTTAAATGGATGACTGAAGAAGAATTAAATAACTGGGAAAAATATCCGTGTACCCTGGAGGTTGATTTGGAGTATCCTAAAGATTTACATGATTTGCATAATGAAATGCCTTTAGCAGCAGAAAAATTAAAAGTAAGTAAAGTAGAAAAGTTAATACCAAACTTAGATGATAAAGAAAAATATTTACTTCATTATGAAGCTTTAAAGACTTATCAGAGATTAGGATTAAAGATTAAAAAAATACATCGTGGAATTAAATATCAAGAAAGTACCACTATTAAAAAATATGTTGATAAGTGTGTAAAATTAAGAACGCAAGCAAAGAAGGATAAAAATAAATTTTTAGATAATTTATGGAAGTTAGCAATGAATTCTGTTTTTGGTAAAACCATGGAAAATATAAGAAATAGAGTAAACATAGAATTAGTTAATGGTGAAAATAGTGAACGTTTTAAAAAGTTAACAGCAAAACATAACTTTCATAATCATACTATATTTGATGAAAATTTGGTTGCTGTTCATATGAAAAAAACATGGATTAAATATGATAAACCAATTTATTTAGGAGTAAGCATACTTGATATTAGCAAAACAATTATGTTAGAAGATTACTATAACTATTTTAAAAATAAATTTGGTGAAGATAAAGTATTTATGTGCTATACTGATACTGATAGTTTTGTTTTAACAATAGAAACTGAAGATTTGTATGAAGATTGAAAAGAGGATGCTAATGATTTGTTTGACTTTAGTAATTATCCACCTAATCATCCATTGTATAGTGAAAAAAACAGGAATTTGCTAGGTTTGTTTAAGGATGAAATGGAGGGAGATCTTTTAACTGGTTTTGTAAGTCCTGGAGCAAAAACTTATGCTATGAAAAAATTTATCTTAAGAAAAGATAAAAATGGTAATGCTTTAACTGATGAAGATGGTAAATTTATTTATGATAAACCTGTTAAAAAAGATAAAGATGGTAATATGGTATATAATGAGAAAACAGAAACTAAAAAATGTAAAGGAGTTAAAAAGTCTGTGATTAAAAATGAGTTAAGATTTAAAACTTATAAAGATTGTTTAGATACTGAAAAAGATTTTTGTGTAAATATGGGAGGAATAAAAAGTAAACATCACGAATTAACAACTATAAAAATGAATAAAGTAGCATTAAGCTTTGAAGATGATAAAAAAGGGTTAATACTGAGGGATGGAAGTTATAAAACTTTATCAAGGGGTCATTATAGCTTACAAGGATTAACTGAAGAAGAAAGAAAAATATATGAAGCACAGGGGGCAAGACCAAAAACAAAATAAAATATTTAATCTGGTAAAAAGATTAAATATTTAAAATTTTTTTGAAATATTTTTACTAGCTTAAATAATAATACTGTAAGAAGATGGAAATAAAAACAGATAATAATAGATTACAAAATGATAGTATCTTATTAACTAATTGTGTGTGTTGTAATAGTGAATTAAAAAGAAAAATAAAAAAAGCATGTTATTTAGTTAAAGAGTGTAATGGTTGTAGATATAATGATATACCTGAAGAATGGAAACCACAAAACATGCATCATGGTTGTACATGTATATGGACTAATAAAGATTGTTTGTTTATAAGCTGTGAAAAATGTTTAAATCCAAGATGTGATACTCCTTATGATGTTCGTTCTTGTTATGGTAAAGACTGTAGTAAATTTGTTTGTCATTTTTGTTTAGGTATACCAGAAGGTAAATATAATTGGATTAATTCATCACCACAAGAAAAATTATATTTTTATGGTGTTGTAAAACTTAAAACATTAGCAAAATATAAAAAAAATAAAAGGATGGTCAAAATATAAAAAAAGAGATTTATTAGATATTTTAAAACCACTTGTAAATGAAAAAGATTTTCCAATTTATTAAATTAATGCATTGATGCAAGCAACAATTTTTTTTTTTTACCAACATCTTAACCCACCCACTAACTCATAAACCGGTTAGCCATTGCGTCATGCGTTGGTTGATGGGGTGGGAAAAAAGGTTAAGTGAGTGTGTGATGTAAGTGATTGTTGGGGGGTTATGCACTGGTTAGCTGATGAGCTGGTTAGCTTGATATTTCAAAAATTTTTTTAATTTTTAAAAATTGATTTAAGTAAAAAATGTTGTTAAAAAAGGTTATGCTATTTTGTTTGCTAACCTTAATCAGATTGACTTGTTAACCCCATTTTTGTTTTAATTTTATGAGCATGTTAATGTTACATGAAATTGATATATTGTTTAATGACTAGCTATAATCTTAAGGATGGGTTGATTGGATAAGGGTTAGCCATAAACTTAAGGGTGGGTTGATTGGATAAGGGTTAGCCATAAACTTAAGGGTGGGTTGATTGGATAAGGGTTAGCCATAAACTTAAGGGTGGGTTGATTGGATAAGGGTTAGCCATATGCTTAATCATGGTTGGATTGCATAAATTTACACAGTGTGCTTAAGCGTGGTTGATTTTGATAACAATAATAAATGCATAATTGCATGAGCAACTTAAAATTTGCTGGGTCACTTAATCACGGATTTATTTTGTTAAGCGAAAGCGTAGCTTAATGGGGATGAGCCAGATCGAGCGTATTGATATCTACTACCATACAATAAACTATAGAACTGTACTGTAATCTACGTTTTTCAGAATTGTAATTTACGTTATGGTCAACGAAAGCTAATTTTTAGTACAATAAAAGTTTGAACTGACAAGAAATGTATCTGGCCTAGTTTATTATACTTACTATCTACTGTGACCGAGTAGTATGGTAGGTCTGGTCACATAAATCACAGTTCATCATGTATATAAATCTACTTTTAAGGAAGGTTTGTGCCTCGTAAATAAGGATTGATATTGACGGTCCCATACACTAGTGAAAAAAACAGTACTAGCGGTGTAAATGGCGACGATTCAATAGACATCCCCATAATTTGTGTGTTTAAATACTTTTTCCCTGAAAATAAGTGTGAAACCTTCTCATTTCCTCCTACGTTTTGTTTTATTTTGATCGGTAACGTAGATTACACCGTTTTTGTCACCCTTTTGCATGGCAGAGGCATACTTAAAGAAACTACTCAAGACCGAGTGCTGAAATTTTAGATGTGTCTCAGGACAGGGCCAATTTACAAAAACATGGTTTTTGTGGGTCTCTGAGAGAAAAAATTCTAACCGAAATTCAAATTTTATTTGACCACTTATTCTGAGAATGAACCTTTATTGCAACTCTGAATCCGTGTCAAATATTACCGTTTTCAATTGGATAAAAAATGTCAAAAACATCCTTATCAAATGTGGCCTGATGAATATATGGGGCAGTCAAAGCTTCCCGAATGCAAAATGGTTAAGATTGACAATAAAACGAAAATTAAAGAATCTTTATATCAACTCCTGGTTTAGTAAAGTCGAAGAAAATGATAGTTGCCATACTAATAGACTGACAAAAAAGAAATTCGGATTTGAAAAAATATTTAGGTCAAACTTCCCCCGCACTTTGGAAGTAAATGATAATATTTCGAACAAATAATTATAGATTGCCTTTTGAAGTAGGAAGATGGTCAAATCTTGATATCAGAGAACGAACCTCTCTGTAAATATTCTATCGATGATGAGTCCCTGTAACTCATTCAGTGATCAAAAGAAAAAATAATTTCACGTCACGTGACATAATATCATTAAATGTGAACGTCTTGTAAGTTCAACAGACCAGTCTGAAATCGTAAATTTGTGTAAATTTATCAAAATCATCATAAATTCATTTTAAAAATAACTCGTGTACGATTTAAATCAACTAATCTCCAGAGCTTACTAATTGAAATTTTGAACACCCCCCCTTTCTCTCTCGATTTATGTTGTTCAAATACATATTTTGTGCCTCGTTGAAATCGTGTTTCATGTACATTTACCTCTTGGTTTCTGTACAATGAACGGAGTTTAAGTGCACCTCCAGCCCAGATTTTGATTTTTTTTTTTTTTTTTTTTTCTTTTCATTTGCTGATTAATAGTGATATTTTGTTGCCACTTCCGCTAGTCCGGTTATTTATATTAGTAGTTTTTAAAATTCATTTGTAAGCACATGCGTGTAAATTGAAAATCCAATTAGCGAGCCCCTAAATCGACCCCGCGATAATACCCTGTGACGTCACCGCATGAACTAAACAACTTCCAGGTATATTACAGCCATTTAAAATTCAAATTTTCAATTTCTTGTTTATGCAATTAAGTCTGCATTTGTGGTTGGATTTTCATGAAACGTGCACAGTTGCTTTATATTATCAATAGCTTGAACCGTACACTGATTGTCAGATTTAGAAAAAAAAAAAAAAAAAAAAATCAACAGGGTTCAAGCTATTGATGAGATAAACAAACTCTGCAAGTTTAAAAAAAAAATCCGACCATAAATGCAGACTTTATCGTGTAAACAAGAAATTGAAATTTCGAACTTAAACGGCTACTTTTCCCACACTGATTGTCAGATTTTTTTTTTTTTTTTTTTTTTGCAGAATCAAAAGGGTTCAAGCTATTGATGAGATAAACAACTGTGCAAGTTTCACGAAAATCCAACCCCAAATGCAAACTTTATTGAGTAAACAAGAAATTGAAATTTTGAACTATAAATGGCTACTTTTCCCACCCTGAGTGTCAGATTGTTTTCAAAATCAATAGGGTTCAAGCTTTTGATGAGAGAAACAAACTGTGCAAGTTTCACGAAAATCCGACCATTAATACAGAATTTATTGCGTAAACAAGAAAAATGGACAGACAGACCGACGGACGACGGATACCACGCCATGACATTATAAACTCTGCTGGCTTACTGAGCAAGTAGAGCTAAAAAATGGGGGTCATTCTGTACTTTGTGAGGGTCACAAAAAAATGTAATTAAGTTAAACATTAAAGACTACTATGTATGAAACAATGTGCGTTTTTACAAGTATTTCTTATTCACCCCAAAGCTTTATATAACCTATTTATGCATTACTGCATGATGTAAGACACAATGTAACACCAGGGATTCTCTGTATAGTGGGGCTTACAGTCTAGATGGCATATTTTTCATAGAGTATCTTGAGTATGCTCTATTAATTTTAAGCCTGTTCTTAACAGGCAAAAATGCTCTAGCTGCAGATAAGTTGTCATCTATTACGTAATTTCAATTTATCAAGGGCATCAACGTGACCACAGTGCTTTGGTGACGCACATAAGAGTTCAATTGGGCAAATTTGTGCAGCCACTCTCTGTGGTAAAAGGGTTATTGTATTTTGTTTTTGTGGCATTTGTCGAAGACAATGCCACCATGAGTTCAATACGGCATTTTGAAAATCATGTATCGTATTTTGTGCAAAACCGAAGGAATTAAACCCAACTCAATTCTTCTAAGACAAATAATCAGTTTTTCTAAGACAAATGAGTGTTTAAATTGCACTCAGATATAAAAATGAAAATGACGAATTAAAATAAATTGGATTAATTAGGCCAGTGATCATGGAAATACTTCTTTTTGATCAAAAATAGCTTGATCCGCTACATGGTCTTCTGTTGGCGAAATGATACACACAATCTTTGGGTATGTGAATTCCCCGGCCCCACTCGATAAAATAGGCTATAATTCCCGGCCCCAACGGCCCCCCAGGCTAAATATTTTATTTGTGTGCCAAATTTGAAGAAAGTATCACCAAATTAAAGCTTAGGTTTTGACCTTTCTAATGGTATATAGAAACTTGATTTTTCATTCATGTGTGTTTGTGATATATGCGTTTGAATTTTGTATTTTTTTTTACAAAAATGTTTCAAAATTTTTAAGGGATATAAATCCGGCCCCTATATTTTAAACTTTATTTTTTCAATGACTGTTAAAAAACAATATGATATTAAAGTCCTGAATTCGAGCTTTTATATAATACCAAGAAACTGAAATTTGACGTGGGCGTTTTGTAGTTATAAGCGTTTTAATTATGACCAATTTTAGAAAAAAAAAAAAAAAAAAAAAATCGAGATTTGAGTCATTTCGCGTATCCGGCCCCACTATTAAAAAGTTCACAATTAAAATATTATAAAATTTTATGATTTAATTTTAAAGATTATTAAATAAGCTATTTAATGATATATAGAAATTACAAATTGGTGCAGTCCCTTTCGTGCTATAAACGTTCTAAATTAATCAATTTTTAGACAGATACTGTATACAGTATGTGGAATCATGGGAAATGTAACACATACTGCCCCTGCTTATTAGACTTACTTTTCTATCTAATATGCAGTTTTTCAAATAATGTTAAAAACAGTATGATGTAAGCATTTTGAAGAAATTTAGAACCCCTAAAGATTGGCGCATGATTTTTTTTTTTTTGAGGTATTAGCGTTTCAGTATAGAAATATTTGGAAGTTTCTATGTGTATTGAACGGGTAAGATATCCGGCCGTATAATAAGGTTTCTTGCTCCCAATGTACAAAATTTATGGCTTTTTTTTTTGTCTTGGAAATATTGAGAAGTTCATTCGGGCCATACATATCTAATAATGATAATCGAAAACGAGAACAATTTGTGGTATACATTTTCATTTATTGCAATTATTCCAATTTATAAACAGTACTATATCCTGTTTAGAAAAAAAAAAAGCACAACGTCGAAAGAAAAATACATTGTGTGAGAGTCAGCATACAGACTTTGTATATATTGAGCACTGCACGAGACTAAATACAAATGGGTCATGCTGTGTGAAAAGGATGCTTAATATATTTGCAAAAAAATATCGACCCAGGTCAGTATGCGCAGTCCGCGCAGGCTGACCTGTGCAGAAAGTTATAGATATCAGTTGAAAAATACATTGTGTGAGAGTCAGCATACAGATTTTGTATATATTGAGCACTGCACGAGACTAAATACAAATGGGTCATGCTGTTTGAAAAGGATGCTTAATACATTTGCAAAAAATATCGACCAGGTCAGTCTGCGCAGTCCGCGCAGTTTGACCTGTGCAGAAACTTAAAGATATCAGTTGATCAGTTTCGGCATGTCAGTGGAGCAGTCTACTTCGTGCTTCAGTAGGTTGTAAGGCAAACAGAATTATGACGACTAGCATGGTATAATGCATCAAGGAGATGCATTAAGCTCCCTCTTGGCAGAGCATGCCCCAATGTAAATGGGTAGATGACGGTAACATAAATTGTACAAAGACGAAAAATGTCATCAAAGCATCAAAAAGTTCATTAATTTGCTGTTTTAAAGCTACGTGAAAACATCACGGAAAAAGCAAAATGCTAGTTAGCAGCACGTTTTCCATTTTCCGAGATGTTTCGAAAAACGTTTTTCATTATCTCACGGATTGCTTTACGAGAAAAAAGAAACACAAATAGATATATGATAGAGTTTTAAGAATAGTAATAATAATAAAAAAAAAAAACGTTGTGGTAAAAGAACAACATATGAATCGATCTTCTTTTGCACAATGTTAGTAGTATAGGGAGTCAGATCTCGGACAAATGGGGCATTTTGTCCCGAATCTGACTCCCCTGGAGGCAAATTGTCCCGAAATAGACTGCCCTGGGGCAGTCTATTTCGGGACAATCTGTCCGAAATAGGCCGAAAAATCGTCATTTACCCTTAACTTTCCCTTAACCCTTCTAAAACCCTTTTGTTTTGTTCTAAAACCCTTATACTTTCTTCTAATGGACAAATTTCTTCTAAATCCTTAACCCTTAACGGGTGGTTGTAACCCTTAACGTTTTGATACAACCCTTAACTTTTACACAGGCAATCACTTTGTTCGACTTAGTCTTTTTTCACCGTCTATCTTTCTCTGTCATCGTTGGACTTAGTCTTTTCCCACGATATAGGTTGTCCTTAGGCTCCTTTGCCCGAAATAGACTGCCCCAGGGTAGTCTATTTCGGGCAAATTGGTCTCCCTACCTGGGGTAGGGAGCCTAGGGACAACGTATAGGGCAAAATGGTCCGCTGTTGGACTTAGGCTTTTTTCTTCTCTACCTTCGATTAGGTGTTGTAGATCATAGACTTAGTCTTTTTTCTATAATAGATATTATAGATAGAATATCATATTCTATGTGAACGTGATGTTCTATCTACATGCTTCCGCTCACGTTCGTGCTCTTTTAATGGAATTAACGTTAACCAATCGTAGGACTCGTTGCTTCTGCATTCATATAGATATATTCATATGGATATTGTAGGACTTAGTCTTTTTCTCTAATAGATATTGTAGATAGAGTATAATATTCTACCTACATGCTTTCGCCCATGGTCGCGCTCTTTGGAATTCTGTTAATTCTGTATCAAAGTAGGTCAATCCCCCTGCCAGGCTATAAAAGCCGACCGATTTCTCTCATTTCCACGATGAAGTTGTCCGAGCGCTGTTCTCCATGGTGAGTCTTTTTTCTCCCATGTTGAGTTTCTTTGGAAGTACTTAGTAATACTAAGTTATACTGCTAATACCAAGCTATTGTGGGTTATCTGATGGAAGTTCGGGAAGGAAGTGAAGGAACCTTGAAGGAGGCTATTTTCAGACCTAGAGAGTCTGCTTCTTCAAATTGTCCTTTTCAGGATTGGCCATTACCAAGAAAGTTTTCTACTTTCTTCAAATTGTCAAACAAACAAAGTCAAGTCCTATATGCTTTTCATATCTTTTATTTGTTGTTAGATAATCATTACAATGAACGGTTAGAAACAATGAACTGTTAAAACTTTTTATTTAAAACAATGAATGAATCATGTATTGTAAGTTGAATAAAGTTAAAACATTGAAGTACAGAAATATATACAATGATACATTTAAAACATTTAAATACATTTTATTTAAACTTTATGTACAATAATCAGTCTATGGCTTACATCCAGTCATGTTTAAAAGTTACAGCTTCTAAAACCATGCCTAAAAGGTTGACTTATCATCAACCCTAAAACAAGGTCTAAAAGACTTGGCTTACAGTCATGTTTAAAAGTTACAGGCATAAAACAATGTATTCGGATAGTACCTTATTCGGACAGTACGCTTCTAATACCATGTCTAAGAGGCTATTGTCTGATTTGCAGTCATGTTTAAAAGTTACACCCCTAAAACAAGGTCTAAAAGTCTAGTACCCTAGTTAGTATCCTATTTGGATAGATTCTTCTCGTATTCGGACAGTACAAGTGACGATGAAGCAACGCAGTCTTTGAAAAAATGTTTTGAAACAGCTCTTTTGAAATAGTTCTTTTGAAAAAATGTTTTTAAAATCGTTCTTTGAAATAGTTCTTTTGGAAATGTTTTTCTGTTAAAAATTACAGACACAATTTTCTTTTTTTCTTCGGGATGTCAGGCTCACAATCACTCTTACGTTTCTTTTCATTATTTTTCACAACATCGGATTTCCATCTACGTCTCAACTCGATATCTGAACAGATCTTCTTTCCTTCTCGTCGAATAGGCTTTACTGAGGAAATCTTGTTGATTTTATCGTTGATTTTCTTTTCTGAAGAGGCTTTCTTGTCTTTTCCCTCTCCACTCACCGAGAAAATATCGCTGATTTTATCGCTGATTTTCTTTTCTGAAGAAAGTTTCTGGGAGCTCTGTTCATTGTTTTGGTCTTCTCCAGATTTCTGATCGAGTATAAGCGTATCCTCTTTCTTTTCTGAAGAAATCTTATTGATTTGATTGTTCATTTTATCGTTGATTTTATCGTTGATTTTCTTTTCTGAAGAAAGTTTCCCTGAAGAGTTTTTCTTCTTCACAGGGTAATCTATCTGAATCCTACAGATTTCTGTATCGCTGATTTCTGTGTTATCAAACTCCATATTTTCAATCTCTCTCTCGATCTGATTTTCGATCTGATTTTCACTCGATGACTCTTTGGTTTTATCGTTGATTTTATTGTTGATTTTGTCGTTGGTTTTCTTTTCTGAAGAGGTCTTCTTGTTTTGGGAACTCTGTTCCTTTCCACTCGATAAAGTTGTAGGCTGTGACGGTTTTGTCTTCCGTTTATTCTCATCTACTTTATAGGATAATAGAGACCCAACGTATTTCATATGTTGAGAGTCCCAATCCATTTCCTTTATTGGGTGAATTTCGACATCGTGGGTGTGGGTGTTCACGAAGACAAAAACGAATCTCCACATTTGATTTTCTTTCTCTGGACATTGGTTGGCCCAATGTCCTGATCTATCGCATGTAAAGCAAATATTCGTTGTCGTATCATCCCCTCTATGGCGTTTGTCGAATGTCGCTTGATCCAGGACTCTGGTGATACGATAAACGCCTTTTTCTGCAAAATGTTGGTAGGATAGAAATGACCCCACGTAGTTCCCAGTATGGTAGACTTGATATCGTGGTGGTATATTGGTGATCTCATAATCGTGAGTGTATGGGTTAACATACAAATACACTCTCTTTGGTGTTGTACTTTTTAGCTCGAACTCACTCATTTTCTAGCGACTGCTCTGTTCGAACTCTTTCCGAAGAATGATGGAAATGTCGATTGTAACATCTTTTTATGCCCATTCGGTCTGAAAAAGATATAAAAAGCCAGGATTTTTGAGTTCTGGGTCAGTCTATGACTTACAACCAGTCATGTTTAAAAGTTACAGACATAAAACAACGTCTAAAAGACTAGTCCCGTATTCGGACAGCACAAGCGACGATGAGGCAATGCAGCCCATGTCGAAAAAGAGAAAAAAATTGTTGCCGGTCAAGAAAAGAAAAAGAATCCTAGTCTATCCAGATAGTAGCAGCAACGATGAAAGCGACGATGAGAAATTTCCACCCAAAAAGAGAAAAATTTTGAAAGAAGAAAGTGACGGTGAAAGCGACAAAAAATCTTTGAAAGAAGAAAATCCTACTGGACCATTTTTCCCCAAGGAAGAAAAAAGTAAAGACGAGAAATCTTTGAAAGAGGAGAAACAGCCCTTTTCAGGACTAACCAATGAAAATGAAAAATCTTTGAAAGAAGAAAACGATGAGAATTGTTCCCCGTCAACCTCAACGAAGGAGAAATCTGTACAAATGAATGTGTATTGTACCACCGAAGACGAGAAATCTTTGAAAGAAGAAAGTGAAGACAAATCTTCTTCAGACAAAAACGCTTTGGATATGAGAAGGCTATACGACTTAACAGAAGTGGGAAAAAAGAAGTCAAGAAAATTCAAAACAGAATCCCATCTACTGGAGGCGTCTTTTAAGAAATTCGATGAGCTACAGCCACAACAGTTGACCGGTTTATTCGACGATGTTATCCAACAAATCATTCAAAAGTTAAAGGCTGAATCGAGGGATATGATTAGAATTAGCGTCAACCACCCCTCATTGGATATGGGAATTCATATTCCCTTTCTATATGTGGAGGAGTTGGAGAGTCATACCATGTTGAACGAAATTGAAAAAGTTCTACAATCGAATGAAGAATTCGTCTTGAACGATGGCTGCATGACATTCGATATCACACATACGATACCGCCAAGTGGAAGTGGAAAAAATCTTAGAGCCACAGACCTATTGGATTCAAAGGTTTTTGCAAAAAAGAAATATTCACTTGTTGAAATCAACAATGAAGATCATCTATGTTTTGCAAGAGCCGTTGTTGTGGGGATTTGTTACCATGAACGTGAAAACACCCAAGAATGGAATCGGAGATGGGATCTCATCAAAAGATCAAACAGACCACTTCAAAAGACTGAAGCCGAGAAATTAATGAATGAAGTTGGACTTTCATCGACACAACCTGTAGGTCTTGAAGAATACAAAAAAATTCAAGAGTTCCTGTATGAAAAAGACTATGTTATTAAAGTTCATCAACAGCTATCGAAATTGGAGAAAGTGTTTGAACATCCGGAAGTGAAAGACGATAGTAAAATCATACATTTGTACTTTCATCAAAATCATTATGATTACATCAAATCCATCACAGGATTTCTTGATTGTGTTTATTATTGTGAGTTCTGTGACAGACGTTACAGCAGACGGGAAGACCATGCTTGCTCAAAGATCTGTAAAGGCTGTTTCCGTGCTGGAAAATGTCCATCGGAATCAAAAGAATATGTCTGCGACAAGTGTCATAGACGATTTTTCAGTGTAGTATGCTTGAAAAATCACAAAACACTTCAAGGCAAAGAGAAGAAAACCATTTGTGAATTAGTGAAACTTTGTTCAAAATGTGGAGGCCAGATTTTTGACAGAAAGAAAAATCATGTTTGTAGGGAAAAGACAAAGTGCCGCCTTTGCAAGAAAATAGTTGACTTCGATCATCGCTGTTTTATTCAGCCTTACCAGAGTAAGATGAAGCATGACAGCGACGATGAGACGAGTTCTTCTGTAGTCAAAAAACCTTTGTTCATTTTCTTTGATTTCGAATGCCAGCAAGATACAGGGGTACATATTCCGAATTACTGTATTGCACACCGAGCCTGTGCTGAATGTATCGATAAACCACTTGATTTTCATTGTTCCACATGCAGTGAATTCAAAGAAGGAAGAGAAGTTATTTTTCAAGGAAAAGAAACTTTGAGTCAATTTTGCACCTGGCTCTTTACAAAGCATCATAAAGGAATCATAGGTATTGCCCATAATCTCAAAGGCTATGATGGGCAATTTATTCTCAATCATATTATCAACGTAGGAATGAAAGAACCAGAAGTAACCATGAATGGAAATAATATTTTAAAGTTAGAACTGAACGGTGTGAGTTTGATCGACTCCTTCAGTTTCATGAATTTTGGGCTGGCAAAATTTCCGACCACGTTTGGTCTTCAAGAAATGAAAAAAGGCTACTTTCCTCACTGGGCAAATACAGATGAGTTTTGGAATTACGTCGGGCCGTATCTGGATATGTCTTATTACAAACCCGACTCAATGTCTGAAGAGGCTCGATCGAAATTCATAGTCTGGTATAATGACAAAGTTCAAAACGGTGAGGAATTCAATTTTCAAAAAGAGATGGAGATGTACTGTCGATCGGATGTTGATATCCTAAGACGAGGTTGTGGTGAATTCAGAAAGTTGTTCATCGAACAGAGTGGAATTTGTCCATTTACAGAGTCGTTTACCATCGCTGGAGCCTGTAACAAGATTTGGCGAAAAGATTATTTACCAAAAGATCAGATAGCCATTATTTCATGCAAAGATCCAATTAGACGTCGGTTTTCTATGAAAGCAATACGTTGGGTTCAAAGCATCGCTAGAGAAAAAGTGATTCGTATTCAACACGCCAAAAATGGTGGTGAATACCGAATAGGGAAATACACTGTAGACGGATTTCACCACCAATCAAACACGGTCTATGAATTCCTCGGGGATTTATTTCATGGTTGTCAGACATGTTTCAAGGATCGGAAATATATCAACCCCATCAATGGAAAATCAATGGCTGAATTGTACGACAGTACTATCGAACGGTTAGAAACCCTCAAAAGAATGGGCTATAACGTCGTGACCATATGGGAGCACGAATTCGACGCCAAGATGAAGAAGGATAAAGAGTACAAAAAAAACCATTGAAAGTCTATACCCGAACCAGGATCCCATCGAACCAAGAGAGGGACTGGCTGGAGGCAGATGCAATGCCATAAAAATTGCCTATGATGTTGAGGAAAACAGTGAGAAGGAAATCAAGTACATCGACATTTGTTCTCTGTATCCTTACGTCTGCAAACATAAATTCTATCCTGTAGGCCATCCCACAATCTTGACTTATGAGAACATTGACATGGAAAATATTCGTCAGTATGAAGGACTCATTAAATGTAAAGTTCTACCCCCAATGAAATTGTTTCATCCCGTTCTTCCAGTTCACTGTAACAACAAGATGATGTTTCCACTTTGTATGAAATGTGCACAAGAAAGTTCAAACTTTTGTAATCATGACAGAGAAGAGAGAGCCTTGGTTGGAACTTGGGTTACATTCGAACTGTTCAAAGCTCTCGATTGTGGCTATCGGATAATGCAAGTGTATGAAATCTGGCATTTCGACTCTGTTTCGGACCAATTCTTTAAAGGCTATGTGGACAATTTCTTGAAAATCAAGCAAGAAGCTAGTGGATATCCCGGTTGGTGTCAGACAGATTCAGAAAAGGCCCAATTCATTCGTGAGTATGAGGAAGCCGAAGGGATTCGTCTTGACCCCAAATGTATTCAAAAAAATCCTGGCAAAAGATCATTTGCTAAGATTATGCTGAACTGTCTTTGGGGAAAATTAGCACAGCGTGAAAACATGAGCAAGACGAAATACATCAGAGAACCGTCTAAATATTTCGAGTTGATTACCGACCCGAAATATACGGTAAAACATGTGGAAATCTTTGACAATGAGTGCGAATGCATTTTAGTCAACTATGAAGAAAAGATGGACTTTGTCGAAACGCATGCGACAGCCAATGTTGTTGTAGCATCCTACGTAACAGCTTATGCAAGGTTGGAACTGTACAGCGTTCTTGAAAGATTGGGGGATAGGGTTCTGTATTTCGATACAGATAGTTGTATGTACATTCATGATCCTGAATTGTGGAACCCTCCCATCATTAACAGCAGACTAGGAAAATGGACCGACGAAGAGCCTGATTGCAGAATTACCCATTTCAGAGGATTAGGCCCCAAGAATTACGCTTATAAGATGAAAACAAAAGATGGAAAGGAAAAAAGCAAATGCAAAGTCAAGGGAATTACTTTGGATCACAATACAAATCAGCTGGTGAATTTCGACACCTATTCAAAATGTGCTTTGGATCGCACCGTAGAAATTAAAGTTCAGTATGACTGTAGAATCAAAAGACATAGAGACAGAACAGTGACCAGCGAACCACAGTCAAAAACGTTTCGCTCTGTATATACCAAAAGAGTCATTGTAAACGATACTGATACTGTCCCCTATGGCTATAAAACTTTGAGAATATATAAATAGACTGTAAGAAAACAATATCGTGTTACATTGAAGTGAACGATCAAAGTAAGACGTTCTTTAAAAATCAGATTTAAAATCAGATTTTAAAAAACAGTTTTAAAAACAGCTCTAAAAGAGTGAAAAAAATCAAAAGTGGAAAAATCATTACTAGTGAAAGCTACCAAGAGTGAGAAATCATGTCAACTGAAATGCTAGCTTTAGAACTACGTGAAAAAGATGATAGAGAATTCAGCCATCAGCACACGCACGATGAACAACTACAGTTTGACATTAAATTTGCCTGTGTGAAACTTTGGATAAACAAATTGCATAAGGGGGTTGCAAAAGGAGAAACATCCTGCAAGTTGTATAGAATGCACAGCTTTATTGTGATGATGTGTGATGATACAAATTTCGATCTTCCTCTCCAAGCTTATTTAGCAATTTGTCTGTTGAAAGACAACTATATTGCTAAACAAATGCGAACCACAAGTCGTTGGGTGTTCATCATCGTAGGAAAAACAGAAGAAAGTTTTCTGAACGTGCTGAAAATGAAATCCGTTCTGTTTGACTTTTACTTACGCTACAAAAAAGGTTCCATTCAAGACGGTGAGGAAACAGTGGAAACCATGGAAGGCTATATTCTATTCGATAGAGATGTCACAGAAGAAACCGTATATTCAGCTCTCTCGACAAAAGATATTTCAAAACATGTTTTAAAACATGTTTTTCCATTTAGTGGAGTCCGTGAATATAGCGAAATGGATAGCAAATTTCCATTGTCTTTAGGTTATGAACAATTGCATAAAGTTATTGTGGAACATGAAGACAAGTGGAAAAATCGAGACATCTGCGAATTTGCCTTGTAAGATTTGTAAAAATTGTTTGTAAAAACTTTGAAGGAATTGTTGTAGATCAGAACTGTATTGTTAAAAACTATATTGTATATAAAATGTATCACCAATGCTTTGTAGATCAAAATGTATCCAAAAAGTTCAGACTTGGGAAAAGTTTGAATAAAGAATATATCTTGCAGAGAATGCTTTAACGATTGTTAAAAAAATGTTATAGTGTTTTTTAACAATCGTTAAAACTGTCTTGTTAAAAACATTGAATGACTTATGTATTTGTAAAAATGTTAGAATGTTTTAACAATTGTTAAAAATGTTATAGTGTTTTTAACGCTTGTTAAAACTTTCTAACATTGTCTTTGTAAATTTGTAAATATGTTAGAATGGTTGAAACGTTCCTGTTTTTTCATGATGATGTTATCATGTTATTGTAAGTTGAATAAAGTTAAAAAAAACTTTGAATAAAGAAATGATTTTAAAAAGGTCGTCTGTTTTGATTTCTTCCCAAAAACTTGGACAAAGAGAAAAATCTCACAAAGAGAGACCAAAACTTGGGCAAAGAGAAAAACTTTGAATAAAGAAATGATTTCAAAAGTTGTCTGTTTTTGATTCCTTCCCAAAAAACTTGGACCAAAGAGAAAAAATCTCACAAAGAGAGACCAAAAAACTTGGAAAAGAACAGAGATGGGAAAAATGTACTATATGACCTCACATTCTATGTGAGGTCATATAGTACATTATGTTCTATCTACAATACCTACAGAAAAAGTCTATATCCCAAGACAAGTCCCCTCGACCAAAAACTATAAAAGGCTGGTGACCTTTCTCTCTAGAATCATTCGACTTTCGATTCTCGAATAGTACGAATAAAACTCTTCATTAGTGCGAACTTTTTTACAATTAAAAAGTTTTGTTAACGGAAAATGGACTCCAACTTAGGCCAAAGTGATCACGGAAGAATGGATCCCATGGATTCCAACTTAGACGTTTTAGACGACGACTCCTTACCACAAGAAAAACCCGACCTAGACATCTCCTCACCACAGCCTGAAAACAGCAGAGATATTCTATCGATAGCTATGAATTCAACATTCATCGACCCGATGACACCACCAGCTAACAAAATCGAAGAAGAAATAACCCAAATGATTTCAACCCAAAATTCTGTGATAACTCAGATTTTAGACGAAGTGAAGATGTTGAATAAAAACATTGAGACATTATGCCAACAGAGTCGACAAGATTCCTCTGTAAGACAAGATTCGTCTGTAAGACAAGATTCAGCTATAACGATTTCAACCCATGTTAACTTTGATAAAACCAGTTTTCAAAAGTTAACAGCTTCCACCGTCACGCCTGTAGACCATCAGACAACTCACCGGTCAACTCAGCAGACAACTCAGGTGTCAACTCAGACAGAAGAACCCAAGCCAAAAAGAAGAGGAAGAAAACGAAAATCAGAGACAGTAGAGAAAGATGATAACCAACTTCACAAAAAACAACGATTCGATCCCTACTCTGTAATACCACCACGAGTAGAAACAAAAACGGGGTTGGGTAAATATGGAAAAAACATTGACAACTTCAAGGAATTCAAGTTCCCTATGATCTCGAAAGAACAAGGAGAAAAGTTATCGTCAGAAGAACGACTGTCATCAGAAGAAAAGCTGTCATCAGAGGAAAGCTCTCGATAGAGGAGAAATCTTTGAAAGAGCGACACCAAAAATCGTCTCAATAGAGGAGAAACAGTCCTTTTCAGGACTAACCAAAACCCTAGAAAATCTATCTTCAACACTTGTGAATAAGCAAGGCAAACCGTCTCCAAGCGTATAAAAGACGATGCTATTTCCAGGACATTAATCATTCGATTCCCGAATAGATGACAGCTAAAAGAAATGGTGATGGAGCATCGTGTACAATTTCTACTTCTCTCGATGACAAAATGGTATCTAACAACATTTCTGCTGGCCATGATGCATGACTCCACTTTACCTATACATAAAATAAACAAAATAAGAAAGTTGATAGCAGATCGAAGAAGGGTGGTGGAGTGTCCTATCTGTCAGCCAAATTTTGGATACCGTCATTAGAGGAGGAGAAAGGCCACAGCAATAAAGAATCAAAGGAACGGTGCTGGTGAAGGCAAAAGATCTTTAAAAGAGCTGAAAAACCCACAGAAATCAAAAAACAAAACAGTCCTTTTCAGGACTAACCAAGACCCTAGAAAAGTCTATCTTTTGAGAATTGTCAATCTCATAGATGTATTGTTGTACTCTTACAGAGAGAGAAAAACTTTCACGATTAAAAAGTTTTGCAGATTAAAACTAGGACGATTAAAACTAGGGATGAATAAGTCTAAGATCGGATAAGACTAAGATCGGATAAGTCTAGATGATCCAATTCCTGGAAAATGGTGGGAGAACCGGTAAACATGATTCCATTACATTTTCGGAAAATGACGTCATGTTTGATTTCCGGGGAAAGTCACGTAGTGCACAAAGGGAGGTAAATCTTGTCTGACTAATGCAATCATAATACGGTATATAACTCATATAACCCATATCGTGGAGAAAAGACTAAGTCCAACAGCGGACCATTTTGCCCTATACGTTGTCCCTAGGCTCCCTACCCCAGGTAGGGAGACCAATTTGCCCGAAATAGACTACCCTGGGGCAGTCTATTTCGGGCAAAGGAGCCTAAGGACAACCTATATCGTGGTAAAAGACTAAGTCCAACGATGACAGAGAAAGATAGACGGTGAAAAAAGACTAAGTCGAACAAAGTGATTGCCTGTGTAAAAGTTAAGGGTTGTATCAAAACGTTAAGGGTTACAACCACCCGTTAAGGGTTAAGGATTTAGAAGAAATTTGTCCATTAGAAGAAAGTATAAGGGTTTTAGAACAAAACAAAAGGGTTTTAGAAGGGTTAAGGGAAAGTTAAGGGTAAATGACGATTTTTCGGCCTATTTCGGACAGATTGTCCCGAAATAGACTGCCCCAGGGCAGTCTATTTCGGGACAATTTGCCTCCAGGGGAGTCAGATTCGGGACAAAATGCCCCATTTGTCCGAGATCTGACTCCCTATACTACTAATGTTTTCTTCTTCACTTGTGACGTGGAATTGTGGTTATTTCTCCCGATTATTGTCCCTCGCTAAAAAGCTATCTGTCTCTCTCTCTCGCTATCTCTCTCTCTCTCTCGCTTGGTTCATTGTTTTATTCACCAACTGCATAATGAACAGAGCCAATTATCTATGGAAGTATTGTATAACGTGGATTGATTGAAAATACATTTTTTATGAAACCACTTACGGCAGCGTATATTCTCACACCCTATCATGCCGTCAATAAAGTCAGGCATTTTACACTTACAATACAGTTTAATTTTGGTTATTTTGGGCTCGTTGCACGGCATCTTCGGCATTTTAGGTATTATCGGGAATATCGCAATCTTCTTTTCTTCAATGCAGTTTAAAAGGTGTGTACTCATTGAACTTGCCAAAAAACGAGTGTTTGAAATATTTACATTGAAATTAGAGCAGATTAATTCTGTTATAAAAGCTATTGCAAAAACCCACAGTCATGCGAGTTCTGTTGCCTCTGAACGTCAGGGATCTGTACGGCTATGTTGTCGGTATTGCTGTTATAAATTTGGGATATCTGTATCCTTATATTGGCATTGAGAGTTCTTGATGATTTCATACTGTCTAATAGATACACGGGTCCATTTTCTTCTTTCTGATAAGAACAAACCCAGTGGTTATTACCGTTATAATGTATTTGGCAGCTCGGAGCTTTTTGTTTTTTAACATATTCATTAATAATCCATCTATTCTTGATTTCATCATAATAAGGTGTGTCCTGTAATCCGTTAATGTCATGCTCTGATTTCAATAAATTTTGTGCGAAATTTATCAGTCTATCATTCAGCCAACCGTTTGAGTTTTCTACGTCATTGCGATCTGAAATTTTCAAACCATTTACCCAAAAAATGTCCTCGTGTAAATTCTCACTTGAAGTTTCTAATTCATCTATTAAAATGTCTTCTGCGAGCGTTAAGTTATCTGCGCTTTCATTCACTTCAGTAATATGTTCAAATTTTATTTATTTATTTATTTATTTATTTTATTTTTTTTTTTTTTTTTTGACTTTAGACTTATTTTCCACGTATTTTCTTTTCTTGAGGCTACTTTTCAAAGTTTGCTGTGGATTGATAGGTGTTTTATTAGTATTATCTGTTTTCCCGAATTCTTCTCTCATGCATATGTCATTTTCAATAAATGGGGTTGGTAATTTAATATAGTTTGGTGTCGAACACTTCTGTGTCGACAATGAATCAGGTGCTGCAATTATTTCACTTTCAAAATCTGCTTGTTTAGGTTTTTCTGGCCAGTTTTTCTTGCTATTCTAGGTCGGGCATTTTTTCTTAAAAGTGTTAAATTCTTAATTGGTTTATTATTTTCCTTTTTTTCAATATTAAGAGCCTGTTTAACTGCTTGGATGTGATAACACAGACCGGTTGATGGGCAGCTGCATGATTCCTTCGATTGCAAAGAAACAACTCGTTTTGTTCCTTTAACGCCCTCAACCATAAATGAATTCATTGACGCCACATATTTTATCAAATCATTGTCTATGACATAATTTATCAGTGACTGTTGCGATAAATTTTTTTCTTTACCCTTACGTTCTGACATGGATTTGTCGTCAATTGTTGTTGCATTTTTATTAAATAGTACTTCGTCTATTTGATTGACATTTTTGGTGTTAACTGTGTCTTCGTTTAATTCAAAATCAGTTTCAGACGATACATGTGTGTTATTATTGTCATTATTAGATGTAGTTTCAGTTTTGTCTGAATGCGCACTTGCATTTTGAATTTCGTTGATTTCTTTTATTTTGGTTTTAACTTGCTCTAAGATGTCGTTTGGTGTACCGCGTAATTTAGGAATCTGGATTTCTTCGGGGTCTAGTTTAGCAAAGTTGAATTCTTTTTTCTATTGATAGTTTCCAAAACCAGCCCGACTGCACTGAATATCCGTGTATATAGATTTTTGCAGAAAGTATAGGTGTAGGCAGATAAAATCAACAGGTAATTCTTTATGCTTTTGCACAGATTTTATCTTATGATTAACCGATTCAGCCGGATCGTTTGTAACACCTGAATAAGGGTCAAAAATGTGTAATTTCTCTAAGATCCATCGTCCTGAACTTTCAAGAATTGCGGGTTTAATATTTTTATGGAAATACAGTCTGAATGCTTCCGACCACTTAATTTGAAATTCTTCTATTTTTGATATACAGTCCATTTCGGTGCTACATTGCAGGAGCATTTTAACCTGGTTAGAGTACACTGAAATGTCATCCTGATTACCACAATGCTTTTTTACCCAAACTTTCACGTCAGTGCGAATGTGTGTCCTGCAATGCACATCGCCCGATTCCACGCTTGATCGTCCCAAACTAATTCGATCCTGGGCTTATTCGTCCCTGGGCTTGTTCGCAAGGCATTGTTCGTCCAACAAGATTTCACGCTACTCTATTGGATTGTGCATGACAATATAGTAGGTTGATTTTCAAGCGAATATTTTGAAACCATTTCTATTTTTTAAATTATTAATTCCACACAATGGCTCCTTTGACAAATACCACACCAGTGCTTTCAACATTTCCGTTATCACAGGAATCAACTGTTTGATACAAATAGCTTGTTGTTGGCCGGATCTGATAACCTCTATTTTATGTTTTTTTTTTTTTTTGTAATAGAGAGTATCCATCCGACAATAAACTATTTTCACAAATTTTTTAAAAAGGGCCAATTCCTGTGTTTTGATATGCATGCGGGTCGCATTCATGCCGCCGTTTTCGACGAAAAAATAAGCATATGTCTTTAGCCAATTTTCAGTAAACCCTCAGGGCCTTAAAATGTTTTTATCGGTAATCGAACCAGGCTATCATCGTCCGATCGTTGTTCAAGGTCTCTTTTCCTTGCAGACAGCAAGAATGACGTCAATTTTGATTGAGCCATATTGTTTTAATTAGAGATCGACTGGTTTAGTTCAGACGAGTTTAAAGACCGACTGTATTCTCGTAAAATCGATATACAGTCTAGTTTTTCGTCCCATTTTCTTCTCGTACTTCAGCTTTCTTATGTACTCGCGATGTTATATTGTCGGTAACAAAGACGATCGTAAGTAACCTTTATTGTGTTTGTTCGTCCACAATGACGCGCTATTGAAAAAAAATACGGGTATTATTCCTTAAAAATGCGTCAAAACGCACAAAAGCGTGTTTCAAGGAAGACTCTGGATTGAATAAATACATGTATAGATTTTTAAAATCGTAATTTCCGTCTCACAATTTGAAATAATACTTTTTGATTTAAATTGTCGAATTTAAAGAAAAACATGGACTTGATATGATAAATGGATTAAAACGTGAACTTTGCCAGACATATCTTTAATTAGATATAAATAGAAGTGCTTAGTACTCATTAAAATTGAGAGAATAAAATCGAAAATTTGGTAAGAAATTTAAATTACTATTGATTAATATCTGGGGTACGATTTCTCTGCAGAAGTCTTATCCAGGACACGACCTCTCTGGAGAACTCGTACCTTTTGTAATCAGGGTACGAGTTCTCCAGGGTACGACTTCTGATTCCAATATAAACCAAGCGTTTACATACAGTGATAATTTCATAATTCACGTCACCCTAAATCCTGAAAAATGTTGTGCTCATCTCGTTTATTTATAAAATCGGTAATGCGACCTTCTATTTGTAAATGCAGGTAAATACTTGTGCTTCAAACTGTGCATTTTTCATGTTATTTTGTCGACTTCCTATGGCAGTACTACTTATTGTCATGGGTTTTCGAGACGAAGGTCATGGATGTACCGGAGAGAGCTCTTGTGTTTTTTTCTTGTAGGAATAAGGCGTCTGTCATTATTGTCTTGTGAAATAATTCAATAGCCTCTTTTCTTGTCAAACAACATTCAAATAGCATATCTATTATCCTTGAAAAAAGAAAAGTCTATTAGACGCTGCTTCAAGTTTCAATGCTGAATCTGAGACAGATTCACAGAACAAGGTGTTTGATTTGGCATTGCCATGTAAAGGAAGGGGATCAAGATAAATTGGTAATAGGCAATTTAGCGTATTTCTACAATGCCATTTATTATGTTTTTCCGTCTTATTTCAGATCACAGAATGTCAGTTTATTCCGACATTCATTGCAGCATTTCTCATCAGAAAGTACACAGCCGCTACCGAAGCCAAATGAAATGCATGACAAACAGTATTCTCCCAAATTACAGAAAATTGTTGAAGACATTAGTCATTTGACCTTGATAGAAGTTGCAGATTTAAACGAATTGCTAAAGGTACAGTGACTGTAATACTTTTAACCTCTGAAGCATGGTTAGGCAACTATAAGGTATACTTGTAGACAGTGCACATAAAGATCAGACTGCACAATTTGTGCAGTCTGATCAATAATCTACTATGTCAAACTTTCTGATGCTTCACCTGATGTCAAAATTGTAGACTTGGCCAAACTGAGAGGGTTTACAGATGAAAAATGTGGATCTAATGATTAAATTGGTTAAAGAATAGGGTGGATAACATTATGAGAAAAGAAGTAAAATGCTAGTTACCAGGAATCTCTCCTTTGTCAACAATGTTTTCAAAAGCCACTTGCCACAGGTTTTTAAAACTTGGGAGTTTGTGTTGAAAACTGTGGTACAAGAGGCTTTACGTTAGTGCACTGACTGAAAATTTGAAAATACTTAACCCTTTACCAAACAATTCCCAGGTTTTAAAAACCCTGGGAAAGAAGCCTTTTGAAAACAATGTAAGAGAAACCAGCATTTTCTCCTTTTTCCACAATTTTTTCTGCTCATCCTAGGACAAATTCTACCATTTGAACCACCACTAATTTATCGTCTGCAAATGCTTTCATTTTGAACCAGGGTAAAATTTTGTCATTTGGTAAAGAGTTAACATAGTAGTGTAAATGTTTGTTACACAGTCATGCTGAACCTTCTTTTGTCAAAGTTGTGACCAGGAGAGGAAAGTATTGGACACTCGGTCGCCATGCAAGTGCTCTAGCAACTAAGGTATCTGGCCATGTCTGGCCCCACTTTCCATAGCTTAACCCTTTACCGCACAATGCCGCCTTTTAACGACCCTGGGAAAGAAGCCTTTTCAAAACATTGTGGGAAAAGGAGAAAATGCTGGTAACCAGCATTTTCTCCTTTTTCCACAATGTTTTCTACCCTATCAAAGAAAAATTGCCCATTTAAGCCACATTGATATTGTCGTCTGCAAATGCTTTCAATTTGAACAAGGCTAAAATATTGTCGTCTGGTAAAGGGTTAAATAACTTTTTACTAAACAACAAAATATTAGACTTGTCTGGACCAAAAGCAGACGACAAAATAAATGTTACTCAAAACATAAAACATGATATTTGGCTTTCATAGGGTAGAAAACATTATGGGAAAAGGAGAAAATGCTGGTTTCCCACAATGTTTTCAAAAGCTTCATTTCTTAGGGTTGTTAAAAATTTGGATTGTGTGGTAAAGGGTTAAATCTATTTGAGGAACAGGTGACCTACCACACATGTAAAAACAAACCAAAGACATAAATTTCAGAAATGTAAAATTTGTATTGCTGCAGCGAGTGATTAACTTATAGCACTTGGAAACAAATTTGAGGCAAGCTGCTTTGAAAACATCTTTGAAAAATATGGCAATCACTATTTTGGGTTTACTTGTAGCTTATTCATGCACGGGAAAACAGTATGCAAGAGGAGAAATTACTTGTTTTATGCAATTAATTTATTTTGTCAAAGAAATTTTCAAACTTAGTTTGCTCCTAGATTGCAGGTAGAAGTGTCACAAAACATGGGTATCATCATATTCAAAAAGGACATGATCATATACATGTACTACTTTACAAAGATTTTTTTCCTTAAGATTCTGAATCATCTTCTCTTCATTTTAACTCGCTACCTAATGACAAATCTTTAGAAGACATGCTCATCATCATGATAGAACCATTTGCAGATGATGAATTAAATGCACCTGAGAGGCCCAATAGTGGCCAAAAGTAAATTTTCGAGTGTTAAAATGCATTTAGATTTTAAAGTCATACCATTTAAAAGTATGGAAATTTTTTTAAAAATGATAATCATAATCTGTTACTGTGCAGGGGTCCAAGTGTTAGTCATTGGCAGAAAAATGAATTGTAAAACTAGGTCAAAAGTTGTCATGTCACTTTATCTTTTGTTTACTTTTTACCTGGTTTTAAAATTAATTTTTCTGCCAGCTGCTATCAGTTGGACTGACGGTACAATAACAGGATGTCATCTTCACAATAATTTCTATGATTTTAAATAGTATGATTTGAATTTTGATGCATTGTAACACCCTCATTGTTTACTATTGGCCAGAGTGTAGAAAATATCATGGGAAGAAATAGAGAAAATTCTAATTGCCAGAAGTCTTTTTTTCCTCCACTTAATGTTTCAATAAGACTTCTTTCTGTGAGTTGTAAAATCAGAGGATTAATTGGTAAAGGACTAACCCTTCACCTGTTAAATAAGTGAAAAGAAAATTTCAAGCTGATAGTAAAAACCCAAATTCTGCTATTTCAGAGGTATTTTTATAGGAAAAAAATTATTCCTTTTGGACAGTGTAGATCCAAGATTAGACTACATTTTCTGTGCAGTCTGATCTTGATCTACACTGTCTGTAAAAGGTCATTGAGTCACGCTTAGCAGCCTACTGGTTAATTACAATCTTTAACTTCAGAAAACACTTAAGATACAAGATGCACCCATTATGGCAGTTGGGGCAGCTGTACCAGGAGCCCAGAGTCAAGTTCAGAAGGTAATGCCATAAAGTCCCTTACACAACCCAAGCTGTTTAGATCAAGATCAGACTGCAAAAAATATGTAGTCTTATCATGAATCTACAATGCTCTCTTTGCAGTTTCTGAGATGTTTGAACTCTTTACCAAACGACCAAATTTTGGACCGGACCCAATCGAAAGCATTTGCAGATGACAAACTAAATGTGACTGAAAAATTGAAATCTGTTTTGGGAAGGGTAGAAAACATTGTGGGAAAAGGAGAAAATGCTGGTTACCAGCATTTTCTCCTTTTCCCACAATGTTTTCAAAAGGCTTCTTTCTCAGGGTTGTTAAAAGTCGGGATTGTGTGGTAAAGGGTTAATCGAAGCAGCCCTGAAAATGCAATAAAGAGGTTTTTAGTAGTGACTGAAAATGTCAATTTGATTTATGTGTATGCTAGAAGTTAAATGTAAAGCATCAGAGTACAATTTACTCTTTATCATACAATCGTCAGTTTTAATGACCTTCAGAAAGAGGTCATTTGAAAACATTACCATGGCCGAGACAAATTCCATCATTTGAGTCACATCTGATTTTTGTCTGTTCATGCTTTCAATCTGGACAAATCTAAAAATTTGCTGTTTGGTAAAGAGTTAAATGAAATGGACATTGTCATTCAATGAAATAGGCTGTAATGTTGTATTCTGACTTTTTACTTACAAATTAGGCTGGTCCAATTTGAACGGATGTGCAGACAACAAATTAAATGTAACTCAAACCATGAATTGTGTCTCTCAGAGGGTAGGAAACAATGTGGGAATAGGAGAAAATGCTGGTTACCAAAAGGTTTCCAAAAGCCTTTTTCGCTCAGGACTGTTAAAACTTAAGATTGTTTGGTAAAAGGTGAATTATTTTTTGTGTAGAAAATTATCAAAGTGTATGAGACTAGATCAAAGGTATGAAAGATAAGATGAGAAAAATAAAGGTGCACATTATGCGCAGTCTGATTTTGAGCAACACTGTTTTCAAAATCAACTTGCAAGTAAAAGCAACTTTACTCTGTACCAAACTTAACTCTTGACAAATTTTTAGACTTGTCTAAATGGGAAGCATATGCAGACAACAAAACAAATGTAACTCAAAAATTGTTTTTTTTTTTTTTTTTTTTTTTTTTTTGGAAGGATAGAAAACATTGTGGGAAAAAGAGAAAATGCTGCCTACCAGCATTTTCTTCTATTCCAACAAGGTTTAAATGCCTTCTTTTGCAATAACGTTAAAACTGTATTGTGTTGGAAAGGGTTTTAAGGTGTTTTCTGCATAGTGCTAGTGCTTAACTCTTCACCAAACAACAAAATTTTAGACTTGAAGAAATTGAAAGCTTTTGCAGACGACATATTATCTTTGGCTCAAATTGTGGAATGTGTCTCTGAAAGAATAGAAAACATTGTGGGAAAAGGAGAAAACGCTGGTTACCAGCATTTTCTCCTTTCCTCACAATGTTTTCAAAAGGCTTCTTTCTTCAGGGTTGTTAAAAGTTGGGATTGTGTGGTAAAGGGTTAAAAGCCCAGCATAATCAGTCTGGCCCGTGATAAAAAGTACATGTACATATTTCACAGTCTTTTTTAAATTTTGTTCTTCCAAACACTGGGATACTTCTGGACTTTCTTTAACTCATTGCAGTACAACAGAAATTTTGACTTGTCTGTCTTGGAAGCATTTGCAGACAACCCATCAACTTTGGTTGAAGGGATGGCATTTGAATTTGAAAGGGTAGAAAACATTGTTGAAAGAGAAGAAATTGCTGGTTACTTTTTACAGCATTCTTATCTATAGAAGTTAAAACAGGTTTGTGTGGTCAAGGGTTAAAAAACTGCCTTGCAGGTTTAGCTCTCTTTTTCTATTATTAGGAGGAAGAAGAGGAGGAGGAGGTTCAGACTGCAACTAAGAGCACATTTACCGTTAGATTAACAGGGTTTGATGCTGATAAAAAGATAGGTCTTATCAAAGAAATAAAGAACCTCATTCCGGGGACCAATCTTGTTCAAGTAAGGGGAAGCTTTTTCAGTCTTTTTGACAAATCAGAATTATACAAAAACTGTTTTGTGCAGTTTTGATTTTTATCACTATTGGCCCTCAGATTAGACACTTCTTTGGCCACAAATGTTTCACTGTGTCCTAAAAACTCTTTGTTGGAGAAAAAGCTATAAAGTTACTTAAAACATACATCTAATTTGCCAGTGCTGGGGTTTGTAACAATTACCTCCATAGTCTACAGAGTTGTCACAGAGGTATCCACGCAACTTGCTATATAGCCTGTTTAACCCTTTCCCAAACGAGCCCTGGTTTTCACGTGTCTGCAGTACAAGTCTTTTGAAAACACTGTGGGAAAAGGAGAAATTGCTCATAACAAGCAATTTCTCCTTTTCCCACAGTGTTTTCTACCCTTTTTGAGACCTTTCTGCCATTTTCATCAAATTTAAAATTGTCGTCTGCAAACTCTTTCAATTTGGACCAGTCCAAAATTTGTCGTTTGGGAAAGGGTTAACTCGTTACCATTCAACAAAAATGTAGACATCTCCAAACTGAAAGCATTTGCAGACAACAATCCAAATACGGCATAAATGATAGAATTTGTCTTTGCACAGGTAGAAAACATTGTGGAAGAAGGAGAAAATGCTGGGCATCAGTATTTTCTCCTTTCCCACAATATGTTAAATCTATTGTCATATTGTGATATCAGATGAAGGTCATTTTCCACATTTATTCGCAACATGTAGCTCAAATGCAACACCAAAACATTTATTTCTTTGTTTTTTTCAGGCCAAGAAATTTGTTGAATCAGTACCAGTAAATGTAAAAAGTAATTTAATCAAAGAAGAGGCAGAAGCACTTATAAAAGCACTCGAGACTGCTGGAGGAAAAGTAGAAATGGACTAACATTTAGCCACAGTTGTGATAAACCCGATACAAAATGACAAAGCTTTAGACTGGACGATATTGACAGCATTTGCAGACAACCAGTTAAATAGCACTCAAACAATGAAATACTTCTTTTAACTTTACCACACAATCACGGGGTTTTAACGACCCTGAACAAAAAGCCTTTTGAAAACATTGTGGGAAAAGGAGAAAATGCTGGTAACCAGCATTTTCTCCTTTTCCAAAATGTTTTCTACCTTTTCCAAATCAAAATTCACTTTTTGAGTCACGTTTAATTTGTTGTCTGCAAATGCTTTCAATTTGGACAAGTCCGAAATTTTCTTGTGTGGTAAAGAGTTAAAGGATAAAAAAAACATTGTGGGAAAAGAAAAAGAGATAATGCTGGTTACCAGTATTTTCTCCTTGGTGTAGAATTTTTTCAAAAGCTTTCTCTTGAAACTCGGGATTGTTTGGAGTCACATGTTTTACATGTGCATATATAGTGAAAACTTAAATAGTCCTCTTGTTCCTAACCCCAAGACCTAGGGCTACCAAATTTGACATGCAGCTTCATCTTGTAGACTTCTACCAATATTATCCTAATTATAGCCCTTGGGTCAAAACTGGCCCTACCCAGGAGGTCACAAGTTTAACTTCGACTCAGACTGCAGTCTGGAATGGTTGTTAAATATTGGCTTAGGACTTTTTGTTATGAAAGAAATTTGTCTATTCCCTTTATTTTTTCAATACTTATTATGCTTTGTTTAGAGTTATTTTAGTGAGAATAATGATTCTGTGAAATTTTTCATTAAATATAGAGTTATTCTATGTAAATTGAATGTTTCAAGAAATTTTCTCAAAAATATTGCCTATTGCAATCTGCCTTGAGGTATGTCCGATTGATTATTCACATGTTGAGAATGGTATGTAAATTCACCAACTCATTACTTGTTGTTTATTGGAATGCTTGAAAACTATGTGCCGGTACTTCGTTTTTGTAACTTTTAAGTCTAATGTCTATCTCAGGATTTTAAAATCATGTTTAAGGTTGAAGATTATACATGCATTTGTGCTAAAATAAGTGTGACATGAAATGAAATGGCTGAAATTGATTGATGTTATTTTTACTTCAGCCCTTTTGGCATTCAAATTTTATCAGTTTAACCCAGGTCCTTGTACAACACAATTAACCAAACGACAGACGATAGATCGCTCCTCCCACTGATGTCACGTGACCCGCGAATCCAAAAACCTAGACAAACATTACCCAGACACGAGGGCTTAGCTAGGAGACATATGCAAGTTACCAGAAGATATTTTAACACGAAATAATTATTCAAGATAAAATAAGCATGGGAACAATTTGAGAAAAGGTAGTTACATCTTTTGGTTTTAAGTTTTTCGAAGTTTTATAGGTGAAAATTGAAATAGAGGCTGTTTTATTTCGAAGTCAGTTGAATTAGACCTGTTACGCCATTTACATTTGATAATGTAGGTATAATACGTGTATGTGTAACTCGTGCTTCCTAAATATTTCTTAAAGTCATTTGTCTTCAAATGCAATTCATCTTTTACTGGACAAAAGTAAGCTTTTTCAAGGTTCAGACTTCATTTACAGAGATTTTTCCATTACTTAGTCCGAGATATATGCTTCAATAATTTCACCACAAATTGCAAGACTTTTACATTACCAAATAAATTATACATGTTTTTAACAGGGTAATATAATTACCAGATGTTTGAATTGAAGTTAGAAGATACATTAACAAATGATAGGTTTACCAAATTGATTTTTTCAAGTTTGAGAGAAAAACCCGAGGAGAAGAATAAAAAGAATAAAAGCATGAATATATTTCTAAGCATTCGCAGCTAAATACTATGCTGTAAGAGTAATAGAAAAATAAATTGACTTACATATTGAGCACGTATAATCCAAATTTTAAACACTAATAATCGTTGAAAGGGGCTATATAGACGTTCACAAAGAGTCAAACTGATATGACAAGTGTGTGTAATTTTACAAGTAGGACAGTACCAGACGCTTTTGGGGTGCTGATATCAAAGGAATACCGCATAAACCCTTGCTCCACGTTTTGCGTAAAAAGTGGCAACATGTACTTAACAACAAATCAAACGAAAACGGCTTGATTGGTTTCTGTTTGAATTTCGATAAATAAATAATAGTTTAAGGGAGATTAAACGATTAAAAATAAAGGGAAGGGAAAGTTCGTAATATATATAGGGTGGCATATCGTCTTTAATTTAACAGGCTTTAAGTTCGCATTCATAGATATGTTAAAATACAGAGACCAATGGAAACAATGTTTTTAATGGTTTACTGATGGAGGAAGATGGCATTTGTTTTAAATTTAAACAAATGTCTAAATTGTGCCTACATTGCATTTTATTTTGAAAGCAAGGGTGGTGGCGCTGTTTAGGTTTGACTTCTATGAAGACAATATGAAAAGCATTTTTACGCGAATTTCGTCGATTCAAATTTTATTTAAGGATAATTTGCGAGGGGGAAAAAAAAGAATCAACAAAAGAGATATAACAGCATTAAATATAACAACTCAACTCGATTCGGTAAGAAAATGAATTATCGAGTATATATTTAAATGAAAAATAAGGTAAAGGAAATAAATAACTGAACATGATAAAGTCCAATCAGTTGTCTAAAATATTATTATTTCTTTTAGTAAAGAAACGGGTGTCTGTTGCCAAGATTGAAATTCTGGGAAATTTATGACAATAAAAAAGTATGTTAACAAGAAGTATTCATTTACTTTTTCTCCTTTTAAATCTGAATTTGTCTTCTGCAACAATAGTTTTACCTGGTGTAACTCAGCATCTTGAAATTGCAGTCCTAAGGACTGATAATGGATATCAAGTTTAAAGTTATTCGTCAGTTTTTTCTCATAAATATACTATACATTTATATATAGTTATAACTCCTAATTATTCAGAATGTCTAGGTTTTATAACGACAAGACGGCTTCCGCTCTGAATGGAAAAATGCAGATCGCTGATTGGCTTATTGATTTTTTTGATTGACAGCTGTCGTTTGGTTAATTCTGAGTTTCAATGACCGTACAAGAGACAGCTGTT
Source organism: Tridacna gigas (assembly GCA_945859785.2). Taxonomy (NCBI): domain Eukaryota; kingdom Metazoa; phylum Mollusca; class Bivalvia; order Cardiida; family Cardiidae; genus Tridacna; species Tridacna gigas. Next base: position 27,642,162 of record OX244030.2, read on the forward strand.
GAAAACATTGTGGGAAAAGGAGAAAATGCTGCAAACCAGCATTTACCCCATTCCTCACGATGTTCTCTACTGTACAAAAAAAGAATTTCCATTTTTCATTCACATTTATTTTGTCGTCTGCATATGATAAATAGTTAAAACTGTGATTTGAGGAAGTAATAGCAGTTGCATTTTGAAATTTCCTGCATTGTTGATGTATTTCTTGAACTACTTAATTCAAGTTGAAAGGAATGACCATTTATTTATATGTGTGTTTGTGTGTGTGTGTGTGTGTGTGGCTTTCATTGAAGAAGCTGGGGCTTTTGTACATTTCATGGTACCTAACACACTACCACTTGCACCTTTTGGGGTCGACTGTTTTTGTTTAACATCAGAGCATTTTTGTAAACATTGTAATCAGCATTTTCCTTTCACTACCATTTTATTGCCCACTCAAGCATTTTGTATGGTGTGCTTAAGGCCAGCTATAGGGAATAGATGGTTGGTGTCTTGGATAGGTTAAGTTTATTGGGCAAGGCTGAGGAATTTATCTGGCGAGCCAAAGGTGAGCCAAATAAGGTCCTGAGCCGAACCTGATAAACTTAATCCATCCATGACACCAATCATCAATTCTGTTTATCTTGTTTCTCATTTATAATTTGTATCTGACTAAATTAAATATTTCTCTCAAAATAATGCAAACAGAATCTATCCATGACACCAGTTATCAATTCTATTTTTCCAGTTTCTCATTTATAATTCATATCTATAGCTGGCCTTAAGCACACCATACAAAATGCTTGATAAGATGGTAGTGAAAGGAAAATTTTGAAATTTCCTACATTGTTGATGTATTTCTTGAATTACTTAATTCAAGTTGAAAGGAATGACCATTTATTTATATGTGTGTGTGGCTTTCATTGAAGAAGCTGGGGCTTTTGTACATTTCATGGTACCTAACACACTACCACTTGCACCTTCTGGGGTCGACCATTTTTGTGTAGCATCAGACCATTTTTGTAAACATTGTAATCAGCATTTTCCTTTCACTACCATCTTATCAAGCATTTTGTATGGTGTGCTTAAGGCCAGCTATAGGGAATAGATAGTTGGTGTCTTGGATGGGTTAAGTTTATAGGGCAAGGCTGAGGAATGTATCCAACTGAATTGAATATTTCTCTCAAAATAACGCAAATAGAATCTATCCATGACACCAGTTATCAATTCTATTTATCCTGTTTCTCATTTATAATTCATATCCAACTAAATTGAGTATTTCGCTCTAAGTAACGCAAATAGAATCTATCAACAACTTTTTCACTATACAAAAATGTGAAGAACTATGTAAAACATTCTTGATTATGCAGCTGCAACAATGGCGCTTTGAATAATATTAACTGCGACATAACTGTTATGCTTACCCGCAAATGAACGTTGTGGCAAAGAAGTAGAGGATAGCTGTCTGTTTCAGTGTATGGTCGAAACCTCTTTCATCAAGTGAAAAGCAAAGGCTATATTTTCACAGGTGGCAAAGCCACAAGTGAAAATATGGCCTTTGCTTTTCACGAGATGAAAGAAATTTCAATCATACACTGAAACAAACAATTTTCCTACTTATTTTATGCTCTTCACTTTAACCTTTCTATTCCCATCTAATTTTTTGCTCATTGTGACAAATATAAGCGAAATAGCCAATTCAGTCTAGTCGGATATGAACTAGCTGTAATAATGATATCAGGAGTGATGCTGACTACGTCATAAAATGTGACGTTCAACCGCTAAAAATTCATTCATGTTCTATATCCTCAGCATGTCAAAAAAAGAAAAGTTATAACTTTCGCTGGTGAATTATAAGGATATGATTCACTGTTAGGTTTCCATAAACTACTGAAAACCATGAAAGAATTTTATTTTAAATAATAAGAAAAATCAACATGGGTATCCCATTTTAAGCTATAGTTTTACTCTAAAATACTGATTTCATGTAGCTTTACCAGCACTTAAAAACATAGTTTCGACTGGTCAAATGACCAACTAGCCTGATAGACCTTGATCACATGACCAACTGACATAATTAACCTAGTCACGTGGTCAGGTGATAAGTTTTTATGACTTGTGTTATAAGACGGGATTTATAAGAGGTGATAGGGTAAATTGTAATCCCTAGTCACAAGGTAAATGAAACCTATCATGCTTTAAATTACATGAAGTGTACAGACTGACCGTGCCCAGTGGCTCAGTGGAACACTCACAGGGCTTGAAACCAGAGGTTCATTGACTCGAATCCCTAAGTCGGCCAGTGATAGATGGCAGTAATAGATGATAGTGCTTTGTTTGAATTGGTGTTTTAGTCCTTCACCAAACAATCCCATGTTGTAACAACCCTGAGAAAGAAGCCTTTTGAAAATATTGTGGGAAAAGGATAAAATGCTGGTAACTAGCATTTTTTCCTTTTCCCACAATGTTTGCCACCAGATCAAAGATGAATTGCATCATTTGAGCCACATTTGAAATATCTTCAAAATTTAATACTTTCAATTTGGCCAAGTCTACATTTTTGTCGTGTGGTAAAGAGTAAATGGAGTTTATCACACTTTTCAATATTATTTCTGTACCAGCGTGGTGGCAAGTGCACCTATCCATGCTCTCTTTGAGTTTCTTTTACCAGTAAATTGCATTCTTTACAATCCAGTGGCTGCGTTCTCATGTATCCATTATCAAAACAATATCGAGGGCTGAGACAGGAATGAATCCTGTCTCATTGACTTATCAATCCGCAGAAAGAAATTGGTTTCAAGCCCTGTAGGTTACCAAAGGAGAACAATACTATTCACGAGCCATTGGATGCTTCCCAACATAATCATTGTCAAAACAAGTCAGCAGTGATAAAGAAATGAATCCTCTGACAATGGCTTTCAGCATTCAAAGTGGAGAGAAATCAGTTTCAAGCCCCATACGTTACTAAAGGAGCACAATATCATTCCCAGACCACTGGCTGCTTTCCAACATATTCATTGTCAACACAAGTCAGGGGTAATAAAGAAATGAATCCTCTCGCAACAGCTTTCAGCAATCAAAGCGGAAAGAATTGGTTTCAAGCCCTGTACAGAAGTTTTAATGATCCTGAGTTAAACGGCATTTGAAAACATTGTGGGAAAGGGTAATCAGCACTTTCTTAATTTCCCATAATGTTTTCTAGTCTATGTAAGACAAATTTCATGTTCTGAATTGCATTTGATATGTCATCTGCAAATGCTTTCAGTTGAGACAAGTCTAAAATTTTGTTGTTTGGTAAAGAGTGAAATATTCAGTACAAGGTCTACAAGATGAGTATGGCTAGGTATGTGGAATTAGATTTAATAATTGTGTTCAAATGGATTTAAAAAAAAATCTTTAACTCTTAACCACACAATCCCGACTTTTAACGACCCTGTGAAAGAAACATTTTGAAAACATTGTGGGAAAAGGAGAAAATGCTGGTAACCAGCATTTTCTCCTTTTTCCACAATGTTTTCTACCCTTCCCAAAACAAATTTCAGTTTTTCAATCACATTTTCTTTGTTGTCTGCAAGCGCTTTCAATTTGGACCAGTCTGAAATTTTGTCGTTTGGTAAAGAGTTAACCCCTTTATGAAATGAAAAATTCTAGACTCAACCAGCATTTTCTCCTTTTCCCACAATGTTTTCTATCCTTCCCAAAACAAATTTCAATTTTTCAATCACATTTATTTTGTCGTCTGCAAGCGCTTTCAATTTGGACCAGTCTAAAATTTTGTCGTTTGGTAAAGAGTTAACCCCTTTATCAAATGAGAATTTCTAGTCTCAACCAAATTGGAAGCAAATTGTGGACAAAAAATTGAATGTAGTTCTACAGATCATTTCTGTCTTTGAAATGAAAGAAAACATAGTGGGGAAAAAAGAAAATTTTGGTTTCCAGAATTTTGATATTTACCCACACTGTTTTCAACAGCCTCTTTCCTCAGGGTTTTTGAAATGGTTTATCCATCTCAAATAAACTATCTTTTACAAGCTTGTGAATGAAGGCTTTCGCTAAAGTTGGGGGAAAAGAAGAGAAAGACTGAAAAGCATTGCAGATGATAGTTTAAATGTAGCTCAAGTGATGGGATTTGTCCATGATGGGAAAGAAAACATTGTGGGAAAAGGAGAAAATGCTGGTTAGCAGCATTTTCTCTTTTTTCCACAATGATTTTGAAAAGGCCTCTTCCTCAGGGTCATTAAAACTTGTCGCTGTGTGGTAAAGGGTTAACACCTTGCCACACAGTTTTAACAATCCTCGGAAAGAATGGTTGGTTGTATGGTGTTTAACGTCGTTTTCAACATTATTTCAGTTATATCGCTGCGGCCAGTGCACCTATCCATGCTATCTGGAGTTTCTTTTACCAGTACTATGCACAATATTCTTTCCAAGCCTCTGGCTGCTTTCCCACATAACCATCATTGAAACAATGGTCAGCGGTGAGAGAGGAATGAATCCTGTCGGAATGGCTATCATCAATCCTTGGAAAGAAATTGGCCGAGCCGGGGATCGAACCAGTGACCTCCTGTTCTCAAGTCCTGTACGCTGGTAACCACCATTTTCTTCATTTTCCACTATGTTTTCTACTCTATCAAAGATAGAAATCATTATTTGAGCAACAGTTGTCTTTTTTCTCATTCTCTCAGTTTGGTGGAGCCTAAAATTACGTCGTTTGGTTAAGACAATTTCCATAATTTGAGCAACATTACAAGCTAGTAGTTTTTTTTTTTTAAACGTTGCAACAGCAGTTCTGATTGCTTAACCCTTTACCACACAATCCCGAGTTTTAATGACCCCGAGAAAGAAACCTTTGGAAAACATTATGGGAAAGGAGAAAATGTTAACCAGCATTTTCTCCTTTTCCCACAATGTTTTCTGCTCTGTCCAAGACGAATTTCAATTTTTGGGTCACTTTTATTTTATTGTCTGCAAATGCTTTCAATTTGGACTGGTCTAAAATTTTGTCGTTTGGTAAAGAGTTAAGAGAGCTATCAGCATTGCTATTACAGTAATTTATGGAGGTTATATCTTGAAGAAAATTGTAATAAGCAAAGCTCTGTGAAAATGGGGCTTAATACATCTCTGCGATGCATGATACCATGCATGCAATCACATAATTATCAATCCATAATAGCCCATTTTTTATACAACCAACTGAATTATGAAGTAGAATGGTGCTTTGACACACAGGAAATAGACCAACAGCAAAAAGTTTTGGCCCAGGTTAGCCTACGCAGGCTGACCTTGGTTGATACTTTTTGCAGATGCATTAAGCCCCCTTTTCACAGAGCATGATCCATATACAATGTATAGACAAAGGAATTCTACTTACCATCTAACCATGTAGCAAATGATCCTGTTTTAACCCTTTCCCAAACAAGCCCTGGTTTTCACGTGTCTGCAGTACAAGTCTTTTGAAAACACTGTGGGAAAAGGAGAAATTGCTTGTAATGAGCAATTTCTCCTTTTCCCACAGCGTTTTCTACTCTTTTTGAGAACTTTCTGCCATTTTCCTCAAATTTAAAATTGTTGTCTCAATTGTTGTCTGCAAACTCTTTGAATTTGGACCAGTCCAAAATTTGTCATTTGGGAAAGGGTTAAAGACCATGAAGAAAAGAGGATTTTGAAGACATAGTGGAAAAAGGAAAAAGGCCATGAACAAGCACAAGCATTTTCTCCTTCTAACCATGTTTTCTACTTTTTCTGAAACAAAATCTAATCAATTGAACCACACAATTTATTGTCTTCAAATGCTTCCAAGTTGGGAGTGTCTAAAATAAATTTTGTGTCTAAATGGGGATATATATTATTTATAGACTGGCTATGTAGGATAGCTCTTCTTACTAGATGAAAAAATGTCGGACTTGTTCAGCCCTGCTGGGTAGCTCAGCAGTTAGCATATCTAACTTGTGACCTGGTGGTTGCTGGCTCCATAACTGGTTGAGGCAAACTTTCTCTGTGGCGATTTTTCGACTCTTACCTCTGATCCATTTGAGAAAAGTAGTCAATGGCTTGGAAAGGAAGTTGTGTCAGCACTGGTGTGAGAAAGCCAGAAAACGCATGTGTAGGTGCACTGACTGCTGTGATATGACCTAAGCTGTTAAAACGGCGTTAATCTCCAATACAATATAATCAGACTTTTTCATATTGAAAGCATTGTTTGCAGACCAAAACTTTAATTTTGCTAAAATGATGGTATTTATCACTGCAAGTTAGAAGAAATGTTGGCCTGGATTTACACTATTGGATCTGAATCTACAGAGTCCATTATGAGCAAATAAAACCGCTTCAGCACTTCAAGGGTTAAAGGAGACTATTTGGATTTTTATCATCTCACCAAAGTTCAAAAATGATTCATCATTGAATTAACCCTTTCCCAAACAAGCCCTGGTTTTCACGTGTCTGCAGCACAAGTCTTTTGAAAACACTGTGGGAAAAGGAGAAATTGCTCATAACGAGCAATTTCTCCTTTTCCCACAGTGTTTTCTACCCATATTGTGAACTTTCTACCATTTTCATCAAATTTGATATCGTTGTCTGCAAACTCTTTGAGTTTGGACCAGTCAAAAATTTTGTCGTTTGGGAAAGGGTTAAGTAAGGTGATAGCCACCATACAATCAGTAGAATAGAAAGAAAAATGCAAATAAGTATTATTCAGTGGTATTACCTGAATGGGCTATGTAGTCTCTTAATCCTTTACCAGACAAAAAAATTTTAGCCTTGTCCAAATTGAAAGCATTTGCAGACGACAATTTCATTGTGGCTTAAATGGTGCAATTTTTCTTTGATATGGTAGAAAACATCGTGGGAAAAGGAGAAAATGCTGGTTACCAGCATTGCCTCCTTTTCCCATTGTTTTCAAAAGGCTTCTTTCCACGGACCGTTAAAAGTCGACATTGTGTGGTAAAGGGTTAATGTATGCATGATTTTAGATTTTGTGCCAGAATTTCATAAAGGTACGTACGTGGGAATGTCACATGATCATATACAACATACGATGATTATGTGGGATCATATTCAAGTACATTGATGTCATACTTGATTCACAAAAATAGACAGGGTACCGATTGTAAATTGACCAATCCAATATTTCAGTGCCGAATTATCTCTCTTTTAGTGCTGCATGTAACCATCAAAATTCCTTACCTTTGCAGGGGAAAATTATGTTTTGTGATATTATACATTGCTTAACAAACAATTTTAATTTGCAGCATAAAGTTCTAAAAGTGCCCCTTTAAAGTTAGAGCCCAGGGGATAGGGATGGTCATGCATTAAAAACAGTATCTCGTCTGACATTTTCAAGAGATAAGTTGCTGTTTTGTTTAAAATTTCTTTTTCTCAAAATTGTTGTAATAGATAGAAGTGAAAATTATAAGACAAGGGAAAGAGCTTGGCAATTAAAAAAAAATGTTAATTCAAAGTTACATCCCTTGTTATATCTAGGGATTTGAGACGGGCGGGGGACGGGGAGTGGGGCGTTGTGAAGGGGTGCTTTGGAAATGTTTGAGTTGATGAGCAATGAAATAATAGACTAGGAAGACCTAAAACCGTTTCTGCCCTACTTTGGGCCGAGGTCTGTAGGTTTTTCTTTTACCTAAGAACAAAACCTCAGTACTTCAGCCTAATTAATCTCACGCTTTTCTTCTGTCCTCAAGTACGTGGTTTCATACTAGTTAAATTATATTTGTCTACTTTCACTTTTGGCAGGATCAAACAATTCACGCATGTTCTTATGCTGTCCAGTCAGACCTGAAAGATCGGCACATCTTACAGCGAAAAAAGTCGGTTTTCACGACATTGTAAGGAAAACATTGTAAGGAAGGCGAATATGCTTGTAACAATCCTTCTCCCCTTTTTCCCCACAACGTTTTCTGTCTTTTTGAAAATGAACCCTTTCATGTGAACCTAATTTGTCATCGGCATTGCTTTGAATTTGGATGGGTCTAAGTTTTTGCTTTTTTGCATGAAAGAGTTCAGGGCTAAGAAATGTTTTAAACTACATTCATAAAAATTGAAATGTCTTATTCACCAGAGCTGAGCACAGTACCAATACGCCTTTGTCGTCGGTCTGAGTACTCATTAAAATGGCTTCAGCTGAAGACTGAATGTACCCTTGAACAAATTATGTTTTACTAACAAGGATTTGTTGAATCCAATTTGGCAACTGAATGTTCAGAAGCTATATGCATGAGACAACTCATGAGCTGACATAACATACTTTCCCAGTAAGATATGAAGGCAAAAAGATCATGCCTGTTTTAGAAATGCAATTCACAACTTTTCCTTTTAGACTTGGAGACCAAAACACATCTTTTGGCTCAGTTGTATGCAAAGAAAACATCAATGTACATGTATTGTCCTAGCCCTTGCGCCATCGTGCACAAATTTTGACATTTCTAAAAACTTTGACTTTTCTAACATCTCTGTTATCACTGAGAATATTCATTTCAAACTCTGACTGGTTGTAAACTATCAAAAGGGGAAGTTGGGAACCCATACAACAGAGGTAGGTAACCATCAAAATATTTTTGACACAGGTATGCCCCCTTTTTGTACTTACAATTTTCACTAAAAGCAACTGCAGCCAAGCATTGCCACTAGCATGCGATGCTCTTGTTTTGAATTTCACTGGTCTTTGTACATGAATATCCTGACCTTTAACCCTTATCATGCTGAATAAGTGAAATGAAACCTTCAAGTCGATAGTAAAATCCCAAATTTTGCTATTTCAGAGGTATTTTGCGGGGAAAGATATCTCCTTACCAGACAGTGTAGATCCAAGATCAGACCACTTTCTGTGCAGTCTGACCTTGATTTGCAAAATGTCCTTAAGTTGCATTTAGCAGCCTCAAGGATAATGAGATCTAAGTCAGACAATTGTATAATGTCAGGGATTGTTCTATGTCCCATGTAGCAATATTAACTTTAAGTGTTGTCCAATCAATTCATGAACAACTGTGTTAGGTAGAAACCCAAACCTTGCAGAATTAAATATTGAAAGGAAAAAAAAAACCTTTGTTTGGCTTCATAAGATTTATAGCGAAGTTCTGTGCTGTCTGATCTTAATCTACACTGTCTGCAAAACCAAATTTAGGTGTTCTTGGTGCTCAGTGTTAAATGTTGATTTACAGTTCTGTTTTAACTTGATAGATTAAATCTTAACTGGATCACAAAACTTCAGACAAGTCCTTGCTGAAAGCATTTGCAGACAACATATTATATATGATTCAAATAATGGGATTTGTCTTTGAAATCGGAGAAAGCATTGTGGGAAAAGGAGAAAATGCTAGTTTCCAGCATTTTCTGCTTTTCGCACAATGTTTTCAAAAGCCTTCTTCTTCAGGCTCCTTAAAGCATGGGGTTGTGTTGAAAAGGGGTAAATGGATAACAAACTTGAGAGTACATGTATAAAGTATTTTCCCTTTGTCTCTTTATCGGATGACCAGTCAAATACTGAATGCATTTACAGAGGACATCTTAAATATGGCTAAATGCTGCTATTTTTCTATGAAATTATGAAAATACTGTTGAAAAAAGGAGAAAATGCTTGCTAAGAACAACGAAAATCGAATCCCGGTAATGTTTTTAAAAGCCATGCATCTTTTAAGGTCGTACAAAAAATGATAATTCAATTAAGGGACAAGTTTATAGAGTAAAATTCAATAAAGGGACAAGTTTATAGAGTAACTAATACACAAACAGGAAGAAATATTCAAGTACAAGCCTATCCTTCTTGTAACCAAAACATAACACAATCCTACCTGTATACCTGTATACACAATTAACTCTTTACCACATGACAATTTTTTAGACTGGTCCAAATTGAAAGTTGATTGACTGTATGGTGTTTAACGCCGTTTTCAACATTATTTCAGTTATATCGCGGCGGCCATGCTTTCCTAGAGTTTCTTTTACCAGTACTATGCCCAATATTCATTCCAAGCCACTGGCTGCTTTCCCACATAACCATGGTTGAAACAATGATCATTGGTGAGAGAGGAATGAATCCTGTCACAATGACTATCATCAGTCCTTGGAAAGAAATTGGCCGAGCTGGGTATCGAACCAGTGACCTCCTGTTCTCAAGTCCTGTACACTACCGACTGAGCTGAGGGCTCGGCCCAAATTGAAAGCATTTGCAGACAACAAATTAGATGTTACGCAAAATTTATGAAATTTGTCGATGAAAGGGTAGAAAACATCGTAGGAAAAGGAGAAAATGGTGATTGACAGCATTTTCTCCTTTTCCCACAATGTTTTCAAAAGTCCTTTTCTTTAGGGGTCGTCAAAACTCGGGTGCTGAGCCTCAGTAGCTCAGTCTGTATGGTACAGGACTTGAGATTGGGGGTCACTGGTTCGATCCCCATCTCGGCCAATTTCTTTCCGAGGATTGATGAAAGTCATTATGACATGATTCATTACTCTCTCGCCGCTGACTAATGTTTCTACAATGAAAATGTGGGAAAGCAGCCAGTGTCTTGGAAAGAATATTATGCGGAGGGCTGGTAAAAGAAACTCCAGGAAAGCATGGATAGGTGCACTGGCCACTGCGATATACCTGAAATAATGTTGAAACCGGCGTTAAACACTATAAAATCAATCAATTAATCGATCAAAACTCGGGGTTTTGTGGTAAATGGTTAATGCTGTGTCCAGTCGCGTACGTATAATTGATTGATTGTATGCTCTTTTCAACATTATTTCAGTTATATCGTGGCTGCCAGTGCACCAATCCATGCTTTCCTGGAGATTCTATTTCCAGTTCTTTCACACAATATTCTTCCAAAGCCACTGTCTGCTTTCCCACCTAACTATCGTCGAAACAGTGATCAGCCATGAGGGAGGAATGAATCTTGTCACAATTATTATGAAGGGCTCTTGGGATTATAACTCTACCAAACAACATAGACCTGTATGAATTGAAAGCATTTGCAGATGACAAAAAGAAATTAGGCTGACAAAGTGAAATTTGTTTTGGGAAGCGTAGAATACATTGTGGTAAAAGGAGAATATGCTGGTTATCAGCATTTTCTCCTTTTACCATTTTGTTTTCAAAGGGCTTTTTTCTCAGGTTTGTTTAAAGTTGGGATTGTGTGGTAAAAGGTTAAGCTTTCTATAACCTTTTTGAAACCAAAAAAGGTACGGGCAACTAGCATCTTTGAGGAAACCTGGGTCATAAGCTAAGAAATGACAAAGACGTTTCAATATTTTCAGTTCTTTAATCAAAGGAGCAAGCATGACTGATTTGAGACATGCTCTGGCAAAAGGGGGCTTAATGCATCTCCGTGATGCAAGTCTCCATGATAAAAAGCAAGTAATCATATGACTGTAAATCTATAACATCCATTTTGTCTAACAACCACCAGAATCATGAGGTACACTGGTCCTTTGACATGGCAGAAAATTGACCAAAAGCAAGGTTTTGGCCTAGGTCACCCTACTTAGACTGCACAGGCTGACCTCCACTGATACGTCTAACAGATGCATTAAACCCCCTTTTCACAGAGCATGGTTCAATTGTAAAGTTCACATTTTCAATAAAGATGATAACCATTATGAAACTTATCTTAACCCCTGGAGCACTAAATGATTTTGACTGACATATTAAGACCAGTCGTAAGACCAATTACATCTAACTGCAATTTGTTGGTTGCTTTTGTCTATAGCATTTAACTCTTTACCAAACGACAAATATGTAGACTTTTCCAAATAAAAGCATTTGCAGATGACAATTTATGTGTGGCTCAAAGTGTGGAATTTGTCTTTGGTAGGGTAGAAACATTGTTACAAAAGGAGAAAATACTGGTTACCAGCATTTTCTCCTTTTCTCACAATGTTTTCCAAAGGCTTCTTCCTCAGGGCCATTAAAACCTGGGATTGAGTGGTAAAGGGTTAAGGTAAGCGGACAGAGTAGATCAAGGATCAGACTGTATGTTTCATGCAGTATGATCTTGATCTAGACTGGCCACAAAAACAACTTTAGTCGTATGAGGAATTAAGGGTTAACATACATGCTAGTATTTGCATAAGTTATCTACATGAATATAACATTTTTAAGAATGAAATCCACTTAATACATGATATTATGGGGAATTGACATTATGCTCGCCAATGAAAGGTACCATATACAGTTCAGTTATAATGTTGTTATTCATGAGGCACAACTGCAATTATCTTTGGCGCATAAATCAAAACTGATCATTAATCATTATTTCTAACTTGCTTCTTCCCTACTTCATGTCATGAAATTTACTTTAAAACATAAAGTTGAGCAGACCATTGTGACACATGCAACTTTCAGATGTCTTAACTTGGCCAAATTTTGCATATTTATTCATTATAGTCTGTCTGTGCTTTAATAATAGAATTTAGCAAGAGAAGAAACAGAGAAACGACAATAATACAAATGCGTAAGTTCATGTTAAAAAGACACAGAATAATATTCCAACGATGCCTGACTGTTAGAGTCAAAATTAGTAATAGAAACCAAAAGAATAAATGAGCCATGCTCTTGGAAAAGGGGTTTGATGCATCGCCATGATCCATGATACCATTCAAGTCATCACTTAACGATGGATCCATAAGATCCATTTTGTTAGCATCCAACTGAATCATGAGGTACAGTGGTTCTTTCACTGGCAGAAAAATCACCCAAAGCAAAAAGTTTTGGCCCAGGAGAGCCTGCACAGACTGTGCAGGCTGACTTGGGTCAATACTTTCAGCAGATGCCTTAAGCCCCAAATTTTCAGTGCATGGATCATTTAAAGTAACACATTTCTACATACATTTACCTGGAAAGTGAGAAAGGCAGTTTTTGTATTTACAGTTCTTTAATCAATGTCACAAGCATGAATGATACTCAGTACTTTAAAACTTGGTTCACTTTCCATAGGCAACATCATTTATAGCTCATCTAAGCTAAAAAATGATTGGTTAGACTTAAAAATCTATTTTTAAGGTCAGAGCCTAGAAGTGCTTAAGAAAATCCTTATGATACTAAATATGATTGATATACTTTGGTCAACTTTAGACTAAATAAGCAACTTGATATTATGATGGGTTATGTAATATTTAACCCTTTACCACACAATCCCGACTTTGAACAACCCTGAAAGAGAAGGCTTTTGAAAACATTGTAAGAAAAGAAGAAAATGCTGGTATCCAGCATTTTCTTCTTTTCCCCCAATGTTTTCTACCCTTGAAGAGACAAATATAATGTTTTGAGAAACATTTAAATTGTCGTCTGCAAATGCTTTCAATTTGGACTGGTACATGTATACATTTTTGTCGTGTGGTAAAGAGTTAACCCTTTCCCAAACGACAAATTTTGGACTAGTCCAAATTCAAAGAGTTTGCAGACGACAATTTTAAATTTGATGAAAATGGCAGAAAGTTGTCAAAAAGGGTAGAAAACACTGTGGGAAAAGGAGAAATTGCTTGTTATGAGCAATTTGTCCTTTTCCCACAGTGTTTTCAAAAGACTTGTACTGCAGACACGTGAAAACCAGGGCTTGTTTGGGAAAGGGTTAAGGAAAAAAGTGCTTGGTACTAAAATGACTATCATCTATCCACAGAAAGAAATTGACCAAGCTGGGGACTTGAACCAGCAACCCCACATTCTAAAGTTCTAAATGCTACCAACTGTGCTACTGGGGCTTGGCAGTAGCTCAGGTAAAATGAAGGGCTAATATGCTGGATAATAGGATCAAATCCCATCTCGGCGAATTTCTCCATTCTGGATTGATAATAATCATTTCAACAAGTTAAGTCCTTTTTCGCAGCTGAACATTATTTTGGTAGAAAAGCAGCAGGAGCTTGGAAAGTACTGTGCAAAAATACTAGTACAAGTATCCGGGAATGCATGCATAGATGCACTGGCAGCCTTAATATTAATAGAATAATGTTGAAAATGGAATTAAACTTCAAAACAAGAGGGCCATGATGGCCCTGGGTCGCTCACCTTAGTAGAGTGCCTTTAAGGTTTTTCTTTAATTTGACCATGTGACCTAGTTTTTGACTGCAGGTGACCCAATTTCATGAAGACAAACATTCTGACCAATTTTCAAGTCAATTGAGCAAATAATGTGGCCTCGAGTGCCCTAAAGATATTTCTTTAATTTGACCTAGTGATCTAGATTATGACCCCTGATGACCCAAATTTGAACTGGTCTTTGACTATATCAAAAGAAACATTTTAACCAATTTTCAAATCAAATGAATAATAAATGTGGCCTCTAGAGTGCCCTCTAGCTATTTCTTTAATTTGACCAAGTGATGTAGCTTATGACCCCAGCTGACCCAAATTCAGACTCATGTGAGATTTTACAAAGACAAACATTCTGACCAATTTTCAAGGCAATTAAGCAAAGAATGTGGCCTCTAAAGAGCCCACAAGGTATTTCTTTATTTTGACCTTGTGACCTAGTTTATGGTTCCAGGTGACCCAAATCCAAACTCATCTGGTATTTCATCAAGACAAACATTCTGGCCAAATTTCAGGTCATTTGAGCAATAAATGTGGCCTCCAGAGTGCTTTGACCCAGTGAATTAGTTTATGACCCAAGTTGACCCAATTTAATCTTATGTGAGACTTTATAAAGACAAACTTTCTAACTAATTTTCAAGACAATTGAGCAAATAATGTGGCCTCGAGAGTGCCAACAAGGTATTTCTTTAATTTGACCTAGTGACCTAGTTTATGACCCAAGATGACCCAATTTTGAACTCAATGAACTTGTTGCGCTTAGATGGGCAAGCAAACTTAGAAGAGAATCACTACATACCAAATATCAAAGCTCTACGCCTTCCAGTTTTAAAGAAGAATTTTAAAGTTTTCCTTCTTTGTTCCTATGTTCGAACTTGTGACCCCCGGGGCTGGGCCAGTTTTGACCCAGGGGCATCATATGAACAAACTTGGTAGAGGTCCACTAGGAAATGCTACATACCAAATATCAAAGCTCTACACCTTCCCGTTTAAGAGAAAAAGAAATTTGAAGTTTTCCTTCTTTGTTCCTATGTTCGAACTTGTGACCCCAGGGGCGGGGCCAGTTTTGACCCAAGCAGCATCCTTGGAACAAACTTCGTAGAAGTCCACTAGGAGATGCTACATACCAAATATCAAAGCTCTATGCCTTCCCATTTAAGAGAAAAAAAAAAAATTAAGTTTTCCTTCTTTTTTCCTATGTTTGAACTTGTGACCCCCGATGCAGGGCCAATTTTGACCCCAAGCGCATCATATGAACAAACTTGGTAGAGGTCTACTAGGCGATGCTACATACCAAATATCAAAGCTCTATGCCTTCTAGTTTTAGAGAAGAAGATTTTTAAAGTTTTCCTTCTTTGTTCCTATGTTGGAAATTGTGACCCCTTGGGCGTGGCCAGTTTTGACCCCAGGGGCATCATATGAACAAACTTGGTAGAGGTCCACTAGGAGATGCTACATGCCAAATATCAAAGCTCTATGCCTTCAAGTTTCAGAGAAGAAGATTTTTAAAGTTTTCCTTCTTTGTTACTATGCTCAGACTTGTGACCCCCGGGGTGGGGCCAGTTTTGACCCCAGGGGCATCATATGAACAAACTTGGTAGAGGTCCACTAGTCAATGCTACATACCAAATATCAAAGCTCTACGCCTTCCAGTTTCAGAGAAGATGATTTTTAAAGTTTCCCGTCTTTGTTCCTATGTTTGAACTTGTGACCCCCGGGGCAGGGCCAATTTTGACCCCAAGGGCATCATATGAACAAACTTGGTAGAGGTCCACTAGGAGATGCTTCATGCCAAATATCAAAGCTCTATGCCTTCTAGTTTTAGAGAAGAAGATTTTTAAAGTTTTCCTTCTTTGTTCCTATGTTGGAAATTGTGACCGCCGGGGCGGGGCCAGTTTTGACCCCAGGGACATCATATGAACAAACTTGGTAGAGGTCCACTAGGAGATGCTACATGCCAAATATCAAAGCTCTACACCTTCAAGTTTCAGAGAAGAAGATTTTTAAAGTTTTCCTTCTTTGTTACTATGCTCAAACTTGTGACCCCCGGGGCGGGGCCAGTTTTGACCCCAGGGGCATCAAATGAACAAACTTGGTAGAGGTCCACTAGGAGATGCTACATACCAAATATCAAAGCTCTGCGCCTTCTAGTTTCAGAGAAGAAGATTTTCAAAGATTTTGCTTTTTTTTCCTTTTTGTTGCCATGGCAACCAGAGTTGTGGGTGGAATTCAATTCTTTGAACAATTTTGGTAGAGCTTCACCCAAGGAACATCCCTGCCAAGTTTCATCAAGATTGGCCCAGTGGTTTAGGAGAAGAAGATGTTTAAAGAAATTGTTGACGGACGACGGACGACGGACGCCGGAAATAGGGCGATCACAATAGCTCACCTTTAGCACGTTGTGCTAAGGTGAGCTAAAAACAAGAGGGCCATGATGGCCCTGTATCGCTCCACTGGCTTATAAATATAAACCATGAAGAGAAGTCTTTACTATATAAGCCCTCATAAAACTTTGACCCCAGGGCTACAGTCGGACTAAATGGGGAATATGTGTATTAGAAGAATAACATGCCAAATTTGGGAGTTCTTGGCCTTATGGCTAGTAACAAGACGGTTTCTGAACTTTTCACTCAATAAACCCATGTAAAACTTGTGAACCCTGGTGCAGGGCCAAACTTGATCCTAGGGCTGTAACTTGGGCCCTCTTTGTAGTTGTCCACTAGATAATGCTATAATTATGCAAAATTTGGTAGCCTAAGCCTTATGGCTATGTACACCAAGATTTAAAAAGTTTTCCCTATGTAAGCGTATGTAAATCTTGTGAACCCCCCAACCCCCCCCCCCCAGGACTATAATTTGGGCACTTTTGGTAGACCCCAACTAGATCAAGTTAAATGCAAAATTTGGTAGCTCTAGGCCTTATGGCACAGGTACAGGAAGATTTTTAAAGTTTTCTCTATATAAGCCTATGTAAAACTTGTGACCCCTGGGGCAGAGCCAATTTTGACCCCAGGGCTATAATTTCAAAAAACATGATAGAGGGTTTACTACATAAAGCTACATGCCAAATTTGGTAGCCCTATGCCTTATGGTTTCAGACAAGAAGATTTTTGAAGTTTTCTCTATATAAGCCTATGTAAAACTTGTGACCCCTGGGGCAGAGCCAATTTTGACCCCAGGGCTATAATTTGAAGAAACTTGATAGAGGTCTACTACATAAAGCTACATGCCAAATTTGGTAGCCCTATGCCTTATGGTTTCAGACAAGAAGATTTTTAAAGATTTCCAATATTTTTCAGTTTTGTTGCCATGGCAACCAGAGTTTTTGAAGGAATCAAATTCTTTCAAGAAATTCTGAAGAGGACCATGGCAGGATCATTTCTGTGAAGTTTCATGAAAATTGGATGGGTAGTTTCAGAGAAGAAGATGTTTGAAATAAAAGTTAACGCATGGACGGACGGACGGACACCAGGCCATGACATAAGCCCGCTGGCCTTCGGCCAGTGGAGCTAACTAGAGGCCCTTGAGGGCCTGAAACGCTCTACTAGAAGGGATTTTCTGGTATACATATAAAATCATGAAAGCCTTTGCAGACAACGATTTAAATGTGACCCAAATGATGTAATTTTGTCTCTGTAAGGGTTGAAAACGTTGTGGGAAAAGGAAAAAATGATGGCTAAAAGCATTTTGCCTTTTCTCACAATGTTTTCAAAAGGCTTTGCCTCAGGGTCGTTAAAACCCGGGATTGTGTGGTAAAGGGTAAAACAATCATTGCAAGTTTCAAATAAATGTGACTAATGATATGGACTGTGTCAAGTAACAATACTTAGTCATCAAATGGCTGCTTTTCCCAAACTGATTGCTAGATTTTCTTCATTTTTAATAGAGTTCAATCCCTTGAGGATACAGATAATCTTTGCAAGTTTTCAAAGAAATGAATAAACAAGAGGGCCATGTGGCCCTGGATCGCTCACCTGAGTCAATAGGCGAAATTTCACTCCAGGGTCATAATGACCCAATTTAAAACTCATCTGAGATATTATTAAGACAAACAATCTGACCAATTGTCAGGTCAATTGAGCTGAAGATGTGGCCTCCGGAGTGTCCAAAATGTCTTTCTTCAATTTGACCTAGTGACCTAGTTTATGACCCTATGTGACCATATTTCAAACTCATCCGAGGCATCAAAACAAACTTGTTAACCAAGGTTCAGGTGAATTGGGCAAGAACTGTCACCTCTAGAGTGCCCACAAGGTATTTCTGTAATTTGACCTAGTGACCTAGATTATGACCCTGTGTGACCCAATTTCAAATCCATTTAAGATATCATCAAGTCAAACATGCTGACAAATTTTCAGGTGAGTTGAGCAAAAACTGTGGCCTCTACAGTGTCCACAATACATTTCTTTAATTTGACCCAGTGACCTAGTTTATGACCCTATGAGACCCAATTTCTAATTGATCCAAGATATCATCAAGTCAAATATGTAGACCAATTTTCAGGTCAATTTAGCTAGAATTGTGGCCTCTAGAGTGCCCACAAGGTATTTCTTCAAATGTGACCCAGTGACATTGTTTATGACCCTATGTGACCCGATTTTGAACTCCTCTGAGATATCATCAAGACAAACAAGAGGAACATGATGGTCCTGTATCGCTCACCTGATTACTAAGCAGTACAGGTTAACAATGAAGATAAATACCAAATACTGAAGTTCAAGGCCAAATGATTATGAAAGAGAGACAACTCACAACTTTAACAGAGGTCTAGGCCTTTGGTTACCTAGAAAATTTTCTTATAATTGCACGAAAGATACCTAAGTACAAACGTCTAAGCCCTGCGGCTGGACCTGTAATGATCCCAGGGGCATCTTGTGTGCAAAGTTTCTTGAGGTCCACAAGGTGATGCTTCATGCAAAGTATCATAGCTCTAGGCATTTTGGGTTTAAACATAAAGATTTTTCAGTTTGCATTATATATACATGTAGATGCTACAGAGTAAACCAAGTCAAATACAGCAACTCTAATTGAAGGGCAAATAACTCATGTTGTTTGGGTTCAATAAGACCCATAATCAAAACCCATCCAAGATCTTATGGTCATATAAATTTTTACCAAGTTTGGTACTGATTGGTATATATTTGTAGATGCTAGAGTGTAAACAAAGTCAAATATGGAAATTTTGTCCAATTCAAGGGCAAATAACTCTGGATGTTCTGGTTCAATTTGACCCATAACTGAACTCTTCCGAGACCTTATGGGAATATATATTTTGACCAAGTTTGGTACTGATTGGTCAATATTTGCAGATGCTAGAGTGTAAACAAAGTCAAATATGGCAAATTTTCTAATTCAAGGGCACACAACTCAGACAGTTCTGGTCCGATTAGAGCCATAATTGAACTAATCTGAGATCTTATGATCACACACACTTTGACAATGTTTGGTGCTGATTGATTAATATTTGTAGATGCTAGAGTGTAAACAAAGTCAGATTCAGTAATTTTTGCAAATTCAAGGGCAAATAACTCCTGATGTTCTGATTGGATTTGATCCAAAATTGAACTCATCCGAGACCTTATGGGCATATACATTGTGGCCAAGTTTGGTACTGATTGGTCAATACTTGTAGATGCTAGAGTGTAAACAAGAAGATTTTTAAAGATTTCCCTCTTTATCTCTATGTGAAATGCGAGAACCCACAACATAGGGCCAATTTCAACAACAGCGCCATAATTTGAAGTATTTTGGTAGAGGGCTATTAGATGATGCTACATGCCAAATATGAAAGCTCTAGCCCTTATGGTTTGGGACAAGAAGATTTTTAAAGTTTTTTCTCTCGGTTGCCATGGCAACCAGAGTTCTTCATGGAATTCAAATCTTTGAAGCATTCTGAAAGTGCATCACCTAAGGATCATTTCTGTGAAGTTTCATTGAAATCTGTTGGTGGTTTCAGAGGAGAAGATTTTTTAAGTAATTGTTCACGGACGGACGGACGGACACACGGACGGACGGACGCCGGACAACGATCGATCACAATAGCTCACCCTAAGCACTATGTGCTCAGGTGAGCTAGAAATGTGGCCTCTAGAGTGCCCACAAGGTATTTCTTTAATTTGACCTAGTGACCTACTTTATGACCCTAGATGACCCAATTTCAATCTCATCCAAGATTTAATTATGGCAAACATTCTGATAAATTTTCAAGTCAATTGAGCAAAAAATGTGGCCTCTAGAATACCCACAAGGTATTGCTTTAATTTGACCCCAGTCACCAGAGCCATGTTTCTTGACGGATTAAAATTTCGCGAACATTTTTTGAAAAGGGTCACCCAAGGAACATCTCTGTGAAATTATTTCAAAATCTGACCAGCCGTTTCAGAGAAGAAGAATTTTTAAGAATTTCTTCATTTCCGTATAGTGCAAGTAGCCCCCATTCACCAGAGCCATGTTTCTTGACAGATCAAAATTTCGCGAACAATTTTGAAAAGGGTCACCCAAGGAACATCTCTGTGAAATTATTTTAAAATCTGACCAGCGGTTTTAGAGGAGAATAATTTTTAAGAATTTCTTCATATCCGTATAGTGCAAGTAGCCTCCAGTCACCAGAGCCATGTTTCTTGACAGATCAAAATTTCGCGAACAACTTTTGAAAAGAGTCACCCAAGGAACATCTCTGTGAAATTATTTTAAAATCTGACCAGCCGTTTCAGAGAAGAATTTTTAAGAATTTCTTCATTTCTGTATAGTGCAAGTAGCCCCCAGTCACCAGAGCCATGTTTCTTGACGGATCAAAATTTCGCGAACAGTTTTTGAAAAGGGTCACCCAAGGAACATTCCTGTGAAATTATTTCAAAATCTGACCAGCGGTTCCAGAGAAGAAGAATTTTTAAGAATTTCTTCATGGCAGTATAGTGCAAGTAGCCCCCAGTCACCAGAGCCATGTTTCTTGACGGATCAAAATTTCGCGAACAATTTTTGAAAAGGGTCACCCAAGGAACATCTCTGTGAAATTATTTCAAAATCTGACCAGCCGTTTCAGAGAAGAAGAATTTTTAAGAATTACTTCATGGCTGTATAGTGCAAGTAGCCCCCATTCACCAGAGCCATGTTTTTCATCATATCAAAATTTCGCGAACACTTTTCGAAGAGGGTCACCCAAGGAACATTCCTGTGAAATTATTTCAAAATCTGACCAGCGGTTTCAGAGGAGAAGATTTTTAAAGAATTTCTTAGAAAATTCCATTTCGTTGCCATGGCAACCAGAGTTTTTTATGGAATCGAATTTTGTTAACAATTTTTAAAGAGGACCTCCCAAGGAACATTCCTGCCAAGTTTGGTCCAAATTGGCCAAGTGGTTTAGGAGGAGATGATGTTTAAAGAATTGTTGACGACACACGACGAACGACGTACGACGAACGACGTACGACGAACGACGGACGACGGACACCGGGTGATCCTAAAAGCTCCCCTTGAGCACGTTGTGCTCAGGTGAGCTAAAAATGTGGACTTAATTGCGCAACAAGAAATATAAATTTTTTACTTTAAATGACTCCTTTTCCCATACTGTTTGTGGATTTTTTTTCAAAATCAATAGGATTCAAGCTATTGATAATAAAGCAGCTGTGCAAGTTTTGTGAAAGTTCAACCAAAAATGCCGACGTTATTGCGTAAACAAATGTACATTTTCAAACTTTAATGGCTACTTTTCCCATACTGATTGACAGATGTTTTTTTTTTTTAAATCAGTAGCGTCCAAGCTGTAGATGATACAAAGCAACTGTGCAAGTTTCATGAACTTGTACAAATAGAAAGCATTTGAAGATGATATTTTGAGTGTGGCTGAAATGATATACTTTTTATGATTGGGAAGAAAAAATTTGGGGAAAAAGGAGAAAATGCTGGTCATCATTTTATATTCATGTTACAATCCTTACTGGTATCTGACAAAAGATTCTACTTTGTATAGCAACCATTCTCCCAAGGTGAATTAAACTTAACAGGGAAGCAAGACCTTCCAGTTCTTTTCGCTCAAGTCCATACCAAACGACAAACTTCAGGCTTGTCCAAATTGAAAGCAGGTGCAGACGACAACTTGCATTTGTCTAAAATGATGGAGGTTGTCTTTGAGACTTCAGTCTGCCCAGGCTTACATGGGTCGATACTTTTTGCAGACGCATTGCACCACCTTTCCAGAGAGCATGGAACATGTACAGTATATATTTTTCACGCAGCTCTTCTGGCCAACATTTCAATTTCCCGAGTGCTAATTAAGCGATTAGTGCAGCATTTCAAACCCCAGTTGAGATACATGTCTGTCTTGTTTAACCCTAAGGCTGCTTTAGCCCGACTCACTGACCTTTTGCAGACAGTGTGGATCAAGATCAGATTGCACAGAACATGCAGTCTAATCTTTGATCTACAATGTCCGATAGGGAGATATTTTTCTCGGAAAAACATTTATCAAAGTTTATCATTTGTGTTTTTACTATCGGCTTGAAAACTTATTTAGCAGTTTAAGGGTTCACCTTTTACAAAACAACAAAATTTTAGATAGGCACAAATTCAAAGCCTTTGCAGACAACAAAATTCAAGTGACTTAAAAATTCTGGGTGGATAGAAAACATTGTGGGAAAAGGAGAAAAAGCTGGTTACCAGCATTTTCTCCTCCAGACCTCGTCCCTCAATGTTTTCAAAAGCTTTTTTTTTTTCAGGATTGTTAAAACTGGAGATTGTGTGGTTGTCTACTTATGTCACTGTACAGATAAAACAATTATACTGAACTACATGTAAGTGCCTCTACATGCACAAGCAGGCATGTAGTAAAAGGACTGTTTGGTAAATGTTTGGAATTTTGTTGTAGAAATAGGACTAAGAGACCAATTAACATCATAATTTTCATACATATAAGCAATCTATACACAGTAAAAAAGTGTTGCACCCCCTGTTTTTTTTTTTTACCGAAATTGATTTTCTGATGTGAATAATATGACATGGTGTAGAAATTAGAATCCAGCTGCTGCATACACCAACATACAAATCTTTTGCCTATGAAATAAACAGCACTGAGGTATCCCTCGATCTCATTGTAAGTAGGAATTAATGGCTTAGATATTGCATTCAAATTTCGAGAAAAACTAGAGAGTTTATGTTTGGTAAAAACTGGTGATTCAAAGTCGAAATAAAACTTACCACAGACTGAGTGTGACTTGCAGAGAATGTGCACACCCAGCCAGTCAGTATTGCGTACTTCTGCCTAGGGATTGGATAATTAACAGTTTGCAGCTTTTGCCTCATACCTCTCACCAGATGTTGAAAATGCTTTAACAGTAGCCGCTGCTATAAGGTCAAGGGATACCTCAGTGCAATTCATTTAAGAGTCATAAGAATGGTTTATAGGCATTTGCAGCAACTGTATTCTAATTTCTACCCCTTTTCATACTATATATGCCAGATAATAAAACCCAAACAAGAGGGCCATGATGGCCCTGGATCGCTCACCTGAGTCAATGGGCGAAATTTCACTCCAGGGTCACTCAAGAGCGCACACAAGGTTTTTCTAAGATTTGACCTAGTGACCTAGTTTTTGACCCCATATGACCCAATTTCGAACTAGTCCCAGATTTTATCAAGGCAAACATTCTGACCAAGTTTCATGAGGATCTGAACGAAAATGTGGCCTCTAGAGCGTACACAAGGTAAAAAGTTGACGACGGACGACGCACACCGCACGCCGGACACAGCACGATCACAATAGCTCACCATGAGCACTTTGTGCTCAAGTGAGCTAAAAAACAGAAGTCAAAAAAGAGCACCACATGCAGGTGCCAACAATTGGCTGTTGTTTTTCGACGGATAAAAATTACCCTAACAATTTTTTAAAAAGGTCACCCTAGGTACATTTCTGTGAAATTATTTCAAAATCTCACCAGCCATTCCAGAGAAGAAGAATTAAGAAATTCCTCTTCATGTCCCTATGGTGCAAATAGCCCCCACCACCAGAGCCATGTTTCTTGACAGATCACAATTTCGCAAACAATTTTTGAACAGAGTCACCCAAGGAACATTTCTGTGAAATTATTTCAAAATCTGACCAGCAGTTTCAGAGAAGAATTTTTAAGAATTTCTTCATGTCCATATAGTGTAAGTAGCCCACAGCCATCAGAGCCATGTTTCTTGACGGATCGAAATTTTGCAAACAAATTTTGAAAAGGATCACCAAAGGAACATTCCTGTGAAATTATTTCAAAATCTGAGCAGCAGTTTCAGAGAAAAAGAACTTTTAAGAATTTCTTCATAGCTATATAGTGCAAGTAGCTCCCAGTCACCGGAGCCATGTTTCTTGACGTATCATAATTTCGCAAACAAATTTTGAAAAGGGTCACCCAAGGAACATCTCTGTGAAATTATTTCAGAATCTGACGAGCCATTTCAGAGAAGAAGAATTTTTAAGAATTTCTTCATTTCCGTATAGTGCAAGTAGCCCCCATTCACTAGAGCCATGTTTCTTGACGGATAAAAATTTCGCGAACAATTTTTGAAAAGAGTCACCCAAGGAACACCTCTGTGAAATTATTTCAAAATCTGACCAGCCGTTTCAGAGAAGAAGTTTTTTTAAGAATTTCTTCATATCCGTAGAGTGCAAGTAGCCCCCAGTCACCACAGCCATGTTTTTCGACAAATCAAAATTTCGCGAACACTGTTTAAAAAGGGTCACCCAAGGAACATCTCTGTGAAATTATTTCAAAATCTGACCAGTGGTTTCAGAGAAGAAGAATTTTTAAGAATTTCTTCATGGCCGTATAGTGCAAGTAGCCCCCATTCACCAGAGCCATGTTTTTTGACAGATCAAAATTCCGCGAAGATTTTTCGAAAAGGGTCACCCAAGGAACATTCCTGTGAAATTATTTCAAAATCTGACCAGCGGTTTCAGAGGAGAAGATTTTTAAAGAATTTCTTAGAAAATTCCATTTCGTTGCTGTGGCAACCAAAGTTTTTGATGGAATCAAATTTTGTGAACATTTTTAAAGAGGACCTCCCAAGGAACATTCCTGCCAAGTTTGGTCCAAATTGGCCCAGTGGTTTAGGAGAAGATGATGTTTAAAGAATTGTTGACGACGCACGACGAACGACGCACGACAGACACCGGGTGATCCTAAAAGCTCCCCTTGAGCACGTTGTGCTCAGGTGAGCTAACAAGAGGGCTTATAAATATAAACCATAAATAATAAACATTTCAATGCTGAGCCAAATGGTTTCAAAATGAAGACTTACAAAGTTTTCTCTGTAAAAGCCCATATGAAAGTTGAGACCCGCAGGGCAAAGCCATTTTTGATCCCAGAGCTATTTAATTACTTGAACCCTGGTAGAGGTCCACAAGATAAAGCCATAAAAATAAGGTGATTTTCAAGTTTTGTCCATATGAAGTCTCTGTAAAACATAAGACCCCTGATGCAAGGCTAATTTAAAAAACAAGAGGGCCATGATGGCCCTGTATCGCTCCACTGGCTTATAAATATAAACCACGAAGAAAAGTCTTCACTATATAAGCCCTTATAAAACTTTGACCTCATGGCTACAGTCTGACTAAATGGGGAATATTATATTAGAAGAATAACATGCCAAATGTGGGAGTTCTTGGCCTTATGGCTGGTAACAAGATGGTTTCTGAACTTTTCACTCCATAAACCCATGTAAAACTTGTGATCCCTGGTGCAGGGCCAAACTTGATCCTAGAGCTGTAACTTGGGCCCTCTTTGTAACTGTCCACTAAATAATACTATAATTATATGCAAAATTTGGTAGCCTAAGCCTTATGGCTATGTACACCAAGATTTAAAAGTTTTCCCTATGGAAGCCTATGTAAATCTTGTGAACCCCCCCCCTCCAAGTATGAGGCCAAATTGACCCCAGGACTATACTTTGGACACTTTTGGTAGACTCCAACTAGATCAAGCTAAATGCCAAATTTGGTAGCTCTAGGCCTTATGGTTTCAGACAAGAAGATATTTAAAGTTTTCTCTATATAAGCCTATGTATAAAACTTGTGACCCCTGGGGAAGAGCCAATTTTGACCCCAGGGCTATAATTTCAAGAAACATGATAGAGGTCTACTACATAAAGCTACATGCCAAATTTGGTAGCCCTATGCCTTATGGTTTCAGACAAGAAGATTTTTAAAGTTTTCTCTATATAAGCCTATGTAAAACTTGTGACCCCTGGGGAAGAGCCAATTTTGACCCCAGGGCTATAATTTCAAGAAACATGATAGAGGTCTACTACATAAAGCTACATGCCAAATTTGGTAGCCCTATGCCTTATGGTTTCAGACAAGAAGATTTTTAAAGTTTTCTCTATATAAGCCTATGTAAAACTTGTGACCCCTGGGGCAGAGCCAATTTTGACCCCAGGGCTATAATTTGAAGAAACTTGATAGAGGTCTACTACATAAAGCTACATGCCAAATTTGGTAGCCCTATGCCTTATGGTTTCAGACAAGAAGATTTTTAAAGATTTCCAATATTTTTCAGTTTTGTTGCCATGGCAACCAGAGTTTTTGAAGGAATCAAATTCTTTCAAGAAATTCTGAAGAGGACCATGTCAGGATCATTTCTGTGAAGTTTCGTGAAAATCGGATGGGTAGTTTCAGAGAAGAAGATGTTTGAAATAAAAGTTAACGCACGCACGCACGCACGGACGGACGGACGGACGGACGCACGACGGACACCGGGCCATGACATAAGCCCGCTGGCCTTCGGCCAGTGGAGCTAAAAAATCAAAACAGGAAGATTTCTTAAGTTGTCACTATGTAAGCCCATGTAAAACTTGTGACCCCTGCGGTGGGGCCAATTTTGACCCCAAGGCTAAAATTTTGGCCCACTTGGTAGAGGCCCACTAGATATAGCTACATGCAAAATTTGGTAGCTCCAGGCCTTATGGCTAGGTACAGGAAGATTTTTAAAGTTTTCTCTATATAAGCCTATGTAAAACTTGTGACCCCTGGGGCAGAGCCAATTTTGACCCCAGGGCTATAATTTGAAGAAACTTGATAGAGGTCTACTACATAAAGCTACATGCCAAATTTGGTAGCCCTATGCCTTATGGTTTCCGACAAGAAGATTTTTAAAGATTTCTCTATATAAGCCTATGTAAAACTTGTGACCCCTGGGGCAGAGCCAATTTTGACCCCAGGGCTATAATTTGAAGAAACTTGATAGAGGTCTACTACATAAAGCTACATGCCAAATTTGGTAGCCCTATGCCTTATGGTTTCCGACAAGAAGATTTTTAAAGATTTCCCATATTTTTCAGTTTTGTTGCCATGGCAACCAGAGTTTTTGAAGGAATCAAATTCTTTCAAGAAATTCTGAAGAGGACCATGGCAGGATCATTTCTGTGAGGTTTCATGAAAATTGGATGGGTAGTTTCAGAGAAGAAGATGTTTGAAATAAAAGTTAACGCACGGACGGACGGACGGACGAACGACGGACACCGGGCCATGACATTAGCCCGCTGGCCTTCGGCCAGTGGAGCTAAAAAACCACAGGGGGTGCAGCACTTTTTTTAATTGTGTGTATTACTGAAACATTATCCAAATTTAATACATATTCATAACGATATAAACATTTTCAACAGAGAACTACAAAACACAAGTAAACATATATTGCCAGGCTCCAGGTGTGAAAAAATAACATCAACTTTATTACAGGTCAAGAAATTGTCATACTTTTTCTACATAATCCCCTCCAATGCCCAGTGAATGCCCACTTTAGACATTCCTAGATCCACTGTACGGAGACCATGCCACGTAGAACAAGACATACCTATATCATCCAATATCCCATGCACTGTCTTGTCTATTTTGGTGTTGTAGTGAGTCAAAAAAAAAACTTATTATTTTGCATAACACAACATCCAATGAAGATGTTATTGTACGTGTCAAAAATTACTTGGCACTGAAGAGACAAAACTATATTATAACAGTAACCGGACGTTATGATGTTATTTGACAACACAGTATACACAATTGCTGCCATCTTTACACATTTCTGAATGTTCATTTTATACAAAATAACATGTTTCAAATCAGAAGAAAGTTGGAGCTCCACCATGGGCATTACATAGCCATGGTTACACATATTTTGCATTAAAAATGTTTTAAAACTGCAAAGACATGAGCAAACCAACAAAAGAAAAGCTTCATGTTGCTGATGCATGTTAACAACAAAAGGGCCATTGGCCTTTAAACGCTCACCTGAGTAAAGTCATCTACAGTTGATAAAGCTGAAGAGATCAAGGTTTTAATGATGTTAAACACATGAGTGTAAGTGACCTACTGTTTGAACCAATGTGTCTAAATTCCAAACTTGTCCAAGACATCATTAAAACAAACATTCTGACCAAGTTTCATGAGTATCAGACTGAAAATGTAGCCTATACGGTGCGCAAAAAGTTTTTCTAAGATTTGGTCCAGTGACCTAGTTTTTAACCAGATGTGACCTACTTTAAAACTTGTCCAAGATATCATCAAGGAAAACTTTCTGATCAAGTTTCATGAGAATCAGGCTGAAAATGTGGCCTCTTGAGTGCACACAAGGTTTATCTAAGATTTGACCGTGTGACCTACTTTTTGCCCCGAAATGACCCAATTTCACACTTGTCTGAGATATCAACAACATAAACATTCTGACCAATCTTTATCAGTATAAGGCTGAAAATGTGGCCTCTATATAGAGCACCCAAGGTTTTCCTTAAATTCGGCCCAGTGACCTACTTTTTGAGCCAACATAACCCATTTTCGAACTTGTCCGAGATATCATCAAGACAGATAATCTGACACAGTTTCATGAGTATTGGACTACAAATGTGACTTCTAGAGTGCATACAAGGTTTTTCTGAGAGTCAGCCCAGTGACCTACTTGATGACCGGACATGACCCAATTTCGAACCTGTCCCAGATATTAAGACAAACATTCTACCCAATGTTCATAAATTAAGACTGAAAATGTGGCCTCTAGAGTGCACACAAAGTTTTCCTGAGATTTACCCCATTGACCTACTTTTTGACCCAACATGACCCAATTTCAAACTTGTCTGAGATATCATCAAGACAAACATTCTACCCAACTTTCACGTGTTTCAGGCTGAAAATGTGGCCTCCAGAGTGCATACAAGGGTTTTCTAAGATTTGGCCCAATGACCAACTTTTTGACCGAACATGACCCAATATCAAACTTGTCCAAGATATTTTCAAGACAAATGTTCTGAGCAAGTTTCATAAATTCCAGGCTGAAAATGTGGCCTCTAAAGTACACATAAGATTTTTCTAAGATTTGGCCCTGTGACCTACTTTTTGACCCAACATGACCCAATTTCGAAATTGTCAAGATATTATCAAGAAAAACATTCTGACCAAGATTCAAGAGTATCAGGCTGAAAATATGGCCTCTAGTGTGCACACAAGGTTTTTCTTAGATTTAGCCCAGTGACCTACTTTTTAACCTGACATGACCCAACTTGTCCGAGATATTATCAAGACAAACATTCTGACCAAGTTTCATGAGTACATGACTAAAAATGTAGCCTCTAGAGTGAACTGTTGATGCCTGGACGATGGACGCCGGACGCGGCACGATCACAAAAACTCACCTTGAGCACTTTTTGTGCTCAGGTGAGCTAAAAATGTATCATCATTACATGGTTTAAGACTTAACTCTTTACCAAACGACAGAACTGAAAGTAGCAGATGTGGTGTCCGTGGTTGTGAGTGGTGTCTGTGGTTGTGAGGTAGAGCGTCGGCCTCGTAATCAAAAGGTCCTGAGTTCGACACCCAGGAGTGGATGTTTACTTTGGGACTGTTCACTGGCCCACATAATCAGCGCGAGTAGTGGTGTAGTTTCCAGGAAGCAGAATTGAGAGAGATTAGTATAAGTTGTAAGAACTTCTTTCTCAATCGATGTCAATCGATGTCAAATAAATATGTTTAAACTAAACTAAACTAGCAGATGACAAAATAAATTTGACTCAAAAAACTGGAATTACTATTTGGTCTGGTAGAAAACATTGTGGGAAAAGGAGAAAATGCTGGTTACTAGCACTTTCTCCTTTTCCCACAATGTTCTCAAAAGCCTTCTTTTTCAGGGTCATTAGAAGTCTGGATTGAGTGGTAAACAGTTAGAGTAACTGATAAAATTTAATGAAAGACATTCTCAATCATTACAAAAGATGCAAACATTGCCATTTCATGGTTAACTGTTTTACAGAATATCTTTCCAAGCAAACAGTGGACAGTGTAGATCCATGATCAAAATTTACCCTCTGTGCACTCTGATCTTCCTTTACACTGTCCACACAAAGTACAGAAAGGTTTAGCCCTTTACCTTTCACCAAATTACAAAAATTGGACTTTTCAAAATTCAAAGCATTTGCAGACAACAAATTAATGAGGCTCAAGAGGTGAAAATTGTCTTTGAAGAAATAGAAACCAATGTGTAGAAAGGAGAAAACACTGAATACTAGCATTTTCTCCCCTTCTCACAATGTTTTCAAAAGCCACTTTTTTCATGGTTGTAAAAATGTGAGATTATGTAGTACAGGTTTAAAGATACATCCTTACAGCCAGAGAGAAAAAAAAACAAGAGGGCCATGATGGCCCTGTATCGCTCCACTGGCTTATAAATATAAACCATAAATAATAAACATTTCAATGCTGAGCCAAATGGTTTCAAAATGAAGACTTACAAAGTTTTCTCTGTAAAAGCCCATATGAAAGTTGGGACCCGCAGGGCAAAGCCATTTTTGATCCCAGAGCTATTTAATTACTTGAACCCTGGTAGAAGTCCACAAGATAAAGCCATAAAAATAAGGTGATTTTCAAGTTTTGTCCATATGAAGCCTCTGTAAAACATAAGACCCCTGATGCAAGGCTAATTTAAAAAAAAAATCAAAACAGGAAGATTTCTTAAGTTGTCACTATGTAAGCCCATGTAAAACTTGTGACCCCTGCGGTGGGGCCAATTTTGACCCCAGGGCTAAAATTTTGGCCCACTTGGTAGAGGCCCACTAGATATAGCTACATGCAAAATTTGGTAGCTCTAGGCCTTATGGCTAGGTACAGGAAGATTTTTAAAGTTTTCTCTATATAAGCCTATGTAAAACTTGTGACCCCTGGGGAAGAGCCAATTTTGACCCCAGGGCTATAATTTGAAGAAACTTGATAGAGGTCTACTACATAAAGCTACATGCCAAATTTGGTAGCCCTATGCCTTATGGTTTCCGACAAGAAGATTTTTAAAGATTTCTCTATATAAGCCTATGTAAAACTTGTGACCCCTGGGGCAGAGCCAATTTTGACCCCAGGGCTATAATTTGAAGAAACTTCAAAAGAGGTCTACTACATAAAGCTACATGCCAAATTTGGTAGCCCTATGCCTTATGGTTTCCGACAAGAAGATTTTTAAAGATTTCCCATATTTTTCAGTTTTGTTGCCATGGCAACCAGAGTTTTTGAAGGAATCAAATTCTTTCAAGAAATTCTGAAGAGGACCATGGCAGGATCATTTCTGTGAAGTTTCATGAAAATTGGATGGGTAGTTTCAGAGAAGAAGATGTTTGAAATAAAAGTTAACGCACGGACGGACGGACGGACGACCGGACGGACGGACACACCCACGACGGACACCGGGCCATGACATTAGCCCGCTGGCCTTCGGCCAGTGGAGCTAAAAACCACACATTTTAATCCATGACGTATTCCAAATTGAAAAGATCATGGAAACGAACATTACTTCAGAGATCTAGCATACATTTCCATTACGTTTTAATCCAAGGCATCTCATAGAGCCTAAACAAAGTTCTACATACTTCAACCTGTTGTAAACTTAGTCTGATGTTCACATGAGTACTTATCATGTAACATCTTTCTCATCGAAAAGTTTGATTTACTAGCATTCTGACTTGAATCCTGCATATGTTATATGACACCCTGGTTCTCTTTCCCTACACACAGGTTTCTGACATGCCTACATCCTTTTCATATTTTACAAAATTTACCCAGTCCATAACAATATCTTCACAATGATAATGATTCATTGTACAGGAAATGGCTCTTTTACTTGTAATATTCTCATTACTGTCACTCTTTTTCTTTGTTGTTCTTAAGATTATCATTTGCTTGCAAAAGGTAATGAGCCTGTATAAAGCCTGTGCTATGGTCAAACCTACTTTTTTGTGTGAGCGTCTCTTACAAACTTGCTCAGATCATCATAGGTAAAATACGTCTTATTCCTTGCTTCTATCAAAATTTTATATCCTTTGGTTCTAGTTGTGGATTCACGATCCTTTTCAATTTCTTCAAGTCTTTCTGACTCTATTTCTAAGACAGTGCCCAAGTACGCATAATCTTCTCCAATGCAATCAGACAACATGGCCAAATCTCTATCACTTGGTTTTGGGTACCAGTATTGCAAAAATTCCCTGCTTTTAACAACATGGTCATCACAGTGACAAGTTTGATGTGACTTTTGTTTCATTTCCTTTACCTTAAGCAAGCCACATTTCAATGCATTTCTGAACATATAGTCAATTGACTTGTCAAGTTTTTTTTCACATAAAATATACTCGTCATACAATGGAGAGACTTCCTCATCTACCGCAAATGACCTTTTCTGCCTGTCAAGAAGAAGTATGGTTTTAAGCATTTGGCTTATTTTGTCTTTAACTGCTTTGCAGTCTTTTGCAGTTAAACTTTCAACTGAGCCTGAACATAAAGTAATTCTCATAAATATCACATATTCTGCATACCATATAGTGAGTCTTCTTTGGTTATCTAGTTTGAATACCCCAAAACCCTCATACAAAAGGTAATTGTTTTTTCTTTCTACAAAAGATATTTCCCATTCCCTGATGCAAGAAGCAAGAAGCCTGTGAAATACTGTGGGAGGTAGGAAGCCATTTTCAAAGACAAAACCAAGGACAGATGTTTTTTCTGTGTTTGGCTGGAACAATTTCATCATTGTTGCACTGTTTGCTTCGTCAATTGTCATTTTTTTAAGCATGCATGGAACAATGAAGAAATTTTTCCCTGATACATCCTTTTGTTCAGTTACAGGATTAACTATAACATCCAAATGTTTCATGAATTCGATAACGTTGTCATAAGTGCCATGCTCTCTTTCTTTTTTACCCCAGATGTATTGAATCAGTTCAGGATAAAGTATGGCTTTACTGATGTACTCTTTCCATGCATCCCGTAGCTCCTTTGATTCAATGTTCTCCTGATGTGTAATAAACAACTTGAAAATATTAATAATCCACTGTGGCTTCAACACTACTGACTTGTCTAGTTCTTGAACATTGTAATACAATACATTTCCAAGAAGATTTTGAAACTCAAGAAAGGACTTAATTGCTGTTTCATCTCTAAGTGGGCACTCGGTTTCTTTATCCATTTGAGTTAACTCTGTGAAGCTTATAAAGGGAGAGGAATGGGCTACAATGGTTCTTTCTAGTGGTATCCATTTTGCAGGGATAAGTTCATCCCAGAACTTCTGCTCCTTGGCAGTGTTGTAGATGTACTTTCTCAATTCATTAAATTCATCTGATGTGCCTTCAGTGCAGCTGACCAAGAACCTTTTCTTGCAGATCATATTGTGAATAGGATGAGACTCATCAAAAGGCTCCAGAACTTCATCAAAATACTCATCTTTACATGTCTCTTTATCATCATCTGTAAGTTTGTCTCTGTGAGTTGCTACAAGAACTATCTTTGGATCATAATCTGTTTGCTGTTGCTCACCTGTATCTCTTCTCTTCATCCCCTTTGTATATGTATAAATGCTGTTGATCCAGAATCTGAAAGCATCACCATAAGTAAATCCCTCTGGTAGGCAACCACGTAAAAGTGATTTTTCTTCTCTATTATTCGAAGAAACCTTCTCTTTAAGGTCTTTACTGATATCAAGGACCAGCAAATAAATTGATCTTGAGCTCAGAAAGAAATGATGTGTTGAATAATAGAGAGATTGTCCAGCGAAATCCCAGATAGAAACAGTTGTCCCTCTTTCAGTTAGATTTTCTATCTCAGATTTCTTTTCTGCTACAAGTGAATAATTATTTACAATATCTTCTTTAAATTCTATGACTTCTGAACGGTTTTCTTTTTCAAGTTTTTCAAAGGCATGCTTTGCTTCTTTTTCATCCATTTCTCTGTGCTGTGATTGGCGAGGTGAAGGGTTCTCAGATGGTTGCTTTCTGACGCTCTCATCATTACCCAAATCTTGATCATTACTTTTTCTTTCTGGAACAATTTCAGAAAGTCTTTTCCCATATTCTTTATCTATCAGGGATGTCTCTGTGATAACCCAGTTACCTTCTTTATCGACTTTACATGCATCCAAAGATACGTCTATGCCAACTGTACGTTCTACGTTATCAATATTCTTGTTGCAGATTTTTCTAACCAGGCATGTTTTACCAACACCATACATCCCAACAACCATGAGTCGGATGTGCTTTACCTTTTCATATCCTTGCATCAGTTGATATAGGTAAGCACGAAAAGTTTCATCATCCAGCCTTCCCATAGTGGCAAAGGATGGAAATTTCTCTCTTAACAGGTCATATATAGGATTAACAAGTTGTGGATGTTCTTTAATAATCAAAATACCACGAACAGCTTGTTTCAGTAGGTTGGCTGATACTCCTGGTTTAAAGATGATCAGCTTGATAAAATTCTGAACAATTTTCCGAAAATCTTCATCATTTTCCTTTAAACTTGTTACAATCGAGGAAAGCACCCTGTACATAGCTGTGACATCTGTAACCACAAGACATTCTGCTATATGTTCCAGTATCTTGACAACCCGCTGAGCATGTACATGTAACTGGTCAGGTTGTTTTGGCTTAGTCCCACCTCCTTCTGCCATTTTTGTTTAACTGAAACAAAAGAATTTATACTGAGTGTATCCATAGGCCACTGAAACTCCATTGGACTATTAAGGAATAATGATTTTTTTCCTTATTGGACACCATTATAATAAATTGCACATTGGCGACTGCCTCTATATCATATATAGTAGAACAATATTATATACAATATTATTACATACAATATAGAGGCAGTCACCAATGTGCTATTTATAATAACAGTGTAAATGAAAAATTGAGTATTCCATGATATACAGGCAATGCACCAATGAGCAAAGTGATTGACCAAAGAAAATTTTTGTTCCGTGATAGACCATTGGAGCTTCAAAGGTCTGTGGTATACCCTTTTTTCCTAAGTGGAAGAGGGCATCACTGAAAAATAATTCTTTCTGTTGGAAATCTTAGTTCTGTTCAAAATGACAATGTTGATATAAACCACAAAATCTCTACCACTCTAATTTGAACCATGTCTTCATACAAAGTCATAAAGTGATCAAGTTGGCACCGTTAAGTTACAATATATCTGCTTTTATGTAAATTAAGTTTGCAGAGAAAAAATATCTCCTGATTGGACTGTGTAGATCAAAGATCAGACTGCACATTCTGTGCAGACTGATCTTGGATCTACACAGTCTGCAAAAGGTCATCGAGTTGTGCTTAGCAGCCTAGGGGTTTTAACAGAACTCTACATATTTAGTTATAAACACACTTTAACATTACATGATGTCAGTTACGGTTTAGCCAATTAATTTTTACCGGACCACTAAATGAGATGAGAAACAAAAATATAGTGTCTTAATTCTTACTATGAATTGTTGACAAAGGAGGCGACATTTGTCGCACTTGGACGGATGTTTCTGATGATGAGAATAAACAATTATACACATCTTATACCCCAGTACTTGATTCCGTAATTATGTGCAACCAACACTGAACCAGACATAAATTTTGCAGGATATCTATTATGCAACAACATCAAACAAGAGGGCCATGATGGCCCTGGATCGCTCACCTGAGTAGAGTGCCTTAAAGGTATTTCTTTAATTTGACCAAGTGACCTAGTTTATGACCCCAGGTGACCCAATTTCAAACTCATATTTCATGAAGACAAACATTCTGACCAGTTTTCAAGTCAATTGAGCAAAAAATGTGGCCTCTAGAGTGCCCTAAAGGTATTTCTTTAACTTGACCTAGTGACCTAGATTATGACCCCAGGTGACCCAAGTTTGAACTGGTCTTGGACTTTATCAAAAGAAACATTTTAACCAATTTTCAAATCAACTGAATAATAAATGTGGCCTCTAGAGTGCCCACTAGGCATTTCTTTGATTTGACCAAGTGACCTAGTTTATGACCCCAGTTGACCCAAATTCAGACTCATGTGAGATTTTATAAAGACAAACATTCTGACCAATTTTCAAGGCAATTGAGCAAATAATGTGGCCTCTAGAGTGCCGACAAGGTATTTCTTTAATTTGACCTAGTGACCTAGTTTATGGTTCCAGGTGACCGAAATCCAAACTCATCTGATATTTCATCAAGACAAACATTCTGACCAATTTTCAAGGAAATTGCGCAAATAATGTGGCCTCAAGAGTGCCAACAAGGTATTTCTTTAATTTGACCTAGTGACCTAGTTTATGACCCAAGATGACCCAATTTTGAACTCAATGAACTCGTTGTGCTTAGATGGGCAAACAAACTTAGAAGAGAATCACTACATACCAAATATCAAAGCTCTACGCCTTCCAGTTTCAAAGAAGAAATTTAAAGTTTTCCTTCTGTGTTCCTTCGAACTTGCGACCCCCTGTGTAGGGCCAGTTTTGACCCCAGGGGCATCATATGAACAAACTTGGTAGAGGTCTACTAGAAGATGCTTCATACCAAATATCAAAGCTCCATGCCTTCCAATTTCAGAGATTTTTAAAGTTTTCCTTCTATGTTCCTATGTTCGAACTTGTGACCCCCGGGGCGGGGCCAGTTTTTACCCCAAGGGCACCATATGAACAAACTTGGTAGAGGTCCACTAGAAGATGCTACATACCCAATATCAAAGCTCCACGCCTTCCTGTTGCAGAGAAGGTTTGTAAAGTTTTCCTTCTTTGTTCCTATGTTCGAACTTGTGACCCCGGAATAGGGCCAGTTTTGACCCCAGGGGCATCATATAAACAAACTTGGTAGAGGTCCACTAGGAGATGCTACATACCCAATATCAAAGTTCTACGCCTTCCAGTCTCAGAGAAGAAGATTTTTAAAGTTTTCCCTCTTTGTTCCTATGTTCGAACTTGTGCCCCCCGGGGCGGGGCCAGTTTTGACCCCAAGAACATCATATGAACAAACTTGGTAGAGGTCCACTAGGAGATGCTACATACCAAATATCAAAGCTCTGAGCCTACTAGTTTCAGAGAAGAAGATTTTCAAAGATTTTGCATTTTTTTTTCCTTTTTGTTGCCATGGCAACCAGAGTTAAGGGTGGAATTCAATTCTTTGAACACCTTTGGTAGAGCTTCACCCAAGGAACATCCCTGCCAAGTTTCATCAAGATTGGCCGAGTGGTTCAGGAGTAGAAGATGTTCAAAGAAATTGTTGACGGATGCCGGACGCCGAACATAGGGATATCACAACAGCTCACCTTGAGCATGTTGTGCTCAGGTGAGCTAACAAGATGGTTAACACCCACATAGAGGCCCTATGTATAACTAATCATTTCTGTGAAATTATTTCAAAATCTGACCAGCCGTTTCAGAGAAGAAGAATTTTTAAGAATTTCTTCATGGCCGTACAGTGCAAGTAGCCCCCAATCACCAGAGCCATGTTTCTTGACGGATCAAAATTTCGCGGCCAATTTTTGAAAAAGGTCACCCAAGGATCATCTCTGTGAAATTATTTCAAAATCTGACCAGCCGTTTAAGAGAGGAAAATTTTTTAAGAATTTCTTCATTTCTATATAGTGTAAGTAGCCCCCAGTCACCAGAGCCATGTTTCTTGACGGATCAGAATTTCGCGAACACTCTTTGAAAAGGGTCACCCACGGAACATCTCTCTGAAATTATTTCAAAATCTGATCAGCCGTTTCAGAGAAGAAGAATTTTTAAGAATTTCTTCATATCCGTATAGTGCAAGTAGCCCCCAATCACCAGAGCCATGTTTTTCGACGGATCAAAATTTCGAGAAAAATTTTGAAAAGGGTCACCAAAGGAACATTCCTGTGAAATTATTTTAAAATCTGACCAGCGGTTTCAGACGAGAAGATTTTTAAAGAATTTCTTAGAAATTCCATTTCGTTGCCGTGGCAACCAAAGTTGTTGATGGAATCAAATTTTGTGAATAGTTTCTAAAGAGGACCCCCCAAGAAACATTCCAGCCAAGTTTGGTCCAAATTTGCACAATGGTTTAGGAGGAGATGATGTTTAAAGAATTGTTGACGACGCACGACGAACGGCGCTCGATGCACGGACGCACGACGGACACCGGGTGATCCTAAAAGCTCCCTTTGAGCATGTTGTGCTCAGGTGAGCTAAAAAGAAGAAACTCAGTGGTCACATTCCTAAATCTGAAGTCAAAAGTTTGCAATTTTGTCAATGGGGGTTAAAATGATAAGTGATAGAAAGTTCATCTAAAAGTGAGAGTATTCAAAGGCCAAATCATCGAATTGATAATTATGTTCTTTTTTTTTTTTCAGTTGAAAATCAACAAACAGAAATCTTTCATGGTATTTCCTACTTTGATAAGTATTTAGCAAAGAACGGTAGATAAAGTCAATGGACTGAACTCGATTGGACTCAACAACAGGATTGGACCAGACTGACCCAAATTAGACCTAATAACTGGAATGAAGCCGTGGAACTGGAATGGACTTAATAACCCAATTTGACCATTTTTCTTCAATCTTGTATAGACCAACCAAGTTTTATCTTTACCACGGCCACTTACGGTATTTCAAATTCGCTAGTCTGCCAAGTACTTCCAAAACAATGATTGTAACATTCACACATTCACACATTAACAATTCAGGTTTGTACTGGAAAGGCAACAGTGGGCGTCAACAAAATGTCGAAGAGGCCAATTTGATCCTGAATTCCACCACTGATTGTTGAGGGGCCTATTTAGATTTTTTTCTCCATGAATCAATTGATTTTGGTCGAACACAGATAAATCTAATGAAATGTACTTTTCTCTGAAATCTTTAAGAGATTGGACAGTCAGTAGACAGGTGACTTTTGGAATTTTAAGAAAGAAATGTTGGGCTGCAACCCGTAGATCTGTTTATTTTTATGAGATCAAAAATGACAACATTGGACGTAAATTACATCTCTTGTAGTGAACAATATACATTCAAATTTATGATCAGATGCTAAAGTTAAGCCACTTCATTTTCAACAGCCCATTTGGATTTGTAATTGGGCTTAATCAAATCAATAAAAGGTCAATTGTTTATGTATTTCAGGTCAAGTTAACTCTTTACCACATGACAAAGTTTTGGACTAGTCCAAATTGAAAGCATAAATTTTGCAGATGACAAAATAAATGTGACTGAAAAAATGAAATTTGTTTTGGGAAGGGTAGAAAACATATTGTATGAACAAAAGGGTACTTTCTCAGGGTCATTAAAACTTGGAGATTTGTGGTGAAAGGTTAAACCTGTACAATTACCCTACCCCCAATTTGGAGGGTAGCTCTAACATAATTTTTGTGATTGTCTCTACCCTATTACCCTATGGCAGCACTTCTTTTCAAGCTTCTAGAAAAACTCTGATCATACTAGCATTTCTGGAAATGGCTGTAAGCGTAAATATTTTTGTTGCCGGCTATTGATATAGTCTACCATTGATACCTAAATGATTAAACCTTAACCACACAATTCTAAGTTTTAACAACCCCGAAAAAGAAAGCTTTTGAAAATATTGTGGTAAAAAAAAAACAAAAAATACTGGAAACCAGCATTTTCTCCTTTTCTCACAACATTTTTCTTTCAAGTGCAGAGATGATCTTCTGAGCTTCATTTGTCATCTTCACAAATCATCAAAACGATAACAAAAACTTGAATTATTCATCTATCTACATAATTATGTCCATTTAAATAGGTGACAAGCAGATTTAAAATAGAGACTCATACAACTGCCTGAAGCACGACTTGTAAGGTTTTGAAAATTCCATACGCATTATTAATCGAAGGGCTGTATCACAAGTATGTGGAGAAACATTAAACAATCACTAAAATTGGAGCTAACCTTGGAACCGATTGAACAATTAACCAAGCAGGGGTAATACGAGTCAAAAAGTGTCCCAGCTATTTGCTTTATAGTCCTTTGTCAGAAGATTTGAGATAATGAACATGACTCGCTGTTACTGATTTTACAACCATATTTTGCAGGAAGTGTGGGCGAGATCGAACTGCAGAAAACTGTGGTCCTATCTTCCACATGTTAAATTTTGCTGACTAAAATAAGCTTTGCAAGGATATTATTTATGAGACCAATTTCGATGGAAAATTTTATATTACCATACTTCTGACAAAGAAGAAGAATCATAAGGCTGCTTTTTTGAAGGTTGTGCAGAATCTAGATCGACCGCACCTTTGTGTAGTCCGTTCTCAACTCACATCTATCCTGATGCAGCGTGTGCTATTAACCCTCTAGGACACAATTCCGGGTTTTAACGACTGTGCAAATGAAAATTTTTGAAGTTTTTTTTTTTTGCGGAAAAAGGAGAAAATGATGGTAACCAATATTTTATCCGGTTCCGACGATGTTTTTTATTCTTTGAAGAAAAATACCATGATTGGAGCAACAATTGATTTGTCGTCTGCAAACATTTCAAATTTGGACGATTCTTAGCCAAAATTTTGTCGCAAAGAGTTATGATACATAGTTATAACTTAAGCTTAATTCAGTTGTGACATTCTATTACATGTACTCCGTATTTACTTCAAAACATGAGAGTTTGATGCAGTTTTTTCCTCTATTTTTTTCATCTGAAAACTAGATCTATCTTTTTTTTTTCTTCTTGGACTGTTCATTTGTATGCGTGTCTTATTGCACATGTGTCTGTCAGCGTGTGTGTGAGCGAGTTATTTTCTTATTTTTTTCTACCCATTAACCCCACTCGTATTTGACTTGTTTTTTTGTTTGATTGCTTTGCTTATTCCATATTGTATGATGTTCTCATACCTGGAAGAAATAAAAGTTTATGTACGTATCTATGTATGTCTAAGAGTTTATCATGTCTCCTTTAACGATTATGAAATTAATCAAGCAGGTGTCATTATAAAATTTGCATTGTTTTGCACTGTGTGTAACCGGTTGTTTTCACACCTTGGCCAGGTCAATTGATGGCACGAGCACCTACCGCTGTTGATAATTTCATCAATGACTTTTGGCACTGTTGATGATGCGAATCAATAAAATCACAGATAGGGACAGAAGAACAATAGTGTCTGAAAAGACGAGAAAAATAGGAGTACGGCCGATAGCATAATTGGCCAAAAAAGTGGTCCGGCCTTGTCTCTTGTCTCCCCCCGACTACACTTAACAGAGTTATCTGTCATTGCAGAACAATAAAACAATGAACCACTACCTTTACAAACTCCCATTTAACAGGATTAACAGGTGTCGAAACGACCATTATTTGCAAAAATTTTCTTTTGGGTGTCAAAATGACCAAATAGGGTCAAAATGATCGAAAAGTTCCGAAATGAGTGGGTGTCGAAATGAGTGGGTACCAATGAAAATACAGACGGGTCGTTTACGAGCTACAACTTCGGTAGTCTGGATTACCTACCCCTACCACTACGTTATACGGCGGGGTACCAGACTACAACTTTGGCATTGTCTGCGCATGTCATATTCTTCGAAGATGATTAGAAAAATGCCACCTGGCGGAAGATAATGTACATAATTGCTATGGACAACAGAAAGTGGTAGATCTATTCCGAAACGGGAGAGACGCAATTTAACTTTATGGACATTTTGTTTGGTAAATGGGTTGTTTTACATATTGTATAACAACTTCTATAACCTTGAATTATACAGGACGTTGACGAATGTTGCAAGTCAAAGTCTTACACAGTATTGAAGACAACAGGTTTTTCTGGCCTAATACGAATATAGGCAAAGCCTAAAGGCGAGCAGCGCTACTTTGATGAAAGTAAATCTCTAAAATCAAATGCCTACAAATTGTAGGGGGTAGATCTTGACCCATTTCTGATTTTTACATAATCTTACTAAAGTTCAGATATAATTCATCTTGAGAAGAATTAAGCAAAGCAAACCACTAGTAAAGAATATAGGCCTAGACAAATGTATACAGTAAGTCACCCCGCTCCACCCTCCTAAAAAAGAAAAACAGGGGTATTTCCTTAATGGACTAGATAGCCCTGTAAGATATTTTTAGATATTTTGTGCCCTTTGTTTGTATTGGAAATTGACGCCGTTTTAATGGCTTTGGTCATATCAAGGCGGTCATTGCACCCACACGTGTTTCCTGGCTTTTTCACATGAGTACTGACACAACTTTCTTTCCAAGCTACTGACTACTTTAATCAAATGCATCAGAGGTGAGAGGCGAAAAATCACCAGAAAGAAAGTTTGCCCCAACCGGGTATTGAACCGCAACCACCAAGTAATGAGTCAGACACCCTAACCACTGAGCTACTTGGCCGGGCAGGTTTCAAACCAGAATTATGCAAAGGTTTGTAGGAATGTGAATTAATCAGTAATGCCCATCCACTGTATGGGATCATATTCAAATTTGCATGATGCTGTCATATTTGATAGCATAATAGTAGACAGATTAACATATTGCAAAGTATATTCATTATTTGAATGCCAAATATGCACCTTTTTATTGCATTTAACCATCCACTGTCTTTAGTGTTATTCATCTGTGTTTAAAAAAAAAATAAATTTGAAGATCTAAACTCTAAAAAAGCCCCTTTAACACCAAAAATCTTTTGTTAGCACTGATCATACAGGGTGGTCATGTTGCTCAGTTGGTAGACCCACATCAGGTAGAGCAGGGGTTTGTGTTGGAGTCCATTTCTAGGGTAGCATTTCCTGTGGATTTTCATTAAATTGTTGAAAAGCTTAATTTGTGTGTGTTGGCAGTAGTCTGGTACCCCGCTGTACTACAAGAGTACGTCAGAGCAATAATGGCGCCCCCGTTGGTAATATGCAGAGGAGAGGGGATATTGTTATTTCACATGATCAAATTGGATCATAGGCTGAATTCAAAACAGATTGCTTGCAATAAAGTCATGGCAGTGAGTTTTTCTACATGTCGTTCTTAATTAGCGAGCAAAACTACCTATCACAAATGCTTTAAGTATCCGAAATGTCAATGGACCTATATAACGTCCGGAAACAGGGCTACTTTTAAAATGATTTATAGTCGAATTTATATTTAAACCATACCCCAACAGCACGTTTTAGATTCGGTAATGAATTTTTTTGGCAAAATTGTTCTCATTTCATTAACTGATCAAACTGGATCATATGAAATTTGGCAAAACGGGGGAGCATGCAGGGGTACGCTTGGGGACACCTAGGAGGCTGCCATTATTGCGCTTTGCCTGACCCGATAACGTAGTGGTAGGGGCAGGTAATCCAGACTATGTTGGCAGGTGTTTTTGATCAGGGGATATAACAAATAGAAACTAGGAGTTGTTATATCAGCTTTGTTGCCTTCAGGTATGTACAGCAATGCCCTGTTAGCCAGAGGCAACATGTTCCAAATCCCATAGGATTTATCAGTCACCGTTTTCCCCCTTTACCACACGATGCAAAGTTTCAATGACCCTGAGGAAGAAAGCATTAGAAACCATTTTGAAACAAGAGGGCCATGATGGCCCTGGATCGCTCACCTGAGTCAATAGGCGAAATTTCACTCCAGGGTCACTCTAGAGAGCACACAAGGTTTTTCTAAGATATGACCTAGTGACCTAGTTCTTGACCCCACATGACCCAATTTCGAACTCGTCCCAAATTTTTATCAAGACAAACATTCTGACCAAGTTTCATGAGGATCGGACCGAAAATGTGACCTCTAGAGCGTACACAAGGTAAAAAGTTGACAACGGACGACGCATACCGCACGACAGACGCCGAACACAGCACGACCACAATAGCTCACCATGAGCACTTTGTGCTTAAGTGAGCTAAAAAACAGAAGTCAAAAAAGAGCACCACATGCAGGTGCCAACAATTGGCTGTTGTTTTTCGACGGATAAAAATTACCCTAACAATTTT
Organism: Tridacna gigas; assembly: GCA_945859785.2. Classification (NCBI taxonomy): domain Eukaryota; kingdom Metazoa; phylum Mollusca; class Bivalvia; order Cardiida; family Cardiidae; genus Tridacna; species Tridacna gigas. The sequence goes on from OX244030.2 coordinate 27,686,331, forward strand.
TTAAAAAGGTCACCCTAGGAACATTTCTGTGAAATTATTTCAAAATCTGACCAGCCATTCCAGAGAAGAAGAATTAAGAAATTCCTCTTCATGTCCCTATGGTGCAAATAGCCCCCACCACCAGAGCCATGTTTCTCGACAGATCACAATTTTGCAAACAATTTTTGAAAAAAAGTCACCCAAGGAACATTTCTGTGAAATTATTTCAAAATCTGACCAGCAGTTTCAGAGAAGAAGAATTTTTAAGAATTTCTTCATGTCCGTATAGTGTAAATAGCCCACAGCCATCAGAGCCATGTTTCTTGACAAATCAAAATTTTGCAAACAATTTGCGAAAAGGGTCACCCAAGGAACATTTCTGTGAAATTATTTCAAAATCTGACCAGCCGTTTCAGAGAAGAAGAATTTTTAAGAATTTCTTCACGTGTGTATAGTGCAAGTAGCCCCCCCCAATAAGAGCCATGTTTCTTGACGGATCATAATTTCGCGAACAGTTTTTGAAAAGGGTCATCCAAGGAACATCTCTGTGAAATTATTTCAGAGTCTGACCAGCCGTTTCAGAGAAGAAGAATTTTTAAGAATTTCTTCATTTCCGTATAGTGCAAGTAGCCCCCATTCACCAAAGCCATGTTTCTTGACGGATCAAAATTTCACGAACAGTTTTTGAAAAAAGTCACCCAAGGAACATCTCTGTGAAATTATTCCAAAATCTGACCAGCCGTTTCAGAGAAGAAGAATTTTTAAGAATCTCTTCATATCCGTATAGTGCAAGTAGCCCCCATCACCAGAGCCATGTTTTTCGACAAATCAAAATTTCGCGAACAGTTTTTGAAAAGGGTCACCCAAGGAACATTCCTGTGAAATTATTTCAAAATCTGACAAACGGTTCCAGAGAACAAGAATTTTTAATAATTTCTTCATTTCCGTATAGTGCAAGTAGCCCCCATTCACGAGAGCCATGTTTCTTGATGGATCAAAATTTCACAAACATCTTTTAAAAGGGTCACCCGAGGAACATCTCTGTGAAATTATTTTAAAATCTGACTAGCAGTTTCAGAGAAGAAGAATTTTTAAGAATTTCTTCATGGCAGTATAGTGCAAGTAGCCCCCATTCACCAGAGCCATGTTTATTGATAGATCAAAATTTCGCGAACAATTTTTGAACAGGGTCACCCAAGGATTTCTTAGAAAATTCCATTTCGTTGCCGTGGCAACCAGAGTTTTTGATGGAATCAAATTTTGTGAACAATTTTTAAAGAGGACCTCCCAAGGGAACATTCCTGCCAAGTTTGGTCCAAATTGGCCCAGTGGTTTAGGAGGAGATGATGTTTAAAGAATTGTTGACGACGCACGACGAACGACGCATGACGCACAGACGCACGACGAATGACACACGACGGACACCGGGTGATCCTAAAAGCTCCCCTTGAGCACGCTGTGCTCAGGTGAGCTAAAAAGAAGAAAATGCTGGTTACCAACATTTCTATCTTTTCAAGGACAAAAGCTATTACGTAAACTAGACTTATCATATGCAAATGCTTTGAATTTTGACAGGTCTGAAATTTTACCAATTGGCAAAGACTTAATTTATCATTGGACCTGTTTGAGGGAATGGATGGACAGACAAACAGACCGACCAATGGATGGGCAGAATTATCTGTACGTGAGTTGAAGCAATGTTGCCTGGTTGATATCTGTGGCTATGACGTTGTTGCAAAGTTTAATTATTAAAAAAAAAACTATTACATCAAAACATTTTCATCTTTTTACTATCAGGGATAAACAAGGTTAAACAAAATCATGGTAGAACTTAAACAAGAGGGCCATGATGGCCCTGGATTGCTCACCTGAGTCAATAGGCGAAATTTCACTCCAGGGTCATAATGACCCAATTTAAAACTCATCTGAGATATTATTAAGACAAACATTCTGACCAACTGTCAGGTCAATTGAGCTGAAAATGTGGCCTCCGGAGTGTCCAAAATGTCTTTCTTCAATTTGACCTAGTGACCTAGTTTATGACCCTATGTGACCATATTTCAAACTCATCTGAGACATCAAAACAAACTGGTTGACCAAGGTTCAGGTAAATTGGGCAAGAACTGCCGCCTCTAGAGTGCCCACAAGGTATTTCTGTAATTTGACCTAGTGACCTAGATTATGACCCTATGTGACCTAATTTCAAATCCATTTAAGATATCATCAAGTCAAACATGCTGACAAATTTTCAGGTCAGTTGAGCAAAAATTGTGGCCTCTACAGTGCCCACAATACATTTCTTTGACCCAGTGACCTAGTTTATGACCCTATGAGACCCAATTTCTAATTGATCAGGGATATCATCAAGTCAAATATGTAGACCAATTTTCAAGTCAATTTAGCTAGAATTGTAGCCTCTAGAGTGCCCACAAGGTATTTCTTCAATGTGACCCTATGTGACCCAATTTTTAACTCCTGCAAGATATCATCAAGATAAAAAAAATGTGGCCTCTAGAGTGCCCACAAGGTGTTTCTTTAATTTGACCTAGTGACCTACTTTATGACCCCCAGATGACCCAATTTCAATCTCATCCGAGATTTAATTAAGGCAAACATTCTGATAAATTTTCAAGTCAATTGAGCAAAAAATGTGGCCTCTAGAGTGCCCACACGGTATTTCTTTAATTTGACCTTAGTGACCTAGTTTACGACCCTAGGTGACCCAAATTCACACTCATCCAAGATTTCATCAAGACAAACATTCTGACCAATTTTCAGGTCAATTGAGTAAGAAATGTGGCCTCTAGAGTGTCCACAAGGCATTTCTTTAATTTGACCTAGTGACCTAGTTTATGACCCCAGGTGACCAAATTTCAAACTCATCCAAGATTTAATTAAGACAAACGTCTTGACCAATTTTCAAGTAATTGAGCGAAAAATGTGGTCTCTAGAGTGTCCACAAGGTATTTCTTTAACTCTTTACCACACAATCCTGACTTTTAACGACCCTGTGAAAGAAGTCCTTTGAAAACCTTGTGGCAAAAGGAGAAAATGCTGGTAACCAGCATTTTCTCCTTTTCCAACAATGTTTTCTATCCTACCCAAAACAATTTTCAATTTTTCAATTACATTTATTTTGTCGTCTGCAAATGCTTTCAATTTGGACCAGTCTAAATTTTTGTCATTTGGTAAAGGGTTAATTTCACCTAGTGACCTACTTTATGACCCCAGGTGACCCAATTTCAAGGTTATATGAGATTTAATTAAGAAAAACATTCTGACCAATTTTCAAGTCAATTGAGCAAAAAATATGGCCTCAATGTTTTAAAACTCAAGATTGTGTGGTTAAGGGTTAAATTAAAATATTATTTCTATAGAAAATACCTCAAGGAATATCCCATTTTCAATAATGTTTAAATGTTGACTCACTGTGACTCACTGTGACAGGGTAGTTCTAAGTATATTTCAACATGCAAGACAGATAACATAGATTGGCTGATAAGGATTAGTTCAGTCAATGAAGGCATTCTCTAGAGGCATTCATTCTAACTCTAAAGCAGATGTAGATCTCGATGAGAATCGAATTTGTTAATTAATCAATCCGTCAGTATCTACATAGATAAACAAACTGACCCAACATGACCCAATTTCGAACTCGTCTGAGATTTTATCAAGACAAACATTCTGACCAAGTTTCACAAGTATCTGACTGAAAATGTCGCCTCTAGAGCGCACACAAGGTTTTTCTAAGATTTGACCTAGTGATCTAGCTTTTGACCCCACATGACCCAATTTCGAACTAATCCGAGATTTAATAAAGACAATCTTTCTGACCAAATTTCACAAGTATCTGACTGAAAATGTGGCCTCTAGAGCTCACACAAGGTTTTTCTAAGATTCGACTTAGTGACCTAGTTTTTGACCCCACATGACCCAATGTCGAAATCGTCCGAGATTTCATCAAGGCAAACATTCTGACCAAATTTCACAAGTATCTGACTCAAAATAAGGCCTCTAGAGCGCACACAAGGTTTTTCTAAGATTTGACCTAGTGACCTAGTTTTCGACCCCACATGACCCAATTTCGAAGTCTTCCGAGATTTTATCAAGACAAACATTCTGACCAAGTTTCATGAGGATCGGACCAAAAATGTGGCCTCTAGAGCGTACACAAGGTAAAAAGTTGACGACGGACGACGCGCGACGGACGCCGAACACAGCACGATCACAATAGCTCACCATGAGTACTTTGTGCTCAGGTGAGCTAAAAAACGTAAGTCGAACAAGAGCACAACATGCAGATGTCAACAATTGGCTGTTGTTTTTCAACGGATAAAAATTTCCCTAACAGTTTTTGAAAAGGGTCGACCTAGGAACATTTCTGTGAAATTATGTCAAAATCTGACCAGCCGTTCCACAGAAGAAGAATGAAGAAATTCCTCTTCATGTCCCTATAGTGCAAAATAGCCCCCACCACCAGAGCCATTTTTCATGACAGATCACAATTTTGCGAACAATTTTTGAAAAGAGTCACCCAAAGGAACATTTCTGTGAAATTATTTCAAAATCTGACCAGCGGTTTCAGAGAAGAAAAATTTTTAAGAATTTCTTCATGTCCGTATCGTGTAAATAGCCCACAGCCATAAGAGCCATGTTTCTTGATGGATCAGAATTTCTGGAACAATTTGCGAAAAGGGTCACCCAAGGAACATTTCTGTGAAATTATTTCAAAATCTGACCAGCGGTTTTAGATAAGAAGAGCTTTTAAGAATTTCTTCATGGCCGTATAGTGCAAGTAGCCCCCAGTCACCAGAGCCATGTTTCTTGATGGATCTAAATTTAGCGAAAAATTTTTGAAAAGAGTCACCCAAGGAACAACGCTGTGAAATTATTTCAGAATCTGACCAGCCGTTTTGGAGAAGAAGAATTTTTATGAATTTCTTCATTTCTGTTTAGTGCAAGTAGCCCCCAGTCACCAGAGCCATGTTTCTTGACGGATCAAAATTTCGCGAACACTCTTTGAAAAGGGTCCTCCAAGGAACATCTCTCTGAAATAATTTCAAAATCTGACCAGCCGTTTCAGAGAAGAAGAATTTTTAAGAATTTCTTCATATCCGTATAGTGCAAGTAGCCCCCAGTCACCAGAGCCATGTTTTTCGACGGATCAAAATTTCGTGAACAAGGGTCACCCAAGGAACATTCCTGTAAAATTATTTCAAAATCTGACCAGCGGTTTCAGAGAAGAAGATGTTGAAAGAATTGCATAGAAAATTCCATTTGGTTGTCATTTCAACCAGAGTTTTTGATGGAATCAAATTCTGTGAACAGTTTTTAAAGACGACCTCCCAAGGAACATTCCTGCGAAGTTTGGTCCAAATTGGCCCAGCGGTTTAGGAGGAGATGTTTAAAGAATCGTTGACGCCGCACGACGGACGACGGATGACGCACGACGGACACAGCGTGATCCTAAAAGCTCCCCTTGAGCACGTTGTGTTCAGGTGAGCTAAAAAGCTAAAAATGATATTGGTGGACTATCAAAAGGAACACACGTATGAAGTTTCACAAATTTTTGTCCAGGATTTTGGGTTGAAGATACATGTATATTGATCCTTAACAGAAATATACATGAAGCCCCTTTTTCCTATGAGACCGTATTTGATATCAAAAAGGCAAAACAAGAGGGCCATGATGGCCCTGGATCGCTCACCTGAGTAGAGTGCCTTAAAAGTATTTCTTTACCTTGACCAAGTGACCTAGTTTATGACCCCAGGTGACCCAGTTTCAAACTCATATTTCACGAAGACAATTATTCTGACCAATTTTCAAGTCAATTGAGCAAAAAATGTGGCCTCTAGAGTGACCTAAAGCTATTTCTTTAATTTGACCTAGTGACCTAGATTATGACCCCAGGTGACCCAAATTTGAACTGGTCTTGGACTTTATCAAAAGAAACATTTTAACAAATTTTCAAACCAACTGAATAATAAATGTGGCCTCTAGAGTGTCCACTAGGTATTTCTTTAATTTGACCAAGTGACCTACTTTATGACTCCAGTTGATCCAAATTCAGACTCATGTGAGATTATATCAAGACAAACATTCTGACCAATTTTCAAGGCAATTGAGCAAATAATGTAGCCTCTACAGTGCCCACAAGGTATTTCTTTAATTTGACCTAGTGACCTAGTTTATGGTTCCAGGTAACCCAAATCCAAACTCATATATTTTATTAAGACAAACATTCTGGCTAAATTTCAGGTCATTCGAGCAATAAATGTGGCCTCCAGAGTGCAAACAATGTATTTCTTTAATTTGACCAAGTGACCTAGTTTATGACCCCAGTTGACCCAAATTCAGACTTATGTGAGATTTTATAAAGACCCACTTTCTGACCAATTTTCAAGGCAACTGAGCAAATAATGTGGCCTCGAGAGTGCCAAAAAGGTATTTCTTTAATTTGACCTAGTGACCTAGTTTATGACCCAAGATGACTCAATTTTGAACTCAATGAACTCATTGTGCTTAGATGGGCAAACAAACTTAGAAGAGAATCACTACAAACCAAATATCAAAGCTCTACGCCTTCCAGTTTCAAAGAAGAAGTTTAAAGTTTTCCTTCTTTGTTCGAACTTGTGACCCCCGGGGCTGGGCCAGTTTTGACCAAAGCAGCATACTTGGAACAAACTTGGTAGAGGTCCACTAGGAGATGCTACATACCAAATATCAAAGCTCTACACATTCCTGTTTAAGAGAAAAAGAAATTAAAAAGTTTTCCTTCTTTGTTCCTATGTTCGAACCTGTGGCCCCTGGGGCGGGGCCAGTTTTGACCCCAGGGACATCATATGAACAAACTTGGTAGTGTTCCACTCTGAGATGTAACATACCAAATATCAAAGCTCCATGCCTTTCGGTTTCAGAAAAGAATAATTTTAAAGTTTTCCTTCTTTGTTCCTATGTTCGAACTTGTGACCCCCGGGGCAGGGCCAGTTTTGGCCCCAAGGGCATCATATGAACAAACTTGGTAGAGGTCTACTAGGGGATGCTACATACTAAATATCAAAGCTCTATGCCTTCCAGTTTCAGAAATGAACAAACTTGGTAAAGGCCCACTAGAAGATGCTACATACCGTATAAGTACTTTTTTCTGCGGGGTCCAAATTCTACGGATTTTCAAAAAAACAGGGGGTTTAAAAATCTGTGTACCTTTTTTCTGCGCCAGTGAGTCTGATAAAAAAAAAAATGGATTTTATTATTGCGCTTTATTTTGATGACGTACTGGTTAACAGTAAACTGGTACCCGTGGTATCTCCAATAACCGTCCGATAGACGTTGATACGAAGATCGATAACAGGCTGCCAGTTTACGGTAACAGCTTCTGTTTTGGACAGGTATACTCTATACATGTACTTCGGTTGTTATCGTCTTCAATTAAAAGGACGATATTCATATAGTTAAAAAAAAAAACACACACACACACACACATTTTTTGAATGTAAACTAATAACTATTTTATTCATTGCAATGCCATATTTATTTCTGTATCAAACCCAGAAGATCCCTGCCGATCTGAATCCGTTAGTTATTAACTCATTTTGATTCGAAACTTCTTGGTGCATTTTGACCAGCCATTTTGAGACAAGCTCTTTCAAAACAATTATGGATAAGTGTATTGGCTCAATTGGTACCTCATCGGACCCATTTTTCTTAATCTGGGCCACAATCTGTTCCGAATACCAATTTTCAAAGGAAGATTTCAGCTTGGAAATAATAATAGGGGGAAAGGGCTTAAATGGTTCGACGTGTGAAATTAACAATAGTATAACCTTTGTTTTCTACCCTTAGGCTATGTCATAACGGCATGCAAATATCGTAAAGCGCGAATAATAGGTCGCACCTACCAAACTGTAAATTAACTGTACAGTTAACATTAAAACTCGTTTTAAAATGTATGCAGGAGAGCTCTAGTATTTTGAAGACATTGTGGGAAGGGAGAAAATTTGTCCAGCAGTATTTCTTTTGAAAAATTCACTCAACGTGCATAATTCAATTTCTGACCAATCGTCAGGTCAATTGAGCTTAAAATGTGGCAATCTATGAGAGAATCTATAAATCTGAAAGCTATTAGGTATAGAGAGTAGGTAACGGTAAAAAGACGATAATAATATGCCAAGTTTGATAATACACATGTAATTTACACATGACCCCCCAAATAACAACAACAACAACAAGTAAAAGAACAACAACAACGACGACAATAGAAAAATTCTTTTTATTTGGACTAAATTTTCGCGTCTTTTAAATCTGTGCTCCTGCATGTCCCCACAGATAAAGCAGAAATAAAGTCACCGCAGACATAAATGCCTATACGGTACCAAATATCAAAGCTCCACGCCTTCCTGTTTCAGAGAAGAAGATTCTTAAAGTTTTCCTGCTTTGTTCCTATGTTCGAACTTGTGACCCCCGGGGCAGAACCAGTTTTGACCCCAGGGGCATCATATGAACAAACTTGGTAAAGGTCTACTAGGAGATGCTACCTACCAAATATCAAAGTTCTACGCCTTCCAATTTCAGAGAAGAAGATTTTTAAAGTTTTCCTTCTCTTTTCCGTTGTTCGAAGTTGTGACCCCCGTGGCATGGCCAGTTTTTACCCCAAGGGCATCATATGAACAAACTTGGTAGAGGTCCACTAGAAGATGCTACATACCCAATATCAAAGCTCCACGCCTTCCTGTTCCAGAGAAGAAGATTTTTAAAGTTTTCCTTCTTTGTTCCTATGTTCGAACTTGTGACCCCCGGGGCAGGGCCAGTTTTGACCCCTGGGGCATCATATGAACAAACTTGGTAGAGGTCTACTAGGGGATGCTACATACCAAATATCAAAGCTCTACGCCTTCCAGTTTCAGAGAAGATGATTTTTAAAGTCTTCCCTCTTTGTTCCCATGTTCGAAATTGTGACCCCCGGGACAGGGCCAGTTTTGACCCCAAGGGCATCATATGAACAAACTTTGTAAAGGTCCACTAGGAGATGCTACATGCCAAATATCAAAGCTCTATGCCCTCTAGTTTTAGAGAAGAATGGCTTTTAAAGTTTTCGTTCTTTGCTCCTATGTTCGAACTTGTGACCCCCCCCAGGCGGGGCCAGTTTTGACCCCAGGGGCATCATATGAACAAACTTGGTAGAGGTCTACTAGGAAATGCTACATACCAAATATCAAAGCTCTACGCCTTCAAGTTTCAGAGAAGATTATTTTCAAAATTTTTTCAGTTTTTTCCTTTTTGTTGCCATGGCAACCAGAGTTAAGGGTGGAATTCAATTCTTTGAACACCTTTGGTAGAGCTTCACCCTAGGAACATCCCTGCCAAGTTTCATCAGGATTGGCCCAGTGGTTTAGGAGAAGAAGATGTTTAAAGAAATTGCTGACGGACGACGGACGCCGGACACAGGGCGATCACAATAGCTCACCTTGAGCACTTTGTGCTCACGGTGAGCTAAAAACCAATAAATATCGGCGGACATCATTAGGAAAACCTGTATGAATGGTCATTGGTCCTTGATGAAATTAAACATTTAGCCCCCGTTTTTCTTGACATGGCATTTCATGAAATAACTAGAGGCGCTTGAGCGCCTGTATCGCTCCACAGGCCTGATATTTCTATAATGGCGAAAAGAAGTTTTTAACAATTACCATTCAATCCTGCATTTTAGCTCACTGAAGAAAAAAGGTATGGAAAAAACTTGTGAGAAAAGAAGAAAAAAATGGTTACCAGCATTTTCTTAGTTTCCCACAATAATTTCTATCCTTTTTTATATATGTCTTACTAATTTGAAGATATGTTGTCTGCAACTGGTCCTTTCACAAACCATTTTGGGTGGGGAAACATCAAAATATAGAAAATATGTCTTTCTCAGGGTCGTTAAAAGTTGTGATTGTGTGGTAAAGGGGTAATCTAAAAGAACAGCTAGGAGGGCAAATGAATGAATGTTATAGCAATATAGATCAACTTACATCAATACACCAGATAGAATGAAATATGCTGGCATACAATGAACACCTAATCCCTAATAATCAACTTTTCACAGTCACAGTTAGAATGTCTTCTGTGGCAAACAACACAAAATGGTCTACAAATGCATTTACATAAATCAAATATCCTGCTCCAGGGCACAGATTAATTCTGGAGTACTGAAGTTGCGGGATCAGTTTGACTGGATAACATTAATGCCTTATCACAAATGTAAAGCCCTGTCCCACTGTGTACCAGGTCACCAGGATTTACACCCCTTCTGTCCACTCTGCATTTACTCATTAGTAGGTCAACAAACCTTTACCAGAACTAATAAAAGTGCAGAGGTTCTCTTGTTCTATATCAAAAGGACTATAAAGTACCTACAACATGGGGGTTTTGTTATTAAAATACTTTTTCTTTTTTATCTTGGCATGGTTACTCAGGCTTAGTAATAAGGCAAAATTGAAAAGCTCAAGTTGTGAAAGGTGCTCAAGCTTTTATCTTATTTATGGCCAGTGATATTTTATTACTAGTACTAACTAATAGCATATCATTGGAGTAAATTGTGATCTTAATACCAAGGAAAATGTGTGGGCGTAAATAGGACAGCCCTGACTAGGTCAAGTCAATCCAATTTTCTTCCTTTTTCTTTGTTAGTCGATAAAACTAACACAATAAATAGTTTTGGAGAAGAACATTTTTTTGAAATATAAGCCTTGTCTATAAAAAAATGTGTTTTTAGGTGTATCATTTTTTTAAAAGGAATCTGGTATACAACCACCATAGAAACAATTTGGCAGACAACCACCATAGGAACTTACCTGCAAAACAACAATGAAATCCAATGAATAGTACCATAAAAGGAAAATGAGTCTCCCATAAAAGCCATGTTTTTTGACAGATCATTTTTTTTTTAAAGGAATTCTGTAAACCTGTATCTAAGGAACATTCCTGCAAAATAATAATGCTATCCAAATAGCGGTTTGGGAGGAGAAGATTTTTAAAGGTTTTTTACTTTGGTTGCCATGGCAACCAGAATTCTTCATGGAACACAATTATTTGAAGGAATTTGAAAGAGGACCACCAAAGGAACATTCCTGTGAAATTTGGTAAAAATCCAGTCAATAGTTTCTGAGAAGTTTTTTAAAGAAAAAGTTTACGGATGCACGCACGGACCAACGGACCAACGGACGGACGCACGACGGACACAACGCCATGACAATAGCTCGCTGGCCTTCGGCCAGTGGAGCTAAAAACAAATGTCTGTTGTCTGTGGCTTGTAATAAACAACATAAAGATGAAGTTTCATAACATTTTGTCCTGTAGTTAATGAGATATTGGTCCACAATGAAAATATAGGTCAAGCCCCCTTTTTCCATGACACAGCAATAAAAAAACAAGGTGGTTAACACCAAGATAGAGGCCCTATTGATAACTAATCATTTCTGTGAAATTATTTCAAAATCTGACCAGCGGTTTAAGAGAAGAATTTTTAAGAATTTCTTCATTGCCGTATAGTGCAAGTAGCCCCCAGTCACCAGAGCCATGTTTCTTGATGGATCAAAATTTCGCAAATAATTTTTGAAAAGGGTCCTCCAAGGAACATCTCTGTGAAATTATTTCGAAATCTGATCAGCCGTTTCAGAGAAGAAGAATTTTTAAGAATTTCTTCATTTCCGTATAGTGCAAGTAGTCCCCAGTCACCAGAGCCATGTTTCTTGATGGATCAAAATTTCGCGAACACTCTTTGAAAAGGGTTATCCAAGGAACAACTCTGTGAAATTATTTTAAAATCTGACCAACGGTTTCAGAGAAGAAGAATTTCGTCATATCCATGTAGTGCAAGTAGCCACCAGTCACCACAGCCATGTTTTTCGACGGATCAAAATTTCGGGAACAAGTTTTGAAAAGGGTCACCCAAGGAACATTCCTGTGAAATTATTTTAAAATCTGACCAGCGGTTTCAGCGGAGAAGATTTTTAAAGAATTTCTTAGACAATTCTATTTCGTTGTCGTGGCAACCAGAGTTTTTGATGGAATCAAATTTTGTGAACAGATTTTAAAGAGGACCTCCCAAGAAACATTCCAGCCAAGTTTGGTCCAAATTGGCCCAGTGGTTTAGGGGGAGATGGTGTTTAAAGAATTGTTGACGACGCACGACGAATGACGCATGACGCACGACGGACACCAGTAGATCCTAAAAGCTCCCCTTGAGCACGTTGTGCTCAGGTAAGCTAAAAAAAGCTTTTTTTTTTTTAGAATTTGTAGGATCCGGGTCAGAATGGCACCCTCTAAAAAGTTTTGAGTTGTCTTGGGTGGCTGAATGCTTAAGAAGTTGAATTAGTAATCTTATAAAGCCCTGGGTTTGATCCTCATCCAAGATAAAGCTTTACTTTTATGGGAGTGTCTATGGGCAGGGCAAGGCAAGGCACATCCCAAGCATGGACTATTTGTAAAACCGAGGAAACTACATGAGAAAGTGAGCTGTAAGCCTGATACAACTGAAATAATTATGAAAGAAGAGTAAAACACCAATTGATCAATCCAAAAAAGTCCCAGTATAAAAATGGATAAGGCCAAAAGAGGCTTGTTAAAAATCCTGATCCCTTTTTTTAATCATTATCTGACATTGGTATTCAAATTGAATTCATATCTATTTAGTCATTGCTGGACAGCAGAGTATTTCTATTTCTTAATTAAAGTTATGAACAATGAATGTTTACTTGCATGGATCAAGGAAGAAAGTTTAGACTGAGAATTTTCAGAGATTTGATTTGTAGATCTCAATCTTTGTACTTATTTGTTTGTATGGAGTTTTATGTTGCTTTCGAAAGCCATTATTGTTGTCATTAACATCTTTCTTAGTAATGTTTTAACCAGCACTAGCCTGTGGCTGCGGTATTGATATTGTTTTAAGAAGTTAAAAAAAAAATCTTTACCAAATAGATACGCAATATCATTCTACAAACAAGAGGGCCATGATGGCCCTGGGTCGCTCACCTTAGTAGAGTGCCTTAAAGGTTTTTCTTTAATTTGACCATGTGACCTAGTTTTTGACCGCAGGTGACCCAATTTCAAACTCATATTTCATGAAGACAAACATTCTGACCAATTTTCAAGTCAACTGAGCAAAAAATGTGGCCTTGAGTGCCCTAAAGATATTTCTTTAATTTGACCTAGTGATCTAGATTATGACCCCAGATGACCCAAATTTGAACTGGTCTTTGACTATATCAAAAGAAACATTTTAACCAATTTTCTAATCAAATGAATAATAAATGTGGCCTCTAGAGTGCCCACTAGCTATTTCTTTAATTTGACCAAGTGACCTAGTTTATGACCCCAGTTGACCCAAATTCAGACTCATGTGAGATTTTACAAAGACAAACATTCTGACCAATTTTCAAGGCAATTAAGCAAAGAATGTGGCCTCTAGAGTGCCCACAAGGTATTTCTTTATTTTGACCTAGTGACATAGTTTATGGTTCCAGGTGACCCAATTCCAAACTCATCTGGTATTTCATCAAGACAAACATTCTGGCCAAATTTCAGGTCATTTGAGCAATAAATGTGGCCTCCAGAGTGCAAACAAGGTATTTCTTTAATTTGACCCAGTGAACTAGTTTATGACCCAAGTTGACCCAAATTAATCTTATGTGAGACTTTATAAAGATAAACTTTGTAACTAATTTTCAAGGCAATTGAGCAAATAATGTGACCTCAAGAGTGCCAACAAGGTATTTCTTTAATTTGACCTAGTGACCTAGTTTATGATCCAAGATGACCCAATTTTGAACTCAATGAAGTTGTTGCGCTTAGATGGGCAAACAAACTTAGAAGAGAATCACTACATACCAAATATCAAAGCTCTACACCTTCCAGTTTTAAAGAAGAATTTTAAAGTTCTCCTTCTTTGTTCCTATGTTCGAACTTGTGACCCCCGGGGCTGGGCCAGTTTTGACCCAGGGGCATCATATGAACAAACTTGGTAGAGGTCCACTAGGAAATGCTACATACCAAATATCAAAGCTCTACACCTTCCCGTTTAAGAGAAAAAGAAATTTAAAGTCTTCCTTCTTTGTTCCTATCTTCGAACTTGTGACCCCCGGGGCGGGGCCAGTTTTGACCCAGGGGCATCATATGAACAAACTTGGTAGAGGTCCACTCTGAGATGCAACATACCAAATATCAAAGCTCCACACCTTTCGGTTTCAGAAAAGAAGAATTTTAAAGTTTTCCTTCTTTGTTCCTATGTTCGAACTTGTGACCCCAGGGGCTGGGCCAATTTTGACCCAAGCAGCATCCTTGGAACAAACTTGGTAGAAGTCCACTAGGAGATGCTACATACCAAATATCAAAGCTCTATGCCTTCCCATTTAAGAGAAAAAAAAAATTTAAGTTTTCCTTCTTTGTTCCTATGTTTGAACTTGTGACCCCCGGGGCAGAGCCAATTTTGACCCCAAGGGCATTATATGAACAAACTTAGTAGAGGTCTACTAGGCGATGCTACATACCAAATATCAAAGCTCTATGCCATCTAGTTTTACAGAAGAAGATTTTTAAAGTTTTCCTTCTTTGTTACTATGTTGGAAATTGTGACCCCCGGGGCGGGGCCAGTTTTGACCCCAGGGGCATCATATGAACAAACTTGCTAGAGGTCCACTAGGAGATGCTACATGCCAAATATTAAAGCTCTACGCCTTCAAGTTTCAGAAAAGAAGATTTTTAAAGTTTTCCTTCTTTGTTACTGTGCTCAAACTTGTGACCCCCGGGGTGGGGCCAGTTTTGACCCCAGGGGCATTATTTGAACAAACTTGGTAGAGGTCCACTAGGCAATGCTACATACCAAATATCAAAGCTCTACGCCTTCCAGTTTCAGAGAAGATGATTTTTAAAGTTTCCCCTCTTTGTTCCTATGTTTGAATTTGTGACCCCCGGGGCAGAGCCAATTTTGACCCCAAGGGCATCATATGAACAAACTTGGTAGAGGTCTACTAGGAGATGCTTCATACCAAATATCAAAGCTCTATGCCATCTAGTTTTACAGAAGAAGATTTTTAAAGTTTTCCTTCTTTGTTCCTATGTTGGAAATTGTGACCCCCGGGGCGTGGCCAGTTTTGACCCCAGGGGCATCATATGAACAAACTTGGTAGAGGTCCACTAGGAGATGCTACATGCCAAATATCAAAGCTCTACGCCTTCAAGTTTCAGAGAAGAAGATTTTTAAAGTTTTCCTTCTTTGTTACTATGCTCAAACTTGTGACCCCCGGGGTGGGGCCAGTTTTGACCCCAGGGGCATTATTTGAACAAACTTGGTAGAGGTCCACTAGGCAATGCTACATACCAAATATCAAAGCTCTACGCCTTCCAGTTTCAGAGAAGATGATTTTTAAAGTTTCCCCTCTTTGTTCCTATGTTTGAATTTGTGACCCCCGGGGCAGGGCCAGTTTTGACCCCAATGGCATCATATGAACAAACTTGGTAGAGGTCCACTAGGAGATGCTACATGCCAAATATCAAAGCTCTATGCCTTCTAGTTTTACAGAAGAAGATTTTTAAAGTTTTCCTTCTTTGTTCCTATATTGGAAATTGTGACCCCCGGAGCGGGGCCAGTTTTGACCCCAGGGGCATCATATGAACAAACTTGGTAGAGGTCCACTAGGAGATGCTACATGCCAAATATCAAAGCTCTACACCTTCAAGTTTCAGAGAAGAAGATTTTTAAAGTTTTCCTTCTTTGTTACTATGCTCAAACTTGTGACCCCCGGGGTGGGGCCCGTTTTGACCCCAGGGGCATCAAATGAACAAACTTGGTAGAGGTCCACTAGGAGATGCTACATACCAAATATCAAAGCTCTGCGCCTTCTAGTTTCAGAGAAGAAGATTTTCAAAGATTTTGCTTTTTTTTCCTTTTTGTTGCCATGGCAACCAGAGTTGTGGGTGGAATTCAATTCTTTGAACAATTTTGGTAGAGCTTCACCCAAGGAACATCCCTGCCAAGTTTCATCAAGATTGGCCCAGTGGTTTAGGAGAAGATGTTTAAAGAAATTGTTGACGGACGACGGACGCTGGACATAGGGCGATCACAATAGCTCACCTTTAGCACGTTGTGCTAAGGTGAGCTAAAAAAGGCCTACAACTCTTTACTACACAACAAATTTTGGAATTGTCCAGATTCAAAACATCTGCAAATGACAAATTTGGAATTGGTGCAAATATACAAGTTCAAGTTCTCTGATAGGATGAAAAACCATTGTGGAAAAAGGAGAAAATGCTGGTGACCAGCATTTTCTCCTTTTCCTTCAATGTTTTAAAACTCAAGATTGTGTGGTTAAGGGTTAAATTAAAATATCATTTCTATAGAAAATACCACAAGGAATATCCCATTTTCAATAATGTTTAAATGTTGACTCACTGTGACTCACTGTGACAGGGTAGTTCTAAGTATATTTCAACATGCAAGACAGATAACATAGATTGGCTCATAAGGATTAGTTCAGTCAATGAAGGCATTCTCTAGAGGCATTCATTCTAACTCTATAGCAGATGTAGATCTCGATGAGAATCAAATTTGTTAATTAATCAATCCGTCAATGTCTACATAGATAGACAAACTGAAGGATTTGCTCGGGCCGAGTTGACCTGGGGACGAATCAAATACATGTACTGGCCGAGCTGTTTCGCTATCTTTAAAAATTTGGGAAAACGTATTAATTAATGAAACATGAACAAAATTTTCATTGGCAAGAGCGCGAAAAAACTTTTAGGAAAAGATCGAATGGCTCACCCGAAATGGTTAAGCTGCTTATTAATTCCCGTAACCTTTATGTATTCGGAAATATTCGGAAATATTTGTACCTGGGACAGATACGGAAAACCCCGAATTCCTTCGTATTTGACCAGACCTTGCGAGGTTCTCGTATGTAGACTGGAACACTGTTTCAAATCACGTGATTGTAAACGTTGTCAGAAATCATAGGGCAGAAACGCTCTTAGTACCAGTCTTTTACGTCACTTCCGTCCGCCATGTTTAAATTTATAAAAATCTACTTCCGGTCCACCACTTTTTCGAAGTCAACAGGTATGTACATTATTGACACCATCTCTACCAATAAGCTCTCGCTTACGCCAGGCGTCGCGGAGCGACTCCTCTTGTGCGCTACTCGCTATAAAGTGCCTGAAAATGTCTTGACATTGATTCCCCCTCCCATCCCTGTGTCTAAAAGTTAATATAAACCTAGGCAAAGCCTATAAGCGAGAAGCGCTTGAAGTGTATGTACCTTTAATGTTGAAGAAAGTAGATCACCAAGTTTAACGCCTTCAAATTATAGGGAGTAGATTAGATCTAGATATAATTCAGATTTTTACAATCTCACTAAACTTCAAAAATTGATTGATCTCTGAATTATGGAAGGGAATGGCTGGCAAACTGTCAATAACAAAGAAAGACAAATGTAATAAGAAAAGAAAACAAATAAAAACTCATAATGGGCTAGATATCCCCTTAGGATATTTGTAGAATTTATGCCAGAATTTTGGGATTTTGGAGAGGTTTGTGGGGATGTCATATGATCAATAATGTGGATCCAGTATATGGGACTGTATTCAAATAAGTATAATAATGACATATTTGATATCATAAATGTCTCTTTTGTAGTAGATCTACCATATTCTGTGTGTAACAAAAAAGAAAAATGTAGAAAAAAAGCCCCTTTAACATGGAAAATCTTTTGGTAGCACTTTGTCATATAGTATTGTAGCTCAGTTCGTACATCATACATTCAGCTAGGGCAGGGATACTGTGTTGGAGTCCATTTCTAGGGTAGCATTTCCAGTTGATTCTCAGGAAAATGTTGACAAGATCAATTTGTGTGAGTTAGCAGGTGTTATTCTTAACCTGGCTATATAACAAATTGGAACTCAGAGCTGTTAATCAGCTTTGTTGCCCTCAAGTTTGTACAGCAATACACTGTTAGCCAGAGGTACATGTATCATGTTCCAGCTCCACATCAGTCATCATTATTCTCTTTATCACTGGACCTGTTTGAGAGAATGAATGGACAGACAGACAGACTGACCAACTGACTAATGGAATTATTTGTACTTTATGCAATTTGCCATGTTGATACCTAACGCTATGATTTGTTACAACCTTTGATTATCAAAGCAAACAGTTTGAAATATTTTCATCTTTTACTGTCAGGTATTTACAAAATTAGACAAAGTCAGAGAACAACTTCAAAGTTTTGTAAACATTCATAGGTTCTGGGTCAAAATGGCACCTTCCAAAGAGTTTTGAGTTGTCTTGGGTGGCTAAGTGCTTGAATTAGTAATAAGGTCCTGGGTTCGATCCTCACCCAAGATAATGTTTTACTTTTAGGGGAGTGTATTTAGGTACATCGAAAGCATGGAATTCTTGAAAAACCTAGGAAAATACATAAATGACTGAGCTGTCAGTCTGATAGTAAGACTGAAATGATTTTGAAAGGAGAGAAGAACACCCAATTTATCAATACAAAAAGTCCTAGTTTCAAAAATGATCCGGCCAAAAGAAGCTGGTTAAAAATTATGGTCCTTTTTTCAAATTATCTGACACTGGTATTTGAAATGAGATCATGACTATTTAGTCATAGTTTGACAACATAACATTTCTTGATTAAAGTTATGAACAACATGATATATAGTTTACTTGCATGGCTCAAGGGAAAAAGTAAAGACTGAGAATTTTCAGAGATTTAAATTTGTAAATATGTGTTTGAATCGAGTTTTATGTTACTTTTCACAGCAATTCAGCTTATTTCTTGTTATTAATTATATCTTAGCAAAGTTAAACAAGTGCTAGGCTGTGGCTATGGTGCCTTGCTCAAAGATACTCCCTTATGACTGACAGTGCAAGCAGGGATTGAAACAAGATTTCTTGATAACAAACCCTTTGCCTTGAGCATATAGATGCAGATCACCCCAGGGATACAAAACAGTCACCTACAAGAACAAATCTGCTGAAAAAATATTTCAATGGCGTTCAAGTTCTTGTCGTTACTTTGCCACAAATCTATTTTTAGCAATCAATTCATCATATTGGTGGTTTTTTTTTAATGTTTATGCAGCTGACGGTTTTGCTGGGATGTAATAAAATTAAATTTTGAAAGCTGAGTAATGCAGGAATGTTAAAAAGGCATAACAGCAGATTTTGTTTTTGGAAGTTAAAAATATCTTTTCAGAAATTAATAAGCAATATTATTCTTCAAAAAAAAAGGGGTTTAGACCAAGATATTATGTCAAGAGAAAATATATAAAGGAATGTCTCATTTTTTTTCAAAAACCGTTGCCTTATCGTGTAACAGTGTAGTTCTAAATAGATTTGGCTGACAGATACCATATATTGGATGATTAGGATTATTTCAGATGATGGAGGCACTCTAGGTAATGAGTTTGAGCCCTGGTGCTGACAATTTTGGAGGTGCCTTTTTTTCTCTCACCTTTGTCACACTGAGAGTACAGTATCATTTCTTGGTGATGTATCTTACCAATTAGCAAACACCTTGAACAAAATTCTTTGCTCAAATTCAAGTTTTACCCAGCTGTAACCCCTACATTGGAGAATAGATTAGAAAAAAAAATTAAAAAAAAAAAAAAATGTTTCAGTCTGTAGAAAAGACAGGTATCCAAAATTTAAAAAAGTTTTAGCAAAAACATCTCAGAATTTCCACTAGTCCAACTGCGTAGATCCTATTTTAGAGAATAACAAACTGAAGAAAAATTTATGTTCTGTGCAGTCAATTTGAAATTTATATCTAGACTACAATATCAAAAACGTAAAAATAAAGTTTGAAAGGATTTACAACAAGCATAATTTGGCAGCTAATTCACAACAGAAAGAAGGAAGCATACCGAGATTGAAAAAAAGGAAGCGATTTCCTCTGTTGAAAAAAATAATGATTGAAAAAAAAAATCACTGCTGTAAGTGCCAATTAGACCAATACCCTTTTGCTCCTAAAAGAGAAAAAGGTAAAAAAAACCTCGCTAAATCCTAGATCTAGATGAAAATCGACTTTCCGGCACTATCCAAAAGGATAAACTTACTTTACCCTGGCCGAGTTGACCTGGGGACGAGTTAAATACTGGCCGAATTGCTTTGCATTCTTCACAGAAAAAAAAACTTTAAAAATTAGGGAAAGCGTCATAATGAAATATGAACAAATTTTTTAATGGCAACAGCGCGAAAAAAAACTTTAAAGAAAATATCGATTGGCTCACCCGAAATGGTTTTCTGCTCCTTATTAATTCTAGTAACGTTTACATATGTATTCGGAAATATCCGTACCTCGGACAGGTATGGAAAACCCTGAATTCCTTTGTATTTGACCAGATCTCGTGAGGGTCTCGTTTGTAGACTGGAACGCTGTTTCAAATCACGTGATTAACACGGTTGTCAGAAATTATAGGGAAGAAACGCTCTTAAAACCAGTCTTTTACGTCACTTCCGTCCGCCATATTTGAATTTGTAAAAGTCAACTTCCGGTCCACCACTTTTTCCAAGGCATCAGGTATATACATTTTTGACACCATCTCTACCAATAAGCTCTACTTACGCGAGGCGTCGCTCCGCGATGCCTCTTGTGCGCTGCTCACTTTAAAGTGCCAGAAAATGTCTTGAGGTTGATTACCCCTCTCATCCCTGTGTCTAAAACTCTGACGTTTGGAAATTAATCGAATCCATTTTTGAGCAAGATTGTTAATTTTCATGTTACCATACCTGCTAAAGTATTACAAGTGTATTTCCATAATATAATGTCTTCTTGACTGGTTTGAAAAGCCTATACTTTTTCCATAAAAAATCTTTAAACACGATTCAGTCACTGCGGGCTGATCAGCGTTGACGCTTTCCGCCATTGAGGGTTAGACCATTGAAATATTAATCATATTCATGTACATGTATGTTTCATAAACCTACCGGAGCTGGAAGGTGTGAGCCGAGAAAAGTCTGCACTGACGACATGATACGACATTTTCATCGAAATAAAACAGATTTTATGCTTTGCCAGATTTTTAACAATTTACAAACTTAATCCAATGTTTTAACATATCCAACAAAAATGTTTTGGGAAAAAAATCATAACAAGCAATTTCCTTATTTTCTTTCGCAACTAACATATTTTACCATGCAACATGCAAAAAGGGGCCTTCGAACATTAGCGTACAAGTGTGTCGTCTCGGATCAGGCTGCGCAGTCCGCACACACTAATCTGAGACAATACTTGCCATTTTCATGTGATCTTTTGTTTCATGCAAGTCTAATGTAGGACAATTTCTAATGTAGTCGGAAAGTGCCGTCTAGGATTAGCTTGCATAGACTGAGCAGGCTGATTCGGGTTGACACTTCACACAAGGTCCCATTTAGCATGCTGCAGGCCATATTAAGACACAACCTACACATTAGAACCATGTTTATTTTGCTATCATGTTTGACCGTATTCACGGTAGAAAACTTGGTGAATTGCTTTTCTCTTTAACTTGACACAGAATTCAATCTCAAGGAAACAAGATCGTAACCTTGCAGGAGATTACGTGGAGAAACTGGCAATGATGTTAAGTTTTGAAAACATATTGGTCAAAGCAGAATATCATCATGGTGGGGCAAAAGGCAAATCTTCTTTTGCCGAACTGTTTTCAAGAATATATTTCTTAGCCTATCAGTTTTTAAAGTATCAGCAGACGATTAAAAAAAAAAGTATATACGGCCTATGCATGTATATAGGCAAGCGCGAGTTCCATTTAGAGAAACTTTAGAAAACATTATGGGAAAGGAAACATTGCCCAATCAAATATGGTTATCAAATACCGTATTGTTTGCTGACAGACGTCAAAACACTCATATGTGACAGAGCATCAACAAAATGAGCTGCACATGAGTAAAAAGTACTAAAGGACACAAGTAAACATTTTGTTTCTGACCGACTATTGATTTTAAATCAGCTGGATTTTTAAAACGTTTCCTATCTTGATTTGAATCATAGAAATTCATAGTTTAAAGTTTGTTCTGAAAGAATTAATAATGTAAAACTGTGATATCACTTTGTCTCAGTGATCTTTTATATGGGAGAAGTTATGGCTACCATTACAGCACTAGGTTGTTCCTGGCCTTCTGCTAGTAACTACTTCTACCACCACAATAATGTAATATTACTAGAACTGTAACACCCTTTCACCTGAAACTTTGTTCCTTCAACAGTGGGTCGTGTTTTAACGCTGTTGAAACCCGTCTGGTTAGAGAAGACATTAGCAATGTTTAATAAATTTTATCAACACACAATCAATATCGGAGTGCTTAAAGTATAAGTCTGGTCCGTTTTGAACCCATCTTTAGCGTTCGTTACAGTCAGTACCGTTACCCATACTCCAATTTATATTTTCTTTTTACTCGGTCTTCACAAGACTATCGTTTTAATCGTATATCCAACACAGTAAACATCACTTTATGCTATTGACAGAATAAGTAGCACTATCTTCTTTTATGATGCGCTAAAAAAGCAAAGTCCACATTTGTAAATAATTCTTTGTATCAAGTCCACACCGTTCAATTCAATTTTGGAGGATAGAAGACCTTTGTTTGAGCTTCTGTTGTTTTCATAGATGAATACAGGTGTTTTGAATAAATACAAATTACAGTAATTATTTAATCAAAGTCAGAACTCTGTGTGTGCTTCGCCATTGTAACTACATGATGTTGCGTAACGGGGCAAGACATTTTTACCTTTACAGACCATTAAAAGTTGCCATGGAAACGAACATGGCCAAGGTAGATCACTGCTAAAACAGTACGTGTGTCTCTCTGCCTTATTCAACGATAATTTTCCAACCTGGTTTTCCAATTTGAAATGTCCCGTAGTTGGATATTGATCCATATAGTATTGAGCTATTTGGTAAAGCTTGTAAGAAATAGTAAATTTTCAAATAGTACAAGAAAAGGATCATCCTCTATCATAGTAATTTGCCATGGTGTGAATCAAGGCCCCAAGGTATAGATTAGCAGTAACAGCATTTCATGTCATAAATGTTCGAGCAAATATGCCAGCAGGGACATTTATTAACAATTTTTTTAACAATCGAAAATAACCATCTGTTCATTCTTTAATCAGTACCAAGAAGTAAGTCAAAAGACAGCGAATTCAGCTATGAAAAAAAAAAAAAAAAACCTGGAGGCCCTTGAGGGCCTAAATCACTGAAAAGGCAGTGATTTTGCATTTCTTCTAGCATACATCATTAATTCATGAATGATGCACAAACGAAAAAAGACAAACAGAGACAGCACAGGCGCACATGGTAAACTGAATAAAGATTGAAATAATCAAAGTACATTTTCACAAAACCTATTGTTTGGAATCCAGCCAAATATGAAAGGGTTTCAGTACTCATTGTATTAAGAAGCATTAATCCATTAATAGAAAATGCCTCAACCTAACTTTTTCATTTGGTCCAAATGGCTCACGAAGTCCACATCGGGTTTTGCTTGTAGTAAACAACTCACTTCACCAGAATGCTATCAAAAGCGACCCGCTTCACAATCATCTTCGCAAGCCAAGGTGACGATCACAACGTGGATCTTACCCCTTTGCTGATCGAGTCGAAATTTGTTAGCACGGCGACGCGCCACCTACTGGATTTTGATTGTTATCACCCCTAAATTTATGGCATCGAAAAGCAATCAAACGTCGCGTAACATGACTTTTTCGACATTTCGTTAAATATGGCCCAAAAGCTTTCTAGGTGTTTGGCTATGATCTATTAAGCACTTCGGTGTTGTTGTTTTAATGGGGGTCCATAAAAATTGGCCACTAAGCTTTAGTCCAATAATGGTTTGTTCAGCATGTCTCTTTGTAACTCGCAAACAATTGATTTCTTTTCAGATCGCAATACCGGTATTGACACAACTTTCTTTCTAAGCCACTAAGTACTTTTCTCACATGCATCAGAGGTGAGAGGTGAAAAATAGCCGGAAAGAAAGTTTGCCTCAACTCAGGTCATGAGTCAGGCTAACCACTGAGCTACCAGGCCAGGTATATTTTCCATATCTTTTTTTTGAGTAGGTTTGATATCCGTAAGGTTGTCATTAATTCTGTTTTTATTTTGATGGATGAAAACAGCTGTCTGGACACATTTAAAGGCAGGTAGTGGCGTCATTAGCATTACAATGCATAATCTCTATTTTATTAAAATTTTATCATTTCTATTGAATTTAGCTTTTTCAAGATCTACACCAGTCCTATTAGCATAACAGTAATCTACCCAAAGGCAAACTTCCGCCCATTAAATGGTGAATTTCGATATACGGTTATTTAATTCGCTGGAAATTAGATGCATCATGCAATTACTTGATAACTGTTTCACTGTACCCGGAAACAGTCTATCTAGGTTGTCTCGAGGTGCTGTTCCATATCCTTATCCCTCGAGTCTCCGGGTATGGTACTGTACCCCCTAGCCTCTGAGGCTAGAGGTATGGTACCGTACGGGTCCGGAGACACCGACTTCAGAAATAGCAACAACGGCTCTACTGCTTGATGGAAAATTCGATGGTAACTTTTTTTTTAAAAAAGAAGCATAACCCTTTACCACACAATCCCGTGTTGCAACGACCCTGATGAGGAAGACTTTTGAAAACATTGTGGAAAAAAGAAGAAAATGCTGGTAACCAGCATTATCTCCCTTTCCAACAATGTTTTCTTACATTTCAAAGGCAGAAATAATTCACCTTTAGAGTTACATGTATGTTGAATTTATCATCCACAACTGCTACCAATTAAGACAAGTCTTAAATTCTATCATGGGGTCCTGCGTGGCTCAGTGATAAAATGTGTGACTCGTAACCTGGAAGTCCCGGGTTCGAGCCCCGCCTGATCCGCTGGCTTTTTCCTGCGAGTGACCTTAGGCAAGACACTTCAGAGCCCTAGCCTAGTACTGGTGAAACACGGGAAATACGTGAATTTGTGATCTGTCGCCGTGATATGACTGAAATAATGTTGAAAGCGGCGTAAAACACCATTCAATCAATCAATCAAATTTCATCATGCGGAAAACTGTTAAAGGGTCGATAATAGGTGCAATGGCCCAGCGTGCACCTAACAGTTTTTCGAGGAACTTAATTCATTTTAGTTAACACATATTTAAATGAATTACTGATCATCAAAACATTTCATAACTTAAAAATTGTTTGTACATGTCTCTAAAACCATGAATTCTGCATGAATGATTATTAAAAAGTAACGACATATTTTACCCTTCGATCCTTCACTGGAAAGTTTGAAACCATAAGGGAGTTCAAATGAAACCAACCTATGTTTGAGGCATTCACAATTTATCGTAAAGCTCATGAATAAAACATCTTGTAAACCAAAAGTCAACTGAAAAGCTTACTATAACACATGGAACTGTCTTGAACAATATAAACGAATAGCTCTAATTCACTATTAGGAGAGCAATAAAAGGGACGGAGAAGTGTCGTGGCTTTTACCAACCGCAAAAATTAAGGCATATTTTTCCTTTTTTTCCGGATTTGTATAGCAAATCCGCTTACTGTGATCACTCTTACTAGAACCAAATACATCATGCGTAACGACGCCTGCGCGCTCACATTCTACTATGACCTAAACCAAATATACTGTCATTCGTGCTTGCGCCCATTCTACTTTCAGTTTTAGCTAATACACCTCAATATTGAATATTTAAATAAAAGGACTGGAAACATATACATGTACTCTCATTTATAGTTTATTGATAGCTCAGATTAGAGATAAAAATCTTGTCATACTAGTCTATTAGTATTGTCACACTTTTTAGCATTTAAACTAAGACACATTATGGGAACTTTTCAGGATAGAAATAAAATGGTAGAACTAGAAGATTGTCCAGAGGCAACAAGTCGAGCCCGCTATGTGGAGTTAGTAAAGAACCTTATAAGCTGCACATCGAGAAAAAAGTAACCAATCACTCAATGTACACATATATGTTATTAAGATTTCAAATTCGGATGAGGATCGGAGTATTCCCTACTTATGAACAAGAAGAATCTTAATTTAAGACCTTCAAATATAACTTCGACCTTAAAACCACTGCAGTGAACTAGAGCTATCACTATTGGTGATTAGTACCCCCACCAGCGCTTTGTCCCATGACAATTTCAAGTTCTTAGCTTTTATCCTTTGGGAGTTATGCTCTGGACAAAAATCCAAAGCTAAAATTTACGAAGGGCAATAACTCGAAAAATACTGAAGATAGAGTTATGCTTCTTGTGCACTGCACTTGTCCTAAATGTAGTCTGTGTATGAACTTTCAAGTTCCTAGCTTTTATCCTTTGGGAGTTATGCTATGGACAAAAATCCAAAGGTAAAATTTAAAAAGGGGAATAACTCCAAAAAACACTGAAGATAAAGCTATGGTTTTTGTTCACTGCACTTGTCCTCAATGTGATCTATCTGTGTATGAAGTTTGGAAGTTATGTTCCAGACAAGATTTCGTGACGCATGAACGGACGGATGGACGGATGGACGGACAGGGTGACTCCAGTATACCCCACAAACTTCATTTGTGGGGGTATTATAATACAGAGAGACACTTAGTACTTCTACTTATTAAGTACAAAAGTTGTCAAAAATTCTATCATTTGACCATCAACTGTGAATTATCTTGGACCTACCTCAACAAATTAAGAAATGGCACAACTACTGATAAAAGAGAACAACTGTGCAAATTCATTTGGAAATCCATCCATATGTGTAGAAGTTATGGCAAGGACAGGATCTATTTATGATAACTTTATCATTTGACCTTAAAGCGAGACCTTGACCTTTGACCTATATGATCAAATATCTTAATTAGTATATCTACTAATGAAGGAGAGTAACTGTGCCCAATAAATTTAAAATCCATCCAAAATGTAGAATTTATGGCTCAGACATGCTCAATTAGTGACATATTATTTTTGACCTTTCAGTGTGACCTTGACCTTGGATCTACCTGAACAAATGACTCTTCTACTCGTACAGGAGAACACTAGTCTTAAAATCATTTTTAAATCCATTGATATAGGTATAAGTTGTAGCCCGGAAAAGCTCTATGTAAGACAATTTTCATGCATTTTCAGTAAGCTGTGTACATACTGTCGACAGCCATTTACTCGATCTGTATCTCACTGTTCTGGTACATTCTGTTGGGTGGTGCGGTGGCCCAATAGTTAACACGTTGGACTACCAGTCCGAAGGTCTGGGGTTAGATCTCCGGTCTGGTAGGATGTTTTTCAGAGACAATTTGTGTATCCAACTAGTGTAAACTGGTTAGAAACCCTGAGGTAGCCTCGCATGTATCGTAGCTTTACACCGAGCATGTAAAAGAACCAAGGAGATCTATTCGAAGAAAAGCTAGGGTCTTGTATCCGGATTTCCTTGTATCCCACTCTTTCTAAGTCAATCTGCGCCTGTCGTATATGTGTATATATAATAGCAAGCATGTGTATGTGTGTTACGTCATGTACTGTAGTTATCATAATTCCCTGTCTTTCCACCAGTGTCCACTTTGTTAAAAAAAAAAAAAAAAAAACAAGATAGACAAATGAACTGAAGAGGGATAAATGCTACCAAAAAATCTACATACTATATTGCAAAACTCTTAACACTGTCAACTCAAACACTTTTCGCAACCTTTTAATTTGTGTAACTATTCATCGTCACTCCATCTGTGTCCAACGAAGGAAATAACCAAAAGGACTGACAAAGAACTATCATGCTCAGGCACATTATTGGGAATTAACCAGATATACTTAATCAATCAAATTTACAGTAGTGTACAACATATTTACAACATTCAAGTAACACTACCAACATTTTATCTACATGTAGGTAGGCAGGACATGCTAGTGAACATTTTGTAAAAATACGTTGAAAATGAAGTCTGAACTCATAACAATGTACTTTACTGGGATAGAAAACAAAAAGTTAAATAGGGAAAATAACGAAAAGTGCAGAACAAGATCAGAATGTACATACGTGCAAACACAAATATTAAATACCGTAAATAGCGAAAAGTGTGGAACAAGATCTGACTGCACCTGGGTGCAGGCGATCTTCGTCCACACCTTCCCTAAAACGGCCTGTATTCGGGTGCCGCAGCATATGTACTCTAACCCCTTACCAAACAATAGAATTTAAGACTTGCTCAGAAATTTTTGCAGACGACAAACTAAATTCGACTGAAATGATGGTAATTTTACATGAATGTGTAGAAAACCTTGTAGGAAAAGGAGTACACGCCGGTAACCAGCATTTTCTCCTTTTCACACAAGGCCCTCAACAGACTTTTCCCTCGGGAACGCTGCAACTGGGGACATTGCAGTAAAGAGTTAAATGCGACGTAAATCAGGATAAAAGTAAACAGCAATAAATTGCTACATGTTGTTATTACATTTACAGTGGTATGCTACGTAAGTACTATACACTGTATTTGTACATTCAATAGTTTATATTTAGCTAATTATGACATGCTGGTAAACATTAGGTAAAAGTATCTATAAAATGAAGTCAGGATACCGTTGTCGATCTAATACACTGTTGTCCTTTTATACAGGATTTCATTTCTTAGATTGAATGCTTTGTTTACATAGTTACCAAGCTCCTTTATCAAATTAGTATTGTCAGGTATTTATAAGTTCTAAAAATTTGTACATACTAGGATATTCCCAGTAATATTTTGGTATAAATTGGTCTCTTAATTCTGAAAAAACTTGACATTGACTGACGAAGTGATACTCATCCATAAGAACATTACAACAGAAGCATTTGCGATCATTAAAAGGTGTACCTGCAGGTTTATTCCATTTAGCAGTCTCGATGCATAATCTATGTGACGAGACACGTAGCTGGAACAAACTTGTTCTGACTTCAACAACATTCATTACATCTAGATATGGCTGAACTTTAAGCTCGGCAATATTTTTTATAGAAAAGAGGTCGACTTGAATTGTTTAAACGAGCTTTCCAATTTTGATAAAATTGATCATGAATCCGCTGTTTCGCCAAAAATAGAAATATTTTAACATCACCTATTGTTTGATAGTACCAAGTATCGGAAAATCCTAATGCATTGAATAAATCCCTGAAAAGAGAACACCAATTTTTACAGTTTGGTTTTTCTAGTAAATCCTGATAAAGTGTTTTGAATGTTATCTTGATCAATTTTTTATCTTCTGTTAGAATAATTTTAGTCCAAAATTTGATAATGGTGTAAAATCTGTAATTTTATAGAGGAGCCCTGCATAACTCCCCGTATATAAAGACATTTTGGCTATTTTTCTTCACACCTAAAACTCTATTACAATTTTGTAAATGTACTTTTTCTAACGATGGTCCACTGTGAAATCCCCTATCTTCGCTTCCATAATTTAGTACTGGTAATACTAGCTTACCAAAAAGTTCCAGCCTGTGTCTTACAGTGATGTTTGTAAATCTGTGTAAATATTGATTTGATGATATTAAAAATCTCTCCTCTTATTACCAACTTAATTAATTTCATCCTGAAGTTTTCTCTCGTAATATACTCAAAAGCTTTACTGAAGTCTATGAAAGCGCAAAATAATTGTTTTCAAAAGATGTTACTGTTAAAATTAAAAACATTTTTTAACCCCAAAACAATTGTTGAAATAATATAACAAATGAAACTACTTCAAAATGCATCATTCTTATTTTGAAACATGTCAACATTTTGCATAAATTATTGGCATGTTTTCAAAATATCAAAGATGAAATATATCTTGACAGCTATTGAAATATGAAATACTGGCATTCTAGATATGAATATACGTTAAGTGTTGCACAAAGCAACGACAGTAACACTTCAAACTCTAAAATGACTTTAAAAAGACATGCTCGCTACATCATTTCTTTTCGGGGATTGCCGTTGTAAAGAAAGTTTTGTAAAAGGCGAGATGTTAGACCGAGACAATGTTGTAAGAAATTCATATTTACAGAGGCCAACATTGAAAAGCTTAGTAGTAATAGTTTGAAAAACAAATGAAATTAAAGTGTTTGTTACTTAACATGTTCGATACCAACATCTGCTATCTGCAGCTATTAGTAGCTGCTGCTCCTTCCTACAGATAGCCAAATCAAAGAATATGATGTCAGCTATTTATGTTACATTCCATTACCTTTTTCATAATGGTTCTTTTATTTTTGGAACCAAAAAAGATGGCTGTGAAATCAAAGGTGAGTACAGGTGAGTACATATCTTTATCTATACTTTTTTCAGTAATAATGAATTCCAGTTATTTGCCATCATTAAATTCGATTGATTCAGTAGTTGCAGTTAAGTATAAAATGGCAATTTCAGTGATTTTCTTTATAATTAGTTTGCTGCATAGTTATACATTTCGTTACGGTAGGATAACAAACATGTCTTTTGGAGAATTTTTTTTTTTTTTTGGGGGGGGGGTGGTGGTGGTGGCACTGTTTGGTTTACCAGGACATAAGTATAAGTTCTGAAAATAAGCCTAAGTTTTCGAGTTGATATCATGCATACCTAACTAAAGCAATATGGATTCATCCATTGAATACATAATTTTCCTGTTTCATAAAATATATTTCCAAGTCAAATATATCATGCTTGGTGAAGATGCCTTTTTGTAGCAGCTAAATACATGGATAACATTGAGAACATCTAATCTTTAGATTGAGAAGGTAATATAGTAGAAGTATCTTGAAAACAAGGTGATGTTTTTATTGCCATCTAGACTACATAATTATAGTCTGGATAAGAAATAAAGACATTATTTGTAACACAGCCTCTGCCATCTGGAAAATCAGAGCGAATACTCACAAGCGCTTAATGTCTAAGATAAAAACGATGTGTGTAACCTATTTTGCCAAAGTTTTCATTGAAATGGAGAATAAAGTGTTCGTTACCAAAACAACATCTGTTGAGCTTTTTTCTTATAATGTAGACACAGGTAAATGATTTTCAGCTTCTGTAGTTGCTCAAAAAACTGAAATAATTATTTAATGAAACTACTTAGTAAACTGTCTTTAAAATACTGATGTCTTAAGGTAACAAATATGACTCACAACCCATAGGTCCTACAATCTACATACAGAGGACTTACTATGACCAACACATATGATTTTATGACTTTTAGGACTTTGTATCTATATAAAAAATCTTATACTTTCATATTGTCACGTTTTGTAATTCTAAGGTTTCTTATGTATAATGTCAATTTCAAAAGTCTAAAATCCTTTTTGACTTTTATTATTTGAAAGCATTTCAACAATCCGAACTGTAACATCTTATATATAGTCATTTTCTGAAGTATCTGCAACAATATTTCTGAAGTATCACGGGTGTTGCGTTACACTTACAGATCATTATGTTTTGAGACATGTTCGTTACTCTTTGGTGATCATTGATAACGATAAAGGTTTCCTACATAAGGCAATTTTTCACTTTTTACTGATGAGTGTTATTCAAAGGAAATTCATGATAGCAACTTTTAAGGTAGAGATAATAGCTTAATGTGTTAAAATTGTATCATACATGAACTGAAAGGTAGTGTATCTTGTGCATTTTTTGAGATGTTGGATGTTAACATAATAGTCACGTTGTTGTCAGATTATTTTTTATCGTTTTATATGTCTTAGATGAGACGCCACACATTTTTTGTTTCAAGTTAACTATTTTTTTTTTAAAGAACCTATTTTTTTTTTATCCGTTATTGATACGAGTACATTATCTAAAAGCGTCTTTCCAGTTGAGCCAACACTGCAAATCATGGATATTTCAAAGGCAAAATTGCACTAATGAAAGCCGAATAATCAGCTCTGCATGAGTAAATAACCTTTCCTTTGATGTTTGCAAAATTTTGGATAAATTCACTTTATGGTTTACAAATTTGCAAATTTGTTTCTGTTACACAGCTCAACATAAAATGTCGATTTTTCAGTTTTGTCAATTGCACATGCATATTGAAAATGCATGTTTATCATTTGACCTTTAAAAATTACATTGACCTTGGACCGACTTGAACAAATGTTTCAAATGTCATTTCACTGATATAAGAGAACAATTTTGCCAAATTTTCTTTAGGCGCATCCATAGATATGGAATTTATGGCTTGGAGAAGCTTCATTTATGACAATATTATGATTTGACCTCAAGTGTGACCTTGACCTTGGACGTTCAAGAAGAAATGTTTCAAACGGCACTTCTACTCATAAAGGTGAACAATTCTGCCAAATCATTTTGAAATTCATCCTTGAATGTAGAAGTTCGTCCTCGTTGACCCAGTTCCGATGTATTCCGTAAACTACATTCATCGCCCCTGGGTTATCTCGCGTATGTTTTCTCGTTCTCATGAATTATTCATGCGGCATTTTGATTGGTAATCTCAGTTTTTCAGTGAGAAAATTCAATCTATTTTTATCAACCATATGCCATCATTTCCATTTTTACCTCGTCTACAACCAATCAAATCGATGAATGAAGTATACGGAATACATCGGAACTGGGTCAACGAGGATGACGTAACCTCTGCTACATACCCCTATGGACTGCCCCACTAAAGCTTGTTATCATAAGTAACACTGCAACCTACAGTAAATATTGGGCTATAGTGGTAGGCGTCACAATCCCGATGAAGGGGCTCAAAGTAACCAAATAAGTTTGATTGCAGCGTGTTCGTAAAGAACTAGGCAAATTATAGGCAAATTTACTCATTATACCATACTTACCGTCTAAAAATGGTGACCGAAATCGCTTTTTGACGATTTTATTAGGTGTCGAACTGAATATGGGCCGAACAGTCCAGTTATAGTCAATACAGAGTTGCAGTTATTGTTCTTATTGGGAGAAGCTTATTGGGAGAACGCTTGATTTCGGTACTGCACATGTGTTTTTGTCACGAGTAGTAAATCTTTAACGGTGCGCCAGTGTATTATTTCACACGTACGGTAATACTAGTTAATGTTGGAGCGATAGTAGCACTTTTTTCGAATAATAACTGGCTCGCCAGTGTAAGGATGATAGGTCAAATACTGGTTGAAAGAAAATTCCAGCAAAACATGGATCTGCCAACTGTCACCGTAAAATATCAAAATACTGTTGACAGCGTTACACACCAAATAAGCAAACAATGGCAGGAAATTTTAAACTGAAGATGCATATCTATTTCTGCTTTCGGAAAAAAATGCGGGAAAAGGATGAGCTGAGCCTAATGAGCAATGTCTCCTTTTTCGACCATGTCTTCTGACCTTTTACTTATCCTGTTTTTTCCGCGACGTTTCGCTGTATTTCTGAGTCATATACATACAAATTATTTTCAAAAAAGTACTAGATAAGGGTAGGTAGGATTTTGAGGTGTATAAGCAATTGTTTTGAAGCAGTAGAGGGCCCACCTTAGCCCAGGTTCCAGTCTGATCATTTTTTCCTTTTTTTATATTCGGACTTAACTGTCAAAATTCCTCATTTTTCACAAAGTAAGGTCCGAATATAGCAAAGAGGAAAATGGTCGCACTGGAACCCAGGCTAGGCCCACCTCAGCTTACTGGCCTAGATAAGGAAAAACTAGGAATAGAATGTCAAAGGACTTTGCTTATCTATACGGTTTTGAAACACCAGGATAGTAAACTCTGCACTGGACCTCAGAAATTGCCATTTACAAATCATTTCTCCTTTTCTCATAATATTTTCTGTCGTAAAATCAAGTATCCCCGTCTAGGGTTTGGGTTAAAATATTGTGGATAAAAAGGTAATTTCTCATACAATCATTGACAACGAATAAGTCAATGGAATACACTGGCACTAAAATATCAAGGACCAAACCGAGCATGAGTTAATACGCTTTTGAAAACAAATAGCTTCTTTTCACAAAATGTTTTCCAGTCTAAGGAATGCCTCAAACCGAAATGGAACTGGAACAGAAGTGCCAAAATATTGCTTTCTCAGAGCTTTTGCACTGAAACCTTCCTTTGAAAACATTGCGGACAAAGAAACCAATGCTCATGTGGGCAATAGCTCTTTTTTGCACAATATATTCCAGTTTTGTGTTAAAAAAGATAATTGGCCGCATTGTTGAAAATTCTGATATTCAGTTGTTGCTCTTTAGGCTAAAGAACGATGATTTTTAAGAGTGAGTCCTAATTTTCCTTGAATAATAAACTTTCACAGTGAATTTCATCACTGTTTTTTGAAGAAATAAGCACGGATAGGTACCATTTTTATTTCTTTTCATTGTGCAGATTTATAAATACTAAAACCGTGGCAATTTTAAGAAAAAATTGTCCGTAAGAAAGTACAGTCTTTTTTTTTTTTTTTTTAAATCAACCCTTAATTAGATCAAATTATCTCCCTTTTTACTCAATGGTCTGTATATAACATGCATATCTGTGCATTTACCATGCTCAAAACCATGCTTTTATATGTTTTTTTCTGCATAACTGAATGAAGTTTCATTAAAATGATGTATATTTGTATATTCTTCTGGATTTTTATCGGTTTAATTGACCATAAAAAAAAAAAAAAGGTGTGTAAAATTGACTATTACAAAAAAAAAAAGTGTGTAAAATCTAATTCATACTGACTTTTGAACTTGTTTATACCTTTTTCAAAAGCAAGTTTCTCAGAAACGAACTCAGTCTATTTGTCCGTTAGAAAAATTATTGATATACTCCCTTAAACTGAAAATATTTGAAAAACTCAAATTGCTTTCGGGGACAGTGTTAACTGTACTAGATCTTTAAAAAAAAAAAAAAAAAGGTCGGTCGACGATACTGTCTGCTTGCAGCAATAGTCTAGACTGGTTCTAGACTCAGACAAAAGGGCCGTTGTCGGCTATTGAAAAGAGTAACGGCCATGGAACGCCTGCAGCTTTCTTTAATAAATCCCTCCACAAGACTGGAGTACCGCTTTTCAGTGGTTTGATAATCTCATTTGGAGATATTTTTTTTGAACAGGGTTAGTTTATTATTCATTACTCAACTTGCAAACGTGTGATGTAACATATATACACGGGCTTGCTATTATATAACAATTGAACAATTTTATTTACATATACCTTAGGCCTCCGGCCCATAATATGATACAACAACGTATACAATCATGAAGAGTGACATACTATAATTTACAATATGGGAAAAGGAACAAATTAACCAATTTTGCGCAATAGTTGAAATAGATACATTAAGTAGGCCATTGGTGGAAGTTACAGACTAACTTTTAGTCTATAACTTCCACCAATAGCCTACTTAATGTATCTATTTAGGCTGCACATTGCGTATCATATAAAATCAGATCTATATCTTCCAGTCTTGGTGATAGAAAACTACTTAGTTACCTTCTCCTTCGTAATAGTTTGGAATTTGCAGCTTATGTGACGAAGCTACACAAATCATTATATATTTTTTAAATGGTCAGACTGATAAGATTTGTTTAGTTTGCAAGTATTATATCATGCCTTGTAAGCAATATCAATTCAAAGTGTTTAAGATTTCTGAGACCAAATTGGAGGGGAATAACACTTTATCGAATCAAGTTTCTGTGACATCGGACAGCAATTCTAAAAAGGATTGGCATGTTTTAAGTGCTGTAGCAAGATACTTAGATAGGTTTAAAATAATCTTATCATATTTGCCCTACATCATACTAATGAACAATTCTTTTGTGGTTTGAGAATTTTGCCAAATTTTAGCGAAATATATTTTGCGTAAATCTTCATATAGAGAACATAAGAGGATAAAATGGTACTCATCCTCTACAGTATAAGTGTTATTTTTCAAACAGATTTTGCACTATCTAAATTGCCTGTCAATGTCTAAATGCCTCCCCTTTTCTATTTCTAACGGTTGATTTGAACATCTAAAATTTGCAAGAGTTCTTCGATGTATATAGGACATGTCTATTTCGAGATTTCGTTCTGGGTTTAGTAGGGTTTTAAACTCTCTGTAATAAAATGATTTTACAGACGTTTGGAGTTTTGAGTTCCATCTTTGAAGAGAGGAGTCTAGTAATCTTTGTTTAAATATTTTGAGAAATTTCTGTGTATCGCCTAATTCATTTGCAATCCATGCACAGCCAAAACCGTTTTCAAAAAGTTTTTGCTTAATATGTGAAGCCCAATTGCTTCTAACTGATTCGTCGCATGCTGTAAGTTTGTTTTGGATACCTGTAACTGTCCATCGAGATTAATTTCGTCCAATATTTTACACAACGTATGACGTAACTTACGTATAACGGATAACGCCCACATTCTCCTAATACTAAAATATCAGCAGTTTTATTATTTAAACAATATCAGCAGTTTTATTATTTAAACAATATCAGCAGTTTTATTATTTAAACAACATAAACGTTTACAAAATTGAATTTGAACCCTTTCGATCTTGTCATAGTATTGACAACCCCACACTTCAGATCCAAAACAGAGTATCGGTTTTATAATTGAATCAAAGAGTTTGAAGGCATCGACTGGTTTAAAGTATCCGAACTGCTTTTGAAAACTGTAAATACTGTAACATGCTTTTCTGGCTTGAGCTGCTTGTTGTTCTGTTGTTTTAGTCCAGCAAAGGCGACTGCTGAAAAAGGTTCCCAAATATTTGTAGTAAGATGAAATTTCAATTTCTTCTCCCTAGTAATACCATATTTCATTTTTACGTAAGATGCCTCCATTCCTAAAAACAATTATTTTAGTCTTATCCAAGTTTAATTTCATTCCTGTACTATCACAAAATTCTTCGATAATGTTAATTTGCTTTTGTAATCCTAAAACGGTATCCGATACGTTTGCAACGTCATCAGCAAAAAGTAAGGATATTCTATGATCTATTTCATTACTGACATAAATACCAGTTTCACATCGCTTCTCAAGCAGTTCAATAAGATCTGATTTGAAACCGGACACCTAACAAAGGTGATTTCTTTGATGGCCATCAAAAATGAAATGCATTTTCTATCCGTCGTCAGGGGCAACATTTGGCATAAAGATACGAGAATGATTATAGTTTGATAAAAGAAAGATGAAATGGGTTAAAAACTGGCTGAAAACGACTATAAATGTATATTTAATCGTAGCCAACACATTGAGGAATACGTGCACTTTACCCTTGATAAAGAAAATCAGTTTTTGTGTAACGAAAGAGAATGTGCACGTTTGTAAGACTGGCTTAATTTTACTTCCCAACCCCTTTTTCGTCATTACACAACCAAGATTGCCTTTAAATGGATGTAATATGTGCAATGTTTTACTTTTTTCAAATTCTGGTGAAACCGGAAGTGGAATTTTCAAATTGGCGGCTCCCATGATTTCTTTCTGTTGAACAAAATTCGATTTCTTTTTATGCAATTAATCACACTGCAGCTATTGCAAACTGTCACTGAACAATCAGAAATCATATAAAAGTGGAAATAAAATGTATTTCACATATCCTTGTTATGTTTAAAACGAAAGATGGGTTTAAGTTATCCCTGCTGGTTTCGATATTTTATTATTATTATTTCTTATTATCAGTTTTTCTTCTTTAAAGAAATCCTCTAATATTTAAAATTGTGATGTGATACTAAGAATTTTTCAAACACCCAATTATCTTTAAGTATCTGTTTTAATCTTTATATCATTTGAAAATTCTGAGGAATTACATAAGCAAAGAAAACAATAGGGGAAAATAGGTAAGATTTCAGCATGTAGTTTACTACAAAGGCTAATAGAAAGCTGATCAGACAGACAGGCATCTGTCAGTGCAGCTGAATCATTTTTTTTTTTTTTTTTCTATTTTTAAGCAACCTTTAATGAATATGAAGCAAATGGTCCTTGAAAACATTGTGGGAAAAGAGGTTTTGCTTTCCTCTCTGTGATCTAAGTGTGACTTTTACTTTAGATTCATACTTCCTTGGGCCTTCCTAGGTACAGCTGATCACCAAGTCAATGCTTGTAAATACCAGTAAATACAATTCATATACAGGAATGACATTACCTCTGAGATAGAAAAGCGCAAATTTAGGAATGCACTAATTTTTACTCAGATTTTAGACATGCTAAAGTTCTGTAAATCCTTGATTGATCACAGTTCATTTGTGATATATATAACGTACATGCATATATATATATTTTTTTTATATATAAAGTCACCAAGTCACCTTTCTCTGCTTCTCTGCTCCCCCCCGCCCCCCCGGCCATATGTCCATAAACTTTTATAGAGCAGAAGAAGATAAGAACAATGATAAGAAAGAGGCAGGGCACATGTTACATGTTGAAGGGTGCATGGAAATACCGAATTACACCATCCGGCATACCTCGGGTGATCCGGTGATCAAATCCCTCTGCTGTATCACGTAGCTAGATATGAACCTACATGGTACATTTCCTACGTCGCAGAAGGCACACCGTTTTACTGTTATTAGCTCACCGTGAGCACAAAGTGCTCAAGGTGAGCAGTTGTGATCGCCCTATGTCCGTCGTCCGTCAACAATTTCTTTAAACATCTTCTTCTCCTAAACCACTGGGCCAATCTTGATGAAACTTGGCAGGGATGTTCCTTGGGTGAAGCTCTACCAAAGTTGTTCAAAGAATTGTATTCCACCCACAACTCTGGTTGCCATGGCAACAAAAAGGAAAAAATGCAAAATCTTTGAAAATCTTCTTCTCTGAAACTAGAAGGTGCAGAGCTTTGATATTTGGTATGTAGCATCTCCTAGTGGACCTCTACCAAGTTTGTTCATATGATGTCCCTGGGGTCAAAACTGGCCCCGTCCCGGGGGTCACAAGTTTGAATATAGGAACAAAGAAGGAAAATTTTTAAAAACCTTCTTCTCTAAAAGTAGAAGGCATAGAGCTTTGATATTTGGCATGTAGCATCTCCATGTGGACCTCTACCAAGTTTGTTCATATGATGCCTCTGGGGTCGAAACTGGCCCAACCCCGGAGTTCGAACAAGGGAACAAAGAAGGAAAACTTTAAAAGTCTTCCTCTCTGAAACAGGAAGGCGTGGAGCTTTGATATTTGGTATGTAGCATCTTCTAGTGGATCTAGTGGATCTCTATTAAGTTTGTTCATATGATGCCCTTGGGGTCAAAACTGGCCCTGCCCTGGGGGTCACAAGTTCGAACATAGGAACAAAGAAGGAAAACTTTAAAATTCTTCTTTTCTGAAACCGAAAGGCGTGGAGCTTTGATATTTGGTATGTTGCATCTCCTAGTGGACCTCTACCAAGTTTATTCATATGATGCCTCTGGGGTCAAAACTGGCCCCGCCCTAGGGGTCAGAAGTTCGAACATAGGAACAAAGAAGGAAAACTTTAAATTTCTTTTTCTCTTAAACGGGAAGGTGTAGAGCTTTGATATTTGGTATGTAGCATCTTCTAGTGGACTTCTACCAAGTTTGTTCCAAGGATGCTGCTTGCGTCAAAACTGGCCCAGCCCGGGAGGGGGGGTCACAAGTTCGAACATAGGAACAAAGAAGGAAAACTTTGCTCAAATGACCTGAAATTTGGCCAGAATGTGCAAAAGATGTAGCCTCTAGAGTGCCCTAAAGATATTTCTTTAATTTGACCTAGTGACCTAGATTATGACCCCAGGTGACCAAAATTTGAACTGGTCTTTGACTATATCAAAAGAAACATTTTAACCAATTTTCAAATCAAATGAATAATAAATGTGGCCTCTAGAGTGCCCACTAGCTATTTCTTTAATTTGACCAAGTGAACTAGTTTATGACCCAAGTTGATCCAAATTCAGACTCATGTGAGATTTTACAAAGACAAACATTCTGACCAATTTTCAAGGCAATTAAGCAAATAATGTGGCCTCTAGAGTGCCCACAAGGTATTTCTTTATTTTGACCTAGTGACCTAGTTTATGGTTCCAGGTGACCCAAATCCAAACCCATCTGGTATTTCATCAAGACAAACATTCTGGCCAAATTTCAGGTCATTTGAGCAATAAATGTGGCCTCCAGAGTGCAAACAAGGTATTTCTTTAATTTGACCCAGTGAACTAGTTTATGACCCAAGTTGACCCAAATTAATCTTATGTGAGACTTTATAAAGACAAACTTTCTAACTAATTTTCAAGGCAATTGAGCAAATAATGTGGCCTCGAGAGTGCCAACAAGGTATTTCTTTAATTTGACCTAGTGACCTATTTTATGACCCAAGATGACCCAATTTTGAACTCAATGAACTTGTTGCGCTTAGACGGGCAAACAAACTTACAAGAGAATAACTACATACAAATATCAAAGCTCTACGCCTTCCAATTTTAAAGAAGAATTTTAAAGTTTTCCTTCTTTGTTCCTATGTTCGAACTTGTGACCCAGCCCCCCCGGGCTGGGCCAGTTTTGACCCAGGGGCATCATATGAACAAACTTGGTAGAGGTCCACTAGGAAATGCTACATACCAAATATCAAAGCTCTACACCTTCCCGTTTAAGAGAAAAAGAAATTTAAAGTTTTCCTTCTTTGTTCCTATCTTCGAACTTGTGACCCCCGGGGCGGGGCCAGTTTTGACCCAGGGGCATCATATGAACAAACTTGGTAGAGGTCCACTCTGAGATGCAACATACCAAATATCAAAGCTCCACACCTTTCGGTTTCAGAAAAGAAGAATTTTAAAGTTTTCCTTCTTTGTTCCTATGTTCGAACTTGTGACCCCAGGGGCTGGGCCAGTTTCGACCCAAGTGGCATCCTTGGAACAAAATTGGTAGAAGTCCACTAGGAGATGCTACATACCAAATATCAAAGCTCTATGCCTTCCCATTTAAGAGAAAAAAAATTAAAGTTTTCCTTCTTTGTTCCTATGTTTGAACTTGTGACCCCCAGGGCAGGGCCAGTTTTGACCCCAAGGGCATCATATGAACAAACTTAGTAGAGGTCTACTAGGCAATGCTACATACCAAATATCAAAGCTCTACGCCTTCCAGTTTCAGAGATGATTCTTAAAGTTTTCCTTCTCTGTTCCTATGTTCAAATTTGTGAACCCCCGGGGCAGGGCCAACTTTTGCCCCAAGGGCATCATATGCACAAACTTGGTAGAGATCCACGAGAAGATGCTACATACCAAATATCAAAGCTCCATGCCTTCCTGTTTCAGAGAAGAAGATTTTTAAAGTTTTCCTTCTTTTTTCCTATGTTGGAAATTATGACCCCCGGGGCTGGGCCAGTTTTCACCCCAGGGGCATCATATGAACAAACTTGGTAGAGGTCCACTAGGCGATGCTACATACCAAATATCAAAGCTCTACGCCTTCCAGTTTCAGAGCAGATAATTTTTAAAGTTTCCCCTCTTTGTTCCTATGTTCGAACTTGTGACCCCCGGAGCAGGGCCAGTTTTGACTCCAAGGGCATCATATGAACAAATTTGGTAGAGGTCCACGAGGAGATGCTTCATGCCAAAGATCAAAGCTCTACGCCTTCTAGTTTTAGAGAAGATGATTTTTAAAATTTTCCTTCTTTGTTCCTATGTTGGAAATTGTTACCCCCGGGGCTGGGCCAGTTTTGACCCCAGGGACATCATATCAACAAACCTGGTAGAGGTCCACTAGGCGATGCTACATACCAAATATCAAAGCTCTATGCCTTCC
The DNA here is from genome assembly GCA_945859785.2 of Tridacna gigas. Classification (NCBI taxonomy): domain Eukaryota; kingdom Metazoa; phylum Mollusca; class Bivalvia; order Cardiida; family Cardiidae; genus Tridacna; species Tridacna gigas. Next base: position 27,727,918 of record OX244030.2, read on the forward strand.
AGTTTCAGAGAAGATGATTTTTAAAGTTTCCCCTCTTTGTTCCTATGTTCGAACTTGTAACCCCCGGAGCAGGGCCAGTTTTGACCCCAAGGGCATCATATGAACAAATTTGGTAAAGGTCCACTAGGAGATGCTTCATGCCAAATATCAAAGCTTTATGCCTTCTAGTTTTAGAGAAGATGATTTTTGAAGTTTTCCTTCTTTGTTCCTATGTTGGAAATTGTGACCCCCGGGGCGGGGCCAGTTTTGAACCCAGGGGCATCATATGAACAAACTTGGTAAAGGTCCACTAGGAGATGCTACATGCCAAATATCGAAACTCTACGCCTTCAAGTTTCAGAGAAGAAAAGTTTTAAAGTTTTCCTTCTTTGTTACTATGCTCAAACTTGAGGCCCCCGGGGGCTGGGGCCGGTTTTGACCCCGGGGGCATCATATGAACAAACTTGGTAGAGGTCCACTAGGCAATGCTACATACCAAATATCAAAGCTCTACGCCTTCTAGTTTCAGAGAAGAGTATTTTTAAAGTTTCCCCTATGTTGGAAATTGTGACCCCCGGGGCGGGGCCAGTTTTGACCCAAGGGCCATCATATGAACAAACTTGGTAGAGGTCCACTAGGAGATGCTACATGCCAAATATCAAAGCTCTACGCCTTCAAGTTTCAGAGAAGAAGATTTTTAAAGTTTTCCTTCTTTGTTACTATGCTCAAACTTGTGACCCCCGGGGCGGGGCCAGTTTTGACTCCAGGGGTATCAAATGAACAAACTTGGTAGAGGTCCACTAGGAGATGCTACATACCAAATATCAAAGCTCTGCGCCTTCTAGTTTCAGAGAAGAAGATTTTCAAAGATTTTGCTTTTTTTTCCTTTTTGTTGCCATGGCAACCAGAGTTGTGGGTGGAATACAATTCTTTGAACAATTTTGGTAGAGCTTTACCCAAGGAACATCCCTGCCAAGTTTCATCAAGATTGGCCCAGTGGTTTAGGAGAAGAAGATGTTTAAAGAAATTGTTGACGGACGAGGGACGACAGACATAGGGCGGTCACAATAGCTCACCTTTAGCACATTGTGCTTAGGTGAGCTAAAAAAAAAAAACAAGAGGGCCACGATGGCCCTGGGTCGCTCACCTTAGTAGAGTGCCTTAAAGGTTTTTCTTTAATTTGACCATGTGACCTAGTTTTTTGACCACAGGTGACCCAATTTCAAACTCATATTTCATGAAGACAAACATTCTGACCAATTTTCAAGTCAATTGAGCAAAAAATGTGGCCTCGAGTGCCCTATAGATATTTCTTTAATTTGACCTAGTGACCTAGATTATGACCCAAATTTGAACTGGTCTTTTACTATATCAAAAGAAACATTTTAACCAATTTTCAAATCAAATGAATAATAAATGTGGCCTCTAGAGTGCCCACTAGCTATTTCTTTAATTTGACCAAGTGACCTAGTTTATGACCCCAGTTGGCCCAAATTCAGACTCATGTGAGATTTTACAAAGACAAACATTCTGACCAATTTTCAAGGCAATTACGCAAATAATGTGGCCTCTAGAGTGCCCACAAGGTATTTCTTTATTTTGACCTATTGACCTAGTTTATGGTTCCAGGTGACCCAAATCCAAACTCATCTGGTATTTCATCAAGACAAACATTCTGGCCAAATTTCAGGTCATCTGAGCAATAAATGTGGCCTCCAGAGTGCAAACAAGGTATTTCTTTAATTTGACCCAGTGAACTAGTTTATGACCCAAGTTGACCCAAATTAATCTTATGTGAGACTTTATAAAGACAAACTTTCTAACTAATTTTCAAGGCAATTGAGCAAATAATGTGGCCTCGAGAGTGCCAACAAGGTATTTCTTTAATTTGACCTAGTGACCTAGTTTATGACCCAAGATGACCCAATTTTGAACTCAATGAACTTGTTGCGCTTAGACAGGCAAACAAACTTACAAGAGAATCACTACATACAAATATCAAAGCTCTACGCCTTCCAGTTTTAAAAAAGAATTTTAAAGTTTTCCTTCTTTGTTCCTATGTTCGAACTTGTGACCCCGGGGCTGGGCCATTTTTGACCCAGGGGCATCATATGAACAAACTTGGTAGAGGTCCACTAGGAAATGCTACATACCAAATATCAAAGCTCTACACCTTCCCGTTTAAGAGAAAAAGAAATTTAAAGTTTTCCTTCTTTGTTCCTATCTTCGAACTTGTGACCCCCGGGGCAGGGCCAGTTTTGACCCAGGGGCATCATATGAACAAACTTGATAGAGGTCCACTCTGAGATGCAACATACCAAATATCAAAGCTCCACACCTTTCGGTTTCAGAAAAGAAGAATTTTAAAGTTTTCCCTCTTTGTTCCCATGTTCGAACTTGTGACCCCAGGGTCTGGGCCAGTTTTGACCCAAGCAGCATCCTTGGAACAAACTTGGCAGAAGTTCACTAGGAGATGCTACATACCAAATATCAAAGCTCTATGCCTTCCCATTTAAGAGAAAAAAAAATTAAAGTTTTCCTTCTTTGTTCCTATGTTTGAATTTGTGACCCCCGGGACAGGGCCAATTTTGACCCCAATGGCATCATATGAACAAACTTAGTAGAGGTCTACTAGGCGATGCTACATACCAAATATCAAAGCTCTACGCCTTCCAGTTTCAGAGAAGATGATTCTTAAAGTTCTCCTTCTCTGTTCCTATGTTCGAACTTGTGACCCCCGGTGTGGGGCAAACTTTTGCCCCAAGGGCATCATATGCACAAACTTGGTAGAGATCTACTAGAAGATGCTACATACCAAATATCAAAGCTCCATGCCTTCCTGTTTCAGAGAAGAAGATTTTTAAAGTTTTCCTTCTTTGTTACTATGCTCAAAATTGTGACCCCCGGGGCGGGGCCAGTTTTGACCCCAGGGGCATCATATGAACAAACTTGGCAGAGGTCCACTAAGCAATGGTACATACCAAATATCAAAGCTCTAAGCCTTCCAGTTTCAGAGAAGATGGTTTTTAAAGTTTCCCCTCTTTGTTCCTATGCTCGACCTTGTGACCCCCTGGGCAGGGCCAGTTTTGACCCCAAGGACATGATATGAACAAACTTCGTAGAGGTTTACTAGGAGATGCTTCATGCCAAATATCAAAGCTCTATGCCTTCTAGTTTTAGAGAAGAAGATTTTTAAAGTTTTCCTTCTTTGTTCCTATGTTGGAAATTGTGACCCCCGGGGCGGGGCCAGTTTTGACCCCAGGGGCATCATATGAACAAACTTGGTAGAGGTCCACATGGAAATGCTACATGCCAAATATCAAAGCTCTACGCCTTCAAGTTTTAGAGAAGAAGATTTTTAAAGTTTTCCTTCTTTGTGACTATGCTCAAACTTCTGACCCCTAGGGCGGGGCCAGTTTTGACCCCAGGCGCATCATATGAACAAACTTGGTAGAGGTCCACTAGGAGATGCTACATACCAAATATCAAAGCTCTGTGCCTTCTAGTTTCAGAGAAGAAGATTTTCAAAGATTTTGCTTTTTTTTCCTTTTTGTTGCCATGGCAACCAGAGTTGTGGGTGGAATATAATTCTTTGAACAATTTTGGTAGAGCTTCGACCAAGGAACATCCCTGCCAAGTTTCATCATGATTGGCCCAGTGGTTTAGGAGAAGATGTTTAAAGAAATTGTTGACGGACGACGGACATAGGGCGATCACAATAGCTCACCTTTAGCACGTTGTGTTAAGGTGAGCTAAAAAAAAAAAACAGGAAGATTTCTTAAGTTGTCACTATGTAAGCCCATGTAAAACTTGTGACTCCTGCGGCGGGGCCAATTTTGACCCCAGGGCTAAAATTTTGGCCAGCTTGGTAGAGGCCCACTAGATATAGATACATGCAAAATTTAGTAGCTCTAGGCCTTATGGCTAGGTACAGGAAGATTTTTAAAGTTTTCTCTATATAAGCCTATGTAAAACTTGTGACCCCTGGGGCAGAGCCAATTTTGACCCCAGGGCTATAATTTGAAGAAACTTGATAGAGGTCTACTACATAAAGCTACATGCCAAATTTGGTAGCCCTATGCCTTATGGTTTTAGACAAGAAGATTTTTAAAGATTTCCAATATTTTTCAGTTTTGTTGCCATGGCAACCAGAGTTTTTGAAGAAATCAAATTCTTTCAAGAAATTCTGAGGAGGACCATGGCAGGATCATTTCTGTGAAGTTTCAGGAAAATTGGATGAGTAGTTTCAGAGAAAATGTTTGAAATAAAAGTTAACGCACGGATGGACGGACGCACGACGGACACCGGGCCATGACATAAGCCCGCTGGCCTTCGGCCAGTGGAGCTAAAAATTGTTTTCAAAAGATACAATCAATATACAAGAAGTCATTTCGTTGAAATGATATCCACCGCCAAAAAAAAAAAAATTTTTTTTTTTGATAGAAACATAATTATAACAGGTATTGTGTTTTGCATGTAAATGGCGAAAATATGCATTAAGTCCCCTTATTTCATTACACCCATGTGGCTTTCGTCCGATATCTTTGAGAAATGTACAATGTTTTCTGTAGCCATTTCCTTCAGAGTGTTTGAAAAATGACTCACATAAATTTTAAAAAGATCGATATGATAATATATCAATAATCTTTACCAGACGATAAAATTTTGGACTTATCCAAATTGAAAGCCAGTGCAGATGACAGATGACATGTAGCTAGATTGACAATTTCCTTTTCTGATAGGGTAGAAAAAAATGTTAAGAAAGGAGAAAATGCTATACAGTGTTTTCAATAGCCTTTTCCTTGAGTGTAAGCATTCTGTGTTAAAGGGTTAATGTATAGTGTATATTGATATCTGGTTTTCATCAGATATTTGTAAAAAATTAGCATACCGAATTACGCTAAATAATTCGGTGTGTGCAACAGATCTGATTTCATGCTTTAAAAAGTCAAGTCAAGAAACACATATAAATGAACCATGCTCTGGCAAAAGGATGCTTAATTTCATCTCTGCAATGCATTATACCAAGCAAGACATCGCATAAAAGACCCATAAAACCCATTTAGTCTGACAATTGATTGGATACACAGGTAGTATAGGCTTATTCTACCTGTGTATCCAATCAATTGTCAGACTAAATTAATTTAAATCATAGTTCCAAGACTGGATTATACAACAATTATTTCAAAATGGATTAAAGTTACAAGTAAGAATCACGTGTTAAGGTAATTGTTGAATAATATACCTTGAAAGGAAAACTAAATTTATCCATTCCAAAAACCTAGATCTACGTACAATATCGCCGGTAGATTTAACCAGAATTCCGCAAAACCAGCCACTCTACCAAACGATATAAAAGCAGGGTTTTTTTTCAGTCTTTTACGAAAGAAAGAACGGCTATGCCCAACTGTTTTGTTAAACTACCTGTATTGAAATCTAACTGCACGTATATCTTTCATATTTTAAACCATTACTCCTAATAATCTTTACATGTGACGAGCGACAGGAAGAAGGATATTTTATTTACAGCCACTAGTCGCCCTGTTTCAAAAAAAAAGGTTGACATTGCGAACGTCATCATATTATTCGTTGTAATACTTTAGAGAGCATTCATATTTTATTCTTGTTTCATAAACTCGATTGCATGCGACTGTTAGTAACTTTTGCCTGGTTCAAACGATTGTTTGTTTTCCCAACGATTGTCGCATGACTGATAAATGCACGTCCATTCCAAACCAGTATAATCCTACAATCACCAAAGTGAACAAATATACACCCAATTAAAAGTTTTTTTTTTACAACATATATCTGTTAAAAATACGACAAATCACCTAATTGATTACTTAGGGTAAACATCTTGATTTTCGTTCAAACAGGTGTTAGAGGTGTTAAATTACATCTTTACCAGAAAACAAAAGATTAGATTCTTCTGTTTTGAAAACATTTGCTGTCGACAAATTAAACGTAGCTCCTATGATGAGATTTGTTTTTGAAAGGTAGAAAACATTTAAGGAAAAAGAGAAAGTTTTCAAAAGTTTCCCTCTTCAAGGTCGTTAAAGCACAGGTTTGTGTGGTAAAGGGTTAAATCCTTTTCTCTTATTGTTTACTGTCAAACGGACATGTTATATACTGACGAAATGTCTTAAAAACCTATGCCCCTATCATAAGTTATGGATAATGTCGACATCATACAATGTATTTTTAGTTTAAATGCTGTGACCAAACATGGAATTACAAAGATATTTGCGGCTATTTTCATTTTTCGATTTCTCATAAATATGACATTATTCAAAGTATTTTTTCCTGTTACTTTGCCGATTTAGTCCGCACTGAAAGGCTTTGGGTACTTTAATTATAGCGAAACATAGGCTAGAATAAAACTGAAATTATCTCTCTTTCTCTTTGTATTCGACGCCACTTTCTGGTTTGTTTGTCGGGCATAACGACCAAAATACCGCGTTACTAAGGTGGACATGCCAAACTCGTGTTTGCAGAAAGGTCAATTGATCACATAGATTATCATTATGCAAAATCAGTGCTTGGAGCATATTTGAGAAAAAAAAACATCGAGTTGCAGACATCATATATTCCTGGGTATTTTTGTATGTATAAGTAGTAGGCCAGACTGCTGTAAAAAAAATGATACGGCTAATTTTATGAGGTTGAGGTGAAAGTTACCACTTTTTCCGTGAAAATACTTAAGGTTTTTGTCAATGCATGGGAACAGACTAGATCTATACTAAAACATTCAGAAAAAAAACCCTGCCATGATATAGAAAAACTTGCGTGTTTTGAATTTCTTAAATCCTACGTGTGATATGTAGAAACTTTCAGTTTTCCATTCCACTCTATTAAAAAAAAAATAAAAACATTGTGCCATGCTAAAATAAATGCGACGACCAGATTGGTCAAATACCGATTTCCACGGATCCGTGTATAGATCTCTTGGTTCTTTTACGTGCTCAGTGTAAAGCACCGGTGCATGCGATGCCACCTCTGGGTTTCTAACCAGTTCACCTCTTGTTGGGTGGGAAACACAAAGTGTCTCTGAGAAACATCTTAGCAGAGCGGTAATCGAACCCCAGACATTCGGACTGGTACCCCAACATGTTAACCATTAGACCACTGCTCCACCCAACCGCAGCACGAGGAGTTGAGGAAAAAGGAGGGAGGAGGTTGAAAACGAAAGGAGATCGAATAAATTATGAAAGAGGACATGTTGACTAGGCTACAATTCTTCAACAGTGAAAATCATCTACCAACCTGGTTAAGAATCCAGTAGTTTACATGTGATCTGTAGGCCTATTCCCAAAACGGAATACTCGTAGTTCTAGATATTGTTATTCACTCTTGCAAGTAACGGCGCTGAAAGAGCAATGCTAATTATCTTCCGCTAGGTGGCATTTTTTCAGATCTTTGAAGAGTATGACATGCGCAGACAACGCGTAATGAAGATGAACAGCCTTGGTTGCAGTGTACAGTTTTAAATCTAGATCTATACTCAAAATACATTTGGCCATATTATTGGAGAAATAGAGCATTCGAGGTGCACAGCAGCGCCTTCCGCCCATGTATTATCATTAAGTGTTGCTTTAAACCAAATAATTTGAAGTACAAACGTGAGCATGAAATTAGAATGCAGAGATCAAGCTGCATTTCTAAAGTGTTTTTCCCCTCCGAAACAATCTAGATCTATATTGCAAAGCGCATCCTATTTGATGTGAAAGAACTAGATCTAGATGTTTCATGCATGCCATTAGATCGTGGTAGAATCTGTTCTCACTCGTTACCAGACACACACAAAAAAAAAGACTCGCCCATATTGCAAGCATTTGCATGCGACAAACTGAATTTGTCTTAAATGGTGAGATTTGTCTTTGGACGGGAAGGAAGGGTACCAGCATTGTCTCCTTTTCCCAAATCGTTTTCAAATGCTTTTTTCTGCAGGGACGTTAAAACATGGGATTGTCTGGAAGAGTGTTTGAAGCTCATGAAAAATCAAAGTTTTGCTTTTAACTCTTTACCAAACGACAAAATTTTAGACTGGTCCAAATCGAAAGTATTTGCAGACGACAAATTAGAGATGGAAAAAAAAATGTAATTGATAGGTTAGCAAACATTGTGGGAATAGGAGAAATGCTGGTCAACAGCAATGTTTTCAAAAGCTTTCTTCCTCAGGTTCGTTAAAAGTCGGAATTGTGTGGTAAAGGATTAAGCAAAAGATATTAAATCTGAGATGCAAATGATAACTCAAATGTGACTCAAACGATAGGTTATGTATTTTTGATCGGTTATAAAACATTTCTCTAGAAAGGACAAAGTGCTGCTTACCAGTATTTTCTCATTTTCAAACAGTGTTTTCAAAAGTCTTCTTCCTCAAGGTCGTTGAAAAAAGGGTTTGTTTGATAAAGGGTTAAAGAGCACAACCTTACACACATTAAAACATTTCCTTCTAAAACAAAGGGTGTAATAGATCTTTAAGTTCAAATTAACCCCTGATGTTTTTTTCCACTTCACTTTATGACAATCAAGGGGCTCTTTTTCCGATTATATGTTCCCTATACTTAGTGATTTTCTAAAATACCACAATATGATTGAACTTTTTCACGTTCATCCTGTTCATAAATGAGGATTTGATTGGTTATCAGTGTAAGTTAACGGCAAAAGAATAGGGTTGCATTTAAATAAAGAATTTCATCAGTTATTGCTATTAGTCAATCAAAAATCCCAGTCCACAAATTTACCGTTGTCAATATGTAATCAACACGAGATAGCTCTTTTTGAAGAAACACACTTTGAAATAAATAGATAATTGGCTAAGTAACCATTTTTTAGGACAGTACGATTCTTTCAATCTGTAATCAAATAATATGTACAGGAGATTCCGAGAATCACCTGTATACACCACATAACATAATACATGTATAGTCTTTATTTGGCATATGAATTCTTCGCCAACACAATTAACAAAACCAATAAGCGCTTGCATGAGATGTGAAAAATCCAAGTACAGTTATAAAGAATAATGTGTCATATATGTGCGAGTCGGCAGTACATGAGGCAGTGAATACTAATATTCTACGAAGGAATATCGAAATTGTAAATAAGGATTACGTTGAAAACAAACGAAATTACAATTCAAAAGTCATCCTCGTTAACCCAGTTCCGATGTATTCCTTAAACTACATTCATCGCCCCTGGGTTATCTCGCGTATGTTTTCTCGTTCTTGTGAATTATTCATGAGACATTTTGATTGGTAATCTCAGTTTTTTAGTGAGAAAATTTAATCCGTTTTTATCAACCATATGCCATCATTTCTATTTTTACCTCGTCTACAATGAATCAAATCGCTTGTTTAAGGATACTTTAAATATGGCCGAGGCCGTTAACATAGTTGACAAAAGTTTAGAAAAAAACTTTCGGCATCACCCCGAAAGAGTTCCAGCTTAGTATATAAGGATTTGTAATGCCTGCTCTGGATTGTCGTAAGGCAAATGCCACAGAAGGAAAGCCCACCGGCGGCCGCCATATTCGTTGATAATGATAATGATGTGGGTTTTTCCCGGTTTATTCATATTAACGGAACAATGTGGTTATCCTCTACTACAAGAGAGTATCGTTTGGTATCGACAATTCGATTGGCTAACGGGTGTAATTCGCAATCTTATGAATATTCATAGAAACAACGTTTTCGCAATTGAATGTCCCAGGGGTGATGAATGGTAATACTTCACACCTGGGTTAACGAGGGTGTTCGAAAGTTAGACAGTACTAAAACTCGAGGCAGCAGAGCGCGCCTTTAGATATTCGACATTGCAGACGGTGTGGATTGGGATCTGACCGCATACAATGTGCAATCCGATCATCGACCCATTATGTCCAATTAGTTTACAACGCAAACAGTTCAAGTCGCAGTAATTACGTTTTAGGCCTATAGTGGATGTACACGAAATATGCATTATAAAAACCAAAAGAAATTTAGAACTACAAACTGTGATCTGCTAACCTACTTTCGGTTTCGTTTTGAACAAAGAACTACATGTTATGTCGGTGTTGCGTCATGTTATATTAGAAAGTTATGAGCACATCTGCAAACTGATCCCAAGATTTCGTTGCTTATAAACATTGTATGGAGTGAGTGCGTAAATTACGACCGCTGTCGCTTTGGCGCGCAGGGTACAATAAGATCAGACTGCACATACATTTATGAATACCATTTCTAATAGTCTGAATGAAATCCACTTTTGTCCAAATGTTTTTGAAAGTCATTTAATTGTACTCCCGGTCATGAGTGACGTGGGTCCATCTTGCTGAAACCAAATACTAGTAGATCTAGATTTACATGTATCTCCAATGTTAGTATTTTTTTCTTATGGTTGTAAGAATGAAATTATACCTTAGAATGCTCAGATAGCCTTCTTTATTCACGGTATCGGCACTGGTATTGTCATTGTGAAAAAAAAAAAAACATTTTGTTTCTTTATATTGAATTTTAACGCCGTTTTTACAGCTTAGGTCATATCACGGCGGTCAGTGCAGATAAGCACGTGTTTCCTGGCTTTCTCACACCACTACTGACTACTTTTCCTACACGCATCAGAGGTGAGAGGCGAAAAAGCGCCGGAAAGAAAGTTTGTATCATCCGGGTATCGAACCCGCAACCGCCAAGTCTAAAGTCAGTTACGTTAACCACTTGTTACAACTCGGCCGATTCCGTACCTACTTCTAACGTCGTCTGTATCAAGGGACATTCGGCAAACCTCGAGTGATCCGTGGATCAAATCCTTCGGGTGTGCAACGTATCTTCATATGCACATACACGGTACATTTCTCCGCCGGAAATACGTTGTTTTTACGCTCTTAAAATTGCAAGAATTCTCTTGAAAAAGAAAACGCGAGTCACAATTTTATTTTGAAATTTTTCTAAACACATTTCCGTTGAAAAACTGCTTGTACTTTCAAGTTTTAACGTGGATTATCAATTCCGTTAGAAGTTTCATCAACAGACTGATAGATATAAATAACTTCACCTTACTTGTTTATGTCATTGCTAATCGATTTACATGGGCGCCGCCATGTTTAAGATCATGTGATTGGTAGTTCAAATGGAAACTAGTCTGGTATCCTGCCGTACAAGAGTACGTCAGGCAAAGAGCAATAATGGCGGCCCCCGTTGGTAATAATGCAGAGGAGACGGGATATTGTTATTTCACATGATCAAATAGGATCATAGGCTGAATTCAAAACGGATTGCCTGCAATAAATTCATGGCAGTGAGTTTTTCTACATGTTCTAATTCAGCGAGAAAAACTACAGATCAGAAATGCTTCAAGTATCCGAAATGTCAGCGTCGAAAACAGGGCTACTTTTAAAATGATTCATAGTCAAATTTATATTTAAACCATACCCCAACTGCACGTTTTAGATTCTGTAATGTATTTTTTGTACAAAATTGATCTCATTTTAATAACTGATCAAACTGGATCACATGAAATTGGGGAAAACGGGGAAGCATGTAGGGGTACACTTGGGGACACCTAGGAGGCCGCCATTATTGCGCTTTGCCTAACCCGATAACGTAGTGGTAGGGGCAGGTAATCCAGACTAAATGGAAACCACCTTTATACGGACGAGGCTAGATGTAGTTCAAGTGTGACCCTGACCTTGGACCTACCTAAACAAATGATTCAAATGACACTTTAAATGGTAAAGGAGAACACTTGTGTAAAATTGTTTTTAAATCCATCGTTAAATGTAGAAGTTGTAGCTCGGACAAGCTCTATGTATGACAATTTTATTATTTGACCTTCAAGTGTGACCTTAATCTTGAACCTGCCGGATAAAATGTTTTAACTGGCACTTCCACACATGAAGCAGAACAATTGTGCCAAATTATTTTGAAATCCATCAATAAATTTAAGTAAAAGTTCTGGTCCAGAAAAATCTGGACCCGCGGCCACGTGACGCATTCATTTATGCACACACGCACATACGCCGGTGTGTCAACCGCGTCTAGGTCACCGCAAGCAGGCTCAACAGAAAAAAAAAAAAACATGTATGCACTCTTGGGGCCTTTTTTTTTTTAAATCTGATACTCATGAAACTTGGTCAGAATATTGTCTTGATAATATCTTGGACAACAAAACTTAGAAAAACCTTCTAGCACTCTAGAGGCCACATTTTCAGTCCAATACTCATTAAAGTTGGTAAGAATGTTTTATCTTTTGATCAGTGCCATCTCGTACAAGTTTGAAATTAGGTCATAGGTTCATAGGGACCCCATGAATTTCGAAATATCTTGAAACATACCTATCTATTTTTATGAAACTTTTCAAAGGCTTTTAAAATGACCCTACCGACTCTCACAGCGAAAAGTAGAATTTTTCTTCCACAAGCACATTTTGCCCATTCAAGTCGTGTTAAATTTTTGTTCTGTAGCTTAACTTTCTCCGACGGTTTCACTCAGTGAACTGAACAGCAAACCTAACTGGATCAGTGCATGCCGCCAGTGCCTTGATTTATTTAAATATGAGGCCCTGAAATTATATATTATCGTGCAAATAAATATAGATCTAAACCTTACCATATTGCTTTCGTCACCATCACACTTCTTCAAAGTCTTAAGTGATTTCCCACACTCTTGTATGTTGTCAGTTTTCTAAGATTAGGTCTCAATTTTATTTTCCGCATGGCTTCTTGTTTTATACCACTTCTGTTCAGATATGTGTTATAACCACCCAACACTTAGACTCGAAGGTCTTTCAGGGTTTCTTTTGAACTGTTTTTCGCTATGATTTCAGTTCGCCCAAAAATAGCTCAGTTGGATGTAGGGTACAGTTATAGAGTGGTAATTCTAAAGACATTGTGTCCCTTTGACCGTAAAACCTCATCAATTTGGGTCTGGCTTATGGAACTTAATCAGTTCATGCAATTTACCCTTCTTCATTTTATTGTTGTGTGTTATACAACATGATGTGAGCTATAGTTCAGACTCGGTTTCCGGAAAACATCTATGGTTGGGCGTGAAAAAGGAAACAAGGTGTAAACAAGTGCATGCAAGTCTCCGCTACTGAATCATTATAATAAAACCCGAATAAGCAAAATAAGAAATAAAGGCCTCAAAAGTTGGAGTTTTTGCTGTTCAAACAATAGAAGACCAGAGTAACTGTGCTTGGATGAGAATCGTTGTCATATACAAGATAGGTAAACCCTCTACTCGGTACAGCCTTCTCCCCTCCCACCGTTTTACAGTTGTTTTGTTCATGCATTTTAATAACATTGCGTTGAATGGCAAAAAGTCAAACTAAGTTATCAAAATTTCTGAGAAATTCAACTAGAGTTGGTAATATAATTAACTATGCAGAATTTCTATACAATAGCTGAAGTAATTTTTAAGATATTTCAAAATTCAGGGGGTCCCCATGAACTGTAAACTACCTTAGTACCTATCACGTTGGGTAAAAAAGTACGTCACTTGTACAAATCTTAGAAAAAAAAAACTTTATGGTCAAATTTTCTGTTAGATTTTATTTTGTCTTGATATTCCCAATAACTTCTAAATTTTATTTTGTCTTGATATTCCCAATAACTTCGAAATATTTGGCCACGTTGGTCCCTAAAGAAGCTCATTGAGACAAATCTTGGTAAAACCTTGTGTGCACTCAGTGAGAGAGATACTCTCGAAAATTTGTCAGAATGTTTGTCTTGATGATATGTTGGACACAAGTTCGAAATTTCCCTTTTGGACATTGACTTAGGTGTCTGGTTTATTATACATCTGTTCTGCATTCGTCTCATCAAGGTGCATGACATGTATAAATGTGAAATACCTTCAATATCGAGAAAGGATTCAAGAGTTATGGAGCATAGACAAAGTAGGTAACATAATATGCTTTTATCCCTTACTGTGACCTTGACTTTCAAGGCGAGTATGTGACCCCCCCCCTCCAAGGTCCTCTCATCGAGGTGTACACATGTGTTAAATACCGGTATTTTTAAAACAAGACCTTGGTTTCATGAGATATGGAGCAGACATAATTTGGGAGCATATGACTTTTGACAACATGCTGTGACCTTTGACCGCTTCTTGGAGCCTGTTTTCTGAAACCTTTGCTCTGCAAGTCATCTCATTAAGGTGCACACAGTTTTACAATATTTTGAAAATCAGACAAGGGGTTAAACAGATACTGAGTGGAAACAAACATATGGACAGGAGACAAAAGGCACAGCATATGTCCCTTCAAGCATATAAAAACTGCCAGACATGACAGCAATGTTTTTAACTTGTAAGTATTGCAGGAGACAAACAAGGGGTTTCTGTTTAACTCTTTACCACACGAAAAAAATGTGGATTGGTTCAAGTCGAAAGCATTTGTAGAGGACAATGCAATGTTGCTCAAATGTTGGAAGTTGTCTTTCATAGGGTTGAAAACAGTGTGGGAAAAGGAGAACATTTTCTCCCTTTCCCAGAATGTTTTTAAAAGTCTTCCTTCTGAGGGTGGTTAAAACTTGGGATTGTGTGGTAAAGGGTTAAAGATTGAAAATATCATGTGAAAAGAAGAAAAAACTAATTGTTAGTAATTTCTCCAATTCCTACTGTCTAAATGTATGGAATAGTTTTGTATGGGATAATTTACAGAGATACAGACAAAAGGTATCTTATTCAATACATAAATATAATAAATAATTTTGTAATGATGACGATGTACGTTGTACAAATCTGTTGAATAAACATTTGTGTGTGTGTGTCTGTCTGATTCAGTACATGGCTTGGACTTGTCATTTGCCCTCATTTGCCCTTTACCACATGATCCCGAGTTTTAATGACCCAGAAAAAGAAATCTTTTGAAAATATAGTAGGAAAACAGGTAAATGCTGATACCAAGTACTTTCTCCTTTTTTCAACAATCTTTTCTAACCATTTAAAGACAAATACGATCACCTGGGCCAAATTTGAATTGCCATCTCCAGATGTGTTCAATTTTGAAAAGTCTAACATGTCATTTGGTTAAAGAGTTAAGCAAGTGTCATTGTCCTAAAGTTAGTATATCCTATCAAATAATCTCTTTTCAAAGCCATTTAGCTCTTCACCAAACGACAAAGTTTTGGGATTTCCAAATTGAAAGCATTTGCAGACAACAATTCATAGGTGGCTGCATGAAATAGTACACATTGTCTTTGAAAGGGTAAAAAACACTGTGGTAAAAGAAGAAAATGGTTACCAGCATTTTTTTCTTTTCCCTTAACTTTTTCAAAAGCTTTCTTCCACAAAGTCATTAAACCTCAGGATAGTGTTGTAAAGGCTTGACCCTTTACCACACAATCCGAGTTTTAACAACCCCAAAGCAGAAGCCTTTTAAAAACATTGTGGGAAAAGGAGAAAATGCTGGTAACCAGCATTTTCTCCTTTTCCTACTTTGTTTTCTATCTCATCAAAAACATAAATCATCATTTCTGCTACATTTAAAGTCATCTGAAAATACAATGTACTTTAAATTTGCTTGTGTCTAAAATATTGTCCTTTGGTACATAGTTAAACTTTATACCACACTATGAAATTCTATACTGTATTTGTATAATGTAAAGTTAAATGTAGTCCAAATAACAGGTTTAAATTTTGAATGGGTGGTAAACATTTTGAACGAAAAGAGAGAAATGCAAGTTAACAGCATTTCTTGTGATGTTTCGGGGTAACAAAAACACAGAATTGTTTGGTAAAGGGTTAAACCAATTCTTGTTTAATTCTGGTCTAAATATACATATTTCCACTGTAAAATGAAAAACTTGTTTATTTTGTATATCTTAAACTCAAGTAGAGGACAATGTGGCTCGAAGATCAGGAGGCACTGAATGTACAATATGATCTTGATGTGGAATGGCCACTAAAACTGCTTAAATTGACTATGGCACTGAAAAAGCTAGTTCTTCACCAAAAACCAAAATTTTGGACTTGTCCAAATCCAAAGCATTTGTTGAAGTTAAACTCTTCCTAAATGACAAATTTTAGACTCTTCCAAAATCCAAATTTAACATCTGCAGATGACAAATTCAAAATTGGTACAAATAAGCTTAAGATCTCTGATAGGGTAGAAAACATTGTGGAAAAGAGAGGAAATGCTGGTATTCTGCATTTCTCCTTTTCCCACGTTTTCAAAAGCTCTCTCCTTCAAGGTCATTAAACTCTCAATTGTTTTGTATATGGTTGAATAGGGGCTCAAATCTTGTGATGCGTCTTTGAAATCATTGTGGAAAAAGGAGAAAATGCTCGCTACCAGGACTTTCCCTGTTTCTCCACAATGTTTTAAAAAGCTATCTTTCTTATGTTGTAAATGTGTGGTCGAGGGTGAAAGTAGCTCAACAATCATTTTTGTTTTGAAAGGACAGAGAATTTCTTTCATAATACCTCAAAATATCATTTTCTTTTTATTTGATTAACTCTTTACCACACAATCCCGTGTTTTAACGACCCTATGAAAGAAGCCTTTTGAAAACATTGTGGGAAAAGGAGAAAATGCTGGTAACCAGCATTCTCTCCTTTTTCCCACAATATCGCCTACCCTATCCAAAACAGAAATCATCATTTGAGCTACATTTAATTCGTCATCTGCAAATCCTTTCTATTTGGACCAGTCTAAAATTTTGTCGTTCGGTAAAGAGTTAAGGTGATTTCTGAAGTAACATACAGAAATACTTGTTGTACCACAAAATTTCAAAGTTTTATTTCACAATGTACTTAGATCTAGAGGCCTCCAGCCTATCTTACAAAATACATTGTAGCAAATTATAAAAATCTGAGTTGTCATTAAAAATGGACACAAAAACATTACTAATATGGGTACGATTACGAGAAAAGAAAATTCTGGACTTGCCTAATGTTGAGTAACATTATATATTTTGGACTCTGTCACTTTCAGGATATTTTTCAGTGAAATGTCTGTCATCAGGGACAGGGTATCCACTATCCCTGAAAACTTACACACAGCACTAGGTACAAAGTATCCTTGTGACTCATTTAGTGAACCCTTCACCAAACAATCCTGTATTTGAAAGACCTTGAAAAAAAAAGCCTTGAAAACACAGCAGGAACAGGAGGTAACCAGCATTGCCTCGTTTTCCCTTAATGCATTCTGCTCTCTCACAGACAAATCTTGACATTTGAGCCTAATTTAATGTCTGCAAATGCTTTGAATTTGGATAAGTCTAAAATTTTGTTGTTAAGGGAAAGAGCTAACCTTTTCCCATACAGTCCTGAGATTTAATGACCTTGATGAAGAATGCTTTTGAAAACATTGTGGGAAAAGGAGAAAATGCTGGTAACCAGTTGGTTCTTCTTTTCAAACAATTTTTTCTACCCCATCAAGTACAAATTCCATCATTTGAGCCAGATTTAAACTGTCATCTACAAATGGTTTGTATTTGGACAAGTCTAAGATAGATCTTGTTGTTTGGCAAAGAGTTAAGACCTATCACCTCAGTTTGCAATCCTGTGAGTGTAAGGGCTCACATCCACATAGGTATATCATATGGGCACTATTTTCTGTCGGTATTATACTTTTTTTCGCCTCTTAACTATTGACAAGATGACAAAATTTTGCACCAGTTGAAACTGAAAGCATTTGCATACGACAAATTAAATGTGGTTAAAATGATAGGAATTGCCTTTCAAAGGGGGTAACAACATTAGGGGAACAGGAGAAATGCTGGATACTAACATATTCTCCTTTTTCCACAATGTTTTCAAAAGCTCTCTACCTCAGGGTTGTTAAAACACGAGATTATTTTGTAAATTTTAAGTTAATAAGAAAGCCGTATTTGCACTGGATTGCTCATCTTATCTATCTAATGGTGACTTAAAAACATTTTTCCCAATATCTGACCTAGTGACCTACATTTTTGACATGAGGTGAACTCTTTGTGATATTATCAAGACAAAGTCTCTGAAAGTTTCAGGAATCTGGAATTTGGGATACAAGTAATATGACCTCTAAAGTGCAAACCATTGGGATAAAAGTAATATGGCCTCTAAAGTGCAAACCATGTTCATGGAAGATCTGACCTACTGTCCTTCTCTGACTGAAGAAAACCTGTTTTCAAGCCATTTGATATTATATCAAGACAAACATTCTGACTTCGTTTCATGAACATTGGAGAGAAAATATGGCTTCTCGAGTGCTCACAAGGTTTTTTCCAAGACTTGGTTTCATGACGTACTTTTTGATCCGAAGGGACTAAATTTCTGTCTCATAATCTAGTATTTATCATTTTGGCAATCCTTCTGACCATGTTTCATTAGAAGTAGACTGAAAATAAGGCTTAATTCCAAAGCACTCATAAGCCTTTCCTAAGATATCACCTATTGACTAAATTTTTGAGGTCAACTGACCCATTCTGAACTTTTCAGAGACAGATAAATATTCCATGCACATTTCATGAGCATTAGACCAAATATGTTTTTCAAGTCAACAATGTTTTTCAAAGATGTGACCAAAAGACCCATTTAATAATCCAAGATGACCCATTTTTGAAAGCGTCCGAGATTTTATCAAGGTAAGCAGTATTTGACTAAATCTGTGGCTTCTAAAGCCTCAAAAATAATGACACATAATGGACACAGCATGATCACAAAAGCTTGCCTTATTCCAGTGCTCAGCTGAGCTAAAAATAGCTAAGCAATAATTTAGCAGTAGTACTCTTTGCTGTTAGTAAAATACTGCAAAATAGTGACATAAAATCAAAGTGTCGAAAGCACTGGTGTTGCATTTGTCAAGGGAGTCATTGTGTGGAATTAATATTTGAAAAATAAACCACAACAATAGTTTCAAAATATTCACATGGTGTGAAGTGATGGTCGTAAGTCGGGTGTCATTTTAGACTGTTTCCTTTAATTAGTTGTTAATTTGCTGGTCGTTATACGGAATAGTGGGTGCCCGTTTTTACGGGAGGCAAATCAATGGAAATAAAGAACACAAAGTTTGGTTCTGGAAAAAAGGGGTCGTAATAGCGGGTTGCCCGTTTTACCGAGAGGTCGTTAGGTGGGGTTTTACTGTATATAATGGACAAATGCTACAAAAACAAGAAGTTTCCACTGGTATAACCAAATGATGCAGTATCATTGACCATTTCTTGACATGCCATGACTTGTACAAATAAAATATAGGAAAATAATTAAAGAAAATAAATATTTCTTTTTAAATTACATGCATGTATATGGAAAACATAACAAGGTCAGAAAATTCTTGAATCGAGCAACTGATCCCATGATTCTGTATTGCCCATCTGCTCATTAAAAACAAGTTTGAAAATGTTACCAATTTTGAAACAAATGGCAAAAATTTGACAACTTTGCTCAGAGACCTACAGTTGATGCTGAATCAGAGTTCAAAGCTATTGCTAACAAGAAGGAACCATTGCAGTAAAAGGATGTGACCACTGACAGAAGGGCAATTTTTGACCCTGAGGGTAATGTTAGAGAACAACTTTGACACATCTTTGACCCCAAGGGCAAATTTTAACAAACTTGATAAGCATCCATTAGATTTTGATGCTATACATGTTAACAAAGTATCAACACTCTAGGCTTGTGTACAGAAATCAAATGACTTTGATTGAGAAGTTCCTAGAAAATTCCATACTAGGTATCAACACTCCCTGCTAATGGTTTCAGAACAAAAACCTGTGTACAATGTTCCCCCATATGACTCTATGTAAAACATAACTCGGGTTTGAATCTCAACTTTCATAAAATTACCGGTAAACACCTCTGCTGACATTGACATATTAAGCCTAGTTTCAGAACTGCCTAAGATTCTGAAAGGGAAATTTTTGCATTTTTCTTTTAACCCTTTACCGGACCCGAGTTGGGTTGAGCCTGTTTTAAAGACCACAGGAAAAAAGTTTTTGAAAAAATCACGGGAAAAGGTAAAAACACTGGTAACCAGCATTTTTCTCCATTTCCCACAATGTTATCTACCTTTTCGAGGACAAATTTCAATATTTAAGCTACACTCTATTAAATTTTGTAGTCTGCAAATACCTTCAATTTGGACAAGTCCAAGTATTTGTGGTTTCGCAATGAGTTAAACACCAGACCTACTTGAGAGTATTTTGGTGAAAGGACCTTTAGAAACAACTTTCTCGTGACCATTTGATAGCTGCATGAACACCAATTTGAAGATGATTGGCAAAAAGAGTTTCTGAGAAAGTCTGTAAAATTGTCAGCTCTTTACCAAACAACACAATTTTCAACTAGTCCAACTATAACCCTTTACTACACAATCTGGAGTTTTTAGTGACCCTGAAATAGAAGGCTTTTGAAAACATTGTGGGAAAAGAAAAAAATGCTGGTAGCTGGCAACATTTATTTTGTTGGCTGCAAATGCTTTCAATTTGGTCAAATCCAAAATTTTGTCAATTGGTAAAGAGTTAACTTTAGAATCTGCATGCATCAATTAAGATTTGGTTCAAAAGATGGAATTTCTCTGCGAAAGGGAAGAAAGTATTGTGGGAAAAGAAGAAAATGATGGTTAGCAGCACAATCATTGTTTTCATCAGCATTTTTTTCTTTAGAATTGTTACAAGACAGGATTGTGTGGCAGACAGTGTCACAGATATCTCTCCTTGAGTATGGCCTGCATGCTTGGGTGAGCTTATAAATCACTAACCCTTTACAACATCTAAATATCACACTGACACATCAGCAATCGATGTCTTTGTTCAACATTCTGACAGAAGAGTTATATACAGCATGAGAATTTTCACAACTTACCATGTTTTCTGGACTTCTTTGAAAATATACATAATCAAAGTACTGAAAGTACTGACAGACTAGCGAATTTGATTGATTGATTGTTTGTATGGTGTTTAACCCTGTTTTCAACATTATTTCAGTTATGTAGCGGTGGACAGTGTACATATGCATGCTTTCCTGGAGTTTCTTTTACCAGTACTCCAAAAAGTATGAATCCTGTTGCAATGACTATCATCAATCCTCGGGAAGAAATCTGCTGAGTCGGGGATCAAACCAGTGACCTCCTGTTCCCAAGTCCTGTACACTACCGACTGAGCTGCTATAACTATAATCAAGTTTAAGCTTAACCTTTAACCGGCCAAAAATGTTGAATGAAACTTTCAAGCCGATGATAAACAACTGAATATTGCTATTTCAAAGTTACATTTTGGAGAAAATAATATATCCTCTTATCGGACAATGTAGATCCAAGATCAGACCGCATGCTCTGTGCAGTCTGATCTTACTCCACATTGTCCGCAAAACGTCACAGAGTTGCGGTAGTGCTGGTAAAAGAAACTCCAGGAAAGCATGGATAGGTGCTCTGGCTGCCGCAGTATCATTGAAATAATGTTGAAACGGTGTTAAACACCATGCAATCAATTAGTCAATATCCAATAGCACAAGATGTAGTTAACTATTTAACTCTCTTTACAAAACAAAAAATTTTACACTAGTCCAAATTCAAAGCTGTTGCAGACCAGAAATTAAAAGTGGCTGAACTGATGAAACCTGATTCCAAAAGGGCATAAAACAATGTGGGCCAAGGAGAAAATTATGGTTACCAGCATTTTCTCCTTTTCCCGCAATGTTTTCAAAGGGATTTTTCCCCAGTATCGTTAAAACTTGGGATTGTTTGGTAAAGGGTTAATATTCAAGACTACAATAATAGTTTAACATAACAGTTTAACTGTACACAATGATCTAAATAATGAATGACTTAAGGAATGACAAGGGTTCCCTGTCCAGTGAGGGTTAATATAACTGGGATTTGCTGCAAGTTACCTAGGTGTACCTATTAATAGATTCTTTCATAATGTTACAGTGGTGTAGGAAAAAGTGATTCTCTGCTTTGCATAGGTCACTTAATCTACATATAAGCAAAGATCTTGTACCTTGTAAATGACATCTTGTTCAGTTTATTACTTCGTACGACATGTTCAAATCAGAGTGGTAGAGATTTAGTGGTTTTTGTCAAAATTGTCATATATAACAGACTTAAGATTTGTAACAGAAAGAAGTATTTTTCTCTGAGGCAGTATTTGGCAACTGTGGGGTTTTTTGTTTACTTTGACTGTAGGTCATTCTTGATGCCTATAGACTAGCTTCGCTAGTCTAAAAATTATAAGCCATGCTCTGTGAAAAGGAGGATTACTGCATGAAACTTCACTATTGGTCAATTTTCTGTACTTCCATGGAACAGTCTACCCCCGTAAGTCAGTTATTAAAAACAAGAGGGCCATGATGGCCCTGGATCGCTCACCTGAGTCAATAGGCGAAATTTCACCCCAAGGTCATAATGACCCAATTTAAAACTCATCTGAGATATTATTAAGACAAACATTCTGACCACTGGCCAGGTCAATTGAGCTGAAAATGTGGCCTCTGGAGTGTCCAAAATGTATTTCTTCAATTTGACCTTGTGACCTAGGTTATGATCCTATGTGACCATATTTCAAACTCATCAAAGATATCAAGACAAACTTGTTAACCAAGGTTCAGGTGAATTGGGCAAGAATTGCTGCCTCTAGAGTGCCCACAAGGTATTTCTGTGATTTGACTTAGTGACCGAAATTATGACCCAATGTGACCCAATTTCAAACCCATTCAAGATATAATCAAGTCAAATATGCTGACAAATTTTCAGGTCAGTTGAGCAAAAATTGTAGCCTCTAGAACGCCCACAATATGTTTCTTGAATTTGACCTAGTGACCTAGTTTATGACCCTATGAGACCCAATTTCTGATTGATCCGAGATATCAAGTAAAACATGTAAACCAATTTTCAGGTTAATTTTGCTAGAATTGTGGCCTCTAGAGTGCCCGTAAGGTAATTGTTGAATGTGACCCAGTGACCTTGTTTTTGACCCTATGTTACCCAATTTTAAAGTCTTTCTAGATATTACAAAGACAAATACGCTGACCAATTTTCAGGTCAATTGAGTAAGAATTGTAACTGCTAGAGCGCCCACAAGATATTTCTTTAAATTTGACCTAGTGACCTAGTTTATGACCCTATGTGACTCAATTTTGAACTCATCCAAGATTTTATCAAGACAAACATGCTAATCAATTTTCAGGTCAATTGATAATATCTGTAGCCTCTAGTGCCCACAAGGAATTTTTGTAAGTTGATCTAGTGAGACCTAGTTTATGACCCCAAGGTATTTTTTTAATTTGACCTAGTGACCTAGTTTATGACCCTAAGTGAGCCAAATTCAAACTCGACTGAAATTTCATCAAGACAAACATTCTGACCAATTTTAAGGTCAATTGAGTAAGAAATGTGACCTCTAGAGTGTCCACAATGTATTTCTTTGATTGGACCTAGTAACCTAGTTTATGACCCCAGGTGAGCTGATTTCAAAGAAATCAGAGATTTCATTAAGACAAACATTCTGACTAATTTTCAGGTCAGTTGAGCAGAAAATGTGGCCTCTAGAGTGCCCACAAGGTATTTCTTTAATTTGACCTGGTGACCTAGTTTATGACCCTAGGTGACCCAAATTCGAACTCATTCAAGATTTTATCAAGACAAACATTCTGACCCATTTTTAGGTCATTTGAATAAGAAATGTGGCCTCTAGAGTGTCCATTAGGTATTTCTTTAATTTGACCTAGTAACCTAATTTATGACCCAAGGTAACCCAAATTCAAACTGATCTAAGATTTCATCAAGACATACATTTTGACCAATTTTCAGGTCAACTGAGCAAGAGATGTGGCCTCTAGAATGTCTACAAGTTATTTCTTTCATATGACCTAGTGACCTAGTTTATTGTCCCAGGTGACCCAAATTCGAACTCGTCCAAGATTTTATCAAGACAAACATTCTGACCAATTTTCAGGTCAACTGAGCAAGAAAAGTGGCCTCAAGTGTGCCTACAAGGTATTTTTTTTAATTTGACCTAGTGACCTAGTTTATGACCCCAGCTGACCCAAATTCCAACTCATCCGAGACTTCATCAAGACAAACATTCTGACCAATTTTCAGGTCAATTGAGTAAGAAATACGGCCTCAGAGTGTCCACAAGGTATTTCTTAAATTTGACCTAATGACCTAGTTTATGACCCCAGGTGACCCAAATTTGAACTCCTCCGAAATTTTATCAAGACAAACATTCTGACCAATTTTCAGGTCAATTGAGCACGAAATGTGGCCTTAAGAAAGTCCACAAGGTATTTCTTTTACCTAGTTTATGACCTCACTGGCCAGGTGACCCAAATTAAAACTCATCTGAGATTTCATCAAGACAAACATTCTGACCAATTTTCAGGTCAATTGAGTAAGAAATGTGGCCTCTTTAATTTGACCTAGTGACCTAGTTTACGATCTCAGGTGACCCAAATTCAAACTCATCTGAGATCTCATCATAACAAACATTCTGACCAATTTTCAGGTCAATTGAGTAAGAAATGTGGCCTCTAGTGTGTCCACAAGGTATTTCTTTAATTTGACCTAGTGACCTAGTTTATGACCCCAGGTGACCCAAATTCAAACTCATCTGAGATTTCATCAAGACAACCATTCTGACCAATTTTCAAGTCAATGGAGGAAGAAATGTGGCCTTTAGAGTGTCCACAAGGTATTTCTTTAATTTGACCTAGTTTATGACCTCAGGTGCCCCAAATTCGAACTCATCCAAGTTTTCATGAAGACAAAAATTCTGACAAATTTTCAGGTCAATTGAGTAAGAAATGTGGCCTCTAGAGTGTCCACAAGGCAAATGTTGACGACGGATGACACACGATGGACGAAGCATGATGGACATCGGACAACCACAAAGCTCACCTTGAGCACGTTGTGCTCAGGTGAGCTAAAAAGTGGCTATTAGGGATCCATAATTATATGAAGAAGTTTTGCTCGGTATAATGCATCACAGAGATCAATTAAGCCCTTCTTTGCCACAGCATGGCTCATATATATTTCGTTTTTATCTTGTGCTCTTTTTGTATTATATCTTCTGCTCTTTTTGTACAATTCAATAATACCATAACTTTATTGAAGTATCAGGCCACCGGTCAATATACAAAGTACAACTATTCACATGTACTTAAAGAGAAACATTAAAGGCATACATACATGTATTTTTATAACAGTTATGAACAGGTAAATTCTAAAACTGAAAGTTACAGAAATTTTCGTTGGTAACAAGTGCATTTCTTCAAGAATATCTGTCCTTGGTTTAAAAGCATCAACTAATTACTTTTATATTTTAAATAATACAGACTCTTAATCAAAGACTGAATAACACTCAAAGAAAAAAATGAAATTCCTCTTCAGTAAGAAGTATAATTTCGCTTTCATGTATTGAAAAAATAATAATAATAATTCTATCCAAAACAAAGTGTCTACCCTTTTCTATCATTAGGTCGTGTGATGAAAATCTGAAATTTGACAATGTTTAGTTGCATATGTAACTCAAGTTTGTGTTAACCCTTTACCACACAATCCTGACTTTTAATGACCCGGAGAAAGAAAGCTTTCAAAAACACTGTGAGAAAAGGAAATGGTAACCAGCATTTTCTCCATTTCTAACAATGTTTAAGTCAATTTCATTTAGTGGTCTGCAAAAGCTTTCATTATAGACCTGTCTGAAATTTTGTCATTTAGTAAAGACTTAAGATAAAATTTAAAATGTTTATAAATGTTTGTACAACAGTTCAACACATTTCAAGCTAAGTAACTTCATTTTTCAATCAGATTATTATGATAGAATCCACTCTCCTTTCCTATTGACCAATAAACCTAGCCTATGCTAATTATGGATGTATACCAAAGGCAAACATTGTGGATCTGACCAGATACTTATAATTCTCTTTAGCAGCTAATCTATGCCTGTAGTGTTTTCTATTGTCAACTGTAATAGGCATATGGCTTCGACCCATTTCCACACAATCCCAAGTTTTAATGACCCTGGGAAGATGAACTTTTGAAAACATGGTGGAAAAAGTAGTAAATGCTGGTGACCAGGATTTTCCCCTTTCCCCCAGTGTTTTTCAAACTTTCAGAAATAAATCCAGTAATTTGAGCCACATTCAATTTGTTGTCTGCAAATGCTTCAATCTGGACAAGTTTATCATATTGTAAGAGTTAATAAAGAGTTAAAGAGGAAATTAGCAAACACTTGAAGGAACAAAAACCTTTCTTGAATAATTGTTTCATACATTGACAGAATGAGAGCCGATGTTTGATGCAAACAACTATTATTGCTCTTTTTCCCTTACATGTTTCAACAAAATGAAACATTAATTCAAGCAGCCATAACATACATCCTTGGCTGTGCATGAATGTTGAACGCATTGTGGGAAAAGGAGCAGTCGCTTCTTACAAGCAATTTCTCTTTTCCGATCAATTCAATTGATTGATCATAAAACTGATTTGTTTGTATTGGAGTTTAACACCATTTTAACAGCTCAGGTCATATCATGGCAATCAGTGATGTGCCCAGGTGTTTCCTGACTTTCTCACACCAGTACTGACAAAACTTTCTTTCCAAAGCCACTAACAACTTTTCTCACATGCATCAGGTGAGAGGCGAAAAATTGCCGGAAAGAAAGTTTGCCTCAACCGGGTATTGAACTCGCAACCACCAGGTCACAAGTCAGATACACTACCCACTCAGCTACCTGGGTGGGCTGATTATAAAATCAAATAAAAACACATTTTCCTATACTTAAAATACCTTTGTATTACTTCTGGGATTTTTTTATATATACAGTATCTAAAACAGCCTACCGCTAAGGATAACACACCAGTTTAAAGGTTGACATGAATTTTTCTATTGTTTTAGTGTCTTAACCCTTATGCTGCTAAGCGTGACTTAGTGACCTTTTGCTGAAAGTGTAGATCAAGATCAGACACTGCAAATAACATGAAGTCTGATCTTGGATCTAGCATGTCCAATAAGAAGATATTTCTCCTCCAAAAGTAATTTTGAAATAGCAAAATTTGTGTTTTTACTATTGGTTTGAAAGTTTTATTAATCTTACTCGGAAGGATAAGGGTTAACCTATTCAAAAAAAAAAAAAATCTTTTATTCAATTCAAAGCAATATGACAGGTTTTGTGAGGCTAGAAGATCTTCTGCTACTAATCATCTATAGTTCAAATTTGATTGTTGCCTAGGGCATCAAGTTTTTGGTTAATTGCCCTTACTACTGCAGGAAAGTCCAACCACTGAGTACACTAAATCTCATTATCACCTGAAATGTGCTGCTACCACAGTATAGAAAAATTTTCCCTTTGAACATTGCAATCAACATTTCACTCATAAGAAATGATAATGAAATCTGTTCTTGATACAGATGCTAGTCAACATTCCTCCCTTTGCAAAATTGCTTTTTCCAAATATGTACTGTTGGTCTCCAAGGTAACATACAAGGCATAAGGTAGAAATTTCATATTTTCTATAGAGTTTCCAGTAGAAATATTTAATCTTTCAAATCATAAGGTAATTTCAGCAGTGAAAAGAAATAAAGCATCAGCAATTATACTGAAAAAAGAAAGAAGTTTTGTGTAAATGCACATTCTGAATATACCACTTATCTGGTCTCATGTCTCTTACCAACATGTTCTCACTGAAATACCTCTGTAATTTCTTGAATTTCACAAGAGCTTCTTACCATTGCCAAGATAAGTTCTCTGATTGGTCTGTTTCTGATCTTCCATTCCATCAAAGCATGATAAACCTGTTGTGCCACATTCTTTGGATGATCAATACAAATCTGCTGCATTTCTGTTTCCTTCAATCCCAATCTAATACAAAATAACCAGTACTCTTCCCCAATACACTTGGACAGTTTTGTCATTTGCCGTTCACTCAGGCTGTAATATTCATCATGAGTTATCTTACTCTTTAGTTCTTCCACATCTTTCTTTTCTTCTTCACTTTCTTCCTCTGCAATGATTCGAAAGAAATTTCTGGTATCACACTTTGCATCATTCATTGCATCATAAAGTATTTTACAGCAGTTTCCTTTCTTTTTCCATTTATGCAGTATATGGTATACAAGATTTGTTATTGGTCGAGGATGATCCAATTTCACTTTATTCAACTCGCGCTCTCGTATCTGGAGCTTTTGAGCCAGGTTTTGATATTCATCTATTTCCTCTGCTAGGTTTGCTAATATAGCATCAATTGGGAGCTTGAGCAGAAGTTCAGCTTGTTCAGCATTATAATCAGTGGCCAGAGAACTGCCACTTCCACCAACTTCTCTGCCAGAGAACCAGTATTCTTTTACTTCTTGTGCTTTCACAAGGTTATTGCAAAATGGGCAAGTCATTTCCTCTTTCAAATCAAGATTGCTGACACTAAGCAGGTTGCACATGTTTTCAGGTTCCTTTTCAAATGGAACTTGAGATGGACAATGTGGGCATTTGATCATGTAGTCGAACAGTTCAGTTTTATCCGCACTGAAGTAATCCCCACCATGGATACTGAATACCTTTATAATCAGTTTTTCTAAATCTTCTTTTAACCTCATACAGCATGCAATTCTATCCTCAGGTTTCTCATTTGTGCTTATGAATGAGACTCTCAGGTGGATGATATTGTCTACTGACCACAAAGTAAATCTTCTTGTCGGAGTCAGTTCAAATGTTCCTATACCATAGAACAGACAATCTTTGCCTTGGACACGTGCAATTGGCATCTCCCTTATACAACTAGCTAATATGCAGTGAAAAACAAAAGGAGGCAGAAACCCTTTCTTGATATAGATGCAAAGTGTTGGCGGTGTTATCTGTCCACATCCAAAATATGTTTTCAAATCCTCTTCTGTTGGCCTCTTGCGTAACATACATGGCATTATGTAGAAATCTTCCTTTTCAACAGATGTCCCAGCAGAGCATACTTGAGTAAAAACCCTCTGTTCAGTTTGCTGAGATATTGTTGGGCTTGAGCTATCAACTTTATTCAAAAAAATTACTGGTTTTGCAATGACATCCAAATGCTCCATATACTTTATAATCTCTTGTTTATGTTTTCTAATTTGAGCACCATCTAGCAAGGCATCAATAAGGTCTGGACTGAGTTTTGCGAATTTTTTGAAATCTCTCCAGCCTTGCAGTTTTTGATTCATGCATTGTTTGTGGGTAACAAACAGCTTGAATACATTTATAATCCACTGTGGCGTGAGAATTATCATTTCATTGAACCCTTCTATATCATAGTATATGAGATTGCCGAATGCATGCTGAAACTTTAAAAATAACTGTATTTCTTTTTTTTCGAGAAGTTTGTATTCTGCTTCCTCGTTCACATTAACAAGGTCCCCAAACTGCATTATTTCTTGATTTTGTGTCTTCTTTTCAAAGACAATTTTTTCCAGAGGAATAAATGCTGCAGGTACTTTTTCTTTCCAGAACGGCTTTTTGCTTGCGATATTATACATTTCTTCTCTGATTTCAAGAAAGTCCCGTTCTTCCCCATCTTTTTGGACAAAAAACCTCCTTGGGTGAACTAGATCCATAACATCTGTATTCATAAAGGATTCCAAGGCCTGATTGAAGTAACTGTCCATATACTGCTCATAGCTTTTGCCGTTCAAGTGTTTCTTTGTTACTTTATCCTTATGTGTGCCAATAAGCACTATTGTTGGTTTGTATTGATCTCTTTCAGAGGCACTTTGACTTGTTTTCAGTTTTTGCTGTGTGTAGACAAAGATACTTTTCATCCAGAATTTGAAAGCATCCAAACATGTGAATTTTTCCATTGTATTTTCTAAGATTAGGTTTCCAAACATTTCAGGAAAGTCCTCACTGCCAACTTCTGTTACCTCATCAGTGAGATTTTTACTCAGATCAAGCACAAGAAGATAAATTGACCTTGCGTTCAGAAAGAAATGGTGTGTTGAATAGTAGACTGATTGACCTGCGAAATCCCAAATTGTCACAGAAGGCCGCAATTTAGTCACCTTTGGTTGTCTAACAATATCCTTCAGTTTACCATAGTAATCTTTGTCAGCTTGCATTCTTTTACCAATTTTCTCCTGAAAATCATCAAAACTTCTCCTTTCTTGTTTATGTATTTCTTGAGGAGAAGGAACGATAGAT
The DNA here is from genome assembly GCA_945859785.2 of Tridacna gigas. Taxonomy (NCBI): domain Eukaryota; kingdom Metazoa; phylum Mollusca; class Bivalvia; order Cardiida; family Cardiidae; genus Tridacna; species Tridacna gigas. Next base: position 27,757,959 of record OX244030.2, read on the forward strand.
TCTTGGCTTTTCTGTTCAACAATGGTGTCAGGTAATTCAAAAGATGGTTCTCTTTCAGTCTTTCTTGGAAACTTAGTCACAAGCTCTTGTAACCGCTCATGAAAATGGGGTTGTGCATCATTACTGTGTATGACAATCCAATCTTTATTTTCCTCAACTTCACAAGACTTTAGAAAGATATCAATTCCAACTGTACTACCAGGGGGTTGCGAGGCATCCATCTTACATAATCGTCTTACAAGTGTTGTCTTACCAACTTTATACATTCCTACCACCATGAGCCGAATATGCTTCGACTCTTCAAAGCCTTCATTCAATAAATTGAAATACACTTTAAGCATTTCGTCTGTGAGTTCCATATCCATGGCCAATGAAGGATAGTCTTTAAGGACCATCTCCATGTAACTCTCACTGACTTCTTTCCCAAGTACATCAGGATCATCTCTTATGAACAAAAAACAACGAATGGCTTGTTTCATCAAGTGAACTGGAATTCCATTTCGATATTCAAGAATTTTTAAAAACTCAAGACAAACCTTAAATATACCAGCATTATTCCTTACTTTTGACAAAGTTAATACTTTTGACATCATCTCTTTAATAGTGATTATCTCTGTATTCTCTAACACTTCAGCAAGCTGGTGAAAAATAGTCATAATCTTTTTGGCTCTTGCAGTGGTCTCACCACCACCACTCTTTCCTGTTTGATTGCTGGCCATGACAGAGGATTCACCTGCAAATATCAGTTATATTATCATATAATATATGCATCATTCCAGATAGGATATAATGAAACATACATGAAATGGTGATTTTCATCCAGTTTAGATAAATTAGTTTGCATAACAGTCAGTACCATGAGGTATGCTCCTAAAATAAAAATTTTCCTTTCCAATACTGGTGAAATTTGGCAAATTTGGTTATAAATGTGGTAAGTATAACTGGAGTAGAGTTTTGCAATCAATACTATCATTACCATTCTTTAACTCTTTACCAGACCCCAAAATTTGAGACTAATGCAAGTTAAAAGCATTTGCAAAAGAAATATTAATTGTGGCTGAAATGATGGGACTTGGCATTTATAAGGTAGAAAACATGATGAAAACATGAGAAAATGATTGTTACCAGCATTGTTTTCTTTTCCAACAACACTTACAAAGGTTGTTTTCCTCAAGTTTTTATTCCTATACCACACAATCCGAAGTTTAACAACCCCGAGAAGGAAAGCTTTTGAAAACATAGTGGGAAAAGGAGAAAACGCTGGTAACCAGCATTTTCTCCTTTTCCCAAAATGTTTTCTACTCTTTCACAGCCAAATCTCATAATGCTAGCCACATTTAAATTGTTGTCTACAAATGCTTTCAATATGGATTAGCCTAAAATTTTGCAGTGTGCTAAAGAGTTAAAACACAGCATTGGTTGGTATAGGGTTAAAAGAACTTGCACCAATAGATATCTATTTAAGTTCACAACTTTTTCCTCCAGACCAACATATTTGGCATTACTTTCCCTGTAGTTACTGTGTCACCAAATCATACCTTCTTCTTCTAGCTCACCTTAGCATTAAATGCTGAAGAAGAGCTTTCATGGTCATGCAATGTACATCTTCCTGGATTTGCTGTACATAGACCTTTACCTTGCATTCAATGTGAAGGTTAAGATTTTCAGTCTAATTTTCAATAAGTCTTGATAATATCTCAAAACAGTTTGACCTAAAGCAAAAAAACACTATACAATCATAGAAAAACCCAGTGTGTGCAATACAGGCCATTATTTTACTCCAGTGTTCAAAAACCAAGTTTAAAAACACATGAGCTGTGCTCTGGCAAAAGGAGGGCTTGATGCATCTGCATGATGCATTATAACAGTCATGATATCACATAGCTATGGATCCATAAAATTAATTTTGTATAACAACTGACAGAATCATGAAGTAGAATGGTCCTTTGACGTGCAGAAAATTGACAAAAAACAAAAAGTTTCAGCTGATCTGAGTCAATACTTTTTGCAAATGCATCAAGCCCCTTTTTCACAGAGCATGCCTCATTTGTTTGTACATGTACGAATGACATCTGTGACAAGTTTGAATGTGTGCCACTTAAGGTAAAAACATCAACAAATGAGCCATGCTCGGTGAAAAGACAGCTTAATGCATTTGCAAAAAGTATCGAACCAGGCCAGCCTGAGCTGTCTGCGCAGGCTGACCTGGGCCGAAACAGTTTGCTTTTGGTAAATTTTCTACATGTCAATATGTCAAAGGATCAGTGTACCTCTTGATCCATGTATACAAAACCGTTTTTGGGGATCTATAATACTGTGATGACTTGCTTGGTATCATGCATCATGGAGATGCATTAAGCCCCCTTTCACAGAGCATGGCTCAATGTAAGAAAACCTTTTGTGCACTATAGCACTCTTATTTTCTGCCACATAGATCATACATAAATCGTGTACTTCAGAAGCAGCCAGACAGGATGATGATGTTCAACATGTTTTTCTGTGAGATTACATGTCAAAAAAAGTTACCTGAAGAATGACAAATTAAACAGAAGAGTTCTTAGTATTTTATTGCCAAACCTGCTAGCCTTCTCGGACATTTATTTTGTGGGACTATTACCAAGTGGGCAACAATCTACTGATCTTAGTTGGAAAATGGACATTTGCCCTCAAAATTCTTTTTCTACTTGTAAAGAGCAATTTTCATCACATAATCTCCCTGATTTTCAGAGTAATATTTACCATTACCCATGTTTTCATCTGAAACACTTTGTGACATTACATGTAATGTCACTTTATATACCGATGCTTCTTTCTGAAAAGTGAATTGAGTTTTACCTATGAAAACTAACACATGTGCATCTATGTTCTTGCATATTCTGTCCTACAATTAGCGAGATTTCGTTATGTGATAAAGAGAATCTGACATTTGCTGGCTTTCGAGATAGAATCCTGACCATGAAAATGTTATTAAGCTTGCCAGGGGCTTGCTTAAAAATATTTTTTCTAGAGATCAAAGTTGAATAAAATCTTATCTCAAAAGCCAACTTATGTCATATCCTATTCGTCATATTTAAAAAATATATACACATTTCTTCCTTGCATGCATTTCAATACTTTTTAAATCATTTCAGATAATTATGAATCTTTTACAGATTATATCATCGGATAGTTCTGCCCCTACTAGACTGCATGCGTGGCCATGGTCCAATTTTGAGGGAATGGTTCCAATGTCCAGGTCCCAATCAAGCAGACAGAACTTAACCAGGGAAAAACATAAGGACCTAGCTGAACCTTAATATGCCCTCTGAAGTATAGTCTGGATTACCTGCCCGTACCACTATGTTATAGGGCCAGGCACAGTGCAATAAAGGCGGCCTCCATGGCGACCTCAAGCTTAGCCCTACATGCTTTCCTGTTTTTCCAAATTTCATGTGGTCCAGTTTGATCAGTGAATGATATGAGGTCAATTTTCTGCAAAATATACATTACCAAATCTAAAATGTGCTGTTGGTGTATGGTTTAAATATACTGCCTGACATACTTTTGAAATGTGGTGGGGTACGTACCAGAGACTATCTGAAGTGCTACATTCAGGGACAGAGAACATTTGCCGAATATTTGCCACAATGAAAAATAAAGTTTCTGAGCCCGTATTTGCGGTATAATCGCAGCTTGTTCACAGGATATTCACAATTATTGTTTTCAGCATATCTGCAAAAGCTATTTTACTTTAAATGTTTGCACATTATTCGCAGAAAGATCACAGGATATTCGCTGTATATTTAACTTTTCAATTTGAATTCATGTTCACCGCATATACGCAGAATGTTAGCTTGGTATTCGCCGCATGTTTAATCCACAGTCTTGAATCATGTTTGCCGCATGTTCACACAATATTCGCAAGTTGTTTACATAATGTATTCGCAGCAAACCCAATTTGCATGTGAAAAGTGAACATCCTGCAAATATGTCGTGAATACTAGTTGGCCTTAAAAGGTTATGCTCGCTGAACATTCGCTGAGTATTTGCCAACTGTTCGCAAAAATAGTTTGCGGCAGGGCGTTTTTTTCCGTAAGGGTGTTCATTCACTATTCTTTTTGAAATTTTCAAAAGCTCTGTTTCATTCATAATGTTATGCATTTCAGTTTTTATGCCATTAATACTAGTGCAATTTGTTAGAGAATCATATATTAACCCTTTACTATTCCGGGTCTTAATGACCCTGAGACAGACGGCTTCTGAAAATATTGTGAGAATTAAAATGCTGGTAACCAGCATTTTCTCCTTCCCCCAAAACAATTTCTTTTTTTCCAAAGATATACATGTCATTTCAATGAAACTGAATTTCTCATCTGCAAATGTTTTCAATTTCATCTGGTAAATGGTTAAAAAAAGTGATAAATCATTTTTTTCACTTTATTAAATGTAAAGCTTGTCATTTTTCTTTTCCGATTTTTTTTTTATACTGAACATATCCTGTACTAATGCTGAATTGCAACTATGATGGGTAAAAAAGTTTTATAACAAGAGCGGCAAATTGTCGCACGATACGCCCGTCTTACCCCAAGTTGTAAAGTTGGGGCATAATAATGATAAAGGGGAGGTATAGAAAAATAGTAGTGCAGAATATTTTTTTTACTGTTGATTGAAGATAATGGCAGTGTATTTGTGTTGACGGAACTCTTGTTTATTATTGTATTACTATTAACTCTTTACCACACAGCAAAAGTTTGGACTAGTCCAAATTGAAATCATTTGCAGTTGACAAACTAAATGTAACTCAAAAATTGAAATTTGGTTTGGAAAGGGTAGAAAACATTGTGGGAAAAGGAGAAAATGCTGGTGCATAAAAAATAAGCAATTTATATTTCATGTGCACTGCACTACCCCTTGATGAGATGTAACCAGCCCTAAAATTTCATAACCCGAGGTAGTATAGTTTGAGAGATATGCATCATACAAAATTCAAGTTCGAAAAAAAAAAAAGAAAGGGCAATAACTGAAAAATTAAGCAAGCAAGAGTTGAAATTTATATGCACAGCACTTCCCGTTGATGGAATGTATCCACGCATGAAATTTCATATCCTTAGCTAGTATAGTTCTGAAGATATGCACTGGACAAAATTAAAGTTTCAAAATAAAGAAAGAGCAGTAAGTCAAAAATTAAGCAAGAGTTATGGTTCATGTGCACTGCACTCCCAGTTGATGAGATCTATCTACGCATGAAATTTCATAGCCATAGGTAGTATGGTTTTGGAGATATGCTCGAGACAAAATTCAAGTATGAAAATAAGTCAAAAATTAAGGAAGGAAGAGTTATGATTCCTGTGCACTGCACTCCCCCTTAATGAGATGTATGCAGGCATGAAATTTCATAACCCTAGGTAGTATAGTTTTGGAGATATTCACCAGAGAAAATGCAAGTATGAAAAAGAAGAAAGGGCAATAACTGAAAAATTGAGGAAGCAAGAGTTATGATTCCTGTGCACTGCACTCCCCCTTCATGAGATGTATGCAGACATGAAATTTCATAACCCTAGGTAGTATAGTATTGGAGATACTCACCGGACAAAATTCAAGTATGAAAAACAAGAAAGGGCAATAACTGAAAAATTAAGGAAGCAAGAGTTATGATTCCTGTGCACTGCACTCCCCCTTGATGAGATCTATCCATGCATGAAATTTCATAACCGTAGGTAGTATACTTTTGGAGATATGCTCCGGACAAAATTCAAGTATGAAAAACAACAAAGGGCAATAAGTCTAAAATTAAGGAAGCAAGAGTTATGATTCCTGTGCACTGCACTCCCCCTTGATGAGATCTATCCACTCATGAAATTTCATAACCCTAGGTAGTATAGTATTGGAGATATTCACCGGACAAAATTCAAGTATGAAAAACAAGAAAGGGCAATAACTGAAAAATTAAGGAAGCAAGAGTTATGATTCCTGTGCACTGCACTCCCCCTTGATGAGATCTATCCACGCATGAAATTTCATAACCGTAGGTAGTATAGTTTTGGAGATATGCTCCGGACAAAGAACTGGACGCCGCCCGCCCGCCCGCCCGCCATGGGTGATCCCATAATACGTCCCGTCTTCGACGGGCGTATCAAAAAGACTAGGAATGTGTCAGTACAGCCAGGTGCCCACTTCCCAGCAAAACAAGAGCAACATGTGCAGGTGCCAATGCCTGGCTGCAGTATTGCTCTAAAAGAAAATTTCAAGTCGAATATGTGATTTTACTGTGTCAAAAGAATTTTGATGATTACCTGCCCCTGTTGTACCTGTTGTATGGGCTTTACCTTTTAATAGTTAACAACTTTGAACTATAGTCAAGTTTAAAGAAAATATCTTCAATGATAACAGAGATATAATAAAATGTCGGAGTGTTTGCACATCGACAACAACACCGACAATGATGCCAGGCTATGATAATATCTCGACATTTCTTCAAAAACAGCCGAGCTAAAAATGGGAAAAAAAGCCTTGACACACTATCATAATAGAATTGATGGATTTACCCCTATAGCTCTAACTTGAACTGTATTTGTTAATAATGATTATACCTTTGTATGAAATTTGAATTGAAGTCATTTTTCTTTTTCAAAGATTACAGAAGGAAACCAGGATTTTGCCAAAAAAAAAAAAGTAGTTAAAAAGGGTGATAATTCCAATGCTATTTTGTGGATTTTACCCTCAACTGAACTTTACCTGCACAACATAACTTGACCTTATATTATTACACACCTGTGTATAAAATATGAAACTACCAGCATAAATATTATTTACTCCGATTTAAACAATTTGGTTGTCCCCCTCATGTGGAAAATGGAAGCAGACGTTTCAAGGATAACGTCGGGTGCTGTTTGGAAATATTAATTCAGTCTACTTCCAAACAAACAAAAGAAAAAATGCCACTTATGCATGTATAAGAACTGAGCTACACCAAGGTTATACTGCTTGGATAATGCTTGATTGATTGTATTGATTTTATGGTGTTTAATGCCGCTTTCAACATTATTTCAATTATATCGCGGCAGCCAGTGCACCTATCCATGCTTTCCTGGAGTCTCTGTTACCAGTACTCCGCACAATATTCTTTCCAAGCCACTGGCTGCTTTCCCACATAACCATTGTCGAAACAATGATCAGCGGTGAGAGAGGAATGAATCCTGTCGCAATGACTATCATCAATCCTTGGAAAGAAATTGGCTGAGTCGGGGATCGAACCAGTGACCTCCTGTTCTCAAGTCTTGTATGCTACCAACTGAGCTACAGGGCTCGGCTTGGATAATTGCAGTCATAGACTGGAATACAAAAGTTGACAAGGGAAAAAAGTGGACTCTCTGTGATATGCAATAAAATGTGAATTGATCAAACATGCAGTTAACCTATGTATACCACACAAGGCAGGTGTATAAAAGCCATGAATTTTGTAAATATGAAACCTTTGCTAAAGGCATGAATCAAGTATCTCCTTCTTATGCTCCAGCAGGAGCATTGTCCATCAATGAAAAATACATTCATGCAAATATCCATATAAAAATTTCATTCCTAGCAGGGAAAGTTTTCAGTCTTTGAAGATTCAAACACTTCATGGAAGTCAAACTATATTCATAACTGCGATGAACAGGAATGTTCATTGTGTGTATAAACAATTAAAAGATATCAAGACAAAATATGGATCTATTGAACTAGATCACATGTAGTTTAACCTGATTGAAAATTGAAAAGCCAGCAATACAATGTATTGATTTATAATTTTCCAGGGCAGTGTATAATAAAGTCATATTGAGATCAAAAGTTGGAAGCTATTTTTAGAATAAGTTATGGAACAACCCTTAGCACTGTAGCAGCTTTCAATGATTTTTCAGTCATACACAGGGCCATGAGGACTCAATCATATTCCCTGTTTTATAAATCTTTGCCTCAAACATTTTCTATGCACAACCATTTCTCACACAAGTCACATATGAGTAAAACAAAAAGTCTATCTCCAGGTAACAGATAATAAATTTGTACTTGGATATTGGTGATTTTGTACCCTGCCTGCGGGAAATCGTTTCAGTAAAACCAATAATCATATTTTAGTCTTTGTCCTACTTTTTCGTCCAATCAGAAGGCTTATATTTGAAAAATTTTGACTGTCTATTGCCTTTAAACTGCCTCAAGCAGGGTTTATTTTGACCATTTAATCAGTTAAATGTTGTGTTAATTTGGGTTTCAAACACTGCTTGCATAAAACCCGCCTCCTTCATTAATATTCATCTGCCATTTAAATTTACAAATACAAGTATCGATAACTCGACAAACGCTGTGGTGAGAAGAAAATGGAAAAACACAACAATGTTTTTTACACTCTTTCACTGCCAATGTCGCACTGGAAAGACTTGTGGACGGCGTAGATCAAGATCAGACTTCACAAAACATGCAGTCTGATCTTTGATCTATACCGTCTGCTATCTTATATTTGTCTTAAACCAAAAACAGATTTAATTCAAACGAGAAGGATACTTAAAGACCATGCAAAAAGTCAGCTCCGTTTACTTGGCACCGAAAGAGTTAAGCATAAGTCAGTGGGTTTATATATTGAAATATACAGAAAATATGTATCATAGAAAACCAGTTTGTTGTGGTGTCATATCAATACAGGCACTGAACACGAAATATCTGAACCTTGCTATGTGAAATGGGGGCTTAATGCATCTGCAAGAGTATTGACCCATGTCAGCCTGCGCAGACGGTGCAAGCTTACAAGGCCCAAACTTTTTGCTTTTGGCCAATTTTCTACATTTCAAAGGATCATTTTACCTGCTTATTTCTCCGGTTTTCAGAGAAAATGGGTTTTAGGGGATCCATAATCATGTGATGTCGTGCTTGGTACCATGCATCACGGAGGTGCATTAAGCCCCCTTTTGCTGGGCATGGCTCATATTCTATATGTCTATAGCATTTTTTTTCCGTCCTTCACAATAATTTGTGAATGAATGAAGCGGGAAAGTCCATGTAATATTAGATTTAGCATTGCTTTAGTGATGATGTAATTAGGGAATGTCTTTGTGAACGATGAAGCCGGAAACTCCATAATGTTTTAGCAATGATGTAGTTCGGGCGGATAACGACTAAGTCAGTCAGACTCTGTGAAGAAGAAATTAAACAATTTAAACAGCCACAGTCGGTCACTATGCTCCCTCCTTTTCGCTGTTTAAATTGTTTAATTTTTTCTTCACAGCATCTATTACATAAATTAAATTTCAACATTTTTTGACACTGGACTGAATTCATTAAGTGAAATACAAATAAAGCTTATGTATGAAATTTATCTAAAATCTGTGATAAGATATGGAAATATAGTTAGAAAAAATGAAATTAATTCCCATTTAACACAAATTCAGGTCCCTTAACACTTCCAAACAACATTCGTCAGATTTTGATTTTTCATCCAACCCATTTAACACCTCAAAATGTCAGATTTTGATTTTTTATCTAACCCATCTGACATCTCACTGGCATAATGACACATACTAAAGTTGGATTAAATCTGACACTAAATTTTGGTTATTCAATAGAAACCACGAATTTTCATTTCTTACAACTTCAAGGTCCCTTTTTACTTCCAAATAACGTTGGATTTTTAACTACCGGTAGTAATCATACTGTACGAGCATCGTTGATATTTAATTTTAGACACATGATAAATTTGCAATAAACCTTTAGGTTATTTAACAAATTAAAGAAAATTTCAAATGTGCACCAATTTTTAAAGACCTCAGTCCTGCATAACTCTTCCAAACAACATCAAATTTTAACCTTAACACTTTGTCACACAATCCCAACTTTTAACGACTCTGAGGAAGTAGCCGTTTAAAAACACTGTGGGAAAAGGAGAAAATGCTAGTATTTGTGTTTTGAGTTACATTTAAAATTGTTGTCTGCAAACGCTTTCAATCTGGACCAAGCTTAAATTTTGTTGTCTGGTGAAGAGTTTATCCAATACAAGCTGCATCTCACTGATACAAAAGCACTTACAAAAATTCGGAATTAATCTAATCAACACTTTAGCATGCAACAAAATTTTGGACAAGACCAAACTCAAAGCATATTTGAGACAACTAAATAAATGTAGTTTAAATGATGATTTCTGTCTTTGATGTGATAGAAAACATTGTGGGAAAAGGAGAAAATACTGGTTACCAGCGTTTTCTCCTTTTCCAACAATGTTTTCAGAAGCCTATCTCTTCAGGGTCGTTAAATTCGGGATTTTGTGGTAAAGGGTTAAGACCACTGAAGTCAAGAAATGGAAAGCTGAAAATTAAAAATTTTTGTGATACGCAAGTCTTATCTAATCAAAACCAGTAATTTTTAATAAATGGAAAGCTGAAAATTTAAATTTTTCCTGATATGCAAATTTGCTAACTCTTGCAAGCAACACCAGTCATGAAACAGTACTCGACAAACTTGTATCCCATTGATATACAGGCATATTCAAAATTTAGACAAAATGTGACGATCGACAAACTTTCAAGTTTTAAAATGGAAACCACAGAATTGTGAATTTCAACAGTATAAAAAGCTGGTTACTCTTCTGAACAACACCAGATCTGAACTGTAATCGAACTGTATCTACATCTCATTGACAGGAAGACACAAATTACTTCCTGTGAGATGCATGTCTGTTTACTTCAATGTTTGTTAACACTCATTTTCAGTAAGTAGGTCCATTTAGTGTTTCCCTTCAGCAATTTTAATTCAAATACAAATGTGCATGTACTTTTGCAGAAAACAATTGAGTACAATCAGGTGTTCAAGAAATAGTCACTTTTTGGTATCCTGAAAAATATTTCACTGAGAAAATTTGAGATGAGTATTCATTTTTAAATGTTCGTTACTGTCGCCAAAGTGAGAGCTGAACTTTTAGCAGTTTATATTTGGCAAATAGATCACTACTGTATGGGAACCATTCACAGTAAAGACGAGGTTTGGTATTGCTCTGTGTAAAATAATGTAGCAAGCTGCTCCAACGTTCATAAAAAAGTAGTGCTGAAGCAATGTCTCGCTGTCGCTGAAATTTATAAAAAACACAAAACCTTCGTTATACATTCTCTGTGTACTGATTTCCTATACACAGATTTATTGAAAGGATAAGGTGAACTTGGTAAGTAACCAATATATAAGGCATCTAGAATAGCAAAATTTGTAGTGGTGATACACTTAGTTGAAAAGAAAAGCGACTTTAGTAACGTTGTCTGGTCTAAAGGTAAACTTAGAAACCTTCGTTAGCACACACTTCAAACAATCATTGATCCCTTAAAGTTTCCGTTTTAATTCCATGGCATGTACATGGTAGCTACCTAAAATGTAACGTGGTGATGTTTGGAATTCAGCTTTGTATTAAAGCATTATTGATGAAATAGTGGGCAAACAAGTTCTTCGTTACTCAAACTTTCGTTACCAAAAATAGCGAAAGTAGAAAAAGTTGGTTGGAGAGAGACAGAGTGGGCCGTGCCTGTTGCTTGACTGGAAGCTGGTGACATGCTATCAGCTGTGTTGTTGTGACAGGTCTCGGTGTCAAGAAAGGAAGCAAGTCTCCTTCAGGAGTCAAGCTATTTGCCTTGCTTATATGTGGAGACATGCTTCTAGGCATGTCTGTATTTGTGACAACTTGGGGCCCAGGGGATATGCTTCTGTCTGCGTTGTGTAGGCCGGCATGTTAACAGGAAGCATGTCTTCTGAAGAAGACATGCTTATGTCTTTGTTGGTCTGCTTGGAGATGCTTTTTGCACTGGACATTCTATCCCTGACTGGTACTTCATTGCAACAATTTCACATTCAACGACGAACATTTCCTCCAAATAGGAGGAACAGCCATGGGCACTAAAGTAGCCCCATCATTTGCAAACATTTTCATGGGGGTTCTAGAAGACAAAATGCTTCGCTTAGCTCCGTCCAAACGCTTTGTATATTTCAGATACATAGATGATATCTATGTGATATGGACTGCAGGCCTTGACCAACTACACAGGTACGTCAACCACTGCAACCGCTTCCACAGAACAATTAAGTTCACAATGGAGTATTCTGATGAACGAATCACGTTCCTAAACACTGTGACCATCAGAACGCACGAAGGCCAAATCCTGTTTGACTTATACTGTAAACCCACGGATAAACACTGTTATCTACAATACAGTTCTAACCATCCAGATCACATAAAACGATCCACACCATACAGTCAACTTCTACGCATAAAAAGAATTAGCAGTCGCCACTCTGACTTCGTTAAACATGCAAAAGACATGTTAGAATACTTCAAAAACAGAGGCTACCCTGTAAGAGCCCTCAATAATAGCTACACCAAAGTCCTAGCTATAGATAGGAAGTCACTCCTCTCACCCCCAACACAACGACCAAAAAAGGAAGCTTTACCAGTTGTCTTAACATTTGACAAGGATAACTCCTTTATCAAACATGCAATATTCAGTCTCTGGCCACTCATCAACATTACTCTCCCTGAGATTTTCTCCGTCTACCCTACATTTGCTAACCAAATAGGCCCTAAAATACAGGACTTCATCACCTGCGCCAGATTTTCAAACAAAATTCCTTCAAAATCTGGTGTCGTTATATGCAACTTTGTTGAAGACTGCACACTCCTCAACTGCAACTTTTGCAGTCATATGAACAAAAGCAAAGTCTATCAAAGCACTTACACCTTGCTCAAATATCACTGCAAACTGAGGGGTCACTGCACAACCAAGAACGTTGTCTATCTCTTAACGTGCAATAAGTGTTGCAAACATTATGTGGGAGAAACCAAACGTGAGTTCCAAATCAGGATTAAAGAACACCTCGGGGACATACGCCTAAACAAAGACACTCCCGTGGCCAACCAGTTCAATTTTGATTCTCACACACTCGAGGATGTTAACTATCAAATAATTGAAGTCATCCGCACCGACCCCGAGTCAACCAAGAGCACCACTTTCAGGCGCCAACAAGAATCTTATTGGATCTACCAACTACATGCTCTCTACCCAGTAGGGATTAACATCTCAGGATAGCCGGGAAACCTGCACTCAGCCAATCTTTTCTCTTTTTACCCACCAAAAATAGGGAACTTTATGAAAAGTCGTGTTCTCAATGGCAAACAAGACTCTAACACCGATGTCACTATTAAGTTATCATCGTGGTGTTCCAAAGACAAGAAAGGTCGATGATACATGGTTTTTAAACCTGATTTGAGGCATTCATGAGAGAGAGCGTAATTTTACGTGGCTTATTTTTTCATCATAAAAACATACTTTTTCCGTTAAAAGTTACTTTCTTTGATTGTAACCTAATAAAATTCTATGATTACCTGAAAACCAGTACCACATCTAAGCCGCTTTACTTTTACTATTAATTAGACTAAACTTAAACATTCGTTACATTCGCTGTAACAAAGGTTTTATAACAGTATCCATGAAGTTCAAGTACATCTGGTCAAAACATTCTCGTCTGTTGTGTTTTTATGAAACATGGTACATCTAAACTTTATTATAAATATGATTACATTCACAAACACCATGTAAAATGAAAGTTACTCGGAATGATAGAAACGATGGTTTCATTTAGTGTCATGCTGCTATTGTTAATATTTTGTAATTTGTAGCCTGCCGTCCAAGAGGTATCTAGTTTATTTGTCAGAATTGTCGATTACAGTCTAAAGCAGACCAACAATTCTTCTGAAACATAGTTCATCTGAAATACATGCCTTTCCTTGTGTAACGAAGGTTTTGCCAGTGTAACGAAGGTTTAAGATTGAAAATTGAGCTGCTGTGACATAAAACACTTAAAATATTTTTTTTGCTGTGTAGAACTACATTGAACCAGTTACCGGCAATTGTTTAATTTACATTCAAATATGTTAACAGTTGTTTTAAAATTCGTCTTAAACTTTTGTTACTTCAGTCTGACGAGTCTTTAATTACAATGCACACTTTGTGTCGTAGTAATTAAAGTACCTCGAATTTACTTTTTTCAGAATAATACGTACATACGTGCCAAATGTTGATTTTACAAGGCAAAGCATGTTTTTAAGTCCGAAATATTTTCTAGTATGGATTCTGCAAGAATAGATGAATTTATAAGTTAGACATCGGTTGTTATATTTAAAACGGGACCCTTTAATTTGAAGGTTATAGCAGAACTGTATAGGAGAAAAGATATGTTTCATTTCCCTTCGTCAGAAGTAACATGTGTCTCCGTCGTATAGAACTTATTACTACTAAGTTTTTACACATATTTGATGTCAGAAGCCGGATTTAAAAACAGAAGCACCTAGTCACAAAGGTTTTTTTCAGGATAAATTTAGGAAAAGATGTGGCCTCCATTAAATGTACATATCTCCTAAACCATACAAGCAATGCATTCAAAATTTTCAGACAACATTCCACAGAGGTATAAAATTTGTTTGACACTGGTGATATAACCTTACCAGAAAGTTCATTTTTCAGTTTTTGTTTTCATGAAATGGACCTACTTATTGAAAATCAGTGTAAGTGTCAACACCTAGTACATGCATCCTCATATGCCTACACATATTTTCTATGGACTTTTCATCCATCGCTCTTATCGTCCCTTTTGAATCAAATGAAATAACAAAAATAATAGGATGCATGCATTCCAGCCTTATTTCTAAAATACCTTCTTAGAATTTAAATATATAGAATCCATAAATTTGGTGTAGGAGTTATTTCAAGAATCCTTAGCCAAGGTACAAGTTCTTCAGAAACCTTGGGTATGACTTTTCTGGTAAACTCTAACACCTGAAATTAGGGGACGAGTTCTCCAAGGTACGGGTTCAGCATGGTATGCTTCTCAAGAAATAGAATCTAAATAAAAACGTCCCACAGTAAAAACGTCCCACAGTCAAAACGTCCCCCATTTGGTTAAAACGTCCCACTAAGTTGGTTAAAATGTCCACCTTTTAAAAAAATTGGTCAAAACGTCCCCCTCATTTTTTTTTGTTATTTTCAACTGCCGGTAAACGTTGAAGTTATTAATTCATTTGGTCAATTTTGATATGAGTGATAAAGAATAAAGTTGTTTGTCAACAGTTTTATTGAAATTAATCGCAATTATGATCAATCGGGTGCACGTGAAAGGAAAAATGTGTTGATTAGTCGGTAATGAATGATGACAGTTAATTAAAGATGAAATTATATGGATCAATAATTTTTAGAAAGTTTTCCTTTTTGCCGATAAAGCAGGTTTTCAAAGACAAATTACATAATTATCTGCGTGTTTTCAAACTTAACCCGAATTTGAAAGTATATAAGATAAGTTTAACGGAATTTTGATTATTATTTGTTCTGAAGTTTTTTAAGTCAGTTGTTGATCTCACAAATAAGATAAAATTGTGCCATATTAAAATTTCTGGATATTAACTTGGTGATTTTGTAACTGTGTGAAGTTTAAAGACAGATATATATTATTTTGGGAAGTTTCGTGATAGAGTGGAATGGAATACTTGTGTGTTGTGTGTGAGAGAGAAGTAAGAAAACGGCAGCATGCTCTGCAATGTACTTGTGAACGCTGGCAGCATCGCATATGCAATACTGGTAAGTTAATGTTTATTTCTTGGGAGATTACCCATATACATGCATTTAACATCTCAGAGATTCATGTTAACACATAAGCCCAAGTTTCAATGACTCTCTATGCGAAGGTCTTTTAACCCTTTACCAAACGACAAAATTTCAGACTGGTTGAAATTGAAAGCATTTGCAGATGACAAAATAAATGTTAAGGAAAAATTGAAGTTTGTTTTGGGGAGGGCAGAAAACATTGTGGCAAAAGGAGAAAATGCTGTTTTCGAGGAGAAAATGCTGTTTACCAGCATTTTCTCCTTTTCCCTTAATGTTGTAAAGGAGTGTTCATTCCAGCCCATTTCTCTCCGAGGATCATTGTTTCGACGATGGTTTCTTGGGAAAGCAGCCAGTGGCTTTGAAAGAATGTTGTGTGGATTACTCATAAAAGGAAATAAAGAAAAGTATGGATAGGTGCACTGGCCGCCACCATTTGAATGAAACAAAGACAGAATTTATCATTTGAGCTTCTTATGTTTTATAATGTGGTAAAGGGGTGTTCATTCCAGCTCATTTCTCTCCGAGAATCATTGGAAACACACAAAAATTTAATGTGTGATAACATGGCATACAGGGAGGCATTACAGCGTATCAAATAAGCATTCATAACCCTTAGTCTACATCCTACTTAGCTTACATTACGCTTTCTTCATTCTACCAAGTGAAAACCGAACGGAAATACACAAGTGTTGTCTGTTACTGAAATACACAGTTACGATATCCAATGATGATTTAAGTCATACTAATTAACCCTTTCCCAAACAAGCCCTGGTTTTCACGTGTCTGCAGTACAAGTCTTTTGAAAACACTGTGGGAAAAGGAGAAATTGCTCGTTGCGAGCAATTTCTCCTTTTCCCACAGTGTTTTCTACCCTTTCTGATAACTTTCTGCCATTTTCATCAAATTCAAAATTGTCGTCTGCAAACTCTTTCAATCTGGACCAGTCCAAAATTTGTCATTTGGGAAAGGGTTAAGGTAACTGTCATAAAATGTACCGAAAATTGATGTTATGCTGCTTAAACTTGTAAGTTCGGCAGGATAAGGGTTAAAAATCAATGGCCTATCGCGGTAAGAACAAGATCTAAATATAAAACACTGACTGTACACGACCTATAAAATAATCAAAATCAAAATAATATTATTAATGAAATAAATGGGACGCTTTAGGGGGCGTTTTAGGGGGACGTTTTAACCAATTCGGAATGGAAATGGGGACGTTTTAACCAAATGGGGGACGTTTTTACTGTGGGACGTATAACCGTATGCCATCTAAATAGCTGCAGGGTACAATTCTGCAAGAGCCCATATACATCCAACGAATTTTTTCCACTTAGTTACAAGCAGAACAAAAATGACCGTAAACTACTTACCCTATCGGGAAGTTGCACCAACTCAATTTTTATAACATTTCAATATTCTTGATAATGATAGATGAAGGAACTTGTCTACTTTCGTTTTCGATTCGGATGCAACACCTACTGCTACGGGCGAAATCCCCCGGAATAGATCTAAGAACCGGATCGGACGTGAAAAGTAGAATTTAGTATTAGAAGTCTTGTACCAAGATAACTCGGTCCAAAGTGAAGAAGTCTCAATCTCGATTTTTGCAGTAGAATGCATGTAAATGTATTCCTGCTTGAATCATCAGTTGGAAAAGCTGAAAAATACCAGTGTGCCCTTCCACATAAAATACTGTGAACCAACATAAAGTCCTTAAATTCGGAAGCTCCCGTCAATGTACGCCCCAAATCAGTTACCCGAGGTAAACGAGTGATCATCAAAAGAGGTTGGAACGTCAGGTCTAGCCGACAGAAATTTATCAGGCATTGTCTGTGCATGTCATATTCTTCGAAGATAGACCTGTCTGCTATGACACATCACTACCCTGTACAGGATAAATAATAATATGCAGCACGTAAACTAAAAGCTCTGCACCAAAAAAAGTAGAAATCGGGAAAATGGCTATGAACAGTGCTTCTCTGGACAACTCTTGCCTGTCTTTCGCTCCACATTTCTTAAAACTACTTTTTTTTTTTTTTTTCTCTCTCTCTCTCAAACGCGAAAAATATCTTTGACAATACTATTATTTACTACAAACCTATCTGTACTGCTTCTAAATATAGGTTAAGGGAAACCAGGATTTGTGAATCCAACCAGGTAGCTTTGTTTTGAGTAAACATTATACATGTATCATTTTGAATTTTGCTGCATCAATTGCATTTTGAAAAGTATTTCGGTTATGTACCCAGAATGCCCATACCAGATTGGTATGAATTTGAAAAATGCCACCTAGGTGAAAAATAATGATTTATCAGACCTGGGTATATCATATGAAAGGTAAGATGTTACATTGGCAAAGCTTCTGATTTGCAACACTGTACATTGGTCCATAGTGTAAAAGGTGGTGGATAAATTTACCGGGTTTCACCGGACATAACTTCATAATCGGATCGGACTTGATCACATTGTATTAAATTTCCCACTGCTTTTCACATTTTAATCACATTGAAGTCCCCCCCCCCCCCCCTTTTTTTTTGAAAGGTTTTTCCTAAATCAAAATGGCAGACAGTAAAGTCATACTCATGCCCATTTTGATTTTGGGCCACAAGGCCAGTAAAAAACCTCAAAAGACTCATCTTCATGGCCGTAGTTGTAGAAAACATCACCCCGCATTTTTTGTAGCGGACGTGCATATAAATTCTGATTGATAAATACTACAACCAAAAATGTCCATTTCTTTTGTATGAATAAATAAAATTGGAATATGCCTCATAGACTAACTGAATTGCTCGATAAATTGCTTAAATATGCTGCATGGCGAGAGTAATTAACTTTATGTGTACAGTGTCATAGAATGACCTCTAATTGGAGCTGTTTTCCGTTTCTTCCGGTTGATATTTTCCTTATTCCATATTTATTGATTTATTTTTTAATTCTGTTATTCAATACACGTATCATTTTTGAATACACCAGAAAGGATATATCATGTTATGCAACTTGTCATCTGTCTGCCTGTCCGTCAAGCCAGGGATCATATATACAACATGCCGAGGCCACGAGATCTCCTCTGATTTTGAAAATATTTACCTTGATGAGATAGCATGCAGAGGTTTCAGATGCAAGACTCCGAAATCTCTACACAATATCTTTCAACCTCTGGTCTGATTTTGCGAATATATTTCACACATTTGTACCCCTTGATGAGATGCCTGGCTCCAACGTGAATGTCACAGTAGGAGTCAAAGGCCTGTAACCCTTCTTATTGCCCCTATACAATATCTTTGATTTGTTTATCTGTATGGTTTTTAACAGAATTTTTAACATTATTTCAATTGTATTATGGTGGCCAGTGTACACATCCATTCAGGAGATTCTTTTAACTAGTACTTCACACAATATTCTTCCAAAGCCACTGGCTCCTTCCCCACATAAAAATCTTCAAAACAATGATCACGGGTGAGAGAGGAATGAATCCGGTCATAATGACTATCATCAATCCTCTAAAAGAAATTCACTGAGCTGGGAATTCAAACCTGGGACCCCCTGCATGGTTTCAAGCCGTGTATGCTATTGACTGCGCTACCAGCTAGATTTTAGCTGCAATATCTTTGAACCCCTTGTCTGCATGATTTTGAGAATATTTCACATGTTTGTGGACACTGGTGAGACAATGTGGGGAGGGGAGGGGATTTTTCTGATACCAAGACTGGGTCATGGCAGTGGGTTTAACCCTTTACTATATACTATCCCGACTTCTGACGACCGTGTGGAAGGCTTTAGAAAGCATTGTGGGAAAGGGGGAAATGCTAGTAGGCAGCATTTTCTCCTTTTCCCACAATGTTTTCTAATCTATGAAAGTCAAATTTCATGTTTTTAGTTAAATTTGTCATATTCTGCAAGCTAGTCCATGGATCCTTTCATTTTGGACAAGTCTAAAAATTTGTCGTCTGGTAAAGAGTTCAGCGTCACAGCTAGGTTCTCCACATGCTTTTCCCCTGCATATCACTGGAACACTTTTGATAATATTTCACATGTGTGTGGCTCTTAATTCATGAGAGGATGTGCATGCAGAACTGAGATTTACGATGCCAGGGTCAAAGGTCAAGACAAGGTCACGTCAGGGGGTCAAAGACGACATTTTCTTAAATTTTCCTTTGGGCATACATTGCCCAGTCTTGTGTAGCTCTTATTTAAAACACTGGTAAACTCAGTTTTATAAGTATACACAACATGGTCGAAATGCAGAGCTCTTAAGTTGACCTACCTTACAATGAATCGTCAAGGTTTAAGATTATTATTGTGATAAGTTAACCGGCCCTTTGTACAAGGATAAAAGAATAGATCTCTGGTATGAATTATGTAGTTACAAGTTAATCCTTGTCATACCATATGTGACAATTGTGTCATTTGCAGAGGTGGTGGACAAAGATAAGACTGTGTGTATAGACCCAGATTAGCCTGCACATATTGTATGTATGTGCAGGCCAGGATGATCTTGTCATCTTTATTTCCGCGGTACAAACAAGTCATTATAATATCCCATTTAAACGCAAATAACCTTAAAATCTGTCTTTGTAAGAGTATTAAGTTGTAAAGCGTGTAACCTGATATTCACGATTATACACAATATACATTTATGGTGTATATTAGTGTATTTGTATTGTAGAGAATTTAAGCCTCATGAGTGGATTTGCTTTATATGTTTGCATGGTGTTTAATGCCATTTTCAACATTATTTCTGCTATATCACAGCAGCCTGTACTTTTGGTGGATTTTCCTTTACCAGTACTTTGCAAAATATTCTTCCCAAGCAACGTACTGGCTGCTTTCCCACATAAGCATCTTTGAAACAATGATCAACAGACGTGAGAGAGGAATGAATCTTTTCCCAATGACTATCATTAATCCTCAGAAAGATATTGGCCGAGCTGGGGATTTCAACCTGCCAGACCCTGATCTCAAGTCCTGCACTCTATAGACTGAGCTACCACGCGACCTCTCAAGAGTGGGCGAATATGAAGCAGATGTAAAGTATAACTGTCAGCTCTTTAACAAATGACAAAATTTTAGACTTACCAATTGAAATTGAAAGCATTTGCAAGCAATAAATGAAATGTGTCACATATGATTAAAATTGTCGTTCAAAGATAGAAAACATAGTGGGAAAATAAGAGAATGCTGGTTAGCAGGATTTTCTTTTGTTCCAATAAAGTTTTCAAATTTAATCTGTTTTTCTCGGGGAGGTTAAAACACAGATTGTTTGGGCTGATCATTGACAATTTGGATATTTAATTATATCGAGAGAGCAGGCAAATTAACACCGTTGGCCTGGATTGCTCTACAGGCAGTCACTGACAAGGAAACAGGTCATATAAAAAATCTGCTTCATGCAATCAGCTCTCTGCCATGAATGAAATTCTGTCCTATTTGAGATTGAATAGCCAGACCTCATGACACATTTTAGGATTAAATGTAGATAAAAGTATAGCAGACTTGGAAGATACCCCTCCTTTCAACAAACTTGTCAAAAAAAAGTTAAAATGGACTTTTCTCATTGGGCTATTTTCTAACATTTATTATAAACTAATGGTGAAAACAAGACCCCAAAAAAATCTTGAAATTTTTGGGGGTTTCAACTGGGCTTGAACCCATATTGTTTTAAAGACAGTATTATGACTGCATATTAACACTTAAGCTGCTGAATAAATGAAACGCAAATTTCTACTCAATACTAAAAGTCCAAACATTGCGATTTCAAAGTTGATTTCACCGGAAAGAAAATACCGTATCAGACAGTGAAGATCGAAGATCAGACTGCATGTTCTGTGCAGTCTGATCTTGATCTACACTGTCCGCAAAAGGTCAGTGGGTCGCGATCAGCAGCTTAAGGGTTAAATATGCTCTAGGAAAAGGGGAGCTTAATCTGCAAAAAGTATCGACTCATGTCAGCCTTCTCAGTCAGCGCAGGTCCATAATTATAAGTCAATATGTTTTGCCACTGGTCAACTTTCTGCATGTCAAAGGATCAGTCTACTTCCAGATCCAGCCGATTGTTAGAAAAAAAAAAAAAAAAAAGATTTTATGGATCCATAATTATGTGATGACTTGCTTGGTATAATGTACAATAGGATCCATTAAGCCTCCTTTTGCCAGTGTGTGACTCATATTTAGAGTGCAATATCTCAAAATGTTTTTTCTAATCAATTAACAGTTAACAGGGCTTTAGTACCTATAGAAATAATTATTTTCTGCAAGTTTCAATGAAATGGGACTGACAGTGTGGACTTTGTCACATACACAAGAATAAAACATCAAACAGCTCCTTTCCCAAAACAGATGATATTTTTTTCTTCATCTTCAGTAGGCTTCAACCCAATGGTGAATATATACAAATATTGTTTTAAAAGAATTAAAAATGAGGGGTATCAATAACGAATATTTTTTCCATAACTTTATAACGTTCCATCTCAGGCTGCAAGTCTAATTGTATGACTTTTTCTTAATCATCGGTGAAAACTTGAACAAGAAATGCACAAATTTGACAGAAAAATGCCACTCTCACCATTTACCACACAGCAAAATCGTAGACTTGTCCAAATCGAAAGCATTTGCAGACTGAAAATTAAAGGCAAATCACAAGATGCAATCTGTCTATCATAGGGTGGATAACATTGTGGGAAATGGAGTAAATGCTGCTTATCAGCATTTTCTCCTTTTCCCACAATTTTTTCCAAAGCTTTCTTTTTCAGGGTTGTGTAAGTCCAGATTGTGTGGTAAAGGGTTAAAAAGGGTCAGTTTTGACCACTATCTTTTTCAGGATCACTTAAGCTTTTAACATGCCTTTTTTTTAAGGAACTAGAGCATGAAACTCTGTAAAACTTTCCACAACTTGGAACTGATGTCATTTTGACGTTTATCTAAAATTTCAAAGTCATAGCTGTTCTAAAATTGCACAAGTTGACATCTGAATACAGCAGGTGCATTTCTTCACTGCAGAAAAAGTGGCATCCTCTGATGATTTGGAAACACCCTCAGTGATCAAATTTTGTGCAAATCTCAGGTTTACACCAACAAAGACAAAAAGTCTTGAACACCTTGAAGCATTAATTGTTCATGTGTTTGAAGTTTTATGCATGAAATTATCACAGGATCTATACAGAATTACGACGATTTTTAAGAAAGTCTCACTATATGAACACCCCTTGTAGAGTATCACGCCATACAAATTTTTAACATTAAATAGATACTTTTTCCTAAATAATTGTTGGATTTTCTTCGTAATCAGTTGGCTTCAAGCACCTGTAATAGAAACAAACTGTACAGTACAGGTTTCATGAAAATCCTACCAAAAAATGCCAACTTAATCCCATATAAACAAGATAAAGACAAACAGAAACAAGAGGGCCATGATGGCCCTGGAGTCGCTCACCTGAGCCTTTTGACCAAGCACAACCAATTTCCAACGTCTTGTGAGATATATGTATTACCAAACAATAAAATTTTAAACTCATCAGTCTGAACCTTCTGCATAAAACAAATAATATGAGGATCAAGCTGTGGGATTGGTCTCTCAAAGGGGTAGAAAACATTGTGAAAAAGGGAAAAAATGCTGGATACCAGCATTTTCTCATTTTCAAACAGTGTTTTCAAAAGGCTTCTTTCTGAGAGTCATTCGTACACTAGGTTTTTCTAAGATTTGACCTAGTGACCTAGTTTTTCAGCCAACATGACATGTTTTCAAACTGGTCCAAGATATCATTAGGACAAACATTCTTACCAAATTTCAAGAGTATTGGACTGAAAATGTGGCCTCTACAGCATACACAAGGTTTTTCTAAGATCTGACCTAGTGACCTAGATTTTGACCCATGACCCATTTTCAAACTCATCCAAGATATTACCAAGGCAAACATTCTGAGCAACTTTAAAAGAGTATTGAACAAAAAATATGGCCACAACAGTGTACACATGGTTTTTCTAAGATTTGATCAGGTGACCTAGTTTTTAACCCGACATGACCCATTTTCAAATTCGACTGAGATATCATCGAGACAAACATTCTGACCAACTTTCAAGAGTATCAGACAGAAAATGTGGCTTCTGGAGCTTACACAAGGTTTTTCTAAGATTTGACCTGGTGACCTAGTTTTTCACCCAACATGACCCTTTTTCAAACTAGTCAGAGATATTATCAAGGCAAACATTCTGACCAACTTTCAAGAGTACTGGACAGAAAATATGGCCTCTAGAGCATACACAACGTTTTTCTTAGATTCGACCTGGTGACCTAGTTTTTGACCCAACATGGCACATTTTCGTACTATTTCAAGATATAATCAAGACAAACATTCTGACCATTTTTCAAGAGTATTGGACTGAAAATGTGGCCTCTATAGTGTACAAAAGGTTTTTCTAAGATTTCACCTAGTGACCTAGTTTTTGACCCCACATGACCCACTTTCAAACTTGTGCGAGATTTTATCAAGACAAACATTCTGACCAAGTTTCACAAGTATCTGACTGAAAATGTGGCCTCTACAGCGTACACAAGGTTTTACTAAGATTTGACCTAGTGACCTAGTTTTTGACCCCACATGACCCAATTTCAAACTCGTCCCAGATTTTATCAAGACAAACATTCTGACCGAATTTCATGAGGATCGGACTGAAAATGTGGCCTCTAGAGCGTACACAAGGTTTTTCTAAGATTTCACCTAGTGACCTAGTTTTTGACCCCACATGACCCACTTTCAAACTTGTGCGAGATTTTATCAAGACAAACATTCTGACCAAATTTCATGAGGATCTGACTGAAAATGTGGCCTCTAGAGCGTACACAAGGTTTTTCTAAGATTTGACCTAGTGACCTAGTTTTTGACCCCACATGACCCAATTTCGAACTCGTCCCAGATTTTATCAAGACAAACATTCTGACCAAATTTCACAAGTATCTGACCGAAAATGTGGCCCTCTAGAGCGTACACAAGGTTTTTCTAAGATTTGACCTAGTGACCTAGGGTGGAAAAGGGTAAATACATGAATACACATGAAGATGCTGTAGCAGAAGTAATTGCTGATCTCTTAACCAAACAACAAAAGTTTGGACTTGTTCAATTTGACAGCATTTGCAGACAACAAATTGAAAGTAGACCAAATGGTGATTTCTGTCTTTGATAGGGTAGAAAACATTGAGGGAAAAGGAGAAAATGCTGGTTACCAGCATTTTCTCCTTTATCCGCAATGTTTTCAAAAGGCCTCTTTCTCAGGGTCGTTAAAACTCTTGATTGTAGGGGGAAAGGGTTATTCAATTCAAAAGTCCACCACAAAACACAGAAAGCCACCTGGAGCCAGTGATGGGTGACGAGAAATAACATTCAAACAGGTAGGAAGGGGCCCTAGCTAACCTCTTTATCAAATTACAAAACTTAAGACGACAAATTAAATGTAGATCAAAATGATGAGATTTGTCTTTGGCAGGATTGAAAACAATACGAGAAAAGGAGAAAATGCTGGTCACCAGAAGCACATTTCATTCATACTTAAATGGAATTTATACATAACACTAAAAAGAGGTTAACTCTTCACCAGAGGAGAAAATTTTAGCCTTGTCCAAACTGAAAGCATGGACATGCAGTCAACAAATTAAATATTACTCAAAACATAAAATTTGTCTTTCATAGAGTTGAAAACATTGTGGATAAAGGAGAAAATGTTGGTTACAAACTTTTACTTCTTTTCCCACAATGTTATCAAAAGCCTTCTTTCTCAGGATTGTCAAAAGTCGGCATTGTGTGGTAAAAGGTTAAATATCGTGTACCTGTTGGCAAAACCATTAAGGGAAGTAACTCCTTTGATCTCTACTCATATCTGAAGGATAACAGTTCTTTTAGCTTACAAATATGTGTCATAACGTCACAATTACTATCACCAGCAAGTCAACTTTAGTCAACTGTATATAACATATACTTTATGTAAAGTTTGGAAGGTGGCAGAGGGGATAGAAATTTAACTCTCAACCAAACAAAAAATTTTTAGACCTGTCGAAATTGAAAGCATTTGCAGACAACAAAATAAATGTGACTGAAAAATTAAATTTTGTTTTGGAAAGGGTAGAAAAACATTGTGCGGAAAAGGAGAAAATGCTGGTTACCAGTATTTTCTCCTTTTCCTACAGTGTTTTAAAAAGCCATGTTCCTCAGGGTCGTTAAAACTCGAGATAGTGTGGTAAAGAGTTAAAATAAGGAGGTCCCTTTCTGCCATCAGTTTAAATGTAGCTTCAACATTCTTTCTTGGTGAAGCTGCTTCCATAGAGGGAGATGCTTGAAGAGCACATTATATAAAATATTCCCCCGTGAATGGGAGTGCTAAGGATGCTTTGAAATTGGAAATAGGATACTATAAGATATTCAAGACTGCTGTATTCAACTGTATTAGAAACACACTCGGCGATTATCATCAGCACAGGCAAGGAAAGTAGGGACATAAATGAGCGTGTTTTGGCACTGATTGATGTGGATATTATCATGGACTGAAAGTAGGCATACTTTTATTTTACTAGTCATTTGCCAGACCCCATGTTTTTTTTTGTTTTGATGGCGCATGTAAATAGTGATTCCGTTCATTTACATAATAATTAAAATACATGTAGTGTGTTACTGACCCATTCAATAAACAAAATAATGTTTCCATCACTGCTGTGCCATTGGTCACGTTATAAAATACTATAGTGGGAACTTTGTCAAAATGTAAGTTTTCCTCTGACCAGTTGTAGGACTGTTTACTAAACAGTCCTACATTTTAACTGCCCTGAGGATAAGGGCTTTTGAAAATATTGTGGGAAAAGGAGAAAATGCTGGTTACCTTTTCCCACAATGTTTCCTACCCTGTGAAAGATGATTTCTATCATTAGAGGCACATATGAATTGTCTGCAACTGCTTTAACAGTTTCCCACACAATCACGTTTTAATGACCCTGAAGGCAAAGGGTCTTAAAAACATTGTGGGAAAAGGAGAAGCTATTGGTAACCAGCATTTTCTCCTTCTCTCCAATGTTTTCTACAGACAGAAATCATCATCTGAGCTACACTTATTTTGTCGTCTGCAAATGGTTTCAATTTGGGCGAGTCCAAAGTTTTGTTGTTTGGTAAAGAGTTAACCCTTACCTCACAATGCTGCCTTTAATGACCCTGGGAAAGAAGCATTTTGAAAACACTGTCTCCTTTTCCCATAATGTTTTCTACCCTATCAAAGAAAAATTGCAATGCTTGAGCCACACTGAAATTGTTGTCTGCAAATGCTTTCAATTTGGACAAGGCTAAAATTTTGTCGTCTGGTAAGGAACTCAAAAGGGACTGGTTTACAATTTTGTTGTCTAATAAAGAGTCAATTATGCACTGGACCTTGTAATCCTTAGGCAGCTAAGCACAACCTAAGGACCTTTTGCAGACAGTGCAGATCAAGATCAGACTGCACAAAATGTGCAGTCTAACCTTTGATCTACATTGTCTGACAAGGAGAAATCTTCCACCCAAAGCACCTTTTCAATAGCAAAATCTTGGTTTTTACTATTGGCATGAAAATTTTATTTCATTTATTTAGCAGGAAAAGGGTTAATATAAAGATGCAAAATGCAAAAGCTCGATATAGTCAGCATTCTTTTCACAAATGGGATGGCCAATCAAAAACTGTGTTCAAAGGAAATTTAGAAAAAAATGTTGGAATTAGACTTAGAATTCAATTTTGAAATTCAGGCCCCTGAAAAGCTGCTCCCAGATGCACAAAAGACGACGATAAAACACAAAATTTAACATTACCGTAATCACTTTAATTTATAAAATCATGAAAAATCAAGCTGCAACTTTTCCAAAACCTCTCATTTTCCAAGGTAGTAAGGGAGAGAGATATGGGCAAATACCACCTCTTGTGTATTTAACAAACTATTCTGAATCCACAAAAGTTGTGAATGGTTTTGGCTGATTTCAACAGTATTGTATTATGCAACATTATTTCAGTTATATCACAGCTATAGCTCAACTATTCATGTTTGTCCTGGTTTTCACCAATACCAGATTAGGGCTCTGAAGTGTCTTATTCAAGGACATTCTATGGAAAAAGCCTCTGGTAGCTTTCCAGTGTGACCATCGTTGAAATAATGATCAATATGAGAGAGGGATGAATCCAGTTACAATGACTATCATCAATCCTCGGAAAGAAATTTGCTGGGGATTCCAACCAGCAACCTCATAGTCTCAAGTCCTGTTGGCTACAAGGCTCAGCCACTTTCACAAATCCTGATAGAATTTTGCCTGAGTCATTAGACAAGTCCTGGATGACTAGCACTCGACACTGAGCTACAGAGGTTCAAATATCATTTTAACCATTTGCCACACAATCCTGAGTTTTAACAAACCTGAGATAAAAGCCTTCTGAAGACATTGTGGGAAAAGGAGAAAATGCTGGTAACCAGCATTTTCTCCTTTTCCCACAGTGTTTTCTTCTCCTCCAGGGGCCAATTCGGGTTTTGAGTCACACTGAATTTGTCATCTGCAAATGCTTTGAGTTTGGACCAGTCCAAAATATTGTTGTTTGGTAAAGAGTTAACCCTTTACTACACAATCCCGAGTTTTAACGAGCCCGACGAAAAACCCTTTTGAAAACATTGTTGGAAAAGGAGAAAATGCTGGTAACCAGCATTTTCTCCATTTCCCACAATGTTTCTACCCTGTCAAAGACAGAAATCATAATTTGACCTACATTTAAATTGTTGTGTGAAACAGCTTTTAATTTGGACCAGTCTAAAATATGATCGTTTGGTAAAGAGTTAACTCACAAAGCACCAAATGATCCCAATGGACATTTTGATTCTAGAATAAGACCAAGAAAATTTCAATTACCTGTATGTAGTTGCTGTTTTTCTGAAGTGTTTCAGCAAAGTGGACAGTGTAGATCTAGGATCAGACTGCTTGTGCAGTCTGATCTTGATCTATAATGGCCGCAAGGGCAATTATAGTAGTAAAAGGTGCTTTAGGGTTAACCCCTAGACTGTATAATCATTGATCAACAGTCAAACGTTTTCACATTCTTGAAGAAGATGGGTTTTGAGAATGTGAGAAAAGAAAATGACAACTACAGAATTCTCTCATCCTTTCTTCTCTTTCTAAATCAAAAGTCTCGAGATATGAGTCACATTAATTTTGCGTTCAATTTGGAATGGTCTACATGTTTGTTGTCTGGTACAGAGCTATACACATGCAAATAAAAAAGGAATCTGAGGTCAACAGACAAGCTTAATATATTCATTTTTAAAGCAATTGTTATCAGAATTTCTCAGAAAATATCCGATTTATTTGTATTGCAGTTTAATGCCATTTTACCAGCTTAGGTCATATCATGGCTGTCAGTGCACCTACACATGTGTTTCCTTGATTTCTGACACCAGTGCTGACACAACTTTCTTTTCAGCCCACAAACAATCTTTCTCACATGTTTCAGAGGTGAGTGGCAAAAATTGCTGCAACCAGGTATCAAACTCGCAGTAGCCAAGTCACACATCAGATGTGCTAACAACTGAGCTATCCAGCCATGCAGAAAATATCTGAAACTGTAGTTCCAAGATCACATTCTAATCTTCACCTGGACTGTCTGCCAAAAGGCATGTGAGCCATTCTTGGCATCTATCAATTAACTCTTTACCAAACAACAAAAACATAGACTTGACTAAATTAAAAAAAAATGCAGATTAATAGCAGTTTAAATGGTAATTCTGTGTTCTGTAGGAAATATTGTAGGAAAAGGAGAAAATGCTGGTTACCAGCATTTTCTCCCTTCTAACAATGTGTTCAAAGGCCCCCTCTTTCAGGCTTGTTATAACTCGGGACTGTGTGGTAAAGAGATAAAACATTTATGCTGTGTTGTCTGTAGGAAAAAAGTAGACAACACAAAACAGCAGAGACCCAGATCAAACATCCCAAAATGCAGTATCTGACCTAGGTCAACAGTGATTGGTCTACAAGGTTTTTTTTTTTTCGAGAGCATACTTAAGATGTATTGGCTGCAAAGGAAAAGTGAAGGCATAAAAACTCCTCAATAAAGACATAAAAACTCCTCAAATGTAACAAAAACTTTACTAATCACTCTATTCAAGTCTTCACTACATGACAAAATTTTCAACTTATCCAAACTGAAAGCATTGGCAGACGACAATTATATGTCACTTAAAGAGTTTGAATTTGTTTAAGAAGGGTAGAAAACATTGCCGGAAAAGGAGAAAATACTGCCTACCAGCATTTTTTCCTTTTACCAAATTGTTTTCAAATGGCTTTTCCTTCTTAAAGGTTGTTAAAACTTTAGATTGTTTGGTTAGGGGTTAAGAAGTGTTTTAACTACTTAAACCCTGCACACAACATCTATTTGCCACCACATTTCAACTTTTGTCTGTTTGTACATCAAACTTAAATCATGCTGTTTTTCAATATATTACCACAATGTTCTCAAAGTTATCCACTGCAAACTTATTTCATGTAGCGATTAACCCTTTACCAAACAATCCTGGGTTTTAATGTACAACCCTGTGGAAAAGGCCTTTTGAAAACATTGTGGGAAAAGGAGAAAATGCTAGTAAACTGGCATTTTCTCCTTTTTCCACAATGTTTTCTACTCTATCAAAGACAAATCCGAAGAATGGAGTTTTATAGCCCGTCAACGTCGAAAGTCATTCTGGGCACACCAACAACTAATGCAATGCATTTAATTGATCAAACTGTAATGTTACGGAAAAAAGCTTAAAATATAAGCTATGTAAACACTAAAATGACAGACAAGGTTTGAGTGACATCTAATTGTCGTCTGCAAATGCTTTCGATTTGGTTAAGTCAAAAATTTTGTCGTTTGGTAAAGGGTTAATACATAAATAATTTGAAGCCTCTGTATGATTTCTATGTTTATGCTACTTTCAACAGTAGTTCAGTAATTTCATGCTACGACAAACTTATTAATTTCTTTTCTTGGAATTCACAAGAACAAGCGCAGAGACTCTGAAGTCCCTTGTCAAAGGCCAGTCCAACATGACTAGCATCACTTTTTACCCTTTACCAACCAATCCCATGCACCATAAGAAAGAAAACTTTTGAAACCAACGTGGGAAAGGGACAGAGTACATACTGGTGAACAGCAATTTCTCCTATTCCAACAATGTTTTCTACCGTGTCAAACACAGAAAACATTGTTTGAGCTGCATTTAATTTGTTGTCTGCAAAATGCCTCCACTTTAATCAAGTCTAAAATTTTCTTGTTTGGTAATGAGTTAAATGACAGTCACACTCATTTGTCTTCCAGTCGAATCTCCTTTGAGCTTGGAGCATCTTCTAGTGTATCACTGTTATTTCTTTTACATGTACTCAGTGTCTGCCAGCTGGATGTTTTGCTAAAGCGCCTCGCTTGTTCATCTGCATATACCACATTTTCAGGACAATTGTCACCTTTACAAAGAAGAGCCAAGGCTGGTTTCAAATGTGTCACTAGTGGAATATGCTTAGGCTTCAGCTGCAAAAAGGGATGTAAATGGATCATATCAGGATAATTCACTACTTAGCCACAACCTAGTTGAGGCACACTATGGCAAAAGGGGGTTTAATAATTCTCTGTATCAAACCAAGTAAGTCATCACATAATTATAGATGCATGAAATCCATTTTGTTTATCAACTGACTCAATCATGAGGTAGAATGGTCCCTTGAAATGCATAAAATTTACAAAAAGCAAACAGTTTTGACACAGGTCAGCCTACATGGACTATGCAAATTGACATGTGTCAATGCATTTTGTAGGTGCATTAAATCCCCTTATCACACAGCATGGCTCCGATAACCCTCCATCACACAAATTGTCTTTTAACAAACCTGAGGAAAAAAGCAAATGGAAACATCGTGGGAAAAGCAGAAAATGCTGTTAACCAGCATTTTCTCCTTTTCCCACAATGTTATTTACTATTTCAAAAAGAGACACCTTCTTTTAGGACATTTTGTTGTCTGCAAATGCTTTCAATTTGATTGAGTCTAAAATCATGTTGTTTGGTGCAGGTCAAATTCACATCTGATGATGCCTGCAGACACAATTTCATTGGAAAAGAAGAACATTTCTGGGATCAGAGTTTAAAGTTGTCTTGTGACACAATGATCTTATGACTTGTAACACAATGATCTTTTATCATTTACTCATCGGAATTTTTTAAGGTTTAAAGCAATACTGAACTTCTGACTTGTGTTTGTTTGCAACCAATATGAATTCAGGAAATCTGTGTAATTCTGAGTTTTATAAACCACAGTTAAATTTTTTGCAAATCTATCTTATATATTACCTGCATGAAGTCATATGCAAATGCAACATCACCCATGTCATTGAATACAGGATTTTTGGTATATCGCTGACTGAAATGTGTTAAAATGACATGTTTTGCCTTCATTTTTCTGCCTATCTCTTTAGCTTGGTGGGCTGTACTGCAATATAGAAAGAACTAAAATTAGTGCTTATTCTTACATCAAATGAAAAGAATGACAAAATTTTTCAAACAAACATAGCAAGAACTGTCATCAGGCTGCACAGCTTGCCTAGAAACAAGAGCACTGAATGCAGTTACCAACACTCAGCTGCAGTTGCTTGATTTTCACTGAAAATTCCAAGTCAAACAAGAGGTCCATTGGCACTAAAGTGCTCATCTGAGTAAAGTCATCTAGGATTGACAAAACTGAAGTGATCCTGGTTGTAGTGATGTAAAACACATGAGTATGGACCTATAGTTGTCATCATACTAAATATAAACAATATCAATCATTTGGTCTGGAAAATGTGAGTTGTACCTAAATTCTAACATGAAATTTCAAAATCTGTGACCATGAACTTTAAGATTATGGGCATGGCTATGGCATTGCGGAATGAAACTTTGGACCTGTATCTGCAATCAAGCCAAATATTAATCAAATCCATCAATTAGTTTGATAAATAAGAGCTCTTAAAAAACTACAACTTCAAACTTTGATTTAAAATATGGAACTCTATGACCTTGACCTTAAGATCATCGGCATGGGCACAGCGGAAAGAAACTTTGGGATCAATATCTGTCATCATATCAAATATGAACCAAATCTATCACATAGATTGGAAACTGTGAGCTCTTAATGAACTTTTATGTAAACACTGCTGCCGGGATAAGTGCAATGGCTTCCCCTGGACTTTGTCCAGGTGAGCTAAAAATGAATCTGCCAGAAAAAAAAAATTGCCTATACATTACAGGTAGAGAAAATATTGTTAATCTAAGACTTGCCTTTGTATAAAATTTCATTTACCATCATTATTATCATTATGGCAACCATTCAAGCCAATGGTTGCTTTCCCATGTGACTATATCCGGTAAACATAAATACCTGTGTCGAGTAACAGCCGCCCGTCTAGTATCAGAGGATGAAAAAGTAGCCTCATGTATGAGATAGTCTGTTTTGTTGTAACCTAAAATAGATTGTTGTAACCTAAAGTAGAATTAAAATAGGAAACAACACAGTTTACAAATGGTAATCCGGAAGTTTACTGGACCCAGTGTCTTTGAATAACACTGATCCTTTTCTCGATTAACCCTTAACCACACAATCACCAGTTATAACAACCCTGAAAAAGGACGGCTTTTGAAAACATTGTGGGAAAAGGAGAAAATGCTGGTAACAGGAGAAAATGCTGGTAACCAGCATTTTCTCCTTTTCCCACAATGTTTTCTTCCCTATCAATGACAGAAACCGTCATTGGAGCAACATTTATTTTGTCGTCTGCAAATGCTTTCACTTTGATTTAGTCCAAAATTTTGTTGCTTGGTAAAGGGTTTACAATCTAGTAGTTCAGGTTGCTCATATTTGCAATGACAACTCCACTCTTTGTTATTGCTTTAAGTTTCTATGCCACACCATAGAAATACTTAGATTTTCTTTTCAGGTAGAAATGCTAGCCAGGTTAGAAAACATTGAGAGGAAAGGAGAAAATGGTGATTATCAACATTTTCTCCTTTTCCTTCCACGCTTTCAAAAGTCTTCATCCTTGGATTTGTTAAAAATTAA
This sequence comes from Tridacna gigas, assembly GCA_945859785.2. NCBI lineage: Eukaryota > Metazoa > Mollusca > Bivalvia > Cardiida > Cardiidae > Tridacna > Tridacna gigas. Next base: position 27,791,686 of record OX244030.2, read on the forward strand.
AATTGTGAGGCTTAGAATTAAAAGATACAATTGGAAGCTCTTTGGAACCTGCCTCCAGTAACTCACTATCCACATCTGCAACAGAAAACTTTAACAAGAGGGCATGCTGACCCTAGACTGTTCACTTGAGCTAATACATCCTTCATAAAATTATATGAAATGATTGATTGAAAGGTGTTTTACGTCATTTTCAAAGTTATTCAATCAAATCACGGCAACAGCTCACATGTTCATATATGTCCTGGGTTTCACCAGTACTAGGCTAGGGCTCTGAAGTGTCTTGCCAAAGGATACTCCCACGAAAAGCCCAGTGCTTCCAGCAAGGCTCACACCTGAGGCCTCCAGGTTACGAGTCATACACCTCACGACTGGGCATACAAAGTAGAAAAAACAGTCTGTTCAACTTTCAGGAGTTTTGGTCTCTAGGGTATGCACTAAGTTTTGCTAAGTTTTGTCTTAGCGACCTACCTATGGACCAGAGGTTACCTAGTTTCAAACTCATACAAGATACCATAAAGGGCAGACGTTCTGACCATCTTTCATAAGTATATATCTGATAATGTGGTCTCTAAAATAGACACATTTTTTCTTCTAAGATTTGTGCTACTGACCTACTTTTGACCTGACACGAACCATTTTCATAATCCTTAAAGACTTGATAAGGACATACATTCAGACCAGCTTCACATGTATTGAACTGAAAATGTGGCCCCTGGAGTGTACCCAAGTTTTTCTAAGATTTAACCCTTTACCAAGCGTTAAAATTTTGGACTGGACTAAATCCAAGGCATTTGCTGACAACAAATTAAATGTAGCCTAAATGATAATTTCTTTGTTTGATAGGGTAGAAAACACTGTGGGAAAAGGAGAAAATGCTGGTTACCAGCATTTTCTCCTTTTCCCACAGTATTTTTAGAGGGCTTCTCTGTCTGGATAATTAAAACTTGGGATAGTGGGGTAAAGGGTTAAGCTAATATCAAATTCAACGGTGACTTTATCAAGGCAAGAATTCTAACAAACTTCCATGATTGTTGGACTGAAAATGTGGTCTCCACAGTGCACTCAAAGTTTTTTCAAGATATGCCTCAGTGACCTACTTTTTGACCTGGTATGACCCACTTTCAAACTCACAGGAGATATCATCAGACCAAATAGTCATGAGCATTTGTCAGAAAATGTTGCTTCTAGAGTGCAGACAAGGTCTTTTTCAAAGATGACCTACTTTATGACATGACCCATCTTGCGACTCATCCAAGACATCATGGGGACAAACATTCTCACCAACTCTCATGAGTATTATGTCTGATAGTGTGGCCTCTAAAGTAGACAGAAGGATTTCTAAGATTTGTCCCAGTGACCTACTCTTGGACCTGACATGACCCGTTTTCGAAGTTCGACAAGATGTTATCAAGACATACATTCTGACTAACTTTGTGAGTTCTGGACTGATAATTTGGTCTCTAGAGTGAACACAATTTTTTTTAAAAATTTGTCTCAATGCCCTACTTTCGGAGCCAAAGTGACCCATTTTCAATCTTGTCCGTCAGATCATATGGTCAAATATTTTAACAAAATTTCATGGAAATTAGACAATAAATTCCCCTCTAGAGTGTATACAAGGTTTTTATCAGGTCTGTCCCAGTGATCTACATGTTTGATCCAACATGACCCATTTTTGATACACACTGAGATGTCATCAAGACAAACATACTGATCAACTTTTCAAAAGTACTCACTATGAAAGACAACAGAACACTTGGGCATAGCACATTTTTACCCAAGGGGTCTCATTTCAACAAACTTGGTAGAGGTCCACGAGATGATGCTACAGACCAAATATCACAGCTCTAAGCCTATCAGTTTGGAACAAGATTTTCAAAGTTTTCACTATATATATAAAGTTTGTAACCCTCGGGGAAGGGCCAATTTTGACCCTATGAGGATCAAATGAACAGACCTGGTAGACACCCACACGATAATGTTAAATACCAAATATCATAGCTCAAAGCCTTGTGGTTTAGAACAAAAAAAAAAAAAAAGATTTTCAAATTTTTCACAATATAAGACCATGTAAAATTTCTGACCTCTAGGAGAGGACCAATTTTGACCCAAGAGCATCAACTGAACAAACTCAGAAGAAGCCCACCGTATGATGCTTCACACCAAATACTACAGCTCTAAGCCTATCAGTTTGGAACAAGAAGGTTTTCAACACACAAGCCCTGGTAAATTGTGTGACCATAGGGTTGGGCCAATTTTGACCGCTGGGGCATCATTTGGACAAACTTGGTGGAGGTGCAACTCTGTTACATACCATAGTTTATTAATGTTTTGCAGGGTGCAGTGTCCCCAGAATACATCAATGACCATCCATCTTGATGCTCAAAGTGTACTCCAAATGAGCCATAGATATGATCAACAGGAATTGTGGTGAACTGAAACAGAAACAAATAGAAAAGGTTTTCAAAATCTGAAGAATCTACAGCATCTGGTACAATCGTGGAGGTAAGTGGGAGCAAGTGAAAGGAAAAACGATGACACTGATAATTGCTATGATATGGTTGCAAACTTATTCATGTATGAAATGTGACCTTATGCTGTCCAAAAGAGTCTTGACATTGCAACAGCTGAGTTCTTTAATCCTTTACCCCTTTACCAGATGACAAAATTTTAGCCCTGTCCAAATTGAAAGCATTTGCAGTCGACAATTTCAACGTGGCTCAAATGGTGCAATTTTTTCCTGATAGGGTAGAAAACATTGTGGGAAAAGGAGAAAATGCTGGTTACCAGCATTTTCTCCTTTTCCCATAATGTTTTCAAAAGGCTTCTTTCCCAAGATAATCAAAAGGCGGCATTGTGCGGTAAAGGGTTAAAAGGTGACAAAATCATAGATTTTACCATATTAAAAACATCAGACTACAAGTTTCAATGTGATTAGACGAATGAATTCATCTTGGAAAAGGTGTAAAACAGTTTGTGAAAAGATGAAAATTACTTGCTATAGCATTTTGCACATTTCTGAAAATGTTTTCAAATGCATTTAGTTCAGGGTTGTAAAAACTTTGTTTAGTGAAGGCTCAACGGACAGGAAAAGTCTATTTCATCAATTTCATGCTTTAAGATAAACCAAGTTTCAACTAACCTTTTTTACATTTAGAACATGCTGTATAAGATTTGTGGTCTCTGAATCAAAACATGGCTCTCTGAATGCTTTTTTAAACAGAACTGGAATAAACCTGAAACAACAACAACAACAAAAAAAACATCCATTAACCCTTTACCACACAATTCTGGGTTTTCACGACCATAGGGAAGAGGCCTTTTGAAAACAGTGGGAAAAAGAGAAATTGCTGGTAACAAGCATTTTCTCCTTTTCCCACAATGTTTTCTATCCTTCCAAAGAACTTAGGTTCATTTGTACCACTTTGAGATTTGTCGCCTGCCTATGCTCTCAATTTGGAAGAGTCTAAAAATTTGTTGTTTGGGAAAGGGTTAAATGCTCCAGGAAATTAAGATGTATCTAAAATAGATGGAATTAGAAACAATAGGGCCTAGACGTCCCTGTATCACTCCACAGCCCTATAGATAAATGATGACACGCATGGGGCATTTATCTGCAAGAAACCTACAATAAATTTTCAGTTTAACCCTTTGCCACATTATCCCGAATTTTAAGAACCCTGAAGAGGAAGGTTTTTGAAAACATTGTGGGAAAAGGAGAAAATGCTGATAACCAGCATTTTTCTTCTTTTCCCACATTGTTTTCTACCCTATCAAGTTCAAAATTCATCATTTAAGTTACATTTATTTTGTCATCTGCAAATGCTTTAAAATGGGTGAGACCAAAATATTGTTGTCTGGTTAAGAGTTAAAAGTAAGCCAAGTCTGGAAAAAGAAATGTTTTTTTTTTTTACATGTCAAAATGGTGTCAATAAATAGAAGATCTACTCAGGATCATTCAAACAATAATCAATTAGCTCTAACCGACAGTTTATTCAGAAAAAGATTTCCTTAAACTTTTGTAGCAGTACAGCATTTTTTGCTTAGCATGAATGGACAATTTTAGTCCAAAAAAAAGAATGATACAAATCAAATCTTGATTCGTATCTGACATTTAACAAATTTGAGCATACCCTTTTATGGACAAAAGAAATGTCATTTTCCAGTCCTGAGGTGTCAATTTCCATCGGCATAGCCATAATTAGCACCTTCCAATCGTCTTTCGAGGAGTCAAATCCAAGCGGTGATAGGTGTGACAATTATCAGTGAAATGCTTGAAACCCCATCAATGACCTTTGGCCCCATTTAATTTTCTCATATATATACATGTCAAATAATTATATCAAAGACTGTCAAAAAAAATCACTTTGATTCTCACAGTTCACTTTTCTAATTTACAAACCACTGCAATAATGGAAGTATGTGAACTGTTGCACGAAAATCAGTCCTGAACCTCAACAAAATTGTTCTACACAGAAAAGTTGAAGTGCTATTACAGAACAGAGTTTGTTCCTGCACATAATAGGGTCAATTGATATCCTAAAATGTCATCAAGATTAATTCAAAGACATTACCTCACTGTCTTCAAAATGTTAACCTACAAGCCATTTGTATTCTGTCAGAAGTGTAACTTCCAGTTTCAATTTCATTCCCAATACTTTTAAACGTTAGGATGTAACTTCTAAGATTTGTCCAAGTGACCTTCTTTTTGACCTGCCATGATCCAATTTCAAACTTGTCTGAGATACTATCAAGATCAACATTCTCACCAATTTTTATGAGTATCCAACTGAAAATGTGGCCTCTACAGTGCACACAAGCTTTTTCTTGGATTTGTCCCAGTGACCTACTTTTTCTCCAGATCAGAACCAATTTAAAATATATTATCAAGACAAACATTCTGACCAACTTTCATGGGTATCAGACTGAAATGTGGCTTCTAAAGTGCACATGGTGCTTTTCTAGGATTTGTCCCACCGACCTACTTTTTTACCCGATGTGACCAAATTTTGAACTTGTTCGAGATTTCATCCAGAGAAAGTTGCTCACCAACTTTCAAGTATCAGACTGAAAATGTGGCCTCTTGAGTGCACATAAGGTTTTTCTAAGATTTGTTCCCGTGACCTTTTTCCTTTGACCCAACATGACCCAATTTCGATCTTGTTCGAGATATTATCAAAACAAACATTCTGACCAATTTTCATGCGTATCACCATGAAAAAGAGGCCTCTTTATGTGCACACAAGGTAATTGTTGATGCCTGAACAAGGGACAATGCATGAGGTATGATTGCAAAAGCTCACCTTGTGCTCAAGTGAGCTAAAAATGCTGGTTACCAACATTTCCTCTTTTTCCCATAATGTTTTCAGTAGGCTTCTTCCTCAGGGTCTTTAAAACTAAGGATTGTGTCATAAAGGGTTAAAAGAGACATCTGATTAAATCAAGGTTTGTCGGTTTTTCTCTTAATTTTGATTAATGATTCTATGCACATAGTTCTTAAAACAAAAAGGGCCAATGGCCCTAAACTGCTCACCTGAGTAAAGTCATCTAGAATTCATAAAGCTGAAGAGATCCTGGTTGTAAGGATATAAAACATATGTGTTAGTGACCTAATTTTTGACAGACTTAACTATTTTTTAACTTGTCAGAGATAACATCAAGACAATATTCTATGTTTCACAAGTATCAGACTGAAATTGTGGCCTCTAGCATTCACACAAGGTTTTTCTAAAATTTGTCCCAGTGACCTGCTTTTTGACCAAACATGACCCAATTTTGAGCTTGTTCAAGAAATTTTTATGAAAAAGGGTTCTGATCAAGGTTCATGAGTTTCAGGCTGAAAATGTGGCCTGTACAGTGCACACAAGGTTTATCTAAGATTTAACCCAGTAACCTACTTTTTCACCAGACATGCCAAAATTTGAAACTCATTCTAGGTACTAACAAGACCAACATTCTGAGTACATTTCATGAGTATAGGGCTGAAAATGTGGTCTCTATAGTGCACACAAGGTTTTTCTGAGATTTATTCATGTGACCTAATTTTTTACCTGATGTGATTTATTCATGTGACCTTATTTTTTACCTGATGTGACCCAATTTTGATCTTGTCTGAGATGTTATCAAGACCAACATTCTGACCTACTTTCATGAGTATCAAACAGTAAATGTGGACTGTAGAGTGCATACAAGATTTGTCCAAGTGACCTACTTTTTGACCAGACATGACCCAACTTCAAACTTGTCAGAAATATCCTCAAGACAAACATTCTGACAAATTTTATGAGTATCAGACAGAAAAATGGCTTTGACAGAGCAAACAAGGTTTTTCTAAGAAGGTCTGTCTCAGTGACCTACTTTTTCTGACCCAACATGACCCAATTTTGAACTTACACTAGATGTCATCAAGACAATCATTATGTCCACCTTTCACTAGTATCAGACTGAAAATGTGGCCTCTGCTGTGCACACACGGTTTTTCTAAGATTTGTCCCAGTGACCTACCTTTTGACTCAATATGACCCAATTTGGACTTGCACTAGATATCATCAAGACAAACTCTCTGACCAATTTCATGCGTATCAGACTGAAATAAGGCCTCTAGACTGCTTACAAGGTGTTTCTAGAAATTGTCCTAGTGACATACCTTTTGACCAAACATGTCCCAGTGACCTACCTTTTGACCAAACATGACCCAGTTTCAAAATCATTTGAGATATTATCAAGTCAAACATTTTGAGAAAGTTTTATGAGTACTGCACTGAAAATGTTGCCTGTAGAGAGCAAACAAGTTTTTTGTAACATTTGTCCCAGTGATCTACTTTTTGATGTCTGAAATATTATCAAGAAAAACATCCTGATCATGTTTCACGTGTATCAGACTAAAAATGTGGCCTTTGGAGTGCACACAATGTCATTGTTGACAACTGCACAGAAGCAACACAAAGCATGATTACAAAAGCTCACCTTGAGCATTTCATGCTCAGGTGAGCTAAACAATCATGTAAAAAAGACTAACACAGTACTGTACAATCTATTACTGGAGGAACAATCGATTGACAGAAAGGAACACAAGGGTTTTCCAAAGTATGGTAAACATTCAGGGAAAAGTTGCGATTACTAGTAATAGCCAACTGCTTCTTTCCCAATGTTTTCTCAAGGGGAAGGGTGGTTGGTTTACAAACTATGTATTTCTATCTATATACCAGTTCAATCTATTTGAAGATTTACAGGGTGTACGACATTTTGTCAAAAGACATTTGGTTGAAAGGCAGTTTAGTCCACAAGACAGAAGGTCGACATAGACAAATGGTCCAGACAATACTTCTACTTATCATTATTTAGTCAAACTTTAGTCGAAAATTTTTCGACAAAGATAAATATACTTCTCATCAGATGGAGTTACATGTTGACTAAAATGAAAGTTTTTATTACTGAAAGTTAAGGAATGAAAATGAAAATGCGGCTAACTTTTGAGTGTTGTTACAAAAGTTAGAACCAACTAGATTTAATAAACTCTTAGATATAGGCTTATTGTAAACTAGATGCAAAACAAATCGGAACAAGGACATGAAAACAACTTGGATTAGTGATGATTATTTATTTCAATTTAACTCAGTAACAATGATTTACACACAACAAAACGTGTAAAACTGTAACTGACTTTGATAAGCATAGCTCACTTCTTTAATGACCCTTGTTGCATGCATATAGTTTTTGTCACTTGGCCCAAAGTTCTTATTGTCTAGCAAGATAGTAATTAGTGGGAACAACTTTCGACCATTTGTCGCACCTGTGAAAATAATGTCAACCAACTGGTTATTCAACGAAATGGCAAATCAACAAAATCGGTCAACCAAAACGTCTTTCAACCCACTGTCTTTCAACAAAATGTCATGCAGTGGACTCACATACCTGAAATACTGCTCACAGTCAAACAAATGTTTTCTCATTATCTCAAAGTAGCTCATGAGCTTAGCTGGAGATATCAACAATAATCTTTCGGATGTGTTCTGTTTTGAAAGTATTTCTTTTTTCTTCCTGACAACTGACAAAATCCCCTGTGGAAAAAAGGTACATGATTGATAATAAATCCATCTCCTCGTTTTAGTATTGCATAACTATTAACTCTTTACTAAACAACAAAAATTTAGACTGGTCCAAATTAAAAGCATTTGCAGATGAAAACTTAAATGTAGTTCAAATGATGGAATTTATCTTTAATAGGGTAGAAAACATTGTGAGAAAAGGAGAAAATGCTGTTTATCAGCATTTTCTCCTTCTCCCATAATATTTTCAAAAGGCTTCTTCTTCAGGGTATTTAAAACTTCAGATTGTGTGGTAAAGGGTTAACTTAATTTCTCAGCAATATGTACGAAGTCAAACAAGTGTTTGATTCCATTTCTGCCTGATTCCAAGATGCAGATTTATGGGTTATAGGTAGTTTGAGGTTCATAGGGAACCCCTGAATTTTGAAATATCTTTAAAAATGCTTTAGCCATTGTACTGAAAATTTGCATAACTAGTAATATTACCTTTACCAACTCTGGGTGAAATTTTCAGAACTTTTGATAACTTCATTTGAATTATTTGCATTCAATGCAATGTTAAAATGTATTAACAAAACAGCTTAAAAACGTTGGGAGGGTTGAAGGCTATTCTGCGATAAGGGTTTACCTGTTTATGAAAACAGTTCTCATTCAAGTACAGTAACTGTGGTTGTCTATTGTTTGGACAGCAGAAACTTCAACTTTTGAGGTCCTTATCTCGTTTTTTATTTGGGTTTTATTTTAATGATTTAATATCGGAGACGTGCACACACTTGCTTACACTTGGTTTTCTTTTCCATGCCCAACCATAGATGTTTTCAGAAAACCCAGTAAAACTTTGGCTCACATCAAATGGTATAGCACAAAACAATAAAATGAAGGGTGAACCATATGAAGTGGTTAAGTTCCCTAAACAAGTTCCAGAGTATTTTGTTGATGATTTTTTACAGTCAAAGGGTCACAGTGTCTTTAAGATTACCACCCTATGATTGTGATCAAAATCCAATTAAAAGCTAACATTGGGCAAACTGAAAAAATCATTGCAAAAAATATCCAAAACAAACCCTGAAAGATCTTCAAGTCCAAGTGTCAGGTGGTTTTGAACACATATCTCAACAGAAGTAGTAAATATCGGAGAACAAAAACCATATAAGAAAACAATGAACAAGTCATTTAAGACATGGAATATTTGAATGAAAGGGACGAAAGCTACATCTAAGGTAAGGTATAGAACTATATTATTTGTACAAAGAACAATTTCAGGGCCTCATTTTTAACTAAAGTGAGGTACTGAAGTCATGCACTTGTTCAGTTATGTTTGCTGTTGTGGTCACTGTGCGAAACCGTTGGAGAAAGTTAAGCTTCAGAACAAAAAAAATAACACTGCTGGAATGGGCAAAATGCTCTTTCTTGCCAAGGAAAAATTCCAGTTTTTGCTCTGGGAGTTGGTAGGGTCATTCTAAAAGACTGAAAAGTTTCACAAAAATTGATACGGGATTTTTCACGATATTTCAAAATTCAAGGGGTCCCTATGAACCTCAAACTACCTATACAAATAAACATTTGTGAGGAGAAAAACAGTCATTCATACTTAATATTTTAATTGCGAGATTTTAAGACTGATGGGGTCTGAGTAAACATGACTGGACTGTATATCAATATTCCCATTTCTTCCAAATTACAGTAAACTCTGCTTATAGTGATATTTAGGGAACCCAATGAAACACATGATAACATAAGAATACTGTTTAAAACTAACCAAAACTAGATCTAGCACATTCACAAAGCAGACACATACTCCCCACCAGCACCTTGTCACTAAAGCAGCACAATCAGAGAACGGAAATGATTTTCAAAACAAAGATAATCAGTGACTTTGACCTTTGACCCATGTGACCCAAAACCAAGAGGGCACCTCCTTGGGTCATGAGCAACACTTGTATCAAGTTTCAGGGTCCTAGGTCAAACGGCTTTTGAGCTAGAGCACGGAAACGAAAAAGTCTACAGATGAATGGATTGCCAGACAGACAGAAACCAGTATACCCCCTCTACTTCGTTGGTGGGGGGTATGATAATGGACTTGAGTATCTGAGTTATGTACCATCCAAGTATATGTTAACTATGAACTATGAGCACAGAATCAATTTTCAAAATTGGGTGAAAAAAGCAACAAAACTTTATCTTATCAGATCTTAAAATTCTGCCTTTGAAACTCTGATCATATTTACATCGTAATATTGAAAAGTATCGTGTGAGAGAAATTGAAACTGGAGGTACGCTTCCAATTGAAAAAAGCAAGAACAACATCCTTTGAAATTTGCAGGATCCAACACTGTAGCAGCCCAGCATTTCCCTGTTGAATGATTTTAGTTTAAAGGGAGCTAATCTGATTTTTATCTTTCAACCTTAAAAAAGATTCAACACTGAAATGAGAATGGGGATTGCAAACTTCCTGTAAAGAAGAAAGACAATTGTAAGAAAAAAAACCTTTTTTAGTGGTATTTTTTTGGAAACATTGTTGGCATTTCAATGTTTTTAAAATATTCCTGGACTCCTACAAAGGAATTTAACAATAGTACATGTATTTCTTATCATGATGACCAAGCCACTAGCTGTTTTAAGTACAAAGAGCAAGCTAAAATAATACTGTGTGGAAATGAAACAGACTTAGTTCTCTTATAGAAAGCTAATGGTTGGTATTGTACTCTTTACCACACAATCCTGCTTTCGAAAACAATGCAGGAAAAGGAGAAAATGCTAATAACCAGCATTTTCTCCCTTTTCCCAGACTGTTTTTTGCCTTTTCAAAGTTGAATCCTTTAAACTGAACAACTTTAAATTTTGTGGTCTGCATCTGCTTTGAACTTGGATGAGTCTAATTTTTTTTTTTTTTAAGTTTTGTAAAGCATAAACTCTTTACCAGACCACATGAGTTGTTAATACTGAAATCATAAGCAGACAACCAACTAACTTCGGCTGGAATGATGGTATTTGTTGAAAGTTCAAACAGACCTGCATAAACATTATGAAGCACTGACGGGAAAAGAGAAAATAATGGTTAACAGCATTTATCCTTTTCCAACAAAGTTTTCAGAAACCTTCCTCAGGGTTGTAAAATCACAGAACCGTCTGCTAACGTATCAAACCTGTATTTGAGCCATGCTCTGTGAAAAGGGCACTTGATGCATCTGCAAAAAAGATAGCAAAAAGTTTCAACCCATGTCAGCCTGCGTGGACTGTTCATGCTGACATGGCCCAAAACTTTCTGCTACCTTTAAATTTTTACATGTCAAAGGACCAGTCTACCTCATGATTCAGTCAGTTGTCAAACAAAATACAGTAAAACCCCTCTATTAAGACCACCCATCGTACTTTTGAAAATTGGTCTTATTAGCGGGGTGGTCTGATTTCCGGGTTTCACCCACCTAGATTTTTAATCAAACCCGGACTCTGTGTAGACTTATTTAGATTTATATTATGTGCCAAGTAATGTACACATATTTTAGTCAGAGAAGCCTATGCCAACACATTTAAATGACAACAAGAAAATGTTCATGTTTATTGAAAAGTTAATATGTTGCTTGAATTTTATGAATAGATCCACATGGCAGTGCATGTCCATTCATAATTGCCTATTTAAACTCTTACAGCAAGATATGTACATTAACTAAGAATATGAACTTAAAGACTACATAATTTAATGTAACTGATAGATTGTTATATTCCCTGTTTTAATCTGCCTTTTTTGTGTGTGTGTGTAGTCTCAAGAACTCCTATTCCACATGCTCATTTTCATTTTTAAACAAAGAATTTCGAATATTATTAAAGAGCCTGTAGTTTACAGTTTTTTTCACCTATTCTGATTCAAGTTGAATGTTCGAACAGTCCTACTAATCGTCGATCGCAAAGTTGAAGTGTTCGCCAGTTCACAAATCGCATATTCTCTACAATATAAATATGGCTTTAATGTGTAACAAAAACCAAATAATTATCCCATCCTGATCACTAGATGTTAACCCAAGCATCTCAAATAACAAAAGCTGGATGTACAAAACAAATCATAATTACCCGGATGTCGACACGTTTTTCACCCGGATCAGCAACATGTGATAAACGCCTGATTACCGAATAAAAGCCGAATTAATTATCATCATTTGATTATGAAAGGTAACAGCTTTATCACTTAACACGATTGTGTTACTATAGTCAACAGATAAACAAAAGACCGATAACTGATTGTCTACTCCATCGGACCCAAGAATATTCATACATGAAGCATGGCCTCCAGTTTTGCGATTATGGATGCGTGAAAATTAGCTGGTCGTAAAGAAATTGTGAAAATTAGTGGTCGTTTCACGGGGTTAAAATCTATTGGTAATTTCTCATTGGTAATGAAAATGGTGGTCGTAATTCCGGAATAGCGGGGTGCCCATATTTCCGGGGTCGTGGTCATTGATCATGAAGAAGGAAAAATTCCGTTCTGACAAAAATCGTTCGTAATAGCGGGTTGCTCGTATTAGCGGGGTGGTTGTGAGGAGAGGTTTTACTGTATACTTTAGGGAGTTCAAAATTATGTGATGTCTTGCTTGGTATAATGCATCACAGGGATGCATTAAGCACCCTTTTGCCAGAGGATGGCTCATTTATATATCACTTAAATGGTGGTAACTCACGCCATGATGATCATAATGAAGGTGTGAGATAAAGATTGCTCTCAGGTTCCTCAAGATGTGCTCTGCTCTTTCCTCACTAAACATAAAGTAGAGCTGTCTGACAGAACTCTCTGCACAGTCCAACATTATGTACTCATCTTTGCTATAAAAATAATCCAAACAGATTTTTCTTTTCTTTTTCTTTAACCCTTTAACAAACAACAGAAGTTTTGACTCATCCATAATGAAACCATTGTAAAGAAGAAACTTAAGATGGCTCAAATGATGAGATTTGTTTTTGAAAGGGTAGAAAACATTGTGGGAAAAGGAGAAAATGCTGGGTACCAGCATTTTCTCCTTTTCTCGTAATGTTTTCAAAACTCTCCTTCCTCAGGGTCGTTTGAAGTCGGAATTGTGTGGTAAATGGTTAAACTAAATTACAAATACAAGTGATTCTTTGGTTATATATGGTACCTACAAATTTTCCAGCTCAAACCTATGCCTTTGCAAAAAAATAGAATCTGTATCTACCTAGCATCAAATGCAGTCTGAATTATGTCATGATAACTCAACCCGCATGTGGACTACTTTTAGCTTAACCCACATGTGGACTACTTTGGGCTAAGTTTCTGATTCATATGGTCAAAATGTTACCCTACAATCTTCATCCAGCAAGCAAAGAAAACAAGTATTTGTCAGATTTCGGTGTGTTTTCAAATAATATTGTCAATATTTCTATGTACAAATTTATACTTGTACATATCTAATAACAACATAGTCCCATTACCTCACAATCCTGACTTTTGATGACCTTGAGAAACAAAAACTTTTGAAAACATTAAGGGAAAAGGAGAAAATGCTGGTAACCAGCATTTTCTCCTTTTCCCAAAATGTTTTCTACTCTATGAAAGACACATTTCATGTTCTGAGCTACAATTTTAGTTTGGCATCTGCAAATCCTTTCAAGTTGAGCAAGTCTAAAATTTTGTCATGTGGTAAAGAGTTAAAGTAACTTTATCTTCATTTATAGTAATTTTCCTGGTGGTTGTATTTGCTTCTCACTGCATTGGAAACTTATGACATCTTGCATGTCCTTCTGTCTTGAGAGATATCAAATTTTCCTTTGCATCTCCAAGCAAATACAACTTGCAGGAAAGTTACTATAGCATAATACTTCATATTTAGACTGCTTTTAGTGCATTTCAAAAATTTGGTGAAAAAAGATCTTTTTCTCAAAAAGTGTTTGCTAATTTTCAAGAAATTTCATTATCTTGGAAAAATGGTACAGTCCTTTCCTTCAAAATTTTCATGTTTTTCCTATTAAAAACTGCCTGAAATTTAATGAGAAATTACAAACAGAAGCATTATAGGGTGAAATCCAACAAAAAAAAAAAAGACTGAAAGCTTGAGAGAATATGTTACAGCACTAGATGACTATAATTGCGTGACATTTTGACAAAGAAAAGCATATACAATGCAGGAGGTGTTGCCCACAGAAAGCCTTTTAAGATAAAATAAACACAGGGCATTCACTGTCAATGTGACCTAGTGAAATAAGTCTGATGAAAGGTGCTAAAGAATATAATATAAATCATTTTGTGAAAGGAAGGAAAATCACTTGAGAACTGTAGTAGGAGTAGCGAAGACAACATTAACTCTTTACCAAACAACAAAACTGTACACTTGTCCAAACTGCAAGCATTTGCAGATGACAATTTAAATGTGACTAAAATGATGGAACTTGTCTTGATTAGTGAGTTACAGTTTTCAAAAGGCTTTTTCCTCAAGGTTTCCAAACCTCGGGATTGTGTGGTAAAAGGCTAAGAGGTAAAATCAAATAAAGGGCAATAAGCCCTCCAAATATGATACAATAATTCAAAATGCTTGAGAGTATAGGCTACAGCACTCCACAACTTAAAAATCTTTGCAATCTCTTCCCATGGGAGGAGTGAAATGAAAAACTTACATATCCTTCACTTTGTTTCACTTGTCATACAGAAAAAAACTGCAACATTCTTTTCACAAGCTACTGAGATTTCATTTGCACAGTCAGAAAAGTAAGTTTAGTTCGTTGTTTGTTTGTGTTGGAGTTTAATGCCCCTTTAACAGCTTATGTCATATCACGGCAGTCAGAGCATCTACGCACATGTTTCCTGGCTTTCTCACACCAGTACTGAAACAACTTTCTTTCCAAGCCAATGACTGCTTTTCTCATCTGCATCAGAGGTGAGAGGCGAAAAACAGAAAAATAGCGGAAGATATTGATAGCCACACATTACAATAACACTTAAAGTTATGGAAAATATTCTAAAACAAAAAGAATTTGCTGTTACACTGTCACCTCCACCTTACGTTTCCCTTTCATTTGCTAAAAAAAATCTCTGTATGTCCAACATTCTTTACAGGATAGGCAGACAAAATGAACATGACTATAATGCAGACAACAGGTAGCCACCGATAGGCAGATTTTTTATCACCAAAAACTCAGTATTTTTTAATAAATGCATGGAAAACTCTTATTTTGTTTTTTGAAGGCTGCCATTTTTAAATTGGAATGATTTTTTTTTTAAATATACTGCAGACATGCACTGAATTCCATAACAGAACTCCTGAGACTTGTACAAAACCCAGAAATTTATGCATCTGAATCATTCAGGCCTTTATCAGTGCAGGGTCCATGCATAATTGCTGATTTCTTAATACACAAGAATGAATTTTCTGTTGTACTTGAATGGAGGGTAATGTTTGATCTCATCATTTAATTTGCCTTCTTAATTGGAAAGTCTCCTTATTTTTTTAACTCGTCCAACAGTATAACTGACGGCAAAGACACTCATCTGGACCTAGACTTCATACTGGTCATGACAAGTGGACAAGCAGAATTTATAAGCCATGCACTTGATATTGATCACTCTGTGAAGTTTGGTGAGAAGCATATAAAAATTGTAGGAAAAGTTGCAGGGAAAAGACAAGAGGTACTGAATGACAGAGACACAAACATACAGATGGGCAGTGAGACTGCTGTATACCCTATCAGGGGCATAAGGATGGTAGTTATCAACATTTTCTCCTTTTCTAACAATGTATTCTTCCGTTTGAAAAACAAACTTCATGTTTTTAATGTCATTTGATTCATATGTGATTACAATTGCTTTCATTTTTTTGACACATCTAAAACAGGGAGTTCATCACACAGTTTATCATATTTACCTTGTTTCAACTAGAATGCAGGAAAGGGATCGATATTTCGTAGGACTGCAAGATCCTGTACCAAGGAAGGTGATCACCGGATACTCTGAAAATAAATACAGTAAAACCGTTGGCAACTGTATCAACCCTGTATAAAACTATCCAATGTTTTCAGGTCACCTAC
The DNA here is from genome assembly GCA_945859785.2 of Tridacna gigas. Classification (NCBI taxonomy): domain Eukaryota; kingdom Metazoa; phylum Mollusca; class Bivalvia; order Cardiida; family Cardiidae; genus Tridacna; species Tridacna gigas. The sequence continues at coordinate 27,807,759 of OX244030.2, forward strand.
GAAGAAAGCATTTGAAAACACTGTGGGATATGAAGAAAATGCTGGTAAATAGCTGTTGAAACGACAAATATTATCATTTTGGGTCGTATCTAATTTGTTGTCAGTAGATGTATTTGATATGATTAAGAAGTGTAAATCTCTGCATTCTTGAACAGTGTTAAAGCTTCTTTTGTTTCGGCATGTCTTAACTCTTTACTAAACAACAAAATTTTAGTCTAGTCTAAATTCAAAGCATTTGCAGACAACAAAATAGAAATGACTCAAAAATTGAAATTTGTTTTGGGAAGGGCAGAAAACATTATGGTAAAATGAGAAAATGCTGTTTACCAGCATTTTCTCCTTTTCCAACAATATTTTCAAAAGCCTTCTTTGAGTTAAAACTCGGAAATGTGTGGTAAAGGGTTAACCCTTTACCAGATGACAAAACTCTAGACTTGCCAAAATTGAAAGTATCTGAAGACAACACTTCAAACATGGATAAAGTGGTGGGATTTGTATTTGAAAAGGTAAAAAAAATCATTGTAGGAATAGGAGAAAATACTGACTGACGGAATTTTCTCCTTTTCCAACTATGTTTTCAGAAGCTTTTTTCCTCAGGGTCATACAAAGGAAAAATGACAATCTAAGAAAATACTGGCTGACAGGATTTGCTTTTCTCACTATTTTTTCAACAGCCTGTTTCCTTAGAGTCATACAAAGGCAAAATGACAATCTACATCTCCCACAAAGTTAAATCTTAAAGGGATACAAGACCACATTTTGACCCAAATATTTTGTGGGCAGCAGAAGTTGGTATTTTGTAAGGAAAAATGATAAGGACATGAATGTCCACCCTTTGTTGGGAAACCAAGGGGAAAAACACCCTGTGGTAAACATATGAGCCATGTTCTGGCAAAAGGGGGCTTAGTGCATCCCTGTATGATACCAAGCTAGTCGACACATGATCATGGACCCATAAAGTCCCTTTTTTTTCTGACAAAAGTTTGTTTGTTTGTATTGGAGTTTAATGCCGTTTTAAAAGCTTATGTCATATTATGATGGTCAGTGCACATACACATGTGTTTCCTGGCTTTCTCACACCAATACTGACTCAACTTACTTTCCGAGTCACTGACTACTTTTCCCACATGAATAAGAGGTGAGAGGCGAAAAATTGCCAGAAAGAAAGTTTGCCTCAACCAGGTCATGAGTCCAATACGCTAATCACTGAGCTACCTGGGCGGGCTTTCTGACAACAGACTGCATCATGAGGTAGAATGGTCCTTTGATATACAGAAAATTAACAAATAGCAAACAGTTTCGGCCCAGGTATCACCACAGGCTGACCTGGGTCGATACTTTTCGCAGATGCATTTAGCAACCTTTTCAGAGCATGGCTCATGTATTCATCCCTTGTTCTGCAATGGCCACTTTACAGTTACTACTGGCATAGGAAATTTTACAGTGAAAATAAACAAGACAGTCATGGTGGCCCTATAAACAAGACAGCCATGGAGGCCCTGAGTCACTTACTTTAGCCTTTTTGACCCAACACAACCCTTTTTTTCAAATGTCCTCCAAGATATCAAGAAAAAACATTCTGACAAACGCTGATGAATATTGAACTGAAAATGCAGCCTCTAGAGTGTACACAAGCTTTGTCTGGGTTTTGTCTCAGTGACCTACTTTTACAGCCCATGTGACCCATTTTCCAACTTGTTGTAGGTATCATCAAGAAGAACATTCTGACCAACCCTCATGAGTATTGGACTGCAAATGTGGCCTCTACAGTGTACTGAAGGTTTTGACCTAACTTCTAACATTTTTAGTAAATCTAAGATATTATCAAGACTGACAAACTTTCACAAGTTCTGGACTGGAAACAAGGATTTTTAAAGATTTGTCCTGGTGACTTTGTTTTTCACTTTATGTGACGTATTTTCAAACTCGCTCAATTTATCTACAAGACAAACATTCTGGCCAACTCTCATGAGTATTGGACAGAAAATGTGGCCTCTAGAGTGTACAAAAGCTTTTTATACGATTTGACTAGGTGACCATCTTTCTGACCCTATGTGACCTACTTTCACTCTTCAAAGTTAACATCAAGACCGACATTCTAACAAATTTTCAAGAATATTGGACAAAAACATTGACCTTCTGTATGTACACAAGCTTCTTCAATGACTTAAAGAGTGGTGACCTAGTTTTTGACCTGACCTGACCAATTTTTCAACTCATCTAATATATCATCAAGACAAACACTCTGACCAACTTTCTTGAGTATTGGACAGAAATTGACCTGGTGACCTAGTTTTTTATCTGATGCAACCCATTTTCGAACTATTTCAAGATATCAACAATACAAACATTCTGACTAACTTTCATGCATATTGGTCTGAAAATGTGGTCTCTAAGTGTACACAAGGGAAGGCTTTGGCCATGCGGGCCACCTGGGCAAAAAAAGTCGCCTGATTGAAAAAAAAAATTCACCCTTTTTGCCTGGCAAAGCGATGTTTTCATTAACAATTTATCTGTCATCAAGTATAGACAACCAGTATTCAAACTTATCCTCGATGTCTCTAGCTGTCTGAAACTGGACTTAAGTTACCATGAGAAAGTTGAAAACATTGTGGCAATAGGAGAACATGCTGGTAGCAAGCTTTCCTCCTTCTGACACAATACTTTCATAACTTTTTGACATTATTTACATCCTTTGAATCATTATCTATTTGTCTGCTGCAAATGCTTTCAATTTGAGAGTCAGAAATTTTGCTTACCTGGTAAAGAAAAAGATTTTCGACAAGAAATTCTGGCCAGGATTTTGAAAAAAAAAATAGTGCTTCAAAGACTTTGAAAAAAAAAATGCTGAGAGAAACCATTTCTCAAACAAGTATTTGCTTTCTCTTTCCATGTTTTTGTCCAAAAAGTGTATGAACTGAGCAGGGTAAACAATGAATAGATATGTTTTAAGAAGTTCTTAATAGGAATAGGTATATTAATCATTAAATAGACAAAAAGTATAAAATATTTTCAATTAATTTACATGTTTTCCTATCTAATTAAACTGTTAGATTGTTAAAATATTGTTATTTCCTTCTATATCTATAAGATGTGCACTTTTTAATGTCAGTCTAAACTTCTCCTCAAAGTCTGACCACTTCTCCCCATTTTGAAAAACTTCTCCCAATTCTCAGACTAGGGAGAAGTCACTTCTCCCAAAAGTCTGAGGGTTGAAAGAGGCCTGAAGGGGTCCAAAAGATTTGACCTGGTGACCTAGTTTTTGACCTGACATGACCCACAATTTTTTTCAAATCCTTCTCCCGCAGGATTGTTAGAGTGGAATAGTTTGGTAAAGGGATAAAACCTATGCCATGCTCTGGCAAAAGGGGGCTAAATGCATCTCAGCGATGCATGATACCAAGTAAGTCATCACATGGTCATGGATCCATAAATTCATTTTGTCTAACAAACAAGTCAACGATGATATACACTAGCCCTTTGAGATGCAGAAAATTGACCAATACCAAAAAGTTTCAGCCCAGGTCAACCTGCACTTTTTATGGATGCAATTACTCCCTTTTCACAGAGCATGGCTCATTTTCGGTCAATACTTGACTGTAAGCTGCTTTGAATTTCAGACAACATGTACTAAACATATTACCACCTGCTGACAATTTCTGTCCCCGTGTACCAGATCACAACAGGAATTTTCTAAATGCAGTACAAAATTCTTTATACCTGAAATTTTACCAGATCAAATATATGCATCGCACACTGATAAAATAACATGACAGAAAAAAATTCTGTATCTACACACTGTGAAATACAGTTCCAAATATGGTACTGATGATGAAACTCACACATGGAAAACTTGGGTATTGATTTGCGATTTGATTGGTCAAAATTTATGCTATGATATTTATCTAACATTCATAAAAATGAGGTTAGTAGCTACCACACTGTTATTTGTTTTTTTTATTTACCAATTTCCATATAAAGTGTCAAGAGCTGAAAAATTTTGTCGTTGAAAGTTGTAGGTATATAACAAAGGAATATCATGTTGTAGTTGTTGTAGTAACTTTCCTGATGCTTGTATTTACTTCTCACTGTGTAAGAAAATTTTGAAATCTTGTTTTACCTCGAGTCTCTCGCGATGTCAAATTTTCTCATGCTGCTCAAATTAAGCACCAGGGAAGTTACTGTAACATAATATTCCCTATATACACAGCTTGATAATCCAATTGTCAAGTTCAGCTTACCTCTTTTCTCTTGTGATGTGTCTTCTATATTTTTACAAGCTTCATGGACATATTCTAGAGCTTTCATAGTTTCCCTCTTGTATGCTACTCCTTCCCAAAACTCCTTCAGCAGGCTCTCTTTATTCAAATCTGGTACATACCTCCTATATTGAGAGATAAAAATTCATTCAAAGATATAATGGATATTTGATTTTTTCATTATCGGTAAAATTTTCACGAGTGGCACAACCATGTGTGAAAATATAAAGATTCTATTAATTTCATGCTTCTAACCCCTTTTATGTTGGGACTTTCATCAAAATCCAGTTCGGTTGTTTTCGGAAATTCCCCATGGCATACCCCCCTCACATGACACTGCATTACAATATTACGTAAAGCGCAAGAAATATAGAGTAAATGCACGTAAATTACGTCATACTTCGCTCTAGTTGAATGGCACGCACTGTTTACCTTAGAAACTAGTGCACAGGAACTACTGTGCACACAGGAACTGCCTTCAACTCAAGAGTTAGAAAATATGAAATCAGTATTATCACTGGTTGTAACCATGAAATAACACACCATAATCCACCATTATTTCTCGATAAACTACCAGAAAGCATGAAATAAAATTTCCTACACAGCTACCTGTAAGAGGTGGAGGTGTTAAAGGTTTTCAACATATTGCCAATCTTTGTTTCAGTGGGCAATCATGTAGATATGATGTACTGCATGGAAAAATTATTACAAAGTGCTAAGGTAAATGGCTTTTTCTGTCTGCTGTATTTAATTCTATCAATCAATCTATGCTTCATATTCCGATAAACTTGCACATGGATCTAATTATACCACACTGAAGCCATAAATACACACTCCTTATGAACACTTTATCTCTCGAATCTAACTGCTGAAAATTTCATTATACACTGTTTGGCAAGAGTACGAGTTTTTATGACACCACTGTGGTATCATTAAATCCAAACATCAATTCCATGGAAAATGATGCACAGATCTATCAATAAAATTGAGCACAGAAGACAAAAAAAGGCCAATTATCTTAGTGCTTGGTCAAATTTCCACACATTTTTTTCCCAAAAGGGCAGTTCGCCCTCAAAGCCTCGCCTGAATAAAGTCATCTAAGACTGATAAAGGTAGAGAGATCCTAGTTGTGATGATGTAAAACTCATGAGTGACAGTGACCTACATTTTGATCAAGCGGGACCCAGCTTCAAATGTGTTCAAAATATTATCAAAACAAAAATTCTGATAAAATTTCATGAGTCTCAGACTGAAAATATGGCCAAAATGATGTTTTCTAATATTTGTCCATGTGACCTATTTTTAGTTCTGACACAACCCAATTTTGAACTTGAACTAAATACATGTATATGAAAGACAAACATTCTGATCAAGTTTCATGAGTATCTGACTGAAGTGTGGCCTGTAGGGTGCACACAAGGTTTTTCTAGGATTTGTCCCAGTGACCTACTTTTTGACCTCATGTTACTAAATTTCAAACTTGTCCCAGATATCATTAAGACAAATATTCTGACCAACTTTCATGTGTATCAGACTGAAAATTTGGTCTACAGAGTTGATACATGGTTTTTCTAAGATTTGTCCAAGTGACCTACTATTTGACCTGACATAAACCAATTTTGAACCTGTCCAAGGTATTTCAAGACAAATATTTTGACCATCTTTCATGAGTATTAGACTGGAAATGTGATCACTTGACTGCGCACACAATAATTGTAGACAAGATTGACAATGGACACATTGTGATCACAAAAGCTTGTCTTGAGCACAATGTGCTCAAAAGTTTGTCTTGAGTACAATGTGCTCAGGTGAGCTAAAAATTTATGTGTGGAAATAAGTGACCTAAAAGCATTCCTTCATAGCCTTGCAAATTGGGTAACACTTTTATAAAGATTATGGTGATTCTTTTTCACTAGCTTTCATTCAAAAGCTTGACTGGAAGTGAGAGTTTTCATACCTATTAATTCAACAATTTTATTTACCATCAGCTACAAGTGAAGCAGTTTCAGAGTTATGTGACCAATACATTTGAGCCATGCTCTGTGAAAAGGGGGTTTAATGTATCTGCAAAAAGCATCAACCCAGGTCAGCCTACATTGGCTGACCCGAGTCGAAACCTTTTGCTTTTGGTAAATTTTCTGCAAGACCAAGGACCATTCTACCTCAGAATACAGCCTGTTGTAAGACAAAATTGATTTTATATGATAATTATATGATCATTTGCTTGATATAATCTATCACAGAGATGCACTTACCAAATGGCATTTTAGACTGGTCCAAATTGACGGCATTTGCAGGCAACAATTTTAATGTTACTAAAATGATTGGGCAGAAAGGCATCAGTTTATCGAAACAACTGCTTTATTGCAAGATTTTCTCTGACAAATGGGAATTGCATATAAGCAGAATCCACTGTGTTGTGGTCATCAAACAATCACTACCATAACTGGTAAAAAATAGTATTAACCCTTTCCCAAACGGCAAAATTTTAGACATGTCCAAACTGAAAGCATTTGCAGATGACAAAATCAAGGTGAATGAAAAATTAGAATTTGTTTTGGGAAGGGAAGAAAACATTGGGGGAAAAGGAGAAAATGCTGGTTATCAGCATTTTCTCCTTTTCCCATAATGTTTTCAAAAGGCTCCTTTCTCAAGGTTGTTAAAAGTCAGGATTGTGTGGTATAGAGTTAAAACATCTTTATTATTACCATGAAAACCCCTTTTTGCTTCTTGGTTTAAAAGTATACTGTAGATTCATCACTCCATGCACAATATTTCCGTTTTCAGCTTCAACACTTTGATCATAGTGCAGCTGAGGAAAAATTTCACCATGTATTTGGTTCAATGAAAGGAAATACATCATTGAACTCCGATCAGCCAGTTGAGTGACCTTCCCTGTCAGTATCAAATGAATTGTTTTCTCAGACTTAAACCTGCAATAAAATTTAATAAAACATCTTTGTTATATCACAGGCCTTTGATCTATGGTCTATCACTGAAGACCAAAATTTTCATTAGTCTATCATCCAACACTATTACAGAATCAAAGAACTCAGTCCTCAAAAGTGGATTTGTGGAGAATGTTTAGATTGACTCAGAAATGATTTTTCTCTTCAGTATTTGAAACCTTCTTAGGTCAGGGAATAAAAGAAAATTAATTTCTAGTTATATAGATGAACTGCAGAATGTTTCTTAACTTTCTTGAGTAAATATTTTTCTGGTCTCAAAGGCATACCCTAAAATCTTCTGCAGCAGACATAGGAAAGCTAAAAGTCTATGTAAGATGCCAAAATTTAAGACTACCATACTAAAAGTATTTGCTGATGAAACATTAAATGTAGCTAAAATTGTTCAATTTGTCACTGAAAGGGTCAAGAATACTAGACAAAGAAAAATTTGAACAACCTCTTTGCTTTAATAATACACCAAAAACTGCTCTTTGGTCAGTTAGAGCAGACAAGCGATAGACTTTCATACAGCAAGAAGAAAAGTCACCCACTAATTTAGAGCTAGGATCTTAAAATTTCTATTTTCCAGGAACAGGTAACATTTCCCTTTACCTTAGTTGTAAAAGCTACTACAGTATATACCAAACAGAGAAAATTTCAGACTTGTTAAATTGAAAGCATTTGCAGGTGACAAATAAAATGTAGCACAACTTATGAAATTTGTCTTTGATAGTTGAGAAAACATTGTGGGAAAAGGAGAAAATGCTGGTTACCAGCATTTTCTCCTTTTCCCACAATTTTTTCAAAATAACTATTCCTTGGGGGTCATTTAAACTCTTGAGTGTGTGGTAAAGGGTTAAATCAGCACAAAAAGATTTAAAAGTAAGCAAGGTTTCTCTCACTTAGCTAGTGTCCAACCCAAATTTTCTACATTTAGTCACAATGAACTTGACCTGTAAGTGAAGGACATTGCAGCATCTTCAAGGTGTACTCTATCCAAATGTAATGAACATAGAAATGAGCCATGCTCTGTGAAAAGGGGGCTTAATGCATCTGCAAAAAGTATTGACCCAGATCAGCTTTGGTTAATGCATCACAGATGCATTAAGCCCCCCTTTTGCCACAGCAAGGCTCAAATTTGTGTGAAGGTTTTACACTCAACTTTGCCTCTGCCACTCTTGTACATTTTAACCTTGACATTTCTGAAAATCATTTTTCTATATTTGGCATTCTTCCTGTGATATTACCTTTGCATGAACTCCTGGTAACGTGGATCATCCATGATATTGCAGGACGACATATGGACAATCATTTGTGGTACAGTGTCTTGATTCTCAAGTAGGCTACTAAACTGCTCCGAGGCCAATAGTGAGTCCAAGTAATCTTCAGATGGACATTCTACAACTAGGTTCATAAAAAATATTCTTTGCACAGTGTCTAATGGCATTTTAAGGTCTACTGTTGCTTCAAAGTAGCCAGAGCATCTATTCAAGCATTCCTGGTTTATACATTCCATCCTTTACCAAACAATCCCTAGTTCTAACCCTTTCCCAAACAAGCCCTGGTTTTCATGTGTCTGCAGTACAAGTCTTTTGAAAACACTGTGGGGAAAGGAGAAATTGCTCGTAACGAGCAATTTCTCCTTTTCCCACAGTGTTTTCTACCCTATTTGAGACCTTTCTGCCATTTTCATCAAATTTGAAATTGTCGTCTGCAAACTCTTTCAATTTGGACCAGTCCAAAATTTGTCGTTTGGGAAAGGGTTAAGGACCACAAGGTAGAACACTTCTGAAAACATGGCCGGAAAAGAAGAAAATGCTGGAAACCAGCATCTTCTCCATTTCCCCACGATGTTTTATATCCTTTTAGAAACAAATCACATAATATGAGCTATATTTAGTTTGTCAACAAATGTTTGTCATCTGGTCAAGAGTTCAACTCATCCTAAATTACAAGACTTAATCTGATTAACCCTTTTGCAGACAATCCCGAGTTTAAACAACCCCGATTGAAAGGACTCATAAAAACCTTGTGGATAATGGAAAAAATGCTGGTAACCAGTGATTCCTTCTTTTCAAAATGTTTTGTACCATTTCATAAACAAAAACTTTAATTTGAGTAACATTTAATTTGTCATCTGCATATGCTTTCAATTTAGACAAGTCTAAAATTTTGCTGTGTGGCAGAGTTAACAGATTAAGCTCCATGGCACACCATGAGTATTTTGTCTGATTAAAGTTGCAGCCTTGTAGTAAATTTGCTACAAAAAATACATACCAACAAGTGGTCGAATAATTTCCTGTTCCTCCAAAAACATTTCTGGTGTCAGCTGAAAAATAGATAAAAAACGGTTTCATCTTTTTCTCCATGTCCCTAGTCATGTGTCAATCTTTAATGAGACCAAATCAAATTTAGACTTGCTTAACGCTTTACCACACCATCCCAAATTTGTTGTCCTTGAGAAAATAGCCTTTTGAAAACCTTGTGGGGGGAAAAGGGAAAATGCTGATAACAAGGTTTTCTACACTTTCACAGACAATAGCCATCATTTCGGCAAAAACCAATATGTTGTCTGTGAAAGCTTTCAATTTGGACCAGTCTAAAATTCTGTCATTTGGTAAGGAGTTTAATTGAAAATCTTAGCAGGGAATGATAAAAAAAGGGCTAGTGTGATGAATTTGTCATTGAAAGAGTAAAAACCATTCAGAAAATAATTAATGGCCCTAAATTGCTCACCTAAGTAAGTCATCTAGGAGGGATAAAGTGGAAGAGATCCTTGTTGCTATGTTGTAAAACACATTATAAAATTTACTCAGCATGCATAATTGGAACTAAGTTTTTCTCATTCAAATTCTGTATGTTTAACATTTATTGACATGAATGCAATCCCAACTATTATGAGAATTTGACAATGTGGCCTCTAGAGACCACACAAGGTTGTCTAAGATCTGTCCAAGAGACCTAACTTTTGACCTGATGACACTAAATTTCAGCCTTGTCTGAGATCTCACTAAGACAAATATTCTGACCAATTTTCAGGAGTATCAGCTGAAAATGTGGCCTTTAGAATGCACAGAAGTTTTTCAAAGATCTGTGCCAGTGGCCTACTTTTTGACAAAATGTGACCCATTTTCACACTTGCCTAAGATCTCATCCAGACAAACATTTATACTACTTTTCACAAGTATCCGTCGCTGACTGAAAATGTGGCTTCAAGAGTGCACACAAGGTCTTCCTATGATTTATCCTGCTCTCCTACTTTTTGATCCTACATGACCAAATTTCAAACTTGTCCATCATATCACCAACTCAAACATACCGACCATTTTCATGAGTATCTGACGGAAAATGTGACCTCTGGACTGCACAAAATGTTTTTCTACGGTTTGTCCCAGTGACCTACTTTTTGACTTGACATGACTCAATTTCACACTTGTCAAAGAAATCACAGAGAAAAAGATTCAGACCTGTTTTTATGAGTATCAGACTGAAAATGTGGTCTCTAGCGTGCACACAAGTGATTTGTCCAAGAGACCTACTTTTTTGAACCTTTGTGCCCCATTTTCATACCTGTCCAATATCTCAACAAGACAAATTTTTTAATATTCGGACTAATTTTCATGTGTATGGGACTTAATTTGTGACACCGCAGTGGACATACGGTTTTTCCTTTGTAAGATTTGTCCCAGTGACCTACTTTTTGACCCTACGTGATTTAACTTGGAACATGTGCAAAATATCTTCAAGGCATATATTTTGACCAGTTTTCATGAGCATCGGACTGAACATGTGACCTCTAAAGTGCACACAAGATTTTTCTAAAAAATGTCCAAGCGACCTACTTTTTTAACAGACATGACCCAATTTCTATCTTTTCCACAATATTATCGAGACATACATTCTGACCAACTTTCATGAGTATTGGACAGAAAATGTGACCTCTAGAGTGCACACAATGTTTTTTTAAGATTTGTCCTAGTGACCTTCTTGATCTGATGAGACGCAATATTAAACTTGTCTGAGATACTATCAAGGTCAACATTCTGCCCAACTGTCATGAGTATCGGACATATGTGGCCTGTAGAAGGCACACATGGTTTTCTAAGACTTGTTCCAGTGATCTACTTTATTGCTTGACCCAATTTTGAACTTGGCAGAGATATTATCAAGACAAACATTCAGACCAATTTTCATGATTATCAGAATGAAAATCTGGCCTCTAGAGTGCACACTAGGTAGTTACTGACGCTAGAGGACATACAATGCACGACAAACGACATACGACTACACACCATCCTCCCAAAAGCTTACCTTGAGCACTATGTGCTTAGGTGAGCTCCTGAGCATCATTAAAAAAGTGTGATTGTGTGGTAATGGGTTACCATCATCTTCAATACTACATCACTTATCTTGCGGTTGCCAGTGCAACTATCCATGCTTTCTGGACTTTCTTTTTCCAGCACACTGCAATATATTCTTCCCAAGCCAGCAGCTGCTGCTTTCTCGCATAAATATGGCCTAATAATGATTTATAGCTGTGAGAGTGGAATGACAGGAAGCCTTGAATACACTCACCACTTTCCCATCCCGTTCCACGGTTTTTCCTTTAATAATGTCTTTAACAAATGGTCCACTGAAAAAATGTAAATCAAACTATATGTACATTTCACTTTTCTCATTTTTATCCTTGTATCCTTGTAAACCCTTGCAGTCCTGAACCCTTTCAGGGCCACAAGTGAAAACAGGGTATTTTGTCGATGGCATAGATCAAGATCAGACTGCAGAGAATGTGTAGTCTGATCTTTGATCTACGCCGTCCACTTGTTTTGTCTAGCCTATGAGGTAGAAATCTTTCTCATTTTCAATGGATGGTATTCTAAGCTGTCGGAAGAGGTCAAGTTTACATATTTGGTGCCGAAAGAGTTGTATATGCGGAAGTGTGGCTCAAGATCAGACTACAGAGACTTATGCAAACTTAGCTACCTAAATATTAGTAAAAGGCAAAAATCTGACTTGCCAAAAAACTTTTTTAAATTTTACTAACATTTGTGTAAGTACTTTAGTAAAACTGTCCCCTGTTACCTTAATCTTTTGAAATACAGTGTATGATATTCAACAAAATTCATAATTTCTGGGCTTAAAATGTTTACAACACCTTTCGGCTAAGACCTGCAGAAGTCTGTGACATAACGGTGCAAATAATTCTGATTATTCTAGCCTGACTCTCAATGGCTTCTAGCATGACTCTCAATGGCCTATCTGATTGGATCTACCGTAAAAAGGATAGAAAATACTATTGGAAAAGGAAATAATGCTGATTACAAGCATTTTCTCCTATTTCCACAATATTTTCCAAATCCTCAGGGTCACAACACCCTGTGATTGTTGTTTGGTAAAGACTTCAACAGTCAAGATTTAATAATATAGATAAATCAAACGTACATACCTTTTAATGCCAAGCTCAGTCAACAGGTCTGCTCTAAATTTCGGATTATCTTTTTTAAACTAGAAGTGGAAAAAAAAGGGACAAAATGAGATGTTTATGCTGCCAGTGGAATCAGCCTATTACTCAACAAATGCAATTTTCATTGTCTCTGCAGTTCGTAGATTTTGCAATTTGTAGATTTTGCGAGTCATTGTGCCTTTCCACAAGGTTTTTTCCGGTTCAATCAAAATAAAATTTCCTTAACCAGAAATAGTTTTCTGTTGTGTTCAATGTGCTTTACTAGTAGCTGTTATGTCTTTGGGGTAATAGGTGTGTGATATAATGACAGACAATTAAAAGCTATAATACAGGAATCATTATTAAGATAATTGTAATTAAACAAATTTTAGACATAAAGCATACATAGACAAAAATTCAATGCAGATCAAAAACTCATGTCTGTCTTTGAAAAGCAAGAAAATAGTGTTGGAAAAGAAGTAAATGCTGGTTGTTACAACATTTGGTGAAAGGGTTCAACAAGTTTTACCTCCAATTTAAGAGAAACAAGAGGGCCTTTGGCCTTAAAGCACTCAACTGAAAAAAATGATCTAGGGTTCATAAAGTTGAAGAGATCCTGACTGTGGTAATGTAAAACACATTAAAATGTATTCAGATTGCATAATGGGAATTAAGTTTTTTTTCCATATGTAACAATGGTGTGTGTCAAATTGATTGACATGGGTACAGTCTCATATGTACATGAGAATTTGGCTGAAACATTCTTAAAATTTTTCATGAGCATCCATCAGAAAATGTGGCTCATAGAGTGTACACAAGGTTCTCTGAGATATGACCCAGTGACCTACTTTTTGAACCATGACCCCATTTCAGACTTGTCTCAAATCTTATCTAGACAAACATTCTATGCTTAGAAGTATCTGAAAAGAATGTTTGAAGAGTCTATCAAATGAGGATGTCAAACTGACATTTATTTTGTAATGGGTTTTTGTGTTTTTGTACATTGATCTATTTTTCATGTACTTTATCTTTAAAACAGTATTTCTGAACAATTTAATATACATTCTAACAAGAGCGGCAAATTGTCGCAAGATACACCCGTCTTACCCCAAGTTGTAAAGTTGGGGCATAATAATGATAAAGGGGAGGTATAGAAAAATAGTAGTGCAGAATATTTTTTTTACTGTTGATTGAAGATAATGGCAGTGTATTTGTGTTGACGGAACTCTTGTTTATACACTTTATGTTGATATCCATAGATACGATAGTGTTGAATTTAAGCCTGAAAAATGACTAAGGACAATAAGAAAAAGTTAAGGAAGCAATAGTTATGTTTCTAATAATCTGAGATGTATGCATCACTGAAATTTCATATATATAGGTAGTGTAGTAAGAGATATGCTGCTGACAAAATTTAAGTATGAAAAAGAAGAAAGGGCAATTACTCATAAGGAAGGAAGATTTATTCTTTGTGTACGCTGCACCCCATATGATTACAACAAACACAACTGTCAAATTTAAAGTTAATAGGTTTTAAGATGTGTAAGTTATGCTACCTGGATGCCTGTACGCCATGGCTGATCCCATAATACATCCTGTCTTGAAAGGGTGCATAAAAAATAAGCAATTTATATTTCATGTGCACTGCACTACCCCTTGATGAGATGTATCCAGCCCTAAAATTTCATAACCCGAGGTAGTATAGTTTGAGAGATATGCATCATACAAAATTCAAGTTCGAAAAAAAAACAAGAAAGGGCAATAACTGAAAAATTAAGCAAGCAAGAGTTGAAATTTATATGCACAGCACTTCCCGTTGATGGAATGTATCCACGCATGAAATTTCATATCCTTAGCTAGTATAGTTCTGAAGATATGCACTGGACAAAATTAAAGTTTCAAAATAAAGAAAGAGCAATAAGTCAAAAATTAAGCAAGAGTTATGGTTCATGTGCACTGCACTCCCAGTTGATGAGATCTATCTACGCATGAAATTTCATAGCCATAGGTAGTATAGTTTTGGAGATATGCTCGAGACAAAATTCAAGTATGAAAATAAGTCAAAAATTAAGGAAGGAAGAGTTATGATTCCTGTGCACTGCACTCCCCCTTAATGAGATGTATGCAGGCATGAAATTTCATAACCCTAGGTAGTATAGTTTTGGAGATATTCACCGGAGAAAATGCAAGTATGAAAAACAAGAAAGGGCAATAACTGAAAAATTGAGGAAGCAAGAGTTATGATTCCTGTGCACTGCACTACCCCTTAATGAGATGTATGCAGACATGAAATTTCATAACCCTAGGTAGTATAGTATTGGAGATATTCACCGGACAAAATTCAAGTATGAAAAACAAGAAAGGGCAATAACTCAAAAATTAAGGAAGCAAGAGTTATGATTCCTGTGCACTGCACTCCCCCTTGATGAGATCTATCCACTCATGAAATTTCATAACCGTAGGTAGTATAGTTTTGGAGATATGCTCCGGACAAAATTCAAGTATGAAAAACAACAAAGGGCAATAACTCAAAAATTAAGGAAGCAAGAGTTATGATTCCTGTGCACTGCGCTCCCCCTTGATGAGATCTATCCACTCATGAAATTTCATAACCCTAGGTAGTATAGTATTGGAGATATTCACCGGACAAAATTCAAGTATGAAAAACAAGAAAGGGCAATAACTCAAAAATTAAGGAAGCAAGAGTTATGATTCCTGTGCACTGCACTCCCCCTTGATGAGATCTATCCACTCATGAAATTTCAAAACCCTAGGTAGTATAGTTTTGGAGATATTCACCAGACAAAATTCAAGTATGAAAAACAAGAAAGGGCAATAACTCAAAAATTAAGGAAGCAAGAGTTATGATTCCTGTGCACTGCACTCCCCCTTGATGAGATCTATCCACTCATGAAATTTCATAACCCTAGGTAGTATAGTATTGGAGATATTCACCGGACAAAATTCAAGTATGAAAAACAAGAAAGGGCAATAACTCAAAAATTAAGGAAGCAAGAGTTATGATTCCTGTGCACTGCACTCCCCCTTGATGAGATCTATCCACGCATGAAATTTCATAACCGTAGGTAGTATAGTTTTGGAGATATGCTCCGGACAAAGAACTGGACGCCGCCCGCCGACCCGCCCACTCCCCACAGGTGATCCCATAATACGTCCCCTCTTCGACGGGCGTATAAAAAGTATGAACCAACAATTTGTTGTAGTAAGCATCTACTACATTAAAAGACAGTTCTGACTTGAAACAGAATCCTTTTCTGAATCATCAAAAAACGGCAACTTGACTTGATCTGTAATTACTGCAACCATGAGTAAATCTAGATCTAATCATATAACTTTTTGTATAATCAGAACACAGAACAAAATTCATCCCTGAATTAGTTTTCATCCACTGTTAAAGTATCTGAAGCCAACTTTAGACATACCTACACACTTTACTTTATATACTCTGGGCAAACTGTTCAAAAAACATTATCTTCAATTGTGATTTTTTACATGATGTCATTTCAATACATATGGCAACACATGACCCAGGCAGTTGAAAAAAAAGCTGACAATGGTAACCTTATAAGGACGTCTTTGATATTGATTTTATTGTGGACATGTGCAGTCCCCAAATGATTCTATATGCTGACACAGAACCTTAACATAGTTATGAACCAAGCTCTGGCAAAAGGGGGTTCAATGCACCTCTCTGATGCACAATACCAAGCATGTCGTCACACAATTCAATCTCAAAAAAAATCTGTTTTGTCCAACATCTGCCTGAATCATTAGGTAGAATGGTCCTTTGACATGCAGAAAATTTAACAATAGCAAAATTTTTAGACCAAGGTTAGCTTGGGCAAACTGCCCAGGCTGACCAGGGTCTATAATTTTTGCAGATGTATTAAGCTTCCTTCTCACAGAGTATGGCTGATAATTATGCTATGTGATCAAAACTGCTCCTTAAGATCTTGAGCCTAGGTAAGCTAACATGTACAAAAAAAAATATTGACTAAAAAGGCCAACTTACTTTAACAATATAAGCCATTACAGGCCTTCCTTTCACTGGAACAGTCTCTGCCATTTGCCCAGCTAAACATAAAACAGAAAAAATATCATAATGTTATAGAAATAAGCATGTTATCTGAATAAACATGAGAACCTTATGTTCTTACCATCACCCCACTTTAACTTCAGACAGATGGGCCCTATACGACTGCACTCTAATTTTGGTGGTTAAGGGCGTAATCCTTGTGTGGTGAATTTGGTGACCAAATTGAAAGCACTTACACCAATGTCACTTACAGCCTGTATGAGTACTCTCTAGGAGAAAATATGACAGTGAAATACAGTATTTTCCCACAGTGAGACAAGTTGAATATGTATAATTAAATCACTCATGTAGAATCACTTTTATTCAAATTGCAGCTACTCAGGGTTGGAAATTCCAAAGTATTTACTTGCAGAATGCAAGTCAGAACTGGAAATTGCATGTTGAATTTCAAGCCATCAGAAAAAAACTGCGAGTTTATCGAAAGTCAGTAACACAAATACAATAAATTGTACATGTGAATACAAATAAAGTAATCCTTTCTGTTATAAACAGCAGTCATGTCACACTGACATAATCCTTCAACGGCTATTGATTATTTTTCCGGTAACATAGAAAAAAAAAGTAAACTTATTCTCTGCTCCAATCAACAAAATTTAAAGCTTATAAAAAAGCAACAAACATGTATGGTAATTGCCTAGCAAATGTGTATGAAGCAAACACTGAATCTGTAAAGTGGAAGTCTCCCCCCCAAAAAAAGAATTTTTAAAAATTGTCTGCTTATTGAACTAAATATCTATATATACCTAACAGGTCAAACTGCAGTTTTTCTCCTCTGTTGATAACCGGATAAAATCAAAGACAAATAAAACAGAATAGAATGGAATTAAAATTTATTGCTCAAATTCAACACTGAAAAATAAATATTACAGTGAACTATACAATTAACAAGTTATTTCGTTGAAATGACATCCCCTGCCAAAAAAGACCTTTTTTGATAGAAACATATATAAGAGGTATGAAGTTTAGCATGTACACATGGCCTTTTTTTATTGGTCTATAATGAAATTATACATTAAGCTCCCTTTTTCAATGACGTGGCATTTCATCAAATCAACAAATAATGATTGTATGTGGCTTATGATATACAATATATAATATGAAGACTCATAAAATTTTGTCCAGTAGTTAACCCTTTCCCAAACAAGCCCTGGTTTTCACGTGTCTGCAGTACAAGTCTTTTGAAAACACTGTGGGAAAAGGAGAAATTGCTCGTAACGAGCAATTTCTCCTTTTCCCACAGTGTTTTCTACCCTTTTTGATAACTTTCTGCCATTTTCATCTAATTCAAAATTGTTGTCTGCAAACTCTTTCAATTTGGACCAGTCCAAAATTTGTCGTTTGGGAAAGGGTTAAGGAGATACTGGTCCATAATGGAAATATAAATCAAGCCCCCTTTTCCCTTAACATGGCGTTCAATCAAAAACATAATAAAAAGTATACAGGATAACTATCATAATGAACACATGTATGAAAAGTTTCATCAATTTTCATTAAGGATATAACAAGATAACTGTCCAGACGGACAGACGAACAGAATGTTTTGGTACATCATAAAAATATACATTAAGCCCCCTTCTTCCAAGACATGGAATTTCATTAAATAGAAACAAAAAATGATTGTCTGTGGCTTATGTCATTAAATTTTGTCCAGTGGTTATAAAGAGATATTTGTCCATAATGGAATTATACATCAATCCCTCTTTTTCCATACCATAGCACTAAATAAAAAAAAAAAAAACACACAAAAAAAATTATATCAGTGGACTACCATAATGAATGATGAATGAAGTGTATGAAGTCACATCAATTTTCACAAGGAGTTTAGAAGATATCTGTCCAGATGGACAGACTAATAGACGGTTAGTGGTCCATAATGAAATTATATATTAAGCCCCCTTTTTCCATTACATGGAATTTCATTTAATAAAAGTGAATAATGAATGTGGCTTATCATATATACAATGTAAATATGAAGTTTCATAAAATTTTGTGCAGTAGTTAAAGAGATATTGGCCTATATGGAAATATGCATCAAGCCCCGTTTTTCCATAAAAATGCATTAAAAAAAAAAAAAAAATTATATCGGTGGACTATCATAAGGAAGACTTGTATGAAGTTTCACCAAATTTAGTCAAGGACTTTAGAAGATATCTGTCCGGTCAAACATATGGACAGACAATGCATTATCAAATTTTCTTACGCAGTGAGAAGTAAATGCAAGCATCAGGATAGTTACTACAACATAATATTCCTTTATTATATACCTACAACTTTCAACTACAAAATTATGCAGCTCTTGACATTTTATTTGTAAATTGGTGAACAAAATAAAACAAATGATGGTGTAGTAGCTAGTAACCTCATTCTATGAATGGCAGATAAATATCATAGCACAAATTTTGACCAATCAAATTGCAAATCAATATGAATGTTTTCTACACATGAGTTACATCATCAATACCATATTTGGACTGTAATTCACAGTATGTAGATACAGATTTTTTTCTGTTGTGTGATATTTTATCTGCGTGCGACGCAGGTATTTCAGCCAGAAAAATTTCAGGTACATAGTAAAAGATTTTATTTCTTTGACCAAGTGACTTGACAAACTGAAACAACACAGAGGAATACAGGGTTGTTAAAACCTGAGACTGAGTGGTAAAGGGTTAATTGACCTTATATTGCCCTGCTTATCATTGTGACAGCTTGCCAAACAACTTTTCATGAAGGTTATAATGAACACTGTTGATGCTATAGTTCTTACAAGACTTTTTATTCAATTTACTTTGTGTTCTTGTTTCTGACCGAACTTGACCCAGTTTTGAACTTGGCAGAGAAATCACGAGGATATACAGTCTGACAAAAGAGTAGTCTCTAGAGTCTCACCAGTTTAACCCTTTTCCCCGTCCACGGTTGTAACCTCCCTAGGGAAGAAGCCTTTTGAAAACATTGTGGGAAAAGGAGAAAATGCTGGTTACCAGCATTTTCTTCTATTCCCACAATGTTTTCTGTGCTATCAAAGACAAATCCAAACACTCTGGGAGCATTCAATTTGGCCGAGTGCAAAATTTTGTTGTTTGGTAAAGAGTAAAAATTTTATCTTCTGATTAATGGTTCATTAGCATTGAAAGAGGAAAACGACTAACTTTCTCGATTCTTGCATTTCAGGATGAAACAAAATAGGGAAAAAACTCACAAACTGTTTCCTCATCAAAATTAGAAGGGTCAACAAAAAGGGTTCTGCCTCTGAGCACACAGCCATGCAACTTCTTTTTCAACCTGGCTCTTGTCTGTGAATCCTTACAGTAAATGAAGCAATTCCTGTTGGGGAGAATAAAACAATTGAAGACCTGCTTGTAAATGTACAATATTGAAGTAGAAAAATTGTAATGGATTTTTATTCCATTTTAACAGCTTAGGTCATATCAGGGAGGTCAGTGCACCTGGCTTTCTCACACCAGCACTGACACAACTTTATTTCACATCAGGAGAGAGGTGAAAGATCACCGGAAAGAACGCTTACCTAAACAGGATATCAAACCCATAACCACCAGGTCATGAGTCAGATATGCTAACCACTGAACTACCTGGCCAGGCAATGTAGAAAAAGTAGTGCAGAAATCGTAAGTTGACATAAAAACACAAATATCTCTCTGCTTACAATTTAGCTAGACAATCTTCATTAACTTCGTAGCTACCAAATGACACAATTTCAGACAGGTCCATATTGCAAGTAATTGCAGATGCCATAAGTATTAACCCTTCACTACATGGCAAAATTTTAGACTAATCCATATTGAAGGAATTTACTGACAAAAATTTCACTCTTGTCCATATTTAAAAACGAAATTGCAGACTACTGTTGGTGTATCTAATGCCATAGAATTTATATATGAGAAGAGAAGGAAATGTGGGGAAAAAAAAAAAATGCTGATTTCCAGAAATTGTAAGGGTTGATCTGTAAGATCTGTTTCAAACCAACAGGCTATCTGCTGTATATGCTTATCTTTGAAATATGCGAAAAAAAAAAGATCAACCAATCCAACTCCAGAAGCAACAATGTAGATATAAGCTGAGTTGAAAGATTTTTTTTTCTTCAAATATCAGATGTTTCAATCTGGTGCCAGCAATGAGATCTGCAACCATGCACTATCCCTTTATTTAGCAAGGTGGTTTCTTAGGCAATCAGGGTCCATATTCACCAGCCATTCTTAAGAATATTCATAGTCTTATTTGCCAAGATTTTCAAAATTTGAAAGTAAAACAACTTCTGATTCACTAAACAAAATTGTTTAGTCAATCAGGAGTTGTGCTACATTCAAATTTAGGAAATTCTGGAGAATAAGACTAAGAACGTTCTTAAGAATGGTTGGTAAATACAGACCCTAATTAACTATTTACCAGACAAGAATGCTTCAGATTTGTTAATGACTATTGAAAGCACTTGCACACAACAAGCTGAATGTGGTCTAGATGATGGGATTTCTCATAGAATAGAAAACATTGTGGGGAAAAAGAAGAAAATGCTTGCCAACAGCATTTTGTCCAGTTTTCCACAAAGTTTCCAGAAGCCTCCTCCCTCAAGGTGTTACAACACAGGATGGTTTGGTAAAGGATTAATTGCTTGACTGAAAATTATCGTAACAATTAGTTGTTGGTTTCCTGTTATTACTAGTTTGACTCCACCTCCTGTAAACAACTTTTTGCATCTTGCAGCTGACCATTTTTGAAAACATCAAGGCAAAAGAAATTGAACAAGCATTTTTTTTCTTTTTGCCATTATAATTTCACTTGTATTTATGTATCATAAATTCCATTTCTGCTTGTTATCTATGTTCTACAAGGTTCTTTTCAATGTCATCTTTTGGAAATTTGGTTCAGGAGATGAGTACACTCTTTACCACACAACAAAAATGTAGACTGGTCCAAACTGAAAGCATTTGCAGACGAAAATTTAAATGTGGCTCAAAATCAGAATATATCTTTGATTAGGGTAGAAAACATTGTGGGAAAGGAGAAAATGCTGGTTACCAGCATTTTCTCCTTTTCCCACAATGTTTTCAAAAACTTTCTTTCTCAGGATCGTTAAAAGTCGGGATTGTGTGGTAAAAGGTTAATTTACTTCTTGCCTTTCTTTCCTCCCTCCATAAAGAAAAAAGATCTTGCATGGGTGTTCACTTTATATTGAATTTAACCCTTTCCCAAACAAGCCCTGGTTTTCACATGTCTGCAGTACAAGTCTTTTGAAAACATCGTGGGAAAAGGAGAAATTGCTCGTAACAAGCAATTTCTCCTTTTCCCACAGTGTTTTCTACCCTTTTTGAGACCTTTCTGCCATTTTCATCAAATTTAAAATTGTCGTCAGCAAACTCTTTCAATTTGGACCAGTCCAAAATTTGTTGTTTGGGAAAGGGTTAGTAAACAAATTATCCAGAAGATAAAAGACAGCCATACTGGTCCTGAATCACTCACCTAAGCCTGAATACCTTTGAGAAAAACAATATATAGTACAGTCAATGTTAAACTCTGATATGACCTAATGAGCTAGTTTTTCAGCAGGCTGACCCATTTTCAAAATTGTTTAAGACCTAATAAAAACATTGGTTGTATTGGTTGTATTGGGGTTTAACGCCACTTTAACAGCTAAGGTCATATCATGGCGGTCGGTGACGCACATGTGTTTCCTGGCTTTCTCACACCAGTACTAACACAACTTTCTTTCCAAAGCCACCTACTACTTTTCTCACATGCTTCAGCAGAGGTGAGAGGCGAAAATACGCCGGAAAGAAAGTTCGCCTCAACCGGGTATCGAACTCACAACCACCAGGTCATGAGTCCGACACGCTCACCACTGAGCCACCCAGGCGGGCTAATAAAAACAAATATTCTGATCCAGTGTGATAAGCATCAAACTGGCAATGGGTTCTAAAGTGTAGACAAGATTTCTAAAAGTTTGTCCCAGTTACCTACTTCGTTTATCTAATGTCACTAATTGTCAAACTCATCCTGTGTCATCAAGACAAATATTCTTAGCAACTTTTGTGACAATGAAAATGTGGCCTCTAGAGTGTACACATGGTCTTTCTAAGATTTGACCTGGTGACCTACTTTTTGATCCGCCATACCCAATTTTCAAAAATGTCCGAATTATTATCAAGACAGACATTCTAACCATCCATCATGCATATCAGATTGTAAATGTGGCCTTTAGAGATTAACATCAGATTTTTTTTTTTTAAGATATGACCAAGTGACCTACTTTTTCACCCAATGTGACCCACTTTCAGATTTATCTGAAATATTAGCTAGACATACATACTGACCAACTTTCATGAGCATGGACTGACATTGTGATCTCTACGGCACACACAAGATAACAACTGATGACGCATGAGAGACAACACAGACAGCACAATCGCAAAAGCTCACCTTTCATGATCAAGCGAGTTAAAGCCAAAGCTTGCAGAGTTTTCATCTTGTTTTAGATGATGAGTTTGATAAATTCAATATAACACAAACATTACGACATATAACGAATATTCTCAGATGAACATGAACATTACTTAAGGTGATTAGTTTGATAAATTTAATATAAAACAAATATTTCTCCAGATTATTAGTTTTATGAATGTAATGTGAACATTTCTTGCACAATTTCTGGTCATGTTATAAATAGGATCTTGCACTTATGTTTATATTATATTGAATGCATATAACCTGTTGCCTAAAACAAGATAAAAACACAGCAAGTCTCATTTTCATCCAGTTTTACATATCTAAACAGAAATATAAAATGAGCGCTCATGTAAGATCTATATACACATACCCTACGTTATACCCAGGTGCTGATGAGCTCTTGTCCAAGGCTAATCTTACATTCTCAAATTCTTCCATCAGTAAGTTCTCAATATCTTTTTCTGTTGCAGCGTAGGGTAAATTAGACAAATATATGCGATTCATATCTACAAAAGACAAAAAGGTGCATGTTATATAGAATTAGGAAATATACAACTACCTTTCATGCCCCTGTGATAGGTAGCTATCAAACGCAAAGTGAGGAAAGGATTTGTTGCCTGTACAAAGTAAATGTGCCTCTGTCCACATCACACTAATGATCTTAAAAGTCATTACAGTGGATTCCACTTATCTAAACCCTGTTATTTGAGATTTTTGGTTATTTACCGAGCAAAAGTTAGTCCAACACCAATCTTTTTCCTATGTAGAAAACATCAATTTGAACGGTTAATTGAAACCCTGAGAATGGGAAAGTTCTGTTTTTTGCAACAAAAACTTTCAAAAGATTCCAAATTCTACTGTTTTTCAACAATTTTGTGGCATTAGGCAAAGATAAAGTGCAATCTTTTTGACCTAACATGGCCCAAATTTGAACTTGTACCAGATATTATCAAGATACTGATGTGGCAAGTTAAACTGTTCATGTGATCTCCCACTAGCATCTGTAATTTTGTGAATGGGAACTAATCTCCCCGAAGGAATCTGCCCCTTTCAATGTTCTGATCCCGTAATCACCCATTCAGACTTGATGACAGCTGGGGAGTAAGAGGTATCTCGTAAGACTTCTCAATTCTTGATGGACTCAATTTTGTAGCAAATGAAGCTGTATCTGTCTCATGAACAGACTTGCATACGGGATGAGCTCCAGACATGAAGCTATCATACCAATAAAATCATAAAACTGCAAGATCAAACCTGCCCTCAATATAAACTATTAGTTGGACATGAAACATCTGAAACTTTGTTTTCTTTATTATAAAATTTAGATGAAAGAGGAGATTTTGAATTTTTGCAGTTTTCTAAAATCTGAAGTCTTGTTTTGTTGACTGTGTGGGTCTTGACACATGAACAGCAAAAGAAAAGCACTGACGTTGAGGGTAGTAGCTAGATTTGCCACAGAATGGATTCTAAGAAGTATGAACAACACATATAACCCTGGTATATAAAGACACTTATTTAGATTTAACTAAGTATATACACATCTCATCTTGACTGTTAGATGGTGACTACATGCAAAATCAGTTCAGTCTGTTGCTAAGAATGCAATACAACAGCGTTTATAAATGCCTCATAAATTTCCGATACTATCTTTCATTAATACACTTGTTTCTCGGCTCTTATGCTGCACGACAAGACCTCCCTCCCCTGATTGGTTGACCTATAATTTTTAAGTCATAACAATCATCGAAGTCTTTTCCTTGTGATAACAGATGATTTTATCTCCTGCTTTATACAACTTTGTCAGCATGCAAGTAAATTTTCTGTTTGAAATCATTATAAAAAGTGAAAAGACAGTTTGAAGAGCCTATGAGTGGCAAATGTCAAATTGACATTTGTTTTTTCATATTTTTACATCTATTTTCTGTGTACTGTATCTATCAAATAGTATTTCTGAATAATCTGATTTAGAGCTCTACATTCTGAAAAATAAAAACCAACACTTTGCTGTGGTAGGCATAAGCAACATGAAAAACCTCTTCTGGCTTGAAAAAGAATCCTTTTCTGAATCAACAAAAAAGGCAATTTGACTTGATCCATAATTCTTGCAACTGTGAGTAAATCTAAATCTTATCATATCACTTTTCTGTATAATCAGAGCATGCGACAAAAATTCATCCCCGATTTGGTTTTCCTCAACCATGGAAGTATTTAAAGCCAATATTTCATTTAACTACACACTTACACAATCCATGCAAACTGTTTGAAAAGAATCATCTTCACTTGCGATATTTTACATGAAATCCTTTCATTAAGTATGGCAACACGCGACCAAGACAGTATGAAAATAGCCAATATTGGTAACCTTTAACCCTTTACCAAACAATCCCAGGATTTCATGACCCTAAGAAAGAAGCCTTTTGAAAACATTGTGGGAAAAGGAGAAAATGCTGGTAACCAGCATTTTCTCCTTTTCCCACATTGTTTTCTACCTTCCAAGAACAAATTTCAAATTTTCAGTCACAATCATTATGTCGTCTGCAAATGCTTTCAGTTTGGACTAGTCTGACGTGTGGTAAAGAGGTAAAGGACATGATCAATACTGATATTGTTGTGGACATGTGCAGTCACTTAATGATTCTATTAACATTACAAATATTACACATAGGATTTTTGGCTTTGCTCCACAAATAGAAAGTATGCGTGAGATGTGGCCGACTCATTTTTTTCATTTGCACAAATTGCTTTTCAGGAGCCTAACTTTACCAATCCTGCTCCCTAGATTCAACTCTGTCATTATATGATAATAGACATCTTTTAAAACTGTTGATATTGCCTAATCTTGAGTAACACTTGTTTTATCATTTGCAAATGCTTCCAATGTGGACAAGACTAAAACTCTGGTAAAGAGTTAAATGCAGAGGACATCTGCCAATCGGCCTCTGAAACGACAGAAAGAGTACAAAAAAGTATAGCATTAGTAGAATTTACCTCTATTTTTGATAAGGTCTTCCTCTGCATGACGAGCTTCAAGTTTGGAATTTTTGTACTTAACTCCATCCAATCTTTTGACAGCAGCCTGGGCATCCTCACGTGATTGAAAGTACAAATATGTTAAACTGAAGAAAAAACAGAAATAAAGCTAAACACAAATGTAAACCTTTCCAGTAGAGGCTACTTCTAGACCTGGAAACTATTACAAGAAACACAAACAATTGATATTTAAAAGGAAGGAAGATAATGTATCGTTTTTTCTTAATAATAATTTAAGGAAAACCTTGTGGGAAAAAAAGCATCTGCGCATCTGCTTGCTACAAGCAATTGCTCCCTATCCAACAATATTTTCATTGAATAGTAGTCTACAATAGACAAAGAAAAATTGTAACTACGCTATCAAGCTTGAACTGAAAAGATTATATATAAACAGTAACTTTCACTGAATACATTCGGGGTCCTGCATGGCTCAGTGGAAGAGTGCAAGACTCGTAACCTGGAGGCCCCAGGTTCAAGCCTCAATGGATCCAATGGGTCTTTCATGGAAGTGTCCATTAGCAAGACACTTCAGAGCCCTAACCTAGTACAGGTGAAAGCCAAGAAATACATGAATATGTGAGATGTCATCATGATATGAATGAAGTAATGTTGAAAGCGGCCTAAAGCAACATTCAATCAATCAACCAATCATTAAATACATTCATAATTCTATATATAGTTTGCTAAAATGTACAGGATTGATATCCAACAATCATTGTCTAATCACAGCAAATGTTGTTTGAAAAAATGAAGGGAAAAAAAAAGTATTTTTCAAACAGAAGAGCAATGAGATTGCTTTGCTGCACTACTACATCCCACTGTCTCAAGCTGTCTGACAAAAAAGCTAAGGTAAAATTTCCATGTTACACAAAAAATACTAGAAGTATCAAGAACCATCATCAGACAGTATAGTTTGCATGGACAAGTTCATTGTTGAGGATTGTAGAGCCTTGAAACAGGGTCCATCTTTTCCAGGACTTCTTCCAGGAAATTGTCCGTGACCTTAACCTTTTGGCCACAGGCATGGTTGGGAGTGTAGCTGAATAAAACTGTGGACCTATATCCATCAACATACTTAATCATGATCAAAATGAATCATTTGGCCCTGAAAATAGGAGTTCTAGAAAAATTTTACATGAAATTTCAAAATTTGTCACCTTGACCTTAAGACCATGGGCATGGCTAAGCTTTGGACTTTTATCTGTCACAAAGCCAAATATGAACCACATCCATCATTTAGTTTGGAAAATGAGCTCTTGAGAACTATTATCTCAAACTTTAATGTAAAATATCAAAGTCTACAACTCTGACCTTAAGATTATGGGCATGTGCAGGGGTACTGCTGAAAGAAACTTTGGACTTATATCTACCATCAAACCAAGTATGAACCAAATCTATCATATGCATTTGAAAATGTGAGCTCTCAAAGAACTTTAACATAAATGTAAAATATCAAAGTCTATAACTTTGACTAACTTTGACCTTAAGATCTTGGCTGTGAGCTGGGGTATGGCTGAAAGAAACTTTGGACCTTTTTCTCTGAAACCAATATGAACCAAATCCATGATATGGATTGGAAAAGGGTCAAATCCCACAAACTTTTAATGCAAATGTGGATGCAGATTCCATCACCAATGGGAATGCTAACAGCAATGCTGGATGTAGTGCATGAGCTCTTCCTGGACTTTGTCCAGTCAAGCTAAAAGTGCCAAAGCAAAAAATCTGGTAAAACATTTCACATCTACAATTACTCACCCCTTGTATGATTTCCATGGCAGTATAGTTGTTTTCAAAGGTATATCATTTCCTAAAAGTTGTATGATGTCCTCTTCTGAGGTTGTGACAGGAAAATGCTTTACTATCACCTGTTTTGCTAGTGTGAAAAACAGAAACCTCAAAAATAAGTAAACATCGATATAAGTTTGGCTGATAAAGGGGACATGTTTTGTTTAGGTTACAAGAGGGTCATGATGGCCTTGTATTGCTCCACTGCCTTTTAAACAAGAGATGTTTGTAAAACATGTATGCCCCCCTAATGGCATCCAATTCTAAATATAACATGTGATTATAAACTGTTAAGTTCAAAGTGTAAAAACGAACAAAGGGTAATTACTCAAAAATTATTAATGATAAATTAACAATTCTTGGGCACTGCACTTCCCATTTATGTGAACTATCAACTTATAAGGTTTCATGATTTTACCTCACATACTTTTTGAGTTATGCTCCGGAAAAAAATTGAGTACGAAAATCAACAAAGGGCAATAACTGCAAAAATATAATGGGCAGAGTTATGGTTCTTGTGCAGTGCACTTCTCCTGAATAAGATCTATCCACATGTAAAGTTTCAAGATGATATCTGAAAAACCTTTTGAGTTATGCTCCGGACAAAAATTAAGTATGAAAATCAACAAAGGGCAATAACTCCAAAAATATGATGGGCAGAGTTATGGTTCTTGTGCACTGCACTTCTCCTTAATAAGATTAATCCACCTATGAGGTTTCAAGGTGATATCTGAAATACTTTGAGTTATGCTCCGGACAAAAATTAAGTATGAAAATCAACAAAGGGCAATAATTCCAAAAATATGATGGGCAGAGTTATGGTTCTTGTGCACTGCACTTCTCCTTAATAAGATTAATCCACCTATGAGGTTTCAAGGTGATATCTGAAATACTTTTTGAGTTATGCTCCGGACAAAAATTAAGTATGAAAATCAACAAAGGGCAATAACTCCAAAAATATGATGGGCAGAGTTATGGTACTTGTGCACTGCACTTCTCCTTAATGAGATCTATCCACCTATGAGGTTTCAAGATGATACCTGAAATACTTTTAGAGTTATGCTCCGGACAAAAATTAAGTATGAAAATCAACAAAGGGCAATAACTCCATAAATATGATGGGCAGAGTTATGATTCTTGTGCACTGCACTTCTCCTTAATGAGATCTATCCACCTATGTAGTTTCAAGATGATACCTGAAATACTTTTTGAGTTATGCTCCGGACAAAAATGTGGTCTACGGACCGACCGACGGACCGACCGACCGACTGACGGACCGACAAGTGCAAAGCAATATACCCCCGCTTCTTCGAAGGGGGGCATAATAAAAATATTATGAAAATAATTGACATTGACAGAGTCTTAAATCATAAGAAGTCTGTATGGCACTGAATTTTCAGAGAAAATAGCCTAGTGCCCCCACCCTTTCCCTCCCAAAAAGTCGTATACAGTCGAATGTCCATTGCTCGAACGTCTACTCCTCAAAGTTCTCTATACCTCGAAGTAAATTTAAAGTCTGGATTGAATTGCTCTATTTTTCTATAAAAAGTACTATTCGCACGTCGAAGTCTGTATCTCGAAGTTTCTCCATACGTCGAACCTAATTTCAGGTCCGAACTTCAATGATCCATTTAATTTACACATCTTTACTTCGAACACAGTACAGAATTTTCACACATTTTAATTGACTTTAATTATAAACTAAGGTGTTATATACATAATAAATAGAAATGCCGGATACAACGATGGTACGTTTTTCGCACATTTTCGATCATTGACTTTTGTCAGCTCGGGTGTTAACGTGCCAGTAATCTTGACTTGCAGATAATTATCTGTAATTGGTTAGATTAGAAATGTTTTGGACTGAGATTTTCATACCATACACTGTGATTTTGGCCGTGGCTGTATAGAAAGACTGGGCATTTCGTTGTCGACCGAAAATACAAATATCCTCGCTCCTGAGGACTTGTTTGGTGAAAGAAACCCGGTAAAGTCCGGGAGATAGCCAGCAACTTCGGCTGACGAAATGCTTTTTTAATTTCACAATTTTCAGTATCGTCCTTACAAACAGAATTAAAGAAAAACATGTAAATGAAAGAAAATAAACAGTATGCATCCTTTACTCATTAATTTTCAAAACAACGATCGGTTAACTATAGAGGGAACAATGTAATGTACGGCCTGTGAATGAAGTATGCCTTGGTTACCTACTTCCAGTACCTGACACACTCACTGAAGAATCTCTGCACGTCGAACTTTCTATACCTCGAACTTTTTTCGGTAGTCTCCTGAACTTCGAGGTATGGATATTCGACTGTATTTTTTAAATCCAAAGATGATGTCTGTCAATACAAGCAAATAAACTCTATCAGGAAAGCTTTTCAAGATTTTTTCTCAAACTTAAGTAGCAAAACACAAACATTATTTCAAAGGCATGAATTGCAAAGTTCTAGGACAAAAGAGTGAATGATACAAACCTCACTCCATATTATATATTCAACTCATCAGAGCATAACAATTAACATAAAAAATGAATCGCTTGCTGAAAACTGAACATTTCCTATCAAAACACTTGAATTCCCACAACCAATCATGTAAAGAAGGTCAGTTTAATAATCAAGATAGGTAAATGGGTAACAAACTACAAAATGGGAGTTATTTCCCTTGGTTAGTATAATTACAGGCTGACAGCATGAAGATTTTTTCAAGTTTTCACTATATGAGCCTTTGTAAAATGTGTTACCCCAAGTGCAAACCCCCATGGCTATAATTTCAACCATCTTGCTACAGGTCAGCTAAATGAAGCTAAATGCAAAATTTGGTAGACCTAGACCTTACAGTCAGATACCAGATTATTTTACTTTTCAGTTTATAAGGCCATGTAAAACTTGGTAGAGGTCTACTAGATAAAAGCTGCATATCAAAGTTGGTAGCCCTAGGTTGATTGATTGATTGAATCGAGTTTTACACCACTTTCAACATTATTTCAGTCATATCATGGTGACAGCTCACATATTCATGTATTTCCTGGGTTTAACAAGTACTAGGTTAGGGCTCTGAGGTGTCTTGCCCAAGGACACACCCACAAAAAACCCAGCGGATCAGATGGGACTCAATCTGGGGTCTCCAGGTTATGAGTCCCACACTTTACCACTGGGCCACGCAGGACCCCTGGTAGCCCTAGGTCTAATGGTTTGGAACACAAAGATTTTTAAAGTTTTCACAATATAATCCATCGTACAACTCATGACAAACAGGGCAGGGTCAATTTTGACCTCAGGGCTATAATCTCATCATTCTTGGTGGTAATCCATTAGATATGGCTACTTGCATATTTGGTAGCCCCAGTCCTTATGGTTTTGAAGAAGATTTTTAAAGATTTTTAAAGATTTTCAATATGTTCAGTTTTGTTGCCATGGCATATGGAGTTTTGACTAGAATCAAATTCTCTGAATAAATTCTAATGAGAGCCATGGCAGGATAATTTCTGTGTAGTTTTGCCAAAATTGGACTGGTACTTTCAGATACGATGTTTGCAATAAAAGTTAACATACACGTGAAGGGACATATATACATGCATGGATGCACAACAGACAAAGGACCATGACATAAACTTACTGGCCTTTGACCAGTGGAGTGAAAAATGAGTTTTACTTCGATTAAGATTTGGAATGATATCTTTCCCTTCAGAGAAATACTATCCTGGGTTTTCATGCTTTTTGTGTGCATTCAAGCTTTGTCAAAGTTTAGCATTGTTTGCAGTATGTTCCCCTGTTTTGTTATATTGTAAAGGTATCTTAACTCTTTACCACACAACAAACTTTGTGACTGGACGAAATTTAAAGCATTTGCAGACGACAAATATGGCTCCAACGGTAATTTTTGTATTTCAAAAGATTCCAAATTCTACTGTTTTTCAACAATTTCGTGGCATTAGGCAAAGATAAAGTGCAAAGAGTAGAAAACATTGTGGGAAATGGAGAAAATGAGCATTTTCTCTTTTTCCCTGAATGTTTTCAAAATCCTTCTTCCCTCGGGTTGTTAAAATTTGGGCTTGTTTGGTAAAGGACAGAACAACAGAGAAAACTCTTACCAGACACGCTACTATATGAATTTTCTAGAGACAGCATATCAGTTTCTTGCATTGCTG
Source organism: Tridacna gigas (assembly GCA_945859785.2). NCBI lineage: Eukaryota > Metazoa > Mollusca > Bivalvia > Cardiida > Cardiidae > Tridacna > Tridacna gigas. The sequence continues at coordinate 27,839,947 of OX244030.2, forward strand.
AAGAAATAGTTATATTGTTTTCAACACAGTACTTGGTACAACCCTCGTCAGCAACTAGCAAGCAAACTTCTTTATCTGTCTCTTTTATCAAATTTATCACATCAGAATGGGAATACTGTTCCACATTGATACCATTCACTTCCACAATTTTATCACCAGGTTTAAGTCCACATAACTCTGCACTTGAATCCTTTGTAACTTTCCCTACAAAAATTCCAGCTTCTGATCTTTTAGACACACAAACAAATCCAAATGTTTGGTCAGCATTCTTCTGTATGTGACATTTTCTCACAATATAGCCACTTTTCTTGTCTGCAACTAAATGAGAAAAAGGTAATGTTACAATTCAGTCATGTACCTGATTGAATCTGATGTTTTGACTCTACCAAATGGCAAAGTTTTAGACCAATCCAAATTGAAAGCAGAGGTCCTGCATGCCTACATGTAAGATTCATAACCTGGAGACCCTGGGTTCGAGCTTCACTGAAAATAGAGGGCATTTTGTGGGAGTATCCTTGGGTGAGACACTTCAGAGCCCTAGCCTAGTACAGGTGAAAACCAGGATATACATGAATATGTGAGATGTCGCCATGATATCACTGAGATACTGTTGAAAGTGTCATAAAACGCCATTCAATCAATCAATCAACCAAACTGAAGGCATTTACCGATAAAAATCATATATTACATATCATAATATAGATGAGAAAATGCCGATTACCAGCTCTCCTTTGTTTGTATTGGAGTTTGGCGCCATTTTAACAGCTAAGGTAATATCACAGAGGCCAGTGCACCTAAGCATGTGTTTCCTGGTTTTCTCAAACCACTGCTGACACAACATTTTTTCCAAGCCACCTACTACTTTTCTCACATGCATCAAAGGTGAGAGGTAAAAATCTGCCGTAAAGAAAGTTTGCTGCAAACTGGGTATCAAATCCGCAACCAGTTCACAAGTCAGATCACAAACCAATGAGCAGTCTGGCTGGGCTGGATACCAGCATTTTCTTCATTTTCTACCATGTTTTCAGAAGACTTCTTCCTCAAGGTCTTTAAAACTTGGGATTGTTTTTCTATTTTTACTGTAAAATTTCCTATTCCCTTAGTAATGGGAGATCTTAATGCGTAACCAGGGATAAATACAGTTTCAACACTACTGAGTATCAGTTGGCTCCACAGCTTAATTACCACACAATACCAACTTTTAATGACCGTGAGATAGATGACTTTTGAAAACATTGTGGAAAAAAGAGAAAATGCTGGTATTAACCAGCATTTTCTCCTTTTCCGACAATGTTTTCTACCCTATCAAAGACAACTTCCACAATTTTGCCCTCATTTAATTTTGTGTCTGCATATGCTTTGTGTTTGGACAGGTCTATAATTTTGTCACACAGTTAAGGCTTAACCCTTTATCACACAATGTAGACTTTTAGCGACCCTGATGAAGAAGCCTTTTGAAAAACATTGTGGGAAAGAAGAAAATGCTGGTAACCAGCATTTTCTCCTTTTCCCACAATGTTTTCCACCCTATTAAAGTCAGAAATACCATTTAAGCAACAATTAGTTTGTCATTTGCAAATGCTTTCAAATTGGACCCACCTAGATTTTTGTCGTGCGGTAAAGGGTTAGAAGGAAAATGATAAGCTGCAACAGCGAAGGCACTTACTGTCAATGCTTTGATCAATGGCTTCAGTACTTAACAATGGCACATACTCTACGCTAAGATCAATATCCTCATAGGTCCCATCTTCTATGTCATGATATTCTGAATTAAAATAAAATACAGCCATGCTATGTGAAAAGGGGGCTTAATGCATTTGCAAATAGTATCGACAAGGTCAGTCTGCCCAACCTAATCTGGGCCGAAACGTTTTTGTTTCTGGTCAATTTTCTGCATGCCAAAGGACCATTCTACGTAATGATTCAGTAGCTTGTTATACAAAACAAAATAGGAATGTATAATACTGTGATGACTTGCTTGGTGCCATGCATCACATGGATGCATTAAGCCCCCTTTTGTCACAGCATGGCTTGGTAATAAAATTGTATCACATGACTTTCCTTCTTTTGATGGTAATTTAGCCAGTTCACATTTTCTTGTAAACTCACCCATATCTGAGATATACATAAAGATGCACATGTCATAGGAGCATCATGGGACACTGTGAAAGCAATGCATTCCTGTCCACAACTTCAAAACCATGTCTGACACAAATTTTCTGGTCAATTCTATGGTCAATATTGATGGTCATGGAAAAGCTAAGGGTTGTTTCAGTTTTAGATTTAAATCAAGTATGAAGTTATACGTCCATCTCTTTGGAACTATTTCTATCCCCCAAAAAATTACTGTCGCAGTAGTGAGTAGGTTTCATTGTTTTAGATTTAAAATCAAGTATCAGCTTAAATGTCAGCTTCTTGGGTATTATTTCCATCCTAAACAAACATTCCTGTCACAGCAGTCAGTTAGATTCATTGCTCTAGATTTAAAATCATGTATCAAAATAAATGTCAGCTTCTTGGGAATTATTTCAATCCAACAAACATTCCTGACACAGCAATGAGTAAGCTTTGTTGTTTCAGATTTAGAGACAAGTGTCTACCTTGTTTGTAAGCTTCTTGGAACTATTTTTATCCTGAACAAACATTCCTGTCAAAGCACTGAGTAAGTCCTGCTGTTTAGATTCAAAATCAAGTATCTACTTAAATATATGGATTATAAATGTAAGCTTCTTTGGAACTATTTTTATCCCAAACAAACATTCCTGACACAACAGTGAGTAGATCTTGTTGTTTTAGATATAAAGTCATGTATCTTCCTGAATGTTAACTTCCTCGAACTATTGCTATCCCAAAAAAGCATTCCTGTCAAAACAGTGAGTAGATCCTGTTGTTTTAGATTTAAAATCAAGTATCTACTTATACACCTCTTTGGAACTATTTCTATACCAAACAAACATGCCTGTCAAAAGCAGTGAGTGGGTCTTGTGTTTTAGATTTAAAATCAAGAATCTGCTTAAATGTCAGCTTCCTGGGAACTATTTTTATCCCAAACAAACACTCCTGTCAAAGCAGTGAGTAGGTCATGTTGATTTAAAATCAAGTACGAGGAGTGCTATTCCCCTAAAATATGAATGCATCTAGATCATTTTTTTGTTCAATATTGTGAAAAACCAATCATGTATAGAAGGCCGGTTTGATAATCAAGGGAGGTAAATGGGTAACAAACTACATAATGGGAGTTATTTCCCTTGATTAGTATAATTATAGGCTTCAGCCAAATGGACTGCATGAAGATTTTTTCAAGATTTCCCAATATAAGCCTTTGTAAAATGTGTTATCCAAAGGGCTAACCCCCATGTCTATAATTTCAACCATCTTGCTACAGGTCTGCCAGATAAAGCTAAATGCAAAATTTGGTAGACCTAGACCTTACAGTCAGATACCAGTAATACTTTTCAGTTAATAAGCCCATGTAAAACTTGTGACCCCCATATGGGGCCAATTTTAACCCCGGGGCTATAACTGGGACAATCTTGGTAGTGATCTACTAGATAAAGCTGCAAAAGTTGGTAAACCTTGGCCTAATGGTTTGGAACACAAAGATTTTTACAGTTTTCTCAAAGTAACCCAATGTACAACTCATGATACACAGGGCAAGCTCAATTTTGACCTCAGTGCTATAATCTCATCATTCTTGGTGGATGTCCATTAGATATGGCTATTTGCCAATTTGGTAGCCTCAGGCCTTATGGTGTTGAAGAAGATTTTTAAAGATTTTCAATATTTTCAGTTTTGTTGCCATGGCAAATGGAGTTTTTACTAGAATCAAATTCTTTGAATAAATTCTAAAGAGAGCCATGGCAGGATAATTTCTGTGAAGTTGCCAAACTTGGACAGGTACTTTCAGATAAGATGTTTGAAATAAAAGTTAACATACACATGGAGGGACATACAGTCAAACTTCAATAGCTCGAACCCCCTTAGGGCTGGATAATTTGTTCGAAATATCAGCAGTTTGACGGATCCATATTCAAAAGTACAAATAGGCCAGTAGACGAGTTAATGTATTCATATTATATCTTTATAACTTCTGTATTTGGAAACATCACACAGAACACAATGCGTACCTTTGTCATTTCACAGAGATCGGTTGTACTAATTGGTGAAAATAGCTTGTTTTCAGGCAAAATCAACACTCTCTATTAATGTTTTCTTTTAATAGAGGGTATCCATTTCGGCTGACAACAAGCTACTTTCACCAATTAAACAGCTGATTCAGTGGTCATTTACTTTGTGCATATCTAAAATTCATTCCTGTCACAACAGTGAGAAGGTTTCATTCATCAAAATGTTAATTTGGCATACACATCATATCTTTATGATGTAATTCTTGAGATACCGTTTTGTAATAAAGAGTTATTTGCTTTTGGGATGAAATTTCTTTATCTTTGTTCTAAAGTTTATCTAAATCCTTTACCACACAGGCTTTTGAAAACATTGTGTGATGTTTTCTACCCCATCAACGACTGAAACCATCATTTGTCATCTGTAGATGCTTTCAATCTTGTCTAGTCCAAAATCTGGTTTTGGTTTAGTCTTAAGAGAAAATGTCTTCAAAAAAAATAAGTCAATACAGTAGCCTTTGGCTACATTTTATGTCAATCAAAAGTTATATAAGATCCTCTCAAACACAATCATTACGGCATATATTTCTTCATTCTGTATCATGACTGATTTGTTACAGTTAACATTTAAAACAAAGGGGCCATTGGCCTGAAAGGGCTCACCTGAGTAAATTCATCTATCGCTGATAAAGCTGAAAAGATCCTGGTTTTAATGATGTAAAACAAATGAGTGTAAGTGACCTACTTTTTGACCCGACATGACTCAATTTCTATTTGCCCAAGATACCATCAAGACAAACATTCTCACAAAGTTTCATGAGTATCAGGTTGAATATGTGGCCTCTACAGTGCACACAGGTTTTTCAAAGAAGTGGCCCAGCAACCTATTTTTTGACCTGAATGCCCCACTTTCATGCTCCTCCAAGACATCATCAAGACAAACATTCTGACCAAGTTTCATGAGTATCAGCTGAAAATGTGGCCTTTGAAGTGCACACAAAGTTTTGTTTTTCTAAGATTAGGCCCGTTGACCTACTTTTTGACCTAACATGACCCAATTTTAAACTTGTCCAAGATATCATCAAGACAACAATTCTGACCAAGTTTCACGAGTATCTGACTGAAAATGTGCTCACAAGGTAAATGTTGAAGACTGCACGATTGATGATGCATGACGGACACCAGACACAGGACAATCACAATAGCTCACCTTGAGCACTTCATGCTCAGGTGAGCTGAAAATCACAAATTTTGCAATGTGAAAAAGTCGGTTTCTGCATCCATCACAATTTTGTTTTTTTTTCAATCCAAATCTGTGTCCCATCTTTGTTACTTAGAATATCCCCATTTTAAAATGGATAGGGTCAAAAGGCTGAATGATATAAAAGCTCTGTTAATTCTATACCATGCGAGAAAAGTTTAGACTTTACAGCTTAACCCTCTGTGAGTCAAATGAGCCAAACAGGGATTTTCATTACAGAGGTTAGACCCTAAGAAGAGCAATTTCAAGATAGATATTGTCCAGAATGTCTCAGAAAAGCTGACAATGTAGATCAAAGATCAAACTGAACATTTTGTGCAGTCTGATCTTGACCTACACTGGCCAAAAAGGCAACTGAAGTAGTGAAAGGTACTGTAAGGATTAAAATTAAAACATCTGAGCCACACTCTGGCAAAAGGAGGCTTAATGCATCTCAGTAATGCTTTGTATCAATCAAGCCACCACATACTTATGGATCCATCATAATAACCCCTTTTTTACAATTGACAAGAATCATTATGTAGACTGGTCTTTGGACATACAGAAAATTGAATTGTAGTGAAAAGTTTCAGTCCAGATCAGCCTGTGCGCACTGCGCAGGCTGACCTGGGTCGATACTTTTTGCAGATGCATTAAGCCCCTTTTTACAAAGCATAACTAATTTTCATACTACAAATATAATGTTACAGTTCATTTCCTTGGAAGTTCTTATAAAAACCTTTTAAAGCTTTGAAGATGCTTTTCTACATAACAACCCCTTTAAATATGAAAGTTCATCAATTAGACCCAAATTTCCTTCCACTACAAGCCAGTTATATAATTGAGCATGCAACCAAATAGCTGAAGTAACCCAACTTTATTTTAAACTAACTTACCAAAATAATTTTGACCTGCACTATCTTCCGCGAACATAACACCGAAGTCCAAAAGTTCCTCCTTAAAAGAATTCAAAATTCATATGAGCCATGCTCTGTGAAAATGGAGTTAAATGCATCTGCTAAAAGTATCAACCCAGGCAAGCCTGCACAGCCTGCACATGCTGACCCGGGGTCCAACTTTTTGCTATTGGTCATTTTTCTGCATGCCATAGAACCTGTTTCGCGCATGATTCAGTTGGTTGTTGGACAAAGTGGATTTTATGGATCCATAATTATATTATGCCTTACATGATATACTGCGTCATGGGGATGCAATAAGCCCCCTTTTGCTAGAGCATGGTGCATTTGTAATGTTTCTACAATGAATACAGGCAAATTTTACATATGACCAGCTAGCACAAGCAACACATGGAAGAAATACATGACTCATTTTCATCAGCCTTGCCAAAATAACGAGCCAGCTTTTTTTTGTCTAGAAGTGTTTAGGTCAAGACTTTTTTAAGCCTTTACTGCACAATCCCAACTTGCAAAGACCCTGAGATAGAAGCCTTTGAAAAACATTGTGGGAATGGAGAAAATGCTGGTAACCAGCATTTTTTCCTTATCCCACACTAATTCCTACCCTTTCTAAACCAACTTTTGAACTTTCAGTCCCGTTTATTTTGTTGTCTGCAAAATTTATGCTTTCAGTTCGGACTATTCTAAAATTCTGGTATTTTATAAAGAACTAATTAACAGAAACAATTTAAATTCCATTTAGCCAACAGAAAAGTTATTTTTACTACTGAGTACTCGATGACTTGATTGCTGATTCATCAAGTTTCAACCTTATTATTACACATATGTTTAACCCTTTACCATATAACCCCGAATTTTAATGACCCTGAGGAAGAAGCCTTTTGAAAACCTTGCGGAAAAAGGAGAAAATGCTGGTTACCAGCATTTTCTCTTTTTCCTACAATGTTTTCTACCCTATCAAAGAACAACTTCCATCAATTCAGCCACATTTAAATTGTCGTATGCAACTGCTTTCGATTTGGACAGGTCTATGATTATGTTGTGTGGTAAAGAGTTAACCCTTTGCCACACAATCCTGAGTTCTAACAACCCTGGCAAAGAGGTCTTGTGAAAATATTGGGGGCAAAAGGAGAATGCTGGTTACCAGTATTTTCTCCTTCTCCCACGTTTTCTACCCTATCAAAGAAAAATTCCATTATTTAATCCACATGTAATTTGTCATCTGCAAATGCTTTCAATTTGGGCGATTCTAAGATTTCTTTAATTATAAAAACATTTCGGCCTCATCCAAATTGAAAACATTATTTTTGCAGACAACAAACAAAATGTGGCTCTAATGATTAGATTTGCCTCTGACAAGGTAGAAAATATTGTGGGAAAAGGAGAAAATGCCAAGATTTTCTCCGTTTCCCACAATGTTTTCAAAAGCTTTCTTCCTTAGGGTTGTTAAAGTGGGGATTGTGTGGTAAAGAGTTAAGCTTTGCAATGACTGATTCTATTCCAGACCAAAAATTTTTAGACTTTTCCAAACTGAAAGTATTTACAAGCAGCAAATCAGAAGTGGCTCACATGATGGAATACAGTGTTTCCATTTGAATAAAATTTTACCGAGTCCATGGGACCCAGTGCAACTGCAAAAGTTGAGTCCCATTGCGTTCCTTCTGAGTCCTACTTTGCTTGCATAAATCGTCTGTATATTAAGGCCAAATTTTGTTAGTGGATAAAATGAAGAAGCTATTTCAAATGACTTCTTTATGGAACCTTTCGCAGATTTAATGTGCTGTGCACGCCGGTGACTGTCGCTCAAAATAGTATAAATTTTACGTATGGATGGAACTTCTTTGAAAGTCCATGCAACCTGTTGTAAAAACCTTATTTCTGCTTAGTTCATAACAAATCAAACACATTTACACCAACAGAGGAATATAAATAAATTTCTCTTTGCATCTACTCTTCGAAGGCAGGATCTTTCAGCCACTGGTCTTGGAAAGACCGCGAATGCTTTTTCTTTTTGGCCCGGGAAGCCATCTTCAGGAAAGAAATGCTAAACAACAGCTGTAAGTGTTTTTCTACAATCAGTTCGCCGGAAAAGACAATATGAGCACAACATTGAACATGGGTTACCAGTCAAAGTGGACAAGATCTGTTTCTCGGTTATATTTTGGCATATTAAGATCTATTTATAGACACTTTGGAATTCCGATGTACAGGAAATGTTAAATCTTTGAACAGGTATTTTGCACAGTTTTTGTTATTGATGTAACTATATCTAGTTAAAATCATGGTTTTGACTCATTTTTGACTGCGTCCAAGGGACGGGATCAGCTTTGATATTCTGCATCCGAGCCGATTTTCGTGTGTGTATAGATACTTTTTTTTACATCGTAAACGGAAACCCTGGAATATGTCTTTGAAAGTTAGAAAACACTGTTGGAAAAGGAGAAAATAGTGGCTGCAAGCTCTTTCTCTACTTTTTCTGTGTTTGAAAGGCTATTTTTTTTTCCCTCAGGGTTGTTACAACATGAAATCATTTGGTAAAGAGTTTACAGGGTGGCCCTTAAAAACGACCTTTAAAGTAGTCAAATTTCAATAACTGATCATGTGCTCTATATACGCTCCTCACTGTTGAATAATGGCAGCCACACAACATTGAAACTGGCAATGACTCTTGCAATCATGTTGGCTGGAATGTTCCTAACTTCTCTTCGTATGTTGTTCTTCAAAGCATCTAGAGTTTGTGGATCATTAGCAAAGATTCTTTCCTTAACCCTTTCCCAAACAACAGATTTTAGCCCCCTTCCAAATTGAAAGCATCTGCAGACGACAAATTTGAAAGTGGTACAAATGAACTTATGGTTTTTTGACAGGGTAGTAAACATTGTGAGAAAAGGAGAAAATGCTGGTTACCAGCATTTTCTCCTTTTCCCACAATGTTTTCTAAAGGCCTCTTCCTCAGGGATGTGAAAACACTGGATTGTTTGGTAAAGGGTTAAGCAACCAACAGAGAAAGAAATCTTGAGGACTGAAATCTGGCTAGCAGCATGCAGAGGAAAGTCAATGCGTTGTGCAATGAGTCTGTTTCCTTCCTGTAGAAGGCCTGATGCTGCAAAACTTGGATGTTACAGGGAAAGAGCTTAGGAGCTTGATGCAAGATTTGAATAGCAGATGTTTTAGAAATTCAAACTTCATGTCAGAGTCGGCGTGTTGACTTTCGTGGAGATTTCCAGAGCGAGCCACGGAACGTCTTAACTGTTTACCACACAATCCCGACTTTCAACGACCCTGTGAAAGAAGCCTTTTGAAAACATTGTGGGAAAAGGAGAAAATGCTGGTAACCAGCATTTTCTCCTTTTTCCACAACGTTTTCTACCCTTCCCAAAACAAATTTCAATTTTTTAGTCACATTTATTTTGTCATCTGCAAATGCTTTCAATTTGGACCAGTTTAAAATTTTGTCGTTTGGTAAAGAGTTAATCATGTTTGCAGCACTAGACCACTGTGACTTTTATCATTGTTTCCAACACCCCCGTCTCCTTAAATTTAGCTTTCAGGTACTTAATAGTCCGTCTGGTTGGCACATGTCTTCTTCCAATATCTCTTGCATACTGTCTTTGCGTCTGAGCCGATGATTTTGTCACAAAGTAGGCTTCAACAATTTTTATCCGCAACTGAACCATAACTATGCTGCCTGTTCAGATCCATAATGGTATCAGAAGAATTGTCTAGACCTCTACTGGTATCATTTGAAAATAATGGAGAAAAACTGTAAGGAACATTTTCTCTAGGGAAAACAAAACAGTTTGTTCTTATGGACCACCCTGCTTATCTGCAACATATATAATCTACATACCATCTCCTTTGCCCCATGAACTGTAATCTTATTTTCATGGCCGACAGAAATCCTCTTCATAAGTGATTTTGCTATTAAAAAAAAAGAAAAAACTCTTTACCAGCTGACAAAATTTTAGTAAAATTCAAGGCATTTGTAGTCAAAAGATTAGATGTGGCTCAAAGGCTTGCATTTTTCTTTGAAGGAGTGGAAAACATTAAGTCAAAAGGAGAAAATGCTGGAAAATGTTAGAACTGGTCACTATCCCTTTGCCAAAATATCAATTTCAGACTCATCTTTGCAAAGTAATGGACTTACAAAGCTCCAGATGGAGGGTGTGATTTTGATTTCAAAATTGAAAATATCAACCACTCTCTGCTAAACCCCATGTTATGGGCATTCATTAGAATCATCTAATCAAGACAATTCTAATGAGTACCCACAACATAGGGTTTGGAAAAGAAATAATGAATTTAGAATACTATCACTCCCTTTCATCTGGAAGTCTAAACTTAAGTCAGTTAACTGACTTAAGTCTGTTTGTTTTGCTGAGCTTAATCTGAAATGTTGTGCCAATTCAGGAGCTGAGAATTTACAAAAGTCTGTTTATGTTAGTGAAATGCATCTTAAATAATGAACAACTTAAGTCAGAAACCAAATCCTTTGTAAGATTTGAGCAAAAAAAGAGACTTAAGCTTTTTTTCATGACACTGGGTCCTGGGCACAGTTTTAGGAAAAAACTTAAGTCTCTCATTTTACTAAATCTGCTAATGGACTTATTTTCTGATTTTAGTTGTGTTGGCTAATTGAGACATTTCAGAGATAAAAACACACTTCTGTAAAAGTTCTCAAATCCAGAGTTGACATAATGTGTCAGACCCCATCCAGCAAATTAAACAGTTTTTATTCAGTCAACAGACTTAAGTCCATTATTTTGCTGAGTTGAGTCTTGAATGTTGTGTCAATTAAGGGTATGCGAATATAACTGAAGTCTACTGATGTTGGTGAAATGCGTATAAAGTTATATACTCCAATCAGAAAATAAGTTTGACTGTGGATTTTAGCAATATAAGAGACTTAAGATTTTTGTTAAACTGGGCCCTGGTTTTTATCATGATGATTTACATGAAAACTCAGCTAATGGTAAAACTAATTTTCACTTTATAGGCATATGTTAAATTTATGACCCATGGGGTCAAAGCTTTAATTTGAACAGTTTTGAAAGATGCATACCAGATGGTTGCACTCACTCAATATTACAGCTATACACTATGATCAGGAACAAGAAGATTTTCAAGATTTCTCCATAGAAGCCTATGTAAACTTGTGACTTGTGGGGCTGAGACAATTTTGACCCCAAGGCTATAATTTGCACTCTCTTGGTAGATGTCCACCAGATAAATGAACATGCGATATTTGGTAGCCCTAGGCCTCACTGTTAAGAATGGGAAGATTTCAAAGATTTCACCATGTAAACCCATGAAAAACTTGTGACTGCCAGGGCGGGGCTAAATTTGACCAAAGGGCTACAATTTGAAGACTCTTGGAAGAGGTTGTCTAAACACAGCTACATGCACAATTTCAAAGCCCTAGGCCTTATGGTTAGGAACAAGATGATTTTTGGAGTTTTCACTATATAAGCCCATGTAAAACTTGTGAATCCCCTTGGGCAGGGCCAAGTTTGACCCCAGGGCTATAATTTGAAGTCTTGGTGGAGGTCCATGAGATTAAGCTACATGCCTTTGATGAACCTAGGCCTTAGAAAAAGATTTTTTTTATATATTTTTTCAGTGTTTTTGCCATGGCAACAAAAGTTTTTACAGGAATCAAATACTTTCAAAAATTGTTAAAGAGGACCATGGCAGGTCTGTGTAGTTTGATCAAAATTGGATGGGTAGTTTCAGAGAAGATGTTCGAAATAAAAGTTATTGTACATACGGATGCATGGACACACAAAAAAGGGCCATGACATAAGCTTGCTGGCTTTCACCCAGTGGAACTAAACAAGAGGACCATTGGGCCTAAAGCGTTCACCTGAGTAAGGTCGTCTAGGATTAATAAAGCTGAAAAGATCCTTGTTGTGACGATATAAAACACATAAATGCAAGTGACCTGCTTTTTGAATGACTTGACCAATTTTTTAAATTTGTCATAGATATCATAAAGAAAAATATTCTAGAAATGTTTCATGTTTCATGAAAATGTGGCATTTATACTGCACACAGGGTTTTTCTATGATTTGGTCCACTGACCTACTTTTTGTCCCAACATGACCTAATTTTGAACCTATCTGAGATATGATGAAGACAAACATTCTGACCAAGTTTCATGAGTGTCAGACAGAAAATAAGGGTTCTAGAGCGCACACAAGGTTTTTCTAGGATATGACCATGTGACCTACTTTTTGACATGACGAAGTTTCAAACCTGTCAGAGATATTATCAAGACAATTATTCTGACCAAGTTTTATGGGTATTTGGCGGAAAATGTAGTTTCTAGTGTGCACACAAGGTTTTTCTAAGATTTGGCCCAGTGACCTACTTTCTGACCCAAAATGATCCAATTTCCAACATAGCAGTCATTATCAAGACAAGAAGCCAGTCTAAAGGACAGCTATATCCCCCATCCCAGCTGCACTTAGACAGCATGTCATTGCACTGAACCTTTTATACATGAAAAATGTCTGGCTTAAGTAAATGTGTCACAAGAGGATAAAATATCACAGACGACAGAAAAAAATGCATCTACACAGTGTCACATACGGTTTCAAATATGGTATGATGTATTTCATGCGCAGAATAGATGCATATTTATTTGCTATTTGATTGGTAAGAATGTTACGCTATAATAGTCATCTGCCATTCATAAAAATGAAGCTACCAGTAACTACATCATTATTTGTTTTATTTACCCTCTTTGAATAAAGAGTCAATAATTGCAAAATTTTGTCGTTGAAAGTTGTAGGTATATAATTAAGGGAATACCGCAGGGGTGTGGAAATACTTTGCCTGACTTGTCCGACACACGAAAATTCGAAGTCTGACAAGTGACTTTTTTCAGTCTAGTTATCCGCTGACAAGTAGAAAATATTATACAAAACAAGAGGGCCATGATGGCCCTGTATCGCTCCACTGGCTTATAAATATAAACCATAAAGAGAAGTCTTCACTATATAAGCCCTCATAAAACTTTGACCCCAGGGCTACAGTTGGACTAAATGGAGAATATGTGTATTAGAAGAATAACATGCCAAATTTGGGAGTTCTTGGCCTTATGGCTAGTAACATAACGGTTTCTGAAGTTTTCACTCCATAAACCCATGTAAAACTTGTGACCCCTGGTGCAGGGCCAAACTTGATCCTAGGGCTGTAACTTGGACCCTCTTTGTAGTTGTCCACTAGACAATGCTATAATTATGCAAAATTTGGTAGCCCTAAGCCTTATGGCTATGTACACCAAGATTTAAAAGTTTTCCCTATATAAGCCCATGTAAATCTTGTGAACCTGCCCCCCCCCCCCCCCAAACATGAGGCCAAATTGACCCCAGGACTGTAATTTGGGCACTTTTGGTAGACCCCCACTAGATCAAGCTAAATGCAAAATTTGGTAGCTCTAGGCCTTATGGCTAGGTACAGGAAGATTTTTAAAGTTTTCTCTATATAAGCCTATGTAAAACTTGTGACCCCTGGGGCAGAGCCAATTTTGACCCCAGGGCTATAATTTGAAGAAACCTGATAGAGGTCTACTACATAAAGCTACATGCCAAATTTGGTAGCCCTATGCCTTATGGTTTCAGACAAGAAGATTTTTAAAGATTTCCAATATTTTTCAGTTTTGTTGCCATGGCAACCAGATTTTTTGAAGGAATCAAATTCTTTCAAGAAATTCTGAAGAGGACCATGGCAGGATCATTTCTGTGAAGTTTCATGAAAATTGGATGGGTAGTTTCAGAGAAGAAGATGTTTGAAATAAAAGTTAACGCACGGACGGACGGACGGACGGACGCACGCACGGACGGACGGACGCACGACGGACACCGGGCCATGACATAAGCCCGCTGGCCTTTGGCCAGTGGAGCTAAAAATGAAATAAATGTCTCTTGTATATGTATCCAGTGAAATACATGTACAAACATTCTCAGTTCATATAAAATGAAATTTTGAATGATAAACAGCAGCTTGATTCAATCCCTAATTTCTGGCAACCCAAAATACACATTTGGTTAACCTCCGCATTCACCATATACAATAAGATTAGTATAAATTTCGGCTGTTTTTGCACAACAATTTTGATTGTTTTGAAAAATATATGAACACCTTCAAGATCATCACTATGGGTCAAAATAATTTTATTAGTATCATTTTATAAACAATTCAAAGATCTTTGATGGCAATGTCGCACATGTGAAAATTTTAGCCTTTAATCTGATTTTAAACAGCTTCCTTCCAAAATGACCTTGATTTAGCAGAATTACCTTCTCTGCCGGAAACTGTCTTAAACCAAAACATTTTTCGATTCAGCAATCAACTGATGTGTAAAATCGGAAAAAGTGGGTCTAGCTTCTTTTTTCTTTTTTTCTTAAATCTTCAAAGCAAACAGAAAGTGACAAGTCTGAGACCCCAGAACCCTTTTGCGGCTCCAAACATAAATCTGAAATGGACTGTGACAAGAAATATGACCAAAAAAAAAACCCTGCTTCTTTTTTTTTCTTAACAAGATGTGGTTGAAAGAATTCCTGTGGTTCACTGCAGATGATAGAAACATTTTTTTTTGTAAGGTTTTCAAGGTACCCCCATATTGCTGACATGTCACTTTGTGTGTGCCATTTTAAATTGTTTTGTTCTGGACAAGTGAGCCACAGTGGCACACAAGTAGATTTTTGTAATTTGCTTGTCCGTGGACAAGTAGAAATTTCTAACATTTCTAACATTTCAAAGCCCCTGGAATACCAGCATGTTGTAATAACTTTCCTGGTGCTTTTATTTACTTCTTGCTGTGTTAGAAAAATTTTAGCATATCAAATTTTCTCACCCTGCTCGAATCAAATACAAGCACCAGGAAAGTTATTACAACATACGATTCCATATATATCCTACAGATAAAAGCATAACATTGATTGAAAGGTGTCTTTCGCCGCTTTCAACATTATTTCAGTCATATCACGGCGACAGCTCACATATTCATGTATTTCCTGGGTTTTACCAGTACTAGGCTAGGGCTCTGAAGTGTCTTGCCCAAGCACACACCAACGAAAAACCCAGCAGATCAGGTAGGGCTCGAACCCAGGGCCTCTAGGTGACGAGTCCAACACATTACCACTGAGCCACGCAGAACCCCTAAAAGCATGACAAGTAATATGGTAAGGACTGAGGTACTTATTTTAATATCTTACCATGAATTCCTGCGACATTTTCCCATGACAAATGTGTAATAAAGACATGGTGAAGCTTTGAAGAGTTAGTTAGTCTGAAAAAACAAAAAATCAAAGTGCTATTGGTACTGCTGAACTTTTATCCAAAAGGAAAGTCTGGCATCAAAATCAAGAGCAAGAAGCCTGTAAACCTCTTAATTATTCTTTACCAAATAATTCGATTTTAGACTTGACCGAACTGAAAACATTTGCAAATGATAAAATGATTGCAATTTGTTTTTGGAAGAGTAGAAAGCATTATGAGAAAAAGAGGAATTCTCGGTGACCACCATTTTCTCCTTTTTTCACATGGTTTTCAAAAGTCCTTTTCTATAGGGTTGTTCAAACTCCAGATTGCTTGGTAAATACTTAACTCACTAACTTCTCCAAAGGAATATTATGCCAAATATTGTTCTCCTATTGCCACAATGCTTTCAAAAATATTTCTATATCTGGCTTTAACTTATGCTGGTGATTTCTTTACCACAAAATCCCAAATTTTAATAACCCTGAAAGAGACGGCTTCTGAAAACAATGTGGGAAAAGGAAAAAAAGGCTGGTAACTAACATTTCCTTTTTCCCAGTTTTCTACCCTATCAAATACAGAAATCATAATTGGAGCTAAAGTTAATATGTCGTCTGCAAATGCTTTCAATATGGTCCAGTCCAAATTTCTGTCATTTGGTAAAGAATTACCCTTGTTTTGTGAAGTCACTTTTGAAGATGTCTTGAGTAACTTAGTTTCAGGAGTTGATTGCTTAATAATTTACCAGTCACTCAGTCTCAAGTTTTATCTACCTCGAAGAAGAAAGTTTTAAAAAACATAGTTGGAAAAGGAGAAAATGCAGGTTTCAAGCATTATCTCCTTTTCCAATAATGTTTTCTACCTTTCAAAAACAAATTCTATAAAGTGGCCCACAATGAATGTTGTGGGCAAGTACCCTCAATTTGGACAAGTCCAAAATATTGTTATCTAGTAAAGAGTTAAACAAGTATCTTTCTGGATACAGCAGTGGAAGAGTAGAATGCCAGCTTGTGACACCAGAAGTATCTGGGCTCAGGTTTCTAGAAAAAACTTAAATCTCTTATTTTACTCAAATCTGCTAACAGACTTATTTCCTACTTAAGTTTATTATATGAAATGCATTTCAGCAACATTAATAGACTTTAGTAATGTTCTCAAATCCTGAGTTGACACACTTCAGACTCAACTCAGCAAAATGATGAACTTGAGTCTTTTAACTGAGGTGAGTCTGTATATTTTGCTAAGTTGAGTCTGAAATGTTATGTCACCTCATGATTTAAGAACTATACTAAAGTCTGTTAAAGTTAGTGAAATGTGTCTCAAATATTGAACTCAAGTAGGAAAATGAGTCAATTAGTAGATGTGAGCAAAAAAAGAAACTTAATTCTTTTTTAAGAAATTGGACCTGTGGGGTCTCATTCTGGGTCAAACTTTTGGAACTTTCTGGATTGCAGCTTGAGTACAGGTTAATTCTTTACCACACAATCCCGAGTTTCAACTACCCTGGAGAAGAAGCCTTCTGAAAATGTTGTGGGAAAAGAAGAAAATGCTAGTAACCAGCATTTTCTCCTTTTCCCACAATGCTTTCTACCCTATCAAAGACAAATTCCATCATTTAAGCTACATTTAAATTGTTATCTGCAAATGCTTTGAATCTGGTCTAAATTTTTATGTGTGGTAAAGAGTTTGGGTTTCCTGGAAGCAATCATTGAGAGTGATTAACATCTACCAGAGGACAAGAATTCAGGCTTGTCCATGTTGAACACATTTGCAGACTACATATTGATTGTTAGTCAGATGATAGAATCTGTCTTTGAAATAGTAGAAACCATTGTAGGGTGCCCAATCACATACTGTAGTACGTAATCCATGAATAAATTCTACTCCGCATGTACAAATTCTTTTTGCGTGCATGCATGCACGCACTGTCAAAAGTATACACATACAAAAAGGCAAGTAATTACATAAACTGCACATACAAATTAGATACCATTTCATATTGCATGCCAAATAAACAAAACGAAAGTAGTTTTCCTGATAAGTGGGTACCACACTTTGTCCTCAATATAGAGCAGGTTACCAAATATTTTCACTATATATATTGCAGCTCCCTGATCTGTCTGAATAATTTTCGCGACAATTTTTTTAAGGTGTCAAAATCTACCATGTGCACAGGAAATCTGGTAATTAATTTACAGTGAGAAATTAATATCATTTAATTTTATTATGATGCACAGTTATTGTTAAAAACACATTTTTTGACATATGAAAGCTGAAAAATCGAGCGGCAAATTAAATATGTAATTTTTATATGTATGGCATCTGCTGCAGAAAAAATGTCATTACAACAAAAGCTGTTAAAAATTATTTTTCCTAACACGGCATGGCATTTATTTTATTTGACAGAGTTTGAGCTTGCAATGAACTAATCGGCCTGCTCTTCTGTGATTTTAAAATAGCCAGAACATCATCTTGGACAACGAGCATCAATCTGTCTACCCTTCCTTTTTAAAGCAGTTCTAAGTTTTTTGAGAAAGGAATAAAGGTGAAAAACCCTCCGTAAGGGCAGTCGATTATCAAAACCCATGGCCGTGTTCGTCTTTTAAACCCTGACCACTGTTGCGATTATACCCAAGTATGTGCATGCCCTGGAGACATATGATGCATCCATATAATCACCAAATGCACAATTTAATAATTCAATTAAGATCCCATTCATCATGGTAAAGGAGCTAGGGTGTTAAAATTCATTAATAAAACTGCAACAGCCCAAAGTTACTCTATACCCCCTAATTTTTCTTTGTACCCCCAACTCAAAACCTGGAGGGTTGCATGTACCCCCAAACTAAAACCCAGTGGGCATGCTGCATTGCTGAAAAAAGGAAAAAAGTGCACTGCATACAGATACCAATGCTCGGCTAAGTTTCTTTTAGTGAAAATTCTAGTTTATAAAAGGGGGACAACTGTGTCAACTGATGTTTACCTGCCCCTGTCGTATGGGTTCCCCATCTGATAGTAAGCAACTAGTCAGAGTTTGAAGTAAATACCTTCAGTGATGAAAGAGATATTATACAAGAGGACCATGATGGTCCTAAATCGCTCACCTGAAATGCAACTCAGCTGTCATTGTTATGGCCACTTGCCTCTTGTTTTCTGCTGGAATGTTTTAGTTTTGAAAATGATTCATCCATATGACAATACCAACAATCAGAGCAGGTAAGAAAATGATAGTCAAAATTATAGGCCCTAGAGTGTAAACAATGGAATTGTCATCAAGATTTCCCTCTTTATCTCTATGTGAAATCCGAGACCAACAAAATAGGGCTAATTTTCAAACCAGGGCCATAATTTTAAGTGTTTTGGTAGAGGGCCACTAGATGATGCTACATGCCAAATATGAAAGCTCTAGCCGTAACGGTTTGGGACAAGAAGATTTTTAAAGATTTCCTTCTTTATCTCTATGTGAAATCCGAGACCCCACAACATAGGGCCAATTTTTAACACCATGGCCATAATTTGAAGTATTTTGGTAGAGGGTCACTAGATGATGCTACATGCCATATATGAAAGCTCTAACCCTTATGGTTTGGGACAAGAAGATTTTTAAAGATTTCCTTCTTTATCTCTATGTGAAATCCGAGAACCCACAACATAGGGCCAATTTCCACACTAGCGCCATTATTTGAAGTGTTTTGGTAGAGGGCCACTAGATAATACTACATGCCATATATGGGAGCTCTAGCCCTTACAGTTTGGGACAAGAAGATTTTTAAAGATAACCTTCTTTATCTCTATGTGAAATCCGAGACCCCATAACATAGGGCCATTTTCAACACTAGGGCCATAATTTGAAGTATTTTGGTAGAGGACCACTAGATGATGCTACATGCCAAATATGAAAGCTCTAGCCCTTACGGTTTGGGACAAGAAGATTTTTAAAGATTTCCTTCTTTACCTCTATGTGATATCCGAGAACCCACAAAATAGGGCCAGTTTTTAATACCAGGGCCATAATTTGAAGTATTTTGGTAGAGGGTCACTAGATGATGCTACATGCCATATATGAAAGCTCTAGTCCTTACGGTTTGGTACAAGAAGATTTTTAAAGATTTCCTTCTTTATCTCTATGTGAAATCCGAGACCCCACAACATAGGGCCAATTTCCACACTAGGGCCATAATTTGAAGTATTTTGGTAGAGGGCCACTAGATGATGCTACATGCCAAATATGAAAGCTCTAGCCCTTACAGTTTGGGACAAGAAGATTTTTAAAGTTTTTTCTTTCGTTGCCATGGCAACCAGAGTTCTTCACTTATTTAAATTCTTTGAAGTATTTTGAAAGAGCATGACCTAAGGATCATTTCTGTTTAGTTTGATTGAAATCTGATTGTTAGTTTAGGAGGAGAAGATTTTTTTTGTAATTGTGAACGGACGGACGGACAGACGGACAACGGACATTGACCGATCACAATAGCTCACCTCGAGCACTTCGTGCTCAGGTGAGCTAAAAATGTCTAAGTTTTTGCACAACAAATTTAAAGTCAACAACCTATCCTTGTTGTATCGGTTTACCTTTTGATACTTACTAAGTTTGAAGTAAATATTTATGGTAATGACAGAGATATACAGTTTTTACATGATGCAGACGATGACGCAGACAACAAGGCTATGATGATACCTCGAGTTTCTCTTCTCTTTCTCTAATTATCAGCCGTGAGAGAGGAATAAATCCTGTTGCACTTATTATAATTAACCCTCAAAAAGAAACAAGCACATTTTGGGATTCAAACATCTATTAAGTATTCCATTAGCAGTATTCCAGTAAAACGTAGGTTTATATGCGCCAATACTCACAGTGATTCATTCATCACTTTTTCTGTCCCATCCCCACAATTAAACAAGTATCTGAAAAAGAAAAACAAGAACATTAAAGTACTACTGCAACCTTTTAGCAAATGATCATGTGGTTTAAAAATCCTGCAGAAAGCTACATTTGCAAATATTTTGGGAAAAGCAGAAAATGCTGGTTTCCAGCAATTTGTCCTTTACCCAAATTAATGTTCTCTGCTCTTTGCAAGACAAATGCTACCATATGAGCCATAAAGAATTTGTAATCTACATGTAATAATTATAATGCTTTCAATATGGACAACTCTAAATTTTTGTCCTTTGGTTAAGATTTAATGATCTGTTTATTTTAATTTTAATATGGCCATACCTATCAAGTATCTGCGACCATACAGTATTTTCTAACCGATAACAAAATTACAGTTTTACTTTCCTCATATTTTACTATTTAAGTTCCCCTGCCAAAGACCATCAAGTTCATAATCAACTTCTGGAAAACTCAAAAACTTGATAAGCTAATTGCTGGTATAAAAAGTTTCGATGGTGAAAAACACATCACAACAAATTGCATATAAAGCAAACCACTTATTCTCAATTAGTAACCATTTTCCAGTTTGTTATGTTGCAAATCATGCACTGTAAATTTTGCAAATGAGAACCCTAGGTTTGTGTAACTGTAAATTTGCAAACGATGAAGAATCATTTGAAGTACTTTACCTGCCGTCTGTGGCATGTTTACCAACTTTTACAAGTCAAAAAGGCTAAAAAATAACACAGGTTTTGGTGTCACACAGGCACATGTCAGACTAAGGCAATATGTTTCATCTGCTATATTTCTCTGTGTTTATCAAGTTTCATAAACGAATATGGTGTATACATATGTCCTTGCTCTCTGTATAGATTTGAATACTGCCCTAGTCATAAGTCTTCTTTTGCTGAAATAGCCTTTAGCTGGCTGTCACAAAAACAGTGGTCAATGATGTTAGCACATGAATCAGAAAATTCCAACTCGACAGAGAGGAAGCTACATGTGCTTTCATATTAACCTATATGCACCAACCTTTCACATGATAAACTCAATCATTGCCATAAATAAATTGAGAAATTAGGCAGCCTTTCGAAAACTTATATTTTTTCACTGTTACCATTAAAATTGTAAGGAACATTAAAAATTTTAACTATATTAAAAATTGCTGTTGAAATAAGTTTATGTGATTTAACTGCCAAGTATTAAGTTTACAAAGTCCATACTATAACCCACACCATAACCCATAAAAAGTGCAGTAAGGCGACAGTGTCTTAGTTTTTCATTTTACCAATCTGTCCACCTGAATATTTCATGAAACGGAAAAAAAAGTATTTATTTTCAATTTTATTTTCTCACCACTTTGACTCGATGAGCCAAACAGTGTACCGTTTACATGAACATCATTTTCACAAGCACCTGCAGGGTTCCCATGCTGCACCCATGCTAACTTGAAAACAGGTAGAAAGTCTAGACAAGCATTCTGACCAACTTCCACAACCTGACATAGACTGTTTACACACTAGTTTGGGATATATATGTACATGGATCCATGGCAATAAGATAAACTGACATCCTTGTTTACCATTGCTAAGGGCTCCCAAACAACCACAGTAAATACATATACAGTATAGCAGAAAGGCTACTTAATCGTGCTGTCATGACGGTTTCTCTTGATTAAATTCCTGAGAAATATTCCCTTTCATACATTTCTGCCTATGATGAATTCTAGGCAAGAAATTTACAGATACTTGAACTAATTTACACAAGGATATGTACAAAAAAGGTGAATTTCAGGGGCTACGGACAATGTAGTACCTGTGTCAGCAAAGTTCTGAACTTCAATGAGAAAGAATGAAACACATCAAAAACTTCAATTTTGCCTAAGAATAATAGAATTAAAGGTGCTTAATATTTTCATATGGCTTGTCAGGTTGTCTCATGATCATATTCGGTAATAAATTACACTAAATTATAAGCATTTTGAAATATTTATATGTTGTCGATTCAACAAAGAGGTGTATGTCTATGAAAAGTTTCAATTTCAAGTTAAGGGAAAATGGTTGCCTGATGATTTTAACCCTTTACAAAATGACAAAATTTTAGTCTTGTTCAAAATGGAAGCATTTGCAGACAACAAATAAAATGTGATTCAAAAGATCAAATTTGTCAATCATAGGGTAGAAAACATTGCAGGTAAAGGATAAAATGCTGGTTACCAGCATTTTCTCATTTGCCCACAATGTTTTCAAAAGCTTTATTCCTCAAAATTGTTAAAACCTGGGATTGCGCAGTATAGGGTTAAAATGTGTAAAATGTGCTGTCAATTAATAAACTTGTTTATATCACTAACAGTATTTTTTTTTATGATATGCTGAAGACAACAGCTGGTCGAAAGAAAGTAGATTACAGCAGCAATCAAACACAGATCCTATCAGTTAACAGTTTACCGACATACCTTTTGAAATGGAAGATGTGCTCACCCAATGAATATGGCTAAGTCCAAAGTTGATTTAAGTTGCCTTTTGAGCTGCACTCCCAAAACAGCACAGAACAGAACTTAGTCTGTTTTATAATTCAAATCTACATTGTAATTTCAGTAAGGAATACACATAGTTGTGTTTCAGTAGCAGTTGATTTGAATCCCAGAATAAACTGCATGGTTTTTGCACTTGGATCTGTATCTACACATTCAGCATTCTTCACACACGAAAGATTAATCAGCGTTCCCACTCACATCTTTTTTTGGGAGCGCATGCACTCCCTGGAGGACAAGTTTGGGAGTGCGAGAGAAATTCTAGGAGTACACTTAATTCATAGCTTGATTAGTGGTGATAAACAGTGACCTCCATACTTGATACCTATCGTATTATGTAAGAGTCTAGGTCTTTTAAATATCATGTAAAGACATTACTTGTTGCCAGTAGATTCACGAGTGGTGCTGTTTCTAACTTGTCCCAATTGGCCCCACTGGTGACCGACAGCGGGAGCCCTGGAACCTGTGCGTGCATGCATGTTTCACTTCATATTTTTGTGAATGATTATTCAATTAAGTGCGTGAATCACGCACATATGTGCATGAATGGGAACCTTGATTAATGTGAACGTCAAAC
The DNA here is from genome assembly GCA_945859785.2 of Tridacna gigas. Taxonomy (NCBI): domain Eukaryota; kingdom Metazoa; phylum Mollusca; class Bivalvia; order Cardiida; family Cardiidae; genus Tridacna; species Tridacna gigas. The sequence goes on from OX244030.2 coordinate 27,863,478, forward strand.
AGCAACACTGATGACAAGAGCCTGTTTTTTGATGTGCAAAGGTTATTAAACAAGGATAACATACTTTCTTTTTATTAGTATTTCATATATTTTTACCTTTGTTTTCCACTGTAAAACATTTTGTCTCTCTCAGACAATTACAGAGGGAAAAAACTAACATTAATTTATCCATTGAGTAGTGTAGCGTTGATTGAAACTTTTTGCTCAAGTCCCATTGTCAATCACAATGTACTGATTGTCAGTTGTTTTCAAAATCAATAGGGCTCAAGCTATTGATGATATAAGAAACTGTGTGAATTTCTCAAAAATCCAACTGCAAATGCAGACTTTATCTCGTAAACAAAAAATGTAATTTTTCAACTCCAAAAGGCTACTTTTCCTTGCTGATTGTCAGATTTTTTTCGAAATTTACAGAATTAAAGTTATTGATGAGATAAACAAACTGTGCGAATTTCACACAAATCTGACTCCAAATGACGACTTAATTGGGTAAACAAGAAAAAGACTAACAGATGGGCAGATGGACGGTTGACAGAAACCACACCATGACATAAGCTCTTAAGTCAGCAGAGCTAACAAAACTATGACAAATTACACAATGAGCTAACATCTATACAGAGAAGGAACATTTTTTTTTTTCAAAGGTAAAACAATCATGACTTTTGATGACCTTGAGAAACAAAAACTTTTGAAAACATTGGGGGAAAAGGAGAAAATGCTGGTAACCAGCATTTTCTCCTTTTCCAACAATGTTTTCTACCCATCCCAAAACAAGTTTCACTTTTTCACTCACATTTATTTTGTTGTCTGCAAAAGCTTTCAACTTGGACCCAGTGTTAGAAATTAAAATAATTTGCAGGTAGCAAGTACTTTCTACCTGGCCTAAAATAAGGTAGCAAAAGGAACATTCCTGGTAGCAAATAAGGGCAGACAAATAACCCCTCCCTCTCACCAATAAAATCATGCTTGAATTACTGCCTTTGCCCATGAATTGCCTGGCAGAGCTACAAACAGCACATCTTCAAAGACATGGGCATAGAGACTGTGCTGGTTGGCAATTGCCATTTCAGATGTCTCATTTGTACCTGTATGCTTCGTCCCATTTGTTATAATACACACTGTTTCCAAATGGACATTAGCAAAGATTCACAAGGTAGCTACAAATATAGATGTTAGGTATAAAGTCATCATCAAGCACACACATGTTCGACTGCATTACTCAGTGATATTTGCATGTTTTTGTACCTCTGCAGACGTTTGCGAAGACCATTTCAACAGATTTCTAAATTAACAAGTGGAAGATTATTTCATTGAAAATTGACAAAACACTTTAAGCAGACATGATTACCAGGTAGCAACCTTTTGCTACTGCTTTTTTGCCCAGGTAGCAAAATTTGTTTTTCAGCTAGCAAAATTGCTTCTTGCTACTGCTAATTTCGAACCCTGGGACCAGTCTAAAATTTTGTCGTTTAGTAAAGAATTAACAGAAAAAGATCACTCACAGTTTTTCTCTTGTTTGCAAGCATATAACTGCAGGAGTTCCTTTGAATCCAGTTCCAACGACTGTCAACTTCATCTTATCTGATGTTTTAGTGAAAACCTCTTTGGTATCTTCAAGTTTTTGCTATTCAATAAAAAAGAAAGACATCTGCAATTCTAGAAACAATTATTAACCCTTTACCAAACAATCCCGAGTTTTTTAAACCCTGAAGAGGATGTTTTTTTAAAACTTTGTGGGAAAAGGAGAAAATACTGGTAACCTGTATTTTCTCCTTTTCTCACAATGTTTCAAAAGGCTTCTTTCCGAGGGTCGTTAAAAGTCGGCATTGTGCAGTAAAGGGTTAACTCTTTACCAATCAACAAAATAGACCTATCCAAATTGAAAGCATTTGCAGACAACAAAATAAACATGACTCAAATGTTGAAATTTGTTAGTAAAAGGTAGAAAACATTGGGGGAAAGGGAGAAAATACTTGTTACCAGTATCTTCTCCTCTTCCCCAATGTTTTCAAAAATTCTCTTCTTTACAGTCTTTAAAAAATGGGATTGTGAAGCAAAGGGTTAACTGTCTACGAAACAAGAAAGTATTAGTTTTGTCCACATTGAAAGAATCTGCAGACAATAAAACCAAATGTGGCTCGATTGATTGATTGTATGGTGTTTAACGCCATTTTCAACATTATTTCAGTTATATCATGGTGGCCAGTACACCTATCCATGCTTTCCTGGAGTTTCTTTTACCAGTACTCTGCACAATATTCTTTCTAAGCCACTGGCTGCTTTCCCACATAACCATCGTTGAAACAATGGTCAGCAGTGAGAGAGGAATGAATCCAATGACTACCATCAATTCCCGGAAAGATATTAGCGAAGCCGGGGATCAAACCAGCGACTTCCTGTTCTCAAGTCCTGTGCGCTACTGACTGAGCGACAGTGGCTTGGCAAAATGTGGCTCAAATGATAGACACCGTCTTAACACTTTACCAAACAACAAAATCTTAGACTTGTCCAACTTCAAAGCAGTTGCAGACGACAAATCAAAGATGGCGGAAACTATGAAAACCCAATTTCAAATTTATCCAAGATTAGGTGATGAAGATTTTGACCAGTTTAGAGTCATTGTAGACATACATGTCGGCCTTATGTATTCATTGCATTTTTAAGCGACTTCTTCCATTTTGTTTCAAATAGCAATATAACTAGACATTTATTCTCCTACGTTTTGCATGTTTTATAGAAATTCTCGAGTAGAGGTACATCTACACAGCTCAACTTCGAGGAAGTTTTGATAAAGTTATTAAAAGTACTGTTAGGCGGAGTATCAGGGTATTTTCTATCTTTCATGCAGGGCCGAATTTCGGCCCCATTCCCAATTGAAAAAAAGTATGATTTTTTTCCCAGTTCCACAACTTTTTTCCCAAAATAGACTCTAAGAGAAAAACACCTCAGACATCAGTTCTGATGTATGCCTACTGGCCCATGCTTTCTTTAAGCGGATGTGATGTAATATGTATCCCGAAATTTCACAAATGTCCACAAATTCATACTCAGAAACCTGTAGAAAGTCATATGTTATGAGTCACAAAATCAAGGATTTAAACATCCGGTATCAGTATGGCTATACCTATCGACTCTGATACCCGACAGTTTGAAGCACACCCTTCATCACAGAGCCCTAGATACTTTTTTTGAGCATGGGAGTATTTAAGCATCATTTTCTTATGATATAGGTAAAATGAAATGACTGTGCTTAAGCAGCAAATTTTTATGCAAGAAAATTCTAATGTTAAATATCAAGTTTTACCCCATTATTGAACATTGTATGTTTTAATCCCATAATGTTAACTTTTTTTTCTATATAGTACAAAGCTAGTAAGATTGATTGAAAAATATGGCTATTTTATTTTATTCTTTTTACCTGTTATATGCTGAGCATTGTATAAAACGAAATTGTGTTGCTAAAATATGGATACTAGAGTTCTCAATGCCAAAGTCACTTACTCTTGGACCCTAATTTTCAAGAGTCAAAATGGAATTTCCGAGAACCAAAGAGAAAATTTTCATGTCCAAGGGTCAAAAACTCATTTGTCATGGAGAGATAAGGTTGAAACTAACACAATTTTTCATGTATTATGTTCTTCATTTTCACACTTATGAGCGCATTTTCAAACACCGATTACAAGTGTTTAGTAATTCCAAGCACTTGATCATCAGAAAGATGAAGAGATGACTTTTAACTTGCAGCCCTAGCATGCAATTCATCATTACAAATAAATGATTACAAACAATGTTTTAACAGTTTTCCAAACAACATTATTTTAGACTCTTTCACATTTAAAGCAGTGGCAGACGACAATTCAAATGTGGCTTGAATGACTGGATTTGTCTTTCATATAGCATACTACATCATTGTGGAAAAGAGAGAAAAGAAAGGTCACCATCAATATAGGGTTCTTTCATTTTAGTCTCCTTTCTTTGTATGAGTGACCAATGCCTTCTTTAACACTTGTTCCATTGCCAACACTGAAGACAAGAAGGCCTAACCTCTAACCTCCCATATCCAATTTCTAGGCTGTCATATACTTTTATTTCATAAAGCAATCAGTGGTTTTTACTCACTACAAAACAAATATTTTGGCTTCCACTTCTTGATTTATACAGGGATTTGTGTAAATTCACTGTTTAAATTCATTATTACAGAAGATAAGACAGACTAAAGGGCCTCTGATCAGACGAAATCAAACTGAGCTTTGTTGTGTCATGTGTTTTCGTGTTTTTTTCAGCATCCGATTTTTCATGTCGGCTAATTTTACGAGAATTTAAAGTATTTCCACATGATTTGAGATGAATTTGTCAATCAGGGTACCAGATAACTCTAAAACCTGTCATTTTACACTAGATAAAGGGATGAACACTTTTATCATGTTTTCATAAAATGACTCGCTAGTTTGATGAGCTGCGATAAACAGAGCTGTTTGCCTCTTTCACATTTGAGACTGATTGTGTAACTTATTAAAGCCCATAATCTGCCAGGTACATGCTTGCAAGCTAATTTATATGAAACTTTAGCCGATAATCTCTTATGTCAGACTGACGCTTATGCAGATATTTTTAGCATAAAAAACTCAGGTCATTCCAAATTTCCAAGCGTCAATGAGAACCGATAGACCAACTTAGAAAATTACTGTACTATTTTTCAACGGAAATGTATTAAGAAAGAATCTAATACAAAACTGTGACGAGTGTTTTCTTTTCCTAAGTGGAGTATTATGAATTACAAACGGTAAAGTGGTGTATTTTTCAAGGTGAAATGTACTGTGTAGGTGCATATCAGTCTACTTGATACATCTGGGGAATTTGATCAAAGGATCACCCGAGGTTTGCCGAATGCCAAACCAAGTACGCGTATAATCAGCAGGGCTCCCACTGTCCATCGCCAGTGGCACTAAATGCGACAATCTAGAAAACACGTCTCCAAAAATGAAGCACTGGCAAATCTACTTGCGACAAGTAATGCCTACACATGATTCTAAACCCCCATGACATAGACAATAAGTATCAAGCGTGAAGGACGCACGTGCCACTGTTATCACAGCTAATCAAGCTGGCGTGTCATTTATGAATATGTGATAGTCGTGATAATGATGTTAATCTGGTTATCTAGGGTAACATGACAGGTTTTGAAGTTATCTGCTGCCCTACTTGACAATTTTGTCAAATCATGCAGAAATTCATATTCCAAAACTAACTGCTACGAAAAATAGATCAATGACAAAAAAACGCGAAAACCCATGAACCTACAAAATGTCAGTTTCACACTGTCCGATCAGAGCCATTTCAGAGTCTGTTCAGCTTTTAAAAATGGCTTTAAGCAGTAAGTTTACATAGATATCTGTATAAAACAATAAGCGGATGCTAATAACTGTGTCTCATGATGACAAAAAAAAAAACTTTGATGATTTTTATGATTGGATTGGATTGGCGGGGAGAAGGGGGGGGTTAGGTCCTCTTACAGTGATAGCACTGGAAGAAGTGTTAAAGAAAACGGTATGATAAATTCATAAAAAGAAAGATCAAAATAAATGGACCCTTTAATGGACATACCCTTCATTATCTTTTAAAAGACAAAAATAAATGATACATTAACTCTTTACCACACAATATTGACTTTCAATGACCCAGTAGAAGAAGGCTTTTGAAATCATTGTGGAGACAGGAGAAAATCCTGGTAATCAGCATTTCCTTCTTTGCAGACAATGTTCTTACATATGATTGATCAAACAGATAATTACAGCCACAATGGAATTGACGTCGGCAAATACTTACAATATGAAAGGGTCTACAATTTCACTGTTTGGTAAACAGTTAACAAGTCTAATATGAATGCTCATTTATTCATAATGATGAATTGCATTCTAAGACTGCAATTTAAAATTTACAGACTCTCTAACCACTTCATTCCAACAAGTCTGTACACAAGGCATCTTCTTATTTAATTTTGGCCAAATTTCTTGCCAGACTAGGGTAAATCCCTTGTTGGTGTTAATAAGTATATACTGAATTGTCTGATTGTGACAATCACATTGAGTACCAATAAGTTTAGGAAGAATGTGAAAATGTTTTCTTTTCATGTTGAAGCCAAAAAACCCATTCTTAGGGACCACTGATAAAATGAGGATGGGGGGGGGGGGGGATCTACAGAACTATTCAGATTTTTAGATTCAGAACTTCTTTAATTCTCATCAAAACTCGAGAAATTCTGACATTTCATTACTGTACAAATACAACTCCTATGTCCCTGCAGCTCACAACCTTCAAAAATCCGAGGGAAAAGGAATATTTCAATTTGATTGCTTTTGTATAGTGTTACTGGCACATATAGCATTAATGAGGAATGAATTTATTAACAATAAGTCCGTAACATGAGCCAATAAAACTGAAATGTCTGATGTATGTACTATGTACGTGGCTCCCTCAGTTGGCTCCAACTGGCCCCAATTTTTATGAGTTGGTGAATTTGATGGCACACAAATAAAAATTTCCAGGGGAAGCCCTATTAGCATTCGGCAAACCTTGGGCGATCCGTTGATTAAGTTAGATGTAGGAACAGAATCAGCTGAGTTGTGACGAGTGATACAATCAGCTGATCAAAGAAGCTTGCAATTCGTTCAGAAAATTTTTATGAGAGAGTTTCAGTGACAACACAGCTGATCAAGATGGCGATTTCATTTGTCAACAAAATACGCACTGAAAATCAGACAAATTGCGTATCGTGAGAAACATGTGCGAATTTGTTATGCTTTGAAGTAAGTTTTGTTATGTATTTGCTGTTCCAAATAGCGTAAAATACGCAAATATGCAGCTTCTCTGGGGCGCTATCATCACCTTACATTACAAGGTACTGTAAATCCAATCTCCTTGACAACCAATTACAATGACAGGAAAGGGGTAAAAAAGGATTATACTAAATACAGGTAGTTAAGTTTGTACCAGCATAAAACAATGACAGACGTTTTGTGATAGCCTATGCCAATTATCTTCAAATTCGTATGATGTAAAAAGCCAAGTTTCCTCCCCCCAGTTTTTTTTTTACCTTTTTTTTTCAACACTGTATTAGTTCTAGCATAGAATATGATGATTTTCCTGTCTTTCCACATACATGTATGTCAAAACATGTAGAAAATCTTTTTCAAAAATCAATTATCATGGGAAAAAACATGAAAACCCATGACAAAACAAATGTCAAAATGACCTCATTTGCTCAAAGACCCTTCAACCTGTCTTATTTAGCCTTGGTAATGACTTTAAACAGCTGACTTGCTTACACACCACATAGAAATAATGGCGGAACTAAAACCACTATTCAGTCACCAGAAAAATAGACAACCTTTATTTGGAAAAAAAAAAAGATACCTACCACCCAGTGTTCCCACTCACATCTCTTTTTGAGAGTGCATGCGCTCCCTGGAATACAAATTTGGGAGTGCACTTAATATTGACAATTATAGAGCATCTATGGAGTACAGTAAGACTCTAGTTGTATTGAAAATTTGTTTTGATGAGTCTAACTCTGCAGTGAGCTGCTCTTGAAAACAATGTGGGTTATTTAAAAAAAAAAAGATGATGCTTGTTATAATTTTTTTACTCACGGGACAAGTTTCAGAGGGACAACTTACAGCCTGACGACCAGTAGAATTTTCCATTTCACTGTCAATTTCAGATACTAATTAGCTTTCACTTATTATTTTATAGAGATATTTATGTAAATTTACTGTTTAAAGTCACTGATAAAGCTGAATAGACAGTTTGAAATGCCTATGATCAGACGATGTCAATCCAATTTTTGTTATGTCGTGGGTTTTCGCATTTCTTGCAGCGATCTTTTTTTCATGCCTCTTAAGTTTTGGAGTAGTATTTCCGCATGATTAGAAATAGATTTGTCAATATGAATAGCATGCAACTTCAAAACCTTTCATTTTACACTAGAAAAGTGGACTGATACCAAGTTTGATTAGCGGTGATAAACAGTGACTTTCACACTTGATAACTTGTCCCAACTGGCGCCACTGGTGATCGACAATGGGAGCCCTGAAACCTGTGCGTGCATGCACGTTTCACTTCATATTTTTGTGCGTGATTATTCAATTCAGTGCGTGAATCATGCACATATGTGCGTGAATGGGAACCCTGCCAGCTACATAACTTTGAAGTGGGCATGAGAAGTGAAGAAACAAATGTGAAGTATGGTGCTACAGGACACACATCTAATACTATGATAAGACTTTTTGTATGATACTTCGGTGATAGGTTAATATAGAGACAATATCTGGAAGTAAAACATTGCGGAATACTGTGGTCTGCCAGTCTCAACCTCAACCTGTGTAACTTCTTCCTTTAGGGTTATTTAAGTTAAAGGTCTATAATACCAAGCCAGACGGCACATACTTGTTATTAAAGAATGTTAAACACGAGATCAAGAAGACTGATATTGGAAAGTGTGCTAAAGTGATTTACAATTTCATCATGCGTGGAAAGCGCATTAAAGGTAGTCCATTTGAAAACGTCCTTAATTACCAATGTGATGCCAATAACAAAAAAATACTCCTGGCTTGAAATCTGTATAAAAGTGCATAATGTAATGAAAAATTGAATAAAATTATCGCAAAAAAAAAAACTTTCATATTTTATGTACATGTGTATATATTTTTTACCTCTTCATTTGAATTAAAAGACATATTAAAAATGTACAAAAGCGCTACCTTACTTTCCGGACACCCTGTAAAAGTTAAGACATGTACACAAGGGCGCACGCATGCACAACAGATACAGGGCCATGACATAAGGTTGCTGGCATTTGGCCAGTGGAGCTAAAAATTTGTCCACAGAAAAAAACTGTGATATATGCCCTTAACTCTTTACTACACAATCACAGGTTTGAACGACCCTGAAAAAAAAGTCTTTGGAAAACGTAGGAAAAGGAGAAAATGCTTGCAATCAGCATTTTCTCCTTTTCCTACATTGTTTTCTAAACTTCCCAAAACAAATTTCAATAAAATATTTTAGAGTCACATTTATTTTGTCGTCTGCAAATGCTTTCAACATGGACTAGTCTAAAATTTTGGTAAAGGGTTATAACCACTGACTCCAGCTTGTAAGCAAGGGCCAGATCTATATCATGAACTACTGTAGCCTCATCTACTTCTAGTTTGTGTTTTAAGAAGGGCGATTTTGTCTCAGATCTTCACCAGAAGTTAAACTAATAAGAAATCAGCAACTGCTAATCTTCCTCACTTTGCGCTTAACTCTTTACCACACAAGAAAGATTTAGACTTGTCCAAATTGAAGGCATTTGCAGACGACAATTTAAATGTGACTCAAATAATGAAATTTGTCTTAGATATGGTAGAAAACAATTGTGGGAAAAGGAGAAAATGCTGGTTACCAGCATTTTCTCCTTTTCCCACAATGTTTTCAAAAGGCTTCTTCCTCAGGGTCGTTAAAAGTAAGGATTGTGTGGTTAAGAGTTCAGTAAAATCCCAAACACAATCTGAAGGAAAAGGTGTCTACTATTCCTTTACATTTTGTGATAAGATTACATATAAAGTCTGATATATTTCAAGGAAATGATTCGTTGAAATAAAATGATTGCAGATTTTTCCAGGATAGACAGTGACTTGTGTCAAAAGAAAAACGTTTGAACTCTTACCGCTCAATCCCGACTTTAAATGACCGAGAAACAAATCATTTGGAAACATTGTAGGAAAAGGAGAAAATGCTGGTAACAGAGTTAAGTTTTCTCTAGCTTGATGAAAATGTGTAATTTGGTACTTTCATTTTCCTAACCCTTTACCAAATAACAAAATTTTAGACTTGTCCAAATTCAAAGCATTTGCAGACAACAAAATAAATGCGACTCAAAAATTGAAATTTGTTCTGGGAAGGTTAGAAAACATTGTGGTGAAAGGTGAAAATGCTGGTTACCACCATTTCTGCTTTTCCCACAATGTTTTCAAAAGGCTTCTTCTTCAGGGTCGTTAAAACCCGTGATTGTGTGGTAAAGCGTTAAACAGTATAGTTACCATATATGGACGAATTTAGGTTGTGTATCTCCAGGGCCATAAGAGTTTGACCAGTCTTCCTAGACAATGCCTGCAAGCGTCCACAAGAGTCTACAGCAAAGTTAAACATTTTTTATCTTTATTATTAATCTATTGCATTCATCTCATTACCTTAGGGATTCTATCTGGTCAAATTTTATGACGTTAACTGGAATAAATTCTTTAGTTGTGAAGTCTTTTTTACATCTAAGTAAATTTTATGTGCACCGGTCAATTGGCTCAACATGAGTGTAGAACAAAATAAAACACCCTTATAAAAGTCAAAATTTATAGTAGTTGAGGTAAAATTTAGAATAAATCAATTAAATTCATATTTTTTCAGTGAATGTAGTTTCTAAAATCTGCTGAACACTTGTAGACATTTGTAGATGCTTGTGGACACATGCAGACACTGTTTAGGGCCCGAGTTCGACCGTTTTCAATACGGTGTCTCTTGATGGATAAACATGAGGTTAGGTTAATCACTTTTGTTGTTGATTTGTTATATTTTAATGATAGAAAATAAGCGTCATTAATTATAGAAGCTAAATGAATTTGTCTGTTAGAGATGCTGCTTGAACATATTGGTAGGTGGACGAAAACAGATTGTGTCAGGATAGATGATGACTTTGGACTTTTTCACTTCAAACTATGTTCTGACAGAAATTTAGATGTTTGAGGTGTAAAAATTACTTTCATGAAAGTAATTCTGTTATATAGTCGCTTCCAGTATTATTGTGGGTTCTTCAATATTGTGGTATTTACATTTTCTGAAAGTGAGGCTGAAATGCACATCTTTGAGGATGTCCTCACATGAACATTAATTTTGTAGCTCAGATACTGTGACCGTCAACACACTTTGCAAACTTACCTTGGCAAATTTTCCGAAAATGGTAGATAAAATCAAATTTTCATCCCACTAGTAAGAAACCTTGCCTCTTTGCAAAATCACTATCCCCTAGATGATGATCTTATCAGTGAAACAATATCAATATAACAGTTCTGTAAAATTTGTTTTCCTGTCACTTAAATTTATCAAACGGGAAAGTAAATTTCAGACGACCATTGATGACATCATCGCTTTCCAAATACGGGAAAGAAAATAAGAGGCCCTGACAAAATTTTTGACTCGCTAATTATAAAAATCATATTCTCATTTCCATATTTTTTTTTTATTAATTTTGTGTCCCCTGGTGTATTGAAATGAAAGAGCACTCTAGAAATGATATATTCACTTTTTTATCCACAAAAGAGGTCCAAAATGGGGTATTTGATGCTATTTTAATCCAAGATCTGTGAATGTTGTTTTTTTCCCCTCCATTTTTACAGGTGCCTAAAGTAAAACCTTGCTTACAACATGACAGGGAGAATTTATTTATATCTGTTGCTCAAAATTCTTGATAAGATCATCTCAACACTTTGAAAATAACCAAATTTTCATTTGCCAAAGTTTTGAACATAAATAGGGCGAGCATGTACATATACATCTTCCAGGGCCTTGTCTCGATACCATGATAATACCTGAAGTAGACCTTTTTGAAAGTTGGTCAATACTGTACTCTGCCCAGCCTGGAGTAAGAATAGTTAACTGAGAAACAGAAAGTCTGTTATAGTAGTGATATACATGAGATGTCATTGCAAGCCTTTTGCAACAGAAAAATATCAGGCAAGACATCATTTTTTCTACACATGGTGCAAAGTTTTAGTACCACAATAATAGGGAATACATGGATCTGTGGAAATCGATATTTGACCAATCAGGTCATCACATTTATTTGGCGCGATATGCAGCCTTGCTGTCTGCTATTTCGGCTCACAAACAAGCAACTGTTAATGATGGAGAAGTGCGATATTATGTGTGTTTACAAGACTTGAATTTTTGTAAAAAGTTTAAAAGATTAGCTTTGCGATCGTGTACTGCCTACGTGAGATATACAAAGAGATTATAAGTTTGGATTATGATTATGACTGACAATGGGACATGAGCAAAGAGTTTCGATCAATGCTATATTACACAATGGATTAATCAATGTTAGTTTGTTTTTTTTTTTCCTCTGAAATTCTCTGAAAAAAACATGAACTGTTTTACAGTGGAAAACAAAGGTAAAATATATGAAATACTAATAAAAAGAAAGTATGTTCACTAAAATAGCTAATCTTGTTTAATGACCTCTGCACATCCAAAAAGGGGCATGTGTCATCAACGTTTCAGTTTGACGTTAAAATTAACCCTTGGAGCAGGAAGAATGCTGAATGTGTAGATACAGATCAGAGTGCAAGAAAATGCAGTTTATTCTTGGATTCAAACCATCTGCTACTTAAATTTAGTACATTTACGTGTATTCTTTACTGAAGGTACACATAGATTTCAATTATGAAACAGACTAAGTTCTGTTCTGTACAGTTTTGGAAGTTCAGCTCAAAAGGCAACTTATATTAATTACATCAGCTTTTGACTTCGCCATATTTAGGTGGATTAGCACATCTGCCATTTCAAAAGGTATGTCGGTAAACTGTTAACTGATAGGGTGTGTGTTTGATTGCCGGTGTAATCAACTCGACCACCCGTTGTCTTCAGTATGTCACAAGATAAAACAAACAACTATTGCCAATGATATTAACAAGTTTGTTAATTGACGGCCCACTTTACACATTTTAAAATCACCAAGCAACCATTTTCCCCAAACTTGAAATTTAAACATTGCTTAGACTTCCACCTCTCTGTTGAATGAGACAGTCTATAAATATTTCAAAATGCTTGTAACTTAGTGTAATTTATTATCGAATACGATACTGAGACAACCTAACAAACCTTACAAAAATATTAATCATCTTTAATTCTATTATTCTTAAGCAAAACTGAGGTGTTTCATTCTTTCTCGTAGAAGTTCAAAACTTTGCTGGCACAGGTATTACAGTGTCCATAACCCCTGAAATTCACACTTTTTGTACAAATCCTTGTGTAAATAAGTTCAAGTATCGATATATTTCTTACCGAGAATCCATCATCAGCAGAAACACATGAAAAGGAATTTTTTTAAGGAATTTAATCAATAGAAACAATCATGACAGCACAATTTAAGTAGCCTTTCTGCTCTACTGTATATGTATTTACTGTGGTTGTTTGTGAGCCCTTAATGACAGTAACCAAGGAGGTCGGTTTATCTCATCACCACGGATCCATGTATTCAATCCTACCAGTGTAGTAGTACAGCTAACTGTCCCCGATGGGGTGATTGGTTGCCTCCGGGTACAGAGACAATCATGAAAAAAAAAAAAGAGTTGAAATCTGCACACAGATTTTGTGTGCACTTTGAAACTCTCTTATATTAGTTACACATTATAGAGGACAAAAGTAAAATTTGAACATACCTGTTGCTTAAGTATTCAATAATCCTTTGTTTCAAATACCAATCTTTTCGATTTAAATGCTAAACTTATGAAAAAAAGTTTAATTCGTCTGTCACATGAGGTGTTTAATTTCCCCAAAATACACGCAAAATGGCCACCAAACATGACAAGTTTCACTCGTTCCTTTCGAGATTTACATATTATAAAGGACATCTACGAGTGCTTTAGGTAATGAAACATTAAGTAATTTGTCCTTGGTCATGTGTGTCATTCAAAAATAATTGTATTTCGCTGCAAACTAGTATCAAACACAATTAACAAGCATTCTGATAGTATTGCATAGCAATACACAGTCCCCTACCAGCCGTATGTATCGCTGGCATGTCAGTGAAATTTTTAAAGTCCAAGGCCCGTAAATGCATCAAAAAGCAGTGGAGTGGGACGAAACTCGAACTTGATGTGTAAGTCATGGTGGTTGATGTTCACACCAAAAATCAGCTCTATATGTAGCAGCGTTCAGAAAAAAAAGTACGGAAAAATATTTTATCAGTGAAATTTTGTAAGTCCAAGGCCTGTAAATGCGTCAAAAAGCAGTGGAGCGGGACGAAACTCGAACTTGATGTGTAAGTCATGGTGGTTGATGTACACACCAAAAATCAGCTCTATATGTAGCAGCGTTTAGAAAAATAGTGCGGAAAAATGTTTTATCAGTGAAATTTTGTAAGTCCAAGGCCCGTAAATGCATCAAAAAGCAGTGGAGCGGGACGAAACTCAAACTTGATCTGTAAGTAATGGTGGTTGACTTACACAGTAAAAGTCAGGTGAATATCTACCAGCATTTAGAAAAAAAAGTCCGGAAAACTGATTTATCAGTGAAATTTTGTAAGTCCAAGGCCCGTAAATCTGTGAAAAACCAGTGGACCGGAATGAAAGTCGAACTTGATCTGTAAGTCATGGTGGTTGAGTTACACAGCAAATCTGAGATCAATACCTACCAGCGTTAAGGAAAAAAAGTCCGGAAAACTGATTTATCAGTGAAATTTTGAAAGTCAAAGGCCCGTAAATCCGTCAAAAACCAGTGGACTGGAATCAAAGTCAAACCTGATCTGTAAGTCATGGTGGTTGAGTTACACAGCAAATCTGAGATCAATACCTACCAGCGTTTAGGAAAAAAGTCTGGAAAACTGATTTATCAGTGAAATTTTGTAAGTCCAAGGCCCGTGAAAAACCAGTGGACTGGAACGAAAGTCTAACTTGATCTGTAAGTCATAGTGGTTGAGTTACACAGCAAATCTGAGATCAATACCTACCAGCGTTTAGGAAAAAAGTCTGTAAAACTGATTTATCAGTGAAATTTTGTAAGTCCAAGGCCCGTAAACCGAAGTCTTATCTAGCAGAGAAGTTGTCAGTCATCAACATCGTCAGACCATGGTCGACCAATATTGGGGATGACATTTACAGAGGGCGATTTCTCCAGATATTGTTCCAATGGTAACCGGTCATTTCGTACCTAGGTCATTTCGTACCTAAGTCATTTCGTACGATTTTGGTCATTTCGTACCACTTCTTTGGTCATTTCGTACCTAGTAGCAACCATTTTGTACCCAGGTCATTTAGTACCTATTTCTCTATTTTGAACTCTCTAATTGGTACGAAATGACTTTTATCTGGTCATTTCGTACCCTGTCATGCTTTCGATAAATTCAGATTTTTCTTTAAATGTTTCCTGGTATTTTGTGCACCTGTTTATATACAGCATATGTTATCATGGTTACGAGTCCACTATGGTCATCTGGTATTCAGCTGTACCTAACTTTTATGTATTTGAGCTGTACCTAACTTTTATGTATTTGCTAGTTTTGTCTACACTTTTTGCATTTCCTACCCTTACGTCTACTGCCATATCGCAAGGCCAAAGTAATAAGATTTTTACATGCAACATTTTTTAATTTTATTACCCGGTATCATTATTATATAAGCCCCCTCCCCCACCCGGTGTAATATTTCATCTTTATTTTGTGCAAATTCAGTCAGTTACCTTCCTGTAGTGTTTTCCATGTTGTTGACTTCATTGGCCTGCTTTTCATAGAAATGTTTATACCTACTTTTCACTTCCCGATTTGATCATACAGAAAAAAAATGCACAGGTGTGAAATGTTGATGTCAAACGCATGGTATTTATAGTCTTAATCCATCGGTCAATTCATGTAGCATTGTGATTCCCTTTGTGTGTGCCACCGTCTTATCATCAAATAGGAAAGTGTTAAGATGGTTTCTAACACAGGTGTGGACACTATGTTGCTATTTTCACCTTAGCTATGTACATACACTACAGTCATTTTTTTCCATTTTTGTTCTCATTGAATCTTCATAGTAATTTTATGCAGATTATCTCATGGCAGTATTGAATTATCCCTGTGAAAATGGTTTTTTTTAGTGTTTTTCTAACCACACATTTTAAACTATGTCCAAGTGCTTTAAACACGGCGTAGATCGCGATATATGGTATTTTATTTCCGTTGGACAATTACATGGTATTTCCGTTGGGCAGTAGTCTTGCTTTTCACCCACTGCACGCATATTGGGGTATTGGCGCTGAATTGGATCTTTTTTCCTGTAACTCTGTGAGTTATTTTTTAACAAGAATTAATGAATCGCAGGCATAAAGATTTAAGCCACATTAGTGTCTGAGGAGCTTTGACGCTGCCAGAGAAGAAAGTACCGTAATTCCCCCAAGTATTCGGACGGAAAAAAATAATTATTTTTTTTGGTGTCCGAAAACTTATTAAATTATTTGTGTGACTGTCCGAAAATTTCGGGAAATCTCTTTCCAACAACAACATATCCTTTAATAGACATCGTATGTACAACATACAGTAAGGCAAATATTTCCCGAAAAAAACTGACATGAGATCGACCTTTATGGATTAATAAAACTTACTTGTAAAAAGAGTTCACACAATTACGTATTCGAACGCAAATAGCTACTTCGCTAAACAATCCTAAATCATGGTCGTGATAAGGGTTATTCTTGACCTGACTAAACCTGGTTACGTCACCCATACACGTGCTTGTCTCCATGCCAACATGTCTGTGTACAGGTCGTTACAACTAGCCATCCCGTTATGCATTAAAAGTGTATCTTATAGCATTTATATATAAGATTTACATCTTTAATGCGTCACGGGTATTGGACTAAATATATTCAGCCTGTGTAACACAAATTAGCACCTGCATTCAGTCTACCGCGATCAATCAGATACCAAACAAAGGATTTAAGCTTAAAACATAGATCGATTTACTCTTCTCAGGTACTTGCTAATTAACTCTTTACCACACAATCACGACTTTAAACGATCCTGGGGTAAAACCTTTTGAAAACATTGTTGGAAAAGGAGAAAACGCTGGAATTAATTATTTTCTCATCTTCCCCCACTGTTTTCTTCGTTATCCAATCAAAAATCATTTTAGCAAAATGTAATTGTCGTCTGCGAATCTTTCGAATTTTATCTAGTCCAAGAACATTTTCGTTTGGTAAAAGTTTACCATATCCCAAACAAGCCTTTGTCGTATGCAAACTCTTTCAGTTTGGAAGAGTCTTTAATTTGTTGTCTGGGAAAGAGTATCGCAGACCTTCGTCGATCTTCTGAACCATTTTAATTTGTTGTTTGGGAAAGAGTATAGCGGGTCTTCGTCAACTTCTAAACCATTTTAAATTGTTGTTTGGGAAAGAGTGTAGCGGGTCTTCGTCAACTTTTGAATCATTTTAATTTGTTGTTTGGTAGAGTACTGCGGGTCTTCTAAACCATCATAATTTCGTGTCCGAAAATTTAGGGACCAAGTGTCCGAACTTAGGGACAAAAAATAAATTATTTCGGAAAATAATTAATGGTGTCCGAAAATTTAGGGTGTCCGAATACTTAGGGGAATTACGGTAAGTGGGGGAGATTTTTTTAACCTAAGTCATTGGCAAGCTGTACGGTCAATACCATATTCAGCCAAAAATGCAGTACGGCCATTGTCAGACCACCGATAACGACCTTGTTTCAGTACTGGAATCATGTACAGGGAGAGTAAAATATCTGCTATCCATTTATAACATTTCCAGTAACTTTTAAAAACAAAAACTGTGTGATGAAAGGGTGCTTTTACAGGGAAAATGTCACCTTACCTATCAGGAACTGTGGTTTAAGATCAGACTGCACATTCTTTTCACTCTGACCTTACTTTTTACAGTCTTTAGTAGCTTCTTCTGGACAAGGAAAAACTGCTTGTGACAATGTTTTCTAGCCTCTCAAGAACAATCTCGTCTTTTGATCCAAATTACCTTTTTCGTCTCCAAACGCATCCAATGTAGGCAAGTTAGTACATGTATATAAATTTGTGGACGTGTAAAAGATTCAGTTTAAAAGTAAAGTGAAAGAAAAATCAATTTACATGATGTAAAAACACAAACTGTGTGATTTCAAAGTTCATTTTACCAGTAATATTCAAATTAGATACTAGGTACGTTATAACCAGAGTGGGTACGAAATGACCAACGTGGGTACGAAATGACCAAAATGGAAAATCAAGTGGATACGAAATGACCAAAATCGTACGAAATGACCTAGGTACGAAATGGCCTAGGTACGAAATGACTGGAAACCGTTCCAATATACAAGATTTATCATGTTAATGCTTACCATTCTAGCGTAAGTTTTTTTTCTCCAAAGGAATCTAGTGTGGGATCTTCTTACAAGCAAAATATAAGCAAACTTCAGTCCATGTGTAACTTTCTTGTGCAACATCGCTGAAATGGCTGAAATGGAAGTACAAGGGTAACCAGTCACTTCAACATCCGGTCATTTCGAAACACGGTCATTTCGACCCCTATTTTGGTCATTTCGACACCCGGTAAAATTGTTTTCAGAAATATTCACAAGTTTCACAAGTTTCGAGGCCAAACACATCTCAGTGGAGCTGTATAAGTGTTTCCACTTCTCAAAAGGCCCTTTTGAAATCGTTTTCCCCGTATTTCTAATCTCTGTCTTATTTAAACTTCTTAGTTGTCGCGTCTATCTAGTAAATACTTTCGCGACTTCGGTTCCATATATAGTGCACAAATGGCAACAACTAATTTATATGACACTTCTTACAAATCTTCCAACGTTTTTTTTTTTTTTTTTTTTTGTTTGTTTTTAAGCTGGTATATACAACTAAACACTTGGTTAAAATTTTTTATGGAACTAATGTATGTTAAAACATGTTGGATAGAATTTATTATCCTTATGCCACAACTTATTCAAGCGATTTTTAAATGAATTTAAGGTTTGTGCCTCTACTATCTCACTTGACAATGAGTTCCAATTATTTACTATTCTGTTCGAAAAAACTTTCTTGTGACATTTATTCCTTGCTCTTTTTTTATACAGTTTTATGGAGTGACCCCTGGTAATTCGTCTTTACACCTGATGATTTTTTTCCTTAAGAAATAGGTAATCGTTTGTTTCCGTATGTTCTAAAATGCACTAAAATTTAATTTCCGTCGTATTTTTGTTTTAATTACGAAAGCACTATGCTTTTGACGATTTTTTTTTTTTTTTTTGTTTCCTTCTTCAATTATATCCTTTTTCAGATGGACAAACATCCAGATTGCTACATTTTCACAGCGTTATAAAAATTACCCCCTTACGTTATAAAACTAACAATAATCTTCAGTATATCTATTGCCAAACATGAAAAATTGAAAATCTGCAGTACGAGTACGAGTTCTCTGGAGAACTCGTACCCTCGAGATTAGAGTACGAGTTCTCCAGGGTACGACTTCTCCGGTGTCCGTCGTAATAACACTCGTCACAACTCGGCCGATTCCGTACCTACATCTAATCACCGGATCACCCGAGGTATGCCGAATGCGGATCACCCAAGGTGTGCCGAATGTCGTAATAACTCGGAACTACCATTCGGCATACCTCGGGTGATCCGCTGATCAAATCCCTCGGCTGTATCACGTAGCTTGATATGCACCTACACGGTACATTTCGCACATCTCCGGAAGCACACCGCTTTACCGTTATTGAAATTGTAATGCTCCTCTTTAGAAAGAACGCATGAGTAAATTTTCTATCGTTATCTTTCTAAGAGTATTTTAGTCGGCAAACAGTTTGTACATTCAATTTTTAGCGTGGTTTATCAATTCCGTTGGAATCTTTCATCGACAGATCGATAGAAGTAAATAACTTCACAGTGGTTGTTCATGTCGTTGCTAAGCGATCTACAGGGGCGCCGCCATGTTTAAGATCATGTGATTGGTAGTTCAAAATGGAAGCCTCCCTTATACAGACGAGGTTAGATCTAGGTACGGAATCGGCCGAGTTGTGACGAGTGTCGGAACTACGTACATCATAACCGGATCTCCCGAAGTTTGCCGAATGATACCGTGTTTACATTGGGAACGCGGTGGGCTTAAAACAACGCATTTGAAATTGTCTGACGACATGGAAAGTATTTGACGAAAGGAAAAAATCGTTTCAGTATACGTTTGAAAAAAGTAATTATTTGCACATGATCTAACATCATGATAACATGATAATTTAAAGTGTTATTAAACGAAAAAGTGATAAAATGTCCTTAATTTCCGATAGTTTTACACTCGTACATTATGTTTTGCATTTCGCCCTCCAATTCCTCACTTCCGTTTCGCACAGGTAAGCATGATGATGATACTGAAGGGTACAAAACAACAAATGGGTAAAGTAGGAAGAAACATTCCTTAAATTTTGGTCTCCCTAATCAGCGTCAGGAAATGTCGGGAAGTGCCAGGAAATGTCAGGGAGCGTCACGAGCCCAAATATTCCACCTTTCATGTTGTTTTTGAAATAATAGTGTAGTCTATGACATATTCTATTTAAAAAAAGCCTTTATTAGTATGTATTTTGATCCAAATATGGGATAAATCCACCTACCGACTTAGCGTCACGATAACTGTACGAGCGTCGAGAGGTGTGAAGTCAATAGAGAATTAGCGTCACGAAATATGGCGGATAGATGTAGGAGCGTCAGAGAATATAACAATTATAACAAATGAGTATTATAATGAATTTCGACATTATAAGTGACAAAAAACAGAAACAAGAAATATCAATTAACTTACCTTTCCAAATAATGCAAATTCCATAATCCTAATGACGGCGTATTTAGCGTCACAAGATGCAACCACTGTATTACGGGCTAGTTAGCGGCGCGAAAAATTTAGCGTCACGAGATCCAACCACTGTATTAGGGATTAGCCCCAAGAGGTATTCAGCGTCACGAGAACCAACCTGTTACCACAGTATTACAGACTAGTAACAACATATATTCAGCGTCACGAGATTTAATAACTATGTTCTGGATAAGCGTCAAGATAATACTCAGCGTCAGGAGGTTCAAAAAGTCTTATAGAAACATTGTGGGAATAGGATAAATAACTCGCTTTTCACAAACTGTAAGGTCTTCCTTTCCCAAAAAGTTTTCTCTACAATCAGAAAACTGCTATCAATAGAACAAGATTCAGTGCTGTTTTACAACAGATTACAAGGTCACAAGTATGGATGTACAGCCAAGAGAAAATGTATTAAGTGTCACGAGATGCAATTAAACATTGTGGGAATATGATAAATAGCTCGTTTATCGAATAATGTTTTTTTTTTTTTTCTTGATCACGTGATAAGATGAATATTCTCCTTCTGCTATACACTATACATGTAATGCACACTTGCATGCATTACCAATACCAGTTAATGCGAGCGTGCTTTTTCACACCTTTTTTTTTTAAATCAGAAACTGACATAATTATCAAATAACTATCAAAACGATTAATTATCTAGATTTATAATAATTAAAGTTCACCTGTGCTTATTGTTCGTGGCAACAAACAGAAAAGATAATGAGGTGTTGAGAACATGTCTAAATTGAAAGTATATACATGTACTGCACGGAACATTTTGCAAACATACAGTTGGTAAGTCATTTCTCGGTTTGACATCAAGAAATATTCTGTTCTGTGCTCATGAATTCATCATTGCTTTTCATTTGCAAGTCGTCATATAATTATGGATCCATGAAATCCATTTTGTCTGACCAGCCCAAGTAGCTCATGATCTAGCGTAGGCTCTAGCGTAGGATTCGTAAGTCTCAAGTTTGGGGCCATTTGAGGGTGTGGACTCGATTTCCACGGCTGACCATCTAAAATTACTATTAGACAGTGAAACTCTCGGATGAGACATAAAAACCGAGGTCCCGTGTGATGGTGCTGTACAGCGAGCACGTTAAGGAACCAGGCTTAATATAACGCAAATTCAATCAATCAATCCAAATGTCTAACAAATGACTGAGCCCTGGGGTAGAATGGTCTTTGTACCTGCAGAAGATTGACCAATAGCAAACACCTTCGACTCAGGTCAGCTTGCACGGACTGTGCAGGCTGACCTCGCTCGAAATTTATTGATGATGCACTAAACCCCGTTTTCACAGACCACGGCTTCTATGTATTTTATAATGTTGTGGCCAGATGGCCTAGTAATATGGCTTAAATGTTGAGTTGTGATTAAAATTCTTGTGGTAGAGCCACCTTTGATTTTTCTGCAGCAAATGCTTTCAATTTCGAAATGTCCGTCCCCATATATATATATATTTTTTTTTTATTGTCATTACATTACTTTATGGTTATTACTGTTTTCTATGGTGTTAAACGTACCTGACTCGTGACCTGGTGGTTGCTGGTTCCATACCCAGCTGAGAGAAATTTCAGTTTCTTTCCGGCGACTTTCCGCCCTTCACGTCTGATGCACGTGAGAAAAGTAGTCAGTGACTTGGAAAGAAAGCCAGGAAACACATGAGTAGGTGTACTGACTGCCGTGATATGACCTAAGCTGTTAAAACGGCGTTACACTCCAATACAAACATTTTTTTCAGTTATATAACGGCCACCAGTGCTCCTATTTATGCTTCCCTGACTGCCGTGATATGACCTTAGCTGTTAAAACGGCGTTACACTCCAATACAAACAACATTTTTTTCAGTTATATAACACCACCAGTGCTCCTATTTTTGCTTCCCTGGAGTTTCTTTCGCAAGGACTTCGCACAGTTTTCTCCACAAGCCACCGGATGTTTCCCTAACATAACCGTCGACGAAATGATGATCAACAGTGAGAAACTTTTAGACTAATATACAATTAAAAGAAGAATATACGAAAAACGAGCTATTTATCATATTCCCAATGTTTCTATAAAAGGCTTAGAACTACTAGAGTTGGTTGAATCTCATGACGCTGAACTAGCGTTGAATAAAGTGGTTTATCTCGTGACGCTGAATACGCCTTCATTAGGATCATGAATTGTGCATTATTTGATAAGGTAAGTAAATTCATACTTTATGTTTCTGATATCTCATTTTCAATGTGAAAATTCATTATGATACTCATTTTTTTGCACTTGTTTTATTCCCTTACGCTCCTCCATTTATCCGCCACATTTCGTGACGCTAATTCTCTATACATGTAGTAATTGACTTCAGACCTCTTGACGCTCCTAGTTATCCGCCATATTTCCTGACGCTGAGTCGGAAGGTGGATTTATCCGTTATCTGGGTCAAAATACACTATAATATAAGATATTTTGATAAAATATTTTATGTATTCCATCAGTATGACAAAAACAACATGAAAAATGGAATATTTGGGCCTGTGACGCTTCCTGACATTTCCTGACACTTCCTGACAGTTCCTGACGCTGATTAGGGAGACCCCTTAAATTCCATCTCTTCTTTTTTTTTTATCTTTGAAATTGATCTAATACTGTTCATTTATACACTATTTTAGCCTTAGTTCAATTCTCTAAAACTGAGTTCATAACATAATGATTTAAAATTCGCCTACCAGAGTCCGCATTCACCATCCTTTCTTAATTTCACTGTAAGTCTAATTCTAGATTAAGAAATTAACGCAACTTCTGATTAGCTAAACCATATGGTTTTCAACATTATTTCAGTTGCATCGTGGCGGCCAGTGCACCTATCCATGCTTTCCTGGAGTTTCTTTTACCCCGCACAATATTCTTTCCAAGCGACTGGCTGCTTTCCCACATAGCCATCGTCGAAACAATGGTCAGCGGTGAGAGAGGAATGAATCTTGTCGCAATGAATATCATCAATCCTCGGAAAGAAATTGGCCAAGCCAGGGATCGAACCAGCGACCTCCTGTTCTCAAGACCTGTGCTACGGTGGCTTGGCGATATGGAGATGAAAGCGATAGGAATCAAATCATGGTTATGGAAAAGAAGAGAAAATTCAGATATTTTTCTCGTCGTGAAGCAGACCACCTTTTGCACAATGTGGCAAAGAGGGAGGTTGGTGGCTAGGGCAACCTCCCCAAAATTTGTTAGGTTACATGTTTTGCACCATAAGTTACTTCGAGTTTCCAAGAAGTAATGAAAACGTTTAAATAGCAGTGATATTTATAATGAAATAATAAAACACTAACATGCATTTGAATAGCCATACAGAGATCAAAAAATAAAAGTACAGATTAGGATGATAATTGTAATAATGAAAGCTACTAGATCTACGTTTATTGAGAAAATAATAATAATTAATGACATAAAAAGGAAGAGAGGCACATGATTAGACAGTCAAAAAATTGCCTCATACGATACTAGTTAGCAGGATATGTATTCTTTAATTATTGTTAATAATTTCCGATCTTCCCTATGTCTGAAACGTATTCAAGATACATGAATTTTAAAAACGTTAGTTAGTGACATATTAGAATTGCGGAAGTTTTGGTAAATGACAAGTTCCGTAGAAAGGACTTTTACAAATGCATACTTATTTCATCCTTGAATGTTTCAAAGATAAACAGTCGAACCTGCCCAGACGACCATGTGCACTAAGCGACCCCATGTAAATGTAAACGACCACGACGAATTTTCCTGTGTAAATGACCTGTAATATGCACCCTGTGTCTCCGACAAGCGACCATGCAAATTATAAGTTTTTTTGGACCCCTATAGCCCTGTGAGCAACCATCAAATTTCATACAAACCTTAAAAAAAAGTATGTCAGACTGTTCATTTGTTTGTGCCAGCGACTATGCAAATATTTTAAAGATTCCGTCGTTAAACTCTAAGAAGAGATCAAATGCCAAAAAACATCTCAATATTTTCCACCTTTCTCTTCAAATTACCAGCTATAATTTGAGTGCATTCCTCAAAGTATCATCCTTGGAAACGACCATCCAAATACAAAATATTTCAGTCATCATGTATACTCCAAGATATATATCCTGTGTAACTCTGACTTGAATATCTCACACAGCAAAGCAGTACATGTTGCGAACGCGTGTTGTGCTATAATTAACTCAGGTGTATTACACAGATAGCACAGAAAAACCAGGGTTCGTATTCACCAACCATTCTTAAGAACGGTTCTTAGCCTTACTCTGCAGAATTTTCTAAATTTGAAAGTAATGCAACTTCTGATTGGTTAAACCATTTGGGTAAACCATAAGGCTATTCTTAAGAATAAAAACTTTGGTGAATACCGACCCAGGACTTCAATAATTGACTGTTAAAGAATTAACTGCGAGGTGTAATGTCTATTCAGCTGTTTTAGCCCTTGTAATGCAAGACTGATATCGTGTGCAGATAAAAATGATATTAAAATGGATTTGCATGAGGCGCGCGTGAGGGGGTGTCAAGTGAAACAATTAATACCAAACAGATTTATAAATAAGTGCACACATGTATTAAGTCATTCAGTGTTTTAATATCCTCCATTGGTATATTTATAATTTGGTCGCAAGATCTTAAAAATTAAAGGACAAGTTGCTAAGTTCAGCCCTGCAATTAAAGACCACCTCCTATAAGAGACAGATTTCCCTTGGGTGGTCTCAGTCTTAACCAGTTAAACCAGGCATGACTGTATCTCTTACAATTTTCAGATGAGTTTTGATATCTATAAGGTTGCCATTAATTTTGTTTTTGGTCTGATGGATGAAAACAGCTGTTGGTCACAGTTAAAGCCAGGTAAAGGTGTAATAAACATTTCACTGCATAATCTCTTTTTACTTACCACTTTATCGAAATCTCTCTTTCCCCGTTCCCCCTCCCCTCTCCTGTAAAACGGCTAAATTTAGATGTATGCGGAAGATTTCTATTTCGTCATACAGTTTTCGCTTCGTCCATTTCGTCGAAAGATTTCCAATGCGTATTTCTAGGCCTGTCTGCGATAACGAGGCAGTCTTGTTTCATTGGTTGATTTCGAATAAGAACGACATAGCGGCAAAAACGAGAGATACTGCTGTCAGAAAATCGTAAGGAAGGGCATCTTATAAGCGTCATTAAAATTGCACTGTCCACCTTGACTGGTCAGTTTAACTTATATGGTCAGATCCCAAATTTTACTGTAGTAGAAATTGTTTTTAGATGTTTTTTTCCTGTATTTTGACTGTGCGTTCTACTAGAAAGTAGAATTAATTTGTTCACTTCTCGAGCAAATTTTTGAATAAATAAATACTTTTGAATGTCTACGAAGTCTTTTAAGGACTTTTCAACATTATATTTAAAAGTCCATGTTTTCTATATCTACATACTGTTTATTTGAAAGTAAGAAACACAATACAAGAAAAATACAAACAAAAGGCTATGGAAGCAAAACGTGTTCACACATGTTACAGTACTAGCAGTTCGTTATCAATAATTTTCGCCCAATCTGCGGTTATTGTAAATGGTAATGCTTTAGATTAGACTGTCTTTTTCCGAAGTATCTTTCTTTTGTAGTCAGTTCACAGGATCCTTAGTTGAGAACTGATTCATGTGGTTTTCATTTCTTGTAAATCTAACAGTTCTTGTACTTGTCACACACTGTACACACACAAGTCTCAATAATGAGAAGTTTGCGGTGCTTCTTTTCACATTTGGACATTTACTGTGCACCACACCATCTCAAGTCCATCGGGAATTTTCCAGTAGCAAAACTACAGCACTGTAATGACTTTCTGTTTTGTCAGTTAATCTGCATTGCAGCAAAATGCAATTAATTAATAACACACAATGGCCAAGGACCAAAATATTAAACGTTTCATTACAAAAAGTGCTTGTACAGAGTCGTTTATAACTTGTAATCTCGGAAAAAAAACTTTGGAAATTTATCACGCTTGGTGGCCATTTGTCTCTATCTGTCTGGGTGAACGTAAACATCTGAGGTAACAGATGAATGAAACTGTTTTTTCGCTGTGTAACGTTTAAATTGGAAATATTTGTGTTTGAAACGAAGGATTAATGAATGCATAAGCAACATTTATGTTCAGATTCTAGTTTTGTACTCAATTCATGAAAATAAGACAGTTGCAAAGTGCACACAAAATCTGTGTGCAGATTTCAACTGTTTTTATCACAGTCGTCCCTGTACCCAGAGGCAAGCAGTCAAAAGTTAAAATCGTCTTCGGGACAGTTATTAGCTTATCTGTACTAACACACACACACACACAATGCCCTTTTGTAAATGTTGTTTTGTAGAAAAGCAATTTCATGGAAGAACCATCATGCAGGAGCCATTTTATCCAATTAAGAAATTTTGCTGGTACAATAATTGGTCAAACTTTTCCAAATAATCTATCATTTTTTTCACTGGAAAAAAGTACATTCACCAGAGGTAAAGGATAATCTGTAGAGGTTGTTTTGGCCCAGAGTTGTTTTGGGCCATTTGTATCTGCAGGCATTGTTTCCACCTAATTTCTAAGACTTAGCAATTCAGCCTGGACTATGGATTTTGGAAACCGCTTTTGTGGGAAAAGGAGAAAATGCTGGTAACCAGCATTTTGTCCTTTTCCTACAATGTTTTCTACCTTATGAAAGACATTTTTTTTTTTCAGTTTAAATATATTTTCCATCTGCAAATGCTTTCAGTTTGGACAAGTCTGAAATTTGGTAAAGAGTTATGAGCGGTTGGCCTTTTTGATCTTGCATAAAAAGCATATACATGTATATATATACACAAGATGGTGTAAAGACTCTGTAACAAATATCAATACAAAAAAAGAGTTAAAGATATACTACTCAAAAACTTAAAAATGTCACTAAATTGTAATCTGTAATTGTTGCCAACACTGAACAATTTATGATGTAATTCCTTTTTGTTTGTATTGTTTTACTTCATAGAATGGATTAGGTGTTTACTAAACAATCCCAGCCCTGAAAAAGAAGGATTTTGTAGACTTTGTAGCCACCGTAAACTTTCTCCTTTTCCCAAAATGTTTTCTATCCTTTCAAAGATAAATCCTTTCACATGAACCTCATATTTTGCATTCAGTTAGGACAAGTCTAAAATTTTGTCATCTGGTTTAGATTTGATTGGTCATCTGAGATGAATTAATATTGAACTTGTACGTAAGTGTAACCTTTTTCCAGTGTTTCTGTTTGCCTGAAATTTTATTGAGTTCATTTTGACTAAGTGTCACTGAAAAAGTTGAGTTCATTTCAGTCCCTTGTGAGTCCTATTTTTGCCTGCATAAATTATTTGTTAACTTTTTTCCACACAACAAAAATTTGGACTTGTCCAAACTGAAAGCATTTTTCCTATTTATAATTAATATGACAATTTAAATGCAGTTCATATGACTGAATTTGTCTCTGAGAGGGTAGAAAACATTGTGGAAAAAGGAAAAAAATGCTGGTTACCAGCATTTTTTAACACAATGTTTTCAACAGTGTTCTTTCTCAGGATTGTTAAAACTTGGTATTGTATGGTAAACGGTTAGATATATGTCAGAACCATGTGAAAATGAAGACCAAAAAATGCTGTTGCAGAGAAATTTCTGGAAGCCATCTTCAGTATTAGAAATGCTCAGTGTGCTGGGACTCACTGGTCACATCACAGGTTGCCAAACAAAAGATTGTAATTGATTTAAATCGAATCACAGTCACATCATTTTGGTTATAAAATATCCCGGTATACATGTGGCTTGAGATTGTAATTGATTTAAATCGAATCACAGTCACATCATTTTGGTTATAAAATATCCCGGTATACATGTGGCTTGAGATGCATTAGTAGACAGTTTGGAATTCTGATGGTCAATTTTGTGTAGTAAGAGTTGAAAACTTATGTTTTCATAAGACTTACAGATGTTAGATTAACTGAATACTTTGACTTATTTTTGTCCCTAGCATGCAATGAGCTTTGGTAATTTGTGCCAGAGCAGATTTTCATGGGTATAAATACTATGTAGCATAGTGGAGAAAGCTTGACTTTACTTAACAAGTGTTTTTTTTTTTTTTTTTTTTTTAACAACCTGAGAAACAGGCCTTTTGAAAACATTATGGCAAAAGGAGAAATTGTTGGTAATCAGCATTTTCTCCTTTTCTCAAAATGTTTTCTGCTCTATCAGAGATCTTAATCTCAGTTGTACCAATTTTTGAATTTGTTGTATGCAGATGATTTGAATTTGGGAAAGCTCAAAATTTGACGTTTGGTAAAGAGTTAAAGTTACGAACCTAACTGGAAAACTCGAAACATTGTAACTACACAAGAAGCTTGTGAAAGTGGTTAGTTTTCAAAATGCTGCATTGAATAAGTTCAATATCTTATGTGGTATCCATGAGCATTACTTGAGGGACGAGGGAGATAAGAAATATGGCCGTTTGAAGCATGTCCAGAGATGTTCAATTGGATTGGTGATCTGGCAGACCAAGGCAAGGGCCCAGTTGCTATACTTGCAAGGTATTTAAAGAAGCAGACAAGGTGTAGGCAAGCATTGTCCAGTACATGAAAAAAATCTTTAATATTGCACCTGAATATTGTCATACATTAACGCGGAGCCTAGGACATTGCCTTTCTGCTGCTAAGGTATCAATATCAACAATATGGAGAACGTTTTGCACCTGCTTGCATCTTGGAACACATCAGAGACAGTGAAGGGTCTGTCATGGTATGGAGAGAAATCGTAAATATATGTAGCAAAACTGACAGCCATATGGTTAATTACGGTCACAAACTTGTCTGTTGGTATCAAATAGTAGGTAAGTTATCCAACAGAAGAGACCAATGCCATTAAAATACATGTACCAGTCTACTGTATGTCATTATATGATGTTTTGTTCTTTTTCAGAATATTAGAGATGTATATTTTACTTGTATTTTCAGGCTGTTGACCTGTGATAAAAAGCTTTAAAGTGAAAGATGGAAGATTACATCAAGATAGAGAAGATAGGTGAAGGTAATTATGAAAATATTTATATAGTGGTTCTCTATGATTCTTATATAGCTCATCACCAAATGACAAAATTCTAGACCAGTCCAAAATGAAAATAGACGACAAATCAGATGTGGTTCAAATGACAGGATGTGTCTTTGAAAGGGTAGAAAACGCTATGGGAAGAGAAGAAAATGCTGGTTACCAGCATTTCTTTTTCCACAATGTTTGTAAAAGCCTCCTTCTTCAAGGTCATTAAAGCATTTAATTGTTTGTTAAAGGGATAGCCTTACCTGTTATATTTGACTATTTGTTTTAATATCTTGTTTCTGGTTAGACCCCTCCAACTAATAAATGAACTATGTTAATATCTTGTTGTCATTATCTTTCAAAACTTGTCAAGTCTTAGACTTGTCCAATTTGACAGCATTTGTAGACAACAAGTTAAATGTGAATTAAATGATACAACTTGTCTTTGAAACAACAGAAAACATTGTGGGAAAAGTAGAAAATGCTGGGAACCAGCATTTTCTCCTTTTCCCACAATGTTTTCAAAAGTATTTCCATGGGTTTGTGAGAATTTGGGATTGTTTGGTAAAGGGTTAAACCTTTTTTTGAAGTAAAAAGGCACATGGTCTTTGACAGTCTTTACCCTCAATACCTTAGTACACTTGTATGTATGACAAGCTGTCTAGGTGTATTGAATGCCACACTAGACTCCACATATTTCACATGCAAAGCAAGTAAGCTTTTAACTTTTTTGATAAGTTTAGTCGTATTATGCAGTAATTTCTCTTTGAGTTGTTACTTCATTCTTCTCTCATCCACTTCCCATTGTTTGGACGATGGTTATGTGGGAAAGCAACCAGTGGCTTGGAAAGAATATTGTGTGTTGTACTGGTAAAAGAAACTCCAGGAAAGCATGGATAGGTGCACTGGCCGTGCTGATATAACTGAAATGATGCTGAAAACTGCATTAAATACCATACAGTCAGTCGAAATGATACACAGAGCAGGACAAATGGATAAATAGTAAAGCACTTTCAGTTAACCAACAGTGTGCCATATAAATCCAATGGACATTTGTACTCTAGATGTAAGACCAAAATAATTGGAATTTTAAGTTGCTCTTGTCCAGCAAGGCAGACAGCATTGTGCAGTCTGATATTAATCTACACTGGCTGCAAAGGCAACTTTAGCTGTGAAAGGGGCTCTTTAAAAGTAATTTCTTGTAGCACATACAAAATCAACCATGTGACATACTTTTCCAGGAACCTACGGTATAGTCTACAAAGGAAAAAATAAGAAAACCAATAAGTATGTTGCGTTGAAGAAAATCAGATTGGAAAGTGAGGATGAAGGTGTGCCATCAACAGCCATTCGAGAAATATCCCTTCTGAAAGAGTTGCAACATCCAAACATTGTGGCGTATGTTAAAGATTACTTCAATAGTTGTATGCTCAGGTGGCAGGGCACTTGGAAACTTGTTCACAGCAGTGGCAAATCACATTGCCCCGAGCAGAAGGTGAGGTGATGACACAGCCGGGAACAAGTTTCCAAGTGCACTGCCACCTGACCTACAACAAATTTATTAATACTGCAAACTTTTACAATTTATTCAGTGAAATTTCCCTGTTATACAGTCTCACGAATTGAGTACGCTGACAAAATCAAATTTCTCTACTGAGTGCCCCAAAACACTGAAAAGTGACATCACTGAAAACTGATGTCACTAACCTGTATAAAATGTACTGTTTGGTGCATAAAGTCAGTGCAATAGACTTCCAACATATTTTTATTTAAACATGAATTTAAACAACTTAAGGTAAGTAACTATTCATTTTATGATTTGTTCGCAAAAGTAAACAACCATTAGTTGCTTCAATCAACCTTTAGTTTGTATTTTTGAAAGATACAATGAATGACCTTTGACCATGTTCTGAAAAGGGGGCTTAACTCTTTACCACACGACAAAAATGTTGACTTGGGCAAATTCAAAGCATTTGCAGAGGACAATTCAAATGTGGCTCAAATGATGAAATTTGTCTTTGATAGGTTAGAAAACATTGTGGGAAAAGGAGAAAATGCTGCTTACCAGCATTTTCTCCTTTTCCTACAATGTTTTCAAAAGGCTTCTTCCTCAGGGTCATTAAAACTCGGGATTGTGTGGTAAATGGTTAATGCATGTGCAAAAATTATTGACCCAGGTCAGCCTATGCAGACTGCAAGGCTGACCTGAATCGAAACCTTTTGCTTTACGTAAATTTTCTGCATGCCACAGGACCACTGATCCAGTCAGCTGTTATACAAAATGGATATTATGGATCCATAATTACGCACATATTTGTTTGATATAAGGTATCACGAAGATGCATTAAATCCCCCTTTGCCAGAGCATGGCTCATTTATATTTGATTTATGAATACATGTGAAAAACAGAAGCAAAGGGAAAAAATTCTCTTGGACTAATAATTTCTAATAATTTCTCATTTCAAAATTAGTATGCAGCAAATCTCTCTATGTCACCTGCAAGAGGTAATTTTTAAAACAAATTGCAGTCATAATCATGAGCATCTCTCAACTCTATACACTCTTAACCCATTTCCACACAATCCCAACTTTTAATGTTGAAAACATGGGAAAAGGAGAAAATGCTGGTAACCAGCATTTTCTCCATTTCCTACAATGTTTTCTACCCTATCAGAGAAAAATCATATCATTTGAGCCACATTGAAATTGTCGTCTGCAAAAGCTTTCAAATTGGACGGGTCTAAAATTTTGTCTTGTGGTAAAGGGTTAAGACTTTATGTGGAAAGGCAGTAGCTTGGGAAGAGTATTCTGTGTAGTATCGCTGGAAGCCTTTACCACACAATCCCATGTTTTAATGACCTTGAAGACAGAGGCTTGAAAACATTGTGAGAAAAGAAAATGCTGGTAACTGGCATTTTCTCCTTTTCTCACAGGGTTTTCTACCCTTCCTAAACAAATTTCAATTTTTGAGTCACATCTACTATGTCGTCTGCAAGTGCTTTCAGTTTGGACAGATCTAGGGTTAATCCTTTACCAGGTAGCAAAAATTATAGTCAAGTCCTGTTTGAAAGCATGGGCAGATGACAAATACTGCCTAAGTGATGAAATTTTTCTTTGAAAGGGTAAGAAACATTGTGGGAAAAGCAGGAAAAGCAGAAAAAGCTTGTTACCAGCATATTCTCCTTTTCCCACAATGTTTTCAAAAGCTTTCTTTCTCAGGGCCGTTAGAACTTGGGATTGATTGAGAAAGGGTTAGAGTCTGCAGGAGGAGTTTGTGGATAGGTGCACAGTCTGCCATGATTTACTTGAAATTGTGTCGATGTAAATCGTCTCAAAAAACCAATCAAACACATTTTATATACATGTATTTTTAGATTGGAAGATGTGCTAATGCAAGAAAACAAATTGTACTTAGCATTTGAGTTTTTGTCTATGGATTTGAAGAAGTACATGGACACCATCCCATCTGGAGAATATATGGATAAAATGCTGGTCAAGGTATACAAAATAACTGCTTTTATGTTTGTAAATTTAAAGATTAAATGCCTTTGCCCTTTTTTTTTTTTTACATAAATTATATCAATCAACGTCTTGGGCTATATCTAAAACAACAGTGCCTGACTTTATCCGAATCTCCTATATCTGTAACCAGAAACTTTTTACTTGCTTTTAAAGTGGCATATAATCAGATATGGGTTAGCAAGTTTTTGAGAAAATCTCAGCAATAATTTTTAATCACCTGCAAAGATGGGTGTAAAACTTGTGAACAGATTGAAATGCATGAGGCATGCTCTGGCAAAAGTGGGCTTAATGTATCTCCATGATGTATTTTACTTATCAAGCCATCAAATAATTATGGAGCCATAATAGCCACTTTTTTTTTATTATCCAACTTAATCATGAGGTAGACTGGTCCTTGGACATGAAGAAAATTGACCAATAGCAAAATGTGGTGGCCCAAGTCAACCTGCGCAAACATGGGTCAATACTTTTTGGAGACACATCAGCACATTAATATATTTTCACAAAACAAGGCTGATATTGAGGAAACATGAAGAATGTCTCACTATGTGCTGTTTAATTATACAGGTTAAATAAAATCATGTGACCCTCGTGGAGTAATGTGACAAGAATTCCCATCTATAATTATGTCAAAGAATTTAATGTCATTACATAAGAGTTTGCATGATTTAACTGTTTACAACACAATCTTGACTTTTAACGACCCTAAAAAGCCTTTTGAAAACATTGTGAAAAAAGGAGAAAATGCTGGTAACCAGCATTTTCTACCTTTCCTACAATGTTTTCTACCCTATCACAGGCAAAAATCATCATTTTAGCAACATCTGATTTGTGGTCTGCAAATGCTTTCAAGTTGGTCGAATCCAAAATTTTGTCATTTGGTAAAGAGTTAAGCAGGATTTGTGGTTTTGGAAGCATATAGAAATTTTCTTCTGGTTATGAAATGATTTGCTTAATCAGTTTTTTGTTTAAATACATGTATGGGTAAACTGAAATCTTGAATTATATCGCACGAAGACAGTTCAGTCTACCTTATATTTTGTTTTTTTCTGTAGAGTTACACTTACCAAATAACACAAGGAATCCTGTTTTGCCATCAACGAAGAGTTCTACACAGGGATTTGAAACCACAAAACTTACTTATTGATAACAATGGTGTGATAAAATTGGCAGACTTTGGGCTAGCTAGAGCATTTGGTATACCTGTCAGAGTATACACCCATGAGGTAATGTTGAAGAAAGACTATGAGCCATGCTCTGGAAAAGGGGGGCTTAATACATCTCCATGATGCATGATTCCAAGCAAGTCATCATATGTTCATGGATCCATAGAGTCCATTTTATCGAACAACCAACTGAATCATGAGGTAGACTGGTCCTTGGACATGCAGAAAATTGACCGATAGCGAAAAGTTTCGGCCCAGCAGGGTGCCCAATCACGTACTGCAGCACGTAATTCACGTATAAACTCTACTCTGCGTGTACAAATTTTTTGTCCTAACGTGCATGCACGCATTGTCAAAAGTATGCACATACAAAAAGGAAAGTAATTACGTAAACTGCATGTACAAATTAAATACCATTTTAGAATTGCATGCCAAATAAACAAAACAAAAGTAGTTTTCCCCGTAAGTGGGTACCACGCTTTGTCCTCAAGATAGAGCGGGGTACCAAATATTTTCACTATATATATTTTGCGGCTCCCTCGTCTGTCTGAATAATTTTCGCTACGATTTTTTAAGGTGTCAAAATTTACCACGTGTGCTGGAAATCTGGTAATTATTTTTCAATGAGAAATTAAAATCATTTAATTATATCATGATGCGCAATTATTGTTAAAAACATATTTTTTGACATATAAAAGCTGAAAAATCGAGCCGCAAATTAAACGTGTAATTTTCGTAGGTATGGTGTCTGCTGCGGAAAAAAAATGTCATCACAACCAAAACTTGTTAAAATATTTTACAGCATGAACATTTGAGAAAGGTAGGTTTACACAAGTGATTCTACCATTACACATTTTATTTTATTTTGTCCTAACGCAGCATGGCCTTTATTTGACAGAGTTTGAGCTTCTAATGTACCAATCGGCCTGCTCCTCTGTGATTTTAAAATAGCCAGAACATCATCTTGGACAACGAGCATCAATCTGTCTACGCTTCCTTTTTAAAACAGTTCTAATGTACTTCACAACTCTGGGAAAGGAATAAATGTAAAAAAAAAAATCTTCCATAAAGGCGTTTGATTATCAAAACTCATGGTCATGTTCGGCTTTTAAACCCTGACCGCCGTTGCAATTATATCTAAGTATGTGCATGCCCTGGAGACATATGATGCATCCATATAATCACCAAATGCACAATTCCACAATTCATTTAAGATCCCATTCATTATGGTAAAGGAGCTAGGGTGTTAAAATTCATTAATAAAACCGAAACAGCCCAAAATTACTCTGTACCCCCTAATTCTTCTTTTTACCCCCAATTCAAAACCTAGGGGGTACAGTGTACCCCCAATTTTTTCTTTGTACCCCCAATTCAAAACCTGGAGGGTGCATGTACCCCCAAATTGAAAACCCAGTGGGCATGCTGCCCAGGTCAGCCTGCGTGGACTGCGCAGGCTGACCTGGGTCAATACTTTTCGCAAATGCATTAAGCCCGTTTTTCAGAACATGGCACATATAAATTTTTTTTTTTTTTTTTTTTTTTTTTTTTTTTTTTTTTTTCTTTGGGCCTTTACCAAACAGTTCTGGATTTTAACAACCCTTTAAAAGAAATCTTCTGAAAACATTTTGAGGTAAAGAAAAAAAAATGCTGGGTACCAGCATTTTTTTACTTTTTCACAATGTTTGTACCCTTTCAGAGAATGAACCCCCAAGGAAGACAGCTTTTGGAAACATTGTGGGAAAAGGAGAAAATGCTGGTGACCAGCATTTTCTCCTTAGGCTACAATGTTTTCTTTTCCACCAGCAAAGTCCTCCATTGTAACCACTTAATTTGTAGTCTGTAAGTACTTTCAATTTGGACAGGTGTAAAATTCTGTAGTTTGGAAAATCATGTAACAAGAAATATTTATTTCCTTCTAACTTCATCAGCATTTCAGGTGTCATAGTTAGTGGTTACTGTTTGTCTAAAAATAGCCGTTGAAGTTTTAACAACATTTAAACTATGGTTAACTCTTTACAACACAATCCTGACTCTTAACTACCCTGAGAAAGAAGCCTTTTGAAAACATTATGAGAAAAGGAGAAAATGCTGGTAACCAGCATTTTCTTCTTTTCCCACAATGTTTTCTACCCTTCCCAAAACAAATTTCAATTTTTTAGTCACTTTTAGTTTGTCGTCTGCAAATGCTTTCACTTTGGACTAGTGTAAAAAATTTTCGGTTGGCAGAGTTAAACAGAAAAAAAATGATTTTTGACAGGATCACTGAGACATTTACCAAGTTGAACATTTCCTTTGTAACCTTGCAAATGCTTGCAATATGGAGCAGTCCGAAATTTTGTTACCTGGCAAAGAGTTAAATGATTCAGATTTCATTGAATAATCATGAGGTCAACTCTTTACCAAATTACAAAATTACAAGCTTGTCCAAATTGAAAGAACTTGCAGACGAAAAATAAATTGTTTTTTCAAAACATGAAATCTCTGTTTTAAAGTGTAAAAGTATTGTAGGGAAAGGAAAAAATGCTGGTAACTGGCATTTTCTCCTTATTCCACAATTTTTTCTGAAGTCTTCTTTAGGGGTTGTTAAAACTTGGGATTGTGTGGTAAAGAGTAAAAACCTTCTACAAAGGCTTTGATAAAAGATTTTGCATTTATTGATATACAGGAGACATGTTTATCATTGTACAGGTTGTAACACTGTGGTATAGGGCTCCAGAAATTTTACTGGGTTCACAGAGATATTCCACACCTGTAGATATCTGGAGTTTGGGCTGTATCTATGCTGAAATGGTGACTAAACGTCCTTTGTTCCATGGTGATTCAGAAATTGATCAACTTTTTAGAATCTTCAGGTAGGCAAATCTTTTTTCATATCTTCTGTTTTCCTGAAAGAACACTATTTCTCCTCTTCTCTGTCCCAAAGTGAAGAACAAATACACTTACTATAAATTGGTATTGATCTTCACAGAATTTATATCGAATTTACTCCACATTTCAAGTTACCAAAAACAAATGTCATGGCAATGTCTTAGTGCAGTGATGAATTACCACATGCCACAAATTACTCAGTTCCTATTGTTTCCAAACATGAAAGACCCATACAAATGGGCCATGCTCTGTGAAAAGGCAATTTAATGCATTTGCAAAAAGTATCGACCCAGGTCAGCCTGCAAAGTCTGCACACGCTGACCTTGGTCAAAACCTTTTGCTATTGGTCATTTTTTTGCATGTCATGTCTACCTTAGGATTCAGTCTATTGTAAGACAAAATGGATTTTATGGATCCATAATTATGGGATGACTTGCTCGGTATCATGCAACATGCATCAAACCCCCTTTTGCCAGAGCACCATCCAAATGATTTTTGTTGTCTATTGTAGAGTTTGAAGTGTATACAGTGTTGTGCCTAGGCCGCGGGATTGCGGGATTCCCGCGATTTTTTTACCAATGTCCCTTAAAATCTAAGCCATTGCGGGATGTCGGGCGCGCTCACGAAAATCCGCCAGATTTTCCTTATCTGGAGTCCTTTTCGGTATTTACGTACATTGCGTTAATTACAGTGGGCACCTGCACAACGTAGACTGTGACCGAGGAATTTACTGAGATAAAGTCGCTTAACAGATATCCGATATTTAAACCAGTCTTACTGTTGTCAATGAAACAATATGGCGAAACGCCAGATGCGGCTGACCGACTTTATGTCAGGAAGTGTTAAAAATAGAAAAATTGCAGATGAAATTGAATCGCAGAGGACGGATGAAAAACTAGTTATATTTAGTGTGTCCCCTAGATTTTTCTAGTGTCCCCTTGAAATCACGGTAGGGGGACACCTGTGTCCCCCAAAAATTTTGGCCTAGGCACAACACTGTGTATATGTATTTCCTCATTTCGGAGTATTTCTGAAATGATTTTTAACACTTTAGCAACCATAGCCATGATTTTGTAATGCCCCTGAAGAAGTAGGCTTTTGGAAAAAATTGTTGAAAAAGAGAAAATGTTTTCAAACAGCATTTTCTGCATTTCCCATGATGTTTTAATGTCAATTTCTTTCAAGCCTAAAACTTTGTCATCTGGTAAAGAGTTGGTTTGTAAATACTGGTTGAATGGTTTGTCGAAAATAGCCTTTTTGATGATTGGTTGATCAGTCATTATGATCTTTTAGTTGATCATGCTTTGGTTTACCCTATTAATACCCAACAATCTTGAGTTTTAATGACCCTGAAGAAAATGGCTTTTGAAAACATTGCTGGAAAAGGAGAAAATGCTGATAACAGAATTTTCTCAATTTTCCACAATGTTTTCTACCATGTCCAAGACAGAAATTATTTTTTGAACTATTGATTTGTCTCCTGCAATCCTACCCATTTGGGTGGGTTTAAATGTTTGTTGTTTGGTAAAGACTTAACTCTTTACTACACAATTGAATCCCAAGTTTGAATGACCCTGAGGAAATAGCCTTTTGAAAACCTTGGGGGGAAAAGGAGAAAATGCTTGTAACCAGCATTTTCTCCTTTTCCTACAAGGTTTTCTACGATTTCACAGACAATTACCATCATTTTAGCTTCATTTGTTGTCTGCAATTGCTTTCAATTGGACCAGTCTAAACTTCTGTTGTTGAGTAAAGAGTTAATACACCACAGGACACTGACAACTCCTACAGAGGAGACATGGCCAGGAGTGTGTAGCCTGCCTGATTACAAACCCACTTTTCCAAACTGGAAAACCAACCAGCTACAGTCATGTGTAAAACAGCTAAATCCACAGGGTTTGGATCTCCTTCAGGTGAGAAAGGTGTAGGCTATTTTGGGGAATTGTATCTGTTTCATAGCACTGAGTTTGATACTGGTGTACCAGGTGACAATGCACTCTGTTACTTCTCACTCTGATTCAAGTTTTTATTTAACTGATTACCTGGTACTCAATAATTAGACATTTATGAATCTTCTTTTCATATTTTGATGTTTATCATGCACCGTAACATCTCAAGTTCGTAGCAGTTTTTCCATGTGAAAAGCTACTGTCTTTCCATTTTGTCGGTTTGATCTGTATTGCAGCGTAATGGAATTAACTTTTGGTGACACAAATGACAAACTATTAAATGTTTCATTACTTAAAGCCCTTTTAGTAGTCACTTTGTTGACTTAAATGGTGCAGGATGGTAAAATGAGACCTGTTTCATGTAAAGATTTTCTTTGCAAGACAAGTCTTTTCAATTTGCTTTATTTTATGCTTGATTTGTTTTCTGGTGGACCTGTGTTGGAACTGTACAGAAAAGATTCTCTCTTTTCTCTTTCAGCAAACTTTAATTTATGATCCTGCTACAAGAATATCGGCAAAGATGATGTTAGAACATCCTTATTTCCATGATCTAGACAAGACCGTACTGCCAGCTCAAATGCCCTAAACACAAACTGTCTCTTCTGGTGTTCATTTGTTGGATCTCGTAAATTTATTGACAATTACTTCCTGTACCATTGGCATATTCATTTGTAAAGTATACTATTTGAGTCGTGAATTGTGCTCTAAAAGAATATTTATGAGCCATGCTCTGGCCAGTGGGGATTAATGCTTCTCTGTGATGCATGATGCCAAGCAAGTCATCACATGATCATGGATCCATAAAGTCCATTTAGTCTAAAAACCAACTAAATCATGAGGTAAACTGGTCCTTGGACATGCAGAAAACTGACCAGGCTTACCTGGGTCTCTACTTTTTTCAGATTTATTATGCCTCCTTTTCACATAGCATGGCCCTTATACAATGTTTTTTTTTTTTTTTTTTTTTTTTGCAAGTTCGAAAGGTATTGTCTATGAAAATACTCAGAAAGTAATGAGAGAACATAAGTAGACATACAATTCTTTGAAAAACTACATGAAATATCATTATCAGGGCAAGTTTGCTCATTAACTTACTAGCTCTTACAAATGACTTTACATGTCTTGCTGCAAACCACTTTTAAAAGCCCAGTCAAATTTGTCTCTCAAAGTGAAGAAAACGTGGGAAAAGAAGAAAATGCTGGTTACCAGCACTTTCTCGTTTCACACAATGTTTTCAGAAGACCTTTTTCGTTAAACTTGGGATTGTGTGGTAAAGAGTTAAAGAGTATTAGTTAAACCATTACTCCTTGTTTGACCCTTTACCACATGACAGAATTTTAAGCTAGTCCAAATTCAAACAATTTGCAGATGACAAAATAAAGGTGACTGAAAAATTGAAATTTGTTTTGGTAAGGGTAGAAAACATTGTGGGAAAAGGAGAAAATGCTGGTTACCAGCATTTTCTCCTTTTCCCACAGTGTTTTCAAAAGGCTTCTTTCACAGGGTCGTTAAAAGTCGGGATTGTGTTGCAAAGGGTTAATGTGTCATATCTCATGCCTTTTATAAATGTATCCTGCACGAGTGGCCACTTAATTAGTCCTTGGTTGTATTCACCAACCATCCTAGCAAGAAACCTCTAGAATGTTCTAAATTTCAAAGTAACACAAGGGTCAATGCTTATAAAAAATTTTTTTGTGCTCAACTGAGCATGAAATTACAAAGTTGTATAAACATACTTTGATAAGCCTAATAGAGAAACTTCTGAACTTTAGAGCTTTTCTCTCACTCTGATAAACCCGAGTCTTCATTTCAGACTTTCATACCATCTTTTAAACATAAATGGGACTTCAGGTTTGAGCACGAACTCGGTTGAGCATGGACTCAAGTTTTACAAGCACAGTCACACATCTGGATAGCTGAACCAAAATTGTTTAGCCAGTCAGATATTGCTTTTCTTTTGAGATTTAGAACTGTACTAAGAATGTAAAGAATTAGACTGAATGCATGGTGAGTAGGGGCTCTGATAACCCAGTACTGGGTTATTGATCCATCTATACTCGTTTTCAGCCAGTTTTTAACCCATTTCATCTTTATTTTATCAAACTAAAACCATTCTTGTATCTTTCATGTCAAATGTTGCCCCTGATGGTTGCAAGGTTGCATAGATTACAACGGATTTTCAGAAATGAGTTTCATTTTTTGGGAGCCATCAAATAAATCACTATTGTGACAGTTTCCAGTTTTCAATTGAAGATTTCCGATATATGTATATATAGTTACACCACATGTACTGGTAATGTATCTATGTTTACACAGCTGACTAAATTCTGAACCATTCTACAGTCTATAAAATTTCAATAGTGTTTTTTCCTCTCTGGCTTCAAGGATGTAGCTTTAATTCAAGGTTTTAATTGTCAGAAACTACCAATTGAAGCTTCCAGCCTGGCTATTATCAAATGTCAGACAGGAAGGGACATGGACTCATTGTGCTATTTCTATGATACATTAGAAAGGTAATACAATATAACTGTTTGATGATGCTAATTAACAACATCAAATGTGATTTGAACTTTATCTGACTACATGTATAAGACATTTGAGATGGGTTCATAGCAGAATATAATTTAAATGGGGGCTTTAATAATAGATGTCTTTGAAAAGAGTAGACAATACCATGGGGAAGGGAGAAAATTATGGTTTTCCAGCATTTTCTCCCTTTTCCACAATGTTTTCAGGCCTTCCCTATGTTTGTGAAAACATGGAATTGTCTTCTGAAAGGTTAACTGAGTATCTGTGAAGTGTTATGTCTTTTTATATATTATGTTATCCACCAATTGTGTTCATAATTATGAAGATCATGTGTTCATTATATCAAATTTGTCTTAAGCCAACTACCAAATAATCTGGGCCCAGTTTTACCAAAAAACTAAGTCTGTTATTTTGCCCAAATCCACTTGTGGGCTCTTTTGCTATTTCATGCTGATTCCACTATTTGAGAAACATTTGACTAATACTGACAGGGATAAGTAACATTCTCAAATTCTGAACTGACACAACCTTTCAGACTCAACTCATCAAAATAAACAGACTTAAGTCTGTTAACGGACTAAGTCCATTATTTTGCTGAGTTGAGTCTGAAACATTTGTCAACCAATGATTTGAGAATATTGAACTGCTAAGTATATAGAATGAAGATTTCCAGCCAGTAGTATAAACTGAAACATTGTGATTACAAAGTTTTCGATGCTGGGGAGTAAAAAAAAATCACCATTTGGACAGTGCAGATCCAAGATCAGACTGCAGATTCTGTGGTTGTAGCTTGATCTACAGTGTTGCAAAAGGTCTTTTAGCAACCTAGCTCATAGCAGCCTAAGGGTTAATTAACCCTTTACCAAACAACCCCGTGTTTTCACGTCCCCGAGGAAGAGGCCTTTTGAAAACATTGTGGGAAAAGGAGAAAATGCTGGTAACCAGCATTTTCTCCTTTTCCCACATTTTCTACCCCGTCAGAAAACCTCAAGT
Source organism: Tridacna gigas (assembly GCA_945859785.2). Taxonomy (NCBI): domain Eukaryota; kingdom Metazoa; phylum Mollusca; class Bivalvia; order Cardiida; family Cardiidae; genus Tridacna; species Tridacna gigas. The sequence continues at coordinate 27,906,196 of OX244030.2, forward strand.
TCATTTGTGCCACTTTCAAATTTGTTGTCTGCAGATGCTCTCAATTTGGAAGGGGCTAAAGTTTGTCGTTTGGGAAAGGGTTAAAGTCTGTTACTGTCACTGAAATGTGTCTCAAATGAAGACTTGATGCAACTCGGAACCCGAGTCTGTTTGCAGATTTGAGCAAAATAAGTGACTGAAGTTTTCTTGTAAAACCAGGCCCTGAAGTTTTAATGGCCCTGAAGAACTAAGCTTTTGAAAACTTTGTGTGAAACAGAGAAAATGCTGGTAAACAGCATTTTCTCCTTTTCCCACAGTGTTTTCTTCAGTTTTAAAGACAAAATTCCATCATTTAAGCGATTGTGAATATTTTGTCTGCTAATGCTTTCAATTTGGACAGTTATAAACAAATGTTGGCATATAGTATAGAGTTAAATTCTTTTCATAAAATTACAAGATCAAATTTCACCCTAACATATGATCTGTATCAGTGTATGATGTTTCTTTAGGCTTGCTGTTTATTTGCTATCACTATTAAATGAATAACCCTTTACCACACAGTCCCAACTATTAACGACCCTGAGAAAACATTGTGTGAAAATGAGAAAATGCTGGTAACCAGCATTTTCTCCTTTACCTACGATGTTTTCTACGCTACAAAGGACAACCTTCATTTTTGAGTAAAACTGGACTTGTTGTCTGTAAATATGCTGGTTACTAGTATTTTCTCCTTTTTCCACAATGTCTTCAAAAGGCTTCTTTTTCAGGGTCGTTAAAAGTCGGGATTGTGTGGTAAAGAGCTAAAGGATAATTCTTTACTGGAGGCTAAAATCTTTACACGATTGTAAATATAATGTGACTTACATTACAGAATTTTTCTTTGAAAGAGAAGACTTTGTGGGAAAAAGAGAATATGCTGGCAACTAGGGTTTTCTCAACAAATTATTTTCAAAAACTTCCCATTCTCAGGGTAATTAACCCTATAGCACATGCCATCATTTTAGACTCCTCCATATTGAAAGTACTTATAGAGAAGCTAAACATGATGTAGTTGATGAGATTGGTTTTTTGACAAAGTAAAAAACATTATGGGAAAAAGGGGACAATGCTGATAACTAGCATATGCTCCTTTTCCAACAATGTTGGTACCCTTTCAAAGACAAATCAGTTAATTTGTCGTCTGAAAAAACTTCCAATTTAGTCTTGTCTAAAATTTTGTTTTGTGGTATAGGTTAAATAGAATTTAATCTGGTCACAGCTATAGTACTAGAAATAAGTAAGCAGTCACATAGTATTAGTAGCATATGACAAATGTGGCACTAATGGTGGGATTTGGCCTTGAAATGGGATGCACATTATGGGAAAAGGAGGAAAATGCTGGTTTCCAGCATTTTCTCATTTTTCAACAATGCTTTTCAAAGCCTTCTTCAGGGTTATTTGAACTCGAGATTGAAAATCGAGATTGTGTGGTAAAGGGTTAAATGCCAATGTATGATTCTTTATGACAGTTTGCATTACACAGGAAACTGAATCCAAAATCTCTTGTGTTTTTAAAATGGGATGGAAATGGGCATTTTGGGCTCAGATGTACAGTATGTGCGAGTAGAAATTTGAGAAACATAATAATAGGTATGCATGTTTGTCCTTTGAATGTCTTACTTGTTCTCTTTTTCTCTCTAGACCCTTTACAACTTCTGGTTAAGATAGTGGTATTAGTTAACTTTTTACCGAACAACAATTTTTTAGACTTGCAGAAATTGAAAGAATTTGCAGATGACAAATTCGGTTTAAATAAGTGGATATGCCAATGAAAGGGAAGAAAATATTTTGGGAAAAGGGGAAAATGCTGGTTAACAACATTTCTGTCAATGTTTTCAAGAGCCTTCATCCCCAGGGTTGGCAAAACTCAGGATTTTTTTTTTTTTTTTTTTTTTTTTAAGGATAACTCTTTACCAATTGACAAAATTTTAGACTGGTTCAACTTTACCAAATGACAAAATTTTAGACTGATTCATATTGACGACAAATTAATGTAGCTCAAATGATGATTTTTGTCTTTGATAGGGTAGAAAACATTGTGTGAAAAGGAGAAAATGCTGGTTACCAGCATTTTCTGTTTTTCCCACGGTGTTCTCGAAGGGCCTATTCCTCAAGTTGGTTAAAACTCAGGATTGTGTGGTAAAGGGTTATGCCAGTTCATAATTTGCCAGCTAAAATTCAAGTTTAAAGTCTCTCCATAATAACTGAGTGTCACAGCTGCAGTAATGTGATTGATTCACATGAAATATGTAGAACCTGATAGATATATACAGAAGTGTAAAGGGCTCATCTCTCTCTATCTTCTTTGTTCATTAACTCTTTACCAGATGACATTTTAGACCGGTCAAACTTGAAAACAGGCAGACAATTAATTCACCATGGTTCAGATGATGAAATTTGGCTTAGATAAGACAGAAAATGTGGGAAAAGGAGAATATTGGTTGCAAGCATTTTCTTTTCCCCCAGTCTTTTCAAAAGCCTCCTTCCTGAGGGTCATTAAAAGACCTGATTGTTTGGTAAAGGGTTAATTAATGCTGTAAGAGTTGGTCCTGAATCTGTAATAAATGTATCATGTTACAAAGTTTGAGTTGTTTTTCAAAGAAAACCTTTATTTACCCATTCTTATATCTCTACATCCCGAATTTTAACTTTTGAGATGCTTACCAAAAGTGGCTTTGGAAATTTGACAAAACAACACAGTTACGGTACTTGAAAGAAGAAATCTTGTCACCCAGTCCACGTTTTCATCTAAATTTAACTTAGATTGAAAGTTGTTTCAAGTTAACACAAGTCTTGACAATGACCAAAGATACAGTACACAGGATGTAAGAATATTTTCTTGGGTAGAAAAAATAATTAACTTTTTTCTTCACGATATCCTTTTTCGCCACACCCAAGAATACATAAAAATAACAGAAATGTACAGTTATATCTGTAATGCATTTCCTGAAGAAAACCATTTTACTCAACAACATAATTTTAGCCTAGCCCAAATTGAAAGCATTGAAATTTTGCAGATGACATATTGAATGATGCTCAAAACATAAAGTCTTTCAAATGGTAAAAGACGTGGAGAAAAAAAAAAGAAAATGCTGGTTACCCGCATTTTATTCTTTTCCCACAATGTTTTCAAAAGGCCCCTCCCCCAGGGTCATTAAAACTTTGGATTGCATGGTTAAGGGTTAAGACATAATTGCAGTCCCGAGTTTTAACAAGCTTGAAGAGGAAGGCTTTTGAAAAGATTGTGGGAAAAAGAAACGAGAGGGCCATGATGGCCCTGGATCGCTCATCTGAGTCAATAGGCGAAATTGCACTCCAGGGTCATAATGACCCAATTCAAAACTCATCAGAGATATTATTAAAACAAACATTTTGGCCAATTGTCAGGTCAATTGAGCTGAAAATGTGGCCTCCGGAGTGTCCAAAATGTCTTTCTTCAATTTGATCTAGTGACCTAGTTTATGACCCTATGTGACCATATTTTAAACTCATCTGAGACATCAAAACAAACTTGTTGACCAAGGTTCAGGTGAATTGGGCAAGAATTGCTACCTCTAGAGTGCCCACAAGGTATTTCTGTGACCTAGATTATGACCCTATGTGACCCAATTTCAAATTCATTCAAGATATCATCAAGTCCAACATGCTGACAAATTTTCAGGTCAGTTGAGCAAAAACTGTGGCCTTTAAAGTGCCCACAATACATTTCTTTAATTTGACCCAGTGACCTAGTTTATTACCCTATGAGACCCAATTTCTAATTGATCCGAGATATCATCAAGTCAAATATGTAGACCAATTTTCAGGTCAATTTAGCTAGAATTGTGGCCTCTAGAGTGCCCACAAGGTATTTTTCTTCAGTGTGACCCATTGACATTGTTTATGACCCTATGTGACTCAATTTTGAACCCATCCGAGATATCATCAAGACAGAAAATGTGGCCTCTAGAGTGCCCGCAAATTATTTCTTTAATTTGACCTAGTGACCTACTTTATGACCCCAGATGACCCAATTTCAATCTCATCCGAGATTTAATTAAGGCAAACATTCTGATAAATTTTCAAGTCAATTGAGCAAAAAATGTGGCCTCTAGAGTGCCCACAAGGTATTTCTTTAATTTGACCTGGTGACCAAGTTTATGACTCTAGGTGACCCAAATTCGAACTCATCCAAGATTTCATTAAGACAATCATTGCGACTAATTTTCAGATCAATTGAGTAAGAAATGTGGCCTCTCAAGTGTCCACAAGGTATTTCTTTAATTTGACCTAGTGACCTAGTTTATGACCCCAGGTGACCAAATTTCAAAGTCATCCAAGATTTAATTAAGACAAACGTTTTGACCAATTTTCAAGTCAATTGAGCGAAAAATGTGGCCTCTAGAGTGCCCACAAGGTATTTCTTTAATTTGACCTAGTGACCTAGGTCTTGACCCCACATGACCCAATTTCGAACTCATCCTAGTTTTTATCAAGACAAACATTCTGACCAAGTTTTACAAGTATCTGACTGAAATGTGTCCTCTAGAGCGCACACAAGGTTTTTCTAAGATGTGACCTAGTTTTTGACGCCACATGATCCAATTTCGAACTTGTCTGAGATTTTATCATGACAAACATTATGACCAAGTTTCATGAGGATCGGACTGAAACTGTGGCCTCTAACGCGCACACAAGGTTTTTCTAAGATTTGACCTAGTGACCTAGTTTTTGACCCCACATGACCCAATTTCAAACTCGTCCGAGATTTTATCAAGACAAACATTCTGACCAAGTTTCACAAGTATCTGACTGAAAATGAGGCCTCTAGAGCGCAAGGTTTTTCTTAGATTTGACCTAGTGACCTACTTTTTGACACCACATGACACAATTTCAAATTAATCCAAGATTTTATCAAGACAAACATTCTGATCAAGTTTCATGAGGATCGGACTGAAAATGTGGCCTCTAGAGCGCACTCAAGGTTTTTCTAAGATTTGACCTAGTGACCTAGTTTTTGACCCCACATCACTTAATTTCGAACTTGTCTGAGATTTTATCAAGACAAACATTCTGATTAAGTTTCATGAGGATCGCACAGAAAATGTGGCCTCTAGAGCGTACACAAGGTAAAAAGTTGACGACAGACGACGCACGCTGGACACAGCACGATCACAATAGCTCACCATGAGCACTTTGTGCTCAGGTGAGCTGAAAAAATGATAGTTACCAGGATTTTCTTTTCCCACAATTTTCTCCACCCTTTCAAAGACAAAAATTTTTCGTTTGAGCCACACGTTCTCACTTTCGGTTTGGTTTTGTGTTGATTTTTTATACCCCCCCCCTTACGAAGTAAAGGGAGTATACTGGTTTTACCCTGTCTGTCAATTCCTTTCGTTCTTCTTTTCGTTTCTGTGCTCCAACTCAAAAGCCCTTTGACCTAGGACCCTGAAACTTTATACATGTGTTGCTCATGACCCAAGGAAGTGCCCTATTGTTTTTGGGTCAAAGGTCAAGGTCATGGGTGAACTTTTTTTGAAATTTGTTCCCTTGCTCTAACTAAAAAGCTATGTGACCAAGGACCCCAAAACTTTATACAAGTCTTGCTTATGACTCAAGGAGGTGCCCTATTGTTTTTGGGTTGCATGGGTCAAAGATCAAGGTCACAGGTGAACTTTGTTTGAAAATTGTTTTCATGCTCTAACTCTGAACTTTGTTTGAAAATTGTTTTCATGCTCTAACTCAGAGTTGTTTGACCTAGGACCCCGAAACTTTATACAGGTGTTGCTAATGACCCAAGGAGGTGCCCTATTGTTTTTGAGTCGCATGGGTCAAAGGTCAAGGTCACAGATGAACTTTGTCTGAAAATCGTTTCTGTTCTCTTATTGTGCCAATTCAGTGACAAGGTGCTTGTGGGGGGTATTTGTCTGCTTTGCGACAGTTCTACAAGTAGTTGTCGTTTGACATGAGTTAAAGGCCCAGTTGCTGCCAAAAGTAAATAATGTTGGTGTTAAAATGTGTTCTGGAGTAAAGTAAGTGTCTGGCTCTAGTAGATGGCTTAAGCAGATATTAAGAACTTCATTTACAAATCAATTTCATTCATAGGAGCTTCAAATTGAAAGAGATATAATGTATATTTAAGTTTTTATTATAAATTCACATATAAATATCAAACAATCAACGATAATCTCTTTTCCTTGCTTTTGCTAAAGAACTTCTTCTCTTCTCTTCTATCCTTTTCTTGTTGGCTATTTCTTTCCTGTAAAACAGAAATTGAGTCAAGCTGTCAATGATTTCTTCTTAAACTAATAACTGCTCAAATGCAAAATTTCACACCACTTTTACTGGTGGCTTCCAAACAAAACACTGCAGGAAAAGGAGCAATTGCTATTTACAAACTATTGCTCCTTTTTTCTGCGACATTCTCCATTTCGCCAACACAAAAGTGTTTCTCCTCCTTCACAAGGTTATCCTTTATCTAGTTTGTAAGATTTTTATAGCTGAAATATCCAATTGTCTGACATGGAGAAATCTATCTTGGAGGGGGGGAAGATAACATAGTGGGAAAAGGAGAAAATCCTGGTTACCAGCATTTTCTCCTTTTCACACTGTTTTCAAAACCTTTCTTCCTTTGCTTCTTGAGGTTTATCACCATGAAGTAAATGATGCTAAATACATGTACATGAAAGGGACATTTTCTGTCAGAACTAATGATGCAGGTATCGCTGATTTTTATGCTGATTTTGTCAGAATATCTGACACAAAAGCATAACAACTAAAGCTCCAAGCTCACACTGCACATGCAAATAAATCCAGATTCAGCCCTGCAAGGACAATTACCTAATACATGCCAAAGAATTGTGGCAAAGGAAGAAATGTTATTCTTTGATCTACAGTTTCTTTTACTACAATGTCTCCAAAATTAATATTGTCTACTGCTGCCCCCCCCCCGCAGAAAAAAAAAAAAAAAAAAAGATTCCCTTCAGCCTTCAGGACACAGTGCATTTATCTCAAAATAAGTATTTGAATATTTCTACCAATAGTCTGCATTTAATAACGTATGTCTAAATGTTTTGTTTGTATCACAGTAAATGTAAAATGAAAATTTATCCCATGTCTGTTATAAAAATGTTTATCACATAAAACCTCCTCTAGGAGTGTATTAAACCCATGACTTATTTTCGATAATACACTAATGTATTATCATTTTTTGGGTCCCAGTTCTGGATAATCTGTAGTTACGTGCGCATGAAGCCAGTGAAACCAACCACAACACGTGCCAGAATTGGTACCACTTGGCCATTTCGCGGGAAAATGACGTTGTTGTTGCTAAGGCGTGTACGTGTTGAAAGCTTTATTGTTTTCGTGTTTAATGTCAACAAGAAATGCAGAGAAACGTATTTAAAACCAATAAATTGTGGAAATCTTTCTATTTACTCGCTCTATATAAACTGTTTCATTCAATTTTCGATGTAAGTGTCTGATCTATCTCCTTATGTATGTACACAATTCAAACCGAACTACATTTGTAAACATTGACCCATGAACGGTATGTAGGCTGAAGGTTATGATGCAGGGTACTTGTTTGTCTGTCATTCATTTGATGTGATAAAAAGAATCTCACACTCATGTTTATGTATTATCATTTTTATTAAACTCATTGACTAAAATGTATTTGACGCTCGCAAAGGCTCGCATCATACAATTTTAGTCAACTCATTTAATAAAAATGATAATACATAAACACTCATGTAAGATCCTCTATGTAACAAATACTTTCAATTGTATTTCAGCTATTTCATTAGCACATTCATTCATTATGTTTCCTGGATTTCACCAGTACCAAGCAGGGGATCAGTGCCTTTCACAAGGGTTGCAAATAGTTGCTTTTACAATGAAAATTTGGCCCCGCCCTGGTAGCTCAGTGGTTAGCATATCTGAATTGTGACCTGGTGGTTGCAAGTTCAATACCTGGTTGAGGAAAACTTTCTTTACGGTGATATCTGCCACTCACCTCTGATTCACGTGGGAAAAGTGGTCAAAGACTTAGAAAGAAAGTTGTGTCAATATTGGTAGAAGGAAACCAGGAAACACATGCGTAGATGCACTGACTGCCGTGATATGACCTTAGCTGTTAAAACAGCATTAGACTCCAATACAAACAAACAAAAAAGTGAAAATTTTAAGTCGAAAAGTGGCATAACTCTGTCACAAATATTTTGAAGGTTCACTGCCCTTCTGGTAAGCGGTGGCAAAACAAACAAACAAAAAAAGTGAAAATTTTTTAAGTCGAAAAGTAGCATAACTTATATTTTGAAGGTTCACTACCCTTCTGGTAAGCGGTGGCTATTTGACAATGAACAACTAGCCCAAGTTTGAATAAATATTTTCAATAAGGACAGAAATATAAGAATATTTCAAACTTTGTGCATGATGACCATAACAAAGCAGGCACTGACATGGCTATCATAATTCCTCGACGTTCTCTTCCCAAACAGTTGTTACAGCTAAAAAATTCATTATCAACAGAATACAAGTAAATGAGCCATGCTCTGGTAAAACTGGGTTTAATGCATCTGCAAAAAGTATCGACCCAGGTCAGCCTACACATTCTGCTCAGGCTGACCTCGGTCAACACTTTTTACTACTGGTAAATTTTCAGCATGCCCAAGGACTAGTCTCATAATTTAGTCAGTTGCTAGATAAAATGGATTTTATGGATCAATTATCGATATGATGACTTGCTTGGTACAGTGCATCACAGAGATACCTTAAACCCTTTTTTCCCAGAGCATGGTTCAAATGACACAATACCTTATCTCTATTAATTCTAGTTCTTCTTTTGTTGGTTCTTTTGGTTTTATACTAGACTTAAATATCATGTTACGAATTTTATCTAAACAATCTGCCTGATTCAATATCTGTTTCCTGGTCTTCTCAGAACGGACAATCAGGTCACCATCTTTGTTTATTCGACTTTGTTCCTGAAAAAAGGAACATTACATAAGGTTGATGGAAAATATTTATCAGTCTACTCTCTACCTTCAGGGGCAAATTTGCAGCTGAAAAAGTGACAAAACATCCTTTCAAAATATGTATAATCTATATGAATTAAAGTCTAATGTTTGTATTTGTGTGAAAATGTAATGACCAAATGAGAAATTTCCTGTAAGAAGCAAATTTTTCTGAATGCCTGCAAGACAACTTTGTCAACAGGTGGTAAAGAGTTTATAGGCACAGGTGACATTCTCTGTCCATTTTTCATGACAAGAGCATGGTATTTGGGTGTCAAATCTTGGCCACAATTGCTTTTTCAACAAAAATTCTATTTTCTAAGTCCATAAAAGGTGCATTATTGTGTGATTTTTTTTTTTTTTTTTTTGAATGTTATCTTATAACAAGAGGGCCATGATGGCCCTGTATCGCTCCACTGGCTTATAAACCATAAATACTAAACATTTCAATTCTGAGCCAAATGGTTTCAAAATGAAGACTTACAAAGTTTTCTCTGTAAAAGCCCATGTGAATGTTGAGACCTGCAGGGCAAAGCCATTTTTGATCCCAGAGCTATAATTACTTGAACCCTGGTAGAGGTCCACAAGATAAAGCCACATGCCAAAATAATACAAGTCTATGCTTTATGGTTATAAATAAGCTGATTTTCAAGTCTAGTCCATATGAAGCCTCTGTAAGACATAAGACCCCTGATGCAAGGCTAATTTCAAAAAAAAAATCAAAACAGGAAGATTTCTTAAGTTGTCACTGTGTAAGCCCATGTAAAACTTGTGACCCCTGCGGTGGGGCCAATTTTGACCCAAGGGCTAAAATTTTGGCCCGCTTGGTAGAGGCCCACTAGATATAGCTACATGCAAAATTTGGTAGCTCTAGGCCTTATGGCTAGGTAGAGGAAGATTTTTAAAGTTTTCTCTATATAAGCCTATGTAAAACTTGTGACCCCTGGGGCAGAGCCAATTTTGACCCCAGGGCTATAATTTGAAGAAACTTGATAGAGGTCTACTACATAAAGCTACATGCCAAATTTGGTAGCCCTATGCCTTAGGGTTTCAGACAAGAAGATTTTTAAAGATTTCCAATATTTTTCAGTTTTGTTGCCATGGCAACCACAGTTTTTGAAGGAATCAAATTCTTTCAAGAAATTCTGAAGAGGACCATGGCAGGATCATTTCTGTGAAGTTTCATGAAAATTGGATGGGTAGTTTCAGAGAAGAAGATGTTTGAAATAAAAGTTAACGCACGGACGGACGGACGCACGACGGACACCGGGCCATGACATAAGCCCGCTGGCCTTCGGCCAGTGGAGCTAACAACTAATCGGAGTTTGAAGTAAATGTGTTCCATTATGACAAATTTAATATAACAGAAATGTTAAGATTTCACATGATGACAACAACGACAGAGCTATTACAATACCTCAAAGTCCTTTTTTTTTTCCAAAATAGATGAACTACACACAAGAGCAGCTTTAACCCTTAGGCTCTTAAGCTGGACTCAAAGATCTTTTGTGGACAATGTAGATCAAGGTAAGACTGCAGAGAATGTGCAATCTGATCTTGGACCTACACTAAAATACTTTTGAAATAGCATCACTTTTTTTTTATATTGGCTTGAAAGTTTCATTTCACTAGTCTTTGTTTTTTTTTGTACTGGAGGTTAATGCCGTTTTAGCAGCTTAGATCATAGCAGTTGATGCACCTATCCATGTTTTTCCTGGCTTTCCCACATCAGTGCTGACACAACTTTCTTTCGAAGCAACATACTACTTTTTTCACATGCATCAGTGGTGAGAGGTGAAACATCGCCGGAAAGAAAGTTTGCCTCAACTAGGTATCAAACTCGCAACCACCAGGTCACAAGTCAGATACTCTAACCACTACCCAGCCGGGCATGGACAAGTCTAAAATTCTGATAAAGTTTTGAGATGGGCATTCAGAAGAGTTATACGATTTATCATTGAAAACCTTGGACATTGGGGTCTTAAAGAAATCTTTCAACAATTCAACCACTGACCTTGGTTTTTACCCAATATGACCAATTGAGAACATAACTTATAATTTCTTTTCTGACAAAGTTTCAAAAAGATTTGGTCTAGTGAACCAATGTTTGGACCTCATTGGACCCCGTTTCATTGTTTATTGAGCACATGTTTTGACCAAGTTTCAAATATATTTTATTACAATTATTGTTGATAAGGCTTTTAAAAACAATGTGGGAAGTAGTAAGTGTTTTGTTTGTTTGAAAACTCAGCGTCTCAAGTAAGTGTTTTGTTTGTTTGAAAACTCAGCGTCTCAAGTAAGTGTTTTGTTTGTTTGAAAACTCAGCGTCTCAAGTAAGTGTTTTGTTTGTTTGAAAACTCAGCGTCTCATACCGTCTCATACTAAGATATTAATGTCTAAGTGCGTCAATGAGTCGATTGAAGTGATGTTCGATTGACTGCGGCTGCTATTATCAATTTCACGTAACATTAAGCATGCTCATAAAATTAACAGTTATTATACTTACACAAAACTGTCTAACTACCTTCATAATAAAAACTTGTTAAACTTTGTCTTACGACGTTTTGTCTTAAATTAAAATTTTAAAAAAATTAAAAAAAATGATTAAGAAAAAAAACCAACACATAACCCCCCAGCTAACCCTTACATCAAACAATCGCTTAACCTTTTTTCCAACCCATACATTGGCTAACCAGTTTATCAAATAGTGGGTAGCTTAAGATTTTGGTAAAAAAAATTTAAAAAATGATTAAGAAAAAAACCAACACATAACCCCCCAGCTAACCCTTACATCAAACAATCGCTTAACCTTTTTTCCAACCCATACATTGGCTAACCAGTTTATCAAATAGTGGGTAGCTTAAGATTTTGGTAAAAAAAAAAAAAAAAAAAAAAATTAATTGCATAACATCATAACGCAAATCATTGCTTAAGGGTGAAACGAAAAATTATATTTAATATTTTTTCTCTATTGGAAAATCCTCTTTAGTTACAAGAGGTGTTAAAATTTCTAATAAATCATCTCTACGATAAGACCAACATTTTTTTATTTCCTTATTTCTTGCTAATATTTTAAGTTCTTTTACTCCATAAAAATATAATTTTTTTTGAGGTGTTGAATATTTCCAATTATAAGAAAATCCTATTGATCTTTTCGATCTAGGTAAACAATTTTCACAAATAAAATTTTTATTACAGTCATTTCCTAAACATTTTCCATTTATATCTTCCCTTTTTACTTCTTTTTTACATTTAATACATGTTGGTGTCAAACAATTTTTACAATTTATATATAGAAAATCTTTTCTTTCATAAATACATGTACAAGGCGGACCATAAGATCTTTGATATTGCGATAATATATTATCCCTATACTTACATTCTTCACACTTTTTTTTACGATACTTTTGTTTTTCTTTAAATATTCTCTCTAAATCACCATTACAACAAATGCATTTAGTAAATAAAATACTTCTTAATTCTAAATTATTTTCAGTTAAAATTTTCATCTTATAACATTATATTATTAATTAAACAACAAACAATAAAATCAAAAATTTTTATTTTTATTTGTTTAATACAACAAATAAAAATTTTTTAATATGTGTTTTTTGGTCTTGCCCCTTGTTGCTCATACATTTCTCTTTCTTCTTCAGTTAACTCAGATATCCTATGATGACCACGTGATTTTAGTGTGTGTATCAATATAAACCCTTTACTAGGTTAAATATTTTTTACAAGTCTAACTCTATCAGTAACGTTAAATATGCATTTTTAGCATTAGGGTTATCTGACTTTGTTATAAAGTTTATAACATCACATTGGTCTAATACTAAAGGTTGTGGAAAAACTACACAACTACAACCTTCTCCTTTCTTTTTTACTATGGAGTAATCAACCTGTTCAACTCCATTTATGACTATATTAACTTTTGCCTCTTCTTTTAGAATACCATTACCTCTAACAACCATTAAAGTTCCTCTTATAATTTTACCAGGAGCAGACATACAATAACCCCCAATCCCATGGCTTACTCCAGCACTTCCATTACCAAACGAAAACTCATAACTACCAATTGATAAAGGACCTTGTTCCTCCGCACATACGCTTATAATAGGTTTAAGAAGCGTTACCCTTTCATCCACGTAGGATTTTGTTACTAAATCACCATCACTTTCCGGTTCCTTAGCATTTACTAATCTATTACCTCTTAAGTTTATATCTACTACAACTGAAAATGAACCATCTGGATTTTTTCTAACAGCACCACCATTATCAACATAATTTTTATTAGCAGCAGCATACAGCTCTTCAGGATTTGATAAACTAGTGATTGAGTTACCACCCATATCTATTTTACCAGCTATTGAAAAAGACCCATCTTGGTTTTTTGTTAAAGCCTTTTCACCTGCGGTAGCTATCTCAAAAACACTATCTACGTAAAGCTTATTTGCTGCTTGGTTATTTTCAATTGCAGAAGCAACAAAATTAATTCGACGGTTACCCATAGATATTTCTCCTATTGCAGTATAAAAGTTATCATTAGGGTTATACAAAAACGGTGTGGATTTACTATCAACATACCCCTTTGTTGCTACATCATCAGGTTCAGCTGGTGACAGAACGTTAATTAACCCATAATTTCTCATATCTATATTTCCTGTAGCAATAAATTTTCCATCATTACGTTTAACAATGGCACTTTCTCTACTAACCTTATCCACATTAACTTTTTGTAGCAGCATCATGTGGTTCTTCAGGATTAAAAAGATCAAATAACAGAAATGGTCTTGTTAATATACAAAATAAGGAGGACCATAACTGTTTTTCATATTGTGTTATGAGGGTGGTTTATCCAAAAAAAGAAAATCCACAAAGAGTTGATAAAAAATTAAAAGAACAAATCCAAGAATTAAATATGAAAGGAATAGAATGTCCTGTTAAGTTATGTGATATTAATAAATTTGAAAATCAAAATCCGGATTTTTCTATCGTTGTTATAGGTTATGATGAGAAAGATGGACTATATCCTCTTAGAAGGCAAAGAAAAGAAACTTTTGATAGAAAACACTTAGTGGTTCTTTTGTTAATAAAAGATGAAGATAAAAATAGTCATTATGTTTGGGTAAAAGACCCAAGTGCACTATTAAGAGCAAAAATATCAAAAAATACAAATAAAATATTTTTTTGTTGGAGTTGTTTAGGACATTTTACGAGTGAAAGCGTTTTAGAAAATCATCGAGAGTATTGCTATGAAGAAGATGCTGTAAGAATTAAAATGCCTTCAAAAAAAGAAAGTACAGTAATGTTTAAAAACTGGGTTAAAACACAATGGCATCCCTTTGTTGTTTATGGCGATTTTGAAACGATGCTTGTACCAATACAACATGCAAAACCAGATCTAAGTAAAAGTTCAACAACAAAAACTCATATGCATGTACCAACAGGTTATGCTTTCTTTTTAAAAAGTTTTGATGAAAATGTTTTTAAGTCTAGATTGTTACTATATCGAGGGGAAAAAGCAGAGGAAAAGTTTGTGGAAGAAATAGAAAACCTAACCAGGGAGATTTTTAAATTGCCAAAAAAAGATATGATACTTACTGCAGAGGATGTAAAAGATTTTAATAAGGCAGATACTTGCTATCTTTGTAATAAGAAGTTTGGAGAGGAAGAAAAAAGTGATGAAGAAGAGGAAAGCGATGAAGAAGATGGAGTGGAAGAAGAGGAAGAAAAAGGAAAGAAAAAGGAAAAAGATGAAGATAGATGGAAAAAAGTAAGAGACCACTGTCATTTCAGTGGTAGATATAGAGGAGCAGCACATAATTAATGTAATCTTAAATTCCGTAAACCAAACTTTCTTCCTGTTTTCTTTCATAATTTGTCTGGATATGATACTCATTTGTTTGTTAAAAATCTTGGTGTTAGTGAGGGGGAAATTAATGTAATTCCAAACAATGAAGAAAAATATATAAGTTTTACAAAAAAGACTTTAGTAGATCAGTATAAAAGTAAAGATATTTATAAGGATATTAGATTTTTAGATAGTTTTAAATTTATGGGTAGTAGTTTATCAAAACTAGCAGAAAATTTAAAAGATTATCAATTCAAAAACTTAAAAAGTGAATTTCCAAAAAAAGAAGAGTTTGATCTTCTTCGTAGAAAGGGTGTTTATCCATATGAATATATTGATTCTTTAGAAAGGTTAAATGAAACACAATTGCCACCAATAGAGGCATTTTATTCAAAACTTGCTGGGGAAGGAATTACAGAAGAAGATTATAAACATGCAAAAAAGGTATGGAAAACATTTAAAATTAAAACTATTGGTGAATATCATGATTTATATTTAAAAACGGATGTTCTTCTTTTATCTGATGTGTCTGAAAGTTTTAGAGAAGTTTGTTTTAACGTTTATAAATTAGATCCTGCCTGGTATTTTACTGCTCCTGGTTTAGCTTGGGATGCTGCATTAAAGTTAACCAGTGTTAAGTTAAAACTGATTAGAGATAAAAATAAAATCCAATTTATTGAAAGGGGGATCAGGGGTGGAATTTCAATGATTGTTAAAAGGCATATAAAAGCTAATAATAAATATTTAGGTAAAAAGTACAATTCGAATATGCCTTCAGTATTTTGTAAATATTTAGATGCAAATAACTTGTATGGTTGGGCAATGAGTCAGAAGCTTCCAATTGGTGGATTTAAATGGATGACAGAAAAGGAATTAAACAACTGGGAGCGGCATTCCTGTTTTTTAGAAGTTGACTTAGATGTTCCTAAAGAGCTGCATGATTATTTTAATGACCTTCCTCTTGCTGCGGAGAGAAAAAAAGTAAATAAAGTTGAAAAGCTAGTACCAAATTTACATAATAAAAAGAAATATATTATACATTATAAAAGTTTAAAACAGTGTTTAAGTCTTGGTTTAAAATTGAAGAAGATACATAGAGGGATTAAGTTTAAAGAGAGTGATTGGTTAAAACAATACATTGATTTAAACACACAACTAAGAACAAAAGCAAAAAATGATTTTGAAAAGGATTTTTATAAGTTAATGAATAATTCAGTATTTGGAAAAACTATGGAAAATATAAGAAAAAGGGTGAATGTTAGGCTTGTCAGAAGTAGAAAATCAGCAAGGAAATTCGTAAACAAACCAAACTTTAAGCATTTAGAAATATTTAATGAAAATTTGATAAGCATTCATATGGGAAAAACACATATAAAATTTGACAAGCCTATTTATTTGGGGTTTTCTATTCTTGAGTTAAGTAAAACTTTGATGTATGATTTTCACTATAACTATATTAAAGCAAAATATGGGGATAGAGCAACTTTAGGACTTACTGATACTGATAGTTTATTATATGAAATTAAAACAGAAGATTTTTATAAAGATATTTCAGATGATGTTAAAGAAAAGTTTGATACAAGTGATTACCCAAAAGAGGGACATCCTTCTGGAATTCCAGTTGGTATAAATAAAAAGGTAATTGGAATGTTTAAGGATGAAACAAATGGGGAGGAAATAGAAGAAAGTATTGGATTAAAACCAAAAATGTACAGTATTAAAATGGATGATGGGGGGGAAAATAGAAAATGTAAGGGGATTAAGAAAAATATAATTAAGAAAACTACATCAGGATTATCTGAATTGTTTAGAAAAAAATAATATTCAACATAGAACTATGACAAATATAAGAAGTTATAAGCATCAAATTTATACAGAAGAAATTAATAAAATAGCTTCAAGTGCAAATGATGATAAAAGGTTTATTTTACCTGATAAAATTCATACACTTGCTTGGGGGCATCATAGGATAGAGGAATACAAAAAATAAATTTTTATTTGTGATAAAAACAAATAAAAATTACAAATTTTCGTTTACTGTTGCCTTTTTAATTAAACCACATGTTGCACATTCTTGAGTAATGTTTTTATAATTTGAGCCTGTTAGATAATTTTTTATTTTATAAAATAAACCTTCTTCTTTGTGTATAATTTTAAATAAACCATAGCATTCATTTACAAGATGAAGATAGGGATAATAATACTTAGAAAGACCATATTTTTTACCATCAAAAATTATAGAATCTTTCCAATTTGTGAATTCTTGCATTTTTTTAGATAGCTCACTTCTTTTTTCATTATAATCTGATATTAAGTTATTAATGATGTCTACTTCTTCATTTATTTTTTCAATTGTCTCTAAATCTTCTTTTGTTAAAGTATTTCTATATTTTTCTTTTGTGTTAAGTAAAAGAACATAATTTTTTAATTCTTGTAAAAGTTTAATATAGGTTTCTTTTCCATATTGTATTTTTTTACCTGTATTATAGTTTATTCCTCTTTTTAATTTTTCATATTTTTCTTTAAGATTGGAAACTTCTTTTAATTGCCAGTCAAAAAGTAAAAAATCCTCCTTTCTTAAATTAAATGGAATATATTTTTTCGGGTAATGTGTAATTGGATATTTTGATGGTGGTAGATACCTTTTTATTTTATCTTCTTCCATTTTGTTTTTATCTTCATAAATTTTTTAATTAAATCAATTTTTTTTATTTTTTTTAAATTTACCAAAATCTTAAGTCACCCACAAACACATAAGCTGGTTAGCCGTTGCGTCATTCGTTGGTTGATGGGGGATCGGAGGTTAAGCAATTGTTTGATGTAAGGGTTTGTTGGGGGGTTATGTGTTGGTTAGCTGATGAGCTGGTTAGCTGGTTAGTTGATGTGTTGGTTTTTCTTAATTTTTTTTTTTTACCAAAATCTTAAGCTACCCACTATTTGATAAACTGGTTAGCCAATGTATGGGTTGGAAAAAAGGTTAAGCGATCGTTTGATGTAAGGGTTAGCTGGGGGGTTATGTGTTGGTTTTTTTCTTAATCATTTTTTTAATTTTTTTTACCAAAATCTTAAGCTACCCACTATTTGATAAACTGGTTAGCCAATGTATGGGTTGGAAAAAAGGTTAAGCGATTGTTTGATGTAAGGGTTAGCTGGGGGGGTTATGTGTTATGTTTTTTTTCTTAATCATTTTATAAAATTTTTTTAAAATTTTAATTTAAGACAAAACGTCGTAAGACAAAGTTTAACAAGTTTTTATTATGAAGGTAGTTAGACAGTTTTGTGTAAGTATAATAACTGTTAATTTTATGAGCATGCTTAATGTTACATGAAATTGATAATAGCAGCCGCAGTCAATCGAACATCACTTCAATCGACTCATTGACGCACTTAGACATTAATATCTTAGTATGAGACGGTATGAGACGCTGAGTTTTCAAACAAACAAAACACTTACTTGAGACGCTGAGTTTTCAAACAAACAAAACACTTACTTGAGACGCTGAGTTTTCAAACAAACAAAACACTTACTTGAGACGCTGAATTTTCAAACAAACAAAACACTTACTTGAGACGCTGAGTTTTCAAACAAACAAAACACTTACTACTGTGGGAAAATGAAGAAATTCTGGTAACTTGCATTTTCTCCTTTTTCACAATGTTTTCTACCCTATCAAAGACATAAATCCTTGTTTAACCTTCATTTAATTTGTTATCTGCAAATGCTCTCAATTTGGTCTAGTCCAGAATTTTGTCATATGGTAAAGAGTTAGTAGAGCTAAAAGGCAAATGGGTAAGCCCTTTATTAAGACGAATGTCCCTAAAAACACAGTGTCTCAACTTACTTGTTCTTTCAATTTGGGCTTTATCCACTCGGGAATCCATTCTGCTTGATCGATGTTGAATCTCACTTCCACTTTTGTACTCACTGAAAAAGAAACACATTGCAACTCTCTGAAAAAGAACCGCATTGCAAGAGGGTTAAGACTTATGTAAGTATATTTATGCATATTTTAGGCATATTTATGCCTCAGAAGTAGAAGGCTCTTGGGAAAAAAATATATGAGCCATGCTTTGGCAAAAGAGGGTTTAATGCATCTTTGTGGTGCATTAACCCTTTCCCAAACGACAAATTTTGGACTAGTCCAAATTGAAAGGGTTTGCAGACAACAATTTTAAATTTGATGAAAACGGCAGAAAGGTCTTCAAACGGCTAGAAAACACTGTGGGAAAAGGAGAAATTGCTCGTTGTGAGCAATTTCTCCTTTTCCCACAGTGTTTTCAAAAGACTTGTACTGCAGACACGTGAAAACCAGGGCTTGTTTGGGAAAGGGTTAAACAAAGCAAGTCACCAAATAATTATGGGGGATCTATAAAATCAATCTTGACTTACAACAGACTAAAACAAGTGAATGGACATTCAGTAAATTTACAAACAGCAAAAAGCTTCGACCCATGTCAGCCTGTGTGGACTGCACAGGCTTAGATGGGTTGAAACTTTTTGTAAATGCTTTAGATCCCCCTTTTCAAAGAGCAAGACTCATTAAAATGGAGCAACCATTCAAAACAAGCAACTTCTTTGTTTATCACAGATCTTTTCCTGGGAGTCTTTACACTTTAACTTTATCTGATTGTATTTGATTGTCTTTGCTGTTCAAGCCATCTGATCGAATTGGGATGTTATTAAAGCTGCAAATGGGACAACTGATTAATTGAAGAAAGATGATTTCTCAATGTATTTCTTGCTTTGTATTTACAATACCTTGTGCATAACCTCAATCACAAGATTCAAATGTAGAAAAAAGAAAATCATTTACAATTCCTTACTTATTAAACCTTACAGCACAGAGTACAACTTTAATTGCTTGTGTAAAGATTTTAGATCAAGATCAGGGTCCGTATTCACCAACCAATCTTAAGAACGTTCTTAGGCTTATTCTCCAAGATTTTCCAAGTCTGAAAATAAGACAACTTTTGATTGGCTAAACCAAATGGTTTACCCAATCAGAAGGTGTGTTACTTTCAGTTTTGGAAAATTTTGGAGAACAAGACCAAGAACGTTCTTGAGAATGGTTGGTGAATATGGACCCAGACTGCAGTCTGGGTTTGTATACATCAATCATTCTAAACTATGTCCTAATTCTAAATTACAAGACCAGTCATATGACTGCAGGGCATTAGCCAATGAGATGGCTGATTTTGGAATTTGGAATTAGAACATAATATACACAATTTCAGATTGACAATCAGCAATGCATAAGTGATATTGTGACAAGGCAGCCTTAAAATTACAGTATTTTGGTTGGAAAATGGCCATTTCATTTATTATCAAAGCGCGTTAACTCTTTACCATGCAACAAAATTTTGGACATGACCAAATTTGAGGCAGATGACAAATGAATGTAGCTCATATGATGATTTCTGTCTTTGATAGAATAGAATGCATTGTGGGAATAGGAGAAAATGCTGGTTACAAGCATTTTATCCTTTTCCCACAATGTTTTTCAAAAGCCTTCTTCAGGACCATTAAAACTCAGGATTGTGTGGTAAAGAGTTAACCCTTAACCAAACGGTAAAATTTTTACGTTTTTTAATTCAAAACGATTGCAGACCACAAAATAAATGTGGCTTAAATGGTGGAAATTGTTTGTGAAATGGTAGAAAATATTGTGAGAAAAGGAGAAAAACGCTAGTAACCTGCATTCTCTCCTTTTCCCACAATGTTTTCAAAAGCTTTCTTCAGGGTCATTAAAACTCAGGATTGTGTGGTAAAGGGTCAAGCTCTTGAAATTCTAACAGACTTAATCCAGTGTCACTTTCTTACACCTTTCATTTAAACATTTTATTTCACATCGATTGAGAAACAAGTTCTTGCAACTTATACTGATCTGTCCCTATTCTGCTCCCGGAAAACTACGCCAGTACTCCCGCTGAATGTGTGGACCAATGAATAGTTCCACAGTTGACAACCGTTCATGGGAATCAAACTTGGGACCTATGAGGCCTACCTTGTACCACACAACCACAGACAACCAATAATACCTTTATTTACATTCTGTCCACCAGGTCCACCAGATCTTGAAAATCTAATGTCTAGATCTCCTGAAAAAAGAGGGAAAAAATCATTTCATTTACGTTAGGGATAGGTGATACTTAACCCTTTACCACACAATCCCAAGTTTAACGACCCTGCAGAAGCCGCCTTTTGAAAACATTGTGGGAAAAGGAGAACATGCAGCATTGCTAGTAGCCTTCTCCCACAATGTTTTCTACTGTATCAAAGACAGAAATCCTCATCTGAGATCCATTTATTTTGTTGTCTGCAAATGCTTTCAATTTGGTCCGGTCCTAAATTTTGTCATTTGGTAAAGAGTTAAAGATATGTGAAGATACTGTACTCGATGAATGTATTCATCAACTGTTCCAAATTGCTGTCTTTTTCTAAGTTTACAGGCTATCATTTCTGATTTAACTCATTACCAAACAACATATTTCTGGACTGGACCAAATTCGAAGCAATTTGTCATGTTGCTAAAATGACAATTTCTGCCCTTGATTTGGAAGAAAACATTGTGGGAAACGGAGAAAATGCTGGTTATCAGCATT
The DNA here is from genome assembly GCA_945859785.2 of Tridacna gigas. Taxonomy (NCBI): domain Eukaryota; kingdom Metazoa; phylum Mollusca; class Bivalvia; order Cardiida; family Cardiidae; genus Tridacna; species Tridacna gigas. The sequence continues at coordinate 27,927,661 of OX244030.2, forward strand.
TTCTCCTTTTCCCACAATGTTTTCAGAAGCCTTCTCGTTCAGGATCGTTAAAAGTCGGGATTGTGTTGTAAAGGGTTAATAATATGTTAAGTTGCAAGTATCCATACTTTCTGTTTTGTCCAATAGTTTCAAAAAAGGGTTCTGTACCAAAGTTCTTGGTAAGCAGTGACGTTTTTAACTCTTTACCACACAACCCCAAGTTTTATGACCTTAATCCTTTACAACACAATCAAGAGTTTCAATGACCCTGGGGAAGAAGCCCTTTAACTCTTTACCAAACGACAAAATTTTAGACTGGTCCAAATTGAAAGCATTTGCAGACGTCAAAATAAATGTGATTGAAAAACTGAAATTTGTTTTGAGAGGGGTAGAAAACATTGTGGGAAAAGGAGAAAATGCTGGTTACCAGCATTTTCTCCTTTTCCCACAAGGTTTTCAAAAGACTTCTTTCACAGGGTCGTTAAAAGTTGGGATTGTGTGGTAAAAGGGTTAAAGACATTGTGAGAAAAGGAGAAAATGCCGGTACCCAGCATTTTCTCCTTTTCCCACAATGTTTTCTACTCTTCTAGAGTCAGGTTTTATCAACTGAACCATATTTAAATTGTGGTCTTCAAAAGCTTTGCATTTGGACAAAAGTAAAATTTTGTCGTTTGGTAAAGAGTTAAGGAATAATGCTTATGAGACAAATGTCAGAAAAGGAGAAAATACTGGTGACCAGCATTTTCTCTGTTTACCACATTGTTTTCTACCCTTCTACAATTGAAATCGTACAATTTGAAGCTGATGTAAACATGTCATCTGCAAAAAAAAAAAACCTTGGATTTGGACCATTCCAAAATCTTGTCATTCGACAAAGAGTCAAGGCACTTTTGACAATGTCTTAAAAGTATGTGAAAGTGATATACATGTACCAGTAATCATCAATCTAATCATAAATAGTATGACTGTTACAAAGAAAAATCTTATTAAAAAATGAACAGCATTCTGGCAAATGGGTTTTAACCCTTTGCCACACAATCCAGACTTTTAACGACCCTGAGAAAGAAGCCTTTTGCAAACATTGTGGGAAAAGGAGAAAATGCTGGTAACCAGCATTTTCTCCTTTTCCCACATTGTTTTCTAGCCTTCCCAAAACAAATTTCAATTTCTGGGTCAAATTTATGCTGTCATCTGCAAATACTTTCAATTTGGATGAGTCTAAAATTTTGTCGTTTGGTAAAGAGTTAATGCATCTCTGTGATGCATCATATCAAGCAAGTCATGATGAAAACTATTCTAAGTTACAATGGGCTGAAGCCTGCGGGAGAATGGTCCTTGTACATGCAGAAAATTCACCAAAGTCAAAACGTTTCGACCAAGGTCAGATACTTTTTGCAAGTGCACTAAACCCCCCTTTTCCAGAACATAGCTGAGATATTATTATAATTTCATAATTCTATGCTGAATGAAACCTCTGCTACACTCACTTTTTTGTGGTGTAATTTCTTTGTTTTGACAATGAATGACCTCCTCATTGAGAACAGATTGCATATATTCTAAGAACATGTTTTGAAGAAGCATGTTTGTACTCCTTTTCACGAAAATCCCTCTAAATCAATATAATTACCAAAAGAAATAAGAAACTATCGCACGCAGATAAAATAACACAGCACAGAAAAAAATTCCCTATCTACACACTGTGAAATACAGTCCCAAATATGGTACTGATGAAGTAACTCACATGTGGAAAACATACATATTGATTTGCGATTTGATTGGTCAAAATTTACGCTATGATATTTTTCCGCTAATCATAAAAATGAGATCACTAGCTACTACACCACTGTTTGTTTTATTTTGTTTACCAATTTATGAATAAAGTGTCAAGATTTCAAAATTTTGTCATTGAAAGTTTTAGTTTACTGGTATATAATAAAAGGAGTATCATATTGTAGTAACTTTCCTGATGCTTGTATTTAATTCTTGCTGCATAAGAAAATTTTTGACATCTTGCTCAACCTTTGGTCTCGTGTGATATCAAATTTTCTCACGCTGCTCAAATTAAATACAAGCACCGGGACATTTGCTACAACATATATTCCGTATATACGGGGGTTGTTCGGAAAGTTCGTAGAATTTTGTTATATCTATAGAATTGTTCATCAAATAGACATAAAATTTGGTATGCATGACTTAAGCAATTTTTTAAAAAAATAATAGAAAATTGAATACAGAAACCAGATATATGGGTTGTCGTAGCAATCTGTGCTTTTGCCTACCTAAGTTTATGCAGTTTTAGGACCACTGCAATTCATCAGGGGTACCTGGAGCAGTACATAAAATACCTATTTTTAGATTATCTTGTTGAAAAAATAAGCTTAATTTTCTGTATGTTAATTTGCTCAATGTCAAAAAAGCGTGGAAACGTCAAGTGATTATTCGACAACATTATGTCATTTCCTGAAAATTTCAAAACAATTTGTTGTTCCGAAACAAAATTATAGTGTTTTCATAACCTATCTGCGGAAGTTGTTACAGAAAAATCATGATGTCCAACTGTGGCATTGTGTTGCGGAGTGTGGTAAAATTCTGTGTTGCACTTAATAAATCACCAACAGAAACACTGCTAATGATAAAATCAACAGGAGCATATGATAAATGCAATCCAGCTTTTGTCTACAAATGGCATTTGCGTTTTAGAAGCAGAAGAGAATCTATTAATGATGATTCCAGGAGCAGTCAATCAGCAGTTGTAACTTGTTCAATTAAGAAGTTGATAAAGGATATGGTTCAGACCGACAGAAGAACCACTGTCAGAACTATTGCTAATGAACTTGGTGTTTCGTGCTCAACAGTACATGGTATACTAACCAAGGAACTTGGCATGTCGAAAGTGAGTGCTCAGTGGGTACCATGATAACTCTAGGAAAATGAAAAGGAGCGTCACGTAAACTGTTCACAGAAGTTTCTTCACCGCTATGAATCTGAAGGCAAGGATTTTCTTGATCGGATGGATCATCATGACAGATGAGACCTGAATACACCACTCTGATCCAGAGACCAAAGCTATGTCTTCCGTTTGGAAAACCCCCATTCACCTCGCACGAAGAAGGCATGTGTACAGAAAAGTGCGGGCAAACACATGTTCATCTTTTTCAAGGATCGGCATGGGATAATCTTACAGAACAGGGTACCAGATGGTCAGACTGTCACTGCTGCATGCTATTCTAAGGTAGGGGTTTTATTTTTGTGCGATTTGCTTTAACTAGAGGCGCTTGAGCGCCTGTATCGCTCCACAGGCCTTATATTTCTATAATGGCGAAAAGAAGTTTTTAACAATTACCATTCAATCCTGCATTTTAGCTCACTGAAGAAAAAAGGTATGGAAAAAACTTGTGAGAAAAGAAGAAAAAAATGGTAACCAGCATTTTCTTAGTTTCCCACAATAATTTCTATCCTTTTTTATATATGTCTTACTAATTTGAAGAAATGTTGTCTGCAACAGTCCTTTCACAAACCATTTTGGGTGGGGAAACATCAAAATATGGAAAATATGTCTTTCTCAGGGTCGTTAAAAGTTGTGATTGTGTGGTAAAGGGGTAATCTAAAAGAACAGCTAGGAGGGCAAATGAATGAATGTTATAGCAATATAGATCAACTTACATCAATACACCAGATAGAATGAAATATGCTGGCATACAATGAACACCTAATCCCTAATAATCAACTTTTCACAGTCATTGTTAGAATGTCTTCTGTGGCAAACAACACAAAATGGTCTACAAATGCATTTACATAAATCAAATATCCTGCTCCAGGGCACAGATTAATTCTGGTGTACTGAAGTTGCGGGATCAGTTTGACTGGATAACATTAATGCCTTATCACAAATGTAAAGCCCTGTCCCACTTTGTACCAGGTCACCAGGATTTACACCCCTTCTGTCCACTCTGCATTTACTCATTAGTAGGTCAACAAACCTTTACCAGAACTAATAAAAGTGCAGAGGTTCCCTTGTTCTATATCAAAAGGATTATAAAGTACCTACAACATGGGGGTTTTGTTATTAAAATACTTTTTTCTTTTTTATCTTGGCATGGTTACTCAGGCTTAGTAATAAGGCAAAATTGAAAAGCTCAAGTTGTGAAAGGTGCTCAAGCTTTTATCTTATTTATGGCCAGTGATATTTTATTACTAGTACTAACTAACAGCATATCATTGGAGTAAATTGTGATCTTAATACCAAGGAAAATGTGTGGGCTTAAATAGGACAGCCCTGACTAGGTCAAGTCAATCCAATTTTCTTCCTTTTTCTTTGTTAGTCGATAAAACTAACACAATAAATAGTTTTGGAGAAGAACATTTTTTTGAAATATAAGCCTTGTCTATAAAAAAATGTGTTTTTTGGTGTATCATTTTTTTAAAAGGAATTTGGTATACAACCACCATAGAAACAATTTGGCAGACAACCACCATAGGAACTTACCTGCAAAACAACAATGAAATCCAATGAATAGTTTTAGAGAAGAAATTTTTCAGAGATTTTACTTTATACCATAAAAGGAAAATGAGTCTCCCATAAAAGCCATGTTTTTTGACAGATCATTTTTTTTAAAGGAATTCTGTAAACCTGTATCCAAGGAACATTCCTGCAAAATAATAATGCTATCCAAATAGCGGTTTGGGAGAAGATTTTTAAAGGTTTTTTACTTTGGTTGCCATGGCAACCAGAATTCTTCATGGAACACAATTATTTGAAGGAATTTGAAAGAGGACCACCAAAGGAACATTCCTGTGAAATTTGGTAAAAATCCAGTCAATAGTTTCTGAGGAGAAGTTTTTTAAAGAAAAAGTTTACGGACGCACGCACAGACGAACGGACGGACGCACGACGGACACAACGCCATGACAATAGCTCGCTGGCCTTCGGCCAGTGGAGCTAAAAATTGTATGTCTACATTTTTTGTAATTAATAGGAAGCTAATGTTGCCTTGTTTAAACATGCATGGTGAGGTTGTGGTTTGGTTGCTTTTCAAGTGCTTAGGCCAGATCTCATTAATGCAGTTCGAAAGAAGTGCCCACACATGTCTCTGGACAGAAAAATTCTACATCAGGAGCACAGAGCAGAATCTACACAGCTTGAGATTAGTTTACTTGGTTTTGAAGTATTGGATCATCCGCCATACAGTCCAGATTTGGCTCCCATGGATTTCCGTTTTTTCCCCCAAGTTGAAGGCGAGTTTTCGTGGAAAGCGATTCGATTCAGCAGATGAACTTACAAAACAGACTCAAATTGTTGTATCATCACCAACTGAGGACCAGCACATTGAAACTTACAACAAATGGGTGACCAGACATAAAATGCATAGATATTGCTGGTGACTATGTTGAGAAAGTGCGATGATGGCTTGATGTTCACGACGCTTGATGATTATGCGATGTCCTATTGACTTCAGCATGCCCTGGGTACCTCTAACATACTCATTTGAAATAGACATAATTTTCATGTGATGTAGAGCATCGTTTTGGTTTTCATAGAATTTATAGAAGAGACGTTGAAGTTTAAGTAGGTATAAAATTCTTTGTAATACTGAGAATATTGTGTGATTTATAACAAAATTCTACGAACTTTCGGAACAACCCTCGTATAATTACCTATAGGAATATGACCAGAGAAAGGTTCATCTTCTGTATCTGGATCTTTTGCCTGTGAAACTGTTTGCTGAAAGAAGATACAAATGTCAGAAAATAAATCAAGATCTGCTTAAAAGTAATGGTCATAAATTTCACAAACTTGTACAAGTAGTAAGCAGAGCTCCAGAGAAGAGGGAGTGATGACTGATGGTATTCTAAATCCATTATTTCTCTTTCAAACCCTATGTTGTGAGTAGTAATTAGAATCATCTTGGTGAGACAATTCTAATGTGTACCCATAACATTGGGTTTAGTTGAGAATAATCAATATTTTCAATTCTGAAATCAAAATCACTCCATCTCTCTGCAGCTGTGAGTAAGCAATCTGTGCTTTAGCCTACCTAAGTTTATGCAGTTTTAGGACCACTGCAATATGAATGTTCCACTGCCAGGTTATACAGCTGAACAACATGTCTTATACATGTCTTTTAGGCTAGAAAAGGTGAAGTTTGTCAAGAAACAAGGGCTTGTAGAAGGCTGTCAGGGAAAACAATATCTATAATGTAAATATTCAACTGATACCTTATGTGTGTGTGTGTTATTTGACTATGATCAAAGTACACCTCCCCTAATTAAATGCCCTATTTTTTGTTATTCTGGTATTCTGGTGCTGCTGTCACCAGAGGGCAAATGGCTGCCGTGACACTCATCCGTCCTTTTCGATGCGCTTCAAGGAACTGAGGATAATTGACTCGGAGCTTTTCATTTCTATTGTTCAAGACCCGTCCGACGAATCACCGAAATACTGAAATAACACCGAAACACCGAAATACCCTGATTTTTATTATCATTGAGTTCAGATAGCTGATATAAGTATGAAGGATTTTTCTTTCCCTTTTTTAACAGAACATGCTTTATCAAAGTATTAATCATTATTTAGAAGAATGATGTTGTTAAAATGCACTGATCATTGATTTACATGGAGAACAATCACCAAAACACTTGCGTTTCTGGTCTATTTCACACCGATATACCCAATCTTGATTACACCAATCTAGACTAAGGAACTATCAGTAAGACACTATCACTTATATTTATTATTTCTTGGTAAGATTAACAAACACATACACACACACAAAAACAGAGTGGGCTAATGCACTTCATTTGCAAACGAAGTAGACCCAAAATCAAACATGATGTAGGTCTCTGATACATCGAAACACACAAGTAACTAGGCAAGTTCTGTTCTGTTCTTTTAAAGTGAAGCAATCATAATTGAACATGTTCGGCTGATATAATCCAACTTCTTTGATGTGCTAATTTTTCACTGTTATTTTCAAAGTGACAAAGTTATTATTCATAATCTTATCGGCAGATTTATAATTTTCTTATCAATTTATGCTTTGTAACGTGATTAACCACAGATTCAAAATGGCTGCCGGTTTTCTAATTTGGTGATTTTCTGATTTCATCTGCCCAATATAAAAATGGAAACTGTTTTTTTTAGCATACTTATGGATAAACATCGGACACATCAACGTTGTATAAAAGCTACTGAAGCAAGACTGCGGGCATAGAATCCCTGAATCGACAAACTTTACTACGTCCAGCGGGTATTTCATTGGACAAATTTACAGTAGTGTTTCAGGCAGGCTATTCCGGTGCACTTCTTCATGGCGGGCCTCAACTGTTATTATGTCCTTTGGTTTCAAATTAACCATCCTTCATCAACACAACTACATCTTGTGTCAAAAACGATTACTTTATTTATTTGAACTTGATAATTAAACGAAAAAAAATCGCAGTATTTCGGTGTTTCGGTGTTATTTCGGTATTTCGGTGATTCCTCGGACCTGTTCAAAACAGTTCCTTCTTGTGATAGTAAACATTTTTGTTGAGTTTTGGTGCATATGATGATTTTTAGTTCTCTACTTATGAGCTGTTCCATAGATATTGAAAATCACAAAATGAGGGCATGTTTTTCCATATGCCATTTCAGCTTCCAGCATGAGATTGAAAGGTGAAATATGTCATTACTGTAGAATATGCATGATTCAGACAGAATTTATGGTTTTATATGCATTTAAATGTGATTTTTTTATTTATAAAATATTTTTGGTTATCAGTACTTCATTGAGATATGCATAGGGTAAAATTGTCAATTTAGTCCAGTGAAAACTGGTAAGGCCACCATAAATTCCTCATTGGTGTCCGTGGTTGTGAGTGGTGTCCGAGGTTGTGAGTGGTGTCCGAGGTTGTGAGGTAGAGCGTCGGCCTTGTAATCAAAAGGTCCTGAGTTCGATACCTGGGAGCGGATGTCAACTTTGGGACTGTTCATTGGCCCACACATTCAGCGCGAGTACTGGTGTAGTTTCCAGGAAGCAGAATCGAGAGAGATTAGTATAAGTTGTAAGAACTTGTTTCTCAATCGATGTAAAATAATTATGTTTAAACTGATGTTCTTGTTTTTATCCACCGACCAAATTTGGCCTTATTTAACAGATACTTTATGCAAGCAATTACTGGACTGAGAAGGAATTCAATGAGACTCAGTTGTATTCAGTGGCACTGGGTCACATGGATTCAGTAGAATTTCATTTAACTGGAAACACTGTGTCTGTTACAGTAGGTTATCCCTTCGAGAAAAAAGTGTTGTTGTCTACGGCTTCCAGTCATTTTGTACCTAGGCCATTTTGTACCTAGGTCATTTCGTACGATTTTGGTCATTTCGTACCGGGTCCCTATAAACTCAGAAACGGAACCGAAACGAAACGGAACGAAACGCAACGAAACGTTACGAAACTGAACGAAACGCAACAAAACGGAACGAAACGAAACGAAATGGAACGAAACGGAACCAGACCCAACGAAACGAAATAGAACAAAATGAAGCAGAAGTAAAACCTGAATTAGTTTTTTTCTTTTAAATCATCTTCCTCTTGATTGCAATTAATGCAAATAGGTAAATATTAAAATTTGATAGCAGCTGTACGCACGAAGATCAGGTTATTGCAATGAATCTGTATTATTGTTCACTTTGTCATGGAAATAAATCATCATTAAAATGTTCTTCAATTATAGAGAAACTGTCAGTGAAGCAATTACGTCGCTGCTCAGGCAAAGCTCTATAATTGCGATGGCGGCGCGTCAGAACCGAGCCAATGTGCGGGCGACGTCTGAGAAAACCGTTATCAGCTAAACAATCCCGGGGATAACAGCAGCTGTAACTGTTGCTCGTAGGTCTCGTAGGTACTGATTAACGATATATTGGTCTTAGGCTCGAGTCGTAACGCGCCGTCTGCCGCTACTTGTAAGTCTTTTGCACTTCAGGTTTGCACAAATCGCTGCAGATGGCTGCTGAATGCTTGCGCGAATGCACCAACATGAACTGCAACCTCTGTAGTAGGTAGCCCAGCCTCCAGCATACCTATGACTCTTTCTGGTAAATTTTCTTTTAAGTCTCGGCATCGATATTTCTGATCAGTATGTGGACTGGTTATGTCTATTCCTTACATCCACCGAAACTCGAATTTGCCTTAGATAGCCACCAGGTCTTTTAGCTAGGAATTATCTGCCCAATTTTGCAAACTATGAACGGTTTTAAATATTACCACACGTGTAAACATAACGTATATAATATTTATGTACGTCTCAAAGGTAACATTGAAAACTCTGCACATACTTTACGAAAGTTTTTTTTGTTTAGTATATACAAAAATCGTTGGTCCTGGAGCAGCTGCGACATTCGCGGTCTTCGTTTGATAACGGTGTTTATCCTTAATTATAACATGTATTATCATTTTTTAAGACGTGAACATTGTGAGTTCCTTCGATGTTGGGGGAAAAAGGGTTTGGGTTCTAGTTCAGTCAGTTCCCGATTTTCTTAAAGTAACAATAGCTGCCAAAAGTAAACAAAGCAGGTATTGAAATACATTTAGATTTAAATCGTATCATTCAAAAGTATGGAAATTATTGTGAAAATGACAATCTGATATTGTACAGTTGGTCAAGGTGTTAGTCGCCGGCAGAGAAGCTAATTTCAAAACCAGGTTAAAAGTTGCCAGGTTACTCCATCTTTTGTTTACTTTTTTCCTGATTTTAAAATTCATTTTTCTGCCAGTGACTAACAACTGGACTTACCATACAATAACAGATTGCCATCCTCACAATATTTTCCATACTTTTGAATTGGTATGATTTAAATTTCAAATGTATATTAATTAACACCAGCATTGTGTTTTTGGCTGCTGGTGGGCCATTAACTCATATAATTTTCACATAGACAGCAATTTAGCATAAGAAGAGTGAATTTTTTCCTCGATATTTTCATAATAATCAATACAGTGTCATAGTTTTCTTTCAAAGAAAACAATAACCTTAGTGTTGTCGTGCGAATAATAATTATTATCCTTATCCGCTGTATGTCGTGCGGTAAGGTTTCTTACCCGCCAGACAGCGGTGTAACCTACTTAACCCTTGGGCTGCTAAGCGCGACTCACGGACCTTTTGCAGACAGTGTAGATAAAGATCAGACTGCACAGAATGTGCAGTCTGATCTTGGATCTACGTTGTCCGATAGGGAGATACTTTTCTCCCTAAAATACCTTTGAAATTTATAGCAAAATTTGGGTTTTTAATATATGCTTGAAAGTGTCATTTTCAAGGATTTAGCGGGGTAAGGGTTAACATTTTCAGATGACTTTAAGATAGGCTACTGCTTACAGTCAGATCCTGTGCGAATGTTCGGATTCATTTGTATACATGCTGTACATTTATTTGTAACAAAGTAGTGCCTTTGAAACTGAAGATGATTTCTTCTAGACTGAATTTATCTCCCTCTGCCAGTGTAGCCATTCACCTTTAACGAACAGACCTACTCATTTTCTCTTTTCAGGCCTGAATCCATCTCTGTATCTTACAGGTTCTGCCGAGACGTTCATTACATTGATTTATCATTATGAGGAAAATGTACAAATGAAAAAGAAAAATCTGTGGGGACTCTATATACTGGCAAGGGTCGACTGAAAGCATTTTGAAGGGTTGATTAATTGATTGATTGTATGGTGTTTAACGCCGTTTTCAACATTATTTCAGTTATATCGCGGCGGCCAGTGCACCTATCCATGCTTTCCTGGAGTTTCTTTCGCCAGTACTCCGCACAATTTTCTATCCAAGCCACTGGCTGCTTTCCCACATGGGCATTGTCCAAACAGTGGTCAGCAGTGAGAGAGGAATGAATCCTGTCGCAATGACTATCAACAATCCTCGGAAAGAAATTGGCCAAGTCCTCCTGTTCTCAAGTCCTGTACGCTACCAACTGAGCTACGGGACTCGGCACATCTTGAAGGGCATCGACTAAAATCCTCAAAGGTATTCACGGCATAATATGGTGTTCGTGCGAAATATGACGGCTGCCTGCGAGAGTGATATAATATCAAAATGAAACTGATTAATTGGATGATGTTTAAGGCCGTTTTCAACATTATTTCAGATATATCGCAGTGGCCGGTGCACCTATTTATGCTTTCCTGGAGTTTCTTTTGACAGTAATACGCACAATATTCTTTAGAAGCCACTGGCTGCTTACCCACATAAACATCGTCGAAAAAATGGTCACTGTGACAGTGGAATGAATCCTGTCGCAATGATTGTCATCAATCCTTGGAAAGAAATTAGCCGAGCACCGAACCAGCGACCCCCTGTTCTCAAGTCCTATACGTTACCAACTGAGCTACAGGGGCTGGGTACCAAAATGAAAGAAGAACAGAATAGAAAGAAAATATAATCCCATTCCGTCCAAAATCTTGCATCAAATATATTGGAGTTTGCGCAATTTTCCCAAACACAGGTCCTGGTAACGGTTGTCGTTTAGATTATCTAATTCTGATTCTGACTAGGTTTTCAAACCAGCAAATCACGCACGAGATGACGCAAAATTTCAGTTGTTTCTGTGTGCTCTCCACATAAAAGGTGGGATAATCCAAGAAGAATGATACAAAAGAAATATAATAAACTGAGAAAAAAATATAGTGGAATATTGCTAGATTTCGTTCTATTTCGTTTCGTTTCCTTGGGTCTGGTTCCGTTTCGTTCCATTTCGTTTCGTTCTGTTGCGTTTCGTTCCGTTTCGTAACGTTTTGTTCCGTTTCGTTGCGTTTCGTTATGTTTCGTTTCGGTTCTGTTTCTAAGTTTATAGGGACCCATTTCGTACCCACTTGATTTTTCATTTTGGTCATTTCGTACCCACTTTGGTCAATTCGTACCCACTTTGGTCATTTCATACCCACTCTGGTTATTTCGTAGCTAGTATCTAATTTTTATTTTGGTCATTTCGTACCTAGTTTTAATTCCCATTCGGCCATGATTTTGTATCTTCTGTGGTCATTTTCCACCGAGTTTTGCCCCTTATTTTGATAATTACAATATTTCTTTTAAAACTAACATTGGATGGCTCATTTAGTCTTTTGGAATTTTCCACTGACATTTCTCTTCAAAGGTAGTTCTTCAATCATTGACCAGTACCTAGCTAAGTTGTGAATCGGTATTGATGAAACCTTAGAACTACGTTTCTTAAAAAAAAAAAAAAAAAATTCTACGATCAGGGAACGTATAACGTTGACTTGGCTACCTTTGGAAGGAGGTTCAGAGTTTGAATATTGACTCAGATTTTACTGGTAGATTACATTCTGACAGACATTTTTACCTCCACCACTGCATCCATAGTAGACAGCGACTACAGGGGATAATTTTCTTGTGCCGGTAAAAAAAGCGATTATTGCACGGCGATATCACGAAAAGTGAACCACACAAACAACAGAACTTACTGCCATTTCACCTGTCTATCCATGTAATCATTAAGCAGGTTTTAAAAAAATAAATTAGCCATTTATCAGTCGACATAATAAAAGACTTGTCCATATTGAAAGTCTTTTGCAGAAGACAAATTTGCCATGAATCAAAAGATGGGATTGTGGGAAAAGGAGAAAATACCATGGTCGCCACCCCATTTCCTATTTACCAAATTCAGAACGGTTGTATAAAACGATGGTAAAAACTAGAATCGTCTATAAAACCGAATCCTTTATGAGCTATAGAGGACAATGAACGTGCACTGCAGTCTGATCTTGGATCCACAGTCAGACACAACTTGAACATTACTGGTAAAATGAACTTTGAGATCACACAGTTTGTGTTTTTACATCATGTAAATTGATTTTTCTTTCACTTTACTTTTAAACTGAATCTTTAGACGTCCACAAACTTATATATATGTACTAACTTGCCTACATTGGATGCATTTTGGAGACGAAAAAAATAATTTGGATCAAAAGACGAGATTGTTCTTGAGAGGCTAGTTTGGTGAACAAGTTTAGTTTATTTTCTATTGGTACATATAGGCCACCGGCCCATCATACAAAAGCATATATACATTTATAAACCTTGACAGAGTTGCCAATTAAAATATGTTTGTATGTATTTGAGAGTACAAATATGTACAGATGCACATAAGGTTCTTTCTCACAATGCCAACAGCAGAAGATCTAACATAATCCAGACTGTGAGCAATACAATACAATACAATACAATACAATATTTTATTGGTGACTTAGGCCTCCGGCCCATTACACATGAAAATAACAGCATAATACATATACAACACCAGGAATAAACATACGAATACAAAGGTAAATTTTACATATAATACAATACAATTACTAGAAAACATGCTAGAAAACATTGTCACCAGCAGTTTTTCCTTGTCCAGAAGAAGCTACTAAGGACTGTAAAAATTAAGGTCTGGGTGAAAAGAATGTGCAGTCTGATCTTAAACCACAATTCGAGATAGGTAACGTGACATTTTCCCTGTAAAAGCACCCTTTCATCACACAGTTTTTTTGTTTTTAAAAGTTACTGGAAATGTTCATTTAATCACTGCCACTGTCAGTTGGCATATAGCGTGGAGCAGGCTTTCAGACGGTGGATAGCAGATATTTTACTCTCCCTGTACATGATTCCAGTACTGAAACAAGGTTGTTATCGGCGGTCTGGCAATGGCCGTACCGCATTTTCGGCTGAATATGGTATTGACCGTACCGCTCGCTAATGACTTAGATTGAAAAAAAATCTCCCCACTTGCTTTCTTCTCTGGCAGCGTCAAAGCTCCTTCTCAGATACTAATGTGGCTTAAATCTTTATGCCCGCGATTCGTTAATTCTTGTTAAAATAATAACTCGCAGACTTACAGGAAAAAAGATCAAATCAGCGCCAATACCCCAATATGCATGCAATGGGTGAAAAGCAAGACTACTGCCCAACGGAAATACCATGTAATCGTCCAACGGAAATAAAATACCATATATCACGATCTACGCCGTGTTTAAAGCACTTGGAGAAAGTTTAAAAATTGTGGTTAGAAAAACACTAAAAAAAAAAAACATTTTCACAGGGATAATTCAATACTGCCATGAGATAATCCGCATAAAATTACTATGAAGATTCAATGAGAACAAAAATGGAACAAAATGACCGCAGTGTATGTACATGGCTAAGGTGAAATTAGCAACATAGTGTCAACACCTGTGTTAGAAACCATCTTCACACTTTCCTATTTGATGATAAGACGGTGGCACGCACAAAGGGAATCACAATGCTACATGAATTGACCGATGGTTTAAGACTGTAAATACCATGCTTTTGACATCAACATTTCACACCTGTGCATTTTTTTTTTGTATGATCAAATCGGGAAGTGAAAAGTAGGTATAAACATTTCTATGAAAAGCAGGCAAATGAAGTCAACAACATGGAAAACACTACAGGAAGGTAACTGACAGAATTTGCACAAAATAAAGATGAAATATTACACCGGCTGGGGGAGGGGGCTTATATAATAAAGGATACCTGGTAATAAAATTAAAAAATGTTGCATGTAAAAATCATATTAATTTGGCCTTGCAAAGTTAAATGAACAGGATTTAAGTAAATCAGTAAACTTATTGCGACTAGAGGAAAATTGGAATAAGTTTCGATATAGCAGTAGACGTAAGGGTAGGAAATGCAAAAAGTGTAGACAAAACTAGCAAATACATAAAAGTTAGATACAGCTCAAAAACATAAAAATTAGGTACAGCTGAGTACCAGATGACCACAGTGGACTCGTAACCATGGTAACATATGCTGTATATAAACAGGTGCACAAAATACCAGGAAACATTTAAAGAAAAATCGGAATTTATCAAAAGGATGACAGGGTACGAAATGACCAGATAAAAGTCATTTCGTACCAATTAGAGAGTTCAAAATAGAGAAATAGCTACTAAATGACCTGGGTACGAAATGGTTGCCACTAGGCATGAAATGACCAAAGAAGTGGGTACGAAATGACCAAAATCGTACGAAATGACTTGGGTACGAAATGACCTAGGTACGAAATGACCGGTTACCGTTGTCAACCTCCCCATGCCTATAGATTCCCTGGCTGTAAACGACCAAGCTGTCCCTACCCTTTGCTGTTTCAGAGGCAAAGGAAATTTTTACACCTTTATATTTTTCTTTTCATTCTATAACAAAAACACTTAGACCACTGCCCTTTTAAATCCATAAAATCCGAAATATGTTCTATCCGAATTGTAAGGGTCTCCCTAAACAGCGTCTACAAGCGTCCACAAGCGTCTACAAATGTCTACAAGTGTCTAGCAGTTTTTATAAACTATATTAACATAAAAAAAATATGAATTTAAATTGATTTATTTCAAATCCTACCCCCACAACTATAATTTTTTACATTTATAACGGTGTTTTACTTTGATCTACACAAGCTGTAAGCCAATGTGTGTACAATTTACTTAGATGTAAAGAGCACTTCACATGCAGAGAATTAATTTCCCTTCATGTCATAAAATTTGACAAGACAGAATCCGTACGGTTATGAAATGAATTTAGATGGTAATTGCTGTACATCTTTGTAGAAAAACATAAATTTGTTCAAGAGTGGGTTTGGACTACATAAAACATGAGGGGTGCATTTCTCACAGAGTATGAATTCTAACTTGCACCTTATAAAAACTCGAAATTCATATATAAAAAATTTTGATTATTTGCAACAAGCAAATAATTACACGTAAGTCATCAGAGCATAGGTTTTACGAAAAGACTCGGGTTGAGAAACTATTATGTTTTCTAATGTGAAAAAAAAAAAATGTTTTATTCGTAAACACTTCTAAGCTTGTGGACGCTCACGTGAAATTGCTGCTATTTTAAGCGTCTACAGTGTGGTCATTCTGTATGCGTTCAGATATGCTTTTTTTTTTTGTATTTCTGACATCAACTTAATTATGAAATGACTTTATTGCCGCAATAAATTAATAATGAAGATGAAAATTGTTTAATTTTGCTGTAGACACTTGTAGAAACTTTGTAGACGCTTGTAGACGCTCTTTAGGGAGACCGGAATTGTAAGCAAGATTGATAAACAAAACAAACCTTTGGCCGAACAAAGGCTGTTGCGTTTTGGTCGCTATCTGGATACAAATTTTCCAAAGAAACTTTACTCTTGTATACAGAGTATAAATTTCTTGAGGAGTTTTGACCTATTAAAGTTTTACAATTAAAAGCTGTTCCAAACGCACGACGTAACATTCTGTCCTCCGCTGTCAACATAAATTGATTACCTCCCTTGATGTAGCTTTCATACAAATATGATATCAGCTACGGATCCAGCTAACGGTCAGGCATGTGGCTGGTCTCCTGCTCGCATTAGCTATTTTCTTGGTCTGTCCTGTCTGCAAGGCTTTTCTTATAGGTAAAACGTAACACTACACTTTCCACCCCTTAAAATGATAGAAAATGATAGTTATCAGTTTGAAAAAGTCTGACATTTTCTAGTCTATACACGTTTTTAGATTTTAGGAATAAATTGTGTATTTGGAACCGGTATTAGTACGGTAGAGTGGCCGAGCGGTCTAAGGCGCTGGTTTAAGGCACCAGTCTCTTCGGAGGCGTGGGTTCGAATCCCACCTCTGCCACAGATATTTTTATTGGTTTTTAACTTTGAAATTTTCCTCTGGACATACACTCGTACGAAAAAGAAAATGTGCACCTGGGTAAAGATTTTTTTTTTTTATCCTTCAAAAGCAAAAATAGACATTTGGTATCACAACGTGCAAAAATTTATCGCCTACACAATGTTTTGCTTTTAATTGAAGTTTGATAATAATCGGAATATTGGTTTACTAGTAATTAACCGGTTGGACTGAAATGTAAAATTTGTAGATTTGTTATGTTTTGTAGCTGCTCCTTCTTTGTTTGCCCTCAGATATTTTGTAAAGTCACAGCATCTGAACATTTATGGCCTCCTCGTCTTCCTTGACGCATGGACGTCTTATGACGTAGTCTGGAATTACGTTCAACTCATGGACTAAGGCCGCAGACAGATTCCTGATTGTTGATAATGATGGACTTTCCTTGTTCTCCGACCAACCAAACCCCATTGAAGTAAACAGGAGAGCAAGCCGGCCAAGGTCAGACGTTAACGTTTTGTCTACTGAGATATTTCCCGACGAGAAGGCTGCAAGAGATACAGATTAACCCTTTACCGCAAATGCCACCTTTTAACGACCCTGGAAAAGAAATATTTTGAAAACATTGTGAGAAAAGGAGAAAATGCTGGTAACCAGCATTTTCTCCTTTTCCCACAATGTCTTCTACCCTGCCAAAGAAAAATTGCACCATTTTAGCCACACTGAAATTGTCGTCTGCAAATGCTTTCAGTTTGGACAAGGTTAAAATTTTGTCGTCTGGTAAAGGGTTAATTTAATAATTACTCTACATAATGTTATATCTCTAGGCAAAAAAGCAGTTTCAAAAATCTTTACATATCTGCCACTTATCATTTTCAGCCCTACTGTATTCGAACATAGAACAATGTTTTGAATATTATCAAATTTTAGTGAAACGTAAAACATCGGGTAGCTAATCTATTTTTGCACATTTTGATACCAAATTGGCCTATACTTTGCTTTCGCGTGAGAGTACTTCAATTTTTTTTAGTTTGTAAATATTCATTTGGACAGTTTGTCGCTGCTGTTAACCCTTTACCACACAGTCCCGAGTTTTAACGACTTTGAGAGAGATGTCTTGAAAACGTTGTGTGAGAAAGAGAAAATGCTGCCAAACAGCATTTTCCGTTTTCCCCCACAATGTTTCCGCCCGTCCACGTAGCTCAGTGGTTAGCGTATCTGACTCGTGACTGTTGGTTGCGAGTTCAATATCCGGTTGAGGCGAACTTTCTTTACGGCGATTTTTCGCCTCTCACCTCTGATGTATGTGAGAAAAGTAGTCAGTGGCTTTGGAAAGAAAGGTGTGTCAGTACTGGTGTGAGAAAGCCAGGAAACACATGGGTGTGTCACTGACCGCCATGGTATGACCTTAGCTGTTAAAGTGGCGTTAAACTTCAATAGAAACCAAACCAAACCCACAATATTTTCCACCCTATCAAAGACAAATCAATCATTTGAGCCACATTTAAATTGTCGTATGCAAATGGTTTGGACATGTCGACTTTTTTGTCATTCGGTATTTAAAAAGCTGATACTATGAGAGACAAACAGGAAAACATTTGGAGAAACGGGAAAGCTCTTGATTGTCAAAAAATTATTGTATGGAAAATACATGTACTAGGGAAAAAGTAGCAATTGCTCGCTGAAAGCAACTGCTATGTCTATTTGTTTTTATTTCTTTCTTGTTGTGGTAATGGGTAATAGTGACTTAACCCATTAGGCTGCAGGGCGCGATTCACTGATCATTTGCAGACAGTGTACATTAGCACAGAACGTGTAGTCTGATTTTGGATCTACACTGCCCGATGATAAGGAGATATCTCTCCTTAACCCTTTACCACACAATCCCGACTTTTAACGACCTGAGGACTGAAAGCTTTTTGAAAACATTGTGGGAAAAGGAGAAAACGCTGGTAACTAGCATTTTCTCCTTTTCCCACAATGTTTTCTTCTCCTCCCAAAACAATTTTCAATTTTTGAGAAACATTTATTTTGTCGTTTGCTAAAGCTTTCAATTTGGACCGGTCTGAAATTTTGTCGTTTGGTAAAGAGTTAAAAAAGCTTTTGAAACAGGAAAATTTAGGCTTTTTTCTATCGGCTTGGAGTACTGGTAACAGAGACTCCAGGAAAGCATGGATAGGTGCACTGGCCGCCGCGATATAACTGAAATAATGTTGAAAACGGCGTTAAACACCATACAATCAATCAATCAGTCTATCGGCTTGAAAGTTTCATTTCTTTTATTTAGCATTATAAGGATTAAGGGCTTCTCCGAGAAGCTTGTCCTAGACAGTAGCCTTTAGATTACGATCACGCTAACTCGTTATTCAGGGCAATAAACTCCGTCTGTTCTTTCATTTTTTTCCTCTTGTCACATTTGATTTATGCCCCAGTGCCGTTTTGTAGATTTTATGGTACTTTGTAGCCTTTTTATGATTTTGTAAAATGACAGAATTGTCAAAAATCTTTTTTCTTCGTTTGTCTTGAGTTATTTTAGACCGGGGTACGCCACAAAGGATGTTATTAGCTCTTTTTCCGTTATGCACGACCACGCATACTCTATGACTTGTGGAGTCTGTAGATTGGCATCAGCTTTCAAATATGTCCAATTCGATCTTGATCTACAATGTGCGTAACTCAAACAATGGCTAGTTTACGTCGTATAATCACCAAATTCCAGTAAATTTAAAGAGATGGTGGTAGATCTAGTAAGCAATATGAGCGGCGCTCTGGCAAAAGAGAGTTAAATGCATCCCCGTGATGCATTATACCAAGCTAGTCACCACATAATTATACATGGATCCATAAAATTCATTTTGTCTAACAACGTAATGAATAATGAGATAGATTAGTCCTTTGACGAGTAGAAAATTGAAGAATGTCAAAAAGTTTCGACCAAGGCGCAGGCTGACCTGGTTGATACTTTTTTGCAGATGCATTAAACTGCCTTTCCACAGAGAGTGACTTAGTTAAACTCGAATTTTGTCATAAGCAGCGATCAATATTTCTTGTTTCCTATTCAGTCAATGATTAGATAACTGGATAATGCAGAATCATGTGAACATTTCATTCGTCCTGTCTGCAGATGGGCGAAATTAGAAAAAAGAAAAAGGTTAATGAGTCGCAGCTCGAAACTGTCTCTTGTAAAAGATCGGACCGAAGAATGGGACAAAAATGGCGACATTCTTAAAACAGTAACAATACCTCGATCAGAATAATCAAAGTATCGAAACCTGTATCGATCTCGAATATAGGTATAACAAAGAAACACAGTGATGAATTCCAAATTTCGATGGCGGTGTCCGGGGTTATAAGGTAGGGCGTTGGCCTCGTAACCATAAGGTCCCGAGTTCGATACCCGGGAGCGGGTGTCTACTTTGGGACCATTCACTGGCGCTCAAATTCGGTGCGATTAGACTCTCTTGCACCACGGATCATTCCCATTCACCTCTGTAGTTGGCTCAGAAAGTAGTCCGTCATCACGTGATATTTTCGTCACATGACCATAACTCAAAATGGCGACACAAACGCAGGTGAAAGAAAGACCAATCGATTGTTTTGTGTGCTGTTCAAACAGCATACGGCCAATCAGACTAAGTGGTAGGAAATGTGAAAAAGAGGGATTTTCTGAAAAGCTTAAATGTCTTTTAAAGGACGATAACTTTTTTTTTTTTAATTTTGTTTAAATTGTCATCATTCATGGGCGCAGCCATTTTTTTTTTTACAATTGGCGTAAGATTCTGATCAGTAAAGAAGCTTGAAAAAATAGTTCCATTGTATACAGGTAAATTCATCAGTTTGAATGCACCTATAATGTATCCGGAATAATATTTCCTTTGTCTACTTTATTATGTTACACATGAAACAGTTAAACAGTAACAAAACATGTTTTCTTCAGTTTGACTCTTTTCGGAAGATTCTTGTCATTTAGCCCGTTGCAGAGATGTATGGTGAGAGTAACGAACGACAACTCTGCTCGGAGATTGGTGCGATTACTGGTGTAGTTTCCGGAAACAGAATCGAGAGAGATTGACTATATAAGTTGCAAGAACTTGTTTCTCAATCGGTGTAAAATAAATATATTTAAACTAGTTCCAAAATGCCCATGTTTGCTTATTGGAAGAAAAGGCAGTTCTTATCCCAGGATTGTTTTCTCTTTCCCGGAGCTGTACAAACATTGGGGAAAACTGTGATTTTGAAGGAAATGATAATTTCAACGGGATTCTTTGTTTTCTCATTATCGGTTAAACAATCCAAGGCAAGTAGCTAGCCCATCTAAATACGCAAAGAAGACAAATTTACAGGAAAGTAAAAAAAAAAAAAATGAAACTCTTCTTTTTTAACTCGTTACCAAACGGCAGAAATTTGGAGTCGTCCAAACTGACAGCATTTGCAGACAATTCAAATGTGGCTAGTACTATGAGGCTTGGCTGTGAAAGGGTAGAAAACATTTTGGGGAAAAACAGAAAATGTTAGTTACCAGCATTTTCTTCTTTTCCCACAGTGTCTTCAAAAGTCCTTTTCTTTGGGTTCGTTAAAACTCGGGTTTGTGTGGTAAAGAGTTAACTTCGACAGATAACATTTTGGAGAATAAATGAGCAACTGCTTCTGCCCCTCCCCTTAACCAGCTAAACAAGTCACATGAAACTTTCAAGCCGATAGTAAAAACCCAAATGTTGCTATTGCAAAGTTATTTTTGGGGGAAGAAAATCTCCTAATCGGACAGTGTAGATCCAAGATCAGGGTCCGTATTCACCAACCATTCTTAAGAACATTCTTAGTCTTGTCCTTAAGAAATTTCTAAATTTAAAAGTAACACAACTTTTGATTGGCTAAACCAAATGGTTTAGCCAATCAAAAGTTGTGTTACTTTCCAAATCTAGAATTAGACAAAGAATGTTCTTAAGAATGGTTGGTGAATACGAACCCAGGCTACACATTCTGTGCTGTCTGATCTTGAATCTACACTGTCCTCAAAAGATCCTTGGGTAGTGCTTAGCAGCCTTAGGGTTAAATCTCAGTGGTAACCCCTTTCGCAACATGAGGAAGGGGAGATCAAAGGGGGGGGGGGCGGTGGTGGAAACCAAGATAAAATTTAAATCTGTATGGATTGTAATAAAGCTCGTAATAATATTATAAATATTTGCTTCAGATTAATGTTGAATAAGAAGTAAATTGTTGGCTGTACATCTGTCATTATGTCTGTGTGACATTTTGTCTGCAGCCTGTCCACACACCTCTCTCCTCCCTCCCTGCCTCCCTCCCTCTCTCTCTCTCTCTCTCTGCAGTGTCCGTGGTTGTGGGGTAGAGCGTCGAACTTGTAACCAGAAGGACCTGAGTTCGATACCCTGGAGTGGGTTTCAACTTCGGGGCTGTTCATTGGCCCACATTTTCGGCGCGAGTACTGGTGTAGTTTCCAGGAAGGAGAATCGAGAGAGATTAGTACAAGTTGCAAGAACCTGTTTCTCAATCGATGTGAAATAAATATGAGCCATGCTCTGTGAAAAGGGGGCTTACTGCGTCTGCGAAAAGTATCGACCCAGGTCAGTCTACGCCGAAACTTATAGCTATTGGTCAATTTTCTGTATGCCTAAGGACCATTCTACCCTGATTGAGTCGGTTGCCAAAAAGACTGGCTATTATTGATCCATAATTATGTGATTGCTTGATAGGTATTATACATCACAGAGATGCATTAGGCCCCTTTTCACAGTGCAAGGCTCATATGTGTTTAAACTGTCTGTCTGTCTCTCTCTCTCTCTCTACGCGTGTGTGTCTCTCCATGTATGTGTGTCTCGCTCTGTTTGTCTGTCCATTTATGCTAGGACAAGCAGTCTCTGAGGCTGCGGTCGTCTAAATCAAGATGGCTAAGCTTGGAAGTTTGAATTAATACTGTGTATTTGAAATGGATGTTATATGCGTTCCGTGGGTTTTGATGGTTTAATTTCACAAGTCTCTCTGACTAATTTAGTCTTTAGAGTCAGATTTCCTGATATAACACAGTCATTTATAGCCGTGTCTGTAATTCAAGAACAGCTGTGTCACGTTTTTCTTCAATAAAGGATGAGTTAAAGACGCCATTTCAGTAAAAAAAATGATTTAACCCTTAGGTTGCTGAGCGCGACTCAAGGACCTTTTGTGGACAATGTAGATCAAGATCAGACTGCACAGAACGTGCAGTCTGATCTTGATCTACACTGTCCAATAAGGAGATAATTTTTTTCCCTAAGAGATAACATTGAAATATCAACATTTCGGATTTTACTATTGGCTTAAGAGTTTCATTTGAGGTATATAGCATTTTAAGGATTAATAGTACTCCGTTGAGACTCACTAACTCTGAGAATCTGTCGTCACTTTGTTTACCAGACAATCGCAGTAAACTTGTTTTGTTTCAACTTTCTCACCTTGGCTACTACGGATGCTTGCCAGACTGCTCAGTTTGAATTGTGAATTAAAACAGTTTTGGAAAAAATAACTCGGTTAATTTCGGAAATAGATTCAGGATTAGACGGCCTGATTGTGATAGATATTCTTTACAAGAGCATTTTAAATTGCCATCCACATGTTAAGAATTTATCTATGCTCTCACCATAGGCCTACTCATGTATTTCTTGGCAGCTATATCTTTGATTGGATTGGTAAGTTTTTAAAGATACACCCTAACAACCAGAGAGAGAGAGAGAGAGAGAGAGAGAGAGAGAGAGAGGCTGCCAAACCTCGAAGGTGTGTAGAATGACTCAGAATTTGGTAAGCCGTGTAAGCATAGATAAATTATCAATATATATAATGTAAGGGATAGAGCGAAATTCTAGGGGTTTGTCCTCAATTCAAACCGGAAACGACAACGGTGATTTCTTTGAAGGCTGCCAAAAAATGAAATGCATTTTCTATTCACCGTAATCTGTGCAACCTTACAACTGTCATGGGCAACAATTGGCATATAGATACAAGAATGCTTATAGTTTCATGAAATAAAGATGAAATTGGTGAGGAAGTGCCTGAAAATAAAGATGAAATGGGTTAAAAACTGACTGAAAATAGATATGAAATGGGTTAAAAACTGGCTGGAAACGAGTATAAAGGCATCTTTAACGTCATTTAATTACACGGCTTGTTTAGTACGCGCCTTCGAATATAATAGTACGACTGCTTCAGTTGACTGAAGAAAGTTTCTGCAACAGGAATCGTTCCTCCTTCTCCTTCTGTAAAGACTTTGGTGATGTAAGACGTAAAGTCACAAAGAATGTTGTGGGTAGCACTCATATTTGAGCCATGCTCTGGCAAAAGGGGGCATAATGCATCTCCCTGGTGCATGATACCAAGCAAGTCATTACAGGAGTATGAATCCATAAATTCTATTTTGTATAACAACCGACTGAATCATGCGGTAAACTGGTCTTTGGACATGCAGAAAATTGACCTATAGCAAAAAGTTTCGGCTCAGGTCAGCCTGCGCGGAGTGCGCAGGCTGACCTGAGTCGATATTTTTTTGCAGATGCATTAAACCCCTTTTCAAAGAGCATGGTTCATACACATATTGATATAAACCGTAAGCAGAGTCAATTTAAGCTGTGCATGGTATCCCAGCGGTTGAGTTGAATTCGAATGGTTGCTTGTTCGGCAAATCAATATTTTCATTGCATCTAAAATCACCTGTCCATTGTTGCAGCTTTTATTCATCTGTATTACATGTACAGGTAACACTAGTTATGTCACAGCTAACAATAAAAGATAAAACGGCTTGCAGAGAAAGGCGCTGCATAAAACCTGCCAATAACCCTTATGACAATAAAGCTTCTTCTTATTTTCTTCTTCAACATCATCGTCATCTTCTTTTTCTTCTTCTTCTTCTTCTTGGTGGTATTATTATCATTAGTTTATTTATCCTTTTTTCTTTTTTTAAATTTTATTTCGACATTCTAGATCAATACCAGACAGTCGGTTCATTCCTCTCTTACGGCTCTACAGTGGATATCATCATTGACCGAAAAAGAGTTTGGCTGAGCTGGGATTCGAACTCTATATTACTAGCCCTGAAGGTTATAAGACTGAGCGACAGGACTTGGTCCTTCATCATGATGTGCCACTTTGAGCGCCAAATATATAGTGATATGTGTACAGAATAACTTGCAAAATATACAACAAAATTAATGACAAAGGTACATCCGTCCCCATTGGCCTTTAAGTCACTTTCAGTTTTGAAGAAGTATACGTATATTTACTCACATGTTGGGATAATGGGTCAATTCAAACAAAACCATAAACTACCAGAAATTAGCAATAGCTAAGTTTTCGTCCCTTCTCGAATGCATAAACAGTGAATTTTAAAAATGAGCGAACGTGATCTTCATAAGATATGACAGTTTGTCCAAGGGAGATAACTGTGTAAAAAGATTTTTTTCCAGTATATCACCGAGAGTCTGGATTCTAAATTAGTATGTGCACAATCGGCTTTCAAAAGTTTCACCATTATACAAATAAGTGAAGAGGGCTATTGTCAATCAGTAGAAATTAACCATTATCCCGCCAAATAAGTTTTAAATAAAACTTTCAAGCCGATAGCAAAAGCCTGAATAATGTTATTTCAAATTTATTACTTGAAGAAAAATATCCCCTTATCGGACAGTGTAGGTCTAAGATCAGACTGCAAGTTTTGTGCAGTCTGATCATAGATCCACACTGTCCGCACTAGGCCCTTGAGTTGCACTCAGCAGCTTACGGGTGAAGACATTCAAATCCTTTTTTATTTTCGTTGTTGTTGTTGTTAGAGTGTTTCCCAAAATATCGGACAATGTGCATCCCAGACCAGACTACACGCGACCAACATTTTCTCCTTTTCTCAAGATGTTTTCAAAGGTCGTGCGCCCCCCCCCCCCCCCCCCCACCCCCAGGACCGCGAAAGAACAACAATTTGTTTGGTAAAGAGCTTTTCAATTGAGCGCTCTCAAGCAGATCTTTATTAACACTTAACCTTCTAAATAAGTTAAATGAAACTTTCAAGCCGATAGTAACAATCGTATTTCAAACTTATTTTTGACGAAAAATATCCCCTTATCCGTCAATGTAGACCCAAAACACAGGCTGCACGTTTTAAGGCGATAGAAGGCGCGCTTAGGAGCCTATGGGTTAACCTCGAAATATACATTTCAGTGTAGAAATAAAACTCGAATAATTGCAATTTTAAGTTTGCTTTTGTTCAAAATGTCTCTGTAAAAAAGCGGACAGTGTAGATCAAAGATCAGACTGTTTGTGCCGTCTGATCCTGATCTGCAGTGGCCGCAAAGGTTACTAAAGTTGTGAAAGGCATCTTAAGGGTCAATGCCCTAACATTCAGACATCAGTAAATCTCTACGTATTCGTCAATATTAGAGGTTGATATGGCCACAGCTTAGGAAACATGTTTGGAAAGTTGACGAGAGATAAAAGATGGAAATCACATAAGCCCTATGCAAATATTTCTTTGTAATACTCCTTTAATTGAAATCCTAGAATATTAGTTCCAGAGTAAACATCGAGTTAATGAGACTCCAGACTGGAATGGAAACGACCTTGGTCTGTTACGTAATCATTTCACCATCGATCATGAATATGTTCTTTTACCACTTGTTTTTGCCCCTCGGATTTCGTGAACAGTTTGATGTTTTGCAGATAGCGTAGATAAAGATCATACTTAACCCTTTTCCAAACGACAAATTTTGGACTGGACCAAATTGAAAGAGTTTGCAGACAACAATTTTAAATTTGATGAAAATTGCAGGAAGTTCTCAAAAAGGGTAGAAAACACTGTGGGAAAAGGAGAAATTGCTCGTTACGAGCAATTTCTCCTTTTCCCACAGTGTTTTCAAAAGACTTGTACTGCAGACACGTGAAAACCAGGGCTTGTTTGGGAAAGGGTTAAAGAAAACTGAGGTCTCTTGGATCTAAAAGGAAAAGTCAAATCACATCAGGATAAAAATGGGCCATTGTCCTTTTACGCAGTGGTCTCCCGAGTCGATAATGTAAGTGCTCTTACAGTTTCAGGTTTGGGATGTTCAGAACAAATTAGTTGTTATGCAGACCGTAAATTGTATCGACAGGGCAATACAAGTGTGTAGAAATAGCTGCAGATACCTTTGCGGCCAGTGTCGATCAAAATAAAACTGTACACAAGAGAGGGTAAAAAAGAGAATACCGGGGCATTTTTTGCGATTTTTACAAAAATTTAAAATGTAAAAATATATAATAAACGGAGAACTATTTTTTTTACAACTACCCCGCCAAAACTACCACCCTTTAACCATCCCCCCTTTATATGGTTAACTTTTCAACCATACCCCCCCTTAAATTTTCATCGATTCGCCCTCTCGCTCCGTCGCATTTTTACCCCTCTAACCATTCCCAACCACACCCCTAATTTTTGCCCCAGTTTCCCCCAAATTTTCAACCATTCCCCAGCTTACCTCCTCCCCCTCCACCCTTTAACCATTCCCCGCGCGTGGTTCTCTTCTTGGTCGGTTCTCTTGTTCCCCGGTTTTCTCGTTTCCCTGGTTCCCCTGTCTTCCCCCTGTTTTCCGCTTGTCTTCTTCTCCCTTCTCAACCATTCCCCAGCTTACCCCCTCCCCCTCCACCCTTTAACCATCCCCCCGCGCGTGGTTCTCTTGTTTCCCGGTTCTCTTGTTTCCGGTTCTCTTGTTTCCCTGGTTCGCCTGTGTTTCCCCTGTTTTCCGCTTGTCTTCCTCTCCCCTCCCCCTCCACCCTTTAACCATTCCCCGCGCGTGCTTCTCTTCTTGGTCGGTTCACTTGTTAGCCGGTTCTCTTGTTTCCCTGGTTAGCCTGTCTTCCTGTGTTTCCCTGGTTCTCTTGTTTCTCTTGTTTCCCTGGTTAGCCTGTCTTCCTGTGTTTCCCTGGTTCTCTTGTTCCCTGGTTCTCTTGTTTCCCTGGTTCCCCGGTCTTCCCCTGTTTTTCCGCTTGTCTTCTTCTCCCTTCTTAACCCGGACGCATCCACAAAAGCACACACACAGCAAACCAACCACCCAAGCAACACGGGTAAGCCCGGTGAGCCGGGCTCCCCGGTTGGCCGGTTACCCGGCCAACCACGGACGGAGGAGAAGGGGGAAGGGGAAGGGGCGTCGGTTCGTGGTTGATGGGTTAGCTGGTGCCTCGTGTTTCTGAGTTTCTGAGTTTCTCAGCTTCTCAGGGCTGGCCGGGTTTACTGGCTGGCTGGCTGGCTGGCTGGCGGGTTTGCTGGTGTCAGGGTTTCCGGGTGCGGGGTAGTGTGTATACATACAATAGAAGGGGAAAAATAGGGCGGGGGAAAAAGTGAAAACTGGTTAAATGAAAAGGGGGATATTAAAAAACTAAAAATTTAAAATGTTTATTATATATTTTTACATTTTAAATTTTTGTAAAAATCGCAAAAAATGCCTGGGTATTCTCTTTTTTACCCTCTTATTTAGTTCTTTAATTACCCTCACTTAACCACTTAATTTTAATTTTCGTTTGTTTTCTCTTCCTTTAATTTCCAATGTCCAACGCTCAGCGTATCTATCCTATTATCTAAAACATACCGCACATCCTGAGAAGGTTTAAGCGCTATCTTTTCCGTTTCTTCTGTGTATACTTCGTGACTATAGCTCCTAATATTACAAAACTTAACGCTTTTGGTTTCCTGGTTAAATATACACTTTAAGTAATCCTCGAAAGTTATTTCCCCGCTTTCTATACAGCTTCCAGGCACTCCCTTACAATGTATAGTTTTTTTGGTTTTTAACTTTCCCTCGTTGTCTTTTTCCTCTACTGTATACGCGTAAGATTTAGCACAGGTACCGACAAATTCACGGATCGGGTTTCCTTTTGTTTCATCTTTGAAAAAAACCGAGCCTGTTCTTGTTTTTCATACTATGTAAAGGGTGAGACTTTGGGTACCTGCTTGTATCGAATCTGGTTCCTGTTTCCGTTTCCATTTCTTTGTAAATATCAGGGCTTTCAATATTTAAGATCATACTGTCCGTGTCAGTATACAGCAAAGAAACACGATCCCCGAATTTTGGCTTTAAGTAGTCATAGTATAGCTGATACATTTTTAACTTTGCAAGTTCAAGAACCACAAAACCTATAAAGATCGGTTTGTTACATTCTACAATTGTTTTTTTACGTCTTACAGCCACCAACTCAGGGGAGAATATATCGAAACCTGTGTACTCTGGGTTTCTGGTTAACTTCTCCGCTCTTTCTATACTTCCCGTAATTTCTACATTAGATCTTTTTCTTGGATTTTCGATCGTCTTACCATATATACTATTAATACACAACTTAAAAAAATTCTGCTTGCTTGCTTCTGTTGCTTCTGCTCTTTTCTGCGTGTTGTTTGTAATATACGGCTTTAACCGTTCACTAACTGAGAGAATATAACCCCTGTGAATTTTAGAAACTATACAGCCTAACTGTTCATAATATTTTAAAAGTTCACCGTAACACATGTACTCCGTTTTTTTCTGTAAATTGGGTACAAGCTTTACAACTCCATTTATTTTTAAATGTTCCGGAGCTGGTGCATATCTGTTTAAATAGTCATGAAGACTATCTGGAATCTCAATATCACAAACAACAGCACAAGGAAGATCCCGCCAGTTTTGAAATTCAGACTTTTTAAGTTTTCTTTCAATAGCGTAAGGCATAGGCTCACTCATTGCATCCCCGTAAAGGTTGTTTAAGTCAATATAAAAAATATACGTACTGGGCTTGCTTGGGTCGTAATCGCTTAAGTGCTTGTTATTTGCTTTAGCATATCTAGACAAACACATCGAAACACCGCCCCGGATCCCTTTTTCGAAATCTTCGTAGGTTTGGCGGTCTGTGATTAGTTCGATTTGTTGTCCTGTAAATTTAAGCATATTTTGCCAAGATGTACCGGGTAAAGTATACCCAATATTTACAGGGTCTAAGTCGTAGGCTTCCTGGTTGTTTTTTCTGAATTTCTCGAATACATCAGCTAAAAGGAGTACATCTAATTCACAATATTTTAACTGATAGTCGTTCATGTTTTGACATCCCCAAACATCCCAGGCCTTTTGTGCGTGTTGGTATTCTTCAGCGGTAATACCTGATTTTTTCAACGATGAAAAAAAACACTCTATAGGTGGAAGACTTGTAGCTTTTGTTTTTTCTAGATTGTCCATCCATTCATACGGATAAACTCCCTTGGCTGTTAGTATATCTAGAGGAATGTTACGGAACTTTTCCCGGGTGATTGTGAGATCTTCAGGTTTTAAGTCCTGGACAAGGTCAGCAAGTGGAGCAGACAAGAATTTGTAACTATCAAGGAAGCGGATTTCGTGTCTTTTTCCTCCTATGTATCTAAACACGCTAAACGCTATATATTTTTCGGAATTACAGGGGATCACATTCACACTCCCTGTTGTATGTTTAGCCAATTGTAAAACAAACAAGTGGGAATCATACCCAGTGAGATTGTGAAAAAGTACCGGGGTATGGCTTGCAACTTCACCCGTTGAAGTCTTAAAAATTAGGTTGGCTTTTTCAATCTCAAACATTAGACTTTTTACAAATTCAGAGGCTATATCTTCCTCGTTACTTCTTTTAGCATAGCTGACCTTACGACTTCTGTAGATTCTCCCATTGTTCGACTTTACATAGAAACAAAAACAAGACGGCTCATGTTTGTTTTTTCTGTTTGCTGTTTCTTCTGTGTTGTTTTCTGTTGGTGTTAAAAAACTTTCAAAATCAGCGTAAACAACAACATCGGGAGCTTTTGTTTTTTTCTCTTCATACTTTAAAAATCTGTTTTCTTCTTCAGGTAGTTTTAATAGTGTTGAATCGTCGCAGTTTTCTTCGTGTGTGTCTTTCTTGTCTTTTTTCTTGAATACTCTCTGGCATTTGTAACAGAAGTAAACACGACCGTGGGAATTTGACAACTGAGAAGAAAGCAAGCGGGACAAATCGGAAACTAAATAAAAATGCTCTGAACAGTACAACAGATAGATCGGGTGTCCTTTTCCTTCGCCGTCATAAATCACTGGGTTTTTTTCGTTTTTGTTGTCTACCCCATAAACTATAATTTTAAGGCTTGGGTTTTTCTTTTGGAATATTTGCAACCCTTCAGCTGTTACAGGATAGCTTAAACCTGTAAAGTCTGCGTATTTGTTTGGTTCTTCTTTTGATATCTTCCGGAGTTTCTTGTCGACTCTGCCTTTGTCTTTTTCTCTTGGGTTGTGATGCCTGAGAATGGACCAATAAAAACACTTTTGATCACCGCAGATCATCGATACAACAGCTTTTTTAATTTGTATCCACTCAGGAAGCTTTAAACTGGCACAACCACCCTTAAAGGGTACATATTTACCATAGTTTAAGGATACGTTTTCAAACGATACTAAAGTCCAGCCGCTACCTTCAAAGTCTCGAGAGTAAAAGTTGGATAAAACTTCATTAACCAGCGTTTGGGTAATTTTCTTCTTGTTGTTCCATTCGTACAATGTAGCAGGCTTAGAATTAAAAAAAAAAAGTTTTGTGTTTTTCCTTCTCCCCTGTTCCTGAGTTTTACGGCTACCGTGAGTATTACTTTATAGTTTCCGTTTTTTTCCAGCGATTGGGTTATATATGGCTTAGCCTTGTTTAAATAGGTTTCAATGTTTAGCGATTTAGTTTCTCTTGGTATTTTTAAAACTTGCTGTTTAAAATATCCATTTAATGCGCTTTTTTGTGTTTCTGTTTCTATTCTTGGTTTTTGTGTGGTTGGTTGTGTGTTTTGTGTTTTGGTTTTAACCATTTTAACTATTCTATTTTTAACCGTATATTTATAATACAAACTCATTTTTTTTTAATTTAAGTAAAATTTTTTTAAATGAAAAATGAAAACTTTAAAAAATTTAAATACTGAAGCAAAAAACAACCCCCCCCCCAACTCTTTTGAGTTTGGGGCCCGAGAATGTTATCAGAGGTGAGAAAAAGACAGATAAAAATTTTTTTAGTGATATTAGGCAAAATGGAAGAAGTGGGGTCTATACGAATGTAATATCAAAAACCCCAGACGAAAAACCAACCTTACAGGCTTACGGTTCAACCCGCTATATATATATTGCCTATTGTCCAATGTTTGAATGTTTCTTAAATGGACTGTTTGAGCGTTTCGATTCTGAGTATATCGACAAGATCCGGGATGAATACCAGCTCGAGGGAGTGCTTGAAACTTTCAAAGCTCAGGGATTCGTTAAGTGTAAAGTTGACCTTGAAAGGTTCAACGATTCTTTTTTTTCAACGACTGAAGAAAAGAAAAGAAGCGACGTAAGAACTGTACGACCTCTAACAAATTGTGACTTTTTATATGACAAGATTACAAACGGTGTATACAGCCTAAAAGTCACAGGACTATGGCGAAAAGAAGAGATTGTAGGAAATAGAAGACAAACAACAAACAGCGGGCTACGTATTAAGGTGCTTTCGGTTCTTGTGAATGGATACAGTAACACAGAAGACAGCGACGACGAGTTCGAAAGTGAAATATTAGCACAGCTTAGAGAAGATGCCTTGGAAGATTTAAACAATACTGAAGAAGAATAAAAAAATATTTTTGATGTCTGCTTGCGGTTCTGCTGTTCATTTTTAATTTTTCCCATGTTACCGTTTACATTCTGTAACATGAGAGATTAAAACAATTTAAAAAAATTATTTTTCTATAGAAAAAACGCGGCGTATATTTCTTTTGTTTTCCATATTTTCTTCAATATATATTACCCAAAAACACCGGTAATATATATTTTTACATTTTTTTTTAAATTTCCGGCCTTTCTTGTGGTATATAGAAAGTACTGAACCCATGTCTATATTTTCCCCGTTCTCTTCCGCTGCTTCTATCAATCACAACAAAGCCGAAAGGCTCAGCCCAGCAACTATAACAAAATTTTTTAAATTCAGCTATAGGCATGTCACGCGATGCGTAGTCTGTGTATATATTGTTAACATCCTTTTCGGGAAGGTCAAACAATATGATAAAATTTGAGTTACCCCGTATTGTCCTTCTTGGTAAATCGAAGAAAGATTGGGAAAGGTACCAGCTGTCTGTGTTAGAATGTCTACCCCTTGTGTAGTATTTCTCAGGGATGTCCTGTCTTTCTTTTAGTAAGTCGTCAAATATCATTAAGTTTTTGTTTTTTGGGTTTAAATCTCTTGGGTCTGGTACTTCCTCGTCTTTCTCATTGAAACAGGGTTCGATCTGTGTTCCTTTCTTGCTTTCCTTTGCTATAGTTTCGAAAAGTTCGGAAGGTTCCAGGTTTTTTTTTTTTTTTTTTTTCTATTTCTCCCATGTTTTCAAAAATCCCGTTAATAGCTTCTTTTGTTAGTCCGTACTCTAAAGCTTTCCTTAACAACTTGTATTCTGGCTGCTGTTTCATACTTTTTCCAAATATATATAACTTGTCATAGTCTAACCAGCCAGGCCTTAAAAGTAGATTTAACATCGCTGTAGTTTTACCACATCCCGATTCCCCTATGATTAGACCTCGTATACTACGGGGAAACATAGAATTGTTCCTTTTTTTCTTGTTCAGATTACAACTATAATTTTTTATATCCATTTTAACGTTTAATATATATAAAAAAATTACTTAAAATGGATATATATTGTGTAAAATGCAAAAAAAAAGACAAATACACAAGACTTATACGAGGAAACAACAAAGAACGAGCGCCCAATTTTAAAAGGTATCTGTTCTGTATGTGGAACAAAAAAGGCTATGTTTCAATCGGGGACAATGAAAAAGGAGAAAAAGGGAGGCTCAATACTCAACAAGATGATCAATAATCTTCCTTTTGAAATGCACTTGCCGGGTCACAACTTCACCGGACCAGGTACTAACCTTAAAAAAAGGCTTAACCCTGATTTAACCCCTAAAGCTTGGAGTAAACCGATAAACCGGGTAGATGGTACCTCGATGCGTCACGATATATGCTATTTAAAAACACAGACACAAAAACCCGGAATGCAGTTTGTGACCGTGACATGCTAAAAGAACTACAGGGAATATATAACCCAACACTTAGGGAAAAATTCGAAAGGGGTATAGTATCCCAACTAATAGGAACAAAAAAGAGATTCGGAATGGGACAAGGTAAAAAAAAAAGCTGTGGATAAAAAGAGAAAAGAAACCACACAGAAAACAAGAGGATAAAACATTAGCTGATGAATTACACAGGCCTATACGCCGTCATTTTCCAACTCGCCGGGTTTTAGTTCCTTCTATAGACAATACCTGGACTGCTGATCTCATGTTCATGCCTAAGAAGGTTAAAAAAGGTGAAAAAGAAGGGATGGAAGAAATCCAAGCAAGCACCAGCACAGGAGAACCAAGAAAAACAGCAGCTGAAAAACAAACGGACAACCTCCATATATTTTTAGTTGTCCTTGATGTGTTTTCTCGTTTTGCTTGGGTTCGTGAGATACCAAACAAACAAACAAACACAGTGGCTAAAGCTTTTTTAAACATTTTTAAAGAAAGTGGAAGAAAACCGGAAAAGCTTTGGACTGATAGAGGGGGAGAGTTTACCTCATTGATAGACAAAGAAAAAGAGGAACCCCCGACACCTTTTCAGTGTCCACATTGTAAAAAGTATTTAAAAAACAAAAGCGGATTAACTCAACATGTTAACAATCAATGCCCGATAATTCATCCTGAGAAGGCAAAAGAAGCACCCACAAGATTAAAAGGGGTTACGTTGTATCATACTGAAGGAAGAAACAAGGCCAGTATTGCCGAACGATTTATCAAAACACTAAAAGACAAAATAGGCCGATATATGACAGACAACAACACAAATGATTATATTCCACATCTTCAGGAAATAGTAAAAGAATACAACAACACACCTCACAGAAATTTTAAGGATATGTTAACACCGGCAGAAGCAAGCGATCCAGACATTGAAAAAGATATCGTAAAAGTTTTTTATGAAAAGACAGAACCTCCCCCACCTTTACAAGATTTTATAACACAAAAAACCCCTATTCTTCCCGGTGACCTGGTCCGTATACCAAGAAGAAAAAAGGAAGGATTCGAAAAAGGATTCACCCCGAATTGGACTCGTGAAATTTTCAAAGTTCGAAAAATAAAAAAACACATCCCCTACCACCTACTATTTAAAAGATGCAAAGGATCACCATATAGAAGGGGCTTTTTACCGTCAAGAACTACAAAAAACAAGATTTGGTTTTAAAGATTGGATGGGATACACTAAACCACGTATTAAAGAAAACGCATCGTTGGGGATGGAAGCGGTGCAAGTTGAAGCAACAAGACAGAAAGAAAAGAAACAAAGACAAAGGGACAGACTGAAAGAAGAAAAAGAAAAAGAACAAGAACAAGGGAAAGGAAAAGGAAAAGGAAAAACAACAAAAGGAAAGACAACAACAACAACAACAACACAAGAACCACAACCCAGCACATCACAACAAGATGGAACAGGTTTGGGCCCTTCTTTGTTGTTGGGTAAATTACCACAAAAGACGCTATCTAATTACGATTTAATACACGTTTGTAAAAATCTGAGGGGTTGGCGTGGTGTGTTTTCACGTGATGCACTCCCAGAAAAACCAAAAAACCGAGAATGTGGGATTTTAAATCTTGACGATAGCGAAGGAAAGGGCACACATTGGACGTGTTGGCACAAGAACAAAAAAAGCCGCTTCTATTTTGACAGTTACGGACTCCCTCCACCTTTGGAAATTCAGGAGTATTTAAAATCTCCGATCTTTTACTCATCAGACCAGATACAGGAAACGGGTACCAATATTTGCGGGCATCTATGTGTGTATGTTTTGGATTTTCTTTCTCAGGGGTATGATTTACAACCTATAGCGTCGCATTTAATGGATTTAAAAGAAAAAGAAAGTTAAAAAAAAATGGATATTGTCACTAAATTTGGAAGATTAGAAAGAGGAGAAGAAGACGGAGGGGTTGCGCTGGGGTACATTGTTGAAAATTATCTAGGTTTAGACGGTGGGGAAATGTCGGGAAATTTAAACATGGGGAAACAGACTATTAAAAACTTAAAAGACCCAGAACAACCACAAGACGCAGCAACAAAAAATTATATCGATTCTATTGTTGGGGGTGATCGGTTTTTTTAAAAAAAACAGAGACGGAGACTATATAGCAAGCCAAGGGTTAAACATGAACGGGCAAAAAATAGAAGGGTTACCCCTTCCTATTGAAGACGAAGAGGCATCAACTAAAATTTATACTGATACAGCTATTGAAAGAGAACGGGTAAAACTAGAAAGCCATAACCCTTTTGTTTTCCAAAATGATGTACACACAGCAAAAGACAGATTAAATATGAGAGGTTTTAAAATAGAAAACACAGGAGATCCGGAAAACCCGGCAGATGTTGTAAATTTAAAGTACTTTACTGAAAATAGAGCTTTTGAGTTAAAAAATGGGGGATACACTGCAAGAAATCATATCTATTTAAAAAACAAGAAGTTAGGTGGAATCAGAGACCCACAAAATGACCAGGAAGCAGCCAATAAAAAGTATGTAGATGAAAAAGTCGAAGAAGTCAAGAACAACGTGGTGAACAAGTTCACAGACGGTGTCAATTACCTTGTCGATTCCAATGTTAACCTCCAAAATTTCAGGCTTTACGGTGTACCAGAACCACAAAGAGAAGACGAAATAGCCAACAAGAAATACGTAGACAAAAAAACCGCTAATGGAGCCGGTGCAGCTGCTGGGGTTCAACCTGCAGACATTGACAAGGTACGCCAAGAACTAGAAAAAAACCAGGCTTTTAATACTAGAAACGGTAAAACATACAATGCAAAGGGAAACTTAAACCTAAAACAGAAGACGATCCGAAATTTACCAGAACCAACAGAAGAAACAGACGCAGCAACCAAGGGGTATGTGGACGAATTGCGAGAGTTTTTCGAGGAAAAAATAAAAGAACTGGAAAAGCCAGACGCTGGAGGTGTTCCGGGTAATGGTGCGTATATAGTTAATAAAAACGGTGATATGAGAGGGTTTAAAATTGTGAATATGAAAGACCCAGAACAACCACAAGACGCGACAACTAAAAAGTACGTGGATGATGTAAAAGAATACATGAAAAACAACAACGATCAAATAAGAAGAATTATGGAAACAAGAGAAGAAACAACAAAAAAAGACTATCAAGATTTTATAAATTCTAAAATTGAAAAAGAAAAAGAAAAAGACAAAGAAAAAGAAAGAAAAAATAAAATAAGATTTTATAAAACTTTAGGAACAAGTATAATATTAATTAGAGGGGAGATAAAGGGACCTATTATTGGAATAGATAAAGTAAAAAATGCCAACAGGCGGAGTCCCTCAATTCGGGGACCTCCAATTGCTCTCGATGATGAGGGAAACCCTATCCAGCCTAGTATTCTATATTTCGGAAAACATGATGGGGGTGAAGTACATTATAATTCAGATAACGACACAGTAATTATTAAACCAAATTATTTAATACCATTTCAAGGAGTTATTTTTAGGTATAGTATAACTTATAATTATAAAGATATTTCAAGAACTGGAAGAAGTGAAAAATTCAAAATGAGAATAAGAATAAATGAAAAAAAAAAAACAAAGAGTTGGTCAGGCCCTGTCGTTGATCATCACTCAGATAATATAAATTTAGATATAGGTACAGTTGAAGAAGATGGAAAAAAAAAAAAAAGATTATGATTTTGAATTTGAAAATTACTCAGTATTTGCAAAACCTGAAATTTGTGTCGAACGTCCGTACTCTCCATTAATTAAATTTAAAAAATGTAGTTCTTTAATTTTACATTTTAACTCATCCCATGAAAAGATAGAAAGTTTTTTTATCACCTTTGCTGTTCAAATCCATTTCCCAGAATATGATGATGAACTTTTACCTTTTGATTATAAATTATAATTTATAATATTTAACCTTTTTAACCAGGTTAAATATTAATCATATATACTTTTTAAAATTCAACAATGGTGACAGCTTTTCTTTTTCTTTTTCTTGTTCTTTTTGTCTTTCTTCAAAAAATAGCCGTTCTTCTTCTGCTTCTGCTTTTTCTTTTGTTTGTTTTTTTGGTTTTCTTTTTCTTGGTGTTTTTTGTGTTTTTTCCTTTTCTGTTTCCTTTTCTGTTTCTGTTTCCTTTTCTTTTAGAATTTTTTTCATTTGTGGTTTAATTTCATTTTTAAAAAAATGATCCATCTCCTCAAATAGTGCGTATTCTCTTTCATTCTCTGCAACATTTAAATAGTGTTTTAATATTAAATCAAATAAAAAATCATCTAAGCCCTTATTGTTGTATTCAGCAATAAACAAGTCTTTTAAGTATTCTATCATATTTTCTCTATTTTAAATATATATTAAAATTTTTTTTTTCAATTTTTTAAAATAGAATACAAAGGCGGGCAGTCTTTCCAATATTGCCCCTTGATAGTGTATACAAAAGGTATAAAATACTTTTCACCGACAGCCTCAATCGGTACCCGTTCACTCCATTTTAAATCTTTAACCATACTTAAAAAAACATCATAAGCTTGTGCTTCTGTTAGGTTTCCTGGTATCTTACAAAGAATACGGGATGGGGTTTCTTTTTCAACTGCTGGCTTGTCACTGACAAAAAAACAAACATGAGTCACAAAAGGGTACCCCTTGTTTTTGTGTTGTAACCATTCATTAAAAATATACTGCTGAACGTCGTAAATAGAACAATGGAGATCGGAAAAATCGCAGGTATCAAGTAAAAAAACTTTATACCCTGGGTGGTGTGAGTATGTGTCGCAGTATGAGTTAACATCACAGTTTTTTAGTTTTTCTTCTAATTCTTTTTCCTCTTGCTCTTGTATTAACATTTTAAAAAGATCCATTTTTAATTAAAATTTTTTTACTAAAATAAATTTTTAAAATTTCTTTTAACTGGGCTGTAAACTTTACAAACTGGGCAGGTACGCTTTAAATATAGCGAGTCGCAATCCTCACAAATACAAACATGGCCACAATTACAAAAAAGAACTATTGGCCTATTGTTCCAACATATCACACACTCGGGAAAATTAAAAGACTCATCATCGTTTATTGGGTCTGCTTCTTCTGGTTCTTCTTGTTCTTCTTCTGTTTCTTCTCCTATCCTTTTTAGATATTCTAAACCAAACCGGCTATATTTTACAATATAGGTACCTTTTCTTATGAAGTCTCTTGAGTTTTCCCAGAAATCCAAAAAATCGCAGCTGTCGAATCTGTCTGGTTCTTCAATACAGATCGCCTGTTGTTCTATTAGATGCGGTCGGTTTATTTGTGTTCTATATTGTTCTTGTATTTCTCCTAATATTGAGAAGATAGATGGAATATGATAAAAACTCATACTAGATGTAAATTTTACTTTTAAAAAAATTTCAAGGCGGTTCGGCATTTGTTGCTGTTCTAAAAAATTAAAAAAAATTTTTTGTAAGTCTTCTAATTTTCTAAAAATATTTTTTTGAAATTTAAACAAATTAAAAAAATAACCTTCTTTTTTTGTTTCTTCGTATTCTATCTCACCAATAAAAATCAGAGAGTAAAAATTATTTTTTAAGTTTTCCCTGCTCCATATATGGTAAATTAAAGGTTTTAAAATATTAAAAAAAGTGTTAACGTTCCCTAATTCAACCTTAAAAATTAAATTTTTAAAAGTTTTAATTTCTGCATTTTCCCTATGTGTTACAACACATTCGAAAAAAGATTTTTTTAATATTTCATTATTGTTTAAAAAATTAAAATTCAAACTCATTATAGTTTTTTAATTTGTGTTAAATTTACTAAAATTAAAAATATAAAAAAGATGACATCTCTTCAGATTGTACTATCGGACAATAAAACAGACTTTGTAACAGAATTTAAACCAACAATTAAACTGGATAAACCCTGTGAAATGTCTTTAATTAACCTTGAGACCTATTATAGCATTCCTAATATATACCCAGGAAAAAACGAATTTAGACTATTAAAAGAACCCAGGGCCGGCGCTTGGGATTTTAAGTTAAAAACTGGGAGTTATGATCTAATAGGTATTAATCAAGCTATAGAAAATATTTATAAAGGTCATGGGTTATATGATGAAAAAAAAACGATATATACCCCGTAACATTCAAACCAAACTTAAACACTTTTAAAACCATTATGCATGTTCAAAAAGATTATGTTATTGATTTTACACAAAATTCGATAAATCAGATCCTCGGTTTCAATCCTGCAATGTATCAAGCGGGAATCCATGAAAGCGAAAACGTTATAAACATTTTAGCGGTTAATTCTTTATTGATTAACCTTGATATTATCTCCGGTTCGTATGTAAAAGGAATTAAAGCTAATACAATTTATAGTTTTTTTCCAAATGTAAACCCAGGGCACAAGATTGTAGAGCGTCCGCCTTATCCCCTATATCTTCCCCTACTTTTACAAGAAATTTATAGCATTAGAGTTGTTGTAACAGACCAAGATGGAAAACAAGTAGACTTGAGGGGGGAAAATTTAACTTTACGTTTTCATATTAGGGAAATACAAAACAATTAAGAAATGACAAAAACACAATACATACAATTAAAAGTCAATCTTTCTGAAAGTCAAAAACAGAAGATCGCCAATGCTTACCGTAATCAGTGTAAAGTTACACTAAATCTAAAACCTGAAGACATGGAAGGAGACGAAAACTTTTTTTTTACTCGTTCCCAAATTACAAGAATTAAAAAGGCTTTTAAACAAAACAAAGGGGTAAACCTAAGCCTTAGCATATCACAAGTAAGATATAACGCAAAACATGGGGGATTTATAGGGGCTTTACTCAGGGCTGCGGCTCCTTTTGTTCTTACTGCTGCTAAAAAAATTTTGCCTGCTCTTGGCCTGGGTGCTCTTTCTGGTTTAGCTGAAGGAGCAACAAAAAAGATATTTGGAAATGGGCTGTACCTTCGAAAAAAAGGAAATACCGCACAAGTTGAAACAGACGGGGAGGGTCTGTATTTACGACCAATGCAAGGAGACGGGTTAGAAAATGTTGGCGATGGTTTGTTTTTAGTCACTCAGGGAAAGGTACAAAAGGGCGACGGGTTTTTATCTAATATCCCTTTAATAGGTCCTCTCTTAAAGTCCATAATTTAAATTAAAAAATGGATAAATTTAATTTTATGGATGAAAAGAGAAAACAACCCAAAACAATATACTGGAAACCTCACGAAAACCTAAAACACCCACCACAAAAAAAGAGAGGGAGTCAACGGCTGGTTTTTTCTCAGGTTCCGTTAAAGATAGAACCTAACAAAGGAAAAAGAATAAGCCTGGGTTTTGGCTATATACAAAGTGAAGGGGTAACCATTGTAAGTTTGACAAATGAACTAAAATTAAATTTTGGACTATTTAACGGAATATACACAGAAACTAAAACCGAAGATCTTATAGTCTATATCTGGAACTTTTCCCAAAACGTCATGCTGGTTCCTGAAAATAGCCCTATATGCTATATCCAATATTTAAAAGCTTAAACCATTAAAACACGTATTTAAAAAAATGACTGAACTAACAGAAGAGAAAGCAGGTACACTTTATCCCCATATTACAACAACAGGAACAACAACAAACCCATCGGCACCGGTTGCCATTTTTGAGATGAACGATGGAGGGCAGAGCTTCAGACTTGGTAAAATTTCAGAAGTCCACAAATATCTCGAAGAAGAGGTAAGGATCAGAGAAAACCTATCAAAAAAGTACTTAAAAATTTCTAAAATGTCGGACAATATAGAAGGAGGGTTAACGGTTGCTGCTTTAGGTGCTGGTGCTGGTGGTATAGCTCTTCTTTCAACTGTTGTCGCAATTCCTGCAACAATAGCCCTGGAAGGTGTAGCCCTTGGTGTTGGTCTTGGTGCTATTGTTGGAAAGTTCATAGCAAGAAGAACAAGAACCAAGAGCGAGAAGCATCTCCAGATAAAAAGCGTTGCTGAAAGTAAACTTAACACATTAGCAACACACATATCGAAAGCTATATCGGATAACAAGATCGATCATAGTGAATTTACTCTGGTGATGGAAGAACTAGAAAAGTACAAAGCACTTAAAGAAGAAATACGAACCAAGACGAAAAAAAAAGAGCAAGCAAGAGGAAGCCGAAAGCTTAATAGAGAAGGGCAAGAGGGAAGCCCGGGAAGAATTCCGCCGATTGGTGGAACGAAACAGCGGAAGCAGGGTAGGTTAAATATCCACACACCAAAAATTAAACCTTTAAAATTTAACTTTAGCTGTTCTTGTATGGTGGGTAATGCTTAAAATATATTAACAATATTTAAAGTTAATATATTTTAACTATGTTTTAACTTAAAAAAAAATGATGTTTATAAGTATTAAAGATCCAAAAAAGAGAGAGCAGGAAACATTAAAGTACCTCGCTCTTAAAAAGAACATACAAGACAGAGACAGAGCCCGTAAAATGGGAGAAATAGAAAGACAAGAGGAACTATCGAAAATTTTTAAACCGATTACAGATACATCGAAAAAAGTATGGGAAAGAATAGAAAAGAAAGTAGAAGAAATACCGCAAAATTTACAAACACTACCCGGAAAAATTTCCCAGTCGATAGCTGCTCCGTATGTTGGTTACCTTCCCTCACTATTGAAAGAGGAAGAAGAGGCACCATTAAAAAGCCTGGGAGTTCCTGGAAATCCTGAGTTAACAGACTATTTAAAAAACATATCAAAAATTAAATCTATTAAAACTCAAGACGTTGAGGGGGGATTAATTCTAACTATAGGTGATAAGCCTTTAGCAATAGAAAAGGATAAAATAAAATATGACGGTCGAGAATATCAAAGAACACCGGAACTCATGAAATTAATTTTTACAACTAACCCTCAGAAAAATATTAAAGAAGAAAGCCCAGAAGCATTCCAGGACTATTCGGAAATTATGAAAAGTTCGGGAATTTTACAAAAAAAAAAAGACAAAAACGGAAGAACAATAGCAAATGCAACCCTAAGAAAAGGTAAAAGGTGGGCTTATATTTTAAGTCCTATCTATCAATCAATACCAAAACCACCAAAAACAAAAAAACAAAAACGACAACCAGACCCAGCCTCACAAAATGGAGGAGGACACATGAACAAAAGTCGGACCGTTTTTCGTTCATCGGATCCGGTTGCTTTGGCTGATAGGTTGGCTCTTTTGTGTGGTAGTGCTCAAGCAGGAAACACAGGCCTTAAAAATGAAATGGTGGATATATGCAATGAGTTAATACGTAAAAGGGTAATGACAAGAAAACAAAGAGACGACCTCTTAAATGATATTTAAACAGATACAACCTAAACTTAAAAAATGATCGTTTTAGATGATGAAGAAGGATATACCGAAGACTATGTATACGGAGGATCTAACATCCTATCACCGTTAACCGGTTTTATCTCTCGATTGTTTCAAAGTACAGCAGGACAAGCAGCCCAGAAACTAGCAAAGGAAACAGCAAAAAAGACAGCTTTAGATATAGCAAAAGCAGCAGGAAAGAAAGGACAGGAAAAAGCAACAGAATTGGCTAAAAATAAAATATCGCAACTATTAGCAGGGAAAACAACAAAAGGAAAAAGAAGAAGCAGAAAACCAACACCAATGGCATTGATGGAAACAGTGAACATGAAAGACGAAGACAAGCCCCGAATTTTAAACAAAGGACTAGAGAGAGGTTTAGGAATTAAGGTGATTTAATATATTTAAACATTTTTTTAGAAATATATAATGGCTGAAGTTGAACAAGCAAAAAAAACTATTTTTGATTGGAAAAATGCGATCGACTATAACGAATCAATAGAAGAATACAAATACCGGGAAATTACCCCACAAATTGGGGCACAATTGAACAGCCCGGGGGAGATTAGGTTCGTTAATGACGAGCGTAATGTTTTTACACATCCTGCCGGATCGTATTTGTATTTTAAGGGGTTACTATTGAAAAATAACGGAACAAGATTTGGAGAAGCAGACAGAATCACAATCGCACACAATGGATTAATGTTCCTTTTTTCTCAGATCAAGTATAGGATAGAATCGCAAGAGGTCGAGTCTTTAAACTTTCCCGGACAAGCCACAACAATGTTGGGATCTTTAAGGTATGCTGATGATTTTTCCCAGTCTTCCAGGTTAAATCAGTGTTGGTTTAAGGATACAGCAAAAGGAGATACTGAATTAACAAATTTAGGATTTGATACACGTCATAAACTACTTTTACTAAATGGTAAAGATAACGTAAATAAAAAAGGAGATTTTTCTTTTATGGTTCCCCTCTCTCATATTTTCGGTTTTTGTGAAGACTTCAAAAAGGTACTTTTTGGAGTTGCTCAAACTTTGAGCATGGTTCGAAAAATAGATAGTGAATCGATTTTTAGCGGTGGAGGAGATGATGCTGGAAAAATAGAACTTATAGAACTACGCTGGATCGTTCCTTACGTGGTAGCCTCTGACCCTTTAAAGCTTGAACTAACAAGCAAGATAAACGATCCCAACTATGCTATAAAAATAGGGTATAAAAAGCGAACCTGTGACATGTATTCTGTTCCAAACAATACGAGTTTTACATGGGATTTTGGGATCACATCAGGAGCAGAAAAACCACGATTTTTAATTATAGGTTTTCAGAATACAGACACAACAGCACAAACAAACAACCCGAGTACTTTTGT
This sequence comes from Tridacna gigas, assembly GCA_945859785.2. Classification (NCBI taxonomy): domain Eukaryota; kingdom Metazoa; phylum Mollusca; class Bivalvia; order Cardiida; family Cardiidae; genus Tridacna; species Tridacna gigas. The sequence goes on from OX244030.2 coordinate 27,972,021, forward strand.
TCCTTTAAATGTCACCGATTTCTGGGTCTATCTAGGAACAAGAAGGTACCCAAAAGTGGGAAGTCTGTTGGATTTTTCACAAGACAACTATTCCCGCGCTTTTCTTGAAGCTTCAAAGTTTAAAGCATCTATATCTGGAATATCTAAAAACTTATCAAATGGCGGACTAAATCCCATAGACTTTAAAAACCTTTATCCGCTTTTTGCTGTTGATGTTTCTAAACAGAGAGAGATGCTCCAAACTTCAACAATGAAAGTCCAGATCCGGGCAACTTTTGCAGAAGCACCAGGAAACAACGCCAGAGCTTATGCATTGGTAATATCTGATCAGGTTTTCAGTTTAAAAAGTACCGGTGATAGGTCTAATGTTGTATTTTAAATTTTTTTAGTTTTCAAATCTTAATATATATTTTTAAAAATATATTAAGATTAAGATTTTTTAAATTTTCCACTGTATTGTATACTAAGGCAACAACTCGATCCTTGTTTTTTTGTCTGTTTCTTTTTTCTATTCCCATTCTAACTAAAATAGGAGCTTTAACCATTGATAAATAATTTTTATTGTTGTTTAAACTTTCTTTAATTTTTCCTAGTTCTGCTTCAAGATTTAAACTCCGAACTGGGATCGGTTCTTCCCCTTCTTTTTTTAACCATAGTATAGTTTGAAAAACACCCTTAAAAATTCGTTCTGAATATTCGTAAGCTTTGTACTCTCCTTCCTGTATTTCGTGTGATTGTTTGGGTTTTTTTGGTTCTTCTAGTTTTTCTAATGTTTTCTCTTTTTCAGCTTCTGCTTTTTGTAGTCTTTCGTTTTCTTTTTGTATTTCTTCTATTTTTTGCGTTACTTTTTCGATATTGTTTCTTTTTACAAAATCTGAAACATCAACACTGACATCTAAAATTAAATTTTTTGGATTTTTAAAGCAAACTTTAAGAGAATGGCAAGGCATGAAAAAAACGGGGTTGTTTGGTTTGTGTTTTATCTCTTTCTTGTCCAATTCATAGAATAAATCTTTTTCAAGATTTAAAATAGTTTTTTTAATTGAACCATTAGCAAAGCATACACCTTTGGTTTTGTCTTTTGTATAGTATGCAAGCCTTAAAAAATTATCATATTTTTTAAATCCATATACATATACTGTCCCGTTTTTTTCGAGATCCTTTTCAATTTCTAAAGGCTGATCGTATCTTTTGAAATCGGAATCGATTTCTTTTCTTCTTGTGTTTTCTGTTTTAACCAATTTAAAAAGTTTTTGGTTTTGTTCTTTTTCTTGTTTGATTGCTTGTAATCTTGCCAGAAATGTCTGCCGGTCTTTTTCTATCAATGCCATTGCTTTTTCTTTCCATTCATCTTCTAAATATTGATCCTGTATCTCGTTTAGGATAGCTTCTCTTTCTCTTGTTGAAAGTGTGGAAATTTCACGCAGTGTTGGCACTTCTTGTAATGGATAGCGGATCTTTTTCTTTCCGATTTTGTTTCCTTCTTTTTCTTTTCTCCATATCCATTGTATATTCTCAGTATTAGGTAAAACATCAGAAACAACAGGTAAATCGGGGTACCTTTCAATATCGTAAATTTTAACCGGTTTTTTAGTTGGTGTGAGTATTGTTGGCCCTTCTTTCATATAGCACTTAAGCGGTTGCATTTCTATTTTTTTATCCTCTACATTAAATTCCACTAAAAAAACATTTAATCCATTGAAATCAAAATCGGAGATCGCCCATTTTTTGGCATTTTCCCATTGTCTTTCTTTTTCTTGTTCTTTTTCATTCTCATTGGTTTTAACTTTAAAAGATACACCAGCGTACCTTTTAGTACAGCTTGAACCGTACCAAATATGGGAAATTTCGCCGGTTGTCTTGTTTGCTATTACGCAAGATTTAGAGATTGAATTAGCCAAATTTTCCCACTGTTTAGCTCCTGGTTGAATGTGGAAAATTTCAGCGTTACTAACTAGATTAAATTCATTTTTTAAAAGTTCTGTATAGTCTTTCTCAAAATTAAAACCAAGGATCGAGACTTCAAGACGGGTTAACCCTCTTTCTTTCACATCTGGATGCTCAAAAGTTTTTTTTAAGTGTTCGTCCATATGACAATAGGCATATTCACACAAATGAGAGCCGGCTTTTTTCTGTGTATCACCTGCCTCGAAATTAGACACTATTTTGTTGTAATATTTAACTTTAATTTTTAACCCATCTTCACGCTTAAAATATTTTACTATATTGTTTCCGCTTGTTTCTTCTGTCCTGTATATCATAGGCCGGGAATAGAATTCCTCCAGTTCTTCTTCTGTTGCGTCTTCTGGTGGTTTTTCGTTCTGTAGTCTAAAACCCCACTCTTCAATAAAAAAACGGGTTAAAGTTTTTTTTTACTAACATTCCGGAAAAGTCTTGGGTATAGTCTATAGAATACAAACCATAACCGCGGCTATTTAGTTGTTGTTCTATTTGTTGTAAATTTTCTAATACAGTTTTAAACGGAAGATTAGCGGTGTCAACTTTACACTTGAAAACTGCCGCAGGTTCTGCATCTTCTCTGTGAAGTTCTTTCCATCCGTGCAAAATTCGGCCGTTGTTGTTTTCTTCTATTTCTTTTAATGTTTCCTTAATTTCGCTATTTTCCGAAAATGTAGAAACAGTAAAAACAATTTTAGCCACACAATTAAAACCAAAAGAAGAAGCACAAAAACTTTTAATCAGATCAGTTGTGATTTTTGCTTTTCCTGTTGACTTTCCATCTTTTGAGGCTCCCTTAAAGTTAATTTTACCGCGTCTTGTTTTTTCTACTTCTTCGGCTGTACAATATCCAACAATATAGGTATCATCTATAAACTGGGGTAAACCTTCAAGCGGTTTAAGTTTTGTTAAACCTTGGGAACCGTTGTGATATTGTACTTTTGATATGTCAGATATTAAGTTGCTATTGTATATATTTTCAACAGCTAAATGATAAGAAATACTATCTAAAGTGCGTACACCTATTTTTTTTAAATCTATTATATTTTTGTTTTCCATTTTTTAATATAGAAAATAAAAAGTTAAATTAAAATTTTTTTGCGTTTGTAGTGTTTTAATGTTAAGTTTTTGTATGGTAAGTTAAAAAAAATATATATAGTTTTTTAAGTTTTTTGTTTTCGTTTTTGTTTGTTTCCGCCCTATTTTTCCCCTTCTATTGTATGTATACACACTACCCCGCACCCGGAAACCCTGACACCAGCAAACCCGCCAGCCAGCCAGCCAGCCAGCCGGTAAACCCGGCCAGCCCTGAGAAGCTGAGAAACTCAGAAACTCAGAAACACGAGGCACCAGCTAACCCATCAACCACGAACCGACGCCCCTTCCCCCTTCTCCTCCGTCCGTGGTTGGCCGGGTGACCGGCCAACCGGGGAGCCCGGCTCACCGGGCTTACCCGTGTTGCTTGGGTGGTTGGTTTGCTGTGTGTGTGCTTTTGTGGATGCGTCCGGGTTAAGAAGGGAGAAGAAGACAAGCGGAAAAACAGGGGAAGACAGGGGAACCAGGGAAACAAGAGAACCAGGGAACAAGAGAACCAGGGAAACACAGGAAGACAGGCTAACCAGGGAAACAAGAGAAACAAGAGAACCAGGGAAACACAGGAAGACAGGCTAACCAGGGAAACAAGAGAACCGGCTAACAAGTGAACCGACCAAGAAGAGAAGCACGCGCGGGGAATGGTTAAAGGGTGGAGGGGGAGGGGAGAGGAAGACAAGCGGAAAACAGGGGAAACACAGGCGAACCAGGGAAACAAGAGAACCGGAAACAAGAGAACCGGGAAACAAGAGAACCACGCGCGGGGGGATGGTTAAAGGGTGGAGGGGGAGGGGGTAAGCTGGGGAATGGTTGAGAAGGGAGAAGAAGACAAGCGGAAAACAGGGGGAAGACAGGGGAACCAGGGAAACGAGAAAACCGGGGAACAAGAGAACCGACCAAGAAGAGAACCACGCGCGGGGAATGGTTAAAGGGTGGAGGAGGAGGGGGTAAGCTGGGGAATGGTTGAAAATTTGGGGGAAACTGGGGCAAAAATTAGGGGTGTGGTTGGGAATGGTTAGAGGGGTAAAAATGCGACGGAGCGAGAGGGCGAATCGATGAAAATTTAAGGGGGGGTATGGTTGAAAAGTTAACCATATAAAGGGGGGATGGTTAAAGGGTGGTAGTTTTGGCGGGGTAGTTGTAAAAAAAATAGTTCTCCGTTTATTATATATTTTTACATTTTAAATTTTTGTAAAAATCGCAAAAAATGCCCCGGTATTCTCTTTTTTACCCTCTCACAAGGTGCAGTTTGATCTTTGATCTTCACTGTCTTCCTTGCTTAGAAGTTCTGGGAATTAGCAACCGGGAAATTGCATTTAATGGGTCTTAATTTTAGACAGGAAATTTCCGTTATGTTTATTTGGCGACCTAACAGTTAAATATTATGACTTTAGATTGATATTGATCGAACGATGGCAACGTTCCCGTCATTTTTCATTGATAAAATTTACTGTATTTCATAATCCTGTCTTTCAGTTCCAAGAGAAAAAATCGAAAGAATGCAAACCACATCCTTTTTTAGCACTTTCAGTAATTTAATTGCTTCACATATTTAACTTGATTAGTTATACCTGAAAAATTCTTACTTCCATCATGCTGTAGCCGATTTCGAAGTTTTTTTTTTTTTTCTGACAATGTAAATCAAGACCAGACTGCACAAAACTTACAGTCTGATCAATTCATTGTCTAAAATTTGAGAGATATCATGGACAAAAAACTTGAATGGTCCTGCCAATGCATTAATTAGCTTTTTAGCGACTTGTAAAAGTCTACCGTTAATTCATCCGTCTGAAGGTTAATTAATCTCTTTCCAGATACCCGAGAGTCCTACCGGAAATAGTAACATTATTTGCTCCGGGATCATTCGTTGACTTCCGGATTTCGAGGGGATTAAATTCTATTAAAGCTCTCGTTTTAAGGATTTTGGTCGTAATGACAGAGTTACGCGGCTCAACATTAGTTCTCTCTAGAGTATTTAACCCTTTACCAAACAATCCCGTGTTTTAATGACCTTTTGAAAACAACGCTTCTACAGTTCCCACTTTGTTTTCCTGTAATATCACAGGCAAATCCCATTATTTGAGTCTCAGCTAATTTATTGTCCGCAAATGCTCTAGATATGGACGAGTCAAAAACTTTATCGTCTGATAACGTGTAATCTGATCTCAGATCTTAAGTGTCCGACACGGTTTGATTTCTTCTCTCACGGCTAAAATAAACCTTTAAATCGCAACATTTTGGATCTGCTTGTGGTTGGACTTTTCTCATTTGATATATTCAGTAGTTAAAACACAGCTGCTAAGAGAAATGGCGATAAACACTAGCCAGAGAGCAAGCTTGGTAGAGGTTTCAAAAAATCCTTCTTTTGTTAATCTCTTGTAACATTTACCTTCAGGAAGTGATAAGAAAGCTTAAACATTTAGCAGACATTTCCACGTTTTAACAAGCCTTTTTGGAAACATCACTAGAAAATGAGAAAATGCTGGTACCAGTATTTTCTCCTTCCCCCATGATGTTTTCTACCCTTCGTACGACACATGCAATCATTTTAGCAATATTTAATTTGTCGTCTGCGAACACTTTCAATATCCATGACGAGTCTAAACCTTTGTCGTCTGGTAAAGAGTCAAACGCTGTTAGTGCCAAATACCTAAAATGAATCTATTCAGTCTGTGTAAAAAGATCCAGATATGGTACTTTCAAAGTTTCGAAGAATAGCCATAAGATGTGGGACTTCGTAGCTGCACAGACCATGCCAAGGACATGTAAAATGTCTAATGGAACATTACAGATCACAAATAAGAGTGCACGTTCTGTACAGTCTGATCTTGATCTACACTGTCCTCATTGAATTTCGCGTAGCAGCCTGAAGGTTAATGCACAATTTTTTTTTTTCAAATGAACCTTTTTTCATTTTTGGGATAAAAAAAACCCCCCAACTGTCCGGGATTCCACTTACTACTTTAAAGGGGGCAACGTGAGGCTTTTATGCCTTTAATAAGGCATCACAGAGTGCAGATCAAGATTAAACTGCACATAGTGCCGGCTGATCTCTCGTTACAACCTCTGCAAAGGACAACTGAAGTTGGGATCCGCATGATATTTCTTTTTTTATTACTTTTTTCACCATGCTTTTGTTTTTATTTCAGAACAGCTTTTCATTTGCCACAGGGATCATATAATATACGATCTCTGTCTACCATGACAAATCTAACCTCACACATTGTCAAAGTAAAGAAATTCTGTTTGCGGAAGTCTACGTACAAACAGAACGCCGATACAAAAAAAATATGTATCTCAAATTCTGTTTTCTGTGGCAAACATGAAAATGCTTTTTATTGTTGTACGTTTCTCCTCTTTCAACGCGAGGTCGATACATCGAAATCACCAAGCGTTCCAAAGATTTTCGCGGTGTTTCATTCGTGACACGTTTTAGGGCTTCGCTGTTTGTAACAATAATCGGATGTTATTCCAACCATTACCCGCCACCATACAAATATTACTACATACTTACTAGTACATCCTGCTGAATACAACTTATGAAATACATTGAAGAAAAAGGAGCAATTGCTTGCTACAACCAATCAAGTGCTGCATTTTCCGCAATGTTTCCATATCGCCTGAGATTTTTTTCTTTCGAATATGATTCCTTTTACTTGCAAAGGCTTGGTGGTAATGTTGGACACAGCCTGGGTTGGAATAGGTTAATAGGCTATGCCCGACGTGGGGGGTGGGGGGGGAGGCTTTCGCGGACACTGTGCAGTCTGATCTTTGATCTACACTCTGCGATATGGTGTTTTCTTTTCGGTGAAATCAACTTTGAAACAGCAATATTTGAATTTTTTACTATTAATTGGAAATTTTCGTTTCATTTTTTTCAGCTTAACCCTTAACCTTCTGAATAAATGAAACTTTCAAGCCGACAGTGAAAACCCTTTTAATGCTATATCAATGTTTCTTTGGGTGTGTGTGTGGGGGGGATTCCCTAATCAGATAGTGTAGATCCAAGATCAGTCTGCATGTTCTCTGTAGTCTGATCTGGATCTACACTGTCCACAAAAGGTCCTAGAGTCGCGCTTAGCAGCCTACGGGCTAAGGGTTAAGCATACCGAGATCTAGATTTTATATCGAACATAATTTTCTACTTCTCATATCAGCTACATGTAGTTGTTTTTCTCCGGAGGCCAAAAAACAAGTGCTGTCCAGTTTACTGAAGTTCGAATCGGTAGGAGCTAACCTCTCAATCCTTTCACAAAGGGACATTACTCATTCCGATAACTTTTGGTGGTAGCTGAACGGCAGCTCAATGGCTGTGTTGGTCCATTCCTAATATTTGAAGTATATGTATTTTTCATTTTCTTCTAAACCAAAAATGCATTTTCCGCACTCGTTAGCCTGACTCCCTTCAAAACAAAATAGACTATTACATGAGCCATGCTCTGTGAAAAGGAGGCTTAATGCATTTGCAAAAAGTCCGCGCAGGCTGACCTGGGCCGAAACTTTTTGCTGTTGGTCAATTTTCTGCATGTCAAAGGTCCAGTGTGCCCCAAGATTATGTAGGCTGCTACACAAAATGGATTTTGGGAATGTATAATGCTGTACACAAGTTAATTACTTGCTTGGTGTGACGATGAATCACGGAGATGCATCAAGCCCCTTTTTGCCAGAGCACGGCTCATATATAGATTGTTGTTATTGAGAGCATCTGCAGACGAAAAGTCGAAATCGGTACAAATGAGCATATCTTTCCTGTATTTGAAGGAAAGGAAGAACTTGTTTGTTATTAAGTAATTTGTCCTTGTCTCGCAATGCTTCAAAAGGCCTTTTTCTCCAGACTCGTTAACTCTTTACCACACAATGCCGACTTTTAACGACCCTGAGAAAGAAGCCATTTGAAAACATTGTGGAAAAAGGAGAAAATGCTGGTGACCAGCATTTTCTCCTTTTCCCACAATGTTTTCTACTGCATCAAACAAAAATCACATCATTTGAGCCACATTAAAATTGTCGTCTGCAAATGCTTTCATTTTGGACGTATATAAATTTTTGTCGTGTGGTAAAGGGTTAAACAATGAATTTCGTTTTTTGTTCAAAGGTTTATTTCTTTGCTAAACAGCCCCGACTTCTGAGAACTCTTTTGAAAACAATGCTGGAAAAAGAGAAAGTGCAATTAACCAGAATCGTCCCCTTTTTTCCAACGTTGGTTTCTACTCGTTGGAAAAGAAGTTTCATGTTCTGAGCAACATTTAGTTTGTCGTCTGCAAATGCTTTCAATTTGGACAAGACTTAAAATTTTGTCGATTGGTAAAGACTTGATAAGTTGTCCCCCACCCACTTCCAGCTAATTTAGCAAACCGTTCAACTTCTTTTAATCATGCATTAGAAATCTTATTCTAATCGACAGGAGATCGTTTGGTAAGATTTCTCTTTTGTGAATAGACAAAAAAGTAGAAGTAATTTAAGAGATTATAAGGAATGCCTCAATAGCTAAGAATGTTGCTATCAATCGTTAATGAAGACGAAGATATACAAAGTTAATGAGATTTTAATGCCACAAATTGATCCATCAGCATATAAATATTTCCCTTGTCCAACCCGAACTCTAGAAAGGTTTTAAAAACCTTGGGGAAAAGGGACATTTTTTTTATACAAGCAACTACGCCTCAAAGTTTTGCAAAATTTTACCCATACCATTCAAAAATAAATTTGTTGTTACTCTCAGGTATTTCTTATTTGTGCCACTCACAACAGTGTGAGGAATGTCTGAAATTAATCTGCACTGTATTGGGAAAGGAAATACTTGCTAATGATCTGATAATAGAAGAAAGCAACTTTAAAGCTTTTATCACGTGAAAACGCATGTACATAATGAATTGAACATTCCCTATAATTTTGTTAATTTGGCACTCTGTGGAATATGCAATTTATATAGTACCGGGAATAAAAGGGAACTTTATATTTGAGCTATGCTCTTTGAAACGGGATTTAATGCATCTGCAAAAAGTATCGACCCAGGTCAGCCTGCGCAGTCCGCGCAGGCTGACCTGAGCCGACACTTTTTGCTTTTGGTAAATTTTCTGCATGCCCACTGACCACTCTTCCTCCGTATCCATGATTGAATGTATTGGAGTTTAACGCCGTGTTAACAGCTTAGGTCATATCACGGCGGTCAATGCACCTACGCATGTGTTTCCTGGCTTTTTCACACCAGTTCTGACACAACTTTCTTTCCAAGTCACTGACTACTTTTCTCACATGCATCAGAGGTGAGAAGCGAATAATCGCCGGAAAGAAAATTTGCTTCAACCGGGTATCGAACTCGCAACCACCAGGTCAAGAGTCAGATATGCTAACCATTGAGCTACCCGGGCGGGTTCCTCCGTATTCAGGAGGTTCTTAAACAAAATAGATTATATGGATCCATGGTTTTCAGATGACCTGCGTGACACAATGTGTCACTAAGATGCATCAAACCCCCTTTTGCCCGAGCATGGCTCATTTTTTTTAATTGCCATTTTGATTGTCAACACAACAATGTATCACTTGCACTAACTGCTTGAGGAGATTTTTTTCATACAGCTGTCTACGTCTTTGCCAAACGACAAAATCTAAGGCTGGTCCAAACTGAAAGCATTTGGAGACAACAAACTAAATGACTAAAACGATGGGTTTTTTTTTTTTGGGGGGGGGGGGGTGAAAGAGCGGCAAACATTGTGGGAAAAATGCTCGTATCCGACATTTTTTCTTTTCCCACGATGTTTTCTACTCATTCAAACCCCCCAAAAATATCATTTTAGTCACATTTAGTTTGTCGACTGCAAATGCTTTCCATACGGACAAGTCTAACATTTTGTCGTTTTGTAAATAGTTAAATAGAATTTTCGTCTGTTCCCACAATAGTTTCAAAAGCCCATTGCTCAAGGTTGGTACATCACGGAATTGTTTGGTAAAGGGCAAAATATCAGCCATTTTTACATATGCCACAGAGCACCTTATTCCGTCTTAATCGTTTGTTGAGAGAACACACAGCCGTCCGAAACTGTGGACAGCTTACGCAATAGATGAAAGGATTAATGGCGCAGTTGAAAAGATACGACCTCAGGAAGAAATGGTAAGTCATTTTACCAGCCCTCGGTTGTAAGTTATACCAGCCGGGCATTGCGAAAAAACGAATGTTTGTTATGATCAGGAATGGAATAAAAGTGAACTCAAACGCCAATGTTATCAAAAACACCATCAGCGTTGCTTGTTTTTTCTTAGCTGACGCTTTGGCGTTCTTTCCTAGTTCGCTGTTGGTTCTAGCAATCTTTCGAAGTCCGTATATCTTCCTTGCTATGTGTAGATAAATGACAATGAGAACTAATAGTATAGCCACACTGCCAACTGTTATGATACAGAAATGTAAAAAAGCGAACCAGTCATGCCTGTAACGGTCATCAATCATACAACGCTTGGTGACGGTTCTGTTTCCAATTCTTTGCATCGCCTTCAGCGAGTCCATTTTCTTCCATGTGTATTGGGTACCATTATCGATATCTGTACCATTGAGATTGCTTAAAACAAAACGTAAATGGCTTTGATTTACGTGGTGGTCCTCTATGAAAATACCATTTTCCAGTATCAGCAGATCTGTTTGAATACCATAGACCCATAAGGCTGGCAAGGCAACAATTGCCCCAATAAAAACCAAACATATACAAGTAATCTTCATGTAATACTTTAGAATTCGAGGTTTGTGTGGGGTACATATCGTCCGGTACCGTTCAAAGGCTATAGCTATAAGAATCAAAGCGGATGAATTGTTCATGGCGTAAGTAATATAACGGGACAATTTACAAAGTTCGGAGGTTTCAAAACTCCAGTATTTCGTCATGATATACAGTTCCAAAGGGATACTCGTAAAACAGTTAATGAGATCACAGATTGCCAACGCGATAATGGCGTAACGCCCGGTGATGGATTTAAGCTGCAGTCCGTATACAAGAATGGATATGATATTTCCTGGAATTCCGAGCACCATAAGGATACAAATGAATACGAATGCTGGTAATAATATCTGAAACTGAAACTGATTAACATCCTTCTCGTATTCGCCATTATCAAAGCTCCTCACGTGGTCCCCGATTACGCTCATTATGGCTGATCGATGCTGATTCAAATCACAAGCTTCCTGTATACATCGCTATTATCGTTGTTTCGCAGTGAAGGTCACTGCTTTGTTCTGATATATTTCTCTGTCATGATTTTCGACGGGTCATGTATTTCAGTTTGTCCCTTGGGAATCTATGACATGAAGGTTGTTACATCGTATGCTGTAAAGGGAAAAAGAAAATAGACATGTTTATTTTGTTTCGAGAAAGTCTTTTTTTTTTTTAAATTATGGTCGTCTTCGAGGAAGCAGGAAGCAGTTAGAAATAAACAAATGAACCATGCGCTGTAAAAAAGGTACTTAATACATTTGCAAAAAGTATCGACAGAGGTCAGCCTGCGTAGTCCTCGCAGGCTGACCGGGGTCGAAACCTTTTGCTATTGGTCAATTTTCTGCATGTCCAATGATCAATTTACCTCCAGATCCAGTCGACTGTTAGACTTACTGGATTTTATGGATCCACAATTATGTGATAAGTTACATCAAGCATCAAGTATCAAGCATCATGGAGATACATTAAGCCCCCTTTTGCCACAGCATGGCTCATTTATCGATATGCATGTCTTTAACCCTTTCCCAAAATATCCCTTGTTCTAAGGACCATTGGGGGAAAAGGCTTTTGAAAACATCGCAGAAAAAGAAGAAAATGCTGGTGAAAAGCATTCCTATCAGCGTTTTCTGTACTTTTCCAGGGCCAAATACCATGATTGGAATCACATTTGATTTGTCGTCTGCAAATGCTTTTAATATGGTCGAGTCTAAGTTTGTGTCGTCTGTAAAGACTTGATTAAAATACAGACGACAATTATTAGACCCGCCCATACTGAAAGCATTTAACTCCGGATCATACGATGAGATTTGTCTTCGAAAGGACAGAAAATAATTCTGCAAAGAAAGGGGGAAAATGCTCATGGACCACAGTTTCTCTTTTTCCCACCATGATTTCAAAATTATCCTACTTCAGGGTCGTTAATACAATCGACAAATTCGAGTCATTCTAAATTCGAATAATTTTGGTAAAGATTTCATCATCCGATATTAGCTTCAATGAGACTGAAGAGAAAAACCATTTAAAACATTGTAAGAAAAGAAGAAAATGCTGATAGTCAGCATTTCCTCCAGTTCCCATAATGTTTTCAAAAGCTTTCTTCCTTAAGATTGTTTAAACGCATAATTAATCTGTGAACTTGTTAAACGGTTAAAAAATATAATTTTAGGAAAGTTCCTTCCCTTGAAATAAAAAAAAAAAAATCTTTGGAGGGTTTCGTCGTGTTTTTAAGGAAAGAGTGCGAGGTTTAGTTCCGGAGGATTTTTGTCTATATACCATGTTTTAACCTTTAACCTGTTATATATTAAAATGAAACTTTCAAGCCGAGAGTAAAAACCCAGATATTGCTATTTCAAAGTTATTTCGGGGGAATACTATCTCCTTATCGGACAGTGTAGATCCAAGATCAGACTGCACGTTCTGTGCAGTCTGATCTTGATCTACACTGTCCGCAAAAGGTATTTGGGTCCTGGTTAGCAGTCTAAGGGTTAATACTTTGCCAGACGAAAGATAAATCTTATTGTGTGAGCCATAATTAGTTTACTGTCTACAATTGCTGTCAAAATGGATGGGTCTTAACTTTGTCGTCCGTGAAAGGAGTTAATAGAATTAGGTTTTTGTAAACAACACAGGTACTAAAAGGGTCATGCATGGCTCAGTGGTAAAGCGTAGAACTCGTAACTTGGAGATCCAAGGCTCGAGCCTTAATGGAAGCATTAGGTTTTGGCCGGAGTGCCTTGCATCGAAGTACAACTCTAGTACTCCTTCCGGTTAAACTCAGAGCATAATCTATCAGCCATGCTCTGGCAAAAGGCATCTCCGTAATGCACTATGCCAAGCAAGTCATCACATGATCATGGATCCATAAAGACCATCTCGTCTAACAACCGACGGAATCATGAGGTGGACTGGTCCTTTGACTTACAGAAAATTGACCAATAGTGAAAAGTGTCGACCCAGGTCAGCCTGTGCGGACTGCGCAGGCTGACCTGAGTCGATACTTTTCGCAGATGCATTAAGCCCCCTTTGTACAGAGTATGGCTTACATGAATATTTAAGCTGTCGCTATGCTAAAACTGAAATAATGTTGAAAGCGGCGTTAAACTCCATTCAAAAATGGAAACAATAAAGGTGCTACATGTTGTCTACTTCCGATTCTTTTTCTTTATGAGTAATTTCTTCTTTTGAAACAGTGCATTAAAAACTGGTCTGTCATAGGAGGGAAAATCTTCTGTAGATAGTCATTTTCCTGACTAATTTTACTACTTTATGTCATTCATGTAGATTTTGTTGAATCCTTGATTTGTACGCGTGCCATGCACCAGAAAACATACACTGTATAGGATTTCGTGAACAGCAACGTGTAATTATCGTCCGGATTCTTTGTAAACTAACTTGAAATTTAAAGCTGTATAATCCATAATCAAAGAGACTTGTTTCTAGATCTCTAGCATGAAATATCTTTAAAAAAAGGATAGACGGCGTAAATTCTGCTCGCAAATATGCAGGGGCCCTTAAAAATAAACATGTCTACATTTTTTACCATTCACAAATTTCTGTTTATTCATTGTTATCAGAACCAAAAAGAACGTCAAAAGTCAGCACACTCAGCTACGCCGAAAAAACTAGTTTGTGTGACACAAGGAAAGAGTTGGTAACTTTCGGAAAAAACAGTCTGTGATCAAGATTATCGAAAATGTTGCACCCAAATACATATGAGCCATGCTGCGTGAAAAGGGGGTTTAATGAATCTGCAAAAAAAAGTATCGATCCATGTCAGCCTGCACAGTCCTTGCAGGCAGACATGGTCGAAACTTTTTGCATTCGATCAATTTTCTACTCGTTAAAGGACCATTCAGCCTCATGATTCAGTCATTTGCTTGACAAAATGGCTTTTGAGGATCCATAATTATGTGAAGACTTGATTGGGACACTGCATAACGGAGGTGTAGTTTGCACACTTTTACCGGAGCATGGCTTATATGCTGCATTTCTTCTCAATGTTCTCAGAGGCCGTTTACGATGACTGGGGAAAATGCATACAGAGCATCAATATGAGCCATGCTTTGTGAAAAGAGGGCTTAATGCACCTGCGAAAAGTATCGATTCAGGTCAACTTTAGCTGTTCGCGCTGGCTGGCCTTGATCGATACATTTCGCTATAGGTCAATTTTCTGTATGTCCAAGGACCAGTCCGCATCATAATTAAGTCGGTTGTTGAAAAAAAGGGGGTTATTATGGATCCATGATTATGTGATGGTTTGATTAGTATAATGCATCACGGACATGCATTAAGTCCCCTTTTGCCAGAGCAATGCTCATATGGTTTTGTGCTAACCATTCAATTAATTCCGTACCAGACGACAGAATCTTAAAATTCGTCTATTTTGAAAGCATTTGCAGACAACAAACTTAATCAACACGGTAACTTAAATCATGGGTTACTCTTTCTACGGGTAGAAAAGTAGAAAACATAATGGGAAAAGGAGAAAATGCTGGTTACCAGCATTTTCTCCTTTTCCCATTTTGTTTTCAAAAGCCTTCGTCCTACGTCCCGTTAAAACACGGGATTGTCAGGTAAAGGGTTAACTCACCAAGTACATTGTCTCTTTGCCGTCTTCTCTAGTTTAGAATGACATGAAAAAATACCCTGATCAATTATCATGACATCTGCGCGATGAATTGCACGTCGCCCACGATGTCTGTAGAAACAGAAGAGCGTTAGAAATCTCATTGTTTCCTTGCATATGTGCCCATGCAATACATTGTCGAAATAAAATAATCAACTCTATACCAAACGACGAGCCCGACCGGGTAGCCCAGTGGTTAGCGCATCTGACTCGTGACCTGGAGGTTGCTGGTTCGATACCCGGTTGCGGCAAACTTTCTTCCCGGCGATTTTTAGCTTCTCCACTCTGTTGCATTTGGCAAAAGCAGTCAGTGGCTTGGAAAGAATGTTGTGTCAGTACTTGAGTGAGAAATCCAGGAAACTCAGGTGTAACTGCCCTGATTGCCGTGATATGACCTAAGCTGTTGAGACGGCGTTAAACTCTAATACAAACAAACAAAACCAAAATTTTAAACTCAACCAAATTTAAAGCATTTGCAGATAACAAATCCTACGTCGCTCAAAAGATTATTTTTATCTTTGAAATAGTAAAATAATATTTCGGGAAAAGAAGTAAATATGCTCGTAACCAACATTTTTTTCCTCGACCAAATTGAAAGCGTTTGCAGACGATAAATCCTATGTAGCTTAAAAATTATTTCTGTCTTTGATACAGTTAAAAGAACATTGTGGGAAAAGGGGAAAATGCTGGTAACCACAATCAGATTGAATTATATAATTTTGCAAGGATAATTAAAAACTGATCGTTCACGAATTCTAAATTGCTTTGACTAGATCTGGGTCCGTATTCACCAACATTCTTAGTCTTATTTTCCAAGATTTTCTAAATTTGAAAGTAATACAATTTCTGATTGGCTAAACCAAATGTTTAGCCAATGAGAAGTTGGTTTACTTTTACATTTAGAAAATCCTTCATCATAACACAAAGAATATTCTTGAGAATGTTTGGTGAATACAGGCAATGGCTTTCTTCTACCTGAAATTGTGTGAGCTCCCCTTCAAATGTTTTGATACTAATGCAAAGATGAATTAAACAACTGTCGCGCAGAAATGCATAGGTGTAAATCCCAAGTGAATTAAATATAGTGTCGCCGCTCCTGCCAGACACAATGAAACACAATTTCAGCGAGTCTGAGTTAGGATGAACGCGTTACTGCGATTTCTAGGCAAACCCCCCCCCCCCCCCCACCCCCCCGGCCCCGTAAATTTATAAAATCTTAGATAGTGAAAATAGTAAAACGGATAAATTTCCATGATAAATTGCACGTCGCCCCACGGTGTCTGCAGAATTTTTCTTAACCCTTTACCGCATAATGCCGCCTTTTGACACCTCTGGGAAAGAAGCCTTTCGGAAACATAGTGGGAAAAGAAGAAAATGCTGGTAACCAGCATTTTCTCCTTTTCCCACAATGTTTTCTATCCTATCAAAGAAAAATTGCACTATTTGAGCCACATTGAAATTGTCATCTGCAAATGCTTTCAATTCAGACAAGGCTAAAATTTTGTCGTCTGGTAAAGGGTTAAGTAAATTTCAATATACATGTATCTAGTTCTTTGCCTATGTGCGCTATTAATAAATAGTCTGTTAAACAACTTTTAATTAACTCCTTACCAAACGACTAAAGCTTAGCCTAATCCAAATTGAGAGAGATCATTTGCAGACGACAAACTAGATGTGGCTCAAATGATAGGACTTGTCTTTGAAAGGGTAGAAAAAATTGTGGGAAATGAGAAAATCCTGGTAACCAGCATTTTCTCATTTTTCCCACAATGTTTTCTAGTTTTTCAGAGTTGTTAAAACTCGAAATTGTTCGGTAAAGGGTAAACCGCTATTATGTATTACACATTTCTCTGTATTCTGTGGGCAAAATCTTTGATCAAAAGATTACCATAATATAGTTGAAATGACCAAAGAGCTGCAATCCAATAAGCAGTGGAAAGTTTTGTTTAGAATTAACCAACTATAGAACTTCAGCTGGATGGACCGAAATGCCGCTATTGCAAGGCTGTCTTACTTTCTCGCTTGATTTATTGTGTGGTGTTACATTATCAGCTATATCACAGCGGCCAGTGAACCTGTCCATACTTTCCTAGAGTTTCATTTACAAGTACTGTGCACAATATTCTTCCCAAGCCACTGACTGCTTTCCCACATAACCATCATTAAAACAATGATAGCGGTGAGACAGAAATGAATCCTGTTGCAATTGACGTTCATCGATCCTCGTAAAGAGACTGGTCGATTCGAACCAGCGAGCCCCTGCTCTCAAGTCATGTATCCTTCTGACTGTGCCACCGTGGTCCATATTCACCAACCATTCTTAAGAGTATTCTCAGTCTTATTCCCTAGAATTTCTGATTGGCTAAATCAAGTGATTGTGAAGTTGTGTTACTCTGTAAATCTAGAATTAGACTTAAAATGACGTGAGAAATGGTTGGTTGATACGGTCCTGGGGCTCGGTCTTACTTTCCTAGAAATATCCAGATACGAGTATTTTCCATCCGATCATGATCTACAATGTCACTAAGCGTTAATCAGAACGTTATCGTATTTCCAAAGGACGTTAAAATGACAAAAACCCTTAACCATTTACCAAGGAATCCCGGGTTTTAACGGAGAAAGTGGTTTTTGAAAACAGTGTTTGGAAAGGAGAAAATGATGGTAACCAGCATTTTCTCATTTTCCCCACAATATTTTCTGCCTTCTGGTAACCAATTTCCACCATTTTTTGTCATATTTGATTTGACGTCTGCAAATGCTTTCAATTTGAATGAGTCTGAGATTTTGTCATCTGGTAAAGAGTTACAGACATAAGTCTAGCATGTTTTGAAATCGATGATTGAACAAGGAATGAGGCAGACAATGTTTTTTTAGCAGCACTGCACTTTTCATCCAGAAATCCCTAATCAATTTTCTCACTTCAGTCTTTATGACAGCTTCATGTTCACACTCTGTAGTCTAATAACTAGCTTTATTGCATCAGAACAAAGTGATGGCGTAACAGTAGTGTTTTCTCTTGAGTTAATCGCACGAGGCTCATTTGAACAAACCCCCTTTTCAGATGAAAGAAAGAAGGCAAACGTTTAAATATTTGGGAGCATTTAGAAAATGTCGGGGTCAAAATTCAAAGAAACACAGGGTCAAAGACAAAACTGTAACAGCCCCATCAACTAACTCTGCTTTTCCCACAGTGTTTTCTACCTCGTCAAGGACAATTGTTATTATTCGAGCCGCATTCAATTTTTAGTCTGCTGCTCGGCTTTTTATGGGTCTTTTCTGGTTTGATTTGTCTCGCATTCGAATTAAAATCGCTCATGACTTATCGAAATGAAATGTGTCACATTATAAATACCATGTTGACAAACAGAAACGGTTCACAAATTATACCTAACGACAAAATTGTTTACCCTTCCAAATTCAAAGCATTTGCAGACGACAAGTTTAATGTGACTCAAATGGTGGAATTGGTCTTTGAAAGGGTAGAAAACATTGTGGGAACATGAGAAAATGCTGGTTACCAGCATTTTCACTTTTTGCCACTAAGTTTTAAAAGCCGTCTCTCAAATGGTCGTTAAAACTCTGGAATATGTGGTAGAGGGTTACAGATACAAGTTACCTGTCCATCAACAGATACACTACCAGAAACATGCCAGGATCGAAAAGCAAGCGCACCACATGGACGTGCCAACAATCGGCCAGAGTTGCTTTTAGGAATAGATTGATTTTCAGTGGAAATTCTGAGTAGAGAAAGGGGCTTAACTGTGTCAAAAATATTCTGATGGTAACCTGTCCCTGTTGTATGGATTCCCCTTTTTGATAGTCAACAACCGAGTTTGAAGTAAATATCTTCAGTCATGACAGAGATATTATAAAATGTCAAAGTTTTTGCACGAAGACATCAACGACGCAGACGACGAGAGAGCTATGGCCGCGATTATTTTGAGGTTTTCTTCGAAAACATCCCGGCTAAAAGAATCGAGGAAAAAATCAATCTACTAACACACAATTACAACATTTTATGTGCCTGCAGCGAAAAGCTTTGTAGCAGGAGGGGAGGGGGCGGGGGTTTGAAAAGGAGCAATAATTCTTTCTATAAAGCAGGTTGACCTTTCTCCAACAAGGTTTTTCATTTCATTTACCGAACCGTTTTTCCTTTTCTTCAAAAGTTATCATATGTGTCTTCAGTGCTCATTAATATTACATCTAAAAAAAAGGTGTATGACGATGAATTCAAGTCATTGCGATAAAATTTGATAATAAAGTTTGTCTAAAACAGGGATGGTACGTCTACTTACGATCTATGGCTTCATTGTTTTGAATTAATCCTTTATTACACAATCCCGACTTTTAACAACCCTGAGGAAGATAGCTTTTGAAAATATTGAGGGAAAAGGAGAAAATGCTGGACTGGTTTACTTCTTACTGGTCACTTTTGTTTCTCCTGTAAATTTGACCAAATTATAGATAGGTAAACAAAAACAAATTATAACATATATCAGGACGTTAGACATGGTAATGTAGTGAAAAGATTTTGCCAGAAGGCATACCTTTTTTTTAAAAAAAAAAGGGGGAAAAACACATGCGCATGCGTGGTGTCTATCAGTCATAACAGGTTAAAAAGAAAATCACAAGTTACCGACATTTTGTAAACAATAAGAAAAAACATGAAAATTATTTTCTATCCAAAAAAAAAAACCGAGAGAAGGAGCATGAAGTTTTTAAAAAAAAAATGAATTTTCAATTTTCAATGCTCAGTGGCTGGATGCTAAATACGTTCCTAAAAGTACAAGTCAAAAAAAATTCTTTGCAGACATAGGCTGGAGTATGCTTTTATACTGGTCAATTATTCTCCAAAAAATCAAATCAAAGGAAGTGTCCCTTTCCTGGACAGTGGATGCAAAAAAGGTCTACGGGGAATTCCAGCTTAAAAGTTGCCATTTAGAAGTTTTGTTTAGTATATTGTCGTCTGGTAAAGAGTTAATTTTGCAACAAATATGTAAAAAAGATAATAATGATAAATGAAATAGTAAATCACTACGAATGCGTCAATTACACGTTAACTCTTTACCAGACGACAAAATTTTAGCCTTCTCCAAATTGAAAGCATTTGCAGAGGACAATTTCAATGTAGCTAAAATGATGCAATTTTTCTTTGATAGGGTAGAAAACATTGTGGGAAAAGGAGAAAATGCTGGTTACCAGCATTTTCTCCTTTTCCCACAATGTTTTCAAAAGGCTTCTTTCCCAGGGGCGTCAAAAGGCGTCATTGTGCGGTAAAGGGTTAAATAATTGCTTTAGGTTGATTGATTTTATGGTGTTTAACGCCGTTTTCAACATTTTTCAGTTATATCGCACAGGACGAATTCACGTATCTATGCTTTCAGGAAGTTTCTTTTAACAGTACTACGCAAAATATTCTTCTTCCCAAGCCTCTGGCTGCTTCCCCACATAACCATTGTCGAAACCAGGATCAGCGGGAGTAGCTTTAGGACTTAGTAGATAACGATCAGATTAGACAGAAAGTAGTCTAATCTTGGATCTTCACTGTCAATTAATTTGTCAAAAAGTATGACATCCTCCTCGAAATTTCTGAGCCTAGTTCTTCTTACTGACGTAACCCTTAGAGCGCTGAAATAATGCAACAGGTCTTTTCAAATATAGGAAAAACGGTCAACATATCGCTATTTCACTGTTAGTTTGGCCCTTAATATGTAACAAAGTAGCGGACAGTATAGCTCAAAGATCAGACTGCACGTTCTGTGCAGTCTGATCTTGATCCACTCTGTTCGCAAAAGCCACTTTGGATGGGCCAATGGCTTTAATGATGTGGATAATCTATTTCACTGTTCGGGCACTGTATGGTAAAATGAGGCGAGGCTGCAGATTGATTCATTATGCAATTTAAACATGAAAGACAGATTGAAGCAATGCTGTTAAAAGAGGCTTTCTCGAACCAGCACTTTTATCTTTCTTTACGTCACAACACATTAAATGGTATTTTATATCATGCACAGTAATTGCTTCTACGGTTTTAATCAATTCGATGAGCCCTCTTAATGGCAAATATGCATAAATTTGCGATAAGCCACGAAATTACGATTGCTGTCATAATAAATTTTCTCCGTTATTGACAAAAAAGTTCGTTATCGTGCATGCACTTGTCAGTAACAAAGATGCAAAACATGAAAGGTTAGCCATCATTATTGAAATGGCGTCAAGTACGATCTGTCATAAGTTGGCATTTGAGATAAAATTTTACCAAACGAGTCTAAAAAAAAAAAATCACAATATGCGAGCGTTTGACAAGCTTGATTACTAAAAACCCAAAGTTTTCCCAATTCAAAGGTGGAGGCCAGACATCTTCTTATTGGCCAGTGTAGATCCAAGATCAGACTGCAGGTTCTGTGCAGTCTGATCTTGATCATATGCTACGCTGTCCGCAAAAGAGCAGTGAGTCGCACTCAGCAGCCCCGGGTTAAGATAAAAATCGTAGCTTTGTCGTGCCATTAATCATTACGTATGCATATATACTGGCTTTATTTTGAAGGTTATTGAGAAGGATACGTATTCCTAATATATAGGGTTCCAGAAGTGATTAATTTGTTGGCCACAACAAAACTAGATTTCGTAAACCCTTTTAAAAACTGCTAAATAAATGATCGCTCCTTCGTTCGTATTGGAGTTTTACGCCGTTTTAACAGCTTCGGTCATATTACGGCTGTTAGTGCACCTACGAAAGTGTTGCTGGCTTTCTCACACCAGTACTGACACAACTTTCTTTCAAAACCATTTACTGCTTTCCTCACATGCATCAGAGGTGAAAAGCCAAAAATCGCCGGAAAGAAAGTATGCCTGCAATGGGTATCGAACCCACAGCTAAATGAATGAAATGAAAGTCATCAGCCAGTCGTTGAAACGTAAATATTGCGATTGCAAGCCCTTTTCGCTTGAAGAATCTTACTCTATCGAACACTGTCCGCAATTTAAGCAGATGAGTCGCGCTAAGCAGTCTAGAGGTTATGTTTGTGTGTGAGAGAGAGAGAGGAGAGAGGGAGAGAGAGAGGAGAGCAGGCAAGGTAATGATAGGGATCATAATAACTAAAATAGCGTGCATTTTAGGTTACCACTCTTTTCAGCAGTGTATCACTTATTTTACACCGGTCTGTGCACCTATTCTTGCATTGCTGGCGTTTTTTTTTTTCTCCCCGTTGCTTTTCATCAAGCACAAGGCAAACTACAAGCCGATAGAAGCTTTCAAACATTAACGAAGTCTAGAAGATATCCAGCGGTGAGAGGGGAATGATTCCTGTCGAAACGATTATCATCAAATCTCTTAAGAGAATTGGCTGAGTTGGTTACTCGATTAACTCTTTACCAAACGACAAACTTTGGATTTAGACTGGTCCAAATTCGCAAACGACAAATAATATGTAGCTCAAATAATAAAAAATATATTTAAAAAGGTAAAAACCATTGTGGGGAAAAAAGGAAAAAATGCTGGTTACCAGCATTTTCTCCTTTATCCCCACAATGTTTTCAAAAGCCTCCTCCATCAGGGTCGTTAGAATTCGGGATTGTGTGGTAAAGGGTCAAAAGAAACATCTGAAATTATCAAATAATCTGTAAAGAATTAGTTGTAAAATACTTTAGTATTAAAAGGTATTTATGGCGACTTTTGCTTTATAGAACGATATAGTGATCAGCGCCTTACGAACTTTTAATCCTTAACTCTTTACCAAACGACAATATTTTAGACTTGTCCAAACTGAAAGCATTTACAGATGACAGAGTTGATTTCATTCAAATGATGTGATTTTCCTTTGGAAGGGTAGAAAATATCGTAGGAAAAGGAGAAAATATTGGTTACATATCGTTAAAACACGGGATTATAACGGTAAAGGGTTACAGAGCCTTTAACTACAATAGTTGTCTTTGTCGCTGGTCTGGAGAACGTGAAGTCTGATCTTTAATCTACACTGCCAGCTTCGATGAGGTATTCTGGACAAGGACATGACTTGAACTTGCAATTGAGCCACGCTCTGTAAAAAGGGGGCTAAATGCATGTGCAAAAAGTATCGACCCAGGTCAGCCTGCGCAGTCTGACCTGGGCCGACACTTTTTGCTGTTGGTCAGTTTTCTGCATGCCAAAGTACCAGACTGAGTCTTAACTCATGATTTAGTGCGTTGTTTGACCAAATCCTCTTTATGGATCCATACTTATGTAATAACTTGCTTGGTATCATGCATCACGGAGATGTATTAAGCCCCCTTTTCCTAGAGTACAGCTCAGTTATTTTGGTCTTATTTCTGGATTTATTAACGTCCGTTGATTTTAGGGCTTAACTGCTGATAACTAAAGAGTTTATCAAATTAGAGAGCTCTCATCATAGGCTATTCTGATAAGGAACCTTGGGTTTCAAGTGAATAAAGTAAATATTGTTATTGAGAGAGAGAGAGAGAGAGAGAGAGAGAGAGAGAAGAAAAATGTGTAATTACGAATATGATACAGGACTTGAATCCATTTCATTTTGCAAATCTAGGTCACTGAACGTGTTCATTTTTTTTTGTTAAATATTACACATGTACCCCATCATCGTGAATTTTAAGCAAATCTTTGGTTTAAATCTACAACCCCATGAATGAATGATAACAAAAGTATTATGCTGGAGATTGTGTGCACTGCATAGGGACTCTGCACATAATTGTGGCATACAAAACAAAAGATAAAAATATGCCTGTTTTGTGGGTAATATCTAAGTTCAAAAAGTGTTCGATTAGCTGCTTTGCTAAGTATATGGCTAATTACATTCAAAAACAGACTGCACAGCCTGTTCTGGCCGATATTGTTGTACAGCGTATTTTAACCATTTACCGCACGATGCCGCCATTTAACGATCCTGGGAAAGAAGTCTTTTGAACACATTTTGGGAAAAGGAGAAAATGCTGCAAACCAGCATTTTTCCACAATGTTTTCTATCTTATCAAAGAACAATTGCACCATTTTAGCCACAATGAAATTGTCGTCTGCAAATGCTTTGAATTGGGACAAGGCTAAAATTTTGTCGTCTGATAAAAGGTTAAAGCACAGGAATTCATATGTTCAGCGTTTGAAAGGATCAGTACATTCCAGTAAATCATTCACTGGTCAACAGTGAGATGAAACAAGCAATAATTCAGGACTACATGTAACTAAATACATGCCTTGTCAAACTGCTTTTTTTAGACATGCAACTTGCCAATGCAAAGGCCATAGTTAGAACTTGCTTGTTGATTCATAAGAAATGGTTAAGGCCATCTCGAACTTCTAAATATCTCTTCCTACCTGGCACAATATCGAATGTTGAATATCACTCGTATAAGATCCAACATTTTGCGATCGGAATTCATCATTGAAAGGGAAATTGCCTCAAAACTTCTGAAAATTTCTACCCACACTATGTCGAATACTTCTCTCTGACTAGACTAGATGGTCTGTGAACTGAATCAATTACTCCAATATTAACCCTTACACTGTTTAGCGCGACTCGCAGACCTTTTTCGGACAGTGTAGATCGAGATCAAACTGCACAGAACGTGCAGTCTGATCTTGGATCTACACTGTGCGATAAGGAGATGTTTGCCCAACCCCCATCACTTTGAAAAAAACAACGTTTTGGTTTTTACCATCGTGAAAGTTCCATTTAAGTTATTTAGCAGGATAAGGGTTAAAAGAGCACTTTCTGTCTGCACAATAACCTTAAATAACGATGAAAGTGTCCAAGGAATGATTGCATGGTGCTCAACGTCGTTTTCAACAGTATTTTTGTTTCACCAGGCTGGGCAGAGCACCTATCCACTAATCCTGGAGTTTCTGTGCCAGTACACTATATTTCGCAATGCACTCTTTCCGTGCAACTGGCTGCTTTACGACACTAGGTCGATTAGATTATTAAGGCTGAGAGAGGAATGAAATCTATTGGTAAGAAAAAAGAAGCAAATCTGTGTTAAAACTTTTGAGTTTACTTGCTCTTCTTATATGTCTCTCTGAATTTGAAGTAAATATCTTTGTTAATGACATAGCTACATGTATTTGTGAATGTTTAGTTTTCGCACGACGATAACGCCAACACAGGCTACCCAGACGACATCAGGGTCCGTATTCTCCAATCATTCTTAGTCTTATTCTCCAGAATTTTCTAAATTTGAAAGTAACACAACTTCTGATTGGCTAAACCACTTGGTTTAGCCAATCAGAAGTTGTATTACTTTCAAATTTAGAAAATCTTAAAAAAGTAAGAGTAAGAATAGTTTCAAGAATGGTTGGTGAATACAAACCAAGATTGTGAAAATACTTCACCGTTGTCTTTGAATACAGCCGAGCTAAAATTTACAGCTCCAAGGTTCGTTAACGAGCCACGTAAGATTCTGTTAATCCTTATTCTGTCTAATTTAATTTTGTGATTATGACAAGACTAGATATCGTTAAGTTCATTGACACTGAGTGGGGTTTATATGAACAAGACTACTGATACAGCAGCGGAGAGGCTAAAGAAAGATCAGGCTGCACGTATATGCAGGCCGATCTTTCTTTAAAAACTCTTTGCAAAATACAACCAAGGTCGCCGACGGCAGGATAAGAGTACACGGAATGTAGATAAGATCTACTGGTGTTCATAGAAATCGCACAGCTAATTTTCCTAACAAGTTCTCTGCACGAAAAATAGATTACACAAAAAACCATTTGGATCGATGAAATCTTGCTTGATAAATACCGACATTGAAAAAAAAAACGCCTGCCAACAGTTGTGCCTTTGTTACTTGGTTCAGCTGAGGGATCTTTGGCATTCGGGTTTTATTCGTAATACATGCAACGAAGTACTTCGCCCAGAGAAAAATAAACCAATCAAGATTTGCTCTTCAGGTATATTAGGGTTGAGACAATAACCCGTTTGGAGCTATTCAGATTTTTATAGCATCATCAAAGTTAAAAAAAACTGAAATGATTTATCACTGATTTTAGTGAGCCGATAGCTGGCAAATCACTAGTAAAAAAAAAAGAGAGATAAAAGTAAGAAAAAAATCTTTTTCAATGGCATTTCCTTGATATGCTACGTAGCCGCTTTAGGTATTTTTAGATTTCGCGCGAGAGCTTCGAGCAGGCTTGTGGGAATGCCAAAAGATCAATAACAGAATCGATTAAGAGGTCTCATATCATGATATTCGACTAGGTAGCATTTTTCAAATACTGATAATCTCCGAAGGATATGTTATGCACAGACAACGCAGGATATTGTTTTGACAGTTTTCCTTAAATTTACATTTGAGTTATGCGCGCCGCGTATTAATATTTATCCTCTACAGGATAACAATGTGTCATAGCAGACTGGTCAATCATCGGAGAACATGACATGCGCATTCGGCAAACCTCGGATGATCCGTTGATCAAGTCCCTCGGCTGTATCACGTAGCTTGATATGCACCTACACCACTCGTCACAACTAGGCTGATTCCGTGCCTACATCTAACCTCGTACGTATAAAGGCGGTTTCCATCTTGAACTGCCAATCACATGATCTCAAAAATGGCGGTGCTCGTGTAAATCGCTTAGAAACGACATGAACGAGTGTGCCATGCGCAGACAAAGAGGCTTTAAATTAGTATGATGACGTCATATCTGGTGTAATAAAAAAGATGGATTTACCGATTGCAAAAAGACCATTCCGTTATTAAAATGCCTAAAAGAGCACCTTTTTATTGAATATAATAATCAAGTTTTTGCAACAGGAAAGAAAAATGCATCCAGTTGTATTTAACAGTATTTTACAAGAAATTGTGATTTACTAAATAAAAACTAAATAGCCCCATTTGGAAAGAAACTTAGACTGATTTAAATTCAAACCATTTGCAGACTACAAATCCAGTGTTTATCAGCATTTTCTCCTTTTCTTACGATGTTTTTAAAAGTATTTTATTTTCTCTTGGGGAGAATAAAACACGGGATTGCTCGATGGAGGGTTAATAACGAAAGAAACAAACTAACGAAGTTTCTAATAAAAAATGCAGAACATATCTTCTAATCACAATAGTCGCTTACTATTATGTAATCCATGTAATCTGGTACAATATAGATAGTAAACCCATCACTATGTCGTTGTCAAGCTGAAACTAATGAAATTTTATCGAGTGCGATCAGTTATTTACCCTTTTAGCGTGAATTATATAAACCCTAGACTACTATGGAATGCCATAGCAGACAATATTCAAGATATAAAAACACTATCAAGATATTTAAAATATTCAATCAAGATAGTCGCAATTATACCAAAATGATATCAATGATAAAACAGCATCAACATTTTAAAAACCACACCAAGACTCACGTGACCAATCAAGATTCACGTGACCACAAAATCCACGACGTCATCACTTGGCGGAAAGAACGTACACACACTGCTGCTGCTTGACTGTTGACAGTCACACTGTCATTTTTTATTCGGCGTATTAACGTTAATCATGGACCACCCAGACGAAGTTACTCGGCTCTTTAGACATTCGCAGTTTCAAGATCTCATGAGAGACCTCAGGAGGAGTGTTTCAGATGCCCCTTCAAATGTCCGTGATGTTGTTTCATTCACTAAAGCATAAAGTGTAAGATCATACTGCATGTTTGTTTAGCCTGAGCCTCCTAAAGATCAGATAGATGAACGGACTCACGAAGGGCAGACAGACGGACGGACGGACGGACGGACGGACGAACAAACAGACAGTCACAGGGAATAGCGACAGATAAACACAGACACACAAACAAAAAGAGAGATAGACGCACAGACCGACAGATACACAGACCCACGGAGAAAAAGACAGACAGACGTGCACATGAACAGACGGACGGACGAACGGACGAAAAAATAGACAGAAAAACATGGGAAGACGGACAGAAAAACACTGTGCAGTCTGATCCTCCAAAAGATCCGAAAGGTTAACGGACCAACGAAGGGCAAACAGACACCCATACATATGGACAGACGGACAGACGAACACAAAGACACACATACAAAATAGATGGACGGACCAACAGATAGACAGATATAGGAAGACCAACAAAAAGAAAGACACAGACAGACAGCCAAAGAAAAGAAAGACAGACTGACTCACACACCGACAGAGTAAGGGACACACAGTGGGCAAACGGACACGATTACATATTGACAGACTAACAGACACACATACATATAGACGGACGGACGGATGAGCAGACAGACAGACATAGGGAAGGCCGACATAAAGATACAGGCAGACAGGCAAAAAGACAGACGCACAGACCGACAGATGAATAGACCTACGGAGGGCAGACAGACACACATACATATACACGGACGGACGAACAGGCAGACAGACAGATAGGAAATGCAGACAGAAAAGACACACGCATTTGAAAAGATACTGAAGGCCTGCAGTCTGATCTTTTGCTACACAATCGTAACAATGCAATGGCAATGCCAGATACCGTATCGTATGTATGGTAGGCCTCTATTACTAGAAGTGCTGTGCATATATCGTCGAGTGTCCTTATTCCGTGAGTGTCCTTGAACCGGTGATTTTTGTGTACATCTCGTAGTGCACATATTTTGATGACGTCACACGGTATTTCTGCTCGTAACCCTTACCAATATTCGAATGTCTCATTGCCCTTGAATTTAAGACAAATACAAGACAAATACACCGGAAAATAAACTAATTATCGTATGTTAAAGAAATCTACTTCTTTTTTCTTGATGCTAAGTGGTGTTACTTCTCAAAAAAATGCGAGGATCATCGACTTTCTGCAATAAATACTACCGACCTACCTGAATTAGGTCACGCCATGTTTGCACAAGAGGGCCGACGGTATGTTCTTTATTTATGCACATTGAACATGAAAATAGTTATCTAAGTTATTCTTTTGATATGAGAGTGACCAGAAATGATTTTTTTATGAAGGCAAGTAATTTCTAGCTCATATTCTGGTCTCAATTCTTAATTTCATCAAGTTGTTTCCTTATCATCACGGAATACGGACACTTTTCGCCAAGTGATGACGTCAAGGATTTTGTGGACACGTGAGTCTTGGTGTGGTTTTTAAAATGTTGATGCTGTTTTTACATCTTGAAGTATATTTATTTGTCTTGGTGTGGTTTTTAAAATGTTGATGCTGTTTTTACATCTTGAAGTATATTTATTTGTCTTGGTGTGGTTTTTAAAATGTTGATGCTGTTTTTACATCTTGAAGTATATTTATTTGTCTTGAAGTGGTTCTATGTTTTGATATGATAATTTTGCTGTCATATATCAAATTTATATATCATTTTGGTATAATTGCGACTATCTTGATTGAATATTTTAAATATCTTGATAGTGTTTTTATATCTTGAATATTTTCTGCTATGGCATTCCATACTAGACTACCTCTTCCGACGGCTGATAATGCAGTCAACTAAATTTCGGAAGGAGTTTTGTCCAAAAGGCTTGACTAAACAAGTCGACAGCATAGATACAAGATCAGACGGCACGTTCTGTGCTGTCTGATCTTAATCTGTCCTGTCCGCCAAAGCTCTTGTTTCCGCCTGTGATGTTGAAAGGGATTACAGCTACTGTAACAGTCCTAATTCGTTGTATAAGGTGCGTTTATGGACAGCGTATATAGGGTTTTTGATCTTGAATTTACATTGTACGCGTATTTCACTGACCAAAAAAAGCTTTGAAATTAGCAAAACTGGCTCTTTTTCCTTGACTGAATGCATACTTCCTGGGCATTGGATGTTTACGGGTTGAAAGGATCGACATGCTTTCTTTTTTTTTAAATACCAAAATATCGTTGTTATGATACTCGTACCGATAGATATATGGCTGGTTCTTTTCATAGGCATTTAGCAAGTCTTGCTTACTTGATAATTCGTCTACCAATAATTCGATTGCTAGAATTCTGACAGAAACATATAACTTACTTAATTTCCGTATGTGCTATTCCCCGATCCCTTTCCCAATACCATTTCCTTTCCCCCGAGGTACCGCTTTCGATTTAATATATAAATATTTAGAATATTGCAAGAGATAATCATGATGATAATTTTGAATAATAAATGCGCGTGCAGCTGAAGTTGCAATGGATAGTGTAAATACCTACATGAAATGAATAAATATCTATCGCAGCTTCGATTGCAATATACTTGCAACCACTTTCCTCAAGCATATAGCATGAAAGACATGACCGCTGCAACTTAATACTTCGCCAAATGACAGCCAATACATAAAAGTATTAATGATCAAATTTTGACAAAAGTCTATTGTACCCCAAAAAGGCCTTTGTGGACACCGGACCTGTGCTAATATGTTCCAATCGTTGCAGGTTTGAACAGACTATATTTAGAAATAATATATTACGTAATTTGGGTAAGTCGATTTTTTTAAGACTGGTCTACAATATCAAAACAAGATATCTCCTGAAACTCGTTTACAAAACGGCGATTTGACACAAACTTATACAAATCAGAGGATCTAGAGTATCAAAAGCTTTCCGTCGTAATTAAGAACATATTAGGCATTAGCCAATCAATTCTTGAAAGACGTCTCCAAGGATTTTGTTGAATTGAGGCCACAGATCTACGAGAAAAAATGCACAGCTTATTTCCAGAGCTTTTCCATTTGAGCCACGCTCTGGTAAAAGGGGACTTAATGCATCTCCGTGATGCATTTTACCAATCAAGCCACCACATTATTATGGATCCACAATAGCTACTTGTTTTAACAGCCAACTTAATCATGAGATAGACTGGTCCTTTGTCATACAGAAAATTGACTAATAGCGAAAAGTTTCGGCCCAGGTCAGCCTGCGCGGACTGCGCAGGCTGAGACCTGGGTCGATACTTTACGCAGATGCATAAAGCCCCTTTTTAACAGAGCATGGCTCATTTCTTTTTATTTTGCTCTAGAAACTTAAAGACAAAGACTGTAACATGAACTTATCATCTTCTGCACGTCATTTTTTTCGGCACAGTGATAATTTTTTTCCCGATACTTTTTCAAACAGCATCATTGGAGAAAAAGAAGCGGTTCCAAGTATTTGAGACCCAACTCGCAGCACAAATATCGTTTATCAACGAGATCAGATTCAAATCGTATCGAAGAGGTTTGTGACCATTACAACATTCCGTTCACCGCTGTAATTATGCTTGATTTGTTGGCCCTCCAAATAATCGGTTAACCTTGTGAGGAACATTCCCGATTTTAAACGCCCCTGGCACACAAATCTTGCGAAAATATTGTGGGAAAAGGAGAGAATGCTGTTAACCACCATTTTCTCCTTTTCCTACATTTTTTTCTACTCTTACGAAGACAAATTTCATTACTTAAGCCACATTTAATTTTTCATCTGCAAATGCTTTCAACGTGTGACAGTCTTAATATTTTTCATCCGTTAAGAGGGTTAACACGCCCATTATTTCGGATCGAGCTGCGCAGCTGTAGAGACACAATGCGAGTGATTCATTGGTCAAATATCCAAACGTCGACAATTAACACAATGCGAGCCATGCTCTGGCAAAAGGCGGCTTTATGCATCTCAGCGATGCATGATACCAAGCCATTCATCACAGTATCATACAGACCCCTTAACCCTTAGGCTGCTAAGCGCGATTCGCTGACCTTTTGCGGACAGCGTAGATCAAGTTCAGACTGCACAGAACGTGCAGTCTGAACTTTGATCTACACTGTCCGATAAGGAGATATCTCTCTTCTGTAAGTAACTTTGAAATAGGAAAATTTGGATGTTTTGCTATCGGCTTGAAAATTTCATTTCTTTTATTTAGCGGGATAAGGGTTAAAAATCCGTTTTGTATAACAACCTACTGATTTATGAGGTACACTGGTCCTTTGACATGCAGAAAATTGACTGGAAGCAAAAAGTTTCGGCCAAGGTCAGCCTGTGCGGCCTGCTCAGGCTGACCTGGGATGATACCTTTCGCAAATGCATAAAGCTACCTTTTCACAGAGCATGGCCCACATATATCCGATGATAGATCTACCAAACAGACCAAAATTATTTTACTTAACTATAAAAAAAATGAGCCGTGCTCTGGCAAAAGGGGCTTAATGCATCTCCGTGTTGCATGATACCAAGCAAGCCATCACATAACTATGGATCCATTAAATCCATTTTGTCTAACAACCAACTGAATTAGGACATTCGTCATTGGACAAACAGAAAATTGACCACTTGCGAAAAGTTTCGGTCCAGATCAGCCTGCGCGTACTGCGAAGGCTGACCTGGGTCGATACTTTTCGCAGATGCACTAAGCTCCCTTTTCACAGAGTACGCGGCCCAAATTTTTAACCACTTTCGATAAAAGCAAACAATTGCAAAAACTGCATAACCGGGTCGGACGTTGCTTTCTATCCGTGTTCAGTATTTGCCCCATGAATACAGATATTTACATGTTATTTCTAGGCATAATCTAGATGTAATGAAAGAAGGGGAATGCTAGTGTGCACGAAATGGCATATATATAGATTCGTTTAATTTTAACAAATAATTATCGTTAAAAAAAAAAAAACTGTTGAACAACCATAGGGCATCCAAAGGGCTTATCACGCATCATACCCCTTCCCCATTATTTTTGGAACATGTATTGACTTTGTTATATGTAGGCGGTTATGAATTAAAAGAGGTGATAACAGTGTACCGAACGGTAAAGTTGATAGAATCAATCAGCAGATTAGAGGCTTAAATTAGCTTCAGATCCACACTTACAAGCCACATGCGGTCTAAATTTTGACGAATAAACCTTGACAAGTCAAAGTTTAATTATGTTGTAATGACCCCCGGGAAGTTGTAAGATCTGATTATATTTATATATCGTACTTCACATTTTTCGCTGGCGATTCCTGATTATATTAACCCTTAGGCTGCTAGGCGCGACTCACTGACCTTGAGCTGACAGTAAAGATCAAGATCAGACTGCACAGAAGGTGCAGTCTGATCTTAGATCTACACTGTCCGATAGGGAGATAGCTACGTATATAGAAATTGAGAGAGAGAGAGAGAGAGAGAGAGAGAGAGGTACTTCTTTTAAAAAAGTAACCACAGCTGCCAGAAGTAAACAAAGTGGATTTTAAAATGAATTTAAAATTGAGCCACGCTCTGGATTAAAGGGGGCTTAATGCATCTCCGTGATGCATTATACCAATCAAACCATCACATAATTATGGATCCATGGTAGCCACTTTTTTTTTACAACAGATTTAATCATGGGGGAAACTGGTCCTTGGACATACAGAAACTGATTTGAGAAACAGCGAAAGGTTTCGGCCCAGGTCAGCCTGCGCGGACTGCGCAGGCTGGCCTGGATCGATACTTTTCGCAGATGCATTAAGCCCCCTTTTTCACAGAGCATGGCTCATTTAAATGGTACCATTTAAAAGTATGGAAATTATTGTGACGATGACAATCTATTATTGTACAGTCGGTCCAAGTGTCGCTTGCAGAGAAATTTATCTCGAAACTAGATTAAAAGTTGCCGGGTCACTCTATCTTTTATTTACTTCTTGCTTGATTTTGAAATTAATTTTTCTGCCAGCAATTAACACTTGGACCGACCACACAATAACAGATTGTCATCTCCACAATATTTTCCATACTTTTAAATGGTGTCATTTAAATTCAAATGCATTTTAACTCATGCATTGTTATTTTGGTCACTATCGTCCTTTAACACGCTACAGAAGAAGCAATTAACTTTTACAATAAGAGGTCTGCTAGTCAAATGAACATACCCTTTTTCCTCACTGATGAAGGAAAAAAAAATCCACGGCTCTTTTGATCTGCACATTTGAAATATGAGACCCGTAAACGAAAGATTTATGACCAGACTGCACTTTTGCGCCTTGTGATATTGATCTGTACAGTCGACCAAAGAAAACAAAAATTGTAAGAATACCAAATTGAATAAAAACCTGACTCAAAAGCAAATGCTAAAAGTGTCTGCATTATTACATCGGATTAACAATCACTTTTCGCGAATATTTCAAATAAAGACTTGCAAAACAAATGAATGAGAAGAGAAAAATCCTCACAGATCCAATGAGCGAACATCCCATCTGCAATTTTGAATACCACTTATTATGTTCGTCCCGGTATACTAATTATATTTAATGAAGAGAATATTCCAGGAGAAGAAAAACTCGACTGGTATAATATTAATACATACGTAGTCCTATAGCCTCCCAACCTTTGCATATAAACTATCTGTTGCTATCTCATCTCAAGCTAGCGACGGTATCAATACTGCTCGGTGAATTGATATATTTCAAGTAGAAAATATCAATATACTTGTTAGCAAGTGTCACTCCTCCTGACAATTGTTTATTGTACATTTCATTGTTGGATGCCTCTGTTTTCCTGCTCCCGAGATCGAGGATCGGCGTCCGGCTGTCCGTCTGCCTGCCTGTCTGCTGTCTGAAAGAAAGAAAGAAAGAAAGAAAGAAATGATCCATATATTGGTAGACGACATTTTCATTCCATAAGAAAAACCCAGTTATTGTATTTCTAATGTCGTTGGTTGACCCAAAAGTGAGCATACAGATGGAAGAGTATCATGCACACTGATTGCAGCCTGACCTGAATCTTCACAAAGGGAAAATACGTCAACGATTGTCACAGACATTTAATTCAAAACTTAAAGGTGCGGGTGTATAGTAAGGTTGGCACAGGATTCCTAATTGATAAAAAGGTCATAAAAGATGCAGTTCGTTTGTAATTCCGATACCGGCGAGGCTGATGCATTAGGCTTTGCCAGAAATGAGACGTCTGGTTTAGATTTTATTAAGAACAAGAGGGCAGTGATGGATCCTAAATCGCTCACCTAGAAGCTTAGCTTCGGCAATTTAAAGATACACCCTTACAGCCAGAGAAAAGAAATTATGTTATAATTCGATAGACTGTAGAATGGTTCAGAATCAGTCCTCTCTGTAAAGTAGATAAATTACCAATATATATGGTGTAAGGGATGAATACATATTTTGGAAATCTTCGATTTAAAGCCGGGAAAAAAATTACCACTATTAAATATCGACATCTAAAAGCTACGAGTCTTTTGGTACGGTACAAAATGGTTCTTAACCCTTCGAGCGCTGGATTTATAAAATGGACCTTTTCAATTAGGAATAATACTCAAAATATTGTCATTTTAAGGTTGTTTTGGCCAGAATATGTAACAAAGTAGCGGACAGTGTAGATCCAAGATCAGACTGCACGTTTTGTGCAGTCTGATCTTAATCTTTACTGTCCGCAAAAACAACTTAAGTTGGTTTCAGCGCTTTATGTGTTAAGCTTTTTTCTACAAATTTGACTTCAGAGTTGGACTAATTTTTTTTTTTTATCCAATTCGCTGAATGAAGTTTAACAAAATTTGGTTGGTGTCCATTTTTCGACACTGTCAACAAAATAACAAGCTTAATGCCATATGGTTTTAGAAGTAACTTTTAAGTAGTTATGTTATCCTCAATTGGTGTATGAGAAACTGACAATTTTGACACTATGGACCATACTTTGACCAGCCTCGTTTGAAATTCAACACACGGTATAAGAGTCAGTGTGAACCTAGGGTCATCAATTTAACAAGTGGTATAATATTTCTGATTCTGATTGTGCATGGCAGCAAAGGATGACGGAAGACGACCAAGGGCCACGAAAATTTGACGATCACAAATTTCAACTCGGTACATTGTACTCAAGTGAACTAAAATCACAAGACTAACCTCGATACACTGTGCTAAGGTGAAGTAAAATCACGCAACCCGTCTCGTGCTCAGATGAGCTAAGGTCAAGTTATGCACCATTTAGGTTAGGTTAGATGGTGGCAAACACCAGCAACATCGAACTCTTTACTCTAGGCATGCTACAGAATCTTTAAGCAGCTTTTCTACACAGTACAGATCAAGATTAGACTGCAAGATTAAGTGCACTATCATCATGATTCTACATTGTCTGATATTTTTCAAGACATTCATGTTGAAAGAAAAAACGTCTAAATTGCTAGAAAATGGATTATTTTACTCCGGAAGATATAAATTGCATCTGTTTAGTAACCTCAGGGTAGAGGTTATATGTTCTCATTTGTATGCAGATTGTTTTACTTTTTTTTTTAATTATCTTACCTTTAACTTCCTATCTTTTTATTTTTTGTCTCTTTTTTTGTCCGGATAACGCATGTCTGTGAATCAGTTTTGGGGAAAAAAAAGACGAAAGCAGGAAAATGTGAATCATGTCTTTGAGCATTTGAGTGGAAAATACTGACACAAATAATGAAACTGCTTTTTCAATTAATTTTAAACCTTGATTACTGTTTAGTGTAAAGGCTTCTTGTACTAGAAGGAAAGAGTTAAAGACAGAACTCCTTGGCGCTTTGAAAGATACTGGGTGGGGTACAAAAACGGTGCAATTTAAAAGACTTGAATCTTTAAAGATACTATCTTTTGAGCCAGTTTTTAAACCCATTTCAACTTTATATTATCAAACTATAATCATTCTAGTATCTTCATGTCAAATGTTGCCTCTGACGGTTGCAATGTAGCATAGATTATCATTATCATTTATATTATTATTAGATTACGACCGATAGAAAATGCATTTCATTTTTTGGAGGCCATCAAAGAAGTCACTGTTGTGTGACATTTCCTGTTCTAAATCGAAGATTTCCGATATATGTATCTATCCCTTACCATATATATGTCCGTAATTTATCTATGTTTGCATAGCTGACTAATTCCGAACCATTTTACAATCTATCAAATTTTAAGCGCCTTTTTTCAGTCTGGCTGTAAGGATGTATCTTTAGATCAATATTTTATTACTTTTTAGGTGAATTCTGGGAGAGCCTTGTAAGTTTGATTTCTTCATGTGTATACTTGTATATGAGCAGTAGGAATCAATACTAAGCTCGAAGTAGAAGCCTTTTGAAAACATTGTGGGAACAGGAGCCAGCATTTTCTACTTTTCCAACAATGTTTTTCTACCTTTCCAAAGACAACCTCCAGTATTTGAGTCATATTTATTGTTTTATCTGTACATGCGTTCAAGTTGGATAAGTCAGAGGTGTCGTCTGGTAGAGCGCTTATGAGGAACTGAAATAAAGACCTGAACCATCATGTCACAGAATTCAATATTCCGGACAAACATTAACAAGCCTCATTCTTGTGAACCTGCTTTTACCGTCAGCAACCGGTCCACAGAACACATAGAATTGAAGGATTACTCGTTATCTGACAATCACAGAATAAATGACTACATTTCCTGGGCAAACATTGACAGATTATCTGTCAATATGCAAAGCCGGTGTCCCCCTAACTTCTTCCCTTTCTGTTTAACTCTTTACCAAACGACGAAATTTTAGAGTGGTTCAGTTTCAAAGCATTTGCAGACGACAACTTAACTGTAGCTCAAATGATGATTTCTGTCTTTGATAGGGTAAAAAACATCGTAGAAAAAGGAGGAAATGCTGATTATATCAGCATTTTCTTCTTTTTCCCCACAATGTTTTCAAAAGTCTTCTTCTTCAGGGTCGTCAAAACTCGGGATGGTGTGGTAATGGGTTAAAACCCATTTCTTTTGAACAAACGTTGTTTGATACAGTCTTTAAGGAGTCTGCATTTCAAAACAGTGCACAGAATGGATGAATGGCTCTTTGGCTTAAGTACGGAAAAGTCTGATAAGATTTTACAAGTGAGGCAATGGTTTGAAACAGAATACTCCTCTGCGCTAAATATTCTTTCATAGCAGATTTTCAAGGATGACATTGTGCCAATGGATCGGGGAGATTCCCGGGAGTGTTTCTAATTTTTCTTGTACTCATTTTTGATGGTCATAAACTTAACGTTTTTACAATGCATTTATGTCTTTCCTTCGTTCTGTAGCTCTGGGGAAGTCATAAAAGCGTACAATTCGACCGTAGTGAACACGTAACAATCTCGATCACACGAATGCGTCGAGGGACCAGGAAATGTCCGTCTTTAGGATAAGTTTTTTTTGTTGGTTTGGTGATTAACGCCGTTTTCAAGAATATTTCAGTAATGTAACGATGGCTAATGAACTATAAAATTCGAGCTTTCTTGCATTTTATTTAACCAGTAATGGAGTATTACGCACAACACTTTTTCCAAGAATTTTGGTTAAGTGGGAAGTGGATTTCCAGCTTACCATTGGACTATCCGGGCTCATGAAAATGTGAATTATACATATAAGCCATGATCTGTGAAAATGGGTGTTCAGTGCACCTGCAAAAAGTACCGGCCAGGTCAGCCTGCGCAATCCGCGCTTCAAAAACTTAGGATAATTTACTCAAAGCTGTTTATTTCTATTGTTCAAAACAGTTCCTTCTTGTGATAGTTAACGCTTTTGATGAGTTTTGGTGTACATGATGATTTTTAGTTTTTTTTTTTTTTATGAGTTGTTCTGTAGATATTGAAAGCCACGAAATGAGGGGATATTTTCCCATGCACATATTCAGCTTCTGGCACAAGATTGAAGGGTAAAATATGTTGTTGCCGTTGAATATGCATGTTTCAGGCGGAATTTATGGTTTTATATGCATTTAAATTTGATGTTTTTTTTTTTTATTTTTATAAAATATTTTTGGTAACCAGTACATCATTTAGGTATGCGTAAACTAAAATTGTCAATTAAGTCCATCGCAAACTAGTAAGGCCACCATACTTTAATCTGATGACTACAAATTGGAATAATCAGGATCAAATACTAACAATAATC
Organism: Tridacna gigas; assembly: GCA_945859785.2. Classification (NCBI taxonomy): domain Eukaryota; kingdom Metazoa; phylum Mollusca; class Bivalvia; order Cardiida; family Cardiidae; genus Tridacna; species Tridacna gigas. The sequence goes on from OX244030.2 coordinate 28,010,674, forward strand.
ACTATGGGAAAAAACGTGCCATCCTAGTTTCTATGGTTACGGGACAAGATATTTTGTTATGTAAATGATGTTAATTGTTTTTGTAACTTTCTTGTAGTTCTTCGGTAAGCATTCATTCTCAATAATAATTTTAAAAAAAGATAAAGACCAACCTTTGGAAGCACGAACATTAAGGGCATTGTTGCTTTCCGTTCTAGCTACTGTTGTTGAAAAACAAAAACAACACGCAGAAAATACTGTCGATGTGCTTTAACCAGACCATCCAAGACACTGATCAAGAGGGCTTTTTGAAAACAATGTGGGAAAAGCGAAAATGCTGGTAACCAGCATTTTCTCCTTTTCTCACGATGTTTTCGACCAAATCAAAGACAAATTTCGTGATTTTGGCCATCTTTTAATTTGTCGTCTGCAAATGCTTTCAAGCTGGACCAGTCTAAAATTTTGTCGTTTGGTAAAGGGTTAAATGGCGTCTTCCATGGAAGTCAATGAACTGTTAGCCCTACAACCAATAACAGATAGTACTAGTATCTATCATTCTAAGTTCGGCGACTTTTGCTAAAGCTTACTGCTGCTTCACTATAAGAACTAACTTTTTTTTTATTTAACCCTTATCCTGCTAAAATACTGAAATGAAATTTTCAAGCCGATAATAAAAACCCAAATTTTGTTATTTCAAAGGTAATTTTGGGGGAAAGATATCTTCTTATCGGACAGTGTAGATCCAAGATCAGACTGCACGTTCTGTGCAGTCTGATCTTGATCTACACTGTCCGCAAAAAGGTCAGTGAGTCGCGCTTAGCAGATAGAGAGTTAAAAGGCGACTCCGTTGTGCCTGATTAACCATAACCTAATTTAAAATCAGAACTTAAAGCTTGTAAGCAAGTGCCTAATGAAAAAAAAAAACACGGAAAGTATTATGAAAGTTGAATATGTTCTATGTCTTTGGAACAGGTGTGATGTCCGTGGTCGTGAGGTAGAGAATCGGCCTCGAAACTGTAAGGTCGGGAGTTTGATTCCCTGGAACAGGTGTCAACTTTGGGATCGTTCTTTTGCCAACACATCCGGCGCAAGTACTGGTGTAGTTTCCAGAAAGCAGAATCCAGAGAGATTAGTATAATTTGCCAGAACTTGTTTCTCAATCGATGTAAAATAGATATGTTTAAACTAGGGAACATGCGATAAGGGAAAACGTCTTCTAATACTGTATTAGAAGTATCGACCTGGGTCGATACTTTTCGCAGATGCATTAAGCCCCTTTTTCACAGAACATGGCTCATTTTCAAGTTAGATAACACAGAGAAGGAAAAAAAGAGGTTCGCTCTGTTGAAACAGCTTTGCTAAATGCTCGTACACGAGTGTAATTCTCGCTTTCATTTATTATTGACAAAATGCGAGGGATTAGAACAGTCCTATGACTGAATAAGAATGTTGCTACATTTCGCTGATATTTTATCTATGATATGATGTATCAAATTTGTGCAAATGCTTTTTCTCCTTTCCCCACAATGTTTTCTTACCTCTTATTCCATTATTTGAGCCATATTTGATTTGTCGTCTGCAAATGTTTGAGAGTTGGACAAGTCTGAAATTTTGTCGTTTGGCAAAGGGGTTAAAACACTGACAGTTACGTAGTGTATGATATGTTCTATAAGCACATACAAAACTAATGTGGGTTAAACGCCATTTCCATGTTTTCCCATGTTTTAGAACATTTATATATGTTAACCCTTATCCTGCTAAATAAGTGAAATGAAACTTTCAAGCCGATACTAAAAACCCAGAGGTTGCTATTTTACAGTTATTTTTTGGAGAGAAAAAAAAAATCTCCTGATCGGACAGAGTAGATCTAAGATCAGACTGCACGTTCTATGCAATCTGATCTTGGACATACACTGTCCGCAAAAGGTCAATGAGTCGCACTCAGCAGCCTAAGGGTTAAACGGACGAGGAATAGTCTTTCAGCTTCGAGGGAGGATAAAAGATGGGTTTGAGCCATGCACTGTGAAAAAGGGGCTAAATGCATCTGCGGAAAGTATCGACCCAGGTCAGCCTGCGCAGTCCGCGCAGGCTGATCTGGCCCGAAACTTTTCGCTATTGCTCAATTTCCTGTAGGTCAAAGGACCATTCTACCTTATGGTACATTTGGTTGGTAGACAAAATGGATTTATTTGTCATCATGTGATGACTTGCTGGGTATAATGCATTACGAGGATGTATTAAGCCCCTTTTGCCAGAGCATGGCTCATTTATAAAAGTGAAATCAAATATAGAATTTTCATTTGGTATTTCAATGCTGCATCAACAGTATTTCAGTTTTGTTACGACAGCCTTTGCTTCTGTGTGCCGAGCCCGGTAGGTCAATCGGTAGCGTCCAGGACTTGAGAACAGGGTGTCGCTGTTTCGATCCCCTTGTCGGCCAATTTCTTTCCGAGGACTGATGATAATCATTGCGACAGGATTCATTCCTCTCTCACCCCTGGCCATTGTTTCGACGATGGTTATGTGGGCAAGCAGCCAGTGGCTTGGAAAAAATATTGTGCGTGGTACTGGTAAAAGAAACTCCAAGAAAGCATGGATAGGTGCACTGGCCGCCGCGATATAACCGAATTAATGTTAAAAACGGCGTTAAACACCATACTCCAGCATTTTCTCCTTTTCTCACAATGTTTTCTTACCTTTCAGAGAAAATTCCATTATTTGACATATATTTAATTAGTCGTCTGCGAATGATTTATATTTTGACCGGTCTAAAATCTTGTCGTTTGGTAAAGGGTTAAAAAATTGACAGTTACGTATCAGATGATACTATGAGTAGTATGTTATATAAGCACATACATAAACACGAGGGTCATAATTAGCGCCCACCTGAGTAAGGTCATCTAGGACTGATAGGGCTAAAGATCCTGGTTATGATGATGTAAAACGCATGAGTGTAAGTGATCTGTTTTTAGACCGATTTGACCTATTTTTGAATTTTAAATCTAGCTCAAAATTTGACCTCTGCAGTGCACACAAGGTTTTTGTAAGATTTTGCTAAGTAGCCTACTTTTTGAACCGATGTGATCCAATTTTAAACTTGTCAGAGAATTTATCAAGACAAACGTTCTACACCAAGTTTCTTGAGTATCAGGCTGAAAATGTAACCACTGACCTGTACACAACATTTTTCAAAAATTTGGACCTGTGACCTACCCTATTTCAAACTTGACCTAGATTTCATCGAGACAAATATTCTGACCAAGTTTCATGAGTATTGGACCAAAAATGCGGCCTCTACAGTGCACACAATATTTGCTACATTTCAACCTAGTGACCTACTTTTTCGACCCGACATAACCCAATTTCGAAGTTGTCCGAGATATTATCAAGACAGTTCTGACTAAGTTTCACGAGTATGTGACTGAAAATGTGGCCCCTAGAGCGCACACAAGGTACATGTAATTGTTGGCGCCTAGACGACGGACGACGTACGATGGACACAGCACGATCACAAAAGCTCACCTTGAGCACTTTGTGCTCAGGTGAGAGAAAAAATGTAGGAAAAACACCATTTCCTTTTTTCTCCTGTTTTTAGAACATTTACGTGTAATAGATGAAGAAAAGTCTTCCAAATTCGATGGAGAATAAAAGATGGATTTATAAAAGTGAAATCCTAGATAGAATTTTGATTTGGTTTTTAACTCGCTCATCAACATTACGCAGGCCTATTTCAAATTTATCACTACAGCCCTGCGCTTCAGTCTATCAATGCGTTCCACAATGATTGCAAACGTCTTTTTTGGGGTCGTTAAAATACGAGATAACCTGGTAATGCTTACCTTATTTCAAAAGCTGGACCGACAGTGTTTTCTTCAACTGTATCGTAAATTCTTGGCGTGGAAATTTACCGGAAAACCAATTTGAATTCTAATTACAGAGATTTACGGGATCAGTAATTATCTTTTTTTGCTGAAGAGCTCGGAAAGATTAATTTGCAGACTGAATTCTAATAAAACTCCGCTGAATATTTCTTTGATCCATTTTATGCCCATCGAGCTCCGTGTATTTCCTTAGTAAAGAGAATACATGTAGTTTAAATTGATTTTTTATTTGACACATTTCAGAGTAACGCAGTCCAAAACATTTTGCTAGCAGTCAATTTTCTGCGAGTCCAAGGACCAGTTTACCTCTTGATTCAGTCGGTTGTTAAACAAAATGGATTTCATGGATTCGTGGTAATGTAAATGTATTGCTTGGTATCATGCATCAGGGAGATGCATTGAGCCCCCTTTTGCCATAGGATGGCTCATTTGTTTGGAAGTGAACAAGTAAACCAAAGTGAAGACTAACATGTAAACTTTAGACAGCGAAACTGTAGTCTTTATTCCAGCTGCTATAATTTGCTTCGTACGATGTTCAATGACTACAGTTTCATGATAAAAAGCACCCCAGCTTGGTAACAGGAGAATCTTGTTTAACCCTTTACCACAAAGACTTTTTGAACCTATCCAAATGGCAAACAACTGAAGACAATAGCATGTGACTCAAATGATGAGATATGCCTTTGAAAAGGTGGAAAACCGTGCTGGTAATCAGCATTTTCTCCTTTTCTGCCAAGGTTTTCCAAAGGCTTCTTCCTAAGGGTGGTTAAAACGCACTATACCTAATGTCTTGGAAAGATCCTTTACTAAACAATCCCAAGTTTTAATGATCCTGCGGAAACCGCCTGTAGAAAATATGGGACCGGGAGTAGTATAGGAGGGTAGCCTAGGGACAAATGAGCCATTTTGTCCCTAGGCTACCCTCCCTGGAGCAAATTTGTCCCTAGTCTAACCGCCGTGGCGGTTAGACTAGGGACAAATTTGGCTGAAAATCGTCATTTACCCTTATCTCTCCCTTAACCCTTCTAAAACCCTTTTGTTTTGTTCTAAAACCCTTATACTTTCGTCTAAAACCCTTATACTTTCTAAAAACCCTTATCCCTAATTTGTCCCTATATACCATCTCACGCCCATTTTTTGTTCTAAAACCCTTATGCTTTCTTCTAAAACCCTTATACTTTCTAAAAAACCCTTATCCCTAATTTGTCCCTAGACTACCCTACCGCCAAAGCTGGGGAGGCTATTTCGGCATTTTGGCGGCCGTCTTGGATTTTGCCCCAGACTGCTTACCCACGGGTAGGCAGTACAGAGCATAATGGTCATGGGTCGTCACTTTGTTGGACTTAGCCATTTCTGGACCATCGTGTTGGACTTAGTCTTTTTTCTTCCACGATGTGGGTTATTTTTCCCTCCTCAGCTTGGTTCAGGCAGAGAGTATCGTTGGACTTAGTCTTTTTTCTTCGTCTTTGTTCGGCTGAGAGCTGTTCTTTCTTTCTCTATTACCGTTGGACTTAGTCTTTTCTCCACGATATGGGCTATATTCCCTCCTCACGCTGGTTCAGGTGAATTCACTTTCCTCTCTAGGGATGTGGACTTGGGTTTTCTCTACTATAGTTGCTATCATCGTTGGACTTAGTCTTTTTTTGAGATCTGTTCTTTCTTTCTCTACCATCGTTGGACTTAATCTTTTTCCCACGATATGAGCTATATACCGTATCATGGTGGAATTAGTCAGACAAGAATTATCTCCCTTTGTGCTATACGCGACTTTCCCGGAAATCAAACATGACGTCATTTTCCGAAAATGTAACCAAATCATGTTTACTGGGTTTTTCCGACATTTCCCAGGAATCAGATCATCTAGACTTATCCGATCTTAGTCTTAGTCTTATTCGTCCCTAGTTTTATTCGTCCCTAGTTTTTATCTGCAAAACTTTTTTAATTGTAAAAATTTTTTATTCGAAATTTTTTATCCGAATTTTTTATCCGAAATTTTTTAATCGTAAAAAATTTTTCTATCACTTAAAAAGTTTTTCTATTGATAAAAGTTTTCTCTCTGCAAGATTTTTCTCTCTGCAAGATTTTTATCTCTGCAAGATTTTTCCATCGCCAAAAAAATTCTTCTCTTCAAGTTTTGTCTACGACCTTTTTATTTGAAAAAATTTGTCTGCTACTTTTTCTGTCTGTAAGTTTTCTCTACAAGTTTTTCTATTGCTAAAAGTTTTTTCTCTCTGTGAGATTTTTATCTCTGTAAGATTCTTTGTCTGCAAGTTTTTTTCTATTTTGCAAGATTTTTTCTCTTTGCAAGATTTTTTTAGTCGAAAATTTTTTCTATCACTAAAAAGTTTTTCTATTGATAAAAGTTTTTCTGTCTGCAGGAGTACATTTACGAAATTGACACAATGTTCGAACGACTGCCCATGGCCTCAGACGGGTGGATTTAGTCTTTTTCTCTAGTCTCGATCGTTTCTGTAGGACTTAACCATTTCTCTGCCACTGTTGAATTTAGGTTTTTTTCTCTATTACCGTCAGACAGAGCTCATCGTTTGACTTAGACTATTTTTCACGATGTGGAGCTATATACCATCTCACGTTGGCTCAGGAGAATTCGCCTTCCTCTCTAAGGATGTGGACTTAGGTTTTCTCTACCATAGTTGCTACCATCGTTAGACTTAGTCTTTTTTTTTTTTGGAGTACATCGTTTGGAGTGCAACTCTCTCTGCTAACTTTTTTTGTCTACAACTTTTTTCTCTCTACAAGATTTTTTATTTGAAAAAATTTTTGTCTGCAACTTTTCTGTCTGTAAGTTTTCTCTACAAGTTTTTCTCGCTGCAAGCTTTTTTCTCTTTACAAGATTTTTTAATCGAAAATTTTTCTATCACTAAAAAAGTTTTCTCTCTGCAAGATTTTTTAATTGAAAAGTTTTTTCTTTGCAAAAGTACAACTCTTAGAATACATCTGTGAAATTGACAATTCTCAAAAGATAGACTTCCTGGGTATTGGTTAGTTCTGAAAAGGACTATTTTGTTTTTTGGTATAGCTTTCTGCTTTTATTGACAGTTTTCCTTTGGTTCTTTCTTGCTATCTTTTTGCTGTGGATTTTTCCTCCTCTATTGAGAGCTTTCCTCTATTGAGAGCTTTCCTTTGGTTCTTTTGGGATCGTCGGAATCTTGAGGTCTTTGAAGTTATCCATCTGTTTTTACCCAACTCTGTGTTTGGTGGGTTCTACCAGGGTTGGTGTTACAGAGCTGGGATCGAATCGTTGTTTTTTGTGAAGCTGGCTATTGTCTTTCTCTGCTTTCTCTGATTTTCGTTTTCTTCCTCTTCTTCTTGGCTTGACTTCTTTTGTTTGAGTTGACTGATGTTCTACAGGAGTGACGATAGAAGCTGTTAACTTTTGAAAACTGGTTTTATCAAAGTTAACCTGGGTTGGAATCGATACATTTATAGATGAATCTTGTCTTACAGATGAATCTTGTTGACTCTGTTGATTTTGTAGGTATAATGTCTCAATGTTTTTATTGAATTGATTCATATTTGTGTTTAATATTTTCACTTCGTCTAAAATCTGAGTTATTACAGAATTTTGGTTTGAAATCAATTGGTTTATTTCTTCTTCGATTTTATTAACCGATCCTGTCATCGGCTTAATGAATGTTGAATTCATAGCTGTCGATAGAATATCTCTACTGTTTTCAGGCTGTGGTGAGGAGATGTCTAGGACGGGGTTTTCTTGCGGTAAGGAGTCGTCTAAAACGTCTAAGTTGGAATCGATTTTTCCGTTAACAGTTTGTTTTATTCGCACTAGTTAACAGTTTTATTCGTACTACTCGAGAATCGAGAGTCGAATGCTTATAGAGAAAAAGTTCGCCAGCATTTTATAGTTTTGGTCGAGGGGGACTTGTCTTGGGACGTAGACTTAGACTTTTCTGTAGGCATTGTAGATAGAAAATTCATTTATATAGAATGTTATGATCTAACTACATTTTTTCCAAGCCTAAACTTTTTGGGAAGAAATCAAAACAGACGACTTTTTTAAAATCATTTTCTTTATTCAAAGTTTTAACTTTATTCAACTTACAATACATGATAACATTATCATTAAAAACAGTAACGTTTAAAACAAAGCAAACGTTCTAACACTATATTTTATATATTTACAAATACATGATTGAAATACATGATTCATTCAAAGTTTCTGACAATACAGTTTTAACAATACAGTTTTTAACAATATTATCGTTAAAAAACACTAACATTTTTACAAGACAGTTTCTTACAAAGCATTGAAGATACAGTTTTTAACAATACAGTTTTAATCTACAACAACGACAAAACAATTCTTACAATGCAAATTCACAGATACCTTGATTTTTTCCACTTGTCTTCATGTTCCACAATAACTTTGTGCAGATGTTTATTTTTCCACTCTTTTTAAAACTGTTTTTAAAAATGTCTTACTTTGGTCGTTCAAATCAGTGTAACACGATGTTGTTTTCTCACAGTTTATTTATACCCTCAAACTTTTATGCCCATAGGGTACAGTATCAGTATCGTTTACAATCACTCTTTTGGTATATACAGAGCGAAACGTTTTTGACTGTGGTTCGCTGGTCACTGTTCTGTCTCTATGCCTTTTGATTCTGCAGTCATACTGAACTTTAATTTCTACTGTGCGATCCAAAGCACATTTTGAATAGGTATCGAAATTCACCAGCTGATTTGTATTGTGATCCAAAGTAATTCCCTTGACTTTGCATTTGCTTTTTTCTTTTCCATCTTTTGTTCTCATTTTGTAAGCGTAATTCTTGGGACCTAATCCTCTGAAATGAGTAATTCTGCAATCAGGCTCTTCGTCGGTCCATTTTCCTAGTCTGCTGTTAATGATGGGAGGGTTCCACAATTCAGGATCATGAATGTACATACAACTGTCTGTATCGAAATACAGAACTCTATCCCCCAATCTTTCAAGAACTCTGTACAGTTCCAACCTTGCATAAGCTGTTACGTAAGACGCTACAATAACATTGGCTGTAGCATGCGTTTCGACAAAGTCCATCTTTTCTTCATAGTTGACCAAAATGAATGGGCACTCGTTGTCAAAGATTTCCACATACTTTACCGTGTATTTCGGGTCGGTAATCAACTCGAAATATTTAGACGGTTCTCTGATGTATTTCGTCTTGCTCATGTTTTCACGCTGTGCTAATTTTCCCCAAAGACAGTTCAGCATAATCTTAGCAAATGATCTTTTGCCAGGATTTTTTTGAATACATTTGGGGTCAAGACGAATCCCTTCGGCTTCCTCATACTCGCGAATGAATTGGGACTTTTCCGAGTCTGTCTGACACCAGCCGGGATATCCACTGGCTTCTTGCTTGATTTTCAAGAAATTGTCCACATAGCCTTTAAAGAATTGGTCCGAAACAGAGTCGAAATGCCAGATTTCATACACATGCATTAGCCGATAACCACAGTCGAAAGCTTTGAACAGTTCGAATGTAACCCAAGTTCCAACTAAGGCTCTCTCTTCTTTTTCATGGTTACAAACGTTTGAGCTTTCTTGTGCACATTTCATACAAAGTGGAAACATCATCTTGTTGTTACAGTGAACTGGGAGAACGGGGTGAAACAAATCAGTTGGGGGTAGAACTTTACATTTAATGAGTCCTTCGTACTGACGAATATTCTCCATGTCAATGTTCTCAGTAGTCAGGATTGTGGGATGGCCTACAGGGTAAAATTTATGTTTGCAGACGTAAGGATACAGAGAGCAAATGTCAATGTACTTGATTTCCTTTTCACTGCTTTCCTCAACATCATAGACAATTTTTATTGCATTGCATCTGCCTCCAGCCAGCCCCTCTCTTGGTTCGATGGGGTCACAGTTCGGGTATAGACTTTCAATGGTTTTTTTGTACTCTTTATCCTTCTTCATCTTGGCGTCGAATTCATGTTCCCATATGGTCACGATGTTATATCCCATTCTTTTGATGGTTTCTAGTCGTTCGATAGTACTGTTGTACAATTCATCCACTGTTTTTCCATTGATGGGGCTGATATATTTTCGATCCTTGAAACATGTCTGGCAACCATGAAATAAATCCCCGAGGAATTCATAGACAGTCCTTGATTTGTGGTGAAAACCGTCTACAGTGTATTTCCCTATTCGAAATTCACCACCATTTCTGGCATGTTGAATATGAATCCCTTTTTCCATAGCAACGCTTTGAATCCAACGTATTGCTTTCATAGAAAAACGACGTCTGACTGGTTCTTTGCTTGAAATGATGGCTATCTGATCTTTTGGTAAATAATCTTTTCGCCAAATCTTGTTACAGGCGCCGGCGATGGTAAACGCCTCTGTAAATGGACAAATTCCACTCTGTTCGATAAACAACTTTCTGAATTCACCACATCCTCGTCTTAGGATATCAACATCCGATCGACAGTACAATTCCATCTCTTTTTGAAAATTGAATTCCTCACCGTTTTGAACTTTGTCATTATACCAGACTATGAATTTCGATCGAGCCTCATCAGACATTGAATCGGGCTTGTAATAAGACATGTCCAAGTATGGGCCGACGTAATCCCAGAATTCGTCTGTATTTGCCCAGTGAGGAAAGTAGCCTTTTTTCATTTCTTGAAGTCCAAATGTAGTTGGAAATTTCGCCAGCCCAAAGTTCATGAAACTGAAGGAGTCGATCAAACACACAGCGTTCAGTTCTAACTTCAAAATATTATTTCCATTCATGGTGAGTTCTGGTTCTTTCATCCCAACGTTGATAATGTGGTTGAGAATAAATTGGCCATCATACCCTTTGAGATTATGGGCAATGGCTATGATTCCTTTATGATGCTTTGTAAAGAGCCAGCTGCAAAATTGACTCAAAGTTTCTTTTCCTTGAAAAATAACTTCTCTTCCTTCTTTGAATTCACTGCATGTGGAACAATGAAAATCAAGTGGTTTATCGATACATTCAGCACAGGCTCGGTGTGCAATACAGTAATTCGGAATGTGTACCCCCGTGTCTTGCTGACATTCGAAATCAAAGAAAATGAACAAAGGTTTTTTGACTACAGAAGAACTCGTCTCATCGTCGCTGTCGTGTTTCATCTTACTCTGGTAAGGCTGAATAAAACAGCGATGAGAGAAGTCAACTATTTTCTTGCAGAGGTGACACTTTTTCTTTCCCTTACAGACATGATTTTTCTTTCTGACAAAAACCTGGCCTCCACATTTTGAACAAAGTTTCACTAATTCACAAATGGTCTTCTTCTCTTTGCCTTGAAGCGTTTTGTGATTTTTCAAGCATTCTACACTGAAAAAGCGCCTATGACACTTGGAGCAGACATACTCTTTTGATTCTGATGGACATTTTTCAGTACGAAAACAACCTTTACAGAACTTTGAGCAAGTATGGTCTTCCCGATTCCTGTAGCGCATATCACAGAACTCACAATAATAACCACAATCAAGAAATCCTGTGATGGATTTGATGTAATCATAGTGGTTTTGATGAAAGTACAAATGTATGATTTTACTATCGTCTTTCACTTCTGAATGTTCAAATACTTTTTCCACTCTCGACTGCTGTTGATGGACTTCAATAACATAGCCTTTTTCATACAAGAAATCTTGAATTTTTTTGTATTCTTCAAGACCTACAGGCTGTGTCGACGAAACTCCAACTTCATTCATCAATTTCTCGGCTTCAGTCTTTTGAAGTGGTCTGTTTGATCTTTTGATGATATCCCATCTTCGGTTCCATTCTTGGGTGTTTTCACGTTCATGCTGACAAATCCCCACAACAACAGCTCTTGCAAAACATAGGTGGTCACTATTGTTAATTTCAATAATCGATTGTTTCTTTTTTGCAAAAACTTTCGAATCCAATAGTTCTGTGGCCCTAAGTCTTTTCCCACTACCGCTTGGAGGTATCGTATGTGTGATATCGAATGTCATGCGACCATCGTTCAAGACGAATTCCTCATTCGATTGTAGAACTTTTTCAATTTCGTCCAACATAGTATGACTCTCCAACTCCTCCACATATAGAAAGGGAATATGAATTCCCAAAGTCAATGAAGGGTGATTGATGCTAATTCTAATCATATCCCTCGATTCAGCCTTTAACTTTTGAACGATTTGTTGGATGACATCGTCGAATAAGGCAGTCAGTTGCTGGGGTTGTAACTCTTCAAATTTCTTAAAAGACGCCTCCAGTACATGGGATTCTGTTTTGAATTTTCTTGACTTCTTTTTTCCCACTTCTGCTAAGGCGTATAGACTTTTCATATCCAAAGATTTTCTGTCTTCACTTTTTTCTTCCTTGGACAAAAATGACCCAGCATGACTTTCTTCTTTCTTCGGCGAAAACGACCCATCATGATTCAAAGATTTTTTGTCTTCTCCTTTCAAAGATTTTCTGTCTTCTTCTTTCAAAGATTTTTTGTCTTTGTCTTTCAAAGATTTTTCATCTTCGCTGGTACAGTCCACATTCATTTGTACAGATTTCTCCTTCGTTGAGGTGAAATCGCATTCAGCGTCACTTTTTTCTTTCTTCGGCGAAAATGACCCAGCATGGCTTTCTTCTTTCAAAGATTTTTTGTCTTCTTCTTCTTTCGAAGATTTTTCCTTCGTTGAGACTTTCAAAGATTTTTTGTCTTCACCGTCACTTTCTTCTTCTTTCAATGGTAAACTTTTTCTCTTTTTGGGTGGAAATTTCTCATCGTCGCTTTCACCATTGCTGCTACTGTCTGGATAGACTAGGATTCTTTTTCTTTTCTTGGCCGGTAGTAATTTTTTTCTCTTCTTCGACATGGGCTGAATTGCCTCATCGTCGCTTGTACTGTCCGAATACGGTACTAACCTTTTAGACATGGTTTTATGACTGATTGCAAGTCATATAATGTCCCAGAACTCAAGAAATCCTAGCTTTTTTATACCTTTTTCAGACCAAACGTGTATAAAAAGAGATGTTACGATTGAAATTTCCATCATTCCTCGGAAAGATTTCAAACAGAGCAGTCGATAGAAAAATGAGTGAGTTCGTCCTACAAAGTACAACTCCCTCTGAAAGGAGAATGTATCTGTATGTTAACCCATACACCCACGATTATGCGATCAGCAATGTTCCGCCAAAGTATTATGGTAGTAACTATGTGGGATCATTTTTATCGAGCCAACGTTTTGATGAAAAAGACGATTACAGTATTACCAGAGTTTTTCTTAATCATGAGGGCAGAGCACCGGAACCAAGAAAGACACCGATATGTGTTTATTTCTCCGTGAATCGAGACACTCATTCCGTCATTTTTTCACCATATCCAGAAGACGTTATTGGAATCGGAGACATGTTTCATGTTGGCGCTCTGAAATCATATTATGCCGTCGAGGACCCAGTTAGGCATATAACGATTTTCGACGCGTCTATCAGCGATATAGAAGCCTGTAGAGAACAGATAGAGAAACATACAGGCTATAAATCGCCACAAACTTTTCTATTCAGCGATCTTCTTCAGATAGATTATCCTGTGAAGAAGAAGAAAAACAAGAAAACCTCTTCAGGGAAACTTTCTTCAGAAAAGTTATCTGGAGAGGGACAAAACAAGGAACAGAGGTCGCAGAACAAGAAACTTTCTTCAGAAAAGTTATTTGGAGAGGCTCAAAACAAGAAACTTTCTTCACGGTCTGAAGAAAAGAAAATCAACAAGCCCTCCTCAGTGATTGGCAAGACGAAAAGCAAGAAACTCTCTTCACGGTCTGAAGAAAAGAAAATCAACGATAAAATCAACGAGAAAATCAACGAACAGAGTTCAGGGAAACCTTCTTCAGTGGCTGGAGAGGGGAAAAACAAGAAATCTTCCTCAGCGACTGGAGAGAATCAAAAAAATAAACCTTCTTCAGGGAAACTTTCTTCACAAGTTGAAGAAAAGAAAATCAACGATAAAATCAACGAGAAAAGAGAAAATATTCGACGAGAAGGAAAGAAGATCTGTTCAGATATGGAATTGAGACGTAAATGGAAATCCGATGTTGTGAAAATCAACGAGAAAAAGAAGAATGGCTTCCTTTACAAATCAAAAAAGCACAGTGCAAAAGGCTGCTCAGATCTTGTGTTGAAAAATAACAAGGATGAAAACAATGATATTAAAAACAATGAGAGGAAACGCAAGAGTGAATGTGAGCCTGACATCCCGAAGAAAAAAAAGAAAAACACAGTGAGTTGCAAAAAAATGTGACAGTAAAAATCATTTTCAAAAGAACTGTTTCAAAGAACTGTTTCAAAACGATTCTATTTTTCTACAGTTCAGTGTTTCATTGTATATATATTTTCATACTTAAAATTCGATATGGATTGAATTACCTCATCGCTACTTGTACTATCTGAATACGGTACTAGGCTTTTAGACCTTGTTTTAGGGCTGATGGTAAGTCAGCCTTTTAGACATTGTTTTAGAAGGTGTTATAAGTCAAATAATGACCCCAGAACATATATGTATTTTCACAGTTCAATGTTTCATTGTATATATTTCTGTACTTCGATGTTTCATTGTACAAAAGTTTTTAAATAAAAAGTTTTAAATAAAGATATAAAAACATATAGGACTTGACTTTTTTGTTTTTGACAATTTGAAAGATAGAACTTTCTTGGTCTTGACCACCCCACTCATAATCTTCTGAAAAGACTGTAGCTTCCTTCACTTCCTTCCCGAACTTTCACCAAATAAACCACAACAACTTGGTATTAGTAGTATTCGGACAAGCAGTACTAAGTACTTCCAAAAAAGACTCACCATGGAGAACAGAATTCGGACAACTTCATCGTGCAAATGAAATGGTCTATAGAGAAATCTGCTGGCTTTATAGCTTGGTAGGGGATTGGCAGGGGGATTGACCTACTTTAATACAGAATTAACAGAATTAAGAGCGCGAGCATGGACGAGACCATGTAGATAGAATATAGAATATTATACTCTATCTACAATACCTAAGAGCCTTACCTCCAAAAATGTAACGAAACTAACGATTGGCTAATGTTAATTCCGTTAAAATTCCGAGTCAGCGAACGTGGGCGAAAGCATGTAGATAGAACATCACGTACTATTTCACATAGAATATGATACTTTATCTACAATACCTAATCGAAAATGGAGTAAAAGAACCAAGTCCAACAGGGTCCCTTGGTTGAACCAGTGTGAGGAGAGAAAAGACTAAGTCCAACGATAACAGAGAAAGACCAACATATCGTGGAGAAAAGACTAAGTCCAACGGTAATAGAGAAAGAAAGAACAGCTCTCAGCCGAACAAAGACGAAGAAAAAAGACTAAGTCCAACGATACTCTCTGCCTGAACCAAGCTGAGGAGGGAAAAATAACCCATATCGTGAAGAAAAGACTAAGTCCAACGATGGTAGAGAAAGAAAGAACAGCTCTCAGCCGAACAAAGACGGTGAAAAAAGACTAAGTCCA
Source organism: Tridacna gigas (assembly GCA_945859785.2). Taxonomy (NCBI): domain Eukaryota; kingdom Metazoa; phylum Mollusca; class Bivalvia; order Cardiida; family Cardiidae; genus Tridacna; species Tridacna gigas. Next base: position 28,026,012 of record OX244030.2, read on the forward strand.
ACGATACTCTCTGCCTGAACCAAGCTGAGGAGGGAAAAATAACCCATATCGTGGTGAAAAAGACTAAGTCCAACACGGTGATAGAGAAAGATGGAGACGAGCGAAGACGGAGAAATGGTTAAGTTGAACGAAAACGGAGAAAAAAGACCAAGCTCAACAGTAATAGACCAAGTCGGATTATGACAGAGAAAAAGACTAAGTCCAACGATACTCTCTGCCTGAGCCAAGCTGAGGAGGGGAAAATAACCCATATCGTGGAAAAAAGACTAAGTCCAACGGTGATAGAGAAAGAAAGAACAGCTCTCAGCCGAACAAAGACGAAGAAAAAGACTAAGTCCAACCCCAACTTTATCCTAATAGAGAGAAAGAACAGATCTCCAAAAAAAAAAAGACTAAGTCCAACAATGGCCTTTGCCCTGACCCAGCGTGAGGTGGGTTATAGACCATATCGTGAAAAAAGACTAAGTCCAACGATGGTAGAGAAAGAAAGAACAGATCTCCAAAAAAGACTAAATCCAACGATGATAGCAACTATAGTAGAGAAAACCCAAGTTCACATCCCTAGAGAGGAAAGTGAATTCACCTGAACCAGCGTAAGGAGGGAATATAGCCCATATCGTGGAGAAAAGACTAAGTCCAACGGTAATAGAGAAAGAAAGAACAGCTCTCAGCCGAACAAAGACGAAGAAAAAAGACTAAGTCCAACGATACTCTCTGCCTGAACCAAGCTGAGGAGGGAAAAATAACCCACATCGTGGAAGAAAAAAGACTAAGTCCAACACGATGGTCCAGAAATGGCTAAGTCCAACAAAGTGACGACCCATGACCATTATGCTCTGTACTGCCTACCCGTGGGTAAGCAGTCTGGGGCAAAATCCAAGACGGCCGCCAAAATGCCGAAATAGCCTCCCCAGCTTTGGCGGTAGGGTAGTCTAGGGACAAATTAGGGATAAGGGTTTTTTAGAAAGTATAAGGGTTTTAGAAGAAAGCATAAGGGTTTTAGAACAAAAAATGGGCGTGAGATGGTATATAGGGACAAATTAGGGATAAGGGTTTTTAGAAAGTATAAGGGTTTTAGAAGAAAGTATAAGGGTTTTAGAACAAAACAAAAGGGTTTTAGAAGGGTTAAGGGAGAGATAAGGGTAAATGACGATTTTCAGCCAAATTTGTCCCTAGTCTAACCGCCACGGCGGTTAGACTAGGGACAAATTTGCTCCAGGGAGGGTAGCCTAGGGACAAAATGGCTCATTTGTCCCTAGGCTACCCTCCTATACTACTACCGGGGAAAATGCTGGTGACCAGCAATTTCCCCTTTACCCACATGGTTTTCTACCCTTTCAAAGACAAATGTGATCATTTAAGCCACAATTTACTTTCAGTTTGGACAAGTCTAAAATTTTGTCGTCTCGCACAGACTTGCCAAAACAACACTAAATTAGCCGAAGACTATTTTTAGAAAAATATTTTTGTCAAATCCGTTACGCCCACACGAAAAATTTCTTCGTCTTCTGCAAATGCTTTCAATCTGGACAGGTCTAAAATTATGTCGTTTGGTAAATGGTTAAAGTCGTCTGCTTCAAATAATTATTTCCGGAGGTAATCAAATATGGCGAAGTAGAGTCGAGTTCACTGTATTATTATTACCTGTTTGATTTCGTTTTTCCTCCCAACAAAAAATAAATAAATGAGTTGATAGAAGATAACAGAAATGTATTCCAAATCAAATGGACATTGGTTCAAAGATGACTTCCCGATCCGATCCTGGAAACCCTACAAGAGAGCATCTTTAAACATGTAACTTTCCCGAACCTCTGTTAGTGGTTTTTGACATTTGTTGGTTTTCTAAGTGGATAGCACAATTTATATTACTTTAAAACTGTGCTCGTGTACGACTATATATGTCAAAACCATTCTGGTGATAAAGAAACAAGAATTTATTGCCGTTTTGTAGCAGAATTATTGTGATCTATTCACGACACAATTACGACCTAGGAGCTTGGACGTTGTTAATGGTTTCGGCGCAACTGACGAGTTACTTTTTCTTGATAATGTAGGTCAAGTTCATGGCTCGTAATTACAAGCCGTTCTAAATTATAATTGTTAGTCGTATTCCAGATCTACAAAGTAACGCAGTTTGCTGATTGGCTAAAACTAGAAAATATTTTACTTTGAAATATAGAATTCTTAAGAATAAGACTATAAATATTTTTTAAGTTTTGTTGTTGAATACGGGTCCTGTTAATTACTTTTAACTAGCCCAGCCAACTTCCTTAAATAAACAAAACAGTAATTCGTCTTAACCCTTACCCTACTAAATAAGTGAAATGATACTTTCAAGCCGATAGTAAGAACACAAATTTGCTATTTCAAATGAATTGGGGGGAATATATCCGCTTATCGGACAGTGTAGATCAAAGATCAGACTGCACGTTCTGTGCAGTCTATCTTGATCTACATTGTCCGCAAAAGGTCAGTGAGTCGCGTCTCGCAGAGTAAGTGTTAATCATGTAAAGGCGCACCTTGTCTTGTCCTTTTGTAAGCAAATTAGAGTCCCGACTTCAAGTTTTTGAGAGTCATGGTTAACCTACAAGTGTATCACAATACCGATATGTTTCCCAGTTTGAAAATTTGGCATCAAGCTCTCCTCCAGAAGAAAGAAAAAGTAGAATGGCAGGTCTAAACTGTGTTACTAGTGTTGAGTTGAGTTAGTCTTTTGTAGAGACTGAGAGCAGTTTTATTTCTTGGGAACAATTAAGTACCTCCGACTACACCGAGGAAAATTATCTTTGTTTGTTTGGGCCTTTTCAGTTGAGTGATGAGGCACTGCCAAGCCCAGTAGTTAGTACAGAGCCTGTTTCACCAACCATTCTTAAGAACGTTCTTACTTCTTAGTCCTTTTTCTCCAGAATGTTCTAAATTTGAAAGTAACACAACTTCTGATTGGCTAAACCATTTGGTTTAGCCAATCAGAAGTTGTGTTACTTTCAAATTTAGAAAATCTTGAAGAATAAGTCTAAGAATGTTCTTAAGAATGGTTGGTAAATCAAGCCCTGGTGAAACAAAAACAAATCGAATAAGAGATCTGTCGCCGTGATACGACTGATATATAATGGTGAAAAGCGGTGTAAAACACCATACATTCAATGAGTCTGTGTGGTTTTAATGGAATTTCTTCGGCCATAAATTGGACTATAAAGCAGGCAGAAGGAGAGGTCAAATAACAATTCAACTCAATTTTCTGCCATTCCATACCGTTTAGATGGAATGCAATAGTAGCTCTTTCATCTTAAGTCATAGAGCGCTGAATTAATGATTTGGACCTTTTTACATGTAGTTCGGAAAACAAGCCCAAAATATTGCTATTTCAAGGTTGTTTCCAGTAAAATATGTAACATGCTACTGTAGTACCAAAATGTAGATCAAAGATTAGACTGCATGTTCTGTGCAGTCTAATCTTAATCTACACTGTCTGTTGGTTTCAAGGCATTAAGGGTTAAGTACATTGTATATTATGTAACACGTACCTCACAACGTTGCTTTTACTGATAGACCATGTACATTTATCACATAAATACGGCTTTTTACTCTCTTGTAGAAGACAGTTTTTGAAAACATTGTGAGAAAAGAAATAAGTACTTGTAACATGCCACTGCCTCTTTCCTTTCAGTATTTTCTGCCATTCTGCACTGGCATATTTTCCTTGGCTTCCGTGTTCATAATTATTTGGCATGTCTAAGTAATCGTTTGTTGATTAATAAAATAATGGAATATAGAAGAAATTAAACAATGACCATTTTTTAAAATCAAATTCTATTTACATCAACCAAGATATACAAAGAACATGTACCGTGATTATTTTACAAAAAAAAAAACTTTTCCCTTGCTGGGGGCTAACATTCTTTCTTCACATTCTTTCTTTCTTCATGAATATTTCAATGGTTATTTTTCCAACTATGGAAAGACTTTAACCCAAAGGCTGCTGAGCGTGACTCGCTGACCTTTTGCAGACAGTGTAGATTAAGATCAGACAGCACAGGACGTGCAGTCTGATCTTGGATCTACACTGTCTGATCAAGAAGATATTGTTCCCCCAAAAATACATTTGAAATGGAAAATTTTGGGTTTTTACTATCTGCTGGAAAATTTAACATTATTTATCTAGCAGGAAAAGGCTTAATATGTGAGGGTCTAAAGGAGCCAATAAACTATGGAATCTCTCAAAGTGCAGTACATGTGTTTGTATAGTAAGAAATGTTTAATGGTTTACAAATAGTTAAAACAAACACCGACACTTGTTAAGATGTTTAAGTATCATTGAGGAATCAAAATAAACTAGCAGTAAAATATGTGACAGAATAATTATGGCATACCATAATATGCTTTGCTGCTTCTCAGTTTTTTTTCTAGAACTCGAACAACTCCATATTAACCAACATTCTCAAGAAAGTTCTTATTTTCCAACACTTTTCAAATTTGAAAGTAACACAACTTCTGATTGGCTAAACCATTTGGTTTAGCCAATCAGAAGTTGTGTTACTTTCAACTTTAGAAAATCTAGGAGAATAAGACTAAGAATGTTCTTAACCCTTTCCCAAACAACAAATTCTGGACTGGTCCAAATTCAAAGAGTTTGCAGACGACAATTTTAAATTTGATGAAAATGGCAAAAAGGTCTCAAAAAGGGTATAAAACACTGTGGGAAAAGGAAAAATTGCTCGTTATGAGCAATTTCTCCTTTTCCCACAGTGTTTTTAAAAGACTTGTACTGCAGACACGTGAAAACCAGGGCTTGTTTGGGAAAGGGTTAAGAATGGTTGGTGAATATGGATGCAGCATATATGTGGCCCTTGTGAAATTAAAAGCCAATTTCAACACTGTAACCATATCAACTCTAGAAGAATAAATCAGGATTCTATCAAAATTCTTCTCAAAGTTGCAGTACTAGTCTGAAACCACAGGAAAAGATCGAGTGGTACTGAAAGCAGGAGAGAAAAATCTGATGGTTTTTATGATCCAGTACAAGCTGATCCAATCTTCTAAAGTCTGTGGTTCATAATTATGAGCTTGCCCGCTATCCTGAACATCCTCTACAACCACAGTGTATACATTCCACTATCTTTCCCTGTTTTGAGAAAAAAAAAAATTGGTGATATTTCCTTCATCTTTGGCTCATTGTTATAACAAGAGCACTGCATGCAGGTGCCAACACTTAGCTGCAGTTGCTTGATATTTAGTGAAAATTTGAAGTCGAAAAAGGGACATAACTTTGTCAAAAATACTTTGATGGTTATCTGCTCTTGTTGTGTGGGTTTCTCTTATAGTTAACAACTTGTCTGAGTTCGAAGTAAATACCTTCAATAGTAACAGAGATTTCATAAAATGTCAAAGTTTTTGCACGACAACTCAGAAGACAACTCAGGTGACAATGACAATGCCAATGACAATATCTGGTGGTTTTCTTTGAAAACCAAGCTAAAAGTACTGCTCTTTTAGTCCTGAAGTTGCAAGTTCCGAAAAAAATTAGGGAAAAAGAGCAGTTGCTTGTTACAATCAACTGCTCCTTTTCCCTCAATATTTTCCCATAAAATATTAGCTGGACATGATACCTGTTGTTTCTGTTGATAACCGAGATTAACTCTTTATTGTACAATCCAAAGTTCCAACGACCCTGAGGAAATAACCTTCTGAAAACCATGTTGGAAAAGGAGAAAATGCTGGTTACTCGCATTTCTCCTTTTCCAACAAGGTTTTATACACTTTCACAGACAATTATCAACATTTCAGCTATACTTCATATGTCATCTGTAAATGATTTCAATTTGGACCATTCTAAAATTTTGTCCTTTGATAAAGAATAAACCCTCATCTATTCTTGATACATTGTGAGATACAATGTATTTTGACCTTATGCCTTTACCACATACATGTAATCCCAGGTTTTAACGACCTTAAGAAAGAAGGATTTTCAAAACATTGTGGGTAATGGAGAAAATGTTGGAAACCAGTATTTTTTTGCTTTTCCCACAATGTTTTTCTACCTAATCAATGACTGAATCATCTTTTGAGCTACCTTTTATCTGTCATTTGCAAATGTTTTCAGTTTGGTTGGATACAAAATTTTGTCATTTAGTATAGAGTTAAAGTTCTCAATACCACAGTAATAACTTAAATAAGGTCTGTGCAATTTCCTGGAAATGTCCACTCATTTATTTATCACTCATTTATATAGGAAATGGGACATATCCACTTAACCATTCACAACACAATGTCGACTTTAAACAACCCTGAGGAAGAAGCCTTTTGAAAACATTGTGGGAAAAGGAGAAAATGCTGGTAACCAGTATTTTCTCCTTTTCCAACAACGTTTCCTAATCACATTATTTGCAACAATGAAGTTTTTGTCTGCAATTGCTTTCAATTTGGATGGGTTTAAAATTTTGGTTGTGTGGTAAAGGGATAATCAACTCTTTTCTTCAGACATATCTTGTGAGAATCACAATATTTCCAATACAAGATATAAACCACAGAGGTAAATATTTCATAAAGATCCATGGTACGACAGACATGCATGTTTGTTAGGTTATGCGAATGACTGTGAAGTCTTAGTTGGAGATAATAAAAAAAAAAAAATGCTTTCACAGGGACTCGAAATCTAAACCTTCAAGTTAAGACACGGAGGCTCATCAAACTGTGCCTCCTGTGCTATGTAGATCAGTTGAGTGTATTCAAAATGTACATAGTAATTGTCACATTAGTGGTTACCTCTTGACAAACAGTCTGAAAAATTCTGAAGATTTATGGCAATAATGCAATTTATAAGCCAAACTTGCAGGCAAGTACTTTTAAGTTTTTTCTTTCTTTCAGATTTTTTTTCTCTTCTTTTTTAAATTCAGAGATAAAATCTGGTATCAAGCAGCCTTGAAGCTTTTCTTTTTTCTTGAATCAAAGTTTGGCATTAAATATGGGCCAATTCTGTAGGAGTACAACATGATACCACTGCCAAACTTAAGACTTGGTTTCTTATATAACAACTTATGAAAGCAAATAAGTTTACTTTGAAACAAAATATCATAAAACTAACTAATTTAAATGAACCTTGCTCTTTAAAAAGAGGACTTAATGCATTTGCAAAAAGTATTGGTCCAGGTCAGCCTGCGCAGTCCTTGATGACTTGCTTGGTATCATGCATTACGGAGATGCATTAAGCCCCCTTCTGCCAGAGCATGGCTCAAATATTTTAGCCTAGTTCACCAATTATTTCAGTAAGTGTCTTGCTTTCATCAACAAAACCCATCCAGCTTTTGTATGCAGTCAAGCTAGCTTTGTTCTTTTACTGAAACAAGATTGATTGTGGATATTTTAAGAATTTGAAATAAAGTAAATTTCACTAGGAAAAAACACACTTTATTGATACATGTACTTACAGCCTCAAGTTTACTTTTAGGAACCCTGCAAATGCAGTTTGTGGCAAAGTTTGTATCCCTCGTCTGTATACATCTCAAACAGCAAAGGTTTTCATATCCTTGTTTCTTCCATTTTGCTATCAAGTTTTTGTCTGCTATGTTCTCTTTTAAACAATACTCATACAGTTCTGTATAAAGTGAAAACAAGATAGATTATTTAACCCTTTCCCAAACAAGCCCTGGTTTTCATGTGTCTTTAGTACAAGTCTTTTGAAAACACTGTGGGAAAAGGAGAAATTGCTTGTAACGAGCAATTTCTCCTTTTCCCACAGTGTTTTCTTCCCTTTATGAGACCTTTCTGCCATTTTCATCAAATTTAAAATTGTCGTCTGCAAACTCTTTCAATTTGGACCAGTCCAAAATGTGTCGTTTGGGAAAGGGTTAATTTAGTTTTCTCATTAGTTCATTTTTTTCTCTTCTGCAAATGACCTTGTCTTGCAGGCCTCTTAACTTGTAGCAATCAGAGAAATTACACCAACAGAGCCACAAAGTTTTCAGACAATATTCAAGGACTAACTCTTTACCAAATGACAAAATTTTAGACTGGCCAAAATTGAAAGCATTTTCAGATGACAACTGGAAGTGGCTCAAATGACAATTTCTTTCTTTAACAGGGTAGAAAATCATTGTGGGTAAAGGAGAAAATGCTGGTTACCAGCATTTTCTCCTTTTCCCAAAATGTTTTCAAAAGGCTTCTTCCTTAGGGTGGTCAAAACTTGGGATTGAGTAGTAAAGATTAAACCTTTATTTATGTTAATTATTTATATTTGATAAGAATGTTTATGTAGTCATCTGCTGTAAATTTGTATTGAAAGGTACATGTAAAAACTGAATTTGAATGGACCTAAAACACTGTGGATGGGAAATTTGAACCATCATTAATTTGACATATGAAAAAGCTTCAATTTGGACAAGTCTAAATTTTTATGGCCTGGTAAAGAATTAACTCTTTACAAGCAAACAACATTTTAGAATTGTCCACATTGGAAACATTTAAAGACCACAAATTCGATGTGGTTCAAATGATTTATCTTTGCAAGCTTAGGAAGCATTGTGGGAGCTGGAGAGAATGCTGGTTACAAGTATTTTCTCTCTTTTTTTTTTTTTCAACAGTATTTTCTAACACATTCTAGCACTGGATTATTAAAATTTGGAATTATGTAGTATAGGGTTATCAATTACTTGTGTCCTCCATATGCCACCTGGTATTCATTTGTCTATGAGAAATTTAATACTGGCAGTGTCAGCAGTGCACGGGTGTCTGTATTTGTTTACTCACAGACTAAGCCTTCATGAAACTTTATCTAACCCTTATGTCAAAGTATGATAAACCTCGCAGTAACTGTTTTCTAAGGAACACTCACCTCTACTGATAGCTTTTCTTCTGTAAAATAAGTCATAGATATATCTGGAACGCTGATGATGCAGTCTGAAAATGGGCCAAAGAGCTTCTACTTTTCGTTTCCCTTCATGCGGATCTGTCTCAGCTGAAATATGAAATAAAGGTTACTACTAGTACAACTCTATGTGCAAGGTGAAATAACAAGAGGGCCATAATGGTCCTTCATTGCTCCATTGGCTTTTAACACTTTACCACACAATCCTGAATTTTAAAGACCCTCAGAAAGAAAGCTTTTGTAAACATCGTGGCAAAAGGAGAAAATGCAAGTACAATCATTTTCTAAGTTTTCCACAATGTTTTCTACCTTTCCAAAAACATATTTCAATGTTTGAATCACATTTATTTTGTTGTCTGTGCAAATGCTTTCCAAATTTGACTAGTCTAAAATTTTGTCATGTGGGAAAGAGTCAAAATAAGCACTGAAGAAAATAACAGTCTAGCCCCCCCCCCCCCCCCCCCCCCCCAACAAACAAAAACAAGAGGGCCATGACGGTCCTGTATCGCTCCACTGGCTAATATGTACAAACCATACACATCAAACATATCAATCCTAGGCCAATAGGCCAAAAGGCTTCGACCAAGAAGACTGATGAAGTTTCTCTACAAAATCCCACATGAAAATTGTGACACCAAGGAGACTCCATTTTTGACCTATGATTATGATTTCAATCTATAATTATGAGGTATAATTAACTGAATCCTGGTAGAGATAAACAAGGTATAGCCACATACCAAATAATATAGGTCTAGGCTGCATGGTTGTTGACGAGATTTTCAAAGTTTCCATAATAAAGCATGAAGGTTTATTTTTGATATGAACAATGGACAAATTTTGAACAAATTCAGAGAAGATCCACTAGATGAAGCTTTATGCCAAATTTGGTAGCCCTAGGCCTTACAGTTAAGAATAAGAAGATTTTTAAAGTTTTCTCTATAAAAGCCCTTATAAGCCTTGTGACCCCCGGGATTGGGCCAATTTTGACCCAAGATTTTCAAAGATTTCCCTGTACAAGCCCACGTAAAACTTGTGACCCCTAGGGGCTGGGACCAATTTTGGCCCCAGGGCTATAATTTGAAGAATCAGAGTAAATGTCCATCAGACGACGCTACATTTTAATTATGGTAGCCCTAGACCATTGGGTTTAGAATGAGAAGATTTTAAAGTTTTCTCTATACAAGCCCATGTAAAACTTGTGATCCCTGGGGTGGGACCAATTTTGGCCCCAGGGCTATAATTTTAAGAATTTTAGTGGAGGTCCATTAGATGAAGCTACATGCCAAATTTGGTAGCCCTAAGCCATATGTTCTTGGACAAGAAGCTTTTTGAACTTTTCCCTATACATGCCCAGGTAAATCTTGTGACCCCTGGGGCAGGGTCAATACTGACCCCAGGGCTATAATTTCCAGGAATTCTGTAGAGGTCCATTAGATGAAGCTACATGCCAAATTTATTAGCCCCAGGCCTTATGGTTTCTGACAAAAAGATTTCTACAGAGTTTCAATAGTTTTCAATTTTGTTGCCATGGCAACCAGAGTTTTCAGTGGAATCAAATTCTTTGAAGGAATTCTGGAGACGGCAATTGCAGGATCATTTCCCTGAAGTTTCATCAAAATTGGATGGGTAGTTACAGAGAAGATGTTTGAAAAAAAATGCACAGATGCATGATGGACACCGGGCCATGACATAAGCCCACTGGCCTTCAGCCAGTGGAGCTAAAAAGTACTATTTTTCTTTCAAATGCAAAGATGATGGCAATGAATACAAGCAGGTCTAATCAAGTACCAGGCCAAATATTAGAGTACTCTTACGACAAGATTTCCAGATCTTAGAAGCAGAAAGCAATTTTTCAACGGCATGAATGGTAAAGTTCTGGAACAAATAAACTGAATGATAAAAACCTTAGAACCTTAGAACCCTACTTTATACTTAATATTCGACTCATCCAAGCATTAATATACACATCAAAATAAATCTTTCTCACTGAATACTGAACATATAAAAATGAAAACTGTTTTTCTTAGCATACATATGGATAAAGATCAACGTTATACAAAGCCACTGAAGTAAGATTGCGGAGGTAGAATCCCCGGACCCGGAATCGACAAATTTTACTATGTCAAGTGGGTACTTTGGTGGACATTTACAGTACCATTTTGGGCAGGCTATACCGGTGCACTTCTTCATGGGGGGCACCAACAGCATATTGTTATTTTGTCCTTTTGTTTTAAATTAACTGGCCTTCATCACTACAACTACAGCTTGTAACAAAAACGATTACTTCATTTATTTGAACTCCATATTTAAAGAAAAAAAAAAAAAAAAAAAAAAAAAAAAACGGGGTATTTCAGTGTTTTGGTGGTATTTCGGTATTTCTGTGATTTGTCCGACCCCAATGGAGTTAAAAACAAGAGTATGACATGCAGGTGGTATAAGTGCTATACAGTGAATGCTTTTAGAGATATGTAGGTCATGTTTCATTCCAAGTTTCAGTATCATCTTAGAATATTTGTATTTTGTTAGTTTTAACCCTTTACCACACAACAAAATTTTAGACTTGTCCAAACCAAAAGTATTTACAGATGAAAAAATCAATTTGGCTAAAATTATGGAAGTTGTCTATGATACATGTCACCCCTCGAGGAATCATCATCTCCAACACTGTTATCTTGATTTAGACCATAATATAGTAGTAATAATTACCTGGAAAATGATACATCTGTCAATTTTGTTTTCTGAGACTTGCGCTTTGTTAAGTTTTTCTCACAGGAAAGGAATATACAATTACTTGCCCTGGCCGATGATGAATATTACTGAAGTGATGCTGTGAATTTTGAATTTAAGTTTACCCTCTCTGGCACCTCCAATTTTTTGACAACCAGAGTTGTCGAAATTGGCTTACTTTTTATATAGATGGCGACTTTCTACTATCTCACCTCTAACAATGCTTTGAGAGATACATTTTAATGTTTAAGCTGTGATATCATTTTTTTTATAAGTGTATGGATAAATTTTTAAGTAAATTTACCAGTCGGGAAATTGCTATCGTTTTGTGCAATCTGCCAGTGCAGTTTTCCTTGCGTTGGCGAAATTTGATTATACCAGTATAATCTTATGAGGTATGACGACCCTTGTTCGAGGAAACATCAATACATATGTTTGTAAATACTATACTAAGTTTGTTTGGGACGAAAAAGCGAGTCTAGACGAACAAGCCCAGGGACGAAATTGCCCGTTTTCCCGGAGATAAAAAGCGGAAAACCTTCTCTCATTTTGGCCTCCAGTTCGTCCAAGGTCGGTTCAATTAATTCCCATCCTTCTGGTGGAGGCTTTCGACTTCGTTTGATTTTGGGCATCGCTTGACAACACACCCTACCAATATGTCAAGGCCAGTTCTAAGTATTATCACAACAAAATGACACTACACGAAAAAATAATCAGCGGAAGCGGAGTTATTACACTGGAACCCTGCTTTCGATATTCATATCAACATCTATCGCATGTTTACTGGAGTTACAACGCAGGTACCAGGCGGTGTTGCGTAAGAACTTTTATTCTATACAAAATACAATGAGATCATACGATAAGATAAATCTATAAACTTCAGTCATGGATTAATTATGATTTTTAAAATTCATCTTAAATTCAGTATTAAAAAAAAAGAGAAAAAATCGTGAGAATGCAAATGTTTTTCGAAATGGTATTTTTACAAATGATACGTTTAGAGGAATGCTGGAGAAATCGGCCCCTGGAGAAAGCGGCCCCTGGAGAAACCGGCCCCAAAACGCTTGGGGCCGATTTCTCCGGAGAAATCGGCCCCTGGGGACGATTTCTCTGGAGAAATCGGCCCCAATAGAAATTTTGGAGAAATCGTCCCCAATGTCAAATTTTATATATATAGATGTTGCTTTTTCAGAAAATATAATTTCCATTTAGGTTTTATTTAACACATACACTGTGTAAGCCATGTCTTGTTTCAAGTTGTATTTGATTACACCGTCTTTGTTGTTTTTATGGCAATTTTCACAGTTTTTCACACTGATTGTTCTTTTTTTCACACCTTCACACAGGTAGCCTACACCTGTAAGATTGTTGAATGTTTGTGTTTGTTTGAATTTGATATTGAACGAATTATGAAATATAAATGCTCACGATGCATATATGTGTATTTGTCATGTAATTAAAACCTTATTATTTTTTTTTTTTTTTTTCACCTTTCTCTCTCGATCTCGCTCTCCCTTTCTGCATGTTCGGCATAGGTAATTATTATCAATTTCATATTGTTGTTCTTCGTCGGATCAGATATCTCTCTCTCTCTCTCTCTCTGTTTATGAATATTGTTCATGTTACAGAATGGTTTTTAGAACCATCAGATGTCTGTCTCCAACCTTTTGTGTCTGTCTATGTCTGTCTCTCCCCTCTCTCTCTCTCTTTCTTTCTCGATCGAGTATTATACTCGCTCTCTCACACTGTATACTTCCGCTGCATTTTCTGACTCTCTCTTTCTATCATTTTTCATAGTACTACTAGTGACTCAGCTATTTTGTGTAATTAACTCTTTACCAAACGGCAAAAATTTAGACGGGTCCAAATTCAAAGGATTTGCAGACAACAAATTAAATATAACTGGAAGAATTGTTTTTGTTTTTGATGAGGGAAAAAATTTTTGGAAAAAGGAGAAAGTGCAAAAGTGCTGACATTTACTCCTTTTCCCACTATGTTTTTAAAAGCCCTCTCCTACAGGTTTATTAAAACTCGGGATTGTGTGTTAATGGGTTAAGTTAATCGATCATTGGTTCGATCAACGAAAGAGTTCTCCAACGAGAGTATGAATCATTGTGACGCTGTATATAAAAGAGTGATATAACTGATAATTAGGCCATTGTGAACTCGATTTTATTTCATCGAAAAAAAGGATGCATTTGCAGAAGAATGTACTCTATGGGTAGAATTCAAATAAACAAAAAGAAAACACATACATGTATATCAAATGTTTATATATTATTTCATTAAAGTATGAATAGTACATATAGAAAAATTATGAGACAGTACACAAAAATTAGAACAATGAGAATAAACCATTAAATTAACTCTTTACCAAACACCAAAATTTCAGACTGGTCCAAATTGAAAGCATTTGCAGACGACAAAATAAATGTAACTTAGAAATGGAAATTTGTTTTGTGAAGGGTAGAAAACATTGTGGGAAAAGGAGAAAATACTGGTTACCAGCATCTTCTCCTTTTCCACAATGTTTTCTAAAGGCTTCTTTCTCAGGGTCGTCAAAAGTAGGGATTGTGTGGTAATGGGTTAAATGGGTATTTCTTGAAGACATTATACATTCACTTAGTAAAAGTATTTAATTTTTGACCATATAATTTCGACTTTGAATGACCCTGAAAAATAAAGCTTTGTGAAAACATTATGGGAAAAGCAGATGCTAATCACTTTTTTCTCCTTTTCCCAAAATGTTTGCTACCCTATGTAAAAAATCTCTCTATTTGAGCAACCAAAAAATTGTCGTCTCCAACTGCTTCTTGAAAGCCATTTGTTTCCAGGTTGCTGAAGGTTGGGATTGATCGGGTTAAAAGAAAATCAGACTTGTCCGAATTCAATGTGCATAAAAAAAATTAACGAAATATTTAAAAATATTGAAAATATTGTAAGAAAAAGAGCAGATGCTTGATACCAGCATTGTGTACTACTAAGACAATATAAAACCAAAATGGAAAAAACCGCTCTATATATAATTTTCTGAAAAAGCAACATCTATAAATATAAAATTTGACATTGGGGACGATTTCTCCAGAGAAATCGTCCCCAGGGACCGATTTCTCCGGAGAAATCGGCCCCAAGCGTTTTGGGGCCGATTTCTCCAGGGGCCGATTTCTCCAGGGGCCGATTTCTCCTGACACCGTTTAGAGAGCTTCAAATCTATTTTTACGAAGACGCGATTTTTATGACACATGTTCTTTCAGAACGAGGCTGAAAGGGATCAGCAGATTGACTATATCTGATATTTTAATATTTCTTTGCCCTAACTCAATAAAGCCTGAAATACGAAATATTTGTGTTGTGATAAAAGTAAAATTGTTAAAAAATACTGAAATAGCAATTTGATTTTCATAATTTACTTTGAATTCTGTTTTCAGGTCTCTTAAAACTGTCTTCTCCCCGCAAAACAAAACTGTTGCAATATTTTGGGAAATATCCCACAGATACGCTACCGATCTACACTGCCCTATTTAGCTACAGCATTTCAAGATGCCACGAGGTATTGCTTCTGTATGTCTCTTTTTTTCCTTAAAAAATTAAAAGAAAGGGTTTTAACTTAGTAAAAGTACGGAGCATGAATACAGTGCTGTGGTCCAACAATGGCAACATGCAGAATGTATTTAACAACTTTGAGTTCACTGTAGAAGAAATCATCCCCTGGACAAATCGTCCCTAAGGCATTATACACTCAGGGTTCCCCCTGGCCATTTTTTTTCTTGCGCCACCACTTTCGTCCAGTGAGAAAAGTTTGCGCCACATTAAAATAATTGGAGCCAGTTGGTGCCATTTTTAAAATGAAAGTACATGGGGTCGGCCATGATAAAAAATTGGTTCATAAAATGGCTTCTCCTTGTTGTATCATGAGCAATGAAATAAACAAGTTGGCTTCTTTCAAAAAGAAGCCAGGAGAGGTCAGCGTCAGTGTTTTCAAATAGTTTATTGGCCTTTAATTTCAACCTCTTTTGCTTAACATGACGGTCATTTGATCTTCTTTCCGCCTTCTCAAGTCGCATGATCTTGTCCAGCGGTTTTCTTTTTCTTTTTAGACAAAATTCTTCATACTTTTTCTTCTGCTTAGATTTATTTGCTTAATGAAGAATTAAAGTTATTTGAGAGGTCATTTGTAATCATGACAATGTAAGAAATCTTTTCTGAAATTCGTCAAATCTAAAAGTGGGTGCAGGACAACTAGCCCCAAAGATAACTCGCCCCCAAAAAAACTCGCCACAAGACAACTCGACTCACCTTCAGAAGACAACTAGCCCAAAGTTATGAGACAACTCGCCCCACATATAAGACAACTCGACCCGCTCTTATTACTATCACCTGAACGTATTTATAAACCTACACGACTTTTTTTTTTTTTTCGTGGGACGAGTTGTCTTTTGAGCGAGTTGTCTTTGGGGCGAGTTGTCTGTCATTCCTAAAAATAGAACCACGTCTATTTCTTATTTTGTTTTTTTGATTTCGCTTTATTTACAAAACCATGACGAAACAGACTGTGTACCATACTAATGTCGCAAGAAAAATGGATTTAGACAGCGAATTCTGTGGCAGTCTGCGTTTTAAACTCACCACTGTTGGAGAGGTCTGATGACCTCTCCAATGAAAAAACATTTTTCCATTTGATTAGTTTCTTACCCATATCTATATTTATTGCGTGAATATAGTTCGGCAGCAGGTGCTTGACTTTCCGGGAAAATCCCATGGTGAAAAAGGGGCATGGCTGTGCTTCAAAATGCTTTGATTTTTACCTGCTTGTTGTATAAGTTCCCCTTTTGATCGTTACTAACTTGTCCAGGTTTGAAGTAAATATCTTCAGTAATAACAGAGATATTAAAAAATTTCAAACTTGTTTCATGATGACAACAGGGCTATGGCAATAACTCGACGTTGTATTCTTCGAAAACAGCCAGGCTAAAAATGTTGACTTGTCCGTATTGAAAGCTCTGACAGACAAGAAATTACTGAATTACTGAGTTATTCATGGCTCAACTGATAAATCTTTTCTTTTGACGGGTAGAAAACATTAATGGGCAATAGGACCATAATCGTAATCTACTGATCACTGTTTACATTGAAAAAAAAATAGCGACCAACTTCTTTAACTGTGAAAGGAATAATCGATTGCGAAATTTCCAGTTTGCAAACATAAGTAGCGAGCTGATAAATCACTTATCCCGAGGTCCAATCTTCTTTAATTGATGTGTTAATTATCAAATTGATCCACCCAAACATCGTACACACCATAATGCCCCTCATATATCTGTAACAGGATGCATATAGCGCAGAATCAAGGCGTGGCTTTAGAAATTATGGGTGGCGACTAAATCTCGTATATTGTGATTCCTGATTGGTTCGCAGCACTGCATGTTGTGTAAAAATTCTGTGTTCACACCCTTGGATGCAGATGGGCATGGCGAAATGGACATTTGATTGATTATTAGCATTACATGATGTACATGCGTGTATTGTGTGTAACTAGACAAACCCCATGTAATATTTAGATCACTTGCCGTGACGGGATGTATCCGCGACACTTGGTCAATTACAAACTGGTTATCGACTTTTTGGTTATAGATATGTTTTCACGGATGGGGACCAGTATCAAAATGTGCGGCACCCCGATGTGAAAAATATCAGTGCCAGTCATTTTCGCCATTTGGCTTTTTCTTGTGCCACACTACAAAATCTATCGCAAATGGCGCCAAATGCGAAGCCCAGTGGGAACCCTGACACTGGTGTAATAGAATTTCGTCACAGCAAGCGACACCCCAACGGACTGAAATGTTTTTTACAACATCAACATCAAAATTTATCTGTCACGTCATCATTTGAAATGAGGAATTACAAAGTTGCCAAAAAAAGAGTAAGCCAATTCAGAGAGCTTTGAGTGGATGGTATAAAACACAGATAATATAGGCTAGGTCAGAAAATAAAATCTTTGTGTTTCAGGTGACCTGACCAACCCTACTGATGAGTACTCAGTAGCTGCCAACAGTAAAGACTAAAGTTTTTTTAAATTTTTTTCAATTTTTACCAATTTTGCACCATGTACATCATCCCAAGCTGTTTCGTTCCATTGTGGTATGAAGTGTTACCTCCGCTAATGTCTCTCAGGCTGTAGGCCTAAAATACTGTGGGAAACATTTCGCTCAACCATCAATTTCAAACCATGAAGATTTCCATTTTGTCAAACCACTTCCCTTTTGTCCATTGCGTTGGAAAATTCCCATTGCATATTTCAGGCCTACCCTCTTTCAAATGCTTAAAATCAGCGTCTTGTGTGATGGTTGACTTCCTCCAAAATTGCTACCGTCATTCTATCAGTAAATGTGAAAAAATGTCCCCATTTTAGGGGCATTTACAAGCTCAGACTGTATTCCAATACTTTGCTCATGTGCAGTATTTGGCTGCAGTATCACTCATCATCAGGGGAGTGTACTGCAGTCAACATGACAAGAGAAAGAAGACACAGTAGCATGCCTAGATGTCACACTGAATTTGTAAATAAATCATTTTTTCTTTTTGATTTTGGTAAAAGTGATAAAAGTGACTCTAAAGTTTATGGTTGTTTTGCAGTTGTTACACATGATATATTTTAACAGAGAAGAAAAGAAATGGAATTATCTGAAATTATGTAATTTGAAATGAGGAAAAACTATTCATTCTTAAACTTGGGAAAGATAAAGAATAAAGAAGGTATTTCAATATGATTATTTAATATATGTCCTCTTCACAGTACCTTGAGAAGTCTAACATTTAATTGATACAACAACTATTTGTTCAACACCTAATTCTAAAGCTTGTAACAAAAAGTTTATTTTATTAATAAAAAAGCATCATGTTGTTTACCAACTGCTAAGCAACATGATCTTCCATTTAAACCACTGCCTGTTCAAATAAACATAACAATACACAATGAAACTAAGCCTTTCTTTCTAAACATGGATTGTATACAATCCAACTTTAAAAGTATAATAGAAATAAAGAGGAAAAAAAAAACAAAACAAAACATGAACAATGAAAAGAAATATTCAACATGAAAACAACATGCACACAATAATTGACTATTTGAAGTTAATTTGATAAAAGGGAGGGTGGAGAGCTGTTTTATTCACCAATGTACGACTTCTCATCCATGTGAACTTTTCAAACTGTGAGAGGTCGCGGGAAAGACAAGCTTTATAACTGAGGATTTTCAACCAATCAGAATGATTTGCATAATTAGCATCTCACAGCTTAGCAACTATATTCGAATAGGAATGGGTTAAATGTTTTTCGCTATCATAACTAATAATTTTTTCTTTCTGTGAGTAAAAATTTTCCAGTTATTCATTCTTGAACTTGGGAAAGATTAAAAATAAAGAAAGTATTTCAATATGATTATTTAATATGTGTCCTCTGCACAGTACCTTGAGAAGTCTAACATTTAATTGATACAACAGCTATTTGTTCAACACCTTATTCTAAACAAAAAGCTTATTTTATTGATAAAGAAGCATCATGTTGTTTACCAACTGCTAAGCAACATGATCTTCCATTTAAACCACTGCCAACCCCAAGTACAAACAACACAAAAATTACATTTATAAATACAAAGTAATTTTACTAAGTATACAAATCAAACAAATTAAGCACATTTAACAAACTAAATGAAGCAAACAACTTACTACTTTTAACTTATTTTCATAACTTATCTTTAGTTTCTCAAAACATCTTCAGCTGTTATACTCTATTCAATAGACGAAATAAAATATTCAAGCATTGCTATGTTATTCAGGCAGGCATGCATTTAATCTTGCACAAACATTTTTCCGAAAGAGAACTTCTTGAAATAACTACAAATGTTTTAGATTAGATACACACTACAGGAACCAATAACATGCCTCGTTTGATCTTAATCTACACGTATGGTAGTGCGTTAAGAAAAGCATTGAAATCATAGGGCAAATAATGAAAATGATTGGATTTTTTAACAATTTTCTTTCTTACCTTATCAGTTTGGTAGAAATTATTTTGGACTCTTTATCTGTACAATGAACCCTATATGTTAATTAAAAAGAATTGGAATATGTACATATATACAAACTGTTACATGAATAAAAGTAAAGCACTATTATTTACAAGTGAGTTATAACATTTAAAAAGAATTGTTTCAGTCTGTTAGTACCGGAGGAATTCAGATGTAGACCACCATCTCTTTTTGCAAAAAGCTCGGCCTTGACCTCTCCTGCACGCATAAATGGTTTATACGTGCAAACAAATTTGAACCTCATTTCCTTACTCATCTTCCTATGCATGTAGTTATTTACTTGTCTGATAATAGGATCAGAAGTCAAATGATCTACTGGCCTAGGAAGTATGGCAGAAATTACAAGGTTTATTGTGTCTTTCACATTGCGGCAAACACCAATTAAATTTCCATAATCTGATAAAATTTGCTTTACAGTGCATTTATTACCTATGTCGTTGGTACCAACATGAAAAATAACATTGTAAAATTGTTCTAATTTTGCTTCTTTTGCTTGTAAACACCTTGTCATTCTTGCAATTGTATCTCCCCTAAATGATTGAATGGTACACCCATCAATCCCAGAAACATACTTTGCTATAGAATCACTGATGATAGTGACTTTCCTTAATTCTGTAAACATAAGAAAAATGGAACCATCATCACAATAAATAATTATATACAAACAAACCAATACTCTACCTTTATTTTAGCAAATGACATAGTCAACTACTGGAAGATTACTTAAACCTCAGTAATCATACCCAGTATCTACATCACCTGTAAAACAAAGATAGAGATTTAGTGTAAACTATAACTTTAATAAATATTCTACAGAATAATCTTGTCCTGCATTTTCTCAGCAACTTTCACCTTATCATTTAAAGAAAATGCTAAATATTTTTTATATGCATCAGATCTCCAATCACCATGATGTTGAATCAAATCTGAGGCAACTCTAGATTCAAAGCAAAAGAAGCCCCCCCCCCCCCCCCCCCTTTCTAAAACTATGAGAGGAATATTCTGCCAGATCTAAATTCAATTTGCTTATGAGTTCTTTAATTTTTCTTTGGTAACTATTGTAAGTGATAAATTTATCACTTGATAAACTAAATAACGGGGCATCCCCTCTGACCTTGACTTTCTCACACATTGACTTGTATGCTAAAATTGGACAAAGGATTGACCCATCGATTGGAATTAATGATGTTAATAATTTTCTCTCTCCAAGTTGAATAGTTTTAGTCCATAACATTTCTACAATCAAAATTTCTCCTTTAAAGTAAACATTCCTGTGACGAAGATGTTTCCCTGTTTTAATATCTGATGCAGAATCTGGTACCAAATTTGATTTTCTTAAATCACCAATGTACGACTTCTCATCCATGTGAACTTTTCAAACTGTGAGAGGTCGGGGGAAAGACAAGCTTTATAACTGAGAATTTTCAATCAATCAGAATGATTTGCATAATTAGCATCTCGCAGCTTAGCAACTATATTCGAATAGGAAAGGGGTTAAATGTTTTTCGCTCATAATTAATAATTTTTTCTCTCTGCGAGTAAAAATTTTCCAAAAAATAGGTTTTCCAATGGACCAACCCCAATTTTTTTTTTTCTAAGGGTTACCTGAAACGCTTTTTTTCTCCCTGGCCTTATAGAGTGATGCAGACCACATACAGAGAGAAGGGTATTGGGAACCCAGATAAAACGCAGACAGTATAGATAAAGAAGGGCTGTATAGAAAACACAGACAATATAATAAGAAGGATTGTGAAATAAACCAACTTTATTGAATCTACTTTATTGAATTGAATGGCTTAAGTCACTTGCAGAACATCTATCATGGTAACATGTTGAGAAATTAACCCTTTGGTTAAAAAGCACGACTAAAGAACCTTTTCCGGCCAGTGTGGATCAAGATCAGACAGCACTAAACGTGCGGTCTGATCTTGGACCTACACTACCCGATAAGGAGATGCTGTTTCCCAAATCATATCTTTGAAATAACAATATTCGAGTACTTAGTTATTTAGCAGGATAAGGGTTAATCATTGCTATATTTCTTGTCAAATAACATCATGTGCTCTTCAGTTAAGCAGTGTAAATCACTTTTATATAAGAAATGCTTCTATCATTTATATTTGTAATTTGCTATAAAACATGTTTGTTTTAATGCAATAAAGGATATAGATAGATAGAATGCCAGATAAAGTAGATAATAAACATAGGCCATGATTCACCCTCGTGTGCTACCCCTAACACAAGGCTTACAAATAACCCTGTACATTAACACATTAAGTCACATGAAGGTAAATATTTCATGCTAGTGTTATGAAAGGCATGAAATTTCTATTTCAGGTGGTGGAAGAGGGCCGAAGAAAAGCTACAAGGGAAAGAGTCGGCATTTTACTGATGAGGAGAGTTTAAGGGAGCAGGCTGAAAAAGAGAGAAGAGAAAAACAGTGGAGGGTACATACTGTATAGTATTCTTAGATGGGTTTCAGTAACCATGAGTAATTTGTCCTTTTGCCACCAATTCTTTTACCGATTCCCATGTGTTACCATAATTGGCCAGTGTATTCAGACACCCTAAAAGTTTAGACACATTCAAAAATTTTCAAAAATAATTTGAGTCCTTACTTGGGACAGTCTAAAAAATAAGTTTTCCTAAATATCTGGACAACTTGTAACATTAATTTTCCAAAATATCAGACAGTTGGTACTTATGTTTTTTAGAATTTTTTTTTTTTAGAAAATGTGTCCGATAATGATCGGCTGCATATCTGAACGTTTCTGCATTGCAGACATACATTGTTATGAACATGAATCCCATAAGAGCTGAGTAACTCAGCAGTTATTTTATGTCATGAAATTAGACAAAAAAAATGCAACAACAAGGTTGTCTTACTTGAAAATTTCTCACAAAAAAGAACAGTGTAGATTTAGATCAAAGATCAGACCAAACATACAGCCAAGTGTGATCATGATCTACACAGGCTGCCAAAGCAACTAGTTTTGAAAGATGCTTGAAGGGTTTAATGTTTCTCGGCTTTTTGATGTTGTGCAAGCAGTTTCTCCGTTTTTTGTAACATTTTCAAAAGGCACCTGCAAAGGTGTGAAAATCGTTCCCGTTAACTGTGTTGTCCTTCCATGAACAATATTAAAGAATTTATATATACGAAACCTCATCGTTTCTTTCCTTTATTTATTGGTAATCCATTTATGTATAAAACTAGATCTAATGCATTAATTATCATTGGCATTCCTCTTTATTTCAGCTGCAAGCAGTCATTTGTAAAGAAAAAACCCATTGCTAAAATTAATGTGAAAAGGCACTATTAGCTAGTGTAGAGTGTCCATGATATAGGCTTATTGCGTGGTCATTTTGTATTGATTGGAGGTCAGCCTGTAATCATATAGATCAATTTAGCAGAGTGTGTACAAAAAACTGATGCATTACAACCCTCTCACTCCGGATGAGCCCGCTCGGGTAGCTCAGTGGTTAGTGCACCTGACTCGTGACCTGGTGGTTGTGAGTTCGGTACCCGGTTGAGATAAACCTTTCTTTCCGGCAATTTTTCACCTCTCACCTCTGATGCATGTGGCTTTTGAAAGAAAGTTGTGTTAGTACTGGTGTGAGAAATCCAGGAAACACATGGGTGTGTCACTGACCGCCATGATATGAGATTGACCTGAGCTGTTAAAATGGCGTTAAACACCAATGCAAACCAAACACTCTGGATGATTTTTCCACGTTACATCATACCCCTAAAAAAATTTTACTGCAAACATTTGTGTACCTGCGACAGGTATGAAAACTTGTTGACAGATGGCTTGTTGGTCTAATTTACTCTGCTGATGGCAAGATGGTGGAGTTCAAAATGTTGGCAGATGGAGTAGATGAACATCAGATTATACAGAATGTGCAGTCTGATCTTGGATCTATACTGTCCACAGTTGAACTATGACTTTGGAAAGCTACTGCTTGTAGGTCTAAAAAATTAAGAAAATATTTAAAACACATGCCTTTAAGATTAAAAACATGCTGGAACTTAAGATATACCACCGTTTTGACACCTTCATAGGTGCTATAAATATATCTAAATTTGTTGGATTTTACCCTTATTATTTTATAAATTAACCCTTTTCCAAACGACAAATTTTGGACTGGTCCAAATTGAAAGGGTTTGCAGACGACATTTTTAAATTTGATGAAAATGGCAGAAAGTTCTCAAATAGGGTGGAAAATACTGTGGGAAAAGGAGAAATTGCTCGTTACGAGCAATTTCTCCTTTTCCCACAGTGTTTTCAAAAGACTTGTACTGCAGACACGTGAAAACCAGGGCTTGTTTGGGAAAGAGTTAAAGTAAATCTTAAATACATTTTGTACAAGATGGAATGTGTTTTAAGAAGACACTGTCTGCATAGACAGCTTATAGAAAAATAGACTGAAACCAGCCCATCAAATTTTCTAACCATTGAAATACATGTATTCAGGTAACAGACAAGCTCAGCCACCAGTATTCAGAGCCTGTGTTTTGTTTTCTATTTATAGAAACAAAGAGGTGAAGATGAGGATGAAGAAGAGGGAGCTGAAGGAGGTGCTAATGAAGGAAGTGATTCAGAAGAAGACAGCTCTGATGAAGTAATTTGATATGGGAGTTTTTGTACCATTGAAGTAAAACATTTCCAAAACGCTTGATGGTGGCAAATTCCAAATTTATAGTAAAAAAGAAAGCTGGAATGGAGTATCTAAGTCAGTTTGCTTTCAGTGTAGAATCTGTCATCAAAAACATCTTGAAAGTAGGACATAAAGAGGAAATAACCCTTTTCCATATGTTTCCAAACAGTACAAAACCTCCTCAAAATTCTTTATGCCAGGTTGTCTGCATAGGTTAAACTGCACAACTATAAGAATAGTTGGGTAATAAGTGTTTAAATTACAATTCATAAACTAAGAGATCTGCTTCTAAGAAAGAAAGTACATCAATTTTTATATGCTTTATGCTATGCAAAGTTATGTACCAGGTATATATAACTGATTAAAAAGTATTAAAACAAATGGTTCCCCTCCTATCCCATAATATTGTGATGCATCCTTGTATTAGACCTGAAACTGGCTATGCATACATTTACATGGTTAAAATTGGTGAATGATTAGCCCTTTACCAAACAGTCCCGACTTTTAAAGACCCTGAGAAGAAAGCCTTTTGAAAACATTGTGGGAAAAGGAGAAAATGCTGGTAACCAGCATTTTCTCCTTTTCCCACGATGTTTTCTACTCCATCAAAGTCAGATAACATCATTTTAGAAATGTTTATGTTGTCGTCTGCAAATGCTTTGAATTTAGTTTGGTATAAAATTTTGTTGTTTGGCTAAGTTAAATGACAAAGAAAATGATAATAGTTTCTTATTGAGCTAAATTCCTGTCATTGAAAATTTTTGAAAAGCAATTGATTGTTAGTCTTGCAACAGATCTTTTTATTAGAAATTCCTCCTTTTGTCACATGTTTCTCTTAAATTCATGTTTGGAACTTAATTCATGTTGATTGCTCACATTTTACAGGGTTTTACAGAGCTTTTGAAAATTGGGGGTCCACTGGTTGCAACCTTGAAAAAGTCAGGGGTCCAAGCCTTACTTTTAGGTGTCCCATATTACATTGACTTCTGAATATTCTTTCTTTTCCCCCACAAATTCAAGAGACAAGATTGTTAATGTTCAGACATGATTTTTAGGTGTCTACTGACAGTTTTTGTGTACTAGGAAGAAATGTGAAAACTCCAAATACTGGTGCAGGTTGGACTGAACTCGGTTTCCTTTAACTCCTTACCACACAACAAAATTTTAGACTGATCCAAATTCAAAGCATTTGCAGACGACAAATTAAATGCTTCTCCAGTGATTGGATTTGTTTCTGAAAGGTTAGAAAACATTGTGGGAAAAGGAGAAAATTGCTGGTTACCAGCATTTTCTCCTTTTTTCTCAATGTTTTCATAAGTCTAATTTCCCAGGGGCTTTAAAATTCGGCATTGTGTGGTATTGGGTTAAAGAGCTTTCTAAAAATCAAGTTTGCAGTAACAGCTGTGAGACTTGATACTTATGCCATAGAATTGAAGGTAAATAATGTAAAAAATCTATTTCATGAAAATAATGACATTGTCTGTCTTTAGTGATTGGTGATTGTGCCAACACACTTTATTGAAGACAGCTGTTAAGACAATACAGGCAGTACTGGAGATCACAATTCAAGTATGACCATAATGTCCCAAAAACTGCGATTCCATTGTTTTGATGGCAGTATTGTAGGGAAATTTTCTGAAGAAAAGGTGATCAACAAAAGACTTTTTTGTTTTATTCAAGACCTTTATTCAGATCTGGAATTTATTTTTATATGTCCATGGGATGCAATGATGCATACTGCTGAAAAACATATGTAAAGTCTTTGTGTGTAAACATACACCTGAAATATTGTCCCTGAAAACTTTTACAAGGATGTTTTCAATGCTCAGGCAAATTTATTTCAGGAACCTGAAGGTATTGAGCTAATTGTCAAATTGTTATTTTTTACAGGATAGACATAAGGGTGTTTCACACTTGATTGACATAGAGAATCCAAACAGGGCTGTAAATAAAACTAAGAAAATCAGTGACGTAGACAGTAATGCTTCTGGTCCACAGTTAACTAGACGAGAAAGGTAAGGGCTCCTTTCTTGTACCTATTCCAAGTTTCTGACTCTTGGCATTCCTTGTATTTTTACTTTATTTTTGGCTGGAAATAGAAAAAGGAATGAAAGTTATGGGTAGTTGCCCTATGCAACCAGTCTCAAAAGTATTGAACATGTATTCACCCAAAGTTTATTGTTTACACTATATCACAGGAGTATTTATTCTTTATCAAACAACAAAAATTTGGAGATTACCAACTTGTAAAGCATTTGCAGATGACAATTTTTGGCTGGAATTATGAGATTTGGCTTTGAAGGTATAGGTAACATTGTGGGAAATGCAGAAAATTCTGGGTGCTAGCATTTTCTACTTTTCCAACATTGTTTTGAAAAGCTTTCTGTCTCAGGATCGTTAAAACACAGGGTTGTGTGGTTAAGGGTTAAAAAGATGTATTTAAAAAAGATAATGTTAAATTTGAACAATAAGTATTGTTATGAGATGAATGTATTTTATACTGTGTTCCTGGTGGGATAAACACAGTTCCTTAAGCAGGCAGCTCGCTGAATGAATAGGCCAGTGGCATTGCCTGCTGTGAGATGAAAGTTTAAAATCAGTAATTTCTAGATACATATATTATTGCATAGCAAAAACTTAAACTCCTTATGGATTGCAATAACAAAGATGGACTAAGTTTGACCAATTCTATACAGTGTTTGTCTTAACCCTTTACCACATGATGCCACCTTTTAACGACCCTGGGAAAGAAGCCTTTTGAAAACATTTTGGAAAAAGGAGAAAATCATAGTAATGTGCATTTTGTCCTTTTCCCACAATGTTTCCTACCCTATCAAAGAAAAATTGCACTATTTGAGCCACATTGAAATTGTTGTCTGCAAATGCTTTCAATTTGGACAAGGCTAAAATTTCGTTGCCTGGTAAAGGGTTAACCAGCAGCAGGCCAGAAGTAACCATTTTACTGCCAATGCATGAGTAGCTTTTGCATATGCTGTAACCAGCACTGTCTCCTTTTCCCACAATATTTTCTACCCATCAAATACAGATATCAGATATCATCATTTGAGCTACACTCATTTTGTCATCTGCAATTGCATTCAATTTGGTTGGGTCCAAAATTTTGTCGTTTGGTAAGGGATTGAGTTGTGGCAACTGCTCATCCAGATTCTGTGGTAGACTTTCCTTATTTACGTGATAAAGTCTTCATATAAAACTTGGTCAGTTTGTAATATTTTCAAGTGCCTGAACTTTTTCAATACTTCAACTCTTAAAAAAAAATTGGGGAATTTCAAAATGTAAGAAGGGTCAAGGAGCTATTCAAAACTAAAATTTTGAATTTCATTTCTTTTGTATATGATAAAGTCAGTGTTCTAGCTTTCTAAGAAATACCCAATTTCATTTATTTAAGAGAAGAGTTGGCAAAACAGAGAGCAACAGAAAACTACCAGAAATTACACAAGGAAGGAAAAACAGAGGAAGCTAGAAATGATCTGGCAAGGCTGGCAATCATTAGAAAACAGAGGGAAGAAGCAGCAAAAAAGAGAGAGGCAGAGAAATTAGGTAGCTCACTGTTTGTAACAGAATCCAGAACTCCAGACAGAGGGAGTGATTTTGATTTCACAATTGAGAATATTTATTATTCTCCACAAAACCCTATGTTATAGGTACTCGTTAGAATCATCTCATCAAGACGATTCTAATGAGTACCCACAACATAGGGTTTGGAACGGAAAGAATGGATTTAGTAATACATGTACCATCACTCCCTCTTATCTGGAGCTCTGGATTCCTTACCTTTTACTTACAAGACTCCTTACCTTTTTACTTACAAATATTTAGACTTCGAAAACATTCTTATAAATTATTGGTAAATTGTACGAGTTAAGTTGTAATAGATATATGCATGCGAAAACATTGTAGCAAATGGAGAAATGGCGCATTGCAGCTGTAAGATGAGAAATATTGTCTGTCAGTTTAAGTTTGGAGTAATTAAAACATTTGTTACAGAAATCGAAGGAAAAGACGTGCTATTGTTGAATTAATTCAGGTCAAAAATGTTGGTTTTAATAATTTAGTTTGATCAGTCCTTTAGTTTTGGATTTGAACAGTGATTAGATTTGTTCGTGAAGAAGAGCCCTAATCAGCATCATTAGTGTTGGATGTATTTTGTTTGACTGTAAATTTACCACCCAAATTTCTTTGTGACTGAAAAAAAACAGATTATGAAATATTGATTTCATACATTCTTAACTTACAGACAGCCCAAACACAGCCCATTTTATGAAGCGGAAATCGTTTATCTGCAAAACAGATTATGAACTTCCCATTTGGGGCTTTTTGGGAAAAGTATCTCAAAATGTCAGAATAGATTCTAGATAAGACCGCACAGACTGCTTATTCTCTGCAGTAGTCTGCAATGGTCAACGTTCACGTCTTTGTCTACATTGCTTGCAAAAGCAGTTTCTGATTTCAGACCACTCTATTAGACAAAAAGTCTTAATTGTTTTGTTGTTAGAAAAAACGAAGTTGTTGCAATAATCCAGGCTGTTTTGGCCAGAACTTCTCTCAAACTATTGGAGAGTATATGTGAAGGATCAGACGCTATGTTCTGTGCAGTATGATCTTGATCAACACTATTGGTTTAACCCTTAACCTGCTAAATAAGTGAGATGAAACTTTCAAGTCGACAGTAAAAACCAAAATTTTGCATTTTCAAAGGTATTTTTTGGGGAAAGACATCTCCTTATCGGACAGTGTAGATCCAAGATCAGACTGCACATTCTGCGCAGTCTGATCTTGATCTACACTGTGTGCTAAAGGTCCTTCAGTTGCGCTTGGCAGCCTAAGGTTTAAGAAACTGTAGTTGTTCTGAGCACTATATCAAGTGATCCTATGTATCTTTTTCTACTTCTTTTTTTTTCAGCGAAAGAAGAGGCTGCAAAGAAATCTTGATAGTTTTCAGGAGTGTAGTGCATAATTAAGCTTTTATTGTGTTCTCATGCAAAGAACTTATGAAGTAATAGACTATGTGGATAACTAAACATTTACGAATTTCCTATCAAAGTTAATGCCTGTTAGGTTATTGGCAAGGTTAACCCTTAATAAAGCATGATTTAACTCTTTACCAAACAAGAAAAAGCTAGACTGGTCCAAGTTCAAAGCATTTGCAGACAACAAATTAAATGTGGCTCAAATGAAAATAGTTGTATCTGAAATGTCAGAAAACATTTTAGGAAATGGAGAAAATGCTGGTTACCAGCATTTTCTTCTTTTTCCACAATGTTTTCAAAATCTGTCGTTTTCAAGGTTGTTAAAACTAGTGATTGTGTGGTTAAAGGTTAAAGACCCTTGGATTTGTAAACATGATGGGAGAAGGAGAAAATGCCGGTTAATAGCGTTTACTCCTTGTATCCACCCTATTTTTGAATGATGTTTTCCATATGTTTCAGTTTGAACTGATCAAAAGTTTTTGTCATCCGATAAAAAGTAAAACAAAAGGCTTACCTCTCAAAATTAACTGGATTAAGATATTGTTGGTGGTATTATTATAACTTTGTGAATTTTTGTTCTTTTCTTCACTTTTTCCCTTATGATATCTTAATTTATGTGTGCCTAAAAGTTCTTTGATAATGGACCTTAAAAATGACAACCTATGGCTGATAAAGAATTCATTGTTTACCGGTAGGTTAGTATCAGACCTTTCATAAAAATTTTGTCATGCATGCCTTCTGTAAATAGTCCGGGAATAGTAGGGCTGAAAAACAACATCCCTGCTTAACACTTTGCCACACAATCCCGACTTTTAACAACCCTGAGAAAAAAACATTAGAAATGATTGTGGTAAAAGGAGAAAATGCTGGTAACCAACATTTCCTCCTTTCCGACAACGTTTTCTATCCTTCCCAAAGCAAATTTCAATTTTTGAGTCACATTTATTTTGTCATCTGCAAATGCTTTCAATTTGGACTTGTCTAAAATTTTGTCATTTTGGTAAAAAGTTAAGTCCTTTAATACAAGGCTTACAATCATCAGTCAGCCCCTGTTGTAAACAAGTTTGAAAACGTTGTTGGAAAAGGAGCTGTTGTTTAACATATTTCTTAAAGACATTGTGGGGAAAAAGGGGGCTTGTTTCAAATATTGAAAAATATGATTTGTGAACTGTTTGTAGTATGCAAAATTGTGAAATAATGATTTTAAATACTGTATGAGTACAATTACAGTATGTGTAATATGGCAATTATGGTACCAGATTTGTTTGTAATGGTCACATTTGGGGGAAAAAATGATGTCTTTGAAGTGAATAGTTTCACATTTTTATGCCCCCGCCATGAAATGGGGGTGGGGGGCATATAAAGTTACCTGTGTCCGTCTGTTTGTGTGTGTTAGTGTGTGTATGTGTGTGTGTGTGTGTGTGTCCCATTCTTGTCCGGAGCATAACTTCTACATTTATCAATGGATTTCAAAATAATTTTGCACAATTGTTCTCCTTAACAAGTACTAGTGTCATGCGAAAAGTTTGTTTCGATACGCCCAAGGTCAAGGTCACGGTTGAAGGTCAAATGTTCAAATTGACCTTGTCCGGAGCATAACTTCTACATTTATCAATGGATTTCAAAAAAACTTTGCACACTTGTTCTCCTTAACAAGTACTAGTGTCATGCGAAAAGTTTGTTTCGATACGCCCAAGGTCAAGGTCACAGTTGAAGGTCAAATGTTTAAATTGACCTTGTCCGGAGCATAACTTCTACATTTATCAATGGATTTCAAAAAAACTTTGCACACTTGTCCTCCTTAACAAGTACTAGTGTCATGCGAAAAGTTTGTTTCGATATACCCAAGGTCAAGGTCACAGTTGAAGGTCAAATGTTTAAATTGACCTTGTCCGGAGCATAACTTCTACATTTATCAATGGATTTCAAAAAAACTTTGCGCTTGTTCTCCTTAACAAGTACTAGTGTCATGCGAAAAGTTTGTTTCGATATGCCCAAGGTCAAGGTCACAGTTGAAGGTCAAGTGATAAAATTGACCTTGTCCGGAGCACCACTTCTACATTTATCAATAAATTTCAAAATAACTTGGCAAACTTGTTCTCCATTTTGAGTACTAGTGTCATGCAAGAATTTTCTTCTGATGGGTTCAAGGTCAAGATCATTTAGCGGGGGCATCCGTGTCTTTGATACACCTATTTCTAGTTTCAACTATCATATTGTTCCAGATTTGTACATTACAATATTGTATGTTTCCCACGTATTCAATTTTATAGATCAGTCACTGGAATCACTAAATTTTAAGATTGAAGTGGATTCATTAATGAATTTGATCTCTAAAAAGAAACAAAACATTTACCTTTCCAATTTTGAAAATACACCAAAAATCCAAATATGTTTGAACAGGAAGATCCTAGTGAATAACCACCTGTAGGTCCAAAATCAGACTGTTATTCTTTGCAGTATGTCCTAAATTGTCTTAAGGACACTTTGACTGTAGCACACAATAGTTTTTAGAAAATTGTACTATCTCGCACACCTTGCCTACTTTTTTTCTGTGCTGAATGCATGTATTTATTGTGTCAGGTAAATTTTACCTAACTGCAGGTTGAATGCTTAATACTGATGGATTTAAGGCCGAGAAACCATGTTGCAGACTTCAAAATATTGTGACAAAAGGAGGAATTGTCCGTAAAAAGCAATTTTTCCGATTGTCACAATGTTGTCACATGTATTGTGGCATTAAGTAAGAGTTCATCTTTACTGTTTCTGGATTTGCAAGTTTGTTATTTGCTATTTGTCTGCAGTACTTTTTTTTTTTTTTTTTTTCAGGGAAATTAGTAAAGAGAAAGTGAAGATTTGTATGTTTTTCTAATCAAAATGAGCTTAGAAAAACTATAATGCGTGATAGATCTATACTATTTATATTTCCATTGTGCAACATCAGTATCTCATGGACATGTGCTGCTTTTAATACTTACTTAGAGGATTAAATTGTTACAAGAAGGTAGCAGTGAATTCAAACCATCTCTGTATTGTGTTTACCAAAGGGAAAAAACTGTATTTAAAGTCTTAAAGATGTGTGGAAAATAACGATAGCAAATGTAGATTTGTCTAGGTTTATTTTATGTCTATTTTAAGGTTTTAACCTTCAGAGCACAAAAGTTTGATACATTTGTTGCGATTGCAGCCAGTGTAGATCAAGATTTGACTGTAAAACATGTATAGTCTGATATTGATCTATACTATCCATGTTGCTGAGAGATTCTTGACAAAGCAACTGAAAGTACACTTATTAGAGTATTTACTTTGGGTTGAAAATGTGCATTGAGTTTACTAGAGGCTTGAGACCTTCCAAAAACGGGAACAAGACAGAATCAAGACAGTTCCCCGACAAGACAGTTCCCCGACACTTCATATGTTATGTCTCCCAAAACGACAGATTGTACATAGTCTTCAAAATTGAAAGCATCCATAGATGGAAAAATTGTTAAAATGAACTGAAGTTCTCTGAAAGAGTAGAACACAAGAGATTACAAGTTGATATCTGAGGTCACTGGGGCAAAGAGAATCCCTTGCCATCAGGGGAAAGCAACACTTCCTCGGCTGAGAAATTTGCAGATTTCTACAAAATTGAAAAGATTCGCAAATCACTTTAAAATTACGACAGTTGCACACCTTTTGATATTGGAATGTTCCCTGTTTTGAAACTTCCAGAGATCTAACCACCGAGGAAGTTAAAAAATTGATCAACGAACTTCATACAAATTCCTGTGAACTTGACTAACTTCCTACAAAAATACGGAAGATGAATCTAGAGGAGTTATTGTAACATTCTATAACTAAGTAAATTTTACCACTTGAGTCAAGGAATTTTCTCAGCAGTGGAAACATGCGGTGGTTAGATCTTTGCTGAAAAAGTTGGACTTGAGAACTTGAGCTTCCCAATGACCGTCCTGTGAGCAATTTGCCGTTTCTTTCAAAGCTCTTTGAGAAATGAGCCATGCTCTGTGAAGAGGGGCTTAATGCATCTTCGAAAAGTATCGACCCAGGTCAGCCTTCGCAGTCCGTGCAAGCTGACCTAGCTCGAAACTTCTCGCTATTCGTCAATTTTATGTATGGCCAAGGACCAGTCTACCTCATGATTAAGTGGGTTGTTAGAATAAGTGGCAATGATGTATACATAATTATGTGATGGTTTGATGGGTATAATGCATCATGGAGATGCATCAAGCCCCCTTTTGCCAGAACACGACTCAAATCAGCTCTGATCTTAGACTTAATAAACACGTCAGTGAAAACCTTTTGACTGAGAACCAGTGTGTGCGGAATGGGGAGGGTCATCTTGGTCGATACTTTTTGCAGATGCATTAAACCCCCTTTTCACAGAGCAAAGTTCAAGTCGTTCAAAAGGAATTCCAAAGGAACCCATTTCAAGAAGAATTCCTACAAGTGATAAGGTCGGAAATTTTAGAATTACAACGATTAAATCTACTTCGTGGTTCTCTCCCTTTGAACCTTCTCGGGGGCCCATATCAGTGAGCCCGTTTAAATTTATACCCCCATGTTTGGTCAACATTTTATCTCTTTTTGCTTCCTACTGAAAACATTCGAATAAACGCTTTCAACAAATTAAGACCTATCTCGGCTGTCGTTTGTATGGCCCTGTATTGCACAGAGGTCTTGGAAGATCTGAACTACCACTATTTCTTGTTTGCTTTGTCGGAACCTCTCTGAAGACAGCAGTTTTGAATCGGAAGACACGTGTTCAACCGTTTCATAGTCAAGAAGAGTAGGACATTGTCCTTCAACACCTTCACTACTCACTCCAGAAATTCCACTTTTTCTCGCTTGTGAAAGTACGATTTCCAGTGCTATTGAGATGGCTATTGTCATAGGAAAGCACTACATAGCGGATGGTGTAGATCAAAGATCAGACTGCACGTTCTGTGCTGTCTGATCTTGATCTACGCCATCCGCAAAAGCTACTTAAGTCGTCATTGGTAATGAAAGAGTTACAGCCCCCCACCCCAAGGATAATGCAATTTCAACGCAGTTTTGGTAAGAATTTCTGAATTTCCAGCAGAATGATAGATAGTGTAACTACTAATGCTGGACACAAAAGACAAGTTTAAAAATGGACAAGTGAAACATTATTCACGTCGTTTTGTTTTAATTATTAAAAAACACATCTTTTCAATTATGATAATAAACTGCTCTTTCGTATTCAGTACAAAATGTAGCCTACCACCATAACAACTCCAAATTGCAAAAACTTAACAGAGTCAAACAAGTGAGAGAGGAACAAAACACTAAATAATGCAGAAATCTGATATTTTAAAGCATAACAGCCTATAGACAACTTTTCAACAAAGTGAAAAAAAAAAACAATGACGAAAAAGAGACAATTGCTGTCGAGGCTGTATTTTACTATGTTTCTTCATATTAACCCTTATGCTGCTAAGCGTGACTCACTGACCTTTTGCGGACAGCGTAGATCAAGATCAGACTGCACAGAACGTGAAGCAGCTTTGAAGCAGCCTTTTTAAAACATTGTGGGAAAAGGAGAAAATGCTGGTAACCAGCATTTTCTCCTTTTCCCACAATGTTTTCTACCCTTCCTTTCTACTGTTATGACGATTACAATCTGTTACCTTATGGTCGGTCCAAAATATACGCTGGAAGAAAAACTGATTTTCAAACGAGGTTAAAAGTAAACAAGAGACAGAACGACATGGCAACTTTTAACCTAGTTCTAGATTTCATGTTTCTGCAAGCGACTAACACACGGACCGACCATACATTAACAAATTGTCATCTCCACAATGATTTACACTCTTTTAAATAGTATGATTCAAATTACTACTACTTTAACTCCCAAAACAAATTTCAGTTTTTGAGTCACATGTATTTTGTCGTCTGCAAATGCTTTCAATTTAGAATCGTCCAAAATGTTGTTGTTTGTTGGTAAAGAGTTAATCGGCTTGTAAATTTCACTCCTTTTATTTGGCAGGATAAGAGTTCATAAAAAAGAAAGTTTAAACATCAAATTTCCAGTTCCTCTTACGCCGTCTTCCTTTTCTAAAGATATTTCTTGTTTCATCCTGCAGCGGACCATTTTCGAAATGAGCCGTGCTCTGGCAAACGGGGGGTTAATGCATCTCCGTGATCCATGGTACCAAGCAAGTCATTACATATTTATGGATCAATAAAATCCATTTTTGTATGACAACCGACCGATTCATGAGGTGCATTGGTCATTTGACATGCAGAAAATTGACAAATAGCGAAAGGTTTAGGCCCAGATCAGCCTACGCGGACTGTAGGCTGACCTGGGTAGATACATTGTACTTTTTGCAGATGCATTAAGCCCCTTTTTCACAGAGCGCGGTTCAAATCATTGTAGCATAAGAAGATATTGCCGGCAACGAGGAATTTTCCCACTTTGCCATAATTCTGTCACAAATGTTCATTTATCAACCCAATTTCATATTAACTATCAAATATGAGCCAAACTCTGTGAAAAGGGGGCTTAATGCATCTGCAAAAGTATCGACTCAGGTCACCCAGCGCAATTCGCGCAGGCTGACCTCGACCGACACTTTGCCATTGGTGGATTTTCTGCATGTCAAAGGACCAGTCTAACTCATGAATTAGACGGTCGTTTGACAAAATGGATTTTATGGTAGCTATGTGATGACTTGCTTGGTATAATGCAACGCAGAGACGCATAAAGCCCACTTTTGCCAGAGCATGGCTCATTTATATATTAAGATGACGTTTTCAAACAGTACATGGACATTCTATCTAAATAAATGCGAAAAAGAAAGCTATTCTTGCAGATAATATTCACACAGTCGTCATAATAGTTTATCTCGCTTAGATTTGAAGTTCTTTCTAAAGAAGGACCGCATCTGAGATTTCACTGGAATTTTGATATTATTATTATTCATATCCCCGTGAACTGTGTCCTCCAATACTATTTTGGTTCCTTCTTGTGACATGCGCTGGTACTCGTTTGCCTCTATACCAGGAGGAGGTGGCTGAAAAGAAAAGAAACGAAAGGTTTATCTAATAAATGAACTGGTCCCCGTTGTAGATATACATATTACATCCCTATATACGCTTGCTGTATCAGGGGAGGTAACCAGAGTAATAAATTGTATTTCTATATGAGCCAAGCTCTATGAAATGGGGGTTTAATGCATTTGTAGACTATATCAACTACGCAGGCTGACATAGGCCGAAAACTTTCGCCATTGTAAATTTATTTTCTACTTATCAAAGGCCCATTTTACTGCAGGATTCAGTTGGTTGTTGAACAAAATATATTTGATCCATGCTCTGTGAAATGGGGAATTAATGCATCTGCGAAAAGTATCGACCCAGGTCAGCCTGCGCATTTCGCGCAGGCTGACCTGGGCCGAAACTTTTGCGCTATTGATCACTTTTTCTGTATGTCCAAGGACCAGTTTACCTCATGATTCAGTTGGTTGTTAGACAAAATGGATTTTATGGATCCACCATCTCCGTGACTTGCTTGGTATCATGCATCACGGAGATGCATCAAGTTCCCTTTTTCCAGAGCATGTCCCATTTAATGGATCCATAATTATGTGATGACTTGCTAGGTATGCATCGCTGAGATGCATTAAACCACCCTTTGCAAGAACACGGATCATACATAAGTTTAACCAGCTATAACCTCTAAATGACACACAATAGAAACATTTGAAGGACAGATAAATACAGATTTTGAATTCCATGGGAAAATTGTTGTAAAAGGAGAAAGTGCTGATTGCAAACGGATACACCAAAATATGTTTTCAACAACTGTAAAGATCATCTATGAATATGGACATATTTTAGTAAGATGTCAGATACTGTACATGATATTCATATCTTACTAAAGTTTCACTGCTACCAGATTAAGGCTCTATCGTGCCTTGTAGCAAGGACATTCCCACGCAAACGGGGATCGAACCGGGAATTTGGGATTTACGAACTGGATGTACTATACTAATCAGCAAAGCCATCGCATTGTAAAATGAATGACAGAGTATACACTTATCTTATACATATATTTCCTTTGTCCTGTTTCATCCTTGTAAAACCGTATATTTATCAAGTCAGTTTGTATAACTGAGGATGTATCTTGTATAAAAGTCATAAATAAACTTCTTTTTAATACGTAGGCTACTAAGTGCGACTTTGTGGGCTTTTGCGGACAGTGTAGTCTGATCTTAGATCTACAATGTCCAATGCGGCGAGATTTCTCCAACGAACACATTTTTTTAGATTGTAAACTATGGGTTTTCACTATTTGATTGGAAATCTTTAGTCAAATTTATTTAGAAGCTTAAGGGCTTATGTTGTTTTCATCGACTAGGATCATACATTTGACTGGCTGAAACAGAAAGTCTCAGCCAGTCCGACAAGTACATCTAGTCTTGAACGCGACTACGGTCTAGAAGTAAATGAAACACGCTCTGGCAAAAGGAGGCTTAACCCTTTCCCAAACGACAGATTTTGGACTGGTCCAAATTGAAAGAGCTTGCAGACGACAATTTTAAATTTGATGAAAACGGCAGAAAGGTCTCAAAAAAGGTAGAAAACACTGTGGGAAAAGGAGAAATTGCTCGTTACGAGCAATTTCTCCTTTTCCCACAGTGTTTTCAAAAGACTTGTACTGCAGACACGTGAAAACCAGGGCTTGTTTGGGAAAGGGTTAAAACATCTCTGTAATGGCTTAATTGATCTCTGTGATGATTATACATTTACCTATCTAACCATCGCATAATTCTGGATCCATGATAGCTACTTTTTTAAACAACCGACTGAATTGATCACGAGGTAGACTGGCCCTTCGACATACACAAAAATGATCAATAGCGAAAAGTTTCGGCCCAGGTCAGCCTGCGCGGATTGCGCAGGCTGACCTGGGTAGATACTTTTCGTAGATGCATTAAGCCCTCTTTACACAGAGCTTGGCTCAAATCTAGAATACAGGCTGAGGGTCCGTCTAAACTCCTTCTTGATCTTATTTTAAAGACCCTATAGCTGCCAAGAGCTAAACAATGGAGTGGTGAGATGCATTTAAATTAAACCATGCCATTTCTAAGTTATGGAAACTGTTATGACGATTACAATCTGTTACCGTATGGTCGGTCCAAAATATACGCTGGAAGAAAAATTGATTTTTAAACAAGGTTAAAAGTAAACAAGAGACAGAACGACATGGCAACTTTTAACTTAGTTCTAGATTTCATTTTTCTGCAAGCGACCATACATTAACAAATTGTCATCTCCACAATGATTTACACTCTTTTAAATAGCATGATTCAAATTACTACTACTTTTACGATGGCACTGAGGTGACATGTGCATTTTTTTGTATTTATCTCGTTCCCACGAGATAATAAGTCGTTTTCTCGAGCTTTTCTTTATAAAAAATTATGCAAAAAACAAAATTCGTTTTCTCGGGTTTTTTTTTTTTTTTTTTTATAAAAAATTATGCAAAAAACGAAATTCGTTTTCTCGAGGTTTTTTTTTTTTTTTTTTAAATTATGCAAAAAACAAAATTCGTTTTCTTGAGTTTTTTTTTTTTATAAAAAATTATGCAAAAAACAAAAATTAGTAGGAGGAATCTGATTGGATGATTATGTCGTGAGCACGACTTATTATCTCGTGCGAACGACATAATGGATGACTTTGACTGGCTGATTATCTCGTTCGAACGAGATAGTATTTCGTTTTTTGCATAATTTTTTATTGGGAAAAAAAAAAAAAAAAACTCGAGAAAAGCGAA
This sequence comes from Tridacna gigas, assembly GCA_945859785.2. Taxonomy (NCBI): domain Eukaryota; kingdom Metazoa; phylum Mollusca; class Bivalvia; order Cardiida; family Cardiidae; genus Tridacna; species Tridacna gigas. Next base: position 28,065,140 of record OX244030.2, read on the forward strand.
TTTTGTTTTTTGCATATTTTTTTATTAAAAAAAACTCGAGAAAACAAATTATTATCTTGTGGGAACGAGAGAAATACGAAAAAATGCACATGTCACCTCAGTGCCACCGTATACTTTAACTCCCGCGTTGTTTACTTTTGGCATCTATAGGGACTTTTAATTTAACAATTAACTCTCTAGCAAAAGACTAAAGTTTAGACTAAATTGAAAGCTTTTGCAGACGACATATCAAGTGCCGCGTAAGTTATAGGATTTGTATTATAAAATGGGTTAGAAAACATTGTGGTAGAGGGAGAAAACGCTGATCACCAGCATTTTCTCCTTTTCCAATAATGTTTTCAAAAGGCGGTGTCCTTAAGGTCGTTGATTGCGTGGGAGTACATTTACACCACATCTGATTGGTTAAGGCATTTTTGTCTCTGGATTTACGTTCCTCAGTTTGAAATTAACCCATAGACTGCTAAATAACTTAAATTAACCTTTCAAGCCGATGGTAAAAACCCGAATATTGCTATTTCAAAGCTTTTTTTTTTTTTGCCAAGCCCCCATACCTCGGTCGGTAGCATACAGGACTTGAGAACAGGAGGTCGCTGGTTCGATCCCCGGCTTGGCCAATTTCTTTCCGAGGATTGATGATAGTCACCGTGACAGAATTCATTCCTCTCTCACCGCTGACCATTGTTTCGACGATGGTTATGTGGGAAAGCAGCCAGTGGCTTGGAAAGAATATTGTGCGGAGTACTGGTAAATGAAACTCCAGGAAAGCATGGATTGGTGCACTGGCCGCCGTGATATAACTGAAAAAATGTTGAAAACGGCGTTAAACACCATACAATCAATCAATCAAAGCTATTTTTTGGAGAAAAATATTGCCATATCGGACAGTGTAGATCCAAGATCAGACTGCACGTTCTGTGCAGTCTGATCTTGGATCTACATTGTCCGCAAAAGGTCCTCGAGCCGTGCTAAGCAGCTTAAGAGTTTTAAAGTGGTAGGTGAATACGATTTCAGTAAAATTTGAATTAAAGTACTTACAGGAATGACAATTTGATCCTTATCATTGAAATGAGACTGATGGTATAACGGTGACTTTTTGGATACAACAACAGTGGATGACTGGGGTATGTGAATGTCCTCAAACGCTTGGTTTTCTGAAATAGTAAACATTTTCATCGACATATAGTTTTAGCTACAAGCCTATATGGCAGAGTAAACAAAGACACGACCAAAACGTTTTCAAACATATTATTAATTATATATGTTTTTCTTTCTTCGCTCAGCTGTTTTCAAAGGAAACATCGTAGCCCTGGCGTCTTCGTCGTCGTCTGCGTCGTCGTCGTGAAAAAACTTCGACATTTTACAATATCTCTGTAATTACTAGAGATATTTACTTCAAATTCGGATAAGCTGTTAAGTATCAAACTGGGTACCCATATAACAAAGGCAGATAACCATCAAAGTATTTTAAACTCAGTTGTGCCCGCTTTTTGACATAGAATTTTCGCTGAAAATAATGTAACTGCAGTCGAGCGTTGGCACCCGCATGTGGTGCTCTTGTTTAATTTTATCATGAAACAAAAGTTTTCATCCAAGTCAAATGACCGAATTTTCGAGAAATGGCTGTGCAAAGTTACTCCTTACAAGCACTTTGACCGACTGTCAAAGGGGATTAACTTTAAAAAAAAAAAAACGCGACTCAAACAGAGAAAATTTTACAGTTATACAGTTTCTTCTATATTGTGATGATGATACGATCGCCAACATATTAGGCCTGCACTACAAAACGGAATGCATTTACAAAAGCGAATCAGTTCCCTGTAAAAAAAAAAACGAAAATGTTCGTATTTATCGCAAACCTAGCTTTCCTTTCAATCAAACCATTTGAATGTTCCAGGAAATCAGGAGATAGAAAGCAAAGAATTCGCATTAACCCTTAACCTGCTAAATAAGTAAAATGAAACGCTTAAGCCGACAGTATTTTTAAACCTAAATTTTGCTATTTCAAAGGGTTTTTTTTTTGGGGGGGGGGGGGCATCTCCTTATAGCACAGTGTAGATTCAAGATCGGACTGTACGTTCTGTCCTATCTTATCTTGATCTACACTGTCTGCAAAAGCCCACAAAGTCGCACTTAACAGCCTAAGAATTAATGAAGGCATAAGTATTTCATAGAGTGCTGCGTAAATGAAAATGGACATGTCGAGTCTGAAGGGGAAAACCACACTTTTTTTTTTTCAATTTTTTGGCATAATCTGAACTGTTTCATGCGTAGAATACCCTGCATACAAATGTCGAAAGGTGTAGATCAGCTAATAAACTATGACTTCTTTGCGACAAGACCTTTATTTACCACTGTACGCGAAAGCACATTTAGTTGACCTCAGCGTCATATAAGGGTTGACAGTGTTCTTGAGAGGGCGGATTATAGCGCCGCATTCAGGCGTCTTACGATTTCCTAGTGGTACTTTGATTTTCCGCTAATTAACACTAGACACGTGTTTGTGTGCTTCTAGGACAGTCAGGCTTCGAAAACGTGGCGGGAAAGGAAGCGTTAGCTTAGGACAATAACCTTATGCCTTTTTCTCTATAATGTATTCCTATATCATTTCATATTGGTGTCTGTTTGTGGTATTTCCTTGTCTTTTGATGGTATCACTTCTTTTCATTTTCTACTTTCCCCGTCAGATGACACTAGAGCCTTTGAGCTTCAAATTGTGAAATAAGCACCTTAAGTAGGTAAGAATAACCCATACATTCAAGTTTCAAGCATTTTATTTTTTGGTTTTGTTGTTTCACAGTGTCTAACAGAATATCGGCCAGTGTAAATCTCAACATCAGATAGGACGTTCCATGCAGTCTAATCTTGCTCTACACTTATTTTCCGCCAAAGCAACTAAAATTGCTATCGGCGTCAAGGTCTTACGCCCCTGTGTTACTTAATTACCCGAACATTGATATCTTTCGAACAAAAGCCTTAATTTCCTTTTCCGCTCATTCCATAGAAAGTATCTGTCCAGTGGGACGAGTATTAACTCTTAAACCGCCTTTCACAACCTGAGTTTTCTTTAGCAGCCAGTGCAGATCAAGATCAGATCAAGATCAGACTGCACAAAACTGCATTCTGATCCGATTGATCTACATTGTCCGCTTTGAAGACATTGTTGAAAATAGCTACCTTGAAATTTGACTAATAAGGTTCTTATTTCTAGAACGGAAATGTTCGTTTAGTTTATTAGACCCTCTAAGGATTAACGAATCTTATATTTAAGCCATGCTCCGGCAAAAAGGGGACATACCCATCTCCACGATGCATTATACCAAGCAAATCATCACATAATTATGAATCCATAAAATTCTTTTTTTTTTTTTCTAACAATAACCCTAAGGTAGATTGGTCCTTGGACAAGCAGATAAATTCACCGTAAGCAAAAGGTTTCGACCCGGGTCAGCCTGCGTGGACTGCATAGGCTGACCTGGGTCGATACTTTTTGCAGATGCATTAAACCCCCTTTTCACAGAGTATGGCTCATTTTCTTTTTCCGTGTTCCTTGCAGATAGAATTTTTGGTTAACCTGATAATGGATTGATTTTCTTCTTAAACTCTTTTTATCACCATTGGTGACATACCGCACGTGTGTGAGACGGCGAAGATTAAGATTAGACTACAGCGTATGCTAGAAGTCTGAAAGTATGACGATGAATTCTCTTTACTCTAAGTTTACTTGTAATTTTGTTTAAAGCAAAGAAAAAAGAGAAACCTGTTTATAAATGTAAGCTGAAAATAACCATTAATTATTATCCAACGGAATATATCGGAATCTAAATGGAGGGGGTGGCATTACATGTCTGCATGACATGAAAAGAGAGGCAGGGGTGTAGAACAAGATCAGACTGCACCTGTGTGCTTGTACACTCCCCACCAAATACATACCTAGTCGTGTATGGTAGGACAAGGGTTCAGAGAATATGCCAACTTGAACCGAGCAAACGTATAATTGAGCCATGTTCTGTGAAAAGGGGGCTTAATGCATGTGCGAAAAATATCGATCCAGGTCAGCCTGCGCAGTCTGAAGGCTGACCTGGGCCGAAACTTTTTGCTCTCACTTCATTTTCTGTACATCTAAGGACCAGTCTACCTAATAATTAAGTCACTTGTTAAAAAATTGCCATTGTGCGTCCATAATTATGTGATGGCTTACATGGTATCATGCATCACGGAGATGCATTAAGCCCCCTTTTACCAGAGCATAGCTCATACATATACAGCGAGCTAATCAATCTTGATTGTGTTCCCACCTTTATTAGCTCGGGCGTTATCGTAGAAAATGTCAAGGTACTGACATAGCCTTCGTTGGCGTCTTAGTGGTGCATACGCTTTGACATTTTATAATATCCCTGTCATTACTGAAGATATTTACTTCAAACCCGGACTAGTTGTTTACCCTTGAGCTGCTAATCGCGACCCACTGACCTTTTGCAGACAGTGTAGATCAAGATCAGGCCGCACAGAACGTGCAGTCTGATCTTTGATCTACACTGTCCGATACGGTATTTTCTTTCCAGTGAAATCAACTTTGAAACCGCAATGTTTGGACTTCTAGTATTGAGTAGAAATTTGTGTTTCATTTATGCAGCAGCTTAAGTGTTAACTATCAAAAGGGGAACCCATGCCAGTACGGCAGGTAACCATCAAAATATTCTGACAGAGTTATGCCCCTTTTTCTAATTTATAATTTTCACCTGAATATCAACATTTTTTTTTTTTATAATATCTCTGTCATCACTAAAGACATTTACTTTAAACTCTAGTGAGTTCTTTATTATCAAAAAGGGAACCCATAGTCCAGTTCGGCAGAAAACCCTCAAAATATTTCCGACACTGTTATGCCCCTTTTTCTATACAGCATTTTCGCATCTCTAAAAGCAACTGCAGCCGAGCGTTGGCACATACATGCCGTGCTTTTCTTTCCCAAGGGAATCGAGTTGGATGACTGAATGATTTTTTTACACCTCTTTCAACATTATTTCAGTCATGTCACGGAGAAAGTTCGCTTATTCATGCGAGCCCTGGGTTCCACCAGTACCAGGCAAGAGCTTTGAGATGTCATACCAAAGGATCCACTCTCATGGGAAAAAAAAGTGTCTCGAATGAAGATCGAACCCTGGGTTTGTGAATCCGATATTTCCTTCAACACAATTTTCAACTGTTTTTAAGTTCGGTTGTGCGTTTTTAACTATGTTACAATCATGTAAAAGCGGCCAGCTTTTCCATCTGCTTGCATCTTGCGGCGTAACACTCTTCCCAAACCCTGGTTCCTTGCCCACGTGTGTAATTTTCAGGGATGAGAGAGGAAAAGTTCCCGACATACCAAACACCACGAAAAATGATAGTATTAGCCCAGTCCCTTATCGCTAATGATTAACACTCAAACTTTTAAGCATGATTTTGAATGCATTTTCGGACTATGCAGACGAAGATCGGAGTGCACAGAACGTGCAGTATGGTCTTTAAACTACACTGTCTATTATGTTTCAAGAAATTCTGACAAAAATAGGTTTGGAATCGCGTTGTCTATAGATACTTTCTGCTGAGTTAATATGTTTATCTCATTTATTTAGCAGTTTAAGGTTAACAAGGATAGAACTTACCTTTTACCAGATAAAAAAAACTTTAGATTTGTTCAAATCAAAATCAGTTGCAGTCAACAAATTAAGCGAGGCTCAAAATATGGGTTTTGTCTCTGAAAGAGTGAAAACATTGTGGGAAAATGTTACCAGCATTTTCTCATTTCCCTACAAGGTTTTGTACAGGCTTTTGTCTGAGGGTCGTTAAAACTCGGGATTATGTGCTAAAGGATCAAGACTTGTTCCAAAGTATGACTTTGAAGACATTTTTAACACTTAAACTGCTGAATAAATGAAACGCAAATTTCTACTCAATATACTAAAAGCCCAAACATTGCGGTTTCAAAGTTGATTTCACCGGAAAGAAAATACTGTATCGGACAGTGTAGATCAAAGATCAGACTGCACGTTTTGTGCAGTCTGATCTTGATCTACACTGTCCGCAAAAGGTCAGTGGGTCGCGATTAGCAGCTCTAGGGTTAAAAAAATAGGTAGGCGCCAGTCTGAAATAGTGATGGTAGACATACAAGTAGATCTCGGTGAAACCAATGCCATTCAACATCGTCAACATGACCGTATCTTTAACTCTTTGCGCCCCAGCTGCAGAGAGCTTTTGAAAATAATGTAGAATACGATTTACAAGAGATTGTTTCTCTTCTTACAATTGTTTCAAAGTATTTGATCCAGAGTTTTCACTAGCATGAGTACACGTGTACGTAAAACGTATAGCAGTGAAGTTCAACCAAAGGACAAACAATCCATTGAAGACAAACAAACGAAAAACAATCCTGAACTATCTGTGTGTGGGGGGAGCCATGCTCTGACAATAGGGGGCTTAATGCATCTTCACAATGCATGCTACCTATAGTGTATAGTATAATTAGGGATCTATGAAAACTATTATATCTAACAACCAACTGAATCATTGAGTAGATTAGTCCTTTGACATACAGAAAATTGACCGATAGCAAAAAGTTTCGCCCCAGGTCAGCCTGCGCGGACTAAGTCGGCTGACCTGGTCGATACTCCTTGCAAATGCATTAAGCCCCCATTTCACAGAGCATGGCCCAATACTTTAACGTTTAATAACATCGTCGTAAGTCAAATTCGTCCTTGAAAATCGAAGGTAAAAGCAATGCGAGATAAAAAACAGACTGACAGTCGGACGTATAGACCTATCCTTGAAAGCATGTTTCAGTTTTACGTTCATTTTGTCACTTACCTGTCATTTTTAACCAAAATCCAGTCACTTACAAATATTGCAATGCGAAATTGTCCAGACATCAAAAGTAAAGTTCTACACGGTTACTTATCGACAAAGAAAAAATAAATAACTGTATCTAACATTATTTCTTTTTTTTTTTCTATAGAAAATTGAACACCAGATTTTTTTTAAAACGTGTTTTAAGTAGGTTAAAAATAGCTAGAATTTACGTCACATGGTTTTGTCGTCAATGAACATGTATGTATGTATATCTCTACCCGTTAACTCTTTCCGAGCTAAATATATATGACTCGATCTCTTTCGACGGCCGAAATTATAAACTACGGAAATTTTATAAATATTTTTCAGTCTTAGAGGCTTGCCTAAGCAAGCTGACGATATTGATCTAAGATCAGACTGCATGTTCTGTGCAGTCTGATCTTACGACGTGTCCAAAAGCCCCCGTTTTTGTGACTAATGTTCTGAAAGGGTTAACTCCTCAACAAACGACACGTTTTTGGACTGGACCAAATTCAAAGCATTTGCAGATCGCATATCAAATGTTGCTAAAATGATGATTCCTGTTTTTGACAAAGTATAAAACATTGTGGGAAAAGGAGAAAAATGCTGGTTACCAGCATTTTTCTCCTTTTCCCGCAATGTTTTCAAAAGCAATCTCTTTCAGGGTCCTTAAAACTCGGGATTGTGTGGTAAAGGATTGAAGATTGATTGATCGTACGGTGTTTAACGCCGTTTTCAACATTATTTCAGTTATATCGCGGCGGCCAGTGCACCTATCCATGCTTTTCTGGAGTTTCTTTTACCAGTACTCCGCACAATAGTCCTTCCAAGCCACTGGCTGCTTTTCCACATAACCATCATCGAAACAAAGGTCAGCGGTAAGAGAGGAACGAATCCTGTCGCAATGACTATCATTAATCCTCGAAAAGAAATTGGCCAAGCCGGGGATCGAACCAGCGACCTCCTGTTCTCAAGTCCTGCACGTTACCGACGGAGCTACGGGGATTGGCGGTGAAGGATTAAAACTATCGGTATGTAGTTATACATTGACTATCAACGAGGCGTAATAGATTCTCATACAGGTATTTATCCGGACGACGCCTATCGCCACTAGCGTCACATTAAGTGGCCAATGAAGATTAAGATCAGACTGCACAAAACGTGCAGTCTGATTTTGGATCTACACTGTCCACTATGTTGAGATTACATGACCAAAAGTAGCCTTGAATGTGTAATATTTGGTTAATTTATGCCGGATTCAAATGTCCATTTTGTGTAGCAGTCAGCATAAGTGTTAACCAGACACGATACTAAACCACTTCAATAGATTCAAAGGGTGTGTATTGCAACGAAACTTGTACCCAGATTTTGACCCCCAAAGGAAAGGTTTAATATGTAAGGTTTGGCTATCAAGATCAAACTGCGAAGCGCATACTGACCTTTATTCTACACTGTATGATTTTATACGAGTTATCTTTTGCCCTGAAGAAAGCATTGATCAATATCGAAAAATCGTTTCCCTTTTCCAAACAATCCCGAGATTGAATGCCTCTGAGAATTAAGTCTTTTTAAAATATTGCGGGAAAATGATAAAATGTTAACTACCCTTTAACCCTTTACCACACAATGCCGCCTTTTAACCACCCTGATGAAGAAGGCTTTTCCCACAATGTTTTCTGTCCTTCCAAAGACAATTTTCAATTTTTGAGTCATATTTATCATGTCGTCTGCAAATGATTTCAATTTGGAAATGTCTAAAATATTGCCGTGTGGTAAAGGGTTAACCCTTTACCACACAATCCCGACTCTTAACGACCTTCAGAAAAAAATCTTTTTAAAACATTGTGGGAAAAGGAGAAAATGCTGGTAACCAGCATTTTCTCCTTTTCCCACAATGTTTTCTACCCATCCCAAAACAAATTTCAATATTTCAGTCACATTTATTTGGTCGTCTGCATATGCTTTCAATTTGGACTAGTCTAAATTCTGTCGTTTGGTAAAGAGTTAAGAGACAAATCTCACCATTCCAGACATATTCAATTCAGTTATCTGTTCATTTGGACAAGTCTAAAGTTTTGTAGTATTTTAAAGACTTCTTTTATTAATAGTGCTAAAAGAACCAATGATAACATTTAATGATATGGCCCGTAATGGCCCTCATTATCTAAATCTTGTCAACCCTTTTAGCGCCAAATATATGGGCCGCGCTCTGGCAAAAGGGGGTAAAATGCATCTCCGCAAGTCATCACATAATCCACGTATGTATCCATAATAGACAATAACAACCGATTTAAACCATGAGCTCGAGTGGTCCTCGGACAGACAGAAAATCGACCAATAGTGAAAAGTTTCGGCTTAGGTCAGCCTGCGCGGACTGCGCAGGCTGACCCGAGTCGATACTGTTCGCAGATGCATTAAGCCCCCTTTTGCACAGAGCACGGATCAGTTATCATATTGTCGACGTCTTCCTACAGCTAAAGATACGATACACTGAAATTCAGAAATATTTTTATCTTATTCCTTTACAACACCATCTCGTCTTTTAACGACTTTAAAGATACATCACTACTTGTTTTCAGCCAGTTTTTAATCCATTTCATCTTTTATTTCATGAAACTATAACCATTCTTGTATTCGTATCTTCATGCCAAATGTTGCCCCTGATGGCTTCAAGGTTACACAGATTACGACGGACAGAAAATACATTTCATTTCTTTGAGGCCTTCAAAGAAATCCCTATTGTCGTTTCCAGTTATATATGAGGACAAATCCCTTGAGTTTTTCTATCCCTTACGCCATAATATAGTTGTAATTTATCAATGTTTACACAGCTAATTAATTTATGAAACATCCAACACACTTTCAAGTTTTAACAGCGTTTTATTTTTCTCTCTCTAACGGTAAAGGTGTATCTTAAAAAAAAAAGAAAACACCCCTTTCGAAAGCATTGTGGGAAAAGGAGAAAATGCTGGTAACCCGCATTTTCTCCTTTGCGCACTATGCATTTTGGCCTTTCATGGACAAATCTCATCTTTTGTGCCATTTTACTTTGTTGTCTTCCGACAGTTTCAATTTGGACAAGTCTGAAATGTTGTCATTTGATAAAATAATTTAGGCTTTACTTTAAAAGCATTCAGTATAGATAAAAGATCAGACTGTACGTTCTGTTTACTGTGATCTTGCTCTATGCCGTCTGCAAAAGTCCCTGTTTACGCCCATGGTGACGAAAAGATTAACCATAGCAGTGCTTATAAACAATTTCGATCAGCAATGAGAGCCAAAATTTTGCAACAAGGAAAGCTGTTTATGATATCGTTTTAGCGAACAATATATCTCAACATAATATTATCAGAAAATGCAAATCAAAGATCAGACTCATGTTCTGCAAGGTCTAATCTTTGACGATAGTTTCCATTAAAGTACACATTATATGAGTCATGCCCTGGTAAGAGGAGACTTAATGCATCTCCGTGATGCATGATACCAAGCAAGTCATCATATAATTGTGGATCCATAAAGACCATTTTGTCTAACAACCGACTGAATCATAAGGAAACCTGGTCTTTAGACATGCAGAAAATTGACCGATAGCAAAAAGTTTCGACCCAGGTCAGTCTGCGCGGACTGCGCAGACTGACCTTGGTCGATACTTTTTGCAGATGCATTAAGCACCCTTTTCACAGAGCATGGCTCATATTATAAAGTTGTCCATGGCATAACAAGGGTCGATAAATACGATCATACTGGCTACTTAAGCACTTTGAATATTATGAAATTGATAATCTTATGTAATTGAAAACCTTCCGCGCCATTTAATGGATAAAGTAGTAAACTAGTCGGAACAGAAAATTGGATCAGGAGGGAATTAGCGCCATCCATTAAAGATATTTCAGTTCTGTCGTTTTCATACAAAGATAACACTTTATGCCCTCTTGCAGAAGATATCTTTTTGAATTTTAACATTGTGGGAACATTGTTGAAAAAGGACCAATTGCTCGTTACAAGTTAATGTTTTCCACGTGTTTAGAAAACTACTGTCCTATTCCAAAATGGTTTTTCATTTTTCGTCTTTGATTTTTCCCAAGTTAGTGGAAGGTCTGTAAATAGCACGTAGTCTTGTAGGTCAATCAACTTTAGCTTCGGCATTAGTTCTCTTTCTTCCCCCTTCGCCCGTAACTTTAGTCTTCAGCATTAGATCTCTTCCTTCTCCCCTCCCCCCTAACTTTAGCATTCGGTCTTAGTTGTCTTCCTTGTCTTCCTTCCCCCTCCCCCTCCCTAACTTTAGCTTTCGGTTTTAGTTCTCTTTCTGCCCCCCCCCCCCCTCCACCCCACTTTAGCCTTCGGCATTATTCCAACCCCAACGCTAAATTTAGCCTTCGGCATCAGTTCTCTCTCTCTCTCCTCTCTCTGTCTATCTCTCTCTCTCTCTCTCCCTTTTCGAAGTATTTTACACTTTACCAAACGACAAAATTTTGTTTTTGTCCAAATTGAAAGCATCTGCAGACGATAAATTGAATGTAGTTCAAATGAGGAAAGTTGTCTATGAATGGCTAGAAAACATCGTAGAAAGCATTTTCTTTTTCCAAGAATGCTTTTAAAAGCTATACCTCTCAGGGTCATTAAAACACGGGAATCGTTGTAAATACTTAAGATACGTATGTAATTTTGAAAGAGGAAGCCGGATATTTAGTGAATGTTCAAAAATCATTTTGGCCAACGGAGAACTTTTTCAGTCATGATAAGCTCATATAACCAATTCACGCACAATTTTTCACATTATGTCTGAAAAACTGTTTGCTTTTGAATTTATATAAAAAGAAAATGAGCCATCCTTTGTGAAAAGTGGGCTTAGTGCACTTGCAAAAAATATCGACCCATGTCAGCCTGCGCAGTTCGCGCAGGCTGACATAGGTCGAATTTTTTTGCTATTGGTCAAATTTCTGTGTGCCTAAGGACTATACTATCTCTGATTCCAGGCGGTTGTAAGACAAATGGATTTTATAGATCCATAATAATGTGATGGCTTGCTTGGTATAATGCATCACGGAGGTGCGTTATCGATTCATGTCAGCCTGCGCAGTCCGCGCAGGCTGAGGTCGAAACTTTTTGCTATTGGTCAATTTTCTGTATGCCCAAGGACTATACTATCTCTTATTCTATTCGGTTGTCAGACAAGTGAATTTTATAGATCCATAATAATGTGATGGCTTGCTTGGTGCGTTAAGCGTTAAGCCCCTTCTGGTGCGTTAAGCCCCTTCTGTCAGAGCGTGGCTCATATATCTATAAATATTAATTTCAAGCCGGAAAATTATGTGTTCGGGTCATATAAATTCGGTACATCATATTTTCCATTTAATAAAATTTCATCTCCATTCTAACAGACTTTTCGGAATAAAATATGGTGGTAGAAGGATTCAGAAACGTCATAAATCAGGGCGAAAAAAGTTTATCAGCTTACGCGTGAAGTCGTTTGCAATAGATAACCCGTAAAGCCGGAATCATGAAAGTTTGATCTTTTAATAGGATTACCGGTGTATCGTTCTGGACACCTGATATCTTATCATATTTTTCTAGAATACAAGATTATTTTAATCCTTTACAAAACAATCCTGTTCTTTAACGACCCTGAGGAAGAGGGCTTTTGAAAACATTGTGGGAAAAACGAGAAAATGCTGGTAACCAGCATTTTCTCCTTCTACCACAATGTTTTCCACCATTTCAAAGAAGAACTGTTCATTTGTATCATTTTTTTTTTTTACTTGTTGTTTGCAGATGCTTTCAATTCTGAAGAGTCTAAAAATCGTCGTTTTAGAAAGGATACTGCTCTGCGACAGTACACGATCGTTTGATTTCATCAAGAACATCTTCTTTGAGTAATTTACTAATTGGCCAACTTATGTCATGTGGGAACAAACGGCAGCAAAAAAAGCTTAACCCATTTCTACACCAGGGGCGTAGCTAGCCAAAGATAAATTCTAACATGACACGTAAATTCGGCTCTATAAACACATTGCAACGGAAGCGTTGTAAAATCGATGTCATTCTATATTCTATGTAAAGCAAGAATTAATCCGCATCCACTTTTGTATACTAAGTATGAACTTGTTTTCCTTTCATCAAAAGTTGGTCATGTTCGAATCGAAGTAATCTTCTTTCTATCGAGCTTTATCGTACAATAAACCGCGGTTGTGAGTTATGAGGCGCAGTGAATAAATCACTCGGATTGTCGCCCTCGTGGATTATTTATTGTACCTCATAACTCACAACCGTAATTTATTAAACGATAAACCACGATAGAAAGGAGATTGTTTTTATTAAGAATAAGCAAAAGTTACACCGAAGGTATTACCGAAAGTACCACCCGCAGAGATGGGGGAGGGGGATTTCACAAGAAGTCTGAAGGGGCCTCCGCCAGAATTTTTTTTAATTGTAGAAACTATCTGGTGGTCTCTGGTGACATTGTTTTGGCAAAATGGCTTTTCTTTTCCCTTATCTATTTTAGCAAAGTGTGCGCAACTGCGTTTATTTTTGCATACAGACAGCTACGCCCCTGTATACAATTCCCAGTTTTAATGACCCCGAGAAGGAAAGCTTTTGAAAATATTGGTGACCAGCATTTTCTCCTTTTTCCACAATGTTTTCCAATCTTTCAAGAACAGATATTATTCTCTGGATCGCTTTAAATTTGTCGTCCGCGATTGCTTTGGAATAGAGCACCCTGGAATTTTGTTATCTGGTAAAGAATTAATTGTTTAGAAATTTACCATTTAACGGTTTTTTCCAAGTCGAGAGTGCTGAGGAAGTTCGGTTTCCTCGCATGATCTAGAACAATTCTTCCTACACTATTCTCAAATACATATAGGTTGAAGCCAAAACTTCAAAATGATCTCCACAGTCGGAATATCGAATAAGTGTATTTGAATGATCGAAACTGAGCTGTATTCCATTAAATGCTTGCCGAGATTGTTTTTCCCTTTATTTATCGTAGCCACCGGTTGCCCATGGACAAGGGCCCCTGAAGGCTGTTAGTTATTTTACGGGGGAAAGTGCAAGATACAGGACGAAACTCATCCTAAGTTACGGCTGGTCCTTTAACGTGTACGGTGTATAGCATCGTCACATGGTACTTCGGTTTAACGTCTCAACCGGAAGACTATTCGTAGTTCTAGGCGGCCAGCTACGTGGCCCGAATTGCTTGTTGAGACATCGATGATTCTCTTTCAACTACGTTCTAAAACAAACTTGCAGCAGACTTCCTTTGAAATATGCCGGTAAAATATTAAACTAATCTCAATACATGACCACATTGAGGGAAAGGGAGAAACGAGCGATTTCTCCCTATACCATAATGTTTTCATACGTAGTCTGCTACCAGACGAAAATATCATCTGTAGATAGCGACGTGCTTGATAAAAAATCCTTTTATAACTTTACCACAAAATTTCAAGTTTTAACAACCCTTAAAGAAAAGGTAACCAGCATTTTCTTCTTTTCCCACAAAGTTTTCTAACCTTTTAGAGACAAATACATCTGGTTTGTCGTGTGCAAGTATTTCCGATTCGATAAAGAGTTTTGATGCCTAACGTTTTTCCAACATTCATGAGAAACATTTACATTCATTTAAAAATACAAATAACCTGTGTTAAGAGCCAGTTGTATTGAGCAGACTCTTGGATTAAGCAATCATTACATTAATTTTCCGAATTTTACCTCTGAATATAGATTAGGCTGTATTTAACAATTCACTCTTTTCTAAACGCAAATACCTTATATTTTACAAATTGAAAGCATATGCAGACTACAAATTAGATGTGGCTAAAATCATTTATCTTATCAGAAAGATAGAAGTCATTGTAGCAAAAGTAGAAAATGCTGTTATCAACATTTTCTCCTTTTTTTCCACAACGTTTTTCAAAGCCACCACCTTCAGGGTATTAAAGCTCCAGTAGCGACCAAAAGTAAACAATACAACAATACAGGTATTATTAACATGTAGTTAAATCTAAATTAGAAATGAGTCATGCTCTGTCTACCTCATGATTAAGTCGATTGTTACAAAAAGTGGCTTTTATGGGTCCATGATTATGTGACGGCTTGATTGGCTTGATTGGTATCATACGTAACAGAGATGCATTAAGCCCCTTTTGACAGAGCGTGGCTGAAATGTATTGTGAAATGTAAATGTATTATGAAATGTAAAATTTAAAATGCATTTAAATCTAAATTATACCACTGAAAAGCATGGAAATTATTGCGAAGATGACAATCTGTTACTTTGCGATCGGTCCAAGTGACAGTCGCTGGCAGATAAATGAATTCTAAAAGTAGGTCAAATGTTGCCAGGTCGCTCAATCTTTTGTTTACTTTTTACCCGGTTTTTAAAACCCATTTTAAGCTCAGCGACTAACACTTGGACCGACCTTTCAATAACAGATTCTCATCTTCAAAATAATTTCCATACTTTTAAAAGCTCCGATTTAAATTCAAATGCATTTTAACGCCTGCATTGTTTACTTCTGACTACTATTGGGGCTTACATAACACGAAATTGTTCTGTGAAGGGTTAACCCTTTCCCAAACAAGCCCTGGTTTTCACGTGTCTGCAGTACAAGTCTTTTGAAAACACTGTGGGAAAAGGAGAAATTGCTCGTAACGAGCAATTTCTCCTTTTCCCACAGTGTTTTCTACCCTTTTGGAGAACTTTCTGCCATTTTCATCAAATCTAAAATTGTCGTCTGCAAACTCTTTGAATTTGGACCAGTCCAAAATTTGTCGTTTGGGAAAGGGTTAAGCGGTTAAATCCGTTCGTTCCCTAAGATGGAGTATAATATACACAGCATGAAAAGCTTATTTCCCATCAAGATCATTTCAAATTTGTTTCCTGAAAAATTGAGTCATGCTCTGTGAAAAGGTGGCTTAATGCATTTGCAAAAAGTTTCGACCTATGTCAGCCTACACAGTCCGTGCAGGCTGACATAGGTCGAAGCTTTTTGCTATTGTTCAATTTTCTACACGTCAAAGGACTGGTGTACCTCGTGATCCAGCCGGTTGATCCACAAAGTGGATTTTATGGATACAATCATGTAATGACTTGCTTGTTATATAATATATCAAGCATGGCTTAAATACTGATTGTCTCTATTTTCTAGACATACAGGCACTTAAATAACAATAAATTTTCTGCCTGTGCGTCACAAAATCTCTGGAATCTTATTACAGGTATAAGCTCATCTTTTATCTCCTTTTGAATCCTTGTCTCTGACAAGAATCGGCGTTTACCTTACGACAAACGTCATAATTTTAGACTTGTCCAAATGCAAAGAAATTGCAGACGACATAATATGTTGGACTAGAGTAGATTATTTTACCAGAAGGGTAGAAAAAACAATGTGGGAAAAGGAGAAAATGCTGGTTACCAGAATTTTCTCCTTTTCCCACAATGTTTTGGAAAGCCGTCTTCTTTAGGGCGTAAAACACTTTTTGAAGGAGCAAGAAAGTCACGTGGGTGCGGCGTTTTGAAAAGTACCGCAGTGCCTCGGCTTTAAGCGGAGACCCAGGGTATAACTATGTTAGCTGTCGTCATGATGTAACTGGGAAAATGTTGAAAGAGACTCACAATACCACTGAAACAAACAAAATCTGTTTAGTCACGGAAATGAAAGCCCGTACTTGTACACGAATGGGGAAAGCGTTCGTAAACAACTGATGACTGAGACTGGTATGTTTGAAAGTGACTGAAACGTGATACAACATATATGAGTCGTGCTCTTAAAAAAGGGGGCTTTTACTCTCCATGAAAAAGTATCTAACTATGTCAGCCTGCACAATATGTGCAGGCCGACTTTGATCGAAGTTCTGTGCTGTCGGTTAATTCAAAGGACCATCCTACCTCATGATTCGGTCGGGTTTTTTTTTTTTTGAAGGGAGGTGGAGCAAATGGAACCATTTTATGCGTCGACTTGTTTGGTATGATGTATCACGAAAAGGCACGAAGCCCCCTTTTTCCCAGTGTATCGCTCATGTATGAGCCATGCTCTGGCAAAAGTGGGCTTATTGCATCTCCGTGAATCATTGCACCGGTCAAGCAATCTCATAATTATGGGTTCATGATAGCCACTTTTGTTTTAAACAACCGACTGAATCATGAGGTAGACTGATCCTTAGACATACAGAAAATTGACCAATAGCGAAATGTTTCGGCCCAGGTCAGCCTTCGCGGACTGCGCAGGCTGACCTGAGTCGATACTTTTCGCAAATTAACGAAGCCCCCTTTTCACAGAGCACGGCCCGTGTATAGCTTTTCAGTAGATATTTTCAACAAGCGTACAGAGAAATAGACATGCAATCCTATTGGATGAGAGGGTTGTGAGCATACTGTCATCTTATTACAAACGCTCATATAATTATCGGACAGAATCATTGAAGGAGTAAAGCAGTGTTTAAGCCAAGTCATTAAAGGTCTCTAAATCCAATACGACAAACGTGGAATATTACCATGAGTTACACTAGTTTGAAAAACCATCGTCAACGAATATTAAAATATTTTAGGGCGAGATATCTTGCTGTAAACTTCTTCTGTAGATCTACGATGTAACAGATATTCAGTTGTTGGAGATTTTTGCTGTTATATTTGAAGAATTGAAAGAAAGCCATAAACCCATGTGGGTAGTACATATGGTTTCTTAATTCTAGGGATTGCCTCATTTCAGAGGTACAAACTGCATGCAATTATATCGTTGAAAAATGTCATACCCGCATTTTCGATCGGATTGGGAATTACGACTTGGAGTCACCCTGTGGCAGGTGGTGTCGCCGATTCTTCTCGTATTTGGAACCACTGGAAACTGCCTGTCAATCATCATCCTGTCGAAGAAAAGGTTTAGAAATTGGTCAGCAACACATTATCTCATTGCTTTAGCCGGTGCAGATATAGCATTCCACTATATTGGGTTACTAAGACAATGGATAAAGTACACGTGGGACGAAGATATTCGTTTCGTCTCTAATGCTGCGTGCAAGATTCACTGGTGGCTGATGTACAGCAGTGCTGATATGCCCGTCTGGATTCTTGTAACGATTACTACAGAACGGCTCATTTCCACTATTGTTCCACACAAGAGTAAGCGAATATGTACGGCAAAGGTTGCCAAAATTGTGCTCGTCATATTACCAACGATGATTTTGTTAATAAACTGTCATCTGCTCTACGGATTTGGGCGGCTTGAAATTGTCACGGATAACGGCACCAAGATAATACCATGTGCGCCGCTAACAACCGAGTACGAAACTTTTTTCACAGACGTATGGACTTGGATCGATCTGTGTAAGTTTTCCCTGGTGCCGTTTGCAATTCTCAGTGTTGGCAACCTTTGTATCATATGGAGCCTGTTTATCAGTGGCCGTAGGTCAAAGACCCAAATTGCTCCTTCACAGGCCTCAAGTGCCCCAAAGGGACAAAACAAGACATCCACTATGTCTGTGCTGTTGGTATGTTTAAATGTGGTTTTTATCGTTTGCACGGCCCCTGTTTGCGTGTACTTCATCGGTGAACCATATTGGATACCAAAGGATGTACCAAGAAGCGTTCAGCTACAGGACCCATGGTGGGCTTTTGTCAACATTCTTATGTATACAAACAGCACGATTAATTTTATACTGTACTGTTTAAGTGGCTCAAAGTTTAGAGGTGAACTGAAGAAAATGTTTTTGCGAAGAAAGACTGAGAACATTTCTAGAGCCTCAGCGATACATGACGTAAGTGCTCCGCCGACATCAAGAACCATGTAACTGCGTTTGTCTGGTGTACCGCGCTATTCGAATTATTGTCTCACGATCTATCTTCTGTAAAAAGTTATGGACGATGCATTTTAGTCATGCTTTGTGAAACGGTGGTTTAATGCATAGGCAAAAAGTATCGACCAGGTCCGCTTGCGCACTCCGCGCAAGCTGACCATGGTCGAAACTTTTTGCCGTTAGTAATAAATTTTTCTCGATGTCTAAGGACCGTGATCATTCTGCCTCGTGAGTTAGGCATTTTAAAAGATAAAATTTATCCATACTATGCGACGGCTTGCTTGATATAATGCATTACGAAGACTCTTTAAACCGCCTTTTGCCAGAGCGCCGATCATTTGTTTTTACAATGGACTTTATCTGACGAATTTTGTAGTACCGTCTATTTACAGCGGTGCGTTCAGTTCTTAATTCTGTACTACACAACCCCGAGTTTTAACGACCCTGAGGGAGTAGCTTTTTGAAAACATTTTCTCCTTTTCCCAATGTTTTCTACCCTATCAAAGACAAAAATCATCATCTGAGTTACATTTATTGTGTTGTCTGCAAATCCTTTCAATTTGATCGAGTACAAAAAATTGTCGTTTGGTAAAGAGTTAACCCTGAGTGATGCTGAATGAATTGTATAAAAATCTAAACCTCGGAGTAAGAACTTCAATATTGTGAATTTAAAGTTCTTTTTTTCATGGAAAAAATTCTACCCATATCTGAGAGTCTAGACTGCACTTTCTGCGCGGTCTGTGCAGTCTTATCTTGGTCTACATTGTCCGCAAAAGCTCAACAAGTCGCGCTTTGCATCTTTTCTGTGTATGTATTCTATGCTTACATCAGATAGAGTCAAGTAAAATCGTGACAAAAAAGGGAAAAATTGCTTCTTCGTCATCAATTTTCCACGCCTCGATAGATGAGCGTGGGAATACGTGGAATCGAAGCCTGTATTCATCTTTGAATAGACACTGTTTGCTTGTCGTTTTAGTAATATCCGTTTTCGCGCATCTCTACGTTGATGAGCTCCCATTCATTTCAGCTTCTAATAACAAGGCAAAAGTAATCAATCAGACCGCCTGCATTTAAGCCTGTACCAAACGACAAGATTTAAGAGCAGTCCGCATTGAAAGCATTAGACGACAAATAAATGTGACTTAGATAAAGGGTTTTGTCTCGTGAAAGAGAAGAAAACATTTTGGGAAAAGGAGAAAATGCTGGTTACCAACATTTTCTCCTTTTCCCACAATGTTTTCAAAAGCCTTCTTCGTGACGGTCGTTTAAACTCGGGATTGTGTGGTAAAAGTGTTAACCTTTTTGTACAACACAACAGTAGGAGCATATTCAGTGGAAAGTTCCATTAGGCTTATATGAGAATAATCATATCTAAAAAGCTAAAAGGACGGTCGTTAATCTACATAAACATGTAATCAGAAATAGATAACAAACTGTTATCCTAGCATCGAACACAATGGTCATTGGCACAGTGGACTCGAAACTACTAGTTCAGTTTAACTCTTTCAGCGCCAAATAATATGAGCCATGCTCTGGCAAAGGGGGCTTAGTACATCTCCGTGATGCATTATACCAAGCAATAATCACATAATTATGGATCCATAAAATCCATTATGTCTAACGGCCGACTGAATCATGAGGTAGGCTGGTCCTTTGACATACAGAAAATTGACCAGAGGCAAACAGTTTCGACTCATGTCAGCCTGCGCGGACTGTGCAGGCTGACATGAGTCGATACTTTTTGCAGATGCAATAAGCACCCTTTTCAAAGAGCTTGGCCCACTTTCGACTGCTGAAAATACAATTACTGAAACTCAGTAAGTTTTCTGTCCTGTAGGCTTGAATTGATAAAAAAAAAAAAAAAAAACCCAACAGCATCGATTAAAGATCAGGCTGGATATTCTGTGCAGCCTAATTTTGATCTTTTTAATGTCTGAAAAAGCCCTTATTTTCGCCTGTGGGGCTAAACGATTACTTACAAAAATCAACAGAGACAGACAGACAGACAGACAGATTAACAGAGACAGAGAGAGAGACAGAGAGAGAGACACAGACAGAGAGAGAGAGACAGACAGACAGACATACAGACAGACAGAGAGGGGGAGAGAGAGAGAGAGAGAGAGAACGTGCAGTCTGATCTTGGATCTACACTTTCCGATAAGGAGATATCTTTCCCAAAAATTACATTTGAAATAGCAAAAATTGTTATTTTACTATCGGCTTGAAAGTTTCATTTCACTTGTTTAGCAGGATAAGGGTTAAGATCTATGTTTGTGTTTAAGGGGAAAAAAAGGGTATTGGAAGTGCCCATATCATCCGAATACTCACATGTGAATCAAATGATTGGGTTCGCCTTTGAAGGTGCAGAAAACTTTATGGAGAAAGGAGAAAATGCTGATTACCAAAATTTTCTCCTTCCCCACAATGTTTTCAAAAAGCCTGATGTTCATGGTCGTTCAAACAAAATGTTATTTGATAAAGGGTTGATAAAGGATTGACTGTCTACCACGTATTTTCGATACATTAATCACCAGTGGACTCAAACAACATAAAGCCATAAAGTCATAACTCTAATTGCTCTGAATACTACATGGAGTAATTTTTCAAAACATCCAACATTTGAAAAAAAAACAAACTATAAATTACTATAAAGCATGTTTACAGAACCAATAGTTTGCAACACCAACTCAGTACCTCTGAAAACAAATTTGGAATCAGAAAGCTTTTAGTTTATTAAAAAAAAAAAAACTTTTTGTAAAATAGGGATACCACCATGGAAATATCTGATGGATGATCTTACGTGACTGTTTATGTATCATCATTTTTAATCAAACGAGTTGACTGCAATTATATAATGCGAGAATTGGCGAGCGTCATATATATTTTAGTCAACTAGTTTGACAAAAATAATCATACCTAAATACAAATGTGAGATTCTATTTGTCATGTAAAACGAATGACTGACAAACAAACATTCTGTAACATCACGTTTAACCTATAAACCGTTCACTGGTCCATGTTTACAGATGTGGTTCGGTTTGAAATGTGTACATACACAAGAACATAGCTCTGTGAGATACATTTACATCGAAAGCAGAATGAAACAGTCTATAGAGCGGGTAAATCAAAATATTTGTACATTTTTGTTGATTTTAGAAAACCTTCCCTGCATTTTTGATTAACATGAAAATCAAACTTTCAACACCTAGATACGCCTTAGCAGCAAAGGCGTCGTTTTCCCGCGAAATGGCGAAGTAGTACAATTTCCGGCACTTGCTGTGGTTGGTTTCGCCAGCTTCACGCGCTGGTAAATATAAATTAACCAGAAACAGGACAAAAAAAAAAAATAATGAATACACTAGTGTACTATCGAAAATAAGTCATGGGTTTAATACACTGGTTTTATATGATAAATACATGTATCGTATGCAAGCAGAAAATCTTATGGCGAAAGGGAAAATTACACGTTGTGATTAACTTCTGCTTTTACCACAGTATAAATTCCAAAAGAGGTATGCTACTAGACCTTAGAAAATGTCTGCTGGAAGTGGCCTGGGTCCGTATTCACCAACCATTCTTAAGAAATATTCTTAGTCTTATTCTCAAGAATTTTCTAAATTTGAAAGTCACACAACTTCTGACTGCCTAAACCAAATGGTTTAGCCAATCAGAAGTCGTGTTACTTTCTAAATCTAGAATAAGACTAAGAATGAAACAAAGAATGGTTGGTGAATATGGGCCCAGATAATATTGTAGATGGCATTTAGACAAATCATCCTGCATCAACTTCCTTTAGCCCCAAATATTGAAACACGACCTCTGTCGACGGCTGAAAATACATACAAATGAAACACACAGAGATTCTTTGTCTCAAAGGCTTGGTTAAACCATCTTCGCAAGCCAAGGATACTAAGATAGTACCCTTGGCCACTCGCCCCTTTAAAAATCGAAACTCCCGCTGCGCCATTTCATTGGATGCGATCAAAACCCATCGCGTCCAATCAAACCATCCATAACAAGAAATCTTCCGCGAAACAGAAAACAATAATAACGGCGCCCGTCAAAAACGAAAGTTGTCGTGTTTGTGACGAAAATTTGCCTAAAAAGAGTAGACGATCGATATTTAATGAGTTTTTTTTTTTATAGTTCATGATCAATTATGTGAAATATTAGGGCGGGTTCCACAGCCAAATGATTGCGAATCATCGTATGTCTGATTAATTTCAGAAAATTGTGATGAATCCGAAAGCGCAGTCATATTTGATGCATAGCCTAACAAATTCTATTACGAGCATTTTGATTGGTCAGAAATAACATCAGCAAAGGTTACGCAACTCGTGATATTCGATAGGTGGCGCAGCGGGAGTTTCGATTTTTAAAGAGGCGAGCGGCCAAGGGTACGTAACGAACAAAGTGGAGTTAGTATCCTTGTCTTGCAAAGATGGGTTAAACAAGCAGACACCATGAATCAAAGAGCAGCTGTAGCCTAGTTCACCAACCGTCATCCAGAACATTCTTTGTAATTATTCTTCTAGATTTTCAATATCTGAAAGTAAGACAACCTCTGATTGGCTAAACCAAATGGTTAAGCCAATCAGAAGTTGTGTTACTTTCATGTTTAGAAAATTCTGAAGAATTATACCGAGAACGTTGTTAAGAACGATTGGTGACAACGGACCCTGACAGCTCATTCTGTGCAGTCTGATCTTGACCTATGCCATCCGCAAAAGCCCCTGTTTTTTGCCCGTGATGTAAAAAAAAAAAGGGTTAAAAATCGCCATGAGTATGCCCTTAAGCGTAATTATACACCACCAACTGGTTTCAACAGCTATATGGTAACGACTGAAAGTGAAAATAGCAGACAATAGTGTTATGTGTTATGTTCACTAATGCAGATTTGATGGCTGGGTTAATAGCATTTATGCTTTTATCTTAATGAATTAAAATAATCTGGTCGGAACCAATAACTGTTCAGGGTCCCCTAAATGGTTTCAAATGGCTCTAGTAATATTCAAACAACTTATTAAGTATCAAAGAAGAGACACTAATTTATTGATATCAAACAGCACTCTGCAGTCTGATCCCTGTTCACTCTACTGGCTAACTGCGAGCGTAGCGATACGCAGGAACATCGGCTAAAATTAGACGAAAATCGGTCTTTGTTGGGTGGATTTTGAAATGTTTAAATAAAAGAACTCATGCATTTCCGAAACCCAGTATGAAGATGGGAAACGTTTAGATGGTACTTCCTTAACTTCTACTTACCATTCTTCAAAACATCGCTACAAATGAAGAACTTTTGGTATTTTGAGAACCGGGCACAATTAAATGATGTGTGTGTCGGAGATCGCCTTGCTGGAGCATAGATTGGTCACCTTCCCTGATACAGCTAATTTATATACAAGTAAGTATCTAAATGCACAACGAGGACCAGTTCAGCTTGAGCACTAGATGCAACTTAAAGCATCCCACATTTCACTGTATAGTGGTCAGGCACACTCATTTTCAACGGGTCATCGTCTTTATCAACACTTATACTGCTGAGCAAGTTCAACGAAACTTTCGAGCCGATTGTAAATCTCGGACTGTTACAACTTTTTAAATTTTCAGACTTATTTTAAGAATATAAACATCTCCTTATCGGACAGTGTAGATCTAAGATCAGACTGAACGTTCTGTGCAGTCTGATCTTGATCTACACCGTCCGCAAAGGGTCATTGCGTCGCACTTAGCAGGGTTAGGACAAAATGAAGCTTTTTTTTTCAAGGATTACAAGGTCATTTAATAGGTCATAAATATTTGAAAACAGTTCATTATAGCTGGACAGTCTTCCATCTTACGACCAACGACTACTAGAAACGTTGACGTCGGCTAGCTATAGCCCTGAATTCAGGACGTCGCGTAGCTGTAGCCTTAAATTAACGACATCGCCTAGCTATAGCTCTGAATTTACGACATTGCCTGGCTTTAGCCCTGAGTTCACGCCATAGTCTAGCAGTAGCCCTGAATTCACGTTATAGCCAAGACAAAGCTCTGATTTCGCAATATCGCGTACCTAAATCCCTGAATTCACAACATAACCGTGACAATTATTGCAACCATGGGTCCGTATTTACCAACCATTCTTAAGAACTTTCTTTGTCTTATTCTTCAAGATTTTCAACATTTGAAAGAAACACAACCTCTGATTGCCTAAACCAAATGGTTCAGTCAATCAGAAGTTGTGTTACTTTCGAATTTAGAAAATTCTGCAGAATAAGACTAAGAACGTTCTTAGGAATGGTTGTGAATACGGACCGTGATGATACCCCTTTTTTTTTTTGTATAACTGCAATATTGCGGAGATTGGACAGACTGTTCTATGCAGTTTGATTCTGATCTGCTCTGCCCACGGAAGCATCCAAAGGTTCCCTCGGCAGTCTCAGGCTCTATGAAAACTGTATCGTCTCGCTCGTTACAAATTAACTGAACAATTATTCTATCTTGTAATACTATCTGTGATTCCTGTCAGCGCCCAAGAGATTTATTAACATGTTGTTGTGTTATCCCTGTAACCGCCAATAGATATATATTCAGTGGCTTGACAGACTGGACAGAACGCGCGGTCTGATCTTGTGTCTACACAGTCCAGTACTTTGTTTTAGAACAGTAATTGAAAGTTCTCTTAATCTGCGTTAAATTTGATTTTTTTTTGTGCCACAAAAAGGACGCATAAAATTATTTGTCAGAGATAGAGTTGCGTTCTACAAATTGAGTGAGCGTTGTTTTCATTGTTACCATTGTTACCATGCCCATCCCAGTTGTAGATGTGTCCCTTTGAGATCAACATTTTGTCTCTTAATGTTTTTATTTGTTTATATCATCGACGTTTAATGTGGCTTTTGATTTTTTTTTAAACCTACTTGTTTGTTAATTTTGGTGTTTGGCATCGTTTCTCAGTCATTTATCAGCTGTTTTAAGGAGTTCAATGAACAAATCTATCCATTCCTTGCGTTTGTTGAACCAAAACTACGCAGAGCTGGATTTCAAGCCATTTGCTGTTTTTCTACGTGAAGAATGCCGAAAAATGTTGTCTAGCAGTTAAAGAGGAACGACTGATTGACTTTCCGTTTGTTTATCGTCGCCACTGGTTGCCCATATGGGCGACGCCCCGTGAAGGCTGTTAGTTTTTGTTACGGGGAATAGTGCAAGGTACAGGACGAAACTTATTGAAACTTTCTACCTATTCAAGAACACATACTGTCATTTGAAAAACATTTGAATTGTATATCTATATATCAGTGTTTTCAAAAGTGGTCTGTAACGTGACAAAACATGCTGACCGCAAGAGGCAATGGCTGAAATTGGCAGAACCTTACTCATATCACGGTGTTAATATGTTGTTTATTGTAAAATGTATAATGTATAATGCATACTGTAAAAAACATTACAAAACTGAAATATGGGAGTAAAAATGAATTTTACTAATACTGAATTTGAACCGTAACTTCATATCATACGTAAAATTATTGTTAGTAATGACGCAGGGGAAAGTGCGCCGCACAGTTTGTGGAAAATAGGTAATTTATTGTGTGAATTGATTTTTGAAGCTCGTTAGTATTCTTTCATCACGTGCAGTAGCCCTGACAGAGTCGCATCGACACATGTAGGTGCGCCCTTTATTTCAATCCCTTACCCCGCTCCCTTACAATACCAGTAATTTCCCCCTTCACCAAACAGTACTAGAGTCAAGTGCTTTTACAAACCTAAGGAAGAAAGCTTTCGAAACAATCCAAGAAGTCACAAGATTCTGGGCCCATATTCACCAACCATTCTTTATTTCATTCTTAGTCTTATTCAAGATTTAGAAAGTAACACGACTTCTGATTGGCTAAACCATTTGGTTTAGCGAATCAGAAGTTGTGTGACTTTCAGTTTTTTGAAAATTCTTGAGAATAAGACTAAGAATGTTCTCAAGAATGGTTGGTGAATACTGACCCTGGTAACCGGCATTTACATTGTTCATTTCACCCAGTTTGCCGATCCTTTCAAAGATAAAACGCTATTTAAGGCATACTGGTTTTGTAGTTTGCAATTAAAATCTAGAAAAGTAGTCGTTTTCACTGACAAATGAGCCATGCTCTGTAAAAAGGGGCTTAATGCATCCGCAAAAAAGAATCGACCCATGTCAGCCTGCGCAGTACGCGGGGGCTGATATGGTTCGAAACATTTTGCTATTGGTCAATTTTAGACATTTCAAAGGACCAGTCTACTTAATGATTCAGCAGTGTGTTTTACAAATTGTATTTTATGGATTCGCAAACGTGTAATGACTTGCTTGGTATCATGTATCACGGAGATGCATTAAGCCCCTTTTGCCAGAGCATGACTCAAATAATAATGGTTTATTGGCCAACAAGGTTTTAGAACTAGTCTACTATACAAAAGCCGCGGAGGGGGACGGGTTAACAGTTTATAATCTAAAAGTGCAACGGCGACTCTTCCAGCTTGTGAATTGATTGGGAAAAACATGCGTTAAAAGAATTCATTAAATGACAAATAATACATTTTCCGAAGAACAAAAATCAGAAAACGTGGACCCATAATAATTAAAAAAAAAAACGGTGAAAGTTTAAAGTTGCTAATATTGAGCAATTTCTCTATCGGTCCAAACAGTTTCTGAAGGATTTCAGAATTATTCCATTTCACAGATAAGGATCAACCAACTGACCGTTTCTTCGAATCCAAAGAACCAATCTTCCACGGTCCGCTTCCATGTCTCGCGCCAATACATTAGATTAAAAGTAATTCTAACATTGACGCGAGAGCCTTAGCTTTTATTCAACAAATATTGTAAGCAGAATTCTAGGTCCGTATTAAAGGCCCAATAACGGCCAAAAAGACGATACAGGTATTAAAATGCATTTGAATTTCATACCATTCAAAAGAATGGAAAATATTGTGAAGATGACAATCTGTTATTGTGTGGTCGGCCGCGGGCAGAAAAATGAATTTTAAAACCAGGCAAAAAGTATACAATATTTAACTTAGTTTTGAAATTACATGTAATTTCTCTGCCAGCGACTAACAGTTGGACCGACCGTACAATAACAGATTGTCATCTTCACAGTAATTTCCATACTTTTAAATGATATGGTTTAAATCTAAATACATTTTAACACCTGTTTTGTTTACTTTTGGCAGCTACTTTAACCAACCATTCTTTAGAACATTCTTAGTCTTATTCTCCAAGATTTTCTAAGTTTGAAAGTAACACAACTTCTGATTGGCTAACCAAATGCATGGTTTAGCCAATCAGAAGTTGTGTTACTTTCAAATTTAGAAAACTCTTGAGAACTAGACCAACAATGTTCTAAAGAATGTTTGGTAAATACGGACCCTGATTCTACAATAAAGCCTAGAGGCACTGTTTTACCTTTTACCACCTAACCCCGAGTTTTAACGACCCTGAGGAAAAAGCCTTAGGAAAACATTATGGGAAAAGGAGAAAATGCTGGTTACCAGCATTGTCTCCTTTTACCACAATATTTTCCACCCTACAAAAAAAAAAAAAAAAAAAAAAATTGAATCAAACTCATCTTGTCTGCTAAATGCCTTCAATTTGAAAATGGCCAAAATTTTGTCGTTTGGTAATGAGTTAAGAAGGTGATATACATCATTATTTTCTGTTGGTCTGACAACTCGTCGATGCAAATCTTGAAATAGTATAATAAATATCCATACGTTTTTTTTTTTTGTTAATCCGTTACAAATTTCTACGCCATGAAAATCTCTGAATAGCAGTTCTGAATGCTCGAATCGTCATCAGTCAATTATTAAGGCGAAATCTCACGCACTAGGCATACGAGCAAGGTCTTGAAACTAGTTCGTATTATCGGTGAATAATGATTTTTGAAAGAAATGTATGTATGTATGTATGTATGTATGTATGTGTGTGTGTGTGTGTGTGTGTGTGTGTGTGAGATGCATTTTACTAGGCAAGACATCACATAATTGTGCATCAAAATATCCAGTTTGTCTAACAACCAACTGATAAATGTGTTAGAATGGTCATTGCGCATGCAGAAAATTGATCAATAGCAAAAAGTACCGACTCAGGTCAGCCTGCGCAGTCCACGCAGGCTGGCCTAGGTCGATACGTTTTGCAACCGCATTAAACCCCCTTTTCACATGGCGCATACACGTATATTCTCATATTCGCATTCTAGAAGTGCAATTTCTTTTCAAGATGATTCGGTTTACAAGGCCAATCACTCGAAAATGTAAACACTTTTTTGTGTAGCGACACTAATGACATATGCGGAAATGGAACGTTATTCATGGCATCTGTAGTTCCTGTCAACATCTTAGAAGTCGTCGCGGTAATTACTTGAACGTCAAGTCCTTTTGGGATACAGGTATAACAGGCAAAGAAATACCCGAAACCGTTTAACCCTTATCCTGCTGTATAAAAGATATGAAACTTTCAAGACGATAGTAGAATCCCAAAGTTTCCCATTTCAAAGGTGTTTTTGGAGGCCAGGATAACTCCTTATCGGACGGTGTAGATCCAAGATCAGACTGCGCGTTCTGTGCAGTCTGATCTTGATCTACGATACCCGCAAAAGGTCCTTGAGTCGGGCTTAGCAGCCTAAGGGTTAAACAAAACAAGAACTTCAGTGGAGTAAAAGCAAGCTGAACGGCAGTTCTACTTTGCCCACAACTAAACGTAAAACCATTTAGGCCCATGCAGACGCCAGTTCAGATATGACAGGTACATATCCAGCAGTTGTGAATAAATTTACCAGGAAAGTCCATTGAATTCATTAACACAATAGTTATAATAACGGAAAGAAATACTTCCGGGTCATAGCATTGAGTGTATCTCTACTTAAAAAATTTATCCAAAGCAAGGGCCAAAACGCAGTTGCGTACACTTTGCCAGAAAAAAATAAAAACGTCACCACAGGCCACCAAATAGCTTCTACGATTCAAATATTTTCTACGGGGAGACCTTCTTCCCCTCCCCCACCCCCTGAGAAATCCCCCTTCCCTCTATTGGCACTTTGCGCCTCGGTTCACTCTTTACCACATGAGCAAATTTTAAGACTGGTATAATTTGAAAGCATTTGCAGACGACAAACTACATGTCATGGAAATTAGGAAATTTTCTTCGAAATGGTAAAAAAAATATTTTGGGAAAAGGAGAAAATCCTTGTTACCAGCAGTTTCTCCTTTTCCCACAATTTTTCAAAAGTCATTTTCCTTAGGGGTCGTTAAAAATCGGGGTTGTGTGCTAAAGGGTTAATATTTCGGTATTACTTTTGCGTACACTTTATTTTGGGCTATTTGAGGCCCTGCAGATTACATCCATCTTAAAACTTTGATATCAACAATTTCAGCTACACTGCTTCTTTTTAGAAAAGATTAAATGATATGTAAAAAAGATGTTTCCATTGTTAATTACAGGATTTCTAAACCCTTTCCCAAACAAGGCCTGGTTTTCACGTGTCTGCAGTACAAGTCTTTTGAAAACACTGTGGCAAAAAGGAGAAATTGCTCGTGACGAGCAATTTCTCCTTTTCCCACAGTGTTTTCTACCCTTTTTGAGACCTTTCTGCCATTTTCATCAAATTTAAAATTGTCGTCTGCAAACTCTTTCAATTTGGACCAGTCCAAAATTTGTCGTTTGGGAAAGGGTTAAGAAAAAGATCGCGATTTTTTTTTTATTTCTTGGGAAACTATTCAGTGTAATTGATCGGACAAAAAACACATTGTCTATAAGCAATAAGGGCTGTTGTCTCCAAGGGTATAACTTTGTTTTTCATGGGGAATAGCAAAACAGTTCAAATTGCTCATGATACTGCTTTCTATACCTGTTTCTTGAGAAGACCATTGGCAACATGTCAGTGAAACAAACAGCAAAGCTCTCGGTTCGTCTGGAGCGAAAGAGCAGCAGAGGCTCAAAGACTGCATTTTGAACATTCTGTTTTAAATGTACCCAAACCTCATTGGTGTGACTCTGGTAGAAACACACCCGTATTTTACTTTATATGAGCCGGACGAAAGATTGTTTCGTGTCGGGACCGACACAGTTGAAAAATATCGCAGAATGCAATTGAGCCATGCTCTGGCAAAAGCGACTTAATGCATCTCCGGGATGCATGATACCAAGCAAGCCATCACATAATTATGGATCCATAATAGCCACTTTCTTTTAATCATGAGGTAGACTTGTCCTTGAACATACGGATAATTGACCAATAGCGAAAAGTTTCGGCCCAGGTCAGCCTGCGCAGTCCGCGCAGGCTGACCTGAATCGATACTTTTCGCAGATGCATTAAGCTCCCCTATTCACAGAGCATGACTCATTTATAATAGTCTTAGCACATTTACACGTTTAGCTCTAAGAGGCAATTCATTTTGCCAGCACTGAAATGGTCGTTCTCAGTCTCTCCCTTTCCCACCAGACAAATTATCTCTTTGGCTTTGGATTTAAAAATTATGAACTATGCGCTGGAAAAAAAGGGTTAAATCATCTACGTGATGCATTATAGCAAGCGAAATGTCACATGATTATGGATCCATAAAATCTAGTTTGTCGAACAAACAACTCCATCATGAGGTAGAATGGTCTTCTGACACGCAGAAAATTTACAAATAGCAAAGGTTCCAACCATTGTCAGCCTGGACCAACGTACAGTCTCGCAAACCGGAAGCTGCAATCACTGTACACTCCATCTTCACTACGTGATCGTCACCTTGGCTTGCGAAGATGTGTACACCCAAAATCAGTTAGCTGCGGTGAACAAGTTCGCAAAAACAGGCTAGCAAAGGAGTTCTATTTGACAGAAACTCATCAAATGTATATCATTTGAAAGCTAGGATATTTTTCTACTCACATGTATTGCGATCTAGGCCAAAAAACCTGCGATTTTTGCACAGTAATGCCGAATCACTGTTTTTTGCTGTTGACATTTGCTTTAACCGCTAAACTTTTGTTTTCCATTCCTCTGAGGAGACTTTAACCCACTTTCTGATTAAGCACACAGATAAATAAATCATTCAACTCCACTTACAAACATCAATAATATAACTCAGTGTTTTTCCTTTTGAAATTATTCAACTTTAATTGAGGTAATATCAAAAGGTTGATCAGTTGCATCTGTAAGCAATCATTAGCAGCAAAGGTCGATATAAAATCTGTACGCCCAGCCGCAGTTATCTTAACAATGGCAAAGAGAAAAAGGCTTATGTATTATGCTAAAATAATAATAAAAAAATGAATTGATCGCAACTGCTATGAATGCATGTACTCTAATAATGCCGTATCAAGAACATAGCTCTCAGCAATAACAATTTATTTTAAGATTGAAAAAAAAAAAAAAGGAAAAAGCACTGAAGAATCTTATGGGCATTTGTAAGGGTCGATACTTTTTGTAGATGCTTTAAACTTCCTTTTCACAGAGCATGGCCCATATAAAGCTAGTCAGAGCAGGCAGTCGTTACACAGTCGACGGCTCAGAGGGTTCTGTTGGAGAGATATAGTTATGACGGCCGCGACGTTGCTGCAAAATAATGATTTATTAAAACAAACCTCAAAACTGCACAATCAGTTGTAAACTATCATTACTTGAGCTCTAGCAACCTCGACACACAAATAGCCGAGTGTTACACCCCTTTTCACTACAGGTATTTCAGCCCAACAGGCGAAAAGGGTCTTTTGCGAACAACGTAGGTCAAGACCAGACGGCGTGCAGTCTGATCCTGTGCTTATGATTAGTCAAGCCTATAAGATGTTTAAGTTCTTTTCAATAGATCGTATTTTCAGTCGTCGAAAAAGGTTAAGTTTATATGAGCCATGCTCTGGCAAAAGGTGGCTTAATGCATCTGCGTGATGCATTATTATCAAGCAAGTCAACATATAATCATGGATCCATAAAGAACATTTTATCTAACAACCGACTGCATCATAAGGTAGACTGGTCCACTGACATATAGAAAATTGATCTAGGTATATAGCGAAAACTTTCGGCCCAGGTCAGTCTGCGCGGACTGCGAAAACGCAGGCTGACCTGGTCGATACTTTTCGCAGATGCATTAAGTCCCTTTTTCACAGTGCGTGGCTTATATAAATTTGGCTCTGACAGAGTTAGTGTCTAAATATAGCCATGGAGTTAGTGCGCTGGATTGACCAATCAGATTTTGGATCAGATTTGTATCCTAGTGTAGATGATATTCACCATTTCATTTGCCAATTTTTTACAATAGAAAAAAATAGTGAGCTTAATTCAGCATATCTTAATTACGATATTTGGGAGCTGGGCCATGAGTCTAGTATAGGAAAATTCTGGTGTATTCGGGTGGGTAGGGCGTTGATCTCCCCAATCAAAGGTCTCGGGTTTGAATCCAATGATAAGCGGGGTCAGCCTTTGGAACTACCCACATCATGGCGGAAGTAGCGGTTATGGTTCCCAGGAAACACTTGTAGCGGGTGATTAATAAGTTCTAAGAACTCGTGTCACAAACGATGTAAAAATAAATGAGCCATACTCTGGCAAAAGGGTGGCTTAACCCTTTACCCCACAATGCCGCCTTTTAACGACCCTGGGATAGAAGCCTTTTGAAAACATCGTGGGAAAAGGAGAAAATGCTGGTAACCAGCATTTTCTCCTTTTCCCACAGTGTTTTCTACCATATCAAAGAAAGATTGCACAATTTGAGCCACAATGAAATTGTCGTCTGCAAATGCTTTCAAATTGGATAAGCAATGGCTAAAATTTTGTCGTCTGGTAAAGGATTAATACATCTCTGTGATCCATGATACCATGCAAGTCATCATATAATTGTCGATCCATAAAATCCATTTCCTCTTACAACTAACTGAAGCATGAGATACACTGGTCCTTTGAAATGCAGAAAACTGATCAAAAGCAAAAAAGTTTCGGTTCAGGTCAGCCTGCGCGGACTGCGCAGGCTGACCTGGGTCGATATTGCTTGCAGATGCATTAAGCCCCCTTTTCACAGAGTATGGCTCAAATAGGTTGAGACTAATACTTCCTGGGTCTGTATTCACCAACTATTCTTAAGAATATTCTTAGTCTTATTCTTCAAAATTTTCCACATTTGAAAGTAACACAACTCCTGATTGGCTAAACCAAATGGTTTATCCAATCAGGAGTTGTGTTACTTTCAAATGTAGAAAATTCTGGAGAACAAGACAAAGAACGTTCTTAAGAATGGTTGGTGAATACGGACCCTGGATACAGAAGATTTTGGGAGTCACAGACCACTCGTAGAAATATCTTCGCGCATCATGGCAAATTATCTGGAGAATATGTTTTGTCACAAAACTTCTTTTCTGTCTTTGTCTCATTCCTGCGGACTAATGATTTCAAGTTGCACGAGAAAAGTAAATTCATCAAACAAATTGCTGAGTAATTACAAATGCCCCTGTCAGCGTTATAAACATGTTTTTAACGTTAATACTGGGTACCAACTTCATCAAATAGACATGTGGTGGCCATACTCCTGCACATGTAGTTTCAAGTCGATTATGGCAAGAGTATCTCACATATAATGGACAGTGTAGATCCAAGGGTAGACGGCATGTTCTGTGTTGTTTGATCTTGATCTATACTATCCACAAAAGCGTTCACAGTTTTCCCCAGTATCAAAAGGGTTAATGTACATCGCCCAGAGATCCTCACGCGACCGTATACAGAACAGTACTCACTAATTAGTCAACATGTTCACAGAAATCGAATAGTATATGTTAAAACCGATAGACTTCATATAGAATTTTTGACAAAGTTCCAAATCTTTTCAAAGCGACGAGTAGAAAAATTCAAAGACTGAGAGTGTGGACCAACAAACTCGCTCTATCAAAACTAGAGATAGTCTGTCTTATAACAATGTGAAAATTCCACAAATTTAACGCCATGAACATTTTTCCCATATGTCACAATGTGAACAGAGAATTGTCGGCAGTATGTGTCGTAGAACATTTCTTAACCCTTAGGCTGCTAAGCGCGACTCACTCACCTTCTGCAGACAGCGTAGATCAAGATCAGACTGCACAGAACGTGCAGCCTGATCTTTGGATCTACACTGTCCAACACGGTATTTTTCCTTGGTGAAATCAACTTTTAAATCGCATTATTTGTGGTTTTACTATTGAGCAGAAATTTTCGTTTCATTAATTTAGCAGGATAAGGGTTAAGAAAAGGGACGCAAAGCTAATGAAGCACGTGATCGTCAGGGTCATTGTCAAACAGGCCAGCTGGTCGATCTTTTAGAATGACAGAATCAAAATACCATCATTTCACGAACATGTGAAAATTCGGAAAAAAAAAAGTTAATGTTGTCGAAGTAATGGCAGGCATAAATGTGTCTTGAGAAAACAGTCGGGGGGGGGGGGGGGTTGTCTGATTGATTGTCATCATCCATATCGTCAAAGTCTTTATCATCATCAACATCATTAAATGAGTATTTAACCCTTTACCAGACGACAAAATTATAGCCTGGCCCAAATTGAAAGCATTCGCAGACGACAATTTCAGTGTGGATCAAATGGTGTAATTTTTCTTTGAAAGATTGGAAAACATTTTGGGAAAAGGAGAAAATTCTGGTTACCGGCATTTTCTTCTTTTTCCACAATGTTTTCAAAAAGGAGTCTTTCCAAGGTTGTTAAAAGGCGGCATCGTGCAGTAAAGGTTTAAGACGTAATATTTTATTGTAAAGCAAATGCTTAAATGTATTGTAATTGGAAAAAATCTGGGTTGAAGTTTTTTTTTGTTTTGTTTAAAGAAATAGTATTAAAACATCTTCAATTGTCTGCAGGAGTCCAAAGGCGCCATCAACGCTCATTACATGCCAAACTAATGGCTATTTAAAAGAACCTGGCAGGTGAAATGTTAAAATCAAAGAGCTCCATTTGATGAAAATTCCGTGTCTCTTACTACTCTTGTTGTCAACCCGCCATAGAATCCAAGTTTGAGGAGAAACTTACACAGAAACGGTCTGGGGCTAATGTCAATCTGTAGTTAATAAACCCTTAGGGTGCTTAATAGAATATCAGACAAGCGAAGACGATACACGGTTTCAGTACGACTTAAATAAACTTCCATGATCAAAATTAATAACGGGTTAATAATGCACTACCGAAAATGTAGAGGCCAGTGGAAAAGTTTCTTTGTTTGAATGATCTGTTTCTTGTGCTGGATCAAAACTTTCTTAACAAGTAGCAAACAAAGAGTCACCCAATGCAAAACCTCCATTATTAGAGATAGTGCAAGTGGTAACCCTCAGGGCAATGTACGCGGCCCAGCACTGATCACAATACATGAGCCATGTTCTGTGAAAAGGGGGCTTAACGCATCTGCACTTGATATCGACCCATGTCAGCCTGGGCAGTCCGCGCAGACTGACAATGGTCGAAAATTTTTGCTATTGGTAAATTTTCTGCATGTCCAGGGATCACTCTTCCTCCAATTTCATTCAGTCGTTAGACTAAATTGATTTTATGGGTCCATAATTATGTGATGACTTGCTTGTGTATAGTGTATCACGGATATGCATTAAGCTACTTTTGCCAGAGCATGGCTCATTTATAAACGGTCTACATGACCTCATGACAAGCATTTTTAACAAAATCACTCATTTGATGGTGATGTTAAAATTTATATTCAAGTGCAAATAGCAAGTGAAATAAACAGCACTATCAAGAAAATCTGACAAAGCTTCAATAGTGGTCAGAAAAAAAAATGGTTATAGTTTAAAAAAAAATTAAAAACCGTCATCTTAGAAAAGAAGATCGATAACAGGCTGTCAGTTTAACCACTACGTTGTACAAGGTACCATTCGGCATATCTCGGGTGATCCGGTGAGGTACGGAATTGGCCGAGTTGTGACGAGTGACAAGCATTCGGCATACCTCGGGTGATCCGGTGATCAAATCCTTCATTTCTAATGAAACTATTTTCAATTCAAACACTTAACATACAAAAAAACAGTTTAAATGCTTTACCACACAATCCCAACTATATCAACTCTGAGAAAGAAACCTTTTGAAAACATTGTGGGAAAAGGACAAAATGACATGAACCATAGCAGCTGCTGTCCTGATGAATAATTCATTGAATATTTCTTTGTATATTTAATGTATTGGCATTTAACTAAACTACCTCAAACTGAAAAAAATAAAGCAGTTTCAGATGTAGATGTAGGTACGGAATCGGCCGAGTTGTGACGAGTGCAGTTTCAGTCAGATGTTAGATGTAGGTACGGAATCGGCCGAGTTGTGACGAGTGCCGCCAAAGGTCACTTAATTAACATAATAACAAATTTTCTCGTATCTTGCGAGAACCTGAACTTCCGGTAAGGTTGGTGTGAAAGGCGTGTGCAGATCTTTTTCTCTACAGTTTCGTAAGCAGAAAACGTTATAAAATCCAGTTTAAAGCCCGTTTACAATTTAGAAAACATCGCAATGCAAACATTGTAAACCGTGGAAGAAACAGTAAAATTGCATTTAATTCCTAGTTTTGGCTAATCGTTTGGCGTGTTCCGCCATTTTTGTTGACTGCTGCAAATGCATTCTTTCTCTTTCAACAGGATACACAGTCGAGACGCTTTGATCACTTACCCTGCTGCAACCATGACGGGAAAAGATGCACAAAATGGAGAAAACGAAGAAATGGAGACTGAGAAAAAGCCCGGTATCGTTAGAAGAAGTAAGAACAGTTTTTACTGAACAGTGGCTGGCTTTGTTGCAAGTCTCATGAATGAGATTTTTACGATGCGCCATTTCATACTTGGACACATTTGTGGTTCGCAAAGCCCTCTCAAGTCTATTGTGAATTATATGGTAGATATGTTATGGTGCTGTAATAACTTTTTTATCGTCAGTTTAATCTGCATTGCAGTGAAATGCACTTGTTATTATAGGTTGGAAGAAGATTCTGACCCAAGAAGATTCAGCCCAATGCAAAAAGTGGAGAGGGTTTGGACACAAGAAGACTCGGCCCACAGGGGAGAAGATTTGGCCCCCATTTTAGATTATGTTCATTGTATTGATATTGTTTTCACTTACTGTTACATAACAATTCGATACTACCTTCAGAGAACTTTAAAAATTTGTGACTGAAACTGCGTTTTTTTTTCAGTTTGAGGTAGTTCAGTTAAATGCCAATACATTAAATATATAAAGAAATATTCAATGAATTATTCATCAGGACAGCAGCTGCTATGGTTCATGTCATTTTGTCCTTTTCCCACAATGTTTTCAAAAGGTTTCTTTCTCAGAGTTGATATAGTTGGGATTGTGTGGTAAAGCATTTAAACTGTTTTTTTGTATGTTAAGTGTTTGAATTGAAAATAGTTTCATTAGAAATGAAGGTTTGTTGAAAACAGAAGTATCAGGTATGTTGGAGGAAGCTGGCTTAAGGTGATTAAAACTCACTCCTGAATGAAGTTACTTTCTGCAGAAAATTGAATGAATACATGCTGAGTGACTTTTCCATAACCTTTTTATATCTACTTTGGACGGAACACAAGATATTTGTCTTTTTTGAGTAGAAAAAGTGTGTATGTAGTCTTTGGCAATAAACTTTTTAATTGTCATTTCAGTTACGAAGATAACTTTCAGAATTGGCCCTATAAAGCAAGAAGATTTGTCAACACCAGAACTGAACAAGTTGATGGCGATGGCTCAAAAATTTGACATCACTTTTGATACCTTACCAATTTTAGACTCGGACCAATCAGACAAACTTGGGTAGGTTTACTGTCCCAGTGTGATCTGACTTGTAAACAAACCATTTCATAACAATGTACTGCAGGGTTCTCCCCAGAAAATTTGGAAGGCGTAGTGCTACTTTGTCGCGAAGATGTGTCCAAAAGATTTTGAAGGACACGTAAATATTGTTAAAAGAGGGATATATTTCAATTTTATATCAATCCTTGTCCTGCTAAATAAAATTCAGTTCCCAACTGTTTTTAATATTCAATGCATTTGTTATAATTTTGTACTGGAAAGATATTTTAAAATGCTAAAATGACAAGCAGGTAGTTTTGACTATGATTAGACTGCACACTATCATATGTTAAGGCTGATCTTTGTCTATGCTGCCTGCCAAAGCAGGAATATTTCGAGATCAGCAGGAGAAGGGTTAAGAAATAAACAAAGATATGGGGTATATTTTAGTCTTCAATTTATTCAGTTGTGTTGGGTCTTATTTCTAGACTAAAAATGTCTGATGGGTTAATTGCTTCCTTTTTGTGTTATTTCAATAGTCATTTGAAGAAAAATAGGATTTAAACTAAAGAATGTAATCAGTTATAAAATTTAAAAAAAATAACAAATTTATGATGCTACCTGGCCACATATTTTAACCTTTTACCACACAATCCCAAGTTTAACAAACTTGAAAAAAGAAGGCTTTTGAAAACATGGTGGGAAAAAGAAAAGATGCTGGTAACCAGCATTGTCTCCTTTTCCCACAATGTTTTCTTGCCTTCCAAAAACTAATTTCAATTTTTGACTCTCATTTGTCATCTGCAAATGCTTTCAAATTGGACTAGTCTAAAATTGTGTCATTTGGTTAAGAGTTAAATCATGTTTGTTAATCTCACATTTGTCCTTAACACAGTTTAATTCTACTGTTTTTTTCTTAAGACCAAACATTTACACATTCTTTTATGTCAAACTCATGTACTGATTTTCCTCCTAAAGAGACATTCAACAGACAGTTTTGAATATGGCCAGAATGGTTTTATCTCAAGTCTGTCTTTATCCTTTTCAGTGTAGAAAAACCTCTTTCACAGTCTGAAATATAATTTGAAATGTTTTCTTGTTAAATGAAAGTATTGAAAATTAAATCTGCAAAACTCGACAATTCTACCAATGATGTTCTGCAAAAGTCAAAATGCTACAATGATTCAACTCAAAGTGGTAACCAGCATTTTCTCCTTCTCCCACAATGTTTTCTACCCTATCAAAGAGAGAAATCATCACTTTAGCAACATTTAATCTGTCGTCTGCAAAAGCTTTCGATTTTGACAAGTCCAAAAATTTGTTGTTTGGTAAAGAGTTAAATGCCCTGTTTCCCTTGAATGAGGATTTAGCTTGATTAATGATTTAGCCTTCACCAAACAATCCCAAGTTTTAACAACCCTTTAGTTTAGAGAAAGCCTTTGAAAACATTTAAGGAAAAGGATAAAATGCTTCTACCAGTATCTTCCTCTTTTACCACAATGTTTTCTATCATATTAATTTCAGTTTTCACAATTTGAGCCACCTTTAATTTGTTGTCTGCAAACCCTTTAAAATTTATTTATAGAAAAATTTTGTGTGGTAAGGAGTTATGAAAAAATGTTCTTCAGGATCATGAATTTATAAATCCAATCTAAAGAGATACAGATAGTCAGTTCATTCATGAAATTAATTAGGTACGATTGATTGTAACAGAGCAATAAGCAGTAACTATAGATCAGAATGTACAGATGTGCAGACTGATCTTTGCTTGCAAAATCAACCAACCATTTAGAAATGTAGAATCAGGGCCTACAGTATTGACTAGGGGTGAAACAATACGGTAAAAAGCGTATTGCAATATATTGCAATACGGCTGACCCGTATTGCAATACGTATTGCAATATGCTGTATATGCTGACATTTAGCATATCTGACCACTTGTAGTCACTGTTAGGGTAGCATATACTCAAAAGGTGATGAAGAAAACTAGTACATGTGCTTGGAACTCTTCCATTCTTTCAAGATAATGAACTAAAAAGCAATTCTTTTGCATGAACAAATAAAAACAAACTGAAATTGACTAGTCTTTAACACTCGCTATCTTGACGATTTTCGTCTGCCATTTTTTTTTTTTCTTCAAGAGCGTACTTGTTTATATAAAAACCACCGCTACTATACCGAACTTCGGGAGCTCAACAGAGTAGACAGTGCGATGCACTAACTTACTCAGTTGCTTACTGTACTAACACTAATACTTTGCCGCTTAACTACCGGAAAACGCAAAAATAAGTGTAAGCAAAGTTATAAGAAATGAATAACATACAAACTCCGTTGATCCAAAAGCATTAAAGCTCGACAGTTATTTGGAGTTTGTGTCGTGAATTTTATGTGGTCATAGTTTTACCTAAACACCGGTGACACCGTCTGTGGAAAAAAATAAACAACTTTCGCTTTTGGAAATCTTTAGAACTGTAAGTTGAAAAACGATCGATTTCTGACAGAATTTTTGGGAAAACCGGACTTTCTGATGCAATTAAGAGAAGTTGACATATTGCAGAAATACCGATACGGTAAAATTCGAACCGGTTTCGGATTTTTTCTTTGAATAGACCGCGGTTAATCGGTAAACCGTTTCACCACTAGTATTGACCCACTAAAAATATCTAAGATCAGACTGAATTCTCACAATGAAAAGGACTGACAAAATAGGTTTGGTAATTCATTTTATACATAATCACTTAGCCTGTCAGATTGGAAGAAGGGCCTTTCACACAATTACAAAATTACGTCAAACAAATAAGGGCTACACATTTTCGGTGATTTATCACGGCATTCTCACCTTTATGTCTGGTATACATGGGATATAATGGGATGCTTACCTATCTACAGGCAGACTGGTTCATAATTTAACACCTTTCAAAGTAATCTCGGGAGTCTGTGGCTTCCGATTACCACAGATTAATAACTGTTTTTACGACCATCAGCTGGGAACCACGACAAATTAACTTCGTTCTAGTTTACGACCTGACATCCGGGTACCAATTTTACTTGAAATATTGCTTCCCTCTACCTGGTCAACGCTTGAGTGATTCTAGGGATGTGTATATGCTGTTTTATTACCCCTTATCGACAAAACAGCATGAGGGCCTCTAATTTACAGATTAATTAGGGTATTTGTCACTTTTGTCAAGGGTATAATAGTAAGGAGTATCGGACTTGCAAATCAAATAAGCTGTAGCGGCATTTCAAAGGCATATGGGAAAAAGGGTAAATCTTTTGAAGGTGTATCGGGCTGATACGCTATAAGGGCCTGGGGAGAACCCTGTACTGAATTATTAATAAGTGTCTCGGCCAAAAGATGGAGGGATATTGTTTTGTCATGTGTAATCTGTGTGATGTTGTTAGTATGTAGAAAAGCAGGGGGAATTCAGCTAAATACATTTGCTTAAGTTAAACTAGCTTTTCTAGTATTACATTATATTTCTTGTACTTGCAAGTCTAATGACTTTCAGCTGAATGTGCCAAAGACTTGATGAAGTTTTGGAAAGATTACCAGCATTTCTCCTTTTCCCACTGTTTTCGAAAGCCTTATTTCTACAGATGCTTGGGCCAGACAGTTCTGAGCCCCAGCAAAGTACTGGTGTAACCTTGGACAAAAGTGAATATGTGAGCTGTTGCCATGGTATGACTGAAATAATCTTGAAAGTGGTGTAAAATACCATTCATTCATACCTTAGGATGGTTAAAACATGGGATTGTTTAGCAAAGGGTTAAGCACATACAAAGATTCAAGTCTGTGTTGAATATAGTGAAAAAATTTTGTAATTACTTGTTTACAGATATGTGACGCTTCCCTTCGAAATACGAACTCAGGAGTACTTGTTGGTTCTGTATGACAGACTCTCCAATCTTAAACTGAATCCAGCCAGAGATGTGTCTGTAAAATTCCCAGAAGAGTTCAAGAAATATGTTGAAGGTACTGACTTAGGCTTCAGTTACCTTTGGTCTAATAGAAGTCTTGTGTTGTTGTATTAATGCTAGACTATTTTTACTGAGTTTTCTTTTGCTGAACAGCTTTGTAGTAGGATAAAAAGTTTTTTCGCTATACCAGCGTTTTTTCTCATAGTTTTGGGAACGGGTCCGAAACCAGGCAAATTGGGAAAAATGTGTCGTTTTCTATATAATTGGGAATTATTTTCTTGATGATTTTAGACACAGTCCTTGCATATCATTTACTACCATAATACAAGGGGTTAGCACAAAATTTGTTGTTGATATCAGGGTTGACATATAATGCCTGTTCATCTCTTATGATGGCTGGGTCTGCTTTTTTGGATTTAATTTTTTCAAACATAGCTTGTATTGACTTTTCACAGTGACTATCTTTATACTTGATGTACCTTTTTAGTGATTCCTGGTGAACATTGGACTCTTTGTGTGGTCACCAAGCATAGTTCCTGTAGTTATGAATGGGGAATCACTTGACCTTTTGTTAAGACCAACTCCAAACAGTTCACAGGTTTTACATAGATAACCGTTTTTGCTACAGCTGAAGTACAACCATTCAAAATTAGTTTCATATTTAGAGTCAAGTGTCATTTGCTTTTTAGTAAGAGGGAATACGGTAGAGGGACTGGGTTCTGGTGGATGGTCTATTTTAGAGGCAAACAGAGTTTCATTGCTGACAGTGGGATCAGGGTGGCAGGTAGATTCACACTGAATGGCCGACATAGCTTGCTCACCCTCAAAACTCGAGTCTGCTGTGAACGGGATAACTTGGGTACATCTAGTACTTGAAGTGTTTTGATCTCGATCTACGATTGCAGACCAGCGCTTACTTTCACTTTCCTCAGGCTTGTCAACCTCATCTTGGCTAGAATTATGACTTGGCCTCTTACAGATTAAGTCTGTTAACCTTTTACACCCTGTTGGTTTTAACTCTTTTCGGTAATATTTGCTGTTGGGGCTCATTTTCACGTTAATTTACCGTTCTCGTTTCTCCGCGAAATCACATGTCAGACCGAGCATGAAAAATCGCAATATTTTGGCGCCACAGAAACGAAGCGCCGTTCACTACCAAGTTCTCTGAACTAAATACACTGGACCCCGGCTTATATTAATTATAGAAAGCACACACCGCGACCAGTTGATCTAAAAGAAAAAAAAAAGGAAGTACATGTATTTGGGAAATTCAGGTTTTTTTTACCAATGACATCGCTGATAACTGGAATATATATATATATATATATATATAGCTATGGGAAATCCAAAAAATAGCCAACGACTTGGGGTCTTTCGTTTCGGGAATTTTTTAAACTGGATTTTCGGAAAAAAGGTCATTTTTTGGCATTGGGAACGGGTCCGTTTTACGGACCCATTCATAGGAGGAAAAAAAAAACATTGTATACTGTAGAAAACATTCAGTTTCTTTTGTGAAATTGGGTACATTAACCTGCACAATTTCAGTTTTTTTTTTGCCTAACTTATAGAGCTAAGATTGAGTACAATGAAGTCCAGTATTAAGTGATATTTTACCAAAACTGATTTAACTTTGTGATATTTAAAGTGTTTAACCCATGTCAGACTGCCCAGTTGGTGCATGCTGACATTGGTCAAAACTTTTTGCTATCTGTATATTATCTGCTTGCCAAAAGACCAGTCTTACCCAGAAAACAGCAGGTTTTTTGGCAAAATGGATCTTTGTGCAAGTATGTGCTTGGTATGATGCAATACGAAGATGCTTTAAACTATACTTTCAAGATTGCTGCTCATATTTATTCCATTAAGGATTAAAAAAGTATTACTAGTATAAAAAAAAATATATATATATGATAATTATTCTTTTACCATACATTCCTGAGTTTTAACGACCCCGAGATAAACACCTTCTGAAAACAATGTGAGGAAGAGGAGAAATACTGGCATGCAGCATTTTCTCCTTTTCCCACAATGCTTATTACCCTTTCAAAGACAAATCCTATCCTTCAAGCCACATTTGTTGTGTCGTCTGCAAATGCTTTCAGTTTGGACAAGTCCCAAATGTCATTTGGTAAGTGGTTGAAAAAGGAGCACCTTGAATGTACTGTTTAACCCTTTACCACACAATCCCAAGTTTTGATGATTGGGAAAGAAAGCTTTAGAAAACATTGTGGGAAAAGGAGAAAATGCTGGTGACCAGCATTTTCTCCTTTTCCCACAATGTTCTCTACTCAATCCAAAACGGAAATCATCGTTTTAGCAACATTTGTTGTCTGCAAATGCTTTCAATTTGGCCCAGTTCAAAAT
Organism: Tridacna gigas; assembly: GCA_945859785.2. Classification (NCBI taxonomy): domain Eukaryota; kingdom Metazoa; phylum Mollusca; class Bivalvia; order Cardiida; family Cardiidae; genus Tridacna; species Tridacna gigas. The sequence continues at coordinate 28,109,799 of OX244030.2, forward strand.
TTTGCTGTTTTGTAAAGAGTTAAAACACTCAATTTGAATTAGAATTTATAAAGTGAGATCAAGTAAGGGGTGGGAAAGTGTAATTGTGGAAATAACTTTTGGAATTGCAGAGGTTCGACAGGTTACAGCTGAACAGCGCAAACAGAAGTTGGAAGAAATGAAAAAGAAAGGTAAGTAGTCTTGATTCTCCTTTCAGGAATACTTTTACTCTTTACTGCATGGCAAATTTTTATTTAGAATCTTGCATATTAAAAGACTAAAAAGAGAATTCAAGTGTTTATCAAATGATAGCATAATTACGTCCTTGAATAGGTATAAAAGTATTTGTCCATGAATATGTCAAAACCATGGTAATCGGCATTTTCTCCTTTTCCCACAATGTTTTCAAAAGCCTTCTTTTTCAGAGTCATTGAAACTTGGGGTTGTGGGATAAAGGGTTGATAAACATACGACTGCAATATAATCTGTTTTGAGTGTTTTGAGCTCATCAATAGGAGGGTTGAATCTTTTTGCATCAGTGTTTTGCCTACCTTACAGTGGTAAAATTGTTATGTTCACTTATTGCTTACTTATACAAAGGATTACTTGGGATACTGTGTGTAAAACTTTCTTTATGGCTTATGTAAAATGCACAATAGGTTTTATAGTAACAGGTTAATGATGACAAAGGTGGTAGAATTCTTATGATTCATGTGCATCATTACATCTGCATGAAGTAATTGGTGAGATAAATTATGTTACTTGTCAATGAGTTTTCTACGAAAGAGTGTTGTGAAAAGTGCTGAAGACATTTTTAACTCAACTGCAGGTTGAAAATAGCTTTTAATATTGTGTCATAGTAAATATACTTTATTAATTGAATGACTCTTCTTTTCAGCTGATTATCGTAAAAGATCAGTCTATGCAACATTTGTAGACAAGGACACTGGTAAAGATAGCCTAAAGGAGAAATTTCCAGAGGCTAAGAGCGTTAATGTGTCCCAGTACAACTTTCAATGGTAAATCTTTGATCCTTCACTAATACGTTGACTGAATTTTGCACTCTCAGTCATCTTGTTTTTCCACTTGTGTAGATAATTTGTGGCTTTTTCATTTGAATGGTTTATATTCTGTATGCGATAGTCTTGTGTTCATTGCTTACAATCTCAATAGCTCACCCATAAAATTGTGTCCGGGTTTCAACAAGACTAAGGATCTGTAATGCATGGCGAAAGGACACGCCCATTGCTACCAATGGGAGTGAAACCTACTAGCTGGATTGTTAATGCTGTCTTAGCCTCTGAACCATGCAGAGAGTGAGCTGTTGAAATGAAGACATGAAAACAGTTTAACCAATAAGCTGCTTAGCACAACTCGAGGACCTTTTGTGGACAGTGTAAATCAAGATCAGACTGCACATTCTGTGCAGTCTGAATTATGTGATGTCTGATCTTGGATATACACTTCTGGATAAGGATATATTTATTCTCAAAGATTATTTTTGAAATAGCAAAATTTAGGTTTTCACTATCACCTCGAAAGTTTCATTTCACTTATTTAGCAGGATAAGGGTGAATTTGTTGATACCTTTTTCAGTTTAAATTGATTATGAAACAAATTCTACAACTTTAGTTATTGCAATAGTCTGGATGATCGCATCCAGGAAACCTTACTCAGTTACCATGTACTAGCACTACTCTTTATGGAATTCAGAACCTCATATGTGCCGTACCCCTGAGACAGTCTAACTTGATAAAAATTCGAGCTCATTTATTATCATCAGTGATTGGACTACTCACTCTGAATGTGGATGCGACAAGATAACTTAAGTACAAACTTGATAATAAAATCAATGCCATATGTAGAAAATCATTTGTGAAATTAATTTTCTCAACTCTTTGGCAGATAATACAGTTCTAGATTCATCTGAATATAGAGTTTATCAGTTGACAGATCTTGCTTTCCTGATGGGAGCTGTCTCTGAATGAGCAAGTAGCACTATGGAAAAAGGAGAAAACGTCTGTTACTTGAGTTTTTTTCTAAATCCTGTTACCACAGGGCATTGAAAAAATTGTTTAGTAAAGTGTCAGAGGATTGATTGTCTGCCTGATGATGGGGGGGGGGGAGAGAAAATGTATTATAACATAAATTGACTAATCACACAACTTCATACCCTAGTTTTGTTATGAATGGCTTGAAATCTTGCTCTGTTTTTGAGCTGACCAACTAATACCAAGTTTTAAAGACATTGAGAAAGAAGGCTTTTGAAAACAATGATTGTGGTTACCAGCATTTTCTCCTTTTCCCACAATGCTGCATGCCAATTCAAAGACAACTGCCATTAGGTACATCAAATCTCTCAACTGATAAATGCTATAATTTAGATTTGTGTTGTCTGGTAAAGAGTTGAGAAAATGAATCACAAAATTAGTATTCTATATATGGCAGTCATTTTATTTTCAAGGAAGTACTTAAGTTGTACTGGTGCATCCGTGTTCAGCTGGTGCATCCATGTTCATAGTGAATACTTTCAAAGACAGTTTCCACAATATGTAGCTTGTTGTCTGCAAATGCTTAGGATTTAGACAAGTCCACAATTTTGTTGTTTTGTAAAGGGTTGACCCTTAACCAAATAATCCCATTTTTAGCTTGGTAGTTTTCGAAGAAAATGTTGAGGTATTGCCATAGCCCTGGCGTTGTTGTCTGTGTCGTCATGCAAAAACTTTTACATTTTACAATATCTCTCTTATTACTGAAGATATTTGCATCAAACTTTGATAGGTTGTTAATTATCAAAAGGGTATCCTATTTTTACAGAGTTATGCCCCTTTTCAATTTTGAATTTTCACTGAAAGTCAAGCATCCACAGCTGAGCCTTGGCACCCGCATGCGGAACTCTTGTTTATTAAGAACCTTAGGGAAGAAGGCTTTGGAACACACTGTCGGTAAAGGAGCAACTGATGGTGACCAACAATTTCTTCTTTGCCTTGCAGTCTTTTCCACCATTTCAAATTTCATCATTTAAGCCACATTAAATTTGATAGGTTGTCTGGTAAGGCTATCACTTGGAACATGTCTAAAATTCTGTTTGCCAATACAGAGTTAAATGCTGTCTTCCCCTAAATATGACAATTTAAATTTCAGGTATGGTATTGTGGAATTTGAATCTCAGGAGAAAGCTCTTGAAGTAATGAAAGCTAACAACAATGAGATAGAAATTGAAGGAAACAAGGTGAAACTTGTCAGGACATCACCAAATCCAGGTTTGTTTACAATAAATATACATGTACTTGGGGTTGTGTCACGATAATGTCCAACACTAGACACTGACTGGCAGTATTGAATACAGACAAACAGTACTTTGACTCGTCAGCGGCTAAGTGTATCCTCATGCACTTCTGTATGCAGTCTTATTTGGATGTACATAGTCCAGTATAGTGAGGTTTTTAGCATTGAAATTAAAGGAACTTTAACCCTTTACTGCACAATCCCAAGTTTCAATGGTCCTGAGGAAGATCCCTTTGGAAAACATCATGGAAAAAGGAGAAAATGCTGGTGACCAGCAATTTCTTCTTTCACAATATTTTCTACTCCATCAAAGAGAGATTCTACAGTTTGAGCCACATTCAAATTGTCGTCTGCAAATGCTTTCAATTCGAACAAGTCTAAAATTTTGCCGTGTGGTAAAGCAGTAATATTTTGGGTTTTACAAGTTAATGAAAATTTTTGCTGGATTTCTTTTTTTAATTCATTTATTTAACAATTTAGGGGTTTAAGTAAATACCCAGCTTTTCATCTTGCCAATGTCTAGATGTCCTCTGATTCTTTGAAAGGAAAAAAAATAGAGATATATGGGAATATGTAGCTTTAAAATGGTCATTTTATCCAGGTTAGTATCTGGTTATGTTTAATGATGGAGATTGCTCTCCAATCCTTCTAATGTTAGAATCTTATCCCATAACAAAATTTCAGTTCAGTTTGTTGCAACATATTTTTCATTTTACGTTTTTGTGTTCTTAGATGATGAAAAAGAGAAAAAAGTTGAGATAGAGAAAAGTACCCCAGTGAAGCACAGAGCTCGACCACAGTCTGGAAAGCCTTTTAGAGGAGGAGGAGGAGGAGGTGGTTACAATAATCAAGGTCCCAAATCTTTACTCAGTCTGCCAGGAGGTGGTGGCGGCCGACAAGGGCAGTATGGACGAGGAGGTATCTACATGTTTACTTTATTGTTATCTTGAGTCTTTATCACACTGCAAAACTTTAGACTTCAATTTGGAAGTAAGACAAATTGATGACTTTTACAAGAGCAAGATTTTCAAGAAGTTTTGTGAATATGCTATGCAGGTCATTGTAAAATTTATTTTTGTTGCAATATGCAGGATTTTCCCTGACACACAAATCTGTGCATTTTGACGCATTTTAAACTCTGCCACTGCAGCAAGGAATGCAATTCAAGAAGGAAATTGACTAACATTGCATTTCAGCCGCAAAACTGATGGGAGCGATAAAACTACAGACTGCTTCTATATATTTTCAATCGATTGTGCATAACTATTCACTTTATTATCCAGCTGTACAGTGTCTGAGCTGCTCAAATTTTAGACTGTGCACACTTTTTCCAGTGTCGGCAGTTCTGATTTACACGTGCAAAATAATATGGGTAGTGCTTCATATTGCAGTCAAAGCTGATGAATTTTTCTAGCAAAGCATTGCTGTGGTTGGCTAAAGTAAAACCATTAAGCTCCAAAAATGATAGTCCTGAACAAGGACAAGTTATTCAAAAAAAAAAAAAACTGATCCAATCTGAGTATTTTCTGTGTTAAATGGCTCTCATATGAAAAATGGTTGCGCTAAGTCTTGGTCTTAGACATGGCCGTAAAATGAAATATAGTCCGTGTGAACCTCAACACTCAGCAGTGATGTGTACCTCTATTGGCATTGATTGGCAATTCGTTTTAATTCAGTGTTTAGACATGCTCACAAGTTCTTTGTACTACTAGATCTGTATACTTTAATAATCCAGACTAGATGTACTTGATGGTCTGACATTTTAGCAGTCGTCTAGATCTATAGATGAATAGTGAGGTGCCAGTGGTCATGAGGTAGATTGTCATCCTTGTTACCAGAAGGTCCTAAGTTCATTTCCCAGGAGCGGGTGTCAACTTTAGAAATGTTCATTCAGTGGTTGAAATTAGCGCTAGCCTGACAGCAAAAAAGGAGCGGACTTTCTCTCAGGCTTGTAAAAATTCATAATTTACTAGCGCGATGGGCATACAAAATGCAGAAAATTGATTCTTCTTTCATTTTCATTTTGAGCTGCCTGTATTATTAGTCCCCTACCGGCGAAGCCGAAGGGGACTTTAGGTTTGCACTCCGTCCATCAGTCTGTCCATCTGTCCGTCAGTCCGGCAATTCAGTTTTCCGGACTTTTTTTCTAAACGCTGGTACATATTGAGCTGAGTTTTGGTGTGTAAGTCACCCACCATCACTTACAGATCAAGTTCGACTTTCGTTCCGGTCCACTGGTTTTTCACGGATTTACGGGCCTTGGACTTACAAAATTTCACTGATAAATCCGTTTTCCGGACTTTTTTCCTAAACGCTGGTAGGTATTGATCTCAGATTTGCTGTGTAACTCAACCACCATTACTTACAGATTAAGTTCGACTTTCGTTCTGGTCCACTGGTTTTTCACAGATTTACGGACCTTGGACTTACAAAATTTCACTGATAAATCAGTTTACTGGACTTTTTTCCTAAACGCTGGTAGGTATTGATCTCAGATTTGCTGTGTAACTCAATCACCATGACTTACAGATCAAGTTCGACTATCGATCCGGTCCACTGGTCTTTTCACGGATTTACGGGCCTTGAGAAAAGTCGATTGAAAACCCTGAATAACAAATTGTTCAGAAGAACAATTGAACCTATGTTTGTTTCCTTCCTGTCTACATTATGATCAATCATTATCACCAATATCTGATCTTTCTTCCTCAAATTTTCTTCAGTGTGGAATAATTTGAAAAGCAGCTTACAAAATAAAGCGGTAAATGATGGGTCAATGTTCACTGACTGACAGTATAGTGAGATGTTAAATTTGCATCTGTTTATTCCAGGTTATGGTGGAGGAGGTGGAGGATTTAGAAATGTAAGTTCTCATCAATGTTTTTCCTCATCTTAACCCTTTACCAGATGACAATATTTCAGACTGCCAATATTTCAGAAAGCATTTGCAGACGACAATTTGAATGTGGCCCAAATGACGAAAGTTGTCCTTGAGAGGGTAGAAAACATGGTAGGAAAGGGAGAAAATGCTGGTTACCAGCATTTTCTCCTTTTCCTACAATGCTTTCAACAGGCCGCTTTCTCAGGATTGTTAAAATGCAGGATTGTGTGGTAAAGGGGTTAAAATCTGTATCCTGTGAGTAGAATTGTTCACTTATTATACAATTAAGCTAATATGGTACTGGTTGTATGGGATTTTCCTTTAGCAATGTACCTCAGGGCTCCAGTATGGTTTTTATGAAAAACCAGGAAAGACATGAGAAGTTAACTGTCACCATGATTACTGAAATACAGTTGATCCTTGATCATTTAAGCTTTTTATTTGAATCTGAAACTCCTGGTCCAGAAATATCTTGTAGGAGATGAATTTAATCTCACTGCTTTAAACAGTTTGTAGGGAAAGCAGACATTCTGAACTTAAAGGTCAGGAACCCAAACTCAGCCAGTACTCTGCTGAGACCATGATTCTCAGACAATACCCCTACAGATATGATAGATAGAAAGTGTTTGATAGAAATAGGCCTTGATGGGACATTTAATGCATGTTGGAAATCACAGCATACAACCCTGTTCGATTGGTTGATGTTAGCGCATAACTACAGATAGTTTCATGTTTTATGATACTGCCAGTGTATGTTTCTTCTACAAAGCATAATTATGCTTTTTCGAAAGCCAGTTATTAGATTGTTATGTTTTTAGCAGAAAAAAAATATAGTTTTTAGCTCCACTGGCCGAAGGCCTCGTGTCCGTCCTGTGTGTGTCCATGCGTGCATGTGTCTGTGTGTGTGTGTGCGTTAACTTTTATTTCAAACATCTCTTCTCTGGAACTACCCATCAGATCTTAATGAAACTTCACAGAAATGATCCTGGCATGGCCCTCTTCAGAAACTCTTCAAAGAATTTGATTCCTATCAAAACTGGTTGCCGTGGCAACTAAACTGAAAAATATTGGAAATCTTTAAAATCTTTTTGTCCAAAACCATAAGGCCTGGGGTTACCAAATTTGGCATGTACCTTTATCTTATGGACCTCTACAAAAACTCTTCAAATTATAGCCACGGGTTCAAATTGGCCCTGCCCCTGGGGTCACAAGTTTTACATAGGTTTATATCGTGAAAACTTTAAAAATCTTCTTGTCATAAACCTCTACAAAAACTCATCAAATTATAGCCCCATTCAAAATTGGCCCCATCACAAGGGTCACAAGTTTTACTTAAGTTTATATAGTGAGAACTTAATATCTTCTTGCACAAAAACATATGGCCTAGGGCTACCAAATGTGGCATGTAGCTTCATCTAATGGACCTCTACAAAAATTGTTGAAATTATAGCCCTGGGGTCAAAATTGGCCCTAAGTTTTACATAGGTTTGTATAGTGAAAGCTTCAAATATCTTCTTGTCCTAAACCATTTGACCTAAAGCTAACCAGATTTTGCATGTTGCTTTGTCTAAGAACAAAAACTCTTCAAATTATAGCCTGGAGGTCAGAATTTGCCCCACCCTAGAGGTCACAAGTTTTATATAGGTTTATGTAGTGAAAATTTTTTATATCTTCTTATGGAACACCTGAGCTGTCTGATATATTGATATTTCATGACACTCAGATATCTTTCCGTTATACAAAGGTATAATTTTAACATATAAGCACAAAATGGTTTTGGGATGAAGGCAAGTGTTTACAATGTTCGGCACATTTGCCTCAATGCGAAGGTATAAAGCCCTTTTTTTTAACAGAAACTCTTCTTTTATGTAGACATACTGATATTACATAAACTACAACATATATAACATGCACATAAAAATGTATTATATAAAGGTATATTTCCAATATACACAGGCAAACCATCATATTCATACATAATGATATTACACAAAGTATATATATGTATATATAACATGCACATAAAAAAATGCTGTATAAAGGTATATTTCCAATATGCACAGGCAAACCATCGTATTGTTACGGTAAAATTCAGTGCTTCTCGCATGAACGTAAAAGGTCGATGCATGTGGCTATCTTATGTGAAGGTAAAACAACTTTATATAAAGTGACGTTCACTCACTCAAGCGCTTGCTGTGCAGCAAGCACTTGCTAATGGATTTTACTACTAAATGATAGAAAGCGAGAAATGCCTGCAAATCATTATAAAATCGGCAACATTTAAAGGTTTTATTCCAAGGAACAAAATATTATGTGAAATGTACCATATATGAAGCATACTTTATTAGAATTTCACTGCTAGAATGACTTGAAGTGAATTGGAAATAGCAATAATGAATAAGCCGTGCTCTGTGAAAAGAGGGCTTAATGCGTCTGCATAAAGTATTGCCTCAAGTCAACCTGCGCAGTGCATGAAAGCTGACATGGGTCAAAATCTTTTTCTTTTGATCAATTTTCGGCATGTCAGCGGACCAGTCTACCTCATGATTCAGTTGATCGTCAGACAAAATGAATTTTATGGATCCGTAATTTTCTGATGACTTACTTGGTATAAATGCATCACAGAGATGCATTAAGCCCTCTTTTGCCTGAGCATGGTTCATATATGGTTTAACGATGCTTAGATTTAAATAGTTGAAGACCGTAACAAATTAAAATGATTTTTTAAACCTTTTTAAATGGACTAATTGATCTAAATGAAACGTTTACTGATCAAATGACACTTTCCAAATGTATTGTCACTGTGCTTGAAATAGCATCATTTCTTTTCTAAAATATGAAACGAATACTAACTTTCATTTATGTTTTTTCTTTTTTTTTTTTTTTAATTCATTCATTTCCTCCATGTGTATGACAGAGCCCCGTAGCTCTGTCAGTAACATACTGAAGCTGACACAAGGCGTCGCAGGTTCGAACCGCCAGGCTTGGCCAATTTCAGGCTTTCCAAGGGTTTATCATTTTCAATCAACAGGATTCATTTGTCTCTTGTTGCTGATCAATTTTTCGACGATAGTTACGCTAATTATTCGAACATAGTTTGTAGTATTTCTGATAGTGATCATCCATGCTTTTTGAAATGTGACGGAACTTAACATGAAAGTTAGTGATAATTTTACCTTCATTTACAATGCTAAAATTCAATTAAGGAGAAATTACTCAATGCATTGTTATCAAGTTGTACCACATTTTGTGATTTTGTACCACTGAAATAAGAATAATGGGGGAAGGGACAGACGGTCAGACACAGACAGACAGATCAAAAGACAGAAGAGAGGGATAGGACAGACAGACACACAAACACACAGACAGACAGACACACTAACAGACACTCAGACAGACAGACAGACAAATAAATTGATTGAATCGATGAATAGTGTTGAATGCCGCTTTAAACATTATTTAAGTCATATCAAGGCAATAGCTCGCTTATTGATGTATATCCTGGGTTACACCAGTGCTAGGCTGTGGCTCTGAAGTGTCTTGCCCAAGGTTACTCCCATGAAAATCCAAGCGCTTACATTGAGGCTTGAAACCTGTACCTCCCGATTGCAAATCCCACACTTTACCACTGAGCCACACAGGATTAAGACAGACAAGGAGAGACAGGGAGGGGACAGACAATAAGTCGGACAGGGACAGACAGACAGACGGGCATAGTGATTGACTGACAGACAATTTGATAGAATTTTTAATACTGTATAGATTTAAATTTTCCAGGAATCTGAGCGAAAGTATAAACTTTACAAGGGGTGTCATACGAACGTGACATTTGATTGACACGAACATTGTATGATTTGCATGCATACTATTTGTACTTGGTCATTTGTACTTAGGCTGGGTTTTAGTGCGAAACTAGAACAGTGTTACAGTAAAAATCTCCACGTAAAAAGAATCTACTTTATATAATGATGTTTTCACTGCATATAAAGAAAAGATACCCATATGTATTGATTTTTTACGTCCATGTAATGACGGGTACACTCTACTGTATAAGTTTGAGACTTTTACCATAGATTTTGTGCGTATATTGGAAATTTGCCTTCATATGTCTAAATTTTGCCTTAATGTAATTGAAAACCTACAGTATAAGTCAAAACTTTGTGCACATTATCAGAAGTTTTGAGTTTAAGCGTTGTTATTTCATGTACATGTATAAAAGTTTCACCTATGTATAAAGCTATTGTATTCTTATATCATTTCTGTATTTCGGCATTTAGTATGTTATTGCCTTCATCCAAAGGACTGTGCCTTTGCGTCATAAACTTCTACCTTTTGAAAATTATTTTAAACAATATGTAATTAATTGTTTGCCTTATCGACATATTCTTTATGTCCATGTGGGAGATGTTACAGTTTATGTAATAGTGGCATGTGTTTATAAATGAAGAAATTATGTTTCAAATATGGCCTCATTTCTGCACATACAGACCTAAATGCTGCACATTGTAAACATTTGCCTTCATCCCAAACTATTTCATGTACGTATGAAATTGTATCTTTATATAATAGAATGATATCTTAATATCACGAAATCTCGCTGTATCAGACAGCTCATGCGTTCCATATCTTCTTGTCGTAAACCATATGGCCTAGGCAGGGCTTGAAAATTTGTTCAAGACCCACTTGTCCTGCAGGGCTAGTGGATTGAAAAATTTACTTGTCCTTTATAATTTTTACTTGTCCTATATGAACATTTAAAAACAGATGATTTAAACTTACTACTGTTTATTTACAAATTACATGATGTTTCTTCAATTTTTTGTGTTCTAATAAAATTATTCAGTCTCTTTGTCTGAACTATCCTGATTTTGTACTCTAGGTCTTGGCCCAGAACAAATGTGACCTCTCAAATGTGTATTTCTTGTCCGAATCCACTGCAAAATACTCTCTGTAGGGTCAAATGCTTCTAATGTTGGGCCATCTACATTTAATACTCAAAAAATCTGAGGCTGCATTTAAAAGCCTTTTCCTTTTGGTGTTGACATATTCTTTTTGTGCCATTTTATGTTTACATTGCTTTTCATCGTTGCACCCCCCCTTCCCTGTTTAGTCGAGTCTTTTCCACCAAAAAAGCTTCTGATATCACAGTGCTCCAGATAATTTTCAATGTCATCAGTACAGTACTGATGAAAATCAAGATTAATCAGTACCAGCATATGGGGATCAGTACCAACATTTGGTTAACGAGACTGATTAAAGTCAGAATTGGTTTTCTTGCATTTGATTTTATATAAGCATTGCTGTAAAACTACATAACATTTTACCTAGTAACAGTATGATGTTTACTGTACAAAGTGTAAAGCAGGTTTGTAGAAACAAATATGCAACTCATGATCTTTTTTTGAAGCGATCTTTTTTTCATGCTATTTAATTTTTGGAAAAATATTTGTGCAGGATTTGACATAAATTTGTCAAATAGGGTCGCAAATAACTTAAAAACCTGTAATTTTACGCTAGAAAAGCAGATATCATAAATAGACATTTTTTCTAACTTGGCCCAAATTGGCATCACTGGCAATCAACAGAGAGCCCATCTGGGTGCATGCGCTTTTTGCTTCATATTTTTTTTTGTGATTATTCAATTTAGAGCGTGAATTATTGCACATTTATACATAAATGGGAACAGTGCTTAAGTCTTGGCCAGTCTGATTTTATCTTTCAACGATTCTCAGTTTTGTTAGGATTATTTGGTTCTGGAGATGGATGAAATAACCTAGCCAGACGTTTCTGTGTATTCCCTGACTTTTTCGAAGCGCAAACTATTCATTTGGAACATACATGAACATAGTACGATTATCATTTGGAACATACATGAACATAGTACGATTATCCACTGGTCCCACACCGTAATCGATAAAAACTTGACTAAAGCCGAGATGCAGGGTCTAATTCCGGTCCGAGTTGATTTTCCCTTTTTATTTAACAGGTAAAAATTGGAAAATCGCTCGGCAGATATCTGAATGTTTGTCTGAGAAAGAGTAAGCTCCCTTTCATTGTGTACAGATTCGTACCCTATATTTTACGTACCTGGAAAAATGTTCCGTATTGAGTACGGAATTTTGTAAAAAAAGATGCGTAACAATCAGGTCGTCATCCGTAAATTACGTGAATACGGACCTTATCTGGAGCACTGGATATCAGCCATGACAAAATTTTTTGCAGACGCTCACCTAGTCATCAATTTATTTACATAGCAACAAATGGGTATGACTAAAACGTCAGTGGACTTCCTCATAAAAAAATCGGGAAAATGTTAACACTTTAAGTTCCTTAGAAAACACACATTTTTAATTATTCTATTAATGGAAATGACTAAATTTCAATTTTAAACATTGAATTTGACTTGGTTTACATTTCAACTCGGTAATTTTTTGACATGCCTTTATTTCTATTAAAAAGATGATGTGGGACGGCCACTGTGATTTATACCGATTCAATCATGATTTTCTTCATGTGGATGTTTGACTGCCTTGAATTAAGCGCTGATTACTACCCTGAATTGAGTAACTTTGGAAGTTGACTTGCAGTCACTTAAAATATTGAGTTACGGTAATCCTTTACCAAACAATTCCTGGTTTTCATGACCTTTGGAAAGAAGACTTTTGAAAACAATGTGGGAAAAGGAGAAAATGCTGATAACCAGCATTTTCTTCTTTTTCAAAAATGTTTTCTACCCTATCAGAGAGCTTAAGCTCATTTGTAACAACTTTGAATCTGTTGTCTGCAGATGTTTTGAATTTGAAAGAGTCTAAAATTTGTCGTTTGGGAAAGGGTTAACTATTATGCTGGAGTTTGATCCTGATCATCAGGCTTAATCTTAATTGAAAGGTTGCTTAGAATTTCCTACTCGTCCAATAGGACGACCAATTGCAATTTGCTACTCGTCTTAACCCAGAACTCGCTCGTCATGACGAGCAGAATTTTCAAGCCCTGCTAGGGCTACTAAATTCTGCCTGTAGCTTCAACTAATGGACCTCTACAAAAAACTGTGGCCAAAATTGGCCCTAACCTGCAGGTCACACGTTTTATATAAGCTTATATAGTGAAAACTTTGAAAGACTTCTTGTCCTAAACCATATGGCCTTATACCAGTTACAGCCTCAATGTCAAAACTCGTCCAGTGGAGCGATACAGGGCCATCCTGGCCCTCTTGTTATGCTTTCTTCCCTTTTCTCTAATGCATGTGTTCATTAGATTTTTCCCCTGAAGGTTGAATGTTGCATATAATTTCTATTTTCCAGATGGGTGGTGGCAGCAGGTAAGTTCAAGTACTAATTATTACACGTTTGGGACAAGGGCACATTCTCACCATTCATTACAAATGAGCCATGCTGTGTGAAAAGTGGACTTAATGTGCCTTCAAAAAGTATTGACCCAGGTTGGCACAGTCCACGCAGGCCGACCTGGGCCAAAACTTCTTGCTATTGGTCAATTTTCTGCAAGTCTGGTTGAAGTTATGATTCAGTCGGTTGCTAGTCAAAATGAATTTTATAGATTTATAATGTGATGACTAGCTTGGTATCATGCATCGAAACATTCTTTGAATGCCATAGAAATGTACAGATTTTTATCTCTTTCAGCTAAACAAGTGAATGGTATAGATCCAAGATCAGACTGCATGTCCTGTGCAGTCTGATCTTGATCCACAACAGCACCTGTTTGGCCTATGGCTCTCAAAAATTTCAGAACCAGGTTCAGTATTAGTCTGAAACAGCCCTTTGAATCTTAACCCTTTCCCAAACGACAAATTTTGGACTGGTCCAAATTGAAAGAGTTTGCAGACGACAATTTTAAATTTGATGAAAATGGCAGAAAGTTCTCAAAAAGGGTAGAAAACACTGGGGGAAAAGGAGAAATTGCTCGTTACGAGCAATTTCTCCTTTTCCCACAGTGTTTTCAAAAGACTTGTACTGCAGACACGTGAAAACAAGGGCTTGTTTGGGAAAGGGTTAATGCATAGTTCATCTTAGGCAGGCTTAAACAGTTCCATTTCAAGTGATAAAGCTGCCCTATCAAAACAATACTTTGGTTTTAACTCTTAAAAACAGGATCCCTTGTTCTAATAACCCAGAGGAAAAAGACTTGAAAATGTATTCCGAGAAAAGGGAAAAAATTTAAGGATCCGAGGACATTTTCTACCATTTCATTGACAACAGATTAATGTGACACAAATGACTGAATAAGTCTTGAAAAATGGAATGAAATGAAACGGTTGCTTATAGTAAGCAAGTACTCCTTCTACAACATTTTCCATGCTGTTGAAATACAATACTTTCATTTCCTTCTAATTTTAGTCTTTTGTACAATTTTAAGGTTTAAAGTTATTTAACTCTTTACCGAACAGTCCCGGGTTTTAACCACCCTGAAGAAGAAGCCTTTTGAAAATATTGTAAGAAAACGAGAAAATGCTGGTAATCAGCATTTTCTCCTGTTCTTACAAAATTTTCTAACTTTTCAGAAACAAATTTAATCTTTTGGGGCACATATAGTTTGTCATCTGCAAATGCTTTCAGTTTGGACCAGTCTAACATTTTGTTGTGTGGTAAAGAGTTAAGTAGTACATTATGAAGTATTGCATGTTGGGGTATTTCATATATCAATGTGTTTGTACTATGTACAGGTATCAAGATTATGGTGGCGACTATGGTGGCGGATATGGTCGTAACCAAAATTACAACCAGGGGAATTTCAGTGCAGGCAACAAGAGAAAATCGGACTATTCTGACTTTGGTGGAGGGTCTGCCAAAAGACAGTTTATGAATCAAAGAGGTGAGTATTTGATAGGAGCCTGAACTGTTTACCATACAACAAAATTTTTATATTAGTCCAAATTGAAAGCATTTGCAGAGGACATATTTAATGTATCTCAAATAATTGAATTTGTTTCTGAAAGGGTAGAAAACACTGGGAAAAGGAAAAGATGCTGGTTACCAGCATTTTCTCCTTTTTCCACAATGTTTTCAGAGAGCTTCTTTCTTAGGGTCATTGAAAATGGGAATTTTGTGGTAATGGATTAACTGTTAAAGTTCTGACTGAAAAAGACATTTTTTACTTTCTAGGAAAGACCCAAATGCATTATGTATTTGAAAATTCGTGGCCGCTAAAAACTTTTTTTGACCAATTAATATTGGGCGGTAGGCTGAGATCGGAATGCACATTCAGATCTTGATGCGAATTGTCCATGAAAACATCTTTAGTTGCCAAGTGTTAAAATGAACTTTATAACCAAAGGAAACTTAACTGGACATATCCTAGGTTTTTGATAAAAACGTGAAATAAACATGTGTGATTTCAAAGCTGTTTAAGCCAAAATATCTGGGTGTAAATCCAAGATCAGACTGCACTGTCTTATCTTTCTGCAAATATTCAGCTAAAACCACCTGAAATTGCCCTTGTCATGCTTAAACTTAATTAGAAGTATGTGATGTCAAAGATTTATCTACAGCAACATCATATTTACATAATTTTGTAAGGCTTGTATGATTTTCATTTCAGGAGGGTACGGTGGTGGAGGCCGAGGCGGCGGTGGTGGTTGGAACAGATATTAATAACATGTATTTTATATGAACTAATTTCCTCTTGCAGCCGACCTTTTTATCTTGTAGTAAACCTTGTGGTGAAAGAGGCAACTGCTCTTAATGAGCAATTCCTTGTTTTGCAACATTGTTTACAGGTGTTTTTATATGTTAACCCATTACCAAATGACAAATTCTAGATTCGTCAAAATTGAAAACTTCTGCATACTACAAATACCATAGAGACCCAAATGACACAAAGTTCTTTGAATGGGTGGAAAACATTGTGGGAAAAGGACAAAATGCTGGTTACCAGCATTTTCTCCTTTTGCCTCAATGTTTTCGAAAGCCCTCTTCTTCAGGGTTGTCAAAATCCAGGATTGTGTGGTAAAGGGTTAAAACTCTCATGTTTATCCTCATTTCTCAAGGATGTTTGAATGCAAGCTCCTTTGTTAACAATATTTTCTAAAGCTTTCAACTGCAGAGGGGAAAATTCAGAAAATACTATATGATGTATTTTTAACTGATCTACAACACATTACAAGGACACTGAAGTCAAGGTCAAATTGTCACTGAAAAATTATACTAGTACAGGAGCTAGTAGAGCTCTGGAAACGTTACAAAAAAGCTTTAAGTTAAAAGTTTGGGAGTACTTGGGAGCTCTGCTCCCTGCTTCCAAACAAGGGCTTTTTGACTCAGTTGATCCCCTGGTCCATTTTTTTTTACTATTCTAAATATTTATAATGTCTTCGGTATATTGTAATCCAGCGTAGGAAGAAATTCTTTTTTGGAATGAAAAAACGAAGGAGCATTGTGTCTGTTTCAAATACTTAAAAAAAAAAAAAAACCACTCTAAATATGAGCAGAAATGTAAAATTTATACAGTAGATGAATAAAACAGTTAAAAAATTTTCGTAATTTTTCTATTATTTTCCGTATCAACAGGTATGTTAGTTTGAGTGTATAAGTAGTGTTTCCTACAATCTTTAGCTCTGCTGTTTGTGAAGGAAACATTGAGCTTTTGTTGTAGCCTTGGCATTGTTGTCTGCGTCGTCATGGAAAAGCTTGGACATTAATTAAAATTTTATGATATCTCTGCTATTACTGAAGATATTTACTTTGACAAGTTTTTCATTATCGAAAGGGGAACCTGTACAATAGGGGCAGATAACTATCAAAGTGTTTTTGACACGCTTATGCACTTGTCTGACTGAAAATGGCATAAAACACCATACAAACAAGCAACTCATTTTTTAATATGTTTTCTTGGTTTCACTCGTCCAAGGAATTGGCTCTTTTTTACATTGCCTTGCCTTGCCCAAGGACATTCCAACGAAAAAGCACAACAATCAGAATTAAACCCAGAACTCCAGATTACAGATCCATCATCCCTACCACTTGGTCATGCAGGACCCTTCTCCATGTGTGATGTCGATACAATCATCCATTTGTACAATTCAAGTGACGTCATTGATCTTACTTAAGGGTATACCTTTACCACATAGTCCCCTGACGAGGAATAGCTTTGGAAACATTATTGGAAAAGGAGAAAATGCTGGTAGCCAGCATTTTCTCGTTTTCCAACAATGTTTTCTACCTTTTTCAAAGATAGAAAATGTCTCTTGGGCTGCATTAATTTGTTGTCAGCAACTGCTTTCAATCAAATTCGTCGAGTCTTAAAATTTTGTAAATTTTTATAAAGTTATGTGATTTATGGGTCCTTTCTTCAATATTTCCACGGTTTGCTCTTCTCAACCTTGCCCCATTCGAAACTCCAGTGAGGGCTTGCCTATAGTGAATCCCCTCAAGACAATTTGTCCATGCAGTCTTCAACCCTAACACATTTTGCCAACTCGAATTTGACCCCCAAGACAACTTTAGGGCAAGTTTAGGGCAACTGCCCTGTACTAAAGACAACTCATTCGTTATCAATTCTTAACCAAGAAATATCTAGATTTACATAAATTGAACACATTTGCAGATGGCAAACTGAATGTGGCTTACATAATGAGATTTGCCATTGAAAGTGTAGAAAACGTGAGAAAAGAAAAGTGCTGGTTACTATACTGATACCAAGCCTTTTCACTCCGTCATAGAAACAAGATCGTTTGGAAAAAGCAGAAGATAAGTGACAGTAAATATCGTGAATTCTTGCCTTCCTTGATTTTTTTTGATGCGAGAATTATATGGTATAATCGCAGAAAAAAAAAGTGCAGCCCCCGTTTTTACGAGGTTTGAATTTCTGACGTGAATAATATGAAATGGGGAAGAAATTAGAATCCGGTCCCAGCATACGCCTACAAAAACCATTACTTACCGAGCTGTTTCAACCTCTGGTGAGAGGTATGAGACGAAGACTGCAAGCTGTTATCCACGCTTTAGGCAGAAGTACACATTATTTACAGATTGTGTGTGCCCATTCTCTGCATGTCACTTTCAGTCTGTCTTACAGTTCTGTTTCGACATTAAATTCCCAGTTTTTGCCATAATTGAATCCTTTTCATTTTTATTTAATTCAAATGCAGTATCGAAGCAAAAAGTAAATCCTACTTACCATAATGTCAAGGGGTACCTCAGTTCAGTCCACTTTATAGGCAAAGCCTGGTTTGTTTGTGTATGCAGCAGCCTGATTTTAATTGCTACCCCATTTCTTATTATCCACTTCAGAAAATCAAACCAATTAAAAAAAACTACAACAAAAAAAAAAAAAAAAAACCAGGGAGTGCAACTCCTTTTTTTACTATGTGTAGACGTAAAAACCAGTTGGAAAAATGCGACCACAGCGTGCTTTGCAAAGAGTGGGATACTGATGGCGAACAATTGATGAATTGCCATATTATGTTAAACTGTCATATGGAAGAGTTAAACTGGCAGCCTCTTGTCGATCTTCGTATCAACAAAATGTTACACCCAATGTTTACAAGTCGAGTTTCTGCCCGGTTCGAGATTTCGTGAGATAACACGAGACTTGGAAATTTAAATTATGATATCATTTATGCAGAGACATCTAGACCTTATCGATAAAGAATAAATTTCTTAGCGATTTTGATAAATTGATCTCGGTCAGAAAAAATATTGTCTGTCTTGAAAGTCTTAGCCAAAGAAATAATATTTTTCGGTTATTTTAAAAGAGAAATTACGGCATTCTGTTACGGGCTGTCTGATTGGTGGATTCTGTACATATGAAAAGCAATAGCTGCCCTCGATAAATTGGGTATTGCCTGTTGTCTATCGGACAGTTATGGTAGATACAACGGGTACCAGTTTGATTGAAGAGTTTGTTATTTCTTTAGCTTTTTGTCGTATAAGTTTTTAGCCCTTTTAGAACCAATACTTTAAGATGAATTTCTTACTTAAAAAAAAAATACCACTTTTGGCATGCCCTATGCTTTACTTGAGAACTGGCTGAATTTTGAAAATTTTCGTGGCCTAAGGGAGAAAACTCGTACAATACTGTCAGTCATGAATATCAACTAAAGTCGCCTCTCTTATAATTCCGCGGTCATTTAAAATGCCAAAATAAGACATACAATATAATAGGCTTCTAAGCGCGACTCGGGGTGCTTTTGCGGACATTGTAGATCAAGATCAGGCTGCACAAAATTTGCAGTCTGATCTGCCCGATACGGTATTTTCCCCCGCTGAAACAAACTTTGAAATCGCAATATGTAGAGTTTTACTATTGAGTGGAAATTTTCATTTGATTTATTTAGCAACATAATGGTTGACATAATGCAGACAGTCGATGTCGAAAAGAAATTTTGACCACTTACAAAGAATATTTAATATTTTATTTATCATACTTCGAGAGTATTAACCTCTTAGCTCTCGATTCTTTAGATCTAAAGAGGACAATTAAAAATGTCAATTATCAAATTAACGCATAACCATACAGAGGTCTTCCTTTCCTTTAAACTTTTCACTCAGCGGTTGCCCTAAGTTTGAAATAAAAATTTAAGAAGATACATATATGCCATGTTATGTGAAAAGGGGGCTTAACTCTACCACATAACAAAATTTTTGACCAGTCCAAATTGAAAGCGTTGGCTGACGACAAATAAAATGGGGTACAAACGGCTGTATCTGTATATGAGATGGTTAAAAACATTTTGGGAAAAGGAGAAAATGCTGGTTACCAGCATTTTCTTTTTTCCCACAATGTTTTCAAAAGCCTTCTTCTTCAGGGTCGTTAAAACTCGGGATAGTGTGGTAAAGAGTTAAAACAGGCAGACCTGGGCAGAAAACTTTTGCTATTGGACAATTTTCTGCATGTCGAAGGACCAGTTTACTGCATGATTCAGTCGATTGTTAGACAAAATGGACTTTATCGATCCATGATTATGTACTGACTTGCTTGGTGTCGTGCATCACAGAAAGTCCGCTTTTGCCAGACCATGGCTCATATAGATTTAGATAAAATGACGTAACACAAGCTAACTTAACAATAAAAGTGACTTAAAAATTGTTTACGATATCCAAAGTTAAGACTTTCGTCCGCCGTCATCATCGATGGGCAGGTTTACGATATTATCATGTCAATGAGCCATGCTCTGGCAAAAGGGCACTTAATGCATCTCCGTGATCCATGACACCAATCAAGCTATCACATAATCATGGATCCATAATAGCCACTTTTTTAACAACCTATTTCATAATGAGGTAGACTGGTCCTTGGACATGCATAAAATTGAGCGATAGCAAAAAGTTTCGACCTAGGTCAGCCTGCGCAGACTGTGCAGGCTGATCTGGATCAATACTTTTCGCAGATGGATCAAGCCCCTTTCTATAGAGCATGGCTCATTAATATTGAAGTGGCTTGAAGTAATTAATCTGCAGTAGCTTTAGCCTTTACCCATATCCGACTTTTATAGAGCGAGCCACTTTAAAAGGACTGAACAGGAGACCTAGTTAATTGAACTCCTAACTATTTCAAAGAAAGATTGATTGTAAAGCAAGTTGATAGACTGGTCAAATAACTACGATACCCGGATGAATGGAATTGCATAAATTGTAAATTATGGTTGTATTCAGCATGCAGGACCATCTGTTTCAGTCAATTTAATGTCATTTAATTTAGAGCCCAAGCATCAATTGGGAATACAATTTTTCGGAAGCCATAATCGTCTGTCTACAACATTGCACATACATGTATATATTTCGTCTTGTGTTTAGCGTAGAGCTACCTGCAAGGGAAATAAATCGTACAGTAATGAAATCTAAGACAGTGAGAGTTTTCTCCCTTAGACCACAGAACAAAGCTTAAAGGGAGGGCGACGGTGACTGTCGTTGAAATACTTATGGAATGAATTTTTTGACAAACAAAGAATTAAATGATTTCACCTTTTTATAAATATAAAAAAAAAAAAAAAAAAAGAATGCCATGAGGCATAAAAAAATACCAGTATGTAGCCATGATGATTACAAACACCCGAACCGAAATATGGATTACATTAGAGTGTATCTAGAACACTTCGTGATCAGGCTGTATTTACATATTTTCTGAACAGAGCGTCCATTTTAGATTTGGCTCATTTATCCAATCCCTATCTTTATTTTGCTGCATACTACATCTGAAAACACGGTGGAAAATAGAGAAATTGCATGTAACATGCAATTCCTCATTTTCCACAATATTTCTTCATTAATTCATGCACTAAGGATCTATACGCAGAAGTCTGAATTTTGTATAAGACTACGTAGTCATGATTGAGAGCAGGTTTAGAAATTAGATGTAAATACTAGAATTATTAAATACATGTTTGTGATTTGATTTACAACACTGTGTAGGACCGGAAGTGTGCAATGTTTGGAATTGTATGTGACTTGGGATTCTGTTCAGTAACGGTCTGTCACTTAGGTGTTCTGCGTTCACAGGGTAAGTCAAGCTGGTACTTTTTCATTTACACGTATTTTGATAGTTATCATAAAATATTGATTTCCAGATGCTTGTTTGCTATGTATTGACCATGTCAAGCACACGTATACTTATACGCTGTGAACCTTCCTTAGAGCAATGGGGATGCCTTGATCAGTCGAGTACATTCTTCCTCATCCTTCCTTAAAATAGCACGTTAAGAAAAGAAATTTGTACAGTCACTTGTAAGCGGTTGTGCAGTCGCCTGAGAGAGACAGAGAGATTATATCAACCGCTTATCGTGATTTGAAGGGTGACCAACTCTGTGCACGTCACAAAGTAAACGAATACACGTATTTCACAAATGATTAAAATCTGCACATGAGTTAAAAAAAAAAAACTTTCAATTTGCTTTTGACCTGCTTTTAAGAGACCACAAGACACGGAAGTAATTTATAAAACTGTGAATTTTCTGGCTATAAATACATACGCCACACACGGATAAAATAACATACACGACAGAAAAATAATCCGTATCTACACAGTGTCAAACACGGTTCCAAATATGGTATGATGTTCAAGTATCTCGCACGAGAACAATGTGCATAATGACCTGCGATTTTATTGGACAAATAAAATGTTAATAATTTGCCATATTTTGTCGTTGAACGTTGTAGACTTCTAGTAAATGAAACATATAGAGGATATTTGTTTTTTTCGGTGAAAGATCGAAATTTATTTCATCGAGTGAACATTATCGGTAATATTTTCACTCGTGGCGCGCAGCCACGAGTGAAAATGTTACCGATGATGTTCACTCGATGAAATAAATTTCGATCTTTCATCGAAAAAAACAAATATTCTATTTATTTCATGCTTTTAACGCCTTTTTTTTTGTCGAGACTGCCATAAAAATCAGTACAAACTCTCCGTGGTCGGTATTCTCACTGGTCGTACCCGTGTAATATCGAAAAATATTTTCACCGCTATTTCTTGATATCCTACCGGAAAGCATGAAATAATACGTTGTAGTAACTTTCCTGGTGTTAGTACTAGTATTTGCTTCTCGCTGCACAAGAAAATTTTGACATCTCGCTCGACCCTAGGTCTCGTGCGATATCAAATTTTCTCGCGCTGCAAGAATCAAATACCAGCACCAGGAAAGTTACTACAACATAATTATTTATATTCCATATGTACTCTCTCTCTCTCTCTCTCTCTCTCTCTGCCCTTATGCTTGCCAAGAAGTTCATTAATTCAACACAAACTTATTTTGACAAAACAACCAGCAGCTCTGCCCTTGTATACTTTGACATTTACTTCAAATTGTTCACATAAAACCTCCTCCGGCAGTGTATAAACCCAGGACTTATTTTTGATAATACACTAGTATATTATCAGTTTTTGGGTCCCGGTTCTGATCAGTTTTTAGTCGTAAAAGCGTGAAGCCTGAGAAACCAGCCACAGCAAGTGCCGGGATTTGTACTACTACGTCGTTTCGCGGGAAAATGACGTCATTGTCGCTAAGACGTATAAGCGTGGACAGTTTTTTTTTTTTATTTTCGTATTTAGAAAAAAACAAAACGAGAGGGCCATGATGGCCCTGGGTCGCTCACCTTAGTAGAGTGCCTTAAAGGTTTTTCTTTAATTTGACCATGTGACCTAGTTTTTGACCACAGGTGACCCAATTTCAAACTCATATTTCATGAAGACAAACATTCTGACCAATTTTCAAGTCAATTAAGCAAAAAATGTGGCCTCCAGTGCCCTACAGATATTTTTTTAAATTGACCTAGTGACCTAGATTATGACCCTAGGTGACCCAAATTTGAACTGGTCATTGACTATATCGAAAGAAAGATTTTTACCAATTTTCAAATCAAATGAATAATAAATGTGGCCTCTAGAGTGCCCACTAGCTATTTCTTTAATTTGACCAAGTGACCTAGTTTATGACCCCAGTTGACCCAAATTCAGACTCATGTGAGATTTTACAAAGACAAAGATTCTGACCAATTTTCACAGCAATTGAGCAAAGAATGTGGCCTCTAGAGTGCCCACAAGGTATTTCTTTATTTTGACCTAGTGACCTAGATTATGACCCCAGTTGATCCAAATTCAGACTCATCTGGTATTTTATCAAGACAAACATTCTGGCCAAATTTCAGGTCATTTGAGCAATAAATGTGGCCTCCAGAGTGCAAACAAGGTATTTCTTTAATTTGACCCAGTGAACTAGTTTATGACCCAAGTTGACCCAAATTAATCTTATGTCAGACTTTATAAAGACAAACTTTCTAACTAATTTTCAAGGCAATTGAGCAAATAATGTGGCCTCGAGAGTGCCAACAAGGTATTTCTTTAATCTGACCCAGTGACCTAGTTGATGACCCAAGATGACCCAATTTTGAACTCAATGAACTTGTTGCACTTAGATGGGCAAACAAACTTAGAAGAGAATACCAAATATCAAAGCTCTACGCCTTCCAGTTTTAAAGAAGAATTTTAAAGTTTTCCTTCTTTGTTCCTATGTTCGAACTTGTGACCCCCGGGGCAGGGCCAGTTTTGACCAAAGCAGCATCCT
The DNA here is from genome assembly GCA_945859785.2 of Tridacna gigas. Taxonomy (NCBI): domain Eukaryota; kingdom Metazoa; phylum Mollusca; class Bivalvia; order Cardiida; family Cardiidae; genus Tridacna; species Tridacna gigas. The sequence goes on from OX244030.2 coordinate 28,133,957, forward strand.
TGGAACAAACTTGGTAGAAGTCCACTAGGAGATGCTACATACCAAATATCAAAGCTCTATGCCTTCCCATTTAAGAGAAAAAAAAATTAAAGTTTTCCTTCTTTGTTCCTATGTTTGAACTTGTGACCCCCGGGGCAGGGCCAATTTTGACTCCAAGGGCATCATATGAACAAACTTAGTAGAGGTCTACTAGACGATGCTACATATCAAATATCAAAGCTCTAAGCCTTCCAGTTTCAGAGAAGATGATTCTTAAAGTTTTCCTTCTCTGTTCCTATGTTCGAACTTGTGACCCCCGGGGCAGGGCCAACTTTTGCCCCAAGGGCATCATATGCACAAACTTGGTGGAGATCCACTAGGAGATGCTACATACCAAATATCAAAGCTCCATGCCTTCCTGTTTCAGAGAAGAAGAATTTTAAAGTTTCCCTTCTTTGTTCCTATGTTGGAAATTGTGACCCCCGGGACGGGGCCAGTTTTGACCCCAGGGGTATCATATGAACAAACTTGGTAGAGGTCCACTAGGCAATGCTACATACCAAATATCAAAGCTCTACGCATTCAAGTTTCAGAGAAGAAGATTTTTAAAGTTTTCCTTCTTTGTTACTATGCTCAAACTTGTGACCCCCGGGGCGGGGCCAGTTTTGACCCCAGGGGCATCATATGAACAAACTTGGTAGAGGTCCACTAGGCAATGCTACATACCAAATATCAAAGCTCTATGCCTTCCAGTTTCAGAAAAGATGATTTTTAAAGTTTCCCCTCTTTGTTCCTATGTTCGAACTTGTGACCCCCGGGGCGGGGCCAGTTTTGACCCCAAGGGCATCATATGAACAAACATGGTAGAGGTCCACTAGGAGATGCTTCATGCCAAATATCAAAGCTCTATGCCTTCTAGTTTTACAGAAGAAGATTTTTAAAGTTTTCCTTCTTTGTTCCTATGTTGGAAATTGAGACCCCCAGGGCGGGGCCAGTTTTGACTCCAGGGGCATCATATGAACAAATTTGGTAGAGGTCAACTAGAAGATGCTACATGCCAAATATCAAAGGTCTACGCCTTCAAGTTTCAGAGAAGAAGATTTTTAAAGTTTTCCTTCTTTGTTACTATGCTCAAACTTGTGACCCCCGGGGCGGGGCCAGTTTTGACCCCAGGGGTATCATATGAACAAACTTGGTAGAGGTCCACTAGGCAATGCTACATACCAAATATCAAAGCTCTACGCCTTCCAGTTTCAGAGAAGATGATTTTTAAAGTTTCCCCTCTTTGTTCCTATGTTCGAACTTGTGACCCCCGGCGCAGGGCCTGTTTTGACCCCAAGGGCATCATATGAACAAACTTGGTAGAGGTCCACTAGGAGATGCTTCATGCCAAATATCAAAGCTCTATGCCTTCTAGTTTTACAGAAGAAGATTTTTAAAGTTTTCCTTCTTTGTTCCTATGTTGGAAATTGTGACCCCCAGGGCGGGGCCAGTTTTGACTCCAGGGGCATCATATGAACAAACTTGGTAGAGGTCCACTAGGAGATGCTACATGCCAAATATCAAAGCTCTACGCCTTCAAGTTTTAGAGAAGAAGATTTTTAAAGTTTTCCTTCTTTGTGACTATGCTCAAATTTGTGACCCCTGGGGCGGGGCCAGTTTTGACCCCAGGGGCATCAAATGAACAAACTTGGTAGAGGTCCACTAGTAGATGCTACATACCAAATATCAAAGCTCTGTGCCTTCTAGTTTCAGAGAAGAAGATTTTCAAAGATTTTGCCTTTTTTTCCTTTTTGTTGCCATGGCAACCAGAGTTGTGGGTGGAATTCAATTCTTTGAACAATTTTGGTAGAGCTTCACCCAAGGAACATCCCTGCCAAGTTTCATCAAAATGGGCCCGGTGGTTTAGGAGAAGAGGATGTTTAAAGAAATTGTTGACGGACGACGGACGACGGACGCCGGACATTGGGCGATCACAATAGCTCACCTTTTAGCACGTTGTGCTAAGGTGAGCTAAAAATGCGCCGAAAGTTTAAAAAAAAAAGCAGAAATTTGTGGACTTACCCCCTCTAGAAACTGTTTCATTCTACTTTCGGTGTAAATGTCCAAGAGCTATCTACTTGTGTATGCACACATTTGAAACCGAACTACAACTGTAAGTATGGACCCGTGAATGGTGTATAGGCTAAAGGTGATGATGCAGGATATTTTTTGTCTGTCATTCGTTTTATGCGATAAAAAGAATCTCACATTCGTGTTTATGTGTTATCATTTTTATCTAACTCGTTGACTAAAGGCTCGCGTCATATAAGTTTAGTCAACTCGTTTGATAAAAATGATAATACATAAACGCTCATGTACGATCCTCAATTTATAGCTTAAAACCTCCTTCAGCGCTGTATTAAATCCATGACTTATGTTTGATAATACACGTTTTTTGGCTCCCGGTTCTGGTTATTTTTGTAGTTATGACCGCGTGAAGCCGGCGAAACCAACAATAGCCGGAAATTGTACTTCTTCGCTCTTTCGCGGGTAAATGACGTCGTTGTTGCTAAGACGTATACGCGCGGTAAATGTTATGATTATGTTAAATAGCACAATATGCAGCATGAGTTATTAAAGCCAACAAAATTGTCTGATCTTGGATCTGAATTGCCCCCAAACGCTGAGACTTTTCGAGCAGAAAGAAGTTTAAAATCAAATAGATGATATTTCCATTTTATTTACTGCAGTTTTTTTTTTTTTTTTCCGGGGTTTTGGGGGGGGGGGGGAAGAATTCGTGGACACAAAGGGTAAAACATGCTCTCTTGCTTGTTTGCTACCTTAAATTCCCGCCTTCGTATCATAAAACAATTCAGTTAAAAGGTCGAAAAACATTATCAGTACAAAATGACACGATCTACGCAATGCATCTCATATATCTTTTGATAGCCATAACAGATTACTCATCTATCTTCTAAAATGTCTTCTAAAATGTCAGAATATTAAGTATTTCAAACCGCTCAAATGACACATGGCTAGCATTATAATTTCGAAGGGAAAATTAAGCTAAGTAAAATGACAGAAAAGGATAGAAAGGTCTGTAGGAGGGGACATTTTTAGTTCGGCTGTATTCGAAGAAAGCGTCGAGTTATTGTTGTAGCCTTGGCGTTGTCGTCTGCATCATCGTTCCAAACTTCGATATTTTATATTATCTCTGTTATTACTGAAGATATTTACTTCAAACGTGGACAAGTTGTTAAATATCAAAAGGGGAACCCATATAATAAGGGCAGATAACTATCAAAATATTTCTGACACAGTTATGCCGTTTTTTTTTACTTAGAATTTTCACTGAAAAATCAAGCAACTCCAGCCGAGCGTTGGCACACGCATGCGGCGTTCTTGTGTGTGTTTGTAAGAACTGAATTTCTGTGTTCCTTGAGAAAAAGCTGCAATGATATTGTGAGAAAAGGGAAAATTGCTCGTAATTGCAACACCCCCCTTTTTCGTTGTTTTTCACAATTTCAGAAAAGAAACAAACAATAAAATCTGCTCATATGTACGGATTTCGAATTTGTTGTCTGAAGACAGATGCATGTAATCCCTAGTTGAGCTTTAGGAAGAGGCCTTTTTGAAACCATTGTGGGATAAGGAGAAGATGCTGGGTACCAGCAGTTCTTCCTTTTTCCACAATGTATTCTACCCTATCAAAGACAGTTTTATTATTTGAGCCTCATTAAAATGTCGTCTGTATATGCTTTCAATCTGGACAAGCCTACATTTTTGTGGTGAAGTAAAGAGTTCACTAGCGGGCAAAAGTAAACAATGGGGTGGGGGCGGGTTCAAACTGTGGGCAAATTTAATTCATACCGTTTAGTGAGGACGGGTTCAAACTGTTGGTAAATTTAATTCATACCGTTTAGTGAGGACGGGTTCAAACTGTGGGCAAATTCAATTCATACCGTTTAGTGAGGACGGGTTCAAACTGTTGGGAAATTTAATTCATACCGTTTAGTGAGGACGGGTTCAAACTGTGGGCAAATTTAATTCATACCGTTTAGTGAGGACGGGTTCAAACTGTGGGCAAATTTAATTCATACCGTTTAGTGAGGACGGGTTCAAACTGTGGGCAAATTTAATTCATACCGTTTAGTGAGGACGGGTTCAAACTGTGGGCAAATTTAATTCATACCGTTTAGTGAGGACGGGTTCAAACTGTGGGCAAATTTAATTCATACCGTTTAGTGAGGACGGGTTCAAACTGTTGGCAAATTTAATTCATACCGTTTAGTGGAGGTGGGTTCAAGCTGTTGGCAAATTTAATTCATACCGTTTAGAAGTACAGATATTACTACGAGTCTGACAAAGTTACAAAGTTCCGGTAAGTGACAGAAAAATAAATTGTAAAACTAGACTTAAAGTTGCCCACAGGTGCTTCTAAGGTCGGCATAGATCAAGATCAGACTGAACAGAAAGAGCAGACTGACAATCTGATCTTGGATCTACAATGTCCGCTTGCTTAGTCTAGCCTATAGGACAAAAAAAATCTTCCTGGTGTTCTGTGCATTGTAATTCCATCTGTTGACAGAGGTTAATTTAAACATAATTATTTTATTCCACAGAAGTACAATATACATAAACAATACAATACTACAGGTTTACAAATATGATTCTGCAGAAATGGATTGGAACGAAAGCAGAGCTTATAAAGTTCCTCTCCAATTTCCGGTTATTGCATGTATAAAGTACAATATAAAGAAGAAGTCTAAGAAGGCACATAGAAAAAAAAAGAGATAGAAAAAAAAACAAAAAAAAAAACAGAGGTTGACGGCGCCTTTTGCGCTGAAACGAGTTACGAAAAAAAAAAAGCATTCTGATAGTATTACATAGCAATACCCAGTCCCCTACCGGCCGTATGTATCGCTGGCATGTCAGTGAAATTTTGTAAGTCCAAGGCCCGTAAATGCGTGAAAAAGCAGTGGAGCGGGACGAAACTCGAACTTGATGTGTAAGTCATGGTGGTTGATGTACACACCAAAAATCAGCTCTATATGTAGCAGCGTTTAGAAAAAAAGTGCGGAAAAATGTTTTATCAGTGAAATTTTGTAAGTCCAAGGCCCGTAAATGCGTGAAAGAGCAGTGGAGCGGGACGAAACTCGAACTTGATCTGTAAGTCATGGTGGTTGACTTACACAGTAAAAGTCAGGTGAATATCTACCAGCATTTAGAAAAAAAAGTCCGGAAAACTGATTTATCAGTGAAATTTTGTAAGTCCAAGGCTCGTAAATCCGTGAAAAACCAGTGGACCGGAACGAAAGTCGAACTTGATCTGTAAGTCATGGTGGTTGAGTTACACAGCAAATCTGAGATCAATACCTACCAGCATTTAGGAAAAAAGTCCGGAAAACTGATTTATCAGTGAAATTTTGTAACTCCAAGGCCAGTAAATCCGTGGAAAACGAGTGGACCAGAACGAAACTCGAACTTGATCTGTAAGTGATGGTGGGTGACTTACACACCAAAACTCAGCTCAATATGTACCAGCGTTTAGAAAAAAAGTCCGGAAAACTGAATTGTCGGACTGACGGACAGACGGACAGACGGACGGACGGAGTGCAAACTTAAAGTCCCCTTCGGCTTCGCCGGTAGGGGACTAAAAATGAAAGCATACAGTGTAAGCGAAAAGATCCATTGTCCACGCAGAAAACAAATATCTGATATATCTCGAGTCACTTACAATGAAGCAAAACGCTCTGACTGCAGCACTCTGCTATAGAACATTCGAAATACCGGTTTCTCGATGATACACTCCATGAAATATTACGCGCCGCAGAGCGTTTGTCTCACAGCAATGCAAACCAGTACCATCTATGAGTATACATGTTGCTGGGAAAGTCATAGAAAAATCACGAGTACACTCTTAACCAGATGGCAAAAAATTAGAACAATCCATATTGAAAACATTTGAAGACAACAAATAAAATATGGCTAATATGGATTTTGCCTTTGAAAAATATAAGTTTGAAAAGGAGAAAATACCGTTAACCACCAGTTTCTCTTTTCCCCTACAATGTTTTGAAAAGCCTATGTCAGGAGAAGAAAAACAAGGAATTGTCTTCTAGAGGACTAGGTCCAGATATATATATAAGCTATGCTCTGTGAAAAGGGAGATTAATGCATCTAAAAAAAAAACCAAAAAAAAGCTGACATGTGTCAAACCTTTTGCTATTTGTAAATTTTCTGCATGTCAAAGGACCTGTTTACCTCCAGATTGAATGAATTTTATAGATCCCTGATTATGTGGTTACGTGCTTGTTATAATGCACCACAGAGATGGATTAAACCCCCTTTTGCCAGGGCATGGCTCTTATGATATAATACATGATACTGTCTTATACAATATGATACAAACACTACATGTTAATTTTTTGTTACAAGTGTGGACATTTCAGTTTCGAATTTAATCTGACTTTGTGACGATGAGTGTGAAGGCTGCCCTGTTTGTCGAGGTCGGCAACAGCTACATAAGACTATACGTTTTAATTCACTACGAAATCGTTTGTTAAACGCCGTGTATATACAGAAATTAGCATTGAACGACAGTGCCATTGTTATTTCATAGGTGGCATGGATCGCCCTGTTAATCGCAAGGTTGGTGTCGTTAAACCTTCCAGCCACAGATACGTACAACAGAAAGATCCCGTATGGAACCTCTGTTAGAAGAAACACGATTACAATTGCGGTTACAATCCTGGACACAAGTTGGTGTTCATCCTCGACTACTTCACTTCCACGTTGAAACTTTTTTATCGACTTGGTTCGCGTTGTTTTGAAGGACGACTTCAAGAGACTCTTCACCATGAGGCCAGTGGTAACTGACAGTATTATACATGGTATCAAATGCCTGAGTGTAAGAGTCGCCCAAAACTGGTCGCAACTGCCCCCTGAACAGTCATCCGAAAGTTTCCATGTACAAAAACCTTCAACAGTTTTATCATGAAATAGATGGAACCCGTGCAGGACAGCGGAGAGAAGAACAATAGCGAAGCATATAACAAAGGTCTTTCTGATTGTAAAGAAACGAGGCGCAGTGAATAGATACCACACTGAAAGCCATCTTTGTACACCCAGGAACGTTGTCAGCCATATTGAAATGGTGTGGAACGTCTTGGACAAAAAGAACTTAGAAATCATAAATGCCTCGCATAACTTCTTATCAAGTATATACGCGTCATGAGCGGCTTGTTGGTCATGATAATGGTTTGTGCCAGCACCACTTTCATTTTTGAACGCGTTTTCCTCTCCGTAATACATTGATTCTGAATAATCACTGATATAATACTCGTCACTCTGATTAAAACTGTTGTTGTAATCGTCGGTAACATAGTGCTCTGCTCGTTGTAATCTTTGATATACCATAATGTAGGTCGGTAAAGTTACAATTCCAGTCAGGCAATCCGACACCGCTATAGCACAGAGTAAGTAACTTGTAACACTTCGTAGCTTATTCTGTATCAAAGTCAGTGTGAAAAGAATGTCGATCACAATGGCCACACAAACAAGGATTTCCCAGACATAAAGGTAGATAGGATGCTCAAACCCAAATGCTTGATATACATATTCATCGTATTCAAAATCGTCAACTGGAATCATATCCCGCATATTCGCTGAAAAATTTGTCCGAAGGAGTGAAGTGTCCCCTTCTTCAAGAAAACTGTCCGTTATTGTTAATACATTGGAATAGTGGAAAAGAACGAGATTGCGAGTATTTTCAGTCGATAGGTTTTCACATAGAAAACAACTGTTGTGCAACTTTGACAATGTAGATGAATTATGGACGTCTCACGTTAACAATCCCTCGACAGGGTTCATTTTGCACAGAGACAGGAAACTATGTATAGCAAGTATCCGAACACTGAAATTAAGGGGAAAATATGAACGACATGACAATATACGTACTTTAACGACTTTCAGGAACAGGACACTTGAACAAAAAATGTGGGAAAGGAGAAAATGCCGGTACCCAACTTTTTCTTCTTTTCCCACACAGTTTTCAACCCTTTTGGAAACAAATGGCACAATTTGGGCCACGTTTAATTTGTACTCTGCAAATTTTGCATAGGATTGGACACTGTTTTGTTCTTCCGTAAGAGCTAAACGCGACTCATAGACCTTTTGCGGATAGAGTAGCTCAATATCAGACTGCACAGAACGTGCAGTCTGATATTGGATCTACAATGTCTGGTAAGGAGATTTTCTTTTCACCAAAAGATAACCTTGAAATAGCAACATTCAGGTTTTTACTATCGACCTGGAAATTTCATTTAACTTACATAGCAGGTTAAGGGTTAAAGGCGACACTTCTCAAAGTACAAATGTATTTGTCTAAATAAGTGTCTACCTATTATTCAACAAATATGCATAATTATTTACTCGTTCCTACCCCTGAATGCAGTATTTCACAATATTCCCAGGTAATTCTAATAGTAAATGCGTCGATACAGTTTGCAGATATATTAAACACCCTCTACACAGAGCATGACTCATACATATGAGCCACGCTCTATAAAACGGAGACTTCAAATATGTGCAAAAAGTATCGACCCAGGTCGGCCTGCGCAGATCGCGCAGGCTGACATGGGTCGAAACTTTTTGCTTTTAGTAAATTTTCTGCATGTCCAAGGATCATTCTACCTCATTATTCAGCCGATTGTCACACAAAATGGATTTTTATGGATCCATAATTATGTGATGATTTGCTTGGTATAATGTATCACGAAGATGCACAAAACCTCCTTTTGCCAGAGCATGGTTAATATAGTATAAGTCATGTGGCGCAGTAGATTATACAAGCAGTATTACATATTTTGAACACACTGCCTCCGTCATCATGCATTAGGCCACTTTTGCACCTAACACGACTAAAGGAGAAAACTGCTCCTGATAGCGATTTACACTTGAAAAAATAGTCGTGTTTGCTTCAAAAAGTTAAAACGCCGTCAGGGGTTGAATTCAAATCTTAAAGAAAATCTTACCGGGAAGTCATAACCTATACCACAAAATTAATTGGGACATATCTATATAGATCTACTCACTTTTCAAAAGGTACAGAAATTGCTTTGAGCTGATGTAAATTACATGCACGTAACCAAATTAAGGCTTTTTTCGTGAGTTTTGGGCAAACGACTTATTTAACGCAATCACCTTTCAGTTCATTGATGGGGAAAAAAAACTTACAAAAGATTTTGTATTTAAATGCTATAATACCTGATCAGTCATCAGTCTGTCTATAAGCGTTATACTTCCCTTTTTTTCCATTATACAACAAGAAAAGCCAGTTAGTGGAGTTTCAGCGGTAAGTGACAAAGAAAAAAAACGTCACAGCGGAAACAAGTCATTATCGTGAACAGACCCTAAACAGAACCACTTGTAAAGGGCGTTCAAAAGCTGCAATGTAAACTTATCAGTTATAAAAAATGCGAATCTGCTAACAGAACATTACATGATATTAGTGATAAAACTTGGATGGAAGTGATAAGAAATATGGTGGGCAGTTTGGCTTCTCAATGGTATGCTAATCGGGGATTTCGTTGCATTACTCTGCTCTACCTCATGCTCGATATTACACTTTCAAAAGGGTTGACCAAGATCAACCTTTCAGTCCGTGCAGTCTGATCTGGTTCTCGATATCCAATTAGCCCATGATATTACGGGCTAATTTCCGATTAACCCAACTCTGGCACATGTGACAAAATCGCAAATATCCGTGGGAAAGACGCAAAATGGCACGGAAAAAGAGACATCGCGAAATCTATTTTTCGTTGTAACCTTTATCCTGCTAAATCATTGAAACGAAACTTTCAAATCGATATTAAAAACCCAAATTTTACTGTTTCAAAGGTGTTTTTGGAGAAAAGGTATCTCCTTATCGAACAATGTAGATTCAAAATCAGACTGCACGTTCTGTGCAGCCTGATCTTGATCTAAATTATCCGCAAATGGTCCTTGAGTCGTGATTAGCAATCAAAGGGTTGAGTATAAATTAACCCGTGTTCAGGCTGCTAAGCGTGACTCACTGCGTATTTGGGGAAAGTCTGATCTTGGATAGATCTACTCTCTAAAATCGAAACATTTTCAAGGACAGATTCTAACCCCATTTTTTGAGCCATGCTCTGTGAAAAGGGTTCAATGCATCTGCAAAAATTCAAACACCCTTTTGCCAGAGCACGATTCATTTATCGTCTGCAAATACATATGAGCCATGCTGTGTGAAAAGAGGTCTTAAAGCATCTGCATCTGCGAACTGCGCAGGCTGACCTGGTCCAAAACTTTTCACTATTTTTCAATTTCCTGTATGTCCAAGGGCCAGTCTACCTCGTGACTAAGTCGTTTTTTTTTTTTTCTTTAAAATGTGGATATAATGGATCCGCAATTATGTGATGGCTTGATTGGTATCAGGCATCACGGAAATGCATTAAGCTCCCTTTTGCCAGAGCATAGCTGAAATACTTTGAAGTTGTTGAAGTCTACTAACATTTTGTTATCTTTTATGCATACACAGTTCAAATTGCTAAAATTTGGATTTTTTTTTTTCTGCTAACTGAATAATTCTGAGCCATACTTTGTGAAAAGGGGACTTAATGCATCTGCAAAAAGTATCGATTCAGGTCAGCTTGCGCAGTCTGCGCAGGCTGACTTGGACCGAAACTTTTCGCTATTAGCCAGTATTCTGCATGTCTGAGGACCATTCTACCGCATGATTAAGTCGGTTGTTAAATAACGTACATATAGCTATTATGGATCCATAATTTTGTGATGGCTCGATAGGTATCATAAATCACGGAGATGCTTTAAGTCCCCTTTTGCCGAAGCATGGCTCATATGTTTGTCTCACTTATATTTATCCCTGATTTGTATTGTCAATCTATAACTGAAAAAGACCCACTTACCTCCTTGTGTGAATAGCTCATATGATCGTGAAATGATACACATTTTAGATATATTCGAAATATTACGCAGCAGTGTTTGTTAACACTCGCTAGTCCAATAAAAAAGTTGCGTTACCCTATCTAACGTAATTGGAGCATGAGATCATATGCATTATGTGTTTGTTTCGGTTTGAAACATCTAGGTGTACGTATATACAAAATATTTGCTGGGCATAGAAATATAGTTCAATCTTGTAGGCCTACCCATGTACTGAATGAGTGAATGAATGAATGAACGAACGAACGAACGTACGAATGTTATTTTATGGCGCATCGATAGCTTTTGTCATTTAGCGCGCATATCTGTATGGGCAATAGCTGCCTACTCAAAAGTCTGAATGAAAAGTTAAGACTGTGAATAGTATCTTTTAGGAAATGATAGCTGAAACTTGAGAAAGTGTGGAGCCTCCATTGGAATCAACACACTCCCATTTAAGAGGTCCTGTCTCCAATGAGATAACATGTGGAAAGCCTTTTTTTTTCTCTAGCAAAAAGGTAAATGCTAGTTGGAGTAATATGACTAACAGGGGATAAGGAGTTAAGCTGGGGGATTTACATGGGTAAAGGAAAGATACTAAATATGGGGTCAAGACGTAGGGAGGGGTTGAGTGCAAAAGAGGTATCATAACTTTGGGTACATACCAATCTCTTTAATACAGAACATAATTGGTCAGTATACTCATATACTGACAGAAACGGTGTTGTTTATGGCACATTGACACCCAGCGTCATTTAGCGCACAATAAAAGCAATACAGTGGTAAATTGATAAGTAAAAATGACTGTGCAAGGGTCTGAAAAGGTGTTACACCGAATGATTAGATGTAACTAATGACGAAAAGGTAAAATATGTCTTAATTAATACCAGTATTCCAAAAGCCAATTAAATGGATTCTCTTTTTACGAAAACACTTGCGCCTCCTAGGACACACGTTTGCAAGTGCGTCTGACAACCAGCTACTCTCTACGTAAATTCTTTGATTTCATTTTGTGAGAAGAGAGTAAATCTAATACCCGTAAAATTCTGTACATTTATACTAAACGCAAGTGTGTAATGCAGAAAGAAAATGGTAACAGGCGAAACATTTTTTCATCACTTTATATAGAAACAACTCCATCTTCATAATTAAGCCTAAAACTGCTAAAATAAATGAAAATTTCCAACCGATAGTAAAAAGCCAAACATTGCGATTTCATCCTGTTTCTTTTCAGTGGAAAATCTCATTGATTCGGACTTCTGTGCAGTCTGATCTTGATTTGCACCTTCCGCTAAAGTGCATCATGTCGCGCCTTGCAGCCTGTGGGTGAAATCGCACTATCTGTTTGGAATGATTCTAAACCCCTGCTTTCGCCCCTATTACATTAGGGAGTCCTTTTCGGCAGAGCAGTAAGCGGCTATGCTGGCCCGGAAAACTGGTGTAGTGACTTGCAACACAGGCCCATGCTTGGAAAAAAAAACCCCTAGAAATTCATTGACACTTTTCATTAATTGGCCAATATTTATATAGGGTATACTGACTGGCCTGACATAGCCTTACTGATGCACTGTTGATCGAATAAGCGTTTTTTTTTTTAATGTCATTTACCAGTATTGTTGTTTTTCTCCATAAATGTAGATCTATTTGCTTTTATTATAAAAAATATCACCGTGACCTGTATTTTTTTTTTATTTATGATATCTGTAGGAATTTTCAGTTGTATTATATAGATCTACCTGAAACTCAAATACGTGAGTCATACGCGGATAAAATAACACACACGGTCTCGCGCGACACTCAAATTTTCTCACGCAGCTCGAATTAAATACAAGCACCAGGAAAGTAACTACAACATTAATGTCACTGTACCATTATTTCAATGTGTATGACGAGAAACTAATAAAGTATTATCTTTTGTCTATTGTCATAAAAAAAACCGCCATAGGCTACACCCGTGTAGGTACAGATCTACATGTATTTATGTTTAAACAGACCGTGTTTCGGTCAAAATTAAAAACTTCAAAATGATGTTCGCACTTACGTGATGGTATGATAGATGTTTACCCTATCAAAAGTAACACCAGGAGAGTAAAAGTAATTTGGGCCTACTTTTCAGGATCGGATGCATTGATCCAAACCGCTGTACTTTCCCATTGGTTTATAAAAAAGATTCAATTCAATTTTAAATCTAATAATTCACGACGCTACATTAATTTGAGTCATGCTCTGGCAAAAGGGGACTTAATGCAGCTATGTGATGCATTCTACCAATCAAGCCATCACATAATTATGGATCCAAAATACAGTAAAACTTAATTATAACGAACTCTGATAATGCGAATTTTCGCTTAGTACGAATCGAAATCAATTCCCCGGCAAAAACCTTCTTTCGCCTTTGTAAAAATTAATTGTTAAAACGAATTTGGATATAACGAATTTTCGCATATTGCGAATCAAAAATCAGGTCCGCAGATATCCATTACAACTGAAAATACCCTGGTTACACTGAAGTCGCATCTAAGGGTCTTTAATTACCAAGTCAGTTATTCACACCTTCCTGCTTGCTCAATTAACACGTTGACGCTAGAGACGTTGATCTACACAACATAAACTGACTGCGTTATCGATCGATAATTATCGTGGTAAGGTATAATTTGCCACAAGTAGAAAATTGTGGTCTGCAAATGCTTTCAATTCCTACCGGTATAAAATGTGTTTTGAATGATTAACATCGCTCACTCGATTAAATAAATACGAAATCGGCTACTAGTTTTTCCTACCTGTCATAAATGTCATTGGATACTATAAATATAACACATATTTGTCGAAGTATGTTAGAAAAACATTTTTCTGGTAAATAAATGTTAAACTGCATGTACATGTGTCCACCTTTGAGTCCCGAAATATAACGAAGTTCGTACTATCAATAAAGCGAATTATGCTTATAGCAAATTAAATCTGATGGTCCCGTGAAATTCGCTATATCAGAGTTTTACTGTAGCCACTTTCTAATAACCGACTGGATCATGAAGTAAGCTGGTCTTGGACGTACAGAAATTGACTAATAGCGAAAAGTTTCGGCCAAGGTCAGCCTGCGCGGACTGCACAGGCTAACCTGGGTCGATACTTTTCGCAGATGCAATCAGCCCCCTTTTCACAGAGCATGGCTCATTTGTATGTCTGATTTTACCGTGTTAATGATACTTTTGCTCAACCCTTTTAAATTCTTAACATTCGAATACAAATTCTTACGACCTTGGAGGAAAAGTCTCAGGAAACAATCGGGCAAATTCTGCGATTGCTTGCTTTAGGCATCGATCCTTTTCCAACAATAGTTCTCAGTATGAAAAATTGGTCATCGTTGAATATTTCTCACAGTTAATATTGCGTAACAATACAGACTACGCTTCTTTCTTCCCGGGGATCTCCTATTCCACACACACAATTCGCGCTCCGTTGGTGTTTATCGCCGATTCCAGAAGATTCGGCCCTACACAGACTAACGATTTTAGAGAAGATTCAGCCCAAAAACTGAGAAAATTGGCCCCAGAAATGAGAAGATCCGGCCAAAGTCACCTCATTGTATTATAAGCGGATGGTTATTATGATTGGGAAAAAAAAAAAAAAGTTTTTGAAAGTAACAGATCTACTAATCTTTATGATTTATTAGTGTATAATTTAATATCAGTTGTTTTCATGAATATTGGCGAGTTCTGATTGGCTGAAAAAAATTTTTCATAGCTTCATGAAAAAAAAAAATCACGTTGTGTCGGAACTACTTTAGCTGTCAAACTAATGTAAACAAACATGTATACAATATTCCACATTTTTTTAAGAACTTTATACGGAGCCCAAAGTTTATTAGTTAGCTTTTTTTGCCCATCTTCGCACGCCAAGGATACTAACTCCACTTTGTTCGTTACGTACCCTTGGCCGCTCGCCTCTTTAAAAATCGAAACTCCCGCTGGGCCACCTATCGAATATCACGAGTTGCGTAACCTTTGCTGATGTTATTTTTGATCGATCAAAATGCTCGTCATTATCTCCCGCTAGATGGCATTCTACAAATACACATCTATCTAATTTGGGCATCCTGGGTACAGAAGCGGAGTAATTTTTCTAAACAGCAACCGTGACTTTGAATTTCAAATGAAATAAACGTTTACTCAATAAAACGGTACCTGGTGCCATTTATTCAGCTATGATCGGCTAGCATGTAACTTATGCACCGACCATTTATTAAAACAGCCCCTACATGCTTTCGTAATAGGCTAATAGCGTCGATATAAGCCCTACTTTTTCCCGGTATACGGGGGATGGGTGATGCGTCATAGCAGACAGGTCGAATCTTCGAAGAATATGACATGTGCAGACAACGAAATGCTCGTAACAAAATTTGTTAGGCTATGCATCAAATATGGCTGCGCTTTCGGATTCATCACAATTTTCTGAAATTAATCAGACATACGATGATTCGCAATCATTTGGCTGTGAAACCCGTCCTAATATTTCACATAATTGATCATGAACTATAAAAAACTCATTAAATACCGATCGTCTACTCTTTTTTGGCAAATTTTCATCACAAACACGACAACTTTCGTTTTTGACGGGCGCCGCCATTACTGTTTTCTGTTTCGCGGAAGATTTCTTGTTACGGATGGTTTGATTGGACGCGATGGGTTTTGATCGCATCCAATGAAATGGCGCAGCGGGAGTTTCGATTTTTAAAGAGGCGGGCGGCCAAGGGTACTACCTTAGTATCCTTGGCTTGCGAAGATGTTTTTTGCCCTCCATATCATTTTATAATATATATATATATATATATATATATATATTATAAAATGATATTGGTCAAACAGGCGATAAACTTAGAAATAGAATTACAATACATAATCAACAGATTAGGGACCCTTCAACAAGACAAATACCATTGAGTTCTCATTTAGATAGTTGTTGTAAAACAGATCCAAAATTTTCAATTTTGCCATTTTTTAAATGCAAATCACCCGACGTTTCATCTAGAGTATCAAAGGAAAAATATTTCATAAACATTTTTCGTCCAAAATTGAACTGTATTTAACCGTTGTTCTATGACGTCAAAATGACGTTAGTTACGATGTTTCATTAAAGCGTTGCCCTGATGAGCGAAAGCGAAACCGGTTGGCACGTTAAAAATTATTTGTAGTGTCATTTCTCTTTTATTATATATTTTCTTTTGCAATATATATATATATATATATATATAATAAAAGAGTAATGACACTACAAATAGTTTTTAACGTGCCAACCGGTTTCGCTTTCGCTCATCAGGGCAACGCTTTAACAATATATATATATAACAATTCAAAAATAAAAGTTACGAGAGTCAATAATCCGTCATGAATTCCCACTGCAATATTCACCATGCTTCTACTCAGAGTGAATGTTACACATTGCGGGTCCTACACACTGCCGTGTTAATTTACTTTCGTTTTTTTGGTTGATTTTCAGGACACGTTAGTATTGGGGATCTGAAAACTGCTTCCCTATTGTATTCTTGCGCCATACAAATATGAGTGGAAGGGGCTTTAGAAACTCCAGCGTTATATTTAAAAATAAAGAAAATGAATGCAGTTTGAATTATTTCCGTGGGTGTATGTTAAATTAAATTATAAGGAATGAAGAGAATTTTTTTCATGGAGGTATGCAACAAAAAAAAAACCTAATCACACTTTTGTATGAAACCGCTTAGCAGTTTCATACAGTGTGATTAGGGTTTTTTTTTTCATACCTCCATGAAAAAAAAAAAAAAAATCTCTTCATTCCATAAATAAATGTGTCAATTAACCATTATTGTATGCATCATTCATCGGTACAGTTGTGTCAGTTTTATCATATGGCCAATTTTTTAGAAAATTCGATCCCGAGATTGAGAAGATTCGGCCGCGTTTTTTAGTATTATCACTTGGATATTTTGTTTAGACTTTTTATTCGTAGTATGACATTCACCAAATATGATTATGCGTGCTTATCAAGATTAGTCGTCGATTCGGTGTAAATTATTCATGTACTAAATGAATTGAAACAAATAGTCATAAAAGTATATATATATATATATATATATGGATGGAGACATTATTGGCGACGAAAGCCAGACCTGTAAAGGTGTGATGAACACCAGTCTACAGTATCTCTGTCCATTAATCATCTACATTTGATCTTCAAACCAGTGTACCCTCCACATCCTTTTTACCGAACTTGTTATTTACCAAAACCCCTTAACACGAGCCTTAGCAGCAGTCCTGAGGTATTGTTCATTTGAATTTTTCACTTTGCATTCAACTGACGTTTGGGAGAGAGTTGCACAAAATTGTGTTTCAACATATATCCGATGCTGCCATTGCTCACATGGTTAAATCAGCATATTTTATGGCTTGCAGACACTGTGTCACAAGTCAACTGTTTTTGCAAAAACAACATGACTCGAACATTGTCAAAGACCAAGGACATGTTTGAACTAAAACACACAGACGTACACATAAAGTACTCTACACCCATTATATATATATATATATATATATATATGAAAAAGAAAGCTTCATAAATAGTCATTCCAGATAAATAATCAGCTGATAACCACAATATCTGAATTGAATTAACTAAAAAAATGTCTTTAAGTTTGCAAGGGATTTAAATTACTATAAAAAAAAGAAAAAAGGATAAGTTACATCAATAGGCATATAATAACATGTTATAATCCCGTTTCAATCCAAAGATTAATTCAAAGAGCTCTTGTAGGTAAGTCGGCAATAATTACGTGGCAATGAGTGAAATCAACAATGTCAACACAATGAACATAATCTGAAATTGGGGCGAATATTCTCATAAGTTGGCCGACTTTTCTTGGAGTCGTCACTCTTTCCATCGGGCCGATTCTTCTTTGGGTTGATTCAGCCGTTTTTCACACTGTAGTACTTCTCATGCGCCGATGGATAGATAACCGTACTAACTTGAAAATATTACCAGGGTTTTCAAATCAATATAATTGTATTCACATAAAGTTAAATAGTAAGAATCTTTGCATATGATTAATGTTAATTTTATTATTAATTTAAACCAAAGTAAAGAACTCGTTAAGCTCGAAAGTTGCACTGGTTTGAAACCAAGCATTTTCTTGTAAAAGGAGTAAAGATCGGACATGTGAGTATTCGGACTAAGCTACCCTTTGCGTTGTAAACTCACTAAATTGTCCTCATTTAGTGACTGAATCGGCTACCCTAATATTCCTTCTGTTAGGTTTCATTGACGATTACTTAAAAGTAAACCTACGCTCTTTACATCTACCTTACAAAAGTGGTTTTCTACGAAACGGGTCTCAGCAGTAAAAATGCCACTTACCAGAAGATCAATCGGTAAAGGAGCAAAGTCTAAAGCACAAGAGGACACTAAGCCAACATCAACAGATGAAATAGAGGACAATATGAAGGAAGAGGAAACAGGTGTTGTGATTGAGTTAAAGCTCTCTGAAGCGAATAAACCGGAGGAAACAGGTAACAATGAGGATAAAGGAAAATAAAATATTGTGGTAATTGCATAATAAAACATTTTGTCTGTATTCTTGTCCACAGGTCACATCCTATGCAAACAGATATGAAATGTTTTGTTCATTCATTCTTCGCACAATGAACTTTTTTTTTTTCATTTGAAATTCAGATGTACATGCTGTACACAAAATTACACAAAGATTAGAATGGGGGTTTATTTAGAAAAAAAAGAAAAAAAATGTAAGTCTCTTGGTTGAAAGACATGTTATGGCCAGTATGGGTTCTTGTTAAGGATTACCACACAACAAAGTCAGGGTTCCCATTCACGCACATGTGCCTGCACCTAATTGAATAATCACGCACAAAAATATGAAGTGAAACATGCATGCACGCACAGATTTCAGGGCTCCCATAGTTGATTACCAATGGCGCGCAGTTGGGACAAGTTATCACGTGTGAAAGTCACTGTTTATCACCGCTAATCAAACTTGGTATCAATCTGCTTTTCTAGTGTAAAATTAAAAGTTTTGAAGTTACATGCTATTCTTATTGCCAAATCTATGTCAAATCATGCGGAAATACTACTCCAAAACTTAACAGGCATAAAAAAAGATCGCTGCAAGAAACGCGAAAACCCATGACACAACGAAAATTGGTTTGACATTGTCCGATCATAGGCATTTGAAACTATCTATTTAGCGTTGCCAATGACTTTGGACAGGAAATTTACATAAATATTTCTATAAAACAATAAGTGAAAGCTAATTAGTGTCTGAATTGACAGTGAAATGGAAAATTCTACTGGCCGTCAGGCTGTAAGTTGTCCTAAAACTGGTCCCGTGAGTAAGGAAATTATAACAAGCATCTTCTTTTTTTAAATTACCCATATTGTTTTCAAGAGCAACTGACTGCAGAGTTACACTCATCAAAACAAATTTTCAGTGCAACAGACCCATACTGTCCCCCATAGATGCTCTAGGATTGTCAATATTAAGTGCACTCCCACAATTTCTCTTGCACTCTCAAACTTGTATTCCAGGGAGCGCATGCACTCCCAAAAAGAGATGTGAGTTGGAACATTGAAAGTTTTAGACTCGTCAAAAGTGAAAGTATTTGCAGATGACAAGTAAAAAGTGTCTCAAATAATGAAGATTTTCTGGTAAGGGGAGAAAGCATTGTTGGAAAAGGAGAAAATGCTGGTTACCAGCATTTTCTCCTCTTCTCACAATGTTTTCTATGGCTGTCTTTCCCTAGGTCGTTAACAGTCGGGGTTGCATGGGAAAGGGTTAAGCCCAATGCAGCAGAATTTAATACTGTATAAAATTTACTACAAGAGTGTCTATTGTTTAGGTCTGCTGGAAATTATATAAATGTACAAATTAATGATTTAGAAGCATGAAATTAATAGAAGAAAAGCAGGACCCAAAACCTACTGTTGAATTACCTTGCCAGGTACTGCTACTTTGAATTATCTTGACTGATGCACTCATTATGGTAAAATTAGTCTACTTGCAAAACCTTTTTTTATCACATATAATTTTGTGAAAAGGAAATCTTTGTGATTATTGGATTGTTCATTTTACAAAATTCTAGAAGCTGAATGTATAGTGCCTTGGTATAAAAAAGTAATTGTTGAAATTTTTAGCGTAGATTTCAAGATGTGTCAGTTAGTGAAAGTAATGAAACGATTAAAGTTTTTGATACCTTTCAGGTTAACTTACCCATCTTTGCCAAGAAACAGTTATTTTACTTATTTCAATTTTGTGATCATTATATTGTTGAGATAAAACATATTTTGCCAATATGCTTTTGGCATTATCTATAGTTATCCTTGTGGAATAGAAAATGGATGAGTGTTTAAAAAGGTTTAGTTTAGAGGTTTTCAATTAATTTGAGTTTACATATGTGCAGCACTCTGGCAAAAGAGGGTTTAATGCATCTCCATGATGAGTTATACCTAGCAAGTCAATTGTCAGAGTTATGGACCAATGAAATTCATTTTTTCCTAACAACAGACTGAATCATGAGGTATACTTGCACAAAATTGACAATAGCATAAAGTATTTACCCAGGTCAGCCTGCAGACCTGTTTTCATACTTCTAGCAGATGCATTAAATCCCCTTTTCACAGACTATGACAGAGTATGACTGAAGTAATCTAAGATTAGTTTACACATTAAACATTATGTTGAAAAATGCAATTGATTGTAATCAACAGCTGATCCTGTTGCAGAGGACAAAGAGAGAGAAAACGAGGATGATGGTTTGTATGAAGATTTACTGGAGGGTGATGCAGACAATGACGTGGACAATGATATCCAGCCTGAAGAAGGTAACTTTTTTCTGAACCCAAGGCATGTGTATAGATTTACTCAATTTTTTTTCTTGTCAGCAGCATTTATTCTCGACAGGTGTGATTGTGTGGTTCATGTGCATTGATTACTCCAATGTTGTAATGCTTAACAAGGCAATTTTTATTCTAAACTTTGTTTAAAGTATATACCAGACTTTGTGATTTTATCACCAATGTAAGAAAAATAGCTGACATTTTTTCCTTTTGATTGAGTCTGAGATTTTATCTACATGGGCAATGAGGAGAGTAACAATTGCTGATTCCTTCTGAGTCTAATTCTGCTTCTGGCATCAATCAAAAACAGAACTGCTTCCTCAAGAGACAAACTAGATCTAGTTCTAGTCATGACATTGATCTGGCTACCAGAGATGAGCTAGGTATGAGAGACACCGTAATCACTTTATTGGTTTAAAAAAAAAAAAAAGACTAGATCTAATCGTTTTCAAGGGGAATGGTTCAGTTTATAGAAGACAGAGAAAAAAAGAAATATTTTTTCTAACTTTATTTGAAGGACTGAAAGTGACCAAACCTAGCTGTCCCCAGTTATTGAAATTTGCCCCCTTCTTTACGAAGATGGGGGGGGGGGGCGTCCCCTTTTTTGAATTAGTAGAATACAAATGCTGGTCAGTATACTGGAGCCAAGCCCCCGTAGCTCAGTCGGT
The DNA here is from genome assembly GCA_945859785.2 of Tridacna gigas. NCBI lineage: Eukaryota > Metazoa > Mollusca > Bivalvia > Cardiida > Cardiidae > Tridacna > Tridacna gigas. The sequence continues at coordinate 28,155,424 of OX244030.2, forward strand.
AGCATACAGGACTTGAGAACAGGAGGTCGTTGGTTCAATCCCCGGCTTGGCCAATTTCTTTCCGAGGACTGATGATAGTCATTGCGACAGGATTCATTCCTCTCTCACTGCTGATCATTGTTTCAACGATGGTTATGTGGGAAAGCAGCCAGTGGCTTGGAAAGAATATTGTGCGGAGTACTGGTAAAAGAAACTCCAGGAAAGCATGGGTAGGTGCACTGGCCGCCGCGATATAACTGAAATAATGTTGAAAACGGCGTTAAACACCATACAATTAAACCATACAATTAAACAGTATACTGGAAGCAAACAACGTAAATGTGGCTTAATTAATTCTTCACCGTACAATCCCAAGTTTCAATGACCCAGAGAAAGAGAGCTTTTGAAAACAATTGTTAGAAAAGGAGAAAATGCTGGTAACCAGTATTTTCTCCTTTTTCCACATTGTTTTCACTTTTTCAAAGGCAAATCCCATAATTTACGTTACATTTAATTTGTTGTCTTCAAGTACTCACAGTTTGGATGAATCCAAAATTTTATTGTTCGATACAGAGTTAATTGGATTTTTCTTTGAAGGGATCAAAACTATATTTGGGGCGGGGGGGGGGGGAGAACTGGTTACCACATACCAGAATTTTATCCTCTTCACATACTGCTTTCAAAAGCCATCTTCAGGAAGCTTGTAAACACTCTGGATCATTGGGTAAAAGGTAAATAATCAATCCCTGCTGAAGGGGAGGGGATATAGTTCTTGCATTGTCAGTTTGTCTGCCCAGACAGATCTCTTCTAAAATCCTTGATGAAATTTGATGAAACTCATATATATGTTCCTTATGATAGTCGCCAAGGAAAATAAAGGGGGCTTTTTTGGGCGGGGGGAGTGGGATATCGTTTCAATGAAATAGCTTGTTTTTCTTGCAGTTGGTGCCGAAGAGAGTAAAGCTGATGCTAAAACTATTGACCTAGTTACAAATGTAGAAGATGAAGATACAGAGAAAGGTGAAGAAACACAACCACTGTCAGAACTTCCTGAAGGCAAAGCAGAAACAGAAGGACAAGGCTCTGAAGCAGAAGAAAATTTGCCTATGAGAACAGTTGGAGATATTGCTGAAACTGATGCTAGGGAAGAAAAGGATGATAATGCCGAAACCAATGAAATCGTAACAACAGAGGGAAACATTAAAGATGAAAGTGTTGATACAGTGGCTGACTTGTCAACATTAAAACCAGAGGATGAAAAGAATGTTGTGCAGTATGAAGAAAATTCAGAGCTGCAGAAGGAAAGTGCAGAAGTTTCTCAAGAAAGAGTAGAGCACATTGAAGAAGGTACAGATCAGCATGGAGAGAGTTATGAGCAGGATGAAGAAAATACAGAGCAGCATGATGAAGATGTCAAAGAAGTTGAGGACGAACTAGAAAATCTCCATGAATCTGACAAGAATGATATTGCAGAAATGTTTAAGAATCCACCCTTCCCAAAATCCTTGGCAAACTGTGAGTAGATTAATATTTTCTGTAAAAGTTGAATTTCAAATATTGTTCATTTTTGTTTTGTTGTATGTGTAGGCTTAAATGGATTCCCATCATGTGTTGAGGGTCTGTGCTTCAAATTCTACATGTACAAGTTCTGTTCAGAGTAAAAAAAAATTGTTCTATTGCATTATTATGCACATGAAAACCTGAAATGTAACATGGTGTTTGTTATTTAACCCTTTACCGAACGACACTTGTCCAAATTGAAAGCATTTGCAGGCAACAATTTAGAAGTGGCTCAAATAATTATTTCTGTTCTTGTTTGGGTAGAAAATATTGTGGGAAAAGGAGAAAATGCTGGTTACCAGCATTTTCTCCTTTTCCCACAATGTTTTCAAAAGACTTCTTTTCTCAGGGTCATTAAAAGTTGGGATCATGTGGTAAAGGTTTAAACTATTAGAAGTGGATTGTTAACTACTAATTGAAGCTGGTAATGCATCAGAAAATATTTTATCTAAATGAGATGAATTATTATTATATGATTATTCATATAAAGTGTTCTTTATTGTGGCCAGGAGCTAGTTCAGCAGTTCATGCCCCAACTGGTCACTGGAATACATGTATAACTTGAAACTGAAAGAATTTTGTGTATAATATAATTTTTTCACCATTGTTGCAGTGCAAAAGTTAACAGTCACCATTGGGCCAATACAGCAGGTTGATCTTCTGTCCAGTGAGCTGCACGAGATTTTGAAAATGATTACAGACTTCGAAATCAAGTTTGAGGGCAAACAAAAAATGAATGCTAAGGGTACTAAATCACTGATAATGAAACTGGGGTAAGATATCTGCAAGAACTTTTTACTGTAGAACCATGACTTTCATCCTTAGATCAAATTGCATGTCTTATTTTTAGCTCTGTGTTGGTTGTGTGACCTTGTGTCTGTCTGTGCTTGCGTTTGAGATGTTAAGATTATAGTCCTGGGGTCAAAACTGGCCCTACTTCAGGGGTCTCAAGTTTTGCTTGGGCTTATTACCACAGTTGTTTAGATTATAGCCGGGGGGGGGGGGTAAGAAATGGCCCTGCTCCATGGTCACAAGTTTTACATAGGCTTATATTATAGTGAAAACTTAAAAAAAATCTTCTTGTTCCTTACCCTGAAAGCGTTAGCTTATATATTCTGTGTGTGGTATCAAGAAGTCTGGCTCAACCAAGATTATTCAAATGATAGCCTTAGGGTCAAAATGGCTCCACCCTGGGGGTCACAAGTTTAACATATGCTTATGTAGTGAAAACTTTAAAATTTTCTAGTTCCAAACCATTAATCCCACTGCTACCAAATTTTGGCATGTAACTTCATCAACACAGGTGAAAGCTTTACATATCATTATGGAATTCTGTAGATTCAGAGTCAAAATAGGTTCCAAGGATAAAAATTTGGGGGTGGGGGGAGTACTGCCCCAAACCTTGTGCCTCTAGCATAATGGAAATCAACTAATTCCCAGGTCCAAGTAAGTCATTTTTCCAAATGGTCTAAATCTGAGGAGAAAATTTAGGGGAATCTTGTGTCTCTGGCATAAGTAAAATTTGTTGCCTCTCTGCATTTTCTTTGTTCGAGGCTTTGCCTGGTCATTTATAGCTCTCATCGAACATCTGGTGACACAGTTTCCGATACGGAATCAGCCAAGTTTAGTGACTGAATATGCTTAGAATATTTATAAGAGCATTTCCTGTTTGCCTATCAGGAAAATGTCTTTTGATTGGACCAGAATATATTGGTCAACCAATAGATACTCATTTAATAGAGAAGGTCCTTCTTGCATCATAGCATGTCCGCCAAGTATAAATGTAGATTTTCAATGTTAAAAAATGAAGTTTCACCCCAAGAGGCTTTCTGTAGCAGTGCACATGTCTGATTTATCTTTTCTAGCTATGTTAGAACACAGTTCAAGATACAAAAGCCAACCTACCTAGTGAAGATGGCTAGACTCCTGGGAAGCTTGAATATTCGTGGTAGAGATATGTCAGTGAAATTTCCTGATGTTTTCAACAGAGCAGTTGAAGGTTTGATGTCATAGTTTTTAGGTCCCCTGGCCAAAGGCAGGAAACTATTATTACACTGCAAAGAAATTTCTTGCGATCTGATTGGATAACTTGCTCCAAATATGTATTGCTGTATACTTGTAGCTCCCTGGGTACAGCACAGTTTCCCTGTTGGGAGCCCAGTAGATACTTAAACAAGTCAATGCAAAATCCAACTTCATGCACCAAACTGCATGTTTTACCTAGGTTACAGTGACGTCAGTTTTCAGTGAGGTCCCCTATTGTTTTTGGGTCACATGGGTCAAAGTTACAGGTGACCTTTGTTTTGAAAATCATTTCCGTTCTCTAATTGTGTTGCTTCAGTGACAAGGTGCTGGTGGGGGGTATTTGTCCGCTCTGCAACAGTTCTCGTTGCAGCAGGGCTCATTCTTCTTCCACACAACAAATAGATATGTATGTGACTCAAACAATAAAAATTTTCTTCGAAAGGTTAGAAAGTATTTGGGATTAGCTGCTTAAGAGCAGTTTTTTTCTTTTCCCACAATGTTTTCAGAATGTTGAAAAATCTGAATTGGGCTGTAGGGTTTTAGTCCTCAGTCATACAAAAAAGCATTCTTAATGTCGAAAGAACTTACTGTAACTTATGATAACTTAACTCTTAACCAGAGGTCAAAATTTTAGACTGGTCCAAATTCAAAGCATTTGCAGACAACAAATGTGACTAAAATGACTGGATTTGTTTCTGAAAGGTTAGAAAACATCATGGGAAAAGGAGGAAATGCTGGTTAGAAAACATCGTGGGAAAAGGAGAAAATGCTGGTTACCAGCATTTTCTCATTTTCCTGCAATAGTTACAAAAGTATAATTTTCAAGAGATGTTACAACTTGTCATTGTGTGGTAAAGAGTTAAACGTAATGGTGTAGCCAGTCAGGAATTGTATTGTTTTCTTAATCTAGAAGGAGAATACAAATTGAGAATGGTTAGTGAATACAGATCAAGACCTTTATGGTCTACCTACAACTCTTGTTTCTTAGGTTGGTGAAAAAGCACTTTAAGGATTAATTATTATACCCTCCACAACGAAGTGGAGGGGGGTATACTGGAATCGCCATGGCTGTCTGTCCGTCCGTCCGTCTGTCTGTAGACACAATTTTGTCCAGAGCTTTTTTCCTACAGTTTTTCAAGTACTGTACTGAAATTTACACATAATGTTTGGGTACATATGAAATTGTGCATGTGCAATTTTCACGACCTTGCTGCCATTGGTTGCCGAATTATCTCCCCTTAAGCTTGTTGCCCTTTGTAAATTTTAACTATGGATTTTTGTCCAGGGCATAACTTCCAAAGTATAGAAGCTAGGAACTTCAAACTTCACACAAAGTTACATCACATTAAGGAGAAGTGCAGTGTACAAGAACATTAACTCTATTTCATTTATTTTTCGAGTCATTGCCCTTCGTAAATTTTAACTTTGGACTTTTGTCCATGGCATAACTTCCAAAGTATAGAAGCTTATGACTTCAAACTTCACACACAGATAGATCACTGTAAGACGAAGTGCAGTGTACAAAAACCATAACTCTATTCCATTTATTTTTCGAGTTATTGCCCTTTGTAAGTTTTAACTTTGGATATTTGTCCAGGGCATAACTTCTGAATCATTTAAGCTAGTGACATCAAACTTCATATACAGATAGACCACATTAATGAGAAGCGCAGTTTACAAGTACCATAACTCTTTTTCCACTTTTTTTTTCAACTCTTTATTTTTTTACCAAACCATTCTGCATTCTTTGACAAAGAGCTGTTTTGTGACAAGGAGCTGGTGGGGGGGTATGATCACTTTTAGTGATAGCTCTAGTTTGAACTGTTAATTCCATTCTAGATTGCCAGGAATACCTGCGGCAGAATAGACACATCATAAACAAGAATGAAAGAGACAAGCGTAATTATTTGAGTAAGTACAGAGACTACAGGAACACAAAATTGTTCACTTTCATTTGAACAACCTTTGTAGTATACAATCAAACAGTATTTAGCGGCGGTGAAATGGAAGTGAAAATTCAGCTTCTTAATACAGATAAGCTGCTTAATAGAGATTGGATTTAGAAAGGAATGTTATTCTGAGAAGTTTACATGTTGGTGTTGTAGACAGTTTTGCTGCTCTACAGAGGTTGACTGCATGTTAAAATTTTAAGGTACAGGCTGCATTATTTTACACAAGAAAAAATTTTTGACAACTCAAGACAGATATAAATCTTATTGGCTCCACTGGCCGAAGGCCAGCGGGCTAATGTCATGGCCCAGTGTCCGTCGTGCGTCCGTGCGTGCATCCGTCCGTCTGTGCATTAACTTTTATTTCAAACATCTTCTCTGAAACTACCTATCCAATTTTCATGAAACTTCACAGAAATGATCCCGCCATGGTCCTCTTCAGAATTTCTTGAAAGAATTTGATTCCTTCAAAAACTCTAGTTGCCATGGCAACAAAACTGAAAAATATTGGAAATCTTTAAAAATCTTCTTGTCTGAAACCATAAGGCATAGGGCTACCAAATTTGGCATGTAGCTTTATGTAGTAGACCTTTATCAAGTTTCTTCAAATTATAGCCCTGGGGTCAAAATTGGCTATGCCCCAGGGGTCACATGTGTTACATAGGCTTATATAGAGAAAACTTTAAAAATCTTCCTGTACCTAGCCATAAGGCCTATAGCTACCAAATTTTGCATGTAGCTATATCTAGTGGGCCTCTACCAAGCGGGCCAAAATTTTAGCCCTGGGGTCAAAATTGGCCCCGCTGCAGGGGTCACAAGTTTTACATGGGCTTACATAGTGACAACGTAAGAAATCATCCTGTTTTGATTTTTTTTTTTGAAATTAGCCTTGCATCAGGGGTCTTATGTTTTACAGAGGCTTCATATGGACAAAACTTGAAAATCACCTTATTTATAACCATACAGCATAGACTTGTATTATTTTGGCATGTGGCTTTATCGTGTGGACCTCTACCAGGGTTCAAGTAATTATAGCTCTGGGATCAAAAATCGCTTTGCCCTGCGGGTCTCAACTTTTACATGGGCTTTTACAGAGAAAACTTTGTAAGTCTTCATTTTGAAACCATTTGGCTCAGAATTGAAATGTTTAGTATTTATGGTTTATATTTATAAGCCATTGGAGCGATACAGGGCCATCGTGGCCCTCTTGTTTTTTACTGAGTTCTACATCCAAGTCTTTTTCTGCTGAAATGTTTACCTTTTTTCATTTAGATATGAAAAACTTTGTCTGCCAGGAAATGTATTGAGCAAAGTATTTTGTCTATGACACTCCAAGAACTAGATGCGGACCATACCCAAGTTTTCTTTTAATATTAACCTGTTGGCTCTTTCACTCTTATCTATTATATTTGAGCCACACTCTGTGAAAAAGGGGCACAATACATCTTCGAAAAGTATCGACTCTGCAGTCAGCGCAGGCTGACCTTGGCTAAAACTTTCGCTTTTGGTCAATTTTCTGTATGTCGAAGGACCATTCTACCTTATGATACAGTTGGTTGTTTGACAGAATGGATTTTATGGATCCATAGTCATGGTATGACTTGCTGGGTATAATGCATTACGGAGATGCATTAAGCCCCCTTTTGCCAGAACATGGCTCATTTGTATTTGTTATTTATATAGATCAAGGTTAGGCTCCACTGAATGTGCAGTCTAAACATAAAAATATGCTGAGATAAATTTAATTTTTCAGATGGAAAATTTTAAAAGAAAAAAAAAAAAAAAACCTTTTGATAGAAACATCCAGTTAGCTCAGTCAGTGAGTACTTTTATAAAGGGTAAAGTTCTTGCTATAAGCCTGTCTACGTGAATAATATTCAGATGGAGTTTTGATTCCAAGTATAACAGAAAAAACAAAAGTATGGTCTCTTAAATTATGAGTAATTAACTCAATATATGTGATTCTTTCCAATGGTACTAACCCTTTACTAAACAAGTCCAAGTTTTAGGGATCCTGAGGAAGAGAGCTTTAAAATATTGTGGGGAAAACAAACATTTTTTTTTTACAATGTTCTCTTCCCTTTTGAAGATGAACTCCATCATTTGAATCTCATTTTAATGTGTTGACTGTGATATCTTATAATATGGACTGGTCTATGAGTTTGGCATCTGGTAAAGAGTTTAAAGAGTTGGATGGAGTATGGAATACTATCCAGGGAAAGTAAGTGTAACAAAGAAATTTGTATCTATACACCCACTTCAAAACAACCTGGAAATGGATCATAGCAAACCCAGTCTACTTTGCCAGAATCCAATTTCCTGCCTGCGAACTGAGGAACAGAATCCATTCCATTGCAATGAATGGGGCATTCGACACCTGTCATGAGCAGCTGATTGTGAACTAAATGGATGGTTTTACATGTCACATTGAATACTCTAAACATTCCTGCATCAATTTTTTTGTTGGACAGTTTATGCCATTGATAAAAAATGGCCATGAAAAAAAACTCGAAACCATTGGTGGAATTCTACCCATCAAACAATAAATTTGATATTGTAATTGTTCCCTTGAGACATCATATCTGTTCTAGTGGCTAGCTCTGAAAGATTGGCTGATCAAAACCCTTTCATGTCATTCAAAGAGGATCATGTTCTAATTAGAGGAATTTGCTTTTTGATGTGAAAAGGGTAACAGACTACCTCTTGACTGCATGGATCTGTGGAATAAAGTATCAGAGACATGATAAACTGGACATGTACAGTAGAAATGCTGGAGTGATGCTTTGTTCCTGCAATGAGAAGGGAACAGTTCAAGGACATCATCATGTTTCGTTCAGAAGAAAATGATAACAGAGTCTTTCATGTACAGATAAAATTTCTGAAAACTCATTTAAGTGTGTGGTAATTGAAACAGTGCTTAATTCTATAAAACAAAAAACAACACTGGGTTGACATGAACTAAATCCTGTTTTCTTAAAACAGTGCTGATGTGTATCAAAACACATACTTCATGTCAGAAGCTTAAAAAAAAAATGAGAAGATTGTCAGTGTCAAACATAATTTTAGAGAAAGACATACTTTGGTGAGTCGAAATTGTTCTCTTATCGGTAAGAGATGTAATAAGTCAATGCTGTACTCATCAATAAAGGAGTTGGAGCTTTAATGAAAGTGACATGCTTTTACCTATAGATTACGAACAGATTTATCGATAAGGAAACTAAACTGGTGTCACATTTTGAGGCTGTTAAAGTCTGACAGACGTGCTGTAATTGCTACAAGTATGGCTTATTAGATTGGCCTCTCTATGTGGTAAGGTGTAGCAATAGTCAAGTGCAATGTTACCAGCAATGAGAGAAAGAAACCACAAAGTTGGCAGATGTTAAAATCTACTATTTGCCAAAGTTTATGAAAGTATAGAAGAGTATGACTTCAATTCTACTTTACATCATTTCATGTTGTGCCTAATTTGTCGAAGATCTTCTCGGAGTATCCAACTGTTTAAAAACAGAATTTTTGTGAGTTCTAATCTATAGTAAAGACATGACTTGAATGTCTGACAAGCATTTTGATTAAAGTCAGCTGAACAATAGGTTTGTAAAGCCTTGCACTCTCTGATCTGAGTGGAGAACTTCTTTCAGTGCAAGTATTTTATACTATTGTCCAACACTGACAGGACTTCTGGATAAAGGTCACAGGATTTTGGTGGGTTAATTTCCCAGGATTTCTTTAATAAAGAGACTTATTCCGAGTGAAGGAAATGTGTGATGTAAATCATACACGTTACCAGCCTGGTACAGAACTAATCATAGACAGCTTTAACAAAGCAGATATGTAATTCTGACAAAAAGGATATTTTTTTATTTAATATTTACTGTCAATGGACTTTGCTATGATTAGCCTGTAGAACATTTTTGAAGCATTTATTCAGTCAAGAAAATCCATATTTTGTTGATTAATCTATAGTCTACAGTCATGATTATGTCATGATCTGTGTACATGGATGATCGTTGTCAAAACACTGTCCTATCATGTCCTTTATGTTTTAGTTGTGATTAACTAAAAAGACTGATGAATCTGCCTTATTCACATAGATGGTACAATTGTTCAATGTCTGACATTGCTTTGGTGATATATGTCTTGGAGATATTAGTTCTACCAAGTCAGTTTATATGAACTAAAAAGATTTAGTTCTAGTTGCATATTAATGTCAGAATGTCGAATGTCATTTTTTGCCAGCATTGCTGAAAACCTCTGTGTAGAGAAAGCAATTTCTGTTAACTCCATCAAGCACTAGCTTGATCAAGAATGTATATATTTTTTAAGTATGACAAATTTTACAGTTGAATTAAAAAAGAGAAGATTAGTGGTTAAAAACATCCCAGAAAACACCACCGAAGACACCATGAAAGCACTGTTTCCAGAATGCTTGACTGTGAGTTTCAGAATGGAGAATGAGAACAATAAGAAAATTTGGTAAGATAACAATACAAAGCCAACACCTGGCTGTATGTATGTATGTCTTTATATCATTTATTAGCTCTTATGTGTGTGCAAGGATTTTTCTATTCCTTTGACATACCCCCATTCATCGTTTTCTCATCTGATGTGTACATCAGTAACTAGTTAAAGGCTGTGAGGGTCATATCATTACAGTCATGATACTGGTGCTAAAAAGCATTACCAGATTTTATGCTTACGCAAAGGATACAGGTTTCTTTCAAGGCCAGATTTGTATACTCCTAAATGAAGTCACATACTAAGTAAGACTTCAAAATGGATAGTAAAAAACACATTTTAAGAGAAAATGAGAGCTTTTGTTATTAAATTCTCTATGAATTTTGTACATACACATCTATACATCTTGCATAATACATGTTTATATAGACTTTTCTTTTGAGGTCACAGACATAGTTTAGAGTTTGGCAGTTAAGAAAAGTCTATAATCATGTTGAAACAATGTTTAATCATACATTGTTTAGCTGATACTGTATGATAGACACATGTGATGTGTATGTTGCCTTCAAATAGTCCTTTTGTTGCATACCCTTGGATATTACTAATGTTGAAGTCAAATTCAAGGGCGGCTATTCAGTGTCTGTTTCCAGCTGTAGCTTCAAAGGTACTTTCTATTGAAATGTTATAGAAAGTATACAGCTAGTTGGATTTTGGGCAGTCAGGTTTTGACTTGCCACTTTCCTTAACTTCGAGCATGCACAATGCACCTAAGTTCAGGAGACAAAAAAAGCAAAGGTACATTTAAGTTTGTTTATGTATTCGATGCCTGTAATTTGCTGGTGGGGGGCGGGAGATTATACTTTTTTTTTGTCCATCAAAAGGTAAAAGGGTCAAAGAAATAGTTGTTATATTTTGTAATGATTGCAGCCACTGGAATTTATTTTGAGAACATGTTTTTCGTTAGTTGAAAACATGTTTTCAGTAGTTGAAAACATGCATATTGAGGAAAGGTAGCTGTATTTTATAGAAAGCAATTGGTTTTAACAAGGAAACTACTTCATTCATCAAATATTTACACATTTCCAAAGTATGATATTGAGAGACAAAATTTATACAACATCCGATGATATTGAGAAAAAAAAAATGTATACAACATACTGGTATATATGAAAAATAAAAAGATTACAACTTTTTTAAAGTTTTATGTATTGGGATTACTTTCATTAGGAAATGACTGTCATTATTCTGTTCCCAGGCTAACTCTTTACCATACAATCCTTAGTTTTAATTCAGACAGAAAAGTCTTTTGAAAATTGTGGAAAAAAGAGAGAATGCTAGTAGCCAGTATGTAGCCAGCATTTTCTTCTTTTGTCACAATGTTTCCTACCCCTTCAGTGACAAATCTCTTCATTTCAGCCACATTTAATTCACTGTCTACATATGCTTTGAGTTTGGACAAGTTTCAAGTTTTGTTGTCTAATAAGGTGTTAACTTGTTGACCTATGTACATTACGTGTTGTGAGATGAATGAATTGGGTTCATATCAAGATAGATGTAACACAAAATTACTCAAAATCCCTTCATGTTTTGGATTAAATTTGAATAGTAATATGTTTGAATGTGTTGCTATGTAGCTGTTATATTTACATTATACATGTACTTATTTGTGGGTTTTTTTTTTGTTGTTTCAAAACTATTTAAAACTTAGGGATTCAAATGCCGAGATTTACCGACCCTGAGAAAGAAGCCTTTTGAAATATTGTAGGAAAATGTGAAAATGCAGGTAACCAGCATTTTCTCCTTTTCCAACAATGTTTTCTGCCCTTCTAAGCTAAATTTAATAATTTGAACTGTACTTAATTTGTCATCTGCAACTTCTGTCAATTTGGACAAGTGTAGAATTTTGTATTTTCATAAAGGTTAATTGCAAGATCAATCAATTTATTTTGTTGTATTTATTATTAAGTAGAAAAATCGCTGTGAAGTATCTGGTAAAAGGTTTTCCTGTATTTGCATTTTGCATTTGATCTCTTTCAGCTCTGCCCTATTAACATTTGAAAATGAGAAGACCTGCAAAGAATGCTTTGAGAATAACAAAGATGTTGAGATTGGAGACTCCAAAGTTGTTATGAAAATGCTGTATATCCCAAGTAGGTTTTTTTCATTTACTTTTTTTAATCCACAAAGTATTTCAGTTTGGTGACTATTGCCTGTACATCAATTTATGCAGTCTTGGTATTATTTATCTCTTTTAACATACAGGGCTTTCAAAGCCAATATCTGCTTTCCGACAAGAACAGAGTCTAAAGGTGCCAACTTGTGGGCAGTACATAGTATTGCATACATTGTATTCAGTCATTTGACCCTGTACCAGACTAGAAAATTTGAGGCATGTCCAAATAGGACAAAAAATTTAGATGATTGATTCATTGTGGCTCAAATGATGAAATATGTCTTTGAAAGGATAAAAAACATTGTGGGGAAAAAGAGAAAATGGTGCTTAGCAGCATTTTCTCCTTTTCTCACATTGCTTTCAAAAGCCTTCTTCTTCAGGGTTGTATAGTAAAGGGTTAAATTTTATCCTCCTTATGCAACAGTTGACATATTTTGTAGTAAATGTAGATTTAGAACAGGCTGCACATAATTATGTAGTCTGATCTTGGTCTGCGCTTGCTGCTTCACTGATGATGGTTCAAATTAAATGACCTCAAAAACCAAAACAATTCACAAAATACTAGCTCTGATGCGTAGGTATATATTTTGTATGTTTTGAGTCATAATTTTTTCTCCTTATTTTCAGGTGGAAACAGACGTGGAAAGAAGAAATGGTCACAAACGGCTTCAGGAAGGGGGCGTGGCTCTGCTGGGAGGGGAGGTCTGCAGAGAGGTTCCATAAGGGGAGGAAAGGCTGCTAGTGTAGGTGGAGGTACCTCAAGGACACCATCTACTAGTGGAGTCACTTCACCTCAAGGAAAACAATCAATGGCTTCAAATATGAGCCCCAGAGATAAAAGACCACCTGTAACTCAGCCCAAAAGAAGAAGAGATAGTGGACCAAAACAAGGGCCGGCTTCAAGCCGTAAGTTGAGTGTTTTGTTCCTTTGAGATTTAAACCTTTACTGATCCCATGTTTTATAATGTTGAAAAAGAATGGATTTGCTTTTGAAACAAAAGAAAATGTTATGAAAAAAGGAAAAAGAAAAAATGTTTTTCCAATTCCAACGATGTGTTTAAAAGCCTTCTTCATCAGGACCTTTCCAAGCCCTTGTGGTGCAGTTGGTTACATACAGGACTTTAGAACTGCGTCACTGGTTTGAATCCCCAGCTTGGCCTATTTCTTCCCAAGAAATGATGATAGTCATTGCGACAGGATTCATTCCTATCTCACTGTTGATCATTGTTTCGAGGATTGTTTTGTGGGAAAGTAGCCAATGGCTTGAGAAGAATATTTTGTGAAGTACTGGTAAAAGAAACTCCAGGAAAGTATGGATAGGTCCTCTGGCTGCTTCAGTATAACTGACATAATGTTGAAAATAGTGTTAAACACCATACAATTGGTCAGTCATCAGGATCTTTAAAAACACAATTAATTAGAAGGAGATTAATTGAAAGATCTTTGAATGTGAAACAAAAATTAAAAGAAAAAAAAAATGTAAATTTTTCAGGCAACCTTGGCAATAAGGCAGGACGTCTTTCAGGCAACCTTGGAAATAAGGCAGGACAGTTCCAGTCTATTCAACAGAGGGTACGCAGAAGAAAAGGTACAGTGAATCATGTCATAGTGGACATGTCTATTAACTCTGTACCAGATAACAAAATTTTAGACTTGTCCAGATTGAAAGGATTTGCAAAGGACAAATGGAAGGTTGTTTAAATGATGGGAAGTTTTGTTTGGTAGGGTGAAAAATACTGTGGGGAAAGGAGAAAGTTTGGTTGCCAGCGTTTTCTCCTTTTCCCACAATGTTTTCAAAGCTTTCTTAGGCTTGTAAAATCTCAGGACTGATAATTGATCTAAAAGCTATATATTTCTTTCAAATGTATTGGCAATTATATTCCTGTCCTGCCATTGGTCATTATACAATTAACTTCATTTTACTTACAACAAAATTTTAGACCATATTGAAAGTAGTTGCAGACGACAAATGTCACAAAAAAAACTGAAATTTCTTCCGAAGTGTTGAAAACATTGCGGGAAAAGGAGAAAATACTGGTTACCAGCCCAGTGTTGCATAGCAAGTTTGTGTCAAATTAAGATTTTAACACCTATTTTCTGTAAATTCATGCTTTAAATTCTTTAGTTGTAAGATAATGTACTGGTGAAATCCATATACATGAGTATGTGAGTTGTTGCAGTGGAAGGACTGAAATGATGTTGAAAATGGCATAAAACACCATCCAATCAATCAACCAATCGGTCAATCAGTCAGTCAGTGTAAGGTTATGGATATCACCAGGGTCCGTATTCACCAACCATTCTTAAGAACATTCTTAGTCTTATTCTTCAAAATTTTCTACATTTGAAAGTAACACAACTTCTGATTGGCTAAACCATTTGGTTTAGCCAATCAGAAGTTGTGTTACTTTCAAATGTAGAGTCTTGGAGAACAAGACGAAGAATATTCTTTAGAATGTTTGGTGAATACGGACCTTGGTCACATTCTGATTTTTGCTGCTGATAGGAACAAATTCCAGAGCTGGAGGAATGAATGCCAGAGATGGAGGACTGAGTGCCAGAGCTGGGGGAATGAATGCCAGAGCTGGGGGAATGAATGCCAGAGATGGAGGAATGAGTGCCAGAGCTGGAGGAATGAATGCCAGAGATGGAGGACTGAGTGCCAGAGCTGGAGGAATGAATCCCAGAGATGGAGGAATGAATGCCAGAGCTGGAGGAATGAATGCAAGAGCTGGTCAAAATATCCAGGCAAGGAATATGAATCAGATGTCACTACTTGATATGCAGGTAGTTTCCTCTACAACTTTTCATATTTTGTTAAGATTTATTCATGAACTGTTTACCCCTTTACCAAGCAATCCTATGTTTGCACAGTTCTAATGAGAGAACCCTTTGAAAACATTGTGCCTAAAGGAGAAAATTTCAGTAACCAACATTTTTAGCTCACCTTAGCACAACGTGCTAAAGGTGAGCTATTGTGATCGCCCTATGTCCGGTGTCCGTCGTCTGTTGTTCGTCGTCCGTCGTCCGTCAACAATTTCTTTAAACATCTTCTTCTCCTAAACCACTGGGCCAATCTTGATGAAACTTGGCAGGGATGTTCCTTGGGTGAAGCTCTACCAAAATTGTTCAAAGAATTGAATTCCACCCACAACTCTGGTTGCCATGGCAACACAAAGGAAAAAAAAGCAAAATCTTTGAAAATCTTCTTCTCTGAAACTAGAAGGCGCAGAGCTTTGATATTTGCTATGTAGCATGTCCAAGTGGACCTCTACCAAGTTTGTTCATTTGATGCCCCTGGGGTCAAAACTGGCCCCGGCCCGGGGGTCACAAGTTTGAGCATAGTCATAAAGAAGAAAAACTTTAAAAATCTTCTCTAAAACTTGAAGACATAGAGCTTTGATATTTGGCATGTAGCATCTCCTAGTGGACCTCTACCAAGTTTGTTCATATGATGTCCCTGGGGTCAAAACTGGCCCCGCCCTGGGGGTCACAATTTCCAACATAGGAACAAAGAAGGAAAACTTTAAAAATCTTCTTCTCTTAAACTAGAAGGGATAGAGCTTTGATATTTGGCATGAAGCATCTCCTAGTGGATCTCTACCAAGTTTGTTCATATGATGCCCTTGGGGTCAAAACTGGCCCTGCCCCGGGGGTCACAAGTTCAAACATAGGAACAAAGAGGGGAAACTTTAAAAATCATCTTCTCTGAAACTGGAAGGCATAGAGCTTTGATATTTGGTATGTAGTATTGCCTAGTGGACCTCTACCAAGTTTGTTCATATGATGGCCCTGGGGTCAAAACTGGCCCAGCCCCGGGGGGTCACAATTTTGAGCATAGTAACAAAGAAGGAAAATTTTAAAAATCTTCTTCTCTGGAACTTGAAGGCGTAGAGCTTTGATATTTGGCATGTAGCATCTCCTAGTGGACCTCTACCAAGTTTGTTCATATGATGCCCCTGGGGTCAAAACCGGCCCCGCCCCGGGGGTCACAATTTCCAACATAGGAACAAAGAAGGAAAACTTTAAAAATCTTCTTCTGTAAAACTAGAAGGCATAGAGCTTTGATATTTGGCATGAAGCATCTCCTAGTGGACCTCTACCAAGTTTGTTCATATGATGCCGTTGGGGTCAAAACTGGCCCTGCCCCGGGGGTCACAAGTTTGAACATAGGAACAAAGAGGGGAAACTTTAAAAATCATCTTCTCTGAAACTGGAAGGCGTAGAGCTTTGATATTTGGTATGTTTCATTGCCTAGTGGACCTCTACCAAGTTTGTTCATATGATGGCCCTGGGGTCAAAACTGGCCCCGCCCCGGGGGTCACAAGTTTGAGCATAGTAACAAAGAAGGAAAACTTTAAAAATCTTCTTCTCTGAAACTTGAAGGCGTAGAGCTTTGATATTTGGCATGTAGTATCTCCTAGTGGACCTCTACCAGGTTTGTTCATATGATGCCCCTGGGGTCAAAACTGGCCCCGGCCTGGGGGGTCACAATTTCCAACATAGGAACAAAGAAGGAAAACTTTAAAAATCTTCTTCTCTGAAACAGGAAGGCATGGAGCTTTGATATTTGGTATGTAGCATCTTCTAGTGGATCTCTACCAAGTTTGTGCATATGATGCCCTTGGGGTCAAAATTGGCCCTGCCCCGGGGGTCACATGTTCAAACATAGGAACAAAGAAGGACAACTTTAATTTTTTTTTCTCTTAAATGGGAAGGCGTAGAGCTTTGATATTTGGTATGTAGCATCTCCTAGTGGACTTCTACCAGGGTTGTTCCAAGGATGCTGCTTTGGTCAAAACTGGCCAAGCCCCTGGGGTCACAGGTTCGAACATAGGAACAAAGAAGGAAAACTTTAAAATTCTTCTCTTCTGAAACCAAAAGGTGTGGAGCTTTGATATTTGGTATGTTGCATCTCAGAGTGGACCTCTACGAAATTTGCTCATATGATGCCCCTGGGTCAAAACTGGCCCCGCCCCGGGGGTCATAAGTTCGAAGATGGGAACAAAGAAGGAAAACATTAAATTTCTTTTTCTCTTAAATGGGAAGGTTTAGAGCTTTGATATTTGGTATGTAGCATTTCCTAGTGGACCTCTACCAAGTTTGTTCATATGATGCCCCTGGGTCAAGACTGGCCCAGCCCCGGGGGTCACAAGTTCGAACATAGGAACAAAGAAGGAAAACTTTAAAATTCTTCTTTAAAACTGGAAGGCGTAGAGCTTTGATATTTGGTATGTAGTGATTCTCTTCTAAGTTTGTTTGCCCATCTAAGTGCAACAAGTTCATTGAGTTCAAAATTGGGTCATCTTGGGTCATAAACTAGGTCACTAGGTCAAATTAAAGAAATACCTTGTTGGCACTCTCGAGGCCACATTATTTTCTCAATTGTCTTGAAAATTAGTTAGAAAGTTTGTCTTTATAAAGTCTCACATAAGATTAATTTGGGTCAACTTGGGTCATAAACTAGTTCACTGGGTCAAATTAAAGAAATACCTTGTTTGCACTCTGGAGGCCACATTTATTGCTCAAATGACCTGAAATTTGGCCAGAATGTTTGTCTTGATGAAATACCAGATGAGTTTGGATTTGGGTCACCTGGAACCATAAACTAGGTCACTAGATGTTTGTCTTTGTAAAATCTCACATGAGTCTGAATTTGGGTCAACTGGGGTCATAAACTAGTTCACTTGGTCAAATTTAAGAAATAGCTAGTGGGCACTCTAGAGGCCACATTTATTATTCATTTGATTTGAAAATTGGTTAAAATGTTTCTTTTGATATAGTCAAAGACCAGTTCAAATTTGGGTCACCTGGGGTCATAATCTCGGTCACTAGGTCAAATTAAAGAAATATCTTTAGGGCACTTGAGGCCACAGTTTTTGCTCAATTGACTTGAAAATTTGTCAGAATGTTTGTCTTCATGAAATATGAGTTTGAAATTGGGTCACCTGTGGTCAAAAACTAGGTCACATGGTCAAATCAAAGAAAAACCTTTAAGGCACTCTACTAAGGTGAGCGACCCAGGGCCATCATGGCCCTCTTGTTAGCTTACCTGAGTACAAAGTACTCAAGGGGAGCTTTTGTGATCGTGCTGTGTCCTTTGTTTGTCGTCCGTCGTCTGTCATCAACTTTTAGCTTGTGTGCACTCTGTAGGCCACATTTTCAGTCCGATCCTCATGAAACTTGGTCAGAATGTTTGTCTTAATAAAATCTTGGACAATTTCGAAATTGGGTCATGCGGGCTCAAAAACTAGGTCACCAGGTCAAATCTAAGAAAAACCTTGTGTGTGCCACATTAGAGGCCACATTGTCAGTCAGATACTTGTGAAAGTTGGTCAGAATGTTTGTCTTGATGATATCTTGGAATAGTTTGAAACTGGGTCATCTCAGTTCAAAAACTAGGTTGCCAGGTCAAATCCTAGAAAAACCTTGTGTGCGCTCTAGAGGACACATTTTCAGTATGATGCTCATGAAACTTGATCAGAATGTTTGTCTTGATAAAATCTCGGATGAGTTTGAAATTTGGTCATGTGGGGTCATAAAGTAGGTCACTAGGTCAAATTAAAGAAATACCTTTTGGACACTCTAAAGGCCACATTTTTTGCTCAATTGACTTGAAAATTGGTCAGAATGTTTGTCTTAATTAAATCTCAGATGAGTTCGAAATTGGGTCAGCTGGAGCAATAAAGTAGGGTCGCTATGTCAAATTAAAGAAATACCTTGTGGACACTCTGGAGGCCACATTTTTCGCTTAATTGACTTGAAAATTGACTAGAATGTTTGTCTTAATTAAATCTCGGATGAATTTAAAACTGGGTCACCTGGGATCATAAACTAGGTCACTAGGTCAAATTAAAGAAATACCTTGTGGAGCTTCTAGAGGCCACATTTCTCACTCAATTGACATAATTGGTCAGAATATTTGTCATGATATCTTGGATGAGATCGAAATTGGGTCATGTGGGGTCAAAAACTAGGTCACTAGGTCAAATTAAAGAAATACCTTGTGGGCACTCTAGAGGCTACATTTTTTGCTCAATTGACTTGAAAATTGGTCAGAATATTTGTCTTAATTAAATCTCAGATGAGTTTGAAATTGGGTCACCTGGGGTCATAAACTAGGTCACTAGGTAGAATCAAAGAAATACCTTGTGGACACTCTAGAGGCCACATTTTTTGCTCAATTGACTAGAAAATTGGTCAGAATGTTTGTCTTAATTAAATCTCGGATGAGTTGGGGTCATAAACTAGGTCAAATTAAAGTAATACCTTGTGGGCACTCTAGAGGCCACATTTATTGCTCAATTGACCCGAAAGTCGGTCAGAATGTTTGTCTTGATGAAATCTAGGATAACTTAAAAATGGATCACCTGGGGACATAATCTAAGTCACTAGGTCAAATTGAAGAAATACCTTGTGGGCAGTCTAGAGGCCACATTTATTGCTCAATTGTCTTGAAAATTGGTCAGAATCTTTGTCTTAAATAAATCTCGGATGAGTTTGAATTTGGGATACCTTGGGTCATAAACTAGGTCACTAGGTCAAATTAAAGAAATACCTTGTGGGCACTTTAGAGGCCACATTTCTTGCTAAAATTGACTTGAAAATTGATCAGCATGTTTGTCTTGATGAAATCTTGGATGAGTTCAAAATTGGGTCACATAGGGTCATAAACTAGGTCACTAGGTCAAATTTAAAGAAATATCTTGTGGCCACTCTGGTGGCCACAATTTTTGCTCAATTGACCTGAAAGTTGGTCAGTGTGTTTGTCTTGATGATATCTCGAATGAGTTAAAAATTGGGTCACATGGGGTCCTAAACAATGTCACTGGATCACATTGAAAGAAATACCTTGTGGGCTTTCTAGAGGCCACAGTTCTAGCTAAATTGACCTGAAAATTGGTCTACATATTTGACCTGATGATATGTCGGATCTGTTAGAAATTGGGTCTCATAGAGTCATAAACTAGGTCAAAGAAATGTATTGTGGACACTGTAGAGGCCACAATTTTTGCTCAACCGACCTGAAAATTTGTCGGCATGTTTGACTTGATGATATCTTGAATGGATTTGAAGTTGGGTCACATAGAGTCATAACCTAGGTCACTAGGTCAAATTACAGAAATACCTTGTGGGCACTCTAGAGGTGGCAATTCTTGCCCATTTCACCTAAACCTTGGTCAACAAGTTTGGTTTGATTATCTTGGATGAGTTTGAAATATGGTCACTAGGTCAAATTGAAGAAATACATTTTGGACACACCAGAGGCCACATTTTCAGCTCATTTGACCTGACAGTTGGTCAGAATGTTTGTCTTAATAATATCTCAGATGAGTTTTAAATTGGGTCATTATGACCCTGGAGTGACATTTCGCCTGTTTACTCAGGTGAGCGATCCAGGGCCATCATGGCCCCCTTGTTTCGGTAACCAGCATTGAAGAAAACAATGAGTTACTGCCAAAGACCTATAACCATCTGCATCATCATTGTGCAAAAACTTTGACATTTTTTAACACCTCTGTTATCACTAAAGATAAGTTAACAGAGGGGAACCCATACAACAAGGGCAGGTAACCATCAAAGCAATTTTGACAGTTATGCCCCTTTATTGACTTAGAATTTTCTCTGAAAATCAAGCACCTGCAGGGGAGCATTGGCACCCACATGTTCTTGTTTTCTTTTCCGACAATCTTTTTTACTCTGTCATTGCTAAATCCCATCATATGAGTCAGTTCTAATGTGTTGTGTGCAAATGTTTTCAGTTTTGAGAAGTGAAATGTTGTGTTGTTTGGGAAAGAGTTATAGGCTATAGACAATGTTTATTGCTTTTGGATGGCATAGATCATGATCAGAAAGTGCAGTCCGATCTTGAATTTATATTTCCCTTCATTTTGTGATATTTTGCTCGAATTGAGCATGGAATTGCTATAACTCGATTATTACAGCAAATATGAAATGTCACACCATTATTTAGTGCTTTTATGCTCCCCACACCTTCAGAGGAGCCCAACCCCCCAGGTATAGTTGTTCTAGCTGATGAAAATCATGTCAGGAAGATATGGAAGCCGGAGTTTACGGACAGTACAGAGAGAAAACCTGTACTAAGCCGAATATCAACCTGTTCACAATACTATCAGTGTAATGCACAAAGTAAATCATGACAATAAAATGACTGGTCCTTGATTTATATCATCTGCTGTTTACCCTTTACCAGACAACAAAATTGTAGACTCATCCATATTGAAAGCATTTGAAGACAACAAATTAAAATTTGACTGATATTATTGCATTTGTAGAAAACTGTCTCAGAAAGAAGAAAATCCTGGTTGCCATCATTTTCTTCTTTTCCCATAATGTTTTCAAAAATCTTTTCTGTTGTTAAAACTTAGGATTGTGTGGTGAATGGTTAAGTGGAACAACTCTACTGGTGCAAGCAGCAATACTTCTGTTTTGTGACCTTGAAATGCTTGTTTGGGGATTTGTTGGTTGACAGATATCACTTTCATACAGACAGAGAGAAAACTTTTTAATAAGATTCCAGACATGGATTTAACCTTTTACCACACAATCCTTAGTTTTAACAACCCTGCAGAAGAAAGCTTTTGAAAACATTGTGGAAAAGGGAGAAAATGCTGGTAACCAGCATTTTCTCCTTTTCCCTCAATGTTTTCTATCCTTTTAGAGACAAATTTCATTATTTTAGCCACATTTGACTTCTCAGCTGCAAATGTTTTCAGTTTGGAAGTGTCCAAAATTTTGTTGTTTGGTAAAGAGTTATGACCAGTTTACTAGGAACATTTTCATGATAAACTCTGTAATTATGTTATTCAGCATCTTCCACTAAACTCAATTGATGCATCAATTAACCCTTTCCCAAACAAGCCCTTGTTTTCACGTGTCTGCAGTACAAGTCTTCTGAAAACACTGTGGGAAAAGGAGAAATTGCTCATAACGAGCAATTTCTCCTTTTCCCACAGTGTTTTCTACCCTTTTTGATAACTTTCTGCCATTTTCATCGAATTTAAAATTGTCGTCTGCAAACTCTTTCAATTTGGACCAGTCCAAAATTTGTCGTTTGGGAAAGGGTTAAATGAACATTTTCAGCAAAGTTATAAAACCCAAATGTTGTGATTTCAAAGATCTTTTCACCAGAAAAGTTCTGTCCACTAGAGTATAGGACAGTATAGACCTGAGATTAGACAGCAGGTTCTGCACTGAGAGTTGCTTAGAAGCTTAAGGGTGAAAAGCTGAGATTGATATTATCTTTAACCCTGTACCACACAATCCCGACTTTTAACGACCCTGAGAAAGAGTCCTTTTGAAAACATTGTGGGAAAAGGAGAAAATGCTGGTACATAGCATTTTCTCCTTTCCCACAATGTTTTGTACCCTATCCAATACATAAATCACTATTTAAGCTACACTTAATTTGTTGTCTGCAAATGCTTTCAATTTGGTCCAGTCTAAAATTTTGCTATGTGGTAAAGGGTTAACTCTGTACTAAACAGCAAAAATGTAGTCTTGTCCAAATTGAAAGCATTTGCAGATGAAAATTTGAATATGGCTCAAATGGTGGAATTTGACTTTGATAGGGTAGAAAACATTGTATGAAAAAGGAGAAAATGCTAGTTACAGCAGACGAGAATTTAAATGTGGCTCAAATGATGGAATTTGACTTTGATAGGGTAGAAAACATTGTGGGAAAAGGAGAAAATGCTTGTTACTGCAGACGACAATTTAAATGTGGCTCAAATGATGGTATTTGACTTTGATAGGGTAGAAATTATTGTGGGAAAAGGAGAAATGCTGATTACCAGCATTCTCTCCTTTTCCCGCTCTGTTTTCAATAGTCGTCTTCTACTGGGTCGTTAAACTTGGGACTTTGTGGTAAAGTGTTAAGAGATTGCTGTACAAGCTATTATTCAGGGCACTTAAGTAAGAAGTAGGCTGTTGCAAAGGTCTTAAGTATGGTCTGTTAGTCATCTTTCTTTGTTTAGACAGTCACTAATACAATCAATTAAGTTCTCGGCAGAAACTTAAGGCTTAATTCAATCAAATGGATTAGACATGAGCCAAATGGTTTTACATGATAACAAACCCTATAGCAGTTGCAAAACATACTGCTGCACAAACTTTTATGCTCTTCCAGAATTTATGAGCCCAGTTGTGCTCACTGAAGTTGAGCCCTGCTGCAGCAAAGAAACATATTGCTACAGAAAACTGTCATCTGTACTCTGTCTTGTAAAATATTAGCAGAGTGGTGTTAAATGGTAACTAAAGTCGATCCTTATTGTAGTCATATGACCTATTGCCACAGAAAACTTACTCTTGCTGTAAAATATGTCTTGTTTCATTTCAGGGTGGAAATATGATGAGAACCAATCTGATGGGTCAAACTCAAGGAGGAAACTTTCAGGCCCAAGAATCAAGGTAGACCTTAAACATTTACCCTCAGCAAATCTTTAATACATAGGACAGTCAGCTGTTTTTTTTTTTTATCCCTTTAAAATATTTTATCATTGTTCAACTGTGTTAGGCTTACTTATGTTTCACAGAAAATGCTATTTCATGCAGAAAAATAAATCTGAAAGAATGTTCTTTTTTATTTGAATTCCTGTAAATGTAGGTGCTTTTATTTAAATTCCTTTAAATGTAGGTCCTTAGGCCATCAAAAACATTGTGGGAAAAGGTGAATTTGCTCTCATTTAGAAATCTCATCCGGTGAGTTCTACCAATCACTAAGAGGTATATAATGAAATACATCTAACGTACATCCTTAGACAAGCAAGATTGGTTAAGCTTTGTTGTCAGTCTGAATATTCTTTAACTCTTTACCTCATAACAAAATTTTAGACTGGTACAAATTGAAAGCATTTACAGATGACAAATGCAGCTCAAAAACAATTGTCCTTCAAAATTTAGAAGACATTGTTGGAAAAGGAGAAAATGCTGGCGACCAGCAATTTTTCTTTTTTCCCATAATGATTTCAAGAGCCCTTTTGTCCTTGAACATATGATAAAGGGTAAATTTAAGGGTTTCTATAACCTATAGAGCATACTAGGATGTGGTGATCCATCACACTTTTTTACACAAAGACTTTTTTAATATATTATTTTCAAGGAATACAGGGAGCAATGAAGACCCTATGGCCATGATGATGTATCTTAAAGACACCATTGCTAAAATGGAGGAAAAAATATCCCAGTATGTATCCACCTCTCAGATAGATTGGGTTCTTAGATCATTAGTATTTCAAACCTTTACCACACAAGCCCTAGTTTTACGGACCCCTACAGGAAATGCTTTTCAAAACATTGTTGGAAAAGGAGAAAATGCTGGTTACCAACATTTTCTCCTTTTCCCACAATGTTTTCTATCCTCTCAAATACAAATCCCACCATAAAAGCATCATGTAATTTGTTGTCTGCAAATGCTTTCAACCAGTCATTTATTTGTGTGGTAAAAAATTAACTTTTACTATCAAGTAAATAAAAAAAAAAAAAAAAAAAAAAAAGATCAGACTGCGCATGTTAATGCAGTCCGATTTTGACCTTCTTTTCTGCCGAAATTGTGCCTATGACTAAATTAGTAAATAATTTAAGTAATTATTTTCAGCTAATTTCAGACTTTTACTATATTTTTTTTCCTCATTTTCATTCATACATATGTTCTTTTATATCTTGTGAAGACGGTCAAGTGATGGAGCAAGAAATTACAGTGGAGAGGGCAGCTCTCCTAGAAGAGGAAGAAAGAGGCAAGGTGGAATGATGAATAGTAACAGAAATGCTAAACGTAATAGGGGAGATAATTTTAACATGAGAAGTGAGTAGAAGAGTGCAAAACTGAAAATGTTAATCAATTGAATGTTTTTTTTCCTTTGCCCAGAAGCCTGGCCGGGTAGCTCAGTGGTTAGTGTACTCATGACTTGGTGGTTGCAGGCTTGATACCCAGTTGAGGCAAACTTTCTTTCCAGTGATTTTTAGCCTCTCAGCTGTGATGCATGTGAGAGAAAAGTACTAAGATGCTTGGAAAGACAGTTGCACCAGTACCGGTGGGAGAAAGCCAGGAAACACATGCATAGGTGCACTGACTGCTGTGATATAACCTAAGCTGTTAAAACGAAGTTAAACTTCAATAAAAACACAATTCCTTTGCCCAGTAGAAATCATTTGTAGTCTTGAAAAATTGTTGATAATTGCAACTTAAGAGATTGTTCAGCTCAGAATACTATTACAACATGGCAGAAAGTATAGATCCAAGAACAGGTTGAAGATTTTGTGTGGTCAGATCTTGATCTATGCTATCTGCTGAAACAGAGTTGTCTGTAGTGCTTCATATACTGATCATTCCAGCATGCAAGAATTAAAAAAAAAAATCATTGAAGTTTCACCTGAAGTGTGTTTCTTTGAAAAAGAGTATAGCTTAATGTTCTGTTGCGTACTCTTGTTTCTCTATCTTTTTGTTGCAAAGTGGGATATTTATATGAAGACTAAAAGACCTATGGATATCTACAACTATCCTTGAACTTTTAACCCTGTACCAACTTACAAAATTTTGGGCTTATCCAAACTGAAAGCAGTTGCAGACAACAAACCAAGTATGTCAAATGGAAGTGTCTTGAGTAGGATAGAAAATACTGTCGAAACGAGAGAAAATACTCTTTACCAACATTTTCTGCTTTCATCAAAATGTTTTCCAGAGCCTTCTTTTTCAGAGTAGTTAAAACTGCAGGCCGTTTGGTAAAAGGGTTAACATGGAATTTAGATAGATACAGGATAAATCAATGCAAGAGTCTCGCTTGTTTGTTTTTTGTCTGAAATTTTACAGCTGTAATTGTCCGTTCCATAATTATGGTTAACATTTTTGGGGTTGATAAAATTTCTAATTGCTTTTTACAGATCAAAGTTCAGGATTTCAAAGCATGCAACAAGATAGCTATCAAGATGATGCTACCTACTATGGCAACGACTATAGACAAGATGATTATGGAGGGGGTGACAACTATGACCGAAACGAGGACTATGGCAGAAATGATTATGGAAGGAACAGTCTATTTGGTGATGAGGGAAGAAATCGCTATGGTGGGAATGCTAGTTTTAGCAATGATTCTAGCATGGATTATGGGGGCTACAGAAATCAAGGAGAGAGGAACAATAACAGAGAGAGAGGCATGAGGTTTAGTGGTTACCAGGGCAACAGAAATAACTATAATATGCAGTCTGAGGGTGGGAGGTATGGTGGTGGAATGTGGTAGAAAATTTGTTGGAGAGATTTTTGTGTGTTGGAGGGAAAGGAGACTTTTTTACTCCCTCAAATCAGTTATGTGTTTTTAGCTCACCTGAGTATGAAGTACTCAAGGGGAGCTTTTGTGATCGTGCTGTGTCCGTCGTTTGTCGTCCATCATTTGTCGTCAACTTTTAGCTTGTGTGCGCTCTATAGGCAACATTTTCAGTCCGATCCTCATGAAACTTGGTCAGAATGTTTGTCTTGATAATATCTCAGACAAGTTCCAAATTGGGTCATGTGGGGTCAAAAACTAGGTCACCAGGTCAAATCTTAGAAAAACTTTGTGTGCGCTCTAGAGGCCACATTTTCAGTCAGATACTGATGAAACTTAATCAGAATGTTTGTCTTGATAAAATCTCGGATGAGTTTAAATTGGGTCATGTTGGGTCAAAAACTAGGTCACTAGGCCAAATCTTAGAAACACCTTGTGAGCGCTCTAGAGGCCACATTTTCAGTGAGATACTTGTGAAACTTGGTCAGAATGTTTGTCTCGATAAAATCTCAGACAAGTTCGAAATTGGGTCATGTGGGGTCAAAAACTAGGTCACTAGGTCAAATCTTAGAAAAAACCACGTGTGTGCTTTAGAGGCCACATTTTGAGTCAGATACTTGTGGAACTTGGTCAGAATGTTTTTATTGATAAAATCTCA
This sequence comes from Tridacna gigas, assembly GCA_945859785.2. Taxonomy (NCBI): domain Eukaryota; kingdom Metazoa; phylum Mollusca; class Bivalvia; order Cardiida; family Cardiidae; genus Tridacna; species Tridacna gigas. Next base: position 28,182,502 of record OX244030.2, read on the forward strand.
GATGACTTTGGAACTGGGTCATGTGGGGTCAAAAACTAGATCACTAGGTCAAATGTTAGAAAAACCTTGTGTGCACTCCAGAGGCCACATTTTCAGTCCCATACTAATGAAACTTGGTCAGAATCTTTGTCTTGATGATACCTTGGAAGCCTTTGAAACTGGGTCACCTCAGTTCAAAAACTAGGTCACCAGGTCAAATCTTAGAAAAACCTTGTGTGCGCTCTAGAGGATACATTTTCAGTCTGATACTCATGAAAGTTGGTCAGAATGTCTGTCTTGATAAAAACTCGGATGAGTTTGAAATTGAGTCATGTGGGGTCAAAAACTAGGTCACTAGGTCAAATTAAAGAAATACCTTGTGGGCACTCTAAAGGCCACATTTTTCGCTCAGTTGACTTGAAAAATGGTCAGAATGTTTGTCTTAATTAAATCTCAGATGACTTTGAAATTGGGTCATCTGGGGTCATAAAGTAGGTCACTAGGTCAAATTAAAGAAATACCTTGTGGACACTCTAGAGGCCACATTTTTTGCTTAATTGACTTGAAAATTTATCAGACCATTTTCCGTAATTAAATCTAGGATGAGATTGAAATTGGGTCACCTAGGGTCATAAAGTAGGTCATTAGATCAAGTTAAAGAAATACCTTGTGGACACTCTAGAGGCCACTTTTCTCACTCAATTGACCTGAAAATTGGTCAGAATATTTGTCTTGCTAAAATCTCGGATGAGTCTGAAATTGGGTCATCTGGGGTCATAAACTATGTCACCAAGTCAAATTAAAGAAATACCTTGTGGACACTTTAGAGACCACATTTCTTACTCAATTGACCTGAAAATTGTTCACAATGTTTGTCTTGATGAAATCTCGGATGAGTTTGAATTTGGATCATCTGGGGTCATAAACTAGGTCACTAGGTCAAATTAAAGAAATACCTTCTGGGCACTTTAGAGGCCACATTTTTTGCTCAAATGACTTGAAAGTTGGTCAGAATGATTGTCTTAATTGAATCTTGGAAGAGTTTGAAATTGGGTCACCTGGGGTCATAAACTAGGTCACTAGGTAGAATCAAAGAAATACCTTGTGGACACTTTAGAGGCCACATTGTTTACTCAATTGACTTGAAACTAGGTCACTAGGTCAAATTAGAAGTAATACCTTGTGGACACTCTGGAGGCCACATTTATTGCTCAATTGACCCGAAAATTGGTGAGAATGTTTGTCTTGATGTAATCTAGGATAACTTTAAAATTGGGTCACCTGGGGACATAATCTAAGTCACTAGGTCAAATTAAAGAAATACCTTGTGGGCAGTCTAGAGGCCACATTTATCGCACAATTGTCTTGAAAATTGGTCAGAATCTTTGTCTTAATAAAATCTCGGATGAGTTTGAATTTTGGATACCTTGGGTCATAAACTAGGTCACAAGGTCAAATTAAAGAAATACCTTGTGGGCACTTTAGAGGCCACATTTATTGCTGAATTGACTTAAAAATTGGTCAGAATTTTTTTTCTTGATGAAATTTCAGATGAGTTTGAATTTTGGTCACAATTGGTCATAAACTAGGTCACTAGGTCAACTTACAGAAATTTCTTGTAGGCGCTCTAGAGCCTACAATTCTTACTCAATTGACCTGAAAATTGATCAGCATGTTTATCTTGATAAAATGTTGGATGAGTTCAAAATTAGGTCACATAGGGTCATAAACTAGGTCAATAGGTCAGATTTAAAGAAATACCTTGTGAGCGCTCTAGTGGCCACAATTCTCGCTCAGTTGACCTGAAAATTGGTCAGCATGTTTGTCTTGATAATATCTCGGATCAGTTTTAAATAGGGTTACATAGGGTCATAAACAATGTCACCAGGTCACATTGAAGAAATACCTTGTGGGCATTCTAGAGGTCCCAATACTAGCTAAATTGATCTGAAAATTGGTCTACATATTTGACTTCATGATATCTATGATCAGTTAGAAATTGGGTCTCATAGGGTCATAAACTAGGTCACTAGGTCAAAGAAATGTATTGTGGGCACTGTAGAGGCCACAATTTTTGCTCAACTGACCTGAAAATTTGTCAGCATGTTTGACTTGATGATATCTTGAATGGATTTGAAATTGGGTCACATAGGGTCGTAATCTAGGTCACTAGGTCAAATTACAGAAATATCTTGTGGGCACTCTAGAGGTGGCAATTCTTGCCCAATTCACCTGAACCTTGGTCAACAAGTTTGTTTTGATGTCCCGGATGAGTTTGAAATATGGTCACATAGGGTCATAAACTAGGTCACTAGGTCAAATTAAAGAAATACATTTTGGACACTCTGGAGGCCCCATTTTCATCTCAGTTGACCTGACAGTTGGTCAGAATGTTTGTTTTAATAATATCTCAGATGAATTTTAAATTGGGTCATTATGACCCTGCAGTGAAATTTTGCCTATTGACTCAGGTGAGCGATCCAGGGCCATCATGGCCCTCTTGTTACAGAAAAATGTCCATGAAAATATTTTGGGAAAGGAAAATTTCAATTTTTCAGTTGCAAATCCTTTCCAAAATTTTGTGTGTGCAAGTTTTCTAAACATTGTAAAAATAATGAATGTTTTGCTTTTATAGCTGTAAAAATTGATGTTTTTCTTGGTCATTTGAGTTGAAAAGATTTTCCATTTTGTGTAATTGATAGTTTATTACATTGCCACTTGCAGGTGACTTTAATGTTTTGCAGCGAAACTGTAACTGCTTGTTCAGGCCCCAGATTTAGCCATTCTCAGTAACATTCTTAGCTTAATTCTCAAGAAATTTGAAGAATATGGTTTAGCCAATCACCAATTGCGTTACTTTCTTAAAATAGAACAAGACCAAGACTGCATGGCAAAGAACAGGGGTCTTAGTAAAGGTCAATATCGGTATTTGAAAGGAGAAACAATGAACTGCTGTATTCGGAAGGCACCAATAACTTTGGGAGCTAAGAACAACTGAACTTGTTTCATAGACATTGTGCATGAAGTTCAGACTAGAACACATGCAGATTCATCTTTGATCTTCCCTGTCTGTTTGTATGTAGAAATTATAGGGAGGGAAAAATCATCTGTAAAATTGCAGTGTTATGGTTTGTTTTTCTGATTGAGAAATGTCTCATTTCATTTACTTTATGCTGTGAGGGTTTAGAAATAGGTCTCATGTAAGCCATAAAGGACCAAAAGGTCCTGATGTTCCATTTTTCTGTCCATTTTTTTTCTGAATTTCACCATATTAATAGTTGAAGAGAATCTTAACCCCGCTCTGAGTGGGTAAAACAATGTAGTTTTTTACCAAACAAATCATTGGAAGTTAGAAACTTCAAAATATCTCAAAGAAGAAATTTTTCATCAAATGGTATTAAATGTTCTTTTTTTCTCAATTCAAACGTTTTCCACACAGGCCCGAGTTTTAACAACCCTGAAGGAGAAAGCTTTTGAACACCTTTTCTCACAATGTTTTCTACCATGTCAAAGACTTTTGGTTCATTTGTATCATATCACATTCAAATTTGTCGTCTGCAGAAATGTTCCATTTGGAAGGGTCTAGAGTTTGTCGCTTGCTAAAAAGATAAATGTACACCTGAGAATCTGGAATTATGCATTATACATTTGGGTCACATAAAATCATGAATACAACCCCTGTTTTGTTTTGGTCTTACATTTTTACACTGTACCAGATTGTAGAATCATGGATTCCTCCAAATGAAAGCATTTGTAGATAAGAAGTTAAATTGAGTTGGAATGTTGGGACTCGTCTTTAAATCTTTCAGCCTCAAATATATGAGCCATGCTCTCACAAAGGGGGCTTAATACATCTTTGTCTCTTAAAATATGGGTCGCTGACATCCATTTTGAACTCTGCTGGCTGTAAGCCAGAAGAGCTTATGTCATGGCGTGGTTTCTGTCGTCCGTCCGTCTGTCCATCTGTCTATCCAGCCATTAGTCATTTTCTTGTCTAGGCAATAAGTCTGCATTTGCGGTCGTTTTTATGAAATTTACACAATTTGTTTATTTCATCAATAGCTTGAACCCTATTGATTTGAAAAAAACCTGACCATCAGTATGGGAAAAGAAGCCATTTTAATTTGAAAAATTCAGCTTTTTGTGTACACAATGAAGTCTGCATTTGTGGTTGGATTTTTGTAAAACTAGCACAATTTGCTAATCTCATCAATAGCTTGAACCCTATTGATTTTGAAAAAATCTTGCCATCAGTACGGGAAAAGTTAACTTACTTTCCATTTCTTGTTTACAAGATAGAATTGGCATTTGTTATTAGATTTTCATGAAACTTGTACAGTGCCTTTGTTTTATCAAAAGTTTGAACATCCAACAATCATTGTGGGAAAAGTAGCCATTTAAATTTGAAGATTTACATTTCTTGTATATGCAATAATAATGACAAATTTGGACAAATCAAACTTGCACAGTTGCTTTATATTATGGAAAGCTTGAACCCTAATGTTTTTGAAAAAAAAAAAAAAAAAATCGAAAATGAGTATGGGAAAAGTAGCCATTTAAAGTTGAAAATTTACATTTCTTGTTTACGCAATCAAGTCTGCATTTTTGACCCAATTCTTTTGAAACTTGCAAAGATCATATGTATTATCAAGGGATTGAACCCTATTAAAAATGAAAAAAAATCTAGCTATCAGTTTAGGAATTGTTTACTCAACACAGTCCACATTATTAGTCACATTTCTTTAAAACTTTTAGGGATTGTTTAATACCTGAGTTCTGAAATCATATCAAATTTGGCTGGATTCCAAACAAATGATTTTGAGAAATTAAACTTCATTTCTTTTAGCTCAACTGAGCACAAAGTGCTCAAATGAGCTTTTGTGATTATGCTGTGTCTGTTGTCTATCGTGGGTCGTGCAGTCGTCAACATTTACTTTATGTGCACTCTACAGGCCACATTTTCAGCCAGATCCTCATGAAACTTAGTCAGAATGTTTGTCTTGATAAAGTCTCGGACAAGTTCGGAATTGGGTCACGTCGGGTCAAAAAGTAGGTCACAGGGCCAAATCTTAGAAAAACCTTGTATGCATTCTAGAGGCCACATTTTCTTCCTGATACTCATGAAACTTAGTCAGAATGTATGTCTGGATGAAATCTCGGACAAGTTCAAATTGAGTCGCGTCGGGTCAAAAAGTAGGTCATGGGGGCCAAATCTCAGAAAAACCTTGTGTGCACGCTAGAGGCCACATTTTCAGCCTGATACTCATGAAACTTCTTCAGAATGTTTGTCTGGATGAAATCTCGGACAAGTTTGATATTGGGTCATGTCGGGCCAAAAAGTAGGTCAAGGGGCCAAATCTTAGAAAAACTTAGTGTGCACCCCAGAGGCCACATTTTCAGCTTGATACTTATGAAACTTGGTCAGAATGTTTGTTTGAATAAAATCTCGGACAAGTTCAAAATTGGGTCACATCTGGTCAGAAAGTAGGTCACTGGACCAAATCTCAGAAAAACCCTGGGTGCGCTCAAGAGGCCACATTTTCAGCCTGACACTCATGAAACTAAGTCAGAATGTTTGTCTTGATAAAGGCATGGACACATAAAAAAATGGGTTAGGTCGAGTCAAAAAGTAGGTCAAGGGGCTAAATCTTAGAAAAACCTTGTGTTCACTCTAGAGGCCACATTTCCAGCCTGATACTCATGAAACTTGGTTAGAATGTTTTTCTGGATAAATTCCTTGACAAGTTCGAAATTGGGTCACATCAGGTCAAAAAGTAGGTCACTTGGCCAAATCTTAGAAAAACTTTGTGTGCACTCTAGATGCCGCATTTTCAGCCTGAAACTCATGAAACTTGGAATATTTGTCCGGATAAAATCTCAGACAAGTTTGAAATTTGGTCCCGTGGGGTCAAAAAGTAGGTCACTGGACAACATCGTAGAAAAAAATTGTGTGCACTCTAGAGGCCACATTTTCAGCCTGATACTCATGAAATTTGGTCAAAATATTTGTCTTGATAAATGCTCTGCCAAGTTCAATATTGGGTTACATCGGGTCAAAAAGTGGGTCGCGGGGCCAAATCTTAGAAAAACCCTTATGTGCACTCTAGAAGCCACATTTTCAGCCTTATACTCAAGAAACTTGGATAAAATGTTTGTCTTGATGGTATCATGAACAACTTCGAAATCTGACCATGTCTGGTCGAAAAGTAGGTCACATTCATTCATTTATTTTACGTCATTAAAAGCATTAATTCTTGTATCCTGTAAATGCGAAATCCTAAGTTGTGACATGAAAGTCTGTAACTCAACCCAGGTAGGAGAATCATCAGTCATAAATTGGAGTTCTGGGACTCATTTTGACCTTCATAAAGGTCAAGGTCACCATGCCATGACTAATTCTATACCTATTCCTGACAAACATCTGTAAGATTTGTGTTTGAGTGAGTCTAATCATATATTGCCTGCAACAAGGGAAATGAGACCTTCGGACATTTGCGTAAAGTGTCATCCCGCAGTCCACGCAGGCAAATCTGAGACGGCACTTTGCGACTACATCAGATTTTTTCATACAGTAGACTTTGGTGAAACAGAAAATCACTCAAAAATGGGAAGTGTTGCTTTGGATTAGTCACAGACTGCACAGGCTGATCTGGGACGACACACTTTTACGCATATGTCCGAAGGCCCCTTTTCATGTGTTGTACGCCATATTGTATATATTGAAATGTATTGTAAGTAGTCTATACTTAGTATCAGAACATCGAAAAAATAACAATTGTCACTTTTTCAAGGGCAGATAACTCCAGTCTTGTTTATCACAGAGCAAATTCCTCAATTTTATGGAATGCCAGCTATATTTAGATCTAGTATAGTTATGTCACCATATCCTAAGTCCTCCGGAAAACAATACAATGTTGTGGTTTTTTGTAAAGTTGGAGGTGACAAGCGAAATTCAGGTACGACTTTAAAGTGATTATAATTACATTGCTGAAGAACGTTGTTTTACATTGTCTGCATCTTTTACATTGTCTGCATCATTTACACCCTCTCATAGGGTATGTACCAACATGAAATATATGAATGTCCATTACAGCTTCAAATGGAAGATAATTGCAATTTAGTCTTAGAAGTTGATGTTATATCAAATTACCACACCAACTTTTCTCAGGCATACAGCACGGAAGACATGACCGCTGCATCTAAATACTTCACCAAATGACAGCCAATACATAGTAGTATTAATAAACAAAAAAATTCTATTCCAGCCCAAAAAGGTCCATATGGACACCTGTCTTATTTCATCGAGTGAACATCATCGGTAATATTTTCTCGAGTGGCTGCGCCAATTTGAAAGTAAGACAACTTCCTATTTGGCTAAACCAAATGGTTAGCCAATAAGAAGTCGCGTTACAAATTTAGAAAATCTTGGAGAATATGACTAAATATAATCTTAAGAATGGTTAGTGAATACGGACCCTGGTCTGATCGTGCCGTAGCTATTCACATTTAAGTTTGAAATTGTTACAGGGTTTGGGTTTCAGATACAGCACTCGACTGTAAGTTTTTTTTGTTTTTGATTAAAAACGGTTTCTTCTTGTTCAGGGAAAACGTAATTTCACTCGTCTAAGTCAGTTGAATAATTACAAATGCTGTGAACAATGGATAACGTGGAAAAAGTAGTTCCGTACCAGTGAGTTTATCAAATCGGTAAATTCACTGGTCTAAACGTTAAATTATCAAACCATAACCCACCATTATTTCCCGATAAAGTATCCAAAAGCATGAAAAAATCTTCTTCTTTTTATCGCGATTTGTCGTTCAATAAAACACGCTCGTGAGTTATGGGGCAGAATGAACAACCAACCCAGGCTATCGCCCTCATTATTTATACACTTTACATCACGAACGAAACGTAGTTCCAAAGAGACTTGTATATCATGATAATGTTTTGAATCTAACGATGATAAAACTCGCAGCTTTGTTACTGTCATCGATTTTGTCAGTGAATTTCAGGGTGAAGTCTGGGTCGGTAGTATCTTAGAAATGAGGGGTATGATTACAGAGCGCTGACAAAATACGGGACTATTTGCTAATCTCAAATTTGTTTAAGACAAGCAAGTTCGTAATGGATGTATTGCACTGAAAACAAGAGCAGTTTTATGTGATGAATTCCTTCTTTGAACTCATTCATTGTTTTTGAGTGATCAATATTAAATGCAGTATCAAAGGAAGCTTCAGAATTATGCGATCGAATAATACATTTAGCTATCATTCCTTACTGCTCAGCTTCTTGTAACTTCGATGAGCATCCATTGAAACTGGTTACAAATACATAAATAGGTTATACAGCGCAGACATGCCGGTGTTATAAAGAACATGTACTCCCGCAGAAAATGTACTCCCAAGTGCATTTTCTAAGTAGGATGTGGACTGGGAGTACAATTTTTTTACACAGAAAAAAGTATTAGGGAGTACTTTCTCTACTTAGAAAAAGGACTGGGGTGTACAAATTCTTCATTATACCGGCGATAAAATACCTTAAAATATCTAAATTTGTCAATAACAATATGAAAGCAACCTTGGTGCAGACAATCCGATCTTAGGTAGCAGGGATTACAAGGAGAGCTGCACGTATCTGCCAATTTATTTCAATCTCTATTCAATCTTTGTTCATTGTGATCACCAGTGAGGTTTGAGCTATAAAATTTCAGGTTTCTCCTGGCAGACTTGCACGAGTTTCATGTAGGAATCGCATCATCGGTGTTGAATGTCTCGTCATCATTGACTTCAGCTACTTTTTGCCCATACTCTAATGTGTCGACCAATGGTTTGCCCTTGGTTTCCGGAAATGTGAAACACAGTAGACCGGAAGTGATCATCACGAATGCGCTAAGAAAGTACAGTAGTCCGGGTACGTCGTCATTCTGAAGCAAGCAAGAAATTGTCGTATATTTTAAAATATCTGTTTATGTTCCTTGTAATTTGGCTGAAGGGACGTTAAACAATTCCTCTAAAACTATGGCATACACATACCAATATATTTGTATTTTTATTAGAATTTTTTGTTTTTCATTGCTGCAAAATCGTGTGTTTAGTCAGTAATGCTTTTCTTTTAGATCATTTTAGAAAATAACTGACGATACATGTATGTAAATCTAAAAGAGGTAAAAGAAAAGACGCGCCACTGAGAGAAATGTAAACTAGCAGTTTTTGGTGTCAGCATTGTGCTTGTAATAAAAGAGACATGGCATAGAACACACATTAATGATACCGGGCTGAACAATACATAATTAATTAAAACAAGTGTCAGATAGGAAAAAGCAAACAGAGAAACTAAACAACACACAAAGAACACTATCTGCGGAGCTATCATTCCACCTATTCTTGCGGCTGTATTTCAGAGGCCGAGAGCAATCGTCCTGCAAAGAAATTAACGATGGTGCTAGTCTTAAGAAACAAGACTAAGGAATTAATTATGAGAGAGAGCAAACAAGACCTATATAATGATATACAGCGGCGACACAAATACTTTTGTCATTGTAATCTTGAATGTCAGCCATAGACGAAAACATGAGCTAAATTGCCGATGGCACAGTTCATGATAAGACTGCAAATTATTTCAGAACTTCGATCTAGATACTGTCTGCTTGTATATTAAAGCCTATAGGTTAAAAATCTTTGGTTTTTTTTTACAGTGGATTGTTATTTCAGCAGTCGAAAAAGGTCGCGTTTATATATACTGCGCTCAAATGTTAAAAAAAAAACTAGTCGGACTAAACAGTATTAAATTATACAAAACTGGGCCAACATACCTGACCACAGTCGGATAGAGTTCTGTTGAGTATACGATCAAAACACACCAGGCACTCGAGATACCAGCTTTCGATCCCAAGGCAAACACGTTTGTCACTGTCCCTCTATAGGGCGTATCTGAAGACATAGTTTAAAGTTTAAAAGGATTAAAAGGAAATGAATTTCTGCAGAAAGTATGTGCTTCATATCATCCAAAATCATGCCTATCGTGTCATATGTCGTCTGAGAACAAAGTGGAAAAAGGTCTGCAGGTATGTCAGTACACAGGTATGTCAGTACAGTCTGACCATTGTCTTCTTTCTGCTATACTAAATTGTTTCAGCTTTACTACATACTTTCAGTAAATTATAATTTGCGTCGTGCAATAGACTTTCTAGAAATAAAAAAAAAATAATTGCATTTTTAACGATACTTTAAGTATAATATTTAATGAAATACTACAAGAATTTCTTTTTCAATATTATTCCCTTTTGTACAATATGCAAATTTCCATCTATAGACCAACTTGTGACCGCTTGATTGTGAAATTTTACCGTTCATTTGCTCGACTGGAAATTGAAGCAAATATCGAATTATCTGCTGCGAAACTCGGCCTTAATTAACGGAGAGAGCAGGAAATGGCATTTTCCTTTATTCGAAGAGCATGCAGGATGCTTCACAGTTTCATTCTCGAACACCGAACAGATCGCTTTGGTGACAACAGAAGAATGCAACAGGCTGGTGTTGGTGTTACGGCAATGTTTCCATGAAGTTCATATTGTTGTTTCAGTTTTCTTTGTATCAGTTGATCACGTATGATAAATCGCCATAAAGCTAAGTTACAGACTAAAGTAATTTCTTTGACAAATGCATCTGTAGATGGGAAATATCTGTATACAGGGTTAAAATAATACTTTAAAGATAAGTAAAATATTTTATTGGGAAATTCCCGTTGACACCGAAATTTCAACATGATCGTGTTTACCGCCCCCTCCCGGTTTCAACGTCACCTGACCTATATGATGTCGAAGTATCGTTGATCGAAATTTTACGAGAACGCATAGTACGAAAAAGTTGAGATTTTTTTTTTGGCATACTTTTCAAACAAACCTCGAAGTAGGTAGTCGATTACAGTGAATTATGAAACAGTGATGCCTCGATCATCGGAAACTACAATAATTAGAATGTAATTATCTGCTATTTTGGACGATTGCCTGCCTGTAAGAAACTTGTAATTGGGAAGTTCAGTTGTAAGGGATGCTAAGAGCTACACATTTATCAAAGGTATCAAAAAAAAAAAAAAGGTTTTTGTTTACATAAAACAAGTATTTACCAAATTAACAGATGCTTTGCCGATCTAACACGTCTGGTGTTTTAAGTTACCGTGACGATTATCCTCTTTTTGCTTACAATTCCAGCCCAAATGAAATTATCGAAATTTCTCTACAGTTTTAAATCTCTCATTTTGTTTCGTTGATACAAGTCATGGCAAATGTTGCAGCCATCTCGATTATTTCCGATTTCCGCGAAAAGTGATGAGTGCCTAAAGTTGTAATCTTTAATCTGTTTAACCTGCTTAACGAGTTAAACGTAAATTTTTCGACAATCGTAAAAATACAAAGTGTTACGATTTCAAAGTTTTTATTTCGCTAGGAAAAATCTCACCGGGTCGGATAATGTACATTTTTAGATCTTACTGCACCGATTAGCGCTGAGCAGACCAGGGACTGAAATCTGATAACAAGGATCTGACATCTACTTAGTTCTATATCCAACACGATCCAGGCAGAAAATGTTATGATAATAAGTGATTGTGCACAAACGTTAACTTCTAAATATTTAAGCTTTTTGTTGATTCGATGACGGTTACTTGTGTTTCTTATCTTACACCACTGCAACGCCAACGGAAGCAAGTGACGTAGATAAACTAAAAGCAGAAAGAAGCATATAAGGTAAAGGGACTTACCTATATACTGAATCACCCCTACAACTATGCCAAATATCCCCGTCAGGATGAAAAAGAACATACAAGGAAGTTTTCTTCTTATCCTGGAAAAAAATGAGAAATGACAAAAAGAGCAATCATAGAATTACTTGTCGACGATATGCGAAGCAGCTGCTTTTGCAGACGGCATAATTACATCCTAGATCAAACTGCACAGAACATGCAGTCTGATCTTTAAACTATACTGTCTGCTTGTTTAGTCTAGCTTTCAAAAAAAGAAATCTTAGAGTTTAAGTGTACTGCATTGTCCGAGGTCGAGTTAATATATTCAGCTTCCTAAAACTTAAATATAAGATAATCATGACCTGTTTTCTAGATAGTCATAAAACACTATTCTCTCGTTTTAAAGCACTGATGAGGACGTAAAGTTAGTAATATTCAACAAGAGTTTCCGTATCATGCAAAAACACATTTCCGTTTACCTCGAATATTTTGTGTTACATATAACCTTAATTGTTATATCTACAAAAACCTCTAGGATCAAATGAATTAATAAAGACTCCCATGCTAAAATTTAAATTTGTTTAAATTTTCACTAGACGACAGTTTGACGAGTTGGCTTTGTAGGATTAAAATCATAATGGAAAGGGAGAAAATACTGGTTAACAGCAATTTTCCTCTTACCAATAAAATACGGGATTTTGTAAATAGTTAAGGCACAATGTCATACTTATTGACGGGAAACATCATACAAAAGCTGAAAGGCGCTTCAATGACATTCATCAAAAAAATGTTGAGGTAGAGATCTCCAGTCAAGCTTTGGACACCAAAAGTTAGGCCGTAAAACGCATAGCTGACAGATAACCTGAAAAAAAGATCGTTCTACAAAAGTACTAAAAGCTTTATTGGTGCAATGTAGACGGTTTTAAAACTGCTGTGATTTTTAGAATGTGAAGACCTTTTAGGTCTCACTTTCTTATATCAACCTTCAAACTGACATCCTGTGACGATAAATCACTCCTGTTTCAAGAAAAATAGATCCTGCATAGAACAGACACGTCTGTGTCATTTGATATGTGAAAATAACATGCGGATTGAAAAACTGTACAAGCCAATTACACAAACAATAAACTTCAGAGTTAAATGTCATAGAATAAGCTCAGTATTTGAAGTTGGCCTCGTTTCGCGGCGTTGACATTGCCTAGTTTATAATGCCTACATCACGGATTAATAAGTAAGAAAACAACGCAAAAAAACTCGAAAAAGACCTCAAACCACTATCATTACACCCCAAACCACTTTCCTAACACCTAAAACAGCATGCAAAACGCTTAGATACGCGGTTTTATGTACAATAGTTGTACAATAATGCATCTATCATAAAAAAAAAAAAAAATGTTGTCAACCTTCAGGGGAATGAATTCCTTAGGAGATAGTCCTCTGTTTAACCTATTTGCAAGCAAATTTCTACCATCACCTCTATTAGTACCTTCAGCATTTTGATTAGACGATTGATCATGTGATCACTAGTCTATTGCCATCAAGCGTGACCAAGATTCAGATGTAAACGAAAACCTCTAATCGCCAAATACTACCGCCAGAAAAAATAATTCTTATGTTAGATTTCGTAATTTTGTTAGATATGACGATGTTGACATGAATTAAAAGCTCGCTACCACGCCAATTTAGACGATTTCTACTTACAAAGTCATTGACTAAACAAGATGCCATCAATAAGGTAAAAAGATGTTTGTTTATATGTAAATTAAGTCCGTGGCCTATGCAAATCGAACTCATCTTTACTTATCCAAACGCAACCTTCCATCCTTGTATTTTTTCGCGGGTGTTGTAGGTCTCGTCCAGCTACGAGTTCGTCCAACGGATCAAAAAGTGAAACAAAAAAATACATGAAAAGACCATCTAAAAGTGAACTCTAGAAAGTATTCAAATAACAAATCACCAAACCGATATGTTCACATTTGGGCTGTTTTCAATTAAAGATCAACAAATATAATGTTTTCTATTGTGACAAGTAAAAGACTATGAGCTGTGGGTAAAGTCTCCGGATCGAACCGAATAAGATTTGATAACCGGACTTGATTGGGCCGAACTGGATCAAATTTAATAACCTAACTGAATCAAACAAACCTTGAACAGTATCAATAATTAAAGTTACTCACTGTATATTGCATCAATTAATACGAAAAAAATTTGGCAAAAAGAGAAATTCCTCCATACAATTTTAAGGCAGTCTATTGCACGACGCAAAAAAGATGACTCCAATAGGTAGCGTTTTTAACATTCTAGAACTCATTTGTATAGATCTTCTAAAAATCTTTTACGTACATTTTTTCTTTATGAATGTAAGTTTTCCTTTGTAATCCAAATAACTAGAATTGAACTTACCACATAAAACACAATGCCAGGGTCCTTTTCGCCATTTTCGCAGTTCTAAAAAGGTCAAGAACAGAGTACGTTACTGTTGCTTTACTTCTCCGTTTTTCTTCTTCTTCCACTTGTGCCAGGATAACAGAAATATCCAGCTTTTCCTTGTGATTAATTGCAGCAATACTATCGATTACGTTTGTTGCGGTTTTATACTTTCTTCTTGTGACAAGCCATCGGAAGCTTTCTTGGGTAATGCTGAAAGCATCGTTCAACACAGTGAAAAACAGTGGAACAACAACAATAATAATGCGATGAGCAATTCTCGACATCGACGACTTTTCAACGCGTTATTACGTGTTTTAAAACACGTTATGACGACATTTTTTGCGTTAGTGCTACTTTTTTGCATTATTACATGTTTTGCAGTCACAATATAACGAAATACGACTTTTAAGCCCATTTACATGTTATTACGAGATTTTTCGTGATAGTTCGACTTTTTTTTTTTTGCCTTAATACGTGTTTTAAATTCACGTTATATAACGAACTTGTTCGCGTCTGTACGACTTTTAAACGCGCTAACACGTTATTACGAGATTTTTCGGGATAGTGCGACTTTTTTTTCTTCCGATATTACTTGTTTTAAACCACGTTATTACGTGTTTTTGAAAAACATTTAACCTTTATTAAGACCCTTGTACGCTTTCGTTGAAAATAAATCGAAGACATCGGTAATAGCAAACTGCTAAGGTGCCCTTTTGTTTACGGAGATTCTGTCGTAAAAATAGCCCACACATAGAAGAGGAGGAGAGATGCGCGTGCATGGTAGGAAGTAAACAAAGTGTTTAGTTTAGCTTAAACATATTTATTTTACATCGATTGAGAAACAAGTTCTTACAACTTATACTAATCTCTCTCGATTCTGCTTCCTGGAAACTACACCAGTACTCGCGCCGAATGTGTGGGCCAATGAACAGTCCCAAAGTTGACATCCGCTCCCGGGTATCGAACTCAGGACCTTTTGATTAGAGAGGAGTATCACCATACAGAGGTATCAGAGAGGACTTCACCATACAGCATCAAACCGAACAATTAAATTACTTTGAGGTAAATATACGTTCTGCGTGCAATTTCTAGATGTTTAAACATTCCTACAGTATGCTAACTACTTCACACCTCTACCATATTTCTGGTCGTGTATCGAACTACTCAATAAGGGATTTTCCCTAATTACTCAGTTAAAATGGGAGTGAAATAAACAACGTTCTACTACCTTTTCTGGAACAGTTGTCTACCTATTTAACGGCCTACTTTAATTTCTATATGCCATTTTTTTCATCATGGAGGGCATGAGGCTTTAACAAATTCTTTCATTTTATCACTGTTTTTCCGGAGGTAGGGGTGGCAATTATAGCAATGAGATTATATGATAAGATCACTTATCTTCCAGACTTTGATGAAATATTTCTTAAACTTCCTTAAATTCTACTTGATAGGCTGATGACCTGCGATATTGTTGAATGAGAAGTTAATTACCTACTTCTTTAAAATGTCTTTCATAAAATTTCTGCATGATTTTGTCTGCATTCCCAAAATAGTGAGTAAACTTTATGTAGCTTTAACAATTGATTTTAATATTTCGTAATCGAATAGCCCCTAGGAAATGTGCTTATGAAAAATTAACTGTTTAGCTATATTTATTTCTGATATACACGTGGTTAAAATCTTTTTCCAATCAACAATAATTTAACTAAAAGGTTCATCTAGATCAGAACTACTTAGTTAATGATATATTGGATATTCCGGTCAGACTACCGGCTGAAAGTTTTGATCTCATATTGGCATATGCTTTGCCCCTGTCGATTGGTTCTATAAACAAGAGGGCCATGATGGCCCTGGAGTCGCTCACCTGAGCCTTTTGACCAAGCACAACCAATTTCCAACATCTTGTGAGATATATGTATTACCAAACAATAAAATTTTAGACTCATCAAAGTTTGAACCTTCTGCATAAAACAAATAATATGTGGATCGAGCTGTGGGATTGGTCTCTCAAAGGGGTAGAAAACATTGTGAAAAAGGGAAAAAATGCTGGATACCATCATTTTCTCATTTTCAAACAGTGTTTTCAAAAGGCTTCTTTCTGAGAGTCATTCGTACACTAGGTTTTTCTAAGATTTGACCTAGTGACCTAGTTTTTCAGCCAACATGACACATTTTCAAACTGGTCCAAGATATCATCAGGACAAACATTCTGACCAAATTTCAAGAGTATTGGACTGAAAATGTGGCCTCTACAGCGTACACAAGGTTTTTCTAAGTTCTGACCTAGTGACCTAGTTTTTGACCCAACATGACCCATTTTCAAAGTCATCCAAGATATTACCAAGGCAAACATTCTGAGCAACTTTAAAAGAGTACTGGACAAAAAATGTGGCCACAACAGTGTACACATGGTTTTTCTAAGATTTGACCAGGTGACCTAGTTTTTGACCCAACATGACCTATTTTCAAATTCTACTGAGATATCACCGAGACAAACATTCTGACTAACTTTCAACAGTATTAGACAGAAAATGTAGCTTCTGGAGCTTACACAAGGTTTTTCTAAGATTTGACCTAGTGACCTAGTTTTTCACACGACATGGCCCATTTTCAAACTAGTCAGAGATATCATCAAGGCAAACATTCTGACCAATTTTCAAGAGTACTGGACAAAAAATATGGCCTCTAGAGCATACACAACGTTTTTCTTAGATTTGACCTGGTGACCTAGTTTTTGACCCAACATGGCACATTTTTTTACTATTTCAAGATATAATCAAGACAAACATTCTGACCATTTTCCAAGAGTATTGGACTGAAAATGTGGCCTCTTTAGTGTACAAAAGGTTTTTCTAAGATTTGACCTAGTGACCTAGTTTTTGACCCCACACGACCCAATTTCGAACGCGTCCGAGATTTCATCAAGACAAACATTCTGACTAAGTTTCACAAGTATCTGACTGAAAATGTGGCCTCTAGAGCGCACATAAGGTTTTTCTAAGATTTGACCCCACATGACCCAATTTCAAAAACGTCTCAGAATTTCATCAAGACAAACATTCTGACCAAGTTTCACAAGTATCTGACTGAAAATGTGGCCTCTAGAGCGTACACAAGGTTTACCTAAGATTTGACCTAGTGACCTAGTTTTTGACCCAACATGACCCAATTTCGAACTCGTCCCATATTTTATCAAGACAAACATTCTGACCAAATTTCACAAGTATCTGACTGAAAATGTGGCCTCTAGAGCATACACAAGGTTTATCTAAGATTTGACCTAGTGACCTAGTTTTTGACCCCATATGAACCAATTTTGAACTCGTCCGAGATTTTATCAAGACAAACATTCTGATAAAGTTTCATGAGGATCGGACCGAAAATGTGGCCTCTAGAGCGTACACAAGGTAAAAAGTTGACGACGGACGACGCACACCGCACGACGGACGACGGACACAGCACGATCACAATAGCTCACCATGAGCACTTTGTGCTCAGGTGAGCTAAAAAATTGTAGAGCTGAAATAATACGACCGCTCAAGAGCATTTGGCTTTTTGTTTAAATTCAAGAGGCTTTGCAGAACAATTTTTCTTCCAACCAGGTATAACCCGTATGCAATAAGATTAAAGACCATTCTTAAGCGATTAAAGACCATTTTTAAATCTGCCGACCCTTTCCCACAGTGTGGCTATTTTGACATGTAATGACCAGGGAAATAGCGTGACCACATGTAAGAGTGCTGTATGTGCAGTCAAGCAAACTGAATTCAGAGATTTTTTAATTCATAATGCAGTGTACTTTTTGAAACAAAGTCCAGTAGTGAAACGTTTGAAATAGTGATTTGAGTCTCAAACTCTAAATCTTATGTACAGTAAATGTACTTAATAACTTGAAAAAGAACCATGAAGTCAAACAAAGCTGCATGTATTTAGATTCAAACTTATTTTTTTCTATGTTGCGTTGCAAAGAACAAGTAAGCATTCAGTTATTTTTATCACAGATGGTATGTGCGAGAATTTTAGAACCTAGAGGACTTTGATTCATATTTACACAAATTTGGCGTCGTCAGGAAGCACGTTTTGATCACAAATTTATTTTATCTGCCCAGAAAATCATTGAACATGGCACCCACCCCCTCTTTATTTGAATTTACAGACTTAAATTGTACACAAATTTATGGAAAGTAAGCACTTTTGCACTTCGCGACCTTTGATTCCTCTCCTGACCTAAACAACCAATTGCAAACCTGAAAACAGGCCTAGCCCTGCTCCTCACACATTATGCAGCCAAGGATTACAACATAGTATAGGCCATATCTATACACAGTAAAAAGAAATCCTGCACCCCCTGTGTTTTTTTTTACCGACTTTGATCTACTGGCGTAAATGATATAAAATAGGGAATCTGAATCCGGCTGCTGCATACGACAACAGACCAGTCTTTTGCCTATAAAATGAAATGAACTGAGGTATCCCTTGACCTCATGGTAAGTAGGAATCTTTTGCTTAGATATTGCTTCCAAAATTAAGAAAAAAGAGAAGCTTTTAAGTTTGGTAAAAACTGGGAATTGAATGTCGAAATAAAATTTACGACAGGCTGAAAGTGACCTGCAGAGAATGGGCGCGTGCACACAATTAGTCAATATTGCGTAGGTCCTCCCAGGGCTTGCAGTCTTCGTCTCATACCTCTCACAAGAGGGTAAAACAGCTCGATCAGTAGCCGATGCTGTGAGGTCAAGGGATACCCCAGTTCAGTCCATTTCAGAGGTAACGGAGAAGTTTGTTGGTGTATGCAGTAGCCAGATTTTAATTTCAAACCCATTTCATATCAATCACACCAATCAAAAGCGGTTAAAACACAAGGCGGTGCAACACTATTTTTACTATGTATAATAAAAAGGGATAGAATACATGTTTTTTCGTATCAGCATTTCTATTTGCTTGTCTTTTCGCCTGTCTATTACTTTCATGCTCTTAAAAGAAGATGATATTACCAATAAGTGAAAAGGAAAGGCATCCCAAACGCAGCAGCAGCTAGATGTATATTTTTCCAGTTCCTAAGAAGCCAAACTGTTAAAGCAAATACACAGGCGTTTAAACCCCAACTCGGCAGAGCAATAGCACGTGGCCTCCATCTGGTCGGCATAAATTCCGTCATAAGATTGTAATATACGGTGATAAAAAATCCAACTCCTAAAAATTTAAAAACATAAGTAACTCACTTAGAGAAAAATGATTGATATATAGTTCAATTTTAGCTTTTTCATGAATATTGGCGAGTTCTGATTGGCTGAAAAAATAAAACCCAAAGCTGCTTAAAAAAAAAAAATAATGCAGCACCGGATCTACTTTTACTATCAAACTAATGTAAACAAACACGAGATTCATCATGCAGTATAACTCCAACTCGATAAATCTTTCATTAACGCTTAATATTATTGTTGGTTTTTTGGGAATACATATTTAAAACAACGAACCATGATTAGACAATATAAACATTATCGAGTTGGGTTTATAAATTATTTCGTCACGGTACTTGATTTTAAACCTGTTATCCCAAACATAACAATAATATAAACTGATAATGAAACGTTTATCGAGTAAGGGCTATACCGCAACTACTTTTCCTGTTAAACTAATGTAAACAAACATGAAATTGATACAAAAGTGTGATTAGGTTTTTTTAATTTTCATACCTCCATGAAAACAAAATGATTCTGTTCGTTCCTAAAATAAATATATAAAAACCGTTTTTGAGACCTAAGTTAAAAAGCAGGCACGGGTTTTCTAACTATACAGCTGTCATATAATGAATCTCTCAAGTAATGATCTTTAAAGATAAGCTGTTTGTCTGTAATCTTTATTAAATATCATGCATTTCGATTTTATCAAACATTACCCTCTTTTCACGTGTTTCGAGAACACCCAGAGATAAGGGGAAAAGTGGTACCCTATGAGAACCTGAATAGCTGTACTGGTAGTTACCAATAATCGTGGGGAAAAACTAAAAATAAGTTCGCTGTTATTTTACGGTCAATAAATATTTCATTCTTACCTACACCAAGGACAAATCTAACAGCAGCATAAAGTTGCCAATTTGGGCAAAAGTAGGCAACAAAATTAAATACAATCAGAATTATTAGTGACAGGAAATACGTCGGTTTTCGACCAATCATATCGCCAAGATGTCCACAAATAAAACACCCAACAAGGACTCATGTCATCTGTATCGTGGTTATCATGGCAACAATCCATTTCCGGTCGCAAACAAGGTCCCACTGAAAAGAGGTCGTAAATATAGTTGCACATTATACGAGAAAACAACTAAAGGAGGCAAAATAAGTTATAACTTGTGCACATAATGATTTTACTGCGTGCTACTTCTGATTAAAAAAAAAACAATCAAAGGACTGATAGTCCTGAGAGTTGCCTGGAGGGTAATGGGTCAGAAGTTTTCACCCTTTCTTGTCCAAATCTGTTAAAAGCATTCAAGATACAAAATAACTTAACCATAAGACACTATTATATGCAAGCATATTTCTAAGTTGTCATCCTAAAATTACAAACATCAATATTAAAATTTACATGAAAAAAATATGTGGTAATTTAGGCACCAGAAACAGGTTTAAAAAGTTCAAAGTCTCTTACCCCAGTTGACTTCATTTAAAAAATGGTTTTCAAAAGGTACAATCAATATAAAAACAAGGCATTTCATTGAAATGGTATCCACCACCGAAAAAAAAAAGAACTTTTTTTTTTTTGAAGAAACATAATTCTGAGAGGTATTGTGTTTTGCATGTAAACGTTTGTAATTGGTAAAAATATACATTAAACCCCCATTTTCCATGACACGGCATTTCATTAAATTAAAAACAAATACTGATTGTCTGTGGCTTGTGATGATTAACAATATAAAAATGAAGTTTCATAAAATTTTGTCCAGTAGTTAAAGAGATATTGGTCCAGAATGGAAATATACATCAACCCCCCCTTTTTCCATGACACAGCATTAAAAAAAAAAAAAAAAAAGTGCAGAACCACTTGAACAATTTTACAAGAGGACCATTTAGACAACATTAGTATGGAACTCAACTGAACTTTGTCTTCTGGTATATGGTCTACTGACATACTTTTAAACCATAAATGCCCTTTTGCAACTCGCCCATATCTAATCTAAGCAGTCTGACAAAGTTCCGTGAGTATCGGACTGAACATAAATGGATTCTAAAGCACTCTAGATCTATTACGATTTCGTCTGATTTGACCTAGTGACAACATTTTTCTTTTAACCCCCGGTGACCTACATTCAGCTTTGTCAAAAATATTATTGAGACAAACAGCCGGGCAATTTTATGATCATTGGACTGAAATGTAGCCTCTGGATCACACACAAATATTTGACTCAGTAATCTACATGTAACTGTCCCTTGGAAATATTTTGTTGTTGTTGTTGTCCGGGTTCAAGTTTTCTCCACAGTAGACTGTAAGAATGTGGCTGCTACAGCTCAAGAAAAACAATATAACCCAATAGCATGATCATCAGCCTTTTAACTTTGTCTGCATTTTATAACGTCACGGGAACTAGTACTGCTTCCACACCAATTGCAAATTGTAGAGATCTACATATATATTGCTTTGGTGTAAACTAAATGTTTGCGATTCGCTCTATTACCCTTTACAACAACCCTTTACAAGATTACAAACACTCCAATAAAGAACTTGTTGTTCGAGTGGGTTAACATTGATCTGTTCTATTATATCTGAAATATAGTGGAGTGAAAAGTCAAGTTCTCAGATTGCTGGTTGTTAGGACCGCGTCGTTTCAAGTCGAATTCCTGTGTGAATTAAGATTTTGGCAGTTACGAAAGCACCTTACGTTCTGACACCCGCACTAATAAATTGTTGTTTCACATATACCAGACCTAGGTTTAATCGCACATTAAGAAAAAAACAACAGCAGACTTTGACAAATTCGTCTCTTTTTAAAAAAAAACGAAAAACAATTAATCAAACACAGTGTAATTTAAAACACTCTCTTTGCATGGATCGGTGAAGCGCTAGGTCGGTGTACGCTGAAGATAAAGGCCCGTCTAGTGACTCATTCATAAATTTATAGAGAATTCCATGGTGCAAATGACGTTATACGTCACGTGATTATAAGATCTATATTTGTCGCACAGCTACATTCCAGAAAGCACCTGTTAAGCGATGACTTGGTACAGCCTAGATTCGTGCGCACTGCGTACTGCATGTACGATCTCTGCTTGTGCACCTAGAATACGGGTGTGCAAAGTATTTAAAGTATAGAATAAAAAGCTCTGAAGAAGCAACATGTAAGAATGTCTAAGAAGGCAACGCAACCGTTCCAAGCCGTTATAAATTTGTAAAAAAAAAAATCCTACCGTTGAGAAAAATCTCCATTGAAAGCTTCCATGTTAACTCGGTATCGCCTTTCTCTTTCCGATCATAGGTTGAGTGTTGAATTGAAATAAGACTTACAATTAGGGACAGATTTTAAGATTAAGACTGTACTTCAAATGGGTAATTATCATTTTCACGGAGAATTGGCAACAAATAGAAGCGTGCCGTTGTAAAGACGCTGTCGTCGAAAAGTATGTTTCAGCGTGTCCCTTAACTTGTTTAGTTCACGACAGCTATTTTTAGATACATACATAATGCGCTATTTTTAGAGATGATATCTGTGTAAGCGATAGGCTATGGCGTACCCTTGTGGACGAAATGGTTGTTTCAAAGGTTTGAACAGTTAAATAGCTCAGTCTTTATAGACATATTCATTATCACAAAGGCACAGCTGCAAGTTATTTACAACAGAAACTGGGTTGTTTACCGAATAATTGGAAAACTATGTTTTATCTCGTAAACCGGAACTTGGGACAGGAAGCAGTACATGGCCGGAGGTATGCGTACGTCACCCCATAGATCAGGATGATAACAATGAGAGCCTGGTTGCTATGCAACCAGGCGACTCAAAAAAACTGCGCGCAAATTTTGTCTGCATATAAACAAAAACCTATTCAGAAGATATCCACCATTTTCAAGATATAGATTTAGTGTAAAGCTATATTTTAACGTATTTAGTCATTACATCATCAGTGATCTTCGGTTTAATTTTTTATACATTATCATTAATGTATGTTTGTACGCAATAGAGATTTCAGAAACAATATGAATGATGTCATAACATTTTTAAATTCTGGTAGCCATTGGAACAAGAGATTAGGAAGGATCCACTGTTTCGTTTGATTCTTTCAGCACCAAACATAAAAACGATCTCTGTCGACGGTTAAAAATAAAACCCACTCAAACTTAGACTGACTTTTATGTTATATAGACGGACTGTATAGATCAAGATCGGGCTGCACGATCTGTCAGTACAGTGTGATCTTGAGTTACGTCGCTCACAAGGACCCCTGTTCTCGCCTATATAGGAGGCACTGAAAGGTTAAAGTGGGTAACATAACGCCTAACTACGAACTGGGTTCGTATTCACCAACCATTCTTAAGAACGTTCTGAGTCTTATTATCCAGAATTTTCTAACTCTTTTGATTACGTCAGTCAGAAGCTGTGTTACTTTCAAATTTAGAAAATCCATGAGAATAAGACTAAGAACGTTCGTAAGAATGGTTGCTCAATACGGACCCTGGTATCAAAAAACAAAGATCATGGCTACATTTTATATACTCTTCAGCATAGGTCATCTGGTGACTAGACAGAAGATATAGTTTAGATGATCTTGTGTGCTAAAAATGATTTGCACAGATCTGTAATGACAAATGTATTGTGTACATGGTTATAATTTAAAGACCCATTTGAAATGACAATAGTAACAGATACAAAGCAAAACAAAAATAAATAAATAAATTAGAAAAATGAAAAAATAATAATAATAAAATGATGTTCGTAAAAACAAAAATACAAACGTTCGCAATATCATTAATGTTATTGTAAGTCCACGAACAATAAACCTGCAAATTTTTGCTTCAAGGTTTGTGTAGTAGCAACTCCTTATGAAAGGACCAAGGCACAAATTTTCAAGGCATTTTGTTTCAGAATCACAGAGTTTAAAGGCACAGTAGCAGCCAAAAGTAAGCGTTGTGGTGTTAAAATGCATTTACATGCAAATAGTACCATTTACAAATATGAAAATTATTGTGAAGATGACAATCTGATTTCGAACGGTCGGCCCAAGTATTAATCGCTGGTAGGAAAATGAATTTTAAAACCAGGTAAAGAAGACAGGCACTTATATACCACAATTCGGTCAAGTTCTGATACTTTTTTTTTGTAACATATGGAATTCAAAACGTACCTCATTTACGATTGTATACATATCATCCGTGTAAAAATAGTGCTCCTCGCAAGTAACATTATTTGACCTGCATTCTAACGAAATTATTTTGATTCTATCGCTCGTGACCTGACTCAAATTGTCTTTATGCGAGGAACAGACGAAATCCGGCTCTTGGCCATTAAAAGTCATCGCCAACATACTAAAAACGAGGATAATCCTGGATATTTGTAGGAACAACGAGGACAGCCACTGAAACCTTCCACAACCACCAAGTTCCTCAATAAGGTCCTCTATATTCATGGATAACATGGTCGTCAGAAAAGTGTATGTAGTTAAAGTAGTCAAGCCCGAGTTGTCAAGCAAATCTGAAATAGGTAACGAAAAATAAACAGTTTTTAATTTATTGGTGTTATGTCGCTTTCAACATTTTATATGCATGTTTAAATTCATCACAGAAAAGTAGAGAAAAAAAAAAAAAAAAGCGTTTGGAAACAAAACAACATTAATCCAATAACGCGTATTTCAGGTTTTAAAGTGGTTAACAGCTCGATTCGACCGAATACTTTTTAGGAAACACGACAAAATAATATCATTTTAATCTAACTGTACTAGGGGAAATAATAGAAGTCACCCTTTCTTAACATTTCTTTTTTCCCAATTCTAACGGGATCAGAATACAACCTTAAAAAATCAAAAGCTCCTTTTTAACACCCCCGTCCCCGGAATAAAAAAAAAAAAAAAGGTTTTTTCACTCTTGTAAGCCTTGTGTAAAGTACTTCCTAATATCTTACTCCTAGAAAACAAATTACAAATTGGTAATTTTGATGATCCTTCCATCAAAACACACTATCCTCGTTATATCTGAGTAGCAGTTATAACGTAGATATGAGGTATAAGGGGTTTACCTCATTTACGAAATTGATACATTTATTGAATTGCTTACTATGTCCAACGTTGCTCAGGTGTATCGATACAGATCACTTTCGGTGATGAATCGTTCCCATTGTAGTGGGCTCTTATTTTTCATAATGGTATATACTGTTTTAAGTAACTGAAATAGGTTCAAAGTAACTGATTTCTACAGATAACACCTTTGTGTTACTTATAATAAAAATATCGTGTAACAAGCAACATCTTTCAGAAACACGCAATTTGTATTGAACAAGTAAGGAAAAATATTTTGGCAAATGGCAAATAACGTAACACTAGAAAGGATAATGAAGCATAAATCATATCTGAAACAAAAAGAAATTACAAACCCAACGTTTTTCATATTCACAATCTAGCGATTACATCAAAGTGAAGATAATTAATATCGTGTGGCCGGAACTAAATAAGTGGCTATGGGCAAAATGTCCAATTGAACGGATCTTACATATCTATTTTTTTAATCCGTTATAACTAAAGTAAAACAAGATGGCACTGATACACAGACAAGGGCCTTATTCACCTACTTATCTAAATTACATTATGATTCTAATTCTAAATGTACATGTAAATAGATATCTGATTGGCCAAACTTTTTGGTTAGGCCAACCAGGAATTGCTCTCAGTATTATGACATTGTAATACAAGTATTGAACAGTTTCTTATAGCAAAAGCTCTTTTTCCATAAACCATTATTCCTCGATAGCCGAACACCCGTATCCAAATAAAGTCCACCCGCCAGGTTCTCAAAATTATATACTAGTCGATATAGTGTGTCAGACCATGATAAACTACTACTGTACCTTTATTGCATTAAAACAAACATGTTTTATAGCAATTACAAAAACATAAATGATAGAAGCATTTTATAATGAAAAGTGACCTACATTGCTTAACTTGTTGAAAAATTTTTCGGGGGTGCGGTATAGTTCACCAATGAAGTTAACGTTGTTCCCTTTTCTTTTTTCACTCTGGTAGTCTGGGTTTAAGCTTCTCCTCGCTTTTCTCCACTCTTTGGGTATTTGTGTTACAACTGCAAGATTAGCTTTGGCAAGTTCGCCTTTTAGATCGCGGGAAGCTTGTCTGATTTGTTCCCGCTGGACATATCGATGGAATTTCGCTACATAGGTCGTGGTTTCTTATTTGATCGATCGCCTTTGCCTAGACAATGGACTCTGTTGAATTCGATGTCTTCGGGATCAGTCTTGAGGTTATATTAATGAATAGTTTTACCAGATTGTCGCAATTTTCCAAATTTTTCTCATGTTTCGAAACTCAGTTTCGAGGATCTTAATTTTCAAGTTTTCTTGATCTTGAGACATATCTTGTATTGTATCGTTTAGAGTTGTACATATGGTTTCAAGTTTCGTGAGTTTTTCTTTTGCTGTTTTTAATTTATGAGATTGCGATTCATACTTCTCATTCACGAATGTGCTTCCCTTTTCAACACCCGATACTCGGTTTTCGATAGTTTTCATTTTATTTTCGAGTTCAGCAAGTTTGATGTTCATAGAGTTCACAATCTTTTCAATATTGTCTATCTTTTCTACTCTAGATGTAGTAGTTTTTGAGTCGCTTGGTTGCGCAGCAACCAGGTTGTCATTGTTATCATACTGATCCATGGGGTGATGTAAGCAGACCACCGGTCTTGTACTGCTTCTTGTCCCAAGTTCCAGTTTGCGAAATGAAACATAGTTTTTCTGTTGTAAATAACTTACAATTGTGCCTTTGTGATAATGAACATGTCTACAAAAAATGAGCTATTTAACGGTTCAAATCTTTGAAACAATCATTTCGTCAACAAGGGTACACGATAGCCAAGCGCTTACACATATCAATATATAAAATAGCGCATATGCATATCTAAAAATAGCGGTCATGAACTAAACAAGTTTGCGGACACGCTGAAGAATACTCTTGCCCTGCAAGCGTCTTTACTAAGGCACGCTTCTATTTTTTGAGAATTCTCAGAGAAAATTGATAATTACCCATTAGAAGTGCTCTAAATCTCACACTGTCCTTAACTGTAAGTCTTATTTCAATTCAACCCATTAGAAGTACTCTAAATGTCACACTGTCCTTAACTGTAAGTCTTATTTCAATTCAACACTCAACCTATGATCGGAAAAAGAAGGGCGATACCGAGTAACATGGAAAATTTCGAATGGAAATTTTTCCGAACATTAGGCTATTTTTTTTTTTCGAACGCATTTACAACGACTCGGAGTGTTTGCATTGACTTCTTAGGCATTCTTAGACTTTGCTTCTTCACATTTTTTTGATTCTAGACTTCAAATACTTTGCACACCCATATTTCAGGTGCACAAGAGATCATACATAGCGTATGTGCATAATGTGTATGGCTGTACCATGTCATCACTTTGCAGATGCTTTCTGGAATGTAGCTGTGCGACAAATATAGATCTTGTGATCATGTGACGTATAACGTCATTTGTACCACGGAATTCTTTATAAATTTACATATTTATGAATCAGTCGCTGAACCGGCCTTTATTTTCAGCTTACACCGAGCTAACGCATGCAAAGAGAATGTTATTTAAACTGTGTTTAATTAATTGTTTGTCGTTCTTAAAAAAGTGAATTTGTCAAAGACGGCTGTGATTTTTTCAATGTGCGATTAACGCAGATCTCGTAATTATGAAACAACAAATTATTACTGTAGTAGGGTCACTTTTTATATGCCATGTCCATTTGGTCAGCTAATACTTTGATTTATCTGTGTTCCGCTTGATTGATAAGTTCCCTCCAGTTTGATCACATGACTTTTCATTTTTTTTTCATTCTCGCTTCAGTTTTTCACCAGTTCAAAAGACAAACACTATTTTGTTTCAGGAACTGATATATTATGGAAAAAGATAGTTGCTTTCTGTAAGTTGCCCTTTTTTAAAGGTTATCTAGATGTTTCCAAAGTCTTATCTTTTTCCTGAGGAGTTTTGGAAGTCTTTTTAACTCATTGAACTGTTCACCCTCTACAGTTGTTTTTGCCCTTTGACCTACAGTGTTCCCTACAAGTAATTTCAAGCAGTAAGGCAACTCTCTTCTTAACCAGCTTTTAACCTTTCCTTAGCTTGCACTTGTTTTATTAATATTTCAGCACTAGCAGTCACTGAGAGTTTGGCAGAAGGAGATCATGTACAAACATTGCAGAGGGTGGTGAATTCACTTAGTTCCTCAAACTGGTAAGTGTAGATGTTAAATCGTTGAAATGGTTGTTGAATTATAGTTGAGAAGTTATTGCATTTGATAATATCATATTGTAAAGTTAAACTTACCTTAAGATTAGATTACTTAGCATAAGAGCATTGTATACCTTTTTGTATAGCTTGAATTCAAACCCATGTTTTTTCTTGTATTGCTTTGTATGTTTGCTTATTTGTTTGATTATCTAAGGGTAAAGGATCGGCATGTCAGTAACTGACATAATCATCCTTAACATCCTTAAAATTGCTATGTATCACTGGGCTCAAACTATTCATTTATCATTCTTCCATGCATTTTTTACGTTTGTCACATTGTTTATACTTAGTGCTTTTTATACATACCTTTTTTCTGGGTGAAGTAATTTTCCACCAGTCATTTATGCACAGACCAATATTAAATGATGAAACTCAGATAAACTCGTATAAAATTTGTCACTTTGATGGAAACCCCCCCCCCCCCAAAAAAAAAGGGAGGGGGAAGAAAGCAGAAACCTAGCCCAAACCCCTACAACCTTAGTGCGGGTGTCAGAGCTCAAGGTGCTTTCGTAACTGTCAAACTCTGAATTCACACGGGAATTCGACTTGAAACTAAGCAGTACTAACAACCAACAATCTGAGAGCTTGGCTTTTTGCTCCACTATAATTCAAATACCATAAAATAGATCAATGTTAACCCACTCAAATAAGAAGTTCTTCTTTGGAGTCTTCATTAGTGTTGTAAAGGGTAATAGAGCTTTGCGAATCGCGAACATTTAGTTTACACCCAAGCAATATACATGTAGATCCCTGCAAATTTCAGTTGGTTTGAAAGCAGAACTAATTCCTTTGGCGTTATAAAACGTAGACAGTATAGAACATAGAGTTAGGCAGACGATATACACGATGAAGGGTATTGGAAAAGGGGATAAAATGCAAGCAACATAAAGATTGTGAATCGAAACCAGGTTCCCAAAGTTTTAAAATTCAAATCCCACACCTTCACCACTAAGCTATGCAGGCCTCTTCTCAAATTAAAGAAAGGCCCTGTACGTACTCCAAAGGCCATATCTTCACTCCAATTCTCATTAAACTTCTTCAGAATTCCACAGTTTTTGTCTTTATAATATGTCAGACAAAGTGAAAAATCAGTCACCTCTGGTCAAAAAGTTTGTCACATTGTCAAATTGAAAGAAAAAAAAAAAAGAAAAGTTTATGGGCACTCTATGGGAGTATCTTCAGTCAAACGCACATCAAACTTGGTGAAACTGTTTATTTTGATGAAATACTGCACGAATTAAAATGGATTGCCTCCGGTAAAAATGTTGCTCATTAGACAAGACATAAGTAAAACGTTTAAAGGCTGATGATCATGCTATTTGGTTATATTATTTTTCTTGAGCTGTAGCAGCTACTTTCTCAGAGTCCATTGTGGACAAAACCTGAACTCATACAACAACAAAAACAAATTACTTCCAAAGGACATGTAGATTACTGAATATTTGTGTGTGTTCCAGCGGCTACATTTCAGTCCAATGATCATAATATTGCCCGGCTATTTGTCTCAATAATATTTTTGACAAAACTGAATAGAGGTCACCTGGGGTAAAAGAAAAAGGTTGTCACTAGGTCAAATCAGACGAAACAGTAATAGTGCTGTAGAATCCATTTATGGTCAGTCCATTCCTCATGAAACTTTGTTCAGACTGCTTAAATTAGATATGGGCGAGTTGCAAAAGGGCGTTTCTGGTTTCAAAGTATGCCACTAGATCCTTTATCAGAAAAAGTTCATTTGAGTTCCATACTAATGTTGCCTAAATGGTCCTCTTGTAAAATTGTTCAAGTGGTTCTGGTCTGTTTCTACAAGGTCACTGATGCTTCAAAGCTGAGTAGAACCATTTCAAAACCAGCGCCTCAGAAACTGTATTTATAAGCAACTATACCCAAATTTCATATCCAGCATCCTGTATTTGGAAAGAACAATTACTCAAGTTAACCGATATATATATGGCCCAATTTTAGGATGCTTTTAATAGATTTGAAATTTAAAAAGGATGAAAACTTCTTACCCATTACTCACCAGGCGACTCTCAGGACTATCAGGTCCTTTGATTATATCTTCCATTAAGGAAGATGCCCATGCAGGAGGGTGACCTACATATAGGTTAACAGAAGGATTGTTTGGTTGTGGTGATGCCATGTTATTGGCGTTATACTGGTACTGAGGAGACTGCATAAATTGACAGCTGTTACATTGTGAAAAGTTCATACTCTTATTCATCAATTCGGTCAACAGTTACTGTAGGGGTATCAAATATGAAAAATTCTGCTTGGTTTTTAGGACGTTTGTTTTGGTTACTCACGCTTGGGTCATTGTTTGTAAACACAGGTGAACTGGTCAAACTGGGTTCTTGTATATTGTCTTTCCGGTTTTTGACGCTCGGGTTATTTGTACATGTCTCTTCTAAAAAAGGAGAACTTCCTTTTCATTTTTTTCCCTTACTTTCCTTTGAAGTTGGTTGTTTCTGTTTAGCTGGCATGAGCTTGCATATGAAATCACTTATAGTCCATAGGTACCTAAGCTGCTATTCTTATCGAAGCCATGGAATCAGAAAAATGTCGAACCTTTCAACAAGAAAACGACTTTTAACTGTTTACTAAATACTTATTGAATATTAGGATATAAAAAACAATCGAAAAATAGTAAAGCAAAAGCTTGGCACCTTGCGAATGTTCTGTTTTCAGGTAAAATCACATCGGTTCATTTCAGATAAATAATCTATCATAAATTTAAAAAAAAATGAGCTAAGGCAAGTATTTATGAAAAACAGTAATAATTTTGACAGTATCAAGTGTTTATCCATTCATTTTTTTAAATTAATTTTTATTTATCGATTGATCTATATTTTGATGTAGAAATAAGAGATATTTTAGACATTAAAATGCACGATTTCGTTTTCAGCCGGACAGAATTCTATCAGAGATAAATCGATGATAAAATATTCTTTTCGTTGCTTTCCCTCTTTTTATCGTTGACTTCCATCATTTTTTTTCTGTGCTTTGACGTGTCTACCAATGCTTTGTCTTTTGTTTCCGGAAATGAGAAACATAGTAGACCGGAAGTGATCATCAGGAATGCTCTAACAGAGTAAAGTGGTCTACGCACATCGTTATTTAGTTAAACAAATTGCGCAAACACGTATTAAAACGTTAACAACAACAATGAAATTTTAGATAATGTTTAATTTGTTTCGAGCTGATATTTGTGGCATGCTTCACTACCTTCTCTAATGTAAATCAAGATTATCAGATGTTTAAATATATAATGTATAATGGTGAAAGCAACAAAAGATTTAAGTTACAACAACAATAAAACTAAGGATATCACAATATCAACATGTATCTCTACTGATAATAATGTAAATGCTAGTGATATCTTTACCTCCTTACTTTTCTCTTAAATATTATCTTCTGTAACGCAGATGCTCATTCCGAGACTTTGTTACAAGAAAATCGGACCTCGTTATTTTTTTTATCGATTGATAGTAAGGTAATTAACTCGATGTTCCGTGTCAGGTGATAGCATTAAATGATGGTTATTATTTTCCTAAATGAATTTATATGATAGTCTGGTCGTTGCAAATAGTAGTAATAATAATAATGTGAAAACTTGCTAGGAACACTGTCAGCGGAGCAACTGTGCCTTCAGCAATTGCTGCTTGTTCCTTCAACAGTTGCTATGTTAGAAGACCATAAGCAACCATGTTTGCTGCAGTTGTATGCTGCAACATGAAAGAGTTAAGTCCAAAATGACAAAATTTTGGACTTGTCCAAATTCAACGCATTTGTCAAGCACAAATTAATGTGGCTCAAATAGTTGGATTTGCTTTTTGAAGGGTAGCAAACATTGTGACTACAAGCATTTTCTCCTTTTCTCACAATGTTTTCGGAACTCTTCTTCCTCGCGGGCATTAAAACTCGGGATTGTATTGTAAAGGGTTCGTCTATCACTACAAAATGCTACTTGAAAAATCACTGTGTAAAAAGCATGTCCTTAGATGTGCACTATGATACTAGATCTCTACGGTCCAGCATAAAATGAGAAATTCTTGCCTTAAGCTTGTACCAGTAGACTGTTTTCTGCAGGCGTAGGTTGTCCATCTGTTTCGGTGTCAAACTTTATCCTGACTGGCGATGCCGTAGTTAGTATATTTTATAGAGAGTGAAGAGTAGGATTAGGCTGTAAATAGGCGAAGTTTGATCTTGGTTTATGTTCTCTCTTTCTCTATTCACGATTCAAACAGATAATCCCAAATAAAAGTCAAAACACTTTCCGGACTATGTTGTTGTTCTTTTTGATAGCAAGATACAAACTATGTAGTTTTGAGTCTTTTTTTTTTCATTACACTCGCACGTAGGGGGAAAGAGGAAATATCAAAAATGGTTTCTTTCTTGATTATTTGAGTTGAAAAGATTTTATCATTTTGTGTACTTAACCCTTAGGCTGCTAAGCGCGACTCATGGACCTTTTGCGGACAGTGTAGATCAAGATCAGACTGCATAGAACATGCAGGAGATATTTCTCACCGAAAAAGAACTTCGAAATAGCAACAACTGTTATTTAATATCGACTTGAAGGTTTTTTTTTTTTTTAATCTTTTTCAACAAGATAAGGGTTAATAGTTAAGCACACTGCCACTTTCAGACAGCTTTCAGTCTTGCAGCAAACATGTAACCGTTTGTTCTGGTGAAGGTCAATATCAGTTTCCGAAAGGAGAAGCAATGTGCTGCTGCGTCGGAAATAAAACATCAACAAGTTCAAATTCTGTGAACAATTAAACCTGTCTTAGACCAGTGTAGATCAAAAAGGAGTGCTTATTCACACTTAAGTGAGACATTCTGAGAAAAGGACTTTTCTTGAATGATATTGGAGCCATTTTAGAAAGGTGTACATAATCACCCTTTCTATCTACACCCAAATAGCGGCCAAAAGTAAACAACGCAAAATCATACGTTCTAAAATTATGGAAATTATTGTATAGATGACAATCTGTTATTGACGGGTAGGCCCAAGTGTTAGTCGCTGGCAGAAACGTGAATTTTAAAAGTAGGTCAAAAATTGATCTATCTTTTGTCTACTTTTTACAAAAAAAAAGTGGAAATTATTTTTCTGCCGGCGACCAACACTTAGATCGACCACACAATAACGGGTTGTTATCTTCACATTAATTTCCATAATTTTTAAAAGGTATGATTTAAATCTAAATGCACTCTAACACCAGTGTTTACTTTTGGTCGCTATGGAGGCTGTAGTATGTTAACAACTATCCATTACAGAGCTGTAGAAATTAGTGTTTACATAGGCCACTGAAACTCCATTAATAAAATTTTACCTCAAAAGCCAGTAAATGTCAGTTTCTTTTTATCACATAGTTGTATTTTAGCAAGTGTAGTTCTTGGTGTGTTAAAAGACAAGTCTATATGTACATGTGTAATGTAAATTACTTGAAACCCATTCGTCCCTCGAAAGGTGTGTTCATCACGGACGAAACGTAGTTCCAAAGAAACTGGCATACTACTCGTACAGTTAATATGGTTTGAATCTAAAGATGATAAAATTCGCAGCTTTACCAATTTCAGAGAGAAATCTTGATCAGCAATGATTTAGAAATGAAGGATGTGATAGCAAAACTTTGACAAGATACGGCACTATTTGCCTGCCTCAAATGTGTACAGGATCAGAAAATTCTTTATGGCTGTAATATATTGAAATCAAGATTAGCTACATGTATATGATAAATTCCTTTCTCTGGGATCATTCATGGTTTCTGAATGATATTAAAGGCTGTTTCAAAGAAAACTTCTATTCAATCGAATAGTGCATTAGCTATCTCTTCACACTGCAACATTTTCTTTTAATTTTTATTGCCATCCGTTTAATCGGTTACAAATACATGTACACGAATAGATCATTCAGAGCAGAAATGCCGGTGTAATGACGATTATATGCTACCGTACAAAATGTACTACAAAGTCCAGTGGGGAGCACATTTTCTACATAGAATATGCATCGAGGAGTACATTTTCTACGTAGAATATTGGCCGGAGAGTACAAATTCTGTGGAAGAACAAATTCATTACACCAGCGATAAAATACCTACAACATAAAAGATTATCAATGACAATATGTAAGTGACGTTGATACAGTCAATCCAATCTTTGGTAGCAGAGATAACATGAGAGCCGCACACACTTGCCTAATTATTTCAATCTCTACTCAATCTTTGTTAAATTGTGATCACCAGAGAGGTTTGATCTATTCAATTTCAGGTTTATCCTGACAGAGTTTTGCGTGAATTTCATGCAAGAATTGCATTATCGCTGTTGAACGTCTCGTCATCATTGACTTCAGCTACTTTTTCCCCATGCTCTAATGTGTCGGCCAATGGTTTGCCTTTAGTTTCCGGAAATGCGAAACACAGTAGACCGGAAGTGATCATCGCGAATGCGCTTAGAAAGTAAAGCAGTCCCGGCACGTCGTCATTCTGAAATAAACAAGAAATTGTCGTGTGCTTTACTTAATTAATGTATGTTCATTGTGATTTGGCTGAAAGGACCTTAAACAACCCTTCTAGAAGCATGACTTATATATACCAGTATAACTGATTTTTTATTTACTAGTTTTGTTTTGTTTTTCTTTGCTGAAAAGTTCTGTGTTTTGTCCGTGATGATTTCTTTAGATTCTTAAAATAACCAACGATAATGTATGCAAATCTCAAAAATATGTAAAAAAAATACGTCACTGATAGAAATGTAAGCTAGCCGTGGCATTGTCAACATTGCATACGAGTAAATATGTATCATACGCAGTTTGCAATATACATTAAACAAGAATTCATGCTGACGATACATATTAAGCCAAGTTTTCAAAACAACTGTTAGACAGGAAAAGCAAACAAATGAAAACAAACAACATACAAAGTACACTATCTGTGGAGCTATCATTCCACCTATTCTTGCTGTTGTATTACAGAGGCCGAGAGCAATCGTCCTGCAAAGAAATTTGCGATGCTGCTAGTCCTAAGAAACAAATCTAACGAGAGAGAGACAGACAGACAGACAGACAGACAGAAAGAGAGAGAGAGAGAGAGAGAGAGAGCGCACAAGCAAGACCTATTTAATGATGTACAGTGGCGATACCAATACTTTTGTCACAGAAATCTTGAATAATTGCTGGCAAAAGCGGGCTTAGCCGTGGTGCATTATACCAATCAAGTCATCACATAACGATGGATCCATAATAGCCACTCTTTTTAACAACCGACTGAATTATGAGGTAGACATACAGAAAATTGACCTATAGCGAAAAGTTTCGGACCAGGTCAGCCCGCGCGTACTGCGCAGGCTGACCTGGTCGATACTTTTCGCAGATGCATTAAGCCCCCTTTTCACATAGCATGGCTCATATTAGATAACCCTTTCTGTGCCATAAGCAAAAACAGGGTCTATTGTAAATGACTTAGATCATGGTCAGGCTGTACATTCTTTCTGACCGTCGATCTATAGCGTCTGCTTGTTTATGTAAGTCTATAAGCAAAATCTTTCTATTTTCACAGTGGATTTATGTTCAACAATCGAAATACATCAAGTTTATACTGAAAGTGTTAAACATATCAGAAAGACTTTTCTGATACAAGATAGAGTCATACCTGACCACAGTCGGATAGAGTTCTGTTGAGTACACGATCAAAACATACCAGGCACACGAGAGACCAACTTTAGACCCCAAGGCAAACACATTTGTCACTGTCCCTCTATAAGGCGTATCTGTAGACATTATTTTAAGTTTAGAAAAGATTAGAGAAAAAAGTTACTTTCTACATGTAACATGTGTTTCATATTATCCATTATCATGTGTATCGTGACCTATTATGTCGTTTTAAAATAGACTAGACCAAGGTCGACCTGCTTGTCAGCACAGCTTGATCTGCTGTCTGCTTTCTGCAAAACCAAGTTGTTTCAGCTTTGCTAAAGCCTTTCGGCAACATGATTCTTCGCAATAGATGACGTTTTCTTTTTATCCCTATAGAGCGCCTAAAAACCCAATAGGCATTTTCATTCTGGAAATAAACCAAAGTAATTGTATTTTCAGAGATACCCATGATGGTTGATTATGGTATTTAATAACATAAAATTTAACCCACACGATACTGATGCGAATCACTACAGCAATGTCTGGTAGTGCACACATACTTTTTAAATGAATGCAGTGTCTGTATACAGATAAAATCGGATGGGGGTCAAAACGGCCCGTTTCCAAAATGGCCGCGAGCCGAAACGACCGATTACATGGGAATTTAAACATACTGATTCTGTAAATCCTCAAATCAACAATGCAGTCACATGCTGCATAAATTGTTATTTTTTTTTTTCGACTGAATATTTTTTCAACACTTCGACAACGGAGTCCGCTCTACAGCACGTTGTCTGCGCATATCATATTCTTCGAAGATTATGTGTTTGAAAAATGCAACATAGCGGAAGATAATGCTCAACAGTATTTCTATGTAACGCAAGACGGCCAAGTGCACCTATGACCTCACACAAGGAAGAGAGATAAGCAAATTTGAGGTAGTAAACGATGCACCATTTTACGGCTGTAAATCACGCGACAATTGAGCCATGGTTTATGGCAAAATGATAATTGTGGAAAATGATATAAATCTATTGATGTTTTTCCCTTTGAAATCAGAATTAATGGGGCTTTCCATTGAATGGAAATGTTAATTTATTTAGCAGCTTTAAGCTAATCAGTAAGCCGTAGAGATAATCAACTTTGAGACGCCTTTTTAATTTTCATGATTGTGAATATATGAATTGCCACCATATCGGACAGTGTAGATCAAAAATCAGACTGCACGTTCTGTGCAGTCTGGTCTTGATCTACACTGTCAGCAAAGGGCCATTTTTTTTTTTTTTAAACAATAACACTGTTTTCACATGATAACAACATATAAATGCTACTAATTGTCATTTCTACCAGAATACCATGAATACAATAAAAGTTTGTCTTTCGGCAGAGAATATTTCATAGTAAAAAAAAAAAAATGCGCAGTATTCATCTTCAATTATTTCGATGTGCTTTAGAAGTAAACAACATGTGCACTGTGTTAGCCAAATAAAATCAAATCCAAAAGTATAAAGCAAGGTTTTTACTTTGTTACCAACAGACTCTTCTGATTTTGTCAAGAGATTTCAGCATTTTATAACATTGTTTTGGAATAAGGGAATCTGGCATGAGAGGCAATTTACATCAATATTTAACTTCTTTTATCGTATAAATACCATTTAAGGGCAATCTTCCACACTGACATAAAATCATACAGTTAATTATGGAGTGTTTAATACATAAAAAGTCTTTGCAATACTGCAGTTAAACGTTCTCCTTTACATTTAGTTGTATGCTAGTTGCCAAATCCCACCTCTTGGATCAAAATAGGTACAATCATTGTGTCAAAAAGTCTGAAATATTCTGTATATGGGAAGATATGAATTTTTTATGGAAACATTTTAATGGCATGAATTGCCTTATTTTTTGCAATTTTATATTTTGCAGAACCCAAGATTATTTTGGTGTAAAAAGAAGGTCCATGAATTAGTAAAATGACGTTGTATTTACTCTAACTCCTTGGAAAGACCAATTCCCACTAAATTTCACTAAATTCTAAAGGACGCCCTCCACAAAAATACCTTTTTTTCTGTATTTTGCATTTTAACTTGTAGGTCGAATTGAAATACAGTTTAACTCTTGCTGTAAATTGTTCACAGTATCGGCACAGCGAGCGACATCGTC
Organism: Tridacna gigas; assembly: GCA_945859785.2. Taxonomy (NCBI): domain Eukaryota; kingdom Metazoa; phylum Mollusca; class Bivalvia; order Cardiida; family Cardiidae; genus Tridacna; species Tridacna gigas. Next base: position 28,220,941 of record OX244030.2, read on the forward strand.
TTACACTGACAGTGACGCCAAAAGACGGAAGTTACAGGGAGAAACTAAAAGCAACAAGAAGCATAATAAGCTATAGCGGTTTACCTATATACTGGATCACCCCTACAACGATGCCAAATATCCCCGTCAGTATGAAAAAGAACATACAGGGAAGTTTTCTACCTATCCTGGAAAAAATGTGGGAAATGACAAAAAGAGCAATTATAGAATTAAGTTCAAGTCGACGATGTGCGAAGCAGCTGCTTTGGCAGACGGCATACATCCACGATAAAACTACACGTAACGTGCAGTCTGATCTCGAACCCATACCATTTGCATGTTAAGTCAAGCTTTCTGATAAAACCTTAATGAGTTTCAGTGGATTGTATTTTCAACCGTCGAAAGAGGTCAAGTTTATAATAATTTAGCCATACTTCGGTAAAAGGGGGGCGGTGTGAACGCATCTGCAAAAAGTATCAATCGAAGTCAGCCTGCGCAGTTCGCGCAGGCTGACCTGGACCGAAACTTTTTGCTGTCGGTCAGTTTTTTGCATGTCAAAGGACCAGCCTACCTCACGATTAAGTATGTTGGATTTTAAAATGAATTTTAGGGGGAGGGGGGGTTCCATAATCATGTAATTACGTGCTTGGTATCACACATCGCGGAGATGCATTAAGCCCCCTTTAGCCAGAGCATGTGTATATGGTTGATGCTGAAAGAGTTAAGTATACGATGTTCTTGAGCTCTTTTCTAGATAGGCATGAACACCATTTGGTATTTTGAATATTTTCGTTATTAGAGGAAATATTTAGCCCTTAAACACGCAATCACAAGTTTTAACGACCCTGAAGGCTATTGAAAACACTGTAGGAAAAGGAGAAAATGCTGGTAACTAGCATTTTCTTCTTTACGCACAATGTTTTCTACCGTTTCAAAGACAAAATTCATCATTTGAGCCACAATTCACATGTCTTCTGCAAGTGCTTTCAATTTGGGTGGCCCAAAATTTTGTCCTTTGGCAAAGAGTTAAGCAGCTAAATAAATGAAACAAAAATTTCTAGCCGATTGTAAAAATCCAATTTTTGCTATTTCATAGGTATTCTCTGGGGATAGCTCGTTATCGGACAGTGTAGATCAAAGATCAGACTGCACGTTCTGCGATCTTGATCTATACTGTCCACAAAACGTCCCTGAGTTGTGCTAAGCAGCCTAAGGTATTTGTTCATGTAAAAAAAACACGTTCTTCTCCCTCGAAAGGTACATGTACAAAGGTACACGAACCTTTGTGTTACATGTACCCTTTATTTGTATATCTGAAATAGACTCTAGGGTCAAACGGATTCATCAAGGCTTCTTGTTAAAGTATAAGTTATATGTATATTGGTTAACTTTTTACTAGACAACAATTTCACGCATTTCGTCTTTCGAAGGGTGGAAATGGTAATGGGATTGGTTTGTAAAAGGTTAAGGCACAATATGTCTTACTTATTGACGGGAAACATCATACAAAAGCTGATAGGTGCTTCAATAACATTCATCAAAAAGATGTTGAGGTAGAGATCTCCAGACAAGCTTTTGACACCAAACGTTAAACCGTAGTACGCATAGCTGATAGATAACCTGAAAAAGAGGTCGATCTATGTACAGCAGTAGTAAAAGCCCTATCGGTGCGATGTTGACGGGTTTGAAATTAATGTGGTTTTTGAGACGCAACCAGGCTCTTATTGTTATCATACTGATCTATGGGGTGACGTAAGCATATAAGCATACCTCAGGCCTTGTGCTGCTTCCTGTCCCAAGTTCCGGTTGGCGATATGAAACATAGTTTTGTAATTATTCGGCGAACAAGCCAGTTTTACCTATTGTGGATAACTTACGAAATGTACCTTTCTGATAATAAATATGTCTATGAATACTGAACTATAAATACTTTGAACTAGTTAACGGTTCTGAATCTTTGAAACAATCATTTCGCCCACAAGGGTACACGAAAACCAAGTGTAATTTGCATATCCAAAAATTGCGGTCGTGAACTGAACAAGTTTGCATACACGCTTAAAAAGAAATATCTTTAAAAAAGATAGACAGCGTAAGAGGAACTGGAAAACGAATATCTAAACTCTTTATTGTGCCTAAAACTGAAGAAAGTAGTACAGAAAAAAACAAAAACAAAAAAAAACATGACAGCAAATTGTCTCTTTTTACTCATTTTTTTTTTAATGTATTTTGTTGAAAAGAGAAATTTTCAATACGATATGATAAGATATATATTTCAAGATAACATGTTGATCTAAATCATAGCTGTAAAAGTAAAGAAAAAAGCTAAAAATCTGTACGGATACACTTCAGTCTCGGATTATGATTTTGTCACCCATCCAAGCACTAACCTTAGTATGCGTCGCTTAACTTCATCAGAAAGCCGCACATCTTACAGTGTTGCTGTGACAGCTACTTGAATATTTACTGAGCAGGGTACCGACAAATAAACATGTGCAAATTTTTTACCAATCGCAAGTTACCGTCTATTCATTCGATTTCATTATACCAAGCAGTAAGTCAAAAGCCAGCGCATTCAGCAACGTCGAAAAATACTTTTCCACTAAAAGCGTCTTTTCTACGTCTTCTGCAGAATTCTCAGTGAAAATTTTTGATAATTACCTATTAGAAGTACGCTCTAAATCTCATAATCTGTCCCTAACTGTAAGACTTATTTCAGTTCGACACCCAGTCTATGATCGGAAAAAGAAAGGCGATACCGAGTTACATGGAAGCTTTCAATGTAAATTTTTCCCAGCAGTAATTTGTCGAACAAATCTACAATGAATGGGAGTGTTTGCGTCGACTTCTGAAATGTTGGTTCTTCAGTTTTTTTCCCTAGACATTAAATACTTTGCACACCCGTATTTTAGGTGCACCAGAGGTACACAGCGTATGTAATGTCTGCGGTTCTTGGCTGTACCATGTTATAGCTCAGCAGGCGCTTTCTAGAATGTAGCTATGCGATAAATATAGATCTTGTATTCACGTGACGCATGACGTCATTTGTACCACGGAAATCTCTATAAATTTACATATTTAGGAATCAGTCGCTGAACCGGCCTTTATTTTAAGCGTACACGGATAAAATACTTCATTGACACAAAGAGAGTGTGTTATAAACTGTGTTTAATTAATCGTTTCTCGTCTTTAAAGAAGTGAATTTTGTCAAAGTCTGCTGTGATTTTTACAGTCCGTTACTCATGAAACTTTGTCAGACTGATTAAATTAGATATGGGTGAGTTGCAGAAGGGCCTTTTGGTTTAAAAGTATGTCACTAGATCCTATATTAGAAGCCAAAGTTCATTTGATTTCCATACTAATCTTGCCTAAATGGTCCTCTAGCAAAATTATTCGAGTGGTTCTGCTCTGTCTCTAAAAACTTCAAAGAGGTTTCAAAACTGAGTTTTAACATTTCAAAAATCATGGCCTCAGAAACTGTATAAGCAATTATACCCAAATTTCATATCCAGCGTTCTTTATTTGGAAAAGGCAATTATTCGAAACATATAATCATATTGTCCAGTTTAAGAAAATTTGTGTCAAACAAAAACAACTTGTTCCAAATCTAGAGAGAAAACGTTTGCCCTATTCTACTGAAATTATTCAGAATGTTTGTTTTGGCAATATGTGTAAGAATTAAGATATACATGTAAATTAAGTCACTAAGATTCTAGATTCTGGACTCTACAATCAGTCCTTTGATTAATTTTGACTTGGTTGAACATAATGCGAGAGAAAAGTTCGTTAATTTTTTTTAACGCGTAACTTCGTATACCTGTCTTCAAAAAGTGTTAGATTAATAAATTGAATAAGTTTCGTATTCGAAAGGTACTTTATTACAGTTAAAGCACGTCTCTGTGCAAAACAAAACGTGACTTACCGTTTAAAACATCAGTAAATATGAAGAAATTGTGGCAAAACGAGAAATTCCTCCGTACAATTTTCAAAAGCAGTCTACTGAACGACGCAAAAAGGTGACTGCAGTAGGCAACGTTTTTAACATTCTAGAACTCTTTAGTGAAGATAATCTAAAAATCTTTTATGTAGATTTTTTGCTTAGTCCTTTAAAAGAAAACGAACTTACCACATAAACGACAATGCCAGGGTTCTTTTTGTCATTTTCGCAGTTTTAAAAAGGTCAAGGACAGAGTACGTCACTGTTGCTTTACTTCTTTGGTTTACTTCCTCTTCTGCTCGTGCCAGGATTACAGATATATCCGGCTTTTCCTTGTTGTTAATTGTAGCAATACTATCGACTACCTTTGTTGCGGTTTTATACTTTCCTCTTGTGACAAGCCATCTGAAGCTTTCTTGGATAACACTGAAAGCATTGTTCAACACAATAAAAATGTGTGAATTGTCAGACAACATAACCAACGACACAAACAATTCTCGACGTGAATTTTCTGCTTCTTTTTTTCGTCTAAATTTAGAATCTAACTGTTACTCATGCACCTGCTGACCAGAGTTTTTAAATCTTTACTGCTGGATACAACTCATAGTATAAGAAGTCGCAATCTATGCTATAAATCTATAGATAAACCACAAAAGGCTACAACTCTGATCAAAATATTTTACTAAATACTGCACCGCCGGTCTAGGCTAGTGGTCAGTTTCTAGGAAACAACTTTTAGAAGGCCGGAATGTAAGTGCAAAGTTAGGTTTATTGATTTATTCACTGCTTGTATAAAAGATATTAAGATTAACAATCTTTGTACTTCATGACCTTTGACACCTGTCCTGACCAATGCCACCTATAGACCCTTTTACAACGCCGTTCGTTGCCAAGGAAATACGATCCCAGAATTCCAGTTTTCGCGCATGCGCACTGTTTGTAGGGCAAAAAGTTCAATATCGCCACTGTTGAAAGCTATTTCACACGCAATGTTTTGGCTTTGTCGAAAGATTTTGTTGATTAAAATCTGTGAAGATCAATTGTGTTACAGAATGACGTTATCATGCTGTGCACCGGGATGTACAAACAGATTAGTAACTTAGTATCTGGATTAAACGTCCCTGTGTCGAACCGCCCTACTTTTGGTTAAAACGTCTGCAATTTCTATGACGAATTGGTTAAAACGGCCCCCTAACGCGTCCCCGTATATCTTTATTCAAATTATTTGTTTGACCTCCCTCGTATGTTTTTTAAAGAGATTTTTCACCGTTAATTTTTTGTACTTTATTGACCATAGTCATTTAACGTTATCAATTTTTTACCCATATCCTGCCGTACTTATATTTTTGACCAGCACAAGCCAGGAATTCGCGTCAAGTTTATGTCATAAATCTTAATTAGTGTTACTTAAACCATACGAGTAATTAGGATTTGTAACGATGTATTTCAAGTCCACGCTACCCCCATGTGCAAACAGATCTCTCATTATGCTTTTCGCAGAGTAAATTCAAGATCACCGTCACGTAACGGAGGCTAAGGGTTAAGGCTAAGGTCCATATTGTTTCCCTACATTATCATGTATGACACGCCAAAATTCCTCCCCGTATACAATGTGCTCAACTAATTACTGTTACAATTTCCATTTAACCCTTTACCCAACAATCACAAGTCTTAACGACCAAGAGAAAAGAAAGCTTTTTAAACATTGTGAGAAAAAGAGAATATGCTGGTTAACATTATTTCAACCTTTTCCAACACTGTTTTCAGAAAAAGAATGTTTCTAAATTACATGTTACAACCGATCCCTGGTGGAAAACAATTATGGAAAGAGCAGCCACAGACGACAACAGTACAATATACAGTTGTTCGTTCGTTCTTCATTCGCGCGTTAGTTCATCCATCCATCCATCCATCCATCCATCCGCTCGCTCGCTCATTCATTCATTCATTTTTTCAAATACGTCTGCGCCAAAATTTGTTTTATGATAAAATTGATCATAATACACACTCTCTAAACTATTAGCGGTAACAGCATGAACAATGCCGATCTCGACCTACACCCTCCGCCACTGAAATTAAACTAAAATATCCACTGTATTGTCGATTAAACTAACAAGTATGTGATATATCAGATGGCTACCCTTTATAAACCCTTTACCTAGCTCTCCCTCGTCTTAATTAACGACCCTACATCAATGGGCTTGTGGAAACACTACGCCAAAAGGTAAAGAATGCTGGTAACATGCATTTTTCCCATTCCCGCAGTGTTCCAGCCCATACTTCAGGGGGTTTGTCTGTTACTGCCTGGGGTCGGTTAACATTTCCTTTGACGATAACGTCAACCCAATACAACGACACTTTTTTTTTTTTGACGTCTTCGTCTTAAATTGTCACTAAAATACGGATCGTTTTCTTCCACGTTACTGAACCCTTAGCAAATAGGTTAGTCTGATTATCGTTTCTTTGCCTCTGAGAGGAAGCTTTTCATATAATCGCTCATAATTTAAAGATTTTGTGTACACTTTCAATAATCTGCCACTGTTTTATTTGGTCTTTTTGCCCTACACGAGTGCGCATGCGCAGTTTTCCGGTCTCGTAACCAGGAAGTGGTTAGAGACTAAAAGGGTCTATTGCGATTCTTGAGACAGGCCTAGCCCTGTTCATCAGACATTGTGTAATCAGAAAAAAAGAACTGAAATGCCTGCATCCATTAAAAAGGCGGCCTTCGATGTCCAATTAAAAAAAAATAGACTACAAGACTATTTTCTTCGCATCTGCATTTCTGTCTTTTAGCCTCTCTTTAAGCCTCGTGTTCATACTAGAAGTTCATATTACCAGTAAGTGAAAAGGAAAGGCATCCCAAACGCAGCAGCAGCGAGATGTATATGTTTCCAGTTCTTAAGGAGCCAGATAACCAGAGCAAATACACAGGAGTTTAAAGCCCAACTCGGCACAGCAATAGCTCGCGGCCTCCATTTAGTCGGCATGAATTCCGTCATTAGGTTGTAATATACAGTGATGAAAAATCCAATTCCTGAAAATTATTATATGCATACACCACTTTGAGAAAAACGATTGCTGTTTTAGATCTAGCTTCAAGTACAGAAACGCTATGTATTAACTATACCGATCATAATTATAATCTCACAACTAATGATCTTCCAAGGTGAGCTAATGGTAAAAAAAAAATCTTGATTTAAAAAAACATACATTTTGATTTAATGAAAAATATGGTTATGGTCCTGTATTTACGTTTTTCGAGAACAACTTGGCACATGGGGGGGCATGAACAGCTCTAATGGTAGTTACTGAAAATAAAAGCTTAATGTGACTGAAGAAAAAAAGAAAGAAGGTAAAAAATAAGTAGATTTGAAGACATTCTACAGTCCATAGATATTTCATTCTTACCTACACCAAGGACAAATCTAACAGCAGCATAAAGTTGCCAATTTGGGCAAAAGTAGGCAACAAAATTAAATATAATTTGAATGATTAGTGACAAAAAGTACGTCGGTTTTCGACCAATCATATCGCCAAGATGTCCACAAATAAAACACCCAACGAGGACTCCTGTCATCTGTATCGTGGTTATCATGGCAACAATCCATTTTCGGTCACAAACAAGGTCCCACTGAAATGAGGTCGAAGACGTTAAAATATTATGTTTATCAAAACAACCGAAGGAGGCAAATTTCTTAGATGTTCCTACTTTATCATCTACCACCACTTCTATAGACAACAAAAATAATGCCAATGAACAAAATTCATCTGAGTTTGAACGTAAAACTATTCAGCACAGTATCCACCATTGTCGAAATAAAGAGTATGTGTAAACTTAATTTTAACATATTTAGCGATTACATCGTCAATAACCTTTTGAATTTTTCATGGAAACCATTTATGCGAACCATACTCTGTGAAAAGGGAGTTTAATGCATCTGCAAAGAGTATTGACTCAAGTCAGCCTGCGCAGTCCGCGCAGGCTGACCTGGGTCGATATTTTTTGCTGTTTGTCATTTTCTGCATATCTAAGGACCAGTCTATCTCGCCATTCAGTCAGTTTTTATACAAAATGGATTTTATGGATCCATAATGATATGATGACTTGCTTGATATCATGCCTCACGGAAATGCATTAAGCCTCCCCTGGTCGAAGCGTGGTCCATTTTTTGCACGTATTACATCCCTAAATAACTGAGAGAACTAGACATTGTGAAGAATCCGCTGTTCATTTTACAATTCTTTAAGCGTAAAACAAAAACTCGAGCTCCTTCGACGGCTGAAAATAGAAATCCACTGGAACTCAGACAGAATTTCATCAAACAGGCAGACGGTATATATCCAAGATCAGATTGCTCGTTCTGTGCAGTCTGATCTTCATATACGCTGTCTGTTTAAAAAAGAATTATTTTCGCCCAAGACATTGGAAGGGGAAACTATGTATTAGAAAGCTTAAATATTTTAAAAAACTTGTTTCGAAGAAACGGACGTCCATGCCTGAGATTGGCAAACTCTTTTAGCATAGGTTATCATGTGACAATACACATGGTATAGTTTAGATGACCGTGAATATTAACAAAATGTTATAGTTAGATGCGTGAAGACAATTTTACCGCATAAATGGTTTGTCTACGACTTTGTTAAGACGACAATATCAAATGCAACAATGAAATAGTAAAAAAAAAGTGATTACAACAGCATTATTAAAAATTTAATATATCATTATTCATGTAAGATCAAGAACAATTAAGATGCAAACATCTGCTTCGAAGTCTGTGTGGTAGCAACATTAATTCCGTTATTAAACGACAAAAGACTTTATTTTCTGTTTTTCAGAATCAAAGAATATAAGTATGTGATTTACTTTCTTTTCTTCTTATAATTTTTCGTCTCCGTCAGTTTCCAAGAGAAATTAATCAAGAAGAAGACGATGATGAAGACGTATAATGCATATACCACAATTTGGTCAAACTCTGGTACTTCTTTAGTAACATAATGAATCTGTACATACCTCATTTACAATTGTATACATATCATCCGTGTAAAAGTAGTGCTCTTTACAACTAATATTGTTTGGTCTGCATTCTGACAAAGGTATTATGATTGTCTCGTTCGTGGCTTGACTCGAATTGTACTCGTGCGACGAACAAACGAAATCCGGTTCCTGGCCATTAAAAGTCATCGCCAACATACTAAAGGCGACGATAATCCTGGATAGTTGAAGGAACAACGAGGCCAGCCATTGAAACTTTCCACAACCACCAAGTTCCTCTATAAGGTCCTCTATATTCATGGATAACATGGTCGTAAGATTGATGTTTGGTATTCAACGGAGATAAGTCTGAGCTGTCAAAGCAAACGGAGATAAGTCTGAGCTGTCAAGCAAATCTGTAACAAATAAGCATTTTTTGTTTCATGTGTTCCACAATTTATATGAGTATTTAAATTTATAAAAGGAAAGTAGAAATATTTAGCGTTATAAAAAAAAAACAAAAAAACATTAATCCATGAATATGTGTTTCAAGTCTAACAGCAAGATTTGACCGAACATGTTTCAGCATACGCGACAAGAATACCATTTCGATAGAGCTAATTAGTCTTATTAGAGGAAAATAATGGAAGTCACCCTTTCTCCTCATTTCTTATTTTCCACTTGTAACGGCATAGGAACTTACAGCCTTACAAAATCAAAATATCCCCTCCCCTCTCAACTGGTTTTGTTTATCATCTAAGCCGTGTTGAAAGTACCTCCTCATGCCGTTCTCCTTAAAAAAGAAATCATTAATTTTGAACATTCTACCATCAGCTATTCTATATGTATCTGAATAGCAGTTTAAAAAGTTTAAGAAGTATCAGGGATTTACCTCTTTTACAAAACTGATACATTTATAAAATAACTTATTATGTATAATGTTGAACACTCATAGTAAATCGATATAAATGACTCACGGAGATGTTCCATTTTCATTGGGGGAGGGGGGGGCAAATGATTTTTTATAATGGTATACTGTAAGTAACATGGTCGATAGTTATCTGTTGTTGGTTTGAAAAAAGTACGCAAAAATATACCTCTACGAGTGTATATACATGTATATGCGCATGTAAGTATGCTATAAAAGACGGCCTAATATATTCATCAGAGCTAGGCGTTTGTCTGTAGCCCAACCCTTGATTTTGTTTTTGTTTCTTTTTTCTAGTTCACAAGGATGTGCTTTCTTATTTTGTTTGCAGGAAGAATGAAGGGAGTTTATATTATCAAGTAAAACTTTTTGTGAGTACATAATTATGTAGTGCATGCCCCTAGCAGTAGTAAAAGCGAGAGGGGTGGGAACTTGAGTGAACATTTGTCTCTTTTTATTCCATAATATAAATCCGACATCTCGATTAACCCTTTCCCAAACGACAAATTTTGGACTGGTCCAAATTGAAAGAGTTTGCAGATGACAATTTTAAATTTGATGAAAATGGCAGAAAGGTCTCAAAAAGGGTAGAAAACACTGTGGGAAAAGGAGAAATTGCTCGTTACGAGCAATTTCTCCTTTTCCCACAGTGTTTTCAAAAGACTTGTATTGCAGACACGTGAAAACCAGGGCTTGTTTGGGAAAGGGTTAAGGAGGTTTTCAGAACTGCTAGGGTGTGACATCTTGGCGTGTCAGTCCGAAAGCGTAGCAAAAAGGCAAGCTAAGGGGTAAATATAGTACAATACCAGAGTTTTCATTTTCCCCTGATGCATTTTAAACAAATAGTTATCGACCGCCAGCCTATACGCGTAATTCATGTACTTTTCCGATACAAGTTATATACAAGATGAACAGTAAAGAATAGATAGAGCTTTTCAAGCAGTTTGGATATTTTATTAAGTCCCCTTTATTCCTAATCCACCAGGGTTTATTTTTAGCTGCAGAGTTTTAGACGTGATCCCTGAACCGGCATGCACAAGGGACGTCCCTTCTTCTACATCTGTTGGCGAACGCATTGTGGCTGTGCAAGGTAAGCACCAAAGACCAACGCGTGGACCTAAGAGAATCAACTAGATGACTACCCAGATGTCACTACCTTTTAGTGTTAGCTACATATGTGTAGACAACAAATCAAAGTGCCGCTGTCAATCCCTAGCGGAACTGACTTGAACGAATGATTTCTGTCAGAAGCGCATGAAGGGAAAGGTACCACGAACTCTATTGGGTATTGGTATTTTTACATCCTCGTGCGAGAATGACACCGACTAAATTGCAAAATAAAACTTGTTGCTCTTTGAAACATCAAGTTTTTGTTTATTTTTGTGGTGCTGAAAAACTTGCAAAGTTATCATATAGCATTTTTTGGGATTGTTGCAGTGTCAGTAGAGTGAAAACTTATGTTTGTATACAATGAAAAAACAGACCTGTTTTTCTTTTTACTAACATATGTGCACTTGCTTCGTATTACATGCCAGGCTTTCTTACGTAATGTGGGTCCATCGGCTCATTGACTAATGAGCCATGCTCTTGGAAAATGGAGCTTAGTGCATCTCCATGTTGCATGGTACCAAGCAAGTCATCATATGAATCCAAAAAGTCCATTTTGTCTAACAAACGAGTGAATCATAAGGTAGACTGATCCTTGGACTTGCAGACAATTGACCAGTAGCAAAAAGTTTCGGCCCAGGTCAGCCTGCGCGGACTGCACAGGCTGACCTGGGTCGATATTTTTTGCGTATGCACTAAGCCCCCTTCTCACAGAGCATGGCTCATTTAAATTTATCAGTAAACGATTTGAAGAGCCAGCGGGTTTTAAATTATTAGACAAACCACGTACGCATACAAAGAGGTAAAGAAAATTAAGATACTTAGGCTTCCAATGATCGTCGGCAAGATGTTGGATTTTGTGACTATTGATAGAGAACAGTAGCGCGATAAAACAGCCTGAGCAATTAAGACGAAGAGATCTAAACTAATATGGAAAAATGAACAAATAATGTTGTAAAATAACATTAGATAAAACAATGAAGCATGGATCATATCTAAAACAGAAAAGAAATCACAAACCCAACGTTTAACATATTCACAATTTAGCGATTACAGCATTGGGTTGGTTAATAACATCGTGTGACCTGAACTAAATAGTTGAGTTTCTATGAGCCAAATATCCATTTGAACGCATTTGACATACGTTATATCCGTTACACGAATATGTAAGTTAAAACACGATTGTATAATGACACAGGCGAGGGCCACATTCACCTACTTATCTGGACTGCAATATTGTTCTAACTTTACATTTAGAGAGAAACACAATACCTGATGGGTCCAGCCGTTTAGTTTTGCTAATCATTAATTGCTTTTAGCATCATTAACTTGCAATACATAGGTTCAACAGTTTCTAATAGCAGAAGCTCTCTTTCCATCATCATTTTTCCTTCATAGCCGAACGCTAACACAAACCATCTAATTGGCTAAGACATCGTTAGTCTGTGAATTCAGTATTAAAATCCAATTGAAAATCGTTCGTAAATACGGAACCAGACATCCTCGTCACTACATAATAATAATGAGCCACGCTCTTGCAATAAGGACCTTAATGCATCTCCGTGATGCATGATACCAACAGGTCATCACGTATAAGTGGATCCATAAAATCCATTTTGTATAACAACCGACTGAATCCCGAAGTAGACCTTTCCTTTGACTGGCAGAAAAATGTCCAATAGGGAAAAGTTTCGGCCCAGGTCAGCCTGCGCGATACTTTTCCCAGATGCATTAAGCCCTCTTTCCCAGAGCATGCCTCATATTATAATATTACATATAATGACTCCGGAACACTAACGGGGAACCCTAATTAATACATCTCCACCTGCACACGATTTGTTTCGGTGTGGTTCGAATGTGCTGGCTTTTTTTCTTGGGATAATGAAATCGAATGAATAGATGGTAATTTGCTGTTGGTAAAAATGTACCAATGGCCTATTTGCTCGCACATTAATTACACTTATATACAAGCATTGGCACCGCTAATCAGTACCCTAGGCCTCTGTTCACACAATGGCAAACTAATATGACATGGGATGACCCTGTTCTTTCACTATTTTGTAATTTGATATTTTTCCAAGCGTTACCTAAGAACCCGATTCTGTTAGTTTACACAGGTGTAATTTGACCAAACTCTTTAAAATAGATTTCAAAATCAGTCGAATGAGTCGACGTGTGCGTCATGGAGAGCGTAGGTAAAATTCAAGTAGCTATCACAGCGATACGGTATGCGCACTTCTCCCATGTTAAGTAACGTGCAATTCGGTCAGAGCTTGGATTAGTGACCAAGTTGATATGCACAGCTGGAGAGTGTCCGTACAATTTTCATACCTTTTCCCTCCCTTTTCAACGATGATTGTGATTAACATGCAATCTATATATCGATATAGATATCTGATTAAAGATTCCACATGTCAACAAAATGAAAAACAATGAGGAAAAAGAGGCAGTTGCTTTCGGGTTTTTTTTTTTTTCTTTAAGTACTATTTTTTCTCATATTGAACAACCAGAAAAGAGTTTAAATATCTTCCTTTTCCAGTTCCTCTTACGCCATCTATATTTTCTGTAGACATTGCTTGTCTTTTCTTTCAGCAAACCACAATCGTGATGAGCAATTTTGCCTGTTAGCTGTTGCTATAATTTTTTCAAGTAAGTACCCGTGATTTCTGTGTAATAATGTCATTACGATTTTTTTTTTATATGAGACACGTGTGAATAAGCATTCTGTGACGTCATATATATATATATAAGTGAAATTCAAATTATCTCCCTTGTTAGATAAAAACCAAGGTAACCAAACTGCAACTGGGTCCTTTTGTTTGATTTCCTTTGTTTTTATTCTTGCTTTAACAGGAGACGATTATCTAAGAAAAAGTATTTTTTCTATCGCGGTTTATCGTTCAATAGTTATGAGACACAACAAATACACCATGAGGGCGATAGCCCGAGTGGTTTTATTCATTGCGCCTCATGAATCACAACCGTGGTTTATTGAACAATAAACCACGATAGTAAGAAGATTATTTCGATTCCACCATGACTATCTCTTCATCAAAGGAAAACAGGTTCACATTTAGATTTGATGCGGATTAATTCCCTTGATTGATCTATGGCTGTTCCAGTTACTAACCAAAACAAAACCCCATTGTCCAGTCGGTAATTATAGAAAAGATCAAAATTTCAAGAAAACCCTTAGGCATCAAACACACACAAAAAATCCCCATTCATTTAGTTCCATCATTGTCAGCTTTGATCAAAAACAGTAAATATAGGTAAATCCTTGAGTTCCATCTTTCCCCACCCCCCTCCCCTGGTCGAGTTGCGGAAAATTACAATTTGTTTATTACGTCAAGTGACTTTCATTGATAAAATACCCGAGGGCGGAGACACGGAACAGCCACGGGCGACTAACTTTAAATAGAATGACGTCACTTTATATAGAATGGCGTGGATTTTACCACGCTTCCATTGTTTATAGAGCCGAATTCACGTGTCATGCTAGAATATAATTTAACTTGTGATATAGTCTACATGCAAGGCCTTCATAATGGTTTAAAATTGGATTTTACGCACTATTACCAACGAAATGCGTCAAGTAGATCGAATTTGTGGTATGATAGATTTTAAAGGAGATATTTAAACCTGAATATTCCTGAATGGTGCAAAGGATATCAATCATATATAGATCTACCAAGTAATACTTCATTCAACACCTATGATGTAGTTGCATCAAGGGAAATAATTGTATTTTGTCTCCCCATTCTCGAGATATCGTTATGTGATATAATTAAGCTGAAATCCACTGGCGTTTCGAATAAAATTTTATTAAACTCCTCCATAGAAACTGTTGTTTAGCTCGCCAGAGGCTCGCTAATGACTATAATTTTAGACACGTTTAACTTTTTTTTTTTATAATTTCAAATTTCAACTTAGATCTACATCAGATCCTATATTCACTTTCTTTCACGTGCCAAACCCCAATTCGTATTGATTGTCCATATCAACTCTTGCGCAAATGACAGGCGACAAAATCATAATCGGTACATATGAGCTTAAGCTCTTTCATTGGGTGGAAAAGATTGTGGGAAAAAGAGAAAATGCTCGTTACCAGCATTTTCTCCTTTTCCCACAATGTTTTCAGAAGCCTTCTTGCTTATGGTCATTAAAACTCTGGATTTGTGTGGTAGCGGGTTCAAATGGGTTGTTTTGAAATTTGTCGTAAATTTGTTGAAGGACAAAGCAACTCCAGCTTGTCATGACTTAAATACCACACGGCGTGCAACACACGAAAAGGGGCCTTCGGACATATGCGTAAAAGTGTGTCGTCCCAGATTAGTCTGTGCAGTCTGTGACTAATCCGAGACGACACTTCCCGTTTTTGTGCGATTTTCTGTTTCACGAAAGTCTACTGTATGAAAAAATCTTGTGTAGTCGTAAAGTGCCGTCTCGGATTAGCCTGCGCGGACTGCGCAGGCTAATCCGAGACGACACTTTACGCAAATGTCCGAAGGTCTCATTTCGCATGTCGCGGGCCAGTCATGGGAAATGTGTGCTGTAGTTTATGGCAATTCTTTAGCCTCAGCACGTGCAGTCATATCTTGAGTCTACTTTCTCGCTAGACCGGTACTATGAGGTCAAAGAAGCCTGAAAAATGCAATATTGCGGGTCTTTTTCCCGTGACAGAAAATGTTATTTGTGGCTATCGGCGCTTGAATGGTTGAAGTGTATTTTCCGCAGTTGCCGGTCAGATAATGCATATGTGAAGTTGTCGAAAAGATTGTTGGATATATACCTCTTATAGTCAAATCACTGACTTGCAAAACACATCGCTTGGCCTGGTATTGATAATGAGTCCGAAAATAAAATAAGCTGTTTATTTTACTCTTATCCTGCTAAATATCTGAAATAAAACTTTGAAGACGATAGTAAAAACCCGAATAATGTTATTTCAGACTTCCTTCTTTGGAGAACAATATCTCCTTAACGGACAGTGTGGGTCCAAGATCAAACTGTACGTTCTGTGCAGTCTGATCTTGATCTACAATGTCCGCAGAAGGTCAGTGAGTCGCGCTTAGCAGCACAAGGGTTAAGAGCTGTTTATGTAAGAAAACGGAAATGACGGCGCCATCCAACAATGCCTAGCTACGTAGACCTTCTGACGAGCTAAAAGCAGAATGAAGTTTACTGAATCTTTCACCGGTAAATTCTCACTATCTGAGTCCCCCTTTAGTAATGGCAATGTGAATGCATAAAGTGGTCAGTGTGTACATATACGACTTACGTTAATTCTATATATCTGCTATAGCGTTTTAAAATCGCATAGAATCTGATCAAGCAGTATAGAATATAAAAAAAGAGAAAACCATGTGCATAAATAAAATTTAGAGAAAGGTAATGCCAAATTTTCATTGCTAATCATGCAATTGTCGGCATAGCTGAATGTGCTGGCTTTTGACCTACTCTTTGGTATTGGTAACATATGAATAAATAGAAATTTGTGATTGGTAAAAAAAATAGGCTTGTGTATTTTAAGGGCCCCTGCCTATTTGCTAGCAATTTACGCCGTCTATCTTTTTCAAAGATATTTCTTATTTCCATATAAATTCAGACAACTACATGTGTAACCACATTCACAAATACTAAATGTTAATATAATTATTGTTTATTTGGTTTGATGATTGAAATATTGGAATTGATTAATTTATTCATTTACTTATTAATTCATTGGAAAATTATGTTGATTTTTGCTTTAACAACAAGAGCACTGCATTCTGGTGCCAACGCTCGGCGGTGATTGCCAAATTTTCAGTGAAAATTTTTAGTCTAGAAAGGGGCATAACAGTGTCAAAAATACTATGGTTATCTGCCCTTGTTGTATAGGTTCCCCATTTGATAACAAAAAACTTGTTCAAGTTTGAAGCAAATATCTTCAGTAATAACAGAGATATTATAAAATGTCAAAGTTTTCGCACGATGAAATACTGTATCACTCGAAAAAATCTACATGTTTGTAGATGACATCTGTTAATTTACATATATGGTCACAAATAGACATACAAAAGGTTGGGACATAATTATGACAAAGAGCTGCATTTATGATGTATAGAAAAAATCGAATATTCAATCCCTGTTCTCGGCTTATTAGTAGTAGATTCAACAAAATTCAGAATACCTTAGCTGTTATAGGCTATTTGTAGAAGTCAAGGAATAAGAGTAATGTCGAAACATGTCTTAAGAAAATTATTTTTAACCGTTTTCTTTAGCTAGCATCTAGACGTTTCCTTAAACGATCTGCTTGAGAATAAATTTGTTGGGTATTTAAGTTACGGATATTACAAACCAGCTAAAGTTTATTTTATTTTT
The DNA here is from genome assembly GCA_945859785.2 of Tridacna gigas. Taxonomy (NCBI): domain Eukaryota; kingdom Metazoa; phylum Mollusca; class Bivalvia; order Cardiida; family Cardiidae; genus Tridacna; species Tridacna gigas. The sequence continues at coordinate 28,238,224 of OX244030.2, forward strand.
TTTTTTAGCCATCACATCTAACAGTCAATCAAAACAATGTCTACAAACTCAAAGTAATCCATGTGTCATCATCCCGAAGGCGATCTTGTAAGTAGACACAGACATACCAAAAATCTGACCAAAAAAGGTTGTGTTCAGATGAAATCCATGAGCGTCATGATTTTCTTTCAGTACAGAGATATAGATAGAAAGAGAAATAGTGTTGGATTATGGTTTGATATTTCATGTTTACGACCATGTAAAAAAATTACCGATTTTACATTGTCTAACTCTTCTAATTGAAGGCGGAAACAATAGTTCCCGCGCACTATTTACCTAGGTAATCAGCGCATGCCATTCAAACGGAGGGAATATGACGTAATTTACGCTGTATTTCTCGCGCTTTACATCATATTGTAATGCGTTGAACATACATGTATGTGAGGGGGGTACACTACGGGGAATTACCGAAAACAACTCTACTGGATTTTGATGAAAGTTCCAACAAAATGGGGGTTAGAAGCATGAAATAAATAGAATAATTTTTTTTTTTTCGGTAAAAAATCGAAATTTATTTCATCTCGTGAACATCATCGGTAATATTTTCACTCTAGGCTGCGCCACTCGTGAAAATATTACCGATGCTGTTCACTCATCCACTAAGTTGCAAACGAGAATTAAAATATGGCGGTCTGGACTTGGTTCAATACCATGTTCTAGTTATAATGTAGTTGTGGGAAAAGTCTAGGGGTCTACATAGATATGTGAGGAAAGGAAAACGATTATCTTTGTTGTCTTTGATTTCATTTTATCAAAGTCTTAATCATCTTATAAAGGAACCATATGAAAATCGGGTAACTCACCTACTTCTTTATAACACAAACGTACAATTTCACACGTATCATTATAAAGTTCACACTTGAACTAACTGCAGACTTGGAGGCACAATCGACTATTATTACCTTGATCAGATAGACTACATTATGGACTGATTTTTTTTAGCTACTCTCTTTGCGAATGTCGCTGGCACTGATTTATCATTTTCAAGATGCATGCACAACAGTTGCATGCACCTTTTCACTGGACTGTGTAAACTGATCTCTTGCACTTATTAACCCCTGAAAGTGACAATTTACAATTCACCTTCAAATAGCTAATAATAAATAATAAATTGAATATTCTAGCAATACAGAGAGGCAAAGAATAAAAAAGCAAAAGCGAAGCATAGTCTGATGTTCTGTATTAAATAAAGTAAAATCATATTTGTGTATTTCAGATAAAATGGCTATCATAAATTCAGTATAAATTGCTGGCAGATGGGATAATCATGATAGTATTAAGGGATTAAATGTTTTTCTTTTTCCATTTTTATTAATCACTCTTCTTTCATCAATTAATCTTCTATATCGAAGTAGTAAAAAGAGACGGTCTATAAATTCAATTATTGTATACTTTGATATTGTTCCTATTATTTTATATAGGACGAAAGTATGTAATTTTTTTTTTTCATATTGCATACTTTCATATTACATAGTTCAGAGCTTCTTCACGTGACGCTAGATACGGATCTATTTTCGCTATTTTTACTTTCCCTCTTCGCTTTTTTAGAATCCACTTTCGACATACCTGCAGCCTGTTACATCGACCAAAAGCACTTTCTCCCTTTCCACAATGATTTCGTCACTCTTTCTCAAAGAATATATCCAATTTAGCAAAATCTAAATTTTCGTCCCTAGAAGTTCCCAAATAAGAAGAGTCTAATCATGCCATATGTCGTGGAAAGGGTTCGCATGTACACCTATACAGTTTAGACAGAAACACATGTTTTATGAATATTTTTGTCAAAAGGGAAAAATAAATTATATTCTTGATAGTTTGTTGAGTTTTTTGTAAAACATCTTTCTCTCCAATGCCACTGAAAGTGAGACACTGTCGCTCGCCCTTCACCTATCGTTCCTATCTCTCTCTCTCTCTCTCTCTCTCTCTCTTATGTCTCTCCTGCACTGAAAATAACTGATATGAAAGCATTTCAAACAGAAGATGATGATACAGACTAAAGGACTATGCGAATTTATTTTCACTTTTATTCTGTTAAACTTCAGTGAAGCTGTATTCCATTGATTCATAGGCGATTTCGATTTCTAGCGAGGAAATATATTGCTGACCTGTCGGCCATTTTGAATGTTTACATGTACTTAGCAACCGATGTATTCATCCCCTGATAGATTAGAACGATTTTTTGAAGTTTTATCTTTTACGATTTTTTCCTGGCCTTTTTTCTTAATCGTGCTGTTAATAAAGCAGTTAGTTAATAGAAATTATATAAAGCATTCTATCAATATCAAAATATACAACAAAAAGGTTATTACACTTGTATGGGAATACATTGTGTTCAACTCTTTCTTGTGGCGTAGTTGCCCTCGCAAGCTTGGGCAACTCTGCCAAAAGAACTCGTTCAACACAATATATCCCGATACAAGTGCAATAACCTATGATACACAATCGTTTCTTTTTTTTTTTAACCTGACAGAATTCTATCAGAAATGTGTCGATGATAAGATATTCTTTTCGTTGCTTTGCATCTTTTCATCATTAATTTCCACCACCTTTTCTCCGTGCTCTAACGTGTCTACCAATGCTTTGCCTTTTGTTTCCGGAAATGTGAAACACAGTAAACCGGAAGTGATCATCACGAATGCGCTTAGAAAGTAAAGTAGTCCTGGCACGTGGTCATTCTGAATGAAAGAAATTGTTAAAAGCCGTTTTTTAATAATAATAATAATAATAATGTCGCTTTGTATCCCATGATATTTTGGGATGAATTACCCTCCCTCCTGGAATGCAGTATCAACATTATCATATTTTTCGATTTTATTTTATGCCGATATATCATAATGTTAGCAACAAATGTTTTTAGTTATGACAATAACGAAACCCGAAACTGATCCAGGGATATTATGATACAAACATGTATATCTCTTGGTAATATTGTGAATGCTAGTTATGTTTTTCCCTTCCTTTAGTTATTTACTCGATAAAAGCTGATGCTCATTTTCCATCTGTACTTAAAAAAGTTGAGCTTCGTAAAAACTTTTAATTGATTGGTAGCAAGCTCAGTAGTTCGATGTTCCCTGCTGGACTTAAAGGGTCAAATGATATTATTTTTCTTAGATGATTAAGTCTGATTGTTTTATACTGTAGAATAATAACAAAAATAATAATAATAAAAATAATAATACAAACATACTAGAAACACTATTTGCGGAGCAACCATTCCACCAATTCTTGCTGCTGTATTACAAAGACCATAAGCAATTGTTCTGCAAAAGATACAGTTTTTACAAAGTTTGTTTTAAATATAACTGTACAGGATGATGCTTTGCAGAAGATAAAAAAAAAAAAAAAAAACGTTGACAGGAAAGGTAAAGAATGAATATGAGCCATGCTCTGGCAAAAGGGTGTTTAATGCATCTCCGTCATACATTATACCAAGAAAGTCATCACATAATTATGGATCTGTAAAATCCATTTTGTCTAACAACCAACTAAATAAGGCAGGTAGGTTGGTCCTTCTGCGTGCAGAAAATTTACAAATATCAACATGTTTCGAGCAAGGTCAGCTTATGAAGACCACGCAGGCTGACCTGAGTCGATAGATTTTGCAGATGCATTAAACTCCTTTTTCACAAAGCATAGCCCACATGTGTTTTTCCCATCTTTTTTTCAAGAGAATAAGAAAAACACTGCGCAATTTCATGTATTAGTGTATATGAGCCATGCTCTTTGAAAAGTAGGCTTAATGCATCTGCGAAAAGTATCGACCAGGTCAGCCTGCGCAGTCTGTGCAGGCTGACCAGGGTCGAAACTTTTCGTTTTTGGTCAATTTTCTGTATGTCCAAGGACCAGTCTACCTCATGATTAAGTTGGTTGTTACAAATGTGGCTATTATGGATCCATAATTATGTGATGATTTGATGAATATAAATCACTATGGAGACGCATTAAGCCCACTTTTGCCAGGACATGGCCCATAGATTTAGGTAAGTAATATCTTTTTTTGACTAAAGAGCTAAAATGCTACATCGATAACAAACGAGTTCACGTCAAACCCGTTACTTTACTTGATAACATATTTGGTTTGAAACCCAGTGGTTGCTTGTTTGATTTTCAGCTTTGCCCAGTTCTTTCCAAGGATTGATTATTGTCACTCCGACACGACTGCTGCCTCTTTCATAGCTGAAATTTGTTCCGGCGATATTTTTGTGGCACTGAACCCAGCGGCATAGAAAGGTTGTTGTGCAAGGCACCGTCAATAGCAATTCTAGGAATGTATGGATAGTTGCCCTGATCTTATTTACTTACCTGATATTAAGGAAATGATGTTGAAACACTGTTTGTAATAACTGAACAAACAAACAAACGAACGAACGAACCAACGAACGAACGAACGAAGAAACAAATTACCTGACTACAGTCGGGTAGAGTTCTGTTGAATACACGATTAACACATACCAAGCACATGCGATACCGATTTTGGATCCCAAGGCAAACACATTGGTTATTGTACCTCTAAACGGGGTATCTGTAGATACAAACTTTGAGCAATATCTAATAAATCGTTTTACAGATTATGGAAAGTCTAAAGAGTAAGGTTACTTTTTGTGCACGCATTGTTGCAATCATCCTTACACATTTTACGAGTACACAGACGTGAATAAGGGAGATAAAATCAATCTGGCTTAGATGGTCACACACACCTTTGATAGGTATTACAACTATCCTGATTTCATTCATATAAAATGAATATTCACTTTTCGTCCCAGTCTTAATCTTCAAAGATACATATATACACGTTTTCAGTCAGTGTTTAACCATCTTTATTTTTATTTTCAGCCAGTTTTTAACCCAATTTATCTTTATTTGATGAAACTATAATCATTCTTGTAGCTTCATGCCAAATGTTGCCTCTGACGGTTGCAAGATTGTACAGATTACGACGGATAGAAAATGCGCTACATTCTTTGGCAGCCTTCCAAGAAATCACTGTTGTCATTTCCGGTTTTAAATGAGGACAAGTCCTTCGAGTTTCTCTATCCCTTACACCATATATATTGGTAATTTATCTGTGTTTACACAGCTGAATAAATTCTGAGCCATTACAAGTTTAAGCAGCGTTTTTTTCTCACTGGCTGTAAGGATGTATCTTTAAAAGCAGAACAAGGGCACAGATAAGGGAAATTATTTGGAGTTCAAAGGGTAATAACTCCTTTTGTACTTTACTAAAGCCTACTTGATTGTTTTGCTTTTGAATTCGTATGGAAACAATACTAACCCTTTCACTACCATAGGCGAAAGCAGGAGCTTTTGCGGACGGCATAGATCAAGATCAGACTGCACAAATCGTGGATTCTGATCTTTGGTTTATACCGTGCGCCCGTTTCGTCATCCCTATTTGACAAAGATCTGAGTTTCAGTGAATTGTATACACAGCCGTCAACAATGAACGTAGTATATATTTGGCGATGAAACGGTTAATGGGTGTCCACAACTTAGGGTCTAGTGACGAAATATCGTTTTATGAATCGGTTAAGGAAAAGTTAGGAAATGAAACAAGTACGGGTTCTTTTACAGAACCAATTGTTCAGTGTAAGCATATACAATGTATAGGTACTCTTCCGTTGTGACAACGAGTATCATTGGTGAAAATTCGAAAATTGACACCACAAATGAGCAGCGCTCTGGCAAAAGGGGGTTCACTGCATCTCCGTGATGCATAATACCAAGCAAGTCGTCACATAATTGTTGATCCATAAAATTCATTTTGTGTAACAACCGGCTGAATCACGATGTAGGCTGATCCTTTGACATACATACGTGCTTTGACATGCAAGAAATTGGACAATAGCGAAACGTTTTGACCCATGTCAGTCTGCATAGTCCGCGGAGACTGACATCGGTTAATACTTTTTGCAGATATATTGAATCCCCTTTTCACAGAGCATGGCTCAAATAAATGAGAACAGAGAGACGAAATACAGGTAGATATGCATGCAGAATAATAAAGAGATGGAGAAAAGTTACCTATGTACTGAATTACTCCTACAATAATGCCAAACATTCCCGTCAGTACAAAAAAGAACATACAAGGAAACTTTCTACCTATTCTAGAAGAGAAGAAAAGGAAAGACGATTGACACGCAACTATCCTAGAAAATAAAGGTACATGTACATGTGGTTGATTTTTAGCTGGAGGCATTATGATCGGGTTTTTGCTAACTCTAGCTAAGCTAGAGTGTAATAAAATTGAGAACATCGATCTAAAGACTTTCAGAATAAAAGGTAAAATACTTCTCTGTCGCCACTATTTTGACAAATTACCAAAGTTACTATTTTTCAAACAGGAGGTTTGATGAAGTTTAGATTGCATAAGCTTTGAGTATACAATAACATCATGAAGCCATAAAAAATATAACAAGATTAGCTGTCTTACTATTCTTGCAATTAGAGCTCTACTCTTAGAATCAAGAAAATAATGTATTAGGTATGAGTGATAAACACATGCTGGTCAGGGGCGTAGCTAGCCCAAAATAAAGTATACGCAAACATAATATCGACGGTATTACCCGAGGCGCAAAGGGGTAATCTACTGGCTTAAGGTATAACGATAATTTTAAATCAATCGATCACAACCGGGCAATCATGAATGCATCAGCCTTTCGCGTTGAGCTTACACGCACAGAAAGTACACGTAAATATTTTAGATATACTTGTATGATCATTTGCTCATGCGACAATTTTATTTCTAAATAAATAATACATATTTTTTTTTAATAATACATTTTTTTTTTTCTTTCTTCCCCCTTTTTTTGCAACCTGTACGCAACTGCGTTTCTGCATACAAGCAGCTACGCCCCTGCTGGTTGTCGATTCGTATCCCAGTTTTAAAGGGTATTGATCGATGGAGTTAGATGTGTAGGAGTTTCAAATTAATACTTTTTCTTGTAATAGAATGTGACATAATGATAGACTAGTATCAGAAGGAAGTCTGATTTTGTTCTGCTCTCGTCCATCAGTGTATTGTATAACAAGTTACACCTCTTTTGCGTCACAGCAGACCGCCTAAGCTGAAAAAGAAAGGATCCTGACGCGAAATTTCTAAATTTGCTAGAATGTTCAGTTACAACTATGCATTTTTAAATAACAACGGTTGCTCATTACCAGATTCTACAATAATATCCTTAAAGTTATCAGTTGCAAACTTGTGCCAGAGAGGTGATGTGTAAGCCCTAATCTAACTAAATCCAAATCAGTGATAGCAATAGCAGTTGCCCTTTTTCAAAAAGTTATGAAATATCTCTTTGAAATGTTTCTCTTCTGTCTCGGATTTGGGTATGTTTTTGAGTAAATTCTGTAGTAATGGGCTAAAGAAAGGCTTGGATTCTTCAATAGAGAAAGGCATAATGTCTTACCCGTTGACAGCAAACATCATACAAAAGCTTACAGGCGCTTCTATAACACTCATTAAAAAGATGTTGAGGTAGAGATCTCCAGACAGACTTTTGACACCAAATGTTAGGCCATAGTATGCGTAGCTTATAGATAACCTGGAAAGAGTTCATTGTTTAGCTACAGTGAAACCCCAAAAGTGAAAATTTCGAGGTGACACGTACTGTGAATGAGTGGATTGCCAGCAGGAACAAAAGCTTAAATTTCACATGGTAAAAGAAAAGTACCCTTCGGTTATTGAGCTGAAATAACTCTAGAAAAAATAATTGCTGATTCTGCATATTCTCACTTTTTTCTTAATAGAATGTCACGCTAAATATCAGGCAGTGACGAAAAACACCAAATTGTACGTTCTATGCAGCCCGATTTTTAATTGCATCAGCAAAAGTGCCTACCTTCTCGTTCATCACCATGAGTTCAAAGAATACAGAGGAAACTATTGAAAAAACGATCTAGTTACGCCAGAAAAATGCTTGAAACGATTCACTTATTGCATCTATTTCTTTTGTGTTTTAAACTTACTATTCGGCCCCCTTTACTGTCTAATGAATGATCATTTGTATTTTCAACTTAGAAAACTTACCACATATAACATAGCGCAAGAGTTGTTTTCGTCATTTTCGCAGTTTTGAAAAGGTCGAGGACAGAGTACGTCACTGTTGCTGTATTTCTTTGTTTCAAGTCTTCTTCCGCTTGTGCTATGATTTTACTAATATCTGGTTTTTCCTTGTGGTTAATGGTAGCGATATTGTCGATCACACTTGTCGCGGTTTCATATTTTCCTCTTGGTACAAGCCATCGGAAACTTTCTTGCATGAAACTGAAATTATTGCAGACAACTTAGTGAAATAAGCTTATTCATCCTATATATATTTCAAACGGTTTTAGTGTTGCATTATGGAATCTTACTGGTCACCAGTCACAAGCCGGTCCGGGATTTTTTCCCGATAAGTCTAGATCGAATTCTAAATCTAAACATTTGAAAACTAATCATGTCAGCTTAGAGGTTCTGGCTGTGCCAGTCAGATCGCTGCTGGTGGAATTTTTAATGAGAATAAGTTGTTAAGAATTGTTGGTGATACGGCTCCGTCTTAAAATATTCAAAGATTGTTCTATGAATAAAAACGCACAGAATGATTCGAAAACATTGCAACACTTATAAAAACCTAGCAATAGCTCAATGCCTAAACATGTCTATGGACAGTTATCAGATGGCTAGGACGATAAATAGCGTGGAAATGAATCGTAAATATTTGTCAAAAAAGCAAGGTCAGCTTTACCCTATCTTAGCAATGCAGATTGCTTTTTTTATCTCCTTCATATTATCTTTTTGCGTGCACCTTCATGCTCGTCGGTGTGTCCGTCCGTCTTTATCGTCTGCCCGTCTGTCAGTCTGTGTGTGTGTGTGTGTCTGTCTTTAAGATTTCCAACTAAAACTCGCCATTACCAATACGTGAAAATGAAAGGCACACCGACAGCAGCCGTTGCGAGGTGTATATTTTTCCAGTCTCTCAAGAGCCAAATAGCCAAAGCAAACAAACCGGACTCCAAGGCCCAACCTGGCACTGCAATAGCACGTGGCCTCCATCGAGTTGGCATAAATTCAGTCATCAAATTGTAATGTACGGTGAAGAAGAACCCGATCCCTGGAAATTCAAAAACAGTTTGGTCTACACAAAGTGGTTTACATTGGGACATTGGAATGAAAGAGTTCGACAATTTAATATGAGCCAATGCTCTGTGACAAGCGGGCTAAAAGCATCTACAAAATATATCGAACCAGCTCAACCTGCGCAGACTGCGCAGGCTGACTTTGACCGAAACTGTTCGTTATTGGTTAATTTTCTGTATGTCCAAGGACTAGTTTACATGATTCAGTCGGTGGTTAGACAAAATGGACTCTATGGAGTCAGGATCAAGTGATGGTATAATGCACCACGGAGATGCATAAAGCCCCCTTTTGCTAGAGCCTAGTTCATATATAACTGTTGTGTAAGACCACTCAGTATTAAAACTTTTACCTTATTACTGGAACGACAAGGCGCGACTCCTCACTTTAACATTAAATCATAGACAGAACATTCTATTTTCAGGCTTTGTGTGAAATCCTCACCTTATACAGACAATTTTAATCTTGCTATATAAATCGTATCCTTTACTGTATGAACAAGAACACTACAAAATTTGCACAATGCAAACCCTCAGGGAAAGAAGGAAAGAGGGAGAATAAGGAGAAAAACAAAAGAGATCAATTGCTTATACTTTACATCACGTAAGAATTCAACTGTATCCTCACCTAAACCGAGGGCAAATCTAACAGCAGCGTAAAGTTGCCAATTTGGACAGAAGTATGCAGCAACATTAAATAAAATCAAAATGATCAAAGACGAAAAGTATGTCGGTTTCCGACCAATCATGTCACCCAAATGTCCACAAATAAAACAGCCAACAAGGACTCCGGCCATTTGTACAGTGGTTATCATGGCAACAATCCATTTCCGGTCACAAACAAGGTCCCACTGGAATGAGGTAATTGTAAATATTTTTGTATACATTTATTCTATTTTCATAAAGTAAAAAGTACAAATATTACAAAACAAATGAACAATGCTCTGTGAAAAGGGGGGATAAATGTATCTGCAAAATGTATCGACCACGGTCAGCCTGTCCGGTGCGCGAAGGCTGACCAGGGTCACAACTTTTTGCTCTTTGTCAATTCTCTGCATGTAAAAGGACACGTTTACCTCATGATTCAGTCGATCGTAAGTAAATGCATTTTATAGAACCATAATTATGATGACTTGCCCGGTATAATGCATCACTGAGACACATTTTGTAAAACCTTCTTTGTCACAGCGTCGATCAAATGTATTACGGAAAATATAAATTACAGAACGAAATCAAACCGATGTTGTCTTTTTTTTCCCTATACCGGTTGAAAACTTTGTCAAAACCATATGAACCACGCTGTAGTGAAAAGCGGGCTTAACTCTTTGCCACACAATCCCGATTTTTAACGACCCTGAGAAAGAAAGCTTTTGAAAACATTGTGGGAAAAGGAGAAAATGCTGGTAACCAGCATTTTCTCCTTTTCCCACAATGTTTTCAACCCTTCCCAAAACAAATTTCAATTTTTGAGTCACATTTATTTTGTCGTCTGCAAATGCTTTCAATTTGAACCTGTCTAAAACTTTGTCGTTTGGTAAAGAGTTAATGCATCTGCGAAAAGTATCGGCCCAGGTCAGCCTGCGCATTTGGTGCAGGCTGACCTGGGCCGAAACTTTTCGGTATAGGCCAATTTTCTGTTTGTCCAGTCTGCCTCATGATCCAGTTGGTTGTTAAAAAATGTGGCTATTATGGATCCTTGATAATGTAATAGCATGGAGATGCATTAAGCCCCATTTTGCTAGAGCTTGGCTAATATGCATGGTGTTTACATGGCTTTGTTCAATTCTAATGTTTCTATTTCTTTATATTTACACATAATTGAGCAGCGCTCTGGGAAAAGGAGTTAAATGCATTGCCATGTTGCATTATACCAGTCAAGTCTTCACATAATTACATGTATTGATTTATAAAATCAATTTCGTCTAACAACCCACTGATTCATGGCCCTTTGATATGCAGTAAATTGAACAATAGCAAAAAGTTTCGATATATTCTACATAAAACCCCCTTTCCACAGAGCAAGACGCGCATAAATTTACTTGCGTCATCTTCGGAACAAAACGGAATGGTCTGCAAAAGATCACATAACTTTATCCTACTGATATGAAGATTCAAACGGAACCAACTATATAGATTGCAACAGGAAGTAAGTTGAAACATTCTCTGCCTTTATCAGACAAGGATGGTCAAATCGTCTTAACTCTTAGGCTGCTAAGCGCAACTTACAGACCTTTTGCAGACGGTATCTATCAAGATCAGCCTGCACAGAACGTGCAGTCTGATCTTGGATCTACACTATCCGATTAAGCGGTATTTCCCCAATCCCATAACTTTGAAATACCAACATTTTATTTTACCATCGGCTTGAAGGTTTTATTTAAGATATCTAGCAGGAAAAGGGTAAACTGGAAAAAAAAAAAAAAAAAAATATCTAGGCGCATCCTGATAAATCAGCTAAATACCACGCCTATATTCAACCGAGGAATTACGAGACAAGGATTCCAAATGAGGGTAGATTTTTAGCTTTTATCGAGATCAATAAAAAAGTCAAAGGACTCGAGCTTTCCTTTTAGATCAATTTCATTTCAATGGGACGTGGTAAATTTTAACCCTGCTAGCGTCAGAGGCGAAAACGTGAGCCTTTATGGATGTCATATGTCAAAATCAGATTGCAGATAACGTGCTGTCTGTTCTTGGATCTATACCGTGCGTTTGTTCAGTCAAGCCTATACGGTAGCAGTCTTTCTGGGTTTCATTGGATTGTATTTTCAGCCGTCGATAGAGACCGAGTTTGTATGAGCCATGCTCTGGCAAAAGGGAGCTTAATGCATCTCAGTGATGTATTATCCCATGCAAGTCATCACATAATTATGGATCCATAATGTCCATTTTCACAAACAAATGACTAAATCCTGAGGTAGAATGGTCCTTGGACATGCAGAAAAAGCAAAAAGTTTCGGCCCAGGTCTGCGCAGACCGCTCAGGCTGACATGGTCGATACTTTTTTTGCAGATGCATTTAGCCCCCTTTTCACAGAGCATGGCTCATATATTTGGCCCTGCAAGATTTAACCCTTAACCTGCTAAATAAGTTAAATAAAATTTTCGAGACGATCGTAAAACCCCGAATGTTGCTTTTTCAAGGGTTTTTTTTTTTTTTTTTTTTTTTGAAAAAAAAAAAAAAAAAAAAAAAAAAAAAAGTCTCGATATCGGACAGTGTAGATCCAAAATCAGACTGCACGTTCAGTACAGTCTGATCTTGTTTGATCTACACTGCCCGCTAAAGGTCATTGAGTCGCGCTTAGTAGCCTAAAGGTTAAACAACTGATTGAGTATGTAAGAGATCAGAACAAAATCGAGATGCGCGTACCTCATTCACGACCGTGTACATATCATCTGTGTAAAAGTAATGCTCCTCGCACGTAACATTGTTGGGACTGCATTCTGACAGAGGTATTTCAAAAGTCTCGTTCACAGCAAGGCTGAAATTCGAACTGTGTTCATGGGACGAACAAATGAAGTCGGTCTCTTGGCCATTAAAAGTCATGGCTAACATACTCCAGGCAACGATAGTCTTGGCGAGTTGCAAGAAAAGCGAAGTTAGCCATTGGAACCTTCCACAACCACCAAGTTCCTCTATAAGGTCCTCTATATTCATGGATGACATGGTATGCAGACAGGTGTATGGAACAACTGAGAAAACCAAGCTCCGTCAAATGAATCTGAAACAAATATGATTATAATAGATTTAAGGGAAACAGGGAAATCTTTCGGTTTTAGTACGATTTCTAAATCGAAAGGGTATGCTGGAATTGCAGATAATTAAGCTTAAATTTGTAAATTAAGGTACTATTTTTATTTTTCACAGCGCATTATGTTCCTCGATGGAATTTATCTTAAATTCTTTTGGTTCTTTCGAAAAAAACTAAATCCGGACAACTTCCGTTTTAAGACTTACACATAAGTCGCTATATAAACAAGTTGGCTTCTTTAAAAAAGAAGCCAGGAGAGGTCAGCATCAATATTTTCAAATAGTTTACTGCTTTTAATTTCAATATATGTTGGTACATATAAACAAATAAGTAAGGCATTATATGATCGCCGCTGTGTAAGAAGGAGAAACCTCTTACGCATTACATGATAGACACGTGACACGTTTTCAAGTCGCGTGATCTTTTCCCGCGGTGTTCTCTTTTTTAACGAATTTTTTTTTGTGTGTGTGTAGCTTTATTTGTTTGATGAAAAATTACAACCACTGGGAAAGGTCATTTGCAATCAAATCAATATAACAAATTCTTTTTGAAATCCGTCATATAAAAACAAAACACGTCTATTTCCTATTTCAGTTTTTTGATTTCGGTTTATTTATAAAACCATGACGAAATAAACTGTATCAGAACAATTTCGCAGAAAAGCATGGAGTTAGGCAGCAATTTCTGAGGCAGTCTGCCTTTTAAACTCACCACTGTTGGAGAGGTCAGGTCTGATGACCTCTCCAATGATCTATAATTGTTGTACGTCAGCCAGACAGAATATCGTAATTTCAAGGTATTTTCGATTGTGAAATATCGAAGATTACCGATTATATCGCAGGGTTTACTTTCCTTGGTCTAAACTGCAAACTATGTCATACATGCGCCATTAAGGAGTCCTATTGCTGTCGCTTGATCTCAGGCCGTAGTACAGCGCAACGCGTCATAACACGCCGAATCTACAAACCGGCACGTGCCGGGATGTTCCTTGATAGACCGTAACAAAACGCCTGGGTCATAACTGAGCTTACCGGGAGAACAGCGAAAAAAAAAAAACGCAACAAAACCTCACAAAACTTGAAAGAACCGTCAGATACCAATGAAAACAGTGTTTCCGCCTACCAACAAGGTTCGTCTGTGAGTCTTGTTACGGCTTATTACGAGCTTGTAAGTTTTGTTGCGATCGACCCGTTCCACTACGGTCATTTAGGTTTCTCATCTGCACCGGGAAATCTTTTGACAGTTTAAAAATCTGGCACAGCAACTACCGCAGTCACGGTCTGACAAGTTTGCTTATCCCGTTCCTCCTGCTCTGTTTTACGTCAATCCCGTTTTGTCCACGGTGTCTGAAACTTGGCTGCCGTGGCTGTCGGGAACATGATGTGAACGTAACATCACTGCTGGAAAACTCACGAATTCAAATTTTTACACACTAAATAAACCTACAAGAACAAAGGCCGAATTTCATTTGTACGAAGGCAACTTGAACTTTGTTTTTCTTCAGTAAATGGATCAACTATTATCGAACGAAAATCAACAACACAGTAAGTAGCAATTTTCTATCATTATGTCGTGTGATATGTAAAGACATCAACATTTTTCCTTTGGGTGAACTAAGTAGGCGAATGTAATTGAAATCACGTTCTAAGTAATCTAAATTGTCGAAGTAAAGTTTGCAGAACAGTTTATGAACTCAGTTATATAACTGATTGAACATGGTTTGTGTTACAGAAAGAAATCTAATTTCTCTGCAATGTGCTCTGATAGATATAACAGCTGTTAAAATTTGAGATATGTTACAATAACAAAAGAAGTTCAAGTTTTGACCAATACATCCAAAATGTATCCAGAGACAGTGATATCTTATTTCTACAGGTAGACGTAGGTCAAGGGAAGAATACTTTGTATACATCCAGAAAAATATCCCTTGATTATATTTCCAGTTTATCAGCATTCGTTTAAAATCAAAATAAAAAGAAAAGAAAATGAACATTTTAATCTGCATAACAAATTGTCAAACATATTATGGGTAAAAAAGATAGACAAAGAATTATCTATGGAACAGGTTTATTCGAGCATATGTATTGTAAAGGGATTTCCTTCCCCTAAATGGTGTAAGAAAATCGTAAGAACATGATTTGTGAACTTGAACACTGTAATGTATAGAAATCAATGCCTCAACAGTACAATTTGCACAAATGCTATTCGACGCTATCAACATCATGAAGGCTGTATAAAATTACGGAAGAAAATCCTGCCTTTAATATGTGAAGTTGACTAATAATATTCCAACGAATAGATGGACCAAACTAATGAGTAGTACAGGCAGAGGGGGATTCCAAAATGCAGAATACAGAAAACGTTGCAAACTTCGCTTTCGAAGGTTTAACTAACATTTGAGAACAATCGTAATGTTACATACTCTTATATTTACATAAAAACAACAACGATGATAATGATGATTATGACAATAATACCAGTAATAGTATTAATGATAATGATAATATTAAAGAAGAAGAAGAAGACTGCTGGTGATGACGATGATGATATCCTACCTGTACTGTGGTCAATAGCGAGATACCCCTAGATGTCCGAGCCACTTATCTTGTAGGTAAATGCAAATTAAATTAACACAACCAGTTAATTAAATGGTACATTCATCTCCATGTCCTCTTGCTAAACAAGACGAAACTGATGCAAATTAGATGTCAAGGAGGGATGATAAATACCTGTCTCTTATCACAGACGCTGCATGGCAAAATAAGGGTTACTATTTAATCCTAGAAGTGCTGAAAATTATGAAAGTGATATTTTCAGTCAGTTGTAAAGACCCATATTCTGCAATTTCATTGGTCTGAAATACCGTACATAGTATTGGATGGAGAACATTCAAGACTTACATGTAACTATACATGTTCTAAAAGTAATAGATAAAATACGACAATTCAAGGTATAAGTTATGCCTTTACCACAAAATGCCATGGGGACGAGGCCTTCTGAACACTTTGTGGGAAAAGGAGAAAATGTTGGTAACCAGCATCTTCTCCTTTTCGGAAAAAGTGTTCTTCCTTTTCACTGAAAACCCCACACTAAATTTACCAAATGCAAATGCTTTGAATCCGAAAAAGTCTCAAGTTTTATCGTTTGGTAAGGGGTTAAGTATTTCACTAAACGTTTTAAAGTGCACTCACATGATCTTTCCGCTTAACGCAGAAATAAATAGTCCTTGTTCGAAGTGACGATAAGATACACTTGATATGTGAAGATGGTCATGAAAGTGTGCAAAATGACAATTGAGACTAAAATACTCGCAGAATGCAGAACTGTGCGTTGCGAAACTTAGAGAAAACTGGATGGGGAAAATTACGTCAGTTTGGCATTCAAGGGGTTATCTTTAGTCCACAACTTGAACTAAATAATTGGGTTTCTATGAGACTAAATAAACATTCATTCGAATACGTTTCATAAACCAATATTTCAGCTGTGTTCTGTGAAAAGGGGGCTTTATGTATCTGCAAAAGATGTCGACCAAGGTCAGCCTGCGCATTCCGAGCAGGCTGACCTGGGCCGTATTTCTTTTTATTATTGCTCAATTTTCTGCATGTCAAAGGACTAGTTAGCGTACCTCATGAGTCGGTCTATTGTGACTTGCTTGGTTTAATGTATCACGGGGATGCATTAAGCCCCCTATTGTCAGGGCATAGCTCATTTACATCGTCATCATGTTGTAGTATCTAGATTTAAAGACACATCCTTACAGCCAGAGAAACAAACAAACAAAAAAAAAAAAAAAAACGCTGTTAAAACTTAAAAGTGTAAAGAATGGTTCAGAATTAAGTCAGCTGTGTAAACATAGATCAGTTACCAATATACGAGGGCTGTCTATTAAGTATGTAGATTTTTCCCATGTCTCGACTATTGATGAACATTTCAGTACCAAAATATGTTGACATGTTTTTCGATGTGTCATTGAGATATGATACAAATTTCATCAAAATACACTAACCGAGTAAAAGGTTACAAAGAACTAAAAAACACAACTATCTGCAACCTGGCGCACGTCGTGAGACCACTTTGACGTCGCTTTGAAAAGTCATCTTACTTAAACCTTTTCCATATAGAGGAATATTAGTGTTTTTCCATCGTTCACGCAATCTTTCTTTTGTCGATGAAAAGTAAATGTACTGTTGTCTATATATGGAATAAACTGAATCATTCAGTTTTATAATAATACACCTCGTATACGGTGTCTGGGATACAGAAACTCAAGGGATTTGTTCTCATTGGAGAGGTCATCAGACCTCTCCAACAGTGGTGAGTTTAAAAGGCAGACTGCCTCAGAAATTGCTGCCTAACTCCACGCTTTTCTGCAAAATTGTTCTGATACACAGTCTGTTTCGTCATAGTTTTATAAATAAACCGAAATCAAAAAACTGAAATAGGAAATAGACGTATTTTGTTTTTATATGGCGGATTTCGAAAAGGATTTGTTATATTGATTGCAAATGACCTTTCCAGTAGTTGTAATTTTTCATTAAACAAATAAAGCTACACACACACAAAAGAATTTCGTTAAAAAAAAAGAGAACACCGCGGGAAAAGATCACGCCACTTGAAAACGTGGGAAGAAGGTCACGTGTCTGTCATGTAATACATAAAAGGTTTCTCCTTTTTACACAGCGGCAATCATATAATGCCATACTTATTTGTTTACATGTACCAAAATATATTGAAATTAAAAGCAATAAGCTATTTGAAAACATTGATGCTGACCTCTCCTGGCTTCTTTTTTAAAGAAGCCAACTTGTTTAAAACCGGAAACGATAACAGTGATTTCTATGAAGGCTGCCAAAAATGAAACGCATATTCTATCCGTCATAATCTTTGCTACCTTGTTGGCCGTGATGAGCAACATTTGGCATGAAGGTACAAAAATAATTATAGTTTCATCAAATAAAGATAAAATGGGTTAAAAACAGGCTTAAACGAGTTTATAGGTATCTTTAAAGTTTGATAAGGGCGTTGCATATGGTACACTTTAAATTTTAAAAAGTGACTGACCATTGGTGACACTCAATGCCTCACCTAAACCGTTCCACCCATTCACTTACCAACGCACACGTTCTGCAGTTCTGATGTTAATACTGATCGGTAAGAACAGACAAATTACGTGCCTCATGAAAGAAGACTTTTATGAGCATATAGCTTCCGTATCAATTGTTTCCATTTATAACATTCGTTAAGGATTGCGAAAAAATGCAGTTTACATATTATAGAACTACGCTTCTTATGTTGAAATGATTGCACAGTGTGGGGCATCTCAACAGACACTTACCGGTGCGCATATCGGAAGACCACGATAGCGACTTCTGTCCAGGACCGTTATATCTTGAATGAAAAACAATCGAGTGGATTGCTGACTGCAATTACGTCATGTCGTAGGTCCTCATAAATTTTACAGACATGATGATGTCTCGATCGAGCAATTAATGTGGCTCATATCAAGTAACTGCTTCCACTAGATATTCATATTTTGTTTCACAAAATAAGCATTGAAAAACAGTCTGAAAATCCGAAACCTTAACGAGGAACTGACTTTAAAGATATAACAGTTATATCATTTACAATTCGTTGTATAGATATGTTTGGCATTGAAACATTACCGGAGGCAACCTTTATAACTAATACGATCGATTACTCTCAGTATGCATTAAACAAATACATGTAGTTTAAAATTACTCATGACTCCTTCACTTAGTCAATTAAAAAGACCATGAAGTTGTTAAAGCCAGAATACCCCACAAACAAATCGGAAAAGATTCATCAAAGGTATCATGCGTAAAATGTGCAGCCTGATCTTGATGTAAGATTAGCAGAAAAGTACATGTACTCGTGATTATATAAGGTAAGTGATCAGTTAAGTGCGAAAACGAAAGAAAACTGACCGTAAATGTCCTTTATCTTTACGGAAAGATGTCTCCCGGCTGACTACGTTATATCAAGCGTTCATAATTATTACACTATGCTTTTTGTTATTGTCATATACGTACATGGTACTACGTATTTTTTTTTTCGGTTTTTATGACCCCTATTTTTTTTATCACTGTTTTTTTTTATTGAAATCATGCCGGTAAGGACATATAATCATTAATTCCAAGTGTACTTTTGACCAGAAATGCGCACAAAGCTCTTTCCATAAGCTGTTTTTTCAACTCTTAGAGTTGAGACCATGTTCGGCGTAGAGAGAGGTGTCGGTATAAATCATATTTTAATGGTTTTCATCTATCTTTGGGCCGAATTTTGGTCGATACTGGACCCGAACTCATTACCAACGTGTTATCATCTCCATGAGGTACATACATGCACCTAGGTACATGTATACATGTACCTAGGTACATGTACATGGGCTGATTTTATGTAAGGAGCATGTATGTTCAAGGGGGCATTTAAAGTCACGAACTTCATTTGTCCACCAATTTCATACATTACCCCAACTTTATTGGGCTTTTTGATTAAGATAATTAACTACCTTTATCAATTTGAATTTTCTTACACGTTGTTGTTCAACTAGAAAAACGGATGCCGTTGATTTCAGTCGTTGTTGCTGTTGAATTGTTTCCTGATGTTTTCTGTCTTGTCAGTGGCGTGTCTTATTTGCTAGGACCATAGTTCAGAATCCCTAATCGGATCCGAGAGTAGTTTGCCAAACATTGCCTGTTTTCCGCTTAAGCCCAATAATAACCGAAACAATCACACACGGACAATTCACTGATTTTCTAAATCGTCTGATGCTGTCACTGTTGGGATCAAAGGTGATTTAATGTGCTTTTACGAACCTTTTGAAAAAATTAAGACCCGACAACGTTTTTGTGCAGTCTGATTTTAAATCCTCACAGTCCTTTTTATGACATTCTGACAACAACAACAACAGCAACAACAAAAATAAACCGACTGAAAATAACAATTACTCAAGTCATTCATTTGACACTATAAAGGGTTTTTCCTAGGCGAGCTGACCCTTCAGCGCGTTGGCGGAAAAAAAGCGCTTTTGAGAAAGGCATAGATCAGGCAAACAACTTGCAGTCAGATTCTGGATCTAAACCTTTTTTTTTTTGTTGTTCCACGTCAATAAAAATGTCTTTGAGTTTCAGTGGATTGTATTTTCAGGCGTAGAAAGAGATGCACATTGTAATTTACATATTCTGTGCTGACAGAGCTTAGCACAACTCAAGCTGCTTTTTTGCAAAAAGCACAGATCAATAGACTGCACTGAACGTACTGTCTGAATTTGGATCTTTATGACATAACATTGCAATGTTCTTGTCGTTTTCCGAGTGAAATTGTACTATTCGATTTACTTCGATCAAAAATGGGTATCGCCTTTAGGGTAAACAAAAAAAAAAAAGAGAAAACTTTTTGTTGCTAAACCCGGTCACACTAGACTTAAACGCAGTTTTCTCTTTTGTCGTTGATTTTAAAAATTTTCATGGGCGCGGCCATGTTTCAGATCATGTGACTGGAAGTATCACCGATGGGAACTCCTTGATACGGACAAGGTTAGTAGATGCAGTTACTGAATCGGCCGGGCTATGAGGACTGTTTGGTAAAGGATGAAAAAAGTATACAAGAGCCAGCTAGAGCGAATCGGTTTTTGAATTACTTTCACTCGTAAAATTTTCTTATTGACATACTAAACAAATACTGTACAAAAATTTATCTACAAGGTAATCAAAACTGCCCTTGACTTTGATACTTCTGATGCACTTTAACAGATAAATAATAACCTTACATGTACATGTAAGTCTATTTAAGATCCAAATGCAGGATTTTATCCTAGTATTCACGATAACCTCTTTTTTGGTGATAGATAATGAACTTTTTCTTATTTATTACGATAGGGTATTAGCAATCTAAATACCAGTTCAAATTGTCAAACAAATGGAAAGGCATTTACAGTCAAAAGGAAAGTCACACTCTCACTCCCTTCCATGTACCCCCATTTCTCGCTCTCTCTTCGCTTACCGCCATCTCTCTCTCTCTCTCCCTCTCTCTCTCTCTCAATGCATATTTTAATTGTTTTTCATTTACTTTCTAACAAAGGCTATAAACGTGGATATTAAGGATGGAGCTCTGCGGTCTGATCTTGATCTGTACTGTTCGGATAAACAGCTTAATCCTTACAGCACCGAATAAATCCGAATAAATCCGATAGACATTTTCAGTGAAAGAAAATCTAACTGGCGATAAATTCAAGCGGGCTGCGTAAACTTATGATCAGACAGAGGGTTTTGCGCAGTCTGAATTCAATCTACACTGGCCGCAAATGCAAAGACAATAAAAGTTGCTAAAAGAGTACACGTCATTATACGATTAAATCCTACCCACACTGAACAGGTATGTCTTCCGAAAATGCTTTCAAATTGGACAAATATACATGTAAATGTGTCATGTTCCGTGAAAAGGGGGTTTAAGCATCTATCAAAAGTATCCACCGATGCCAGACACCGCAGTGCGCGGCGGCAAAATTGAACATGGGAGTAGTGTATAATACCTTCCTTTTAGACCCCCACTGGTTACTTCAACCACAAAACCTCTTTTTTTTCCCAACCATGTTCAACCATGTTCAACCACGAAAAATTTTTTCGAACCAAATTTTAAATTTTAAATCCGAAAAAATTTCTGAAAAATTTTTTCGAACCAAATTTTAAATTTTAAATCCGAAAAAATTTCTGAACCAAATTTTAAATCCAATATTTAACCATCCATTAACCACACAACTTTTTTTATAAAACCAAATTTAAAAAAAAATAAAATTATGCTCGTTTTCCACCACTCTCGCGAAACCATAATATCTCTATCTCTCTTCACTCGCAATCTCGCGAAACAATAATCTCTCTATCTCTCTTCGTTCGCAATCTCGTGAAACCATAATCTCTCAATCTCTCTTCATTCGCAATCTCGCGAAACCATAATCTCTCTATCTCTCAATCTCACGAAACCTTAATCTCTCTATCTCTCTTCATTCGCAATCTCGTGAAACCATAACCTCTCTATCTCTCAATCTCGCTCGCGGTTTCGGGTTTTCATATTTTTTATCACGCGCAATGATAAAAAATTTCCTAGTTAGCATTTTTTTTTTTTTTTTTTTTTAAGTTAAAAATTTTTTTTTAAAATTTAAAAATTTTGAAATGTAACAAAATCTTCGTATAAAAAAGTGGGAAAATGGAGGAAAATATAAATTATGAACAAAGATTAGCGGATATATACGAGCAATTGGAAGATTTAAAAATACAAATAGATTGTACAGATGATACGATTAGAGACATACACTTTGATAATTTTCATACTAATCCAGTCATCAAAATACTAGAAGATGAGGAAAAAAGTATATTAAAAAAATTTAAAAATAATGATGATAAAATAATAAAAAAAATTAAAAATAACGATAAAAATTAATAAATAGACTTACTGATAGCAAAAGAGCCATAATAAAGTGTCGTTTTGACGAAAAACCAAATCAAATAAGAATGTACCTTCTTAATATAAGAGACAAAAGAGATTTACTCCAAGAATATTTAGATTTAATAGAAAAAGGACGGCAAATACTTCGAGATGCTAATAAAACGGAGGCGGAGATAGAAAAATGTTTTGATAGTAAAGAATTAGAACGAAAATATGAGGAAGTGTGTTTACGCATAAATGAGTTTAAAGCTAGTGATTTTGACCTTAAAGTTGATTAAAATTAATTTATAACTTTTTTTTTAAAAGTTATAAATTTTGAAATAACATTTTATATAACATTAAAAAATAATGGAGTATTATTTGGGAATCGTGATTAATAATGACTTAGATAAACTTTTTAGCAAACACGGTTTAGAACTTTTAAAGAAATATTATCTCTTAGACAACGAAAATCCTCAGAAGGCATTTGCTAGAGCGAGTATAGCTTATAGTAAGGGGGATTTACATTTTGCTCAAAGGATATACGATTACGCGTGGACTAGAAAATTTAAGTCCTATTAACTCTATAATTAGTTCTTACAAACAAGGAAAAACTAGAAAAGGAAGTTACGTGGCTTATATGGATATAACTCATCCAGAAATAATAGAATTTATCTCGATGAGAATACCTACCGGAGGAGATATCAACAGAAAAAATCTTAATTTATTTAATGCGGTTAATATTACCGATGATTTTATGCCAGCGGTAAAAAACGGTACCAATTACGAATTAATAGATCCTAAAACTAAAAAACGAACGTCTACTAACGCTAGAAAGATGTGGGAAATGATATTAGAATCTAGGAGTAGAACCGGAACTCCGTATTTAAATTTTATAGATACGGTTAATAAAGAATTACCTCCTACAATGAAAAAAATGGGTTTAAAGATCCACGGAAGATATCTCTGTAACGAGATTCATTTACCTACAGATAGTAAAACTGATGCGGTATGTTGTTTATCTTCTAAAAATTTAGAATACTACGACGATATGACCGAGCAATTTGTAAGAGACATAATTAGATTTTTGGATAATGTATTAGATACTTTTATCGAGAATTGCCCTATTCATATACATAAAGCGAGACGAGGAGCAACTAGAGATAGACCTTTAGATTTAGGAGTAATGGGATTAGGATCCTTTTTTCAGAAAAAGGGAATACCTTTCGAATCTGAAGATGCGAGAAAACTTAATATACGAATATTTAAAACTATAAAAGAATACGCGTTGAAAGAAACTTTATTATTAGCGAAAGAAAGAGGAGAATGCGAATCTATGAAGGGTACAGGAAGACGTAATTCTCATCTATTAGCAATCGCTCCTACGTCTAATAGCGCAGTTATTATAGATTGTTCAGCATCTATAGAACCTCAAATAGCTAATGCGTATACTCAGAAAACTAGAGCGGGAACTTTTTTATTTAAAAATAAATATCTAGAAAAGGAATTAGAAAAAGTAGGTATGGATAAAAAAGAGGTGTGGGATTCTATTATTAAAAATAAAGGATCTATAAAACATCTAAATATATCTCAGGATTTAAAAGATATATTTAAGACTGCCAAAGAAATAGACCAACTTAAAATAATAGAACTCGCTGCAGACAGACAAAAATTTATTTGTCAAGGACAATCTTTAAATATTTTTATTCCATCATCGGCTTCTAAAAAGTATATCCATGATATTCATTATAAAGCGTGGGAATTAGGCTGTAAAGGATTATATTATTATAGAGGAGAAGCCGCGGAAAAATCCGAAGATATATCGGCATTAGAATGTTCTAGATGCGTAGCTTAATTTATAACTTTTTTAAAAGTTATAAATTGTTATAAACAATACTCAGAAAAGGAATTGCGAGGTCATCTTTGTCTCTATGTGGAGCACGAAGTTCATTTTTACTCCTCATGTCACGGTCTATCCAATTCTCGTAAACCCATAAAAAATATCCTTCGTCTTCATTAGAATCTATATCGAGTATATCTTCAACATCTCCCCCGATAGAATATCGGATAGATACCATCATAAAAAATTCATCGTATTCTTTTTTCGCTTTGCTCCATTCGTAGTAGACAGCGGGTTTTATACGGGACAAAGCTCTGATATAGTTAGCGTCTGACGCCCTCAAAAAATACAATAATTTTCCGTCGTGAAAACTCGCTTTTCTATATGAACGAGCTAGTTTGTCTTCTAAAGTTTCTTTTATTACTAAATGGGAATTCATCGTTTAAAAAAAAAAAAAATTAATCTAAAAAAATTTGATTAAAGAAAAAAAATCTTCATATAAAAAATAGGGAAAAATGGCGGAAAATAATTATGTAAAGTTTCAAGACTTCGATATAGAAAAGCTAAGACTTTGCGATAGCAAAGTAAATAAAAATTACAATTTTCAGACAATGAAGATCGAATATGAGTATACCGATGGGGAAATAAGAGTTTTTCTCCCGCTCTGTTTTCTTACGGAGTTCAAGAGTATGTGGGCAAATCGTCGGATTACTTTATGTCTCTGCGATCTTTTTATGATAAAGAAAATCCGAATGAAAAAGAAACCGAGGTTAAAAAAACATTAGATAGTATTTCGGAATTTTTACGACAAGAAGCGCCGAAAAAGGTCATAAAAAAGAAGAATCACAATAATAATTTTGAAGATTTAGAAATTATTAAGGATGATATTTTTTACCCAAAACTAAAGCAAGATAAAACTTATGACGAAACTGGTAAACCTGCAAAGTGCGTTATAAACACTAATTTTTATGAAAAAAATAAAAACGGAAATCTCGAAAAAGTAAAAGATCCTCGTTCTCTCGAAAAAATAAGATGCAAAGTAGTTGCTTAAATAGATATAGCGGATATTTTTATTAATTCAACCACACTTAAAGTACGAACAAATCTTTCTGATGTTGCTATTATTAAAAGGGTTGTAAACTCCTCTTCTACTCCTTCAAAAGTAACGCTAGGTTCCGATGATGAAAGTGACACTGAAAATGAAGAAGAATAAATTTATAACTTTTTAAAAAAAGTTATAAATTTTTTAAGACTCTTCATCCGTTTCCTCCTCAGTCTCCGCAGTCTACACGGTCTTCACAGTCTCCACGGTCTTCACAGTCTTCACAGTCTTTACATTTGTCTCCGGTAAAAATTCGACCGCTTTAGAAAAAATATTATCGATCTTTTTTGTAAAATAATTTGGTAAAAAATATCTACACTGATTTATTAAAAATATGTATAGGTCGTGAACTTTATCTTCGTAAATTTTGCGAAGAACACTGTCACTAAACAAAGGCCCGTATTTAATAAGTTCCGTTCAGCTTGCCTGTATGCTATCTAATAAATTTTCTAGATCATCGGTTCCAATAATATCTTTTAGTCCCTCTTCCATTTTATAATAAAAAAAAATTTGCTTAATATATTTATAAATCGAGTTCTACGAGTATCGTCAAATAAGCGTTTTTTGCATTGGGATTCTCAGACCTCGTTAAAAAGTTTATGACATCGCATTGCTTTACTTCTAAAGGTTGAGGAAAAACTACGCAACTACAACCTTCTCCTCTTTCTTTTATTAAGGAGTAGTCGGTTTTTTCGACACCGTTTACGACTATGTTAATTTTTACTTCTTTGTTTAAAAAACTATTTCCTTTTAAAACCATTAAAGAACCTCTTATAATTCTACCCGGAGCTGACGTGCAATAACCTCCTAAACCGTGCGATCTTCCGCTGCTACCATTACCGAAAGAAAACTCGTAATTTCCGTTTAATAAACTTCCCTGTTCTTCAGCATGGATGCTTATTATAGGTTTAATTAACTTTCTCTCAGCTAGAGTTAACAACTGCGTGGAAAGAAAAGACCTCGTCACTGGGTCATCCCAAGCAGCGGGTTCGGGTAAGTTTGTAATTCTATTTCCTTTCATATCTATTTGCCCATTCATGGAAAAAAAACCGTCCGGGTTTTTCGTTAAAGCCTTTTCTCCCGCAGTGGCCGCTAAAACTGTGGTATCTATGTAATATTTATTTGCAGCTTGCTGGTGTTCTAAAGGAGTTCCAATATTAGTAATTCTTCGTCCTCCCATAGAAACGTCTGCAATCGCCATATAACCTCCATGACCGTAAACAAAAGCTCGATTAGCGGAATCCACATATCTTTTTGTTGCAACGTCTTGCTGTTCGGCGGGATCCAAAAGATTCGTCAACTGGTAACCTCGCATATCTATATTCGCGATGGCAGAAAAACTGCCGTCATGCTGTTGTACTATTGCTCTACCACTATCATCCACATATTTTTTAGTAGCGGCTTCGCTCGGTTCCGTAGGATCGTCTAAGTTTTTTATTTTATTAAATCCCATGTTTAAATATCCTAGCATGTGATAACCCCCATTTTCGTCCAATAACCCAGAGCCGGAGTCGACGTAATTTTTAGTCGTGACGTCTTGTGGATTCACGGGATTACTAACCCTCGTTAATGTATTACTGTTCATATTTATAGAACCGGTAACTTCCGTCGTTCCATCTTTACGCAAAAAATTATTATTTATGTAAGTAAGTGATGCTCCATCGTCGCTCGATTTAACATCGCCCATTCCTCCGAATTTATCAACTGGCATCTTTTTTATAACTAAAAAAGTTTATTTAAAACTCGCTGAAATTTATTTCCAAAGCTTAACTCCTTAAGAACGTACAAGCATAAATGTCCGCAAAATACTTGCCCAGCTCGTTGTAATTGATCCGAATTGTAAAATATCGGATTTACCAAGTAGTCTTCTAGTTCAATAGGCGGCTGCATGCCGTAACTGTCAAAATAAATTTTTAGTTTACCGTCTTTATATCAAGCGACCCAATGTGTACCGGGACCACTCGTGTCATCTAGGTTTAATATACCGCATTCCTTTTTTCTACACTTTTTCGGTAGATTGTTTCGTAAAAATACACCCCTAAAAGAAGGTATCGTTAATCTTTTCGCAGCATCTTCTAGTTCAAAGTTGCTTAACGGTTTGTTCGGTAAAATTACGTTTTTAATCGCGATATCTGACATTTTTTTTTTATACCGAAATATTTTTAATGTCCTCGTTGTCAACCCACGAATTAAACTCGTCGGAATAACCTTTCCATTTTACCAACGATTTATTTTTTCCCTTTTTAATAACCTTTTCTATCCTAAACAACTCCTGGCTAGTTTTTTGTAGTTCAGGTTCGTAGAAGGTACCTCGTATTTCTTCTGCGTTAAGATCCACAATTTTATACGTTACGGGCGACATATGTTTTTACCTCGGAAACTGTAAAAACCTCTTCAGTCCATCTTGTGGTATATCCCTTTTCGAAGGTCTTTTTCTTTTTAGATATCCTTACTTTATCGCCTACGGAAAACTTAGGATCTATATCTCTTACATCGAGATGTTCTGGATAAAGAGTTTTCCAAACTTTGGTTTTGTTTACCTTTTTACTAGCATTTACTGGCGTCATCTTAATAGAAGAATGTTTCGCGCTATTATATTCTTTAACGAGATCCGGCAACGCGTTAATGTAAACGTTAGTGGAATTAGCGGAAAAATATTTCCACATTTTTTCTTTCATCGTTCTAGAACAATCCATCTCTCAACGACGCTAGATTTTTCCTCATTTTCGGTAGAATACAACTCTATCAGGTCTTTAACATTCTCGTTATAAAACTCTTTACCCTTATCCCCCCAAATTTTTTCCGGTTTTCTCTCTTTAAAAATACTCTTTAATGCCGCAGCAACAGATTTTCCCGTTTTATCTTTTAACGGAATCAGCCAACCGTATTTGGAAAAGATATCGATGACAGCGAGAAGATATTTTATACCCCGATTAAATTTAGAAAATGCTTGCATGTCTACTAAATCCGCGGCCCATATCTTATCAATACCATTTACTCTAACTCTCCTTTTCTTAAATTTTCTTCTTACGGGTTTATGCAGCTCTTCCGATAAAGCCGTCATGCTGAATTTTTTTTTTTATTAACTCCCATTCCAAATTTAGCCTTGGCCCCTATTAACGAGGAAACTAATCCCCGTTCCATTCTCTCCTTGATAGAAGGATTGTAGATTCCTTTTAACTCTTTAAGCATGTTTTTATCGCAAATAGCATTTCTGGTAGCTGTGTCATTATCGGGATTGAGTCTTTTATTTAATTTAGTACCAGGTCCAGTAAAGTTATGTCCGGGAAGATGCATTTCGACGGGTAAGTTATTTATAAACTTATTTAGTAATGAACCGCCTTTTTTTTTTTTTTTTTAACAAAGTTCGTTTTAGTTTTTCCACACACGACACATTTACCACGCGCCATAGTCCTCCCAATTTTACTAACAACATATTCTATGTTACTGGTATTAGTAACTTTTTTACATTGAACGCAATACATTTTTTTATTACATTAAATTTTTTTTAATATATTTAAAATGGATATTGTAAATTTATCGTGGAACGAGGTATTATCAAGGAGATTTAATAACCCTTTTTTACCTAAAAGCATTAGGGGACTAATCGTGGGTAAATCGGGATGTGGTAAGACTACGCTTTGACTAAACCTTTTGCTAAGGCCAAAATGGCTCGACTACGATAATTTAGTCGTTTTTGGGAAAAGCCTTTTTCAACCCGAATACCGCATACTTAAAAAAGCCTTCGAAGAAAAATTACTGAAAGAAAAAATTTTAGAGTTATTTAACATGCGAGATGAAGTTCAGGATAAAAACGTTACTCCCACAGCTTTGATCGAAGAATGGGTTAAAACCTTAGCGAATAAATCGGATATACGCTGTAGTTTCTTCGAAACTGCCGAGGATGTGCCTGACCCGAGAGAGTTAAAATCGGAAAACAAAAATTTAATGATTTTCGGTGACTTACTTTTAGAAAGACAAAATAAGTGCGAGTGTTACTATATTCACGGAAGGCATAGTAATGTTGATTGTTTTTACCTTTCGCAAAACTATTTTAGGTTACTGAGACAAACTATTAGAGAAAACGCAAATTTTATTTGTCTTTTTCATCAAGACCTAAAAAACATTAATCATATTTACAGCGACCATGTAAGCGAAGATATGCCCAAAGAAGAGTTTAGAAATTTTTGCAAAAAAATATGGGAAAAGCCTCATGATTTTGTCGTTATCGATTTATCGAGTGAAAAATACGATGGAAAATACAGAGACGGTTTTGACAACTTTTATATTCCCGAGACAATAGAAAAAAATGAAAATAAGAATTTTAAAAATACGTAATAAATGTAAAAAAATGCAACGTTTTATAAAATTTGATCTTATAAGACATAAATGTTTTTACCAATCAAGTGGACAAACTCCGAGTGAACATATAGAGAAGTATAAATATTTAGTGGAAAATGTTTTACCGGAAAAACTCGAATCTTACACTGCAAGAAATTTAGATAAATTAATTCAACATGCGCTCAGACTAAAAAGTAGGTTTCTTTCTTTTGCTAGAGGACGTAACACGGATGAAAAAGAATTACGCGTTCTTTTTATAAAAAATCATCTTAGCGAATTATTAAGTGATGCGCGTAATTACGCGAGGATTTTCGAAACTGAAAAGGAGGATAGAAAGAATAAGAAGCACATAGAGCATATAAACAAAATTTTGGAAAATACGTTTAAAATAGATAAAATACTTTTTTTATTTGGTAAAGTTATACCAAACCAAAAAGGTAATTTAAAACGCCTTGCTAGTGAAAATATAGTATAATTAAATAGTATTACCCGAAAATATATCTTTTAATGAAAGATATATTTTTTTTAAAATTTTTTTTACTATAAAAAAAAAATGAAAATAAGAATTTTTAAAATAAATAATGATTGTAAAAAATGGCAGTACATTATGACACATTTAGTATTGATAATGATCTTAAATTACTCGATTATAGATTAAATGGCATAAAAGTAAATGAGGTTATGCGTCGTGTTAAACTTCTTGTGGAAAAATTACCAGTAAATCTCGAATGTTGCCCGGCAGGCATTTTTAAAAAAGTCATTGACATTTTCGAGCTAAAAAAAGAGTTTCGGTCTTTTGCTAAAGAAACTAAAATTAGTGGAGAAGAAGTGCGCGTTGCTTTCATAAAAAAATGTGTTTCCGAATCATTGGATAAAGCGAATAAGTGGGCAAAGATTTTCGAAACTGAAAAGGAAGATAGAACGAATAAAAAACATAGAAAACATATAAAAGAAATGCTACCGCATTTAAATGAAATAATTAAAATAAGTATATGCTTTGAGAAAACAGAAAATTTATCTTTAGCTAAATGTAATTCGAGCGGTTTAAAGGAGTATGTTAACCAAAATTTTAACAAAGAATATCTTAAATATAGTTAATATTATACCATTTTAAAAATATATCTTTTAACGAAAGATATATTTTTTTAAAAAAATTTTTTACTATAAAAATGGAAGATCTTTTAAAAAAAATAGTCGAAAATACGCGGCAAAAAATGTCTTTTTAAATTATAGCAAGTGACAACAAAACGCGCTTTACAACGAGTTTTAATCCCCCGATCCGACTAGAATATGATAGAAAATACGAAATAGCTTTAGTAAACCTCGAAACATATTACTCTTTTCCAAACATTGACGCGACAAACAACACGTTTATTTATTCTCCGGACAATGGCGTTTCTTGGTTTAAAATAGAAATACCAGAAGGAAGTTACAACCTTATAGACATTAATGATACCATTCATCAGAAAATGAGAAAAAAAGGTCACGTTGATTTAGTCAATGATGATTACCCTATTAACATTTCCACGAACACAAATACGCTAAAATCTATTCTTACCCTCGAAGACGGCTATCAAGTAGATTTTAACCATCCAAACTCCATTTCCAAAGTATTAGGTTTTACTCGCGCGAAATATGAAACTGGATTTCATGAGTCTGAGAATGTAGTAAACATTCTCAGTATAAATTCCTTACTCGTTAGCGTCAATATTATCTCTGGAAGCTACGTTAACGGATTAATGCAAAACACAATTTACTCTTTTTTTTCCCAATGTTGTGCCCGGATATAAGATAATCGAGTCACAGCTTAATTTAGTATTTTTACCGATAACGCTGCACGATATACACAATATGGAGGTAAAAATTACGGACCAAGATGGAACTTTACTAAATCTTAGAGGCGAAAAAATAACGATTAGGTTCGAAATTAGAGAGGCATAAAAAAATAAAAACGTATAAAAAGTGGCGAGTTACGTGAATATTAAAGTTAATATAACGAAGGGGCAAAAGCAAAAACTTCAATCCGCTATTAAAAAAGGGGGTTGCGAAACGAGTGTTCGTCTAGGTCGCGAAGATTTACGAGGTAACGATGTTTTAGCCGTTACCCAGTCGCAAGCGAGAAAAATAGCCAAAGCCTTCGAAAAAGGTAAAGGCGTAACAATTAGAATGTCTGCTAAGCAACTTAAACATAACACGAAAATAGAGGGAGGTTTTCTCGGAATGTTAGCCGGTTTAGCCGCTAGTGCTTTGCCAGCCATAGCAAAGACTGTTTTACCAGCATTAGGCGTTGGTGCTCTTTCAGGATTAGCGTCATCGGGCGTACAAAAAGCTATGGGATCGGGTCTTTACCTTAAAAAAGGAGGTCGCATTTGCCAGGTAGAAACTGACGGGAAAGGTCTCTATTTGGGGCCTTAAAAAGGTAAAGGATTAGGACCCTCTTTTAGCGATGGTTTATATTTAAAACGTGGTGGAAAGTTTTATGATGGAAAAGGCCTTATTCTAGGTCCTAATAGTCCTTTTAAAAATATACCCATTTTAGGAGCTTTATTATAAGTTAATATTATAATATTAAAAAAAGATGAATTTAGCGTAAAATCGAGAATTTCTCAACCAAAAACGATCCATTGGAGACCTACTCCTAATTTTAAACATCCTCCAATAAAAGTAAATCCGGTAACTTGGAAAATCTTTTGTCAAGAAGAAATTACATTAACTCCAGGACAAGTACTTCCGACGGAATTGGGTTTAGGCTTTATGTCAACTAAAGGCGTAATTTTAACCTCATTAGATTATTATCTAAGATATAAAAAATGTAGTTTGCAAAATGAGATTAGCATCGGAGATGTTGCGAATATTTTAGTTACTATTGCTAACAATTTGAAGGAGCCAGTAAAAATAAAAGAAAACGAACTTTTATGTCTCGTTTATTATC
Source organism: Tridacna gigas (assembly GCA_945859785.2). Taxonomy (NCBI): domain Eukaryota; kingdom Metazoa; phylum Mollusca; class Bivalvia; order Cardiida; family Cardiidae; genus Tridacna; species Tridacna gigas. The sequence continues at coordinate 28,270,784 of OX244030.2, forward strand.
ATCTTTAAAAAATATTTCGCTTATAAAAAATGGAGATGAAAGAGAATAAATATCCGGTATTACCAACGGCTCCGCCAGTTGATGAGGGGCAGGGTTATCGTTTGCATAAAATTAGCGCGATACAAACTTTTTTAGAAAACGAGGTAACAAAAAGAGAAGCTTTAAGTAAGAAATATTTTAGAGCCGCGAGAATAGTAGACAACGTAGATACCGTTTTAATTACGGTTACCATAGGCGCGGGAGATGGAGGAATGGCTTTGTTATCAACGATAGTTGCAATGCCCACAGTTATAGCGATAGAAAGTGTCGCAATTCTTACTGGTTGTTTAAGTATAGCCGGAAAATATGCCGTTAGGCAATGGTCAACTAAAGCGGAAAAACACGAGAAGATTAAAACCATCGCCGACACAAAATTAAATACTATATCTTTGCATATTTCAAAAGCTTTATCGGACAACAAAGTTTCGGACGAAGAGTTTCAACTTATCATGGAGGAATTAGAGAAATATAAGAAGATGAAGGAAGAAATTAGGTCTAAATCTAAGAAAAAGATTACGAGCGAAATGGCAGAATCGTTAACAAAGAGAGGGAGAAGAGAACTGCGCGAGTCCTTTCGGAGTCTGGTTGAAAAACATCGTGCCGAGTCGTTGGAATATTAAGAAGCCTAAAATTAAGTTTTCGTGTAGTTTTAGTTACGAAACGGGTTAAAAAACTGTGTTAAAAAACCGAACTAAAAACTGCGTTAAAAAACCGAATTAAAAACTGCGTTAAAAAACCAAATTAAAAAACTGTTAAAAAAAAATAATCCTAATAAAAAATGTCTTTTTTAAAAATCGTTGATCCAGCAAAAAGGGAACAAACTGTAAAAGAATTTCTCGCGATAAAAAAGAATATTCGCGCTAACGAATTAGAGGAAAAAACGGGTAAAATAGAACTACAAACGGGCCTTTCAGAGCTCTTTAAACCTATTACAAAAACGCAAAAAACTATCGCGAGGAAGATTACGAAGGGCATCAAAAAGTTATCCGAAAGGTTACCAACAACTGAAGAAGAGGAAGGAGAGGAAGAGGAGGAAGAAGAGGAAGAAGAGGAAGAAGAAGAAGAGGCAGAGGCAGAGGCAGAGGCAGTTTTTCCTGACTCTGATACTACCTTTAGCTTTTATAAAAGAGATGGAAAAACTTTTATTGGTGATAAACTAGCTTACATAGGTAGAAATGATTTCATTATTGGCAGCAAAAAATATGAAAAAACATCGGGCTTGAAGCAACTTCTTTTGGGAAAAAACCCCAGAGGAAGTTTGATTAACGACAAAGATCGTAAGACGTATGAAGAAATCTTAGTTTATACTAATACTATGTATCGAGGCAATAATCCCAAAAACCGCTATCGTAAATCCTCTGGATCACTAAAATGGAAAAATTTTATTAGACCTATTTGGAATAAGCATAAAAAAACTGGTTCTGGCGTTAAAAAAGTTGTTATCCCCAGTGACTCTAACGCGTTACTAGAAAAACTTGACTTACTTATGGCTAGTAAAGCGGCGGGTAACACTGGTGTGAGAAACGAGCTTGTGAGCGTGTGCGACGAATTAAAAAGGCAAGGCATTTTCGATAGTAAAAGCTATGAAAAAATAATGTCCTTATTATAAAATATGTACGTCTATAAGAAACGAGGATTTACGAGAAGGAATAGATACGGTGGAGCTGGAATTTTTCACAGCTTAGCTAACTTTTTCGCGAGACTTTTAAGCAGCAGCGAGGCTAAACAAATTGCGTCCTCTGCCGTTGATGTGGGAAAGAGTGTTGCTAAGGAAGGAGCGAAAACAGCTTTAGAGGCCGGAAAAAGTACCGCGGTAGATGCGGGAAAAAGGTTAACCCTTTCCCAGATGGAGAGGTAGCCAAAACTGTTACCTCTATTGAACAGTGACCTGGAAAAATCAATAACCTATACCACATATGGAGATAAGACATTTTATGGTCCTATCTGAACAGGGAATATTGGATTTTGTTAATTTCTTGACAATTTTTCACACATGTCCTAAAAAATGTTAAAATAGAGCTATTATTTCTTATTTCACACTGTTTTGGTATATATAAAGTTTTTAGAGAAAAGGCTGCTCTTTTTCATGGTATGATTTTTTTTTTAAAGTTTTAATGCAAATTATGCAGCAAAATGAGAATAAAGTTAGTGTTTGTTTTTTTTCTCATTTCTTTAACAATTTTTTTCCTTTATTTTCCTGCAATAGGGTCATGAAAATGGCAATTTATAATTATGTTAAATAATTGAAGAAATCTTATTATAGGAAGGTCTTTGGAAAATTAGATTATCTTTCACATTGTATACTCTTTTCATGCAGTCAAAATGCAAATTTCACTTTGTAATGGGTTTAAGAGTCTAAAGAGATTGTTTTAATGTTTCAGTAATCATATTTCCTGTAGGTTACCAATACAAAAATCTATGAAATATTTTCTTTTTTTTTTTTAATAAAGAGAACATAATAATAAATGCTGAACAAGTGAGTGACTCCTTTAATAAATAAATCCATGACAGATGTCAGCTTTTCTAAGAAGCCTTTTGTGGAAAAAAAAAAGATTTTTTTCCTTCCCGCAGTGTTTTCTACCCAACTGGAGAGCTGACATTCCGAAGGAACAGTTTTTGATTTGCTGTCTGCAGGCTCTTTAAATATGGAAAATGTAAAATCTGTTGTTTCATAAGGGGTTAGCCCTTAAACAAAGAAATCAGAGATTTTACAACCCAAAGAAAGAGGGCTTCTGTTTCAACCTGCAACAGAAAAACATGTCGCTAGTAGATCGACATAAGATTTCATTGAAGCAGGTCGAGGGGAAAAAACGCCGTGTTTTACATTATCGGTAACATGGACAAGGTTAAGAAGATGTAATTTTCAATTAAACATCATGCAAATGTTGATAAACATGTAAATTGCCTTTTTTTTGGCCTAAAAGATCATAATTCAAGCTTAAAATGTAGTTGCTGTTTTTCAGTCGCCCTTGACAACGTAATGTTTGGAATACTCCGTCTTATTCAAAAGTCCATACTCCGAGATGTTGCGGCTTTTAAGGATAAGATTCGTAGCGATATTTTTCGTTATTACTTATGTACGCATTCGTCTAAAAAGAAAAGAACGCCTAACGATATTAATTTTCTGTTTGGAAATATAAATGCCAAATCACGTGTATCTTTGTGTAAAAACTGAACGATGGCGTAATGTAATTTTCAAGTAGATGCTTTTAACTATGTGAAAAACCCCAGAATAAGTAATTAAAACACACTGTTGGAGGTGCAAACTGCCATTCGAGATCGGCCTCCAGTGCCTCATCTATCTCATCAACTTCGGATCAGAAGATTCCTCAGCCGATAACCCAGAGAAATCCAAAATATCAGTGTCAAAATTAAATTCAGACCCTGAATTCTGAACCATAGTGTACGATTTCAAATGCTACCGTTATTTTCGAAAATCTAAGGAGGAAATTTTGGTGCTGTTTAGCTCATATTTTCAAACCAACTGCAAGAAAATAGATAGTTTGGGGATTGAATCGCTCAAATTTCATTGGCTAATTGAAATGATTAATTTGAATGTGAATATTAATTGGCTTACCCGTTCATCTTTTTTCACCAACCATGTGATCGCATGGTAGATCTATACCGCCCATTCATAATCCGTAGATGACCGCTGTGTCATTACGTAATATTATGTAACGGTGCAGCTGGCCACGAGACAGAAACAGTAAAAATCGATAATTAAAGGCCATAAAGTGTATATCACAACGCTTCCGAAAAAAAAAAAAACTTCAATCGGGAGGGTAATAAAATCTAATCAACTTTGTTGAATTTAGGGCTGTACAGTGCACAGGTTCTGGTCTCTTGTTCTTCCCTCATTATTTGTTTATCTGATAAAGGAAATATACGTCAGAAAAAGAAATTTCCATTTTCCTAGTATTTCGTAAGTCACAATTTAATCGTGTTGTGACAGTTATTTCATTGTGGCTCATTTTCTTCATTCATGTCTGAGTAAAGTAAACAGAAAATCAGACCCACTGAATATTTTGTGATTTTTCTCGGGTCAGTTTACGCGTAAATAAGAGATGGATTAACACCTCCGACTGGTAAGAAATATGTGATTTAAACTTTTCTTCAATTGTGCTTAGTATATACAACATTGTTAAAGGTGTAATTTTGACTACGTGATGACGTCGCGGTTATTTTTCCAGTACTTTCCATCGAAACAGACGACGCAGTTTATCACGTACGCCATTTACACATGTACACGGTTATATTTCTGGACCCCAGTCCTGTTTGACTTCAAATAACTCTTTTTTTCGAAGAACAACCATACCAGTTTTTTTCTGTCAAAATAACGACGATATCTTATACTTACTGTTTCATACATCGTAGATAGTTTTGGTAATGTAAATTGCCGATTTTTTTTACGTTGAATAGGACACACGTGAAAACCCCGGTTTGTTCAGATACGGTAGACACGTTAAAACCCGGGTCTGTACGGATAAGATAGACACGTGAAAACCCGGGTTTGTCCAGATAAGGTAGACACGTGAAAACCCGGGCTTGTCTGGGAAAGGGTTAATTGAAAAGGCTTTGACGCCAAAATTTAAGAAAAATTTACAAAAGTACAATAACGTGCCTGCAACAGCGCCTATTTCGTGAAACATAAACGCTTTAATAGATGGAAGTGGTAACGATCCAATTGCGATACAAGAATTAGTTAAAAAGTTAAATAGTGGTGCCGGCATTAAAACGACGTAAAAAAATTACAATAATTTAAAATTATTATAACCTAATAGAAATGAGCATTTTAGACATTACTGAAAGACCTTTTAATGACGATAGTATCGAAGAGTACGAATACTTCGATTTTTTACCTATTGTAGGTGCCATTAATAATCTTAACAATACCGGAGATATTACGATTAACATCGAAACTCAAGATATTTTTATGCATCCTAGCGAAAGCTATTTACTTATAGAAGGTAAATTAGTAAAAAATGCCAGTGATGCAGTATATACGGATGACGACCTCGTTACTTTAACGAACAACGGGTTAATGTGTCTCTTTAGTACTATTAGATACGACCTTTCGGGTAAAGAGATTGAAAGAATAGCGCATCCGGGGTGGGCCACCACTATGCTCCGTTTGTTAAAATATTCCGGCGATTTTTCTAAATCGCGGAGATTAAACCAATTGTGGTATAAGGATACAGAAACTGAAGCAGAAATAGAAGGAAATAATATTAATGTGGGTTTTAAAGCGAGACACGATCTCATTATTAAGAGGCCCGAACCAAAGGGTACATTCCAATTTAAAATCCCATTAAAACATATTTTTGGTATTTGCGAAGATTACGATAAAGTCTTATACGGAATGAAGCAAACTCTTTACTTGACAAGAGCCGGTGATAATGACGCTGTTTTTAAACATGCTTTTCAAGCTGCTGCTGGTGGAAACCCTGATCGACATGAAGCTGGTAAAGTTGTGCTGGAAAGAATAGCGTGGTATATGCCACACGTGCTGCCCGCAGATCAGTATAAATTGCAACTTTATAAACATATCGAGAACAAAGAAACCTTTCCGGTTAATTATAGAATGATACAATGCGATAGAACAGAGCTTCCTCAAGCAAGATCATTTACTTGGAGACTCGCCGTTAAAACGTCACCCGAATTTCCGCGCTACATCATTATCGGTTTTCAGCCGGACAAACAAAATAATCAAGACCGAAATCCGGCCATATTTGACGACCTTCAAGTTACGGATATTCACGTTACGCTAAATTCTTCTAAATATCCTAGAATAGACTACAAACTTTCTTTTCCCGAACAAAAATTTAGCAGAGCGTATGGCGATGTTGCCGCGTTTAGACCTAAGTTTTTTCTCATGGATGATTTGGCGTCAAATCCTAACTTTACTCCTTTAGAGTACAGAAAACTTTATCCATTGTTTTTGTTTGATGTTAGCAAACAAAGTGAAAGGTTAAAATATTCTGTAACCGATATTCATGTTAAGGCAAATTTTGGCGCCAATTTTAATGCGGCATTACCTCTTCCTATTGCATATGCCGTTATTATTAGCGACAGGGTAATAAACTTCCAGTCCGATGGAAATAAAATGAGCGTAGTGTATTAAGATTTTTTTATTTAATAATAAAAATGATAACCAAATCCGATTTAAAGGATATTCTTAAGAAAAATAATATAAGGGCGTTTTCGTGGATGGATAAAAAAACGATGGTTAGATTAGCGAAAAAGCATGGGTTGTGGCCAGAGAAGCCTCTTACGACAGAAAAACCGAAAGATCCCAAGTTCGATAGATTAAAAGATATTAAAAATAATCCGAGAAAAGTTCTCGTGAAGGATATTAAAACGGGTTAAATACGCGACTTCCCCTCGATTTATAAAGCGAGTAAATTTATTCAGTGCTGTCCTCAAACAGTTACTAATTGGAATGGTAGAATATGGGAAGGTAAATATAAAATAGTTATACCATAATTTTATTATGTTTAAAAAAAATTATAATAAAATTGATTAATATCTTAACTTATTTTTATAATATATAAAAAATGGCGGAGAATAATAAAGATGAAAACCCTGAATTGGAAGTAGCTATACAACAAATAAATAATTTAGCTAGACAAATATGCATTATAGATTTACAAAGAATTAATTTAGAAAGGCAAAAGATTATTTTAGAAATGCAAAAGGCCGATACAATTACGCGATGTTATGAACTAGATGAGTTACGTCTTCAGTTACGTATGCAACGATTAGAACTATGTCGTAATAATCATATTCATATACCGGAATATGATGAAAGTAATGATGTTAGTGCTACTAACGAAGTTATTCCCGAAGATTTTGATGTGGAAAACGATGTGAACTGGCACGACAAAGAGACCGAAGAAAAAACTTTTTACGTGAGTGATAAGTGTAGTGCATGCCAAGAGGAGAAGCCTACTATATTTAACATCCCCTGTGGTCATTTCTGTATGTGTAAGGAGTGTAATACTAAAAACGTGGGTAGAAATGAATGTCCTATCTGTAGAAAGGTAATAAAGTATTACTATGTCATAAAACGAGCTTAAGATTTTATTATGATTAAAAAAATCATAATAAAATTGATTAATATCTTAACTTATTTTTATCGTATATAAAAAATGTCGAGTTATATTTCGAATTTATTCTCCGCGATTGCTAGACCTATACAAAGAAGAATAACTAATTTCAATAATTGGCTAATTAATACTGTAAATCCTTCAGATATTCCTCAAGTACTGAAAGACTTTAAATTGCACGTAAGAAGATCCATAGCACCGCCTCCACCGGATATTAGAGCTCCAACTCAGTCGAGAATTAGGTTGCGTGTCAAACCTTCTGCTCAGGCACCTTTAGTACCAAGACCACCTCCTATTAGGGAACGGTTTAATATTATGCTAAAAAAAATCCGCATTTCGGGAATATAGTAGAGTACATAAAATAGATGGAAAAAGGGGTTATTTACCCGAGGATTTTTTTGGTGAAACGCGAGAGATTATTAAAGGTTTTCTTAGAAGTAACCTACAAAAAAAGGTAAAACTAGTTCTTAAGTGCGTAATGTATGAGCCCTCAGACCCTGAGGGTACATTAACAGAATATGCTTTTCACTCAAGACAACATTTAAACTTAAATGGGGAAGAAGTAGATGAAATATTACTAAATATGATAGACGAAATTCTAGAAAAATTATATAAGATTCAAAGAAAAGGTAGCGGTCTTACTTTTTCGCATATAACGGAGTTAGAACTGCACACAGTTGCTTATGAACCTTTGGTAGCTAATGGATGGTTAGATTTGCCAGATTGGATTAAAAAGAAATAGGCCGTTATTAATATGAAAAATAACGCTAATAAATGTTTTTTATGGTGCGTTTTAAGGCATCTTTATCCTGAAGAAAATCATGCAGAAAGAATTGATTGGGATTTACGATCGAGAGAACGCAGTTTAAACATGGATGGGATAGAGTATCCTGTTTCGTTTAAAGACATAAATAAGTTTGAGAAGCAAAATCCCGAAATTAGCGTAAACATTTTTGGTTACGAAGGCGAAAATTTTTATCCTCATAGGATCGCGGATGATGAAAAAAGCAATCATGTGGACTTGCTTTATATTAAAGACGGAGAAAAAATTCACTATACTCTCATAAAAATTTTTAATCGGTTAATAAGGAGTCAGGTGACAAAAGATCATAATGGAAATATTAAATTTTGTAAGCGGTGTTTAAACCATTTTGGAAGCGAAGAACTTTTAGAAAAACATAAACAATATTGTAAAAATTACGAGAGTATTAGATTAGAGATGCCAGAAAAAGGTACCGTGCAAAGTTTTAAAAACCATTATAGGAAACTACCGGTTCCCTTCGTTGTATACGCCGATTTTGAGAGTATTTTGGAACCTATTCACGCTTGCGAATTAAACCCGGAAGATAGTTTCACTATACAACAACATCATCATGTACCTTACAGTTTTTACTACCTTATAAGATGTTTTGACGATAACGTTTGCCCGCCTATTACGAGAAGTTATGTCGGAAAAAATGAGGGAGAAGTTTTTATAGAGTGGGTAAAATCTGACGTCGAAAAAATTCATCGAGAGTACTATCTAGATAAGAAGCCTATTAACATGACTAAGGAAGAAGAAGCGGATTACGAAAATCAAACGTATTGTTGGTTTTGTGGTTTGGAATTTAAAAATGATAAAGTAAGAGATCATTGTCATTTTACGGGTAAATATCGCGGCGCCGCGCACAATTCGTGTAACTTAGAAGCTAAAACTCCCAGCTTTACGCCCGTGTACTTTCATAATCTTAGTGGTTATGATGCTCATCTTTTTATTAAAAATCTCAGTAAACATTACGGTAAAATTAATTGCATCCCGAATAATGAGGAAAGATACATTAGCTTTAGTAAGGACATCGCAGTTGGTGAGGAAGTTACTAATGATGACAAGAAAAAAACGATATGGCATACACTTAGATTTATTGATACCTTTAAGTTTATGAGTACGAGTTTAGATAATCTTTCGAGTAATGTAAATAAAGACCAGTCAAAAATTTTGTCGCAATTTTTTACGGAAGAAGAGTTACCCTTAGTTAGAAAAAAAGGCGTTTTTCCCTACGAGTACTTAGACTCTCTTGAAAGGCTTATAGAAAGAAAATTGCCACCTAAGGATTCATTTTACTCCAATTTAAGCAAAGAACATATTACTGACGAGGACTATGCCCACGCGAGAAAGGTTTGGGAAACTTTTGGTATGGGCACTTTAAAACATTACTAAGAATTATATAACAAATTGGATGTATTACTTTTAGCCGATGTTTATGAAAACTTTAGAAGCGTTTGTCGTAAAAACTATGACTTAGACCATAGTTGGTATTATACTGCACCGGGTTTAGCTTGGGACGCAGCATTAAAGGTAACCGAGGTAAAGTTAGAACTTTTATCAGATCCTGACACGCTTTTAATGGTAGAAGAGGGGCTAAGAGGCGGAGTTAGTACGTGCGCAACAAGATATTCGAGAGCGAATAATAAATATATGGGGGAACAATATGAAAAGAACGAACCCTCGAAATATTTAATATACGTAGATGCAAATAGTCTTTACTCCGGCGCAATGAGTGAGCCTTTGCCTACACACGATTTTAAATGGATGACGGAAAACGAACTAAAAAATTGGAAAAAATATTGCGGCGAAAACGGAAATGGTTGTATTTTGGACGTAGAATTAGATTATCCTAAAAAATTGCACGATTTTCACAATGACTTTCCTTTTGCACCGGAACACTTAAAGGTAGAAAAGGTAAAAAAATTAATTCCTAACTTGCGTAATAAAGAAAAATATGTTTTACATTAACGGGCTTTAAAAACGTGCGTTGACTCGGGTCTTAAGTTAAAAAGGGTTATTCGCGGATTTAAATTTAAAGAAAGTACTTGGTTAAAATCTTACATCGATCTTAACAACGGGTTAAGAACTAAGGCGGTAAATGACTTTGAAAAAGATTTTTTTAAGTTAATGAATAATTCCGTTTTTGGTAAGACAATGGAAAATGTAAGAAAAAGAGCGGATATAAAATTAATTTCTAGTGATCAATCAAATTTTTATAAAAAGCAGGTGGCAAAACCAAACTACGATCATACAACTATATTTGACGAAAATTTAGTGGCTCCGCACATGAAGAAAACCGTAATAAAATATGATAAACCAGTTTACTTGGGCATGAGCATTTTAGATATTAGTAAAACGCATATGCAAAACACTTATTACAACTATTTAAAAAAAAAGTATGACAGCAAAGTTAAATTATGTTATACAGATACTGATAGTTTTATACTAGAAATAGAAACGGAGGACCTGTACGAAGATATTCGTCCTGACATACCCGAAATATTTGACACGAGTAACTATCTGACTGATCATCCGTGTTATTATAGCGGGAATAAGAAAGTAATAGGAAAGTTTAAAGATGAATTGGGAGGTAAAATTATGACGGAATTTGTGGGATTAAAAGCAAAAATGTATGCTTATAAAACTTTAGATAACGAGGAGGATAAAAGATGCAAGGGAATTAAAAAGACAGTCGTCAAAACCGAAATAAATTTTACGAATTATAAAGATTGTTTATTTACAAAAAAAAATCAGTATAGAAAGATGTGCGTACTAAGAAGCCATGGACATGAAATGTACACAGAAAAGATAAACAAAATAGCATTAAGCTATAGCGACGATAAAAGATATATATTAGAGGATAATATAAACACATTAGCTTGGGGGAATTATAAGATAGGATGCAAGTAAGCAAAAATTTATAACTTTAAAAGTTATAAATCGTTATCTCGTTACTCACATATTATAAGTAACAGAAAATATGCTCGCATTTATTCGTATCTTTCTAACAGTTATTGATTACTTTTTTGCGCTAAACGAACTATATCATTTTTAAAAGTCCTAATCCGAGCATTAAGACACTCAATCACATCATCATCATTAGTTACCTCAATCTTATCTCGGTATACTTCGATTATTTCAGATAAAATACCAATCTTTTCACGTAACATCGGTTCCTTATCATCATTAGATACAATAATAAAACTATCTTCGTCTTGATTTAATTCTTCACTTTCTGTATTGTAAACTTGATTAACCGTTTCTAAAAGTTCTTCCGTAAGATCTTGAATATTAGTATTAGATCTGATTCTCTTCATTTCTTTCTTCAATCTCTCTATTGTTATTATAAATCTGCTCATTAATAGAACTAAGCTCATCATTGTAAGATCGAATATCTAAATCGATTTTACTAAGTCTTTCAGTAATTTTCTGGAACCTATTATTAGGATCCTGATTTAATTCTTTCGTGTTATTTATATTTGAAGCCATGGTTATATTCCACGTTATGGTTGATAACGAAATTACGATAAAATAAAAAATTTTCACGTAAAATAAATTTAAAAAAAAAAATTATTTTATTATTAAAAAAAGTTATAAATTTATTTTAATCGATTTCAGAGTCAGAATCACTAGAAGTATACATAATTTCGTGTTCGGCATTACGTTCAGCTATAAACACGCTCATTTCTTCTAAATGCCACTCCGCATGTAATTTATCCGTTTCTTTAGAGTCAAAATATTTTTCTATCTCCGTTTCCATTCTATTAGCATCTCGAAGTATTTGGCGTCCTTTTTCTTTAAATTTAATTTTTTTTAAATAAATCTTCTAGGTCTTCTAAATGAAGATTTTTCCTTTCCCTTAGATCTAGCAGTCGGTCAAAAAGACGCATTATGTCTCTTTCGATACAATTATTTTTAAGTCCCCCATTTTCTAGTTCTTTGATGGGTTTTTCGATATTGTAAATATAACGGTCTATCTCGCAAATCGTTTCTTCTTTTTGATCTATTTTAATTCTTAAATCTTTCAATTGCTCGAATATATTCTTTAATCTTTGTTCATAATTTATATTTTCCTCCATTTTTTCCCACTTTTTTATACGAAGATTTTTTTTACATTTCAAAATTATTAAATTTAAAAAAAAAAAATTTAACTTAAAAAAATGCTAACTAGAAAATTTTTTATCATCGCGCGTGATAAAAAATATGGTTACGCGAAACCGCGAGCGAGATTGAGAGATAGAGAGGTTATGGTTTCGCGAGATTGCGAACGAAGAGAGATAGAGAGATTATGGTTTCGCGAGATTGAGAGATAGAGAGATTATGGTTTCGCGAGATTGCGAATGAAGAGAGATTGAGAGATTATGGTTTTGCGAGATTGCGAACGAAGAGAGATAGAGAGATTATTGTTTCGCGAGATTGCGAGTGAAGAGAGATAGAGAGATTATGGTTTTGCGAGAGTGGTGGAAAACGAGCATAAAATATTTTTTTTTTAAATTTGGTTTTATAAAAAAGTTGTGTGGTTAATGGATGGTTAAATATTGGATTTAAAATTTGGTTCAGAAATTTTTTCGGATTTAAAATTTGGTTCGAAAAAAATTTTCGTGGTTGAACATGGTTGGGAAAAAAAAAGAGGTTTTGTGGTTGAAGTAACCAGTGGGGGTCTACAAGGAAGGTATTATACACTACTCATGGGTCGAAATCTTCTGCTATCTTCTAAATCGTTTGCATATCCAAGGACGATTCCACCACATGATTCAGTCGGTTGTTACACGAAATCCATAATCATGTGATGGCTTGCTTGGTAAACCATCACGAAGATGCATTAAATCCCATTTTCGCAGAGCACGGCTTATACATTTGAGGCATGCTCTGTAAATAGGAAGCTTAATGCAACTGCAAAAAAGGTATCGACCAGGTCAGCCTGCGCAGATTGCGCAGGCTAACCTGGGCCGATACTTTTCGCTATTGATCAATTTTCTGTATGTTCAAGGACCAGTCTACCTCATGATTCAGTCGGTTGTTGGACATAATGGACTTTACGCATCCATGATCATCTAATGACTTGCTTGGTGTGATGCATCACGGAGATGCATTAAGCCCCTTTTGAAAGAGCATGGCTCATTTTTATTCGCCTGGTAAAGAGTTTTTGAACAATCTTCAGTGGCACGAAAGGTATGTTTCCTATCTAACAGACTGTTATCGAATTTTGGACAGCCATTCGTCCGGTCCGGTGCTCGAACCCACAAACAATAACTAGAAGTCATTTTGTATGAAAAAGTGGTTATATTACTTTTGCATTTACCCTTTACTACACGATCTTGAGTTTTAATGACCCTAAGAGAGAGTAAGGGAGGGAGTGCAATCGCAAAAGTGTCGAATATTCGTATTTGTTTTAATAAACAAGGCAGTGCAAATTTACGACTTTTTTTTTACGAAGTTGATTTTAACCTTTGTCGACTTTTTTCATACCTCTCTTTTTCTGCCCCTCTACTTACAAATTTACGACTTTTTTTTAAACCCCATTTTCATCCATTTACCCCCTGTTAACCATCTTACTTTTTTAACCTCATTTCTGCCCATTTTTTCCATCTCATTTTATCATTTTATCATTTCCTCCCTTTTCCTTTCCCCCTAGTCAGTTAGTCAGTTAGTCAGTTAGTCGATTCACTCAGTTAGTCAGTTAGTCATTTAGTCGATTCACTCAGTTAGTCAGTTAGTCATTTAGTCGATTCACTCAGTTAGCCAATTCACTCAGTCGATTCACTCAGTTAGTCATTTAGTCGATTCACTCAGTTAGTCGATTATCTCAGCCCTCTGGTTCCCTGGGTTTGTCAGTTTTGTCAGTTCCTCAAGACACTCCGGAGCTCAAGACACTCCTAAGCCAAGGGAGTGGGCGAGGTGAGGCATGTCGTTGGGAAACCAGCAAACAGCAAACAGCACAAAAGAAGAAACAGAAGGAAAAAGAAACAGAAAAAAAGAAATAGAAGGATTTAAAGCAACCATTTCAACGAATTTTTTTTTATAATTTTTTCGTTTGACTTTTCTCCTTGAAGAGGTTAAATTAAATCGCTATAAATAAAAATTTTCTATATTATAAAAAATGAATGATACAATTAAAAATTTAGGGAAACGTAATGTATGTGGTAGATGCTGCCCCTATTGTAGTGGGGATATGCCAAATGATGAAGAAGAGTATAAAGGAGCTCAAGGGTATAATTCTTTATCATATGAAGAAAAAAGAAAAATTGTTAAAGACAATGAAAAAAATATAATAAGTAAAAGAAAGTTAGGTGTTGTAAGTAATGAATCAATAACATCACAATTAATAAGAGAGAATGTATTAAATAGTAATCTTGTGAGTGATATTAAAAATGTTGAATATACTAGAACATGTACCGAATTTATGAAATTAGAAAAATCTGATGATTTACCTCCTTTTATTGATGATTTTTATGGTTTTAGTTTTTTCACAAAAAAACAAGGAGTAAAAAAAGGAAATAGTAAAAAATACACATTAGAAAGTAAACAAGGAGGTATATCTTCTATAATAGTGCGTGACCTTGTTAGTTGTTCAGAAAAAGTTTTTAGAAAAGAAGTTTTTGAAAAAATAGGTTCTCATAAAATTGTTTTTTCTCCTGGGTTGGGTGCTGGGGGGAAAATTGAAGAGGTTATTAATGAACAAGAAGAACGAACAAACAACAGAATTTATAATAAATTTTTAGATTTAATTGATGTTAGTGACAGTAATAATGAAGTAGTAGGATGTTATAAATTTAAAGTTGATACTTCTGATTTAACAATTAGTGAATTTCAGGAACATATAGAGGAACTTGATAGGGAATATTATAACCGTGGTATTGGGTTTTTTTCTATTGATTGTACCCGTGATTATATTGGAACCATGAAAAGGACAAAAGTAAGAACTCATTTATTATTAAATCATCCTCTTTTTATAACAGAAGAACGACTTTATAAATCGGTTATTATAGAACATAATAAAAGTGGAGGAGGGAAATTATCAACTTTAGAATTGAGAAAACTAGTTATGGAAAAGGTAAAAAATGAAGGTTTAAAAGTTTTAGTCAATGAAGAAAAAACTCTAAAAAACTCAGGGGGTAATATTGTAAAATATTATTATTTTTTGCATATGAGATTAATAGAAGTAAGATTTTATAATAAATCAGTTTCAAATTATGAAAGTGGACATGTGCAGCATATTGAGGGTACCCATCTTAGTGAGCATGTTTATAGCAATAAAAAACATTTAATGAAAACTTTTTATAATGAAGAAATTTTAAAATCAGGGGTTACCCGTTGTGAAATTACAGTAAATGGATTTAATAAAGACGAAAGAATCGATTACTGTGATTTATTAGAAATAGAATATCAAAGGGTAGGAGCACATAAAATATTTTTTAGGCAACCAATAATAAAACAATGGGAAGCTTTAGAAGAGAAAATAAATAAAAATTCTGTGTTTTGTAATAGAAAAACTGGTAAAATTGTTATGTGTTGGTATGCTTCATCTCTTACTAATAATTTCGGTGGTGTTGGTAATAATACAGTTGAACCTATGAAAAATTTGGATAATGATTTAAAAAATGCAACAAGCTACAGCGAAAAGAAAAAAATAGAACATGAAGCATTAAAGGAGTGGGAAAATGGAATTTATCACGTTGTTAGTAATTTTGGTTTTAGGAATGTACCCATTTATGTTATTGATTATGATGTTTTTGAAGGAGAAGATAAAGCAGGAGATAAAGAAGAAAAAATTATTTTTTTTAAACATAGAGTTTTTATAAAAAAAGAGGGACCCACAATTTTAACACCTTTTCATTATCCTAATACGGTTTATGATGATAAAATAATAAAAGATTATGACCCTACTTTTATGATGCCTGAAAGTAAAAAAGTTAAATGGATATGGAGAACAGAGGAATTAAATGAAAGGTGTAGACTTGGAAAAAGAAAGAAAAATGATTTATTTAAATGTGTTGAAATAACTAATCGTTTTAATGATATTGAATTATATACATTATCAAAAAGAAAAAGGAATTTATTCGAAAAAAGATTAATTCAAGAAAAAATAAAAGAGGAACATAAAAAAGAATTAGAAATTCACCTAAAAAAAGATATTGAAATTAATTTAAAAAATGAGAAAAATGAAGAAGCAATTTTAAAGTTTATTGAAGATACAGAATATGAAGAGTTTAAAAAAAATTCTTTAGATAGTGTATTTAAAAAAAGTTTTATTAAAGGTGACAAATCTAGAGAATTGGAAAAAATAGGAAAAATTTATATTTATGCCTATAAAAAATATCAAACTTGTACAAAATTAGCTTATTTTAAAACTAAAAGTGATAAAAAGGGAGGTGTGTGTTTTGCCAAAGGTGAAATTAATAACCAACTATCTAAATTAGAAAATTTATTTTTTGAAAAACTCGACGGGGAATATGTAAAATACAAAAAAAAAAGAACCGGTTTTTTATCTTCCAAATATTTTATTTATGGTTGATTGTAGTGATATATTAAATTATACTATTATCAATTTCGACGAAATTTTAAAAGAAAAATTAGAAGAAATGAAAAAATTAGAAGAAATGAAAAAATTAGAAGAAATGAAAAAATTAGAAGAAATGAAAGGAATGGAAGAAGAGGAAAAAGAAAAAGAATTTATAAAAGAAATGAAATATATAGCTAAAAATGCGATAGATGTAAATGACTATGATGAAAATACTATTTTTACAATTTTAGGATTTTCAAAATCTAAACCAGATATAACAGCAGCAATAATTAATTTATTTGTTAAAAAAAAGGATGAGGATGAAGAACCATATTTTATAAAAGGTGTTTATTTGAGAGAGCAAATTTTATATTTATTACCTTTAATTGGTGATTTAACTAAAATACCACTACCTTATTATTTAAAGGTTAAAGAAAGTATAAACCACGCAGTAAAAAAACACAAACACAATTTTGTAGAATTTAAAACAAAAAAAGAACTTATGGAAGAAGAAGAAAAAGAACATTTTTATAATGATATGGGTGATGATAACAGTTTATTATATGATTTAACTGAAGAAAAAACTGATGATTATTTTTATGAGGATATAGGTGATGACAATGAATTATTAACGGGTTTAAGCGGAGGAAGTGGGGAAGGAACTGAAGAAGATGAATATAATGATTTTATAGATATAGGGGATAATAATCCACTATTTGATAATTATTAATCTACATATGTTAAAAATTAACATATATAGATTTTTTATTAAATTATTTGTTTATTTAAAATTCTACTCGTATTTCCTTACCATCGGATTTTAATGTTAGTACCTTATCAGACAAAAGAACCCCATAAGCAAAAGTATTAGCTTCTATTGCTTTATCGAATTTCATCTCAACAGTGATATTAGTTATAGAAGTTTTTAAACTTGCTGTCTGTTTTGAAATATCAAAAACAAACAAAGGATAAAGATTTTTAAAACTAATTGGATTTAATCCAAAGTTTGAAACACAAGAAGGAATACCACAAACTAAACAGTTAAAATTTGCAGCAGAATCAAAAGCATCCATATAATTGTGACTATCAAAATCCATTTTAAAGTCTAAAGCTGGGTATCGTTTTACATTGTTTAAAAATACATGTAATTCAGAAGCATTTAAATGGTTGAATGTTGAAGGGTCCGCAGTTTGTGCATCTCTTCTATCTTTTTGAAAACCAACAACTAAAAAACGGGGTTTTTCATTTGCTGCTTTTGTTGTCAAATTCCAAGTATAAGAAGTACCACCAACCGGAAGACCAACACTAAAAACCTGCCTTTGGTCATAACCTATTTTAATATTTATATTTTTCGCCATTTCATCCATCAAAGTATTTAAATTTGAAATTGAAGGTTTTACTATTGGAACAAACCAATACATGTTATTAAGTGAAAGTTTTGCTGGGTCCGCTGTTGAATCTCTAAAAATAGGCTCATCATCTACTTTTCTAGTTAGTGTTAATTCTTGTTTTACTCCATAAAGTACTTTATCATAATCTTTAAAAAATCCAAAAATATGAGAAAGGGGAACATTAAAAGTAAATTTTCCTGAATTTACGTTTGGTGTCCGTACTCCTCCACCATCAACATTATCCTGATAACTTGCAAACATTAAATTTTGTCGTGCTTTAAATCCTGGATTGTGAAATTTGGCACCTGCTTGTTCTACTCCATTAGAATCGTAAATTATAGCATCTTTAAACCAACACAAGGATAAACCCCGGGAAACTTCAAAATCATCAGGATACTCCAAAGCTCCTAGCATTGTTGTAGCCTGTCCGGGAAAAAGTAGAGTTTCCACTTCCAACCCTCCTATTTCGTACCTTATTTGATTAAAAAGATACATTAAAGCATTATTAGCAAAAGCAATAAGATCCTTTTCTAAATATAAAGTACCGTCAGCTTTTGTTATTTGTCCTTCAAACTGTAAATAAGAACGATGAGGATGAGTAAAAATATCTCCGCTTTCTATTGTAAATCTTACCTGCCCTGCCTGGTTCAACATTGCCACACCTCCGGCATTTGGAGGGTATCGACGATATTCATACTCTTCAATACCTTCATCTATTGCTATAGTGTCATCCCATTGTAATATATCCGAACTTGTCATATTTCTTTTTTAAATATGTTATTTATTGCTTTAATTACTTTAAATTATTTTAATTCCTAATCCCCGGGTTAATCCTCGATTTAATCCATTACTTAAATTTTCACTTATATTTTCTGGTTTTGGTGTTGGTTTAATTAATGGGATTAATCCGGGTGTTGGTGTTTCTATTGTTCTTATTTCTGGAGTTAAAGTTTCCATTGTTTTTATTCCATTAATTCCATTTTTAGTTTTTCCAGCTAAAGGTTTATTTATCTTCTCTTTTGCAAGATTAACAGCTTTCCCCGCTCCTTTCTTTCCAAGTTTTTCAACTTGTTTTTTTGTAAATTCCAAAGCTTTTTTTTTTTACCAAAATCGAAAACTTTCGGTCCATATCTTCTAAAAAGCTTTTTTGTTGTTTCCCATAAAGGGGTTAACCAGTTGGCACCACCTAAAATAAACTTTTTTGATAATCCTCTATTTTTAACTATCATTTTAAAAAGAATTTAAGTTTTTTAAATGTCCTTTAATATTAAATCACGTTGTTTTCTTGTCATTGCTTTCATTCTTTACATATTTCCACAGCTTCGTTTTTAAGTCCCGTGTTTCCTGCCTGAGCACTACCACACAACAAAGTTAAACGGTCGACCAATACTTCAGGATTAGAAGAAAGAAAAACTGTTTTATGTTTATTGTTTCCTCTTCCTTGTTGTGCTTTTGCTCTTTCTTCTGCTTGATTATGCTTTTTAATTAATTTTGCTGCCGTGTCGAGTATTCCACTACCTTTATTAGGTTCTATTTGTAATTTACTCCATTTATCTCCTCCTAATAATATTCCCTTTCCTTTTTTAATTTTTTCATATATTGGTTTAAGTAGTACCCTCCACTTTCTAGAAGATGTAAGTTTTTGATTTGCTGTTTTACCTGTTTTAGAAAATAAAGCATCAGAATCAGTTAATATTTTTTCATAACCTTCCTTTGCTTTCTTATTGTTTAAACTTTTTTCATCTGGGTCAGGTGAAAAAATCAAATCCATTAATTCACGTGTTTTTTTGTATGTTTTTCCTTCATATTTAATATCATCTTTACCAAATGAAACTTCATTTTTTCCAATGTAATAATTTCCATCTTCATAATTTATTAAATCTGTAAGTTTTTTCTTTAATAGTTGTTCTGAAAATTCTGTTAATAATGGGTCTCCATCTATTTCCATCCCTTCTTTTTTTGGTCCTTCTATTGATGGTAATCCAGGAACAGCAGGAAGACCGTAAAAACTTTGAGAAATAGCAGCAGGTAGACTTTCCACATCTTTAGTAAGTTTTTCTATTGGTTGACTTACAGGTTTAAAAATTTTACTCAATTCCTCCATTTGTGTAATGTCTCCCATCTTTTCCGCCCTGTCTCTATTTCTGAGATAATTTTTTAATTCTAGATATTTTTTAACTTCCTGGTCTCTATTTCCAGGACTCTGTATTGTATAAAACGACATTTTTTTTTTAATGGTTGTAATACTTAAAATATATTAAGACAAAACTTAATACATTTTACTCCATATTACTTAAAACACAAGAACAACTAAAATTAAATTTTGGCAGTTTAAGACTTAATAGGGGAGAGCACCGCCGTGGTTCTTTTCCACTAGTCTCCGGAATTCCTCCCGTGCTTCTCTCTTTCCCTTCTCTATTAAACTGTTCTCTTCTTCTGCCTTCTTTTTTTTGTTGGTCTTGGTTCTTACCTCCTGTTTAAGTTCCTTGTATTTTGCTAGTTCATCCATAATTAAAGTAAATTCTTCATGAGAAATTTTATTATCTGCTATTGCCTTAGATATATGAGTATTTACGGTATCCAGTTTTGCCATAGCAATGTTTCTAATTTCTGCGTGTTTTTCTGCTTTTGTCCTGGTTCTTCGAATAAAAAACTTACTTGTGATTGCTCCAACACCAACAAACAGGACACCGACTTCCAACCCTATAGTTGCTGGAATTGCTACAATGGTACTAAGTAGGGCCAGACCTCCGGCACCTGCTCCTATTGCTGTCATAGTTAGACCACTTTCAACATTGTCCGTATATTTACTAATCTTCATATATTTCTTTGATAGAGCTCCTCTTATTCTTACTTCTTCTTCTAGATATTTTTGAACTTCTGAAATTTTGTTAAATCTAAAAGCTTGACCTCCGTCAGTCATCTCAAAAACTGCCACTGGAGCAGATGGGTCAGGACGTACAACATTAGGATATAATCCACTGTTGTTTAATTCTTCTTTTATCTCTGCCATTTTAATATTAGTCTTTAAATGTTTAAGGTCTTAAATATTTTACAAAACAAAAAGGAGTATTCTCAGGTATCAACACAGTATTTTTAGAAAAATTAAAAAGTGTTGTTGTGATATTGTCATTTTTTACATCACACAAAAAAGGATTTTTAAACTCCAGATTTTTTTTTTTTTTTTATCTCCCCTGAAGGAATCAACAAAATCAACCCATCAGTAAACATATAACCGAAAAATAGGCCGATTGTCTTTTTTCCTCCAGGTTCAAGCTTTAAAGCTTGTTGTGTGAATATTTGCCAGGTTGTTCCCGACTTTTTAAATGGTGGATATTTTAACCCTTCTTGTGGACTCCAATAAATAGTTTTTGGTTGATTCATCTTTTTTTAAATATTAAAAAATTTTGTCAAGTAGTGGACCAATTAAAGGAACACCGGAAAGCAATCCATGACCATCATGTACTTTTCCATCTTGAACTAAAAACAACCCATCACCACCAAAACTATGACCTGAACCTTTAACAGATTTTATATAAAGTCCCTCTCCATCTGTTTCTATTCTTGCTACTTGTCCATTTTTAGACAAATACATACCATCCCCGAAAATCGATTTTACTGCCTTGTCTGCTAATCCGGAAAGTGCACCTAGTCCAAGAGCTGGAAGGACCTTTTTAGCAACAGGTAAAATATAAGGGAGTGCTCTAGCAGCAAGGGCAGCTATTTGCCCCCCATGACTAACATTATAGTTTATTTGTGCAACTGAAAGTTTAATAACGGTTCCTTTACCTGATTCAAAAGCTGTATTCATTCTTGAAAGTTGTCCTTTTGTAAAATAAAAAGTACCTTCAGCATCCTTTACACTATTAGGTTTAAGTGTAATTGATGTAGGGCATTTATTTCTATAAGCTACAGCAATACTTTTTTTTTGTTTTTCAGTTAAATTAATTTTTGTTTCAATATAAACAGTTTTTGTCATTTTTTTTTAATAGTTAATTTGTTTTTAATTTGTTTTAATTTCTCTAATATGAAAACGAAGGGTTAAAATTTCACCTCTTAAGTCTATCAAGTCCCCATTTTGGTCCGTTAAAGTAACTTTTACACTGTGTATATCATTCATTAATAAAGGGAGATATATAGGGTATGGGGGCCGTTCTATAATTTTGTGCCCTGGGTTAACACTTGGAAAGAATGAATAAATTGTATTTCCTTCATTTCCTTTAACATAAGAACCACTTACAATATCTAAATTAACTAAAATAGAATTAACAGGTAGAATATTTACTATACGTTCACTGTGATAAATACCAGCTTTATAAAGTTTACTATCAAAACCTAAAATTTTATTTATTTGATATTTCTTTTTTTTATCAATTACTTGTACTTTACTAAAATCTACATAATAACCCTGTTTAATAGTCATAATTGTTTTTAATTGGTTTATATCTGGTTTTAATGTAATTACATCCCCTTCATTTTGTTCATCATAAAATTTATAAGTATTCGGACTTTCATCATATAACTTTTTTAATTCTCTTTGAATAGCTTGATTAATATCAACAAGGTTATAACTTCCCTCAGGTATATAAATATAATATGCTTTATTATCCTCTGGTTTTCCAATCCCAACAACTATTAAATTATTTTTACTTGTAATATTAGGAATACTATAATAAGTTTCAAGATTTATTAAAGCTATTTCTGAAGAATTATTTAAATGTATTGAAGGTTTTAAATTTGTTATAAATTCTGTTTTATTATCTGATAGTACTAATTGTAATGATGTCATATTTTTTTAAGTATTAAATTTTTAAATAAAAAATGATTAGAATAAATAATTTATTTGGATTAATTGAAGTAAATAAAAATAAAATCAAACATTCGAAATATGTTAAATCAAATTTAAACGAATCTTACTATTTTGATGATTTAAATGTTAAAATTGAAGAACGTAGGCTTTTCACTCCACCAAAACCTTATTTAAACAAATTTAAACCATTTCTATACTACGAATGGAGTAAAAGAAAATATGAAGGAGATGGCACAGGGGGTTATATGTGTGTAAATTGTACAGCTATAAGAGTTGAAAGAGTATATACAACTATTTTTTTAAATAATTTTTCTTTTGATACAACTAATTTTTTAAAACAAATAGATGAAAGAAATGAGGAATTAAATCAATTAGCTTTTTTTGACTTGGAATTAAACTTTTTTATTTTAGACCCCATAGAAGCAAATGAAGGAGTGTTTTTAAAAGATTTATGTAATCTTAAAGCTCGAGAAATCGATTTACAAATTTTTTTAATTAATCAATTACATCCAGATACAGAATATAGTTTAATATTAGAAACTGATTTTAATGAATTTAGGGAGGAAGGGGAAGAACAAGAACCAAAAAGAAAAATTATTAATTCAATTGAATCTTATAAATCTGATGAGTGTGTTATTTGTTTCATTGAAAAACCGAATATAATTTTTTGTAATTGTGGCCATATAGCTATATGTGCCAAATGCAACGAATTAATAAAAAATGAAAAATGCCCAATTTGTAGACAAATAAACACCATTAAAAGAAAAATAGATTTTTAATTATTTTAATTTAAGTTAAAATATCGATTTATAAAATGAGTTCGAATTTTATAAATCAGCTAAATACTGTTTTAAAAAATCAGTTGAATCATACAAAGAAAGAAGAAAAACCAGCAGGGGATTTTTTTACTCATATGAAGTTTAAATTTGCCCCCAAAAATCCCAACAAATTCATTAAATACACTGAACCTATTACATATTTAGAACGTTTTAAACCCTTTCTATATTATGAATGGAGTAAAAGGAAACAAATACATGAACAATTTAATTTTTTTGTTTCTTGTGTTGTTGTGTCAGAAATGTACATATATAGATATGATGATATTTTTAATTTTGATGAAAAAACTGACGATATACTTACGAAAATAGATACACTTGATAATATTTTAAGTTTTTTCTATTTTCCCAATGTTGAGGTTTATTTTTGTCTAGAGAATGAAAACAACAGGAAAGGGGACAAACCACATATTTTAAAGGATTTGTTGAGAATGAAAGAAGAAGAATTTTTTAAAAATTATGGAATTTGTAATGTTATTAAAGAGTTGGGAGAAATGGAGGAATTGGTGAAAACGGGAGTAAATTAATATATAACCTAGAGGAAAGGTTAAATATTATTATATTAATTACCATCCGGTGGGAAGATAATCTTCGTTGTAATCATTAAAATTTATTTGTGCTCCAATAGTTATAAAAAACTTTTCTGTTTGTGGGTGGGATGAATTAAAATTTAATTCAAGTGAGGCACAATTTCCAAAAATTTTTAAAGGAGGTTGGAAAGTTTTACAATATATTTTTTTATTTTTTATTTCTCCTGTGTTTATGTTAGTTGTTCTAAAATCCTCAACATTAAAACCACGACCATCAACACCAGAAGAATTAAAACTTAATGTCAAACTGAAGTTTTCATTTTTATCATTTTGTTCAAAACACTCGAAAAAAATAGAATGATTAATTAAAATTGTGTTGAAAGGAATTAAAAAACGAGGTTGAATTATTGTTTTATCATGACGCACATCATTCCCCACAGTTCCACCGTGAAATTTTCCAAAATAAACTATAGTTGGTTTTATCCTTTCTCCTTGGTCATTAAAAGCAACGAAACCTCCGGGTGTATTTAGTGAAGGTATGCGATTATTTGAATTTAAAATTTCATCATTTCCTATTATTGGACCCTCTGCTTCTCCTCTAATTAAAATTATAGAAGTTCCTAAAAATTTATAAACTCTTTCTTTTGGTAAATTTACAGCTGTCTTTTCATCCACATATTTTTTATTTACTGCATCACCCTCATCTTCCGGTTCACCCACATTAATTATTTTTTTATCATCCATATTAACCCCTTCTTTTGTCTTGTATTCATCATTTTCTTTTAAAAATGGTGTATGAATATTTTTAATTTTGTTATCAACATAATTTTTATTTACTGCATCCTGCTCATCTTCCGGATTTCCTACATTAACTACTTTAAACCCTCTCATGTTTTTATTCTGTGCTGCTTCTTTCGTAAAAAATGCACGGAGTTGTTCAATATCATTTTTAAAATTTTCATCTTTTTCATTTAATTCTTTTAGTTTTTCATTAAACAGTACACGTATTCGGTCCGTTTCTCCTTTTCTTTCTTGGTCTTGTAATTCGAGTTTATTAACAGCTTCATTAAAAATTTCTTCAAGTTTTTTAACTTTATCTTCTCCTTGAATTATTTTTTCTTCTAAAATAGTAAAACTACTATTTACAAGGTTTCTAAATACTACATGTGCTTTTTCACTGTCTCTAATTAAATTTTTAACTTCCAAATCAACATATTTTTTATTTACTCCATCTTCTGGATTTTCCGGGTCTCCAACATTAATTAATTTTTGTCCTTGTATATCCCACTTTTTTAAATCTTTAATACTATCATCCACATATTTTTTATTAACTGCGTCTTTTTCATCTCTAGGTTTATGTAAATTATGAATGTTTTGATTATTCATATAAAAATCAGTAAATGATACAAAATTACCCGCTCCCCCTGCCCTACGAAAGGGGGTATAAGTTAGTATGTTTTCATCAACATATTTTTTATTTACTCCATCCTGGTCATTTTCCGGGTCTCCTAAATTAATTAATTTTCGTCCTCCCATATCCCCAAAATTTCCACCATTACCACCATTAACTTTTTTTAATTCTTCTAATTCCATTTTTATAAATTCATCTTGTTCATCCACATAGGCCTTAGTTGCTGCATCAGTGTCATCCGTTGGTTCCGGTATATTCCTTATAGTTTTCTGTTTCATGTTAATATTTCCTTTAGCATTGTATGTTTTCGCATTCCTAGTATTAAAAGCCTGATTTCTTTCAAGGTCATTTTTTACAGTGTCTAAAGCTGCTGGAGAAACTCCGGCAGCTCCTCCGGCTGCTCCTCCTGCTCCTCCTCCATTAATTAATTTATCATCAACATATTTTTTATTTGCTGCTTCGTCCTCTCTTTGAGGTTCTCCAACTCCATAAAGCCTAAAATTTTGTAAATTTACATTACTATCAACCTTGTAATTAACTCCATCAGAAAATTTATTAATTACATTGTCTTTTACTTTTTTTACTTCATTGTCTACATATCTTTTATTAACTGCTTCTCCGTCTGCTGTTGGGTCTCTTAAACCACCAAGTTTTTTATTACGTAAATATACGTGTTCTTTTGCTTCAAATCCTCCATTTTTTCGAACAAATGCCTGAGCTTCATCAACATACTCGACAGTTGCCACATCAGTAGGTAAATCAGGAAATCCTACATTTTCTATTTTAAAACCTTTCATGTTTATTTTATCTTTTGCTTCAGTACATCATTGTTAAAATTAAAAGGGTTATTAACCTCTAATTCTCTCCTTCTATTTTCTGTTAATGTATCAGTATAAATTTTAGTAGCAGCATCATCATCATCAACAGGCAAGGGGAGACCCTGCAATTTTTTCCCATCCATATTTAAATTTTGTTTTGCTGAATATTCACCCTGTCTATCTCTTTTAAAAAAATTAACTCCTCTTGTTATGTCTACATATCTCCGATTTGCCACATCACCAGGATTTTTAGGGTCTGCCACGTTTATTATTGGCTGCCCTGTCATGTCTATACTCCCGGTAATTTCTCCTCCACCTTTTCCAAGGAAATTATTAACAATGAAAGGAAGAGGAACCGCTTCACTCTCAAGTTCTCTAATTTCTTCTTCTAATTTTCCGAATTTTGTCACTGGATAACTCATTTTTAAATTAATCCTTTTTCTTTTAAATCCATTAAATGAGAAGCAACAGGTTGAATATGAAAACCTTCATTTAATTTTTCAAGTACATGAATACAAAGATGCCCACATATTACAGTTTCGGGGTTTTGTATTTGGTCCGATGTATACAAAATAGGACTTTTTAAATATTTCTGCATTTCAAGAGGAGGAGGCAACCCATAACTATCAAAACAGAACTTATTCTTTTTGTTCCGGTGCCATGCTGTCCAATGTGTTCCGGGTCCATCACTGTCATCCAGGTTTAAAATACCACATTCGTAAATATTAGGTTTTTTAGGCAGTGCATCCCTTGAAAATACTCCCCTCCAACCTTTTAAATGTTTACACATATCCATAATTTCAAAATTGTTTAATGATTTAATAGGTAGACTTCGGACATTTTCAGAAATCTCTAAACCTCCAGCCGTTTGTTCCACTGTTTGTTTTTTCCTGTCCCTTTGTCTTTGTTTCTTTTCTTTCTGTCTTACTGCTTCTTTCCTGACTGCTTCCATACCTAAACTTGCATTTTCTTTTATCCTTGGTTTATTGTCTCCCATCCATTCCATGAACTTAAAACGTGTTTTTTGTAATTCTTCCCTGTAAAATGCTCCTTCAATGTGGTGGCCTTTAGCATCACTTAGATAATATGTTGTTGGTTGTTTCCTGTCATCTATTTCACGAATATTAAAAATTTCTTTTGTCCAATTAGGAGTAAAACCTTTTTCGAATCCTGCCGTTTTTCTTCTTGGTATCCTAACTAAATCACCAACTTTTAAAACTGTTTTTTGTGTTATGTGGTCGGGTCTTGACTTTTTAGGTTGTGCATCTTCATAAAATGTTTTAAATATCTTTTCTTCATTCTTCGGATTACTTGCCTGTTCTGGTGTATATCTATTTTTAAAATTTCTATGTGGTGTATTGTTGTAATTTTTAACTATTTCTTGTAAATGAGGAATATACTCCGTTGTATTGTTTTCCGTCATATACCTACCTATTCTATCTTTTAAAGTTTTAATAAATCTTTCTGCTATTGTAGCTTTATGTTTACCTTCAGTATGATACAAATCAACCCCTTTTAATCTTGTCTTTGCTTCTTTTGCTTTTTCAGGATGTAATATAGGGCAAAACCGATTTAAATGCTGTGTTAATCCTGATTGATTTTTAAAATATTCTTTACAGTGAGGACATTGAAAAGATGTTTTAGGTTTTTCTTCTTCTTTGTCAATCAACCCCGTAAATTCACCCCCTCTATCTGTCCATATTTTTCCCGGTCTTCTGTTTGATGTTTTAAAAATGTCTTCAAATGCCTTTACTACACTATTAACTTTTTTATCTGGCAACTGTCGAACCCATCCATATCGACTAAACACATCAACAACAACCAAGAAAATATTTAAATTATCTGTCTGTTTCTCTGCTGCTGTTTGTCTTTCTCTTTGTTGTTCTTGTTTTAATATTTCTTCTTCTCCTTCAGCTTCACCCACTTTAATTTTTTTGGGCATAAACATTAAATCAGCTGCCCAAGTATCATTTAATTTTTTAACAATCACTCGACGAGTGGGAAAATTTCGACGAGTGGGCCGGTGTAATTCTTCACTTAAAGTTTTTAATGGTTCTACATGCAACTTTTTTTTTTACCATGACCCAAACCAAAACGTTTTTTAGTTGCTATTATAGGAGTGACAAATGTCCGTCCCAATCTTTCCCTTAATGTAGGGTTGTATATGCCTTTAAGTTCTGTTAACATATTAGTATCACATAATTTATTTCTTGTTTCAGTATCAGTATGTTTTAAATAACATATGTCGTGACCCATACATACATTATCCACCCTATTAATAGGTTTACTCCATTCTTTAGGTGTTAAATCAGGATTTAAACGTTTATCTAGTTTTGTCCCAGGTCCACAAAAATTATAACCAGGTAGATGCATTTCAACAGGGAGATTATTAATAAATCTGTTTATTATCCCCTTTCCTTTCTTTGTTGTTCCTTTCTTTGTTGTTCCTGCTGTAAATTGTGCTTTTTTCCCTCCACAAATAGAACAAGAACCTTTTAAAACTGGTCTTCGGTTTTTCGTAGTCTCCTGTTTTAAGTTTTCTGTATTTGTCTTTTTTCGACATTTAACACAATATATTAAACTCATTTTTTAATTTTAGATAAAATTTTTTAAATAAAAAGATTATGGAAATAAAAAATTATAGTTGTAATTTAAACAAGACAAAAAGGAAGAATAGCCCAATGTTGCCCCGTAGTATTAGAGGATTAATAATAGGTGAGTCTGGATGTGGAAAGACTACGATACTTTTAAACTTACTCTTAAGACCTGGTTGGTTGGATTATGATCATTTGTATATATTTGGTAAGTCAATGAAACAACAACCTGAATATATACTTTTACGTGAAGCTCTAGAGTTTGGACTTTCCAAAGAAGCTATTAATAAAATTTTTGAGAATATGGAAGAAATAGAAAGTAGAGATATACCTAAAAAAGAACTGTTTGAACAGATTAAACAAGAAGAAAAGAAGAAAGGGACAAAAATAACACCTTGTTTTAATGAAACTGATGACGAAGTTCCAGACCCAAGAGATTTAAACAGTAATAATAAAAATTTAATGATATTCGACGATTTGTTAAAAGAAAAACAGGATATACCTGAGAAATACTATACAAGGGGTAGGCATAGTAATACAGACTGTTTTATTTTTGAGTAACATTAATTTTTCGTCTGAAAAAGTTTCCAATTTATGCAAGACTAAACCTTTGTCGTTTGGTTAAGAGTTAGTGCGTTTTTATTAAGTGAAACGTCGGGGTGATGTCATAGTTCTATTGTCGATTGCATCGTCGTTGTATTTGCCACAGTCGATGAAAAACATATGACATTTCCTCTTTTTTCTCTTTTAACCCTTTACCAGACGACAAAACTTTAGCATTGTCCAAAATGAAAGCATTTGCAGACGACAATTTCAATGTGGCTCAAGTGGTGCAGTGTTTCTTTGATAGGGTAGAAAAGATTGTGGGAAAAGGAGAAAATGCTGGTTGCCAGCATTTTCTCCTTTTCCCACAATGTTTTCAAAAGGCTTCTTTCCCAGGGTCGTTAAAAGTCGGGATTGTGTGGTAAAGGATTAACTGAAAATATCTTCTTCAAAGTTGTTAAGTATCAAAATGGGACCAATCTTTGAAGGTCAGATGGCCCGACTGATTGATTGCTTGTATGGTATTTGACGCCGTTTTCAACATTATTTCAGTTATATCGCGGCGGCCAGTGCACCTATTCATGCTTTCCCCGTGTTTCTTCTACCAGTGCTTCGCAAAATTTTCTTCAAAAGCCACCGGCTGCTTTCCCACATAACCATCATCAAAATAATGATCAGGGGTGAGAGAGGGATGAATCCTGTCGTAATGACTATCATCAATCATCAGAAAGAAATTGACCGAGCAGCGACCAGGGGTAATCAAGTTCTGTGCTCTAATGAATGCGGTTCTGGGGCTCGGCGGCAGTTAACCCGAACAATATCTTTGAAACAATTATGCCCCTTTAGCGACTTAGAATTCCAACGGCGACTACAGCCGAGCCTTGGTTCCTTACAAGTTTACAAGTTTTACAAGTTTTATTAATACTGTCAGCACATTTACATTTATGTGATTTGAGGTAACAACAAAATATGCGATTAATACGAGGCTGTATGGTATATCAACAACAAGATATACGAGGAATAGGAAAACAAACATTGTACATACATACGTGAACAGAGTGAGGGGAGGAAAGACTAGTGGAAACATCTATACCCGCAGGTGGTGCTCTTGGTATGGATTGTTTTGTTCCGAGTTAAGAGGTGCTCTGGCAAAAGGGTGTCCCGTGCATTTTCGTGTTACACTACACTAAGCAAGTCATCACATAATTAGGGATCCATAAAATCAATTTTGTCTGACAAGTGAGTAAATCATGAGGTAGAATGGTCCTTTGACATGCAGAAGGTTTTAAAACATCAAAAAGTATCGACGTAGGTCAGCCTGCGCAGGCTGACCTGTGTCGGCACTTTTTGCAAATGCATTAAATTCCCTTTACACAGGATGATGGTTCTTTAAGTTTACGTGCAAGGAAGTTAGATAACTGCAGTAATGTACAATGATTAGTATATCAAAGGTTACCCCGCTTGTATATGTCCTCCTTTGAATGATCTCAACTGTTCATCAAAAATTATTATATTGTTTTGATTCTAAATTCAACAACTTAGCTTCTGATTGGCTGAGATGTTCTCTCCTTCTGTTTAACACTTTACCACACAATCCCGAGTTTTAAAGACCCTTAGAAAGAAAGCTTTTGAAAACATTGTGGGAAAAGGAGAAAATTCTAGTCATCAGCATTTTCTCCGGTTATCAGCACCTTCTCCTTTTCCCACAACGTTTTCTACCCCGCCTCCCTCCCGCCGCGAAGGCAAATCACACTATTTGAATAAAATTGAATTTTTCGTCTTCAAGTACTTTCAATTTGGACAAGTCTATCTTTTTTCGTTTTGTCAGAGTTAAAGACATAGATACGTACGTATTAGAGATAAATCTAAGAGACAGATAAAAAAGAAACACAAATAACAATAAAAATAGTGCAAAATTTATTTATTCCTTAGACACTGGAAACATAAATTAATCAAAGGACTCAAAGTCCTGGAAAGCAGATTTGTGGAGTGGCATAAAGCTGTAATATGTTTCAATAAAAAAAAATAACATCACAAGCAACACATGTGAAATCATTTTAAAATGGAGTTAGCAAGGGCAGGGAAAGTCAAAATTGTTCTGCCCAGCGGGCAACCGGCTTTCTATTACTGTTTAAGGAGTGGTTAATTTGATCTGCAAATCTTATGCAGTTTTTTGCTGGTCGTAGATTTCGGAATAAATATGTATACATGTGTAGAACAGTATATACGATACTGACAAAAGCGAGGTTGAGGTGTATTAGCTAAAATTGAAAGTAGAATGAGTGCAAGCCTGAATGACAGTATATTTGGTTCGGGTTGAACCGATATCATAGTACAGTGTGAGCGCGCATGCGTCGTTACTGATAATGTATTTGCTTCCGGTCAGAACGATCACAGTAAGCGGATTTGCTGTACAAATCCGCTAAAAACCTTTGTTTTAAAACTCGATACCATTTTTGAATGGTAGTTACCGAGGCAAGGGGTGTGTTTATATTGTGTCACCCCTATTGAAAGGGTCATTTCCGATGTCGGACTTACGAGACATCGTCCGATTTACACATTTGTCTCCTATAACAGGTACCAGGCGGCTAGGCAATCTGTAACCAGTATTTTAATAAGCTGGCGACTCACCAACAAAAAGCATTAGAACAACACCCGTCCACACCGGTACTTGCACCTTTGATATCTAGAAAGATAAAAGAAAAGAATTTTCAGTAATTGCGTTTCAATTTCTTTTTATTTCAGTTCTTTCATTTAAACATAACATATAGGACCCGAGAGATTCTAAAAGGAATTTTTATGAATCAATACTTATTTAAAAGATGGTTTAACGCATCTGCGAAAGATATCGAGCTATGTCAGCCTAGGCTGACTTGGGTGGACACAATGTGCTATTAATAAATTTTATTTTCTGCAAATAAAAGGACCACTAGTACTCTACCCTATACTTCGGCAAGTTTTAGACAAAATGGATTATCGTTATGCGACGACTTGCTTTGTATAATTCATTAGGAAGATGTATCAAACCCACTTGTTTTAGAGTGCAGTTCATTCATTATGTATTGCATATCTACTACAGCTAGATATAACAGGGAATTGACATCTTGTGGTTTTATTTTGCTTCAGTTGTTAGAGTCATTGTATATAAGTATAATTATTACGGTTGTTTGAAAAATGTATTAGTTTTGTTGTAATTTTTAACCCTTAGGCTGCAAAGCGGGGCTCGCTGACCTTTTGCGGACAGTGTAGATCAAAGATCAGACTGCAAGTTTTGTGCAGTCTGATCTTTGATCGACACTGTCCGATAAGGAGAGATTTTTCTCAGAAAAATAAGCTTGAAATACCATTAATCTGGTTTTCACTATCGGCTTGAAAATGTTATGTTAACACTTAGACTGCTGAGTAAATGAAAGCCAAACTTCTACTCAATACTAAAATCCAAAACATTGCGGTTTCAAAGTTGATTTCACGGGAAAGAAAATACCGTATAGGACTGTGTAGATCAAAGATCAGACTGCACGTTCTGTGCAGTCTGATCTTGATCTACACTGTCCGCAAAAGGTCAGTGGGTCGCGATCAGCAGCTTAGGGGTTAGTTATTTAGCAGGATAAGGGTTACGATAATACATTAAAACATGTAGGTATAAACTCTACCATGTCATTTGCATGTCAGCGATTACAGGTAGATAAATCGTTCAGTTTGATAGATAGCGACCATACACATTCGCCAGTCAAGGCCAAAGCTCCAAAACTTAAGAAAATGTGCAGTCTGATCTCTGATGTACATCGTATGCTTTTAGTCATGCTTTTTAGATAGAGCATCATTCTAAATTGTGGCGGACTGTACTTTCGAAGGCCAATTTCAAGCCGAGAGAGTTAGATTTGTATCAACATGGACGCTCATTTGTGCTTGAAAAAAACACACACACACACACACACACACACACAGAGTGATCACAGGTGCGTAACCAGGAATGGAGTAAGCGTCCTGCGTGGCTCAGTGGTAAAGTGTAGGTCTCGTAACCTGGAGGCCAGGGGTTCGTGCCAAACTGGATCCACCGGAATTTGCGTGGGAGTGTCCTTGGACCATACACTTTAGAGCCCTAGCCTAATACTGGTGGAACCCAGAAAATGCATAAATATGTGAGCTGTCGCCGTAATGATAAAAGGGGCGATCAAGTAATAGGAATGTAGTAAAGATGGAGCCAATCTATTCTAAATTTTCTTCTCTCTTTGTGTTTTCTTTCTATCTTCCGTCGTTTTTCCTTCATCAAAATAGATGTTAGCACCTCATACAGCCAAGTGCAACTTAGTCAACTTTTTAAGACAATGTACATCAAGATCAGACTACAATTTTGAGGACACGATCAAGATCAGACTGTACAGAACGTGATCTTTGATTTATATTGTCCTCTATCTAGTTTTTATTTTCTGGCAAAACCATTTTTGAAACTGAGATGATCTGGTATCTTTTCCTGTTTGAGAAAGAGCATTTCGTTTATTTTATTCTTTGATGGTTCATGTTAACCCTTGAGCTGCTGAGCGCGACTTGGTGCACTTTTGCGGACAGTGCCGATCAAGATCAGACTGCACAAAACGTGATGTCTAATCTTTGATCTACACTGTCCAATACAGTAGTTCCTTTCAGTTGAGATCGTCTTTTAACCCATAGGCTGCTAAGCGCGACTCACTGTCTTTTTGTGGACAGCGTAGATCAAGATCAGACTGCACAGAATGTGCAGTCTGTCCTTGGATCTACACTGTCCGATAGGGAAACATCTTTCCTCCAAAAATACCTTTGAAATAGAAAAAGTTTAGTTTTTACTATAGACTTGAAAGTTTCACTTCTTTTATTTAGCAGGATAAGGGTGAAATCGCAATATTTTGGTCTTTATTTTTGTGTGGAAATTTTGGCGCCATTCATTTAGCAGCTTTAGGGTTGAAAGCGTGGGCTCCCGGGCTTCCGCCCGGCTACATACCTGGATCATGCGAGTGATGAATTTTGTATATCCAGACAACAGCAAGCAGACGTATGATAGTTACTTGTACTGATGTCCTATAAACCAAGAAGACACAAAGATTTCTGTCACGCAACTTTTACAGAGATGTATGCTCATAAAACGTGGAACTGGGATTTTATAACATTTGTGCGGACTTTACGACAAAATCCTCTGATGAATTCCCCAAACCTTCATTAGCATATTTACCAATAACATGAGCTTGTCGTATGAATCTTTTTTTTTTTGTTTGTTTGTCTGATACTTCTTGTCATTCGTTATCACATGCTGGAGCATGTGACACAGTAACAAAAGTCTCACGTTGTAATTTAGATACAGTGAAAACTGCCATTTTGAAAAGATATGGTCTATATTCATAACCCATTCTTCGTCACAATCTAGATTAAGAAAGTGATGGAATTTCAGACTGGCTAAAAATTTGGTCAAGCCGTCAGACATTGTATTACTGTCAGATTCAGAAAAAATCTTTGAGAATTAGCCTGAAAACGTTTTTGAGATGGTTGGACCCTGATCTTTGAACTTTAGCTGTTAGATATTTTGCCACATCTGCAGGTCAAGGAAACCTTAGAATCGAGCTATACTCGGGCTTTTCTCCTTTTACCGGCTGAAAATGTTGAATTACTTTGCCTCTTATTCCTCTAACAAAAACCCTATATTCTATCGTGTCTTGTAAGGAAGACTATTTGAAACATGACAGGAAGAGGATCCTTTTCCATAAATGGATACTACTCCATCTTGAGAAATAGTTTAACCCTAAGGCTGCCGACCGCGACTCAAAGATATATTGCAGACAGTGTAGATCAAGATCAGACTGCACGATACGTGCAGTCTCATCTTAGATCTACACTGTCCGTTAAGGAGATATTTTCCCCCAAAAAATAACTTTTCGATAACAACATTTCGGTTTTTACTATTGGTTTGATAGTTTCATTTGAATTAGTTAGCGGGTTCAGGGTTAAATCAGGGGCTGTATTCACTATTATTCTTCAAGATTTTCCAAGTTTGAAAGTAACACACCTTCTGATTGGCTAAACCAAATGGTTTAGCCTATCAGAAGGTGTGTTACTTTCAAAGTTGGAAAATTCTGGGGAACAAGACCAAGAATGTTCTTAAGAATGGTTGGTGAATACAGATCCAGGTATCAACACGAGGAAGCTCGAAGTTTGACACATGGGAAGCTTTCGTCTTATTTATAACCAAATCTCGAATATAGTAAAATGATTTTGTGAAGTTTACACAGGCTTAGCAGTTTGACGGTCGGCTTTACGGACATTGCCATCTGATGTTATTATTACCGGATAAGCCATTGACATCAAGGCGATAACCTCTCGAAAAGAAGTTTGGTTTTGTCCTACATCTTCATCTGTTGTTCTTGCTGCTGCTGTTGACTGCTGGCACATTTATAGACACGTGAAAATACAACTGAACCATGGTCTGTCAAAAAGGGAGCTTATTGCATCTGTGAAAAGTTTCGACCCACATCAGCCTGCGCAGTCCGCGCAGGCTGACCTGGGCCGAAACGTTTCGCTATTGGTCAATTTTCTGTGCGTCCGAGGAGCAGTATATCTCATGATTCAGTGGGGTTGAGATATGGATCTATAATACGTGATGACTTGCTTGGTATCATGCATCACGGAGATGCATTAAGCCCCTTATTGTCAGAGCATGGCTCAAATATTTTTAACCCTTAAGCTGCCAAATTAATGAAATGATAATTTCCGCTTAATGGTAAAAACCAAATATTGCGATTTCAAAGTTGATTTCGCCAGAAATGGGACAATGTAGATCCAAGATCAGACTGCACGTTTTGTGCAGTCTGATCTTGATCTACACTGTCCGCAAAAGCGCACCGAGTCACGATTACCAGCCTAATGGTTATGCCTAATTTATGTGCGACGGAAACACTATACTCGCACGTGGAAACCATGTGATTGGTGAACTACATTGAGTCTTGCAAACAAGAACTCGAAAAAAACCCTATAAAGCTCGAAACACTTTTGCCCACTGTAACAACATTAAGACGCCGTTTGCCTGCATTCAGGCGTGTAAAAAGGAAACGCTCGGCAAAAATAGGAAAGTCCCAAATCAAAATTCCAAAGTAAAATCCCAAACTTTATTTTCTCTCTTTTAGGAATCTCTCTTGTTCCCCATGAATCAATCATTGGCTAAACGTTATTGCTCTGTTAAAGGCCGCCCATAAATCCATCAACCCGCTCACAGAAAACACCTTGCGTAATTGCTTTCTTTGCCTAGCTATGCTATTTAGAAATAAGATAAGTTTATCTCCTTAAGACTGCTTTAAGTTTATATTACCGATTCCTGTCCTTGCATTTGATGGTGCCATGATAAGGTGCTTATACTGTTTTCTTTTTCACTTGATGTCTTCGATTTTCCAATTCATCACCAGGCAGAACACCATCCAATCACTAATGGTAGAAGGAGAGACAGGATAGGTTGGCTGTTGCATTTATACGACTGAATTTCTATTGAGACACAAATCTTTGCTCAAACGAATAGTCGTTTTCACCGCAATAGTTGTGAAAAAGAATTTATTCAGGCGCGTTAAAAACTTCAAAAAATCACAACCCTTCAGTGCAGGTCCCAGCCTCTTGTTTCGTAAAATAGGTCCTTGATAAATGTAAAATGCCATCTCTATGTAAAATCGAAAGTAATATGCACTAAAATGAATAAATTCGGTGAAACTTTCCCCCACCGTACCTTTTGCGGTAAATATTAGAATGTTTTTCTTTGTAAATTGAAAATGACGATTCGTCTCGATTTGCCATCAACATGTTAAATCGATTTTGCTGTCGGACCTCGGACAACGGTTAAAATCGTCCTATGGAAATATCAATTTTGATCTTGATATTAAACTCGCAAACCTGTCACCGGTTTTTGTAAGGTATTTTGTGAAAGATTGAAACAAATCGGTGAAAACGTGGAATCATTCGTGGAGAATGTCTGCCTTTTTAGAGTCAAGCACACGTTGAAGAAAACAGCCAGTGGCTTACAAGGAAAATAATACCATATCCTTGATTTTGGGGTTGCTAGGGCACACACAACCCTCCCTGATCACGTGGACAGACCAGGCGATGTCACACCCTGGACTTTTTCCCATCAAAATCTAGACATCGACGAACAAGTAATTTTTTCTCGACGTCTTATGAACTTTTATAGGGTTTCTCTATGTGTCAGCTTTCTGGTCACCATTAGATCTGCTGAGTTACCAATGCTGTTACTGCAATAGGAATATACAGTATATAGATAAGAACTGAAATGGATGGACATTAAGGAGCGCCATGACATTTAAATTACTGGCTTAAAATTAAAAAAGAGAGCAAAACAGGCATTATGGTGAGAAAAATCAGCTAAGGTCTCCTAAAACTCGATATTTTGTAAAAAAAAAATCCTATATATAATATAAAGATTACGATGAAAATGTGGAAAAAGAACACTTTTTCGACATAATTTTTCCCTTCACCACACTGTTTTCAAAAGCGACTCGCTGCTCCTCTGCAGGAGGCAATAAGTTGTAAGAAACTCTACTTAGCCTTTTTGAACGCCCCTTTTTTACACCAGCAAAGTGTTTGTAATGACGCTCATGGAAGTAGATAAAACTCATTTGTCTGGCCGTCTTGTCAACCAACTAATGCGTATTCGGAACCATTTCTTGGAAATATCCTTAGAGCTTTGCCTCTTAACCCTTCACCAAACAATCCCGTGTTTTAAAGATACTGATGAGGAAAAAAATGGAAAACATTGTGGGGGAAAAAGAGAAAATGCTGGCAACCAGCATTTTCTCGTTTTTCCACAAAGTTTTCGACTCTCATAAAGACAACTTCCATCATTTAGAGCAACATCCAATTTGTCGTCTGCAAATGCTTTGAATTTGGATGAGTCTATCACTTGTATTTCTTGTCTGGTAAAGTGTTAAATGTCAAATCCCCATAAAGACGCTCTTTTCTATTGATTTTCCGTCTTATTGCAGAGAGAAAATGTACGCAAACCCTTTAGACATGTCTGATTTCCAAGAAAATCTGGTTTATTATCTACTGTTGGTTAACAATTTATAGATTAGACGCTAGTTGATTTGCATGGACAAATTAGATCGAGATCAGATTGGATGAAGCGAGAAAAGTCGATTGAAGAACACAGGCTGTGCGTAATTTTGTGCTTTGAATAAAGTTGGAACTTGGCTGCCTGTCTACAGGCAGGCAGGCAGATGGAACGGATGGACGAACAGACAGACTGATAGATAAATTTGTGAGAGAGTGATTGGGTGTGTGTCTGGTTGGTGGATGAATAGAGAGAAAGAGAGAGGGGGATTAGATACTTGTTAAATAGTGTAAATAAGTATAGAAAAATATGATGTGAGGTTTGTAAACACGGGTGTCCTGAAGGGGCCTATCCTTGTGAAAGCGGCCTTAAACGAAGCGTTTTCTTAAGCTTTAGCATTGATAGATGATCATGTGGCATGAAGAGAATTATCCTCTGTATAAACGTTTGTTTAAATGAAAAATGTCTACTGTTAAAATGAAGTGAAATGCAAAAATATTAAGACGTTATTAGGGGAAAATTGCTATTTTTGCCTTGATTTCGTCTAATTTTCCTTTTACTATTTTTTTTTTTTTTTTACAGTTTATTCATTTGAGCCATACTCTGTGAAGTAGGGGTTTAATTCCTCTGCAAAAAATCATCGATTCAGGTCAGCCTGCGCAATACGTGCAGACTAACTTGGATCGAAACTTTTTTGCTTTGGTAAATTTTCTGCAACTCAAAGGACCGGTTCACCTTATGATTCAGTTGTTAAACAAACTTAATTTTATAAATTAAGAATTATGCGATGCCTTGCTGATAATGCATCACGAAGATGCACTAAGCCCCATTTTGCCAAAGAATGGCTCATTTATTTTTCACCATGATTATCAACGAAGGCTTACCGAAAACGGTTGTTTTTTGCGTGCTGATAAGTGTACAGAATCTTTGCAAAGGTTAACTTAGATGTTCACGACGCTGCAACAATCATGGCTTCAGTGTTGGAATAAAGTCCAGAATGCTAAGAGAAAGAGAAACCCTAAAAATTCAACAGACACCAAGAAACAATAATATGACGTTCGTTGACATTTTGAGTTTGATGGGAAATCAATCCTGGATGCGACCAAAATAGCCTGTCCACGTGATCACGAGGGTTGCATACCGCCTGACAACTCAATCATATTTGGTATAACACAGAACTGATTGAAACGGGGTCAATATCCATGGGTGCGCGTACGATTTTGGGGTTGATTTTGCGAGACGATTTGGCCTGCTGCGATGTTGCCTAGGACAAATTGACAAGCAAGAATTTTTAGGTAGGATATTTTGTCCAAGTTATATTTCCCAACAATTGTATCCTTCTTGTTATACTCGTGTTGATAACTGACAAACAG
Source organism: Tridacna gigas (assembly GCA_945859785.2). Classification (NCBI taxonomy): domain Eukaryota; kingdom Metazoa; phylum Mollusca; class Bivalvia; order Cardiida; family Cardiidae; genus Tridacna; species Tridacna gigas. The sequence goes on from OX244030.2 coordinate 28,310,616, forward strand.
CTGCTGGACATATTAATTATTATGAGTAAATTGCACAACGTTAGCGGCGCATTATTTTGCAACAGTGGGAGACAGTGGTGTATAGGTAAAGCGTCGGCTTCACATTTCTCATTATTATTTCTATTTGAAAATTTCGGTTTTCAACAGTATGCAAAACAATGGGGAAAAAGAAGCAGTTTCTGGCGAGGTTACTTTTCATCATTTCTCTTCATAATGAACTACAAAAGAGTTAAAATTTTCATATCCCAGTGCTTCTGACGCCGTTTATCTTTTTTAAAAGATATATTTTGTTTTAATTTCTATCACTGTCTAACAGAGATATCTTTAACAGAGATGTTCAAAATAGGTCTACGATCGGAAAACTGCTCTTTAGTATGTCAGGTCCTTCATAATGTCAACTCTCTCTAGAAGAAGCTTCATGAAGGTGTCTTAAATAATTTTCAGTTTTTGAAAGGATGGAGGGCAGACTGAATGGAAGGAGGATAGATGGATGGACTTATGAACGGACTCTGGACTAACTGTGGATGGACGATGGGCAAGTCTAAATTCCCTCCAAATAAACCGACGAATAAGCACATTCAAGATCTTTGCCATTTGTTTCTCTGATTTCTTTATTATAGGGGAGGGGATGGAGGATTTACATCTTTGTTTTCGAAGTCAAAGATACCTTTGAAGTGATGTCAACAAAAAGATTTAATCTCTTAATCGTTTACTAAACAAGCACGTGTCTAACGACTTTGAGAATGAAGGCTGTCGGAAAACTTGTGGAAAAGGGAGAAAATGCCTGTAAATAGCATTTTCGTCTTTCTCTCGTAATGCTTTCGGTTCTTTGAATGACATATCCTATTAGTTGAGCCGCCTTGAACTTGTCGACTGCCGTTTTATAAAGAAATGAGCACGGCTTTAGTGCATGAAAAATTAACTGCTCACCATACGACAAAGTTTTAGAATGGTCTAAACTGAAAGCATTTGTAGACGACAAACCAAATGTTACAGACATTAGAAATTTTTTCCTCAAAAGGGTAAAAAGAAAACAGTGTGGGAAAAGGAGAAAATGCTGGTTAACCAGCATTTTCTCCTATTCCCAGTGGTTTCAAAAGCCCTTTTCCTTGGGGGGGGGGGGGGGGGGGGGATCGTTAAAAATCAGTATTGTGTAGTTAACGGTTAAAAGGTTACTTAGGTTGCACAGGTCATCAGATGTCTTTGGAAAACAAGTGGAAATAACAAAGCGAATGACTTTAATACAAGCCCATAGCATGTAACTAGGCATCAAAATCATACTGCGCAGAAAAATAAGACTGATCTTGGATTTACACCATTCACTACTTGGCAGCGTACCATGCTTTTTGAATCATACACATAAACGCCAATATTATATCCAGAGTAACATATGCTGGCAGAAAGTATCCATTGTACTTACTTATGTAGCATGTTCAGCATGTTCGAAAAGGAACTGAGCTTTCTCCGTCCTACATATTGAGCTTTCTCCGTCCTACATTCTAGCATCAACAAGCCATGCAAGGTCGTTGATAATTTTTGCATTGAAACAGTTGTTAGCACTCAATCTACACAAGCAAACCTTTATACATATTGGTCTGGATAGTCCACTTTCTTCACCTTATAGAAGAACATTTATCAAAACTTCGTTGCAAAAGGAAATAAATTCTCATGTCAAGCAATTTTTTTCATTTGTCATAAAGTTTTCACGTGTATTCATTAATGAGCCACATGATCAGGCGGCTTAATGCATCTGAAAAACGTATCGATCAGGTCACAGAGGCTGACCTAGGCCATTTTCTTTTTGCTTTCGTTCAGTTTTCTGCATGTCCAAAGATCATTCTACCTCAGGAATTAGACATTTGTTAGAGAAACGGATTTTATGATCCATAACTATGAGATGACTTGCACGGTATGATGCATCGCCGAGACGCATTAAGCCCCATTTTGCCAGAGCATGGTTCGTTTATATTATACAATAACTTAACCCTTTATCAAACAGTCTCGACCTTAGGAAAGAAGCCTTTTGAAAACATTGTGGGCAAAGGAGAAAATGCTGGTAACCAGCATTTTCTTCTTTTCCCACAATGTTTTCTACCCTATCAAAGAAAACTGCACCGTTTTGAGCCACATTGAAATTGTCGTCTGCAAATGCTTTCAGTTTGGACAAGGCTAAAGTTTTGTGGTCTGGTAAGGGGTTAAAATGATTTTCTATGCTGTATAACGAAATTAGTGAAAGTTGACAGCTGTAAATTTGTTTCAAGACGTAATGGGTTTCATTAAGAAATCTTGAAGATCATTGACTTTTAACATAATGTGTAGGTTTGATCGTTGAGGGCACCTTTAGATGCTTTTTCCAGGCAGTGAAGATCAAAATCGCATATCATAAAACCTAAAGTTAATCACATCACATAAAACCTACAGTTCACCACATATCATAAAACCTACATTTAATCTCATATCATAAAACCTACAGTATTACCCACATGGCATAAAACCTACAGTTCTATCATGCTAAAAAGGGTAACATAAGACTGGTGGAATGTCCCAGCTTTAATTCCTTATAGGACTTTAATACTAAATTTTAATAATACTTTAACACTTTAATACTAAAGATGAATCTTTTTACAGGCCGGTATTACTTTTCACACAGAAAGTTGACAGAAAGTGACACTACACACAGAAAAGTGAACCTTTTTGTGAATGAACTTTATACATTTTACACAGAGAGGTGACAATTTTCATACGGAAACTTGACTTTTCAGGAGATAAGCAACCCTCTATTATCACGTGGACAGGACATGTGACTTTGCTCTGTGGATTTTCGTATTTACTATCAAAATCAAAATGTCACTGAACGAAATTTTTTCTTGAGGTCTGATAAACTGTTGTAGGGTTTCTCTGTCTCTTTCAACACTATGGACTTTACTCCAACACTGATACCACCATTGCTGATCATCTGAATCAACACTTGCAGAGAATTTAGCCAATACCAGCATGCACACACTCACACTCTCTTTTCAGTGAGCTTTCAATGATGATCATAATGAAAAATAAATAGCCAAAGTAAAGGAAATCTTGATAGAAATAGCGATTCTCCCATTTTAGCGACAAAAATTTGTTATAGTAGCAGACCTATTTCTTCAGAAAGCAGTTCATTAATTCTCTTCATTCTTTCATGGTCATCCAGAAGGCGTTCCAAGGCGGCGACATTATCTTGCCACCTAGCACATTCTGGATACAGAACCGGGCTACTTTTCAAGACGGCAATCGATGCAGCGAATTTCAAAATAAGAATTTAATACGTTTACTCACTAAAACGCTACCTGGTACGATTCATCCAGCCATGATAACTAAGCTAGCATATATAACCTATGCACAGTTATTTACATATACAGCACCTCTAAGCTCCGGAAATAGCCTAGGTATAAGCCCAGCATGGCGGGAACATTATTTTCGTTGTCAGTCTTTTGCACAAATCACAGTTTTCGCCATGTCTATATTTAAAAAATATATACAGAGATTTTGCAAAAACAGTAGTATTTCATAAAATTATTTTTCCCGTTTATAATTATAGTATTTTCAAGAAATGAGTAGCAAAAATATGCCTTGATTTTTCCACAAACGCATTAATTATGACCATTTTCCGATTGTTATTTTTAGCGACATTTTATGCACCGCGTATTAATATTTATCAAAAAAGTGTAGTGATGCGTCATAGCAGACATGTCTTTCTTCGAAGAACATGAAATGTGTATACAGCGAGACGGCGAACAAAACTAGCAGAAAGATTATCGACCGTTGTCGGTCCCAAATTGTGGAACAATCTACTCAATTGTCTCAAAGACATTAAGTCAGAAGCCAACTTTAGATCAAAAGCGAAAACACATTTGTTTAGTTGTTCCATAAACATTATCTGTACCCTTGTTAAATACAAAACATATGAAATGACATATACTTAAACTAATATATGTTTTGTAACTAAATGTGAGTGAGGTACTTGTTAAGCGCAATAGAATATGGTTCGTAATTTTTGCGCAATATAAATGCCATGCATTTGTATTTCTACTTGTGATAAAGCATGGGAAAAGACACAGGAAAATGTACATGTTTTTTTATGACTCTCATCATCATCGGTTCTTACAGGGACATGCAGGTTACATATGTCGCATCTCAGAATTGTTTTGTGTTATGCATAACAAGTTGATCATAACTATTGTTTGTGGGTTTAAAAAGTGTGTCTTCACATAAGCAAATTTAAACCGAAGAAAAGGACTATATATTCTTCGTATTATTACTGGAATCCAAACTTTATGTCGCTAACTTTTCTTAGTATAATCAGAGTTTCATTGAGTTTGTTAACCATATATAAATGCGAAAACATCCACAATTCTGTGCCAACGCTTGTCAGTGTGTGATTTATTCCTTGCCTTTTTTTTTTTGCGCCATTGATTCCCTTTTCAGGATAGTGTACATGTACATAAAAATTAGATTTCACGGAACGTACAGTCTAGGCCTGTACTCAATACTATTTTTCTTGCAACTAAAATCTAATTTTGGAAAGGAACACAATTTCACATAAAACCATATTCCTTAAGCTCCAGTCTCACTCTCCCGGGTTAACAACCCCTGTAAGTCCCGGCAATGCTACATTTACGCCATGTTCCCAGCGACCACGGCAGACCCTTTGTCCGAAACGTATTGTGTTGTGACTTTTTGGTAGTTTTTGTCTCCATTTACCAAGTTCAGTAAGGTCTAGCTAGGTTTCTTTACGGTACCTCACGGTGTCCCTGACAAGCCGCGGAGGGAACGGGTTGCTCAGTTCCACGGTGTCCAAAGCTCAACCTGCGTTTTTACACGGATGCGACTTCGTTCCATCCTAGTCCGTCAAGTTTCTGTAGTCCTCTCACATTCCTAACGTTCATATCAAGGTCTAGCATGTTTCTTCATGTTATGTCAAGGTTTTCGAGGGATGGAACGTGGTGGACGGGTATTTTTGGAGATTGTTAGTGTCCACGGTATAAAGGTAGGCCTCCCAGGCAATAATTATAAAAGTAATTGCAGTTAAAGCTTTCGCCTTGTCAACATGGCATGCAAAGACGGAGAAGATTGTGTTTTTGTATATGTGCTTGGTGCATACATGCAATCTTTGTCTTAGAAAGATAGAGAAAACAGCAGAGGCACAATGCCACATTGCAATAGGCAAGACTTACGAGAAGAAGAAGGACGAGAAAAACAAGATCCATGTTGGTGCGAAAATGCATATAGAAAAAAGGAAGGAACACCTCGGCTACTGCTCAACCGTGAATTCCCATCAGAGAGTTTTGCACTGAAGATATCAACACATTTCAGAGCTATCTAAGAATGCCTCCAGAGCTCCTTTAAGAAAATCCTGGAAAGGGTAACACCAGTCATCGAGCGACTGGACATGAGGTACTGCTTTGCGGGAGAACCGTGTAGAAACGCAAGAAAACCTAATAAAACTTGAAAGAACCGTGAGATACCGGTGAAAACAGTGCTTCCGAGTCCCAGCACGGATCGTCTCTGAGTATTTTTGCGGCTTATTACGTGCTGTTAATATTATTACGTGCTGGTAAGTTCTCTTTCGATCGACCCGATCCACTACGGTCTGTTAGGTCTCTCATCTGCACCGGGACTGCCGTTGCACAATTTTTGATAGTTTTAAAAACCTGGCACGGCAACCACGGCAATCACGGTCTGTCAGATTTGTTTATCCCTTTCCTCTGCGTTTACTGACGTCATTTCCGTTTTGTCCACGATTTTCCGAAACGTGTCTGCCGTGGCCGGCGGGAACATGGTCGTATAGGTGATCCGGAGAAATCATTTGAACAGACTTAGCGGTACCGTGATAATCCGTGAAGATTCTGCATGAACCGGCAACCAGCCCTGGATGTTTTGAATTGTTTAATGCAATCGGTGATCACCGGGGATCACAGGGCAGATGCCAAGAACAGGCTCAATTCTTGGAACTCCGGGAAAAAAACCGGCACTTCCGGGGTTATGCCGGGTCTCAACTGTTTCTCTATCATGAAAAACCGAAGCGTTCCGGCTGGATTCGGATTTTTGTGAACACCAGCTTCTTTTTCGAGTGTCAAATGCTGGGGAATATAGGTTTTGCACTCAGCTTTACCCTTCTGTCTGTCTGTCCATCTTTCTGCCCAAAACATTTTTTTGTGGCTTCTTGCCTTTCAAAGGTTTTCATAGGTAAATACTAACCTCAATAAGTGAGCTATGCTCTGGCAAAAGGGGGCTTCTGCATCTGCGTCAGCAAGTCATCACATTATTATAGATCCATAAAATCTATTTCGTCTGAAAACTGATTGAAGCACGAGGTAGTCTTGTCGTTTGATATGCAGAAAATTGACCAATAGCGGAAAGTTTCGGCTCAGGTCAGCCTGCGCAGACCCGGATCGATATTTCTCGCAGATGCATTAAGCCCCATTTTCACAGAGCATGGATCATGTTTTTTTTTTTTTTTTTTTTTTTTTCTTAAATGGTAGGGGATAAAGTTGTCCTCAAATTTTCCTCTTGTTGAAAAGGCAGGTGATCGATACATGGTCATCATGGTTTTTTGTTTCTTGTGGCTTCATAATCTCATGAGTCCTTTCAAAGATTTTCATATGGCAAATGTTTGGGGGATATAGCTTGGCCTGTATTCACCAACCATTCTTAAGAACGTTCTTAGTCTTGTTCTGCTGAATGGCTAAACCATTTGATTTAACCAATCAGAGGTTGTGCTACTTTCCAAATTCAGAAAATCTTGGAGAATAAGAATGCTCTTGAGAATTGTTTGGTGAATACAGACCATGGCCTCAAATTGTCATCTTGTTTAAATGGCTGTCGAGTGATACTGGGCCATTACGACGTTTTTTTTTTTTTTGTGGTTTCATGTCTCCTGAGTCCTTTAGATTGTCATGGGGTTAATGTTAACCCCAATATGGATTTAAAAATGGTAGGGTATGTAGCTGTCATCATATCTTGTTTAAAATGCATGTGGAGTGCTATAGGGCCGTCATGGCCATATTGTTTTTTTCCTTGTTATCTGTTTTTCTTTTAATTCTATATTTCTTCCTTATGTTTTTCATATATTTGATATTTCATATCTAAACTGTTTCATATCACTAAAATAGTGATTTCTACTAATCATTGAGGTAATATTTTCCCAGGTGAACGGTGATTTCGCCTTTATGAATAATCTCCTGTAACCTTCGAGTAAGACCGGCATGTCAACGGTACTCAACCGTGTGAGAGGGCGATGTCAGCGTTTTTTCGGCTCACCAACGGGTACAACCTGGGTGACACCGGGCCCTATCGGGATAAACCGCGAAACGCCGCCATGCACCGTAATAATCCATGCGAAACCGGGAATTAGCCAGGCTATTCCGAGGTCAGATTTGAAGATCCTTTTTCAAGACCGGAAATTCTGTGGGGTAACTTGGTAATATGAGAGAATGTAAAAAAAGTGTCGGATCATCACGGTAAACCGGCTTTTCTTTACCGAGAGGCAACGGGGTGCGTATTCACTAACCGTTCTTAAGAACGTTCTTTGTCTCAATCTCCAGAATTTTCTCCATTTAAAAGTAAAAAAACTCCTGATTGGCTAAACCGTTTGGTTTAGCCAATCAGGGTTGTTTTACTTTCAAATGTAGAAAATGTAGAATAAGACTAAGAATATTCTTAAAAATGATTGGTGAATACAGACCCGGGACCAGCAAGATGATAGTGAGAACTGGGCTTTAGCCAAATCAAAATTTTAGTGTTCCTGAAAAAAATCCTGAGAATTAGAATGTTGGGTGACAATGGTCCCTGATTTTGTATCTACAATGTGCGTTATTTCATGTGAGATGATCTTACCAAAACAGACAAGATTTTGGAATACACATGCAGTTTCTAAACTTATTCACAAGGGTTAAGGGCGAACATATATCAATAGACATTCAATTGCAGGATTGAACAATAGGACCATGATTGAGGAAAACGTGGTGGTAATCGCAAAAGCCATATTTGATGTTTGTCTCACGTGATCTGTCGTAAACAACATTCTGGAGATGCCATGAAAATAAAGCTTTATTTACGTAAATACTGACCTTGGAATGTTTCAGTCATTTCCCCAGAAAAGCTGCTTCAAGTATATTCAAAAGATAAAGCTACTTGACTTATATTATCCTCTCAAAGGAGGGATAGATCTTTTATGAATATGGATATCATGAGAAGTAAAGTAGAAATTTGTCGCTATTCCTGGGAAAATAGAATTTTAGAGAGTGTTCGAGCTTCCTTTTTTTTTCAATATTTAAACAAGATGTCTGAATACATCGTTACCCTTATCCTGCTAAATAAATGGAATGAAACTTTCAAGTCGATAGTTAATACCCAAATTTTGCTATTTAGGGGTGGGGGAGATATTTCCTTATCGGATAGTGTAGATCCAAGATCAGACTGCACGCTCTGCGCAGTCTGAACTTGATCTACACTGTCCGCAAATGGCCTTTGATTCGCACTTAGTAGCCTAAGGGTTAAAACGGCCTGTTATTTATGCTCAGCTTCGACTCGATTTTTTAATCTTATATCATGTGCCCATGAAATGTCGTTTTGTATCATCCAGCAGCAAGTTAGGCATTTGAACTGTAGATCTCTTTTACAAGAGGCTGAGCACTGGTGGCCAAAATCGACTCCTATTATAACACAATAATAATATTATCACCAGTACAGAAGTACCTTACATAAATTCCCTTTTGAAGTGGTTATATATACAGTACATTGCGAATTATTCAAGGGTGATGCAATTCGAAATATATTCATCAGTAATTTAGAATGAGCATAGTTATGTCTAGCTGTAGTGCTGCAACAGTTCGGATAGGCCATTCAAGCAATCAGAAACGCCGCTCCACAGTGCTTTTCAAGGTTGGGAACGATCATTTTGTAGTTATGTATGAATAAGACGCATTTAAACGTTTGTATATGAGCCATGCTTTTTGAGAAGGCTTAGTGCATCTGCGAAAAGTATCGATCCAGGTCAGCCTGCGCAGTTTGCGCAGGCTGATCTGAGCCGAAATTTTTCGCTATTGGTCATTTTTCTGTATGTCCAAGGACCATTCTACCTAATGATATAGTCGGTAGTTAAAAGAGTGGTTGTTATGGATCCATTATTGTGTTATGCCTTGATAGGTATTATGCATCACAGAGATGCATTAAGCCCCCCTTTGCCAGAGCGTGGCTTATCTATTCTTTTAAGTTATATTGATATTTCGAGCTATTTTTCGGCACTTCGAATGCACCGGTACATCATAATTATATAAAGATGACGTATCTTGGATTTTTACTTTTGCATTTATTGTTACAATTTAAATTGATATTTCGAGCAATTCTTCTATACCCCGAATCCTCCGACATGCCTGCATGATTTACTTATGAGAGAAAAAAAAAATGCTTATATTAATCAAGTTCTTCATTTGCAGGAAAAGTTGACAAAATGGTGTCGGAAGCTCCGTGTGACGAATGCTCCTTCCTGGCTCTATCTGGGGGAAAAGTCGGTCATACTTTATGTCTTTCTTTTATCTTTACCATTTATTTCTTACAGAGAATTTTGTATTCAATGACCATTAGTTTGACGTTTTTCATATGCCAAACAGATTTTCTTTGACAAGAAAGAATGTCTGATAACGAACGTGGGGGATGGCCGGCCCTTTATTCCGAATTAGACTTATTAACGGAAAAAAACATAGTTTTGGATCCTTCAACTGATTCTAAAATGGGTATAGTAAAGCTGGAAGTTTCAATACAATATCAAACAGCAAAGAAGAAGGTCAGACTGCACAGATATGCAGTCTAATCACGGTCTTTACTTGCCGCGAAAGACGTAAGCGAAAGCTACACTCAGGTTGTGGGTAAAAGTCTCGAGGGATTATTATAAGATCTATTATTTCTAAACCATGTGAGACTCTCTCTTTGAACTGTGAGCGGCATCATTCAGTCGAAGGTCAGTAGCACTTAAATCCGCGTGAGAAAGTAGTCACGTGTGTCACGTAGCACAATTATTTTGAGGCAACTTCCGGCTTTGGTACCATTTTGTTTCGAGAGGATTTAAGTGAACAACCTTAATTGCTTTTGAACTAAATGTATGTACATCCTGCGATGACAGGCAATGATAACGTTCCTTAACTCTTTAGTGCCAAATATATAAACCTGATCTCTTCCAATGGCTTAAAATGCCATCCATTGAAACCGAGAAGAATCTTTAGTTCATAGGCTTGTCAACACAAGCGGACGGCATAGAGCAAAGATCAGACTGCGCGTTCTGTGCAGTCTGATCTTGATCTATGCCATCCGCAAAGGACCACGTTTTCGCCTATGGCACTGAAAGGGTTAAATATTTCTGATGCCAACACAGTTCAAAAAAAAAAATATTCAGTCCCTCATAATCTTCGACTTCTTTTTTTATTCAGAAATGACAATTGATGATTATGGCCATCTTAAGTCTATTCTTTTTAAAGATTTTTTTATTTATGTTTCTTACTTAAAGATCATTACCATTATTCTTTTTTTGCAAACTGTCAGAACTATTTCAAGTTGATCTTTTAGGACGAAGTGAGTCATGCTGTATGGAAAGGGGGTTTAATGCGTCTGCAAATAGTATCGACCCATGTCAGCCTGCTATTGGCCAGTATTCTGCATGTCAAATGATTAGTCCACCCCATGATTTAGTCGGTTATTAGACAAAATGGACTTTATGGGTCCATATTCATATGATGACATCACGGAGATGCGTTAAACATTCTTTTGCCAGAGCACAGCCCAATTTTGTTTGATAACAAAAACATAGTGACATTGCCTTTATATAGGATCGTTATGGTATTATATAGATTACACATAACGTTGGGTGACACGCATATTCACATGAAAACATTGCTTGAAAACACTAGTAAAAACGATCACCAGCCCGATAGAGTTATTTCTCTTTGAATGAGTATTCTTTTCGTGAGACAGCACGGTATTATCAGGACGTACATGCACGGCACCCGTAACGAAGAGAAAACGTTAAGCACCCCATAACTAGAATAACAAAGGCGAAATGAAAACCTTAATTTACTTAACCTTTAGGCCGCTAAGCTCGACTGACTGACCTTTTGTGGACAGCGTAGATCAAGATCAGACTGCATAGAACGTGCAGTCTGATCTTGGATATACACTGTCCGATAAGGAGATATCTTTCCTAAAAAAATACTTTCAAAATAGGAAAATTTTGGTGTTTACTATCGGCTTGAAAGTTTGATTTCTTTTATTTGGCAGGATATGGGTTAACAGACACCACATCGCAATGAAATGCACCTCCGTTAGTACAAATGGCTGCATTTAAATGTATTTCATACATGATACCGTTTTTTTATTTCTTTATGCGTTGTCCCGTTCGTAAATCTAAACGCATCTTAACTCGAAGAGTTGCACTAAGTGAAATAAGTATTTGTGATTTTAATCTAGCGGCTGCAAGCAACCGGCAAACAGCTCATTAAAATTTCTCCCATCGCCACAACGTCTTCAAGCGAGGTCTGATGTATGACAAAAAATATCATTGTCTTCGAAAGGTTATGTCTGTTTTGTTTGCACTTTTCCAGTTGCCATAGAGCCCAAACAAGGGTATTCAAACTACCGAGGGAAGGGTAGATTGCCTGGTGGGTACATGTGCTTGAGCAATCATCCAATTTTCTCTCAGTATCTAATTATGATTTGTGGGTATCAAGTATAAAAAAAGAATCAACAAATTCGACTTACTTACTGTTTCTTAATGCAACTTACCTTTCGGGTATTCTAAAACAACCGAAGTTCAAAATATGAAAACCAATAAATACGTTTATAAATGATACACGCTTTTTCCCTAGAAAATTCATTCTTTGCAGGGGAGGTAGAGTGTCACCAGGGAATTCAGACTCCCATTTAATTAACCAATTACCAGACGACAAAATTATCGATATGTCCAAATTGAAACCAATTGCAGACGACAAATTAACTGAGGTCGAAATAGTGAAATATGTTTAAGAATGGGAAGAAAACTTTGGGGGAAAAGGAGAAAATGCTGGTCAACAGCATTTTCTTCTTTTCCCGCGAGGTTTTCAAATCGTCTTTCCTCAGGGTCATTAAAAGACGAAATTGTTTGGTAGAGTGTGAATGCTTCACGAATCAATTCCATGTTTTAACGACCCTTCGGAAGATGGCTTTTGAAACTTTTGTAGGAAAAAGAGAAATGCTTGTAACCAACCGTGTTTCTACCCTGTTCAAGAGAAATTCCATCATTTGAGACATATTTGATTTATCGCCTACAAATACTTCCAATTTGGACAAGTCTAAAATTCGTCGTTTGGTAAAGAGTCATTGCCTCTAATATTGAAGGCACTATGAGGAACACGTGTGTCGAGGATGAACAGAAAATATAGAGCAAAAAATAGCAAGGGGACAATGAAAAAAATGTTCTCATTTTAAAGTGTTCTTATCTAATTCTTTAACATACAAACCCGAGTCTTAACGATCCTAGGTGGGACAGGTTTTGAAAACATTATGGAAAAAGGAGAAAATGCTGGTAACCAGCATTTTCTTCTTATTCCCACAATGTTTTTCTGTCATATCAGAAAACTTAAACTCGTAAATGTATCAATTTCAAATTGGTGGTCTGCAAGATGTTTTGAATTGGTATGGTCGAAATGTTGTCGTTTGGGAATGGATTAAAAAGATTACAAGTATGTTCCTATCGTCTCCTTCAGCTGATTTTTTCAGGAGACAATCAGCAAATCCTTTGTGGCGTCTTCTTTCGACTGAAGTATTGGATTTTAAAGAATAAAACATTTCTGAAATAGACTTTTTATTATGGTGTTTGTCTGGAAAATTGTCTCTGAATTTTGTCATACTTGACAATCTCTAGGGAAACCAAGGATAGAACAGAGAATAAGTTGGATCAAAGGTTCCTTTGCCAAGTTCATGGACCGTATTCACCAGCCACTGTTGTTGTATAGATCTATTTCCGTAAGAAACGTAAGAAACGGTAATGACCGAAATAAAATTTAATTATAGTATCAAGACGAAATTCACTTACGAAAGTTATAAGGCCCGTATTCACCAAACACTGTTAATAACATTCTTAGACTCATTATAAAGATTTTCGTATTTAACTTTGAAAGTAATAACTTTTCTGATCGGCAGAACCAAATGGTTTAGCCAACAAGATATTGTGTTGCTTTCAAGATCTAGAATCGGACTAAAAATATTGTTGAGAATGCTGTTTAGAATGGTTGCTGAATACAAGCCCTGGAGTAAATTCAGATGGACAGTATTGCATTCGGAACACTTCTGGAGGCTTTGCATAAGTATAACCACTAAACATTTTGACGGCTTTGATGGATGAAATATAAATGAGCCATGCTCTGTGAAAATGGGGCTTAATGCATATGCGAAAACTATCGATCCAGGTCAGCCTGCGCAATCCGCACAGGCTGACCTGGGTCGAAACTTTTCGCTATTGGTCAATTTTCTGTATGTCCAAGGACCAGTCTGCCTCACGATTACTTCGGTTGTTAAAAAGAGTGACTATTATGGGTCCATAATTACGTGATTGCTTGATTGGAATCACGGATAACAAAGATTCATTAAGCCCCTTTTGCCAGAGCATGACATTTTCCCGCCTGTTCAATATGAAAAGCGATGGAAACAAAAGATATAATGAACAAACGAATGTCTAGAAGAATCTCTCTGGAAAGCACAATTTCATACAGGTCTATTATTTTTTATTTGAAGCTTCCGGCCTGTGATAGAATACAAAACATATACTTGCACAGGACGATTGGAAGTGTAACAAATACATGGGAAAAACAATGTGGAAAAGTAGTAGTCGTAGTCTTGGAACTGCTTCTGAAATATCATGTTTACCGTATTTGAAATGCCTGTGCAAGTGGCGTGGAACATCAAACAAACAGAAGAAAACCATAGCTCACCCATATTGGATAAAGCCATTTTGACAATTTACAATTTACATGTATGATTTTTTTTTTCAACCACGTCTTTTCAACAATAACAACGTCTGGGTTACTGACTGGCTTAGGCGCAGCAGCCAATCAAAATGCTCGGGGCAACAACAACAACAAAAAAGGCAACTGCACTACGCATATTTACCAATACACTAATACACTTATGTTCTTTTTTTCTTAGAGGATTTGCATTTTTTTCTTCTTTTTAATTCATTTAGACAGGTTTTATATCCCATCTAAGTTATTTATCTCAAAACTAAATTAGAACAAAATGAAAGAACCTCTTAGTTTTCAAGAGAATCTCTTTCAAACCAATTATGCGCAGAAGTAGGCCGAAAATCTACTTACCGTCGTTAATTACTCGGGACCTTGAACTTGGCATCTAACAGAATATTCATTAACCTGTTTTTCGCCTGTAATATTGTTTGTTTCTCAGAACTCAACTCAAAACACGATGGAGACATAAAAGGAATTCTAATCAAATTATATTATTTCAGCGGCGTTCAGAGAAAAGGGGATTTGATGCATCACTGGCAAACACTTTCGACCCAAGTCAGTCTGTTTTCACAGAGAATGCCTCATTTGTATTTGGGTCATGCTCTGTCAAAAGGGGTTTAATGCATCTGCAAAAAGTATCGACCCATGTCAGCCTGCGCAGTCCGTGCAGGCTGACAAAGGTCAAACGTTTTTGCTATTTGTAAATTTTTTGCATATCCTAGGACCATTCTACCTTATAATTCAGTCGGTTGTTAAACCAATTGTATTTTATGGATCCATAATTTAGTGATGACTTGCTTGGTATTGTGCGTCATGGAGATCCATTAAAACCCCTTTTGCAAGAGCATTGCTCATCTGAGTACAGATCGCACTCTAACGTTTAAATTATCTGAGTCGCTGCCAAACAATATTTTATATATCTCGCTGATTCCCATTACTCCGTGAATTCTCATCTTCGTGAATCTTTGTTTGCTATCAATATTTTGATGCAAACTCCGTTTTCGTGACTCCTTTTAAACCTTTACAGACGTAAACATTCCAGAGAAGCTCTCTACACCGTAGAAATGTGTAGAAAACAGAACTGCAATTTAAAAAAGTCACACCCCCCCCCCCCCCCCCCCCCATAATTCATCAGTTTTATGTACAACACATCATTTAATTACACTGAAAGCCCATGAATTCAAAGTATGAAACATGAAATGCATCAGTCATAAGTGTAGAGGCTGTGACCCTTAGGAATACCCCTGCATGGCGTCATTTGAATATATTTGGAATGACTGGTGTTTTTTTCGGAAATGATTCACCGAGTTATGGGAAATCGTCTAGTCATTTTCTGTCGGTGATCAAATGTATTTTAAGGATAATTTCGCTATGAGAAAATAAGTAAATAGTACTTTCCCTGGTCCAGAAATGATTTCTGACTCTTTCCCTGTCTGTTAGTATGCCTTATTAAATCTACGCCTCGGTTGTCTCTTTGATGGCATGAAAATACCAGTTAGGTTCACGAAGGTACGAGAAAAGGGCACTATACTGTCCAATTTGAAGCATTTGCAGACAACATATCAGATGTGAATAATGTAATGGTATTTGTCTTCTAGATGTTAGTAAACATTATCGGAAAAGCAGAAAATGCATGTTACCACATTGTTTTCAAAAACTTTCTGTTTAAAACAGCTGATGTTGTGGCTGAAATGATGTTTGATTATTTGATAACGAGTAAACGCGACTTGCATCTGCATATTAGTCATTTCTGGCTTTCCTCCCAAATGAATTTGATATTTGAAAACAAATCGATGATTAAGTCAATACCTTTTATCAATAATCAATTATACTTTTCTATCTAAATAAAGGACACCAGCCCAAAATACACATATGTATATGGTCAGCTAAGCGAATCTTAAAGTTGTGTACAACGTTGCAGTGGAGGAGTAAATCGATACAAACACAAAACCGCAAAGTGGGCTCCCTATTTATGATTAAGACAAGACATAAGCACCCTAATACTTTTACAATACGACAAAATATAGGACCCACCCGTATTGAAGGTCTTGTTAACGAATGAGACAGAAATTATGCGGAATTTCTTTGAAAGGGTTGAAAACACTGAAAAACAAAAAGAAAAAAAAAATCTCTTATTGCCACAATGTTTTTAGCAGCTTTCATTCTTAAGGTCGTAAAAAACCCACAGGATTGTTCAGTGAAGGTCATTGAAATTTTTTAACCTTAGTATACGTTTTAGTAAAGAGTGAATAAATTTGTAGGAATTTAAATGAATGAATTTTATTTTTATCGTTTTTTTTTTTTTTTACTAAACGAATCTTTTCAAAAACGACAAAACAGAGGCTATATGGAGTGTTTAAAACGATGTTTATCCTGGGAAATAATTGAATGGTTGGATTTGTCACGTGGACAAATCTAATAAAATTTAGAAGGAGATTTTTTTCGTCAAAATTTCATTTGCTGTATTCATGCCTGCTAGCTTTTGTCATGAGGGCAAAAACTACTATGCATGATAATTCCAATTTCAAATTTTGACAAAAAAAGTCCTTCTAAAGTTCATTAGATTTACATGATTAATATTACATTTAATTCGTTTGGTACACGAAAAACAGTTTTTGCACGAAAGGTAGTTTTAGTCTTCTTTGATGGTTAAGATTGATTGGTAACAAAACTTTTATTCTTATATTTATTTAATACCAACCTTTTTCCCCGGTACTGGTCACGACCAAGACAGCAATCACTATTTTACCGTGGTCTGTACCTAGAGTAGGCATGAAATCTGTTACCATTCCAAGTGCAGCTTAGGCCTACAGGCATACATGTATGAAAAACGCGTAAGCTTTATTTCTGTGACTTTATTAGTCATGTTACAAGCAGGGCTACGTGCTTCTGACGTCACACAACATTATAACTGTCATCCGTCAACCATAGTTGGCCTTAGAGGTCGTTAACATGCTACTGAGACAGTAAAAGATAGCCGCCGGTCTGGTCAATCGAGAAATACAACTCGACGTCAAGACGCCAACATACATCGATTGCTACTGCTACTGTCAGTGCCAGGGAACAATTGGACACCAAGGTTAAATCGTTTAATGTTTTTTTTAACAGAGATGCCAAATTTAAAGGGCTTAAATTATTCCCATACGGCAGACAAATTTTCAGATTGTTTCAATCCAGGCATCCGATACATGCACGTACGGTCCGACATAGAAATAGAGAAGTTGGGCTCCGTTGTCACAGACCTGAAAAAAGACTGCATTCTGACTGATAGACATAAGGCGAAGCGGTTAAACCGGACTGGGACTCACTTACGATGGAATCGCAGACCGTGGGGATCAGTTTTCTATACTGATGAATCTAAATTGAATTTGCAAAACTGCTATGGTCGTACGCGAATTTGTCGTGAACGCGGCCAGCGATTTTCAGAGAGCCCATTATGGCGTTCCATATGCGTTCCATGATTGTAACCGTGGTGGTGGTGGCTGGTACGCCCAGTGTAACCAAACTGACCTTATTGTCTTAAACGGAATGTACATGCTAGAACTACATTGACAACGTTCTTCGTCCTTCGGCATTACCATTTCTACGTCAAAATTCCAGGGAATTGACTTTTAATCACCAACATGACAATGGCCAAGCCCATACCACCCGCCTTAATTTTCTGGCAATTTTCTGGCAGCAAACAGATTTCCAGTGCTAGACCGGCCGCATTTGTCCCAAGACATGTCTCCGATTGAGCATGTCTAGGATGTAGTGGGCAGACGCATTTTCAACCGCCAAGGGACGTAAATGAATTTATCAACTCTTGTATGGATGAATGGACAAATATTCTTCAACCAGTGATTGCAAACACTGTGCTGTCCTTAATGTGAAGAAGATGTACTACATGCATAGCGGCAAATCGTCGCTACACTCGCCATTAATTGCATCGTAAAAGTAAACGGTTATTGTTATAAGATTAAGACTATAAGACTATTCGTCTGACATTGCACAAATATTTTTCTAGTGAAATTTAGAACAAGTTTTGACTACACATTGATATTCAATACTGTTGAACTGCAGTGAAATTAATGGACCAAAAATGAGTTTATTTTATGAATTTTAATTTTGGAGTTTTTAAAGTCCTTGAGTGTATGATAGATCTTTCCTATATATCTGTTTTGAAAGCTATCGCATACTGGCACCAAGTATGGCAGAATCTTTCCATGAATTAATCAGAGATGAATTTTCATAGAGGTTGCAAGGCTAATCTTTTTACTCGAGAATAAAAAAAAGCATCGTCTTATGTCGAGATTTGAATGCGAAATACCGTCTCAAATTGATAGGCGTTATAGACCTTGGCTAAGACCAGATAGGGGACTGTGTAGATCCACGATCATACTGTGTAGTCTGGTCTTGATCTACGTCATCTGCGGAGACTAGTGTTGTTGAACTCGTTGGTGAAAGGGTCGAATGCGCTAAAGAGGGAAGTAATTAAGATTGTGTAATCAGCTCTCTCCTTGTTTATGTAAAAACAATCTATGTTTTGTTCTGGTAATAGCATTTAAGTGTTTCCCTTTTCTCGGTAGAGTTATAACACTTCACGGTTGGAGAAAAGACATATGAGCCGATCCCTGTGAAAAGAGAGCTTAATGCATTTGCGAAAAGTATCGGTCCAGATCAGCCTGCGAAGATTGCGCTAACTGACCTAGGCCGAAACTTTTCGTTATTGGTTAATGTTCTGTAGGTCCAAGGACCGGTCTACCGCATGATTCAGCTGGTTGTTAGACAAAGTGGATTTTATTGATCCTTAATTATGTGATGTCTTGCTTGGCATAGTGCATCACGGAGATGCATCAAGCCACCTTTTGTCGGAGCATGGCTCACATATAAAACAACTTTCTGTTTGAGAAATCAGTTATTCTACATTGAGTAAGACTTTCCTTGAATCCAGTTATAAGTATCCAATTTTTTCATGAATAATTCAAGATCTGTCAGTAAGTTTTTTAATGTCAGAACCTTGAATCATCGTCCGAAACCTCAACATGACGTAAGGCACGATAATTATAGGAACAATTGTCAGGTAATTCAATAACCCCAATTAAGTGGTCGGTGTTCTGTAATATTTGAACACTTAACCTGCTAGATAAATGACATAAAAGCCAATAGTATTTGGCCAATTCATTTGTTTCAAACTTACTCTTTGGGAAAAAATATCTCTTTATCGGACAGTGTAGATCCAAGATCAGACTCTATCTTCTGTGCAAGCTGATCTTCATCTACGGTGTTCGCAAAAGGTCCTTGAGTCCTGTAGCTGCCCGAGGGTAAACATTTTCCTATGCAGATTGGAAGTAAAATTACGTATTCCGCTGCGGAAGACCCCTCAAAATGCTTGTATAAAAATAAACAATCGTTTAATGTGCAGGTACTTATTTTAGCAAGTTTACTTCTCCGTCTTTAAATAATATTGTGTTCAATATCCTTTCCAATTCTCTATTCGGTTTCCATTCTTGTACCAGTGTCTCTTTCCTTCGGGGTGTGAACTGAAATAGCGTGTATGGTAAGGGTAGAAACACCCAAAAGACCACACAGCCAATAAACAAGAGTAAATGTGAATAACATATTTTTCCTGGATCGTCGCCACCAAAGATAGACAATACAAGACCAGACAAAATATGAGGCGCATTCCTAAACTTTAAAGTTCACCATAAATATGGGAAACTTTTTAAACGTGCACATATAATTAAACTTCCCAAAACTTGCTTGCACGTAAGAATACTAGCGCAGGCTGACCTGGGCCGAACCTTTTGCCTTCGGTCAATTTTCTGCATGTCAAAGGACCATTCTACCTAAAGATTCAGTCTGCTGTTAGAGAAAATGGATCAACAATTACATGTGAACTTGCTTGGTATCATGGATCATTGAGATGTATTAAGCCCCCTTTTGACATATTATGGCCCATCTAGTTTGATAGACTATGGAGTAACTTCTGAAATTTACAGCTTTTCTTTGTGCCCATTTAATCATAGTCCTTGTTTCAAATATTATTCTAGTAACGTCTTGAGGATAAATGGGACTTTAAAGTCTGAGCACAAACTCAGTTGAGCATGGACTCCAGTTTTATAAGCGCGGGCACTGGTTTACTTTTAGTTGCAATATTGTTATTGTGCTTACGCATTTCAATCAGTGATTTCTTTTATGACGTAAACAAAAGTCTTCTCATTTTCTATTGTGTTTCACATGGCCTTCATATTTTTTTCAGGTGACAATTGAAAAAAAAAAAATTGCGATAAAACGTGTAATTTTCAAAACATTTCTGGGAAAAAATCATTGCAAGCTGCTGTAGGATGCCACCCGTTGTTAATGCCAGCTTAACATCGTCCCATCCGGCTCTCCATGAGTTTTTAAGGGGAACGTTGTTCTCGCCATAATCAATCACGGGACCAAGCTCCTGGATACCTCTTGGTTGGTCTGGCGGCGAAGAACTAAAACTGGCAATCCATTCCACGTGAGCTTATTGGGATTGAGGTTACGGTATATGGTTTGCCAGTCAGGCGTGAAATACACTCTCCTTTTTGGCACTCTTGCACAACAATGGTTGTGTTGCAGACGGGCAATTGTCCTTCAGAATAATCTTGGTACACTACTGCATCGGTTTACAATCTCACATTAGGATCTATACTGCTGGCCAGTGTACCATGATGAAGGACAACGAGATTTGTACGTCCGTCCCAGCTGATTCCAAACCGGACCATAATAGAGTCGCCTACAAAGCGATCATGTTTATTTTAAGTGCGTGGAATACATTTCATTGCTATTACCTGGTCCATACCATGCCTGCCTTTGTAGTCCAGGCAATACCTAGACTCAGTAGTAAGAGGACGTGTCGTTATTCTGTGTCTAATTAACATGGTCCGCAACCTACCGATACCGTAGCCGGTATACACTGTTTTCTCGACCAAAGACAGTGTTCGTGCAACCTTTTGAGGGTAGTGTGCCACGATACACTGATACCAGATACACTCTGAAGGTTTCCCAAAGCTTGGTTGCTGCCGCAAAACGATCGCTGCGAGCCTGGGTGATGTTGTAAATGAGCTGCTCTGAAATTTTGTTCGATTTACCAAACATTAAAATTAGGAATTGGGTGTGCGCTGTCACCTGGGGCTTTTTGGTTTTCAGCCTTTAAAGTTGAACGGCCAACTAGCTCTCAGATGTAAACCATTCGGGGGTCAAATTACAGATAAATTTATTTCATACCACTTAAAAGTATTGTGACTATTATGGGTCTGACATTGTGTAAAGAGTACAGTCTGTCAAAGTTCCCACCTGCTGGCAGAAAAATGCACTGTAAAACTAGGACAAAAATTGCCAACTTTTGTTCTAGTTTTACAATACATTTTATTTTTCTGCCATCGACTGGAACTTTTAGTGAAACACATTGTCAAATTCATAATAAAATCCATACGTTTAACCTTTTACCACACAATCACGATTTTAACGACCCTTAGTAAGAAGCCTTTTGAAAACATTGTGGGAAAAGGAGAAAATGCTGGAAACCAGCATTTTCTCCCTTTTCCACAATGTTTTCTACCTTATCAAACACAAAAATTATAATTTGAGCAACATTTAATTTGTCGTCTGCAAATGCTTTGAATTTCGGTAAGTCCAAAATGTCGTTTTGGAAGAGAGTTAAATGATACGAATTAAATTTTTCTGCACTTTAACTCCAACATTATTTACTTTTGAATATGTTTATTTACGTTTGAATAGATACCCTACCAATGCTGGATTCATGTATCCAGTGAACCAAAATAAGTTAAAAATCGACGGCCACACTGTTTCCTTGGCCTGAAAGGAAAAGTTGTCGGACATTTCGTAGAAAGCTGGCTCTAGATTAAACTCAAACTGCTAAATGATCTAAATGAAAGTTTCTAATCGAAAATGAAAAAAAAAACAATCGGTGAAATTTCAAAGTTCTTTTTTTTTTGGAAAAATATCTCACCATGTCGGACAATGTAGATCCAAGATCAGATTGCACAGTATGTGCATATTGCACAGGCTACAGCGTATTGAGTCACTCGTAGCAGTCTCTGGGTTATCTAAGTGCTAAATCGTTACTCATCCTGTATCTGCTGGGTTCTCCGGTGTTTTCCTAAATGTTTCGCCTATCATCAACTCAGCGGGAAAAAATCTTCCATAAGATGTTTGTTTTTGTTACGATTAAAAACTCATTTCTACCTGCTGGCTATTTTTTTGGTCTTGCAGAAGACCACAGCTGAAGACATTGTATCAGAAGGAGAAATCGCTCGTTACGAGCAATTTCTCCTTCTGACACAATGTTTTCAAATATATTCATGTTATGTAGATTGTCTATATTTCATGGTGACGATTCCGGATCTGCCTCCTAGGGTAGGTAAAGTTATTTACCGAGTTTCCAAGTGGGTTCATTTTTTTTTTACATTCATTATCATGGATCACCTACTGAGTGCAATTATGGTTTGCACTCAGAAGCGAAGAGATTTCAATGATTCATTTTTTTTTTTATCTAGATCGAGAATATTTCATGAAACTTGAGCAACAGAGGTCAAAGATAAAAAAAAAAATATCACATAAACTTGTTCTATAAATCTTTTCAGTGTAATATAGCCATAACGAATTCTCTTAGGTTGTAACACATTTGAGATATATATCTAAAAATGTTGTTACGTCATAGGAGAGTTATGTGATGTCATTTGTTGAAGCTTACAATATTCTTTCCCGTTATTTACGAAATTTGCTAGACACAAATTTCCCGGCCAATTTGATTGTTTGACTTTTGTAAAAGTAGTGAGACATTCAAATGCATGGGCATTTCAAGATGTAAAAAATATGTAGGTTTTTGAAATCATTATTATATCTAGATCTGCCTGTTATTCCTGAGATAGACTCATACGATAGAAGGAACTTTACATTCGTTAGCATTCGAGATATAGAAGTCTAGATATATAGGATCTGACATAAGTTGGTGTTTTCGAAAAAACGTGTCTAGAAATATAGATCTACATGTATTTGAGCGAGACTATGGCGAGCTTGATTACGTTTTGTTCTTGACGAGCTTAATGACGTATTATCTCAAATGCCAACTTTTGTCAGATTCTTTTCATCACATAACTGTATCTCAAGAATAATTAAATTTTGTATTCGAAACCTGCATATTCATGAATGAGACTGACTCACTGATTTGGCATAAATGTATTGATAAGTGTACGTTCTGAGCTTAAAATAGTTCCAAAGAAGCTGAAATAGAATCTGAAAATAATACGTATCTTAGCTTGACCACAATCATCAAAATCACAGGTAAATTGACTGAGAAATTTTTGTTGGACACTGTTTTCAAAATAAAGAAAAACGGGCAGGATACAATTTTCTAACACATGTCATTATATAGCGCTCCTGTATGACGTCACAAATCTTATCCCAAAGGTGTGTAAGGTAAGAAAATTCGTAATGACTAAAGTACACAGAAAACAAGGGAGGCTATTTGATAAAAGCCAATCCTTTAGCCTTATCCAGTCATACGTCGTCTATTGGTGCATTTGACGGAAAGTGTAGATGAAGATAATATTACACATACTTGCAGTCTTATCGTAGTCTATATTCCCTAGACGTATTCTTAGTCATGAGATCTTCTTCAATTGCCAAAACATTAATTAATAGAACCTTATTTTTGTGATAGTCAACAACGTAGGCTAGGTTGGATATGTATCAAAAAGGCACAATCAAGCTCTTTTGAATTTTCACATTCTTGTAAAAAAAAAATGGTCCCAAAAGAAAATTCAGATCTCGCTGTTCTTAAGTTTCTTTTTATCCTGTCTTCCTCTTTTGCTTCGATAAATTGATTTTTCTCTAATAAATGACCTTAAATTACGTATCTCCACACAAACGAACGAGCGAAATTAGAAACCCTAATCTTTGCGTTAAGGAATAACATTACTTTACCCCTTCGTTGCCATTTATGACATATCAAATGGTTTCCGGGGGGGGGGGGGGGGGGCGCTATAGATTAAGATAAAACTGCGAAGAACATGCATTCTGGTCTTTAATATACACCTTAAAGGACTTGATACTAAATTGAGGCCATGCTGTGTCTTCTCACTCATTGTGGACATGGATCTTTTGACATTTAAAAAAAAGACCTGGATTTATTCACTTGTCATTGGAATAGTTCAAGAAACGTTTCTAGAGTGCTTGCAATTAAGACTGGTCAACAATTTTCATATTAAGAGAGACGGGTCCTTTGACATACAGAATAATTATTGACTAGCAAAAAAAAAGTTTCGACCGACGTCTGCCTGCGCGAACTTGTCAAAAAGCGATAAACCGTTTTGCCACCGATCTGTATGGACCATGACAAGAGACCGCGATAAGGAGTGATTAAAAGATTAACCGCCTGGACCCAGGCTACTGATATTTATGCATCATACTGAACGATCATAGCAAGCGTGAACCAAAAATAACTTCCAGTGCTGCACTCGATAAGCGAATTCCATTCTTCATCAGGTCGATAGACTAGATTTCTGTTCTACGGACTGTCTGTTATATCAAGATGGAAATAATATGGAAATTAACTCTTTACCGAACGACACAATTTTAGACTTCTTCCAAATTCAAAAAAATTTGCAGACGACAAATTTAATGTAGCCCAAATGATGTGAATTGCTTTTGAAAGGGTAGGAAACATTGTGGAAAGGGAGGAAATGCAGTTACCAGCATTTCCTCCTTTTCCCACGATGTTTTCAAAAGCTGTCGTCCTTAGGGTCGTTGATTTTTGGGGTTGCTTGATAAAAGGTAAATAATAATCCGCTGTATGCTGACTCGAAAATGCTACAGTGCTTTTGTATCGGAATGAATATCTTAATTAATATGAGCCGTGCTCTAGCAAAAAGGGGCTTAATGCATCTCCATGATCCATGATACAAAGCAAGTCATCACAGTATTATTATACATCCTTAAAATCCGTTTTGTATAACAACCTACTGAATCATAAGATACACTGGTCCATTGACCAAAGGGAAATAGCTTCGGCCAGGTCAGCCAGCACAGACTGCGCAGGCTGACCTTGGTCGATGTTTTGGGCAAATGCATTAAGCTCCCTTTTCACAGAGCATGCTTCATGTTAAGACGCTACACCATGAAGTAGTTTTTAGCCGTCTTGCCGCAGATGATTTCTGAAAACATTGTGGTAAATAGGAGAAATTGCTCGTAACGATCAATTTCTCCTTTTGCCATTTTTTTCTCATATGGATACATATATTAACCCTTTCCCAAACAAGCCCTGGTTTTCACGTGTCTGCGGTACAAGTCTTTTGAAAACACTGTGGGAAAAGGAGAAATTGCTCGTAACGAGCAATTTCTCCTTTTCCCACAGTGTTTTCTGCCCTTTTTGAGACCTTTCTGCCATTTTCATCAAATTTAGAATTGTCGTCTGCAAACTCGTTCAATTTGGACCAGTCCAAATCTCCTTTTCCCACAGTGTTTTCTGCCCTTTTTGAGACCTTTCTGCCATTTTCATCAAATTTAAAATTGTCGTCTGCAAACTCGTTCAATTTGGACCAGTCCAAAATTTGTCGTTTGGGAAACAGTTAAGCCTAGGTTCATCTTGTTAATTCATATTTCAGTAGAATGTTTTTAAAGTTTGTCTGCTGCAAACTTGTTACAAGGGGTAATGAATTCATATCAAGTATTGCTTCGAATTTTCATCAACAAAACAGACGCTGTACCTTTGCCATATAACCGATTTCTCTCTCCTCTTCTAGGTTGGAACAGAACTCGTTAGCTAAGTCGGTAACGTACAGGGCTCAAAATCGGGGAAGGGGAGTTTGCTTATGCGAATCCCACTCTTGTCGATTTTGTCCGATGATTGATAATTGTGGGAAGTGTCATTCATTCCTCTCTCACCGCTGATCATAATTGCGACGATGGTTATATGGAAAAGCAGCCAATGGCTTGCGGAGAATATGGCGCAAAAGCACATTCCTTCATCGACGACCCTGGAAGTGTCAGTTGAGAATCGAAGAAAGAATAACGATATGTGACGGCGAGACAAGTCTGTTCTTCTTCCTCACCACACTTAACCCTTATACTGCTAAATAAATGAAACGAAACTTTCAAGACGACAGTAAAAAAGAAACATTTTTTTGTTATTTCATAGGTATTTTCGAGGGAAAATATCTCCTTTTCGGATAGTGTAGTTCCATGATCAGACTGCACGTTCTGTGCAGTCTGATCTTGATCTACACTGTTCGCAAAAGGTCGGTGAGTCGCGCTCAGCAGTCTAAGGGTTGTGTTTTTTTCTCCCTCTTCACTATCCTCCAATGACCTTAAAGGTCTCGATTTGCAAGATGATTGAATAGACAATGCTTAATTAATTCAAAGCACGACAAAGAAAATGAAACCAGATAATTAAAAAGAATACGGACAGCTTCAAACTAAATCTAATCTTATTACGCCTACATCTTTCAATATGTGTCAATCATTTCTAGAAATAGCAAACCGAAACAATAAACACGACATTGTTTTCGTGTTATAGGTCTTCCACCAGAATTTTTATTACTCTGTCCTTAACATTTCGTCTTTTTTTTTCGGGGGGGGGGGGTTTAATATCTATTATCTAACATTGCCTACGCTGATGAGTTTTCTGTGTGAGGAACAGAGAACATGGAATCGGTTTATTGGTACATGTTTTAGTGTTCGTTGACGGAGAAGAGAGGGCGGAAAAGGATGAGAGGTATACCAGGTCAAAGTACCGAAATCATTGAGTGAACAAGGCTTCTCTCTCCCCCATGACAGAGTTTTAACTGCATAAAATATACACGGTTCACCAGGTATTCTATCATGGTTTAAGTCTCCGTCAAACCAAACCAGTTCTTAGAAAGTATTATCCCGTCAAAACAAAATCGTAAAACGGGTTGCGGTCGGGGTAGGACGTGTAATTTCGACCTATACATGCCTAAAGCCCCCGTTACACCGAACTAGTTCTTAGAACGTCTTGCCCTGTCCTAAAAAATCGTAAAACGGGTTGCGGTCGGGGTAGAATGTGTAATTTCATTCGGTTTGCAAGCGTACTGCCAACTGAATGTCCACTGTACCAAGTCGTTACACGTCTTTAAAATGATCGAAGTACGGCATGTCCGTTTGTGGTACGTCTATCTCGTTTTAAGTACGTTATCACTCCGTCTAATTACAAGACGGGATGGACGGCAAACATTTTGAGCAGGCTCAAAGTTCTGAAGCACCCTTCCCATCCTAGCCTTCCATAAAAAGATCATAAAAGGCTACTACTACGTTCACTCCGTTCGAACATAGTTTGAGTCCGTTTGACAACAATTTTCGGAACTTAGTGAGAACGAGTTTGGTGTGACGGGGGTATTAGATATCTTGTTACATTCACAGACTCTTTGCTTTGGAATGAACAAAAAAACACATCAGTTATCGCAAATGCTGTGCCGAATTCTGCCAATCCAGATGTCGGGGGTAATTTTCACAGTGCTTGTAGGTAGGCAAAGACTAGTCTGTACTCTTTGATACCTCTATATTGTCTAATCTTGACCACTGTTTGTCCCATTACTTAAAGATGAGATAGGTTTCAACACACGGAAATCACGATACAATGCAATGTTTTATTCGCGTCAAATGTACACGTAAGTACACAAGCAAAATACAAAATAAACTAAACCAAGAGATGTTGGGGGAAAAAAGTGTCAAGAAGCTTTGTACGCGTAAAAAATATTCCACTTTGATTCATTGAATACTTTTATTAGCATTTTCTTTTAAGCTTTCGTTACAAATGTGTTTGATATATATGAGCCATGCTCTGGCAAAAATAATACGTATCTTAGCTTGACCACAATCATCAAAATCACAGGTAAATTGACTGAGAAATTTTTGTTGGACACTGTTTTCAAAATAAAGAAAAACGGGCAGGATACAATTTTCTAACACATGTCATTATATAGCGCTCCTGTATGACGTCACAAATCTTATCCCAAAGGTGTGTAAGGTAAGAAAATTCGTAATGACTAAAGTACACAGAAAACAAGGGAGGCTATTTGATAAAAGCCAATCCTTTAGCCTTATCCAGTCATACGTCGTCTATTGGTGCATTTGACGGAAAGTGTAGATGAAGATAATATTACACATACTTGCAGTCTTATCGTAGTCTATATTCCCTAGACGTATTCTTAGTCATGAGATCTTCTTCAATTGCCAAAACATTAATTAATAGAACCTTATCGGAAATCACGATACAATGCAATGTTTTATTCGCGTCAAATGTACACGTAAGTACACAAGCAAAATACAAAATAAACTAAACCAAGAGATGTTGGGGGAAAAAAGTGTCAAGAAGCTTTGTACGCGTAAATATTCCACTTTGATTCATTGAATACTTTTATTAGCATTTTCTTTTAAGCTTTCGTTACAAATGTGTTTGATATATATGAGCCATGCTCTGGCAAAAGGGGCTTAATTCATCTCCGTGATGCTTGATACCAAGCAGGTCATCACATAATTATGGATCTATAAAATCTATTTTGTCTAACAGCCAACTGAATCACGAGGTAGAATGGTCCTTTGACATGCAGGAAACTGACCAATAGGAAAAAGTTTCTGCCCAGGTCAGCCTGCGCAGTCCGCGAAGGCTGACCTGGGTCGATGCTTTTTTGCAGATGCATTAAGCCCCCTTTTTCCAGAGCATGGCTCATATGTATTTGACATGGTTTTTATATTTTACGTTGTCATTAAACTTTCAAATCTATTTCATGTGGGCCACATGCAATAATGTGATTGAAGACTTTTCTTTTTTCGAATATCGCGACAAAGAGCACATAATAACAAAAAAATGCAATCTCTGCCTATTACATTTAAATGGCAGAATTTATTATGTTTTTCTTTTCAGATCTACGAGTGAGTCGGTGTTTCTCGTATCTATTCCCAAGTCATGTGCAGATATTCTGAATAGAGAAAGTGATTTTCTAGGTTTTTTTTTTTATTTAATCGAGGACTATTCTTTTATTATTTATGTAACAATTTGTCACACTCGTCACAACTCGGCCGATTCCGTACCTACATCTAACCTCGTCTGTATAAGGGAGGCTTCCATTTTGAACTACCAATCACATGATCTTAAACATGGCGGCGCCCCTGTAGATCGCTTAGCAACCACTGTGAAGTTATTCACTTCTATCGATCTGTCGATGAAAGCTCCTAACGGAATTGATAAACCACGCTAAAAATTGAATGTACAAACTGTTTGCCGACTGAAATACTCTTAGAAAGATAACCATAGAAAATTTACTCATGCGTTCTTTCTAAAGAGGAGCCTTACAATTTCAATAACGGTAAAGCGGTGTGCTTCCGGACATGTGCGAAATGTACCGTGTAGGTGCATATCAAGCTACGTGATACAGCCGAGGGATTTGATCACCGGATCACCTGAAGTATGCCGAATGAATTTGTCATAGACAGCCAAATCTTTGATTGCTGCTAAACATGTACTCTACATGATAACCTTGCATGAGCAAGGATTGTCTCCGCAGGAGCATGATTGGTTTTTCTTTGATATTTCTAAACAACGTAGGTTACACAACGGAGATAATTGCCTGAAAAATAAGAAACCTTTACCAGGTAATCTACTTGTCTTTTAGAAATTACCACATGCAATGGTTCGTGACAGATAGCTTTTACACCAATCCTATTATTCCTTAAAGTGCTACATGAACAAAGTAGAGTTTTTCAGTCTGATAAGGCACCACAATGTTTTCAAATTAAGCGTGACTCACTGAGATTTTGAGTACAATGTAAATGAGACAACTGGCTAGAGATGTTATCTTAAAGCCACAACAGCCACTGAACGTAAACTATGCAAGTGTAAAAATGCATTTGAATTTAAATAATACTTTTTGAATGTATGAAACATTTTGTGAGGATGACAATCTGTTATTGTACGGTCGGTCCATGTGTAAGTACCCGACAGAAAGATGAATTTTAAAACCAGGTAAAAAGTAAACACAAGATAGACAGACCTGGTAACTTTTGACCTACTTTTAGATTTCATTTTTCTGCCAGAAACTGACACTTGGATCGACAGTAAAATTGCTACCTTCAAGATAATTTTCATACTTTTAATTGGTACACTTTAAATCTAATTGAATTTTAACACCTGCATTGTTTACGTTTGGCCGCTACTGTCTTTTAAGTTATCTAGTCTAACGGTTACATATCGCACTATGCTGATCTAAGGTCTGGTGTCGTTTGGCTAGGTAATTCTCTGGACTTGCATTTGCGCCATGCTCTGTGAACAGGGAACTTAATGGATCTGCAAAAAAGTATCGATCCGTGTCAGCCTGCACAGTCCGCACAGGCTAATGTTGGTCGAAACGTTTTGCTTTTGGTCAATTTTCTGCATCTCCTATGACCATACTACTGTAGGATTCAACCGGTTGTGAGACAACATAGATTTTATAGGTCGATAATTACATAATGACTAGCATGGTATAATGCATCGCGGAGATACATTAAGCCCCCTTTTCAAGAGCATGGCTCATATATTCTCTACATCCCATAGACTGGTCCCCTAAGAGTGAGCCCCTAGGACCGATCCCTTACCAAACAAGCTCGTGTTCTGATGATCCTGATGACGTAGGCTTTTGAAACTTAGCGTTTTTCAAACACTATCAGAGAATTTTAGCTCATTTGTACGAATGTGAAATTTGTCGTCTGCTGATCCTTTCAATTTTGAAGAATCTTACATTGTTGGCTGGGAAAGTGTTAAAGATAGAGCCGACTGTTGTGTTTGACCCACTTTAATATGAGTTATGCCCCGTGAAAAGGGGGTTTACTGTATCTGCAAAAGTATCGAGCCATGTCGGCCTGCGCAGTCCGCGCTGGCTGACCTCGGTTAAAATATTTGCTATCTGTAAATTTTCTACTTGTCCACAGACCTGACAAAATGTATTTTATGGGTCCATAACCATGACTGGGATGACTTGCTTGGCAGAATGCAACACGGAGATACATTGAATCCCATCTTGCCAGAGCACAATTCAATTATAAGAGTCACAACGACGTTCTGTGAACTGTGAACACTGTAACGACTCGATGAATTACATGGCCACACGTGGAAAACATATTGGCTGAAAAGGAAATTAATTATTAAAAGCAGTTTATTCTTTCATCACGATATTTTCAAAGAACTCTGCTGAAGGACGGAAATAATCGTCTTCTCCACGTGGGATTTATCGAACCCTGTACCCAACGACAAAATGTTGGACTTGTCCAAATCCAAACCATTTATAGAATTAATTCTGGCTGAAATGGGGGACACTATCTTTGAAACAGTCGAACACATTGTGGAAAAAGAGGAAAATGATGGTTACCAGCAACAATTTTTATCCTTTTCCCACAATGCTTTCAAAAGTTCTAGTCTTCAAGGTCGGTAAAACTCGGATGAATCACGTGGTAAGGAGTTAAAGGGAAAATATTGCTCACTAATCAACTTTTCTCTTTTCTTTGTTTGGCGCCGTTTGCACCATTCCCTTGCTCTTATATTGCATCACATTCATTCTACTCCTAATGAAATACGGATTTGCATCGCCTAGTTTTCTAAAAAGAAGCAATAACGGGTTTTCACAGACTGTTCACATCTCTTATGTTTAACACTTAAGCTGCTGAATAAATGAAACGCAAATTTCTACTCAATACTAAAAGCCGAAACACTGCGGTTTCAAAGTTGGTTTCACTAGAAAGAAAATACCGTATCGGACAGTGTAGATCAAAGATCAGACTGCACGTTCTGTGCAGTCTGATCTTGATCTATACTGTCCGCAAAAGGTCAGTGGGTCGCGATTAGCACCTTAAGGGTTAAAAGCGATTCTGACTACGCTGTATTAGCTCGTAACGGCTCTTGCTTGTTCATTGTGCCTACGCAATACGGACACATAAAAGATGCATCATCGATGTGGACTTGTGTACTAGACGAAAAGATACCAATTATCTGTCCAATTATCAGTCTTTAACCTGCTAAATAAGTGAAATGAGACCCTCAAGGCGATAGTAAAAACCCAAATTTTGCTATTCCAAAGTTATTTTCGGGGGCAAAACATCTCTTATCGGACAGTGTAGATATAAGATCAGACTGCACATTCTGTGCAGTCTGATCTTGATCAACACTGACCGCACAAAGTCCTTGAGTCGCCCATAGCAGCTTAAGTGTTAATCTGAATGGTATTGTATTGTAACACTGCTATAATTCTTAAGGTTTTTGCAAGAGTAACTCTATAGATGTACTACATCACTACTCGCATTACCCCAAATAATGTTCAGTCGAGTAAAACTTTCCATGCTCATCTCGGACTTTAGAGCGCCAGTGACAGCTTTGGTTGCTTTTACTAACATGGTAGATGAGATGAGACTACATTTAAAGTACAGGATGATATTTTATTTACTTTCTCTGATATTCAGTGAAATATCTTTGCCAAAGAAGTCTAAGAAAAGCATCATTTTAAACCTTTGGATCGACAGAAAGGTTCATTCATTTGTTTGTAAAGCGTTCTACAGATTAATCATCAGGTTGTATATATTCAGCGACAATTAAGATAGATTCAGATATTACGTGTATGCTAATAAGATGGTTTGTCTTGACATTTATAAGAATTGAACTTGAACAGTTTGTGATTACGGGTCCAGAATGCCATATCTTTGGGACAATTTTCCCCCATGTAAAAACAAACGAAGACAATATGAGATGGCATAAGGGTGATATCGCCAGGATATGACATATGTTGGCATTTGAGATAAAAAGTTTATTAAACGAGTCTGGAAGAAACATTATTAAGCGAGCCTCTGGCTAGCTTAAAGACTTTTTTTTTAGGACGACTTTAACAATATTTTATCTTAAAACAAGTTGAAAGCAACGAATGTCAGATTCTCTTTTATAACATAATAATATTTCATAAATTCTAGGTCAGCATATGCTGAATCATTTATGACAGGTGGCTATTTTCATGAAAAAAAAAAAAAAAACAACATTCACTTCTCTGAAATAAGTGTAAAATGAAGTCACAAATGACGGCACAAAATATTTGTTTCAAACGTGTGTAGGGAGCGAAAAATACTTCGTTATGGGTACATAATTCTATTTATCTTTCAACTAACTTGATATCCATGCAAAAACACCATTTTCATTTCATTTCATTTCATTTATTGGCAATATCGACACATCACATGTCTTTGGCCATTTACAAATAAACG
Organism: Tridacna gigas; assembly: GCA_945859785.2. Taxonomy (NCBI): domain Eukaryota; kingdom Metazoa; phylum Mollusca; class Bivalvia; order Cardiida; family Cardiidae; genus Tridacna; species Tridacna gigas. The sequence continues at coordinate 28,343,903 of OX244030.2, forward strand.
AAATATGGCAAAGGCAAATGAAAGTAACAATATCAGTTCAGTTATAAAATACAATATGTGAGTAAAAACGATGTAGCTTATTGGAAATATAAGAAGTACACATTCTAATACAATAGGAAAGTAGGGGCTATTTTATTGAACACAAATATTATATGAAAAATGTTACGATTCACTAGAATTATAGATCGCTTCGCGAAAATCTAAGCAAGTTGAAATGTACTTGCAAATATTAAGAATTATCTTTTTACTACTGCATGACATTAAACTTATGAATTTAGATTGGGTTGGCCGGCAGTTGTTACCAAAATATTCCCTCCTCATGTCATTGTATTTTGGACAGCATAAAAGAAAGTGAAATTCGGTTTCTATGTAGCCACTATTACACATTTTACAAAATCTCTCGTCACGTGGAATATTACTGAAGCGTCCTGTTTCGATTTCTAACTCATGTGAACTTAGTCTAAATCTAGCAAAACTCTTCAACATTTTCTGATTTTGGATTTTTTCAAGATACGCCTCAAAACAAAATTTCCGTTTGAATGAACGGTAACATGAAAGTTTTGGTAAATTATTAATGATATGGTGCCAATCTTGAACGAATTGATCATTTAATCGTAATTTCAAAGCATAGAAATTATTCAACTCCCGATTAAAATTTAATCTAATATTAGTATAGCCTAAGTGATCAATGATTGAATGGACCCTTTTTGACCAACAATTTCCAGCAACATTATTACATTGATCTAGATATAAATCATGTGAAGGTGATTGATCGTTTGACATAATTTTAGACCAGAATTTAAGTGCTCGTTGCTTACATAGAACAGAAAGAGGAAGTCTACCAAATTCACCTAAAACTGCAAAGTTTGGTGTTTGCTGTTTTACACCTAAAAGGTACTTCAGAAATCTGACATGTAGCTTATCAATGTCTTTAAAATTATATACTCCCCAAACCTCTGCTCCATATAATAAGATTGGTAAAACCAAAGAATCAAAAAGCGAAACTTTTGTCTTTATGTCTAATGGAACTTTATCAAAGACTTTAAGTAAAGTATGATAGGCTTTTTGTGCTTGTTCATTCAGAGCACGGACTGCATGTATGAAACTGCCTGTATAATAAAATTTAAGACCTAAATAAGTGAAACTGTCAACTATTTCAACATTTCTGCCATTAATAAAAATATCACAATCATGTTTTGACTTTCTTTTCTCAAAGACGCATACTTTAGTCTTATCAACATTAATAATTAATCCCCATTTTTCAGAGTAACGCAAAATACTGTTAACCTGAGATTGTAAACTAACTGGACTAGTGGTAAATAAAACAAGATCATCCGCGAAAAGAATCATATACTTCGTTAACAGTTCTAAATCCATGTCCGTTAACGATTCAAAATCAATATTTTCTACAATATCATTAATGAAAAGTATGAAGAGAATAGGTGAGAGAGGTTCTCCTTGTTTTAAGCCTAACGAAACATCAAAGAAATAAGATAAATCAGACTTTTCTGATAGTTTTACGCAAGATTGGACTTTTTGATATATACATCTGATCATATTTAGCATTTTATTACTAATACCAGTTTGTAAAAGTTTATACCAAAGGAGATCCCTATCCACTGTATCGAATGCACGTTTATAATCTATAAAAATACACCAGAGCTTACGGTTTTTTGATAAAACCTTTTGAATTAAAGAATGTAAAATAAAAATAGCATCGGCAGTGGAATGGCCATCACGAAATCCAAACTGATTTTCAATGAAAATTTGCTGTCCTTCGCACCATGAGTTAATGCGATTTCTAAGAATTAAAGAAAACATTTTTGCAGTGATATTCATAAGAGTTATGCCTCTGTAGTTTTCAGGTTGTTGAGGATCACCTTTTTTATATAGGGGAACAATTACTCCCTTAGTCCATGCATCAGGGTAGGAACATGTATCAAAAATATGATTAAAAATAGTGCAAAGATAACGTGATATAAAACTTTTGCATTCAATAAAGAAATCAGCGACATTATGTTCAAGATCACAACTCTTGTTCCTGTTCATAGAAGAAATCACCTTTTCAATTTCATACACAGTTATATGTCTGTCCAACTCATCGATGCAATGTGAGCCGATCTCATTTTCATTGAAAACGTTATCCGTTACCCATGCGATATTTTTTTTTTGATATACCACGGATATTTATAGATTTTTGATATACCACGGATATTTATAGAACAGTAAGTTCCACTGACTCCGCCCCCATCACCATTTATGAATGAAATGCATTCCAAAAGCAGTAACGATTACTACAAAAAGCCCGCGAAAAAAGAACGATGTCATAGCACGCGCGCTACTTTCCGATGATCTGCCTACGTAATTCCTGCCCGTGACGTCATTTGAATGCTCGTTTACCGCGTCTTCTCAAATAGAATAATCCGAAGCGATCTCAATCGCAATTTTCGGACGTTTAAGTACTACGATAAAGTACTATGTATATGGGTAATGCAATTTTAAAATGGGAGTTCCGACATAAATAAACTTTTAAAACTCTTAAAATGTATTTGTCAGCAACATTTTTCTCATCTTTTCACAATGAGTACAAATCATAGGTTAAAAGATAAATAGAATACGTACATAGTGTTGTCGTAGATCAAAAATATCTAACTCGGTTGTGAGAATTGATAATTGTCTCGCCAAGGCTCGACAATTATCAATTCTCCCAACCTCGTTAGATATTTTTGATCTACGACAATACTATGTACGTATTCTCTATATCTTACACACGTGTAATATAAACGTAGTCTGACGTCATTTTCAGCTCGGCTGTTTTCGAAGAAAACGTCGATATATTACATACGCTGAGAACAAGAGAGGTTTTGTGATAATGTCTTATCTAAATATCCAGGCAAATCGTAAAATTTATGCTGCTAAATGCTTGGGTATAGACTACATTACTAAAACGGTAAAACATGGTTGAATTCTCTCAATTTTTCTTCATCCATCCTTTTTTTTTTTTTAATGAAACAAAAAAAAAAAAACAGAAATTACGTTTACGTTTGGCTAAATTCTTGTATACTTACAATCTCGTTGAAAAAAGGCCAGTCTTTCTATTTATGTAAACTTTATCTAAACATATCTTCAACGCCGTTACATAATCTGTGAGGTAAAGTAGTGCACTTAACCATACAGTCCCCTGGTTTAACGATATTGAGAAAGAAGGCTTTTGAATACACAGTGTAAAAAGGAGAAAATGCTGGCAACTAGCATTTTCTCCTTTTTCCCCACAATGTTTTTTTCTTCTCTTTTAAAAACAAAACTCATCGTTTGAGACACATTTGCCTTGTCGTTTGCAAATGTTTCCAATGTGGTCGAGTGTAAAATTTTGTCGTTTGGTAGAGTTAACCTTTTGGGATTAACAGCGACCCATGTCCTTTCCGAACCGCGTAGATGAAGATCAGAACGGACTGCACAGGCTGACCTGGGTCAATACTTTTCTCAGATGCATACAGCCCCCTTTTCACTGAGCATGGTTCACTTTACTTGGATACAAAGTAACCCTTTACCAAGTAATCCCGTGTTTTACCAACGAGGGAAGGAAGTCTTTTGACAACATCGCGGATAAGAGAGAGAGAGAGAGAAAAGGTAAAACGTGTAACCATGATGCTCGCTACCGTTTCAAGAACAAATTTCATTTCCATTGAATTTGTCGTCGTAGAATGCTGTTATTATAGACAGGTATAAAGTTTAGTCGTCTAAATTATGGTAAAGCTTTTTTTTTTTTTCTGCCAGTAATTGAACTGAATATTGTCTAAATATTTGGATTTCTTAGGTAAGAAAACATTGACCTTTTGGGAAAAAAAAAGACAAAAGAAAATTTATCTCATAGCATTTGTCCAGAATCCCTCTTTCCTCCCCTAGGGGTTTTAAAATGGCTTCTTTTTCAAGGTCGTAAAAGCATTAGACTTTGCGAAGGGTTAAGGGTTTAGATTCATATTGTGGTTTAGTTTATGAGCAACCCGATAGAAGACGAAAAGAACATGTTCCCTTTCATGTCTCATTCACCAGTTGATGTTTTACTTCTATCAAGTTTGACTGGACACATGTATCAAACCTTTCTGTACCACTCAATTAACAACTGTACTTTTCAAAAACAATGAAAACTCGTCAATCTTCATCTGACATTATCCACTTAACTCCTTCAGTGCCATTGGCAAAAAAAAGGTCTTTCATAGACGACATACATCAATATCAGGCTGAACCAAACGTGCAGTCTGATCTTTGACCAAAACTGTCCTCTTGTCTAGTCAAGCCCGTAAGATATAGACGATCTGACGAAAAGTCTAGAAAAAACATATTTTTTTAAGCGAGCCTCTGGCGAGCTTGGTAACATTTTTGTCGACGAATTTAATAAAATAAAGGTGTATAAAACCTAAAAAGCCAACGAATGTCAGATTCTATTTATCACATAATGATTTTTTACGGATCACCAGTCAGAATATGAAAAAGCAAACATGCTCACGCGGTAATTAGTCTGGTACCCCGCCGTACTACAAGAGTACGTCAGGCATAGCGCAATAACGGCGTCCCTCGTTGGTAATATGCAGAGGAGACGGGATGATGTTATTTCACATGATCTAATCGAATCATAGCCTGAGTTCAAAACAGATCGCTTGCAATAAAGTCATGGCAGGGAGTTTTTCTACATATCGTTCTTATTTACCGAGATAAACTACATATCAGAAATGCTTTAAGCATCCCAAATGTCAATGGACCTATATAACGTCCGAAAACAGGGCTACTTTTAAAATGATTCATAGTCGAATTTATATTTAAACCATACCGCAACAGCACGTTTTAGATTCAGTAATGTATTTTTGAACAAAATTGATCTCATCTCATTTTCAATTTGGGAAAACGGGGAAGCATGTAGGAGTACGCTTGAGGACACGTAGGAGGCTGCCATTTTTGCGCTTTTTCTGACCCGATAACGTAGTGGTAGGGGCAGGTAATCTAGACTAACGCGGTAATTTCCATGAGTAAACACGATTCACTTCTCCGAAAGTAGTATAAAATGGCGTCATATATGACGAAAATGACGTTATATATGACGAAAATGACGTCACACAATGCTTATCTCAAACGTTTGTACGGTAAGAATATTCGCAATAGCGATATTACATCGAAAGCAAAGGAGGTTATTTGATAAAAACGTCTCCCTGAGTTTCGACGGATTATATTTTCAGCTGGTGAAAGAGATTGAGTTCATATATTTGGCGAGAGTTAAACAATATAAACCCTGTATCAAACAATTCCGTGTTTAACTCTATCCCAAACGACAACATTTTTAAACTTGTCCAATTTGAAAACGTTTGAAAATGACAAATTAAATGTTATTCAAGATATGAACTTTGTCTATCATAGTGTAGAAAACAGTGCGGGAAAAGGACAGAATGCTGGTTACCAGCATTTTTTCCTTTTCCCACAATGTTTTCAAGAATCTTCTACCTCAAGGTCGTTAAAATTCTGGATTGTTTGGTAAAGCGTTAAACGACCCTGAGGTTGAAGGCCTTTGAAGTCAGTGGAAAGATAAAACGCCTTTATTCTCATCTTGTCCCAAATGCATGTTTTATTCATTCAAACCAAATCTTATCATATGAACAACATCAAATTTTTAATTTGGCGTCAGCAAAATTTATAATGCTTTCGAGTGCGTCGTCTTGCAAAGACTTGAATAGGTTACTAAGATTACAGGTCTTGGTCTGTATTCCTCAAAAAGGAGCAGAGAGTTCCCATGGATAATTCGGTGAGTAACGTTTTTCTCGACGTTTATACAAACTATAAAGTGTTTGTGTTAATTTTGATATAAAACATGCTGTAATATATGTATGTACTTTGACATAAAAGTAAACTACATGTATCCAAAAGTGATGAGAACTTCTATGAGCAGACTATTTCTTGATTGCATCATCAAACTCGGACTACAGCTGTATTTCGATACTTCGACAAGGTGATACATGTAGGAAAAATTCAGTACGAATCTCTGAATGATACGTTTTAGAGACAATGTCACATGGAAGTTCAATATGCTTTAATGACTTCAGGTGCAAATCAAGATTGGCTTGGACAAAATAATCAAGCTGATAAGAACGCTCTTTTGCAATTTAGAATTAAGTTTCACTTATTCCTGTGTTTTTTTTTTTTCTTATCGTGGTAATCATACCAGGGGACGTGTTCACCATTTGTAATAAATAAACCTCTAATTCACCCTGTCTTGGCCAATGATATGACTTTCTTTTTTTTTAACATAGCATAAGAATTAGGTTCAGAATGGTTGGCGAATACAGCCGGTTACAGGACAAGATATACTCGGACGATTCGTACAAGGACAATTTGTACCTAGCACAATTCATACCAGGACAAATGAAGTGAATCTCGTACAACAAAACGTGAATTTTAAAGTTCAGAAGGATGACGCATATCTAAAATATATGCCGAAACTTCGAAAATTTTAATTATTGTAGGCTCTGTTCTTTTAAAATAACTTGCTTATCAATGACACATTGCGACGTTTTTTTATTATGTTATGGCACGGCCATGGTTTCATTGCAGATAGGTGAAATAACCCAGTTTCGACGGTTTGTGGGTTTCGATTTATTGTTCTCAAAGTGTTTTGATGATTTATTCTGGAGTTTTTAGATATCAGCTGCATCTTCGAAAGGCGCTGCAATTAGAGCTAACGCCTTTTTGATTCCATGAATTTCCCAAGTCTTAGTGGACTATGTATATAAGACAAATCTACCAGCTTCTATGATATCGCTATGTAGCCATTTGTTTTCACAAAGTTTTATCTGATTGGTTCAATTTAAGTCATGCTAACTGTACTTAAAATGTTTTATGCTATAGTAATTAGACAAAGCTGTTATACTGTTAAAATGAGAAACAGATCTGTGAGCTAGTATTTACCGGTATTAAATATAGCGGTATTTACCGGTATTATCTATAGCATAGCCTTTGCCTAAAAACTGCACTGACACGCCATAATGGTTTAAAAAAGTTGATTTTATCAGAGACGGTTAAACTCAGAGTGTGCAGGCAGAGACAAAAGAAATAAATCACCATTGGTATGATTATCTGACACACAAGTTGCTTTTGATACGTATTATGCTGGTTAGCATTTGTCCTGGATACCAGTTGTCCTCGGTAACAATTGTCCTTGCAAGAATAATTGCAGGTACAAGTTGTCCTGGGTACGAATTAGTATTGATACGAATTGTCCTTGGTATAACTTGTCCGATACGAAATGTCCGAGTACGAATTGTCCTAACTGTTCTAGGTACCAGTTGTCCTGGTGTGAATAATCCTAGGTTCGAGTTGTCCTGGGTACGAATTGTCCTTGGTACGAGTTGTCCTCGGTACGAATTCTCGGTACGAAATGTCCGGGTACTAGATGTCCGGGAACAAATCGTACTATAGACCCTTTTACAACGCCGTTCGTTGCCAAGGAAATACGATCCCAGAATGCCACTTTCCGCGCATGCGCACTGTTTGTAGGGCAAAAAGTTCAATATCGCCACTGTTGAAAGCTATTTTCACACGCAATATTTGGGACTTGTCTAAAGATTTTATTGATAAAATCTGTGAAGATTAATTGTGTTACAGGATGCCGTTATCATGCTGTGCACAGGGATGTACAGATTAGTAAAGTCGTATCTGGCTTACACGTCCCATAGTCAAAACGTCCTACTTTTGGTTAAAACGTCCATTCCGAGTTGGTTAAAACGTCCCCGAATATTTTATTCAAATCATTTATTTGATATCGTATGTTTTTTAAAGAGATTTTTCACTGTTAATGTTTTGTATTTTATTGACCATCGTCATTGACCATCGTTATTGATTTTTGACCCATATCTTGCCGTACTTATATTTTTGACCTGCACAAGAGCAGGGATCGTATATTACATGTAATATACGGTCCCTGACTAGAGGAATTCGCGTTAAGTTTACGTCATTAATCTTAATTATTATTACTTAAACCATAATTAGGATTTGTAACAGTGTGTTTCAAGACCACGCTACCCCCATGTGTAAACAGATCTCTCATTATGCCTTTCGCAAAGTAAATTCAAGATCACCGTCGCGTAACGGAGGCTAAGGGTTAAGGCCAAGGTCCATATTGTTTCCCTACATTATCATGTATATAACACGCTAAAATGCCGCCCCATATACAATGTGCTCAACTAATTACTGTTACAATTCCATTTAACCCTTTATGCAACAATCACAAGTCTTAACGACCAAGAAAGATTTTCAAACATTGTGAGAATAGAAGAATACGCTGGTAAACATTATTTCAACCTTCTCCAACTCTGTTTTCGGAAAAGGAATGCTTTTAAGTTACATAAGATCCCTGGTGGAAAGCAATTATGGAAAAGAGCAGCCAAAGACGACAACAGGGCATTATACAGTTATTCGTTCGTTCTTCGTGCGCGCGTTACTTCATCCATCCATCCATCCGCTCGTTCGCACGCTCATTCATTCATTCATTCATTCATTCATCCATTCTCAAATACGTCTGCGCCAAAATTTGTTTCATGATGAAATTGTTCACAATAAACTCTCTAAACCATTAGAGGTAACAGCATGTTATGCCCATCTCAACCGGCGTTCTCCGCCATTGAAGTTAAACTAAATTATCCATTGTATTGTCGATTAAACTAACAGATATGTGATTTATCAGATGGCGACCCTTTATAAACCATTTACCTATCTCGACCTCGTCTTAATTAACGAGGCTACAATAATGGGCTTGTGGAAACACTACGGCAAAAGGTAAAAATGCTGGTAACATGCATTTTCCCATTCCCGCAGTGTTCTAGCCCATCCTTCATGGGGTTTGTCTGTTATTGCCAGGTTCGGTTAACATTTCCTTTGATGATAACGTCAACCCACAACAGCGACACGGTTTTTTTTACGTTTTCGTCTTATATTGTCACTAATATACGGATTGTTTTCTTCCACGTTACTGAACTCTTAGCAAATAAATTAGTCTGAATTTCGTTTCTGTGCCACTAGGAGTAAATTTTTCACATAATCGCTCATAATTCAACGATTTTGTGTACACTTTCAATACTCTGCCATTGTTTTATTTTGTGTTTTTGCCCTACAAGAGTGCGCATGCGCAGTTTTCCGGTCTCGTAACCAGGAAGTGGTAAGAGACTAAAAGGGTCCATAACCAATACAGCCAATACCCTCCAGGACTGTCAGTTCTTTGATTTCTGATTCTTCGTTGTATTGGACATTGCTTTGTATTTTCTCGGTCAATCTCATTTGCCTTTCAGATAATGAGGTTAATGTAATGCTTTGTCTGCTGTATAAATACAGGGTCGATTTCGTATTTGTAATGTCATGTTGCGATATAAATGTCAGTAACACCAGTATTTATGAGATATCCGAATCTTTTGTAATTCCCTTATGATAGTCTGGATAACTGAATTTATGGCAGATGAATTTCAACCAAAGTGTGTGCTAAAATGTCGTAATATGTTGTCATCAATTTTTCTTGTCCATTTAGATTTCTTGTACCATCTTCGTTGTCTAACATGGATCCATTGTTCCTATAACAGCTGAACGATAGGGTACCATGGGGTAGAATAGTCCTTTAGCATGCAGAACATTCACTAAAAGCGAAGTTTCGATCCAAATTTGAAAGTAACACACCTTCTGATTGGCTAAACCGTACGGTTTAGGCAATCAGAAGGTGTGTTACTTTCAAAATTGGAAAATCTTGAAGAATACGGATCCAGGTCAGTCTAGCCTCGTTATTGCACCTTTGCTATGTACAGTCTGTAGACAAAGGCGAATAAAATACAAGTAACGTTACATGAAAAAAAAAACGATTATGCAAAATGAGATATTTATGGACCACCGAACAATACTTGTTTGGAAATAATGCGATTACGACATTCTTTACGTGATTTTCGACCAATCAAGACTTATTAATGAGTGCAAGACTATAGATGAGATAGATATATAAAAGAAAAGAGATGAACGTGCTTTTTTTTCAAGCCATCACTGCTCAGATTAAAGCTCAGAAGAAATTGAAAATTAAAGCTCTAGAACGGTATGGCCACAAAACAAGCTCTGCGTGTTGTCAAAGCCTAAGCGTGTGCATGCTAAGGGCATTTTCACCTTGTGCAGATAATAGTGCTTCCATGTGGTTTTGTTTGTTTGTTTGTTTGTATTATAGTTTAACCCTTAAACTGCTAAAAAAAAGAACGATACGAAATTTTCTACTCAATAGTAAAAAAATAAATATTACAATTTCAAAGATGATTTCATCTGAAAGAAAATACCGTACCGCACAGTGAGTCGCGCTTAAAGTTAATGCTGTTTAAACAGCTTAGGTCATATCACAAAGGTCAGTGCACCTACGCATGTGTTTCCTGGCTTTCTCACGACAGTACTGAAACAACTTTCTTCCCTAGCCACTGACTGTTTTTCCCACATGCATCAGAGGTGTAGACCTCAAACTAAATGTGGCTCAAAAGGTAAGATTTGTCTTTGAAAAGATAGAAAACATTGTTGGAAAAGGAATATTGATGCTTTCCAGCATTATCTCCTTCTCCCGCAATATTGTCAAACCCTCTTACTCTTAAAACTCAGGATTGTTTGGCAGATGGATGCAAAGCATTGGCATTTTTGTGTGTTAACAGATGAGTGTGTACAAATGATGTTGCTATCACAAGATTGTGTAAATCAAATATCACATTTCCAGTCATAATTATTTCTTAATATCAAATTTGCTTCCATCTCTGCAATCCTCTCCCTGGCTAATCATAATTAATCCTTAAACTGCTGAGCACGACTTACTGACCTTTTGCGGACAGTGTAGAACCAAGATCAGACTGCACAAAACGTGCAGTCTGATCTTGGTTCTACACTGTCCGATAAAGAGATATTTTTTCTCAAAAAATAAATTTTAAAAATATTGTTCGGGTTTTTACTATCGACTTGAGAGTTTTACATAATTTATTTAGCAGGATAAGGGTTAAATGAACAGAACAAAATTTAACGATCAAATGTACTCTTGCCTTGTTTTCAAGGCGATTTTGGAAGTCAGTAAATTGCTTTTTATGCTCACCTTTACCACTGTGTCAGTCGGTAGCATACAGGACTTGAAACCAGGGGGTCGCTGGTTCGAATCTCCAGCTCGGTTGATTTCTTTTCTAACGAATAATGATAGTCATTGCGACGGGATTCATTCCTCCCTCACCGATGATCACAATTTCGACGGTGGTTATGTTGGAAAACATGGACTCAAGTGGCTTGGGAAAAATACTGTTCAAAATACTGGTACAAGAAACCGCATGGAAGCATGAATAGGTGTATTGGCTTCCGCTATATAACTGAAATTATATCGAAAACGGCGTTACACACCATAAAAAACAAGCAAACTATTTACCACCATAGAATGTATGGCGTTTCAGAGTTTACGTTCAAAAGACTGTAAATAATTTGCAGGAACTCTTGAAGGCAGCTTTCCTCTTTCGTATTCTAAGAAACGTACTCAAAACCGCATTTTCAGAAGTTCATTAATTCCCTTTACGATCTTGTTGTTTGCTTGTATCTAAAGTTTATTGATACTGATCTTGGCCTGATTTCAGATCAAAGATGTACGAATTGCATGACTCTGGGTTTAACCCTTAAATTGTTTGACCCCTTTAAGGATTTAACCCTTAAATTGTTTGACCCCTTTAAGGATTTAACCCTTAAATTGTTCAGAATTCCATTTGTTCCCTTTACGATCTTGTTATTTGCATGTATCTGAAGTTTATCGATACTGACCTTGGCCTGGTTTCTCATCAAAGACGTACGAAGTGCATGACTTTGGGTTTAACCCTTGAATTGTTTAGCACCTCGGTATTTATAACGTGCTTTAAAATAGCAGACAGAGTAGAACAAAGGTAAATATCATATAATGTGCATTCTGACCTTTGGTTTAATTTGTCCGGTCTCTCGTGAGTTATCCTGTCAAAAACAATCTTGAAACTGGAATGATAGAAAAAGGTGTATTGCATTTTTCATTTAAACATTAAACGCTTTATTCGAACAAAATTTTGCCCATACACCGGTACCCTTTACCAATCAATCGCAAGTTTTAACGATTTCAAATAAGAAGGATAAATTTGAAAAAAAAAGAAGAAAATGCAGGTAACCAGTATTTTCTCCTTTTCCCACAATGTGTTCTGTCCTTTTTAAGACAAATTACATTTTAGCCAAATTTAATTTGTCGTCTGTATATGTTTTCAATTTGGACAAGGCTAACTATTTGTCGTTTGGTAAAGAGTTAAGGATAAAAGTAGTGTGGAGTGCATGACTCTAGGTTTTAATTATAATACAGAAAAGATAACATGACAAAGAGCTTCAAAGTATCCTAACAGAAAAGAAGATTGCCTGTAAGACATGATTAAGTCGGCTTGCATTCTTTATATCGTAAGATATGATAACGTGTTTCAAAGGCATTCATTGTTTAATTAATTATCTCTACTCATGAAAGTTGTTGTTTACTAGTGACAGTAGAGACGGGTTCAATAATTTGACTTTTCATTCAAGATGCAAATGATTAAATTCTGAACTCATTACGGCGAAATACTACCCCCCCGCAGTAAACACTATTTTAAAGAAAGATGTTTTGCGTATTCATAATTGGACAGTTGTTGTTTTCGCAAAACAACATTGCTGGCTTCTCACAAAAAAATTGAACTAAACTGTAATACAAGATTTAACAACAAGACTTCGTTTTTAAAAGCTACAGAGTGATCCAGTCTCCGGTATGCAAATATTAAGGCTAAATTACGGGCGGCTAAATGCGCGTTTACAGTTAGTAGGCTACTTGGCAAGATCAGGACCCGTATTCATTCACCGGTCTTGATTTCAATCTTAGTCTTATTCCAGATTTAGAAAGTAACGCAATTTCTGATCGGCCAAACCATTTGGTTTATACAATCAGAACTTATTCTACTTCCAAATTTAGAAAATTCTTAAGAATAAGACCAAGAACATTCTTAAGAATGGTTGGTGAATGTGGACGCTGATCTTTGAACTACATTGTCCCATTTCTTTCACGTGAATTGAACTTTGAAAGTGCAATATTTCTTACTTTATTATTGGCTGGAAATTTATATTCGATATTTATACAGTAGATCTAGATTTCTATATGGGTTACAAACACATGCAAGAGTCCTAAATCAATGCAATGGACGTTTTCATTTAGAAAATATATCATTGATTCATGCTCTTAAAAAAGGCGGTTTAATGCATCTGCAAAAAAATTTGACCTATGTTAGCCTGTGCGAACTGCGCAGGCTGACATGAGTCGAAATTTTTTTGTTATGAGTTAATCTTCTGCATCTCAAAGGACGATTTTACGTGATGATTCCGTCGGTTTTTGGAAAAAAAGGACCCCTATTATGCGATGGCTTGTTTGATCTAATGCATCCGACAGATGCATTTAACCTCCTTTTACTACAGCGACCCTCATAATATGAATATAATAAGTACAACATCAAGGCTGTTTTGGTCTGGATATCAAATTAGAATCAAAGCGTTGAAAGCACTGGTGTGGCATTTGTCGAGGGATCCATTGTGTGGATTAAATAATTTGAAAAATAAACAAACAATAATGTAGGACAAACAAGCCAAAGGACGAACAAACCCAGAGACGAACAGGTCTGGGGACGAACACGGTCAGAAGACAAAGGTTGTGTGTATCATTGCGCCTGTAGAAGGCCATAGCGGGTATAGATGCTTTCCTTAAAGAGGAAGTATTCCCATGATCGATGGCCTAATCCAGTTTATTTTAATACGCCGACGTTGTTAATTATATATCTGAGTGCTATCGAAACACTTATTTGTCTTTAGAAAATTTGAGTTTAATTGGGTTTACTTCCTTCGGTTTTGCACAAACTACGATACATAATTTTCAAAATACCGTATTGAACTCATAGTGGCCTTGTCTTCGACGAATACCACTAAAACGGACAGCACTATCTACGTTTTGTTCATTTTAATCTTTATTCACGTTGTGCACAGAAAGCAAGTTAGGTTGTAGATCTACCAAGAACTGTGACGGTAGTTGCTTTTTGAATCGGATGAAGGATGATCTGTACATTTATGTACACAAATTCGGCAATTCGAAAGGTCTGTCATGACGTCATCGATATCAGAACGTCACGTTATTGTGACATGTCTCGATAAAAAATAGACAGATATTTACGTGTATGAAGGCTTGTCAAGTTCATCTTATTGATACTTTGACCTCCGTTTGTCTTTTATATAACCTTCATTAATGTAATACCTTTGGGCATGCAACGATTGTATTATAAAGTGAAATGCTATTTAACTAAACAACTTTTTGTCACGACAAAGTCAACGTGGTTACGAAAGCAATTACTCTTACAGACTTTTTACGTTCCATAGTTGACAGCGTGTGAAAATAGAAGGTAAATGGGCAGATAGATCTATTGCTTGAACCGTTTATTAAACAATCATGACCTGAGTTTTCACGACCCTGATGAAAGAGAAGGCTGTCGAAAACATTATGGGAAAAGGAGAAAACGCTGGTGAACATCATTTTCTCCTTTTCCCACAATGTTTTTACCTCTGTAAAGACAAATCCTATCACTTGAGGCATATTCAATTTGTCGTCTGTTATTTAATCTAAAAATTTGGAAACAATTAACCCTTTACAACACAATCCCGAGTTTTAACGACTCTGAAGCCTTCTGAAAACATTGTGGGATAAGAAGAAAATGTTGTCTTCTAGAAAAGACTTAAAGGCCCTATAGCGGAAAAAAAATGCGAGTGTTAAGATGCACTTAGATTCAATTCGCAACATTTAAAAAAGTATGGAGATTATTTTGAAGGTGACAATCTGTTATTGCACGGTCAGTCCAAGTGTTAGTTGCCGGAAGAAAAATTAATGTTAAAACTAGGTTAAAAGTTGCCAGGTCGTTCGATCTTTTGTTTTCTCTTTACCTGGCTTTAATTTTCATTTTTCTGAGAGCAACTAAAACTTGGACCGACCGTAGAATAACAGATGTCATCTTCACAATAATTTCTATATTTTTAAATAGTATGATTTCAATTTAAATGCAGTTTAAGACCCGCATGTTTTTTCCGCTACTGGACCTTTAAATAAACAAGTGCACCTTTTCCCGCAACATTCCCTCTCAGTTCAAGACAACTAACGTTATTGTCATAGCCTTTGACGTCATTCCTTTATGCCACTGGAATTAGCTCTTGATATGTAATGAGTAAGCTTTTGATGTATTAAGATTAAGTAGCGTATGCTGCCGACAAAGTAAATCACTGATATTAAACTGTTTTTGTACGAACAAAGAGCAAAATGCACGCTTGTGAATAATGTTTTTGTTAACATGGTTTTCTTTAACACTCTTAATTCATTATAGAAGATAAAAAATAATCCACCAAAATCTCATGATATGAAAGGAAAAAGGGGACACACCAAGACACACACGCACGAAGAAGACACGGTGTTTTGAGACCGAAATTAATTAGTGCTGGTAATCTCGTCTGACGTCATATGACATAGAGGTTCCACAAACACAATATCGGATGCCTTGGCACAGACTTCTTTGTATTATTAAGGACCACTAGCTAACTACATTGTATTCACCACAAATTCAAGAAATTCGATTTTTTTTTTTTTTCAGATTCTAAATATAGATTTCTGCTGCTTTTGAAGACGAATTAGGTCATAGTCCTGCATCAGGTATCAGATGGTGTAGATCCAAGATCAGAGTGCACGTTCTATGTAGTCTGATCTTGATCTGCACCACCGGGCAAAAGCTACTTAAGTCACTATTGATAGTCAAAACAGCAATGCTCAAAGCTTTGCACTTTCATGCACAAAAAAAATTGACTGTTTACAAGTAAATGATAAAAAGAAAACCCGTGGTTCAGGTCTGTCTTTGACCTCAGGGACAAAGATTCGGTAACTTACTCGTATATAAAAAAGATCCAGTGTATAGTGCTACACACACATGTATTCTAGTAAATATCAACACTGAAGACCCTGTGGTTTTCGACAAGAAGATTGAAAAAGTGGATCACATTCACTCAATGCAATCATGTAACCCACAGAGATGTGTTATCTTCATTTCAGGGTCCGTATTCACCAATCATTCTCAAGAACGTTATTTGCCTAAGTCTGGATTTAGAAAGTAACACAACTTCTGATTGACTAAACCATTTGGTTTAGCCAATCAAACGTTGTGTTACTTTCAATTTAGATTTAGAAAATTCTTGAGAATAAGACTAACAACGTTTTTAAAAATAGTTGGTGAATACGAATCCACACGAATACAATTTGAACAATGCCGACAAAGGTCCATGAAAAAATCCTAATGATTTAATCCGTGTAATTATAGGAAAAATTGTGATTCGAGGAGTAATAAATTGAATAATTTTGAATAAATAGACAACTGGATGGTCCCATGTAGAAAATATCAAATCTACAGGCATTATGGTTTCAGACAAGAATATCTGCGGGGATTTTTGCGTAGGTTTATCTGAAACATGTGGTCCATGAAGAAGGCCATTTTTGACATCGGGTAAAAATTGAAAAAAAAAAATGCCAAAAAAAATGGTGAGAGTTCTCAAAATGATTTGACAAGAAAAAAAATAATGTTGATGCTCTTGGCCTTATCTATCCAGAAAAAAATGGTTGAAGTTGCCTCACTGTTATTCTATGTAAAACTTGAGAAAAATGAGTCGTTTTCAACCCCAGAAACAAAATATGAGCGTGTGATAACCATTTTGTTTAGCAGCATTTTCTCCTTTTCCCCACAGTGTGTTCAAAGGCCTTTTTCTTCAGGGTCGGTAAAACTCGGTATAATGTGGTAAAGGGTTAAAGATTTAATCACTCGGTAACCACAGAATCAACGAGCTGACAAACAGATCAATTTATCAAGCCAACAAAAATCGTTTTGGTTCCCAGTTCGTCTGAAAACCAGTTTCGATCAAGATTTGAAACCTGACAATGAATTATGCTTTACTTTGTTAAAGTGCATTCTCTTTCCCAGAGTCAAGTGCAGGCTTAACCCTGTGCGAAACAATCCCAGTTTTAAACGACCCTGGGGAAGAAGGCTTTTTAAAAGCCGGAGGGTAAAGGAGAAAATGTTGGGAACCAGCATTTTCTCTTTTTGTCACAACGTTTTCTACCCATTCAAAGACACCTTTCACGTTTTCAGTCACAAATGATAGATCTTCTGCAAATATCTTCAATTTGGACACGTCTAAAATTTGTTCGTTTGGTAAAGACTAAAGTACATACTGACCTTCATGAGCACGCCACTGAATTATGGGTTTTGTCTCCAAAATCAATACTTCTGTAATATATTACAACGGGAAACCAAACTCGGCTTTGCAACACCCACTTCTTCTCGTCCTACTCAACTCTTTATCAGAATGACATACATCTAGAGTTGTCCGAATTTAAAGCATTTGCAGACGACAAAATAAATGTGACTGAAATGATTAAAAGGTGTATTTGGATGGATAGAAAGCATTGTGGGAAAAAGGAGAAAATGCTGGTTACCAGCATTTTCTCCTTTTCCCACAATGTTTTCAAAAGCCGTCTTTCGTGGGGTTGTTAAAATTCGGGATTGTTTGGCACATGATTTCTGGCATTCAGACTATTACCATTACATACTTAACTTTTCTGATACTGCAGTGGAAAACGTTAACAATATTTTCTGAGAAAAAAATCTGCCACAAGCAACTGCCCCCACTCAAACATTGTAATTCTGTATAAAAATTCGAATTTTCCTTTCTTTACATTGACCTCTTTGTTTGCTTGAACTAATTTGTGATATGGCTGGAAACAGAAATTGCGGTAGCAGGGTAAACGGTTTTATATTTTCTGGACAATTTTCAGAATTAGCACGCATGCAGCATTGTGCTGCCTTCGCCCATTGCATTGTAAAATCAGTTTTGTTGCCTTCTTGTTGTAGACAGCTGTTAAAAACTATACGGGAAAAATCTTGTGACGTGCCTGGAAATAGACTTTGCGGTAACGAGGTATAAGTTTTTATATTTCCAGGACAATTCTCAGAATTTGTATGCATACAGCACTGTGTGAAGCCTTCGTCCATTGCCTTACAAATTCGGTTTTGTTGTCTCTCCTGTGGTAGACAGTTCTTGAAAACTATACGAAACCATGTGACATGCCTTGAAATACACTTGGCAGAAACAGGGTAATGGCTTTATATTTTCAGGACAATTCTCAGAATTAGTATGCATGCAGCATTGTAGTGCCTTCGCCCATTGCCTTTCAGATTCGGTTTTGTTGCCTCTCCAGTTGATAGACAGCTATTAAAAACTATACCGAGAAAACACCATGACATGCCCAGGAATAGACTTTGCGGTAACGGAGTAGTAGTGCTTATGTTTTCAGGACAATTCTCAGAATTAGTATGCATACAGCATTCTGATGCCTTCGCCAATTATCTCACAAATTCGGTTTTGATGCCTTCCTATGATAGACAGCTCTTAAATAAATAAACAAAAAACAACAACAACAATACAGGAAAAATCTGAAATTTGCAGTATTTCTCCATTACGGAAAAAATCCTTTTTGCATTAGATGTATTAGTGGCGTGACTAAAACTAGTGTATATAGAGGATATTTGTTTGTTTTTTTTTCGGTGAAAGATCGAAATTTATTTCGTCGCGTGAACATCATCGGTAATATTTTCACTAGTGCGCCACTCGTGAAAATATTACGGATGATGTTCACGCGATGAAATAAATTTCGATCTTTCACCGAAAAAAAAATATTCTGTTTATTTCATGCTTCTAACGCCTTTTTTTGTCGAGACTTCCATAAAAATCAGTAAAACTCGCCGTATCGGTATTCTCACTGGTCGTACCCGTGTAATATCGAAAAATATTTTCACCGCTATATCTCGATATCCTACCGGAAAGCATGAAATAAAAAGTATTCATTCTGAGAATTAGTATGCAGCTATAATTTTGTCATCTTGATCAATTACCATGCAAATGAAAACAATGTCTCGATAGATATATTGAAGAGGACCATGCCGGAACCATTTCTGTGAAGTTGAGTCAGTACATGTACGTTCATCGGTGATGGTTCTAGCAAAAAAGTTCACGCATACACTAATGCACGGACGCACGTACAGATGCACACAAAGATGCGCGCACGACGTATAAAATGCCATATTAGCGTTTGAAAACAATTTGAGTATAGGATCAATGAATCTTGTTACAGCAGCATACATAATGTGACTTTTTACGTCACGGTGTTACGCAGGTTTTGAAAGAACCGCAGTAAAAGGAGTAAAATAGCTTGTAACAGAATAATTATTGTCCCTATCCCGCATTCTTTTCTATTTTATTGGGGAAAAAAGAAATCCCGAACTGTACTTTATTCCCTAAGCTTTTTTTTTTTTTTTTTTCATTTAACAACTTCTTGTAGCAGCTGTATTTGAGAGGGTAGAAAACATTGTGAGAAATGGAGAAAATGCTGGTTTCCAGCATTTCCTTCTTTTCCCACAATATTTTAAAAAGCCTTCTCTTTCAGGGTCATTTACACTTTGGACTGTGTGGTAAAAGTTAAGAAAGATTCACTACAAAATTAAGAGTTTTAACAGTCCTGACAAAAAAAAAAAGAAAATAAAAGTACAGCGGAACAAAGGGAGAAAATGTTGGTAACCAGCATTTTCTTCTTTCACCACAATATTTAACACTAACATATTCAAGCACTATTATAGTTGCCACCTATAATTTGTCTTGTTCAAATGCTTTCAAAATTGAACAAGTCTACATATTTGTCGTCGTAAGAATACGGACCCAGTACCACGAAGTTGGTTCCGTTTTTCAATTATTATTTGAGCCATGCTCTGGCAAAAGGGGGCTTAATATATCTTCGCAGTGCATTCTACCAAGCAAGTCATCAAATAATTAGGGATCCATACAATCCATTTTGTCTAGCAGCCGACTAAATAAGGAGATAGACTGATCCTTTGACATGCAGAATTTGACCGATAGCAAAAAGTTTCGGCCGAGGTCAGCCTGCGCGGACTGCGCAGGCTGACCTGGTCGATACTTTTTGCAGATGCAATAAGCCACATTTCATGGCTTAAACTAATGCTACGCCCCACGATTATGAACATTATCAAAAAAACAGTCTCTATGTTATGGTGGCATATTTCTGCCACGAGATACGAGATAGCTATCATGATAATTTTAGAAAACTATCACGATAAATAAAAGTTTCCTGGAAACTTTTTTGAGATAGTGAAAAGTTTCCTGAAAAAAATATCACGATAAACTTAATATTTTATCGCAAAATTTTTCAATTGTGCACGGAGCTGACATTCGAGATAAAATTATCGTGATAGTTCTATCTGTTTCTCGATATCTATAAATACCAAATTTTATCATTTGGATGAACTCGGTAGTTTTTGGCTTCACAAGACTGCAGTAAGTAAAAATTCGAATCATTAACAATTATACCTTAATTGGTAATTTTTGACAAGACTGGAAATGAATAGAAGTCTGTAAAATCACAAAGACGACTCGAAATGCCTCCTACGAACAACTTTAAAACCGTTTAGGGACAAGCAGAATTCATGACGTTGAAGACGAAGGTGTTCCGACACAGTATCTAATTATAGATACCGTGAATGTCAGTTATGGGCACGAAAGCAAAAATAGTCATGATAACAGTTAGAATTATCGCGATATTTTTATCGTGAAATTTTTTTTTTTTATCTAGATAATATTTCCAGGAAACTTTGTTTTATCACGGTAATTCTTTTAAATTATCGCAATAGCTATCTCGTATCTCACGGCAGAAATATGCCACCATACTATGTTCCCAGTTTCTTCGGTGTAGTCAATACGCATAAGAGGAATTCTAATGCGCTTGTTAATATGTGTTCTTAGGTAATCGCTAAGCTATATAATTTGGCACGATGATTTGACTTGAAAGAAATTAATCTGTTTTTGCCTTGAAATTTTCATAGTTACGGGCAATAGCTAGTTGCATAACAACCTACTCAAATAATTATTATGATGAAGTGTAGTTTAACGCTTTGGCTGCTAAGCGCAACCTACTGGCTTTTTACGGACAATATAGATCAAGATCAAGCACGTTCTGCGCAGTCTGATCTTGATACACACTGTCCGGTAAGGAGATATTTTTCTCTGAAGAATAAGTTTGAAATAGCATTATTTGGGGTTTTACTATCGGTATGAAAGTTTCATTTATCCAGCAGGATAAGGGTTAAACATGTACATACAATGACAAACCGTGCAGATATGTAACGTGCATTGAAAAAGAAAAGGGATTGGGCAGTTCAGCTACTTACGAGCAACTGCTCCATCACACACGTTGTTTTAAATGCCATTTTAAAAATGTAGCATAAAAGGAACGTTTCTGATAAGAGATTAAATGATAATTATAATGATGAAATAATAATGATGAAATAATAATAATAATGATGATGAGAAGAAGAAAAAGAGGAAGAACCTGATTGCAGAGATAACCCATATCAACTGCACCAAAGTGGTATTTAAACAAACCCCCCCCCCCACCTTTTCGTAGATACCTCCTCAGTAGAGGCGCAATTAAATGTCAGCTTCACGTCAGAGTCTTAAATGTTAAAGTTCACCGTAATTCGTTCAGTTTCTCAGGAAATTTCAGAGTCTTGGAGTTAGTCCAATATCTTACCCTTTCATGTGGTAGTAAGCCTCTTAAAGCTTTATAAATGAGCCATGATCTGCGAAAAGGGGTCTCAGTACATCTGCAAAGAGTATCGACCCATGTCAGCCTGCGCAGCCCACGCAGACTGACATGGGTCGAAACCTTTTTGGCTATTTGTATATGAGCCATGCTCTGTGAAAAGGGGGCTTAATGCATCTGCGAAAAGTATCGACCCAGGTCAGCCTGCGCAGTCCGCGCAGGCTGACCTGGGCCGAAACTTTTCGCTATTGGTCAATTATCTGTATGTCGAAGGACCAGTCTACCTCAGGATTAAGTCGGTTGTCAAAGATAAGTGGATATTATGGATCCATAAGTATGCGATGGCTTGCTTGGTATAATGCATTACGGAGATGCATTAAGCCCCCTTTTCACAGAGCGCATATATATATATATATATATATATATATATATATATTGGCCTCGACAGCGAGTTTGGATACGTTCGTGTAAATCAAGATCAGATTTCAGAGAGCTTGCATTCTGATCTTGGGTTTACGCTTTCCTACGTGAAGCTGACCGCTCACACACTTACATCAGAACATGTTGGTATTTTTAACCCTTAAACTGCTAATCGCGACCCACTGACCTTTTGCGGACAATGTAGATCAAGATCAGACTGCACAGAACGTGCAGTCTGATCTTTGATCTACACTGTCCGATACGGTATTTTCTTCCCGGTGAAATCAACTTTGAAGCCGCGATGTTTGGGCTTTTAGTATTGAGTAGAAATTTGCGTTTCATTGATTCAGCAGCTTAAGTGTTAACCGTCTCACAACAACGTTTTCACTTGAGCAATGCTCTGGCAGAACGGAGCTTAATGCATCTCCGTAATGCATCATACCAAGCAAGTCATCACATAATTATTGATCCATAAAATCCATTTTGTATAACAACTGACTAAATCATTAGGTAGACTGGTCCGTGGACATGCAGAAAAAAATAGCAAAAGAAAAAAACAGCTCAGGTCCGCTTGCCCGGACTGCGAAGGCTGACATGGTCGACACTTTTTCCAGATGCATTAACCCTTTACCAGACAACAAAATTTTAGCCTTGTCCAAATTGCAAGCATTTGCAGACAACAATTTCAGCGTGGCTGAAACGGTGCAATTTTTCTTTGATAGGGTAGAAAACATTGTGGAAAAAGGAGAAAATGCTGGTTACCAGCATTTTCTCCTTTTCCCACAATGTTTTCAAAAGGCTTCCTTCCTAGGGTCGTTAAAAGGCGGCATTGTGCGGTAAAGGGTTAAGCTCCCTTTTCTCACAGAGCACGACACAATTATTTTGAGTTCATCGAGTTAAAACGAGATTTGTCCAAGCACAAAACATCATCGGTATTTTTTTTTTGCAAATTTATAGTTAATCTAAAACTGTCCAATCACATTTGACAGGTATCCTGTGAATTATCAAAATTGATGGCTTTTTGAGAAGAGTGTCTACCAAGTTTAGCCTGCAACATCTGTGCAGCCTGATCTTTGCCTACCCTCTCCGATCCCGACTTGACTGTCTAAGCTTTGATATACATGTACTAGTAATGCTTTAACCCATAAATCGCTAAACCTGGCTTAACTGTTTTAGGCTTACTGTAGATGAAGACCCAGTTGCTCAGAACGTGCAATTTGATTTTGAATCTACACTGTCTGCTACTTTGTTACACGTCTAGGCCAAAACAACCTTGAAAAGAAATATCTTGGTTAACGACATAATTTTGGACCTTAAAAAACAAAGATTCTACATATTCCTTTTCCAGTTCCTTTTACGCCTTTTATCTTTTTAAAGATATTTCTTGTTTGATATTCATGAGTGACAACAAGAGGCTTATAAATGATCTATATCAGCTAGTTAGTGACAGCTTTTGACTTAGCAAGTATCTGGTTTTATTCTTTATAATGATGATCGTCTTTGATCATCATTAACTATCACAGACCCTTTCCAACGACTGAACATTTCATCAGGAAGGCTCTATACCTATAATGATAAATTTTATCCCCTAGACTGCTTAGCGCGACTCACTGACCTTTTGCGGACAGCGTAGATCAAGATCAGACTGCACAGAACGTGCAGTCTGATCTTGGATCCACGCTGTCCGTGAAGAAGATATCTTTCCTCCAAAAATACCTTTGAAATAGGAGAATTTAGGAAAGTTTCATTTCTTTTATTTAGCAGGAAAAGGCTAAACCGTTATCCTGCTAAATAAGTTACATGAAACTTTCCAGCCTATAGTAAAAACCCGAATGAATTTATTTCAAACTTATTTCTTGTAGGGAAATATCTCCTTATCAGACAGTGTAGATCCAAGATCAGACTGTACGTTCTGTGAATGGCGCATAGCAGCTTAAGGATTTATATTATACATTAGAAGAAGAGTTCAAAAAGACGGTTAACGGTTAAATCCCAATGTTGCCATTTCAGTGTTTTTTTTTTTTTAATTTTCACGATTTCGAATAGTATAGAATCTGTGCACTCTGATCTTGATCTACACAGTTGGGAAAGATGTTTTGTGCCGCTCTTAAAAGCTGACGGGTTAATCAGAAATGGTATTTCCCCGTTAACGGTTAAATCCCAATATTGCCATTTCAGTGTTTTTTTTTTGGAAAATTTTCACGATTTCGAACAGCATAGAATCTGTGCCGCTCTTAAAAGCTGACGGGTTAATCAGAAATGGTATTTCCCGCGAGAAGTCGGACTCATTACCGTTGTTCGTTTGTTCGTTCGTTTGTCCGTCCGTCCGTTCGTTCGTCCGTCCCTCCGTCCGTCCGTTTGTTCGTTCGTTCGTTCGTTCGGTCGTTCGATCGTTCGTTCGTTCGTTCGTTTTTTCGTTCTTTCGTTCTTCCTTTCTTTCGTTCGTTCGTTTATTTGTTTGTTTGTTTGTTTGTGAGAATGGTAAACCTAATTTGTTTGGCTTTCAACAGGGCTCAGATAAATTATACCACTGTTGAACCTCAGACATTTCATGTTTCTCTCTACACTACCGTGCCTTGCTCTACCTCTATTTTGAACCTATGAAACCTGGAGCCTCTGAGTGGCAAATCAACAATTTTACTTCTCTACCAAAGAATCGAATGTTTAGCGATTGTGTAAAAAAAAAAAAGCCACTGAAAACATAGTGGGAAAAGGAAACATATTATACGTTAAAAAGCTGTACTTCTTTTTTCGAAAAGATGAAAAGTTTCCATTCTCAATCGTATCAACCGTTATCCTGCTAAATAGATGAAATGAAACTGTCAAGCCGATAGTAAAAACCATAAGACTGCTATTTCAAAGGCAGTGCTTGGGCAAAGATATCTCCGTATGGGACAGTGTAGATCCAAGATCAGACTGCACGTTCTGTGCAGTCTGATCTTGATCTACACTTTCCGCAAAAGGTCTTTGAGACGCGCTGAGCAGCCGAAAAGGTCAACCTTTAAAGCACCGAATAAAGCCAGCGGACATATTCAGTCTAAAATGAGACCCAGATAATTGAGATTTCATGGTCGCTTTTGTCCATACTGTCTCAGTAAAGTGGACAGTAAAGACCAAAGATCAGACTGCACATATATTGCAGTCTGATATAAATATACATTTTCCGCAAAGGCAACCATAGTCTTGAAAGGCATTTTAACTCTTTACCACAAGTCGAAATTTTAGGTTCGACCAAATTGAAGGCATGTACCGACGACAAAATAAATATAACCTAAAATGATGATTTCTTTCTTTGAACATTGTGGGAATGGCATCTTCTCCTTTTACCAACAATGTTTTCAAAAGTCATCATTCTCAGGGCTGTTAAACCTCGGTATTGCGTGGTAAAGGGTTGAAGGTTAATCGAACGATTGTACCAGCTTTCCCATCAATATATCATTATCGTGACGATCCTAACACACGTATCGTATTATCTTAATCTATTTTTGAACACCCAGATAAGCATCCAACAGGGAAGTAATTTCACAGTTGGCGTAACGGATTTTGTTTTGATACAATGAGGCGCTGAATTACATAGTGTTTCCCCATGGAACTAACCATGCCTCTGTATTTTATATTACGGAAAATCATTGTGACTCACTGTAAATAGCACGGTATTGTCTAAACCTATCTATCTCCTATCTATTATGGGGGCTATTTTTACCAATCTAGGAGAAAAGTTGTGGTTCCCACCCAATTAGAGATAGATAAGTAAGCAACTCAAGGGTAGAGTAACAAGCACTTATTCTTTGACAAACCCTGCCTTCTTTGGCCATATATAAAATTTTGACCCGCAACATGCGAAATGAGACCTTCGGACATTTGCGTAAAGTGTCGTCTCGGATAAGCCTGAGCAGTTCGCGCAGGCTAATCCGAGACGGCACTTTACGACTGCATAAGATTTTTTCATACAGTAGACTTTTGTGAAACAGAAAATCGCACAAAAAAACGGGAAGTGTCATCTCGGATTAGTCAAAGACTGCACATCTGGGCTGATCTGGGACGACACACTTTTATGCATATGTCCGAAGGTCCCTTTTCGTTTGTTGCACGCCATATAAGACGAGGTGTCCACTGTATTGCATGCATTACAACATCTTCGGTCATTTGGCATTATTTTTCACGTGTATTTCCTAACTGATGTGGAAAAAGTCGACACTTTTATAACGTTCTGCGATAAAGTATCTCCATTCAAGTAGGCTGGGCTACCTACTGCATAGGTAGCAGCTCGTGCTGGTGCATCCGTGCAAGTAGTCAGGAGCTTTCGGCGGCGGTTTGCGAAGACTGGTAGTACAGTGCAATAATCACAGAGCACAATAGACTTACCACGGAGCGGTACACCGCGCGTCACGACTCGAGCCCAAGACCGCTATGATAATATTGAACTGGCAACTACGAGGTCGCTTTCAAACAGCAACAGCTGCTGTTACCCCCGGTACTCGCAACCACCTGATTTGCATCCAGATAGCGCAGAATCGTTCAGCTGATAACGGTTTGCACGTAAGTCACCCAATCGTCGGCTTGGTTTTGACACGCCGTCATCGCAATGATAGGGAGTAAAGGGCCTTGGGACACATACACTGGAAAAGAAAGCGTTGCTGGACAATTCTTTTTACTGATGAGTCGAGGTTTGTATGGTCTGGAGCTGGTGGCCGGGTACGATTGTTTCTACGCAGGAATGAACGTTATGCCGACTGTTGCGTAATGCAAAACATCGTTTTGGGGACGCGGGTCAGTTATGGTGTGTTGCGGTATTACTTACGGGTATCGCACCCAACTCGTAGTTATTGAAGAAAATTTAAATCCCAAAAAATTAAAGGAAAATATTCTAGTCCCTTATGTTGTCCTCCTGCTTCAAACCCGTGACATCAAAACGAAGTTACAACAGGATAATGCCAGACCCCATATTGTTGGTGTCAATATGTAGTTTTTTACAAAATCATCAACAACCGGCCCTCATATAGCCTGGATTTGAACCAAATAGTATCTGTATTGGATCATCTTGACGACACTCACGTTGACGTCCAAACCCGCCGAACAACGTCAACGACCTACTAGTAGCACTGCATGAGGAATAGAATAGCATCTCAGTCTGACATAAACAAACTTGTGCTTATAATACAACGTCGCTGTCAGGCCGTCAGCATTACACGGGTTGGTCACACAAGCTGCTGATTGTTGGCTTTTAAAGTCGACCCCTTCCCTATTTTAATACTAATTCAATACTAATTCATCTATCAAATTGACACTTTCTGTCCAGTATTCCGATATCAGAAGATTCACAAAAAAAAAAAGGATGCAGAATATTTCAGACGAATCTACTGAAATGTAAAAAAGTATTCACATTTAAACTTAGCGAAAGGTTTTTTTTGGGGGGCGGGGGGGGGGGGGCGGTGGTGGGGGGCAGTATATCAACATTTGCCTGTACCAATTTGGGCATAGACTTTAGACAGAAATACGGCATCCAGTCAAAGTAATCCATGATGCATTATACAAAGCAAGTCATCACATTATTATGGATCCATAAAAGTCCATTTAGTATTACGATCCACTTGATTTGGAACAAAAATGGGCCTTTCGCATGCCAAAAATTTCGACCCATGTCAGCCTGTGCATATTGCACAGGCTGACATGCGTCGATACTTTTTGCAGATGCATTAACTCTCATTTTCACAGAGCATGGCGCATTATTATTATCATATTTAACTTTTCTTTCTCACCGTATCGGACAGTGTACATTTCATGCGCAATAAATCGCTCCGTGGGAGGATAGACTATCGCCTAGAGACCAAGAGGTCATGGCACCGATTTCTTGACCGCGTCCATAGAGTAACCACACTGGATAACTTAATAGCTTTGCTATTTACAAGTCAACAAGTGTCTGCTAAATTGCAGAATTATATTTATGCTCATTTGAAAGACGGAGATGCAATATAATATCAGTCGCTGAGTTTTGACATTTATAAACCGCAACTGAAAGAGGTTTTGTCCATTAAATTGAACAAAAGCATTTCATTACTAGAATATAATTTTGTCTGAATCTGATAAAATGGTTAGATGAGTGCACTGGTTTTTTTTTTAATTAGATAAAAAAGATGAGTGTAACACCTTTCTTCTGTCACTTTAAAGAAAGTACAAAGACTGACAAGAACAATATGGTTTAAGGCAGCCTTCAAGACGTTTAGCTGTACTAAACTTAACCCTTATCCTGCAGAATAAGTTGGATGAAACTTTCAAGTCGATAGTAAGGCCCAAATTTTGCTATTTCAAATTTATTTCTTGGGGAGAAATGTCCCCTTATCGGACAGTGTAGATCCATGATCAGACTGCACGTTCTGTGCGGTCTGATCTTAATCTACACTGTCTGCAGAAGGTCAGTGAGTCGCGTGTAGCAGCCTAAGGGTTAATATCTCCAACCTTCAATCAAAAGTTGCATCATCCATCCTCGCCAGTCATAACTCTTAACTCTGGTGATTAATGAATCCGACGAAGTACGGTATTGAAAAACCGTGGGAAAAAGGAAACTGCAGAAAAACCAGCATTTTTCTTCTTTTCTCACAACCCTTTATTAAACCCTTTCAGTCACAAATGCCTTCATTTGCGTCAAATTTAGTTTTTTCTTCTGCAAATGCTCTGAGTTTGTGCTTGTCTAAAGTTTTGGTAGTTAGGAAGTGTTGACCTCTATTTTCGCGCCTAAATTTAGAATATCAAGACAAAAACGATTGTTTATGATATATCGTTTTTATTTACAAAAAGGTATAAAAAAGCGTAAACAATTTTCAGTATATCAAAGATGATTGACAAAGATCAAGGAGAAACGGAGTTTTCTTATTAGCTTACACTGCAACGAACATTTCTGCTGATTTTTGTTTAAATGAGCAATACTCTGTAAAAAGGGGGTTTCATGCATCAGCAAACACTATCGAGTCAGGTCAGCCTGCGCAATCCGCACAGGCTGACCTGAATAGTAACATTTAGCTATTGTGCCAGTTTTGTGCATGTCAAAGGACCAGCTCATGATGCGATGACTTGCTTGGTATAATGCGTCACGGAAATAATGGCATTCATGATTGATTGTTGTTTAACGCCGTTTTCAACATTATTTCAGTCATATCACGGCGGCCAGTGCACCTATCCATGCTTTCCTGGAGTTTTTTTTACTAGTACTCCGCACAATATTCTTTCCAAGCCACCGGCTGCTTTCCCACACAACCATCGTCGAAACAATGGTCAGCGGTGAGAGAGGAATGAATCCTGTCGCGATGACTATCATCAATCCTCGGAAAGAAATTGGCCAAGTCGGGGATCGAACAAGCGACCTCCTGTTCTTAAGTCCTGTACGCTACCGACTGAGCTACGGGGGCTTGGCGGAAAGGCATTCAATCCCCTTTTGCCAGAGCATGGCTCATACAACTTTCAGATAATGAGGTTATACCATAGCCTCAGAGCAGACAGTGAAGCTCAAGATCATAAAGCACTGAACGTGCAGTTCCATCTTAGAAAGGCCTGTAAATGAGCCATGCTTTGTGAAAAGGGGGCTTAAGCATCTCCGTGATGCATGATACCAAACAACACACGATTGTACATCCCTAAAATCTGTTTTATGTCACAACATTCTGAATCATAAGGTAGAACTGGTCCTTTGACATGCAGAAAATTTACCAAAAGCAAAAAAATTCGTCCCAGGTCAGCCGCAGCCGGACTTAGGTCGATACTTTTTTGCAAATGAGTCATGCTCTGTGAAAAGGGGGACTTAATGCATCTGCAAAAGGTATCGGCCCAGGTCAGCCTGCGCAGTCCACGCAGGCTGACCTGGGCCGAAACTTTTTGCTATTGGTCAGTTTTCAGTTTGTCTAAGGACCAGTTTATCGCATGATTCAATTGGTTGTTAACGCTTTCCCAAACGAGCCCTGGTTTTCACGTGTCTGCAGTACAAGTCTTTTGAAAACACTGTGGGAAAAGGAGAAATTGCTCGTAACGAGCAATTTCTCCTTTTCCCACAGTGTTTTCTTACCCTTTTTGAGAAATTTCTACCATTTTCATCAAATGTAAAATTGTCATCTGCAAACTCTTTCATTTTGGACCAGTCCAAAATTTGTCGTTTGGGAAAGGGTTAAGCAAAATGTATTTCATGGATCCATAATAATATGATGACTTGCTAGTTATCGTGCATCACGGAGATGCATTAAGCCCCATTTCGCCAGAGCATGCCTCAAATGCATTAAGCTCCCTTTTCACAAAGTATGGCTCAAGTACTGATGACTTAAGTTTTCAATCCAGGTAAATGCCAAGGATTGAAATAAAACATATACCTGTAAAAAAATCACAATTCAAATTTAGCGTTAAAAGCAGCTTTGTTCTCCTGCTGACACCCCAATGTTTCTATATCTTTTTGTTTTTCTTCATTCCGAAATACCACAGTTGATTAATGGCCTTGTTTACCGGTATTAGATCTAGACCTGTTGCCGAGCCACGGTGTGTTTTATAATAAACTAACATCTGTTTTGTCTCTTTCGGGCCCTTGACTCTTTAACTCTTGTCCCGAAAAACTCGAACAGAGATATAGATATACAGTATCTTGTGCCCGCCCGGGTAGCTCAGTGGTTAGCGTATCTGACTCTTGACGTGGTGGTTGCGAGTTCGATACCAAGTTAAGGAAAACTTTCTTTCTGGCGATTTTTCGCCTCTCACCTCTGATGCATGTGAGAAAAGTAGTCAGTGACTTGGAAAGAAAGTTGTGTCAGTACTGATGTGAGAAAGCCGGGAAACACATGCGTAGGTGCACGGACCGCCGTGATATGACCTAAGCTGTTAAAACGGATTAAGACTGCAATACAGTCAATCGATAAATCAATACAGTTTATTGCGGAGGTCTAACATCTTTTCCAAACGCCAAAATTTTAGACATGTCCAAATTGAATGCATTTGCAGACGACAAGATAATTGTGACTCAAAAATTAGAATTAGATTTTTGTTAGCATGGAAAACATTGTGGGAAAAGTAGAAAATGCTGGTTACCAGCCTTTTTCTGTTTCCCACAATGTTATCAAAAGACTTCTTCCTCAGGGTCGTTAAAACTCGGGATTGTGTAGTAAAGGATTGAACAAAGACCATACTTGCACTCTGATCTTAGTTTACACTCTCCGCTCACCCCTTCTTTATTTTATTATATTATTCGCGATTAATTTTGATAAACTGTACTATTCTTATGATAGTAAACAGTAATTTGCCAGATTGTGATCTTGAGACATATTCGCTAACCATTCTAAATTGTGTTCTTAGTCTCATTGTAGATTTTGAAACTAGCATAACTTCTGACCGGCGGAACTATTTGTTTTAGCCAATCAGAAATTGCGATACTTTCAAATCTAGAAAATCGAGAATTAGTTTAAGATGGATGGATGGAGCGAGGGAGGGAGCGGGGGGAGGGGAAGGGAGGCATGGATGGATGGATGTGTGATGGCTAGCTGAATGTCTGACTGGCTGGATTATTTGCCTGCTGGCTTGTTTGCAGACTGGACTGACAAACGGATGGATGGATAGCCGGCTTGCTAGATCAAAACAATTCATCTATCTGGACGACCCATTTACCTCTACCAGTTTTCAATAAATACAGTTTTAAAGTACAAAAATAAGGTCATTTACCCGTGGTCCAGTTATGATATAACAGCATATGTTTATTTATAATAAACTAAACCAGGACCAAGGCAGTATGGAAAACATCAAATTTATGCCTTTGAAACTGCTGATGTTTTCACGTTTATTGAAGTTGACCCAGTTTTGTGATACAAACAATCGTCTCTGAGGGACTTCAAAGGAGAACCAT
The DNA here is from genome assembly GCA_945859785.2 of Tridacna gigas. NCBI lineage: Eukaryota > Metazoa > Mollusca > Bivalvia > Cardiida > Cardiidae > Tridacna > Tridacna gigas. The sequence continues at coordinate 28,375,969 of OX244030.2, forward strand.
GGGATACTTAAGTCGCTACTATATCTGAATTCAACACATCGCTAAACGAAAAAGTTAGACTTGTCCGAATTCAAACCACCTTCTTCGAATGCACGTCAAATGCTGCTCACATAATGGCTATTGTCTTTTGGTAGAAAACATTGCGGCAAAAAAGAAAATGCTGGTTACACGTTTTTTTCTCCTTCTCCCACAACGTTTTTTAACAGGATTTTCTCCCCAGGCTCGTTATAATTCAGGGATTGTTTGCTATACAGTTAGATTATCAAAGGAAAGAAGTATTGTTTGATTCACAAAGGCTTACTGATTTTACTCGTATATGTATATGATAAAAGTAATACAAATATTTGGATTTGGTGATTGATGACACAGATCAGACTGATCCGATGGGTTGATGGATCCGTATCTCTGTTCAGAGTCTATTACTGTGTCTCTATAATTTCATTTTTTTTTTTTCTCATATATCGAGGTCTGTCGCGTTATTTAAAGAAATACATGCAATGATAATCGTTAATTAACCTCTCTGTTAGATCCACTTACAGATCTTTCACTCTTTACCAAACGACAAATTCTAGACTTCCCCAAATTGAAAGCTTCTTCAGACGACAATTTCGACAGTGATATAAATAAACTGAAATTCTTCCATAGGGTAGAAAACGTTATGGGAAAAGGAAAAAATACTACATTTTCTCATTTTACCACAATTCTTTCAAAAGTCTTCTCCACCAGGGTCTTTAAAAGTCTTAAAGAGCAAAAGGGAACTCAAACACATTAAACCTTACATTTGAGATAACCTCGCCAATCTTAGTGTCGTTGTTTTTGGAAGATATTGAGTTGTCCTTACAATCATGTATTGACACCGGCATTAACATTGAAGATTTATGTTTAGTTATTTTACTATTTGCCGATGACATGGTTATATTTGGTAAGACGCCACAAGAGTTACAAAATAAACTTGATTGTTTGTATGATTATTGTTCGCATTGGGGTCTACAGGTAAACATATTAAAAACTAAAATAGTAGTATTTCGCAAACGTGGCACATTGAAACCGTGTGAATCTTGGACATACAACAATAAAAATATAGAAGTTGTCAATGATTTTAATTATCTTGGGGTTGTTATAAATTTTACTGGTAAATTTTCCCTTCACTTTAAATACGTTAGCGGTAAAGCCACTAGAGCACTTAATTTTTTGTTATATAAATGCAAAAAGTTTAACTTTAAAACTAGTTGTTTAATGCAGCTCTTTGATGCATTTGTTGGTTCAGTTCTGTCATATGCAAATGAAATTTGTGGGTTTACCAAAAATAAAGAGCTTGAACGAATTCATTTGAATTTTTGCAAAAGAATGTTAAACGTAAGAAATTCTACAAGCTCGTCGGCAGTTTACGGAGAGTTGGGTAGATATCCCTTATATGTATTAAGATATATTAGTATTATCAAATATTGGTTTAAAGTAATTCATTCAGACAACATTATCGTCCAATATGTATACCACAGCAGTTGTATTGATGCAAAAAAGGGTTTAGTTAACTGGGTGTCAAATATAAAAGTGCTTTTATGCGATTACGGTTTTAATTATGTTTGGAATAATCCAAATAATATAGATTCAAGATTGTTTTTGCCACTGTTTGCGAAAACAGTAAAAGATAATTTTATACAAATATGGCTAAATGGTATTGAGTTATCAACATCACTGAAATTGTATAGCTATGTTAAAACAAGTTTTTATTGTGAAGATTACTTGAATTGTATTCCCAAATCATTGAGATATCACTTATCTAGAATTCGAATGTCTGCACATGATTTGAGAATACAATCGGGTCGTTATTCGAGAAATAGAGTAAGACGCGAAGAAAGATATTGTCTTTGCTGCAATTCTTTGGATATTGAGGATGAATATCATTTTATTCTAATTTGTCCTTGTTTTAACGAAATACGAAAGAAATATATTATCAATTTCTACACAAAACGTGCAAGTGTTTTTAAATTCATAAGTTTATTATCTAAAAGGGACAGGAGTACACTATACAGTCTTGCTAAGTATATACAAGAAGCATCAGCTGAAAGGAAATTGTTACTCAGGAGATCTTGATCCTCCATTTAATTTCATTTCGTCTTTAAAGGTTCGTCAAGTTACAATTTGTATCTGGATATAACTTTTTATAACTTTTTATGTCCTTTTTGAATAAGCGTTTGGGCGCTAAATATTTTTGGTGCCTCAAACGTTAAGATCTATACATGTACTTGTGTGTATTATTTTTTTGAAATTTGTTTTCCTTCTGTTTCAATGCTTTTCATGTTTTATCCCCCTTCACAGTTGGGGAGCTATATGGGCTACGACGGTATTTTAGATTGAAAGGTTCAACCTTATCTATTTTGTGCATTACAAAAGGGCTTCTAAGTATAAGTTTGGTACTGTCAAGTTGAGTCAAATTACATGAGACGTGTTTTATGACTTTGCTGGGGAGTACTAAAAATGTATATATGTCAGTCTCGCCGTCATGCTCGCTCAAGATCTAGTGATTTTCATGTTAATATATCTTTTCTGTATGACTATGTACAACCGTGTACTTGTCGTAAAATAAAATGTTCTGTTCTGTTCTGTTTGAGCCATGCTCTGTGAAAAGGGGGCTTAATGCATCTGCGAAAAGTATCGACCCAGGTCAGCCTGCTTAGTCCGCGCAGGCTGACCTGGGCCGAAACTTTTCGCAATTGGTCAATTTTCTGTATGTCAAAGAACTAGTCTACCTCATGATTCGGTTGGTTGTTAAGAAAAGTGGCTATTATGGATCCATGATCAGGTGATGACTTGATTAGTATCATATCATGGATCATGGAGATGCATTAAGCCCGCTTTTGCCAGAGCATGGCTCATTTATAAAGGGAGAGAGAGAGAGAGGAAAAAAAAGAACTGGAACTGATTGCTCTGCTCATTTACCGTAGCCAATAGTAAAATTATAAATGTTCTTTTTAAACGGGGGATTAATGCATCTACAAAAAGTATCGACTCAAGTCAGCCTGCGCAGTCAGCCCAAGCTGACATAAGTCGAAACGTTTTGCTATTCGTAGATTTTCTGCATGTTAAAGGACCAGTGTAGCTCATGATTCGGTCGGTTGTTAGACAAAACGGATTTTATGGATCCATAATTATGTGATATCTTGCTTGGTACAATGCATCACGGAGATGCATTAAACCTCTATTACCAGAGCACAGCTCCAATGTATGAAGTCAAAGTGACCATAATAGCTCAGAAAAGGATATTTTACCATTCTCTTAACCTTTTTGTTTTGGCCAACAATATTTAACTCTTTACCACACAATCTCAAGTTTTAACGACCCCAGAAAAAGAAAACTTTTTTGAAAACATTGTGGGAAAAGGAGAAAACTGCTGGTAACCAGCATTTTCTCTTTTTTCCCCCACGATGTTTACTATCCTACCGAAAACAGAAATCATTATTCTAACTAAACTTATATTTTCATCTGCAAATGCTTTCAACTTGGTCTGGTCCAAAACTTTGTCGTTAGGTAAAGAGTTAAATCACGCATGCAGAGATCGAATGATCAAATTCGCAAAGTATATGAGAATTTAAGAGAACAAGTTAACTTTTTCAGCGCTAAATATATGACCTATGTTCTGCAAAAAGGGGGCTTAATGCATCTCCGAAAAGTATCGACCAAGGTCATCCTGCGCAGTCCATGCAGGCTGACCTGGGCCGAAACTTTTCGCTATTGGTCAATTTTCTGTTTGTCCAAGGACCGTTCTACCGCATGATTAAGTCGATTGTTAAAAAAAGTGGCTATTATGGATCCATAACTATGTTATTGCTTGATAGGTATCATGCATCACGGAGATGCATTAAGCCCCCTTTTGCCGGAGCATGGGTTGTACAAAACTCGACCTATTTCGACTCCTGGAAATATAACCTATTCAAATATTGAAAGCCGATTTTTTTCTTTTTTCTTATAGGCTTCACCAAGCAGTCGGACGGTGTAGATCCAAGATCAGACTGCAGGTTCTGTGCAGTCTGATCTTGATCTGCGCCGTCCGCAAAAAAACCCCTGTTTTCGCCCTTTGGCGCTGATAGGTATACAATATGTAGAGGCTATTACATAGAATATCCAATCGGACATTGGCATTTTGTACCGAGAAGTTTTTATAGAATTTTCATATCAAATTAGCAACAGTTCTCTGGTCAATGCCTTCTGGTAATAAAAAACGGTAACGCTAGTTAGGTCTTGGCGTCAACGACTTTTTCAGTTGTTTTGTTGTATATTCAGACTCCACATAAAAGTCTGCTCTTGGACTTTTACTATCCACCCTGGTCTTGCGTGGCCCAGTGGTAAAGTGTAGAACTCGTGACCACGAGGCCTCGGATTCGAGCTTCACTGGATCCACTGGGTTTTTCGTTGGAGTGTCCTTGGGCAAAACACTTTAGAGCCCTAGCTTAGTACAGGCGAAACCCCTGAAATACATAAATATACAGGTGAGCTGTAGCCGTGATATGTATGAAATAATGGTGAAAGCGGCGTAAAACACCATGCAATCGATCAATCAATACAAACCAAATTTCGCTTGATATTTAGATACCAAAAAAAAAACTCTTTACCACACAACAGAATTTTGAACTTCCCCAAATTGAAAGATGTTGCAGACGACAAATGAAATCTGGCTCAAATTGTAAAAGTTGTCTTTGATAGGACAGAAAACATTGTGGTAAAAGGTGAAAATGACGATTTATCAGCAATTTTTCATTTTCCCATAATGTTTTTAAAATCTTTTAAGCTTTCTTTCTTAGGGTTGTTAAAAGTTGGTGTTGTGTGGTAGAGGGTCAAACTTTGATACAGAGTTCGATTTCAGGGGCTGTGCAGATAGTCTAGTCAAGATCAGACTGGATAGAAAATATATTTATCACAGAAAACCACCTCCAGCAGTGTATTAAACCCATGACTAATTTTCGATAATACACTAGTGTATTATCGTTTTTTAGGTCCCGGTTCTGTAAAATCTGTAGATATGAGCGCATGAATCTAGTGAAGCCAACCACAGCACGTGCCGGAATTTGTACCACTTCGCCATTTCCTGGGAAAAAGACGTCATTGTTGCTAAGGCATATACGCGTGAAAAGCTTATGGTCTTCATTTTTAATAACAACAGAAAATACAGGGAAACGTATCTAAATCCACGAAATTGTGGAAATCTTCCGATTTACTCGCTCTATATGGACTGTTCCATTCAATTTTCGGTGTACATGTCAGATCTATCTTCTTATGTATGTGCACAATTCAAACCGAACTACATTTGTAAACATGGACCCGTGAACGGTATGTAGGCTGAAGGTGATGATGCAGGATGCTTGTTTGTCTATCATTCGTTTTATGTGATAAATAGAATATCACATTTTTGTTTATGTGTTATCATTTTTATCAAACTCGTTGACGAAATTGTATTTGACGCTCGCCAACGCTTGCGTCATACATTTTTAGTCAACTCGTTGGATAAAAATGATGATACATAAACACTTATGTTAGATCCTCTATATCTGATTTTGATACAATGTTGTCCGAAACATGTGTCTTGTGAGATATTTTCTGCATAGAATTAATGACTCTAAGTTTCAATATTAGGGTCTCGCTTTCATACAAATAAAACCTGGTTTATGAACTTGTCACTTAGTGGTTTAAAGACCCTATAGCAGCCAAAAGAAAAGAATTGGATGGTAAAATGCATTTAAAATTAAATCATACCGTTTAAAATGGATATTATTGTTAAGATGACAACCTGTTATTGTATGGTCGCTCCAAGTGTTAGTCAATGGCAGAAAAATGAATTTTCAAATCAGGTAAAAACTGAACAAAAGTTAAGGCGACCTTGCAACTTTTAACCTAGTTTTAGATTCCATTTTTCTGCTAGCTAAAAACACATGGACCGATCTCACAGTAACAGATTGTCCTGTTCACAATAATTTACATACTTCTAAATGGTCTGATTAAGATGTGAATGCATGTTAACATTCTCATTGTTTACATTTGGCAGCTATAGGGCTTTCAATGTTTGGTGTGCATGGAAATCATTCCATCGTTCAGGTCAAACTAAACTGTGGTAACACAGGCTAGGTGAACAACCTTTAATTGCTATGAGTATATTTGCAGTAAGAAACCATTCAGAGTAGGTCTGAAATACTCCCAACTCCAACCAGTGATCTGGATTTTTTTGTGTGTGTGTATGTGGGGGGGCGGGGGGGGGGGGGGGTGATTGATATATTTCAACAGAATTCCAGTTATTTCTCTTCGTTCAGTACTCAGTACAGCTATCCATCCATACTGGAGTTTTGCAAGCAATCATATTCACAATACTCCTCTTTACCGTAAAGAATAAATGAATAAAGTCAATATAAAGTGGTAGGAGTCGAAGAATGTTCTGGCAAAGACTTTCGTCAGTTGTGTGGAAGATTTTCGTGCCGGGATGGATGAATGCACCATACATAAGTGGCCATAATCACATACCGTACTAGATCCGTAAGCCATAAAACAGAATTCAGTCATACTTAATCCTTATCCTGATGAATATTTTTAAACGAAACTTCCAAGTCGAAATATTGATTGAATGGTGTATTAAGCCGCTTTCAGCATTATTTCAGTCATTTCGCGGCGTCAACTCGCATATTCATGTACGTCCAGGGTTTCGAGAGTTCTAGGCTTAGGCTCTGAAGTGCCTTGCCAAAGGGTACTCCCATGAAAAAGAGGCTCCAACCCGAGCCTCCAGGTTGCGAGTCCTATTCTTTAAATACCACAGAGGCAAGCAGGACCGCAACAACCCTGAGGTAGAGGGCTAGCGAAAGCATTGTGGATCACTAGCATTTTCTCCTTTTCTACAATGTTTTCTATTCTTTGAAAGACAAATCTCAACATTTGAATCACAGATACTTTTTGCCGTCTGCAAATTCCTTGTATTTGTACAATTCTAAAGCTTTTTCATCTGCGTTACTTTAAAATTTAGAAAATTCTACAGAATTGGTATAAGTAGGTAATTTAGAATGGTTGGTGAACACGGAACCTGGGTCCGTATTCACCAACCATTCTTGAAAATATTAATAGTCTTATTCTTCAAGATTTTCTGAATTTGAAAGTAACACAACTAAACGGTTTAGCCAATCAGAAGTTGTGTTACTTTCAAATTCAGAAAATCGTGGAGAATAAGACTAAGAACGTTCTTAAGAATGGTTGGTGAATACGGACCCTGGATTACGATCCCTGTGAGTGTATTTAAGATTTCCGAAGCATTTCTACAGTTTGCATTGTGCTGGCTACCATAGCATCTAGACCCTGCACTTGAGTCAGTCTCCAAAACGGGATGAGCTATGCTCTGAGAAAAGGGGGCTTAATGTATCTGCAAATAGTATCCGCATCTGCAAAAAGTATCGGCACTTGTCAGCCTGCACAGTCCCCCGCAGGCTGATCTGGGCCGAAACTTTTTGCTATTGGTCAATTTTCTGCATGTCAAAGGGCAAGTCTACCCCATGATTCAGTAAGTTGTCAGATAAAATGGATTTCATGGGCCCATGATTAAGTGATTCCTCGCTAGGTATCACGCATCACGGAGATGCATAAAGCCCCCTTTTGCCAGAGCATGACTTACATATGCCTGGCTATGTGCCCGTTAGTCTGTATATACCTACGTTATATCAGACAGAATATTCAGTACTAATAGATGTGTTAATTTTTATTTTACATTTATCTTTTTTAAATCTAAGCTTTACGAAACAACCCCATGCTTTAACGACCTCATGAAGAAGGTTTCTGAAAACGTTGTGGAAAATGAGAATGTGCTGGTAACCAGTTGTTTTTCCCTCAGCTTTCCAAATTATTTTCAACCTTTTCAAAAACAAATCCTAAAGACTGTAATTCAGTTTGCTGTCTAGAAATGTTTTGGATTTCAAAAAGTCAAAAATTTTCCCGTCTGACATGGCCGGCAAGCTAGCTCAGTGGTTAAAGTATCTGACTCGTGACCTGGTGGTTGCAGGTGCGGTACCCGGTGCGACAAACTTTCTTTTCGGTGGTTTTTCGCCTCTCTCTTGATGCATGTGAGAAAAGTAGTCAGTGGCTTGGAAAGAAAGGTGTGTCAGTACTGACATGAGACAGCTAGGAAGCACATGCTTAGGTGCACTTACCGCTGTGATATGACATAAGCTGTTGAAGCGGCGTTAAACTCCAATACTAACGAAAACGTCTGGTAAGGAGTAAATGGACTGGCTACACCAATGCCAACGCGGCGATCTATTTTGGTCACAATTGTGTACCCTTTTCTTAATGCTCTTCAAATAAGAATTTGGACAGAATTTTTCAGTTCCAGGGAGTATCGAGCCGTTTGACTCCCCTCCTTTGTTTCATTGTTGACCACGGTAAATTTTAGCTGACAGGGAAAACATGGACGCCAAATTATTAACCCTTTCACTGAAAATGTTGCCTTGTATAGCTTTTGCGGACGGCGTAGATCAAGATCAGACTGCACAGAACGTGCAGTCTGATCTTTGATCTACTCCGTCCCTTTTCTAATGCTAGTCTTCAACCAAAAACAGGTTCAACTAAAACGAAAAAGATACTGATAGACCTCAGAAAAAGTCGGCTCCATTTAACTGGCAGCGAAAGAGTTAAGATCAAAGATGCTGAATTATAGCTTAACTATAATTTCAAAATAACCTCGGTTTATTGACAGACAATCACTTTCGGATATAGACAGCTAAGGGGATACGGTGAGATCTTTTCGGAGAGCGAAGTCTTTAAGCCGTAAACAATGGTTTTCACTATCCGCTGGAAATTTTTAACATGATTTGTTTAGCAGCTTAAGGGTTAAATTGTTCTTGTAAAGGTCTTATCTCTAGAATGAAAATACCCTGTCGGGTTCATACGGTGGGGTTAATTCCAGCAGTAGGTCTACTGTACAACGTCCAGAACTTGCTAACTGTTAACTCTTGTCCTACTGAGTACATTAAATAAACCTTTCAAGTCGATAGTAAAAACTTAATTGTTGCTATTTCAAAGTTATTTTTTTGGGGGGGGGGGGGGGGAGGGGGGGGGGGAGAGAAAAATCTCCTTATCGGACAGTGTAAATCCAATATCAGATTGCACGTTCTGTGTAGTCTGATCTTGATCTACACAGTCCGCAAAATGTCCTTGAGTCCCGCTTAGCAGCCTAACTGTTAAAGTTGTCCTGGTGACGCACACATATACCTCCTGCTGAGAAACTTGCGTCATCGGATGGCGACAGACCACTCGTAAAACACTGTGGGGGGAAAAAAAGAAATATTCTTATTCTGTCTGTTTGTCTGTCTGTCTGTCTGTCTGTCTCACGCTCTCTGTCTCAGTCTCACTGTCTCTGCCTTTCTCTCTGTCTCTCTCTCTGCCTCTCCGTCTCTCTCCCTTTCTAACAATGTTTTTGACTTTCGCTCATCCATTGCGCTGAAATGCATGTTGATTATCCATATTTTATAGGACAGTTTACCAGTACAGTTTTAAAGATGTCTGTAGCAAACTCTTTCAGAAGGTAATAAAAAGGTTTATCTTTACCCAGTCTCACTTAGCAAAAATATACGATCGGTCTTCATCCGATTCTCGAAATTTTAGGCAACAACGATTAAATGTCTAATGGATGTCATCGGGATTTTTTTTTTTGCGCAATCTAATGCGCATGGAAACGAGCTTTTTCGTCCCCGGGCTTGTTCGTTCGGGCTCGTTCGTCCGGGCGTGTTCGTCCTTTTGAATGATCTCATTTCTTTTCAAATCAAATCTGGAGCACTAAGAAGGCATATTAGTATAAAGGACGATATTGGACACTTTACGAAGGAAATAATTAGTAGTACTCGGATAGTTTCACTAAACAGCCTAAACAGCTTTAAAGGACATTTTGCGAGGAATCTAAGTTAGACCGTATTTCAAGGGTTCAGACTTCAATTCCAAGAAATGATATTACAAGAAATACCGACTGTATGCAACTAGCGAGGCAGAATAAACGAAGGTCACTGTCAGTTCCCTACCCACTTCTTCTAATGCGAAGTGCACAGAAACGTATTCTCGCGATGAGATATCATTATCGTCCAACGTTGTCTTTTCCAGTTTATGTGTCCCAAGGCCAATTGATATCTATAATTGCTATGGCAGCACTGCAGAATCGAGCGGACGTACGGGCAACGCCTTTGCAAACCGTTATCACCTATACGATTCCGGGGCTAACAGCGGCCGTAACAGTTGTTCGTTGGTACTGATGAATGCACTATATATTGGTCTTAGGCTCGAGTCGTGACGCGAGGTCTGCCTCTACGTGTAAGTCTTTTGCACTCCAGGTTTGCGCATATCGCCATAAAAGGCTGCTGACTGCTTGCACGAATGCACCAACATGAACTGCAACCTCTGTAGTAGGAAGCCAAGCCTCCAGCATACCTACGACTCTTTCTGGTAAATTTTCTGTAAGTCTTGACATTGATATTTCTGATCAATACGTGGACCGGATTTGTCCATCCCTTACATGCACCGAAACTCAAACTTTGCCTTAAATAGCCGACAGGTCTTTTAGCTAGGGATTATCTGATCAATTTTTCGAACTATAAAGGTTGGGGTTTGTGCAACTCTCCGAAACACAGATCCTGGTAAAGGATTGTCGTTTAGATCAGCTAATTCTGATTCTGACTAGATTTTCAAACCCGCAAACCACGCATTAGATGAAGCAACATTTCCGCGAATTGTTTCTGTGTGCTCTCCACATAAAACGTGGAATAATGCAAAAAGAAATGATACTAAAGATACATCATTAACTGAGAAAAAAAAAAAATAAATAAATAAAATAAGTATCACATTGCCAAATTTCGTTTCGTTTCGTTCTATTTCGTTTCGTTGGGCTTGGTTCCGTTTCGTTTCTATTCGTTCCATTTCGTTTCGATGCGTTTCGTTCCGTTTCGTTGCGTTTCGTTTCGTTTCGGTTCCGTTTATAAGTTTATAGGGACCCGGCACCAAGCTGCACATCCCTCTCTTAAGGATTTTGTAGTTGATGAAATTGGAAATCAACCTTCAACTTCCCATATACGAAGGTAAATCTCGGTTAATTATTCAATTATCGCTCTACTTTCCTGTAGAAAGTTCCAAAGACGACTTCGCGGGCAATCAACCCCGGAGTGACATGGATCGTATATGTATTTACGATCCCTGGACGTGGAAAAAGCCCATTTAAGTTCCTTTTCGATCTGTTTCAAATCTGATACTTGTGTAGTTCTATCTTTTTATCGTAGACTATTTTTTTAGCATTTTGCAAATGTCAACACAACATTATTAGCCTATGAATCAAAACGATAGCGCTCCGGCAATATGCTAAAAGAAATGGAGCAAAAGCAAAGCAAGAACTTAAATAAAGTTCGTCTCTTTATAAAGTATTTTGTTTGTGTGTGTGTACACACACACACACACACACACACACACAGAGTCGACATGCAACAATGGCGGCATACGAGATACTGAAAAGTGGGTAGATTTTATTTTGTGATTTAGTGTGGAAACATCAAAATATGCTTTACTAACTCCTAAATTGCTGGTTAGAATCTGATGAAATTTGATTCATTTGTTGTTAAAGGTTAATTGTTAAATTGATATAAACTATTCTATGGAGTATTTGAATATTAGAGGCGCCTTGGCAAAAGGGGATTTAATGCATCTCCGCAATGCATTCTACAAAGCAAGTACTCACATGATTATGGATCCATAAAATCCATTTTGCTTAGCAACCAATTGAATCATTAGATAGACTGATCCTTGGACATGCAGAAAATTGACCAATAGCAAAAGGTTTCGACCAATGTCAGCCTGCGCGGACTGCGCAGGCTGACATGGCTCGATACTTTTTGCAGATGCATTAAACCCCCTTTTCACAGAACATGGCTCATATGTACAAGTTATAGACCCAAAAAGTTCACCCAGCCTTTCTCTTTTGAATGAGTATATATAGTCGATATGCCACAATAAAGACTCCATCGGGGCATCAAGCAAAGCTTCTTGAAATTGACCAATAGCAAAAGGTTTCGACCAATGTCAGCCTGCGCGGACTGCGCAGGCTGACATGGCTCGATACTTTTTGCAGATGCATTAAACCCCCTTTTCACAGAACATGGCTCATATGTACAAGTTTTTAACAACATTTTTGGTCTAATCTTATTGAATTTTTTAAATTTCAAGTAACAAAACGTGAATGGTGTATAGGCTAAAGGTGATGATGCAGGATATTTTTCGCTTTATGTGACAAATAGAACCTCACATTCGTGTTTATGTATTATCATTTTTATCGAACTCGTTGACTGAAATGTATTTGACGCTCGCCAAGGCTCGCGTCATACATTTTTAGTCAACTCATTTGATAAAATTGATAATACATAAACACTCATGTAAGATCATCTGTATACATAACCTCGGGTTATACGAGAAACAAACAGCCTTCATTCAACCACTAGTAGAAACAATACAGAACGTGGGTAAACACGTGCACACATGTGTCGATACACGGGAGAGTATTTTAGCAGATTTTTCTTACACTCTTTGTTTAGTTTATAATCTGAATGCACAACACTAAGCTTTCATCTTAGCTGCACTCATGCTACCTTGGATGCTGGTAAACGTAAACTTGTGCCCAAGTCATGGACCAAAATTGAGTGTTCTTAATGCCTAGGTCCCACTGGCGAAAAATCATCGGCGATAAGGAAAGAACCAGTATATCTCCCAGCCAAGTCCCATAGCTCAGTCGGTAGCGTACAGGACTTGAGAACAGGAGGTTGCTGGTTCGATCCCCGGCTTGGCCAATTTCTTTCCAAGGATTGATAATAGTCATTGCGACAGGATTCATTCCTCTCTCACCGCTGACCATTGTTTCGACGATGGTTATGTGGGAAAGCAGCCAGTGGCTTGGAAAGAATATTGTGCGGAGTACTGGTAAAAGAAACTCCAGGAAAGCATGGATAGGTGCACTGGCCGCCGCGATATAACTAAAATAATGTTGAAAACGGAGTTAAACACAATGCCATACCACACAGTAAATCTCCCAAAAGCCCCGGTGTTTGTGACAAAAATGTGGCGTAGCCCTTTGAGAAACTGCCCTTATCATGCAGTGGGGATGTCAGGCGACCCTTCACTTATCAATGCTTCGTACGGGGCCACAAAGCTTCTCGAAATGTCCTCCAAACATTAGTCGTGAGTCAACGGCCATGGGTCCCAACACTCTGGAAAGCTTAAGGTGAGCTTCCCATACTGTGTACGGGTATTGAAGGAAGACATTATCGAAGGATAATACTCAAAGATAATCGGAAAATCGGCGAGTGCTACCGAACTATCTCGGGTACCTTGGGAAAGGATTAAGAGGGTATGTATAAATGCTTATTTTGGACTCCGAATCGTTATTTCTAACCATGATGACAGAGCTAGATATCATAGGAAATGTCACCGGGTAAAACCATAGATATCACCGGAAATCATTTTGTGGATATCTTTTAATTTTATGCTAGAATCGGAAAAGGCATTAAGGTAGCTTTGTTGGCTTTATATGGATACCTCTGGCAATTTTCCATGACCTCGTTGGTTGTCTCTGTCCAAGATTAACCGTTGTCACTTACTGATTTCAGGATACCACATTGCCTTAGATTCAAGTTGGATGTGACAAATCCAGCCATTTGGAGCCAAGGGAACATTTCTCTTTTTATGATAAAAATGAAAATTACAATACAGCCAATGTTCTGGTATCCAACCCTGAGGTCGGGAATAAGTTTTAGAATGGTTGTCGACTGGTTTACAAAATTTCGTCGAAGATTTTGTACACCAAAGGAACCTTAATGCTTCGTCTACCCGGAGAAAATATAGATTTAAAGAAACATCTCCAGGCTCCTGTAGGCTCTTGGATGCTTTGTGCATTCACGGTACCGCAAAGTATGTATCACCGGTTGTGCACTGGTGTTTTCCAGGATAACTAAACCTTCAATTAACTGTGGTCCCAAAACATAATTAAGAACATTATGTAGACGGAGCTTTCACAAAGATATCTGGGCTAAAGTATCAGACTTTCTTTTCCTTTCAAATTTGATATTATGCAAGACTTTACTCATTTGAAATTGATTTTAGAGTAGTATGCAAGCACCACCCAGACGATAAAAAAGACAGACTACCGTCAGTAAGATAATGTTACATATGTTAAGACATGTTCGGTCGCAAAACAATTAAAATGTCTTTTTTAGCAGCAGCAAGGAATAAAATTTCGCCACAGATGCAGATCTGTTTGTTCTGTCTTTGAATCAAATAGCAGACGGTGTAAAACCATAACCAGACTGTACTTTCTGTGCAATCTGATCTTGATCTACAAAATGCGCCAACACTTCTTATACCGCCTATTGCACCTGAAGGGGGAAACGGGGATAGTAAGAACTGTGCACTTATTGTTATGTTTTTTCCCCCAGATTTTTTCACTTTTTTCTGTAGGATAGTACCTCACTCTTTAGTTAACCCTTTACCAAACGATGGAATTTTGGGTTTGTCGAAACTGAAAGCATCAGCAGACGACAAATTAATGTGACTCAAAAGATGGGGTATGTTTAAGATAGAATAGAAAAAAACTGTGGGGAAAGGAGAAAATACAGGTCACCAGCATTTCCTGCTTTTCCCACATGTATTCAAATGGCTTCTTTTTCAGGGTCGTCAAAACCCGGGATCTTGCGGTAAAGTTTTGAAAGGCGTACAGCAAAGCTGGTGTATTTTGGCACAGGCGGTCATCAAGGCTTTACCTTGTACAAGGAAAAATCAATCTCTGCAAAAGTGCAGTGTTAAGTCTTACCAAGAAAAATAAATAATAAATCAAAGTTGTTTTTGGAGACAAGAACAGATATTAGGGGTAAATTAAGAATCTATGTCTTTTTTAACTCTTCAGCGCCAAATGTGATATGAGCCATGCTTTGTGAAAAGGGGTTTAATGCATCTGCAAAAAGTATTAATACAGGTCAGCCGGCGAAGTGAGGTCGAAACTGTTTGCTTTTGGTATTTTTTTCCTGAATGTGCAAGGACCAGTCTACCTCATGATTTGATCGGTTAGTTAGATAAAATGCATTTTATGGCGTTAATATTATGTGGTGACTTGTTTGGTATCGGAGATGCGTTAAACCCCCTTTTGCCAGAGCATGGCTCATATAAACTTGACCTATTTCGACTACTACAAATACAGTTTTCATCCTATAGGCTTAACTTACAACAGACCTTTGAAGTTCCATTGGTCTGTTACGGAAAATAAAATTTTTCTTGGTTGATCATCGAATACTTGCGAATTGGTGCATCGCCTGTATCTCACGGAATACTCAAATTTTCATTTATTCCGTTACTATAAATAGCACATTGGCAACTGCATCTATATTGTATATAATAAGACAAGGTGTGCAACGAAATCGAAGAAAATTTTTACCCCTGTCCCGTTTCAGAGATAATATTTAACCAAAATCGGAAAAATAAACCTATTTACCGTAGCAGATGGGTTCACAAATAATTTTTCTTGAGTACCCTGACATTCGAAAGTTTCAAACGGCTCTTGCGATCAAGCAATAGCTCTGATCTTAAAAAAAAAAATTAAAAAGAGTCTACATTTTCCGGATCGCCATGCGCTGTAGTAACGGTGTCCGATAAGGAAAATTTCGTTGTCCGGTAATAGACCAATAGAGTTTCAGTGACCTTTGGACTTAGCAGACAGTATAGGTAAAAGATCAGATAGCAGGTTCTGTGCAGTGTGAACTTGATCTGTACTGTCAGCAAAAGACCCTGTTTTCGCCTATGAAGCTGAAACAGTTAAGCCATAGGCTGCCAAGCGCGACTCACGGACCTTTTGTAGACAGTGTAGATCAAGATCAGACTGCACAGAACGTGCAGTCTGATCTTAGATCTACATTGTCCGTTACGGAGATATCTTCCCCCCCCCCCCCCAAAAAAAAAAAACGTTTAAAATAGCAAAATTTGTTGCTTTTTTTCCCCAACAATCGGCTTGAAACTTCCATTCCACTAATTTAGCGGGATAAAGATTGAAGAAAATCGAAAATTACGTCTCTATAAATTATGACTGACCTTTATACCCTCGAGACTTCTGATGCTTTACGAGAAGAAATCCCTGACAGACACGGTATAATTATGGCTTCTTGAGACGTCGACGAGAAATGTATTTTATGAAGCAGGGCGGGGAAACAGCTGACGATGTGTGACTATCTTGCTATTTCTTGAGGTATAGTTTGTCTTCGTTCCGTCAGGATAAGATCTGTTCCTACTTTATTTAAGCCTAAGGCTGCTAAGCGCTTCTCGGGACGCGTTTGCAGACAGTGGACATCAAGATCAGACTGCACAAAACGTGCAGTCTGATCTTTGATCTACATTGTCCGATACGGTAGTTTCTATCCGGTGAAATTAACTTTGAAATCGCAATATTAATTTTATTAAAACTGATATAAATTTGGGGGTTTTACTATTGAATGGAAATTTTCGTTTCATTTATTTAACAGTTTAAGGGTTAATTTTTAACCAAACAAAAACCCTACTATAAGGAGGAAGGTGTTTGAAACCATCACCAAAGCAGGAAATACTGGTGAAATGCTGGTAACTAGCATTTTTCCGTTTCCAAGTTTTTTTGCTTGCTTACCTAAACTGAATGCGCAAATTTAGTGCACATGCAGTTTAGTGCAAGGCAGTCCTGAACACAAACTGCCTGATTTTTTTTCCATTACATAAAGTGTTCCGACACCATGAGCTGTTTTGGTAGCTTTTGTGTACAGTGTAGATAGGATCAGAATGCACATAACATGCATTATCGTACAATTCCTGTAACTCATCCCTCATTGCAAGGGAAAAAAATACGCTTACGAGAATTTCTAGCTGTTCCGGCAACATTTTCCACCCTATCAAAGACAAATCACTTGATTTGAGCAACATTTAATTGGTCGTCTGCAAATGCTTTCAATATTGAAAAATCTGACTTCTTGTGGTATAGTAAAGAGTTTTAATGACGTCGCAAGAAGGTGGGCATGTATATAGTATATGAGTCATGCTCTGTGAAAAGGGGGCTTAATGCATCTACGGAAAGTATCGATCAAGGTCAGCCTACGCACTCCGCGTAGGCTGACCTGGGTCGAAACTTTTCGCTATTGGTCAATTTTCTGTATGTCCAAGCACCATTCTACCTCACGATATTGTCGGTTGTTAGACATAATGGATTTTATGGATCCCTAATTATGTGATCACTTGCTTGGTATGATGCATCACGGTGATGCCTTAAGCCCCCTTTTGCCAGAGCATGACTCATAACGTTTATGAGTCATGCTCTTGCAAAATTAAACATGAGCAGTGCTCTGGAAAAAAGGGGGTTTGATGCATCTCCGTGATGCATTACATCAAGCGAGTCATCTTATAATTATGGATACAAAAAAAAAAAAAATCAATTTTGTCCGACAGCAGACTGACTCATGAAGTAGAAAGGTCCTTGGACTTACAGAAAAGTTACAAAATACAAATAGCAAAAAGTTTCGACCCATGTCAGCCTGCGCGGACTGCGCAGGCTGACATGGGTCGATACCTTTTGCAAATGCATTAAATCTCATTTTCACAGAGCATGACTCTGTATTATAGAAGGGGCTTTTTTGAAAAGGAAATGAAGAAAGACAGCTTCTCCGGGCAAGTTGTGTATTGAGTCTAATAACAACCTACGACAACGTCTATAATCTACAATAATACAAATGTCAACGGTGAACAACCTATAATGAACACAAATTAAAGTATTGTAAGGAATGGAAATTTAATCAATCAAACATTACTACTGATCTTTCAGCCCTCTTTCTGTGTGCGTAGAGATATTCGTCATGTGACGCCACGTGACTATATAGAGACCAAATACGGAAACCTGACCGGGGAAAGAGGGGTGATGTGATTGTTCAGTTATTCGAACTATTAACGCTACACAAAACTTTATGTTAATGCCCCCGAGAGAAATGACTTTTGAAAAGATTGTGAGGATTGGAGAAAATGCTGGTGACCAGCAGTCCTTTTAGTTCAAAGAATTGTACATTTTAGCTAAATTGCTATCCAGATGAAAATTATTTGACCAAATTTGACCAAATTGAAAGTATTTTCAGATGACAAATAAGATATGCGTCAATTGACGTTCTTTTTCCTACGATGGGGTAGAAAACACGGCGGAAAAAGAAGAAAATGGTGATGACCGGCATTTTCTCCATTTTCAACAATGTTTTTACCATTCTATCAAAGATACTTCATATGATCTACAGGCGAATCGTCGTTTAAAAATGCTTTCAACATGGAGAGTCTAAATTTTTAGTCGTTTGGTGAGGGAGTTTACCCTTCACCACAGAGCCGCGAGTTTTAACGACCATAGAAAAAAAGTTTTTCAAACATGTTGAGAAAAGGAGAAAATACTGGTAACCAGCAGTTTCTCCATTTCCCACAATGTTTTCTACCCTATCATAGCAAAAAAAACCCATTAATTTAATATTTAATTTGTCGTTTGCAAGTGCTTTCAGTTTGGTAAAGTCTACTTTTTTTTTTCCCTCTGGTAAGGACTTAAGACAAAAATGTACTATTCTTTGAACTGCCCACCCTGAAACAAACATCGACGTAGAGAAATGACGTCACATTATGTATTCCTTGCAACCATGTTTTCTACCATATTATAGAAGAAAAAGAAACATCAGTTGAAGCATATTCAATTTGTTGTCTGTAAATGCTTTCGATTCAGTCAAGTTTAGTAAAATATCAGTCATTTGGTAAGGACTTAACCCTTTACCATTCAATCCCGATTTTTAACGACCCTACAGAAAAAGCCTTTAGAAAACATTGTGGGAAAAGGAGAAAATGTTATCCCGACTTTTAATGACCCTACAGAAAAAGCCTTTAGAAAACATTGTGGGAAAAGGAGAAAATGTCGGTAACCAGCATTTTCTCCTTTTCCCACAATGTTTTCTACCCTTTCGAAAACAAATTTCAATTTTTGAGTCACATTCATTTTGTCGTCTGCAAATGCTTTTAATTTAGACAAGTCTAAAATTTTGTCGTTTGGTAAAGAGTTAAGACAAAAATGTACTATTCTTTGGATTTCCCACCACTTGAAACAAACATCGTCGTAGAGAAATGACGTCACATAAAATATTCCTTGTAACCACGTTTTCTACTCTATCATAGCAAAAAAAAAAATCCATCAGTTGAGGCATACTTAATTTGCCGTCTGAAAATGTTTTCAATTTGGTCAAGTCTAAAATTTTTGCCAGCGGTAAAGAATGTAATATTCTTGGAATACCCGATCCCTTGAAACAAACATCGTCGTAGAGAAATGACGTCACATAATATAATTATATTCCTTGCAACTGTCAAGGGACAAAATACATTGTACGTCATGTTTTAAGGGGTATATATCGAAGTCAGCTTTTTTTCCCCTTTCCTTTTAAGCCAGATCCCATGGAAACACTACTGCTGCAGATGACTTGGAAAAAAAACAAAAACGTTCTTGTAAAATATGAATCATCCAGATAATGTTTATGTGCATAAATACATATCAAGACTTTGTGACAAGGAAACAATGCCCATCATCATAAATTTCTCCTTTTGTTGAAATGTTTTCAAAAGTAGACAACATAAGACTGAAAAGGTCGTCCGTAAATGGCATTGTACTAAGGTAAGGAGGAGGGTTCTTTTATCACGACAGACGTCAACCTCTGTGGGGGGGGGGGGGGGGAGAGAGAAACAGAAACTGACATCAGCATTATTTCTCTGTGCATGTCATAGAACTAGAAATAACTTCTCTGCGTATATGCATGTGACGTTCGCGTATTCACATTCGTCAGAAACTTTTTATATCATTGGACAAACACATTGGCAGTAAAATGTCAACTATTCGAATATATTAATTGTTCGATTTCTTTTTCGCGGATATGGCACAAAAAGATCATGTTACCCATACAAACAGTTAAAACTGCTATTGCATTACTTTTCCGTATGACGATTGCTCGTAATTGTATGAAAAGAAATGATCAAACGCTCGGGACATGTAACGACCCAGAGAAAGAGAGCTTTTGAAATCATTAAGGAAAGAGGAGATAATGCTGTTTCCAGAGTTGAATTTTTTTTTTTTTTTTCGCTTTCAAAGACGATCCTCAATATTAGAACCACCTTCAATTTGTCATTGGAAAGCGAATCATGCTCTGTGAAAAGGAGGTTTAATGCAACTGCAAAAAGTATCGCCTCAGGTAAGCCTGCGCGTTCCGCGCAGGCTGACCTGGGTCGAAACGTTTTTGCAACTGTCTGCATGTCAAAAGACCAGTCTACCTCATGATACAGTCGGTTGTTAAACGAAATGGATTTTATGGACCCGTAATACTATGATGATTTGCTCGGTACAATGGATGCATTAAACCCCCTTTTCAAAGAGTGCCGCTCAAATACTTAAAAAAAAGCCTCAAGTAGTTTTTCGATTTTCTGAAATTCGATTAAGATTCGAACTGTCCCATTCGTATTTCGAGGAATGTTTAACACTTGTATTTTTTTTTTTGTTGTATTCGTATTACAGAGACTATTATACAGGGGTTTTATTTCACTGTCCTTTTCGTATAAGCGTGATGTCAAAAACACATAGACTGGTTTTTTTTCACTCTCCTATTCGTATTTAGGAGAAATCATCAACAATTAGAGTGTTTTTCACTGTTCTATTCTATTACCGAGAAATCATAAACGATTAGATTGGTTTTTTTTTCCTGTCGTTTTCATTGTTTCGGACAATTACATTTAGATTATTCTTTCCCTGACTAACAGTGTCCTACCCGGTCCATTCGGTCATCTTACTACTGTAAAGATTCGCCCTATAAAAGCTATGGGCAACTTTTAGCTAATTTCTAGACAACGTAGATTAAGATCTGACTGCTTTTTTTTTCGAACAGTGTACGTGCAGTCTGATCTTGGATCTGACCCGCTATTTTGAGAACTTCACTTGCAAAAACACATTTGCAAATATATTTTAGCTATGGCCCGATAAAAGGGGTTTAACTCTTTACCAAACTACAAAATTTTAGACCCGTTCAAATTGAAAAAGTTTGCAGATGACAAGTTAAATGTGGCTTAAATGATTTGACATGTTTCTGAAAGGTTTGAAAACATTGTGGGAAAAGGAGAAAATGCTGGTTACTAGCATTATCTCCTTTTCCAACAATATTTTGAAAAGGTTTCTTTCTCAGGGTCATTCAAGTCGGGATTGTGTGGTAAAGGGTTAATACACTGTACCAAGTAAGTCATTATATACTTATGGATCCATAAAATCCATGTTGTCTAACAACCATGAGGCAGACTGGTCCTTGTACATACAGAAAAACTGACCAATAGCCAAAGGTATCGACCCAGGTCAACCTGCACCTACGAAATCCCCTTTTTACAGAACATGGCTTTTTTTCCGGGGTGGGGGGGAAAGGGGAAGAGGGGTATTTTTTTCCTGATTGAGAAAATAAATGTGTTTCAATTATTTAGCGCTTTCAGGGGGGGGGGGGGGGGGGGTTGACATAGTAATCATTGCAAATGACTTTTGCGTGCCTGTAACAGACGACATTTGAAAACATTGTGAAAGAGGAGAACTTTTCCCTAGAATGCATTCACATGTCAAAGCTTGATCAATCAGGATTGTTCCATATTTTTCAAAGAGGTCATTTACCCTGTCCCAAACAGTCTTGAGTTTTAACGTTTTTGAGGGAGCTGGCTTTTGAAAAATGTGTGGAAAAAAAAAAGAAAAAATGCTTGAAACTAAGATTTTCTCTAATCCACACAACGTTTTCTACCCTTGCAATGACAGATTCCACCATTCAGCCACATTTTATATGCTGTCTGTGAATTCTTTCAATTTCGAAGAATCTAAAATCGTGTGGTCTGGTAGTTTATGTCGTCTGCTGCAGATTTGTTTCACGGGATAATATGTTAGCCCTTAGGATGCTTAGCGCGACTCAAGGACTTTTTGCGGACATTGTAGATCAAGATCAGACTGCACAGAACGTGCAGTCTGATCTTGAATCTACAGTGTCCGATGAGGAGATTTTTTTCCCATACAAATGCCTTTGAATTAGCAAAATCTGGGTTTCTGTTATGGGCTTGAACGTTCCATTTCACTTATTTAGCAAGTCAAGGGTTAATCCAACTTCAAGACACTTGTTACACAAGGACTGGAGATACAGTGTCCGGATCGATATGGCCTACGTGAGAAACGCCAGAGGGAAAAAAAATGGCAGAAATACGAGAAACAGTTGATTAGCCTACGCATGGACGCCAGATATAAGTGGGATGAACAATAGAGCTCTCTATCTTTGACCTTCATCCGTGTTTAGCACCATGAGCGAAAACTGCGAGCTTTTACGGGCGGCATGGATACAAGATCAGAATGCACGGAGCGTGCATTCTGATCTTGTATCTAAACCGTCCACTGGTTTACTCAAGCCTATAACAAGCCCAAAAAAAATCTGGGTTTTTAGTGGAATACATTTTAAGCCGTCGAAAGACGTCGAAATGATATTTAGTGCTAAGAAGCTTAAACCATAACCTGCTAAATAAATCTCGATAGTTAAAATTCAAATAGTGATAGTTTAAAGTTACTTCTTTTGGTAAATTATCTCCTTATCGGACAATGTAGATCAAAGATTAGACTGCAGACACCTCCGTCAATATCAATATTCTAATCAAACTGAAACGGTTATCAAGCGGTTAATCCTTATACTACCAAATCCATCTTAGGAAAGATAAATTTCGGCCAACTGTAAATGCCCAACCGCTGCGATGACAAAGTTTCACATGTCGGAAAAAATATCTCACCATAGTATAGGATAGTGTATACGTGCAGTCTGATCTTCATCTACACCGTTGTACAGGCGCAGAGAGTAGCGCTTGGTAGCCTGAGGAATAAAGAAGCTTTTCTCAGGGTTACCGTATACATACCTTTAACAGCTTTGGGCGATTTAACCCTTCACCACACAATGCCGATTTTTGACGACCCTGAAAGAAAAGGCTTTTGAAAACATTGTGGGCAAAGGAGAAAATGCTGGTAACTAGCATTTTCTTCTTTTCACACGTTGTTTTCTATCCTATCAAAAGCAGGGAAATCATTATTTTAGCAACATTTTATTTGTCGTCTGCATTCTGCTTTCAATTTGGTCTTGTCCAAAATTTTGTCGTCTGGTAAAGAGCTAATATAGTCTGATCTTGAATCTATGGCTTCCTACATTATATTTTATTTTACATTCTGGCCATGATGAACGTCAGGTGGCAATTCCGAGTCCTTTTTTGTCTATTTGAACCTGACTATTTCATTTATTTAGCGCACTGATAATATGGTGATATGAACAGAAATTGTATTCCGCAATATGGCGGCATCACAATTTTCCAAAATTGAGCAAAATATGGACACACTATATAGAAAATGTTCAAATCCAGGTGTGATCGTAAATCATCGAACCTTTTGGAAGGATACATAGAGCCATCGTATGAATTTCTGTAGGCTACCTTTTGTTGTGGCTACCGATCAACTTTAAACTAAAAATTCCATATTGGCAATGCTATATGGCGTCCTCTTTAGGACAGTCTGACATTTCACATATAAATCGTGAGACAATAACCTGCATCTCAGACCTAAAATAGTAACATTACAGGAGTAATGACTTTGTTTACAAAGAACCCTGAATGTAAATCGGTACATTTATAACTCTTACTCGATAAACCTTTCACTAGCAGTTTTTATTATTGGTTATGTTTGGGATAAACAGGTTTAAAGTCACTTACCGTGATGAGATAATTTATAAATCCAACTCGATAATGTTTATATTGTCTTGTCATCGTTTATGATTTCAAACATGTATCCCCAAAAACAAACAATAAAATAAACTGTTAATGAAAGGTTTATGGAGTAAGAGTTATACTTTTACATTTCAGTAGGCATGTACTCGCGGATCAAAAAAAATACTCATTGCAAAACTGCGATCTGTGTAGTCAAGTCTGAGTCTACATTATCCAACAAGCCTAAATGATTCAGAAAACTCACTAAACACTTTTATTTGCACAATTGAAAATTTTCAACGTTTTTTTTTTACCTTCTTTTTTGTATTAGTCTCGAATGAATAGATAGTAATTTGCGACTGGTCAAAATATGGACAAATATATTCTGCAGGCCTATTTGAAAGCCCACTTAGGTCTCTAGTATACGAGTACATGCTGCCAATATTACCCGTGGCACTTATTCACGCCCTAGCGAATGGATATGAGCCATGCTTTATGAAAAGGGGACTTAATGCATCTGCGAAAAGTATCGACCCAGGTCAGCCTGCGCAGTCCGCGCAGGCTGACCTGGGCCGAAGCTTTTCGCAATTAACCAAACGACAGACGATAGATCGCTCCTCCCACTGATGTCACGTGACCCGCGAATCTAAAAACCTAGACAAACATTACCCAGACACGAGGGCTTAGCTAGGAGACATATGCAAGTTACCAGAAGATACTTTAACACGAAATAATTGTTCAAGATAAAATAAGCATGGGAACAATTTGAGAAAAGGTACTTACATCTTTTGGATTTAGGTTTTTCGAAGTTTTATAGGTGAAAATTGAAATAGAGACTGTTTATTTCGAAGTCCGTTGACTTACACCTCTTACGCCACTTACGTTTGAAAATGTAGGCACAATACGTGTGCATGTAACTCGTGCTTCCTAAATATTTCTTAAAGTCATTGGTCTTCAAATGCAATTCATCTTTTACCTGGACAAAAATAAGCTTTTTCAAAGTTACAGAGATTTTTCCATTACTTAGTCCGTGATATATGCTTCAATAATTTCACCACAAATTGCAAGACTTTTACATTACCAAATGAAATATACATGTCTTTAACAGGGCAATATGATTACCAGATGTTTGAATTGAAATTAGAAGATACATTAACAAATGATAGGTTTTCCGTTTGTCCAAGGACCAGTTTACCTCATGTATCAGACGGTTGTTAGACAAACTGGACCTCATGGATCCATGATCATGTGATGACTTAGCTTGGTATCATGCACCAAGGAGATGCATTAAACCTTCCTTTGCCAGAGCATGGTTCATATAAATGAGCCATGCTCTGGCAAAAAGGGGCTTAATGAATTCCCGTGATGCATTATACCAATCAACCCATCACATTATTATCGATCCATCACGGTCACTTTTTTCAACAGCCGGCTTTATCATGAGCTGGACTTATCTTTGGATATACAGGAAACTGGCCGATATCGAAAAGTTTCGGACCAGGTCAGCCTGCGCGGACTGCGCAGGCTGACCTGGGTCGATACTTTTCGCAGATGCATTAAGCCCCCTTTTCACAGAGCATTGCTCAAATGAAAGCAACAGATAGGGGATAATCCTTTCCTTGTACGAATTGATAATCTAATATTTTTATGCGTTACCTTTTGACCTGTAATTGCTCAGTATACGCGTTTTTTTTTTTCAGGGTAAACGTTTTTGGCAGCAACGGCTCCTCTTTATATCTGAATCACAAACGAGTTGCAATATTCATTTTTAAGCACCTCTTACGATGTCTGCTTGTTTTTTAACTCTTAACCTACTAAAACATTGAAAGGAAACTTTCAAGCCGATACTAAATAGCAAAGTTTTGCCTTTTCAAAGGTATTTTTTGGGGAAAATATGTGCTTATCGGACAATGTCGATCCAAGATTAGACTGCACGTTCTGTGTAGTCTGATTTTGACTTTCACTGTCCGCAAAAGGTCAATGAGTCGCGCTTAGCAGCCAAGGGGTTAAAAAAAGTCTGTTCTTGTTCGAAGTACAAATAAACAAATGAACTCATAAGATTACAAATTTGATTTTTTACCCATTTATCGCAAGATGTAACATTTAAGTGAGCTGCGCTCTGGCAAAAGGGGGCTTAATGCATCTCCGTGATCCATGGTACCAATCAAGCCATCGGATAATTATACATCCATAATGACCAGTTTCCAGTTTATTCAAAAGCCGACTTAATCATGAGGTAGACTGGTCCTTGGACATACAGAAAATTGACCAATAGCGAAAAGTTTCGGCCCATGTCAGCCTGAACTGGGTCGATAGTTTTCGCAGATGCAATAAGCCCCCTTTTCACAGAGCATGACTAAACTTGTTCTTCCATACCGTAAAGATCAAGAACAGACCTTGCAACAAAAGTGATTTGTGATATTGGACAGCAAAGGAAAAATCTCTTGGTTACTTAAGCAGCTAACCGTGACACAATGCGCCTTTGCAGACAGTGTAGGTCAAGATCAGAACATGCATTCTGCATCTATACTGTCGGGTATTGTAATGTTACTAAAGCGAAAGGAACTTAAAAATCACCCTTTGTCGACTGGAAATGTTCATTCAATTCATTTAGTAGCTTGACGTGTTACAAGCAACCCGAATTTTAACGACTCTGAGATAAAATAAAAAAAAACTTTAAAAAAGCATTGGGGGGAAAAGGAGAAAATGCTGATAACCAGGATTTTCTCATTTTCCAGCAATGCTTTCCACCGCTAAAAGACAAACTCCATCATTTTAGACACTTTTGATCAGACGTCTACAAATACTTTCATTTTGAAGATTAAACTTGTATCGTCTGATTTAGGGTTTAGAATTAAGCCGAAGTAGCAAAGAAGCATGCTAAAAGCACAGAACGATGGGAAAGAATTATGCTTAAGTCGTACAGTAAGGCTATTAAGCGAAACTAATTTTCTGATAGCAGCGCTATTCATTTACGGCCAATAGAAGGGGTATATAAGTCGAAGAAATTTCTTCGATTTTCTCAGCTTACGTAGTTGTTCCAGAGAAAAAAATTATTCCACTCATTGCGCTGAACCAGCGCGAGGCTATATGTCTAACTTCCTATTGGAATTTTTCTTCTTGTTCGTGCGGCGCATACTAGACTGATGTCTGTAAATGAATGATATATATGTAAAAAAAACAAAGCATTATAGCATGAGTGTACAGTAGTAAACTGTTTGCATGATAGAGGAATAGTGACGCAATTTCTGATATTTTTCAACTCGATGTAAATGGAAGCTACTGTGGTTCTAACATAAGGTATGTGTGGAAGCTTTCTTTCGACATTGTATATGTTTAATGTTATTTCGCTCTTTGTCTGTGCAGACCTTCCACAGTATGTTAAGTTTAAACATAATTCATTTTATATTCATTGCTAAACTTAATTATCAATCACTCACAATGCCTGCTTCGTGGAAACTTAGCCCATGGTCCCGCCATGATGTGTATAGTTTCAGGGGTAATTTTTAAACCTGAACTAAGAGAAAAACAGGGAATAAAATTGCAGAAAACTATAAATGAAACAGGAATTTTACAGATAAAGCTAATAAAAAAGCAGAAGATATTAGAAAGAGGAAATTGCTGTCTGTACTGTGTAGTTTGTCATCTTTATACTACTATACATTTATAAAGGCAATGAAACTGTTTGGCTGTGAACCTCACAACTAGGAGAGATGTCATTACAATACTAGTATAGACGAGCCATGCTTTGGCAAAAGGGGGCTTGATGCATCTCCGTGCTGCATGATACCAAGCAAGCCATCACATAATTAGGGATCCATAAAATCCATTTTGTATTACAACCGACTAAATCATGAGGTAATATGGTCCTTAGACACAAAGAAAATTGACGAATAGCAAGAAGTTTCGGCCCAAGTCAGCGAGCGCGGAGTGCTCAGGCTGACCTGAGTCGATACTGTTTGCAAATGCATTAAGCCCCTCTTTCACAGAGCATTGCTCATATAAATCATGCGCCGTTAAACGGTGGTGCAATGAATCTGCAAAACGTATTGACCCATGTCAGCCTGCGGAGTCCTCGCAGTCTGAAATGGATCGAGACTTTTTGCAATTAGTAAATTTTCTGTACATAAGAGGGCCATTCTAAGCCATGATTCAGCCTGTTTAGATAACAAGGAACTACAATAATAAATTATGCGACGAATTACTTGTTATCATTCATTACAAATATGCATTAAATCCCTTTTTCCAAGTGTGCCGCTGGAACTTTTTTTTCTTGTTATTTATCTAAACTGAGTATTTTTCTCTGGTTTCAATTTTACATGAAGACAGTGACACTATATGTATCTACTTGACTTTACTTCGTTTCTACAGTTACTTTTAATCCATATCCTGTTGAATAAGTTATATGAAAATTTCAAGTCGAAAGTAAAAAGCAAATTTTTACTATTTCAAAGTTATTTTTTTTTTTTGGGGGGGGGGGGGGGGGAGAAGTGAGAAGTATCTCCTTATCGGACAGAGTAGATCCAAGATCAGACTGCACGTTCTGTGCAGTCTGGTCTTGATCTACACTGTCCGCAAAAGGTATCTGAGTCGCGCTTAGCAGCCTATGGGTTACACAATGTCATAACTGAAGCAAAACGTACTCTTTACGGTCACCACTAGGAAAGCTTGACTGTGGACAGATGGTAACAGACTATACCATCATAGTAACATAATGCTATGCTGAGCAAGGCCAAGATAAGTTGGTGCATCTTAGAGTTTTCATGTATCACTAGAAGCGTCTCATCATTTGCAGGTGAAGTTTTTTGTTTTGCTTATTTTTTTTTATTTTATTTAACTATCTTTCCCACTCAAAGTGTTATAATATCATTGCCTCTTACAAAACTAGGAATTTTGTATCAGGAACAATTCCGTGAGAAATCAGCATTGCTGTTGGCAAGTTTAAGTGTTGTATCTGACAGTGCAGGTCTAGATCAGATTCTGAAGTCTGAAAGCTAAGGTTAACCCTTCAAATGCTAAATAAATGAAACGAAAATTTCCACTCAATAGTAAAAGACCAAAATTTTGAGCTTTCGAGGTTTATTTCACCGGGAAAAAATACCGTGTCGGATAGTGTAGATCAAAGATCAGACTGCACGTTTTGTGCAGTCTGATCTTGATCTACACCGTCCGCAAAAGGTCAGTAAGTCGCGCTTAGCAGCCTAAGGGTTAAGATCGAGATAAGACGTCGATTATTCAACCGCTCGTCTTGATGCAAACCTTTATAAAAGATTCGCCCAGTCTGCTGGCCCACTGGCTTTATTGCTTGATCACTGAACCTGACTAGCTTGAGCATTAAGTCTTTACCAAACAATAAAATTTCAGACTCGATCAGATTGACATAATTACCTTCCAGATTTTGGAATCCATTCATTATTAGTGCATGTTTACGAATAATCAATATATATTCAGACCATTTCTTCCCGGGAATTCGATTTGTACTGTGTGTGAGATCTCACCGTTCCGATAGCCTGAACAGGAGTATTTGTACCCGGAAAATTCGTACCAGGAAAACATTTCCTGGTATCAAATGTCCAGGTACGAGTTGTCCTAGCGCCCACTCTATGATAAATGACATTAAGATGACGCAACTCCCTTGGAGTTTGTTATTTATTTTTTCTGACTATTTGTCGAAATAAATGGGCCATGCTCTGTGAAAAGGGAGCTAAATGCATCTGCAAAAAGTATCGACCCATGTCAGCCTGCGCAGTCCGCGCAGGCTGACCTGGACCGAAACTTTTTGCTTTCAGTAAATTTTCTGTAAGTCAAAGGACCAGTGTACCTCGTGATGCAGTTGGCTGTTACACACAATGAATTTTATGGATCCATAATTATGTATTGATTTGTTTGGTATAAGGGATAACGCAGATGCACTAAGCCCCTTTTTGTCAGAGCATGGCTCAAATGTATAATGTAACGATATCATTCTACCTTTTCTGGCCAGGCTCTCGAGTTATGCATGTTTTGTTGCTACCGTTTGACTTTTAAGTGCTGTATTTGGATTTAGTTGTTTATGTGGGCATTGTGGATGCAGATCAGACTGCACAACTCGTGCAATCTAAGCACAAATCTTCAATGTTCCTTAGATATTCTGAAAAACGGCTCCAAGAAATGAAAAGTCTGTTTCTTAATCCCACAAAAGTACACATTGTATCACGTATCATTACCAGCGAATTACGGCGGCATAGGACAGCGTAACAAAAGATTCATCGCCGAATTCCGGTGGCGACCGGTATAAGTCCGGTACATTTCAAGTCCCTTTCTTTGCATTTGTATGGAAATGTTTTTTTTATTTTTCTTGTTTGTCTTGCAGATTATTACTAAATTACATTTACTTTATGCAATGATAGCGTTAATTCACGTTTTTTATTAGTAGTTTACATTCGCAGAGGCCCTAAAATGGTTAAACGCCTTCGTGCTTCGGCACTCGGGCGTTTAACCATTTTTCGGGCCTCTGCGAATGTTAACGACCTCAAAAACCTGAATTCACCCTATATTAGTAAAATTCTATTATGATTGTAAAGCTCATATATCTTTTGTTTAAAGGATTTGAGCTTAATAAAATATCTTGAATCGAATTGTATTGAGTAACCGTTGCGCATTTGTAACCATTGCACCATTGGAGCCATCGCGCAAAAGTAACCATTGCGCAACTAGCAAACGTAATCACTAATACGTTCTTATGGTAGGCGATAAACAAGTGTGCAATTGACATATCATTTCCAGCTCTTTAAACACAACATATCTATGCTGGAAATACGCCTCTATAATGTTAACCCTTACCCTGCTAAATAAGTGAAAAGAAACTTTCAAGCCGAGAGTAAAAACCAAAAATTTGCAAAGATATTTTTTGGGAATATATATCTCCTTATCGGATAGAGTCGATCCAAAATCAGACTATGCAATCTTGAGTTGATCTACACTGTCCACAAAAGGTCAGTGAGTCGCGCTTAGCAGCCTAAGGGTTAATCCTGGTTTTGTCAGACGTATGGCAGCTAAAAATCGCCACATATTACAATTATACTGGGCTAGCTTGTGATTACTGGGTAGAATCTTTTCTATAAAGCCTGTATCAGCTGTGGAAAAGTAAAATAGATATCCTTAAGAGGTCGGGATAGCAATCAGAATTTTATATGATGTACGAAAAAATGTAAATACAGTGATCAGATTGTTGTTGGTGTTAATTGGGTCGAATATAGCCGTTAATTATTCCAAGACGAGCCCCGGTAGCTCAGTCAGTAACGTACAGGACTTGAGAACAGGAGGTCGCTGGTTCGATCTTTGGTTCGGCTAATTTCTTTCCGAGGACTGATGATAGTGATTGCGACAGGATTCATTCCTCTCTCACCACTGATCATTGTTTCGACGATGGTTTTGTGGAAAAGCAGCCAGTGGCTTAGAAAGACTATTGTGCGAAGTACTGATAAAAGAAACTCCATGAAGGTATAGTGGATAGGTGAACTGGCCCCCTTGATATAACTGAAATATTGTTGAACACATCGTAAAACACCAATCAATCAACCAATCATTAATTATTTCAAAATGAAACTTTGATATTTCCGTCTGTCACTTACAGTAAACACCAAATTTCCCGTATTACAGAGCTTCTGCAAAATGATAAAGGGCAGACCTGTCAGTAACAAAATGTAGCATCCGCCATGATTTTGAATCAGCTTCCTGTAGATGAGCCGTGCTGTGGCAAAAAGGGATCCATGATACCAGTCAAGCCATCACATAATGGGTCGCATAATTATGGATCCATAATAACCACTTTTTTAACAACCGACTTAATCACGAGGTAGACTTGTCCTTGGATATACAGAGAATTAACCAAAAGCGAAATGTTTCGGTTCAGGTCAGCCTGCGCGGACTGCGCATGGCTCATATATACATATTAGTTCTGGTGGACATTGCTGACTCCAGCGTTTGTTTTGTGACTTTATATGTCTAACGATAAGGGAAGCGCAAACATTATCGCTATGTTACTTGTAATTTCTCAGAAAAAAAAAATCTTAGTTGAGCCGTGTCTGAACTCAACCCAAGAAAAGGCTTGTGCGATTCTAGCAGAGTTACGCGGGATTGGTTCCATGTTTTTTGTTGTTGTTATTTGACATCCTATGTTACAAATTGCTGCTTACTACGAAGTCTTTGCGTGCTTGGAGACCATTACGAGGTGTGCTTCACGTCTTTTACCTTCTATTTCCTCTGTGTTATTTGTTTCGCTTCTGTTGTTGGACATAGACACTAGGGTTATAATTGAACTAGGTCGTCCCTAACCGAATTGCGTCTGTCTGGTTTACAACATGCAAACAGGTATTTTGGCTGGTTGTCTGTCTGATTCGTTCTTTATTACACTGAAATACATGATAGGCGTTGGAACGGGTGTGTTATGCCAGTAGTATAAAATTCCTCACAAAATTATCAGTATTAATACTTATGTTGCTAACCGCGACATTGTGGCTTTTTGCGGACAATGTAGATCAATATCAGACTGCACAGAACGTGCAGTCTGATCTTGGATCTACGCTGTCTGACACAGTAAGATTTATCCAACGAGCAAAAATTTTAAATCGTAAACTATGGGTTTTCACTATTGGTTGTAAATCTTAAGTTTAATTTATTCAGCTGCTTAAGGGTTAAATTAATAATTATGCTTATCACTTGTTTCGAGAGAAGCAACAGATAATTGTTTTTGTGAAAAATCCCGGCACGGCCAATTTCTTTCTGAGGATTGATGATAGTCATCGCGACAGGATTCATTCCTCTCTCACCGCTGATCATTGTTTCGACAATGGCTATGTGGGAAAGCAGCCAGTGGCTTGGAAAGAATATTGTGTAAAGCACTGGTAAAAGAAACTCCAGGAAAGCATGGATAGGTGCACTGGCCGCCGCCGCGATATAACTGAAGGCAGTTAAGAGGTGCATTTTTGTTTCTTGTGTTAAACATAGGATTGATTGACTTGTGTTTATGCCGCTTTCAACATTAATTCAGTCATATTATGGCGAAACCTTATATACTCATGATTGTCCTGGGTTTCAGCAGCACTAAGCTAGGGCCTTGAGGTGTCTTACGAAAAGACACTCCCATGGAAAACTCTTTTGCTTCCAGTCAGGCTCGAATCCGGGGCCTCCAGGTTACGAGTCCTACAGTTTACCACTACGTCAGACAGGACGCTCATGACGAAGCGTTTCTTCACCATTTACCCTAATAAAAATAGTTTAGACTTGTCTGTGTTAATAGAACTTGTAAGTGAAAAGATGGATGTGGCTCAAAGTATAGGATTTGTCTGTGAAAAAGGTAGAAAACATTGTGGGGAAAGGAGAAAATGCTGTTTACCAGCATTTTTTCTTTTTCCCACAATTTTTTCAAAAGCCGTCTTTGTCAGAGTCTGTTAAATTAGTGATTGAGTGCTAAAGAGTTCACCCTTAAGCTGCTAAGCGCGACTAACTGAACTTTTGCGGACAGTGTAGATCCAAGATCAGACTGCACAGAATGTGCAGTCTGATCTTGGATCTACACTGTCCGGTAAGGAGATGTTTTTCAGCCAAAAAACACCTATAAAAAAGCAAAAATTGGGTTTTTACTATCGGCTTGAAATTTCGTTTCATTTATTTAACAGCTTAAGGGTTAAACAGAACGTTATCATGCATCAAGATCAATCTAAAGATGATAATTTTACACGTCAGAAACTACATATGCAGATTTCTGGAAATAGAGTATTAATAAAATCAGCCACGCTCCGTGAAAAATGGGGTGTAATGTATCTGCAAAAGGTATCGACTCATGTTCAACCGGCCCGGAATGCGCAGGATGACATGAATCGAAACTCCTTGCTATCCTGGTTTATGAATCAGTCAGTTGTAAGACAAACTGGATTTTATGGATCCATAATTATGTGATGACTGGGTTGGTATCTTGCATCATAGAGATACATTAAAACCTTTCCCCAAGAACGCAGCTTAGATTATGTAAGGTGAATATCTCACAAATAATTTCGACAGTTTAGATCCAAGTTCAGAATATGGGGAAAAAAAACATATCTGACTGTGTAGATTCAAGATCAGACTGCACGTTCTGTGCAGTCTGATCTTGAATCTACACTGTCAGCCAGAGGAACTGATTCTCTGCGTGGTATCATGCAAGCTACAATCTCAAAGCTACAATCTCAATTCGATATTTAGGCACGTCAAAGCTCGAGGATGTTAGTCGCAGAAATAGAATATCAATACTTGTATCGATACGGACGGAAATGTGTCATAAAAGCAAATGGATTCTTCAAATCAAGCTTTCATTTTTTTTCACTTGCCTTGATAGTTTGATTCGTAATGACCGGAAATATATAGATCATTTTGCCGATGTATGACAAAGTCAGTTTAAATGGTTAAGTTGTTTGTTTGTTTGTTTGTTCCTCCATTCATTCGGTCGGTCATTGTTTCTTTTCTTTCTTTCTTTCTTTCGTTCTTTCTTTCTTTCTTTCTTTCTTTCTTTCTTTCTTTCTTTCTTTCTTTCTTTCCTTCCTTCCTTCCTATTTTTCCCTCATTTATACGGGAAATCTGGTGTT
The DNA here is from genome assembly GCA_945859785.2 of Tridacna gigas. Taxonomy (NCBI): domain Eukaryota; kingdom Metazoa; phylum Mollusca; class Bivalvia; order Cardiida; family Cardiidae; genus Tridacna; species Tridacna gigas. Next base: position 28,410,411 of record OX244030.2, read on the forward strand.
TACTGTAAGTCACGAACGGAAGCCATCTTTAATTTGTCGTCTGCAGATGCTTTCAAATTGGTCTTGTCTGAAATTTTGTCGTTTGGCAAAGAGTTAATACCATTATAAAAGACAAAAATGGAAATCCAAAGTAATAACAAGCTATTAGGGTCGGGTAACCCTCATAAGGGCAAATAAATGGAATTGTGACTCTTTCAGTCAGGAAAGAAATTGAAACTCCAAGAAGTTTTGGTCAAATACGTTCAAATAATTGTTGGACTGTAAATTCAAGATCAGACTGTACCTTCTGTGTAGTCTGATCTTAATCTACACCGTCGGCAAAATTAATCTAAATTACCCGGTATTCCTTTGGATCAGAAAGATTAAATCGACGACGATGGGAAAAGGGGGGGGGGGGGGGGCTTTTTATAAATGACGCGATTAGCCTCTTCCCTAATAGACTTGTATTTTTTGTGACGATTGTCTATATTTGGAGGTAATCAGATAAATTACAGGGAGAGAGGGAATTTAAATTGAAACTCCGTATTTTATTTATGGAAATGTCTTTTCTGTGAATTCTTATCACATAGAGATCACAAGCCCTCTATTCAATTGCTTGGTTTTTTTTTATTGTAATTCCTTTCTATTTCCAATTTAGATTTAGACATGGAAATTCTCTTCATGTAGTGAATTTTGACCCAGAAAACGCACTTAACTTTTCTGAAGGAGATTTCAGTTAATGATTTCTCAAGGATTGGTATTTAAAAAAATAAAAAATGAGCCATACTCTGGCAAAAAGACGCTTAATGCATCTCCGTGATGCATTATACCAATCAAGTCATCATAATTATATAATTGTGGATCCATAAAGACCATTTTGTCTAAAAACCCACTGTATCATAAGGTAGACTGGCCCTTTGACATAAAAAAAATGACCCATAGCGAAAGTTTTCGGCTAAGACCAGCCTGCGCAGACTGCGCAGGCTTACCTGAGCCGATACTTTTCGCAGATGCATTAAACCCCATTTTCACACGTCATGGCTCATTTTCTTTCATTAATACTATTATAATTATTTTTATTATTATATAATATTGTAATTATTATCTTTATTATTACTATTCTTTTCGCCAAGGCGGCAGGCATTATACCAAAAATAATAAGAACAAACACAAGGAATGAAGGAAAAGAAAATGGAAGAGGGAAAACGTCGTTTCTTTATGCAGTTCGCCAGGCGCATCTTAAAACACTATTGTCGACAGTGTCATCAAGACCAGACTGCTCTGACGTTGCAATCTGATCTTGAATCTACATTTTTCGATACTGCAAAATTTTTATTTTCTGTGAAAGAGAACCTGGAAATAGCAATATATATGAGCCATGCTCTTTGAAAAGGTTGCTTAATGAATCTGCGAAAAATATCGATTCAGGTCAGCCTGCACAGCCCGCGCACGCTGACCTGGGCCGAAACTCTTCGCTATTGGTCAGTTTTTTGTATGTCCAAGGACTAGTCTACCTCATAATTAAGTCGGTTGTTAAAAATGTGGTATTATAGATTCATACATATGTGACAGCTTCATTGGTACAATGCATCACAGAAATGCATTAAACCCCCCTCCCTTTTGCCAGAGCACGGCTCTTTTTTTCCCTAGAAATATTCGTCAAATTTACTTGGCAGTTTAGGAGTTAACGTTTATCCTTATGTGTCCAGAAAATCTCCTATGTGATATTTTAGTCAGCAATAATATCAAATGAAACTTTATCGTGCTCTTTTTATTTTGCAGATTGGACAGTCAAAGCGTTTACCACATTCCCTGCCATTAGATGAGAAGCACTGAACCCTACTGAGTTGCTAGAAAAACAGACATCTTTCATTCGGTGCGTCAACGGGTTTGACAAACTGTAAAATGAGTATGCCGAAATCTCCCCGCTCGAGTACTTCGGAAAACTTGCTGCAGTTAAATCTCAAGGACCATTACGAGATTTTACGAGATCTCGGGAGAGGCACTTATGGAAAAGTTGTGTTGGCAAAATGTTTGGAAACGGGATCACAGATTGCTCTAAAGGTTTTACCGAAAAGCACGACCAAGCTTAGGGAATTCCAGAGAGAATTCCAGTTCAGTTATTTCCTATCCCCACACGGAAACATTGTTGATTCCTATAATGTTGCCTTCGAAACGCGAAATTCATACGTTTTCGCTCAGGAGTACGCCCCTTTCGGAGACCTCTTCGATGCCATTCCTCCGCAAGTCGGTATGAAAGAAAAGGATGTGAAGCTTGTGATCAAACAGGTTGCTTCCGCTCTTGAATTCATGCACAGTAAACAACTTGTACATAGAGATATTAAGCCGGAAAACGTCCTCATTTTCGAAAAGGAGTTTAACAAAGTGAAATTAATGGACTTCGGTATGACCCGAAAAGACGGAACTGTGATACGAAAAACGAACGGGAGTATACCATACACTCCACCGGAAATATGCGAAGCAGTTCGAAATGAGAGCATCACCGTGTCCACAAGTGGTGATGTTTGGGCGTTCGGGGTACTCATGTTTTGTATGCTGACAGGGAACTTTCCGTGGGAGAATGCCGACATTGGTGATATGTACTTCAATGAATTCGTGACCTGGCAAAGGCGAAAAACGACAAAAATTCCATCTCAGTGGAGAAAATTCACTCCGAGACTTCTCAGATATTTTCGAAAAGCGCTTGATATTAAAACAGAGCGCCGTTGTGAAATCCGTGAAATTTCTAAATATTTAAATGACAACTGGCTTCTTCCAACAAAATCTTCCGATGAGTCAACGGAAGAGGAAGAGGAATTCGAATCCGGAAGTGATCATGCGGATAAGTTAGCACTTATCCTTCAAAATCACGGTATTGACACAAAGGTTGACAAGCGATTACGAGATGTGCGAATATCAGAATGGTTGTTGTCGTTATGACTAGTTAAAACGTTTTGTGTTATGTCGTCGTCCAGTTTCCGGTGCTTTACACGTGACATACGGTTGTTATTGGTTACAGTGACATTCATAAGCATAATGGTGATTTTGTTTCAGTAGATATTATGTCTGTATTTTATGAGAGCTGTTTGAAATACATCAACTATAAAATGCGTTGCCAGGAGACCAGTAAATGAGCCATGCTCTGGCAAAAGGGTGTTTAATGCATATTCGTGATGCATGATACCAAACAAGTCATGACCTAATCATGGATTCATAAAATCCATTTTGTTTTACAACCAACGGTAACATAAGGTAGACTGATCCTTTGATATGCAGAAAATTGACCAACAGCAAAAAGTTTCGAACAAGGTCAGCCTGCGCTAACTGTGCAGGCTGACCATGATGGGTCGATACTTTTTTGCAGATGCATTGAATCCCCTTTTCTTAGAGCATGGCTCAAATATATCAACTATAAAATGCGTTGCCAGGAGACCAGTGAGCATTCTAAATGAATTTATTGAGATACTTTAAAAGGTTTCGCAGATCTTCAGCATGAAGATAGAAATGCTTACATCTGCAAGTTTGGACTAATATTCCGTAATTGCCGTTAGGAGAAAATAGGACAAGCTGTCAGTTTGTTGACCGAACACGTCTCTACCATCTCATTTTAGAGAAAAAGTTTGAAATGGAAAAGATGGAAAATAGTACATGTATCTTGACAGATACAAATGAGCCATGCTCTGTGAAAAGGGGGCTTAATGCGTCTGCGAAAAGTATTGACCCAGGTCAGCCTGCGCAGTCCGCGCAGGCTGACCTGGGTCGATATGGACTGCGCAGGCTGACTTGGGTCGATACTTTTCGCTATTGATCAATTTTCCGTATGTCTAAGGACTAGTCCACCTTATGATACAGTCGTATTTTAGATAAAATGTTGTTTTTTTTTTATCCATGATTATGTGATGACTTGCTTGGTATCATGCATCACGGAGATGCATTAAACCCCCTTTTGCCAGAGCATGACTCAAATCATATGTCTTAACTTATTCTTATTTATTAAATTCTAAGACTTGTCATCCGTTTTGGCTGAGACAAAATGTCTTAACTAATTAAATGGCTTGACAGCATTTCAGAATGTAAGTGAACAGGAAACAAAGTTATTGTTTGTTAACCTTTTTTCGGTCCAAAAATAGGCCTACATAAACGCAACATCTTTCCATGACTAAAAATGCAGTCCATTAAATCAGAAAGATGTCTATCGTGTAAATAGGCTTCAATGAGCAACCTAGTGGTTCAGATTCATTACAGCACTGCACACTTTGTGCAATCTGATCTCAATCTACATTGTCCCAAAAAACACTCGGTATCTCAAGGGTTAACGAACCTTATAATGCGTGTTGTGATACGTACGTGTTAACCAGCCTGTGGAATTTAATCTACTAAACGACTGTTTTAAATTCCAATGCGTTGCTTATCGATGTTGCACCAATCGTTTAGCTTTCAACTTTCTGTGTGTAACATCGTACTAAGAAGAAGCAAAGCTATCTATGGAAGTATAAATGAGCCGTGCACTGGAAAATTGGGGGGGGGGGGGGTCATGCATTTCCTCGAAATATTATACCAAAGAAGACATTACATAACTATGGATCCATAAAATCCATTCTGTCTAACAACCGACGGAATCATGCGATAGACTGGTCCTTTGACGTGCAGAAAATTGACCAATAGCAAAAAGTTTCGACCTATGTCAGCCTCGGCACCTTTTGCAGATTCATTAAACCTTTTTTCACAGAACATGGCTAATAGAGACATTTTTCGCTTATTACATTAGGCAAATTTTCAGCAGAAGACTTTGAAACCAATCTTGTAAAAAAAAAAGTTACGGTTAACCAGCATGAATTCAGTCTTTAAACACTGAGTTCAGTGAGCATTATTAATGTGGATTACGGCCGGAATATCACTGTTTCAAAGTTGTTTGGTCCGAAATATGTAAAACAGTAGGGGACAGTGTAGTTATAAGGTCAGATAGCACGCTCTTGATCAACTCTATCCGCTACAGCAATTTTAACCTGTTAAAGGGCTTTAAGGGTTAACGTTGGATACATTAATGCATGTGACTTTTTTGGTAAAAAAGAATATGGCTGCTTTTCCATATATCTGTTTTCTGTTGTACTGTTTCCAACAGTGATCTGATGTAAGCAAAAAAAGGCATCTTAGCGAGTTACCGTGTTAAACGTGCATTGGCATTCTCTTCAGTGCTGACGCTATTCATATATGAAAAATGTAATGGGACGTGCTCTGTGAAAAGGGGGCTTAATGCATTTGCAAAAAAGTATCGACCCAGGTCAGCCTGCGCAGTCTGCGAACCAACGTTGGGCAGAAACGTTTTGCTTCTCGTCAATTTTCTATATGTCAAAGGACCAGTGTACCTCATGAACCAGTCGGGTATTAGACACAAAGGATTTTGTGGATCCATAATTATGTGATGACTTGCTTGGTTTCATGGATCACGTAGATGCATTAAGCCCCCTTTTGCCAGAGCATGGCTCAATTTAATGTTAGTGTAAGTCTGTGTTATGGAAACGGATTTCGTCTGCTGCAGGGAGAAAACTTGATTATACATTCCGTGAAATATATGCCAGTATCATTGTAGCAGACAAAATAATCATTTATTATAAATCTACCAAACGACAATGTTTTGGGTATGGTCCAAATTCAAAGCATTCGCAGACGACAAATTAAAATGGGGCTCAAACGGTGGTATTTTTGCTTTCTTTCAAAGGAGAGGAAAGAAAACATTGTGGGGGGAAAAGGAGAAAATGATGGTTATTGTGGGGGATAAAGAGAAAATGCTGGTTACCAGCATTTTCTCCTTTTCCCCCCACAATGTTTTCTTTCCTGCTGGTAACCAGCGTTTTCTCCTTTTCCCCCCACAGTTTTCAAAAGCTATCTTCCTCATGGTCGTTAAAACTCGGGGTTGTGTGGTAAAATGGTAAGAAGCTTTTTCCTTGATGTTTGATGTATCAATTATTATTGTAGGTCAATTGATTCATTGATTGTATTGCGTTTTAACACCGTTTTCAACATTATATATTGTAATATCGCAGTGGCCAGCATTATATTCAGTTTTCATATTTATGTTGCGGTGGCCAGTGCATCTATCCATGCTTTCCTGGAGTTTTTGTTGCCTGTAATTCTCAAAATATTCCTCCCAAGCTACTGGCTGCTTTCCTACATAATCATTGTAGAAACAATGATCAGCGGTGAGAGAGGAGCAAATCCTGTCGCAATGACTATCATTACTAATCCTCAGAAAGATATTTGCCCAGCTGGGGATCTGAACCAGTGATCCCCAGTGCCGACTGCGCTACCAGAACTCGGCTATTATTAATCAAATCAATGGCTGTTAACCCATTACCCAATGTTACACAGATTTACAGAGCACAACATTAAAAAATATCTTTACAAGATATCAAACATAACCATAAATTAATGCTAAATGCATTGATACATGTAATAGCATTGTGGCAATTTTAAGAGAAAAAACTACTTAATGAATGGAATACAAATTTCTCCTTTTACAACACTGTTTTCATAATTAGTCTGCTGACTGACACAAAAAAATCGTCGACAGGAAGCAATGTGTTAACCCTTTACCACACTATCCTGGGGAATGAGGATTTTAAAAACATTGCAGGAAAAGGAGAAAATACTGGTAACCAGCATTTTCTCCTTTTCCCACAATGTTTTCTACATGTCTGTCTACGAATTTCAATTGTTGTCTGCAAATGCTTTCAATATGGACAGGTCTAAAAATTTCGTCGTTTGGTAAAGAGTTAAACCAACAGAGAAAGAGGGAGGATGGCAGGATAAAGGTCAAATATTGGACGTTGTGGGTTCAAGATCAGACTGAAGATTCGGTAAATTCTAATCTTGATCTGCACTGTCTGAAAAAAATCATCTAAACGTTTGTTTGGCAACGTAAAGCTTAATGGTAACTCTTGAAAATCGTCAACAAAGTGAAAAAATATATAGGAAAATAAAGGCAGAAGTAAAAATATCTCCTATCTTTTCCAGAAAGAACGTCCCTAGGGAAATAAAGCTTTCGAAAAGTTTGTGGGAAAAGGGGAGAAAAAGCTGGTTATCAGCATTTTCTCCCTTTCCTACAACGTTTCCTTTTCAGTCAAATGAAAAAAAGTAACTGCATTTGAAACACGTGTGATATGTCGTCTGCAAGTTCCTTCAATACGGACAAGTCAAGAATTTTGTCGTCTGGTAAAGAGTTAAATAAATATGATATGGACTAATTAGTTCTTTTTTTGTTTGATCTGAAAGACCTTTCATAAATCATTATCCGTATTTATTTAACGTTTTTGTTAAAACTATACATAATGTAAACTGTTGAAGAAGATTATATTTAGACATACATATATTTAAGTAAAAAGGAACATTGCTTTGTGATGGAATATGAAATAAATATGATTGATATTATCATTATTTTGTCTTCATTTCTCCTTTTTTTCGCCCTTTTTTAATAATCAAACCTTTGCAACAATGTTGCGGTGATGTTGAACAAATTGAATGAAATACACAACTGAATTTTCTGTCAGTCTCTCTGTCCATCCGTCCGCACGTAGGTTCGTCTGTCCAACGGCTCGTCCGCCCATCCATCTATCAATCCACCCACTACCAACCTTTCCATCCAACCGTCCATCCATCCACCCAGCCACTACCTACCTACCTGCTTGCCTACCTACCTACCTACACCTACATGTACCTACCTACCTACCTGCCTACCTACCTACCTACACCTACATGTACCTACCTACCTACCTACACCTACATGTACCTACCTACCTACCGACTTAATCACTTTTGAAAACATTTTGGCAATGAAGAATTTGCCCGTTGAAAGCATTTTTCCTGTTTCCTCAATTTCTGCTCAAAAACCTTCTATCAAGCCTTAATTCGTATTGATTCTCCATATTCCATAGCTGTGTGCTATATATTTTGATTTATAGTAACGTTGTTCCAAATAACGGACAGTTAAACCCTAACCACACAGTCCCCTGTCTATACTATCCGGATGAAAAAAAAAAAGGTTGATTGATTGATTGTATGGTGTTTGACGCCGTTTTCAACATTATTTCAGTTATATCGCGGCGGCCAGTGTACCTATCTGTGCTTTCCTGGAGTTTCTTTTACCAGCACTTCTCAAAATAATCTTTCAAAGCCACTGGCTGCTTCCCCACATAACCATCGTCGAAACAATGGCCAGCGGTGAGAGAGGAATGAATCCTTTCGCAATGACTATCATCAGTCCTCGGAAAGAAATTGGCCGAGCTGAGGATCGAACCATCTACCTCTGTTCTTAAGTCCTGTACGCCACCGACTGAGCTACCGGGGGCTCAGCTGATGACAAAACGACTTGTGAAAACTTTGTTGAAATAGGAGAACCGGTAACCAGCATTTTTCTCCCACAATGTTTGCTGCCAGTTCTATAACAAATTCCATCATTTTCGTCAAGTTGTATCTGTAATCTGAAACCGCCTTAGGTTTTGAAAAATCTTAAATCCTGTAGAGGGTTTAACAAATGAGCCATGCTCTGTGCAAAGGGGACTTATTGCACCTACAAAAAAAGTATTGATTCATGTCAGCCTGCGCAGTCCGCGCAATCCGCGCAGGCTGACATGGTCCGAAACTTTTGGCTATTTGTCAGTTTTCTGCATGTCACTGGGCAGGTTTGCCTCATGATTCAGTCGTTTGGTAGACATAGTGGATTTTATGGATCATCGTTATGTGATGACTTGCTTGGTATCATGCATCAAGCAGATGCATTAAGCCCCCTTTTCTCAGAGCATGGCTCACATACATTTGAGCCATGCTCTGGCAAAAGGGGCTTAATGCATTCCCGTGATGCATTATACCAATCAAGCCATCACATAATTATGGATCCATAATAGCTACTTCTTTTCAACAGCCGGCTTTATCATGAGGTAGACTGGTCCTTGGACATACAGAAAACTGGCCAATAGCGAAAAGTTTCGGCCCAGGTCAGCCTGCGCGGACTGCGCAGGCTGACCTGGGTCGATACTTTTCGCAGATTCATTAAGCCCCCTTTTCACTGAGCATGGCTCATTAAGTTTTGATCGGAGCGATCTGACGAAGATAAGAGTCCGTGGACGTGCGATCTGATCGTCGTTCCTCCGATCGTCGTTTCCTGCCATCATGAGAAGAGACCGTATGTCGCAATACTTGGGATTTAGATTTACCCTTTAGCATACAATTCCTTGAGTAAGCTACTCTGAAGAAATCATTTTGAGTCCTTTTGAGAACATGTTGGAAAAGGAGAAGATGCTGGTACCCAGCCAAGCATTTTTCTCCTTTTCCCACAATGTCTTCTCGTCGCAAATACCATTATCTGATTTACATTTAGGTTGTAGCTTGCAAATGCTTTCAATTTGGACAATTCTACAGTTGTTTCGTTTGGATAAAGAGTTAAAGGTGCTGCTTTGCCCATAATGGCGCCAAGCATTGCTTGTTATCATAAACAAAAACAAATTCACGTGCAAGAGCACATGGAATCATGGCCAGCCATTTTCCAAACTTTTTTTATTCTCAACATGCTGAGTTTGGGCACGATTCCAGCAAACAACAGTTATCTACGGATGTTTTAATGCTCAAACGCTGAGAAAGCAGATTGTACTGGTTATGATAAACGTCTGTTCATAGCCAGAATGAAACACTCAGGTGTTATACATACAGCCAATTCATTATTCGTGTGAATCAGCCAGTATTCTGCTAATTACCTCTTTTGCTGTTCTTTGCAAAAAGTTAAGACAATGATCAGCCTGCACTTCCGTGCAGCCTGATCATGGTCTTCACTTATTTTGTTACAAAATTAATGTTGCTTTTCAACGCCCCTTACAGTATGCAAGTAATCTGCAATTTTGCCTTTTCCATTTTTTTTTTCTTAAACGCGTTCTCCCTCAGTAGTCGTTAAAACATGGGATTGTTTGGTAAAAGATTAAGGCACTAGTTTTGTAATCAAGAAATTAATGGTTCACTTCCCGTCGATTGCGCAGGGATACGAAGTGCTATCGTAGGCGATACTTACATTTCGAAAATTCCGAAAATCTATAAAGTTTACTATTTTCATGATAGGGAGATGAACCTCAGACATGTTGGCAATTTTATTTTTTTTTTTGAACGACGTAAATATGTCGACATCAAGCCTTGCAATGAGAAAATGCTCCTCTTTTCTTGCCTTCCACAGCTGGGAAATCTCCTAAATGACCCGTAAGCCATTTGGCCGAGGGAAATTAGGGAAAGTTTGTATCAAACAAAAATGCAGGGACAGAATGGCAATACTTAAAAAATAAACGGTGGACAGTGCAGAGATCGGATATCACCATGCACGATCTATGTAATCTGAACTTATCTATGCCGTCCTTATGACCCATTTTACCTAGCTTATTGCGAAGCAAGAGTAATTATTCAAATTAAGGCAAGCTTTTGAGAACAACTGGTTCACCAATCCTAACCCTTTTACCCCGAAATAAGTCAAACTTTCAATTCGATGGCACAAACCCGAATGATGTTATTTCAAATTTAATTTTTGGAGTTAAATATCTCCTTATTAGACAGTGTAGATCAATGATCAGAAAGCACGTTTTGTGCAATCTGATCTTGATCTACATTGTCCGCAAAATGTCAGTGAGTCGCGCTTAGCAGCATTAGAGTTAATCTATAGATGATGATAAATACATGAAACGGACTTTCTCAGCAAGTACAAATGCTGCGATTTCAAAACTGTTTTGTCAGGAGATCTGACATGGTAGCGGACAGTGTAGATCAACGATCAGACTGCACGTTCTGTGCAGTCTGATCTTAATCTAAACTCTCCACAAAAGCAACACAATCCATATTTTGCATTTTTCAGACATGAGTACCAAAATTTTACTGTTTGCCCTTTTATCCCTTATCCTTCTATACAAGTTGAGCAAAACTTTCGAGCCGATAAAAAAAACCCCAACTATTGTTATTTCAAATTTCATATTTGGAGAAAGATATCTCCTTATTGGACAGTGTAGATCCAAGATCAGACTGCACGTTCTGTGCAGTCTGATCTTGGATCTACACTGTCCGCAAAAGCTCAATGAGTCGCGCTCAGCAGCATAGGGTTTAAACAATGGTGCAGTGGAATTTCGAATTAAACTGGAATCTATAATGTTTGGTGAAAACACGCCCAGGAAATCGACGCAAAACTTGGCAAAGTTTTTGTATTGGCAGAAATTAACCGATTTTCTGATACAATCTCACAAAACCTGCAGGAAATGAAATCAGAATTACACTGAATACACTGACGAGACTGCACGTAACCCAAAAGGTTTAATACAGTCAAAGATATTTGTGGAAATGGTGCTATTGCTAGTGTATGCATTGTTGCTATAGTTAATCGTTGATAGAGTGTCACCTTGTTAAAGTTAAACCATTAGAACTTTAGGTAGAGCAGGTATAAACCACGCTTCGATAGTAATTTATCTCTGTACGACGACGCAGTTGGTTAACCCTTTACTACACAGTCCAGAGTTTAATGAAGCTGATAAAGAATGCTTTGGAAAACATTGTGGGAAAAGGAGAAAATGCTTTCTACCTTTTCTGACACGAATTTTGTCATACCAGACACACTTGATTTACCGTCTGCAAATGCTTTCAATCTGGACTAGTCTATTTGTTTTTCGTTTCGGAAAGAGTTAACCCTGTACCAAACAATCCCTGGTTTTCACGACCCTTGTAAAGAAGACTTTTGAAAACACTGTGGGAAAAGGAGAAAATGCTGGTAACCAGCATTTTCTCCTTTTCCCACAATGTTTTCTACCCTATCGGAGGGCTTAAGCTCATTTGTACCAATTTTGAATTTGTCGTCTGCAGAAGTTTTGAATTTGAAAGAGTCTAAAATTTGCCGTTTGGGAAAGGGTTAAGCGGTTACAAATGATGACATAATTATATACCCGAGTTGTAACTCGTCTTCCAACAATGTTTTCAAAGGGCTTTTTTCTCAAGGTCCTTGAAACTCGTGATTGTGTGGTAAAAGATTAACCTGCTAAGTACATTAAATGACACTTTTCAGTCGATAGTAAAAATCGAAATGTTACTATTTTAAAGTTATTTCTTGGCCAAAGAGTATCACCATATCGGACAGTGTAGATACAAGATCAGACTGCACGTTATGTGCAGTCTGATCTTGATCTACTCTGTCCGCAAAAGTGCACTGACTCGCGCTTAGCTGCCTAAGGGTTAAAACCTTTATTTTTGCGGTAAGATTCGCCAATGTCCAAGACATTTTCAAAAGGGCAAAGTAGAACTTTCCCCCTCCCCCCTCCCCCGTTCAAAAAATGTTAGGTAAAACCTTTGAAGCATGTAAAAAAAAAAAACAAATTCGCGTTATTCCGAAATAGATCTCCAAAATAATTAATTGATTGCATTATTGTTTTTTACGCCGCTTTCAACGTGAGTTCAGTCACATTATGGCAACGAGGTGACACCAGTACTAGACTAGAGCTCTGAAGTGTCCTACCCAGGGACACTCCCACGAAAAACCCAGTACTTCGAGTGAGAATCTAACCAGTTACCTCCAGGCTACGATTCCTACACCACACCACTGAACCAAGCAGGATCCCACCCAAAATATAAAATACAATTCAGATTGAGACCGGACACGGTTTCACCGATATATAAACTTAGAATAGTTTAACCCTTAGGCTGCTAAGCGCGACTTACTGACCTTTTGCGTACAGTGTAGATCAAGATCAGACTGCACAAAACGTGCAGTCTGATCTTTGATCTACACTGTCCGATAAGGAGATATTTTTGGTCCAAAAGATATGCTTGAAATAACATTAATAGGATTTTTAGTGCCAGCTTGAAAGTTCTATTGTATTTATTTAGCAGGATAAGGGTTAACAAAGAGTGCTGAACTCCGTCTACGTTCCTATCAATGACACCGAAGATTGCCCTCCGAAGACGTGGTTGAGCTCATTACCTGGTGAAAATATTTTTTACATCGGGGTTCGTATTCACCAACCAGTTTGAGGAACATTCAGGCCACAAGTTCTGACAACTTTGGTTCAGCCATTCCCCTTCTCCAATTACTTTTTAAAGAAATAACAGCCTTACATGGCCAACCATTCCTAAGAACTTTCTTATTCTTATCCTCAAGAATTTCCTGATTTTAAAAGTAACGCAACTTCTCATTGACTAAACGAAATGGTTTAGCCAATCAGAAGATGCGTTACTTCCTAAATCTAGAAATAGACAAAGAATGACATTTCGAATGGTTGGTCAACTACGGACGCAGATCATTTTGACAACACACTTGTTTACATAGGGATAAACAACTTAATTTAACCCTTTACCAAACGATTCCGAGTTTTAATGACCAATATTCTCTTCCTTTTCCACAATGTTTTCTAACCTTTTCACAGACAAACCCGAAAGTTTGAGCCACATCTGACTTCTCGTCCGTATGTGATTTCAATACAAAAATTTGAAGTCAAAATGTGTAAAGTTTTGTCGTCTGAGAAGGATTAACCCTTTACCACACAATCACGAATTTTAACGACCTTGAGGGAGAAGCCTTTTGAAAACATTGTGGGAAAAGGAGAAAATGCTGGTGACCAGCATTTTCTCCTTTTTTCCACAATGTTTCTACTCTATAACACACAAATTCCATGGTGTGAGCCACATTTGAATTGTCGTCAGCAAATGCTTTCAGTTCGGACAAGTCGACATTTTTATTGTGTGGGAAAGAGTTAAGGGGTTTTTCTCACATAATAATATCCATATGAAATATGGCACCGAAGGAAGAAATTTCTTCCGCAGCTATAATTTTTTTTTTTTAAATAGGTTTACGCTGCATACAAAACTTGGTAAAAAAAAATTAATCAACTTCATAGCAGACACCTCATTATAAACCTAACATACATGTATTTGGGTATAGCTCTTAGATAACCGATAAACTGTATTTAAATGTGAGCCGCGCTCTGGCAAAAGGGGGCTTAATGCATCTCCGTGAGCCATGATACCAAGTAAGTCATCACGTTATTATGGATCCATGATAGCCACTTTTTTTTCCAACAACCAACTTAATCATGAGGTAGACTGGTCCTTGGACATACAGAAAATTGACCAATTGTGAAAAGTTTCGGCCCAGGTCAGCCTGCGCGGACTGCGCAGGCTGACCTGAGTCGATACTTTGCTCAGATGCATTAAACCCCCTTTTCACAGAGCATGGCTTATATAGATAAGCAAATCGAATGAGTTAGCATCAACAATTGCCCGAGTAAGGACAAAACACAAGAAAACAACACGGATTAATACCTTATATGCACGTAACATGTTTCTATTTTAGAGGTCTGAGTGACTGTTATTTAAACGGGAAGGGATGGTGACAATTGGTCTGTAAGTAGGGGAGTGTCTGGCAAGATAAACATCGAATTCTATTTGGTACCTTTAACTCTTTTACCAGACGACAGAGTTTTAGACCGGTCCAAACTGAAAGTGTTTGCAGACAACGAATCTGTTATGTCTCAAAAACTGAAATTTCTGTTCAGATGTGTAAAAAACATTATGGGAAAATAAGAAAATTCTGGTAACCCGCAATGTTTTCAAAAAGCTTTCTTCCTTCGGGTCAATAAAACTCGGGCTAGTGTGGTAATGGTTTAAAGTGAGCCCAATTTCCAATTTGACAACAGAATGATATCCCTGTTATTCTAGCCATGGGAGAGCTAGCTGCCGAAATCTTGTATTCTTTAGTACTCATAAGCTACATGTAATAGAGCAGATGTTCAAACAATCAAACCTCCAGTTTCTACTGAATACTCTTCAACATGAAGTCAAACTATGACTACATATTCGGGCACTCGTCACAATTCGGCCGATTCCGTATCTACTTCTAACCTGATCACCGGATCACACGAGGCTTGCCGAATGCATATTCGGGATTTGTTGCTAAAATTAGATGGGGAAAACCTTTATCGTCAAAGTTATTTGTTACGAATTCATTGGTCAAAACTTCCGCAAAGTGGCATTTCGGAACCAATCAAATGATTAGTTGTGCACGAAAACGAGGTTTTGTCATTCACACAGATGCAGTGCATCGAAACCCAAGTATCGCTGGTAATCGACAATGAATTTATGGACGCTTCAGATGAATATCTGTATTTCTAGGGTAATTTATATTGTGGACATAAATCAGGCGTAATGTTTTTTTTTTTTTTTTTTTTGGGGGGGGGGGGCATCTGATCTGGCTGCTAAATGTTTGCCATTGTCTGATTTTAGAGAAAAATGTCATCATGGGTAAAATCAATCAATTGTTCCTCGCCGTTCCTTTGTTATATAGGTCTATAAGGGAAAATAGTTATACAGAGTCCCTGATTAAATGTTTCAACTTGGCTAGAAAATAATGTCGATACACAGAATTAAAACATTCCTGGTGAGACCTTTCAGATGAATGTACTTTTAAAGAGCCACTTTCTTTTTTTTTTCCTCTCGGCGAATTGCCCTATATTCTTTATAAGCAGCTGGCTGCTTTCCCACATAACCATCGTCGAAACAATGGTCAGCGGTGAGAGAGGAATTAATCCTGTTGTAATGACTATCATCAATCCTCGGAAAGAAATTGGCCGAGCCTGGATTTTCATGAAGTAATAGGTTTATCAGTCAAAGGATGAAACATGATTATCTAATTACGACACTAACGAACACGCCAAAGGGACTCTAAGACATTAATTTGGTCGAAAGCAATCGAATTATACAAAATTAATCTCAGATTCGATTGCTTATATTCAGAAAAGCGTCTTGTTTACGGTACAGGGATCCTAGTTTTTGTTGTAGAGGTTCCTTGGCCGCTTTTCATATTCCGCACAGAAACTGTCCTTTTATTAACTACAAAACTTGTATTCAATAATGTTAGATTTTAAAAGGGACCTATTTTCCTCCATCTCTGTCTATTCTATGTGTTTTCTAGACTTCCTCTTTATATCCTACTTCATACATGCATTAACCGGTAATCGGAGAGGAACTATATAACCTTTGCTTTCGTTTCAATCCATTTCTACAGGATCATATTTGTTAACCGATTGTATTGTATTGTTTATGTATATTGTACTTCCGTAGAATAAGATACGTTTAATTGTTTAACCTTTAATCAGCTAAAAAAATGAAATGAAATTTTCAAGCCGAAAGTAAAACCATTAACTCTGCTATTTCAAGTTACTTTTGGGGGAAATATAACCTCCTTATCGTACAGTGTAGATCAAAGATCAGACTGCACGTTCTGTGCAAGCTGATCTTGATCTCCACTGTCCGCAAAGGTCCTTGAGTCGCGGGTAGCAGGCTAAGGGTTAAAATTTTCAAAACAGACTTATTGATTTTTAGCTTCATTAACTCATGTCATGGCTTCTATAATTACCTCCCTTTAACGAATGTTAGGTGAATTGTTGGGGTGCTTATATCGGTATATCAGGTCTGGATTACGCATTTCGCATTACGTATTTCTATTGAAATGCTGGATTTCTCATTCTATTTGCCTAGGACCTTAAGTCGCGCTTAGCAGCATAAGGGTTAAAAGCCCATGCTAAGCACCTTCGCCGTATTTGTCTAGCTTTGTCTAGGTTGCTCTTTGTTGTGAACTGCTTTTAGAACAGACGTTTTGACACCTCTATCACAAAGAGCTTTCGAACCCATCGTTGGAAATGAAACTGTTAGTTGAAGACAAACATTTTTTGATTCAATAACCTGAAATACATTTGTTGGACATCACATGCAAAATGCAAGTCCCAGGTATGGTGTGGCTAGAACGAAATGCGAGTCCCTGTGTAATGTAATACTGCTGTCCGTGGATACCACAAGATGTACTGAACCATTTTCCTGCTAAAATGTGAAATGAAACTTTCAAACCGATGGGAAAAAACCTAAAATTTTCAATTTCAAATGTATTTTTGTGAAAAAATATTATCCTTATCGGACAGTGTAGATCCAATTTCAGACTGTGTTCTGTAGAGTCTGATCTTGATCTACGCTGTCCGCAAAAGGTCCTTGAGTCATGCCTAGCAGCCTAAGGGTTAAGAGACCGGTGCGATATGAAACATAATTGATTCACAAAATCCGTTTATGGTGTTTATGGTGAGTATCCTTTTTAAAAAAATCGTCTCAAGAATTGATCACATCTAGTTGGTACCTACATCTTGGTTGTCAGTAGAAACCTAATATCTATCTGACACTTAAAGATACACCCTTACAGCTAGAGAGAAAAAAAAACACTGTTAAAACTTGATAATGTGCAGGATAGCTCAGAATTTGGTCAGCTGTGTAAACATAGATAAATTTCCAGTATATAACGGTGTAAGGGATAGAGAAACTCAATGGTCCTTGTTTAAAACCGGGAACGACAACAGTGATTTCTTGAAGGCCTCAAGAAAATGAAATGCATTTTCTATCCGTAGTAATCTATGCAACTTTGCAACCGTCAGGGTCAACATTTGGCATGAAGATACAAGAATGATTATACGTCATGTATTTATACCCCCCACAACGAAGTGGAGGGGGGTATACTGGAATCGCCATGGCTGTCTGTCCGTCTGTCCGTCCGTCCGTCTGTCTGCAGACACAATTTTGTCCGGAGCTTTTTTCCTACAGTTTTTCAAGTACTGCACTGAAATTTACACATAATGTTTGGGTACATATGAAATTGTGCATGTACAATTTTCACGACCCTGCTGCCATTGGTTGCCGAATTATCTCCCCTTAAGCTTGTTGCCCTTTGTAAATTTTAACTATGGATTTTTGTCCAGGGCATAACTTCCAAAGTATAGAAGCTAGGAACTTTAAACTTCACACAAAGTTAGACCACATTAAGGAGAAGTGCAGTGTACAAAAACAGTAACTCTATTTCATTTATTTTTCGAGTTATTGCCCTTTGTAATTTTTAACTTTGGATTTTTGTCCAGGGCATAACTTCCAAAGTATAGAAGCTTATGACTTCAAACTTCACACACAGATAGATCACTATAAGGCAAAGTGCAGTGTACAAGAACCATAACTCTATTCCATTTGTTTTTCGAGTTATTGCCCTTTGTAAGTTTTAACTTTGGATATTTGTCCGGGGCATAACTTCTGAATCATTTAAGCTAGTGACATCAAACTTCATATACAGATAGACCACATTAATGAGAAGCGCAGTTTACAAGTACCATAACTCTTTTTCCACTTTTTTTTTGAACTCTTATTTTTTTACGAAACCATTCTGCATTCTGTGACAAAGAGCTGTTTTGTGACAAGGAGCTGGTGGGGGGTATGATCACTCTTAGTGATAGCTCTAGTTTCATCAAATAAAGATGAAATGGGCTAAAAACTGGTTGAACAAAAAATCTTTAAATTTTAATCAAAAGAAATATCCTCAATCGTGTAGCTCGTTTTTAATACGGGGTCTCTTTGCTGCGGCGCCGTGAACTCTTTAACGCTCCAAATATATAACCTCGGTCTTTTTCGACAGCTAAAACTTTAATCCCCTGAAACTCATAAAAAAAATATCATTAAAAGGCTGAACTAAACAAATGAACGGCATAGATCCAAGATCAGATTGTACGTTTTGTGCAGTCTGATCTTGATCTATGCCGTCCGCAAAAGGTCGTTGTTTTCGCCTATGGCACCGAAAAGGTTTTCAATATTACTGTTTTGTTCCAGGTGAAAACTGGGGATGAATCAGCACATGAACTAATTAGTTAAAGTTCACCTGTAATCTCAGACAGTGATAACAGTTTCTCTCTCGCGAACATAACGATCAAACAAAATCTAATGTAGGGTACATTATCAAACCCGGTAAAGTTGGATGATTGTATGGTTTTAATTGCCCATTTAAAGCTACACAGAGAGAGAGAAAAGAGAGAGACAGAGAGGGGGGGGAGAGTGAGAGAGAGAGAGGAGCGGGAGAAGAGAGAGAGAGGGGAGGGAGAGAGAGAAGGGGAGACGGGAGGATGAGCTGACGGACGGACGGACGGGCTGAGACAGACAGACAGACAGACAGACAGCGAGAATGAAAGAGAGAAAGGAGATTCATACGCACATTTACATAACTTACTTAATTTGTAGAATTCGATGGGTCTGTCTGTTTGTCTGTCTGTCTGTCTCAGCTTCAGCAACTTGCTCAAATTAAATTAAACGCTCGAATAACCGCGTGATTCAACCGAGACTAGTTATAATGTACAGGCCTTTTCATGTTAGGGTCGTGAGTTCGGGGCTAGCTCAACTCCTTTTAAAGACTTGCGAACGGATTCATTCTTCTTTAAGCTTTGAACATGGTTTTATCTTTGCTTAATGCGGAAAATCAGCTGGTTAACCCTTTACCACACAATCCCGGGTTTCAACGACGCTGAAAAAGAGGCGTTCTGAAAACAATGTGGGAACAGCATTTTCTCCTTTTCCCACAATGTTTTTTCTTTTCCTTACCATTTCAATGACAAAGATTATCATTCTAGCTAAATTTATTTTGTTTTCTGCAAATGCTTTCAGTTTGGTTGAGTGCAAAGTTTTGTCGTTTGGTAAAGAGATAAGGAAATTTTTGGGACGAATGGATAGGTACACTGACTGGCATGAAATAACTAATATACTGGTAGAAAGGGAGTTAAATACCACCCGATAAAAGACACGGCGTATTTTCAATAGATCATTCTCTATTTACGGCGGCACATCCATTACCTTTATTCCTAGATCCAAGATTAATGCAATTTGTGCGTGGACAGAAAAGCTGGCAATACAGACAGAAACTATTTTGAAGACTGGCTCTAAATTGATTCTAGGAAATTCTTAGAAACTCTCTCTCTGTCGAATAAAGTGACCCAGTTTTCCAGTATCCAGGAAAAAATATGATACCATTGCAAGATTGAAAGTCGCACGATTTAACAAAGGAATCATAAAATTTATCAATTTTGGCGTTAATAATTTTCACGTTTCTCAAACCAGGCTGTGAAAAAATACTGCATTTTATCGCGTTACACGTTTGAAGAGATTATTATTGAAACAACTTTTTAGCTTGTTTGATTGCGCATGTCAAGTTAAACTGCTCTTGTGGGCAGAGTATGTCAAGATCTGGCTACACAGAACGTGCAATCTGATTTTCGATCTACACCATTGGATAGATCTGTGCGATATTATGGCTTTCTGTCGCAAGTTGTTGCTCCCCCCCCCCCCCCCCCCCACAACTTTTCCAAAGCTGTGGGCGATAGGGGCTTGAAAAATCGTATTATTTTGTTGATCTTACACTGTCTTCAAACGCAACAAAAGTTTTCCTTGTAATTCTTAAAGATACATCTAAGCTCATTTTCAGCCAGTTTTTAACCCATTTCATCTTGGATTTATCAAACTATAATCATTCTTATATCTTCATGCTAAATTTTGCCTCTGACAGCCGTAAGGTTGCATAGATGACGGCTGATAGAAAATAGATTTCATTTTCTGGAGGCCATCGAAGAAATCAGTGTTATGACATTTCTGGTTTTAAATCAAACATTTCCTTACACCACTTATATATGTAATTTACCTATTTATGTTTACACAGCTGACTAAATTCTGAACCAATCTACAATCTATTAAATTTTAACAGAGTTTTTTTTTTTCTCTGGCTGTAAGGATGTATATTGTATATTTAACTTTCTTTCACCTGACGATTTAAACTTTTTTTTCGGACGGCGAAGATCACCATGAGACTGCACAGAACGTGCAGTCTGATCTTGATTCTACAGCTTCCGCCTCCTGATGCTCTGAACAAAATCTTCGTCTATTTAATGTAACATTCTTAGAGAACTGTAAGACCTAAAAAGCAGACTTGTCTATTTTGCTGCGAAACAATTAAAGAATGGCTTCATTTAGTTTTGAAAATCATTTAGAAATAATGTTCATATGAAACCTAGTACTTCATCATAAGCAAATAACAAACTGAGACACTGGCTTAAGAAGAAACGTTGGCCTTCAACAAGTCACGTGCTGTTTAAGGTCGTCTAGATGTCAAAGTAGCGAATAAACAACGTGTTTACTGGTCAGATTTCCATTAGCCCTGTACTTATCCCGTGATTCAACGATCCTAAAAATGAAGGTTTTTGAAAACATTTTGGGAAAAGGAGAAAATGCTGGTAACCAGCATTTTCTCCTTTTCCCATAATGTTTTCTCCCGTGTTAAAGTCGGAAATCGTTTTTGAGCTACATCTTTTTAGTCGTTTGAAATTGCTTTGAATTTGGTCGAGTCTAAAATTTGCCGTCTTGTAAAAGGTTAACCCACAGCCTTCCAATCGCGACCACTGGTGTTCTGTATTGTTACAGTAGACCAGGATCAACCTTCATTTCCGTGCAATTTGATCTTTGTTCTTTTCGACAATTTAGTAATTATTCGCTTTTTGTAATACCCATCTTACATGAGTAAATGGATCCTTAACAGAAGTCGACCCCCCCCCCCCGCCCCCCCCCCCTGTTGTGTTCCAGTTCAGTAAGGAAAAGGTGAATAACGGGAGATTGTGAAAATGACCAAGTCAGTGTCCAGAAATAGATCTAGAATCCATTAACTATGTCCAGAAGGGCAATATGTCTCGGTAAGCTCTGCAGGATTAACCCTTACCCTGCTAAATAAAAGAAATGAAACTTTCTAGCCGATTATAAAAAACCAAATTTTCCTATTTCAAAAGTATTGTTGGAGGAGAGGCGTCTCCTTGTCGGACAGTGTAGATTCAAGATCAGACTGCACGTTCTATGCAGTCTGATCTTGATATACGTCGTCTGCAAAAGGTCAGTGAATCGTTCTTAACAGCCTAAGGGTTAACTCTTGACTTTTTGCATTCGTAACGTTACAGTGGTGCTCCGACCGCGAACTGCTTTTGAAAACATTGTGGGAAATAGGACATTATCTTGAGTGATTTAATTTTTGTCTTTACCACCATGTATTGTTAACGTATACTCTGTCTCCACAATATCATGATCGTCTATATAAGTTTCTTGATTTGGAAGTGTTTATTATTATTATTGTAGTTGTTGTACGGCTCATAGTTAAAAGAGTTTAAGTAATCTATTGTGTATGTATGAGAATAGGCTGTTAGATGACCTCTCAATTAAGTGGTTTTGTACTTGCTCACGACAATAATAGCCACGTGACAAAGTCTGTCCCATAAGTCACGTGTTTAATGCCGGGCCAATAGGGAATACTTTTTTTTTGAAAGCTCATGAAATAAAAACGATTATTTGAGTTTAGATAATAGTCTTAACCACATAAACCTGTGTTAATTGTGAAGCTTTAACTCTTTACCAAACGAAAAAATTTAGACTAGTCCAAATTAAAAGCATTTGCAGACGACAAATTAAATGAGACTTAAAAATTGAATTTTGTTATGGAACGGGTAGAAAACATTGTCGGAAAAGGAGAAAATGCTGGTTACCAACATTTTCTCCTTTTCCCAAAATGTTTTCAAAAGGCTTTCTTTTTAGGGTCGTTAAAAGTAGGGATTGTGTGGTAAAGAGTTAAGCACTGACGTAACTACGTTTAAATTATGATTCGTGCCTGATCATAACCATTGTTTAAAAATTTGGTCATATCCTTTATGCGAGAAGGGCCTTTTTCTGTTGCTGTTATCACATGTGACCCAGGCCACTTCCATATTATTTCCATGGGAAATAAATACGTTTAAAATAAACCATGTAATTATGGGAAAGATCATAATCTTCAAGAATTATTTAATGAATTTATAAATAATTGTCAGTTCGTGTACTTAGGGTGCAGTCTTCAAACGTTATTTTAAAATCAGAAACTGATGTTTTGCATTTAAACTAGCGCAACCTTTTCCCAAACGACAAATCTTAGACTCCGAATTCGAAACATCTTCAGAAGACAAAAATTAAAATTGATACAATACCGGGTATTGATAGGTAGAAGACATTTTGGAAAAAAAGAGAATATGCCGCTTATCAGCATATTCCCCTTTTCCACAATGTTTTGACAAACCGTACTGCTCACTGTCGTTAAAAACTCGGGATTGTGTGGAAAAGGGTTCAACGAAAAGCCTGTCACGTTCTGATGGCTATTTTGCCTGTGCGCCTAACGTTTACCGTATGAAATCACATCGGATACTCTTTTTCGTCATTCAAACAATCAGTATGGATTTTTTCAATTATTTGATTGTCACCGTACCCCAATATTTCACAACCTCATGTTACGATCGGGGTCCGTATTCATCAACATTCGTAGGCTTATTCTCCAGAATTTTCTAAATTTGAAAGTAATACAACTTCTGATTGGCTAAATCATTTGGTTTAGCCATTCAGAAGTTCTGTTACTTTTAAGTTTAGAAAATCTTGGCGAATAACACTAAACCCGTTCTTAAGGATGGTTGGTGAATACGGACCCGGGAGAACAGTATGACAAAAGATTTCTTATCTTACGGTACAAATCGATGAATATTTTTTTCTTCTCGAAGTTTGCTAAACACCATGGTGGTGAAAGAGAAGAGGTCTCTCAGAGCAGGTAAGGAGGTCTCTCAGAGCAGGTAAGGTGGTCTCTCGATGGGTTAAAATTATCTAAGATAGGATGTATTTCCCAAAACAGTGGCTCCTTACAGTAATTAGTTGCTTAATACATGTGGTCTCTACTGCAGGTTTAACTATAAATTAGCATTTGCAAACTTTCTCTTTCGCTTTGAATTACGTCTACAAGTTTGAATTCATGAATAACGTTTGAATTTTCACGGTTTAAATTTCTTCGCTTTTCTCGGAATACCAAAATTCTCTACACATAATCAAATCTCCGATTTAAACGGCAGAGTCCAAAATAATAATCGTAATCTCATATTTTTTTCGGCGGATCTGAATGCGCTGGCTTTTGACATACTTTTTGAGTCGCCTGGTTGCGTAGCAACCAGGCTCTCATTGTTATCATCCTGATCTATGGGGTGACGTAGGCATACCTCCGGCCTTGTACTGCTTCCTGGCCGAGTTCCGGTTTACGAGATAAAACATAGTTTTCTAATTATTCGGTAAACAACCCAGTTTCTGTCGTAAATAACTTACAATTGTGCCTTTGTGATAATGAATATGTCTACAAAGACTTAGCTTTTTAACGGTTTAAACCTTTAAAACAATCTTTTCGTCCACATGGGTACACGATATCCTATCGCTTACACAGACGTCATCTTTAAATATAGCGCATTATGTATATATCTAAAAATAGACGTCGTGACCTAAAGTTTGCGGACACGCTGAAAAATACTCTCCGACGACAAGCGTCTTTACTACGACACGCTTTTATTTGTGGACAGTTCTCAGTGAAAATGGTTCGATAATTACCCATTAGAAGTACATTCTGAATCTCACAATCTGTCCTTAATTGTTAAAAGTCTCATTACAATTCAACACTCAACTTACGGTCGGAAAGAGAAAGGCGATACCGAGTTGACATTGAAGATTTCAATGGAGATTTTTCTCAACAGTTGGCTATTTTTTTAAAACAAATTTATAACGACTTGGAATGATTGCATTGCCTTCTTAAACATTCTTACACGTTGCTTCTTCAGAGCTTTTTATTCTAGACTTTAAATACTTTGCACACCAATATTCTAGGTGCACAGAGATCGTATATAGCGTATGTAATGCGCACGGTTCTAGGCTGTACCAAGTCATCGCTTAGCAGGTGCTTTCTGGAATGTAACTGTGCGACAAATATAGATCTTATAATCACGTGACGTGTAACGTCATTTGCACCACGGAATTCTTTATAAATTTACATATTTATGAATCAGTCGCTGTTCAAAGCGGCCCTTGTTTTCAACGTACACCGACCTAAAGCTTTAACGATCCATGCAGAGAGAGTGTTTAAAGTATACTTTTTTTAATTAATTGTTTTTCGTTTTTAAAGAGGTGAATTTGTAAAACTCTGCTGTTTTTTTTTAATGTGCGATTAACCTAGATCTAGTATTTATGAAACAACAATTTATTAGTGCGGGTGTCAGTATGCAAGGTGCTTTCGTAACTGCCAAAATCTGAATTCAGACGAGAATTCGACTTGAAACTACGCAGTTCTTACAACCAGCAATCTGAGAACTTGACTTTTTACTCCACTACATTTCAAATATAATAGAACATACTAATGTTAACCCACTCGAACAAGTTCTTTATTGGCGTGTTTGTAATCTTGTCTAGGGTTGTTGTAAAGGGTAATTTAGAGCGAACCGCAAACATTTAGTTTAAGCCAAAGCAGTATACATGTAGATCTCTAAAATTTTCAATTGGTGTGGAAGCAGTACTAATTCCTGGGACGTTATAAAACAGAGACAAAGTTAAAAGGCTGACGATCATGCCATTGGGTTATATTGTTTTTCTTGAGCTGTAGCAGCCACATTCTTAGAGTCCACTGTGGACAAAAATTGAACCCAGATAGCAACAAATACAAATTATTTCCAAAGGACAAGTAGATTACTGAGTCAAATATTGGTGTGTGCTCCAGAGACATTTCAGTCCTATGATCATGAAATTGCCAGGCTGTTTGTCTTAATAATATTTTTTGACAAAACTGAAAGTAGGTCACCAGGGGTTAAAAGAAAAAGGTTGTCACTAGGTCATATCAGACAGAACCGTAATAGATCTAGTACTGTAGAATCCATTTATTTTCAGTCCAGTACTCACGGAACTTGTCAGGCTTAGATTAGATATGGGTGAGTTGCAAAAGAGTATTTTTGGCCTAAAAGTTTGTCACTAGATCCAATACCAGAAGACAAAGTTCAATTGAGTTCCATACTGATGTTGCCTAAATGGTCCTCTTGTAAAATTGTTCAAGTGGTTCAGCTCTGTTTCTATAAACTTCACAGAAGCTTCAGAACTGAGTAGTAACATTTCAAAATAACAGCCTCTGAAACTATATAAACAATTATACCCAAATTTCATATCTAGCATCCTGTATTTGGAAAGGACAATTATTGAAATTAAACGATATATGTATAACCATGTTGTCCAATTTTAGAAAATTTGTGTCATATAAAACAACTTGCTCTAAATCTGGGGAGAAAATGTATTCCCTATTCTACTGAAATTATTTAGAATGCTTGTTTTAGCAAAATGTGTAAGAATGAAGATATACATGTAAGTTAAGTCACCCAGATTCTGCACTAGAAAAACATTTTTATCAAACTAGAACCATAATTTTTGTCCACATTCTTTACAGGCATTATCAAGCTAGGGAGGAACTGTAAATATTGATTTAACTTAGACTGTTATTACGCCCCATTGAATTTCGGGGTGGGGAGGGAGATATGGTTTTCATGTTGTCTGTCCGTCTGTCTGTTCGTCTGTCCGATCTTCCGTCCATTCAGACAGATATGTTCTAAAATCATTGACGAAAGTTAATGAAACTTCATACATGTGGTCCTCATGATAGTCCTCCGATACACTTTTTTTTTAAAAATGTAATGCCTTGTCATGGGAAAAGGGCGCTTGATGTCTTTCGGTTGTATTTTGTTTTTGTTTTTAAAGCGGTGTCATAGCAAAAGGGGGTTTGATGTATATTTCCATTCTGGACCAATCTCTTTAACTACTGGACAAAATTTTATGAAAATTCATGTTTATATTGTTTATCATAAGCCACAGACAATCAGTATTTGTTTTTATTTAATGAAATTCCCTATCATGGAAAAAGGGGGCTTAATGTATCTTTTCACCAATAACAAAAAAAGGTCATTTACATGCAAAACAAAATACCTCTTATAATTATGTTTCTATAAAAAAAAAGTTTTTTTTCGGAGGTGGATATCATTTCAACGAAATGACTTGTTTTGTATTGATTGTACCTTTTGAAAACCATTTTTTTAAATGAAGTCGCCTGGGGTAAGAGACTTTGAACTTTTTAAACCTGTTCCTTGTGCCTAAATTTTAATTCTCACCACATATATTTGTTTTAATGTAAATTTTGATATGTCTGTAATTTTAGGATGACAACTTAGAAATATGCTTGCATATAATACTGTCTTATAGTTAAGTTATTTTGTATCTCGAATGCGTTTAATAGATTTGAACAAAAAAGGGTGAAAACTTCTAACCCATTACCATCCAGGCGACTCTCAGGACTATCAGTCCTTTGATTACTACTGAGAAAGATAGAATAGATAGTAATTTGCGATTGGTAAAAAATGTGCACATGTTTATTCGGCGGGCCCCTACTGCCATATTTATTCGCGCATTTATGAATCCACTATTTACAGGGATTGCCACCGCTACTCGGTACCCCGGGGGGCTTGATTCATACCACAGCAAATTAATGTAATAGAGAATTATCATTTTCTTTTTCTGTCTAGAAATTTAATATTTTTATAAGTGTCACCAAATAATCCAATTACTATTCAACAAAACTAGAAAGGCTGAGGAAAAAGAGGCAATTGCTTGCGAGGTTATTTTTCATGATTTTACTTCATATTGAGCCACAAAAGAGTTTCAATATTCATATCCCAGTATCTCTTACGCTATCCATCTTTTTTAAAGATACTTCTTGTTTTAAAAAAAGAAAAGACAATGTCATCTACATAAAGTAAGCATTGAAAGCAAAATCTATACCTACCATATATATTTCTGTGCACAATCATTCCAAAAAGTAGCATTAACAAAATCTCCCTCATCGATCGAATATCAATTTAAAAGGTTAGTAGAATGTAATGGCACTGACACATAAACATAAAAACGTTTCCCCACCTTTGCCTAAACTGTTTACCAAATGACAAATTTTTGGATCCATCCAAATTCAAAGCATTTGCAGACGACGAACCAAATGTGGCTAAAATACTTGGATCTGCTATAAAGAGGATGGAAAACATTGTGGGGAAAAAAGAGAAAATGCTGATTACCAGCATTTTCTCCTTTTTCCACAATTTTTTCAAAAGCCTTCTTCCTTAAGGTCGCAAAAACTCGGGATTTTGTGATAAAGGGTTAGATAAAATATCTATGTCAAGATGACGTGACTTTTACGTGGATGTACAGGGTGTCCCATAATATATGTCAAAGTTAAATTTTGCTACCAAATACTCAATGTAAATAGATAATTTTTTATCGTATTATTTAAAGACATGATAAATTTTGTAGAAACAGTAATTTTAAGTAACAGTTTTCCTTCCTTTTATTAACACATGCTCTACATGTTTACCCCATTTTCTTTTGTACAAGTCTGACATGACGTCGAAAATTGTTAAAGACGTTTTGGCAAGTGTCCTCTGTAACCTTTAAGCATGTTCAACTGAACTCAGAACTGCTATACGTAGGGAAATACGGGAGATTACAGAGGACACCTGCCAAAACGTCTTTAACAATTTTTGACGTCGTGTCAGACTCATACAGCAGAAAATGGGTAGACATGTAGAGCGTGTGTTGTGATGGAATGAAGGTGAACCAGTACTTAAGACTGCTGTTTCTACAAAATTTTAGATGTTTTTGATAATATTATGAAGAGCCATCCAGTTATGTTGAATATTTAGTAGCAAAATTGAACTTTGAAACTGGGACATATATTCTGGGACACCCTGTATTTAGCCTTGGAGCTTTCAGCACGTGTATAGGGGTTTTTACGTATACTTATCTAAATTTTAAGCCGAAGACTTAGAAAACCTTTAATAACAAAATATCCCGAGCTTTAACGACCTTGAAGTGGTGGCCAGCCTTATGAAAACATTGTGGGAAAACCTGAGACTGCTGGAAATCAGCGTTTTCTACTTTTCCCACAAACTTGACTACCCTGTCAAAGAACTTCAGTCCATTTTGTTCCACGTTCAGAGCTGTCGTCAACAGATGATTTCAATTTGGAAGAGTCTACAATGTGTCGTTATAGAAAAGTTTACAAGGAACTTGTGATTTTTCGCCTTGGCATATTTTTTCGATTGGCTTGATACTTTTTGATTACCGCTACTTACTTGCTCCGAAAATTAGGATATAGGCCTACCTTACAACAAAACAATCGTTCCTGTTACATAATATTACGTGAATCCGAAAATTTCTATGGGAATTATGATCAGAAGAAATTAGTTGTAATAAAACGATTAAGTATCATACAGTTCAAAGCTTTTTGGTTAAGATGTACAGCTTGTCCGATTTTCTATTGCATGTAAAAGTAAAATTGCTTGCTAGTAACTTAGTCCTTGAGTATTTTGGCCTGGGCTTGGCTTGCGAAGCCCAAGGCCATAGGAATCGTATACCAAAATTTCAACCCCATCCAAGCAGTTACGGAAAAACCCGAGTAAAAGTGAAAAGTACCGCCTGAAATCCATCTCACTACGCTGAAGGAAACGACCCCTTTAAATAATAAGATATTTCGATTTGAACATCAGAGTAAGGTTTTAATTTCACAACAAACTTTGATAGATGTGCGATTTTAATCGTACGAAAGTGTTGACTGAGAATTTGGGGCCCTCGTGAGGTTATTCATAACTGCAAATTATGCCTTATTTTTCCTGTCAGAATTGTCCAGATATGACATCTCGGCCCATAACCATTTCGACCGATAGCAAACTCGGAGCATACAATACCAAATATGTATTAAAGTTTGTAACATGAGCCACTGAAAACCAGTTAATCTTTAAAAAACGATGAAATTTTAGACTTGTCTAAATTGAAAACATTTGCGAACGGCAAGTTAGATTTAGCTGAAATGTTGGTTATTGGCTGTGAAAGTGCAGCAAACCTTGTAGGAAAAAAGAGGGCATTTTCTTTTTTTCCAAAAGGTTTTCATGCGGCTATATCCTTGGAGTCCTTAAAACTCGAGAATGTGTGGTCAAGAGTTAAGTAACTGGTGGGCGTTTTATATCGAAGATCAGACTTGACATTCAGTGCCATCTGATCTTGATCTCCATAGGTATTTAGGCTGACCTGGGTCGAAACTTTTTGCTTTTGGCAAATTTTCTGCATGACAAAGGACAAGTGTACCTCATGATACAGTCGGTTGCTCCACAAAATGGATTTTATGGATCCACAAATATATGATGGCTCGTTTGGATTGATTGATCACGGAGATGCATTAAATCCCCTTTTGCCAGAGCATGGCTCATTTGTGTTTTCCATAATCACAACCAGGAGCTCTTCAAATTTATCAACCCTAGATGAATTTACTCAGACGAGGTCTTTAGGTCCAACGGCCCTCTTGTTCATGAAAATCGGCTTTCCAACTTGGTTGATCATGGCAACTTAGAAATTCCACAGACTTTCAATGCGAAAGTTGAATAGTGGCCTTTACAGTAGATATTTTGACAAAACTTTTATAGAAATGTACCTTGAACAGTCTTGTATCATCCATATGATTTTATTCAACAGGTAGTCTTTAGCTCATCTGTTTACGAAGAAAGCGTAATGCTATTGTCAAAGCCTATGCGTCATTGTCGTCGTGCAAAAACTTCGAAATTTTTTAATATATCTGTTATTCCTGAAGATATTTACTTCAAACTTGTACAAGTTATTTACTGTCATAAGGGGTACCCATATGACAGGGCAGGTGACCATCAAAATATTTTTGACACAGTTACGCCCTTTTTTTATTGCTTTAAATTTTCAGAACCTTTGACATTTTATCTTACGAGTATCTGTCATTAATGAAGATACTTACTTCAAACTTGAACTTTTCGTTAACAATTAAAAGGGAAATTTATATCAGTACAACAGAGGTAGGTAACCGTCAAAATATTTTTGGCAAAGTAATTAGTTATGCCCCTTTTTTTGACTGAGAACTTTAAGCTTAGCTGTTTTTAGAGACATGGTATTTTCATAGCCCTAGTGTCATCATCTTCGTCGTTTGTGTCGTCGTCATGCAAAGTATTTGACATTTTACAATGTCTTCGTTATTACTGAAAATGTTTACTTAAAACGTGGACAAGTTGTTAACTATCAAAAGGGAAACATAAACAATAATGGTAAATAACTATCAAGTTATGCCCCTTTTTCAACTTTGTGTTTTCACTGAAAATCAACCGAGCATTGGCGCCCGAATGCGGAAGTCTTTTTATTTGTTGCCATAGAAACAAAAACTTAAAAATAAAAAGAAATACGTAGAAGATTGTCTTCTCAGACACCAAATCGTGCTCTGTGATATTAGCCTTTAAATACTTTATGTTTTTCCTTGTCATTGCTCAAAGGACATGGTTACTATTTCAACCTATAGACTGAGTGTGGTAAAATGAAAGAAATATATGATTCATTGCTTGGCCATTGTGGATTTTTACACTTTCCAGAAATATTCCCTGCTGTTGCACGCTGCTCATTTTAGTTTGTTACCATGATTTGTTGCCAAAGCAAGGTAATGGAAGAAAATAGGAAGTAGAAAATCCTTTGAAAATTATCTCCTTTCAATCCATAAAGACCATGAGACCAAGGCTATACAAAAATACTCATTATATTGGCCTTTACAAATTTATGTTTTTCCATTCTGTTGTCAACTCCACAGCCTGTCAGTGTGAGACATGTAGATATTTTTGTATTAGTCTGTACAAATGGGATAGCAGTTATTAAGCCTGTACAAATGTGATGGCAACTTTGAGCTTCTGGGCCTCATTTTCCTACCTCTTCACCTATTCTGTTGTCCAGGCCTTCAGCGCCTTCAGCGCTTTGATTAAGTATTTTCACATGTCACATGAGAAAGAAGTCATGTCATCGAAAGTACCTTGATTCGGAAGATGCGATTTTCTTTTTTGTTTCAACACTATTATCTGATAAAATTTTGATAGGAGATTATTTCGTTCGTGAAAACATCAATTCGGTAATTTCGCTTACGCTCTAGACATTGCATTTAACTGAATGCTCTTCTATCTATGTGTTACCACACCTTGTTGATTTACGAATGAGTCCGTTATAAATTATATCTCACTTTCGGGAAATAGCTCATGAATCGCTAGTTTCCCAACGACTCGTTCTTATGGTAAATAAGATCGCTAAATAACGAAATGGGCATTCGATCAAGATTACTTCTTTATCATTTACAGACCTCTTGAGGTATTACTAAAATGAGAACAGCTTTACCTGCAGTGACCTTGGCAGGAACGTTAAAGGTATCTCGACCGACATTTCGTCGATAATAGAGAGAGGAGTGATATGTTGCCAACTTTATCCATCGCTAATTTCTTCTCTTAATTACTGTACTTTTACCATGCCTCATGTGACTCAACATACATGTATACATATCATCCACCGAATATATCCCTAACCTTGATTTCACGTAACATAATATCTGCAATTTTTGACGTCGATTATGAATACTTTTAACTATTTACCAAAAAAAAAACCAAAAATATTTAGACTGGTTCAAAGTGAAAGCGTTTGCAGACGACAAGTTGCCTACTGCTCATATGGTGAAATTGGTCTTTAACAGGATAGAAAGCATTGTGGGGAAAGGAGGGAATACTAGTTATCAGCAATGAATGAATGAATGGTGTTTTATGGCGCATCGACATCTCGGGTCATTTAGCGCGCAAGTAAAAATGGGTTAATGAAAGGAAAGAATAGTATGTAAAAATGTGAGCCATGAGTATTATGATGAAAGGTATGTTATGAAATGATTTATGTAATGGAAATAAAAAAGACATATACAATTATAAGAATAAAAAAAAAGTCTGAATAGGAATAAAAGGTTTTAAACCAATATCACAGTTCTGTATAAGGTCCAATCTCCTTGAGAAAAGCAATGTCCCTGATTAGAACGACAAATTTTCTGGCATACATTGATCCGTCATTTTGCTTGAATTTCTTTTATAAAACTGATTCATTTGAATGTTTGATAAACAATTATTGTATATCATATCCAGATGAGATTTTCAAACAGACGGATCTTGCATTCGCAAATACCAGCTCGTCTCATTGTCTTCATGTACATCTAAGAACATTCATCATGCAAGATAAAATATTAACGTGAAGAAATGACATAAGTAGAACGTAAAAATATGAGTAATGATGAAAGATGAGCCTTGAAATGATTCTGTAATGGAAATGAAATAAACTAAATACATGTATACAGTTATAAGAATAAAATAATCTGAATAACGAAGAAAAGGTTTTTTAAAACAATATCAGTTTTTTTTGTTTTTTTTTTAAATAGAGTCCAGTTTCCTTAAGAAAGGCAATGATTGCCTCAATGTTGACAGTATCAAAGAGAGCTCTCAGAATGTCGGGTTTCCCTTTTCTCGCAATTTTTTCAAAAGTTTTTTTTTTTTTTTTTTTCCAGGGTCATTAAAAGTCGATTTTGTTTGGTAAAGGGTTAAAACTTGCATTACGATGTGAATTGTGTAAACCGTTTGTGCATCGTCACGATATGCGCTTACCTGCTTTTGTGCATGCCTCAAAATATGTAAATGAGTTTAAACGTTTTATAGTGTAATTGTATGTTGGTGTGTATAATTTGAGATTATCCAATGGCTCGCTTCGAGGTATTTGATTCCTCGATCTGTTGTATGGATTCACTACTCGGCCGATTGGTGTCTTAATCTGTTGCGATCGTTGTTGACCGGTTGGTCGTAAGATCGCTGACTCCATCTTAACCCTTTCCCAAACGACAGATTTTGGACTGGTCCAAATTGAAAGAGTTTGCAGACGACAATTTTAAATTTGATGAAAATGGCAGAAAGGTCTCAAAAAGGGTAGAAAACAGTGTGGAAAAAGGAGAAATTGCTCATAACGAGCAATTTCTCCTTTTCCCACAGTGTTTTCAAAAGACTTGTACTGCAGACACGTGAAAACCAGGGCTTGTTTGGGAAAGGGTTAAACAGATCTCAGTGTATGTTAAAATAGTTAACCCTTTACCACACAATCTCGACTTTTCACGACCCTGAGAAAGAAGCCTTTTGAAAACATTGTGAGAAAAGGAGAAAATGCTGGTTACCAGCATTTTCTCCTTTTCCCACAATGTTTTCTTCCCTTCCCAAAACAAATTGCAATTTTTCAGTCAAATTTATTTTGTCGTCTGCAAATGCTTTCAATTTGGACCAGTCTAAAATTATGTCGTTAGGTAAAGAGTTAAAATAGTATACACAGAGTTTCGATATCTATGCTTTCAACTACCATTTTGATGGCTGTTACAATTTTATTGTCCCCGCTCTAAATTAAAGGTAATGTAAAGGTGGATTTCAATACATTTGGTGAAAAATAAAAATAGGAACATTTGCGATTAAGAAACATATATTTATTGAATGTACAGTGAAGAAAAAAATGTTTCTCAGCTTCTGATAAATAATTCAACAGCTTCTCTCTCTTATTAAGCCTTTATTTCGATACGCTCAGTCCTTCCAGAGTGAAAAAAAAATCATGAAAGGGAAGAAACAAGATTAACCCACTGCTAAGCGCGACTCACTAACCTTTGGAACGTGCAGTCTGATCTTGGATCTACACTGTCCGATAAAGACGATATTTTTCTCCAAAACATAAGTTTGAAGTAACTTATTTCAGGCTTGTACTATCCGCTTGATAGTTTTATTTAACTTATATAGCAGGACAAGGGTGAAGAAAATGAAACGTGGATTGGTTTTAAGCAAGAAAGGCATTTAGACACTCTTATTTTCATTATTTCTCATTTAGTCACAATACTTTCAATCAGAATTTTCCGCCTCAGTCATTCTGAACCTGGACGAAAAGGATTCAGTCCAGTCCCATACAGATATGCAATTTTACATCACTAAAGTAAGCAACACAGAGAATACTGTGGAAAAAGGAGCAATTGATTGTTACAAGCATGTTTTCCACATCGTTAGAAAATTACTAAACTACAAATATTTTTACATGGTTTGAGTAACTGTTATAGTACCGTGGCATATCAGAAAATAGTTAAACTGGCGATGGGTTAATTTAAACTAGCAGTAACCACGCATCTCAGACCTTTCGTATAAGAGATAGCAATTAGATCGAGTATTGACGCAGCAGAATTAGGTTACAAGTAGAGAACAAATTAATGGACCTTACTGTTCTCTGAAATCCGCAAGGTGTTGTGCTGAACTGTGTCTAAAAAAAGAAAGCTGTAATTTGTTTTACAGATTGTGGTGTTCGTATTGACCTGGTCATGAAATAAGCACATTTATGTGTGTATATTGTTTTGCTATACAATGAAAAAAATATGAATGAATAAATAGCCGCTGTATCATTGTGCCATTCTCGATTCACCCCTCCATTTTTTTTTTTCAAATACCTGTTCGAAACCAAAATGAATTAGTTCAAAATCCATCCGACCAAACAAAAGTAGAAAATGCATCAAGTGGAATTCAATGAAAGGCCCTAGACCTTGGAGGATCACTTGCTGTTTTGGACATGTCTACATTCGTTGTAAGGTTTTCAGCGAGTGCATGGGTTAGATTTCTCGAAATATGCCACATGTCTGAAGGGTCATGAATGTTTGGTGTCCCCCACATACATATCCTTCGATAAAACAGCCGGAAAAAAAGGGCCTCATTCGAAAATTGATGGCAGATTTCCATTTTTTTTTTTTTCAATTATAGAACTGGCTGAAATGCTTATAGGATCAAATTACAAGAAGCAGGTGGATATAAATGAGCCATGCTTTGTGAAAAGGGGGCTTAATGCTTCTGCAAAAAGTATCGACCCTTGTCAGCCTGCGCAGTGCGCGCAGGCTGACATAGGTCGAAACTTTTTGCTATTGGTCAATTTTCTGCATGTCAAAGATTCAGTCTATTGTTAGATAAAATGGATCCATAATTATGTGATGACGTGCTTGGTATAATGGGAGATGCATTAAGCCCCCTTTTACCAGAGCATGGCCCATTTAATCATTTTGCATTGTGTAAAGTGTCCCCACGACCACAATATCATTAATCTACAGGGATATATACCTATTTCTTTTTTTTTTAAATCTCTTTCGACTTTGACAAAGTTCGCCTTTTATAACTAAATATAAGTCAGAATGTCTATTTTTCAGTATTTTTCACATTTTTCTTTAAACTCGAATGGAAACAGCCGTTACTTTTATCGAGTTTTGTGACAATTTATCTTCAATATGGTGCATAGAACGGAACAAATGGATTAACGTTACAGGAGGAATAAAGGTCGAAGGTCGAATCCCGACCGGGTAGTTCAGTGGTTAGCGTATCTGACTCATGACCTGGTGGTTGCCAGTTCGATACACAGTTGAGGCAAACTTTCTTTCTAGCGATTTTTCGCCTGTCATCTCTGATGCATGTGAGAAAAGTAGTCAGTGTCTTCGAAAGAAAGTTGTGTCAGTACTGATGTGAGAAAGCCAGGAAACACATGCGTAGTTGCACTGACCGCCCTGGTGTGAACTCTTTAAATGGCGTTAATATCCAATACAAACTAAAGGTCGAAATTTTGATGTGGACAAACATTTTTCGCTTCCCACCATGAGATGGAAATTTTGCAGTGAATATATTGAACGAATCCAATTTGTCAATGAAATTCGAATATCAGCTTTGAAATAACGGTGTAATGAAAACTTTAGTTTTGACCAATCAGATTTATCCAATTTCATTGACCAGTCAAATTCGTGAAGGCGTATGCTTGTAGCGTAACATAAGGAAAATTTGCTAGTTACACTCAATATCTTTTATTCATACTCAGCTTGTCTTTTGAATGGTCTGTTACAAGACCAGAAAGGGTCATCTGTATGAGGTACTGTGTCGAGGGATTGATTTAATCCTCTTTAATCGTAATTGAAAATGAGATGAGCTGACAAGTCGGGTAATCAATAATTAAATTCTATTCAAAATCAAAAGAATTAGAGGATTTTCTCTTCACGAGAATACAAATTATTTTACCATCCTTTCTGCTGTACAATGCATCAATTTCGAATGTATTTACAATGTACATCACTTGGATCGACGTCCCTTCTTAAATGGGTCGGCCAATACCACATGATTGTATACCCCGTGAAAAAGGTTGCAGCCTTTAATGTTTCGCATGCAAGTAAGAAATAGGCTGTTTCTCAAATTCATACTTGTGTGTGCGAAGACAGGTGATCCAGACATAGTTGCATGGTTCTAATAGCTTTATAGACAACTCCACTTACGGATAATCTTTTCATATGGTTACATGTACATGTAATTGGAATTACATGTAGTTCTATGGTCCGGGTTTTTCTTTTTTGTATTACCACGATTTTTCTGTAACTCGAAAGCTACTATGAGGTATCCTTAATTTACAGTCAATCCTTCGTTATGATCCACTTGTGTTATACAGTCACTTCTATTTAGCAATAACCATTTTAACTTCCAGAATCCTCGTTTTAAATAAAGTGCATGTGTATATGAAACAGCCAGCCGCTTTAACAGTTTGGTTTTATGAACTTCCCGTCGATGGCTTCTTAAAGCACGATTGGCTGCATTTAGGGCAGAGTGTGGACAAAGATCAGGCTACTCATAAGGACCTTCTGGTCATAGTCCTCATTCTCTCGATTTTAAGAGCTTTAATCGAGATTTGCTGTTCATCCTTAAGCTGCCATATAAATGAAACGAAATTTTCATGTCGATTGTAGAAATTCAATTTTTGCTATTTCATAGGTATTTGGGAGGGGGGGGGGGAGAGGGGATATCTCCATATCGGACGGTGTAGATCCACGATCAGACTGCACGTTCTGTGCAGTCTAATCTTGATCTAGCCTGTCCGCAAAAGGTCAGTGAGTTGTACTTAGCAGCTTAAAGGTTAAAAATATCACACTGAATGTCACCCAAATCTAAATTTGTGTTACCGAACAACATTGGTTGAGCAGGTAAGAAGTTCAAATAATTATTCATTCAACGGCTTTCCAACATTTCGTTAAATCCTAGAAACACGTCCCCAGAGCTGCAACGATAAACCATTAACAGTGCTGAATAACATTAATCCTTATCCTGCTAAATAAAAGCAATGAAACTTTCAAGCCGATAGTAAACCCCCAAATTTTCAAATTTCAAAGGAATTTTTGGAGGAGAGATATCTCCGTATCGGACAGTGCAGATCAAAGATCAGACTGCATGTTCTGTGCAGTGTGATCTAGAGCTACACAGTTCGCAAAAGGTCAGTGATTCGCGCTTAGCAGCCTAGGGGTTAATAGATTTTCGGGCGGAGAAAAGACACAAACATTGCCATTTTAAACCTCTAAAAAAACCCGTGTTTTAACGACCATGGGGAAAAGCCTTTTCAAAAGGACTTCTTTTTACTACCCTGTTTTCTACCTTTACAGAGACAAAATCTAACGTTTGAGCCAGATTTAATTTATCGTCTGCAAATGCTTTCAATTCGGACATGTCTTCAATTTTGTAGTCTGGTTAAGGCTTAAAGTATTTCCTTTTCTGCAAGAATAAAACACAAAGTATAGAACCCCTGTAAACCATGAGCTGGGTGCAGGTTTTGAGCAGTTTGTTTTTTTATTTGAGTTCTTACAGTCACTAAACACAACTAGGGTTGTTCCGAGTGATCTCGGGAATAGCTCTTATGCCACTTAACTCTTCACCAGACGACAAAATGTAAGACGTGTCTAAATTGAAAGCATTTGAAGACGACATACGAAATGTGGCTCAAACGATGAAAATTGCATTTGATAAGGTAGAATCCATCCATCCATCCATCCATCCATACGTCCGTCCGTCAGTCCATCCATCAATGGATTCCCCCACCCGCCCAGCCTGCAATCCATCCATTCATCCATGCATTCATCCATCCATCCATTACTTTCGTTGATCCTCTCATAAAAACCTATTATAAACCGCACTTGCCCGAAAGTATTGACTTCGCTCAACATGAAACTTGAACCCAGAACCTGTCATTGGAAAGGCTACCACTCTTTCACTCTCTTCTTGCATTAGTGATCTCAGTAAATAGTACACGCAAGCTGATTGTCACATCAGACACTCACGGCAGTTCATCGATCTATCGATGTATCCTCTCTTACTCACTGAGAATATTGACTAGGTTGTTTTATAGATCTCTATTGATTGTCTCGTTAAATCCCCGCTCGCAGTCTATCATTTACCCTTATCTTACAGTATTTATGTGAAAATCTACCAACAAAATAGTTCTTATTCAGCTTTTACTAAACGACTTAATATTGGACTTCTCCAAAGCCGTAGCATTTGCAGACGACAAGCTAAATATAGCTGATAGAATGGCAATCTCCTTTGAGACGGAAGAACATTGTGGAAAAAGGAGGAAA
Source organism: Tridacna gigas (assembly GCA_945859785.2). NCBI lineage: Eukaryota > Metazoa > Mollusca > Bivalvia > Cardiida > Cardiidae > Tridacna > Tridacna gigas. The sequence goes on from OX244030.2 coordinate 28,449,505, forward strand.
TGCTGGTTACACCAGATTCTCGTTTTACAACAACTTTGGGTGGGTGGATGGATGGATGGCAGGCAGGATGGCATGTAGGATGGATGTATAGTTTGCTGTATAAATCCAACAGACATGTTCAATGAGTTCCTATTAATAGCAATTTTAAGTGTGTCTCTGGAAAGCAGCCTGTGTAGATCTAAAATCCGACTGCTGTGTGCTGTCTGATCTTGATCTACATTGGCCGCAAAGGCAACTATATTCGTGAAAGACACTTTTAAGATTAACAGAAAATCAATCATTTTTGTAAGTAATACAGTCTGTGTTTATGTTATACTTTCGGCCGAAAGACTTCAATCATTTGTCTATCGGCATTGTTTACTATACGTCCGTCTGCCGATTTCTTTATCTCTGTCTGACTGTCTTCTGTCTGTCCGTCCGTCCGTCTCCACCCCCTTCTTTCTCTCTCTCTCTCTCTCTCTCTCTCAAATTTGTAATGCGTCTAACATTTTATCGACATATTGACAGAACATCAAACATAAAAAAAAAATGCCTGACAGAACACTACTGACTAGTTAAAACAAGACCTCGCCGATAACACAATAGGCCATATGGTCATTCCGAGACCTGCGTACTTTATCAATAATTGTATTATTGTACGCATTTACGTCAATCGCATTCCTACGTAAATTAAAGTAAATGAACTGTTCTGGCTTCAGCTTATAGGTTAACGAGGATCAGGGACATGTTTCTGGTTAGTCTTCAACAAACGAACTGTGTTATCTCTGATAAAGATTCACAGCACTTTTATCTTATTCCTGAAAAGACACGGGTCGTTTTAAATTATGAGAAACGTGAGAAACTTTAATAATGTTTCAAAACCGCGATTATTCGAGCTGGGTCGATCCGTATTCACCAACCATTCTTTAGAACATTCTTAGTCTTTATATTAGAGATCTTCTAAATTTGAAAGCAACAAAACTTCTGACTGGCTAAACCAAATGGTTTAGCCAATCGCGGCTTTGTTACTTTTAAATTTAGAAAATTCTGGAGAATGGACTTCGAAAACAGTTTGAATTATTGAAGTATAGCTTGCGGCTACACTTCAACGAAAAACTTATTGAAAGTTAAATACATGTTTTTTGTTTTTTTGAAGGTTGTATGAAACTAATTATATGGTCATTTGGTCTTTTTTAAATCCATTATATATGAACCATGCTCTGGGAAGTGGGCTTTATGCATCTGAAAAAAAAAAAAAGTATCTGTCCAGGTCAGCCTGCGTAGTGCGTACTCCACGAAGGCTGACATGGGTCGAAACTTTTTGTTGTTGTTGTCTATTTGTTAGATTTCTGTATATCCAAGGACCATTTTACCTCGTGATTCAGTCGGTTGTCAGACAAAATGGATTTTATGGATCCATAATTATGTGATGACTTGCTTGGTATCTTGCATCACGGAGATGCATTGAACCTCCTTTTGCCAGATCACAGCACTTTTTTAAAATTCCAAAATATAGTGGAGCAGATGATTTGACTGATTTTCGAAAGACTGAATTGCTTTTCCAGTCAAACAATCGAATCCAGCGATATATTCAAATAACCGAGACATGGCGATCTGTCGTTTTGCCTTAGTGCTGATAAAATTTGTAAAACACATGAGTAAGTGAGCTGTCGCCGTGATACTACTGAAATATGCTGTAGCCGGTGTGAAACATCATTCAATAAATCCGGAGTGTCCTTGGGCAAGACACTTCAGAGTCCTAGCCTAGTACTGGGGAAATCCAGAAAATACATGAATATAGAGATCATAAAGTTCATAAAGTTTATTGAGGCCAAATGCACAGTTATGTGCATAAGCTAGTAAGCTTCTTGGATGGCCCATTCGTGTGTCGTTTTCCCAGTTTAACATTAATCATATGAATTTGGACTTCCTATGTCCAACACTATATTAATTTATGGAGTGTCGCTCCCACCAAGAATTCACTATCCACTTATTTTAACATTATAATACACTATACACAAACTGGTGGTCACTATTTAACACTGACTTCACACATGACACATATAACATATACAATATATATGTACACGTTTATTCAACAGCCTTATTCCTACCGAACACACTAAAAAAATAAAACTGAGTGTTTGTGAGTGGTTACAATAATTAATTTAACAAGGTTTAATTACCAACAAAGTTTTATTTTTTTTTTGCAGTTCCCTGATTTTAATTTAATAGGATATTATAGGAAGTTGTTCAGCTGTGTAAATCATTAACTTGGTAGAAATTTATTCTTTGAACCAGTCTGCAGTATGGCAGTCCATCACTCAGAACAGGTTTATATTCACTTTTTTTTTTTTATTCCTTTAAGGGATATTTGAATGTTATTTATACTTCTTACAATTTCATATGTAAATGAATTTAATCCTTAGTTATCAAATTTAATTAGGTTATATGTAGTATATCTGTCATTCAAAATAAAATAAAGTATTCAGTAATGCAGATGAAAGTAAGTAATAGAACTCTTTTAACCTGTCTGTAGTATGGCAGTCCATCACTCAGATCAGGCTTTGTCTATCAGGATTCATAAATTGTGTATTATTGAACTTAACAAGTATTACATTAGTTGATATATGCTTACATAGTAGAAATCAACTTAAAAATCAGCTTCATATCTGTTGATAACATTTCGGATAAAATTTTAATTGCAACTTTCCATTGTTTATTTAGTCTACTTTTAAAAGTGTTAACTGTAGGAGAGGTGACTATGTCATTTGGGAGTTTGTTCCAGCTGTCAACAATACGGTTACTGTAACAATTTCTCTTGACGTTGCTCTTGAATCTTGTTTTATACAGTTTGTAACAATGTCCCCTTGTTCCTCTATCTTCCATCTTTTTTAGAATGGGCTTAGAAGTTATATCTATTGCTTGTAATAATTTATAGGTTTGTATAAGATCAGATCTTTCTCTTCTGTACTCTAAGCTTGGTAAACCAAGTATCTTTAACCGTTCCGGATATGTCAAGTGAGATATAGGTCGTACAATTTTCGTAGTCCTTCTCTGGACATTTTCAATAGTGATTCTATCTTTTTTAAACTTTGGTGTCCAGATTACAGATGCGTATTCCAGATGTGGTCTCACTAATGATTTATAAAGTTGAAGGAACATCATTTTATTCATATAAGTAAAAGTTTTTCTTATAATCCCTAAATTTCTGTTTGCCAAGTTAACCTTAGCACTTATGTGTTGTTGAAAACTGAGATCTTGATCAAATATAACTCCTAGATCTTTTTGGTTTGTAATTCTTTCAATCTTAGAGATATTCCCGTCATTATTTTTTACATAGAAGTCTCCAGGATCTTTTTTACCTATATGTAACGTTTTACATTTAGTTGAATTAAAAGTCATCTCCCATTTGTTGGCCCAATCACATGCACTGAAAATATTGCCTTGTAGACTATTCTCATCCCCCTCAGTATTGATTTCCATATACAGTTTTGTATCATCAGCAAACAACTTAGATGAACAGCTTAACCCTTGTGGGAGGTCATTTATGAAGATTATAAATAAGATTGGTCCTAAAACACTTCCCTGGGGTACTCCGCTTGTTACTCTCTGCCACGAAGAAAATTTTCCATTGATCATAACACGTTGTGTTCTATTCTGTAAAAAAAATTTTAACCAGTTGTATATTTTCCCTCTGATCCCCATATGCCATATTTTATTTAGTAATCTTAAGTGTGGTACTTTGTCAAATGCTGCTTTGAAATCCAAGTAGATGATATCCAATTCTTTATTATTATCAACCACATCAGTCCAATCTTCAATACATTCAAGTAGTTGAGTTATACATGATCTTCCTTTCCTAAATCCATGTTGTTCAGCTTGGAATAGATTGTTATTTTCAAGATGTTCCACCAATTTGTCTCTAACTATCCTCTCCATTAGGCGACAGCATATGGAAGTGACACTAATTGGTCGGTAATTTTCAGCCTTGAATTTTGAGCCAGATTTGTGGATGGGTGTGACATTCGCTAATTTCCATTGCTTTGGTAAGACACGTTCATTCAGAGACTTTTCAAAAATTTTAGCCAATGGTTTGGCTATTGAATGTCTTGTTTCATATATAAAAGTTGGGTGGATCTCATCTGGTCCTTGTGATTTGTTTGGATTGATTTTGTTTAATACCCTTAACACTACTTCTTCATTAATTTCAGTATCATCAATTATGTTTTCACTGGTCTTGTCTGGATTGGGGACAGGTTGGGATTCATTAGTAAAGACAGAGATAAAATGTCTATTTAATTCTTCTGCTATTTCAATTTCATCTGTTTCCATTTTACCATTCACTTCTAGAGTGTTAATACTTGATACTGTTTTAGTCTTTTTTCTGACGTATTTCCAGAACATACGAGGATTATCCTGTATTTTGTTAGCTATTTCCTGTTCTTTGTTGTATTTTGTTTTCCTCATTAATTTTATAACTTTGTTTCTTGCTATTTTGTACTCCTCATAGTTTTTGAGATTTTTAGAATAATAATATTTCTTCCATTTCTTCTTTTGTCTTTAATTGCTAGTAGGGTTTCTTTGTCGACCTGGATATCCCTGCCACCTGGAGATTTTTTATACTTTGGTATAGATTTATCTTTGATTTTTGATATTTTATTTTCAAAATCAGTCCAAGCTGTTTGGATGTCCATGTCGTCAATTTCTTCCCATTCTATTTTTCTTATTTCCTTGTTAACATCGATCCAGTTTGTTCTATTGTAGTTCATTATTGTTTGGTTTGATCTATTAAACAAAGGTAGACTATGTATATTAAATGTGAGAACCAAGTGATCACTTTTGCCTAAACTTGGTAGATAGTTAATTTCACTTAAATTGTTTACATCAGTTGATAGTACTAGGTCCAGGATGGATGGTTTGTTATTCTCTCTAAATCTTGTTTGTTGTCTAACTAACTGGTACATATATGTATCTCTTAAACATTCAAGGAATTTATATTCCATTCGATTTTCATTACATGTAGTTGATAAGCTCTCCCAGTTTATATTTCTAAGATTAAAGTCTCCCACAATTACTGTATTTCTGTTTTTTTCTTTAGTTATCATTTTAATCATTTTTATCATATTTTCAAAGTTCTCTTTACTACTATTTGGACTTCTGTACATACATCCGAAGATTATAGGTCTATCCCCAAGTAATTCAATCTGTATCCATAGTGCCTCTTTAAAATCAATTGTACATTCAATTTGTTTAACCTTGATTTTAGATTTCAAATAGATAATGATACCTCTTCCATCCTTATTCGTTGAGTATGATGTGAAACCTTCAATTTTAAAAACATCTACCGGTATAATGTTGGATTGTAACTTCAGATTTACTTCAGTAAGTGCTATTAGGTCTATTTTCTCTGTAACAATCAATTGCTTAAGCTCTTCAAACTTTTCATTTGTAAGACCGTCTATATTTGTATATAAACAATTAATATTACCAGTGGACTCAATACAATTATTGTATTCTTTGCTTGATTTGACACACACTTTTTTGGTAAAATCATCTGTACATGTTAAAAAGTTTCCCCTGCTAGGGTTAAAACACATATCATTCTCGGTTCTTCATTTCTTCATGTAAAACTTTGATTCCAGGAGGAGGGGATTTTGAGATTGTTCCTTTGTTGCTGATATTTATTCCTCCTACAATTGTCTCATCCCCCGTTATGTGGCTAACATTGATAAGGGTACAGTTGTGATTTTCATCATTAATTGTATCCACCAACATAGGATTTATATTTTCATCTTGGTGACCAGTAGAAATGAGGAATGACATATTCTGCTTTTCTTCAGTATGAGGTTGGTTAGACCGGATATTATCTTGTTTCTGTTTATTTCTGCTCTCTCTCTTTTCTCGTTTTATTTTTCTCTGTTCCTGAGTCAGATCTTTAACAATTATTATCCTAGAATATTTCTTATCTATGTTGTTCCTTATATCCTTTGAGTGCTCCAGTAGGTATTTCTTTTGTTGTCGATTTTTTAATATTATTTTCAATGGCGAGTGGTGTCATTATTTCTTTTCCCAAGTCTGTATGATGTCTCAATTTCTAAATTTTGTAACCCTAACTGACTTGCAATATCCACAACAGCTATTTCGTCACTTTTTTTATTCTCAATATTTTGTGTACTAGATCCTTCATCCAGATTAAAAACCACAATATTGAGCTCCCTTCTTCTTCTATCTTCAAGCTCCCTTGTTTTTTCTTCTACTACCTTAGTTATTTTATTATCTATTTCTTCTGCAAAGTCATGCTTCATATCATTAAATTCTGTATGAATTGTAAGTTTGGTGTGTAAGTCCATCTCTTCCATTTTAATTTCTAATTGTTCAATGCGCTTATCCTGGTTTTCACTTATTCTTGAGAGCTTTTGATCAATACTGTCCAGTGTGGGAATTATTCTTTTGCAACTTTTGCATGTATAGTTAAAATCTTCAAACCCCCCACATTTGAACAGCTCGTATGATCTAAGCGATAAACCCGAGCATCTCACACAAAAGGGTAAGTTACACCCAAAACACACAACCTTATTGCCGTTATGTTCATTAGAACATTTTGAGCACACTGAGTCGTTAACTTCTGGACTAGTTATACATTTCCTTTTCAAGTCATGGTCTGATTGTTTCCTCACAGGTGTACTATGAATTGGGGTAGAGTTACTCAAATTACTAGCCATGTTGCTATAACTTCAGTGGTTGTAGTAAAACAAGCAGTAAACGAATGCAATTTCTCTTTACCTATCCATAGTATGGCAGTCCATCACTTCAGATAAGGTGATGAGAAGGATATTATAAAAACTTTTTTTCTTGTTATTCCACTGTGTAACTACCAATTGGGCTTTGTATATATATATATAAATGAATCCATATATACACATACACCTATATTTTTACATTACTCATATATATTTTTTTTTTTTCTTTTTTTTTTTTTTTTTTTTAATTATTTCACTTGTACATTAACTAATGATGGGGATCCACGTCTGAACAACTTATGATAATTTTTAGAAGCCACTTCTGGGCGACAACATCAATTGGGTGAACACCGTCCTTAAGAAGTATGGGATTTAGAGTCTCTTTAGTTCTAAGAGTTTTTGATTTTTTGTTTTTTCCTCTTCTTCTGTGAATAAAATCACATACAAATCTTGGAGAGTAGTAGTTCAAACTTAGATTGTATTGCCTTATTAATTCATTGAGCTTTGCACTTAATTCATGTAAGTGAGCATCGTTAATTTTCTCCCATTCCGCTAGACCTTTGTTTTTATTCCAATTTTTGGTAAATATGGGAGGTACTTCCAATAAACCCAGATCAATATTTTCCTCATTTACATGAATTTCCAAGAGTGTATCAAGAATGGGTTTTATTATTGACTCTAAATGTTCATATTCAGTGAACTTTTGGTAAATGAAGGGCCCTTCCTTAAATGTTAGATCACAGGTAAAGTGCCAAAATAACACGAGCGTTTTCTTGCTGTCTTGAATTTCACACAAATGTTGTACGAGATATTTTAAGCCATTGAGAGAATTCCTACCTCTACTGGTCCACCAAAGAAATTCAATATCTAGGAATCTAAATCTATCTCTTTCTGTTTTTAGGTAGTTGCCTTTACTGTCAGATAGTAAGACTAGTCTATCATATTTAGGTAACCTGGCTATAACCTTCTCTTTCTCCAAAAAATCCTCAATTTTCTTGAGTTCCAGACTATCCATATATGTCCTTGTCCATCGTTACTTCATCAATCAGTCTGTCAATCAATTACCCGAACTAATCGTTGGTCAGAAGTGTTGAGTTACTTATATTTCCATCAATGATCATGTAATTTCAAAAGTACAAATTTTTCAAGATTTTCAAGATGGCGACATCCGCATTCAGCACATTGGAACTAAACCAACACGAAACGAAGCACAATTTATACGCCATACAGCTTCAGCAACTACCAGTATAACCAGAATATATGAATAAAAATATTCAAACAATCATTAATCATATAATGTAAGTTATCTCATAATTCTAGGATACGATAACACCAGATTTAATTGTTGATTATCTCTCTAACGAAAAACCGCGTCCTCCTCCATGAAACCGGAATCGGAAAATATGTGAGCTGTCGCCGTGATATGACTGAAGTAAAGGTTGAAAGGGGCGTAAAACACCATTCAATCAATCCTATAATTTTAATCAATACCGACTTTTAACGACCCCCCCCCCCCCCCCAAAAAAAAAAGCTTTTGAAAGCATTGTGGGAAAAGTAGAAAATGCTGATAACTAGAATTTTCTCCTTTTTCCCGCAACGTTTTCTACCCATCCAAATTTAAATTTCAAGTTTTGAGTCACGTCGTTCGCAATTTGCTTTCAAGTTAGACAAGTCATTTTTTTTTTTTTCATTTCGTAGGAGATGAATTATTGGTCTTAGATACTCTTTAGCCAAGCCCCCGTAGCTCAGTCGGTACTCGGTAGCGTACAGGACTTGAGAACAGGAGGTCGCTGGTTCGATCCCCGGCTTGGAAATTTCTTTCCGAGGATTGATGATAGTCATTGCGACAGGATTCATTCCTCTCTCACCGCTGACCATTGTTTCGACGATGGTTATGTGGGAAAGCAGCCAGTGGCTCGGAAAGAATATTGTGCGGAGTACTAGTAATAGAAACTCCAGGAAAGCATGGATAGGTGCTCTGGTCGCCGAGATATAACTGAAATGATGTTGAAAACGGCGTTAAATCAATCAAGCAGTAGGTACTCTTTAAATTTCATTCAAGAGAAATAACTACGTATGAAAAAAAATCTCTAATGGATCCGATTACCTTTCTTTGTGATTGCTAGCTGGTTTTGCTAAACGTTTAAGACTACACAATTTTTGAAAACCTACCAAAATATTTGCATTGCTGTCTGGATTGTTTAGAGGGACTTTACATGATTTGAACTTGCGAGTTGGTTTTTTTTAAACCTAGATCTAGATGTCGTACCGGGGGTCCCTCGGACCGGTAGCGAAGAGCAACCTCACAGTTTTGAATTTGAGAAACTGCGATTTCTAATCGCAAATCGGAAAACTCGGTAGTCTTCCAAATTTCAAAGTGAAAGTGGGAATAGTATTCAGTTCAAGCTTAACGTTTGCTGTTGGCTTTCGCTTTCTTTCTGTTATAGCGGTATGGGTAACGCATTATCAAACAAAAGAAATGAAAGTGAGGAAAATTCCAGCAAAAGAAAAAGGGAAGAAAATCCAGTTCCAAGTATGTCGGATGACATTCTCAATACGCCGAAAAGGTAAACTTCGCACTCGATCTTCATCGTACCTTGGTGTGCTGTAGTCCAGGCCATTCTGTACTCGTGTACATAACCACTGTAAGACCGAACGCTTTCCAAAGTACACGACGAAATACAAAAAAAGCCTGGAGACGTATTCGCCAATCATTCTAGAATCTAGATGCACTCGGATTTTAGGACTTTTCTAAATGTAGAAGAAATGCAGGTTCTAATGACCGATGTAGTCCAAATATTTAGAGGTAGACTTGCCTACACCCTTCAACATTTATTGATTGGACATTTCACATTTTATACCCCTTTTTGCATCTAACATCAAATATGGTCCCATTTGTTTTTTACCATGTTGCAAACCAATTCTCTCAAACACCTGTACAATTACCGAAATAAAACTTCAGATAATTACATACTGGACTAGTTCTGTTTGAAAATATTCAGCCAAAGTCTAGCTTAGTATTGGCCAGATTCATTCAGAACTCAATCAGACACTATCATGTTGGATTGCAGATGGTACCACCTCCATGTTTTTCGTTCATACAGACTGTTGCATAGCCAACCCAAATCAGCTATATGTTTGGTTCAGGAAATATCTTCCAATAATGAAACTAGACTATGCTAAACAAAATTTTGTTTTAAAAAAGACAGTATGATTCTATATGTTGCATTTGATATTTCATTGTGAACGTTTGCATCTATTCCACAGCAGTTGATATCGAAACAAGAGTAGTATACAGTTGATATGGATTTAGCTCATAAACAGACAAGTTTTGAGCAAGTAACTTCGATTAATGGAGAAATTAGGTGTTAATCATACTTCTGATGTGTTTATTATGAAACACATTCTGTTAAAATTTCCAAAGTTGTTTTTCAAACAGCAACAAAATTTTATGCTGGAGTTTGCTACGGGAAATTATGAAGGAACTGATAAGACTGGATATACACAATGAATGTCAGAATGAAAAATAACATATACATGGCAGACGTCCAGATAAGAGGGAGTGATAGAATTCTAAATCCATTATTTCTCTTCCAAACCCTATGTTGTGAGTATTCATTAGAATTGTCTCGATGAGATGATTCTAATGAGTACCCATAATATAGGGTTTAATGGTGATTGATTAATGCATGTATTTTTAATTTTTAAATCAAAATCACTCCCTCTATCTGGAGCTCTGCCTGGGCTTATTAATAGTACTAGTTCTGATGTGTGTCAAAACAGCATGGTACCTAAACAACCCATTATCGAAACGGCCATTTTAAAACAGCCTGGCTTTTTTTTTTGTATTGCTTTAAAAATGAGGGCAGTTGTTTATTTTTCTTTATTTTGATCACACAGCTAGTCTAAACATTTTAACTACCACACAATCCTGAGTTTTAACAACCTTGAGAAGAAGCCTTTTGAAACCAAGGTAGGAAAAGCAGAAAATTCTGGTAATCAGCATTTTCTCCTTTTCCCACAATGTTTTCTACCCTAACAAAGACCATTTCCATCATTTAAGCCACATTTAATTTGTCTTCTGCAAATGTTTTCAATTCAGACTAGTCTGCTTTTTTGTAGTGTGGTAGAGTTAAAAGCTTTTGAATTAATGATATCACAATTTGCACTTTGATCATGACTTGTGGATCAAGAGAGATAGCCTAGTACTGATGAAACCCAGGGAATACATGAGTATGTGAGCTGCCGCAGTGATATGACTGAAATAGTGTTGAAAGCGGCATAAAACACCATTCAGTCAATCATTTGAAAAGTGAATCATCTTGGACCAAGCCATTTTGGATGTGGGCAGTTCTGATGCACTGCCTTCTGACTGACTATACCAGGAACTCTATGTAGCAGGGATAAAAAACTTGAATTTGTTCCCACAGAAACACGGTCTACCATATACAGAATACATGAGACCCTCTTCACTGAGCAGTCGATTAAATAAGCAAGAACTTTGTAATTTGTTCTGAACTGTTTACAATTGTAAATCTATTTTGCTGGGTTACAGGAAAAGAATAAAATCAACATCAAAGTATATTTACCAGACCCTATTTCTAGAAGGTGAGGACAGCGATGTCACTATTTCTACTTTAAACAAGAACTGGAAGCTACACAAACTCTATCTAAAACAGGTAATATATGCTTCCAGTAATTTTATAAATCCATTTTCTCTATCACGTTACCATGAAGGTTTTTTTTTTTTAAGTATAGGTGAATATTTATTTCAGTTGCAGTTTTAGAACAATTACCTAGATAGATATTGTAGGTCCAAAGCATCTCATTATCTGCATGATAAAGCATGAAGGAAATTGGGTCATGGAAAAGACTGCAATTTCTTCTCCTAATTTAACCTTTTTCTAAACAATCCTGAGTTTTAACAATCCTGATTAAGAAGACTTTAGAAAACACTAATATGTAATGGATTAAAATGCAGGTAACCAGCATTTTCTCCTTTACCCATAACGTTTTCTTCCATACCAAAGCAAATCCTATCTTTTAACTCTCTACCACACAATCCCGACTTTTAACAACCCTGAGAAAGAAAGCTTTTGAAAACAATGTGGGAACAGGAGAAAATGCTGGTAACCAGCATTTTCTCCTTTCCCACAATGTTTTCTACCTTTCCCAAAACATATTTCAATTTTTGAGTAAAATTTATTTTGTCGTCTGCAAATGCTTTTAATTTCGACTCGTCTAAAATTTTATCATTTGGTAAAGAGTTAAGCAATGCATGATTTGTCATCTGCATTTGGTTTCAGTTTGGGCAGATCCAAAATTTGGCCATTGATAATGAGTTAATGAACCACTAACTTCACCTCTATGCTTCTATTGTGTCACATGGTTGTAAACTTCTCTCATTCAAATCTCTCGAAAGAATTTTGTTAAGTTTACCACAATGCATTTTCAGTTATTTGTAAGTCTTTACCAACAACATAAATTCAGACATGAAAGCATATGCTGACAAGAAAATAAATGTGAATAAAAAATTGAAATGTCATTAAATGGGTAGAAAACATTGTGGAAAAAGGAAAATAAATGCTGTTGACTCCTTTTCCCACAGTGTTTTGAAATAACGTCAGCTTTGTTAAGGCTCATTAAAACTCAAGATTTTTTTTTTGGTAAAAGGCTAAAATGAATATCACTGTATTTGATGAGCATTTAGATATATTTTATGTTAAAACAATCTGTTTCAGTCAAAATATTTTGCTGGAATGTTCAGTGGGTCTTGGAAAGAATCTGACATGGAATCCATCAAGATTGACATAATTGATGAAAATATAACAGAGGAATGTAAGTTTCATTTACTCTTATCCTTTACCAAGTGACAAATTGTTCAACTTGGGCCAAATTGGCCAAATAGAAAGCATTTGCACACAGTAAGTAAATCTGGCTCAAGAGCTTGGATTTGTACTTGATAGGATGGAAAATATTGAAGCTCTCAAAGCTGGTAGGACTTAGAAACTGCAACCACAATGATCTTACTTTGGATTTATACCTCCTCATTTTGTGAACAAAGATATTGTCATGAGAGTTTTATTTGCAAAGATAGTGGTCCAACAGATAAGCAAGGAAATATGCCACTAACTAATAAATGTTACCCATAGATGAATTAACTCTTTACAAAATGTAAAAATTTTAGATTTGTCCAAACTGAAAGCAAACAGAATGAATGTTAAATGTTTGTCTTACAAAAGGTAGAAAACACTGTTGGATAAAGAGAAAATACAGGATAAAAGCCCATGAAAGCCCCCTTTCTTCCTGTTTTAAGAAACTTGGAATTGTGTGGTAAAGGATGAATGATAAAAAGATGTTAAGATGAATTTTACTTGGAAAAAAATGTGGGAAAACAGGCAACTACTTTTAACAAGCAAATGCTTCTTTTCCAACAGTAGGGTTCATTTCAGCTTTAGTCTGAGGTGGTCCCTTGGTCTCTTTATGAATTTAAAATGCACCAACCATATTGTACAAGAAGGTACCATACTGAACTTTTGGGTAACCTTTAGCTCCACTGGCTGAAAGCCAGCCAGGTTATATCATGGCCGTGTATCCATCGCACATGCATTCAAAATTTTGCATGTATATTCATCTAATAGGCCTGTACCAACATTGTTAAAATTATAGCCCTGGGGTCAAAGATGGCCCCATCCCAGATGTGACGACTTTTACATAGGCTTATATAGTGAAAACTTTCAAGATCTGTGTGTTCCTGACCTTGAGATACAGCTGTTATATTTTATAAGTGTTATCATCTAACAGGGTTCTTCCAAAATTGTTCAAATTAAAGCCCTGTTTCAAAATTGGCCTAACCCTAAGGGTCATAGATTTAACATGTGCTTATAGAGTGAAAATTTTAAAAATCTTCTTGCTCCTAACCATAAATCCTAGGGCTACCAAATTTGATTCATTTCTGAATTTGTTCAAAATTTAGCCCTGGGTCGAAATAAGGCCTGCTTCAGGGGTTTCATGTTTTACAGGGGCTTTATATTGAGGAAACTCGGAAAATTTTCTTGTTTGTAACCGTATGGCTTAGACCTGTATTATTTTTATACAGTATGTGACTTTATCTTGTGGACCTCTTCCAGGAATCAAGTAATTATAGCTCTGTGGTCAAAAATGGCATCGCCCTGGGGTCACAACTTTCACATGGACTCTTGTAGAGAAAACTTTATAAGGCTTCTTGTTAAAAACCATTTGGCCAAGAATTGTAATGTTTGGTATGTATGGTTAGTACTTATTAGCCAGTGGAGTGATACAGGGTCATCATGGCCCTTTTGCTTGCTGTTCAATCCACCATGGTTAGATGAAATTCTCAGTATCAGTGTTGAAATTAATGTTAAAATTCATAGTAGTAGCACAATAAGATGCTTTTCAAGACAATTCCAGGATATGGAGAAAGAATAAGCCACTGGAAGTGAATACATTTGAGTTTTTAGGGTACTGGGACATTATGCAAAAAAAATCGTCAAAAAGTCTGTTTTAAATCTTTGCAGAATGACAAATTCTAGACTTTCCAAACTGAAAGCTTCTGCAGACTACAATTTCGATAGTAGCACAAATAAACTAAGTTCTTAGACAGGGTAGAAAACATGAAGGGAAAAGGATGAAATGATTGTTACCAGCATTTTCTCCTGTTGCTACAATGTTTTCAAAAGTCTTCTCCTACAGGGTCATTGAAAGTCAAGATTGTGTGGTAACTGGTTAAGATGTCAGCTGAAAGCTTCTTCGATATTTGAATATCTGATCATGTGTTTTTCTTATCAAAACTTGCTTTGCCTTCATTGGCCGAAAGATCATCAGATCTTTCCTGGCAAGAATCGAAATTTCAGGCTTTTCCTTCTCTTTAAGCCTTATTCCTATCAAGACAAGAAAGGGGGTCAACAATGCAAAGATAGGTCAATGTTAGCCAATGAAAACATTTGCCTGCAATTTAGATATTGGTATTCATTTATTATCAACCCCAAACTCTAAATGGTTCATGTTTCAAACTGAAACTGATGCTGAAGGTCACTACAACTGCACCGGAGTGCATATTTTTATGTTCTTCAGCCCTGTATTTCTTGTTGGACAGATGAAAAAAAAAAACCTGTTTTGACGCAAAAAAAATGTTCAAAATGAACCTTGCCATCAACCTTGTCTTCCACCAGGGCATAAAGTAGTTTGCTAAAGGTTTAATTATAGTTGAGCCATGCTCTGTGAAAAGAGGGCTTAATGCATCTGCAAAAAGTATTGACCCAGGTCAGCCTGCATCGAGTGTGCAGGCTGACCTAAGCCGAAACATTTTGCTTTTGATCTATTTTCTACAGCTCAAAGGACCAGTTTACCTCATGATTCAGTCAGTTGTCATAAAAGTGGATTTTATGGATCCATAATATTGTGATGACTTGTTTGGCATAATGCATGATGGAGATGCATAAGCCCCCTTTTGCCAGAGCATAGCTTATTTTTTATTTGGGCTTTTAACCAAAGACCTGGATTGACACTGTCTTATACATGTACATTGCAGCACTGAAGATAGCATTTGGTTCTTTGTACAAAGATGATGTTTTCATCAAGCCAGTTCAAGTGATTGGGGTTCTTGCTACAGCTACATTACTACAGATGGTGAGTATAAAAACATTGTACTGTGTATGTGCCTAACATAAAATTCAGCTTGAATTATCCCTCAGGCTGCAATGTAAAGCAGAACCCAGTGACCTATTGTAGACAGTGTAGATCAAGATCAGAATACACAGAACATGCACTCTAATCTTTGATCTGCACTTTCCGATAAGAACATATCTTTTTCACCCCCCCACAAAAAAAACCTTTGAAAAAGCAAAATTTGGGTTTTTACTATTGGCATAAAATTTTTATTTCACTTATTTAGCAGCTTAAAGGTTGAGCTTTAGAGATATGTCAGGTATTGAACAGTCAGACCGTGTTCATAAATCAAGTATTGTACAGTCAGACTGTGTTCATAAATCAAGTATTGTACAGTCAGACTGTGTTCATAAATCAAGTATTGTACAGCCATGATGTGTTCATAAATCAAGTATTGTACAGTCACACTGTGTTCATAAATCTAGTATTGTACAGCCAGACTGTGCTCATAAATCAAGTATTGTACAGCCAGACTACATGTTCGTAAATCAAGTATTGTACAGTCAGACTGTGTTCATAAATCAAGTATTGTACAGTCAGACTACATGTTCATAAACCAAGTATTGTACAGTCAGACTGTGTTCATAAATCAAGTATTGTACAGTTAAACTGTGTAATAGTGACTGCCATTAGGTTGACATGGGCTTTTTTGTCAAATGAATGCAAAGGAGCAAAATTTACAGACATGCCCCCTGCTGTATTTGATGACATTCTGTATAAGCAACCTTGCTCTGTAAAGATGTTTTGAAACAATGTAAACAACAGATGTACTTACTGTGTGTCAGAGCACCAGATTACCTATTGTGGTTAATGGTCAATGTGACAAATACAGCTTTTGTCATTTCACATTTGTTTGTTACAGTGTTTGTGTTCCTCAGTACATACTCAAAGTCCCTGTCACAACTTATGTTGCCTTTGCTGCTAATGTACATTAAAGATCAGACTGCACAAAACATGCAATCTGCTCTTTTTATGTACATTGTCAGTTTGGAAGAGACATTCAGACACATTCTTAGCAAAAGCAGCAACTGAAGCTGCAATTACATGTACTAACTGCTTGTGTTTTATTTCTAAACTGGAATTGTCTGCTGGGTTTGTTTGGTGCACTAAGGGTAAAAATTTGTTGAGTTTGAAATTCAGACAGATAGAATTGGATTAGGGTGATCAAGTGTTAGAGGATACATGTAAATGAAGGCTTTTGTCAAATCCATCACTCTGTTTTGCATATTTTCCCTTCCCTTCCCTTCCCTTCTTACAGTTTTCACAGACACCCCTCTTTATCAAATTATTTCTATTCCTGTACAGAGACTGGTACAGTTACCACTTACCAAAAGCTATCATATGTAACTTGTTTGTCTGAGGTTTGACAGTCTGACAATTTTTTAAACTGCCCTGTTTAACTCTTCACCAAACAACAAAATTTTAGACTAGTCCAAATTAAAAACATCTGCAGACGACAAAATAAATGTCAATGAAATATTGAAATTTGTTCTGGGACAGGTAGAAAACATTGTGGGAAAAGGAGAAAACACTGGTTACCAGCATTTTCTCCTTTTCCTTCAGTGTTTTCAAAGGACTTCTTCCCCAGGGTTGTTAAAACTCGGGATTGTGTGGTAAAGGGTTAAGACATCTGGAAGTAAACATAATAGTCATATCATAACAATGTTATGAAAGTAAAAAGCAGAAATTACAGAAACTAGCAATAGAAAATGCTGCCAAGAAATTACTATAAATTCAGTATCTGTCAGCTGTACATACAACAGTAGAAAAGGGCCAGTCACATACTTTTAACCTTTTACCAAACAATCTCAAGAGTGTAGTCCCAGAACAATACAGGAAAGAACTGTTTGTCCCTTATACTTTCCATTTACTGTCTTGAAATCATTATCTACCTAGATATAGGACACCTCATTTGTAATGGAGATTTTCAGGTGTCCCATTTAGCTCTCTTACAAACAAGAAAACTTTAGACTTGCCCAAATTAAAAGCCTCTGCAGATGACAATGAGAGAGTGTTGCAACTGAAGGGTTTTGTCTTTGAAAAGGTACAAAACATTGTAGGAAATGATGAAAGTGCTGCTTACCCGCACTTTTTTTCTTTTCCCACAATGTTTTAAAAAGCTTTCTTTTGTGGGGTCATTCAAACTCAGGACTGTTTTGTAAAGAGTTAAAACTTTTGTCAAAGACATTGTTTATGTCAGCCTATGGAAAACCACATGTGTGTAACAAATTTTTTAAAACTATATCTTTGTCATCTGAACCCATCAAGCAGATACATGTTTCTGATTTTTCTGTTATAGGATGGTTTGATACAGCAGTGTTCTCTTATGATGTCAGAGACTCTCAGGTGGGTGTAAAACTTGTGCTTAACTCTTTACCAGACAATAAAATTTCAGACTGGTCCATATTGAAAGCATTTGCAGATGACAAATGTTGCTTAAATGGTGGGATTGGTCTCTGAAAGCAAGGAAAACATTGTGGGAAAAGGAGAAAATGCTGGTTACCAGCATTTTCTCCTTTTCCCACACTGTTTTTAAAAGCCTTCTCTTTCAGGGTCGTGATTGTGTGGTAAAGGGTTAAAATTGTAAAACAGCTATACTGCTCTATCATTTTTTTTTTCTTCTTTTTAATTACCTCTTTATACTTTTAAAAAAATCTGACTTCTGACAAGCATTACAGCCAGGTGTTTTATATAAATATTTCGTGGCAGGCGTAAATAATAATCAAAATTTTTCACTACGAGATTCTAACCATAATTGATATCAATAGCTGATACATTTTTGGCATGGCTGTTTTTGAAGAAATTGTCAAGATATTGTCATAGCTCTGTCGTTATGCATAACTTTGACACTTTTATAATATCTGTGTCATTACTGAAGATATTTACTTCAGACTCGGACCAGTTGTTAGCTATCAAAAGGGGAACCTGTACAACAGGGGCAGGTAATCATCAAAATATTTTTGAGATGGTTATACCCCTTTGTTGACTTAAATTTTTTTATGAAAATCAATCTATATCTAAAAGCAATTGCAATGGAACATTGACACCCGCAGGTGGTGCTCTTGCTACTTTTAGTATTATGTAGTTTTGATAAAGTATTCAACAGGCATTTTGAATCAAATTCTAATTCTAAATTCAAAGACTGTCTGTCTGATTTGCTGAGACTGATTGTCTGTCAGATTGCTATTCTTGGAGCATGACTGATAATGATTGGTAAAGACTGTTCCAGTTCACCTGTTTAAGTACAAGGGCCTATAACCTCAGTCTGTATTGACATTCCAAATTGGATAAGAAAGATTCTGGCTCAAATTAGTATGTTTTGTCATATGGTTTTTGCTCTATTGTCTATGATTGTTGATAACAGCTTAAATTGCTTTGATCATAAGTTATCATTTATGTAGAAAAGTAGCGAATACATTTATCAGATGTTTTCTAAAACAGTAGATCTTTATGTATAGACTTTGATACGATTAGTTAGCAAAAGTGTTTCCTAATAAACAACATTGAAAAACTTAATGTTTATAAATATGTTTTAAGAACTTGCATACAATAATCAGTACCCAAGTACCAGCCTAAAGTGAATGAAGCTTTACAGTTAAGCTAGAATTCATTTGAGCCATGCTCTAGCAAAAGGGTGCTTAATGCATCTCCATGGTACATGATACCAAGCATGTCATTACATATTTATAGATCCATAAAATTGATTTTGTGTAGCAACTGACTGATTCATGAGGTACACTGATCTTGGGCATAAAGAAAATTGACCAATAGCAAAAATTTTCGGCCCAGGGTCGATACTTTTCCCAGACACATTAAGCTCCCTTTTCGCCGAGTATGGATCATTTATTTTTTCATTTTCAGTTCAGAAACAGTATATTCCTATTATTTTGCCAGTGGTTGTTACGGCCTTGAGGAAGTTAGACTAGCATGTTTCTCATGGATGTTACATAATTTACTGGTTACACAGAATGTAACATTCATTAAAGATGTAAGGTAGGTAAACTGTCTAAAAAGAATACTTATCCATAGTGTACAAACGTTTACCAAACAATCCCACATTTTGACAACGCAAAGCATATGTTTCCTATCCTTTTGAAGACAAATCCCACAATTCATTTGTCATCTGCAAATGTTTTCTTTAAACACGAGTCTGAAATTTTGTCATGTGTTACATGATTAACAGATTAACAGATAACAACCTGTTAGCAACTTTTTTCATCTTCTGAAATTATTTATCAGAGGGACAACGATTGACTTTTATCTTGTTATAGAGAAAAATGATTATTTTTGAAAGGTTTTTATCAGTCAACTTAAAAAAAGGGATACTTAAAGATGTTAATTACATATCACATGACAGAATTTTAGACTTGTCCAAAACCATTTAAAGCATTTGCAGACGACGGATTAAATGTTGCTCAAATCTGAATTTTTCTGTGAAAAGGTTAAAAACATTGGGGGAAAGGAAGGAAAAAAACGGTTACCAGAATTTTCTTCTTTTCACACAATGTTTTAAAAATCACCTACAGTCAGGGTCATTAAAATTCCAGATTGTGTGGTAAATACTTATAGTAATATTTGATAAAAGTCCTTAGTTAAAATGGCCCTGGGGAAGGGGCCTTTTGGAAACACTGTGAGAAAAGAAGAAAATGCTGGCAATCAGCATTTTCTTCTTTTCTCACAATGTTTTCTACCTTTTGAACAACAAATCTAATATTTTGAGAACATCTGATATGTCGTCTGTGAACACTTTCAATGTAGACCAGGCTTAAAGTTTGTCGTTTGGTAAAGACTTAATGAAGAAAAAGTTTGTTGGTAATGATAAGTAATGCACAGTCCTTTATTACAGCTTGGAGTTGATGGAAAGATTGGTCAGTTCTTCCGACTTGTTTGTCATGCAAGTAGAGATTGATGTTTATTCAGTGTTGAAAAAGGTAATACATAACACAGTTGACCCTGTATCAAACAGTCCCATGTTTTATGACCCTTAGTAAGAGGGCTTATGAAAACGTTGGAAAAGGAAGAAATGCTCGTAAGAAGCATTTTCATTGTTTAAATGCATTATTTTGTACAGTTATCACTTATGACTTGAGAGAAGTCATAACACACTTGAGTTAATCAGGAATGATATCTGAATTTAAATGCACCATATCAATAATAAATGAAAAGGTGAAAGTACCCGAGATTGGTTAGATTTACTCTTTTCTTGGATTTATTCTTTGCCCATCAGTTTATTATAATTTAAAATCTTAACCTAAGTACCCGTATTACAAAAACGCAGTAGATTGTCTTATACTTCTCATTGTAGGACATTCATTATGATAGAAGTGGGCCATGCTGTGTGAAAAGGGCATTAAATGCATCTTTGTGCATGCACGAAATGCATTATACCAAGCAAGTCATAACAATTATGGATCCATAAAATTGTCTAACAATGTCTGAATCTGGAGGTGGAATGGTCCTTGGGGTTCTAGGAAAACTGCCCCCTGGAAAAGTGCCCCTGGAAATGTGCCCCCTGAAAAGTGCCCCCTGGAAATGGAAATCTGCGCCCCCCCCCCCCCCCCCCCGGAAAACTGCGCTCCGAGTCAGGCTGACCTTGGGTCTGAGTCAAACTGCACAGGCTGATGTGGGCCTGAGTCAAACTGCACTGGCTGACCTGGGTCTGAGTCAGACTGCACAGGCTGACCTGGGGTCTGAGTCAAACTGCACAGGCTGACGTGGGTCTGAGTCAAACTGCGCAGACTGACCTGGGTCTGAGTCAGGCTGCACAGGATGACTTGGTTCTGAGTAAGACTGCACAGGCTGACCTGGGGTCTGATTGAAACTGCACAGGCTGACGTGGGTCTGAGTTAAACTGCACAGGCTGACCTGGGTCTGAGTCAGACTGCACAGGCTGACCGGGGTCTGAGTCAGACTGCACAGGCTGACCGGGGTCTGAGTCAGACTGCACAGGCTGACCTGGGTCTGAGTCAAACTGCACAGACTGACCTGGGTCTGAGTCAGATTGCACAGACTGACCTGGGTCTGAGTCAGACTGCACAGGTTGACCTGGGGTCTGAGTCAAACTGCACAGGCTGACATGGGTCTGAGTCAAACTGCACAGGCAGACCTGGGTCTGAGTCAGACTGCACAGACTGACCTGGGTCTGAGTCAGATTGCACAGACTGACCTTGGGTCTGAGTCAAACTGCACAGGCTTACCTGGGATCTGAGACAAACTGCACAGGCTGACATGGGTCTGAGTCAGACTGCGCAGGCTGACCTGGGTCTGAGTCTGACTGCACTGGCTGACCTGGGGTCTGAGTCAAACTGCACGGGCTGACGTGGGTCTGAGTCAGACTGCACAGACTGACCTGGGTCTGAGTCAGTTTCCACAGGCTGACCTGGGTCTGAGTCAAACTGCACTTACTGACCTGGGTCTGGGTCAAACTGCACAGACTGACCTGGGTCTGAGTCAGATTGCACAGGCTGACCTGGGTCTGAGTCAAACTGCACAGGCTGACCTGGGTCTGAGTCAAATTGCACAGACTGACGTGGGTCTGAGTCAGATTGCAAAGGCTGACCTGGGTCTGAGTCATACTGCACAGGCTGACCTAGATCTGAGTCTTTCACAGACTGACCTGGTACTAAGTCAGATTGCACAGGCTGACTTGGGTCAATTGTTTTTGCAGATGTATTAAAGCCCCTTTTCACACTGCAAGACTCAAATTCATTTAATACATTAAGACAGCAGAATGAAGAATATTCAGAGAATTAAGTTTCTTTCCATTGTAAATTTTTCAGTATGTGTTTTTGAAGCTTCATCCTGACTGGGCTGGAGACATTAAAGATCTACAGAAATCTACAGATCAGTTCTTCAAGACAAAGTTAAATGGTAATTTGATTTATTTGTGTGATTCTGCAACTTAAAGTATATTATCATTTATTATATACCTGAAAATTTTCTGGCTCAAATACATGTGTCACACGTGGATAAAATAACACACGACAGAAAAAAGTCCCTATCCACACACTGAAATATGGTTCCAAATATGCTATTGATGACGTAACTGAAGCACCGAAAACATACATAATGATTTGCAATTTAATTTGTCAAAATCTACACTATGATAATTATCTGCCATTCATGAAAATGAGGTGAGTAGTTGCTACACCATTGTTTGTCTTCTTTCGTTTACCAGTTTAGGAATGAAATGTCAAGAAGTGCAAAATGTTGTCGTCGAAAGTTGTTGGTATATAATAAAAGGAATGTTATGTTGTAGTAACTTTCCTGATGCTTGTATTTACTTCTCACTGTGTAAGAAAATTTTGACATCTTGCTAGACCCTCAGTCTCGCTCGATATCAAATTTTCTCACGCTGCTTGAATTAAATACCAGCCCCAGGAAAGTTACTACAGCATAATATTCCATATTTATTCTCCATGGCGAGACTTGCCATACTTCCAAAGGCTAAATGTCGATCAGAACAATACATGTCAGTCACTATGCGAGTGTGAATGATGCATTTTTAGAAAGAATTACAGCCCCCTGGCAAAGTGAGCATCACACAATGTCTAGATAGTTGACTATCTGATAAAATGTCTCAGCCAATCAGATAGATGAGTCTTAGACAATATCTTTTTACATCGATTGTGAAACAGGTTCATATAGCTTTATCGCCCTGGGAATCATTGCTTCCTAAAAATCTATACCATGGCTTGGGCATTTGTTTGGATGGTTCCAAAGGTTGATCCCGCTCATTATGATTCAAAATATGGAACCTTTGATGTGAGAGACCAATGCTCTACCCTTTACTTTGAAATAGAACAAGAGCTAGAATTGTTGAATACAGCGCCAGGGAAGAATGCCAATTAAAGAGCTCTAAAAATATAGTAGACAAATTTATGGATAAAGAGAAACCACTTTTGGACCACTAAGAATTCATTTTGTATTGTTTCAGACACAGCTCAGTGTTATCTAGAGCTAGAGGAAGGGAGACAGTTTAGATCACTTTTCTCGTGTGTACGCTGGATACACGTGATAAATGATATGGCATCCATAAAGTTATTGGAGAATGATCGAATCATTCCAATCAGTAAGTCTTCTTTCCTTTCGTTACAGGCTTGGGTAAACATTGGCACATTACCTGGTTTTGATATGTTTGTTGAATAGAATTTTACATATTGATCAAATAAAGACAAATAAATGTAGAATGGAAAAAATATCTGTTACTTTTTAATATTCCTCTAAGATGATAACCATACCACTTCTACTGCTATATTATTTTTAGTCCACAGTGTTAATTCAAATCCAGGCAGTCTACCTTTTACTCCTCTGTACAACTAAATGACAGCAGATTCAGACAAAATATGTAACAGTAGTTCAGTTCATGTTTCATAACTTAGAGTAGCCACATTAATGCATTAAATAAGAAAAAGGAAAAATTAGAGAACTTTTCCGCATATCTGCCTTTTTTCAAAAGATCAATGTAGTGGTGATGAAGTATAAATAACTATCCAATCTGTACAATGGCTTTTTGATTGACTGATGAAGGAACTAGTCAAAATTTATTTCGAATTCTGTTTGCAATTTTAATCTGTTAAATCTTTTTACCACACAATACCACCTTCCAACAACCCTTAGAAAGAAAGCTTTTGAAAACATCGTGGAAAAAGGAGAAAATGCTGGTAACCAGCATTTTCTCCTTTTTCCCACAATGTTTTCTACCCTGCTGAGAAACAAATTTAAATTTTTAGCCACATTTATTTTGTCATCTGCAAATGCCTTCAACAAGTCTTAAATTTTGTTGTCTGGTGAAGATTTAACATGCCATTCACATCATCATTAGCTAACAGCTGCCATTGTCAAGGGACACCTGCATGCCTTTAGAATGATGAAACATTTTGCCCAGTTTGTTTGTCAAAGTCTTAATCTGTGAACGAAACTCTCTAAAATGATGATTAGATGGATTTTCAATCTAATATACGCAGTGTAAGGTAGTAGCCTTTTTTACACTAATTTTAGCATGGCTGGTTTGGGAAAAATCATCAAAGTATTGTCAAAGCCTGAATGTTTGAGTCCTTGTGTGAAAACTTTGATGTTTTACAATATCAGAGTCATTACTGAAGATGCCACAACTGTTAACTTCAAATTCTGGCAAGTTGTTGACAAGCAAAGGGGAATTCATACCTGAAGGTTAGGTAATCTTCAAAATAATTTTAATACAGTTATGTCCCTTATTTGATAGGGCGGAAAGGATTGTGCAGAAGGGAGAGGATGCTGGTTTCCAGAGTTTTCTCCTTTTCCCACAATGTTTTTAAGGGCCTCTTCTACAGCTTCTTTTTCGGGGTTGTTAAAAGTCGGGATTGTGTGGTAAAGGGTTAACAGAGAAGGTTTTTGAAAACATTGTGGGAAAAGGAGAAAATGCTGGTAACCAGCATTTTCTCCTTTTCCCACAATATTTTCCATCCATTCACTCACAAAGGTCATTATTTTGGCCACATATAATTTGTCGTCTGCAAATACTTTAAAGCTGGACAAGTCCAAATTTTGTCGTTTTGGTGAAGGGTTAATGCCAGAAGAGTACTTAAAGCATCTTGTTTCTTCCGTTACACAGAATGGTTAGACCCTGTGTTCCTGTATGGATGGAGAAGAGTATTGGCTGTTGAACAGGGTTTTGATAAAGGGTAAATATACTGTGTTCTTAGGATTACAGCTTTTTCCTACCCAGTTTTGAATGTTTTTTAAATGTAGGTAATAGCTTAATGCATCATATATGAGGAGAATGAGGGAGAAAATACAAGTGAGCCAAGCTCTGTGAAAAGGGGACTTAATGCATCTGCAAAAAGTATCGACTCTGGTCATCCTAGGCAGTCTGTGCAGACTGATCGGGACCAATACTTTTTCCATTTGGTTAAGTTTTCACCATGTCAAAAGACCATTGTTGGTTTTTAGATTAAATGGATTTTATGGATCCATAATTATGTGATGACTTCCTTGATATGATGGATCACGGAGATGCATTAAGCCCCCTTTTGCCAGAACATGGCTCATATATAACTAATTCTTGGTTAATCTTTGTCACAACTTTAGATCATAGATCAGGTTAGTACATGTATGTTGGATCTCTCAACTGCATTTATGTCATCACAGCTAGTGCGCTTGTGTGTCTTTGTAATTATTTTACCACATGCTACACTCTATTTAGCTGTCCAATCATAAATCCTCATGTAACCCTGTATCAAACAATCCTTTGCTTTAATGACCCTGAGGAACAAAGCTTTTGAAAACACTGTGGGAAAATAATGCTGATCATTAATAGGTAAGGAGTTAAATCTTTATTTCACAGCCCTTTGTTGAAGGACCCTGGGGAAAAAGTCTTTTGAAAACATTGTGGAAAAAGAAAAAAATGCTGGTAAAACCACAATGTTTTCCTGTTTGTAGGCAAATTTCATTTTTTGAGCCACATTTCATTTGGTGTCTGCGGAACTGTTTAACTTGGGTGAGTCTAAAATTTTGCCGTGTGGTCAAGAGTTGATCCATGCTTGAGATGCTAGTCATTTAGGAGCATCAGGTACTTATGAGTTCCTACCTAGTAGTGAAACCTAGGAAATTCATGAATAAGTGCCATGTCTTTTCCAGGATGCACGATGTGTGATTCACGCTAATTTTTGTCAGATCCCACATAAATTCACACCCAGTGTGTGACTGTTCCACATGAAAATTAAACAGTGTAAAAGTCCCAAAACAAAGGATTTATTCTTGCCTCTTCGAAAATACCACTGTTTTGAATAAAACGCATTGTTGTTGAAGCAGTTTTGCATCATATTATGTCCATGAGTAACCTCCCTTGACAGGAAGTGCATCAAAACAGCTCACTTCCAAAACAATCTGGTCCAAAATGGCCCACTTTATTTAGTCTTAGACTAGATCTACTGTTCTTGCAATGAATTTTATCAGAATGGATTTTATAACTGTCTTACTCTTACCTATTTTTGAAAAATGAATTTGATTTCTAAAGGGGGATATTCTTCTGACATGTAAACAGGTCAGTCTACTGTATAGTCTTGGACAGGAATAAATGTCTCTTAATGTGCTATATGTTTTCTACTTGTTGGAAAATTGTCCAGCCAAGTTTTTTGAAAATTTCCCCCTATTTCTTAGATGGAAATCCCCCTCATTTTCAGTTTCTAGAATAGACACTGTACGTGAGCTATTGCCATGTTATGGCTGAAATACCTTCAAAAGCAGTGATTAACAACATTCAAACAATTTTTTGTAATCTGTTGATAAATTAGATTTATGTTACTTATACTGGTCAGGTCTAAAAATACCTTGTAATGTAATAAATAATGACTTAAAACACTTTACCAGACAATCCTGAGTTTTAAAAACCCTGAGAAAGAAAGCCTTTGGAAAGCATTGTTGGAAAAATAGAAAATGCTAGTTACCAGCATTTGCTCCTTTCCCAACAATGTTTGTACCCTATCAAAGACAAATTCCATCATCTGAACCACATTTAAATTGTCACCTGCAAATGCTTCAAGTTGGACAAGTCTAAAACTTTGCTGTGTGGTAATGGCTTAAATTTCTGTTTCAACAGACCAGAGTCTCTAGACGAGGGAGCATTTCATGAATCATGTACTAGATGTGGTCGAGTGCTAAGTAAGGCATCTGAAGTAAGTGATATTTAAATACTTCAATAAGATATTTAAAACGTATGTTTCTCGGTTGTTATAAGCATGCATTAACAGGAAAAAGCCAGGAGTTAACAGGAGAAAATGTGCATTAATCAGTAAATTCAAGTGCCATTAACACCCGGCATTGTACTGTCAATATCCTCAATCAAGGCCTTCCTTGTAAACTGAACGTATGTTGTTGTCATGGACCCTTTGACTCAGGCCAACAAAGCTGTAGGAACTTGTACCATAATTATTAGATCCTTTCATGACTTGTCTTTCATGATTGTAGTACGCCACAAATGAAATCTTACGCAGAATCTCAGTCTTATCAAGATCTGAACAAAATATCAATTGTCATTTACTGTACTCCAGCAACATCCAGCCCACTTTCTTAAAGTGGTCGGCAATTCCTTTGCTTGATGTATCCCTTTTATGTCTTCCTGTTACAGATATTCATATCCACTCATTGATCATAGTTGTAGTAGATCCAGACCAGTGCAAGTTAATCCATCAGTAGTCCACTTTGTATTAAAAATCAGTAGATATGAATTAAAGTGAGAGATGGCATATGACTAGTCCCCTCACTATGCATAACATCAACATCTTCGCCTACTTTCGGTTTTGGCCAGTATAGGTCCAGCACATTACAAGTCCATTTCTTTGCATTGCTTTCGTTGCAAATTATTGCTTCAATACATTTATTTTATGCAATTATAGTGTCAATTCACGTTTTTTCAGTCGTTAACATGTGCAAAGGCCCTTAAAATGCGTCGCATTTGGGTGTTAAACGATTTTTGGGCCTCTGCAAATGGTAACGACCTCAAAAACTTGAATTAACCCTATACTAGACAACAAAATTTTAGACTGGTCCAAATTGAAAGCTGCATCAACAACTTAGATATTCCCTAAAATCTTGGATTTGCCCTTGGAAGGATGGAAAACCAGGGGAAGGGAGAAAATGCTGTTATAATGTTTTCAAATGCCGTCTTTCTGAGGGTCATTGAAACATTGTTTGGTAAGGGTTAAGTTAACTCTTCGGTTGTTGAATGATTGAAAGATCTGTAATCAGATAAAATGATAAAAATACTGGATCACAACATTCATGCTGTTTCAGTCAGAATTCTACAGAAACATGGACAGTGTGGATCCAAGCTTTGACCTTTCTACAAAATGAAATTAGCCAGTTTTTCAAGTGATAAGTGGAAAAAAATGGTAATAAAAACAGAACGATCTCTGTTTTTCACAGTATTTTCACGACAGTATGTACATGAATTATACTATGATATCATGTTTATACTGTTTTAGAAATGCTGAAATAAATACATGAGTTAATTCACATATCATCAAGCTCACTGTATTTTGTATGTTTGTTTTGCTTAAAGTGTAGATCAAGAGCAGATTGCACAGAATGACCAGTCTTATCAAAGATCTCCCTGTACTGGATATTCTCAAGATATTCGGACTTGAAGGGCTTGACATTTGAGGATGTATATATTTTGTTGAAAAGATAGTATTGACTCATTTCTTGTACACTATGTTTTTTATTTCCAGTATTGCTGGAGATGGGTTGGCTATAACTATGGATTGGACATCCTTGTATCCTACTCTAACAGGCAAGTGAAATGTACCTACAAGTCATCTTCTGTGAAAGGGAGTTTAGTGCATCTGAAAAGAGTATTGACTCAATGCTAGCCTGTGCAACCTGCGCAGGCTGACATGGTCAAAACGTTTTGCCTTCAGTCAATTTTCTGCACTCAAAAGGACCAGTCTAGCTCATGATTTAGTCATTTGTTATACAAAATGCATTTTATGGATCCATAATTATGTGATGTCTTGTTTGGTGTAATGCCTCATGGAGATGACCCCGTTTTTAGCTCACCTGAACGAAGTACTCGTGGTGAGCTATTGTGATCGTGCTGTGTGCGTCGTCCGTCGTGCGGTGTGCGTCGTCCGTCGTCAACTTTTTACCTTGTGTACGCTCTAGATGCCACATTTTCAGTCCAATCCTCATGAAACTTGGTCAGAATGTTTGTCTCGATAAAATCTCGGGCGAGTTCGAAATTGGGTCATGTGGGGTCAAAAACTAGGTCACTAGGTCAAATCTTAGAAAAACCTTGTGTACGCTCTAGAGGCCACATTTTCAGTCCGATCCTCATGAAACTTAGTCAGAATGTTTGTCTGGATAAAATCTCAGACGAGTTCGAAATTGGGTCATGTGGGTTCAGAAACTAGGTCACTAGGTCAAATCTGAGAAAAACCTTGTGTATGCTCTAGACGCCACATTTTCAGTCCGATCCTCATGAAACTTAGTCAGAATGTTTGTCTCAATAAAATCTCGGACAAGTTCGAAATTGGGTCATGTGGGGTCAAAAACTAGGTCACTAGGTGAAATCTTAGAAAAACCTTGTGTATGCTGTAGATGCCACATTTTCAGTCAGATACTTGTGAAATTTGGTCCGAATGTTTGTCTTGATAAAATCTCGGACAAGTTCGAAATTGGGTCATGTGGGGTCAAAAATAGGTCACTAGGTCAAATCTTAGAAAAACCTTGTGTACGCTCTAGAGGCCACATTTTCAGTCCAATCCTCATGAAACTTAGTCAGAATGTTTGTCTTGATAAAATTCAAAATTGGGTCATGTGGGGTCAAAAACTAGGTCACTAGGTCAAATCTTAGAAAAACCTTGTGTACGCTCTAGATGCCACATTTTCAGTCAGATACTTGTGAAATTTGGTCTGAATGTTTGTCTTGATTAAATCTCGGACGAGTTCGAAATTGGGTCATGTGGGGTCAAAAACTAGGTCACTAGGTCAAATCTTAGAAAAACCTTGTGTGTGCTGTAGAGGCCACATTTTCAGTCAGATACTTGTGAAATTTGGTCAGAATGTTTGTCTTGATAAAATCTCGAACAAGATTGAAATTGGGTCATGTGGGGTCAAAAACTAGGTCACTAGGTCAAATCTTAGAAAAACCTTTTGTACACTATAGAGGCCACATTTTCAGTCCAATACTCTTGAAAAATGGTCAGAATGTTTGTCTTGATTATATCTTGAAATAGTACGAAAATGTGCCATGTTGGGTCAAAAACTAGGTCACCAGGTCAAATCTAAGAAAAACGTTGTGTATGCTCTAGAGGCCATATTTTCTGTCCAGTACTCTTGAAAGTTGGTCAGAATGTTTGCCTTGATAATATCTCTGAGTAGTTTGAAAATGGGTCATGACGGGTGAAAAACTAGGTCACTAGGTCAAATCTTAGAAAAACCTTGTGTAAGCTCCAGAAGCCACATTTTCTGTCTAATACTCTTGAAAGTTGGTCAGAATGTTTGTCTCAATGATATCTCAGTAGCATTTGAAAATGGGTCATGTGGGGTCAAAAACTAGGTCACCTGGTCATATCTTAGAAAAACCATGTGTACACTGTTGTGGCTACGTTTTTTGTTCAATACTCTTTTAAAGTTGCTCAGAATGTTTGCCTTGGTAATATCTTGGATGAGTTGGAAAATAGGTCATGTTGGGTCAAAATCTAGGTCACTAGGTCAGATCTTAGAAAAACCTTGTGTACGCTGTAGAGGCCACATTTTCAGTCCAATACTCTTGAAATTTGGTAAGAATGTTTGTCCTAATGATATCTTGGACCAGTTTGAAAATGTGTTATGTTGGCTGAAAGACTAGGTCACTAGGTGAAATCTTAGAAAAACCTAGTGTATGAATGACTCTCAGAAAGAAGCCTTTTGAAAACACTCTTTGAAAATGAGAAAATGCTGGTATCCAGCATTTTTTCCCTTTTTCACAATGTTTTCTACCTCTTTGGGAGACCAGTCCCATAGCTTGATCCACATATTATTTGTTTTATGCAGAAGGTTCAGACTGATGAGTTTAAAATTTTATTGTTTGGTAATACATATATCTCACAAGACGTTGGAAATTGGTTGTGCTTGGTCAAAAGGCTCAGGTGAGCGACTCCAGGGCCATTATGGCCCTCTTGTTCTAGAGCACTGATCATGTATTTACATGTACTGAAAGTCAACATAATGTGTTAAGACAAGACCTCAAGAATTCATATTTTTCTTGTACATTGTTCACTGTCTAAATATAATTACTAGTCCTCTGCTGTAGACAGTTTATTAAAATATTGTGGGGGAAAAAGAGCAATTTCTTCTAAGATGTTGTCACTGTATATATTTTCTTTCTTTTCATATTTTTGTCATTTTAGTAATTTGCATGCATGTCCATTTTTCTTACTGTCTTACAGTCCAGTGGTCTTCAGCCAATGGTATTTGTTTTAAAAAGTCTGTTCTTAGGTTTTCTGCCATGTTATTAACTCTATTCCACGCAACAAAAATGTAGACTTGTCCGAATTCAAAGCATTTGCAGACGACAATTTAAATGTGGCTCAAATGATGAAATTTGTCTTTGGTAGGGTAGAAAACATTGTGGGAAAAGGAGAAAATGCTGGTTACCAGCATTTTCTTCTTTTCCCACAATGTTTTCAAAAGGCCTCTTCCTCAGGGTTGTTAAAAGTCAGGATTGTATGGTAAAGAGTTAAAGCTTGGTATGGTGGTTAAGTGCAAACAGTAGATGTGTAATATACAGTTGATTAATTATTCTCGCACACATTTTGATATTTTGTGCATTATGCACATCTGCTTCCAGCATATCCTATCTATCAAAGTGTTTTGCAAGGTTATAAAGTCTCTTTTCTTATAAGCCCAAATTTCATTCTTTCATTCAAGTTTAACTTGCTTCCTCCTGCAGGTGACCATTTGTGTAAAGCAACAGAGTATTTATTGAAAAAACATTGTGGTAAAATGAGAAATTTCTTGCAGTGGGGTTTGTACATGTGCATATGTATTCAACCATAATTCATGTTTATTATCCATAATTTACAGAATCGTTTTCAAAGTTTTGTACTACAGATCAGGGCCCATATTCACCAACCATTCTTCAGAACGTTGTCAGTCTTATTTTCCAAGATTTTCTAAATTTGAAAGTAACGCAACTTCTGATTGGCTAAATGGTTAAGCCAATCAGAAGTTGCATTACTTTCAAATTTAGAAAATTCTGGAGAATAAGTCTGAGAACGTTTTTAAGAATGGTTGGTGAATACGGGCCCAGAAAGTAATGTAGATAGCCTCTTTTAGCATTGATTTGAAATCTGCAGTGGAAGATGTATCAAGGTTGAAATGTAAGATACATTTTTCCAACATTTCAGATTGATTACTTTGAAGCGCAATACTCACACTCAGCTATGTCCACATGCAGTTAGTCTTCTTAACCAAAGAAATCTGTGTTACAGGTAGGTTTAGGAATTTTTGCTTTATGCACAACAAACCAAATGATACAGTGCAGAACCCAGACACAACTACACTTTTGTGCAGTCCTGTCTTGGTTCACGCTTGATGCAGAATATAGCTGTACAGGCAGTTATAGTGCATTAGGTAAGTACATGTATAAAGGCCCATGAATAACAAACCTCTTAAATCATTCTTCATTCAGAAAGTTCACATACATTAACTCTTTACCAAGCAATGAAGTTTCAGACAAGTCCAAACTGAAAGCATTTGCAGATGACAAAATGAATGTGACCCATAAATTGAAATTTGTTTTGGGAAGGGTAGAAAACATTGTGGGAAAAGGAGAAAATGCTGGTTACCAGCATTTTCTCCTTTTCCCACAATGTTTTCAAAAGGCTTCTTACTCAGGGTCGCTAAAAGTCGGGATTGTGTGGTAAAGGGTTAAATGATTGATCAGTGTTTTTGCTACTATAAACATTATTTCAGTCTTACTAGGTAACAGCTTACTCTTCCAGTGTGTCCCTGGATCTACAGGTACTAATTTCATGAAGGAGCAGTGTAGTAGAGAATTGGTAGCTGTCTTGTTTACTCATACCAATCACAGATTCATGGTTGTAGAATGGTTTATTTTCCTTTCAGACTTACTGTTTGCCATTTAGATCCAGATGGGAAAGAAAAGATCTCAAAAACTACAGGTATTAAGAAGATAAGCCTTGGTAAAGATGAGGTAACGTTCCTTTTTAATTGTTATTTTGCTAGCTTAACATTCATCAGCCATTCGAGTTTTAGGACCAGCAGTCTGATTGTTGGAGCTTCCTGTTTCAGCCACTAAGATGGCTAGAGATTTAGAACTAAAACAATGGATAAAGCTATTACCAAAGGACAAAAAGTTTAGACTAGTCCAATTTGAAAGAATTTGTAGAGGAAAAATTAAATGTTGCTCAGATGATGATATTCATCTCTTAACCCTTTCCCAAACAACAAATTTTGGACTGGTCCAAATTGAAAGAGTTTGCAGACAACAATTTTAAATTTGATGAAAATGGCAGAAAGGTCTCAAAAAGGGTAGAAAACACTGTGGGAAAAGGAGAAATTGCTTGTTACGAGCAATTTCTCCTTTTCCCACAGTGTTTTCAAAAGACTTGTACTGCAGACACATGAAAACCAGGGCTTGTTTGGGAAAGGGTTAAAGGGTAGAAAACATTGTGGGAAAAGGATAGTTTACCACAAAATCCCAAGTTTTAATGGCTCCCCAAGAAAGCAAGCTTTTGAAAAGGAGAGAATAATTACCAGCATTTTCTCCTTTTCCTACAATATTTTCTACCATTTCAAAGACAAGTTTCATCATTTGAGCCTCTAAATTTGCTGTCTGGGAACTATTTCAATTTGGAGATTCCTGAAATTGTATCATATGGAAAAGGTCTTGCATAATATTTTTTTGTTGTGGTACTACAGCCATAAATATATTACATAACACCATGTCCTGATTCTGACTTTATTTACATGTTACAGGAGGAGATAGCAATGGTTTTAGAAAACACCTTGGATTATCCGTTGGTTGTCAGTATGAATATGATGAGCCTCTCACCTTTAAATGAGCTCCCTTTACCCAAACTGGGCATACCAGATTGAAACATGGGTGCAGTGCTATGTGTATATAGAGAGTTATAGTGACTTATGATCTCACAAATAGTTTGACATTTAGTATGGCAGCCTACATGTGTGTTAATCCTTTCCTTTCCAAAATGACAAATTTGAGACTCTTTGAAATTGAAATCAGTCTCGGATGAAGAATTTTACATTTTTACAAATGAACATAAGGTTTCTGACAAGGTAGAAAACATTGTTGGAAAAGGAGAAAATGCTGGTTACCTGGCATTTTCCCCTTTTCCCTCAATGTTTTCAGAAAGGCTTCTTTGTCAGGTTTGTTTAAACAAGGGATTGTTTTTGTACTTAGTGGTTAAGCAATTATTGTTCAAATTTTATTTTTTATGTCCTCACATTTGACAGCTTTTCTGTACATGGTGTGAAAAGGTCCTATAGCTTGTTACAAACTTTTCTGCATGCCATGTTTTCTATTCTTTTGAAGAGCAAAATTTTATCTTCCTGTCAATGTTTGTCCTTTGTGTAGTTTTCATGATGGTTTTTGTTGGGTCTGAAGGTAGGCTATACAGGAATAGATTCAGATAATCTTAATAGTTTTTGTTGGGTCCCAAGGTAGCCTTTACAATGATAGATTCAGATAATTATTTACATATCTTGTTTTTTTTTTTGTTTGTTTGTTTGTTCTGCTTCTATACTTGGGATTCATTTCATACTTCTTCACCCTTCACTAAAACAGTCACATGCTGTAACAACGTTGAGGAAAAGGCTCTTGAAAAAATTGTTGGAAAAGAAAATGTCACTTGCAGTTTTCTATCCTTTCGAAGATAAAGTCCACCATTTGAGCCACATGTGTTTTGTTGCACAGAGTGTTACAGTCTACATTTATATATTGAAAGTTTTTCTTGTTTAAAACTCTTGGATTTATATGACAGACTGAACACGACTATTTAGGTTACATGTAATCCTTATGCTTCTAAGCACTACTTGATTTGTAGACAGCGCAGATCAAGATCAGACTGCACACAACTTTTTTGTGCAGTCTTATCTTGGACCTACACCGTCTTATACAGTTAGTTGGGTTTTCTCATCAAAAAGTACATTTAAATGCCAGTATTTTGAATTTTACAGTGCCTACAAATCTATAATTAATTTATGTAAAATACAGTTGAATAATATATACTTCTGTGTCAAAATTCTGTACATTTACCTGAAATAAATACTTGAGTGCAGCAGGCATATTTTGTTGATATGATTTCAAACAAGCTACAGGTATTTTTTCTCAGATGTTTGCTCACTTGTTTTCTTTCTGTTAGATTCTCAAATCAAGTTGAAATTTTCACTCATTACTTTCTGAAACAAACAGCAAAGGACATCCAAAAATACTGATAAGTTGCATTTAGGTTTTGTATTTTGTGTTTTGTATTTGAGTACATGTGATTGAAAGTGATGTTGCAATATGGAAAATTGCTCATAATGAGCCTTTTTTGGTAAGTTGCATCTTTTCAAAAGTAGCGTCTCTTGTAAGACCCCCCCCCAAAAAAAATAATCCTTGTGCAGCTAAATACTTGAAAAGTAACTTTCAAAACATTGGTAAAAACTCATATTTTGGTATTTGAAAGGTATTTTTGGGAAAAATATCTCCATATCGGACAGCACAAATCCAAGATCAGACTGCATCCTCTGTGCAGTCTGGGCCCATCTTCCCCAACCAATCTTAAGAACATTCTTAGCCTTATTCTCAAGAATTTTCTATTTTTAAAAGTAACCAACTTCTGATTGGCCATACAAAATGGTTTAGCCAATCAGAAGTTGTGTTACTTTATAAATCTAGAATTAGACAAAGAATGTTCTTAAGAATGGTTGGTGAATACAGACCCTAATGTTGATCTGCACTGTCCATGCGGAAAGGTCCTCAAGTAGTGCTTAAAAGCCTAAAGTTTAGCCCTTTACCAGAGGACAAAATTTTAGCCTTGTCCAAATTGAAAGCATTTGCAGACGACAATTTCATTGTGGCTGAAATGGTGCAATTTTCCCTGGTAAAGTAGAAAACATTATGGGAAAAGGAGAAAATGCTTGTTTACTACCATTTTCTCCTTTTCCCACAATGTTTTCAAAAGGCCTCTTTCCCAGGTTCGTTAAAAGGCAGTATTGTGTGGTAAAGGGTTGATAGGTTTTATTGTGTTGAAGGTAACTTGGAATTTGATGATCAGTATAGCCAAACTTTGAAAGAAAGTCTATGGATGTGACTGTAGTTTATTTTGTAGACAAACTAACCATGTATTAAATTTATACTGAAATGATATAAAATCTTGTTAATTCATTGCAGGAATCGTAATCTATTTGTTAATTCACAAAAGTTGCTAGATTTTATTCGTCTGATCTAGATCAAAGAAATGAATATGATAGCAGTGTTGGTTGCCTATGAGCATTCACAATTATTGCTATTTAATATGAGCCTTGTTCTGTGAAAAGGGACCTTGATGCTCTGCAAAAAGTATTCACCCATGTCAGCTTGCACAGTCCATGCAGGCTGATATGGGTCAAAACTTTATGCTCTTTGTCAATTTTTTGCATGTCCAAGGACCATTATACCTCGTGATTCAGTCAGTTGTTCCACAAAATTGATTGCTATAATTATGTGATGATTTGCTTGGTATAATGCATCAAGGAGGTAATTAAACCCCCTTTTGCCAGAGCATTACTCATATATGATGTTACCTGAATCATATGTCCACTTTTGTATTATGAGAGTTATAAGGGTTGAAAATACCATGGGAAAAGGAAAAAAATGCTGGTTCGCAACATTTTCTGCTTTTTCCACAATGTTTTCAAAAGCGTTTTTCCTAAGGGCCATTAAATCAAAGGATTGTTAGGTAAGGGGTTAAACAACTTAATGTCCTGATGATGTCCTGTAGCTCCAAATTAAACTATTTTATTATTTCAGAATGATTGCTTGTGTGTTGTTAACGGTGTTTTCAACATTATATCAGTTATATTACGGCGGCCAGTGCACCTATCCTTGCTTTCCTGGAGGTTTTTTTTACAAGTACTTCGCACAATGTGTGAGCTATAATTTTAGAACTTTTTTCACATTTCATATACACTGGTATATCGATCTTATATTATTTCTGCCCCTCTTGTCTTTGAGTTAGTTCAAACTGGCTACTTTTGAGGGTATTATGGCTGGTGGAGAAATTTCAAACGAATAATTTGTCCTTTTCCGACAATGTTTTCAATCGCGTTTGTGTGATAAACTTTTTATGTCATTTAACTGCAAAATTATCCATATCTTACATGTGTGTTTTCAGAGATTTCTTCAAAGTCTTTTCAAAAGATGCCGATATAACTTAAACCCTTTACCATGTGACAAAAAAAAAAAATACACTTGTCAAAGAGAGATAACTCCATCAGACTGCTGATAATAACTATTAAAGACAAACAAAAGTACACACAAGAACAATATAAATCTGAACATGCACCGCAAGTCTGATTTACGTTCGAAATAGGAAACATTACATCACCCACTGATAATGGAGTCAAAGCAATATATCCCTGTAACCCTTTACCAGTTTACAATCATTTCACTTCCTTCAAATTTAGCCACTTGCAAACATGTGACTCGATTACTGGAATCTAACTTTGATATTGTGGATACAGGAGAAAATGCTGTAAACCAGCATTTTCTCTTTTTCCCAATGTTTTCAAACTGATCCTAATCTGTGTCGTCAAAACTAAGATTGTTTCGTAAAGGGTTAAAAAGCTTATTGCACTATAATACATGCGCACAGAATAGATCAAGATCAGGCTGCACTTATGCACAGTCATGTGTCTGATCTCCGATAGATCTAAACAGTGTTCTAAACATTTTTACCTTCAGGTCAAAATAGACTCAAAAACTCACTAATTTTAGTTTATTC
Organism: Tridacna gigas; assembly: GCA_945859785.2. NCBI lineage: Eukaryota > Metazoa > Mollusca > Bivalvia > Cardiida > Cardiidae > Tridacna > Tridacna gigas. The sequence continues at coordinate 28,487,387 of OX244030.2, forward strand.
ACATTGAAAAAAGATGCTTTGCGCAAAACTGATGTAATGGTGTATGTATTGTATAAGCAATTAGAATAGCTCTGTGTTTACTTCTCTATTACACAATCGAAAAGGAAAGAACTATTTTATTACTAATGGACGGATAAGCTGTTACTAAAATAAATCTGGCATCACAAATCTGTTCGGAAGGGCTTTGTAGAACCTATCGAATCTATGACCTTCCTGCGCTTCTTCTTCTTACTGCAAAATAATATGAAATTAAGGTACATGCATCTACCCATATCATGCCAAACATTTATTAATGAGCCGCGCTCTGGCAAAAGAGGGTTTAACGCATCTCCGTGAGATCTTTTTTAAAAGAGACCTTTTGTAAAGAATGCATTAGCTAAACGACTTCCTTCCTTAAAGGCACATTAGCAGCCAAATGTAAACTAATCAGGGGTTTAACTGCAGACAAATTTAATACATGCCATTTAAATTGACAGCGTGTTACAGTAAGGTCTGTCAAAGTTCTGGTCGCTGGCAGGAAAATAAATAGTTTAAGCAGAACAAAAGTTGGCAACCTTTATTCTAGTTTACAGAACATTCTTCTACAAGCAGCTGGAACTTGACAGATTCCACTGTAACACATTATCAGACTAATATACCTTAACATCCATGCATTTTGACCCCCGAGTAGTTTACATTTCCCAGCCAGTGTGCCTTTAACAAGTCGCTTAATAAAACAATTTTTCCACTTGCCTCCAAGCGTATATAAGCGACAAACAATTAGAGTGTTTTTTTTTTTCCTTTAAAATCAATATTTGTCTTCAAAAGTCGCCTTTAACCCTTAACGACAAAATCCCGAGTTTTGATCCTTTAACACACAATTCCTGAGAAATAAGACTTTTGAAAACTTTGTGGAAAAAGGAGAAAATGCTGGTAACCAGCATTTTCTCCTTTTCCAACACTGTTTTCCACCCTTTCAAAGACAATTTCTCTTTTTGAGCCACATTAGATTGTCGTCATCTGGTGCTTTTAGATTTGAAAGAGTCCAAAATTTAATCATCTGGTAAAGAGTCAAATTTAGGAACCAGCTGACAGCAAATACATATGAGCCATGCTCTGGAAAAGGGGGCTTAATGCATCTCGATAATGCGTAATACCAAGTAATTCATCAGTAATTAGGGATCCATAAAATCCACTTTGTCTAACAAGCAACTGGATAATAAGGTAGACTGGTCCTTTGACACACAGAAAATTGACCAATAGCGAAAAGTTTCGAACCAGGTCAGCCTGCGCAGGCTGACCTGGGTGGATACTTTTCCCAAATGTATTAAGTTCCGTTTTCACAGAGCATATGGCCCAATTATGTCGGGTGTCGCACTTTTTCCTCAGTTTAAGCTCAGCTGTTTTCGAAGAAAACATCGAGGTACATGTACATATATTGTCATATCCCTGACGTTTTCTGATTGTCTGTCGTCTTTGTGCAAAAGAAATGACATTTTTCGTATCTCTGTCATTTCTGAAGATATTTACTTTAAACTCTGACTAGTTGTTAACTATCAAAAGGATAACCCATACAGCAAGGGCAGGTAACCATCAAAATAATTTCTGACACAGTTATGGCCGCTTTTTTATTTAGAATTTCCACTGAAAAGCAATCTGTTTCTAAAAGCAGCTGCAACCGAGCCTTGACACCTGCATGCGGTGCTCTTGTTTTCTGTGAATTTCTTACCATATTGTTCACAGAAAAGCCATTATCACACGGCAAAATGTGAACATTTTACCATAGGACACTGAAACTCCATTGGTGTATTACGGGATAATGAAAATTTCATTTTCGGACACCATTACTATAAATAGCACATTGGCGACTGCCTCTATATCATATATTGTAAGTCTTATTATATACATTATAGAGGCAGTCGTCGATGCGCTATTTATAGTCACGGTGTTAATGAAGACTAGTTTTCTGTGATATACAGGCGATGCACTAATGTGCTATAAGTGTTCGAGCATCGACCGAGGAAAATTTTAGTGTTCCGTGATAGACCAATGGAGCACCATAGGCCTGTAATTTTACATACGGCTGAGTGTCGCAGGCTTTCATCTGGGGTTCTATGTCGCAGGAGGTACAGATGATATTTGGATTATATTTGGTTTCTCGAAAAGTAGTAAAGCTATTACTATAGCAAAAAACAAAAGTCCTGTTAAAACAGTTAGAATCCAGCTCGAGGTCGCTTTAACCCTTAGGCTGCTAAGTGCGACTCGGGGCGCTGTTTTTGCGGACAGTGTAGATCAAGATTAGACTGCACAAAATGTGCACTCTGATCTTTAATCTAAACTGTCCGATACGGTATTTTCTCTCCGGTGAAATAAACTATGAAGCTGCAATATTTGGGTTTTTGCTATTGAGTGGAAATTTTCGTTTCATCTATTTAGCAGGTTAAGGGTTAACGGCCTAATAACAGATCGATAAATCTACAGTTAGTACATGTATCACTTACTTATCAAACTCACCAGATTGTCACAATAATCGCTGCCAGAATAGCCAAGAGAAGGATAAGACCGACGACTGATCCGATGATTATAGGCGTTAAATCCGAGGATGTGTCCGCCTTACCGCCCTCCAGTTTGAACGTGCTCTGAAATCAGATAGAGGTTAGACGATTTCAGCCCACAGGTCTTTAACTCTTTTACCCAAGGACAGAATTTTGGACCTTTTTAAAATCCAAAGTATTTGTAGACGATAAATCAAACAGGGCTCAAATGGTTGAAATTGTCGTTGCACTTTGGTAATCAGCATTTTGTGCTTTTCCCACAATGTTTTCATAAGCCTTCTTCCTCAGGGATTCGGACTGTGTCGTGAAGGGTTAAGAAAAGAAAGATCAATTGCCCCGATACTAAGCTTTAACCGAGCGGATTCTTCTTCTCTATTTGACGTCTTATGGTGCTTGGCACAAATTCAGGTGATGAAGAGGACAGTGCAGATCAAGATTAGGCTGCAGACAATGTATTGTTTGATCTTGTTTGTACACCATCCGATAACGTATGTGGTATTTGGGGGGGAAAACATCTGTTTTACACGCAGGTTTGCTTTAATTTAATCTTTTAGTTTCCTTACAACCGGTAATGTCCATTAACTTTCACCCTGTATTAAAACGATTTCCGTTTGAACAAACAAGGATTTATACAGATTATTTTTGCTGGGTACAAAATCGCACCAAGGTATTTGTAGATAATTACCGTTTTGTAAATTTACACATAGCTCGTTACGATAAGCACAATATGGGTAAACTCTTTAACAAACAATTTTTTGTGTTTCATGACTTTGACTGGAACCAAGCCGTTAGAAAACATTATTAGAAAAGGAGAAAATGCTGGTAACTAGCATTTTCTCTTTTTCCCACAGCGTTTTCTACCGTATCAGTTACTGTCCTTTGAGCTACTTTAGACATGTTGTTTGCAAATGCATTGAATTTGGACTAGTCTAAAATTTTGTCTTGTGAATGGTAAAATATCAGCAGGGACGGTGTCTATACATATATAGAGTCCCTGACAGAGTCTCTGATATCAAGGACCTTCATGGTATTGAAAGTAGAGCAACAGGACATTAGAATTCTGATATTCACCGACAACTGTAAATATTGTCCTAATTCTGAATTCACGAATTTGCCATCTCAATGGCCTGGGGTATTTTGTATCAGCCAAGCAGACAATGTCTGAAGTTTAGGATGATAAAATATTTAGAACACTTGGTAACTTCGCCCTCTTTTTATCTAAATACCTGATTCAAGTTGTGCTTTATATTGACTGCAGTTGGTAACGTAAAAGCTGCAAAAACGGTACTCGTTCCAGAAGCGGGCTGTGTGTTCTTAGAATGGGAACCAGTTGTTGTCATATGACTGGACTTTCCTACCGTGCGACTTCCGGTACTCTGTGCCATAAAAGCTGAGACTATAGTGGACCTACTAGTCGCACTATGTCGTGTGGTACTGAAGCCGATAGAGCTTAATGTTCCTGGCTTTGTGGGGATGTTTGTAGTGGTAGTAGTAGTTATCAGTGTTTCACAAAATTTCCCTGTGAAAAATTGAATTGTTAGTTTTTGCCTGTAACGATGAATTACCGATATTCTTCCGGTGTTTTATCCTTTAAAGTATAGTCTGCATGACTACCCTGCCTCTGCAATGACTTTATCATAGACCAAAGCGTAAAACTGTCGACAAGTAAACGAAATTAAAATGGATTTATTTCATATTTTTCAGTCTTCTCTCTGTTGCTGGAAAATGACAGCAGATATATTTTTGATGCGAGCACTTTCCGATTTTATACAAGTCAGCGTCGCTCTGTGGAAATGGGTCAAATACATGCTCATAATGCATTATACCAAGCAAATTGTTGTATTTCATGCTTTCCGGTAGGATATCGAGAAATAGCGGTGAAAATATTTTTCGATATTACACGGGTACGACCAGTGAGAAAACCGACCACGGGGAGTTTGTACTGATTTTTATGGAAGTCTCGACAAAAAAAGGCGTTAGAAGCATGAAATAAATAGAATATTTGGTTTTTTTTTCGGTGAAAGATCGAAATTTATTTCATCTCGTGATGCGCCACTCGTGAAAATATTACCGATGATGTTCACTCGATAAAATAAATTTCGATCTTTCCCCGAAAAAACAAATATCCTCAATGTATTATGAATCCATTCTGTGTAAACACTATCTGAATCATAAAGTAGAATTGTCCTTTCACATATAGACAATCTACCAATGGCAAAAAATTTCGACCAAACTCAACCTGGGTGGACTGTCCAGGCTGACATAGGTCGATACGTTTTGCAGATGCATTAACCCTTTCCCAAACAACAAATTTTGGACTGGTCCAAATTGAAAGAGTTTGCAGACGACAGTTTTAAATTTGATGAAAATGGCAGAAGGTTATCAAAAAGGGTAGAAAACACTGTGGGAAAAGGAGAAATTGCTCGTTACGAGCAATTTCTCCTTTTCCCACAGTGTTTTCAAAAGATTTGTACTGCAGACACGTGAAAACCAGGGCTTGTTTGGGAAAGGGTTAAACTACCTTTTCACAGTTCACAACTCAAGTATAATACAGCTGAAACATTGTGGCAAACATTGAAATTGCTAATACAGATCTAAATTCATCCAGTGGTCGTAGAATTTTCTGGATTTCTTTTAACCCTTTACCGCACAATGCCGCCTTTTAACGACCCTGGGAAAGAAGCCTTTTGAAAACATTGTGGGAAAAAGGAGAAAATATTTTCTCCTTTTCCCACAAAGTTTTCTGCCCTATCAAAGAAAAAGTGCACCATTTGAGCCACAATGAAATTGTCGTCTGCAAAATGCTTTCGATTTAGACAAGGCTTAAATTTTGTCGTCTGGTAAAGGGTTAATCATTTTTTTAAGAAGCGGTCAACTGCAAGTTGAGATTGTCCTAATTTGTATATAATAAATAACGGGGTAAATGGCTTTTCGGGTTACAAGGATACATGGGGCGAGACACGGAACATTACTCGTGTTACGACAGGAAACATGAACCAACATCCTATAATTTAGACACATTTCCACAAACCTACTGCTATAGGGACATACATAAGAAAAAGAAACATCGATACAAACGGTAAAAAAAATGAAAAAGTTAATCAAATTTTATTTCACTTGTTGTCACATTTTTTTTTGTGATCTCTTCTGTCTCATTAAAATACATATTAGGTCATTCTTTGTCGTTCTTTGCTTCATGAATTTTTTAACTTTGGGAGAAAAGAGAATAAAAGAATTGGAAAATGAGTCAAAGTGGCGGCATCACAGACTATATTGACGCAAACCTCATACTCGTGCACCTTAACTCTTTACCAAACGACAAAACTTTAGATAGGTCCGAATTGAAAGCAGCAGACGACAAATCACTTGTGGCTCAACAATTGAAATTTGATTTGGAAAGAGTAGAAAACATTGCGGGAAATGGAGAAAATGCTGGTTACCAACATTTTCTCCTTTTCCCACAATGTTTTCAAAAGGCTTTTTTCTTCAGGGTCGTTAAAACCCGGGATTGTCTGGTAAAGGGTTTTAGACGGGAAACATATGATTGAAAAGAATTCTCTTCGATACTCTAATATCTCATTCGAACGACAGAAAAAAACATTATCAGAAAAGGAACGCCTGATTGCAAAATGAAGTCGCTTTTTTTCCTCACAATATTTTTTTTATATCTGTTTACTTCAGGTTGCATTTGTATGGTAATCGGTGAAATCTGCCTTCCTTTACCAGGAAATCGCACCGCAGGTTAGGGGTCGTAACAGTCGATTATGTATTCCGTCTAAAAATGAGCCATACTATGTGAAAAGGGAGCTTAATGCATTCGCAAAAAAATATCGATCCGGGTTAGCCAGCGCAGTCCGCGCAGGCTGACCCGGGTCTAAACTTGTTTGCTTTTGGTAAAAGTTCTGCATTTCAAAGGACAAAGCACGTCAAGATTTAGCCGGTTGTCAAACAAAATGTATTTTATCTCTTTACCAAACGACAAAATTTTAGACGCGTCCAGTTTGAAAGCATTTACAGACGACAAAATAAAGGTGATTCAAAAGTTGAAATTTGTTTTGGGAAGGGTAGAAAACATTGTGGGAAAAGGAGAAAATCTGGTAACAAGCATTTTCTCCTTTTCCCACAATGTTTTCAAAAGGCTTATTTCTCAGGGTCGTTAAAAGTCGGGATTGTGTGGTAAAGCGTTATGGGCCCATAGTTATGTGACGATCAGTTTGGTATCATACTTCACGGAGATGCATTAAATTTTCTCTTGCCTAAGCATGGCTCAGATCTTTTCCTATACGGAAAACTATTGCTAGGAAAACACTGTACAGTGAGCAACCTCTAATTCTTTTGTTCACCCTGTATACTCAGTAATATCTCTATTATTAATTAATTTCGTCTTTTAACGACCCCGAAGAAAAATGTTTCTTGAAAACACTGCGGGAAAAGGAGAAAATGCTGGTAACCAGCATTTTCTCCTTTTCCCACGGTGTTTTCTGTCCTTTCAAAAACAAACTATATCATTTTAGCCACACTTAATTTTATCGTATGATATTGCTTTCGATGCGGACTAGTCAAACGCGTTGTTGTCTAAACAAAGTGAAACGGATATGGGATGAATACAAGGATAATTCAAAGTATTCCATGGTCAATGCAGCGCTTCCGACACAGCGATAAATTGTACGTCTGGTATTGAGACAGGAAGGACGGGGGACGAAAAACATTAGCCCTGTTGTCTTGAACGGAATTTTGTTCTGCGTGACGTGGAGAGTACATTTTCATTTTCTTACTCTATCTGTGCTATGGGCAAATACAATATCTTTTGTCGTCGGCATGGACTATGATCAGACTACACAGGATGTTTCGTGCAGTCTGATCTTGTATTTACAAAGTCCATACAAGCAAATAAATACGTGCGCATCGCTTTGATAGTTCACATGCAAAATCCACAGTGACACTGCATTTGTGCTTTTTCAAGGGCATATGCCGGTAACATTTTAGAATATGCTTTTGACAGTTTCAAATCCACGCGACAAAAACACCGTAGAGACGACATACCTGTATATTCGATGGTACATAGGCATTCAGTTTGGTTGACTGCCCTGTCCACACACGTAGATCCATGAAGACAGGTTGTATTCTTGCATGTAAGATCAATCCTGTGTGTTGTACAATTCACCCCAGACCAACCTTAAAATAACAGAACAAAAAATCTGGAAGATCGTTGAAATAAAAATCAGCAAATACAAGATTGGACTACCAAAGCAGTCTATACATAGAGACTATAGCTTGTATACTCTTGTTACACGGCTGTTTTCGAAGGATTCCTTCAAATGTATAAAAGAAGGCAAACTTTATGAATTTTAGTTGACATTAAGTGAATTTAGGGATCCACGTAAAAGGAACATTGAGTCAGGGAAATCTTAAGTTCTAGGACAGACCTTTTGGAGGGCTTTAGGAAAGACAATCTGGCTGTAACCGAAAAAATGAGCCATGCTCTTTGAAAAGGGGGGGAGACTTAATGCATCTGCAAAAAGTATCGACCCAGGTCAGTCCGCGCAGGCTGACCTGTGTCTAAACTTTTTGCTTTGATCAGTTTTCTGAATGTCCAAGGACCAGTCTGCTTCACGATTCAGTCGGTTTTTAGGCGCAATGTATATTATGGATCCATAATTATGATGACTTGCTTGGTATAATGCTTCACGGAAATGCATTAAGCCCCCTTTTGTGGAAATAAGCATACGGCAATGGATGGTGAAGATCCATAATCAGACAGCAAAATTCTGTGAAATATGATCTAGATCGACCCTGTCAGCATAAGCCTTGCCTGCCGAAACAATATTATTTATCTCGAACTATCTAATGTATCTAAAGATAAGCCGTGCTCTGGCAAAAGGGTGTTTAATGCATCACCGTAATGCATTATATCGAGAAAGTCATCACAATATAATGAATCCATAAAATTCATTTTGTCCAACAAACGACTGATTCCTGAAGTGTAATGGTCCTAGGACATGCAGAAAAATTAAAAAAAAAAAAGCAAAAAGTTTCGACTTGGCCGGCTTACATGATACTTTTTGCTTTAAACACCTTTTAGCAGAGCATGGCTCAAATTATAATCATGGCATCAGTTTGAGGCCACAATGAGTGGCAATATCAACAGAGCTTTAATTCTTTCGCATCCGAGGACAACTTACATGAACAACTTTTGCAGACGGTGCAGATTAAGATTAGACTGCACAAAATGCGCTTTCTGATGTTGGGCCAAAAACATTTACTGCCACCCTTATCCTGCTAAACAAGTGAAATGAAATTTTCAAATCGGTAGTAAAAACCCGAATAATGCTATTTCGAACTTATTTTTAGGAAGTAAATTTCTCCTTATCGGGCAGTGTAGATCCAAGATCAGACTGCACATTCTGTGCAGTCTGATCTTGATCTACACCGTCCGCAAAAGGTCAGTGAGTCGGGCTTAGCAGTCTAGGAGTAAACTCTTCACCAAATGACACTTTGGACTTGTCTAAATCGAAAGCATTTGTGTAATATTTGGTTCACACTGTGGGGTTTGCCTTAGAAACAGGTAGAAAACATTACAGGAAAAGGAGAAAACGCTGGTTTCCAGCGTCTTCTCCTGTTCCCACGATGTTTTTAAAGTTCTTCTTATTCAAGGCGGTTTAAATTTGGGATTGCCTGCTAAAGAGTTAAAGTGCAGCGGATCTCGAATTTTTGACCATTAAAAATTCGAATTTCTTCAACTGACAGGAAAAAGAATTAAACGACAAATTTGCAATCAAAAGGGAAATAAGGTTCATCTCCTGGGAAGATAATTATCGGGGGTGGGGGGTATTTGATGATGGATTATAATTGTAAGACAGAAAACTGGAGCAAGACACTTCGTTCTGTTTCCGCTTCATTATTTCCGTTCTTCCTCTCTAAAGATCCGTTTTGTCTTACCTAACCGAGCCATTTATCATTTTTAGCTTTATTAATCCTTAACTAAACTTTTAGAAAGCTGACTTTTGTAAATAGCGTAAAAACAAAAGGAAAATGCACAGTAATCACGATTTTCTCATTTTCCAAGATTGTTTTCTACCCTTTCGCAGACATTAATTTTTTGTGCCATAGTTTTCTTCCTCGCATGCAATTCCCTTCAGTGTGGATCAGTGTATATAGTGTAACAAAGAGCCAAAGGGTGGTTCCGTCCACACACTCCTATCACATGTATATACAGTCTGTCGGTGTGTTCAGGCGAGATCGGTAGATTCAAATAGTTGACTATTGGATATGGATGTACAGTTGAGGTGTTAACACTTAAACTGCTAAGTAAGTTAACTGAAACTTTTAAATCGATCGTAAAAACACAAATGTTTCCATTGCAAAATTATTTTCAGGGGTAAAATACCTCCATATTGGCTCGTTCTGTGCAGTCTGATCTCGATTTATACGGTCAGCAAAAGGTCCACATAGTTCTTTTTAGGTGAAAAATATCCCCATATCGCTCAGTGTAGATCCAAGATCTGATCTTGATCTATACTGTCAGCAAAGGTACAAAATGTTATTTTTAGGGGAAATTATCTTATCGGAAGTGTAGATCCCAGATCAGACTGTACGTTCTGTGCAGTCTGATCTTGATCTATATTGTACGTAAAAGGTCCACAAAGTTGTTTTTAGGGGAAAAAATAACTCCATATCGGATAGTGTAGATCCAAGATCAGACTGCAGGTTCTGTGTGTACACATATTGTGTGGTCTGATCTTGATCTCTACTACAAAAGGTCCTTGAGTCGAGCTTAGTAGCCTAATGGTTACGGTAAATAAAGAAAAAAATGTTCGATTAGCGCTCTAGGAAAAAGAAGCTGAACCTCCAACCCCGTGAATGTGCACTGCATAGGGACGCTTCTTACGGACATGAAAGTTCGCAACAAATGCATAGCTAAAATACAAACCGCTCCGCCTGGGATTCGAACCCGTGCGGCAAATATCCTCGTTTATTAAGGTTTAAAAGACCAATACACTAACCCCTGAGCTAAAGAGAAGTCTCCATAACGCAGTTGTCAGGTATTGATTTTTATACGGGAATAAGCTATGCTGTAAGGAAGGAGTGATCTCCCGTAACATACCCCAAGTCATCATTTTTGATGACGGAAAGCCCTATTAGGCAGTAAGTCTATTACTTAGACAACAAACGGCGCAAAGGCCAATAACGAGCAATTTTATAGACAACAAATGGCTCAAGGGCCAATATCGGAAGAGCCCCCATCTTACGAACATGAAAGTTCACAACAAATGCATAGCTAAAATACAAACCGTCCCGCCTGAGATTCGAACCCCCGTGCGGCAAATATCCTCGTTTATTAAGGTTTAAAAGACCAATACACTAACCTCGAGCTAAAGAGAATTCTTCCTAATGCAGTTGTCAGGTCTTGATTTTATACGGGCAAAAGCTATGCTGTAAGGAAGGAGTGATCTCCCGTAACCACGCTCCATATGATTGTGGCATGTAAAACAAAAAGATAATCAAAGTACTGAAAGTACTGACAGACTAGCGTCCAGACCAAAATTGTATCGTCTGGTAATAAGTTAAACTTATACCATTAACAGGGAAAAAAAAAAAAATCTTACCAGGTTCACAGACACGACGTCCATACTGATTACAAGTGTACTGTCCGGATACAGGTCGACAGTATATGTCGCAGTAACCGTAGTAATAGTTGTTGCATTTTATCTTGTATTCAAACTTGATTCTGAAAGGATGTAGAAATAGAATACCTAAAAGAAATAATACTACAAGATCGTAGGGACTGTAGAAATACGTGTTGCATTTTATCTTGTATTCAAACTTAATTCTGAAAGGACATTGCAACAAAATATCTGAAAGCGAGAATATTTCAACATCCAAACCACTAGAGGGACTGGAAAATCTAGGCGTCGAAGTACGCATGCTCGAGTACTTTATGAAAATTCAAATACGCATGCGCGTCTAATTGGCAAAGGATTTGTATAGCAAATCCGCTTACTGTGACCGTTCTGACCGGAACCAAATACATCATGCGTAACGACGCATGCGCGCTCATACTGTACTGTGATATCGGTTTGACCTGAACTAAATATACTGTCGTTCACGCTTGCGCCCATTCTACTTTCAGTTTTAACTAATACACCTCAACCTCGCCTTTGTCAGTACCGTATATACTGTCCTACACCTGTAGACGCATGCGCGCTCATACTGTACTGTGATATCGGTTTGACCTGAACTAGATATACTGTCGTTCACGCTTGCACCCATTCTACTTTCAGTTTTAACTAATACACCTCAACCTCGCCTTTGTCAGTGCCGTATATACTGTCCTACACCTGTAGAAATCTAATACAAGCATAACACTGCGTAAGATCGACGGATCAATTTACCACTCATTAAACAGTAACAGAATAACACTTACTGCGCGGACCTCTCGGCAAAACAATTTTGACTTTCCCTGCCCTTGGTAACCCCATTTTAAATCGATTGCACATGTGTTGCATGTGACGTTATTTCTTTATTACAACATATTACAGCTTCGTGCTACTCCACAAATCCGCTTACCAGGACTTTGGGTCCTTTGATTTAAAGAAGACGCCATATTGTATTGTAAAATCGGAAGCTGGACGAGGAAAGTTTTTGACACAGAACAGAGTCTGAAACACAATACAAAATGAATGATAAGCACCTTTTATTTACTTGTACCAAGATCCGACAACATAAGGGGCCGAATTTACCAAAAGTTGCAAATCTCTAAAGTACAAAAACTAGCCATTTGATTGGCTGAGACAGAACGTTTGGTAAAGAGTTAAACACACACCTTGTGGTATTATAATACAACTGTGAACATCATCAGTAAGATGAGATGTTGACATGAAGTTAAAGATACATTTATACTCGTTTTCTGCCAGTTTTTATCTTCATGGTTTTTTTTCCAAATTATATTCGTTCTTGTATCTTAAAACCAAATGGTGCTCCTGACGGTTGCAAGGTTGCATAGTTTACGACCGATAGAAAATGCACTTCATTTTCTGGAGGCCATCAAAGAAATCACGGTTGTGACTTATCCGGTTTTAAATAGAAGATTTCCGTTGTATACATGTATTTATCCCTTACACCGTAAATATCGGTAATTTATCTCTGTTTACACAGCTGACTAAATTCTGAACCAATCCACAGTCTATCAATTTTCAACAGCGTTTTTAATTCTCTCTGGCTGTAGGGATTTATCGTTAACAAGGAATGACAGGTCATTGATGATTGACTAATTGGATAGAAACTTACTATATGAGCCATGCTCTGGCAAAAGGGGGGCTTAATTCATCTGCGTGATGCACTATACGAAGCGAGTCATCACAGTATAATAGGTCCATAAAAACCATAAACAATTTTTGTCAAACAACGGAACGAATCGTGTGGTACGCTGGCCTTTTGACATGCAGAAAATTTTCCAAAAGCAAAAGGTCTCGGCCCAAGTCAGCTTGCGCAGTCCGAGCAGGCTGACCTGGGTCGATACTTTTTGCAAATGCATTAAACCCCTTTTTCACTGAACATGGCTCATATCTTTCAACAAATACCTGCATTCCAGCATCACAAATGTCACAAACTGATCTTTTCTATCTGTATCTATAGACAACCATTCTCTTTTCGAGGCAAGGGAAAGTATCCAGTTATTTAAACGCTATCTGGCGGTTTCAGCCAAACGATCCAAGGTCAAACTGTAACTTCTAAGCAGTGTGACCTTTACCTAGACTATCCGCAATAGCAATCTAAATTGTGATTGACATCTTGAGGTTATGATGACATTAATAAATGCTACAATTATAGTTTGAGAAAGAGGCATTCAAGATCAGACTACAAGTATTGTACAGCCTGTTCTTGATCTACAGTGTCCGCATAAGCAATTAAATCCGGATACAACGCTACCAGAGTAAATGAGCATGTTTTTTTTTTTTCATTTTCCACGGTATTTCCATAGATGCGTGATAACCCCCACAGATAAAGTATAGGGTTAATTCTAAACCTGTCCAAATTAAAAGCATTTGCAGACGATAAATCATATGTGACTCGCACGTCGAGATTTGCCTTGCAAGGAAAGAAGACATTGTGGAAAAAGGAGAAAATGCTGGTTACCAGCATTTTCTCTTTTTACCACAACGTTTTCAAGAAGCTTCTTCTCAAGGGCCGTTATGACACGGTATTGTATGACAAAGGGTTAACTCTAAACCACACAATCCGAGTTTTACCGACCTTGAGGAAGGAGGCTTTTGAAAACACCGTGGGAAAAGGCGAAAATGCTGGTAACCAGCATTTTCTCTTTTCCCCACAATGTTTTCATCCTTCAATAGGTGTATTTCAGTTTTTGAGCCACGTTTAATTTGTTGTTTGCAAAGGCTTACAATTTGATCAAGTCTAAAATTTTGTGGTTTGGTATTTAGACAGTTAAGAAAGTCGCAGCTACTTTATAAACTTGACATTTGATTGATGTCAAGTATTTTTTTCAAGATTCTCTTATTAAGTTTTGTCAGATTTTGATCCCATGGAGAGTTCATTCTGTCAGAGAATTTCTAGAATGAAAAAAAAAAAACATTCGCCCTTTATATGCCAAGTAGATAAAGGAAATGTTTTCATTCCAAAGAAAAAGTCCAGGACATTGCGATTTTAAGACTGTTTTGGTCGTGATATATCGCAAACTAAACCATGTTCTTTATCCAAGATCAGCCTGAATAAGCTTGGCCGTCTGATCTTGGTCTACAATGCTTTCAAGAAAACTAAATCTATGATTTGTATCCAAAGCACATGACATTTTTAGGGTTTAGAGGCTTAAAATTCTATCCATAGTTATTCTAGCTTGGGGCCTTTCTGGTAAGACCTTTGCCTCAATTGCAATATGACACATCGAATGCTCAAAAGATATCACTGGCTAGTGTCCTGGGTGTGTTTTATGTGCGGTCGTACGGTTATGAAAATCTAATTTTCCTGCGACAAAAAGTAAGCCGCTTTTTATATCTGATGAAGCAGTTCTTACAGTTACCCTATGTGGTTCAATATGTTCTGTATATGTTTAATACATGTAAACTACATCTTCAGTTGTTTGATAGAGACTATGGTATATCTTTGAGCATGCGCATTATGTATGTAGCGTTCGTTTGCTAGACAACTCTCTTTAGTTCTTGTATTAAAGTTTCTGTAGAAATACTAAAATATTTTGCACCGGCAAGTTTAGATGTAATGTCATCTAGCGTCGGTATCTGAAAATGTGGCCTGCGAATTGCTTCGTTAAAAGCTTTTGGATCAAGGCAAATTCTCAGTTTGCCAGTTTTTGGCTTTTCCACTACGACTATAGAATTTACCCAGTCCGTTGGTTCTGTCAGGCGTCGAGAGCATGCGCATTATGTATGTAGCGTTCGTCTGCTGGACAACTTTCTTTAGTTCTTGTATTAAAGTTTCTGTAGTAAGCACGCTTGTGTTACTTCAGTTATTCTCAATAGAGAACCGTTGCAGATACATTACAAGACTCAAACACAAACACAACACAATATATGCCCTTAAAAACTTCAGCCAACTGATAATCGTACGGCAAACGGGCGTACTATCGTTGCTAAAATGCATTCTGGTTCCCTTCTCGCCATAACACCGAGTTTTCCCAAGGTCTTTGATAAATGTTACCGAAATTCAGTCTTTCGGCGCAGAATATGTAAACTCCGCCTCTTCCGACGGCTGAAAATGCAATCCACTGTTTAACCCTTTACCACACATCCCGAGTCTTAACGACCCTCATAAATAAGACTTTTGAAAACATCGTGGGAAAAGGAGAAAATGTTGGTAGCCAGCATTTTCTCCTTTTCCCACTATGTTTTCTAACCTTTCAGAAACAAGAGAAATCATTTGAGCCAGATTTCATTTGTCGTCTGTAAACTCTTTCAATTTCAACCATTCCAAAATTTTGTCATTTGGTAAAGAGTTAAACCTCGAAATTCTTTTTTATCTTATAGGCTTGACTAAAAAAACGGACAACATAGAGCAAAGGCCAATCTGCACATTCTGTGCAGTCTAATCGTGATGTAAGCCGTTCATAACAGCCCTTGTTTCGTCTTTGGTGCCGAAAGCAACTCATAACTAGATATTATTTCTTGAACCCTTTCTAAGCCATTTTCGAAAACATAAGCTTTTTTACCGGATGTTCTATAGTTTCGAGGCTTTTCAGTAACAATCTCACACAGTTAACAAAAGGTGGTCAAGTTCTAACACCAAAAATTTAGACACGAAATCCCAATTATGTCGTCATGGCTCGACTCTATGTTGAAATGTTGAGTTTTAAACATCCTTATATTCACAGAACAGCCTTCTGGGTTTGGTCTGCTCTTGCCCACTTTTGTGCCTCTTTGAGGGTTCCCATCCTACGATGTTTGAACAGTTACTTTTAGCTCATCGATAAATATGATATAAAACGGAATTTTGGAAGTCAAATTTCTCACGGCTATGATTTTTTGTGGACCCAGAGAGTAGCTTTGGACCTGACGATAGATTTACCAAAGCGAAAGAACGGACGAGTCATAAATCTTTTGAAAAGATAAGATTGGTGTAGTTTTACACTCACTCAGCACTGGGTCCGGTCATTGTTCTCACTGTATAGGTCGGGCTACTGGCAAAGCTGGACGGCTCTCCTTGACCGACGTGAAAACTAATTTCATCAATTAGCGGAGTAGAAGGTAACGGTACTGGTATGCTGGCATTCTTGTTAAACACACGGAGTACAAGGTAGTATGTTTGCTAGAGAGTAATAAACATGATATTTAGAATTCATTAATGCCGAAAACGGATCGTATTTTTTTGTCGTTTATTTTCTGAGTTACTGTCATCTGTGCGACAAGAAAAAGAATCGGAATCACGCCGAAAATAGTTATCAGTCAACTTTGTGCACCAGCTCCGTATACATTAGGCAGAACAAATGTTCAGAATTTGGTCTGATCCTTAACCAAATAATTCCTAATTTTGACGACCCCGAGGAGGAATGCTTTTGAAAACTTTGGGGGAAGAGAAAAAAATGCTGGTAACCGGCATTTTCTCCCTTTCCCGAAATTTTCTACAATTTATCGGCAAATCTCATCATTTGAACTACATTTAACATATTGTCTGCAAATACTTTGAATTTGGACAAGTCTTAAACTTTGTGATCTGGTAAAGAGTTAACCCTTAGGCTGCTAAATGTCACTCACGGACCATTTGCGGACGGTGTAGATCAAGATCTAACTGCACAAAACGTGCGATCTGATCTTGGATCTACACTGTCTGATAAGGAGATATCTCTCCCCCAAAAATAACTTTAGGGTTTTTAACTATCGACTTGAAGGTATCATTTAACTTATTCTGCAGGATAAGGGTTAATTTTCCCTGAAGTCATTTTTTTCTGTAATTGCTGCAGTAATTGTGATTCCAGTGTTTAGATCTTTAAGTCAATGATTGACTTTATTTTTTCTTCTTAATTTTCTGCTAACGAGTCTCGGAGTGCTTAATATTCCGCAATACTCGTCAGAGATCATGATTATTCCTGTAAACATAGGCACCATATAGTAGTAGAACAATAAAAAGGCATATGAAAATGGTATAGTTGACCCATACTTGTTTGAACCTGTAAAACAAGAGGGCCATGATGGCCCTGGATCGCTCACCTGAGTAGAGTGCCTTAAAGGTATTTCTTTAATTTGACCAAGTGACCTAGTTTATGACCCCAGGTGACCCAAATTCAAACTCATATTTCACGAAGACAAACATTCTGACCAATTTTCAAGTCAATTGAGCAAAGAATGTGGCCTCTAGGGTGCCCTAAAGGTATTTCTTTAATTTGACCTAGTGACCTAGATTATGACCCCAGGTGACCCAAATTTGAACTGGTCTCGGACTTTATCAAAAGAAAGATTCTAACCAATTTTCAAATCAACTGAATAATAAATGTGGCCTCTAGAGTGCCCACTAGGTATTTCTTTAATTTGACCCAGTGACCTAGTTTATGACCCCAGTTGACCAAAACTCAGACTCATGTGAGATTTTATAAAGACAAACATTCTGACCAATTTTCAAGGCAATTGAGCAAATAATGTGGCCTCTAGAGTGCCCACAAGGTATTTCTTTAATTTGATCTAGGACCTAGTTTATAGTTCCAGGTGACCCAAATCCAAACTCATCTGATATTTCATCATGACAAACATTCTGGCCAAATTTCAGGTCATTTGAGCTATAAATGTGGCCTTCAGAGTGCAAACAAGGTATTTCTTTTATTTGACCCAGTGACCTAGTTTATGACCCCAGTTGACCCAAATTCAGACTTATGTGAGATTTTATAAAGACAAACTTTCTAACCAATTTCAAAGCAGTTGAGCACACAATGTGGCCTCGAGAGTGCCAACAAGGTATTTCTTTTATTTACCCTAGTGACCTAGTTTATGACCCAAGATGACCCAATTTTGAACTCAATGAACTCGTTGTGCTTAGAAAGGCAAACAAACTTAGAAGAGAATCACTACATACCAAATATCAAAGCTCTACGCCTTCCAGGTTAAAAGAAGAATTTTAAAGTTTTCCTTCTTTGTTCCTATGTTCGAACTTGTGATCCCCGGGGCTGGGCCAGTTTTGACCCAAGCAGCATCCTTGGAACAAACTTCGTAGAGGTCCACTAGGAGATACTACATACCAAATATCAAAGCTCTACACCTTTCCGTTTAAGAGAAAAAGAAATTTAAAGTTTTCCTTCTTTGTTCACATGTTCGAACTTGTGACCCCGGGGCTGGGCCAGTTTTGACCCCAGGGGAATCATATGAACAAACTTGGTAGAGGTCCACTCTGAGATGCAACATACCAAATATCAAAGCTCCACGCCTTTTGGTTTCAGAAAAGAACAATTTTAAAGTTTTCCTTCTTTGTTCCTATGTTCGAACTTGTGACCCCGGGGCAGGGCCAGTTTTGACCCTAGGGGCATCATATGAACAAACTTGGTAGAAGTCCACTAGGAGATGCTACATACCAAATATCAAAGCTCTACGCCTTGCAGTTTCAGAGAAGATTATTTTTAAAGTTTTCCCTCTTTGTTCCTATGTTCGAACTTGTGACCCCTGGGGTAGGGCCAGTTTTGACCCCAAGGGCATCATATGAACAAATTTGCTAGAGGTCCACTAGGAGATGCTACATACCAAATATCAAAGCTCTATGCCTTCTATTTTCAGAGAAGAAGATTTTCAAAGTTTTCCTTCTTTGTTCCTATGTTCGAACTTGTGACCCCCGGGGCGGGGCCAGTTTTGATCCCAGGGGCATCATATGAACAAACTTGGTAGAGGTCTTTAGGAGATGCTACATACCAAATATCAAAGCTCTGCGCCTTCTAGTTTCAGAGAAGAAGATTTTCAAAGATTTTGCTTCCCCCCCCCCCTTTTTGTTGCCATGGCAACCAGAGTTAAGGGTGGAATTCAATTCTTTGAACAACTTTGGTAGAGCTTCACCCAAGGAACATCCCTGCCAAGTTTCATCAAGATTGGCCCAGTGGTTTAGGAGAAGAAGATGTTTAAAGAAATTGTTGACGGACGACGGACGACAGACGACGGACGCCGGACATAGGGCGATCACAATAGCTCACCTTGAGCACGTTGTGCTCAGGTGAGCTAATAAGAAAAAGCGTTGAACTCACATGTGTACAATTACAAGCTCCAAGACATATATGAAAGAGAAATCGATACTTACATTGAACTGACTAAAGCTGAAGTTGAACGCAATTCCCATAGAGCCGAAATCTATATGGTTCGTGTTGTTATATTGTTTGGTCCCTTGTTTGTTTGTTACAGGTGTTCTTATAATAATAATAATAAGATAGAAAATAAATTTTAATGCCATAGTAGGGAATGTTATTTGACTTTTGTTGCTGACTTTCCTTGGCACGCTCCGTAGATGATTGTTGTCACCGGCTATAAGGATACAAACTATAGAAGAAGTCGGTGGAGGCGATTATGGTCAGACTTGTAATTGGCCAAAAATGTCTAAACGGCAGCAGATAAACTAAGTTAAGGCTTTTATTGCAGTTGATGTAAGTCACACAACACTATGGTTGTAGACGAGTGTCTGTCATATTCCCTTATTATTTTCTTTTACATCTTGTCACATGTGATGGCAACAGCAAGATAACTATCAAACTTGGATCAGGTCAGATTAAATACTAGAAGTACTATACATTATTTTGTCTGTGTGAGCTTAAAACACCATTAAAGCAACGAAGGCTATATATCATTAGTGTTAGTTGACCCTAAATCATGAAGAACCAGTTCTAAACAAATTAAATAGATCTATTAAATAAGCGGTAAGAATTCTTCTTTAAAAAAGGGTCGAAAAGAAGCTGTTATCGTAAAACTTTTGTATTTCATGCTTTTAAAACATAATTATTTTTGTTGTAGAATCAATCTAGTACACAAAATATCACCGGACAAAACCCAGTGAGAATATCTCAATAAAATAATTATTTCTCTCTGCTACCGTTAGGCTTTGGCTAAGCCAGTAAAGTTAGAGGTCGGATAAAGTGTATATTTGACTCACCCCAACTGGTTCTGAAAAGCTAACCACATTTCTATGTAGGGGTCGCAAACATCACAGCTGCTGTTTGTTGTGACGTCACAACACAAGCTAGATAGGCTGCCATTGTTGATAAAATTGTAGGATACCAGTCGTACTTCCACAGTCCCTCCACAATGGACAGTCTGACAGAATAAAGCAATAAGGATTACATCTGAATTTCTGGCTGGTAAAAGTCTCCTATTTCTGGTAACTCTCTAAATCAGACTGTCATTTGTCCATGAAAGGATCACATTTATCAACATTTAGATCGGGACCCGGATTCGCGAAAAAAGCTTAAGTCTCTTATTTCGCTCAAGTCTGCTAACGGACCCCATTTCCGACTTAAGTTAAGTTTGTTACTTGAGGTCCATTTTACTAGCATTTACAGACTTAAGAAACATTCTCGAAACCTAACATGACACAGTTCACACTCAACTCAGCAAAATGATGGATTTAAATCAGTTAAAATAACTTAAGTCCATTATTTTGCTGAGAGTGTGAAACGTTGCGTCAGTTTAGGATATGAGGATGTTTCTAAAGTCTGTTAATGTAAGTGAAGTGCGTCTGTTATAACGAAGTCAACTTAACCCTTTACCACACAGTCCCGACCTTTAACGACCCTGAGAAAGAAGCCTTTTGAAAACATTGTGGGAAAAGGAGAAAAAGCTTTTCAACCGAAAAGAAAGGCAAACATTTAACGAGTCTTTAGTTATTTCCGGTGAAGGCTCTGACACTGGCAGACTTGAAAAAATTTCAAGAGATTGTGATTGTAAACTACTTGAACCTGGGTCAGTGTTCACCAGCCATTCATAAGAACGTTCTTAGTCTTTCTCTAGGATTTTCTGAATTTGAAAGTGACACTACTTCTGATTGGCTAAACCTTGATAACTAATTCTTAATAGCCACTTTTTTTAACATTCGACCGAATCATGAGGTAGACTGGTCCTTGGACATAAGGAAAATTGATCTATTGTGCAAAATTTCGGCCCAGGTCAGCTTTCGCGGTGTGCCCAGGCTGACATTGGTCGATAATTTTCACAGATGCATTAAGCCATTAAGCCCCCTTTTCACATAGCATGGTTCATAATTAGAATTTTTTTTCAGAATTAGACAAAAAATATTCTTAAGAACGGTTGGAAACGGACCTTGGTTATTTGTAATCGTTTAATTCCTGTAGATAGTTTTTCGTCTATAAAAACAAAGCCCATTTTTTGCAATTATTAAGGTAAAACAGTAAATACACCTATTGCTGAACAGACGGTGGAGTTTTAAGACTGAATCATTTCTGAAGTCAAATATTATTTATAGCATTTCTTCTACCAGTTCTTTTTCAAACGACAATCCTTTTATGGCCTGAGACTTGTATTCTATTTACAGTAACACAACGACCAAGTTCCCTGGGCACTTGATCATGTGGGATTGAATTTACTGAACTTTAACCTGATACTGCCAACTGAAATCAAGTAAGATTGTTCAGTCAAAGCCAAAAAAAAAAAAGGAAACATCATAATTCTAAAGCTCATCTTTGCCTGAAAAATATTTCGGCATCGGACGATGTAAATTCTGTGTATTCTGATTTGACAGACTCTGTCAATAAGATACATGAGGCAGCTAGTCCTGCAAAATAGTTAGAATGGTAAGTGAATGCGGGCCCAGATGTCCTGTGGTCTGAACAAGTACAGTTGTGGGTTCAAGAACAGGATAAACATCATACGAAATCTCTAACAGACTAACGCTCCAGCCTTGTGGCGCCCCACCAAAAACGAGAAATATATAAATGCCTTGTTGTAGTGGAAAAAACACCGATTTATCTATTTAAAAGATTTCTTTTGTGTGTGAGCAGCCAGGAAATCGGGCAGTATGGATATCAGATCAGCACATTCTTTCCAGTCTAGCCATAATATATATTACCTGTTGCCCCACCCACCCCCGAGAACAAAAAGGTATGGCATGAAATTAACGTTTTCAGACCCCAGTAAATAATTACCCGTGTAATCTATACCAAGATTAGAATAAGCCTACTGAATCTCGGACCTAGCCGTTTCTGAGTTTATAAAAATAATAATGGTAGTTCTACACAAACTTTTCAAAATGTTTCAGATAAGGGAAAATTTAATCATTCCATCCACCAGTCTGTTTGTATGTGTATTTCGAAGCCGTCTGCTGCATATTTGTTTCACAATCAAAAGAACGTAAATTCATACGTTCTTCAATTATATATGTGCATGAATTTTCATTTGATAAATTGATCAGACATTCATAAATATAAGTGAAAAAAAAAAAAAAAAAAATGAATTACAATTCCTACGATTTGATTTTGAATAAGACAACTAACCTGGGTTACTTCCGCAAATCAGATCAAAGTAAATTAGATTAATCGATAGTAGTTTTCTGGTTTATTATGCCATTGTTACATGTATGCTATGTTGTACTTTGTATGTAATGATGAACTGCTATGTAGTTCATTGATTGATTGATTGATTTTATGGTGTTTAACGCCGTTTACAACATTATTTCGGTTATATCGCGGCGGCAAGTGCAACTATCCATGCTTTCCTGGAGTTTCTTTTACCAGTACTACGCACAATATTCTTTCCAAGCCACTGGCTGCTTTCCCACATAACCATCGTCGAAACAATGTTCAGCGGTGAGAGAGGAATGAATCCTGTCGCAATAACTATCATCAATCCTCGGAAAGAAATTGGCCGAGCCGGGGATCGAACCAGCGACCTCCTGTTCTCAAGTCCTGTACGCTACCGACTGAGCGCTATGTAGTTCAAGCAATAAAATGTTCTGTTCTGTAATATATAAAGTTACCCACGGCTTCGCGTGTACCATTTACATAACTGTTACAAATTTAGGTAACTGAATCAATTAGAGCCCAAGTAGAATTGTGCTCAGTTATTGAGAAAACTCTATGGATTGAACATAATAGTTATGAACAAAATGAATAAGGTATGCGAATTTTCTCTCTGTAATTACGGAAAACGGACCTATTTAATCTAAAGACTCCGCTACCGCTTAACTCTTTACCGAGCGGAGAAAATTTAGATTTGTCCAGATTTTAAAAGCATTTGCAGCTGACTAATAAACTGCAGCTCAAATGAAAATACTTGACTTCGAAAGAACGGAAAACATTATGGGAAAAGGAGAAAATGCTGGTTTCCAGCATTTGCTCCTTTTCCCACAATGTTTTCAAAAGCGTTTTTATGTCAGAGTCGTTAAAACTAGGGATTGTTTCTTAGAAGGTTAACAGAGATACTTCCACAATGCAAGTGCTGAATGATGAATCAGTTTTTCCCCGAACCCCTAGAGCTAAGTATCTAAAATAGATAACTACAGTGGGCAATAATGATAAGTACGGGCTTTCCTGTAGATTTGAATACTATTTTGGCTGAATATCTCACAGACTGTTCTTTCGCACAGTCTGATCACCATTTACAATGTTTGCAAATGCAAATGAGCCATTCTCTTGAAAAGCGGGGCTTAATGCATCTCCTTGAAGCATTACACCCATCAAGCCATCACATAATTATGGATCCAATAGCCTTGCGACTTTAAAAAAGATGACTTATCATGAGGTAAAATGGTCCTTGGGCATACAGAAAATTGATGAATAGCGAAAAGTTTCGGCCCAGGTCAGCCTGCGCGGACTGCGCAGGCTGACCTGAGTCGATACGTTTCGCAGATGCCTTTTCACAGAGCATGACTCATTTGATAAAAGGGATAATTGATCTGTGCTCTAGAAAATTATCCCCTTCGGCAGTTTTCTTCATCAGCCACAATGCTTTAAAAACCAAATTGCTAACACCCTGTCATCAGAGCGCGTCTGTTACAAGGAAAGGTTAAGATTTCTTTTAAACATCGTCAAGCCATTCGCGTCCATAGTTGTATACTGCGAAGAGTATAAAGCAAGATCAACCTGCACATACGTGCAGTCTGATTCAGCTCTACACTCTTTGCTGCTCTCTCTGTAGGACCTAGTTTTGGTCATATATAACCTATCCGATATCCATAAATTTAACGAAATATATTTTTATAATAGTCAAAATGTTATAATCTGCAGAATATAAGGGTTAATATCAATATAACGAGTCCTTGGCATTACACTTGAAATTAATGAGGACTCAATCATGCTAATAAATACTTGAGATGCAAAAAAAAGACAAACATTTTTATCTCCTTACCAAACGACTGAATCTTAGATTCATCCAAAGTGAAAGCATTTGCAGACGACAAATTAAATGTGGCTCCAATGACTAAAATTTTTCTATGAAAGATAAGAAAACATTGTAGGAGATGGAGAAAATGGTGCTTACCAGCATGTTCTCCTTTTCCTGCAATATTTTCAAAAGGCTTCTTCCCAAAGGTCGTTAAAATTCGGGACTGTGTGGTAAAGGGATAAGTATGTAAAAGACAGAGAATTATATAAAATTCGTGCCTGTTTTGGTCTGAGTACGCCGTAAAACTAAAAGTTAGCATGTAACCAAGATCCGACTGCACGACCTGTTTTGTCTAATTTTGATCTACACTGCTCACAGGAACTACATAGTGTGGTGTCCGTAGTCGTGAGGTAGAGCGTCGGCCTCGTAAGGATGAGGTCCCGTGTTCGATAGCCAGGAGTGGGTGTCGACTTTTGGATTGTTCATTGGCCCACACATTCGGCGCGAGTAGTTCCCAGGAAGCAGAATCGAGAGAGTTTAGTATAAATTGTAAGAACTTGTTTCTCAATCTAAGTAAAATAAATGAGCCGTGCTCTGTGAAAGGGGGTTTAATGCATCTGCGAAAAGTATCGACAAGATCAGTCTGCGCAGTCTGCACAGGCTGACCTGGGTCGAAACTTTTGGTCAATTTTTAGATGTCCAAGAACAGGACTACCCCTACCCCATCATTCAGTTGGTTATCAAACAAAATAGATTTTATGGATCCCTAATTATGTGATAACTTTCTTGGTACCATGCATCGCGGAGATGCATTAAGGCCCATTTTCACAGAGCTTGGCTCAAATGTTTAGACTAACTACATAGATTTGTCCTTTAAATGCTAAAATGACATACATGGTGTTTCCTATGATATGATACATTTTCAAGTATGCCTAAGGTATTTTGTTTATAAAGGTAACACAATAGAATTTATACCATTTAATAAACTTAAGAATACAGATTTATGACATACCCAGAATGTAAAGTGACATTCAACAATAAAAGCGGCTAGCGCCTTTCAAAACGTACATTGATTTACATCAAATGTTCAAATTGACGTCCATCTTGACGTCGCAGTGCATTCAATCTCTTCATGAAATTCGATTTGATCGATCTGCATATTTAGGTTGTGACCAGTCTAATCTCCGGGACTATTGATGCCATAAGCTCGTCTGATGTCTGAAGCTGGACTTTATGTACATTGTATGGGATGCTTTAAGTGTGGGTGATGTAATTGGACCTTTCTTTTTTAGGCCAGCAATGCAACAGTTACATGTACTAGGAACAATATTTGCAACTCTTCCCTGTAGGAAAACTCTGTGCAAGCACTTCATGGTAAGGTGTCTAGTACTAGAGCAAATCCGTATTCAACAAGATGGTACAGCACTAAACATGTTTGGAAAGCAAGTTTGATTCGAGGGTGATCTTGAAAACGGAGGGACCATGTCCCCCTCACTCGCTGGACATAAGCCTTTTGGATTTTTTTTTTTGTGAGGTTTTCTCAAGGACAATATATCGTAGGCATAATTGAAAGCGTAACATATATTACGAAACACCCTGTAAGTGTAGAAGTGTATTTTAATAATAACTGACAATATACCAACACAATTTTCAATCGAGCTCTTTTCCCCCCATTCTTTCGGGTATATATCACGATCATGATAAGCTGGAGTTTTACTAACATCTATATCCGGTTATTGCTACAGTGAGCTCAACCGAAAGTGTTCAACCGAAATTAGGCGTATTACCATCGACAATCTATTTGTATTTACGCAAAGAAAGTCACTATTTTAACTCTTTAACACATGACAAATTTTTAGACTTGTCCAGATCAAAGCATATGCAGACGACGTGACTCAAATGATGGGATTGCCTCTGAGGCTGGATAAAACATAGTGTGAAAAGGAGAAAATGCTGGTTACCAGCATTATCTCCTTTTCTCCAAGGTTTTCAAATGTCCTACATCTCAAGGTCCTTAAATATCGGGATTGTGTGGAAAAGAGTTAAATACTTCGTGGACTTGTGATCGCCAGTTTGATACATAAGAGCAAGCTGTAGCTTTTGTCAAAGCTTCCACTCTATTTCCTACATCTCTCTTGGATCTGGCTCTGTGTACTTTCAGTGCTTTTTGATTTTTCAACCTGTGCCTGATTTTTTTATAAACTCTACCAACAATCTGTCAGAAACGGCTATGCTGAGGGGACAAAAATGGGGCACGAAAATATTTACTTCGTCAGATATAGAAAATGTAGATAAAGAAACTGGTCAGTGGCTATCAAAAATTCTGTGTACTAATCAAAAAGAGAATAAAAATATCAGTACTGAGCGTCCCTACAGTCTTATGCAGGTCTTCTGTCTTCAATACTTAGTTCATTTACCTTGACCCATTCTACGCCAATGCAATATTCCTAAAAGATTGTTAATTTCTTCCATTATTTCACTTTAACAGGAAATATAATTACTTAAACTTTTTACCAAACGGTCCCCTGAGGTAAAAGACTTTTGAAATCTTGAGGTTGTGGGGGAAAGGAGGAAATGCAGATTACTGGTAACTAGCATCTCCTCTTTTTTCTACAATATTTTCTACCCTTTCCGTGACAAATTCCATTATTTGAGCCAAATTGAACTTATCGTCTGCAAATGCTTTCAATTTCGATGAGTCTAAATTTTGTCGTTTGGTAACGCGTTAACTATTGTAACCCGAATGTGACAGTTACCCTGTAGGACATTCTTGAGGTACTGATCTGAATTCTAAATTAGCTGTTGTTGACAACCAGCTGTTGTCTAAGATGACTGCAGCCTTATGTTGACAGAATAATGATTTTTCTGGAATTCTAAACCGCAATTTGGCCCTGGCGTACAGTCGTACTGATATATCACATTTTTATTCCTACCGTCTTCCTTTTACTCTGTCCAAAGAACGCTATGCACATAATAGGAAAAATATAAGACTGGTCATATATACAGGGTGATTCATAATATCTGATATGGTTTCAATATTAATAGTATCAATGCTTTTAACCCTTAGGCTGCCACGCGCGACTCACTGACCTTTTGCGGGCAGTATAGATCAAGATCAGACTACACAGAACGTGCAGTCTAATCCTCGATCTACACTGTCTGATTAGAAGATATTTTTTTCCTAAAAAAGAATAAGCTTGAAATAACATTAGTCGGGTTTTTACTATCGGCTTGAAAGTTTTATTTAACTTATTTAGCAGGATAGAGGTTACATGACTGTACTTGATGTCGATATAATTATTCTAGAGACCTGTAAGTTTTATTTGATTGTAAAAGCATGACCCGCACATTTTGTAATGGTCTGTATCTCAATGTTTTAGATTTACGTCATAGTTATGCTCAAAGAGACGTCTCTTTTGAGCAATAGTGATGTATAGTTTCTTGACCTTTGTCTTGAACAGATTCGGTCTCTTTAAATCGTTCAACAAGCCTCTATATTTTTTACTGGAATGTTTAGCTTCTAAATCTTCTGGATATCGTATTTTCATTTTCCATATTGTTCAGGTAGCAAAACGACTTTCAAAACAAGACTGGCGTGCTTCAATAGCCATTTCCCTTCGTAGTGCCTTCATGGAAAGCAAGCTCATGTTTTTTTTTTTTACGTTTAAATGATAATTATCATGACATCAACGTCTTTCCTAGAATTTATGGTAAAGTAAAACTTAACATTTAAGCTCTCTCCAGCGATATGTAAGACTTGTCCAGATTCTAAGTGTCAAAGACATGCAATTAACGTAAAACCGTGATAGATATTATGAATCACCTTGTATATGCATACAAAATTTAAAGGCACTAACTGATCTCCGCCCCCCCCCCCCCCCCCCCCCCGTGACACAATGGTAAAGGCATTGTATTCGTGACCAGAAGATCTTGCGGCGATTGACCCCATCTGCAAGCACTGGTATACTGGGAAACTCATAGGGCAAGGCACTGCAAAGCCAAATACTCGTATCAATTGGCGAAACCCGTCACAGATATGAATAAACTATCGCCCGCAATATGATTAAAATATTCTTTTAAATCATCGTATAAACCTTTCAAACTAAAAATCGACCCGAGCCCGTATTTACGAACCATTCTTAAGAATATTCTTAGTCATGTGCTGCAGAATTTTCTAAACTTGAAAGTAACAAAACTTCTGATTGGCTAAACCATTTGATTTCGCCAATCAGAAGTTGTGTTACTTTCAAATCTAGAAAATTCTTGAGAATTAGACAAAGAATATTCTTAAGAAAGGTTGGTGAATACAGACCCTGATCCCAATTCTTAGGTCGGACATGGGATCGTGGATATGATGAAATGTGATCCTTACCTTTTGGTTTTGCTTTATTGAGAACTAGCTTCGAAATTGGTCACATGATTTGGATAATTTGAAGACACATTCCCCCCTTAACCTAGGGGACTGCACATAATTTGATAATGATTGATCAAGTACTTACAGAGGAGAATGTATGTGAAACAGTTGACGGCGGACAAACGGACGGACGACAGACGGTAAGACATTTCTTTATGCACTGCATGCTAAGGTGAGCTAAAATAATTCGAGGCGTTTCTACTGACTCATTGGCGACCGAATAACCTACGTCAATGAAAAATCCTCCAATTTTTAGTCAGTCACGATTAAAAAAAAATCATAACTGTAATTAAGGGAAATAAAATGATAGAGCAGTAACATATAGAATTAAAGAAGATTAAAGACTCTTAAACTAAACTGTTGTTCCCTGGTCATCTACCGATGAGTAGAAGTCTTTAATCTTTCAACAACAATTTTATATCATCGTATTA
Organism: Tridacna gigas; assembly: GCA_945859785.2. Lineage (NCBI taxonomy): Eukaryota > Metazoa > Mollusca > Bivalvia > Cardiida > Cardiidae > Tridacna > Tridacna gigas. The sequence continues at coordinate 28,516,524 of OX244030.2, forward strand.
CTTTGTACCAGACAATCACGAGTTTTAAAGATCCTGGGGGAGAAAACTTTTGAAAACATTGTAGGAAAAGGAGAAAATGCTGCTAACCAGCATTTTTTCATTTTCCCCACGAGGTTTTCAAAAGCCGTCTCCCACGGGGTCGTAAAAGCACGAGAATTTTTGGTAAACGCTTAAGTTTTAATTCATAAACAATTAAACAATTTCATTAATTTCGTAATCTATAATTTAACCCTTTACCACACGACAAGATTTTGGACTTGTCCAGATCCAATGCAATTGCAGACGCGAAATTAAATGCGGCTAAAATTGTGGAAGTTGCCCTTGATAGGACAGAAAAACATTGTGAGAAAAGGAGAAAATGCTGGTTACCAGCATTTTCTCCTTTTCTCACGATGTTTTCAAAAGTCCTGTTTCTCAAGGTCCTCAAAAGTCGGCATTGTGTAGTCAAGGGTTTAAGCTTTCAGTCTACTTACTCTAAATAGCAACAGTGAGACGCTAACCAGTACTATCCACATGGCTCCTGTTTGTACACATAGGTTAAGTTGATTAATATCTGTCTGATAACTTAAAACTCACAGCTTTGTCAGAAATGAAATAAGATTTCAACTTTTTGAATTTCAAGTGTTCATCAAACTGATAGATAAAATATTTGTGACAAGGGACAACTGGGTAGTTTGTAAGCTTTTCGTTTAATTTTCCTTGCCTCTTCTATTCCCAGCTTTTACCAAACTGTCCCGTCGTATTAAGACCTAGAAGAAGAAGGCTTTTGGAAACATTGTGGAGAAGAAGATCTTGATAAGCAGCATTTTCAACAATGTTTTCTACCCTTTCGAAGCAAAAACTATTCATTTGTGCCACATTCAATTTGTCGTTTGCAAATACTTTACGTGAGATTTCGACTCATCAGTTTTTTTTTTCGTCCGGTAAATATATTTGAATTCAATAAAATTTTTAGTTTTTGATTAAATGTTGATCAAATTGAAATCATGGCTTCCTCCTCCCTGACCAAATGTAAAGTAGATGACCGATTAAATGTGGCTAAAATTATGTGATTACTGGGAAACATTGTGGTTAAGGGAGAAAATACTGACTAGCAGTATTTTCTCCTTTTTCCCTCAATGTTTCCACAAGCGTTCCTCATCAGGGTCGTTAAAACACAGAATTGTGTTGAAAAGGGGTTTGGACCTGCCCCGAGAAAACAACGAGGAACTAATTCCGATTACCCATACACTCTGTTTAAGTTGCTGTTACTCTGTTGTTTGAAAAAATGACAACTATCATTAACTCTTTCCGACTCTTTCCATTTACTCTTTATAAACTCGACTTCTCTCGCCGAGAACCCAGGAAGTACATCTTGACTAAACGAGCGGGTAGTAAAGAATCTACAGACCATACGTCCTGATCTTGATCCAACTCCTAGGTTTTCGTCTGTGGCACTGAAAGAATCAACATCTTTTCTATGCTTAGAATTTTCTATATTTCCAATGAACACAATCTCTGATTGGCTAAACCAAACGGGTTAGCCATCAGAATATGTGTTACTTTCTTTCTTCAGACTTAGATTATGAATGCTGTTTCCAATATATGGTTAATATAGGCCATCAGCCAATGCAGAAGGACTCGTCTTTTGGATCTAAAAAGCTTGTCTGAAATAAAGTCGACTTGTACGGGACTTCCATCTATCTGGCAAAAAAAGTTACTGAAAGTTCACCAAGGACTTAATTCAGAACTGTAAACTGTGGCGCTCTGACAAAAGGGGGCTTAATGCATCTCAGTGAGGCATTTTACAAAGCAAGTCATCTCATAATTATGGATTCATTATATCACTTTTGTCTAGTACTTTATGGTGCAGAAAATTGACTAATTGCAAAAAGTTTCGATTCAGATCAGCCTGCGCGAACTTCGCAGGCTGACCCGAATCCTTGGTGTTTGCAGATGCATTACGCTCCCTTTCACCAAGCATGGCTCATATTATTAGCGTTACGCAATAACACTTTTAGTCTCAATACGATTCAAACAAAAGTTTCCTAAGTAACCAAACATTTCCTACGTAACCAAACAATCCTTGCGTGTTGCGTAAATGTTATGGGAAATCTAATTTAAAAGCTACCAAGACAGAATAGAGAAATGATTGATAATTCAGTCATGATAGGGTAAAAGGGGGCTTAATGCATCTCCGTGATGCATCATATCAAGTAAGTCACCATAGGGCTATACCAATGACTACTAAAAAATCCGTTCTATACATGAGGTACACTGTCCTCTGACATGCAGAAAATTGACCAAAAGCAAAATGTTTCGGCCCCGGTCAGCCTGCGTGGATCGCACAGGCTGACCTGGGTCGATACTTTTTGCAAATGCATTCAGCCCCCCTTTTTCCCAGAGCATGGTTCATATTATAAACAACTCCTTATTGGACAGACGGCGGAACATCTCTTATGAGCCATGATATTTTGAAAAGACCACCTAAGCCTGAAGGGTTAATTTATTAGATTGGGTTCGTGTGAAATTGTTATGAATTTATCTATTAACTCTTACAGCGCCGAATATAATATCATAAACTCGACTTCTGTCGACATCTGAAAATAAAATCAACCGAAACACAGAAAAGTTGTTTCTTTTGAAAATATTATTGAACAAGCAGGCGGTACAGATTGAAGATCAGACTGCACGATATGTGCAGTCTGATCTTGATCTAAACCGTGTGCAAGAGCCCCTGTTTTCGCTTATGTTGCTATAAGGGTTTGAGTGGATAAAATAAGTCAATACACTTCATTTTATTAACCGTCAGAGTGAAAGATAAGTCTATTCTTCATTTTTATTGTCACGATATTGCGATTTCAAAACTAACTGACCGAATATGTCACGAAAAATCGACAGTGTGCAATGAAGATCAAACCATATGTTTTGAGTAGTCTTGTCTAAATCTACATTGTATAAAATGACTTGAATCTAAGACTATTGACTTTAAAGAAATAAACGGTCTGAGCGGTCCGGCAAAGATAGGGTCAGTGTTTATGTTGATAACAAAATGGAGTGGGTCCGAAAACCTAGTAGATGTATATCTCTTGAGTATTGTCAAGTTTGTGACCCCCATAATACAGCTCTTACAGATATATAAGCGCTGCTCATTATCATAATGATGATGATGATGATGATGATGATGATGATGGTGATGATGATGATCATCATCATCATCGTCGTCGTCGTCGTCATCGTCGTCATCATTTTCATCATCGTCGTATTTATCAATACCATCAATCTTCTTATCATTATCAAATTATCAGATTAAAGATGGCTAAGGAAGTCGTCTGTGATAGAGAAGAAAACATTGCGAAAAAAGAAGGAAACAGGATTTTATACTGTATACTAATATAAAAACAACTCGAAGAATGTACCATAATAAAGTCTAAACAATTCGCCTCAGACGATTTTTGAAAAAAAAAACTAACTTTAGAATAGGATAATCAACACGAGTTAAGACTGAATACAAGAATATGTGTATATATTGATACAGAAGGGAAAATTGTTCGTTCCGAGCATTTCATCCTTTCGTTACAATGATTTTTCAAAGAGGGTTTGTTGCAAGATGTAAAGAAAAATCTTACATGTAGTGGATTATGGTATTTTAAGTTCATGAATATTCTTGTGATTTAACCCTTTACCACACAATTTTAACGATCATAACAGAGAAAGATTTTGAAAAAAATGTGGGGACAGGAAAAAATGCTGGTAACCAGCATTTCTTTCCTGTTCCTACAATGTTTTCTATTATTGACAAGCAAATTCCATAATTTTATCAACATATAAATCATTTTCAGCAAGTACTCTCAGTACAGATGAATCTAATTTTTTTGCCGTCTGATGAAGGATGAAGATAAGCTTCTCATTCCAAATACATAAATACATAAATATGAGCCCCTGGCAAAAGGGGCTTAACACTTAAGCTACTGAATAAATTGAACGCGAATTTCTACCCAATACTAAAAGCCCAAACATTGCGGTTTCAAGGTTAATTTCACCGGAAAGAAAATACCGTATCGGACAGTGTAGATCAAAGATCGGACTGCACGTTCTGTGCAGTCTGATCTTTATCTACACTGTCCGCAAAAGGTCAGTGGGTCGCGATAAGCAGCTTAAGGTTTAATGCGCATCCGTGATGCATTGTACCAAGCAAGTCATTACATACTTAAGGACCCATAAAAGTCCATTCTGTCCAAAAACTGACTGGATCTGAAGGTAGAATGGTCCTTTGACATGCAGAAAATTTACAATTAGCAAAAAAGTATCGATTCATGTCAGCCTGCGCAGACTGCGCAGGCTGACATGAATCGATTCTTCTTTTTCGCAGATGAATTAAGACTCCTTTTCAGAGAGCATGGCTTACTAGCATAGAGAACTCCGGGAATCGTTAGGGCGCCGTATTTTTGACAAGCTTGGTGGTATCTCTTTGAAAACAAGAAATAACTAAAAAGACAGACCGCGTGAGAGTAACTGGAAAATGAATTTTCAAGCTTTTTATTTTTTATCTTGTTTTTCAATATGAAGAAAAGTAGTAAAATATAACATCGACAGCAATTGCCTCTTTATCCCCATTTTTTTTTTTTAATTTTGTTGAAGGATAGTGGAATTTTTAATCAGATATGAGTTTTAAGATTCATGTTAATCCCTATCACCATTGAAGAAGGACAAAGAAAAGTTTTTAAAAAAAAATTTAAAAAAGTTAAGGTTAAAAATGTGCAACCATATAGGCTAGCAGGGGCCCGCCGAATAAACATATGCGTATTTTTGACCAATTACAAGTTACCATCTATTCATTCGATTTCATTATACCAAGAAATAGGTCAAAAGGCAGCGCACTCAGCTACGCTGGAAAAAAAACGCTTGAAATTGTCTTGGTTTTTATCATAAGTATTCCGATTAGTTTTCACACTGCGTGAAATTGAAGCTGTCTTTTTCTCGAAACCAGACGAGATGATCGCTCGATTGGATTTCTAACGCCAGCAATGCTGTTCTTAACCTTCTCCCTTCCACACTATGCCGAGTTTTAACGGTCTTAAGGAAGAAAGCCTCTTAAAACACTGTGGGAGAAGACAATGAAATGCTGGTTAATAAATTTTCTCCTTTTCCCTTAATATTTTTTTGACCTTGTAAAGAGAAAGGCAGTCATTTGATACTTATTTAACTCTTTATCAAACAATCCCAAATTTTAACAGCCCCTGAAGAAGGCGTTTGAACAAATTGCGGAACAAGGAGAAATGCTGGTAACCGACATATTCTCCTTTTCACAATATGTTTTTGTAACTTCAAAAAACAAACAATTTTGGGTCACATTCATTTTGTCATTTTGTCGTCTGCTTTTGATTTGGACAAGTCTAATATTTCGTCGTTTGGTATAGAGTTAGAGTACCGTCTGCAAATGCTTTCGATTTGACCAAATCTAAAATTTTGTTGTCCGTTAGTTAACCTGACTGTGACAGCATGCTTGTATTGCATTCATGTGGACAGATGTAAGGCAATGGGTTCGTTATGGACATCGTGAATTGCTTTAGTGGAAAGCATAGACCAGTGTGCAGTCTGATCTTTGATCTACATCGCTTAATGTCTTCGTTATGGACGTCATGAATGGCTTTTGTGGACGGCATAGACCAATGTGCAGTCTGATCTTTGAACTACATCGCTCTATGGTTTTGTATTCAAGCTATGACCATTTAATTCATTGAGTTGCAGATGTCTTGTTCGGTCTGACTTTCTACCTTGTCCACGAATGATCATCTGCATAGGTCATCTTGTGTCGCCTTGCAACATACCATGTCTGAAAACACGGTGACTATAGAAGGATCTATTCGTCGAATTTCGTAGTTATATCACCTAAAAAATTCAAACTAGTTCAGGGCCCATAAGATTACGGTAGGCAGAGTTTTGTATTGATCCTATCTTTATCAAACATTGACCCTTAGGCTGCTAAGCGCGACTCAAAGACCTATTGCAGACAGCGTATATCAAGATCAGACTGCAAAAAACGTGCAGTCTGATCTTGGATCTACACTTATCAAATTGTAAGACGTATGATTAAACTCGTTGTTACTGAATATCAGGCCTAGAATCTTCCTTTCACAACAATAGCCTGTTAACGTGTATAAAGCTAGCCAAATACATCGGTAGGGGGTAAAAAGTTGAAACACATAAAGAAAATGGGCCTAATGAATGTATCTGAGCCATGCTCTGTGAAAAGGGGGTTTAATGCACCTGCAAAAAAGTTTCGACCCATATCAGCCTGCGCAGTCTGCGCAGGCTGATATGGGTCGAAACATTTTGCTGTTTGTAAATTTTCTGCGTGTCAAAGGACGATTCTACCTCTGGATTCAACCGGTTGTTCGACAAAATGGATTTGAGGGATCCATAATTATGACTTGATGACTTGCTTGGTATAGATTCGTCACTGAGATGCATTAAACCCCATTTTGCCGGAGCATGGCTCGTTTGAAAATGTCCCTCAGTAACCCTATCTGATACATAAATGACACAAATGGAAATTCGCTGTAGTTGGTCTCACACGAAAAAAGCCAAAGTGACACCATTTAACCTTCTACGATACACGGCTGGTTTTAGATATCACAAAGTGGTGCAAGCGTAATGTACAAGAAATAGAAAAAAGGAAATCTGTTTTGAATGATACCTAGAGTGAAAAAACCTTGTGGAAAAAGGAGCACCTGCCTGCTACAGGCAACCGCTCCACAATGTTTTTCAAAGGCTGTTTATTAGCGATTTCTAGAACGATAACGAGTAAAAATTGTCAGCATTGCCATGCTCTCTATTTGAGGGAAAGAGCATAATTAACCCTTAGGCTGCTAAGCGTGTCTCGGGGCGCTTTTGCAGAGAGTGTTGATCAAGATCAGACTGCACAGACCGTGCAGTCTGATCTTGAACCTACCCTGTCCGATAGGAGATATTTTTCTTCCTCAAAATAACTTTGAAATAATAAAATTTGGGTTTTTACGATCGGCTTCAAAGCTTCATTTCACTTTTTTAGCAGATTAAGGTTTAACACCTGATTTCATGCTCGTATATGAAAAACCGCGAACGAAAATATTAAGTTAGTAGAAAACACTTGGTTATTTGAATGTTTTTACCTATCTTGGCTGGACTTTCTGAATAGAGTACCGGACAGTGTGGATCCTAGACCAGACTATCTAATTTTGATCTACGCAGCCCCAAAGGCACCTCAGGTTATTCTTAACGACCAAAGGATCAACAGATATGACACTCCCCGGTTTGAAGAACAGATATAATCAGTCCCATTATGACCTCTTGTCAAGTACAATACGTGTGGAAAATTTCTGGTTTTTTATCAGTGGAATATATTTGGCGCCTGCTTAGACATATTTAAACTCTGAGAGCGCCGGATAACTGAACGGATATTTTCAGTCCAGATTAAAGAAGCAAATAATTAAGCCATGCTCCATGAAAAGGGGGTTTAATGCATCTGCGAAAAGTATCGACTCAGGTCAACCTGCGCGGTCCACGCAGGCTGACCTGGGCCGAAACTTTTCGCTATTGGCAAATTTTCTGCATGTCCAAGGACCAGTCTACATTATAATTAAGTCGGTTGTTCAAAAAAGTGGTTATTATGGATCCATAGTTATGTGATGGCTTGATTGGTATCATGGATAACAGAGATGCATTAAGTCCCCTTTTGCCAGAGCTTTGCTCAAGTATAATTGTAAGATTACTATTACCAGTGCGTTTCAGCGAAGTAGACAGTGCAGATCTAAGATCAGACTGCACGTTTTGTACAGTCTGATCTTGATCTACACTTGCTGAAAAAGTAGTTAAGGTTGTATACGGCTCTTTATCGGTTGTCCATTTATTCTACTCGGGGTTTGAAACCAAAACCTCTCGCCCTAGATGCGATTGCTTTATCGTCGAAGACAGCAAGACGACTTGCTAGGGGGTAACTCACAGGACAATTTTTTCTGATGATATTTGCTTCAGTGCGGTTTTCTTACGAAGCCATCTTGGCCAGTACACCTATCTATATATTCTTAGTGTCCTAGTAGTACAACAGGAAATACTCCCATACAGGTCACTAACAGCTTTTCAACCGCCATTGGGAATTGCAACAATGGTCAGGGCACAGCTGATTTCAAACAGGAATGAATATTATCGCAACGACTTTCTACATCTTGGACGGATGCATTACTGAGTTGGGCTTCAACGGACATTCCCCGGATTATTATCTGCAAGAAAGATATTTATTTTTCTTTCTTCAGTTTCGTCATATTAAAACCAGTTATATGTTGGTCAAAAAATAGTTTGTGCGTTAAAAGGAACCACATTCACTCATTCCGGTAAATTTATTTTGGTTTTTATTATTATTATTGGCAACAATGATAATGGAAGCGAATACTGTCAAAGATCTATATAGATCGCCGTAGGGAGTAACTGCGAGAGTAAAAGTACCTGTGGACCACAGGCTTACGTCGATATAATATTGTAAGTAAGGCTTGTTTTGATCGAGAATGTAAGAATATCTATTTCGAATTTTTAAAAATTATTGGTAACAATAATAATGGAAGAGAATACTGCCAAAGATCTGTATAGACCACCATAGGGAGTAACTGCACGGGTGAAAATACTTGTGACCACAGGCTTACGTCGATATAATATTATAAGTAAGACTTGTTTTGATCGAGAATGTAAGAATATCTATTTCGAATTTATAACTTTACTTAACTCTGATATACAGGCCATATAGGCCAATAAAGCAGGTCATACAAATACGAACAAAATAGTTATGACTGACAGCATAAATACACGAAAAAATAACTTAGAAACAATATTGAGCAGTCAAAGGTTAAATGTTGCTCTGCGATACTTAAAGACATATCTATACTCGTTTTCAGCTAGTTCTTAAACCATTTTATCTTTATTTTATGCAACTATAATCACTTTTCTTTTTTATCTGTATGCCCTTTACGGGTGCCAGGTTGCACGAATCACGACGGATTGAAAATGTATTTCATTTTCTGGAGGCTTCAAAGAAATCACTGTTGTCGTTTCCGGTTTTAAATGAGGACAAATCCTTCGAGTTTCTCTATTCCTTACACCATAATATATTGGTGATTTATCAATGTTTACGGTCCGAATTCTGAGCCATTATACACATTATCAAGGTTTAACAGCGTTTTTTCTCTGTAGCTGTAAGGATGTATCTTTAACCCTTCAGGGGGCAAAACTATAATCTCGACTTCTTTCTACGAATAAAAACACAGTTCAATGGAAATAAGAAAGATACTTACCATACATGCTTGACGAAACAGGCAGACAGTGTAGATAGAAGAACAGACTGCACTTCCAGTGCGGTCTTATCTTGATCTATGCCATTCGCAAAAAGCCCATGTTTTTGCCTTTGGCGCCAAAAGTAATATCTTTGCTCATATTCTGTATCCAAATTAAGACTCCTGAGAACGGTCAGTCTGTTCTTAAATCTACAGTGTTAGATATTTTGAGATATGAGCCACGCTCTGTGAAAAAAGGCTTACGTGCATCTGCAAAAAATATCGACTCTGATCATCTTGCGCAGTCCCTGCCGGCTGACCTGGTCAAAACGTTTTGCTATTTGTCAGTTTTTTTTTTGCATGTCAAAGGACTAGTTTAACTCATGATTCCGTCGGTTTTTAGACGAATTGGACTTTATGGATCTATTACTATGCGAAGCCATGCTTGATATAATGTATCACGGAGAAGTGCTATAACCCCTTTTGCCAGAGCATAGCTCATATATCTCTGACGAAAATCTATCGTGAAATTGCGACAACACGGTCATTAGTATTGACTAAAAACAATATTGATTCTTTCAAATGAAATGAGATAAACAAAATTCAAAAAGATAGTTTTTACTGTCAACATCTGTCTCCCGAAAATTCACTGCCGACGAACCGGATGTATAGCCATGACATTTCACCGAATCCGTTTCTTTAACCCTTTGGCAGCTAAGCGCGGCTAAAACACCTCTTGCGGACTGTGTAGATCAAGATCAGACTGCACAGAACGTGCAGTCTGATCTTGGATCTTCACTGTCCGATAAGGAGATATCTTTTCCTGAAAATATCGTTGATGTAGCAAATTTTGGGCCTTTACTATCGGCTTGAAAGTTTCATTTCACTTATTTAGCAAAATAAGAGTTAAGCTTCATAACATGAAACGTCAGGAGAATCGTGATATTCATCCATGACAAAGTTAATCCTCTCTTGCATAAATGAGCCTTTCACTCGATAAAGATGATTTACGACCCTCTCTCAATCATAAATGTACGAGATAAAATTTTAGACTATCCTTTGAACCCTTTACCAAACAATTCCATCTTTTTACCATCGGCAAATGGAAGGGCTGTTAAATAGCATTCGCTCATTTCCTACAGTGTTTTCAACCCTTCAGCGAAAAATCTTACTTACAGCCAGAGAGACAAAATGCTGTTAACTCTTACCACACAACAAAATTTTAGACCAGTCCAAATTTAAAGCGTTTGCAGACGACAAATGAAATGGGGCACAAGCGGCAGTATCTGTCTTTGAGGTCGTTGAAAACATTGTGGGAAAAGAAGAAGATGCTAGTTACCTGCATTTTCTTCAAAAGCCCTCTTCTTCAGCATCGTTAAAACTCGGGACTGTGTGGTAAAGAGTTAAAACTTAATAATGTGTAGAATGGTTATGAAAATATTCAGCTGTGTAAACACAGATAAATTACCAATACATATGGTGTAAGGGATAGAGAAACTTAAGGAATTTGTCCTCATTTAAAACCGGAAACGACAACAGGGATTTCTTTGAAGGGCTTCAGAAAATGAAATGCATTTTCTATCCGTCGTAATCTGTGCAACCTCGCAATGATCAGGGACAACAGTTGGCATGAAGATGCAAGAATTATTACAGTTTCAAAAAATAAAGATGAAATGGGTTAAAAACTGGCTGAAAATGAGTATAGATGTATCTTTAATATGTGGTCTTTCAAGTTAAAGAACCAGTATTCTGGTAAAGAGTGAAACTCTGCCGGCTTCGAAGGTTGTTTTCTCATTGTCGGTTTATACATTAACACTTAAGCTGCTGAATAAATGAAACGCAGGTTTCTACTCAATACTAAAAGCCCAAACATTGCGGTTTCAAAGATGATTTCACTTGAAAGAAAATACCGTATCGGACAGTGTAGATCAAAGATCAGACTGCACGTTCTGTGCAGTCTGATCTTGATCTACACTGTCCGCAAGAGGTCAGTGGGTCGCGATCAGCAGCTTAAGGGTTAACATAAATCTTATATATCAATATCTGTCATTTGTCAAATTGTTATATCAACCCGTAAGCTGCTAAATAAGTTTAATGACACTTTCAAGCCGTTAGTAAAAATCCGTATAATGTTATTTCAAACTTGTTTTTTTAGGAAAAATATCTTCTTATCGGACATTGTAGATCAACGATCAGACTGCACGTCCTGTGCAGTCAGATCTTGATGTATTCTGTCCGCAAAAGGTCAATGAGTCTAGCCTAGCAGCCTAGGGGTTATCAACATTACCACGTTTGACTGGTCGTAATTTTGATGTACTAGTTGCTTAACTATCATACTTTCGTTCTGTTTTTCATTCGCTATACAAATGCTACCAAATATCTGGTCAAAAGGGGGCTTGATGCATCTTCGTGATGCATTATACCAAGCAACTCATAACACAGTTATGAATTCATAAAATCCATTATGTTTAACAACCGACTGAATCATCATGTAGACTGGTCCTTTGACATACAGAAAATTGACCAATATCACAGGCTGACCTGGGTTTAAACTTTTCGCAGATACATTAGGCCCCCTTTGCACAACGCATGCTCGATTGCTTAGCATCGTCCTCGCATGTTGCTTTCAAGGCTACAACAAAATATCATTCTGAAGAACTTGTTCCCTGTCTCCAAAGGCTCTCCGAGTTTCTTGGTTGAAGTAGGATGAGAAGGACTGCTACACCGAGCATATTCAAAACATTTATCGGTTTACAGTTTAAAATCCCGGGATCGGACTGGTCAGCCCAAACGAACGATTGCTACGTTCACCATATACAAATTTCCTGTGTACTTGAATATAACTATTCATAAAAGTAAAATCCGGACCTAAAGTACGAGGGTAGGGACAAAGTATTCAGAACTCGATGGAAATATCCGACAGCCATTTTTGGACAGAGCCGTTCCAAAAATAACGGAGATCGGTTTTGCTTTGGACACTGATTCCAGCCAAAACAAGGATCCGTAGTCGCCAAGCATTCTTAAGAACAATCTTAGTCTTATCCTTTGAGGTTTTCTAAATTTGAAGGTAACTCAACTCCTGACTGGCTAAACCAAATGGTTTAGCAAATCATAAGTTGTGTTACTTTGAAATTTAGAAAATTATGCTGAATAAGACTAAGAACGTTCCTTAGAGTGGTTGGTGAGCACGGACCCTGGACTGCCCCTCTAACGTGTCGGCCATGCTTATTGGTCAGAAATGCTGATTTCTCTAGACTCGAGCTCGCCTGTCTATGAAATCAGCAAAGATACTGGACTCATCTAAAAAGAGGACGTTGTATAGTCTTGGATGGTCCATGTGTCATGGTTGTCTCCCTATTGCCATTGCCATCTAATGAGGTGTTGACGGAACAGAACTTAATAAATGGTCCTTGTGCATTCATACTAACATCATGGTGACGGCATGGGAACTTTGGTGGCTTATCCATCCATAATTTCTGTGCTTCATCTTCCCGACGTCATGAATTATTAATTCATTAAGCACTCTGAATGTTTGCTATGCATGAAATCTATTGTGGCTATAAAATATTTACAACCTATGAAAAACTACGAGTTATAGCTGTATGTTAATGTTACGAGCGCACGTCTTCGCATTTCAACTGTAGCATGAATCTTCTATATAACCCAAGGTATTCCCTGAAAGAAACTACATTGAACAAAAATATTACTGTGTTTCATAGTTTGCTTTAGAATACCGCAACGCCCTTATGCAACACACGGTTGCTATGACCGCCCACAACATCGGTCTTTAGCGCTTGTACAAACCTGTCCTCCTGAGTATTATGCTGGATCCTATAAAACGGTGAATACGATAGTGTAGGTAGCGCTTTGATTCATTTGCGGTGTCACATCTGACGGGTTTTGCAACACGAACCACATTTTTGTTGCGGATCTCACATCTCACTTGCAGCTCTCTCTATACTTTTGCGTGATCTTGTGCGAAACAATTGACAACAGATATCATCACTTGTCACAAAGTAGGACATTTTCGAAGAAGTCACAGAGGTGTAATATTTCTTTACCCTTCCAGTGCACCTATCCATGATACAGCAGCTGAACAGCTTTGCAAAACCTCTCCTGTAGCTAGTGTTCATCCAGAAGTATACGACTGGGTTAACGCCAGAGTTTGATATAGCAAGCCAGTGTGAAAATAACCAGACACAATGTACAGCATTATGATTGAAAATTGTGGGGTCCTGTTGTCCGACTATCGTGAGAACGTGCAGCGGTAACCAGCAAACAGCATAGACAAATACGACAGACATCAGCATTTTCACAGCCTGAAATGGAAATGTTGCGCTATCACACACTACTGTTAGTACAGCCTTGTTGAAATGCAACTAAATATTGTTAGGAGTACGAGTGATATTATCCCTTGGACTGCTTAAAGCATCTTTTGGACTTTTTGCGGACAGTGAAGATAAAGATCTTACCTACAGACTGCACAAAGCGTGCAGTCTGACCTTTGACCCACTCTGTCCGATAGTGGATGTTTTATAATGCAAAAACGACTTTGAAAAAACAATTCCACGGCTTTTTTTTTTTTTTTTTTTTCATAAATTGACCATTTATTTAGGAGTTTAAGGATTACGGGGAAATATATAAAGGGCAGATAAATGCATTTCCAAATGATTTACAACACAATAATGACGACAAAAGATATTGCTAGTTTCGAACAATTTCTCATTTTTTAGCATCATTTTCTTTGACTGTCTTTAGCCTGGACCGAAAAGTCTAATAATATATTGTAAGTAACACTGAAACATGCTGCGTGGAAGAAACTAAGGAAAGTTAATAGCCACGTAGAACGGAAAACATAGAGGATTTTTTTTTTTTTTTTCGGTGAAAGATCGAAATTTATTTCGTCGGGTGCATCATCGGTAAAATTTTCACGAGTGGCTGTGCCACTCGTGAAAATATTACCAATGATGTTTGAGGGATGACATAAATTTCGATCTTTCAATGAACAAAAATCTATTTATTTCATGCTTCTAACCCCTTTTTTGTGTTGGGACTTTCATCAAAATCCAGTCCAGTTGTTTTAGGTAATTCCCCGTGGCGAACTCCCGCCCATGCACATGCACACGCATAACAACGCATTAAAATAGTACGTAAAACGCGTGAAATGTGGGGTGAATGCGCGTAAATATTTCCCTCTGGTCGAATGGCACGCACTATTTATCTAGGTAACTAGGGCGCGGGAACTTCTGTTTCCGCCCTTAATTGAAGAATTACGAACCATTTTTGGTAAATTTCACTGATCGTAACCATGAGTTTTCAAACCTCACCACTATTTCCAGATACACTACCGAAAATCATGAAATAAAAATCCAGCGGTTTCTTGCTATTAAAGTATAAAAAAAAAAAAATGTTTCAATGTTGTCACGCTTTCCCATTATCCGTCATAATGTTGGTCGCAAAAAATGATGCTCATCACAGTGTGATTAAAAAGCCTTAACATACTCCTGATTTAAGCGAATACAGGTGAAATAACATTATAACATAGCACGTGAATTCGGCTCTATAAACACAGTGCAACGGAAGCGAGGTAAAATCGACGTCATTTTATACAAAGTGACGCCATTCTTGTGCTATGTCGCCTGTGGCTGTTCCATGTCTCCGCGCTCGGATATTTTATCAATGAAAGTCACCTGAAGTAAACAACTCATCAATTTCCGCTACTCGACCAAAGAGGAAGGAAAAACCCGAGGATTTACCGATATTTGCTGTTTTTGATACAAAATAACAATGGTGGAACTATTTTAAACTGTTATCAGTAAAATCAAGTGTCTTTTCATGTTGGAGATATACATCAAAATTGGACGGTATTGCAATGGAACTGGAATTGGAAGCGTGTGGAGTAATATTTAGAGCATTTGAAGCGACTGTGGCTATTGCTTGACAATACGTTCATTTTTTTTTTTTTTTTTTTGTCGTTTGAAAGAGGGAAAATAAAACAGTAAAAGGGTGCGGTTTTCATTGTTGTTGTTGTGTTTTATTGAAATTTCGATTTTTTTTTTTTATTATTTACCGACTAGGCAGTGGGTTTTGTTTTGCTTTGTAGGCCTAACTGGAACAGCCATGGTTTATCCAAGGGCATTAATCAGCCTCTACTTTTGAAAACCAAGTATGATTTTTTTTCTTTGATCAAGTGTTTGTCATGTACGTATCGAAATAACCTTCTTTCTATGGTGGATTATCGTTTGCCGGGGGCATAAATACTCTATCAAAATTTTGTGGGTTTTTTTTTTTTTTGTACTGGTAACACAGTCATATAGATTTCAAAGTTAAAACTGGTATGTTTTTGTTAGTACAGAGAATAAATTCTCCGGAAACGGCTTACATTTTTTATTCGTTCCGAGACAGTGTTAAAATTATTTAAAAAGAAAAATGTTTATAGAACCTGCTGTTTATCATTCAAGATTATACGAACAATTTCTATCAAAAGATATTTATTTCTTATTAAAAATATTCTCAACTGTTCTCTTTGAGTTTGACAATGACAGGTTACCAGGCAAATCTTAATTTCGTTATCTGGCTTCGGAAGCTATAAATGTAACATAAATATCAAATACAACGATCGCAGGTTTATGATTTCGCGACGAAAATGGCAAGGATTCAAATTTCTGTGCAAGAAGACTTGCAATCAATAGCCAACAGGCTCTATCTTCCATAACAGTTATTTTCTTATTCGTCAGTAGTTGAATTTCATTAGAAACTTCTAGTACTAAATGATAGACTAAAGACGACGAAAATACATAATCAGTCCTATAATGATGTTCTTACATTCTTGGGAGACAAGCAAACTCTTTAATTGCTTTGTTTGTTTCAAACAACCAGTCTTTCCTTGACAGCATTTGACGTAAATATAAGAGCCACGCTCTGTGAAATGGGGGCTTAATCCATCTATGAAAAGTATCGACCCAGGTCAGCCTGCGCAATCCGCGCAGACTGACCTAGGCCGAAACTTTTCGCTATTGGTCAATTTTCTGTATGTCAAAGGACTAGTGTACCTTACGATCCAGTCGGTTCTTAAAAAAGTGACTATTATGGATCCATAATTATGTAATAGCTTGATTGGTACAAGGCATCACGGAGATGCATTAAGCCTCGTGTTGCCAGAACATGGTTCAATTATGATAATGTAAACGCTTCCCAGTTGATTCCATAATGCTCGTTTTTAAGGAAACCTTGTTGATCTGCAAACCTCAATTTCGGTTGGTTTATTCACAATGAAGATTAAACTTTTACTACATAATTCCGAGTTTTAACGACCCCTAGAGAAAAAGGATTTTTGAAAACGTTGTGAGAAGAGGAGAAAATACTGGTAAGCTAACCAGAATTTCTCCTTTTCCCACAATGTTTTCTATCTTTTCAATTACAAATTTTATAATTTAAGCAATATAACTTTGTTGTCTGTCGTCTGCAAATACTTTCAATTTGCACCAGTCTGAATTTTTGTCGTTTGGCAAAGAGTTAAGCACAGACTGGTCAAAACTGATAGGAAATTAAAAGTTTTGCTTTTTCAGTGGTTAAAGATAGGAGCCATACTCTGGCAAAAGTGGGCTTAATGCATCTCCGTAACGCATCAAACCAAGCAAGTCATCATATGATTATGAAGCCATAAATTCTATTTTGTCGAACAACTTTCTAAATCATGAGATAGACATGTCTTTGACAAACAGAAAACTGATAAATAGCGAAACGTTTCGGCCCAGGTCAGCCTGCGCGGACTGCGCAGGCTGACCTGGGGCGATACTTTTCGCAGATCCATTAAACCCCCTTTTCACAGAGCACAGATCATATCATTTTGATCTGTTAAGAACTCATGAGCTTCATGTTCTGATCATAGGTAAATTGGAAACGAAAGGATGTGCAGACTTTTGAAAACAATGACATGTAATTAGCGCATAAACCTTAGAACGATTATCAGATCTATCGTTGCTAGGTCGATACCTTTTGCAGATGTATTAAGCCTTCTTTTCAGAGAGCATGGCTTATATATATTATGCGACGACTTGTAAGTATAAAGCATTAGAAATGCATTAACCCCCGTTTGTTGGAGTGCTGCTCATATATTAATTTTTTTGTGGAGTAAAGTCCCTATAATTTCATCGGTTTTGGACTGATAACTTCCTGGGATGTAAGCCCTAACACAAAGGAAAGAATCCATCCATCCATCCATTCATTCATTCATTCATTCATTCAAAGTATATATTTAATATGCTGATGTGCTCCGTCACCCAAATGTTCAAACCCGACGCTATAACACTATAGGCTTACCTGGGTCGATACTTTTCGCAGGTGCATTAAGCCCCTTTTCACAGAGCATTGCTCATTTAAATTGTCAATGTTTACTGTTCATCATTATCCGATAATACTTTTACAGATCTATTTACTTTTCAGTTCGTTCAGTTTTATTGACCGAGAATCAGTATTGGACAAGAGGGCCAGGCTGGCCCTTGATGACTCTCCTAGGTACGTTGAAACAATAGTGATAATCGAGCGTAAATTTGAAAGCTCTAAGCTTTGCTGTACAAGACAAGTAGATAGTTGATAGTTTTCCCTTATCGTGTACAGCACAATATTATAAATATGAACAACACGAGCCCCGGCTTGGTTGAAAATATCTTTGACCGCTGAGAAACAATTGTCATACCTTTGTTACTAATATTACAAAAATATCAAAGCTGTAAGCCTTGTGTATTCCCAACAGGAAATCTGAACTTTTTCCTAAGTACATGTGTGTCTATGAATCTGTATAAAATATGTGATACCTACGGGCAGAAGGAACAAAGTTTGAACACATTTTTTTAGGAAACCCACGACGCATCTACATGTATAGACAAATTATCAACGCTCTAGTCATACAGTGTCAGACAAAAGGAAAGGATATTCGGATAGTTTTCGACAGGATTCTTTGCGAACGTCGTGATACTCGTCTGTGACCATCGTTGATTTAGGACTGCTATATATTGTTAACATAAACATTCACTACAATAGACTTCGTGTTGCTAGAGAAGACATTTAAAACTTACCCTTAATAAAAGCATCGAAAACAGTTCGTAAAAGTTTTGTCTACCCGTAAAATGCCTGAGATCAGCCTGGTCGTCATTGTGGCATTAATTAAGTATTAATCATTCATGAGCTAAGGTTTGTGGAAAGAGGATTTAATGCAACTGCAAAAAGTGTCGAAAGTTTGTGCTATTGTGTAGTTTCTGCATGTCCAAGGACCAATCTACCCTGTTTGCCAGAACGTGGCTCACATGTAAAACGTAAATACCACGAGCGTCTGATCTCAGACTTCTCCGCTTGTGTTTTCTTTTAAAACAAATACCAATCATTTTGGTGTATGACTATCAACAAATTGAAAAACATGTTCCCTTTAGCTGAGATTTCAAGAAAAAGTTTATCAGGAGAAAGTCTTAGGGAGTTTTCAATTATCAAACTGCTTTGTAATCACTTTGAGCAATTTGAAAGCCAAAAGAATAGTGAAGGATCATCAACTGGCATAGGAGGAGAACTTTAGTAACTTTTTACAAAACAATCTTGATTGTTCATGACCTTTAAGAAGGAGGCTTTTGAAAACATTGTCGGAAAACGGGAAAATGATAATAACCAGCATTTTCACCTTTTCCCACAATATTCTCTAACTTTTCTAAAACGCTGTTCTCCATTCCATTTGTAGTCTGCAAATGGTTTGCTTTTGGACAAGCTCGAAATTTTCTTGTCTGGTAAAGAATTAGAGAAAGAAATGATGACGACGCAACGAGGAGGACGGACAACGCGTAATCAACGTTTTTTCTCTCTGTCTCTCTCAATCGCTATGGCCTATGCTAAAAGTCCCCCAAGAGGGAACAGGGAGAGAAACAAATTTTACCTTTCGTTTTGATGTTGCAATTCTCTTTGCTCTGTCTTTAAGGCACTCCCCAGGTGGTTGTTTCATCCATATAACATAGGCAATGTGTGTGTATGAGATAGCCATCACGACCAGCGGTATCATGTACTGAATGATAAAAAGAGAATAACTGTATCTTGTAGCCGACGTATCGTCATCCCATGCCTCTATACAAAGCCCCAGCGAACCTGGCTCATATTCCATATACTCAATTTTCGCTGCGAGATATACTGGCATGGCAATTACTGCTGAAATAATCCAAATTCCAAACATCAAAAGTTTAATCACGTTACCTTTTAATCGAGGGCTGAACGGTCTCAAAACAGCATAGTGTTTGTCAAGTGTCATAGCCATTAATGTAAAAGATCTCTGCAACACAGTTAAAACTTGTAAAAACATGACTAATGGACACAGAAAGGACCAAAACGGCCAATAAAAGTATATCAGATTACTGATAACGGTTGTCGGTACGCAGACTAGGGTTACTAAAACATCGCTCATGCACAAACTTCCGATGAATATGTTTGTAACGCTCTCCTGCTTCCGCCTAAGAATTATGACCAGAATGGCAACATTGCCACCAAGGGCAACTAGAAAAGATCCCACATAGAGACAGAAGAGAACTGCTTGCGCCCAATCATCCAAACCATACGATGTCTCAATTCTATCAAAAACGGTATAATTTAAACAGTTCTGCCCACTATGACATGTTGCGAAAGTCCCGTTGCTGGTAGTTATGTTCATCGTGTCGTCAACGGTGTCACTTCCAGTACAAGATAAAGCTCATCCCCCACTGTTTGAGTTTAATAATTTTTCATATCATACACCTTAACGAATATGTCATATTGATATAGCTAAAGACAGTCTGTCTTACTGGAAGACGACAGCTGGCTTTTTATAGGGATTCGATGTCAGCGATGCTCAACAATACCAAGATGTTATCGATAAAAAAATGTTCTGGCTGTCTTTAATCGCTCGTAACCACGAACGAAATTCGGAAACCAAGGCGTTGGTTTAGGCTTTATCCAAATAATATGAGCCATGCTCTGGGAGGGAAGGGGCTTAATCCGTCTCCGAGCACTACACTAAGCAAGCCATTATATGGCCCGCAACATGCGAAATGAGACCTTCGGACATTTGCGTAAAGTGTCGTCCCGGATTAGCCTGCGCAGTCCGCGCAGGCTAATCCGAGACGGCACTTTACGACTACATACGATTTTTCCATATAGTTGACTTTCGTGAAACAGAAACTCGCACAAAAACGGGCATTGTCGTCTTGGATTAGTAACAGACTGCACAGGCTAAGCTGGGACGACACACTTTTACGCATATGTCCGAAGGCCCTTTTCATGTGTTGCACGCCATATAATAATGGATCTATAAAATCCATATTGCCCGACAACCGACTAGTCGGAGGTAGAATGGACCTTTGACGTGCCAAAAATTCACGAAGAGCAAAGAGTTTCAGATATACAGTGAAAGAGACAGTTTTGACTATTTGAGCCACATTTACCTTGTGGTCTACAAATTCTTTGATCTTGGACAAGTCTAAAATTTTGTCGTATGGTAATGGACGAAACATATCTTTCCAGCCAACAGTAAAACCTGAAATGATGCAATTGAAAAATTCCTCGCGTCGGTAAGGTATCGTACTATCGAATTGTGTAGATCAAAGACCAGACTGCAAATTCAGTGCGGCGTGATCCTAGAGCACACTGCCCGCAAAAGGTCCAAAAGTCCCGCTCAGCAGTCTTAGGACTCTTTTTATGTAAATGATCCGTCAAGTAAAACATCAATCCACAATTTTTTGTGATACCCAAGGAGATTAGAGTACCGCAATGTCAATCCGAGCGTCCTGTCATCCATTCTTCGTCTACTCTCCAACATATCCAAGTACCAAAAATTGTTTGAGCTTCGTAGTACCCTTTTTAACTCGAAGCATTGGCACTGAATTATATCTGTTTATGCTGATTGTCTGAAGTTGGTAGGATGAAAGTAGCTGCACACGGGAAAGTAAGTCAAACGGTTTTATTGCCTGGGTACCAAAGTCAAAAAAACGAACAGAATATCAAGCATTATAACTTTAGCCAAATTTAAGCCAGTTCACCAACAAAAGCATACATGCACCAGAAAAAAAGCATCGTTGGGTTTAAAAATTCTTGCTTGCCAAATGAGAAATTTGTTTTTGTCCAGTCTCGATGGGTCTTTTTTTTTGTGATACTTTGGACGTAGGCCTGCAGTCTACCACTGGGTGACTTTTTTTGACTGTCAGCAGTCCTGCGATACAAACAGGGAGTCACATGTAGCTTAAGATACTAATCAGCTTTTTTAAATGTTTTTAACCAAAGTCTCGTGTTATAAAGTACATAGTAATAACACAATACATGGGTAGGCTATGGAGGTTTCGTTTTTCATGCCTCTTGTACTATTGGGAAGTAAAGTCCATTTATTGCTGCATGTCAAGGGGAAATCCGTAAAAAAAGAAATAATCCTAATCTATTTCTTCCAATCATGGCGTCCCTTGGTATTCAATTATAGCTTGTTAGTAAAGGACGATG
Source organism: Tridacna gigas (assembly GCA_945859785.2). Classification (NCBI taxonomy): domain Eukaryota; kingdom Metazoa; phylum Mollusca; class Bivalvia; order Cardiida; family Cardiidae; genus Tridacna; species Tridacna gigas. The sequence continues at coordinate 28,538,300 of OX244030.2, forward strand.
ATTTTTTCAGTCGCCTTGGAATGACGCTTAATCTATCTAAAGCGGGAATTATTAACTCAATAAGTATATCTCTGTAGTGTTCGCTGATAACACGGAGTATGCCAAGAAACTGAATATCATTTGGCAATATCGTCGACAGTAGATCATCGATAATGGATCAATGACAAAAACGGCACTAGTGCTTCGATGAACATTTTTATATAACATCCCCTTAGTTATTACTTCATAATGACTTGCAACTATGAAGGCAAAGCGATAAACGGTCGTTTTATATGTTAAGGAAATCGTCAGGTTCTTTGCAGACAACATAAATCAAGTTAAAATTATACAGAGAGAGGTAACTGTCATTTTATATGGCACGAAAATATCAGTGTCTCGGCAGACAATAAAAGTTAAGATTCGATTGTAAACATAGAACGAACAGGTCGATCTTGATATACCGTCTTGAGCTTTTTATTTTAACCAAGGCAAAATCATTGTTGATAAACCCTTTCCCAAACAAGAAATTTTATATTCTTTTAAATTCAAAAAAATCAGATGATAAATTCAAAATTGATAAAAATGAACTTAATCTGTCTTAGAGGGTAGAAATCTACTTTTGACCCGACATGACCCAATTTTGAGCTTGTCGGAGATATCATCAAGACAAATAATCTGACATAGTTTCAGGAGTATCAGGCTGAAAATGAGTGCACACAAGCTTTTTCTAAAATTTGGCCCAGTGACCTACTTTTTTGAGCCAACATGACCCAATTTCGAAGTTGCCCGAGATATTATTAAAACAAACATTCTGACCAAGTTTCAAGAGCATCGGACTGTAAATGTGGCCTCTAGAGTGCACAAAATGTTTTTCTAAGATTTAGCACAGTGACCTACTTTTTGACCCAATGTGACCCAATTTCGAACTTGTCAAAGATTTTATGAAGACATTCTGACCAAGTTTTATGATTATCTGACTGAAAATGTTGCCTCTAGAGTACACACAGGGTAAATGTTGACGAGCCGGACGACTTAAGACGCACGACTGACGACGCACGACGGACGACGGACGGCAGACAAAACACGACCAGAAAAGCTCGATTTGAGCACATCGTGCTGAGGTGACCTAAAAAGTATTTTTCCCCGTTTGAAATCGTTTTGTGTTTTGAGAAATTTTTAGCGAAAAACTGGCTTGATTTTTCCACAGACGTATTTTATTGCCATTTTTCCGCCTGCACTTTTTAAGCGGCAATTTACGCACCGCGTTTAAATGTTTGTCCTGTACAGGACTGTTATGCGTCAAAGCTGGTTATCAGCAACTTTTCTTTTTTCCATAATGTTTTCAAAAAACGTCGTTCCCACGGCCGTGAAAACCCGGGATTGTGTGTGTGGTAAAGGGTTAATGCATATTAAGACCGTTTGTACGTGTAAAATGTGTTCGACTCTATCACTCTAGATAATGGTCAAAAGTGAAATCATAAGATAAGTGTCAGAGCATAGATATGGAGCACCAGCTGATTAGAATGACCTGTATTTAAACAGGAGTTTAAATGTGTAGAAAACAAGATATGACGGGATTTATACATGTGTTCAAAGCAACAGGTAAACCCATGCCATTCTTTCACTACAATCATTTTCAGATTGGGAAAAACCCACACTAACAAACCACAAACAGAAGTTTCAAGATGCCGAAGTCTTCACCTGTTTAAGTAGATATCTACAATATTTATCGAATGTATGGTGGCAAATACAAAAATTGCAAAGAAAGAAGAGATTTACGCTTGTTATGTTATTTTCTCAAGTTACCGAAAAGCAAGATCACAGGACACCAACACTTATGTTTATAGATTAAAATATGAACTGTAAAATCATATGAACCCTAACACAGCGAATCACTGTGGTTTGTTATAACGGATTGCAGCTTTCGATACCCGGCAGTTCCACCACGTTTTACTCTGTCTTAATCGGTTAATCTAATCTATTTGATATCTGTTTACAGTAAAGACATTACTCATACATAAAAACTATAATTTTATACCATTATTTCACAATAAGCTCAAAATTTACATCCCAAATAGCAACAAAGATTAAAAATCTAACGCTGTTGAATTTTTATTGTACAACGCATTTACTCATACAACAAATGACACTACATGCGTTTCAGACTTAAGAACTATAAAAGCATTTTCAGACGACTGTTAAACAGTTGCTACAATGTTGGAGTATTTCTTTGATCGGGTGGAAAGCATTGCGGAAAAAGGGAGAAAATGTTGTTTACAAACAACTTCAAGCATTGTTTTCAAAATCTCTATTCCGTATGGTCGTTTAGCACGAGACTGTTCGGAACAGAAATTAATAATTGAGCCATGCTCTGACATTAGGGGACTTAATGCATCTCCGTAATGCATTAAACCAAGCAAATTATGAAATGATTATGAATCCGTAAACACCCATTTTGTGTAACAACCGACTAAATCAAGAGGTAGAATAGTGCTTGGACATGCAGAAAATTTACCAAAGGCAAAAAAGTATCGACCCGTGTCAGCCTGCGCTGACTGCGCAGGCTGACATGGTCGATACTTTTTGCAGATGCATTAAACCCCAATTTCACAGAGTACGGCTCACACACGGCTATTTTGTGCGCGGTTATTAATACGTCACGCACATTCGGTTGAGAACCAAAGTCAAAACAGGTTTACGGTCTGCCTGCTTCTCTAATTTCGACGATGTATATCATGAAGCTAAGTAATTCTCTGTATTTCAATTTCTTTCGTAAAATCAGAAGATAAAGTTGCGATTCTTTAATTCATTTAATTTGAACCATTTGGGCAGTAAACGAATGTTTAAGGGTTGTACATTAAACGATTACATGTACTTGTATGTAAAATGTATCAACAACTAAATAATAATTGCTTTTGCTTTCAGCTGCCACGTACCTCATTGGTATTACTGCTTGTATTTATATACTCAACACAATCGGTTGTGAGTAGAGTTTTTCATTGTACAAGTTTTCATAGAAAAAATACGTGCGCTACTATGTTTAGGAAACCAAAGATTCCTAGTTATTTTTCGATGACAAATGTCATTTGGTCGTTTAAATCAACTTCCTTGGTCCCAAACATTTGTTGTATCAGATCGAGTTTTTTTTTTTTGGTCGTATTTGTAAATTTTATCGATGATTTGAAATTACATTTTTATATTTATTCTCAAGACAATGTTCTTACTAAATGTATAAGTAATGCTGTATTTCTATCACAACATTTCAAGACACGCTTCTCTAATCAAATAGTTGTTAAAATCATATTGCAACGCTACATTCTTTTTAATGAAATGTACCCGTATTGATAGCTTTTTGAAAATTAATTTTCATGATAACTTTCTAACTAATTTTGTTACAATGCCGTGTAAGATTCCATTGTACGTTTTCCCATTTACTCTTCAGATAAGGCTGTCACTGCGGTAACCTGCTATAGCTGCAACAACGTAAGCAGGCCTGATCTATGTAACACAACTATAGACTGTAGGAATGGAGAGGTAAACACTTTCTATGGCCAGCAACATGCGAAATGAGGCCTTCGGACATTTGCGTAAAGTGTCGTCCCGGATTAGCCTGCCCAGTCCGCGCAGGCTAATCCGAGACAGCACTTTATGACTACATACGATTTTGTCATACTGTAGACTTTTGTGAAACAGAAAATCATATAAGTACGGAAAGTGTCATCTTGGATTAGTCAGTTTTGACTGCACAGGCTGATCTGGAACGACACACTTTTTACGCATATATCCGAAGGCCCCTTTTCATATGTTGAATGCAATTATTATATATATGAGTGGCACGCTGGGATAAGGGGATTAACTCTTTACCACACGACATAAATGTAGGTTCAAATTGAAAGAATTTACAGACGACAATTTAAATGTGGGTCAAATGATAGAATTTATCTTTGATAGGGTTGAAAACATTGTGGGAAAAGGAGAAAATGCTGGTTACCAGCATTTTCCCCATTTCCTAAAATTTTTCAAAGGGCTTCTTTCTCAGGGTCGATAAAGCTCGGATGTGTGTGGTAAAAAGTTAATGTGTCTCTTTAATGCAGTTTATCACCCAAGACATGTCATAATTATGGATCCCAAAAATCCATTTTGTAACAGTCAAATGAACCATGATGTAGTAACGATCCGTGGACATGCAGAAAATTTACAAATAGCAAAGTGTTTCGACATATCTCAGTCTGTACGCACTGCGCTGCGCAGGCTGAAATGGTTCGAAACTTTTTGCGGATGCATTAAACCCCCTTTTCATAGAGCATAACTCATATATTCAAAACCAGCTTACACATGTCTAACTTCACAAGTTTAACCACTGCAGCATCATATCTTGAGTCAAATGAATATTTTCAGTCTGCAGATCAAGACATCCCAATTATTGCTTCAAACTTTCAAACGAATTTTGTTCAGTTTCTCACAATTGACAGACTTTGTAGTTCAAATATCTGGTTCGTGTCAGTGGGAAACAATTTTTGTCAAGTTTATTTATGCCTGTTATATCTATTCATTCAGAATGGTCCTGATGGCTGTCTCCAAACAAAAGGTTTTTTTTTTTTCCTCTGGGACGGACGATACAGCCTAATCTTGGATCTGCAATTATCGATTCTTCCAAACAGGCCTGAAATCTTTTGCCTGTTTCTTCTACAAGTGGTCGTTGCACTTTTTGTTGTCTGAACGGCTTTTCTTTGACTTTTTTGCACAGAAGTAGTATTTCCAGAAAGTGTGAACACACCACAGTTTTTGCGATATTCAAAGATCATAGAGACGAAATCAAAGATTTAGAAGCTCCATGCCATAAAAGCCTTTACCAAGCAATCCCTGATTTTTAACCACCCTGAGAAAGAAAGCTTTTGAAAACATTAAGGAGAAAATGCTTTTCTCCTTGTACCACATGTTTTCTACCCTTCCCAAAACAAACGTCAATTTTTGAGTCACATTTATTTTGTCGGCGGCAGAAGCTATCAATTTGAACCAGTATAAAATTTTGTCATCTGTTAAAGAATTTAGTTTTGCTTTGACTACAGATTAATCATCATAGGTTTATAAACATGCCCCAATCTTAAATTATTTGGAGTATAGTAATCGCTAAATAGCGTACAGTCTACGCTTAAGGCAACCTGGGGTAAACTTTGTACCTAAACTCTGTACCAAACAATCTATTTTTCACAACGACTGGGGAGAAGATTTCTGTAATCATTGTCGGAAAAAGGGCAAACTGCTGATGAGCAATATTTTTTCAATGTCTTTTACCCTGTCGTAGAATACGATCTTGAATTGTTGTCTAAAACGCTTATGAATATGGACAACTGCATCTTTTGTTCTCTGGTTCAATATTTAATCTATACGGTCTGCAAAGCAAACCAGGCAGCAGGAAGCATGCTAATGATCAATTAAAAAAAGAGAACTATAGCCTCTTTCCTACAGTTCAATCGAACGATTCTATCTTAATCAAAGTACTGAAAGAACTGACAAACTAGCGAATTTGATTGTTTGTATGGTGTTTGACCCTGTTTTCAATATTATTCAGTTATGTAGCAGTGCACAGTACACATATCTATGCTTTCCTGGAGTTTCTTTTACCAGCACTCTGCACAATATTCTTTCCAAGCCACTGGCTGCTTTCCTACATTTATAGAGAAATGAATCCTGTCGAAATGACTATCATTAATCCTCGGAAAGAAATTTGCCGAGTCGGGGATCGAACCACCAATCTCCTGTTCCCAAGTCCTGTACGCCACCGACTGAGCTGCCAGGGCTATGCATGCTATTGGTTAACTATAATCCAGTTTAGGTTTAACCCTTAACCTGCTAAAATGTCAAATGAAACTTTCAAGCCGATGGTAAACACCTGACTATTGCTATGTCAAAGTTACATTTTGGAGAAAATATATCCTCTTATCGGACAGTGTAGATCTAAGATCGGACTGCATGCTCTGCACATTCTGATCTTAATCCACACTGTCCGCAAAATGTCATTGAGTCGCAGCAGTGCTGGTAAAAGAAACTCCAGGAAAGCATGGATAGGTGCTCTGGCTGCTGTTTTCAAAAGGATTTGTCCCCAATATCGTTAAAACTTGGGACTGTTTGGTAAAGGGTTCATATTCAAGACTAGAATAACAGTTACACTATAGGCAATGATCTAAATAATCAATGACTGAAGGAATGACAAGGGTACCCTGTCCAGTGAGGGTTAATGTGACTGGGATTTGCTACAAGTAACATGTACCTAGGTGTATCTATTAATAGATTCATTCATAATGTTACAGTGGTGTAGGAAAAAGTGATTCTCTGCTTTGCATAGGTCACTTAATTTACATATAAGCAAAGATCTTGTACCTTATAAATGACATCTTGTTCAGTTTATTACTCTGTAAGAAGACATATTCAAATTGGAGTGGTAGAGATTTAGTGGTTTTTGTCAAAATTGTCATATATAACAGAATTAAGATTTATAACAGAAAGAAGTATTTTCTGTGAGGCAGTATTTGGCAACTGTGGGTTTTTTTGTTTACTTTGACTCTAGGTTAATCTTGATGCCTATACACTAACTTCGCTAGTCTAAAAATGGAAAGTTTGTTTTCCAGATATGTTATACAGAGGTAATTTCCAACCATGTCTACAGACTTGGATGTGTACCCACAACTGTAAGTACGTATACTACACAAAACATAACAAATACAAGCCATGCTCTGGCAATAGGGGGTTCATTGTATCCCCGTGATACATTATAATGAGCAAGTCTTCACATAATTATGGATTCACAAAATCCATTTTGTTTTACAACCGGCTGAATTCTGAGGTAGAATGGTCCTTGGACGCGCAGAAAATTTAACAGAAGCTTTTTGACCCGACAAGACCCAATTTCGAGCTTGTCCGAGATATCATCAAGATAAATAATCTGAGATAGTTTCAGGAGTATCAGGCTGAAAATGTGGCCTAAAGAGTGCACATAAGCTTTTTCTAAAATTTGGCTCGGTGACCTACTTTTTGAGCCAACATGACCCAATTTCGAAGTTGTCTGAGATATTGTTAAGACAAACATTCTGACTAAGTTTCAAGAGCATCGGACTGTAAATGTGGCCTCTAGAGTGCAGAAAAATGTTTTTCTAAGATTTGGCACAGTTACCTTCTTTTTGACCAATGTGACCAAATTTCGAACTTGTCAAAGATTTCATCAAGACATTCTAACCAAGTTTCATGATTATCTGACTGAAAATGTGACCTCTAGAGTGGCCACAGGGTAAATGTTGACGAGCCGGACGACGTAAGACGCACGACTGACGACGCACGACGGACACAGCACGACCACAAAAGCTCACCTTGAGCACATCGTGCTCAGGTGACCTAAAAAGTGTTTCCCCCGTTTGAAATCATTTTGTTTTTTGAGAAATTTGTAGTGAAAAACTGGCTTGATTTTTCCACAGACGTATTATTTATTGCCATTTTCCGTCTGCACTTTTTAAGCTGCAATTTACGCACCGCGTTTAAATATTTGTCCTGTACAGGACTGTTATGTGTCAAAGCAGACAGATCAAATCTTCGAATGCGCAGACAACGGTCAGTGCACAGACTGGGTTTTCGCCGAACCTGGTTCATGCATTGTAAAGACGGACTGTGGTCACCACACTTATATATTAAGTTCTGAAAATATTCGTTGTCTGTATTTATATCGAATATTTTTCAGCCAATCAGATGGCGAATCTCTTTTCATTTGTATTGAGAGGTGGGAAAAAATCGAAAAAAAAAAAACTGCAGTGAAATATTGATTTCCGAATGGTTAATAGGTCAATACATGGGGTGTTCGAAAAGTGTCCGGAATATCCTAATATTTGCATTAATAAATAAGTTATGATCCTTTTCGAGCCCCCTCGTAAATAGAACTGTGTGACGTATTTATTCATAGAACGTGTTTTAAACAAACGTTACAGCAACAGATCTTGTTGCACTCAGAAGTGAAGTTGCTCCGTGTGTTTTTTTCCCCAAAAATAAAATTGCAAAATTTATACTTGTAAAAAATAGTACGTAACCTATAGATGTCACGCTTTGAATATCCAAAAAAGATTTATAGTGATTGCCATATAGTTGAGTCATGCTCTGTGAAAAGGGGGCCTAATGCATTTGCAGAAACTATCGACCCAGGTCATCCTGCGCAGTCCAGACCGAAACTTTTTGCTTTTTGTCAATTTTCTGCGTCTCAAAGGACCAGTGTATGTCATGATTCTGCAAGCTTTAATACAAAACTAAATTTTAAGGATGTCTGATACTGTGATGACTTGCTTGGTACGATGCGTCACGGAGATACATTAAGCCCCCTTTTGCCAGAGCATGGCTCAACTGTATAACATCTATAGTTTAAAATAGTGTCATTTTGTCTCTGTCTCTAAAAATCAAAATTATGTATACGAGACACAATCTCTATCACGGTGAACACAATGGTGATTAGATAAACTGAATAATAGAATTGTAATATTTTCCTCGATGTCTAGGAAAAAACAGGGACCTTCATCATCCAATCTCGTGTATTTACGACCCTGAAGAAGAAAGCATTTGAAAACATTAAGGGGAAAAGGTAAACTGGTGGTAACTAGCTTTTTTTCTGTACCGTTTATTTTCCCATTTAACATTCTGAAGACGGAAATAATCTTTCGTTTTTTATTTATTGTCTGAATCTACTTTCATTTCAGTCAATTCTGAAAATCTGTTGTTTGGTAAAGAGTTACACATACTGTAGAGAAGAAAAAAAAAAAGAGTAAAGCAAGCCTTCTTAATAGATATTGTGCCACAGGCAAAACATTTGTCGTTTTCCCAACCAATTGCGTCTAGAAATGTTCACTGGTCCTGTTCTGCATAATCGTTTGACAGAATATTACGTGTTTTCTATGGAAAGCCATGGCTGTCTTATACCGTTCTTTTACAATTCATTGCAACGTTGTCGTAATATATCGGTTCACTTTAATTATATGTAAAATGAAAACATGTTTTCACAAAAAAAAGAAAGAAATTTGTTAATTTGCTCAGAGATTTATCGGAGAGATACCTCTCAGCTCTTTAAATGTCTGCTTGCTTTTACTCAATTCTTTCTGGCAGCACTAGGTCCTTATTATTCGGTACAACAGTTGGATTTCAAATTGAGCAGGATTAAACACACCCCACCTCAGCAGCGCTTTCACCGCTTTGGGTTTTTTTTTTGCGAACATTACAACCACTGACCAATTTATTTTATTAGCACAGGCCTGGGCCTAGATACCCCATACGTATTGTCATGTGTCATGTGATTTGAATTATCATAGTTTGACTTCCTTCCGGATTATTTCTGTCTTTAATGGGGTAGAAAACATTGTGGGGGAAAGGAGTAAATGCTGCTTACCAGCATTTTCTCCTTTTCCCATAATGTTTTCGAAAGGCCTCTACCTCAGGGTCGCTAAAACGGGATTGTGTGGTAAAGGATTAAAGAATCTTACCCACTGCTTGTGACTATGTTTAGGGTTATCTTGCAAATACCAATGAGATGTAATAAAAAGTCTTAATAAAAAAATCTTATAACAGGTGCAGTGCTACACACTATAGTTATGAAACCTCTGGACCCTGTGATTTGGGACAAACGGACCTCCCCATACTTTATAGCTCAACTTATTTTTAAGACATAAGCCTCAAGGTTTATTAGTCATGAACACTACTGGCAACCTTTCAACAATGTTTTTCCATTTGGTCATGTTCACTGTTACATTTTCTTTTGGATTCTGCTATCACTCACATGGATATCTTGCCCCATAAATAGTACTTTTTAGATCAATTCTCACAACATTTGCATTACAGGTATTTAACAACATTTATTTGGACCATGCTCTGTCAAAAAGAGGCTTAAAGCATCTACGTGATGTAAGATACCAAGCAAGTCATCACAGTATTATACACTCCTAAAATCCATTTTGTATAACAACCGACTGAATCATCAGGTAGACCGGTCCTTGACATGCATAAAACTGACCAAAAGCAAAAACGTTTCGGCCAAGGTCAGCCTGCGCGCACTGCGCAGGCTGACCTGGGTCGATACTTTTTTGCAAATGCATAAAGCCCCCTTTTCACAGAGCATGGCTCATCTATAAGAAATCTGACCATGGGAGTTGGGACTATTTTTGCCAAAAGTGCTAAAGGTTCACGAGCTGATGCTACAGAAATCAAAGCATAAGACATTATAATTTAAAAGCTATCCCTCTGCTACTCCTAACAGAACATTACGTAATTCACGAACCGAGTCCAGATGGACCTGTTGAATTAGAGCAGAAACTTGTTTACGAACATATAAGAAACAAGCAAACGAGCCATGCTCTGTGAAAAGGGGGCTTAATGCATCTCCGTGATGCACGATATCAAGTAAACAATCACATACTTATGGATTCGTAACAGCCACTTTTTTTAACAACCGGCTGAATTATGAAGAAGAATGGTCCTTTGACACGTAGAAAATTGACCAATAGCGAAAAGTTTCGGCCCATGTCAGCCTGCGTAGACTGCGCAGGCTGACCTGGGCCGATGCTTTTTGCTGATGCATTAAGCCCCCTGTTCACAGAACATGGCTCAAAGACAAAGGTTAGCCTATTATTAACGACCTTGACATTGTTGAATTAAAGAGAGAAGAGTTGAAGGAAATCAATAAGAAGTAAACAGTTAGATGCCTTTTTGCATTCAGATGATATACATTCCTACCCAAAATAGAATAACTCTACGCCTATATTTCATCATATCACTGTAGGGAACCTGTGATTATTAATGTTATTTTCAACATTTTCATGATCTTGATTATCACTATTTTCGCTTTTTTTTTTTTCATCATCACGAACTTCTGGAAGACACACCGGTTAACTCTTAGGCTGCTAAGCGCGAATCACTGACCTTTTGCGGACAGCGTAGATCAAGATCAGACTGCACAGAAAGTGCAGTCTGATCTTGGATCTACACTGTCCAATAGGGAGAAATCTTTCCCCAAAAAATACCTTGAAATAGGAAAAATTGGATATATACTACCGGTTTGAAAGTTTCATTACTTTCACTTAGCAGAATAAAGGTAATTGTTTGTACTTGGTAAACGAATAAGAATTTTAACAGTCCACACGTACATGGAATTCAGTATCGCGCTGTACAGCACGTAGAATCTGGACTTACATTTTACGCTGCGTGACATACATGTACGAAGGTTTGCTAGAGCCTTAAAATTGCAACAATCAGACCTCATCGATTGCCTGAAGATATTGTACAATGTTTTTTTTTTTTCGTATTTTCTAAGTATTAGAATAAAGACATTATGGTCATAATACAAGGTAAAATGGCTTTCAATTTATAGTAATTGAACTGAGCTCATTTCAGGACTGTCAAAACCGTGTAAGCACTGCGATTGTTGGAAAAAGAAGGCGGTATTTGGAGACATCGACATACTGCGGGTCATGCTGTACAAGTAGAGCACCGGGGTGTAACATAGATTTATGCAATCCAAATGTCCCTTCAGGTGAGTCATTAACCACTATCCTGCTAAAAACGTTTAATGAAACTTTCAAGCCGATAGAAAAAAAATCCGAGTAATGCTATTTCTAATTCATTCTTTGGAGAAAAATATCTCCTTATCGGACAGTGAAGATCCAAGACCAGACTGCACGTTCTGTGCAGTGATATTGATCTACACTGTCCGAAAAAGGTCGTTGAGTCGCGATTAGCAGCCTGAGGGTTAATTGCCCAAGGTTCTATGTTTAAAGAGTTTGAAATACATAGCCTTTAAATTCACATATCAATGCAATACATTGGTCTTAAAGACTGACTGAAAAGTGTTAAGTTTTTAATTGATTCAACTATTTAGCTGACTTTACGGCTACTCTCGGACTTACTAAAGCCTAAAACAAGTTAATCAAAGGACTGACATTTGTAGGGAATTCGTCTCTCAAAAGAAAGAAGCAACTACCCTTTGAAACGCTATCGTTTACGGAGAAAATAAAATTACAATTTCAGATTCTTCAGCAATGGAGCTGATAAGGCCACCATTAAGGACCGACCCATGTTCTGATTTAATGCCCGTTAGTTGTTCCGTACTCACCATTGATGACCCGTCAATCTGCGATACACCCGGTATTAAACATTATGCATGTAGGAAGATGTGTGGGGCTTGTGGTAAGAAAGTTTGGTTTCTGATTACAACTTTTTCACGAGAATCTTGGTAAATTCATTACTGCCATTTCAAATGACAGACCAAACTGTCTAAGTGAAATCTACATCGTCGTGAGACAAATATCGGACTAGGTAGATTAAGAGTCGTTTGGGAATAGCTTTCTTCCCAAGAGAATTTCACGATTTATTCAATTTTCAATAGAAGAGAAAAATATGGCTATACCCTTGCTGGATTCATTATTGCATTCTTTTTGCCTGTAAATTGTGTATGAATCATGTTCTGTGAAAAGGGGGCATGATGCATTCGCAAAAAAGAATCTACCCAGGTCAGCCTGTACAGTCCGTGCAGGCTAAAATGGGTCTAAACTTTTTTGCTATCGGTCAATTTTCTGCATGTCCAAGGACCAGTTTACCACATGATTCAGTCGTTTGTTAGACAAAAATGGACTTTATGGATCCATGATCATATGATGACTCGCTTGGTATCATGCATCACGGAGATGCATAAAGCGGCCTTTTGCCAGAGCATCGCTCATATATAGTTCTGTACATTTTTTCATTCGAATATTTTAGTAGGCTGAACGTAAAAGATAGTGTGTAGTTTAAGTATTCTAACTACAAATATCAATATTCCATTCTTTTACTTTCTTCTAGATACAAACACACCACACTTAACAGGTAATGATTATTTCATTTCTCTGGTAAATCATATCTTGTAAGAAGTATTTGAAAATACTGCATTTAACTGTCTTTAAACATAGAACCGTGAATAACTGATTTAACCGAAACTCTCAGGTGAAACCACGTGTCAGTATTCTTACAGATGACAGAAAGGATAAAGGAGATTCGACGACGTACAAGTTACTAGCTAATAAAAGTTGTTCTATCAAACTCGGTGTGGAATAAGTGAACTAGCATCCCTTATGCTGCTAAATAAGTTAAATTAAACATTCAAGCCGATAGTAAAAACCCGAATAATGTTGTTTCAAACTTATTTTTTTCGGGGAAAAATATCTCCTAATCGGACAGTGTAGATTCAAGATCAGACTGCACATTCTGTGCGGTCTGATCTTGATCTACACTGTCCGCAAAAGGTCAGTGAGTCGGGCTTACCAGGTTAAGGGTAAATCCCCGAACAAAATTTGAGCATTAGAATTAGGAGATGGCATCACTATTGATATACACTCAACAAAAGTTTCTAAACCGCCACTTTTCAGCTATAATTCCCCGTAGACCTTTTTTTTATCGCCGTCCAGAGAAGAGACATTTTACTTGCTTTGATTTTTTGCAGAATAGTTGATCAGTGTAAAAACATACCTCAGCTGAAGTCTGAAAAGATATTACGGACTTGTTCTTGTTAAATGAGCTTACTTAACATCCATTCACTCAATTGTGGAATTTTAATTTTGAGAACTTCATGCTCGTTTTCTCGGATTGTATATTCGTGCAAAAAAAAAAAAATCGTATTTCTGACAAAATTTCATTAACTTAAGCTTCTCCTTTTAATCTGTTTTGGCTGATAGACGCCATGCATGGGCCACTGATATGCTTTCCCTCTTGTAAAAAAAACAACATGCTTTCTGCTCAAATGGCGTTATTTTCGTTCACTTTTATATATCACCTTTTGCGTTATTTCCGTTCACTTTTATATATCACCTTTTTTTGTAACGATGTTCAATTATAAAATATTCGATAGATAAATTATTGATATATTTATTCACAATGTCTTGCAGACTGTTTTTATCAGAGCCAAAGGTATCAAGGAGCTTACTCAAGGACTCGAACAGGAAAACCATGTATGCAGTGGAGTAGACTAGCAGTAACCTATGCAAACAAATTACCGGACAGCTCTGTCAAAGACGCAGGGAACAAATGTCGAGATCCAGATGGTATATGGGAACCTAAGCTGTCTTACTTGAGTGCCCATACTTGACCCTTAACCCTTTACCAGACGACAAAATGTTATCCTTGTCCAAATTGAAAGCATTTGCTGACGTCAATTTCAGTGTGGTTCAAATAGTGCAACTTTTCTTTGACAGGGTAGAAAAAACATTGTGGGAAAAGGAGAAAATGCTGGTTACCAGCATTTTCTCCTTTTCCCACAATGTTTTCAAGAGGCTTCTTTCCCTGGGGCGTCAAAAGGCGGCATTGTGCGGTAAAGGGTTAACCTGCTATATAACTAAAATGAAACTTTCAGTTCTGTAGTAAAAACCCAAATATTGCCATTTCAAAGTTATCCGGGGAGGGGGGGATGTCTCCGTATCGGACCGTGTGGATCCAAGATCAGACTGCACGTTCTGTGCAGTCTGATCTTGGTTCTACACTGTCTGCAAAATGTCCTTGAGTTATGGTTAACTTTGATATCTAGTCCATCTCTGACTGGGAAACAGTCATGGTGTTTCCAAATATTGCACAAGACAGTCATGCCCCAAAATAAGTGCTAGTTTCTTAAACGTGATCATGGGTGTTTTTAAGGATTGTGTAAATCAAAATCAATGTGCAATTATCGTGAAACAGATTTTGGTATAGACTCTCTATACCTCTTTCAGTAATTCAAGCGAAATTATTCCTATTAAACGACAATAAGCTCAAAACATAATATGAGCCATGCTCTGACAAAAGGAGGCTTAATGTATCTCCGTGACGCAAGATACAAAAGCAAGTCATCACACTGTCATAGATCCATAAAGTCCATTTTGTCTAACAGTCGACTGAAACATGAGGTAAACTGGTCCTTGGACATACAGAAAATTGACCTATAGCAAAATATTTCGGCCCAGGTCAGCCTGCGCGGATTGCGCAGGCTGACCTTGATCGATCTCTTTTGCAGATTCATTAAGCCCCATTTTCACAGAGCATGGCTCATATATTTCAAAAAATACAGGCACGATCTCATTTAACTATACTGATGCAGGTTTTATATTCTTCAAATAAGTTGCCTATGATAAGCATTTTTCTATTCCTAACTTAAGTTCCTTTTGACACTAGGGACAATCTCATTTATCTTTTCGTAAATTAAGTT
Organism: Tridacna gigas; assembly: GCA_945859785.2. Classification (NCBI taxonomy): domain Eukaryota; kingdom Metazoa; phylum Mollusca; class Bivalvia; order Cardiida; family Cardiidae; genus Tridacna; species Tridacna gigas. Next base: position 28,553,499 of record OX244030.2, read on the forward strand.
CAGACTGAACAGAAGGTGAAGTCTGATCGTAGGTCTACATCATCTAACAGCATGTGAGATATTCCCACAAGAATCCTTTGAACTTGAAATATACTGGTATTTGGCTTCATTTCTGACTGATACCCGTTTCTCTTATTTGGCATTTGACAGGTTATGGAATGGTAGCCAGAGATTTAAATTGAAGCTTTTATACTGTTGTTGACGCAAAGCAGAGGCCAAACAAGACGAAATGAATACAACTGTCTATGATGCCATCTGCCAAAAGCATAATGTTTGCCTCTGGAACAGACTAAGGCCGGGCTCAAGAGGAAATTGCTGCGCTCCTTATAAATATCATGTTAAGGCAGCTTGATGCATCTCCGTGATGCATGACACCAAGCAAATCATCACCTAATTAAGGATCCACAAAATTAATTTTGTCCATCAACCGACTCAATCTTGAGGCAGACTGGTACTCAGAAAATTGACAAAAAGCAAAAAGTTCGGCCCAGGTCAGCCTGCGCGGACAGCGCAGGCTGACTTGGTCCGATACTTTTTGCAGATGTATCAAGCACCCTTTTCAAAGAGCATGGTTTATAAATAAGAAATATTTCGGCAGGCATATTATACCTATTACGTAAATCATCCCGAACAGAATATCTTGCTTGCAGTACCTTCTCAAATCACATACCGAAAAACCAACTGGCGGATGACGCATCGACTCGCGTAGTGATCTATTTTTAAAAAAAGCATACTCGAGCACTTTATGCACAGGTATGCTTTTGTAAACTGTGCAACGATACGGAAAAAACGGGGATCTGTTTAATTCTAAGTTTTGTTTAAAACACAGGCAAAGGACATCCGTGGTGTTACACCGATTCAAATATGGCCTGGGACTATTGTGACGTGCCATATTGCGAAGGTAAAACCAGTATTCTTGTGATTTCAAGACAATTTTAATGACCTAACAATTTCTAATGGACACATTAAGTCATATTTGGCATGGCAAAAATGCATTTTGCTACACAGATACTAACCCATGGGCTGCAAAGCGCGACTCAATGACATTTTGCAAACAGTGTAAGTCAAGATAAGACTGCACAGACCGTGTAGTCTGATCTTGATCTACACTGTCCGATAAGGAGATATCTTAACTCATAAAACAAGTTGGAAATAGCAACATTAGTGTTTTTAAATCGGCTTGAAAGCTTCGTGTAACTTATTTAGCAGATTAAGAGTCAAGACAAAATTATTGTAGATCAACCCTTCGAAAATAGTCAGTTGACAGTGACAGAGGAAAAAAACATCATACTTAAGGTAAAGGTAGGGTTCTATTTTGTTTCAAAACAATGTTAACAGTTTAAATGATATGAAACAATGTGAGAAGAAAAGCAAATACGTCCCGCTTTGCGCACTGTCGATGAGCCCTATAACAACATTCAAACAAACACATCTTTAAGCTAGTCATGATGCCGATAAATACTAGTTCATGGACATTTTCCTTGAGCGCAAAATAATATCTTTTAAAGCGACGCAACTACATATTAGTGACGCTTTTGCAAAAGGGGGGCTGGATGCATCTCCGTAATGCATTAAGCCTAGCAAGTCATCTCATAATTATGGATCCATAAAAGCATGGAGCATCCTGAATTCTGGGGTAGAATGGTTCTTGAACATGCAAAAAAAATGACCAATAGCAAAAAGTTTCCTCCCATGTCAGCCTGCAAAGTCCGTACATGCATTTTGCAGATGCCTTAAGACCCCTTTTTACAAAGCATGATTCATATATAATTTGGCAATCATGGGTTGCTAACGATTGTTGAATTCGTATAACAACTAAATTCAGAAAGATACCGAAGACAAGATGACAAGAAATGAAGTCACATAATGTGATACTGCGATATTGTGCTCCCAACCTCAGTCTCCACCTGTCAAATCTTATTAGTGTATATTGCACGAAACATGTCCCATAGGTTTACAAAATTAACAACCAGACATCCTTGCAGGCGTGTTGACTTTTTTGCCGCGATTTTATTTTGGAAGTCCACATAGAAACTGTATAGAGCTTTAAAAAAAAAAGACAGACTTTTGTGGAATAGATCTATGTATTCATAAGCGCTACTTGCGATTCAAAGACCTTTGTCCAGCTGGGTCTAACGATACATCTTTACAGCCAGAGAGAAATAACACTGTTAAACCTTGACAGTGTGTTGAATGACTCAGAATGTACAGATGCGGATCCAGGATTTTTGGTTCGTGGGGGTGCCCTTTAACTCACCCAGTCACTTTCTACAATAAAGCTTAATGCAATAGTATGGATTTTGGTGGCATTGGGAAGAAAATCAGTTTCTACCCCAAAGCATCGTTAAAGCCAACAAAACACACACAAAAAAGCTTTGGCGGAATGCTTTTCACTAAAGGGTAAACCCCCTATCCCCGATAATTCAGCCGACGAAAAAGTTTTTAATGTCGTTCCTTTTCCGACTCGATAGGGCATACAAGACCGTGCTGTTTTCGATTTGATGGGCCAGACATTTTAATTTCACCGGTTGCTGCTGACTTTTTAAGTATCGGAAAGATGCCAAACTAGCGAATTTAAAATGACCAACGAAAGATTGGCATGATTAGTGAACTGCAATTGATCTTTTATCAAATTAGTTTTGCCAAATATTTAGAAGATATGAGGATATAAAGTCAGGGAAGTGATTGGCTGAAGAGCTGAGGGGGGCAGGGGATAATTTTCGGCCGCAGGGGGGAAGGGGCAATGGGGTCACAGGGCAATGTCCCCTTATGGGGGACCAGAGGGTGAAGCCCTCGGGAAACCCTGGCTTTAGAGCATTTAAAAAAAAAATCCATTAAAAGCTTTCCTGATGTTTAGTAATCTATTCCATAACATCAGTTATATCTCAATAAATATCCTAGATCGAGTTGATATATGGTAAATATTTTTACAGTACCCTTCTATATACCAACCATTGCAGATTGGTTATTTACTGCCATACGCAGTAATATTAAATGTGCTAAAACAATTTATTTTGTAAAAAGGCCACAAATCTTCTCAATTATCTATCTCTGCTCGTAAATTTGTCATAAACCACCTAATTATATGTATTATTAAAAGCTATTTCAGCTTTAAAGTCAAAGGCCATATGTCAAACTTCTAGCGCTCATCGTGCTATAAATGATTGTATGGTCGAGTTCAAAATATTGACAGAGCGAAAATAAAAAATCGAAAGTCAAGATTGTTGGTCTATATATATTTCATATTCTCCCACAAAAAGTAGCGACATCTGCGACATGAAAAACCATTAATTAGATTTTTTTAGCTCACCTGAGCACAACGTGCTCAAGGGGAGCTATTGTGATCGGTCATCGTCCGGCGTCCGTCCGTCCGTCCGTCTGACCGTCCGTCCGTCCGTCCGTCCATCTGTCCGTCCGTCCGTTAACAATTTCTTTAAAAATCTTCTCCTCCTAAACCAGATGGCCAATCTTGATAAAACTTGGCAGGAATGTTCCTTGGGTGAAGGTCTACAAAAATTGTTAAAAGAATTTAATTCCATCAAAAAATGGCTGAAAATTGAAAACATCTTTAAAAATCTTCTTGTGACAAACCATAAGGCCGAGAGCATTCATATTTTGTATGAAGCATCATTTGGTGACCCTTTACCAAAATTGTTAAAATTATTCCCCTGGGGTCGTATTTGGGCTTTGCCCGGGCGCACCATATTTTACATAGAAACAAAGAAGGAAATCTTTAAAAAATCTTCTGATGACAAACCATAATGGCTAGAGCATCCATATTTGGTATGTAGCATTATCCGATGATCCTCTACCAAAATTGTTAAAATTATCCCTCTGCGGTCATATTTGGGCTCTGCCCGGGCGCACCCTAAATTAAAATATTTAAAAATCTTCTTCTGACAAAACATAAGGCTGAGAGCATTCATATTTTGTTTGAAACATCATTGGGTGACCCCTTACCAAAATTGTAAAAATTATTCTCCTGGGGTCATATTTGGGCTTTGCCCGGGCACACCCTATTTTACATAGAAACAAAAAAGGAAATCTTTAAAAAATCTTCTGATGAAAAGCCATAATGGCTAGAGCATTCATATTTGGTGTGTAGCATTATCTGATGATCCTCTACCGAAATTGTTAAAATTATCCCTCTGGGGTCATATTTTGGGCTCTTCCCGGGCGCACCCTAAATTAAAATCTTTAAAAATCTTCTTCTGACAAAACATAAGGCTGAGAGCATTCATATTTTGTTTGAAACATCATTGGGTGACCCCTTACCAAAATTGTTAAAATCATTCCTGTAGGGTCATATTTGGGCTTTGCCCGGGCGCACTCTATTTTACATAGAAACAAAGAAGGAAATCTTTAAAACTTCTTCTGATGACAAACTATAATGGCTAGAACATTCCTATTAAGTATGTAGCATTATCTGATGATCTTCTACCAAAATTGTTAAAATTATTCTTCTGCGGTGATATTTGGGCTCTGCCCGGGCGCATCCTATTTTAAAATCTTTAAAAATCTTCTTGTGACAAACCATAAGGCGGAGAGCATTCATATTTTGTTTGAAGCATCATTGGGTGAGCCTTTACCAAAATTGTTGAAATTATTCCCCTTGGGTCATATTTGGGCTTTGCCCGGGCACACCCTATTTCACATAGAACCAAGAAGGAAATCTTTAAAAAATCTTCTTCTGACAAATCATAATGGCTAGAGCATTTATATTTGGTATGTAGCATTATCTGATAATCCTCTACCAAAATTGTTAAAATTATCCCTCTGCAGTCATATTTGGGCTCTGCCCAGATGCACCCTATTTTAAAATCTTTAAAAATCTTCTTGTGACAAACCATAACGGCTAGAGCATTCATATTTTGTTTGAAGCATCATTGCTTGACCCCTTACCAAAATTGTTGAAATTATTCCCTTACGGTCATATTTGGGCTTTGCCCGGGCACACCCTATTTTACACAGAAACAAAGAAGGAAATCTTTAAAAAATCTTCTTCTGACAAATCATTAATGGCTAGAGCATTTACATTTGGTATGTAGCATTATCTGATAATCCTCTACCAAAATTGTTAAAATTATCCCTCTGCGGTCATATTTGGGCTCTGCCCAGATGCACCCTATTTTTAAATCTTTAAAAATCTTCTTGTGACAAACCATAACGGCTAGAGCATTCATATATTGTTTGAAGCATCATTGCTTGACCCCTTACCAAAATTGTTGAAATTATTCCCTTACGGTCATATTTGGGCTTTGCCCGGGCGCACTCTATTTTACACAGAAACAAAGAAGGAAATCTTTAAAAAATCTTCTGATGACAAACAATAATGGTTAGAGCATTCATATTTGGTATGTAGCATTATCTGATGATCCTCTACCGAAATTCTTAAGATTATTCCTCTGCTGTCATATTTGGGCTCTGCCCGGGTGCACCCTAATTTAAAATCTTTAAAAATCTTCTTCTGACAAAACATAAGGCTGAGAGCATTCATATATTGTTTGAAACATCATTGGGTGACCCCTTACCAAAATTGTTAAAATCATTCCTGTAGGGTCATATTTGGGCTTTGCCTGGGCGCACTCTATTTTACATAGAAACAAAGAAGGAAATCTTTAAAACTTCTTCTGATGACAAAATATAATGGCTAGAACATTCCTATTAAGTATGTAGCATTATCTGATGATCTTCTACCAAAATTATTAAAATTATTCCTGTGCGGTCATACTTGGGCTCTGTCCGGGTGCATCCAATTTTAAAATCTTTAAAAATCTTCTTGTGACAAACCATACGGCGGAGAGCATTCATATTTTGTTTGAAGCATCATTTGGTGACCCCTTACCGAAATTGTAAAAATTATTCCCCTTGGGTCATATTTGGGCTTTGCCCGGGCGCACCCTATTTTACATAAAAACAAAAAAGGAAACCTTTAAAAAATCTTCTGATGAAAAGCCATAATGGCTAGAGCATTCATATTTGGTGTGTAGCATTATCTGATGATCCTCTACCAAAATTGTTAAAATTATCCCTCTGCAGTCATATTTGGGCTCTGCCATGGCGCACCCTATTTGAATCTTTTAAAATCTTCTTGTGACAAAACATAAGGCCGAGAACTTTCATATTTTGTTTGAAGCATCATTAGGTGACCCCATACCAAAATTGTTAAAATTCTTCCCTTTGGGTCATATTTGGGCGTATATCCGCCCTGCAGTGAAAAGAATAGCCTGCCCTTAATAGACCATATAGGTTACAAATATACTCAGGTGAGCGATATAGGACCATCATGGTCCTCTTGTTTGTCAACCATGATGCTTTCTCAAATTAATGATCTACACAGTTTGAAATAAAAACGTGTTTAAACACATAAATTTGAGTATAAAACTTGTCCCAATTAACGCATCCAGTAAAAGTAATGAGTTTTCGTGTGCGAGATAGCGTGACTAAAGGTTGACCATTGTCAGTTATTTTTGTCTATACGTGCAAAACACAACGGAATGGCGATAAAATTTTCATCATTGATTCCTTAGGTTGCATCTTTTATTAATCTTTTGGTTTTGATAATGTATCAGTCAAGGTAACATTGTACGGATCGTATTGAGCATATTCCGATTTTTTTTTTTTTTCAGTTTTTTTTCCACCGATTTTTTATCGAGAAATTCTGGGGGTCAGAGTCAAACCTAAGATGTACAATAACAATGATATTCTACTCGATCACTTCGGATGATCGAAAGAACATCCACAAAAACTTTCAGTTCACACCAAACAACGACCTGATAAAGTATGATTTATGGCTATGGTGCGGTGACGAACCCAAGAAATAATGGGTTTTTTTTTTGAAGAAATGCGATAAGAAAACTGCATGCAGTTCCAGTTGTAAGAAAATCTAGGTCTTTTTAAGCGTTTGACGCTTCTTATCGAAATTTATGTTTGCGTGATTTATGGAAACCCTGTAACTGACGAAGTTCGATCGACATTCGGGATGTTTTAAGACAAAATTTTATGTGACAACGCATCAAAGTGGTTGTCATTATGCATATCGACTGTTTATGCGACAAACATACAGAAAGGGGGAAACAGCTTAAAAAGCGCTGGAGTGTAAAACTTCGGAACTCGAAATAGAGGACTGTGCACGCTTTTCGCTCTCTAAAGGTCGTTGTTTAGTTGTGAGCTAAAATAGCGGACAACAAGGTTGCGCATCGGGTCAAGTAATGCAATGACCTGATTGGTCCAATATCGTTTTCCACGTATCCATGTATAACACGATGAAATCAAAGTATCACCAAAACAAGTCATACAGCTTAAAGTACAGTTACGTCACGTGTAAAATTGAATTTTTCCACAAACGTATTGTTTATAGCCATTATCGCCTTTGCTACTTTTTTAGCGGCAGAGTTTTAGTTTATGCACCGCGTATTAATATTTATCCTGTTCAGGATAGTGATGTCTCATAGCACTAGATTTGGACCAATCAAGAAGGTGATCTTTGGAACTGTTCGATCCGCGGAAATCTGCTAATAAATCACAACCCCTGTAAAGTGTTATGACTAAAGTATCTTTGTCGAGGGGGGGGGGGGGGGGCTGTGTCCCCTTTCGCCCCCTCTAAATCCGCAGATGTCCACCCTAAAATTCATTATAAAGATATACGTCTGAATAGAAGATTCTTCCAAGGGAAGATCTAGCTGGACAAATCTTGCCTGGTTTTTCGCAGTGGTTGAAAGGGATAGTCTTAAATTATTCCAACCTGGACCAGGACCGCGCTTTTGCCGCTTTGATGCGCCGGACATGTTTGATGCATTGGGTGCTGTCGAATCTTTTTTAGTAACGGAAAGATGCCAAACAAGCGAAATTGAAACTATTCAACGGAAACTGAAGTGATTAGCAAACAGCATTTGATATTTGATCAAATTAGTGTTGTCACATATGTGGATGTTAAGTTTTATGACTTATCTACCTCGGTCGATTTTGGGGGGGGGGGGGGGGCGTACGCGGGTTCCGCCACCCCCTAAATCCGCACATGATGTAGTCAGCTGTGTAAACATAGATAACTTACCAAGATATATGATTCTGTGCTACCTGATCTTGATTTACATTGCAGTAAATGTACCTGCTGTGGTGCTGAGTATCTTTAACCCTTATCCTGTTAAACAAATGAACTGAAATTTTCAAGCCGATAGTAAAAACAAAAACCAAAGTTTTGCCATTCAAATGTATTTTTTTCGGAAGGATATCCCCTTAGCGGACAGTGTAGATCTAAGATCAGACTGTACCAAAGGTGCAGTCTGATCTTGAACTACACTGTCCGCAAAAGGTCAGTAAGTCTCGCTGAGCAGTTTAGGGGTTAAATGCCTATTCGATTTTTTTTTCTGCCGACATGTATTTCCTTAAACTCATGTCTTCTTTTTCAGAATGTTTCTTTCCCAATGCCACTACCTCATATAAGGGCTATATTTCCACAGCAATGTCCGGAATACAATGTCAGAATTGGACTGATGCCCCCATCCCGTTCGAAAACAGGGCCTTTCCGGACGGGAGTCCTATGGCTGCCGAGAACTATTGTAGAAATCCATTCAACTTCAAAAACCAGCTGGAATGCTTTACAAAGGAAGGGTTTAAAGCATGTGACGTTCCAGTTTGCCCATGTAATTAGTTTCGTCAGGTTGAAAGCCGGGCCCCGGTTGCTCAGTCGGTACCGTACAGACTTGAGAACAGGGGTCGCCGGTTCGATCCCCGACTCGGTTAATTTCTTTCCGGGGATTGATTTTAGTCACTGCGACAGGATTCATTCCTCTCTCACCGCTGACTATTGTTTCGACGATGGTTTCGTGGGAAAGCAGCCAATGGCTTTGAAAGAATATTGTTTGTATTATTGGTACTAGAAACTCCAGGAAAGCATGAATGGGTGCACTGGCCGCCGTGATATAACTGAAATCATGTTAAAAACGGCGTTAAACTCTACGCAATAAACCAATCAGTTATTAGGTTGAAAAATGAATGAGTTATGCTCTGGCAAAAGGGGATTAAATGCATCTCCTTGATGCATTATACCTAGCCAGAGCTCCAGATAAGAGGGAGTGATAGTATTCTAAATCCATTATTTCTCTTCCAAACCCTATGTTGTGGGTACTCATTAGAATCGTCTCAATGAGACGATTCTAATGAGTACCCATAACATAAGGTTTAGCGGAGAGTGTTTAATATTTTCAATTTTGAAATCAAAATCACTCCCTCTATCTGGAGCTCTGCCTAGCAATTCATCATGTAATTATAGATCTGTAGATCGAATATGTCTAACAATCGACAGAGTCATGAGGTAGACTGGTCCTTTGACATGCAGAAAATTTAGCGATAGCAAAAGGTTTCGACCCATTTCGGCCTGCGTGGAATGCGCAGGCTAACAAGGGTCGAAACTTTTTAAAGATGCATTAATCCCCTTTTCACAGAGCATGGCTCAAAAAATGAAAAGTTTAATTTGCAAAAACGCGATCAATCAGAATTCATACTGTGCTTATTTTGAACAGCGTGGTACAAAACGACCTTCTCCCTTTCCCCTGCAGTTTGCAAATTTTGACAGTATTGTGTCCGAAGGAGCAGCCGCTTGTAACAAGCACTTGCTGCTTTTCTCATATTGCTTCCACACTAATGATCTTTTCAAAACTTTAAATGTCATTCCTTTATGTCAACTGAATTAATTTAAGGGTACCTCTGAAATTAGCCTGATAAGCAATGGGTCAATGAAAAGTTCATTTACATAAGACTGGAAGACTTAAATCTATATTCGCTTTCAGCCAGTATTTAACCCATTTCATCTTTATTTTATGAAACTATAATTATTCTTGTATCTTTATGCCAACTGTTGCCCCTGACGGTTGCAAGGTTGCACAGATTACGGCGGATAGAAACTGTATTTCATTTTTTGGAGGCCTTCAAAGAAATCACTGTTGTCATTTCCGATTTTAAATGAGGACACATCCCATGAGCTTCTTTATCCCTTACACCCCACATACATCGATCATTTATCAGCTGACTGAATTCTGAGCCATTCTACATACTTTCAAGTTGCAACAGCGTTTTTTCTCTCTGGTTGTAAGGATGTATCTTTAAGTTAATCTTCCAAATCAGTACCATTACGAATAGTCTTGTCTTTTTGATGCAAATTCAAGTTTCCCGTGGTGTCTTGAGCAGTTTTATAATTATATACTTACATGTATATTTCGGAATTTATCCATTTATGCCTCGTATGTTTCAAATCTTTCTACATGCTTTTCTGTCTGTCTTTCTATACGATTTTGATAACTTTTTTAACTTTTAAAACTTTCATCAACTAATTGAGCACAAAATAAGTGATATGTATTCTCGAATATTCGAATATTGCAGTTTCAATGGCAAGTCTTGGCCAGATTATCTTACAAACTATAGGAAAGTGTCAATAGTAGATCAGATTGCACGCACTCTGATATATAATGGTCCGCAAAGAAAAACTTTTTGGTACTGCCTTCGCTAACCCTTAAGCGCTGAACCCTGCATCACATGCATTTGCATACTATTTAGATCAAGATCAGACAGCACAGAAAGCGCAGTCTGATCTTGGATCCGCTACTTTGTGTGTAATGTTAGATGTTCAGGCCAAAGCTACCATTAAAAAAAATCAATGACTGGCTTGAAAAAATTCCATTCCATTATTTTGTGATCAAGGGGTTAAAGTCAAAATAGCAGCCAAAGGTAAACAATAGGGTGCTATAATGTATCTAGATTTTATTTATACCATGTAAAAGTATGGAAATTAATGTGAAGATGACAATCTGTTATTGTACGGTCGGTCTAAATGTTAATTGCTGGCAGAAAAATGAATGTCAAAATCAGGTGAAAGGTCTGCAAGCCACTGTCACTAACACTTCGATCGACTGTACAATAACAGATTGTTATCTTCACAGTTTCCTTCCTTTAACTGGTATGATTTAAATTTAAACCATCTTTTGTTTAATTTCGGCCGTTCATGGGCCTTTAACCCTTTACCAGACGACAAAATTTTAGCCTTGTCCAAATTGAAAGCATTTGCAGACGACAATTTTAGTGCGGTTCAGATGGTGCAAATTTTCTTTGATAGGGTAGAAAACACTGTGGGAAAAGGAGAAAATGCTGGTTACCAGCATTTTCTCCTTTTCCCACAATGTTTTCAAAAGGCTTCTTTCCCAGAGGCGTCAAAAGGCGGGATTGTGCGGTAAAGGGTTAATATCTAAAAAAATGTAGACCCTTTCTGTGTCAGTAAAACTGATCCTCAATCAAATCGGTAAAAACAAACGCCGGTACTTTTTACAAATTTGATTTATTGTAAAATTTCTATGAACAAAGCTTTGAACTGAATGGATTGTTCTTTCGGGAAAAAAAATCGATTGAAATTGTTTAAGTTGGGAAAAGGTTAGTTAGCTTGAAAGGGAGATAATTGTGTATCATGCTCTGTGAAAAGGGGGCTTAATGCATGTGCAACGGTATCGACCCAGGCTGGACATGGGTCGAAACTTTTTGCTTTTTGTAAATTTTCTACATGTCAAAGGACCATTCTACATGTGGATTCAGTCGGTTGTTAGACAAAATGGTTTTTGTGGATCCATGATTATATTTATAAATATATGACTTGCATGATATAATGCATCGTGGAGATGCATTACACCCCTTTTTGCCCGAGTATTGTGCACTTTGAATGATTTCAAACCTGTAAATCAGAGTTCAGAGTTCTTACTGGCAAAAATGAATATATCTGCAGAATATATTGCGTTACTTGAATAACTCTTTACCAAACGACAAAATTTTAGACTGGTCCAAATTAAAAGCATTAGCAGACGACAATATTAATGTGGGTCAAATGATAGAATTTGTCTTTGATAGGGTAGAAAACATTGTGGGAAAAGGAGAAAATGCTGGTTACCAGCATTTTCTCCTTTTCCACACAATGTTTTCAAAAGGCTTTTTTCTCAGGGTCGTCAAAAGTCGGGATTGTGTGGTAAAGGGTTAATACCTGATTTTTTGTAGTTCAGTGCCGAGATGATCCAACTACAAACTGTAGTCTCATATCACGATATGTTTGTACAAATGAATACACCAGCCTCACTCTTTGTCCGAAAACATGCGGTAAATGCTGTAAGTCTTTATTTTTTAAAAGATAGATTTTATGGACGGCAAATAGCTAATATGTCTGATAGATTAATACAGTGACCTCAATGACACGAGTGTATCTTTTGATGCCTATGGAGACAGCTTAGAGTGCACAATTTAGTCTTACATCAACATTGTTGGATACTTTATGAGAAATTCTAGTCAAAATAACACTGACGATGTTCATGTCATTTAGCAGTGCAATTAATAAACACACTTTACGAGGGACACTTTTTAAGTTCGTAGAGTAGGCCTATAACTTTTTAACCCGATTATGAAGTTGCACGACTTTTTACACAGAACTTGCGTAATCATTCCTCTCTCGAACGGTGTCACGGTATGCGGCGCACGAGGTCCACGTGCGCGCTGCGCTGGGTATTTTCAACACGTGGTTTTATACACTATAGTAAAATATAGCGTTCAATATGGATGGAAAAATCTCTGAACAGAGGGTATATTGTAAGATTCGAGCACAGCTCGGGTTTCCGCCAACAGAAATTCATGCTGATTTGCAAAATGTTTATGGGAATGGTGCTTTAAAATATGCTACAGTTTGCAAGTGGGTACGTCGTTTTAATGATGGTCGGGAGTCAATTGAAAATGACCCTCGGGTGGGTAGGCCGGTTTCCGTTTTGACGGAAAAGAACGTTGCTACTGTGAAAACGTTAATTGAGGAAGACGCACGTGATACCGTGCAAGAGATAGAAGAATTAAGTGGCATTCATTCGTCAAGTGTTTTGAAGATCTTACGTGAACGACTTGGGCTACGTAAGATCTGCGCGCGCTGGGTGCCCCATTTGCTCACTGACGAGCAGAAACAAAGTCGGGTTAGACTTGCATCGCAAGTTATAGAAAAATATGATAAATGTGACCCACGTCGTTTGGAAGAGATAGTTACAGGTGATGAAACCTGGATCTATCATTTTCAACCCGATTCTAAGGCTAAAAATAAGGTTTGGGTTTCATCTGAGGGCGACAGACCTGTCATTGCGCGCCGTTGCAAAACATCAAATCGCATGTTGTATGCGATATTCTTTGATTCGAAAGGTCCAGTCCTTCAAATTCCAGTCCCGAAAGGTAGTTCTGTCACTGGAAAGTTTTACAGAGAAAGTGTTCTTACTCAACTTGTTGATTTCTATCAGAAACGCAGACCGCGCACCGGTGTCCGCGGCATCAAATTACTCCATGATAACGCACCGGCCCATAAATCCGCTACGGTACAGGAATATCTGAAAGAATCTGGGCTCGATGTCTTAGATCATCCCCCATACAGCCCTGACCTGTCCCCCTGTGACTTTTGGTTGTTCCCAAGACTAAAGGAAATGCTGGCAGGGCACCGTTTTGAATCCCGTTGTGGTATAGGCAGTGCGGTCTACCAGTGTCTGCAACATATACCTAAAGAGGACTACCGGGCGGCGTTCCGGAAATGGGTAGATCGGTGTAAAATGTGTGTGGAGGCAGACGGGGCATCTTTCGAAGGTCTTAGATAAATAAAATTTTGATATTTCAAGCGGTTTTAAAAAGACCGCCCTACTCTACGAACTTAAAAAGTGTCCCTCGTACTTTTATAACTGATAACGTTAAAAGGGGGTGTTAACAAAAAGCGATAGAAACAACTAGAAAAAAGGGGAATACGCATTTTCCCTGTAATGAATTAGCCTAAAAACATATCGCGAAAAAGGAGTGATCGTTACTGATGATAAACTGCTCCTTTTCTCACAATTTACTTTAGATCTGAGGAAGGGGCCGTCATAGGTCAGTAGTTATGACGTTGAAGTTGTAATCATATAGTGTCCCGACTCGATCGATCGCCGGCTGCAATAGGCCATGGGAGTAATCTGTTGTTGTTATATGATATGAAATTCAATGTGGAGGTAAATAACATTTAAACAAACACCAATCCAGACATATAAATCTCTGACGTATCGTTGCAGTTAACGGTTCACATCGGTTTTGTTATTTCAGATTTCGGCCTGTTAGCGCCTAGAGTAGTCAGTCCTCCAACAGGTAAGTCACGGAGGCATTTTTGTGAAACTCTGTGAAGCGGTACTTTAAATAATGCATTTACAAAAAGTATTGACTCAGGTCAGCCTGCGCAGGCTGACCTGGATAGAACTTTTTTGAATTTGTACATTTTCTGCATGTCATAGCACCACTCTACGTCATGATTCGAGTGTATTTTAGACAAAATAGATCTATGTTACTCGATGACTTGCTTGGTATATAGCATCAGTATGATGCATTAAACCCCCTACCCCCTTTTTTCCAGAGAGTGCCGCTCATTTAGGTTTCCCGGATTTTAGACTTTACTTTCAAACTGAGAGTAAAAACCAAAATAATATTATTTTTAACTTATTCTTTGGAGAAAAATATCTCCTTTTTAGACAGTGTAGATCCAAGATCAGACTGCACGTTCTGTGCAGTCTGATCTTGATCTACAATGTCCTTAAAAGGTCAGTGAGTTGTGCTTAGCAGCTTGAAGTGTTAACAAAATGGACATTTTTCAGTCAGTACTCTTCAGTCATTAACGGCCAATCAAGAACGAGATTCGTATTCAGCCCGATGAAAGTTTCCATCTCACGGTGGCAAGTTGTCCGTTTCAAAATGTCAGACCTCTAGGGCCTATACCTCTCCCATTTCTATCGTCCCACGTACCACTTGAAAGGAAGATCCTCACAGAACACGGTTAAAGTATTGACATTTTCATATTGGTGGCATTAGATGTGAAAATCATCGATAAATGACAACTGGTGGTGTTTGGTATGAAATTAAGTTGGACACCTTGTCTTATAATTCCATTATATGCATGGCGAAGTTCACAAAACGAAGGCGTGCTGGTTTAGCAGTGAAACTGAAATATAAAATACACCAATATTTTCAGCGAAATAACGCGATTTGAAAGTTCTTTGTTCAAGGAAATGCTCACCGCATTGGACATCGAAGATCCAAGATCTGAATGCAGTTAAACTGCACCTTCTCTGCAAACTGGTCTTGGCCTACATTGTCCGGAGAAGAGCGCCCATTGTGGCGCTTCGAATACTGTAAGGTTAAGACCGTTGGTATGAACAGTAGTTTCTTAGTTTAAGCATACTTTATTTAACAAAAGCAAAACTGAAGAAATGCATTAGCGCGAATACTTAGCTTATAAAGTTCTTCTCCAATTTCCGGGTAGCAGTTGTTCCGTGCATATAGTAGATAAAAAAGATAGGAAAATTCTATTGATAAACAAACAAAAAAAAAAGAAATACAAAAAACGGAGGCAGATTGTTGTGGAATGTTACTGGTGAGATGTCAACTGAAGATACCTTTAAATACGCAATATTCTAACATGACACATGAATTTTGCTCTATGAACACAATGCAACGGAAGCGTGGTAAAATCGACGTCAATCTATTATACAAAGAAGGTCCATCGCGCGTGGCTATTCCATGTCTCCGAACTCTGATATTTTATCGATGAAAAACACGTGTCAAATCATGATTATCAACGATGTACATCTAAATTCAATCTTCTTTTCCGTTTGAAGGGGAGAAAAGAAAATAAATAACTATGAATAAAGATGAAAAACTATGTTATTAAAACGTCCTTATATGTAACTGCGATAATGACGTCATGAATGATGTATGATTACGTCATGAACGTGACGTTTACCCACAGAAAAAAAGCTGTGTCGACTGAGGACAAAAAACTCTTTGTTTTTGAACTTGTTTTTCTTTGATCAAGTGTTGGCCATGTTAGAATCGAAATAATCGTCTATCTGTCGTGGTTTGTCAATAAACCACGTGCAATGAATAATCAACTCGGGCCATGGCCCGCGCCCTTTATTTATTGTGCCTCGTAACTCACAACGGTCGTTATTGAACGACAAACCACTATAGAAAGAATATTTTTTTCTTACAACCCGACTGTCGCTACTGCTACAACTGTTTGTCAGTGCATCCTGTGATAATAGTAATGAGAATGTATGATAGGAACGATAATATGACATGATGTGTTGTATTTTACCTGGTAGAAATAATATGATATTGTGAAATACACCGAATATTATAAATGCAAAATGCATACATGTATATACCGTACTACTTATACTGGAGTTTAGACTATTTTAATGACATATGCCACAGTTTTTTTCTACGTATAGATCTTTTTTATTATTATTATTATTTTCGTTCAGATGATATTATTATATATGTTATTAGGTAGATCTATGCAGAGTAAAAGAATAAAAAAAAAAAAAAAAAAAAATCATATGTTGCGGAGAAAAATACGATACAGATCTTCTAAGAGGATAATCCTTGCCAAAATTGTAGGAAATAGGCTTTAATGTCAAACTTAAAAAAAAAAAAAAAAGTCATTAAAGTAAAAATACTGCTCAAATAAATATTTATTCTTAGAATTCTGATGTTTGCCAATAGTGAAAAGGATTAATCAAAAGAATAAAGGCCCTAGACTATGGAATGCCATAGCAGAAAATATTCAAGATATAAAAACACTATCAAGATATTTAAAATATTCAATCAAGATAGTCGCAATTATACCAAAATGATATATAAATTTGATATATGACAGCAAAATTATCATATCAAAACATAAAACCACACCAAGACAAATAAATATACTTCAAGATGTAAAAACAGCATCAACATTTTAAAAAAACACACCAAGACAAATAAATATACTTCAAGATGTAAAAACTGCATCAACATTTTAAAAAAAACCACACCTAGACTCACGTGACCAATCAAGACTCACGTGACCACAAAATCCACGACGTCATCAGTTGGCGAAAAGTGTCCGTATTCCGTGATGATAAGGAAACAACTTGGTGAAATTAAGAATTGAGACCAGAATATGAGCTAGAAATTACTTGCCTTCATAAAAAAATCATTTCTGGTCACTCTCATATCAAAAGAATAACTTACATAACCATTTTCATGTTCAATGTGCATAAATAAAGAACATACCGTCGGCCTTCTTGTGCAAACATGGCGTGACCTAATTCCGGTAGCTCGGTAGTATTTACTGCAGAAAGTCGATGATCTTTGCATTTTTTTTGAGAAGTAACACTACTTAGCATCAAGAAAAGAGAAGTAGATTTCATTAACATACGATAATTAGTTTATTTTCCGGTGTATTTGTCTTGTATTTGTCTGAAATTCAAGGGCAATGAGGCATTCGAATATTGGTAAGGGTTACAAGCAGAAATACCGTGTGACGTCATCAAAATATGTGCTCTACGAGATGTACACAAAAATCACCGGTTCAAGGACACTCACGGAATAAGGACACTCGACGATATATGCACAGCACTTCTCGTTGTCTGCGCATGTCATATTCTTCGAAGATTCGACATGTGTATTTGTAGAATGCCATCCAGCAGGAGATAATGCAGCACTTCTAGTAATAGAGGCCTACCATACATACGATACGGTATCTGGCATTGCCATTGCATTGTTACCATTGTATAGCAAAAGATCAGACTGCAGGCCTTCAGTATCTTTTCAAATGCCTGTGTCTTTTCTGTCTGCATTTCCTATCTGTCTGTCTGCCTGTTCGTCCGTCCGTGTATATGTATGTGTGTCTGTCTGCCCTCCGTAGGTCTATTCATCTGTCGGTCTGTGCGTCTGTCTTTTTGCCTGTCTGTCTGTATCTTTATGTCGGCCTTCCCTATGTCTGTCTGTCTGTCTGCTCATCCGTCCGTCCGTCTATATGTGTGTCTGTTAGTCTGTCTGTCTGTCAATATGTAATCGTGTCCGTATGCCCACTGTGTGTCCCTTACTCTGTCGGTCTGTGCGTCTGTCTGTCTTTCTTTTCTTTGGCTGTCTGTCTGTGTCTTTCTTTCTGTTGGTCTTCCCTATATCTGTCTATCTGTTGGTCCGTCCGTCTATTTTGTATGTGTGTCTTTGTGTTCGTCTGTCCGTCTGTCCATATGTATGGGTGTCTGTCTGCACTTCGTTGGTCCGTTAACCTTTCGGATCTTTTGGAGGATCAGACTGTACAGTGTTTTTCTGTCCGTCTTCCCATGTTTTTCTGTCTTTTTTTTTTTTTCGTCCGTTCGTCCGTCCGTCCGTCTGTTCATGTGCACGTCTGTCTGTCTTTTTCTCCGTGGGTCTGTTTATCTGTCGGTCTGTGCGTCTACCTCTCGTTTTGTTTGTGTGTCTGTGTTTATCTGTCGGTATTCCCTATGACTGTCTGTTTGTTTGTCCGTCCGTCCGTCCGTCTGTCTGCGCTTGGTGTGTCCGTTCATCTATCTGATCTTTAGGAGGCTCAGGCTGCACAAACACGCAGTATGATCTTACACTTTATGCTTTAATGAATGAAACAACATCACGGACATTTGAAGGGGCATCTGAAACACTCCTCCTGAGGTCTCTCATGAGATCTTGGAACTGCGAATGTCTAAAGAGCCGAGTAACTTCGTCTGGGTGGTCCATGAATAACGTTAATACGCCGAATAAAAAAATGACAGTGTGACTGTCAACAGTCAAGCAGCGGCAGTGTGTGTACGTTCTTTTCGCCAAGTGATGACGTCGTGGATTTTGTGGTCACGTGAGTCTTGATTGGTCACGTGAGTCTTGGTGTGGTTTTTAAAATGTTGATGCAGTTTTTACATCTTGAAGTATATTTATTTGTCTTGGTGTGGTTTTTAAAATGTTGATGCTGTTTTTACATCTTGAAGTATATTTATTTGTCTTGGTGTGGTTTTTAAAATGTTGATGCTGTTTTTACATCTTGAAGTATATTTATTTGTCTTGAAGTGGTTTTATGTTTTGATATGATAATTCTGCTGTCATATATCAAATTTATATATCATTTTGGTATAATTGCGACTATCTTGATTGAATATTTTAAATACGAGGGACACTTTTTAAGTTCGTAGAGTAAGCCTATAACTTTTTAACGCGATTATGAAGTTGCACGATTTTTTACACAGAACTTGCGTAATCATTCCTCTCTCGAACGGTGTCACGGTATGCGGCGCACGAGGTCCACGTGCGCGCTGCGCTGGGTATTTTCAACACGTGGTTTTCGTATCTTGATAGTGTTTTTATATCTTGAATATTTTCTCCTATGGCATTCCATACTAGACAGATCACAGCAGCAATACAAATAGTCGTAGGCGTCAACATACTTATTTTCTGACCAATTTTCCACAATAAAATATTTAGTGGACAGATTTTTTTAAAACTTTGGACAGAAATAGTGCTTTCTGATATCTTGCAAAAAAATGGAAGAGTATATGAAACGGAACATTTGTAAGAGATATGGTGCATTTTTAAAAGAAATTGACATTGAATTACCTCTCTTTATGATAAACGTCTTTTTTGGCGTGATTTTGGCACCCCTGACATTAATAAATCTCCGAGTTTCTTCCGCATCGGTCATTTCAAGATAATTTTAATGCAACGGACATATCACAGATACAAATATACTATTTCTCTGTCATACTAACCCAGTGTAATATAACAGCAATCAAAACAGAAACATGCGCAAACTAATGAGCAGGAAAAGCTATGGCATGTGTCCTTAACCCTTTACCATACAATCCCGACTTTTAACAACCCTCAGCAAGATGCCTTTTGAAAACATTGTGGGAAAAGGAGAAAATGCTGGTAACCAGCATTTTCTCCTTTTCCCACAATGTTTTCTACCCCTCCAAAAACAAATTTTAATTTTTTAGTAACATTTATTTCGTCTTCTACAAATGCTTTCAATTTGGACCAGCCTTTAATTGTGTCGTTTGGTAAAGAGTTAAGTTATTCCTATGTCAGTAATTTCTTGGAGAATATTGCTCTGTCGAGTGTCAAAGTCCTTCTTCAAAATAAGAATGTTCCGGCCATATCAGGCAGTAAATCGCTTTCAAATAAGTGACTTACGACTCAGCGCCTACTCAGAAAAACGAAAGTGCACGACCCTTTGAATAACATCACAATTTTAATTACCCAGCCATAAAACGCGCCTTTTGTGCAAGCATGAAACATAACATAAATAATTCAAAGCTTGTCTGCGGATATAATGTCCTAGAACCTCACATTGCCGGGTCATCCAAATTTGAATTAGAAGACTAATAGGATATAACGACGGTTTTATAACACCCCTGCGATATGTACACAAGTTAATCCGCTTTTACTGTCGAAAGCAAGACTGTGATAAATCTCGTAACACATCCAGTCTGATAGGGATCCCAACAGGGATTGAGTGTGTGAAAACCGATTCAAAAATCCTTCACTTTACCTACGGAGGAACCCGGATGAATAGGAAGTCAAATTCTACACGACAAGGGGTGCCGTTATCGCTCAGTTTTAAAAGGTGTATGCAGATGCATTAAGCTCCCTTTTTCACATGCATGACTCATCTAGAGAAATATGCAGAATTGTTATGAACAGCCCCGACATTGATACATGCTGCAAATCTGTTTTCTCTTGTCTATCCCAAATTATCATTCAGAAGCCTACCTAGTGCACGTTTAGGTACCTGTCAGATAGAGCAGTACAGGACAATAGACTGTTGCTCTTTGCACCCTCTTTAACTCATTTGACTCTACCAACCGACAATAATTTAACTTTTTACAATCCGAACGTATTTGCAGACTACATAATGAACTTGGTTCAAATGATAAGGGTTGTTTTTGAAAGGTAAGGACACATTGTGAGCAAAAAGAGAAAATGCTGGAGACAAGCATTTTCTACTTTTCCCACAATGTTATTAAGAGCTGGCTTCATCTGGGTAGTTAAAACTCGGGATTGTGTGGTAAACTGTTGTTGCATTCTATATAGTATCTAATTTACAAACATACATATATAATTGAGCTACGCTCTGTGATGTTTTTGCTTTTATTTTTGTTGTTTTTCTACATTATTTATTCCGAAATTTTTCTCATCGAAATCATCATAAAATATAACCGTTGACTGGAATTTGGAGAAGAACTCTATAAGCTTCAGCTTCCGTTCTGATCCATTTCTTCAGTATATGTGTAATATGATTATATTGTTTGCTGTAGATTGTTATATACTGATGAATAAAATATGTTTAAACTAAACTACGCTCTGTGAAAAGGGAGCTTAGTGCATCTGCGAAAAGTATCGACTCGGTCAACTTTCTGTATGTACAAAAACTAATCTACCTTATGAATCAGCCAGTTGTTAGACATAATGGATTTTATGGATCCATGATGATGTAATGACTTGCTTGGTAACACGGATCACGGAAATGCATTAAGCCCCCTTTTGCCAGAGCATGGCTAATGTTTTTTTAAACATGTAAGTTCTGCGGATCACTGTTGAACACGAAGTAGCGACTTGTGGTCCTTTTGCTTTCGACATATTTTTAGTAACTCATCTTTCCTTTAAATATTCAAAGCAACTCATTTCAGGGGCGTGTGAAGACAACCCGGACGCAAACTGTCTCTTGCTTGGAAACTTTATATGCTCAGATCCCAAAGGTTCCCGTGAACTATGTCCAAAAACCTGCAATGTTTGCTGTAAGTATTGTTCTAACCTTTTACCATTAAATCTCTTAATCACCCTGAGAAAAATGGCTCTTGAAAGCATTTTGGAAAAAGCAGAAAATGCTGGTAACAAGGGTTTCCCACAACATTTTCTTCCCTTAAAGAGAAAAATATCTAGCATTTTATCTTTGCTGCGGAAGCCACGTAACAAAAATGCGCCTTCGTAGTTTCTAATACCGGTTTCCTCGATTTCTTTTTTCGACGAAGCTGAATGCGTTGGCTTTTGACCCACTTCTTTGTATTAACAAAGTCGAATAAATAAATGGTAATTTGCGAGTGGTCAAAAATATGCATAAGTTTATTCGACGGCTGTCGGCCGGACGCATGAGGGGTTATATACCTGTATATGAACACTTAAAGGTCTCAAAGGTTGGAGATAGCTTTCCCAACTGTACGGTATAATGCGGGACTCTCCGATGAGGTTTAACAACATGCATTAACATTAGTGGTTGGAGGGGTGATCAGCTTTTGATGCTATCCTGACGTATGTGCAGAACTTACTTTTTTTACATTTTCTAATTTATCAATGATAGTTGGGATTAATTTGTAATCTTAAGATGTATGTCCCCTAGAAAATTTCACTTTTCAACAAAATTAAAAATAATGACGAAACAAGATTCAGTTACTGGCGAGGATACTTTCATTGTTTCTCTTCATATTGAGCCACAAAAGAGTTTCAATCTACAGATACCTGTACCTCTTACGCCGTATTTTTTTTTATCTTGATCTTGATGATTTTTGCCCTCTATGAGAAAATGGCAAAAAAAAAAGAGGAAAATTGAAGAGGGTATGGGACTATAATGTGTCGTCTGCAAAGGCTAAAAATATGAACGAGTCTAAAATTTTTTAACACACAAACTGCGTCTGTCAAACAGTTTAAACATGACCGTACCCGGCAACTGTTTGCTCGGACGCTAAAAGTTCTCGCGACACTTTCATTTACGTGCAGAAGTGTGAGTGTACTGGACAAATAAGTTGTATCTCCCGTACTGTCCGATGGACGCCGATCGATAACAGGCTACCAGCTAATACCCCCGTCACACCGACCTCGTTTTCACTACGTTCCGAAAATTGTTGCCAAACGGACTCAAACTGTGTTCGAACGAAGCGGACGTAGTAGTAGCCTTTTACGATCTGTTTACGAACTTCATGGACGGGCTAGGACGGGAAGGGTGCTCCAGAACTTTGAGCCTGTTCAAAAATTTTTGCCGTCCATCCTGTCCTGTAATTAGACGGAGTGACAACGTACTTAAAACGAGATGGACGTACTACAAACGGAACTGCCGTATTTCGATCTTATTAGGGACGTGTTACGACGTGGTGCAATATTGGCATTATTAAGCCAAAATTACACGTTCTACCCCGACCGCAACCCGTTTTACGATTTTGTTAGGACGGGGTAAGACATTCTAAGAACTAGTTTGGAGTGACGGGGGCATTAGGCATTATTAAGGCAAAATTACACGTTCTGCCTCGACCGCAACCCGTTTTACGATTTTGTTAGGACGGGATAAGACGTTCTAAAAACTAGTTTGATGTGACGGGGGCATAACTGAACAAACCAATATAAAATGTAACTCATCTTTAAGCACAGGGTTTACAATTAACACAAATACATTCTGCTTAACTCTTAACAAAAGCATAATTATAGTTGAAGTTTGATGACTAAATGACACATGCTTTATGGAAAGAGGTTTTAATGACTTGCTTGGCATAATGAATCGCGAAGATGCATTAAATCCGTTTTGCCAGAGCGCCTCTACAAAACTCGTTGACTTAATGTGAACAAGAAGGTTTTCACCATATGATCTTTCATGTACCATTGTTGTCATAGTTTTAGAGACACCTTTAGTGTTTAAGGTTAACAGACTGATGGCCGTTTTATCGACATATATCTAGAATCATTACATTACGGGCCAAGCACATTGAAAAGGGGGTTTAATACATTTGCAAAAAATGTCGACTCAGGTCAGCCTGCGCAGGCTGACTTGGATCGAAATGTTTTGCTATTTTTTTTTTTTTTTTTTTGCATGTCTGAGTACTATTCTACCGCATGATTCAGTCGGATGTTTGAAACAATGGATTTTATGGATCCATAATAATGTAATGACTTACTTGGTATCTTGCATTACGGTCATGCATTAAACCCCCTTCTGCCAGAGTGTCGCTCAAATAGATACGCTCACTGTTCGTAGGCCAGTTGAGCTTAGATTCATACTCCAAAATCTGTCACGGATCTGGGTCCTTATTCATTAACCATTCTTTAAATCACTCTTAGTCTTATTCCCAAGAATTTCCTAAAAGCCAATCGTTTAGCCAATCAGAAGTTGTATTACTTTCTTAAATCTAGAATTAGACTTAGAATGTAACTATCAATGGTGGATGAATTCGGACCGAGGAACTCTAACAAAAGATATAGAATAGCAGAATTCCTTGTGAGGTCAAAATTAACATTTGTCCTTGTCTTTTCTGTTCTGTGTTAACTAGATATTCTAATGAAGTATCAAAATTAGTTTATATGAAAATAAAGAACATACAGTGCTGCGTACGATGCAGTGAAAAAACGAAGCAAGATTTTCGTGTCTTTCAAGACCACAAATTTTCCCCTAACCACCGGTTTTGAAGAACTAAAAATTCCACTTAAATTAGCTATCGAGTGAGTGGCAAAATAAAGATTATTGAATTTGATATCCAAAACTGGTCTCGAAAGGGCTTACTTTGCAACTCATTGGTCGATAATGAAGTTTGCTTTCCAGGATGTATAATCATAAAACTGAAGTATCCATTTAAAAAACGGTCGTGGCACTGTCTATTTGTCTATACCTAGAAATGTGAGTCAAAAATAGAAACCATCGTGACAGTAAAATATCCCGAAGATCATAAATTACCGAAATCAGTATCACATTGCATGTGCCGAGTACATAAAAAGGCTGTTTTGGTGCAATGTCTCATTTTTTTTTTAGGAGAAAAAAAGGAATAGCGGTCTTTTTCAACAGATTGGTGATAAATTTGCTGCTCTTGCAGCTTCTTCTTGTATTTCAAGAATTACAACAAAAACAAAAAAGAAAGAAATGAGCCATGCTCTGGCAAAGGGGGCCTAATGCATCTCCGTGTTGCATCATTCCAAGCAAGATATCACATACTTAGGGATCCATAAAATCCACTATGTCTAACAACCAACAGCATCATAAGATAGACTGGTCCTTCGACATTCAGAAAAGTGACCTATAGCGAAAAGTTTCGGCCCAGGTCAGCCTGCGCGGACTGCGCAGGCTGACCTGGGTCGATACTTTTCGCAGATGCATTAAGCCCCCTTTTCACAGAGCATGGTACAAATGTATAGGCGCAAGTAAGGGATATTGTGTTTAGAGAACATCATTAGTTATGAAGCTTGCATAAAAACGTTCTCAAGTCTGTGGATCCGAGCAAATGATTCAACCTTTTCCTGCATTTTCTCTATTTAAGCAGCCATGTTCTCTAAGCTATGCTCTTTAGCGTCGTTAAAATATCGCCGCGGTTTGTTTGGTTTGACAAAGGATTACTAAGTGGTTACATATTTACAGAATGCGCTGTATCTTCCCAAATGGTTGTTCACTGACAGCCACATTCAGCCGCTGTTTACAATGACGTGAAAACAAACTGACCATTGTTTGTGTAGCATTATTGTAACACAAGCTGCGTGAGGAGACATCATTCTATGTGATGTTTACATTGGATTTTTTGGAATAATATCTCATCAGATTAAATATTGAAGTGCATTATATTTGATTTAATGAAAGCCCACCGCACTTTTTTTTTAAACTTTATTCATATTTCTAGCCCCTAAACATGAAAATGTATATGAAAGAATATGAAAAGTCATAGTGTCAGTTCCGCAGAAATGATTAAGTTTTCATTTGTCGAAATCAAAGTGTCTTCCTCTGGTTGTTCTCACTGAAGCTGAACAGTCAAAAAATAGGAATTAAATTCTTTAGGTTTTCATAGTCCTATCTATTCTTGAAAAAAAAAAAAATCCATAAATGTAAAACTAGTGTGAAACTATGCATTTTGTTGATATTTCCTCCGTGAGATACTTAGAGATACGTAGCCTTTTTTTTTTTCCCTTACTATTTTCGCTCTAATAGTTTCCAAAGGCCCATTGGGATGTCAGATGATCAATAACACCTGTAAAGTATGTTGAATTGTATTAAAGAAGGGCTCTGTGAAAAGGGGGTTAAATGTATCTGAGCTTCGCTCCAGCAAAAGGGTGCTAAATTTATCTCCGTAATTCATTTAACCAATCAAGTCATCACATAATCATAGATCCATAACAGCCACGTTTTTACCTACCTACTTTATCATGGGGTACAATGGTCCTTGGACATACAGTAAATTGACCAATAACGAAAAGGACTGCGGAGGCTGACCCGGGTCGATACTTTACGCAGATGCATTAAGCCTCCTTTTCACAGAGCATGGGTCAAATCTGTCTAGTACATTTTACCAAAAGTTGTAGCTAGATAGGGTTCTGTTTTGCTTAAATCCATCTGAATCATTATGTAGACTGGTATTTTGACATGAGGACATTTACAAATAGCAAATGAGCCATGCTCTGTAAAAAGCGGGCTTAATGCATCTGCGGAAAAATATCGACCAGGTCAACCTGCTCACTCCGCCCAGGCTGACCTTGGCCGAAATATTTCGCAACGGATCAATTTTCTGCATGTGCAAGGACCAGTCTACCGTATGATACAGTCGGTTGTTAGACATAATGAATTTTATGGATCCCTAATTATGTAATAACTTACTTGGCATGATGCATCACGGAGATGCATTAAGCCCCCTTTTGCCAGAGCATGGCTCAACTATTTTCGATCCAAGCCAGTCTGTACGGACTGGGCAGGCTGACATGGGTCGACACTCTTTGCAGATGCATGAAACCAGAGCATCATCCATTTAGATAATTACGATGACGTCAAAATCGTTCTCTTAGATAAAGTCAGAGTTTCCAAGTTCAAAGCGATCATATCGTTTTCTGAACGTCAATTTTTTTTTTCCATTTATTAAATGCTTGCAGAAAAACTACTAATTTGAAGTATTTATCAGTTTTTGGCACGAAATCTTGATTCACGACAAAAGTCTAAATATGGCTCTTTAAAGTACAGCGTTTGAAACTGTCATTAGTTGGTCATTTTTGGATGGATTCTCTTACTGTAATTTGTGTCTGCTATTTTACGAAGACAAACGACTATTTTACCAAGACGAACATTTTTATTATCTCTTATTAAGTCTGTCGTTGTTGAACGATTATATTCAAAGTGCTACAAAGAAGTTTCTCGCCGATGTTGAAAGTTATTTAGTTTGTGAACGTAGTTCCATAATCAATGTGGAAAATGGATCATTTTTCAGATGAAATCTTTACTCATTTAGTGGTGCCCATTTTTATTCCAAAAAGCACTTACGCCATGAAATTTCGTACATAGTGACGCAATTGCATTCATCGATCTCTCGTATATCCTTCTGAAAACTATCGTGTCGTTTCAAAAAGGACGGGAGGTATTGTCACAGAAGATTTAATGCACTCCCGCAAATATTATTTAGATCGGAGATAGTCGAATTGCGTTATCCGTTTTCAGAGGGGAAAAATTGTAGACATTTTTTTTATACTGTAAACCTGGTATGTGTACTTTGCTCTTTTTTTTTTTGGGGGGGGGGGGGGTTGACATAAACATAAATCAGCGTTTTAACCTAGTAAAGTACACTGAGTAAAATGAACTAACCCTTATTTATAATGTAGGAAATGAAACAATTATTTGGTCAATTGTAAGATAAAGCTATACAAAAGACGTCATTTGTAAACTTCGAAAGAGTCCGTTTTTAAACAGATATGCGTGTATCACTTTTGTGCTTAGTTTTCGTAAGTACGTTTCAGTACTGCATCAAAGTACACAGTTTTTCTCTATTCTATCTAAGCCTGGTGCATTTTTTTTTTTTTTAATTCTGTAAGCACTTACCAAACGATAATATTATAGACTTAAATTGAAAGAGGACAAATTAATTATAGAAAACTCGATTATCACCAAGTGATGGGAGTAGTGTTTAAAAAAAGTAGAAAACATTGAGGGTAAAGGGAAAAACAGCACCAGCAACGGTCACCAGCATTTCCTACTTGTCACAAAATGTTTTTAACCCTTTACCGCTCAATGCCGCCTTTTAACGACCCTGGGAAAGAAGCCTTTTGAAAACATTGTGGGAAAAGGAGAAAATGCTGGTAACCAGCATTTTCTCCTTTTCCCACAATGTTTTCTACCCTATGAAAGAAAACTTGCACCACTTGAGCCACATTGAAATTGTCGTCTGCAAGTGCTTTCAATTTGGATAAGGCTAAAATTTTGTCGTGTGGTAAAGGGTGAAGGCTTTTTTTCAAGTTATGTCGAATAATCTCAATTTTCAGTATGAATGTTATTTTTACTGTTTCCAGGCAAGTTTTGCTTTCTCTTATTGTAAACAGTATCAATAATATTGTCTACTTTTTTCTTCCTTTCAGGATATTGACATTGCTGAACTCGTCTCGTATTTGTGCGGATGACTTTCCTCTCGTGTATTCCAACAATAAATTTTCTGGAATAATCCATGTTTAGATGCGATCAAAACAGCCCAAATTTACGACCATTTACAAAAAACCTCGATCTTCTGTACATTCGAAGTGTCCCCATCACATTTCCTGTCCCACGAAGTAATGCACAAACCCGCGCCTGGATTCACCAACCATTCTTAATTTCATTCTGGGTCTTATTCTAGATTTAGAAAGTAACACTTGTGATTGGCTAAACCATGTGGTTTAAGCAATCAGATGTTTGTTACTTTCAAATTTAGAAAATTCTTGAGACTAAGACAAAGATTGTTCTTAAGAATGGTTGGTAAATACGGACCCGCTCGAAGATACAAGTACGAATGGAACCCATATTTCGATTCGATTCATTAGTTTGAACGGTTATTCGTAACCCTTATCACTTCAAAATTAAATTTTCGTGACATCGATAATTAAATGATCTCAATTCATCATTAATACTTGTACATTGATGCATATGAATATTTTTTTTTTCTGTTGGAAAAGTGGTGCTGGATCAGTTATCCCTTTCCCAAACGACAAATTTTGGACTGGTCCAAATGGAAAGAGTTTGCAGACGACAATTTTCAATTTCATGAAAATGGCAGAAAGTTATCAAAAAAGGTAGAAAAGACTGTGGGAAAAGGAGAAATTGCTCGTTACGAGCAATTTCTCCTTTTCCCACAGTGTTTTCAAAAGACATGTTCTGCAGACACGTGAAAACCAGGGCTTGTTTGGGAAAGGGTTATGCTTGTCGATAGTCTACATTCGAATTACTAGGTGTTCTAATACCTAGATGAACTGTATTTAAACATATTCTACAATGTTCTGTTGACTGATGTATTCTTCCAGTATGGATAATTATTATATTTTGTCACGTCGTAAAGCATTTCAACGGAAGCGTGGTATATAGACCCAAGATCTTACTTCATGTATGTACAGGTTGATGTTAACTTTGTTTATACTCTGCATAACGCACGTAGAAGGACAAGTTTCAATGCTCCAGTTGTTTAAGCTTGAAGCCTATGTCGTTTGGCAGCAGACTCTAAATACTGTCTGTCCTCCAATTTTTCGCCTTGCGAGATTAAAAAAAAAAAGAATAAATCATCTGTCGACCTACAAATCGGACCTCATTTCTATCTCCTCAACCTTCACACACACTTCTCCCCGCATTTGAAATCCCGTATTTTAAAACTTAAATATTTTTCGATTGTTTTCCATGACCGTTGCCCTGTTTTTTGAGATCACCAGATCCTTTTCCAGATGGCTGAAAAACATTTTTTAATAAAAGGTATTTGAATTGCCTGGAAAACGTCGCAGAGTAGAAGAGCATTTTCTTGTGAAAATCAGTCTATCCTTTCTTCAAAATGTTTTCAATTTCTGTCGTCTGCACGGTGTCGTATCAAACTTTGAACGGCAATGATTTCGTGCAGGTTCAAAGATCACAAAATCAAATAGTGAAGAAATTTTGTTATTGCATAGAATTTTTTTTTTTTATCAAATATCAGTTGTAAATGTATGAGCGGTCATAAAAATAATGATTCAATGAGAAACCTTATGTGCAGTCAAAAGCCATTTACCCCCTTCGTGAAATCCAAACTATATACAGAAATGTATATCAATTTATTCTGTCAAATGCAGCGCAGACAGTGCTCCCGTATAGTTGTGCCTTTTATTCCAGGTGAGTGATGCCATGCTCTGTAAAAAGGAAGCTTAAGTATCAGCAAAAAGTATTGACTGATGTCAGCCTGCGCAGTCCGTGCGAGCTGACATATGTCGAAACTTTTAGCTGTTGGTCAATTTTTTTGCATGTCCACGGACCATTCCAGCTCATGATACAGTTGCTTGTTTAGACAAAAGGCATGTTACGGATCTGTGATTATGTAATGTGTAATGCATTGCTTGGTATAATGCGTTACGAAGATACATTACACCCCCCCCCCCCCGCATCGCTCATTTCTTCTAGAACTGAGAAAGTCTCAGTCCATCTCAAGCTACGTTTTCTATGTAGTCTGATCCTAACGCACATAGTCATGAAGGGCTCACGAAAACAGGAGCTATAGAATACAACACAGATGTAGATAAGACTGCAGAGAATGTGCATTATTATCATGGATGTATACCATGCCTTTGTTCAGTCAAGTCAATAAGATAAAAAAAAAAAACCCTGGGTCCGTATTCACCAACCATTCTTAAGAACGTTCTTTGTCTTATTCTCCAAAATTTTCTAAATTTGAAAGTAACGCAACTTCTGATTGGCTAAACCAAATGGTTTAGCCAATCAGAAGTTGTGTTACTTTCAAATTTAGAGAAATCTTCAGAAAAAGACTGAGAATGTTCTTAGCAATGGTTGGTGAATACGGACCCTGAGTTTCAGTGGATAATATTTTCAGCTGTCGACAGAGATGGAACATGTATATATAGTTGGCGCCGAAAGAATTAACCATGCATATAACGACGAAATTGAAAAATCGAGAATGGTTTTGCCAAAGAAATAAGCGCATTCTTTAGACAATGTCCTTCATTTTTGTCTAATCAAGTCTCTAATTCAACGCCCAATTAAAGATCCCGTGTGTGATAAAGATTTGAGTCATGCTCTGGCAAAAGGAGGTATAATGCATCTCCGTGATGTATGATACCAAGCACTGTGCAGTTAAAAATCCATTTGTTCTAATAACCGACTGAATCCCGAGGTATGTTGGTCCTTGGAAATGTGGAAAATTGGCCAAAAGAAAAAAAGTATCGCTACAGGTCAGCCTACGCGGACTGCCCAGGCTGACTTGGGTCGATACATTTTGCAGATGCATTAGGCCCTCTTTTCGTAGAGCATGACTCATTTGTATATTTCATAGATCGAGATAGTTATTGTAAGGCTCACTGACTTTATATATGGTCGTCACCATTGTTTCTATCGATATAATAACATGGTTATACACGCTTTATAAATCAGAAAGACTTCGCAAATGAAATAGTTTTTATATAGATCAAATTAATCAATTATTGAAAAGAACCATTTCCCACTAGACCTCAGATCACTCGTGCTCGTACATGTACACAGTTCACCGTAAAACGTTGGGACGCTTTTAAAAGAGGGAAAAATTATATTAGATGCCAAAGGCCTGTTTCAGACAATAACTGAATGGGTCGGGACCCAGGGGCATAGCTAACCCCAAATATATATTGTACGGAAAAGATCAAGACTGTTCTCAAGAATGGTTGGTGTACATGTATACAGACCCAGGAAGGACACAATGAAAGAGTGATATCAGTGAATGACTTTGCAGCGTAAAACATTTACAGAAAGAATCAAATTCCTTTTTTTTTTTTTTAAAACGTTTCTCTTTCACTTTTGATGATTTTTCCTACGCTTTTTTAATAAAAATTTGCAAAATCTGTGATTGTTCATATAAATCTAGATCCCCATGTACAGCAGAACGTCTGGTTCAATTTTAGCCATGGCTCACACCGCTCAGCAGCTACGACAACTGTCTGCTATGCGGAAGGTTTTTGGTTAGATTCAGGTTTCATTTCCCATAAGCGACCATGAAGTCCTACATAAAGCTACGAGTATCTTAGCTTAAAATCCGGATTAATTATCACGTGATACAAATTTTAAGTATCCATCACAGAACCATGTAATACAATATAAGTGTTAATGCAATTACATGCATACCGTTATATACAGAATATTATGATGTAGTAACTTTTTACGGTACTTGTATTTGATTCGATCAGCGTAAGACAATTGATATCGCTCGAGACCGAAGGTCGAGCAAGATGTCAAAATTTTCTAACGGAGCGAGTTTGACAAGGGTGACAACCTACGTCACAGCAGAGGTGTCGGAAACATTTTGAATAGCCGCCATTTTGTGCGCAAAGTACAGATTAATTACTTTAAAAAGATATATGTATCTAAAATTTACTTAGAATACCTACT
Organism: Tridacna gigas; assembly: GCA_945859785.2. Lineage (NCBI taxonomy): Eukaryota > Metazoa > Mollusca > Bivalvia > Cardiida > Cardiidae > Tridacna > Tridacna gigas. The sequence goes on from OX244030.2 coordinate 28,585,687, forward strand.
TCATCTGGTGACGGTAAATATATTTGTCCTATTCGTGAAATCAAAATGCCATGAAACAATGTTGTAGCTCTAAACACTTCAACACAATTATTCTTAACGACATTGTCAACAGTCTATTTATACATAGACATCGGGTACATTTCTGCAGAAATGCTACAATTTGTTGCTATTGCATTCGATTTCCCTCATTTGCTTTTATAATCACAGATGCAAATTGCTAATATACCATTATTTTTTAATTTGCAATGTTTGCTACCCTCAATCAATGCGGGATTTGATGCAATGGTGTGAATTAGGTCGACTGGTGTCGTAAACACTTGCAAAGGCATTGATGTTGTATACACACGAAAGGAGTGACGGGCTGACAATCACGGAAAGCGATTTTGAGACACTGAGATAAAATCAATAGAATCAATTGTGTTGTTGTAGGAAAATTGATCGGACGAAATGAGTCACCAACAAGAGTTGCGAATCGAAGAATTACATGTACACAAGCACTAGTAAACAAAATCAGTTCGAATATTTCAGGAAAACAACCACATTCTTATAATAGGTTGTTGATATTTAATTCGTTGGACTGTCTGTTAACATGTATAACAATGCCTTGATTGTATTTCTCAAATTTGTCTTAACATGATAGATATAATTGGAACACGAAATGTTATCCTTGAATAGTCTGTGATACGTAGTCTGCGATCGACCTTGATTGTCGTTATTTCGACTTCACTTTTAATTTCACAAATAACTACTTAAGTCGACTTGAAGCTTTCTAGCCAAAAAAATCATCCAAATTTTAAAACGAGTGGTTTCAGAAAAGATTTTCTTAATATTTAAGAAATTCTGTCCCAGTTGTAAACAAATACTTTTAAAACAAGGTAACAGAATGATATGGTGAGAAAGTGACCACATTGAAAATAATTCAACATCATTTTCACGATAATCTAAATGTGGTTGCATGATTTTTTGGTAACAAATATCAAAATCTGATATGTCGAATTAATGAAATCTCAAAGTATTTCAGAGAGCCACTTTGATTTCGATATAACGGGAATGAACTATAGTTTGTCCCATTATTATCAAGTTTGAACATCGAGACTTTAAACTCTCCTTACCTTATCTCATGGATAGGGACCTAAATGATCAACCCTTTGTTCACGTAGAGAACAGTTCAAGCTCACGGTTTCTTCTTTCTTATTTGTTCGGAAAAGTATGGGTTTTGTCGGAATTGAGAATATCACATCAGTACAAAATGGTATTATTAAAGTTAGCCTGACATTGCCGATCAGATTAACTCTGTCAAACATGGACTGCCAGACTTTGGTCGGTAGTAATGGTATGGGCGGTCTGCCTTGGAATGAGCTGAGTTTCCTACCTGAAACTTTTTCACATGTCAATAACATTTGGGTAAGATCGAGTACTTGAAGCTATACCATCAGGATTCAATAGAGGGAAGAGCGTTTCCCCCTTTTGTTTGTTTGTTTTGCTTAATTGCGTTTTTATGCTAAACTTGGACTTTTTTTCAGTTAAACCCATATTCATGTACTTCCTTGGTATCGCTAAGACTTGGCTAGGGCTAAGATATGCCTTGCCAAAGGAAATTCCCACTCGACTACTGGTGCAAGCGAGATTCTCAAGTCGTCTGATTTTAAATCTTATGCCGTATTTCCTGGGGCCAAACACTGCTTATTGATCTAGTACAGAGTTAAAGTGATCCTGAAGCAATCGTTTTGAGATCTAGTTACGTCAGAACAATTCACTAACCCGCTTTATAACCAATTAATAACCATGAAAGACACAATCAGAACCGGATCCTTATGTATAAAGCCTAGTTTACATTTGGCCTACGGAGCTCTTACGGCACCCGTAAACTCGCCGTAACTCCAAATTCGTGCAGTCCCCGTGCGGAAGCATACGGTGTCCGTGCGATTATCGCACGGTTTTACGGGCGCTGTAGACCTTGCAATCACGTTTAACAAAAAGGAAAACATATTTTTGAAAATCACAAGACCATACGGAGCCCGTTACCCGTAAACACGTCGTAGAGGCCTGCTGGATCCAATCTCTTTTTTAAATATTTGCTTAACAGAATTCCTTGAATGTCCTTTTTTGCGTGACGGTTGACATGATATTTTGATTCCCAGATTTCACGAATCCGATAACCACATTTTTGCCAAAATTCCAGAGGGGGTCCTGACCCCCGGTTCCCCCCCCCCCTCCCTCTGGATCCGCGCATGATCTCATATCCAATGCTAAAAATGTTATAATCAAAATGACTGTACAAATATGATGGGGGTCCTGCGTGGCTCAGTGGTTAGGGCGTCGGACTTCTAATCCGGTAATCCCGAGAGGTGTCGAGGGTTGTGGGTTCGAGTCCCCCCGCGCCGCTGGTCATGTGGGTATGTCCTTGGGCAAGACATGTCAGAGCCCCAGCCTAGTACTGGTGATACCCAGGAAGCACATGAGTAAGTGAACTTCGCTGTGATATAACTGAAAGATTGTTCAAAACGGCGTAAAAGCCCATTAAAAAAAACACATACACAACAACAACAAATATGTTGTACATGTTTATTAGTAATGCAGACAAGTAGGAAGCAATTCAATATTGCAGGGGAGGCGGCTAACTTGGGGGTAGGGAGATATTCTTGGTAGATTGTTGTGTTGCACGACACACTAGTATATGTATTTCATTTACGCTTATTGTAAAAATTATTGGCCTTTCTACCCCCCCCCCCCTCCCCTTCCTGTTCCTACTGGCCTGTAATGTCCAGTCAGTCAATGTTTTTTTTCAAATTCCCGTAGTGAAAACGAAGTCTTACCGTCGTTTCTCGGATAAATACTATCAAAATGATCACCATATGCAAATGTTTCTTGATAGAATTTAGTATTATCATTGTAAATAATACAATTTCGGATGAAGTGTATACGGCATCAATTGTTAAATCGCACATGTGTCACCGGCTTCGAAAATTGTGCGGAGGTAATTGCAAAATCAACGAAACTAATGAACAAAATATTAATGTATACTAACGAAGAAAGTTGTCAGGTACCATATGCACTGCTTTGTTTGGACAGATCTTCAATAACAATAATGTACAAGCTGAAAAACTTACCTTTTAAAACGAAAATGGCGGATTTAAAATGTCTGCGATGACGTATGCTATGACGTAGGTTGTTACCCCTGGAGTTTGTCTTCGACCCGGTACAGACACTGAGCAACAAAGAGAAAATACTGATTATGGTTAACCCTTAGGCTGCTAAGCGCGTATCGCTGACCTTTTGCGGACGGTGTAGATCAAGATCAGACTGCACAGAACGTGCGATCTGATATTGGATCTACACTGTCCGATAAGGAGATATTTTTCTTCCAAAAGAGTATCTTTGAAATAGCAATATTTGGGCTTTTACTATCGGCATGAAAGTTCCATTTTAGTAACATAGCGGGTTAAGGCTTAATAATTCATCAAAGACATGAAATCAAATTCAGCTTTATTGTGGTCTGCCTCCGTGACTTTTTGTAAGGTCTTCTGTTGCCTAGACTCTACTACAAAATATTAGGAAAGGTTAAAGGTTACCATTCCACTGCAAACAATGAAAACTTTTGACACTTTACCACACAACCCCGACTTTTAACGACCCTGAGAAAGAGGCCTTTGAAATCATTGTGAGAAAAGGAGAAAATGATAGTAACCAGCATTTCCTCCTTTTCCTACATCGTTTTCTATCCTTCGTAAAGCAAATTTCAATTTTTCATTCGCATTGATTTTGTCGTCTGCAAATGCTTTCAATTTGGACAAGTCTAAAATTTTGGCGTCAGGTAAAGGGTTAAGTAAAATCTAAGAATATATATATATATATATATAGAGAGAGAGAGAGAGAGAGAGAGAGTGTGTGTGTGTGTGTGTCCGGTGTAGATCAAAGATCAGACTGCGAGGTCTGTGAAGTCAAATCTTAGTCGATGCCGTTCTCAAAGACTGGATTTATACCGCACATTTTGCTGAAAGATGAAAAGTGTTAGTCTATTCCAGACTATACATTGTGGTTCCACATTTTTGTTTTGCAGCTATGTAACGCAGCAACTATTGATAATATTAGGATATCGTGTATCAAATAGCCAATTTTCTTCTATAATGATTTGAAAACAGGACTTATGTTACGTAATGGCGTGTCGACATTCAATCAATCATACGTCTTTCAGCATTGTGTTAGAATTTGATCGGCATTGTTGATTGAGAGAGGAGAGGCTTTCAATCCGCCACTCATTTACAAACATAAATAGTCAAAGTGTAAAATACGAATAATAAAGTACTGAGAACCGTTTCAGAAGCCTTGTAGTAAAGGCTCCCTATGGAGGTCGAAAGTTCGAGAGACCTGCGGGGGCCTTAAAAATTCAGGTGTTGCAGATTGTTGACTGCAAGACAGATAAGTATTACAGAGTACCTTATTCCCTGATGCTGGGACATCACAAAGAAGGGAAAAATTAACCCTTAGGCTGCTAAGCGCGATTTAAATAACTTTTGTGGTTAGCGTGGATTAAGACCAGACTGCACAGAACGTACAGTCTGGTGTTTGATCTACACCGTCCGATAAGGAGATATTTTTAGTTGAAAAATACCTTTGAAATAGAAAAAAAATAGGTTTTTACCATTGGCTTCAAAGTTTCATTTCACTTATTTAGCAGGTTAACCCTTTACCACACGACAAAAATAAAGACTTGACCAAATTGAAAGCATTTGCAGACCACAATTGAAATTTGTCTCAAATGATGGAATAAGTTTTTGATAGGGTAGAAAACATTGAGGGAAAAGGAGAAAATGCTGGTTACCAGCATTTTCTCCCTTTCCCACAATGTTTTCAAAGACGTTGTTTCTTAGGGTCGTTAAAAGTCGGGATTGTGTGGTAAAGAGTTGAGGGTTAAAAAAGACACCCGTCGTGGGGGTAAGGGGGGGGAGGGGGGGCCTGGAATGTGAGTATTGACAGTCTTTTCTGGTTCAATATGATTGAGAAGTAATGAAAAATAACCAAGACAACAACACCTTTCCCTTATTGTTTTGTATATTATTATAAAGAGAAATGTTCAATTAGATATCCATTATACCTATCCATTTTGTCTAACAACCAACTGAATCGTCCTTTGACATGTACAAAATTTACCAAAAGCAAACTGTTTCGATTCAGGTCGGCCTGCGTGGGTCAATACTTTTTGCAGGAGCATAAAGACCCCTGTCCAAAAGGCATGACTCAAAAATCTTTTTATCTATTGAAAAAAAATGGATGTTAATCCAGCTCATCGTTGGAAAAGGAGCAATCCTTACTAAAGACGATTAGCCTGTATATAGATGTAGACTGTACAATGACTGGTTATAGTGTTACGCATAAAAGTGTGCTAAATTACCACCTAGTGCAAGAAAAGGATTTCCCCCTATCAGATCAATTTGCGAGGGTGGCCATAAGCGCCACAGGGTATCAATTAATAGTAGAGACCCAGGTACATTGGTGTCATAGAAATGGCCTGCGAATAGGCCCGCAAAATATATTCCACATTTTTTAACCAATCGCAAATTACTACTCTTTCATTCGAGACTATATACAAAGGAGAGGGCCAAAAGCCAGCTTATACAGCTACAACGACAAACAACACTCGAAAAGAAAAAGTAAATGTATCAGACAATGATGTCACAGAAGTTCATAAGTCAGACATAGAATGACTCTTTCGAAATGTATGCCACGATCATAAGTAAGCACTTTCCTTTCTACTACAGAAACGGTACGCTATATAAATGAACAATGCTGTGGCAAAGGGGGTCTAATCTCTCTACATCTCCGTGATGCTATACACCAAGCAACTCATCACATAATTATGGACCAATAAAATCCATTTTGTCCAACAAAGTACTGAATAATGAGTTAGAATGGTCCTTGGACATGCAGATAATTTGACAATGACAAACACTATCGACACAGGTCAGCCTTTTCACACAGCATGACTGAAATTCATTAAACAACTTCAAAAGCATCTGCATGAAATGGTCTGGGGCTAAAATCGCTTTGCTTTGTGTCCATCTATACCACTTATACTAAAAGAAATACTGTTATGGGTCTGATCACTGGAGCTGGATTTGGTGACGCTAATTTTTGCGAAAAAATCGCTTTCAGTACCCCTGAAATATAAGATAAAATACTCTTTCAACTCTGATTTTTATTATTTATCCGTTTTAAACTAGGAGGTTTAAATGTATCCGACTGACCAGGGATATAAATCACCCAATATAATTACGAGTTGGCATTGTAATGGAATTTATGATTTTTAAAAAAAAAAAGTGAAACATGATCAGTTTTAGTAATGGCTTGCGGTTTTGGCTCCATTGTCATAGCACATGTAATCAAAGTACTGAAAGTACTGACAGACTAGCGAATTTGATTGATTGTTTGTATGGTGTGAAACACTGTTTTCAACATTATTTCAGTTATGTAGCGGTGGCCAGTGCACATATCATGCTTTCCACAGGAGTTTCTTTTACCAGTACTCCGCACAATATTCTTCCCAAGCCCCTGGCTGCATTCCCACATAACCATCGTTTAAACGTGAGAGAGAAATGAATCCTGTCCCAATGACTAGATCATCAATCGTCGGAAAGAAATTTGCCTAGTCTGGGATCGAACCAACGACCTCCTGTTTTCAAGTCCTGTATGCTATCGACTGAGCTGCCAGGGCTATGTGTGCTAATGGTTAACTATAATCCAGTTTATGTTTAACCCTTAAAATGCTAAAAAATGTTAACTGAAACTTTCAAGCCGATGGTAAACACCTGAATATTGCTATGTCAAAGTTACATTTTGGAGAAAATATATCCTCTTATTGGACAGTGTAGATCCATGATCAGACTGCACCTTCTGTGCAGCCTGATCTTAATCCTCTGTCCTCAAAAGGTCATCAAGTCGCGGTAGTGCTGGTAAAAGAAACTCCAGGAAAGCCTGGATAAGTGCTCTAGCCGCCGCAATACCACTGAAATAATGTTGAAAACGGCGTTAAACACCATGCAGTCAATTAGTAAATATCCAATAGCACAAGATGTAGTTAACTATTTAACTCTCTTTACAAAATGAAAAATGTTACACTCGTCCAAATTCGAAGCTTTTGAAGACCATAAATTGATTGTGGCTGAGCTGAAGAAACCTGATTCCAAAAGGGCAGAAAACAATGTGGGACAAGGAGAAAATGATGGTTACCAGGTTTTTTTTTCTTTTTTTTTTTTCCCGCAATGTGTTCAAAGGGATTCATCCCCTGTGTCGATAAAACTTGGCATTGTTTGGTAAACGGTTAATATTCAAGACTAAAATAACAGTTTAAGATGACAGTTTTACTGTACACAATGATCTAAATAATAAATGACTGAAGGAATGACAAGGGTTCCCTGTCCAGTGAGGGTTCATACAGCTGGGATTTGCTACAAGTTACCTAGTTTCTATCTATTAATAGATCCATTCATAATGTTACAATAGTGTAGGAATAAGTGATTCTCTGCCTTCCATAGATCACTTAATTTACATATAAGCAAAGATCTTGTACCTTGTAAATGGCATCTTGTTCAGTTTATTACTTTGTAAGATGACATGTTCAAATTGGATTGGTAGAGATTTTTTTTTTTTTTTTTGTAAAAATTGCGATATGTAACAGAATTGAGATTTTTAACAGAAAGAAGTATTTTCTGTGAGGCAGTATTTGGCAACTGTGGAGTTTTTTTTTTTTTTGTTTGTTTTCTTTGACTCTAGGTCAGTCATGATGCCTACAGACTAGCTTCACTAGTCTGAAAATGGTGAGAATTCATTGTAGGATAGGTCATTTACATGTGTGCGTAAAATTTGAACTGTAATTAAATACTTTCGAGCAGTTACAGAAGTTTTATAAACATTTCAAATAAAATGTTAGAAAGGTCCGTCTCTTGAAATTCATATAAGGGTTTAACCCTCTTCCACGCAATCCCGAGTTTTAACTACCCTAAGAAAGAAGGATTCTGAAAACCTTATGGGAAAAGGAGAAAATGCCTGTAACCAGCATCTTCTCCTTTTTCCACAAAGTGTTCTACCTTCTTAAAGACAAATATCACTACTGGAGCTACATTATGATTTGTCATCAGCTAATGCTTTCAAATTGAACTAATCTATGCCTGTTGTTTGGTACAGAGTTAATTTGTTTATCATGCCAGGACAAGTCCATTTACCCTTAGAGCGACTTTACGACCTTTTGCGGACAGTGTAGATCCAAGATCAGACTGCACAGAACGTGCAGTCTGATCTTGGATCTACACTGTCCGATAAGGCGACATTTTCCTCCCAAAAAACTACCTTCGAAATAGCAATATTCTGGTTTTACTATCCCCTGGAAAGTTTCATCTCACTTATTTAGCAGGTTAGGGGTTAAAAGTTCTAAAACAAAACAGTGGGTCTTTTTGCCAATGAATGGGGATAAATAATTTATGAATGGTTAATTGTTGTTGATATTATCGGTCAGAATAATAAATAACTATTTTTTTGCGATTAATTCCCACCCAGGAGGATAGAATGGAAGGCAACGATTCATTGGTTTTAATGTTGAAATACCAATTCATTTCACCCTTAGGCTGCTGAGTGCGACTCGCGGACCTTTGAGGACAGTGACGATTCAAGATCAGACTGCACAGTACGTGCAGTCTGATCTTGAATCGACACTGTCCGATAAGGAGATAACCCCTCGCTGAAAAAATAATAACTTTGAAATAGCAATATTGGGTTTTTTACTATCGGCTTGAAAGTTTCATTTGACTTATATATCAAGTTAAGTGTTGATTAGATTCATTACTACGCTTGAATATTGAGGTATTTCTCAGAAGTTACACGTCTGTTACAAAGGCTACGTGAATTCCTCGTCGAGTATCGAGACGTCCAAAATGTAGATACAATGTCTCCGGGAATCCAGCCATTAAGGAATCTTGTAGTTATCTCTGGTGAGTAACAAAGTACTTAATAGCTTGAAATGCTGAATGTTATTTTTTTTCGTAGGTGCTTTTTGCAAGACAATGTATCTTCAGATCAGGCGTAGCTACTCGTAAAGTCTCTATCAAATGACAAAATTTTGGACTTGTCGAAATCTAGAGCACTTGCATACGACAAGTCATTTTTTGCTCAATTCAGCCTTTACCACGCGATACCAACTTTTAACGAACTCTAGGAATAAGGCTTATAAATACATTGTGGGAAAAGGAGAAAATGCTTGTTACCCGCAGTTTTTCCTTTTCCCACAACGTTTTCTTCCCTATCAAATAAAAATTGCATCATTTGACCCACACAGAAATTGTCGTCTGCAAATGATTTCAGTTTGGACGGGTCTAAAATTTTGTCGTGTGGTAAAGAGTTAAAGACAACAGTATTTGAAATGATAGAAAACATTGTGGGAAAAAAAAGAAAATCTACCTCCTCAAGATCCTCAAAACTCGGGTTTGTTTGGTAAAGGGTTAAACCTCACCGTTATCGATACGGTCAATTTCGCTGGACTACATTGCAAAAGCAGATTAAATTTGATGCACTGTACCTTTCTGATCTTGATCACTGAAAGTTTCTGTTTCGTTTCCTACACCACACAATCCCGAGTTTCAACGACTCTCAGGAAAAAGCATTTTGAAAATCTTGCGGGAAAAGAGCTTTTAATTTGGACTAGTCTAAACTTTTGCCGTTTTGTAAAGGTTTGAGTAATACAATTACTCTACTTTTGTACCCTGTTACAGGAAAGAAACTGTACACTTCATCAGGCAGTCTAATGATCCAGTATCAAACTGTTGTCCTACCAGTTTCAATTCTTATTATTTTTCACCCACATAAATTAAAAAATATACGCAAAAAAAATCATACCGGTTCTGGGAATAATTACCAAAAATTACAAAGGTGTACGATATTAACCCATTACCACACAATGATGACTTTTAGCCAACCTGAGGAAGACGCCTTTTGAAAGCATTGTGGGGGAAAAAGAGAAAAATGCCGGTAACCGGCATTTTCCCCTTTCCCCACAATGTTTTCTACCCTATCAAAGAAAAATTACAACATTTGAGACAACATAAAAATTGTCGTCTGCAAATGCTCTTAGTTTGGACAGGTCTACATTTTTGTCGTATGGGAAAGAGTTAACCCTCTCAAAGTCGCAGGCGAACAGCGTGGATCAAGATCTTATCGTACAGAACGTACATTCTGATCTCGGATGTCGACCGTCCGGTTGTTTAGTCAAGCCTAATATAGACAAAGAATCTGTCTGAGCTTCATTGCTTTGTATACATTTTTATATGAGCTATGCTCTGGCAAAAGTGGGCTTAATGCATCTCCATGATCCATGATACCTATTAAGCGATCATTATGATTATAGATCCATAATCGCAACATTTTTAACAACCGACTTTAATCATGAGGTTATACAGAAAACTGTCCAATAGCGAAAAGTTTCGGCCCAGGTCAGCCTGCGCAAAGTGCGCAGGCTGACCTGGGTCGATACTTTTCGCAGATGTATTTTAAAGCTCCCTTTTCACAAAGCATGGCTCATACTCGGTCGTCGAAAGAGGCCGAGTTTATATGAACCATGCTCTTACAAAAAGGGGTCTAATGCTTCTCTGGGCTGCATTATGCCAAGCAAGTCATCATATAATTATGGATCCATAAAGTCCATTATGTCGAACAACCGGCTGAATCCTGGGGCAGAGTGATCTATGGACATAGAAAATTGACCAGAAGCTAAGGGTTTCGACCAAGGACCGTCTTTGCGGACTGCGCTGGCTGACCAGGGTCAACATTTTTTGTAAATGCATTAAATTCCCTTTTCCTATAGCATGGTTCAATTATTTGTGCTAAAGAGTGAAAGGTCTCTGGTATATTTGAACAAAATAGATATTTTTAACTATTTTTCAGGTTTTATTATTTTGCTCACGTATCTGCAAGATGGTAAGTTTACCTGTTTATCTATAAAGGTACATTCTACATATTATCTTAACCAAAATAAGGTTCTTAAGTTTCTTAATTTTCTCAAAAGTTGAATAAGTGGTCTGAAAGAGCCCAATTATAGAAATAGGAGTCTGTTAACCCTTAGGTCGCTTAGGGTGACTTACGGACCTTTTGCGAACACTGTAGATCAAGATCAGACTGCACAGAACGTGCAGTCTGATCTGAATCTACACTGTCCGATAAGAAAATATGTTTTCCAGAAAGAATACTTTGGAAATAGCAGAATTTTGGCTTTTACTGTCAGCTTGAAATTGTAATTTCACTTATTTAGCAGGATAAGGGGGAATCAATTGTACAAAACAGTAATTAGTATATTTCTACTCTAATTTACTAGGGGTTGTTTAAATTGGTCATTTCACTGCGTTAAGCCGAGGCGACCTATTTTTTCTGCTTTCGTAGACCTTGACTGAACTTCATGGAATTTACAATCTGTTCTTGGTGCTATACTTTCCTCTATTTTATACTTCATATATATGAGGTATGTTCGGGCAATAGGGGGCTTAATGCATTTCCGCGATACATGATACCAATCAAGCCATCATATAATTATCCATAATAGCCATTTTTTTTTTTTTTTAACAACCAACTGAATCATGAGGTACACTGGTCCTTGAACATACAGAAAATTGACCAACAGCGAAAAGTTTCGGCCCAGGTCAGCCTGCGCGAACTGTGCAGGCTGACCAGGGTGAATACTTTTCGCAGATGCATTAAGCCCCTTTTCACAGAGTACGGTATTATATAAAATCGCAACTTATGCATAAGGCTCAAGTAAATGGAATTGTCTTTGAAAAGGGTAAAAAAAGCATTGCTGGAAAAGAAGAAAATGACGGCTATCAGCAGATGGTTTCCTCCTTATGCTCGTTTAAACATAGGATAATTTTGCAAGATATTCGATACAAGTGAAGTAATTGATTCGTTACTGAGAAATGTTGACCAAAATCGGACAGCACGCTCGAAATCTACTGACTTCGAGATATAAATATCACAATGGACATCAAATCTCGATTCATGGGATATGAATTCAAAGTCTATTTGCAGAAACTGGTTAAATTGACCAGCTTTATAACGTTTAGTTTTTACCTTAATTTTAGCCCTGATTTTGAGGAGAGAGTCTACATTGTATATTGACAAAATGCATCAACTATCACAAAGACTGGTAACTAAATTAAGAATTTAGAATTAGAATGAGGTTCAGAGAGCTTTTAACTCTTTACCACAAGACAAAATTTTAGACCAGTCCAAATTGAAAGCATCTGCAGACGACAATTTCAATGTGGCTCAAATGATTCGATTTGTATTTGATAGAGTAGAAAACATTGTGGGAAAAGGAGAAAATGCTGGTTACCAGCATTTTCTCCTTTTCCCACAATGTTTTCAAAAGGCTTCTACATCAGGGTCTTTAAAAGTCGGGACTGTGTGGTAAAGAGTTAAGAATTTACCTAAAAACCCCTAGTTTTAACCACCCTGAGGTGGAACATTATCTTCCGCTAGGTGGCTTTTTTCAAATACATAACTTATCTGATATAGGCATCCTGGGTACAAAGACGGACTACTTTTCAAGGCGGTAATCAATGCAACTAATTTCAAAATAAAATATACGTTTACTCACTAAAACTTATCTTGTACGATTCACCCAGCCATGGTTAGCTAGTATTTAACCTATGCACCAGCCATTTATAAACATAGCCCTTATAGGCTTGGGAAAAAAACCGGTATAAGCCCAGCAAGGCAGGGACGTTATTTCTGTTGGCAGTCTGTTGCCAATGTCTATATTTAGAAATTGTCTAGAGAGATTTGCAATAAACACTAGGTATTTAAAAAAAATCCCCGTTTGAAATAAGTTTGTTTTTTGAGAAATTTGTGTTGAAAAACTGGCTTGATTTTTCCACAGACGTATTATTTATTGCCATTTTCCGCCTGCACTTCTTAAGCGGCCGTTTACGCACCGCATATTAATATTTGTCTCGTACAGGACTGTGATACGTCATAGCACACAGCTAAAATCTTCGTAGAAGACTGACATGCGCTGACAACCTGAGGTAGAGCAAGTCTACATTTGTGTAAAGACTTAAAATATGGATACAGGTTTATACCCGTTGATACAGCACTAAATATCTTTAAATTGGTTGATTGGTGTTTCAGCCTCTACTTAACATAAGCAAGTTTCAACAACCCTGGTGTGGAAGGCAGTTGAAAACGTTTTGGGAAAAGGAGAAAATGTTGATAACCAGCATTTTCTCCTTTTTCCCACAATGTTTTCTACCCTTTTAAAGACTATCCCTATTATTTTGAGCCACATTGAATTTGTCTTCCGAAAATGGTTTTAATGTGGATCAATTACAGCATCTTGTCGTTTGATAATGAGTTAGCCCTTTACAAAATAACAATAGTTTTAATTTGTCCAGATCCAAAGCATTTGCAGACTACATATTGAATATGGCTCAAAAAGTCGGATTTGTATTTCAGAGGAAGAAACTAGGCCTATTGTGAGAAAAGAAGAAAGTTCTGGAAACCAGGATTTTCATCTTTTTCCCACAATGTTTACAGAAGGCCACTTTCTCGGGGTCGTTAAAACTCCGGACTGTGTGGTACAGGGTTATGACCCTTGTGAACAATAATTTTGTTACTCGTTCATCTTGGCGAACAGAGCACAGTTTGTTAGGTGTACTGCGCATGACACTCTGTCCAATCCACGGACTACTTTTCAGCGTAAATGAAGATAAAACAATTTTTGTGGTTCCTGTCGCAGCTGATCTAACCCCTTTACCAAACGACTCCTTGTTTTAACGACAAAGAGGAGTTAGGTTTGAAAGCATCGTTCGAAAGAGAAAGTGCTTGAAACCAGCATTCTCTGCTTTTCCCACAATGTCTTTCACCCTTTCATAGTCAAGTTTTGCCACTTAAGCCACGTTTAATCTGTGGTGTGCGAATGTATTCAAATTGGAAAAGCGTTAGATACTGTCGTAAATAGTTAAAGCTGGAGCTGCATGGTATCAGTAAACGTAATCTGCATTTTCTGCTATGATTTTATATGTATGCCCTTTTCCCATACCCATCGTGAACCTAACTGGTATTTTCATGCCATCAAAGACACAAACAAGGCATAGATTTAATTTAGGCATACTAATATACAGGGAAAGTGTCAGAAACCATTTTTGGACAAGGGAAAGTACAATTAACCTGTTTTTCATAGTGAAATTATCCTTAAAATGCATTTGATCACCTCCAGAAATTGACCAGACGATTTCCCATAACTCCGTGAATCATTTTCGAGAAAATCAGAATCATTCCAAATGTAGTCAAATGACGTCATACAGGGGGTATTCCTAAAGGTCACAGCCTCTACACTTATGACTGATGCATTTTCTGTTTCAAACTTAAAATTCATGAGCTTTCAGTGTAATGAAATGATGTGTTGTACAAACAAACGATGAATTATGGGGGAGAAATATGATTCTTGATAAAATGGGATTTTTTTAAATTGCAATTCTGTTTTTGACATTTCTTTGGCGTAGAGAGCTTTTCTGGAATGTTTACGTCTGTAAAGGTTTAACAGGAGCCACGAAAACAGAGTGTGCAAGAAAATATTGATAGCAAACATAGATTCACGAAGATATGAGAATTCACGGAATAATGGGAATCAACGAGGATATATACCTACGTAATCAATGACAATAATAATGGAATAGGAAATTTCATTGAATTGAACTGGAAACCAACACTTTCTTTTTTTCTCATTTTCCATCAGGGCTAATATTTTGTCGTCTGGCAAAAATTTAAAAACATACGCAAGAGTCATGCTATGTGAAACGGTGGTTTAATGCATCTGCTCAAAGTATAGACCTATGTTAGCCAGCACAGTCCGTGCGGGCTGATGTAGGTCGAAACTAGTTTTTATGTAAAAGAATCATTCTTCCCCATGATTCGGCTGGTTTTTAGACAAAATAGATCTGTATCATTCGACGACTTACTTTGTAAAATACATCGCGAAGATGCAGTAAACTCCCTTTTTCCAGGGCGCGTATACATGGCATATTTAAGCCATGCTCTGCCAAAAGGGGATTTAATTCATCTCCTTGATGCATGATGCCAAGCAAGTCATCACATAGTTATGGATCCATAAAACACCATTTTGTCTAAGAGCCGGCTGTACCATGAGGTAGACTAGTCGTTTGACATACAGAAAATTGACCGATAGCGAAAGGTTTTGGCCCAGGTCAGCCTGCGCGGACTGCGCAGGCTGACCTTGGTCGATACTTTTCGCAGATGCATTAAGCCACCTTTTGCCAGAGTATGACTCATATATATTGGAACCCAAAATGATCATTTGGGCGTGAAGAGCTTAATTCGATCTAAAATTCAGATGCAATATATTATAAATGAGTTCTTTTACCACAGTTGAATTCTTTTCTTTTCTTTTTTCATTAAATTAGCTTATTATCGAATTTCGCTACATACAGTGTCTAACCTTATCGATTCTCTCCAATTGCAGATTGAATTGAAAATTAAATGATGAATTTTTAATGTTGAATACTGCACTCGCGATTGTAGCCACCAATATTGTGCAAGTTTTATCGCAACGTCAATTCATTTGAGTTTGTTGGGTACATTTAGCTCTCGCGCCAAACATCTAAATGTATAAATCACTTTTCTAAGGTTTTTTCCTCGTGTATGGAAGGGAGCGGGGGGGGGGGGGGGGGGGAGGGGCGGGGTCGATGCCATTCCTCATCACACCAGAGTAAAACGTACTTCTGACAATGAACATGGTAAAATACAGTAATGTTCTGTATCTTTTCGAAAATTTCACAGATGGGTTAAGATACAAATGAGCGGGGCTCTGGTAATAAAGGGTTTAAAGTAGCTCCGTGATACATCATACCAAGCAAATCAAACCATATAATAAGGGAACAAAAAATCCATTTAGCCTGAAAAGTGACTAAAATTGGAGGTAGAATGGACCTTACATGCGTGTAAAATTTACTCATAGCAAAGAGTTTCGCCTCGTGTCAGCCTGTGCGAATTGCGCAGGCTGACATGGTTCGATACTTTTTACAGTGACATGCATTAAGCCCCCTTTTCACAGAGAACGACTCATTGTTTTTTTTTTTTTTTTGGAATCATAAGCAACATTTTTGTCCATCTCTCCTCATTGTTACCATAACGTAATCTTCAGGGCGCTAGATAGATCAAAGGAACAATTGTCACCGTGACACGTTAGTTCGGGTAGTCTCGACTGTTATAAATATTTTAAACTGGTAGAATACGGCTATCTTTGAAGCTTAGCGCCAAGTTTGTGTATTATTAGTATTATCATAACTGTTATTTTTCTTTTTTTATAAAATGTATTATCATCAGTAGTAGTAGTGTCCTCCTCCTCATCATTATTGTCATCATCATTATGTTAAATTTTGCACTTGTTGTTTCATGCACCAATATTGCAAAACTCTTCTCTAGTCTGCTCGGTTCAAGAAAGTAAGAAAGTAAAGATATTTTTGTAGTGACATAGAAAGCGTTGTGGAAAAATGGAGTGATTGATTAAAACAACAATCTGCTCCTTTTCCCATTTTTTTTTTTTTTTTTTTAAATATGTAAATGTGAGGGGATGTAACCGAATGCTGAATGTGTGCATGAATGCAAAATCGTAGTTTTCAAGTATTTGAGACTTTCCAGTCGATAGTAAAACTCAAAATATTTCTATTTCAAAAGTATTTTTCGGAGAAAAAAAATCTCCTTATCGGACAGTGTGGATCCAAGATCAGACTGCACTTTCTGTGCAGTCTGATCTTGATCTACACTGTCCGCACAAGCTCTTTGAATCGCGCCTTGCAGCCTAAGGGTTAACTTAATCTGACATAATGATCTATAATGTTTTAGTTGAATGTGTGTGCAGCGGGATCGACGAGCCAAACTCTACTCGAGATCCAACTCAAAGCTCTTTTTCCACTGGCGAAACGGTCACCTATACATGTGTCCTTGGATACGAACTCACCTCGGGATCGGATGAGAGAACATGCCAAGCTGATTCTACTTGGACAGGATCGGCGCCAGTTTGCACAAGTATGGTGATCTTCACCTTCTAGCTTTACCTTTGCAGCCTTGTGTCTACACTGTCTGCTGATTTGCCAGATAATGTGACAATAAACGGCTTTGAAAGTGCAATACGTATCTTTACGTGTAGTACTTAGAATATCCATTTCATTCATTAAGCACTTAAAGTAAATGTGGCCCGAATTCACGAACCCTTTCTTGGCTCTAAACTAAATCCGAATTGAAAGGCCTTTTAATTTAGAGTTGTCATGCTATGGCAAAAGGGGGTTTAATGCATTTCCGTGATACATTATACCAATAAAGCCATCACATAAACATGGATCCATTATAGCCATTCTTTTTAACAAACGACCGAATCATTAGGTAGACTGGTCCTTAGAAATGAAGTAAATGACCTACAACAAAAAGTTTCGGCCCAGGTCAGCCTGCGCAGAGTGCGCAGGCTGACATTGGTCGATACTTTTTGCAGATGTATTAAGCCCTCGTTGCTCATGTTAGTATTTTCAGGTAACTAGCAGAATTTATTTCATGCTTTGCGGTAGTTTATCGAGAACTAATTGTGGAATATGGTTTGATTTTTCATATTTACGACCTGTGAAAAATACCGATTGCATATTTTCTAACTCTTCAGTTGAAGGCGGAGACAGCAGTTTCCGCGCACTAGTTACCGAGGTAATCAGCGCGTGCTATTCAACAAGAGGGATATATGATATAGTTTATGCACGTTTACCCTACATTTCTCGCGCTTTACATAATATTGTAATGAATTTTTATGTGTAGAGGGTTACGCCATGGGGAAAACGACGTACCGGATTTTGATGAAAGTCCCAAGAAAAAAGGGGTTAGAAGTATGAAATAAGTAGAATATTTGTGTGGGTTTTTTTTTTCGGTGAAATATCGAAATTTATTTCATCTCGTGAACATCATCGGTAACATTTTCAATCGTGCATGTGCCACTCATGAAAATATCGATAAAGTTCACTCGATGAAATAAGTTTCGATCTTTCACCGAAAAAAAAAAAATATCCTCTATATCCCTAACTCAGACTGCGAGTATTCGACATGTTCATTGCAGTTGTAACATGTTCATCGCCAGCTACAGTTCCAAATTCTTCAAGATCACCTGACCAGGCAATATATATATATTCCACGTCCATCACCTACACATGTGATAATGATTACTCACACACAAGTGGTGATCTTACAAGAGTGTGTCAGGCTGATTCAACTTGGTCAGGAAACGAACCTCTCTGTTCAAGTGAGTAATGCATTGCTAACTGATAAAAAGAAAGGAAAGTACAAATGATTGTTGACACACGCAGAAGTAGGTCTTCTGGATAAAAGGAGTGTAGAAGATAATCTTTGTAATGGAAAAGAAAAAAAATGTTTGTAAAACAGGAACAACACAAAGTAAAAATACAGATTACTTTAGATCAAGAGTATTGTCCTTGCATTATATTGACAGACATGACGATAATTGTCGCTTTGGTAAACTATCTCGTTTTTCAACAAACCTGAAGCAGACGGTTTTTGAAAAACATTTCAGGAAAAGGTGAAAATGCTTGTAACCAGCATTTTCTCCGTGCTGTTTTCTACTATTTCAAAGTCCATTTCAATCATTTAGGCCACACTTTTTTAATTTAAAATGTATTTCTATAAAACAGAATTTGAATTTTGACGTACTAGCGCAAAGAAGTGTCTGATTTACAGCACAAAGACTCAAATTCATTTCTGATGTCTTGTGAGGTTTTGCTTAAAAACTCAAAACGGCGTCTTTTCATGCGCTATGTTGTTGTATAAAAACAAAGGTGATCAGAGCATGCCCTGCCGTAAATTTTGCAGAATCTTCGCATTACTTCAAAAGCTTTGATTTGTTTGTTTTAGCAAAGTAACCTTGTACTTGATCCATAAACTATCGTGACAAATATATCTTTAAAAATATATATTCATGACATCATGGTCTCTAGATTAAAATGAAATGGTTTCTGTTCATTAAAAGTTGGCTAGATTTTATCTCAAATTAAGGAAGGTTGCTTTAAAGAATTATGCTATTTTCTATTCACATATATTTTGACCAGCGTGATCTTAGGAATGAATTTTGACCTGTGTGATTTTAAGAATGAATAAGCTGGCCCCAAAAAAGAGTTGATGCATCACACTTCGTGTCTGTGTTTCTATTTCATGCTTTGTCTTATAAATACTGCTCCTGTTTTTTTTTTTTTTTTTTTTTTTTTAACTCTGAACTAATTGCATACCTTTAATATCGTGTTTACTGCCTAAAAAAGACCTTCGAGAAGAGATAATATTTCAGTTGGATCCAACATTCATGGTTTACTGTCTGCTATGTTCCTAGGGAATATACAGATATTTACAACAGCATCGACCGGTGCAGTCAACACTTGTTCAAGTCCGCCCGCTGTTCCAAATTCATTGAGATCACCTGACCAGGCAACATATAACCATATGACGACAATAACCTATATATGTGAAATTGGCTACTCACATACAAGTGGTGATCTCACAAGAGTATGTCAGACTAATTCAACTTGGTCAGGAAATGAACCTGTCTGCACAAGTGAGTACTAAAAAACATCGTATGCCATAACAGCCTCAAAATAGCAGACTTTTGTCATGATACAGAAGATTATCGTAGACTTTTTTTATTAAAATCTGTATCAAAATATGAGAAATAAATGATTTAATTTTATTTGTTTTCAAAATAAACTTACGTTGTGTTACACATACATTTTTACGTACACATACTTTTTTAAAGATGCTTTTTAAACGCGTTTTAAGTCATTTATTTTCTTATCATTTAGTTGCTAATGTAACCTTTTCGTTGCCATGAATAGAAGTAGCTGCGCTGGTTTGCTGCATGTTTACACTCACATTGCTCTTAGGTACACCTGTGTTCAACAGGGTTGTTTTGGGTTTCTCCCCAGTATGAAATAAATCAATCAAATAAGCATTCAAACTTGGGATGATAGTAAAGAAGCTAAAAAAAAAAGCGTACGCGGAAGAACTTTTTAAGATTACTTGTCAAATTAGAGCATGAAAACCTTAAGAAAAAAACATGGACCGTGTAAATAAAAACTTGCAGTAAATTCATGTGCAAGCCCGCCTGCGGTCCCAAATTACTCTAAGTCCCGCCGGGCCAATTCAAGTTGGTCTGGTACAGAACCAGTATGTACAAGTAAGTAAGGTCCTAAAAACATGTTCAAATAGGTAAGTAAATAAACCGTGCTCTGGCAAACTGGGGCTTAATGCATCTCCGTGATCCTTGATGCGAAGCAAGTCATCATATAATTGTGGATGTAAATAATTCATTTTTTCTAACAACTGTTTCAATCTTGAGTCAGAATTGTCCTTTGACACGTAGAAAACTGATCAATAGCAAAAAGTTCGGCCCAGGCTGACCTGGGTCGATACGTTTTCGCAGATGCATTAAGCCCCCTTTTCACAGAGCATGGCTTAAATCTGTTCTTTGTAACTTAAACGCTTTATTGCCTAATCATGTGTTTCAGCGACTCTGTGAAAACAGAGAGCATCATAGGAAAAAGAGAAATTGTTGATTACCTGAGATCCCATCATTTGAGCATCATTTAAATGTCGTCTGGAAGTTTTAAAACATCTAAAATTTTGCCTTCTGGTAAAAACACATCACATATTTACTTTGAAAAACGTAATTCAAAAGTCTAGAACAAGTTCCTTCAATGTCGCTGGTTATTTTAAAATAATAATAATTATCTATGTACCCTATCGGTCTACAAAGAATTATTAAATGTTACCTATGTACCTTATCCGTCTACAAGGAATCATTAATGTTATTGACCATGTATCCTGTCAGTCTACAAAAATATCCAATGTTACCATCTACATGTATTTACCCTATTGTTCTACAAAGAATTTATTAAATGGTAATACCTATGTACCGTATATCGGTGTTCGAAGAATTATCCAATATTACTTTCCATTTTTTTTTTTTTTTTTTTTAATCGGTCTACATAGAATTATCAACTATTAATATCTTTGTATCTTATCAGTCTACAATAATATCACATGTTATTATCTATGTGCCTTATCGGTCTACAAAGAATTATGAAATGTCGCTGTCTATAAACTTTATCAGTCTATAAAGAACTATCAATCATTGCTATCCATGTACCTTATCGGTCTGCAAAGTATCAAATGTTATTGTCCATTTACCTTAACGCTACAAAGATCATGCTCTGGGACATGTCAGGGACTTGACATAAAAACAATGAACTATCTCTATTATCAATTTCAATTTAAGCATCTGGTTACTAACTTGAATATTAAAGGTCTTATTTTGCAGGTTGTTGTGTCTGTTTCTTCAGTCTATCATATTGTCCGGTTGTTGAAGCATAATTTCTGTATTTTCTGCAAACTTCTTCCAAATATCTTCAAACTTACTCTCGTCGTACAAAAAGTTCTATTGTCCTAATATTTCTATAATTTCTGCAATTTTTCAGTTATTACATGTGCAAGCCCAGCTGCGATTTCATTTGCCTCAGTGTCGCTTAGCCAAGCGTCCTACGATTACGCCACATCCATAACATATACATGCGATATTGGTTATTCACATACCAGTGGTGACCTTAATCGGACATGTCAGGTGGACACCACATGGTCCGGTGATGCTCCTGTCTGTACCAGTAAGTTACATAGGATTCACTCCATCTTGACAAAAGGCGTGTAGTAGTATATCGAAGCATTCGGGGTTGTTTATGTTATAGTATCGCATATTCTTTTGGTTTCTGATATAAAGATATTGTACATATAGCACTAGATACTGATGGATTCGTTGGCCATCGGAATGTTTCACCGAAATGTCGACCCAACAACGATTGATGGCCTTGATAAGGTTTGCACAAATGAATGCTGCTTCATGATTATCCTATTCTTCTTCTCTTCATCCTAAATGCCAATATGTCAAGAGTTTAATCACGTACAAGTTAGGTCATTTTGTAAATATTTTACTTACTTTGCTATTTGTTAATTAAATCAAAAGATGTTTTGTCAATGAAAAAGCTATACTAGGCCTTACATAGATTTAGGTTGAAAGATTCAAACGTATTTACTTAATCCAGATTGAATGTACTCTATTTTGTACCACGAAGCAGTGCATCTTTGCAGCTTTATTGTGAAATTCCGAAGCATTCGGTAGAAGTCGATTTTAGTCGATTTTAAAACTCTTGAGAGACAGTAAATAGATAAGCATAATAAGTTTACTTAAAGAAAGAGCTTTCGCTTACAAACATTGTGCGGCCCTGTGCATTCGAGCCTTGTTTGATTTTTGAAAACGACCACTGGTTCTCTTGATTTCTGTTTTAACATACAAGCAAACAAAAAGGAGTAGTTAGACATGTAAGAAAATGTCTCTTTCAATGAATGTTGAATAAGTTAACCTTGTTTAAAATACGTACATATTAGAATTTCATTGTGCATTCTCATTGATTCTCTTTTTTTTATTTTTCATCCAATGAAATAGGCCAACGCGATATAATCTGCATATATACAGATTTTTGGGTATAGTGCTTTATAGTCCATTTGATGTGTTAACGAAACCAGTATCTACCATTCCTGAAATTTCAGTCAATACATGCGCAAGCCCAGCTGCGATTTCATTTGCATCAGTGTCGCCCAGCCAAGCGTCCTACGAGTACGCAACAACCATAACATATACGTGCGATATTGGTTATTCATATATCAGTGGTGACCTTAATCGGACATGCCAGGCAGACACCACATGGTCCGGTAATGCTCCTGTCTGTACCAGTAAGTTACATAGGATTCACTCTATTTTGCATTCAAAAAAAGGGATCAGCGAAGAATATTATTTTTAACGGAATGGTATGCCGTTATTTATCTTGAGTTGAAGTAAAAGAATAGTACATTTGAGATTAAAAATTAACGAGCCAAGCCACTGAATAAATTTTCCTTGTTTATCAATTGGTATGCAAACGTTCTTTGTAGGTCAATGAATGCTGGTGCAACAGAGATTTATTGCTTTCATAAGCGGTTTGCACAAGTAACTCCTGCTTTATATGTGTCTTATTATCCTTCATATACTCTCTTAGTTACTAAACAATCAGTTTATGATTAGGCCTAAGCTTAATCCTTTTTATAGAAGATCATAATTCTATCTTAAAAGTTTTCACGGATATTCCTGAACAAATTTTATAATCCATTCAAAATGATTCCATAGCTAATCCCAATCCTATATCAAAATGTCGGTAAATACATGAGCAAGCCTAGCTGCGCTTTCATTTGTATCAATGTCCTACTATTACGCCACATTCATAAAATGTACATGCAATATTGGTTATTGGTATACCAGTCAAAGCATCTGGAGTGATATAACTAGGTCTTATTTTGAGAGTTGTTGTTTCAGTTTCTTTATCATATTTTCTAGCTGTTGAAGTATAATTTCTGTATTTTCTGCAAAATCACGTGCCTTTTAAAACTGTAATAATTTGTTTGCTCTGGCACTGATTAAGCGTCAGGAATACGTGTAATATTGTCCCTTTCTTTAAAAATATTGTTGACTTCTGAGGGAATTCTTCTGCGAGTGTATTTTTTCATGCTTATGTGAGGGCTATCAATTTACATTTGTTTTCAATCTGAGATTTTTGTTTTTTAAACGTACCTCTATGATTTCTCTTTTTTACCTCCTGTATTTGCCTTCTTTGTCAAATCTTTTTAGACGTCAGAAAATCTGAATAGGTGCAATGCATTCGGCACTTACTATCTCCTCTTTGCTCTGATGTCAAAATTCTTTTAACTATCTTCAAACCTACTCTCGTCATACGCATATTTCTATTTTCTTGATATTTCTATAATTTCTGCAAATTTTCAGTTAATACATGTGCAAGCCCAGCCGCGATTTCATTTGCATCAGTGTCGCCCAGCCAAGCGTCCTACGATTACGCAACATCCATAACATATACATGCGATATTGGTTATTCACATACCAGTGGTGACCTTAATCGGACATGTCAGGTGGACACCACTTGGTCCGGTGATGCTCCTGTCTGTACCAGTAAGTTACACAGGATTCACTCCATCTTGACAAAAGAAGTGTAGTAGTATATCGAAGCATTCCGGGGTTTTTTATGTTACGGTATTACACATCATTTTGATTTCTGATTTAAAGATATTGTACATAGCACTAGATATTGATGATTCGTTGGCCATCGGAATGTTTCGCTTAAATGTTGACCCATCAGCGATTTACGGCCTTGATAAGATTTGAACACATGACTGTTGCTTTGTGATTCTTCTATTCTTCTACCCTACAATCTAAATGCCACTATGCCAAAGGCTTAATTCCGTACTTAGATCATTTTTTAAACATTTTACGTACTTTGCTATTTGTCATTTAAATATAAAGGTGTTTCATACTGAAAAGGCTATAGGCCTTTCACTGATTTGGAACAAGATTCAAGCAATATGAATTTTGGAACTCTTCGGTAGAAATAACTACAGCCTATTTCATACTATTGAAAGATACTAAATGGATAAGCATAATAAGGTCACTTAAAGAAAGAGCTTTAGCTTACAGACATGGTGCGGCCCTATGCATTCGAGCGTTGTATGTTTTTGGAAAACGACCACTGGTTTTCTTGATTTTTGTTTAAAAATACAAGCAAACAAAAAGGGACAGTTAGATTTATGGAAAACGTCTCTTTCATTGAATGTTGAATAAGTTAACCTTGTTATATATAAGAGAATTTTATTGCATATTCACATTGATTCTCTTTTTATTTTTCATTCACTGAAATAGGCCAAAACGATATAATCTGCATATATACGGATTTTTGGGTATTGTGCTTTTTTAGTCCATTTGACGTGTCCACAAAACCAGTATCTAACATTCCTAAAATTTTCAGTTAATACATGTGCCAGCCCAGCTGCAATTTCATTTGCCTCAGTGTCGCCCAGCCAAGCGTCCTACGATTACGCAACATCCATAACATATACGTGCGATATTGGTTATTCGCATACCAGTGGTGACCTTAATCGGACATGTCAGGCAGACACCACTTGGTCCAGTAATGCTCCTGTCTGTACCAGTAAGTTACATAGGATTCACTTTATTTTGAATTTTAAAAAAAGGGATCAGCGAAGAATATCATTTTTAACGTAATGGTATTGCACTATTTATATTGAATTTAAGTAAAAAAAAATCGTACTTTGGAGATTAGAAATTTAACGACTCAAGCCACTGAATAATTTTCCTTATTTATCAATTATACCGAATCTGCATATTGGTATGTAAATGTTCTTTGTAAGTCAATGAATTCTGTTGCAACAGAGATTGATTGCTTTCATAAGCGGTTTGCACAAGTAATTCCTGCTTTATAATTATGTTATTATCCATCGTATACTCTCTTAGTTACTAAAATAAATCATTTTATGATTAGGCCTTAGCTTAATATTTTTTTATAGAACATCGCAATACTATCTTAAAAGCTTAATTTTATAATCCATTCGATATGATTGCATAGCCAATATCAATCCTTCATCAAAATGTTAGTAAATACATGAGCAAGCCAAGCTGCGATTTCAATTGCCTCAATGTCGCCTAGTCAAGCGTCCTACAATTACGCCACATCCATAAAATATACGCGCGATATTGGTTATTCGCATGCCAATCAAAGCATCTGGAGTACTTACTAACTTAAAAATTATAGGTCCTATTTTGCAGGGTGGTGTGTCTCTTTCTTTAACATATTTTCTAGCTGTTGAAGTATAATTTCTTCAAAATCACGTGTCTTTTGATATTGCAATAATTTGTTTGCTCTGGCACGGATTAAGTGTGAGGAATACATTTAATAATTATGGCCCTTTTCTTTAAAAATATGGTTTAATTCTGTGGGCATTCAGCTGCACGTGTATTTTCATGCTAAGTTGAGGGCTACTAATTTGCATTTATTTTTTTTCATTAGTAGATGTGTGCTTTTTAAACGTTCCTTTATGGTTTTTCTTTTTTACCTCATGTAATTGCCTTCTTTCGTCAAAACTTTTTTAGACTTCAAAAAATCTCAGTAGATGCACTGCGTTCGGCACTTTCTATCTGCTCTCTGCTCATTTGTCACAATTCTTTTAAATATCGTCAAACCTACTCTCGTCGCAAAAAAAAATATATTCTCTTAATATTTCTATAATTTCTGCAAATTTTCAGTTAATACATGTGCAAGCCCAGCTGCGATTTCATTTGCCTCAGTGTCGCCTAGCCAAGCGTCCTACGATTACGCAACATCCATAACATATACATGCGATATTGGTTATTCACATACCAGTGGTGACCTTAATCGGACATGTCAGGAAGACACCACATGGTCCGGTGATGCTCCTGTCTGTACCAGTAAGTTACACAGGATTCACTCCATCTTGACAAAAGAAGTGTAGTAGTATATCGAAGCATATTTTTTTATTTTTCATGTTACAGTATCGCATATTATTTTGCCTTCTGATATAAAGATACTGTACATATAGCACTAGATATTGATGGATTCGCCAGCCATCGGAATGTTTCAGTTAAATTTAGACCCATCAGCTATTCATGGCCTTGATATGTACATATTAATGCTGCCTTGTGATTATTCAACTCCACCATTCATCCTTAATGCCAATATGCCAAGAGCTTAATTACGTACATAGATCATTTTGTAAATATCTTACTTTGCTAATTGTGAGTTAAATCAAAATGTTTTCTTTCTGTGTGGAAAAGGGTATATTATATAGGCCTTATACTGATTTGGGCCAAGATGTAAACATGTTTGTTTAATCCAAGTTGAATGTAATCTTTTTCATACCTCGGAGCAGGGCGTCTTTGTAGCTTTATTGTGAAATTTTGGAACTCTTCTGTAGAAATCGGCTACAGCCGATTTCATAATGTTAAGAGATATTAAATGGATACGCATAAAAAGTTCACCTTAAGCAAGAGAAACTGATAATTCAGCTTGCAAATATTGTGCTGCCCTGTGCATTCAAACCTTGTTTGATTTTTGAAAAGGACTACTGGTTCTCGTGATTTTTGTTTTAACATACAAGCAAACAAAAAGGGGTAGTTAGCTATATAAGAAAATGTCTCTTGAATTAAATACTGAATAAGTTAGCCTTGTTTAAAATACGTGTAGATGAGAATGTTATTGTATGTTCTCATTTAAATCCTTTTTTTCCACGCACTGAAATCGGCCTACACAGTATAATCTCTCTCTTTCTATATAAATACATATACAGATTTTTGGCTTTATGCCCAATAGTCCATTTAATGTGATAAAGCAGCCAGTATCTACCATTCTTGAAAATTTCAGTTAATACATGCGCAAGCCCAGCTGCGATTTCATTTGCATCAGTATCGCCCAGCCAAGCGTCCTACGATTACGCAACATCCATAACATATACGTGCGATATTGGTTATTCACATACCAGTGGTGACCTTAATCGGACATGTCAGACAGACACCACTTGGTCCGGTGATGCTCCTATCTGTACCAGTAAGTTACATAGGATTCACTCCATCTTGAACCTTTAAAAAAGAAAAAAAATGTAAAATATTCGACTCTTTTTTTTCTCTTTTTTTTTTTTTTTTTTTTTAACAAAGGTATTCACGATCAGAAATATTACTATTAAAGCCAGTATTTTCCCGCTAAATACTTCATATTACCGAATCTGCATATCACTTAATGACACAAATTTTTAAGGTATGCAAATGCTGACTTTAAAGGAGACTGAATCGTTGCGGAAGTGACTGATGCTTTGTGACAGCTCTGTATTTCTACCCCTTTCTGTCTAGATCGATATTGCAAAAGTTTAATCGCGTATTTTGATTATTTTTGGGGTATTTTACTTGCTCTGATTAATTCATAATTCAAAAAGAAAAAAAAAAAAAAGGAAAAATGGGCTGGACATAAATCGTCAATGATATAAAAACTAATCTGGTCGTCTGATTATTATCGTTGTTTTCTTGTTATCACTATCCATGATATTTTATGGCTCAGAATGGCGCGTCTTTGTCACTTGATTCCATGTGTAAACTGGAAAATCTTTGGTAGAAATAGACAGCTTTCATATTGTTTGGGTATTTTTATTTCATGATCATTTAGAGATCTCGAGTAACATTTGTTCGACTGTTGTCGGCAGTCAGGCTAAATAGAAATTTTAAAAAATTCCGGTATGTCTGTTTCCCCGATCATTAGTTAGCACACGAGTGAACAAGAAAAAAGCCATTAGGTTAGATTTCAATGGGATAACCCTTTAACCCTTTAAGTGAAAATTACAGAACTAAACCGTCTTTAAACATCTCATGATAAAGTCCTCAGTAAAATCTTTTTTCACATTAGCTGAAATTTTAAAACGCAGGATTATCCAAATAGCCCCAACGGCTGTTCCGCAACAAGCTTTATGTGCGATTAGATATGATTACACAACCAATACCTACCATTCTTAAAAATTTCAGTTAATACATGTGCAAGCCCAGCTGCGATTTCATTTGCCTCAGTGTCGCCTAGCCAAGCGTCCTACGATTACGCCACATCCATAACATATACGTGCGATATTGGTTATTCACATACCAGTGGTGACCTTAATCGGACATGTCAGGTGGACACCACATGGTCCGGTGATGCTCCTGTCTGTACCAGTAAGTTACATAGGATTCACTCTATTTTGAATTTAAAAACTATCAAAACTTTCAAATATTTAAGTTATGTGTTCAAATAATATATGTTGAATATCATTAAAGGTATTTCACATTTAAGATAAGGTTTTAATCGACTGATAAGCTGATTTGTCTTCCGTAGCTTGCGAATGTACTGAATCTGCATATTAGTATATAAAAGCTCTTTGCAGGTATAAATGCTGTTTGCAAAAATGATTGACAGCATTTGTACAAGTAACTCTTGATTCATGTTTAGTCTACAATTCTCCCCTTCTAAATCACTATAGCGAACACAACTTTAATCCCGTATGCCCAGCCTTTTGTAGACATCTAATTTACTTTATTATAATTGTAGATTTTAAGCTTCGTCGATTTCCTATTTATGTAAAAACACGATGTTATCTACATAGTTCTGACGGAAATTTATAAAGGATTTTCACGATCAATTTGATATAACACAACCAGTACCTATCTTTACAAAACATTTCAGTTAATACATGCGCAAGCCCAGCTGCGATTTCATTTGCCTCAGTGTCGCCTAGCCAAGCGTCCTACGATTACGCCACATCCATAACATATACGTGCGATATTGGTTATTCACCTACCAGTGGTGACCTTAATCGGACATGTCAGGCAGACACCACATGGTCCGGGGATGCTCCTGTCTGTACCAGTAAGTTACATAGGATCTACTCCACCTTGAATAATAAGGTGTTGGGAAAAAAAAGGGAACACAACATCTTAATTTGATTTGAAAATAAGAGAAACAAAACGCTGAAAAGTATATTTACTGGTGTCAATCGATTCATCTAAACTTCAATAACGGTATAGTGCCCTACAACTAGATGTTGAATGACCCAAGTCACTGCAGTTTACACATTTTTGCGAGTTAAAGAATGTTGGTTGCAGTCGCACACAAGCCGCTGCCGTCTCGTTGTCATAATTTTGTCATAAATCCATGTCAGTTGTAAGAGCTTAAAACCGTAGTTAGATCGTTCTGTTGACCGTTTTCAAATTGTTTTGTTTGTTTAATATACATTTATTACTGAGAAGGCCGCCCGTGATACAAGTATTTTTTTGTTTTTTTGGGTTTTTTTTTTTTGTAGATTTGATGATTCGATCTACAGTGTTATAATAATAAGTATCACTATCTCAATGGCCCGAAAGATACAAAGAGTAAACAATGGGAGTGACAAAATGCATTAAAATTAAATAGAAGTATGGAAATTATTGTGAAGATGACAATCTGTACTGTATAACATGAAAATTAATTTTGAAACTAGGTCAAAAATATCCATGTCAGTCTATCTTTGTTTACTTTTTACTTGGTTTCAAAATTCAATTTCCCTGCCAGTGACAAAATTCCCTGATTATATTTTGAATCCAGTTCGTGCTTCTTAACTGTTGAAAATTGCCACTAATACGTTAATTATATCCTTTATTATTTCATGCTGCTTAAATCAAAAACGAGAAACATTGTTCTTGTCATGTTCAGTGATATAAGTCACTGAACAAGCCGCCTTATATATATGTTAGTTTGCAATGTAATTCCTCGTAGACAAGGCGTTCGGAAGTGCAGTCTGATCTTCGGTTTGTTCAGTTTAAACATATTTTATTTCAAGAGTTGCAGTGGGGTTGGACCACAAGTTCTATCAACTTAGAATTGATACAATTCTTATTCTAAGATACAATTTCAAAAAATCTTTTATGCAACAATGCCAAGTGCAATGATTTGTTATTCTAAGTACATATGAATATACAAAACACGGTGAGAGAGAGGAGGAAGATTATTGGTTGAAAGGAAAAAGAGAAATGAAAGAAAATCTGATCTTCGGTTACCATAGACCAATAAAGTTTTAAATGTATCTATTTATTGTTTCATCCATTTTTTACATTCAGCTTATCAATAGCTATCTGCATCCAATCTGTCTTATTCTATATCGGTTTGCTTCCTAAATTCTTTTCGAAAATGACTCTCTATGTTTTAAATAAGTACAGTGACTATAAAATCATGTAATAGTTGTCTACCCTGCTTGCTTTGATCCTTGTACCTATATTGGTTTTCTGAATCTAAATATTGCTTTCTTCCAAATTAGTTACTTACATATAAGTGACAAATGACGTTCAAACTTACTACACTTTGTCATATTTTGCAGTAAATACTTGTACTCCACCTGTAATACCAAACTCTTCCCCATCACCTGATCAAGCAACGTACGATTATGAGACATCTGTAACGTACACATGTGGTACGGGCTACTCACATACAAGCGGAGATCTTACACGGACATGTCAAGCTGATTCCACTTGGTCAGGAGATGAACCTGTTTGTACAAGTAAACTGGAACTAGAATTCTACATTTGTTTCAAATTTTGAATACATTTAGCGTCAGATTAAGTCGAGTGATATAGAGTCGGTATTGAATATATGATCTAGCATATACCAGCAAACATACATTACACCTCTAGTTAGCCTGGGCTTGGCTTGCCAAGCCCAATGCTATAGTAATCGTATACCAAAATTTCAACCCCATCCACATGATCCGAGCAGTTACGAGTAAAAGTGAAAAGTACCGCTTGCAATGCATCTCACTACGCTGAAAGATACGACCCATAAAAATGATAAAAATATTTGGGTTTGAACATCATAGTTAGGTTTAAGTTCACGAAGAACTGTGAGAGATGCGCGATGTTAATCTAACGAAAGTATTTGACAAAAAATTTCAAGCCCTAATGATCTTATTTATAAGTGGAAATTAGTGCGCTGTAACACTGAAGAAACATTGGCAAATCTTTAAATGTAGTTGCGGAATCGGCCGAGTAGTGACGAGTGATGTTGCCGAACAATACTAGGAATCTTTCGTCTTTCCTATTTTTTGACACAATGTGCATGACAAGACGCAGACGATGTGCTCTTTCCCCAAAACAGCTAAACATTTCAAAAACTCGATAAGATTTATTTTCGCAAAATAACTGTGCTTCTCGTATCTAAAGGTATAAATATGTTTTGATTGGCCCAGTATGTACAGTGCGTTATTTCTTCTTGTCAGAGTTGTCCCTATGACATCTCGGACCATGACAATTTCGACCAGTTTTGGGCATTACAAACTCGGCACACAAAATCGAATATGTAACGTTACACAGGGTATAAAACTTTGTAATATGAGCCATGGACAACTAGTTAAGAAGACCTAAATGGCGAGCGTGTTATATCAAAGATCAGACTTCTCATTAAGTGCCATCTGATCTTGATTTTTTATCTCCTCCGCTATTTATCGATAATAAATTGCTTGACCTGAGATTAGCATCAGGTGGTAGGCGTTTTATATCGAAGGTCATATTTATTATTCGGTGCAATCTGATCTTGATCTAAGCTGTCAATACGGGATATTTAACCCTTTGGCTTCTCAGCGCAACTCGATGCTCTTTTACGGATAGTATAGATTAAGATCAGACTGCACAGAACGTGTAGTCTGATCTTGGATTACATTGTCTGGTATGATGAGTTATTTTCTACCAACAAAAATTTTGCAATCGCCATGTTACAGCATATATAAGTGGCTTGAAAACTTCATCCATTGTATTGAACAGTTTAACTCTTTACCAAACAATCCCAACTTTTAATGACCCTGAGAAAGAAGCCTTTTGAAAACATTGTGGGAAAAGGGAAAAAAATGCTGGTAACCAGCATTTCCCCCTTTTCCGATAATGTTTTCTACCCTTCCCGAAAAAGATTTAAATTTTTCAGTCACATTTATTTTGTCGTCTGCAACTGCTTTGAATTTGGACAGGTCTAAAATTTTGTCGTTTGGTAAAGAGTTAACTCTTTACCACACAATCCCGACTTTTAACGACCCTGAGGAAAGGGGCTTTTGAAAAAAATGCTGGTAAGGATTAAGTGATAATAGGTACTGAAAGAGTTAGATTTTTAACACACTGCTTACGGATCCACATTTTTACTGCCAGTTGTTGCAGACAAATTCGATGTTAATTCATTAATAAAG
This sequence comes from Tridacna gigas, assembly GCA_945859785.2. Lineage (NCBI taxonomy): Eukaryota > Metazoa > Mollusca > Bivalvia > Cardiida > Cardiidae > Tridacna > Tridacna gigas. The sequence goes on from OX244030.2 coordinate 28,618,450, forward strand.
TTACTGTATGCAGATGAACCGCTCCTTCCAAAATGATAGGAACATATTTCAAAGCTGATGAATTTTCAAAGGTGTCGGAGTGCAGGGCAATTCAAGACCGTCAATATTAGTACTCATCTGTGTAAATCCAAAATGTTACTAAGAATAACGTGAGAAAAATATTTTTTCGTCCTATCATGCATTTGGTTCCAGGCTAGTTTGTCCAAAAACTATTGCTTGGCCGTGGGCTTGTTCATCCCTGGGCTTTTTCGTCCAGGCTTGTTTGTCCCACATTATTGCACCCTACTTTATTAAAATGAATTTTAAGTGAAACATGAATTAAAAAATCAAGTAACATCATATATCTACAATTAGGAAGATTTATTTATTTATTATCATTTTTTTTTTTTTTTTTTTTTAATTAATGTCTGTGAATCACTGGTTTTCTTAGAATTTTCACCATCAGCAACGGGGGTAACAATCTCAAATTTGTCGCCACCATTGGCTACTTCTAAATACCAAGATTACCAATCGTCAAAATTCAGAATTAAGGTAATATAAAAACTCAAAGCTCACTGCTTAAGTGAGAGAGGATTAAATTGTGTCGTAATGACTACCATCAATCATCGAAAAGAAATTGGCTGAGCTAAGGATTCAAACCAGTGAACACCCCCCCCCCCCCCCCCCCACGTTCTCAAGTCTGGTACGCTAACAACTGTGCTAATGAGGCTCGACTGCAGTAACTGATTCTAACTTTTTACCAAATTATAAAATTTTAGACTTGACCAAATTGAAAGCCTTTGCAAATGATAGAATTTGTCCCAGATAGGGTAGAAAGCATTGTGGGAAAAGGGGAAAATGCTAGTATACATAAAAGCAGCAGTATCTTGAATCACTTCGAAAATGCAGAAAATAAATTAAACAAGTTAGGAACAGGCCCAGTGTTCTTAAATTTTAAAGAATCAAAAAGAATAGAGAGCAAATTACTTGTTTACAAAAAAGAGAGCCATTTTCTTTTTACCCCAAAAAGGACCATGTTTTGCTCCAAAAATATAAGCAAATCATTTGTATGCACCATGTCTTGATTAAAGTTAAAAGTAAAACTGTAGCAAACACAAATCATCTGAAGACTACATCTCTGGCCAAATCTTCACCACATTTAGTCCTAGTATTTGTCTTTATATTAATATTTAATCCTTTACCACACAATCCTGAGTTTTAACAACTGTGATGAAGGCGGGTTTAGAAAATACTGGAGGAGGGGCTCAGGAGAAATTGCTGGTGACCAGTATTTTCTCCTTTTTCCACATTGTTTTGTTACACTTTCCAATGTCAGCATTAGCATCACATTCGATTTGTCGTCTGCAGTAGATTTCAATTTGCACACAAGTCTAAAATTTTGTTGTTTGATAAGGAGTTAAGGTAATTTTGACAGTTGCCACCATGCAAATATGAAAATTGGGTTAGCAAGTTTGTTTCCTAATTACAACGGTCACAAGTTTAAATTTTGGTCAATCTTGGTAAAAATAAATAGGTCATACAAGACAGATTACAATCACTCTTGTTGTTGTTTTTTTTTTTTGGCAATAAATTAGAATTATCTTGGACGATTTCGAGTGTTTGCTCCCCTGGTCACAACACTGACAACTTGTTTATACTTTTGAGACCATATTTTGATTACATGAACTGAGTTGATATTCACCAACTGTTCTTAAGAAAGTTCTTTGTCGTAGTCTCCAAGATTTTCAAAATTTGAAAGTAAAACACTACTTCTGATTGGCTAAACCAGGTGGTTTAGCCAATCAGAAGTGTTACTTTCAAATCTAGAAAATTCAGGAGAATAAGACTGAGAAAGTTCTTAGAAATGGTAAGTAAATAGAGATCCTGATCTGTCCATCTGTCTTAATAGTATGCCATGCAAATTTCCTTTTGTGTTTAAAGCCAAGCCAAGACAGGTGTTTCAGTCTATTAAATACACGGCTTGAAAGCCAGGTTTGCTGAGCTCTGCCTATTTCTTTCAGACAATTGATGATAGTCATGGGAAGAAGATTCAATCCCTTTCACTGCTGTATATTTTTTCACCTATGTTTATGTGGTAAAGTAGCCAGTGGCTTAAAAAGTACAAGTTAAACCAATTCTTGGAAGGCATGCATAGGTGCACTGACCTTCGCAACATAATTGAAATAATGTTGAAAATAGTGTTAAACCACAGAAGCAAGTTTTGGTCCAAATTTACTGAAAATTGTAGGGCCAAAATTTTGTCTAGATAATCTTTTTGACTTTACACTACCGATAGGTCCATTTGTATACATTTTAAAAGCAGTATAAGCATGGAAAATCCTAAAAGGATATCAACCAGGTTACCCTCCCGCCCAATGTCAATGAAACTTGGTCAAAATGTTAGATTTCACAAATTGAAATTGGTCAGAATATTTGTAATCTTAAACCAACATTTCCCTAAAACGCAGTGAAATCTAACATTGAAATTGGGCAGAATATTTGAGTCCAGCCCCTGTAGCTCAGTCGGTAGGATACAGGACTTGAGAACAGGGAGTCGCTGGTTCGATCCCCAGCTGGGCTAATTTCTTTCCAAGGATAGATGATAGTCAATGCGACAGGATCCATTCCTCTCTCACCGCGATCATTATTTTACGATGGTTACGTGGGAAAGCAGCAAGTGGCTTGGAAAGAATATTGTGCATAGTACTGGTAAAAGAAACTCGAGGAAAGCATGGATAGGTGCACAGGCTGCCGTGAAATAACTGAAATAATGTTGAAAAGGGTGTTTAACAGTATAAATCAATCAATCAATCAGAATATTTGCCTTGATAAATATTTCAGACAAGTTTAAAATGAATCATATCGAGTCAGAAAGTAGGTCCTGGGGAAAATCGTAGGAAAACCTTGTTTGGACTCAGAGATAAAATTTTCAGTCAGATACTCTAGAAAATGGGTTGGAATTTTTGTCTTAATGACATCTCGTACAAGTTTGATATTAGTTTGTGTAGTATCAAAAAGTAGGTCACTTTTATGAATCAGAAAAACGCTGTGTGCACCATATATGCCACATTTATCAGCAGTAGGCCTATTCCTTTTTTGCATGCTGCTCATTTTGATTGGTTGCATGAGCCTTTACAAATTTATGTTTTCCATTCTGTTGTCAACTCTACAGATTGTCAGTGTGAGACAATGTAGAGATAGTTTTATTAGTCTGCACAAATGTGATCTAGAAGTTTCAAGCCTGTACAAATGTGATAGAAATTTTGAGCTTCTGGGCCTCTTCTTTCTTCTTCTTCACCCCTTCAGATGCCCAGGCTTTCAGTGACTTTGGCGCTTTGATAGTTAGAGTCTATTCGAAAACGAACGTTAGTATGTTTGTTGTTTCTTTTGTTGGTAAACTGTTTAAACGAATGTATCACATTCGAATCACACTTACAGTAAACACCTGTACAAGCCCAGCTGAAGTCCTTCATGCTTCACGTTCACCAGATCAGGCTACGTATGATTACGCCACGACAGTTACCTACACATGCGATACTGGGTACGAGAACACTTCTGGCGACCTTGTGTGGACTTGTCAAGCTGATACCACTTGGTCTGGAACTGAACCCGTCTGTACAAGTACAGTTTATAACAGCTATTCTTATTTTGAATACTTAAAACCGATATGTCTCAAAGGGGAAGTGATTGTTAGTTCTTATATTTTTTTCATTATTTGAATTTGATTTTTGTGCATCTCTTGCCGTTCAGTCTTCAAGTATAATTTAAAAGTTTGTTCCATAGCATCAGTTTGGATACTTATTTTCTGTTGCACGATTTTGTCTTAATGAGGATCATCTTTATCACTTTTTGCTTCCTCAAATTGACACTACAAAACATGTTGACAGAAAATTAAATACATCAGTCCTTTAAAACAGATTCTGTTGTTTATAACCACGAAAAAAGCTTTCTTAAACATGGTTGAGAAATAAGAAGATGATTCAGTAACCAGCAGTTCTCTTTTTACGTTTCCATCTATTTTACTGACAAATCTTACCGTCATAACTTAGTTTGGATTTTTACTGCACGTTGCTAAAAAGCTTGAATTGTGTCGTCCATTAACGTGCTGAGATACTTCGTGAACACAGTAAAAATATATGAAACATGTAATTTGTCTCGACTTTTATTTTCTTTGTAGTTGTTACGTGCTCAGATCCTGCGACTGTGCCAAATTCCTCAAAAACCCCAATGCAAAGTACATTTAACTACAGTGCTTCCCTGACATACACCTGTGATCTTGGTTACTCTCATACTAGCGGAGATCTCACTAGAATGTGCCAAGCTGATAAAACATGGTCTGGAACGACTCCTGTCTGTACAAGTAAGTAATGATTTATCCATTTATATGAATTTGTTACGCATACAATAAGAAATTTCAGTCGGTGCTATCCGTTAAATTATACATTTTTTCGTAATCATTGTGTTCAATTTTGCTAGTCCTTTAATTTTTTTTTTTTTTTTATGATAGTGTAAGATTCGTTAAATTTTCTTGAAAATGTAACAGAACTTCTCAACTAATTATGATAAGAATCCGTGACAAAACAGAGAAATGCAAAATAGACAAATATGAGCCGTGCTCTGACAAAGGGGGTTTGATTGCATCTCCGTGATGCCTTTTACGAACAAAGGCATCACATTATTATGGATCCACAAAATCCATTTCGTCATACAACTGATTGGTTCATGAGGTAGAAAGGTTCTTGAACATGCAAAAGATTTACAGATAGCAAAATGTTTCAACCCATGTCAGTCTGCGCAGGATCACATGGGTCGATATTTTTTGCAAATACATTAAGCCCTCTTTTCGCAGAGCACGGCTAATATATTTCTACATATGGGTCGATATTTTTTGCAAATACATTAAGCCCTCTTTTCGCAGAGCACGGCTAATATATTTCTGCATAACCATAGCACTGAGTTACGAATATATTCAAATATTAATCGTATACTGATGACTTTTAATAACCAGAGGAATAGAACATTTATGACGAAGTCAACTGAACTGTCAATTTACAATGAAAAATAGGTAGCCATTGTGCGTGCAAGTTTCGATTGTTCGCAGCTTTATGAACAAAATACCTTTATAATGTGCACTTGATTTAATGTAAAAATTGAACCTTAACCTCAGAAACATATATATAATTGTAATGATTTTAACATGAAAAATCTCAAAATCGGAGTCCCAATTACAATAAAACCCTCTATTGCATAAACCCATAACTGATATGAGCTATGCTCTGTGAAAAAGGGGCTTACTGCATCTGCAAAAAGTATCGACCCAGGTCAGCCTGCGCAGTCGGTTGTTAAGTAAAATTGATTTTACGGATCGAAAAATTATGTTCTTGTTTGGTCTCATGCATTACGGAGATGCATTAAGCCCCCTTTTGCCAAAGCATGACTCATATAATTTATGTACACTTACCAATATGGTGTACATTTTGTTTTTTTACAGTTAATACATGCGTCCCAGACTTAGTCCCGAACTCCTCCAAATCCCCTGACCTATCGTTGTATGACTATGGCACTACCGTGACTTACAACTGTGATCTTGTATACAACCATACAAGCGGGGATCTTACCAGATATTGTCAGGCAAACAGCACCTGGACTGGCATTGCACCTGTATGCACAGGTATAGTACGTTCTTTTTTTTTTGTAGTGCAATTCGTTCCTGGTGCTTTTTACCTTTCGGCTAATCCGAGTGTACAAAATATCAAGAGCACTGCATGCGGGTGCCAAAGCTTGGCTGCGGATGCTTGATTTTTCAGTGAACATTTTATGTCAAAAAAAAGGGGAATACATGTGTAAAAAATAGTCTGATGGTTGCATATCCTGGTTGTATAGCCACCTCCCCCCCTCCCCCCATTTTGATAATTGACATTAATAAGTACAAGTTGGCTTCTTTAAAAAAGAAGCCAGGAGAGGTCTGCATCAATGTTTTCAAATAGTTTATTGGCTTTTGATTTCAATATATTTTGGTAGATGTAAACAAACAAGTTAGGCATTAATGAATGAGAGAAAACATTTTTTTCAATTTTGCTGGTGTTAAGGCACAAAACAGTACATGTTCCACATTCTTATAATATTCTAGGAATTGTAGGCCATATGCTATTAACATGCTCAGAAATGCATATTTTTTTTTTCAAAATTCAAGGACACAAAATTGAAGATGATGATCCAATTTTGCTCATTTTCAAAAGGAACAAACCTCTAATGAATGCTTGTAATTTGTGCTCAGGATAAGCCAAAATATTTCTGGAAAGGAGAAATCGTTCAATTAAAATTTGATACAATATGCTAATTCCACTGAATAGGCAAGAATCTTACCTAATGACAATAAATAAAGGTGGCCTATACATAATACTAGTACCAGACATGTTAAAAATAAATGTAACATTTTTTAATCTTTTAACAAACAGCAATTTTTGCACTGGCCCAAACAGAAAAAGCATGCAGACAACAATTCAAACTTTGATAATTAATGTGGAAAATGGTGCTTTGATGTGATGGAAACCATTGTGACAAAAGGAGAAACTGCAGTGACTAGCAGCTTCTCCTCTACCCACAATATTTTGAAAAGTTGTCTGCTGCAGACATGTAAAATGAAGAGGTTGTTTGTCTAAACGTTAAAAATTTAAGAAAGTAGATAAATGAGCCATGCTCTGAGAAAAGGGTGCTTAATGCATCTGCAAAGAAAGTATCGACCCATGTCAGCCTGCGCAATCCGCCCAAAACCAAAGGACCACGGACTCTTTTGAGGTGTGCAGTACGTAGGGCGAGGAGGCACGACTTTTTTTCCGCTCATAAGTTGATTTTCGCAGGATTCTCGCTATCCCGCATAATAGAAGCAACTCTGTGTGTTATTTCATCAAATCTATAATTATCATTATAAATCCATAGAATTTTTGTATAAAACTGGGAAAAATGCTAGAGTCTACTCAGTCTAGTCAGTTTTGAAAAATAAAACTTGAAAACATACTGATCAACCTATTTATATCTATTGTGGGGTACGAGTTCTCCAGAGAACTCGTGCTCTCGAGATTAAGGTACGAGTTCTCCAGGGTACGAATTCTCCTGATCGTATCAAGTCACGTGATCTTTTCCCGAGGTGTTCTTTCTCTTTTATTTAACGATTTTTGCTTAGATTTATTTGTTTAATGAAAAATTGCAATTATTGGAGAGATCATTTACAATCAATATAGTATAATAAATCTTTTTGGAAATCCGTCATATAAAAAAAACGTTTATTTCCTATTTCAGTTTTTTGATTTCGGTTTCTTTATAAAACCATGACGAAATAGACTGTTTATCAGAACAATTTCGCAAAAACAAATGGATTTAGACAGCGATTTCTGTGGCAGTCTGCCCTTTAAACTCACCACTGTTGGAGAGGTCTGATGACCTCTCCAATGAGAAATTGGGAACAACTACATATAGTGAGTTGTTCTTTTCACATATACGATCGCGCTATTTGAGATACTATTCAAACACATAATCGTCAAAGGTCATCTATAGTTGGGATAAACTGGTCCCCGTTGTAGATATACATACAACCCTTGCTGTATCAAGGGAAGTAACCAATCTATAGTTGAGAGAGGATATATCGAAAGTTGTTATTGTCAAATTTAGAATCAAAGGTTCCAAGGTATCAAGACACAAAGCTACCGCCCGTTCCACTGCAACAAATCTTTGTGACGACTTATATACCGATGGTCTGTTCAGTGACAGAATGACTTCTGTTACAGGATTTAACAATTTATGGCTTCCCTTCACGACCTGTTAATTGTACTAAGAGGCTAGAAGCATGATCTATAAAAAAAAAAACGTCCACTCGTATTTTCATATTTTTTGCTTTATTTGTTCTACAGTCTGTCTGTCTGTCTGTCTCTCTCTCTCTCTCTCTACACTGTTGTTTCAATTGCATTTTTATTCTTTGTCTCCATGAACGGCTAGATTTATTTCAAGGCTTAGACAAAAGGGTAGAAGCATGGTGAAATATGTCAGACAGAAACAATTAACTAAGTCAGACGAATTATTATTGACTATTAGATTATACAAAAACTATTCCGATTTCCCTGTGGAGTACTTTTTAACTTGTGAAACTAAAATGATGAGAATAACTTTAAGAATAAGATAAAAGCATGTGATCTGTACTCTGTAAAAAGGGGGTTTAATGCATCTGTTAAAAAGTATAGATCTATGTCAGCCTGCGCAGTCCTTGCAAGCTGACCTGGGTTGAAACCTTTTGCTTTTCATCCGTTTTCTGCACGTCAACGAACAAGTCTATCTCATGATTCAGTCGGGTGTTGGACAAAATGGATTTTACGGATCCATAATTACATGGTGACTTGATCGGTATAATGCACCACGGAGATGCATTAAACCTCCTTTTGCGAGAGTGCCGCTCATATGTTTCTTACCTTGAATTTTCTGTTACAGATGTTTGTAGGCAAGCCTCTCTTAGATATTGCACTTTAATTATGTAAGAGCTTTACAAAGGATATTTTGTGACGGAATCCATTAATTTACCATTGGAAGGACTAATTGGCAGCAATAAATCTATGTTCACATTGGATTTTATGACCAGTTTTCATGCAATCTTGCGAAGCAAAGAAAAGAAAATCCTGTATACGAACATGACATTTTATAATCGTTTGCCATTATTAAGATGTCTAGTTTTCCCTTTAGCAACATCATTTTTGAAGGGGCATAGTACATGTTTTGTTTCAAACACTGAACTAGGACTATAGTAGGCCGAAGAATACCCCCAGGTGAGATTTTCGTGACAGAAGGGCGTCCTTTAAAATTTCAGGCAAGGAGGAGGACAAAAATGCGTATCTAAGGGCACACTGCTGGACAACATGATTGCAGCGTCTCCCCTTCGCCAACTATTTAGAGGCTTAAAAACTGAAATACTGTAATGTGAGTTTCACGAAGTATCAACAGTAATCAGCAATTTCTACGGCCGCAGTTCAGGTCATCAAGTTTCCTTGAGCTGTCTTGAAAAATAACTCATTATGCTAACGCAGAGCAAAATTTGGAAATTTACCCATTAATTGTTTTGCATTCCAGAGATATAACATTACTTGTGTTCAACAAGATATTGCACATCGTTCATATTCTGGTGAATGAAATCCTCTGTATCTTGAAAGGAAAAAGACAATTAATAGATCTTTTGAAACCGTTAACAGCCAGTCAGCACTTTGTAAAGTTGACCCTTTGAATGAAAATAATCACGCTAGACATCATCTTTATAGTTGCAGCATGTCTACCACATCCTACAGTTGCATTTGGCACAATATCATCTGTGAAAGTTAAACACGAGTTTGGTGAAAGCGTCACAATAACATGTGACGTTGGGTATTACATCAGTTCCGGTAATGACGAACGAACATGTCAGACTAATGGAAACTGGAATGGCACTGCTCCAGTGTGCTCAAGTAGGTATTTTGGATGAAATACAGTACTAACATGTTGAATTCATTTACAATATTTCCCATTGCCATCTGTCTGATACTGACGAGGTTCGTATTCACCAACTATTCTTAAGAACGTTCTTAGGCTTGTTCTACAAATTTTTTCAAATTTGAAAGTAACACGCCTTCAGATTGGAGAGACCATTTGGTTTAGCCAATCATAAGGGGTGTTGCTTTCAAATGTAGGAAATCTTGGTGAATAAGACTAAGAACGGTCTTCAAAATGGTTGGTGAATACAGACCTATATCTATCCAGTGCTATTTTATATCTTAAATACACACTCTGGTATGGAACAGTTTTTGAAGTAACGGTCATGAATGAAACTAATGAAGCTAATATTACTGAAAAACAGCTCCTCTATATATCTGTAACTTGCCCCTCGTGTTACTATACCTCAAGACCATTTGAAACTAACAGTGCTAGACTTCTGAACTATTGCCTTTTTTTTAGAATGGTAGCTCAACTGCAACCCAATACCGGCAATAATCTACTAGGTTATTGAATAAGCAATTTCAGGATAATTGTTTGAGAATTTTTGTAATTAGATAAAATTTGGAAAGGAAAGGAGCTTTAAGGCCGTTTCCCCTATCAGTTTAATTTATCCGATTACCGGTGCCTTTTGTCTGATACGGGTCACATCTATCCGGTGCTACCTTATTTTCTAAATGATATAATTTACACATGTGTGACCCCCCCCCCACCCCCCACACCCCCCCCCCCCCCCGCAGAAAAAAAAAATTCAATAAAAAATCTGGAATTAAAAAAGCTTTCAAGGTTTTTACTTTATCCCTGTGAATTCCTCTACTTATAGTTGTAATATGTGCGGCTCCAGCGCCTGTCCTGAATGCGACTGTTACCCCAACCGCTCCTTACACCTACAATACAACCATTACCTATATATGTGATTTGTCCTTCATCCATACGTCAGGAGATCTTACAAGAACATGTCAGGCCGACTTTAACTGGTCAGGAACTGCACCTATTTGCACAGGTAAGACCAAAGATGGACTAATAACTTATCTTTCAGAAAAAAAATATAGCTTGATCATAGATTCTTCAATAAACAGAAATTTTGGATATTTTTAGTCAAACCACGCAACTAGTGAAATAATTCGTCAAGATTGTGATTACTTGGAAACAAAATCCAAATAAGTTTTGATTCTGCTTTAAGGGCATATGCCATCGTTTGGTCTGGGCAGCTTCTTTCTTTTGCACATATCAATTGTTTAACACTGATATCTTCCATTGGGTTAGTATGAACGTTAGATAGTATATTTTTATCTGTAACATGTCGGTTGCTTTTTAAAAATGTGGAAATCACAGGCGCTGAAGAAAAACAAGAGACTGATAAATGATCGGGATGCCAAATCATTTTAAAACAGACGTTTACTATAAAGGGGGGGTACTTTATTTTGTCCACAATTCTTACAGATGCACCGTATCTCTTGAAAATACACCGCTCGATATACTTTCTTTTATTTTTTATCTACAAGATACTAGAAAGTACTTTTTTTCAAATCTGTCCGCTGAAAAAATTAATCGCAGAAAAAAATGATAAAAATCAGTCTTGATTGCCGATCTGTCTAGTGCCTTAATTCTTTCGATTAATCCCTTTTGCCATTGGCAATCATCACATTTCTAAGAATAATCATTTATTTGAACAGTATTTCTTACTTTAAGAACCCTTTATAGGATTGAAATTAAAGCCTATTTTCTATAATTTTGACAAAAGTTAACTCCTTTGAAAAACTGTATCTTTGTATTTTGCACTGCAACATAAGATGTTCTTTTCATTTTTTAATTCGTCATGAATTACATTATCATCAGAGCAAAACAAAGCATCCTTTCCATCACGAATGTATACCGTAATATCTATTTTTAGTGGACGCATGTATTGGACAAAACTCTACGTTCATGACAGTAACCCCTAACCGGCTTCTGTATGATTTTGGAGATCTCGTCACCTACACGTGTTTCATCGGGTACAATTACAGCTCTGGGGATATTCAACGAACTTGTCAGACTGATGGATTGTGGAACGGTACACTTCCAGAGTGCGTTAGTAAGTGTTGGATAAAAAAGAAATGAACCGCATTCTGGGGGCTTAATACATTTCCCTGATGCATTACATCGAGCAAGTCATCACATGATTATGGATCCTTAAATGTCTAGCGACCGACCGAATCATGAGACAGAATGGTCCTTTGACATGAAGAAAACTGATCAATAGCAAAAGATTTCGACCCAAGTCAGCCTGCACGGATTGCGCAGGCTGACCTGGGTCGTGACCGACCGAATCATGAGACAGAATGGTCCTTTGACATGCAGAAAACTGATCAATAGCAAAAGATTTCGACCCAAGTCAGCCTGCACGGATTGCGCAGGCTGACCTGGGTCGTGACTTGTAGCTGATGCATTAAGCCCTCTTTTCACAGAGCATGGCTCAAATATATGTATCGTTAAACTAGACACTTTTATGTCAAATAGGTGTGTGTATCCCAACAACATGAACAGATTCGTTGACCAAAGATTTTAATTGGTGGGACAGACATTCTAAAGAAAAGAAGGGATATATTACCCCTGTAATTTCTTGCGAGTGTGTGTGTGGGGGGGATTATTATTAGCAGTAGCAGTAGTAGTGGTAGTAAAAGTAGTATCTATTTTCGTACGTTTTTGGTCCTAAAGCGTAGAAAAGGTATACCTTACTTTTACAGAAACAAAGAAAACACAGAAAATTGAAAGTTGATAATTTACACATCTTTTCACACTAAGATCGATGTTCACGAGCTTTGCATTAACAAGATGTAATCACTCTTCTTGACTTATTAATTTTCCAAATATTTATTCCTTTATTGCTGATAGTTGTCACATGCGTACGACCCAGCGTCCCTGATCACAGTTCCATAGCTCCACCAGACGCCGAGATAGACTTCGACAACCTAATAACTTATACTTGTGACCTTGGGTATAACCGGACCGATGGGGATGAAACTAGAAGATGCACCGAGACAGGAGAGTGGACAGGGACTGAAGCTAACTGTACATGTATGTAAGAACTGACACTCGAAAATTCTGCTCATCTATCATCTCTGCTGACAGTGTTGAACCATTGAATTAGTCGTGAATACCATGAAGGGCTATCTTACACGCAATTGATTTATGCAAGTGACATAAATGAGAAATAATTGAGCGAAAATAAACTCTTTTGATTGACTAATGTTGAAACCATGTGACAACGGGAGCATTTGCCTGTTAAAAGAACTTGGATATTTTACTCAATATTGTCAAGAATTTAGTGCCCAAGGGACGTCAGTCACATACATGTCTTTAACATGTTTTCAGAAAACGCCTATTCAGTGGCTTTGCAAATTAAAAAGTATAAAATAAAAGGCTAAATAACAATTTATTGTAATGGCTAGTTTATACAAATCTAATCGTGAACCACATGATTGTAGTTCTGCCGAGACGAAAAATGTCGAATGCTTGACTCATACAACGACAGAAAACTCTATCATGAAGTGCAACAATTAATCATTTGAAAGTATAAATGTTTCAGTTTGAAAGTTAAATACTTTTGGGATAGTTATCACGTGTTCATTTTAGAGATTCAATTGACGACATTGATGAATTCGTAGCAAAAAATAAGTGGATTTATCAAAGACGTAATCAATTTAAATGAATTTGAACTTCGTGAACAAGATCAAGAGTTAAGGCTCCAATGCCGATTATAAAGAAACAAAGTTTATACGAGTGATATAAAAGTTCATCTACAAAAGACCTTGAGAACACTTTATGAATGGTATCCACGAGATATACACAGATATTTTCCTGATGAACCTTTCCAAATACATTGCATATACTACAATGTTGCAAGGACATGTGTATCAAGGACTTCGGGTAATATTAAATCTGTATGACTGCTTCTTCAGTATGTTTTGTTCATTTATTGTCCTTATAAACATTTCAGTGGTGACATGCTACCCTCCAGTTGATATTTCATATTCAAGCTACCAACCTGTACAAGCAATATATAACTACAGCACAACTGTGACGTATTCATGTGACTATGGTTACTTCCTGAGTTCTGGTTCTTTAACAACACAGTGCGATGAAACAGCATCATGGACTGGTCCCAGTCCTGTTTGTTCAAGTGTGTATAATAACGATGGTCTTTCCCAGCATCCTTGGGAACTATATCGATAGAGTAATCGATTTAAAAAAATATTTTCAAAAGCTTACTTGTGGCATGGGTAGCCTGAGAAATTATCTTGACAAAAGAAAATTAAAATTTGTTACATGTATTATAGTTTCTCCGGTGATTCAGATATTTTATTGTTATTAGTTTACAAAGTGCAAGACGAATGATTATACAATTGTAGATTCCGTTATTGGTTTTTATTGATCTGATCCATACTAATTTCAATATGTCAAATTTATCAGTTGCATTGAATACCTAATCTTTGTAATTCAGTTTTTACACCTCTTAATGAAGTAATCGGACTTTATACGACTATTTCAAAAAAGGGTCTTCACAACTTTTGCGTTAAACCGAAATGACAAATTAAATTACGCATTCGGTTAATGGTTTGACAGCACTTTATTTTCGCACCATTGACAAGTTTCGGTTCATCGTTAGTAATTTATGTACTAATTGTCTTTCAGTTGTCGAATGCGCCACCATAGCTGTGCAACATTCAACCTATTCGCCGTCCCAGTCTTCCTTTGAATTCAATACAACTATAACGTACACATGTGACATTGGACATAACCGTACAAGTGGAAATGACGTCAGGAAGTGTCAAAATGACACAACGTGGGATGGTGTTCTTCCTGTTTGTGATCGTATGTAAACATAAGCCTTTGTATGATTACAGGCAAGAAATACAAAGCCAGCACAGCTGAAAAAGACAATCTAGATACACGTTCCCATATTTGATATATCGGGCTCTGTCGTTTCTTCATTTTCGATTGAAAAACGGTCGGAAAAGAAAAAGTTTTCATCTTTCTATACTCAAGTTAATTCTATATTATTTTTGGTGGTTTCAGTTTATTTAGCGTTAAGATAATGACTGAAGGAAATGTACAACCAACTCTCCCGGGTTACATTTCTATAAGGCTGTCTGCTCAGCCGTGCCAAATTAGATTTATTAATGCTCATATTGAGCTTTAAAATTTAAAAATTTGCAATGAAATATTAAGCTATGCAATTTAAAAAGTCAATATATACCTTTTACATAAGTTTCAACTGGTAACCGATTTTTAATTCCCTGCACTATAAATAGTCTGTATGTTTGCTTCTATCCTTGATGATATGTTTTATCTCTCTAAAGAATTATGTCGATAAAGTCTTTAACACTTGATTTTTTTTATTAGCGGTGGTATGCAGTTTTCCAGAGACAGTGCCGTTTGCAAATGCCACACCCTCACAGGCGCAATATGTTTACCAAGACTGGATAAATTACACGTGCATACTTGGTTACGAAATTACTAGCGGAAACAGTACCAGACAATGCAATGAGCATGCTGAGTGGACCGGGTCAATACCAGCTTGCACGAGTGTGTATTGTTAGATTACATATTGACATGAGTTTTCCCTGTGTGCAACCACAATTCTCAAGGATTTAAAAAGAAGTCTCAGTGCGAAAATGCGTTAAACTATAGCTTCTTCGGTGCCAAGAAAATAAACCCGTTCTCTTTTAGAATAAAAAGATTTTCTAAAGTAGTTTAGAAAGAGAAGGAGAACGGATTAAATACCAAAATTAGATAACTGGCACCGTTTGCTATCTTCAAAAGTCACTTTAGGTCTCCCACAGCGTTCAAAAGATCGAAAAACAAAAGATAATGTGAAAGAACATTAAAACTCCTTTTGGATGTTCGTTGTGTCTTTAAACCCGACCTTCTACCTATATCAAATAAATACGAGTGTGTATTCATACGTTGCTGTTTTTTACGAAAAGGAGTGTCGTTGTTTACAAGGTCAACAGTTGCATTGCGAAACACATATTTAATGACTACCCTTTTTACATTTCAACGCATACACGAGTGAATCTTTTACTGAATTATCATATGGATAGAAATACCTAGATATATGCTATGTTTTAACTGAATAATCGAATGGACAGAAATTCCTAGATATTTGCTGTCTTTTTCAGTTGTGGAATGCGCCCCTCCTGTCAATATCTCAAACGCCAGTTATGAGCCAGTTCAAAGTATTTATAACTACAGCACAGTTGTAACTTACACATGTGACCATGGTTACTACTTGAGTTCCGGTTCTTTGACAGCGCAATGCGACGAATCAAAGACTTGGGTTGGGTCCAGCCCTGTTTGTTCGAGTGAGGTTTTTTTGTCTTCAGTTTTCTTATTCGGTCAAGTTTGAAGCAAAATAAAAATTTTGGGGTTTTTTTGTTATCATTCGAAATTTAAAGAAAACATCGATAAAGGTGTCTTCCCCTGAACCTGTGTTGTATAACAGGTGTTTGAATTATGTAACTTCCTAGCAAATGACAAATAATTAGTTCTATTGTAATCCGGACAGAAAAGGGGCACATAACAAACGGGGAGATTTCTTTCCTCAACTTTAACCTTTGAATGATCGTATTGGAGTTTAACGCCGGTTTTTACAGCTTAGGTCATATCAGAGCGGCCAGGGCACCTACGCATGGGTTTCCTGGCATTCCCACACGAGTACTGACACAACTTCCTTTCAAAGTCACATGAGTCAGAGGTGAGAGGCGAAAAATTGCCAGAGAGAAAGTTTGCCTCAACCGGGCATCGAACCCTCAACCACCAGGTCAGGAGTCAGATACGCCAACCATTGAGCTACCCGGCCGGGCACCTTTGACCTTTAACCGTTTCGGACATTAGTATTAAAATTTGAAAAAAAAAAAGCAAGCCTTGAATTCAGGCGATGATCGTATCTTTTTTAGCTCCACTGGCCGAAGGCCAGCGGGCTTATGTCATGGCCCGGTGTCCGTCGTGCGTCCGCCTGTGCGTCCGTCCGTCCGTCCGTGCGTTAATTTTTATTTCAAACATCTTCTTCTCTGAAACCACTCATCTAATTTTCATGAAACTTCACAGAAATGATTCTGCCATGGTCCTCTTCAGAATTTCTTGAAAGAATTTGATTCCTTCAAAAACTCTGGTTGCCATGGCAACAAAACTGAAAAATATTGGAAATCTTTAAAAATCTTCCTGTCTGAAACCATAAGGCATAGGGCTACCAAATTAGGCATGTAGCTTTATGTAGTAGACCTCTATCATGTTTCTTCAAATTATAGCCCTGGAGCCAAAATTGGCTCTGCGCCAGGGGTCACAAGTTTTACATAGGCTTATATAGAGAAAACTTTAAAAAATCTTCCTGTACCTAGCCATAAGTACGGTGGCACAAAAGTGACATGGAAGATATATTTTATACTACGTGCGCACGTAATAGTTATTACGTGCGCACGTATTAGTTAATACGTGCGCACGTATTAGCTACTGCGTGCGCACGTACTAGCTACTGCGTGCGCACGTAATAACTAATACGTGCGCACGTAATACTATTGCGTGCGCACGTATTAGCTAATACGTGCGCACGTATTAACTAATACGTGCGCACGCAATAGTATTACGTGCGCACGCAGTAGCTAATACGTGCGCACGTATTAACTAATACGTGCGCACGTATTAACTAATACGTGCGCACGTAATAATCGACCAATCAGTTTATAAGGAACAGAAGCCATATTGTTGCGAGGGAAGGGCAAAATTACATTGGTCCAACACGGCAACAGATGTGCATACATCTGACACTCAAGTAAAAAATCAAGTAGAGCTATTATTTCTTAAATCGTTTAGGCATACTGCGATTATTTTAAGTATCTGTACCTTGGTACGGTACAGTAACTATTAATACTCTAGCCTACGGTCCATCGAATTACCCCAAACCACCCCAAAACACCCCAAACCACCCCAAAACATCCCAAACCACCCCGAAACACCTTTTATATGATATAAAATTATTAATACAGTAAGGGTTGGTTGAATTGTTGGGTAAGGATCACTTTTAACAAAAAATATCTATATTACGTCCTGTCACGTTAGCCTAAGGATAAAAGGACTACATGCATTACATGCGCTAGAGACTTTTTGGCCCCACTGAGATCTGGGACCATAATGTCTGACTGTCTGAAAAAGTTCGTTCATGCCTCCAAACTATATGTAATCAGAATGGCAAACATTGTGGACCCGGATCCGACTGCCCCTTGAAAGAGCAGTCTGATCTGGGTCCATTATGTTTGGTCATGTCTGACTGTCTGAAAAAGTTCGTTCATGCCTCTATATGTAGTTAGAATGGCAAGCATTGTGGACCCAGATCCGACTGCCCCTTGAAGGAGCAGTCTGATCTGGGTACATTATGTTTGGTCATGTCTGACTGTCTGAAAAAGTTCGTTCATGCCTCCAACCTATATGTAGTCAGAATGGCAAACATTGTGGAACCAGATCCGACTGCCCCTTGAAGGAGCAGTCTAATCTAGGTACATTATGTTTGGTCATGTCTGATTGTCTGAAAATGTTCGTTCATGCCTCCAACCTATATGTAGTCACAATGGCAAGCATTGTGGACCCAGATCCGACTGCCCCTTGAAGGAGCAGTCTAATCTGGGTACATTATGTTTGGTCATGTCTGTCTGTCTGAAAAAGTTCGTTCATGCCTCCAAACTATATGTAGTCATGCTGTCAGAATGGCAAACTTTGTGGACCCAGATCCGACTGCCCCTTAAAGGAGCAGTCTAATCTGGGTACATTATGTTTGCTAATGTCTGACTGTCTGAAAAAGTTCGTTCATACCTCCAAACTATATGTAGTCATGCTGTCAGAAAGGGAAACTTTGTGGACCCAGATCATGCGCGGATCCAGATATCTTAGGGGGGGTCCCACCGCAAACGCACTCTTCTTATTATATGATACTTTGATTTCGGATTTCAGTGGATGTAAGTCAACGTTTCCAGTTCTAACCATGAGGAGGTCTCCACATTTAGAACCGTTTATTTTTTATATTCATGACTGTATTTTACATAAATGCTGTGCAATATCAAACCAGTACCATTTCACGAATCCGATAACCACATTTTTCCAAAATTCCAGGGGGGGGTCCGGACCCCCGGTTCCCCCTCTGGATCCGCCCATGAAGATCCAACTGCCCCTTGAAGGAGCAGTCTGATCTGGGTCCATAATGTTTGGTCATGTCTGACTGCCTGAAAAAGTTCGTTCGTGCCTCCAAACTATATGTAGTCAGAATGGCAACAGATACCGTAATTTATATAAGTTTTAGGGAAGTTAGATATATGCAAACATTGTGCAGCCAGATCATCAGACTGCTACTAAAGTAACAGTCTGATTGGGGTCCACGGTGTTAGGCATTCAAACTACATCTTTTGAACCATAGATATTTCAGTTTAAGGAAAATTAATTATTGTGTATGCCATTTTCAATTTGATTTATACTGTTCCTGCATCTTAAACCGTTGTAAAATGATATCACTTTAAACGCCTTTTTTGTTTTCTTGAGGTGTTTTGGGTAGTTTTCGGTGACAAAACTCCTTGTATAGCTCATCAGTCTTTCGTACCCTACAAATCATTCCACCCCCAACCCCACCACAGTATTAATTTTATATGATAAAAGGTGGTTTGGGGTGTTTTGGGGTGGTTTGGGGTGTTTTGGGGTGGTTTGGGATAATTCGATGGACCGTAGGCTAGAGTATTAATAGTTACTGTACCGTACCAAGGTACAGATACTTAAAATAATCGCAGTATGCCTAAACGATTTAAGAAATAATAGCTCTACTTGATTTTTTACTTGGGTGTCAGATGTATGCACATCTGTTGCCGTGTTGGACCAATGTAATTTTGCCCTTCCCTCGCAACAATATGGCTTCTGTTCCTTATAAACTGATTGGTCGATTATTACGTGCGCACGTATTAGTTAATACGTGCGCACGTATTAGTTAATACGTGCGCACGTATTAGCTACTGCGTGCGCACGTAATACTATTGCGTGCGCACGTATTAGTTAATACGTGCGCACGTATTAGCTAATACGTGCGCACGTATTAGCTAATACGTGCGCACGCAATAATATTACGTGCGCACGTATTAGTTATTACGTGCGCACGCAGTAGCTAGTACGTGCGCACGCAGTAGCTAATACGTGCGCACGTATTAACTAATACGTGCGCACGTAATAACTATTACGTGCGCACGTAGTATAAAATATATCTTCCATGTCACTTTTGTGCCACCGTACATAAGGCCTAGAGCTACCAAATTTTGCATGTAGCTGTATCTAGTGGGCCTCTACCAAGCAGGCCAAAATTTTAGCCCTGGGGTCAAAATTGGCTCTGCCCCAGGGGTCACAAGTTTTACATAGGCTTATATAGAGAAAACTTTAAAAATCTTCCTGTACCTAGCCATAAG
Source organism: Tridacna gigas (assembly GCA_945859785.2). Lineage (NCBI taxonomy): Eukaryota > Metazoa > Mollusca > Bivalvia > Cardiida > Cardiidae > Tridacna > Tridacna gigas. Next base: position 28,638,405 of record OX244030.2, read on the forward strand.
GCTTAGAGCTACCAAATTTTGCATGTGGCTATATCTAGTAGGCCTCTACCAAGCGGGCCAAAATTTTAGCCCTGGGGTCAAAATTGGCCCTGCACCAGGGGTCACAAGTTTTACATGGATGTATGGAGTGAAAACTTCAGAAACCGTCTTGTTACTAGCCATAAGGCCAAGAACTCCCAAATTTGGCATGTTATTCTTCTAATACACATATTCCCCATTTAGTCCGACTGTAGCCCTGGGGGTCAAAAATTTATAAGGGCTTATATAGTGAAGACTTCTCGACAGTCTTCTTGTTTCTAACCATAAAGCATAGGACTAACAAATTTGGCATGTTTTGAGCCTTGGGATCAAAATTTGTCCCACTCCAGGGTTCACAAATTTTAGATAGGCTTACATAGTGAAAACTTAAGATATCTTTTTTTATCCTTACTGTAAGGCCTAGGGCTATAAAAATTTGGCATGCCGATTCATATTGTAGACTTCTACCAAGATTGTTCCATCTTTTTCATTGAAACCACTCTTCCAATTTTGACCAAACTTTACAGATATCATCTTGCCATGATGTTCTTCAGAATGTCTTCAAAGAATTAAGTTCTGTTAAAAGCTATGGTTGCTATGGCTACAAGACTGAAAAGTATTGAAAAACCTTTAAAAATCTTTTCCAAAAGCTTGTATTTACTAACGTCATTGTAGCTCGTGAAAAAGATACTGCTTTTTAGCTCCACAGGCCTAAGGCCATCAAGCTTATCGTCTCTGAAACTGCTTCACCCGATAAGTCACAAGCTTTACATAGGCTAATATAGTGAGAACTTAAAAGGTCTTCTTGTTCCTTACCTTGAGTTACAGCTGTAATATTGTACGAGTGTAATCTAAATAATCTCTTCCAAAGTTATTCAAGTTATGTCAAAATTAGTCCTATCTGATGGGTCATAAACATGTGCTTATAGCGTGAAAATTCAAAAAATCATTGCTCCCAACCGCAAACCCAAGGGCTACCAAATCTGGATCATTTTTTTTTTTTTTTTTTTTTTCTTTCTTTTTTTTTAAATTAGCCTTGCATCAGGGGTCTTATGTTTTACAGAGGCTTCATATGGACGAAACTTGAAAATCACCTTATTTATAACCATACAGCATAGACTTGTATTATTTTGGCATGTGGCTTTATCTGGTGGACCTCTACCAGGGTTCAAGTAATTATAGCTTTGGGATCAAAAATGGCTTTGCCCTGGGGGTCTCAACTTTCATATGGGCTTTTACAGAGAAAACTTTGTAAGTCTTCGTTTTGAAACCATTTGGCTCAAAATTGAAATGTTTAGTATTTATAGTTTATATTTGTAAGCCAGTGGAGCGATACAGGGCCATCATGGCCCTCTTGTTGATAATATTTGTGTCATAAACCGCGGAAGACTATTTCGAACTCGGTTGCTGTTGTTTTTTTTTTTTAGTTGTACAGTGTACAGCAATATCTGTACTTCACTCTACCTTTTCTCCGACGCAGTCAATCTTCGAATTCAATTCTACAATAACATACACCTGTGGCATTGGACATAACCGTACAAGTGGAAATGGCGTCAGGACATGTCAAAATGACACAACTTGGGACGGTGATCTGCCAGTCTGCGATCGTAAGAATATTGAACCTGTTTTAGTATTACCAAACATAGTACCCTATCCGCAACTGTTTGCATCCATTCATTAGTGAACCATGCTGTGGTAAAAATGGGTTTAATGCATCGCTGTGGTGCATCATACCAAGCAGGTCATCACATAATGGCAGATCCATGAAATTCGTTTTGTATAACAACCGACTGAGGTAGACTGGTGTTTTGACATCGAGAAAATTGACCAATTGCGAAAGGTTTCGACCTTTGTCAGCTTGCGAGGAATGCGCAGGCTGACATGGTCGATACCTTTTGCAGCTACATTAAGCCCCATTTTCACAGAGAACTGCTCAGTTGTTTAATTTCTTAGTATTTCCGAATATCGTATCTTATCTGCAAAGTTTACATTTATTTATCAGTTAGTTTTTGGCATAATAGATTTTTACTCTTTACGATCAGATTATTACCAAGCTATAATATAGAGATAATTTTCATCGAACTTGAGGATCAAAAAGATCAGGTCAATTTCGATTTTATAAGAATGCTCAATGTAATAATGTATTTCTGTCTTTAATATTCAACATATCAGCTGTGGTGTGCAGTTTCCCGGAGATTGTGGATTTTTCGACTTCAACACCTTCGCAATTAGAATATGTATACGAAGACCTGATCAATTACACGTGCATCTTGGGCTATGAAATGACAAGTGGTAACGCTAGCAGGCAATGCGATGAGCACGCCGAATGGACAGGAACATTACCCCATTGCACAAGTAAGTTTGACACGGTCATATGTCAGCATAACTTTCAAGTATATAGAAAAAACATCGATTGCGGCACTCAAACATGTATACAGCAGGAATTTAAACTCAGTTAAGGTGTTCTTATGTAAAAAGAAATTTAACTCTTTACCAAACGACAAATTATAGCATAGTCCAAATTAAATGCATTTGTAAACGAGACACTGAATGTTGCGCAAATTAGGATTTTTTCTTTGAAAGGGTAGAAAACATTTTGGGAAAAGGAGAAAATGTTGGTTACCAGCATTTTCTCCTTTTCCAACAATATTTTCAAAAGGCTTATTCCTCAGGGTCGTTAAAACTCTGGATTATTTGGTACGTGGTTAATTACGGTGCATTTTTGGCCTGAGCTTGGCTTGCCAAGCCCAAGGCCATAGGGATCGTATACCAAAATTTCAACCCCATCCAAGCTTTTACGGAAAAACCCGAGTCAAGCATTTACGGAAAAACCCGAGTAAAAGTGAAAAGTACCGCCTGCAATCCATCTCACTACGCTGAAGGAAACGACCCGTTTAAATAGTAAAATATTTCGATTTGAACATCACAGTAAGTTTTAATTTCACAACAAACTTTGATAGATGTGCGATTTTAATCGTCCGAAAGTGTTGACTGAGAATTTGGGGGCCCTCGTGAGGTTATTCATAACTGCAAATTCGTATGCTTAACACTGAAAAAAAAAAACAAATTGGCAAACCTCGGGTGATCGTTGATCAAATGTTTTGATGAAGGTACGCAATCGACCGAGTTGTCACGAGGGCTGTTGCCGAGCACTAATCGGGATCGTTCGTTTATCTATTTTCTACCCACCATGTGAATGACAAATAATGAGAGCATATCTTACACAGACGATATGCTCTTTCTCTGAAAAAGGTGTCTCAAAACCTCGGCGAGATTTTAATTTTCGTAAAATTACTGTGCACCTCGTGTCTGAAGTTATAAGTATGTATTTGATTGGTATATATGCCTTATTTCTTCTTATCAGAATTGTCCAGATATGACATCTCGGCCCATAACCATTTCGACCCATAGTAAACTCGGAGCATACGATACCAAATGTGTATTTAAGTTTGTAACATGAGCCATTGAAAACCAGTGCATCCTTAAAAAACGATGAAATTTTTGACTTGTCTAAACTGAAAAAATTTGCGAACGGCAAGTTAGATTTAGCTGAAATATTGGTTATTGGCTGTGAAAGTTCAGAAAACCTTGAAGGAAAAAAGAGAGCATTTTCTTTTTTTTTCCAAAAGGTTTTCATGAGGGTATATCCTTAGAGTCCTTAAAACTCGAGGATCTGTGGTCAAGAGTTAAGTAACTGGTGGGCGTTTTATATCGAAGATCAGACTTGACATTCAGTGCAATCTGCTCTTGATCTCCATAGGTATTTAGGCTGACCTGGGTTGGAACTTATTGCTTTTGGTAAATTTTCTGCATGTCAAAGGACCAGTGTACCTCAAGATTCAGTCGGTTGCTCCACAAACTGGATTTTATGGATCCATTAATATATGATGGCTCGTTTGGATTGATGGATCACGGAGATGCATTAAGCCCCCTTTTATCAGAGCATGGCTCATTTGTGTTTTCCATAATCACAACCAGGAGCTCTTCAAATTTATCAATACTTTACTCAGATGAGGGCTTTACGTCCAACGGCCCTCTTGTTCATGAAAATCGGCTTTCCAACTCGGTTGATCATGGCAACTTAGAGATTCCATAGACTTTCAATGCGAAAGTTGAAAAGTGACATTTACAGCAGATATTTTGACTAAACTTTTATAGAAATGTACCTTGAGCAGTATTGTATCATCCATACGATTTTATTCAACTGGTAGTCTTTAGCTCATCTGTTTACGAAGAAAGCGTCATGCTATTGTCAAAGCCTATGCGTCTTTGTCGTCGTGCAAAAACTTCGACATTTTTTAATATCTCTGTTATTCCTGAAGATATTTACTTCAAACTTGTACAAGTTATTTACTGTCCAAAGGGGTACCCATATAACAGGGCAGGTAACCATCAAAATATTTTTGACGCAGTTACGCCCTTTTGTTATTGCTTTAAATTTTCAGAACTTTTGACATTTTATCATATCTGTCATTAATGAAGATACTTACTTCAAACTTTAACTTTTCGTTAACTGTTAAAAGGGGAATTTATATCAGTACAACAGAGGTAGGTAACCATCAAAATATTTTTGGCAAAGTGATTAGTTATGCCCCTTTTTCGACTGAGAACTTCTAGCTCAGCTGTTTTTAGAGACATGGTATTTTCATAGCTCTAGTGTCATAATCTTCGTCGTTTGTGTCGTCGTCATGCAAAATATTTGACATTTTACAATACCTTTGTAATTACTGAAAATGTTTACTTAAAACTTGGACAAGTTGTTAACTATCAAAAGGGAAACATAAACAATAAGGGTCAATAACTATCAAGTCATGCCCCTTTTTCAACTTTGTGTTTTCACTGAAAATCAACCAAGCATTGGCGCCCAAATGCGGACGTCTTTTTATTTGTTGTCATAGAAACCCAACCTAAAACATAAAAAGAAATACGTGAAAAATTGTCTTTTCAGACACCAAATCGTGCTCTGTGATATTAGCCTTTAAAGACTTTGGGTTTTTCCTTGTCATTGCTCAAAGGATATGGTTACTATTTCAACCTATAGACTGAGTGTGGTAAAATGAAAGAAAAATATGATTCGTTGTTAGGCCATTGTGGATTTTTGCACTTTCCTGAAATATTCCCTGTTGTTGCACGCTACTCATTTTGGTTTGTTACCATGATTTGTTGTCAAAGCAACGTAAAGGAAGAAAATAGGAAGCAGAAAATCCTTTGAAAATTATCTCCTTTCAATCTGTAAAGACCATGAGACAAAGGCTATACAAAAAATACTCATTATATTGGCCGTTTCAAGTTTATGTTCTCTCATTCTGTTGTCAACTCCACAGACTGTCAGTGTGAGACATGTAGATATTTCTTTATTAGTCTGTAAAAATGTGATAGCAGATTTTAAGCCTGTACAAATGTGATAGCAACTTTGAGCCTCTGGACCTCATTTTCCTACCTCTTCACCCGTTCTGATGCCCAGACCTTCATCGCTTTGATTTCTTTATTATTTTTAATTACAAAAGAATCATAAACAAGGTTGTAACCAATTGTGATTTATGATATCAGTTGAAAAGTTATGCTTAAATTCTGCATTACGCTATCTTAAATTTGACAACAGGTACCATGTGCTATCTTCAAAAGCCTGTTTTAGTCTCCTTCAGTGGTGAAAAGATTAATGTTTCAGAAAAAAAGAGATGACAACAATAACAACAATAAATTTTATTTGCTCCACGTATGTAAACATACAGTGTGGCAATAAATAAAGTAACATGAACCAGAGATAAGAATGTGAGTGGACCTTGAAAGTATAGATTCTGTAGAAGAAGGATAGAGAGCGGAGTAGAGAGGTCATGAAAGGGGAGTGTGACATTTATCTATAGCGGGAAAATTAATAAAAAGCTTGAATAGAGGCAAACAGTTATGTCAAGACACATACCTTAAATTGCTTATAAGTAGAAATAATAACTATCGATTTTACTAAATAATATAAAAGAGCAGACAAACTCCTCTTTTTTGTTTGTTTGTTTGTTTGTTTGTTTGTTTGTTTGTTTCTAAAAGCGATGGCCTGTACTCATCAACAATTCATAAGAATATTCAAAGTTTTATTCTCCAATATTTTCTACATTTCAGCGTGAACACAACTTCTAATTGGCTTACCCAAATGGTTTAGCCAATAAGAATTTGCGTAAGTTTCAATTTTAGGAAATCCTTGAGAATAATACTGAGAACTTTTTTAAGAATGGTTGTTGAATACGGGCCCAGACCTTCTACCTAAATCAAATAAATATGGAATATTATGTTGTAGTAACTTTCCTGGTGCGTTAGAAAATTTGATATCGCGTGAGACCGAAGGTCGAGCAAGATATCAAAAATTTCTTTCTCAGCGAGAGGTAAATACAAGCACCAGGAAAGTTTCTTTAAAATAATATCCCTTTTACAACTTTCAACGACAAAATTTTGCAGTTCTTGACTTTCTATTCGTAAACTGGTAAACAAAATAAAACAAATAATGGTGTAGTCGCTAGTAAGGTCCTTTTATGAATGGCGGTTAAATATCATAGCGTAAATTTTGACCAGCCAAGTCGCAAATCAGTACAAATTTTTTTTCCGCGCGTGAGTCACGTCATCAATACCATATCTGGAACCGTATTTCTTAGCTTATAGATAAGGCGTTTTTTTTTGTCGTGCTTTATTGGAGAGGTCATCAGACCTCTCCAACAGTGGTGAGTTTAAAAGGCAGACTGCCACAGAAATCACTGTCTAAATCCATTTGTTTTTGCGAAATTGTTCTGATACACAGTCTATTTCGTCATGGTTTTATAAACAAACCGAAATCAAAAAACTGAAATAGGAAATAAATGGTTTTTTTTATATGACGGATTTCCAAAAAGATTTATTATACTATATTGATTGTGAATGATCTCTCCAATAAATGCAATTTTTCATGAAACAAATAAATCCAAGCAAAGAGAAACAAATTTCGTTAAAAAAGAGAAAGAACACCGCGGGAAAAGATCACGTGACTTGATACTATCTGGAGAATTCGTACCGTGGAGAACTCGTACCCTAATCTTGAAAGCACGAGTTCTCTGGAGAACTTGTACCCCACAAATAGAAATAAATAAGTTGATCAGTATGTTTTCAAGTTCTATTTTTCAAAACTGACAAGGCTTTTGCATTTTTCTGAGTTTTATACAAAAGTTCTATGGATTTATAATGATATAGATTTGATGAAATAACACACGCCTCTATTATGCGGGATTCCGAGAATCCCGTGAAAATCAACTTATGAGCGGAAACAAGTCCTGCCTCTAGTCCCTACGTACCGCAAACCTCAAAAGAGTCCGTGGTCCTTTGGTTTTGGGCGGAATGCGCAGGCTGACATGGGTCGATACTTTTTGCAGATGCATTAAGCACCCTTTTCTCAGAACATGGCTCATTTATCTACTTTCTTAAATTTTTAACGTTTAGACAAACAACCTCTTCATTTCACATGTCTGCAGCAGACAAATTTTCAAAATATTGTGGGTAGAGGAGAAGCTGCTAGTCACTGCAGTTTCTTCCTTTGTCACAATGGTTTCCATCGCATCAAAGCACCATCTTCCACATTAATTATCAAAGTTTGAATTGTTGTCTGCATGCCTTTTCTGTTTGGGACAGTCCAAAAATTGCTGTTTGTTAAAGGATTAAAAAATGTTACATTCATTTTTAACATGTCTGGTACTAGTATTATGTATAGGCCACCTTTATTTATTGTCATCAGGTAAGATTCTTGCATATTCAGTGGAATTAGCATATCGTATCAAATTTTAATTGAACGATTTCTCCTTTCCAAAAATATTTTGGCTTATCTGAGCACACATTACAAACATTCATTAGAGGTTTGTTCCTTTTGAAAATGAGCCAAATGGGTCATCATCTTCAGTTTTGTGTCCTTGAATTTTGAAAAAAAAAATGCATTTCTGAGCATGTTAATAGCATATGGCCTAGAATATTATAACAATGTGGAAGATGTACTGTTTTGTGCCTTTACACCATCAAAGTTGAAAAAAAAAAGATGTTTTTTCTCATTCATTTAATTCCTAACTTGTTTGTTTACATCTACCAAAATATATTGAAATCAAAAGTCATTAAACTATTTGAAAACATTGATGCCGACCTCTCCTGGCTTCTTTTTTAAAGAAGACAACTTGTTCTATCCGTGTTCGACGAGTGTATTTGAGCCGGAAAATTTTCAAATATATAATAAATAGGGTGTATTCATACATAGCTCAATGTTTACAAAATTGAGTGTCATTGTTTACAAGATCAACAGTTGTATTCCGAAACACATATTTAATGACAACCCGTTTACATTTCAACGCATGTGAATCTTTTACTGAATTATCAAATGGATAGAAATACCTAGATATATGTTGTTCTTTTCAGTTGTGGAATGCGCACTTCCTGTCAATATCTCAAGCGCCAGTTATGAACCAGTTCAAAGTATTTATAACTACAGCACAGTTGTAACTTACGCATGTGACCATGGTTACTACTTGAGTTCCGGTTCTTTGACAGCGCAATGTGACGTAACAAAGACTTGGATTGGGTCCAGCCCTGTTTGTTCGAGTGAGTTTTTCCTTCAGATTTGTCATTCGATCAAGATTGAAGTAAGAAAAAAAAGAGGGTTTTTTTTTTTGTTATTACTCGGGAATTAAAGAAATCATTCGATTAAGGTGGTCTTCCAGTGAACCTGTGGTGTATGACATGTGTTTGAATGATGTAACTTTTCAGCAAATGACAAATATTTTGCTCAAATATAATCCAGACACAAATCGAGCATATAACAAACAGAGAGACTTCTGCGCCCACTTTAACCTTTTCCTTTACCGCTTCAAACATTAGTTCTAAAATAAATTTAAAAAATCAAGCATTGAATTCAGGCGATAATCGTATCTGTTTTGGTAATATTTGTATCATAAACCACGGAAGATTCTCTAAAACTCGATTGGTTTTTTGTTTTTGTTTTCAGTTGTACAGTGTACACCAATATCTGTACTTCACTCTACCTTTACTCCGACGCAGTTGATCTTCGACTTCAATACTACAATAGCATACACATGTGACATTGGACATAACCGTACTAGTGGAAATGGCGTCAGAACATGTCAAAATGACACAACTTGGGACGGTGATCTGCCAGTCTGTGATCGTAAGAATACTGAAACTGATTTCGTTGCTTAGTATTTGCAAACAAAGTATCCTACCCACCACTGTTAACATTTATTCATTGGTGAGCCATGCTGTGGTAAAAATTAGTTTAACATGCATCTCTGTGATGCATCATACCAAGAAGGTTATCACATACTTATGGATCCATAAAATTCGTTTTTTATAACAACCGATTGAATCATGGTTTTTTATAACAACCGATTGAATCATGGTGTAGATTGGTGCTTCGACATACAGACAATTGACAAATAGCATACGGTTTCGACCTATGTCACCCTGCACGGAAGGCGCAGACTGACATTGATCGATACATTTTGCAGATACATTAAGCCTCCTTTTTACAAAGCATGGCTCAATTTAGCATTTCCGAATATGGTACCCTATGCACAATAGTTACTGTTCATATTTATTCATTACAGAATTTTGACAATAAATTTACACTGTTTACGATCAGATTCTTTACCAAGCTTTTATGTAAAAGTAATTTTCTTCGAACTCGAGGAATGAATGGATTAGATCAGTTTCACTTTCATGGGTAAATAGTTAATGTAATAATGTGTTTTTATCCCCCGCCGAAGGTTTGTGCGTTGTCTATCCGTATGTCCGTCTGTCCGTTCTTCCGTCCGTCGGACAGATATCTTCTAAAGTCCTTGTCGAAATTTGATGAAACTGCATGTTACATGTGTTCGTTATAATAGTCCGCCGATATTCTTCTTTTGCTTTTTTGATATAATTCCGTGGAAAAAGGGGGCTTGATCTCTTTAACTTTTCGACAAAATTTATTACTTCTAAAGTCCGTGATGAAATTTGATGGTACGTCATACATGTGTTCCTTATGATAGTCTTCCGATCTGCTTTTTTCCTGTGTCTTGGAAAAAGGGGATTTGATGTATATTTCCATCATGAACCAATATCTCTTTTAACTTCTGGACAAAATTTTATAAAACTTCGTTTTTGCATTGTTTATTATGAGCCACAGACAATCCAATCATTTTTTTTTTTTTTTTTTTTCATTTTATTTAATGAAATGCCATGTCATGGAAAAAGGGGGCTTGATATATAATTTCATTATGGACCAATAACCTTCTGTACCTCCGTCCGTCTGTCCATACAGACATCTTCTAAAGTCCTTGACAAAAGTGGATGAAATTTCATACAGGCGTTTCTTATGATAGTCCGCCGATATTTTTTTTAATTCTGTATCATGGAAAAATGGTGCTTGATTTATATTTTCATTTGGACTAATAACCATCTGTTCGTCTGTCCGTCCGTCGGTCCGTCCGGACAGATATCTTCTAAAATCCTGGGCGAAACCTGATGAAACTTCATAAATGTGTTCCTTATGATAATCTGCCGACACCTTTTTTTTAACCTTCTTTTTCAATGCCTTATCATGGAAGGGGCGGGGGCTTCATGTATATTTCCATTATGTAGAAATATCTCTTTAACTACTGAAAAAAATTATATGAAACTTGATAGTTATATTGTTATAAGCACATTTAATCTTTATTTGTTTTTATTTAATGAAATGCCATGTAATGGAAAAAGGGGGACTTAATGTTTAACTTCATTATGGACCAATAACAAAAAGGCGACGTGTACATGCAAAACACAATACCTATTAACATGTTTCTATCAAAAAAGGTATTTTACGGCCAAGGAAATAACTTGATATCTTTAACATTTAACTTATCAGCTGTGGTATGCAGTTTCCCAGAGATTGTGGATTTTTCTACGTCAACACCATCGCAAATAGAATATGTATACGAAGACCTCATAAATTACACGTGCGTATTTGGCTACGAAATGACAAGCGGTAACGCTAGCAGGCAATGCGATGAACACGCCGAATGGACAGGAACATTACCAAACTGCACAAGTAAGTTTGACATGGTCAAATGTCAGTACAAGATTAAATAAATGGAAAAAATCGATTGTGGTGCTGATATATAGCAGAAGCTTAGACTCATTTAAGGTGTTCTGATGTACTAAGTCACTTAACTCTTTACCAAACGACAATTTTTTAGACTGGTCCAAATTAAAAGCATTTGCAGACGAAACACTGAATGTTGCACAAATCAGGATTTTTTTTCTTTGAAAGGGTAGAAAACATTTTAAGAAAAGGAGAAAATGCTGGTAACCAGCATTTTCTCCTTTTCTCATAATGTTTTCAAAAGGCTTCTTCCTCAGGGTCATTAAACTCGGGATTGTCTGCTACAGGGTTAATGACGATGCATTTTTTTCTTCATTGTTTTTAATTACAACAGTCATAAACATACTTGTAACTAATCGTCATTTTGGATATTTGTTGAAACGTAATGCTCAAATACTATATTACGTTGTCTTTCTCGTCACTAATCTGAATAATCGCTAATATTTTGTTACGAACAAGACATTCAGATAAACCATTTTCTAGATGGTCATAAAGGCGGCAATTGACAATAATATTCGGTCAAAAATTTAGGTTGACTACACCTTGTAGAAAATTTTGTTTATTTCAGTTAAGACATGTGTTCCGCCCCTTCCTTTACAAAACACCTCCTACAGTCCAGTGCTTCTAGAACATAATTGGAACACTTCCGTCACGTACAGCTGTGATGTTGGATATGAGTATTTATCAGGGGATTCGATCAGTGTATGTCTGGATAATAAAACTTGGTCCGGGGATCCTTTCTTATGCACAAGTAAGTTTTCATCACAATATCCATACCATTGTTTTATCTCGCTAAGTCTTCAATTAAAAGATACTAAGTGACTTGATTTACTCTCCGACCAGCGATACCGTGATATTTAAACCTTATTTATTCTGTATGAAATATTTTTTTGTTATTTAAAGATCTACCTTGTCAGATGCTCTGCCTGAAAGTTAAAATTAAAACATTCTTATCGAATAGAAGTCTCGTGGTGGTTGCCGTTTACCATTTCGTGAAAACTTCAATGAAATCCTCTATCCAAAAGCATAATCTAGATGAGTCGTGCTCTCTACAAAAAAGGGTTTAATGCATCTTCAAAAAGTATCGACTCAGGTAAGCCTGTGCAGTCTGTGCAGGCTGACCTCTGTTAAAACGTTTTGTTATTGGTTAATTTTCTGCATTTCAAAGAACCAGTCTAACTCATGCTTCGGCCGTTTGTAAGACAAAATGGATGTCTGGATCCATACGTATATGTTGACTTTCATGGTATGATGCATCACGGAGATGCATTAAACCCCATTTTGCCAGAGTGCGATCCAACTAGGTTTAAGGTCAAAGTAGGACTACAACCAGGGTCCGTATTCACCAATCATTCTTAAGAAAATTCATGGTTTAATTTTAGATTCAGAAAGTAACACAACTTCTGATTGGCTGGCTAAACCATTTGGTTTAGAATGTTCTTAAGAATGTTTGGTAAATACATACCCTGTAAATCTCAGACTACCTCATTCTCGTTACAGTTAAAAAATGCCCAAGGATAGATGTCGACAACGCTACAGTTTCACCAACAGATAACGGTGGGGAATACGACTATCTCACGGAGATAACATATGAATGTGTTCTTGGCTATAACCATAGTGGTGGCGATCTGCAACGAAAATGTCTGGATACAAAAGACTGGTCTGGTGACCTGCCTTCCTGTTCAAGTATGAAACAAGACTCTATCAATTACTTTTTACTTATTTTTGTTCTTCAGAATAAATTTTTCTGAATGATTGAAATACATAATGTATATAATAGTTCAGAGAGATTTTGGCAGATAGGTATTATACAGGTAAAGATTTTGTCCTGGAAAATAATTGATTTTGAATCTATATATGATAGATGTGAACACTGGTTTTCTAAAAACATTCTACTGTTACAAATATTTGAGCCACCTCTGGCAAAAGGGGGCTTATTGCATTTCCGTGATCCATGATACCAATAGAGTCAACACATGATTATTGATCCATATTAGCCCCTTCTTAGGCCAGGGACTCCCTCTCAAGGGATTCCATTGCCTATAGCGATCGTAAGCTGACTTTTCCGGACTACTTTCAGACAAAATGTTGTACGGTGTGTCCACTCTATATCGCTGAGTCCGCCAAAACAACTTGTTTCCTAAGTACAGAGATTGCTTATCACACGACGTGAATGTTTTCCCTTTCCTCAAAGCTTTCCGACATCTGCATAGTGCTATGGAATTGCAAGGGTATTACAGCCCTTTAATAACTAACGAGTGTGTGTTTTAAGGGTTGTGCCCCTGTTGAATACACAACATGACGGTCAATAATTTTCCATCACTGTGATTGGATACTGAAATCCTCTCGTATTACAGACATGATTACTGCCCCTGATATCACTTTCTAGTGTACTAGCGCGAGGGAAAAACCCGAGAACCAGTTTTCTATTTTTAGTTTCCATTGTCACTTGCTAGTTACTGTCCGCGTTTCAAATAAAGATCAAAGGGAACCGCGCGCCGCGTCTCCTTTGACTGCCTGGTGAAAAATTGAGATATACGATTTTCCATGGAAATGTCGATGGTTGAATGAGATTATTGGTGTATTAACTGCATTTATTATCAGTTTCTTTTAATCATTTAGAACTGAACTCGATTTTCTCTATATGTTTAGAAAAAAAAAAAAAATCGATGGAATTAAGAAATATGCAGAAATTAAAAGAAATTATACTCTCTTTTTTCTGTGTGAATCGATTTAAAACATCCCTCTTTTTGTCAGAAGAATAAGCAAACATTATGGAAAAATAAGAATTTTTTATTCTATCTACATTTTCCGATAATCAACCATGTTATCTGCTTATATTCTTTTTTTTTTGTGACGACTGTTGATTGATTACAAATCATGAAAGTGTTGTGCGATCCTTGGACATTTTTTAACTTTCAAACAAAATAATTTGAAAATAAAAGGTGTGTTTAAAAAATTAGGCTTTAATTTATCAGTTATTCATCACATTTACATACCTAGAGTTTCATTCACATAACTGTTAGTTTCCGAAACATTGTTTGAAAATTAGAAATGAAAGTTTAAGAATATTTATTTTGAAATACATCCCGAATGTGCAAATTCATTTTAAGCGCCAGAAGCCGTTGTTGGAATCTCTTTCTCTCTCTCTCTCTCTCTCTCTCTCTCTAATGGGACGAGAAGGGCTAGTGGACGCGTCTTTGTATGATATAGTCAAAATAATAGATTTAGATCGACTGTTTGAGAACAAAACTGCGATGTATTGACATCACCCTGCCCTGCGTTCGCGATATTAAGCGTTGGCATTTGCGTTGTGTCCAATTTTAAATTGTGTCTTATCTTTCTTATCATTGACGGTATTTATTTGAAACTTGGAATATATGTGCGTTATCATAAAGATCAACCTTAACCAATAAGCCACATAACTCAAAAATGAATTTGCTTGATTTAAGCCCCTTTTCGACTTAGACATTTTTAAAGCCATTATCATGCACCCTATAGCCGAGCGTTGGTATCCACTACTTTGCTTCAGTTTAATTATAGAATCTGGCTTCTGAGCACTGCTTTTTTTTGCATTAATTTAATTTTTCCTGTTGATTATTGTATTATTCCATATTATGCATGACAGTACCCCTTTACCAATGCATTCTTTTGGTATAATTGAATTGGCCTGACTGTCTGTATGGTAGTGATAATTAGAAAATGAGGTCTTGTGTGAGTTCGTATCCTTCGTTCTTTAGAGATTACAGATCACCAGATTTCCTGGCCTTTAGTACTATCAGTACTTTGATTTTAATAACCGACTGAATCATAAGGTGGGCTGATTCTTGGACATACAGAAAATTGACCAATAGCGAGAAGTTTCGGCCCAGGTCAGCCTGGGCGGAGTAAGCAGGCTGACCCGGGTAGATACTTTTCGCAGATGTATTAAGCCCCTTTTTCACAGAGCATGGCTCACATTTTATTGGATGGATAGCATGATGAGAATGATAATTTTGAACCTTGGAACCAGCACACATCATCCAAAAAACTTAACATTCTCGTATGATAGACCTGCTATCGTTTGGGCGTGTTTCCCTTTTGACAAACCACTTCATATAGGATTTGCTACGAATTTTCCACTGATTTAAATTGAAGATTGATCCCTCTTGTAAGACTTTATGATCCTCTCAAGTGCATCCAACGCCACAGTGAAACGAATGCGACTAAAATGAAAATTTTCAAAACAATGAGACATTTGAAAATACTTAGAATTTGAAAACTTTTTTTTTTTTTTTTTCTTTTTTTTTTTCATTTTGTTTTTAGAACGAATATTTTGTGCTTTCATTAATTTCAACTCAGCCCATTTGACATATTACTACATGTGGTTGCTTTTTTTTCCACTTATAATTTCAATCGTAGGCTTTCAAATCCCCAGCGACCGTAGAACTAAAATCTCAATGATGAAACAACTAAATTGTTTTAAACAATCGCATTTCAGTTGTGACCTGTGACCCACCAGAAAATATACCACACACGAACTATGCTCCAATCCAAGTGGAGTACATATGGCAAGCAGCTATTAGCTATGCATGTGATTCACAATACCATTTTGTGAGTGGAGAAAATTGGACAGTTTGCAATGAAAGTGGGGTGTTTCCGCCTGTGGACTTTAACTGCTCAGGTAAGCCGAAACCGAAAGTATAGCATCTTCAAATAAACCAAATTATCAAGTTTTTTTTTTTTATCGTGGTAAGAACTAACTTAACCCTCATCCTGATAAATAAAGTTACATGAAACTTTCAAGCCGATGGTAAAAATCTGAATAATGTTATTTTATACTTATTTTTAGTGGAAAAATATCTCCTTTTTGTGCAGTCTGATCTTGATCTACGCTGTCCGCAAAAGGTCAACGGATCGTGCTTAGCAGCTTAAGGGTTAACAGCCGAGATGGATCGACACTTTCAACGCGATGTATACGTGTATCACCACAGTAATTACCGTGTTAACAAGAAGTCTGTCCGATTGAACCTGACAATTTCAGACAAAATCATTTTGGAAATGTTACTTCAAGCGCCTCAAATAAAAATGGATTCGGTTAACACTTTGGCTGCTGAATAAATGAAACACAAATTTCTACTCAATACTAAAAGCCCAAACATTGCGGTTTCAAAGTTGATTTCACCGGAAGGAAACACCGTATCGGACAGTGTAGATCAAAGATCAGACTGCACGTTCTGTGCAGTCTGATCTTTATCTACACTGTCCGCAAAAGGTCAGTGGATCGTGATTAGCAGTTTAAGGGTTAAGCAGAAAACAAAAAACTAAGGCATTCATTTACACAGGATCGTACCTAATATCAAAGTGTAGTAAACGTGCGGACCCTTTGATTTACACAATCTGCAAAAGCTAGAATGTTCGACATAGATGCCAGAGAAAACGAACATCAGATCATTATTCAGCTACCTGTATGCAACATCAGGAGGCATCTATCAAAGTGATTATACTTATGTTAGCCAGGTAGAGGTAAACCATAGTGTAACACGGTTGGTCATAGTCATATTCGAGTTTGAAATGTGAACAGAATCTTTCAAATATCAAATTATTATTAATAATAATAATAATAATAATTCAAAACAATTGTGTACTGGATCTTTTTAAGTTATGCACACATTGGTGAAGAATGCTGGTGAGCCTACCTATGCTTGGATCAATGAAACTTCAACGTCTGCTGAAATCCTATTCGATTTTGATGGGATGTGTGACGTCACCTTATCAGTAAATCCCTCTTCGCTTAACATATCACATACCATTTCCGGTACATCTCTCACGGTAACAGTTTCAGAAATGACAACAACGATATTCGGAACTTACGTTGTTACGCTAAGTCCGTTTAGGCTTTCAAGAAATTTTGCCAACGTTACAGTGAACGTTTATTATGGAAGGGCTGTTTCTGGGTTGCAGGTAAGCGAACATATAGCACGTTCGTCCCTCAATTTCGCTCAATTTTAC
Source organism: Tridacna gigas (assembly GCA_945859785.2). Lineage (NCBI taxonomy): Eukaryota > Metazoa > Mollusca > Bivalvia > Cardiida > Cardiidae > Tridacna > Tridacna gigas. Next base: position 28,655,545 of record OX244030.2, read on the forward strand.
GGCCAATGTACAGTAAATCACATATAATATCAATTATGTGCTGCAGTTGTACACCAAAAATGCAAAAACAACTTGTTTACCCTCTATCAGTTCATTAGCAGAGTGATCTGGAAAAAAAAAAAAGTTTCATTTACTTATCATTTTTTACTATACTTTTCTTTGCTGTTTTTTTTTTGTAAAAATACTCAAAAATAGTTACTTGTCATTGAAATCTTGGATCTAAATAGTAACTGACATGTAAAGGTTGAACTAGAGTACTGTCCATTGTTTGATTTGAACTATCGTGAACAAATTACTGTGGATTTCCTGGAGAAATCAACATGGACTAAATAAGTAATTTACAAGGCTAAAACACTGCCTTTCAAGAATAAGAGACGCTCGAAATGATGTAAGAAAAAAACAATAAAGCAGTACCTGAGACGAGAAATGACTCAGTCACTCTAGTCAGGTCAACGTTTTGTTGTAGGGATGGGTAAATAACCCAATAACAACCCTAATGGTGGACGGGGAATACGATTTCGAGGTAAATACGACAGACGGCACAACAGTGCAGCTAGAATGGGATTTTGAGGGTGCCGGAGTCGTTACACAGTATTTTAGCGGGAATTTCTCGTCTGCAGTCCAAAACCATACCTTTAATAGGTACAGTAAGTCAATCATCCCTTGATTTTCATTCTACATTATTGCCAGTGTCTCAGATTTTGGGACAAACTAAAACTTAACTCACGACTTCAATGTTGCATCCGCTGATTGAGAAAATATCCTTGTAAATTGTAGAAAACAATAATATGAGCGGCGCTCTGGGAAAAGGGGGGTAATGCATCTCCATGATGCATTATATCTTGAGCAAGCCATCACATAAATTTTGTGTATCCATAAAATCTATTTTGTGTAATAGCAGGCTGAAGCATGGTGTAGACTGATTCTTTAACATGTAGAAAATTTAACAACAGCAAAAGGTTTCGACACAGGTCATCCTGAGCGGACTACACAAGCTGACCTTGGTCAAAACGGGTTGCAGATGCATTAAACACTCGTTTCACAGAGCGGGCTGATTTTAATTTGTATAAATATATGGTTACATCTGATAACAGTGTTTGTAAAAGTTGCTAGTAACGTTAGATCAGTTTCTCCTTTTGCCATATTGTTATTGGTCTGCTGCAAGGCGAAAAAGATCGCCTGAAGGTGTTTTTGTGCTATACTTTAAAATTCAAAATCATCTGATTTTGTTTGAAAAAAAAAGACTTAGGCCAAAACAATGCATATTCGTAGATTAATGCCTTTAAATAGAAACAAGTACTCACTTTTCTTCTGTAAATTAGCCTTTCAACTTCCTTTTTATATGCTTGTTTGTTTGTTTTAAACGTGTGTCCTTTTACAGCCCTGGTGACTACAATGTTACTGTCACAGCCTCGAATGCTATCAGTTCCCAGACGGCTACAATTATAGTCAAAGCCATTTATGGACCAAACAACATCAACTTTATTGCCACAACAAATACGCCGAACACAACTCAAACTATAGACCTTATACTAAAAATAAAAAGAACAGCCTATCTACCAATGTACCTGGTAAACATAACGATACACTTCGGTGACGATACAGCAAATGTTACAGAGAGTGAATATATAGGTACCAATTTGTCATTACCTGCTTATTATGAATATGGTCATTTGTATCCGATCCAGGGGGATTACTATGCACGAGCAAGGGTACAAAGTTGGGTCGGCTACAAGGAATACTCCCAAACGATACGCGTCTGGGACTCCCTGGATAATCTAGACCTCGACTATGTAGATGGAAATGGAATATATATCACTAATTCTACGGCGGAGTTTGAATTCGCTTACCCTCCCGAGGCCGGATTTTTATACACTATCAATTATGGAGATGGGTCTTCCGTGTCGTTGACTGATACTGAAATGTACAAACATCCCTACAATCTGACCAGCTTCACACATGTATATACAAGCCCTGGAGTTTACAACCTCCAATGGACAGCACAAAATGGTTTATACTCCAGAGATGAGACCAAGGTAATCATCGTCCAAAATCCAGTACCTCCTCATAGTTATTCTCTCGAACCCGTAGGTAAGAAATATCCTTGGAGTGTTTTACAACTTACAGATATTCCATTAAACATTACATTGAATGATACTGTAGCACTACCGACAAATGCTACCTGTGATTTTGATGCTGGTGATGGCACAAGTGTTGTACGTGGCCTTGAATACGAAGGACCATTTTTTCAGCGTTTCCATCGGTTCCTCTTGGAAGGATATTTTCAACCAACATTCAATTGTTCGAATCTCGTGAGCAACCACGACTATACATACAACATAACCGTCATGAAATACCATGCAAATTTCACTACAGTTGTGTTTGAGTCCCTCGTTCCATTGAATATATCCGACAGTACAATAGTATACTTTCATATCGAAAACGAAGGTTTTGCCTGGCTGCCATATAATGTAACGCTGACATTTGATTTTGGAAACGGGGAAGAAACACATGCATACAACCGAGACACTTTTACCCGAACATACACAGCACGAGGAAACTACAATGTAACTGTTACAGCGGAAAGTTCTGTAACTAGTTCCAGGTATACTCATTCATATCCATTACGGCTTGGAATAATGTACTTTGATTATAACAGCTCAGTTTCATTCATCAATTCCACAGTGGTCACATACAGCATGCATGGTGTTCTGGGTACGACGAATTACACGGTAGTTTTCACTGACGGATCTCAAGAAAAGATGTGCCAGTCTACAGATATTAGCGGTTGTGATATTCACCACTTGTGTCCAACATACAGCAATAACACTAACGTGGTCACGGCTTCCAACGGGACCTTTGTAGAAATAGACAAAGCCTATGTCGTTTGTGACAACCCTATTATTGTAACATTAGATCATCCAGAATTTCAAGCGATACCCGACGGGATCATTGACTTGCAGCTGAAAATATCTGAGGATGATCTTTATATACCCAACCTCTTCTGTGACATAAGCATGGGTGATCCAATAAAACGGGAGACAATAATTTTGAATCAAACTGTGACGTTTGAGGATCCTTTCAATTACACATTTCAATATATTGCACTGGGTCGTCATGGTATTAATTTGTATTGTTGGAATTTAATCAACGAGACCTGGATTGATAGTATGATTACACTCACCAATAAGGATTTCCTTTTCTTAGGAACTTTCGATCGACAGTATTCTCAAAGTGAAAGCCCTTTACCCGTGTCAACGATGCTAGATGTTGAACTATTTAGTCGCCTCCTTATACTAGCTAACTCGTCTACAAAGTATGCAGTAAACGACTGGCAAATACCTGTCGACGTTGGAGGTGGTACAGACAGACATAGCGTCCTTATACCTGTTGGCCAAGTTCAGGCCGGTCTTTACCAAATTATCCTTCGTACATATTTCAGGGAAGAATTAGACAATGCCATTTTTGAGCCGACCTATGTTAGATTTATATCGCCACCACCGCAAGTTCATATTGTTGGGGGCAGATTAAGGAGGATGCCAAGGGGCGTTGTCATTCTAGATGCCCACACGCTATCCTACGATCCAGTTTATCCTGCGGTCGTTCTCACCTTTGGAGATTGGCGATGCTTTGGTTATGATGCTACCTCATTTATCGAAGCAGAGAACAAGTCTATTGCTGGTACGGGTGGAACTCCTTGTTCATTGACATCTGTGAATGGAAACGGTAATATGAGTCTTGATATGTCAACGTCACCTCAGAACCTTTATTATGTCGTAGAAGTCAATGGTGCGAATGCAGATGGACTGAATGCTACAAATTCACAAATCATTCAAGTGATAGACAACACTATACCACTCAATATAAGGTACAGTACTTGTTTCTTCTGATTTTAAACTCAAACGTAATGTTAAATATTTATAATCTCTACCGAAATCTGGGAAAGAAACCGAAGGCTTAGAACGAGTGTTCTGCATAGAACTTCGAGTTACGCGTAGAAAGATACACTTGCCGCCATCATATTTGAGCCATGCTCTGTGAAAAAGGGTCTTAATGCATCTGCAAAAAGTATCGCTCCAGATCAGCCTGGGCAGTCCGCGCAGGCTGACCCGGGCCGAAACTTTTCGCTGTTGGTCAGTTTCCTGTATGTCAAAGGACCAGACTACCTTATGATACAGTCGATTCTTAGTCATAATGAATTTCATGGATCCCGAAGTATGTGATGTCATGCTCGGTATGATGCATCACGGAAATGCATTAACTCTTTACCAAACGACAAAATTTTAGACTGGTCCAAATTGAAAGCATTTGCAGACGACAAAATAAATGTGACTGAAAAAATGAAATTTGTTTTGGGAAGGCTAGAAAACATTGTGGGAAAGGGAGAAAATGCTGGTTACCAGCATTTTCTCCTTTGCCCACAATGTTTTCAAAAGGCTTCTTTCTCAGGGTCGTTAAAAGTCTGGATTGTGTGGTAAAGAGTTAAGCCCCTTTTTGCCAGAGCATGGCTCATTCACATAAACTGTTGAAAAGCGAGTCAAGCACCAAACAAAGAAAATATATTTACCATATTATTTTCAATTATAATAGTTTGTCTACATAAATGAAATTGACTTTTGGCTGCGAAGGTCATTCATCACATGTTGAAATGTCAAGGCTAAATTGAAAACAGCTTGAAAAAATCCACACCATAGCACAAAAAAGAACCTGCATAGTTTGGCAATAAAAGTCTCGCGCAAAAAGAAAAAAAAATGCAGTTGTAATAAGTTTACTGTTCTTATCTCTTCAGATGTCTCATCAATTGTATGTCTAAAGTCGCCATTACATCGTATCTACAAGTTATTGTCGACACAGATCATAACTGTCCCGCTTCCTTCTCATGGACATTACAATTAAAAGGCTCAGACACCTACATTTCGCTAACCGATAAAACAGACACAGGTTGGTTCTGTCGAAAAAAATCGATTTTTATAAAGTTTTGGTATTGTAATTGCGTCATGCTCTGACAAAAGGGGATCTTAACGCATCTTCGTGATCCATTGTACCAAGCACGACGTCACACGATGATGTATCCACAAAATCCGCTTGTCTAACAAGAGACTGAATCATGAGGTACACTGGTCCTTTGACATGCAGAAAATTGACCAATAGCAAAAAGTTTTAGCGGACTGCGAAGGCTGAACTGAGTCGATACTTTTTTGCAGATGCATTACGCCACTTTTTAAAGAGCACGGCTCAGTTTAGCCTGGCATTCAGGCCCTGCATTTGAGTCATTCTAATAAACAAGGGACACAACTATTGGAAACCCTCAGGAATATATGTTGTTACTTGCTCTTTATCTGAAATACAGGGCCAGTCCGTTAAATCAGACCTTGAGAACATTATATGAGTGTATTTGTTCTGCTGTTTTATTCTATGATTTTTTTTTTAAATGAAAATGCTCTATTTCACGGACTGATACCAGTCTAGGCTCAGTTATCTGTATAGAGTGTGCTTAACGCCAGACTTTCTTTTTTCGCTTTTTGTAACAGTATCGTTTTAAATTACATTGTCTTCGGTGTGAATGGAAAAAAAGCCAACTTATTCGTGACTATCAGATCTATACTCCCGTCAGTAGTCACTACAAACAGCCCATGTCCAAAAATTGTATTTTTTTATGCCGACTTTTTTTTAAAAAATTAATATATTGATAAATACGATATCCGTACACGGTGTACGGTTTAATAGGGCTTTTGTTTGTGATTTGTTTATTGTCATACTGACCCCTGCATTTTGGGACAAAGTCAGTGGTGGACGGCATTCTTTCATTAGTCCGTAGCAAAGATCAACGATTCATAATGATATAAAAATACATATTATATCTTTTTAATATTTTGTTTTCATATCATCTGCTTTATTTATTATGCACAGGTGTGAATAACCGTTCCCTTTCGATCAAGCCGAACAATCTGCTACCTGGAAAGTGGTATGTAATATCTGTACTAATGACGTATAACGGTGTCTACCATGGTCCAGCTTATTACGAGTTCTTGACAAATATGCCACCGCAAGGAGGGACCTGTGACGTCTACCAGTTTAATTTTGGAGCCGTATCTCATACCAGGCTTCTCTCAACGTCCGGTAAATTTAAATTACATGTATAACCTTTCATGAACCAATATCACACAAGACAAAGTAATAGAGAGGAGGCTGAATGTTTGGTCCCTCAACAGTATGAATGTGTTATAGAAAAGAATTATGTTTTAATGCCTGAATGAGGCATTTATCTGCAAATGAAATTTTTTGTCAAACACTGATAAATACATGTGCTACGAAATATACTTTGTCTGCAAAGGTAAAAAAATATAGACGTTTGTACGCAGTAAAAAATGCAATTTCGGCGGCAAACATTGGTTACTTCCATCTATTTTTTATGAGATAAAACATGACGTCACCTTATTTTTTTGAATACGATCCCACATAATCAATGCGTGTTAGTGATCACCTGACATTCCTACAAAACCGTCAAAAACTTCTAACAATATTTTCAGGGTCAAACGAAGGAAATGCCACTTTTTTCTATACATTTGTCCGTCTTCTTTGCTGATGGTTTGTCAACTCTCGCCTTCCTTGATTCAGTGGTGAATTTTTTAAAAGCTTGATGAGATTATAGAAAAAATGAAAAGCCCCTTTTTAAGGTAAATTTATGCTTTGTGAAAAGGGGGCTTTAGTACATTTGCAAAAAGTATCGACCCAGGTTAGCCTGCGCAGTCCGATCAGGCTGACCTTGGTTGAAACTTGCTGCTTTTAGTAATTTTTCTGCATGTCAAGGAGCCAGTGTACCTCATGACACAGTCGGTTGTGCGACAAAATAGATTTTATGGATCGATAATTATGTGCTTGTATCATGGATCACGGAGATGCATTAAGCCCCCTTTCGCCAGAGTATGTCTCACGTTTACAAAGCCATAAAACTAAGACTATATGTTGTCTCTTTCTTTTTACAGAAACGTACTCCACGGTGTTACGCAAGGATGAGTTTAACATTACTTGCTCGTTCTGGTTGGACGAAGGATTTACCGAGAGCACATTTATGGAAAATCAACCCCTTTTCTACAACTTTTACTTTAAATATGGACCTAATGACGTGGATCGACAGATATTATACTTTGATCGTAAGAGTACTTTCAAGGCTCGTTTTCTCCAAAAATCTTTAATTCAGTTCCAAAGGCTTGCCATCTGGTGAGAAAAAAAAATGTCATTTTAGAGGCCACTTAGAGATATACTTAATTAAGGGTCACAGATAGTTATATGCAAAATCGGAACAATAGCATATGAGCCATGCTTTGTGAAAAGGAGGCTAAATGCTTATGCGAAAAGTATCGACCCAGGTCAGCCTGTGCAGTCAGCGCAGGCTGACCTGGACCGAAACTTTTTGCCAATGGTCAATTTTCTGCATGTCCAAGGACCAGATTATTTCATGATTCAGTCGATTGTAAGACAAAATAGACTTTATGGATCCATGATCATGCTTGGTGCATGACGGTGATGCATTTAGGCCCTTTCGCCAGAGCATGGCTCATATCTAACTGTAACTCTTTTCTTTTGTTTATGGCATTGAATGTGACTCGAATTATGCAAAAACATATGTTACCCCTGATGCAAGAATTGCCTTTTCTACATTATGACTGTTTTCTCACAAACTTTGGTATCTTATAAAATGCCTAGAATGGACCTCTCATTACGCTGAAGACAACTATCATTCTTAATTTCAGCCGGCAGTACATCAAACCTGGTGACAGTTAGGATAGGTAATCCAGATACTGGCTATAGCGGAAACCTGGTACTCCGCATTGCGGACATCGTCGGCGATTATACGGAAATTACATACAATCTTATTGTAAGGATTTGTTACTCTTATTAACGATAATCACAAAGATTTAAAGTAAATTTTTGATTGGTTTGCCCAACCACAATATTTCAGTCTATAACGCACGATATGTAAAGGATATTCGTTTCAATATCGGGAAGGGCAAAATTCTTTGCTACCGTTGCCATCGCGACAAGCATCATTTGTAACAAATATATAAAGTTTTTAATCTATTTATGCAGGAAAGCATATTTTATCTTGGAAAGAGTGCTGTTGTCTGCAATTGCTTTAAGGCTGGACAATTTTTCATTTGGTAATGAGCTGATTCTTAAGTCGCAATTGGCGATTTCTATATAGACAGTGTTACATTATGTCACAGTGCACAGAGCTTTAAATGCTTGATCTACGATAATCACAGTTTTGTCATATTTTCTGATAAAACGAATTTTGAGCTTTGAATATTTAGTTCCTTATTTACAGACTTAAAATTCATATTTTACCCATTCTGATATGCAGGCACAAATGTAGGAATCATAAATGATGTGTATCTAACCTCTCGGTCACACATTTTGTTATACATGTATAGACCGTTGATAGAAAAGGAAAATTGCGAAAAGCCATGAGAGCTTTTTAAAGAAAAAAAAAAAAAAAAAACGTAGCCATCTAAATGTGGATTTTATGGACCTGTGATCAAGTTATGACTTGCTTGGTATCATAAATCACAAAGATGCATTAAGCCCCCTTTTGCCAGAGCATGGCTCATAATTATGGAGATATTCAGGAACTAACACAAGTTGGCAATTGAGGTAAAATTTCATTGAACTAGTCTAGAAAAATGTTATTGAACTAACCTCTGGCGAGCTTAATGACATTTATATAGGACGAGTTTGATAAAGTTTTATCTCAAAGCCAAACAATGTCATATTTCAGATTCTTTCTATCACATAACAATATTTCACAAGTAATCGGTCAGAATATGCAAAACCATACATGTACAGGCTGTTTTTTCCATGAGTAAAACCTCGTTTACCTCTCTGAAGGAAGTAAAAACAAGAGCACCCATGCGGGTGCCAATGATCGGCTGTGGATGCTTGATTTTCAGTGACAATTCTAAGTCGTGAAAGGGCATAACTCTGTCAAAAATACTTTAATGGTTACCTGCCCTTGTTATATAGGTTCCCCTTTTGATAACGAACAACTTGTCAAAGTTTGAAGCAAACATCTTAAGTAATAACAGAAATATTATAAAATGTCAAATTTTTCGCACGACGACGACGAAGACGCAAAGGACGACGACGATGCCAGGGCTACGACAATATATCGACGTTTTCTTCGAAAACAGCCGAGCTGAAAATGACGTCAGACTACGTTTATATTACACGTGTGTAAGATATAGAGAATACGTACATAGTGTTGTCGTAGATCAAAAATATCTAACGAGGTTGGGAGAATTGATAATTGTCGAGCCTTGGCGAGACAATTATCAATTCTCACAACCGAGTTAGATATTTTTGATCTACGACAACACTATGTACGTATTCTATTTATCTTTTAACCTATGATTTGTACTCATTGTGAAAAGATGAGAAAAATGTTGCTGACAAATACATTTTAAGAGTTTTAAAAGTTTATTTATGTCGGAACTCCCATTTTAAAATTGCATTACCCATATAGATAGTACTTTATCGTAGTAATTAAACGTCCGAAAATTGCGATTGAGATCGCTTCGGATTATTCTATTTGAGAAGACGCGGTAAACGAGCATTCAAATGACGTCACGGGCAGGAATTACGTAGGCAGATCATCGGAAAGTAGCGCGCGTGCTATGACATCGTTCTTTTTTCGCGGGCTTTCTGTAGTAATCGTTACTGCTTTTGGAATGCATTTCATTCATAAATGGTGATGGGGGCGGAGTCAGTGGAACTTACTGTTCTATAAATATCCGTGGTATATCAAAAATCTATAAATATCCGTGGTATATCAAAAAAAAAGTATCGCATGGGTGTTTTTGCATGGATATCAAGTTAGTTGAAAGATAAAAGAAAATTTGTAATGGGTATAGAGATCTATATCAAGGTACGTTATGTGATAAAATATGGTAAGTTGATTATGCTCTACAGGTTACCCCACCAGCAGGTATAACTACGGCAGACTTTTTACCGCTTGATGACAGCGCTCAGCTAGCCATTCTAAGGGACTTTACTGCATTGTACGAAGAAGATTTAATCAAGGCAAATAGAACCTGGGATTACCGAACACTGAGTCGGAAGATACAAGATGTTACATCTGTGTACAACCAACTGGTAAATTATCTGTCAGCTTTATACGTGTTTCATTTGCCTGTAACTCTTGAAGCGCCAACTGTATAAACTTCTCTTTCGATGGATGAAAATACAGCCCACTGAAATCCAGATATATTTTTATTTTGAAGATATGACAAAATCAGCGGGTGATATAGACCCAAGATCAGACTGCACAAAACCCTTTGAACGTAATACTGTGTTGAATGTAAAAATTTTTAATAGGATGTTGAAGGTAACACGGACAGATTAGTTAGTCTTTCAGTTGGCATCAAAAAGTAGGCAGGCTTACCCTCACCCCGTAAAACCAATGCAAGGACGAATCCAGGGACGATCGTTATCTATTTTTGCAAAAATACAACGTTTTTTACTTTGTATCACTGGGTTGAAAGTAACACTATGTTGAACGTGACATTGTGTTGGACGTAACACTGTGTTGAACGTTTTACTGGGTTGACGTAACACTGAGTTGAACATTACAGTGTGTTGAACGTAACAGTCTGTTGGAAGTTGTACTGTGTTGAAAGCAATAATCTACTGAACGTTACACTGTGTGGAATGGTTTTTTTTTTATTATCTAATAATCATATTACATCTGTGCTTCGAATTTACATTTTAATGTTTCTGCTTAGGAACTGAATTCAACAGCGACTATACTCTTGACACCTGAAGACTTGCTAACGCTCGGCAATCAAAGAGATGAAAACGGAGAGATCCTAAGTTGGAACGAATACTGGAGTCTCATCGTAGAAGTGAAGGAGTCAGAAGCTTCAAAACATCTTATTCAGGTAAAGATAATTGAACAATGCTCTGTGAAAATAGAGTTAAATGTATCTCTGTAATTCATTACACTAAGCAAGTCATCGTATAATCGTGGATCCATAAAATCATTTTTTGTTAATAAATAACCAATGCAAGAGATAAAATGGTCCTTGGACATGCAGAAAATTTACAAATAACAATAAGATTTGACACATGTCAGCCTGCATGGATTGCGCAGGCGGACATGGGTCGATACTTTTTGCCCATGCATTAAAACTTCTTTTCATAGAGCATGACTCACATGTATTATTCTCCTTGTAATGTAGTCTACTGTCTTTTATTCGAACATTGGTTGTTAACCCATATCCAGCTAAACAAGTTAAATAAAACGTTTATTGTTAACCACTATCCTGCTAAATAAGTTAAATAAAACTTTCAAGCCGATAGTAAAAACCCAAATAATGTTATTTCAAGCTTATGTTTTGAAGAAAAATATCTCCTTATCGGACTGTGTAGATCCAATATCAGACTTCACGTTCTGTGCAGTCTGATCTTAATCTACACTGTCCGCAAAAGGTCAGTGAGTCGCGCTTAGCAGCCTAAGGGTTAATATCACACACTTCCAACATGTTTTCTTCCCCACCACAGTTTTCGATCGATTTTGGCTGAAACTTCAACGGAAACCTTCCTACGATTGGAACATAGGCACCAGCACTTTTTATGTTCGGTCAACGATTACGGTTTTTATATATAGTATTTTGAATTCATTATCCCTCGCCACAAACAAACTGACGTTGATACAGTGATAAGGTGATACTCGTTGGCCTTCGACGGTTCTCGTGTTACTTAGAGAACAGGCTTTGTGTTTGACTGCATGGATCTGCCGGCTGATCGAAGTACTCTCTCTACGTAAAAGAAACCAGTGGTCGGGTATGCAGGACAGCAGAATTGGTTTGAGGGTGGGTGAATTAACCCTTGCAGTGCTAATTAAACCAAACAGACATTTGCAGTCTAGAATAGAGACACATAATTATGATTGTAGCTGCATTTCTGTTTTAGCAAAAAAAAAAAGGAAGCGTTGATCCGAGACAGGACCCATTATGAACTTTGACTTTGGTCTTAACGGTACGCAAAAACATCTAGAACTATCGCAGGCTATTGAATACCGCTCCTTACCACCGGTCAGCCTGTTTCTGGACTAAAAGAAGTTCAAAAGACTATAAATCCTGCAACAGTTGACTAATCCGAATGAAAATTGCAGGTGCACAACTTTCCATTGTAGGTAGGCTTCAATTAAAGTTCTGCAGAATTTCTTGCAAACAGTAAGAGTAAAAAAAAAAGGCAGAAAAATATGTTTTAGAATGAAGGGAGAGATGGACAACCTGGTTCCGGTATAATCCTTTTCCTAACATCGTTGTTTGGGTTGCAATTATAATTGTTTCTGGGCACTTTAAGGCTCACAATGTAAATTTCAGTTTGGTGAAAGACTGACCGCAGCATTGTACTATACGGTCAACACGTGGCCAACAAACAAGCGTATGCCATTGGTATCTATAGAGGTGATTAGCAAAGGCTTGTCAGCAACACTTGAGCAGATTGAGTATGCGAATATCACTGCAGCTGTGAGTATATTTTACCACTACCACATAGAACACCTATCAAGGCTGACCTGAGCCGAAACTTTTTGCTATCTGTCAATTTAGTGCCAAGGACCAGTTTACCTTATAATTCGGTCGGTTATTAAACAAAATGGACTTTATGTATCCACGGTCATGTAATGACTTGCTTGGTATCATGCATTAAGCCCCCTTTTGCCAGAGCATGGCTCATATTTACTTTACTTTACTTCACTACACTTTATTTTACTTTACTATACTATACTTTATTTTACTTACATCAATATTCTATGTACAACACCAACAGATTCATGCTGCGTATTCCTCCGACAAGATGGCTGCTGATCTTGTCCTACACACACAGGGTAGAGATTTTCCGCCGACTGAGCAACTTATGTGTGCTATGTCCGGTATGTGCACGATGATTTATAGCTATGGCCCTGTACCAATCAATCCCGTGTTGTAACGATCCTGTAAAATAAGGCCTTTGAAAACAATACGGGAAAAAATAAATATGCTGTTAACCAGCAATTTCTTATTTCCTCGCAGTGGTCAGTACCCCTTTCCATTAACTCTTTCAGCGCTTACTACAAAAACTCGACCTCATTCGACGACGAAGATACAATCCACTGAAACTCAGATTTTTATCTGATATGACTGACTTAACCCTTAGGCTGCTAAGCGCGACTCAGTGACCTTTTTCTGCACAGAACGTGCCGTCTGATCTTGGATCTACTCTGTCCGATATGGAGATATTTTTCCCCCAAAATTAACTTTGAAGTAGCAACGATTTTGTTTTTACTGTCGACTTGAAAGTTTCATTTTAGTTATTTAGCACGAAAAGGGTTATAAACCAGACGATATACATCCAAGGTCAGACTGCACCTTCTGTGCAGTCTGATATCAATCTATGTCGTCCGCAAAAAGCTACGTTTTTGACTTTCGCGCTTAAAGGGATAACTGAGCCTCTTTTAATCCTCGTTTTAAATGCTTTCAGTTGGGACCTGTCTGAAATTTTGGGGGGGTTTTTTGTGTAGTGTTCTTCCTTACAATTCCACAGCCAAAACATTGGTATCTTGAAGACGTTAGATTATGTCAAAATACTGGTAACCTTAATCTTGGATATACAGTATGCATGTATAGTAAATGAACCGAAACTTAGTACCAGATGCGGTGAAAAGCGCACTGTCTAATTACTTTAACCCTTAGGCTGCTAAGCGCGACTCACGGACCTTTTACGGACAGTGTAGATCAAGATCAGACTGCACAGAACGTGAAGATTGATCTTGGATCTACACTGTCCGATGCGGAGATATTTGAAATACTAACATTTTGGTTTTTTACCATCGGCTTGAAGGTTTCATTTAAGTCATTTAGCAAGATAAGTGTTAAGATCCAATGCATTCAGATACATTGTAGATATTGTGAAAAATATACTGATAAAAGAATGTCGCCACTCTTCCGTGTTCCAGCTATGACGTTTTGTTATATTCCGCAGACGTTTTATTTTATATAAAAAAAAAAACTTTGTCTAACCGTTTAATGTAGTGGATAATGACTTTTGCCTCTCTTTTTTCAACTCCGTTATACAGTCAGGTGTAGCATACGGCCAATTTTGTTTTGCCTTTAGTTGCTTCATTAACAAAAGTTTGACTACGATTTTTAACAGAAAAAAAAATTAACAGTCCTTGCTTATTAACTCTTAACCATACAATGAAGAGTTTTAACGCCTCTTGGAAATTAGACTTTTGAAAATATCGTGGGAAAAGGAGAAAATGCTGGTAACCAGCATTTTCTCCTTTTCCCAAGATGTTTTACAACCTTTCAGAAAAAAAAACCTATCATTTGAGTCACATACAATTTGTCGTCTACAAATGCTTTAAAATTTGGGCCGGTCTAAAATTTGTCGTTCAGTAAAAGGTTAATAATGTTACTATTTACCGTTGATAAACGGGAACAGCTACTCTAGGTCCGTTCTCTAGCAACGAACACTAGATTTTGTTCCATATTTCCACATCGAGATGCAAGACAGATTCATCTTTTTATGATATTTTTATCACTTGCATTCACATATGGTTTTTTTTTTTTTTGTTTCAGGAGTATTTGAATTGAATATGTACATCCTCAAATTTCTTCAAACTGTACTGACACCCAATCTTCCAGAAGATCCGACTGTTGACGAAATGAGAAGCTACTTAGAATATATAAAAATATTTGAGGGGGCGGACGATAGTTACAACAAATCTTTGTTAAGTCTGCAGGAACAGACCTTCCTGGCCCAAAAACAACTACAGAAATATCACTTACAAAAATACCTGAAGTCAGAAGCGGTATGTAAACAAAAAAAAAAAAGATGAAAATACATTGACAACAGATAAGAGTTATAGGAGGGATTACGTTGATAAATACGTATTCCTGACAATAGTTCTTAATTACTTTTCATGAATCTTTATACGTTTCTCTGCCATAGGAAGTGTAGATGACTTTCTGTAAAGAGAGACGTGTCAGCTTATTTCAATGTGTCTAAAGCATAGCTCGCGACATGAATATAACCATTTAACTTTTTACCACACAATCCCGACTTTTAACGACCCTGAGGAAGAAGCCTTTTGAAAACATTGTGGGAAAAGGAGAAACTGCTGGTAACCAGCATTTTCTCCTTTTTCCACAATGTTTTCTACCCTACCAGAGATACAACTCATCATTTTAACAACATTAGATTTGTCGTCTGCAAATGCTTTCAGTTTGGTACAGTCCAACATTTTGTCGTTTGGTAAAGAGTTAAACTGTAGTCACTACGAGGAGCAATCTCCGAGCAGAGTTGTCGTTCGTTACTGTCACCATACATCTCTGCAACGGGCTAAATGACAAGAATCTTGTCAAACCGAGGAAAACATATTTTGTTATTGTTTAACTGTTTCATGTGTAACATAATAAAGTAGACAAAGGAAATATGATTCCGGATACATTATATACTGATGGCAAAAAGTTTAGCAAGTTCAGAACGGATTGACTTCTGGGGAAAGGGTAGGTACGAAACCATAAAATCAAATACATTTTCAGATATTTGATTCTTATCACCAGTGACTCGCATCAATGTTATTCCATAATTTTGCGGCGTTTAGTCTCCGGCGTACGTGAAATGAACTAGGGGGCAGGCGTAAAAATTCGGACACGGCTCAATACCTAGTATGCCCATCATTCGCAGCCAAGACTGCCAGACAACGACGTCTCATGCTGCAAATCAGTTTTCTAATGACCTGCAATGGGATCCTGACCCATTCAGCTTGCAAGGCACGTTCAAGATCATGGATGTTGTTGACATCATGGCGCTCTCTCACCTGACGACCTAAGTGGTCCCATATAAGTGCTCAATGGGAGAGAGATCCGGTGATCTTGAAGGCCACTGCAACACACTGACGTTATGGATGCGTAAAATGTTCTGGGTATGCCTCACAGTGAGTGGACGGGCATTATCATGTTGGAAAATCCCAACGTTATGTTGTTGCAAATACGGTACAACAACAGGCTCGATGATTCTGTAACTGGATGGGTTCGGGGTTTTAGTCCGCACCTGTCTATTTTTAGGAAGCCGAATCGATCACGTGACCTGAATATAAATCGGCTGTTTTTGCGTCTTTGTCAGTCTGTTGAAATGGAAGTTTTCCATTGATGTTGAAACTAAATATTTGTTGATATCACTACAATAAAGAGTCGGTATGTAATGGGTTTCAATCATTATCATCTTCATGTATCTTCCGATTGTTTCGATTGTGTTTTCGGTTGTGATCTTGTTGGTTTTACTTTATTTTCCTTCTGTCACATTTTCCCGCGAACCCGCCAAATTTCAAAGACCCTTTAAATCCATCTTCTTTAACTAACTCCTTACCGTTCGTTATCATTTGTTTTGCAGGAATGATTGATTGGTAGATTGTAGAGAGATAGAGAACAATTACTTAGTTGAGCAGAAATACATCTATTCACATTGTTTAGTAAGTATTAGAAATGTATTCCTTTGTATTGTTGTTTGATCCGGAGCTGCGTAGTTGATATTGATATTGTATTTTACCGTTTTTTAATAATCAAATTGAACATGTATTTGTATGATGTTTCTGTAGTAAGAGCAGTTTATTATATCATTATTATTTGTTATTGTCAAAGAACTACTGCCACATTGTTTTCTTAATTGTGTATTTTCAGGATGTAACAAAAAGAACTACTGGAAGATATATACTACAGAATATAGAATCTACTACTAACGTTACTGTCTTCCCGTCTTATTTTACGGCCCAAAATGACATTAAGTGTAATGACGACCTAGACGTACCCACGCGCCCCCATTTGAAAACATAAACATTATTCTTATCAAGAAGAAAGGGGGGTCACAAATGGCGCCCAACGTGTTTTACGCAGTCATCTTGGACCAGTGATAGATCTACTCCACATTTTACAGTTGGACTTCATAACATGTGACCTGGGATTACCCACAACATTTACAGATTTTTTTCCTTCAAAGGTCTTTACCAAAGTGTGCACAAACAGTTACTTTCATCGTTGGATTTCGTCGTGTCTGTGCTCTACTTAGTAAACAGTGTTAAGTGTTAGTTTTTATAGTGATAAGTATTTAATTAGGATTTAGTATGGATTATTTGTAAGTACATATTTTATCATTCATTTTTTCAGCAACCCTCACTTTTTTTGAGGACCTCATACTTTGATTTGTGTTATTTCTGAGAGAAAAGGACATTATTTTTGAGAGAAAGTGATATTTTTGTTCGAAAGCTTATTACGCTTTTCGTCTGCTATCTTTCTGCTTTACTAACCAGTAACTTTCTTCTCTCAGAGTTATCCTTCTTGACATACCAAACCCTTTTCGTCCCTTTACCTATAAAAAGTACATAAATCAAAAGTCGCAAAAGTCATTGCAATTGCCAGTTTTACTATATATCTAAGTCTATTTATACAGTTTAAATCCACTTTTCACGTTATCAGTTGTCCGTTCAGTATTTGCAAAGAAAGGACTGTTCCGTACTTTGTTTACGCTTGCAGAAAAATTTGACCTTTGAACCCTGAATATTTAACAGCCATCTCGTGACATTACACTGTTCGATTCTCAATTTTCATTGGTCAGTTTTGTTTGTTGATTTTTTTCATTGGTCATTTGGTCAGTTGTTTATATCATACCCGTATATTCGTTCTTTGGTGTCTTTTGATTGGTTTATTCAATTTTGCCCCTGTTTTGAATTAACGGTATCACCAGTTCATACTTCAGTTACTTTGATTTTTTTCGGGATTCCCTCGAGTGACCAGCTCAGCGCTCATTGGACAACAGATTTCCCTCCATATGACATCAGAGACAACAAGCGAGACGACTGGCTAAAAGAAGAAGTAATTTAAATACAGCGTTACCTAGAAACATTGTAACAAAGTGACAAATTATCTACTGTAATACATATTCTGTATTTTGTTTTCGTGTTTTCATTTTCAAATAGAATTAGTTAAACTTTGATTGATAATCATAGAGTATATTATTGCTTATATTGTGTTTAATCATTCTACATGTTGTGTTGACTCATTTACTATACTATTACTTGTTTATACGATAGTAGCTACTTACTCCCTTCCGATCTTAGCCCCTATGATAAAAGTTCAACTTACCTGACTACGTGTGCTGCTGTTATCAAAAAGTGATTGAAAAAAAAAAAAAACCAGCTGGGATTTTGTTCTTGAAGGATTTCTGGATTTCTAGAAACATACTTACCGGTTAGTGACTAGAACGCAAGGAGCAGTGTTTGTTAAAAAGCATCGACTGCTTATAAGTGAAAATAGTGAAGCTCTACTAGACCGAAACATTGCAATTGGTGCTTAAAACTGCAGAAGGAGGATGTTAATTTAAGAGCGGAATACTAGTTAGCATCATCGCTGCTGAAACAAGTGATCTTAGTGTAAAAATCAGTCATTGCCTATACTTGAACAGCAGAATACAGAACAGCGGGAAACACAAATTCTCTTCGTCCTTCAAACACTGTGAAAGAAGGAGAATAATATTATGAGAAAATAGAATAGCACTTCTCGACAACAAAGGATTAACAGTGTTAACAAATACAACGGCTGTAATTATTCATCGAGAAGGATTGGTACCAACAACACCTAACAGTTTTGAATATACAGGGTGTTTTCGAAAAAATTGTGCCGTACAACTTATAAAGTTGAAATTTACAGCCTGTGTTTAGCAAGATTGCTAACTTGCGTAACACTATATGAAAGTATAAAACAGTATGAAGAACTGACTACAGTGTGTGTTCAAAAGTGTTGCACCATTAGCTAAGGATAGAAGACACATATCAAGTTTGAGGATTTGTGTACAGCACGTATACAAAAGTGTCGTGACAGATACTTACCCATAATACAGAGCGTGAGATTTCTAATACAGACAGTGCTCAAAAGTTTTACACCATATTTATTATTATAAAAAGACACTAATTAAAGAGTGACATCAAATTACAAGGATATACATATAATTGATAAACAGTAACACATTAAATCAGCCATTTACTTACAAACGACACGAACAGAAAGTGAGAAATAGAACAAAACTACAACAGAATAGAATAAGACAATGGATAGAAAGGAGGAAGAAAAATTAGAAATGGCTACGGGAGGAATATCGGAGGAGGAAGAAAAATTATTACAAGCTCTTCATCTGTTAGGCATCAAACCAAGATTAGGATCAGTTGAGGACATCACAAAGCTTTTACACGCTTTCAGTGAAAATCATGAAGAGCATGAAGAACATATTGATCCCTCTACAAAGTATGGAGCTTATAATTATCCCAAATTATCAGTGTTTTATGGAGAAGAAGGGAAAGGAGAGATCACTTGGGAAACATTTAGATACGAAATAGAAGCTCTACTTTGTGACAAAGTATTTAAGGAGGAACAAATACTATTGGGAATTCGGAGAGCTTGCAAAGGCAAGGCTAGTGACAAGATCAAACATCTTGGACCACACATTAGCGTCATAGATATCATAGAAAAGTTTGACAGTGACTATGGATCGGTTGAATCCAGAGAAAGCATCATGAGGAAATTTTATGGCTGTCAACAAAATCCAAAGGAGAGTGTTGCTTCATATGCATCTAGACTGGAGGAGTTATTTGACCAGGCAGTAGTGTTAAAAGCCATTCGGAGATCAGATACTGTCATTCTAAAGGAGGTGTTACATGCTGGCCTGAATAGAGACTTGAAACATCTGTCTATTTATCATTGTGAAAAGATAAAAGACTACGATGAATTTAAGAAGGAACTTAGGAAATTGGAGTCGAGTTTGAAAGATTCAGATCACAGTGAAGCTAGTGTTTGCAAAGCAGCAACTCCTTCATCTGAGATAACAGAAATAAAACAGTTGTTGACAAAATTAAACGAAAGGATTGAAAAGCTGGAGAATAGTCAAAAAGAAAAAGAACAAATCCAGCAAAACTTTTACAGAGGAAGAGGTAGAGGATATAGAGGATACAGAGGCAGAGGTCAAGGATATAGAGGACGAGGACATTATAGTCAACAACAACGACCTCTTGCCAACCAAACATTCCAACCAACATGCTTTTTATGCAATAATAAAGGACATATACAAAGGAATTACCCCTCACTGAACAGACAAAACAACATTACTTGCTACAAATGCAATAAACAGGGACATAAACAAGCAAACTGCCCAAACTAATAAATGCTTATGCTGCGGGATCGAACATAAGCATGGATTCCAGAGATCCCAAATTAGTTGGAGAACCAAACGAGGCAGAATTAGACATAAATGGCATAAAAACAAAGGCATTGTTGGACACGGGAAGCTGCGTCAGCGTTATATCAAAATCTTTTGTAAAAGAAAACCTTCCTCAAGCGACTCTTCAAAAGATAGAGAGAATTTTAAACATTGAATGCGCTGATGGAAATCAACTACCATATCTAGGATATATTGAAGCCGACATAAAGATACCATATGGAGTCCCTGGATCGCACGAAAAGAGATGTTTACTACTTGTTGTTCCAGAAACAGTTTACTCGAAGCGAATACCAATTATACTTGGAACCAACATATTACAAGAATATATGAGTGACTGTAAACAAGAATTTGGACAACAATTTCTACAGAAAGCCAAACTTTACACGCCATGGTATCTGAGCTTCAGAGCTATCACAGTTAGAGAAAAAGAGATGAAGAAGATGAATAATAGAATAGCGGTAGTAAAAAGTGCAGAAAAGGAAAAGATTATACTGAGGCCAAATGAAAGCAAAGAGATCAAGGGTTACACGGACAAAGAACTTAACCATCCCAGCACACTGGCAATAACCCACGAGACTGAGGATAGTGGCATACCTTCATATGTAGATATAACTCCTGCTCTAGTGCAATTCGAGAAAGGAAAAAGAAAGGAACTGGTAGTAACTTTGTCAAATCTTACAACAATGACAGTGACAATTTCACCAAAGGCTTGTTTATGCGAACTGCAGCCGGTCACAATTGCCGAGGAAATAGATGACGATATCACAAATGTTACTGAACCAGACATCATGAAACTTCTCACAATAGATAAAAATAATCTACTTCCTAAAGAAGAGAAAGAGTTATTGAAAGATCTTCTTACGAAACATAGTGACATACTCTCAACAAGTGACGACGATATAGGTCATTGTGACATGATTAAACATCGAATAGATCTCATGGAAGGAAAGGAAACGCCATTCAAGGAAAAGCATCGCAGAATACCACCGATGATGATCGATGAAGTCTGAAACCATCTGGAACAATTATTATCCGCTGGAATAATTAAAAAGTCAAAGTCTCCATGGGCGAGCAATGTTGTATTAGTGCGGAAAAAGAATGGATCTCTTAGGATGTGTGTAGACTACAGGAATTTAAACTCCAGAACAGTGAAAGGTTACTATGCTCTTCCGAGAATCGAAGAAATATTCGACGTGTTAAAAGGAAGTAAGTACTTCAGCACGATCGATATGAAATCTGGATATCACCAGATAGAAATAGAAGAGTCACACAAAGAGAGAACTGCGTTTACCGTAGGTCCACTTGGATTCTATGAGTATAACCGGATGCCTTTCGGTCTTTCATATTCGCCAGCGACGTACCAGCGACTTATGGAAGAATGCCTCGGTGATTATAACATGACAATTTGCGTCATCTACCTTGACGACTTAATTGTTTTTGCGGACACCTTTCAAGAGCATCTCCATCGTTTGGACCTTGTCTTAACACGACTGAAACAGTGCAATTTAAAATTGTCGCCGGAAAAATGTACCTTTATTCAAGAAAAGGTTGGCTTCTTGGGACATGTCGTAAGTGCAGATGGAATAGAGACAGACCCCGAAAAAATCGACAAAATAAAGAAATGGCCACCTCCTTCAAATGCGGATGAACTGCGATCTTTCCTAGCATTTGCTGGATATTATAGAAGATTTATAAAGGACTTCAGTAAAATCACTCGACCTTTAGCAGATCTTTTACCACCGACTATGACAAAGAAAAACAACAAGAAGACACATCAGTGGATATGGTCAGACAGAGAACAAGAGATATTTGAAAAACTGAAAGTGATACTGTCATCTCCACCGATTCTGGCATATCCTGATTTCAGTCTGCCATTCGAGCTTCATACAGACGCATCAAGAAAAGGTCTTGGAGCAGTACTGTATCAGACACAAGAAAATCAGAAAAAAGTGATAGCTTATGCCAGCCGATCTTTGACAAAGACGGAAAAGAATTATAGCGCATTTAAGCTGGAGTTCCTTGCGCTAAAGTGGGCAGTCACAGAGAAGTTTGCAGACTACCTCACTCTGAATCACTTTATAGTCTTAACAGACAACAACCCGTTAACCTACATTCTTACATCAGCGAAACTAGATGCAACGGGACATCGATGGGCCTCGGCTCTAGGAGAATTCACTTTCGACATCTACTACAGGCCAGGTATGAGAAACGTAGATGCAGATTCCATGAGCAGGTATCCATCAGAAAAGAGTGAGACAAATAACGACGAAGAATGCGTCAAAATAGATGACAAAACAGTAAAGACGATATGTTCCTCCATTACTCCACCACCATTAATAGAGACCCTCCCGGCTTTTAACATAAACATAGTAGACGCGACAGAAATACCAGGACAATCACTTGCTCAAAGAGAAGTTAGAGAAGTAAGACGAGCACAGAGAGAAGATGCACTCATCGATAGATGGAGAATAGCAGTGATTGACAAAAGAGTACCAACGAATGTATATGGAAAGGAAGATTTGACAATGAAGAAGCAATACAAGAACTTTAAGATGAGAAGAGGAATACTTTTTAGAACGGTTAAAGATGAAGACAGAGAAATAGATCAACTTGTCCTACCATCAAAGTACCGAAAAGAGACACTGCAAGGTTTACACAACGATGTCGGCCATCCTGGAAAAGAGCGTACACTCAAGCTACTTCGTGAAAGATTTTACTGGCCTGGAATGTCAGCTGATGTAGAAAAATGGGTGAATAAATGTGATCGTTGTCTCAGAAGAAAGTCTTCGACAAACGAAAGAGCACCGCTCGTCAACGTACACACCACCTATCCGCTAGAACTAGTCTGTTTTGATTACCTCACGCTAGAACCATCCAAAGGAGGAATAACGAACATTTTAGTCATCACAGACCATTTCACGAAGTACGCTCTAGCCATACCAACCAGGAACCAAACGGCAAAAACAACAGCAGAGGCATTTTTCAACAATTTCATAGTTCATTATGGGATTCCAGCCACACTACATTCGGATCAAGGAGCAAATTTCGAAAGTGAAATCATAAAAGAACTCTGTAAAATCACAAACATCAAAAAGTCTCATACGACACCATACCACCCTCAGGGAAACGCTGGACCTGAAAGATTTAATAGGACGCTCCTAGATATGTTGGGAACACTCGAAAACGAACAAAAGGAAAACTGGAAAAAGTACATCAGTTCATTGGTTTTCTATTACAACAGCACGCCTCATGAAACAACAAAAATATCACCGCACGAACTAATGTTTGGCAGAAGACCAAAACTACCAATAGATGTACAGTACGAACCAGTGACAGAGCCGTCAAATCTAACCACAAAAGATTATCTCAACGAATTGAAAGACAGAATGGACAAGACGAAAGAAATAGTTGAGAAACATACAGGAAGGGCCAAAGACAAAAATAAGAAGTTCTATGATAGAAAAGCCAAAGCAGTGCAGATATCTGTAGGAGATACAGTATTAGTGAAAAGAGTTGCTTTTGATGGAAAGCACAAAATAGCGGACAAGTTTGAAAAAGAAACATATAAGGTGATAGAACAACCTAGACCAGAGATTCCTGTGTTTAAAGTAAAGTCAGAGAGCGGAAAAGAGAAGACCCTACACAGAAACCTTCTTTTCAAAGTTGAAGAAGAAGAAAATGATGAAGAATTAGATGAGGACAGAGATGATAAAAACATCGATGCATCGGAAGTGAGAGACCATGACGTCATGGAGAAAGAGGTTGGAATGAATGAAGGAACTGGATTTGTAAGAAATACAGACAGAGATGGGGACGCCTATCTTCCTTCAGCTTATCCAAGCGCAGATGGAGAAGTAACAAAGAGAGAAAAAGGAGTAGAAGTTCAGGTAGAGGAAGAAGAAGATGATTCAGAGGAAGAATCTGACATCGTGTTGATAGAACAACGCAGACACAAAACTCCGAGAAGCAATACAGTTTCTAGTGGAAGAGAAATTGAAGAGCAGAGAAGTAGGGAAATAAGGACCGCTGAAGCAGAGTCAGAGCTCGACCAGAGGAAAGAAGAAGCTAGAGAGCGAAACATAACAGTGCAGGAAAATCAGGAATCGAGAAGTTCAGAGGAAAGACAATTTGAAGAGAGAGTAAAAGATAGTCAAGATGAAAGATATGATATTGAAGAACAGGAGAGACAAACTAGAACAACGAGAGACACTTCCGACATAAATACAAGGAAAGACGACAACGACAAAGACAGAGAGAATGTTGATAATCCTCCGGTACCAGTGCCAAGACGATCGACAAGAGAAAAAAGACCTCCAGACAGATACGGAGACGTAGTTACTTACCAGATGGTTCGACCTGTAGATAGCAGAGTCACAAAACTAGATAGTTTGATCAAATCCGGAGTGTTCTTTGATTTAGACCAGGAGGCAATGAATATCGTCTTGAGTGCTGTTATAAAGTGATTTTTTTATGTAGACCTACGCGTTTTTTAGTTTTTTTTTTTTTTTTTTTTACTGTTTAATGCTACTATGCAGATCTGTTTAATAATACACAGTTTTTCCTTTCAGAGAGTACAAGGATTTGACGTAGTTAAATCCATGTCTAAAATGCGTAAACGCATTTCGGAAAGAGGAGGAGAGAATTGTACAGACGAAGATTGTGAAGTTACTTGTGTTTAGTTTTATCATTTGTATTTGCACGAGACCGTTTCATTGGATGATTCTGTATTGCTTTCACGCAAAGTTTGTTGTGATTTTTTTGCTTTTGCTACGTTGTAAATGACGGGTCGTCATTTCGGAAGGATGGGGAGTATGTAACTGGATGGGTTTGGGGTTTTAGTCCGCACCTGTCTATTTTTAGGAAGCCGAATCGATCACGTGACCTGAATATAAATCGGCTGTTTTTGCGTCTTTGTCAGTCTGTTGAAATGGAAGTTTTCCATTGATGTTGAAACTAAATATTTGTTGATATCACTACAATAAAGAGTCGGTATGTAATGGGTTTCAATCATTATCATCTTCATGTATCTTCCGATTGTTTCGATTGTGTTTTCGGTTGTGAT
The DNA here is from genome assembly GCA_945859785.2 of Tridacna gigas. Classification (NCBI taxonomy): domain Eukaryota; kingdom Metazoa; phylum Mollusca; class Bivalvia; order Cardiida; family Cardiidae; genus Tridacna; species Tridacna gigas. Next base: position 28,680,917 of record OX244030.2, read on the forward strand.
CTTGTTGGTTTTACTTTATTTTCCTTCTGTCACATTTTCCCGCGAACCCGCCAAATTTCAAAGACCCTTTAAATCCATCTTCTTTAACTAACTCCTTACCGTTCGTTATCATTTGTTTTGCAGGAATGATTGATTGGTAGATTGTAGAGAGATAGAGAACAATTACTTAGTTGAGCAGAAATACATCTATTCACATTATTTAGTAAGTATTAGAAATGTATTCCTTTGTATTGTTGTTTGATCCGGAGCTGCGTAGTTAATATTGATATTGTATTTTACCGTTTTTTAATAATCAAATTGAACATGTATTTGTATGATGTTTCTGTAGTAAGAGCAGTTTATTATATCATTATTATTTGTTATTGTCAAAGAACTACTGCCACATTGTTTTCTTAATTGTGTATTTTCAGGATGTAACAAAAAGAACTACTGAAAGATATATACTACAGAATATAGAATCTACTACTAACGTTACTGTCTTCCCGTCTTATTTTACGGCCCAAAATGACATTAAGTGTAATGACGACCTAGACGAACCCACGCGCCCCCATTTGAAAACATAAACATTATTCTTATCAAGAAGAAAGGGGGGGTCACAGTACCTTTGAGCAGTGAGATTACCAGGCACTATGACGAGATCTGTCTTCCCATCATGATGTATGCCCGCCCAAACCATCACGCTACCACCCCCATAACGGTCACGTTCGACGACATTATCTTGGTCCAGCCTCTCCCCTCGTCTCCTCCAAGTTCGAACCCTACCATCAGCAAATGATACGTTAAACCTGGATTCGTCCGAAAACAGAATGTTGCGCCATTGCCTGCGAGTCCAGCCCTGATGAATCCTGGCCCATTGGCGTCTTGTTTCACGGTGTCGCAACGTCAGCGGAATGCCAACGTAGGGACGGCACGCTTTCAATCGAGCGGCGTGTAGCCTATTCCTGACCGTCCTGTCGCAAACTCTTGTGCCAGTAGCATTCCTCAGCAAACGACCCAACTTTCGACTAGAAAGAAATCTATTGCGTCGAGATGAAGTCGTGAGAAAACGGTCTTCCCGCGGCGTGGTTTTACGCGGTCTGCCTGATCTGGGTCGGTCCGCGACGTTCCCAGTTTGCTGAAATCTGTTCAGCAGTCGACTTATTGTCGATTCGTGGCGTTGGAAATGCCGAGCAACGTCTCTTGCCGACATGCCAGCGGTAAGCATATCGATGGCTCTCTCACGTTGCTAAAACGTCATTCCAGGCCAACGTCCCATCATTGATTTTCAAAGATTTTTTTCCAGTTTTTGTGCTTACGATAAGAAAGCTCTCGAACTGTGTACTGTGTGACCCGCGGAGGATCATCCGTTTTGCTGTGCACATACTGCACGTGATTTTCGTGAGAGTTAAGATTTACGATTACATAATGGCGTAGTGTACAAAAACAAGTGAAATCATGCTGTCAATGGATGGGCACAATTGTTCAATATGGAAACGTTTTAGTGACATTGATTTATAGACGAAAACCAAAGGAGTAAAAAACTTGCTAAACTTTTTTCTCTCAGTATAGGTGCATTCAAACTGATGAATTTACCTGTATACAATGGAACTATTTTTTCAAGCTGCTTTACTGATCAGAATCTTACGCCAATTGTAAGAAAAAATGGCTGCGTCCATGAATGATGACAATTTAAACAAAATTAAAAATCAGGTTATCGTCCTTTAAAAGACATTTAAGCTTTTCAGAAAATCCCTCTTTTTCACATTTCCTACCACTAAGTCTGATTGGACGTATGCTGTTTGAACAGCACACAAAACAATCGATTGGTCTTTCTTTCACCGGCATTTGTGTCGCCATTTCGAGTTATGGTCAAGTGACGAAAATATCACGTGATGACGGACTACTTTCTGAGCCAACTACAGAGGTAAATGGGAATGATCCGTTGTGCAAGAGAGTGTACGAGGAGGTTATTTAAAACAGTATGAACCATGCTCTAGCAAAAGGGCTGTAATACATCTCTGTGATGCATGATACCAAGCAAGTCGTCACAAAATTATGGACCCATCAAATCCATTTTATCTAACAACTGGCTGAACCTGGAGGTAGAATGGTCCTTTAACATGCAGAAAGTTTAACAACAGCGAAAGGTTCGATCCAGGTCAGCCTGCGCGGAGTGCGCAGGTTGGCCTGGGTCGATACTTTCTACAGATGCATTAAACCCTCTTTTCACAGGGCATGGCTCATTAACGTTTGTCGGATAGGAAGGTAGAACTATTCTTTCGTTTGATAAGTTTTCCCTGTTTGTTTAGATATAAATTTGCAAAATAACGATAAGATATTTCTGTTACAAATACGTGAGGGCTATTTTAGTAAAATCGAATAAAATACTGGCAACTTGAGCGTCTGTTACAAATCTAAAGTATTACAAATGTGTTTAACAAATCTGAAGTATTTTGTCTTCACTAACTAAGTCAAAGTTGTCTTTATATGAACATTTTTTGCAGTCTAAAACAGCGTTGCCCAAAATCACGACCTCCCTAAAAAATATTGCCAGTGTACTCAAAAGCATGTCCACACTAGGCCGGCAAGAACTGAGACTGGAAAATGACTTCATCTATCTATCGGTGGAGAAGGCAAGAAAGTTTGAGCTTCAGCACACAGATATAGTTAGACCACGAGCTATAATGCAAGTCGGCAATCTGTCAGAGCATAATCCGGGTAAATGCAATGCAAGTGAAGTGTCCATTGCGGTATGTACTTTTTTATTTCTACTTTTTGAATTGTATCAACTAACAGCTTATGAATGTGCTGAACAATGACTGAACTTTATCATCCCTATCGTCGGTTTCATCATTTGTTGACATTAACCATTCTAATCTTGATTTTAAATGCCTCCAGGAATTTACTTAGGACTGACTGACTGACTCTCTCTCTCTAAATTAATTGACGTTTTCAGGAGTCCCTTTTGATGTTTATGCTTAACAAGGATATGCATTACTGCTAAATTTGATGCTTTAAATTTATGCATAATCTCCTTTAAGCCTGAAGAGGGACATATTCATAATATACTCCCTAAGAAATATGTAGCCTTACCGTTAAGCAAGAAACCTAGAAATATTTACGCTCTCGGATGTGTATGGTAACTATTGGCAGTGAAAGAGTTAATGAAATCTCAATATCTAGGTTGTATGTTCATTTCATTCTAATAGTACTCTGATGGTAAGAAGAAGTATGTAGAAGATTTTGATTCTGTCTGTTACCATGACAATGCAAGAGACTTTCATTTCTATTGCAGACAACCATTTTTAAATCCAATCCATATTTCTGGGGAACATTTGCTGACAGAATCACATCAAACGTTTCTACATTTACACTAGATACTGTCACAATTCTAGACCCAACTGTCACGTTCCGGTTACAGAACTATATCACCGCACCTTGCAAGTACGTATTAATAGGCATTTTTAATTCTATACAAGACCCTCCGCGTGCCAAAATAAGTTGACTTGGCGGACAGAATGTAGATGGCACCACCATCGAACTGGAATTTTTCATGTAAGCATGATCTGAGGTACACACAGTCCCAAAAAGGAAACTAAAAATATGGGCCAGGCTCTGTAAAAAGGGAGATTAAATGCATGTCCGTGATGCAATATACCAAGCAAGTCATCACATAATTACGGATTAATAAAATCCATTTTGTCTAAAAATCGACAGGATGTTAAGGTAGAATTGTCCTTGGACATGCAGAAAATTGACCTATAGTAAATAGTTTCGACCCATGTCAGCCTGCGCGGATTGCACAGGCTGATATGGATCGATACTTTTTGCAGATGCATTAAGCCCCTTTTCACAGAGCATGGCTCGTATCCAAAGCAAGAAATGAAAAAGTTACGACTATCGTCAAGGACTTGGAACATTTCCCATGGTTTAACCTTTATAGTGCCGAACACGGCTTTTTCCGTTGCTTTGGTGGATGGAGTAGATCCCAGCTAAGACTTCACAGTACATGAAGTCTGATCTTGGATCTACAGTTTCTGTGACTTTGACTTATACTGTGATAAAAACCGTCTTGAAATTTTAATATCCGCATCATTTGTACCGACTAAGAGTGTCCATTTCATCTATTTAGCACTGTTTGGATTAACATTTTTATAAATAATTGCGCGTAGGTCGTATATAGTACATACATGTATATGTTGGAAAAATTATAGCGATGTGACCCCAGTATACGATGAAGCAGACGAGAACAAAATGATCTATATCCTGTTTAATCGACGATACCAGGATGACGATATGCTGCTATTCATCAGACCGGAAGCCAGTGAGTTGGTAGGTATAGAAACAACCCGTTTCACAATCAACATCCGTATAGTATCGGTGGCACATTGCAAAATAAAGACCACTTATAAGCTATGCTCTGTGAAGGGAGGGATTAATGCATTTGCAAAAAGTATTGGCCCATGTCAGCCTGCGCGGACTGCGCAGGCTGACATTGGTCAAACATTTTGCCATTGGTCAACTATCTGCCTGGCTATTCTACCTCATGATTTAGTCGTTTACTAGGAAAAAAAATGGATTTTTATGGATTCATGATTATGTGGTGACTTGTGTGGTATAATGCTTCATGGGGATGCACTTAACCCTTTTTTGCCAGAGCATGGCTCTTGCATGATATTAGACAGCAAAAATAGCAATGATATTTTCAGGCATCGTACCTAACAGTCCAAGAAATTAAACCACTGTACAGGCTTTTTCAGACAGGATGTCACAATTGTATATTTCCAAGATCAGAGAGCACGTTCTATGCAATCTGACTTGGTTCATTAAAGTCCACAAACGCAACAGGATTTACTCTTTCCGTGCAAAAAATTAATTTGATTGAAGATATGTAGGTGAATATACCCCACAATTTGACAAAATACAGTCTGGCTTAATACTCAGCCGTTATTATTGGTATTATATAGCAAATTATTACAAATACAAAAAAAATCCTACAAAACTCTGTAGGAAACAAAAACATACGATTGACCTTTTACCACACAATCCCAATTTTAACAACCCTGATGGAAGAGCCCTTTGAAAACATTCTGGGAACAGGACAAAATGCTGGTAACCAGCATTTTCTCCTTTTCCCACAATGTTTTCTACCCTTTCAGACACAAATTTAACGATTTGTGCTGCACTTTATTTGTCGTCTGCTGATGCTTCGAATTTGGACCAGTCTAAAATTTTGTCGTTTGTTAAAGAGTAAAAAAGGAACGAGAACATTATGTAGAAAAGAACTGTTGCTCGCTGTTGTGCTGTAATACAAGCGGTATGTGTACAGTAATATTCTGTTCGTTTCAGACATACGAAGTTTATTTCAAAGAAGGACAGAAGCCCGATCTTGAAGAAGAAAGTTACACATTCAAAACACAAATACACACAAACATGTGGACACAGGAAGACGGTTATAAACTGCTGGTTAAGTCTGACGAGTTCTCTGCTACAGGACAAATCTGGATTGCTTTGCGGCCAATATTGGGTATAAAGTTACTTTAACGTGAACATTTGCTTTTGCAGGAAGTACAAGTTTTGAAAAAAGGCATCTTAATTACTGGTTTATTTACAATGCCCATTTACAACAGAATGAGATAATACTTAACACTTAAGCTGCTGAATAAATGAAACTCAAATTTTTACTCAATACTAAAAGCCCAAACATTGCGGTTTCAAAGTTGATTTCACCGGAAAGAAAACACCGTATCGGACAGTGTAGATCAAAGATCAAACTGCACGTTCTGTGCAGTTTGATCTTGATCTACACTGTCCGCAAAAGGTCAGTGGGTCGCGATTAGCAGCTTAAGGGTTAACCGTGCCTGGTTTCGTCGATCATTCTTTTTTCTGCCAGGTATGCAAAAATACTTTCAACCCTCAGAACGTTTTCGGGGGTTATTGTGGGCAAGAAAGTATGGGAAATTGTTTGACTAAATGCCCTGTTATTCCTGGATTGTCTGACCGACTACACACTACCAAGCTAGTCATTATATAATTATGGATCCATAAAATCTTTTGTATAACAACCAACTGAATCATGCGGTAGACTGGTCTTTGCCATGCAGAAAATTGACCAATCACAAAAAGTTTCAACCCAGATAAGCCATCGAAGACTGTGTAGGCTGACCTTGCTTGACACTTTTTGCAAATGCATTAAACCGCCTTTTCAAAGGGCATGTCTCATTTTTAAATCAGTGCCATCTTTGATCATGGCGTTTATTTCTATTTTTATGAATAACAGGAGAAAATAACGATGAATCTGTGCTACAGAAGAAATTTTGTGCGAAGGTGACCAGTGTTAACTGTGTAGTATGGAAACAGGGCGTAGACGGAGAATACAGCTGGAATCGATACATGTGCGAGGTTGTCCTGCTTCTGTTTCTCTTCTCATTCATATTGTAAATCTTATCAAAATCCTGCATGACTTAGTGGGTAACACGAGAGATGTGTATGTTATTTAATGGCTCTGTTGATTTTTTTTTTGAAGTTTCATGTTCTGCTGTCACATTTAGCCCTTGCCATGTGATATCTTAACTCGAGGTTGCTCATATGCATTCTTGCATAGCAGTAGATAAGGTGTTTTGATAAGAATTATCTGTAGAGAATAAAGATATTAAATACATCTATTTAATTGTTGAAGTTCAATCATTATTCACAATGTGTAGAATGCAGAAAGCACCGTTATTTATCGTGTCAAATATTCACACGCAAAATATTCAACACATTTAACGAAAGAACTGTTTCTACCGATTAAATCGAACAAATTAACCGTTTACCAAGGTTTTGAACTGATCCAAATTGAGAGAATTTGCAGATGACAAATTAAATGTAACTCAAAATATATATATTTTTTAATACAGTAGAAAACATAGTTAAAAATGATAAAATGTTGATTACCAGCATTTTCTCATTTTCCCACAATATTTTCAAAAGCCTTCTTCTTCGGGGTGGTTAAAAGTCGGGATTACGCGGTAAAGGAGTTATACATTTTCTTAAATACACTTAAATACTACAGTTTGCAGGATAAGCCACTTACGATGTTTTCTATCCTTTCATAGACAAATATTTCCATTTGAGCCACAATTAGTTTGTCGTCTGCAGATACTTTGAATTTGGACCAGTCTACCTTTTTTTGAATACACTTAAATACTACAAGGCAGTGGCTATGCTGGATAAACCACTTAGGTATAACGATTGGAGGACATTTCTAGGCCAAGGCGGCTTTCCCTATCGATTTCAGATATATACATTAAACTTTTACCACATAATCCCGAATTTTCACAACACTGAGGAAGACGGCATAGTTTGAAAACATTGTGGAAAAATGCGAAAATTCCGGTAAAAAGCATTTTTCCGTTTCCTAAAATCTTTTCTATCATCTCTGAGACAAATATTTTCATTATAGCCTGATTTAGTTTGTCGTCTGCAGATGCTTTGAATTTGGACCATTCTACCTTTTTGTCGATTGGTAAAGAGATAAGGAGACACAATGACTATATCACCGTATTGGTGCTTTTTCTACAGGTATCGGAGCTAAGTTCACGAAGCGAAACAGTGTGTGTCTGTCAAAATCCCTCAGATGTGTCATCTATTACAATTGGGACAACATTCTACGTTCCAAAGAGTAAAGTTGACTTTCAGAGAGAGGTGGACTCAACACTTGCCCACAGTATGCAGACTGTTTACATAATGATATATGCAACGGTGGGGACGTATGTTTTATTGCTGATCTTGTTGTGGAGAGAGGACATGAAAGATCCCTATAAAGTAAGTGATTGCAGACATTATATTATGTGTACTTCCATTAGATTAGGTAATGCATGCGGATGCCAACGCTCGGCTGCGGTTGCTCGATTTATAGTGGAAATTCAAAGTCGAAAAAGGGGCATCACTGTGTCAAAAATATTTTGAAGGTTAACTGCCCTTTTTGTATAGGTTCCTCTTTTGATAGTTAACAACTTGTCCAAGTTTGAAGTAAATATCTTCACTAGTAACAGAGATATTATACAATGTCAGTTTTTTCAGGACGTAGACAATGACACCAAAACTGCAGAGCTAAAAATGAGTAATGCTCTGTCAAAAGGGGTTTACTATATCTGCAAAAAGTATCGAACCAGGTCAGCCTGCGCCGAAACTTTTTACTTCTAGTCAATTTTCTGCGTGAGTAAGGACCATTCTTTCTCATGATAAAGTCGGTTGTTAGAGAAAATGGATTTTATGTATCCATAGTTATACGATGACTTGCTTGGCATCAGACCTCTCCAACAGCGGTGAGTTTAAAAGGCAGACTGCCTCAGAAATTGCTGCCTAACTCCATGCTTTTCTGCGAAATCGTTGTGATACACAGTGTGTTTCATCATGATTTTATAAATAAACCGAAATCCAAAAACTGAAACAGGAAATAGACGTATTGTTTTTATATGACGGATTTCAAAAAGGATTTGTTATTTTGATTTGATTGCAAATGACCTTTCCAGTTAAAGCTACACAAACACACACACACAAAAAGAATTTCGTTAAAAAAGAGAACACAGCGGGAAAAGATCACGCGACTCGAAAACATGGGAAAAAGGTCACGTGTCTGTAATGTAATCATTAATGCATAAAAGGTTTCTCCTTTTTACCCAGCGGCAATCATATAATGCCTTACTTATTTGTTTATGTGTACCAAAATATATTGAAATTAAAAGCAATAAGCTATTTGAAAACATTGATGCTGACCTCTCCTGGCTCCTTTTTTAAAGAAGCCAACTTGTTTTTACACAGTTTAGTTACATCTTACCGGAACTTACATAATATACATTACATACAGAACTAGTTGTTTACTGAATGTTTGAAACTAAGAATTTCGCAAGTTATGTGCATTTGATGCAAATTATGTCGTTATATGATACATATTTTTTCTAGTGGTCCTACGCCTTGCTGATTGACAATGACATTGCAGATCAACACTTTTACATTATACGAGTGTATACGGGCATGAGGTCTGGCTCTGGTACAAAATCTAATTTAGCCTTCATTCTTGCCGGGGAGAATGGCGACACGGGTATACGGATCCTGGACGACAACTCTCATCTTGTGAGTAACATGGACAGGCTTCTTCATGTCACAACCGTCGTATGGCACCAACTGGGTGAATTAACTGTGTCTATTTAACTCTTTACCACACAACAGAACTTTGGACTGGGCCAAATTCAAACATTTGCAGACGACATATTAAATGTTGCTAAAATGGTGATTTCTGTCTTTGATAGGGTAAAAAATATTGTGAGAAAAGAAGAAAATGTTGGTTACTACCATGTTCACCTCAACCCGCAATCTTTTCCAAAGATTTATCCTCAGGGTCGTTAAAACTCTGGGGAAGCTCAACTAGGTCAATAGAAAATGTATATGCAAATCAACTGATGAAGCCCAAATTTCCATCGTATTCCTCAAGATGTGTAATATCAAAGATCGTATTTTTCTGGGGTTTTTTTTTTTCTGCTCTTCGTATTTTATAATTACGATCGATTGTTTCAAATGTGCTCCTAAATTTAAACGTTCTCAAATATAGCGGGTAAGGTAAATAAACATATTCGGAAATTGGGATAACTTGAAAAACGTTAATTTCAGGGCTTCGAAAGAGGAAGTGTGCGAACGTTTGTCATGGGTACCCGAAAAGACCTCGGTGAGCTAATGTCTATACGTATATGGCACGATGACACCGGGGTATCAGAGGCGGCATGGTATCTTAATCAAATCACAGTAACAGACCTGACAAGTTTTCGGATGTAAATATGAGATTTTTTATCGGTCTTGCCATTTTGATGACTCGTATATACATAGACGGACATGCACTAAATACCTCACTGGTGTTTGCTTATCAAAAATTCCAACCATTTTAAACAGCAGCTCTGAAGAGCACAATGATGTATCTATATGTATGCCATTATATTTTGATCCATAAAGCTGAAAAAAAATCGAAGTCTGTCCGTGGACAAACTAATAGCTTCTTATTATAGTCTCTCGAAAGTGTCTTTAGTAAATGTTTTCAGTATCGCCTTGTTTCTGATGAAGAATATGACTCCGTTTTAGAGTATGAGCCTTCGAGACACTTATCTAGAGCGACAGTCAAGTAAATTTGGTAGTTCTGTCAGAATCAATCTAAACTTACACTTTCTATGCAACAGTAACTTTGTCTACATAGTTAACAATTAAATCGTCTGCATGATGGATTAATTTTATCTATGATTTGTATATATTACAAGGTATGGATTTTATGGCGACACGTGGTTCGACTACGACAAGGGAGATCAGCGAGTTGATCGCGTATTAAGTGCAACCCCGATACAAGAAGCATGGTCTTTCAAGGAAATGGCGACGTATACAATTGCAGAACATCACATGTGGATTTCAGTTTTTCTACGACCATTCCGAAGCAGCTTCACCCGCGTTCAGCGTCTCTCATGTTTACTTGGAATGGTGTATTTGAACATGTTCTTGCGCACGTTGTTTCTGAAAACAAAAACCGAAGAGGAGATTAATGCAGAACTCGTTATCGGCCCTCTCAGATTTTCCAACGAGAATTTCAAAGTGGCTCTTATAGCAGTATCGGTGTCTACGGTCATAGTGACGATGGTATCGTTCTTGTTTCGATTTTCTCGCAGTAAAACCCACCTTATATTTAGAGACACATTCTTTGTGAGACAATATAAACGTTTCAATAATCGTTTCAAATTCGACAAAACGATTCTCAACATGCATTACCCTCCAGCTGAGGATGCCGTCAGGTATGATTATAACTTTCTCCCACAGTTCGTTACCTATGTGGCATGGACACTTCTAGCGTTGTTTATAGGGTTGAGCGCCCTTTTCATGCTAACAAATGCGAGAAGTTGGCTTGAAATAAAGTCAGAAGAATGGATGACGACCGTGCTGGTCTCCGGAATGGTCTCGTTTCTGATCATAGACGTGATCAAGGTAAATACTGCCATATTTTATCTTAAATTCACCTTTACAGTTAGAGCGCTGGAATAATGGCATGAGTCTTAATGTATGAAAAAAGTAAGATATGGGCCAAAAGTTGATTGATTTTCCGTTTGTTTATCGTCGACAGCGGTTGGCCATATGGATGACGCCCCCAGAAGGCCGTTGGTTTTGTTACGGGGGATGATGCAAGATACAGGACGAAACTCATCCTAACCTAGGCCTGGTTCTTTAACCTGCTAGGTGTATAGCACATTCACACGGAACCTCGATTTAACGTCTCATCCGAAAGACTATTGGTCTATTAGATGGCCGGCCGTGGGGCTCAAACCCACACCATCAAGTGGCCTGGTGACTTGACGTTTACGAGTCCTTCGCTCTACTACTTGAGCTATTCGAGCTGGTCATGGGCCGAGGGTTCGATATTCTTCTCAGGTACACCTGAGCAGGATGATAACAAAACAAGCCAATCAAATACATGTATCGATTCGAAATGAAACTGACAGACCTTGACTGAATACCATTTGCAGACGACCGCATTCTTCCTGCAGCAGATAACTTTTAACCCTTTACCACAAAATTCGGACTTTTAACGACCATGAGGAAAAATGATTTTGAAAACATTGTGGGAAAAGGAGAAAATGTTGGTAACCAGCATTTTCTCCATTTCCCCATAATGTTTTTCTAACCCATAAAGGACAAATTTCGTCATACCGACTACCTTTTACTTTGTCATCTACAAACGCTTTCACAAGTGCATCTGGACAAGTCTAACATTTCGTCGTTTGGTAAAGGGTTAAGTGGCTAACCTGTTGATTTTAATTGGTATAGCAGTTCCCTCATTGAATATGTTTAACATTTTATGCGTGAATACTTGATACGATAAATAAAGATGCATTCTGTATCCTAAATATTGTGAATAATGACTTAACTTCAACAACTATATACTTATCTTTATTCTCTACAGATAATTCTTATCATCATACCGTACCTACTGCTATGCAAGAGAGCATATGAGCCACCTCGTCCATATATTGACGTGGAAACCCTCAAGGAGATTGCCAAGTATAACTCAGCCTCACTCACGATATCGCCCGGTAAGCGGTTACATACATGTACCTTGTATAACTCTTATAAAATACGTCTGATTCCTACTAAGGGAGATTTTCTTCTATTTTTTTTTATGTTTCACTGATCGACGGCGATATGGAAATTGGCATAATTTTAGCAGTATTTGTCTCTAATCGCAACATGCAATTGTTTTTACCAATAAAACGCGTCCATGACCAGCCCAAGTGAAGATCTACTATCATGTCATTTGTGACTAATCAGTTGCGAGCCACACTACTAACGACTAGACCACATTGATCGGTTTGGTTTGTATTGAAGTTAACGCCATTTTAACAGGTTAGGTCATATCATAGCGGTCAGCGACGCACCTATGTGTTTCCTGGCTTTCTCACACCAGTACTGACACAACTTTCTTTCCAAAGCCACTGACTACTTTCCTCACATGCATCAGAGGTGAGAGGCGAAAAATCGCCGGAAAGAAAGTTTGCCTCAACCGGGTATCGAACTCGCAACCACCAGGTCATGAGTCCGACACGCTAACCACTGAGCTACCCGGGCGGGCTAGACCACATTGAACAGATTACTGGAATAATATTAGAACAATCAACGCAAGGTGTGGATTTGAAAGAAAAGATTGATCTTCGCGAATTGTATTGAAATAAGAGAAATTGAGAAGTTGCACATGGACATGTGATTAATCCTTTTTGTTGATTTTCTTTTTCACAAAGCAATGTGTTGCAGGGACGCATCAGGTACGCAACAGGTCGCTTCTGATTTGATACTAGGTTGCAGTCAAACCTCGATAATTAGACTGCGACGGGGACAAAGAAATTAATTCGAATTACCTCTTTATTCGTAATTGATTCATGTATAATATCATTACGTTATCTTCAGATTTCTCAAACGATTTGAAAGCGGCAGTCAGTCCAGATGAAGACACTCTATTGGCCCATAAAAAGGAAAGAATGAACAACCACCAGCTAGTCAAGATGTTCAGTCAGCTGGCATTGTACAGCGGAATTCTCTTTATCGTGTATACCATAAGCTACGCAAAACGGGACACCTTATCGCACTCTCTGAAGAAAAATATAGAAGATAGCTTCTCGTTCAACAATGTATTTGAAAAAATACGATACTCCTGATTTCGTAGTATCAAAGTTTTTTTTTTTTTTTTTTAAACAGTATCAGTCATACCGAATTGACATTGCACTTGAACCATGATCTGGAAAAAAGGGGCTTAATGCATCTCCGTGATACGTTATACCAGGCAAGACATCATATCACTATGGATCCATAAAATCCATTTCATCAAACAATCAACTGTATCATGAGATAGACTAGTCCTTGGACATGCAGAAAATTTACAAGCAGCAAAAAGTTTCGGCTTATGTCAGCCTGCGCGGACTGCGCAGGCCGACATGAGTCGATCCTTTTTGCATATGCATTAAAACCCCTTTTCAAAGAGCGCAACACAGGTAATTATTTTTCAAAAATACAATATTCCTGATTTCGCCGTATCAAAGCCGTTTTCAACAGTATAAGTAATACCACGTTGGCATTGCACGTAATTCTGATACTGTACAAAAAAAAAAACATGCTGAATAATCAGGTATGAGTATCTGACAAATAAAACAAGTATCTGATTAGTAATTTTGCAACAATACTTATTGAAATTTGTAAATGTGTTGGGATGGCTCTGCACAACTGATGTATGAATTTTCCATCAAAACAAACCTACAAGTGTATCATTTCTTCCAAACAAGATGCCATTGTGAACTATCTAAAAAGAAAAGCGATTCGAAAATGACATTAACTTTGGACTAGTTTGGGCTCTTTTGTTTTTCGGGCATCCTCGTTAATTCAGGTGTGAAGTATTACCATTCATCACCCCTGGGACATTCAATTGCGAAACTGTCGTTTCTATGAATATACATAAGATTGCGAATTACACCCGATAGCCAATCGAATTTATCGATAACATAACGATACTCTCTTGTAGTGGAGAGTAATCACATTTCTTCCATTAATATCAATAAACCGGGTAAAACCCACATCATTATCAACGAATATGGCGGTCGCCGGTGGGCCTATCTTCTGTGGCATTTGCCTTACGACAATCCAGGGCAGACATTATAAATCCTTGTATATAAAGGCAAATATTCAGAAATACAGCGCGTGCTGCTGCAGTCCTTAGGGGTATGTAGCAGGGGTGACGTCACCCTCGTTGACCCAGTTCCGATGTACTCCGTAAACTACATTCATCGATTTGATTGGTTGTAGACGAGGTAAAAATAGAAATGGTGGCATGTTGTTGATAAAAATAGATTAAATTTTCTCACTGAAAAACTGAGATTACCAATCAAAATGCCTCATGAATAATTCATGAAAACGAGAAAACACGCGAGATAACCCAGGGGCGATGGATGTAGTTTACGGAATACATCGTTAGTGGGTTAACGAGGATGTCTTTGGGGAAGCACTGTGAAATTCTATTAGTCTACTTTACCTGTAGGTAACCGACATCGACAGTTACAATAATTGGTTGACCGGTCGTTTCGCTGAACAGTACTTTTCTCATAGTTTCTTTGGAACGACCTACACGGAGGTAGATATAAAGCATTTTGCAGAGGATCTGGTGAACTACAGGGTTGGTCCAGCCAGACTTCGACAATTACGCATTGAGCCAGGTATGGTTAAAAATACGTGTCCATGTACGTAGAAAACTAGCTTATTGTTTAGACACCGAATACTGCGCACGACCTTTTGCGTCTTGCTCCAGACAACATTCGAAAACACTGTGGCTAGAGGAGAAATTTCTTCTTGTGTTACTATGTGTAAATAATTGTTCGCGAAGTCCCGATTCTGTGATAAAAGATTTTTCTAAAATATGGTTACACTTATCTGAATTGATTGATTGACTGTATGGTGTTTAAGGCCGTTTTCAACATTATTTCAGTTATATCGCGGCGGCCAGTGTACCTATCCATGCTTTCCTGGAGTTTCTTTTACCAGTACTCCGCACAATATACTTTCCAAGCCACTGGCTGCTTTCCCGCATAACCATCGGATACTTATCTGAAGCCCTACCTTAAAATGTTATTTAATTAAATCCTGGACATGGGTTAATTTCCTTTTAAAATCGACTAAGGGTATAAAGTCCTTCTTTTCAAAAAGGGAGGAGACGCTAATAAACCAGAAAATGATAGGGGAATAGGTTTACCTAGTACATTCGGTAAGTTTTTCATTAGGATTTAACATAACAGACTGACCTGATTTGCAGAAGATAACAATGTTTATATAGAAGCACAATTGAAATATGGGCACAATAGACAATGTATTCATACTAAATGGGTTAAAAAATAAATATGATTTATAAATGAATGTAATCTCTAGAAATCATGTTTTAAACGTTGACTCAGGGTAACCCTTTACCACACAATCCCGACTTTTAACGACCCTGAGGAAGAAGCCTTTTGAAAAGATTGTGGGAAAATGAGAAAATGCTGGTAACCAGCATTTTCTCCTTTTCCCACAATGTTTTCTATCCTGTCGCAGACAAATTCCATCATTTAAGTCACATTTAATTTGTCGTCTGCAGTTGCTTTCAGTTTCAACAATTCTAAAATTTAGTCGTTTGGTAAAGAGTTAATTATACGTGTTACACAACTATATTCTCGAAGTCTTTGGATGAATTTTGTTTCCGAATTAAGGGATTAAAGATTCCGATTACATGTTCTCATAAACGTCTATTTCGATAAGTACATGTATGTGTTTGTCATCCAGTCTTGATAAAAGTATTTCCATAAACAAACAGTCCACAAACAGTTCATATTGCTCTTAGGAGCAATCAGACTGGTAGCTTCGCTGTTTTCTCAAGCTATATCTGACCCACGTTGTTCTTCAAACTAACAGATACACTACCGACAAAGTTCAAGTTTACCTTTTCACAGTTTAAACATTTATTCCTTAACCCTTACCACACAGTCCTGTGTTTGAACGACACTAAGAAAGAGGCAATTTGAAAACATTGTTGGAAAAGGAGAAAATGCTGTTAACCAGCATTTTCTCCTTTAACCACAATGTTTTCCTAGTGTTCAAGAGCAAATTTCATCATTTTAGTGGCAGTTGATTTGGCGTCTGCAAATGCCTTCCATGTGGACAAGTTTAGGATTTCGTTTTCTGGTAAAGACTTAACCTGTATGTTGCTAAATAAGTTACATGAAACTTTCAGGCGGACAGTAAAACCCACAATTTTGCTATTTCATTGTTATTTTGGAGGGAAAATATCTCCCTATCGGACAGTGTAGATCAATATCAGACTGCACGTTCTGAGCAGTCTGATCTTTATCTATATTGTTCGCAAAAGGTCAATGAGTCGCACTTAGAAGCCTATGATTTATGATACATTTTCATTGATTTCCCTCTGCAGAGTCTTGTAAAGGTCCGCTCGGAGAAGGGAAGACTTGCTACAGCAAATATCGGGACAGTAACCTGGATAAACGGAACTACTGTGTCGGCTGGGTTTCCCCACCTTGCGATGTCGCAGAAAAGTCCGACTATTTCACCTCACCCGCCTGGGAGTTCATATCGGCTGATGAGGTATGGGGGTTTTTCACGATGGCGACTTACGCAACATACGGCGGTGGCGGGTATTTCATGAAACTGGATGTTAATAAAGAGGTCTGCTTAAAAATATTTAAGGAACTCACACGATTTAATTGGTATGACAGAAAAACCAGAGTGTCAATTCTTGAATTTACTTTGTACAACGCGAATAAGAATTTGTTTGTGTATTCAAAGTTTGTTGCGGAATTTCCCGAGGTCGGAGGCGTTCTGACGTTTACAGACGTTCAAGTTTTCCGCTTATACATAAACACTGGAAAAGATGGGGAATTAATCTTATTGCTGGAATTCTTATTTGCGTTGCTTGTGATCGGGGCAACATTCAAAATTATCTATGAGATTGCTACAGACGGTTGTAAATACTTCAAGTCGGTTTGGAACTTATTAGATATAATGGCTCTATTGATGAGTTATACAACAATTATTGTGTACATTTACAAACTTTCTATCCTTGATAAAACTATTTCACTCTTCCATGAGGACAAAAATGCCTACGTTGGTTTTGAGAATTTAGCCTTCTATGATTATTTTGTGAACACAACACACGCTCTACTGGTGTTTATCCTGACTGTGCGTGTCTCGAAAATTCTTGGATACAGTGGAAAAATAAATGAAATGGCAGCTGTGATTTCGTCATCCGCAAATGACCTTGGAGGATTCTTTTTGATTTTTGCCATTTCATATTTCGCATATGTCATTCTCGGTACAGAACTGTTCAGAAATGACACAGAAAAGTACAAAGACCTGTTTCAAACCTATGGTACACTCACCGAAGCCATAGTGGGCAAAAACCGGCTGGCCAATATATTGACTTCAAAACCCGGATATGCTGAATTCTATTACTTCACATTCGTTCTGTTTGTATTGCTGACCCTAGCAACACTTGCAGCCGCCATTTTGAATTTTAGTATTTCACACGTAAAGGAGGAACAAAAGAAAATGGCTCCAACAAATATTGTAGAAATTCTTGCGGACAGAATATCCTGGTTGTTTCGTATGATTTCTAAGAAACTGTCGAGAAAATCTAATGGTATGTATACTCTATATATGAGCCATGCTCTGTGAAAAGGGGGCTTAATGTATCTGCAAAAAGTTTCGACCCAGGTCAGCCTGTGCAGTCTGTGCAGGCTGACCTGGGTCGAACTCTTTTGCCATCAGTCAATTTTCTGCAAGCCAATGGACTAATGTACCTCGTGATTCAGTTGGTTGTTATACGTAGTGGATTTTATGGATCCATGATTATCTGATGACTTGCTTGGTATCATGCATTACGGAGATTCATTACTTCTCCTTTTCCCAGAGCATGACTTATAGCTATGTTTTCGATTCAGTTAAGATTAACATTATTATAGTTTTGATATGAGCAGGTTCGCGTAGAATTCTCCCATCAGAGTTTTTTCTTTTGAATACGGTAGAGAGAAATACCTTTTTTTATATATTGCATCGATCTTCGTCACACTGAGACACGTGAACACGCCAACTAATAGGAGTACGTCAAAAAAAAACCTATACATACGCTCTTCTATTTTTTGTTTCTATCTCACAATCTGGACAGTAACAGTTAAAGCCTAGACTGGGACTAAATTTTTATACTCTTCAGGAAATAGATTTATATCCGTCAATTTTATAGCGATATTATTTTCACTTTTTTTCTCCCATGTTTATGACAGCTGATAAATATAAATACATCAATAATGACGACGATGACGAAGAGGCGGATGCCAAAGAAGTACTTGGGGATATTGGAAGCTTTATCAAGAACGAACTTCGGATGAGCATAGGAAATGTAAGTCTTGCATATATACAGAACAACGTTTATGGCACATAATCTATTTCCATAAAAAGTGAACTGTCAGCTATTCTGTAAGAAACTGTGGTGACTGTCTGCTCTTTCGGCGTCGCTGAATGCGCTGGCATTTGACCTACTTCTTGGTATTGTTATATGAGTATAAGAATGAATAAATAGTAATCTGCAATTGGTCAGAAATGTTGACATGTTTATTCTGCGGATCCCTGCATCCCTATTTTCGAGCAATTGAAGGTGCTGTTACTTTCCATTATATCTCTTCATATCTAAGCACAAAAGAGTGTATATCCTCATATTTCAGTACCTCGTACGCCGTCTATCTTTTTTAAACGATTTCTTGTTGAAAATCTTTATATATGATCCACTATTCTTAACTCTGCATGCATGCTACATGCAACCTTGTGTGTTTTTGCTGACAAAATAGAGGAAGACCAGATTGCACGGAACGTGTTCATCTCTGCACCTTTACCGAAAAAGCAAATTATACTATGAGAAGAGATTCGGCAAAAATTTCATGTGAGTTCAATATATAGTTTTGAATGCCTCTTCCATAAACCGGAATAAAATTCCTTTAACCCTCTCCCCAACGATGCCGGGTTTTAAGACCCTTGGGGGGGGATCCTTTTGAAAAGAGTATGGTAAACGGAGAAAATAATGGTAAGCAGCATTTTCTTTTTTCCAACAGAGTTTCTACCCTATTAAAGACAAATCCCATCATCAATGCGTCATTAATTTGTATGCATTGTATACATTGTATGCACATTGTCTACTAAAGCTTTCGGATGGACTTGTCTAAAAATCTGTCGTTTGCTTTAGAGTTGAGTTGATGTTATCTCGGTGTACATAAAGCTAGGCTACGTTATGCTTTGCACAAGTACTTTTAATCTTATCAACCCATTTTGTTTATTTTCAGGTCGAGGACTTTAACAGAGTCATGACATCGAGCAAAGACACCAAATTTAGAACTGTACAACACACACAATGAGCGCTATGAACGATATCTTGGTTTGGAACTGTAAAGTCCGAGACGAAGAAACCACTATTTGAAAAATTCGATGTCGTGAAAATAATATGACAATAAACAGATAGACCGGGAGACAGAAAGTCAGAGAGACAGACTGGTGGACGGACGGACTTTTTCCCAATCTATTCACAGTATAGTTTAAAGATATTTTTCTTCGTCCTCTGTCATTCTTGACGTCTTAATATAATATAAGGTAATTTCATTTTGAATATTTCGAAAAAACTTTACCGCAAACAATTAGAAGTGGGACCGTTTGACCAAGGACTTCTACATATAGAACACCACAACAGCTTTCTGATGCAGCTTGTACAACCTTATGTTACGAGACATGAAAATCTGCAATATGCTCAACTTATTACGCTCATATTCTTTTGAAAGACAATATATTTTATTATATACTATTATATGAGCCATGCTCTGGCAAAAGGGAGCTTAATGCATCTCCGTAACGCATTATACCAAGCAAGCATCACCTAATTATGGATCCATAAAAAACATTTTGGCTAGCAACCGATTGTATCCTAAGGTAGACTGGTCCTCCGACATACAGAAAATTGACTAATGGCGAAAAGTTTCGGTCCAGGTCAGCCTGCGCGGACTGCGCAGGCTGACCTGGATGGATACATTTCGCAGATACATTAAGCCACCTTTTCACAGAGCATTGCTCATATTTAAATCTAAAGCCTAATCATACAACTCTAGCAATAAATTTTACAGTAAGTAACAAATGGTTTGCTTATTTGTTCGTTGCTTGAAACCATTTAAAATAGTATTTCACACACACACATGTATTTTACACCAACAAGTGATGTCTATCAAAGTGTTTCTGTGATCTGTACGTAAAGCAACATTTTTTTCCCCAGACAACTGGCTGTTTCAACGATAAAAAGAAACAAGATGTGAAAAGAAATCTATTAAAAAAGTTACATTGAAAATGAGTTCGTATGATCAGAAAAAACGTTCTTTTTAGGGTATCTTTGGACGTAGAGAAGGTGTGGCCTGCGTAAAAGAAAGCGACAGAACTATCTATGTGGTAAAAAAAAAAATCAAATGCAGTTATCTCCCTTATATTCGCCATCGTATAGCACGCATGCCATGAAAGATTGTAATTCACAATGCGTACCGACTTTTGTACTTTATAATAAGATTATTATTGGTAGTAGTAGTAATACTATTATTATTATTATTATTTAAAAAAATCATTATCTTGCCATTATCACTATCACTGGGTCGACATACTTGAGACTTTGAGCTAAATTTACTTTCAACTTTATCCTTGAATAAGTTTGGAAACTCCAGTCGTATTATGAACTTGGCTTGTGAGTCATTTGGTACATCTTTGTTTGCCTGATATTCCTTAAAGTCACACTATTCATCTACAGGGCGAACATTTTCCCTAATCTTTAGAATTCCCGTATTTTTGTGGACATTGTAAATCACCATCAGACTACACAGAGCCCGCTGGTCTTGATTTTGTGATTTTCGATAAACTTTAGTTTAACCTGCTAAATAAGTTAACCCTTTACCACACAATCCCGACTTTTAACGACCCTGAAGAAAAAGGCTTTTGAAAACATTGTGGGAAAAGGAGAAAATGCTGGTAACCAGCATTTTCTCCTTTTCCCACAATGTTTTTACCCTTCCCAAAACAAACCTCAATTTTTGAGCCACATTTAATTTGTCGTCTGCAGATGCTTTTAATTTGGATCAACCAGCATTTTCTCCTTTTCCCATAATGTTTTTACCCTTCCCAAAACAAACCTCAATTTTTGAGCCACATTTAATTTGTCGTCTGCAGATGCTTTTAATTTGGACCAGTCCAAAACTTTGTCGTTTGGTAAAGAGTTAAATGAAATTTTCAAGCCTATAGTAAAAACCTAAATGTAGCTATCTCTCACTTATTTTTATGGAAGAAACATCTCCTTAGCGGACAGTGCAGATCAAAGATCGGACTGCACGTTCAGTGCAGTCTGATCTTGATCTATACTGCCCCCAAAAGTTCCCTGAGACGCGCTTAGCAGCCTAAGAGTTAAACACATTTTATATTTACATGCATTATACATGTATTAAGTACAACAAACCAATGTGTAAAGGCTTGGAACGAAAGCACAAAAGCTTATATATTTCCTCTCCATAAAATAGTCACAAGGTATATCATCTACATGTACATGTATATTGAATCAAATCAAATAAATAAACTGCAAGATCTGTGGACAAAAAAAGTCTTTTACAGTATAAAGAGTCCTTTTCCTAGATTTTCAGAAGTCTAACATTCCCACAAAAATATGTCGAGATTTGTAGTGGTACAATTGCTCTCGAAATGATGTAAGGTATAAGTAATAGTTTAGAATTCAGACTGCTGGTCCTGTGCTGTCCTAACATGGTCAGCCGTTTGCAAAGTCAGATCTATCTATCTATCTATCTATGCAAAGATCTACATCTGGCCTAAAGTTGCTGAAACGCAGTGAGGACATAAATATCTGTTGTGGCCGTAATATAAATGAAGTACCGCTGAAACAGGCATAAAACTCTTACGAATTCTTACAAACATTTTTTTTTCCTCTCAGCTGACTCAGACAATTTAGCTCGTGATAGATCAGTCCATATAAAGGTGAGGTTCACAGCGATGCTCCCCCATGACAAGACAGTATTGACGCATGTCACTCTCCCAGTCGCTCAATCCATCACGAAATGCCAAGCATAGCGCCTTTTCTGTCGGCAATCACCACCGAGATTTCTTTAAGGATTCCCGCGCTCTTTACGCTCTGTTTAACTCTTTACCAAACGACAAAAGTCTAGACATGTCCAAATTGAAAGCATTTGCAGACGACATAGACAAAAAATCTCAAAAATTGAAATCTGGTATTGGAAGGGTGGAAAACATTGGTAACCAGCATTTTCTCCTTTTCCCACAATGTTTTCAAAAGCCTCTTCCTTAAGGGTCGTTCAAAGTCGGAATTGTTTGGTCAAATATTAATAATTTCGTTGCCAACAAAATAAATCAGACTTTTAAGCCTGTTTAGAAGCCGATGTCAATTTCAACAAAAGACGATTTTGGTCATATGCCTAGTGTAGCACTAAGTAGCAGACGGTGTAGATTCCAGATTAGGTTGCACATTCTATGCAGCCTGATCTTGATCTACGCCGTCCTCAAAAGCTGTTCTAGTGGCCATCGGCAGTGAAATCTCGCTAAATCTATCTCCCCATGAAACACGTACATGAGTCAATATGAAATAGCCTTTGATACAAACTGTGTGAAAATAACGAGTATCCTACCTTTTCGTCACACAAAGCTATATACGTATATACAGTCCAACTTGTTTTTAAGCAAGCACTTGAGGGACATTCAAAATGTGCTTCCTTAAAGGTCCAGTAACGCCAAAAAGTAAACAATGCGGGCGATAAGTGCAATTAAATTTAAACCATCCCATTTAAAAGTATGGAAATTATCGTGCTGATGACAATCTGTTATTGTATGGTTGGTCTAAGTGTTAGTCGAAAAGTCAGAAAAATGAAATTTTAAAACTAGGTAAAACATTGTCGGTCGCTATATCTTTTCTTTACTTTTACCTGATTTTAAAATCCATTTTTCTGCCAGCGACTAATACATGGACCGACTGTAGACTGACTAATGGTCACCTTCAGAATAAATTCCATACTTTTAAATGCTACGATTTAAACACATTTCAACATCCACATATTTCAACATATTGACCGTCTCAAGAGACTCAATATAACTGAACCATGCTCTGTGAAAGGAGGGCTTTATGCATCTACGAAAAGTATCGACCCAGGTCAGCCTGCGCAGTCCGCGCTGGCCTGAGTCGATTCTTTTCGCTATTCTTTTCTCCAAGTCCAAGGACCGATCTATCTCATGATTAAGTGGGTTGTTAAAAAAAACTGGCTATTATGGATATAGAACTATATGATGGTATAATGCATCACAGAGATGCATTAAGCCCTCTTTTGCCAGAGCGTGCCTCAATTATATTTGTTTAAAACAAGATGCTCGCGAAATACAGGTGGCCGCTGAGACAGACAATACTTTATATGATTTTTAGACTAGCGAAGCTAGTCTATAGACATCAAGACCGACCTAGAGTCAAAGTAAACAAAAAACCCCACAGTTGCCAAATACTGCCTCACAGCAAATACTTCTTTCTGTTAGAAATCTTCAGTTCTGTCATATGTGACAATTTTGACAAAAACTATTAAATCTCTAACACTCTAATTTGAACATATCATCTTACAAAGTAATAAACTGAACAAGATGTCATTTATAAGGTGCAAGATCTTTGCTTATATGTAAATTAAGTGGCCTATGCAAAACAGATAATCACTTATCCCTACACCACTGTAACATTATGAATGAATCTATTAATAGATACACCTAGGTAACTTGTAGCAAATCCCAGCTATATTAACCCTCACAGGACAGGGAACCCTTGTCATTCCTTCATTCATTCATTATTTAGATCATTGTGTACCGTTAAACTGTTATGCTAAACTGCTATTCAATGTTTAACCCTTTACCAAACACTCATAAGTTTTAACGACACTGGGGAAGAATCCCTATGAAAACATTGCAGGAAAAGGAGAAAATGCTGCTAACCATCATTTTCTCCTTTTCCCACATTGTTTTCTGCCCGTTTGGAATCAGGTTTCATCAGTTCAACCACATTTAATCTATGGTCTGCAACAGCTTTGAATTTGGACAAGTGTAAAATTTTTCATTTTGTCAAAAGAGTTAGATAGTAAACTACATCTTGTGCTACTGGATATTGACTAATTGATTGCATGGTGTTTAACGTCGTTTTCAACATTACTTTAGTGATACTGCGGAGGCCAGAGCACCTATCCATGCTTTCCTGAAGTTTCTTTTACCAGCACTACCGCAATTCAATGACCTTTTGCGGACAGTGTGGATTACAATCAGACTGCGCAGAGCACGCAGTATGATCTTGGATCTACACTGTCAGATAAGAGGGTGTATTTTCTCCAAAATATAACTCTGAAGTAGCAATATTCAGGTGTTTACCATTGACTTGAAAGTTTCATTTAACATTTTGTAGCAGGTTAAGGGTTAAACTTAAACTGGATTATAGTAAACCAACAGCACGCATAGCCCAAGCAGCTCAGTCGGTATCGTACAGGACTTGAGAACAGGAGGTCCCTGGTTCGACCCCCGACTCAATCTTTCTGACGATTGATGATGGTCATTGCGACAGGATTCATTTCTCTCTCACGTTTCGTCGATGGTTATGTGGGAAAGTAGCCAGTGGCTTGGAAAGAATATTGTGCGAAATACTGGTAAAAGAAACACCAGGAAAGCATGGATATTTGCACTGGCCACCGCTACATAACTAAATAATGTTGAAAACAGGGATAAACACCATACAATCAATCAATCAATCAATCAATCAAATTCGCTAGTCTGTCAGTACTTTCAGTACTTTGATTAGTACTTATCCTACATCATGATTTTTTACTGGTAGGACAAAAATGTCTGCGAGAAACAAAAACGATCCAACAATAGACTGCATGTTCTGTGTAGTCTGACCTTAGGGCTACACTCGTCAAAGGGCCCGTTGCATGTTTACATGCACTTGTATCGCTTAACCCCTAACCGCGACTCACTGACCTTTTGCGGACAGCGTAGATCAAGATCAGACTGCACAGAACGTGCAGTCTGATCTTGGATCTACACTGTCCGATAAGGAGATGTCTATATATACCAATAATATCTTTGAAAACGGAAAATTTGGGTTTTTACTATCGACTAAAATCTCATTTGAGATATTTAGCAGGATGAGGGTTACTGAATAAGTCAGACAATATAAGTAAGTACTATGCAAACACAGCAGTTTCAAGGGCGATTGTGTCAGGATGTCTGACAGAGAAGCGGACGGTGTAGATCTAAGATTAGACTGCACGTTCTGAGTCGTGTGATCTTGACCTACACTGTCCACATCAGTAATGACATCCGGGTTCAGCTTTTTACAGTTTGAAGATATTTGTCTGAACTCACACCCACGCTGCTTATAAATGTATCGTATTTTGATCTTTCCAAGATTAATAAAGCCTTATAACTTCTCTGGGATATGAATGAGTTTAAAGGTCTTCCTATACATTGCGATTATAGCAAGCTATAGACAATGTAGTATCATTTTTTGTGACACGAAAAGGGTTTTTGTTTTGCTTTTTTTAATCAATTTTCTAAAATCCCAGTCGCAGTGTAGTATAAAGCCCTGTTACACTTCCCCTCTCGCACAAAGCGTAGTTGAAGGGCGCTCTGAGAAAAAAAAGGTTGGATGCATTTTCGTAATACAATATACCAGTATACCAAGCAATTCGTCGCACCATTTAGATCCATTTTGACTAAAAACCTACTAAATCACGAGGGAGAATAGTTTGACAAACAGAAAATTCATAAATGGAAAAAAGTTTCGATTCATGTCAGCCTGTGCGGATTGCGCTGACAGAAATGGGTCGATACTTTTGCAGATGCATCAAAACACCTTTTCACAGAGCATGACTCAGATTATTGATTATTTTAGTAGAACACTTTTGCGACATTTGCTATTCCTCTGTATCGCAGTAATTCCTGATGGTCCACTTACTCGAGTTTCAAATGTACAATTTACTTGCCGTTTCTTTCCTCCTGAAGTTACAACAACATATAAAATGTGGCCACTGGAATTCGTTATACAGGGGCAATTGCAGTATACCTTAAAATGATTGCAAAATGTAGAACATAAGAACTACCCTTGACTTGCCTGTAAACGTGTACGAAATAACTCCATTCATCACAGTATTTTTGCTTGCCATTGCACTCAATTTAAAGTTACGTGTGCGAATCATTTGTTTCTACAAGAAGCTATGGATGTCCTGAGTCCGTATTCACCAACCATTCCTAAGAACGTTCCTAGTCCTATTCTCTCGAATTTTCTGAATTTGAAGGTAAAACAAAATCTGACTGGCTAAACCATTTGTGTAAAACTAAAGAACGTTCGTAAGAATGGCTGGTGAATACGAACCAAGGAGGTCAATTTTGACTTGCAACTGATGACTTTAGACTCAGAACTTACGACTTGTGACTTATGAAATACGATTGGCGCACATTTGAAGAACGTACGAAAAAAATGGCTGACGGGTGCAACAACGCCAACGATGAATCAGATGATGTTTGTATAAATCTGTTAAACAGCATAATCAGTCCTCGTATGGGTTCGTTTCTCCAAATGTGTGCCAATGTTATACAGGTTCTTTGAAAAAGGTCAAAAGTCATAAGTTATAGAAACCCTGGAGGGCAATTTTTACTTTACACTAATGACTTTAGACTTGTAAATTAAGAAGCCACTAGATTGAGGTATTCTTAAATACCGTGTAACCAGTAATGAAATTTAAATCAAATGAAAATTTCGAGTCGATGGTAATGAAAAGTTTCTATCTCCAGAAATATGTCGTTGTATCGGACAATGTAGATCCAAGATCAGACTGTACGTTCCGTGCAGTCTGATTTTAATCTACCCTTTCCTCAAAAGCGCATTGAGTCATGCATGGCAGCTTAATGGTTATTATTCATGTTGCTGTATATTTTGTAATCAGTTCAAGAGGATGGAATATACAGAAACTAATCTTGTCCGTGTCTGGAGGTTTGAAGCCACTGACAGTTTACAATGATGGGTGAGTCAAGGGAGTACGTGCTCAATAACAGCACAAAACCCTCTTGATTAACTCTTTCCCCTTTTACAGACGACAAACTGTTAGAATCGTCCAAATGGAAGGCGTCCTCAGTCTAAGGGTATAATCTAAAAGTGTGCCGAGTAGAGACATGACTAAGAATGGCCTAACCATCTATAGGTTAAAGATTGAAAGGTAAAAAACATATTTTTTCCCCAAATTTTTATTGCACTAGAAACAAAAGGGGTCCTGCGTGGCTCAGAGGTGTAGAATTCATACGATTGACGGCCAGGGTTCGATCTTTACTGAAAGTATTGAAGAGTGTCCTTGCCCAGACTCTCGGGAACTCTGAACTAGTAACGGTGAAACCCAACACACATAAATAAGTGACTGCCGCAGTGGCGTAAAACACCAATCAGTCGCCTGAAAGAATTAGCGACCAAAAAGAATTAGTGACCAAACTACTTGTTTATATGGACAATTTTAACCCTTGGGCTGCTAAGCACGACCCTCTGACCTTTTGTGGACAATGTAGATCAAGATCAGACTGCACAGAACGTACAGTCTGATCCAGGATCTACACTGTCCGATAAGGGGATATTTCCCCAACCCCTATAACTTTGAAATACCCATATTTTGGTTTTTACCATCGACTTGAAGGTTTCATATAAGTTATATAGCAGGATAAGGGTTAATAGACAGCTTCAGGTAGAGTCAGGTAGTCGCGAATGCTGTCAATAAAAGCAAAAAGGGAACAATACAGGTTGACGTGGCTGACCAATAACCCCCATTTCACCCAATAAAACCACGATAGCATTCGTAATTCGAATTAGATCCTGTTTTCAATTTAGAATTTTAACAAACTTAAAGCTTACATCAAGGTAGTCAAAGCATGAAAATTCGCTGCCTTGTCAATCATACGACCATTTTCTCACAGACGACAAACTTGGCTATTTCTAGCAATAAATTTCTTAAGCTCAGTTACTGTAAGGGAAAAAATGAAAAAGAGAACATGCTGGTAACCAGCATTTTTTTTGCTTTTCCCACTATGTTTTTCCATTCTTTTACAGACATATTCCATTGTTTGAGTCGTATTTAACTTGTCGTCTGCAAATGGTTTGAATTTCGACACGGTTTATTTTTTGTCGTTTAATAAAAAAGTTAAGTAACGACCATGCATGTACTCATAAGTTCAGTCTGATATTGGTGTATATCTCTCCGCCACTGTTTAGTAGAATCATCGTGAAGTGGACTTTGACGGCAGCCATTTTTTGACACTTAACTGTTTACAACACAATCCCGAGTTTTAACGACCCTGAGAAAGAGGCCTATTGAAAACATTGTGGGAAAAGGAGAAAATGCTGGTAACCAGCATTTTCTCCTTTTCCCACAATGTTTTCTACCCTTCTCAAATAAAATCTCAATTTTTTGTTCACATCTATTTTCTCAACTGCAAATGCTTTCAATTTGGACCAGTCTAAAATTTTGTTTTGTGGTAAAGAGTTAACGATATGAACTCGGCTGGATATAAGTTAACTCTTTACCAAACGACAAAATTTTAGACTGATCCATTTTGAAAGCATTTGCAGACGACAAATTAAATGTTGCTCAAATGACTTAATTTAATCTGAAAGAGTAGAAAATATTGTGGGAAAAGGAGAAAATTTTCGTTACCAGCACTTTTTTCTTTTTCCACAATTATTTCAAAAGCCCTGTCCATCAGCGTCTTTAAAACTCGGGATTGTGTGGTAGAGTTAATACGACAGACAAGTAGGGTTCTTCGTAGTTTCTCTATGTATACCATAACATAATGGCTGCTGAAAAAAAAAAAAGTAAGCGCACAAAAAAAAAGTACAAGTATGTACAAACTTTCTGATTTTAACGAATCTTGTCATTCGCGACAATGTTTCCTAGAAAATTCTTGCGTGAAAGACACCAAAGTCGCCTGCATTCAAAAAAGGGATAATCCTTTGCCACAGAATTCCGAGTTTTAAATTCCCACAAGAAGACAGCTTTTGAAAACAATGTGAGAAAAAGAGAAAATGCTGGTAACCAGCATTTTCTCTTTTTCCAACAATGTTTTCTACCCTTCCAAAAAACAAAGTTCAATTTTCGAGTCACTTTTATTTCGTCTGCAGTGCTTTCAATCTGGACAAGCCTTAAATCATGTTATCCTGTATAGAGTTAGTCAGTAATGAACATCTTGATAATCTCAGTCATGCTGAATTTCGAGATCGAGTCACAAGTCTGTTAGAATGGTGTTAGTCCATAACATTGACACTGCATGCCCGTGCACTCAAGTACGACAAGTAGTTTAAACCCTTTACCGAACGACAAAATTTTAGACATGTCTTTATTGAAGCATTCTGAGCGAAAAAGTAAAATGGGGTTCAAATAATGGGAATTGCTTTTGATACATGGTTCTAGACCATTGGGGGAAAAGAAGAAAATCCCAGTCACCAGCTTTTTTGTATTCTTTTTCAACAATGTTTCCAAAGTTCATCTTCCTCAAGATCGTTAGAACCACGATTATTGTAAAGTGTAAAGTATTTTACTTGACCCAGATTTTGGCTCAAACCTACTGCCTCCAACAACGAGGCGGACGCTTCAGCGGTCATCATATTGCAGAACAGCTGGTAGATTGGAATTATACCAGGCGGCTGCTTACTTTGGCCTGTCTGCAGTGCCTTGCATTATGGTTCTCCCACATGCCCAGCACTGCCATCGTGGATCGAGAATAGCCTCTCTTTACCCCCCCCCCCTCCCAGCCACGGAGAATACTTGCTTTGAGAGCGATTTTTTGTGTGTGCACAGCTGCTGAAAAAATTTTAACCCTTGACCTGCTAAATAAGTGAAATGAAACTTTCAAGTTTATGTGCACGTTCTGTGCAGTCTTATCTTGATCTTGCACTGAAAAGGTCTTTGAGTCATGCTTAGCAGCCTAAGGGTTAAGTTTGCATGGATAGGTACACAGTCCGTTATGACATCCGTTAGCAAATGTGGCACCCAACCAACTAGAAGGGGGGGGGGGGGAACTATCCTTACCAGTGATTACTTTGATTCAATTTTCGCCTTTACACCTCTGTCCCAAATCGTGTGAAGATTTTTTACCAAATATAATGCAGCAAGACAGATAAGAAACAATGGATCGGTCACTAACACTTCAAAATCACCGATGAATCACAATAATTCATGCGGTTTAGGTCTTGAACAGTAGGAGTTATACTATATTTGGAATGTCATCGGAGTTTATGTAGGATTCCAGATATTTCGGCTCTTGAAAGACAAAGATTTACAAATGATATATCGTGGGCTCGTTTTAAACCAACCATTCTTTTTCACTGCCTTTGTCGCCATGGATAGCTTTTGAATACAGCGTAGATGAAGATTAGACTGCACAAAAAGTGTTTGCATTAGCCTTTACCATCTTTTAAGCCGTCAAGAGAATAGACCAGTCTTTCGTACTTTAACACAGGCAAAGTTCGCCGAGCTGATTTTGGGAAATTCAACACAGGACAAGTCAAAAGCAAAAACTTTTTAACCAAGATCTCAGGCATCTAAAATCAATATTTCCACTGCAATTTGGCACTCAACCACATGAGGGAGATGTGCTCGGTGACAGGGTTAACTCAATATCGTACAAGACCAGGTCGCAGCGAATTGTAAGGAAGAAAAATTTCACGGCCTGGGCCCGTATTCACCAACCATTCTGAAAAAATTCCAAGTCTTATTCTCCAGGAGTTTATAAATTTGAAAGTAATACAACTTCTGATAGGCCAAACCAAACGGTTTAGCCAATCAAAACTTGTTTTACTACCAAATTTAGAAAATTCTGAAGAATAAAACTAAGAACGTTCTTAAGAGTGGCTGGTGAATGCAGAGCCTTATTAACATTGCCTAATATGGCCCTTACGGTGTTGTCAGCGAAGATGGTAAGTTGCGTCTAAGAGATTGACAACACCTTGGTTTTTTTCATCGATGAATTAAGTCAGGTGATCACTTGATTTCCCGCGCTAAGAAGAAAAGGAAATCACATGACTTGCTGCATGTGACTATATCCCATTGGACCGATCTGTTCACTCCTCGAATCGGATTGTCTAATATTATTTTGCAAGGACAACTGAAAACTGAACGCTCAGGAATGAATACCAGATACTTTGGCTAGATCTAGCTATTTTCATCCTGAAGTTGTGTGAAGTTTTGTTGTGAACCATGTGATTTTTTTTTATTTGTCCTTTGTTTATTTGTTTGTTTTAAAGAGCAGTAGTTTACAAGAAGGAATTGCTCCTTTCCCACAATGTTTCAAAAATGTGGTTCACCTTATGGGTAGTGATGTTAAAATGTCGTGATTGCCTGGCCTTGGGTCAATACCCTATTTGTCTCTCTATTGCAGCTATCACTTATACGAATTAAAAACGTGTGAAGTGTACTTGAAGTGAAGTGGGGTATCCCTCACACTAAATCTGTCACTCAGTCGCCAGCTATTACCCGGGTCGTAAATAAAAAGGTGGGAGACGAGAAGTTTTCTACCAGCTATATGGCGCCATTAATATGCCTCTTTAGATCTATATTGTATTTATATCTACCTGGCCGTGGGGACATTTCAACTGATAAAGGCAAAGAGTACATGTGTTCTATCATCAAAACCTCTCTCTCTCTCTCAAAATTCATCGTTTTCATATTTCACAATTTTACTATCTCTTTGCTTCTTATAAAATATGAGAGGTTCAAAGCACGACAAACTTTTATAAATGATAAATAACTCTTCTTTGCTCTCTGTGCGCAAATTCATCATTGAGTCATTCTTTGTGAAAAGGGAGCTTAATGCATCTGCGAAAAGTATCGAACCAGGTCAGCCTGCTCAGTCCGCGCAGGCTGAACTGGGCCGAAACTTTTTGCTATTGGCCAATTTTCGCATGTTAAAGGAAAAGTCCTACCTTAGTTACAGTCGGTTGTTAGACATAATTGATTTTATGGGTCCCTAATTATGTGATCATTTGCTTGGTGTCACGGAGGTACATTAAGTCCCCTTTTGCCAGAGCATGGCTCATTTAAAGTTGACATCTTTCGACGGCTGAAAATATAGTTTTCCCATAAATCTATACGCTTGACTAAAACAGCGGACCCTAGAGATCTACGATAAGACTGCACATTTTGTGCAGTCCGATCTTGATGTATTCTTTCTACGAAAACCTCTGATTTTGCCTACCGCACCATAAAGGGTTTTTTTTATCGCTGGTTTAATGTCCAGATGTTTTCCAAAAGCAAACAACAGGTAACTTTGTACCACCCAGACTGCTTTGACTGTTTACCAAACATCAAAACCTTCATACTCTCCCAAAATCATCTGCAAAAGACAATTTCTAGGTGGCCCAAATAAATGGCGTAATTGTTGGACAGGAAAAAAAAAAAACCTTTAAATGAACCATGCTCTGTCAAAAAGTGGTTTAATGCATCTCCCTGATGCATTATACCAAACAACTCATCACAAAATTATGGATCTATAAAAATCCAGTTTGTCTAACAGCCGACTGAATCTGGAGGTCGA
This sequence comes from Tridacna gigas, assembly GCA_945859785.2. NCBI lineage: Eukaryota > Metazoa > Mollusca > Bivalvia > Cardiida > Cardiidae > Tridacna > Tridacna gigas. Next base: position 28,713,656 of record OX244030.2, read on the forward strand.
ATGATCCTTTGACACGCAGAAAATTGAACGATAGCAAAAAGTTTCGGTTCAGGTCAACCTGCGTGGACGGTTCAGGCTGACCTGAGTTGATTCTTTTTGCAAATGCACTAAGCCCACTTTTCATAGAGCACGTCTCATTTATGTAAAAGGAGAAAATGTTCGTAACCAGCATCTTATCCAGTTCCCTCAATGTTTTCAAAAGCCGTCTTTCTCAGGGTAATAAAAACAGGTTCGTATTTTTATGAGTAAAGATCCACAAAATTACAAAAAAAGAAACTGAACGGATGTAGTTAAATCAAAGCACTGAAAGTACTGAGCGACTATCGAATTTGAAATAAGTGGCTATGGTAAAAGATATAACTTGGTTGGTCTATACAAGATCGAAGAAAAATTGTCAAATTTGGTTTTTGAGTCCGTTCCAGTTCAACCGGTTCATTCCGGTTATTTAGTGCAATCCGGTCCAATCCGGATCCAGTTTAATCCATTGACTTTTACTGCCGCTCTTGGCTATGTACTTGTCAAAATCGGAAAAACCATGGAAAATTTCTGTTTGTTGTTTTTGATTTTCAATTAAAAAAAAAGCAAGCAAAGAAAATATTTATTTGATGATTTGATGCTTTCTAGAGTTCACTTCTAGATGAACTTTCGATCACGTTTCATTTAATCCCCATTGGCAAAATTGCAAACTTTACCTTTTTTTTTTTTGTAGAATTGATATCTTGCAAATATCTGGTTCAGTTTTGATCGCACATAATTACGGAACTGAGTATAAGATGTATCCAATCGTTTATTTTTGATCAGAAATATCTGTCCAAGTGGTGGCGAATGTACGGTCCATTGTCACCAATTCATAGTAGACCTTTGTCACCGACGCTGACTACGGACCGAGGACACCTGATCGCGGAGTTTTAAGAGGGGTTGTCTCAAAGTAGTAAAATTGAAAAAGAAAAGGGAAATAACGTTTCTCAAACATTGTTATTTTCGTGAAACAAATTATGCATTTTCTTCCACATTGTCTGAGCTTATTCCGATTTCACGTAATTTTTTTTTTTTTTTGGACCTTTCTTGTCATGAATTCCTGATTGCTTCTGATAATATCCACCAGAGACCACAAACTGAATATCAATAAGTCGTAACAAGAGTATAAAAGAAGGTTATTGATAACTAAACGCTGTAAGGTGAACGTTGAATTTTGCAGACTGATAATCCACTTCATTCGTTTCAACTTATTACCTTTGTCACTAGTGATTCTTTTATTGATATTACAAGCAGGCGATGTTCACCCGAACCCTGGTCCGCGTTCTTACGAGTCTTCTTGTAGTGTGTCCACTACATCTGATATTTACAATGTTCTTAATCTTCCGAATCACCTGTCAACTGTACATTATAACGTACAAAGTATAGCTACTAAGCTTGATACTTTGATTGCAGAGTTCTCGTTTTCTGATATTGTGTCATTCTCTGAGACTTGGTTGCATAATGAATATTCATCAAACGACCTGTTCCCTTCCTTTCACCCACCTGAACGGAAAGATAGAATCGATGACATATATGGTGGTGTTGTCCTATATGTTAAAAATACTTTGTCTTCTATCCGAAGACATGATCTTGAACCGAACAGACTTGAGAGTATATGTATACAAGTCAAGTCCAGTAATAAAAGAAATATTTTGTACGGTGTATTCTATAGACCACCAAACTCTGACTCCGCTTATTACTCACTTATCGAAGATTCAATTGGTCTTGCTATGGATTCGGGTATTTCTGATGTCATTATTACTGGAGATTTTAATCTGAATGTAATGAATCAAAACCAATTCCGTAAAGTTGAATCCCTGTGTAATGAATATAACATGACTCAATGTATAGATGAACCCACTCATTTCACAGAAAATTCTATGTCTACTATTGACCTTCTTTTCGTTAACAATAAAGAGTCTGTTCTAACAACAGGCGTCGGGGAACCCTGTCTCGGTCTTACAATGCGTTATCACTGTCCTGTTTTTGGTGTTTTTAATTTCCTTAAACCTAAGTTTAAAAATATCAAAGAACAGTTTGGAAATATGACCAAGGAAATTATGATGAGCTCAGAGCTACTCTTGACAAATTTTGATTGGAACTCTTTACATGATTGTAACATTAATACTTATGCTGAAAGAATTTCGGATTTCATTACTGATAACGCAAATAGGTTCATCCCTAGTAAGGAAGTTATTGTTAATCCACAAGAACCACCCTGGATGAATTGTGCAATCAAAAAGGAAATTCGTCGCCGTAAAAGATTATATAGGGAAGCGAAACTTTCAAACAATGTTAATCACTGGTCGGAATTCAAATCTGTTAGAAACAATGTGATCTCTTTAATTCGACAGAGTAAATTAACCTATTATGAACGATTGCCATTGAAGCTAAAATCTGGTTCCCTGTCTCCGCGTGATTGGTGGAAAACCCTCAAGTCAATGATATCTTCACCATCATCAACATCTAGTCCTCTTCTCTTTGATATTTTTAATGATTCGCCGATTATCGACGAACATGAGAAAGCAAATGTATTGAATAATTATTTTGCTAACCAGTCATGTATAGACGATTCATTCAGTACCCTTCCTGATGAACGTTTCACCGTCATGCATGAAACTTTGGACTCAATTCATGTCGAACCGTCTGAAGTGCTGGATGTTCTAAGAACACTTAAAACAGGCAAAGCCTCTGGCCCTGACGGCATAAATAATAGGATTCTTATCGAAGCAGCTGGTCAGCTGGCACCGCATTTGTGCGATCTATTTAATCACTCACTAAATACCAGATCTGTTCCTTCATCATGGAAAATATTTAATGTGTGTCCCATATTTAAGTCGGGTGACCCTTCTCTTCCTTCTAATTACAGACCCGTTTCATTATTAAATAACATTGAAAAAGTCTTAGAACGAATTATATTCAAGCACGTTTATAACTATCTAAAGGACACCGATTTCTTTACTCCATATCAGTCTGGTTTTATGTCAGGTGATTCTACTGTTAATCAAGTGACATGTTTTTATAATAATATATGTAAAGCTTTAGATGATGGATTGGAATTTAGAGCAGTATTTTTTGACATAAGCAAAGCATTTGACAAAGTCTGGCATAAAGGCTTTATGTTTAAGATGCGAAGAGCGGGTATTAGAGGTAATTTATTGTCCTGGTTTTCTGATTATCTTTCTAATCGTTTTCAACGAGTTATTGTACCTGGTGGTGTCTCAAACTTATGTCATATTCAAGCCGGTGTGCCTCAGGGATCCATACTAGGACCTCTTTTATTCTTAATTTATATTAATGATATTGTTGATGACATTCATGCAAATATTAACCTTTTTGCAGATGATACCAGTTTATCAATGGTTGTAACGGACCCGGTTGCCGTCGGAACTATGTTACAAACAGATATCGATAAAATTACTCATTGGGCGCAGAGGTGGTTGGTCAAGTTTAATCCATCAAAGTCTGAATATTTAGTTATATCTCGTAAACGTATTAAGACTAACCATCCAGACCTTTTTATGTCAAATATTGAAATTCCTTCTGTTACTAGTCATAAACACTTAGGCATATTTCTTTCTAACGATGGGTCGTGGGACATCCACATAGGTAAATCTATCGAAAAGGCATGGAAAAGAATCGGAATTATGCGACTATTGAAAACCCGTCTTGATCGCCTTTCACTCCAAATCATGTATTTCTCTTTTATCAGACCTATTCTTGAATATGGTGATGTTATATGGGACAATCTGTCTCAAGGGTTGAAAGATCGACTGGATAAAGTGCAAAATGAAGCTGCTCGGATTGTTACCGGTTGTACTAAGCTTGTTTCTATCGTTGATCTATATCAGGAGTCTGGGTGGGAAACTTTAAGCCAACGACGGCGCAAGCACAAGCTTATTCTTTTCTATAAAAGGATTATGGGCTTTCCCCAAATTATCTTAATACTCTTGTTCCACCTACGGTTGGCAATTCTTGCTCTTATAACCTTCGAAGGCCTAACAATTTAAGAAACATTGCTTGTAGAACTAGCTTGTACAGTACTTCATTTTTGCCATCTGTGATTAATGATTGGAATTCCCTGCCAGATGAAATTAAAAACTCTGAATCATTGTCATCTTTTAAATACCGTTTGAATGTAGATAAACCCTATCCACGGAGGCTTTACTTTTTTGGCGATAGGAAAATTCAGATCATACATGCTAGATTAAGAAACAAATGTAGCTGTCTCAATGAACATTTGTACTTGAAAAATTTGGTGCAATCACCACTTTGTAGATGCGGTACAGTGGAATCAACCCAACATTTTTTTTAGAATGTCCGTTTTATAATAACCAAAGAATTATTCTAAGCCTAAGTATTAACAGTGTAACAAGACTTACACTCCAAATCATTCTATTTGGAGATGAAAATCTTAATCTGCTTGATAACCAAACATTATTTGCTGCTGTGCATACATACATCCGTGATAGTAAAAGGTTTACAAGTAATGCTTGATTGCCCACCTTTAAATAGTTAAACAGTTACAATTTGTTAAATTGTGATGGTCAAGCTGGAGTTTCTATAGCCATTATACAAGAGTCTTCAATTGAAATCTTTATCAATAACACTCCACGCTCTTCTGTTATTTTTCCTATCTTTTTTCTAAATTAATTTACTTTTTTGCAGTTAGTAATGATACATTCATGTAATTCTAGTAACTGTTACCCGAAATTTGGAGAAGAACTTTATAAGCTTAAGCTTCCGTTCTTATCCTTTTCTTCAGTATATTTGTCATATGATTGTATTGTATTCTGTTAACCTGTATCTTATACTGTTGAATAAAATATGTTTAAACTAAACTAACAAGAGTACCGTACATGTAGTATCGTACCTCAATTTGCACGCAATTATCGGTCATAAATCTCTTCTTTTGTTAAAGGGAAACTATATTGAAATAAACGTTTTGCGATTATCTTTTTAACACTGTGAGAAATAGAGAAGTTATTTGTTTTGAGTGATCACTCCTTTTTCTTCAAACCGCCATTTCCGTGGCCGTGTCACCCGGCACACCAACACCCTCAAACTTATCCCCCCCCCACACACACACACAACGACAACAATTGCAGCATTGACCAAGCGGTTAGAGAACCGGCCTCGTGAGGGGAACTACGAATTCTGCCTGGTCATACCGAAAAGATAGCTTGCAAATAGAAGTAATGACTCCCTCCCCCCTCCGGCCTTCGCCTTGGCCGTCAGGATTACGGACACAGCACAAGGTCTGGCTTTCCAGTGTCAGGATAATGGGCTGGGCAAATCATGTTTAAAAGGTTCAGGAAAACACACGGATAGGTTAATTGTGGTCGTACATAACTGAGAAGTTGTTGATTTGGTTTGTTTGGTTTGTATTGGAGTTTAACGCCATTTTAACAGCGTAGGTCATATCATGGCGGTCAGTGACGCATCTATGTGCTTCCTGGCTTTCTCACACCAGTACTGACACAACTTTCTTTCCAAAGTCACTGACTACTTTTCTCACATGCATCAGAGGTGAGAGGCGAAAAATCGTCGGAAAGAAAGTTTGCCTCAACCGGGTATCGAACTCACAACCACCAGGTCACGAGTCCGACACGCTAACCACTGAGCTACCCGGGCGGGCCGAGAAGTTGTTGAAAAGTGCGTACAACTCTAATAATAACAATACCAATCAAAGTACTGAAAGTACTGACAGACTAGCGAATTTGATAGATTGATTGATTGATTGATTGATTGTATGGTGTTTATTAACCGTGTTTTCAACATTATTTCGGTTATGTAGCGGTGGCCAGTGCACATATCCATGCTTTCCTGGAATTTCTTTTACCAGTACTCCGCACAATATTCTTTCCAAGCCACTGGCTCCTTTCCCACATAACCATCGTCGAAACGTGAGCGTGAAATGAATCCTGTCGCAATGACTATCATCAATCCTCAGAAAGAAATTTGTTGAGGATCAAACCAGCGACCTCCTGTTCTCAAGTCCTGTACCGACTGAACTGTGCTATTGGCTAACTATAATCCAGTTTACGTTTAACCCTTAACCTGCTAAAAATGTTAAATGAAACTTTCAAGCTGATGGTAAACACCTGAATATTGCTATTTCACAGTTACACTATGGAGAAAATCTATCCTCTTATCGGAAAGTGTAGATCCAAGATCAGACTGCACACACTGTCTGCAAAAGGTCATTCTGGTAAAAGGAACTCGAGGAAAGCATGGACAGGTGCTCTGGACGCCGCAATATCACTGAAATAATGTTGAAAACGGCGTTAAACACCATACAGTCAATAAGTCAATATCTAATAGCACAAGATGTAGTTAACTATTTAACTCTCCTTACAAAACGAAAAATTTTACATCCGTCCAAATTCAAAGCTGTTGCAGACCATGAATTAAATGTGGCTGAACTGATGAAACATGATTCCAGAAGGGCAGAAAACAATGTGGGAGAAGGAGAAAATGATGGTTACCAGCATTTTCTCCTTTTCCCACAATGTTTACAAAGGGATCCTTCCCCAGTATCGTTAAAACTTGGGACTGTTTGGTAAAAGGTTAATAGAATAACAGTTTAACAATAGTTCAACTGTACACAATGATCTAAATAATGAATGACTGAAGGGGGTTGATATAGCTGGGATTTGCTACAAGTTAACTTTGGTGTATCGATTAATAGATTCATTCATAATGTTACAGTTGTGTACGAACAAGTGATTCTGCTTTGCATAGGTCACCCAATTTACATATAAGCAAAGATCTTGTACCTTATAAATGACATCTTGTTCAGTTTATTACTTTGTAAGACGACATGTTCAAATCGGAGAGGTAGAGATTTAATGGTTTATGTCTAAATTGTCATGTATAACAGATTTAAGATTTCTAACAGAAAGAAGTATTTTCTGTGTGGCAGAATTTGGCAACTGTGGGGTTTTGAATCTAGGTCAATCTTGATGCCTATAGACTAGCTTCGCTTGTCAAAAATCGCTTCGCTATGTCTTACAGATAGTTTCATGGTTTGTATGACTTGTTAGATTTTAATTCTGAATAGCAGATTTGGACTTTACCAATATTCGTTGTTCATTCCACAGAATATGCACCTAACAAGAAAAAGACCTTTGCTTTCCATAATGCCAGTGATGTAAGCCTATCAAGCACAAATAAGCATGTATGATTTTTTTTTTTTTTTTTTTTCAATTGCTTAATTTTTTCATCTGCTTTCACAACCCCCACCATATACTATGTAAGACTTAGTGTTGACGACAGGAACAACATCGTGTAAAAGACGTATTTTCCTTGTTTTCAGAGGATCGTCGATAATTTATTATCAAATAGGGGAGACAACAGAGACATTCATTCAGTTAATCAACATTCTTGACGGTCGTGATATTCAAAACAACAGACATGCAAATAAACTGTCAGTTCTTAATGTCAGGGTTCTTTTATTTCTTGTGCGGTTGCGACAACATCCTAGCTTGTGTTTCCTTAGTAGGATTGATTACGCTCGATCTGGGACATTACCCTTTACCGCATAATCGCCTTACGCAAAACGATATAACTTACCAAATAAACCAAATATTAAATGATACCTGGCTACTTATGCAAATCCAATCAACCTTATACCTATCAACCCACTTTAACCAATCAACCCCCTCTTAAAACAAACCAACAATCTTATGATTTTAGTTAGCCCTTATCCAATATGTCATGCATTATCAATTTCATGTAACATACACAGTCGCATGCTCATAAAATTATTAAAACCATTAGGTTAAGCATTCATAAATAAATCAAACTAACCTCTATCTTAATCCTTTTACCTTTAATTCAATTATTATAACTTAGCAAACCCTTATGTAGTAGATGAAAAATTTTCGAAAAAAAAAATAAAAAAAAATTTTACCTTTAAGCCGCTTTAACCCATTTCCCACTTACTTGCTTTAAACCGCTTTAACATCATCATACTTTGCTTTGCTTCATAAGTCTCCTCTAACAAAGTGCATCAGTTAACCAGACAAACCCTTACATCAGTTAATCACTTAACCTCCCCATCAACCAACGCGTCATGCAATGGCTAACCGGTTTATGAGTTAGTGGGTGGGCTTAAGATATTGGTAAAAAAAAAAAAATTCTATTTCTATAAAGAAATAAAAATTTGATTTAAAAGTTAAAAATTGTGCTATCCTACTGTGTAAAAATGACTGATAATAACCAACAAACACTAACAACAAACAATACTGTTGATGAGCTTGATGTGTATGAAAAAGCTTATCGTGATAATTATGATTTTAAAAGAAAACTAAGTATAGAGATACAAGATGATAAGAAAGAAAGAACAAAAGAAGAACAAATTGAAAAAGATGAGGAGGACTTACTAGAAGATTTTGAATATAAGTTAGGAGAGATGGAAAACAAGGTTTACCATGCAATTGCAGTCTTTTTTGAAAATTGTGAAGATGAAATTATAAAAACCAGATTTGATGAAATAAACCAAAAAGATGATATAAATGAAAAAGAATTATGGAAAATTAAAAAAGAAAAAGAATGTTATGTAGACAATTTTTTTGATGATGATGAATTTGAAGAATGGATTAGTTTTCATCTAGAATCATATATTACTAATAAATAAAAAAAATTATAAATTTGAAATAAAATTTATAAATCTTAAAGCAAACTAATAATTAAATTATGGAAATTAGAGTTTGTCCTTACTATTGTAAAAATGAAAGTATTTTATTAAAAAACTGTACCTGTTGTCATAGTTTATTAAAAAGAAAAGTAAAAAAGGGAAAGGGATTTATAAAAATATGTGAAGCGTGTATTAACAAAGATAAACCGTTTGGTTGGTCAAAATCATGTAAGTGTGAATGGGGAGAAAAAACTTTTTTATATATCAGTTGTTCAACTTGTATTTCTCCAACTTGTATATATTGTGGGAAAAAATGTTTACCTTCTTTTTGGAATTGTTTTAATAATGATTGTTCACAATTTTACTGTGCTGATTGTTTTGATGATGATAGAGCACGAGAAATAGTTGAAGAAATTAATTTTAAAGAAAAATGGAAAGGTTCAATAAAAGATAAACTAGAGTGTTATGGAATTTTAAATTACAATATTTAGCAGTAAAGAAAAAAATAAAAGGTTTTACTAGACTAAATAGAAATGCATTAATAAAATTGTTAATTCCTTTTACAACAGAAAATGATTTTCCAATTAGTTAAATATTTAATCTTTTTACTAGATTAAATATTTTATTTTTGGTCTTGCTCCCTATGCTTCATCAGTCAGCCTATAATGACCCCATGATAAAGTTCTATAACTTCCATCCCTCAGTATCAAACCCTTTTTATCATCTTCAAAGCTTAATGCTATTTTATTTATTTTTATAGTGGATAACTCATGAAGTTTACTTTTTATTCCTCCCATACTTACACAAAAATCTTTTTCAGTATCCAAACAATCTTTATAAGTTTTAAATTTTAGGTCATTTTTAATCACAGACTTTTTAACTCCTTTACATTTTTTAGTTTCTGATAAACTATCTTCATAAACAAACATACCATTTTTATCAGTTAATGCATTACCTTTTTCATCTTTTCTTAAGATAAATTTTTTCATAGCATAAGTTTTTGCTCCTGGACTTACAAATCCTGTTAAAAGGTCTCCTTCTAATTCATCCTTAAACTTACCTAACACATTACAATTTTTATCACTATACAATGGATGATTTTTTGGATAATTACTAAAGTCAAACAAATCATTAGCATCCTCTTTTAAATCTTCATACAAATCTTCAGTTTCTATTGTTAAAACAAAACTATCAGTATCAGTATAGCACATAAATACTTTATATTCACCAAATTTATTTTTAAAATAGTTATAATAATCTTCTAACATAGTTGTTTTGCTAATATCAAGTATGCTTACTCCTAAATGAATTGGTTTATCATATTTAATCCATGTTTTTTTTCATATGTACCGCAACCAAATTTTCATCAAATATAGTATGATTATGAAAGTTATGTTTTGCAGTTAACTTTTTAAATCGTTCACTATTTTCACCATTAACTAATTCTAAATTTACTCTATTTCTTATGTTTTCCATGGTTTTACCAAAAACAGAATTCATTGCTAACTTCCATAAATTATCTAAAAATTTATTTTTATCCTTTTTTGCTTGCGTTCTTAAATTTACACACTTATCAACATATTTTTTAATAGCGGTACTCTCTTGATATTTAATTCCACGATGTATTTTTTTAATTTTTAATCCTAATCTCTGGTAAGTCTTTAAAGCTTCATGATGAAGTATATATTTTTCCTTATCATTTAAGTTTGGTATTAACTTTTCTACTTTACTAACTTTTAATTTTTCTGCTGCTAAAGGCATTTCATTATGCAAATCATGTAACTCTTTAGGATACTCCAAATCAACCTCCAGGGTACATGGATATTTTTCCCAGTTATTTAATTCTTCATCTGTCATCCACTTAAAATAGTTTACAGGTAAAGGCTTACTCATAGCCCAAGGATAAAGACTGTTTTTATCAATGTAAAACATATATTTACTAGGTTTTGTTTGATCATACTTATCACCCATATATTTATTGTTTGCCTCTGCATATCTAATACTTGTCATGCAAACACCACCCCTTTTTGATGCTTCAAAAAAGTTAAGCATATTAATATCAGTAAGTTTTTTTAATTTTATTTCGCTTACCTTAAGCATAGCACCCCATCCATATCCAGGTAAAGTATAATACCAAGCAGGGTCTAAACCAAATTCTTTATGCATAGAAAATCTAAAGTTTTCCATAACATCAGCTAAAAGTACAACATCTGTTTCATTATATAGTTGTAAATAATCAGACATAGTTTTGCAACCAAAAACATCCCACACTTTTAACGCGTGTGCCAAATCTTTTTCTTTAATTCCTTCTCCATTTGAGCTTGAATAAAATTCTTCTATAGGCGGTAGTTGTGTTTCATTTAACTTATCAAAACTATCCATCCATTCATAAGGAAAGATACCTTTTCTACTTAACAATTTTAATTTTTCTTCTGTGTATCCACCACGATGATTTTCTAAATAATACTTTAAATTTATTAAATCATTATCTTTTAAATTTTCTACAATTTTTTCTAAACTACTAGCTAAAAACTTAAAACTATCAAGAAATCTTAATTTAATATTTTTATTTCCTACCTTTAGATTTTTTGTAAAACTAATATATTTTTCTTCATTGGTAGGAATACAATCAATTCTACCACTTTTTTTACCAAGATACTTAATAAAAATATGTGCATCATAACCAGATAAATTATGAAAGATAACAGGTATAAAATTTGGAACTTTTGCTTTTAGATTACATTCATTATGTGCGGCTCCTCTATAATTACCAGTAAAATGACAATGATCTCTTACTTTATAATTTTCATGAGTAAATTTACCACCACATATCCAACATTTTACTTCATTTTTATGTTTTTTAACTTTATCTTCAGTTAATTTTTCCATTTCTACTGGGTTTTTATAAAATTCATTAAAAAGTTGTTTAGCATCCTTAGTTAAAGTATCTATAAAATGTTTTTCGGCATCTTTACCAACATATCCTCTTAATACCGGTTTCATAATTTTACTATCAAAACTACAAATTAAATAGTTATAACTTACAGGTATATGCTTTTGTGTTTCAATAGTATTACTTGTTTGTTGTGATTCTATTTTTTGTAATATACATTCAAAATCAGCAATAACAACAAATGGTACCGGTATTTTTCTGCAATAGTTTTCAAACTTTATTAAAATTTCTTCTGGTTTTTCAGGATTAAACTTAGGCATTATTAAATCAACTCCATCATGATCTTCACAACGCTCCATATGCTTTTCTAAAAGTTTTTCACTACCAAAATGGTTCATACAAAGCATACAATACTCAACATTATGATTAGAGGCTGTTTGAGTTCTCAGTAAAGCATTAATATTTTTTATTAAAACATAATGTGATTTTTCTTCTTCATCTTCAATATATAACAAATTTATATGATTTTCTTTTAAACTTTTTATAGTTCTAATACGTTTGATTTTTTCCTTACCTTCTACTATCCCAAAAACATTAACGCTAATTGTTGGATTTTGTCTTTCAAACTTATCTATATCTTGTAAAGAAACAGGATATTTAATTCCTTTCATATTTAAGCTATTTTTCTTAGATTTTAAAGAATAAGTTCTTTCAGGGTGACTATCTGTTGGATTTAAATGTCTCAAAATACAATCTGTAAAACATTCATCATTCTCACTTTTCATATTAATACATGCCTTTTTGTTAGCAATCCACTTTGGTAAAGGTATCCATCCACCTGCTCTTAATGGTTCATAAATAACACTATGCAATTTTAAATGAACCACACTATTAAACGTCCAACCACTACCATTTGAAATAAAATTAATAAAATTTTCTAAAATTCTTTCCATCATTTCTTCGTATACTTTTTCTATATTAGTTCCTTCTAAAATAATCTCATAACCATCTTTATCAGAAGAAGAAAAATTTGCTTCTACTATTTGTCTATTATTACCCTCTCCTCTTTCCATAAAACATTGAAGATTTAGTTTTACTTTATGACTATGCATGCTTTTTAAAAGTTTTACAATTGTTGGTTTTGTTAGCATTAAAAACTCTTGTGGTGTTTTAACAGGTATACCATTTATTTTATGTTCAGTTGCATAATTTTTTAAGGCAGATTTATTTTGTATTATTTTTATTTTTTCCTCTCTTTCTTTATCATATGTTCTTTTTATTTTATTTTTAAGTGCATTAAGTTCTAGTGATATACTATCTGGTACATCTCTTACATTTTCTAAACTCCTTAACAAATCATTAACTGAAGTAGTTTGTTGCCTGATTGGACTTTGTCTTTGTGGTATATAGGGTGTTGGTTGCAATATTGGTACATCAATGGTTCCCTGGTTTATATCTAATATTGAAGGTCCAGTATTAATCAAAAGAGTTATTAATTCATCACGTCTGAGCCTTGAGTATCTTCTTAATCCCCTTTTCCTTGCTAAATTTCTTAATCCAGCTACATTGTATCTATCAAATTGACGTTCCATTTTTTTAAATAGAAAAATCTTTCCTTAAGTCAAATTTTATTATTTTTTCATAAATAATAAAATTATTGAATATCAATTTTATATTTGCCATTCCATACTCTACCATTCCAGTTTTCAATCGTTTGTGGACATTTATCAATAAACTTACTAGCCTTGTAAATTGATGGAAATTCATTCACCTCTTCAGTTTCAACATCCTTTAAGGTAACCCTCTTTGGATTTTTAGCAATATCCTTTAATCTTTCATAATTTGGAATTTTTTTAAAAAATTTTTTTTCTTCCTCTTCAGGATACAAACCATGTTCCTTTAACACATCAATAAACTTTTTCTTGTTCCAATAGGAATACCACTTAATATTGTTATCTGTTAATATTTTCTTAAAATCAGCAACCTTTTTCATTTATTTAAGTAAAAAATTACTTAATATACTACACTCATCTTATTCCCATCACTCTGGAAGTTAATTAGTCTATCACTAAGTAAAACTGCATATGCTTCAGTATTTGCTGGAACAGGTGCACCGAATGTTGCTTTAACGTGAATATCAGTAACAGAATACTTAAGCCTTTCACTTTGTTTTGATAAATCAAACACAAACAAAGGAAAAAGAAATTTAAATTCATAAGGATTAATACTAGAGTTTGATACTAATTCATCCATGTTAAAAAACTTTTTTCTAAATGAAGCAGCTTCACTATATATTCTACTAATTTGATTAGCAGTAAAATTTATATCATGATCATATAGTGGATATTTTTTTGAACCTAACATCACATAAATATTTCTTATATTTATGTTGTCAAAAATAGCAGCGTTTTGTTCTTGGTTATTACTTTTAGCTGTTTGAAAGCCTACAATTAAGAAACGTGGCACCTCAGGAGATGATTTAGATGATAACCTCCAAGTAAAACCTGTTGCTTGTGGAACCACAATACTATCACTTTGTATCATTCTATACCCAACTGGGAATTTTTCTTTCTTTTCAATAAATTTAAAAAGTTCCAACTTGTTACCATCTTCTCGTGATACGTGTGGTAAAAACCAAGATACCCGCAATAAATTAACTCTACCAGGTTCATGTCTAGCAGGATTACCACCTGCAGCTGCAACAGTTTGTGCTCTAAAAATTGCATCATTATCATTATTTCTTGTTGAGGTTAAAGTTTGTTTCATACCATATAAAATTTTGTTATAATCTTCACAAAAACCAAATATATGTTTTAAGGGTATCCTAAAACTAAATGTACCAACTGGATTTGAACTAAAAATATATTGTCTTCTGATTGCAAAACCAGAATTATTAGCACTATCTGCAGTGATATTGTTATCTTTTAACCACAGTTGGTTTTGTCCCTGTCATTTTGAAAAGTCATTAGGATACTTAAGCAATCCTAGCATTGATGTAGTCTGTCCGGGGTAATTTATACTTTCTATCTCTTGTCCACTAAGTTGGTATCTTATATTTTTAAACAGATACATCAATCCATTATTTGTTAAGGTAACCTCATCTAAATTTGCCCCAGCTACTGTATAAGGTGTACCATCTGCTTTTACTAATTCACCTATAATTTGTAAATAAGACTCTGAAGGATGATAAAAAATATCTTGAGTTTCAATATCAATTCTAATATTTCCTCCAGGGTTGTTTAGATTGGTTCCTGTAATAGGCAGATATTCATAATATTCATATTCATCAATACTATCGTCTTTTAAAATCGGCGCTTTAATATTTAAAATATCCATTTATTATATACAATTATAATTTTTAAGTCAAAATTATAATTGTTTTAATATTCAACCCATAGTTGAGGGAATGACTTGTTTTCATCATTTACATACACGCCCTTAAGTTTAATATTTTTAAGTTTTTCTATTGAATGGTATTTTTTCATTTTAGGATAAATTCTATTTCCGTAAAGAATGGTTACCTTAGGTATACCATGTTTTTCTAAATATTGATTTACATCTTCTTCAAATTCCTTAATGATATCAGCTTTTTCAGGCGACAATTTTAAAACAGCTTTATCATAATCATATTTTGTATTACTACTATCTAATACTTCACAATCTTCATCAAGTTTAAAATTAGCAAAAAGGATACTAACCCTTTTTGTATTGTATTTTTCATAATGTGTTAAATTAAATTTTAGATTTGGCATTCTTTTTTATTTAATGTAATATTTTACTTAACTTAAATTTATTTTTCATAATACTTTAACTCCGGAACCCTTAATACTATTTAATTTCTTAACTAAATCTTGTATAGCAATTGCACCACCATCCATTAACTTGCTAATATCTTGCATTACAGGTTGAGCAGTTGTAGTAGGCTTTTGTGTATATTTTTCTATAATCTTTTTAGATTTTGGTGTTAAAGCCTTTTGAACTAACTTTTTACCTGCATCAATTGCTGCCGTCTTTCCAACCTCTAATGCTTTCTTTGCTCCTTCCTTAGCTACACTCTTGCCAACATCAACTGCGGCACTGGTGAGTTGTTTAGCTGCGCTGCTTGTAAAGAGTTTTGTAAGAAAATTAACAAAGCTATCAAATATTCCTGCTCCTCCATAAGCATAATTTCTTTTAAATCCTCTCTTTTGTGATGTAATCATTTTTATAGTATAGACATTAATTTTTTATAAGTTTTTGTATCTAATATACGTTGTCTCTTTAATTCATCACAAATACTTACAAGCTCATTCCTTACACCTGTATGACCGGCTCCTTTACTTGCCATTAAGAGGTCAAATCTTTCTAATAGCGCATTAGGGTCAGATGGGATAATAGTAATTCCTTTACCAGTTGCTTTTGCTCTTTCTTCTTTGATTTTTAAGTAAATAGGTTTAATAAAATCTTTGTATTTAAATCCACCGCTGCTTTTTGGGGGTTTCGTTGGGTCATTATCACGAAAAATAACATTGGTATCTCTTAATATTTTTTCATAATTTTTTAAATCACTACTAGTTAAGACATAATCTCCACTTGGAGATTTTGTCATAATAAGTTCCCATAATCCATCCGTTGCTTCATATTTTTCTGCACCAATCCAAATATAATCACCATCGTAATCAACCATTTTATTACCCATATAATAATTAATACCCTTTTTTACAATACCAAATGTTTTATCAATATTTTCATCATATTCATCTTTTAAGGATCTATATTTTTTATCTAATAATGATACTCCCACTTTTTCCTCATCCTCTTCCTCTTCAGGATTTAATTGTTGTTGTGGTAACCGTTCAATCCCCTCTTTAATAGGTTTAAGTCCTTCTGTGATCTCCTTTGTTGCAGCTTTTTGTGTTTCTGTAATAGGTCTAAAAAACTTTGAAAGATCTGTTTGTAATTCGATATCCCCGGTTCTCTCTGCAATCTGGTTATCACGGATTCTTTTCATTGTAGCAAGATAATCTTTTACTGTTTGTTCCCTTTTTAAAGGGTCTTTAATCTTTAAAAATGACATATTTTTTTAAGCAAATTTCTTTTTTAATTAGTGTT
This sequence comes from Tridacna gigas, assembly GCA_945859785.2. NCBI lineage: Eukaryota > Metazoa > Mollusca > Bivalvia > Cardiida > Cardiidae > Tridacna > Tridacna gigas. Next base: position 28,730,299 of record OX244030.2, read on the forward strand.
ATCTATCTCACGTGCACAAGAACGCTTAAACTTGAGTGGTTTTAGTTTTATTCTTAATGGCTTCCATTGTGTCTTTCTACTAGTCTCCTGAATTCCTCCCGTGCTTCTATTCTCCCCTTCTCTATTAAACTCTCCTGTTCCTCTAGCTTGCTTTTTTTCTTCGACTTACTTCTAATTTCTTCCTTCATTGACTTGTATTTTTCCAATTCTTCCATAATTAAAGTAAATTCAGAATGGTCAATTTCATTATCTGTTATTGCTTTTGATATATGCGTAAGTAGTGTATTTAACTTTGAATCTGCTAACATTTTAATCTGAAGATGTTTTTCTGATTTTGTTCTGCTTCTTCTAACCAAAAACTTACCTACTAATGCTACTAAACCAACAGCTAAAGCACAACCTTCTAGGGCTATCGTTGCGGGTATCGCTACTATAGTTGAAAGTAAAGCAATTCCACCTGCTCCTGCACCTAATGCTATAACAGTTAGTCCAGCTTCAACATTATCCACAGTCTTACTAATCTTTAAATACTTTTTACTTAGTTGCTCTCTTACCTTAACTTCATTTTCTAGAAAAGTCTGAATTTCTGATATCTTTTGTAGTCTAAAGGATTGTCCATTGTCTCCTGTTGTTGTTAATAGTGATGGCGCATTTGGTATATTTCGTGCTTCTGGTAAATCTGGATATATCTTTTCTTTTAGCTCCATTTTATTAATTACAACTTATTTTTTAAATAGAATAGTTAAGACGACACAAAAAGGTGTTTTCCTCTATTTTTTTTATTTTATCAGAGTTGTTTGTAATTGTTGTAACCATGTCATCCACTTCTTCTAATGAAACTTCATTTGTTATAGATATTTGATTAAGTTTTAGATTATAAGATAGAGAAACTAAAACAAAACCTTTACTCATATTAAAACCCATACCTAAAGCTATAGTTCTTGTTTTTCCTCCTTCTAATACTAAAGGTTGTTGTGTAAAAATATCCCAAGTAACAGGATTAACTTTTTTAGCAGGATACTTAGTTTCAACAGGCTTCCAAAAAATAGTTTTTGGTTGAACTATTTTATGTTTTCCATTTCCAAATTTATGTACATTCATATTTTAAATTTATAATATTGCTCGTAATATAGGAATATTAGCAAATGGGCTATTAGGTCCTAAAAGAAGACCTTTTCCATCATAAATTTTTCCACCTTGTTTTAAATACAATCCATCACCAACTGAACCTAATCCTTTACCTTTTGCTGGACCAAGATATAAACCTTCTCCATCTGTTTCTACTTGACAGACACTACCACCTTTCTTAAGATACAAACCATTACCCATTGCTTTTTGAACTCCTGAAGAGGCTAAACCAGATAGTGCACCAACTCCTAAAGCTGGTAAAACAGTCCTTGCTAATGCTGGTAATGCTGCTGATGCTAATCCTGCCAACATTCCAAGAAAACCGCCTTCTACTTTCATATTGTGTTTAAGTTGTTTAGTAGACATTCTAAACGTTGCTCCCTTACCAGCTTTATAAGCTTTTGTAAGTTTATTTACTTGTGATTTGGTTAATGCTACTACATCATTACCATGTATATCTTCATGCTTTAAACGAATACTTGCTGGGCTTTTGTTTTTAAAAGAATGTAAAATTTTTTCCTTTTGCCCATCTGATATATTTATTTTAGTGTTAATATAGTTTGTCATTTTTTATATTTATCTTGCTTCTCTTATATGAAATCTAATTGTTAAATTTTCCCCTCTTAGATTAAGTAATGTTCCATCTTGGTCTGTAATTGATACATTTAAATTATGTATTTCATTTAATGTTAATGGAAGGTAAACTAGATTAACAGGATTTTCTATTATTTTATACCCTGGTGATACATTTGGAAAAAAACTATAAATTGTATTTCTTTGTAAACCATTAACATAACTTCCTGAAATTAAATCTATATTAACTAGTAAGCTATTAATACTAAGAATATTTACTACATTTTCAGATTCATGAAATCCTTGTGTATATTTAGCACGAGTGAATCCTAATACTTTTGCAATAGAATACTGTTGGTTAAAATCTACCTGATAACCATTTTCTAAAAAAATAACAGACTTTAAAGTATTAGTATTTGCTGAGATGTTAATATAATATTCTTCATTAACTGCATCATAATGACCTTTTTTTCTCATTTCTTGTTGAATTACATCATTAATATCAACTAAATCATAACTTCCTTCAGGTATTTTTATTTTTACCCATGACGTACCACTGTCTGGTGAATAAACAAAAATGTTATTGCTTGCATCAATATTAGGAAATGAATAATAAGTTTCAAGATTAACCAATGCTATTTCATATTCTTTATCTTTTTCTAATAGAAGTGGAGGAGTAAATCTTGTTTCAAACTCTGTTTTGTTGTCGCTTACGATAATTTGAAATGATGTTTTATGGTCAGTATTTTTTACTATCTTTTCAAGTAATTCTGCTTCCATTTTTATATTAGTAAAAAAGGATGTTATATGTGTAAAATATATATCTTTTTGCTTAAGATATATTTTTTATTGAAAAATGGTTTTTTCTTTAAAAGTAAATTTATAACCTACTTTTAACTCGTAATGAAATAAACCTAGTGTATTTTCTATTTTATGTATGCAAGTTATTACTTTTTTTCTTTGTTGTAAATGTTTCCTGTTTGTTTTATTTTCTTCTTCTTTCTTAAAAATTTTTGCATTGTGTTCAATATTGTTGAGTAATTTAGAAATATGATCTTGAATAAAAAAAATACAAACAATTTTTTTATCCATACCATTAAAACTTTTTGCATATTCTCGATATTTTTTACTTAAACCTAAAATATTAAATGCTTTTAAAAAATATCTTGGTGTGTATTCTTTACCATTTAATAATTCATAATATTTTTCTACCTTTCTTTTTATTTTATCTTCAAGATCATTTACTGATATGTCTTTATATTTTTCATCAACATTAATTGTACAAAACGCATTACGTATAATACCTGTCATCTTTTTTTATTATATCTTTATTTTAATCTCCTTAAGTTATTTTCAATTTTAAAAAAAAAAATTTTTTTAATTTTTTTAATAATAATTGCTATAGTTTTGCGGTATATAGAAGTTATCAAATTCACACCTATATTTTCCATCATTACGGTTCTTAGTTAAATCAATCACGACAAAACCATGAGGTCTTTCCCAACACTTTTTACAAAAATTAATAAACTCTGTTTTTGTCATATCATCCCCTACATGATTGCTATAAATATGATTAAGATTTTTTAAGTCTTGTCTAAACAAGCATATTAAGTTAGCATTTTCTCTAATAGTTTGACGTGGTAGTCTAAAATAATTTTGTGCCAGATAAAAACAATCAGCATTACTATGTCTACCCCTTACATAATAGTTTTCACACTTGTTTTGTCTTTCTAAAAGTAAGTCATCAAATATCATTAAGTTTTTATTTGATGCATTTAAATCTCTTGGGTCAGGAACATCGCTTGCATATTCAAAAAATTCACAATTGATATCAGATTTTTCCTTAATTGTTTTTGCCCATTCTTCAACTAATGCAGTAGGTGAAATATCACGGTTTTGAACTTCATCTTTAAGTGAAAACAACCTTAATATGTATTCTTTTGGTATTTTTTCTTCAAAAGCTTTTTTAAGTATATGATATTCTGGTTGAAACAAACTTTTACCAAAAACGCATAAGTTGTTATAATCTAACCAATCAGGTCTTAACAAAAGATTAAGTAAAAGTGTAGTTTTACCACATCCTGATTTACCTACTATTAAACCTCTGATACTCCTAGGTAAAAGGGGATGGTTAAATCTTTTTGCTAACACTTCATTCCATGATAAATTAACAATATCCATTTTATATTAAATTTTTTATTTTAATATAAAAAATGTATTGCGTTAAATGTAAAAAGAAAACAGATACTACTGATATACAATGTACGGTAAGTAAAAATGGTAAAAATATGGTGCGAGGAAAATGCGTTAATTGTGGTACAGTAAAAACACAATTTATTAAACAAAAAGAAGGTGGTTCATTGTTAAACAAAGCAATCAATAACTTACCTGTTGAAATGCACTTACCTGGTCATAATTTTACTGGTCCTGGTACTAAGTTAAATAAAAGATTAAAACCTGACTTAACACCTAAAGAATGGTCAAAGCCTGTAAATCGTGTTGACAAAGCAGCATATCATCATGATATATGCTATCTTAAGCATAATGATAGGAACCAAGAAAAGATTTGGTATGGGAATGAGTAAAAAAAAAAATTAGAAAATATAACGCTAGCAGAAGAATTACATAAACCTGTAAAAAGAAAATTTAAGAAAAGGAGAGTTAGAGTAAATGGTATTGATAGAATATGGGCGGCAGATTTAGTAGATATGCAAGCATTTTCTAAATTTAATCGTGGAGTAAAATTTCTTCTTGCTGTCATTGATATCTTTTCAAAATATGGTTGGCTGGTCCCCTTAAAAGATAAAACAGGGAAATCTGTTTCTGTTGCATTGAAGAGTATTTTTAAGGAAAGAAAACCTGAGAAAATGTGGGTGGATAAAGGTAAAGAGTTTTATAACAAAGATGTTAAAGATTTGGTTGAATTGTATTCTACTGAAAATGAGGAAAAATCAAGCGTTGTTGAGAGATGGATTAGAACAATGAAAGAAAAAATGTGGAAGTATTTCTCTGCTCACTCAACAAATGTTTATATTGATGTATTACAAGACTTGGTTGAGTTATATAACAACACGAGACATTCTTCTATTAAGATGACTCCAACTGAAGCAAGTAAGAAGAAAAATGAAAATAAAGTTTGGATAACACTGTATCCTGATTATGGTCAAGTAAGGGAGGATATCAAACCAAAGTTTTCTGTTGGAGATAAAGTAAGGATAAGTAAAAAGAAAAAGACTTTTGAAAAAGGTTATACAACACGATGGACTGAAGAGGTTTTTACAGTTTCAGAAGTAAAACATACGACGCCTATAACGTATAAGATTGAAGATTTAAATGGTGAAGAAATAAAAGGTTCTTTTTATGAACCTGAACTACAAAAAACTAGTCAAGAGGTGTATAGGATAGAAAAGGTTATTAAAAAGGGAAAAAAGAAATCTCTTGTAAAGTGGAAAGGCTATTCTGATGAGTTTAATTCATGGGTTGATAATAGTGCTATTGTAAATATTTAAATATATAAAAATGAAAAATATTTTAATTGATAATATAACTTTACCAAATAAACCATTAAGTAATTTTGAGCTTGAGGATGCTGCAAAAAAATTAAAAATAAAAAATTTTAGAGGAATATTTTTAAGAGATACCCTGCCTAAAAAAGTAAGAAATAAAGAATGTGGTATATTAAATCTTGATGACGCAGGTGGACCTGGTACTCATTGGGTTGCTTGGTTTAAAGATGATAAAAATAAAATTTATTTTGATAGTTATGGTATACAACCACCTCTTGAAATTATAGATTATTTAAAAAGTCCATTACACTACAATACAGACCAATTACAACAAGCAGGAGAAGTATTTTGCGGTCATTTATGTTTGTATATTCTTAAAGAGTTGGGTTTAGGTAATAAATTTCAAAGTATTTTAAATAAACTTTTTTAGCAATATTTAAAAATGCCTGTTGATAAATTTGGGAGAATGGATGAAGTTAAAACAAGTGGTGATGGTGTTTCACTTGCTTACATAAGTAATAATTTTTTACGTAAAGATGGAACAACACCTGTTGCTGGTTCCATAAATATGAATGGAAACTCACTAACAAGGGTTAGTAATCCAGTAAATCCTCAAGATGTTGCTACTAAGAGTTATGTTGATGCAAACTCAGGGCTGTTAGATGAAAATGGAGGATACCATATGACAGGATATTTAAATATGGGTTTTAATAAAATAAAAAATATAGCTGACCCTGAGGAACCGAGTGAAGCGGCTAATAAAAAATATGTAGATGCTACTAATAATGCTTTTGTTTTGGGAGCAGATGGTACAGCAAGTGGTGATATTTCTATGGATGGATTTAGGATTAACAATGTTGGTTCACCTATAGAAACTCAATAAGTAGCAAATAAGTTTTATGTGGATACCACTGTTAAAACAATATCCGCAGGTAATAATGCATTAACAAAAAACCGATATGGAACTTTTTTAGCAACTGGTAAAATAGATATGAACACTCACCCACTTACTGGATTACCAAATCCTACAGACCGTGATGCTGCTGCTAATAAAAATTATGTTGATAATGGAGGAGCCATTGTAAAAAATCCTGATGGAAGTTTTACGGCAATATCTGATGTAGATTTTCAAGGTTTTTCTATAAAAAATGCTAGGGAGCCTATAGAAGAAAGAGATTTAACAACAAAATCCTATGTGGATAAAAAAGTATCACTTCCTTCTCTCATAGGTCCTAAACCTATTATAAGCGTGCATGCTGAGGAACAAGGAGAATTAAAAAATGGTAGTTATGAGTTTGCTTTTGGTAATGGAAGCGCTGGAGAAAGTCATGGGTTAGGAGGTTATTGTATGGCCGCTCCTGGTAGAATTTTAAGAGGAACTTTAATAGTTGTTAAGGGGACCGGTGTTCTAAGAGAAGAGTCAAAAGTTAATATTGTCATAAATGGAGTTGAACAGTCTGACTACTCCATAGTAAAAAAGAAAGGAGAAGGTTGTGGTTGTGTAGTTTTTCCACAACCTTTAGAATTAGATCAATGTGATGTTATAAACTTTATAACGAGGAGAAACAATCCTAATGCTAAAAATGCATATTTAACGATACTGATAGAATTAGACTTGTAAAAATATTTAATCTGGTAAAAAGATTAAATATTCTTTCTTATTATCTTACTTGTTGTATTGCACATAGGGCATTTAGGATTAGCATAAATTTCAAAACAATTTTTACATAAGCATAGATGACCGCAATTACAAAACAATGTTGTGCTTTTCTCGGTTGTGCATATCACACAATTTTCTTCTTTAAAGGTATTTCCTATCTCGTAGGATACTTCTTCCTCTGTAAGTTCAAATTCTTCGTCGTGTGCTTCACCTTCTGGATATCCAGTTAAATCCTCATATCTTCCACCAAATTCTATGCAGGGGCAAAGACAATCATCAACGCTAGGCTCAAGGGTAAGCTCATTTATTCCATATGCACCGGGCATAAATGCTCCATCATAATTATATAAATTTTCTATTTTTTACATAATCATCATACCTATTAAAGGATAGATATCCTGTATTTGTTTTTCCAATTGTTTTTCCTTTAGTCATAATTATATCTCTTATGAAGAGATTTATAAATTATTTTTCAAATTTATAAATCTAGTTTTCTGTCTAAAACATCTTCTAATGTTTTTATTATAGACTGGAAACATGACCTAATGCTATCATCTGTAAAATGTTTTGCTGTAGCTTTAATATTTCCTTCTACTTCCTCTAGGGAACCCTCATAACCGCCATTATCTTCCACACAAGCTAGCCCATCATTTAACCAATATTCATGATCTTCATAAAATGACACGCTGTGATCTTTTATGATTTTTAATACTTTATCAATTTCTACTTTGTAATCAGCATGTGCCTTTTCTTCTATTTCTTCTATGTATGCTGCTCTTCTTTCTTCTTTGCTTTCTTTGTTTTCATAATATTCGGGGGCATCATTAAAATTAAGATACTCATTATTTATTTCATCTTCTAACACTTGTATATCTAAGGGTTGCGCAAACTCTTTTCCTAAACTCTTAACCTTAACTAAAACCGCCCCTTTTTTGCTGCCATTGTCATGACCAAATTTAACATCTTCATCTATTACTGCTTTTTCTAAATCTATTCCATTAATCCTGCCTTCCCATGAATAAGCAATCATTAAAGCTCTTGCTTTAATTTTTCTTTCATAAGTTGTAAGTTTATTATCCATTTTACTTGACTATACATTGGCTAAATTTCATTACTTTAAATTCAAATTTTTTTAAAAAAAATTTTTTAATTTTTTTATGCAAAAAACAAATTAAAGCAATTCTTTTTTTAAAAAATGTCTTTTAATGATGATGAAGAAGAATTTAAAAAGTTTGGTAGTGCTTGGCTGAGACCTGCAGCAATAAAAAGAATCCAAGAAGGAAAGGCAAAACCAAAACATGAAATAATAAGTGAAGAAGCTGAAAGAGAAAGAAGATTTGAAAAAATTTATAATAGTTCTTTATTAGATCTTGTTTATCAAGAGTTTGAAGCTGATATAAAGTTTTTATTTTCCCCAATTGAAAAGGCATTTTATAAAGATTTTAAAATTCAATGGTTTGAAGATGTAATAAATAAATTTAAAGATGATAGACAAGAAGATTTTTTAAAACTTAGTGAAACAGAAGCAAAAGAAAAGATACGTTATATGACTCGTTTTTTTATTAATCAAATGAAAAAAGAAATTTCAGAAGTAGAAAAAGAACAAAAAGCATATAAAATAAATTTGTATTAAAATGTGTATATATTACTATATATCCACATTATATATTTTTTATTTTCTTTACCAATATCTTAAGCCCACCCACTAACTCATAAACCGGTTAGCCATTGCATGACGCGTTGGTTGATGGGGAGGTTAAGCGATTAACTGATGTAAGGGTTTGTCTGGTTAACTGATGCACTTTGTTAGAGGAGACTTATGAAGCAAAGCAAAGTATGATGATGTTAAAGCGGTTTAAAGCAAGTAAGTGGGAAATGGGTTAAAGCGGCTTAAAAGTAAAATTTTTTTTTTTTTTTTTTTTTTTTTCGAAAATTTTTCATCTACTACATAAGGGTTTGCTAAGTTATAATAATTGAATTAAAGGTAAAAGGATTAAGATAGAGGTTAGTTTGATTTATTTATGAATGCTTAACCTAATGGTTTTAATAATTTTATGAGCATGCGACTGTGTATGTTACATGAAATTGATAATGAATGACATATTGGATAAGGGCTAACTAAAATCATAAGATTGTTGGTTTGTTTTAAGAGGGGGTTGATTGGTTAAAGTGGGTTGATAGGTATAAGGTTGATTGGATTTGCATAAGTAGCCAGGTATCATTTAATATTTGGTTTATTTGGTAAGTTATATCGTTTTGCGTAAGGCGATTATGCGGTAAAGGGTAATGTCCCAGATCGAGCGTAATCAATCCTACTTTCCTTTCCAGTATACTTAACGTTAGTGTTTCCTCAGTTAAAGGAACATTTACTCCATGTTTCAACTTTTATATTGCTTTTTTCATATGCTGGCTCTCTAGAAATTAGTGGGTAGATCTATTGAGGAAATTACACAAAATCCCCTCAGCAGTCGAAGCCAGTTGATGGGATGTCGCAACGAATAAACCTGTCTGCAACAGAACCACAGAAACAGTACTATTCAGATCATCAGAGCTGCCATGTTATGCATTCAAAGATAGTGACAGACGCTAACGGAAATAACTATTTTTGAAAGCAGATTTGGCACAAACGCCTTTTTTGGCAAAGATTGGCCCTTGGGAAGTATTTCACTTCCCTGCTGACAGCATTAACTTGCTGATGAAATGTAATCGTAATTGATATCGTATACTAAACGTTTTCACCGCAGCCCGACTACAAAAAAAAAAAAAACAAGAAATGGGACTGCGGAAATGCCGAACGTTTAATCGACACTTAAACAGCATACAGTGTGACAGTCGAACAAACATTTGCTAGTCTAAGGTAATACAAGGCAACTGGCGCAGTTTGGAGACACTCTAGGCAACTTCTAGACAAAACAGTCAAGATTTGTGGAGGTCTTGTCTGTCGACGTAAGAAATTGGGTTGAACCATAGAAATAGCAAGTTAAACTTACTGACTTATTATACGTTATAGTTCTCCTTTAAATTCAGCTCATTATTGCATTATTTCGTTTGAGACATCCCCTTTCAAAAGTCCGCAGTCAGCGGTCCGTAGTCCGTAGTACGCGACGGTGACAAAGGTCTAGTAAGGATTAAGACACTTTTTCTTGTTCCTCGTCGTCTTTTAAAGGTCCAGTAAAAATTGATTGACAAGACCTGGGATTTGCTACAAGTTACCTAGGTGTATCTATTTTTAGATTCATTCATAATGTTACAGTTCCGCTATTTTGAAATTCGTCTTCTGTGGGATATTAAAAGTATTCACCGATCTTACAATTGGTTAATGATGATATATCTTAACTCTTTACCAGACAGCAACAGTTCTAGACGTGTTCATTTTGAAGGCATATGCAGATGAAAAACCAAAGATGACTCAATTGATGCTTTTTTGTTTGGAAGGGTTGAAACCATTGTTGGGAAAAGTACATATGCCTATTTTGATATAGCTTCATAAAGAAAAAATATACTGAACGAATCTTATAGTCAGCACTGTCATCAGCCGCTCTCTGTTATGTCAAAAGCTGATAACTAACAACAAGACCAATCAGACACGTTCAATACATTTACTGTGCTATTGAAATTTCCACTCTACGGTGGGAAAAGAAAAAAAAAATGTCCTGCTGTATAACTTTCTTTACATTTATACATTCATACTAATGTCCTGTGTACAAGATCGAAAATAAGTTGTCACAGAACACGATATAAGTAGCAACGTTTTGTCGATACCAGTTTAGATATACATGAAAAATACGGACAGATGGAGATGAGCCATGCTCTGGCAAAGGGGGCTTTATAAATCTCCGTGATGGATGATACCAAGTAGGTCATCATGTTATTATAGATCAATAAAATCCATTTTGTCGAACAATTGTCTAAATCATGAGATAGACTGGTCCTTTGAGATAGAAAAAAAATGACCCAAAAAAAAAAAGTATCGACCCAGGTCAGCTTGCGCGGACTGCGCAGGCTGAACTGAGTCGGTAATTTTTGCAGATGCATTAAGCCCCCTTTTCACAGAGCATAGCTCAGATGTGTTCGGCAGATAATACATTTGAACAACTGAAATTAAATACTCATTGTCTAATTTACAATAAGGTAAAATGGAACGTGAAAAATTTGATAAATAAGGAAAGAATATAGACAAGTAAATATGATAAACAAATGATAACTAATATACTTCTCCATGATTGCATTAAGTCAAAATGGACCAAAATTATCCTTTCAGGCACTGTATCTTTTATTCAAACAACATAACATCATCATGTTGGTTTTTTTTTTTTTAACCAATAGCTTCATTGTCTGTGGCTTTTTCTTTAAGTCGGGTCTGCCTCGTTTTTCACCAATAGCTTCTTTTTACCTATGGATTTTTCACCTAAGACTTGTTTTAGCCCTTACCCAGCTGGATACCTTGTCCTATGTAGGAATATATATTAGGTTATAGAGTTCAAAGTTGTCAAAAAGTGAGTACCTGTGCCGCTACGGATAGCAGACGCCTTCAACAATTTTTATTGTCTTCTTTACGACAGGCCCACTGTTTGGATATGACTTCGTCTCGACTATTTCTCGGTTGGTGTTACATAATGTGGTCTATATCTACATGTTTACTTTGGTGTTAAAAACCGATCCATATGTACTGTAGCCCTTTGACTGCTAAGTGCGACCATATGTGCATTTCGGACGGTGTAGGTCGAGATCAGACTGCACAGAACCTGATGCCTGATCTTGGTATACACTGTCCGATATAATGAAGTCCTTCTGGCGAAAAGAAGTTTGAAATCGTAATATTTAGGTTTTCATTGTCACTTTGAAATTTTATTTAATTTACTTAGCAGTTAAACCCTTTACCACACATTCCCTAGTTTTGTGACCCTAAAGAAGAAACTTTTGAAAATATTGTGGGGAAAAAGAGATGCTGGTAAGGGGAATTCCTCTTTTCCCCCGTGATGTTTTCTACTGTTACAGATAACTACAGCTCATATTTAGCAAATTTTAGTTTTTATCTTTTGCAGTTAGTTTGGTTTGGAAGAGTTAACAATTCGTTGTTTGGGAAAGGGTTTAAGATTAAGGTATGTTAGGACGAAAAGTACATTTAACCTTGCTTTTTCTTGCATTATCCTTCAATTTCAGCGTACCGCGATATCCTTTCGCTCGCCAGATGCTTTCCCTTAAAGTCAAATTGGGGATTGTATTCAGCAGGATTACAGGCGAATAATTCCTTTGGCAATGACTACCATTCGACTTTCCAATCTATGCTGACCAAGAGGAGAGGATTCCTGGCAGTGTTAGAGACAACTGGCTCCCAAAGGCAGCGCTAAAGGTTTTGAATAACTCTACCCAACAACAAATTTGTGACTGGTCCAAACCGAAAGCGTTTGCAGACGGCACATATAATATTATAAAAATGGTGACGTTTATCTTTGAAAGGACAGAAATCATTATGGGAATAGAAGAAAATGCTGGTTACCAGCATTTTCTCCTTTTTCCACAGTGTTTTCAAAAGCCGTTTTTCCAAGGGTCGTTGAAAGTCCGGACTGTTTGGTAAAGAGTTCAGAGGTAAATAGATCAGTGCGAAATATGTATGAATCGATATGAAAATAACAAGAGGGCCATGATGGCCTGTATCGCTCCACTAGCTAATATGTACAAACCATACACACTGAACATTACAATTCTAGGCCGAAAGGCTTCGAACAAGAAGACTGATAAAGTTTCTCTATAGAAGCCCATGTGAAAATTGTGACCCCAGGGTGAGACCATTTTTTACCAATAAGTACGACTTCGAGCTATAATTATGAACTATCATTAATTAAATCCTGGTAGAGGTCAACAAGATACAGCCATATACCAAATAATACAGGTCTAGGCTATATGGCTACAAACAAGATTTTCAAAGTTTCCTTTATAAAACAGGAGGGATTTTATTTCAATTGAACAATGGCTTAATTTTGAACAAATTCAGAAGAGATCCACTAAATGAAGCTTTATGCCGAATTTGATAGCCCTAGGCCTTACAGCTAAGAACAAGAAGATTTTAAGGTTTTTCACAATAAAAACCCTTGTAAAAATTGTGACCCCCAAAATAGGGCTTATTTTTTACCTAAGGGCTATAACTGTAGAATCTTAGTAGCGGTCTATTCGATGAAGCTACGTACCAAATTTGGGAGCCCTAGGCCATATGGTTTAGAACCAGAAGATTTTTAAAGTTTTCCCAATAGAAGCCCATGTAAAACTTGTGACCCCGGGGTGGGACCAATTTTGGCCCCGGGCTATAATTTGAAGACTCTTAGCAGAGATCTATTAGATAGGGCTACATGCAAATTTTGGTAGCCCTAGGCCATATGATTTAGAACGAGAAGAGTTTTAAATTTTTCCCGCTATAAACCGATGTAAAACTTGTGACCCCCGGGGCGGGGCAAATTTTGCCCCCAGGACTAAAATTTGAAGAATCTAAGTAAACACCCATGAGATGAAGCAACATGCTAATTTCGGTAGCCCTTGGCCATATGGTTTAGAACAAGAAGGTTTTTAAATTTTTCCCTATATAAACCTATGTAAAACTTGTGACCCCCGGGGCAGAGCCGATTTTTGCCTCAAGGCTATAATTTGAAGACATTTAGTGGAGATCCATTAGATGAAGCTACCTGTAAAATTTGGTAGTCCTAGGCCTTGTGGTTTCTAACAAGAAGATTTTTGAAGATTTTCATTTTTTTTTTTTTTTTTTTTTTTTTTTTTTCAGTTTTGTTGCCATGGCAACCAGAGTTTTCATTGGAATCAAATTCGTTGAAGGACTTCTGAAGAGGGCTACGACAGGATCATTTCTGTAAAGTTTCATCAAAATTCGATGGGTAGTTTCAGAGAATATGTTCGAAAAGAAGAGTTAACGCACGGACGGACGGACAGACGCACGACGGACACCGGGCCATGACATAAGACCGCTGGCCTTCGGCCAGTGGAGCTAAAAATCTGTCACAAGAACATATTCCTTTAGAGGACCTAAATTTTTCCCTTCATAGACAAAGAGTTGACAATCCTCAGGTTTGATAGAGGAAGGCCCTGAGCTTCGGGGATACCCAGTGGCAGATGTCGACATTGTAGCAGATCCATTTACCTTGCCGGTTATAGGTGCAAATGTGGTTAGACCTTTGATAGTATATATATTTGGTTCAAATAGTAAAACTGAAATCGGTCGAATTATTCCCATGACCCAGACAAGGCGATCCAAAGACGTTTTTGCTATCAGGTCGTTTTACCTGCATATGCATTTCAATGCATTTCATAAGCTATCGTGTTCTCGCTACACGTACGAATTCACTCTATAGTCAAAATATCCGGACATAAGCGTTTAAGTCACAGCTCAGTCTCAACCACATGCGTGTTGCTCAAAGAGTGCTACCTGTCGCTTATTAACTCTTTCGGTGCCAAATAAAGAAACTCGGCTTCTTTTGAAGGCTGTAAATGGAATCCACTGAGTCTCCAGAAGATTTTTATCATATAGGCTTGACCAAACAAGCGGAGGGTATAGATCAAAGATCAGACTGCACGTTTTGTGCAGTCTGATCTTGATCTATGCCGTCCGCAAAAGTCCCCGTTTTCGCCTATGGCGCTGAAAGGGTTAAAGACGCATCTATACATGAACTTGTTTTCAACCGATTTTTAACCCTTTCCATCCTTATTTTATAAAACTAAAATCATTCTTATATGAACCGTGTTCTGGCAAAAGGGGGGTTAAGGCATCTCCGAGATCCAATGATTACAAGCAAGACATCAAATATTTATGTGTCAATAAAATCAATTTTGTACAATAACCGACTGATTCATCAGGTACAATGGTCCTTTGACATGGAGAAAATTGACCAATAGGGAAAAGTGTCGGCCTAGGTCAGCCTGCGCGGACTGCACAGGCTGACCTGAGTCGAAACTTTTCGCTAATGCATTAAGCCCCTTTTCACAGAGCATGGCTCATATCTTCATGCCAAATGTTGCCCCTGACGACTGCAAGGTTGCACAGATTACGACGGATTTTTGGCAGCCTTCAAAGAAATCACTATTGTCGTTCCAGGTTTTGAATGAGGACAAATCCCTTGAATTTCTCCATCCCAGCCAAACGTCGAGTTCAGTGCAAAAACCTCAGTGACCCGTTGCGAAACAATTTCTAGTGCTAACAATTTCTAGTGCTAACGACCCGGAGTGATAAAACTGTTTTAACGTAGTAGGAATAGTAGGAAATGCTGGTAACTAACATTTTTTATTTTTCCAACCATGTTTCCTGTTCTTTCAAAGACAGTTATCATCATTTTAACTGCATTTCATTAATTTTGTAGTCTATAAATGTTTTTCATTTGGACGAGTATGACATTGTGTTGTCTGGTAATGAATTTATCTAATAAGCCTTAAGCTGCAAAACGTGACTCACTGACCTTTTGCGGACAGTGTAGATCAAGATCAGACTACACAGAACGCGCAGTCTGATCCTGATCTACACTGTCCGATAAGGAGGTATTTACCCTCAAAAATAACTTTGAAATAGCAATATTTGGGGGCTTTTCTAATCGACTAGAAAGTTTCATTTTAGTTATATAGTAGGATAAGGGTTAACAATTAAACTACTTTGATCGATGAAGCAGTGGAATTGACTTGTAGTCATCACTTATTCTAAGGAATGGTTCATTATATGGCTTCAAATTGGCCAAAACTTTCTGTTTGGGTTAAACCCTTTCCCAAACGACAAATGTTCGACTCTTTCAAATTCAAAACATCAGCAGACGACAATTTCAAAGTTGATACAAATGAGCTTAAGGTCTCTGATAGGGTTGAAAACATTGTGGAAAAAGGAGAAAATGCTAGTTACCAGCATTTTCTCTTTTTCCCACAATGTTTTCAAAAGTTTTCTTTCCCAGAACCGTAAAAACTGTTGTTTGGTAAAGGGTTAAACACTGTTCCTACCCCCAGACTGTTAACGCGCGGCTGATAAGCGCGACTCAGGGAGCTTTTTCAGACAGTATAGATTAAGATTAGACTGCACAATCCGTGCAGACTGATTTTGAATCCATACCGTCCGAAAAGTAGATTTTTTTTTTTTTACAAAAAGAATAACTTTGAATTAACAATATATAGCGCTTTACTATCGACTGGAAAGGTCCATAACTTATTAAGCAGGCTAAGGATTAAAATGATAAAAGCGACAATTTTTTTCATGGATGAAAAAACAAGAGGGCCATGATGGCCCTGGATCGCTCACCTGTCAATAGGCAAAATTGTACTCAAGGGTCATAATGACTCAATTTAAAACTCATCTGAGATATTATTAAGACAAACATTCTGATCAATTGTCAGGTCATTTGAGCTGAAAATGTGGCCTCCGGAGTGTCCAAAATGTATTTCTTCAATTTGACCTAGTGACCTAGTTTATGACCCTATGTGACCATATTTCAAACTCATCCGAGATATTATCAAGACAAACACGCTGACCTATTTTCAGGGCAACTGAGCAAGAATTGTGGCCACTAGAGCGCCCACAAGATATTTCTTTAAATCTGACCTCGTGACCTAGTTTATGACCCTATGTGACCTAATTTTGAACTCATCCAAGATTTTATCAAGACAAACGTGCTGATCAATTTTTAGGTCAATTGAGTAAGAATTGTAACCTCTTGAGCGCCCACAAAAAATTTCTTTTAGTTGACCTAGTTTATGACCCAAGGTGACCCAATTTTGAACTCATCCAAGATTTTATCAAGGCAAACATGCTGATCAATTTTCAGGTCAATTAAATAAGAATTGTAGCCTCTAGAGCGCCCACAAAATTTCTTTTAGTTGACCTAGTGACCTAGTTTATGACCCAAGGTGACCAAAATTCAAACTCATCTGAAATTTCATCAAGAAAAACATTCTGACTATTTTTTAAGTCAATTCAGCAATAAATGTGGCCTCTAAAGTGCCCACAAGGTATTTCTTTAATTTGACCTTGTGACCTAGTTTATGACCCAAGGCATCCCAAATTCAAACTCATCCAAGATTTTATTTAGACAAAGATTCTGACCAATTTTCAAGACAATTGAGCAATAAATGTAGCCTCTAGACTGCCCACAAGATATTTCTTTAATTTGACCTAGTGACTTAGATTATGTCCCCAGGTGACCCAATTTTGAAGTTATCCAAGTTTTCATCAAGACAAACATTCTGACCGATTTTCGGGTCAATTGAGCAATAAATGTGGCCTCTAGAGTGCCCAGAAGGTATTTCTTTAATTTGACCTAGTGACCTAGTTTATGACCCCAACTCGTCCGAGATTTAATCAAGACAAACATTCTGACCAATTTTCAAGTCAATTGAGCAAACAATGTGGCCTCTAGAATGTCCACATGGTATTTCTTTGATTCGACCTAGTGACCTAGTTTATGACCCCAGATTACCCAATTTAGAACTCATCCGAGATTTAATTAAGACAAACATTCTGACCAGTTTTCAAGTCAATTGAGCAAAAAATGTGCCCTCTAGAGTGCCCACAAGGTATTTCTTTAATTTGACCTAGTGACCTAGTTTATGATCCCAGATTACCCAATTTCAAAGCCATCTGAGATTTAATTAAGACAAACATTCTGACCAATTTTCAAGTCAATTGAGCGAAAAATGTGGCTTCTAGGGTGCCCACAAGGTTTTTCTAAGATTTGACCTAGTGACCTAGTTTTTGACCCCACATGACTCAATTTCAAACCCGTACGAGATTTAATTAAGACAAACATTCTGACCAATTTTCAAGTCAATTGAGCGAAAACTGTGGCTTCTAGAGTGCCCACAAGGTTTTTCTAAGATTTGACCTAGTGACCTAGTTTTTGACCCCACATGACCCAATTTCAAACTCGTACGAGATTTTATTAAGACAAGCGTTTTGACCAAGTTTCACAAGTATCTGACTGAAAATGTGGCCTCTAGAGCACACACAAGGCTTTACTAAGATTTGACCTAGTGACCTAGTTTTTGACCCAACATGACCCAATTTCAAACTCGTCTGAGGATTTTATCAAGACAAACATTCTGATTAAGTTTCATGAGGATCGGACTGAAAATGTGGCCTGTAGAGCATACACAAGGTTTTTGTAAGATTTGACCTAGTGACCTAGTTTTTGACCTAACATGACCCAATTTCGAACTCGTCCGAGATTTCATCAAGACAAACATTCTGACCAACTTTCATGAGGATCGGACTGAACATGTGGCCTCCAGAGCGTACACAAGGTAAAAAGTTGACGACGGAAGACGCACGACGGACGACGGACGACGCACGACGCACGACGGACGTCGGACACAGCACAATCACAATAGCTCACCATGAGCACTTTGTGCTCAGGTGAGCTAAAAACCAACAACAATCGATTTGTACAGGATTTTTATGACCGAAATATCTTTACTCATCGAAACTTGTTATCTAATGATTATCTAATGATCAGACTGCACATTTTATGCAGCCTAATCTTGATCCACGCTAGACGCCAAACTACTACAAGTTACCCTTACCAGTTAGAGGAATATAGCATTCTTATTACCATGTACTGGTATCTTTTAACATATTACAGAAACACTCGTCACTTTGATCTATATAAACATTTGGCAGCTAGGTAAGCTTTTTCAACCATCAAATGGCATCAACGTGCATGTTCTCCCATTTTTTAGATTAAGGCAAATGTCAAATTCAACATAAAATGACCTTTGGCATACCTCTGCAATACCAGAACCAGTACCCAAAACAAAAAACACTCTATTTCCGTATTGTTTTACTGAAGCACCTTTGACAGAGAACACGTCCAAAAATAGCCCTGTGGTAACAATATTTTGAGCCATGCACTGTGAAAAGGGGGCTTAATGCATCTCCGTGATGCATTATACCAATCAAGCCATCATATAATTATGGATCAAAGTAGCCACTTTTTAAACAACCGACTCAATCATTAGGTAGACTGGTCCTTGAACATACAAAAAATTGACTAAGAGCGAAACGTTTTGGCCCGGGTTAGCCTGCGCGGATCACGCAGGCTGACCTGAATCGATACTTCTCGCAGATGCATTAAACCCCCTATTCACAGAGCGTGGCTTATTTATTGGTAATACTTTACATAGCATTAAAAGCAACAGGTACGAGCCCCGTATTATTAGTCTGTAGAACAGTCCAAACCCGTGCCGATTTCAAGGTTTTTCCAGTCAGAATAAAAGGAAAAATGTCTGAGAGTATACGTTCAGGAATAGACTGCAGGTTCTATGTGATCTACTCTGAAATTTTTATAAAAAGGGTAGCAAGCCAAGGGTTACAGTCAATTGTTTTTCATTTAAGCCTTTTTTACCTTAATTTCACTTCCTTTGCTTTCTCGTTTCCTGGGGCCAAGATATGGGGAAATTCAATGATTAGCGATACAGCCTCTGGGCCTTACAAATATCAGATTAAAATTGTGCACTTGCTGGACAACATGTCTGCGATCAGTTCCATGGGTGAAGCAAGCCCTAAATAAAATATAAGCAAAAATATACCGAAGGTAATACCCGAGGCGCGAAGTGCCCAGATGGGGAGGAGGGTGGAGAGGGATTTCCCAGGAATGTCTGGGGAGGGCTCCCCTAGAAAATTTTGAATTTTATAAGCAATTTGGTAACCTCTGGTAACACTCTCCTGGGGTAAAAATCGCCCTTCTTTTTATCCAAAGTGTACGCAGCTGCATTTTTGCGTACAGGCATTTATTCCCCCGAGTTCCATTACACGAGTTCACTAAAGCCTCTCACCCCAGCTTCGAATACGAATCAAAGTTTTAACTAATCGCTATAAATCCTTTACACATAAATTTTGTGATGGCGTAACAATAGCTAAACGAGGTATCATTATCGGAGGGAAAAAACTCATCGATAAATATAAACAGACGAAAAAAACTTGAAGGTCGTCTCTCACATTAACATATTTACAAAGAGTGAAAAAGAAACCAGCAAAAACTGCCTTGAGACACCCAGTCGCCATACTTGAAAGGTGAATTTATACAACCGTTCACAGCTACTCTGTAGATTGCAGACTCTTTTTTCAATCATACAATCGAAAGGTGTGCGTGTTTGAACCCACCTGTTAAACCCTTTACCATACAATCCCGAGTTTTAACGATCCTGAGAAAGACAGCCTTTTCAAAAAATAAAATGGGAAAAGGGAGAAAATGCTGATAACCAGCGTTTTCTCCTTTTTCCCAAAATGTTTTCTACCATATCAAAGACAAAATCCATCATTTGAGCCAAATTTGAAAATGTCGTTTGCAAACGCTTTCAATTTGGGCGCGTCTACAGTTTTTGTAGTGTGGCAAAGAACAAAATCACGCACTGTTTTGTTGCAGGAAATGGGGGGGGGGGGAGTTTATGGAAAGAAGCTAGGAATTTTCGAACCGTTTGGAGATCGGTCGGAAACCCCGTACAACAAAAAGCAACTGGGATGTCAGTCGGTAACCCCTTAAAACTAAAGCAACCTGGAGATCGGGCGGTAACCCCGTACAACCAAAGTAACTTGGAGGTCGGTCGGTAACCCCGTACAACTAAAGCAACCTGGAGGTCAGTCGGTAACCCCGTACAACCAAAGCAACTTGGATGGTGATCGGTAACCCCGTGCAACCAAAGCAACTTGGAGATCGGTCGGTAACCCCGTACAACTAAAGCAATCCGGAGGTCGGTCGGTAACCCCGTACAACCAAAGCAACTTGGAGGTCGGTCGGTAACCCCGTACAACCAAAGCTACTTGGATGGCGATCGGTAACCCCATGCAACCAAAGCAACTTGGAGATCGGTCGGTAACCCCATACAACCAAAGCAACTTGGAGGTCGGTCGGAAACCTCGAACAACCAAAGCAACCTGGAGGTCGGTCGGTTACCCCGTACAACCAAAGCAACTTGGAGGTCGGTCGGTAACCCCGTACAACCAAAGCAACTTGGAGGTCGGTCGGTAACCCCGTACAACCAAAGCTACTTGGAGGTCGGTCGGTAACCCCGTACAACCAAAGCAACTTGGAGGTCGGTCGGTAACCCCGTACAACCAAAGCAACCTGTAGGTCGGTCGGTAACCCCGTACAACTAAAGCAACCTGGAGGTCGGTCGGTAACCCCATACAACCAAAGCTACTTGGAGGTCAGTCTGTAACCCCGTACAACCAAAGCAACTTGGAGGTCGGTGGGTTACCCCGAACAACCAAAGCAACTTGGAGGTCGGTCGGCAGCCTCGAACAACCAAAACAACGACAGCATTTTTCAAAATCAGGTCTCTCTTTCACTAAACTGCGAAGAATAAAAATAATCATTTGGGATTGCACACAGACACATGCAATCCCTGCTTTACCCTAAGGAATGAGCTGGCGTAAAGTAATGCAAATATTTACTCAAATCGTTAAGTTATGCAGCTTAGTGCAACTTTTTTTCAAACTTGATGCTTTCTTACCTAACCCTTAAGCTGCTGAATAAATGAAACCCAAATTTTTATCAACAGAAAGAGCCCAAACATCGCGGTTTCAAAGTGGATTTCACCGGAAGGAAAATACCGTATCGGACAGTGTAGATCAAAAGATCAGACTGCACGAACTGTGCAGTCTGATCTTAATCTACACTGTCCGCAAAGGGTCAGTGAGTCGCGCTTAGCAGCTTAAGGATTAAATGAGTACGCAAAGTTAGAGAGGCGGCCCAGTTGTGTATGATAAATAACTCTTCCTTCGTCTGACGACAAAAAGTTAGACCTGTCGAAAATGAGAGCTAGTGCAGACGACTAATTACATGTGGCTAAAATGACAAGTTTGTTGTTCATGGGGGTAGAAAACATCTTTGGAATGGAAGAAAATGCTGGTGACTAGCATTTTCTTCTTTTCCAACATTGTTTTCGAAAGTTTTATTCCGCAAGATCGTTAAATCACGGAATTTAATGATAAGGGATGTTGTTTTTCCTTTAAATACATTACTCTTATGCATTCTAATTTCGATGGTTTAGCCAATTAAAAATTGCGTCACTTTAAAATTCTTGAATAAGACTTAGATTGCATTTTAAAATGGTTGGTGATTACGGGCTAGGCCTTATCCGTTCACGCTTATTGCTTCGTTGAAACAAAACCAGTACTCGTGTCATGATGTGAGTCGTGCCATGGGTTGACACAACTAACTCACGATATTTGAACCCGGGACCACTGATATGAGAGGCTGACCCTCCCCACCTACACCATTGTCTCCCTCTAATGCTGAGTAATATTTTTCCAGTTAGTGATATTTAAACGAAGAACTGAAAATGCAGATTTTTATTTACATATAGATTATGTATTCTGGACACTAGAAATATATAAAACGGAACCATGTAATTCGATGACTTTTTTTAAACTTAAATTTACCATCAAACTATAAGCACGCTGATCTAGATTTGCTCCCCAACATGTTAGAATCGTCCTAACTCTTTGACTGCCAGCGGTGACTTCGACAGCTTTTGCGGACGTTTGCTACTTTGAGCCATGTCAAGATCAACATCATCTTAAACTGCAGGGTAAATATACTTCTTTACTTCGAAAGGAGTTGAATCTATTTAGTTGGCAGCGAAAGACTAAAGGTAATTCGAGTTATTCTCTGCAAGAAAAAAAAAAGTGGGTTTCATGCATTTCTAAAAAGCATTGACCCAGGTTAGCCTTCGCAGTCTGCGCAGGCTAACCTGGGTCGCAACGCCGAAGGTCCATTCATGATTTAAACGGTTTAGACAAAAATGGATCCATGCTCTGTGACGAATGGCTTGGTACTATGCATTACGAAGATTCGTTAAACCCTCTTTTCTTAGAGCGCTGCTTTTTTATATTCATCTGACTTCTCATAGGACAGGGTGATCGAAAAACAGCATGGCGCCAAAACTAACCACGAGGGACGGACTGCCGGGGGCATCACCTTGTAAACGAAAAGGCATTATAATAAACTCTGCCATTAACGGTTATTTGAAAGAATGAGCTTTCTCCAGGGGCGGGGAGGACCACGCCCTACTGTCAGTGAAAGGTATCTGTTTTCCTCGGAGAGCGGCTGGGACCTCGGAGTTAATATGTATGCAAATACTCTGATGAATGTTTTCGACTATTTTCACCCCACTGTTTGGAGACAGGATTCTTGAAATGGACGCCTCTTCACCGACAAGAACTGTATTTTATCGTAAACGAGAGGGCTTGAATGAGAATAACAATTACTTGTTAGGTGTTTATAAACACCCTACTTTGTGATAAAGCTACAGAGTGTGCGGTAACTGAACAGTATTGTGAACCCGAAAACAAACCAGTAAACATAACCTTTGTATGGACGATTGCCAGATCATTGACTCTTTAAGACATACGTGTTGTAACATTTGTTCGATTATTAAACTTTCTGTCGAAATTGAACAATAACCATGCTTCTCATTTATTCAACTACTAATAAATAGTCATACAAAATCATATCATTATATTTTAAGATTTAAAAAGAAAAAAACGTGACAGTACACTTTATCATGTTATCATATGAGCCATGTTCTGCGAAAAGCGGTCTTCATGCATCCGCCAAAGGTCAGACTCCAGCGGACTGGGCCGAAACTTTTCGCTTTTCTTAAATTTTCCGCATGTCAAAGAACCAATGAATACCTCATAATTCTGTCGGTTGATAGAGAAAAATGGATTTTATGGATCAATTGTGATGTGATGACTTGTTTGGTACATATATTCATCATGGATCACAAAGATGCATTAAGCCCCCCTTTTGCCAGAGCATGGCTTATATGTATGTTGAGTTGTCGGTTTGGGGCCTTCTATTACAGTTAAGCATTTTGTATTTTGTGTTTTATTCACGAACCTAGAGTTTGATCTTGATCTGAACTGATTAAAAATTTCTTCCCCTGAACTATATCCACTTAACTCTTTACCAAACAACCTAGTGTTTTCCGACCCTGTAAAAGGCCTTTGTTGGAGAAAGAGAAAAGGCTGATAACCAGCATGTTTCTACTTTTCCCACAAAATGTACTACCCTTTCATAGCCAAATGCTCATGTCTGTGCTAATGCTTTCAAATTGGGCGAGTGTGAAATTTACCGTCTGTTATTCCTTTACGAACCGGCAAAATTTTAGAATGGTCCAAATTCAAAGAATTTGCAGACGACAGAATAAATGTGACTCAAATAATGATATTCGTATCCTAAAATGTAGAAAACATTGCGGGAAAATGAGAAAATAGTGGTTTCCAGCATTTTCTCCGTTTCCAACAATATTTTCAAAAGTTTTATTTTTCAGGGCCATTAGAACTCGGGATTACTGCAGTATATGGTAAGGGCTTAAAGACTTATATTTAACTCTGGAAAAACCGTCCTTTGAAGCAGACACCACACATAAATATCGGAAACGCTGCTGTCTTGGCCGATTGTGCACCATGACCAATGCGACAGATGACTGCAAAAAGTCTGCACTCTATATTATCATCATAAATAGTTTATAATATTATCACGTTTCTGCACTTTATATTCATTCCACATTTTTTAACACAGATAAAAAGCTTTATTCTTTGGGTCTTGTAGGTCACTTCAATTCTTGGAGAGCATTCAACAAACAAAAGCCCAAAAATAGAAAACAAGTCAGAGAGTCAAACGATCAGAACCTTTGTTTTGTTTCAGTCTACCGAAGATCGTATACATTTGGTCAGAGTCCAGAAATACATCTCTTCAAAAATCATTTTCTATTTATCTACTTTTGTTTTTGCTTTTCCTGATCTCTACTGGTCTGCAACGAAAGCATTTCTAACTACGATTATAGACAATTCGTCGCAAACCTTGCTACTCAGGAAAATTTAACAGGAAGATTAATTTGTTTGATTGTATGATGTTGAACCCCATTTTCAACATTATTTCAGTTATATCGCGGTGGCCAATGCACATATCCATGCTTTCCTGGGATTTCTGTTACCAGTACTTGGCACAATATCCTTCCCAGGCCACTGGCTGCTTTCACGAATAACCATCGTCGAAATATTAATCAGCGGTAAGAGAGGAATGAATCCGGTGAAAACGATTATCATCAATCCTCGGAGAGAAATTGGCCGAGCTGGAGATTCGAACCAGCGACTGCCCCCTTTCTCGAGTCCTGTACGCTACCGTGGCTCGGCATATCAGGAAGAAAAGGCTGTTTAGCATTTTTCTCCACTTAAGTGTCCTTTAATGACTGTGTAGATCTGGATCAAACTGCGCAAACATGCAGTCTGATCTATAGTCTATACTGTCCGCTTTGTTGAGACATTCTAGACAAGAGCAGCCTTGGAATTGTAGTTAATTGTGTCTTATTTCTAGATTGAAATGTCCGTCCGGTTTATTCTTTACTCTTTACGACACAGTCCCGATTCAATGACACGGAGAAAGAAGACTTTTTCCCCAATGTTTTCTATCCTTTCATTAAAATTCCATCCATTGAGCCACATTTAATGAGTTGCCTGCAAATTCCTTAAATTTGGGTAAGTTAGATTTTACTTTGTCCGGTAAAGGGTCAAGGTTGAACCATTGATCGCCAAGCACAGCTTTATTTGCTAATGCAGACTGAGGTCTGATCTTGATCCATACTTACAAATATATGAGCCATGCTCTGTGAAAAGGGGCATGGCTTAATGCATTTGCAAAAAGTATCGACCCAGGTCAGCCTAGGCCGAAAGTATTTGCTTTTGGTCATTTTGTTGTGTGTCAAAGGACAAGTGCACCTCATGATTCAGTCGGTTGTCATGCAAAACGGATTTTAGGGTTGTGTAACACTGTGGTGACTTGCTTGGTATCAGGTATCATCATAGAGATGCATTAAGCCCCTTTATGCCAGGGCTCCTTCTTCATTTATCAAACGCTTAAACCTTTCCCAGAGGAGAACGTTGTAGAATCGTGTGTATTGAACTTACTTGCAGACGACAAATCAATTGTGGCTCACAATATGGTATTTGTTTATAAAAGGGTAGAAAACAATGAGGGAAAAAGAAGAGAATGCTGGTTACCAGCATTTTCATCCTTTCCCACAATGTTTTCTAAAGCTATCACGCAGTCGTTAAAAAAGTCGAAATCACGTTGTAAAGAATGAAGGTTTTATATAGTTATCACTGTGCTGGTAACCAACATTTTGCTCCATTTCCCACAATGTTTTTGAAAGCCTTCTCCATCAGGGTCGTTAAAATTCGGAATCGTGTGGCAAAGGGTAAAAGGGTTGAATAGTCATCACGGAAAGGAAATAATGAATGAACCGCCGCCGCATAACACAAATACTGGTTCACCTCCAGCGAAGTAAACCGTTTGAACGTGTTGAAATTCAACAGAAGATAAAAAGTTATATAAATATACAAATGTTGATTTTCGTTTGTGGATCTCCGCTCATTGATGAGGAGTTTTGGCACGTACACACGTGCTGTACGAAACAGACGAAAGTCGTTAGAGAGTCAGAGGTACCCAGAAACCACCTGGCTACCCTTGGTTATCCCTTATCCCTGTTATCTTCCCGATATCTAGTGATAGAGAGTTTTTTTTCCCTATTCTTGTTGCTGTTATTTAATCAGTTTCATGACAGGTACAATGTAAGATGCATTAGTCTGATATTGCCAATAAAATGATGATACGTTTACCACTGTTACAGGATCTGCTGTCGGAAATATTGTTGTTGTTGCCACCCTACAAGGGTTCAGTTTGTACGAAACTCCGCAACAGTAAATTAAGATAGGGGTTTTAGTTAGTACTGCAAATACATGTATTATTTCAAGTCACTCGCTGCTTTCCCACAGCTTAGTTGTCAAGCGTTCAGCGGTTAGCGAATGAGTCCTGTCGTAAATTATCTGTTCCTTCTCGAAATCATCGACCGGAAAAAAAAAAAATGGTTAAACACATTTGACATTACTGGACGTTCACCTACATTGATTTTCATTGCGCTCCCATTGCACATTAGAGCAATAAATAACATCTGAGTAGTTTAAGTTCGTTCCCAGAACCCGTAGTTATGTAGGTGTATTTAAACTAGGATCTCATAGGTCATTAAATCATTTCGCGAATTAGAATCACATGGAAACTGAACATTTTCAACATCTGACAACAAACGTGTTGTACATCTCTGACATTTAAACAGTAATGTTCAATACCCAGTGGGACAAAAATTCAACCGACGGTTTTGCAAATATTCTTGGTGAAAACCAACGTAAATTAAGATATAACGAAAGGCTAGAAATTAAAACATTGTAGTTAGAATAGAAATTGCGAGCAAAGAGCGATTTCTTCCTTTGATTCAATGTTTTCAAAAGTGGTTATCATAAAAGACGAATGCAGTTGTTTGTAGGAGGAAGAGGGGTGACATATCGGTACTACTAATCTCCTACGACAGCTAGATGAGCGGGCTCAACTGAACCACAAAAGATACGGCCCGAGTGTCGGTTAATTAACCCTTTACCGCACAGACGCCTTTTACCGCCTCTGGAAATGAAGCCTTTTGAAAACATTGTGGGAAAAGGAGAAAATGCTGGTAACCAGCATTTTCTCCTTTTCCCACAATGTTTTCTGTCCTGTCAAAGGAAAATTGCACTATTTGAGCCACATTGAAATTGTTGTCTGCAAATGCTTTCAATTTGGACAAGGCTAAAATTTTGTCGTCTGGTAAAGAGTTAAGGTTTCCATGAAGTGATGCATTATACTAAGTAAGTCATCACACAACTGTGGATCCATAAAATCCATTTTGTCTAATAATGGACTGAAACTCAAGGTAGAATGGTCCTAGCATATGCAGAAAATCTAGGAATAGCAAAAAGTTTCGACCCATGTCAGCCTGCGCGAACAGCGCAGGCTGACATGGTCGATACTGTTTGCAGATGCATAAAGCACCTTTTCCTAGAGCATGGCTCAAATTGTAAAGAATGTGAATCAATGTAAAAAAATAAATAAGTTTACTCTGTACCGGAAGAAATCTGGACCTCTCCAAGTTGAATGCATTTGCAGACGACAAATTTTAATACTGCTCAAATGATGATTTGACATCAACACCGTAGAAAACATTGTGGAAAAAGGAGAAAATTCCAGCATTTTTACCCTTTCCCATTTTTTTTTTTTTTTTTCAAAAGCCTTGATGCTCAAGTTTAAACTCGTGATTGTGTGATAAAAGATTAACCCTTAAGCTGCTAAGCGCGACAGTGTAGATCAAGATCAGAATGCACAGAACGTGCAGTCTGATCTTGGATCTACACTGTCGGATATGGAGGTATTTCCCCTTCCCCCCACCCATCCACCCAAAAAAAAACCTTCGTAATAGCAAAAATTGGGTTTTTTACAATCAACTTGAAAGTTTCGTTTCATTTATATAGCAGCTTAAGGGTTAAACTAAATCAAAGTAAACCTAGAATGCAACTACATGGATAACTTGTTCCGTTGTACATTTAACTAGTAAAATGCAAACTGACAACGTAATACGAAGGTAATGTCTGTAAAGACTGTCTCTCATGCCTTATCTCTGCAATGGTTCTATAGTTTTATGGTTCACGGCTTGTAGGACCAAGGTAAGCGTCAGTATTTGAAGAGAGGGAAAGATGTTGACAAGCTATTTTCCTTGGGATTTTAGCACCTGTAAATGGGCAACACCTCGAATCCATAATTTAAGCAACAAACCTTTATTTACAGAAAACCGTATCTTGTAAATGTATTTCTGAAACTTTATTGATAGTAGGATTAGATTTAAAGTGATAATCAGAACAACGCCGAAACACAGTGACACTATTTCAGTGAACTGTAAATAACTATCCATTCATTTTGATGTTAGACCTCTCTCTCTCTCTCTCTCTCTCTCTCTCTCTCTAAACGCTCTAGTGCAGTTTAAAATCAATAAGGGGTTTCTAAACGAATCTTCCACGTTTATTTTTTCTTTTGTCGTTTCTTAAGCGACAAATTTTAGACTTCGAATTTGACGTCATTTGCAAGCGACAAGTTAGAAAGTGACACAAACGAGCAGTAGTTCTCTGATTAAATGGAAAACGTAGCGGGAAAAGGCAAAAATGCTTGGTGGAAGACAAATTCAGGCTCCCACGACATAGTCTCGAGCATTTACTACCTGTGCACACAAGATATTTCATAATACATGTACGTGATACATTTTCAAATTTTTGTCTCTTTTTTCATTCGGATAGCTATTACAGATAGCAGAATATCACTATTAAAAGTATATGTTTAAAGTTTCAAATATACAAAACTTTACTGGCTAAAATGTAATAGAACCAAAGTAATCATCCTTAACTCTTTAGCTGCGAAGCGCGACTCACTGACCTTTTTCGGACAGTGTAGATCAAGATCAGAATGCACAGAACGTGCAGTCTGATCTTGAACCCACACTGTCCGATAAGGAGATATTTTCCTCCAAAAAATAACCTCGAACTACATGTGCTAGTATTTGGATTTACACTGTCGAGTCCAAACTTTCATTTTAGTTATATAGCAGGATAAGGGTTACAAAAATGATGTCCATTTACAGCATTTAAGTCCATTCTGACGTCACAGGAGTTGCATTCGCTTCACAAAGTCTGTAACTGCACTGTGTAAACCCTTTCTTTGAGATAGCCCGAAAGAAAGAAAATCCAAAGGACTGAGATCTGGGGAGCAGGATGGTGGCCAACTTCAAGGATCCGACTTCAAGAATATCAACCACGTATCAAAGTCCTTTCCCAGCCTGTGTAGAACACTCTGTGCAGTGTGGGATGCAGTACCATCTTGCTGGAACCACACTTGCTTCGTAACAATGCCTTTGCGACGAAGTGCTGGTAAGAACTTACCTTTCATAGGATTCAAAAAGCGGTCCTTGTTGATAGTCTCGGAGTTTCCTTCATCTCGAAAAAGAACGGCCTAATTAACCCTTCAGTTCTGAGATCAGGCCACAAGGTTACTTTCTTAGCGTTAAATGATTTTTCTATAAAGGTGTCATGCTTGG
The DNA here is from genome assembly GCA_945859785.2 of Tridacna gigas. Classification (NCBI taxonomy): domain Eukaryota; kingdom Metazoa; phylum Mollusca; class Bivalvia; order Cardiida; family Cardiidae; genus Tridacna; species Tridacna gigas. Next base: position 28,760,143 of record OX244030.2, read on the forward strand.
CACCCAACTAGCGTTTGTTTAGGTGCTGATCTTGGAAAAAGTACACCAAACATCAATGAAAGAACTCAGACTCTCAATTTCACTAGAAATGAAAAAGATCACACAGGAAATGTGCAAGTTTGCAAACTCAGTGAAGCGAGTGCAGCTACTGTGACGTCAAAATGGACATCATTTTGAGCATGTGCTGTAAACTTTCTTAGGGTGATTACATTGGTTCCATTACATTTTAGCCAGCAAAGTTAAACCCTAGGCTGCTAAGCGCGACTCAATAGCCTATTGCGGACAATGTAGATTCAAGATCAGACTGCACAGAACGTGCAGTCTGATTTTGGAATCACATTGTCCGATAAGGACATATTTTCGCCCCAAAGATAACTTCGAAATAGCCATATCCTGGATTTTTACCGTCGGGTTGAAAGTTCCATTTAAGTTATATAGCAGGATGAGGGTTAAAACTTCAAACATTTACCTTTGACATGATACCTTGCCATTTGAAATAGCTATCCAAATAAAAAAAGTGACAACGGTTTGAAAGTGTGCCACGTATTATGAGATGGCTCAAATAAACATTAAGCTTTTAAGAGTACGAACAATTCTACTTCCGCAAAGCATACAGGGTCAAACTTGGACTGAGATGTTGGCTTCATACAGAGAATACAACAAACATATATCAGCCATGCTCTGGCAAAAGGGGGCTTAATGCATCTCCGTGATGAGTGATATCTATCAATCCATCAGGTAGATATGGGTCCATTATAGCCACTTTTTTAACAATCAACTTAATCATGTGGTAGAATAGTCCTTGGACATACAGAAAGTTGTACAATAGCGAAAAGTTTCGGTCCAGGTCAGTCTGCGCGGACTGCGCAGGCTGACCTGGGTCGATAATTTTCGCAGATGCATTAAGCCCCTTTTCACAGAGCATGGCTCATATGTAGCTCAATTTACTGTAACCTAGGAGATTTAAATTGACTTCTCTGTAACCATACATCATTTAGTACAAAACATATACACAATAGATTAAATTAGGCGGGAAATTGCTGTTACTTTGCACACATAAAGATACCATCTTTTTCATATTCTTGATAACCCATTGATAAACATTGGTAAAATTTTTCAATATGCGGTTTTTGGCCACCTGATATATTTGATCCATGCTCTGTGAACAGGGGTTTGAATGCATTTGCAAAAAGTATCGACCATGTCAATCTGCGCAGTCCGCTCAGTCTTAGGTCGGAACATTTTGCAATTTTTAAATTTCTGCATATCTAAGGACCAGTTTCCCTCATGATTCAGTCGGTTGCTAGACAAAATGTATTTTAAAGATCCATAATTGTGTGATTACTTGTCTGGTGTAATGCATCAGGGAGATATATTTAACCCCTTTTCCCAGAGCATGGATAATTTTTTCTACCTGTATTTGAACAGATATTTTACTGTCAGTTATAACTCAGGTAGTTTCTCTGGACAGCATAGTTTCGGATCAAAACTATCACTACACTTTCGACAAGAGCTCTTTAAGTCCCGTTTAGCATTCTAATGGTTAAGGCATCATACCATTTTTCCATTTTGTCTCTTTACTGAGGCTGTCACATGTCGGACTTTTATTACTCTATGCCATCCGGCCCCATGCCAAATAATACGACAAAAAAAAGAGGACTGGCAAAAAAACGCCATCGCTTGACAGACTCTTATGTCAGAATTTAATCATGGAATCTGAAACCTTGACGCCGCAACCTAAAACAAGGAATCACTTAAATTTCGGGATTTTTTACAGCTTCAAAGGCGCGGTCAATGGTAAGAAAATCTTGCATCAGAACCTTTGATTTCTTTTTATGAGAGGACGTGTTTTGCTTTTTTTTTTCATTTTTCTTTGGGGGTCATGTTTCACAACAACTTCACAGCTCAAGTAGGCCTACATATTAGTCATGCTGTGTGAAAAAGAGGATTGGTAGCATCTGCAAAAAGTATGGACCATGCAAGCCATGTGCAGTTCGATTACCATATTGGCTTTTTAGGCTAATATTACCAGTACACAGGACTAAAAAAAAAAACATTTTTCGGACTGCAAAGTCTGTATTAATATCAATTCTTCACCAAACGTTTCGACTGATCGAAAATGAAAGCACTTGCAGGCGGCAAATAAAAGGTGGCCCAAATGACGAAATTAGTTCTCGATAGGGAAAAAGACGTTGTTGAAAAGGAGAAAATACTCGTTACACGCATTTTCTCCTTTTTCCACAAAGTTTGCTAAAGTCTGTTTCCTTAGGATCGTTAAAACTCGGGATTATGTGGTAAAGGGCTAAAACGCAGCAAAACTGCTAAAACTTTAAAGCAGACAGGGTCCGTTTTTACCAGCCATTCTTGAGAATAGTCTCAGTCTAATGCTGCATAATTTTCTAGATTTGAAAGTAACACAAATTCTGATTGGCTAAACCAAATGGTTTAGCCAGTCAGAAGTTGTGTTACTTTCAAATCTAGAAAATTCTTGAGAATGAGACGATGAATATTCTTAAGAAAGTTCGGAGAATACGGACGTCATAAGACGTCGCAGATTTCCGCAGATAATTATAATAATGGCCCGCAACCTCAGAAATGAGACCTTCGGACATTTACGTAATGTGTCGTCGCGGATTAGCCTGCACAGTCCGCACAAGCTTATCCGAGACGACACTTTACGACTATATTGGATTTTTTCACACAGTAGACTTTCGTGAAGCAGAAAATCGCACAAAAAAAAAAAACCGGGTAGTGTCGTCTCGGATTAGTCACAGACTGCACAGGCTGATCTAGGACGACACACTTTTACGCATATGTCTGCAGGGCCTTTTTCGTGTGTCGCACGCCATATATATGCTTGATAGTATTCATACTCGTATAAAGTATATTTCGTTTACTGCCAATCTATCATTCCCTCTACCATTCTACTAGTAATTACAATTAGCTTTATAACATTTATAGAGGCAAAATAGTAACATGCCAATTACAATTGTGTTTGTTCTTGAACTAATTCCAGATGAAACTAATTGGAAATAGATAAAGCCTGTCCCTTCATAGTGCCAAGCAATACCGATCTGTACACGCCTACTGATGACGTCACTTTTTCTATCGTTTACATGTCTGTGGTCATGGTGGGCCAAGGTTACGTCAAGATAACATATTTTTAGACAGAAACCATATCCAAGAATTTTTAACATGTGGGTGGCTAAAGAATACATGTGATCCTATCTTTATTGGAAGTTAGAAGTATCTATATATCTTCCAGTTTACTGGTCGGTTTACTATGACAAAATCGGGTTTTGACCCACTTTATCCCCTCATTCAACGACCCTGTGTTTTTATTACCTTTACGAAGAAGACTTCTGAAAATATTGTAGAAAAAGGAGAAAATGCTGATAATCAGCATTTTCTCCTTTTACTACAATGTTTAACCCTTTAAAAGACAAAATTTACCATTTGAGCCATATTTTGATTCGTCGTCCGCAAGTGCCTTAAATATGAAAGAGTCTAAAATAGTGTCGTCTAATAAAGAGTTAAGGCACTAAAGTTATGTGCCAATGGCAAGGAATATCGGCCACAAAACCTTTGTGATGGAGAAAGGATATTACCCTGTACTTTTCTTCCAATAGAAAAACGCGAACAGTTTCTCTAAAATACCTATTAGAGTTGAAAAAAACGTTTGAAATACTGCCAAGAAAGAAGAACCATTCACACCTCGGACTGACTTGTCTCTTTACTTGGTTATATGATTTTAACACTGTTTTCAACACTATTTCAGTTATATTGCTACGAACATTGCACCTATCCGTGCTTGCCCTGAGTTACTGTTTCCAGAACTTCGCACAATATTTTCCCCAAGCCGCTGGCTGCTTTCCCACATAACTGTTGTTGAGTTAGCCGTTAACGATCAGCCGATGAGAAAGGAATGAATCCTCTCGCAATGATTAACATCAATCCTCGGAAAGAAATTGGCCGAGCAGAGGATTCGAACCAGCAATCCACTGTTTTCAAGTCCTGTACGCTACCGACTGCGCTACCGGGGCTCGGCTTTGTCTCTTTATCCCTTTACCACATGATCCCGAATTCTAACCACCCTGAGGGAGGAGGCTTTTGAAATCATCGTTGGAAAAGGAGAAAATGCTGATAATTATCGTTTTCTTCTTTTTCAACAGTGTTTTCTAACCTATCAAGGACATTTTTTTCCCTCAAGGACCACCTTTAATTTTTCATCTGCAATTGCTTTCAATTTGGACCAGCCTAAAATTTTGTCGTTTGGTAAATGATTACACATTGAGCACATTGCATCCCGTAGATGACTTTTTTTCTGATCTTGATCTACACCATCCGTTACCCTGTTATTGAAGTATGACAAAAGCCGTTTTCGAAAGCAGTGGATATTTAGGTTTAGACCTCAAAAAAGTTTAATTTCTAGAGTTTGCAGTGACAGGGTTCACGAACCTGAGGAACAAGGCTTTTGAAAACATTGTGGGGGGAAAAGGGAAACTGCTGGTAGCCTGGTGACCTGCATTTTCTCCTTTTCCCACAATGTATTCAATGTTAACAGAGAGCTATGTTTACATCTCGTTGGTCCTTAATTCAAATTTGTCGTGTGCAATTAATTTTAATTTGGAAGAGCTAACAATTTTTTGTATGGGAAAGGGTTAACGCCGCAAAGTTTAACAAACAATCCAGGGTTTAACGACCCTGGTATGGAAGCTATTTGAAGACATTGCAGGAAAAGGAGGAAATGCTGGTAACCAGCAAAATCAAATTTCAAGATTTATTTTGCCGTCTGCAAATGCTTTCAGTTTGGATGAGTCAACAATTCGTTGTTTGGTAAGGGGTTGAACCAGTGTATATGTTGAATAACCCCATTTTATACGAAGTTTTTTACAGCCGCCTCCACTTTATTCCAGGAGGTAATGACACCATCAATCTGAAAGTACATATAACTGCATGAATTGAACGAGTAACCTTCTTTCAACAGAACTGTGTTGTCCCTGTAATCTTTAAGCCTCTTTTAAATAATCCCCGTCTTGTCGACCCCGCGGGAGAAATATTTAAAACAATGTGGGAAAAGAAGAAAATGCTGGTAACCAGCATTTCCTTCTTTTTCCACAATGTTTTCTACTCGTTCAGAGAGGGATTTCTTCATTAAAGCCACACTGAACTTGACGTCCACAGACACTTTTTTTTTTACATGTCCATCGAAAATTCGCAATCCGGTAAACAATTAAGTGAGACCGTGTGAAAACAGTGCGAGAAAAGGAGAAAGTGCTGATAACCAGCGTATTTTCCTTATCCAACAATGTTTTCCACTCGTTGAAAGAGAGACTTCTTCGATAGAGCCACATGGAATTAGGTGTTCGCAGACGATTTCAGTTTTGACAAGTTTAAGGAATGTTCGCAATTCGGTAAACAGTTAAGTAAAACAGAGTGAAAACATGTGGCAAAGGGAGAAAATGCTTGCAACCAGCGTGTTCTCCTTTTCCTACAATGTTTTCTACTCGTTGAAAAACAAATTTCTCAGATAGAGCCACATGGAATTAAGTGTCCGCAAACAGTTTTAGTTTAGACAAGTCCAAGAAAAATTCGCATTCCGGTGAAGAGTTAAGTGAAATCGTATGAAAACAATGCGGGAAAAGGAGAAAATGCTGGTAAATAGCATTTTCTCCCTTTTTCCGACAATTTTTTCTACTCGGCAAACGGTTTTTTTTTATTAGAGCCACATTAATATTAAGCGTCCGCAAACGCTTTTAAGTTATGAAATTCAATTAAATTTCGCAATCCGGAAAATACCGGTAGTTAAGTACAATCGTATGAAAACAATGCGGGAAAGGGAGAAAATGCTGGTAGCCAGCATTTTCTTCTTTTCCCGTCACTATTTTCTACTCGTTGAATGACAGATTTCTTCATCAGAGCCATACTGAATTAAGCGTCTGCAAACGTTTTCAAGGAAAGTCTGCAATCTGGCTAAGCGTTATACGTGGAACCGTGTGCTATCTTATTCGCCTTAACACTTTACCATAAAATGTCGACTTCAAACGACCTTGAGAAAGAAGCCTTTTGAAAACATTGCGGGAAAATGAGAAAATGCTGGTAACCAGTATTTTCCCCTTTTTCCACAATGTTTTCTACCTCATCAAAGAAAAAAAATGCATCATTTGAGTCACGCTGAAATTGTCGTCTGCAAGTGCTTTCGATTTAGATAAGTCTACATTTTTGTTATATGTAAAGAGTTTTAAAAAAAAAAGGTGGATCTGTCATTCCCAAAGCCATTGTGAGGGTAAGTGTCGTTCGAGTCATTTGTAGTGATTCTGTCGCCACGGAAAAAGGAACTGAGACAAATGCTTTCACAAATGTGTTTTGTAAATGAGATGAGATGCCTTGAAATGGCTTTGTCGCCATCGAACTCGGTTTTCTTTTTCCTAACAGCGATTACATAATTACTGTGAGACCGCTAGGTATAAAATTGAAACCTTTTTTACCAGTCCATAGACAAATCGCATTTCCAGCAAATGCAATGTTTTATAAGGGGGGAAATGCCTGAAAATCGAACAGTGTAAATCAATGATCAGACTGCACGTTCCGTGCAGTCTGATCTTGATCTACACTGTCCGCTAAAACACATTATGTTACCTGTACGAGCTCAAAAGAAATAGAAAATTTAAACGGTTAAGCACCACAATGTAGATCGAAACAAGAATAAACTGGAGTTGAACTCTGATCCTGGATTTACAAATTCCATATTTTTGGAGATAAATCGGTGGCCCGAAAATTGCTAAAACTAAACTTGTAGAAGGTCTTTCTTTCTCTAGTTTAATCGTATTGTATTCAGATTTTACCTTACATGATAAAACTTTACATACATAATATGAAAAGAAATGAATTGAAAGCAATAAGCATACGTATAAACTTTCTCAACTAACCACTTTGAAATGTCCTGAGCATTTTTTCAAGACTCTGAATGTTAACATTTCTATCGTAACAGTTAAGTATTTCTATCATTTAATGATATGTACATCTATTGTAATAGCCAGACAATTTCCAATACATGTATTTGTAATAAATATTTTATTTTATCTAATGTTTCTATCTCTCTTTTTTTTTTTTTTTTTAAATGAAATAAACACATAAATGCTTAGATAAAGACAAATGTACTTTTCCTTTACAGGCAAAAATGAGAGCATCGAAAGCATATTGAATGAAATGAAAATAAGCAACGGTCTCAAGGTTTTGCGTAACAATTTCTATTTCTGATATACAGGCCGTACAAAAACCTGGATGATAGAATGAGATTTTCACAATGATCTCTATTGTTCCAGTTAAGATAAGGCATGACTTTTGAACGCCTTTTAAGATCCTTGGGTCCTCGATCAGCCAAATGAATTATTTATTGCATTAATTTTGCATAAAATGCCTAAATAATGTATTGTCGGAGAACGTGCTTTCTTTACGAATGTGCGGATCAAATCATTGTAAATAAGTTATCCGCCTTATTGGTTCGAATAACGGGAACTTTAAGATGCGGATTATGTCTTATTTAAGTTTGATGAATGGCAGACGATAAATATTGGGAGAAAATTGAAAGCGGCGGTTTATCTCTTCTCCTGTAAAGCCCGGCATAGATCATTGTGAATCAATTCTCGAGCCGATGATAGGTCGCACATTGCAGCGTATTCACCCGCCGTAATAACAACCATTCTTTAGGAAAATATAACGACCTAGTTCTTCTCAAATCGTCATGCGCTATTTCACGGCTTGATAAATACTTCAAAGTCTATATAGGTTTTCAGAAATCCAAGTTCTGATTCGTTGCGCCTGCCGATGTCTTCACATCACCATCGTCTTACTACAAAAGATCATAGTGAACTTCCACAGATATTTTTTTTAGCAAAATAACATTACGGATTTAGATCAAAACTACATTCAGAAAGTATACAGTGATATGTCCTTATACAAAAAAAAAAAGAAAACTTTCCTTGAAGAAAAAAAAAACGCTTTAAATGATATTTTAAGGTCAAATTTTATATTCTGCAGCGGCAATATTTTCAGCAAGTCTTTAATAAAGGACTCTTCTTCTAGCCAATCACAAAAGTTATTCATAAAAGAAGTCAGTTCTGAACTTCGCACTTTCCTGTCATCCAAGTTTAAGTCAACTATTGCATTCATTTTAGTAACTGATAATGAATCATGTGATAATCTGACGTGCAACCGTTTAGTCACCAATTCAAGCACTAACCATAATGCACACTCCTTAACTTGATCGGAAAGAATTACACAAAACCGCATCGCTGTCAAAGCTACCTCGACAGCGAGGCAGGTTTTTATATCTAACCACTCTCCGTGACTTAACCCTTAAGCTGCTAATCGCGACCCACTAACTTTTGCGGACAATGTAGATCAAGATCAGACTGCACAGAACGTGCGATATTTTCTTTCCGGTGAAATCACCTTTGAAACCGCAATGTCTGGGCTTTTAGTATTGAGTAGAAATTTGCGTTTCATTTATGCAGCAGCTTAAGCGTTAACTTCCTCTTCGAGAAATCTCGACCCTGAGATTTATACAAATTAGTCAGTAGGATATAAGAGAGTAAGGCAAATTTCAGTCCATTAGTTGTCATTATCCTATCTCTGCCACTAAATATAGCCTGTAACGGCTAGGTCTCCCATGCAAGTACTATCCATAGCGCAAGCAGCTTTAAACCAGCACGGAGAGAAACACACCAAGCCGCATCGTTGTGAAGGCTGACTCTGACGACAAGGCATATTCAAAGTGCTTAACTCTTTACCACACGAGAAAAATGTAGACCTGTCCAACCTGAAAGCATTTGCAGACGACAATTCAGATGTGACTCAAAGGAGAAATGTTGCCTGTGATATGGCAGAAAACATTGTTGGAAAAGGAGAAAATGCTGGTTACCAGCATTTTCTCCTTTTCCCACAATGTTTTCAAAAGGTTTCTTCCTCAGGGTCGTTAAAAGCCAGGATTGTGTGGTAAAGGGTTAATATAACAAACCGCACTCCCTGACATTACTTTCAACTTCTAGAAGTCTCAACCCCGAGACGTACGAGGATACGAGGAGTGCTCAAATATGAATGCATCTAAGCACATAAAATTTGATTCTTCATAGGTTTTACTGAAATTTTTATTTTGTTCCCTCAAAGTATTCACCTCCAACAGATATACAAAGTTTCAGTCTCCGGATCCAGTCTGTGAAGGCATTTTCATAGTGTTTTTAATGTATACTATGAAGGCAGCGGAATATTGAAGAACCAAGGTGTTTGCGCTGAACAATTTTTCGACCTGAAAGGTATTTTTTAGCTTTGGAAACAAAAAGAAGTCATACTACTCACTTCAAAATTACAAAGAATTCATCCTGACGCATAAACTGACGCCTTGACAATTACATTTAGAATCTTCTCTTCAGCGACGGAAAAATAAACAATCCTCCATTAATCACGTGACCATGACAGAAAATTGACCCGTAGCGAAAAGTTTCGGCCGAGGTAAGCCTGCGCGGACTGCGCAGGCTGACCTGGATCAATATTTTTCGCAGATGCGTTGAGCTCCCTTTTCACAGAGCATGCCTCAAATGAAAGTTTCCAGCTAATAGTAAAAACCAAAGTTGTGTTATTCAAAGCTTTCTGAAGAAAAATTCACCTTATCGGACAGTAGAGATTAAATATCAAACTGCACGTTCAGTGACTACTGATCTTGGTCTAACCTGTCCGCACAGGCTCACTGAGTAGCGCTAGGCAGCAGCACAAGGGTACCGTGATCAGATCAGACCATACCGTTAAAATGGCGGAATGCCGGATAAGTAAAATGACCTAGGCATTTCATGCCATGTGAACAAATTCTAAACGCGTCAACCTATAGATTTCTTTTTAGGTAGTCTGATAATCAAATTCCTTTACCGCTGCTTTGTGGCATACAACAAACTTTAAAGCAGCGTTTCAGGTGATAAAACGGGGGTGTAGGCAATTAATCGTACATAAAAACATTACTGTTACACTTAAATCTGTGCTGTGACTACTCAGTAAAATTGTCTCCTTGAGACAATTCTACTGAGCACCTAAAAGAGGTTTTTTATCGAATGACAAGATTTAACTTTTCACCACATAATCCAGAGTTTTTACGACCCTGAGGTAGATAGCTTTTGAAAGCATTGTGGGAAAAGCAGAAAATGCTGTTAACCAGCATTTTCTGCTTTTCTCACAATGTTTTCCACCCTTTCAAAGACAATTTCTGTCATTTAAACCACGTTAATTTTGTCGTCTGCGAATGCTTTCGATTTGGACAAGTTTAAAATTTTGTCGTTTGCTAAAGGATTAATATGATAGAAGAACAAGGTTTAATATGATAGATTGTTCCTTGAACCTTCAAATACTCCTTATGTCTCTGTCTGCGTTAGTTCTTGAACATACTACAGTAAGTGTCATCATTATTGGGCGTTACCATAAGGGCGCCAAGAAATGCAAAAATTCATTGTAACGATATACGGGACCTACAATTGCTGTCTCAGACAAGAGGTTCACTGGTCGACAAACGTGTGGAATGAATTTAGAATAAACTTATGTTATTTCAACTTACAGTTTTCTGCTGTTGGATCCATTCCTGGTCGAGATCTGTATTGCTGGCTCTCTTATGCAAACGATAGACTCCAATTCGATTATCGATCAGTGTAAAAAAAAACTTCTTCTTTTTCGATGTATGCTACTTACTGGCATTCACAAGTCCCGTTAATAATAACACTGGTGGTAAAAATCTGAAAATGAAAGAAACGATGTACATTGAATCATTGTGGAAAATGTGCTAACCTATGTATGCTTGTCTATTGAGTCAGTTAAACAAAGCCCAACATTTGTAACTTCAAGGCCTGTTTTGGACAAAATATCACACAGCGTATCAGAGTAAAGTGAAAATCAGACTGTGCAATTTCGTGCAGTCTGATTCTGATGTCCATTGTCGTAAACACAGTTTAAGTAGTCATACGCATTGCTAGTGGTTATTTTCCAAAAGATGGTCAAAAAAGGATCTCTTGTGAACCGAGGGGACAAAACGAACCGGCATTGTGTCTATTCAGATATTAAATTCAAAAGTCGAGGTATTTCTAAGCCAAGCAAAAGTAGCTTGGGCGGTAGCGCAATGTTTATACCAATATATGGATGCGGGTTTGAATCTTCAACTCGGTCTGTATGCCTTTGAAAGTTTTATGAAACACATTGTAAAATAAATCATACCTATAATCGCTTACAGTCAGTAGCTAAAAAGAGCTTGTGATAAAAAAAAACACTGGAAAACTTAGATCGGTTGCTTGTAGCAGTAACATACCTGCAATAGTTTTGCAATACTTTTGAAAGCCGCATTCAGCACAAAATAGCCATGTAATATAACTGTCAGTTCTGAAACTGATTATCAGCTTTTCATCGGCTATGTTATCATTAATAGGCCTGTTACTTTGTTATCAAACATGACACAAAAATAAGTTTCTGCAAAGTAGTAGCTCGTTAGCTCGTCATTTAATGCCAGAACGTCCATTTATGTACGTTTGTGACACACCTGTTAAGTCTTTACCATACAAAAGAATCTTAGACTCGCCAGTATTGAAAGTATTTGCAGAATTAAATCTGGCTAAAACGATTGGAATATCCCTGTTAGGGTAGAAAACATTGTTGAAACAAAAAGAAAATGCTAATTACCAGCATTTTCTCCTTTTTCCCACAATGTTTTCTTATGCCTTTCTACTCAGGGTCATTATAACATGCTGAATGGTTAAACGAAGCAGAGTGAGCATAAAAACCATGTTTATTTCACCAAGTTGCTACTTCGACCCAGTGACATATGTACACCTGGACTGAGGTCGAAGAGTACATTTTCTCTACAATAAATACAGCAGGAAATACGTAGTGTGCTTCTGGTGTTTCTTTTTTTCAACATAAATTATCAAAAATACTTTCTGTTTATGTGGTGCACATTCTGTTCCCTCCTCGAAAAAACTATTTCCAAGATACTGCCGTATATGAGACTCACGAGAATTCTGACTTGCGACATTTGTTTATTATCTGTGGAGGGGGGGGGGAATTGAGCCATTCTCTGGCAAAAGGGACTTAATGCATCTCCGTGATGCCTTGTACCAATCAAGCCATCACATAATAATGGATCCATAAAAGCCACTTTTTTTAACAACCGACTGAATCATGAGGTACAATTGTCCTTGGACATACAGAAAATTGACCAATAGCGAAAAGTTTCGGCCCAGGTAAGCCTGCGCGGACTGCACAGACTGACCTGGGTCGATACTTTTCGCAGATGCATCAAGCCTCTTTTTCACAGAGCATGGCTCAATTACTTTGGATCGGCTAACTACCAGTCAAGAACACCAGTATGCCCTTTGCGTCTAAACGAGCAAGATCTTTGTTACGAAAGAAATCAATAACATGTCCTCAAAAATAAGAATGTCGACCGATTCAACAGAAGAGGACTACATACTTTATCAGTGCTGTCGTACACCACACATGTGATGGTGCATGTTAAATCTTTAGGACAGTGATGACAACATTTTCAAATTGTTTCCCATAACCTCACCGTGGAAAATTAGGCCTTATGACCGGAAAGAAATATTCCTTGATAAAAACTACGACTTTTTAGAACAATTTCAATATTTACCCGTTCGAATGACCCGATTGGATTTCATGAGTTCTGTTTCCAAATGTAACAGTCTTCAGTGCTGTGTTTACGTCGATTTTCTTAGAAAGACGTATGCACAACTGTTTCTGAGCAGAAATGTGCTGTTACCGCTCATTCAAATGGTAAAATGCCTCCTGCATATGAGCTAAACCAGTTTGCATTCTAGAAATGGCATCAGCAAACGACATTTTTTCCACGACTGAGCATGCGCGGTAAACTTCGTGAGCTGTCATTTTATTAATATCCATTCTATGTTTATTTCATTATAGGTCTAACTTGCGAAACTTTACAGCGATGTCGTCTTAGTTTAATCGGGAAACCTGATTAAGTTTAAAGAGTTTACGAAGTACTCAAACATTTATCTGTCACATCTGTCACAAATGAATGCAAAAGCAGGCATCAATGAAAACAAGAAATTGGGATCAGTCTCTTATCTATATAATATACAGCTTTGTAGTGTAAATCTTTTTATGGTCTCTCGACTTGAAATGTTCTTTTGTGCCTTAAACCACAAAACTACTGTGGATACAAATTTTCGTTGATTTCAACAGTCCATTGTTGGTATTATTCACCAAAAACGCATACTTAACATACATGTATTAATCAGCTAGGTTTCTGATTTCGAATACATCTATTTGATTAGATTGACTCTTTCAGTCCCAAAATATGAATACTCTACTTCTTCCGGCGTCTGATGATACAATCCGCAAAACCAGAAGATTTTCATTCTATAAGCTTGACTCATCAAGCGGATGGTATAGATCAAAGATCAGTCTGCACGTTCTATGCAGTCTGATCGTGATATATGCCATCTGCAAAAGCCCCTTCTTTCGCCTATGATTACATGTATTTACCCAAGTGCAATTTATTAAACGTTTTTGAGCAAGTAGTTCGACACGTTTTAAAGAGAAAAGTCATGTTTTTTGAAATACTCATACCATTTCTTTTTGCAATTCCATCTCAAAGTGACTAAAACCTCGAAAGACGAACCAAAGTGTTCATTTTAAAAAAAAAAAAACTTTTAAAAAGTTTTTTCTTTATCGAAAGAATACATAAAGGCGAGGAGAATATGCGATTCGAGAGTTTAAAATTTTAACTCTCACGGACCTCCAACAACTTAAATGTTTTTTCAGCACGTCCCAAATATCCTTAATTAGTGTATTCTGAGGCTTGCAGTCGCCCTGCGAGATCTCTCACGTCATTCAGGCGCTCAGCATCCGCTTCTTAGCGTCACTTCAACATGATCAACATCCGAAATTAAGCGTTATCATGTTACTCTAGCTAACAATGGGGTAGGATTGAAGAGGCTGTCGCGAACCCAGACTCTTTCTTCGGGCTGAGACCCCCAATCCTTTGCTTTAAGTGACAATATTTCAGTGATTGTGCCGATTCCTGAACCAGTAAATCCTCATGTATATCTTACCTATTTCTCGTACGGTGTACATTAACTCATTGGTCTACTTGCTGCAAACTTTTCCGTCTTTCATGAGTTATAGTGTTTTATGGATATTCAACTAGATTAAGATTTAATCCATTGATGTTTGTTGTAAAAGGAGAAAATTCCGTATCCGAGCAATTTCTACCTTTAGTACATTATTTTCCGAAATAAGCGCTGCTTCGCGAAAAAAAGGAGTAACTGCGTTAAAACCCGCCATCTTTTTTTTTTATGTACGAAACTATTTTCTCTGTTTACGCCGGTGACTTTACAACGGCGCCATGGCTTCGACCCTGTCGGGTCTCTTATTGTTTGTCCATTCGCGTGCCGGTATAAAGCATTGTTTCGTTTTTCGTGATTAAATTGAATATAACCCTTGTAAACTGCTGAAGTAAAATAGTCTGACCCTACTGAAACTCATAGCGATTTTAACAATTATACTAGGCTTGACTAAACAAGCGAACGGTATAGATCCAAGATCAGACCGCACGTTCAGTGCAGTCTGATCTTGATCTATGCCTTTCGCAAAAGTTCTTGCTTTTTGCTAATGGCGCTCAGAGAGTTAATGCAAATTCCACTAATAAAGAAGTCTTTTAAAAAAAATCATCCTAAAAACTTTGAGAAAATCCACGTGCATTAAGGTTTAAGACATTAAACCGTGTGAAAAGATTGTGGTCAATGCTTTTTAAAAGCTTTTTTTTCTCTTACTCATAGTGCCAGAAATGGTCTACTGCAAGACACAAAATGTTGTTTGCAGATGCTAAAGAGTTTTTTTTTTTTTTTCCCAGCTGCCACAAGACAAAGAAAATGGAATAGAAAGAAAGCAAAAAAATAAAGACGTTTTTTTTTTTTAATTTCAGTAAAAGCTTACTAAGATTATATTTTCCAACCACTTTATAGACCATTGGGTTTGTATGAAAACCGATATTTTGATCTAATGCATTTAAATGAAACAACTTCTTAAATATTTCATTTAACAATGTTATGTATTTACAAAAGTTTATAAATGGTTTTCAATTTGGCTAAATTGCTTTACAGGTTCAAAGCGTAAATACTATTACTCCACCAACGGCGTCAAGAAATTCATTGGTCAAGTAACCAGTCATCCAACCGTAATACATGTGAGCCACGCTCTGGCAAAAAGGGGCTTAATGCATCTCCGTGGTGCATCATACCAAACAAAACATTTCACAGTTAGGGATCCTTGAAATTGATTATTTCTAACATCCAACTGTATCATAAGGTCGACAGGTCCTTTGACATACAGAAAATTGACTAATTGCGAAAAGTTTCGGCCCAGGTCAGCCTGCGCGGACTGCGCAGGCTGACCTGAGTCGATACTTTTCGCAGATGCATTAAGCCCCTTTTCACAGAGCATGGCTCATGTATATTCGAAGTTTGGTGGGATAACAAAAATTCGCACACAAAGTCCACCTATACCCTCCCACTTTGAACATGGGAATCAGCATTCACTGGGGAAAAGTCGCAGTGCATAATGGTACGTGAAATCAAAAGTATTAGGTGTCATGTGAGATTTCAGTATTTTCTACGGAAATTCCCGAGCCAGTCTACCCATTCTCGAAGATGTGGTTGGCGACACTTAGTTGTGTTTCGTTTTTATAGCTTTTATAACCTCATTGCGAACTTTTCAGCCTTTTTCCTTTGTTATTTTGTTGGTCAGGTTCAAAACGGCAATAAAAACACGGTAACACTGACACTGATTATGACTGCAAGAACTTTATTATTAGACTCCTGAATTAATTTGAACTTTTTTTTTTTCATATGAAACAAAATCCTAAAAACGCTGCAGTTTTAACACGGCTTCCTAAGTCAAAACTGAAGACAGAAAATATGTATATGAGCCATGCTCTGTGAAAAGCGGGTTTAATGCGTCTGCA
This sequence comes from Tridacna gigas, assembly GCA_945859785.2. NCBI lineage: Eukaryota > Metazoa > Mollusca > Bivalvia > Cardiida > Cardiidae > Tridacna > Tridacna gigas. Next base: position 28,776,170 of record OX244030.2, read on the forward strand.
AAAAGTATCGACCCAGATTAGCCCGTGCACTCCTCGCAGGCTGACCAGGGCCGAGACATTTTGCTATCTGGCAATTCTGTGCACGTCAAAGAATCAGTCAATCTCATGACTAGGTCGGTTGTTAAACCAACTTAGGTTTATGGATCCCTAATTACATGTACTCGTATATCATTAATGAGTTGCTTGGCATAATGCCGAAACGAATTAAACCCTCGTTCTCAGCGCCGCCCATATGTCATATGTGGACTCGGCCTTGTTGCTGAGCTTCCTTCATACTCGGACTTACAGCCGAGTTTTCTTCAGTAGTTGTCATTGTCGACATTTTAAAGACAGGTATTAATGGGTTAGCAAGTGAAGATTGTATCACAGCCGTTTTTGCAAACCTTCCATCCTCCTTGTTGCAAGAGTGTGTCTACTAATTACAGATTGTGAACACGTGCGGGTATTACACCAACACAGGTATACTTTGGACTATAGGAACACAGCGATATATTAGGGTCCATGCTTATAAAACTTCAGTTCAGGCTTAGCTCAGTTCATGCGCCAAATTTTAGCTTAATCATTACTTCAAATAATAAGAAAATTAGAAGTTAAACAAGTAATTTGATAAGAAGACAGAACAAAAAGCTCTAGAAGTTAAAAAGTTACAAGTTGGATGTTGATTACATTTATTTAACTTTGAAATATCACGCTCAGCAGAACTGTGCACGAAAAAAAAAGTTTTCTAAGCAACGGCCCAGAGGTCCTGTGACGAGCAGGTCAACTTACGAAACTACTTACACCTTGGCGAGGTCATTGGTTATGTTTCCCGAAAGCTGTCTTTGTTTCAGTGAAAAAAGTTCGCATTGGCAATTTTTATGCCATGTTGCCTTGAATACACTATCAGTGGACACGAGGAATCTATTTCCTGCTAGTTAATGTAATACATGAGTAATTAAAAGATTGTCTGATGAATTTGCAAAAAGAATCGACTATGTCAGCCTGCGCAGTCCGCGCAGGCTCACCTAGGTCAAAAACTTTTTTGCCATCGGTAAATTTTCTGTATGCTAAATTACCATTCTTCTTCATGATTCGAGCGGTTTTAGACAAAAACTATCCAAACTGCACGTTGATCTTTTACTTGGGATGATGCACTACGAAGATGCATTTAACCTGTTTTCTCCAGTGCGCCGCTTATGTATATTACCAATAATCTCAGTATGGCGACGATTGGTGTCCCCGGTCAAGACTACAGACCGAGATCAGAATGTGCACATGTATCATTTAAGCTTCAGATACCCATTTTTAAACAATGGTCCTCCTTTATATTCTTATTCGACTGAATAAAGGTTAACAGTTTCGTGGTAAAGCATATCGACTTGTAAGTGCAGAAGTAGTTCAAATACATAAACAGAAAGACGAAATATAATTCATTTCTCTTTCAACCTTTACATCTATTTAACCAGCTTATAGTTTGCAACTTTAAAAGCTTGTATTGTTTGCAAATATAAAAGCGATGTAAAAAATATCCAAAAATGAAGTCCTTGTTAAAATTAGTCAGAGTTTATTTCAACACTTTATAACAATTTAAATCTATTTTCACGCTTGAATGCTATTGAGGGAGCTATAGGATATTTCTCCCAACTAAAATAAACAGATTGTTTAAAAAGAAGTGCATCTGCTTTTTAACCTCTTATCTAATCAAATGTTCAACCCTTGCGCTTGTTGAATAAATGGATCGTAATGTTCTCCAATACGAAGATATGTGCTATAGCAATAGGAGGTTAAATGCATCTCTGTGATGCATGATACCTGGCAAGTCATCAGATAACTATGAATTCGTGTTTCTATTTAGTCTAGAAACCAGCTCAATTATGAGGTAGAATGATCCTTGGACATGAAGAAGGTTTACTGATAGCAAAAGATTGCGGAGGTTGCAGAGGCTAAGATCGACACTTTTTGCAGATCTATTCAAGATACATCTATACTCGTTTTCAGCCAGTCTTTAACCCTTTCCCAAACAAGCCCTGGTTTTCACGTGTCTGCAGTACAAGTCTTATGAAAACACTGTGGGAAAAGGAGAAATTGCTCGTAACGAGCAATTTCTCCTTTTCCCACAGTGTTTTCTACCCTTTTTGAGAACTTTCTGCCATTTTCATCAAATTTAAAATTGTCGTCTGCAAACTCTTTGAATTTGGACCAGTCCAAAATTTGTCGTTTGAGAAAGGGTTAACCCAAGTCAGTTTTACTTTATCAAGCTATAGCCATTCTTGTATCTTCCTTTTCTTATGGCAATCTTTTAACCGTTTACCAAACAACTCTGTTTTTAAAGACCCTTAGAAAGGTCACTGAAAACATTGTGGGAAAACGAGAAAATGCTGGTAACCAGCAACTTTTTTTTAACCCTTTCAAAGACAAACTTCATCATTTGAACCATTTTTGATTTGTCGTCTGAACAAAGCTTTCAATATGAAACCCTAAAGTTTTGTTGTCTGGTAAAGAGTCAAAGCACCTTAGACTGACCTTTTCATTTACGTTTTCCCAAATAGAAAGGTACGTAGTTTCTTTCATAATCTTTCATAGTCAATTTGTGGGGTAAAAAGGAACATTGAAGATGTTTTAACTCCATATACGTTGTTCATCGTTATTGTAGCATCCCTGTCAAACAGTCTCTATATCAATTACTGAAGCCCTAAATATGGACTCACGCTCTGTGAAAAGGGGACTTAACTCTTTACTAAACGACAAAATTTAAGACTGGTCAAAATTGAAAGCAATTGCAGACGGCAAATTAAATGTGAATCAAAAATGAAAATTTGTTTTGGGAAAGGTAGAAAACATTGTGGGAAAAGGAGAAAATGCTGGTTACCAGCATTTTCTCCTTTTCCCACAATGTTTTCAAAGGGCTTCGTTCTCAGGGTCGTTAAAAGTCGGGATTGTGTGGTAAAGAGTTAATGCGGGGGGGGGGGGGGGGGGGGAGGGAATATGGACTCAGGTCAGACGGCGTTGTCTGCAGTTCAAACTTTTTGCAGTTTGTAAATTTTTGGCATGTCCACAGACCATTGCACCTCAAGACTCAGTCAATTGTCAGACTAAGTGTATTTAATGGAACCTAATTGGGTGATGACATGGTCGATATAATGCATCATAGAGATGTATTGAACCCCCTTTTGCCAGAACAACACTCATATGTTCTAAACATGAATGGTTACAATAGTTTTATGTAATACCCCCATTCCACTGGGCGGCGATTCCACTGCGCTCATGCAGATCATGACGCTTCTCGAAAATCTTACGAATCGCCGACACGTGCAACATTCTGGGACTAAGCATCTTCGCAAGCCAAGTTGACGATCACTAAGTGGATCTTACCCCTTGGCTGATCGAGTCGAAATTTGTTAGCACGGCGACTCGCCACCTACTGGATTTTGATTGTTATCACCTCTGTATTAACGCCATCGAAAACCAATCAAACGTCGCGTAACATTACTCTTTCGGCATTTTGTTAAATATGGCCAAAGGCTTTTTTACCTCTCTAGGTGTTGGGCTATGATCTATTACGCGCTTCGGCGTTGTTGTTTTAACGGGAGTCCTTGATAATTGGTCACTAAGATTTGGTCCAATGATAGTGTGTTCAGCCTGCTTTCTCCGTAATTCGCCAACGATAGACTGCTTTTCAGATCGCAAACTTGAAAGACGATTTATCAAGTCAAAATCTATTTTCGAAATCTTGTTAAGTTTCGCGAAGCAAAAGCCACACACGTACTTTGACAGTCCATCATCTGGTATTGGGATGTGTCCTAAAACTTCATCTAACTGATTTGTGACGGTGAATGTTGAAGAAAATATTGTTCGTCTATCTTTTTTTTCTAATAATTCCCAGCATATCCGACAACTTTCTCCTGTGGTCGCCATTTTTATTTACGTTCTGCTGATGTTGGATAGCAAATGTAACGCGCTATTTGATTGGTGCTTTCAGTCCTGACTGCAACCAATGATTACACGTATCGCGAAGCTAACAAATTTCGTCTCGATCAGCCAAGGTGTAAGATCCACGTGGCGATCGTCACGAACTCACTGCGCTGATCACGATCGTGTAACGCCGGTGCTGCGCTTCTGTGGCGCTGGAGGTCTCTCCAAGACGCTTCTACCATACTTCCAGTACGGCACGGGATTTCAGGCTTACCTTGCTATTGGACTGTTTCTGTATAGAACGGCGAAAAAACTGCTTTGGCAGCATTTGACCATCGGCCTTCGAAGAAAATGGATCGAATTGCTGCAGTACTAGCACTGGTCCAGCTTGTAGTTATGAACAATAGATTGATAGGGTTGGGTGTTGCTTTTGTTATGATGCGCTGCAGTTGCGGTACGTTACTAGCGCTGCAGCTACGATACTGCTGCGTTCACGCAATTCTTGCTACGCTTTTACTACGTTTTTGTGGTGCTTCGAGCTCACGGCGATCCCACTACGTACATTTTTAGCAAGGTCTAAACAAGTCCCATGAAGTGTCGATCATGAAGCTTTCGATACGCTTATGATACTATTTAGGCGTTTGTACTGCGCTGTTGCAGTTCCTGCTACGATTCGCGACGTTTTTACCAAAATTTCGAAGCATAGCGGAATCGCTGCTCAGTGGAATGCAGGTTTAAAGTGGCGATCATGAAGCTTCCGATACGCTTCTACTTCGATCAAGGCGTTTCTACTGCGCTTTTGCCGTTCCTGTAGGATTCACGGCGTTTTTCAAGAACTTCGAAGCGAAGCGGAATTGCCGCTCAGTTGAATAGGGGTATAAACACTTAATGAACGAAACCTTTGACTCCGGTCCTATCCTCCCTTGTTCTGCACTTCATATTCGAAGGAAAGTTTTATCGGGTATGTTTATTCTCGATTCATGACAAACCAGCACAAGTTAGACAAAGAAGAAACATTTATTTGCACGGACAGGACAGCCCATATCTGTCTCGAATCCACAAGCACTTGAAACCCTTTACCACACAATCCCGACTTTTAACGACCTTGAGAAAGAAACCCTTTGAAAACATTGTGAGAAAGGGAGAAAATGCTGGTAACCAGCATTTTCTCCTCCCACAATGTTTTCTACCCCTTTCAAAAACAAATTTTTAAGTCACGTTTAATTTGTTGTACGCTTTCAGTTTGGACAAGTCCAACATTTTGTCGTTTGGTAAAGCGGTTTGACAAACTTTGCCCTCTATAACCTAGTATATAAGACATGGTGTCCAGCTGTATTATCTTGCGAACGCAACCCCCAGTAGTCATTTGTCAGTCTTTTTTCACGTATTTTTAAACTGCGGTCCAAATTTTCGTTACTTTTATGTTGTTTCGTGGTAATTTATCTTTTGATCTGGTTAATGGATAAGTATTTAGGGAGTTATCAAGGTCGAAACTTTGGTGGCGGTCCTTTCTTTCGCCCCCCTTCCCCCCCCCCCCCCCCCACACAAAAAAAAAAACAAACTTGAATTAGAAATTTAGAATATCACGCAGAATTAGTGCAACGAATCTGACTGGTCGAATACTATCTGCAGCTGATAGTAGTCGTTTTAAAGCCGATAATCAAATTTCATTGACCAATGAACAGCCCGCATAGCTCAGGTGGTAGAGCGAAGGACTCGTAAACATCATGTTTCGGGTTACTTGAGGGTGTGGATTCGAGCCCCACGGCTGGCCATCTAAAACTACGAATAGTCTTTCGGGTGAAACGTTAAACCGAGCACGTTAAAGAACTAGGCGGAACTCAGGATGGGTTTCGTCCTGTATCTTACCATGTCCCTAGTAAAAGTCTTTAAGGGGCGTTGCCCATATGGGAAACCGGTGGTACGATAAACAAAGGCAAATTCAATCTATCATTGACAAACAGACCAGCCTGCATAGCTCAGGTGGTAGAGCGTAGGACTTGTAAACATCAAGTCTTGGGTTACTTGAGGGTATGGTTTCGAGACCTACGACTGGCCATTTAAAACTACTAATAGTCTTTCGGATGAGACGTTAAACCGAGGTCCCGTGTGACGGCGCTATACACCAAGCACGTTAAAGAACTAGGCGGAACTTAGGATGATGGGCTTTGTCCTGTATCTTGCACTATCCTCCGTAACATGAGTAACAAACTTCAGGGGGCGTCGTCCATATCGGCAACCGGTGGCGACAATAAATAAAAGGAAATTTAATCAATCAATTCATTGACCAATCAGATTCGTTCAATGCATATTCACTGTGGTATTAAAATTTCCATTTAAAGGTGGCATAAAAAGTGCTGTACCACGGAGATGCATTAAGCCTTCTTTTACCAGAGCATGGCTCATTTATTTTACAGTGACATAGTCGTCGTTTCAACGAAGGCTAAGGGAGAACCTGTCCAAGTCAAGAGCAAAATCGATCACCTCTAATTAACCTTTCAAGCGCTGAACGTGCAGTCTGATCTTGGATCTGCACTGTCCGCTACTTTCAAAATAACCTTGAAATACCAATGATTCGATTGTTTTTCCTTAATCAGAAGGCCTTTTTCATTAAATTGGCGATCTTTTGGGTTAAAGTAGATCAATCTGATAACCTAATACCAGTAGGAATCGTGTTCAGAAAATATGGCTGCCTTCAAGGCTGGGCCAAGACGGTCGGACTGGTTTGTGCATATCGTTAAAGATCAAACTGGTGCGAGTAAATGGGCAAAATACCTTTAAGCATTTTATTTCGTGCATTTTCGGGGTCCGTATTCACCAACCATTCTTAAGAACGTTCTTAGTATTATTCTTCTGAATTTTTTGAATTTGAAAGTAACACAACTTCCAATTGGCTAAACCAAATGGTTATTTTATAAATTTAAAAAATTCTCGATAATGAGACAAAGAGAGCTCTTAAATGGTTGGTAAATACGGACTCTGATCTTTTAACCCTCATCCTGCTATATAAAGGAATGAAACTATGAAATCGATAGTAAAGGCCCAAATTTTCCTATTTCAAAGGTATTGTTGGAGGGAATATATCTCCTTATCATACAGTGTAGATCCACGTTCTGTGCTGTCTGATCTTGACCTCCCTGTCCGCAAAAGGTCAGGTTAAAATTGAGAATTAATTTTGTTTTCATTCTGTTTATCAATCCGCATCTGCTTCATGTTCAGCTATTTTAGTACGTTTGAACAGTATAACTGTAGGTCTACATACTGCCAGTAGTATGCAAGATAATTGACAATATTTTATATTAACTAACTATTCATAGATTAGCCTACTCTTCTTTAAAGTTACTACAAAGAGCAGTTGTTCAGATATTGGATAAGTAGTGATGATGTCCCAGGTTCTATCCGGGCACGCTACGCTAGGTTTATCGTGGGAGTGTCCTTGAGGCAGGCACTGCACAACCCCAACCTATCACTGATAAAATTAAGGGGACAAATGATAAGCTGTCGCAGTGATATCACTGAAATGTCTACAAGTCTGTCTGTTCGCCTGGCTATTCGTTTGGCCTTGAATCCACCAACCCCCACCGAGAACTCCGGAATCTGTAGCCAAAAACTGTAAACTTGAACTTCATGAATCGTTACCAGAGGATAGATGATAAAATATTAATTCTGCCTTTTCCTTCAGAATTAGGCTAAGTCACTTTTACTGAAATCGATAATGAATATATCAACCCTTATAAATAATTGAAATTAGAAGAAGAAGAAGAAGATGATGATGATGAGGAGGAGGAGGAGGAATATGATGATGATAATGATGATGATGTATACGAATAAGGATGAGAAGAATAAGAAAAACGAAGAAAAAAGAAGAGAAGGAAAATGAGTGAGACGAAAAAGAAGAAGGAGGAGGAGGAAGAAGAAGAAGAAGAAGAAGAAGATGATGATGATGATGATGATGAGGAGGAGGAGGAGGAAGAAGAAGAAGAAAAGAAGAAGAAGATAATGATGATGATGATAAAAAGGTCGCGGTATTGTGCGGAGAATATAGGCCAAGTTCATCCCCATATATGTGCAGTCTGATCTTAGCCTATACCCTCCCCTGCTCTAAAGGCTTTTGGTCAATCCCTCTGAACGGTTTTAGTCAATCCCTCACAATCACTTTTGTTCTGATTTTCAACAAATCGGGAGAAAAAGATTTAACAGTGAGTCGATCAAAGCGTTTTTTTTTTTTTCACCGTTAAAATACACCCAGACGGTTCAACTGACAGTGTACCTTTAATAGAGTTGCGCGTTTAATCGCAGTCATTTATACACGTATATTTGCTGGGAAGAAGTGGCCTCTTCATTCAGTCGCCAAAACGCTTTATTTGAACGCCTTGTTTTTCTGTGAAGGTGTTAACAGATATTAATTGACACGTTGACGAGCTTTTGACGGATTTTGACGGACCACGAAAAAACAATTATCGTAGTGGTGATTCTTTTTTTTTATTCTGGATTTAAGAGGCAAAAAAGTAGAGAGAAATGCATTTTTATTTGTGCAGTTTATTTAAATAAACTTAAAAGGAGTGTTTTGGAATATAACAGTATTTGATTCAATTGTTCAAAAGTTATTTACGCTCGCTATTTGAATTTGAAAAAAAAAATCAAATCGCAGGGTGACAAACGTGGAGTTTTGTGTCTGGAATGCGTTATTTAACAATGGCAGGGACATTGTAACTTCCAGTGCAAATCTATTGGCGATTGTGAGCGCTTGTTATCAGCATAATAATTCTAAAGATTTGTCGAGAATAATCTATCGGAGATCCACTTGTGGCGGGATGGACACATTCAACAATAGGAGGAGATCAATTTTTACAAACGATTTGATCTTCCGGATTACTGAACCAGTCGTCATGCATAATATTCTTGAGTTGTTGGGGGAAAAATTCCAGTCACCTGGGAATGAGGTAGATGTGAGAAATTGATTAAGAAAAATAGGCACAGAAGTGGGCGCTTTCAAAGTTATATATCGCTGTATTTGTAAAGGACTTTCCTCAGATATTTTCTATCGCAGAAATTATCGTGACATTGTTATTCAGAAATGAGAGAAAAATGAACGATGTTATTATCATGAAAAGATTAAAACAAAAGAAGAAATTAGTATAACCGTATTTTCTGTCGATCATTGTTTTGAAATTTCTTAGAACTAAAGAATTATACCGGAAAAAAGAGCATATATGTTTATGGAAAAATTGTGAGTAACTAGTTACTTTATTACAAGTGACACCATAACAAAGAAAGAAGAAAAACGTTGATATTCGACAGAAAAAATAAATTGTTGAAGTAATTGAGTTTTCTTTTATATAGAATGAAAACTGTGAGCAAGATGCGATGACATCCATATTTTAAAATAGTTATGAAATTGATATTTGTAGCCATCAACAATTTTTCAATTAAACATGGTCTAGACGCTGTATATATTGTGTATCTATTTGTAGTGTAAGTGTGAGGAGGTTTTTTGTCTGAAACCGAGTGAAATATATCGTTCTCACTTGAGATTTTATTTCTTCTTCAACAGACAAATAAAGGTAAGTGTGAATTTCTTCAAGATTTCTCTATAAGACCTTTCTTCAATATTCAAGTTGTAAAGTTGTATAGTAAATACAAAGGCTCATCTTAAAACTTATCCTGCTAAATAAATAAAATGAAACCTTCAAGTCGATGGTACAAACCCAAGTATTGTTATTTCAAACTTATTTCTTGGAGAAAAATATCTCATCGGACGGTGCAGATCAAAGATCAGACTGTAAGTTCTGTGCAGTCTGCTCTTGATCTACAATGTCCGCAAAAGGTCAGTGAGTCGCGCTTAGCAGCCTAAGGGTTAAAACGGGACACCTTCCCCCTCTCTCTCTCTCTCTCTCTCTCTCTCCCTCTCTCTCTCTCTCTCTCTCTCTCACATGAACGGAACGCCAGAACATACTAGATGAAAGCAATGAAAATAACCGACTTCACGTGAAGACACGTATATTTAAATATTTAACGGCCACATTAAAAAGGTTATCTAAACATGGTGGGAAAAGGCATTAACTCTGGTAAACAGAATTTCCTCCTTCTCCAACATTGTTTTCTTCACTTTCTAATACGAATTCAATTGAGCCATGCTCTGTGAAAAAGGGGGCTTAATGCACTTGCAAAAAGTATGAACCCGTGTCAGTCTTCGCAGTCCGCACAGGCTGACCTGGGCCGAAATTTTTGCTATTGGTCAATTTTCTGCATGTCAAAGGACCAGTTTACCTCATGATTCAGTCGGTTGTTGGACAAAATGGACTTAATGGATCCATGATCGTGTGATAACTTGCTTGATAGCATGCATCACGGGAATGCGCTAAGCCCCCTTTTGTCAGAGCTGGGTTCAAATATTTCAGTCACACTTGTTCAATCTGGACGAATCTCAAATGTAGTCTGGTACTACGGCAGGGTTTACTATAATACGATCCAACCCATGGCATAATGCGGGTCACAACAAGGGCTGTATTCCCTGATGTTTTCTCGAGTAAAGTCTTATTTATTCTTAATTCTAACTAAATTCTCTCTGATTGGCTGAAACAGCATGTTTCACCCTTTTCGGTGGCTATTCCTGGAATTTAGAATAAGGGTTTTTTTTTTGCGGGACTGATTCTACACGGACTCTGGTGTGTACGTTTATTTTTCAATCATTAAACTAAGTGAATTAAAAATGTCCAATCATTAGGAAAAACCCAGACAATGTTATTACAAAGTTCTTTTTCCGAGCCTGATAATCTCTCCGAATCGGACACTGTAGATCCAGGATCAGGCTGCACGTTCTCAGCATTCAGATCTTTATCTTCAAGTGTCCGAAAAGCGCATTTATGCCTGCTTAGCACCCTGAGGGTCAGCAATGAAATACCAAGAGAGAAATAAGCTACATGTACTATGATGATTTGTACCGCCAGTTTGATCATGATTCACCTCACCGTACGGGGCAGTGTAAATCGAGGATCAAACTGCACGTTTTGTACATTCCGATCTTGACCTATATCGCGGTAAGCAGACTACAGGTTGACTATTTGCACGGTCAGTTTATCAGTGCTCAAAATCATCACATGGCTGTGCAATAAGTTCTTTTAAGCAGATCATTTTGCACGAACTGCTCAGACAGTTAAATGTACGTTTAAGCTCTGACTTGTAACCTCCGGGTATCGCAGGTTGTGGCAATCATTGATTGTCTAGATTACCTCCTCCAGATGAGAAAATTTTAGACTTATCCAAAATGAAAGAATTTGTAGACGACAAATTAAATGTGGTTAAAATCACGGATGCGATTTGTGTCCAGAAGTGTAAAAAACATAGTGGGAAAAGGAGGAAATGTTGGTTACCAGCATTTTCTCCTTTTCCTACAATGTTTTCAAAAGCCCTTTCATCAGGGTCGTTAAATTCATTGATAGATTGTATAGTTTTCACCGTTTTCAACATTATTTCAGTTATATCGTGGCGGCCAGTGCACCTATCCATGCTTTCCTGGAGTTTCTTTTTACCAGTACTCCGCACAGTATTCTTTCCAAGCCACTGGTTGCTTTCCCACTTAACCATCGTCGAAAAAATGGTCAGGGTGAGAGAGGAATGAATCCTGTTGCAATGAATATCATCAATCCTCGGAAAAAAAATTGGCCGAGCAGGGGATCGAACCAGCGACCTCCTGTTCTCAAGTCCTGTACGCTATCGACTGAGCTACCGAGGCTCGGCTTATTCACAAGTATGCCTTCACCAGGACTGTACGATATTCATTGACCAGTCGAATATTTATTTTAGAGCATTATTTTATAAAATTCAAAAGTTTTTAGTTAATCTCCATAAATGAACGCGATAACACACAGTCCGGTGTTTTAACGGCTCTCAACAAAAAGCATTTTGAAAACATTATGGGAAAAGGAGAAAATGCTGGTTACCAGCATTTTCTCCTTTTCCCATAATGTTTACTACCCTATGAAAGAGAAATCCAATACTTGACCAACTTATAATTAATTTTTGAGGTCTGTAAAAAATTTTGATATGGTCTTGTCTTAAGCTGTGTCGTTTGAGTTGACTGAATGGTGTTTTACGCCGTTTTCAACATTATTTCTGTCATTTTACGGCGACATGTATATCTTAGGTTTCACCAGCACTAGGCTGGGGCTCTGAAGTGTCTTGCCCAAAGAAAGTCCCACGAAAAACCAAGTGTTTCTAGTGAGGCTCGAACCTGAGGCCTCCAGGTAACGAGTCCTACATTCTACAATTGAACCACGCAGGACCCCTATCTGTGGTTTGAAACACTTTTCCATCCGCCAGTGAATTTCTTTGTTTTGCAGAGAACCAGTACTGAAAGCATTGTACCTAAGGTAGAAACGAGCAGAAGATGAAGTAGCAAACAATTTCTCTCTTTGCAAGATTGTTTTCACTTGTATCCATAAATTGAGTCGTTCTCTTTATCGAAAATGTACCATTTAAGTCATATACTGAGACAGACATGAGAACATACAGAACAAATTCTTTGAAATATGCACAAATGTATGACAATAACGCTGGTCTTTCAAAACAATATTTGCCGTGCTCTGTGAGAAGGATGTTTAATGCACCTGCAAAAGGTATCGACTCAGGTCAGCCTGCCCAGTCCGCACAGGTTCTCTTGGGTTGAAACTTTTAGCTATTGCCCAATTTTTTGCATGTCAAAGGACCAGTCTAAGTCGTGATTCAGTCGGTTGTCAGACAAAATGGATTTTATGGATCCATAATTATCTACTGACTTGGGTATTTCGATGCATCTCGGAGATGCATTAAGCCCCTTTTTTCTAGAGTGTCGCTTATATGGCGTGCAACACACAAAAAGGGGCCTTCGGCCATATGCGTAAAAGTGTGTCGTCCTGGATCAGCCTGTGCAGTCTGTGACTTATCCGAGACGACACTTCCCGTTTTTGTGCGATTATCTATTTCACGAAAGTCTACTGTATAAAAAAATCTTATGTAGTCGTAAAGTGCTGTCCCGGATTAGCCTGCGCGGACTGCGCAGGCTAATCCGGGACTACACTTTACGCAATTGTCCGTAGGCCCCTTTTCGTGTGTTGCACGCCAATATTATAGATTTTTCAGTAAAATTGAAGCGACAGATGGGGAAAAATTCTCAACAAAATCTTTTTGTGTGTGTGTGTCAGTGAATTTAGAACAAAGTTTTTTTTTAATTTTCTTTATTCTCCATCCGCCACCTTTTTGTTCAGTCCTTTACCTAACAGTCCTTTACGACACTGAAGAAGAAGGCTCTTGAAAACATTGTGGAAAAAGGAGAAAATGATGGTAATCCCTGTTTTCTCATTTTCCTGCAACGTTTTTTACCTTTTCAAACGAAGGTTCCATCCTTTGAGTGATAATGAATTTGTTGTCTTTAAATGCTTTGAATTTGGACACGTCTAAAATTTTGTCGTCTTGTAAAAAGTTAAACACATCTGATTCTCCGTTCTGTGCAGTCTGATCTTGATCTTTGCAGTCCACAAAATGCCCGTTTTCGCCTATGGCGCTGAAAGGATTAACGCCAGATGAATAGTGGTAAGAATGACATAATTATGAAATGAAGAAATTGCTGTGTGTGAACCGGCAATTTCTACATTTGCCACACCGTTTCTGAAACAATGGCTTGAAGTATGTATAAATTTGTATGGGTTAAGATCTTTCGAAGTTACTTAAGCCTTTCCCAAACAAGCCCTGGTTTTCACGTGTCTGCAGTACAAGTCTTTTGAAAACACTGTGGGAAAAGGAGAAATTACTCGTAACAATTTCCCACAGTGTTTTCTACCCTTTTTGATAACCTTCTGCCATTTTCATCAAATTTAAAACTGTCGTCTGCAAACTCTTTCAATTTGGACCAGTCCAAAATTTGTTGTTTGGGGAAGGGTTAATGTGTCTATATTTCATGGTCTCTGTCGTTCCTGGTGTTGAAGGTTCATGAAAGGCGGGGATAAACCGGTAACAATCTTTCAAACTGTTACAATAGTTTTCTTTATTTTACTGTTTAACGCTTTCCCAAACAAGCCCTGGTTTTCACGTGTCTGCAGTACAAGTCTTTTGAAAACACTGTGGGAAAAGGAGAAATTGCTCGTAACGAGCAATTTCTTCTTTTCCCACAGTGTTTTCTACCCTTTTAGAGAACTTTCCGCCATTTTCATAAAATTTGAAATTGTCGTCTGCAAACTCTTTCAGTTTGGAAGGGTTTAAAATTTGTCGTTTGGGAAAGGGTTGATCCTTTACCAAACAGTCTCGTGATTTGACGACCTTTTTGAATAAAGGTTTGTGGAAACGTTGTGGGAAAAGGAGAAAATGCTAGTAAACAGCATTTTCTTCTTTTCTAACAATGTTTTCTACCTTATAAATAGGCCATACTTAATTTCTGTCTGAAAATGGTTTCAGATGGGGCAGATTTTTGCCGTCTGATAAAGAATTGAACAACCTTTTTTTTTTGGTCCAAAATACAATTCGATTGCAAGAAAAATCTTAAAGAACAGAACCCACCTTCTGCTCAATCTGATCTTGATCTACGCCAACTACAAAGTTCTCGTTCATGTATGTGCTCCTCGGTATTAACCCTTCATCAAACAGCCTCGATTTATGACGATCCTGGAGTAGAAGGGCTTTAAAAACATTGTTAGAAAATAAGAAAAAGCATCTTTTCCTTTTTCCACAATGTTTTCTACTATTTTGAGGAAAAATTACATCATGTTAGATACATTTAGATCATCTTCTGCAAATGCTTTCAATTTGGACAGGACGAAAATTTTGTCGCATGGTAAAGAGTTGAGCGAAAATTGCCTTATGTGAAAAAGGGAAGAGCAAAAATGTTCGGTCATCGTTGCATTGACATAAACAGTCCGCCTTTTGAACTCTGTAAGGGTTTTCATTGATAACAGTTTTGGGTGTAATTTGGATTCGTTTCATCGCGTTATCACACCAAAATCAATTGAAGAAACTACGAAAATAAAAGATTACGATCTTGTGCTTCTGTAACGATGTAATTGAAATAAATAAAGTGATTGTTGCAATAAAGTTATGGAGCGTTACTCCGCCAACCAACCGTGCCTAATTACCGGTAATTTGGTAGACTAAAAATGTATCTTTTTTAACCTCAAATTTTGTTTGTAAAATCTGCATTTTAACATCGTAACAACAGCCTTTACTTCAAAAGATCCCCCTCTCTTTTACTTCTGCACAGAGTAAACGTGTACCTTTTTTTAATGCATTTGATAAAAACTATTCCTTGTCAAAATTCGGTTGATTTCAAAAAGTCTTTTTTACTGATCTCTGTCTGTCTGTCTCGCTGTCTCGCTGTCTCTCATTTCGATCTGTCTCTCTCGTGCGCTTGCATCCTCCGTCATTGCGCGATGGGAATCTTAATCTTTGCAGTGCTAAATAAATGAAATGGACTTTCTAAATAGATGCTAAAGACAAGATACAGATTCTGCAATTTTAGAGCTGTTTAGTCAGAATATCTGGCAAAGAAAAGGACGATCTAAGATCAGACGCCACGTTATGTGCAGCAGGGTCTTGATCTACACTGTCCGCACATGCAACTATAGCGGGGATCAGCACTTCGAGGGATATATTTGGAGACATCTCGAAGTGCATTAACGGAAAGATATAACCCATGCTCTGGCAAAAGGGGGCTTAATGTATCTTCGTGACGCGTGATACCAAGCAAGTCATCACAGTATTATAAATCTATAAATTCCGTTTTGTATAACAATCTACTGAACCACGAGGTACACTGGTCCTTTGACATGCAGAAAATTTACGGACAGCAAAAACGTTTAGGCCCAGGTTAGCCTGCGCTAACTGCGCAGGCTGACATGGGACGATACTTTTTTTGCAGATACATTAAGCCCCCTTTCTACAGAGCGTGGTTCATATCGTTTTATTCGTTGCATTTTTAGAATCCTAATTTCTTATTGTTATGAAAAGTGCATGATGTGTGTTTCTTTATATTTTTCACTGCGGAAATGTTGTTTAACCCTTAAGCTGCCAAGCGCGACTCCAAGACCTTTTGCGGACAGTGTAGACAAGATCAGACTGCACAGAACGTGCAGTCTGATCTTAGATCTACACTGTCCGATAAAGAGATGTTTTTATCCCCAAAAATGTCAATGAAATAGCAAAATTTGGGTTTTTACTATCGGCTTGAAAATTTTCAGCTATTTAGCAGGTTAATATTTCACAGAGCGTGGGTCATATCGTTTTATTCGTCGCATTTTTAAGAATCCTAGTTTCCTATTGTTACGAAAAGTCCATGATGCATGTTTCTTTATATTTTTTCACTGCGGAAATGTCGTTTAATGTTATGTCATCAACGAAAACGCAACTTTAGCTCTCTTCCGCGCAAAATGTATAAAATTCAACCTCTTTCCACGGATGAAAAAAACAAGCCACTGAAACTATGAAAGAATTTTATCTCCTACGTTTGACTTAACAAGCGGACGGTTTAGATTCAAGATCAGACTACACGTTCTGTGCAGTCTGATCTTGATCTATGCCGTCCGCTAAAGCCCTTGTTTTTTAGTCCTTTCGTTGCTGAAAGGGTTATTTTTTATGTAATCAAAGACCGTATAAATAACATCCGAAGAAGGAGCGGTTTGTTCATTGTCTTTCTCCCGACATCAAAATGAAATGCAGACCGAGCCACTTACAAATGTATCACTTCATTCTTTAGCAGACGACAAAACTGTAACCATGTCAATATGCAATTGTTTGATTAACTGATTGACTGGTGGTTTACACCGCTTTCAGCATCACTACAATCATATCAAGGTGGCAGCTCACATATTTCTGCATGACCTTGGTTTCACCAGTACTAGGCTAGGGCTTTGTAGTGTCTTGGCCAAGGAAACTCCCAAGAAAAACCCGGAGCTTCGAGTGAAACTTGAACCCGCAGCTTCCAAGTTGCTAGTCCTACACTTCGCCACTGAGCCACGCATTTGCAGAATACAAGTAAAAAGTGGCTCAAAGGGTTTTTGTTGTTATTGTTGTTGTTCTCTTCATTGGTTTAAAAAAACATCGTTGAAAAAGTAGATAATGCTACTTGCCAGCATTTTAATATTTTCCCGATTGTTTTTAAATCTGTGCCGCCTTTAGATCGAGGAAGAAATGCAGTCCTTTGGAATAGGGTCAACTAATTATCACATGAAACTAATTTGAAGCGGGCGAAAAGTTTAGATACATCCTTGTTCAATGTGCTTTATCTGCAGAATTCAGGTTAAATACCTGATTGCAAGCGAATACGTTGTGACAAAAGAAGAAATTGTTCATAACAAGCATTGTTCTTTTTAGCTACAATTTAAAAAAAAAAATGTTCTATTAGGAAACGGAAAAGTTACCTCAATGCAGGATTTAGTTAACTCTTTCAGGGTCAAATACATGAGCCATGCTCTGGCAAATTAGGGCTTAATGCATTTCCGTGATACCAATCAAGCCATCATATAATTATGGATCCATTATGGCCTCTTTTTTAATAACCGACTTAATCATGAGATAGACTGGTCCATGGTTATACGGAAAATCGACCTATAGCGAACTTTCGACACGGGTCAGCCTGCGCGGACTGCGCAGGCTGGTCTGAGTCGATACTTTTCGCAGATGCATTAAGCACCCTTTTCACAGAGCATAGCTCAGTTATTTTTCCACAAGGGAAAAAAAAGTAGGATTATAAAGAAAAAATTGAGGTAAAAAATGAACAAGAATCCCGCAAACGTGTTACAATCTATTGTCAGCCACAGTTTATCTCATTCACTGGTTTAAACACACATATAATTAGCTGCGGTTTTCTGGAAGAAAAGAATTACATGACTTTTTTAGGTGTCGTGGTTTCAACAATCCTTGCTCTGCCTGACGAATGAAATTAACAGAGTCAGTCTGTAAGGTAAAACCAGGAAACCAGGTATCATGGCTTTTGTGGTCGAACCAACAGACAGGGTTGATCCAAGATCAGACTGCACCTTCTGTGCAGTCTGATCTTGAATCTACACTGGCTGGAATAGCAACAAAAGTTTTATATGGTATCGTAAGGGTTAACAGTAGTATTTTGCCGACAGACGACACGGCTGGTTAGCCTAAACATTCGCCAGGTGTTTCGTTAAAAGATTGTCTCAAGACAATGATGGGCTTAACCATTTGAACGACCTGTGCTTGAACTTGAGTCCGTGCTCACCTGAGTTTGTGCTCAAACTTGAAGTCTCATAAAATGCTTAAGGCAGTACGAAAATTTGAAATGAAGACTAATTAAATAGGCAGAAACAAAGAAAAGCTAGAAAGTTTAGAAATTAACCCATGATTTTTTTTTTTTTTATCAAATCACATTTATACAACTTTGAAATTTTATGCTCAGGTAAGTTGAGAATAAAAAAAAATAAGCACTGACCCTGACTCCGTTTTCACCGATCATTCTGAAGAAAATCCATAGTCTAATGATAAATTTAGAAATTTAGAAAGTAACACAACTTCTGATTGGCTAAATCATTTGGTTCAGCAAATCAGAAATTGTGGAACTTTCAAATTTAGAAAATTCTTGAAAATAAGACTTAGAACATTCTTAAGAATAGTTGGTGAATACGAACTCAACTGGTATTATTAGCAAGGCATTGTGCAAACAGAATGTTATCATCGTCATCTTCATCATTTATTGTCGCATTGTAATTCATATTCAAAAAATAGAGTGTATTGTATTGTATTGTATTGTATTGTATTGTATTGTGTTGTGTTGTGTTGTGTTGTGTTGTATTGCATTGCATTGCATTGCATTGTATTGTATTGTATTGTATTGTATTGTATTGTATTGTATTGCATCATAACTTGTAGCGCTCTGACAGTCTACCGCGTTGCCAGAATTTGAAATCCGAAAATAAGGCCAACTACCTGCAGCATAATTGACGAAGTCACTATATACGAATTTAGTAGTAGCAAATTTTGGTTTTAGTTCCGAAAGCCCTGTAACCCTTTACCAAATAATCAGACCCTCTGGTAGCAATCTTTTGAGAACATTTTGTGAAAAGGAGAAAATGCTGGTAACCAGCATTTTCTCCATACCCACAACGTTTTCTATTTTACCAGGGCACTAAATTTCATTGGTATCAGTTCTAAATTTGGCGTCTACAGATGTTTTGAATTTGAAAAAAAATAAAATAAAATTTGTCGTTTCGGAAAGGTTTAAACCATAACAAAACAATCTCGGAACTGATCTTCACACGTCATTGTCAACAATAACACCTTTAGGGATGTTCCTCAAATTTGATAATCATAGCAAACTTCAAAATTGTTTTCTCGGTGAATTAAGTAAGACAGTAGTTTGAAACACAACCAATAAACTTTTAAAAACGAGTAAGTGAAAATTTAATATTCATGGTATTCCGTTGAAGGATGGATGTTTGTAGATTTCACACAAGAATTACGCAACGGCTTGATGGAATGGCACGTGATCAACGCACTCATTTAGGTAGGATGACGTCATATCTGGCACATGTACATTAAAAATAGACGGAGCTCCCGACTGTAAAACGACCATTCCATTATTCGAACGTCAAAACTGAACTTCTATACTGAATGTAAATGATTAGTTTCTTCACGCTTCCAAAGATTTATTAGCCATGCCCTGTGAAAAGGGGGCTTAATGCATTTGCAAACAGTATCGATTCAGGTCAGCCTGGGCATTCCGAGCATGCTGACCTGAATGGAAACTCTTCGGTTTTAGTCGATTTTCTGCATGTCAAAGGACCACCGTACCTCATTATTCAGTCCATTGTCAGACAAAATGGATTTTATGGGTCCATAATTATGAAAAGACTAGCTTGGCATCATGCAAAACGGAGATGCATTAAGCTCCCTTATTGCCAAGGCATAGCTCAAATATATTTAGCTGTATTTATCAGTGTTTTGAAAGATACTTTGATTCCCTCCATGAAAACTTAAACGTGTCCCTTTGAAACGAAACTAGTCTCTCTTCATCACCTCAAAGCATCCGTTATATCTGCATTGGAGGTATTGGGGTAGTGCGTGGCTCAGCGTTGAAAATGTAGGATTACCAGCCTAAAGGCCCCGGGTTCGATCCGTTCTCGAAGTGCTACCATTTTTCGTTGAAGTGACTTTGGGCAAGACGCTTCAGAGCCTTAACCTGGTACTGGTGAAACCCGATACGTAAGTAAATAACAAAGATGTCGCCGTGATACGACTGAAATAATGTTGGAAGTACATTGATGTTGAAAGTGGAATAAACACTATTCAATCAATCTATCAGTTGGAAGCATTACTACACAAATTAATCTCTCTCATTACCCGATAAATATTTTATTAAGCATGTTCTATGAAAAGGGGCTTAATGCATCTGCAAAAAGTATCGACCGAGGTCAGCCTGTGCCAACTGCGCAGGCTGACCTCGGTCGATACTTTTTGCCACTGGTCAATTTTCTGCATGTATCTCATGATTCAGTCGGTTGTTATACGAAATGGATTTTATGAATTCTCAGTTACGTTATGACTTGCTTAGTATCATGCATCACGGAGATAGATTTAACCCCCTTTTTTGCCAGAGCGTGGTTCACTTGCACGTAAACCGCGTTATCATGTCATTTCGCCCCATTGTTATAAGAAGTAGGCCTACCGCTATAGTTATTTTGTCCCTTACCTACGTCATAACCATGTTTAATTCAGTCAAGTGAGATATAAACAGAAGTCTTAAGAATCTAATTAATTACCTTTTTCTAAAAATAGAACTTGTAGCCATAAATTATCAGAAATGTATTGCGAGAATGATACTTACACTACCTACTTCAGAGCTTTGATTTTGAGTCGTTGACTTCCGCAGCAATCGCTTTGCCATGCAGAAGACCTCTTTTGTGAATTGATTGATTAATTGATCGATTGTTTGATTAATTTGATTGATTGATTGATTGATTGATTGATTGATTGGAGTTTTACGCTGCTTTCAATATTTTTTCACAGTCCTATCACGGCGACAGCTCACCTATTCATGTATGTCATTGGTTTCACCAGTACTAGGCTAGTGCTCTGAAGCGTCTTGCCCAAGGACACTCCCACGAAAAATCCAGTGTTTTCAGTGAGGCTCGAACCCAGGGTCTTCAGGTTACAGGCCCTACACTTTACCTCTGAGCCCCGAAGGATCCGATTTTGCGAAAGAGATATCTCTCGTTGCAAGGAATTTCTGCTGTTGTCGTTATCTTTACCCATAGTTCCACGTTTTACAAATTAACTCGTGTCGATTATTCTTTTTTTAATAAGGATTATTTTTAAAGCCATCTGCAAATTTGACCTGGGAGGAAATTAGTAGTTTAAGGACCATTACAAAGCTATTGTCATGAGATTACTGCACAGTTGACACAATTATCATAGTGTAGTTCAGATGTTGAGCACTGAACGTTTTTCAAGTCCTTTACTTTTTTCTGTCTTGCAAGAGAGAACCCTTGAAAGGAGAAATTGCACGTTACGAGCAATTTCTCCTTTTTGCTTCAATGTTTAGTAAAAGACAACTGCAGCGAAGACGAAATAATGTCGTTTATAGGGGATAATGTAGTACTATTCGATTAATGTTTAACTGTTTACCAGACAATGCCGGATTTTAACGACCTTGAGTAAGATTGTGGGAAAAGGAGAAAATGCTTGTAACCAGCATTTTCTCCTTTTCCCAAGATGTTTTCTACTCAATTAAAGACAAGTTTCATCATTTGAGCCACCCTTGATTTGTCGTCTGCGTATGCTTTGAATTTATACAAGTATAAAATTTTGTCGTGTGGTGGACACTTAAGAGAATCAGCAAAACCCACTTTATTGAAGTTTTGAGTCTATCTTTATGGGTCCCAGTATCCTTATAGGTAAACTCTCACAGTTCATATTCTCTATCTAGTCCATGTAATGTTATAAACGAATCAAAGTTTGTCTTCAGGGACAAACACGATTTTGTACTTCGTTTTGTGGATAATATCATCAAGATCGGACTACAGAAAATGATTCTACTCAGTCTCTGCCCAACATTTTTATGAAGCTCTTAGGGTCTATAAATTAAGATCCTGCTCCTTTTACTTACTGAAATTATTTGGAAATCTTCTATTTTTAAAGACTAAAACTATATGGCGTTCAACGGAGCCAAACTATAGGGTGCTGTTTTGGATAGTAAAAAATGTTGTTTACATAGTTTGAATTTTACTGTTAGGTTTATTGTGACTTTCAATATAAATAGATGTTAGACAATGACATTTTAACACTTTACCGCACAATTTGAAAACATTGTGGGAATAGGAGAAAACGCTGGTAACCAGCATTTACTCCTCTTCCCACAATGTTTTCTATCCTATCAAAGAAA
The DNA here is from genome assembly GCA_945859785.2 of Tridacna gigas. Classification (NCBI taxonomy): domain Eukaryota; kingdom Metazoa; phylum Mollusca; class Bivalvia; order Cardiida; family Cardiidae; genus Tridacna; species Tridacna gigas. Next base: position 28,798,431 of record OX244030.2, read on the forward strand.
ATTTGCACCATTTGAGCCACATTAATATTGTCGTCTGCAAATGCTTTCAATTTGGACAAGGCTAAAATTTTGTCGTCTGGTAAAGGGTTAACGTTATGACATCTGTATAATACCGTCATCTGCCAAGTATCATTTGGACAAAAAGGTTACGGATCTCGCAAATAACATATGTGTCATGGTCTGTGAAAAGGTGGTTTAAAAAGTATCGATCGACCCAGATCCGTCCGCGCAGTCCGGACAGGTTGACCCGGGTTGAAACTTTTTGCTTTTGGTAAATTTTCTGCAAGTCAAAGGACGATTCTACCTCTTGACTCAGGTGGTTGTAAGGCAGAATGGATCCGTATTATGAGACAACATTCTTAGTATATTGCATTCAGAAAATGAGACATGCTCTGTGAAAAGGGGTCTTAATGCATCTGCGAACAGTATCGACCCAGGTCAGCCTGCGCAGTCCGCGCAGGCTGACCTGGGCCGAAACTTTTCGCTATTGGTCAATTTTCTATGTGTCAAAGGACCAGTCTAACTCATAAATTCAGTTGGTTTCTATTATTGATCCATATGTGATGGCTTGCTCGATATCGTGGATCATGGAGATGCATTAAGCCCAGTTTTCACAGATTGTTCCTCATTGCACTGAACCCCTTTTTTTCCCACCTAGCCGCTTTATTTTCAGTATAGATATGCCAGAGCAGTAGGCAAAATTTTGAAAAACATTACGGGTAAAAATAGCAGTAACTTGTTGTTAGCAATCTATCCTTTTCTCACAATGGTTTTCAGTATTAGTCAAAACAAGCTGCATTTTCTTTCCCTTCCAATGTGTCTATTTTCACGATTTCGTCTGTAATAGTTTTGGCAAGTACAGTGCCAGGTTATTACAAACAGCGTTGAATTCATGAAACAGGCAATTTTCAGTCAGGCTAAAACTGGAATCTAGGCTCATTGTATTTCTGAAGGCTGAACTGATAGAAATATCGGAAAGTATCGATACAATATCGATAACTGAAATGATCTAGATTTATCGAAAAACCATTTAAACCCTTTCTCCAAACAGTCACATGCTTTAATGACCCAAAGACGGCCTTTGAAAACATTGTGGGAAAAGGAGAAAATGCTGGTAACCAGCATTTTCTCCTTTTCCCACAAGGTTATCTGCCATTTCAAAAACTAATCCCATCATATGAGCCAGGTTTAATTAGTCACCTGCCAGAAATGCTTTCAATGGACAGGTCTAAAAGTTTGTTGTCAGGGGAAAATTTAGATAATCAATTAAAAGGACAAGTGGACACATTTATTTGGTTCTCTGCCTTCAGACGTGTAAAAATATATTGAGCCGTGCTCTGGTGAACGGGGCTTTAAATGCCAATCTACGTAATGCATTGAACCAAGCAGCAAGCCATCTCATAATTAGGGATTCACAATCCACTTTGTCTAACAACCGACTCAACCATGAGGTAGACTGATCCTTTCACAGGCAGAAAGTATATCATAAGCAAAAAGTTTCGGCCGAGGTCAGCCTGCGGGGACCTTGGTTGGCATTTTTATTTTAGGTGCATTAAGCCCCTTTTTCACAAAACATGTCTAATTTGTTTTCCATGAAAGAGTGAAGCAGCTGCAGATTTCGTTCCGTCATTTGTACCAGATTACTTTTGAAAACATTGTGGAAAAACGAGACGTTGCTTGAAACGAGCAGTTTATCCTTTTGTCATAATGTTTTTTTTTTTTTTTTTTTTTTTTTTTTTCACATGTATACACGCATTTGACTTATTTCTATACTGTTTTTAACAGGAATATTTTCAAAATTTCATTATCTGCTGATTTTACAAGATATTGAGTGAAAGCTCGGTCCCCTTTTTTTCTTCCAAGTCGAAACACCTGCCGCCCCGTTTTTCTTCTTTCCAGAAGACGCCGATCCTAAAATAGACACAAGAAGACGGCAGATTTTGAGCTGATATAGTTAGCCTGATAATTATTGCAATCTAGCTGATAAGGATCTAATGAATATCCATTTAGTGACTAGTCGACGCCATCGCTTTATGCTAAGTGTAATTGGACTTTATGTACGGTGGCCCGTTCTAGCCATCTTGACGCTGTTGAATTTCTTTACCACTCGACAAAATTGTCGACATGTTCACAATGAAAGAATTTGCAGACGACAATCTAAATGAGGCTCAAGTAATGGACTTCTATCTTAGGAAGGGTATGAAACAATGTAGAAAAAGAGAGATATACTGTTTACTAGAATTGTTCTCTTAGTCCAATAAGAAAATAGCAAATCAAGGTCATTAAAAGGATAGTTTCGGTAAAGGATCCCGAAATCTCGCGTGACATAACGATATGTGTTTCGCTTACGACATCTCCAAGGAGCTTTCTGGAGTTTTGGGCCATCGAATGGACAAATCTGTATTCGCCTACGGACAGTGTAGATCCAGTATCAGATGGCACAAAATTTAGATATCATTGGATATCATTATAACCTCTCCTACAAACGACAAAATTTTAGACTTGTTCAGTTTCAATTTCAAATTAAATGTGTCTCAGTTGGCGTGATTTGTCTCGGAAAGAGCTTTAAAAAAATGTGAAGAAAATGAGAAAATGCTGGTTACACTTTTTGTGTCGAAATAGTGTTTGATCCTTTACCAGATGACTCATTTTTGAACCAGTCTAAATTGAAAGAATCTAAAGACGACAAATTTAGTGTGATGAAATCTCTCTTTAAAGGGATAGAAAACATAGAAGATGGGAGAGGAAATGCTGGTTACCAACATTTTCTCTTTTTCCAACAATGTTTTCAGTCCCCCCCCCCCCTTTTTTTTCAGGGTCGCTGATTTTATTTTGTACAGTGTTAACACATTCTCTAACAGTTTTATTGTTATAGCCCAGAGATAGCTCATCCATTTATGCCTTTGAGGATTATAACAGTCAAGGCCTGAACTCTGCAGTGCATTGCCTAAGGACACTCCTACGCGAGTAGAGCCGCTGTTTGAGATCGAAGCAAGATTTCTTAACCGTAAATCCAAAAGTCTTTACCAGAAAGTCATCTATTACCCTATACGTATATTCAGAACTCCCTCCACTTGCAATAAAAAAGGTATTATCTTTAAAACAGCAATAAGTATCCGAAAAATGACAGATAAATTTACGTCATTTGAAAATTTTCTCATTTTATCAGTATTCATATTTAGAATTGCTGAGATGTCTAGGCAAAAATCAGTTGTCGTGAATTTCCACTAAGCATGCTGTGTACCCAACTAAACTGGTCCCAGTTACAAACGTAGATGCACTGCTGTATCAGGGGAGGTAACCAATCTATGTACATAACTAAGCCTATTACCTCCAGAGACCAATTTTTCATGAGACAACAGTTTGGTTTGGTTTGGTTTGTACTGGAATTTAACACCATTTTAACAGCTCAGCTCATATCAACATGGCGATCAGTGACGCATCCATGTGTTTCCTGGCTTTCTCACACCAGTACTGACACAACTTTCTTTCCAAAGCCACTAATCACTTACTTTTCCCACATGCATCAGAGATGAGAGGCGAAAAATGGCCAGAAAGAAAGTATGCCTCAACCTGGTATCGAACTCGCAACCACCAGATCACGAGTCAGATACGCTAACCACTGAGCTACCCGAGCGGGCATGAGACAACAGAGTAACAAAATCCGTGTGAAATATGGCTTACCAGCATGAATTTAGAATTCACTTTTACCAACTTATCCTATATTTTAACGACTCTGACGATTTAGGCCTTCTGAAAACATTGTAGAACAAGGAGAAAATGCTGGTAGCCAGCATTTTCTCCTTTTCTCACAATGTATTGTACCCTTTTAAAGATAAATTCTATCATTTGAGCCTCATTCAGTTCGTCTTTAGCAGATACTCACAGTTTGGATCAATCTAAAATTTTGTCATCTTGTAAAGAAATAATACTAGTACGTGAATGCACGTGAAAATATTGTAGCTAAAGGACTGTTTACGAATCATTCTCCTTCAGCCATAACTTTTTGAGAAATCTGGTTTTCTGCAAAACGGAAAAATGGTCTGCAGGTAGGATAAGTGCCTGCTGGTAGTGCACAGGCCGTGCTGTCTGATCTTAAATCTACAGTCTAATCTCTTTTGTCATATGTTGTCTTCATCAGTATTAACTCTGTAATCAATCAAATGCACTCTATGAATTCTTTTTTAGTTTTTACCAAAAGTAAAAACTCAGATTTTGATTTTAATTTCAATGTTCTTTTCGTCGAAAAAATCTTATCCTATCGGGCTATGAAAATTCAAGTTCAAACCGCATGTTTTTAACTGCTAGTTCCGCTCAGCAGTCTAAGGGTTAATTGCCGACCCAAAGTCGTCTTACCACTTCACCAAACGACAAAATTGTGGACTACATCCAAATTGAAAGAATTTGCAGACGACAATTTAAATGATTAGATTTATCTTTGATAGGGTAGAAAACATTGTGGGAAAAGGAGAAATGCTGATGATTAGCATTTTCTCCTTTTCCCACGTTGTTTTCAAAAGCTGTCTTACTTCAGGGTCGTTAAAACTTGGGATTGTTTGATAAAGAGTTCAACCATCACTTACACTGCGGTACCCCACTGAAAAATGTTGATATCGAATTTTTGGGTGATCGCACGAATGAATTATCGCGTCATATGTAATTTTGAGTGGACTTGCAAACAGCCGTTATATATGTCTGCTGAATAAAGATGCAGACGACAATTTTTCATACGTTAAAAGAAAGTTCTAGACATACAGATGATAGAAAAGAAAAAAGGTAACAAAGTGGGGGAAAAAAAGTAAATTTGTCGGTTGAGAAGGGAGTTAAAGCAATATATGAGCCATGCTTTGTGAAAAGGGGGCTTAACGCATTTGCAAAATGTATCGACGCAGGTCAGCCTGCGCGGACTGCGCAGACTGACCTGGACCAGAACTTTTTGATCAATTTTCTGTATGTCAAAGGACCAGTTTGCCTCATGATCCAGTGGGTTATTATACACAATGGATTTTATGGGTCTATATAATACTATGATGACTTGCTTGGTGTCATGCAACACGGAGATGCATTAAGCCTCCTTTTCACAGGGCATGACTTATATGTATTCATCGAAAAAGCTTTTTTTTTAAAAAAAAGTCTGCCTATATTAATATAAACCCAAACCCAGGAGATATGAAGAACTGGGGTTAAGTGGACGATTTGTTCAGCGCTTGGCTCCTGATATACTTGCCCTCACCAGGTGTCGCAATGTTCGACCCTTTACCATGCAATTCTGAGTTTAAACGTCCCTGGTTAAAATTTCTTTTTAAAAAATTGTTTGAAAAGGAGAAATTGCTGATAACCACAATGTTTTCTACCCTTTTACAGACGTTTTCTACCCTTTCACAGACGTTTTCTATCATTTGAGTAACTATTGATATGTTGTCTGCAAATGCTTTCAGTTTCGGCAAGTCTAACATTTTCTTGTCTTCTAGAGAGTTAACCCATTACCACATCATTACCACATAATCCAGAGTATAAACGACCCTGTGCAATAAGAATTTTAAAAGTATAGTGGGAAAAGTAGAAAATGCTGGTAACCAGCTTTTTTTTTCATTTTACCACAGTGTTTACTGGCCTTTCAGAAACAAATCGGATAATTTGAGCTACACGTAATTTGTCGTCTGCAAGTGCTTTGAATTTGGACTTGTCTGAAATTTTGGCCACTGGTAATCCATTACATGCCTTACACGTTTACCCTCTCAGTCTACATTTTTTCTGTCACAATGTCTATGCTGATGATAACAGTCAGCCCTGTAGAGGACTGAGCCCAGTAGCGCAGTCGGTAGCGTTCAGGACTTGAGACCAAAGGTATATTTTGGGGAGAATTATCTCCGTGATGGACAGTTTAGATCCAAGATCAGACTGCACGTTCTGTGTAGTCTGACCTTGATCTACACTGTCCGCATAGGGTCAGCGAATCACGCTAAGCAGCTTAAAGGTTACAGGTTAAAAACAGCGTTAAACACCATATAAGCAAACAAACAATCCTGTAGATATGAAGGACGAGGGTTAAGTGGTTGACTTGTTAAGTCTGACTCCTGATATGTTTGCCCTCTCCAGGTATCGCAGTGTTTTACCCACTATCATACATGCTGATCTTTTCATCAGACGACAGTATTTTCTTTACATTTTTTTTCCATATCGTAAGCATTTGCAGACGACACATTGATGATGGCACAAATTATTAGATCTATCTTTCATCCGTAAAGTAACAATAGCTGCCAAAACTAAACAAAGCGGTATCAAAATGTATTTAAATTTAAATCATACCATTTAAAAGTATGCAAATTATTGTATAGTCGCTCCAAGTGTTAGTCGCTGGCAGAGAAATTAATTTCACAAGAAGGTTAAAAGTTGCCAGGTCACTTTTATTTACTTTTTGCCTGACTTTAAAATCCATTTGTCTGCCAGTGACTAACACTTGGACCGACCACACGATAACAGATTGTCATCTCCACAATATTTTCCATACTTTTAACTCTCTACCACACAATCCCGACTTTTAACGACCCCATGAAAGAAGTCTTTTGAAAACATAGTGAGAAAAGGAGAAAATGCTGGTAACCAGCATTTCTCCTTTTCCCACAGTGTTTTCTACCCTTCCTACAACAAATTTCATTTTTTTCAGTCACATTTATTTTGTCGTCTGCAACTGCTTTCATTGTGGAGTAGTCTTAAATTTTGTCGTTTGGTAAAGAGTTAAATGGTATGATCCAAATTTGAACACATTTTAACACATGCATTGCTATTTTGGCCGCTATTGGGTCTTTAACCCTCTAAATAAGTTAAATGAAACTTTCTGCCCGATAGAAAAACCCAGAATGATGCTATTTCAAAACCTTTTCTTTATTTTGTTTACTTCAGTTGAACTATTGAAAAAAAAAAAATGCCGAGTAAATCAAATAGATCATTTTAGTTAGCCCGAAAAAAGATGCCATTACAAGGCACCCACCCCCACCCACCAATAAAAAAAAAATAGACAGTTAAGGCGTAAGTTTGAAACAGGATTATTTTCATAGTTCAAGGTCTATGATTCTAGTTTACATCGGAATCATGTCTATCTTAAAAGATCTATAAATCTAACTTAAGCAACTTCTACTCTCCACCAACTCATACGCTTCCACCATAACCAAGTCAGAAGATACATGCATAATACAGAACTTTGCCATGTACTAGGGATTACAAATGCGAAATAATCTGGGTCCGTATTCACCAGCCGTTTTTAATTTCATTCTAAGTCTTTTTTTAGTTTTAGAAAGTAATGAAGCTTCTGACTGGCTAAACCAAATGGTTTAGCCAATCAGAATTTGTGTCACTTTCAAATGTAGAACATTTTTAAGAATGAGACCAGAAATGTTCTTATCATATAGAATGATTGGTGAATACAGGTCCAGGTCTTTCATGAGAGTGTTTTTCGCAGTCTCGCTTGTTATGTTTGTCTCACGGTCCGAAGGCGTTAACTGGCAATTCATATCTCGTTTTACAGGCTTAAAGTAATCCTTATTGACCAATGTTATCTTTTTGTTCTTCAGATTTACTCTTTATATAGCAGGTTTGTCTTTATAAAACATCATTTTTCTATGAAAAAATAATGTATAACTAAGTAGACCAGAGTAAAGATTTTATTTAGCCTTGTAAATAAAAGTTTGACCTAAATACATGTCAACAACACAGCCAAGAAACCCAACACTACCAAAGTAATTGATGCTTAATTGGTGACCACATTAGTATACCTTGGAAAGGGTTCTCAGTATCCTGCAACCAGGGCCCCAGTCAAGAATGTGATCACATTTTTGTATGAAAAAGGTCAATATAAGGAGCAATTGTTTTCGTCATAGCCAATATATGACAACCTAAACCATCAGGATTCACATTGCCATTTTAGCTGTTGTTGCAGACACTGTGAAGCAACATCAAACTGCACAGAACAAGCAGAGTGAACACTGATGTATCCTGACTTATAACTGTATTCTACAGGATACTTGTGGCCCGACCAAAAGTTTCTTTGCGCTTGTAACCCGAAAGACTTTTTTCAAGAATAAATATCAAATGATTTTAAAGAGAGAAAAGTGACCTACTCAGGTATATCCACAGCAAAAACACTATAAAGAAAAAATGAATTATGCAATACGGATTAAACAGGTTAAATCCAGCAACATTGGTAACTACCTTGGCTTTTCTCCATCACTGCATCATACCCAGCGATTTCTCGATTTGTAATATGTTTTATCTCTATGTTTTTGCAGTGTCTCTATAGCACGTCTTACCGTTCTGATGTCATTTTTTCAAATCTTCATCGGAAAAAAAGGACACGTGCCTTAAAAATGAGACGACCATTGTGCTCGAAGCACATACACATTCGTGGAAGACAACAACAGTGCACGACAGTCAACGAACTTTTTTTTTTACTGTAAAGGTCGGCGCAAAATACCTCGAGGGTACTAAGATAATTCAAGGACATTACTTTTGCTCAGTCATGGCTGGGCACCAGGACCAAGAGGTGGTCGAATTTCAGGATGTCAGTTTGATTATACTGTTTATTATACAATAAAATATGAAACACCCGAAATGAACATAAATGGGCATTAAATAGCTTCAAAGACATGTCAATGGAGTGTGTTTAACATACAGACCAAGTCAGAATTAAGAATGACAAATCCAAGTTTGAACAATTAAAGGAAAATTTTTCTTACATGTAACGATTCTGATATTATTGTGGGCAAAAGCCAAGTTGCTTGATACGGCCATTTTCTCCTTTTCCCATAGTAATATCAAAAGCTATCAACTAAGTGGAAACGATAAAAAAAAATGTGATTGTGTGCTAATACGGTCACGGTTTAAATTTCAATACCTGTCAAATCAAAAGACGCAAGTATTGCTCAAAGACTTTATTAGCATGATGTAAAAAAAAAACTTAAAACCTTGTAGAGTACAGTATTTTCAGTGAAAACACTAGTAGTTCCATAAAAATGTCACCTCTAATGTCAGGCTAACTCATTAGCAATGATAACGTGGATAATCGAGCCTTTGTAAAAGCATAAACTGAGGCGATAAAAGCCTGTTAGGTATCGGGATATCGTTTTATTGGGGTTGAAATACATCCCCGACACTCAAAACAAACGGGAGCAGTTGAAAAGAAAAATCTATCTCTGTTTTACCCTTGTTTCGGCGTAGCTGTGTAAGTTGGCTTGTGACTTAGTTTTTTTTTTGTATTAGTCTCGAATGAACAAATGGTATTTTGCGATTGGTGAAAAAAATTGACTTGTTCACTCTGCGGTCCTCTGCGAGCATTCTTGCTGCACATTTATGCCACCAATATACAATGGTTGCTACCGTTAGTCTTAACCCACGGCGCTTATGCACACATTAGAAAACTGATATGACAGAGGATAATCCTTTTCTTGAAACTAACTGTAAATCTGATATTTTCATGCTTTACTCTATAACATATTACAGTACGGTCTACACTTATTTTCAGACACGCCATATTTAGCAACAACTGCTACTTTTCCAGTGTTGAGTTGGATTTACATCTTATCTAAATAGAAAACAAAATCGCTTTTCAACAATATGGAAAAAAAGGTCAAACAGGTCAAAGCTTCAGGTTTTCTATGGCAGTGGTTACTTGTCCTTTCTCTTCAAACTGAACCACAAAAGAGTTTCAGTATTGTTCCATTACCTCTTATCTTGTTCAGCTCTTAAGCTGCTAAGTGCGACACGGAAGAACTTCTGCGGATAGTGTAGACCAAGATCACACTGCGCAGAGTGATTGTTTTCTTTGCCACAGAAAAAAAAAAAAATGATTTCAGAATACATTTTGCATTAAACGATAAGTCTGTGGTATGCAATTTGGTATACAAAAATAATTTCATAAAATACCATTGTTTACTGCAAATCTCTGTAGACAGTTTCTAAATATAGACACTGGGAAAACCGAGAACTGTGCAGCTGACCTGTACCGAAACCTCCTTTTTTTGTAATTGCTTTTGCAAGTCCGAGGACCATTCTACCTCATCATTCAGCCAGTTGTTAATCAAAACGGATTTCATGGATCCATAATAATGTGATGATTTGCTTGGTGTAATGCATAACGCAGATGCATTAAAACCCCTTTTCCCAAAGCATGGATCAACTATATTAGTCACGGGAACCCTTAAAACGTTAAAACAAATTAAAATGGACACTTTGAGTTAGTGGCAAAGATTGGCAAAGACTCGGTTATTGCAGTTTCTAGGATGCCATATGCAAGAAATGCTAGCTTAATATAGGACCACGTGGATCGTGAGCAGGCTGCACGTTCTGCGCAATCCTATATTGATCTACGTACATGGTCAGCTAAAGCAACTTAACCGCAGTTTAGGCGTCAATTTTAACAGTGTATCATATCATGATAAAATCAAGACAGGAGTCAAGTTGTTAATAAAAATCATGAAAGGTATCGTAAATAACGTACAGGTTGAAACGCTTTTTACTTCTGCATAGAGTAAACAAGTACCAATTTTTATACATTTCATAAAAGATATTCCTTGTCAAAATTCGGCAGATTTCAAAACTCTCTCTCCTTCTCTCTCTCTCTCTCTCTCTCTCTCTCTCTCAGTATTTAGTCGTCCCTCACCACCACCATCAAGCCCACAAACTGTGTTGACACCTTTTGCTGATAAAGCACTGACAACAATCACATGAAGAATAAATCAAACTTCTTGCCTCGAAACGTCCTATCATGTCTGCGATATACATGTTCCGCTTGATGGTAGACCTATGTACGGCTTTCATGATGACAGGATCAAAACAAAACGATTCTAAATCATACATGGTTTCAATTTCATTTAAAGCTTTCTTGCACTAGTTAAAATTTCTAAGTCTTAAATCAGAACGAAATAAAGCACGACATAGAATAACTTAATCCTTAACCCAGCTAAGTGTGACCCAAGGACCTTTTTCGGACAGTGTAGATCAAGATCAGACTGCACAGAACGTGCAGTCTGATCTTGGATCTACCCTGTCATATAAGGAGATATTTTTACCCGAAAAGTACCTTTCAAATTTCAAAATTTGGGTTTTTACTATCGGCTTGAAAGTTTAATTTCACTTATTAAACAGGCTATGGGTTAAACTTTCCCAAACGACAAATTTTTAGACTCCATCAAATATAAAGCATGTGCACAGGACAAAATCTGAAAGTGGTACAAACTAATTAAAGTACTTTGATGGGGGAGAAAACATTGTGGGAAAAGTAGAAAATGCTGGTTACCAGCATTTTCTACTTTTCCCACAATGTTTTCAAAAGGCCTCTTACTCAGGGTCGTTTAGTCTCAGGATTTTTTGGTAAAGGGTTAACGGACATTTGAATTTTATTGTTTCGTCTTTGTTCAGCAGCAGACGGACCGATCCCTATCATGTTGGAATTGCCGCCTGCCATAATTGTCGTCTGACAGTTATGTTTATTATTTATGTTCAAATTGATAAGCTTTCTTCCCTGACTCTTCGCAAACTTAGAATGATTAAGCTTGTTTTTGCGGATACTATGTAGGTCAAGATCAGACTGCAGAATACGTACAGAAGGCACAGTCTGATCTTGAATTTACAGTCTTACTTTTGTAAGATTATTCTGGGTATTCTGTATTATCTACTGCTTTCCCATGGAGTGAAAGAGTTCGTTTATTTCACAAATAGTGGTTAGACTTAATTATGAACGAAAAGAAATGGGGAGAAGTCAAAGTTCATATGACCTGAAATGAGTGAAGAAAACCAACAAATATACATGTAGACGGTTGTTAAATTTACTGAATACATGTACTTCTTTATAAAATTGTGGACGTCACTTGCGATTTTATTTGCTATTACGGACAATGTAGATCCAAGATCAGACTGCACAGAACGTGCAATCTGATCTTAGATCTACTTTGTCCGAAATTCTCTGGAACAAACGTCGAAATCGGGGCATTTAAGCGGGGGGAGAAAGAGGAGGTGCATTGACTTTCAGACAGATAGACGGACGAGTGGACGGACAGGGAAGAAGGGACGGTGGAACGGGAGGAATGAAATAAGATTTGAAGGAAAGGAAGAATGGATTGTCTAGGTCTATTTTACTGCTTTAGTATACCTATTTAACTTAGTGCGAACACCATACATTTTCGATCCTGATAAAAGTTTCCAAAATGTTTTACAAGCTTACTCGTATGTTTTAAACGGACAAAATCAAGGTTTGCTTCTCATTCCATTTTACATGAGCACAATTACTCCTTTCTTTTAAACAATAGTATTTTGTTAGTTTTCACCTACTAATGAGTCAAGCCACGTAAAAAGGAGGTTTAATCCATCTGCCAGCCCAGCCCGCGCAGGCTGACATGGGTCGAAACTTTTTGCTATTTGTAAATTTTCTGCATGTCTAAGGATCATTCTGCCTCATGATTAAGTGGATCTTTAGACAAAATGGATTTCATGGATCCATAATTATGTGATGACTTGCTTGGGATAATGCATCACGGGAATACACTAAACTCCCTTTTGCCAGATCGCCGCTCATCAGCGGTTTATTTTCCCCGTGCAATAGGCTATTTCCGCATTTGCAGGGGGCAAATCAAGAAAAAAAACCCAATGCTTGTTTTAATCTTTTCACCAAATTATTGACTACTAAGCCTTTACCACACAATCCCGACTTTTAACGACCCTGAGGAAAAAGCCTTTTGAAAAAAATTGTGGGAAAAGGAGAAAATGCTGGTAACCAGCATTTTCTCCTTTTCCCACAATGTTTTCTACCCTATCTTAGACAAATTCCATTATTTGAGTCACATTTAAATTGTCGTCTGCAAATGTTTTCAATTTGGACCAGTCTAAATTTTTCTCGTGTGGTAAAGAGTTAAAATACTGCAGAATCACTAATGCGGAAAAAAAATCTGCATGGATTGCTACGGATTAAATACATCCCTTCTTAATCCGGAAATATTTCCGTGCTAAATTAAGATTGTACGTGTTACATAGATATTAACCCTTTCCCAAACGACAGATTTTGGACTGATCCAAATTGAAAGAGTTTGCAGACAACAATTTTAAATTTGATGAGAATGGCAGAAAGTTCTCAAAAAGGGTAGAAAACACTGTGGGAAAAGGAGAAATTGCTCGTTACGAGCAATTTCTCCTTTTCCCACAGTGTTTTCAAAAGACTTGTACTGCAGACACGTGAAAACCAGGGCTTGTTTGGGAAAGGGTTAAGTATTATTTACACTTTTTAATGTATTTTTTAACTCCCATATTACTCTTTATCGATTAGAACTTCCGTATGCATTGAATTTGGCGATATAAAAAAGAAAAACACACGAATATTTCTATCAAAGTAAGAATTAGACTTTTGGTAGAAATACAATTTACATAATTTTCTGTGATTTTAACCAATTACGTTTATTAACCACTATAGTGCCTTATGCACTATAGCTTAGGTCTATGGACGTTTAAAGATCGGAATAGACGACGACAAAGAACAAGAAAAAGATTCATTTCAATTGTTAGACCGGTAAAATAGAACAGCTTATCAATATTTACTTGTACATTTCCACTGTTTTATTCTTATGAACACAACCCCAGTATAAGGTACGTTTTACAGAATACATGTATCGTTTTATATGAATAGACTTGGATGGACATTTTCAACTTGCTTAAAGGCGCAAAAGAGCGTACATATTTAGAAGCTGCAAAATAAAATATTGCAGGTAACGAGCAAGTTCTCTTCCTGCCACAATTTTTCACATATATTCGTATATCATACCTCTATTCATGTTTCCGTTGTAGAGCAAGGATGCTTCAAAGCTGTACAAAACACGATTTACGCCCCCAAAAGACAATTAAGAAGAAATTTGATATTTCACACCGAAAAATAATGGAAAGTGAATTTTATTCTTGGATGGGAAAAATCACAAGTTATATACTAATCTTGAGATTCGAATGGTGGACCTCCAAGACCATTCCCTAGTGACTCTACCGACTGAACTATCCACGTAATGTCCCCCGTCACACCAACCTAGTTCTTAGAACGTCTTACCCCGTCCTAACAAAATCGTAAAACGGGTTGCGGTCGGGGTAGAACGTGTAATTTTGCAAACGTACTGCCAATTGATGCCCGATTGCACAACGTCGTAACACGTCCCTAATAGGATCGAAGTACGGCAGTTCCGTTTGTAGTACGTCCATCTCGTTTTAAGTACGTTGTCACTCCGTCTAATTACAGGACGGGATGGACGGCAAAAAATTTTGAACAGGCTCAAAGTTCTGGGGCACCCTTCCCGTCCTAGCCCGTCCATGAAGTTCGTAAACAGATCGTAAAAGGTTGCTACTACGTCCGCTCCGTTCGAACACAGTTTGAGTCCGTTTGGCAACAATTTTCGGAACGTAGTGAGAACGAGTTCGGTGTGACGGGGGTATAATTAACTAAATGCATCTCCTTATACTTCCCAAGTCATCACATGATCATAGATTCATGAAATCCACACATATATTTTGTCTAACAAACAACTGAACCTGGAGGTAGAATAGGCTTTGGACATGTAGAAAGTTTAACAACAGCAAAAAGTTTCGACCCATGTAAGCCTGCGCGGACTGCGCGGGCTTACATGGGTCGATACTTTTTGCAGGTGCATTAAACCCCTTTTGCCAGAGCATGGCTCATTTATTTGTCTCTTTTTACGCAATAACATCTATCCCGTGACGAACGATACAAGAGTTTTTAATGACAAAAAATGGGACATCCTCGTGTTTTCAACATGTAGGTCTGGCTGTATCTTTGTTTAAAAGCCATCTTTGTTGACGAGTAAAACGATCTGAGGTTTTTGATAGGACTTGTCCAAAAAAAAAAACCTGCGAAACTAATCTAGTTGTATGTCCCTTTAAAGAGACGTTTGCCGCGAAATCATTTAAATGAGGTAAAAATAATCACATTCACTTTCACGATAGGAGCAAAGTAAAACATAAATCATGAATTGAGACCTATGTCTTAAACTATTTCATTCATATTTTTTTTTTTTCTTGTAACTCTGATATCCGTGAAACTGAAACCTTCTTTTTTAAAAAAAAGTATTTTTGATTCAAATAGATTAACATTTTTCACCTCGAAATTTAATATGATGTAATTATTCGAAATATTCCGGGGTTTAATCGCTCGAAAAGGCTCGAGTTTTAATTCACTCACTAAACGTTTCGTGATATCAAAATCATGTGAAACTAATCCGCCTACCCCCATGGACAATCCACGAATCATTCCAACTCTACCATACAAAAAAAAAGCTTAAGGCATGTCTAAACTGAAAGCATTTGAAGACTTCCAATCAAATTTGATCCACGCGGTGGAATACGTGATTGAAAGGGCAGAATACATAGCAGGAGAAAACAGAAAATGCTGATTACCAGCACTGTCTCCTTTTTCCACAATTTTTATAAAGACTTCTGTCTAAGGGCTTTCTTTCCGAGGGCCGTTAAAACTCGGCTTTATTTTGTAAAACGAATAAAGCAGTATAAAAGACAGTACAAGTTCAAAGGAAATATTATTGTAAAGACAGATTTGTAATCAAGAAACTTTGGTTTGGTCTTAGCCAGTGGTCCTCGCTAGCGACGTTGTTCACGTAACCGTCTCATTCGGCATGGCGCTATAAAACATAGCTCAGTAGTAATGAATCCAAGAACATACATATGAGCCATGCTCTGTGAAAAGGGGACTTAATGCATCTGCGAAAAGTATCGACCCAGGTCAGCCTGCGCAGTCAGCGCAGGCTGACCTGGGGCGAAACTTTTCGCTATCGGTCAATTTTTTGTAAGTCCAAGGACCAGTCTACCTAATGATTAAGTCGGTTGTCATAAGAAAGCGGCTATCAGGATCCATAATCATGTGATGGCTTGCTTGGTATTATGAATCGTGGACACACATTAAGGTCCCCATTGCCAGAGCATGTCTCATATACTTGTTTCATCGTGATAACGGTTGGGAGCGGCGTAAAACACCACAGATACAAACAAGATACTGAGCGATTTAACAATTTAACAAATGGAGATATTGTTCATTTAGCTTTTGACCAAACAATCCCGACTTTTAACGACCCCGAAAGAAAAGGGCTTTTGAAAACATTGTGGGAAAAGGAGAAAATGCTGGTTACCAGCATTTTTTTCCTTTTTCCACAATGTTTCTAAACAAATTCCATAATTTTGGCCATCTGTAATTTTTTGTCTACAAATGCTTTCGATTTAGACAAGTTGCAATACTAGAATTTGTCGTTTGGTAAAGCTGGCTGTATCTCCCTGTTTTCGGAAGACGCCTGTTGCCGAGGCGTCAAAAAGGCGTTGCAAAACGGGAGAAGGGTTGCGGACGTTATTCGATCCGTATTATTAAGTGACCCGAAGTTCACTGCACGGAGAGAGAGAAGCCTGTTGTCACGATAGCCAATGTTAAACTATCCTTTCTCACTCGAACCCTTGGGTTAACTGACCCTTTACCAAACATTTCCGTGCTTAATGACGTTTGAAAACGTTGTGGGAAAAGGAGAGAATGCTGGTAACCAGCATTCTCTCCTTTTCCCACAACGTTTTCTACCGTGTCATAGATAGATATCATTTTTCCAGCTGCATAAAATGTGTCTCATGCAAATGCTTTTAATTTGGTTGAGTCTAAAATTTTGTACTTTACTGAACAGGTAAGTGTATCGTTTTTCAAATTATCCTGTGATTTTTATTTTTTACAAAAAAAAAAACTTTTAGAGAAATATTGTGATAAAAGGAAGATTGCTGGTAAACAGTACCTTTTTCTAATCTCGTAATCTTTTCTACACTTCGGAAACAAAGTTTTGAGCTTCATTGAATTTGTCGTCTGCAAAATAACCTAATTTGGAAGAGTCTGAAATTTGGTCGTCTGGGCAGTTGTTAAGTGACAGTTAATGAAATTTTGAATAGAACTGAACTGAAAATTTTGTACAATCAACAGAATGCTTTTTTGATGGAAAGAGTCTCTCTCTCTCTCTCTCTCTCTCTCTCTCTCTCTCTCTCTCTCTCTCTGTGTGTGTGTGTCTCTCTCTTTGTCTCTCTCTCTAAGTACTCGTGAGCAGTGATGCTTAGAAATTGCGAATTCAAGACCCGGCTTTGCCACATCCTTTACAAGTATTCATCGGGTGGAAGCCACTGTATCTGGATTCATTCTTCTCTCACCGCTAAATACTTTGTGGCCTATACTAATGGCAGAAAGTAAAGAAACGCCGGGAATGACATGACTAAGAGCAATGACTAAGGAAATATATGAGGTACAGCTGTAAACGCATTTGGCAAACATCGGGCGATCCACTGATCAACGGTCCCTCGGCTGTATTAGGTAGCTTGATACGTAGCTTGATATGCACCAACACGGTACATTTCTTCGCCGGAAATACACTGCTTTACCGTTCTTAAATCGTAATACTCCGCTTAGAAAAAGAAAAAAAAAACTGGTCACAATTTTCTGATAAAATCTTTCTAAATACATTTCCATTGACAGACAGCTTCTAACATGGCCCATCAATTCCGTAGGCATTTTTCAGCAACAATTTGCTTGTCACCGTGACTGATGTTGCCGTTACTAGTCAATTTACATGGGCGTCGCCATGTTTAAGGTCATGTGACTGCCAGTATTTCGAAATGGAAACCCCCTTGATACAGGCGAGGTTAGATGTAGGTACGGAATCGGCCGAGTTGTGACGAGTGCTGTAAACGTTAAAGTATACCAAACAGAAACAAAACTTTTGCCGCA
Source organism: Tridacna gigas (assembly GCA_945859785.2). NCBI lineage: Eukaryota > Metazoa > Mollusca > Bivalvia > Cardiida > Cardiidae > Tridacna > Tridacna gigas. The sequence goes on from OX244030.2 coordinate 28,816,222, forward strand.
TATCTTTAGGCTTTGTCATTGCATACAGTTCATCCTGTTCGTATGGTCCTTTTTTCCCCGATCCAAGACCTTGGCGTGGTACTATAACCAGAGGCCCCGAGCTTGATCCCGACTGGACTCGTCCGATATGCACGTGTACTTGGACTCCCTGTCTCAGTAAAAGTAAATATCAAAAAAAAAAAAAAGGACATACGAGCCATGCTCTGTGAAAAGGGGCCTTAATGCATCTGCAAAAAGTATCGACTCAGGTCAGCCTGCGCAGTCCGCGCAGGCTGACCTGGGCTGAAACTTTTTGCTATTGGTCAATTTTCTGCATATCTAAGGACAAGTTTACCTCATGATTCAGTCGACGTTTAGACAAAATGGACTGTATGGATCCATAATCCATGTGATGACCTGCTAGGTATCATGTATCACGGATACACATTAAGCCCGCCTTTTTCCAGAGCATGGTTCATAAGTACTTTCGCGGCGGTATGACAAAAAGGTTAACTCTTCACCAAACGACAAAACCTTAGACTGGCTCAAATTCAAAGTATATGCAGACAACGAGTTAAATGTAGTTCAAGTAATGATATTTATCTTTGAAAAGATAAAATATGTAGGGGACAAAGGAAGAAAATGCTAGTAATCAGCATTTTCTCCTTTTCATTTGCTTCTTTGAAAAAATCCATTTTAATTCCCAAAAGAATGATACTGATGCAATTTGAGACAAATTTGAAATACAAAACAATTTTAAATACAAAACAAAAGACAGCTTTTCTGGTCGTACAGAAAGGAAATGGGTCGTCAACATAAATGTTACTCATAAAGTTTCCTCAAAGTTCGATAGAAGACATTTACTGTAACAGGTTGTAATCTACAATAGAGCAAACAAATAGGTTTTAGAGCAGATTGACTGAATCTTACACCTGTCAGTTGTAAACGTCATGTGACGCTTGACAGTTAAATGTTACATTGCTAATTAGGGCACACGATAAACGTCTCTTTGACTGCAGTGCTCAAACGCCGAACACTACTTCTTTCAGACAAACAAGCAAAATACAACCAGTGCGCAAAAATATTGTAATGGACTGTTTAATACAGGTTAATATCTACAATTCAGACATCGAAAATTTCGAATATATCAGTTGGCAGCTGAACGATATTTCAACTGTGTTCGAGAAAGCAGCCAGTGGCTGGGGAAGAATGTTGTGCGAGGAAGATTCCAGCAAATTAGAATGGATACACTGGCCGCCGCAATATAAATGCGTGAAATGGCCAGCAACATGCGAAATGAGACCTTCGGACATATGCGTAAAGTGTCATCTCGGATTAGCCTGCGCAGTCCGCGCAGGCTAATCCGGGACCGTACTTTCCGACTACATAAGATATTTTCATACAGTAGACTTTCGTGAAACAAAAAATCTCACAAAAACGGGAAGTGTCGTCTCGGATTAGTCACAGACTGCACAGGCTGACCTGGGACGACACACTTTTACGCATATGTCCAAAGGCCCCTTTTCGTGTGCTGCACGCCAAATGATGTTGAAAATGGGATTTAACCTCTATCCTGCTAAATAACTTAAATAAAACTTTTAAGCCGATAGTAAAAACCCGAACAATGCTATTTCAAACTTAATTTTTTGGAAAAATATCTCCTTGTCGGGCAAGGTAGATCCCAGATCCACGTTCTGTGCAGTCTGATCTTGATATGCACTGTTCACAAAATGTGAGTAAGTCACGCTTAGCAGCTTAAGGGTTAACACCACATAAACAAAGTTAACGAATTAGGTATCATAACGCATCGATATGAGCAGATCAATAACTGGAAGCACGGACATGCAGGCTGATCCTGAATTGTATCCTTCGAACAGGATATCAGAGGTCATTATACGAAAGAAACGTGGTCAATAAATTCCATAATTAGTGGTACAGATGTATTTTTCATCACAGAAATACTTTTTCCTTCACGGCAAGATAACTACGACTTTCCTGATCATTACCAGAACAAAAGCTGGATAAAGTAACAGAAAATGAAAACGTACAGCGCAGTTACCCCATGTAACCTTCAAGTTAGGGTATACTTTTAAAGGTCATACTGTAGGAATTTCATATTTCATCGCCCCGTTTGCTTAAACAAGAGGCCTATTTTTCATCGCGGTGGTGCATTTTGTTGACGGTTATGCAGCCAGCGCTTCCGGTTAAATACTATAACAATAGCAGTCTGGCGCCCAGCTGAAAGAGAACAAGCCAAATTAAGGCGCAGTTACCTCTATGACCTCTAATCAAGGATATGGTCCGAAAGGTCATAGTATAGGAATTTTTTATTTCATCGCCTTAATCACTTAACAAGTAAGATCACGCTATTATTATTCGACCGTCATTTATCGGTGGAATGTATACAGGGAGCCAACGAAGTCTAAACAAACTAACATCGATAAAAAATATAATCCTTAGGAAAATGAACGCTGCCCCACATGCTTTGTGAATTGTGTGGATCAGGATTACACCGCAAAACACATGCAGTCTGATCTTGGATCTGCAGTGTCCCATACTTTGAGATATTCTGGCCTTAAAAGGCCTTGACATTGCAATATTAAGGTTACTCCTCCACACTGAACAAAAATCGTTGTAGATATTTAGAAGCGTAAGGATTAGACATGATGGAAAATCTTATAACTGGTCCGGGGGCTCGGAATTCCGGTACACAGTTTACCCGACATTACCATATACGTCTATTTATAGACTATTGTTTAAATAATTTCCGACAGACTGCCAGAGTTATTTATTTTTGGCTAGACAGGCTACGAATTTACAAACAGCAAGTTGTTTACTAAAAGTATTTGTTGTATATTTCATAGTTAAACGGACAATCAATTAAATTGTATTCATATTTCACAGATGCTGTGCTAAAGACAGTCTGCCATCGATTAAGCCGCCAGTCTCTATTACGAACTGTTTTAGGTTCGAATCCTATGGTTGATCCCACCTGTAGTGCTGACCGAATTCTTAGGTAGAAAACTTCGTGGGTTTTTTTCCCAGAAAACAACCTGATCCTCCCGAAATAAATTTGTGGCAGACAACTTTTAAACAACCTTGTAAAACACGGATAATAAACACGGATCAATATGTTTCTTGCATGGAAAATGTGAATGCGTTGTGTTGTTTAAGGAAAAAAGGCTCGTTGCGAGGACTTTTTGCCTTTTATCTGTATATTTTTCAAAGTGTTCCACCAATGGCAACACATCAAATCTATCATACTAATTATTTCGTCTTACAGTAGACCGCTTAAATTTTGAAAGCATTGCAGCAAAAGGAGAATTTCCTATGACATTTTCACTTTTACTCATTTACCGAACCTAAAGAGATGCATTAAGACCCCCCCCCTTTTGCCAGAGCGCGGCTCATATGTTACATGGGTGTTTTTGAAGCCCTCTGCTGCTAATTTCGTTCGAGAGGTCAAGACTTACCGCGGTTCTGAACGTTTTTGCTCGCTATTTCTTTTCCTTAGACATTACAGTAACCACAAATCTGCACTTTTCCTCAATATCGACAGTGTACCTTAAACTCTTAACCAAACACAAAAAAAAAAATAGACCTGTCCAAATTAAAAGCACTTGCAGACGACATATCAAATGCTCCTCCATTGATCATCAGACTTTGAAAAGGTAGAAATCATCGCGGGAAAAGGAGAAAATGCTGGTTACCGGCATTTTCTCCTTTTCCCACAATGCTTTCACAAGCCATCTTCCTCGGGGTCGTAAAACGTCGGGATAGCGAGGTAAAGGGTTAAATCTTCACCAAACGACAAAATTTTAGGCTTATATGGAATTGAAACAACTTGCATGTGATTTAATGATATGATGTAAATGATGTTTTATTTTAAGAGTAGAAAACGTAGGTGGAAAAGGAGAAAATGCTGCTAACCAGCATTTTCTCCTTTTCCCACGACGTTTTCAAAATGCGTTTTCTTCGGATTCTTTGAAATAGGGGAATGTGTTATAAAGGGTTAAAATGGATAATTATATTCCTGTTTAATACAAAAGCATATACATATGATACTGAATCATATTTATGTTAATTGCTTGTAATTATTTTTTCATTCATGAATACATAAAGAACACGTGTCCGATTCAAATGTTCAAAGTTTTACGAAGGTGCAGAGTAATAATTGTCACCTTAAAAGGACAACACCCTCTTCTTGGGCGTTAAAAATAGATACATGTATATGTATCGGCACACATTAGCTTAGTTCAAAGATATATCCTGATAGCCAGAGAAAAAAATGTGTTAAAACTTGATACTGTATAGACTGGCTCAGAATTTAGTCAGCTGTCTAAACATAGATAAATTACCGACATACATATACATATATATATAGTGTAAGGGATAAAGATTCTGAAGGGATTTGTCTTCGATTTAAACCCGGAAACGACAACAGTGATTTCTTTGATGGTCCCAAGAAAATCAGATGCATTTTCTATCGATTGTAATCTGTGCAATCTTGCAACCGTCTGGTGCAACAAATGGCACTGAAGATACAACAATGATTATACTCGTAGTGTCATAAAATAAAGTTGAAATGGGTTAAAAACTGGCTGAAAACGAGTCTAGATATATCCTTAAATTGAAACTCAACACCTGTAACACTTACATTGTTTCATTATAGATATGTGTGGATAATGGAGCAGTCGACAAGCAGTTGACTTTGAGAAGATAGGAAAAAATACCATATATCGTTTTAAACCCTTTACCACACAATCCCTACTTTTAACGACCCTAAGAAAGAGGCTTTCTGAAAACATTGTAGGAAAAGGAGAAAATGCTGGTAACCAGCATTTTCTCATTTTCCCACAATGTTTTCTATCCTGTCACGGACAAATTCCATCATTTGAGTCACATTTAATTTGTCGTCTGCAACTGCTTTCAATTTCGACAATTCCAAAATTTTGTCGTTTGGTGAAGAGTTAAGACAGTGGGATGGTGCAGGCTGTGGTATGAAACAATTCCTGTTAAATCGGTCGGGTGTTAGAATATCTGAACTTGTGAAACGGTTAAGCAAATAAGAAATTACGTTGCTTTCAAAGTTTAGAATTAGACCGGGAATGCAAGTTAGAATGGTTGGTGTGTACAAACACAACTGGGCTATCCATAATATGTGGCTTACTTTGATCAAAACGACCTTGACATTGGTACATCTGGGCATTCCTACAAAAATGATATAATCCATTATCCAACACACCTTTACAAGCCAAACCCGTGCGGTTTTTGTTTTGGAAAGATTCCATTTCACATACTTTCTCTGGGATAAGTTCTCATTGATCTTGAGCAATCTATCATAATTTTTATCACAACCTGTCAATTTTTCGACACTATATATACATATATGTCTGCCTACATACCGACAAAACGTGAATCCCGTTCACCTTTGGAGCATCAAATAAACAAACTGTCCCACAGCCATGAGAAAACTCTGACTTAAACATTCTATTTTGAGGCTGTTTTAGTCATGGTACCCAACCATTACGCACGGTGAATATCCAAGGCGAGAGAAAAGTTTTGTGCAATCTGACCTTGACCCACAGCGGCTGCAGCAGCAACTAAAATTGAGAGTAGTGCTTTTAAAAAGGGGTAAGGTCTGCCAAACCTGTATTTTCCGTTACTCATTTGGGCGACAGTACATAGTTTTGAAACACAGCTCTGCGACATATATAATCCTTCAATCAGTACCAAATACGACAACAGGGGCTTTTGCGGACGGCATAGATTAAGATCAGACTGCACAGATTGCGCAGTCTGATCTTGGATCTATACCGTCCGCTTGTAAAGTTAAACAAACCTACAAGTTAAAAAACATTCCGGGTTCCAATGGCTTGTATCATGATCGAGTTTATGTATCTGGCGCCAAAAGAGTGAATCACGGTGGCATTCGATTTAATCGATATTCTTCGTATGGCGACCTCTGATGTCCTCTGAACAAAGGCAGCGCAAGATCAGCATGCACATTCTCATAATCTGATCTTTATGTACATTCTTACATCAGCCATGCTATGTGAAAAGGGGGCTTAATGCGTCTGCAAAAGAGGATCGACCCAGGTCAGCCTGTGCAGTCCGCGCAGGCTGACCTGGGCCGAAATTTTTGCTATAGGTCAATTTTCTGCATTTCAAAGGACCAGTGTACCTCATGATTGTTGGACAAAGTTGATTTTATTGATTCCTAATTATGTGATTTCTTGCTTGGTACAATGCATCACGGAGATTCATTAACACCTTTTTGCCAGAGAATGGCTCATATACACAATTAATTGGTTTTCAAAACTTAAACACTACACCAATTCAGAATCAGTAAGTTGGCCCTGAACAGTGCTTTGGCTCCATTGATGATCATTACTCTTTACCAAACGGCAAAATTTTACACATGTCCAAATTGAAAGGATTTGCAGACGACATATCAGACGCGTCTAAGATCATGAGATTTGTCTTTGAAAGGTTGGAAAACATTAGGGAAAAGGATAAAATGATGTTTTTTTTTTCTGCATTTTCTCCTTTTCCCTTGATGTTTCAATAGTTTTCTTTTTCGGGTTTTTTATAACACGGTTTCAAATGTTTCTGAGCAAGGCACTCTGGAGTGTAGCACTGGTGAAACTCGGGGAAGACATGAATGATTGAGCTGTCCCTGAGATATGACGGAAAAAAGACGACGAAATAGGCCCATTCTATAAATTCCAAATAATTCAGCGGGATTAAGGTTATTTTTTTTTTTTCTTCAATTATCACTGAAATCAGCTGTGCTGTTAATTGAAGAGATGATGTAACAATGCAGAGTTCAAATAAATTACGCCCTGTTGATGATGACTTCCTTACGTCACGTGTCAGTAATTCGGAGAAAAAAATCATGAATGAAATTTTTGGTTTAGCTATATAACTGATCTCGAGTAACTTAGTAATTTCTGTTTTCAGTCATCTGGATATGTGTGTATGTGTGTTTGTACTAAGCTTTGATTTTTACGTTTTGAACCGGATTTTATATTGCATTTTTTTCTATTTCTAGATATTATGATGATAAAAGGAATTTTAATATTACCGTAAATCTAAATTCCAATTTTATTCAAATGATTGGCTGAGACACAAAGTCTTAGAATTTTGAACTGAAAATGATTTTAGAATGGTTGGTGAATACAACATTTAATCGGAATACATCGTAGCTTACTTTGAAAAATATCGGCTGGTGTAGTTGCAGAGATCAAAATTAATGTGATCTTGATCTACACTGTTCTCAAAAGTTTTGGTTTTTTTTTTTTCTTTTTCATTTGAAAATGATTTGTCGAGCGTCTTCATTGAAAAAAAAATGACCATATTTTTTAACCATTTAGCACCAAATATAACAACTCGGCGGCGGAATAGATCTTTCGACGACGGAAAACATAATTCGCTGAAACTCGGAAAGAATTTTATCTTATGGGCTTGTCTAAACAAGCGGACGGTCTAGATCCAAGATCAGACTGCACGTTCTGTGCAGTCTGATCTTGATCTTTACCGTCCACAAAGCACTTGCTTCGACTATGGTGCTGAAAGGGTAACAATGACACATTGGGGCAATTACAACTTCTATCATCATTCAACATTTGTAATGGAATTGTATTATAACAGTTATCAAAATACCTTCGGTTTGCTTAGCAACGCCTCTTCAGTATCTCTAACAGATTTCAACCCTTACACTGTTCAGGACTACTTTTTGACTGTGTGGATATTGTTGATTGAGATCACTACGCCCACAACAAGCCGTCAAACTAGCAGCCTGCACTGTTTGTATGAAGTATTTTGATTAAAAAAAAATCTAGAAATTGCAATGTATCTATCTTTCTTGCAGTCTTTGAATGTCCATGTCAGTTATTTGAAGCTCTAAGGGTTAACCGGAAACGATCTCTGTAGAAGTCATTTGGCAATCCTCTATAGCCTTCGTGTTATGACGTCGTAGTTCATCAGTCGGAAACCCCGGGATCCGTCCGTCACAACATTCTGTCTAATTACTGCTATTTTGTTCCGGGATGAGTTTTATTTTGCCAGACGAAAGTTGTCTCGGTAGACCGATCACTTGGTACTTAAAGGACTAATTAGCGGTCGAAGAAGTGACTAACATAATAAATATAACAGAGATATTGGTATTAGAGATAAAAACGCCGTCACGGGGATTTTTCGTGAAAATATTCGAAACCTACTGAGATTTTTAAAAACTTCTAAGATTTCGGTGCCTGTATCTCTGATACAACTCTCTGAAGGCTGTTCACGTTGCTAAAATAATACATAGAGTTGATGAACTATAATACACATGTCCGCTGATAAGTCATAAGTCTAAAAGAGCATATGTATCTACCGCTTTTCCGAAGCTTTTCATGTTTCATGGTATTTTATCTTGAGTAGTCAGTGATCAGTGAAAGTCAAAAAAAAATCATCCAATGTAAAATATATGAACCATGCTCTGATAAAATGGGGTTTAATGCATCTCCAAGATGCATTGTACCAAACAAGTCAGCACATAATTATGGACCCATAAAATCCATTTTATCTAGCAACCGACTGGGTCTGCAGGTATACTGGTCCTTTGACATGTAAGAAATTTACAAATAACAAAAAGGTTTCGACCCATGTCAGCCTGCCAGCCAGGCTGGCATTAGTCGATACATTTTGTAGACGCATTACATCCCCTATTCACAGAGCATGACTCATATGAAAGCAACATTCGTGCAGTACATTTATATGGACATCGTATTTACGTGACTTATGGCTGTCAGAATGTACTACACAAATGCTGGCTCAAGATCTGTCAGTGCGATTCGATCTTGATATACCAAGCGGGTAAAGGAATCCAATTTATCCGTGGCCTCCTAAAAGTAAGAATTCAAACATTCAGACAAAAATTTAGAATACTATGCAATAGATCGATCTTGTTGGATTCTCAGGAACTTGTTATCCTGGCAAAATCCTTGAGCAAGGCACTCCAGAGCACCAGCAAAGTACTGGTGATACACAGGAAACACATACATAGAGATATGTCGCCATGAAATAGTCAAAATAATATTGAAGGTGGCGTAAAACACAAGCATTCAACCAATTGCTTTCTGTTGAATGTTTCATACAATTTGAAAATGATGATGATGATGATGATCATGATCATCATCATCATCATCATCATTATTATTATTATTAAAGGTAACAGGTAAGACGAAAAAGCTCAAAGGGCACAGTCAGTTCACAGTTGTTGTGCACTCATACTGTCTTCCATACCAGCATATACTTCTGCGATTTGATATAAAGATAAGGAAGGTTACGTTAGTCACTAATTACGTTCTTTTAATTAATACAGCTGAATTCTATACTCACGTTTATTTACATGACCTGTATCTGATCCGTATCGAGTAAGTGCATTAACTATGGGCCATTCTCTGTGAAAAGGGGGCTTAATGTATTTGCAAAAAGTATCGATTCATGTCAGCCTGCGCAGTCCGAGCAGGCTGACCTGTATCGAAACTTTTTGCTGTCAGTCAATTTTCTGAATTTTAAAAGGACCAGTATACCCCAGAATTCAGCCATTTGTTAGATGAGATGGATTTTATGGGTCCATAATTTTGTGATGATTTGCCTGAGAATACATGACTGAAATGTAATAAACCCCCTTTGCCAGAGCATAGCTCCTATAATTTCAGCTTAGATTTAAGCCTTTTGCAGTGTTTTCGAGGGAAGGGGTTGCCCTAAGTGGTAGAGAAAAAAAGGTGGAGAGCGTTTAGGCTTCGGTGAAGTTTGAGAAATCATTCCTTTTCGATTGGATTCTAAACCGACGACTGGAATATTTTAAAACCTATCAAAAAGTAACTGCAAATGACTCGGAGATAAAATGAATGAAAGAGAAGAAAACCCTTTTTTTTAACAGCGTTGAAAACATATCCGGAAAAGAAATCGTTATTGTTACAGGAAGTTACTTTTCCCCCATAATGATTTCAAAGAGCTGTCAATTTAAAGGAACGTGAAACTCTATGAAAATGATATAAACGGACTTAATCAGCTTTTTTTAAAGGGCAATAAGTGATTTTAGCGGTCAAAGTATATGAAATTCTGATAACAGTCAGGCCACTCTTTTCCAGCAAGCAAGAAATGCAAGCAAATCATGCTCTTGTCTGATCTTGATCTACCTTGGGCAATTAAAATACATGTATTAAAGGCATCTTAACCTTTATACTGCTGAATAAATGAAATGAAATTTTCAAGTCAATAGTAAAATTCTAAATTTTGCCATTTCTGTCTCGGGGGGGGGGGGGGGGGAGATATCTCCTTATCGGAAGTAGTAGATCCAAGATCAGACTCCGTGTTCTATGCAGTCTGATCTTGATCTACACTGTCCGCAAAAGGTCCTTGAGTCGCGCTTAGCAGCCTAACGGTTAAAGGTGAGTGTTAAAATATAGTAAACGCCTAAGTGGTGTGGAAGAACTACCTTCACTCTGGAATCATATTTGAGAGGCTCTCTGGCAAAAGGGGATTTACTTCATCTCCCTGATACCAAGCAAGTCATCACATACTTACGCACCCATAAAATCCACCCTGGAAAGATAAGAAAATAAACAGAATGAATGGATATAAAAGAGAATTGTGTAAAATTTCGAGGAAAAGGGAACTGTTCCTCTTTAAAGCTACGACAGTTTTTGTAACCCCTTGAATTATGAAGCACTTATTTAGTTGTTCTTGCGAATACTGGATCTGTATTCACGGTTTAATGCATCTGCAAAAAGTTTTGACCCAGATCAGCCTGCGCAGTCCGCGCAGGCTGACCTGGGTCAAATCATTTTGCTATTGGTCACTTTCCTGCATTTGAAAGGTCCAGTCTATCACGTAATACAGTAGGTAGTTACACAAATGGATTTTATGGATCCATAATCATGTGAAGACTTGATCGGTATAATGCCTCTCGCAGATGTATTAAGCCCCCTTTTTTTTCAGAGCATGCTTCATTTGGATTAATTTCTTAACCAAGGATAAACTTTAGAATGAAATTTAGAATGATTACAGTCCCTGTATATCGAAATCGAACTATACAGAATGTGCGTCGTAGGGTTGACTGTGGCTAATGTTTCATTAGAAACACAACGAAACTGTCTCGGAGATGTTAATGAAAAAGATATGTGGTGTATGAGTCTTTTTTACCAACTGGCAAATGTCAGTTTCAGTTAATTAGCAGTCTCCGCAGCAATGGTTGTCAATGAAATACCGAGCATCAACGTGTCAATCTAAGGCTTTGTGTAAAATCGTACGTGACGTCATTTCCTGTGGAACATTGCGTGGGTTTTCAAACGAATTCACCTCTTGCGATTTTATTGTTCCTTTAACCCTTTACCAAACAGTCCCGTATTTTAACGACCCTTGGAAAAAAGTTTTGAAAACAATGTTGAACAAGGAAAAAGCTCTGGAGACCAGCATTTTATCTTTTTTTCTCGTAAAGTTTTCCACCCCTCACAGATAAATTTGTTATTTTAGCGCGGACCTTTGGCTTGATTTTGTCGTCTGTAGTTGCTTTCATTATGACCGAATCCAACATTTTGTCGTTTGTAAAGAGTATAGATGCGAATCATCACAAGTTTATGTTTGCGGCCAGTGTAGATCAAGATCAGATAGCAGAACATATCTACCATGACTATCCTTTGTAAGAAATGCGACCAAATCAACATGGAAGTTGCAATATCACCGATCCTTTTACGGACAAGCGTTATGCCCCAATTCAGGGTTAAGGCATTACTTTCTACGAACAACTTTTACCATCTTGCATCGGAACATTTTTGAAAACATTATGACAGGGGAAACTACCCATCACGAGCAATTTCTCTTTCTGTCACAATGTTTTCATTTGTGTTCTAATTTCAAACCTAAGTTCATGTAAATTATCGTTACTTCTCAAGAATGTTTTTTAAAGACATCTGCAGAAATTAAGTTTCAGGGCGTAAAGCGTTCACTGGTCGTAAAATTTGCAAACGTCAAGCGTCTTTGACGTTAATGACGGATTTCCATTATCCTTTGCGTGCTCTGCAGCTTTCATCCGTGAATAAACGTCTTTCAGCTGTCACCGTGAACTTATTACCTCACGAACACAAAATTTGTAGCCGAAGGCTTTAAAATCTAAAATCATTCTCATAAAATAAAGACAATCAATACGAATTAAAGTTTAATTCGTGTGAAAAAACACGGTGTTAAAACGCCGTCACTGACGTTAACGGCGGATGCCCATTATCATGTGCGTGCCCTGCAGTTTTCATCCGTTAATAAACGTCTTTCAACTGACAACGTAAGCCTTTTTGCGCCTAAAAACAAATTGACTGCAGACGACTTTTTTAAAAAAATCTTATTGAATAAGAACAGTCGATTTGAAGTACAAAACAGTTCCATGTCTTAAAGGCCCAATAGCGGCCAAAAGTAAACAAATCGGATGTTAAAATGCATTTGAATTAAAAATATCCCATTTAAAAGTAAGGAAATAATTGCGAGGATGACAATTTGTTATTGTGCGATCGGTCAGAGTGTAAGTTGCTGTTAGAGAATGAATTTTAAAATCAAAAAAGAAGTAAACTAAAGATAGGGCGACTCTCGACCTAGTTTTGAATTTCATTTTTCTGCCGGCGACTAACACTTGGACCCGCAATACAATAACCGATGGTCATCTTCAGACTAATTTCCATACTTTTAAATAGTATGCTTTTAATTCCAATGCATTTTAACACCCGCTTTGTTTACTTTTCGAACTTTAGGGAACTGAGCTTTTGAAAACACTGTGGGAAAAGGAGAAAATGCTGATTAACAGCATTTTCTCTCTTTCCCAAGTGCTTTCTGTCTTTTAATAGACTCTTGTCATTATTTTAGCCAGAATTATTACTCTGCAAGTGCTTCCAGTCTGGACAAGTCTGAAATTTTGTCATTTGGTAAGAGATGTTTAATGTGAAGACAACATTGTCCTAAAGCAACGTCGATGACATTAATGGCGCATCCCCATTATCCTGACTGCGTTCTGCAACTTCCGGCTGTGAATAAATGTCTTTTAGCTGTCACCGTGAACTCACTACAACTTTCAAGCAGATGACTTCGACAACATATGCAAAAAAGTAAAGATAACAAACTCGAATCAAATCTGAAAAAAAAAAAAAAAAAATGAATCTTGAAATTCCAAATTAAAGTTCCCAACTTTAATTCTAGTTTAAAGATTCATTGTTTTTGCCGGCGACTGCATTTTTGACAGACCGAACTGCGAGACATTGTCAGACTTGTTATAATATACATACTTTTAACTCTTTATCAAACGACAAACTTTTAGACTTGACAAATTGAAAGGATTTGCAGACGACAAAATAAATGCAAATCAAAAATTGAAATACGTGTTGGGAAGCGTAGAAAACGTTGTGGGAAAAGGAGAAAATGCAGAATACCAGCATTTTCTCCTTTTCCCACAATGTTTTTAAAAGCCCTCATTGACAGGGTCGTTGTGTGGCAAAGATTTAAACGGTATGAATTAAATTTGGCTTCATATTGACTCCCAAATTATTTACTTTTTGGTCGGTATTGGGCCTTTAATGTGCTAAGTTGTATCACTAATATTTCACAATACAATGTATTTAATTCGTTACCATTCCTTTAAACAAATATCAGGTCCTTATGATTTTATTCTGGACTTTATCTTGTACTTTTATATATGGTATGAACATTAATCCTTAACCTGCTGAATAAGTAAAATAAAACTTTCAAGCCGATAGTAAAAATCTAAATGTAGCTTTTTCACAGGTATTTTTCGAGGAAAAATATTTTTTTATCGGACAGTGAAGATCCAAGATCAGGCTGCACGTTCTGTGCAGCCTGATCGTAATCAACACTGTCTGCAAAAGGTCTTTGAGTCGCGCTTAATAGCCTAGGAGTTAACTACTTACTACAGGAAAAGAGAAACTTCTTGTCACTGGTCTCTAACTAAGGCTTACAATCTATTTACTTTCAGAGTTACCTACAATGCGATGGCTCTAGTGACAAGGTTCATCATCATTTTGATCACAGTAATAGGATCTACCGCTGCCACGCACGCTTTCTTTGACCTTTTACGGGAGGCCGACTATGAAGTCAGCAGTGACCCGTCATTCCATCGGCGAGGAACATCTCGGCCAAATCCGTCCGACGAACTTCCGGTGAGCGGTTTAATAGAAAATCCAAGTACATTATTTGATCCACCAAAAGAAGATTTAAATCACGTTAAATTACGAAGAATGTTGGGAAAAGACTTTGATCCCGACTTTATGGGTATCGGGCGCCCTATTATCACAGTATTTCAGCCAAATGGGACTATTACAATCAAAAGACGTAAAGGCCGGCCGAAAGAGAGGCGCCCCAAATATATTGAGGACATTGGGAAACCAATACGTCATGGGAACCAGCTAAGACTTCCGGGTTTAAATGTAAACCGACGGACGAAGAGAAAAGTGAAAAAATACATTTGGAATTATACCCACTGTCCAGTTGTGTATGTTTGGAAAGATTTAGGAATTCGTTTTTGGCCACAGTGGATAAAAGAGGGCCATTGTTACAACGGACGTTCCTGTTCTATCCCGCCTGGGATGTCGTGTAAGGCTAACGGCCACGAAACAAGGACTATTTTTCGGTGGCACTGTCCACTGAATAAGAAAGGTCAAATAACCAAATGTCGGTGGATAAGAATCCAATATCCAATTATCACCAAGTGTTATTGTTCTTGTTAAGCAAGCCAAGGATAAGGTGATCTGTGTGTTGGATTAAGGTATTCATGCCAGATTTTACTTTTCAGCATAGACAGTTGAATAACCATTTAAAATTTGGAGCTCTGTTCAAATCCTCAAGCAGCCAAACCTGCGTGGATGTCAGGATCTGTTGCTTCCTGAAACGGGCAACTTTGAAAACATCTGTGTAAAAAGGGAGATTATTTAAGTCTAATACATGTACACGCAAACAAAAACATGTTGGCAAAAGCGTGGTCTGGCTGCTCGAGAAGACCAATGACTAGTTGTTGAACGCTTTACTAGACGACAACATTTTTGACTGGTCCAAACTGAAAGCATTTGCAGACGATAAGATCGTTAAAACACGGGGTTGATTAGTAAATGGTTAATCGGTTTATGTTTGTACTGTCCTTTGACGGACTGTTGAGTATTCACATCCGAATGTTTCTACTCTGTCGGAAAATTCCAGTCGTAATTTTCCATGTTAAATACGGGTTATTTGACTAAATAAGAAACAATTCTGGGGATTTTTTAGTGACTGCATTCGGGATCGTGGCCAGTGGTTTATTCAAAAGAATCTATGAACCGTTCTGTATGATAAATCTTAGAGTGTGACGCTAAGTGTGTGCTGCTTACGATGCTGAAACGCTTGTGTTGCTTCTCAGAGATGGAACACCGGACCACGTAATACCGTGACGATATGACTGTATTATTACCTCATTTTTGTTGTTAATTGTCTCTCAGTTTTCGATGATACATTCAGCCATTTTTGGACATCATTTTTGTAGACAGGTGTGTACAGAGAAGGACTCGGGCTTTGATTGAAGCCGTTTCCTAGGCATCGCGAAAAAAGGTTCATTTTCATTGTAAATTGTTTTGTGTTTTCCTCCTGAAATTGTTGTAATAAAGTAACAATCAGTTTGTGACTTTGTTTCGGTCAGTTTGTTATTGAGAAATAGCTTCACAAACTTCTTACATGAAACTATAGATCTGACATACAGATATTGGTAAATGTCCCATATTTCAGATATTAGCATGTACCACGCAATTCTTAACACGTACCCTAAAACCTTTTCAGCAGGCAATCTTTATTAACCCTTATCCTGCTAAATAAGTTAAATGAAACTTTCAAGCCGATAATAAAAATACAAATGATGCAATTTCAAATTTAATTTTTGGAGAAAAATATCTCCATATCAATCAGTGTAGATATGATATCAGACTGCACGTTTTGTGCAGTCTGATCTTAATCTACATCGTCTGCAAAAGGTCAGTGAGTCGCGCCTAGCAGCCTAAGGGTTACGAAAGCAACCGGAATTAAGCACGCATAATTATACTGTGTTTCCAGAAAAGGCAAATGTATTGAAATTTTCCTGTTATATACAAACTTCTGTCTTTTACAAGCATGTTTTGAGTCTCTCCATGTCCTCTATTCTTACGCAACTCTTTACCAAACGGCCTGCAAACGTTTTCAAATAAGGCGTCTTTCTTTGTGAAGAATTACAGGCTCCATAGACTCTCTAGGCTTTCTGTGGTGTGGCGTAGTGTCTCCGTGGTTGTGAGGTAGAGCGTCGGCCTCGTACTGAGAAGGTCCCGAGTTTGATACCAGGGAGCGGATGTCAACTTTGGCAACAAGGGTCCACACTGGCCCACACATTCGGTGCGAGTACTGGTGTAGTTTCCAAGAAGCAGAATCGAGAGGGATTAGTATAAGTTGCAAGAACTTGTTTCTCAATCGATATGAAATAAATACTTGTATGTTTAAACTTTTAGACTTTCTGTGCCAATATAATAGTGTCAACGTTGATTTCAGGGGCTGTATTCATCAACGAGTCGGAATACTTTTCAAATACCAAAATCCAAGACTAGCCAGCTGATTGGATGAAACAGAATACTTCACCTAATCAAACGGCTTGTCTTGGAATTTAGAATAAGAATTTTTTATGCGTGTTCAATACGATCGCAGATCGTCCTCATTACAATGATACTTTTGTTTCACCTGTAGCAAATAGAGTTTATTATTCGGCTTTTCATGGACAATGCAGATTCATAAACGTGATCCTAGCACTGATCGTTATTTGTCACTATAATTTTACCCTAAAACCGTTGAAACTGCGGTATTCGATCTTGTCCTCTTTTCTTAGATAAAGTTGTCTTCGTGTAAGTATTTCTGTATATACTGAGCAGCTGAAAATTTTAGACATACTCTTAGGTTCACCGAAACGCCAAGACTGCCGTGAAGTTGTCCAACTTTGTTCTCCTGGGGATCTTAGTGATTCGTGTAAAGAGGTCTGTCCTCATGAGTTTTATAAATAATTGAGCCATGCTCTCTGAAAGTGTGGGGGGGGAGGGGGCTAAATGCATCTGCAAAAGTTATCGACCGAGGTCAGCCTACGCATTCCGCGCAGGCTGACTTGGGACGAAACTTTTTGCTTTTGGTAAATTTTCTGCATGTCAAAAGAACAGTGTACCTAATGATACAATGGGTGTTATGGTTCCATAGCTTGCGTGGTGTCATGTATCACAGAGTTGCATTAAACCCCCTTTTGCAAAAGTATGACTCACTTATTTTACTATATCAAAGCCACACAGACATCGTCGGAGCTACACGTCAAACGGAGATCAACATTTCCGATTAAGTTAGAGACATACATCGAAATGTGACTTTTATCGTTTGATATACGCTCCCACTTCAATAAAATACAACAACTTGATTGTTAAAAACTGTTTCAAAATATGAATGGAAACACTCTTGAGTTTGTTTTACGAGCCGAAACAAACACACTTAACCGAAAATTAAATAATGAAAAGTTTTCGAAGTGTTGGTGTTGAATGCAGTCGTTTCCTTTTCTGAACGATATAGTTTTTTTTTTTTTTGTAATCAAATATATATATGAGCCATGCTCTGTGAAAAGGGGGCTTAATGCATCTTCGTAATGCATTATACGAAGCAAGGCAATCCATTTTGACAAACAACTGACTGAGTCATCATGAGATAGAATTGTCCTCTGGCATGCTGAAAATTCAAAGATAGCGAAGTGTTGGGAATGTCGACCTGCGCAGGCTGACACGAGTAGATACTTTTCGCAAACGCATTAAGCCCCTTCTCACAGAGCATGGCTCATGTGATAGTTATTGAGATTTTTGTGATTATATTTAAAAAAAAAAAAAAAAAAAAAAAAAAATGAGCCACGTTCTGGTAAAAAAGGGCTTAATGCATCTCCGTGATGCAGTATACCGTGCAAGTCATCACATAATTTTGGATCCATAAAATCCTTTTTTTTTCCAACAATTGACTAGATCTGGAGGTAGAATGGTCCT
This sequence comes from Tridacna gigas, assembly GCA_945859785.2. Lineage (NCBI taxonomy): Eukaryota > Metazoa > Mollusca > Bivalvia > Cardiida > Cardiidae > Tridacna > Tridacna gigas. The sequence continues at coordinate 28,834,290 of OX244030.2, forward strand.
TCGGCATGCAGAAAATTGACCAATAGCGAAAAGTTTCGGTCCGGGTCAGCCTGCACGGACCGCGCAGGCTGACCTGGGCCGATACTTTTTGCAGGTTTATTAAACCCTCTTTTCACAGAGCATGTCTCATTTATATTCATAATAATCTTGATCTGATTACTAATTGTAATGAGCCTTCATCAACAATGCATTAAAACGGCCTAACGCGAAATATACGTGTAGCCAGATTTCATATCACAAATAGATGCTAAAAAATAAACGATAGTCAAAATGGGCGTAGATTTTGGATGTGAAGCATCAAAGAATGTTTTCCTTCGTTTTTCTTACCGTATATCAAATGCTTTCAAAATCTATGTTCGTATCAATTTTTCATTTTCTAGTCGATTTAAGTGTAAATAGGGACTAAAAGCGTGGTACAGCGTCTTTATAGGAATGACAACTTCCACAGGATTAGCGTGCGAGTTTCCTCGCTTGAAACAAGAAGAAAAAAACACATTACCTATCCCACATTTTAATGAATCTGAAGTGAGATCAAATATTTGAACAATAATGATTTTCAGAGAAATCATCCCATGTTGTCGAATACTTTTCATGAACCCTCTACCACACAATCCCGGATTGACCCAGAGCAAGAAAGCTTTTGAAAACATTCTGGGAAAAGAAAAAAATGCTGGCAACCAGCATTTTCTCTTTTTCACACAATGTTTTCTAACCTTTCAGAAAGAAATCCAATCACCGAAGTCCAGTTTAATTTACCGTCTGCAAATGCTTTCAATTTGGACCAGTCTAAAATTTTGTCGGCTGATACATAGTTCACCCTCAACTAAACCACAGGCCTTTGAAGCACCATTGGTCTATCGCGGAACACTAAAATTTTCCATGGTCGATCATCGAACACTTTTGCTTATTGGTGCATCGCCTGTATATCACGGAATACTCAATTTTTCATTTACACCGTTACTATAAATAGCACATTGGTGATAAACTAAACTGGCAGCCTGTTATCGATCTTCGCATCAACGTCTATCGGACGGTTACGGGAGATACAACGGGCACCAGTTTAGTGATAAACTGGCAATCTCATTCGGCATACCTCGGGTGATCCGGTGATCAAATCCCTCGGCTGTATCACGTAGCTTGATATGCACCTACACGGTACATTTCGCACGTTTCCGGAAGCACACCGTTTTACTGTTATTGAAATTGTAAGGCTCCTCTTAAAAAAGAAAAGATGAGTCAATTTTCTATCGTTATCTTTCTAAGAATATTTCAGTCGGCAAACAGTTTGTACATTCAATTTTTAAGTGTGGTTTATCGATTCCGTTGGGGGCTTTCATCGACAGATCGATAGATGTGAATAACTCCATCGTGGTTGTTCATGTCGTTGCTAAGCGATTTACAGGAGCGCCGCCATGTTTAAGATCATGTGATTGGTAATTCAAAATGGAATCCGCCTTTATATGGACGAGGTTAGATGTAGGTACGGAATCGGCCGAGTTGTGACGAGTGCTGGCAGTCTGTTATCGATCTTCGTCTATCGGACGCTTACGGGAGATACAACGGGTACCAGTTTACATCGGTGACTGCATCTGTATATTTATAGTAACGGTGTCCTATGAGGAAAATTTCGTTATCCCGTGTTAGACCAATGGAGTTTCAGCGGCCTATGACTAAACGGAACTCGTTTTTACGACTTTGGTGCGGAAGACATTTTTCAACATTTTGGGAAAAGGAGAAAATACTGTCAGCTAGCCCATTATCTTTTCCCTCATTGCTTTATGCCCATATACAAAGAAATCTCATCAATTTTACCCAACCGTTAATTTGTCGTCGAAAATGCTTTAAAATTTGGGCGAGCTCAAGATTTTGAAGTCTAGTAAAAAGTAAAGTTCAGAACCTGTTAACTATGCGATAACAGAACAATAACCAATCCACTTCCAATTCGCCTCGATATACAACAATATGTTTCCCGCCACTTAAGTTTTATTAAACCCTTTAATTCTTTAACCCTTTACTACACAATCCTGGGTTTAAACGACCCTACAGAAAAAAAAGCCTTTTGAAAACATTGTGGGAAAAAGAGAAAATGCTGGTAACCAGCATTTTCTCATTTTCCCACAATATTTTCTAGCCTCTTAAAGATAAATCCAATCATTTGAACCGCTTTTAATATGTTGTCTGAAAATGTTTTCAGTTTGAGCAAGTCTAAAATTTTGTCATCCGGTGGAGAGTAAGGCGCCAAATAATGTAAAGTGGACTTCTTTCGACGACCAAAATACAAATCACTGAAACTCTACAAGAGTTTTACCCGAAAGGATGGTCTTAACAAGCGGACGGTACTAATCGAAGATCAGACTGCACGTTCTGTGCAGTCTGATCTTGATCTATAACGTCCGCAAAAGCCCGTGTTATCCCACATGGTGCTGAAATGATTAAACCATTGGACGTGACTGCAGACAAAAGAAGATGAGACCCTTTCTATCAACATGTCTTCTCTAATCCGTTACTTCATAACTGAAATTTATTTTAACATATCTTAAGCAAATGCTAAGACAGAATGCATGATGTATGATCCAACATTTTCAAACACGAAATAAGAAGGACGTTAGAAATGTTAGAAATAAAGATACACGCCCCCCCCCCCGCCCCAGACAAAATAAAAAATGCATGGTCAAAGTGGGAAAAATAATCATTTCGACAACTATTTGAATTATTTTGAAGAAATAGTTTATGGGAAATACACGATCAAACTTCAAAGGAAAAACTTTGAACGTTAAGAAATCACGAATACTATGTAACAAAGAGGTAAATGTTAGTTTTAAACGAATTTTCAATTTTTTCAATTCACTGTAATAAATATTTTTCCGTGGCGGAGGCATCAAACGATGGCTTAATGAGGGTAGGGGTTAAATTAATCAAATTCCACAGGGATTATCTCGACGGTCGCGAATCATTTATCTATCTAATTCAATAAATTAAATGAAGTTCACAGAATAACTCGATTCTTTTGTATTGAAACACGTTCGCCAGATTTCCAAACACGCTTACCCGTTATCGCACAGGCTATTATTTTAGGTATACCGAAAAATTTACAGGTGAATTGAAAGGAAAACCTTGGAAGGCAATAATCTTCTATCGATGGCATGGAAAACATTATGGGAAAAGGAGCAAATGCTTGTTACATGATGTCATGAGCTTTTCAAAATGGAGTACACGACAGGGGCGCCAAAAGTTGTATTTGTTCAAGATCGGGATAAACTCTTTTTGAATTAAACGGACTCTTTCCCCTTTTTTAAGTTTCTCTGAAGCTTCGACGATTCGTATGGGAATCGGGGCCCTAATGTTTAGGTCGAAGTTTTGGTGCACGACTGAAGATCGAAAAATTACCAAAACTTTTTTTACCTTATTGATTAGGGACTTGGTCTTCATATGAATGAGAATTTTTTTTTTTATGATTGTTTCTTGGAAAATAGATTGATTGTGTGGTTTTTAATGCCGTTTTCAAAATCATTTCAGTTATATCGCGGCGGCTAGTGCACCTATCCATGGGTTCCTAGAGTTTCCGTTACCAGTTCTTCGCACAATATTCTTCCCAAGCCACTGGCTGCTTTTCCATATAACCAACGACCAGTCCTGAGGGAGAAATGAATAGTGTCGCAATGACTATTATCAATCCTCCGAAAGAAATTAGCCGAGCTGGGGATTCATAGCAGCGCCCCCCTGTTCTCAAGTCTTGTATGCTGCCGAGAGCGCTACCGGGGCTCGGCTCTTGGAAAATAGAGCAGCAACAGTTCTCATGCAGTGTTCGCATGAGCTGTCAAAGCTGATGCTACATTTTTTGTTATTGCTGTTTTTGTAGGCTTCTCTCAGTTCGGTTATATCCCGGCGCCCAGTGTACCCACCCAGCCATATATGGCTTTTCTTTGACCCGGGGTCCATATTCACCAACCATTCTTAAGAACACTGGTTGATTGAAATTGCATTTATTTGTCCCCCCCCCCCGCCCGAAGGCTGTCAGTTATGTTACGTGGAATTGTGCAAGACACAGGACGACACCCATCCTAAGTTACGCTTGGTTCTTTAACGTGCTCGGTGTATAGCACCGTCACACGGAACCTCGGTTTAACGTCTCACCCGAAGCACTAACAGTAATTTTAGATGGCCTGCCGTATGGTTCGAGCCCACACCCTCAAGTGGCCCAAGACTTATGTCCTACAATCTACAGCTTCAGCTATTCGGACTGGTCCTTATGAACATTCTCACTCATATCTAAATTTGAAAGTAAGACAACTTCTAATTTGATAAACCAAGTGTTGTCAGAAGTTGTTTTACTTTCTAAATCTATAACTAGATCAAGAATGTTCATTAGAATGGTTGGTGAATACGGAACCAGATCTATGCAAAACATATATTTGGCTGTTTTCTATTGTGAACAGTCGGAACAGGATCAGCCATGAGCGGAAAATAAATCCTGTCACACTGACCGTCATCAGCCTTCGGGAGGATTTTGGAAAAAGTCATGATACCAGCTCACAACCTCTAGATAGCCATCCCTCTAGCCTAACTCAGTATCTAAAAAAGGGAATAAACTCTTGTCCTCTTTCATCAGAAATCAAGGAAAAAAATGGAAATAGATTGGCCATGTACTTAGAATGCACCCAAATACCATCCCAAGGGTACCTATGAGATGGACTCCGACAGGAAAGAGGAACAGAGGAAGACCCCAAGAAATTTGTAGACGTTCCATCGAGAAAGGAATCAAAAAACAGAAATTGGTCATGGGGTCAGGTACAGCAATGGGCCAAGAACAGATCAGAGTGGAAAGCTCTGGTAACAGCCTTATGTGCACCCCAGCACGAAAAGAATTAGGTAAGAAAAAAACATTGACCATCGTCAATCTTCAAGAGGATTTTGGCAAAGTCGTTACACTAGCTCACAACCTCTAGATAGCTATCTGCATTACCGTTTGAGTTTAAACCTTTACCACACAATCCAGAATTTTAAGAACCCCGAAGAAAAAGCTGTAGAAAACATTGTGGGAAAAGGAGAAAATGCTGGTAGCCAGCCTTTTCTTCTTTTCCCGTGACACTTTCTACCGTTTCCATCGAGAAATTCCATCATTTGAGCCATTTTAAGTTGTTTGTAATTGCTTTGATAATGGACAAGTGTAAAATTTTGTCGTCTGATACAGGGTTAAGGGACTGCCAATTCTAATTCTGATGACAACCACTGTAAAAAGGACAAAGGTAACAAAGTATGCCTTTTTTCTGTTTTATTTTTTGGATTGTTCATTCAAGAAGCATTTTTGCAATATACATCACTGATATTGATTGCATCAAAGTGATAACCTATTTATAAGCTATATTCCCTATTTACCAACAACAGTAAGAAATGTAACGCAGGCCAAAATTCAAATAGTTACCTTTCAAAACATTTACCAAACAATCCTATGTTTTAAAGACATCCAGGAAAAAAGGCTTTTAAAAACATTGTGGGAAAGGAGAAAATGCCGGCAATTCGCTATTTTTCGTTTTCCCACAATGTTTTTTTTTTTTTTTTTTATCTTTTCAAGGTTTTAACCTTTAAGCTGCTGAGCGCCACTCATTGACCTTTTGCAGACAGTGTAGATCAAGATCAGACTGCACAGTATGTGCAGTTTGATCTTGGATATATACTGTCCGACACGGAGATATTTTTCCCCAAAATACACTTTTGAAATAACAACATTTGGGTTTTTACTATCGGCTTGAAAGTTTTATTTCATTTATTTTGCAGGATAAGGGTTTTGAGGCATTTACTTCGTCGTCGGTAAATGTTTTCAATTTGGGCAAGTTTAAAAATTTGGCGTATGGTACAGGGTTACAAATATACCTAAGCATTGCTTATTTCAGTAAATTTTGAATATACATAAACTCCACAAACTGACCGATAACTCTGCAAGAAAAGCATCAATATATGCGATGAAATTACGGAATACACGCCCAAATTATTTTTAGAAATAACACCTTCAAAAAACAGTAGAGCCCCTTGAGGGCCTAAATCCCTCTACTGGCACTGATTTTTTTTTTTTTTTTTTAAGTATACGTTAAAATTCATGATGCAAAAAGGAAAAAGGCAAACAAAAAAGGGGGGGTTGCAACTGGACTTGAACCCACTAAGACAGCACACGTAGGCATAGTGAATTGAACAAATACTGGTAGTGAAAAAAAAAAAAAAAATGAAGTACAATTTCTCAGAACCAACTGTTTAGAATCAATCCACATCTGACAGATACTCATTGTACTCATTGTTTTAAACAACTCCTGCAAGTTTTAAAGAAATGTGACTAATAATGTGGACTGTGTTGAGTAAACAATACTAAACTGATCACTAGATTTTCTTCATTCTAAATAGAGTTCAATCCCTTGATGATACAAATAATCTTTGCAAGTTTAAAAAAAAGAAATGAATAAAAAATGCGACTTAATTGCATCAACAAGAAATGTAAATTTTCAACTTTAAATGGCTCCCTTTCCCAAACTGATTGTCAGTTTTTTTTTCAAAATCAATAGACTTCAAGCTATTGATGAGGTCAACAAACTGTGCAAGTTTCACAATAATCCGACCATAAATGCAGACTTTATTGCGTAAACAAAAAATTGAAATTTGAACTTTAAATGGCTACTCTTCCCACACTGATAGTCAGATTTTTTTCAAAATCAATAGGATTCAAGCTACTGATGAGATAAACAAGCTGTGCAAGTTTCATGTAAATCCGACCACAAATGAAGACTTTGTCATGCAAACAAGAAATTGAAATTTTGAAAATAAAAAAAAAAACCCTTAATTTGAAAAAAAAAAAAAAAAAAAACTTTAAATTGGAGGTAAAAAACTTTAAATTGCTACTTTTCACACACTGATTGTCAGATTTTTTTTCAAAATCAATAGAGTTCAAGCTATTGATGAGATAAACAAACTGTGCAGGTTTCACGAAAATCGGACCACAAATGTAGACTTTATCACATAAACAAGAAAAAGATAAACGGACAGACTGAAAGACAGATGGACGGACAACGGAAACCATGCCATGACATAAGCTCAGCAGGCTTACAGCCAGTAGAGCTAAAAATCAATAGGGTTCAAGCTATTGATAATATAAAGCAATTGTGCAAGTTTCATGAAAATTCGACCACAAATGCAAAGTCGTTATTGTGTAAACAAGAAATGTAAATTTTTAAATTTAAATGGCTACTTTCCCATACTGATTGTAAAATCAATAGGGTAAAAGCTGTTGATGATACATAGCAACTCTGCAAGTTTCATGAAAATCAAAAAAAAAAAAAAAAAAACCAAATGCTGACTTTATCACGTAAACAAGAAATTAAAATTTTGAACTTTAAATGGCTACTCTTCCCACACTGATTGTCAGATTTTTTTCAAAATCAATAGAGTTCCAGCTATTGATTAGATAAACAAACTGTGCAAGTTTCACAAAAATCCGACCACAAATGTGGACTTTATCGCATAGGGAAGAAACTGAAATTTTGAACTTTAAACGGCTACTTTTCCCACACTGGTTGTCAGATTTTTTTCAAAATCAATAGGGTTCAAGCTATTGACAAGATAAAGCAACTGTGCAAGTTTCACGAAAATCCGACCACAAATGCAGACTTTATTGCGTGAACAAGAAATTGAAATTTTGAACTTTAAATGGCTACTTTTTGCACACTGATTGTCACATCTTTTTCCAAATCAATAGGGTTCAAGCTATTGATGAGATAAACAAACTGTGCAAGTTTCACGGAAATCGCATAATCAAGAAAAAAACTAACGGACGGAAAGACAGACGGACGGAGGGACAGAGGGACGATGGAAATCATGCCATGACATAAGCTCTGCTGGCTTACAGCCAGTAGAGCTAAAAACTAGTAGAGCTAAAAACTAAGACATTGCTTCCTGAAGATGACTTTTGAGCCCTGAAGTAACCTAGCTTTTGAAAACATTGTGGGAAAAAGAAAGAATTGCTCAAAACAAACTATTTTTTCCTTTTAAAACAATATACAGTACATTTACATGTGTTACATGCATTCATTTGGTAACATTTTCCAATAGAAAAAAAAATTTTTTTTTAATCTTGACAGCAAATTAAATGTGGCGAGAACGATGGAATTTGTCTTTGAAAGGGTAGGAAACATTGTGGGGAAAGGAGCTAGTTTCTACTTATTTATCCTTTACCCACAATGATTTCGAACATCTTTTTCCTCAGTGTCATAAAAATACAGGGTCGTTATTGTATAGGGTTAAACCTTACTTCACGATGACTATCACAAATGCAGTGTCCCCTTAAATAGCCACCCAAAGTAAACAGTTGGGTGTTTAAATGCATCTAAATTTAAATCCTACCATTTAAAAGTAAGGAAATCATTGTGAAGATGAGGATCTGTTATTGTGCTGGCAGTTCAAGTGTAAGTCCATACTTTTAAATGGTATGATTTACACTTAATTGCATTTTACTACCCCATGCTTTACTTTTTGGCCACTACTGAGTCTTTAAGTACGAAAATACAGTAATTACATGTAATCCTTATCCCACGACCTACAAATAGAAGCAACACATAAAACAATCAACAATGATATTAAAGCAAATAAGTGTAAAGCTGTGTCCATATTCAGCCATTTAAAAATAGGGTCCATATTACTGTCAACTCAAATACAGTTCAAACATTTTTCTATCTGCATTTTTTGCCCAGGAAAATCAATAGGCAAACTCTCCAATAGGTGCCCATCAGTTTTTTTGTCACTAGATGAGTGTGTATTTATCCTTTGGAGTGCCAAATAAACCCAATAGGCATTTTCAATCTTGAAGTCAGACCGAAGTAATAGCAATTTCTAGCTTGCTCATGATTGTCATAGCAAAGTCAAGGGCCTTGATCAAAAATAATACTGTACTTCTGTGCTGTCTGATCTTGACTTTCAATGGCTGCATCAGCAACTGAAGTTGAGAAAGCTGCTTTGAGAGTTGACTTATAACTTCCAACAACTTTTGAAGCTTTTGCAGACAGTCTAGATTAATCCTTGTCCTGCTAAATACATGTAAGTTAAATAAATCTTTCAAGCCGATAGTAAAAAGCCAAATGTCATTCAAACTTATCATTTGGAGAAAAATATCTCCTTATTGGACAGTGAGGATCAAAGATCAGATGGCATGTTCTGTGCTGTCTGATCTTGATCTACACTATCTGCAAATGGTCAGTGAGTTTCGCTTAGCAGCTGAAGGGTTAAGATCAGATTGCATCAAACGCCAAATGGAAAAAAGAGCAATTACAGTATATGTTACAAAACCAACTGCTCCTTTTCTCACAATGATTTCCAAAGCTACCAACAGTAATGGAAATTAGATAACTTCAATCAGCATTTCAAGTATTAAAACAAGACGTGTTGGAATGTTTTGAAGCATACAACAAAATCAAAAGCTGCAATCAAGGAATGTGACAAATTTACTTATTTGTACTACCCAAAATGTTTTTCCACTGGAGTAACATAATCTATGAAAGTGAAATGGCATAACAATATTTCAGAGTATATGACATTTATAGCCAGTACACTACTGCATACTGGAAAGTACATGTAAAACACATACAAACATGGCTACAACATGCAGACAGTCGATATAGATATGGCACCAAAGACATTTTAAGTTTAATCTTTCACTCCTTACGAAATGACAAAATTTTAGACTTGTCCAAACTGAAAGCATTTGCAGACAAAAAATTAAACATGGCTCAAATAATGGAATTTGTTTTTTGAATGAGTAAAAAACATTGTGGGAAAATGAGAGAATGATAGTTGAAATCATTCTCTCCTTTTCCCATACTGTTTTCAAAAGCTGGATTGTTAAAACATATGATTGTTTGGTTAGAGGTTAAAACAATGAGCACCTTTAGTTTACCGAAAGACAAATTTAGACTCATCTATATGCATTTGCAGATGACAAACTGAATGTGCGTTCAAACCATGAAAAGAAAATCTTTGAAAAATAAACAATGCCAGCATTTATTCCTTTTCCAACATTTGTTGTCAAAATCTGTATTTCTGAGAGTTGTAAAAATACTAGATCACCTGGTGAAGGGTTAAAGCACCAATCGTAACTTGTGGACATCATAGATCAGGATCAGGATGCATGGAACTTGCAACCTTATCTTAGATCTACAACAGCTGACATTTTACAAGATTTTCTGGCCAAAGAAGCCTTTAAGCTGCTACGAATGGCTTTGTTTGACCCTTTACCACACAATCCAGACTTTTAACGACCCTGAGAAAGAATCTGTTTGAAAACATAGTGGGAAAAGGAGAAAATACTGGTCTCCAGCATTTTCTTCCTTTTCCCACAATGCATTCTACCTATTCAAAAACAAATGCTATCATATGAAAAATATTTGAATTCTCATCTGTAAATTCCTTTGATATGGATGAGTATAAAATTTTGCCAAGTGGTAACAAAATAAACGTGTCTGCCTCATTTATTTAAAGGGGGCTATTCAGATTTTCATAATCTCATCAAACCTTAAAAATGATTCATCAATGACTTAAGAAACCTAATCGCTAGTAAATCATCAGTTAATGGAAAGATTAAAGTAAGAAAAAAATCATTTAAATGGTATTTCCCCAAATGGGCTAAATCACCTCCTAAGGTATTTTCAGATTTTGCACAAGAGTTTTGCAAAGACTTATGGGAATTTGACAGGATCAATAACACTTACTGATTATGTTAATTCATATTCAAATCATTGTGATGACATCATATTTAACCTCATCAAAATAGAGTTGCAAATAGCAAAATGACTGTCCCGTTATCTGAATGCCCCAAATTGCACCTTTTTGCTGACTGTAAGCGTATAGTTTCTATAATTATTGCAAAGAAAAATATCAGCAGCAGCATTTATTTGTAAATTACAAGGAAACTTGATTTGGGGCATAAAATCTAAATAGGCCCCTTTAACACCCTATAGATTATTATAATGACTATAATGAGTTCGTATCACAGCAATAGTTGATAGCATCAAGTAAGACAATTGGTTATTGTTAAGATCTCTAATCAATATAAGGTAAAATATCTGAAAAAACTAACAGAATAGAAATACAAGAAAGAAGCTGATGTTCATCATAAATAGTAGCTTCTCTGTACTTGATAAGTTTAAAGCTGAGTATTTAAGCATGAATCAAAGATTTGTTGAATCAATATTTATTTAACTCTTTACCAAACAAAAACAAAAAAAATTGCCTGGTTCATATTAAATGCATTTTGCATATAGCAAATTAAATAAGGCCTACATGAAGAAATTCTTCTTTAAAGGGCTGGAAAACACTGTGGGAAAAGGAGGAATTCCTGGATATCAGCATTTTCTCCTTTTCGCATAATGTTTTACAAAGCTATATTCTTTTTGGTCGTTCAAACATGGAACTGTTTGGTAAAGGGTTAAGACTTTCAGAGAACAACATCACGGACAAAATAAAAAATCATGAAAAAAAAAAAAAGATATGACACACATTATATACTGGAATGTATTTGCAGTATATCACATTTTGCAGCTATACACAGGCATCTTACTCTAAAAATACAACTTTTCACTCACCTATCAGCTCCAGGAAACAAAAGCACAGCATGTCAGTGCCAATGCTTGGCTGCAGTTGCTTTTAGAAATGGATTGATATTCAGTGAAAATTCTGAGTCAAAAAAGAGGCATTACTGCGTCAAAAATATTTTGATGGTTACCTCCCGCACTGGTATGGATTCCCCTTCTGATAGTTAAAAGAAGTCCAAGTTTGAAGTAAGTATCTTCAGTAACAACAGAGATGTTATAAAATGTCAGAGTTTTTGCAGGACAACCATAATGCAGACAATGACAAGGCTATGACAATACCTCGATATTTTCTTCGAAAACAGCTGACCTAAAAAAGTAGGTACAGGAGCAACTGCTCGTAAGAGGTAATTGCTCCTTTTCCAACAACAATTTCTGTAAAGTTTACTGTAATGGTAACCACCAGTTTCTCCTTTCTTCACATTTTTTCTATTTTTTCCAAAAATCAAAGATCACATGAGCCATTTTTCATTTGTCTTCCGCAAAACAATGAAAGAGTCCAAAATTTTGTTGTCTGATAAACAGTTTGATGTTTACTCTTTGTATTTATTTTTATAGTTTAGTTAGGTACTTAGAATAGCCTGTGAGGTAATGCATTAACTCTTTACCACACCAAAGTAGTATTTTAGACTGGTCCAATTAGAAAACAAATTGAATGTGGTTAAAATGATTGGATTTGTTTCTGGAAGGTCAGCAAACATTGTGGGAAAAGGAGAAAAAGCTGGTTACCAGCATTTTCTCCTTTTCCCCAAAAATTATCAAAAGTCTAATTTCACAGGGTTGTTAAAACTTGGGATTGTGTGGTAATGGGTTAATCACCTCACTAAAGACAATTTTTGAAAACTACTTACAAGCACAAGTATAGGCCAGACAAAGGACTTGAGGGAACAGAAACTGTCTACTTTGAATGATATGGAAAACATTGTGGGAAAAGAGGCAACTGTATAAAACAGGCCAATGCTCCTTTTCCAACAAAATGAATGTGTACAGTAGTGTAAAAAGTTGTATTAATTTCTTTGCACTGAAAAGGGATAACCCTTTACCAAACAAACCCCTATCACAACGACCCTGAGAAAGAAGCCTTTTGAAAACACTGTGGAAGAAAAAGAAAATGCTGGTAACTGTAACCCGCATTTTCTCCTTTTACCCCAATGTTTCATAACCTTTTCAATTCAATGATTTGAGCTATATTTAATTTGTAAACTGTAAATGCTTCTTATTCGGGAAAGGTTGTCTAGTACAGAGTTAAATAGAAATTAGACATATTTAATTAACCCTTTACCACACAATCCTGACTTTTAACAACCCTGGAACAGAAGCCTTTAGAAAACATTGTGGGAAAAGGAGAAAATGCTGGGAACCAGCATTTTCTCCTTTTCCCACAATGTTTTCTATCCTATCAAGGACAAACTTAGTCATTTAGGCCCCCTTTGATTTGTCGTCTGCAAATCCTTTCAACTTGGACCAGTCTAAGATTTTGTCATTTGGTAAAGAGTTAAACATGTATACCATTCCAGGCTAACATTACGATAAATGGACAGTGTGTCTGTATATATACTTATATATAGATACAAAATATTCTTATTTACATGAATCACCGACTATACATTTGAGTCCTACTAATTTACAATAACACTACTCTCCAAAATTTGTTTGACAATTCAAGTTATATATCTTTGTAATCCCACCTCAACAAGTGATTTATTTTCAAAATAATAGATCTTCCAAAATCAGTCAGATATTATGATTTAATCATTGCCATTGTTTTACTTTAACCCTTAACAATCCTGAGTTTTAACAACCCTGAGAAAGAGGGCTTTTGAAAACATTGTGGGAAAAGGAGAAAATGCCAGTTACCTTTCCTCACAATGTTTTCAAAAGCTGTTTACTTCAAGGTCATCAAAAGTCAGGATTGTGTGGTACAGGGTAAAAAGACCTAACTATTGCAACTTTCAAAGCTTTTTTTTAAATAAAATACTCAATAGGGTAAATACAAAGATTAGAAACATATTTTCTGCAGTCTAATCTTGATCTACTCTTTTGTCAAAACATCTTCTGTTTCAGGCTGAAATTCTGATAGTTAGCATTTTGACCAAGTATATTTTTCACACACACACACAAAAAAAAAACAAAGACCCATAATCACATAGAACATGACTTGTTTTACAGATTCTTTACTTTTCAAATACTTATCTCAGCTAATAGAACTCTTCCAGTTAATTCTTTACCAAACGTCAAAATTTTGGACTGGTCCAAATTGAAAGCATCTGCACATTAAGTGTGGCTCAAAACTTGAGGTTTGTTTTGGGAAGGGTAGAAAACATTGTGGTTACCAGCATTTTCTCCTTTTCCAACAATGTTTTCAAAAGGCCTTTTCTTCAGGGTTGTTAAAAGTCGGGTTAAAAGTTAAAAGTTGGGATTGTGTGGTACAGGGTTTAAGGAGCATTTAGCCCTACTTCCAGGACCATGCATACACAAAACTCAATCACACCATATATGAAGTACAAGGTAACACAGCCATCTGTACTAACTGGGGCACATTTCATTGTGATGGAGTCTCTGGTAGGTATATTTACTAAATTTTATAACAGATCAAATTCAAAGCATTTGCAGACGACAAAATAACATTACTAAAATGATGTTTTTTTGACTTTGATAAAGTAGAAAACATTGTGGGTAAAGGAGAAAATGCTGGTTACCAGCATTTTCTCCCTTTCCCACAATGTTTTCAAAAGGCTTTCTTCTAAGGGTCGTTAAAAGTCGGGATTGGGTGGTAAATTGTAGTCAACAATTTGGGTAAATTACGGACACCATTTAGATTCCAATAATATGTTGCCATCAAGCAGGACTTGTTCATTTTCTAACCATATACGTACAATAGTGCTCTAAGAGAGATAACTCTATCAGACTGGCAATAATGAGTATTCTACACACCTTGGAGTTTTTCTATATTTAACAAGCATTACATACATGTACATATTCATAATTCATTTTGTAACATTAACAATTTACCACACAATCCTGAGTTTTAACTACCCTAACATGATGTGCTTTTGAAAATATAGTAGGAATAGGAGAAAATGCTGGTAACCAGCATTTTCTCCTTTTCCTACCATGTTTTCTACCCCATCCAAAACAAATTCCGTCATTGAAGCTACATCTAAATTGTCGTCTGCAAATGCTTTCAATTTGGACCAGTCTAAAATTCTGTTCGGTAAAGAGTTAAATCTGGGGTCATATCCATCTACAACCCAAAAAATATTGTTCTAATTTTCGTTGAAGTGGATTTTAAATTCAGCCCATATACTACTTTACTGGAAGACTTGACAATACAAAGTATAACTCCTTTCTATCACAGAACTATTTTTCACAATTTTCAAGAAAAGAATTATAGAGAATAATGTTACAAATGGAGAATTTAATTCTGATGAAACTACAATACTCATACTGCTCATAACTTGGCAAACATTTTCTGCTTTTTACATCATTCCGTATTTGCATGCATTAAGGCTCAGAAATTACTTCTTTCACCATAATGTTTCAAAAGAATCAGCTATACGGATAATTTGCTCCATGAAAACAATTTCTCCCTTTGCCAACATATTTAAAAAGTGGTCAATTGCAAGATAAAAAACATGGCCTGCAGATGGCATAATGTCTAATCAGCAAATAGCATTTTTGCAAGATATGAAAAGAATATTTCTATTACAGATGTATTATCAAACCCACACAAACTTACAATTTATCCAAACAAGCATGCATAGGTTCGGTAAATGGGACCGGGACAATTAATTGTGGATAACTCTATAAAGTCTGCACTAAAAAAATCAAATCCCATCAACTGGCTGTTGTAGTGTGTCTGTAATTCGTATTCAACAAACTCTGAGTATCTGCGTCATCAGCGGCTGTAAATTCCGTGTCCCATTCAAGTTCCACAGATAAGGATGGACTATCTCTTGACTCCTGCTGTGCTAAATATGACAAATCTTCTTCAGTGGATGACCTGTCCTTTTTCACTGGAATAATGCCCACATCTGTAAGTAAAAAAAACCCCAGAGCTCCAGAGAGAGGGAGTGGTTTCGATTTCAAAATTGAAAATATTAGTTATTCTCCACTAAACTCTACTTTATGGGCACTCATTAGAATCGTCTCATTGAGACAATTCTAATGAGTACCCACAACATAGGGTTTGGAAGAGAAATAATGGGAAATAATGGATTTAGAATAACATCACACCCTCTTATCTGGAGCTCTGTTATAAGTTTTTTTTTGTTTGTCCATCCTGCATCAGACCATCGCTAGAAAGCATTGTGGCAAAATGAGAAGTGGCTTTCAAGGCACTGTAGTCTTGGCCTTATAATGGCAAAACCATGAAGGACAAGTAAGCTGCTTCTGTAATATCCCTTTAGCAAACAATCCTGAATTTTAAGTAAGAAGCCTTTAGAAAACATTGTGGGAAAAGGAGAAAATGCTGGTAAACAGCATTTTCTCCTTTTCCTACAATGTTTTTTAATCTTTTCAGAGAACTTAAGCTCATTTGTAATAATTTTGAATTTGTCGTCTGCAGATGTTTTGAATTTGAGAGAGTAAAAAATTTGCTGTGTGGGAAAGGTTTAACCCTTTACCAAACGACAAAATTTTGGATCAGACAAAATGAAAGCAATTGCAGACAATAAATTTTATGTGGCTCAAATGATGTGTTCTTTCTTTGATATGGTAGAAAACATTGTGGAAAAAGGATAAATTACTGGTTACCATAATGTTTTCAAAAGCCTTCTTTTTCAGGGTTGTTAAAACTGGGGATTGTGTGAAAGAAGTACTACTGACTGTATTCTAAATGCCACATTAACTCAGTGCTCAAAATACTGGCAAGATGTGATAGTCCCAAACCCATTATCACACGATTCCTAGTGAAGAAGATCCTTGGGATAAAGACTACTGAAATATTTTGGGAAAAGGGAAAAAAATGCTGGTAATCAGCATTTTCTCATTTTCCCATGATGATTTCTACTCTATAAAATGTAAATTTTATCTTTAAAGCCACACATGCATTTAATTTGTTGCATACAATGTCTTTCAAGATCCAAAAGTCCATAATTTCATTGTGCAGTGCTCATGGTGAGCAATTTTTCCATTTGTCACATTATTTCTGTGACATCTTCATCAAGATGTCATTTATCCACATAAACATTTTTTAAAACTTTTGATACTTTGTAGGTCTGTTCATAACAGCATCGGGATATCCTTGGTCTGATTCCCACTGTCAGTGCCTCATATGTGGGTATGTCCATAGGCAAGGAACTGTAGAGCTCAAGCCTAAGATCTGCTACAAGCAAAGGAAGATGTAAAAGAGCTGTTGCCCTGTTATAACTACGAGGGTCACCCAGTAAATACATGTAGTGAGATATTTTTTGACTGGATGCAAGTAGAGTCATGAAACTTCACATAATTTAAGTTCAACCCATTCCCCGTAAGTGCACAGGAAACTCATGTTCAAGCAAAAAGAAATTTTGTTAACATGTAAGCATGTTTGATCATATTTTAAAAATTAATCAGTTCTCACTATTCATCAGATGACCCTCATAAATAACTGTTGAAAGGAGCGTAAACCCTATTCAAACCAACAACTCAAATAAACTCATGCTTCAAAGTCTACCTTCATCATGGTCCCACTCTAATTCCACAGAAGTTGACCCCTCTGTATGAGATCTGTCTCTCGTAAACTGAGTCGGTGTTGAAGAACTATTTGTACTTCTGCCATCATTTGACTCTGTGAAGATCAAAAACAAAAATTTAGACTGAAAACCATTTCAACTTTAAAAAAGCGTGATATATCTCTTACATTTAACCCTTTACCACACAATCCTGAGTCTTCATGACCCTGAGGGAGAATGCTCTAGTAAAACATTGTGGGAAAAAGAGAAAATGCTGGTTACCAGCATTTTCTCCTTTTCCCACAATGTTTTCTACCCTATCACAGAACTGCAGCTCCTTTGTAGTACTTACTTGTCATCTGCAATTACTTTCAGTTTGGAAGAACCAGCAACTTGTTGTTTTGGAATGTGTTAATTCATAGCCTGCTAAAATATATATGCAACAAGTGACCACAAAATCTTCCTTAACTTTGTGGTGAACAGATGGCAACATTATGCACTCCTCGGCATTCAAAGCTATTGCATACAAATATTTCAGCATTACTCAAATGATTAGATTTATCTCAGAAAGAATAAAAAAGCATTGGGGGAAAAGGAGAAAAGACATGTATGAGTAAGTTGTCAACACAATATGAAATACTGTTGAAAAAGGTTGACAACAACATGCAAACAAAGGTATGAAGGTTAACTTTTAGGCAAATGAAAAAATTTTACGCTTGTCAAAACTGAAAGTGTTTGCCGACGACCAATCAAATGTGGCTAAATGACTATATTTTTCTGTTAAAGGGTAGAAAACATTGTAGGAATAGGAGAAAATGCTGGTTATCAGCATTTTTTTCATTTCCCACAATGTTTTCAAAAGTCTCCTCCATAGTCACAACTCAGGATTGTGTGGTAAAGGGTTATTATTGATGTGTGGAGACATATGAATAAACCACATATTTCATGTGTCAGCACGTAAAAACTATCAATTGCATCTATCTGCTTGTTAGACTTCAGACAAATGAGAACTAGACTAGTCACAAAATGTAACTTAACCCTTTACAACACAATACTGAGTTTTTACGACTGTAGCAAAGAAGCCTTTTAAAAACGTCCTGGGAAAAGGAGACCAGCATTTTCTCCTTTTCCCAGTATATTTTCTACCCTTCCCTAGAGCACTTTCAGTTTTTGAGTCTCATTTACTCTGCTGTCTGAAAATGCTTCAATTTGGACAAGTCCAAAATTTTGTCTTTTGGTAAGGAGTTAACACTTAGAGGGCAAAATAAACCCATCTGGCATTTTCATTCTTGATATTAGACGCTAACAATAGCATTTTCAAGGTTGCTCTTGCCCAGAATTTCTCAAAGAAGCATACAGTGTAGATCAAGGATCAGACTGCATGTTTTGTGTAGTCTGATCTTGATCTACACTGGCTGCAAAGGCAACTTGAGGTGAAAGGTGCTTCAAGGATTAACTCTTTACCACACAATCTCGACTTTTAACAACCCTACAAAGGAAGGCTTTTGAAAACATTGTGGGAAAAGGAGAAAATGCTGGTAACCAGCATTTTTTCCTTTTCCCACAATGTTTTGTACCCTATCAAAGAGAAAAATCCTCATTTTAACAACATTTAATTTGTCGTCTGCAAACACTTTCAATTTGGTTGGCCCTAAAATTTTGTCATGTGGTAAAGAGTTAAAACACTTCAAAATTCTCAGTTAAACTTGATACGATATTCAAACAAAATATACATCATTTGTTCGAATAGGTTTTAAGATTAAAGGGAGATAATTGTTCATTCCTTAACATCAGATCCCATGAAATTTCCAGCACATCTAAAGGTTGACTGACATATGAATGGATCAATCAATTTACGAATGGATCAATCAATATGTGGATGGACTGATTGATATATCAGTTTTTCAATTGTGTGGTGTCCATGGTTGTGAGGTAGAGTGTCAGCCTCGTAACCATAAGGTCCTGAGTTTGATACTCCTGAGCGGATGTCAACTTTGGGATTATTCATTGGCCCACACATTTGGCGCAAGTACTGGTGTAGTTCCCAGGAAGCAGAATCAAGAGAGATTAGTATAAGTGTAAGAACTTGTTTATCAATTGACGTAAATTAAATATGTTTAAAACTAAACCTGATTGATATGAGGATAGGTCAATATATGGAATGACAAAAGAAGGGACAGACAAATGGAAGGCTAGATAAATGGATGCACAGGATGATTCAAGTAAAACATTTGTTTTGCAAGGATGTAATGAGTAGGGGTATAGCTAGCCCAAAATAAAATATTCCCAAAAGTAATATAAGAGGTATTATCCGAGGCACAAAGTGCTGAGAGGAGGGAGGGGGATTTCCCAAGTGGGTCTGGACGGCCTCCTCCAGAAAATTTTTGAACTGTAGAAGCTATTTGGTGGCCTCTGGTGATGAATTTCTGCAAAATTATCTTTCTTTCTCTCTTTGTAAAGTGTACTCATCTGTACTTTTGCCTACAGGTAGCTACACCTGTGATGAGGAATGCCTAATGAAATAGTGAAACAGCAGTTCTTAAAAAATCGGGACTGATTTTTCACTCTTTAACCTACATCTCTATCATAACTTGGATCAATCTTTTACCAAACAATCCCAGGTTTTAACAACCCTGAGAGAGAAAGCTTTTGAAAACACTGTTGGTAAAGGAGAAAATCCAGGTAGGCAGTACTTTCTCCTTTTCCAACAACGGTTTCTATCGATCCTTTTAACAACAAATTCCTATATTTAATTTGGCAACATTTAATTTGTATTCTGAAAAATTAATGCTTTTATTTTGGGCAAGTGTAAAACTATATCATCTAGTATAGGACTAATGCACATATAAAAAAAAAACTATTGTTTGCTTATATACTTCATTGCAATCTGCAGATGATATTTTTCTTTCATCTTTCAATTCTTGCATATGGAAACATTGCAGCAAAAGGATAAACTTCATACAATAAGGAATAATCTTCTTGAGGTGCGATACTTGAACATGAGCCATGCTCTGGCAAAAGGGGGCTGAAAACATCTTTGTGATGCATTGCACCAAGCAAGACATTACATGACCTGGGATCCATAAAACCAATTTTTTCAAACAACTGACTGAAGCATGAGGTAGACTGGTCCTTGGCAACACAGAAAATTTACCAACAGTAAAAATTTCTGCCCAGGTCAGCCTACATGGATTGCACAGGTGGGTCAATACTTTTTTTGCAAATGCATTCAGCCCCCTTCTCAGAGTATGGTTCACATGTATTGAGCCTTTATTCATGTTACTTTTCCATTATTTTTTTTTTTGAATTGCTAAATTTGTCTGCAAAAAACTGAATGAAAAAGGTACTGAGACAATTAAGAATTTACAATAAATGTTCAAACCTTTCCTGAGATGGGCTGTAGCTTTTAGAGAGCGGGCTCTCACACTTTCCAGGAACATTTCAAAGTCATCCTCACCTCCAGCACTGAAAAACAAAAAGTCATAATTAACTATATAATAGCAAACTTCAAAACCTTTAAAAAGGAAAGGAATTTAAACAAACCTTAACTCTTTACCACACAATCCTGTTTTTGAACGACTAACTCTTTACCAGATAAGAAATTTTTAGACTAGTCCAAATTAAAAGCATTTATAGATGACAAAATAAATGTGTCTCAAAAGATGAGATCTGTCTTTCAGTGAGCAGAAAAAATTGTGGGAAAAGGAGAAAATGCTTGTTACCAGCATTTTCTCCATTTCCCACAATGTTTTCAAAATCGCTCTACCTCAGGGTCATAAAAAGTTGGTGTGGTAAAGGGTAAAAAAAGGTAACCAGCATTTTCTCCTTTACCCACACTGTTTTCTACCCTTTCAAAGACAGTTTCCGGGCTTTGAGCCACATTCAATTTGTTGTCTGCAAATCTTTTCAATTTGGATAAGTAAAAAGATTTTGTCATTTGGTAAAGAGTTAAAACATCTTTTCACAAACAATCACAAAACCTGGAAAACACTGTCACAAATGAAGAAATAAAGCAGGGAAACTTGTCACAAATTATTAAATATAAGTTGGAAGGCACTGTTACAAGTGAGGAAATTGCTGTTAGGGTTTTTTCTACGTCTGTATGTGATCTTGAGGACTCGGAAAAAAGGTGTTTTAACTCTTTACCAAACAACAAAATTTTGGACTATACCAAATTCAAAGCATTTTGCAGACAACAAATTAAATGTAGCTCCAATGATGATTTCTGTCTGATAGGGTAGAAAACACTGTGGGAAAAGGAGAAAATGCTGGTTACCAGCATTTTCTCCTTTTCCCACAATGTTTTCAAAAGGCTTCTTCCTCAGGCATTCCTAAATCACAAAATCATATGGTAAGGATTATGCAACGGCTAGACAAACTCACAATCTATTGATTGACGCATGATGGGATGCATATGAAATCAGTGTGAAAGTGGATAGATAGACAATCTGCTAGTGCTTCCAATTTACAGACAGGGAATTAGATTTGTCTCTGTATTGATGCTTGTGATGCTTCTGCCAAACAATCAGATATCAAGACAATAACTTGTCAGAAAAGTTATTAACACTTAAGCTGCTGAATAAATGAAACGCAAATTTCTGCTCAATCCTAAAAGCCCAAACGTTGCGGTTTCAAAGTTGATTTCACCGGAAAGGAAATACCGTATCGGACAGTGTAGATCAAAGATCAGACTGCACGTTCTGTGCAGTCTGATCATGATCTACACTGCCCGCAAAAGGTCAGTGGGTCGCGATTAGCAGCTTAAGGGTTAAATACTTATAGCAATCGTTGCTAGGAAGTATCTACAGAACTTGTCATCGTAAAGTGTTTAGAAAATTTGACATTGTACAGCACTTACAGAATTCGTCTAGCATGACCAAGGTTTTAAAAAATGTCTAAATATTATCCGCTGTTTCATTATGTGATTGAGGTAATTTGTACTTAGTTGTACTGATACAAGAACATGTATGAAAACTTTGTGACAAAAGATGAAATTGCTCATTACAAGCTACAATGTATTTATTTCTTTTTCTCCTATTTTGCAAATGGTCTAATTCAAAATGAA
Organism: Tridacna gigas; assembly: GCA_945859785.2. Classification (NCBI taxonomy): domain Eukaryota; kingdom Metazoa; phylum Mollusca; class Bivalvia; order Cardiida; family Cardiidae; genus Tridacna; species Tridacna gigas. The sequence continues at coordinate 28,856,627 of OX244030.2, forward strand.
AAAGAGGCCTGCAGGCACTAATCTTTAACCCTTTACCAAATGACAAAATGTTGGACTGGACCAAATTGAAAGCATCTGCAGATGACAAATATCGCTAAAATGGTAATTTCTATCTTTCAAAGGGTCAAAAACAAAGTGGGAAAAGAAGAAAATGCTGGTTACCAGCATTACCCGTTTTTTCCACAATGTTTTCTAAAGCCTTCTCTTTCAGGGTCATTACAATTCAGGATTGTGTTAATTAGTTAAAAAGCAAAATATCTAGATAAGATAAGCATCCAGTGGCTGGAAAAAATCTAACAAGCTGCAGGTATCCATGTGTTGGTGCACTTGTTGCTGTGATATAACTGTTGAATTCCAAGCAAATAAAGAAACACCCTAGACAAGGCAGAGGGTGAACCCTTCCACTAGCATGCACTTAAACTCTTTGCGACTGCCAAAAAAAAAATTAGCAGGCTTGTTTAAATTGAAAGCAACTGAAGGCAAAAATTGTGGATGAAATGATGAAAATTGTTTTAGAAAGGGTAAAATACATAGTGAGAAAAGGAAAAAATGCTGGTTTGCAGCATTTCTCCTTCTTTCACTATGTTTGGAAAAACGTTTCTTTTTCAAAAACTTGGAGTTGTTTGTTAAAGGGTTAACATAGTTTACATGTACCTTACATATTATAACAGCAATGTGCAACATGAGGATTTGCTCATGACAAGCAAATGCATTAAAATTCTGTTATATCTATTTTTTTTCCTACATTTTTTAGGGTACTCTGACATTGCACCATGCTACATACGGCGTGTAACACACGAAAAGGGGCCCTCTGACATATGTCTATAAGTGTGTTGTCCCAGACCAGCCTGTGCAGTCTGTGACTTATCCGAGATAACACTTCCCGTTTTTGTGCGATTTTCTGTATCATGAAAGTCTACTGTATGAAAAAATTTTATGTAGTCGTAAAGTGCCGTCTCGGATTAGCCTGCGCGGACAGCGCAGGCTAATCTGGGACGACACTTTACACAGATGTCCGAAGGTCTCATTTCGGATGTTGCGGGCCATACAAGATAATGAAAAGAAAAAAAGAAGAAATATAAGAAGAAAATCTGTAAGATACAATTACAGACTAAATGAAAGGGAAAAGACAGCTCTGATGATCTAAATTGAAGCCTAAACAGGCAAATCATTACTACAGCTACAATAGAGGCAGGAAAACGGCAGGGAAGTCAATCCAATTATCTCGAAATCATCAACAGTAATACGAGGAGCTTCATGTCAGGCTTGTATAAATAACAAGTATCTATATTTCAACCTCATATTAAAAGCATCTGTTTGTTTGTTTGGTGTTTTATGATATATTCACCATTTTTCAGTTATATCAAGGCGAAACTTCACTTATCCCTTTACCAAACGACAAATTTTTAGACTGGCTCAAATTCAAAGCTTTTTGCAGATGACAAATTAAATGTGGCTTAAATAATTCAATTTGATTCTGAAAGGTTAGAAAACATCATGGGGAAAAGGAGAAAATGCTGGTTACCAGCATTTTCTCCTTTTCCCATGATGTTTTCAAAAGTCTTATTTCCCAGAGGCGTAAAAACTCGTCACTGTGTGGTAAAGAAGAGGCGTCAAAACTCGTCACTGTGTGGTAAAGAATTAAAAGCGTCTGTCTGTTTGGTGTTTTATGACACATTCAACCATATTTCAGTTACGGTATATCAATGTAAAATTTCAGTAAAAACTTCAATTATTCATGTTTTTCTTGACAGTTCCATGTATAAGAAAGCATTTGAGGACAAGAAATTAAATGTGGCTAAAATGATGGACTGTGCCTTTGAAATAATTGAAAACACTGTAGTCAATGGCAAAAATGCAGGCTATAACCAAAATCTCCTTTTCTGATGATGTTTACAAAAGGCCTCTTCCCAAAGGCTGTAAGTAAAAGTCCAATATCATTTGATTGGGGATTTGATTAATAAAGCATAAGATATACTTAACCCTTAAGCCCCTTTCACAACGATATTGATGAAAGCAACCTTGAAATTCCACATTATTTGGGTCTTATTTCTTGACTGAAAAATGTCATTCTGGGTTTATTCTGCGCTTTAAGGCTTAAGCCTTTACCACACAATCCCAAGTTTTAACAGCCCTGATTTGAAAGAAGCCTTTTGAAAACATTGTTGGAAATCTACCCTTTCTACCATATCAAAGACGAATTCTATCACTCGAGCTAAATTTTAATTTGTTGTCTGCAAGTACTTTCAATTTTGACAAGCGTACATTTTTGTTGTGTGGTAAGGCGTTAAACCATTACGAAATCTAACTTACACTTCCCATTCACCGTCTTCCCCAACTGACCAGGATTTCGGACCATTTGTTGTCGATTTAGCTGCCTCTTCTTTTTCCTTTTGAAGTTGAGCAATTCTTGCTGCCTCTCGTTTGGCCTCGTAATATGCCTCCTCCTCTCTCCTCAGTCTCTCCTCATCCTCTCTCAGCTTAAATATACATATTATGTATGTACCGTATATAACAACACTCAGTTATATTATGATCTTGGAAATTTAACTCACAGAGGGCTGAGCTGAACTTATCCCTTTACCAAACAATCATATGATTTAATGATCTTGGGAATGGCGCATTTGAAAACACTTGTAACCAGCATTTTCTCCATTTCCCACAATGTTTTCTACCCTTGCAATGGCAATTACCTTAATTTGAGCGACATTTGTTTCGTCATCTGCAACTGCTTTGAATTCAAACAAGTCCAGAATTTGATTTTTTGGTAAAGAATTAAGAATTTCTGTTTGACCAAATTGTTCTAGTTTTCGTCAGTATAAAGATAGTAATGGACTAATTGAAATTTTCTACTTCAGTCAAAAGAAAGCAGAAGAAAGAAATTAGATAATTAAGATTACACACAGTAACATTTACTTTGTTAAACAAAAAAAACAGAAAAACGAATTAGTTATTACTTTTCTGAACTACCGTACTTTCTAACCTATGCCTTTTGAGATCATGACAGAGTGTAGTCTTCTAATTTAAATTAAGCCTGAAAATGCTAAGCAGCACCGGGTGTTGACTAAGAATGGTGCACTAAAGGAGGTCTAAGCTCATATTAACCAACAATTCTGAATATTGTTTGAATTCCATAGCTATCTGATTGGCTGATACATTAATAAACAAGAGGGCCATTGGCCCTAAAGCGCTCACCTGAGTAAAGTCATCTACAGCTGATAAAGCTGAAGAGATCCTGGTTTTTATGATGTAAAACACATGAGGGTTCGTGACCTAATTTTTGACCTACTTGACCTATTTCTGAACTAGTCAGAGGTATCATCAAGACAAACATTCTAAGTTTCATGAGTTTCTAGCTAAGAATATGGTCTATAGAGGGCACACAAGGCTTTTCTAAAATCTGTCCAAGTGACCTACTTTTAGACCCGATATGACCCAGTTTCACACTTGTCCAAGATATCATCAAGACAGACATTCCAACCATGTTTCATGAGTATTAAACTGAAAATGTGGCCTCTAGAGTGCATACAAGGTATTTCTAATTTTGACCTGATGACCTACTTTTTGACCCCATATGACCTAATTTTCAAACCTGTCTAATATATCATCAAGGCAAACGTTCTGACCAAGTTTCATGAGTACTGGACTGAAAATGTGGCCTCTAGAGTGTACACAAGGTTTTTCTAGGATTTGGTGTATTGACCTACTTTTTGAACCAAATTGACCCAATTTCAGGCATGTTGGAGAAATCATCAAGACAAACATTCTGACTACATTTCATGAGTTTCTGGCTGAAAATGTGGCCTCTAGAGTGCACACAAGGTTTTTCTAAGATTTGTCCCAGTGACATGCTTTTTGATCCAACTTGACCCAGTTTCAAACTTGTCAAAGACATCATCAAGGAAAACATTCTGACCAAGTTTCATGAGTATTAGACTGAAAATGTGGCCTCTTGAGTGCACACAAGGTTTTTCTAAAATTTGATCTGGTGACCTACTTTTTTACACGACATGATCCAATTTCAAACATGTCCAATATAACATCAAGGAAAAAGTTCTAACCAAGTATCATGAGTATTGAACTAAAAATGTGGCCTCTAAAGTGCACACAAGGTTTTTGTAAGATTTGACTGAGTGACCTACTTTTTGACTTGACACGACCCAACTTCAGACATGATGGAGATACCATCAAGACAAATATTCTGACTAAGTTTCATGAATTTCCGACTAAAAATGTGGCCTCCAGAGTGTGCTCAAGGTTTTTCTAAAATTTGATCTGGTGACCTACTTTTTGACTGAACATGACCCGATTTTGAATTTGTCTGAGACTTCATCAAAACAAACATTCTGACCAAGTTTTATGAGTATTGGACAAAAAATGTGGCCTCTAGAGTGCACACAAGGTTTTCTTTAATTTTGGCCTGGTGACTATCTTTTTGACCCAACATGAGCCAAATTTCAAACATGTCAGAGATATTATCAAGACACACATTCTGACCAAGTTTTATGAGTATTGGACTAAAAATGTGGTCTCTAGAGTGCACACAAGGTTTTCCTTAATTTTGAACTGGTGACCATCTTTTTGACCCGACATGACCCAATTTCGAACTTGTCTGAGATATTATCAAGAAAAACATTCTGACTAAGTTTCATGAGTATTTGACTGAAAATGTGGCCTCTAGAGTGCACACAAGGTAACTGTTGACGCCTGGACGACAGATGCCGCGAAACGCACGACAGTTGACGGACACAGCACTATCACAAAAGCTCACCTTGAGCACTTTGTGCTCAGGTGAGCTAAAAAGCCAATCTTGGACTTTAGAAGTAGAAGTTAATTAACCTTTATCTAAACTAATCCATGTTTTAACTCTTTACTGAACGACAAAATTTTACCCCTGACCAAATTGAAAGTATTTGAACAACAAATAAATATGACTGAAAAATTGCAGTTTGATTTGGATCTAGTGGAAAACATTGTGGGAAGAGGAGAAAGTGCTTGTTGCCAGCATTTTCTCATTTTCTCATAATGGTTTCAAAAGGCTTCTTCTCTCAAGGTATTTAAAAGTTGGGACTTTGTGGTAAAGAGTTAACAAACCTACGGAAAAGTCTTTGAACACATTGTGGGAAAAGGAGAAGAAGCTGTAAGAACATATTCCTTTGGGACTTTGTGGTAAAGAGTTAACAAACCTACGGAAAAGTCTTTGAACACATTGTGGGAAAAAGGAGAAGAAGCTGTAAGGACATATTCCTTCATTCAAGCCATATGTTATTTTTGGTCTGGAAAATTTTCAGTGCTTTGAATTTGTTAAAGACTGAGCTACTGTCCTTTGGTTTAAAAGTTTGGAAGGGCTGGTGAACTTACATGAAACTATTTTTGATCTGCACTGTCCGCTACACTAAGATAACCACAGACCAAAACACCCTAGAAAGTGCTTTGTTTTTTTTTCTGACTGAAAAGATCTCTGTCAGTTATTTTGCACTCAAACAGAATGTCCAAAAAGGACTAAGCAACACTCTAGTTGCTGTTTGTTGACAGTTCAAGATCAGATAACACTAAATGTGCAGCATGTGCCCCGATTAGCAAAGTCCACATAGTCGAGATATTCTAGCCAAAAATAGCCTTGATACATCACCCTTTTTTGCTGACTGAAATATTTATAGCACTCTTCTGGTTAACCCAGAAAAAGCCAAACATGACTGTTGTTGCTTCTGCTGAGCAGACAAAGGTTAGACTGCTCAAAATATGCAGTCTGACTACTGATTACACTGTCTACTCCAGAAACTTCTGGCTAAAAGATGCCTAGATGTATTAGTGCAACAATTGTTTCTATCTAATAACAGACTGAACATGCTCATTTCATCCACTTACTATCCTGTGATTTGTATAAAACAAAATAATAACAGCATCACCAAAAGAAATAGCCAAGTAAAAAAAACGACACAACACCATCTCGATGCAGAAACGAGAGCATCGCATGCGGGGGCCAACACTTGGCTGCGGAAATTTGATTTTCAGTGAAAATTCTAACTCGAAAAGGGCATAACTCTGCCAAAAACACTTTCATAGGTTACCTACCCTTGTTACATAGGTTCCACTTTTCATAATCAACAATCTTGTCCCGGTTTGAAGCAAATATCTTCAGTAATAACAGAGATATTATAAAATGTCACAGTTTTTACACAAGGGCACAGACGACAAAAACACAGATGGTGATGCCAGGGCTACAACAGTACCTCAATGTTTTCTTTGAAAACAGCCAAGCTAACAAGGAAAAACATTAGATTTTGATTTATATTTCATGCACACATATATTGAAACAAGAGGGCCATGATGGCCCTGGGCCGCTCACTTTAGTATAGTGCCTTAAAGGTTTTTCTTTAATTTGACCATGTGACCTAGTTTTTGACCACAGGTGACCCAATTTCAAACTCATATTTCATAAAGACAAACATTCTGACCAATTTTCAAGTCAATTGAGCAAAAAATGTGGCCTCGAGTGCCCTAAAGATATTTCTTTAATTTGACCTAGTGACCTAGATTACGACCCCAGGTGACCCAAATTTGAACTGGTCTTTGACTATATCAAAAGAAACATTTTAACCAATTTTCAAATCAAATGAATAATAAATGTGGCCTCTAGAGTGCCCACTATCTATTTCTTTAATTTGACCAAGTGAACTAGTTTATGACCCCAGTTGACCCAAATTCAGACTCATGTGAGATTTTACAAAGACAAACATTCTGACCAATTTTCAAGGCAATTAAGCAAATAATGTGGCCTCTAGAGTGCCCACAAGGTATTTCTTTATTTTGACCTAGTGACCTAGTTTATGGTTATAGGTGACCCAAATCCAAACTCATCTGGTATTTCATCAAGACAAACATTCTGGCCAAATTTCAGGTCATTTGAGCAATAAATGTGGCCTCCAGAGTGCAAACAAGGTATTTCTTTAATTTGACCCTGTGAACTAGTTTATGACCCAAGTTGACCCAAATTAATCTTATGTGAGACTTTATAAAGACAAACTTTCTAACTAATTTTCAAGGCAATCGAGCAAATAATGTGGCCTCGAGAGTGCCAACAAGGTATTTCTTTAATTTGACCTAGTGACCTAGTTTATGACCCAAGATGACCCAATTTTGAACTCAATGAACTTGTTGCGCTTAGATGGGCAAACAAACTTGGAAGAGAATCACTACATACCAAATATCAAAGCTCTACGCCTTCCAGTTTTAAAGAAGAATTTTAAAGTTTTCCTTCTTTGTTCCTATGTTCGAACTTGTGACCCCCGGGGCTGGGCCAGTTTTGACCCAGGGGCATCATATGAACAAACTTGGTAGAGGTCCAGTAGGAAATGCTACATACCAAATATCAAAGCTCTATGCCTTCCCGTTTAAGAGAAAAAGAAATTTAAAGTTTTCCTTCTTTGCTCCTATCTTCGAACTTGTGACCCCCGGGGCGGGGCCAGTTTTGACCCAGGGGCATCATATGAACAAACTTGGTAGAGGTCCACTCTGAGATGCAACATACCAAATATCAAAGCTCCACACCTTTCGGTTTCAGAAAAGAAGAATTTTAAAGTTTTCCTTCTTTGTTCCTATGTTCGAACTTGTGACCCCAGGGGCTGGGCCAGTTTTGACCCAAGCAGCATCCTTGGAACAAACTTGGTAGAAGTCTACTAGGAGATGCTACATACCAAATGTCAAAGCTCTATGCCTTCCCATTTAAGAGAAAAAAAAATTAAAGTTTTCCTTCTTTGTTCCTATGTTTGAGTTGTGACCCCCGGGGCAGGGCCAATTTTGACCCCAAGGGCATCATATGAACAAACTTAGTAGAGGTCTACTAGGCGATGCTACATACCAAATATCAAAGCTCTACGCCTTCCAGTTTCAGAGAAGATGATTCTTAAAGTTTTCCTTCTCTGTTCATATGTTCGAACTTGTGACCCCTGGGGCAGGGCCAACTTTTGCCCCAAGGGCATTATATGCACAAACTTGGTAGAGGTCCACTAGAAGATGCCACATACCAAATATCAAGGCTCCATGCCTTCCTGTTTCAGAGAAGAAGATTTTTAAAGTTTTCCGTCTTTGTTACTATGTTGGAAATTGTGACCCCCGGGGCGGGGCCAGTTTTGACCCCAGGGGCATCATATGAACAAACTTGGTAGAGGTCCACTAGGAAATGCTACATACCAAATATCAAAGCTCTACGCCTTCCAGTTTCAGAGATGATGATTTTTAAAGTTTCCCCTCTTTGTTCCTATGTTCGAATTTGTGACCCCCGCGGCAGGGCCAGTTTTGACCCCAAGGGCATCATATGAACAAATTTGGTAGAGGTCCACTAGGAGATGCTTCATGCCAAATATCAAAGCTATATGCCTTCTAGTTTTAGAGAAGATGATTTTTAAAGTTTTCCTTCTTTGTACCTATGTTGGAAATTGTGACCCCCGGGATGGGGCCAGTTTTGACCCCAGGGGCATCATATGAACAAACTTGGTAGAGGTCCACTAGGAGATGCTGCATGCCAAATATCAAAGCTCTACGCCTTCAAGTTTCAGAGAAGAAGATTTTTAAAGTTTTCCTTCTTTGTTACTATGCTCAAGCTTGTGACCCCCGGGGCGGGGCCAGTTTTGACCCCAGGGGCATCATATGAAGACACTTGGTAGAGGTCCACTAGGAGATGCTACATACCAAATATCAAAGCTCTACGCCTTCCAGTTTCAGAGAAGATGATTTTTAAAGTTTCCCCTCTTTGTTCCTATGTTCGAACCTGTGACCTCCGGGGCAGGGCCAGTTTTGACCCCAAGGGCATCATATGAACAAACTTGGTAGAGGTCCACTAGGAGATGCTTCATGCCAAATATCAAAGCTCTATGCCTTCTAGTTTTAGAGAAGAAGATTTTTAAAGTTTTCCTTCTTTGTTCCTATGTTGGAAATTGTGACCCCCAAGGCGGGGCCAGTTTTGAACCCAGGGGCATCATATGACCAAACTTGGTAGAGGTCCACTAGGAGATGCTGCATGCCAAATATCAAAGCTCTACGCCTTCAAGTTTCAGAGAAGAAGATTTTTAAAGTTTTCCTTCTTTGTTACTATGCTCAAACTTGTGACCCCCGGGGCGGGGCCAGTTTTGACCCCAGGGGCATCATATGAACACACTTGGTAGAGGTCCACTAGGAGATGCTACATACCAAATATCAAAGCTCTACGCCTTCCAGTTTCAGAGAAGATGATTTTTAAAGTTTCCCCTCTTTGTTCCTATGTTCGAACTTGTGACCTCCGGGGCAGGGCCAGTTTTGACCCCAGGGGCATCATATGAACAAACTTGGTAGAGGTCCACTAGGAGATGCTTCATGCCAAATATCAAAGCTCTATGCCTTCTAGTTTTAGAGAAGAAGATTTTTAAAGTTTTCCTTCTTTGTTCCTATGTTGGAAATTGTGACCCCCAAGGCGGGGCCAGTTTTGAACCCAGGGGCATCATATGAACAAACTTGGTAGAGGTCCACTAGGAGATGCTGCATGCCAAATATCAAAGCTCTACGCCTTCAAGTTTTAGAGAAGAAGATTTTTAAAGTTTTCCTTCTTTATGACTATGCTCAAACTTGTGACCCCCGGGGCGGGGCCAGTTTTGACCCCAGGGGCATCAAATGAACAAACTTGGTAGAGGTCCACTAGGAGATGCTACATACCAAATATCAAAGCTCTGCGCCTTCTAGTTTCAGAGAAGAAGATTTTCAAAGATTTTGCTTTTTTTTCCTTTTTGTTGCCATGGCAACCAGAGTTGTGGGTGGAATTCAATTCTTTGAACAATTTTGGTAGAGCTTCACCCAAGGAACATCCCTGCCAAGTTTCATCAAGATTGGCCCAGTGGTTTAGGAGAAGAAGATGTTTAAAGAAATTGTTGACGGACGACGGACGATGGACATAGGGTGATCACAATAGCTCACCTTTAGCACGTTGTGCTAAGGTGAACTAAAAAGGGTTGATATACACCGATACAATGTAAAAACAGACATAAATTATGAGTTATGCTCTGTGAAAAGCACCATTCAATCTCAAAATTCCATCATTTGTTTGACGAAATGGTTTTTATGGATCTATGATTATGTGACGACTCGCTTGGCGCACTGAATCACTGTGTTTTATTAACCCCTAAACCACACAACCCAGAGATTAACAACCTTGAGGAAGAGGGTTTTTTGAAAACATTGTGGGAAAAGGCAAATATGCTGATAATCAGCATTTTCTCCTTTTCTCACAATTTTTCCTCCCTTGTCACAAATAATTCAAAAGTGGTACAAAAAAAACTATAGTTCTAAAAACATTGCGGTAAAGGTAGAAAATGCTGGTAACCATTTGGGTTGTTAAAAACACATAATTGTGTAGTAAAGGGTTAACAAGATGACTTTAGGTCTGATTTTCCAGACTATCTACAACATGTATTCTGGGAAACAGAGATCGAAGGTCAAGCAGTACATGTTCTGTGCAGTCTGAGTATGATCTATAGTTCTCAATTTTGTTTGTATGGTGTTTATGCCGTTTTCAACATTATTTCAGCTAGTGCAATTATTCACGTGCTCTGGGAGTTTCTTTCTGCTGTACTTCGCGCAATATTCTTTCCAAGCCATTTGCTGCTTTCCCACAAAACCATCATCGGAACAATGATCAGTGGTGGGAAAGGACTGAATCCTATTGCAATGACTTTAGTAAATCCTCAGAAAAAAAAATTGGCCCAGCTGAGGATTTGAACCAGCGACCTTCTGGTCTCCAGTCCTGTACACCACTAACTGCACTACCAGGCTCAGCTTACTGTTCACAAAAGAAGATAAATCATGACTACCATCACTTGGGGTATATTTTATCCTGCTTAAAACTGATTTAAATTTAGAGTCCATTATGTTGATACTGAGGGCTTGAATAATCAATTTAGAGTCAAAGCGTGCAAATATCGATGTTCAGGCAGATGTTGCAGACTGATCTCTCAAAAACTACATATGAGATTGAAATTCACAGAATATGAGACGATACCGAAAATTTTATATGGCCCAGATCATCTAACTTGACTGAGGTCAACATCATTTTACATAAATGAAAATTCTACTTTTATTCTCGGCATCCCACTGGGCTGATTTCATGTGTCCCGAATAGTCACAGAAAAGTTTTGCACAGTATGCGTGAATTAAATTACTTACCTGTATATTTAAATACCTAATTGCTTACCTGAGTATTTAAATACCTAACAGAGACCTAGCTCAAGTCTTCAGTACCTTCAGTGAATGCGAACTAAACTTCCAGAATAATAGTCAAGAGTTCTTTTTGCCTACTTATTTATTCAGTATATTCTGCATAAAGGTCAGGATCAGGTTAAATTACGTATACAATATTGCTTGGTCAGAGACAATAAGGAGTGAAAATGGTAAAGGGGGGGAAGGAATTAAAATGGTGCTGAAATAAAATTTTTGTACTTTCTGTTTAACCCTTTACCCCAATGCAGAATTTCTTATTCATCCATATTGGAGAAATTTACCGACAAATATTCAAATGCTTTTTTTTTAAATTATAGTATTTGTTCTTCAATAGAAAGAAAACACTATGTTTTCAAAAGCCTTCTTTATCAGGCGTGTTAAAACTTGGGATTATGGGATAAAGGGTAAAAACTGGAGAGAATTATGACATGGTTGTAAATGAAGTAATTCTCTGAGGAATCAACAACATGGATTTGATTTTGTAGGAAAAAGCCCTCCCCCTCTCTCTAAGTCAGGTTATATGAATTAATTACTTGATTGGGCTCTGGAATTGCATCACCAGGTCTATAACAAAAATAAAGTAGCCTCAAAAAGCAATACTGACCAAATCCCTCATGAAGACAAATTTTGGCACAACAGATCTACAGCACAAAATTATGAAAACACTGTGACAACTGGAGAAATCATCTTCCTGACAGTATTTGAATCGTTACCTCTGTAAACAAACTTGCAGCAGATGACTTCAAAAACATTTCTGGAAAATATATATGTAAATAATAAATCCCAAATGAAGTTATGTAATTGAATACATGAGTCATGCTCTGTGAAAAGGGGGCTAATGCATCTGCAAAAAGTATCAACCCATACCAGTCTGCGCAGTTCGCACAAGCTGACATGGATCAAAACTTTTTGCTATTTATCGATTTTATGTGTGTCCAAGGACCATTCTACCTCCAGACCAAGTCAATTGTAAGACAAAATGGACTTATGAATCCCTAATTATGTGAGGACTGGTTTGGTATAATACATCGCAGAGATGCACCAAACCTCCTTTTGCCAGAGCATGTCTCATATTCATATGCAGTGACTGATTTATTGTTCTGAGCAATTTCTCCTATTACTATAGTGTTTTCAACAATGGCCTGCTGCATGACCAAAGCTGTCAACAGTCGGTATCATAAATGTCTCTACAATCATATCACCAACATTTGCTCATGAGGCAATGGGTCACTTTGATTGTTTCAGTGGTTACCTTTCTGTCGAGTTCTGCATCTCTCTCTTTTTGTTCATTGACAAGTGTGTTATACTGTTTTGTGGAGACTAACTGTTTCTCTCTCTCTGTCACTAATCTAAGCACAGTGATAGAACAATAATCAACACTTTACCACACAATAAGCATTTTGGACTAATCTAGATTGAAAGTACTCACAGACAACAAACTACTTACTAATATATTTCATACACATGCAAACACAATACATCCAGATCAGTGACAGGTACTCCTTATCTAAATGCAGCAAGAGGGCCATGATGGCCATGTATCACTCCACTGCCTTTTAACCCTTTACCACACAATCCCCAGTCTCAACGGCCCTGAGACAGACAGCTTTTGAAAACATAGTGGAAATAGGAGAAAATACAAGTAACCAGCTTTTTCTCCGTTTCCCACAATGTTCGCTAACGTATCACAAATTCCATCATTTCTGTTACATTTTTATCTGCAATTGCTTTCAATTTGGACAAGTCTACCTTTCCCAAAACAAATTTCATTTTTGAATCTCATTTATTTTGTTGTCTGCAAATGCTGTCCAAAACTTTAGCAGCATAAAACAGTTTTTCAATGACATGAATGGTAAAGTTCTGGAACAAAGAACTGCATGATACAAATCTTAACTTCATATCAAATATTCAACTCATCTGACAAACTTATACTTAATATCAAAGTAAATAACTCTCACTGAAAACTGAACATTTTCTATCAAAAAAACTTATATACCCAATGGCCAACACCAATCATGTAATAATGCAGTTTTATTATCAAAGAGGGTAAATTGTAACTAAGATATATATCTGTTATGAGTGAACATGATTATTTCCATTGATCAGTATATGAATGTACATCATAATGACTTCATATACATGTACTACCATATTACATGAAGCTGCATGCCAATTTTGGTAGCCCTAGGTCTTACAGTTAAGAACAAGAGGAGTTTTGAAGTTTTCACTATATATGTCTATGTAAAAACTTGTGATGCCTGGGGCAGGGCCAATTTTGACCCCAGGGCTATAATTTGAATTTCCTTAGTAAGGGTCCACTAGATACAGCTACTTGCCAAATATGATAGCTCTATGCTCTATGGTTAGCAACAAGAAGATTTTTAAAGTTTTCACTAAATAAGCCCATGTAAAACTTGTGACCCCAGGGTGGGGCCAATGTTAACCCCAGGGCTATAATTTAAAGAAAACTGGTATTGGCTTTTAGATGAAGCTACATGCCAAATTTGGTAACCCTAGGCCTTATGGTTTTGGACAAAAGATTTTCAAAGTTTTTCAATTTTTTTTTTCAGTTTTGTTGCCATGGCAACCAGATCTTTAATTGGAATCACATTATTTGACGATAATCTGACGAGGGCTATGGCAGAAACATTTCTATGAAGTTTCATCAAAATTGGATAAGTAGTTTCAGAGAAGAAGATGTTTGAAATAAAACACGCACACACCATGCACGCAAGACAGAACAGGGCCATAACATAAACTTGCTGGCCTTTGGCCAGTGGAGCTAAAAACCTATGATGTGGGTACTTGTATGTTGAATCGTCTAGAAGAGACAATTCATATCAGTTCCCATAATACAGTGTTATTCAAAAAAGAAAGGAAGTAAAAGTGTTGCTGCCTGTTAAATCTTTTATTACTCCCTTTCTCTGTGCCTCTGTGTTGAAAATAATGTCTATGATGCGTCAAAAGCTCACAACTCTTCAGAGAGCCAAATGATAAAATGGAAATTTACAGCCACCTCAGAAAAAAGCCTGAGATATTATGATTTTAAAACTCTTTCAATCAGATCCTACAAACTATCAACATTAAGATCAGGCTGCATACTCTGTGCAGCCTGATCTTAATCTACGATGCCCACAAAAGCAAATTAAGTGTTGCTTAACACTCAAAGGATTAATGAAGAAACTAAAAATACGACAAACATTTACAAGGAGAAGCATTAACATCAATCTGTGAAAATCTGGATGGACACAACAACATAGACAATTACAATACACTTGATATGAGCCATGCACTGGCAAAAGCAGGTTGAATGCTTCTCTGTGATGCATAATACCAAGCAAGTCATAACATTAGTATGGATCCATAAAATCATCTATAACATTAGACTAAATCATGAGGTACACTTGTCCTTTGACATGTGGAGAACTGCCAAATAGTAAAAAGCTTTGACCAAGGTCAGCCTGCCCCGGACTGCGCAGGCTGACCTGAGTCGGTACTTTTTACAGATGCATTAAGCATCCTTTTCACCAAGCATGGCTCATATAGATAACTGATATACCAGACTAGCATATGATGAGATCGTAAAGGGTCCTGTAGGGTTATGGACTTCCAAATGGATGCTGATGTGCCAAAAAGGTATTACATTATATACGATAATTAACCCTTAAAGCACCTTTCACGAATATAGTTGCATTTGCGGCCAGTGTAGATCAAGATCAGGCTGCACAAAATGTGCAGCCTGATCTTTGATCTACACTGTCCGCTTTGCTGAATCACTGTAGACAAAAGCAAACATGAGACTGATATTATTTGGGTCGTATTTCTAGGAGGAAAATGTCTGATAGGTTTATTCGGCGCTCTAAGGGTTAAATTTCAAAATCAGCAAATACTCACAAAGGAAGATTTTTAACACCTTGCTTTCAGACCTTATTCACCCTCAAGATCCTGAAGAAACTTTCAGGTGTTTAAGTCTTTACCGAAAAACAAAATTTTTGACGTGAACAAATTGAGAGCATTTGCAGACAACAAGTTTAATGTAGCTCAAACCATGATTTCAGTCTTTGATAGGGTAGAAAACATAGTGGAAAAAGGATAAAATGCTGGTCACCAGCATTTTCTCCTTTTCTCACAATGTTTTCAAAAGTCTCTTATTCAGGATCATTAAATTTTTGGATTGTGTAGTAAAGGGTTAAACTTTTACTGACCCTTTGGAATTTCTAAAAAATTGTGGTTAAATGAGAAAATGCTGGTTACCAGCATTTTCTCCTTTTCCCATAATGTTTGCAAAGGCCTTTTTTTTTTCCCCAGGGTCGTTAAAACTCAGGAATGTGTGGTAAAGGTTAAAATATTGACAAGTCTTAAACTATGTCACCTGGTAAAGAGGTTAACAATTACTTCATAGGTAATTCTAGGCTAGAGAAAATCCATTACATATTACAGAAAAGAAAAACATTCGAAAGATCAAAAAAGATAATTTTTCAACAGGATTAAAAGCATGTGTAGATCTAAGATCAACAAACAGAACGTGCAGTCTGATTTTGGATCTACCTTTTCACACAATCTTTTCTACCTTTTCAAGGACAAATCCCAAACATTTGAATCACATTTTACTTGTGGCCTATAAATACTTTAAGTTTTGACCAGTCTGCATTTTTTTTTCAATTCACAGCCTTCCACAGAAGACTTTTGTATATTGCAGGTAACAACTCTTCAAACATGTTGTGACACAAGAAAGAATTTGCTATATTTATAATATTTGTATTTTTTTGACATTATATCTACAAACTCATCATTGATAGGAGTTGGTTCTCCATATTTTACAAGATATTTTCAAATTATTCGCCAGAAATTTGTCTGAGGAGGAAGTGTCAGTTTAGATGAGAAATAAAATCTTTGTAAACACATTTTGTACATGAATGTCAGGTAACAGCTGTTAATTTAACATTATTATCATATCAACCCTTTATTGAACAATCCCTAAAACTAAAACCCTTAGGAAGATGGTTTTCAACATTTTGGGAAAATGAGAAAATGCTGATAACCAGCATTTTCTCCTTTCTCCACAATGCTTCCTACCCTTTAACCCTTTCCCAAATGACAAATTTTGGACTGGTCCAAATTGAAAGAGTTTGCAGACGACAAATTTAAATTTGATGAAAATGGCAGAAAGGTCTCAAAGAGGGTAGAAAACACTGTGGGAAAAGGAGAAATTGCTCGTTACGAGCAATTTCTCCTTTTCCCACAGTGTTTTCAAAAGACTTGTACTGCAGACACGTGAAAACCAGGGCTTGTTTGGGATAGGGTTAAAAGACAAATCCCATCCTTGAGGTCATACTCAGTATGTTGTCTAAAAACACTTTCAATTTGAGCAAGTCTAAATTTTGTCTTCTGGTAAAGGGCTAACATGGTTCTTTACACCCTCTAGTTGAAAGCTTTTGAAAACAGTCTGGGAAAGAGAGCAACTATGTTATTTGTCAAGCACTGCCCCTTTTCCTACAATGTTTTTCTATGTTGAAAAAGTAATTTCCTTTTCTCCAAATACCTTATCCTTTGAATCACTTTCAGTAGTTGTGACATCCATGGCAACTGCTCATAACAAGCAATAATTGCTCCTTTTCCCACAATATTTTCAATTTCTGTCAACTGGAAGGGAATAAAAAGTCATATATAACAATGGGTTTAACTCTTTACCACAAGGAAACTTTAGAATTGAAAGCATTTGCAGACGGCATTACAGATATGGCTCATGTAATGGAATTTCTCTTTGGAAGGCTACAAAATATTGTGGGAAAAGGAGAAAGTGCTGGTTACCAGCATTTTTCCTTTTTCTCACAATGTTTTCAAAAGGCTTCTTCCTGATGGACGTTTAAACTTAGGATTGTGTTGTAAAGAGTCAATAACTATACACTCCCTTTATCAGATGCCCTGATTTAGATTGAGTTTATCTTTCTAATGATAGTAAAATCTAACCCTTTACAAAATAACACCAGACTTTAATAACCCCAAGAAAGACAGCTTTTGACACATTGAAGGAAAAGAAGAAAATTGATGTTAACCAGCACTTTCTTCTTTTCCTGTAATGATTTGTTTTGTTAAATTACTCTATCAAAGACCAATCCCATCGTATGACTCACAACTATTTTGTCTTCTGCAATCACCTTACAATACAGTCAAGTCCAAAACTTGGTCTTCATATGAAAAGGGAATATTTAACCCTTCAAAGCACAATCCCCAAGCTTTTTATGACCCTGACAACAAAGACTTTTGAAAACATTGTGGGAAAATGAGAAAATGTTGCCAACAAGCATTTTCTCCTTTTCCCACAATGTTTTCTAGCTTATCAAAGACAGGAGTCATCTTTTGAGCTACATTTAATTTGTTGTCTGCAAATGTTTTTAATTTGGTCCAGTCCAAAATTTTTTGTCATTTGGTAGAGTTATTTGTATTGAAAGCTGTACTTACTTTGACATCTCATTCTGGACATCATCCTGTAGCAATGATAAAACAATACCTTTAATAGCAAGATAATAACAATTGTACTATGAACAACAATGACTTCATGCATTGTGCAAAGTACATGTACATGTGTACTGTTCCTATACCTTCGATCCGATGGCGAGCTCCAATAGTCTTTTTATTGTTTCTCAAGCGGAAAAACAATAAAACGAGAGGGCCATGATGGCCCTGGATTGCTCACCTGAGTCAATAGGCGAAATTTCACTCCAGGGTCATAATGACTCAATTTAGAACTCATTTGAGATATTATTAAGACAAACATTCTGACCAATTGTCAGGTCAATTGAGCTGAAAATGTGGCCTCCGCAGTGTCCAAAATGTATTTCTTCAATTTGACCTAGTGACCTAGTTTATGACCCTGTGTGACCATATTTCAACCTCATCCGAGATATTATCAAGACAAACACGCTGACCAATTCTCAGGGCACCCACAAGATATTTCTTTAAATCTGACCTAGTGACCTAGTTTATGACCCTATGTGACCCAATTTTGAACTCATCAAAGTTTTATCAAAACAAACTTGCTGATCAATTTTCAGTTCAATTGAGTAAGAATTGTAGCCTCTAGAGTGCCCACAAAAAATTTCTTTTAGTTGACCTAGTGACCTAGTTTATGACCCAAGGTGGCCAAAATTCAAACATATAAAATTTCATCAAGAAAAACATTCTGACCATTTTTTAAGTCAATTCAGCAATAAATGTGGCCTCTAAAGTGCCCACAAGGTATTTCTTTAATTTGACCTTGTGACCTAGTTTATGACCCAAGGTATCCCAAATTCAAACTCATCCGAGATTTTATTTAGACAAAGATTCTGACCAATTTTCAAGACAATTGAGCAAAAAATGTAGCCTCTAGACTGCCCACAAGGTATTTCTTTAATTTGACTTTGTGACTTAGATTATGTCCCCAGGTGACGCAATTTTGAAGTTATCCAAGATTTCATCAAGACAAACATTCTGACCGATTTTCTGGTCAATTGAGCAATAAATGTGGCCTCTAGAGTGCCCATAAGGTATTTCTTTAATTTGACCTAGTGACCTAGTTTATGACCCCAACGCGTCCGATATTTAATTAAGACAAACATTCTGACCAATTTTCAAGTCAGTTGAGCAAACAATGTGGCCTCTAGAATGTCCACATGGCATTTCTTCGATTCGACCTAGTGACCTAGTTTATGACCCAGGTGACCAAATTTCAAACTCATCCAAGATTTAATTAAGAGAAACATTCTGACCAATTTTCAAGTCAACTGAGCAAAAAATGTGGCCTTTAGAGTGCCCACAAGGTATTTCTTTAATGTGACCTACTGACCTACTTTATGACCCCAGATGACCCAATTTCAAAGTCATCTGAGACTTAATCAAGACAAACATTCTGACCAATTTTCAAGTCAAATGAGCGAAAAATGTGGCTTCTAGAGTGCCCACAAAGTATTTCTTTAATTTGACCTAGTGACCTAGTTTTTGACCCCACATGACCCAATTTTGAACTCATCCGAGTTTTTATCAAGATAAACATTCTGACCAAGTTTCATGAGTATCGGACTGAAAATGTATCCTCTAGAGCGCACTCAAGGTTTTCCTAAGATTTGACCTGGTGACCTAGTTTTTGAACTGAGGTGACCCAGTTTCAAACTCTTCCAAGATATCATCAAGACAAAGATTCTGACTTAGTTTCATTGGTATGGGACTGAAAATGTGGCCTATAGAGCGCACACAAGGTTTTTCTAAGATTTGACCTAGTGACCTAGTTTTTGACCCCCCCATGACCCAATTTCATACTCGTCCAAGATTTTATCAAGACAAAGATTCTGACCAAGTTTCACAAGTATCTGACTGAAAATGTGGTCTCTAGAGCGTACACAAGGTTTTTCTAAGATCTGACCTAGTTACCTAGTTTTTGACCCCACATGACCCAATTTCAAACTTGTTTGAGATTTTATCAAGACAAACATTCTGACCACGTTTCATGAGGATCGGACTGAAAATGTGGCCTCTAGAGCGTACACAAGGTTTTTCTAAGATTTGACCTAGTGACCTAGCTTTTCACCCCACATGACCCAATTTCGAACTAGTCCGAGATTTTCTCAAGACAAACATTCTGATTAAGTTTCATGAGGATCGGACTGAAAACGTGGCCTCTAGAGCGTACACAAGGTTTTTTCTATTATCTGACCTAGTGACCTTGCTTTTCACCCCACATGACCCAATTTCGAACTTGTCCAAGATTTTATCAAGACAAACATTCTGACCAAGTTTCATGAAGATTGGACTGAAAATGTGGCCTCTACAGCATACACAAGGTAAAAAGTTGACGACGGATGACGGACGCAGGACACAGCACGATCACAATAGCTCACCATGAGCACTTTGTGCTCAGGTGAGCTAAAAATAACATCAGAGCTCGCCTTCGGATCGAAGGTACTGTTCCTATAGCCTGGGTTCAGGTGGTAACGATTTTAAATATTCCGTATTATGTTCTCCTTAGAATCGTGGTCTGTACCGATCTTTGGCAGCTATCTGTTTATCGTTTTCCTTATCATTACCATCACTTTTGACAAAGTAACGTCATAATTAATGATAGAAAAGGAAAGAAATTAACAGACTGGAACAAAGGCTACAGTTCCTATGCTTATTAATCAGTTTTTATTAATGCTTTACCACACAATCCAGAATTTTAATGACTCTGAGAAAGAGAGCTTAAGAAAACACTGTGGGAAAAGGATAAAATGCTAGTAACCAGCATTTTCTCCTTTTCTCAAATCTTTTTCTAATCTTTCTTACAAAAATCTAATCATTTGAACCACATTTAATTTGTGCATCTGCAACTGCTTTTAATTTGAACAAGCCTAAAACTTTGTCATCTTGCAAAGAGTTAACTCTTCACCAAGCAACAAATGTGTAGACGTGTCCATATCAGAAGCATTTGCAGATGACAGATTACACCTGGTTTAAAGAGGAATTGTCTTTGAAAGAATTGAAAACGTAGTTGGAAAAGGAAAAAATACTGTTTACCAGCATTTTTTCCTTTACCCACAAAGTTTTTTCTTAAGGCCTTTTTCCTCAGACATAGAAAATGGCATCGTTTGGAAAAAGATTAAACCATTCATTGCTCAGAGATCTAAATGCATGAGGAAAGTTAATTTTATTACCATATTAAATCCCACAGAAAACTTTTCTTTCCCCAGACCACCTCTGAAAACTTGTGGCAAAAGGACAAATTGCTTATCACAGATCAATTTATCCTTTTGACACAATATTTCCCATCTTAAGACACATTTTTTACTCATGCTGACTACCTCTCTTTCAAAGAAATGCTGACTCTTTCAAAGTCCTCTGATAGGAATTTGTTTAACTCTTTACCAAACAGTCCAGAGTTTTATTGACCCCAAGGAAAGAGGACTTTTGAAAACATTGTAGGAAAAGGAGAAGATGTTTGCAAGTTGTATTTTCTCCTTGTTACCATGATGTTTTAATCCTATCAAAAACAAATACCTTAATTTGAGCCACTTGTGATTTTTTGTTTGCAAATGCTTTTGATTTGAATTGGTCTAAAAGCTTGTCATTTTTGTAAGGAGTTAACCCTTTACTAAACAATCCCTAGTTTCAACAGCCCAGAGAGAGAAGCCTTTTGAAAACACTGTGAAAAAGTGAGACAATGCTTGTAACCAGCATTTTTTCCCTTTCCCACAATGTTTCCAAAAGTCCTTTGCCCAAAGGTTGATAAAATTTGGAATTGTTTGGTTGAAACCCCTTTCACAACTATTCATGTAGTTGACTTTGAGGCCACTGTAGGTCAAAGATCGGACTGTGCAAAACATGCAGTCTGCTCTTTGATATACACTGTAAGCTTTACTGAGAGATTCTGGACAAAAGCTACCTTGAAGTGGCAAATTACATGTATCTATGTGTTATTTCTGGACTGAAAGTGTCCTTTGGCATTCTTCTGCACTGTAGTGGTTAAATACCAGGACTAGCTATCTGGCTGGCTGAGACATTCTGTCTGTCAAATGGCTATATTTTGAACTTAAAATTTGAACTACATGTATATTTAAAAGAAATAATTGAAATATGCATTGTCTAATCCTAGTATAAATAACCAGCATCGTCTTCATTTTCCATGATGTTTTTGGGACACATTTGATTTGTTGTCTTCAAATGCTTTCAATTTTGATGAATCTAAAATTTTGTCATCTGCTAAAGACCCGTTTACACATTCACGATTTTCTCTACGATTCACCACGATTCACCCAGATTTCTCATGGTCAGAAAAATCAGGATGGATCGGGATGAATCATGGCGAAAAGTAGAAATATTCAGTGTCACTACGATTCCAGTAAGAATGTCCACGATATTAGTACGGTGTCTGTAAGGTATCGCTACGAATCAATGACGATTCATGACGGCAACGCTACGGTCAATGAGGATTGACCACGGTGGCACAACGAATGCTCACGGTGCTTGTACGGTTCGATACGGTACTAGTACGATTCACGGCGGTAGCGACACGAGCTCCCACGACTGACCACGATTTAACGGTTTTCACGTGACAAGTTCTCAAAGTATGACATCAGAAAAACATTTCTGTTTAATTGAAGCTGTAGATTGGCGATTTGTAGTCTCTGTACATAATCCATGATGTGTATACTTCTGATTCGCTCTTCAAAATGATTCCTTCAATGCAGCCCTGTGAATTATATGCAAGAATTGTAGCGAAACGGCTCAAAATCGTGGTAAGTCGGCTAGATTTCTTACGTAACCGTGATGTATCGTACTCAAACCGTGATTGATCGTCTTCCTACCGGCCTTGGTAGTGGCCAATCGTGGAGCTCCGTAGCGAAACCGTGGATGATTCGTAGGACAACCGTACACAATTCGTGGTGAATCGTGAGAATTCGTGGTGTCAAAGATTCCACGACTGGCTACGATCTCTCACAAATAGCCGCGAATATAGCTACGGTGTCAGTACGAATAAGCACGATTCCGCTATGGTTGCGCTACGAATTAGGCCACGCCCAATAACCACCACGATTCGCCACGAATGTTTTAAACAGTTTAAAACTTCCGTAGCGCTACCGTGGAGTTTCCCGAATCATCACGATTCATCAAGATTCACCACAATTCACCACGGTTCTACTTACGAATCACCACGGTACACGACGATTTTACAAATCGTGGCGAATCGTAGCGGCACCGTAGCCAAAAATCGTGAATGTGTAAACAGGCCTTAAGGGGTGATTTGATTGACTGATTGATTGGTGTTTACTACAACACCTTCCAAATTGTTTCATTTATATTACAGTTGCAGCTTGCTTATTCACTTATGACCTGGGTTTCACCTATGCTAGGCTCTGAAGTGCCAAAAGACACACACTCACATAGAAAGCACAGTGCTTCAAGTGAGGCTCCAACCTGGTGCCACCAGGTTTTGAGTCCTACACCTTATCAATGAGCCACAGGACCCCTGGGTAAGACTGAAAGAACTAGATAAACAGCAAGCATATGAAAACTACATATGAGCCATGCTCTGGCAACAGGGGCATCATGGGGATGCATTGTATCAATCAAGCCATCACATAATTATGGATCTATAATAGTCTCTCTCTCTTTTTTTTTTTTTTTAATCCTTAGGCTGTTTAGCGTGACTCACGGACCTTTTGCGGACAGTGTAGATCTATATGAGCCATGCTCTGGCAAAAGGGACATCATGGGGATGCATTGTATCAATCAAGCCATCACATAATTATGGATCTATAATAGACTCTTTTTTTTTTTTCTTTGTTAATCCTTAGGCTGTTAAGCATGACTCACGGACCTTTTGCGGACAGTGTAGATCAAGATCAGACTGCACAGAATGTGCAGTCTGATCTTGGTTCTACCCTGTCCGGTAAGGTGATATTTCTCCAACCCCGTAACTTTGAAATACCAGTTTGGGTTTTTACCAATCACTTAAAAGTTTCATTTAAGTTATTTAGGAGGAGAATGGTTAACAACCTACCGTAGTTAATCCTTTCCCAAACAAGCCCTGGTTTTCATGTGTCTGCAGCACAAGTCTTTTGAAAACACTGTGGGAAAAGGAGAAATTGCTCGTAACGAGCAATTTCTCCTTTTCCCACAGTGTTTTCTACCCTTTTTTGAGAACTTTCTACCATTTTCATCAAATTTAATATTGTCGTCTGCAAACTCTTTCAAATTAGACCAGTCTAAATTTTGTCGTTTGGTAAAGAGTTAATCATGAGGTAGAATGGTCCTTTGACATACAAAAAATTGACAAAGAGTGAAAAGTTTCAGCCAAGGTCAGCCTACATAGACTGTGCAGGCTGACCTGGGTCAATTCTTATTGCATATGCA
This sequence comes from Tridacna gigas, assembly GCA_945859785.2. NCBI lineage: Eukaryota > Metazoa > Mollusca > Bivalvia > Cardiida > Cardiidae > Tridacna > Tridacna gigas. The sequence goes on from OX244030.2 coordinate 28,880,738, forward strand.
TTAAGCCCCCTTTTCACAGAGCATGGCTCATAAGTATCTGAGTAGGAACAGCTGAATTACTGTTAAAGGAGTTGAGAGTAAAAATCACTTACCTTGTCCATTAAATTTTCAAACTGAAAAAGAAGAGAAGGGTTTGGGTATCAATAAGGGTAAATTTAGGACTATAGATATTAACCCTTTCCCAAACATCGAGTTTAAGACCCTTCAGAACTGACAGCATCTGCAAATGACAGATTCAAAAATGATACAAATGTTCAGAAGTTCTCTGACAGGGCAGAAAAAATTAAGGGAAAAGGAGAAAAAAGCTGACTACCATCATTTTCTCCTTTTCCACAATGTTTTCAAAATATTTCTCCTGTAGGCACATTAAAACATAATATTGTTTGGTAAAGGGTTAAACCATTACCTTTTGAAAAACATTTGGTGTACACATAAGGAAAATATTGTCCTAAGAAGGTACATGATCAACTATAGTTTAATAAAAGAATGCATAAACTAAGGGACAGTGCAAGCTGACATGGGCTGATAAATTCTGAAGATGCACAGATTATTTCACAGATTATGAAAAGTACAGTACAACTCACTACTTACTGAAAAAAATTTTCATCACACAACTTTAAAGATACATCCTTACAGCCAGAGAGAAAAAACTTGAAAGTGTGTAGAATGGCTAGGAATTTGGTCAGCTGTGTAAACATAGATAAATTACTATCATATGGTGTGAGGAATAGAGAAACTCAAAGAATATAAAACCAGAAACAACAACAGTGATCTCTTTTGAGGCTGCGAAAAAATGAATTTTTTTTTCTATCTCTCATCTTCTGTGAAACCCTGCAGCTGTCAGGGGCAACATTTGGCATGAAGATACAAGAATAATTATAGTTTCATAAAACAAAGATGAAATGGGTTAAAAACTGGCTGAAACAAGTATAGCTGTATCTTTAAAAACATCATGTACATGAAATACATGTATTAATAGTCAACATGAAATAAAGCTCAACGCAAAACACAGGGGGAAAAAATGTGGAAAAGGGAATTGTTCACTAAGAGCAATTTCTCCTCTTGCCACAAAAATTTCAGTAGTGGTCTGCTGCAAGATGCAATAAGTTATGTGAAAAATGAAATTTACCAAACAATTCAGGATTTTCACGACCCTGGAGAATGAATGAATGGTATTTTATGGCGCATCGATAATATCTGCCTACTCAAAAGGCTTTTGAAAACATAGTGGGAAGAGGAAAAAAATGCTGGTAACCAGTTTTATCTCCTTTTCCCACAATGTTTTCTACTCTATCAGAGACCTTAAGCTCATGTGTACCAATTTTTAATTTGCCATTTGCAGATATTTCTGATTTGAATAAAGTCCAAAATTAGTCCTTTGGGAAAGGGTTAATATACATGTTATTCATATATTTAGTAAGCATTGTACTGGATCTGAGTCTAAAATAAACCATTTTTCATTCTTTTCATTATATTTCAAGTTAATCTCGATAGAACATACCAATCTTTGAAAGTTGCTTGGAAGTTGCAAAGTGGGTAAAGTGATTTTTCAGGGTGTATAAAGTTTGTACATGAAGTTTAAACAAAAAGTATGTAACTTACTTCTATAGAAGCTTCTTTTTCAACTGAATATCTTGTATGAAGGAATGCTCTCCTACAAAAATGAGTGAAACAGAAGTAAGGAACAAAAGAAAATGTAACCTGAACTACAAAAATAAGCTGAAATGATTTGATTTTAGTTCTAACATAACTACATGTAGGACTCATGTTTACTGATTAACCCTTTACCACATAATCCCGACTTTTAACGACCCTGAGAAAAAAGGCTTTGGAAAGCATTGTGGGAAAAGGAGAAAATGCTGGTAACCAGCATTTTCTCCTTTTCCCACAATGTTTTCTATCCTTCCCAAATAAATTTTAATTTTTGAGTCACACTGATTTTGTTGTCTGCAAATGCTTTCAATTTGGACCAGTCTAAAATTCTGTCCTTTGGTAAAGAGTTAAACATTAAATTTAGCCAAACACAGAAGAGTAACTTATATCTGGATAAAATGGAGAACCATACTTCATAGATGTCTATACAGTCTGACATTGATCTACACTATCTGCCAATGTGCTTTAAGTTGGGCCTTGTAAGACAATCACTGATATGTCTAACCAGCTACATGTAAAGCCAAATTACTTTTCCCAATGTCACTAATATGTTATTTGTGCCTTCTGTAACAAATTTGCAGGAGACAACTTTAAAAGTGCCTTGGTAAAATAAATTTATGTATAATCAATATAAACTAAATATAAACTGCCATACAGTCACATGAAAAAATCATGACAAAATGGAACATGAGGGCCAATGGCCCTAAAGCGCTCACCTGAATAAGGTCATCTAGGATTGATAACGCAGAAAAGATCCTGGTCATAATGTAAAAAGCATGAGTGTAAGTGATCTACTTTTTGACTGCTTTAGCCTATTTTTGAATTTCTAATCTGGCTCAAAATGTGGCCTCTAGAGTCACACAAGGTTTTTGACCCGACATGGCCCAATTTCAAACTTGCCTGAGATTTTATCCAGACAAACATTCTGACCAAGTTTCATGAGTATCAGACTGGAAATGCGGCCTCTAGAGTGCACACAAGCTTTTTCTAAGATTTGGCCTTGTGACCTACTTTTTTACCTGAACATAATTTTATCCAGACAAACATTCTCACAAAATTTCATGAATATCAGGCCCAAAATGTGACCTCTAGACTGCACACAAACTTTTTCTAAGATTAGCCCCCATTGCCTACTTTTTGACCCAACATGACCCAATTTCGGACCTGTCTGAGATTATATCCAGACAAACGTTCCATGCAAGTTTCAAGCACATCAGGCTGAAAATGTGCCCTCTAGAGTGCACACAAGCTTTTTCTAAGCTTTGACCCCATTACCTACTTTTTGACCTCACGTGACCTACTTTCAAACTTGTCCAAGATTTCATCCAGACAAATATTCTGACGAAGTTTCATTAGTATCAGGCTGAAAATGTGGCCTCTAGAGTGCACACAAGCTTTTTCTAAGATTTGGCCCCATGACCTACTTTTTGATCCAATGTGACCCAATTTCGAACTTGTCCAAGATTCTATCCCAAAAAAAGATTCTGACCAAGTTTCATGAGGATCTGGCTGAAAATGTGGCCTCTAGAGTGCACACAAGGTAAATATTGACGACTGCACGACGGACAATGCACGACAGATGCTGGACACAGCACAATCACAAAAGCTCACCTTGAGCACTTTGTGCTCAGGTGAGCTAAAAATACTCATTACAAAAAATTGCTTTTGGAAACAAGTTTTCAATAATGGTCTACTGCAACACAAAAGGAAAAAAACTTCAGATGGTGATGAGATCACTTAACTTAGACCTAGTCCTTCTACCCTTCACCACACAATCAGGATTTCAACAGTACTGACAATGAAAGCTTTTGAAAAGATTGTGGGGATAGGAGAAAATGCTGGTAACCAGCATTCCACACAATCAGAGTTTCAACAGTCCTGACAATGAAAGCTTTTGAAAAGATTGTGGGGAAAGGAGAAAATGCTGGTAACCAGCATTTTCTCCTTTTCCCACAATCTTTTCTATTAAATTTAAGGCATTCAGAGCCACCTTTGTCATCATTCTGCAAATGCTTTGAAATGCTAAAAATGTGTTGTGTGGTTAATAGCTAACTCTTTTTCAGATGACAAAATCTGAGACTCATCCATTTTAAAGCATATGCAGACAGCAAATTCAATGTAGCTCATATGATACATTTGTCTTTGAAAGCATAGAAAACACTGAGGGAAAAAGAGAAATATTGCTGGCATTGAACCAGAATTTTCTGTTTCCAGTGAACCAGAATTTTCTGTTTCCATTGAACCAGAATTTTCTGTTTCCCAAAAGCTTTCTTTCTCCAGGTTGCTAACTGTTTGGTAAAAGGGTTTAACATATATGTTAAATACTCAACAATTAAAAAAAAAAATGACATTCATAGGATAAGACAGGGATGAAAAGAAGCATTTTATCTAACAAAAGTATTGACACTGTGCTAACTGCTAAATACAGAAAAAGTTTTAACAACCATGAAAAAACGAATAAAAAACGAATAAATTACAGAAATATAGAACAATATTCTTTACAGTTATCATCAACTGTCCTTGAATCATTCCTGTCCTTGAATCATGCCCTCAAGCATTTCAGCAATACAGATGAATTGGGCTAGAAAATTGCGTCATTAAGTAGGTTGCCAGCTTTCCACTTCCTTCCAGAAGCTACATTACCGAAAATTGCATCAAAATGTGTTTTGACAATATTTCCTTTCATAAGATAATTCCGCCCATTTTTTCGACAGTACAACCAAAGTAATTGTTCTACACAGATGGTTATGCATACAAGTTCAATCCTGTAATAATGCGATTATTTTTTTTATGCTATGTCTCCTGACAGCCAGCTGTCAGGAGATAAAAAGGTTCCTGACAGCCGGCTGGCACTAGACCAAAAGTCTCCCGAGCTTTTAGAATATTAAAGAATGATAAAGAAAATATAGCATTCATATTCAATTGTCTGCAGGCATCACAGCCCTGAAGAAATTCACTTTCCGCAGGCGGTTCCTCAACTAATCTGTTTAACACAGTTTGAATTTTTTACCCATTTCTTGCATTTTTTTTTAACAAAAGTTTTACAGAAAGAAAAGTTATTCATGCAGAAATGCCAGGATCCAGACTTGTTCATTCTTATCTGTAGAAATCTCCAAGGGGCCAGGGTCATACACACAGGTCATTAGATTAGAGCCTGATCATGACATTTATGGCCCATTACAGTGATTATCAAGCCATTAGCATAACAGTATCCAAAAGTACCATTGTCTAAATTCTAATGTAGGATGCTGATGCAGCTTGTATTCAGACTGTTAAGATAATATGCAGAATTAAAAGCCATAGAACTACTGGTATTTGCAGGATAAACAACACAAAAGCAGCTCGGAGATCACAAGGTTAAATCTTTTTACACCTACCTACATACAAAACACCTTCATAAAAGCATTTAAAAAACAAACTATAATCAATGATAACCGTCAGGGCATGTACTATATTAAAAATTGATTTAGTAATCAAAACATTATTAATTAAGTAATTGATGCTTCTTTGCCAACATTAAAGGAAGACTATGATGGGCACTATTATTTGTCCGTATATTTAGGGATGTAATGAAAAACATCATGTTAAACACCATATATAAAAAACAGCTGGCTGTCAGCAGCCCTTTTGACTCCTGCCAGCCGGCTCTCAGCAGACACTTCCTTTTTTTTAACACGGACACATGACAGTTCTACCGAGAAAAGAATCCCAGACTTGTTTCAGTGTAAATCCACAAGTATCCTATATGATTTCATTCCTAAGTTAAGATAACAATGATAAATGACCATTAAAATTAGCTTAATAGCCTGTTAAGGAAGAGTGTGTATGATGTCATTCATCCAGGATACGATTCAAAGACGCTATCTCTAGAAATAGAATGTAATCAATACTGGTCTTAAATGTAAACATTGTAAATCGTTAGAAGCCATGCTAAACAAAACAACACGCATACAAACCACATCCAGTAAGTTTATTTCCCCAATGTATTTTTTATTATTGTTGATATCTCCATTGATTAACTGGCCGGTTCTTGCTTAACTCTTTACCACAAGACAAAAATGGAGACTTGTCCAAATTGAAAGCATTTGCAGACGACCATTCAAATGTTGCTCAAATTGTGGAAGTTGTCATGATAGAGTAGAAAACATTGTGGGAAAAGGAGAAAATACTGGTTACCAGCATTTTCTCCTTTTCCCACAATGTTTTCAAAAGGGTTTTATCTCAGGGTTGTTAAAAGTCAGGATTGTGTGGTAAAGGATGAAAAGCACCAATCATGGACGGCTGAGGACTGTTCTCACATTCTTGAAGGCAGCTCTTCAAACTGTATCACAGTGTCGAACAGAGAAATTAATGTGAGAAATAATAGTTTTTTAGGTTTCTTAATTGTTACTTGATATTTAGAACAAAACATTCCTTTAACAAAAAACAGAAGATAAGTAAAGAGTAAAACGCAATAAGAGATTGTCTAAGTTTTTCCCTATCTTTGTTGTCAATACAGTAGACAATACCATCAGTGCAATGACGTCTTATTAAACAATACATGCATGGTCATATCAGATATTTGCAAACACGTAAGATTGTCTTTACCTTCTGTCGAAACGACCAAAGCATTTTCTTAAGCAGTTTCCCATTATCTAAGGCTGACATACTACATTTCGGTTACATTACTTAAATTTAAGTATGACGATGAAGCAGATGACACTTCCTTATCCACCAGCAGCAAGCAACTTTAGAGTTATGTCCCTTGATAACAACAACAACAACAACAAAATTATAACCAACACACACAACCAAATTTTGTGCCCACACTATACCTGTGCATTTTCCAAATACATGCCTATATCTGATTTTGGCATTCTGGGTAGAGATCTGGACTTCTTTTCAAGAAGGATATCGATGCATCGAATTTCGAAATAAGATATAGTTCAATTCGAAACAACCTTAACTTCTACGATTCATCCAACAATAGTGTGCTTGCAGGTATTTCATAGATGCACCAGTCGTAAACAACAACAGACCTTGGCTCCCCGATATAAGTACCGCATGATGGGGACATCCAGAACCGTGAAAAAATCTTCACTAATCCCTTGTCTATATTTAGAAAGTGTATATAAAGATAGTTTTTTTCTTTGTATTTTTTTTTTTTTGATTATTTTTTTTTCCCGTTTGAAATTATTATATATTTAATAAATTTGGAGAAAAAAAAAAAAAAAAAATGTTTCCAAAGACATATTATTTAGAGCCATTTTCTGCTACTTTTTAGCGGCAGGTTTTTTTCTGTTCAAGCACTATAACATATTAATATTTAACCCCTGAAGGGCAGTGATGCATCATAGTGGATAAGTCAATCTTCGGAGAATCTGTCATGCACAGACAAAGGCACGCATCCATCTGATTTTTTTTTTTTTTGCAAAGCTTTGCCCATGATCTATTGATATTAGGGAATCGGCTGATATGTGACAAATGACCCACCTATGGTGGTTTCCACGGTCCTGATACAGTATAACATATTTTGAGTCCTTGCTTATTTCAGAATTACACAAACAGAAATTTGTTCTTTTTCATATATTATTTGGAACAACAAAAGATATGCCGACGCTCATCTTTTAATGATAACTGCACTAATTTCATACATGTACTCTATGATCAAAAATCATGCAATTGAATGTATACAATTTTCTCTCATTCTCTGATAGATCAGAGAAGTAAAGAAAGTAAAGGAAAGAAAAAATAATCTTAATACAGGTCTAGACATGAGTATTCGGTCGTAGGAACGGGGGAAAGGGGGAGCTAAGGGAGACGGGGCGAGGCTTAGCGACCCCCCCCCCCCCTTTATTTGCCAGATGTTTGAAAGCTTATGAACTTTAATTCTCGGTCATAGCCAAAATGAACCCGTTGCATCTCCCGAAGCGGTCCGATAGAAGAAAATCGATAACAGGCTACCAGTTTAAGTCATTGCTTAACTTTTTTTTTCTTTTTTTTTCATTTCGGTCAGAACTTTAATCGGTTGAGGATTGAAAAAAAGCAAACACAAAACCTGCCTAAACATCGATCTAAAGCAGTACCAAACCCAGGACAAAGGTAGGGTTTTATAAAACGTACATGAGATCAGGGATCGTGTAATATACTATCCCTAATGAGACTGATACGAGGGCTCCACATTTTTTGTAATGCCATTTTTTTTTTTTTTTTCAAATGATATTCAATTTAAAGATTCTTATTTGCTGTAGTTCTAAAATCAATTCGTAATAGACAAAATTTAATTTGATCTACTTCAAAAGTACATGAAAAAGTGAGAAGAAAATTATTCGGATGTTGCTTTGTCAAAAATCAGATAATCCTATTGTCATAGATATGCGAGCGTGAAGAGACCAGGGTAAGGAGTGATTAAAATTTAATTTACATGTTACATGTTTTTTGATACGAAGATCGAAAACGGGCTACCAGTTTATTAGCCTCTCATCACTGGACTGTGTCAAGATGGACTTGGTTCCTCTTTTCTCAAATTGGTCATTGGTTTTTAAACTTTCAGCAAAAACTGGATCTTCGTTAATGCAAATCTAGTATTGATGTTTTCAAACATTTGTATCTTAACGGCACATTTTAGATCTGAAAAATTCGAGAAGTACATCACCAGTGAAGCAGAGAGCTGTTTCATTTCATTCTTGAACTATAAGAAAACAAAATTTACTAGTCTGATACTTTAAAGGGAAATAATTCCGAAAATTCTAAATGCCACGTCGGTTAGCTGTGCGCATGTGCGACCATGCTGTATGTTTTCCGGTTATCCTGACAAGAGGAGAAGTGTCAGTTTAATTGAAATATTGAGTCTATTGATGTGTACAGAATTCCCCTTAAACACTTTCTGACTGAACGAATTTTATCATCAAAATTTGTCAATTTGTATTTTGTGATAACGTTTCAATCATTTTCCCCCTGATTCACGTATATTTTTGTTCGAGTCCCGATCATTTGTCATGAACATTACCTGAAGAAATCGAAATGACGGATCAACCAAATCAGAATTCAGACGGTCAGTCTAGAATGGTGGGACCACCTTCGGCGCATGGGGCTGTAAATGGAGAGCACCTAGGTATGTTGGAGCTCTTCTATAACGGAATATATACAGTGACTAATGATGGGTTATGAATGCTGAAATGAGCTGGCACGAATTACGTGTCTCTTGTGTTCTGGTTGTATTCTACAACGTCAGTATTTCAGTTTAACTTTAGTTGAAGCTTGTGACAAAACTTATATGATTTCTAAAAGCTCACTCTAGGAGATTTAAATCCAATGCTCTTATAATGTATTGTGAAGTATGTTCTGTTAAATGACATTTACCTAAAAACAGTAAGAGGTAGGCCAATAGATAAATTTACTTTTTGATGTTGCTTAACAAATTATTAGTACTAATACAGAGAGGTTAAAGCCTTAAGGCCAGACAATGAATTACTAACCACTTGCTGAGAGGGGAATTAATGGTATATGCTTTTCAGTCCTTTTGTTTAGCAGATATGTTATATGCTACATGTTAATTTTAATTCAGGTGAAAACCAGGAAATAAATGACTACAATATATGGTCTCCTAGTTGAATGTATCACATGAATTGTCATTTGAAACTTCATCACTGACTCTGTTGCATCTAGAGCGAGGGATCGCAGGATTCCCACAATATTTTTTACTTTATCCCTTACGAATAAGATTGACGACAGCAAAGGCCAACAGGCTCAATTTTTCAAACCAATACCTGTGTGCTCCTAGTTTCCTTTTTGCAGATTGATCTATTATTGTAGTGAGCTCTTTATATCTCCTTTCTGCTGATTTTTCCTTAGAGTGTCCACACATATTAGAGCAAAAGCAGTACAATGACCTTGGTTTTGACAACTAAAAATGGATAACTCTTTATCAAACGACAGAATTTTAGTATAGTCCAAATTGAAAGCATTTGCAGATGACAAAATAAATGTGACTCAAAAATTGAAATTTGCTTTGTGAAGGATAGAAAACATTGTGGGAAAAGAAGAAAATGCTGGTTGCAATTATGCATGATTGAATTTATAGTATAAAAAAAATAAACTGACATACTGAAGCAAACAATTCGTAAAACATTGTATCTGAACTGGAGTGTAAACTTTGGTGCATCAATGAACAATAGTCACAGAAAAGGGTAAACACGGGGAAAGTCAGGAAGGAAACTAACAGTACGGTGAAAGACCATCCTTTTGAAAAAGAATGATTATCGGGATTTTGGTGGTTGAATTTTGAAGAGAGTGAAATGATATGTGAAATGTGCATTGATCCAAACTCAAGTTTGATATTCCCTTTTCAACGAGTGATGAATGCAAAAGAGCACTGTTATAAGCCAAGTCTGTCGATCATCACTTGGCTGTGCTTGCATGTTAAGTTTAATGTAACTTTATGCATTTTGATAGATTGTCCCTCAAATGTAAAAAATGACCCCCAAATTTTAGATCAAGGGACCCTTGTGTCTCCCAGAATTTCAGAGCTAGGTACAACACTGACTTGCAAAAAAGAAGCATTTCTCACACCAGTCACCTTAACCCTTTACCAAACAATCATGCCTTTTAATTAAAGGAGGATCTCGGAAACTTTGTGTGAACTGGCAAAACAATGCTGGTATGAGTATGGTCTTTCCCTTATTTTTTTTCTTACCACTGTAGGACAAGCCTATCATTTTAGCTACATTTAGTTTGTATTCTGTAAATGCATACAATTTGGAATGGTCTAAAATGTTTTGGTTTAGTAAAGAGTAAATTAAAATGTAACTTTTTTGTTTGTTTCACAGTAGAATTTCAAAAGAAAGAACTATGGATGTATTTATTTATGTTTTTATAAATCAAGAATATCTTCTGATTCACCAGGCTTTAATAACATGCAGTGGAAAGGAGGACCTGTTAACAATGGACCATTTACACCTGCAAATTTTCCACCACAAAACATTAATGGACTTTCATCACAACCAAACACAAGTCAAGGAGCAGGATTTCAAATAACAGCCTCTGTCCCATCAACAGGTCCTCCCATGATGAACGGACCATCTTCTCGGCCACCATTTGGTATGGTACCACAGTTAAATCGACCAGATTTGCCACAACCAACACAAGGACAAGTAAGGCCTTTGGGTCCACCACAAGCACAACCTAACTTTGGCGGATCTGGTCAACAAAGAATGACACAGATTCCACCAGTGTCATCATCTTCCCTTGGACAGATACATTTAGGACAAGGTATGGCATTCATTTCTGTTGCATGTTTAATCAGCATGAAAGTGAATCAAATGTACTTCAAGGAAAAACAGCATGTTTTATATAGAAATATACAACATATTTGTCAAAGTTCTTGTTTTGACTTTACAAATCTGGTCGTATGAAAAAGTACCCCAGTAAATCTGCAAAAAAGCTTTGCTGGTATTCTGGCTTCACAAGCTGAAAGCCAGTGAGCTTATGTCATGGCCATGTGTATTCTGTGTATGTTATGTTAGCTTTTTTTTTCAAACATCTTCTCTGAAACAACCCAACAATTCCAAGTACTTGAACATCAGAAAGTTTCCGGTCATTCATGTTGATCTAGTTCACTTTTTTTTTTTAAATTTTGAAGTACCATTTGAGGCAATGGATTTTTCTTTCATAACTGTTAACATCATTATCTGTATCATATGCCAACCAGTCATGAAGTTTTAGCCAATCTTGCCTAAATTTTCTGTTGATTTTGGGGTTTGGGCTTTCCTGGGGAGATTGAGACTCTTCCCTTGGACAATTGTTTGAACTCAATCTACCCTCAAAAATGTGTAACGTGTTTTTTGAGCCATGATGTATGCTTGTGAAATGCATAACATGTATCAGTGTTTATTAATTTCGGGGTGCATCATTTTATACTGTTCAAAATGCACAGTTATAATTAATAATTGCATATGAACATCATTAATCGCAATGAAGATAAAAGTAAACTGCTGCACTTACCTTCTATATTTACAAATTGCAGTAAGTGAAATTGAATACATATAATTGTAGCAGACTATTTTCTCAAAGTGATAACTACCGCATTTGATAGGGAGCAAATAAAATTGCCCGTGTTTTGAAAATGAAACAAAACAAATTAGGCTGGAACAAAAGATATATTTGGTTCGGGTTACCTACTTTCTAGAATTAGGGTTGGTAGATAGGAAAATAATTTTATTTTTCAAATAATTATTTTTCCAAAACATGCATTCTAGTTTCACATGTTGTGACAGTTCTTTTTATCGTGCTGTCCTGTATAAAGAGTGGATATTAGACTATTATTTTACTTTTGCGTCGCTTACTTTCCTTTTTATATCCCTCAAAAATATGCTTTGGCAGCAGGGCTACAGAAATTTTGTAATCTCAATCGGTCCGGCCGATCGACGGCGCATTCGGCAAACTTCAGTTGATTCCGGAATTGGCTGAGCTGTGACGTGTGATCGATGGTGGCGAGTCCATGTTACCCCACCCACTTTCTTTGTCAAAATAAACTCACGATTGGTCCGGGAATGTCCCATCTCAAACTCACTGACGGTGATGGCATCGGTTAAAATTTTCTGAAGAATATTTTCTTCTTCATTTTCATCAAATGATTTCTGTCCGTCATTTTCACTGCCATCAAAGATTCGCTGCAAAACGTCTTAAAATGTCAGTCTGCGTTTAGCCATTTTACTTTTGTTTTCAAGAAGAACTTGGCCGAAGTAAACGTGAGTCTCATTCTGCTAAAATTGGTTCGTTTCTTTAGAAAGTATAACGTAAAATTACTTTGTTAAACATTACATAATTCATGTCTACAACCCTGAGTGAGCATACCTATACCAAAAGCGAAAACGAGGCAAATTTCTTAGGCAACCGCCCGGCGCAGACAGTTCTCCAAGTTCTGTTTACCACTGACAGGTGAGATAGATGGGTGTGAGTTGTGTCTGCGCTAATGGAAATGGACTAATAATTCAAGATTGCGAGAGGTCGTAGCTAAATATACATAGTGTAATGCTAGTCATGAGTTCGTGACAGGATGCACACTACCACATAACGTAGAGTCAAGGTGCGGCTTTACAAATTATGGGCGGCAACTAAAACTCGTACGTGATTTCTGATTGGTTCGCAGTAGATATTGTATGTAAACTCTGATGCAAATGGGGCGTGGCGAAATTGACTGACTGATTAGCATTGCATGGTGTGTTTGCGTGTGTGGTACGTAATTAGACAAAACCGATATTGCGAATAGGGCCGTACCACGCTTAAGGCAACGATGCATGACGATATCTCTATAAGCTGTGATTTATGTCACAGTGAAATGGCAATAATTAGATAATGGCCAATTAACAGTTTGACACTCTATATACCAAGGGACCTTATATACGATCACTGCTTTGCCTAACGTTCAAAAATGCCTGCAGCAATGATTTAAGGTTTGTAAGTTTGTTTCTGACTGGCCATATTATGATATTTCGGACCAATTTTTTAGGACGTTTTTGAAAATAAATCGGTTTTCAGTGTTCGGAATCGGTCTGATCCGGCAATTTTTTGGATTTCTGTAGCCCTGCTTTGGCAGAGTTCTTTGATATTTGGTATGAGTGATACTCAATTTGACCTGCTAGTAATCAGTAACATCATCTTGGCATATGAAAGTAAATGCCTTGTGGGATGGGGGGAGCTAGGCTTATTTTCCTTATGAAATTTTCTGACAGTTTAATGACTTTCAATGCCTATTATGTTTATGGTATATTTATATCATTAGGCAGTGGAGCTATACCGGCCATCATGGCCCTCTTGTTTTTCTATCAAACGAATAGCCTATATGGCATATTCTCAGTAAGAGTGAGTTTTTTTCAGTGAATAACCAGTTTATTTTAAAGCTGTGTATTTTACAATGTTTCAATTGTAGTATGGCTTATATTTATCAAGTCAAGCACAAAATTTTAAATGCATCTATGGTGTACACAAACTTTGACAGAACAAATTTGAGTTTTCCACACCAAGATACAGTAAACATTTTCAGAACATAGCAAGTCTTGTATTCACATGTTTCCTAAAACTTGAAAGAACAAGTAAATTATTTTTTTGTAAATATTTATTTTTTGTAGCTCACCAAAGCACAAAATACCGAAGGTGAGCTTTTGTAATAGTGCTGTGTCCGTCGTCCAGGTGTCAGCAATTACCATGTGTGCACTCTAGAGGCCACAATTTCTGTCGAATGCTCGTGAAACTTGGTCAGAATGTTTGTTTGGATAATATCTCTAACAAGTTTGACATGGGCCATGTAGGATCAAAAAGTGGGTCACTGGGCCAAATCTTAGAAAAACCTTGTGTGTACCCTAGAGGCCACACTTTCAGCTGGATACCCGTCAAGCTTGGTCAGAATGTTTGTCTTGATGATTGATGAATTCTAGTATAACTTCAAGATTGGGTCATGCCATGTATAAAAGTAGATCATTGGGACATATTTTAGAAAGAAAAACCTTGTGTGCACACTAGAGGCCACTTTTTCAGACCAGTTCACATGAAAATTGGTCAGAATGTTTGTCTGGATGATATATCAGGCAAGTTCCATATTGGGTCACGTTGGATCAAAAAGAAGGTAATGGGGACAAATTTTAGAAAAATCTTGTGTGCAATCTAGAGGCCACATTTTCTGTTTGATTATCATGAAATATTGTCAGAATATTTGTCTTGATATCTCTGACAAGCTTAGAAATAGGTCAAGTCGGGTCCAATGAATCGGAAACACCGAAATACCCCAGATTTTTTTTTTTATTTTTGATTTCAAACAACTGAAGTTGTGGTGTTTGACACAAATTGTAATCATACTGATGAAGGAGGGTTAGTTTAAAACCTAATGACAAAATAACAACATGTCATTGAAACCCAACGTGAAGAATGTGCACCGGAATATCCCACCGGTACTGTAAATGTTCACCGAAATACCTGCCCGGCGTAATAAAATTTGTCGATTCAGGGATTCTACATCCGCAATCTAACTACAATAGCTGTGCTTGTGCACAAGGTTGATGTGTTTGATTTTTATCCATAACTATGCTGGCAAAATAGTTTTCACTGTTATGTTGGATATAGATGAAATTAAAAATCACCAAATCGGAAGACTGGCAGCCATTTTAAATCTGTGGTTAACATGTTACCAGGCGTAAATTGATAAGACAATTATAAATCCACCGATAAGATTATTAATAATAACCATGCCATTTTAAAAGTCACAATGACAAACTTACACAAAATAAGTTTGATCATATCAGCCGAACTCTTCATTTACAATTGCATCACTTTAACAGAAGAGAACCGAGCTATTTGTGCATTTCGATGGATCAGAGACCTACATTCTGATTTGGGTCTACTTCGTCCGCAAATGATTTTGTTTGTGTGTTTATCATTCAAAGAAATAATAAATTTATGTGATCATATGATATTGATAATTCTTTGGGTCTAGATTGGCGTAATCAAGATCGGGTATTTCAGTGTGTAACAGACCAGACACGCGAGTGTTTCGGTGATATCGATCTCCACGTAAATTAATGATGAATATATTAACAACATCATTCTTCTCATTAATGATTGATACTTTCATTGAGCGCATTTTCAGTTAAAGAAAAAAGAAAGAAAGAAGAATACTGTCAACTAATATCACTTATCTGAACTTAATATTGAAAAAAAAAAAAAAAAAATAGGGGTGTTTCGGTGGCATTTCGGTATTTCGGTGATTCGTCGGACTGGTCAAGTCAGTCAAAAAGTAGGTGATGAACACTCACGTTTTTTACATCATTACAACCAGGATCTCTTCAGCTTTATCAACCGTAGATAACTATATTCAGGTGAGCGCTTTAGGGCCAATGGCCCTCTTGTAATAAATTAAAGATTGAAGTCCTTGTATATCTTTATGTTATTTAATATCACATACTTTCATGCTCAATCTAGAATTTATTTGATGACATTCAAGCATTGCTTGTTTACTTGCAAATTTTTGTTCTCTTAGCTTTTGATTTCACACTTTGTAATCCTTTTCAGGCCTTTCCTTCATGAATTTGCCTCATATTGTTACGTTTTTTTGTTTGTTAGATACACTGGCACAACTATATTTTCAGCCATGCTGTGGCAAAAGGGAGCTAAATGCATCTCTGTGATCCATGGCACCAAGCAAGTCATCACATAATAATCCATTTTCTCTAACAAATGACTGAATCTAATAATGAGGTAAACTAGTCCTTGGACTTGCAAAAAGTTGACGTAGCAAAATCACACTGGAGAGACTTTACGTTCTTGCTCCAGTTTAACGTTACTGCTCCTGTCAATCGAACGTACCTGCTCCGGGTAAAAACATGGCCGCGACCTAGACTTTTGACAGGTAAGCACCAAAAATTGCTTTTTTTAACAATCATATGAATAGATATGCAACAGACGATTTTCGCATGGAACGTCTGGGATATCAGTACATATTTCTGTATTGTTCTTTTGATGGTTGGTTGTTTGTTGAAGACGTTTAATCCAACAAACTTCCGTCAGGGACTATGATTTCTGAATAATCAACACGCGGAAGTCAGCAAAAACCTTTCTTAAACGTACAAACATGATATTCTGAAGTTTGTGCTATACCAAGTGATACATATATACTTTATTCACCACAGTTCCAAACAAAAAATGTACGATTTTTTATAACAGAGCAACTATATGTCAAGTTTTTATAGACAACGTTCCATGCTCCGAAACTCAATAAAACGATCCAGCTCTTGAGTTGAAAGAAAGTACGATATTATAAGCGATTGTCTATGAGTTTAATCAAACAATCTGTGTGGTTTTTTTTTTTCAATATGTATAATTGCCTGTCCGTCTTTCGGCCTGTCTGTCAGTCAGGTTTCTTGTCCTGATTTTAATGGCGTGACAGGGATGATTTGGAACAAAAAGACTTCCCGCACACATCAAACACTGGATTTGGCATGGTGTCCTGAAAAAAAAAAGATGTTTATAAAGCTTGATAAGTGTTCTAGACAGACGTGATATATTCTGATCATGACAAACTGAAAAAAAGAAAAAGGAAAACTATTCACAGTCCCACATAACTGATCACTAAACGTCTGACCATGTCAATTAGCCTCACGATATATCACAAATACCTATACCCGACTACATAGCTGTATATTTACATCTGTCTGCGGGATAGACCAGTATACTACAGTTACTTTCTGAAACAAATTTAGAAGATAAAAGGGCCTATCAGACAAATCACCTCTCTCTATCTCTCTCTCTCTCTACCCCCGCCCCCCCCTCCATTCTTTGACGATGAATGTCTGATTCTGAAAGCTCAATAATATTAGAGAGAGAACCTCAGATCCTCTGAATACATGCTCAGTTAGATTAGGCGTATTAAAACGGTTCAACGTGTTTTAGTATTGTACTGTCATTCAAGTATCTATCAAACTACACATTTGAACCGATCTATAGTGATCAAGTTGGAGAAAACATTTCAAAATGTGACCAAACCGAGAAATACTTGTCTCATTTTATAGAATACAATGTGAAAATAGGAAAAATGTGTATTGTTTTGCTTAGTATTCTACATCAGTTTTTCAGCCGATTTGCAATATATATTTGGTCGTTCATAAGGATAGTCATTGCTGTTATTATCCTCGGAACCCAGGTTTAAGCATTACATTACTCTCCATGCATTACCCCTGGGAAAACTGACTAGCAATTCGTCGTTTCATCGGAATATTCATATGGTCGGGAAGTAGCCTAATAGCCAATCAAAAGATCGCTACTATAATGATTCTCTCTTGTAGAGGGGACAATTTCATTTCGTCAGTTACTAAAAATAACCTTTGAAAAAAACCCAAGGTGGTCATCAAATATGGCGTGATCGTCTCATGTGAGACATATGCTATTCTGTAATTAAAGGACGACACTATCGAGCGCAAATATTTTAAAACATCATACATAGTTACAGTCTTAAGGAATGAAAAGCAAAAGAAAAGCTTGCTATTCCTGTTCCAATAAATTAAATAAAATTGTCGATTTGAACATCTCTTTTAAACGCTTCTCGATTGTAGCGTTGATAGCAGCCGCTATATTTAAAGTAATCGCTAAGCTTGATTTTCAACGAATGATGTAATTGGATATCGGCTAGTAAAAAATAGAAATGACGGCATATTTGTGATAAAAATAGCTTAAATTTTCTTAAGAAAATACTGAGATTACCAATCAAAATGCTTCACGAATAATTCATGAGAACGAGGAAACGCCAGCCAAATAACCCAGGGTCGTTTATAGAATGAATCGAAACTGGGTCAACGAGGATGTGCCATTATCAAAGATGACAACCCTATGACTGTGACCACGATGATTAATACAGGTCTTGACCAAAATGACAGAATTGTTTACTGTAACTTGAAGACTTACGGGGAACATGTTTCAGCTCAGGAGCTAGAACGTCGTATTGAATTTCGGAGCATGTAACGTTGTAATGCAAATAAGGCAAAACATCGCTTTATAATTGCATTTTATGTTCTTTTCGGTTTATAGTCGAGAGGAATAATCATTATATAGGTCATCTGACACGGCACACACTTCAGATTATCTACTGTATATGTTTTACAAAGGTTTTTGGAGACTCCAAGTACTGATTTTCTAGAAACCGTAGTCGCCGACGGAAGTTTGTCGGATTAAACGCCTTCAACACACGATTAACCACCAAAAGAACGACAGATTTACGTGCACTGACATCCCAGACATTCCGTGCGACAGCTTTCAACTACATATCTATTCATTAACATGTAAAAAGAATAATGTTTTTGTGCTTACCTTACGAAATCTTGTGGGTGCAGCCATGTTTTTAACTGGAGCGGGTACGTTCGATTGACATGAGCAGTAACGTTAAACTGGAGCAAGAACGTAAAGTCTCTCCAGTGTGAAAATGTTTCAGCCCAGGTTAGGACCATGCAGGCTGACCTGGGTTGATACTTTTTGCAGATGCATTAAACCCCCTTTTGCCAGAGCATGGCTTATTTGTATTTTATGTTTTTTATATAATTGGTCCCTGAACAGTATTGACATAAGGAGTGGTTCTGATACATGCATGGTAGAAATAGACTAAAATAAAATTATCAAAAATTTGTAGGACCAAATTTTGGAACAACTTTAGCAAAGACTTTCATGAATGCAGGCTTTCCCCCGACCCCTTGTTTCTTTGAATTTGGACCCCGAAAATTTTCTAAATGACCCCAAAAGTTTACATGTATGCCTTGTTTTATTCCTTTAAAGGGGGCCAAATGACCCCTGCACCAGAAAGTCCATGAATGATATGCTAGCAGATGGGGGTGGTAAAATCAACTGTTTAATTGATTTTTCAAACCCTTGAGATTCTAAACTTACTTTCATACCAACATTTTTTTAAATGGAGAGTATTGTGCTCCTTGTGCATTTTGTGAGATCGTGGTAACTGTGTGCATGACTGTTTTAAAATTAAATGCTTGTCTTAGAGATCTACATGTATATGTAATCAATTTAACAGAGCGCCCAAATGAATTACCAGTTCCTTTCCATGGGCACGGGCAGTATACCCATCAAGTACATACTAGCCTTACTCCCGGAATGTCACCCTCTAATTCAGGTTAGCGTCATTCTTCCTAATTTTTTTCTTAACAATAGGCTCTCTTTTCTTTAGCATGTGTTTTTTTTTTTTTTTATCATTATTAGCCGAGATATTTCTCTCAGTACAGTATAAGCTTATTATGTGTTTATTGTTATACAGAAAAAAGGAAGTATTTTATATAGATTTTTTTTTTCAGCTTTTTCAATCACTCTTAACCCTTTACCACACAATCCCAAGTTTTAGTGACTTTAAGGAAGAAGCCTTTTGAAAACATTGTGGGAAAAGGAGAAAATGCTTGATAGCATCCTTTTCCCACTGTGTTTTCTAACCTGTTGCAGTCAAATCCTACTATTAGCCACATTTTATTTGTCATCTGCAAATGCTTTTAGATTGAATCAGTCTAAGATTTTACCAAGTGGTAAAGGGTTAAACGAAACTGTTTTTCACAGTAATATGTAACAAGACTGGGCTACTGAGAGAAAATAGCTAATCTTTTTCATGTTTTCCAATTAATCATTTATTTTGCTTCTCTGCTGTAGTGAGACACATAATGTACCTGTAATCACTTGCTAAAATTATTTTACTTTTTGCATACATATTATAAATGATATGCTCACCACGTGTGACATTGTTTCATTGCTGTAAGAAGAATGGGCTCACAGGTCAGTGGACTTGTAACCTGGAGACCCTGGTTGAGCCTCACTAGACACACTGGACTTTCCATGGGATTGTCTTGGGCAAGACACATCAGTGAGTCCTAGCTAAGAACTGGTGACACCCAGGACATGCTTGAGTATGTGATCTGTTGCAGTGATATGAATGATATAATGTTGAAAACTAAAACATTTTTCAGTCTTTCAATGTTAGAAAAGTTTGTTGTGTATACATGCCCCATGTATGAACATGTTTGCCACCGTAGCATTCTCATTTCTAGCCTGATTATTGTCTTATTTAGCTTTACCAATTGGCGTGCAACACACGAAAAGGGGCCTTCGGACATTTGCATAAAGTGTCGTCTCAGATTAACCTGCGCAGTCCACGCAGGCTAATCCGAGACGGCACTTTACGACTACACAAGATTTTTTCAGACCGTAGACTTTTGTAAAACAGAAAATCGCACAACAACGAGAAGTGTCATCTCAGATTAGTCACAGACTGCATAGGTTGATCTGGGACGACACACTTTTACGCATATGTCTGAAGGCCCCTTTTCGTGTGTTGCACACCAGTTAGATTTACAACTTGCACTGAGCCACATTACATGCAGTGTATGCCTTTCAATTCAGTATTTAAGCTCACCCAAGGACAACATGCTTTGGTTAGATTTTGTGATCATCCATTGATAGTAGGTTTGATGCATCAGTCAGACCATACACAATTTTTCTTTTATGAAAAAGATAACTATTTTCACCAGTGTTAGAGTAGTATACAGACATTTAGGAAAGAGATTGATTGACAAGTTTTTCTCCAGAAAATTTAGAGATCATTGAAACTTTGCATGTTTTATTTATTTATTTAGGAGTATTACCCATTTTGTTTTGACCTGTCACCAGATCTGTGAGGGATCAGACTCTTCTTCTGATTACTTTGTTGTCTTCTTTTTTTGAGGGGGAAGGGGGGGGGTTAAAGATCACTGAATGGGAGAAAAAAAGTCATTTACTTCCCTGGAATCCTTTCCAACTCTGTGTAGGTCCTGATACTGTTATTGCTTGGTTTTCATCCTTGATATCCTTTGCACTCTTCAGGAATGTTAAGGTATAAATATCTCCAACAAAATTTATCAGACCACTCAGTGGATCAACTTGATGCATTTCAATGGTAGTAGTGTGTAAACTTCATTTTGCAAATTCCATGCAGGGCTTACATTTTAATCACAAGTAAAATTACAAAAAATGCAATGTCTCTAAGTGAAGTAAGGATAAAAACAAAGGAAAACAAATAGAAGGACCTTGTTGCAGTTTGGTAACCTTGGGTTTTTTTTAAAAAAAAAAAGGGGAGATATTTGGAATTTCTTTTTTTCTCCCATTCATAAAAGTGTGTTTGTAGCATTTTCTGATAGTTTTATCAAACTTGTCAAGTTGTATCTGTTGATGCAATTGAAAGTACCCAAACCATAAAATTTATAACATACAGTTTTGTATGAAAACTTCCAAGGTCTTGGTGCCTAGAACTGCAAGGCTGAAAGTTCCCTTTTTTCACAATTTTTCCTGCTCTTTCAAAGACACTTGAGCAACATAGTAATTTGTCATCTGCAGATGTTTACAATTTGGACAAGTCTGAAATTTAGTTGTCTGATGGCTGTTGCAATTTGCTCCTTTTCCATCAGTATTTTCAATAAACATTCGGAAAATCAATTTCCTTTCCATTAACCCTTTACCACAAAATACAAACTTTTTTTGACCCTTAGAAAGATATCTTTTGAAAACATCCCAGGAAAAGGAGAAAATGTTGGTAAGTGGCATTTTTCCTTTTCACACAATGTTTCCTACCCGTCCTTAAACAAATTTCAATTTTTCAGTCCCATTTATTTTGCTGTCTGGAAATGCTTTTAATCTGGACCAGTCTAAAATTTTGTCATTTTGAACAGAATTAAATGTTTTGCCTGTATGTCCCATAACCTTGACTTGGGAATAACTTAATTTTAGTATGTATTTGTGTTCTTAGAAGGCTGTTCAGAGCCACTGTCTTGCTCTAGTGAAACCTATGAGATATATGAATAAGTAGGTGGTTGCAGTTATACAAATGCTTCTAAAATGATGATTTTTGTTTTTGATAGTATAGAAAACATTGTGGGAAAAGAAGAAAATGCTGGTTACCAGCATTTTCTCCTTTTTACCACAATGTTTTCAAAAGCTTTCTCTTCCAGGGTCGTTAAAAGTGAGAATTGGAGGGTAAAGGGTTAAACACAGTTTATACAACTCATATCAGAACTACTTTGTGTGATAATGGCTTGTATCCTTTTTGGTTTGCTGATATTATTTGTTTGCAAACATGACTGAGTTATTGACGAGTACTGTGAGGAGAAATGATATTGGTTTTTCTTTTTCCATCATGGGAGACTAGAGAAAAACAAATTTCTTTGGAATTGCCAAATGTACATTTGAATACTGTATTATGAGAGTTCTCTACATTTATTATGAACTCCTATAAAATTTTAGATAAAGGTGTGAGAGACACTATTGCTTAAAGCAGTTTTTTTTTTTGCACCATTTACTCATAGAATAAGAATAAAAGGAAAACATAATTATTTGGTTAATATGAAAAGGGTAAAACACCTGAACATAATTATTTGTGCAACAGTATGATATTCATATAAATACATGTAAAATGACCTAAAAGGTTCAAGCCATTATTATAGATCTATGACTTTCATACCTTTGCAGGAAGACTGCTGCAGAAAATACTGCCCGAAAAGAACAAATTTCTGATATATAAAACAATTCTTTACCCACCATGTTTTCCATATCATTCAATTAATATTTAACCAAACAATTCTGGGCTTTAACAACCTTGGGAAAGAAGTTTTTTGGAAAAATTGTGGGAAAAGACTTGTAACCAGCATTTTCTCCTTTTTCCACAATGTTTTGTACCCTATTAGAGAGTTTAAGCTTGTTTGTATCAATTTCGAGTATGTCTTCTGCAGATGTTTCGAATTTAAAGAATACTAAAATTTGTAGTTTGGGAAAGGGATAGGACATTTCCTATCAATGTTTCTCCTTTACACCATAAAGTGATGGCTCTGCCTTAGCCATCAAAAATGTTGTGAATAAAAGGCAATTACCTAAAACAAGCCATATCTCATTTTCCCAAAATGTGTTACATATCATTTGGAATAAAAAAAAAAAGACCCTTGTACTTTAACCCTTTCCCAAACAAGCCCTGGTTGTCTGCAGTACAAGTCTTTTGAAAACACTGTGGGAAAAGGAGAAATTGCTCGTAACAAGCAACTTCTCCTTTTCCCACAGTGTTTTCTACCCTATTTGAGACCTTTCTGCCATTTTCATCAGATTTAAAATTGTTGTCTGCAAACTCTTTCAATTTGGACCAGTCCAAAATTTGTTGTTTGGGTAAGGGTTAATCCTTAGCCAGACAATATAAAAATTAAATTATCAGGAGGAAAAAGCTTTTGAATGTAGAATGGGGGACAGAAGAATTTCTTGTAACCAGCATTTTCTTCCTTTTCCATACTTTTCAATCCCATTCATGATTGTTTAGGCCACATATAGTTTTTCCTCTGCAAAATTAATGCTTTCAAACTGGACAAGTGTAAGATTTTGTTGGCTGTGAATCCTTTACCATACAATCCTGAGTTTTATCGACCCTGGGGAAGAGGCTTTTTGAAAACATTGTGGGAAAAGGAGAAAATGCTGGTAACCAGCATTTTCTCCTTTTTCCACAATGTTTTCTATCCTCTCAAAGATTAAAATCATTATTAGGGCCACATGTATTTTGTCATCTGCTTTCAATTTGGACAATCGTAAAATTTTGCTGTATGGTAAAGAGGTAAAAATAGTTAATATTTCTCTCTTAATATGTTACTTGTAAAACTCGTTGGTATTCCAAAAATTACGGTGTATGGCAGAGGTTAACCCTTTACCACACAATCCCGAGTTTTAACCACCCTGAGAAAGAGGGCTTTTAAAAACATTGTTGGAAAAGGAGAAAATGCTGGTTACCAGCATTTTCTCCATTTCCCACAATGTTTTCTCTCCTTCCCAAACAAATTTCAATTTATTAGTAAAATTTGTTTTATCGTCTGCAAATTCTTTGAATTCGGACTAGTCAAAATTTTCTCGTTTGGTAAAGAGTTAAGCAGGCTAAAGGTTAATAACTTAAGTGGATTGGATAGTGCTTCATCATTTTATTACAGTAACTCATACATGTATAGGGAATGTATATTGATTTTGAATCTTGTTTCCTTTGTAGCCAGGTTTGATCTGAGAAATGTTCGTATATTATCTGCACCATGCTTTGTGAGAAGGGGGCTTAATGCATCTCTGTGATGCATGATACCAAGCAAGTCATCACAGTATTAAAGATCCCTGAAATCTGTTTTGTATAACAATCTGCTGAATCAGACAAACACTGGTCCTTTGATATATAGAAATTGACCGAAAGCTAAATGTTTTGACCGAGGTCAGCCTGCACAAACTGTGCAGGCTGGCCTGGATTGACACTTTTCATAGATGCATTAAGCCTCTTTTTCACAGAGCATAACTCATCTTATTTAGGTTGAGGAAAAAGGTTTATTTACTTTGTACCAGTCTGAACAGTTTGACTATATATTTTCAGGACCTCCTTCTCAGAAGTCATCGAGGACAAGTTCACCATCTACAATGACTGGACAGAATTTTGATGCTTTGGAGGGTCAGTTCACAGGTCAGCTATTTTTTTTCTGAAGGTCGTATGATTGTCCTCTGACTATATTAGATTTGACGTTTTTGAAGACATTTTTTCTTAACTCTACCAAACAACAGAATTTTAGATTGGTCTTTAGACTGGTCCAAATTGAAAAAAATTAGCAGATGACAGATTAACTGTGGCCCCAATGACAAAATATGCCCTTGATAGATAGAAAAATTAAGGGAAAAGGAAAAAATTCTGGTCACTAGCATTTTCTCCTTTTCCCTTGATTGGAGAGAAAAATTATGGGAAAAAGAAAAAATCCTGGTTACTATCTTTTTCTCCTTTTCCCACAATGTTTTCAAAAGGCCTCTTCATGAGGTTCATTTAAACTCGGGATTGTGTCATAAAGGGTCAGGGATAAACAGTATAGATTAAAAATGTAACCTTTGTAGTTTTACAAAACGATCCCAGGTTTAATTACTTCCAAGAGGAAAACTGTTGAAATGTTATTAGAATAGAAGAAAATGCTAGTAACCAGCATTTTCTCCTTTTCCCACATTGTTTTTAGTCTTTACTAGGAAGACTTTGGTAATTTGAATGATAAATAAATTTGTTGTCTACAAGTCTTTTCATTTGTTTGGTAAAGACTTACTGCATTAATACACATGAAAATATTATAGCAGTGTAAGAAAGTATGCAGAGCAAAAAGTGTATTGAAAGCAGAAGGCTCTATACTATGCTTTGAGACAAAAATTTGCATGAATGCAACTCTTTAAAGCTTAGATTTTGTACATTTATTTTTTGTAGATCAAGCTGATGTTCCAGCAGTGAAACCCCCGTCAACTCAGTGGGGCCCTGGTGGTACATTAGGTCCTACTATGGGTGAACAGAAAGTTTCAGATCCAAGTAAATCAGTGGCATCAGTTGTACCTTCTCAACAAGTTGGCAATCCAAGATTTTCTCAGCCACCCAATCAATATGTCCCTGCTCAGGGTATGGGTATGTCACCCAGTAACGTACCCAATCAGAGACCAGGCTTTCCACCACCAGCCAATCAAATTGGAGCTCCTGCCAGGCCAGGGTTCCCACCCATGCCATCAACAGCAGTTGGTCAGAATCGGCCAGCTTTTGCACCCATTGTAGCCCCTGGCCAAAGACCGAGATTTCCAGGAGCAGCTCAGACTGGAGGACAGAGGCCGGGATTTCCACTACCTCCATCAACATCAAGTCAAATGTTGAGGCAACCCAATCCTGCAGTTGCAGCCAACCAACAACCTGGATTTCCTCCCCCTCCCATATCAACCAATCAGCAGCCTGGAGCTCCTCCTCCAGCCAATCAACATCATGGCTTTCCACCTCATCCCTCCACATCAACTCAGCACCCTGGATTTCCCCCTGCACCTCCTATATCAATAAACCAGCAACCTGGATTTCCACCACCACCAATATCAACTAATCAACAGCCTCCATTTCCTACACAAAATATGACCAACCAGAGACCGGGATTTCCTCCTCCCCCAATATCAACAAATCAACAGTCTGGATTCATGCCACCACAAGGTGTCAGTCAAGTACCAGGGTTCCCTCCACCGCCTACAAGCAGTCAGCCTGGAGGCTCAGTTCCAAGTCAGCAACCTGGATTTCCTCCTCCTAGAGGACCTAGCCAACACCCTAGATACCCAACACCCCCCACATCTAGCTCACAAATACCAGGTTTCAATCAGAATCAACCAGGTGGGTTTGGACCCAGGCAGCCAATGAACCAGACTCTAGGAAAGTCAGTTGGAGAGTTTGTTAACACTTATGGAAATGCAGACCCTTTGTCATCGAATCTTGGTTCCATGTCAATACAGGTTAGTATATGAACAAACACATGAGCCATGCCCTGTGAAAATGGGGCTAAATGCATCTGCAAAAAGTATTGACACAGGTCAGCCTGCACAGGCTGACCTGGGCAGAAGCTTTTTGCTAATGGTAATTTTTGCATGTCAAAGGACCAGTGTACATCAGGATTCAGTCAGTTGTTAGACAAAAAGGACTTAATGGATCCATGATCATGTAATGACTTGCTTGGTATCATGCATTAAGCCCCTTTTTGCAACAGCACAGTTCACATGTTTGTCCATTATCAGAAATGTTATATGTGAAGTATTGCTTTTGTAGACCTGGCCTAGCCTGTTAATGACAAAAAAAAACCCCAAATTAAATGACCTTGGGTTTTACACCAATAAGTCTATGGAACCCTATACAAGACAAATGAACTTTGGACTTTTGTTTAAAATGAAAGTATTGGATGAAGACAATCCTGTTGTGATTAGAATGATAGACTCTGTCTGTAACAGGATAGAAAACTTATTCGGAAAAAGAGAAAATGCTTGTTTACAGTATTTCCACCTTTTCCCAAAATGTCTTCATGCTCTTGTTTCTCAGGCTAATTCAGCTCGGGGTTGTTTGGTTAAGGGTTATAGTTCTGAGTCCCAAACCTAAACATTTGCTTGGCTGAGACTTCAGTATTAGTTTTTCCTTAAAGCCAGTTGGTAAAAATGAAGCTTATCTGTAGTGCTGGACCTGTCTGAAATTTTGTAATGTGGTGAAGAGTTAACTTTTACCTTACAACTAAATTATAGACTGGACCAGATTGAAAGCTTGAAAGTGCAGATGACAAATTAAATATGACTCAAAAATCGAAATTTGCTTTTGAGCGGGTATAAAACATTTTGGGTAAAGGAGAAAATGCTGGTTACTAGCATTTTCTCCTTTTCCCACAATGTTTTCAAAAGCCTTCCTCCTCAGGGTTATTAAAACTGGGGATTGTGTGGTAAAGAGTTAAGAAAGGAGGTGAATGCAACCTTACTTGTATTTCCTTTGATTGCCAATGAATATAAGACACAACCTTGAATGTTTTTTTCCAAATTCAGTGTGCTTGATGAGCATTGCTTCAGTTCATAAACCTATACATGTATTCCATAAATCAATTTCATTTTAGGTATAGAAACTTCAAAGGAATTGTGAAATAATAATACTTTAATTCAGGAAAAAAAATACCCACATATTGCTATTACTGAAGGCTGCTTTTGGCAAGAATATATGGGACTAGCTGACAGTGAAGATATGAGATCAGACTGCATGTTTTGATAAGCATTATCTTGATCCACACTAACAACAGAAAGAGCTATGAATGCACTGGGTGCAGTTGGAAAAGTTTAACTCTTTACCAAATAATCCTGAGTTTTAACGACCCTGATAATGAAAGCTTTTGGAAACATTGTGGGAAAAGGAGAAAATGCTGGTAACCATCATTTTCTTCTTTTCCCACATTTTCTACTCTTTCACAGCCAAAAAGCATAATTCCAGCCACATCTAAAGTGTCGTCTGCAAATGCTTTCAATTAGGACGACTTCAAATTTGTTGTTTGGTAAAGAATTAATAGTTGATTTTTTTACTTCCGGCAAATCTGAAGATGGTGCTCAAAGTGTTGAAGTGTTTTACTTTCAGGGTAGCCAGAATATAAATTTGTTGCAACAGAAGCAGTTGATACCCCCAGAGGGAGTGAAAATTCCAAAACCTGTTATCCCAAATGACACTAGGTCTGTGAACTGTAACCCAGAGTAAGTGTTTAATGAATTATATGTAAAAGGTACGGCCTCAACTTTTTAGCAACATGAATGTTATTTAACATCAGCATTGATTCTCACAAGACTTACTATCATTTTTAACCAGGCACAACACCCATTTCTCATAGATTATTAATTTATCAAAAACCAAATTTGTTATTACTGTAGAAAAGTGTGTAAATCAAGATTGTTTTCAACCAAAACATGCTACCAGTGTTTTATTTTGTAGCAGTTTTTTTAATTTTACTTTGTTGTTAAAGTTATATTAGACAAGAGTGCTATAGCCAACAAAATTATTATTATCCTGATCGTAGATCCTAAATAATGAAATTAATTTCGGGTCAAGATAATGCCCATACTTTCTGTGTCACCATGAAAAGAATATTCTATCAATCAAAACGCCCCAATTTGAAGTAGAGATGATTTTAAACTTGTTGCATTTTGGACATTGCTTAGAATGAGCAATCTCTCAAGATTCCATATAATTTTCATTATGCCATTTGAATGTTTGTGCAGATATTTGTTGAATAGTCCTAAAAGTGCCTGTGAGTAAAGTGATAGTCAGTTTATCTTGGCTGTTGCTGTCTCCTTATGTTTTTCTGTAATAAGATTTTTGTTATTTTGAAATAGATGCAGAGCTGGAGATAAGCCGAGGTGTTAATACTTAAATCAAAACCAGTTTTTCACCTCAATGCTTAAATTGTAAAACCCTATGCTTAATTTTCTAAAACTCAAAATTGTATGTAGTAGTTATTTCATACAATTTAATTTGTTATATTACTTAGCAGATTTCCATCAGTTTGATGGAAATCTGGTAAGTAATGTCCACATAAATTTACCTCCTCCTTAAAACCATTGGAATTGAATCAGCAGTCTTAAACTGTGACTTGTAACATTTTTGCCCAACACACACACACACAAAAAATGGACTGACTATCTGTTTCATGTTTTAATTCAAACTTTGATCTGTTTAAGGTTAAATATTTCAAACTGAGTAAACAGAGCCTTACCTTATGACAAAGACATTGAAATATGCAGGTTGATGAACCGTTGTAATTGCCACTTGTTTAACTTTCTTCTAACTGGCATCATTGTTCGTGGCAAACAATATGACTACTTTTATCTTAAAACTGTTAATTAAAATTCAGTTTATGATCTTCTTACAACATAATTACATGTACTTTTTTGTAACTGGTTCATATGCACCAATTTCAACAGTGAGTAAACTAAAGACAAATTGGATTACCAAGTCTGCAAAATATTTTAAACAAAATTCCTGGTTATTCTTCTGTCCACAAAAAAATGGTCTACCTGCACCAAAGTCTTAATATAAAAAAAAATCAAATGTTTTCAAGAGTTCAGCAAGTGCCCTTTGAACTGCATGGATCAGATTTGTCCCTGGGTTTGAATGGCTGACAAAGTCTCCCACCTCTCCTTTTCTTCTTGGTGAGCCACAGTCTGATAGCTTTATGGGGGTTGTAATCAGACACAGACACATTGCTTAACTGCATGTGCAATAGATTATTCAAATTTTGTGTTGTCAGGGAACATCTAGATTTGGTCTTGATCCGGTTTTGAGCACTAAAACTCCTTTCACATTCTACACTAGTTACAGAAAAGCAAAGAGCTATGGTACACAATTTTTTTAGTTCTGGAATCATATCACCATGAAGCTGCATCACCCTAGCACAAAGACTTTGGGTATTTAAGTTTTTGTATGACCCTGATATCATTCCTTTCAGAACAGGCCACTCTTGCTTCATTTTTTCTTTATCTATGAGTTGATTCACTGTGCTTGTTTCTTCTCTTGCATCATAGATATTACCATGGACAATCTTTACTTCCTTTTCACTATAAAATGTCCCCAATGCCTCCAAGGCTGAACTGATGTCATCATTACATGATGTATTTACCACTGATGGCTCTAATAACAAACTAAAATCTCTAAAGATCTCACTGTCTTCACTTCTAAATCTATGCCTGATATTCTTCTTTAAATTGAAAATGTATTCTTTCTTCAAACCCAAAAGTTCAGACTCAATTCTATCAGAATATTTGGTAAGCTTTTCTCCATTGATGTAAGCACTTGTGCCATCTTCCTCTGCTCTAATTTCTATTTGATCCCTCATTTTACATTCTGACTGACCAAACTGATTTTCTAAAAATTCCAATTTTGATACTGTTCCCTCCATTAGTGGCCTTATTTCACTAAATAGGAGATTCCTTTTTTGTAGTTGTTGAGATAGGACTCCAAGCACATCGTGAACATCCAGAATAAAAGCTGTAAGTAACACAGTTTTGTACTGTGAGTAATACTTCAGAAGACCTTGAGCTGTAGACATATTTTCATCAGCAAGACAAGAAAGTGTTGCCAACAAAGAACTATAACAACAATAAACAGCTTCAACAGCATTTCTTAGGCTTAACCATCTGATATTATTCGGTTCCTTGATTGTCAATTCTGGTTCTTCAAACAACTGTTGTATTGACTTGAGTTTTGCAGTACAGTTAGCAGACCCACTCATAAAAAAATATAATGAGTTGAAATTATCTTTTAACTTCTTCAGAATGTCAATCTTTTTAATTGAATCAACAATTGCCAGATTAAGTCTGTGTGCAATACAGTATGACTGCACTAAAAATGGTGAGTATTTTGATTTCAACTGTACACCGACGCCAGTTTTCTTGCCCATCATTGTGGCAGCACCATCAGTCGCAAGAGAAACAATTTTGGTTGGATCTAGACCATGACGATGCAGACAAGTAACAAGTGCCTGTACTATAGTATGAGCTTTCCCATCTGCTACTGACATATTTCCAAGAAATTTTGTAATAGCTTCCCCATTTTTCACAAAGCGAACACAAACTGACAAATGTTTTTGAACTGACAAGTCTGTACTTTCATCTATCATTACAGCAAAATATTCTGATTCCTTAATTTCTTCCACTAAAGATCTCTCAAACATGGTAGTGATGCACTCTTGTATTTCACTTACAGTTCCATGACTTAAGTTCATGTACTTTATATTTGCACCATTAATGTTTTGCAGCTCAAGTAAACAATTCACTTTGTTAGAAGGAATTTCTTCCTGTGCTGCATGGTAAATTGTGCGAAATAGTTTTACATCATCAGCTGTTACATGAACAGAACCAAATTCTTCATCTGCAGTCAATGTTTCACAAGCTGGAGTGATAACATTGCATTGTTTCTGACACAGTTTTATCATACCTGTCTGTGCCTGTTTGTGCAGATCAGAGTTTGCATGCCTTTCTACACTGTTTTTTTGAATAGTAACTGACCCTTCATTGGCCCATATGCTTTTAGTTTTTTTAATAGTACATGTTTTACACACTAGCCTTATTTCTTTGCCATCCTTTTTCACAACCAGCCAGGGGTACTTACTAGACCATGACTCTAACGTTTTTTCAGAAACGATCGACTCAGGGGCTGCATTTGTTACGGAAATTTCAACTGACAAATTTATTAAATCATCCACGATACTTCGGACCATCTTTTCGGGACTTTCCTGCCTTTGGAAAAAATTAAGGAGAGACATCTTGGGCTCGTAAACACTCTTAAAACGACCCGGTTTGTTGTAAGACATTTCGTTTAACTAATTTATAAGTACGAACAACTGACGAACGATGAGTTAAAAAACGCTTGAATAGCGTTCAATTGATACCGACTGCTTGGTTCCAGATTTTTCAGTGCCGAATAAATTCCGTGAAATACAGCGTCGCTTTGTTGTCTAACTGCGGGAACCAGTCAAACAACTTTCCGGGGGAAATGAAAAACCGGGTAAAACCAGTACAGATAGAAAAATAAAAACCGGAATTTACTATTAATGCGTTATCGGCGATTCCCAATGCGTTTTTTCACGCACAAAATTTAATTTTAATGCGTTTTTAAACAAAACCAATGCTGCGTTTTTACGCTAAAAACATGCTTATCTCGAGCTCTGAGATGTTTAAAATTTCTTGTATCATACATTATTTAACTCTTCATCACACCACAAAATTTTGGGTTTGTTCAAATTCAAAACATTTGCATACAACAAATTAAATATGGCTCAATGGATGAAATTATTTTTGATAGGTTTGAAAGCATTGTGAGAAAAGGAGAAAATGCTGGTTGCCAGCATTTTCTCCTTTTCCCACAATGTTTTCTACTGGTTTCCTCCTCAGGGTTGTAAAAACTGGGATTGTGTGGTAAAGGGGTAATCATCATTCATAATTTGATTAGCCATTACTTTATTCTATTTCTATCCCAGGGTATTCAGATGTACTTTGAATGCTATTCCACAAACATCAGCGTTGTTGAGTAAGGCTCGTCTACCCCTGGGTATTTTGATACATCCATTTAAGGATTTAGCCGTAAGTTACACATTTAACTTTTTTCGTCAATTTCTTAATTGCTGGAAGAATCTGCACAATATTACCTTTACCTGGGATCGAAAAGGATCTGATTTTGACCCATGACTTGTATAAATCAACCTTGATCAAGAAGCGTGTCTTGTGTCCTTGTCTCAAAAGTCTAGAATTATCCTCGGGTTCAAAATGCTGTGCTGTGTCCAGAGACTTCTGAGGTTGCTGTGGTTGAAGTTTACTGACTTTATTGGCAGTATAGATAAGGATAAGAATGACAGCTTGTAAATATTTTTATAAAGTAGCAATAAGTCATCATTATTATCATTATAAATTCACCCTTTACTGAGTAACTGTTTTAATGATCCTGAGGAAGAAGGCTTTTAAAAACATTTTGGGTAAAGGAGAAACTACAGGTAACTTTGTGTGAAATGGAAAAAATACAAAAGCATTTTGTCCTTTTCTTTCCATGTTTTCAAAAGCCTTCCTCCACAAGGTTGTTAAAAAACAAGATTGTTTGATAAAGGCTCCTCTCTAAGAAACTTATTTTTAATTCTATCATTGTCAGTTACTACTTATTGGAAGGATCTTGCTATAATAAGTTGATTCGCCCATTGGTTCTCTCCTACTGAATATTATGGCAGGCTTTTAAGATCTAGTACTCAGTTGTGATTATACATTATCTTATTTTATGTATTTTTCAGCAACTGCCTGTGATACAGTCTAGTGTTATTGTACGGTGTCGTAAATGTCGAACCTACATTAATCCTTTTGTGTACTTTATTGATAACCGAAGATGGAAGTGTAATTTGTGCTTCTGTGTAAATGAATGTAAGTATGGTACATATAAGTTATCAGTGACTAGAGTATAATGATATGATCAGTGTTCTGAAACAGTGGAGTTTAATGCATCTTCATGATACAGTATACCAAGCATGTCATCATATAATTATGCATCCATGAAATCCATTTTGTCCTTCAACCTATTGAAGCATGAGGTAAATTGGTCCTTGGACATGCAGAAAATTTGCAAATAGCAAAAAGGTTCGATAAATGTCAGCCTGCAAGGACTTTGCAAACTAACCTGGGTCACTGCTTTTTATGGATACTTTAAACCCCTTTTCACAGAGCATGGCTCATGTGTTATTAGGATTAGCAATCAAGTTATGTCTATTTCCTAATGAACAAAGTAAAAACATACACACAAAGACAAAATTGAAGTTCTTGAACAATCAAATTTGGACATGAAAGTTGCTAAGAACTGTATTTGTATGTTTCAGTGCCAGATGAGTTTTCCTTTGATCCAGCATCAAAGACATATGGAGACCCACAACGCAGGCCTGAGATCAAATCAGCCACAATAGAATTTATTGCTCCTTCAGAATATATGGTATGCTTGAACTTGTGCAAAATGTTTCTGCAATGTGTTATTGAATTACTAAGCCTCCTGTTGAATTATTATAACATTAGAAATAACATTGACCATGTACTTAGTAGTGAACCATGTACTACACAATCACAAGTTTTAACAACTTTGGGAAGAAGCTTTTTGAAAAGATTGTGGGAAAAGGAGAAAATGCTGATAACCAGCATTTAGAATCAGGTTTCACCAATATTGAGCAATGATTTACTTTGTCATCTGCAACAGCTTTGAATTTCAACAAGCATAAGATTGTCATTGTTTGGTAAAGAGTTAGAGAGTAGTGTATTGATTTCTGCATTCATGTAATTGCAGCAATGTAAAGACTTAAAGGCCTGATGGTGGCCAAAAGTAAACAATGCTGGTGTTAAAATGCATTTATATTCAAGTCATGCCATGTAAAAGTATGGGGTTAAATAACTACAACAACACATATTAGAATTTTAAAGTTCATATACTGTGCGACGTTTCGGCATTTGTCTTCTTCAGGAGTACATAAAAGATTCAAGTCATGTTTTAAATGATTTTTTTTTTTTTTAATGTAAAAGTATGGAAATTTTTATAAGGTGATAATCTGTTATTGTATAGTGTTAGTTGTGAGCAGAAAAGAAGAACTTCAAAACTAGACAAAAAGTTGCCAAGTTGCTCTTTTATGTGCTTATTACTGGTTTTGATATCCAATTTTTTTACGAATAACTTACACTTGGACTGACCGTGTACAATAACATAGTGTCATCTTCATAATTGTTTTTCTGTTGTAATCCTTTCTCACTTGCATAATTTACAGTAACTTCATGATCTCAAAGTTCATGAATTGAATTGGGGGGGGGGGGGGAAGGGCATAAATCTGTTGATTTTAAGTAAGAAATCAGATATTAACCCTGTACCACACAATCCTGACTTTTAACGACCCTGTAGTACACAGCTTTTGAAAACATTGTGGAAAAAAGAGAAAATACTGGTAACTAGCATTTTCTCCTTTTCCCACAATGTTTTCTATCCTATCAAAGAGAAAAATCGTCAGTTTAGCAACTTTTTATTTGTCATGTGCAAATACTTTCAATTTGGTCCAGTCCAAAATATTGTCGTTTGGTAAAGAGGAAAATATTTTTTCCCTTCTAGTTACGTCCCCCTCAGCCAGCTGTGTATTTGTATCTGTTAGATGTGTCTTTCAATGCAGTGGAGACTGGTAAGTATAATTGGATGAGTTGTGGTGGGGGGTATAATAAATAAGGTGATTACAAGATCATTGAACAAGTTATGAATTTTCTGTATCAAGGCATAAGGATTGCAGTATCTTCTTATGTACCTCCAATGGGATGATTTAGATTCAAGCCCTGTGATCAGACATGGTTGTACCAGGAAGATTATATATTGTACATAGAAAAAATTCTAACAAAGACTCTCTTTGCTCTTTTTTGAAATATTTGTGAAAAAACATCCCAGAATTAGCAGGTTTTTGGTCTCTTTTACTGGCTGAAATAAAATTCATTTGATTTATTTATTGTTTTGATGTGATGTATCACTAGAAAATACTTTTAGATATTTCGCATAAAGCTAAAGAATGAAAGCTAAAAAGCTTTCCTTTTCCCAAACAATTAGCCCTGTAGCAGTGACATTTAGTATATAGTATCGTTTAATCCTTTTCCAAACAATCCTTGCCCGCCTGGGTGGCTCAGTGGTGAGCGTGTCGGACTCATGACCTGGTGGTTGTGAGTTTGATACCCGGTTGAGGCGAACTTTCTTTCCGGCGTATTTTCGCCTCTCACCTCTGCTGAAGCATGTGAGAAAAGTAGTCGGTGGCTTTGGAAAGAAAGTTGTGTTAGTACTGGTGTGAGAAAGCCAGGAAACACATGTGCGTCACCGACCGCCATGATATGACCTTAGCTGTTAAAGTGGCGTTAAACCCCAATACAATACAATACAATACAATACCAAACAATCCTTAACAACCCTAGAGAAGAAGATCAAACTTCAATTTTTTTTAATCATTTTTGTTGTATACAAATACTTTCATGGAAACTTTAGTGTATGCTATCAACTGCTAAATCTCTATCAAATCTGTTCAAATTATAGACCTTGGGTAAAAACAATCTTTCTATAATGTCACATTTTTTCAATAGAACTATGCAAGTTGAATATCAGGTAATAGATTTCAGTTAAATGATACCAAGACAAACATGGCCCTCACATTGGCTTTTGCAGGATATTTGAATATGTTATGTGAAACTTTACTGGACGTGATTGACAAGATTCCAGGGGATTCTCGGACACAGATAGGTTTTATTGCGTATGACAGTGCAGTGCACTTCTTCAACTTGGCAGAGAATCTTTCACGGCCTCAGATGCTTACTGTGGGAGATATTGATGGTATGTTCAACCTTTACCAGATGTCAAAATTTTGGACTTGTCCAAATTGAAAGCATTTACAGACGATAATTGAAATGTTACTCAAAACATGAAATTGGTCTTTCATCAAGTATAAAACATTGTCGGGAAAGGTGAAAATGCTGGAAACCTTTTCCCACAATTTTTTTGTACTCTTTGCCTGGTGACAGAATTTCAGACTTATCCATTTGTAAGCATTTACAAAAATGGTACTCAAAACATGGAATTAGCCTTTCAAAAAGTAGAAAACTTATTGGGTAAAGAAGAAAATGCTGATTTTCTCTTTTCCCCACAATCTTTTTGAAAGCCTTCTTCAGCAGGGTTGATAAAACTCAGGATTGTTCAATTAAAGGGTAAGGCTTCATAATTTGGCCAATTACCTTGCAAAACTACCTCTAAAAACCCTGACAGATTTTTGAAACATTGTATGAAAATAGAGCAATATTTGCTTTGTAGATGTAATTGCACCCATTTCAACTACCATATTTTTCTGTAATTTCCATTGAAATGAAAATTTTTTATTCTTAAGGTTTTCTCCTTTCTGCCAGGTTTTCTCCAATTTTATTCAGCATCTTGGCAAGTGAATTTCAGATCATGTTCTAAGATTGTTTTTCCACATCTTTTCTTTTGCATTGTGGCAAAAACTTGCCTCTTAACTCTTTACCACACAATAAAATTGTAGACTTGTGCAAATCCTAAGCATTTGCAGATGACAAATTAGATGTAGATCAAACTGAAGAAATTGTCTTTGAAAGGGGAGAAAACATTGTGGGAAAAGGAGAAAATGCTGGTTTCAAGCATTTTCTCCTTTTCCCACAATGGTTTCAAAGGGCCTCTTGATCAGCATTGTTAAAATTCAGGATTGTGTGGTGAAGGGTCATGGATATCTCATAGCTTATTACCTCCGGAAACAAATTTTTGATTAGGCAACGATTAACACAACAGTATAAGATGTGGAGAGTCTAAAATAATGGATGTTTGATATATCAATGCATGTGGGAACATTGCAGCAAAAGGAGAAAAAACTTGTTACAAGCAATTTCTCCTGTTTCCTCAATGTTTTCAGAAGTGGTCTGCTGTGAGGTGACATAAGTTGCAGGAGGTAACGAGAAAGACAGGTCATTTTGAAAGCAGCTTCTAGAGTTGAGTCTGTTCTCCTTTTACAGATATTTTCCTGCCCTGCCCAGACGATTTACTAGTCAATCTTCATGCATGTAAAACTCAAGTTACAGAACTTTTGAGCCAATTACCATCATTGTTTCAAGGTAATATGGAAACAAGAAGTGCTTTAGGGGCAGCATTGCAAGCAGCCTATAAAATGATGGTGAGTAAATGGGTCATGCTTCTGGTAAAGATAATTGAGCCATGCTCTGTGAAAAGTAGACTAAATGCAGCAATCCACACAGGCTGACACTGGTCAAAACTTTTTTGCTATGTGTAAATTTTCTGCATGTCCAAGGACCATTCTATCTCAGGATTCAGTGAATTGTTAGACTAAATGGATTTTTAGGATCCTTGATAATGTGACAACTTGCTTGGTATCATGTGTCATGGAGATGTATTATGCCCCTTTTGCCAGAGCATGTTCAGTTAAATTGGATCAATAATGTTCTCACAATCAGCCAACCAGTGCATGAACATTTGTTTTGATTTGGTCCATCACTTTTCAGATTCAACTTCTTCTAGCCCAAACAGCTTTGGAAAAATTGTAAGGAAAGGAGTAAATGCTTTAAGCAAGAAGTTACCCTTTTTTCCACAATGTTTTTCTGTTTGTTTGTTGTAAAAATTATGTTTTCCTTTCCTTCCAATTTTTGTCCCTTTCGTAATTTCTTAAAGATTCTGTTAGGCCTAATAGCCTATGCAATAAAAGATGAAAACTTGCAGTGATCACTTGAGTTAATATTTTGAGAAAAGGAGCAATAATTGTTAAAAATGCTTGTC
The DNA here is from genome assembly GCA_945859785.2 of Tridacna gigas. Lineage (NCBI taxonomy): Eukaryota > Metazoa > Mollusca > Bivalvia > Cardiida > Cardiidae > Tridacna > Tridacna gigas. The sequence goes on from OX244030.2 coordinate 28,919,082, forward strand.
ATTTTCCGAAAATTTTCTATTTGCTTTGAAAGCCCGTGACATACTCTATGTTGTGATTGGTTAAAAAACTTCTTGCTAGTACAACCTGCAGCATGCAAATACTGCTCAGAGAGACTTACCGAATCCTACAGTTGTTAAATAAACAACAACGACAAATTTTAGACTCTGTCAAATTTAAAGCATCTGCAGGCAACAAATCTGAAAGTGGTACAAATGAACTGACTTTCTTCGACAGGGTAGAAAACATTCTTGGAAAACTAGAAAATGCTGCTCACTAGCATTTTCTACTTTTCCCACCATGTTTTCAAATAGCCTCTACCTCAGGGTTGTAAAAAACTCGGGATCATGTGGTAAAGGGTTAAGCTTTTACCAAATGAGCCCATGTTTCAATGACCCTGAGCAAGAAGACTTTTAAAAGTTTTGGGAAGAGGAGAAAATGACCAGCATTTTCTCCTTTCCCCTCAATTTTTATACCCATTCAAAGACAAATCCAATAACTTAGTCATATTTAATTTTTTGTCTGCAAATATGTTGAATTTCAATAAGTGGCAAAGTTTGTTGCTTGGTAAGTGGTTAATAAATAATGTACTACAGAATCTGGAAAGACATTGTCCACAAAATGTAGTGCAAAATAATTGACTCTGGGAGACGACAAAATGTTAGACTCGTCAGTATTGAACACATTTGTAGAAGACAATAGCTCAGTCAATGTGATTTGTCTTAGAGAGGATGGATAACATGGAGGAAATCGGAGAAAATAGGGGTTACCGGTATTTTCTCCATTTCCAACTATGTGTATGAGGGCCTTTTTCCTCAGGTTCTTTAGCCCTTTCCCAAACAACAAATTTTGGAATGGTCCAGATTGAAAGAGTTTGCAGACGACAATTTTAAATTTGATGAAAATGGTAGAAAGGTCTCAAAAAGGGTAGAAAACACTGTGGGAAAAGGAGAAATTGCTCGTTACGAGCAATTTCTTCTTTTCCCACAGTGTTTTCAACAGACTTGCACTGCAGACACAAGAAAACCAGGGCTTGTTTGGGAAAGGGTTAAAACATGCAACTGTTTGTTAAAAGATGAAAGTGCTTTGAACAGAGGATTTATGAAACATGTTGTTTTGTTGACAGAGTAGTACAGGAGGTCGAGTAACAGTGATGCAGACCATCTTACCTAATGTAGGTCCTGGTGCTTTACAAAACAGAGAGGACTCTACCCAGAAATCTGGAAAGGTAAATTGAAACTTCAGTTTGAGCCATGCTGTTGCAAAAGGGGGTTTAATGCATCTCTGATGCATTTTACCTTTTAAGACATCGCATAATTATGGGTCCAGAAAATCCATTTTGTGTAACAAATGACTGATTCCTGAGGTAGAATGGTCCTTGGACGAGCAGAAAATTTACCAAGAGCAAAATGTTTTGACCCAGGTCAGACTGCACAGACTGCAGGTTGACCTGCGTCAAAACTTTTTGCAGATGCAGTAAAACCTCTTTTCACAGAGCATGGCACATTGTATGATTTTATCCCCAGAATTTCTCTCTTAACTAAAAATCCAGGATCTGAGATGAGCTTTTTTTATTGTCGGGTCTCCAACCTCTGTTTTCTACTTTTTTCAAATTTCTGTCATACTACTTCTTCACAGAATCTACTGGACCATATCGAACTGTATTTCATATGCAGACTGGCATAGATGGGAAATACTAAGCAAATTTTCTGGGTCATGGAACGACGAAAGGGTAAACTTTTTTGTGGGAAAAGGAGAAAATGCTGGTTACTGGCATATTTTTCTTTTTCCACAATGTTGACAAAATTTCTATACCTCAAGTTATTTGGAAAAGGTTTCTGGTGTGTTTGGCTTTCTAAAAGTTAACAGTATGTACAGGTAAGGTCTTCTTTTTTTACAGGACTCTCAAAACTTGGGTCCTGCCATAGATTTCTACAAGAAACTATCATTAGACTGTTCTGCTCAGCAAATAGCTGTTGATGTGTTTATGTTCAATGGACAGTATGCTGACTTAGCATCCATAGGTATGTTTATTTATGTCTATCTAGTGATGGCTTTCAGATTTGCATATGATTTGATGGGCAGTTAAGGTTAAGATCAGATGACATGGTATGTTCTATCTTACACTAGATCTGCACTGTCTGAAATATTATGAGATACTCCTATTTGAACAATCTGTCAAATCAATATCTAGCTCCTTTTTATCAAGTGAAAATGTTGGTGGTGTTTATTTCACTCTCTAAAAATAAAAATGTGAGATGATGTAACTTTGCAGAATATTGTATGGTCTTGACATTGCACTGTATATGTTGTTGTAAAAACAAGTTTACTTTTGTAAGATAGACTAAATGGATCCCCTTGTTACATTACAGAGTGTATATCAAAGTTCTCAGCTGGCTGTATGTATTACTACCCGTCCTACCATTCTGTCAGGGCACCACACTTGGTGGAGAAATTTGAAGTTGATCTACGCAGGTACTTAACAAGGAAAATTGGCTTTGAATCTGTGATGAGAATAAGATGCACAAGAGGTAAGAATTTCAATTGTTTGTAAAGTGATATGCTGGTGTTTGACAGTTCTAGGCACTGCTGTAAAGTAGTCAGTGGTACTAACATAAAGAGATGCATCCATACAGTAAAAGACTTTAGTTTAAACCAACATTCCGTAGATTTTACTACTCTTTGGAAGGAAGTTATGAAACAATTGTGAGAGAATGATTTATCACATAAAACCTCCTCCAGCAGTGTATTAAACAAATAACTTATTTTTGATAATACACTAGTGTGTTATCGTTTTTGGGTCCCGGCTCAGTTTATTTTTGTAGTTATGAGCACTTGAAGCCAGTGAAGTCATCAAAATTGTGGACATATTTCGATTTACTCCAATTGTAACTTATTTCACATTTCGTTTGATATAAATGTCACAAATTATCTTCTTGTGTATGTACACCTTTCAAACCAAACTACATCTGTAAAAATTGACCCGTGAATGGTATATAGGCCGAAGGTGATGATGCCAGATACTTATTTGTCTGTGATTCATTTATGTGATAAATAGAATCTCACATTTGTGTGTATGTATTGTCATTTTTATCAAACTCTTTGGTTAAAATGTGTATGACTTTTGCCAAGGCTCGCATCATTTAATTTTAGTCATCTCATTTGAAAAAAATGATAATACATAAACACTCATGTAAGATCTTCTGTATCCAACATTTCCCCAGTTTTCTCTGCAATGTTTTCCTACTTTGTTCTATCTGTTGAATCACATTCAATATACATGTCAAGTAGTCTGTAAATGAAGTCGAAAAAAAAGTCTAAAACTGGTTGTCTTTTTACCAAACAAGAAGATTTCAGAGTGGTCCAAATAGAAAGTATTTGCAGGTGACATAATAAATGTTGCAAGACATAGAGAATTTTTCTTTGAAAGCTTAGAAAACATTGTGGAAAAAGGAGAAAATGCTGGTTACCAGGATTTTCTCCTTTTCCCACAATGTTTTCAAAAGTCCTTTTCTTTGGGGGTTGTTAAATCTCAGGATTGTCTGGTAAAGGGTTAAAGAGGTATGATACATTGTTTGTGTTTGCTGACAGGTATAAGTATCCACACTTTCCATGGGAATTTCTTTGTAAGATCAACAGACCTGTTAGCTCTACCCAATGTGAATCCTGATGCGGGTTTTGGCATGCAGATGTCTATAGAGGACAGCCTTGTAGAATCATCCACAATGTGTTTTCAGGCGGCACTTCTTTATACATCGAGTAAAGGTAAACTTTGGACTTGTATCAATCTTAAACATGCATTAACTCTTAACCACATGACAAAATTTTAGACATGTCCAAATTGAAAAAATTTCCAGACAACAGATACCATGTTGCTCAAATGATGAGATTTGTCTCTGCAATGGTAGAATATGTTATGGAAAAAAGGAGATAATGATGGTCATCAGCATTTTCTTTTTTTCCCATAATGTTTTCAGAGCCCTCTTTTTCAGGGTAGTTAAAAGTTGGCATCATTTGGTTAAAGGGTAAAAACAACATTAAAGTTTTGCAATGAAAATATTAGATGAGTACTGCAGTGAAGCAATAAAACAAAAATTGTCTTGTAGCTTATGTTATGATGGTTTATTGACTCTATAGATATTGACGCTATAGATAGCCCTCAGTTTAATGTCTTGATATAATGAGTTAACCCCTAAGCTGTTAAATAAACTAAAGATTTCCAGTCAATAGTGAAAACCCGTAGGTTACAATTTAGAAATTTTGCCCCTCTGAGAAATTTCCCTGTATTGGAAAGTGTGGATCCAAGACCAGACTGCAAGTTCTGTGCAGTCTGATCCTGTTCTACTCTGTCCGTGAAAGCCTACATAGTGGTGCCTAGCAGCCTTAATATTAATATTGAAGTTGCTTGACTACACAAAATTTTAAATCTTAGGCACAAGTCCTTTAGTAAAATGGTAAGGCTGACCATCTTGAAGGAACTGTAAAAACAGTTGATGCTTTGAAACTTGAAAATGTATATTTGTGAAGAAATCATAGATTAAAGGTTACCATTAACCCATTATAAGACAGTTTAACACTGTCCCCTAAAGTAAAGACAGCTTCTGGAAATGTTATTGCAGTTGTTGGTCAAAAGCAGTTTCTGCTTTCCTGCAATGTTTTATATCTCATTGATTGTCTCTATAAATGACTCTGCCTTGTTTCTTTGAACTTTTTCTGATGGATCTAAAAAGAACCTGATTAGTACTATTTGTGAAACTCTATAGATGGTGAAGATCAAAATCAGATTGTTCAGGATGTGCTATGGTGTCTTGGATTATCACTGTTACAGACACACCAAATTAAATATCTGGGTCAGCAGAATGTATAATTAAGTTCAACTTATTATGGGATCAAAGGACAGAGCTAAGCAACTCTACAAGCATAATCCTTGTGTCTTTCTTCAACAACAGGTGAAAGAAGAATCCGAGTCCATACATTGTGTCTCCCTATCACGAATCAGCTCAGTGATATCTATGCCAATGCAGATCAGCAGGCTATAATTGATTTAGTGTCAAAGATGGGTAAGTAGCTTTTTCTCCAGATGGAAATGCCATTTGGAACTTACGTTGCAGTGTTTTTATTGATTTCTTTTTTCAAAATATTATAAGTTTTGGAAAAATCCATTGTCTCTTTAGCTCCTTCAGCCTATCATTTTACCTTGCAACTGACTTGCCAAAATAGACACATTTGCATTATTTCATTTTTATGAAGTGTTTCTCATCTTCCTAAGTAGTTGACAGTCATGTAAGTATACATCTACCCTTTTTGATACAGATGCCTTAAACTTTTTCACAGAGCATGGTGCATTATGTAAATGATGATTTTCATTTCTTCCAGCTGTTGACAGGAGCATTTCATCATCATTATCTGATGCAAGAGAAGCCATTGGAAATGCAGCTATAGATACCCTGAATGCTTATGGCAGCACCTTGCCATCAGGACAGAGAATGGGAGGTCTGGCTATCAGTGAACCACTACGTCTAATGCCAATGTATTGTCTGGCCTTGCTCAAATCTGTAAGTTGGATTTGATGTTGTTATTTGCTGAAGTCCAGTTGAATGCCACTAACTGAATACTTGAAATTTTATTTCTGTGCTAAAACCTGTGTTATGGATTAATGTTATGAGTGCCCACAGCATTGCTTTTAGAGATAATACCTTTCGAATCTACAAAAAGTAGATGATACCTTTTGAATCTACAAAAAGTATCTGTACTTCTGTACGTGTAAAACCATGACAATTTGTGTCTCAACCATAATGTAATAAGAGCTTACTTTATTAATAGAATTTAAATTGCTTTTCAGAGGCAAAAGAACCTGATAATTGCAATTTTAAGAGTGGCTTGGCTAGAACATTTAAGAATCAATCAAATGCCTAGTGTCAGAGATTGGTCTGTGCAGTCTGATCTTGATTGGCACTGTGTGCAAAAAGCTCATTAAACTGACATTTGCATACTAAGGGTTGAATAGAAGATCTTGTTTGTTAGAGACATCTACCATTATCTTTTGGTTTCAGTCTCATCAAAAATACAGAACTACTTCTTATAGATACATGATCTTAATCCATTACCCTCTCGTGTTCTGAATCTATAGTGAATTTCATAGATGAATTGGTATATAATTATCAAAACTTTTCAGTTTAACTCTTTACCACACAATCCCGACTTTTAACGACCCTGAGGAAGAAGCATTTTGAAAATATTGTGGGAAAAGGAGAAAATGCTGATAACCAGCATTTTCTCCTTTTCCCACAATGTTTTCTACCCTACCAAAGACAAATTTCATCATTAGAGCCACAGTTAAATTGTCGTCTGCAAATGCTTTGAATTTGGACAAGTCTACATTTTTGTTGTGTGGTAAAGAGTTAAATGAGAGGAGCTCTGGCAAATGGGTGTTTAATACATCTCCATGATGCATTATCCCAAGCTAGCCATCACATGATGATGGATCCACAAAAGCAATTTTGTCTAACAACTTACTGAATCATGAGGTAGTGCAGTCCTTGGACATGGAGAAATTTTACAAGTAGTAAAAGTTTTGACCCATGTCAGCCTGCCCAGACAGTGCAGGCTGAGATAGGTTGATACTTTTTGCAATGCATTAAACTACCTTTTCACAGAGCATGATTTGTTAAATGAATAAAAAGAAATACCTGATAATGCTCAAGCTAAAATTTTAACATCTGTTAAATATCTTGCAAGAGAAGAATAATACAAAGGAAGATTTAAAAATCATTCATGTAAAATACTGAGCTGAACTAATGCAAAATGCACGTTTAATTCTTTAACGTATAAGCAAACAGTAGACTTTTCCTAATTGTAAGCATTTGCAGATGACAATTTAAATCTGGCTCACATGATGGAATTTTTCTTTGATAGAGTAGAAAACATTGCTGGAAAAAGCAAAAATGCTTCTTACCAGCATTTTCACCTTTTTCAAAAATGTTTTTCAAAGGCTTACTGGTCAGGGTTCTTAGAACTTGGGATATTGTGGTAAAGGGTTAAGCATTGTGGCTAAAGGAAAAATTTCATGTAAAGAGTATTTTTTCTCAGTATCTCAATGTTTTCAAAAGTGGGTTGCTGCTAGACAAAACAAAAACTATATGTAAGTGACAGTGTGTTAACCTATTATTAGGGTTTTTGTTTCTGTGATGTATCACATGAGACCAGGCTTTTTAAGGATCAAGTCACTAAACAGTTTTATTTTTTCACAGATTGCATTCAGGTCAGGAACACCAACAAAGTTAGATGACAGAGCATATGCTCTACATCAGTGCAAAACACTCCCTACAGTTTACCTTTTACAACAGTTATACCCCCATCTTTATCCAGTGCACAAGATCATGGAAGTGGTAAGTTTCAGTTTTTCAACAAAATTAAGTTTGCCCATGATACAAAATCTTGGAACTTGTAAATGAGGCATGCCATGTGAAAAGGGGGTTTTAATGCATCTGCAAAAAGTATCGACACATGTCAGCCTTTGCAGACTGTACAGCTGACGTGGGTTGAAACCTTTTGCTATTGCTCAATTTTCTGCATGTTCAAGGACCAGTCTATCTCATGATTCATTTATTTCTTTGAAAAAATATGTTATGGATCCATAATTATATGATTACTTGCATGGTATAATGCATCACTGAGTTGCATTGATACCTCTTTTCGAAGAGCACAGCTCAAATTGTTATTCAACAGGGTCCGTATTCACCAGCCATTCTTGGAAATATTCTTTGTCTAATTGTCAAGAATTTTCTAGATTTGAAAGTAACACAACTTCTGATTGCTAAAAACAAATGGTTTAGCCAATCAGAAGTTGTGACACTTCCAAATGCAGAGAATTCTGGAGAATAAGACTAAGAACATTCTTAAGAACTGTTGGTGAATACGGACCAAGGTTGCCATAGTTGGTATGCCTTTTTCCTATTTGACAGTCTTACCCCTTTTCTGTCAGTTATAAACATAAAATGTTCTTGGAAGGGACTGCCATCTAATTACCGGCATATTTCTCAGGAAAGCAAGGATTTGCTTAGACATTATGTTTCATTTCAAGTCTTCATTATATGTGTGTACACACTTACTGGACCTGCTGCATGTATTTGAAATTTTACTCTGAAAGTACTCAAGAAAAAGAACAATCATAGATACACACAGTAAAATACTTCCAATTTAATCTTAACTCTTTACCACACAATAAAATTTTAGACTAGTCCAGATTGAAAGCATTTGCAGATAACAATTTAAATGTGACTCTAATGAGGAATTTTGCCTTTGATGTGGTAGAAAACATTGTGGGAAAAAGAAAAATGCTGGTTGCCAGCATTTTCTCCTTTTGTCACAATTTTTTCAAAAAGTTTCTTCCTCAGGGTCGTTAAATGTCAGGATTGTTTGGTAAAGGGTTAACCCCTTTTCCACAGTGTCCTATGTTTTAATGACCCTGAGGAAAGAGCCTTCTGAAAATACTATGGAAAAAGAAGAAAATGTTGGTAACCAACATTTTTCTCCTTTTCCCACAATGTTTTCTAACCTATCAGAGACTGAATTTGTCATTTGAGCCACACTTTATATTTCATTTGCAACAGCTTTCAATTTGGATGAGTTTAGAATTTTGTTGTGTTGTGATGAGATGAATTTCAGTGTATTGTAAAATCAATTTTAACCACTTTCCTTACTTAATGATGTCGACTTTTGTCAGATTCCATCACAAACACTTGTCTGTAAATTTGTTAACATTAAGAATATCCAATGAATCTATAACTGATAGGGTTGTATAATTACATTTCCCAGGATATCGTAAAGAAGCTGAACATGGAGGTACCTGACTTGCCGTTACTGCAACTTTCATCATCAAATATAGACAGACACGGGGCTTATCTGTTGGATACAGGAGACAATGTGTACTTGTATATCGGTAGTGCAGTTAATGAACAGTTCTGTCAAGATATTTTGGGTAAACAGTCTTACAGAGAAATAATGGAAGGGGGACTTGTGAGTAAATTTCTTATACATACAGTTGTGTATACAACATTTTTAGAGCAAATGTTGACTAAAATGCAGATCCACTTTGTGGGTTTTTTTTTTTTTTTTTTTTCTAATTCTTTCCCAAATTACAAATTTTAGACCCTTCCAAATTGTGAGCATCTGCAGGCAACAAATCTGAAAGTGGTACAAATGAAATCAGGTTCTTTGACAGGGTAGAAAACATTGTGGAAAAAGGAGAAAATGCTGGTTACCAGCATTGTCTCCTTTTCCCACAATGTTTTCAGAAGGCCTTTTCTTCAGGGTCGTGAAATCATGGGATTGATTGGGTAAAGATTAAATTTAATAGTGCTATTAATTAATGTAAATTTATATGCTCCATTTATTATATAAGACATGCTATGTTACATAAAATTCACACCTGTGTTTTGTTACGGATATTTATATGTCTTTGCTTTTATCCTGCATAATTTCTTGCACCTTATTTATTAACAAATTATAGATAACAGGCACCTGTAGTAAGGTTAAAGTCCAACTCTTTACTCACAATTCATAAAAAAATTCATTTCAGAAGGAATTACCGGAGTTAGATAATGAGGGTTCAGACAGATTCCGATCATTTATGACCTATCTGCTTGACACGAGACCCAATGGTATCAGCCTGTATATAGTAAGGTAAGTGTATTAATTTATGGCATGCTAAACAGAGCATGTAGGTGCTTTTGCAGTGTAGATTAAGATAAAATTGTATTCAGTTGCAGCGGAATTGTATTTTTAGACACGCAGAGGATTCTAGTCAATTTATCTTGCAGTTAAAGAGTTAACTCTTTACCAAGTAACAAAAATTATAGACCAGTCCAAATTGAAAGCATTTACAGAAAACAAAATAAATGTGACTCAAAAAGGTTTGATTTTAGAAGGGTAGAAAACATTGTGGGAAAAGGAGAAAATGCTGGTACCAGTATTTTCTCCTTTTCCAACAGTTATTTCAAAAGCTTTCTTTCTCAGGGTTGTTAAAAGTCAGGACTGTGTGCTAGAGGGTTAAAGGTCCAATAGCTGCCTAATGTAAAACTTCTTTGCTTGAAAAACAGTTTAAATTTATTCATACCAGGTAAAAGTATGGGGATTATTATAAGTCTGAAGAACTGTTAAAGTGTTGTTGGTCAAAGTTCAGTCACTGGCCAAACAATGAATGTTGAATGAAACTAGAATTCATGTTACCAACATTACCATACTCTAAATGGTATGAATGAAATTTACCAGTATTTTATGCACAATATTGTTTACATTTGGCTGCTATTAAGCCTTCGAAGATAACACTAACTACATGGAGAATAGTAAAGATTCAGATCAGACTGTAGAGATATTTTGGTCCAAAGACACCTGAAATTGCTCCAAATTATTCTTTTCTAGTTGCTGAAATTATGTTTTATTTATTTAGCATTGTACCCTTTAGCTATTGACCCTGAGTTTTAACTACCGTAAAATGAAAAAGGCTTTTGAAAACATGGTGAGAAAATGAGAAAATGCTGGTAACCAGCATTTTCTCTTTTTCCAACAATGTTTTCTTCCCTTTTAAAAACAGTGCAGTCATGTAAGCCACTATTGGAATGTAGCCTTCAAGTGCTTTCAACATGGATGAGTGTAACATTTTGTTGTGTAGTAAAGTGTCCGGCTATTCTGGTAAGAATTTGAGCTACATCAGTCTTTTTATGGTCTTAAAATCTTCTGCAAAGCAGTGGCATGATTTGATAACTAAGAGGCTGGAGACCTATAATCTAAGAGGCAGGAGACTTCTAACATCATTATTGACAAAAAAAAATTGCTTCTTTTTCATTTGTCGTCTGCAAATGCGTAATATATGGGCAAGTCAAAAACTCTTCACATAATTATGTACCCATAAAAGCCATTTTGTCAAGCAAAAACAAAATTTACATTTTAAAAAAATGTTTCGACCCATGTCAGCCTGGGGGACTTTGCAAGCTCACGTGGATCGCAACTTTTTGCAGATGCATTGAGCCCCCACTTTAGAGAGCATGACTCACATAATATGAATATTCTTCAGGTGTTTTTTTTTCCATTAATGATTTAGCTTTTTTTCCCTTTTCACAGAGATGATGGCAAATACAGACTCAAGTTTTTCCAGCATTTTGTAGAAGACAGGACGGAATCTTCTCTTTCATATTATGAATTTTTACAACATATCCAAAAGCAAGTGAAAAGCTGAGATTACCAGACTTACTTTATGTGAAGGATTTTAATTATCAAGAATTAAGTGAAGCTACATGACACTGGAAACATTTTAGAAGAACAGAGAACTTAATGCTGTTCAATAAAGTTAGTGAAATGCAGGCAGCTCAGGCTGTTGTTTTACAGGAGTATACATCACTACCATCACTGATACAACTATCCTGTGTGATCTGTTATTACATGTACCTGGTAGAGCTGAGGCTCCTTTAGCAAATATCTAAACTCGACCTTTTTTGATGACAGAAAATACAATCCACTGAAACTCAAGAAACATTTCTGTCTTGTAAACTTGACTGAGCCATGAGATAGTACAGAATAAAGATCAGACCAGGTTTCATATTCTCTGCAGCCTTATCTTGATCGTTACCATCGGGAAAAGCCCCTGTTTTCACCTATGGAGTGTATAGGAGTGAATTAATTGAATAGGTATTTTCAGTCTTCACACAAGATGAAAAGACCAAGCTTTGCATTTTCAGAAGGCTGTTTTGTCAGTTTATCTCACAAACACCACACAGTATAGAACCAAGATCTGACTCTAAGTCCTGTCCAATCTGATCTTGGTCTACACTGTCCACAAACGCAAGTCAAGTTGTGAGTGGCTCAAATGCAAGTCAAGATGGTGTGTGGCTCTCTAAGAAAGGTATTCTGTGACGGTACAAGTGTATTTCGAGAATCATGTTACTACAATATGTATGAATGATGTTCCTAGAGATTATGGTGCATGGCTTATTGTGAATCTTGAAGATCCAAGTTCGATTGCATATTCTGAGCTGTTTGGTCTGTCACTGTCTATAAATGTAACTGAAGTTGTACTTGGCATCCTGGGGGTAGAGATAGAGATATGTTTTTGCAATGGTAAAAGAGTTGAGTTTGTCTGAATGATATATATATGATATAACTCTCAGAGGTCATGGTGCATATGTGGCTTCTGAAACTACTATGATGAATGTAAACAGAGACATTGCTAAAAATGGGCAATGTCTACATTTACTGCAAGTATTTTGTGACCATTTCTTTGCCAGAATCAAATATGTTATAGCCAAGCTCTGGCAAAAGGGGTTTCATGCATCTCAGGCTTTATACCAAGCAAGTCATCACATAATTATGGATCATAAAAAACATTTTGTCTAACAACAGGCTCGATCATGAGGTAGTATGGTCCTTGGACATGGAGAAAATTTACAAATAGCAAAAAGTTTTGACCCATATTGCCCAGTGGGGACTGCATTGGCTGGCATGGGTCGATACTATTTGCACATGCATTAAACCCCCTTTTCAAAGAGCATGGCTCATATTCATGTTGACTATTATCTCATACAGGAAAAATTGTTCATTTACAATTACAAGAGATCAAAATATTATAGAAGTGCATGTAGTTCTTAAACCTTAAGCTGCTAAGCACCACTCAAGGACCTTTTTATGGATCATGTAGATCAAGATGAGATATTTTTTCCCCAAGAAAGTTTTTAAATGGCAACATTCAGGTTTTTGCCATCAGCTTGAAAGTTAATTTAATTTACGTAGCAGATTAAGGCTTAATGGTGTATGTTTATTTAATTCCGGTTGATATTCTTTTTGTATGGGACCTCTCGAACCCGTAAAGCACTGCATGGATGAAACAGACATGTACAGCTAGGCAAGAGACCTAAATAATGCACAGACCAGGCTGGTTTGGCAAGATCATCTCTCAAATAGCAGATTGTGTAGAATGCACAGATGAGAATACATATTCTGTGCAGTATGATGTTGATCAACACAGTTTGTAAGAGCTTTAGTATGTCTGCATAGCAATCCAGTGTTTGAGATGAATGATTTTTTTTTTGTATTTATGGCTGAATGACAGCTAAGGTTGCTTAACTCTTTACCAAACGACAAAATTTCGGACTGAACGAAATTGAAAGCATTTGCAGACGACAAATTAAATGTAGCTCAAATGAATATTTCTTTCTTTGATAGGGTAGAAAAGATTGCGGGAAAAGGAGAAAATGCTGGGTACCAGTATTTCCTCCTTTTCCCACAATTTTTTTCAAAAGCCTGCCCTTTCAGGGTCGTTAAAAGTCGGGATTGTGTGGTAAAGGGTGAAGGCTTTGACAGGTGATACAATTTTAAGTATGAAACGGTGCTGCAAGGGTATGTAGGGGTTAATGAAAGTTTAAAGTGCCAATTATTGTATGTGATTATACTGTGGTTTATTTATGAGGTTTACATGTTAAAAGTAAATGAAGGATTTTTAAAACATTGTGGAGAGAAAATGCTAGTAACCAGCATTTCTCCTTTTACTACAACAAGTTTTACCCTTTCACAGTCGAATTCCATTATTTGCGCCATGCTTTATATGTTCTTTGCAAATCTGTTCAATACAGATGAGTCTAACATTTAATTGTGTGATGAAGAGTGTGTTCGTTATTGGGATTCATTGGGGAAAAGATATCGTGAGAAAGGGGGAAATGCTGGTTGTATACCACTTGTGAATATGGATAATTTCAATCAGTTAACAAGATCCAGAGATTTCAGTTATAGGACAGTTTTGCTTTCAGTGTGAATAGCCCACAAAATATCAGACGGTGCAGATCCCAGGTCACACTGCATGTTCTGTGCTGTCTAGTCTTGCTGTATACTGTCCTTGGTGCCAAAAAATTGAAGTATTTACTGTCTGCCTCCAGAAACGTATTAGATGATGCTTTTGGAAGTGGAATGTTGCAGATACTTTGTTGCTTTCATCTTGTTTCACATCTGTGCATTTTGAAAATAAACTATGGTTACAGGGTTACTGTGAGGAATTAGATAATGAATTGTATTTTCATTATTTTGTGTCACTGTCAGTTCATATCATTAGTATGGTCAGTTTTTGTCATGCTTTAAAATTTGTTTCAAGCAATGCTTATGTAATCAATTATAAGCCATATTATTTAAAAGAACATTTTTTCATGAATTTTGCTTTTTTTCTCAAATTTAACTACCATGGGTCTCAGCCAAAATTTTTAATGGGAGTAATGTTCACAAACACTCAGCTCATAATCTTTGTAATTGACAAAGAAAATATAGCAAGCGTACACACATTTCTCGCATTTTCCAATTGAGGAATCATGGTAACTGGTGTAGTTAAGAGTCTGTTCACATTAAAATTTTCCATGATGAGCCTTGCTATTGGATTTATGACCAGAAAGCTTTTTAAAGTACAATTATGTACAGGGTTTACTTGCTGTATAACTCTTGTTCCACATTAGAGGTTCTGGGTTAGAATTTTTTGGTGAGCAGGCTCTAACCCTTTACTATAAAATCCCGAGTTTTAACAACACTAAGGAAGATGCCTTTTAAAAAACATTCCGGGAAAAGAAGAAAATGCAAATATCCAGATGTAGATACAAACTAAACCAACTCCTGTCCAGAATTAGCCATTGGAACTGTCAGTATCAATTTTGTTTCTTTCATAACATAGGTTGATCACTACTGGACAGCTTTTTTTTTGTTCAAAACAAAAAGTAGGAACTTCACTTCCCTTAAATGTTTACCACACAACAAAATTTTAGACTCATCTATATTGAAAGCATATGTAGAGGAGAAACTACACATGACTCAAGTGATGAGATTTGTTCTTGACAAAGTAGAAAACAATCTGGGAAAAGGAGAAAATGCTAGTTATCAGCATTTTGTCCTTTTCCCACAATGTGTGCAATAGCCTCTTACCTTTGGGTCATTAAAACTCAGAATGTTTTCAATAGCCTCTTACCTTCGGGTCATTAAAACTCAGGATTGTATGGTAAAGGTTTAAGATGAGTACATTAGACATGTATTGTTACACTGGTGGACTTGTATTTGTTGTGAACAATAAATGTGTTGGAAGGCATAGAAAGATAGCGAATGGCTCAGGATATGATAATTTTCTGTTTGATTCATTCCAGTGGTGCTATACCTTAGTTCTCCAAACATGTAAGGCATATTTCCTCTACAAAAGTGGAGTAATGATGCCCGATACATTAACTTTCTGAGAAATCTTAACTCTTTAACAAACAACAAAACTTTACACTTTTACAAGATGAAAGTGTTTGCAGACGATAAATGTTACTGAAAGGATCAGACTGGTATAAAACAATGTGGGAAAAGAAAATACTGGTTACCATATTGTCAAAAGCAGTATTCTTAAGGGTCTTGAAAATGGGCTTCTTTTGATAATGGTTAGCAAATGTCCTACAACTAGTTTTGTTACATGTGTGAAAGCTCATAAGCTTGTGTTCATTTTGCTGTTGTGCATGTTGTAAGTTTGGTTCATGTCATGTTGGATTGTTTTATGTATGTAATTGTCGTCTTATTTGAATTTATCTTGATATAAGATGTTAAAAAGAATTTTGCAAAATGACCTATATGAACCAGTGACTTTCCTGTGCACTGCTTCCCGGAAATGTCTCTTTTTTTCTGTTAACCTGTTTTCAATTATGGTATGACTGTTTTTTAACCTTCAAATACAAATATGATTATCTCAAGATTCTAGCTCTGTTTTATGTTCAAATTATTGTAATAAGCTAATCTCTTTAGATCTACCTCTTCCAGACAAAACTACAGATCTAATCACTGGTGAAAGTATATTGGCAAATGGAGAAATTGATTGGAACTGGCAATTTCTCCTCTTGACAATGTTTTTTACGTGTTTTCATGTATTAATCCTTACTGAATGTTGATTGCCTGTATTGTACAAAGATGTTTTTAAAGTCATCTACTGCATTTGCTTTGAAAGTTAATACTCTACTGCAAAATCTATATACTTTTGAAAGACCTTGAGGGAGATAGCTTTTGAAAACATTGTTGGAAATGGGGAAAATGCTGGTAACCAGCATTTTCTCCTTTTCCAACAATGTTGTCTACTCTTTTTCAATGACAATTTCTACTATTTGAGCTACATTTAATTTGTTGTCTGCAAATTCCTTAGATTTAGACAAGTCCAAAATTTTCATCCTGTGGTTAAAAGTCAACTAGTTGTCAACTAGAATTATTGCTTCGTTTGCTCTCACACCATCTCACATTTGAGTCACTCTAATAAACAGAAATAATTTATCAGTCTTAAAAATCATTTCTTAAACATTTTTTTTTTAAGATTGTGAATGTGTGGTCCGTAGAGATGAAGAGCAAACTGCACAATATATGGCAGTCTGATCTTAGATCTCCTATGTCAGATATTTTGTGAGATTTCCCGACCAAAATTGCAAAAGATTGCAACAACTTGGCTTTTAATTTTTTGCCGACTGAAAATCGTCGTTTGAATAAGCAGTGTTCAGGGTTAGAAATTCATGCACATTTCAGATTTTTCTTCTTATTACTGGGAGGGTTGGTATATAAGTAGTACTTTCTTGATGTAACAGTCGCAGAATGATTTTGAAGCAAACTGAAAACCTACTTTGCAGCTGACGACTGAAACATTCTTGTAGCTTAGGGATAATCAGTATGAATCAAATCTTAATACATTGTTATGTACATGAAAACGTAGTGGCAACATCAGCAATTTCTTCTTTGGCCACTGTTTTTCTAAAAGAGGTTAGATGGAAGAAAAAAAAAAGTGACTTGCATGTGGTAATGTGTAAATCCTTTACCCGAGTTTTAACGACCCTGAGGAAGAACCCGTTTTGAAACCATTGTTGGAAAGGGAGAAAATGCTGGTAACCAGTATTTTCTCTTTTTCCAACAATGTTTTCAACCATTTCTAAGACAGAAATTATCTTGGAGCTACATTAAAATTTGTCAACTGCAAATACTTTCAGTCTGGATGAGCCAGAAATTTTGTCGTGTGATTAAGAAATAAATTGTTCTTTTTTTCTTTTGAATTCACACAGCACACTTATATAGCCAGTCAAGGTCATGTTTTCATGTATAATACATGTGTATGTTAGATACAGCAGTAAACCAGAATTCTGGTAGAACATTCAGTCGTACTTGAGATGAAGCACAGATATTTCCTTATGTTTAAAAGCATATAAATTCTCTTTTAATTGTTAAATTTGTGATTCATACTGTATGTACATATGTATATGTTTCAAACTTGTATTATTAAGAGTAAATTATAAGTGACACTTACTTCCCACATTTTTCTTATATATTTGAGCCATGTTCTGTGAAAGGTGCTTTAGTGCGTCTGCAAAAACTATTGACTCAGGTCAGCCTGCACAGGCTGACCCCTGTTGCAACTTTTTGCTATTAGTCAATTTTCTGCATGTCAAAGGACCAGTCTACCTCATTATTTGGTCAGTTGTTAGACAAAATGGATTTTATGAATCCATAATTATGACTTGTATGATGCATCATGGAGATGCATTAAAACCTCTTTTGCAAGAGCACCTCTCAATTGTATTCCCTTTGTTCCCCCCGCCCCAGCAGGTATTTTGTGCACTTTTTCTTAGAAGCTTATGTTTATGAAGTCCTCTGAGGCTCACTGGTACGCAAAATTTTCGACAAGCCAAAAATAAAAGCATTTGCAGATACCAAGTTAAATGTGGCTCAATGCGAATTGTCGTTCAAAGGGTTAAAAACACATTGTGGGAAGAGGAGAAAATAGTTATAAGGTGGGAGTGTTGTTAGATAAGAAACTTCAAAGTCCAAGCCTAATACTGATGAAACATAGGAAAGAAATGAGGGACTGGTCACCATGGTATGACAGAAATACTTGCCAATAATGTAGCATAGAATGCCAACTATATATGGCATGCAACACACAAAAAGGGGCCTTCGGACATATGCGTAAAAGTGTGCCGTCCAGGATCAGCCTGTGCAGTCTGTGACTTATCCGAGACGACACTTCCTGTTTTTGTGCAATTTTCTATTTCATGAAAGTCTACTCTATAAAAAAAAAAATCTTATGTAGTCGTAAAGTGCTGTCCCGGATTAGCCTGTGCAGGCTAATCCGGGACAACACTTTACGCAATTATCAGTAGGCCCCTTTTCGTGTGTTGCACACCATATAAAGGGATATTTCTTGACAAGTTTATTTCATTTTGGTTGATAAACACTTTACTATACATTCCAAAGTTTTTACACCCTTGCAGATATAGGCATTTTACAGCATTGTGGGAAAAGGAGAAAAAGGTGGTAACCAAGCATTTTTGTCTTTTTCATACAATATTTTCTACCTTTTCAACAACAAATCTAGGGCTTGAGCCACATTTAAATCGTCTGCCAGTGCTTTTGATTTAGACAAGCCAAGAACTTTGTGTTTTAGTAAAAAGTTAAGTTGTTAATGTTTTAAGAGTGTATATTGAAATGAGCCATGCTCTGTGAAAAGGGGGCTTAATGCATCTGCAAAAATTATCAACCCAAGTCAGGCTGCGCAATTTTCTGTATGTCCAAGGACATTTGACCTCATGGTTAATTTGGTTGTTGAAAAAAATGGCTATTATGCATCCATAATTATGCGATGGCTTTGTAGGTGTAACGCATCACAGAGATGCATTAAGCTCCCTTTTGCCAGAGCATGGCTCATTAATGTAGTAAGGGAATCTGACCGTCTTAACCCTTTACCACATGACATAACACCTATTCCTACTGAAAGCATCTGCAGACAACAACTGAACTTCGATGTGGCTAAAATGATGGGATTCTGGGTGGCAAACATTGTAGGCAAGAGGAGGAAAATTGTGGGGAAAAGGAGGAAATGCTGGCTACCAGCTTTTCCCCCTTTTCAAACAATGTTTTTAAAAGACTTCCTTCTGCAAGGTCATTAAAACTTGGGAATGTGTGGTGAAGGCTTAACCCTTTGAGTTTCGCAGGCAAAACTGGTACTTCAGTGGATGGTACCAATCAAGAATGTGCAAAGAATATGCAGTCGGATCGTGTATCTAAACCTGCTTGTGTAGTCAAGCCTATAAAATCCTACAAAATCCAAGTTTCCCTGGATTATTCCCACTTACGAAATAATGGAAGGTATACTGGTTACACCATGTCTGTCTGTCCGTCCGTCTGTCAGTCCATCCGCCACTCTGTCCGTCTTGTTTTTGTTTCCATGTGCTAACTCGAAAGCCGTTTGACATAGGACCCTGAAACTTTATACGTGTGTTCCTCATGGTCCAAGGAGGTGCTGTATTGGGTTTTGGGTCACATATGTTAAAGGTCAAGGTCGCAGGTGAACTTTGTTTTCTCTGAATGTGCCACTTCAGTGACGAGGTGCTGGTGGGGGGGGAGGAGGATGTATTTTTCCGCTTTGCGAGTTCTAGTTGTATTTTGCACCACAGTGCTGTGATGGCCCTGCCATTCAACACATCACTGTAGATATTCACCAAAGTATTAGACACAGAACAAGAATTGTCTTTAAAGTATCAAGGTCCTTAAGAAAAATCTCAAGTACATAATTAACAAATGCAATTTAGCCTAGCTGGTGGTTGTAAACCCAATCAGGCATGACATACTCAAAAATTACAGTACCTAAAGGTTGTTACGTATAGTAATGTTTGCAGATTTGATACTTGCTGGTGGTATATTTGTGGTTAAACATGCGAACAGAAATCTCTGCAAAAGTTTCAAATTCACAAAATCGCAAAAGTTTACATGTCACAAATATTTCCACTTATACAGTAAAGAAATTGATCTGCAACAATCATGACGAAAGCTAAAATACATGAAGGTCATCCAGTGTCAAAAAGGACATATATCAAAGTTATTACCAGCAAATTTGTTTCAGTGAATGAATTGATCCGCTTACCAAAGACCAAAAATGCTCATGAAAACAAAGTGGAAAAAGGAGAAAATGTTAGTAACCAGCATTTTATCCTTTTCCCACAATGTTTACCATGCTGTCGGAGACAAATCCCATTATTTGAGCCATGGTTAACCCTTAAAATGCCTTTTACAACTAATTGCTTTTTGGTCAGTGTAGATCATGATCAGACTACAAAAAGAGTGCAATCAGATCTTTGATCCACACTCTGTGTTTTGCTGAGACACCGAGGATAAAAGCAACCATGAAATTGCAGTTACTTGGGTCTTACCGACTGAAAATGTTTGCTGTGTTTATTTGGTGCTCTAAGGATTAATGTCACATGCAATGATTTCTCTATGTACCAGTCTAAAAATTTGCTGTGTTGTTAAAGAGTTACATGTTCACAATATTTCAATAATAACAAAGCAACAGTTCATACTGATCTTGTTTCTTTGCTGTGTTTGACGTAAAGCCTATACAAAGTCAAATGAATTTGTTCAGGGTGGACGAAGACCAATAACAAAAGGATACTTTTATCTGAATAAAGCAAAACAAAAGTGTAGATCTAAGATCAGACAGATTGTGCAGTCTGATCTTATCTACATTATCCTCAAAAGGGAAAGAAAAACTTGATAGCACTAGATTTAGCCAATATACCTTGAAAAGTAAGATGATTTATTTCATACCTACAAAATAATGCCCAATAGAATGGCTTCTACCATGTGGGTACAAAATATCTGAATCCACAATGGACTCTAAAGAGTCCCGAATACGGGTTTTTCTGAATGATGCTAGAGTCCTACATATCAATACATGTGTTTTACATGGGCCAGTAATCTACCAAAATCTATTGTCATAAGTAATAAAGTAAGAATGAAATATAGAGGTCATTTAACATGCTTTGGTACAACACTGAATTAAAATGGATCCATACACTGCAGAACGAGTCTATATTTGGACTCGGCTCTCACCTCCTGTATGGACTGGTTCTGCGATGTACTCGTGCAATAGAATTCAGTATCGTAACCATGCTTTTTAAATAACCATCATCATATTGGCCATGAGAGGATAAAGAGAGAGAACTGACAAATATAACAACATCAAAAGGGTCCAATTTTTATTTTATTGCGTAATAGTACATTCAGATACATTAAGTCTTCCACAATGACATAGTAAACAATTCCAAGTATATACATGTACATAGTCTCCCATAAGTCACAACCAATAAAATTTTAATACATAACATCCATTATTCTATAATTATGAAATCATTCAAACAGGAATTCCAACAATTATGCATGTATCTGACCATTCGAATGTGTTTAATCCCTACCACACCACTTGCACTTAACAATATTTTTTAACCCATTACCATTTGTGCCCTTAGGGAGATGCTTTTGAAAACAATCCAACAAACAGAGCAATTGTTCCTTTTCCAACAATGGTTCCCTTTTAATCAAAAGAGACCCTATCCTATGCTTCAAGTGTGTTTCCTTTGTGTCATTTCTACTTATTTGCAGTATGTCCAACAACAACCTTACCCCTTACCACACAATACCAAGTTTTAAAGACCCTAAGGAACAGGCCTTTTGAAACCATTGTTTGAAATGGAAAAAACCTGGTAATGAGCATTTCCTTCTTTTCGCTGAATGTTTTCTAAACTTTCCAAGATGAAATCAAATTATTTTAGCTTTGAGTTTGGACCAGTCCAGTATTTTTGTTTGGTAAAGAGCTAAAAAGAAATGCGCTATAGCACACTTTAGAATGGCCTCAATTATACACAGTATGAACAAAATCCATCTTCATTTACCTCTAACTTTATAAAATAACATTATGAAAGTATCTTTACTAAATGCCTTCAAAATACATTGTACAAAAAGAAAGAATGCTGAGCAATTTCTCCATCTGTCACAATAATTTTTATTAATTTTCTTCATGTTTCCCCCAGATGATAGAATTCAGAACCTCCAAGACAGTAAACAAAATTAAGAATGAAAGAATATCTTAATTAAAATTTACCATCAATTATAAACCACATCACTAAAAAGACCAATTTCATATCATTGAAAATAACGTGCATAGGTATTTGTCAGTAGTGTTACTGCAATATAATGTTCATATTCAATAGATCACAAATATGTGGTATGTTCAGCTTGAGCTACTTGATGGTGGTCCTTCATATTTATCAAACTCTCTTACATAATGACAAAAAACTTACACTAGATCTAGAAAATGATTAAAAAGGAACAGGGTTGAATATAACACCTACTATCATTTAACCCTTGCACATTAAGTGCTTTCAACAGGTGCCTTTGTTCAAGTTGTAGATCTAGCCTAGGCTTCATTTTTCATGTAGTCTATCTTGGATCAACATAGCTGCGCTAAATTTTTTTTTGCTGTTTTCTAATCAGTGGACCATGTTTTCGTGCATTAAATCTTAACAAGATAATCTTGTGCTTTGCTTTGCCACTGGCAGTAAACTTTTGGAAACATTTGGGCAAAGAATGAAAATGCAGGTAACAAGCATTTTCTCCTTTAAATGTTTTCTACACTATCAAAGACAAATCCTATGACTATGATTAGTAAGTCGCAAATGCTTTTAAAATGGAAAAGTCTAAGATGTTGTCCCCTGGTAATAAGTCATGCAGTCTAAGGGATTAGAACGTATCTAGAAGAACAATAAAAACCATATAGATCTTAAACTAGAAAAATGGAATGTACTTTCCAACATTTACATACATCATATACAAGAAATGACCTAAAGATAAGTATCCAATTGATTGGGATTTTCTAGTTCATGGTTAACAGTATTTCCTCAAAAGAATAGTTGCATTTGATAATTAATCCCTAAAAAGCTAGTAAATGGCTTATTTAAATTTGAGGACACAGCAGATCAAGATTGGACTTCAAAATGTGCAGCTTGATCTTGGATCTCTACTGTCAGCTATCATGTAAAATATTCTTGTAAAACCAGCCTTGAAACTGCAGTGTCTAATATTTTTCTTTTTTACCTAAATGCATTGTTCTCAGCTTTATGGGCAAATTTGTGGTAACTAGCATTTTTTACCCTACCATATTTTCTCCCCTTTTAAAGACACTCATTTTATTTGAGTCAAATTTATTTTGTCATGTGCAAATGGTCTCAAAATGGACCAGTAAACAAAAAATTATTATGGGGTAAACAACATCAATCATATTCAGACTCAGCCATAAGAACACCAGAATTCACCTTTGTACCAAATTTTAGACAGAATATTTTAAAACCATCACTTTAAAATTTTCTCCAAGAAATTACTACAATCCATCATGATGGCAGAAATGTAACAGTATACTTATCATTTTTTAAATATTTTGTATAAGAATGAAGTGATCAATGTGCATGAATAAATAAATCAAACAACTTGTACTTTATATTGCAATAGGCCCTTGTGTAAATGTGCCCTTTAACATAATTATAATGACCATCAAAACAAAACATGAATATAAACCAATGTAATTTTTTCTAATGAAAAAGCTTTGTGAAAAGGGGATTAAATGCATCTGCAAAAAGTATCAACCCAAGTCAGCCTGCAGAGTATGTGCAGGTTGACCTGGGTGGAAATGTTTTGCTATTGTGTTCTAGACCAGGCTGATTTATATCATACAATAAACTGCATAATGCATTAACTCTTTACCACTTGGGAAAATGTTGGACTTCTCCATAATGAAAGCGTCTGATGAGATTTGACCTTAACACTGTAGAAAACATTGTAGAACAAGGAGAAAATGCTGGTTACCTTTATCCTCAAGGTTGTTCAAACTCAGCATTCTGAGGTAAAGAGTTAAGATGATGTGTTTAACTCTTTATCACACAATACCGAGTTTTAATGACCCTAAAAAAGAAGCCTTTTGAAAACATTGTGGGAAAAGAAGAAAATGCTGGTAACCAACATTTTCTCCTTTTTCCCCAATGTTTTCTACTTTATCAAAGATAGAAATCCTCATCTGAGATATATTTATTTTGTCTGCAAATGCTTTCAATTTAGTCCAGTCCAAATTCCATCTTTGGTAAAGAGTTAACCCCATTTTGCCAGAGCATCTCTCATATTTAACACAAAAAATGGCCCACCAGGATACAGAACAGAAAACCAACAGAAAACAACAGAAAGCAGATCTATCATCCTGACTTAGATTTCCACTCAAACCCTTTGGATTTCAAACAGTTTCACATTTGTATCATACCACACTGGGGGATCTACATTTCTGTAATAAAAATAAAAAGAGACAAGTGCAAACTTTCGAGGGTCAAATAACCAAAAAGGAACTTTCAGATCTCTGACCGAAAAAACCTGACCCTAACATGGCAGTTTCATTAGTTTGTTTTGGCCAGAAAACTTATTAAACAAGAGGGCCATGATGGCCCTGGATTGCTCACCTGAGTCAATAGGCCAAACATTCTGACCAAATTTCACAAGTATCTGACTGAAAATGTGGCCTCTATGGCATGCACAAGGTTTTTCGAAGATCTAACCTAGTGACCTAGTTTTTGACCCCACATGACCCAATTTCAAACTCGTCCCAGATTTTATCAAGACAAACATTCTGACCAAATTTGACAAGTATCTGACTGAAAATGTGGCCTCTAGAGCGTACACAAGGTTTTTCAAAGATTTGACCTAATGACCTAGTTTTTGACCCCACATGACCCAATTTCGAACTCGCCTGAAATTTTATGAAGACAAACATTCTGACCAAGTTTCATGAGGATTGGACTGAAAATATGGCCTGTACAGCGTACACAAGGTTTTTCTAAGATTTGACCTAGTGACCTAGTTCTTGACCCGACATGACTCAATTTCGAACTCATCCGAGATTTTATCAAGACAAATATTCTGACCAAGTTTCATGAAGATCGGACTGAAAATATGGCCTCTACAGCATACAAAAGATTTTTCGAATATTTGACCTAGTGACCTAGTTTTTGACCCCACATGACCCAATTTCAATCACATCCCAGAATTTATCAAGACAAACATTCTGACCAAGTTTCACGAGGATCGGACTGAAAATGTGGCCTCTAGAGCATACACAAGGTTTTTCTAAGATTTGACCTAGTGACCAAGTTTTTGACCCCACATGACCCAATTTCAAACTCGTCTCAGATTTTATCAAGACAAACATTCTGACCAAATTTCACAAGTATCTGACTGAAAATGTGGCCTCTGGAGTGTACACAACGTTTTTCCAAGATATGACCTAGTGACCTAGTTTTTGACCCCACATGACCCAATTTCGAACTCGTCCCAGATTTTATCAAGACAAACATTCTGACCAAATTTCACAAGTATCTGACTGAAAATGTGGCCTCTAGAGCGTACATAAGGTTTTTCGAAGATTTGACCTAGTGACCTAGTTTTTGACCCCACATGACCCAATTTCGAACTCGTCCGAGATTTTATGAAGACAAACATTCTGACCAAGTTTCACTATTATCTGACTGAAAATGTGGCCTCTAGAACGTACACAAGGTTTTTCGAAGATCTGACTTAGTGACCTGGTTTTTGACCCCACATGACCCAATTTCGAACTCGTCCCAGATTTTATCAAGACAAACATTCTGACCAAGTTTCATGAGGATTGGACTGAAAATGTGGCCTCTACAGCGTACACAAGGTTTTTCAAAGATTTGACCTAGTGACCTAGTTTTTGACCCCACATGACCCAATTTCGAACTCGTCCGAGATTTTATCAAGACAAACATTCTGATAAAGTTTCATGAGGATCGGACTGAAAATATGGCCTCTAGAGCGTACACAAGGTAAAAAGTTGACGATGCACGACGGACACAGCACGATCACAATAGCTCACCATGAGCACTTCGTGCTCACGTGAGCTAAAAAGAGACAGTGTAGATCCAAGTTCAGATTTAATATCCTATGTAGTCTGATCTTAATCTACACTGTCTGTAACAGCAACTTGAGCTATAGTGCATGCTTTAACACTCCAAAACTTTTGAAACTTTTGCATTTGACCTATAATCACTTTATCCTTTCTGTTCTAATTCTTATAATCATAATTAAAAGGCTGTTTACAAAAGTGTGCCCTTAAGATATTTCTTTAATTTGACCTAGTGACCTAGATTATGACCCTAGGTGACCCAAATTTGAACTGGTCTTTGACTATATCAAAAGAAACATTTTAACCAATTTTCAAATCAAATGAATAATAAATGTGGCCTCTAGAGTGCCCACCAGCTATTTCTTTAATTTGACCAAGTGAACTAGGTTATGACCCCAGTTGACCCAAATTCAGATTCATGTGAGATTTTACAAAGACAAATATTCTGACCAATTTTCAAGGCAATTAAGCAAATAATGTGGCCTCTAGAGTGCCCACAAGGTATTTCTTTATTTTGACCTAGTGACCTAGTTTATAGTTCCAGGTGACCCAAATCCAAACTCATCTGGTATTTCATCAAGACAAACATTCTGGCCAAATTTCAGGTCATTTGAGCAATAAATGTGGCCTCCAGAGTGTAAACAAGGTATTTCTTTAATTTGACCCAGTGAACTAGTTTATGACCCAAGTTGACCCAAATTAATCTTATGTGAGACTTTATAAAGACAAACGTTCTAACTAATTTTCAAGGCAATTGAGCAAATAATGTGGCGTCGAGAGTGCCAACAAGGTATTTCTTTAATTTGACCTAGTGACCTAGTTTATGACCCAACTTTGAACTCAATGAACTTGTTGTGCTTAGATGGGCAAACAAACTTAGAAGAGAATCACTACATACCAAATATCAAAGCTCTACGCCTTCCAGTTTTAAAGAAGAATTTTAAAGTTTTCCTTCTTTGTTCCTATGTTTGAACTTGTGACCCCCGGGGCTGGGCCAGTTTTGACCCAGGGGCATCATATAAACAAACTTGGTAGAGGTCCACTAGGAAATGCTACATACCAAATATCAAAGCTCTACACCTTCCCGTTTAAGAGAAAAAGAAATTTAAAGTTTTCCTTCTTTGTTCCTATCTTCGAACTTGTGACCCCCGGGGCGGGGCCAGTTTTGACCCAGGGGCATCATATGAACAAACTTGGTAGAGGTCCACTCTGAGATGCAACATACCAAATATCAAAGCTCCACACCTTTCGGTTTCAGAAAAGAAGAATTTTAAAATTTTCCTTCTTTGTTCCTATGTTCGAACTTGTGACCCCAGGGGCTGGGCCAGTTTTGACCCAAGCAGCATCCTTGGAACAAACTTGGTAGAAGTCCACTAGGAGATGCAACATACCAAATATCAAAGCTCTATGCCTTCCCATTTAAAAGAAAAAAAAAATTAAAGCTTTCCTTCTTTGTTCCTATGTTTGAACTTGTGACCCCCGGGGCAGGGCCAATTTTGACCCAAAGGGCATCATATGAACAAACTTAGTAGAGGTCTACTAAGCGATGCTACATACCAAATATCAAAGCTCTACGCCTTTCAGTTTCAGAGAAGATGATTCTTAAAATTTTCCTTCTCTGTTCCTATGTTCGAACTTGTGACCCCCGGGGCAGGGCCAACTTTTGCCCCAAGGGCATCATATGGACAAACTTAGTAGAGATCCACTAGAAGATGCTACATACCAAATATCAAAGCTCCATGCCTTCCTGTTTCAGAGAAGAAGATTTTTAAACTTTTCCTTCTTTGTTCCTATGTTGGAAATTGTGACCCCTAGGGTGGGGCCCATTTTGACCCCAGGGGCATCATATGAACGAACTTGGTAGAGGTCCACTAGGTGATGCTACATACCAAATATCAAAGCTCTACGCCTTCCAGTTTCAGAGAAGATGATTTTTAAAGTTTCCCCACTTTGTTCCTATGTTCGAACTTGTGACCCCCGGGGCAGGGCCAGTTTTGACCCCAAGGGCATCATATGAACAAATTTGGTAAAGGTCCACTAGGAGATGCTACATGCCAAATATCAAAGCTCTACGCCTTCAAGTTTCAGAGAAGAAGATTTTTAAACTTTTCCTTCTTTGTTACTATGCTCAAAATTGTGACCCCAGGGGCGGGGCCAGTTTTGACCCCAGGGGCATCATATGAAGAAACTTGGTAGAGGTCCACTAGGAGATGCTACATACCAAATATCAAAGCTCTACGCCTTCCAGTTTCAGAGAAGATGATTTTTAAAGTTTCCCCTCTTTGTTCCTATGCTCAAACTTGTGACCCCCGGGGTGGGGCCAGTTTTGACCCCGGGGGCATCAAATGAACAAACTTGGTAGAGGTCCACTAGGAGATGCTACATACCAAATATCAAAGCTCTGCGCCTTCTAGTTTCAGAGAAGAAGATTTTCAAAGATTTTGCTTTTTTTTCCTTTTTGTTGCCATGGCAACCAGAGTTGTGGGTGGAATTCAATTCTTTGAACAATTTTGGTAGAGCTTCACCCAAAGAACATGCCTGCCAAGTTTCATCAAGATTGGCCCAGTGGTTTAGGAGAAGAAGATGTTTAAAGAAATTGTTGACGGATGACGGACGACGGACATAGGGCGATCACAATAGCTCACCTTTAGCACGTTGTGCTAAGGTGAGCTAAAAACAGAAATTAATCAATTACTACATAATCCCCAATTTTAAAGACCCTGAGAAATTAGACTTATGTAAACACTGTGGGAAAAGGAGAAAATGCTAATAACCAGCATTTTCTCCTTTTCCCACTATGTTTTCTAAACTTTTAGAAACAAATCCAATCATTTGAGCTACACTTAATTTGTTGTCTGCAAATGCTTTCAATTTGGATCAGTCTAAAATATTGTCATTTGGTAAAGAGTAAAACATAGTTTAGCTGCTGAAGAAAAGTAAAAACACACACAATCATTTATGCATCCCAACTTCTCACCAAACGACACAAGTTTCGATATGACCAAATTGTAAGCATTTGCAGACGATGGATCAAATGTAGCTCAAAAGTTGATGTCTGTCTTTAAATGGTAGAAAATATCATAGGAAAAGGTGAAAATGATGCTTAGTGGTATTTTCTCCTTTTCCCATCATGTTGTCAAAAGCCTTCTTCTCAAAGTTTGTTTAAAACACTGGACAAAGAGCAAAAAAAAATTAAATATAATTTATGTTTACCTCAGATAGATTACTCCCCACAGATAGGTCCTGAACCACATTGTGGTTCCACTGTTTGCCTGGTACTTCCTTATCAAGATTGGGTGGGGAACCGGTAGCAGTCCAACCAGGGTACCATGCTGTAGAAACTTCAGTATCTCACTCTCATCTGTCAAACCCCTGAAAATGAAGGAGACTATTAAAAAAATCCATCTGTGATATTATCTTGCAAAAATTTATGAAAATCTAATCATTTACTGCACAAAGACACCTATGACCTTTTGCTTTGCAAAATATCATGAGGAAAGGCTCAACTCAACTTATTCTTTTCCTATGATCTTTGACTCTTGCATAATCTGTTGAAGGTTTTGGTGGGTCTAGGAAAGAGTATTCTGATGACTATGTCGGATGTTTTTGTGAACAGCTTGGTTAAGATCAGACTGAACCCACTAAGCAGTCTAATCTTTTGTCAACCCCCCCCCCCCCCCAATATTTTGTTAGACATTCTGACCAAAACAACTGCGAAATTGCAATGTTTTGGTGTTTTCTGCAGCCATAAAACTGTTCATACCATTTTCTCAGCACTCAAACAGTTGATTTAGAGTCTCCAGTATTTTAAATATGGCAAAGCTAAG
The DNA here is from genome assembly GCA_945859785.2 of Tridacna gigas. Classification (NCBI taxonomy): domain Eukaryota; kingdom Metazoa; phylum Mollusca; class Bivalvia; order Cardiida; family Cardiidae; genus Tridacna; species Tridacna gigas. The sequence continues at coordinate 28,948,717 of OX244030.2, forward strand.
ATGATCAAAAGAAAAAAATTGCTCTTCTTCTTTAATGACAAAAATGAATTATTTGCTGGACATTTCAGAAAATTTTTGTAACTCATCATATGACTTTTACCTGTTCAAAAACATTTTTCATTAGCAATGGGGGTCACTTATTTGTCTAAATAGGGTATACCCTACATCAAATGGTTTTTGCCATATTAAGGCAAAAGCACAAATATCAATATCTTTTCTGGATTCAGTAGTGCTAGGCTGGTGTGCTACAGACCCTTCCCTTACATACATGGGACCCCTTATTTTAGAAAGTCAATCAAAGAAGAGCATACATACATACAATTTTTCAATTTGTTTGGGGGAAAAAAGAACAATAAAAAAAAATTATTCATGTTACAATACTTGAAAAAGTTCATGACAATGTTTGACTTACTTGTCAATACAGATCTTCTCCACTTGTGGTACAAGGACTTGTAACATTCTCATTATAGTTTGAAGGGGTAGCTTTTGCTTCCAGGAATGCACCTGTAACATGTACCACTGGCAATAAAAATCTACTCTACTGCAGCTTCCATTGTTGTGATGAACATAGCCAGCTTTGACTGCTCATATCAATCATGCTGCAACACATCACTCATCCATCCTAATAATCAAAATATATGGGCCATGCACTCACAAAACAGGGTTCAATGTGTTCTCCTTGAAGCACTGAACAAAGCAAGTCAACACATTATTATAAATCCATAAAAATCCATTTATCTCATGACCGGCTGAATCCATAAGTAGAATGGGCAAATTTCATTTGCAGCAAAACAAAAAATTAATTGCAAATCAAAAACAGAAAAAAAGAACCATTCATAAGTGCACATAATTTAACACTTCAGTATTTCAAAAAAGCATTATTGCAAATTAATAAGTGTCATGTTAAAATTGTATCAAAAGAATGGTAGTAGCACAAGACACAAACTACAAACAAAAACAATAGGGATCCTCTCATTTCCCTTTGTGAGGACCACTGTTTGGAGCTAGAAGCACCTGTTGTACATACTGACTTTGAACAGGCACTGCATCTCACTAGGGATACCTTCACCTTGACACTTCTCTAGTGCTGTATCTTGGGCAAGCTTGGTGGCAAAAAATTCAAGACCTAGGAATATCTAGCCAGTGCAGCTTAAAACATACGGCAGCTTAAAACATATAGCAATGTAGGCTAATCTAGTATGGATGTTTAACACTGACTGGCTGACAGAAGAGGTATTCATGTTTCCAAAATACTTTTCACCCCTTTTGAACAATTTCTTTTCCAAAACTCGGGCTGCTTTCACACAAAATCATGATGAATACAGTATTCTGAAAAGAAAAAGGAACAAAAATCAACCTACAGTGACTTCTCACTTCACAGGCAAAGAATTTCAGACCAAGACCAATTCCAGACTATCCAACTTTCAACTGAGTACCTGTATGACTTAAGACAAGAAGGATATGTTTTTTTTCTTTTTTTTTTTTCTTGAGAAGCCTGGAGATGTATCTCTTACATATTCCCATGCAAAACAAGATAACAAGTTCAAAACAAATACCCAATCTGGAGAAGCAACCCATCCACCTCCCGAGCTGGCTGTTGATCCACCACGTCTCAAAGGCGGTCTTGATCCCTCAGTGGGGCTTAGGTTTGTGGGTGTGACGGGACTTTGTGGAGGAGATCCCTGGTAAATAATAATAACGGTTAAAAGAGAAGAAAAAGATATGAACACACAGTAATATGAGTGAAGCTATAGCTGGTTTCTGTCTTACACTGATTTTCACAGAAAAATTAGATCTATCCTTCAAAATGAAAAAAAGAGCCACACTTTTGCTTTGCAAAACATAAGCCTCTACTGTCAAATGGCTTGAGCAGAATCAGGAAAGATGATGCCTAGTCCATTTTTTCACAAGACTTAAAAGAAGAAAAATGTCAAAAGTAACATTACTATGATCTATCAAACTAAGTTTCTTGCTTAGCCCATTTTATTTTTGTTTCACATCCTTTTCTTTCTTACATACCTACACTCTGATCACTCATATCACTGCTTACTTAATTTTTAGTGCTGCGACTTTGAAATTATCCTCAGACATAAAAAAAAAAGTACAGGTGTGACTTGCATCTTGAGATCTATCCATAACTTTTTTTAACCAGAACTATCTTAACCTTTTACCAAATGACAAAGTTTCAGCTTTGTAAGCATATGCTGGTGACACAATAAATCCACCTAAAAGGGTGATATTTGTTTCTCTGTGGGTAAACCCATAATGTTTCCAAAAGCTTTTCACCTTGGGGGTCATAGTATATGGAATCACTTTGTCAGTATGGGGTTAACTTTGCATTTTTTCTCCTCTTCCCTACAAACAAAACATACATGTGCTGACTTCAGGAGATTTTAATGATTAACTCACCAAACTTTTGGATTTTTGTATGGCTCCCTTAGAAGCCTGGTTCCCATCAGTGGAAGCTAGTGGATCTTCTATCTCATTTTTGGGCTGCACACTATGGGTACCAGCTGAGGTTGCCAGTTCCTGTAAGTTCTCTTTGTGCACATCATCTGGGGCTGATTGCTCGGTCATCTTCTCTAATCCTTAAGTGGACAAAAAAATATTAAAAGTAAGAACAAGAGAACAGCATGGGGGTGCCAATGCTTGGCTGCAGTTGCTTTTCCATGAAAATAGACTGGATAGGAGAAAATGCTGGTCAAAGTACTTTTCTTCCACAATGTTTTCTAACCTCTTTCGAAAATAAATCCCAGATTTATCATAAGCCAATGGACTGGTCTCAAGTTTTGTCTTCTGGTACAGAGTTAAGGTTGATATGACAACAAGCTTAGAATCTGTTTGTACTCTATTCTACATAAACAATATGTGCCATGCTCTGGCAAAACAGGGTTCAATGCGTCTTCATTATACATTATACCAAGCAAGTCATCATTTAATTGTGGATAAAAAGAATCCATTTTGTCTAACAAACAACTGAATCCTGAGGTAGAATGGTCCTTTGATAACCGGAAAATTGACCAACAGCACTAAGTTTGACCTGCCTGCGCAGGGTCAATAATTTTTGCAGATGCAGTAAAATCCATTTTCAAAGAACATTGTTCATATATACATACATCATACTTCAATATACTTCCTGAAAAAGCATGTTTTTTCCTTTCAAGAAGCTACTATCAAATATAATTCAATGAGTGTTGACATATTAAAGAAGCCCTTCTGACTAATATAGAAACTTCAGATTATAGGATAATGAGCATAAATATTGAAATTTTTGTCCACATTCACAACTAAGACTGTCAATGGGGACAAATTTCCCCCACAGCCAGATCATTCATCTACCCTTGCCTGTTGACCTTGACCACCAAGATGCCTAAATTGTATTTAGTACATCTATTATCCTCTTGTCAAATATGTTACGCTTGTATAAAGCTTCTAAAGTTGAATATGTACATTATTTTCCTTTATCTTCTGAAAACACCTTTTTGGGTCTGATCTTGATCTACACTGTCCACAAAAACTTACTGTGTCGTCAATGGTACGGAAGGAGTTGAACTTTATCTTATGTTCATCATGCTTACTCAACATGGATGTTTTATTTGTTTCAGAAATTATATGTCTTGACCTTTATTCACTGGGCTTCTTCTTTAGGTTGTATCTTTAATACTATTAAAGTCAGAGCTACAGACAGAGGAAAATTTGAAAATAATATTTACTCTCCACTAAACTCATTTTATTGGTACTCATTAGAATTGTCTTGACGAGACGATTCTAATGAGTACCTACAACATAGGGTTTGGAATAGAAATAATGGATTTAGAGTACCATCACTCCCTCTTATCTGGGTCTCTGTAAAGTGTATACATCTTGTGTCAAAAAGGTTTTACATGATGAGAACGGAAATCATGTTATCATCAAAATATTAAAAGGTCAGAAGGCTACAAAACATTCTTTACTCAATAGGTAAAAGCAAAAACAAAGATTCATCTCATAACAATATAAAAGTAATGAAAAAAATCTGGCCAATGCACAGTATATGGTACCTAAATTTACTGATATAGATATAATATCCTAATTCGTAAATTAAAGGCCAAATGGTGGCAAGAAGTAAGTAATGTGGGTATTAAAAGTTAAATCATACCTTTTATTATGAAGATGATAATCTTTTATTGTATGGTCAGTTCGAGTGTTACTAAATGGCAAAAAATGAATTACAAAACCAATTAAAAACTACACAAAAGACAGAGCAACCTGGCAACTTTTGACCTACTTTTAAAATTCATTTTTTTTTTTCTATCATCGACTAACACTTTAACCAACCATACAATAACAGATTGTCACCTTCACAATATTTTCCATACTTTCAAATGCAAAATGGTATGATTTAAATTAAATGCATTTTAACACCTGCACTGTTTAATTTGGCTGCTATTGGGTTTTTAACAAGTCATAGAACAGTTTCTGTGTATGTAGTTATTTTTTACTTTTTCTTGTGCGTAACAACCATTAAAAACCCTAATGAATATATCCAAATGAGCCATGCTCTGTGAAAAGGGGACCTTAATGCATCTGCAAAAAGTATCGATCCAGGTCAGCCTGCGCAGTGCATGCAGGCTGACCTGGACCGAAACTTTTTGTTTTTGGTCAAATTTCTGCATATTAAAGGATCATTCTACCTCATGATTCAGTCGGTTGTTATACAAAATTAATTTTATCGATCAATAATTATGTGATAACTTGCTTGGTATCATGATTCACGGAGATGCATTAAGCCCCCTTTTGCCAGAGTATGACTCATGTCTTTGTTATGTTTCCTGACTGTTTCTGGCTCATTCAGGCTACTGTCCAGGCAAGACTAGTAAATGATCATCAGTAAGCATAGATTACTGCTTATAACAGTTCATGCCCCGGGGGAGGTTTGCTCTTTCTGTGGCAACTATATAAACTTGACCTCTTTGGACCAGAAATACAATCCACTGAAACTCAATTTGACTTTTATCTTGCAGGCTTAAGTAAACAATTAGACTGTATAAATCCAAGATCAGACTGTACATTCTGTGCAATTTTCCTTTTCCCACAATGCATTCAAAAGCCTTCTTTAGGGTTGTTAAAACATGGGATTGTTTTGTGAAGGAGTAAAGCAAGAAAGAACACATATTACATATTAATGCAAGCCTCAAATTTAGACACCCGCAAATAAGGTCAAAATTAGAAGCAAAGTGTTGGCAAAAAATATATGAGCTATGCTCTGTGAGAATGGGGCGTAATGCATCTGCTAAAAGTATCGACCCAGGTCAGCCTGCGCAGTCCATGGTCCAAGCAGGCTGACCTAGGCCAAAAAATTTCGCTATTGGTCAATTTTCTATATTTCCAAGGACCAGTCTACGTCATGATAAAGTCTATTGTTAAAAAAGTGGCTATTATAGATCCATAATAATCTGATGGCTTGATTGATATGATGCATCATGGAGATGCATTAAACCCCCTTTTTGTCAGAGCATGGCTCGTGTATTTAAACAAGAGGGCTATGATGGCCCTGTATCGCTCCACTGGCTTATAAATATAAACCATAAATAATAAACATTTCAATGCTGAGCCAAATGGTTTCAAAATGAAGACTTACAAAGTTTTCTCTGTAAAAGCCCATATGAAAGTTGAGACCCGCAGGGCAAAGCCATTTTTGATCCCAGAGCTATTTAATTACTTGAACCCTGGTAGAGGTCCACAAGATAAAGCCATAAAAATAAGGTGATTTTCAAGTTTTGTCCATATGAAGCCTCTGTAAAACATAAGACCCCTGATGCAAGGCTAATTTAAAAAAAAAATCAAAACAGGAAGATTTCTTAAGTTGTCACTATGTAAGCCCATGTAAAACTTGTGACCCCTGTGGTGGGGCCAATTTTGACCCCAGGGCTAAAATTTTGGCCCACTTGGTAGAGGCCCACTAGATATAGCTACATGCAAAATTTGGTAGCTCTAGGCCTTATGGCTAGGTACAGGAAGATTTTTAAAGTTTTCTCTATATAAGCCTTTGTAAAACTTGTGACCCCTGGGGCAGAGCCAATTTTGACCCCAGGGCTATAATTTCAAGAAACTTGATAGAGGTCTACTACATAAAGCTACATGCCAAATTTGGTAGCCCTATGCCTTATGGTTTCCGACAAGAAGATTTTTAAAGATTTCTCTATATAAGCCTATGTAAAACTTGTGACCCCTGGGGCAGAGCCAATTTTGACCCCAGGGCTATAATTTGAAGAAACTTGATAGAGGTCTACTACATAAAGCTACATGCCAAATTTGGTAGCCCTATGCCTTATGGTTTCCGACAAGAAGATTTTTAAAGATTTCCCATATTTTTCAGTTTTGTTGCCATGGCAACCAGAGTTTTTGAAGGAATCAAATTCTTTCAAGAAATTCTGAAGAGGACCATGGCAGGATCATTTCTCTGAAGTTTCATGAAAATTGGATGGGCAGTTTCAGAGAAGAAGATGTTTGAAATAAAAGTTAACGCACGGACGGACGGACGCACGACGGACACCGGGCCATGACATTAGCCCGCTGGCCTTCGGCCAGTGGAGCTAAAAATGGGAAGAGACTTTTATGGCTCAGTTAATGGCTTTATAATGGTTTCTTAAAAAAATCCAGTGTTTAAATGACCCAGAAGAAATAAATTTTGTTGTTTGGTAAAAAATTAAATTGTAAGACATCCTTCAAGACCAGTCTTGATTTTACTAGATATGGGTTTTTCTAACAATGAAAAATGTAAATGTTACTTTGGTAGCAGTATATTAGGAAGGCATTAACCCTTTACCAACAACAAAATTTTAGACTGGTCCAAACTGAAAGCATTTGCAGACGACAAAAGTGGCCCAAATGATGAACTCTGTCCATGATTGGGCAGAAAACATTTTTGATTACCAGCATTTTCTACTTTTCCCACAAGGTTTTCAAAAGCCTTCTACCCCAGAATCGTTAAAAGTTGGGATTGTGTGGTTAAGGGTTAAAACAAAAAATATGAAATCAAAATCCCTAACAACATGTGTAATTTTTCTGTTAAAAAAGAACTATAATTTTGATTCTCTCCTATTAATCTGAGACCTCTGTAATCTACAATTGTCAATATTTGATCTAAATAGACTTTTCCAAATTAAAATTATTTGCAGATGACAATATTAATGTAGCTCAAATGATGCTATTATCTTTGAAATGGTAGAAAACATTGTGGGAAAAGGAGAAAATGCTGGTTACCTGCATTTTCTCCTTTTACCACAATGTTTTCAAAAGCTTTCTTTCTCAAGGTCATTAAAACTTGGGATTGTGTGGAAAAGGGTTAAAAAGGTAAGGATAAAAGGTGTAATGAGGGAAAAAAGACATACGTATTAATGCTGGACAAATTTTTAAAAAGAATGGAAGAAACTAGATCTATGTCTCTTATAAAGCTAACTCTAATTTTTGTCAATTTGACAGACCTACTGTCCTAGTTGGCCTACATGCACTCTCACATCATTAGAGAAAGCATTCTGTTTAAGTTTTATGAAGACTGGATGAAAACTGGCCTCAAAAGAGCAATTAAGACTTCATTACATGTAATTGGATCTGGTGATCAGCATTTTTTTTTTTGGAGGCTGCATTTCCTTATTTCAAAATTAATCTTGATACCATGGAGACAGATATTCTTACCATCCATAGTGTAAAGAAATAGGCATTTTGATATGCATGACCTATTGACCTAGCAATGAATAAAAAGCAGTACAAATACAAAGATCCTGCCAAAGTCTAATAAAATGTGAATAATACAGTTTCTGATCATTGAAAAAAAAAATCAAACAGGTCTATTCACCTATTTGTTTTTACCAAGCATGACCAAGTTTTGAATCTTTACCACACAGTCCAGAATTTTAACAACCCTGAAGAAGAAGGCTTTTGAAAACATTGTGGAAAAAGGAGAAAATGCTGGTAACCAGCATTTTCTCCTTTTCCCACAATGTTTTCTACCCTATCAAAGACAGAAATCATCATTTAAACTTCATTTATTCTGTCGTCTGCAAATACCGTCAATCTGGTTGAGTCCAAAATTTTGCCGTTTGGTAAAGAGTGAAACAAAGCCTATATATCAGGAGACATCCTGACTATGTTTTGCAGGAATCAGATGTCACCTTTAGCCTCAGCGTTTGACTATGTTGTGGCTAAGTTTTGAACTTGGCCTTGATGTTAGGAAAACCTACATTCTGACAAAGTTGTATGAAGCAACATCTACACTATTTTTTTTTTTTTATCTCTTGTTCCTTAAAAAAAACTGATTGATTGATTGTATGGTGTTTAACAGCATTTTCAACATGATTTCATTTATATCATGGCAGCCAGTGCTCCTATCCATGTTTTCATGGAGTTTCTTTTACCAGTACTACGCACAATGGTCTTTCCAAGCCAGTGGCTGCTTTCCTACACAACCATCGTTGAAACAATGGTCAGTAGTGAGAGAAGAATGGATCCTGTCACAATACCTATCACCAATCTTAGGAAAGAAATTGGCCAAGCTAGGGATCAAACCAGTGACCTCCTGTTCTTAAGTCCTGTATGCTACAAACTGAGCTACCATGGCTTGGGCTTTAAAAAAAAAAATGGCGTTGAAAGGTTTATATATTGTAGTAATTGAGTAATGAAAACAAGCAAAGGTTACACCTATAAATAATGTCAGTTTATTAACTCTTTACCAAACAACAACATTTTAGACTTGTCCAAAGTTTGCAGACAACAAAATAACTCAAAAACTGAAATTTGTGTTTGGAAGGGTAGAAAACATTGTGGGAAAAGGATAAAGTGCTGGTTACCAACATTTTCTCCTTTTCCCATAATGTTTTCAAAAGGCCTCTTTCTCAGGGTCGTTAAAAGTTGGGATTATGTGGTAAAGGGTTCAAGGAAAGATGGGGAGAAAACCAATTTACACTTTACCAAGACAGTATAGGCTATTTTTAGCTAGTACAAGTGACAAACAAGTGAAATATCTGAGAGTAAGTAAACGTCTTCAGTTGGGTGATAAGGGTAAAAAACATGGTGGGGAAAAGGAGAAAATGCTGGTTATCACCATTTTCTCCTTTTAGGGTCATTAAAACATGGGATTGTGTACTAATGGATTAAAACAAGCAAACTTTTCCTCCACCCACACTGTTTTCAAAAGCAGATAACAGGAACAAACAAGCATTCTGATAGTATTGCATAGCAATACACAGTCCCCTACCGGCCGTATGTATCGCTGGCATGTCAGTGAAATTTTTAAAGTCCAAGGCCCGTAAATGCGTCAAAAAGCAGTGGAGCAAGACGAAACTCAAACTTGATGTGTAAGTCATGGTGGTTGATGTACACACCAAAAATCAGCTCTATATGTAGCAGCATTTAGAAAAAAAGTGCGGAAAAATGTTTTATCAGTGAAATTTTGTAAGTCTAAGGCCCGTAAATGCGTCAAAAAGCAGTGGAGCGGGACGAAACTCGAACCTGATGTGTAAGTCATGGTGGTTGATGTACACACCAAAAATCAGCTCTATATGTAGCAGCGTTTAGAAAAAAAGTGCGGAAAAATGTTTTATCAGTGATATTTTGTAAGTCCAAGGCCCGTAAATGCGTCAAAAAGCAGTGGAGCAGGACGAAACTCAAACTTGATGTGTAAGTCATGGTGGTTGACTTACACAGCAGAAGTCAGGTGAATATCTACCAGCATTTAGAAAAAAAAGTCTGGAAAACTGATTTATCAGTGAAATTTTGTAAGTCCAAGGCCTGTAAATCCGTGAAAAGCCAGTGGACAGGAAAGAAAGTCGAACTTGATCTGTAAGTCATGGTGGTTGAGTTACACAGCAAATCTGAGATCAATACCTACCAGCGTTTAGGAAAAAAGTCAGGAAAACTGATTTATCAGTGAAGTTTTGTAAGTCCAGGGCCTGTAAATCCGTGAAAAACCTGTGGACCGGAACAAAAGTCGAACTTGATCTGTAAGTGATGGTGGGTGACTTACACACCAAAACTCAGCTCAATATGTACCAGCGTTTAGAAAAAAAATCTGGAAAACTGAATTGCCGGACGGACGGACAGACGGACAGATGGACGGACGGACGGACAGACGGACGGAGTGCAAACCTAAAGTCCCCTTCGGCTTCGCCGGTAGGGGACTAAAAAACGTACATGGTAATATTCAAAGCCCCAAATACATGTACTTTTTCCCATGTTACATAAAGCCCGCTAAACACATTTCAGAAACATGGTATAAAAAATAATCAGCCCTCTTATTAATAAGTCAAAATAATAAGGTAACGTAATACCTGTCCTACTTTTCTTAGAATGCACATGTCTATAATGTGTTGAATGATAATGTTGGAATCCTACACAGCATGAAAAAAAACAGAGAATATTACAAAAAGGCAAATAAAATCCAGGTCTCGGTTTCATGAAAAAACTTCAGTCTTTCATTTTGCTCAAATCTGCTAAAAGACTCAGTTTCTGACATAACTTGTACTTGTTATTTGAGACTGTCACATTTCATCAATATAAGCAGACATTAGCAAAATTCTCAAATCCTGAGTTTATATAATGTTTCATACTCAACTCAGCAAAACATACACACTCAACTCAGTTATCTCTTTACTACACAATCCCGAGTTTTAACAACCCTGAAGAAGAAGCCTTTTGAAAATAATGTGGGAAAAGGAGAAAATGCTGGTAACCAACATTTTCTCCTTTCCCCACAATGTTTTCTACCCTTCCCAAATCAAATTTTGATTTTTGAGGCACCTTTATTTTATCGTCTGCGAATGTTTTCAATTTGGACCAGTCCAAAATTTTGTCATTTGGTAAAGACTTAACTGATTTCATTCCAATATTTCACTGAGATTAGTCTAAAATGTTACGTCAGTGTAGGATTTGAGAATGTTACTAAAGTCTGTTAATGTGAGTGAAACTCAACTCAAATAATCAACTCAACTTAAGTTGGAAAATGTGTCAGCAGATTTAGGCAAACTAACAGACTTGAGTGTTTTCCAGAAACCGGGTTCTGGTATTCCAAACCTTACCTAATGCAAACATATTTTAACAAATCTTTGTAAATGTAGACATTGTGATGAGTGGGAGAATTACCCAACTAACAAGGTTTCTCTTATTACTGCCATGATAAATCGAGAATTAACCTTTTCAGTGCCCAAGGCGAAACTGCAACTTTTGCAGACAGCATAGATCAAGATCAGACTACACTGAACATGCAGTCTACTCTACTATCTTTGCCACCCACTAGTTAAGTCAAGCTCATAGCCTAGGATAAAAGTCCTTTCTGATTTTCAGAGGATTGTATTTTCATCCGATTCCACCAACAGAGGTTGATGTTCTATATTTGTCGCTGAAAGAGTTAAAAAACAAACCTACTTATGGTAATACAAGGAAAGATAAGTATCTTGAAACTTGGAATTTTACCCTTTTAAACATATTAACCATACTCTATGAAAAGGGGGCTTAGTGCATCTGCGAAAAGTATCGACCAAGGTCAACCTGCCTAGTCCGTGCAGGCTGAACTTGGCCGAAACTTTTCACTATTGGTCAATTTTCTGTTTGTCAAAGGCCCAGGCTACCTCATGATTCAGTCGATTGTTAGACAAAATGTACTTTATGGATCCATGATCATGTGATGATCTGCTTGGTATCATGCATTACAGAGATGAATTAAGCCCCCTTTTGCCAGAGTATGGCTCATATACAAGCATTTTGATAATTGTCCAACAACAGACAATCTGTTAAGCTCAGCAATTTTTTGATCAGTCCCAATGTTTTTTTGTTGTTGTTTATCTAAATATCAAACTATTGCTTGTAATTGTTTCTATTTACCTCCACTGAAAAGGTAATTTTAGACATTATATAGAAAACTTTATATAAATATTTTATTCATTATATTTTAGAGATAGGAAAAGGATAAATAAACAAACTACAGGTTCAAAGGGCTTTTTATTGCTTATACTCTTGTTTCATTCTTTGTCCATCATATTCATGAGCATTTCCTGTAAATGTATTGCATAACTAAACTGTATTGTTTCATAATAAATACGACTTCTATCAAACCTTAAAATTCACTGCATATGCCAAGGTCATAGATAAGAATGAGGACTCAGACATGGGGATGCCATAGCCACAGATCAAAATAATACTGCTTCAAATGTTCCCATGTATCTGTCAATGGATACTGATATAAGTCGGAGAACAGCATACATGTATTTTTTCACACACACACAAACAAACACTTGTCAAAATTTCCTTCCAGTTCTTAAAAATTTTTAACAAATCTTTCAATAGTTAGTTAAAAGTTGTCAGAAAGCTAAAACTGAACCCTTAACCAAACAATTTCCGAGTTTTTATTACCCTAAAGAAGAAATATGAAAACTAAGTGGAAAAAGGAGAAAATGCTGGTATCCAGCATTTTCTCCTATTCCCAGAAAGTTTTCTACCCTGCCAAAATCACATTTCAATTTTTGAGTCACATTTATATCACTGTCGGTAAATGCTTTCAATTTGGATAACTCTAAGTTGAGCACTGAGAAAAGAATGATCCCTGTACCACTTCACTATTCATCAGAAAGAATACTGGTCACTGCGGTCCAAACACACATCCTCTGGATTCCTAGCCTGTCAGACTCTCACAGAGTTTCCAGGGTAGATATGAGCAAAGAACAAACTACATGTACAACTCAAGCTAGATCTCATCAAAAGTATCATCACATCCAGGTTATTTGTATTAGTAAATGCCTATCTCACACAAACACATTGTTATTCAACAAGCAGTGAAGTAAAGACCTTGCAGTGGCTTGGTCATACCTGTAACAGCAAAGAATCGTAACCCTTACAGAGCTAAGTATAACTTCATTTGTTTTAGTTGACAGTGCAGTTTGGGGTTAGACTGCACAGACCTTACAATCTGAGCTTGCACTTGCTGTCAGATATCTTACAAGATATTCTAGCAAAAACATTATTGAATTTGTAGTATAAAAATGTTGACTTCTTTTTCTCCACTAACACTGAAAATGTCTGTTTTATTTCTTTGGATTAGTCAGGTTTAATCAGACTCACTGGCATTTATTTCAGTAGATACATTAGAAACTGGTAGTACTTTGCAGTGTATCCCTTATAAAATACAGTATCACCTGCAGATAACCTCTCTTTTAAAGCTAATGATCAGAAAAGGTTAGCGATTACTTAACCATTAAATGGGCCTTTCTTTTTTTTATCACTGGTGAATGCTACAAAATAAACTTTTCTCTGCAATCATAATGATGCTGTGAGGTTACATGCTGTAAAAAGGTGCAAATTTGGCATTAAAATTACAGGTTGATCACATAGCAATCAGTAAATCTGCTGATTTTTATGAGATAAAATATGATGCAATCATACTTAATTGAATACAACCCCACAAAATCAACTAATGTTACTGATCATGTGACATTCTAACAAGCCTTCTCAAAGTTCAGGTGCGGAATCTAAAATATCTTCAGAGGCTACATATAATCTATCAAGGAAGTATTACCGGAAAAAAAAAATTTTCTTCCAATTTTCTTTACTGATTGTTTGCCAGCTATTGCCTTATTTGTTTCAGTGAGGAATCAGTTTTGAAGTCTGGTAAAATTTGAAAAATCTGAATAGCTCCCATTAAGACAATTGGTTCATGTGTACAAAATTGAAAACTTTTAATGGTACCCCCACACAAACACACACACACACACCTTGCAATTTTCAAACTGTTAAGGCTTGAATTCCTTGCAAAAAACTATAAAGTAAAGATAAAAGATCAGACTGCAGATTAAATCCAGAAAAATAAAGCTAAACGCTAAACCTGTTCATAGTTGTCGGCTAACCTATAATCCTTATACAGCCAAATTTTATGGACATTTTGGGTCTGTAGAAAGGACCCATCTAATGAAAGCTCATGGCTACTCAGGCCAAAATATCTAAAAAGATGTAGACAATGTAGATCTTTGATTAGAACACACTTCCTGTACAATCTGATCTTGATCTACATAGTCCAAACAATCATCAAATGTCATACTTTGCATTTTTAAAGGTTTAACTCTTTACAAGATGACAATATTTCAGACTGTTCCAAATTGAAAGTGTCTGCACACGACAAATTAACTCTTTACTGAACGATAAAATTTTAGACCAGTCCAAATTGAAAGCTTTTGCAGACAATAAAATAAATGTGACTCAAAAATTAAAATTTGTCATGGGAAGAGTAGAAAACATTGTGGGAAAAGGAGAAAATGCTGGTTACCAGCATTTTCTCCTTTTCCCACAATGTTTTCAAAAGGCTTCTTCCTCACGGTTGTTAAAGTCAGGATTGTGTGGTAAAGGGTTAAAGCTGGCCAATATGACAAAATTTGTCCTTGACAGGGTAAAAAACATTTTGGAAAAGGAAAAAATGCAGGTTACCAGCATTTTCTCCTTTACCCACATTGTTTTCAAAAGGCTTCTTCCTCAGGGACATTGAAAGTTGGGATTGTATGGTAAAGGGTTAAGGAAGCTGAAGTGATATGTCAGCTAAATGATTATATAAAGCCTAGGATCCTGTTTGTTAAAAAGAGTAACAGTTACACAAACTAGAAGATAAAAAGTAGCCAATCTGGTTATTTGAATATTATGATAATAATAAACTGGTGCAAGCATTCAGTTTACTTTTCTGGGGTCTGTGATCCCTTGCAAACTCAATATCAGTGGGAAACAAGGGTTTTCCATCAAATAGAGCAGGATCTAAATCTAGCGCAAGGTCAGATTGGAAACCTCTCCCGTCAAAAAGCTGCCCTGAATGAAGTTAAAATGGGCAAGTTAGGCATAATCCAGGTAATGAAGTCAATCATTTTTGACGACCATACAAGAATTTTTAAGTGACAAATGAAAGAGAAATGAGCCCCTGCGAGCAAAAAATGATAGATTTTCTTTTACCCTGCTAAAAATTTATTTTTCATATAAGAACATGTATTCTAAATTATGCAAAAAAAAAAAAAAGATCCTGAGGTTCCAAAACATTAATAAAATGTGGGACTGCTGCTAAAGAAACAAATGGAAAAAAAGCACATATAAATGATAAAGAAAAAAAACTGTCTTGGCAATATAAATAATCAGTAAAATTACTGATGAAAATGCATACTTTATCACTTACACAATAAACAATAATGAAAAGACAATCCAACAAAAACTCTTTGATGACGTAAGCTTTATCTGGGCTTCAGTCAGAAGAAATTTTATCAACACTATACCACACAATCCCAAATTTTAACAATCCCGGGGAAGAAGCCTTTTGAAAACAATGAGGGAAAAGGAGAAAATGCTGGTAACCAGCATTTTCTCCTTTTCCAACAATGTTTTCTACCCCATCAAAAACAGTAAACATCATTTAAGCTACATGTACTTTGTCTTCTGCCAATGCTTTCAAATTCAGTCAAGATCAAAATTTTGTCATTTGGTAAAGAGTTAATATGGATACATACTATATATCATGCAAAACAATATCTACACACCATAAATCATGCAAAACAATACTTAATCATTTTCATCTATTCATTTATTACACTCCCAAAGATAAATATTCTACGCCACTACAATACAGGGCTTTTAAAACCAAGCTGGAAAAAAAAAAGGTATTTAATTTCTTGCTCTCAACTTTTTTAAGCCGTAAAACAGTCTAAGTAATAATGGGCTATAGAAACAAAAGTGTACGTGAAGTTGGTAATATTTGATATTAACCCTTTCTAACATAACATATCTTGAACTCTTGCCACATTGATAGCATCTACAGATGAAAATTTCAGATTTGATACATATGACCTGAAGGTCTTCAACAGGGTAGGAAACATTGTGGGAAAAGAAGAAAATGCTGGCAAATGAGAGGTTTCTTCCCAAAGGTTGTTAAAACCCTTGATTGTTTGGTAAAAGGTTGAATAAAAAAAAAAAAAAGATTGAAACAAAATAAAATCAATGGGTCTTTCATCATATTGATTTAACAAGATAAACATTGATAGAGGCTTTTCAAATGACTTAAAAGTTTTTTGATAAAAAGTTCAAGTGTTTTTACAACCCTGGTGAAAAAGGTTTATAAAAACAATGTGGGTGAAATGCTTATTTTACGAGGGACACTTTTTAAGTACGTAGAGTAAGCCTGTAACTTTTTAATGCGATTATGAAGTTGCACAATTTTTTACACAGAACTTGCGTAATCATTCCTCTCTCGAACGGTGTCACGGTATGCGGCGCATGAGGTCCACATGCGTGCTGCGCTGGGTATTTTCAACACGTGGTTTTATACACTATAGTAAAATATAGCGTTCAATATGGATGGAAAAATCTCTGAACAGAGGGTATATTGTAAGATTCGAGCACAGCTCGGGTTTCCGCCAACAGAAATTCATGCTGATTTGCAAAAAGTTTATGGGAATGGTGCTTTAAAATATGCTACAGTTTGCAAGTGGGTACATCATTTTAATGATGGTCGGGAGTCAATTGAAAATGACCCTCGGGTGGGTAGGCCGGTTTCCGCTTTGACGGAAAAGAACGTTGCTACTGTGAAAACGTTAATTGAGGAAGACGCACGTTATACCGTGCAAGAGATAGAAGAATTAAGTGGCATTCATTCATCAAGTGTTTTGAAGATCTTACGTGAACGACTTGGGCTACGTAAGATCTGCGCGCTGGGTGCCCCATTTGCTCACTGACGAGCAGAAACAAAGTCGGGTTAGACTTGCATTGCAAGTTATAGAAAAATATGATAAATGTGACCCAAATCGTTTGGAAGAGATAGTTACAGGTGATGAAACCTGGATCTATCATTTTCAACCCGATTTTAAGGCTAAAAATAAGGTTTGGGTTTCATCTGAGGGCGACAGACCTGTCATTGCGCGCCGTTGCAAAACATCAAATCGCATGTTGTATGCGATATTCTTTGATTCGAAAGGTCCAGTCCTTCAAATTCCAGTCCCGAAAGGTAGTTCTGTCACTGGAAAGTTTTACAGAGAAAGTGTTCTTACTCAACTTGTTGATTTCTATCAGAAACGCAGACCGCGCACCGGTGTCCGCGGCATCAAATTACTCCATGATAACGCACCGGCCCATAAATCCGCTACGGTACAGGAATATCTGAAAGAATCTGGGCTCGATGTCTTAGATCATCCCCCATACAGCCCTGACCTGTCCCCCTGTGACTTTTGGTTGTTCCCAAAACTAAAGGAAATGCTGGCAGGGCACCGTTTTGAATCCCGTTGTGGTATAGGCAGTGCGGTCTACCAGTGTCTGCAACATATACCTAAAGAGGACTACCGGGCGGCGTTCCGGAAATGGGTAGATCGGTGTAAAATGTGTGTGGAGGCAGACGGGGCATATTTTGAAGGTCTTAGATAAATAAAATTTTGATATTTCAAGCGGTTTTAAAAAGACCGCCCTACTCTACGAACTTAAAAAGTGTCCCTCGTAAGTCCTTTCAAATCTAACCATTTTGGCCGTGTTTTTGTCTATAAATGCTTTCAATATGGACATCACTAAAACTTTGTAACCTGGTAAAGAGCTGCCCAATTATGTGCATAGAGCATTCAGGGAGAAAATATTGGTTAACAGCATTTTTCCCATCCCCACAATGTTTCAGAAGCCTTCCCTTCAGGATCATGAAAACTTGGGATTGTTTGGAAAAGGGTAATAGGAGGACAAGTGTAACATGTAACAAAATACTAATGCGCAAACTTACGGGGTGTTGCAGCTAGCGACACTTTTAATGTTCCTGGCTCAGCTTCCACAGCAGGTTGAGCCCCTTCCATAGTTTGTGGCTCCTTGTGATCTGTAGGTGTGGTCTGGGTAAGTTTCTTGCCTCTCTTGGTAAGAGCTTTGGCAATGGAGGAGTGGTCTGTTGGCAGATTGGCCAGCTGATGAAAAACTTGCCTCTTGCGTATAATGGTGTATACTAAATTGCTGTTACCTGTAAATTCAATTCATTGTGAAGTTAAACTTTGATTGTTCAATCATGATGTTGTTAAAAAAAAGATCCCATACTTCAAAGTGTCCACAGAAGTGGACACTGCTTTTAAAGCAGAAGTGCATGCATTTGGAACTGCTACTCCAGCATTTTGAATGCAAGAAAAATCATTCAAACTGTTGGTATGAAGACTGATGGCCTTGAAAGATTATCTTAACCCTTTACCAAACAATTCCAGGTTGAAACCACCATGAGGGAGAAAGCTTTTAGAAACATTGTGGAAAATGGAGAAAATGCTGGTAATCACAATGTTTTCTACCTTTTCAGAGAAGTTGACCTCAATTTTACCAATTTTGTATATGTTGTATGCAAATATTTTGAATTTGGATGTGTCATTGTCGTTTGAGAAAGGGTTAATTTATTTGTAGAGCATTTAATTTTAAACAATCTGATTACACTGATAACTTAGACTAGTATCTTGTTCCTGTGTACATGTATATTTTACTTACTGAAATCTTTTGCATCTTTCTTCTCCAAATTACCACCTGTAGATGAAGGTTTTGATAACTTAGCAGACCACTTTTCAAAACATTGTGGCACTAAGAGATAAAAGGTTTTATCTCTGTATGCTTCCTAATATTTAACCTTTAATTTATGTGATTACCTACAGCTTAAAAGGATGCTTAAACACAAGTCTGCAGCAAGTTTATTTCAAGAATTAATAAGTCAATAAGTAAATTAAAGCAAGCTGAAAGAGAGACAGGCTGATTCCAGTTTGAGCCTGAAAAACATCTGAGCCATGCTCTGGCAAAATGGGGTTTCATGCATTTCTTGTGATGCATTATACAAAGCAAGTCACATAATTATGGATCCATAAAATCTGTTTTATCTAACAATCGGCTGAATCCCGAGGTAAAATGGTCCATGGATATGTGGAAAATTTACCAAAAGCAACAAGTTTTGACACAGGTCAGCCTGCACAGACTGCACAGGCTGACCTCTGTCAATACTTTTTGCAGATGCATTAAACCCCCTTTTCACAGTGCATGGCTCATCTGTTTTGCAGGATATAAAAATAATTTCTATGAAACTCTTACCATCAAACTGGTATTGGATAATATTGTTGAACACTTCAAGAAGAAAAAAGACAAGATGGTGATTGGTAGGACTAGCATAGAGAAACCAGGGGGTGCTAAAAGCCTGAAAGGAAACAAGACTTTGACTGTATAATGATGCAAGTTCTAATGCAAGTCCTAATTCTCTATATTTCATGTAAATGTAAACGATCAAACAAAGATATCTCTCTTTCTCTCTCCCTCCCTCCCTCCCTCCCTCTCTCTCTCTCTCTCTCAGTTGTATATGCATGTATATGTAATATATCAAACATAGAGAGCTCTCTCTCTCATACCTATTGCAACCTCGTCTTTGATAAATAGAAACTCTTCTTTCATATAGAGTAAAGACTATTATGAAAGTATCTTGCAGAAATAAAAAAATCATACTTTGCACAAGCTTCGAAATTAATGAAAAGTATGAAACTGATCAACACAGATGAGTTCATCAGGAAAAATATACATATGCCAATCCTTTTAATAGAGTGAACATGCTTTACCCCTAGCCATGCTATTATGTGCCAAATTGACAAACTATACGTAAAATTAACCAATCAATGTATCATGGTCATATAAATGATATGGACGTTTTAAGTCTGGCAGCAGAAAACACATGGTAACTGCTCCAATTCTAGACATCAAAAAGGTAGAATTTCTGATGATATTAAGGCAGTGTCATGAAAGATCTGAATGCACTCTCTGCAATCTGCTATTGGTCTAAATACTGCACAAAAAGAATCCAAGGGTTGACCCTAACTTCATTACAGTTCTATGTAGAATGCATAGCAAATCCATCTACTTCACCCTTTACAAACAATCCTGACTTTCAACAACCATAACAGAGAAGGCTTTTGAAACCATTTCAGGAAAAGGAGAAAATGCTGATAATCAGTGAAAATTCTAAGTCAAAAAGAGGCATAACTGTGTCAAAAATACTTTGATGGTTATCTGCCCTTCTTGTTTGAGTACCCTTTAGATACTTAACAACTTGTTTCAGTTTGAAGTAAATATCTTTGCCAACAACACGGATATTATAATATGTCAAAGTTTTTGCATGATACTGACAACGACAGGGCTATGACAATAACTCAACTTTTACCTCAAAAAAGCCGAGCTAAACATTCTTATCTGAAAAAAGTATCTTACCTCCAGCAGATGCAGTAGTTTAGTACTAGCAACCATTGACAAAGTTTTTAAATATGGAGACACTGAAATACACCAAAAACATTCATCAATACCTTAAAAAATATTGTGCAAAGCCAATCACACATCAGACTTTATGCTCTGTGCAGTCTGGTCTTGGATCGATACTGACCTTAAAAGCAAGGGCCATTTAAAAAGGTAATTGATTAATCAGAAAACCAGAAATGTGTCCATAGGACATAATGTCCCCTTCCTAGTGGTTCAACTCTTTACCAAACCCCAAAATTAAAGACTGGTCCTAACTGAAAGCATATGCAGGCAACAGATTAAATGTGGCTCAAATGCTGGAATTTGTCTCCGAGAGATTACAAAACATTGGGGGATAAGGAGAAAATGCTGGTTACCAGCATTTTCTCCTTTTCCCACAATGTTTTCCAAAGCTTTCTTCCCCAGGGTTGTTGACAGTTGGAAATGTTGGTAAAGGATTACGAAAGATGGTCCCTTGACTAAGATACAGGCTCTTGCAGAAGGTTTACATACATACTTCATACAGGCACAAGTTTATGTGTAGGGAGAGACCTAATGTTAGAGTTAGCGCCATGGATCTGTCATGCAACACATAATCTTATTATCCCACCATGCAGGGTGAAGCTGACCATGCCCAGCGCTATCTTGACCTTTAAGCTAGCAATGTGGTTCTTCTACATTACTCATTGTCTTGTAAGGATAATCTTTGAGGCCAAATTATTTTGAAATCCCACTGTGCTGGATAACATTATTTGCTGGACATGAGCAAGTTTCCATTAAAGCTTATGCATATGCCCCTGACGGCTGCAAGGTTGCAGATTACGACAGACAGAAAATGCATTTCATCTTTAGGCAGGCTTAAAAGAAATCACTGTTGTAGTTTGTTTTTAAATGAGGTCAAATCCCTTGAGTTTCTCTATCCCATACACCATATATATTAGTAATTTATCTATGTTTATGCAGCTGGCCAAATTCTGAGTCATTCTACACACTTTCAAGTTCAATGGCCTTTTTATCCTCTCTTGCTGTAAGGATGTATCTTTAAATAGTTTATGACAAAGAATATCTTTCTGTATCAAACAATACTAGTAGTTACCATTTACAATGATGGTCAGGAGGCAGTCAAACAAAGGCTGTAATCTCTGATGACCAGTTGTGATGATTTTGTGGAACACCTGCATGCAGGATTGTTAGAATTAAAAATATGATTGAAAATATATAAGCCATGCTCTGTGAAAAGGGAGCTTTATGACTGCATCTGCAAAAAATATCAACCCACGTCAGCCTGTGCAGTCTGCACAGGCTTGCATGGGTCCAAGCTTTTTGCCATCTATAAATTTTCTGCACGTCAATGGACCATTCTATCTCAAGAGCCAGTCAATTCTTTAAAAGAAAATAGATATTGTGGATCCATAATTATGTGATGACTTCCTTGATATAATGCATCACAGATCACAGAGATGCCTTAAACCCCCATTTGCCACAGCATGGCTCATATACAGAGAATGACCATTGACTTTTTAATATTGAAACATTCATTAATTGGAATACTGTCCAATTCAAAGAGTTTTATTTTTTTCAAGGATCAGCATACTATGTGAAACGGATATTGCAGCAATTCATTTTTTTTTTTTTATGTTAACTATCAGAGTTGATCTTGAACAAAATTCAAAAAGATAATCACAACTCTTTGACATCTAAAGACCTTACAAATATGTAAAATTGTTCTTTGCAAAGACTGATTGATTGAATGGCATTTTACATTATTTCAGTCATATCATGGTGACAGGTCACAAATAAAGACTGAACCTGATCCAATTATATAGCATTATTTGGGGGATTATTCTTCAGGGGCCATATTCACCATTCATTGTAAATGCAAATAGAAGCCTAAATTCAAAAATTCAAAAATAGTAATCAGTTAACCCTTAGGCAGCTAAGCCAAACTCACAGACCTTTTGCGGACAGTGTAGATCAAGATCAGACTGCACAAAACATGCAAAACATCTGATCTTGGATCTACACTGTCCGATATGGAAATATTTCCCCAACTCCCATGACTCTGATATACCAAAATTTTGTTGTTCTACCATTGGCTTGAAAATTTCATTTAAGTTATTTAGCAGGATGAGGGGTAATTATAAATTTCAAAAAAGAGATGATCAATTTGAGTTGATCAGAGAGCTGGTCCAGTAATAGAACATAATTCAGAACTGCAGAGAACACCAACACATAGGTGAGAAGAACAAAAAATATTTTTATATAATTTACAATAATGAGAAAGTCAGCATGGGTCCCTGTAAATACTGGTATATCCATTGGCACTCTGACAGTATAGGGCTTGTTTAACCTCACGCCAAAATTCCTTTCTCCACTCAACAGTAGCAGTATAAACACACCTATATGCATCAAACCAACCCGAGCTGAAATTAGATACAAAAGCATGAAATTTCAAGTTCTACAATACTTTAATGTCGAAGTCCATATCTTTCAATGAGTGAATAAACACAGACCTCCTGATAAAAGGGAGTGATAGTATTCTAAATTTATTATTTTTCTCTTCCAAATCCTATGTTGTGGATACTCATCAGATTTGTCTCGATGAGACGATTCTAATGAGTATCCATAACATAGGGTTTAGTCATGTGTGATTAATATTTTCAATTTTGAAATCAAAATCACCCCCTCAATCTGGAGCTCCGATACAGTTATTCAAAAAACTTACATTGATCAGCTCTTGCGTCATTCAGATAGTATAAAATTGGAACCAGAATATCCAGAACATCACTGCTCTTCAATACGTAAAACATGAATTTCTGAAATATAAAGACAAGAAGGTTCTTAAATCTTTGACACATCAACATGAAGGCCTCTTGGTGCAACATTTTACTAATAATCAAAAACGATGCAAGAAATAATAATAATAAAACATCTCAAAATAAAAATAAAACCATAGCAATTCCAAATTATTCTATAAATAAATGAAACAACTTGCAGAATCTTTTACTCTCAAATTGTATGGTTTTATTCAAATACTATAATTACATCTACTAAAAAGCCAACTTGGTTAATAATTATTTGAATGTCTGTCTGATCAAAATCTCAAGAGAAAAACTATTCACAAATACCATAAAGAGATTAAACAAAGCATGATCAGTATGTTCATGTTCTTGCTGTGTTCTTCAAAGCTGATAGAACCAAGATGACTGGGACTACCAAACAATATAACAAGTAGGTTTCGGTTTACCTTGTTGATGTCACACATTTTCCAGAATAAAACCAGCAGTTCCTGATGAAACTGTATTTTCTTTGTTGAACCTGGAAGGTAGGTCTGCATCAAGGGATTGTTCAACAATCTTGTTATGCCTTTCAGGATAAAATGGAAGTCCTGAAAAAAAGAAAAGGTGAAATATTTAACAGGAGTCTCCCTGACATTTTGCAAAATAATGCCATGTTTTAACAACCCAAAGGAAAGAAGGCTTGTGAAAACACGGTAAAGAAAATGCTGGTGACAAGCATTTCTTCCTTTCTCAATATGTTTTCTTCTCTTCCACAAACAAATCCCATCATTTGAGCTACATTTAACCCTTTACCATACAATCCCAACTTTTAATGAACCTGAAAGAGAAGGCTTTTGAAAACATTGTGGAAAAGGAGAAAATGCTGGTAACCAGCATTTTCTCCTTTGTCCACAATGTTTTCTACCCTATTAAAGACAGAAATCATCATTGGAGCTACATTTAATTTTTGTCTTCTGCAAATGCTTTCAATTTGGTCTCACCCAAAATTTTGTCGTTTGGTAAACAGTTAATTTGTTGTCTTCAAATGCTTTGAATTTGGACAAGTCTTACTTTTTGTGGTCTGGTAAAGAGACAAACAATGCACACACAGAAGATATAAAGATGCTCTGTGCAGTAGACAACTTCTGATCACATGAATGTAATTTCTTGCTAACATTTGGCACTTTTTCCATTGTCTTTTAACTCTGTAGCATGCAATCCCCTGTTTTAACAACCCTGATATAAAAAGTTTTTTAAAACATTGAGCGAAAATGAGAAAATGCTGGTAACTAGCATTTACTCCTTCTCCAACAATGTTTTCTACCCTTTCTACCCATCATTTGAGTCATCATTTTATTTGTTGTCTGCAGATGCTTTTCATTGGACTTGTATAAAACTGCCCTTTCGCAAAGAGTAAAGTTAGTGTTATGTCTAAAAATGGTGACAGTTTAAATGGGACAACACAAAATTATATAGAAAACTAAAATTCAGGAAAAAAGAAAAAGTGGGATACGTCCAAGACATTAGCTATCTCTAGGATTCTGAGTGATCAGAATCAGTGATTTATTTTGAGTGAACAATCAAATTTGGAAAAAAAAAAAATTAAAACAGAGGCCTAAAACTTGAATGAAAGACTGCAGTCTGTTGCAGGCTCCACTGGAAGAAGAGAACCCATAAATTAGCTTTTCATGATACCTGATAGTGATAATATCTATAGAAAGAACTAATTTTATAAGTACATGTATATAGCAGGCATGATTTACATTAAAGCATATATAAATATGATGAACATACCTCTTCCCTATGAATTCTGGACAAATAATTCACAAACAGGTTATCTGGCCCTCCAGACTGAAATAAGCAAAAAGTTTGTGCAAGTTCATAATTTGCAGCACACAGTTTTGGAAACATCCTCACAGTATATGGATAACAAGCAGAACTTTAGCTTTGATGCATAAATTCCAGAGAAAACAATGTGGTAAGAGAAGAAATTGCTCTGTATGACAAATTTCTCCTTTAGCTACAATGTTTCAAGCAGGCAATCTGTTGCACGACACAGCTTCTTCTTGAAAGTTAGAACATAGTTTGGTAGAGGAGGTCCTACTATGTCTAATTATTAAATTATTTCAAGGTTTGTAGTTCAAAGTATGAAGGTTTTCATCATCCAAGCCCTAACTGTAAATTCTTTGAAATCATTGATGAGTTGGGGTAAAGGTCCATACCTCTCCCTGTGTTTCCATAGCTGTACCGCCTGTAGTGCCATCTACAGACACTGTTGGGTTAGAATCATTCTCCAGTGTAACACAAAGCACCTGTAGGGCAGCTTCAACTAGGGCTTCTCTAGAGTCAGTAAACATTAGATGATTGTAGGGCAACCCATACCCCACAGGGTCATACGCACAAACCACATTTAGTAAAGATGTGAAGAGAGGGAGAGCATGCCTGTAAAACAATGAATTTATATTGAGATATTGCTCGCATAACAAAATGCAGTTGTTTGTTCCAGAATAGAGATCAAAATATAGTTATCATTAAAATATACAGTAGTCATATTAAGCAATCAACACAAATGGTACTTTCAATCATGAATAGAAAAGTCACAAGTGAAACTGCTGAGCTGTGCAGTACACCATTCAATATTGTTCTACATCCTTGTGGCCAGTACATCTATCCATTCTTTCTAGAATTTCTTTTACCAGTATTTCGTACAATATTCTTCTAAAACCAATGGCTGCATTCCCTGCATTGTCAAAACAATACTAAGCAGTGAAAGAGGAATGAATCTTGTAGCAATGGCCATCATCTATCTACAGAGAGCCCTGTGTGTAATGGAATTAGCTTCTGAGTTCAACTACAAGTAACTGAAATGAACGTGAGTAATGCTTTGGCAAAAAAAAGCTTAATGCATCTCTTTAATGCATTTTACTAAGCAAGTCATCACACAATTATGGATCCATAAAAACTGTTTTTTTCTAACAATCCACTGGTTCTGGAGATAGAATGGTCCTCTGAAATGCAGAAAACTGACAAATGGCAGAAAGTTTCTACCCATGTCCACCTGTGTGGACTGTGCAGGCTGACATAGGTCGATACTTTTTGAAGATGCATTGAGCCTCCTGATCACAGAGCATGGCTCATATGCAATATATTCAAGAATGGACAAAAGGAGTATATATATCAACAGCTATTTATAAGGTCTATGCTACAATACCTGTTTTCTGTTGATGTGAAATAATGGATCCACTGATTTGGAGTGCTGTGAGCATCGGCTGTTAAAAAAAAAAAAAAAAATGAAAGAGGATAATCCAAAGTTCTTTAACCCTTTACAAATCTACAAAATTTTAGCCTTGTCCAAAGTGAAAGCATTTGCAAATGACAATTCCAATGTGGCTCAAATGGTGCAATTTTCCTTTGATAGGGTAGAAAACATTGTGGGAAATGGACAAAATGCTGGTTATCAGCATTTTCTCCTTTTCCCACATTTTCAAAAGGCTTCTTTCCCAAGGTCATCAAAGGCAGCATTGTGCAATAAAGGTTTAAATAAACCTTTCCCAAAAGACAATTTTTTATACTTTTCCTAATAAAAAGCATTTGCAGACCGCAAAAAAATGAGTCTGTAACCAGCATGTTTTTCTTTACCCTGCAATATTTTCAAAGAGCCTTTAAACTTGGGACGGTTTGGTAAAAGGTGAGACTGAAATAAGAATCATAGTAACTTTAGTTTATTAATGACTCTATAGGTCAATGTTATACTTAGATTTTCAGTGTTGGAATAGCAAATGGTACAGTGAAAACAAGTACCATAGTTTACCTTTCTTTTGCCATCAAAAAAATGGAGGATGACATTTATTTACTGCAAAAAACTTTGCCTAACCCTTGTAGGACTTAATCCAGATTTATTTGATTACAAAGACAGTGTAGATTAAGATCATACTGCACAGAGCAGGCATAAAGTACTTTCTTTCCTTTAATGTTTGTCCTTTGGAAACTTTCTTGAAGTTTTGGATGTCCACAGGTAGCTTATGCAATAAACATGGTAATTGAAATTTTTAAAAAGCTTGTAATATTTCAGATCAATACACAAAAACCAAATTGAGTGAAAAAGATACTACTTTTTCACACCCCATTCTATCAAAACTTACCAATCGGGGGCAGATACATGGTTTCTGAAAAACAGGTAAGAAGCAGTTTGATTATCTCAGATCTGTTGTTGTCATGTACAACATTGTGTGCTGGAGAATGTGCAAATCCCACTCCAGCCTCCCATATGTATTCACAGCTGTCTATTGAGGTCATGTCCTCAGGATTATCCTAGATAAAACAAAAGATTATACTATTTAACTTTTTACCAAACAATTCCAAGTTTTAACAACACTCGGAAAGAAGGCTTTCAAAAATATTGTAGGAAAAGGAGAAATTTAGTAACCAGCATATTCTCCTTTTCCCCCACAATGTTTTCTATCCCTTCAAAGGCAAATCAAACAATCTAATGAGAACGTATCCAAAATTATGTCCTTCTGTAAAGAATTCAAGCAATTTACTCCTTACACCATTCTGACACATCTGTAAAATCTTAGCTTGCAATCTCCTCAAAACCATTGTAAGTAACAGAAAATGCCTTTCTTTGGAGTTCAACATCCCAATGTTTCTTCTTCAAAGGGACTAAATTGTAGAGTGTTTACAACAAATTTCTTTAAATCATTGTTGACAAAGGAAAAAATTGCTCATATTGAGCATTACCTCTTTTTATACAATGTTTTCATGAGTGAGATCATTCTAAATTACAAATAGCAAACTTTGCCGAAAAAATAGAATATCAACTTTAACATTGACAACTATGACTTTTGTAAACAAAAAAAAAACAAAAAAAATGAAAAAATTAGCCTACCAATTTGCCTCCATGTTTTCAACAGCCATATGTAGCAGATGTATCACAACGTCTGAGCAACATTAATTTATTCTATCTGCAAATAAACCATGCTCTGTAGATGAAAGGCAAAAAAATCAACCCAGGTCAGCCCTTGCAGTCTGCATAATCTGGCCTGGGTTGAAACTTTTTGCTATTGGTCAATTTGCTGCATGTCCAAGGACCATTTCATTTCATGACTCATTTGATTGTTAGACACACAACATTTCATGGATCCAAAATTTTTACTAGCATGGTATAATGCATAACAGAGGTGCATTAAACATCATTTTCAAAAAGTGCCGCTAAAATGTTTTCAGTTTGGATGAGTGTAAAGTTGTCTCATCAATTAAACAGTTACAAGTTAAAAATATCCACTTACTGGCCCAGCCTTTCTCCCTGTTGGTACAGTGAACTCTGGACAAAACAGCAGATCCTGTAAATTAGAGAATAACAAATTGTAGTTAACCAATATACAGATGAGCCATGCTCTAGCAAAAGCTGACTTAATGCATCTCCATGATGCATTATACCATGGAGATGCATTATACCATGGAGATGCATTATACCAAGCAAGACATCATGTAATTATGAATCAATAAAATCCATTTTGTCAAACAACCAACTGTATCTGGAGGTAGAGTGGTCCTTTGACATGCAGAGAATTGAGGAGTGGCAAAAAGTTGCATGACCTGCACAGGCTGACCTGGGTTGATACTGTTTGTAGATGCATAAAGCTCCCTTTTCACAGAGCATGGTTCATATATGTGTGTCAAGCTCTTTGAAATGGTTGTTTAATGTATCTGCAAGAAGTAAAGACCTGCGCAGGCTGACTTGGATCAAAATATCATTTGCTTCCGGTAAACTTTCTGCATGTCAATGGAAAGTTCTACATTATAATTTGGCCAGTTTTCACACAAAATGGACCTACATTATGCAACAGCTTGCTCGGTATAGAGCATTATTAAGAAGCATAAAACCCCCTTTTCAGAGCATGACTTATATGAGTGGCACTCTGGCAAAAGGGGGCTTGAATTCATTGCCGTGATCCACAATATCAATCAAGCCATCACATGATTATAGATCTGTAACAGCCACTGTTTTTAAACAACCAACTCAATCATAAGGTAGACTGGTCCTTTGACATACAGAAAATTGACCAACAGCGAAAAAGTTCAGCCGAGGTCAGCCTGCGTGCACTGCACAGGCTGACTTGGGTTGATACTTTTCGCAGATGCATTAGGCCTCCTTTTCATAGAGCATTGCTCATATACTAACCCCCTTTACCAAACAATCTCATCTTTTCAAAACCCTGATGAAAACAATATGCTTTCATCCTTTTAAAACAAATATAATCATATGAGCCACAGTTTATTTGTTGTCTGCAAATGCTTTCGACTTCAACTGGTCTACATTTTTTTTCAAAGAAAAAAAAGAGTTAAATATAGTTTTGAGGATTTCAGATGCACAGAGGGGAAATGAGCCATTGCAATTAATATACTTCTCAAACTCTGATGGATAGCAACCCTTTACAACACAATCCTGAGGTTTAATGACCCTTACCACGAAGGCTTTTGGAAACATTCTGGTGAATGGGGAAAATACTGGTAACTATCACTTTCTCCTTTGCCCAAAAAGTTTTCTAACTTTTTCATTACAAATCCCACATTTAAGCCACATTCAATTTCTCATCTGCAAAATGCTTTCAATTTGGGCAAGTCTAAAATTGTGTCATTGCGTAAAGAGTTAACCCTTTCCCAAACAAGCCCTGGTTTTCACGTGTCTGCAGTACAAGTCTTTTGAAAACACTGTGGGAAAAGGAGAAATTGCTCGTAATGAGCAATTTCTCCTTTTCCCACAGTGTTTTCTACCCTTTTGGAGAACTTTGCTCCATTTTCATCAAATTTAAAATTGTCATCTGCAAACTCTTTCAGTTTGGAAGGGTCTAAAATTTGTCGTTTGGGAAAGGGTTAAAAGATCATACTACTCTTTGCCATCCATTTTTTTTTTTTTTTATTACTTTTTTCTCAAATCCAGATCCTGGAACAAATGTGGACAAGTATTATTAAGATCAGACTGCACAATTGTCCTATGCATTCTCCACATTGATATACACAAAATAATGAAGTTTAGTACACACACAAACAGTACTGAGTAAAATCAAGTATTTCTATACTGAATAAAATCAAATACATGTATTTCTAATTTGTTATTGAATTTGTATCCAAGAGACAATATTTAACTCTATAAATTGTGAGAGTACCTGTCTCATTGGTTGAACAGATGTATAGTCTTATAACTTAAGAGTTGTAACTCACTCAGTCTGTTGGGTAGTTCATGAATACAGAATAAGAACAATGTTTAACCCTTTATCACACAATCCAGCATTTTTACAAATCCGAGAAAGAAGGTTTTTGAAAGCATTGTGGGAAAAGGAGGAAATGCTGGTCATCAGCATTTTCTCTTTTTCCCACAATGTTTTCTACTTTGTAAAAAAAAAAAAAAAAAAAAACTCATCCTTTGAGTCATGTTTACTTCTCCTCTATAATTGATTTCAGATGGGATGTGTCTAAAATTTTGTCATGTGGTAAAGGGTTAAAATGGTTGGGGAATCAAACCCCTGGTGTCCTGAATTCAATCCTTCTATAACTGATGTGATGGAAAGTTTTGGACAACACATATTTCCCTTAGCAATGCACGGATTGGATGACCAAGGGATCAAGTGTACCAGCACCAAGATACAACAGAAACAAATATGAAACACACCATTTAGAACAAAGCCAAGAGGGTTTAATGCATCTTCCTAATGTATTGTACCAGGCAATTTGGCACATAATTATGGATCCATAAGATCCATTTTGTCAAACAAGAATTGAATCATGAGGTAGAATGGACCTTGGACAGGCAAAAACTTGATCAAGAGCAAAACTTTTCAAACCATGTCAGCCTGCATGGACTGCGCAGGCTGACATGGGTCGATACTTTTTGCAGATGCATTAAGGCCCCTTTTCACAGAGTATTGCTCAACTATACAATGAGATATCTTTTAAAATGGAGTGGACATTAGAATAATACCAGCAAAATGTGATACACTTACACATAGTGCATTTATCAAAGTCTGTGCCAATGGTGGACTGTCATTCTGAAAATATTTTAAGAAGAGTTTTATCTATATGCACATTTATACCCACATGTTTTGGTTGTATTGTTTGTGTTTTCTTTTCAGTTAATATCTAAAACAAACACTGTATCCTTTCATCACAGTTTTAACTCAAATGAATATGCCTTATTTGTGTAAAAATTATTTCTCCAAATTCATAGAAAAAAAAATTTAGTTATTCATATACATGTAAATTAACTCTTTATCACACAATCCAAGGTTTTAACAACCCTGAAAGAAAAGGCTTTTGAAAACATTGTGGGAAAAGGAGAAGATGCTGGTAACCAGCATTTTCTCCTTTTTCCACAATATTTTCTAACCTATCAAAAACAGAAATCATCAGGTGAGCTACATTTAATTTATCGTCTGATTATGTATTTGATTTGGTTGCATCTAAAATTTTGTCCTTTGGTACAGAGTTATAAGAGGAATTTCATTTTGAATCTTATGTTTCTCCTATGAGTCCAACTACTTTTTAATATGTCCAAAATTAGCCGGTGCTGTAACATCTTTAAGCTTTATAAATTAGCCTACTAGCGGTCAATGCACAACCATATTATATGTGACTATGTTTTATTTTTTCTATTTCTCTACTGTTCAACATACCATTGTAAACTTTGATATTTGAAAAAATTCTGGGAAGCTCATAAAAAGTTGACTGTTGATTGACTATATTACATACTTGTTGAAATGTTAAAAGCATCGCCATAAAACAATGAGGGTCACCATGAGATATGAATAAGATACGTAATGTGAAAATATGATGGCAAAAGTAGAAGTTGCTAGGGATGAGAAATTCTTCCTTTTGCCACAATATTTTCAAAAGTGCCTGCTGCAAGACATAACAATCATATGCACTTTGTAATGTATTAACCCTTTACAACACAGTCCTGACTTTTAACAACCATGAGGAAGAAGGCTTTTGAAAACATTGTGGGAAAAGGACAAAAAGGTGGTGACCAGAATTTTCTCCTTTTCCCATGATGCTTTCTACTGTTTCAAAGAATGAAATAATCTTTTGAGCTTCACTGAACTTGTCGTCTGCAAATGGTTTGGATTTGGACAAGTCTAAAATTCTGTTGTGTGGTAAAGTTAGAAACAATGGTACACATATACCTCTGAATCTTCTCCCTGTCCAGGTAAAGTGGACCAGAAGAAACCTCTCCAGTCTGGATCTTCAAAAATGTATGGTAACACACGGGTCAACAGTCTTACACAGTTCAAAACTGAAATCAGATTTACACATTAAAAGAGTTATAAATCACCTTTCCCAGAACACAAATTTTTAGACTTGTCTATATGGAAAGCATTTGCAAACAGCAAATTAAATGTGTTTAACCCTTTACAAAACAATCCTGGGTTTCGACGACCCATGAAAAAAAGCCTTTTGAAAACATTGTGGGAAAAGGAGAATATGCTGGTAACCAGCATTTTCTCCTTTTCCCACAATGTTTTCTACTCTATCAAGGAAAAATTTTTTGATTTGAGCCACCTTTAATTTGAAGTCTGCATCTGAAATTTCATCGTTTGGTAAAGAATTAACTGATGTATTTTGACTTTGATAGGGTAGGAAATATTGTAGGAAAGGGATGAAACACTGGTTACAATGTTTTCAAAGCCTTTTCTAGAGTGGTAAAAACACAAGATTGCTTGGTGAAGTGCTAAATAGATTGACATTAAAAGTATTGGAACAAATGCAAAAATAATTTTAATTATAGAGTCAAATTTGCAAGTAATTGATAGGTCAAAAATACCCGAAAACCTAGCAGTATCAGGTGTTCAATGGTTAGGAAAATGAGCCCTGAAGACGATCAGTTGATATGTAATTTCATATCAATTTCATTTTGTAAGAATTCAAATAACACTTTCCCAGTTCAGACCATTTCTTTGCTAGCCCAAAATTAGTACTAAGCAAAATGTGGGATTTTTCAAGATATTATAAACCATCATTATACTCAAAATTTTCATAGGCTTGGACAAATGCATGGAATATGATAACTAGTTCCCAGGAAAAAAATTGATATATATCAAATTGAACAGTACTGGGACAAAATTATCCTATACTGTTATAAATATTCACTCATACTTAGTCAACAGCTGTTCATAGTTTACACTATTATACATCGACAAAAGGCTCTCTTCTCACATTGAATGTTTATATTGTTGTCTTTTTTTTTTCTCTTCTAAAAATCACAGCATTTTCCATGAAAACCAGGTCTGATACATTTTCCCATTCAATGTAATATATGCATGTATATCCATTAATGTGACAGCTTTTCAAACAATGATGGCAAAGGAGCATTAGATTGTACCAATAACTTGCTACTTAAAATTCTTTTACTCCTGACTTGTTCTTTTAAAGTTCTCAACTGAAAAAAAAAAGTTCTCTTTCATTCCCTACAATATTTCTCCTTTTTGTCATTGTGTCAATTTGTCAGGTCTTTCCTCTTCTTAAATTATACATGAATTTCACTTATCCACGTAGATTCAAGCTCAAGACGAAAAATAACAGAACAGTTACACAAAAGGTACAGAATATCTTGCCAATAACATAACATTTATCCATTTAAGCCTTTACCACACACTCCCCAGTTTTAACGACCCTGAAGAAGAATCCTCTTGAAAACATTGTCGGAAAAGGATAATGTTTTCTACCTTATAAGGGACAAATTCTAGCATTTCAGCAGCTTTTCAAATGTCGTCTGCAAATGCTTTCAGTATTTGGATAAGTCTACAATTTTGTTGTGTAGTAGAGAGTTAAGCACCTTCAGTACACAGCTTTTAAAAACAAAGGAGGAAATGGATCAGCTGACTGTAACAAGATTCTATTCTGCTTCCCCAAAAGTTTTCTAAATCATTCAAAGTGCACAGTTGTCTACCTTTCAAATGTGTCTCCTTTTGTATCAGTTATAGTACATGTAACTCACTCTTCCTAAATAAGAAATGGTTTACTCTTCCGAATTGAAGGTAACTGCGTAACAACAAACTTCAAATTGGTACACATGAGCTACAATTCTCCAAAAAGGTGGAAAACTTTGTGGGGAAAAAAGAGAAAATGCTGCTTACCAGCATTTTCTGCACTTCCCACAGTGTTTTGAACAGCCTTCTTCCTCATTAAAATTCAGGAATGGGTGGTGTGGTAAAGACTTAAAAGAAGCCTGCAAGGATTGCTTTAAATTTAATCAACTGAAATTTACATCAAAAAAATGCAGACTCTGATAACACTCTTGTAAATCAGGGATTACCAACATGAATCAAAATTTAATACATAAATACAAGTTAAAGAATTTGAAAGAAGGAGAATACATGCGCTTGTTGAGAAATTTCTCCATTTGCCTAAATCAGAGCTCCAGATGATATTCTAAATTCATTATTTCTCATCCAGACCCTATGTTGTGGGTACTCATTAGAACTATCTCCATGAGACAATTCTAATGAGTACCCATAGCGTAGAGTTTAGTGGAACATAAATAATATTTTCAATTTTGAAATCAAAATCACTCCCTCTGTCTGGAGCTCTGCTGGTTTTTTTTTCTATTATCTGGAACAAGAAAAAAACAACCTATGGTCTGCTCTTTCTGCGAGGGGCATCCACTATCTGCCGCAGTGACAAGTTTTTCCACTGCTTTGTAACATAATGTTGCCAAATTTGAGGGAGATTCTTCACGCAGGGCTCTGATTTCAGCAGCAGGTATCAGGGTGAATACGTCTTGAACACATGTTACACTATCGGACCAGAACTGCTCCCAAAACGCTTCATCGTTAGCTTCAATAGGCTGAAAATAAAGAGAGAGGGAAATCTTTCATGTCAACCAACTGGGTGTCAGGCAGTCTGGCAAAAGGGATCCAATCTGCTGCTGGGAGGAGCTGAAATGACAGTTTTAACACTTTACCAAACAACAAACTTTTAGACTCATCCAATTGAAAGTTTTTGCAGATGACAAATTATATATGGCTCAATTTGTGGAATTTGTCTCTGATAGGGTAGAAAACATTGGTTACCAGCATTTTCTCTTTTCACCACAATATTACTAAAAAGTTTTCTT
Organism: Tridacna gigas; assembly: GCA_945859785.2. Taxonomy (NCBI): domain Eukaryota; kingdom Metazoa; phylum Mollusca; class Bivalvia; order Cardiida; family Cardiidae; genus Tridacna; species Tridacna gigas. Next base: position 28,983,859 of record OX244030.2, read on the forward strand.
ACTCAAGGACATTAACACTCAGGGTTGTGTGGTAAACGGTTAAATGCTTTTTTCTGCTTTGATTATTTCTCTGCTTCTCCAATCCTAAAATCTTCCCCAATCTTAAAATCATCTACTTGGCTGTCAGAAAAATATATCCCCCAACAAGACTTGTTTCACTCTATACAGATGGTAACATTTGGAAAGGTCCAAATCCAAAGCCACAAGTTTACAAGTAATTACAGAGTTTTCTCCATAGCACATTTTTGCATTTTTAACAGGTTTTTTTCCTTCTTTTGTCGTTCTGAAATTTTAAAGTTGTGTCCATTCTGAAACACTTAAATAGAAATCCATTTTCCGAGTATCTGGCAAAAATTATAAGTGATTAATTGATTGTACCATATTGTACCGTATAACAGCTTGGGTCATATCACAGCGGTCAGTGCACCTACACATGTGTGTCCTGCTTTCTCACACCAGTACTGACACAACTTTTTTTCCAAGTCACCGACTACTATTCTCACATGCACCTGAGGTAAGAGGTGAAAAATCGCTGCAGAGAAAGTTTGCCTAAACCAAGTATCGAACTCATAACAACCAAGTTGCAAGCTGGATACGCTAACCACTGAACTACCCCAGCGGGTCGAAAGTTTGCCTCAACCGGGTACTGAACTCGCAAAAACAAATGTCAAGAGTCAAATACGCTAACCACTGAGCTACCCTTGCCTGTGGGCGGGTGATTTATCTGAAAGATAATTCTAACTGGTTCCCTAATGCGATTTCCACTATGCTCCACTAGAAAGGCAGGGACCAATTGTATTGATAGCTGAAACAATGAAGTGGATGCTTTACAAGAAGCAAAAAAACTGAGAACTGCTTGGGCTCTAAGTCTCATTTCAAGCATCAAAGAAACCTTGACTATTTCTCACATAAAATGCTGTCTGCACCAAAGTAACTGCAACTTTTGACAGCGTTTTTCAGCAACAGAAAGCTTACAAGCTGATCTTGATACTAATTTTCACAAAAAACATATCAGGTCAATATTCCAAAGTGCTGAACCTTGGCTTTTACTTTGCAAAAAATTGCCTTCTGCTCCAAACAAAATATGCTTTTTGATAGCATTTTTGACAATTCTGGACGGAGGTTAAAAATGATCCGCAAATTTTAACATGAGGAGAAAGCAGGGTAACTGTAGCTCAGATGAGAGAAATCGTTTGTGAAAGGTTTGCAAATATTGCTGCAAAAAAGAAAAAAATGTCGGTCACAAGCATTTTTTTTTTTTTCCTTTTCCCAACAACGGTTTTAAATCCTTCTTCCTTAAAGTTGCTAAACCTCGGGAATGTGTGGAATGGGATTTAAACAGTTCTGTAGACAAAGGCAGTGTACGGCAACTGACGTTACTCTATATCAACAAAGGCAAAAGATCAATGATCCATTCACACTTGACAATATGCAAAATTGTCAAATCGATCTCTTGATGAAGAACGAATGAAAGAAGCGATACAATTCGTAACGACGTACAGAATCAATGCCACATTGCTTAAATACATTTCGTGAACATGCCTACCTGGGTTTTAGTTGTCAGCTGTATGACAGCTTTTCTAAAATTTAGCTTAGTGTCTGTATTTCCCATTTTGATCCAGATGTTTCTGTTGGCATAATGCGCAGTGACGTAAATCGAGAGACTCGATTGGCAGAAAAATCGATTTCAGCTAAGGGAAGCTACTCGGGTTGAAAACACAGTTGGCCAAAGTATCCCGGGACACTGGACTATATCCCGGGACATCCCGGATTTTTTCTTTCTGGTGAATTTTACTATTCATACTCAACGCAAAAAGTTTAGTAATGCTTTTTTCGTTTTAAAACGAAAAGTACTTCTTAAAAAAGGCAAAGTAGATCTAGATCTATAAAAGAATTCATGTTAGTCATCTAAATGACTCTTTATTGCTACCGTTTTATACCATTTCTGTTTTCCTTTTCATTACACCGATTCCCCAAGAATTCTCATATCTTCGTGAACCTATGTTTCCTAGTGACATTTTGCATGCCCTGTATTGTGCCACCTCTCAAATTTTTATAGGCGTAAACATCCTTAAAAAGCTCTCTAAACCGAAGAAATGAGTCAAAAACAGAAAATCAATTGAAAAACACTCAATTAATCGAGGACAATATTTTTCTTCCACAATTCTTGAAAGACAACATAAATTTACTCCAGGTTCCTGTGAATTCAAGTACGACACAGAAAATGCATCTGTGATGCATAAAGGGGCTTTAGGAATACACGCTGTATGACAGCATTTGGCGATATTTGGAATGTCATTTTTGTAAACTGATTCACGAAGTTATGGTATAGCATCTGGTTGATTCCCGATGGTGATCAAATATAGGCCTACTTTTAAGATAAGTTTGTTATGAAGAACAGGTTGAATGCACTGTTCTTAGGCAAAAAATAATTTCTGACTCTTTCCCTGTCCATTGATTGGCCTAAATTAAATCTACGGTGTGTTGGTCTCTTCAATGGCATGAAAGTACCGTTTGGGTTCACGAAGATATGAGAAAAAGGGCATAAACGACGAATAATGTCGAAAGCATGTGTACCAAGTCTGTTTGACGAAATGCGTTTGTCGTCTTTCCTGTTGTACTGTCATCTTATTACAAAAAAAGCGTTTGAATCAAGAGTTGTTGAGAGATGGGACGCTGGCCAGGAATGACGTTAGATAAGCGAAACGCTGCGTTAGGGATGCTGATTGCAGGTGTTCATGTGCGGGATATTGCGAGACACTTCAATCATGGCCGGACGCACTATTCAGCGTCTTAGATCGCGTTACCATCAAACGGGGACAGTTTCTGACCGCCAACGTTTTACGATATCTCGAAAAACGACACCAAGAGAGGACAGGTGCTGTCTGTCTGATAATGTTGAGGACTGTTAACTTTGGAGCTACATGTATATATGTCCTCCGAGTTGGGTAACATATTGTTCTCTGGTTTTACTGCATTGTTTAATTTCTTTTTCCAACTATAACGAGGATGTCCAGTTTGCTGAAGGGAGAATAAGGGTATGGAGACGGACTGGAGAGCGCATGGATGCTGCAAACATCGTTTCAAACGGTACAATTATGGTGGAGGAAGCATTATGATATGGGGAGGGATATCAAATAGTGGTAAAACAGAACTTGTAATTGTTCATGGATACCTAAATGCCACACGCTATTGTGACGAAATCATCACTCCTGTTGTGATTCCCTATATTCAAAGAGGCAGATCTGACATTTTGCAACAAGACAACACTCGACCCATGTTGCCCATCACTCAAGGGAAGTTTTGCAGCACAGCAACATTCACACACTCGACTGGCTTGCACTTTGAACTCCAGATCTTTCACCCATTGAACATCTTTTCAACCATTTTGGGAGGATCGTTCGACAACATCTTGACGTCAACAACGTGAGATGTAACATACTGAGTGGCGGGAAATACCTTTACGTGTAATCACAGGCCTTTGAAGCTCCACTGGTCTATCATGGAACACTGAAATAATCATTTTTTCTTGGCCGATAATTGAATACTGTTGCTAAAATTGCACATCATCTGTATATTGTATTATATACGATACAGATGCGATGCGGCAAAGTGCTATTTTAGTAACGTCCCTTAGTAACGGTGTCTTTCGATCGAGCATTATCTTCTGATAGGTGGCATCTTGCAAATGCATACCTATCTGATTTGGGCATCCTGGGTACAGAACCGGACTACTTTTCAAGGCAGTAATTGATGTAGCGAATTTCAAAATAAAATATACGTTTACTTAGTATTTACGCTACCTGGTACGATTCATGCAGACATGGTCACCTAGTATATAACCCATGCACCAGTCATTTATAAATACAACCCCTATAAGTCTAGGAAATAGCCCCCGTATAAGCCCAACATGGTGCCGCCGTGACGTATTTTTGTTGTAAGTTTGTTGCACAAGTCCAAGTTTTCCCCGGGTCTATATTTAAAAACTGTATACAGAGATTTGCAGTGAACGATGGTATTTTATAGTAATATTATCATCCTGTTTGAAATGATTATATTTTTAAGAAACTTGTAGCGGAAAACTGGCTTGATTTTTCCGCAGAAGTGTAATTTATAGCCATTTTCCGTTTGCTATTTTTAACGGCAATCTAGGCACCGCGTATTGATATTTATCCTTTACAGGATAGTGACGCGTCATAGCAAACAGTCATTCGGCATATCTCGGGTGATCCGGTGATCAAATCCCTCGGCTGTATCACGTAGCTTGATATGCACCTACACGGTGCATTTCGCACATCTCCGGAAGCACACCGCTTTACCGTTATTGAAATTTTAAGGCTCCTCTTAAAAAAGAAAACATAAGTAAATTTTCTATCGTTATCTTTCTAAGAATATTTCAGTCAGCAAACAGTGTGTACATTCAAGTTTTAGCGTGGTTTATCAATTCCGTTGGGAGCTTTCATCGACAGATCGATAGAAGTGAAAAGCTTCACCGTGGTTGTTCATGTCGTTGCTAAGTGCGATCTACAGGGGCGCCGCCATATTTAAGATCATGTGATTGGTAGTTCAAAATGGAAACCTCCTTTATACAGACGAGGTTAGATGTAGGTACGGAATCGGCCGTGTTGTGACGAGTGAGCAGACAGTTCTATCTTCAAAGAATATGACATGCGCAGACGTCCAACGGTTGATCGAGTAATGAAAACTTCGGTATTCTGTGATAGACTTAGGGAGTTTTAGTGGCGTATGGGATGATATGGACTCTAAAAAAAGCTTTACGACGAAGGTTTGATAAAGTTGTGAATAAAAGGGGTGGGCATACTATATCATATGCTTAAAGACGAAAAGTAGATTATAAAAAGGGAATTCATTTGCCATATCACACATTATCGAATGACCCTCAATAACAAATCACATGTCTTAAAAAAAATTTTAACAAAAATCACATGTCTTAAAAAAATTTTTAACCATAACAAACCATAAACCCACAAAACCTTCACACGTCTTAAAAAATATTTTAACCATAACAAACCATAAACCAACAAATCTATACATCTCTTAACAAATCCTGCTACCTTAACAAACCAGCAAACCAATCAACCCATACAAAAATCAACTCACTTATACAATCCCCCCACCCTTAATCAATCAACCCACGCTTAAGTATATGGCTAGCCTTTATATAATAAAACAATATAATATAACATAATAACAATTTTATGTAACATTAACATGCTCATAAAATTAAGATAAAATGGATTAACAAGACCTGACAACCTCATTTAAAGGATCAACTAGGGAAGGGGGAACCATGACAAGCTCAAATCAAATTTTTTTGTTCGATGGAAAAAATTTTTAAATTTTTTTTTTTTTTTTTTTTTAATTTTTTTCCCCATTGATTAATCGATCATTCTAAAATATAGATTTTGTTCGATGGAAAAAAATTTTTAAATTTTTTTTTTAAAAAAAATTTTTTTTTCGTATGAAAATAAAAATTGAATTTTTGTAAACAAAATCTTAAAAAATATTATGTAAAGATGGCAAGCTTTACTAGTGATAATAAAATTATGAATGAAATGAACCAGGAATCTCTTACTTTAGATGATAACCGTGATTATGTAAAACAAATGTTAAATCTTATAGGTGATAAAATAGCTGACATGGGAGAAAGACACCTAACTGATAATCATAATAATTATTCTGTTTATCAAACTTTAGAGACATATACTGAAGAAAACCTTTCATCTTTAGAAGATATGAAAGAGGCTGCTTATGATCTTATGGAAGTGCAGTTTAAACTATACTGTAAAAATGTTTTGAAAAAGATAAAAAATAGAGAAATTTTATAAAAAATTTAAAAAAAAATTTAAATTATTATTTTTATTTGTTGTGTTTAACAAATAAAAATTTTTTAATATGTATTTTTTTGGTCTTGCACCTTATTGATCATATTTTATTTTTTCTTCTTCAGTTAATTTTTTAATTCTATGATGCCCCCAAGCTAAAGTATCATTACTTCCATCCTTTAATATATATCTTTTATCATCAGCATAACTTAATGCTTTTTTGTTTACTACTTCAGTGTGTATTTCATGTTTTCTACTTCTTAACACAGGCATGGTTCTATAGCAGTCTTCTTCTGTATCTAAACAATTTTTATAATTTTCTAATTTTATTTTGTTTTCAACAACAGACTTTTTAACCCCCTTACATCTTTTACCTTCATCAACACCTTCCCATTGTAATTTTCCATTTTTATCTAAAATTGGTTTTGGTTTTGGATTTTTATCAGTTTTTTCTTCTCTTAATATAAGTAATGCTTCATAAGCATATGTTTTTGCACCCAAACCAGCCATCTCAACCATAATATCACCATTTAATTCATCTTTAAACATACCTAATACCTTTTTATTTTTTCCACTATACAAATCATGCTCTTTATCATAACCACTCATATCATACATTGTATCAGCGTCTTTTTTCATATCCTCATAAAAATCTTCAGTTTTTATTTCAAGAATAAAACTATCAGTATCAGTGTAGCACATCCGAACATGATCACCATACTTTGCTTTAAAGTAATTATAAAAAGTTTCATACATATGTATTTTACTAATATCTAATATGCTCATACCTAAATAAAGTGGCTTGTTATATATTATATTTGTTTTCTTCATATGAACAGCAACTAAATTTTCATCAAATATTGTTGTATGGTGATAGTTTGGTTTAGCAACAAGCTTTTTATAACGATAGCTAACCGTATCATTAACTAATTGAATATCAACCCTATTTCTTAAGTTTTCCATGGTCTTACCAAAAAGACTATTCATCATTAATTTAAAAAAATCTTTTTCAAAATCATTTTTTGCATCTTTTCTTAATTCAACATTTTTATCAATATAATCTTTTATACAATATGTTTCTTCAAACATGATACCACGATGTATCTTTTTAATTTTTAATCCTAATTCCAAATATTTTTTTAATGTTTCATGATGTATAACATAATTTTCTTTATCGTTTAAGTTAGGAATTAATTTTTCCACTTTTTCTATTTTTAACTGCTCAGGAGCAAGAGGAAAATCACTATGTAAATCATGCAACTCTTCAGGATACTCCAAATCAACCTCTAAAAAGCATGGTATTTTTTTCCATTCTTTTAAATCATCTTCATTCATCCATCTAAAACAACTAGTAGGCAGCAGTTTACTCATTGCCCAAGGATAAAGACTGTTTGCATCTATATATATTAAATATTTTGATGGTATAGTTTTATCATACTTTTTTCCCATATATTTATTGTTAGCTTTTGCATGTCTTTTGCTACACATAGATATTCCTCCACGTATTCCTTTTTCAATCATTAAAAGCATATCAGGGTCTGTTAAAAGTTCAAATTTTGATTTTGTTGTTTTAAGCATAGCATCTAATGCTAATCCTGGAATGGTATAATACCAACAAGGGTCTAATTCATAATGCTTAAGACAAAGATCCCTAAAGTTTTCAATTATATCAACTAAAAGTAAAACATCTATTTCATTGTAAAGCTCTAAATATTCTTTAAACGTTTTCATATTAAAAGTTTTCCAAACATTTTTTGCATGTTCATAATCTTCATCTTTAATATGCTTATCATTTAAGCTTGAATAAAATTTTTCTTTAGGTGGTAGTTGTGTTTCTTCTAATTTTTCAAAAGTATCTAACCATTCATATGGAAAAAATCCTTTTTTTCTTAACAGTGATAAATGTTTTTTAGGATAAAATTTTAATAAAATTTTTATCTGTTCATCACTTAAATTTTTTGATAGCACATCTAAACTACTGTTCAAAAACTTAAGACTATCTAAAAACCTTAACTTATGTATTTTATTATTTCCAACATTAATAAATTTACTAAAGCTAATATATTTTTCTTCATTGTTTGGTATACAATCAATTTTTCCTTCAGTTCTACCAAGATCTTTTATTAAAATATGACCATCATAATTAGATAAATTATGGAAAAAAACTGGTGTAAAGTCAGGATTTTTTGCTTTAAGATTACACACAGTATGTGCTGCACCACGATACTTACCTGTAAAATGACAATGATCTTTTACTTTATAATTTTTTTTTGTAAATTTACCATTACATATCCAACATTTTTTTTCATCCTCATATTTTTTTTCTTCATCTTTAGTTATCTTAATTGGTATCGGGTTTTTATAATATTTTTCATATATTTCTTTAATATCTTCAGTTATCATATTTATAAAAACCTCTTCAGCATTTTTACCAGTATATTCTCTTTTTATAGGTTGACAAACTTCATCATCAAAACATTTAATGACATATTTAAAGCTACAGGGAATATGCTTTTGAGTTTTTATAGTATAGCTATTTTCTTCACTTGGCTGGCATGTATGTATAGGTATCAACACACATTCAAAATCAGCATATACAGCAAAAGGAACCTTAATTTTTCTGTGATGATTTATAAATTCTAATACCTCTCCAGGTTTAGGCATATCTAATTTAACCGGAGCATGATTATTACAATATTTTTTATGTTTTATTAAAAGGTCTTCTTTTCCAAATGCATTTAAACATCTTTTACAAAAATACTTTTTACCATGATGTTTTGATATTTGACTTGACATTAAGCGGCTAAAATTTTTTATTAACACATAATGACAATTTTCTTCATTTGTTAAGTAAAGTAAATCAACATGATTACTTTTCTCTTCATCAGTAATTCTTAATTGATAAAATATGTTAGTTTCATGTTTAAAACTATATTCATAACTAAAAACATTAACGCTAATTTCAGGATTTTGTTTTTCAAATTTACTAATATCATGCAATGAAACAGGATAATTTATACCCCCCATATTCAAAGTATTAATTTTTGATTCTAAATCTTTAATTCTTTCATTATGCTGATCTTTTAAATTTAATGCTCTTAAGATACACCACATAAAACATTTACTATCTTCATTTTTTATATTGATACATGCTTTTTTATCAGCTATCCATTTTGGAAGAGGTATAAATGATGAAGCTCTTAAGGGATCATAAATAGCTGTATGTAAATCTAAATCAACCACACTATGAAAAGAATAACCACTACCTTTTCTTAAAAAGTTTTCATATTTTTCTAAAATTTCAGAAACCATTCTTTGATACATCTCATCTACATCAGTTCCATTTAAATTAATTAAATTTACACCTGAATGAAAATATGCTTCTACTGGATGATCAATATCATCAAATCTATACATTAAACATTTAAGTATCATCTTTACTTTAACTCTACGATTATTTCTTAAAATATTTGTTATAGCTTGTTTGCTATCCTCTAAAAAATCGGCAGGTGATTCAACGGGAAACCCTTCTATCTTATATTGTCTTGCCCAACCCCTTAATGAAGAATTGCTTTGTATTGCATTAATATTTTCTGGTCTTCTTCTTGGTATTGTTTCCTCTATATTTCTTTCAACTTCATCTATTACCTGTGGAATTTGTTCTGGTTCAACATTACCGGTTACCCAATTAGTAAAATTTCTTACTCTTCTTCTAACACTCTGAGGAATTACCGCTGTGGCAACCCTTTGAGCACCACTATATAAATTAGATGCTAGCCATTGACTACCATCTGTTAATCTATTCATAAATCTTCGTGAAAAAGAATTCATAGACATAATTTTTTTAAGCAAATGATTTTGTTTAATTCAAATTTTTTTAATTTTTTATTTTTTAAAAAATAAAAAATTATTGAATATCAATTCTATATTTACCATTCCATACTCTACCATTCCAGTTTTCAATCGTTTGAGGACATCTATCAATAAACTTACTAGCCTTGTAAATTGATGGAAATGTTGTTTCTTCTTCAGTTTCAACATTCTTTAATATTACCGTTTTTGGATTTTTACTAATATCCTTTAATCTATCATAATTAGGTTCTTTTTTAAGTGGTATAGCTTCTTCAGGATACAATCCATGCTCTTTTAAAACATCAATATATTTTTTCTTATTCCAATATGAATAAAACTTAATATTGTTATCTGTTAATATCTTTTTAAAATCAGCAATCTTTTGCATATTTTTTATTTAAAATAAAAATTTACTTAATACACTACACTCATCTTATTCCCATCACTCTGAAAGTTAATCATCCTATCACTAAGTAAAACCGCAAATGCTTCAGTATTTGCATGGGGGTTATTAGCAAATGTTGTTTTAATATGAATATCAGTTACAGAATACTTTAACCTTTCACTTTGCTTTGATACATCAAACACAAACAAAGGAAAAAGAATTTTAAAATCTGATGGTGTAATATTTGGATTTGAAACCAATTCATCCATGTTAAAAAACTTTTTTCTAAACAAAGCAGCTTCACTATATATTCTACTAAATTGATTTTGAGCAAAATTTATATCATAATCATAAGCAGGATACTTTCTTGAACCTAACATTACATGGATACCCTCAACATTTATGTTATCAAATATAGCTGGGTTTTCTTCCTGATCATTACTTTTATTAGTTTGAAAACCAACAATTAAGAAACGTGGCACCTCAGGAGATGATTTAGCTGATAGCCTCCAAGTAAAACCTGTTGCCTGTGGAACCGTAATAGAGTCGCTTTGTATCATTCTATACCCAACTGGAAATTTTTCTTTCTTCTCGATAAATTTATAAAGTACCATCCTATTACCATCTTCCGGCTCCACATGAGGCATAAACCAAGATACTTTAGTTAATCTAACTCTACCGGGTTCATGTCTAGCAGGATTACCACCTGCAGCTGCAACAGTTTGATCTCTATAAATTGCGTCATTGTCATTATTTCTTGTTAGGGTTAGTGTTTGTTTCATACCATATAAAACTTTGTTGTAATCTTCACAAAAACCAAATATATGTTTTAATGGTATCCTAAAACTAAATGATCCAACAGGATTTGAATTAAAAATATACTGTCTTCTTACCGAAAAACCAGCATTATTATCATTGTTTGCGGTGTCATCGGTATCTTTATACCATAGTTGGTTTAACCCTTGTGATTTAGCAAAGTCATCAGGGTATTTTAGCAAACCTAGCATTGTGGTAACTTGACCAGGGTAATTAATACTTTCTATCTCTTGACCACTAAGTTGATATCTAATATTTTTAAACAAATACATCAACCCATTATTTGTTAAGGTAACATCATCTGCATTTGCCCCAGTTATAGTATAAGCTGTTCCATCTGCTTTTTCTAATACACCTAAAATTTGAAGATATGATTCTGAAGGATGATAAAAAATATCTTGAGTTTCAATATCAATCCTAATATTTCCTCCAGAGTTGCTTAGATTGGTTCCTGTAATAGGTAGATATTCATAATATTCATACTCATTAATACTATCATCTTTAAAAATCGGTGCTTTAATGTTTAAAATATCCATTTTTTATTATATGCAATTATAATTTTTAACTTAAAATTATAATTGAGTTTTGTTTTTAGTGTTCAAACCATAGTTGAGGAAATGATTTGTTTTCATCATTTACAAAAACACCCTTAAGTTTAATATTTTTAAGTTTTTCAGCAGAAAACTTTTTTCTCATTTTAGGATAAATTCTATTTCCGTAAAGAATGGTTACCTTAGGTATATCATTTTCTTCTAAATATTGATTTACATTTTCTTCAAATTCCTTAATGATATCAGCTTTTTCAGGTGATAATTTTAAAACAACCTTTTTATAATCATAACTTGTATTGGTAACTTCAAGAATTTCACAATCTTCATTTATCTTAAAGTTAGCAAAAAGGATACTAACCCTTTTTGTATTGTATTTTTCATATTTTGTTAGATTAAATTTAAGATTTGGCATTATTTTATTTTTATTTAATGCAATAATTTGCTTAACTTAAATTTATTATTTTCATAATACTTTAACTCCGGAACCCTTACTATTTAATTTCTTAACTAAATCTTGTATAGCAATGGCACCACCATCTATTAAAGTGTTAATATTTTGTGTTGCAGGTTGAGTTGTTGTAGTAGGCTTTTGTGTATATTTTTCTAAAATCTTTTTAGATTTTGGTGTTAAAGCCTTTTCAACTAACTTTTTACCTGCATCAACCGCGGCACTCTTTCCAACCTCTAACGCTTTCTTTGCTCCTTCCTTAGCAACACTTTTACCAACATCAACTGCTGAAGATGCAATTTGTTTAGCTGCGCTGCTTGTAAAAAACCTTGTAAGAAAATTAGCTAAGGTATCAAATATACCTGCACCACCATAAGCATAATTTCTTTTAAATCCTCTCTTTTGTGATGTAATCATTTTATAGTATAGTCATTAATTTTTTATAATGCTTTGAATTTAATACACGTTGTCTTTTTAATTCATCACAAATACTTACAAGCTCATTTCTTACACCTGTATTACCAGCTTCTTTACTTGCCATCAAAAGGTCTAATCTTTCTAATAGTGAGTTAGGGTTAGATGGGATAATGGTAATTCCTTTTCCATTTTTTTGTGCTAGAGGTGATAAACTAGATAATCTTTCTTTAGATGGTGTAGCTATTCTAGATAATCTAGTTTTTTCTTTTTTCCAAATAGGTTTAACAAATTTCCATTTATCCCCCTTGTTGGCTTTTGGGTAAGGGTTGGCAGGGTTATTACCGCGGTGTAGAGCACTAGTTTGTTTCAAGATTTTAACATAATTTGAATAATCTTCATCAGAATAGGCATCTTTTTTTGGGTTGTTCGATGTAATAAGTTCCCATAATCCATCTGTTGCTTTATATGGTTCTTCACCAACCCAAATATGTTTGTCATCATAATCAAATTTCTTATTACCAATATATTTTTTTCCTCCTTCTTCATAAATACCAAATGTACTATCAGTATCTTTTCTTAATGATATAAACTCCATTTCCTCAAGTTCTTCAGAATCTTCAAGTTCTTCAGAATCTTCAAGTTCACTAGGTTCTTTAAGTTCTCCAAGGATTGATAGTGATGGATGAGGCAACTCTTTAGGCAACTGTTTAATCCCCTCTTTAATAGGTTTAAGTTCTTCTGTAATTTTCGTTGCTGCTTCCTTTTGTGTTTCTATAATAGGTTTAAAAAACCTTGAAAGGTCTGTTTGTAATTCAATTTCACCTGTTTTCTCTGCAAGCTGACTATCACGAATTCTTTTTTTTGTTGCGAGATATTCTTTTACCATTTGATCTCTTTTCACAGGGTCTTTTATCTTTAAAAATGACATATTTTTTAAGTAAAAAAATTTTTTTATCTTATTATTTTTAATTATTCAGTATTACCTATCTCACAAGCACAAGAACATTTAAACTTAGGTGGTTTTAGTTTTAACTTTAATGGAATCCATTGTTTCTTTCTACTAATCTCCTGAATTCCTCCCGTGCTTCTATTCGTCCCTTCTCTATTAAACTCTCTTGATCCTCTAGCTTGCTTTTTTTCCTTGACTTACTCCTGATTTCTTCCTTCATTGTTTTATATTTTTCTATTTCCTCCAAAATAAGGTTAAATTCTAAATGATCTACTTTGTTGTCACTGATAGCTTTAGATATATGTGTAAATAGTGTATTTAACTTTGCATCAGCTAACATTTTAATATGAAGATGTTTTTCACATTTGGTTCTAGTTTTTCTAACCACAAATTTACTAACAATTGCAGCAAGACCAACAGCTAAGGCACAACCTTCTAAAGCTATCGTTGCTGGAATTGCTACAATGGTACTTAGTAAAGCTAATCCACCTCCTCCTGCTCCTAAAGCTACCACAGTTAGTCCTGTTTCAACGTTATCAACTGATTTACTAATCTTCAAATACTTTTTACATAACTGCTCTCTAACCTTAACTTCATTTTCAAGAAATGTTTGAATTTCTGATATTTTTTGTAGTCTAAAGGATTGACCATTGTCTTCTGCTGATATTATAGGTTCTAATGATGGTGCATTTGGTATATTTCGTGGTTCTGATAATACTGGATAAATCTTTTCTTTTAGTTCCATTTTATTAATTACAACTATTTTTTTTAAATAGAATAGTAAAGGCGGCACAAAAATTCACCTTCATTAATTTTTAATAGATTACCAGAGTTGTTTGTAATTGTGGTAACCACATCTGAGGTTTCTTCCAATACTACCTCATTTGTAATACTTAATTGTTTAATTTTTAAGTTGAATGATAGAGAAATTAAAACGGCACCCCTACTCATCATAAAACCAAAACCTAAAACAATGGTTTTAGTTTCACCAGCTTTTAATACAATAGGTTGTTGAGTAAAAACATCCCAAGTAACAGGATTAACTTTTTTAGCTGGATGTTTAACTTTTACAGGGTTCCAAAAAATAGTTTTTGGTTGAACCATTTTAGGTATATTTCCAAATTTATGCACATTCATATTTTTAATATTATAATATTGCACCTAATATAGGAATATTAGCAAATGGACTATTAGGTCCTAAAAGAAGACCTTTTCCATCGTAAATTTTTCCACCTTGTTTTAAATACAATCCTTCACCATTATTTTTTAACCCTTTACCTTTGTATGGTTTAAGATATAAACCTTCACCATCAGTTTCAACTTGACAAATATTACCACCTTTCTTAAGATACAATCCGTTACCCAATGCTTTTTGAACTCCTGTTGATGCTAAACCAGTTAGGGCACCCACACCTAAAGCGGGTAACACAGTTTTTGCTAATACGGGTAACGCAGCTGATGCTAATCCAGCTATCAAAGGTAAAAATCCTCCTTCTACTTTCATGTTGTGTTTAAGTTGTTTAGTTGACATTCTAAACGTGGTTCCCTTACCAGCTTTATAAGCTTTAGTAAGTTTATTTACTTGAGACTTAGTTAATGCTACTATATCTTTACCATGCAAATCTTCATGTTTTAAGCGAATACTTGCTGGTATTTTATTTCTAAAAGAATGTAAAATTTTTTCCTTTTGCCCTTCTGATATATTTATTTTTGCTTTAATGTAGTTTGACATTTTATGTTTATCTTGCTTCTCTTATATGAAATCTAATAGTTAATGTTTCTCCTCTTAAATTTAATATATTTCCATCTTGATCAGTTAGCGTAACGTTTAAATCATGTATTTCATTCAACGTTAAAGGTAGGTATACCAGATTAACTGGATTTTCTATTATTTTATAACCTGGAGCAACATTTGGAAAAAAACTATAAATTGTGTTTCTTTGTGTACCATTAACAAAACTACCTGAGATTAAATCAATATTAACTAATAAGCTATTAATACTTAAAATATTTACTATTTTTTCAGATTCATGAAATCCTCGAACATATTTTGCTCTGTTAAATCCAAATACCTTTCCAATACTTCTATTTTGGTTAAAATCCACCTGATATTCATTTTCAATAATTAAAACCGATTTTAAGGTGTTAGTGTTTGCGGAGATATTAATATAATATTCTTCATTAACCACATCATAATGACCTTTTTTCCTCATTTCTTGATGTATAAAATCATTAATATCAACTAAATCATAGGATCCTTCAGGTATTCTTATTTTTACCCACGTTGCACCATTGTCAGGTGAATAAACAAAAGTATTATTACTTTTATCAATATTAGGAAATGAATAATAAGTTTCAAGATTAACCAATGCTATTTCATATTCTTTATCTTTTTCTAATTGAAGTGGTGGAATAAATCTTGTTCTAAACTCTGTTTTGTTGTCACTTACTATAATTTGAAATGATGTTTTATGGTTAGTGTTTTTTACTATTTTTTCAAGTAACTCTGCTTCCATTTTTATATTTAGTAAAAATATATTTTAACAAAAATATATTTTTAATAGTATTCTCTATAATCATGTGGTAAATAAAAGTTATCAAAACCACATCTATATTTTCCATCATTACGGTTCTTAGTTAAATCAATCACAACAAAACCATGTGGTTTTTCCCAACAGTTTTTACAAAAATTGATAAACTCTGTTTTAGTCATATCATCACCCACATGATCACTATAAATATGATTAAGATTTTTTAAGTCTTGTCTAAACAAGCATATTAAGTTAGCATTCTCTCTAATAGTTTGACGAGGTAATCTAAAATAATTTTGTGCTAGATAAAAACAATCAGCATTACTATGTCTTCCTCTTACATAATAGTTTTCACACTTGTTTTGCTTTTCTAAAAGTAAGTCATCAAATATCATTAAGTTTTTATTTGATGCATTTAAATCTCTGGGATCGGGTACATCACTTGCATTTTCAAAAAATTCACAGTTAATATTAGATTTTTCCTTAATTGTTTTTGCCCATTCTTCAACTAATGCTGTAGGTGAAATGTCACGGTTTTGTACTTCATCTTTAAGTGAAAACAACCTTAGTATATATTCTTTTGGTATTTTTTCTTCAAAAGCTTTTTTAAGTATGCGATATTCTGGTTGAAACAAACTTTTACCAAAAACACATAAGTTATCGTAATCTAACCAATCAGAACGTAACAAAAGATTAAGTAATAGTGTAGTTTTGCCACATCCTGATTTACCTACTATTAAGCCTCTAATACTTCTTGGTAAAAGGGGATGGTTAAATCTTTTTGCTAACGCTTCATTCCATGATAAATTAACAATATCCATATTTTATATTAAAAAATTTAATTTAATATAAAAATGTATTGTGTTAAGTGTAAAAAACAAACTGATACTATTGAAAAAGAGTGTTACATAAGTAAAAATGGTAAAAATATGATGCGTGGAAAATGTAAAGAATGTGGAACAACTAAAACACAATTTATTAAACAACAAAAAGGAGGATCATTGTTAAACAAGGTTATCAATAATTTACCTGTTGAAATGCATTTACCTGGTCATAATTTTATTGGCCCTGGTACCAAGTTAAAGAAAAGATTAAATCCTGATTTAACACCTAAAGAATGGTCAAAGCCTGTAAATCGTGTTGATAAAGCAGCATATCATCATGATATATGTTATCTTAAACATGATGATACAGCAACAAGAAATTCTGTTTGTGATGCTAATATGCTTAAAGAGTTAAAAGGTATCTATAATCCAACAATTAAGGAAAAAATGGAAAGAGGATTGGTTTCCTCATTAATAGGAACCAAGAAAAGATTTGGAATGGGTAATAAAAAAAAAAATTTAGAAAATATAACGCTAGCAGAAGAATTACATAAACCCGTAAAAAGTAAATTTAAGAAAAGAAGAGTTAGAGTAGGGGGTGTCGATAGGATATGGGCTGCAGATTTAGTAGATATGCAAGCATTTTCTAAATTAAATCGTGGTGTAAAATATCTTCTTGCTGTTATTGATATCTTTTCAAAATATGGTTGGCTGATACCATTAAAAGATAAAACAGGAAAATCTGTTTCTATAGCATTGAAGAGTATTTTTAAGGAAAGAAAACCTGATAAAATGTGGGTTGATAAAGGTAAAGAGTTTTATAACAAAGATGTTAAAGATTTGATTGAATTATATTCCACTGAAAACGAGGAAAAATCAAGTGTTGTTGAGAGATGGATAAGAACAATGAAAGAAAAAATGTGGAAGTATTTTTCTGCTCACTCAACAAATGTTTATATTAACGTGTTACCAAATCTTGTTAAAGAATATAATAACATAAGGCATTCTTCTATTAAGATGACACCAACTGAAGCAAGTAAGAAGAAAAATGAAAATAAAGTTTGGAAAACATTGTTTCCTGATTATAATCAAGTAAGAGAAGATATCAAACCAAAGTTTTTTGTTGGAGATAAAGTAAGGATAAGTAAAAAGAAAAAGACTTTTGAAAAGGGATATACCACAAGATGGACTGAAGAGGTTTTTACAGTTTCAGAAGTAAAACATACATCACCTGTAACATATAAAATTAAAGATTTAAATGGAGAAGAAATAAAAGGAACCTTTTATGAACCTGAACTACAAAAAACGAGTCAAGAGTTGTATAGGATAGAAAAGGTTATTAAAAAAGGAAAGAAGAAATCTCTTGTAAAGTGGAAAGGTTATTCTGATGAGTTTACTTCATGGGTTGATAATAGTGCTATTGTAAATATTTAATTATATAAAAAATGCAAGATATTACAATTGATAATATAACTTTAAAAAATAAACCTTTAAGTAATTTTGAACTTGAGGATGCCGCAAAAAAATTAAAAATAAAAAATTTTAGAGGAATATTTTTAAGAGATACCCTACCTAAAAAAGTAAAAAATAAAGAATGTGGTATATTAAACCTTGATGATAGCAAAGGACCTGGCACGCATTGGGTTGCATGGTTTAAGAATGGAAAAATAAAAATTTATTTTGATAGTTATGGTATTCAACCACCTATTGAAGTTATAGACTATTTAAAAACACCAATATACTACAATACAGACCAATTACAACATACTGGTGATGTATTTTGTGGACATTTATGTTTGTATATTCTTAAAGAGTTGAGTTTAGGTAATAAATTTCAAAATGTTTTAAATAAACTTTTTTAGTAATATTAAAAATGCCTGTTGATAAATTTGGAAGAATGGATGAGGTTAAAACAAGTGGTGATGGTGTGTCACTCGCTTACATAAGTAATAATTTTTTACGTAAAGATGGAACAACCCCCGTTGCTGGTTCTATAAATATGAATGGAAACACACTAACGAGGGTTAGTAATCCAGTAAATCCACAGGATGTTGCCACTAAGAGTTATGTTGATGCAAACGCTGGGCTGATAGATGAAAATGGAGGATACCATATGACGGGGTATTTAAACATGGGTTTTAATAAAATAAAAAATATAGCAGACCCAGAGGAGCATGGTGAAGCTGCTAATAAAAACTATGTAGATAAAACTAATAATGCTTTTGTTTTAGGAGCAGCAGGTGAAGCAAGTGGAGACATTTCTATGAATGGATTTAGGATTAACAATGTTGGTTCACCTATAGAAACTCAGCAAGTAGCAAATAAGTTTTATGTGGATACCGCTGTTGAAGCAATAACTGCAGGTAATAATGCTTTAACAAAAAACCGATATGGAACTTTCTTAGCAACTGGTAAAATAGATATGAACACTCACTCACTTACTGGATTACCAAATCCTACAGATCGTGATGCTGCTGCTAATAAAAATTATGTTGATAATGGAGGAGCCATTGTAAAAAATCCTGATGGAAGTTTTACAGCAATATCTGATGTAGATTTTAAAGGATTTTCTATAAAAAATGCTGGGGAGCCTACAGAAGAAAGAGATTTAGCAACAAAATCTTATGTGGATGGAAAAGTATCACTTCCTTCTCTCATAGGTCCTAAACCTATTATAAGCGTGCATGCGGAGGAACAAGGCCCATTAACAAGTGATAGTTTTGAGTTTTCTTTTGGTAATGGAAGCAGTGGAGAAAGTCATGGGTTAGGAGGTTATTGTATGTCTGCTTCTGGTAGAATTTTAAGAGGAACTTTAATGGTTGTTAGGGGGGCCAGTGCTCTAAAAGAAGAGGTAAAAGTTAATATTGTCATAAATGGAATTGAACAAACTAGTTACTCCATAATAAAAAAGAAAGGAGAAGGTTGTAGTTGTACAGTTTTTCCTAAACCTTTAGAGGTGGAGCAATGTGATGTTATTAACTTTAAAACAAAGAAAAGCAGTCTAAATGCTAAAAATTCATATTTAACAATATTGATAGAATTGGACTTGTAGAAAAAAAATATTTAACCCAGTAAAAGGGTTAAATATTTATATTTCACGAATATTTGGATTTACTATTTTACATATAGGGCATTTGTTGTTATCATAAATTAAAAAGCAATCCTTACATATACATAAATGACCACAACTACAAAATAAATAAGTTGGTGGTTTATCACAACATATTACACATTGATCACTTTTAAATGTTTTGTTTTTATTTTCGTTTTTAACTTCTTCCTCTTCATCTTCTGATTGATCTGTTTCATATCGTTCTATTTTTTCTATCCCAAGATTTGTATATGTAATATGATATTTTCCACTCCTAAAATGATCTTCATTATTTAACAAAAATTGATCAGCATCACTTTCAGCATAACGATCTATGGTATTGTTTCTAATTTCTCTTGGTAATAGATTACTTTGATAACGTAGTGTTCTATTATCTTCTTCATCTTCCTCTTCATCTTCACTTGTAGTTATAGTTTGAAGAAGATCATTTAACTTCATAAACGAAGGATAGTTTATTTCACCTTCTTTTTCAAAGTAGATAAAAATAGTTGTTTCTTTGTTTAAACCAAACTGACGGTAAATTCTATCTGATTCTTCACCCATTTTATTAAATGTTTCCTGTAACATAGATAAAAAAGTTGTTTCATTTTCGTTAAAGTCTAAAAGTATTTTTGTTAGATTAAGGCATTGAGGGTTAAGAAATACACCTTCTTGATCTAGTATTTCTCCATCATGAAACATTACGTTTAAGTTTAAGTATGTTTTCATGTTAGGGTTTTCATATTTCATTCTACTATATTCATAGTAAATATTAGCATTACTAAACACATCTTCATATGGTAAGACATCACTATAGAAAAAATATACTTCTCTTAATCCATCTACATGTTTATTATAGAAGGTATCTTGTTTACTTTTTATTACATGAAGAAATTTTTTTACTTTTAATGTGTAAAAATATGGATAATCTCTTAAGTCTTTTAGAATCTCCATCACTCACTTAATATATATTATAGGAATGTTTTTACTTAAATTTCAATTTTTTATGATAATAATTTTTTTAAAAAAAATTTTTAAAAAAATTTTTTAATTTTCATTCTTTAAAAATTTTTCATTGATATCTTCCTTTACATCTTCCCAGAAGTCTTCTGTAAAACAAAAAGGAAAGTCTTCATGAACTATATCTCCAACTGTTAAATCATCTAGTCTATATTTTAAATCTTCTTCAATTATACAATTTAAATAATTTTCTAATCGTCTTAAAAGTTCATCTTTTCTTTCTATAAGTAAATTTGTAATTTCTTCTTTAGTTTCTTCTAACTTTTCTTCTAATTCTTCTTTAGTTCTTTTCATAAAAACAAAAAAGGATTTTAAAATTCTTTCATGTTCATTAGCCATATTATTCATTTTTGGTTCCATCTTAACATGGATATATAACACTATAAAATGTTATATATCAAAAAATTTTTTATTCTGTAAAAGTTGTTGTTTTAGTATATATTTGTCTAAACCTTTCAAAATGATATAAAAATTTTTGTCTTTTTTCTCTATGTATTTTATTTTTTATATCTTCTTTATTTTTCATAAAAAAATTAGCTTCTTCTTCAACTTGGTTAAATATTTTTAAAACTAAATCAATAACAACAAATTTAAGATTTTCCTCACTCCTTTCTTTTTCATATGTTAACAAAACACAGTGTTTTAAAACTTTATTACTTACGTAAAAATAAACACTTAAAATTATTTCATCTAACATTTTTTTCATTGCTTTATACATAAGCTCAACAGTAAAATCTTTATAGTATGTTTTTAAAGATAATTTATTTAAGGTTCCTAAACTTGCTTTTTTACAAAAAAGATTTTTAACAAACCCTTGTGTATTTATAATTTTTTTAGAGTTTGATGCCATTTTACCAACCTAAAAATTTACAGATTTATTTATCAAAAATTCAATTTTTATTTTCATACGAAAAAAAAATTTTTTTAAAAAAAAAAATTTAAAAATTTTTTTCCATCGAACAAAATCTATATTTTAGAACGATCGATTAATCAATGGGGAAAAAATTAAAAAAAAAAAAAAAAAAAAAAAAAAAAAAATTTAAAAATTTTTTCCATCGAACAAAAAAATTTGATTTGAGCTTGTCATGGTTCCCCCTTCCCTAGTTGATCCTTTAAATGGGGTTGTCAGGTCTTGTTAATCCATTTTATCTTAATTTTATGAGCATGTTAATGTTACATAAAATTGTTATTATGTTATATTATATTGTTTTATTATATAAAGGCTAGCCATATACTTAAGCGTGGGTTGATTGATTAAGGGTGGGGGGATTGTATAAGTGAGTTGATTTTTGTATGGGTTGATTGGTTTGCTGGTTTGTTAAGGTAGCAGGATTTGTTAAGAGATGTATAGATTTGTTGGTTTATGGTTTGTTATGGTTAAAATATTTTTGAGACGTGTGAAGGTTTTGTGGGTTTATGGTTTGTTATGGTTAAAATTTTTTTAAAGACATGTGATTTTTGTTAAAATTTTTTTTAAGACATGTGATTTGTTATTGAGGGTCATTCGATAATGTGTGATATGGCAAATGAATTCCCTTTTTATAATCTAC
This sequence comes from Tridacna gigas, assembly GCA_945859785.2. Lineage (NCBI taxonomy): Eukaryota > Metazoa > Mollusca > Bivalvia > Cardiida > Cardiidae > Tridacna > Tridacna gigas. Next base: position 29,006,139 of record OX244030.2, read on the forward strand.
TACGAAACTACTAAACTTTTTGCCCTCAGTAGGCCTATATGTAAGAGAAAGTTAGAATTTACCTAATGTTATTTTATATGAGACATTACCATTGGATATGAAAATGACTTTTATGATCCAACTAAAATTGTTGCTACAACAAAGCGCAAAATCAGTTTGACAGTCCAGGCATATACAACAAAGAGGTGCGGATTCAGGTTTTCGGTTAGGGAGGGGCGTAAATGGGATCACATATAGTTATACTGGTAATCTGGGTATGCGGTCTCATCAGCTCATCAGTCACTTACTACAATAATCAAAGCTGAATGCAACAGTAAGCATTTGTTGGGATTATGAAAAAAAAAAACATTTTTGCTATCAAAAATATCGCTAAAACCAACAAAACACAAGATTTTGGACGAAATGCCTGTTATGAACCTCCCTCTCAAAAACTCAGTCGCAGAAAAAGTTTTAATGTCGTTCCACTGACGTCATCATCAGTGTAGCTGGACTCATGTAATCAAAGACCTTAACAATTTTTTTTCGTAACGAAAAAATTTAACCTCACCCATATTTTATTTAATAAATAAATTACTTAATATAATAATAAAAATTAAAGCGATTGTGAAATATATAGAAAACCTTTCAAATTAATTCAATAATAAACAGAAAGGCCAGCTTGAACATGATCTTGGCCTATACTGTCCGCTTGAGAGCCCAGTCTGGTTATGTAGAACTTCGGAAAACACTGGATTACTATTGGAAGAGACGTAATTTGAACGTTTGAAACAAACAAAATACCCCATTGGTGGTTACAGTAAGAAAGTCGCTATTCTGTGCTCCATTGTTGTGATGGATAGCAAAACAGATATTGCGGAAGCAGACAGATTTAACTTTTAAGTGAAAATTTTACCATAACGTAGAAACATAACCTCAAAAAAGTTGTCCGAATACTCAATACACGAATGTTATGTTTCTAATATTTATTGAAATCTTTGGACACATGAACCTCAATGCACCATACAAAAATGTTATACCACAGTAGGAATTGCAAATACTTGAACAGGGTTCTGTAAAGTTTCATTAGCATGTGCCATCAAGTTTTTCTCTTTTCCCAGACGAGAAAATTAAGACTTCAAATTTCAAATCATGTGCAGATAACAAACTTGAAACTAGTACATATGACCTAGGGTTCTCTGATAGGCCAGAAAACAGACATTTTCTACTTTTCCCACGTTTATTTTTTTCCAAACGCTCTCTCCCATAGGGTCACCGGGTAAAAACTCAATAGTTTATAGTGTCAAGGTACATCAGTAAGAACTGATTGCAGAAACCCTATGATCAGATTCTATTTTCCAAGTCACACTAATTTATTTGTTTCTCGAATTTTATGTAATAGTTCTTTATATCGTTGACTGTGTAGGAATTTGATGTCACAAGGCGCATTCCAAATGCGTTGTAGCAAGACGGGTGTCACGTTATGAATAAGAATGACGTCACTTCTTTTGTAGAAACAGGGAATGGAGGGAGGTCGCTTCTGATAAAATTGTGGTATGTTATGAATCGCTATTCCAAGTTTATTCAAGCAAATGCCTACGTATACATCCTCTAGATGGAAGTAATTCACGCTCTCTGCAACATCGAGTATCTTTTGCACAACAGTCTTACTTGTAACATATCCAATACCACTACAAAATTCAGGATATTTTTCCCAAGGATACTCCTCGACGGAAACGAACCATTTTGAGTCTTTATCTCTGATCGGCTTTTCCGATTTCATACAAAACCCAGCCATACCATTATCAAGTAATTTTGTATTGTTTTCCAGAAAGTAAAGTAAATTTGGTACGTTTATAAAAACATCGTCATCTGTTTTCATGATAAATTGAACCCCAGAGCAATGTTCCAAAATCCAGTTTAATCCAAAAACAGTTTTCAGTGTTAGATTTCGATAAGAATCAATAAAACTTCCAATCAGGACATCACTAAAATCGAAAAGTTCTCTGTAGATCCTCTCGCCAATCCTCCCGGATTTATTTAAACCCAAAACAAAAATGTACTCTACACGATTCTTAACACGGGAGCTACCCCAAGTCTTTCGAATTGCATCACGTTCCTCGAAATTATTTAATGCGCTTGTCACTAAAATAATGACTTCCGAACCTTTACTTTTGCACAAGTTCTCAGCTGACAAAGTTATCTTCTGACTTCCGACAGAATTTCCAAATATCCGCCCGGGCTGTCCATGTCGTTCCGTCGAACTGGCTGTCCTGATAGGTCTTGACTTGTAAACTTCAATTCGTGTTTTCAGATCTGTCATATTTCCTTTGGCCAGTTTCAAACGCTTAACACTTATGCCTTTGCAGTTCGGTTTCCATCGACCAAAGGGTAATTTTACAGATCCCTCTCTAAATCTAGGATAAGTTATCGACCCCTGATTGGTCGGATGAACGGCGACTTGAATTTTTCTAGTAATTGAGTTTCTATTTCCATGATGGCAGAAGGTTTCGTTGCATTGCACTTTCTGTCTGTCCATTTTGTTTCTGACCATATAGTGCCTGAGTATCGTTACGTTGGCTTTAACAGAAACTGTTTCAGAATCATTTGAAAAGAAACTGACAACTAAAATCTGAGTTATTATAAAAATTAAAACACAAGCAAATAGACTCCGTTCTAAAACAAGAGAGAATTTTCTTCTTAAAAGTTTGAAATACTCTTCCGTGACCATTTTTCTCGTTGCAAAATGGCATTCGGTGATTTGGAGCAAACCAACACTATGTAAACTCCCTGATGTAACACGACAAGTCTTTTTCACGCTTGTTCATACGCGAATCTAACATTAACTTTCACCGCAATTAAGTATGATTTTGGTCCTGGTTAAGCATCAGACTGCATGTTCTGTACCGTCTGATCTCGATCTATTCTACCTGCAAAAACTATTTACAACGTCATTGGCACTGACAGAGTTTACTGAAAATAAGATGGTCCATGGGTCTCTTACCGATAAGATTTTTTAATGCCCCGAAAGTATTAACCGTCAGCACTAAGTAAAGTGAATGAATACACGTTGTTTTTGATCTGTGTAATTTTGACAGACAGAGTGAAAGTTTCTGATTAACATAGCCTCTTTGTTGTATTCAGCTATAAAAATATACACTTTATACCATCACCCCTTTACAAATGGCCCCTTTATTGAACTGCCTTGAGGATGAACAGTGCGTTTCCAAACATTGTAACCAGCATTTCCCACCATGTCCCACAATGCTTTTACTCATTCAAAGGCAAATGCCATTATTTACGTCGCATTTTAATCGTCGTCTGTAAATGTTTCAACTTGGATGAGCTCAACATTTTTACTTGTGGTAAAGGGTTAAAAGTACAATTCATGGGCTATACAGCTTTACAAATGCAAGGGTACTTCTAGTCGTACATATGTACAGGTTGATTGTTAGCTGCCAGTTTACGACGAATGACTCCAGGCTGACCAGGTCTGAAACTTTTTGCTATTAGTCATTTTTCTGTATGTCCAAGGACCAGGCTATCTAATGATTCAGCCGGTTGTTTAAAAAAATGGCTATTATGGATCCATGAATTATATGATGGCTTAATTGGTACAATGCATTACGGGGATGTATAAATCCCTCCTTTAGGAAATGAAATAATAACATTATTGTACGAGAGACAAGGCTGCTTTAAATCGACAAAATATCGGGCAGTGTAAGTCCAAGATCAGACTGCATTTGTGTGCGGTCTGATCTTAATCCACACTGTCTGCGTAAACTAAGTACATGTACAACGTTTGTGGTAGGCACTCAGGGTTAACACACGGTCACCCTTTTCATCTTTTAATCCGGATAATCCTGTGGTGTCAAACTGTCCCGACCACTCATTGTTATCCACCTTGTAAGTGTCATATAGAGAATATTTGAGGTTGCCTAGTTAAACTGAGCCATACTCTGTGAAAAGAGGGCTTAATGCGTTTGCAAAAAAAAAGCATCGATCCAGGTCAGCCTTCGCAGGCTGACCTGAACCAAATCTTTTTGCTTTTGGTGAAGTTTCTGCATGCAGGACCAGTGTACCGCATGACTTAGTAGGTTGTTATAGAAAATAGATTCAATAGATTTATGATACTGTGATGACTTGCTTGGTATCATGCATCAAGGAGATGCGTTAAGACCCCTTTTCACAGAGCATGGCTAATACATTTTTCTCCATTATATATTATATTCCGTCATGTACTTTCGCATTTTAAACGCTTTACCAAAGAGTTCAGTGTTTTTACGACCCCGAGAAAAAAAAAAAAGACTTCTAAAAACATTGTGAGGAAAGGAGAGATTGCTGGTGACTATGTTTACTTCCCTTTCAAAGACAAATTCTAGCATTTGAGCCATACTGCAATTTATCGTCTGCAAATGCTTTCAATCTGGACAAGACTAAAATTTTGTCGTTTGGTAAAGAGAAATTTTAACAGAGTGACAGGACTGAAATCATTGTTAAAAGACTTAGTTCATCCGGCACGTTATTTCAGACTGATACAGGTACCATATAGTCTGGTACCTCGCAATACTTCAAGACCAATAACATACTGGTAGGGGCAGATAATCTAGACTAGGTACCATATAGAATACACCCATACTCGCATATGGGAGGATAGGACTATTATCGTTACCTCCCTTGGATCACCGAATGAACCCATACTGCATTTTTAGTCTCTCACTATAAGACTAAATTATTTCAAGTTTGTTTTGTTTGGATTGTTTTCTGAAAACGGAAAGTTCAGATTAAAACCAGTCTACACGTTTTGTGCAGACTGGTCTTGATCTGCACTGGCCGAAAAGCAACCATAATTGTGAAAAGCGAATGAGGGGTCAATAAATCTCACATCCAATTTGACTTGTCCTGCTAAATAAGTGAAATGAAATTTTCAAGCCGATAGTAATCAAAGTACTGAAAGTACTGACAAACTAGCGAATTCGATTTATTGACTGATTGTATGGCGTTTAACGCTATTTTCAACATTATTTTAGTTATATAGCAGCGGCCAGTGCACATATCCATGCTTTCCTTTACCAGTACTCCGCACAATATTCTTTCCAGTCCACTGGATGCTTTCCCACATAACCACCGTCGAAACTTGAGAGAGGAATGAATCCTGACGCAATGACTATCATCAATCCTCGGAAAGAAATTGGCCGAGCCGGGGATCGAACCAGCGACCTCCTGAAATCATGACCTGTATGCTACCGACTGAGCTACCGGGGCTATGCATTCTACTGGTTGACTATCATCCAGTGAAAGTTTAACCCTTTCCCAAACGACAAATTTTAGACCCTTCCAAACGGAAAGAGTTTGCAAACGACAATTTCAAATTTGATGAAAATGGCAGAAAGGGCTCAAAAAGGGTAGAAAACGCTGTGGGAAAAGGAGAGATTGACCGTTACGAGCAATTTCTCATTTTCCCACAGTGTTTTCAAAAGACTTGTAATGCAGACACGTGAAAACCAGGACTTGTTTGGGAAAGGGTTAACCCTTAACCTGCTAGAAAAATTAAATGAAACTTTCAAGCCAATTGTAAACACCTGAATATTGCTATTTCGAAGTTACATTTTGGAGAAAATATATCCTCTTATCGGACAGTGTAGATCCAAGAAAAGACTGCTGTTCTCTGCAGTCTGATCCTAATACACACTGTCCACAAAAGGTCACTGAGTCGCGGTGGTGCTGGTAAAAGAAACTCCAGGAAAGCATGAACAGGTGCACTGGCCGCCATGATATCACCAAAATAATGTTGAAAAGGTTGTTTAACACCATACAATTAATAAGTCAATATCCAATAGCCCAAGATGTAGTGAACTGTTTAATTCTTTACGAAACGAAATTCATAGCTGTTACAGACCACAAATTAAATGTGGCTGAATTTATGAAACCCGATTCCAAAAGGGCAGAAAACAATGTGAGAAAAGGAGAAAATGCTGGTTATCAGGGATTCTTCCCGAGTGTCATTAAAACTCCGGATTGTGTGGTAAAGGGTTAACATTCTAAACGTAAAATAACAGTTTCACATAACAGTTTAACTGTACACAATGATCTAAATAATGAATGAGTGAAGGAATGATAAGGGTTCCCTGTCCTGTGAGAGTTATTGCAGCTGGGATTTGCTTTAAGTTACCTAGGTGTATCTATTTTTAGATTCATTCATAATGTTAGTGGTGTAGGAATAACCGACAATAGCCTGCTTTGCATAGGTCACTTAATTTACATATAAGCAAAGATCTTGTACCCTATAAATGACATTTTGTTCAGTCTATTACTTTGTAAGAAGACATGTTCACATTGGAATGGTAGAGATTTAGTAGTTTTTGTCAAAATTGTCATATATAACAGAATTAGGATTTCTAATAGAAAGAAGTATTTTACCGTGAGGCAGTATTTGGCAACTGTGGGGTTTTTTGTTTGACTCTGGGTCAATCATGATGCCTATAGACTAGCTTCGCTAGTCTAAAAGCCCAAATTTTTGCCATTTCAAAAGTATTTTTTGCAGAAAGGAATCTCCGTATCGGACAGTGCACGTTTTGTGCAGTCTGATCTTGATCTACACTGTCTGCAAAAGGTCAGCGAGTCGGGCTTAGCAGCATAAGGGTTAATAAATACTGGTATTCCATACAAAATGAAAAATCATTTTGATGGTTTTACTTCTTTGTTGCTTGCCGGGGTACAAATTTAGATGCAGACCAGACCAGACTGTCCGTTGCTCACTGATCTTGATCTAAACAACATCCACTAATAAATGCACTTTAAGGTTGCCGAACGCAGAGAATCTGTAGAAGTTATAACGAGTAATGAATTTCTAAGTGCTTCCAGCACTTTGATTATTTTCATCACTGGATTGTTACACTCGTCACAACTCGGCCGATTCCGTACCTACATCTAACCTCGTCCGTATAAAGGAAGCTTCCATTTTGAACTACCTATCACATGATCTTAAACATGGCGGCGCCCCTGTAAATCGCTTAGCAACGACATGAACAACCACGGTGAAGTTATTAACATCTATCGATCTATCCATGAAAACTCCCAACGTAATCGATAAACCACGCTAAAACTCGAATGCACAACCTGTTTGCCGACTAAAATATTCTTAGAAAGATCGACAGAAAATTGTGACTCATGTTTTCTTTTTTAAGAGGAGCCTTAAAATTTCAAAACGGTAAAACGGTGTGCTTCCGACGATGTGCGAAATGTAACGTGTAGGTGCATATCAAGCTACGTGATACAGCCGAGGGATTTGATCACCGGATCACCCGAGGTATGCCGAATGACCGCAGAAGTAACGAGTACCAGCACTCGTCACAACTCTGAATTTCTGAGTGCTTCCAGCACTTTGATTATTTTTATCACTGGATTGTTACACTCGCCACAACTCGGCCGATTCCGTACCTACATCTAACCTCGTCTGTATAAAGGAGGCTTCCATTTTGAACTACCAATCACATGATCTTAAACATGGCGGCGCCCCTGTAGATCGCTTAGCAACGACATAAACAACCACGGTGAAGTTACTCACTTCTATCGATCTGTCGATGAAAGTTCCCAACGGAATTGATAAACCATGCTAAAAATTGAATGTACAAACTGTTTGCCGACTGAAATATTCTTAGAAAGATAACGACAGAAAATTTACTCATGTTTTCTTTTTTAAGAGGTGCCTTACAATTTCAATAGCGGTGAAGGGGCGTGCTTTCGGAGATGTGCGAAATGTACCGTGTAGGTGCATATCAAGCTACGTGATACAGCCGAGGGATTTGATCACCAGATCACCCGAGGTATGCCGAATGTGGATTGTTACTATTTTAAGAATGTTATCATTTTCCCTCCAGTTTTCGCCCGGTTTTTTTAACGCGAGACAGTTACAATCACGGGCCTATTCGCACAGCTCCTTGTAATTATCAATTGTATTTTCCTCATCGACAAATAGGGCGAATGAAATGTTCACGTGGCTCTGAAATCTCTAGATTGAATAATTGAGAAGTGAACGAGAATTGTTCGATGATTACGTTAAAGTTCAATCACAATTCGCTTTCCTATTTTCTGACGTTCTTCCGTTGTCTACGCATGTCATATTCTTCGATGAGTATTTGTAGAATGCCATCTAGCGGGAGATAATGGACGTTCTTCTTTGTATAGAGTACAATAGGTTCCTGGCTTGTGCATGCGCGAACTGAACAGAGGTCCAGTACAAGGAAATAGTTTATTTTGCGCGTTACTGGTGTCACACCAGTAGTATGCATATTACATGTTCTGACACTTTTACCATCTTCCTGGTTTTATCTATGACTCCGACCAGTAAATGGTTAGTACACTCAGTAAAACCACGAACAAGTTAAAAAGCCCAATGTTTGTATTATGCTATGAACTAAAAAACTGTTTAATAACCCAAACTAACCACAAAACCCGATTTTCACATAAGTCATTTTTATGATTAAAATTTAACCATAAAAATCTATTTTCCTGATGGACACAACCAACCACTAACTCTTAAAAATCATATAGCCATATGTGTGCTCAAAATAATTTATAACTACAAGCTACAAACACACATTAAAAACCATTTTCGCGGTTTTATCTATGTTCATTAATTTTAGATCATTACACGTTTTGACAAAACCTCTTTTATAATTATTTTAAAGTAATTTCAATTTTTTTTTCATCCACTAAAAATTTTTTGATTTTATAATTATTACTGCAGGCAAACCGATGTACCAGTGTATCAATGAACCGATGTACCAGTGTATCAGTGAACCGATGCAGCAGTGAATCAGTAAACGGGCAAACCACCAAATCAGCAACCAGACAAACCAGTAAACGGACAAACCAGACAAACAAGTGTATCAGTGAACGGGCAAACCGATGCACCAGTGAATCAGTGAACCGATGCACCAGCAAACCTACTTAAAGGGGCAGTGAACCAGACATAACGTTATATTGATGCGTCACTAAAAATTTTTTTTAAGAAAATAAAAAAAATGATTTTAAAGTTAAGTAATTATAAATATTATATAAAATGTCGGTGTTAAGTAATTATGATGGAAGAGTATTGGAAGAGATTATGAGAGTTCAAAAATATAAAATTGAATTTTCACATAAAATCAAACAGCAAGAAATAATAGAATATTTTCCCAATAATATAGATAAAGATTATCTTCATTCGTTAGGAAAACTAAAAGCCACTATTTATTATGAATATAACAAACATAGAGTAGAAGAATCTGATTATGACACAACCATTTACGTGTCTTGGCCACAGCAGACTAGAGGTCAGCATCATAGGATAGGAGATCTTCTTTTTATAGGTATAAGAATTCCATTTTGCCAAAGTGATAAATTTCTTACTGTTTATGACAACGCTTTAATTGATTTGATTAGAAATGATGATAGGCCATCACAACCTAGTAATTATAGTTTACACGCAATGTTAACATTTAAAAATTTTGATAATATGGAGCATTTTTCTTTTACTTCCTTCGTAGAAGAATACGGATATTATTGGTATGATCTAAATGAATTTACTAGAGGATATGAAGAAAACTATAATGATTTTATATGTAGAGGTATAGGTTATGAAGAAACATATGATGTTTACTTTAATCAAGGTTATAATGAAGATAGTGATCTAGATGAGCATTTTATTAATCAAATTCCTAATTCTATTAATGACAATGAAATCTTTTACGAAGATAATTGTGTTATATGTCTTGATAATAAACCAAATAAACTTTTTTGTAATTGCGGACATATACCAATATGTGATAGTTGTGATAAATTAAATCCATTAGATAAATGCCCAATATGTAAAACAAAATGTGATACAAAACGTAAAATATAACTTTTTTTTACAAAGTTATATTTTAATTTTCATTTAATTCCTCAATCCTATGATGCCCCCAAGCCAAGGTGTGTATCTTATCCTCCAATATATACCTTTTATCATCATCAGAACTTATTGCTATTTTATTAACTTCTTCCGTATACAATTTGTGTGCATGGGTTCTAAATACACGCATCTTTCTATATTGTTTTTCTTCCGTAATCAAACATTCTTTAAAATTGTTAAAATGCAGTTCATTTTTAATTACTGACTTTTTAATTCCTTTATATCTTCGGTCTTCATCGTTACTTTCCCATATTAAATTTCCATTTTCATCTAAAATTGGATTTTTTTCCTTGTCTCTTTTTATAGGTAATTTTGTATATGCGTACATTTTTGCTCTTAAACCAACAAACTTTGTCATTATTTCACCATTTAATTCATCTTTAAACATACCAATTACTTTTTTGTTCTTTTGACTATACAACGCATGTTCTTTAGGATAGCCACTCATATCAAACATTGTAGAAATATCAGGAAGAATATCTTTATATACATCATCAGTTTTTACTTCAAGAATAAAACTATCTGTGTCTGTATAACACAGTCTTACTTTTTCTCCATATTTTGCTTTAAAGTAATTATAGTAACTGTTATACATGTGTGTTTTACTAATATCTAAAATACTTAATCCTAAATAAACAGGATTGTCATATTTTATAGAAGTCTTTTTCATATGTATGGCTACCAAATTTTCATCAAACATTGTTGTATGACTATAGTTTGGTTTTGCTATTAGTTTTTACACTGATTATCATCAGAAACTAAACGTTTGTCTACTCTATTTCTCAAGTTTTCTATGGTCTTACCAAAAACAGAATTACACATCAACTTAAAAAAATCTTTTTCAAAATCATTTTTGCTACTTTTCTCAGGTCAATGTTTAACTCAATATAAGGTTTTAACCAAGCACTTTCTTTAAATTTAATCCCACGATGAATTTTTGTTAATTTTAAACCTAAAGCAAGATATGTTTTTAATGCTTGACGATGTATCACATAATTTTTCTTATCTCCTAAATTTGGTATTAATTTTTCTACTTTTTCAACTTTTAGTCTTTCAGGGGCTAAAGGAAAGTCATTGTGTAAATCATGTAATTCTTTGGGATATTCTAAATCTACTTCTAATATACAGGGATATTTTTTCCAGTTATCTAGATCTTTCTCATTCATCCATTTAAAATCATGAGTAGGAAGAGGCTGACTCATTGCACAAGGGTAGAGGCTGTTTGCATCCACATATAGTAAATAACTTGAGCGTTTATCCGATTCGTAAGATTCACCCATATATTTATTATTTACTGCAGAATATCTTTTTGTGCACATGCTAACACCACCTCTAATACCCAATTCTACCATCAAAAGCATATCAGGGTCTGATAAAAGTTCTAAGTTTACACCTGTTGTTTTTAATGCAGCATCCCAAGATAAGCCAGGTGCAGTATAATACCAACTTGGATCTAAATCATAGTTTTCGCAACAAACATCTCTAAAGTTTTCAAATACATCGGCTAAAAGCAACACATCTATTTTATTGTAAAGTTCTAAGTAATCTTTTAACGTTTTCATGCCAAAAGTTTTACAAACCTTCAGTGCGTGTTCATAGTCTTCATCACTAATATGTTCTTTGTTTACAGCAGAGTAAAATGCTTCTTTAGGTGGTAACTGAATTTCGTTTAACCTTTCAAAAGAATCTAAGTAATCATAAGGAAAAACTCCTTTTCTTCTAAACTAATGGTAGATTTTCTCTCGGAAAAAATCTTGATAAAATTTTTAACTGGGCTTCATCTAAATTACTTGAAAGTTTATCCAAACTAGAAGACATAAACTTAAGGTATCAATAAATCTAATTTTATGAGGTGTGTTTCCTCCGACCCAAATGTTTTTACTAAACCTAATATATTTTTCCTCATTATTTGGGATACAATCAATTTCCCCACTAGATTTATCCGCTTAAATTGTGAAAGTATACAGGTGTAAAATTAGGGTTTTTAGCCTTTAGGTTACATTCATTGTGTGCGGCACCCCTATATTTACCAGTAAAATGACAATGATCTCTTACTTTATAATTAGTGTCAGTAAATTCTTCATTACAAATCCAACAATGTTTTTCTCTTTTGTATTTTGCTTCTTCCTCTTTCGTTATTTTAATAAGTAACGGGTTTTGGTAGTATTTTTCATAAATATTTCGTATATCTTCCGTTAAAGTTTCTATAAACTTTTCCGACGCATCTTTTCCAACATGGTGTCTTTCTATAGGAGCACAAACATCATCATCAAAACATTTTATAATGTAGTAAAAACTAGCAGGAACATGTTTTTGAGTTTTCTTAGTGTTTCCCGTTTCTTTTTCGTGAGTTGGTTCTAAAATACATTCAAAATCAGCATATACAGCAAAGGGGACCAAGAGTTTTCTATCATAATTTTTAAATTTAAACATGGTTCCTTTTTCAGGCATTTCTTAACAAACGGGTTCATTTTCATTACAATATTTTTTGTGTTTTTCTAAAAGGTCTTCCCTTCCAAAATGATTTAAACATCTTTTACAATAATTCTTTTTTCTAAAATCTTTTGATATTTGGCTATTCATTAAACGCCCAAAATTTTTTATGAGAGCGTAGTGTGTATTTTTCTCATTTTTAATATAAAGCAGGTCTACATGATTAGTTTTTTCATCTTTTGTAATCCTACGAGGATAAAATCTTTTTTCTTCTTTTTTATAACTATACACTTTTACACTAATTTCTGGGTTTTGCTTTTCAAATTTATCTATATCTTTAAGCGTAACAGGATATTCTATTCCTTTCATGTTTATTTCATTTTCCCTTGCTTTTAAATCTTGATCAACTCTGTCCGGATTTTTTTTTCTTTTGGTTTTAATTTTCTTAAAATACACCATGTAAAACATTTTTCATCTTCATTTTTCATATTAATATAAGCGTTTTTATCACTAATCCATTTTGGTAAAGGTAAGTAGCCTCTACCTAGTAAAGGTTCATAAACACCTGTGTGTAGTTCTACATTTACCATACTCGAAAAAGCCCAACCACTGCCTTCTCTTTGGAAATTAGTTATCTTTTCTAAAATTTCATCTACCATATATTTTAATAATTTACGCGCTCCCCTCTTATTTAAGTTTACTAAATGTCTTGAGTGAAAAGCAAATTCAATTTCTGTGTCAGGGTTTGCGAATTTATCAAATGTACACCTTAGTACAAGTTTTACCTTTGTTTCTAAATTGTTTTGAAGAGTTTTTATAATGAGGCCCTCGGCTACTTTTAAAAATTTATCAGGTGTGTATTTTTCTCTGCCTGTTGCCTCTATAGTGTGTTGTGTAACATACTTAACAAATGCAGAATCAGTAGTTTTAATTTCAAGTGGGGGTGGAAGTAGTTTAGGTCCTATAGGCGGATGAGGAGGATAACTTTCTCTAACATTTTCAGCAATTTGATTCAACACTTGCGACATTTGTTCTGGCTCCACATTACCGGTTAACCAATTAGTAAAATTAGTGGATGTTAATCCTATATTTATTTTCCCAAACTTTACCATTCCAGTTCACAATCGTTTGAGGGCAACGATCTATAAATTTACCTGCCTTGTAAATTGATGGAAAGGTTTTTATTTCTCCAGTTTCAACATCCTCTAAACTAACTTTTCTAGGATTATGTATAATAGTTTTTAATCTATCAAATTTAGGATTTTTTTCTTTTTTCCCCGGTTTAAATGGCTCCTCAGGGAACAAACCATGTTCTTTTACCAACTCAACTAACCTCTTCTTATCCCAGTAAGAGTAAAACTTTATATTATTATCTCTAAGTATTTTTTTTAAATCTTCGATCTTTAACATTTTTATATAATGAACATAATTTCTTAATACACTACACTCATTTTATTTCCATCAGACTGAAAGTTAATTAATCTATCACTAATAATAACAGCATATGCTTCTGTGTCTGCAGGTACATTTGCGTTAAAATTTGCCTTAATTTGGACATCAGTAACAGAATATTTTAACCTTTCACTCTGCTTAGAAACATCGAACAAAAACAGAGGATAAAGGGTTTTGTACTCTGAGGGGGTAAAGTTAGGATTTGATACCAAATCATCCATATTATAAAACTTAGATCTAAATAAAGCAGCGTCACCATACGCTCTACTAAATTGCTGTCTAGCGAATGAAAGATTGTAGTCAACCGCGGGATATCTAGTGGAATTTAACATAACATAAATATTTTTAACGTCTACGTTGTCGAATATGGATGGATTTTCTTCTTGGTTACCATTTTTGTCAGTCTGAAAGCCAACAATGATAAAACGTGGCACCTTGGGAGATGATTTAACGGAAAGTCTCCATGTAAATGTTGTTGACTGAGGAACTGCAATAGAGTCGCATTGTCGCATTCTATATCCAACTGGAAATTTTTCTTTTTTCTCGATAAATTTATAAAGTTCCATCTTCTCCTTATCCGAGGGCATAACGTGGGGCATAGACCATAATAATTTATCCAACGTAATTTTACCAGCATCAACACCGTTAGCCCTAAAGATTGCATCTTCATCATCATTTCTTGTCAAGGTGAGAGTTTGCTTCATTCCATACAAGACTTTATCATAGTCTTCGCAAAAACCAAATATATGTTTTAATGGAACTCTAAAACTAAATGTTCCCTTTGGATCGGAATTATTAACAACGTATAATTTACTTATATTCCAGCCTATGTTTTGGGCTTGTACTGCACGTGTTGTATCCTTATACCACAATTGGTTTAACCCCTGTGATTTAGAAAAATCATCCGGATATTTTAACAACCCGAGCATTGTAGTAGCCTGACCGAGGTGTGCTATGGATTCAATCTCCTGACCTGAAAGTTGATATCTGATATTTTTAAACAGGTGCATCAGGGCGTTGTTTGTTAGAGAAACGTTGTCTGCATTTGCGTAAAGTGTATTATTAGCCTTTGTTAAGCGTCCTTCTATAAGTAAATAACTTTCACTGGGATGTGTAAAAAGATCTTGGGTTTCAGTGCTAATCCTGATATCTCCTCCTGAGTTGTTGAGATTGGTACCTGTAATTGGTTCATACTCAAAGTGTTCATATTCATCAATACTATCGTCTTTTAAAATTGGTTCGGTAATTCTTAAAATGTCCATTTTATTAATGCAATTACATGTATAATTTTTAAATTAAAATTATAATTAAATCTAAATTTCTAACCAGAGTTGGGGAAAAAGTCTTCATTATCAACAAACACACCTTTAAGTTTAATTCTTTTCAGTTGATCTATTGGATAAAAACTTTTCTTTTTGGGGTAACCCTATTTCCATACACAATTGTTATTTGAGATAACCCATTAGTTTCTAAATAATTATTTAACTCATCCTCAATCTTTTTTATTATCTCTACTTTTTCAGGAGAAAACTTTACAATGGCTTTTTGGTAACCATATTCTGACTCATTAATTGCAAGGATCTCACAATCCTCATCCAGTTTAAAAGATGCTCCAAATATGTTAATGGTAGATGTATTATGTTTACCATAATATACACGATCAAATTTCAATTTCGACATTTTTTTTTTTTTTTTTTTTTTTTTTTTTTTTTTTTTTTTAATAATAGACATTAATTACTTAACTTAAATTAATTTTTTTTAATACTTTAATGCCAGACCCACTAGACCCACTGTTTAATTTTTTAACTAAATCTTGAATAGCAATGGCACTTCCATCTATTAAGGTATTAATGTTTTGTGTTGTAGGGGTATCCTGTGTTGTAGGTTTCGTGGCATACTTTTGTAAAATTTTTTGAGATTTTGATGTCAAAGCCTTTTCAACTAACCTCTTTCCTGCGTCTACAGCAGCACTTTTTCCAGCCTCTAAGGCTTGTTTGCTCCTTCATTAGCAACACTCCCACATCAAGGGCAGAAGACGCAATTTGTTTAGCCGCATTACTTGCAAAAAGTTTTGTAAAAAAGTAAGCGATGCTGTCAAAGATTCTGGCACCACCATATGAGTACTTTCTTTTAAATCTCCGCTTTCTTGTCGTTATCATTTTTATAGTATAGACATTAAATTTTTATAACTGCTTGAATCTAATACACCTTGCCTTTTTAATTCGTCACATATGCTAACAAGTTCGTTTCTCACGCCTGTGTTGCCTGCTTTTTTACTTGCCATCAACAAGTCTAACCTTTCTATTAATGCGTTAGGGTCACACGGGATAACAATTCCTTTTCCAGTTTTTTTTTTTTTTTTTTTTTGTAATCTCTGCCCAAATAGGCCTAAGTATTTTATACCACTTTTTACTTCTAGAAGCTTTAGGTCGGACATTACCAGGATCGTTATTACGATAAAGAGAGTTGGTTTTTATCATTAATCTACTGTAATTCAAAAGATCTTCATCTGTATAAATGTTTTCATTCGGTTCTTTAGCAACAATTAACTCCCATAGACCAGGTGTTCCTTCATATTCCTCACTACCAACTATAATATCATCATCATCAAGTACGACTAATTTGCTACCAATATAAAATTTACCATTTTTATCATATAATCCATATGTTCTATCAACATTAGTTTTACCAACAAATTTTGCTAAATACTCCTTTGCAATTGGCCCAATAGAATGCTTTTCTTCATCTTTCCACCATTCCTTTTCCCCAGCAGTTGGCTCTTGGCCTTCAGAGGAATAAGCTTGTATTGACGGGAAATTTGGTAAGTTAATGGCTTGTGGTAAGTTTTCTATACCTTCTTTAATGGGTTTAAGTCCTTCTGTAATCTCCTTTGTTGCGGCTTTTTGTGTTTCTATAATAGGTTTAAAAAACTTTGAAAGTTCAGTTTGCAATACTTGCTCACCTGTTCTCTCTGCTAGTAAATTATCCCGAATATTTTTCTTTGTCTCAAGATATTCTTTCACAATTAAGTCCCTTTTTGCTGGATCAGTGATTTTTAAAAATGACATTTTATATTACAAACATAATTTTTTATCGCATTTTCAACATAGTTTTCATTACAGTTTTTAGCATAAAGGCTTTAACCATCACATTGGTTATTGCTAATCTCACATGAAAAACTACAACTAAACTTGGGGAATCTAATGCGTCTCACTTCTTTTATTGTTCTTTTCCACCAGCCTCCGAAAGGACTCACGTGCTTCTTGCCTCCCTCTTTCAATCAACGTTTCTTCATTTTCAGCCGTTATCGTCTTTTTAGTTTTGGTTCTTATCTCATTCTTCATAGTTTTGTATTTCTCCAATTCTTCCATAATTAACTTAAACTCATCATCAGATATATGATTATCAATTAAGGCTTTTGATATTATGTGTGGATATTGTGTTAAGTTTGCTATCACCAATCATTTTTATTTTCTGATGTTTCTCTCCCTTACTCCTGGTTGACCTTACAGCATATTTACCTACAACACTTAGTAAACCAGTAACTAACGCTGATGCTTCCAATGCAATGACTGCAGGGATGGCTACGACAGTGGACAATAACCCAATCCCCCCAGCACCTGAAGCCATGTTATAGTAATTAAAACTGTGTCAATATTATCCACTATATTAGCAGTTCTAAAATATTTTTTTGCAAGAGCATCTCTTTTTTGAATTTCACTTTCAAGAAAATTTTGAACCTCAGATATCTTTTGTAAACGGTATGAATGGCCTTTGTCATTTTGGGCACCATTTCAATATCTGGGGCTGAAGGTGGTAATGTTGGATAAATATTCTCTTTCATCTCCATTTTTTATTAAAATGATATTTTTTTTAAATTGTGTAATAAACAAGACACAAAAACTCGTTTTCCTCAATTATTACATTTTTGCTAGAATTGTTTGTAATAGTAATTATAATATCCATGGTATCCTCAAGGATAACCTCATTTGGTAAACTACACCGCTTGAATTTTAAAAAGGATGCTTATGCAGTTAAAACAACTCCTTTAGTCATCATAAACCCAAAACCTAATAGTATTTGTTTTACTTCATTAGGCTTTAGTATAATCTTTTCTTGACTGAAAATTTTCCAAGTTACCGTATTTACTTTTCGAGGTGGATATTTTACACCTTGCAATGGGCGCCAATAAATTGTTTTTGGTTGAGTAATCTTAGGTTTTACGCCAAATTTGTAAACGCTCATTTTATTTTGTTATAAAATTATTTATAATAAAGCCCTTAAGATAGGTATATTTGCAAATGGACTATTAGGCCCTAAAAGAAGACCATTTCCATCGTAAAACTTTCCTCCTTGTTTTAAATACAAACCATCACCAACAGACTCTTATCCTTTACCTTTAGCAGGTCCTAAATAAAGCCCTTTTCCATCTGTTTCTAACTGGCAAACACATCCTCCTTTTTTAAGGTAAAGACCTGACCCCATTGCTTTTTGCACTCCTGGTGAGGCTAAACCAGATAAAGCACCAACACCTAACGCACTTATTCTAATCGTGATACCTTTATCATTCTCATAGGCTTTAGCCATCTTTTTCACTTGTGAATTGGTAATTGCTAAAACATCATTACCTTGTAAATCTTCATAACCTAAACGAATATTTACCGGACATTTACCTTTAACAGCAGATTGAAGTTTTTGCTTTTGCCCTTCTGATATATTTACTTTAACAGTAGTGTAACTTGACATTTTTATATATATTTTATTTTTTATTCATCTTGCTTCTCTAATATGAAATCTGATTGTTAAATTCTCACCTCTAAGATTGAGTAATGTTCCATCTTGGTCTGTAATTGTTACCTCAAGGTTATGTATTTCATCTAATGTTATTGGTAAGTATACCAAATTAACCGGCGACTCAATTATCTTATAACCGGGGGAAACATTTGGGAAAAAAGAATGTTTTTTGTTGAACCATTAACATAACTTCCTGAAATAATATCTATGTTAACGAGCAGACTGTTTATACTAAGAATATTTACTACATTCTCTGATTCATGAAATCCTTGTGTATATTTAGCGTGGGTAAATCCTAATACTTTGGAAATGGAGTTTGGTTGATTAAAATCTACTTGATAACCGTTTTCAAGGGTAAGAACAGACTTTAGGGTATTAGTGTTTGCTGAAATGTTAATATAATACTCTTCATTAACTACATCGTAATGCCCTTTTTTCCTCATTTTTTGGTGAATGGTATCATTAATGTCAATGAGGTCATAACTTCTTTCAGGTATTCTTATTTTAACCCAATGTGCCGCCATTGTCTGGAGAATAAACGAAAGTGTTGTTTGTTTCATCAATATTTGGAAAAGAATAGTAAGTTTCAAGGTTTACCAATGCTATTTCATATTTTTTATCCTTTTCTAGTTGAAGTGGTGGATTAACCCTAGTTCTAAAGCGTGTTTTGTTGTCACTTACTATAATTTGAAATGACGTTTTGTGGTCGGTATTTTTTACAATCTGTTTTAAAAGGTCTTCCATTTTTTATTTACTAAAAAATATTATTTATGTGTGTGAAAATATATTTTACGCTAAAATATATTTTTCAAAATACAATAAATTTAATTTTTTTATTTTCTAAGAAGATTATGTTGGCTGTAAAATTCCATGCGACTTCTCCCTCTACTAATATTTAACTGTGATTTATCATATTTTTTAAGTTGTTTGCCAAATAATACAGATATTTTTAATATTTCATTTACATATGGTAACATTTCTTTTACATGTTTTCTATGCCTTTTATTAGTTTTATCTTCCTCTTCATTTTCAAAAATCTCCCCCCACTGATTTACATAAGAAAATAATTCTGAAACATGTTTTTTTATAAAAGAAACGTATAATTCTTTTTCACTAATATTTTTTTGGTTTTTGGCAAAAGAAAGAAACTCTTTTTTTAGTTTGAGCATCTGGATTCTTTTCTTAAAAACTGTTACTGTACAACATTCAAGATTTTCTGGTAAATCATTTTCTACTACACATTTAACCAAGTCTATAACCTCATTTATATTTAAACCATTTAAATTATGCGTAAATCCGATTATATCATTAATATCATTCATTTTACAATTAATTTTTTTTTCTTAAGTTATTTTCAATTTTTTAATACTGATTTAGGTATATAAAAGTTGTCAAAGCCTTTTCTGTACTTTCCATTATCTTTTTTACTGGTTAAATCAATGACAACAAAACCATGAGGGCTTTCCCAACCCATTTATAAAATTCACGAAACTCCTCTTTAGACATATCGTCCCCTACATGATCGCTATAGATATGAGTCATGTTTTTAAGATCTTGATGGAATAAACAAATAAAATTTGCGTTCTCTCTAATAGTCTGCCTCGGTAACTTAGAATAATTTTGTGATAGGTAAAAGCAGTCAACATTACTATGTCTTCCACGAACGTAGTAGCACTCAGTCTTATTTTGTTTTTCTAAAAGTAAATCATCAAAAATCATTAAATTTTTGTTTTCTGAGTTTAACTCTCTCGGATCAGGTACATCTCCAGCACTTTCAAAAAAATTACAATTTATATCAGATTTGTTTTTAATCGTTTTAACCCATTCTTCAATCAATGCCGCCGGAGAAACATTTAAATCTTGTATCTCATCTCGAATATTAAACAACCTTAAGATAAGTGATTTTGGTAATTTCTCCTCGAAGGCTTTTTTCAGTATACGATATTCTGGTTGAAACAGACTTTTGCCAAAAAGGCATAGATTATCATAGTCAAGCCATTCGGGTCTTAACAAAAGGTTAAGTAAAAGAGTGGTTTTACCACAACCTGATTTACCCACTATTACCCCTCTAATACTTTTTGGTAGAAGAGGGTGATTAAATCTCCTTGATACTACTTCGTTCCATGATAAATTTACAATGTCCATTTTATATAAGTTTTTATAATATTATATATAAAAATGTACTGCGTCAAATGTAAAAAGTTTACTGATACAACCAATATAGAATATGAGGTTAGTAAAAAATGGTAGAAATATGAAACGTGGAAAATGTGTAGAATGTGGAACAACTAAAACTCAGTTTATTAAAAAACAAGAAGGTGGTTCATTACTAAATAAAGTTATAAATAATTTCCCCGTTGAAATGCATTTACCGGGGCATAATTTTACGGGACCCGGTACTAAATTAAAAAAAAGACTCAACCCTGATTTAACCCCAAAAGAATGGTCAAAACCAATGAACCGTGTTGATAAAGCAGCATACCACCATGACATTTGTTATCTTAAACATAATGACACGACTACCAGAAATGCTATTTGTGATAAAAATATGTTAAAAGAGTTAAAAGGAATCCACAATCCTTCTATTAAGGAAAGAATGGAACGAGGGTTAGTTTCCTCATTAATAGGGACTAAGGCTAAATTTGGTATGGGAGTTAAAAAAAAAATTGATAAATTTATCGGAAGAATTACACAAATCCGTAAAAAGAAAATTTAAGAAAAGGAGAGTTAGAGTGAACGGCATAGATAGGATATGGCCTGCGGATTAAGTAGACATGCAAGCATTTTCTAAATTTAATCGTGGTGTTAAATATCTTCTTGCTGTCATTGACATCTTTTCAAAATACGGTTGGTTGGTACCATTAAAAGACAAAATAGGAAAATCTGTTTCTGTTGCATCAAAGAGTATTTTTAAGGAAAGAAAACCTGATAAAATGTGGGTGGATAAGGGTAAAGAGTTTTATAACAAAGAAGTTAAAGACTTGATTGAATTATATTCCACTGAAAACGAGGAAAAATCTAGCGTGGTTGAGAGATGGATTAGAACAATGAAAGAAAAAATGTGGAAGTATTTCTCTGCCCACTCCACAAACGTTTACATTAACGTGTTACCAGATCTCGTTAAAGAATATAATAACACGAGGCATTCTTCTATTAAGATGACACCAGTAAATGCTAGTAAAAAAGAAAATGAAACCAAAGTTTGGAGAAATCTTTACCCCGATCATCTAGAAATAAGAGATATAAAACCTCAGTTTCCCGTTGGAGACAAAGTAAGGATAACTAAAAAGAAAAAGACTTTTGAGAAAGGCTATACCACAGGATGGACTGAAGAGGTTTTTATAGTTTCTGAAGTAAAACATACATTGCCTGTAACATATAAAATTGTAGATCTTAATGGAGAAGAAATAAAAGGTACCTTTTATGAACCTGAACTACAAAAAACCAGTCAAGAGTTGTATAGGATAGAAAAGGTTATTAAAAAAGGAAAAAAGAAATCTCTAGTAAAGTGGAAAGGTTACCCTGATGAGTTTAATTCATGGGTTGATAATAATGCCATTGTAAATATCTAGATATAAAAAAATGCTAGATATTGCAGTTGATAACATAATTTTACCAAACAAACCGTTAAGCAATTTAGAACTGGAAGATACCGCAAAAAAAATTAAAAATAAGAAATTTTAGGGGAGTATTTTTACGAAACACTCTACCTAAAAAATGTAGAAAAAAAGAATGTGGTATATTAAATCTTGATGACACGAGCGGGTCTGGTACACATTGGGTTGCTTGGTATAAAAACGGTAAAACTAAAATTTATTTTGATAGTTATGGTGTACAACCACCTATTGAAATTCGAGATTATTTAAAAAGTCCAATACATTACAATAGTTATCAGTTACAACATGCTGGTGCAGTATTTTGTGGTCATTTATGTTTATACGTTCTTAAAGAGTTGGGTTCGGGTAATAAATTTCAAAATGTTTTAAATAAACTTTTTTAGCAATATAAAAAATGCTTGTTGATAAATTTGGAAGAATGGACGATGTTAAAACGACTGGTGATGGTGTGTCACTTGCTTACATAAGTAATAATTTTTTACGAAAAGATGGAACAACCACCGTTACCGGTTCTATAAATATGGCTGGTAATACCTTAACGAGAGTTAGTAATCCGGTAAATCCTCAAGACGTTGCCATAAAGAATTATGTAGATAATGTAGCAATAGGTAATGTTGAATCACCTCTATTAAAAGAAAATGGAAATTTTCTTGCTACTGCTCCTATCAATATGGCTTTTAAAAAAATACATAATCTACATGAACCTGAAGAGCCAAATGATGCTGCTACTAAAAATTACGTGGATAGTAGTGGTAGAGCAATAGTGTTACAACAAGACGGTACTTTTTCTGCTGTTGCAAATATAAATATGCGGGGGTATACTTTAACGAACGTTATAGATCCTGCAGACCCACAAGACGTTGCACCGAAAACTTATGTGGATGTTGCTGAAAGACCATTTAGACGTTTTGGCGACGCATATTTGGCTAAAACATGTATAAGCAAGGGCAATCGTAGCTTAGAAAATGTTGGCACGCCTATAGAAAACGAACAAGCCGCAAATAAGTTTTACGTAGATACCATTGTTAAAGCGGCTACTGCAGGTGAAAAAACTTTAACAAAAAACCAAGACGGGTCTTTTTCCGTGGCTGGTAAAATAAATATGAATGGCCACTCAATTACCGGATTGCCAAATCCTTTAGACCGAGATGCTGCTGCCAATAAAAATTATGTTGATAATGGTGGGGCTATCGTAAAAAATCCAGATGGAAGTTTTTCAGCAATAACTAACGTGGATCTTCAGTGTTTTTCTATAAAAAACGCTGCAGCACCGGTAGAAGAAAGATATTTAGCAACAAAATCCTACGTGGATAAAAAAGTATCACTTCCCTCTCTCATAGGCCCTAAACCCATTATAAGCGTTCACGCTGAGGAACAAGGACCTTTAGTAAACGGCACTTACGAGTTTTCTTTCGGTAATGGAAGCATGGGAAAGGATCATGGAATAGGTGGCTATTGTATGGCAGCCCCGGGTAGAATTATAAGAGGTTCTTTAATGGTTGGTAAAGGCGTTAGGTTTTTGAAAGAAGATGTAAAAGTCAACATTGTCTTAAAAGGGGTCGAACAGGTCGACTACTCCATAATAAAAAAAAAGAGAAGAAAATTGCAATTGTGTAGTTTTTCCTCAACCTTTAGAAGTAAACCAATGCAACGTCATAAATTTTATAACTAGGTCAAACAACCCTGACTCAAGAAATGCTTATTTATCAATATTGATAGAATTAGACTTATAAAAAATATTTAACCTTACAACGAGGTTAAATATTTAAAAAAAAACTTTTTAGTGACGCATCAATATAACGTTATGTCTGGTTCAATGCCCCTTTAAGTAGGTTTGCTGGTGCATCGGTTCTTTGATTCACTGGTCCATCGGTTTGCCCGTTCACTGATACACTTGTTTGTCTGGTTTGTCCGTTTACTGGTTTGTCTGGTTGCTGATTTGGTGGTTTGCCCGTTTACTAATTCACTGGTGCATCGGTTCACTGATACACTGGTACATCGGTTCATTGGTTCACTGATACACTGGTACATCGGTTTGCCTGCAGTAATAATTATGAAATCAAAAAAATTTTAGTGGATGAAAAAAAATTGAAATTACTTTAAAATAATTATAAAAGAGGTTTTGTCAAAACTTGTAATAAGCTAAAATTAATGAACATAGATCTAGATAAAACCGCGAAAATGGTTTTTAATGTGTGTTTGTAGTTATAAATTATTTTGAGCACACATATGGCTATATGATTTTTAAGGGTTAGTGGTTGGTTGTGTCCATCAGGAAAATAGATTTTTATGGTTAAATTTTAATCATAAAAATGACATGTGAAAATCGGGTTTTGTGGTTAGTTTGGGTTATTAAACAGTTTTTTTTTTACTTCATAGTTTTTTTGGGGGTTTTTTGTGTGTATTGCATAATACAAACACTGGGCTTTTTAACTTGTTCGTGGTTTTACTGAGTGTACTAACCATTTACTGGTCGGAGTCATAGATAAAATCAGGAAGATGGTAAAAGTGCCAGAACATGTAATATGCATACTACTCACACCGGTAACTTTTTGGCTAATTGAAAATAGAGTAAAAATCACTCTCTTCGACTGGCTGCTGCTGATTCCCTGACAAAGCGGGAGCCAAGCAGTTTTTTTTTTTTTCTATCAAATATATGTCCAATGTCCTTCACAAAATGGTGCAGAAAATGGCATCATGAGCAATGAACTTTTTTGCTATTCTTCTTCAAACACATCACCCCTCGGAAAATGGCTGTCAGTCTAGGCCCTCACTGGTGATAGACCCTGCCTCTTTGCCAAGTCACAAACAAAAAATAGTCCTGAAAGAAATGCAAAAAAGGTATTTATTCTCTGCAGAAATAATCAAATCAACTTCAGGAACACATTTTAGACTTGCCCTATCATCTTTCATGATAAAACAGTGTGGCAGAAGTGCTACGTGTAGATATCAAATTTTCAAGTGGGACTACTTTTGGGTACTACGACCCGGGAGCATTCCGTTCTGGTCTTACACCTACTAGACATCACTATGAACATTGTCTTCAAATTTATTATCTTCTAGAGTTGATGAAGATTATATGACTGAAGCAATTGGTAACAAAGCAAAGAGTGTAGTCTAAAATTAGAAGACAAATAGATTCTATGTGGGGGTTGATCGTTGTCTACACTTTTAGTAAAACATATCAGTCCGCCTACATCAGAGCAGGAAAAAAATGTGGGGTTAAAAAACTTGTCCATGTTTTTCTTGTTTGACATCTTTAAAGGTTTAACAGATAAAGGAAAGTACATATACTCCAAATATAGCGCAGAATATTACCGATCGACCGATCGATATAAATATCTATTGATATGTATGACAATTTTTTTTTTTATCTATAATTCATACAATTACATGTATATTTATCGATATACTTCTTCATCCTTTCTCTGTTCTCAAAAAATGTGAACATTATGTAGACTGACTGACTGACTGGCCGGCCGGCTGACTGACCGGCTGACCGACCGACCGACCGACTGACTAACTAACGAACAAACATTACACTGCTAAATAAATAGAAATTTCCAGGCAAAAGTAAAAACTTTTATGTAGCGAATTTAAAGTTCTTTACACCGAAAAAAAAAATAATAATAATAACAATAATAATAATCTCAACGACTGTGTAGATCTAAGATCAGACTGCACTTTCTGCGCAGAATTATTCAATGCTGTCAAACCTTGATCTGCACTTGCAGCAAATGAGCATTGAATCAGGCTTGCCATCCTTAGGGTTAAGAACAATCTTGTTTCAGTTCAGTGACCTGTTATCTTATTTCTTCCACAGAGGGAATCAGAAAGCATGACCCATAAATACTGAAAAATTATGATCTCATAAATAAATCAGCACTTTCAACGAACAATAATTTTTACAATAAATAGCAAACGTTTTTACTGATCTGGTTATATCTATGATAGCATAAACACGGCCGCATATCTCCTGCATCACAACAATGTGTTTTGAATGAAAATATGTTAAGGGGACATCCGGGTGAACTTCAAGGGATTATAAAATCGGGCGATGCGAGAGTCAGTGTTAAAAGTGAACCGGGATTTTTTTCTGTCCAAGGGTCATACAAAAAAAAACAGAGAATGTCGTGCAACCCTTTACTCATTTGTTCTACAAATATGACGCTCATTCGAAGCCAGATAACGAACGATGCAACAGAAATCTATTTTTCCCGGAGCAAGGGTGATCGGAAGTACATGTATGTCATTTTGACGGCATGCCATCAAGTTGGATTCACGTTTTTGAAGTCGCCGAGCGCAAATGGTTCCATCCATCACCGTATATTAAAAGGCCTCTCAGTTTATTGTAATTTACAACCAAAACTATATTTG
Organism: Tridacna gigas; assembly: GCA_945859785.2. Lineage (NCBI taxonomy): Eukaryota > Metazoa > Mollusca > Bivalvia > Cardiida > Cardiidae > Tridacna > Tridacna gigas. The sequence continues at coordinate 29,032,722 of OX244030.2, forward strand.
GTTACTGTCCTTCTTCCAAGAAAATGATACTTTTAATGAAATGTGTGATTGAGGGGATCGTTGATGATTAAAGGGATAGGCTGGCTGCCATTTAGGGTACGAAGTTGTACAGCAATGATCAGTAATCAAGACACTGTCGTTCACGATCTAATTTTGTTCGTGTCCTCATTTAGGTACATATATTTGGGCAGCTCAAATGGCAAGATGATAGGATAGATAACATCTAATGTGGCTTTTCAACTTTTCGTAAAAAAATCTCTAAAAGTATCGGACTATACAGATCCAAGATTAGACTGCAAGTTCTGTGCAGCCTGATCTTGCTTTACACTGTACGAGAAAAAGAGTATGACTAAAACACAGTCGTAAACAGTTTTAAATGTCACCAACTTGCCTCAATGCTGTTTTTGTTTTCATCAAAGACAGCCAAGGGCCCCTAGCGCCCAAAGCGCACAATACGCAAGTGCGTGATGTAAACAGAGTGGGGGGGGGGGGGGGGGGGGACGTGAGGCGTTTTGTCACTTTAGAGAATAATGTCGTTCACAATGAAAACTCTATACCGAACAATCTCGGTTTTTTTTAAAACCGCTTGGAAGAGGACATTCGAAAACACTATTGGAACAGGAGAAAATGCTGGTAACCAGCCGAACAATTGCGTTTTTTAACAACCTTTAGGAAGAGGACATTCGAAAACACCGTTGGAATAGGAGAAAATGCTGCAAACCAGCATTTTCTCCTTTTCCTACAACGTTTTCTATCCTTACAAAGACGAATAGCATTGCTTGAGCTACAGTTAATTTATCCTTTACAGATTTTTTCAATATATGGACATATGGTTTATTTTTGTCTTAACTCGGAGTGCGTAATGATTCTAAAAACATGGTTACGCCATTGAAAGCGGCTAGAATTGACCATCTCTTCAGATATAGATCTACTATTATAGGATCTGTTCAGATGGTGAAAATATTGAAACTAGAGGTCGCCTGGGACAGAATGTTCAATAATTAATTGTCTATCAGAAACTTTTGAACCTATTCAATCCATTACAATACAGAGAGGGAGAGTTTTTCACTAAGTGGTAGATAGCTGTTGAGAATACTGTAAGAAAAGGACCACATTGCTTGTCATGAGTACTTGCTCATGTTCCCTTAAATGTTGTCCACGATTATTAGTAACCCCTTATGCTGCTAAGCGCGACTCAAGGACCTTTTGTGGACAGTGTAGATCAGACTGCACAGAACGTGCAGTCTGATCTTGATCTACACTGTCCGATAAGGACATATTTCGCCCCCCCCCCCCCCAAAAAAAAGGGAATTGTAATAGCAATATTTGGGTTTTTACTATCTGCTTGAAAAATTTCATTTTACTTATTTAGCAGGATAAAGGTTAAACAAATTTCCCTTTCTTCACTCTGTGTCACTTTGAAATTATCTTTTTAGCTCAAAGTATAAGTATACATTTCAGATTCAAGTTTTCGTAAAAAAAATCTCCAAAAGTATCGGACTATACAGATCCAAGATTAGGCTGCACGTTCCCCGCAGCCTGATCTTGCTCTACGCTGTCCGAAAAAAGCGAGGGCGACACCGAAAGGGTTATAAAGAGCCTTTATGGTCAAGGACCAACAAGGGACATCCATGTATGTAAGACAATGAATAACTAATAAACGATACACGGTACAGCATTCAATTTGCCTACATTTGCTCTGGAGACTACAGATCAATTTAACTCTTTCAGTCCCAAATGTTTAACCCTTTACCTAACGATAAAAGTTTAGACATGTCCAATATGAAAGTATTTGCAAACGACAAAATAAATGTGATATTAAAAACTGAAAATTGTCTTCGGAAGGATAGAAAACATTGTGAGAAAAAGGAGGCAATGCTGGTTACCAGCATAGCCTCCTTTTCCCACAATGTTTTCAAAATTTGTCTTCCTCAGGGTCTTAAGGCCGGGACTGTGTGGTAAAGGGTTAAACCCGATCTCTTCTAACGACTAAGAATACAATCCACTTAAACCTCAGAAATATTTTAATCTTATGGGTTTGATTAAACAAGCGGACAGTACTAAATAGATCCAAGATCAGACTGCGCGTTTTGATAGACTGTAGAATGGTTCAAAATTTAACCAGCTGAGTAAAGACAGATAAATTACCGATATATATATTGTGTAAGGAATAAATACATACATCGGAAATCTTCGATTTAAAACTGGAAACGTCACAACAGTGATTTGTTTGATGGCCTCAAGAAAATGAAATGCATTTTCTATCGGTCGTAATCCATGCAACCTTGAAACTGTCAGGCGCTACATTTGGCATCAAGATATAAGAATGATTATAGTTTGATAAAATAAAGATGAAATGTGTTAAAAACTGACTTAAAACGAGTATAGATGTATCTTTAAAATTATTCATTACCCTGAAAGTTTGATTTCTGGATTACTAGCGAGTACTTGCGCCGAGGTGTTGATAGTTCCAAAGGTTAATTTCTAACCGTCACGTGATTTGAACCCGGAACTTCTGACGTGAGATGCTGATGCTCTACTCCTGTATGAGCTGTGTTCTGGCAAAAGGGGGCTTAATGCATCTTCGTGATGCAATATACGAAGCAAGTCACATAATTATGGATCTATTTGTTTTGTCAACAACCGACTGGATCGTGAGGTACTATGGTCCTCTGACATGCAGAAAATTAACAATAGCAAAAAGTTTAGACCTATGTCAGCCTGCGCGTATTGCAAAGGCTGAAATGGGTTGATTTTTTTTTTTTTTTTTTTTTTTTTTCCAATGCATTAAAGCCCCCTTTTTACAGCGCATGACTCATATAATTGTATGCCCGATACAAGACTATTGCTGAGTTGTTGTTTGACTGACGGGTTTGCGGATGTTTCCGTTTTCTATTTTCAACGAGGCTTGATTGTAGCTTATTAAACCAGTCAGTGAAACCAAAATCATTAAGGACAGATAGAGCTTTGATATCAAGGGAATTTATTCTTTCAATAGACGGTCGACCTATAGAACACGGAACGAACAATCTCACGTGGCAATTAATTCTAAATTCGGCCATTTTTGCATGGAAAAAATGGCTTTTAGTCTCTGAAAATCAACGAGCTGTAAAATTAAAACGACGTCATTAATGACCAAATTTACTGTATCAGTTCAGGTTCTTTGTATGACAGTTATACCCGAATTTGTACTCAACGATATATGACTGTTAATAAGAAAGCTATACACTGAAAACTGCTATTATATTAATGAGTTATGACTGTGAATATTATCAAGATGGAGTGGTTGTATGTAGGCTGTACTTAATGAAGGCTTTAAAGGAACTTTTACAATAGGGTAGATTTTTTTTTTTTTTTTTTTTTTATTATTATTATTATTAATTTGGAAATCAAGATGTACTCCAGTTATTTGTTGTGTTTTTGTTCCGTCGTGTACACATGTGTGTCTTATACTCGCGCAAGTATCTGTGATATTGAAATAGATGCATTAGTTTCCGCAAATTTCGCACTTGAAAATCACCAATTTTGGAGAGCAAAGACTGCTGACGTCATGGAATGTGCGAGGACGTGTGTGAAACGCAGGATTTGCCAGTCTTTTAATTTTGACACTAAGTCCCTGCTATGTGAGTTGAATGATGGTCTTTACAATCATACAAAAACAGCTAGACAGGGAAGCAGCCTTCTCTATTCAGATATTGCTCACTGGCCTGCTCAAGTAAGTATTTATATGAGCATTTTCAAACTTTATACGTTGGTCCATATTTGACAACAACCGTTCTAATCAAAACGATAAATTAACCCTTTACCAACTGTCATATTTATAGACTTGCCCATATCGAAAGCATTTGCAGACGATAAACTGAATGTGGTAAAAGCCTGACGGTTTGAATCTTTCATTGTGAGGAAAGAAACGTTGTGAGAAAAAAGGAGAAAATCGAGGAGTGAATGCGGAACTATTCCATCTGCATCTTGGAAAATATTACAGGAGAGGGGAAAAAAACTCAATTCCTTGAAAAGCATTGTAAGATCTTCTTGTTTAATTATGTTGTGCTGAATTCATGCTCTCAGCTCAACACAACATATCTAAACAAGATGATCTAACTATTCTTTTCACGGAAATGAGAAGCGTTTTTCCCTCTCCTGTAAAATTTTTCGAAACGCAGACGGAATAGTTTCGTATTCACCCCTCGAAATGCTAGTAACAAGATTATTTAGATCCTTTTCCAACGATTAATTTAAAAGCATTCTTCCTCAGGATCGAAAAAGACGCGATAATTAGAAAACGAGTCATAGGTAGGACGAAACATTTTTGTTCGATTTATCAGTATAAGCCTGTTCGTCTCATCAAAAAATCTTTTGAAACCAAATTACGCGTTCAAGGACAGATGTGCATTACCCATAATTCGTTCAAAGGAAACGATCAAGATTATTCCTTAACCCTTTACCACACAATCCCGAGTTTTAACAACCCTGAGAAACAAGCCTTTTGAAAACATTGTGGGAAAAGGAGAAATTGCTAGTAACTAGCATTCTCTCCTTCTCTCACATTGTTTTCTACTTTTCCAAAAACAAATGTCAACTTTTCAGTCACATTTATTTTGTCGTCTGCAAATGCTTTCAATTTGGACCGGTTGAAAATTTTTCCTTTTGGTAAAGAGTTAAAGGAACAAGTTAGCGTTTTTTGGTTAAAAACGGCTATTCCATTTTTTCCCCCCATTCTTCACCTCAAAAATGTATTATCGGGGAAATTAGTAAGGCAGTAATTTGTGAGCATCAACAAATAAGACATGGAAGCGTCAAAACAGAAAAAATAAAAAGGTTTTCCTTTGAAGTGGTACGTAGCCTCTTACTGTATTACACATTTTGCCCCAGAATTTCGCAAAGGCTTCTGGACAGGCCACATGATGAATAACACGCGTCGAATATGTCGGTTCGTATTCAAATGAGTATGATGATGTCATTTATCTGATCTCATGAAAAAATAGGAGCCATGCTCTGTGAAAAGGGGAATTAGTGCATCTGCAAAAAGTATCGACCCAGGTCAGCCTGCATGGACTGCGCAGGCTGACCTGGGTCGAAACTTTTTGTTATCGGTCAATTTTCTGCATGTCCAACGACCAATTTACTTCAGGATTCAGTCGCCTGTTAGACAATATGGATTTTGTGGGTCCATGATCACGTGATAACTTGCTTGGTAAAAAGGATCACGGACATGCATTAAGCCCCCTTTGCCAGAGCATTGCTCATATGTAGACGGAGTTTTTAGCAGCAAAACGCAGTTATTTAAACGCCAAAACTTCATCTTGTTGCTTTTCAGTTTCTTTACGCTCGCAGAAAATAATATATTGAGCAGACTTTTTTTTTCAGTTTTGAAAACGAATCTTAAATCACGGTAAACAACCCAAAGAGCTGCCTTTAAGGGATCAACTTTCATTAAATGATATTTTCTTAGTATTATTTGAACATTCGAACAATTTTTCCGTTTGGAAAAAGTGCCGCATTCGCAATTAGTGCGGTTGTTTCCTTACGTGCAATTTCCTCTTTTGTGTTCATCTGCTGTAAGATGCAACAAGTCGTCGGACAGACTAAAGTTTCGCGATTTTTGTTTAACGAAAGATGAATTCAAACAACCATGAAAATGTATCTTTTTGATCATAAATAAAAATTTACTAGATCTAATACCGTATATAACAGCTATTTTGATTTAGCTGTTTTTTACATATTCACGTAAATTAACCCCTAGGCTGCTAAGCGCGACTCAGAGTGCTTTTCCGGACAGTGTAGATCAAGATCAGACTGCACAAAACGTGCTGTCTGATCTTTGATCTACACTGTCCGATACTGTATTTTCTCTGCGGTGAAATCAACTTTGAAACCGTAATATTCGGGTTTTTATTATTGAATTGAAATTTTTGTTTCAATTGTTTAGCAGCTTAGAACCCTTTACCATACAATCCTTACTTTTAACGACCCTGAGAAAGAAGACTTTTGAAAACATTGTGGGAAAAGGAGAAAATGCTGGTAATCAGCATTTTCTCCTTTTCCCACAATGGTTTCTACCATAACAAAGACAGAAATCGCCATTTTAGTAACATTTAATTTGTCGTCTGCAAATGCTTTAGATTTGAACATGTCTAAAATTTTGTCGTTTGGTAAAGAGTTACGGGTTTAATCATTTAACTCTTTACCACACAATCCCGACTTTTAACGACACAGGAGAAAAAGTCTTTTGAAAACAGTGTGGGAAAAGGAGAAAATTCTGGTAACGAGCATTTTCTCCTTTTCCCACAATGTTTTCTTCCCTATCAAAGAGAGAAAGCATCATTTTAGCGACATTTGATTTGTCGTCTGCAAATTATTTCGATTTGAACATGTCTAAAATTTGTCGTTTGGTAAAGAGTTATCAAGGGTTTAACTAATTCAATCATTACACGTCTCCTTGTGATACCGGCACCGGGGTAGACGTGAAGCTTCTAATGGCAAAAGGGAAAAAAGGGTTACTATGTACGGTATTATTTGATTATCGACTCGTTTATAAGCTTCCATCTTCAATAAATTGCTCTTTTATTAGCGTGCCAGAGAAATTTAATGAACGAAAAAAAGAACATTGCAAATACAAGTGCTAGCTGTATGCAATTTTCAATTAAGGATTGTTCTATCCATTTAGCCTTTGCGTTATTCACCGATTGACTTTTCTTGGAAGTTCACAATCGATATATCTCGGTCAAATTTTCAGGTCAAAGCATGTTTCCTCCTCCTCCTCCTTCTGTTTCTTCTTCTTCTTCTTCTTCTTGCATGGACAGTATGTAAACATCGATACAGAATACTATATGTAACAGCCGTCCTTTTGGAGTATATTCGTCTCAAAGCCGTCTTTGAAACTGTATCGTCGAATTATCTAAAATCGCGATTCATCTTGGTTCGCAGTCGCTTCGTTAAAAGTGAAGCCATCATTTCCTATAATGTCGTTTTTGATAACGATTTGCGAACATTGTTATACTTTGCAAGAGTTGCAGGTAAATTGGCAAATTACAAAACTTGCTTTCAAGTCAAATTGTTACCAATGCGGTGAATGGTTGTCATATGACAGTGCCATGAAGGGAGATATAAAGCCAACCTATAAGTAATATTATCATCATGTCTGAAATAGATCTAGCCTTGTATGGTAAATGGTTAACTTTCCTCCTGCCGTTCGCGACCACGGACGTATCATGTTTGCAGAAAGCGTAAAGCAAGCTCAACCTGAACATACGTGCAGTCTGGTTTTGCTTAACACACACCTCTTCACTATCAGTAGTTACGGTCATGTCAACCCAACCCAATATAATACCAAAATTAATGCAAGCAATTTTGTAATAATCTAACAATCTAAATTGTCAAGGGCTAATGACTGTCGTTATATTGCGGATCTGCTTATTAATTATTAGATCAACATAAAAGCAATTCAAAGCCATTAAACGATAAAATCGATCAAATGGAGAATGAAACTCGCCGAAGTATTATAAAAGTTTCGTCCATCGCTATTTAATACTATATGAGTCTATATCCAGTGAACCCTCTGTCTAGTTTTATTCCGTTCTTCATTGAGCAACAGTGAACTTTAAAATATCTCAGAATCCTCAAATGTCTAAAATCAGAGTCCGATTTGTAACTGTTAAACCAGTATAGCTGATGGGGCTCCGGGCTTGTTCGTCCCAAAACCAGTTCGTCCCTGGGCTTGTTCGGTCCCTGGGCTTATTCGCCCGGGCTTGTTCGTCCCTGGGCTTGTTCGCCCGGGCTTGTTCGTCCCACACTTCCTTATCGATCGTATTGCCATTTGCCGTTTAAAATGAGTTATTTTTTTTTACACATATACTGGTCAGATTATTGTCTTTTGCCTATTGTTGACAAAATATCATTTGCTACGGTTGTTTAAACACGGGATTTGTCCGGTAAAAGGTAATATGATGAGCAACGGACACAGAGTTTGTTTGTTTTTGTTGTTGAAAGCATTTTCAACGCCGATTTCAACATTATTTCAGCTCTATCGCTCAGAAGCCTTCATAAGGTCGTTGTAAAACGGGAGGTTGTATCGTATAGTAAAGGGTAAATGCGCAATATTTGGGAACAAAACCTATATATCTATAGTACATACATCTTACCAATTACGTCGAACTAGCCCCTCTCTCTCTCTCAATAGACTAACAATAACGTTGATTTAGCGTGATATAGCTTCGTCTCTCTCTTTCTCTCCACGAGTTAACATTAACTCTGGTGAAATAGCGTGATCTGTCTCTGTCTCCGTCGGTGTTCAGATCATAATTTATTCATAAAATTTGCAAAGGATTACTGTCATAGAATACTTATTTCTTTAATGAACCGGTTGTGAAGTGTTCTCAAATAAACTGGAAGCTGCATGCGGCAAATAACAAGAGACAGTTATAGACAGGCTATCATGAAGGAAAAGGAAAGGGATTGGTCTGACAAAAAAGGTGTATGAAAAGAATTATGGGTTTCTCAAAGTGTTCTCAAATAAACTGGAAGCTGCATGCGGCAAATAACAAGAGACAGTTATAGACAGGCTATCATGAAGGAAAAGGAAAGGGATTGGTCTGACAAAGAAGGTGTATGAAAAGAATTATGGGTTTCTCACTACGGCAGATGATTATACATGTACATGGATCCGTGGCGATGAGATAAACCGACTTCCTTGGTTACCGTCGTTTAGGGCTCACAAACAAACGCAGTAAATACATATACAGTTGCCTGTTTCTTTCGATTAAATTCCGGAAAAAATAATCTTTTTCATATGTTTCTGCCGATGATGTATTCTCGGCAAGAAATATATGGATACTTGAACTTATTTACACAAGGATCTGTACAAAAAGTGTGAATTTCAGGGGCCACGGACAATGTAATACATGTGCCAGCAAAGTTTTGAACTTCTACGAGAAAGAATGAAACAACTCATAATCCTCTGCAGTTTTGCGTAAAAATAATAGAATTAAAGATGATTAATATTTTTGTAAGGCTTGCTAGGTTGTCTCAACATCGTATTCGATAATAAATTACACTATATTACAAGCAATTTGAAATATTTATAGATTGTCTCATTCAACAGAGGTGGAAGTCTGAGAAATGTTTAAATTTCAAGTTAAGGGAAAATGGTTGCCTGACGATTTTTTAAAAAAGTGTAAAGTGTGCTGTCAATTAACAAACTTGTTAATATCATTGGCGGTAGTTTGTTTTATCTTATGACATACTGAAGACAACGGGTGGTCGAGTGGATTACAGCGGCAATCAAACACACATCTTATCAGTTAACAGTTTACCGACATACCCTTTGAAATGGCAGATGTGCTAATCCACCTAATTATGGCTAAGACAAAAGCTGATTTAATTAACATAAGTTTCCTTTTGAGCTAAACTTTCAAAACTGTACACAACAGAACTTACTCTGTTTCATAATTGAAATCTACATGTACCTTCAGTAAGAATACACGTAAATGTATTTAAGTAGCAGATGATTTGAATCCAAGAATAAACTGCATTTTTTTTTTTTTTTTTTTTTTGCACTCTGATCTGTATCTACACATTCAGCATTCTTCACGCACCAAGGGTTAATGTTAACATCAAACTTAAACATAGATGACACGTGCCCCTTTTTGGATGTGCAGATGTTATTAAACAAGATTAACTATTTGAGTGAACGCACTTTCTCTTTATTAGTATTTCATATATTTTACCTTTGTTTTCCACTGTAAAATAGTTTAAGTTTTTTTCGGAGAGTTTCAGGGGAAAAAAACTAACATTAATTAATCCATTGCGTAATATAGCGTTGATCAAACTCTTTGCTCACGTCCCATTGTCAATCATAATCATAATCATAATCCACACTTATAATCTCTTCGTATATCGCACGTAAGCAGTACACGATCGCAAAGCACATCTTTTAAACTTTTTCCTAAAATTCAAGCGTTGTAAACACACATAATATCGCACTTCTCGATCATTAACAGTCGCTTGTTTGTGAGCCGAAATAGCAGACAGCAAGGCTGCACATCGGGCCAAATAAATGCGATGCCCTGATTGGTCGAATATCGATTTCCACGGATCCATGTATTGTACTTGGAAAAGATCAAAATACCTGTCTCTAATCAAAACTAGAAAGAATTTACTAAATCAAACAGATTATCTCGTATTTAGCCGTTGCTAGAGCCATGTCGAAGTTTTTTTTTTTTTTTAACTAGGTAAGCATATACGTGCAAATACAATCACCTCTCTGTTAGTCACTCTTTGACAACTCTCTAGCAACTGGTAACCAACACTAGAAACTTAAAAGTTTTAGAAAACAATTGACATCTTTGAACTTTTAATTTGTTAAGATTTTTACAGTTTGCAAACAACCTAAATCTACAGAAGGTGCAAGTTACTTTTTGATGTATATGGCAACTAGTTTGAATTCTGAGCAATGTTTAATCGAAGACCATGGTACAGGAGATTTTTTTATTATTATTATTCAAACTTCTTAAAGAGTTCAGTTGTGGACTGAAGCTACTGATGGCCTAGCAGTTACTTACTGCTGAAACATCAAGAAGTTTGCATAACAATGCGGTTACAGTGGGCCGATTTTCTTTCTTGAATGGGCTGAACAGATACTGCAACGTCGGCAACAATAAATTTTCTACCAGCGAATGATTCATTCACCAGTTTATTGATTTACCTAGTTAGATCCTGACTGTTTCGAGAGACCATGTCAAGACGATGAAGTATGCGTGCCGGGACATCTCGTTGGAAGCACAGGCTGTTCATATTCGTGCATGAAGCTGTGTAAGTTAAGGTTACCTACTCTCATAGGATACCCGTCTGTCATGTTCTACTTTTTCTCTCCCTGACCAAATTTGGTCACTTCAATAAAATAAGAATTTTCACAATTATTTTGTCATCATTAAAGCATACTAGATATATTTGTGCAAAACTTTCATAGACTGTGCAAGACATGTCTGTAAAATGCCCCCACGCCTATTGAGCAATATTGTTATCCTCACTTTGTCGAATTTTTTCATACACTTAACGCAAGATAGTGAACATTTATCGACAAAGGTTTTTTTAAGAGACGCAAAGCTGAACAAAACCCCCTGGCAGTCCAGGTAAAATATGAGCACTGCTATGACCATGTGATCCACTGGTGTATACCACAGAGATATTGCCGCCTAGAAACTTTGTATGTGTCTGAGCAGAGAAGATGAAATTCAGTATTGTGACAGTCGTCATTGCCGTTATGATATGAAGTTAGACGAAACGATTGAGTATCAACGCCAAGCTTAAGTTGGCATCATTGGCGCACTTCTGATCTTTGATCCTTGTTGACAAAAATGAGCTATGCTCTGGAAAAAGGGGGCTTAATGTATCTCCGTGGTGAATTGTTCCAACCAAGCCATCATATAATTATAGATCTATAATAGCCACTTTTTTAACAACCCACTGAATCATAAGGTAGACAGATCCTTGTACATACAGAAAATTGACCAATATCGAAAAGTTTCGGCCCAGGTCAGTCTGGGCGGACTGAGCAGGCTGACCTGAGCCGACATTCTTCGCAGATGCATTAAGCCCCCTTTACAAAGAGCATGGTTCAAATGTAAAATATTCCGGACAAATTGTCCTGGCATTGCGACAATTGGTCTCACTACCACTTCATGAAAATGCTCATTCCTTTAGTCTAGTAGTCATAACTTTAAGTTGTTTTAACTACCAAACGACAAAACTTAGACTAATCCAAATAGACGACAATTAAATGTTACTCGAATGGGCGAATTTGTCTTTGAAAAGATAAAAAAAAAAAACATTACAGGAAAAGGAGAAAATAGTGGTAATAGTGGTAACCAGCTTTTTCTCCTTTACCCAAGACGTTTTCAAAGGCTGCCTCCGACAGCGTCGTTGAAACTCGTGATAGTTTGTAGAGGGTTAAATTTTCCTTTTTTTTAGCTATACATTGTTCATCACCTGATAATGGTGCGTCACCAGGACCCTGGACTATTGGCTCGGTCTATACCCACGTGTGTCCTACAGGTTATGTGGGTGGAGATAGCGCTTTATGTCAGCCTAATGGAAAATGGAATAAACAGATAGATACTTCATGCACAAGTAAACTTATTTGTTCTCATCTTTTTATTATTTTGGATTCTAGTTTACGTTGTCTGTTTAATATTATCCCAGAATGATTCATTCCTACACTTACCAAAAGTGCATTCCTTAAATACATTTAGTTTTCTTACATTATGTTCATACAACACTACAATGTTGTTTTTTTTTTCAAAGAGACAAATAAACCTAGACATTTTGATTCAAAAGCGATTGTTACAAGACGATTATGAAAGAGTAGTCTTAGACGAGCCGTCTAATCTCGATGATGTCAGGGGAAAATCCTGTTCTCTGCAGCATGCTAGAAGTTACACATATAAAGGAGCTATGCTCCGTGAAAAGGGGATTAAATGCATCTCCAAAAATTATCGTCCCAGGTCAGCCTGTGCAGTCTGCGCAGGCTGACCTGAGTCGAACCTTTGCTATTGGTCAATCTTTTTGTCAAAGGACCAGTTTACCTTGTGATTTAACCCTTTACCACACAATCCCGCTTTTTAACGAACCTGGGAAAGAAGCCTTTTGAAAACATTGTGGGAAAAGGAGAAAATGCTGGTAACCAGCGTTTTCTCCTTTTCCCACAATGTTTTCTACCTTTCCCAAAACAAATTTCAATTTTTGAGTCACATTTAATTTGTCGTCTGCAATTGCTTTCAATTTGGACTGGTCTAAAATTTTGTCGTTTGGTAAAGAGTTAAGCGGTTGTAAGACGACATTTGTTTTATGAATCTATAATCATTTGATGACTTGCTTGGTACAATGCATCACGAAGATGCACTAAACTCCCTTTTGTCACAGCATGGCTCAAATCCATGTAATTGCACCACACTATTGAATTATACTAAGGTCGAAAAGGAAAATGGTGACAGAACCCCATTTTAAATACAAAAAAAAAGCCATAAACATAAGACAAAGGACATTTAGATCCATGTAATGTAAACATGGACAGTGTCTAGACTTCAAGGCTGCTAATTTGATTAGAAATTGATTTTTAATATGGAAGATAAAATAACAATAGGCTTTTAGGGTAGACTGCTATATAACGTTTACAGTATTTATTTAGGATCTTTGTGTAGGAATAAAATATTTTTAGTCGAGAGCTTGTATCAATAGTTCATAGCTATTTACTAAGTTCTCAATCGGTTCTCACACTGTTCCTGAAGATAACCCTTAACAATGATAACTTTAGCCTATTTTATGATGAAGTCGTTCAAGATCTAACTGCAAAGCGCGTGAAAGTCTGATCTTGGATATACTCTGTGTGATATTTTGTGAGATATGTTGACTAAGAATTCCTAGAACTGAATACCACTACTTTTTCACCTATTGGAATTATACATTTTACTTATTGCGTATCATACTATGACGCAAGCAATATAATCAAAGTACTGCAAGCACAAAGAAGCATACCCTTCCTTTTTAAATATACGAAAAACATAGAATGTCAGCCATGATAGTGATTATTGAATTTAGAATTTCATATTCTCAAATATTTCAAACTAGTGAGAACAAATGCCCTTTAACCTGACAATACCGTGTTTTAACGACCCTAAAGTATAAAGAGCATGAAAATATTGTGGTAAAGAAGACAATGGTGCTAACCACTATTTTCTCCTTCCCCCTCCCCCGATATTTTCTTTCTTTTCATAGACAGTTACACTATTTTAGCCGCTCTTAATATATCATCGTCTGCAGTTGATTCAGATTTTGCTTATGCAAAATTTTGTCGTCAGGTAAATGATACATGAAAGCAATGAAAGATCTGCTTTGCGGCGGCAATGCGTTGATGGTAATGGAATCTCCACTTCCGGTTGAACACTGAAACATTTATGAAGGCTACAAAATGTTTGCCTTCTCTCATTTATTGCTCAGAAAAAGTGATTTTGAGTGTCGTAAACAGAAGACTAATTAGTATGGTGAAAGAAGTTTGCCTTAATTGCTCCGGCTTGTAGTCTAAATGTCTCAAAACATTCGACAGGCACTACATGTATATATGAACGTCTAGAGTCGGTTTGCTAGGCCCACGAGCTTTTACTAAGCCTGATAGCCCCTATTTATAGAAAATAAAAGCCGTCGGCTGCGGCCCGGTCAATGAGGTATTGGCAGTACCACTTTTGTCAGTTTTCCTTCTTTGCTTTTTCACAAGCAAAAGTGGTTATCAAAATGCATTGGATAGGTTTTCTCGGGGTAGGTCCCACGAATCCCACACACGTAAAGGGGACACATCACTCATGTTCTCCTCCCACTTGTGCCTTCAGCAATCGGAGAACTCCAGTATCAATTTTTTAAAGGCTGACAACGTCTCTGTGAAGAACGAGTGATGGATTTGGAAAGTTAATTTTGATCAATGAAAATTAGATAGCCAAAATGGTTTAGTTTTAAATTGCAAAAGTTATCAACGGACAAGCCGTTCGCACAGATTTATAAATATATACATATATAAATTGATATATACGTTTTAGCCATGCTCTCGTAAAAGGGGGTTTAATGAATTATACCAAGTAAGTCTACACATAATTATAGATCCATAAGATGTAATTTGTCTTACAGCCAATTGAATCAGGAGGTAGACTGGTCCTTGGACATAAAAAAAAAAAGTAACCAAAAGGAAAAAGTTTCGCCCCAGGTCTACCTGCACATTAAACCCCGCTTTTCACAGAGCTTGACTCAAATATCGATGTCCCTTCCTCTTGAAATATTAATCAAGCAAAAAATGCATAAATGATGTTGCTAAGATTGAAAATCGCAATGAATTCGTTAACTGATTCAGCTATTTTCCCGATTCATTTAACTATATTTCACCCATTACTTAAATTCTATTATTTCATAACGATAAAGTTATATGCAGATAATTGGTGCAGTGTGTCGCTTGCGAAATATTATTGACAGATTCACTGATCTCTGTGTCAAGTAACTTTGAGTGTTCGCTCTTTACCAAACAATCAGGTGTTCTACCGACCCTGATTGAAAACGGCTTTTGAAAACACTGTGAGAAAGAAATTGCTGATAACTAGCAACAGCGTTTTCTACCATTTTGAAACTCATCATCCTTTGAGACCTATTTTATTTGTCGTCTGCAAATGTTTACAATTTGGAGATGCCTAAAATTCTGTCGTTTGGTCAGGGGTTTATGAATCGAAGGAAAAAAGGCTTTTGAAAGTATTTTGTAAAATAGAAACCAGCATTTTCTTCCTTCTTCCACTTTTCCCACCATGTTCTTTACCCTACTTAAGGGATCCTGCATGGCTCAGTGATACAGCGAAGAACTCGTAACCTTGAGGTTCCGGGTTCGAGCCTCGCTGGAAGCACTCAGTTTTTCGAGCGAGTGTCCTAGGGCAAGATACTTCAGAGCCCTACCCTAGTACTTGTGAAACTCAGGACACACATGAATATGTGATCTGTTGCTGTGATATGACTGGAAGCGGCTGGTTACCTGCATTTTCTCCTGTCCTGGTTATCTTTTGTAAAGTTTCCTTCCTTATTATATGAAAAGAACGAGATCGTATGGTAAAGATTAACGAGATAAAAAATTTAACGTTTCACCACTGCTTCGTCAGGACTTTCTCAGACACTGAGCCAAGCCCCCGTAGCTCAGTCGGTAGCGTACAGGACTTGAAAACAGGAGGTTGCTGGTTCGATCCCCGGCTTGGCCAATTTCTTTCCGAGGATTGATGATAGTCAGTGCGACAGGATTCATTCCTCTCTCACCGCTGACCATTGTTTCGACGATGGTTATGTGGGAAAGCAGCCAGTGGCTTGGAAAGAAAATTGTGCGGAGTACTGGTAAAAAAAACACCAGGAAAGCATGGATAGGTGCACTGGCCGCCGCGCTATAACTGAAAT
Organism: Tridacna gigas; assembly: GCA_945859785.2. Taxonomy (NCBI): domain Eukaryota; kingdom Metazoa; phylum Mollusca; class Bivalvia; order Cardiida; family Cardiidae; genus Tridacna; species Tridacna gigas. The sequence goes on from OX244030.2 coordinate 29,048,685, forward strand.
AATGTTGAAAACGGCGTTAAGCACCATACAATCAATCAATCAATCTCAGACACTGAGGGCTATATCAAAGATGTGACTACGAAACAGACGCAGTCTGATCCTGCACTACACTACCTCCAAAGGCATGTGCCAGATGTTTTATTCAGAATGCGAAAATGTAAATATCGGCAATTAAATTCCCACTTTGTAAAGTAATTGTCGTATGAAATTACAGAATTGTTTGCCGTGTTAAACTACACAGAAATTGTATCATTTTTCTATTTGACGCCCTTAGTGCCGCTAACCCTTTACCAAACAACTCTATCTTTTAAGTACCCTTAAATAATATATAATAAAGCTTTTGAAAACATTGTGGGAAAAGGAGAAAATGCTGATAACCAGCATTTCCTCCTTTTCCCACAATGTTTTCTACTCTTTTAGCGACAAATTTCATTATTTGTGCCACATCTACTATGTCATCTGCAAATACTTTCAATTTGGACCATGGTAAAATGTTGTCCTTTGGTAAAAGGTATTAGCGAGTCAAAATTCATTCGTTTGTGCACTGTAATAATGGGCTTTCTTTTTTAGCTCACCCGAGCACGAAGTGCTAAGGTGAGGTGATCGGTCATTGTCCGTCTGTCCACAATTCCTTTAAACATCTTCTCCTCCTAAACCGCTGGGCCAATCTTGATGAAACTGGGCAGGAATGTTCCTTGGGTGAAGCTCTACCAAAGTTGTTCAAGAGATTGAATTCCACCCATACCTCTGGTTGCCATGGCAACAGAAAGGAAAAAAATAGCAGAATCTTTGAAAATCTTCTTCTCTGATTCTAGAAGACGTAGAGCTTTGATATTTGGTATGTAGCATCTCCTGGTGGACCTCTACCAAGTTTGTTCATATGATGCCCCTGGGTCAAAACTGGCCCCGCCCCGGGGGTCAAAAGTTCGAACATAGGAACAAAGAAGGAAAACTTTAAAATTCTTCTTCTCTGAAACTGGAAGGCGTGGAGCTTTGATATTTGGCATCAGGCATCTCCTAGTGGACCTCTTCCAAGTTTGTTCATATGATGCCCCTGGGGTCAAAACTGGTCCCGCCCTTCTGGTCACAATTTCGAACACAGGAACAAAGTAGGAAAACTTTAAAATTCTTCTTCTCTGAAACTGGAAGGCGTAGAGCTTTCATATTTGGTATGTCGCATCTCCTAGTGGACCTCTACCAAATTTGTACATATGATGCCCCTTGTGTCAAAACTGGCACCGCCCCAGGGGTCACAAGTTCGAACATAGGAACAAAGAAGGAAAACTTTAAAATTCTTCTTTTCTGAAACTGGAAGGCATAGAGCTTTGATATTTGGCAGCTAGCATCTCCTAGCGGACCTCTACCAAGTTTGTTCATACGAAGCCCCTGAGGTCAAAACTGGCCCTGCTCCGGGGGTCACAAGTTCCAATATAGGAACAAAGAAGGAAAACTTTAGTGCACCTCTACAAAATTTGTTCATATGGTCCCCCTGGGGTCAAAACTGGCCCTGCTGGGCGGAGGGGGGGGTTCACAAATTCGAACATAGGAACAAAGAAGGAAAACTTTAAAATTCTTCTTCTCTGAAACTGGAAGGCGTAGAGCTTTGATGTTTGGTATCTAGCATCTCCTAGCGGACCTCTACCAAGTTTGTTCATACGATGCCCCTGAGGTCAAAACTGGCCCTGCTCCGGGGGTCACAAGTTCCAATATAGGAACAAAGAAGGAAAACTTTAAAATTCTTCTTCTCTAAAACTGGAAGGTGTAGAGCTTTGATATTTGGTATGTAGCATCTCCTAGTAGACTTCTACCAAATTTGTTCAAATGATGCCGCTGGAATCAAAACTGGCCCTGCTCCGGGGGTCACATGTTCGAACAAAGGAACAAAGAAGGAAAATTTTAAAATTCTTCTTTTCTAAACCTGGAAGGCATAGAACTTTGTTATTTGGTATGTAGTGAACCTGTTCTAAGTTTGTTAGCCCACCTGAGCACAACGTGTTCAGTCAGTTCGAAATTGGGTCACCTGGGGTCATAAACTAGGTCACTAGGTCAAATTAAAGTAATACCTTGTGGGCACTCTAGAGGCTACATTTATTGCTCAAATGACCTGAAATTTGGTCAGAATGTTTTTCTTGATAAAATCTCACATGAGTTCGAATTTGGGTCATTTGGGGTCTTAAATTAGGTCACTAGGTCAAATTAAAGAAATACCTTGTGTGCACTCTAGAGGCCACATTTATTGTTCAATTGATTTGAAAATTGGTAAAAATATTTGTCTTGATTAAATCTAGGATGAGTTCAAAATTGGGTCACCTGAGGTCGTAATCTAGGTCACTAGGTCAAATTAATGAAATACCTTGAGGGCACTCTAGAGGCTACATTTCTTGCTTAATTGATTTGAAAATTGGTCAGAATGTTTGCCTTGATAACATCTCAAATGAATCCGAATTTGGGTCATCTGGGATCATAAACTAGGTCACTAGGTCAAATTAAAGAAATACCTTGTGGGCACTCTAGAGGCCATATTTTTTGCTCAATTGACTTGAAGATTATTCAGAATGCTTGTCTTCATAAAATCTCTTGAAAAAAATCTAGGATGAATTTAAAATTGGGTCACCTTGGTCATAATCGAGGTCACTAGGTCAAATTATAGAAATACCTTGTGGTCACTCTTGTGGCCACATGTCTTGCTCAGTTGACTTGAAAATTGGTCAGAATGTTTGTCTTTATAAAATATTGGATGAGTTTGAAATTGGGCCTAACATCATATTTATTTGGCATGTAGTACTTTCAATTATGACCCTGGAGTGAAATTTCGCCTATTGACTCAGGTGAGCGATCCAGGGCCATGATGGCCCTCTTGTCTTCTTGGCGAATTAAGGTGTTCTGTTCTTAATATTAATTATATCGACCAGCCCACTTACCATGCTTTTCATCTTTTGAATTTAAATTCTTCATTTTTTAGAGAAAACGGTTCAAGTATGAACGCGTTTTGCAACCGTTATTGCGTATAAGACGGTTGTCCAGTCCAGCGGCTCAGTCGGTAACGTGCAGGGCTTGAAACATGGAGGTCGCAAGTTCGCATCGCGAACTCGGCCATTTTCTCTCCGAGGATTGATTATAGTACTGATGTAGTTTCCAGGTAGTAGAACCAGGAGTGATAAGTATAGGTTGAAGAAACTTTTTCTTTTCTCAAACGATGAGAAATGGATATGTTTAATTAAACTAAATGTGGTCGCCATGCGTCGATGTGCTAAAGCAAATTGAATAATGTACAGCATAGACTAAGATCAGAGTACATGGGGCGAGCATGCTGATCTTTTTTTACTTTCTCCGCAGAAAAAAAAAAAACTGAACAACGATTAACTCGTAGGCTGCTGAGCGGGACTATGCACATTTTTGCGAACTGTGTAGCTCAAGACCAGATCTCACAGAACGTGCAGTCTAATCTTGGATCTACAATGTCCGATGCGGTTTTTAGCTTACCGGTGAAATGAATTTGAAATCGTATTATTTAAATAATTCTTTCCTTCGGCTGAAAATCCGCATTTATTTATTTTTACAACACTTATACCCATCGCCAAGTAATCCCGAGTTTTAAGGACCCTAAAAAGGGTGGAAAAAGGTTAAAGAGAAAATACTGTTGGCGAGCATTTTCTCTTTTATCCACAATGTTTTCTATCCTTTCAAAAACAAACCCCATCATTTGACCTACATCGAAATTGTCGCATTCAATTACTTCCAAACTTGGCAAGTCTAAATTTTTGCTGTCTGATAGAGTCAACCCTTTACCAACCAATTCCGAGTCTGAACGACCCTCAGGAAGACAGCTTTTAAAAAACATTGTGGGAAAAGGAGCGTATGCAGGGTAATAAGCATTTTCTACTTTTCCTTCTTTTTATAAACACATTTAAGAACAATTTTATCGTTTAAGCCACATGTAACTTGTCGTCTGCAAATGCTTTGAATTTCGATTGAGTGTACAATTTCGTCGTCTGGCAAAGAGTTCAGGGTTAGCGACATAACTATCCTCTGATCATACAGCAGAAATCCTGCACTTTATGAATACACGGCTTTCGCTGCTCATTGTTATTTCATTCGTATTTTATAGCCTCGATTCTTCTTTTTTTTCTCGTATTAATGTTGTTAAAACTGATTATACCTCGATCCTTTCACAAGTAGTCGTTAGCCCCCTTACACAATTCCGAGTTTTAATGACCTTGAGATAGAGGGCTTTTAAAAAACATCGTTAGAAAAGGAGAAAATGATGATTACCAGCATTTTCTCTTTTTTTCGACAATGTTTTCTGTCTGTTGTGAGACAAATCTCACCACTTTAGCATTATTTAACCTCTAAGCTGCTGAGCGCGACCCGGTGACCTTTAGGGGATATTGTAGATCAAGATCAGACTGTACAGAACATGCAGTCTGATCTTGGATCTACACTCTCCCGAAATAAGTTTGAAATAACATTATTCGAGTTTTTACTATTGACTTGTAAGTTTTATTTGAATTATTTAGAATGATAAGGGTTAATTTGTCGTCTGCTACTGCTTTGGAAATGGACGAAACTAAAATATTGTTCTCCGGTAAAGGATTAACCCTTAAGCTGCTAAGCGTGACTCATTTACCTTTGGCGGACAGTGTAGATCAAGATCAGATGGCACAGAACGTGCAGTCTGATCTTGGATCTACAGTGTCCGTTATGGAGATATTTTTCTTCCAAAAGTAAGTTTGAAATAGATTTATACTGGTCTTTAGCATCGGCTTAAAAGTTTCATTTAAGTTATTTAGCAGGATAAGGGTTAAAAGAGCTGTGTGCATCTTTTGTTATTTCAACAATAGTTGTTGCATTTCTTGTTTTTGTATGTTGGTACCTGCAGACCACTTTTTCGTTTTCGCACCATATATCTCTTTATTAATGAAAAACCAGGTCATAGACCCATGATGTATATACATCATGTATAATACAACATAGTGCTAACAAGTTGGCTACTTTAAAAAAGAAGCCAGGAGAGGTCAGCATCAATGTTTTCAAATAGCTTACTGCTTTTAATTTCAATATATTTTGGTACATGTAAACAAATAAGTAAGGCATTATATGATCGCCGCTGTGTAAAAAGAAGAAACCTCTTCTGCGTTACATGACAGACACGTGACCTTTTTCCCACGTTTTCAAGTCGCGTGATCTTTTCCCGCGGTGTTCTCTTTTTTAACGAAATTCTTTTTTGTGTGTGTGTAGCTTTATTTGTTTGATGAAAAATTACAACCACTGGAAAAGTCATTTGCAATCAAATCAATATAACAAATCCTTTTTGAAATCCGTCATATAAAAACAAAACACGTCTATTTCCTATTTCAGTTTTTTGATTTCGGTTTATTTATAAAACCATGACGAAAGAGACTGTGTATCAGAACGATTTCGCAGAAAAGCATGGAGTTAGGCAGCAATTTCTGAGGCAGTCTGCCTTTTAAACTCACCACTGTTGGAGAGGTCTGATGACCTCTCCAATAAGGGTAACTTAATATTACACTATAAGAATTGGTATAGTTATAATTCCCCGTCTTTCCATCAGTGTCCACCTTGTTCGAAATGAAAAAACAAGATAGACAAATGAACTGAAGAGGGATAAATCCTACTAAAAAATTCTACATACTATATTGCAAAACTCTTAACATTGTCAATTCAAATACTTTTCCCAATAGTGTACAGCATATTTACAGCATTAAAGTAACACTATCAACATTTTACCTAGGTAAACATGAATTGCTAGTGAACTTTTTGTAAAAAATAAATTGAAAATGAATTCTGAATTCATTACAATGTATTTCACAGCGATCGAAAACATAAAAGTTAAATAACGAAAATAACGAAAGTGCGGAACAAGATCAGAATGTACATACGTGCAAACACATATTAAATACCGTAAATAGCTAGAAGTGTGGAACAAGATCTGACTGCACCTATGTGCAGGCGATCTTCGTCCACACTTTCCCTAAAAGCGGTCTGTATTCGGGTGCCGCAGCATATGTACTCTAACCCCTTACTAAACAATAGAATTTAAGACTTGCCCAAATTGAAAGCTTTTGCAGACGACAAACTTGATTTAACTGATCAGAATAAAAGTTGATCAGGGATAGATTGCTACATGTTGTTGTTACATTTACAGGATACCGTGATCTAATACACTAAGCTGTTCTTTTATACAGGATTTTATTTCTTAGATTGAATGCTTTGTTTACATAGTTACCTAGCCTTTTTATCAATTTAGTATTATCGGTATTTATAAGTTCTAAAAATTTTTACATACTAGGATATCCCCAGTAGTATTTTGGTATAAATTGGTCTCTTAATTCTGAAAAAAAACTTGACATTGAATGACGAAGTGATACTCATCTTCAAGAACATTACAAAAGAAGCATTTGCGATCATTAAAAGGTGTACTGGCAGGTTTATTCCATCTACCAGTCTCGACGCATAATCTATGTGACGAGACACGCAGCTGGGACAAACTTGTTCTGACTTTAACAACATTCAATACATCTAGATATGGCTGAAATTTAAGCTCGGCGATATTTTTATAGAAAAGAGCTCGACTTGAATTGTTTAAACGAGCTTTCCAATTTTGATAAAATTGATCATGAATCCGCTGTTTCGCCAAAAATAGAAATATTTTAACATCACCTATTGTTTGATAGTACCAAACATCGGAAAATCCTAATGCACTGAATAAATCCCTGCAGAGAGAACACCAATTTTTACAGTTTGGTTTTTCTAGTAAATCCTGATAAAATGTTTTGTATGTGACCTTGATCAATTTTTTATCTTCTGTTAGAATAATTTTAGTCCAAAATTTGATAACGGTGTAAAATCTGTAATTTTGTAGAGGAGCCCTGCCTGACTCCCCGTATATAAAGCCATTTTGGCAATTTTTCTTCACACTTAAAACTCTTTTACAATATTGTAAATGTACTTTTTCTGACGATGGTCCACTGTGAAATCCCCAAACCTCGCTTCCATAATTTAGTATTGGCAATACTAGCTTATCAAAAAGTTCCAGCTTATGTTTTACAGTGACGTTTGTAAATCTGTATAAATATTTATTCAGTTTAAAAATTGCTTTTAATGATTGGCCCGATAATGTATTTTGCGCACTGGAAAATGAACCGCCTGAGAACACAATACCTAAATAAACAAATTTATCAGCAATTTCAATATTCTTTCCATCGTAGTTAAATGATATTATTACCTTGCAATCTGCCACCTTTTCTGAAAATTACAACTTTTGTTTTGGAAGGGTTAACAGTTAATTTCCATCTTTGACAGTAGTCATGCAACATATGTAAATTAGATTGTAGTTCATCAGCACTGTTTACGGAAATAACAATATCGTCGGCATATAATATCAAAAATATTTTGAACATGTACATATAAATACCATTATTGCCGTTTTCAACAAATATGTCCCAATATCGTTTATGAACGTAGAAAATAGGAAGGGAGATAAACACTCAGCCTGTCTGACCCCGAGCATACAGACAACACTGTCGCTTACTTGGTTCATGTATTTAACCCTTGATTTAACATGGCTATAAATCGATTTGATGATATTAAAATCTCTCCTCTTTCGTATTGCAGCTAAGAATTTGTTCTAGGAGATTGTAGAGAGGAGAGAAATTATTTGTGACGAGGATTTTCCTGGCCGTTTTCCTAAATATTTATATTAGCCATGCTCTGTGAAAAGGGGGCTTATTGCATCTGCGAAAAAGGTCGACTCAGATCAGTCTGCGCAGTGCGCGCAGGCTGACCTGGCCTGAAACTTTTCGCTATAGGTAAGTATGTCCAAGGACAAGTCTGCTTCATGATTAAGTCGGTTGTTTAAAAAATAGCTATTATTGATCCATAATTATGTGATGATTTGACTGGTATCATGGATCACGGAGATGCGTTAAGCCCCCTTTTGCCAGAACATGAAACATATATACATAATAAAAATAGTGTTGCACCCCCTGTGTTTTTAACGGGTTCGATTTTCTGGTTTGAATGATAGGAAATGGGTTGGAAATTAGAATCTGGCTGTTGCATACACCAACAAACCAGTCTGTTACGTCTGAAATGGACTGAACTGAGGTATCCCTTGACCTCATGGCAGTGGCTACTGATCGAGCTGTTTCACCCTCTTGTGAGAGGTATGAGACGAAGACTGCAAGCTGTTCCTCAAGCCCTGGGCGGAAGAACGCAATATTGACTGTGTGTGCTCATTCTCTGCAGGTCACTTTTATCCTGTCCCAGTTTTAACCAAACTTAAAAGCTTCTCGTTTTTCTTACATTTGAAAGCAATATCTAGCAAAAAATTCCTGCTTACCATGAGTTCAAGAGATACCTCATTTCATTTTATTTTTATAGGAAAAAGACTGGTCTGTTGGTGTATGCAGCATCCGGATTCTAATTCCTACCCAATTTTAACTTATTCACGCTAGGAAATCAAAATCGGTAAAAGACACAGGGGGTGCAGGACTTTATTTTTACTGTGTATATATAAGTTTTAAAATTTGTGTATCGGTTGTCCACTTTTTACAATTTTGTCACTCAAGGATGTTACCGTTTCTTTCTTTTAAAACAGCTCTATACGGTTACCAGTGTACCTTGGACGCTAACTGCTCAGACATCAATGGCGTCTGCATCGACAACGCATGCGCGTGTATGGCGTCATTTGTGTATGACGGTATCAATGTGCTATGCATTTCGGGTAAGGTTTCATTGTAAAATTTTGCCCTGCCAGATCCCGTGGCCGAGGACATCTTTACCAGCAAACAGAAATGCGACTTTTTTGCTCTCTTACATAAATTCTCATTCACAATATTCACGAGGACGAACAGTTCTGATAAACTCATATGACCCGTGCTCTGGCAAAAGGGGTTTCATGCATGTCTGTAATGCATGATACTAAGCAAGTAGTCACATAATTACGGATCCATAAAATCTAGTTTGTCTAACAATCGACTGAATCATGATATAGAATGATCATTGGGCTTGCAGAAAATTTACCAATAGCAAAAAGACCCATGTCCGCCTGCACGAACTTGGCAGGCTGACACGTGTCGATACTTTTTACAGATGCATTCAACCCCCTTTCCACAGAGCATGGCATATATATCCATAATCTAGTAATTTTCAGAATCACATTGTTTTTTCTAATAACTTTTTCACGACATTCTCTTCCTGAAGTCGGCTTTTAAACATTAGCTGTATTAGAAAACTAATTGTGACTTTTCTGTGTAATGTATTCCAACGACAAGTGGGAAAAGTGGAAGTTCTTGTCTTTACGATTGTCAAGAACGAAGGGTTTACCTAAAGTATTTGGAGCTATCTTTTACTACTTTAGCCAGTACGGCATGAATACCGGGCGTTGTATATGTGAATTTTCACTACTGGCTTTAAATGTTCATTTATTTAGCACTTAAAGGGTTGAAAGTTTTTTTTTTTTTTTCTCTCGTATTTTTGTTTTCTTTCGTTCTTTTTGTTTCTCTGACAGCACCACTTACGGTACCGACCCCAATGCCACCAACAACAACTACACAGGCCCCGACAACATCAACAACTCTGGCCCCGACAACGTCAACAACTACTTCTACAACACAAGCCCCAACAACAACAACAACCAGCACGACTTCTGCCCCTACAACAACATCGTCTACAACCACTTTTACAACAACAACTCCGACAACAACAACGACGACTTCCACAACTCCCGTCCCGACAACAACAACCATCACTACATCTATAGAAAACCCGACAACAACCACCAGCACTACATCTACAACAACCCCGACAACAACAACCACTAGCACTACATCTACAACTTCTACAACTCCCGCACCGACAACAACAACAACCAGCACTACATCTACAACAACCCCGACAACAACCACCAGCACTACATCTACAACAACCCCGACAACAACCACCAGCACTACATCTACAACTTCCACAACTCCCGCACCGACAACAACCAGCACTACATCCACGACAACAACCAGCACTACATCCACGACTACATCTACAACAACATCTACAACGACAACAACTACTCAAGCTCTGACTACAACCACAGAACTTTTAAGAGGTTATTTTCATTTATTCTGAGAAAAAAATTCGACTAGTTGCTGTAAAAATATAATGAGCTATGAAGTTTTTCTTTTATTATATACCTGAATTTTTTCCCGCTCAAATACATGCGTCGCACGCGGATAAAATAACGCACGACAAAACTTTGAAATACGGTTCCAAATATGGTATTGATGACGTAACTCACGCGCCGAAAACATACCTATTGATTTGCGATTCGATTGCTTAAAAATTACGCTATGATATTAATCCGCCATTCATAGAAGTGACGTTACTAGCTACTACACCATTGTTTGCTTTATTTTGTTTACCAGTTTCCGAATAAAATGTCAAGAGCTGCAAAACTATGTGGTTGAAAGTTGTAGGTATAAAATAAAAGGAATGTTATGTGGCAGTAACTTTCCTGATGCTTGTATTTACTTCTCGCTGCGTAAGAAAATTTTGACATCGCGCTCGACCCTCAGTCTCGCGCGATATCAAATTTTCTCACACAGCTCGAATTAAATACAAGCACAAGGAAAGTTAATGCAACATAATATTCTTTATTATATACCTGTAAGTTTTCCGGGTTAAATACATGCGTTGCACGCGGCTAAAATTACACACGACGGAAAAAAATCCGTATTCCACTCAGTGGAATACGATTCCAAATATGGTATGATGACGTAACACTGTATCCACGTGAACACGGCAGCCATTTTGATTAACACATATGTTTAACACAATGGGCGTGGTGGAAATAATACTAAATAAAATTCATCCGCCATTCATGAAAAAAAGATGTTAACGCCTACTAAACCAATTTTTCTTATAACTATGCTTCGTTTTCGAATGAAATTGTCACTAAATGCATATATTTTGGTTTTTGGTAGTTTAGGTATATAATAAATGGAATATTATGTTGTAGTGTGTTTCCTGGGGCTTGTATTTACTTCTCGCTGCGTGGGAAAATTTTGATATCGGCTCGACCTTCGGTCTCGCGCGATATCAAATTTTCCCACGCAGCTCGAAGTAAATACAAGCCCCAGGAAACACACTACAACATAATATTCCGTATATATTCACTTTATGTGACTTCAAAATTATACATACCCTAAATAGCAAGTGCAAAAGGTAAATAAATACGGAATTTTATGTTCTAGTGTGTTTCCTGGGGCTTGTATTTACTTCGAGCTGCGTGGGAAAATTTGATATCGCGCGAGACCGAAGGTCGAGCGCGGTATCAAAATTTTCCCACGCAGCGAGAAGTAAATACAAGCCCCAGGAAACATACTACAACATAATATTCCATTTATTATATACCTAAACTACCAAAAACCAAAATATATGCATTTAGTGACAATTTTATTCGAAAACGAAGCATAGTTATAAGAAAAATTGGTTTAGTAGGCGTTAACATCTTTTTTTCATGAATGGCGGATGAATTTTATTTAGTATTATTTCCACCACGCCCATTGTGTTAACATATAAAACAATAATATTCGATCTAGCAGCCGACAGTTGATGTCACGATAATCTCGTTTAATATTGCGTTGCAATTGTACTTTTTTCAATAAAGGGCAAATAGTTGAATAATATTATTCGTATGTTTTGTTTTAGACTTGGAATAATGCTTTAAATTTATTTTGGGGCAGATCTTCACACACAGAAAAATAAGATTTGGCGTTACTAAAAATAGATTGAACACGTCTTGAGATCATGCTCGATTTTACTACGTTGCGTAAAATCAAATCGAGAATGACGTCATCATACCATATTTGGAACCGTATTCCACTGAGTGGAATACGTATTTTTTTTCCGTCGTGTGTGATTTTAGCCGCGTGCGACGCATGTATTTAACCCGGAAAACTTACAGGTATATAATAAAACTAAGCATTTGACTGAGTATGTAAAATAAACGTTTTGATTGAGGGTACCACTTATTGGGAAGGGGAAGGAGATCTTTTTTGGCGATAAGGTTGGAGGGGAAAGGAAAGACGTGGGGACTTTCCATTTTCGCTTTTTCTTTAGTGTAGGAACGGAAGTGTACAGTGTTTGAGACTGTATGTGACTTGGGTTTAAAACCTTCTCGTCCAGTTGTAATTTTGGTAAACATAGAACATACCAGGCACATGAGCGTGCGATGTGTAACCTCCTTATTGCAATGGGAATGTCTTGATCATCTTGACCTGCAAAAATTGAAATGATTTTTTACCACAAAAATTACCAGCATTAACGCATCAGCGCACATAAAACTGTTCCTTCCCAATAAAAAAGACATGTCCATGTACATACTTTCTCTTTTTATCAACAGATTCCAAGATGTGACATTAAAAGCGATCAAAAGTATATCGAAATTTTTCAGAGCTTACAAACTAACTTTTGTACAGTGACTTGGAGAAGCAGTGTTTTAGATTTGTACAGTCACCTGAGACGACTTTGTACTATGACTTGAATCGGTTTTAAAACTTATTTCGTTCTTATAAAACGAAATTCGTCACATTACAACAAATCTTGTTTGCATTGACCCAGTGTGTTGACCCACATGATGGCCACGGAGAAATGAAATCGATATATAAAGTTTTATTGAATTTCTGTTGTGTCCTCTGGCTGAAAATGGATCATCCTCTGGTGGTGGGTCCACATACACCTTATGGGGACTGCACTGTATGTCTACAGTGTACCCCATACACTATATGTATACGTAATAAAGTATGTCTAACTATAGACAAAGAAAAAGATAAGCCGGCGTACAAAATGCAAATTGAATAAAGTACTAATGATTGTTTACTGGAGTATTATTTAAGTACACGTCGATAATGACAAAGCCTTTCGTATTAAAAATACTTCATGATCACAAACATTCAACTCAGCCAAATGTTGACTGGAATCATAGGTCTGGTCTCTCTTTTTGTGGTGATATTTGGAGCTAATTTTGTGCATCCATGATAGAATTTAAAGAATGAAAAAAAGCGGAAGAATGAATACTTCGCTCGCTTGAGCTCATACTACAGAAAAATCCCTATTAAAGCAGATTTTGGGCATAGTTTCATTATTTTTCAACCGATTACGAAACGATGGTTGCATTTTCATTTCATTTATTGATTTTTGGGGTTTTATTTTATTTTCTTTCTTGTTTGGGGCTGCATTGAATAGCTAAGTTCTATTGCAGTTGTGTTGTCTGTCGCCTGCTCTTGGCAGAATGACAATTTTTTGCTTAGTAAATAGCAGCTGGCGGGGACCAAGACCTGACTTAGTGGATACGCAAGCAGGTCTGGCCCTCTGCTTTTCAGTACTATATAGTATTTTCATTACGTTAACATACCTTTGCATTATGGACCACTGTAGATTCAATTTACATAGCATAAGGTGGGGTTTGCAGGTACAGTATATAACTTGACCTTCTTATGTATAAACCGGGTATAGGTTTTTGTTGCTGGTTAGGGTCGCCCTATTGAGGCGGTTCTGTCGGGCCCCCTTGATCATCCAGGCACAGATTGATAGGTTAAATTTGAAAAATGCATGTTTAAAATGTTGAAACCAAGCCTCCAGAAAACCATGCTCTTGATTAGAACATAAGTTAACTAATTCAAAGTTTATCATACAATTAGCGGTGTGGATGAAATATAATCAATTCCATGTGCGCTTATTAGGATGATTTTCGATATTCTAAAAAAAGAAAAGTAGAATACTAGTATAAGGGCATTTGCACTTATATGAATAAGGATGAATATGGTACTGTATGAGAATTATCTGAAGTTCAATTAAACTAACTTCTATTCTTGTTTAAGTTTTCGCGATGCCACAACAAAGTTTGGCGATTTGTATCAATGTATGCTTTTATGCGGCAGGGTACAAGAGTTCACACTACGGCATTAGTCACTTAAAGAATTCGGAATTTGCTTGTAGTTTTGCCTTGAAATATAACTTTACTAGGATTTTCAGTATCTAATAAAGTATTCGAATTATAGCAACTGAAACGAACATTTGAGAGGGCATTCGCAAGTCCATCCTCTTAAATTTAGTCAAACAATTCAAAGTCTCATATCCCCTCAAATAAACAACTTTGTGTCAAATTTCTGTTTTCATTTTTCTTAATAAAAGACAGGCTTTTCAAGTCACTGTACAAAATAAAATATCAAAGATCTCAAGCGACTGTACAACCGCTTAACAAGTGTCTGTACCACTGTCCTTTCTCAACGTGTCATATAAAACGAAGGATAAGGAAGATTGTAGTCGACTTTGTTACTAAACCTTGACTTGTTTTCACAAAAATATGAATGAATAAAACTGTTTAAACATTTTCTTTTTTCGTTCAGGAAACAGTGTTCTAATGCTGAGTAATAAAAACGGCATTGTTTTGGGACAAAATCATCTGTATTTTTAGAACGGTCAAAGTGATCGAGGCATCCCCATTGCTCTAACGAAGATTCACAGCGCACGTACATGTTCCTGATATGGTCCTTACATAACGGACAATTATCTGGATATGAATATTTTATAATAAATATCAAAATAAGTGAAAAATTACCAGCTTGACTTACCGTGTGATCACAATTTTTCACATCCAAGTGACATACCGCCACTAAACAGAATCCCAAGTCACACACAATCCCAACCACTGTACATTTCCAGTCCTACACTGTGAATATGGACCATTTTGAAATGTTATCGACTAGCCGACCTTTTGCAAACAGCGTAGATCAAGATAAGACTGCACGGAACGTGCTTTTCAATCTTAGATCTACACTGTCTGATGAAGAGATATCTTTCCTACCAAAATGTTTTTGAAATAGTTAAATTTTGGTTTTTACCATCGACTTGAAAGTTTCATTTCTTTTATTTAGCAGGATCAGGGTTAAATGAGTTTTATAATACAATCCTGTATATAAAAATTTACAACGTCAAAAATATCTACGGTGTTTGCTTTTCCAGTTGGTTGAGTCTTTAACCAATTTACTTCATCTCTCTTTTAAACTATGGGCCGCTGAACAACAAATATGACTTTTCTAAGAAGCCTAAAATGGCCCTAAATTTAGAAAAAATGATAAACAGACAGTGGAAAAAAATATCAGTCTATCAAAGATGCTGCTGCTGTTGCTGCTGATGATAATGATAGAGATGATGACAGCGACGACGACAACGATGATGTTGATGTTTTGAATATTTGCTTCTGTTTTTAGACTAGCGAAGCTAGTCTATAGGCATCAAGATTGACATAGAGTCAAAGTAAACAAAAAAACCCACAGTTGCCAAATACTGCCTCACAGAAAAATACTTCTTTCTGTTATAAATCTTAATTCTGTTATATATGACAGTTTTGACAAAAACCACTAAATCTCAACCACTCCAATTTGAGCATGTCGTCTTACAAAGTAATAAACTGAACAAGATGTCATTTACAAGGCACAAGATCTCTACTTATATGTAAATTAAGTGACCTATGCAAAGCAGAGAATCACTTTTTCCTACACTACTGTAACATTATGAATGAATCTATTAATAGATACACTTAGGTAACTCCCAGTTAGGCAAATCCCAGTTACATTAACCCTCACTGGACAGGGAACCCTTGTCATTCCTTCAGTCAGTCATTATTTAGATCATTGTGTACAGTTAAACTGTTATGTTAACTGTTGTTCTAGTCTTGAATATTAACCCTTTACCAAACAATCCCAAGTTTTAACGATACTGGGGAAAATTCTTTTGAAAACATAGCGGGAAAAGGAGAAAATACTGGTACCCATCATTTTCTCTTTTTCCCACACTGTTTTCTACCCTTTCGGAATCAGGTTTCATCAGTTCAGCCACTTTTAATTTATGGTCTGCAACAGCTTTGAATTTGGACTGGCGTAAAATTTTTCGTTTTGTAAAGAGAGTTAAATAGTTAACTACATCTTGTGCTACTGGATATTGACTAATTGATTGCAAGGTGTTTAACCCCGTTTTCAACATTATTTCAGTGATATTGCGGCGGCCAGATCACATATGCATGCTTTCCTGGAGTTTCTTTTACCAGCACTACCGCGACTCAATGACGTTTTGCGGACAGTGTGGATCAGACTGCGCAGAGCATGCAGTCTGATCTTGGATCAACACTGTCCTATAAGAGGATATATTATTTCCTCCAATATGTAACTTTGAAATAGCAATATTCAGGTGTTTACCATCGGCTTGAAAGTTTTGTTTAACATTTTTAGCAGGTTAAGTGTTAAACTTAAACTGGGTTACAGTAAACCAATAGCACGCATAACCCCAGCAGCTCAGTCGGTAGTGTACAGGACTTGGGAACAGGAGGTCGCTGGTTCGATCCCCGACTCGGCAAATTTCTTTCGGAGGACTGATGATAGTCATTGTGACAGGATTCATTTTTCTCTCACGTTTCGATGATGGTTATCATATAAATGTGGGAAAGCAGCCAGTGGCTTGAAAAGAATATTGTGCGGAGTACTGGTAAAAGAAACTCCAGGAAAGCATGGATATGTGCACTGTCCACTGCTACATAACTGAAATAATGTTGAAAACAGGGTTAAACACCATACAAACAATCAATCAATCAAATTCGCTAGTCTGTCAGTACTTTCAGTACTTTGGTTGTTGACAGGTCTACGGTTGGCTGAGGGCCTCACTTCTAACGAGGGAAGACTGGAGATGCTGTATGATACAGATAATAACTGGCGCTCTGTTCAGTTAGAGGAGTCGAAATGGACCTGGAGAGTGACTCAAGTCGTGTGCAGACAGCTTGGCTACAAGTAAGTTTGCATAGTATGGATAGATGGATGCATGGATGGATTAAGAAAGTGAGGGTGATGACGGCCAATTAACTTGTTAACTCTCTCAGCGCCGAATATAATTGAGCTTTATACTAAGCATGTCATCACATAAAGATGGATCCATAAAATCCATTTTGTCCAACAACCGACTGAATCTGGAGGTAGACTGGTCCTTTGGCATACAGAAAATTGACAAATAGCAAAAAATATCGAACCATGTCAGCCTGTACGGACAGCGATGGCTGACCTTGATCGACACTTTTTGTTTTGCAGATGCATTAAACCGCCTTTTCACAGAGCATGGCTCATACAAACAGGGCCTCTTTCAAGGGCTGAAAATGTAGGCCTATACACTTCACTGAAACCCAGAAAGATTTTAATACTATAGACTTGATTACACAAGCGGTTGGTAAAGATCCGAGATCGGACTGCACATTTAATGCAGTCTTATCTTGACCTATGGCGTCCGCAAAAGCCTCAACTTACACCTATGACGGGATAAGGGTTAGGTGAACCATGGGGGGTGGGGAAGGTCGACCAGTTGACTTGTTAAGGACGGTAGGACGAATGGATGCGGGCTTAAGGCTCCTGTGTTGATTTGTTGATTGTTGGAAGAAAGTAATCACAGTTCGGTGGACAGCTAACAGTAAAAGAAGAGATAATGAGACAAACTCACAGATATTTTTCGAGAGAGAGCAAGCAACACAATGTTTCAAAAGTTGTCGGCTACAAAACAAAACACGAGAGGGCGCTACAATATTTGGTAAGTTGTCGACTGCAAAACACAAAAAGTAATCCTGCAGAAGGCAATGAGCAAATCTTCCTTTCTCTCCTTCTTTTTCTTTTCGTACTATGTATCGAGTCCCTATGAGTCCCTATTATTCATTATATTAATTATATAATTAATCATGCTCTGTAAAAAGAGGGCTTAATGCGTCTGCAAAAAGTCTTGACGGGGGGGGGGGGGGGGCAGCCTGCGCAGTTCACGCAGGCCGAGACGGGTCGAAAATTTCTGCATTCGGTACTTTTTCTGCATGTCAAGGGATTAGTCTACCTCATGATTCAATCTGTTGTTACACAAATAATGGATTTTATGGACCCATAATTTTGTGATGACTTGATTGGTATAATGGATCACGAAGATGTATTACAACCCTTTTGCCAGGCATGGCTCAATTTATAGTAGATAGATAAATACCCGATCTGGTCCAACCCCCCATATCCGTGGTCAAAATATCAAATTAACCATATCTGTGGTCCAAATATCACATCAACCACAAGCATGCTCAAAATAATTTTATAACCACAAGTATGCTTATAAAATCCATTTCACCAGTGTATGGTTAACACACATTTAAGTAATTACGCGTTTGGTAAAAAACTCATAAGGGCATTAGAGCATAAGGGTAAAACCTCTTTTACGATTATTTTAAAGTAATTTCAATTTTTTTACATCCATTAAAAATTTTTTGATTTCGAGCAAACCAGTGAACCAGATGCACCAGTGAACCTACTTAAGGAGCAGTGAACCAGACATAACGTTATATCAATGAGTCACTAAAAATTGATTTTAAAAGTTAAGTAATTATAAATACTATATAAAATGGCTGTGTTGAATAATATAAGTACTGATTTTATATCAAAATTAGATAAAACCTTAGAAGACAAACTATTATTTTCAGGTAAACGTTACCGACCTACAGATGAAGTAGTCTTTCCACCTATTAAAGAAAAAAACTATCGTTATGCAATGTTTAGAGCAAAACCTGCTGTATATTATGAACTTAGTAAAGTAGCAAAAGAAACAAATAAGGATATTGAATTTGTTTTTATACATTTTTATATTACACGTCATGACTGTCGGTTTTCAGATTCAATAAGCAGAGAAGCTATGGTTTCTGTTGGTGAACAAAAAATTTTAAATGAGTACAATAAATTTTCAATGAAGTTTAGCATAAGAAATATAGAAAGTGAACTTTTCATGAATATTTGCTTTATGGATGGAATAGCATGTAAGTGGATTACTCTAAAACAAGATGAACTAAGTCATTCTTGGGATAATGGTAATTATTATATTGGTACTCCTTATGGTGGTGATGAAATTCCAATTGGTGGACCTAGTTGGGATAATTTTGAAGAAGAAGAACCAGATGAACAGGGTAGTTCAACTGAGCCAACATATATTAATGAAACTGAAACCTTTTATGCAAAAGAATATGTTTAAACGGAAAACCAAATATACTTTTTTTGTAATTGTGGGCACATACCAATATGTGATAGTTGTGATGTTATAAAACCATTAGATAAATGCCCAATGTGTAAAACAAAATGTGATATAAAACGTAAAATATAACTTTTTTTACAAAGTTACTTATAATTTTTAACAGGGAATATCGGGGGACGTATTTATCCTAGGATAAATTCTGTGAACCCCAAACACAGAGAGTCTTAAACTTTGATATTCCTACCTTAGCTGAATAATGTTGAAAAACGTTAAACTAGCTTAAGAATCACCTTTAACTCTGTTTTCTATACCTTAACATAAGAGAAAGTATAGATAAAGTAAGGCGAGTCATGACATTACCATGATATAAACCATTTTTTCATACCTCCTCACCGAAAACGAAAGAGGAAGTTATTTAGTACACAACCCTTTAACTTAACACACCAAAAACTGAAAATGGTAGTATATTGTAATATCAACAAACATTTTTACCCTATTTTTTTTAAAAAAATGTTTAACGTGTACAATAATTGTATAAAATACTTATTATTGTTTTTTAAACAGCAGCCTTACAACAGTGTTTTTAATGTGTAAGAAATGTATTGATACGGTATTAACTTACGGGTTGTTAGACCGCGCTAGAGGTTACCATGTTGTTAGTGTTTGCTAACTTACGGGCTGTTAGCCCTTGCCAGAGGTCAGCATTTTTTTTTTTTTTTTTTTTTTTATTAACTTACGAGCTGTTAGACCGCGCCAGAGGTTACCGTGTTGTTGGTAATAACATTCTTACAAAAGTTAAAATACAACAAGGAAGTAAGACCGCTTTATTATCATAATAAAAATCATATTTTATACAATTACCATATACAGTTCATTTTTTAGAAAAAAAAACAAAGCAAAAACATTATTAATATCATAATATACTACCATCATCCTCAAAAGTCCAGTCTAAAGTGATATTATATGTGTATACACATTGCAAAATATTAGACAAAGTTGTGAAATACTATACCACGTGATCTTGGCGTGGGTGTAGGTAAACCTTTTTAAATATTTAACCCTTTACTGGGTTAAATATTTTTTTTTACAAGTCCAACTCTATCAGTATCGACACATGCGCGTTTTTCGCGTTGGAGTTGTTGGACCTAGTTATAAAGTTTATGGTGTCGCATTGTTTTACTTCTAGAGGCTGAGGAAAAACTATGCAGCTACAACCTTCTCCCTCCTTTTTCACTATGGAGTAGTCGACCTTTTCGACTCCGTTTACGACTATGTTAATTTTTGCCTCTTCTTTTAGGATATTACCAACTGTAACGACCTTTAAAGATCCCCTTATAATTCTGCCCGAAGCTGCCATGCAATAGCCTCCTAATTCATGATGTATTCCCGTGCTTCCATTACCGAAAGAAAACTCGTAATTACCATCTTTTAATCCTCCTTGTTGCTCAGCATGAACGCTTATAATGGGTTTAAAGCCTACTTTTCCATCCACGTAGGATTTTGTCGCTAAATCTCTCTCTTCTACTGGGGTTGCAGCGTTTTTTAGAGAAAAACCTTGGAGATTTACGTTGGCTACCGCTGAGAAACTCCCATTCGGATTTTTTATGATAGCCCCACCATTATCGACGTAATTTTTATTGGCAGCGGCGTCACGGTCTATGGGATTTGGTAATCCGGTAATCGAGTGACCGCTCATATCTATTTTACCAGCCATTGAAAAAGATCCGTCTTGGTTTTTTGTCAAAGCGTTTTCACCTGCGGTAGCCGCCTCAACGATGGTATCTACGTAAAACTTATTTGCGGCTTGTTGATTTTCTATAGGTGTTCCGAGGTTGGAAATGCTCCGCCCACCCATAGAAACGTCACTAGTTGTTATATACCCTCCAGATCCGTAAACAAAGGCTCGATTGGCAACATCGACGTATTTTTTAGTTGCAACGTCTTGTGGGTCTGCGGGATCTATAAGATTCGTTAAAGTATACCCCCGCATATTTATATCTCAACAGCGGAAAAAGTGCCGTCTTGTTGTTGTACTATTGCTTTGCCACTCCCATCCACGTATTTTTAGTAGCAGCTTCACTCGGCTCCGTAGGATCGCCTAAGTTTTTTATTTTATTAAAACCCATGTTTAAATACCCCGTCATATGGTATCCTCCGTTTTCATCCAACAGCCCTAAGTTGCTGTCAACATAATTCTTAGTCGCGGCGTCTTGAGGATTTACTGGATTACTAACCCTCGTTAATGTATTACCAGCCATATTTATAGAACCGGTAACGGTGGTTGTTCCATCTTTACGTAAAAAATTATTACTTATGTAAGCGAGTGACACACCATCACCACTTGTTTTAACATCATCCATTCTTCCAAATTTATCAACGGGCATTTTTTATATTGCTATAAAAGTTTATTTAAAACATTTTGAAATTTATTACCTAAACCCAACTCTTTAAGAATGTACAAACATAAATGACCACAAAATACTTGCCCAGCTTGTTGTAATTGATCACTATTGTAATGTATTGGACTTACCATGTACTCTTGAATTTCAATAGGTGGTTGTATACCATAACTGTCAAAGTAAATTTTAGTTTTACCGTTTTTATACCAAACAACCCAATGTGTGCCAGACCCGCTAGTGTCATCAGGGTTTAGTATGCAGCATTCCTTTTTTCTACACTTTTTCGGTAGAGTGTTTCGTAAAAATACTCCCCTAAAAGAAGGAATCTTTAATCTTTTTGCTGCATCTTCTAGTTCTAGGTTGTTTAACGGTCTGTTTGGTAAAATTACGTTTTCAATTACAATATCTAACATTTTTTTATAGTGAAATATTTACAATGTCATTATTATCAACCCATGAATTAAACTCATCGGAATAACCTTTCCACTTTACTAGAGATTTCTTTTTTCCTTTTTTAATAACCTTTTCTATCCTATACAACTCTTGACTAGTTTTTTGCAACTCAGGTTCATAAAAGGTACCTTTTATTTCTTCTCCATTAAGATCTACAATTTTATATGTTACAGGCAATGTATGTTTTACTTCAGAAACTGTAAAAACCTCTTCAGTCCATCTAGTGGTATAACCTTTCTCAAAAGTCTTTTTCTTTTTACTTATCCTTACTTTGTCTCCAACGGAAAACTTAGGTTTTATATCTTTTATTTCGAGATGATCGGGGTAAAGATTTCTCCAAACTTTGGTTTCATTTTCTTTTTTACTAGCATTTACTGGCGTCATCTTAATAGAAGAATACCTCGTGTTATTATATTCTTTAACGAGATCTGGTAGCACATCAATGTAAACGTTTGTGGAGTGAGCAGAAAAATACTTCCACATTTATTCTTTCATTGTTCTAATCCATCTCTCAACCACGCTAGATTTTTCCTCGTTTTCAGTGGAATATAATTCAATCAAGTCTTTAACATCTTTGTTATAAAACTCTTTACCCTTATCCACCCACATTTTATCTGGTTTTCTCTCCTTAAAAATACTCTTTAATGCTATAACAACAGATCTCCCTGTTTTGTCTTTTATTGGTACCAACCATCCGTATTTTGAAAAGATGTCAATGACAGCGAGAAGATATTTAACACCACGATTAAACTTAGAAAATGCTTGCATGTCTACTAAATCTGCAGCCCATATCCTATCAATACCGTTTACTCTAACTCTCCTTTTCTTAAATTTTCTTTTTACGGGTTTGTGTAATTCTTCCGATAAATTTATCATGCTGAATTTTTTTTTTTTTTTTTTTTTTTTTTAACCCCCATTCCAAATTTCATCTTTGTTCCTATCAGTGAAGAAACAATTCCACGTTTCTCTGAGTGTAGGATTATAGATACCTTTTAATTCTTGTAACATATTTTTGTCACATACTTCATTACGTGTTTTGGTATCCATGTCTTTCAAGTAGCAAACGTCATGATTGAATCATGTTTTGTCAACTCTATTTACAGGTTTACTCCATTCTTTTGGCGTCATATCAGGGTTTAATCTTTTGTTTAATTTTGTACCGGGCCAACAAAAGTTTTTTCCGGGAAGATGCATTTCAACGGGTAAATTATTTATAACTTTATTTAGTAATGAATCACCTTCTTGTTTTTTAATAAACTGAGTTTTAGCTGTTCCACATTCTACACATTTTCCACGTTTCATATTTCTACCATTTTTACTAACTGCATATTCTATATTGTTTGTATCGGTACGTTTTTTACATTTAACGCAGTACATTTTTTTATATAATATTATAAAAACTTATATAAAATGGACATTGTAAATTTATCATGGAACGAAGTAGTATCAAAGAGATTTAATCACCCTCTTCTACCAAAAAGTATTAGAGGGGTAATAGTGGGTAAATCAGGATGTGGTAAAACCACTCTTTTACTTAACCTTTTGTTAAGACCCGAATGGCTTGACTATGATAATCTATGCGTTTTTGGCAAAAGTCTGTTTCAACTAGAATATCGTATACTTAAAAAAGCCTTCGAGGAGAAATTACCAAAATCACTTATCTTAAGGTTGTTTAATATTCGAGATGAGATACAAGATTTAAATGTTCCTCCGACAGCGGTGATTGAAGAATGGGTTAAAACGATTAAAAACAAATCTGATATAAATTGTAATTTTTTTGAAACTGCTGGAGATGTACCTGATCCGAGAGAGTTAAACTCAACAAACAAAAATTTAATGATTTTTGATGATTTACTTTTAGAAAAACAAAATAAGTGTGAGTGCTACTACATTCGTGGAAGACATAGTAATGTTGACTTCTTTTACCTATCACAAAATTATTTTAGGTTACCGAGGCAAACTATTAGAGAAAATGCAAATTTTATTTGTTTATTCCGTCAAGATCTTAAAAACCTTAATCATATCTATAGTGATCATGTAGGGGATGATATGACTAAAGAGGAGTTTCGTGAATTTTGTAAAACGGGTTGGGGAAGTCCTCATGGTTTTGTTGTCATTGATTTAACCAGTAAAAAAAAAAATGGAAAGTACAGAAAAGGCTTTGACAATTTTTATATACCCAAGTCAGTTTAAAATTATTATTTTCTATAAAAAATGGAAGATCTTTTAAAACAAATTGTAAAAAATACCGACCACAAAACGTCATTTCAAATCATAGTAAGTGACAACAAAACGCGCTTTAGAACTAGGTTTAATCCACCACTTCAACTAGAAAAGGATAAAAAATATGAAATAGCACTGGTAAACCTTTAAACTTACTATTCTTTTCCAAATATTGATGAAACAAACAACACTTTCGTTTATTCTCCAGACAATGGTGGCACATGGGTTAAAATAAAAATACCTGAAGGAAGTTATGACCTTATTGACATTAATGATACCATTCACCAAGAAATGAGGAAAAAAGGCCATTATGACGTAGTTAATGAAGAGTATTATATCAACATTTCTGCAAACACTAATACCCTAAAGTCTGTTCTTACCCTTGAAAACGGTTATCAAGTAGATTTTAATCAACCAAACTCCATTTCCAAAGTATTAGGATTTACCCGCGCTAAATACTAGTATACACAAGGATTTCATGAATCAGAGAATGTAGTAAATATTCTTAGTATAAACAGCCTGCTCGTTAACATAGATATTATTTCAGGAAGTTATGTTAATGGTTCAACAAAAAACACTATTTACTCTTTTTTCCCAAATGTTTCCCCCGGTTATAAGATAATTGAGTCGCCGGTTAATTTGGTATTCTTACTAATAACATTGGATGAAATACATAACCTAGAGGTAACAATTACAGACCAAGATGGGGCACTACTAAATCTTAGAGATGAGAATTTAACAATCAGATTGCATATTAGAGAAGCGAGATAAATAAAAAAAAATATATCTATAAAATGACAAGTTCCACTACTGTTAAAGTAAATATATCAGAAGGGCAAAAGCTTCAATATGCTGTTAAAAATGGTTGCCCAGTAAGTATTCGTTTAGGCCATGAAGATTTACAAGGTAATGATATTATAGCAATTACTAATTCACAAGCAAAGAAAATGGCTAAAGCCTATGAGAATGGTAAAGGTATAACGATCAGAATGAGTAAAGAACAACTTAAACATAATATGAAAATAGAGGGAGGTTTTCTTGGAATGTTGGCTGGATTAGCCTCAGCAGCATTACCTGCCTTAGCAAAAACCGTTTTACCAGCATTAGGTGTTGGTGCTTTATCTGGTTTAGCCTCATCAGGAGTACAAAAAGCAATGGGGTCAGGTCTTTACCTTAAAAAAGGGGGATGTGTTTGTCAGTTAGAAACTGATAGAAAAGGGCTTTATTTAGGACCTGCTAAAGGTAAAGGTTTAGAATCTGTTGGTGATGGTTTGTATTTAAAACAAGGAGGAAAGTTTTACGATGGAAAAGGGCTTCTTCTAGGGCCTAATAGTCCATTTGCTAATATACCTATTTTAGGGGCTATATTGTAATGTGTTATAAATAATAATAATATTTAAATATTATTTATAATAAAAATAAATGAGTGCTTACAAATTTGGTGTAAAACCTAAGATTACTCAACCAGAAACAATTTATTGGCGTCCGTTGCAAGGTGTAAAACATCCGCCTCGAAAAGTAAATACGGTAACTTGGGAAATTTTCAGTCAAGAAAAGATTATACTAAAGCCTAATGAAACAAAACAAATACTATTAGGTTTTGGGTTTATGATGACTAAAGGAGTTGTTTTAACCGCGTTAGCATACTCTTTAAAATTTAAGCGGTGTAGTTTACAAAATGAGGTTATCCTTGAGGATACCGTGGATATTATAATTACTATTACAAACAATTCAAAGGATACCGTAACAATTGAGGAAAACGAGTTTTTGTGTCTCGTTTATTACACAATTTAAAAAAATATTATTCTAATAAAAAATGGAGATGAAAGAAAATATTTACCCAAAATTACCACCTTCAGCCCCAGATATTGAATTGATGCCCCTAAATGACAATGGTCATTCAAACCGTTTACAAAAGATATCTGAGGTACAAAAGTTTCTTGAAAGTGAAATTCAAAATAGAGATGCTCTTGCAAAAAAAATATTTTAGAACTGCTAATATAGTGGATAATATTGATACAGTTTTAATTACCATAACAATGGCAAGTGGTGCTGGAGGAATTGGTTTGTTGTCAACCGTAGTTGCAATACCAGCTGTAATAGCATTAGAAGCGTCAGCCCTTGTTACTGGTTTAATGAGTGTTATTGGTAAACATGCCGTAAGATCCTCAAGAAGTAAAGGTGAGAAACATCAGAAAATAAAAATGATTGCTGATAGTAAACTTAACACAATGTCCACACATATATCAAAAGACTTAAT
This sequence comes from Tridacna gigas, assembly GCA_945859785.2. Classification (NCBI taxonomy): domain Eukaryota; kingdom Metazoa; phylum Mollusca; class Bivalvia; order Cardiida; family Cardiidae; genus Tridacna; species Tridacna gigas. The sequence goes on from OX244030.2 coordinate 29,075,121, forward strand.
TGATAATCATATATCTGATGATGAATTTAAGTTAATTATAGAGGAGTTGGAGAAATATAAAACTATGAAGAATGAGATAAGAACCAAAACTAAAAAGAAGATAACAGCTGAAAATGAAGAATCATTGATTGAGAAAGGGAGGCAAGAAGCACGTGAGTCCTTTCGGAGGTTGGTGGAAAAGAACAGTGAAAGAAGTGAGACGCATTAACTGCCCAAAGTTTAGTTGTAGTTTTTCATGCGAGATTAGCAATAACCAATGTGATGATTAAAACTTTATACTATAATCAACCTCAGGTAACTACCTATGATAAAACCTATGTTGAAAACTATGTTGAAAACTACGTTGAAAATGAGATAAAAAATTATGTTTGTAATAAAAAAATGTCACTTTTAAAAATCACTGATCCTACAAAAAGGGACTTAATTGTAAAAGAATATCTTGAGACAAAAAAGAATATTCGGGATAGTCAACTAGCAGAGAAAACCGGCGAGCAAGAATTGCAAACTGGTCTTTCAAAGTTTTTTAGACCTATTACGGAAACACAAAAAGCTACAACAAAGGAGATTACAGAGGGCCTTAAACCTATTAAAGAGGGCATCGAACAGTTGCCTCAACAATTAGTTCCTGAAGAAGAAGGATTTACATTATTAGATAAAAAATATAATAGTATGATAAATAAAAAAAAAAAAAAAAAAGGAAAAATTGATGAAATATTTGGTATTGAAAAAATTGGTAATAATTATTATGGGTAGTAAACTAGTTGATTACGATGGTGAATATATTATTATTGATGGTAAGAGATACACATCAACAGATGGATTATGGGAACTTATTACATCTAAAGAACCAGATGAAAATATTTTTGATATTAATGATCATATCGCATATGATAGAATATTAAAAGCCACCGATGTTATTTACGTTGGTAATAATCCAAACAACCCTTACCCCAAAAGAAGTAAGAGTAAAAAATGGAAGGAATTTATTGCTCCTGTTTGGAAGATTATTAAAGCAGAAAAAGAATATGGAGGAGAAGGAATTATCCCGTGTGACCCTAACGCATTAATAGAAAGACTAGACTTGTTGATGGCAAGCAAAGCAGCAGGCAACACAGGTGTAAGAAATGAGCTTGTTAGCATAGGTGATGAATTAAAAAGGCAAGGTGTCTTAAATTCAAGCAGTTATAAAAATTTAATGTCTATACTATAAAAAATGATAACGACAAAAAAGCGAGGATTTAAAAGAAAGTGTTCATACGGAGGTGCCGGAATCTTTGACAGTATTGCTAACTTTTTTACAAAACTTTTTACTAGTAGCGCAGCTAAACAAATTGCGTCTTCTGCCTTTGATGTTGGAAAGAGTGTTGCTAAGGAAGGGGCGAAAAAAGCTTTAGAGGCTGGAAAGAGTGCTGCTGTAGACGCAGGAAAGAGGTTAGTTGAAAAAGCTTTGACACCAAATCACAAAAAAAATTACAAAAACATACTGCTACACCTACAGCGCAAAGTACACCTACAGCGCAAAACATTAACACCTTAATAGATGGTAGTGCCATTGCTATTCAAGACTTAAAAAATTAAATAGTGGGTCTGGCATTAAAGTATTATGAAAAAAAATTAATTTAAGTTAAGTAATTAATGTCTATTATTAAAAAAAATGTCGAAATTAAAATTTGATCGTGTATATTATGGTAAACATGATACATCTACCATTAACATATTTGGAGCATCTTTTAAACTGGATGAGGATTGTGAGATCCTTGAAATTAATGACACAGAATATAGCTACCAAAAAGCTATTGTAAAGTTGTCTCCTGAAAAAGTAGAGATAATAAAAAAGATTGAGGAAGAGTTAAATAATCATTTAGAAACTAATGGGTTATCTCAAATAACAATTGTGTATGGAAACAGGATTTATCCCAAAAAGAAAAGTTTTTATCCAATAGATCAACTGAAAAGAATTAAACTTAAAGGTGTGTTTGTTAATAATGAAAAAAGACCTTTTCCCCAACTCTGGTTAGAGATTTAGAGTAAAGCTGGAGATGATATTAAAGTGATACAATTATAATTTGATTTAAAATTATAATTGTAATAATAAAAATGGACATTTTAAACATTAAAGAACAATTTTAAAAGACGATAGTATTGATGGGTATGAGCACTTTGAGTATGAACCAATTACAGGTACCAATCTCAACAACTCCGGAGGAGATATCAGGATTAGCATTGAAACCCAAGATCTTTTTACACATCCTAGTGAAAGCTATTTACTTATAGAAGGCCGTTTAACAAAGGCTAATAATACACTTTACGCAAATGCTGACAACGTTTCTCTAACAAAAAACGCCCCGATGCACCTGTTCAAAAATATCAGATATCAACTTTCCGGTCAGGAGATTGAATCTATAGCGCACCCCGGTCAGGCTACTACAATGCTTGGATTGTTAAAATATCCGGATGATTTTTCTAAATCACAGGGGTTAAACCAATTGTGGTATAAGGATACATCGGCCGCAGCAAATGCTCAAAACGTAGGGTGGAATGTAAGAAAATTATACGTTGTTAATAATTCCGATCCAAAGGGAACATTTAGTTTTAGAGTTCCATTAAAACATATATTTGGTTTTTGCAAAGACTATGATAAAGTCTTGTATTGAATGAAGCAAACTCTCACATTGACAAGAAATGATGATGACGATGCAATCTTTAGAGCTAGCGCTGTTGATGCTGGTAAAATTACGTTGGATAAATTATCATGGTATATGCCCCACGTTATGCCAGCGGATAAGGAGAAGATGAGAAAAAAGAAAAATTTCCACTTGGATATAGAATGCTACAATGCGACTCTATTGCGGTTCCTCAGTCAACAACATTTATATGGAGACTTTCCGTTAAATCATCTCCCGAGGTGCCACGTTTTATCATTGTTGGCTTTCAGACTGATAAAAATGGTAACCAAGAAGAAAATCCATCCATATTTGACAACGTAGACGTCAAAAATATTTATGTTATGTTAAATTCCACTAGATATCCTGCGGTTGATTACAATCTTTCATTTGCTAGACAGCAATTTAGTAGAGCGTATGGCGACGCTGCTTTATTTAGATCTAAGTTTTATAACATGGATGATTTGGTATCAAATCCTAACTTTACCCCCTCAGAGTACAAAAACCTTTATCCTTTGTTTTTGTTTGATGTTTCCAAGCAGAGAGAAAGGTTAAAATATTCTGTTACTGATATTCAAATTAAGGCAAATTTTAACGCAAATGTGCCTGCAGACACAGAAGCATATGCTGTTATTATTAGTGATAGGTTAATAAACTTCCAGTCTGATGGAAATAAAATGAATGTGGTGTATTAAGGTTTTTCTTTCTATAAAAAAATGATAAAGATATCAGATTTAAAAAAAAATCTTAGAGATAATAACATAAAATTTTACTCTTACAGGGATAAGAAGAAGTTAGTTGAGTTGGTGAAAGAACATGGTTTGTTCCCTGAGGAGCCATTTAAACAATGTGAAACACCTATATTAGTAAGGAGAAAAGATCCTAAATTTGATAGATTAAAAACTATTATGCATAATCCTAGAAAGGTTAGTTTAGAGGATGTTGAAACTGGGGAAATAAAAACCTTTCCATCAATTCACAAGGCGGGTAAATTTATAGATCATTGTCCTCAAACGATTGTGAACTGGAACGGTAAAGTTTGGGAAAATAAATATAAGATTAATATTCAGTAATTTCATTATGATATAATCATAATGAAATTTGATTTAAGTTTTTTTTTTTTATGTAAATATAAAAAAATGGATAACGAGTTTAGAAGACTCACAGTAAACGTTCAAAAAAATTTAGCTAAGCTTAGACAAATCAGAGGATACTCTAGGCTTAACCGTGCTCAATTGATTGAACTTTTAAGTAATGGGGGACGCCAATATTAGATAGAGATATTGGAAATATAAGGACCCCAGTATTAACCCCAACACCCTTTGTTCCTTTACCTCCTTCACCTGCACCACCACCTACAGTTGTGGTTGAGGATTTATTAAAAAAGTTTAGAAAGAGTAAAAGAAGTTCCTAAAAGTATTTCCCCGGAACTAAATGCTCTTAAAAAGAAAATAAAAAGATTATATAAAAAAGAAAAACAAATACTAGTAGTTTTTGAACTAGGCCCAACTGCTCATGAAGGGCAAGCTAGACAATATATAGCATATGGAATACCTGTTAAAAGCCCAGACCAGTTTTTACAACTTGCACTTCCTGCTGTAATAAATATTTTAAGAAACAATCGTAACACAAAAGTAAAAATGAAAGTTGAATGTTATATGTATAGAGAAAGTGAAGGTCCAGACGAAGTGGTACCTGCTAATTTTTCTTCAAACGTAAATGAGCTAAATTTAAGGGAAACTGATTTATATGAATTATATTATAATATGAGTGGTAGAATTTTAGAAAATATTTCTAGTTTTCAAAGAAACGGTAGCCCATGGGTGTTTCACAGTGTAATAAAATTAGTATTATACATAGCCAGCTATGACCCTTTAAAAGCTTCAGGTTACATACCTTTACCAGATTGGATTACAAACAAAAAAGTGGATATCAATATGAAAAATGAGGATAATAAATGCTTTTTATGGTGTATTTTAAGAGCACTAAACCCTAAAGACAAACATGCAAATAGAGTTGATGAGGTTTTAAAATCAAAGGAAAATAGTTTAAATATGAATAAAATAGAATATCCTGTTACAATCAATGCTATAGATAAGTTTGAAAAACAAAATCCAGGAATCAGTGTTAATGTTTTTGTGTATAAAGAAAATAAAAAAATTAATCGTGTTAGGGCTACCAGAAATTTAAAAAGTAATCATGTAAACCTTCTGTTTATTGATAATGGAAATAAAACGCAGTATGCTCTCATAAAAAATTTTAATGGGTTAATGAGAGAACAAATAAGCGACAATGGTGGTATTGAATATTGTATGTGTTGTTTGAATCATTTTGGTAGTAAAAAGCTTTTAGAAAAGGATATGCGATATTGCGCTGAGCATGAACCTGTTACTTTAAAAATGCCGAAAAAAGGTAGTACAATACAATTTATAAATCATGATAGAAAACTCAAATTCCCTGTTGCAGTATACGCTGATTTTGAAAGTGTATTAGAACCTATAAAAACGTGTCAACCAAGCCAAGAAAATAGTTACACTATACAACGACAAAAGCACGTGCCTTGTAGTTTTTACTACATTATAAAATTTTTGATGATAATGTCACTGCTCCTATAGAAAGAAAATATAATGGAAAAAATGCTGAGGAAATTTTTATAGATATGTTAACAAAGGATATAAAAGAAATTCATCAAAAATATTATCAAAACCCGGTACCAATAAAAATAACAGAACAGGAAGAAGCACAACATAAAAGAGAAACACATTGTTGGATTTGTGGCGAGGGATTTGATCATAAAAAAAATAAAGTAAAAGATCATTGTCATTTTACAGGTAAATATAGAGGTGCCGCACGTACTAAATGTAACCTAAAGGCAAAAATCCCCAACTTTACACCTGTTTACTTTCACAATTTAAGTGGTTATTAAGTGGTTTTATTAAATGTCTTGGTAAAACTAATGGAAACATTGACTGTATTCCAAATAATGAGGAAAAATATATTAGTTTTAGTAAAAATATTTGGGTGGGGAAAAATATATACCATAAAATTAGGTTTCTTGATAGTTTTAAGTTTATGTCTTCGAGTTTGGATAATCTCTCAAGCAATTTGAATGAAGAGCAGATTAAAATTTTATCAAATTTTTTTACGAAAGAACATTTACCATTAGTTAGAAGAAAAGGGTTTTTTTTTTTTTTCTTACGAATACGTAGACTCTTTTGAAAAACTTAACGAAACTCAGTTACCACCTAAAGAAGCATTTTACTCTAGTTTAAACAAAAAACATATTAGTGATGAGGACTATGACCACGCAAAAAATGTTTGGGAAACGTTTGATATGAAAACGTTTAAAGATTATTTAGAGCTTTACAACAAAATAGATGTATTGCTTTTAGCTGATGTTTTTGAAAACTTTAGGGATATTTGCCTTAAATTTTATGAATTAGATCCTTGTTGGTATTATACTGTACCGGGGTTAGCACAAGATGCTATGTTTAAGAAAACAGGAGTGAAACTAGAACTTTTATCAGATCCTTATGCTTTTAATGATTGAAAGAGGTATTAGAGGGGGTATTTCCATGTGTAGCAAAAGATATTCTGCGGCTAATAATAAATATATGGGTGAAGATTATGATGCAAATAAACCTTCAATATATATAATATATGTAGATGCAAACAGTCTTTATCCTTGGGCAATGAGCCAACTTCTTCCTACTCATAACTTTGAATGGATGAATGAAAAAGAATTAGAAGATTGGAAAAGTATTCCCTGTTTTTTAGAGGTTGATTTAGAATATCCTAAAGAGTTGCATGATTTACATAATGACTTTCCTTTAGCACCTGAACGTTTGAAAATAGAAAAGGTAGAAAAACTTATTCCTAATTTGGGTGATAAGAAAAATTATGTTCTACATTATGAGGTTTTAAAAACATATTTAGATTTAGGTTTAAAAATTACAAAAATACACCGTGGAATTAAGTTTAAGGAGTCTTCATATTAAAACTTACATTGATTTAAACGTTGAACCAAGAAAAAATGCTAAAAATAAGTTTGAAGAAGAGTTTTTTAAGTTGATGATGAATTCTGTTTTTGGTAAAACCATGGAAAATTTACGGAATAGAGTAGATATACAATTGGTTAATAATGAAGTTAGTTACCGGTATAAAAAACTTGTTGCAAAACCAAACTACCACCATACTACAATATTCGATGAAAACTTAACTGCCGTTCATATGAGGAAAACTAATATAAAATATAACAAACCTGTTTACTTAGGTATGAGCATATTAGATATTAGTAAAATGCATATGCATAAAACTTATTATAATTACTTTAAAGCAAAGTATGGTGAAAAGGTAAGATTATGTTATACTGATACAGATAGTTTTATTCTTGAGATAGAAACCGATGATTTGTATAAGGATATTGCTCCTGATATAACTACAACGTTTGATACAAGTGGTTACCCTAATGACCATTTTCTAAAAAATAATTGTAATAAAAGAGTAGTTGGAAAGTTTAAAGATGAGTTGGGTGGCAAGATTATGACAGAGTCCGTTGGTTTAGGTGCAAAAATGTACGCTTATAAAACCATAGAAGGAGAGGAACTTAAAAGATGTAAGGGTATAAAAAAAAGTCAGTGGTTAACAGTGAAATAAATTTTGAGAATTACAAAGAATGTTTGCTTACAGGGAAAGACCAGTATAGAACTATGTGTGTACTGAGAAGTCGTGATCATGATATATATACTGAGGAGTTAAACAAGAAAGCGTTAGGTTCTGATGATGATAAGAGGTATATATTGGAGGATAAGATGCACACCTTGGCTTGGGGACTTCATAGGATTGAAAATTAAAATATAACTTTTTTTTATACAAAGTTATATTTTACGTTTTATATCACATTTTGTTTTACACATTGGGCATTTATCTAATGGTTTTATAACATCACAACTATCACATATTGGTATGTGCCCACAATTACAAAAAAAGTATATTTGGTTTTCGTTTTAAACATATTATACATTCTTTTGCAGAAAAGGTTTCAGTTTCATTAATATATGTTGGCTCAGTTGAACTACCCTGTTCATCTGGTTCTTCTTCTTCATCTTCTTCTTCAAAATTATCCCAACTAGGTCCACCATAAGGAGTACCAATATAATAATTACCATTATCCCAAGAATGACTTAGTTCATCTTGTTTTAGAGTAATCCACTTACCTGCTATTCCACCCATAAAGCAAATATTCATGAAAAGTTCACTGTCTATATTTCTTATGTTAAACTTCATTGAAAATTTATTGTACTCATTTAAAATTTTTTGTTCACCAACAGAAACCATAGCTTCTCTGCTTATTGAATCTGAAAACCGACAGTCATGACGTGTAATATAAAAATGTATAAAAACAAATTCAATATCCTTATTTGTTTCTTTTGCTACTTTACTAAGTTCATAATATACAGCAGGTTTTGCTCTAAACATTGCATAACGATAGTTTTTTTCTTTAATAGGTGGAAAGACTACTTCATCTGTAGGTCGGTAACGTTTACCTGAAAATAATAGTTTGTCTTCTAAGGTTTTATCTAATTTTAATATAAAATCAGTACTTATATTATTCAACACAGCCATTTTATATAGTATTTATAATTACTTAACTTTTAAAATCAATTTTTAGTGACGCATTGATATAACGTTATGTCTGGTTCACTGCTCCTTAAGTAGGTTCACTGGTGCATCTGGTTCATTGGTTTGCTCGAAATCAAAAAATTTTCGTGGATGTAAAAAAATTGAAATTACTTTAAAATAATCGTAAAAGAGGTTTTACCCTTATGCTCTAATGCCCTTATGAGTTTTTTACCAAACGCGTAATAACTTAAATGTGTGTTAACCATACACTGGTGAAATGGATTTTATAAGCATACTTGTGGTTATAAAATTATTTTGAGCATGCTTGTGGTTGATGTGATATTTGGACCACAGATATGGTTAATTTGATATTTTGACCACGGATATGGGGGGTGGGCCAGATCGGGCATTTATCTATCTACTATTTATCGTTGTGATTTTGAATTATTTGAAGTTTCGGAGGTTCTTACCACAAACCCGACAAGCCGTTTCCAACTACCACCTACAAAAGTTACAAGCTAGAAGATATTGATTGCGATGGTTCCGAAGCGACTATCTTCGACTGCTCAATTTCCAATTATAAACAGGAAAACAACAAAGATAAAGATATAGGTATAACTTGTTATACCGAAGAAGTGAACAGTGAGTTTACCGTCTGTTTTACTGCTCTCTCTCAGTCTCTCTCTTCCTCTTCTTCTTCTTCTCTCTCTCTCTCTCTCACCGCCTGACGATTACATTTAGACTGGGGGGGGGGGGGGGGGGGAGAAAGGGGGCAGACGAGGTCGTTAAGCCTTTACTAAACGATCACGCGTTTTAATGCTCCTGAGGAAGAAGCCTTTTAAAAACATTGCGGAAAAAGGAGAAATGCTGGTAACCAGCATTTTCTCCTTTTACCAAAATGTTTTCTATCATGTCAAAGACAAATCTTACCATTTGAGCAATATTTGATTTGTCGTCTGCAAATGTTTTCAATTTGGACCAGTCTAAAATTCGTTGTTTGTTAAAGGGTTAATCCTTAGAAGGCAGTATGGGCCAAGGCTTGTACATAATTAAGCCATGCTTTGTGAAAAGGGGGTTTAATGCATCTGCGCAAAGTATCAATTCAGGTCAGTCTGTGCAGGCTGACTTTGGCCGAAACTTTTCGCTATCGGTCAGTTTTCTTTTAGTCAAAGGACCAGTCTGCCTTATGATACAGTTGGTTGTTAGATATAATGGATTTTATGGATCCCTAATTATGTGATGACTTGCTCATATGTAAACATAGGTAGGTTTTCCATAACTTTTCTCCCTTTGATGTGCACCGTCCACAAACAACACATTTCACTTCATTAGACATTCGCGTGTTTTTAAGGAAACGGGTTTTTTTTTTAAAACAACGTGGGAAAGAGTGAAAATGCTGATTACCAGTATTATCTCCTGTTTCCACAATGTTTACCATCCTTCAAATCCCGGCAATACAGCAAGTTTTGATCTGTTGTCTGCGAGTGGTTTCGGTATGGTCACGTCTGTCATTTCATGTGGTGAATAGTTACTCTGCATTTAAGCATTCTACGATTTGTTAACAATGTTTTCTTGTTTTACAGAGAGTGGCTTTCAGAATATAAGAATCGTTAGCGGTGCGGATTCTGAGAGCATGAGCGGTCATATAGAAATATATTACGGTGGTCAATGGACGCGAGTTTGTAAGAAGATAGAAGATAAAGCGCCTGATGTTTTCTGCAACACTGTCAGCAACGGTGCATGGATGTAAGTAAAGTTAAACATTTACCACACAATTCCGAGTTTTAACGACCCAGAGGAAAAGGACTTTGGAAAACATTGTGAGAAAATGTTGGTTACCAGAATTTTCTCCTTTTCCCACTATATTTTCTACCTTATCAAGGCCAAATATCGTCATTAGGGCCACCTTTGATTTGTCGTCTGCAAATGCTTTCATTTTGGACTATCTAAAATTTGATCTTTTGGTAAAGAGATTTACAGCCCTTCACTGCTATCGGCACTATGAATTAACCTTTGCGGACAACATAGATCAGGATCAGACTGCAGAAAAAGTGCGACCTTATCTTTTATCTTCCCGGTCCGTTACATAATTGTAAACTAAAGCAAAAGAACTGCATCGAAATTTGCATTGGAATTGACCAAACAGACAATAGATCGCTTCTCCCACTGATGTCACGTGGTCCGCGAATCAAAGACCTAAGATACATAATATCCTATGCCATTACGGCTTACTAAGCCAGTGGATCTGTGCATGTTACCAGAAAATGTTTTAACAGTGAAATAATTGTTCTAGATAAAACAAGCATAGGAAAAAATGGAGAAAAGCCTGTAACGTCATTTGAAGTTAGGTTTTTGAAGTTACAGGTGTGAAAATTAAATAGAGGATGGTTCATTTTGAAGTGAGCTGTAAAATGCCGCCTTACACCTGTTACGTTTGATAATGTAATACATTCAAATCGTACCCCTTGTCTTAAAATCATTGGTCTGTTATTATAATCTTTTTACCAGGAATCGTTAAACCTCGAAAACAATAGCTGTATTCGTTACCAAATTGCCCCGAGCTTTAAACGGTAACCAACGATTCCTCTATGTTCCACAATGTTTTCTAACCATTCAAAGACGAATTCGAGGTAGGGGGTGGGGGTCGAAACGACCTTGACTTAAGGGTGCATATTTTTTTTTTTTGCGAAGCGATGAGTACACTCTAGCATGGTTCCCTTGAATCTACCTCTTTGTGAATTTGAATATAAAGCGCTTGCAAATTCCATGAGCCACTGCTGGAAAAAATGCACCTCTTTATTCCGGATTATTGTCATGTAATGAGCAAATAATTTATACCAAATTCTATAGGCACTTTATTCATGTTTTTTTTTTATTTAATCCATTGCCACACAATCCCGACTTTTAATGTTCAACCCTAAAAATGAATGCTTTGGAAAACATTGTGAGAGAAGGAGAAAATGCTGGCAACCAAAATGTTTTTCTATCCTGCCAGAGACATAGATCATAATTTTATATGGAAGAGCACTCAGTTTGCTGAAAAGTTAAGTTGTTGTTGTGATCAACATTTACATTGTCATCTGCAGATTCTTTCAATTTAGTCGAGCCTAAAATTTTATTGTTTGATAAGAGATAAATTACTGTGGTATAAACTGTGCTTTGTGATTCTATTTACATGGAAGAGCACTCAGTTTGCTGAAAAGAGTTAAGTTGTTGTTGTGGCGTTATTTAGCAAACCAAAATTCTGCCTGTCTATCGCCGTTTAGTGCCGTTTTCAGCATTATATAAGATCGCAGCATCCGATGCACCTGCCACTGCTTTCCTGTATTTTCCCTTACTAGTACATTTACTTAGCAAAATATTCTTTCCAAGCCAGTGACTGCTTTCCCTCTAAACCATCATTGAAATAATGAGCGGCAGTGAGAGAGGAATGAAACCTGTCCCAATGGCTATTATCAGTCCTGGGAATTTGAGCCAGTAACCCCTTTGTTTGAAGCCCTACAAATAACTGACTGAGCTAGACTCATTGTTTGAACTCTATGAATGAATATTATTATGTTGCATGCATACCACTGTCTGGTATCACTCACTACCATCGGTAGACAGTCTCATTTTCACCTTACAGCTGACAACTTTTGCAGTCATTGTGGCAAGAAGTGCAATAGCTTGTAATATGCGATTTTTCCAAGAGGTATAGTTTTTACATTGGTATGTTAAATAAATAAGCCATACTCTGGCAAAAGGGGGCTTTAATGCATCTACGTGATGCACGATACCACGCAAGTCATCACATGATCATGGGTCCATAAAATCCATTATGTATAACAATCGACTGAATGATGAGGTAAACTGGCCCTTGGACACACAGAAAATTGACTAATAGCAAAAAGTTTCAGCCCAGGTCAGCCAGCGCGGACTGTGCAGGCTGACCTGGGTCGATACTTTTTGAAGATGCATTAAGCCCCTTTCACAGAGCATGGCTCAAATATAACAGACATTCTAATTAGAAAAAAGAAAGGCCTAAATAGTACAGGCTATTTAAGTACGTATCTCTGAAAGTATTGGCCAGTGAAGATCAAGGATCAAACTGCACATCCTATACACAACAAGACGGCCATGATGGACCTATATTGCTCCACTGGCTAATATGTACAAACCATACATACCAAACATTACAACTCTAGGTCTAAAGGCTTCTAACAAGAAGACTGATAAAGTTTCTATATAAAAGCCCACATGAAAATTGTGACCCCAGGGCGAGTCAATTTTTTACCAATGCTTACGATTTCAAGCTATAATTATGAGCTATAATTAATTGAATCATGGTTGAGGTCAACAAGATAGAACCACATACCAAGTAATATAGGACTAGGCTGTATGGTTATAAACAAGATTTTCAGTTTCCTTAATAAACCATGGGGATGGGGGGGGGGGTTTAATTCAATTTGAACAATGGCTAAATTTTGAACAAATTCAGAAGAGATCCACTAAATGAAGCTTTATGCCAAATTTGGTAGCCCTAGGCCTTACAGCTAAGAACAAGAAGATTTTTAAAGATTTTTTACTACTAAAGTCCTTGTAAAACTTGTGACCCCTGGGACAGGGCCAATTTTGACCTAAGGGTTATAATTTGTAGAATCTTAGTAGAGGTCAATTAGGCAAAGTTTCATACCAAATTTAGTAGCCCTAAGTCACATGGTTTAGAACCAGAATATTTTCAAAGTTTTCCCTTTATAAGCCCATGTAAAACTTGTGGGTAGGGGCCAATTTTGGCCCCAGGGCTATAATTTGAAGAATCTAAGTAGAGGTCTATTAGATGGAGCTACATGCAAATTTTGGTAGCCCTAGGCCTTATAATATAGAACCAGAATATTTTCAAAGTTTTCCCTTTATAAGCCTACGTAACTCTTGTGACCCCCCCCCCCCCCCCCCCCCCAGGACGGGGCCAACTTTGGCCCCATGGCTATAAATTGAAGAATCTACGTAAAAGTCCATCAGATGAAATTAAATGCTACTTTTGGTAGCCTTAGGCCATATGGTTTAGAAGGAGAAGATTTTTAAATTTCTAACCCATATAAGCCCATGTAAAACTTGTGACCCCTGGGGTAGGGGCCAATTTTGGCCCCAGGGCTATAATTTGAAGAATCTAAGTAGAGGTCTATTAGATGGAGCTACATGCAAATTTTGGTAGCCCTAGGCCATATAATATAGAACCAGAATATTTTCAAAGTTTTCCCTGTATAAGCCCATGTAAATCTTGTGACCCCTCCCCCACCCAGGATGGGGCCAATTTTGGCCCCATGACTATAAATTGAAGAATCTACTTAAAAGTCCATCAGATGAAATTAAATGCTACTTTTGGTAGCCCTAGGCCATATGGTTTAGAAGGAGAAGATTTTTAAATTTCTAACCCATATAAGCCCATGTAAAACTTGTGACCCCTGGGGCGGGGCCAATTTTGTCCCCAGGGCTATAACAGGCTTACAAGTGGCTCTTCATGAAAAAGTAGGAAAAAAGTAGGAGTCATTTCAAGCAAAAAGTAGGAAAAAACTAGGAATCTTTTGATAAAAAGTAGGAATTTTATGATAAAAAGTAGGAATTTATCAAACTTATCAATCATTTTTTATATAAACTCAATTTAATGCTGCAGAACAGTTCTGAACAATATGTGTTTGAAGAAACACAAAGCTTCCAGATGGCAGCCAGTCATAAATGCATGGCAAACCATAATATCCTAAAAATCTTGAATCATTTCTACCATCATTTGAGTTACAGTAGTATCAAAAACTTGGCTTCAACTTTCTGATAATTTTAAGTGCTAATGTAATTTGACAACAATAGGACCATGGTGTTCCTATATCACCCCACTGCATAATGAATGTGCAATACATGTAACTGACTAAGACAGTCATTTTCTAAACAATAAGAAATCTTTATTGTGATAAAATTTCGTAAAGAAAATAAGCCTAGCCCCCCAAAAAGTCATATCTTTTTCACATACCAGGATTATGTTAATGAATACAAGCAGGTTTAATAAAGTATCATTCATACCAGATATCAATGAACTCTGACAACGAGTTTCTTACAAGAAAATTTCCACCAACAGGGTCAGGAGCTTTTCAAAGTGTTCACCATAAAAGCACACAATACAAGTTATAACTCCTAGGTCTGGGCCATTTCAAACCCAATGTCTATATTAAGTCAAATCCTAGTAGAGGTCCACCACATAAAACTATATAGCAATAAAACAGGCTAAGCTGGATGGTTATGAACAAGAAAGTATTTAAAATTTCAACAATATAAACCCCTGTCAAAAATGGAACCCGGAGGGAGGGGCCAATTTTGACCACAGTACTAAATTTGGAATGAACTTGGCAGTGACTGACGTACAGAAGCTACCTGTCAAATTTGGTAGCCCTAGAAAAAATGGTGAGGAACAAGACAACTTTTTATGTTTTCAATTTATAAGCATTATGTAAAACTTCTGAATCTTGGGCTAGGGCCTATTTTTACCAAAGAGCTACAATTCGAACAATCTTGGTAGAGGCCCTACTAGATGACAACACATGCAAAATATTACAGCCGTAGCTCTCAGATTTAGGAACAAAAACTATTTTCAAAGTTTTCACCATATACACTAGCCTCTGGACCAGAGCAAATCTCAATCAAAGGGCTATAATTTGAACAACCTTGGTAGAAGTAGTAAACTAGATCAGGCTGCATCTTTAAGTTAATAGCCCTATGCCTTATGGGTTAGGAACCAAAAGATTGTCTTATTTTTCAATTTATAAGCCACTGTAAAACTTGTGACTCCCCCCCCCCCCCCCCCCAACATGGCCAATTTTGACCACAGAGCTCTAACTAGGACATGTTTGGTAGAGGTCTGGTAGAGGTCTACTAGATGAAGCAACATCCAAGGTTGGCAGCCCTAGGCTTAATGGTTAGGTACAAGAGGATTTTTAAAGCTTTCCAATGGGGCTAAAGACCAAAGGATTTCAAATGATCAGTTTCAAAGTTCATTACATCTAAACAAATGATAATAAGCCATGCACAAAATTTGTTTTTCATCTGATTGTGGACATTTTTTTAATGGAAACAAAGTCACCAGGATTTAAACAATTTCAAAACCCTAAACTGCATCAGAAGAGTTAGAGTAGTTGCAAGGACAAAAGTATTAAGAGATTAAATAAAGGGCAAAAACCCTCCAAATTTGACTGAATAAAAAAGAAATATGCCCTTCAACACTTGATACTCATCATTCTGTGAAAGTTTGGTGAAAATCACATCATCAAGAGAATTATGGGAGAAACTGACAGGATAGAAGCCATAAGTGATAAACATATGATCTACAGAGCCAGAGAGAAAAGACACTGTTAAAGTTCGATAGACTAATGATACAGAGTTTAGTCAGTTGCATAAACAAAGATAAATTACCGATATATGGTGTAAGGGAATGAAAAACCTAAGAGATCTGTCTGAGGAACTGAATCTTTGTAAGTAGAAAACCAGTTTATGGTCAAAGCTGTAAACAATGGTGGTGTGTCACAGAAATTTATCACTTGATTCTGCCAAGAGTTGGATAGGATGTAATTTGCATACAATTTTATTCTTCCACACATTTGAGTATCCATTTTCTTGTTTAACCTCATCACACACATGGCAAAGGTCAAATATAGTCACAAGTTAGAATGCATGATTATCATGCGATATCCCGAGGGTATCACAGACATATATCAGGAATCTTTGATTAAAAAAACGAAAACGACAACAGTGATTTCTTTCATGGCCTCAAGAAGATGAAATGCATTGTCTATCAGTCATAATCTATGCAACCTTGCAACCCCAAAGGCAATATTTGGCTGAAGATACAAGAATGATTATAGTTTGATAAAACACAGATGAAATGGGCTAAAAAACTGGCTGAAAATGAGTGCAGATGTATCTTCAAATTAAAGGCAGTAACTCATTTAAATATGAGTTAACCAAAAACTGTCTCCTGCAGCACTTGATATCAATCATTCTGTGAAAGTATGGTGAAAATAGCCTAATAATTGTAGTTGTGAGGACAAGACCAGTGGGACCGACAATGTGACTGCTATTTGCCTCCTTACAGGAAGTAAAAAACTCTAGTCACAAGATACAAGGGCAGTGTAACTTTAGGAGGCTCTGAAGTCTTACTGTACAGCTGCTGTCAACCTCTTAGACATGAATGGCCAGTGGCTGAGACACACTTCCCAAAAAGGCGCCATGCAGTTTGCATAAGGTCAACAGTGGCACGTTCAAAGACTCTGCAAGAATCTTATCAGTAGTATATGCCACCTGTCCTTATATCATCTTGCATGTTTCATTCTGCAACATACTTACATATTTTGAAAGATACATTGTTTCATTCTGCAACATACTTACATATTTTGAAAGATACATTCTTTTTCATTTTCATTTTTATTAAAAAAGTAGGAATAGAAGGAATATTTTTGAAAAAAGTCGGAAAAAAGTAGGAACAGGTCAAAAAAGTAGGATAAGTAGGAAAAAGTAGGACTACATGTAAGCCTGCTATAATTTGAAGAAATTAAGTAGAGGTCCATTAAATGAAGCTACATGCCAAATTTAGTAGCCCTAGGCCATATGGTTTAGGACAAGAAGATATTTAAAGTCTTCACTATATAAACCTAAGTAAATCTTGTGACCCCCCCCCCGCCCCCGGGTGGGCCAATTTTGAGCCCAGTGCTAAAATTTGAAGAGTTTGTGCACAGGTCCATTAGATGTAGGTACATGCCAATTTTGGTAACCCACCCTAGGCCTTATGGTTTCAGACAAGAAGATTTTGAAAGATTTTCCATATTTTTCAGTTTTGTTGCCATGGCAACCAGAGTTTTTATAGGAATCAAATTCTTTGAAGAGTTTCTGAAGAGGGCCATGCCAGGATCATTTCTGAGAAGTTTTGTTAAAATCGGATGGGCAGTTTCAGAGAAGATGTTTGAAATAAAAGTTAACACACACATGTAGCACGCACGGACAGACACACAACCCTGAAGCTATAATATGAAGGATTTTTATTGAAGTCCATTAGATGAAGCTACATGCTAAATTTGGTAGCTCTGGGCCATATTGTTTAGAACAAGAAGATACTTAAAATTTTCACTATATAAACCTATGTAAAACTTGTGACCCCCGGGGCAGGGCCAATTTCGACCCCAGAGCTATAATTTGAAGAGTTTTTGTAGAGGTCTATTAGATGAAGGTACATGCCAACTTTGGTAACCCGGCCTAGGCCTTATGGTTTTGGACAAGAAGATTTTTAAAGATTTCCAATATTTTTCAGTTTTGTTGCCATGGCAACCACAGTTTTGATAGGAATCAAATTCTTTGAAGAGTTTTGAAGAGGGTCATGCCAGGATCATTTCTGTAAAGTTTCGTTTAAATCCAACAGGTAGTTCCAGAGAAGATGTTTGAAAAAAAGTTAATGCACAGACGGACAGATGGACGCATGCACGCACGCACGACGGACACAAGGCCATAACATAAGCCCACTGGCCTTCGGTCAGTGGAGCTAAAAACAAACTGAGTTCAGCCTCTAGTGTAACATTAAACCCATGATCTTTTTACTTTGCAGCAAAGATGGTGAATCTGAGGATAGTATTCCATCTGTACCAATGTGGACTGAACATATCAAATGTAAACACGAGGACACACCGCATCCATTCTTCTGTATGAATGAGGGTTGGAGACTTCAAGGGTGCAACAAATATGCATCAGTGTCGTGCAAAACACCGTGAACAGTGTAGTTTTCCCCAGAAAACCCTGATTTGTGCCTCATGTCAATCAACTATTCTAAATTAAATATGTGTTCAAGGATAGCTTCTGACTGACTGAGACACAATTCTCAGCCAGTTTGAGACTATTTTCAGAAATTCATATCATTGTGGAATTTGGTGTTTGCTTGGTTACCTCTTTACCACAGGACAGAATTTTCAACATGTCCAAACCAAAAGCATTTGCAGGCAAATTATATGTTGCTGAAATATCTGGATTTGTCCAGGAAAGGTTAGAAAACATTGTGTCCAAAGGAGAAATTGCTGGTTACCAGCATTTTCTACTTCTCCCACAATGTTTTCCACAGCCTCCTTGTTCTAGGTCGTTAAAACTCGGGCTTGTGTGGTAAAGAGAAGTAAAGTCATGTAGATTTGTGTCTCTTATTGGCCTTGGCACAAAGCACTAACATGATGCTAAGCCCACAAAGTAGACCATTAAGAAACAGTGTGAGCAGTGAATTTCTACTTATACTCAAGAAACTTTCTCTTCCTTCCAGCGGTCTGCTGCGACTGTGTAATACTGACAAGTTTTGTGCATTTAACCCTTTACCACACAGTTCTGACTTTTAATAACTTTGAGGAAGAATATTTTTTAAAACAATGTGGGAAAAGGAGAAAACTAGCATGTTATCCTTTTACCATATTGTTTTCTACCATATCAAAAACAAATTTTGTCACTATTTGGGCCACCCTTGACTTCTGCAAATGCTTTCAATCTGGACCAGTCTAAGATTTTATTGTTTGGTAAAGAGTTAAGTGCACATCCTATATATTGTACGATTATAAATGACCAAGACTAGTGTGAACAATGAAATTATATATGTATACCACTTTGAAATTTTCATTTCATATTTTTGACAGTTTTAATGATCAACAGAATTCTTTAAATTGTTCAAGATATCTTTCTCCTTTCATTCATTTGTACTTGTATCTAATTTCCCATAGTTCTCACTTCAGTTCTGAAGCCAATGGGTTGAATGAATTCATTAATCCTTTACCACACAATCCCGACTTTTAATGACCCTGAAAGAAAAGCCTTTTGAAAACACTGTGGGAAAAAGGGAAAATGCTGGTAACCAGCATTTTCTCCTTTTCCCACAATGTTTTCTGTTCTTTTTAAGAAAATTTCCTGAGATATGCAACATTTATTTTGTTGTCTTCAAATGCTTTCCATTTGGACCAGTCTAAAATTTTGTCATTTGGTACAGAGTTTAACTTCTCTATCCACAGAACGCTTCTCCAAACAATCCTGCATTTCAATCCTTAGAGTGCCAAATAAACCTAATAGACACTTTCAGTCTGAAAAAAAGACCTAAATTGCGGTTTCAAGGTTGCTATTGTTCAGAACGTCTAAGCAAAGCGGACAGTGTAGATCAAAATGCACATTTGTGCAGTCTGATCTTGATCTACACTGCAAAAACAACTACAACTGACCTCTCTGCAAATGCGAGTTTGGCACGCCCACCTTAGTAATGCAGTATTTTGGTCGCTATGTCCGACAAACAAACCAGAAAATGGCGTTGAATACATAGAGAAAGAGAGATTATTTCAGTTTTATTCTAGCTTATGTTTTGCACTAATTAAAGCACCTTAGTGTTTTTCCCAACTGTCTTATCAATTTTAACGGTCTTATCAATTTTAACGAAATCAGTAAAGTAACCAGAAAAGTAAGTTTGAATAATGTCATATTTATGAGAAATCGAAAAATGAAAGTAGCGCAAATATGTTCGCAATTTCGTGTTTGGTCACAGCATTTCAACTAAAAATTATGTTCTGAGTAGATTGCTGTCCATAATTAATAATAGCGGCATAAGATTTTAAGATATTCTGTCAGTATGTAACATGTCAGTTTCGACAGTAAACAATATGAAAAAAAAGGATTTACAATTTAACCCTTTACCACACAATCCCATACTTTAACCTTGAAAGAGGAGACTTTTGAAAACTTTCTCTTTTTCCATAGATGTTTTTCACCCTTTCAAAGACAAATGTCATAACTGAAGCAACATATAATTTGTCAACAGCAAATGTTTTCAAAATAGACGAATCTAATCTTTTGTTGTCTGGTATGGATTTAATTAACACCTCTAACACCTGTTTGATTGGAAATCAATAAGTTTTTTTGTAAGTGATCAATTAAGTGGTTTGTCGTCTTTTTTAACAGATAAGTATTGTAAAAACTTTTAAACTGGGGGTATGTTTGGTCAGGGATTGTAAATTTACATACAATCCCTGGTTTGGTCAAGTGGGGTGATTATAAGGATTATACTGGTTTGGAATGGACGTGCATTTATCAATCATGTTACAAGTGTGGGGAGAACAAACAGTCGTTCGAACCAAGCGAAAGTGCCATTAACAGTCACATGCAATCGACTTTATGAAACAGGAATAAAATATGAATGCTCTCTAAAGTATTATGACATGATGATGTTTGCAATGTCAAATTATTTATGAAACAGGGTGACGAGTGGCTGTCAATAAAATATCCTTCCTCCTGTTGCTTGGTTTGTATACATGTAACGATTGAGACGTTCTCCGAGTAATGGTTTGGAATTTGAAATATGTTCGTTCAGTTAGATTTTAATACAGGTAGTTTAACAATACACTTTGGCATAATCGTTCTTTCTTTCCTCATAGACTGAACAAAAAAAACCCTGTTATTCTGTTTTTTGGTATAGTGGCTGGTTTTTCGGAATCCTGGTTGAATCTACTGGCGACATTTTACATAGATCTAGGTTTTTGGAATGGATAAATTTAGTTTTCTTTTCAGTGTATATAATTTAACAATTACCTTACCACATGATTCTTACATGTAACTTTAATCCATTTTGAAGTAATTATTTTATAATCTAGTCTTTTATGGTTTAAACAAACAGAAAACAATTACATTGTCTGTTAGTTGTAAAGTCTATCACTTTGTCTGACCCTTTTATTTACATGTTGCGCTATACTGCGTTTTGATTGGCTGATATGACCTGTCTATCAAAATTGGCAGAAAGGTCAATCGTGACAGGCATTTTAAGGTTTAACCACCAAGAGGAAGAAGGCTTATGAAAACAAGAGCTTTGCAAACAGCCCACTGTATGCCTGTTTGCCATATTCCAAATGGTCACCATGTTGTGCCATTCATTCTTGTTCTTCATTTTTATGGACAGACAGCACAATGCCATAACATCCACTTTTTCAAAATGGGCATATACAGACTGCTATAAAGTTTTATCAATATTTTCCCATTAGTTACAAAGTTATGGCATGCACAAGATTTATATATACAAAATTAGCATTAAAAAAAAGAAGAAAAATCAAAGAGACATATCCTTGAAACCAAGTAACGAAAGCAACTGTTATAATATGCCATACATCGCCCTGACCTAATACACATTCCTATAATTCCTATAAAACTGCATGAAAGTATCCACACCAGTTACTGAGTTTTGGCAAGTACAAGAATGTTCGGAAAAAAGTAATCTAAGGGGCATAACTTAGAAACTAAGAAGGGGGAACAATCATTCTTGTAAGCATCACGTCCTCCTTGTCCTGACCTAATACATCTTTCTATAAAATTGCATGAAGATATCCCTCCCCAACAGTTACTGAGTTATAGCGTAAAAGGATGTTAAAACAAAAATAATTAAATAGGCATAACTTGGAAACTAAGAAATCAGGAGCCATCATTCTTGTAAGCATCACATCCTCATTGTCCTGACCTAATACACAATCCTATAAAATTTCATGAAGATATCACCAACGGTTACTGAGTTATGGCACATACAAGAATATTTAGAAAAAAAAAAAAAATTCATCAAAGGGGCGTAACTTGGAGAATAAAAAAGGGGTAGTTATCATTCTTGTAAGCATCACATCCTCATTGTCCTGACCCTAATGCATATTTCTGTCGAATTTCATAAAGATATCCCCAATGGTGACTTGGTTATGGTGCATACAAGAATGTTTGGAAATGATCAAAGGGGCATAACTTGTAAACTAAGAAAAGGGGGAGCAATCATTCTTGTATGGTGGTCCTGACCTTAAACATATTTCTATAATTTGCATGAAGATATCCTGAAAGGCAACTGAGTAATGGCACTTACAAGAATGTTTATCGACAAACAGATGGATGTATGGTTCGACAAATGAACATTGCCATGCTGTAATATGTCCACTTTTTTAAAAATGGGCATATACACACTGTTATAAAGTTTCATCAATATTTGCCAGTTAGTTATCAAGTTTTGGAATTCACGATATTTGATATTATTATTATACAAATGCTTTATATCAAAAATCTGAATCTCAATCACTTACAATCAACAAGAATTATAGGAGGTTACATACAAAAACATGTACCCGATTGTCAAAAATGAAAAAAGTATTTCATCTGTTAATCTCCTAACCCTTTACCAAACAATCCCAAGTTTTAACATCTCTGAAGAATGTGTCTTATGAAAACACTGTGAGAAAAGGAGAAAATGCTGGTAAGCAGCATTTTCCCCTTTTCCCCCAGTTTTCTACCCTATACCCCATCATTTCAGTCACACTTAATTTGTGGTCTGCAAATGCTTTGAATTCGGATGTCTAAAATCTTTTCATATGGGAAAGGGTTATTTTATGAAATTTTATAAAATTTTTACAGTTTCTAAATTTTGAATCACTCAGATACACAGTAATTTCTTGCGAATCTCACAGACTTTTCCCATAAAAGACTTCTTTGCCTTCGGTTCAAACCGTATACAGCCAACAAGTCTATGAATAACAACAGCTGATGTTTTGAAAGGTAAATTCAAAGCCTCTCTTGGTGTGAGGGATTGTGGAATGGGGTCTGGGTTGTATTCATACTGGGCAGACCTCCTACATACAGCTGTGAGGTATGCCAGCAAGTTACCTCCATCGAGTAGTATATCCAGTTCCTCAAATAAATAGTGTAACAGCCAGGATCCATTTCTTTTGTTACGAAAGGCTATCCTTCCTAGAAAAAGGCAAAAACACATATTCTTAACTAATAACCAGATATCAAAACTGTGGATATGTCCATATTGAAAGCATGTGCAGACAACTAATCAAATGTGACTTGATAGGTGGCATTTGTCATGGATAGGTCAGGAAACATTCAAGAGAAAAGAAAAAATGCTGGTTACCAGCATTTTCTCCATTGCCCTCAATGTTTTCAAAAGCCTGTTTGTTCCTGGCCATTAAATCAAAGGATATATTTGGTACAGGTTTAACCCTCTGCCACACAATCCAGGGTGTAAACCACCTCAAGGATGACAGCTTTCAAAAACAATGTGAAAAAAGGAGAAAATGCTGGTAAACCCTTTAAAACCAATAACCTCTTGGTATGGAATTTGAAGAACAAACTGTTGAAAACACCATTATAAACATGTTTATAACTTCAATATATGTGAAAATATTCTGGTAAAATAACAAATTTGATCATTAACTGCTTACCACATGACAAAATTTTAGAACTGTCCAAATCCAAAGCATATGAAGACGCCAAATTAAATGAGGCCATAATTGTGGACGTTGTCTTTGTAAGGGTAATGGTGGTTACCAGCATTTTCTCCTTTTCCCACAGTGTTTTCATAGGTCTTCATTCTCAAGGTCGTTCAAAGTTGGTATTCTGTGGTAAAGGGTTAGGAGCAATTTCTCTTGTTTTCTGTTATGTATACTAAGATGTCTAATGAATGACATCATCAAATACTTTTACCTATACCTTTCCTATAGTAGTGAGGACCATTGCGGCGCTACCAAAGAGGTGACAGACGGGGCCCATATTCACCAACCGTTCTAAAGAATATTCTTTGTCTTATTCTCCAAGATGTTCAGAATTTAAAAGTAACACAAAATCTGATTGGCTAAACCATTTGGTTAAGCCAATCAGAAGTTGTGTTACTTTCAGATTTTGAAAATACTGGAGAATAAGACAAAGAATGTTCTAAGAATGGGAGGGGAATATGGGCCCAGATTCCTCCAGTCCTCACAACTCTTTGTTTTTCTGATTGCTTCGTTCATCTCAAGACTTAATGTTATCATTCCAACGTTTCTTCTGTATGCCCTTGATCTTGAACCTTGCATGGTGCCTAGTAGATAGGTCTTGGCCAGTCCTGTGAATCAAGTCACATGGCCATACCATTTGAGTTTTCTTCGTTTTACAGTAGCCAGAAGGTCTTCATAAGGTTCAATTGCAGTTCTTATTCAGGCTTTTACTTCATCATTTGTGGTGTAGTCTATGTAGGTAAAACCCAATAATTTTGGTAAACACCTCATCTCCATAACTTTGATTTTCCGCTTTGATATTCTTGCTGTTAATGTCAATGATTTGCAGGCATACAAAAATATCAAAATGACCAAGGACCTCATTGGTCTGATATTTTATTCGAGGGAAATGTTTTTGTCTATATGATTTTAAGTTTGGTCAACATAATTAAGCTTACAAAAAAAAACAACTTAAAATATGCCTATCCATCATTACGCATATGATAGTTTCGATTGACATTTTCAAAGCTGTATACACTTATAAATCTAACAAAGTAGACTATATGTTTTATGCATTCTGGTCTTAATCTTCACTCTTTGCAAGAGTAACATTTGGTGGTGCTTGGCACATTAGAGTTTACCAAATAATTGCATGTTTTAACAACCCTGAACAAGAAGGCTTTTGAAAACAGTAAGGGGAAAAGGAAGAAAATTCTGGCAACCAGTATTTTCTCCTTTTCCCACAATACTTCTACTACTTCAAATAACAAATCCATTCCTTAGAACTACAATTAAATACTTTTTCAGCGAGTGCTTTCAATAAAGATAAGTCCAAAATTTTGTCATCTGGTACAGGGCTTTCACTATTACAGAACATCAAAAATTGCTATGTTTTTATTTTACTCTTTATCAGATGAAAAAACTGTAGAGTCATCAAAGTTAAAAGTTCGTCTCAGTGACCTACTTTTTGACCCTATGTGACTCAATTTGATACACTTTTACCATCTAAAAAAATGGCATACTCTCTTTATCTGAAATTTTGATAAACTAGCTTTTTACTTGAAAATGGCTGTCAGATGAAATATTTAAAAAAGAATGTTTAAAGTCATCAGTGGTATATAGAATCTGGCATAAGTTGGTGTTTCAGATGAAATTTTATTACACGAGTCTACTAAAAATGTTTTTAAGTGAGCCTTTGGTGAGCTTAATAACAATTTTTGTGGACCAGTTTAATAAAATTTTACCTCAAAAGCCAACAAATGTTAGATTCTTTTATCACATAACTGTATCTCAAGAATTTTAGTTCATGATGTCTTAAAACATAGGCCAATATGTGTGTGTGCACTGAAATTAACATAAAACCCATTGGTTTCTTTGACAGGTGTGTACATCACAGACAAAAAATAGTTCCAAAGAAACTTGCATATAACAGTTTTGTTTTACATCTACAAATACTAAAATTTGCAGCTTTGTCATGATCATCAGTTTTGAAATTTAATTCCAATTAGGAATCTTGATGAGGTGTATAATTACAGCACATTGACCAAATATGGCACCATTTTCTTATCTGACACATGTGTAAGAAAAGAAAATTCGTAATGGCTGTCTTACATTGAAAACAAGGGGAGTTATGTGATATACAGAGGATCTTACATGAGAGTTCATGTATTACCATTTTTATCAAACCAGTTAATTAAAATTATATGATGAAGCCTTGATAAGCGTCATCTACATTTAAGTCAACAACTTTGATAAAAATCATAATACTTAAAATGAAGGTGATATTCTATTCATTACATAACACAAATGACAGACAAATAAGTATCCTGCATCATCCCTTTTAGTCTATGTACCATTCACAGATCCATGTTTACAAATGTAGTTTGGTTTGAAAGGTGCACATACGCAAGAAGATATCTCTGTGAGAATTACATCCAAAGTAGAATTGAAACAGTTTATAGTGGGATTAATTCGAAATATTTCCACTATTTTGTTGACTTTAAACAACTTATGCTTCATTTCTTGTTGCTATCAAACATGAAGATTGAAACATTTTCTGCACATGGCAAAGTAGTAAAAATTCAGGCACATGCAGTGGCTTGTTTTGCAGGCTTCACATGCTCATAACTACAAAACTAACCAGAACCAGGACCCAAATAACCAGGACCAAAAAAACAATAACATACTCGGGTATTATCGAAAATAAGTCATGGCTTTAATACACAGCTGGAGGAAGTTTTATGTGATAAATTTATGGTATACATATAGTTGAATTTCCTATAGAATTATTCTGTATTATATATGTGTAGTAAAAATATCAAAAGTAGTAATGTCTGGTAAAGAGTTTATTCACAAAAAAAAAACACACACACACACACAGAGCACAGAGAATGAAACTGCACAGTTTGTCAGAGAAATATTATGTGAAAATACTAAAAAGCATTTTTTAGACTTCGAGTTACAATGGAAATTGCTTATGCAGGTTCGGGTGCAAGTTTTGAAACCACAGCCCCATTAAGGTGTTTGAATGCTTGGGGCACAGACGAACATCTTTTGATAACCTATGCACAACAAGTGCTGTAGCTTTTGTCACTATGTAATTAGCAGGATCGACGATCTCTTCATTCAAAGGTCTTGGTAGGAAATCATGATTGGCCATGTCCGAACATACTTTTGTCAAGTATGGTAAAAGGCGAAAATTTCGAAGCAGGAAAGAAAAGTTTTCACTCATGAAGTGTAGCATCCATGATCCCATTTTACGACTGCTGAAGGCGATTCTTCCTAAAAGGTAAATGAGTAAGCCTGATTGGATAGTATTCCTCAATTCTAAACCATTTTTTCAAAAAAACATGTAGTAGTAATATTCAAAATACACATCATCTGTCTTTAGAATAAAGTTATACTAATATAAACTATCAAATTATAGTTTCCATAACTAGCCATGATTTTGACCACTATTTAGTTTGTAGAAAATGCCTATCGAAAATATGTGTCCTTAATTTAAGATGGGCATATAAAAGGTAAAATACATGTTAGCAAAAACAGTGAATACTCATTTAAAAATGAGCCATGCTCTGTGTAAAGCAGGCTTAATGCATCTGCAAAAAGTATCAACCCCAGTCAGCCTACAGTCTGCGCAGGCTGAGCTGGGTCGAAACTTTTTGCTTTTGGTCAATTTTCTGCATATCCATGAACCAGTGTGCCTTATGATACAGTTGGTTGTTAGCGAAAATGGATTTTATGGATCCACAATTATGTGAAGACTTGCATTGTCTCGTGGATCATGGAAATGCATTAAGCCCCCTTTTACCACAGCATGGCTCAAATGCATGTGAATTTATGTACTTGGATGGGATAATCACTTTTTAAGTTTTTTCTAAGAAATAAAAATCACAATGTATACCAATAAATCTGGTACAAGAAAGCTGATATCAAATGCCATAAATATAAAACAAGAAGTTAAATACAATAAAAACTAAGGTCAAAAATCTTACCAAGAACCTCTGTGTAACAGATTGAATAAAATTGAAAAAGAATAGTAAATAATATGTTGAGCATAGCCCACACCATTTAACCTGACCCAGGTCAACATCATTTACATAAATTAAAGTTCTATTTTTACCCTCGGCATTGCACAGGGCTGCCTTCGGCGTATGTCCCAAATGGTCATGGAAATATTTTGTATGATATGTGCAAATTAAATTGCTTATCTATGTATATAAGTACCTGACAAAGAACTAGCTCAAGTCTTCCGCAGCTTCAGCGAATGCGAATTAAACTTCCCGAATAACTGTCTATTTATATGCCCACTTATATATTCAGTATAAAGGTCAGGATCAGGTTAAATGAAGTAGGCAATATGTATGACTATACATTATATACTTTCCATGAAGACAATGATGCTTGAATGAAAAATTTATTTTTCCTATTTTCTCTTTAAAGGTGGTTGCAATCGGTAGGAACTGTGATATCAAGCATTATTTCGATACATCTTATGTATATGTCATTCAACTTTATACCGGTATTTGTATGTATACGTCATTCAACTTCATATTCTAGGCATATTATACTGATGCAATGTTCTGCCAAGTAAAGACTTCTTGGACATCATCCCACTGAATCAGAAAAACAGTCCCATCATACTGTATACGTGGAATGGATATATACGCGTGTCGAAAAATTTGCAAATTACCGATTACGGACATTTTGCGTATGGAAATGTTTGCCAATTCAAGACACTAGTTATTTGTTGGTATATTTGTGGTAAAAAGAGACAAAGAGAAAAAATTCCATTTATACAGTAATGCACGAAAGCGGGACTGTATCAAAGGCTGGACTGTATCACTTCACAATTTACCACACAATCTAGAGTTTTAACAGCCTGAGGAAGAAGCCTTGTGAAATCATTGTGGGAAAAAGGAGAAAATGCTGGTAACCAGATTGTCTTTTACTCATTCAAAGGTTAAAATCATCATATTGGCCATATTTATGGTAATCTGTAGTCTGCAAATACTTATGATTTGGACAAGTCTAAAACTTGGTTGTTTGTTAAAGAGTTAACCCTTTCCCAAACGACAAATTCTGGACTGGTCCCAATTGAAAGAGTTTGCAGACGACAATTTTCAATTTGATGAAAATGGCAGAAAGTTATCAAAAAGGGTAGAAAACACCGTGAGAAAAGGAGAAATTGCTCGTTAGAGCAATTTCTCCTTTTCCCACAGTGTTTTCAAAGGCTTGTACTGCAGACACGTGAAAACCAGGGCTTGTTTGGGAAAGGGTTAAGCTTTGAGAATTAGTATTGAGTGCAACAAATTTTTTCTCACTTGTTTTGAAAACATTACCTATTTTTACGATTTTGTGAGACAGTAACCAGCTCTCTAAGTTATTCTTGGCAAAACACTGTGATGTATTCCTTTAACTCATTATCCCTTACCCAAAACTTAATAATCTTGCATCAAAAAAAAAAAAAAAAAAAAAAACAATCTGGCATAAGTAAAAACTGCTTTCAAGAGCATTTTCATCTTCTGTCACATTATTATTATATAGTACATGTATGCCATTCCTAAACTCAAACAGAATCAACATAAATACTTAATTTTTAAATAACTACTCTACTTTAACCCTTTCTCAAACAACAAATTTTTGACACCTCCAAATTGAGAGCATCTGCAGGCGACAAATATCAAAGTGGTACAAATGAACTTCAGTTCTTTGAAAGGATAGAAAACATTGTGGGAAAAGGAGAAAATGCTGGTTACCAGCATTTTCTCCTTTTCCCACAATGTTTTCAAAAGGCCTCTTCTCCTGGGTTGTGAAAACCCGGGATTGTGTGGTAAAGGGTTAAAATTCTTGTAGGCACTGCTGACATCAGCTCACCTCAAACCCTACCCAACATCATGTGTTATTTCCATTCTTGGTGCTACATCTAAGTCAATCAACATTCAAAGATACTAAGATTGGGTGAGAATATTTCACTTCATGAACTTCCTGTTGTCTTAAACTATCAGCACCACAGAAGTTGTATTTTAGACAATGTAGATCAAGATCAGATAGCCTGTGGAACATAGT
The DNA here is from genome assembly GCA_945859785.2 of Tridacna gigas. Taxonomy (NCBI): domain Eukaryota; kingdom Metazoa; phylum Mollusca; class Bivalvia; order Cardiida; family Cardiidae; genus Tridacna; species Tridacna gigas. The sequence continues at coordinate 29,104,762 of OX244030.2, forward strand.
GTATATCAGGATCAGACTGCACTGATCTTGGATCTACCCTCTCTGCTGTTTTGTGAAATACGCTAGCAAAATACACTTGAAATTGTATGTTTGGTCTAGGTTCCTGATGAATAAAGTTCATTACATTTCTTCAGCACTTCACAAATTAACTTTCTATCAGGTGACAAAAATTACCAACTCATGTTGGCACTAAAGTCTTGTAATTAAAAGGACTGAAAACACTAGTACTTAAGCACACCTTTTCAGAGAATGTGTTTACCCATTCAAAAATAAGTCCCATCATTTTAGTAGCCACATTTATCATATGAACACAGTATGGACAAGTCGAAAATTTTGCCCTCTTGTAAAGAATTACAAAAATTCTTACCTGGCATGACAGGATAGACCACCAGGCAATCGTTAGGGCACGTAATTGGGGTAACCTCAACAGGAGGTTCTGGAATGATGCCAGAATCACCAGCTCCACCTGAATCTGCCTCATCCTCCTCTGGTTGAATACTTTCAGGAATTTCATGCAGTTCATCGCCATCAGGGTCTGAAAAACAGATTGAGCGTCATTTTTGTTTTTCTTCTCGCTTAACCACTGGCAGATGAAATTTCATGACCTGCGGTAAACCTCTTTTAACTCTTTAACCAAACAACAAAATCTGAAACTACATGTAGTCTAAATTGAAAGTACTTTCAGACAACAACATAATTGTGGCTTAAATGACAAAAATAACACTAAATGAGTAGAAAGCATTGATGGGGGAAAAGGAGAAAATGCTGTGCTAATTACAAGCATTTTTCACTCCTTTTCCCATGATGTTTTCAAAAGCCTTTTTCCGCAGGGTCTTTAACTCTTTACCTCACAATCCCGAGTTTTAACGACCCCAAAGGAAGAGAACTTGTGAAAAAATTGTTGGAAAAGGAGAAAATGCTGGTAACCAGCATTTTCTTCTTTTCCCACAACGTTTTCTAGACTTTCAAAGAAAAATTCCCTAAGTTTTGCAACATTTATTTTGTCATCTGCAAATGCTTTTGATTTGGACCAGTCTAAATTTTTGTCGTTTGGTAAACAGTTAAAGCACAGGATTGTTAGGAAAAGGGTTAATATAACTGCTAAAAACTTCTCTTGTAGCCAAAAAACTTCACATGCATTAATTTTATGTTTCAATTCTTTAACACACAACAAACTTTATTATGCTGCTCCAAATTTGCAGACAGAAAATTAAAGATGGCTCAAATGATGGAATCTGTCTTTGGGGGATAAAAAAGATTGTGGGAAGAGGAGAAAATGCTGATACCATTTTCTCCTTACCCCACAATGTTTTCAAAATTCTTCTTTCCTAGAATCATAAAACAATGGGTTGTTTATTTAGGGATTAAACAAAGTGGACATTTTCAGTTACGAAAAAAGACTCAGTTTTTCCAATTTCTAAAATCCCATTCCACTGAGTGGCGATTCCACTACGCTTCGAAATTTTGGTCAAAACACCATGGATTGTAGCAGATACTGCAACAGTGCAGTAGAAACACCTTGATCGTAGAAGTGAATCTTTTCCTCAATGCCATTTCACAGCGATTGTTTTGACCTTGCTCAAAATTTACATAGTGGGATCACCGTGGACTCGAAGCATCACCAAATGTAGTAAAAGCATAGCAAGAAATTCACGAACCCAGCAATATCATAGCCGCAGCACGAGTAATGTAGGGCAAGCGCAGCACATCGTAATAAAAGTATCAAGATATTTGTCCAACTTCTGGCCAGGTTCAAGTGCTCTCCTGAAGTTGTTTTCACTTTTCTGGATGCTAAGATGAACTCTATGCAAGATCTCATCAAACAGGCTTCATTCTCATTTAGTTTAAAAATGAATTGCTGTCTTCCATTCTGAGTTCTCTCGGAAGTCGGTCATAATGACCAAATTGGAGCCTTCGCCCTACAGACAACCATGGCAGACTCAAAACCCTTTGTCCCTTCTCTGTTTGGCTTTTCTCTCAACAACCAACCAATCTCTTGTTCATAATCGCAAGTTGGAGCAAAGCTACTGGGACAATTTGATCCATTAACTTGGAAGGCTGATAGTCACTTGCTGCCAAGGCAATTAAACTACTGATTTTATAAGAAAAGTTCCAAAACACAGCAGAAGCGCAGCTCCTGCACCTAAGTCATAGCATGGTCACAGCAGCAACGTAGTAAGTCTAGATTAGACATACCATGAAATCTTAGTGGCAGCACAGAAGAAGTGTCTTGGAGAGACCTCAAGTGCCGTAGAGGTGAACAACAGCATGACAGGATCATGACCAGTGCAACGAGATTGTTACTGAAGCATACTATAAGCATACTTGAAATGCATTAGTCCCAAAATTTTGCACATATCAGCACTTCTGCAGCAACTGGAAGTGGAATCGCAGTCCAGTAGAATGGGGGTTTAACTTTAGGAGTCAGAAAATTTAATACAATATATGAGTCATGCTCTGTGAAAAAAGGGCTTAATACATCTGCAAAAAGTATTGACCCAGGTTCGAAACTTTTTTGCTTTTTGTAAATTTTCTGCATGTCCAAGGACCAGTCTGCCTTATTCAGCCACTTGTTCCACAAAATGGATTTAACCCTTTACCACACAATCCCGACTTTTAATGACCCTGTGAAAGAAGCCTTTTGAAAATATTGTGGGAAAAGGAGAAAATGCTGGTAACCAGCATTTTCTCCTTTTCCTACAATGTTTTCTACCCTTACCAAGACAAATTTCAATTTTTCAGTCACATTTATTTTGTCGTCCGCAAATGCTTTCAAGTTGGGCTGGTCTAAAATTTTGTCGTTTGGTAAAGAGTTAATGGATACATAATCATGTAATGACTTGCTTAGAATAATGCATTATGGAGGTGCAATAAACCCTCTTTTGCCTGAGCATCCCTCATGTATTATGTAGATCAAGTAGCAGATGGTAAGTTTTGTGAAGTCTAATCTTGATCTGCACTGCTTAAACAATTAAAATAATGACTTGCATTGTATGGGTTAAAAATAACACTACTGAGTCTTTACCAAATGAAAAAAATTTTAGACTTGACCAAATTGAAAGCACTTACAGACATCAAATTCAGTTTGGCTACAATGATGGGATCACCTCTAAAAGGAGAGAAAACATTGCGGGAAAAGAGGAAAATGCTGGTTACCAGCATTTTCTTCTATTTCCACAATGTTTTCAAGAGTCTTCTAACTCATGGTCATCAACACATGAAACTGTTTGGTACAGGGTAAAGCCAGAAAAGACTGAAAAGAACCGCCTCTCGTACCTTCAATCCAGTCTTTGTAAATATCCACCACTTTTCGAATCTCTTGAATTTCATCCACATCATCCAGATGTTCTATCCCAGAGTTCCCAAGTACTAATCGAGATAAAGACTGGTTAGCAGAATCCATTTCACTACCTTGTTCAGCCTCAGTATTACCCTTACTCTGTTGCAAGCTTATGTTATCGGCGGAGTCTTGACTCCCTGAGTCCCCCTGTCCAGACTCTCTGCTTCGCTGGCGTATCAATGTCATCAAGCCACCAAAGTCATAACGGTGTTGTGACTGTGTATGTCTTGATCTGCATGCCTGTTTAAATAGAAGAAAATTTTCTAGGTAAATCAATCACTTCCTCACAGCAATGCTGTATTTGGGAAATTCCAATTGAAAGTCAAATCCTGCAGGAGACATAAGTTAAGGGGTATTTGAGCATCAACCTCTCACATCAAAGTCCTGGGTTTGAATCTCTTAACCAAGGAAGTCAACCTTTGGAACTTCTTACCTCATAGCCCTAGTACCAGTTTGGAAAATCATTGTAACAGACTGATGTAAGTTGGTGATCAAACTTGTTTCACAATGTATGTAAAAACTTTCAGTTTAAATCGAAGTCACTTAACCCCATATCAAGCAATCCTGTGTTTGGACGACTCTGAGAGGAAAAACAGACTTTTGAAAACATTGTGCACAAGGAGAAAATGCCAGTAACCAGCATTTCCTTCTTTTCCTGCAATGTTTTCTTTTACCTCCGAAAGTCAAATTTCATGTTTGAGTCATATTTTTGAGAACAGGGGGTCACTAGTCCAATCCCCAGCTTGTCCAATTTCTTTCTAAAGATTGATGATAGACATTGCATCAGGATTCATTCTTCTCTCACAGCTGAGCACTGTTTTGACAATGGTTATGTGGAAAAGCACCCAGTGGCTTGGAAAGAATATTCTACATAGTACTGATAAAAGAAACTCCAGGAAAGCATGGATAGGTGCACTGGCCGCCACAATATAACTGGAATAATGTTGAAAATGACATTAAACAATAAATACCATACAATCGATCAATCAGTTTGAGTCATATTTAACTCTGTACCAAACCACATAATTTTGGACTTTTTTAATTTCAAAGCAGCTGGAGACAACAAATCAAATACGGCTCAAATGGTGTTTACAAGTTAATTTGAAAAGAGTAGAAATCATTGCGAGAAAAGGAGAAAATGCAGGTCATTAGCATTTTCATCTTTTCCCTAAATCTTTTTGAAAAGCCTCTTCCTCAAATTAATAACAAGAGGGCCATGATGGCCCTAAAGTCGCTCACCTGAGTCTAGCACTTTTCAAAATTCAAGGGCAAATAACTCGGGACATACTACCCCAATCCCGCTCAAAAGGAACTCATCTGACATCTTATTGTCATATATATTCTGTTAAAATATGATTAGGTTTGGTGTACATTAAGTTAAAATGTGATTAGGTTTGAAGAAAAAATGAAGGAGCTAGAGTCTAAATGAAGTCAAATTCAGCAACTTTTCAAAATTCAAAGGAAAATAACTCTGGACATACTACTCCAATCACGCTCAAAAGGAACTCATCTGACATCTTATTGTCAAATAACGGTATATTCTGTTAAAATATGATTAGGTTTGGTGAAAAAGTAAAGGAGCTTAAGTGTAAACACAGCAAATTTAAGCTATTTTTCAAATAATTCTGGACATACAGGAAAATCAAGGATTCCACAACATAGGGTAAACTTCCATCCAATGTCCATAGTTCAAGGTATTTTGGTAGATGTCTACTAGACGATGCTAAATCCAAAATATGACAGTTCTAGCCCTTACGGTTCAGGACAAGATGGATTTTTAAGATTTCCTGCTTTATCTCTTTGAAAAATCCTGAACCCCACAACAGAGGGCCAATTTCATCCCTGGACCAAAATTTGTAGCATTTTGCTACAGATCCACTAGACAAAGCTACAACCCAAATATAAAAGCTTTAGCCTTTACAGTTTGGGACAAAAAGATTTTTAAAAAATTTCCTTCATTACCACTATGTAAAATCTGGGAACCCACAACATAGGGCTCATTATGACACTATGATTATAATTTGAAGTCTTTGAGAAGGGGTCCACCAGACAATGCTACATGCCATATATGAGAGCTCTAGCCCTTAAGGTTCAGGACAAGAAGATTTATAAAGATTTCCTTCTTTATCTCTATGAAAATTCGTGACCCCAAAACAAAGGGCCAATTTCCACACAAGGGCCATCATTTGAAGTATTTTGGTAGAGGTCCACTAGATGATGCTACATGCCAAATATGAAAGCTGTAGCCCTGAGGATTTAGGACAAGAAGATTTTTAAAGATTTCCTTCTTTATCTCTATGTGAAATCCGAGACCCCACAACATAGGGCCAATTTCCACACCAGGGCCATAATTTGAAGTATTTTGGTAGAGGGTCATTAGATGATGCTACATGCCATATATGAAAGCTCTAGCCCTTTTAGTTTGGGACAAGACGATTTTTAAAGTTTTTTCTTTCGGTAGCCATGGCATCCACAGTTCTTCATGGAATTCAAATCTTTTAAGTATTCTGAAAGTGCATCACCTAAGGATCATTTCTGTGAAGTTTCATTGAAATCTGTTCGCCGGTTTCAGAGAAGAAGATTTTTTATGAGAGCTCTAGCCCTTAAGGTTCAGGACAAGATTTCTAAAGATTTCCTTCTTTATCTCTATGTAAAGTCCGTGACCCCAAAACAAAGGGCCAATTTCCACACAAGGGCCATCATTTGAAGTATTTTGGTAGAGGTCCACTTGATGATGCTACATGCCAAATATGAAGGCTGTAGCCCTGAGGATTTAGGACAAGAAGATTTTTAAAGATTCCCTTCTTTATCTCTATGTGAAATCCGAGACCCCACAACATAGGGCCAATTTCCACACCAGGGCCATAATTTGAAGTATTTTGGTAGAGGGTCACTAGATGATGCTACATGCCATACATGAAAGCTCTAGCCCTTACGGTTTGGGACAAGACGATTTTTAAAGTTTTTTCTTTCGGTTGCATGGCAACCACAGTTCTTTATGGAATTCAAATCTTTGAAGTATTCTGAAAGTGCATCACCTAAGGATCATTTCTGTGAAGTTTCATTGAAATCTGTTGACCGGTTTCAGAGGAGAAGATTTTTTATGTAATTGTTCACGGACGGACATACAGACAGACGGAGGCCAGACGATGATCAATCACAATAGCTCACCCTGAGCACTACATGCTCAGGTGAGCTAAAAATTGGCTATTGCTTGGTCCAGGATTAACCAATAAACTGCACTTTAAAGTTTCTGGACAGGTAAAGAGTACATAAATTTTCTTACAATATTAATAATCAGCCATTACCAAATTAAAAAATTTTTACCCCCCTCACTTCTGCTAGCAACCAAATAACCAAAAATAGTTTGAACCCTTAAAATCTGTAAGGTAAATTTTACCTGGATGAAGAAAAGTTTTGGCTTATCAGCAAGATTGTGGCATTTTTTGTTACTAAACATACTCAAGATTTCATCCACTATGATTGGCTCACAATCATATCCATAAATACAGTTTTTCCATGTAATAAAACCTTGTTTTCGGTCTTTATCCTCTGCCTCCTCCCCATGTGTACTGAATACACATGCAAAACAGTCCGAGTCCATGTTGTATTTACTATCAGCAGCTGGAACAAAAATCATTGTGAAATCTTTAACCTTTTTCCAAATAATCCTACACATTAACAATCCTGGGAATGAAGCCTTTTGAAAACATTGTGAGAAAAGGAGAAAATGTTGGTAACCAGCATTTTCTCCTTTTCCCACAATGTTTTCTCACTGTGCATAGACAAATACCATCATTTGAACTACATTTGAATTGACATCTCTATCTGGCAAAAGGGGGCTTAATGCAACTTTGTGATGCATAATATCAAGCAAGTCATCACACAATTATGGATCCATAATAGTTGCTTTTTTTTAACAACCGACTTAATCATGAGTACAGTGGTCCTTAGACACACTGAAAATAGACCATTAGCGAAAATTTTTGGCCCAGGTCAACACTTTTCGCAGGTGCAATAAGCCCCCTTTTCACATAGCATGGCTCACATATTTTGTTGTCTGGTAAAGAGTTACCTTCAATCAATCTTTCCTATCTTTTCACCTATTAGATTATAGAGATTCATTTTTATGGTTTTGCACAAGACAACTTCTTCACCCATTGATTTACAAGTTTGTATCGTATAGTGTTCAATGGTGTATAATGCCGTTTTCGAAATTACTTCTGTTACATATACATTGCTGCAGCCAGTGCACCTATCCATGCTTTCCTAGAGTTTCTTTGAAAAATATGTTGCTTAATGTTCTTCCTTAACGACTGACGTCTTTTCTGCATGATGTACATCGATCATCTTAACAATGATCAGCAGTAAGGCAGGCATGAATCCCGTCACAATGACTGTCATCAGTCCTAGGAAAGAAATCAGCCAAGCTGGGAATTTAACCCTCTGGCCCCTGGTTTCAAGCCCTGTAAGTAACCGAATGAGTTACTGTGCAATGCTGTCGGGGGCCAACCAGCTATAGCCAGACCACTTTTTCGGCCAAATATTGTATTGGCTATACCCTTTTTTTTTTTCATTTTTCCTTCTTTGCTTTTTCTTGAAATAGATGCAGTGATTAAAGGTCAATTGATAAGTGATAATTGAAGCATGACATGTTCAGTTCAGTAATGCGTCTACTGAAGGGTGTTAAATATTTAGCCATGCTTTTGTTATGAAACTTGACATGATTATGAAACTGACACCTGATTTAACAACAATAATCATCATAAAGAATTAAAGTATGAAGTGAGGGTGCATTAAAGTGTGGTTTTGTCTTTTTAATAATGTCACAATGAGACCGCTTTCAAGGGGTTTTTGATCACTCAGAAAACATAAAACAATGACATATTTCACAGCTTAATGTTGAAAAAATAACAGTACTATTCATATTCTGATTTCACCCAAAAACTTGAAATAATTGTTTTCGATGGCCGTTCCATGGCCGTACCACTTTTAGCAAGCTGATGACAGCCCTGCCCTGTTACCTGGGCCAAAACTTTTATCTATACAATGTGGCTCAGATTATGGTAATTGTCCTTGGAAGTGTAGAAAACATCATAGGAAGAGAGGAAAATGCTTGTCATCAGTACTTTCCTCTTTTCCAACAATGTTTTCAAAAGCCTTCTTCCTTAAGAGTTATTTTTACCCACTTTGGTTAACCAATAATGCAATACACAGCCAGACAAAAGCTATTCATAGTAAAATATCAACGGTGTGATTATACTTGGCCAGCAGACAATTTGGCCTTAGACAAATTGGCCAGGAAGTTTTGGCCTGAAAAAATTTACAGGTAGAACAATTTGACCAGACAAATGTGGTGGCTTGTTAAAATGGAAAATTTAATTCTTTCAGATTTATTTCCAGTAAATCTATACAAGCTTTTATCACTGTAAATTTGTTTGAAACTCACTGTATGGACATAATTGTGTATTAGCTAATTCATTTGAGCCATGTTTGGTGAAAAGGGGGCTTAATGCATCTGCAAAAAAGTATCGACTCAGGTCAGCCAGCGCAGTCCGCGCAGGCTGACCTGGGCCATGACTTTTCACTATGAGTCAGTATTCTGTATGTCAAAGAGCCATTCTACCTTATGACACAGTCTGTTCTTAGACATAATGATTTTTATGGATCCCCAACTATGTGATGTCTTGCTTGGTGTGATGCATCACAGAGATGCATCAAGCCCCCTTTTGCCAGAGCATAGCTCATTTGTTGATCAGCCTCAAATTCTTATTTTCCAAACTGCCTTTCCTCATAAATGAAGCAAACTGTTCTCATCCCTTTCCCAATATTAATATCTAATTTGATAACTAACCACTTAATTGCTTGATAGAATTCAAGGATTAAAGTTTCTTAGGTATATTGTTTGTTACACAACAACTGATTCATTTATGTTTGATGAAAGACTATATGAGTGAAAAAAAAAAGAAGAAAAAATTGTATGAAAATATGTTGGAAATATTGTTTTTGGCCATATTGTCCTACCTCAATAATTTTGGCTGGCAAAACTGTCAGGACCCAAACATCCTAAGCCAAAGAGTTTGGGCCAAATTGTCTGCTGGCCAAAATGCCCCAAATTCAATATCAACACTGCTAGCTAGTAATACTTTTTCTATACCTTTTTGTAGTTTTTCAAAAATCTTTTGCCTTGTAAGGTCCTTATAAACTTTTACTTTAAAGTCTAGACTTTCAAACAGATTTCTCATTTTCTTAGCATCAACTAATGCTCCTGCTCTCTGAGCAAGGGATGGTGATCCTTTAAAGTTTTCATGCACAAAGATTAAGGCTAATCCTCTGTACTTGTGACCAAACTTGTATTCTTCTAAACCAGCCATTTTCCTGCAATGATATCAAAAGATACAGTCAAACTTCATTAACTCTGTACCACACAATCCGTGTTTTAATGACTCTGAAGAAGCCTTTTGAAATCTTTGTGGGAAAGGAGAAAATGCTGCTTACCAACATTTTTCTCGTTTTTCGACAGCGTTTTTTTTTTTACCCTTTCAGAGACAACTTCATCATTTGAAACATTATATTTGTCATCTGCAACAGCTTTGGAATTAGATTAGTCTAAAATTTTGTCAATCATTTGGCAAAGGGTTAACTCTGTACCATGCACACAATCCCATTTTTAATGACTCTGAGGGAAAAAAGGCTTTTCAAAACGCTGTGGTGACCAGCATTTTCTACTTTTCCCACAACGTGTTTACACTTTCCTCAACATTTAAGTCACAATCTGAATCAATCTGTCGTCTGCAAGTGCTCACAATTTGGGCAAGTCTAAAATTTATCATGTATTAAGTTAAAAGACAATTAATGTAATACATTGTGTTTGAGGGTAGGTAAGGTCAGTAACAGGGGCCATGTGTCATGTACAAACACTAAAACTTCTGTGTTTCTGTCTCTTTCTAATTCATTCCAACCACTACCAACAAGGTTATTTTCAAATGTGTGACAAATGACACAATGCAAAATGCTTTTTATTCATTCCTTTTTTCTTCAAGCACTGGACATGACCTAAGCTGCTTCAGTGAACAGTGTAGTTGAAATTCAGAACAAATTTCTGCAATTATACATTAATGTTCTGGCCGTAACAAACTTGAAATAGAGATCCACCATGCTAAAAAAAAAAAAAAAAAAGGGGGGGGGGGTTTGAATTTGCAAAAAATATCCGCCCATGTCAGCCTGTAGAGTATGCACGGGTTGATATGGGATAAAACTTTTTGCAGTTTTTAAATTTTCTGCAAGTCAAAGGGCCATTCTACCTTGTGATTCATTCATTTGTTACACAAAATGGATCTTACTGATCCATAATTATCACATAAAACCTCCTCCAGCAGTGTATTAAATCCATGGCTTATTTTTAATAACACACTAGTGTATGGTCATTTTTTGGGTACCGGTTCTTGTTATTTTTATAGTTATGAGCGCATGCAACCACCGAAACCAACCACAGCATGTGCCGGACTCTGTGCTACTTTGCCGTTTCATGGGAAAATGATGTCGTTGTTGCCAAGATGTATACATGCCAAAAATGTTATGATTTTCATGTTTGGTAACAAGAAGCAATGTAGCACAAGTTATATAAGGTGTTAAAGTCAACAAAATTGTGAATATAATTTTATTTACTCCTTCTATAAATTATCTTAATTTTGATGTAAATGTTACAGAACTTCTTCTGTACACATATTTCAAACCGAACAACATAGACCCATGAACAATATATACAGGTAAAGGTGATAATGCAAGATACTTATTTGTCTGTAATTCATTTTATGTGATAAATAAAATCTCACATTTGTGTTTATGAATTATCATTTTTATCAAACTCAATGTTTAACCTGTATATGAAGCTCGCCAGGGCTTGTGTCATATAATTTTAGTCAACTTGTTTGATAAAAACGATAATACATAAAGACTCATGTAAGATCCTCTATTTGACTCGCATGGTAGAGTGTGGCATGGGGATGTATTAAACCCCCTTGTTTGCTTGATCCGTCAACCCCGATGATGTTATAATATGGTTCAATATCAATTCCAAGTACAGTCAAACTTCCGTGGCTCAAACATGGGTAATTTTGAATACCAAGACAGCTCTAACAATAACCTTAGTCCCGGCAAAATCTCCATAGTTACAATTCATATTGTCAGACCTCAGAAAGCTCGCACAACCCTTAATTCGAACTTTTGAACACATATCACTGTCCGGTCATTCATTTTCCTATGTATTTACTTCTCAGAAGTCAAACGAAGGGTTGGTCAATAATTAGTTGTTGGGTTTCACACCTATATTTGTTAACTGGATAACCTATAGCCGGTTCGTTTGGGCCAACGGTAGAGCTGCCAGAATTGGAGGAGATATTCCGGTGCGTTCGATTGGGCGTCTTCCGCTTTTAGAAGCTCTGCCGTCTCTTCCACTCGATATTTGGAAGAGCCGGCAGAGATTCGAAACAAAATGGCGGAAGCGGCCAACGAAACGTGAGTTGAAGAATGGTCTCTTTTCATTTGACATTTGTTTTTTTGTTGTCATGTGCAAATATTCGTGTTTTTACTTGCTGAAAAGATTGCTCTTGCTCAGTATCCAATTTGCGGTGGTAAATATACGGTAAATACTGATTAATTCCTCCGCATGTCTTGATTCGCCCTCAGAATTTTTAGGAGCGAAATGTCTTGGGTTCGAAACGTTCTAATATCTCTCGAATTGGTATAAAAAGTATATATATTTTTATCACTTATTTGACTTACACTGATGAATACAAAGCTGCTATTTTGGGGATTGTTCAAGGCCTGTTTAGACAGAACAAGCTAGCGTCATTCTCATCAAATAGCCATTCTTCTATAAACAACAGCAGTTTGTTGTAAAAAGCCGCCATGTTGAATGATTCTAAATTTGTTCGATTGGCTTTCTATTCTAATCGCTTCTGTGAATAGCATTCTCTTCTTAGCAGAGCCCAAACGAACCGGCTACTGGTAATCATCTGTCAAATAACGGATATGGTGCATACTTTTAACACTTACTGTAAAATATACACACACTTGCTCAAGGCGTCAATGTCTCAAAGTAACTGAATATTTGCTTTGTCTTTAAATTTTGTTTTTCAAGGTTGATGAGATGAAGTAGTGGGACAAGTCATTTTTGTTACGCTACAAATGTATATAGAGTATTGCTTTTCAACACATCAGGTTTTATTTACCGCAACTTTGATCTTAATCCGCACATGTAGTGTTGATATGTGTTATAATTAGAACATAAACAAGATGATGTTTGACTCTCAATATCTGCATTTAAGTTTCATATTTCTTGGGCTATTTTTTTTTGTGTTTTGCTGATAATATGACTTTTAGATCTGTAACAAGTACATTACCACAAAAATCGGTGTTTTAACCCTTTCCCAAACAAGCCCTGGTTTTCATGTGTCTGCAAAACAGGTCTTTTGAAAACACTGTGGGAAAAGGAGAAATTGCTCGTAACGAGCAATATCTCCTTTTCCCACAGTGTTTTCTACCCTTTTTGAGATCTTTCTGCCATTTCTGTCATAAAAATTTAAAATTGTCGTCTGCAAACTTTCAATTTGGCCCAGTCCAAAATTTGTTGTTTGGGAAAGGGTTAATTGTTGAAAATCGCTTGTTGTTGGCCGAAATGGATATTATAGAGGGTATCGATTTCAGATGAAAACAAGTTTTTCACCACTTAAACAGCAAATTCCTGTGAAATAACAAAGGTATGTGGCATGTTCTGTGTGATATTTCCAAATACAAAAGTTATAAAGACACAATAAGAATACAAGTAACTCATCTTCTGATGACTTTGTACTTGAAATATGGATCTGTCAAACTACCAATATTTCGAACAAATTACCCATCCGCAAAGGTGTTCGAAGTTTGACTGTACTTTGACAACTTCTTCACATGAAATACTTGATTTGCCAAAACTGAAAACAGGAGATTTAGTCTTTGTTCTGCTTCCTACAGCTATAGCCTGGAATTCATCAGGATTAGCTTGCATTTTATTAAACTTAAACCAATCAATTAGAAGGTAACTTTCATTTTCCAGTATTTGAATTACTTCTTCAAAGTTTGAGGAGGAGAAAGACAAGGTATTATCATCCACATAGTTGTAGAGTTTACTGTTATGTATAAAATAGAAAATGCCATTTATGAAAATACTGAACAGCAAGAAGCCTAGGATAGAGCCCTGAGGAACACCCTTCTTTATTTCAGTAAAAGAACTAACAATGTTTCCAATTTTGACTTACTGTTTTCTTTGGCTCAAATATGATTTAATAAGGTCAATTGCTGATTCTCAACTGAGAAACAATCACAAAAATAACATTGGAGCAAACCCTCAATTTATACTGAAAGTCTGAAGGCAACTCGGATTATAAATCGAAAGTTCCTTGTCATAATGTCAATCACTCAATGTCAGTCCGAAAGTAAAAAATGCATGTGGATCACTCCGAAAATTTCCTACAGGAAGGATTTGAAGAGTTTGTTTTAAAAAAAAAAGAAACAGTTTAGGTTTCCTATACGACTCTCAGAATATTTTTAGATCACTTTGCAAATTTACATTTACCAGCATTACCTTACCCGACAAAAATTAAGTTTGGTTTACTTTCGAAGTCCCCAACTTCCTCCACTCGATTAGAGAATTGAAAAGATTCTAATCGAACGTCTGCTCTAATTAAATGGCAATGTAAAAATCGTATACGTAATTTCCCATTAAGCACATGTAGATCAATACTTCCTGCATTTTTACTTGATTAAAAGCCATCTGATTTTTACAGGAGCAGGTCTCCATATTTTTAACTCTGTTCTAATAGAAATTTATGTGAACGTTATTTTTACTCAAACAAACGGTGTCAGGAGAAATCGTCCCCTGGAGAAAACGCCCCCTGGAGAAATCCACCCAAACTGCTTAGGGACGATTTTTCTAGAGAAATCGTCCCCCGGGGAAGAATTCTCTGGAGAAATCGTCCCCAAATTAAACTTTGGAGAAATCGTCCCCACATTCAAAATCTATATATTCAGTATAGTTGTTAAAGTTGTCTTCGAAAAATATTTTTGAAGTTAATAGCATGTACCTTGTGTCATTTTTTATGTATATTGCATTGTTAGAAAAAAAAAAGTTTGATTTTTTTTTTTTTTTTTTTTTTTCTTTTTTTATTTACGTTATGTAACTGTAGACGTATATTTCATTGTTAGGTAAAATTTTGAACTTTTTGCTTTAATTAAACTAGTAGTCGTATTTACATTGCGTGTGTTATGATGTACATGTATGTTTCATAGTTAGAAAAGAAAGTTGGAATTCTTTTCGCTTTTGCATTCACACTGCGTATGTCCTGATGCTTATTTCATTGTATTAAAATGTACACAGACCGGTAGATAATTGTCACTTTGTAATATTATGTGTTTGTATGAAGTTGTTACTGAAATTTAATAGTTATACTCGTAGCAGATAAGGAAGATGAAATTGCGGAATTACTCTCAATACGCTAAAATATCAACAGCCGATATTGATAAAACTGAAGTTTGACAAATATTCATGAGAATTTCTTGAGTACTGAATCCAATTATTGAGTATTGCTTACAAAAAACCATAACTGAATTTCATTCAGGAAAAAAGTCCTACCCGTACCTGAAATATATTTTTCATACAGCGGTTCCTGTTTAAAAACACACACACAGTTAAAAAAATTAAATAAGCATGCGTTTCCGAAAATTCAGCCTAATCAAACACATTTTGGGTAGATAATTGATAATGTGCTTTATTGTCAATATTTTGTAACATCTGCAAGCGGTGATTGGCTATGGTACTGAAAGCGCTTAACCCTTTACTAAAAGACAAAATTTTGGACATGTCCAAATTGAGAGCAATTGCAGACGACATATTCATTGTGGCTTAAATGATAGGATATGTACTAAAAGAGGTAGAAAACATTATGAGTAAAGGAGAAAATGCTGGTACAAGTATTTTCTCCTTATCCTACAATGTTTTCAAAAGCCTTCCATTTCAGGGTCGTTAAAACTCGGGATTGTGCGGTAAAGGGTTACTAACTACTTTATTTGTCAATCAATCCATTTAGGTAATCCCATTTATTGTTCCATGGGTTTTTGTACTGAATTAAGTCATCAATAATTAATAGGAGATTCTTGTATATAGTAAGGATAAACAATTCACGGTTAATTATTCAAAGCTCTTGTAGATAACGATATGGCTGTGGCTGAAATGGAAATAAAACCTCACGTCATTTTTACAGTACAAAAAAAGCATTGGTTGGAAAGGAGAGAACCCTGTTAATCAAATGTATTTCCCTCATTTCAGAAACGTTTTCAACCTATTTCTAGAAAATATTGTTGGGAAATTTACGTTTACAAGGGCTGAAAACAATTGTTGAATATGTTACAATCAAATCAACCTTCTCAGTCCATGTTTTCAACATGGAATCGTCTAGAAAATGTTTACTTATGCAAAATGTAGGGGGATCTGATTTCATCTAATACCCTCTCAGGGATCGAACCAATGAACATAATCACGATCGAGCGGCCGGAATCGAACTAAAGAAGAAGGCCACCCCTAACGCAGGAATCGGACTCAAATACCATGAAACATAAATCCAGCTACATGTATGTATTTGGAAAGAACATTAATTACCCATACCTAGTGATACAGGAAATCACCCATGTACAAAGTGATACAAGAAAGAGAGAAGTTTCGATACACGGAGAGATGATAAAGAGAGAGAAAGAGAGATCTTCAGACGAATTTAACAATTATAAAACATATATAAATACCCATACAAAATGATTGAGACACAGAGGAATGAGAGGCTGTACAGAGAGAGAGAGATCGAGATCTACAGACGAAAAGTCAAAATCAATAAAACGCAAAAATTTATTTCCCTTGTCGAGTGATTCAAGAGAGAGACAGACAGAGAAAGAGAGATCTACGGACGGCAACCATGGTAATACATAAAAACATTTACTAAGTCGAGTGAGAGAGAGAGAGAGAGATGCAGACTCATTATGACAACATAAAAATACATTTTATGATCGAATGACTCCTAACACATTTTACGAACGTATTTATAAATTGTATAATTGGATTTAAATCAAATTTAAATAAATAAAAATATTACAGGTGTAAGCTACCTGTATCAGGGGTGAAAGGTGTTAAAAACAACCTGTTAGCGTGAAATTTGCTGTATAAATGATGACAGTGTAATAAAAAAAAACTTGAAATAAGAAAACCTTCACAAAATGAAACTACCAAAGCAAAAGAACTTCAAAGTTTTATTTTCAAGGATAACTATAACAACTATGTTTAAGAATTTTTAATATGGGGGCGATTTCTCCAAAATTTAATTTGGGGACGGTTTCTCCAGAGAAATCGTCCCCAAGCAGTTTGGGGACGATTTCTCCAGCATTCAAACAAACAGGACATGTTTATTCTGCTGGCCTTCTTTGCGGCTCCTGATACTACAAACGATAATAAGTGGAAAGGATATCATTTCCAAATACTAATAATACTTATAAAACTCACTTATTTTCTAAATTATCTTTCTCTATTTAGCCTATTTAAAAAAAAAAAACTAATTGGAAATGTTATTTTTCTACAGTAATCAAAAGACTGAAGAAAGAGAAGTTACAGGGAATAGTTTCTTTTCTTTAAATACGTTAAAATTGCAGTGGCATAAGAATTGAAATGTATATGTGGCAAAAGGGATCGTAATACATGACATTCATGTGTAACTTACGATCCCTGATGGCAACGAGAAAATTACCCATGGACTAGTCTCTGGAAAGAGTTAGGCCTATCCTATATCGCATCCCCCATCATATTGAGCACTGGGTTTTTCGCGAGAGTGCTCTTGAGCAAGACACCTCAGAGTCCTAGCCTAGTGCTTGTGAAACCTAGAACATACATGAATTAGTGAGCTGTTGCCGTGATATGACTGAAAATAATATTGAAAGCGGCGTAAAACTCCATTCAATCAATCAAAGAATCAATCTCCCACTTTAGGCCTACTTCCTCAAGGGCTATGATCCTCGTTCATCGATCTCCCCTCTGTGTCGTCCATCCTACTTTTCGTGGTCCTTTTTTGTTCCTTTCTCCCCAAACTTTTATTCCTGTTCGCTTTTCCCTCTCCTATACTCTGGATAGCATCTTTTCCTAATCAAGTTTCAAGTTTTATTTCATTTTTCCAAAAGGTCAGACCCACGTGGCATACAGTTGATGCAACAGTGAACATAGCTTTTATGAATGCATGATAATATAAAATAGATAAATTAAACCTAGATACAAACAATATTACAACTAAACCTGACATGTATAGACATGATAGTATTGGCAACAAAATACATCCATCAGCAATAAAAAAAAACAACTTATTCTTAAGGTAATGGACTGTTTTCAATTCCGTTCATACTCGAGGTTACACTATTTTTCTGTCACCCCGCATCATACCCCTGCAGTTTATTTTTTTTTTTTACTGCAGTCTGTATAAGTTGGCTTTTGATTAACTTCATCTATATTGGTTTCCAATGGGGAATAAATAGTAATTTGCGATTTGTCGATTTGTCACAAATGTGGACGTGTTTATTCTGCAGGCCTCTCTGTGGGCCCATATAAGGGTTCGTTTATGGCACCAATACACAACAAACGTCAAGATCCGGGTCACTTGATGGTTGAGGGTGTGGGTTCGATTCGGGCTGTGAAAACAATTTAACCCTTATCCCGCTAAAACATTGAAATGAAATTTCAAACCGGTAGTAAAACCAGAATAATTCTATGTCAAACTTATTCTTTTTTTGGAAAAAGAAATATCTCTTTAGCGGACAGTATAGATCCAAGATCAGACTGCACGTTCTGTGCAGTCTGATCTTGATCTATACTATCCGCTAAAAGGTCAGTGAGTCGCACTTAGCAGCCTAAGGGTTAATACATCATACGCTGAAAGATGTGTAATCAGTCAGTATTGTGAATGGACAGTCTGGGCACTATGGTTGCAAGCGGTTAATCGTCAGTCCGTTCTGAAAATGTTTACGTAATGGCCTCTCTGCGAGGGCCATAACCTTTACACAACTCTATACCCTTTGTCCCCACAGCTTCACACGCTTCGCCTCACATATACGATCCCTGCATTAAACGACCAACGGCCGGTTACTATTTTAAACTTACGGCTGTTACGAGTTGCATTTATATCAGTTTTCTCTTAGGCAGAGCAATCTAAATTTTCAAATTCTTTTAAAGCAATGTTTTCTTACAAACTCCTCTCTGTTGCGATTTTATCCCTCTCAAGACCAAAATGACCTATCATCTTTTCAACACCTGCTACATATACGGAGAGCACTCGTCACAACTCGGCCGATCCCGTAACTACGTATAACTATCAACGGATCATTCGAAATTTGCCGAATGATATGGACAGCAGACGACCACAAGATGTGTTCACATCACCCGATACACTTGATTCGTACTCGTTTCATTCATAAAGTTGCTGCTAATCACTAACCATATTTCTTATGATCGTGTTGAAAGTAAACTGCTCCAGTTTTTGCTGGCTAGAGATTTTGATAGTACTGTAATTATGACATACTTCAATACTAAACAAATTGTAATCGCCGTTTATTACATGATTTTAAAGTTATTATGGAATTACTTGACATTACTTAACGCCTGTTTACCGCTAATTACTGTTCCTGCGCTTATCTGGGTCAAAAGTAGTTTTTGTAATAAGGTCATCAGATCAGGTATAAGCTTTAAAACGCTGTAAGTAAAAGCTGTTACGAGTTGCAGTTACATCAGTTTGCCCTGAGCGGACGGGTTTCCGAAGTTAGCCATCTCTCTAATTGGTCTACCAACCGATTAACAAGTCTGTCAAAGATCTCGTATTTATTCTATACCAAAGGTTCTATTGTCCATCTCCCACGACCGAACCTAAAATTTTCCAGACGGCTAATGTTTGTCATGATTTTCCCGATGCCGATATTTGATCTTTTTTCAAAAGATTTGCGTTCGTTCCCAGTGTTTTTCAAGGTTAGGACCTTCGAGTCCCAAATTTCACCTCAATACATGTAGTTATTTAGTAGGATCTGTTCCGGTTCATTCCGGATTTTTTCCAGCAGCTTAATTTTTTCCAAAAAAAAAAAAAATGCACATCTGCTCTTTTCAGAACATTTATGTACATTTGCGGTTGACTACCGGTTTCTAACAGTTTTTCGGGTGCATGCATTCGGTTTGAGAGTCAGTTCGTGTTCATTCCGGATTTTCGATTTCTAATACATGTAATTGATTTTTTTTTTCCCAGACCAGACATGTTCTTTCCGAATCTTTCAGTGTGCGATTTCTCGTTTTAAATCTTTTAGCAGGTATTTGTCCGTTCCCGTTTATTCGTGGTTCTGCAAGTCCCTGTATCAGCAAAACACACGGTCCTGTAATATTTATTCCGGTTTTCTATTTTCTAAATTTGATCTTTTCCAGACGGTTAATATCCACTCTAAGGTTTCAAGAGTCCAATATTTCATCTTTTTGAAATGGCATTCTTTCATTCTCTGTTTCCCTGGTACTGCAAGCCCTGATAATTGTCTTAATATGGTCAGTTCAGGTCCATTCCGGTAATTCCATTTCCCGGCATTTGTTCTGTTTTGATACATCTTTTTCTGAATATTGGAGTCCATTTCGGTTTTCAGATTCCAATATTTTATCTTACATTGCTGTTCCATGCTGATACAAATCTTTGATATGTACACGCAAGTTTATTTTTTGTAGGATTCCGGTCTTCTTAGAGCACTCCGATACGTTCTAGTCGAACCCAGTGTATCTACTTACCGCTATCCCTACCCGGAAATGCACTGTAAATGTCGGCTCCGCTTCCAAGCTTCTAGCTAATCGGAATGAGAGAAGAACACTGAGGATCGAAGCAAATACATACCGCGCACATTTACAGATATGGTTTGTTTCATATTGTTCGAAATCTTTTCGTCTACCACTTGGAAGTTCTATGTACGAATTTCTGACTTCGCACTGTTTTAATGCCTGAAATGAGTGCAGAAACTGAGAAAGAGAGGGTATCAGGAGAACTCGTACCCTGGAGAACTCTACAGTAGCCCAAATCTGAAGGGTACGAGTTCTCCAGAGAACTGGTACCCGGGGTTCGAGTTCTCTGGAGTTATAAATTGATATAAAGGTAGTAGATCAGTTTCTTTTTTTTTTCAAAAGTGACTAGACTTTAACATTGTTTTTGTTTTGTACAAAATTTGTATGGATTTACAATGATGTAGATTTGAGGAAAAAAAATGTACAAGTGTGGAAGCAACATGAAAAAATCAAAAGAAAATAGTGTTTTTTTCATGCAGTGTTCATTTTATATAAAGTAAACATGTTGTATATTGTATACCTTGTTGAATAAAGACATGTTCTGTTCTGTATCCTTCGGGCATTGAATTAAGTTTGGAATTAATTGATTGATTTAGGAACATATGGGAAATGTGTAAATAATCAAATTTTCGCACTTGGATAAAGGGCATGTTTTCAGAACAAAGAGAGCGAGTAAGATGCAATTTTCACGATAAATTAATGACATTGCAAAAATTTTGTTATGATGATATTCAATATTGGACCCTTAACCCTTTCAGGGTTTAAGGTAAAAACAAGTGACAAAGATCAAAATTAGAATGCACAGAATCAATGTGCAGTCTGAGCTTGGATCTCTACTGTCCAAGTGTAACATAATACCAAAATTGCCAAAGTAGATTTGCCTGTAGTTAACATGGAAAGCATCATTTTGCCATCTGTAGAGGATTTCAAAATGGACAGGTCTAAAATTTTGTCGGATGTTAAATATAATGGTTTGTTTTAGGAAAGTAAATTTGGAACTACCTTTTAAATTTATGCTGTTACAAAAATCGGTTAAAAAAAACTTAAAACGCCGAGTTCCATGTTTGATCAGGTAGAGATATTTTTGTCAGGTAAATAATAGACTGTCAACAAAATTTTGCTCTTTCAGAGCTCACAATTTTAGCCTCTTCCAGATTCTAATTTTATAGACGACAAATTCAAATTTGGTACAAATGGACTTTAATTCTCTGATAGGGTGGAAAAACATTGTGGGAAAAGAAGAAGATGCTGATTTGAAGCATTTTTTCCTTTACCAACATTGGTTTTAAAGGTATCTCAGGCAGGGTTGTTAGAACTCTTTGGTAAAGGGTCAAATGATGATACATAAAGATTAAAAAAAGATAAAGTTCTACTCTCAACATTACGTTAAAAAAAACAAAACGATTATTAAAAGTCACTTTCCACAATGTTTTCGGAAACATTCTTCTTCATTAAAACACATGATTGCTTGGTAAAGTGTTACACGTGATTGCTTGGTAAAGGGTAAAAGGAACTTTTAATATACTATATCTATTTATGGAGGTGTTGGTAAATGGCAAGTATGTACAGCGGGGTTTATCACACCTAATACACATGACTTTATTGTACCCGACACCTCTTACTCCAGTAAATTGACATATTCCATAAATAAATCATCAATATCTAAAAAGTCTTTAAAAATCATATCTTCCAAACATTTAAGATATACATTAATATACAGATATTGTAGATCTACATCATAATTTTATTTTCTAAAATCAACCTACCCTTTTACCTTACCACCTTTCCATTTAAATCTACCAAATGTCCTGCAACAAAACCGATATTTTACTGCAAATACCCTAATTCATCGTTCCGTATATGCTTGGTTTATAGATATCCTATTTATTTCACAAAGGGTTAAAGATCATGAAGATCTGGATGATTTATCTGAATAAAATGAAAATAATCTACCATGAAATCTGTAAGTAGGGTACAAGTTCTCTGGAGAACCTGTACCCCGGGTACAAGTTCTCCGGAGAACTCGTACCCTTTAGATTGGGGTACAAGTTCTCCAGGGTACGAGTTCTCCAGGGTACGAGATCTCTAGCAACCAAAGAGAGCGATTTTAGTTCAGGCTTAATGACGATAGAAAGTGCATTGAGGCAGCTGTTTACATTAAACAAACAATAATAGCTTTTTGAAAAAAAAATGTGAAAATAGATCATAGTGTCTTCAGGCACATAGGGTTTAGCCTCTGAATCTAGGGGTACAGTGCCGTACATGTAGACTCTAGGGACAGGGATACAGTACCATACCAGGAGACAATCCTAGTGGTACTGGCTCCAGGTATGGCAAATAGGTTATCAAGGATATGTATCCAACTTATTTCCAATTAAATGTCCGTACAACTTCCTTACCTAAATTTCGGCATTTCATCAAGGAATGCAAAAACGTGAAGACCTTATAAATACTGAAATCCGGGCATAGCAGTACTGAATGCAGGGGTAACAGAGGGATCAGTTACACATAAGTTTGGTAAAAAGTACTTGCAGAGCAATTGATGGGAGGTTTTGATACAATAGATATGAGATTACCAGTATGTAAAGATTTTGAAATGCTTGTCATACCCTTATGTGGCTTCAGTTGTGTCCGACAGCTATTTTAATCCTTCAGGATAACAACAAAATAAATGACAACCTTATGAATACCAAACTACTTAGAGAAAGGTAAAGAAAATATATCTTCTAAACATTCAAGGTTAAAAAAAAAGGGGGGGTATCAGTATAGGTCCTTTCCACCAAAACTGTCATTTACAAAAACTTCCGTAAATCCAACACAGGGCTGGCATGTATGTTGAATACGCTTGGAAAACAGAAATGGTTGCAATTCCTCATTTCAGAACTTTTCCCTTTAACAATAATATAATATTATATTGAATTGGGAATCTAAATTTTAAAAAATTGTGACTATTTTTCTTAACTCTTACTTTTGCCTCTAGCCGAAGTAAGCCTTTGTTAATTAGCTGTGAAATCCTCCTATTATTTTTTTTTCCCTTATTCCATGCCAAAACAATAATATATGAGCCACACTCTCGTAAAAAGGTGCTTAATGCATGTCTGTGATGTATTATACCTATCAAGCCATCATATGAAATTATGATTATGGATCCATAAAAGCCACTTTTTTTTTTAAAACAATTGACTTAAAGTAGAATGGTCCTTGGACATACAGAAAATTGACCAGTTGTGAAAAGCTTCAGCCCAGGTCAGCCTGCACAGGGCAGACTGACCTGGGTTGATACTTTTTGGCAGATATATTAGGCTACCTTTCCACAGAGCTTGGCTCATATCTAAAAGGCCAGTTGGATTGCCGTAATTCATAAAAACAATATCGTTATCCCAGTTAAAAAGCAGTCAACCATTTATAGCTCATGCTTCTTTGTCTTGTGGTCCAAATGGCTCATGAAGTCCACAACGGGGTTTGCTTGTAGTAAAAATTTGAAGCTAATGTTTGCTTGAGGTAGGTGAGAATGATAATTCATGATATGCCAATTTGATTTCAGGCTGGTGATGGGGCAAATCTGCAAGCCCTAGAGTCATTGATGACAGAGTTCTTCAACATTTCAACAAGCAATGAGAGGAAAAGGCAAATAGGTAAGAAACTAGGAAAAGATGGTATTCAGTTCCTGCATACGCTATTTGAAGCATACATCTGACAAGCATTTGTGACAAGTAAATCCATTTCCATACTGTATAATGTGCTATTTTATAGACCTTCTGAAAACGTCAAACTACACAACAGAAAAAAATTTCAAGAAAAAAGTAAAGTCCTTTTTTTTCAACTGGATGAAAGAAAGTGTGAGAGAAATAACAATTATTTCTTGTTGCAAGCAGTTGCTTCTTGTCCCACAATGTTTTCTTAACTTGTTACCTGCAATAATGTGGTTGTGCAGACCGAACATCTACGACAATTGTGCAGGGTTAGAGTGCCAGCTTCTTGCCTCAGAGGTCCAGGGTTGAAAAATAATAATGAGCAAGGTCCATGGCACCCATTTCAGGAAACAATCATCAAGAGTGATAAAAGTTAGAGGCATTGTTTCACAATCAGTGTTAAAGAAATAGGTTTTTACAGTTTAACCCTTTACCACATAATCCCGACTTTTAACGACCCTGAGGAAGAAGCCTTTGGAAATCGTTGTGGGAAAAGGAGAAAATGTTGGTAACCAGCATTTTCTCCTTTTCCAACAATGTTTTCTACTCTTCCCAAAACAAATTTTAACTTTTGAGTCACGTTTTGTTTTCTGCAAAAGCTTTCAATTTGGACCAGTCTAAAATTTTGTCATTTGTACAACAATACAAACGACAATACATGTATTTCGGACTGGTCCAAACTGAAAGCATTCGCAGACGACAACTTATTTGTGGCTAAAATGGTTGCATAAATTTGTTTCTGAAAGATTAGAAAACAATGTACGAAAAGGAGAAAATGCTGGTTACCAGCTTTTTCTCCTTTTCCCACAATGTTTTCAAAAGGCTTCTCTCTGAGGGTTGTTAAAAGTCGGGATTGTGTGGTAAAGGGTTAAACAGGTGGGAAAATAGGAAAACGTCTCTTTTAATGATGTTGCTTCTTTTCACACAGTGTTTTTGAAGGCTGTCTATGGTAGCAGTGAGAAAAAAATTGTATGCAAGTATTTTTAGATTAGCTTTACAGTGAGGGCTAAATATCACCTTCTGCCTAGTGATGAATGTGTTAATAATGACTGAGCCATACTCTGTGATGAGGGAGTTAATGTCTCTGCCAAAGTACCAACCCAGGTCAGTCTGAGCAGTCTACTAACCTGGTCGAAACTGTTTGCTGTTGGTCCATTTTCTGGTTGTCAAAGGACCAGTCTACCTCATGAATCAGTTGGATGTCAAACAGAAGGGATTTTGTGGATCCATAATTATATGATGACTTGCATGGTACAGTGCATCAACAAGCTTCCCCCCCCTCCACCCACCTGCCTTTTGCTAGAGCATTGCTCATGTAGTTTTGGAAGGGAATACCGTCACGGACCAATAGATGTTTGACAAACTTTGCCCTCAATAACTTTACATGTATATTTCAGGCAAAGTGTTCATCTGTCATGCCAGGGAAATACTACCCTATTGAAAAATGTTATTGCTAAAGTATTGAAATAGCATTCTCTGCCTCAGAAGTTTCGACCATTATTACTGTCATAACGCTGAACTGCACAATGCCGAGTTTTAAAGACCCTGAGAAAGACGCCTTTTGCAAAATTGTGGGAAAAGAAGAAAATGCTGGTTACCAGCATTTTCTCCTTTTCTTGAAATATTTTCCACCTTTCAACGAAGAAATGCAAAATTCTGAGTTAGATTTATGTTGTTGCCTTTAAAATTAATTCTTTGAATTTGGACAAGTCCAAAATTTCCTTGTATGTCAAAAGAGTTAATATTTATCCATTTATTCCATCCTATGTACAAGATTGAAGACAGATTACCACAGAACACAAAAAAAAAATTATGACTTATATAAGTTATAAGTGCTCCATGAAATAATTTATCTATATTTAAACGGGGTCCTGTGTGGTAAAGTGTGGGACTTGCAGACCTGGAGGCCCTGGGTTCGAGCCCTAACTGATCAACTGGGTTTTTTGTAGGTGTGTCCTTGGGCAAGACGCTTAGAGTCCTTCTTTCATTTGTTTTCTGCAAATGCTTTTAGTTTGAAATTTTGCTGTTTTTTAGCTCACCTGAGCAGAAAGTGCTCAAGGTGAGCTTTTGTGATAGTGCTGTGTCCGCCATCCGTCGTACATAGTCCGTCACCCAGGCGTCAACAATTACCTTGTGTGCTCTCTAGAAGCTACATTTTCAGCCTTATACTCATGAAACTTGGTCAGAATGTTTGTCTTGATAATATCTCGGACAACTTCGAAATTGGGTTATGTTGGGTCAAAAAGTAGGTCACTGACCTAAATCTAAGAAAAACCTTGTGTGCACTCTAGAGGCCATATTTTCAGCCTGAAACTTATGAAACCTGGTCAGAATGTTTGTCATGGTAATATCTTGGACAAGTTCGAAATTGGGTCGTGACAGGTCAAAAAGTAGGTCACTGAGCCAAATCTTAGAAAAACTTTGTGTGCACTCAGAGGCCATATTTTCAGCCTGAAACTTATGAAACATGGTCTGAATCTTTGTCTTGATAATATCTTGGACAAATTTGAAATTGGGTCATGTCGGGTCAAAAAGTAGGTCACTGAGCCAATTCTTTGAAAAACCTTGTGTCCACTCTAGAGGCCACATTTTCAGCTTGAAATACATGAAAGTTGGGCAGAATGTTTGTCTTAATGATGTCTCAGACAAGTTTGAAATTGGGTTATGTTGGGTCAAAAAAAAAAAAAGGTCACTGGGCTAAATCTTAGAAAAACCTTGTGTGCACTCAAGAGGCCACTTTTTCTACCTGAAAGTCATGAAAGTTTGGTAGAATGTTTGTCTTGATAATGTCTGGGACAGGTTTGAAATTGGGTCATGTCTGGTCAAAAAGCAGGTCACTGGGCTAAATCTTAGAAAAACCTTGTGTGCACTCTAGAAGCCACATTTGTAGTCGGATACTCATGAAACAGATTGTCTGTCTTGATGATATCTCAGACAAGTTTGAAATTGGGTCATGTTGGCTGAAAAAGTAGGTCACTGGGCCAAATCTTAGGAAAACCTTGGGTGCTCTATAGAGGCCACATTTTCAGCCTTATACTCATAAAGATTGGTCAGAATGTTTATCTTGTTGATTTCTCAGACAAGTTTGCAAGTGGGTCATGTCGGGGCAAAAAGTAGGTCACATGGTCAAATCTTAGATAAACCTTGTTTGCACTCTAGAGGCCACAGTTTCAGCCTGATTCTCAGGTCAGAAAGTTTGCCTTGATGATATCCTGGACAAGTTTTAAAGTGGGTCACATTTGGTCAAAAACTAGGTCACTGGACCAAATCTTAGAAAAACTTTGTGTGCACCATATAGGCCACATATTCAGTCTGATACTCATGAAACTTGGTCAGAATGTTTGTTTTAATGATATCTTTGACAAGTTTGGAATTTAGTCACATTTGCTTCAAAAAGTAGGTCACTTACACTCATGTGTTTTACGTCATTAAAACCTGGATCTCTTTAGCTTAATCAACTGTAGATGAATTTACTCAGGTGAGTGCTTTAGGGCCAATGGCCCTCTTGTTTGTTATTCCTTAGACTGCTGAATAAACCCAACAAAACATTCTCATCCTAGAAAAACAACCCAAATAACTATAATTTTATATTTGTTTTTGTCTATAGTGTTTCAACAAAGCAGATGTTGTTAATCAAGAATCATGCTGCAAGTATTTTAAAACCTGGTCTTGATCTACACTGGCCAACTGTAGTTCTGAAAGGCACTTTAACTTTTTACCACACAATCCAGATTTTTCACACACCCCCCCTCCCACCCCGAAAGAAGAAAGCATTTCAAGACGTTGTGGGAAAAGGAAAAAATGCTGGTCACCAGCATTTTCTCCTTTTCCCACAATGTTTTCTATCCTTTTATAAACGGATACCATCATTTGAGATATATTAATCTAATCAACTGCAAATGCTTTCAGTTTTGACTTATCCAAAGTTTTGTGGTTTAGTAAAGAGTGAAGGGTTAACTCTTTACCAAACAACAAAATTTTAGACTTGTCCAAATTGAAAGCATTTGCAGACAACATGATAAATGTGACTGAAAAATTGAAATTTGTTTTGGGAAGGGTAGAAAACATTGGTTACCAGCATTTTCTCCTTTTCCAACAATGTTTTCAAAAGGCTTTTTTCTCAGGGTTGTTAAAAGTAGGGATTGTGTGGTGTGGTAAAGGGTTAATCATAGCAATTGTTTTTTTCTTGCAGAGGGTTTGCTTGAACAGTTTAGTCAGACACAGGACTCTTGGAAACACTGTCTGTATTATATGGCAAACTCCAAAAATGAGTATGTGACGATGTACTGTATGACAGTTTTGGAGGTAAGTTGCTACAACTGTTGAACAAATTATTATCAGGGAAAATCTTCATGGAAATAAATCACCAATTGGTAGCAGAGTATTCCGTCACCATACTACAAATAATTGAATAAATACTGTAACATTCCTTTAACCCTTTACCAGACAATTCCAAGTTTTAAAGACCTAGAGGAAAAGGGCCCTTAAAATATTGCTGGTAACCTGCATTTTCTGTTTTCCGCCTACAGTGTTTCCTACCCTTCCAAGAGCAAAATTCAGTTTTTGAGTCACATTTACTTTTTTGTCAGAAATGGCTTTCAATTTGGACCAGTCTAAAATTTTGTTTTGTAAATAGTTCATCCAATTACCAAAATGGTTGCCATATTTTTTTAAAAAAAAAACTTGTTCCTTTCCTTCAGATATTTCTCCTTCTTATCTCAGGTACAGAACATTTTGCATATCTACAAATGTCATTAGTTCTTGTAGGTTAGTGCAGTTGTTTGAAATTGTTCATAGTATTTTTACTGCACTGAGTCATGGAATAAAAAAGTCAAACAGAATATGAGGTAAGCTTTTACCACTGTTATAAGGTCAGAAAAGAAAAGATTGTTATAAGTAAAGAAATAACTAATTCTTATTTTTGATTGTATTATATTTGTGACTGATGGCGCATTGGTTGCATATTTTGTAAAACAAGTGAGCCAGCACATTAGTTCAGCAAAGGGAAACAATGAGTTACTGGTATTTCCTTTGTGTTATTTTCTCAGAATTTGATCAACAGACAGTGGATTGGATTTCCTGCAGAGGTGAAGAGCGAGATTCGGGGTCTTATAAACCAGTTCTTACTAGCTCATCATGACAAAGTACCGTCTTTCATTCGCAACAAACTAGTCAAGTTAGTGGTTGACATTGGACGAATAGACTGGCCTCACTTCTATCCAGAATTTTTTACAAATATAATACAGGTAATTGATATGAAGTAAAGTGAGAATTTTCAGTTCGATTCTAACAAACAATCCTGAGATTTAATTACCCGAAGAAAGATGGCTTACAAAACCATTGTGGGGGAAAAAAAGAAAATATTAGTAACCAACATTTTCTCCTTTTCCCAAATTGTTTCCTACCCATTCTCAGACAACCTTCCCCATTTGAACCACATTTAATGTTTCATCTGTAAAAGCTTTCAATTTGTTAAACTCTAGAATTTGTTGTGTGGTTAGGGGTTCAAGGTATGATACCATGTGAAACTTTTTTTTTTAAATCGCCTGACCAAAACACTGTGATCATGCACTTAGAGCTCTACATTAAAAATGGATATTCTTAGGTCAAGGAAAAAGGTCAATATGTTGCATTTTCAAGGTTGTATTGTCCAAAATAGCTCTAGATATCCAACGTCGTAAGGCCAAGGGCAGAGTATTTGTTTGTAATCCACTGTTCACAAATGAAAATGAAATTTAGTAAAAACGGTATTTATTTTTCCCTCTGAAGCCCTTACCACACAATCCCGACTTTTAACGACCCCAAGAAAGAAGCCTTTTGTAAACATTGTGGGCAAAGGAGAAAATGCTGGTTACCAGCATTTTCTCCTTTTCCCACAATGTTTTCCACCCTTCAATGAATAAATTTCAAGTTTTGGGTTACATTTATTTTGTCGACTGCAAACGCTTCCAAATTGGACAAGTATAAAATTCTGTTGTTTGCTAAAGAGTTAATTTCATAACAGCCAGTGTGAGATATATAGCAGGCATCAGTCTCCGAGCAGGTTAGTTTCAAGATTAGTAAGGTCAAAATGCTTTGATTAACCCTTCACCACATGGTAATATTTTAAACATTTCCAAATTGAAAGCATTTGCAGATGACAAAATAAATATGACTCAAAAATTGAAAATTGTTTTTGGAAGGGCAGAAAACATTGTGGGAAAAGGAGAAAATGCTGGTTACCAGCATTTTCTCCTTTTTACACAGTGTTGTCTAAGGCCTTCTTCATCAGGGTCGTTAAAGGCGGCATTGTGTGGTAATGGGTTAATAAGGTTGATGAAGTTTAGATAATAATAGTTATGACATACTCACCAACTACAAGTATTTTATGCAAAGAACTGCCATCTGATTAGCTGAGACTTCCTGTTTCATGCAGTTAGATGGCTAGTTTTGAAATTTAGAAGTAGAATTTTTTAAATGGTTGGTAAATATGGCCCTTGAATGTTTTAGCTTGTACAGCAAACTGAGACAACAGCACTAGGTGTTATACTGCTGCAGACAGCCTCAGAAGAGCTGGCTGTACCTAGAGAAGATTTGGCCATGTCAAGGAAAGAGGAGCTACATAAACTACTTCTTCAACAAATACCAACTGTACTCAGTCTACTGAACAGTATGTCATTTTGTGTTTTGTAATATACTTTATTTAAGACTCTCAACAGCTAGTTTGAAATCTCAAATGTTATTGTAATGCAAAGATGTTTATTTTGACATCAATTGAGAAACAAGTTCTTGTGGTAATCTCTTCTTGATTCTGCATCCTGGAAACTACACTAGTACTCTTGCCAAATGTGTGGGCCTATGAACAGCCTTAAAGTTGACATCCACTCCAGGGAATCAGACTCATGACCATAGGGTTGCAAGGCCAGTGCTCTCCTTTACGACCATGGGCACCACAGAAATATGTTTGAACATGCATTGATTACCTTTATACCAAACGACAAAGTTTAGCCTTGTGCAAGTTGAAAGCATTTGCAGACAACAAATGTAATTCAAAACATGAAATTTTTATGTCATAGAGTAGAATACATGGTAGGAAATGGAGGAAATTCTGGTTACCAGCATTTTCTCCTTTTCCAACCATGTCTTCTTCTGGGTAGATAAAAATTGGGATTTTGTGGTTAGGTATTAGAAATACTATACCTATCAATTTTAGTATTCACTTGAAATGGCACATATAATGTACAGTGTTTATCTTTCCATCGAACATTTTTCATTGTGTCTCTTTCGTTAGTTTTTGGTGGGCCTAGAATAAAGATATGAGCCATGCTTTGTGAAAAGGGGGTTTAAAGCATCTGCAAAAAGTATCGACTAAGGTCAGCCTACGCACTCCACGCAGGGTGACATGGGTCAAAACTTTTTGCTATAGGTAAATTGTATGCATGTCAAAGGACGATTCTACTTCAAAATTCAGTCGGTTGTTAGCCAAAATGGATTTTATAGATCCTTGATTATTTGATGACTTGCTTGGCATAATGCATCAGGGTGATGCATTAAACCTCTTTTTGCCAGAGCATGGCTCATGTACAATTTTGGGTTACTTGCATGTTTTTCAGGCATTTTAGACTTGGCTCTAGAAAAACACAGACATCTTGTATCGGCAACACCCCCTCCTTCACCAACCCATGGAGAGTCAGCAGTGAAGAAAAATTCAGCATTATTGTTCACTTCTTCGCCTCTAAAATCAGGTAATGAATAGAATAAAAGGTTACCAAAAGCTCTCTTCTAGCACATTCATGAGATAGCAGTAAAATGAAAGGGTTGAGAACATGATGTAGGAAGACAAGTGTTGGAAAGGGAGCATATACTCTTTGTCTTAGAGGGCTGTCAGAAACAGCTGCTGAGGAGGTCTGCAATGTATGACTAAAGATGAAATCAGGAATGAGCTGGGCTCTGGCAAAAGGGATTTAGTGCATCTCTTTGATGCATGTTACCAAATAAATCATCACATAAGTATGGATCCATAAAATCAGTTCATCTCACAACCGACCAAAACATGAGGTAGAGTCGTCCTTTAACATGCAGAAAATTTACAGATAGCAACAAGTTTCGACCCATGTCGGCCTGCATGGCCTGTGCAGGCTAACATGGGTTGATACTTTTTTGCAGATGCATTAATATCTCCCTTTTTAAACACATGGCCCATTTATAAAGTGGTGCATTCTGTCCACATTGATAATGCTGACCATATGGAATATGGAGGAGATACTGATAATGAGCATTTTCTTTGTCTTCAACAAGTTTGTATCTTTCTTTTTCTTAACCGAAACAACCATCATTTAACATCAAATACTCCATATCCCTTTTCCATGCAATCCTGTGTTTTACAAACCCAGTGTAGAAGATTTTTGAAAACATCATGTGGAACGGAGACAGTTCTTGTAACCAGCACTTGATCCTTTTCGCACAGTATTTTCAACTGCTGAAAAGGATGGGGGTATCTAGGTTTTCTTTATTCAAAACATTGAAAAAAAGTATATTTCTGTATAGAGTAAATCAGCACTTGGTAAGTCATGGATAGATGAGAAAATATTTTTCTTGGTAATTTTTTCTCACAGAAATATGTAGCCTTACAATTTTCTCCTTTTTTTAATTTCAGGCCAATAATTTACCATGGCATGTGGGCATGTCAGGTGATAAATAACGCCACTGATAATGTTGGATAATATGATAGAAAGATTTCGTATCTGGATTCATAAGAATAAGGTGTTCCTGGTTTCAAAATGACAGCCCTTTTAATTGAACACCAAATTTGCACCTTTTTACAGAATGTGACTATCCAGTTTTTTTTTTAGGCTTGCAGAGAAAAATGTATTTTGTAGTGTTTATCAGTGGTTCACAAGAAAGTTTGTTCACAACAAAACATCTAAATATGCCCCTTTAAAAACACAAATCCCATCATTTGTGCCTCATCTTATATTCTGTCTGCAAATGCTTTCAACAAGGGCAGCTATTAAACTTTGTTGTCTGGTAAAGATTTCAGCTTTTAAAAGAGAAAATGTATGTTCAAAGGTTTGATTTTACTTTCAGATTCATTTATGACCAATATTTTCAAGTCTCCGGGAAGTCATGTTCAGTTAGAAGCTTTACCACCACTGGACTCTGGTTCCCAGCTTTTATGTTCTTTAACTTTGAACTGTTTAGCTCACTACTTTAGCTGGATACCACTCTCTTCAACAATAACACCAGCCTTATTAAGTACAATATTCCATTTTGCTGGATTTGGCTGTGAAAACCAGGGGACTAGGACTATGAACTCGGAAGCCAACTTTAGTTCATCTTCGCATCACCTTGGAATTCTAGCCATGAATTGTATAAATGAGCTTTTATCAAAAAATTGTGTGCCAACAGAGTTTGAGGACTATCTTCTACAAATGTTTCAACAGACATTTTACCTGCTACAAAAACTTACAAAAGACAGCAGTACTTGTTCAAGTGGAAACAGGCTTACAGAACTGGATGAAAAGTAAAGTTGTTTCTTATATTCATTTAGTAGGAGTGAAATTTGTAAAATTGTCCCAGGTATCAGATTTTTGTAACTTCTAATCAGTTGTTCAAACTTATTTTAGGGGAAGTAAACTGTATTTGATGGTATTTTTCAACAATACCATGTGGATCATAAACAAAATGGATTGTCTTTGATAGCTATATAGAGCTATAATTTGTTTTTGGATACTATTAACAAGTCTTAAATCTGGAAAAAGGGGCTATAATGCATCTCCATAATGCAGAACTCCAAGCAAGTCATCACATCATTATGAATCCATAAAATCCATTTTGTCTAACAACCAGCTGAATCAATCATTAGGTAGAATGGGCCTTCGACTTACAGAAAATTTACAAATAGCAGAGTTCTGGACCATGTCAGCCTGGGCAGACAGTGCAGGCTGACATTGGTCTGTACTTTTTGCAAATGTGTTTCACAGAGCATGACTCAAATCTTTCCTGCTAGAATATATAACAAAGAATTAGACATTGCAGATTCAAAATGGAGCTGCTTATTGTATTAGCCCTTGGCCAAACACTCCCACCTTTTAACAATTCTAAAAAAGCAAGCTTTCAAAATTTTCGTTGAAAAAGGAGAAAGTATTGCTAACTAGCTTTTTTTAATTCCTTTTCCCCGATATTTCCTACCTTTTCAGACTCATGTCCTTTTTTTGCCATAGTTACTTTGTCATCTGCAAATACTTTTTATTTTGATGTGTCTTCAGATTTTTTTCTGTGGTTAACAGTGAAAATTTTAAGAAGTTTACTGTGGAGCTTGCCATGCCATAAAAATAATATATGAGCCATGTTCTGGCAAAAGGTGCTTTATGCATCTCCATGATGCATTGTACCAAGCAAGTCATCAAATAATTATGGATGCATAAATCCATTTTGTGTTACAACCAACTGGATCTGGAGGTAAAATGGTCCTTTGACATGTAGAAAATTCACAAATAGCAAAAAGTTTGGACACATATCAGCCTGCGCTGACTGTACAGGCTGATATGGCTCCAAACTTTTTGCAAATGGATTGAACACTCTTTTCACAGAGCATGATTCTTACAACACACACTCCTGCTGAAGACGGCTTTGGAAAACATTGTTTAAAATGTAACTGTCATGCATGCAAGTGCTCTTTCCCACAATGACAGTAGTATTTTAGTATCAAATGCATGCAAGTGCTCTTTCCTGCAGTGCCAGCTTTATAGTACTATTAACAAAATTTTTCTTACTATCAAAATGTTGACATTCAGGGGATATGTAATCATTTAGTAGGGCTTGAATCATTTGTTTGCTCATGGTTAATTGATAATTCTAGTTGATGTTTTTTTTTTTTACTTCAGTTATGTCGAGAAGTTTACAGATTTTCTTCGATTATTTGTCAGCATACACCTAAGACGGTTTGAATCCAACACACAATTTCCTGTTCTAGAATTTCTTGCTCTGCTGTTTAAATACACATTTAGGCAGGTGAGAATTTTTTTTTCAGAAAATCTTAGCCCGTAAACCAACAAAATTGTTCATCCTAGAAATATGATCCGAATGGTATGAGCCACACTCTGGCAAAAGGGGGCTTAATGCATCACCGTGATCCATGATACCAAGCAAGTCATAACATGATCATAGATCCATAGAATCCATTTTGCCTAACAACTGACTGAATCAGGAGGTAAACTGGTCCTTTGACTGCAGAAAATTGACCAACTACAAAAAGTTTCTGCCCAGGTCAGGCTGACCTGGGTTGATACTTTTTGCAGATGCATTAAGATGCATTAAGCCCCCTTTTCCCAGAGCATGGATCATATTACTTTCATGGTTGCTTTTGTCTGCAGTGTTTCAGCAAAGGTACAGTGTAAATCAAAGATCAGGTGGCTTGTTCTGTGCAGACTGATCTTAATCTACACTGGCTACAAAGGCAACTATAGTCATAAAAGACGCTTTTAGGGTTAACACTTTCCCAAGTGACAAAATTTTAGACTTTTTCAAAGCACTTCCAGATGACAAAAATGAGGCTTCAATGATGGATTTTGACTTTGAAGTGTAAAACATTGTTGGAAAAGGTGAAAAAACTAGTTATTTAATCCTCTCATGATAGTAAAACATGAGATTAATTTATAAAGGGTTTAACCATTTCAACTTTAACTCTTTACTAGATGACAAAATGTTGGGCTTGACCAAATTGAAAACATAAGCAGATGTCAGACGACAATTGGAACATCGCTTATGAAATGACTCTGTCCTTGTAAGAGTAGAAAAGCATTTTGGAAAAAAAAGAAAATGCTGGTTACCTGCATTTTCTCCATTTCGTACAATGTTTCCAAAGGCCATCTTCCTCAAGGTCACTAGAAAACCATTTGGTAAAGGGTTAAGCAAGCCATGAAATATTTAAACTTAAAAGGATTAATTTTATAGCCATTTCACTGACAGTGCGTTCTTTTGCTCCTTTTTTTGAGGACAACATGATTTATTGTTATTTTATTTCATGCTCTTCAGTTGTTTTTTGGGAAATAATGGTGGATCATGATTTGATAATTTCACCGTTTTGACCAATGAATTTACCAATTGATAAATTCAGTGGTGCAAGAGCTCCCCTGTACTTCGCAAGTCCCAACGAAAAAAGGGTTAGAAGCATGAAATGAATGGAATATTTGGGTTTTTTTCGATGAAAGATCAAAATTTATTTTATCTTGTGAACATCATAGGTAATATTTTCACTTTTGGCTGTGCCACTTATGAAAATATTTCTGATGATGTTTACTTGATGAAATAAATTTTGATCTGTCACCGAAAAAAAAAACCAAATATCCTCTATATCTTGTTATCTTCAACTCAATAACTCTTAAAATAAATTTGCCACAGACAACCTTTAAATTGCAAAACAACGATGATAACATTTGTTGAATTGAGAAAAAAAATACTACCATATACTGAAAAGTATAACTTTGGCAAATGTAGTGTTTGCTGCATGACCTTTATTGTTGTGCATTAAGGAAAGCTTTTGCTTGGTATGAAATATTGAAATAGAGGAAAATCAACTGGTGGTATGTAATATGAAAATTCTGTCACAAGAATGGTGTGTGATGCAGTTGAAAAAAAGAGTCTGCAGGAGAACTTCCATCACATCCAATTTGAGTGGCAGATTTTAGATAATCACAACAAGTTAATTATTCTGTTTGTTATATACATGTACCTCATTCATCCTTTGTTTTCTGATGATTATCAAGAACGGTACAAAGAGACGAACTGTCTTTCCTTAATATGCACAGCATGCAATTTTGGCACAAGTAGGCGACATAAAGCACCAGAATGGTAGCATAAATGTGTTAAGATTAGGTCATATTTCCCTCTTTTTCAAAGGCATGCATTGTTTACTTAGGTTACAAGTGTGTGTAATCTACTGCATCTGCCTATGATTGAAGAGTTACAGTAATTTTTATTTATACAAATTCAGAAAGTTACATAAGTTTTGTAAAGCAGATTTACAAATTTCGTAAATCTGAACCCTGATGTAAAATTACATAATTTTATGCAATTATAATTGTATGCAAAGTGTAAAAAATTGTTAGTAAAACGGTACCCTGCTGAGGGTTTATAAAGTGAAAAAAAAAAGTAGTTCTTGACCCCGGTAAAAGTTTAATCTTCACTGCAATGAAGATATTAACTGTAGTGTTTAGAAAAATTTATCTAACTGATAAATCCCAGTACATGTATATAATGTTAGGTATATAATAAAATTTATACGTGTAACATGTTTTTTGTGACCATATATTAATTTCTATTGTGCAAATATATTTTCTCCAGAGAAGTCATGCTTGTAATACAGAAATGATTTGTTGATGAAAAAAAATCTTTAAAGTCTTTACATTTTAACATATTCTTATTTGCAGCCTACAAATGAAGGATTTTACAACTGTTTAGATATATGGACCACATTTCTAGATTATTTGTTAACAAAATCAAGAGGGAGAGACAATGAAATAAATGCAGTTGTGATAAGGTATGTTACTATTTCCAAAGTATTTCTGTCATCTTGTTGCTAATTGTTTGCAACTTAGTGTGTCAATAATGTATCAAAATTGTATAAATAACATTAAATGTGTAATCCTTTACATCTGTAGATGTAATTTTAAGGTATCAGTGAAAAATATTTAGAACATTGTAACAAATGAACAAAAAAACACCATACATTCATTCATTCATTACATGCCGAAAAAAAAATTTTGCTACTTAATTTATACAGTTTTGTACTACTACATCCTTACCAAACAACAAAATTTTAAACTTGTCCAAATTGAAAGCATCTGCAGACGACAAATCAAATGTGGCTAAAAAAAAATGAAATTTGTTTTGGGAAGGGTAGAAAACATAGTGGGAAAAGGAGAAAATGCTGGTTTCCAGCATTTTCTCCTTTTCCTACACTGTTTTCAAAAGACTTTTTCTTTAGGGTCGTTAAAAGTCAGGATTGTGTGGGAAAGGGTTACATGCACCTCTGTTGTTTCAATTTAGCCTTTACCTGATGTTTGCTTTTGCATTTCAGATACAAGGATGCTTTGGTATCATTAGTTAGTCATGTATTACAGAAGTTACAGTTTAAATTCAGCCAAACACAGCTTGAAGAACTGGACGATGAAACATTAGACTGTGATGTGAGTGTATCTCTGCTGATAAATTATATCAACCGTATACAACATTTACTTTGTAACTCTTAACCCTTTACCACACAATGCCGACTTTTAACAAACCTGAGGAAGAAGCCCTTTGTAAATGTGGGAAAAGAAGAAAATGTTGGTAACCAGCATTTTCTCCTTTTCCCACAACACTTTCTACCCCAAGAAGAATGACATCATTTGAGCCGCATTGATATTGTTGTCTGCAAATGGTTTCAATTTGGACAGGTCTAAAATTTTGTCATGTGGTAAAGGGTAAAAGTGCCAAGTACATCTTTAATTGACTTTTGGAGACAGCATATTTTTTGACTTTTGAAGGTGTAAATTTTAGGTAGTTGAATATTTATATTGATGTACCATATACAAATATATAGAGGAGACTGACATGGAGAAATTAGAAGTTTGGCAAAAAACCAACGCTCTTGGTGTGTTATGCTGTCTTGAAATTATGCTTGGCACAGAGATCAAGTCAAAACTTGTTATGCTTATTTTCTTTCTTTTTAAAGATTTTGAAGCTGTTAAAGGATATTTAGATATTACTGGAGAGTTATAGTTGTGAAATAATACTACTCTAATCTGTGGAGGAATAAAATTTGTTGGAATGAAATCATTTTAATCTAATCTGTGGAGGGATAAAATTTGTTGGAATGAAATCATTTTATTCTAATCTGTGGAGGGATAAAATTTGTTGAAATGAAATCATTTTAATCTAATCTGTGGAGGGATAAAATTTGTTGGAATGAAATCATTTTAATCTAATCTGTGGAGGGATAAAATTACTTGGAGTTTTATCCACCCAGGTATGATAATAACAAAAATAAAAAAGACATTTCACTGTTGTATTAAAGAACAAATTTTTAAAACAAAGCAACTTCTTAACTTTCTAACTTTGCTCCGAGTCCCGGTAGCTCAGTCGGTAGTGTACAGGACTTGAGAACAGGGGGTTGCTAGTTCGATCCCCGGCTCTGCCAATTTCTTTCCAAGGATTGATGATAGTTGTTGCGGTAGGATTCATTCCTCTCTCACTGCAGACCATTGTTTCGATGAGGCTTATGTGGGAAAGCAGCCT
Organism: Tridacna gigas; assembly: GCA_945859785.2. Classification (NCBI taxonomy): domain Eukaryota; kingdom Metazoa; phylum Mollusca; class Bivalvia; order Cardiida; family Cardiidae; genus Tridacna; species Tridacna gigas. The sequence goes on from OX244030.2 coordinate 29,143,967, forward strand.
GTGGCTTGGAAAGAATATTGAGCATAGTACTGGTAAAAGAAACTCCAGGAAAGCAGGGATAGGTGCACTGGCGGCCGCAATATAATTGAGATAATGTTGAAAATGGCGTTAAACACCATACAATTAATCAATCAATTCTAACTTTGCATTGTTACATATGGTTTTTTTAGTTACCGAAAGATGATTTCATTTTTTTTTTGTAGGAAGAAACAGAGTGGCAGCACTTCCTGCGTCAATGTCTGGAACTGATAGCCAAAGTATCTGAGTTAATAACTGTAGAAACATTTCAAATAGTTGTAAGTAAAGAATTGGTATCTTTTCTTGTTGTAATTGGCAATAATTGTGGTGTTCATTTGTTGAACAGAAATATCAATATCTGTAATGGTAAGGTCATGTAGCACTTGTACATGTGAATGTTTTCTCTTTTTTTTGTGTGTACCTCACTATATATGACTTGATTTTGTCATTACTTGCAATGATACGTATAAATTGACCTATTTAGAATTCAGATAGTAGTATCTATTTGTTCTCTTTGAACTAACAGAGAATGCCATGTAAAGACAATGTAGTCTTTCTCCTAGAGACACGAGTAACAACAAAATAGGTTCCAGATTGGAAATAGTTTTCAACTGTTTACCAAACGACAAAATTTTAGACCCGTCCAAATTGAAAGCATTTGCAGATGACAAATTCAGTATTGCTCAAATGGTGAGATTTTCTTTGATAGAAATAAAAAACATTGTTTTTCTTTTCCTACAATGTTTTCAAAGGCTTCTGTCTCAGGATCGTTACAAGTCGGAGTTGTGTGGTAAAGCGTGAAGAATAAGAGTTAACTCTTTACCAAACAACAAAATTTTAGACTGGTCCGAATTGGAAGCATTTGCAGACGATAATATAGATGCGATTGAAAAATTAAAATTTGTTTTGGGAAGGGTAAAAAACATTGTGGGAAAAGGAGAAAATGCTGGTTACCAGCATTTTCTCCTTTTCCCACAAGGTTTTCAAAAGGCTTCTTTCACAGGGTCATTATAAGTCGGGATTGTATGGTAAAGAATCAATACAATAGCTTCCAATTATAATTGCAATCTGAAGTGGCTAATTGCCTGCACAAAATCTGAAATTCTTGCAGTAATAGACAGAATCAATGTATTGATGACTTTCTAAGCAAAGGAGACGAAATATTTTATTAACTATTCAATGAAATTAGTGTTCAACATTTTGTTTTTCAGTATGAACCATTTCGAGAAGTGATGGAGGTTTATTTTGGCTTAGAACAGTATGTGAGTTCCTCCATACCCAACAGGTGCTTGAACATCCGGACAGAAAACCTCTGTCGACGGTTACATTGCTTTCTTCGTGATCTATCTTCATTGTTACAATGTATTGGGCGTCTAGCAGATCATTTTATCGGTGAAAAATTTTCACTGAGACTTTCAGATTGCCAGTCTCTCATTGAAAGGTAATATTTAGACACAGGCTTTTTTTAACCCATTACCACGCAATCCCGAGTTTTAACGACATCGAGAAAAAGGACCTTTGAAAACATTGTGGGAAAAGGAGAAAATGCTGGTAACCAGCATTTTCTCCTTTTCCCACAATGTTTTCTGCCCTGTCAATGAAAAAAATTCTTTTTTGTGCAACATTTGTTATGTCATCTGCAAATGCTTTATATTTGGACCAGTCGTAAATTTTGTCATTTGGTAAAGAGTTATATACTCATTCCCACACAAATTCAGCAGTTCTATACTCTACAATAGGCAAACATTCTGAAAAAATTGAAGAAATGATTGCATGTCACAATCAGTGGTTTTTCGTACCAAAATGCTTTTAATGGTGATTTTTCTAGTATATCACTTGTTTGTGTAATTTGACTTAACACTTGCACTGCTAAGGGCAACTGATTGACCTTTTGCGGACAGCGTAGATCAAGATCAGACTGCACAGAACATGCAGTGTGATCTTGGATCTACACTGTCCAATACGGACATATACCCAAAAATGCCCTTGAAATAGAAAACTTTGGGTTTTATACTATGGGATTGAAAGTTTCATTTTTTTTTTTTTTTTTAAGCAGGATAAGGGTTAAAAAGCCTGCATTATGATGGTTGAGAGAAGTTATCAGGATATCGATTCACTGCCTGTGTAATTTGTACATGTTCTAAATTTTAAGGTGTGTTTTGGCAGATACAGTGCAAGCATCTAAAATATTTGTGTAATGTTGTACACTTATTGTTAAGAAAATAACATCAAGAAGATACTGAAAAATTGTGATTTGTTTCTGGAAGGGTAGAAAACATTGTGGGAAAATGAAAAAGTGCTGGTTACCAGCATTTTCTCCTTTTCCCACAGTTTTTTTAAAAGGCTTCTTTCTCTGGGTTGTTAAAAGTCAGAATTGTGTGGTAAAGGGTTAAATAGTCTTGTGTTTTATTTTTTAGCCCCAAAAATGCATATTTTCATGAGTTAGTTGCCTACCTCTGTTAATAATGATTCCTCTCTCAAGGACACCCCTGAAAAGTAAATCACTGCTTTATTTTTGCACCATTACACTTTTGACAGGTTGGTAAATATGGTGGTATATGGTAGTAGAATAAAGCTATTTGAGCTAACTTCAACAGAACAGAATGTTTTACAGACAGACTTTATCGAAGTGTAAGTAATTACAGAATTCTTTTTAAAGTCATGCACACGGGAAGAGTTTTTCTGGTCACAGTCTTAAACCCATTTTCAAATAATCCTAAATTTTAACAGCATTGAAAGAGTAGGCATGTGAAAACATTGTGGAAAAGGAGATAAAGCCGGCCACCAGCATTTTTTCTTTTTCCCACAATCTGTTCTACCCTAATATGTCATCTGCAAAATGATTTCTATCTCACCAAGTCTAAAATTTTGTTTTCTAAGACTTGCAGTTCCGAATGGTTCACTGTAAATCAGTTACTTTTCACACGTTTTTTAGACATAAAGTCAACTTGTACAGCTGACACAGAGGAGAAATATTTTAAGGAAAGGATCATTATTGTTTAGTACAATGAAAAAAATGCTGGAAAAGGAGCTGCTGTTCTGCACCAAGCATCAGAGCTTTCCAATAATATTTTCAACAGCAGTCTATGGTTTAAATTTAGGTATCATAGATGGGATTTAGCTCTTACAATAGCTATCCAGTTCTCTGTAATTCTTCTGATTTTTTGTTCTGAAATGGTATCTAGGCCAGTGGTTTCATGTAGGTCAGCATGAATATTTTTCTTGGAAAATAATGCAGCAGCAATTCTGTGACACAAGTTAAGTAGAGGCACAGAAATTCACTTGTAAAATAAGTAGTAGACCTAATGGTAAGTCTTACTTTGCTTGTAGACATGCCCAAGCTCTGGCAGCCATCAAGCCCTATACTCATTGGTTGGCTCAGTGTTACAGCGAATTTCAGAACTACCCTGATCAATGTGAAAAACTGACCAGACTGGTAACCACCTTGTTGGAGTCATCAACCGTCTTATTTGACAAACAGGTAACCAGTCATTAACCTAATTCAGCATTTCCCAGTCAGGATTGATATAAAACAGCCTGACCTTTAGCAAGCAAGCAAGCAGTGAGGGATGATTGAAATGTGTTTTTTTTTTTTTTTTTTTTCAAGGCAGGTGCTTGCTTAATATATGTCAATTTCTTTCTACTTTCCACGTATGGGAACTGAAATATTAGCGTACTAGGACAGGCTGGTCACTTAACAAAGGTGGCTACTGAATCTGGTTTGACTGAATATGTTAAAATCTATGTGAAGGGGCTGTGTAGATCCATCAAGTAGAAATACGGCTGTTGTTCTAATCTGTCCCATCAAATTGCATGAACAGTTATGGGATTTGAAATTAAGTGTAGAAAGGTGACTAAAATAAATAAGTTTTTTTTTTTTTTTTTGTTTCCCTGTTAGCATTTAACATTTGCTGTGTGTACTTTTAGATACTCGTTTAGTCTGATATTAATCCTTACACTGCCCAATATTTTGTAAAATAAAATTCTTGGATTAATTTGGAGATTGCTTCAATTTATCAAAAAATGAAAATGAGCCTGTCAAGGTTATTGGGTGCCTTGCTCTGAAGTTTGCAAAATTGCTTATTTTAAAAGTGTAGATCAAGATCAGACTGTGCAGTCTTCACAGAAAATGGAGTTTCATCTTGAAAATACATCATCCACCTTGTAAAGATATTCTGCCCTTTAGACATTTTGAAACTCCAACATTTTGGGGACTATTTCTTCATCTATTTTTGCATAGTCATGTCATTTTTCGGTAAAGGAATTTGCTTGGTGTAGATGATAATTTCAAAGTACTTTTCTTGTAGGTGCCAGAGAAGATATCTCACTCTAGTGCTCATCTTATGTTGTCTATAGTTACCACTATTAGACCAAGCTTCTTTCTCAAGGTACCTTGTGTTCAGACCATGTATACCACAGCTAGTCAGGGAGGCTATAGAGAACTGTCTATGGAAGTAAGCTGCTGCATTTTAACTTATTGGTCCCCCACAATATTGTTGGTCCAAAGTCTTGTTTGTTCTTCTGAGAGGTCTTGTGTGGCTCAGTGGTAAGGCCTTGGAGTTGAAACCTGTAGACCTGGGATCAATCCTCACTAGGTGCAATTGGTATTTTGTTCTAGTGTCCTTGGGATGTGATTGCTTTAGATAGTGGCCAGCATTTTTTTCTTGATCCACAATACATTCTACCATTTTGAAGACAAATTGCATAGTTTGAGCCATATGTAGTTTAATGTCTGCAGATGCCTATAATTTGAAAGAGTGAAAAAAACATGTTGTTTGGGACAGAGTTATGCATATCTATTCCAGGTACAGACATTACTCTACAGATCTCTCAACTTACATTTAGTATTACCATGGAACTCTTCCACTGACCAGGACTGGACAAACAGAATGACCATGCATCAAACGTTCTGTCATCAGATGACCTCACAATATTTACAGTTGAAGGACACTTCTTCATTGATAAACAACAGATCTGCCCAGGATTTAGGTATTATTAGATATTCTTAGATTTACCTACTGTGAGGCTATATGCACGAAATCTTCCAAGATTTACCCACTATCCTGCGACATGCACAAAATATATCATGATTTACCACCTAGCATGCTATAAATATTCCAGTATTTACTCCCTATTGTGCTGTTATATGCACCAAATGTTCCTGTATTTACCCCCATCATGCTGTTACATGCACCAAATGTTCCAGTATTTGCCCCCTATCCTGCTATATGTGCCAAATGTTCCAGTATTTACCCCCTAATCTGCTATTTTCACCAAATATTCCAGTATTTACCCCCTGTTGTGCTGTTATATGCACCAAATGTGCCAGTATTTACCCCCTATCCTGCTATATTCCCCAAATGTTCCAGTATTTACCCCCATCCTGCTATTTTCACCAAATATTCGAGTACTTACCCCCTATTGTGCTGTTATATGCACCAAATATTCCAATATTTACCCCCTATTGTGCTGTTATATGCACCAAATGTTCCAGTATTTACCCCTATTCTGCTATATGAACCAAATGTTCCAGTATTTACTCTATGTCCTGCTATATGCACCAAATACTCCAGTATTTACCCCCTATTTTGCTGTAACATGCACCAAATGTTCCAGTATTTTCCCCCATCCTCCTATATGCACCAAATGTCCCAGTATTTACCCCCTATCCTGCTATATGCACCAAATATTCTTGTATTTACCCCCTGTTGTGCTGTTACTTGCACCAAATGTTCCAGTATTTACCCCCGATCTTGCTATATGCACCAAATATTCCAGTATTTACCCCTATTGTGCTATATGCACCAGACATTTCAGTATTTACCCCTATTGTGCTGTTACATGCCCCAAATATTCCAGTATTTACCCCCTATTGTGCTGTTACATGCCCCAAATATTCCAGTATTTACCCCTATTGTGCTGTTACATGCCCCAAATATTCCAGTATTTACCCCTATTGTGCTGTTACATGCCCCAAATGTTGCAGTATTTACCCCTGTCCTGCTATATGCATCAAATATTCCAGTATTTACCCCCTATTGTGCTGTTACATGCCCCAAATATTCCAGTATTTACCCCCTATTGTGCTGTTACATGCCCCAAATATTCCAGTATTTACCTCCTATTGTGCTGTTACATGCACCAAATATTCCAGTATTTACCCCTGTCCTGCTATATGCATCAAATGTTCCAGTATTTACCCCCTATTGTGCTGTTACATGCCCCAAATATTCCAGTATTTACCCCCTATTGTGCTGTTACATGCCCCAAATATTCCAGTAGTTACCCCCTATTGTGCTGTTACATGCCCCAAATATTCCAGTATTATTATCCTGCTGTATGAACCAAATGTTCCAGTATTTATCCCCTAACCTGCTATATGCATCAAATGTTTCAAGAGTTGCCTGCTACATGTATATGCACCACTCATTCCAAGGTTTGCTTCCGGCCTGCTATATGCACCAACTGTATCAATATTTCTCCCTACCCCTGCTGTATGCACCAAGTATTCAAATATTTATTCTTAACTGCACTATTCACAAAATGTTCCTAGATTTTCTCATTATTCTGCTGTATGCACCAGTGGCTGTTTATTGTGGATTGTAGACAAATTAATATTTCCAACTTGCACAATCATAAATCTCAATAAGCCTGTTGACTATTTAGTGGTAAACTATACAAAGTCAGTTTGACACAGATTAAACAAAAAAATAGTAAAGAAATGCTGACAGGTGAAATTACTTTGTATGGCCAGTTTGTCACTGTTTTTCATCTTTTTAAGATGCACTAAGCAGAAAGATGCTTCAAATGAGAAATACAGTAGAAGGTAGTTTCACAGTTTAATGGCTGAAAATATCTGCCACCAGAAGACAAAGCTAAGAAAAAGTATTCAACAGTATCTGCTATAGGTTCCAAAACAAAATTGTTAAAGTTTTAAAAAAGGATGGCAGTGTTTTCTCTTTTTTTTTTTTTTAAATAACTGTGGAGTAATTTAGAGCAATTGTGAACTTCTTGTTTTAATTTCAGCAAGGCCAGTCATCAGTACAACATTAAAACTAATGATAGACTGGGTAGATTGTGTTGCTGGTGAGGTGGTAAAATCTAGACAGATCTGTTTCCAGTCTATATCAGAGATTGTTAACATCACACTTGGGCTCTTTACTGTATACATACATCAACCAGGTTAGTTGCCATGTTGGAAGTCACTCTACAGGCCACATATAGACCAACAAAAAAATGAGCCATGCTCTGCAAAAATGGGGCGTAATGCATCTGTGAAAAGTATCAACCCATGTCAGTCTATGCAGACTGACATGGGTCGAAACTCTGTGCTAATGGTCAAGTTTCTACATGTCAAAGGAGTGGTGTACCTCATGATTTAGCCAGTTGTTCTGTAAAATGGGTTTTATGGATCCACAATTATGTAGGTATAATGTATCATCGAGATGCATTAAGTCCCCTTTTACCAGAGCATGGCTCAAATATGAAAGGTCACACAAACAAACAAAAAAATAGGGAAAAAAATGAAGTACAAAAATGTATCGTTTTGCAACAAATTAGAAAACTGTGTGGGAAAATAACATTTAAAATTTTGTCTTCTATAAAGAGTTAATGTTTGTTACAAGCAGTCACTGTTTTTGGTTTTCCTAAAATAGTTATCTTCAATACCCGTATACTTCGGAGTGTTATAAGACTTTTTTTACAATTAGCAATTAGCTTCCCTCATATAGTTTTGAGAAACTTTTTTTTTTTTCTACACTGATTTGAGTTGTGACATGAGAAAAACACAGATGAAAAACTTTAGAATATAGTGATAGGAAATCATTGAAGAAAAAAAAAAAAAAATGGAGAGAAAATAGAGAAGTTACCTTTATTGAGCAAATTCTCAGGTTGCTGAATGTTTTCAATGCCTACCTCTGATACATTTGTCAAGAAATGTAAGGGGAAAAAATTTGTTTTTTAGAAAAATTGATATAATGGATTTTTTTTTTTATTATTATTTCTATTGTACTTTCTTTCCTCAGTTGTCATACATTTCTACTGTCAGAACACCTAGAAAGTGGTACATATGCCAGAGTCATTGAATTGCTTTGTAGAAACATTAATCTATTTAACCCTGTACCGCACAGTCCCGGCTTTTAACGACCCTGAGAAGAAAGCTGCCAAAAAACATGGTGGGAAAAGAAGAAAATGCTGGTATTCAGCATTTTCTCCTTTTCCCACCATGTTTTCTGCCTTATCAAAGACAGATCTCAACATTTAATCGGCTTTTATTTTGTTGTCTGCAAATGTTTCCGATTTGTGCAATCCTGAAATTTTTGTCGTTCGGTAGAATTAAAATTCACCAGATCCATGTGCTAGGACATTAATCTATCTCTGAATTTCAGATGTTGTAGAAGATATGATGGTATTTTTCCTATCCTTATTTAAATCCTTGAGGGTACAGATGGGTGTACCTTTTACAGAACAGGCTATCCAAACATTCATGGGCCTTTTCAACAAGTAAGAAACACCAAATAAACCAAATGGCAAAATGTTACCCTTGACCTCTTTCAAGCATGTGCAGATGACAAGTTAACCCTTACCAAACGACAAAATTTTTAACTAGACCAAATTGAGAGCATTTACAAACGACAAATTAAATGTGGCTCAAATGATATTTTTGTCTGTGATAGGATAGAAAACCAGCATTTTCTCCTTTTCCCACATTGTTTGTAAAAGCCTTCTCTTTCTCGGTCATTACAACTCGGGATTGTTTTTTAAAGGGTTAAATATGGCACATGTTATGGGAATATGGGAATTTTGTTTGGAAGTGTAAAAAAACAGTGGTAAACAGCCTCTTCTTACAATGGTTTTGAAAGACTTCTTTACCGAGGGACACAAAAACGTGGTATCATTTGGTGAAGGTATAACAAAACATTTGACGGAACTGTTCATTATTATGCTTGTACTGGAGTAAGGCTTTATTATTTGAATAAATAGAAGAAAAAAGATCAAATGATCTAATGTTGAAAAGCTTTTGATAAGTATTGTTTGAGTTGAAATATGATTAAGAAATTAGTTTTTAGCTCTACTGGCTGTAGAGCTTATGTCATGGCGTTGTTTCCGTCTGTACGGCCGTCTGTCCGTTTTTCTTGTTTACGCGATAAAGTCTTCATTTATGGTCGGATTTTCGTGAAACTTGCACAGTTTGTTTATCTCATCAATAGCTTGAACCCTGTCGATTTTGAAAAAAATCTGACAATCAGTGTGGGAAAAGTAGCCATTTGAAGTTCAGAATTTCAATTTCTTTTTTACGCGATAAAGTCTGCATTTGTCATCAGATTTTCGTGAAACTTACACAGTTTGTTTATCTCATCAATAGCTTAAACCCTATTGAATTTGAAAAAAATCTTACAATCAGTGTGGGAAAAGTAGCCATTTAAATTTCAAAATTTCAGTTTCTTGTTTACGCGATAGTCTGCATTTGTCATCAGATTTTCGTGAAACTTGCACAGTTTGTTTATCTCATCAATAGCTTGAACCCTATTGATTTTGAAAAAAAATCTGACAATCAGTGTGGGAAAAGTAGCCATTTAAAGTTCAAAATTTCAATTTCTTTTTTACGCAATAAAGTCTGCATTTGTGGTCGGATTTTCGTGAAACTTGCACAGTTTATTAATCTCATCAATAGCTTGAATCCTATTGATTTTGAAAAAAATCTGACAATCAGTGTTGGAAAAGTAGCCATTTAAATTTCAAAATTTCAGTTTCTTGGTTACATGATAAAGTCTTCATTTGTTGTCAGATTTTCGTGAAACTTGCACAGTTTGTTTATCTCATCAATAGTTTGAACCCTATTGATTTTAAAAAAAAAAATTGAAAATCAGTGTTGGAAAAGTAGCCATTTAAAGTTCAAAATTTCAGTTTCTTGCTTACGCGATGAAGTCTGCATTTGTGGTCTGATTTCTGTGAAACTCACACAGTTTGTTTATCTCATTGATAGCTTGAACCCTGTTGATTTTGAAAAAAATCTGACAATCAGTGTGGGAAAAGTAGCTATTTAAAGGTCAAAATTTCCTTTTTCTTATTTACACAATAAAGTCTGTATTTGTGGTCGGATTTTCATGAAACTTGTAGTTGCTTTGTATCATCAACAGCTTGAACCCTATCGATTTTGAAAAAAATTTGACAATTAGTATGGGAAAAGTAGCCATTTAAATTTGAAAATGTATAATTCTAGTTTATGCGATAATGTCGGCATTTGTGGTTGAATTTTCATGAAACTTGCATAGTTGCTTTATATTATCAATAGCTTGAACCATTTGGATTTAAAAAGAAAAAACAAAACATTAATATTTGAAAATCCGTATGGGAAAAGGAGCCATTTGAAATTGAAAATTGACATTTCTTGTCTATGCAATTAAGTCACATTTTTGATTCAATCTTCTGAAACTTTCAAAGATTATTTGTATCATCAAGGGATTGAACTCTATTAAGAATGAAGAAAATCTAGCAATCGTGTAGGAAAAGCAGCCATTTGATGACTTGGTATTGTTTACTCAACACAGTCCACATTATTGGTCACATTTCTTTGAAACTTGCAGGGATTGTTTAAAACAGTGAGTACTGAAACCCTATCAAATTTGACTGGATTCCAAACAATTGGCTTTGAGAAATTGTACTTCAGTTTGGTTTTTTTCACTATTAATTTTGTTCAATTCACCATGCCTACTTGTGCTATCTTATTGGGTTCAAGCCCAGTTGCAACAACCTTTTCCCCAATTTTTTTGTGTGTTTGCTTTTCTTTTTCGCTTCATGAATTCATAGTGTATGCTATAATAAACAGCACAATCATGCCAGTGGAGCGATTCAGGCCCTCAAGGGCCTCTACTTTTTAGAGTTATTCACCCTTTTTACAAACTACAGTAAAACCTCGATAATTCGAAGTCCCACGGGGACAAGCAAAATGCTTGAATTATCGCAGTTCTCGAATTATCCAAAATATCAGTGAAAACAAAGTTGCATTCCGTTTAAGATCAGTGATCAAAGTATACTTCCCCGAGCAATACAACCAAATTTTTGTTCTTTTTTTTTTTTCATAACATTCAAAGAATATCACATCGAGTGATTATTTTTGTAAATTCATGTGTTTTGATTGTATGAGTTTTTGGAAATTAATCACTCTAAGTCACCTTTTTTCCAGGAAGGTCGGTACTGTAGTTTTTACGAAATTGTAAAATTTCGCCTGTTGCATTCACCCCCAATAACTGTCACCCCACAGGAAAGTATGCAAACTTTTATTTGTTTACTGAGAAAACGTCAGAAGGTAATATTGATATGGTGCTTGCACTATTCTAGAAAATAAAAATTCGAAAATTTACACTTATATCTTCCTCCAACACTGGTGTTTCCCTGAAATATATTTGAATACGGCGACATGCAACTAGAAATGGGTTGAAAACTATCAAAGAATGAAAGCTGGCAAGATGTCAAAAAATTTTAAAAAAAGAGAGAATGTGCGATTTACTTCTCGCTAAAACTCAAGAATATAAGGAAAAGTTATTTTGATGTCGATATATGTAAACGTTTACAAGCGGTTCTGTGTTCCACTGTGCTTTTCAATGTCCATGAAAGAAGAACGCACCATAATATCTACACACCCGTGAAAAATAACATTAACCTGTCAGTGTCAAAGTCGGGAAAATTTCTGTGACATGTAAATAAACCAATGGTATTCACGCAAACTTGAAACACGACGTCATTGCAACAAGATGGGGAAAAATGTGATCAGACTTTTTTTTTTTTATTTTATGACGAAGCAACTTGGGAAAACCCTGATGCTATAAATAGATAGACACGAAAACGGATAAGAAATTAAACATCGTCCGATCACAAACTCTTCAAACTGTCTTTTTAGCGTCAACAATGACTTTGAACCGTAGATGTACGAACATACTACAGAAAATTGTAGTCGGGAGATAAAATCACTTGTTTAATCAGGAATAAAATACTTTTGTGAATTTTATAAGACGAAATATATCAGACAACCTAAATGAGATGGGGAGGTCGTCACAACTTGTCATCATTAATCTCTCATCATCAAATCAATGTCAATTTCTCCAAATTATTGGGTAATGTGAATCCCCTGTAGTAATTGTCATGGATTGTAAAACTTACACCACACCGTACACGGGCCGACTCGCCAAATCCTTTGAGCAGAAAAAGTGTGAAAACAATTACTCGAGACGTGAGAAAGTATTGTGTTCGAATTAACAATCAATTTAAAGAAGCAAAATGATGACAGGGACCAACATATGTGTTCGAATTTTCAGATTATCGAGACTCGAAATTACCGATCTGCTTTTGGTGCAATATAGTGGAGTTTTTGCCGGGACTATCGAAATTCCTCGAAAAATGCGGGGTTCTTGAATTTTCGAGACTGGAATGTACTGTATGTGCTTATGCTCTAAATTGAGTCACTGATTAGGACTACCTTTTTATTTTTTATGTGTTGAACTTGATGAGATTTGTGAAAAGTACCTCAGCTGTACACACACATGGTACATGTACATGCCATTTCAGTATATTACTGTATGGGTTTTTTTTTTGTTGTTGTTGTTTTTGTTAGCTCACCTGAGCACAACGTGCTAAAGGTGAGCTTTTGTGGCCATCCGTCGTCCATCATGCATCATCCGTCGTCAACATTTACATTGTGGACACTCTAGAGGCCACATTTCTTACTCAGTTGACCTGCAAATTGGTCAGAATGTTTATCTTGATGAAATCTTGGATGAGTTGGAATTTGGGTCACCTGTGGTCATAAACTAGTCACTAGGTCAGATTAAAGAAATACCTTGTGGACACTCTAGAGGCCATATTTCTTACTCAGTTGACCTGAAAATTGGTCAGAATGTTTGTCTTGATAAAAACCTGGGATGAGTTCAAATTTGGGTCACCTGGGGTCATAAACAAGGTCACTAGGTCAGATTAAAGAAATACCTTGTGGACACTCTAGAGGCCACATTTCTTACTCAATTGACCTGAAAAGTGGTCAGAATGTTTGTCTTGATGGAATGTCTATTGAGTTCCAATTTGGGTCACCTGGGGTCATAAACTAGGTCACTATGTCAAATTAAAGAAATACCTTGTGGACACTCTAGAGGCCACATTTTTTGCTCAATTGACTTCACAATTGATCAAAATGTTTGTCTTGATAAAATCTCGGATGAGTTCAGATTTGAGTCACCTGGGGTCATAAACTAGGTCTCTAGGTCAAATTAAAGAAATACCCTTTGGGTACTCTAGAGGCCACATTTCTCACTCAATTGACCTGTAAATTGGTCAGAATGTTTGTCTTGATGAAATGTCTATTGAGTTCCAATTTGGGTCACCTGGGGTCATAAACTAGGTCAATAAGTCAAATTAAAGAAATGCCGTCCAGGCACTCTAGAGGCCACATTTTTTGCTCAATTGACTTGAAAATTAGTCAGAATGTTTGTCTTAATTAAATCTCGGATGAGTTTGAAATTGGGTCAACAGGGGTCATAAATTAGTCACTAGGTCAAATTAAAGAAATACCTTGTGGACACTCTAGAGGCCACATTTCTTACTCGGTTGACCTGGAAATTGGTCAGAATGTTTGTCTAGATCAAATCTCGGATGAGTTTGAAATTGGGTCACCTAGAGTCATAAACTAGGTCACAATGTCAAATTAAAGAAATACCTTGTGGACACTCTAAAGGCCACCTTTCTTACTCAATTGATCTGGAAATTGGTCAGAATGTTTGTCTTGGTGAAATCTTGGATGAGTTCGAATTTGGGTCACCTAGGGTCATAAACTATGTCACTGGGTCGAATTAAAGAAATACCTTACGGGCACTCTAGAGGCCACATTTTTTGCTCAATTGACTTCACAGTTGGTCAGAATGTTTGTCTTAATTGAATCTCGGATGAGTTTAAAATTGGGTCACCTGGGGTCATAAACTAGGTCTCAAGGTCAACTTAAAAGAAATACCTTGTGGACATTCTAGAGGCCACATTTCATGCTCCATTGACCTGAAAAATTGGTCAGATTGTTTGTCTTTGACTTGATGATATCTTAGATCAGTTAGAAATTGGGTCTCATAGGATCATAAACTAGGTCAGATAAAAGAAATGTATTGTGGGCATTCTAGAGGCCACATTTTTTGCTCGACCTGAAAATTTGTCAGCATGTTTGACTTGATGATATCTTGAATGGGTTTGAAATTGGGTCACATAGTGTCATAATCTAGGTCACTAGGTCAAATTAAAGAAATACCTTGTGGGCACTCTAGAGGCGGCAATTCTTGCCCAATTCACCTGAACCTTGGTTAACAAGTTTGTCTTGATATCTTGGATGAGTTTGGAATATGGTCACATAGGGTCATAAACAGGTCACTAGGTCAAATTGAAGAAATACATTTTTGACACTCCAGAGGCCACATTTTCAGCTCAGTTGACCTGACAATTGGTCAGAATGTTTGTCTTAACTTTTTACCAAACGACAAACTTTTAGACTGGTCCAAATTGAAAGCATTTGCAGAAGACAAATGGGACTGAAAATTTGAAATTTGTTATGGATAGGGAAGAAAACATTGTGGGAAAAGGAGAAAATGCTCGTTACCAGCATTTTCTCCTTTTCCAACATGTTTTCAAAAGGCTTCTTCTACAGGGTCGTTAAAATCCATGATTGTCTAGTAAAGGGTAAATAATATCTCGGATGAGTTTTAAATTGGGTCATTATGACCCTGGAGTGAAATTTTGCCTATTGACTTGGGTGAGAGATCCGAGGCCATCATGGCCCTCTTGTTTCCAAATTGGGCCATACTTTATTTAGAAAACTTTCAGTGTTGTATTTTGGACTGTTTGTAAAATTATTTTTGGAAGAATTCCAAGCCAGTGTATTATATGAGCCATGCTCTGACAAAAGGGGGTTTAATGCATCTCATATGGATCCATTTTTGCTGCTTTTTTTACCGAATCACTTAATTATGTGGTAGACTGGACATACAAAAAATTGACCAATAGTGAAAAGTTTCGGCCCAGGTCAGCCTGCACGGACTGACCTGGGTTGATACTTTTTGCAGGTACAGTAAAGCCCCCTTTTCACAGAGCATGACTCATATACTTGTGCATGTGTAAGACTGCTTTAATATATTTCTTTTATCTTTTTGTAGACAGCAGTTAGAAGAAAACATTCTTCATGAGAGTAGTGCTGCACATAGAGTGATTGAAAAGTAAAGTAGACACTTACATTTATTTATTTCTTAAATGTTAAATTCTTCAGTTTTAAAGTACACTGCAATTGCTGTAGGTTAGTGTTGAAAAAACTTTTAGCAGCTTCTTGTTTTATTAATTATAAAGCTTCTCCCTATTGTGTGTGTTTTTACAGGTTTAACCTGATGTAATACTATGTTTTTCATAATTACCTATCTGAAAATTTGAAAAAAAGGATAATTTTCAGGCCTCTGCCAACTCTCAGACTTTGGGGAGAAGTGACTTCTCCCTAGTCTGAGAATTGGGAGAAGTTTTTCAAAATGGAGAGAAGTGGTCAGACTTTGAGGAGAAGTTTAGATGGACCTTAAAATGCGGACGTGGTCGGATTTATAGAAGGAAATAACAATATTTTAACAATTTAACAGTTTGATTGGATACAAAACCATGTAAATTAAATGAAGATATTTATATTACTGTATATCTTTTTAATGATTACTATACTTATTCCAATTAGAAACTACTTAAAACATATTTATTCATTGTTTACCATGCTCAATTCATACACTTTTTGGATAAAAACATTATGGAATGAGAAAACAAATACTTCTGAGCAATGGTTTCTCCTAGCACATTTTTTCCCAAAATCTTTGAAGCACTATTTTTTTTTCCCCAAAAAAATCCTGGGCAAAATATTTGCTGAGAATCATTATCTTTACCAGGGATCATGGATATTACAATCCCTGTCCCTGACTAGGTAAGAAAAAATTCTAAATCTCAAATCAAAAGCATTTACAGCGGGCAAATAGATAATTTAGGATGTAAGTAATGTTAAAAAGTAATGCAAATATTGTGTCAAAGGAAGGAAATCTTGCTACTAGCATTTTGTCCCGTTGGCACAATGTTTTCAACTTCCTGATGGTAATTAGCCAGTTTCAGACAGCTAGAGAAATCGAAGATAAGTTTGTATGAATACTATTTGTCTTTTGCTGATGACTGATAAATTGTTAATGAAAACATCGCTAAATACATTTCCAACTTAAATACCAGTTTTAACCTCGTAGATCGTTTGTTCGTAGATAGGGTCCGATCAAGAAAAATGTCAAAATTTTGATCAATAACAATATATGTACATTTTCTTTAATTTCATCTTTTTGTTCGCGTCAAAGAAAAATATACAATTTCATCCAAACTTTTGAAAGAAAACCGCCCTTGAGCTATGAGAACGTACCCAGCAGCCATTTTGAAATTGAATCATGTGACTTGCTGGAATTCGGCAAAAAAAAAAATCAGTTATAACGTAACACAGTCGGCGCCAATTTGTAGTCACATGATTTAAAAAATGTTGTTTTAAAAGCAAGGTGCCGATTTCAATTCAATTCGGGGACATTAAATAAACGTTGATATCTGAATCAGGATTTTACACTGAAAAAAATATGCCAGACAAGCCGCTAGACGGCGCCGATGTTTGGTATGACGCGAAAACTATTGTTTGAACTTAGCAAGAATTTTAGCGACTTGACGGGCAAAGGGGTGAATATAGTGTCAGTTAAGATGATACCTACCAATTAAGAAGGGGGATTTGGTACCCGAGAAACTAATTAACAACTGCTTGTCAAATCGTACAGCTGGAAACAATTAATTTCGCTGATTGGACACCGGCTGTGAATCGGGTATAACGCACTGTTAGGTAATAGATCTACACACGCTGATTGTGTATCGAGTACCCAACGCGTGGTCATTTTACGCGAGGCGACTACCCGATTTTTACAGGAGACTTCGATTTCGCTTTGCCCGGCGAAATGGGCGAAGTTTTTTTAAATCGGGCGACTTCTTCGCCTAAGTCGCCCACTCGGCCGAGGCCTGATTTTGTAGGAAAAGATAGACTTGGAATATTTACCAAAAATATGCCTCCAGTTGCAGCTTACAGGTAATTTCTGAAATAATTGGCATATTGTAAGTCAGAACCATTGTTTACGAAAAATAGATACATCCTTTCAACCCCCAACCCCCATTCTTTATTAGGTGTCTGTGGGGTTTATATTAACCCAGGGTTCCCCCTGGCCATTTTTTTTCTTGCACCACCACTTTCAACAAATGAGAAAAGTTTGTGCCACATTATAATAATTGGAGCCAGTTGGTGCCATTTTTAAAATGAAAGTACATGGGGTAGGCCATGATAGAAAATTGGTTAATAAAAGGTCTTCTCTTTGTTGTATCATGAGAAGTAAAATAAATGAGAAAACATGTTTCCATTTGATTAGTTTTTTACACATATCTATATTTATTCTATGAATATAGTTCGGCAGCAGGTGCTTGATTTTTCAGGGAAAATCCCAAGGTGAAAAAGGGGCATGACTGTGCTTCAAAATGCTTTGATTGTCACCTCCTTGTTGTATAGGTTTCCCGTTTGATAGTTACTAACTTGTCCAGGTTTGAAGTAAATATCTTTAGTAATAACAATGATATTCAAAAATTTCAAACTTGTTGCACGATGACGGCAATAACTCGACGTTGTAATCTTCAAAAACAGCCAAGCTAAAAATGATGACTTGTCCGTATTGAAAGCTCTGGCAGACAAGAAATTACTGAGTTATTCATGGCTCAAGTGATAAATCTTGTCTTTTGAAGGATAGAAAACATGAATGGGCAATAAGATCATAATCGTAATCTACAGATTACTGTTTACAAAAAAAGAAAAATAGCAACCGACTTCTTTGATTGTGAATGGAATAATCGATCGTGAAAATTCCAGTTTGCAAACATAAGTAGCGAGCCGATAAATCAGTCATCCCAAGGTCCAATCTTCTTTAATTGATGTGTTAATTATTGAATTAATCCACCTGAACATAGTGTGGTCGTCGCTAAATGCACACCATAATGCCCCTCATATATCTGTATGCCTGTAACGCAGAATCAAAGCGTGGTTTTAGAAATTATGGGCGGTGACTAAATCTCATATGTGATTCCTGATTGGTTCACAGGACTGCATATTATGTAAAAATTCTGCGTTCACACCCTTGGATGCAGATGGAGCGTGGCGAAATTGACATTTGATTGATTGTATGGTGTATATGTGTGTTACTAGACAAACCCCATGTAATATACAGACTGTTATTTAGATCACCTGCCGTGACAGGGTGTATCAATTTTTCAGTTATAGATACACTTTCACACATTGCGGTGACAGGGACCAGTATCAAAATGTACGGCACCCCGATGTGAAAAGCATCTGCGCCGGTCATTTTTGCCATTTTGTTTTTTCTTGCGCCACGTTACAAAATCTATCGCAAATGGCGCCAAATATGAAGCCCAGCGGGAACCCTGTTAAACGTTTACCACACAGTCCCAAGTTTTAATGACCCTTAAAGAGAAGGCTTTTGAAAAAATTATGGGAAAAGGAGGAAATGCTATTAACTAGCACTTTCTCTTTTTCCCAGTATGTTTTCTATCCTATAAAATACAGAAATCACCATTTTAGCTACATTTAATTTGTCGTCTGCAAATGCTTTCAGTTTGGCCCAGTCCAAACTTTTGTTGCTTAGTAAAGAGTTAATTACAACAACATTACGCTGACAAGAGTGTAAAGCATCCAGATAAATGGTCAATGAGGCAATTAGTAACATTTCATGTTTTCTTTTTTATGTTTCAGGTTTCTCAAGATACTTCAAATTATTGTACAAGAACCAGGATCTGCATTTAAAAGATTTTTACCCAGTATTATAGATATATGTATGGAACATATCTATCCCATCCTTGCTCAGGTAAATACTCCTGTTAAGCTCTTACAGCACAATAAAACATAAGACTAGCCCAAAGTGAAAGCATTTGTAGACAATAAATAAAATATAGCTCAAGCAAGGGAATTTGTCTTACGAAGATAGAAAAAAATTGTGGGAAAAGGATAAAACCCTGGTTACCAGCATTTTCTCTTTTTCCCATGGTATTTTCAAAAGCCTGTTTCTTCAAGGTTGTTAAAACATGGAGTCGTTTAATTTCTGTGAGATGTTAATGGATTCAGTTTCACCAACCCTCTACCAGATAACTCATCCATATTTTAAGTGTTTTCAAACAACAAAGAGGCCCAAGTGATGGAATTTATCTTTGAAAGATTAGGAAGCATTGTAAGAAAAGGAGAAAAGTCTTTCTTAGGGTTGATAAAAGGCAGGATTGTGTGGTGAAGGTTAGGTGTTTATTTTGTTGTTATCCAGAGGTTCTTGTTTCGATTCCTACTGGAAAGTGCATCACTGAGGTCTAGACTAGTGCTGATGAAGCTTAGGAAACATGAATAAATAGAGGATATTTATTTTTTTCGGTGAAAGATGGAAATTTATTTCATCGAGTGAGCATCATCGGTAATATTTTCATGAGTGGCTGTCTTCACAGAAAAAAAACAAATATTCTGTTCGTTTCATGCTTCTAACCCCTATTTTGTTGGAACTTTCATTAGAGTCCAGTACAGTTGTTTTCGGTAATTTCCCTAGGCGTACACCCCTCGCATAACAACACATTACAATATTACGTAAAGTGTGAGAAATATAGCATGAATTACATCATATTTCCCTCCATTTGAATGACACACGCTGATTACTTAGGTACTTAGTGCGCAGGAACTACTGTTTCCGCCTTCAGTTTAAGAGTTAGAAAAGATAAAATGGGTATTTTCACTGGTCGTAACCATGAAATATCAAACCATACTTCACCATTATTTCTCAATAAACTAAAACTAAAACTCAATAGGCATAATATAATGAGCAGCATTTATGTCATTTCTAAAATACTGATATTACAAAAAGTGAAGTACTGATATTACAAAAGTATACTAAACACTATTCTGACAAATTATTATTTCACAGAGGCCTTCACCAGACATGAAGCAGGCTTTATATGAACTTCTTCATGAATTACTGACAAACAACTGGAGGTTCTTTTTTAAGGGGTCGGTATTGACCTCTCTCAATAAGAAAGAGGAAACTGTGGAGAATCAACACCAGTTTACACTCATCATGCAGGTATTGTTTTACAGACTTACCTTTTAAATTGCAGAGCAGGAATTTATAAGCAATATAGAAGAGGATCAGACTGTACATTATGGAAGGTATCACCAGATGAAAACCAGAGAATCATCTCAAATAAGAGAAAGTAGCGCTTTTCATAATATGGCTTAACCCATCAGCACACAATTCTGATTTTTAATGACTTTTAGGAAGAGGGCTTTTGAAAACATTTTCGGAAAAGGAGGAAATGCTGGTAACTAACATTTTCTCCTTTTCCAACAGTCTCTTCTACTCATTTACAGACAGTTTCCACAATCTGAACCACACCTTGTGCAAATGCTCTGGTAAAAAATTTTGCTGATTGGTAAAGAGTTAAATGTATGACTATATCCTTTCCAAACCAAGTCCCATCACTCGGCCTCAGTTGATTTGTCCTCTACAAACATTTTCAGTTTAACTCTTTACCAGACAACAAAATTTTGGAATGGACAAAATTGAAAGCATTTGCAGACGGCAAATTAAATGTTGCTAAAATGATGATTTCTCTTTTTGATAGGATAGAAAACATTGTGGGAAAAGGAGAAAATGCTGGTTACCAGCATTTTCTCCTTTTCCCACAATGTTTACAAAAGCATTTTCTTTCAAGGTCGTTAAAAGTTGGGATTGTGTGATAAAGGGTTGAAGACTTGGAGTTGGGTAGAAGGAGTCCTGCATGGCTCAGTTGTAAAGTTGTAGTATCTGAAATAATGGAAAAAAGCAGGATGAACACCATTTATTTCTTCACCACACAACAAATTTTAGACTGGTCCAAATTCAAAGCATTTGCAGAGGACAAAACAAGTGTCACTTCAAAATTGAAATTTGTTTTGGGAAAGGTGGAAAAAGGAGAAAATGCTGGTTACCAGCATTTTCTCCTTTTCCCACAATGTTTTCAAAAGGCTCCTTTCTCAGGGTCGTTAAAAGTGAGATTGTGTGGTAAATGGTTAATCAGTCAGGCAATAAAATAGTTCCTGATGTATTTTAATTGCTTCAATTTCAGTCATATGGGCAGTCCTTTCTACAGTCTGACTTAGCAGTTTTCAGACAGAATTTGGAATCTCTAGAAATGCTCAACACAAAATGGAAACTCTACAAAAAAGTATGTATTTGATTTTTGGTTGTTGCTATCATTTAATCGTTTACCAAATAAGACAATCATGGACTAGTCTTGGACAAACAAAAAGTAGTTCAAATGATGGAAATTGTGTCTGAAAGAGTAGAAAACAGTGTGGAAAAAGGAGAAAATGCTGATTACCAGTTACCAGCATTTTCTTCTTTTCCACAATGTTTTCAAAAGCGCCTTTTGTCAGGGTCGTTAAAATGCTGGATTGCATGGTAAATGCTTAACCCTGTGAACACCTAGGGAGTTAGATATATCTGCATTCTTTTAGAATGGTGATGAAATTAGACTACATAGATCCAGTCTGATCTAAACTCTGCTTGGTGGAAACGGTTGAGAAGAGTTGAGTGTTCTCCTCTCATATTAGAGTTTCAGGGCTCAAATCTTGTGATAATTCGGTCCACCTTTATGGACCTTGAAGGAATTTTTTTGAAAGACAAGTCATGACTTAATGTTCTTGCATGTGAATTTGATATGCTTAATTGTTTCAGGCAATATTTCATGAAGTGATGCTTTTCCAGTTTTTGAATGTCCTCTGCCAGGTGCTTGTTCACAAATCACATGACCTGCTGCAAGAGGAAATTATGGTCACGGTCTACAATATGGCTTCTGTTGACTTTGATAAGTTCTATACAGAATTTTTGCCACACTTTTTGTCGAGTTGTGAGGGTGTTGATGATAGCCAGAAAAACATGCTGGGACAAAATTTCAAAGTTGAGAAGGTAAGTGTAGATCCATGGAAGTCTTGAAATGGTGATCAAAAGAAAAAAATGTAGATACGAATGAGAAAGTACTTATTTTCAGTTATCCAGGGATGTCTTGAAAGTTCTACCTGCAGGGGATTCATCTGATTCATACCGAATCTGGATTCTTTTGGAAACAATGTAGATTAATCCCTAAAATGCTGATCTCAACCACAGGTGGGCTAGTGACAAGAGAGTTCAAGGAACATCAGGTCTTGAATCTTCATTGTCTGTCAATGGTTTGTAGATATGCATACCTTCTTTATCATATGTGTTAACAGTTTAATGATATTAATGATTAATGGTATTAATTAGACTTTTTATCAATATTCACTGTAAAATAAGTTTGTGCAACCGAAAACCCCTTATTAATTTGTGTTCAGAAACTGGAGTAATCTCCCTTCAATTTGTGTCTAATATGCTAAAGGGGAACTGAGCATTTCAGATAAGGTATTTTACAAGTATTTTTTGTCAGGTTTTGTCATGCATTGGTATGTTAAGTTGTTATAAACCTCCCCTCCACCTACGAAACAGGGGGTATACTCGTCTCACCATGTCTGTCTGTCTGTCCGTCCATCTGTCTGTCCAGTGTTTGTGTGCTTTGCAACAGATCTAGTTTATAACTAGAACAAAGAACAGACAAAGAGTGGCTTTATCCTCTGTCATATCACTTTTCATAATTTCTTTTAAATTTGATGCCACCAAGTTATTTTTTGTTGCTAACACTATCTGCCTAACCTGAGGATATTAGGTAGGGAATCAGTTATTTAAATGCCATTTTTCGTAAAAGAAGTGTATGTTTTTATTTTCAGGATCTGCCAACATTTACACAGAATCTGCAGAGATTTGTGAATGACTTAAGATATTACAGACTTGTTAATAGCAGTTTGCCCGCTGGAACTGTTCAGTTTAAATGATTAAAAAAAACATCAGATCTGTTACTGGTGATTTTTATTATAGTGCTTTAAAGTTGTTGTGCTTACAGTGTTGCTCTTCAAAGATTATCGGGGGACCATGGTGCTTTGTTTGTGCAAAAACTAAATGCCATAATTATTACCAGCCATTTAAGGCTTAAATGGATTGTGTATCCTGACTTTTAACAACCCTGTTGAAGCCTTTTGAAAACATTGTGAGGAAAGGAATCACATATATTGGGTCACCTGCAAATGCTTTCAATTTTGACATGTCTAAAATCTTGTTGTTTGGTAATGAGTTAAATCCAATTTGTATTTCCAACACTAGACATATGATTGGCTTAGACATTTTGTCTTAGCTGATCGGATGATTAGTCTTAGTTTTGTTAGAATTACATTGAACCTAGATTGGTTGGTGAAAGGGGTTCAAGGACATCATAGATAGATGCACTGGCTGTTGCTGTGTTAATACTATATTGTTGAACAAGGCATTTAACTTGAAACATACAGATTTAAAAGATTGTACTGGGACATACACGTGAGCCATGCTCTGTGGAAAGGAGGCTTAATGCATCTGCAAAAAGTATAAATCCAGGTCAGCCTGGGAAGGCTGACCTGTGCCAAAGCCTTTTGCTAATGGTCAATTTTCTGCATGTCAAAGGACCAGCCTGCCTCATGATTTAGTTGTTTGTTATACAAAATGGATTTTATGAATCCATAGTTATGTGTTGATTTGCTTTGTGTCCAGCATCGTGGAGATGCATTAAGGCCCTCTTTTGCCAGAGCATGACCCACATGTATTATTCCAGCAGCTTTTGGTTGTTAATCAGGTAATGGCATCTCAATTTTTTGAGATTGAACCAAGAGAATAAAGCTCTGTGACAATCATCTGCATGTGCTTATCTTTGCTAATTTATTTCAAATGAACAGGAGGGGTTTTTTTGTGACGATCTTGCCAGTTCATAAAGAGATTGTAAAAGACGATGTAAATTGTAAGTTAAAATTGAAGTTTTTCAAGTATAAAGGAAAACTGTTTCCTATTCGCATAATAAGTGAGTAACTGAATATGATATACAGGTGCATTTCAAAGTGCTTTTGGGTAATTGACCCACTGAAACATTTGGACAAATGGAGAGAGAACATACTCACATGGAAAAAATGATCTTATACAATATTTTATGTGTCTCTGCATCACAATTTTAATCCTTAGCTCTTTACCAAACAACAAAATTTTAAACTGGTTGAAATTGAAAGCATTTGCAGACGACAAAATAAAAGTCACTTTAAAATTGAAATTTGTTTTGGAAAGGGTAGAAAACATTGTGGGAAAAGGAGAAAATGCTGGTTACCAGCATTTTCTCCTTTTCTCACAATGTTTTCAAAAGGCTCTTTTCTCAGGGTCATTAAAAGTTGGAATTGTGTGGTAAAGGGTTAATCTACTTATCCTTATTATTGGATGCCCTTTAACACATTGAAATATCTGCTATTTCTAGACACAAAGTATCTTGTATGAAGGTACAAAGGAGAAGTGTATTAACCCATTACCAAACTATCTCGTGTTTTACTTACCCCGAGAAAGAACGAATTTGAAAACATGGTAGGAAAAGGAGAAAATGCTGGTAAATAGTATTTTTTCCATTTCACACAACGTTTTATATGCTTTCTTTGAATGTTTCATCCCTAGACGCTTTCCATAATATTATGGACATGTTCAAAATTTTGTTGAGTGGTAGAGTTAACCCTTTAACTGCTAAATAAATGAAACGAAAATGTCCACTTGATAGTAAAAACCCAAATATTGTGGTTTCAAAATTAATTTCACCGGAAGGAAAATGCAGTATCGGACAGTGTAGATCAAGATCAGACTGCACGTTTTGTGCAGTCTGATCTTGATCTACACTGTCTGCGAAAGCACCCCGAGTCGCGCTTCGCAGCCTAAGGGTTAATGAATGGGAGATGCATTTTGAAAACATATTGATATTGAAAACACATTTTCTAATGTAGTCTCCTACAAGAGGCATGTTATGAGTTTGTATTAGAGAAACGAAGATGGGTGTGTTGAAAAGTATTAGAAGTTGCACTTGTTTCTGTTATTAAAACTGAAGATTTTATGGGCTGTATAAGACGGTTTGTGTTTGTTTCTTTTCTTTTCTGATGGTAGGGGTAATCAGTGAGTCAGTGTTGAAAGCCAGATTTGTAGTGCTCAAAGTATTCGCTATGTGTGTTTGAAAACATAGAAATAAATTTTCAGTGAATTTTGGACTATTCAAAGAACTGTTATCTAGAACAAGTACTGTCAGCTTGGACAAATTTGTGTATTGGAACGAGTGACTGATTAACTTACACTCACGTTATATATTAACCCTAAAGCTGCTAAGCACGACTTACTGACCTTTTGCGGACAGTGTAGATCAAGATCAGACTGCACAGAACGTGCAGTCTGATCTTGGATCTACAGTGTCCGATAAGGAGTCATTTTTCTGCAGAAAAATAAGAGTGAAATAACAATAATCGTGTTTTTACTATCGGCCTATAAGTTTCTTTTTAACTTATTTAGCAGGTTAACTAGTGGGTTTAAAAAAATGACCTTGGAATTTGAAACTGTGATTGCTTTACCCTATACTAAACGATCCAGTGTTTTACTGACCCTGGCAACTTCAGAAAACGGCATGCAAAAAAGAGAAAATGCTGGTAACCATCGTATTCTTCATTAATTACCAACAATGTTTTCTCTATTTCAAAGGCAAATGCTACCGTTTTAGTAGCCAAGCCCCGGTAGCTCAATCGGTAGTGTACAGGACTTGAGAACAGGAGGTCGCTGATTCGATCCCCGGCTTGGCCAATTTCTTTCCGAGGATTGATGATAGTCATTGCGACAGGATTCATTCCTCTCTCACCGCTGTCTCGACCATGGTTATGTGGGAAAGCAGCCAGTGGCTTGGAAAGAATATTATGCGTAGCACTGGTAAAAGAAACTCCAGGAAAGCATGGATAGGTGCATTGGTCGCCGCGATATAACTGAAATAATATTGAAAACGGGGTTAAACACCATACAATCAATCAATCAAGCCACCGGTTTAGTCACATTTAACTTGCTGCTTGTAAATGCGTTCTAATTTAAAATGTGGTCTGGTAAGGGGTTGGTTCAAGTGACAGTTGAATATGAGTGCTGGCTACGGAGTTGATCATTGCCTATTAGGTTCTTGTATATGAGCCATGCTCTGTGAAAAGAGGGCTTAATGCATCTCCGTGATGCATGATACCAAGCAAGTCATCACGTGCTTGTGGATCAATACAATCCATTTTGTCTAACAATCGTCTGAATCATGAGGTAGAATGGTCCTTTGACAAGCAGAAAATTTACAAATAGCAAAAAGTTTCGGCCCATGTCAGCCTGCGCAGGCCGACATGGGCCGATACTGATTGGAGATGCAATAAGCCCCCTTTTCACAGAGCATGGCTCTTACAATACTTGTATCAT
Organism: Tridacna gigas; assembly: GCA_945859785.2. Classification (NCBI taxonomy): domain Eukaryota; kingdom Metazoa; phylum Mollusca; class Bivalvia; order Cardiida; family Cardiidae; genus Tridacna; species Tridacna gigas. Next base: position 29,170,495 of record OX244030.2, read on the forward strand.
GCTTCCGAAGTATAAGTATGAAAGTGAGGGTTATGTCGGAAAGCAGCTGGTGACTTTAAGTGTTGTGCATATGATTGGTGAAAGAAACCAGGATTGCATGGATGGATGCATTAGCCGCCATGGTATAAATGAAATACTGTAGAGAACCGCGTAAAACACCAAATACTTAAATCTATCTAGTATGAAGGTATTGCTAATCAACCTGTACCAAACGATCTATTGCTTTAATTACCCGAGAAAAAACGCTGTTGAAAACAATGCGAGAAAAGATACAGATCTAGTCAACAACATTTTCTTCTTTTGCCACAGTGGTTTCTATCCATCTTTTGAGCCACAATTAGTCGCCTGCAAATGCTTTTAACCCTTTCAATGCCGCCTTTTAACGCCTCTGGGAAAGAAGCCTTTTGAAAACATTGTGGGAAAAGGAGAAAATGCTGGTAACCAGCATTTTCTCCTTTTCCCACAATGTTTTCTACCCTATCAAGAGAAAATTGCACCATTTGAACCACATTGAAAGTGTCGTCTGCAAATGCTTTCAATTTGGACAAGACTAAAATTTTGTCGTCTGGTAAAGGGTTAATGTGGATGAGTCTTTTTTTTTTGTAGTTAACCTTCTGAGCACTGATGGTATTGCTCAAAATGGATTTGAGCCATGCTCTATGAAAAGGGGGTTAAATGCATCTGCTAAAAGCGTCGACCTGAAACTTTTGGCTATTTTCTGCATATCCAAAGACCATTCTACCTCATGATTTAGTCGGTTAGTAGACAAAATTGATAGTATGGATCCTTAATGATGTGATTTCTTGCTTTGTGTAACGCATCACGGAGATGCATAAAACCGCTTTTGCAAGATCAGGGTTGACTTACGTCACGTTCAGTTGTGTTTCGTTAGAATACATGAAACTCACAAAATTTCGGACAATGCACGCCTAAGATCAGGCTGAAAGCACAGCACAATCTTATCTTGATCTTCACCTTCCACAAGAAAAGCATCTCTTGGGTCCGTATTCACCAACCATTCCTAAGAACATTCTTAGTCTTATTCTCAAGAATTTTCTAAATTTGAAAGCAACACAACTTTTGATTGGCTAAATCAAATGGTTTAGCCCATCAGAAGTTGTGATACCTTCTAAATCTAGAATTTGACTTAGAATGAAATTTTAAGAATGGTTGGTTAAATTAATACGGCCTCAGGTCTAACAAGGAAGTACATGTAGCTGTAAACTTTCCATTTTTATGAAACTTGTTATTGTGTTTGGAGATATGACCTCGTAATTTCGCATGAAGCTCTGTTTCGAATGCTAGATAGCATTAACTTTCTTTTGAACCATGGTAGTCATAATATCTGAGATAAATGAGGAATAGGTAGCCTTAAACTCTTTACCACACAATCCCGACTTTTAACGACTCTGTGAAAGAAGCCTTTTGAAAACGTTGTGGGAAAAGGAGAAAATGCTGGTAACCAGCATTTTCTCATTTTCCCACAATGTTTTCTACCCTTCCCAAAACAAATTTCCATTTTTCAGTCACATTTATTTTGTCGTCTGCAACTGCTGTCAATTTGAACTAATCTAAAATTTTGTCGTTTGGTAAAGAGTTAAACTCTTTAGCAGACGACAAAATTGCAGATTTGCCCATAATATAAGCATTTGCAAACGACAAGGTACATGTAAATTTATGCGGCTCACATGATTAGATGTGTCTTTGAAAGGATCGAAATCACCGTGGGTAAAGGAGAAAATGTTTGATACTAGCATTTTTTCTTTTTCCCTCAGTATCTTCAAAAGCTTTATTCGGGGTAGTTCGGACAGGAGGTATACGGTCAAGTTCTTTGGTCAAGTGGTATTGAGAAAGAGGGTATTCGTAACTCGACCGGTATTCACCACAGATAATCGAAAGTTGTAGCCAAATCAGGCTGCTGTGTGGTCTAGTTGTCGTGTATCTATGAAACTGGTGTGTTTAAACCTTTACCAAACAATTCCACGTTTTGACGACCCTTATGATAATGCTACTGTGAAAACATTTTGCGAACTAAAGAAAATTCTGGCATACAGCTTAAATTTTCAACCGTTTCAAAAGAAATCCAATCATTTGAGCCAAATACAAGTTGTCGTCTATAAATGTTTTCGAGGTGGACGGGTCAAAAACTTGTTTTGTGTTCTGTAAGGAGTTGGGCTAACGTTATTGACTATCATGCATATATTTCATTGAAGGGAATCGGTCATGAAATAAAGAAAGCAGTATTATGTAATCAATGCAGTTTAATTTGAGAGGATTTACTGAATCGATATAACAACAGTAAATGTACTACAACTTATAAATGCAAGTACGATTTACACTTCAACTTAAAAACTCAAATTATCGGTCCAATGAGGGATCATATATGGCCTGCAGGCGGACCATCTCCGCCCACAAAACCAATTTCAATATTTTCTTTCATATCATAGGTGAAACAGTCATCTACACACACGCTATATAATAAATAAAATGTTAAATGCTCCTCTAAAACACAATTGTTTATCCTTCCGACACTGAATTGTATACACGAACACTTCGTCAGCTTCAAAACGAGGTTTCCATACCGTTATCGGTTGTCTTTTTTAATGTCTTTGTCTTGGCATAATATCGTCTTGGCACTTTCTTCATTGTGTTTGAGAACGATATGAAGGCCAGGTTTGAAAACTGCGCGAACATTTCCTCGAATGCAAACAATTTACTAAATGCTGAATGATTATGAAAGATTAACTGTCTAAAAGAGAGCATCACTGCAACAACCTATTCACTACAATGATCCACTGTAAAACCGGATGTAGACTTGACACCAGAAGTGACGTCATTTCAATAGTCATCATCACCCCCATTGGACGAGGCAACTGAGCGGAAAGAAGAATTAAGTCCTACGTGAGAAGTTCTATTGGAAGTTGACTGGTAGTACGGTGATAGGGTTGCTCCGGATACCTAAAACAGAAATCAAATGGTGCACAAATTGCAACTTCTTTTATTCAATAGACATAAATAAAACCTAGAAAGGTAGAATGATGCGTAACACTATATATATATTTTTTTTTTTCATTATAAACTGCAAACTTAGTTTCGATCTTTCAATTTCAAACTCTTAAATGAAAGAGAAATGCATTATCTATATCACGACAAAATGCATGTTACCCATGTTAACTCGTAATTTTCAGTTACAAAAGGAACAAAATTGTCAAAATAGAAGCGAAAGCTAATTCCTTTTCAGTGTGTGAAATATATTATTTATTGAATTTTGATATTTACAGAAAAAATAACAACAATGATCATGCAATAACTCCATGCAAAAGGAATTTGTTGTGGCTTTAGCAGGGTTTGAAAAAAAAAATTCCCAAAGATCTTGCATTAGAACCAGTTGTCAACAAGCCACTCTGTAGATCTATTCTATTTAACTCTTTACCAGACAAAATAAATAGACTTGTCTAATTTGAAAGCATTTGCAGACAACCAACTAAATGTGGCACAAATGTTGAAATGTATCTTAGAAAGGGTGGAAAACATTAGGGAAACCGAAGAAATTGCGTGTTACCCGTATTTTCTCGTTTTCCCACATTCTTTCAGACCCTTTTCTTTAGTGTCATTAAACACTGTATCGTGTGGTAAAAGATTAAAGATAGTAAACAGCACCTGTCATGCACTTTATAACTGCCTTAAGTATAGAATTTGAGGAAGTATTTTTCGATTGATTGTTTGTCTCTCGTCAAAATATCCACCTTTATGTTGAAAGAAAAAACGGGTACACACAAAGGTGACACACTGTACAAAAATTGGTGTAAATAACAAAGTGGGGAATCAAACACCACCTTCACCTAAAATATTATACGTGAAACAGAGGTATTCTTTCGTTATTTAAACGATAGAAGTAAAACTTTAATTTTCTTTTTACTGAGCGTAATTCAACTGTTTCAAGAAGAAAACAAAACTAAAGGAAATTCATGCAGCGACAGGAAGTCACTTCACTCTGCACCACGTGACCAAATGATGCAAGTAATCAGTGGCGCCACTTACACTTATTCTGTGGTGACACTGGAATACTGGTGAGTTTCCCGAATGGAGATGGATCCTCCCTATATACAATAGTCACACAAGGGTAAAACACAATATTGAAATATGGGCAAATGATCTACTCAAAAAATAATGGTCTACATAGTTTCACTATCAGAAATAGAACTGCATGGCGTGAAAAAAATAGGGTCAGTAGCAGTGATATATGTAGAACTTCTTGGATGCATTAGAAGCAAAACCTGATGTTTATACGAAACTGAAAAAAACTTGATGTCTACAGCCTACGAATTCATTTGCTAAAGCATATAATATCGTAATAGCCAAGCTATAATGTGTATACATTTTTTCTAATAATCTAGCACCAGACAACATATGGTATATATTTGCTTAATGCCGTATTATACCTAAAAATCATTTTTATTCCTATCAGAACGAGTTTTCCCTTTCTCGTCTCAATCTCTCTGCTTTTGCCATGGCAGCGGCTAACGGAGTTGCTCCGGGCCCCTGGTAACCAGCAAAACATATTCTCATTGATTTTTATTCTGTTCAAATATTCGTAACAATTCAAGATCATCTCCACAGTTTTCACAAACCATCAGGTGAAACTTCCTTGTGATTTAAACTGATTCACGAATGCATCCAAAAGTTGGTAAAATATACAAAATAAGGGGCACTATCATGGTGTAGGTAAACACGTGGTTTCGGGTATTGCCGACTGTTGCCGGAATTACCTTTATTCAAACTACGAAAAACTGATGTTAAATTGTCGTTTTACGCCTGCTTCTTAGCCTGTAAATCATAATCAGTTCATCATGTATATTTGAAATCCAAATTATAAATTTTATACATATTAGAAGAGAAAGTTAAATTTCTATGACTTTATCATTTATCTGTTATCGTGAAAAAAAATATACATGGACTTGAAGGTAATGCCTGAGTATAATCTTTAGTAAACTGTGCTTCCCTCTTCGCATGGACAAAACTAGTTTCTTGATGAATTCATTATACAGTTATATTTTCACATTCAGGACTTGTCAAAAGTACAATGCTGCAAACAAATTTCGATTGATTCATCACATTTTCAAGTGAGAATGAATAGAATACTAACCTTTATTTACATTACTTTCATAACACAAACAGATTATAGTTCAGAATATTACTCAAATTCAAAGCCGTGTTGTCGACCAGTTTGGTAAGTTCTGAGATGTCAGTTAAAATCTCTGTAAGGTTATATACTTACACCTGGGCTGGCACTTGTGCGGCTTACAGAGACAGAGCTGCGATTCTTGGCACGAAGTTTCTGGAGAGAGTTCTCAGCAGAATCGGCGCGTTCCTCGGCATCTTCGAGCTCATTCTGCACCTTGCGGTATTTGGCGAGGTTAATAGCTGCAACCTCTTCCTGTAAACACATAATTAGACAGTGAGGTATCGAATTCTCGTTTCTGTATGTGTCATGCTCTGGCAAAGGGGATTTAATGCATCGTTATAAAACATTATACCAAGTACTTCATCACATAATTATGTATCTATAAACTCCATTTTGTTTTACGATCGACTGAATCGGTTTTTGGACATGCAGAAAATTTACCGGAAGCAAAAAGGTACGATACAGGTAAGCCTGGGTCGATACATTTTGCAGATGCATAAAACCCCTTTTCACCGAGCATGCCCTATACATTCTACTTTTCGTGTGCAGATTTGGGTTTCACTTTTATCATCAAAACAGACTGGTGCCATTTCTGGATAAAAATCTGGTAACATTAATATGCCCTAAACATATTTGACGTTAGTGGTAGGAGGGACAGTTTGCCCTTTTTTTTTCGCAGTACCCATGCTTATTAACACTCTTATGAAAAAGTATATGAAATTCACTCAATGGAGACCAAGCAGCCTAACTTGTGATTTTAACAAAAAGCTACATTCTCGTATGACGTTAAAATGATGAAAATTGCCTTCATGTGAATATTTTCATTAGTATTTCAATATTCAACTTACAGCCTCCTCGACTTGGCGTTTGTATGTCTTGATCTTGTTCTGGAGTTTGTCAATGAGGTCTTGCAGGCGTTCCTGGTTCTTTCTGTCCTCATCGGCTTGGAAGGCGAGTTCCTTCAGACGGCGGTCAGCCTTGCGCATGTTCTTCTGGGTCTCGGCGTGGCGGCGTTGTTCGCTGTCCAATTCACCCTCAAGTTCACGAACCTGTTCGCAGATAGAGTTTGTGTAAAATGAAAAGTAATAATAATGAAACACATTAAAGCTCAGCTCAAATAATAAATCTCTGGAGCTTTAGGACCAGTTACTTATCATGCAAATACTTAACTGTTATCCCTTAGGCTGCTAAGCGCGACTCAGTGACTTTATGCGGACTGCGTAGATCAAGATCACACTGCACAGAACGTGGTCTGATCTTAGATCTTCACTGTCCGATAAGGAGATGCCTTTTCAAATAAAAATACCTTTGAAATAGGGAAATTTGGGTTTTTACTATCGCCTTGAAAGTTTCATTTCTTTTATACAGCAGGATAGGGGTTAATCCATTCTGTATAGCTATTTCAGGGTTCACAACTCAAATCAAATCAAAATACTTGTCTATGACGAGAAATCTGTTCATGTCGTATCAAACACACTCAAAGCTATTGCCTTTCCCCTTTGACTGAAAGTATTCTAACGATAGAGCGTAACTGCTTGTGTCAATCATCAAAATTACTTACTCTGGTTTCGAGTTTAGCGATGGCCTTCTTTCCTCCCTTAAGAGCCTGGGCTTCAGCTTCATCAAGACGGACAGTGAGTTCCTTGAGCTGTGATTCAAGAGCCTTGCGCATCTTTTCAACTTGTGATCCATGGTCTTGTTCGGCACGGAGTTCATCAGCAAGACGAGCGGCATCAGCCATTGCTTTCTTTGCTCTCTCATCAGCAGATCTGACTTCGTTGTTCATGTCGTCAAGATCAGCCTGCATGGCAGCAATATCACCTTCAAGCTTTCTCTTTTGGCTGCTAACAGATTGTACGTTGGCGGACAGCTCGTTAACACGGTCGTTGGCATCAACAAGTTCATTTTCAGCTGCCTTGCGTCCTCTCTCTGCAGATTCAAGAGCGGAGCGAAGTTCTTCACATTCACCATTGATGACGGCAACTCTACGTTCGGCCATGTTGTAGGCTTCACGGGCTTCGCCAGTTTGACGCTGTTCATCCTCAAGAGTGCTCTGCATGTCACGGATTTGTTCCTGGAATCGTTTTGCATTCTTTTCCATTTCAGCTCTACCACGGTTAGCACCATCAAGAGCCACCTCGAGTTCGTTAATATCCTGCTCAAGCTTCTTTCTGATGCGAAGAGCTTCGGCCTTGCCCTTCGCCTCAGCTTCCAAGCTAGCATTCATAGAGTCGAGTGATCTCTGGTGGTTGCGTCTGAAAAAACGGAAGCATTAATAAGTGAAATTGATAGTTATGGTTTTGAGGTATCATTTTAACAGGAAACAAAACAACAATTTACGTCTTACAGCAAACCGCCATTGAAAACATTGCCACAAAAGTCTGAATTGTTCGTAACAAGCCATTTCGATTTTTTCCTCAAGGTTTTTCCATTGTATTCATGCATTAATCCTAAATTTATGTTCGCTTCTTATATTTTCCGGGGATGATATCAAAGTCAGCTGCTGTAACTTGGCTTTAGGAGACAATGAGTTAATGTTAATTGTCTTCATCTTTCTAAAGTGTTTTCCCTATGAAGTAATACAGGTTGATACGAAGTCCTTGCAATTATCCAGCATTTAATAAACTACTAAACAAACTGAAGCGATGTTTGTCTTTCTTCAATAAATAAAGTTTAAAACAAACATGACTTGTACTGCAAATATATAGAACAGACCTTGTGTTTTCGAATTCCTCTTCCTTCTCGGCGATACGTCTGTCAATTTCTTGTCTGATTCCAGCAATTTCCATCTGGGCACGTGCCACCTTAGCCTCTTCTTGTTCAAGAGCAGATTCAGCTTCTTCAAGAGCGGCCTGGAGTTCTTCCTTTTCCATTTCAAGACGACGACGGGCCTTCTCAACCTCGTGCACGCTTCTGCCTCCCTCGGTAAGCTGGTCTGTGAGCTCGTGGATCTCATCTTAACAAAGAGAAAATGCAGCATCGTATTAGACAAAATTATCCCTTGTTTTCGTTTGTACCTGCCATGTCATCATTAAATAGATGACGGTAACACTTTCAGAAAACAATATAGAAATAAAATGAAAAGTACAGAAATTTAGATAAAGGTAGGTATATGCGCTTAAAAATGCTATGTAATCGGTGATTTAAAATATCAGTAGTTACTATTCAAGTGAACGCATATACATACCAGCCAAGTTCTTGTTTTCCCTCTTCAGAGATTCTACAGTATCGTTGGATTCTTCAACCTGTGCTTTAGTGCGGTAAAGCTCAGCAGAGTAGCTGCGGGCTTCTTTCTGTGAGTTCTCAAGCTCGGCCTGGACATCCTTGACCTTGGCAGCCCATTCTGCGACGGTCTTGTCGAACTGTCTCTGTTTCTTCTCGAGGTTGTTGGCGGTGGCGTTAGCTCTCTCAACATCTACCATAAGGTCTTCGAGTTCTCCCTGGAGTCTGGATTTTGTCTTTTCCAACTGTCCGACCTTTGAGTTGGCTGCCTCAGCTTCCTGTTCAGCCTCCTGGAGTTTAGCCTGGAGCTTGCGTTTAGCTTCCTCGAGTTCTTCGGCACGCGCCAAGCCTTCGGATTCGAACTTAGAACGCCACTGTTGAGCTTCAGCGTTAGCTCTAGAAAGTTGTCTCTGAATGTCGGATTTAGCTTCCTGTTCCTCTTCAAGCTGTTCACGGAGTGCATCGAGGTCAGCGCTCAAGTTGCGGAGTTCACCCTGGAGTTTCTGGCGAGCCTGAGTAACAGAAATAGGACAAAAATATTAACCCTTGTAATGCTAAAGTATTTTTAGGCTGGTTTTGTCATTACTATAACAAAATGATATAGATCCAAGATAAGACCCTGTAATCTGTGCATTCTTAGCTTTATCTACATTGTCCGCACAAGCAACAACATTCAAATTAACTCTTCAACGATAAATAGCTTTTCATATATTACTGACCAGATTTTTTGAAATTGAATTTAAGTCAAGAATGAGGCAAATGAATATGTCTTACAATACCTAGCATGGAAAGTATGATTTGGCGACAAAAATTTCACACCAAGCATGGATTATGATCATTTGCTCCAGACTACTTTAAATCCCTAACTTACTCTGGTTTCATCCTCAAGACCACGTTTAGCTTCCTCAAGCTGGGAGAGGAGGCTCTGTCTCTCCTTGGTGAGCTGGGATACTCTGCTCTCGGCATCCTCCAACTGGCGGGTGAGGTCTGAGTTCTCGGCCTGGGCTCGCTGTTTGGAGGACTGGAGTTCCTGGATGGTGCGGTTACCCTCGTCAATGCGAGCGTTCAACTCGGCCATCTGAGCCTCAACCTGTTTGGACATCTTCTCGGACATACCCTGAGGACATAATACAAATGACCAAAAGTTAAAAATGGGGATTTATTTGGAAGAAATAATTAAAGCCTTCAAATAAATGACAAAGCTTCCATTAGCTTATTACTTTCATCTGCTTAACGGTTTCTCTTCAATACATACATTTATTAACCCTTAGGTTGATGAGCGCGAACAGGGGCGCTTTTGCCGACAGTGTGCATTAAGATCAGACAGCACAAAACGTGCAGTCTGATCTTGGATCTGCACTCTCCGATACGTTATTTTTTCCATTGAAATCAACTGGGGATTCGCATAAAGAGTATCGGCGGACAAAAATAATTTTAACGTGTACGTACTAAACTGATAAAATCTTCCTTTATTTTGGTTTTTCTTTGTTAATCGGAAGAGCAGAAGAGCTCACAGTGATAAAATCAAATAATTTTCGGCATTACACGATAAACTACATTTCAACAACCTAAGTATTATCCAATGAATGATTAGTACAAACCACTGTTAGATGTGCAAAGAGGAGGGTTAGATTCTTCAAGATCAAAATACTGTAATTGTTCTAAAGCTTACAGTCTGTTTTCCCGATACCACATGTTTTTAAGGCAATGGTGTCCGAACCGCCGAGACAAAATAACTTAGCCAAAATAGACTCTTCATTTATGTATTAAATCTTTACCAAACAACAAAACTTTATATATAAATTGAAAGCATTTGCAGATGACAAATTAAATGTGGCTCAAATGAAAATATTGTCCTGGTTAAGACAGAGAACAATTGTGGGAAAAGTAGAAAATGCTGGTTACCAGCATATTGTCCTTTTCCCACAAGGTTTTGAAAAGACTTTCGCCCCAGGGCCGTTAGAACTCATGACTGTGTGGTAAAGGGATAAAAGGTAAATATACAGATTTCAGTGACACACTCAAACACACTTAAAAACTGAAGTAAGGTACCCGAACTCGCTCGGCCTGTTCCAGACTCAGTAAGAGGTTTTCGCATTCTAGGTGTGAATCAAGTCGTTCTTTTTCCATTCTAAACCAGCGAGTAGTTTTTAAAAAAAACATGCAATAAAGAAAAAAGAAAAGAAAGAATGTAACAACTCTTGATGCATCTGTTTTAAAAGTAGAACAGTTTTGGTCTTTCGAAAGGACTGGCATTTGTAGCATGCAGTTAGATAAATCACTTCCGGCCAAATGACAAATTCCCAACGTTTTGACCCGTTGTAAAACACCTCAGTGCTCGTCTTCGAAATGATTCGGACCCTGCTACGGTGTCTTTTTAAAAATGATAGTGAAAGCACTTGGCCTAGCAATACAACAATATGAATAGCCGTCATAAAATTGGGGGAAGGAGTGGCATGCGAGTCATAAGATTTATTTTTCATAATTGCTGTATGTATCATGCAAATTTACTTTCTGCCATGCCTATATCGTACAAATTTACCCTGTTCTTTGAGACATGTTCAAGTTGGGCCTGAAGGTCATCGATCTCGCCTTTGAGCTGGGACTTTTCCTTCTCAACTCTGAAGATGTGTAAAGAAACGGTAAATTTACTTGTGGTCTGACATTCTACTTTTTCTAATGTCAAAAACTATATGTATGCTAATGTAAATACCATATAATGTAAGACAAAAACAAAATTCTTTTTTGCATGCTTTTGTTCTTAATTTTGTATCGTCGAAAGAAGGCTTTTATTTGTTAAACGGAAATATACATTGATATGTATTTCATTTGTATTTCACCTATTTCACTGTCGTAAATAGTATATCGGTAGACATTTTTTTACTTTTAACGTGTAATTATCGTTTTTTCAAACAAGCATTTACTAATACCAATTATCAGTATACGAGAAAAGGTCGCTATGTTGTAGCAGGTGAGCTTTTGGCTATTGCGGAGATCGAAGAATGACATAAAAAGTAACCGCAATGAATCTATGCATTAAATTGAAAAAATAATCTTGCTACGCTCACCTAGATTTGACCTTCTGGAGCTGGTCGATCTGGTCAGCCATCTCGTTGGAGGCATCTTGGGCCTTCTTGCGGAGAGCGGCGATCTGAGACTCGTGCTGGAGACTCTGTTCCTCGAGGTCGCGGCGGAGTTTCAAAAGTTCCTGTTCTCGTTTTTTGTTAAGGTCGATCTGAGCAGCAGTAGCGCCACCAGCCTCGTCAAGGCGTTCGCTGAGTTCTTCAAGTTCGCGGTTCAAGTCAGCCCTCTGTTTTTCAACCTGTTGTAAAATAAATAATATTCATCAGCAGTGCTTGTATGCATGAATATGAAGAAACTTGGTCATCTTTATTCTTCATAAGAGTTCCCCTGAAATATCAACACTGTATTTTTTACTTCAAAACCAGATCAGATTTATAAAACAGAGTTAATAAGCCACTCTATGTATGAAAAACGGATTTTGAATGTTTAACCCTTAGAGCGCCGAATAAACCTATCAGACTGTTTTAAACTAGAAATACAACCAAAATAATTACAATTTCATGGTTGCTTTTGTCTACAGTGTTTCAACAAAGCGGACAGTATAGATCAAAGATCAGGCTGCACGTTTTGTGCAGCCTGATCTTGATCTACACTGGCCGCAAAAGCAACTATAGTCGTGAAAGGCGCTTTAAGGGTTAATTCACCCATGAGGCTATTTAGCAGGATAAGGGTTAACCCTTTACAGCACAACACAATTTTAGACCTGTCCTAATTGAAAAGATTTGCCAATAGCAATTTCAATCTGGCTCAAATGATCCAATTCTTCTTTGATAGGATAGAAAACGTTGTGCGAGAAGGAGAAAAAGCTGGTTTCTCCTTTTCTCACAATGTTGTCAAAAGACTTCTTCCTCAGGGTCGTTAAAAGTCGGCATTGTGTGGTAAAGGGTTAAGACAGTTGCGAGTTTATCGTAAAAGAACGCGTAGCCCGGATGTAAAACACACAATTCTCTCGTAGATGATACAGGATTTTCCAAAAATTTTGTCTATTTCAGTCGCTTGAATTTTTAAAAACAAGTAAAGTTAGTTAATCTAACAATTCCTGTTCATCGACTATACAAAACAGAGTCCACAGTGAAGTTTTGGCGATAGAATTACGAGCGCAAAGACGTGTAGATCTTGTAAACTGTTAATGCTTTTTTGGTATAAAGTGTTCGCTTTTCCAGGCGTGTGTGTGAGATCCTGATTTCTCATCCCCTAATTTTATTAAGCACTTTATGGTTTTTTTCTCTTATCACTAGGAGATAAGAGAAACTGTATCCTAGCAACCGTTTTATAAAAAAAGTGTGGTGTTTTACCTGTCTTAAATTCTAATACAAATTATGTAAAGTTTGTAAATGTTCCTCTACAAGCAATATTAACCGTTATCTCAAGCGCTAGGCACATCTATAGTTACTTCTGTGGACTATAGGGATCAAGATCAAACTGCGCAGAGTGTGCAATCTGATCTCGGATTTACACTGTCAATTTTTTTCTCGACATCTTTTGCCCATCAACCTTTCAAATCGCATGGTCTTTGGGATTCTTAATGGACTAAAGGAGACTTTTCCGTTTATTTACCGCTTAAGGGATCAGTTAAAAATCTATATGAGTCATGCTCCGTGGAAAAGGGGCCTAATGCATCTGCAAAAAGTATCGACTTAGGTCGGCCTGCGCAGTCGGCGCAGGCTAACCAGGGTCAAAACATTTTGCTAGAGGTCAATTTTCTGCATGTCAAAGGACCAGAGTACCTTATTTTATGGATCCATCATTATGTGATGCCTTGCTTAGTATCAATCATCACAGAGATTCATGTATCAGGGTTTCATTAGTTTAGAGAAAGTCTAATACAATACTGGTATAGCATTTTTTTTTTTTTTTTTTCATTCAAATTGTCCACATTATTTTTTTTCCACACTATCATTGTCCTTGTATAAGATTGACCTCTTAAAAGTGGTAATTTAATTACAGCCACATAACTGCAGAATCAACTACCGGATGTTTAAACATTAAATGAAAGACAACAATTTAAAACAAACAGAAAAGAGGACTGGACCAGGTAGCACCTAAATCATAGTTGCAACTGTTTGAACTTATTTTGAAACATTTACATAAAATAAATTTGAGCCGTGCTCTGACAAGGGCGTTTAACCCTTTCCCAAACGACAAATTTTGGACTGGTCCAAATTGAAAGAGTTTGCAGACGACAATTTTAAATCTGATGAAAATGGCAGAAAGTTCTCAAAAGGGGTAGAAAAGACTGTGGGAAAAGGAGAAATTGCTCGATACGAGCAATTTCTCCTTTTCCCACAGTGTTTACAAAAGACTTGTACTGCATACACGTGAACACCAGGGCTTGTTTGGGAAAGGATTAATCTATCTCATGCCATTCAAGTCCTCACATAATTATGGATCCATAAAATCCATTATGTCTAACAGCTGACTGGATCATGATGCAGGAAATCGACCGATAGCAAAATGTTTCGACCCATGTTAGCCTGCGCAGACTGCGCAGGCTAACCTGAATCGATACATTTTGCAGATGCATTAACACTTCCTTTCTTTAACAGAACACGGCTCATTTATTAAAAACAACTGGTTAACGATAGGCTTTTTACATTGAATACAATTTACTTGAAGTCATGATAACATCTTTATATACTGATGTGCAAAATCTCAAAATTCAAGAAGTCAGGGCCTAAATTTTAAAAAAAAAATCATTCTAATTTTTTGCTCTCATTCTAAATTCTAAAGCTTAGCCACCTGATTGGCCGATTTGTCTCGGCCGATCATATGACTAAGCCTTGGTATTTAGAATCAAAAATGAGTCTAAAACGCTCGAAGGATTAGATCCCTGATGTCATGTTCAACATGTGTAAAGAGTAGTAGTAGCTTACCTTAGCTCTGGCTTGTCTTTCAGCTTCAAGTTCCTCCTCCAACTCTTCGATGCGGGCCTGTAATACAGCGGTCATGTTTGTAAGTGGAATTGATTGCAATAATTAAAGCGGAATGTTAAGTACAATAAATCCGTTTAGATAAGTCAAAATGGCAGAAATGGTCCCACAAGAAAGAATTTAATAAATTGTATACAATGTTCTACAAGAATAAAACATCCTTCAAAAACAGAAGAATAATCACAGACTTCGGATCACAGAAAAACCCAGAACAGTAAAGTTTAAAAACCAGCCAAAAGTTTGTTTATTATAGGCTTGAACGAAAAAACACGAAAGTGCACGTATTAGAAAATGGCAACCAGACATGTACGAAAATTAATGAGTCCGTAAACGAGTATAAAGCCCACATGCGTTTCAAGGCTGATTAGTTAAGTTGCTGAGTTCGAAACACAAAATCGTGAGCCAGAATGTTATTTAAAGTATCTCTACAGCATTGCAATGGTATGAGTCAGCTTTCCATGTTACGGCCGTGCACTGCCTATCCGCCCAATGAAATTTTAAGAGGCAGGCGAAAGAGAAATAGTTCTAGCAAAGAAAACTCCTCAAGGAAGTATCATATTTCATTGCATAGGTATGTATACATTCAAAATTCTTTCTAGCTTTGATACACGTGTAAATATAATAAACAACCAACAAGGAATCGAACCTTCGTATTTGCCTATCACGTGATGAACAGATATTATCTCGATAAGCTGATAAACGCCTCTTTGAAATATCTGTGGGTGAGCAATTTACCATTTGATTAGACCATTACTGTATAAAAATACGACTATTTACCCCTCTGCAGACAAAAATCTTCAGTAAAAAATGTGGTAAAAGAAAGTATTGTTTTACACAAAACAAGTAGACTACCATACTGTTGAAAGATGGTATTTGTCATCTATCAAACTTTTGCCTTATGAGTTTTTTTCTTTGGCATTTGTTACATCTCAAAAAGTTTGTACTTTTTGGGCTCATGTACGTAAAAAGATACAGGCCTATTCAGAGTGTTTAAGGGCCGAGCTTATTTTCTAGGCAAAAGTTTTCTCAGACAGCCCTACAGTGTAAGAACCTTTGAAATGGTATTAAAACAATATTTGATCCTTTCGGCGCCATGGACGAAGAATCGGACTTCTGAGAACGGCATAGATCAAGATCAGACTGCACAAAACGTGCAGTCTGATCTTGAATCTATACTGCCCGCTTGTTTATTTAAGCCTGCTGTTTCAGCGGATTGTATTTTCAGCCGTCGAAAGAGGTTGAGTTTAGTTAACGCTGAAAGAGTTTAACTCATTACCAAACAATCCCGTGTTTTCACGTCCCTGAGGAAGAGGCCTTTTGAAAACAATGTAGGAAAAGGAGAAAATGCTGGTAACCAGCATTTTCTCCTATTCCCACAATGTTTTCTAATCTGTCAAAAAATTTAAGTTAATTTGTACCACTTTCAAATATGTCATCTGCAGATGCTTTCAATTTGGAAGCGTCTAAAATTTGTTGTTTGACAAAGAGTTTAACTCTCCCTGTAGTATACGCTTGTATCATCCTTTAGATTTCCATGTAAATGAAACATTAACGCTTATCCAGCTAAATTAGTGATGTGAAATTTTCAGACCTATGGTAAAAACCCAAATGACGCTATTTAAAACTTATTTTTTGAGAAACAATATCTCCCTATCGGACAGTGTGGATTCATGATCAGACTGCACGTTCTGTGCAGTCTGATCTTGATCTTCACTATCCGCAAAAGGTCAGTGAGTGACGCTTAGCAGCTTAAAGGTTAAGTTTTAGCCGGTAGACAATATACTTGTGGCAAATACAGAGCTATTTTTAAGCTGAATATGAGGCAATTTAGATCAGTGATCAGACTACATGCTTTGTGAAATCCGATCTTCTACGCTGTCTGAAAAAGCATCCTATTTTATTTAAACAGACAAAGAGTCAATCAATCGAATTGATGTTATCCAAAACAACCCAGTTTTAAGAATCAGAGCATTATGTAAAATCAATCGACTTCATGAAAAAAAGGGGGGCTAAAACGTAAGATTTTTATACACACTCATAGAAAATATACATTATCAAAATCCAAATTCTCTTGCAATACAGTTCCGTAAATATGGGAGAAAAGACAAAAATAACAGATTTGTATGTGATTACCTTAACTGAGTTGTACTAGCTAAAGCAGAGCTATCCACTGCAGAAAGCGATTAATTCTACTGCAAGCAACACACACACAGAAGCAAAGCACAGATATAACAGAGATACTGTACTTCTAGCATTTGTTTCAGACCGGGCGCCGTTAGCGCAAGTTCTTCTGCATCTCTAATCACTTTCTTGCTCCTCGCACTTAATTTTGTCAGCGAGATACCAGGCATATATTTGGGACTGTAAAGAGCTGGATGAGTTGCAATGTTTTCAAGTACAGCAGGACTAGTTCCTCTGTAGTCCCGACTTAAATCAGACAGAAGTGTACTTGAGTCCGTGTATTCGCGAAAGGTAGTTCTCTTGGAACTTGATTTATAACTTTTTGAAGACGCCATCTTACTACTTGATGACTCCCGAGTCGTCTTTTTCGGAGCTTTCTTAACAGTCAGTGTTTCAGAAGGAGCAGGGGGTTTCTCCTTCTTTACAACAATTTGCTCCGTCACCGAAGTGACAGTTGTGTCGACAGGTGGCGCGACTGTGCTTATTTCCGGTTCCGGTTGTGACTGGTTATCAATGACAGATGATTCGATTTTTGATTCTATTTGAAAAGTAACTTTTTCTGCATCAGCCATACTACACTAAGGTTATTCCTATTCTATAGCGTCCCGTACCTCACGATAACACTATTTCCGAAAGTTAATTCCAAGTTGAAGTCAAATCCTAAGCTATAACATTAAAGTTTAAACCAGGAACCGATAGCTAAACAACAGAGGTCGAGCACAACTATCAGAATCACTAGCTAAGACACACTGCCTCCTGAAATCCAATCGCGATGCAGATATAAATAACTAACAATCGAAATAGAAAGCGCGATGTACACTCCGCATCGCGGAAGTAAGAGAAGCAGTGCCAGTTAGTACATCGCAAATGTCTTTATATGGCTGCTTGGTTAACATTATGTTAATCACCTGGATGGTTTCCACAGGTATTCTTGGCACATATCCCGCACGCTACTCAACACAATATTACGCTATAAAACCCTGACAACAGACAAGCTGCAGTGATTTTCATTATCAAGGTAGCGCGATTTCACTAAACACTAGTGATATACATCAGACAGCATACAACCTGTTCATTTCCAGGCAACCGATATAAATGTTGGGTTCGATTGTGCTGATATTTGATGTACATGATAAAACATATTGTTTGATTTTACGAGTTGGTAAATCATACCCGAAACGATTCTAGCCGCCAAACTCGCTGTTAGTAATCGTGGAAGCAGCACAAATATTTGCTTACTCAGTAAATGAAGAGTAAATCCTAAGAAACCTTCTACAAACGATGCTGACGCGAGAAAAAAACTTCATTCCTATTTTTTCAGATGCACTTCCGGTTTACAAGACATTTTGTAGACATAACAGCATACTTAGCAGAATAAGCACGGAAGCGTATGTCAAAAGCGAAGCGTTCGTTGCAAAAAACTTTATCTTATTATTAGCATTTGTTTTTAATTGGATCCACCGGTCTGTGATATTGTTATGATTTTTATAAAGACGAAGAAAATAAAAAAGTAAGCGCCTACAGATTACTTTAAATTTAAATGAGCAAAGGTATCTGCAGTCTGAGAGAAGTATTCCTGTTTCAAGTTAGTTTCACACAATACACTCTCCGATTTCACTACAACTCAGATCCATTGATTTGAAACAATATTTCATTTAGTCGAACTAAACTTGTAAAACTTAAGCCTTTGGCTGCTAAGCAAGACTCAATGATATTTCGCGGACAATGTAGATCAAAATCAGACTGCACAGAACGTGCAGTCTGATCTTAGTTCTTCACTGTCCGATACGGTGAGTTTTTCCTCCCAGCAAAGGAACTTTGTAATCGCAATATTTCGGTATATATTATTGGCTGGAAATCTGTATTCTATTTATTTAGCAGTTAAAGGGTTATAAAAGGCATTTTCGGGAACGAAAAACGTAGTATCATAGTTGCTGAAATAAATTTTTCAATGCATTCAAAAATCATATAATTACAGAAATACCTGGATGAATATACATGGATTGATTTGTTTCAAGGAATCACTGAATTCCTATCTAGGAAAAAAAGGTATTTGAAATAATTATTACCTGGAGTTCTTTGATCTTTCTCTGGAGCTGGGCAACAAGGCTCTGCTCATCCTCAAGTTTGGAGTTGAGGTTTTTGATTTCCATGTCCTTCCTAAAAAGCAAGTAAAAATAGCGCGATTTGAAAATAAAAGCAAAATTTGTTTTGACATAGTGTAAATGACACTAAATGTACATAAGAAATAGACTTTAATTGTCGAAGCTTCTAGTGTTTTTCAATGACCATTTGATATACCTGTGTTCTAAGTAGGAGGACTGTTAAGAATACATTCATATAGCAGGAATGTAAATGCAGACGTATAAAGCAGTGTCGTAGTCAGTTATAAACCGTTACAATTCTGATATAAGCATTTTTTTCCTTGGCCGACTTTAACTAAATTTTGCTCACTTTCTGACATTGTCTTCAAGATCTCTCTTGACACGTTCTAAGTCTTCAACTGTTTCCTGCGTGGATTTCAAGTCCTGTTCAACCTTTCTCTTAGCCTTCTCTACATCTGCACGCACTTTCTTCTCGCGTTCCAAGTTGTCTTCAAGCTGAAAAAGAAAGGTCATATCAAACATTAGAGGTTTGAAATTATATGGTATTATTTAAAAATGTCGCATGGCGTTTTGGTAACTTTTCTGTATTATGAATGAGAAAAAAAAAAACGACGATTTCTCAGCACCGTTCAGTCTCACTTGTCATAAAAAAATATTAAAAAACATATTTTCATTTTTCCCATTTTTTCATCATTATTACTCATTTCACTCATAAATTCGAGTTTCACCTTATGTACGAGTACTGTCCATAAAACAAGTTAAAAATTAGGTGGGTATTTTTTTTAGACACTGACCTCATCCAAAGTGGCCTCGAGTTTGCCCTTCAGCTTGGTGAGGTGGTTGACCTTGTCTTCTTCGGCCTGGAGGTCTTCAAGAGTCTTCTTATGGGCCTCATCAAGATTTCTCTTTTCCTTTGACAGCTTAGAAATCTGTTCATCCTGCTGTGCCATTTCATCTTGCAAGGTCTTGATCTGGTTGTCTTTAGTGTTCTTTTCAGCTTCAGCCTTGGCCAAAGAGGTTTCAAGGTCTTCTACATTGTTCTTGAGGTTGCTGATGTCACCTTCCATTTTCTTTTTCATTTCTTCAAGGGCGGCGGCAGCGTCTTCCTCATCAAGAAGCCTGTCCTCGAGTTCTTTCAGCTGTGATTCGTAATCAGCTTTCTGTGTGATCAATTTCTCAATCTTCTCTTCAGCATCAATCAGGTTATCCTGTTCAGCCTGCAACTGGAGGAACATGTCATTCTTCTGCTGAAGCAGAGTGACGTTTTGCTCTTCGAGTTCTTTCTTGATTTTTTCGATCTTAGCCAAGTCAGCCTTGGTTTTCTCGAGTTCTTCCTCTTTTTTCTTCATGTCATCTTCAGCACGGGCAATGTTGAGAAGAGGTTTAACTTTGGTGTACAGTTTCCACCATTGCCAGTTTCTCAAGACCATCCATTTTCTGATGTTTCTCTGGATGATGGACAGAGCAATTCTGAAAAATAATTTAACACTCTATTTTAGTCTAGTGATTTTATGCCCTTCTGTTTAATAATTTACATTACGGTTTAGAGACAACAGTTTAGGCACACATGCAGAGAATCTAATTTCCAATTCCGTATCAATTTCATATATCTCGCGAAACTTGTGTAGAAAAGAAACTATCTCTATGCTAGTTACCGATAATTTCCAACTGACTTCCTACATTAAATTGCAGATCTTGAATTAATTTGTTGACAATCGGGTTCATTTTCCTTTTTATAACTCGGCTCTTACAAAATTATTTTTATGGGGAATTTTTCTATAATAATAAGTTCATGTAGGAGTGTGATCCATCGAGAAAGACCTATACTAACCTCTGGTCCTGCAATTTCTTGTATTGTCTTCTCATCAGGTAACCTCTGATGTGGGCCTGGAAGAGGGAGATAATCTTGGACAATCGTTCGTCACGCATGTCTTCAAGCATACCCAAAACACCAGCCTTGAAGAAGACTTTAGTTGTACCAAGACGGTATTCATTGGGGTCCATCTGCAAAGCGGTCAAGATCTTGTCGGTGACCTGCTTACCATCAACGAATCCTTGTGGAATAGCGTTGGGGGCCAGAATGGAGTAACTGAAATGGAAAAGGTGAAGTGCTATATCGGCACTGAGATTCGAAATGTGCCAAAATTTTATCCAAATTTGGTGAAAAAAAGCACACATGATAAGAATTAATATTTGCAGGTGTCAATATCGAAAAAGAAAATTCTTAATGCTTATGTGTCAGTAATGAATGAGAAAATTTGCTGCGCTAATGTTAGATAATTGCTTGACGAACTGTAAAAATTTCATTTTTTTTTTTCAATCATTTATATCGCATGTGTATTGGGTCAGGAAATCATTATATTTACTCTCAATCAATTTTGAAAGAAAATAGATGTTTTCATATCGGAGATAATTACCGCTGTTTGAACTCTGAGTAGATGATTCTGTTGGGGAATCCTTTTCGGCAAATACGGATACCTTCAAGTACACCGTTACACTGTAGCTGGTTGAGTACAAGATGGGCATCGATAAGACCTAAACAAAACGATAGAACCACGTTAAACAGCACCGAAACATTCTTGATACATTATTCTTCTGGTTGGTCGATCAAACACTTGATATTAACGCAATAAATACGAGCGATGCCTAATATCATTTATTAATTGAAATAACACTTAAACGATACTGAATTAACTTTCAAGGAAGAAAGAGTAAGAGATATATATCAATGTATTGTTTCCAAATGCATGAGTGCATTTTATAAATTGGGATAAAGATATTTACCTCGTAATGAAAATAACCGTCTCAAAAACGAGTGTTTTAACTCCTACGGTGTTACCCATATTTTGAGCCATGCTCTGGCAAAAGGGGATTTAATGCATCTCCGTAAAGAAAGTCATTATATACATCCATGAATTCCATTTTGTCTAACAACAGACTGCATCATGAGGTACACTGATCCTTGGACATGTAGAAAATTTACAATGGCATAGTTGAACCCATGTCAGCCTGCGCAGTCCGCGATACTGGCGATACTTTTTACAGATGCATTACGCCCCATTTTCATAGAGCATGGATCAAGTGCTTTTGAAAAGGTGTAGATGCAGATCAGAGTATGCAATCTAATCACTGATGATACTGCTCTGGGTTTTGCTAGATTTCGTCAAACCAATCTTGAAATTACCACATGAAGATTTTGACTGTCGATTGAAAATAGCAATCTGGACATTAAACTTGCCTACGCTCCAATTAATTGGAACAAATTTTGAAATTTATCAATTTTATTCGAAAGTGTGCTATTTGCATCTCATGGTGATCAATAGCCGTAACCCAGCAGATTTCCAGTTGTTTCTTGATTCATATTCATAACAAAAAAATTGAACCGTTTCATTTTTTAACTCTGAAAACTGACCTTTTATATTACCAACATTCGCTATACGAGTCCTAGACAGCTATAGAAATGGTCTATGTTCTATTTATGTTACACCTGTATTCGAAATGGTAACATATTATGGCAGATCACATGTTTATATTCACCAACCATTCTTAATATCACTTAAAATCGGTAATTTAGGATATTCCTTTGATTGTCAAAGACTTTTCATCCAAGCCAATCTAAGACCTGGGTCCGTATTCACCAACCGTTTTCAAGGATATCCTTTGTCTTATTCTAGATTTAGAAAATAACGCAATTTCTGAATGGCTAAACCAATGGAATAGCCAGCCAGAGCTTATGGTACTTTCAAATTTAGAAAACTCTTGAGAATAAGACGAAGAGTATTCTTAAAAATGGTTGATGAATACAAACCCTAGTTTCCGAAGTCATAGAATTTTTAACAAAAGTTGTTCTTGAATGGGTGGCGGATAATGACCCTTGACTTACCCGGCTCTTTAACTAAATTCGGAATAATACAACGAACAAAATGTGGAGAAGTACACCCCAATTGCTTCATCAGTCTATTGAGGGACTCCTAGGGAAAAATGAAACAAAACATGCACAGTAACAGAAAAAAATTTAAAGGGTAGGAATTAAAATTTTCCTGTCTGCTTTGAGCACATGGCCTCAACAAACTGACAGAAAGTTCATGTAGTTAGACTAGTTTCTCCACGGCGCCAAAAGTTAAGTACAGTATGTCGAAACAAAAGTATAAGATGGTAACATGTATCTGTCGGAATTACAATTTATATAGTACGTAACAGGTTAGAATTAGGTCTAGGCTAAGTCACTTTTCCGGTTTCAGATGAGCAAAAAACATCTTTACCTTTATTTAATTTTGTCACTTTGAAACTGAAAAACATGTTTAAGGAGAAACGAGTCAACTTAATCAGACATTGGCCACGTCAGGTACATGCGGTGTGTTGTTTGAATGAAAATTTAACATTTCTATGAACATAACTTTATATTCTAGAACTCTGTCCGTAACGGTAAGTAGTTCTTGTCCGTAACGGTAAGTAGTTCTATAGCCTTCTAAATCCGTCCGAGACTTCCACAATAACCTGACATGAAGCAACATCCTTCTGTAAACTAGGGGATAATAATATAACAAGATAGAGGAGGTAAACTGACAACCAGGGTAAAGGGTGGGTAGGTGTAAATCCTAAAGACCCAAAGGGGGTCAACAACCTATAAGTTTACGTTAGAGAAGGTTAGTAATTTAGAACCATCAACACTAACATGCAACTTTTCGACGTGTTTCTCTCTTCTTCATGGTATCTCGCCTCTTTATCTGACCAGAACTAATGTCCTATTTACATGCATATGTTAGTTATGGGGAAAATAGACCACGTCAATCAGGGTATCAAATCGTCATCTCGCACCAAGTGGCGCCTAAATTACCTGGAGTCTTAACCTCGTTGGGGATAATACAACGTACAAAGTGAGGATGAGTTGTATATAAGTTCTTCATGAGCTTGTTCAAAGACTCCTAAAACAGATTGAATAGACAAATTTATCAAGTGTAAATGATTGCATGCAAATGGTGTCATAGCAAAAAATAGCGTGGCTGTTAGTTTCCAGCCATATGTTATGCAGTTTTAATAATCATATTTTATGCAAATTACTCTAAATTAACATGAATATTACCAGTTAGATGCCTGTTACTATATAGCACATTGTCGCCACTTAACAAAAAAGCTTGCATATTTGTCAGAAATGAAATACAGAAGTAGAGTTAAAGGCATATGCATTTTGGTAAAGTTGTTGGTGTTTTATTATATGAAAAGCAACTAATTTTACTCAAAGAAGCAACTCAAAACTTCGGTGACAAACCCTTTTACGAGCTATGTGATAGTGAAAAACGCCAGTTTCATTCAAATATATAAACCAAGTGACTTGAGTGAGGGCAAGTAACACAAAAGACTAATGTGCTTCGCAACGTAATCAACGTTTTATTACACGAAAAGCGTTAGACATTGCTCAAAAAGCAACAGAAATATTCACGTATAAGAGCCCTTCTGCAGCATTAAATGGTAACTATTGTGAAAGAGAAAACAGCGTCTAGGGTATTACAGTTACGAAGCATAAATTTATACCAAAACTTTGCTATTTTCATTAAACACTGTAAAGCCGTTTTGTTAGAAAGCTTTGTTGGGTGCCCAATCGCAATATCGTAGTAATGGTGCTAAAACTTTGATCTGACAAAAGGCACATATACATTAACAAAGTCTTTAATGTAATTATATCATAAAATCTGCAAAAGAAAGGGTTTAACAACAGGCGAAATACGAATATGAGTACTAAGTCTTGACCTTTTTATATCTTTCACTTTTTCCAGAATGTTCAAACAACTGAAATGAGTTATGTGACTTAACTCTTTACCAAACGACAAAATTATTAGACCTGTCTAAACTGGAAGCTTTTGCGGACGACAAAATAAATGTAACTCAAAAATCGAAATTTGTGTTTGGAAGGTTAGAAAACATTGTGAAAAAAGAAGAAAATGCTGGTTTACCAGCATTTTCTCCTTTTCCAACAATGTTTTCAAAAGGTTTTCTTTCTCAGGGTCGTTAAAAGTCGGGATTGTGTGGTAGGGAGACAAAGAATAAGATTTAGCATAAAATCATACCCTGTGGGTAGCGGAGATAGTCTGGAAAGCAGAACTCTTCTTCTTCTTTTGGGTGCCACCACCTTCACCGGCATCTGCAAAAAGTACCGCAATGTTTACTTTCATTTTTCAATTTTCGTTTTCTTTATTTTTTCACTCTTCTTGTGACTTCTGATGACGTTATAGGAAAGTTAATGACTGCTTCTACAACAGCATTCTCCCTCTGACAACACTGAGGTTTTTTTTTTTTTTTTTTTTAATAATTATCACTATTATTATAATTTTTATCACCATTTAGGTGCTTTTTGTTATCGGATTATATGATAAACGAGTCTGACTGAAAAGTTTACTTGGGTCCGTATTCCCCAACCATTCTTAAGAACATTCTTAGCCTTATTTTCCAAGATTTCCAAATTTGAAAGTAACAAAACCTCTGACTGGCTAAACTAAATTTGGAAAATTTGGAGAATAAGACTAAGAACGTTCTTAGGAAAGGTTGGTTAATACAGACCCAGATGTTTTAAATATCCTTACCAGCAGGGGCAAACAAGGTCTGCACGAGAGCTTCTTTGGAGTGTTCGAGCAGAGCGACAACAGTTTCGTTGAGAGGATCCTTGTTCTTGTCTAACCAGCCTGTAATGTTGTAAGGTACAGCGCCGGCGTAGTGAGCAAGCTCGAAGTGAGCATCAGCACCACCCTTTCTCGATTTGACGGGTTTGTTGAAATTCTTGGACTTGCCCAAATGGTTTGTGTAGAGTTTCTCCTGGAAGGTTTTGTCTGAAGCCTTCGGGAACATGCATTCTTCCTCAAGGATGGACAGAATACCCATAGGCTACAAAGAAACAGAGAATGACTATAGCATCGGATCATCTGCTCTATATCTGATTCAAGGAAAACTGGTTATATTGTGTAAATAGCATACATGTAACTGCTATTTCCACAACATAAATCATCCCTAAATACTGTGGCTTTCATTAGAAAGTCTATTAATCGGTGACTTCTTTTAAAGGCTTTTCATCCATCATAAAAACAAAGATTTATAATCTTTTACATTTTCTTCTTTCGAAGATTATGTTAAAATTACAGATTAAGCTCGTCAGCACTGGGAAATTTCATCAAAAGATAGAATGATAAAACCATTATTCACAAGGCTGTGCAATTATTGAAGACATTTACCTTTTCAATGAGATCGATACAGGCTTGCAAGTCCATACCGAAATCAATGAATTCCCACTGAATGCCTTCCTTCTTGTATTCTTCTTGCTCAAGGATAAACATGTGGTGGTTGAAGAACTGTTGTAATCTCTCATTGGTGTAGTTGATGCACAGTTGCTCAAAACTGTTGAACTGTCGAAAAACAGATGTATAACATTTAACATTTGAGTCGAGCTCTGGCAAAAAGGGGGCTTAATCCATCTCCGTGATGCACTGTACCAAGCAAGTCAACACATAAAATCCATTTTTCTAGCAGCCTTCTGAATCATGAGGTACACTTGTCTCTTGACATGCAGAAAATTTACCAAAAGCGAAAAGTTTCGACCCATCTTAGCCTGCGCGGACTGGACAAGCTGACATGGATCGATGCTTTTATGCAGAAGCAATAAGCCCCCTTTTCATGGGGCTCATATTGTTATGTTTCTGCAGAGGCGCCAGATATACTTTAGTATAGAATACGACACTGTAAATAAAAAGACGTTAAATAGATTGTCGAAATTTGAAACCACATCAGTTCTACCTCTCTTGCACGTGGTATTTTATTCGCATAATTAGTGTATACTCAAAATAATCATGCATTTATCTTAAGTTAACAACAGGCACTCAGTGAGTGAAAAAACAAAACCTATATCATTAGACAAATAGACACGAACTATTTCAAATTGATAACTGTTTCAACCGCATATACTATTATGAAAGGAACACGCAATATAATCTTAGATTTACATGTATTGCGTGATTCAGGTTATGGTTCTACAAACACTAAAATTATGATACTCACGTCAAAAATTTCGAAACCAGCGATATCCAACACACCAATGAAGTAGTTTCTCTTGGCCTTGGTGTCCAGGGTCTTGTTGACTCTTTTGACCAACCAAGTGAACATACGGTCGTATAAAGATTTACCCAAAGCGCTGACAGAGTACAAGACCTGGTCCTTATTACGACCCTGGGTCACAAATTCTGTGCCGACCTTGATCTTTGGCTTCAAGAGACCCTTCAGCAAGTCACCAGCGTTGATACCCAACAAGAAGGCAACCTTCTCAGCCTCTGCAAATGGATGTGAGTCCATTAGGAATTGCTTTTAAAGGTTATTTTTCATGACGTAAAATACATCTAAGATTTTATAACACAGAAAGTTTAGATAAAATATATGTTTTTACAGAAACCTTGCGTTGTCATTAAAACGGTACAATGACTATATAATTCGTTACTTAGGCCGGAAAAGTATATATTTTACTCTTCTTATTTGAAGTTATTTCTAACACCTACGAAATTAAGATGAGAAATATCGTTATAGATTGCATCATGCCGATCGTCTCCTGAATAAGATATTCACCCCAATTTTACCATGTGCCAACTTCGCCATTATATGCATCGATTTCCTCGGAAGAGTAAGACATAAATGAGCGGTGCTCTGTAAAAAGAGGGTTTAATGCATCGGCAAAAAGTATCTGTCCCCTTTGTCCCCCTTTGCCAGAGCACGGCTCATGTTTAGTTTTATAATCTAAAACCATTTCTTAATCTTAGAAATGTACCTGCTGTTCCGTCGGGTTCCGCCTGTTCTTCTCTGGGCCTCTGCTTAAATTTCATTTCACCAAAGTGCAAGATGGCGGCTGTGCATTTGAACATGCTGTTCTTCTCATCTTCAGAGAAACCCAATACATCAAAGGCTTCCTAAATGCAAAAAAAGTAAATATGTATAACTGAGTAATCAAAACGGCCATACAGGTGATACGTATGTAAACAGACAGGCTCCACACCACTTAAATTACAGATTAATAATTATAATGTTCAATAATAACATATACAATAATCTAACTGAACGTTGCATTATAACTGAAATTTCAATCATTCAGCTGTATGCTGCACTTGACAAAATCACGTTTAAACAAACCATCTTTCACTAAAAAACATCATGTGGATCACTTTTCAATAATATCTAATGCTTTATTGTTTATGCTATTTGAATAATAGTTTTACTCACATCAGTGAGCTTCATTTCCTCTACGTCATCAATACCATCGACAGTAAGCACACCCTGGTTGATGTTGCAGTAGAGACCAGCATCTGGCTGAACCAAGCAAAGTTCGTGGTATTTTGGACAAGCATTGGTGAGGAGCTGGTAGAAGATGTGGTAGTTTCTCTCAGCTGACTGCTGGTAGGTGACACGGGACTTTTCGAGCAGATCTGTATGTGAATAAATAAACGTCTTTTAAACATAGTTCAAGTGGAGAGGCAAATAAAATTTCTCAGTGACTACCTACGAATTGAAACGTAATTGTAAGCCAAGAAATTTATTTGGTGTTATCAAAGTACTTCTATCATACCATAAAAGAGGGAGGACTTTAAATATTCTAAAGGTGTTCGACAAAAGCGTTTAAACTTGTATTTCCCTGATGGACAAGTAGCCAGCTAGCTATTTTCAACCTTTGCGCTAGACTTTCTGGATGTACGTCCTAATGCATTTAAAATCAAAGATGCAACGAGAACAACAGTTTAAGGAAATAGGATATGTATGTTGAGAAGATCAATGCAATACAATTTATTAAACAGGTTACACTCGGTTAGAAAGCCAGTCGAGCGTTTGATAAACATCTTCAACAACAACATTGAATGAATCAAATGTTTCTGATCAGTTTAAAATACAATATACTATAAATACTTACATGTTTCGATATCAGCTCCAGCAATTTTACCAGTGGGACCGAAGTGGATACGGATGAATTTACCCTGTATAAGTAGGAAAAAGGTTCTGCAGTAATCTGTTCATCAAAGTAAAGGTAATTCTTTCTGTCTATTTGCAAATGCAGATACTACACTTCAAACTGATAGCTTAATATATGTTATGTTAATATTTGAGACAATGTTTGAAGATGTGTTTAACATCGCAAATTTGAAGGTGATTAATACGAAGGGAAGAAGATTTATGAACGCTTATAAAATGAAAAAAAAAATGTTAAAGTTTATGGAAAAAGAATGTTTTCCGACAGATTCTTTACACAATAAAAATACCAGATTTTGAAGGCCTTGTTAAAAGGTATTTCACTTGAATTTTTTCTAACAGTAACTGCTGTGTGTTTAGAAGTAGTAGACTGACTGAACGAAGGGTAAAGTCCAGTTGGAAAAGGGAACATGCAATGGGAATTAGGGTCAGCACAGAGTTTTCTACATGTAAGTGGATAGAAAGGACAGGGACATGCATAAAAGGAGGAGAAAAATGAAGAAATTCACATTTTCAAACACTCGCCATTTGTTCTGCAAGTTAACAAGGTCGTTGTTGCTGAATATTATAAGTCCAGTTGCACTGTATTCAAGTTGTAACAAAATAGCAAATTTCATTGACAAAACGTAGAATTTTCGCTCTGTGTAAACTGAGAGAGAGGCTTTTAACTTTTATGACATCGGAGGCTTTTAACTTTTATGACATCGGGCCTTCTTTCCCTTACATAGTTCACTTTAAATAATGAAATTCAAATTTAAACAATTAGGGAAAAATCATGAATAAAAATTTAATCCTAAAGTAAGTTCAAAACCACATTCTGAATCCTTGGATTCATATATATGTACTGTTTCAAATTTCGTTATCATTTTACCTTCATTGTTCCTGAACGATTTTAGATAAACACGACAGTTTGAAATTATGTAAAGATCAATATACTGTTTGTGACATACTTACGAATCGAGAACTGTTGTTATTTCTAACAGTCTTTGCGTTTCCGAATGCTTCCAGAACTGGATTAGCTTGAATGATCTGATCTTCAAGATTTCCCTAACATAGGGGTAACACACATAGGAGGGAATAAAAAAAAAGAGTAAGAACAAGTTAATTCACACATGATAAGGTTGTTAGAAGAAACCCTTAATCTAATTCTACTTATATTGGGACAAACTAAAGCATGCTTTGTCCCAGGGATACTTACAAATCGGGAGGAGTTGTTATTTCGGATAGTCTTTGCATTACCGTAGGCTTCTAAAACGGGATTAGCCTGAATAATCTGGTCCTCCAACGAACCCTGGGTGCAAGGATCAGGTAAAATGACAAAAAGGTGAAAATAAGGTAAAATGCAAACAGGTATAAAATGGGTGAAGAGGAAAAAATGTCAAGTCTGCAAAGGCAAACAGCGTCTATTTAGAGCCAGCAGTTACTTCGATCGTCTCTTCGAGAAACGATTAAACTAACCACATGTCAGTTTCAGGATGTTTTCGTCACTATCGAATCCAATGCAAAATGCCCTTGTAAATTCAACAAGTTCGATATGTAAGGACACAAGCATGAAAAAGAAGAGTTTGAAATAGGGGACTGGGATGTAAAGACTTGAAAGGAAATGTTAGGAAAGGGGTCTATCTATGAAAGGATTTTGTGAGCTTTGAACACAACAAACGGTTCTTAGACGGACGGTTTTGGATAGGGGCAACACAGCAAACGGGAATACGGTGAAGGAGATGGGTATGGACCCCATAAAGGATTGCAAACAAAGGTTTTAGGATTGTGATTGGAAATGGGTACAAAGGGTGGAAAAAGTCTTTGTTATAAAAAAGGTGGATATCACACAGATTTTTAAGAACTGCAGGTTTACAAAGAAAATTCACTGGACTTTAGTAGAACCTGCAATTTACTTACAAATCGGGAGGAGTTGTTATTTCTCACAGTTTTAGCATTACCATAGGCTTCTAAAACAGGGTTTGCCTGAATAATCTGGTCTTCCAACGTGCCCTGGGTACAAGGATCAGGTAAAAATGACATACAAGTTAAAAAAGGTAAAACATGACTAAAGGTACTAAGGAATAAAGGTATTTCTACTGTCTGTAGTTGCAATTGACAAAGACTCGCAGTGATCAACAACCATAAGAAATAGAGAATGTACTCGTATATTGATTATGGTTATTTTTTACACTTCATATAGATTTCAATTTCAATTTTAAAGGAACGTCCTTGTAAAGGCAACAACGGCAGTTTGGATAAGTTCCGGAGGAGAAAATGGGTAAGAGAATAGGGACTTCCGGTAGATTATGTAGGTAAATACGTGTAAGTGCAAGCTTAAGAGAGGGGAAAGGACACTTTTCTGGTAGATTTTTTGCTCAAGAGTGGACAAAAAATAAACCTGAGGAAAGGTTTGGTAACAAACGAAAGATGGTAAGATTTCGACTATAGAGAATGGACGGGACGGGTGACAACTATACATTTCATACAGGGATGAAATATCAAAGGAAAGGTAGAAATGGGGGTCTAACAAATGCTAGGGTGAATATCAAGATAGGTAATAGATAATCTGGTGAAAAGGGGAACACTTGATAACTGGGTGAGGAAAAATGTCATTCTTGGGTGTAAAAGGTAACTAAGGGTTACATTGCGAAATGACCTTGTGTGAGTCCGATATGTACTTACAAATCGAGAGGAGTTGTTATTCCTCACAGTTTTAGCATTACCATAAGCTTCCAAAACAGGGTTAGCCTGCACAATTTGATCTTCTAAAGTTCCCTAGATGTTGGAACACACAAAATGCCATTAAAACAAATACGGGATCGGGTTACACGAGGATATAGGTTAATAAAGGTCACCGTATTGATTTCTCCCCTCATTTCCCTATACGGTTTGTCAGATGTGTTGAGGTTGCAAGGCAGGAGTGATAGGGAATACTCTCTACACGTTATGGTTGGAATTGCGGATGAAGGAAATTTAAAAGGAAAGATTTCAGTAAAATGGTACATGGGAATAATGGGTATAATGTGCTACATTGACATTCACAACGGAATCAGGAAGTGGCTCATTTTGAAGGTGGAAGGTAATTTTTAGGTCAAACTACAGACACAATCAACAGTGGCATTCGGTTTCTACGGGGGTTGTTTTGCTGGGAATTAAGTCATGACAATGTCATAGGATATCGGTTTTGGTTCTGAGGGTGTTTCAACTTACGAATCTTGAAGAGTTGTTGTTACGAGTTGTCTTAGCGTTACCATAAGCCTCAAGTACGGGGTTGGCCTGAACAATCTGGTCCTCTAAGGTGCCCTGTGTTTAGGGATTTTCAGGAAGGAAATAGATGGAGTGGGGATTGTAGGGATTGTTAAAAGGGAGTTAATGATATACACCAAATCGTAATACGTCATTGTATGTACAATTGGAGATAATAGTTGATTTAGGAGGAGAGAGGAAAAAAAGAAAAGAAAATAGAAAACATTAGAATAAGTATACACACAGAAAGGAGTTTGTGCTTACAATAAAACTATAATCAACTTATTCTAATTATGTTGAAGTACCTTTAATATCTATGTCCAAGAAAAGTCTTTAAATAGAAGCATACACCTTTGACTCATGAGATTTTGTTTCAAGAATTATTTGCACAATTGGATTTCCAAGAATCAAGACAGTTTTAGTCTCAGTTGATATTTATAAATGTGGTTCTATATATGACTTAAATGGTTGAAAGGAATTCAAATGGATTTAATATAGAATTAACACTTTCTCTTACTGTCTGTAATGATTTTCCTATATAAAAAAGAGGCATTATCGTTATGGTAGTCCTTGAAAAACATAGTACATGTATGTATAAAAGTGTAATGAAAATCATATAAAAAATTGTGATTGGAAAACACTGCAAAGGTAAGGTACATGCAAAATTGTAATCATTTGACAGGTTAGATCGATTTCTAAAATACATTTTAAATCAGCGAGACAAGTATTTTCCGTTATAAGAATGATTTGTTTGAAAAGTGAAAAGAAGAATGCTGATCATTGTAATATTAGCATGGCCTTCTTTAACACATTTCCGCCAGTTTTAAATGTAAGAATGCTTGCTGGAAACATTGTTTTGTCTCGCTAATTTACCAGTTATTGTCTGGGTATCATCGAGTTCCTGCAAAACGGAAGGTAGGTGTAAAGGGATACCACACGAGGGTGAAAAAAAAAACAAGGTAATGACATTCAAAATAATTCTGGATACGTAATCTCTTCCGGCAACTTCCGAGATCCTAGAATCAAAAATTTTGGGACAAAATATCCCACCAGTCACTGCTTTCTAAGTCATCATGATAACACTTCGTGTATGCACAGTTCACAAAACCTATCAAAATAATGTGAAATGAGACGATATCTTGGCCTTCAAAAAAGAGATAGGGCAATATTTAAGAGCATATGATTTGTATCTGTGCTTTTAAAAGCTATCGCTTTTTTTTTTAACAGAGAGCAGTGACTAAGTCCTTTCCCTCACATGTTTATTTCGCTATCAAGTCAGTATTGCGAACGGAATCTTTGCTTGTGCTCGTAAACTCTTTCGACATTCACGTGCAATGCATCCTGTTCTATGGTACATCTTTTTTCATCTTTTTCGAGGTAAGCATAGCCACATAGATGCATATGCTTATCAGACAGAAGCATTGACGCGTTTGATTTCACATGACTTTCCATAAGAACCTTTATTTTGGCGCAGAAGTTCACGAATGATACAGATGCAGTGAGGAAAAGAATGCTTAAGTTTCAGACTTATAAAAAAAATCGTAAAACAGAGGAATGTGAAATACGGAGAAGATTCTTCTTTGTGGTTGTCATGCTAAGTGTGCGTTGTATTTAAAGAATGGCACAATACTTAAATACATTCTGGGGAAAAGGGGTACGTGATTCATTAGACAGAGCAAGTCATCACATAATTCTTGATATATAAAATCAGTTTTGTGTAATAACCAACTGAACTATGAGGTAGACTGGTCCTTTGACATGCAGAAAATTTTATCAATAGCAACAGGTTTTGACCCAGGTCAGCCTGCTTGGACTGCGCAGGCTGACCTGAGTAAGTAGAATTTGCAGATGCATTAAACCCCCTTTTCACAGAACATGGCTCATATCTAAATACCAGCATGCTAAAATCGATTCGATTTCTTAACACAGACATCCTTTGTTCGTAATCACTACTGATCTGAAATGTAGGGGTTTACATTCAAGGAGAAAACAGAGGGGGTGGTGAACACATAGTCAGGAAATTCGAAACAACCTTCTTGTTTTCCTCGGCTGCCTTCTTTTCTTCCTCAGTCATCTTCTGGAGCTGAGCTGCTACTTTAGCAAAGTACATAATTACTTTCTTCGTGTTTTCAGTCTTACCGGCTCCAGACTCTCCGCTAAGAGGGTGAAATAATTACATATAATCATATCTTTATGAAATTTTCATCAAGTAATATACCATCTAATCCGCCGGTCTATCTCAGAGCGAAGGATACGTCACTAACGTAGTGTCAGGTATTCTTTCTCATTTGTTAACTTCTTTCCCCCAAAAATGCCCCTAAGAAATATCGAACAAGATCAAAAAAAAAATGTAGGGTCATTTTCTCACCAGAACACTTTCATTTGAATCAAGATCAAATCTTAGAGAGCCAAATAAATGTGATGGTCTATTTTCAATCGGGGAAATACAGACCCTTTGAAAGTGAGGCAGTTTTGGTGAGAAAATCTGACAAACTACCTCACAATCAATCAAATACTGCAATCAAATTTACAGTCTAATTTTTTTTTTTTTTTTTTAATACTATCCGCAAAAAAAGTTAAGATGTGCTTGGCACTGAGGATAACTACAATACTATTTTTCCCAAAAGTTATAAACCAGAGAAAGAATACACCAACAATACAGCAAAATTGTATTATACAGTCAAATAACAGTTTGAAAATGTGCAGATCGAAGTTTAGTATGCTTAACTGTTCGTTTGATCAAATTCTCCTTCAACAACTGGTACTTGACTGTACATTAATTGTAGTGCGGTCTCTACAAGAATGCAATTATTATAGAATAACACCAATGAAAATCTTGTGAGTCAGACGAAATATGGCACCATTTCCTATTTCAGGAAGTGCCACTGAAGCAACGAAGCAAGGGTTATTCGATAATAAACACTCTTTCACTATTGCTTAATCCTAAACTTACAGCGTATGGAGAATCTTGGACTTTCGAGTCTATCTTAGTCTCTCCAACCATTTTTTGTTTGTGAATGTTGGCCGCCACAACGGCGAAGTATTTTATAACTTTCTTTGTGCTTTCCGTTTTTCCAGCTCCACTTTCACCGCTATATTATAGCGCAAAAATATAAAACAAACAAACATGAATAGAATTAAACCCCTTCTCCTGTGTACCATTGCTCACACATGAATTAAGTTTCTTGGTCTGGCTGCAGTAACCCCGGTATTTCTCTGACCACATACCTGACTTTACTATTGTAACATATCGGTTACAAAACAAAATTAAGATCTCCTCAAAATAATTTCATTATAAGGTTAACAGAAAAAAAAAAACGTTTTTAGCTTTACAATCAAATCTTCCAATGTACCCTTATTCCGACATTTTTTTTTTTTTTTAAATTGAATACAAAAAAGAAAAGCAGAGGATATTCCACAATATGCAAACGCTATATCATCGTTCTTGTATCACGGTATCACTCTGCAATTTTGGTATAGAGGGCACACTAACTATTTACCACACAACAAAATTTCGGACCAAATTGAAAGCACTTGCAGACGACAAATTAAATGTAGCTTTTATGATAGGATTTGTATCTGGAATGGCAGAAAACATTGTGGGAAAAAAGAGAAAATGCTGCTTACCAGCATTTTCTCTTTTCTCCACAATGTTTTCAAAAGGTCTGTTTCTTGAGGTCTTTAAAACCCGTGATTGTGAGGTAAAGGGTCTTTAAATAGTGTCAACTCATGAGATGTAGTAATTCATCACATAAGAAGGAACTTTATCTTTGTGAATAGGTGCATCTTCATGAATGTCAGGAGCAAGTACTTGGTGATAAACACTTTATTAAGAGACGTTAACTCTGTTTCACATTACAGAAATTTAGACCTGTCCTCATCGTAAGCATTTGCTGACGACAAATTATTACAGCCCGAATGATGGGATTTTTCTTGGGGCGGGACGGGGGGTGCTGGTAACCCAGTGAGTTTCTGCTTCTCCCCCCCCCCCGCCCCGCACACACACACACACACACACACACACACACACATGTTTTCAAACTGCTTCCTCTAAAAGGTCGCGCAAAAGTACCCTTATGTGTAAAGTTACCTTATACGGACTCTTTTTTTTTTGTAATACAATAAATTTAACTTACGTAATCAACATAGACTGGTTCTCACGATCTGAAAGAGGAGCAAATAACAAGTAACATTTTTTTACCTGCTGGATAAGAATAATCAGTTGAATCAGTCTTTCTTTTAGACCTGCCTAATTCTTTACCAGACGACAAAACTGATGACTTGTTAAAACTGAAAGCCTTGCAG
Source organism: Tridacna gigas (assembly GCA_945859785.2). NCBI lineage: Eukaryota > Metazoa > Mollusca > Bivalvia > Cardiida > Cardiidae > Tridacna > Tridacna gigas. Next base: position 29,206,719 of record OX244030.2, read on the forward strand.
ACGACAAATGAAATTCAGCTAAAACGATGGTATTTGTTTTAGAAGGATTAGCAAAGACTGTGGGAATAGGAGAAAATGCTGGATACCAGCACTTTCTTCTTTTTCCGCACAGTTTGCAAAAAGCCTTTATTTACTGTGTCTTGGAAACTCGCGATAGTTTGGTAAAGGCTTTATCAGAGTAAATGGGTACAGTATAGCATATACCATCCATTGAATATCGAAAAACGCATAACGAGATCAGACTGCAAGGATGTCAACGCTGATCTTAGTGTGCACAATTTGCAAAGGTCATTAGGAGTCATATTTAGCAGGGTGTAGGTCTGGTAAGCTTGCCATAGATTTGAACAAGTAAGTCACTAGCTTACTTTTAAAAGCATAATTTAAGTAATGATAATTTTCAAAAAAAAAACCACGAAAATTCGCATTGCGAGGGGTGGATGTGGAAAAAAGAAAAGGTCAATGAATAAAAAAAGAAAACAAAGTGTCTTTTTGTTTTAGCATTAACTTCTCATATTATTGGTTTAGTCCTGGAAGGGTTTGTTTTTTTTTTACTGCATTGTGCTATCTCCTGTGTTATCAGACAGGTACATAATTTGTTCCTCGTGTACAAGAGCCAACAGTAGTCAAGAAAAATCAAAAGTAATTAAGAGTTACAAACAAATACGCCCCCACACCCATTAAGCTTTTATTGTATGTTACCATGGGATACAATATTTTGGACCTATCTCTAAGGTTAAGGAATAACATCCGCTTCTAGTACGAAGCCAGCACGTGTGGGTGATAAGGCATCGCTGGTGCTAAAAATAGACCAGTGTTTTCCTTATAAGGCGCTAGCGTTTCTACTATCCTGGCAGACTCCTGGAATTTCTACAGACAGGTAGATAACACACCTCTATGCGTTACGCGTGGTTGAGGTGCACGATGGGGAATATGACTTTGATTCAAGGTTAAGGCAGCGCAAGTGTGTGCTCGCTACACATCTATATATTCTACTGTGTTTATTTCTGAAGTATCAAATAACGAATAATTTCTCGAGCAAGGGCGCCAGGTACGCTACATCACAGTGCATAACTCCACTTTTCCTTCTTTTGGTTTACCCCTTTTCAGAGAAATTACAGGAAATGCATGCTCTTTTCGCTTTTGCCAATCATTTAATCAAGTAAACAAATTTGATACGCTTTTTTTTATCACATTTGGACCACGAAACTTAATTTTACAAGGTAAGACGTTGAAAAACATTCACAGGGAAATTGTGCTGTTGCCATGTTAATTCAGAAATAATAATGTTTCAGGAGAAATGCGTCCAATGAAAGCCTCTTTCACTCTCAGGGGCAACAAAAGTAAGTTATGCAGACGACATAAGTCGAAGATCATACAGCACAGAAATCACAGGCTGATCTAAACCGTCACCCACTTGAGTCACCATGACCAAACAATATCTTCATCTACAGTCCAGCTTTTCTGCCACATCTCAAAAATGGTAATTTACTGAAATGGTGGCAGAGGTGTTAACTCTTTACCCGACTATAAAATTTTAGGCTTGTCCAGTTTTGAAAGCATTTGTAGACAACAAAAAAATCGTGGCTAAATCGATACAATTTGTCTACAGAAGGGTAGAAAACGTTGTAGGAAAAGGAGAAAATGCTGGCTGCCAGCATTTTCTCGTTTTCCCTCAAGGTTTACAAAAGCCTTATTCCTCAGAGTCTTTATAACTGGGAATTGTTTCGAACAAGGTTAAACGAGCGCTCTGCGAGACAAGAAACCATTGTAAAAATGCAAAAACTTTTCATTTATCATTAAATCCTGCGTTGATTTACTCTATTTTCAATTGTCTTCACTAAATGATATATAGATCTAGGTACAAGACGTAGTTACTCACCCTGCAACATGTTTTGGTAGGCGTTGTCAGCGACAGAGAACAAATGGGGTGGCATTTCAACCTTCCTCTTACCACGGTATTTGGCAATGATGGAGTCCAGATAGATGGGCAGACGACGGTAGGGATTGATGGCGACGCAGAAAAGACCGGAATATGTCTGTATGAAATAAAATATAATAATCATATCAATGTAAGCCATGCTCTGTGAAAAGGGGTTTTAATGCATCTGCAGAATGGATCGACCAAGGCAGCCTGTGCAGTCCGTGCAGGTTGACCTGGTCGAAATTTTGTGCTATTGGTCAATTTTCTGCACGTCAAACGGTCATTCTATCTCCAGATTCAGTCGTTTGTTAGATAAATCGGATTTTATGGATCCATAGTTAGGTGAAAACTTGATTGATATAATGTATCACGGAGATGCATTAACCCTTTCCCAAACAAGCCCTGGTTTTCACGTGTCTGCAGTACAGGTCTTTGGAAAACACTGTGGGAAAAGGAGAAATTGCTCGTAACGAGCAATTTCTCCTTTTCCCACAGTGTTTTCTACCCTTTTGGAGAACTTCCTGTCATTTTCATCAAATTTAAAACTGTCGTCTGTAAACTCTTTCAATTTGGACCAGTCTAAAATTTATCGTTTGGGAAAGGGTTAACTCTTTACCACATTACAAAATTTGTCCAATTTGAAAGCATTTGCAGACAAAAAATTACAGTGAGGCTCAAATGATGCAATTTTTTATAGGTTGGGTGGAAAACATTGTGGAAAAGGGAGAAAATGCTTGCCAGCATTTTCTCCTTTTCTCACAATGTTTTCAATAGGCTTCTTCCTCAGGGTCGTTAAAAGTAAGCATTTTCTGATAAAGGGTTAAACCTCTTTTTGCCAGAGCATGGCTCACATGTATTTCAAAGTTTGTGTGCAGTGGCCTTATTACTAAAAGGGCGTTTTTTGCCTACTTGAAAGTGAGGACCCCAAAACTGTGATTTCTGAGCTTTTCTCGCCAAAAATATTTCACCATATCGGACAGTAAAGATCCAGAATCGGGCTGCAAATTTTGTGCAACCTGATCTTAATCTAAACTGTCTTGAACATTGTCTTGAGTAGCGCTTATAGGCCTAACGACGGTCCTACACACCCCATCTCCAGGAAAGTGTGGAATTTCATTCTGCAGGATTTTTTTTTATCTAAACCTTCTTTTTCAAGGCTGTAATAAGCTCTTCTCCTAATCACAAAGAGAAATAGATATGAACGGCCCTTCACGGGGTAAACATCTATAAGAACTTCCAAAATGTCACATGAAATGTCTGTACGCATCTAAAGAAAAAGGAAATGTATTTTCTTCGTGCAAACGTGATTTCGGAGTATTCCCAGAAAACAGTGTTTCAGCAGTTCTGATAGCGCGAATGAGCAATCTGAACTAGCTCTAACGCAGGGCACTCTCTTAACACAATTCCATCCAAGGACAATGCTTGACACAACTATTTTCTCTATCAAAGACAAATCCCTTGACTTGGGCCACTTTTAATTTGTCAATTTTAAATGCTTTCCATTTGGACCAATCTGAAGTTTCGCCGTCTTGTAAAATTTTAAAGCTTTACCAGACCACAAAATTCTGAATTCTTCGGAGTTGTAAGCAGCTGCAGGCGACATTTAAACGTAGCCCCCAAATATGGGAATTGTCTACAATAGAGTAGAAAACATTGTGGAAAAGGAGAAAATGCTGGTCACCAACATTTTCTCCTTTTCTCACAGTGTTTTCGACAGCCTTTTAAAGTGGAACTGTTAATACTCGGTGTTTTGCGGTAAAGGTTAAGGATTAGAAGGTACTCACGTAGATGAATCCATTGACGTATCTTGATCTCAGGTTGTGAAGTACAGATGCTTCGTTCAGGTAGGTCATGTTGGCCATGTCGTCTGTCATCTCGAACTTGGGAGGGTTGACCTGTTGGATGTCATCCTTCTTGAACGTCTTTGTCTGCAAATGGTAGAGGAAAGGAGGGTTTATGAATTCGTCGGGTGTCTTATGAATGAAAACAGATTTATTTAAGGAAAAGGAGTAGATCTAATCAGATATCATAATCATAATTTCCATTGGATCAAATTATCATATAAGAACAGTGGGGATAAGTAAGTCTTTATCTAAGCTGTTTGGGAAAGGGCCTTTTGCATTAGTAGAAACTAAAATTAATAATCAAATATACCTAGGCAATGCTTCCTTAACGGATAGATTGTGTTTGTTTCATCTTGCATATTGCTTTGTCGGAAAACAAACTACATTTCTTCGGATTAATTCAATTCTGAAAAAAATATACCTCATTGTTAGCCTCGATCTTTACTGTGACCTCTTCACCTTTTGTAGACTGGATTTCAGCTCTTGCGAATCCTTCCTTCTCGGATGGTACCCAGCAAGCTTTCTTACCGTCGAAGGCTTGGGTCTGCTCTTTCATCAGCTTCTTGCGGTCCACCGCAAGATACTGAAAATCGGGATCCACGGACCAGTCTGTAGACATGGCTGCAGTCAATCAAATGCTCTCACGAAAAGTAAAAAGGAAGAAAAATACCGGACAACCGCTGTTTATTATGCCAAGACTCGAACAGCTCTCAGTCTGAAAAAGAAAATGAATTAGATCAGATATTTCATTGAAATCCTTCCAGTGATCGCTTAAATTACACAGTGTTTCTGCCTCATTCTGTCGTGAAAATATCGACATCGTTAAGCTGCTTATTTTCGTTGTCTGTATGTCTTGTAAATTTGAGTCGCATAAAAAAAAAAAATCTTCGATTTTCAGCAAGTGATATCGTAATTGTAATTTCATGGGACCTCACACCGTCTTAGTGAAGATGGATGCATTTTACGAAAGTGAGAACTAACTTCAGCCAGTATGTTAAAATGTGCAGGCTGGTCTTGCTCTACGCTCCATTCGTGCTCCATTAATGTTCAGGCATGTAACCCCCTTTAACCCTTTACCAAACGACAAAATTTTAGACTGGACCAAATTGAAAGCATTTGCAGACGACATATTAAGTGTAGCTTAAACAGTGATCTATGTATTGGATAGGGTAGAAAACATTGTGGGAAAAGGAGAAAATGCTGGTTACCAGCATTTCCTCCTTTTTCCATAATGTTTTCAAGAGGCTTCTTTCTCAGGGTCGTTAACAGTCGGGATTGTGTGTTAAAGGGTTAAATAACCTTAATAAGCAAATTACATTGTTTGCGTTAAGCAATAGTTTTGGCAGAACACATGCTAAAAGGCTTACGCTACACTTTTCACATGTGTATCCAGATAAGGTATGTGGTGCATGTTATGAAGAGTAGTAATTTGTACAGGTGTACATTCCATGATGTACAAATATTCAGTTCTTTACTTCTCTCCTCACAGAATATACATTATGCACAATGTCTTATGTTTGCCCATGCCGGCTAGCTAATATTTCACAAATACTGGCTTAAACTCTCGGAAAGCTTTCTAAGTCTAAACATCGCATTTACAAACAATGTAGAGCAAGATCAGACTGCACCGCGAAAAATGTAGATCAAGATCAGACTGCATCAGACAGATCAGACTGCCCAAAATGTAGACAATGTTGAACAAAAAATAAACATTCTCTGCCGAAACACGAACTTTCTGTTTCAGTAGAAATTTCGAAAGAAAAATGCAGAAGCTTTTAACCCTTAGGCTGCTAAGCGCGACCCACTGACCTTTTGCGGACAGTGTAGATCAAGATCAGACTGCAGCTCGTGCAGTCTGATCTTGAATCTACACTGTCCGCTAAGGAGACATTTTTCTACAAAGAAATAAGTTTGTAATGGCATTATTATAGCAATACTATTATATTTCCTGTCGGCTTGAAAGATTCATTAAACTTCTTCAGCAATATGAGGGCTAACTGCCGCGAAGCTTGTTATACTTTCAAACTGAGACTTCATGTATTAAACCTTTTCCTGCTAAATAACTGAAATGAAACTTTCAAGCCGATAGTAAAAATCCCAGTTTGGCTATTTCAAAGGTATTTTTGATGGAAAGTAATCTCCTTATCGGACGGTGTAGATCCAAGATCAGACTGCACGTTCTGTGCAGGCTGATCTTGATCTACACTGTCCGCAAAATGTCCTTGAGTCGCGCTTAGCAGCTTAAAGGTTAAACCTCTATGTTCTCTATCAGTGTTAACATTGCATTCCATCATAAGTGGTTCATTGGCGGTAGATTAAATAATTCTAAAATAAAGAATACAGACTTTCTGCATGGTAAATCCATGATGAATTTCACTCTGGTCGAAAAACTAAACATCATCCGAGCTCAGCGCTCTCACAAAATAACAAATCTACCTACATACCAACTAATGATAAACTAAAGGCGTCTTTATAAAAGAGGATAATCTGATAAAAGTCAATCTCATAATCCCTTTTGATCCTCTAAAACACTTTCGAAATAATTACAGCGAATTACACACGATTTGACTGTCAGAGAAATGTCACAATGGTGGGTTAAAATCCGGGTAAGGGTGGAATCAACGAAAGGGTGTAGGTAAGATGCGGGAATCAAGGTAATAATAAGACACTGTTTACTTACTGTATAGAAGAGCCTGTTCTGGTATATTGCCGAGAATCCTCCAGATATTTATACCTGGCCCAAGTCATTAGAGAGGATGGACGCTATTTGCAACGGCAATTTTCATTGGTTAAAGCAAAATTGTTATCCAATAGATAACGCTATTGCAAGCAGCAGGTATTCTCTGTAAAAGGCGCATATGGGAAGCAGACGATTTTCCTGTGAAACAATTGGTAATTTGGCAGAGTAGGATATCACTATACATGCGGCCCGATTGTTTTACATGATGGCACCCAGCTGTCAGCAGATTTAGCATGTTTTGTAACACACGATCTTTAATTATTGAACAATTATCGCTTGGCATATGCGCACGCGACCTACACAACACGGCAAAGGTAGTGGTAATCAGACAGGCACATGCTTGTATCGTACAAGAAATCGTAAAACTTGCTTTATGCAACAGTATACGATTTCTAGTACGATACAAACTTAAATGGATTTTGTCGTAATGAAGCGCATCTATCATGTATTATCACATTTTAAGAGAATTTATGATGGTTTAAAGTTGCAGCATCATAACCATTTACACATTTTTGATCGAATTTTGAAACCACCAGTCTGTAGACCTCAGATAAGTACAAAAAAATTTGGTTGATTCCTGTCGGACTAAAGCAAGCTGTCTATCAAACAAATTTTTTCTCATGTGAAAATTTCTGTGGCACAGACCAACGTTACCTTCACAAAAGCCCGGTAAACAAGCAAAAAGAAAAAGAAACCAAAACAATTTCGATTTGATGAAAGGTTCTAAATGCGTCAGTCGTACTTCGGTCTGAATTACCAAACAATCTCCAGTTTGAACGAACTTGGGGAAGAAGGCTGTTTCCGAACACTGTGGAAAGAAAAGATTGTGAGAAAAGGAGATGTTGGTAGGCCCTAAGCAACATTTTCTCCTTTTTGTCGAAATGTTTCCTATCCAACAAAGGCAGCATTTAAATTTTTGGTCTGCAAATGCTTTCAATTTGGGCTAATTTTAAACTTGGTCATAATTAGTTTAATCTTAAGTAGAATTTCCTAGCCTCATGTTGTATAGTGGTAGGTAACCTATATACCTGCTTGAAATAAAGGTAATCATGTTCTGTTCTGTTCTGTTCTCGCTTGTCAATTTAGACAAAACTAATTCTGTATTTACTTAAACTGTATACAGTCGAACTTGCATTAAAGTAACAGTAATTGCCAAAAGTTAACAAAGCGGATGTTAAGATGCAAACGCTTTGACCGACCACACAATAACATAAATGTTGTCAGCTTCACAATATTTTTCATGCTTTTAAATGGTTTGATTTAAATTTAAATGCATTTTAACTCCTTTATTGTTTTGGTCGCTATTGAGAACCTTTAAGCAATCGCCTAAAGGATACTCAAAACACGCTTGCTTAGTATAGGTACAATTCAATGCATTGCCCTTCTGTGGAAACTCAGTGAATACTTCGTTAAGACGGGTTGCCGCTTAGCAGAGATGGCCACCAAGACAGATTTTACTGTAGTTTCTCGCTATATATAAAATGGCAATAATCCTCGCTTAATATTAAAGGACAAGATAGCTGTTGAATTGGAGTACATGAATATGTCTTTATTTACAGCTGCTATACCACAGAAGTTTTGCTGGGAAAGGAATGCTTCTCTTTCAAAAATTCACAATGATCTTAGTCTTATGTTTGTTAAATTGTCTGTTGTCGTAAGTTTTTCCTTTGTCCAGGGACTTCATGGAGTAAAAGTCTACGAAGTTGTGATGGTAAAATCGAGATACATGTATAAGTTGATTTGTGTTTCGCGATACACATCTAAATTATAAGCTCAAAGTCCACACACACGCAAAAAAAAAAAATATTTTTGAACTGACAGTTTAGAGCCGGTAAAACACAACAGCTTCTCAAAAACAAGAAAGTACTTTGGCAACGGGCTCTTGTCACAAGATTCTACCGTTCACCTTTTATATTTACATGATTTTGAAGAATCAGTATTATGGCAGCATGAAAACAGGGAAAAATGCAAAAGCAAAGAAGGAAAATAGTTAATACAGAAGAAAATATTAAAAAAAAAAAATACAAAATATGAACTAGAGCAAATACAATCAGCCAAGATCGATGTTTGACAATCTCCAGGCTAATGCTTCTTTCATATAAGCCATGCTCTGGCAAAAAGGGGGCTTAATGCATCTGCGAAAAGTATCGACCCAAGTCAGCCTGCGCAGTCCGCGCAGGCTGACCTGGGCCAAAACTTTTCGCTGTTGGTCAATTTTCCCACTTTTGCCAGAGCATGGCTCTTATATAAGTGAGGATATAAGCTGGCTTAGGACAACCGACTAAAGAACCATAATCATTCACCCAGTAATAGAAGCACTAAATTTAGAAAATATCTAGACCTTATCTGATTCAGTCTTACAAGTTTCTAGTTCAAGAATTTAAGAAAAAACGCAGAATTTAATAAGAAATTGTAATATTAACGAGATGAACGTGTCCACCCAACGCATGGTCTAATAATACGCCTCTGTGTTCTACTTTCAGCCTTGTAGCCTGCGGGTATCATAGGCAATTGAGGATGGTTTTGCGACCGATGCAGAACAAGATCAGATGGTAGAGACGGAGCAGCCTATTCATCTAAGTTTCCTTTTTTTCTGGCCGAAACAAAATCAGAAATTGTATTCTGAATGCCTTTTTCACAGACTGAAAAAAATGTTTGCGATCTACAAGTTAACCCTTATCCTGCTAAGTAAAAGAAGTGAAACTTTCAAGCCGATAGTAAACACACAAATTTTCCTATCTCAAAGATAAATTTGGAGGAAAGATACCTCCTTATCGGAAAGTGTGCATCCATGATCAGACTGCACGTTCTGTGCATTCTGATCTTGATCTAGGCGGTCCGCAAAAGGTCAGTGAGTCGCGCTTAGCAGCCTAAGGGTTAATAATAGTTGATTGTTTTCCCGAGGGTAGCTATGTGCTTGTAAATGCGGTTTTGCTCAGCTATTATTGATTAGATGGTACGAAAGTTGTTCATTTATGTGCGCAGAGTTCGAATCCAAATTGAGCCACCTTTCTCTGTCAGGCTCGATTGCATCATGAAAATCTTTCTGTCTGTCTGTCTGTCTCTCTCTCTCTCTCTCAGACAACAAAAGAACATCTTATGGAACTGACTATTGTGTGGGAGACAGGGAGTATTGCAACGTACTTATGAAATGGTCTGCTGCAAGACGAAAATACATCGTTTGCAGATTGTAATGTGTTGCTATGTGCTGGATGTACCAAACGAAAACATTTTAGATCTGTCAATTTTGAAAACATTTGTAGACGGCAAAATAAACCGGACACAAAAACTGGTATTTTGAGAAGAAAACCGAGTGGAAAAGGTGAAAATGCTGGCTATCAGCATTTTCTCCTTTCCCACATTGTTTTCAAAAACCCTCCTTGTCATGGCCATTAAAACTCTGGATTGTGTGGAAAAGGGTTAACGGGTAATATATGATAATTCAGGTTTTTTTTTTCTGGGTTTTCCTATTTAGGGGTCATTGAACTCCCTTCAAATGAATAAAAGAAGGCAAACATTTAAATTTTGGGTGTCAATTATAAAAAATGGGGGTCGAAATTCAAAGAAAAGGAGAGTCAGGGAAAACCGATGGGTACCTAGGATATATGAGCCATGCTCTGGCAAATGTGGGGTTTAATGCATCTCCTTGGTGCATTATACATGTACCAAGTAAGTTATCACGGTATTATGGGTCCATAAAATCCAGTTTGTATGACAACCGACTGTATCATGAGGTATACTGGTCCTTTGACGTGTAGAAAATCTACCAATAGCAAAGAGGTTCGTTCCAGGTCAGCCTGCTTAGACTGCACAGGCGGATACGTGTTGCGGATACATCAAACCCCTTTTACACAGAGCATGGCCCATGAACAAGTTTATAGAACATTTATGTAGCAAAGGTCATTTGAGACAGCCTTAACTTTTTTGTTCTTCATTAGTGATAATTTTTCGAAATCTAAAAACCTGAAAAAAATCGACATTATCTTATTAATTTTCCTCCCCTTTCCTGACCAAAAGGTTTCGTTTGTTGAAACTTTATTTTTTCACGATCTGCGAGGAAATCACCTGGAATACAATGGCAAGTCTGGATATACGTATAGCTTGTATACCAGGACATATTGTTAAAGATTCTAGAATTCTCGTATTCATAGATACCGATTTTGAGTAGGTGGGCAAAGACTTGAGGGAAAGGCTCTACGAAGTGAATCCATGCATGTGGATAAAGGTGGGTTGCTCTTAATTGCTTTTCAGTTTTTCCATAATTTATGTTGCTTCAGTCCTGAAAAGAAGCATGTGTGTAGGCCTAACCTAAACACGAAAAGATCAGTGCACCCCTCACTAACATACGTCTGTTACCTTGGAAACCGTTTAATATACTTTGAACAAGTTATATTTCTTACACGTATGATTCCAGGTGAGAAGATGAAGGAAGATTGATAGAAAACAGATGATGGTAGAGTGACTTGTGTAGGTGTAGACAGATTGTCATAATCTGGGTTATTCTGCTTACTTAAACGTAAGAGCGATAAATATTCATATATATACAAGGATCCGAACACTGTTTGATCCTCGACACGAATATTGGCTACCCATTCTTTTCATCTTTCCTTTTTTCCATGTTGAAACTCTTAACCCATTACCACACAGTCCCGAGTGTTAACGACTTTTGAAAACATTGTGGGAAAAGGAGAAAGTGCTGGTAACCAGCATTTTCTCCTGTTCCCAATGTTTTCTGTCCTATAAGAGACGGAAATTATCATTTTGGCAACATTTAATTTGTCGTCTGCAAATGCTTTGAATTTGGTCTAGTCCAAAAAATTGCCGTTTGGTAGTTAAAAGCGTTCGAAAGGACTGAAATAAAAGAAAATTCTAAAGTAGTCAGTGGGCAAGTCATTTAGGCCTTTGCGTATTGGTGTTTCTGTATGAGTACTACGCACACTATTTTTCCAAAGCTGCTTTTCCGCCATAAATATTGTCCGTTCCATGTCAAGCAGTGAAGGGATAATGAATCCTTTGTCGAAGTAACTTTTAAAAAACTTCCCGTCGAATTTTGGCCGCACCGGGATTCGAACCTGTTTCGCCTGTAGTACTACAACTGAGCCTTCAGTGCCCACCAATTGTCACAGTACGAAGATAATTCGACCTCATTTTCCGATGCAGCAGCATTTGCTAGCAGGAGCGTTTGTGCCACGTGTAGGTATTAAACCCAGCTGGAAGATAATTGATAAAACATGGGAGCACTGTTATTATTAATTTATTCAAGAACGTAATCATTTTCTGGCTCGATATTCCACCGATAAAAGTCATACCTGAGTTCGACAATCATATAAAAGAAAGTTTTCGTATTGCGTTCAACTCTTTAAAATACCAGACGACAAAATTTCAGACTTGACCTTATCGTAGGCATATTCGTAGACGACAAATAAGATGTGGCTCAAACGATACAATTTATTCTGAGAAGGGTAAACACGTTGAAATTCCCCAGAATAAAAGAATTATTCTTACTACCACAATGCTTTCACATGTATTCATGTAGTACTTAGATCTGTCCTTAGTTCATGAAGGTACATGTAATTCTTATCTTCTTAGGCTGCTAAGCGCGGCTCAGTGACCTTTTGCGGACAGTGTAGATCAGTATCAGACTGCACAGAACGCACAGTCTGATCTTGGATCTACAATGTCGGATTAGGAGATAATTTTTCCCGCCAAAATAACTTTGAAACAGCAACATTCGCGTTTTTAGCCTCCTGTTGGCTTCAAATTTTCTTTTTACTCATTTAGCAGGTTAAGGGTTAAACCATGTGTTTTTTCTCGAGGTAATGAGTTGGGTTCCGCTTCACACATTTAAAAATACTTACCAAATGACTAATTTTACACTCGCCCATAATATCACAAGCCATGCTCTGGCCAAAGGGGGCAGAAATTTGACCAGTAGCAAAAGGTTTCGGCCCAGGTCAGGCTGGTCAGCCTACGCGGACTGCGCAGCCTGATCTTGGTCGATACTTTTTGCAGATGCATTAAGCCTTTTTTCACAGGGCATGACTCTTGTATTTTCAGACGACAGATTAAATGTTGCTCGTATGATGCAAATTGTCTTTGGAAAGGTAGAAAACATTGTTGGGGAAAAAGAGAAAATAGTAGACAAGCCTACCATTCATTCTCAGGGTCGTAAAAACCCAGGGTGATTGGCGAATAATTGTTTTCTTTTTTTTTTCAAACGCAGATGGATCCTCTGTAATCGGCTGGTAGAAATAGGACAGCTGATGATGATGATGATGATCATATGAAACCTGTAAACCTGATGGCGTACAGTCCGATTAAAGCATACCCTTTTTAGTCGCCAATCACTTTAATGCATTATGGGGATGTTAATGGGCGAACGTTTATGTAACGGTCCTGCCAATGTGTTGTGACATATTCTGATTAAATTCCTCTTGAAAATAGAGCCACCATAGGAAAATATTTTCGACGGTCTGGAAAGATAACCTTGTAGTCGCCATGGGTTAAGACTAGATCTACTTTTAGCATGTTATTCACCTATCAGAATCTATAGATTTAGACGAATTCGACTTTTTCTTCCCATGCTAGAATAAAAGAACACCCAAATGAAATTTCTGGACAGTTTTACATATATGGAAATATATCAGCGAAATGGGGGTTAAATTGCATATCCGTGATGCATTATACATAGCAAATTACCACATAGTTATGGAACCATAAAATACATTATGTCTAACAAGCAATTTTAAAACCATGATGGAATAAAACGTACAAGTGTTCCTTGGACATGCTGAAAATTTACAAATGGCAAAATATTTCGATCCATGTCAGCCTACGCGGATTGCCCAGGCTGACAAGAGTCGATACTTTTTGCAGATGCACTGACCTATCTTTTCACTGAGAATGACTTATATGTATCAGACATGGATCTATTGAGACCAGACTGTGCATTCTGTACAGTCTGATCTTGATCTGGATTGCCGTTTTAAAGTGCTTTTTGTGCACGGTGTTACAGTGCAAGTTTGTATCAACAGTTTTCCAAGGCTGTATTTTTTCCCCATCGTGTAAAACTTAAAACCGGACAATCTGATGTGCTGCTTAAACAATATTTTGGGGAAAAGGTATTTTTAAAGACCTGATCGTATTACATTAAATATTATTTTGTATCTCAGTGTATGTTTTTATCGTATCTTTTTGTTAAGTTACTTTTGTTGGTCGTTGAACAGAACATAGAAGAAAACGTATTTTTGTTCTAGGCAATGACACTGTGACTGTATGGTCCCGGCGTACAGAACTTTCTAAACAAATGCGCCTAGGTAAGTTTTGAGGGCGGAAATACGTTGAAAAACTTTGTCGTCTGGGTAAATTGGTATTAGAAACGAAAACTTTGACGTTGTTACATACATTTTTTTTTTTTTTTTTCGATATTTAATCCGTATTTTTAACATGCTTATTTGCGAGCGTTTAACGTGTGTTTGGATTTTTTTTTGTTGTTGAACAATTGTTGTCAAATTATCCTAGATCGTCCATGGCATGAATCGTGGCCATTAGCAAGGACCGACCGTCAATCTACGAAGATGTCCTTAATATAAATAATCAGTACTACATCGATCGATAAAATAAACCAATTGGATGTACTTTGAATGAGCTTTGTTCTATGATTCTAATTCTATTTACAGAGATAGCTTCCATGGATCGTGCCCAGATATCAATGACATCATGCACACTTTGTTTACGGGCCAAAATAATTTCAGTCGTCATGGATCATTTTTATGTATGGTCGACGTACCTATTTTCGTGGGGTACCTGTTTTTGAACCCGAAATGATATCCAAGTTTTCTCGTGAACTAAAAAGTGAATGACGTCACTGTTTTGTGTGAACCGCTCATTTGAATGTAAACAACATTGTCACTGCAGCTAATTTATAAAATGCAACAAAAACAAGATAGTATGCATGTTACTAAAGGAAAGACCGATTTTAGTGTCAAATTTCTTATTACTTTTTTCAACCCTATATGTGCCGAATTTAAATTCTCTGTCTGATACTTTATTTTAATCCTCAAAAATTCCCGACATGTGGCATAGTCAGTCTCAATGCCAAAAAGTCATGTGACCATACTGGAATAATGTGACAAGAGTCCGGTCTATAATTAGATCAGAGAATTTCGTGACCTATTTTGTTCGGTCGCTTATGAATGAACAATTTTTCCAGAAGATTCGCTGCTACAGACAGAAAATGTTTCCAGCCCTTTTATTAAGATATTCAATATTTTTCAGATGTTTTACGATAAAATAGTGTTTAAAATAATTCCTAATCTGTCCTCATAGGTGCTTATAAATTGATAGAAGGGACCAGAATGCCTTAATTTATGTTATTTTAGTATTCTGATGCTGCCGTCATGAGAGGGCAAATGGCTGCCATGACACTAATCCATCCTTTTCATCGCGCTTCAAAAACTTAGGATAATTGACTCAGAGCTGCTCATTTCCAATGTTCCAAAGAGTCCCTCCTTGTGATAGTTAAGGTTTTTAATGAGTTTTGGTGTACATAGTGAACTTTAGTTTTTTATTTATGAGCTGTTCTATAAATATTGAAAGCCACGAAATGAGGTCATGTTTTCCCATGCACCAATTCAGCTTCCGGCAAAATATTGAAGGGTGAAATATGTTCTTGCCGTTGAATATGCATGATTCAGGCAGAATTTATGTTTTTATATGCATTTACATTTGATTTTTTTGTTAATAAAACGTTTTTGTGATCAGTTCTTCATTTAGATATGCTTAAGCTAAAATTGTCAATTTAGTCCCACGAAAATAGGTAAGACCACCATAGATTTAGAAATGTAACTACTGGATTGTTGTGGATTTACAAAGAAATTAAGTCTGAAATTCATTCCTCTGATGAAATGATGTTTTTATGCCGTAGTTGATAATTGCATTATTGCTGAACTGAAAATGTAGAAGGAACCCTATTTGTTAAACATATGATACCATTACTTTGGCCTTACTGTCGAAAAAGTTGGTTCAGTCATCTAAATGTAGAAACATTGACAAATGCAATGCAAAAAATACCAAGGCCATCGTTGCCGGTCTGGCAGGTCTGACTAGTGCCAGACCACTTTTTGGGCCAAGTATGCCATCGGCATACCGAAACAGTTATTAAAAATCTTTTTTGGTCTTATATTTTTAATATTCATTTTCATATTTAACTTGCAAGACTTTTTGCCCAAAATGACTGAAATCTGGTCCCAAAAGCATCCAAAATGCATTATAAATGTACATAGAGGCACCCCAAAATTAAAAATTTTCTTGGGGGAGGCCCCTGAATTCCCCTCCCAATACCAGATTGGGGAAATCCTCCCTCTCTTGCTCTCCACCATCTGGTGCATTTGGCACTCACTGCTATACTTTGCTGGATCACTTTCTACAACATGGCGATAGGCCTGAATACAAGCATTTCAAAAAATATTTGTAAAATATATTTGATGAATGAGAATGAGTTAACTGAATAATTTTTGGGATACTTCTCAAATTAACCCTATATTTAATTTTACTCTTTGAAAAACACTTTAGATATTATAAACTTCCAGTTACACAAAATTTGTCAACTAACTTGAAAGAACGTAAAGAAAGAAAAAGTAGCAATGATCAGTGTCTGCTATTAATCGTGAGAGTTATTTAAACTCCAAATGAATCTTGATAGGAGGTAAAATCAATAGTCTGTATTAGTACAGTGGGCTTCTCAAGTTTTCTAATGGCAATCCCCTAACGGTCAACACTGCTTAAAACCTGGATGGCAATATTGTCTTCCTTGGAAAATTCTATAGTTTTTTTTACCTTGATTAATAGCCCCTCTCTTTCAGAAAAGTATGCATTAATATGGTATAACACCAAAACGTGTTGATTTTTGGTTGTGTTAAAAGCAGTCCCTCTTGAAAATTTGATAAGGACTTCTGCAGCCCATGTCATCAGAAAACATGAGAGGACATACTGGTATCTAAAATGTGTTTGTGATGTTGATTTGATAATTTCTAGTAAAAGTGAGCGTAACGTTTTATTTTCTCTTTAAGTCTTTACCAGACGACAAAATTTTAGACTACTCCAAATTGAAAGCAGTTGCAGACGACAAAATAAATGTGACTGAAAATTTAAAATTCATTTCAGGAAGGGAAGAAAAAATTGTGGGAAAAGGAGGAAATGCTGGTTACCAGCATTTTCTCCTTTTCCCATGTTTTCAAAAGGCTTCTTTCTCTGGGTCATTGAAAGTAGGGATTATGTGGTAAAGAGTTAACTACATAGAATCTATTTCAAGAAATATGGTCTACAACAAATCAGATCTCTTTTGGTTTTCTTTGATTTCCAGAGGGTTATTGTGTTAGTGAAAAAATGACAGAAATGATCATTGCTGATGATCCCACTTTCCAGGGTTTTAGTTTAATTCCTTACCATACAATTCTGATTTTTAACGACCCTAAGAAAGAAAGTTTTAGAAAATGTAGAAAACATTGTGGGAAAAGGAGAAAATGCTGGGAACCAGCATTGTCTCCGTTTCCCACAATGTTTTCTAGCCTTTCCAAGACATTTGCCATCATTTCAGCTACATCTAATTTGTCATCTGCAAGTCCTTACAATTTGGACTAGTCTTAAGTCTTTTCATATATGGTAAAGGGTTAACAGCTACTTGTGTGGTCCCAGTGACTCAACTGTCATAATTTGGGGGTCATCGCTATTGGTCTTTGAGTACTGTTGAAGACAAAGTTAATTTAAAAGACAAGAATATCAGTTACTTTACTAATAGATTTTTTGCAATACATTTAACCCTTTACCGCACAATGATGCCTTTTAACGCCCCTGGGAAAGAAGCCTTTTGAAAACATTGTGGGAAAAAGAGAAAATGCTGGTAACCAGCGTTTTCTCCTTTTCCGACAATGTTTTCTATCCTATCAAAGAAAAATTGCGCCATTTGAGGCACATTGAAATTGTCGTCTGCAAGTGCTTTGAATTTGGGCTAGGCTAAAACTTTGTCATCTGGTAATGGGTTAAGGTTTTTATAGAAGCCAGAGGCTTACCAGCAGTCCAGGGAACACAAGTTAAAATATCTAAATTTGAACGCTAATACTAATCTAACAAATTTCATGGTAAAGTCTCACTAAAAGTATTGATTTGACTGTGTATCTCTGGGTGCCGACTGATAGATTCAAGCACAAGATTACACAGGAAATATGTCATTGCTTTTAAGTATGCATCATATAAGCAGGACTTTTAGGTTTAGTGGACATTTAAAGAAAACATTTTTTGTTATGAAATGTTTTTATAATCAGTGCTGCATATAAATATGCCTCAAGTTCAACCGAAGTCATGAATTCAGCCTCTTGACATCTTGAAGGTCCACCATACATTTACTATTTTGGCCATTTTCTTGATAACTGTGATGAATGGAAGAAAAACATGGCTCAATTTTTTCAGTATCCTAAAAAACAATAAACTCGTCAAATCAAATTCTATAAGAAAATGAAAACATATTTGTAATTAAGGATTCAGTCTCTCCTACATTTAGTTGATCTAAGCACATGTTCACGTTTAACAGTTTTCAGGGAAGGGGCGTTCAAGGAGTTACTTTTTGATATCTTTTTGTTGTAACTATGTTCGTACGTAAATGGCATAACCATACAAGTGATATTAAAAAAACTTTATTCAAGTCAGTAGCACTTTCCCGTTTTAATGAAGTCAATACATCCATACAAGGTAAAGGTTTAATTTCTCAAGTATTAATTACAGGTAATGATCACAACTTTTCTTTGACTGAAAAAATTACGAGGTTGAAAATTAAGGGCCACAACATCTCAATAATTCAGAGCACAGAAGCACAGACTTGAGAGTCCAATCTTGTTTGCCACATTCACTGCCAGCAAAAGCGACTAAAGTTGTGCATAGCATCCAAAGGTCATAGATGTTTTGACTCTTTACCACACAATCCCCAGTTTTATAGACCCTAAAACATTGTGGGAAAAGAAAATACTGGTTACTAGCATTTTCTCCTATTCCCACATTTTTTACCCTTTCAAAGACAGAAATCATTATTTGAACCACATTTCATTTGTAGTCTGCAAAGGTGTTTAGTTTGGAGTGGTCCAAAATTTGTTTGTTTTGTAAAGGGTTAATGAGAAAGAGGGCTTTTGAAACTTATATATGGGAAAAGGAGAAAATGCTGATTACCAGCCATTTCTCCTTTTCTCATAATGTTTTCCCTGACATAGAAAAACAACCATCATTTAAGCCACATTTGCTTCACTCACTGCAAATGCTTTTCATTTGAACAAGTCTTTAATTTTGTGAACTAACAAAAGAGTTCATTTTATTTCAGATCAATATGGATTTTATGCTAAGAGACAGTGAACATGAGATACATGAAGACATGTGGACAGTACACAGCTCACATTACAACTGTCAAGTCTGCATTGGTTGTATTGTAGAAACTTTAGAAAACAACACATTGATTCCACTTCAGAAAAAACCTCCACTGAATGAGTTGCTAAGATTGCTTAAACATGAGACCTCACATGTCATCCAAATCTTTATGGCAGAAGAAATGGCCGTTTGGCATATTTTATCAGTGCTAATGGGTATGATATACTATAACATGAAAAAAGACATTTATATTATCTATACTATTGTTTATGTCAAAAAAACAGTTTTAGCTTTATGATGCAGTGATTCATGGAACAATACACTGCTGCATTCAAAGGAAAGCCCTACCATGTATCTCTTCATCCTATTTGACAGTTACAAAATATTAAGTTTTGATGCAGATATGTTCTAGTTAATACATGCAATGTTTTATCTTGCAAACATGTAGAGTTTTTAATTGAATCAGATCAAGTTTTGTCATCAAATCTGAATCAAGAAATATAGTATTTCTTTAATCTTAATGCCTCAATGAGCCTGAATTAAGTTTGAAATTGCATGTATACATTAGGAATTTTGCCAACCAAGTGGGCCTGCTTGTATGCATTATGGACTCTTTTTATCTTTAACTCTTTACCAAACGACAAAATTTTAGACTAGTCCAAATTGAAAGCATTTGCAGACGACATATTAAATGTGACTAAAAAATTGAAACTTTTGGGGGGATGGGCAGAAACAATGTGGGAAAAGTAGAAAATGCTGGTAACCAGCATTTTCTTCTTTTCCCACAATATTTTCAAAGGCTTTCTTTCTCAGGGTCGTTAAAGGTCGGGATTGCATGGTAAAGGGTTAACTCTTTACCAACAAAAAAATCTCAGACTGGTCCAATTGAAAGCAATTGCAGACAACAAATTATACATGTATGTGTATTGAGCAATTTGTCTTCGAAAGGGAAGAAAACATCATGGAAAGGGAGAAAATGCTGGTTGCCAGCATTGTCTTATTCTCACACTATGTTTTCGAAAGCTTTTTTATTCAGTGTCGTTAAAAGTTGGGATTGTGTAGTAATGGGTTAAGTTGATGCCAAAAGGCAAAATTCTAGGTGTCAATACTGAAAGCATTTGCAGAAGACAAATGTGCCTCAAATCATGTGACAGTACATCTTTGTACGGGTTGAAAACATTGTGGGATAGAGAGAAAGGACTGGTAATACACATTTTCTCCCTTCACCACATTGTTTTTAATACCTTCTTCCTCAAGGTCTTTAAAACACATGACAGTTTGGTAAAGAGTATAGAGTTAAGGAATTTCTTTACTGAATTCATATCTACCTTTTACTTAGGAGTAAGTTTGGTTTCGCATTGCGAACAATTAAAAGGATAAATTGTTTCTTAATAGATAACTTAGAGGCGGAGGATGAATTGTACCAAGCTATATGCACTGAAGGTTTGTATAAGATTTTAGCAAAATTTAGGTGATTTAGTAGTCTTTGTTTATTATGATGAGACTGCTTAGAATTTGAAGTTGAATATGATCTACATTAACCAATATTTTGTGAGGTATTCTAACAAAAACACTATACTGTTAACTTTACCAAACGAATAAATCTTAGACTTGCCCAAATTGAAAGCATTTGCAGACAACAAAATGAATGTTGCTAAAAAACTGAAATTATTTTTGGATGGGTGAGAAACATTGAGGGAAAAGGAGAAATTGCTGGTTTTTCAGCTCTTTTTTTCTCTATGTCAAAATGGCATAAACATGAACTCACTCATACAACAGTTACTCTTTTGTCTAGTGAAGAACACAATTCAAAACTCTGAGATCCAAAAAATAAATTGCTCACATCCAGCAATTTTTTATTTAACTTTTTACTCTCTATCCACATTTATGTACTTATCCTTATTTCATGGGAAACAATGATATACGGGTTCTTTACCACAGATTTGTTAAACTTTTTAACACAATCCCGAGTGTCAAAGACCCTAAGGAAGAAAGCTTGTGAGAACATGGTAGGAAAAGGAGAAAATGCTGATAATCAGCTCTCTCTCCATTTCCGACAAAAGTTTCTTCTTTATCAGGGAACTTCAGCTCATTTGTCACTCATTTTCAATAAGTAGGTCCATTTAGTGTTTCCCTTCAGAAATTTTAATTCAAATACAAATGAGTGCATATTTTTGCACAAAACAATTGAGTACAATCAGGTGTTCAAGTCATTTTTTGGTATCCTGAAAAATATATTACAGAGAAAATTTGAGTTGAGTATTCATTTTTAAATATTCGTTACTGTCGCCAAAGTGAGAGCTGAACTTTTAGCAGTTTATATTTGGCAAATAGATCATTACTGTATGGGAACCATTCACAGTAATGAAGAGGTTTGATATTCTTCTGTGTAAAATAATGTAGCAAGCTGCTCCAACGTTCATAAAAACGTAGTACTGAAGCAATGTCTTGCTGTTGCTGAAATATGAAAAAAAAAAACCTTTGTTATACATTCTTTGTGTACTGATTACTGATTTCCTATACACAGATTTATTGAAAGGATAAGGTGAATTTGATAAGTAACCAATATATAAGGCATCTAGAATAGCAAAATTTGTAGTGGTGATACACACAGTTGAAAAGAAAAGCGACTATAGTAACATTGTCTGGTCTAAAGGTAAACTTGGAAACCTTCGTTACCGCACATTTCAAACAACCAGTGATCCCTCCAAGTTTCTGTTTTATTTCCAGGGCATGTACATGGTAGTTACCTAAAATATAACATGGTGATGTTTGGAATTCAGCTTTGTATTAAAGCATTATCGATGAAATAGTTGGCAAATAAATTCTTCGTTACTCAAACTTTCGTTACTAAAAACACAGAACTTTATGAAAAGTCATGTTCTCAGTGGCAAACAAGACTCTAACGCTGTGTCCGTGGTTGTGAGGTAGAGCGTTAGCCTCGTAATCAAAAGGTCCTGAGTTCGATACCCGGGAGCGCATGTCAACTTTGGGACTATTCATTGGCCCACACATTCAGCATGAGTACTGGTGTAGTTTCCAGGAAGCAGAATCGAGAGAGATAAGTATGAGTTGTAAGAACTTGTTTCTCAATCGATGTAAAATAAATATGTTTAAACTAAACTAAACTCTAATGCCGATGTCACTATTAAGTTATCATCGTGGTGTTTCACAGACAAGAAAGGTCGATGACACACAGTTTTTAAACCTGATTTGAGGCATTCACTAATAGGCACTCATGAGAGAAGGTGCACTTTTGCATGGCTTATTTTTTCACCATAAAAACATACTTTTTCCTTTAAAAGTTATTTTCTGTGTTTGTAACTAAATCAAATTCTATGATTACCTGAAAACCAGTACCACATCTAAGCCGCTTTACTTTTACTATTAATTAGACTAAACTTAAACATTTGTTACAGTGATGTAACGAAGGTTTTATAAAAGTATCCATGAAGTTCAAGTACATCTGGTCGAAATATTCTTGTCTGTTGTGTTTTTATGAAACATGGTAGATCTAAACTTAATTATAAATATGGTTACATCCACAAAAAACATGTAAAATGAGAATTATTCGGAATTATGAAACAATGATTTCATTTAGTGTCATGCTGCTATTGTTAACATGTTGTAATCTGTATCCTGCCGTCAAAGAGGCATCTAGTTTATTTGTCAGAATTGTCGATTACAATTTAAAGCAGACTAGCGATTCTTCCGAAACATAATTCATCTGAAATACATGCCTTTCCTTGTGTAACAAAGGTTTTGCTAGGGTAACGAAGGTTTAAGATCGAAAAATGGACAGCTGTGACATAAAACACTTAAATTTGTTTTTTTTACTGTGCAGAACTACATTGAACCAGATACTGGCAATTGTTTAATTTACATTCAAAGACATTTACAGTTGTTTTCAAAGTCGTCTTAAACTTTCATTACTTCAGTCTGACGAGTCTTAAATTACACTGCACACTTTGTGTCACAGTAAGGTACCGCGAATTTAATTTTGTCAGAATAATACGTGCCAAATGTTGATTGTACAAGGCAAAGAATATTTTTAAATCTGAAATATTTTGTAGTATGTATTCTGTAAGAATAGATGAATTTATAAGTTAGTCATCATTTGTTATATTTAAAACGAGACCCTTTAATTCAAAGGTTATAGCAGAACTGTATCGGAGAAAAGATATGTTTAACTTCCCTTTGTCGAAAGTAATATGTGTCTCCGTCGTATGGAACTTATTACAACTAAGTTTTACACATATTTGATGTCAGAAGCGGGATTTAAAAACAGAAGCGCCTAGTCACGAAGGTTATTTTTTACAGAAATTCAGGAAAATACATGGCCTCCATTAAATGTGCTTATCTCCTAAACCAGACAAGCAATGCATTCAAAATTTCCAACAACAATCCACATAGATATTGAATTTGTTTGACATTGGTGATATCACCTTACCAGAAAGTTCATTTTTCAGTTTTTGTTTTTGTGAAATGGACCTACTTATTGAAAATCAGCGTGTATCAATTTCAAAATTGTCTTCAAAATGCTTTCAATTAAGAGGACCCTAATATGCTTGTATTTGTCATTTTTGAAAGGATTGAGAAAGTAAAGAATAAAAATAAACTGAAGAAAAAGTATTTTGATACATGTTAGAGCACTTCTTATTTTCAGCAATAATTAAGCTGACACAGATAATAGGTTCGGAAGATCTTGTCACATCAATAGTGGACAATATTGTTGAAAAGGTAAATATGTTCGACTGGTTTTTATACAAATGGACATTACATTAGTAAGGAAATAACTTTGTTTCTGCTTAGATATGATGCTCTGGCAAAAGGGGGCTTAATGCATCTCTGTAACATGTGACACCAATTAAGTCATCACCTAATAGCCACTTTTTTTAACAACCCACTGAATCATGAGGTAGACTTGTCATTTGGCATACAGAAAATTGACCAAAAGCGAAAAGTTTCGGCCCAGGGCAGCCTGCATGGACTGCACAGGCTGACCTGGGTCGACACTTTTCGCAGATGCATTGAGCCCCATGGCTCATATCAAAGTGGTAGACTTTAGGTATGTATGAACTTGATCTGTGCTTTATGCAAAGTAATTGAAGTTATGCTGATCATCAAATGGAGTTTTTGGTGATCATTGATTCATTGAGTTATCATTCAAATTTTGTTGCTGAACATCATGTAGGCTTTATTTGAACAAAGCTAATCAAAAGAATTAGAAGTGAATTGAATAAGGAATAATAAGGAATGTTTGGGTAGGTTCCTGTCCCTATGTCATAACTGAAATATTATTTACAACATGGTTAACCACCAAGTTTACAAGCCATCAATAAATTAGGTCCTAAAGTTTTTTGGGATATTGACAGAGACAGAATAAAAGACTATTTTTTTCCAGGTATTGGATATGCATAAAATTACAAAGTCAGGAAAACCAAACTTTTAGATATTTTGTAAAAACCACAGTGATGCTACAAGTAATATTTCTACAAAAACAAAGAACACAATGTACCTAATCAGAAAGTCAGGGCATTTATTGCATTTTTCAACCGACAACTAAAACTTTCAATGCCCTTGCAGTGGACAGCTTTTGGAAATGTGGGAGAAGGAGCACTTGGTTGGAACAAGTCATTGTTCTTTATTTAGTGCTTTCTCAAACTGTGTACCCTTTACCAAACAATTCTGAGTTTTAATGACACTAAGAAAAGGCCTTTAAAAACATTGTGAGAAAAGGAGAAAGTGCTGGTTACCAGTATCTCTCTTCCCACAATGTTTCAACCTATTCAAGGACAACTGCTGTTTTTTGATGAAGCATTTGAATTGCTGACTGTAAATTCCCTAAATGTGGACAATTTTACTGTGTGGTAAAGGGTTAACTGCAGAGGTATAAAAGGTTATATCTGTATAGAAATGGATAGGACATTAATTCTTAGGCCCCCTATAAACCCATCGAATATTTTCAGTCTAGAGACAAGACCTAAATAATTGCCACTCTTGTCCAGATTGTCTCGGCAAAGCTGACAGTGCACATCAAAGATCAGACTGCATATTTTGTGCAGTCTGATCTTGATTTAAATTGGCCACAGAGGCAACTAGTTGTGAAAAATGCTTTTAGGGTTTATTCTTTTCCAAACAACAAAATTTTAGACCTCTCCAAACTGAAAGCAATGACAAACAACAAAAATGTGGCTCAAATGATTGGATTTTGTCTCAGAAAGGAGAAAACATTGAGAAAAAAAAGAAAATGCTGGTTACAAACATTTTCTCCTTTTCCTACAATGTTTTCAAAAGCCTTCTCTGGTAGGGTCGTTAAAACTAGGGATTGTGTGGTAAAGAGTTACAAATGTTGCTTTTTGACCAGAAGAAACAAGCTGCCTGTGAGTGCCTCGGCTATCTACAAACTTTCCCATTCATTATCTAACAGATGGAAGCCACGAGAGATCACAACAAGATGGTACCATATTACATGCTGATAGGTAAATTGCTGTATCAGCTACCTGGACTGGCCAACAAGCTGATACTAGATTATAGTAAGTACCAACACATGGATCAAATCAGTAGTATTGTTATGGTTAATTCTATGCTTATCACCACATTGCAATACATAATAATTTTTACGTCCCTACAGTGTGCAGCCTTGGAAAATATTGTGGGGAAAAGGAGGTATTGCTTGTTACAAGCATTGGCTCTTTTTCCTCACAATATTTAACATATCATTCAATATTATTTTTTTTCCTTTTTATCACCTGTGTCAGTAGGCACTATAAGTGCCAAAAAGGCTGTAAGGTAATGGGTTAAGCATTGTATAAGATGTAGGATTCCAGGTAAGATTGGGTCCAGAAAACTGTCTTGATCTTGACCATATCATGACCCTTGAAACATTTTCAAAGATCTATAGTAACTGCTGAGATGCTTAGAAAAGAAAGTCAGAACTTTTCTTTCCATCTGTTCTAACAGATTACAAGAAAATACCTGTACTGGAAAAGCTTTCTTAAACCTTAACTTTTAACCGAAAAACAAAATGTTAGACTGATCCAAATTTAAAGTATTTGCAGACAACATATTAAAGCTCCCAACAGTAGAAATTTGTTCTTGACAGTGCAGAAACATTGTGGGAAAAGAAGACAATACTGTTTACCAGCATTTTCTCTTTTTTTCCACAATGTTTTCAAAAGCTCTGTTCTTTAGATTCATTAAAAGTAGGGATACTGTGATAAAGGGTTTAAATGCCAAATGAACAAAATTGAAGTTTTCAACAAGGTTTCAAAAAAATGCCATGTCAACACTGTTATTGGCCAGAATGTCTTTGCACAGTGAACACTGTACATCAAAGATCACATTGCATGTCTTGTACAGTCTGATCTTGATCTACATGGGCCACAAAAGCAAGTCTGTAGTTGAAATAGACTCTCCAAGGGTTAAAAAATACCACTAAATACTGCAAAAATGGTAAAAACATTTCAAAGAAAGGAAACTGTCAACTTTGAATGATGCCAAAAAGAATAAATGCTTCGTACAAGCTCCTTTTCCAAGCTGTCGATGAAAATGCATAAAAAGTTGTTTATTCATATTACAAAAGGGCTCTTCATTCCACCCATGCTGTATCAATTTGTTGGCACACATTCAACATTTCTTATCATATCATGCAAAATTAATCCTTTACCACACAATCCCGAGTTTTAAAGACCCCGAAGGAAGAGGCCTTTTCCCACCATGTTTTCTACCCCATCAAAGACAAAATCCATCTTTCGAACTATATTTAAATTGTCATCTGCAAATGCTTTCATTTTGGACCGGCCTTAATTTTTGTTGTGTGGTAAAGAGTTAAGTATCACTTTTGTGGACCTTGAAAAGCTCTCTGTCTGTGTTATCAGTTAAGTTACCAGTGTAATATCTATTATTTGTATCAGCCAAAAAAACAACAAGATGTTTTCAAGATTGTTGACTACCTGTATTCAACCCGTTCCAAATTTGAAATCTCAGGATTTTTTGAAACTCATATTGATAAAATTTTACTTTGAAACTTTTGATAAAGTTGAAAAACCAGCAGTTGCTTGTTCTAAAATACATGTAGTTTGTGTTTGGCAAATCATTGTTATAGTTAATGATTATTTTTCACTGATCACATGTGGCATAATTTATGACTTTACCACCGTAAAGAAGAGAGAAGGCAATTATATGTGATGATGTCTATAGTTCAAAGATAGTCATAACAACATTTCATCAGATGGAGAAATTGATTAACATAGTGTGATAAATATATTCACATATGGTGCTATTTTGCGTTACCACTTAATGTGTTACAGTATTTAGCCCTGAGTGCCACTCAAGGACCTTTTGGTGACAGTGTAGATCAAAATCATACTTGCACAGAACATTCAGTCTGATCTTGGATCTACTCTGTCCAATAAGGAAATATTTTCCCCCAAAAAATACCTTTGAAATAACAAAATTTGGTTTTTTTACTATTGGCTTGAAAGTTTCATTTCATGTCACAGGTTAAGAGTTAATTAGCTTAAAAAAGATATCAAAGTACATGTACTGGCTACTAAAAGATCACAAGCACTGATAGAAGAATGAAATTAACATTTTACCAGAAGACAAAACTTTAGACTTGTCCATTTTGAAAGTGTTCACAAACAACAAATTAGATATGATGCAAATGATGGAATATGTGTTTGAACAAATAGAAATCATTCCTGAAAAAAGAGTGAAAGCTGGTTATTTTTTTCAGAAATCCTCCTCTGGGTCATGAAAGCACAAGATTATTTTATCAAGATCAAAAGTTATACCATTACTGTCCCATTCATTTGAGTTACGGAAAACATGAGGGGGAAGGGAGGCAACTACTTGAAGCATGCAAATGCTCCTGTTACCACATTATTTTGTATGTTTAGTAAAAACTGATCTTTTCACTCCATTTGAATTGTTGTCTGTATTCAACTGGTAATAGCTTTTAGTAGGCTCAAACATAGCCTGCACAGGGATGTGTTACTACATAAAGAAGAAAATATATGAGAAACAAGATGATTTTGTTCCAAGAACTGAATGGTGGCATCTCTCTCCAGGCACTGGTTTTGATTAAGAGCCAAATTAATGCAAGTTGGCAGCTAAAATATACAGGCATTACCTAAGAGATTCTTGTTCATACTTCATTGATGTGATAGCAAATTTTTTGATGTTGGAAACATATATGACATTCATGTTAAAGATGGCTTTTGATGTCATTTAATGCATTTATAAAGGCTGAGGTCATCAAAATTTTGGAACTGACATTGTCAGGCAGTAAAAAGACACATGTAAAATTTCATGGCTGTTTTGGTCAGAATATTGACACAATATTGGGTCATTACAAAATAGAATTGAGCTGTGGCTCATTAACCCTTTGCCTTAAGATTTAATTAAATTTTAGTTCATATATTTATGCAAAAAAAAAACAATTTGGTTTAACTCTTACCAAGTGACAGGTCAAGTCTGTTTTATTATAATGGAGATCCATGAGCAGTCTGAAATTTCTTTTCAAAATAGTAAAATGAAGTTGTGATTGGCCCTCTTCAAGGGTTTAGGGGTCCTACATGGCTCAGGGGTAAAGGTGCTGGGTTTGCAGTTTGGGGACTCTGGATTTGATCCTCACTCATGGCCCAAAGTCTTTACTGAAAACCAGGACTCGTATGAATAAGTATGCTAGAGCTATGATATGACTAAAATAATGTTGAAATTAGCGTAAAAAACATTATTTCTCAGGATTAGCCAAAATGATTGGTGTACATGATTATATATTACTTACATCTGACGTGCAGGAGTTTCTGGGCTAGAGACTTTGTATGAGCAGACTTGAAACATTTGGTTAGCATCATAAATGCTATGACAAAAACATAACAATGAAATGAACTTTTACAGTCTGCAAGAGAGATCCTAAGAAAAGAAGGATAGTGTAAGTCAAAGAGCAGGATGCATGTTCTCAGCTTTCTCATCAGAATTTAAACAGTCTACAAAGCAGATATTGTTGTCTATGAATGTTTTATGCACATTTATGAAAAAATGAGCCAAGCCTGGAAGCACAGTCAGTAGTGTATGAGACTTGACTAAGAGTCACTGGTTCAAATACCCAGCTTGGCCAATTTCTTTCTGAGGATTGATGATAGCCATTGCAGTAGGATTCATTCCTCTGTGACCGCTGATCATTGTTTTAACAATGGTTCTGTGGGTAAGCAGCCAGTGACTTGGGAAGAATATTGTGCAAATTACTGGTGAAAAAAGACTCAAGGAAATCATGGATAGGTGCACTTGAAACCAGTATATAACTGAACTAATGAAATGGCATTAAACACCATACAAACAATTAATAAATTTACTTGTCATTTGACCAAGGGAATGCTTACCATAACTATAGCCACCAATGCTTTTGCAAAACAACTAAGATCAGACTGCACAAGTCATGCCATGTGATCTTTGAATCACATGGCCAGCTGTCAGCTATTTCCTGAAAGGTTCTCACCCTTGAATTTGTAATGTTGGACATTTTCTTCTGACTGGTGATGGCCTTATTGCCTATTAGACACTCTAAAGGTTAGAATAAGGTTTGAAAGCTGTTTCCTGAGGGATGTTGAGGTAACTCCTACACTAATTTTTACAAAACAGAAGCCTGCTACACTGAAAAAAACATAATTTTGTTTTGGCACAAAAGCATGCTTCATTTATAAGCCTTAGATTGCTCAATTAACCTTGTATCAAACAACCCAGACTTGAAACAACCCTAAAGAAAATGACTTGAAAACTTTGTGGAAAAGGAGAAAATGCTGGAAACCTGCAATATTCATTATGGTCAACTATTGCAGGAGTTACAGCCCTTTGATTTCTTTCTCCTGATCCCTTGACAAGGCAACCAGTGGCAGGTATTTGTCAGAGTGTGTCAGTCCTACTTCATGTTTCTTTTTTATTCAGATAGTTTACTGAACAAATTTGCAGAAGACCTATGTTTTTGTGGGGAGAAAGCTCAGTCTGAGTTGGCTTACATTTTCATTTTCCTGTCCCCATTACAAACTCAGATGTCTCCAAGACTTCTACAGAACCTCCAAACTGGAACACTTGCACTGTTAACCACAGCCCAGAGGAAGGAATCTCAATTAAATGGACTAGGTGATATACAGTTATGGTTCATTGATATTCATGCAACTAACAAATCAAATTCTCATCAGGTAAAATAAAAATATGATCTTTGCATAATCAAAGATTGTCTGGTATCTCAGTGCATACTGATGAGCATAAAAAGAAACTATATACAAATTATACTTATGATATAAAATGAATAGGACAAAAAAGATCAACTATCTCTCTCAAAAAGAATGTTACATGTTATTTGACTTTTTCCCCAGGATTTTTAAAGAAACTATCAGCAGATGATTCAAGTTGTCAAGCACTGTTGTCAGTAAAGAAAGATGATCAGACCATCTTGACAGTCCTTAAAAACTTTCTGCTGAGCAAACAGCATGCCTTACAGACAAATGTTGGAGAAGTTCTGCTGCTCATGTTGTCAAAATCCAAAGGAGAGCAATATGGGAAGGCTATCTTAGACTCTGATATTGCTGGTAATTTTATTTTTCTCATCTCCGAAAATAAGAACTAACTTTTAGAGTACCTTTCACAGCTAAATTTGCTTTTGTAGTCAGTTTAGATCAAGACAAGACTGCACAGAATGTGCAGTCTGATCTTGGATCTACACTGCTATGCAGAGACATTCTAGCAAAAAGCGATTCCATGACCGAACATTTTTATGCTGTTTATTTGGCGTTCTAAGGTAGTGTACCAGAAATTCGACTGTGGTTTCTCTTGATTTTCTTTATGACAGTCTAGAGAAAAATATCCAGCTACATGAACAATGTAATATACATGTATAATCTTAAGATTTACTTCAAGCTTATCATCATAAATGGACTACAAAGATGACTGAATCATTGAGAAAGGTTTGAATTAAGAAAGATAATATCTTAAGTGCTGGGACAGAGATTTAACTCTTTCCCAAATGATAAAATGACAAAATTTTAGGCTGGTCCAAATTGAAGACATTTGCAGACAACAAATCACGTATTGCTAAAATGGTGAAATTTGTCTGTGATATAATTTAAAATATTGTAGAAATATTGCTGGTTACCAGCATTTTCTCCTTATCCCACAATGTTTTCAAAAGCCATCCTTCTTGAAGGTCCTTATAAAACTCAGGATTGTGTGGTATTTGGTTAAGTATATGTATTTAAAAAAAAAAAAACTATCATTTGAACCAAACTATTTCTTTGCTTATCTAAATAATGCCATCTTAAAAGCCTAATTTTGTTTTTCTCAATGTTTTGGCATCCCCAAGACTTTTTTTTTATTTAAAGTTAGGTAAGCCAGATCTGCACACTTGAGATTACAGGTATAATGATGAATGATTTTTATTTATTTTGTAGAATTTTTGTTTGAGACTCTTCATACAACTAGCACAGAACAAATTCAGTAAGTGTGTTCTTTCTTACTTTCCACGAAGCTGTGAGTTTAACGTTTAGGATAATTGGCATTTTGAATGCTGAACATTTATGAACCTTTGACAAACAATCCCTTGTTGTAACAACCCTTGAAAGAAGGCTTTTAAAAACAGTTTGAGAAAAGAAGAAAATGCTGGTGACCAGTATTTTCTCCTTTTCACGCAATGTTTTCTGAACTTTCAAAGACAAACCTGATTGTTTGAATCATATTTAATTTGTTGCCTGCATTTGCATTGAACTTGGATAACTCTTTTATTTTGTTGTTTAGTAAGAGTAAAAAAGGGTTTTTAGATGAGCATATTACATTCTGGTTCGTAATCACCAACCATTTCTTGAAAAAAAAATCAGTCTTATTCTCCAGAATTTTTGGTTTAACCAATCAGAACTGAAGTTGTGTTACTTGCAAATTTAGAAAATTCTAGGGAATAAGACTATGAATGTTCTAAACAATGGTTGGTGAATATGGACCAGTGGTCATGTTATGCTTGCTGCCAAAAGTAACGTAGTAATATGGACTCCACAGGCCCATGCCTCAACTTGTCTTGATATCTATGCACATATCGGTGCATCTTATATCTTTCTTTCAACTTTCTTCTTTTTGATTCAATTCTGTTCAAATCTCCTCTCTAAACATTGTCATTTATCAGAATATGTTTGTAACTTGACCCACAGGACACTTTCTAAATGTATAGGTAAACTATCATTTTTGAAAAGACACAATTGTATGATATTAAAACATTTCAACAAGTGATAACCATTTGGCCACTTGATTTTTAGACATGCTATCATAGGATAGCTAATCTATTGCCATCGAGAGTGACCAAGATCCATATAACAATGAAAAAAAGCACAGTCACCATATATGTCCAGCAGAAAATAATTCTCTCTGTTAGAATGGTAATGCTATTAAATACATATATCCAAAGTCTGTAACACTCCAGTTTGAATGATGTCTACCAACAAAGTCATAGACTGAACAAGATGTCAGTAATAAGGTACAAGATGTTTCCTTACATGTAAATTAAGTCAGTGACCAATGCGAATCAGGCTCATCCTTACTTATCGCAACTAAATCTTTTTCATCCATGTGTTTTTCACGGGTTTTTGGTGTCTCGTCTAGTTACAAGCTTGTCCACCCAATAAAAAAGTGGAAAAGTATGGAAAGTTCATCTAAAAGTGAAAGTGAACCAGATCAGGCTGAATAACCTGATTGGACCATTTTTGCTCAATCTTGTATGGACCAAGAAAATTTTATCTTTACCATGGCAGGCTATTCCATATTTGCTAGTTTGTCAGTACTTCAGTACATTGATTTCAGTTGTATTGTGAAGGTCTTGCAGAAGCTAGCATGTTTAGATAATTTCTACCAAAGATGTCATGCAGTGTATGGTAAGTTGCTTACATTATACTTACATGTAGCTGAAATATCACAGATTTCAGAAATATTATGCCCTCCTTAACCAGTCTTTGCCAGTCTAAAAAAATGAAGACTTGTCTTTATTCAAAGCAGATGCCATGTTAAAAGCAGCTCAAAAGATGGGATTTGTGTTTAAAAGGGTAGAAAACATTGTGAGAAAAGGAGAAAATGCTGCTGACCAGCATTTTCTCCTTATCCCACATTTTTTTCAAAAGTCTCCTCAGCGTCGTTGAAACACATGATTGTTTGGTATTGACTTAAATGAAAGATATTAATTCTACTGGCTGAATGACAATATGCTGCATTGCAAGCGTTAACAAGTTCAACTACCAGCATGTATATGCAAATATATGTGTAAAAACTTAAAGACAAAGCAGTTATTTGTTAAATCCAACCATCTCGAATTACAGGTAATATAAAAAGAGATGTTAAAGAAACAATAAAAATATGTAGACTTTCAAGATTTGTTGTTCCAGCTATTACTTACATGTAACTAAAATATGATTATGTCTCTAGGCATAGAATCAGTCCTCCGATGTCTAACAACTGCAGTTGAACTTAAATATCTTACTATCTTAGAAGATGGTTTTCATTTGATGACAGCAATCCTGCAAAGGTAGGGCAAAATTGTGAAATATCCATTGGACATATCTAATGATCATGTGGAAGACCATTTTTGAAAAACATAGTTGTAAAAGGAGATATTGCTCATGATGGGCAATTTCTCTCATGTGACAGCGTTTATCAGGAGCCATGTCTCCTTTTGCCATTGTAGTTTCACATTCATTCATATATAAAGTTCAGGTCAATCATCCACATTTTACAAGGCTACTTCCAAAATTGAAAGTTGCTAAATGTTCAGGAGGAAATAGGTGAAAATTAAGTTGTTAGAGCTCATTAGTTCAGAAACATGCTTTTTGCCCATGCCAATTTGAATGTTTCTGGAGAGGAGAAAGAAAATTAACTGAGTAAACTTAAGGTCAGGTAAATAAACAGTCAGGATAATACTGTCTCAAGTAGAGATGCCCCTCAAAATGATCATATTCCCAATTCTCTACTATGTTTTCATACACTGTTTACTTTAGAAGCAACAAAAAAATGGTTACAAGCATGGCTTGTCAAATAAATGTTTATGAGAATAGGATTTCTGATTTTATGCTTTCATGTACCAGTAAATGCGTCAATAATGTACTATTATGTTTGAACAACATTGAAATCAACACCATGATGTAAATTCATTTGCAACATGTTGATATATTTATTATTAATTTATATTTTAGACAACCCACTGATATTCCACTTTTTATAAATCAGAATGCTGTGAAGAACTGTTTGAAAGTGATGCATTCTGCAATTGAAGTAAAACAACCATCAGTAAGTGTGGCAGCCCTGAAGAGTTTTAACATGCTTTTGAGGTAATACTGATTTGCTTAACCCCTCACCACACTGTAAAATTTTAGACTTGTCCATATTCAATGATTTTACGGACAATGATTCAAACGATTTTTTTTCCAATATGACAGTGTTTATCCTTCAAAAGGTAGAGAACATTGTGGGAAAAGAAGAAAATGCTGGTTACCAGCATTTTCTCCTCTTCCCACAATGTTTTCAAAAGGCTCCATCCTCAGGGTCATTAAAACTTGGGGATTGTGCGGTAACGGGTTAAGAACATTTTTTGTTCCCTTTCCTTTCAGGTGTATTGTAATTAAAGCTTCTTTTGTATTTAGCACAAGTTTCAATTTTGTTTCAGTTATGTCAAAACAGCCATTTGTGTGCAGTCCTAAGTTTTATACACTTTTAGAGTGCCAAATAGATGATACACATTTTCAGTCTTTACAGAAGACTTAGATATTGCATGGGCCTTGCTGAGTGTTTGTCGGAATAATTGAGACATGCTCTGTTAAAAGGGGTTTAATGCAGGTGTGAGCCTGCTCAGTCCACGCAGGCTGACCGGATTTAAAACTTTCTGCTAAGGGTCAATTTTCTGCATGTCCAAGGACAGTCTACCTCATGATTCAGTTGGTTGTTAGACAAAATGGATTTTATTGATCAATAATTATATGATGATTTGCTTGCTATAATGCAACATGAGAAGATGCTTTAAGCCCCCTTTTGCCAGAGCATGGCTCAATTATTATGTCAACATTAAACATGCAGTGCAGATACAATGTGCATGTGTTTACCTGTGTTCTCTGTGGAATCTAGTCTTTCGTAGGTATTTATTTCACATTGCAGACATCTTTTTTCCTCACAGCTGATCTCTTTTTGAACATTGTTGCATAAGGAGAAGCTGTCCGTAATGAACTCATTATCTGTTGCTGCAATGTCTTTACTTGTACTCGTGAATTAACACTTTCCTCAAAATTCTGATGTTTTAACAACCCTGATGAAGAAGACTTGAAAAAAATTTGGGAAAAGGAGAAAATGCTGGGGTCCTGACTCCTGTGTGGCTCAGTGGTAATGTGTAGGACCCATAACCTGAAAGCCCTGGACTTGGGCTTCACTAGAAGCAGTGGGTTTTTGGTGGGAGTGTCCTTGGACGAGACACTTCAGAGCCCATGCCTAGTACTGGTGAAACCCAGGACGCATGAATATGTGAACTGTTGCTATTATATAACTCAAATAGTGTTAAAAATGGTGTAAAACATTATTCAATGGTTACCAACATTTTCTCCTTTTTCCACAATGTTTTAAATCCATCTGAAGACAAGTCCTGTTGTTTTAGCCATGTTTTGTATGTCAAGTGCATGTCTTTCATTTGGATGTTTCAAAAATTTTGTGTCTATGAAAACGTTTTTTTATTACTCCTGTCACAATTTTTTTTTTTTTAATTGTCAGGTGCAAATTTGTTTCAGTAGATGTTGAGTTAAATTTGGACAATTTTTATTAATGATTCCAATGTTAAAATGACAATTCCTAAAACTACTAACCCCGTTTTAATACAAAGCCAAAGCATCCCAATTCAAAATTGTAAAAGAGACATTTTTATTTCAGAAGGGATTATCTTCTGTCACCTGTGCCATTCACAGAAATAAGTCAGTGTATCTTGGGTATATCAGAAATGATACAGGATAGACTGTCAGGTGGGAGAAAAGATGGGGTCAGAGTTTCCAAAGGTAGGGCAAAGGGAAAGGCTGTAGACCAAGATGTGTTGTTAGACAACTTCTGTGACATAATGTTGAAAGCTGCCAACTTAGCAAAGCAGGTATACTTTTTATGAGCTTGTTTTATCCATGAAGAGCTAACTAAATAATTTACTTTTTTGACAGAAGAAAATGACATAAACTTTTCCCCATTGCCAAATTTTAAACATTTTCAAAATAAAAATATCTAGAATTGGTAGAAATGAACTTTGTTTCTCTGATTGGGTAGAAAACTTTGTTGGAAAAGGAAAAATACTTGTTACTAGTAATTTCTCCTTTTCCCACAATGTTTTCAAGCGCTTTCCTCCACAGGGTCATTGTATCACAGGGCTGTTTGGTAAATGTTAATTCTTGCAATTTCAGAGCTGTTTTTGCTAGAAGTCTCAAACTACCGGTACTAGTTTGTGAAGATTTCAGATCAGAATGTCTGTGCAGTTTGCTCATAATTTGCACTGCCTCCAAAAGCAGCTTAACTCTTTGCCAGACAACAAAATTTTAAACTGGTCCATATCGAAAGCATTTGCAGATGACAGAGTAAATGAAGCTCAAATGATGCAATTTCTCTTAACACTTAGACTGCAAAGGGCAACTCACTGACCTTTTGCGGACAATGTAGATGAAAGGAGATATCTTTCCTCCAAAAAATACCTTTGAAATAGTAAAATTTGGGTTTTTTACTATAGGCTTGAAAGTTTTATTTCTTTTATTTAGCAGGATAAAGGTTAAAGGGTCGAAAATATTGTGTGAAAAGGAGTTAATGTTAATTACCAGCATATTCTCCGTTTCCCACAATCTTTTCAAAAGCCTTACTCCTCAGTGTCGTGAAAATTGAGGACTGTTTGGTAATGGATTGAATTGTTGAGCCAGTTAAAGAGTATTGATAGTTCCAAAAGAAAGTCAAAGTAGTCATGTGACATTCAAGCCTGAATCTGAGTCATTTTGGAAATGCAACTGAACCTAGCCATTATTTTGTTTTCTGTTTTTAAAATGATGTAAGTTCCATTTAAGACTAATAAGGCTTTTTTTTTTTTAGCTCACCTGAGCACAAAGTGCTCAGAATGAGCTATTGTGATCACTCTCCGTCTGTCGGCGTCCCTCCGTCCACATTTTTTTGTTTACACTCTAGCATCTACAAATATTAATCAATCAGCACCAAACTTGGTCAAAATGTATATGACCATAAGATCTCGGATGAGTTTGATTATGGGTGTAATCGGGCCAGAACGTCTGGAGTTATTTGCCCTTGAATTAGAAAAATTGCTATATTTGACTTTGTTTACACTTTAGCATCTACAAATATTAACCAATCAGCACCAAACTTGGTCAAAATGTATATGACCATAAGATCTTGAATGAGTTTGATTATGGGTGTAATCGGACCAGAACGACTGGAGTTATTTGCCCTTGAATTAGAAAAATTGCTATATTTGTCTTTGTTTACACTCTAGCATCTACAAATAATAACCAATCAGCACCAAACTTGGTCAAAATGTATATGACCATAAGATCTCAGATGAGTTCGATTATGGGTGTAATCGGACCAGAACGACTGGAGTTATTTGCCCTTGAATTAGAAAAATTGCTATATTTGACTTTGTTTACACTCTAGCATCTACAAATTTAAACCAGTCAGCACCAAACTTGGTCAAAATATATATGAACATAAGATCTCGGATGAGTTCGATTATGTGTCTAATCGGACCAGAACGACTGGAGTTATTTGCCCTTGAATTAAAAAAATTGCTACATTTGACTTTGTTAGCTCACCTGAGCACGAAGTTCTCAGGATGAGCTATTTTGATCACTCACCGTTCGTCGGCATCCGTCGTCCGTCCATCAGTCTGTCGTCGTCTGTCCGTTCACATTTTTTTGTTTACGCTCTAGCATCTACAACTATTAACCAATCAGCACCAAACTTGGTCAAAATGTATAAATGACCATAAGATCTCGGATGAGTTGATTATGGATGTAATTGGACCAGAACGACTGGAGTTATTTGCCCTTGAATTAGAAAAATTGCTATATTTGACTTTGTTTACACTCTAGCATCTACAAATATTTACCAATCAGCACCAAACTTGGTCTAAATATATGTAACCATAAGATCTCAAATGAGTTCGATTATGTGTCTAATCGGACCAGAATGACTTGAGTTATTTGCCCTTGAATTAAAAAAATTGCTACACGTGACTTTGTTTACACTCTAGCATCTACAAATTTAAACCAGTCAGCACCAAACTTGGTCAAAATATATATGAATGTAAGATCTCGAATGAGTTTGATTGTAGGTCTAATAGGATCAGTTATTGCTGTGTCATGGAAAAAGGGGGCTTGACGTATATTTTTATTGTGGACCAATATCTCTTTAACTACAGGACAAAATGTCATGAAACTTCATCTTTTTATTGTTTATTGCAAGCCATAGACAATAGTTATTTGTTTTTATTTCATGAAATGCCATGTCATGAAAAAAGGGGGCTAAATGTTTAATTTCGTCATTGACCAATGACCATCTGTTTGTCCATCTTTCAGGACAGATATCTTCTAAAACCCTTGACAAAAACTAATAGAAATTCATACAGGTGTTCCTAATGATGTCTGCTGATATTTATTGTTTTTTTTTCCTTTTTGATATCAAATACTGTCTCATAGGTAAAAGGGGCTTCATGTATATTTCTGTTAAGGATCAATATACATGTATCTTCAACTCAAAATCCTGGACAAAAATTTGTGAAACTTCATACATGTGTTCCTTATGATAGTCCGCCAATATAATTAGTTTAGCTTTTTTTATCAAATGTTGTGTCATGGAAAAAGGGGGCTTCACATATATTTTCATTATGGATTAATATCTCTTTAACTACAGGACAAAATGTTATGAAACTTCATCTTTATGTTGTTTATCACAAGCCACAGACAATGGTTAGGCCTATTTGTTAGCTCACCTGAGCATGAAGTGCTGGGTGAGGTATTGTGATTCGTTGTTGTCCAGCATCCGTCTTTCCACAATTCCTTTAAACATCTTCTCCTCCTAAACCAATCATGTTGAAACTTGACAGGCATATTCCTTGGGTGAAGTTCTGCCAAAGTTGTTAAAAGAATTGAATTAACCCTTTAACTCCAGGGGTCACAATTTTTGACAGAATTGTATATAGAGCAAACTTTAAAAATGTTTTTGTCTGAAACTAGAGGGCCTAGGGCTTTGATATTTGGTATGTGGCATTTCTTTGTGGACTTCTACCAATTTTGTTCAAATGATGCCCCTGGGTCAAAACAGGACATAAAGCTATACAGAATGAACTTTAAAAGTCTTGTTCTATTTAACCCTTTTCCACACAATCCCAAGTTTTAATGCCTGTGAGAAATAAGGCTCTTGAAAATATTGTGGGAAAAAGAGGAAATACTTGTAACCAGCATGTTTTCCTTTTTCCACAATGTTTTCCACCCAACCAAAATCAAATTTAAATTTTTGAGTCACATTTATTTTGTTGTCAGCAAATGGTTTGAATTTGGACAAGTCTGAACCCTTTAAGCGCCTTTCACTACTATAGTTGCCTTTGTGTCTAGTGTAGATCAAGATCAGACTGCACGAAATGTGCAGTCCGATCATTGATCTATACTGTCTGCTTTGTTGAAACACTGCAGACAAAAGGCACCCATGCAGTTGTTATCATCTTGGACTTATTCTGGAATGAAAATGGCCTTTGGGTTTAAGGATTAAATTTTGTTGTTTGTTAATGATTTGAGCCAAGCCTGTTAGCTCATTACCTACAGGGCTAGCTATGCAGGGATGTCAAGTTTAAATCTCAGATGGGCCAAGCACTCAGGTAACCAGGATTTTTTTAACTTTTTCCACAATGTTCTCTACCCATCCCAAATTTAAGTTCATTTTTTGAGACAAATTTATTTTGTTGTCTGCAAATGCTTTGAATTATAGACCAGTCTAAAATTTTTGTTTGGTAAAGAGATAAAGATAGACCAAGTAATATGCATTTCAAGACTGTGTTGTAGGCAATACTGTCTTGCAGAATATAAGGCATATATATCCAAGATCCAAGTGCAGTCTGATCTTTATCTACACTGTCTGATAAAACATCCTGTCTTGCGTACCCCTAGCCTTGGTTCCCACATGATCATTTTTTCCTTTTATCTATTCAGGACGGACGGATGCAGTTTAAATTTGACATGAAGCCCCCTTTTTCCATGACACAGCAATAAATTCCAAAACCCTGACAATATGCACTAGGTCACTTGATGTGTGAAAATTTCATCCAAATCTGTTGAGATATGTCCAGTAATTAAAGAGATATTGGTGAAAAATGAAATATAACATGAAGACCCCTTTTTCCATGATGCAGCTGTAAATTGCAGAACCTTGACAATATGCGCTAGGTCACATGATGAGAAACATTCTGTGAAAACTTTTGAAAACATTGTGGGAAAAGGAAAAAATGCTGGTAACCAGCATTTTCTCCTTTTTCCCACAAAGTTTTCCACCCTATCAAAGAAATATTGTGTCACTTGAGCCAGTATGAAAATGTTGTCTGCAAATGCTTTCAATTTGGACAGATCTAAAATTTTACCATGTGGTAAAGGGTTAAAGGCTTTGACAGCATTTTTCTCTCTGGCTGTTAGGATGTATCTTTGAACATTGTGTTCATTGTATTTTGAGTTCATTTTTGTTCATTCATTTAACTCTGTAGTACAGATTTTATCTTGTAAATCTTAGAAGTCATTATAATTTTTGTTCTTCAGTTTGTGGTGTTTGTCTTAATGTATAAATAAGTTTATGACCCCCCCCACCCACACACACACAAACACCGCTAGATTTTGGGCATATACTCCACCATGAATTGAAGTACCATTTGAAAGATCTGTTCAGGTAGGGCCAAGGTCAATGTCACACTTGAAGGTCAAATTTTTGTAAGCTGGACGCATTGAAAGGTTGGTGCAAGACTATTGCAAGTGTAAATACATTGTTTATGTGTTTACAATAGCAATTACCCATGAACATGTCCCCGGACAACCACTGTAGATATTGGTGTATTTAACAACATTATAATACTAACTTGTATAGAAAGTCTTGAATCGGCAAAAAATTCTCTACTAAGTTTGTTCAAATCAGACAACTTTGTGCCACACACCAAAAGGCCTAGGGCTTTGTTATTATTCCTTCAAAACTTTGTTCTGGAGGTATATAGGAGCCAGCTTGTCGGTCCATTCATCCATCCATCCATCCATCCATCCATCCATCCATCAGTCTTTCTGTAGCATTTTCTTGTCAGAGCTAGTTCTCAACAACAACAGGACAGATTTCATTCAAACTTTAGAGAGACTCAGTGCCAAGCAAGAATGTGCATATTATATTTTGGTGACGGTTCATTGAATTTT
Organism: Tridacna gigas; assembly: GCA_945859785.2. Taxonomy (NCBI): domain Eukaryota; kingdom Metazoa; phylum Mollusca; class Bivalvia; order Cardiida; family Cardiidae; genus Tridacna; species Tridacna gigas. The sequence goes on from OX244030.2 coordinate 29,248,110, forward strand.
TACAAAGTTATTTTTCTTTGATAAAATTTCTTGTTCTCCCTATTTTTCAACAACTATTGGACAAATATCATTCAAACTTCTCACAAATATTTATATAACCGGGTTTGGTTAAGAAAGATTATCCTCTTGTCTAAACCAAGGAGACCTAGAGCTTTGGCCTCGCACTTCGATATTTGGTATTTATCTTCATTGTAGACCTTTACTGCTTGGTACTCAGGTGAGCGATATAGGACCATCATGGTCCTCTTGTTTAACTCTTTACCACATGACAAAATTTTAGACAAGCCTAAATTGAAAGCATTTGCACATGACAATTTAGATTTAGCTCAAATGTGGGAAAAGAGGAAATTGCTGGTTACCAGTATTTTCTTTTTTTTTCCTAGGATGGTTTCAAAAGCTTTATTCCTCAAGCTCTGTAAAACTTTGGGTTGCTTGGGAAAAGGTTAATTACATGGGCTTGATCTTCATTTCCAGTGTAATACTGATCCAACAGCATGTGAGAGTAATTATCTGCCTCCTTCTACAGAACTGGACACAAAATCTGATATAACTGTCTTTGTAGAGGATCTGCTCAGGCTACTAGATGAACATTTCATACCTGTTGCGGTGGTAGATACAACATTCCATGCACAAAACATAGAAATTCTCTCTAATTCTTTACCCGTAGAATACACACAAAGACAGAAGGGAAGAAACATAATGAATGGTTGAGGTTCATGAGGCCAATTTTATTCATGTCCTGCTATTCAGTCATGTTCAAAATTATCTATATGTAGTTGGGTTTAAGAAAAAAAACTCTTTTTAGTTGGATTGTGCATATTTTAACCCTCTAGAAGCCATTCCCATGTTTTAACAACCTTGATGAAGGCTTTTGAAAACATCATGGAAGAAGAAAAAAATGGTGGTAACCAGCATTTTCTCCTTTTCCCATAAAGTTTTCTTTTTGGAGCACATCTGCTTTACTTCACATGCTCTGTGAAAAGGGGGGGTTGATGTATCTGCAAAAGGTATCAACCTAGATCAGCTGTGCAGCTTGATGAAACTTTTTGCTTTTGGTAGATTTTCTGCATGTATTATCTATACTATTATAATCTATTATCTGTACTATTATGATCATTATTATAGTTAATGAATTACTAACAACCTCTTTTTACTAACACTGAATTGTAAGGTATGGTGGGAGATGGTCACAGCTCCCATCTTACCAGTTGACGTGGCAAATAAAACTTTTAAAAAAAAATTCTGCATGTCCAAGGACATTTTACATCGGGATTCAATTGGTTGTTGGACAATTAAGTTGCATAATACTGTGATGACTTGCTTGGTAATAATACTGTGATGACTTGCTTGGTAATAATACTGTGATGACTTGCTTGGTATAATGCATCACAGAGATGAATTAAATCCCCTTTGGCCAGAGCATGACTCACATGTATCAGACCTCAATCTGTGTGTATTATGCATGTTTTATGAGATATTTTCAAAACGTCCTTGCTTGAAATTTCTCTCTGACAGGAGATGAGTTACTGACAACAAAAAAAGAACAGAATTGTGATAAATTTTCATCTTCATCATTACACAATTTTAATCATTTAAAATTTAGAATTCTAATTCATATTCAACGTCATGTAACTGTGATGATAATGATTGCCAGTTTCAGGCAATGGCGATGATTTATAATTGTTAGAAAATATGTCTGTAAATGATAATTGACAAGGATTGTGATGTCGCTGAAAGATGTCAGTGATGATTCATTCTGATAATAAAATTCTAGAATTACTGTTATCAATTGGTGTTGATGATGATGATGATGATGATGATGATGATACAAAGTTATTGCTTATTACATGGGTTATCACATTAAATGCATAATAGGGGTATTACTTGGCAACTGTATTAATGTTTAATATTCTTGTATGGGCCAGGGGCCTAGAATGACTAATAAACATGATTGACTGATTAATTTTAGTTTTTATAGATAGAAGGAAACTGTTAGGTTTAATGCTGTCCCGAATTATTTCGTACAGGTCTGTTGGAACAATATCAAGCAGCCAGATATTTTCTGGAAATTCTTCCAACTTTTTGGTGTATTCTGTGACCTTGATGCTGCCAAGTTATTTGACCTTGTGGTTAAATTAGTGGAAGTGGGATTTCTTGGAAACACAGTAGATGTTATTGCAATACACAGGTGCGTCTAAAGCAGTGTTCCAATGGCACTGTATACCTGACTTTATCAGTTAGCACTGTGTGTTACGTATTTTCTCTCTCAATATTTTGCAATAGAAAGGAACATTGGAAAGAATATTTGAGCCATGCTCTGACAAAATGGGTTTTCATGTATCTCTGTGATTCAAAAGAATAAGATGTCATCACATAATTATGGATCCATAGAATCTATTACTAATAACAATATCATACCGACTGAATCATGAGGTAGACTGGTCTTTTGACTTGCAAAAAATTGACTGATACAGTGCCCCAGGTAAGCTGCGTATTTGCTTATTTTATGCTACTTGGAACAGCAAATAAGCAACAAAATTTATTTTAAAGTGTAACAAATATGCACATGTTTCACACGATACGCAATTTTGAATTCCATTGCGTATTTTGTTGACAGCTGAGATCGTCATCTTGATCAGCTGTGTTGTCACTGAAACGCTCGCATATCGTTTTCTGAACAAGCTTCTTAGATCAGCTTCTTATACCATTTGTCACAACTCAGCCAATTCCATCCAGATCTACATCTAACTTGATCAACAGATCACCTGAGGTTTGCCAAAAGCTGATTATGCGTTAAACTGGTACCCGTTGAATCTGCCGTAACCGTCCGATAGACCATTGTTACAAAGATCGATAACAGGCTGCCAGTTTAATTATACGTGCACTTGGTTTGGCATTCGGCAAACCTTGGGTGATCCTTCGATCAAATTCCTCGGCTGTGTCAAGTAGATTCACCTACACGGTACATTTCTTTTCGAATAATACAAAAATAGTAAAAAAAAGTACACGTATACATACAGCCTCCCTAGCTTACAGAACATAATGCTTCAATTTTTAAGTCATGTGACAAATATGGCTACTGTTGCTAAAGTTGGAAAAAAAATGTTAAAACAAATATTTTTGAAAAACAGTGTAAAATTCCACGCAAATTGGCCAACGGAGGCCTGTAGCGTAAACATGTCCAGATTTTTTACCAATTGCAAATTTCTATTTTTTAGTTTGAATATAGCAATACCAAGAAGTAGGTCAGGAGCCAGAGCATTCAGCTCAGCCAAAAAACCTTCTTCTTTGTTCAGACATGATGGCTGTATGTTTACCTTTGACTTTTTTCAGAATTGGTCAGACTGTGTTCTTAACATTGCATTGGGAAACCTATAATACTAAAACAAATGACAGAATTTTAGACTGGTTCAAACTGGAAGCATTTGCAGACAACATATTAGATGTAGCACAAATTGAGAAATTTATCTTTCACAGGGTAGAAAACATTGTAGGAAAAGGAGAAAATGCTGGTTACAAGCATTTTCTCCTTTTCCCACAATATTTTTAAAAGTCCTTGCCCTAGGGATAGTTAAAACTTGGGAATGTGTGGTAAAGGGTTAAAGATTGTCCCGGCTTGGAATTTTTTCTTTTATTTGGTATGTAAAATATCAAGGAACTTTTATGACGGCTTTTGATCCTGGCTTAAGAAAAAGCTTTTCTGCAGAGACTGGGGAGGTCATAATTCCTGGTTGATAGACTAACAAATGTTAACAAGTGAGCAATTTTAGGGCCCTTATGGCCCTCTTGCTATAAGCTTTCACATACAGATGTAATACCTGTTTATTTCAGGGAATCCCTGCCAGATAAATATGCTTCAGGCATTATGATGTTTATGCAGTTTGCCGTGGAATGCTTTAAAGATAAAGATATGATAGGTTGCAGCCTGGAACATGGGCTTATCAGCCCAAAACATCTCAGATGTATGTTTCCCATCCCTTTTCATCAAATAAAAATATGCATTATACTTTGCAGCCTTTCAAGACTGGTAAGAAATAAAATCAAGCATGCAATTGTTCTACTCTTGCTTCGATGCCCAGTGCTCTCTCTTTCACCCTTTACCACACAATCCCGAGAAAGAGGCCTTTAGAAAACATCGTGGAGAAAAATTTCAATTTTTGGGTCACATTTATTTTATCGTCTGCAAATGCTTTCAATTTGGAGTAGTCTAAAATTTTGTTGTTTGTTAAAGAGTTAACCCTTAACCTGCTTAGTTAGTCAAAGCGGATAGTAGAAACCCAAATGTTGCTATTTCACAGTTATTTTGGGGGGAGAATACATACTTAGTGAACAGGGTGGATCCAAGATCAGATTGCACATTTGTGCAGTCTGATCTTAATATACACTGTCTGCAAAAGGCCCTTGAGTCGCGCATAGCAAATTCAGCTATTTCACCACATGAATTATTGCTGAAGTATTTTGACCTTAGAATGTTTGTAATGAATTAAGTTGCTTTTAGAACTAATGTGCAAAACATTGCAGTTTGATCTCAGATTTAAATTATCCATTTTATTTAGGAGAGATTCTACCCCAACAACAATAAAGTTTCCCTTTTTGGCTCCTTTTTCTTTCTTACTATTATTCTTTTCTGTTTATCAAAGGAATTTTTTCACGGCTTTTGAAAATAGTTAAGCAAAGAGGGAACTTACCGATAACAATCAATTTTTCCCTTTTGCCAGAACCTTGTCATATTTATTGAATGAGTTCAACCCTAATTTTTATTTACTCCTACTTTACAATGTGTTTTACCCATTACCACACAATCCAGAGTTTTAACAAGCCCAAGAAAGAAGACTTTTGAAAATATTATGGAAAAAGGAGAAAATGCTGGTAACTACACCATTTTCTCCTTTTCCCACAATGTTTTCTACCATTCCAAAACGAATCAAATTTTTTGAGTCACATTTATTTTGTTGTCTGCAAATGCTTTCAATTTGGACAAGTAAAAAATTTGCGGTTTGGCAAGGAGTTAGAGTTGTCTGCCTTGAATTTGTTTTAGGCTGTTAAGATTCATCCAAGAATCAAATATTAGTCAAATGATTGAATTATTTATGAAAGGAGTGAAAATACCTTGGAAGAAAGAGAAAATGATGAACCAGCATTTTCTCCTTTTCATGTAATGTTTTCAAAAGCCTTTTTTTTAGCACTGTAAAAACAAAGAATTTTGTGGAAAAGGGTTGTTGGACTGAAGCAATATGGTTCTGAGCTGAAAGATATTCTATTCAGTGATAAAATCTTATCTATGAATCCATAGCTAGCATTCAGACTAGCTTCTCATAACTGTTTGATATTTCCCCTTATCTTCTGGTTGCACTGACTTGAATAATTTGTACTACATGGTAATAACACAAGGCATCCAAATTATCTGAAACAAAATTATCCTGGTGCAAAACTGTGAGCACTTAGTATTTTCTTCATACGTCATGGTTCAAAATTTATACTAGTGGTTTTAATCCTTGAAATGCTGGAACCAAACTAAGTTGCTTTTTAGGACAGTGTAGTTTCTGATCAGACTGCACTGAACTTGCAGTCTGATCTTTGATCTGCACTATATACTTTGTTACATGTTCCGGCCAAAACAACCTCGAAAAAGCAATATTTCCACAGTTTTTTCTAAATCTGAAAATGTCCAGTTCATTAAAACAGCATTTTTAGGGTAAGTATTGTTTTGGTCCATAAATGCACAGACAGGAATTTGAATGTGCTAGTCTTTTTGAGGCATTATAGAAAAAGAGCAAGGCCTAAATTGAGCAACTTTTGCTTCCCACACAGCATTTTTTCTAATAAATAGTTGAAAAAAAGTTGGATATTTACATACAAGACAGCTTCATGTTCACCTCATTCCTCATTGAATACAGTAGGTCTGAAGTAATACATAATAGTTAACCTTATCCTGCTAAATAACTAAAATGATACTTTCAAGTCAATAGTAAAAACCTAAATATTGCTATTTCAAAGTTATTTTTGGAGGGAAAATATCTCCTTATCGGACAGTGTAAACCAAAGATCAGTCTGCAAGTTCTCTCCTGTCTGATCTTGATCTACACTGTCTGCCCAAGGTTCTTGAGTTGTGCTTAGCAGCCTAAGGGTTAACTCTAAGAATGCCTGTGACAAAATTTTGTTGTTTTAGTTTGTCTTGTTGATCAAGCTATGACTGGATACAATGTGCAGTCTGATCATGAACTGTTACTGTCCAATATTTTCTGATATGTTCAGGCTATAGCAACCTTGAAATTTTGACAAGTATACAGGCTTCATCTAATGCCTGCAAATACTCAGGTAGGGAGCACAGCATACTAAAGTTTCAGTCTTTTTTACCTGTACCTGCTGTGTTATATAAGTTAGAAGATTATGACATATCAGTTGAAAGAAGAGTTTATTTTCGTTAGCATTATCATTTTCTTGATATTCTTTGTTTGAAATTTGGATATACATTTGAGCCATGCTCTGTGAAAAGGAGGCTTAATGCATCTGCAAAAAAAGTATTGACTCACGTCAGCCTGCCCAGTCCACCCAGGCTGACGTTGATTGAAGCTTTTTGCCATTGGTCAATTTTCTACATGGCAATAGACCATTTTGCCTCCAGATCCAGTCATTTGTAGGACAAAATGAGTCTTATGGATCCATGATTCCATAATAACTTGCATCGTATAATGCATCATGGGGGTGTATTAAGCCCCCTTTTGCCAGAGGATGGCACATTTCTGATGATACTGTATGATCTCAAGAAGCTTATCAGACATGACGACCTTTATATTTTTCCAACAGGGACTTTAGGGGAACTTGAGAAAGGATTCATTCATCAAGATGTACAGAAAGAAGAAATTGAAGTATATCTGACCATTTTGTATATTTCTTATAGATGTGGTAATAGGTATGTTCTTAACTCTTTACCAAATAACAAAATTTTAGACTTGTCCACTTGTTTCAATTTTTCCTCCTGAAAAAGCAGAAGAATATGTTTAACTTAGATAACTCCTCATTAAAGAAAAAAAATAGGACCTTGTCTTTGAAAGGATTAAAAACATTTTTGGAAGACGAGAACTGGTTACCAGCAAAAGTTACCAAAAGTTTTCAAAAGCCTTTTCTCTTTGGGTTGTTAAAACTCAGTATTGTTTGTTAAAAGATTGATCTCATCAATACGAAATGGAAATATGCACTTACTTTCTGCTACATGAGTTTTGAAATGCATCCAGAGTAATCATTTTGGTGATATTTTAGCTTTTTTTTTTTTTTTTTCAATTATTTTTCAGGATTTTAATAATATTTCATAATGCATCTTTGAATAACATAATGACATGTGTAATGTTGTAACTACAGGTTGCTACAGGATGGAGAACTTGCAGGTATTTTGTCTTCCGTTGTGGAGATACACACAAGCCTGGAGCAGTTGTGTCCCATGTCAGGGAAACAGTTCCTATACCTTTTAGCAGTAAGGTCATAACAGCCACTTTTTTCCCGAAAAAATATAACTCTTAGAATGCAAAGAAAAATTTTACATGCTTTTGCAGTCACAGGGGAAAAGGAGCCAGACACAAAATTAGGCGCAAAGTGTGATGTGTAATCTTTGATCTATACTGTATTATATAGGGAGATACGTATGCCTGAAATGGCATTGAAGTTGCTATATTTTGCCTCTCTTGCATTATTTGATGATAAGTAACCCCTTTCATTTGTTTAGCAATTCCATGGTTAATTTTACAGATATCATTATAATACTATCATGTATTTTATTTTAGAGACTGTCCCACTTTGTTGAAAGTCTGATAATTAACCTGCAAAATTTTGCATGAATTATGTTGTTTAACAAAAATACTTGCAGTATCATAAGATTTGTAACTTCATTTCATTGATATTTGTCTCAGTGGCTGTGCACTCATTCGAAGTTTGACATGTGGAGGACAATTCCTAGTGGTAAGCTTCCTCTAATTATATACAGTAAGCAGACTAGTTAATCTCAAAGGATGTATTGTACTTTAGATCTGTAATAATAGCAAAAGTTCATTGCTTTTGACCACTATTTCTGTTTTGTTTCTGCTTTTCCTCCAAACATATTTCACTTAGAATAATGTAATAATCTTGCATTATTCTCCAGATGTACTAACCCTGATGTGCTTTGATTTTCAAAATATCTTTGCTAAATATGAATTTGAATGATCCCTCCCTCACAAGCTGTGTTCACTGATAAGGCACAGTGCTAGTTAACTGAGATTGTGATCTCAAAACCATGCCAAAATTCTGTCTAGGGATTAATGATGGTTTTAATGGATTCCATTCTGGCTCAGCACCCAGTTATATTTGTGGAGGCTATATTTGTTTTGGAAAGCAGCCAGTAGCTAGGAAAGAGTTTCAGAATACTGACATGAAAGAAATCCTGAGAATGAATGGATAGGTTCAGTACTTTTTGCTATGACTTTAATGCTTCCCTATTGAAAATGGCATTGAAACAAAAGGAACAAACTATCTTCTCTTAACATTACAGGGAATGGATTTTTCATACTGTTTCAGTTTTAGTAATTTATTTTACTACAGGAATGAAATCAGTCCCAGCATTCCTGAATGGACCAGTAGATACTTGGTACACTGATGACCAAGTGATGATAAAATGGTGTTATACAGATCCAATCCTGGCCCCAATGTGTGGACAGAAAATGGTAGGTTGTCACAGAAAAACTGTCCTAAGATAATTCCATTGGCATTATTAAAAGACAAAGTATTATAACTTTGCATAATACTGTTTTCGGCAATTTCAATTTCACGAAGTCATTATGTCTTTACAGCCCCAATTTATCAGTAATCCTTCAAGATTGCTAGGATCCCCTTGATTTCCTCTTGGAATAATGTTAATTGTGTCTTACATGACTATTATATCAACAGACCATAAAACATTCTTTCATTCATTTGTTGATTCATTCACCCATCCACCCACTGACTCAGTCACTCACTCATATAATTGATTGACCCTTAAGCCTTTACCACACAATCCAAAGGTTTAACGATCCTGATGAAGAAGCCATTTGAAAACATTGTGGGAAAAGGAGAAAATGCTGGTAACCAGCATTTTCTCCTTTTCGTACAATGTTTTCTAACCTTTCAAATACAAATTGCAATTTTTGAGTCACATTTATTTAGTCCTTGGCAATAGCTTTCAATTTGGACAAGTCTAAAATTTTGTTGCTTGGAAAAGAAATGTGCATTATGATCTTTGATCTGCACTATCTGCTTTACCCAGATATTCTGGACAAGAGCAACCTTGATACAGTACTTAACTCTTTACCAAACAACATTAATTTAGACTGGTTCAAATTGAAAGCATTTGCAGATAACAAAATAATTGTGACTCAAATAATGGGATTTGTTTCTGAAAGGTAAGAAAACATTGTTGGAAAAGGAGAAAATGCTGGTTACCAGCATTTTCTCCTCCTTTTCCCACAATGTTTTCAAAAGTCCAATTTCCCAGGGTTAAATTGTTAAAACTTGGGGTTGTATGGTAAAGGGTTGATAGGACTTTTGTTCTGGACTGAAGATGTGAATCGGATTTATTCAGTTGTTTAAAGGTTTATAAATATATGATATGATTTCAGTTGACAGCATTTCTGAATTTTACGCCATTTGAAAGGTTGCAAGAACAGGTTGAAGACGTATCAGGGACCCTCACTGTGGTTCATCAATTGTTTGACAACAAACATTTCATTAGAGACATTGTGGTATGATACCTGAAACAGTCTTTTTTAACCTGTGTTGCTATGATAACAACATGCAATGAATTCAGTTACTGAACATTCCAAGCTTAAAGTAACAGACAAGAAAACTTCTGAAGACATTTGACTTTTTTACCATATGAAAAAATTTTCAACTTGTCCAAATTGAAAGCATTTGAAGCAGACAACATAAAGGTGACTCAAAAATTGAAGGGTACAAAACATTGTGGGCAAAGTAGAAAATGCTGGTAACTACCTGCATTTTCTCCTTCTCTTACAATGTTTTAGAAAGCTTTCTTTCTCACACTCATTAAAACTCAGGATTGTGTGGTAAGGGGTTAACATAAAGAGTTTTTTTTTTTTATGTGATGATTTGATTTTTGTAAAGACTATTTGTAAGGACTATGAAGAAAAAAAAATCATATTGGGTATATAAAATTTTCATGTAACAATTGAACCTTTTTTGACTCAGGTGCTGTGTTCAAATTCATCTGCAGATGTTACCAGAAAGTTGGTTATGCTTCAAAATCTGGTGATAAACTACTGCACAGAAATTTCTGATGACAGGATGATGGCAGACAGATGTACAAAGGGAGACAATTCTACAGGGAGTCAACTTGAAGATATTGTCATTATCACAGCTGAAACATTGCAGAATGTGTTTTTGAAGAACAACTCAAATATTTCAAGTATTCTTAGATGTCACGTTTCTGTATCAGAGATGATATTCACCATTTGCATCTATTCTTAATTCACTTGCTATGCAATGTTCCATACTTGATTGACTGATTGAGGATGATTATCTCAACCAATAAGATAGATAGTCTTGGAATTTAAAATGCGAAAAATATTCATAAATATGGGTGAAGAGAGTCTCTGGTTTTTTTTTTTTTTCTCTTTATCCCAAAATCTGACTCATTAAATGAAGCCAGTGAGCGCAAGGTTAGTAAATACCTACATTTGAACACCTACATTACCATTTTCAGACAGCCTTTTTAATCTTTCAGTTTTGAAAACACTGTGACTGAAAGAGATACTGAATGTTGCAATCTATTCATCATCTATTAGATGTTAATTCCTGGTTACTGTCCATATTTTACATGAATTTTTCAAGACAAACTGCTACAAAGTGGTTTTAAGAAGCAAGAAACAATGTTTCAAGTCCCTTCAGATACCTCTGTACTATAGGAACTTAATACTTGAAAGAGATAGAAAAAACATTACATTTTCAAGAAAAAAAAATGTTTGGGAAAATGTTTGTATTTACCTTGTATACATATTATGTCATTGTAATATTTTAGGTCAAAATATCATGGCTCTGCTGGAGTTATATCTCAAAGTGTACAAATATTCTGGCACAGAAAATACCTTTGATAAGAAGATACTCTATCATGGTAATTAACTTCGTCTTTCGTTTCAAAATGAAAAAAAGCTTTCTCAGAAAAGTACTTGATAGATTCAAGATGACCAAAGTGTAATCTGTATCATCTTTCTTCAGCTTCTACGAAACAAATCTCAGCTTTAATGACCCTGATGAAGAAAGGTTTTCAAACATTGTTGGCAAAGGAGAAAATGCTGGTCAAAGGTATTTCCTCCTTTTCTCACAATTTTTCATAACCTTACAAGACAAATCCTATTGTTTGGGTCACATCTAGGTTTTGTTGTTTGGAAGCGCTTTTAAATTTGGTGAGTATAAACAACTTGTTGTTTTGTGTAGAATTGTAAATGTAAAAGGACATGTAAGCTGTTATCTGTTCTGGTTGTCTTCTTCATTTTTGACACTTTCCTCTTAAGCAATTAAAAACATTACAATCCAGAACAAATGTTCCATCTTGCTGCAGAACACTTTTGAGAAATTTCTCCCCTTGTCATAATGTTTTCATGTATTAAACCGTAATTCACTTTGATGGAGGTGGCAAGTTTAAGTATTCTCATATGAACAGAGAAATGAAGAAATTCCAGCATAAACTTGTGAATAGATACAAATACTAAATTTAATAGTGTTTGCCTTTGTTTGTGTAGGATGAAAGAGTATTTTGATTTGATTACAGTATTGAATATCACGAAAGATGACAATTGTCCCGTGGAGTTGCAGCGCACTTGTCTCATAGCTATTTTAGCATCATCATCCAAGTCAGACTGTCAAGGTATGTGTCATACTTACCTGTACAATCTATTAACTCTTTCACTGCCAACTAACTGGATTCGACTTTTTTCAGAGGTCCAAAAGTATTCTTTCATTGAAACTGAAGATAATTTTGCTGAAAGTTTAGCATCAGGTAGCAGGTGGTGTAGATCCAAGATAAGACTGCACATTATGTGCAGTCTGATCTTGATCTATGCCATCCACAAAAGCTATCCATGCAAGGTGACATTGGCAGTAAAAGAGTTCATCTCTCTGCAAGGTATGAAATTTAGTACAAGAACAATGTATTGCTTATTTATATTGGATTGACATGTCTCCATTGCAAAAATATATAATTCAGTGATACAGCATGGAAAACAAGACAAACATATGAACCATGCTGTTGGAAAAGAAGGGGGTTTAATGGATCACTGTGATGCATTATACCAAGCAAGTCATCACATAATTATGGATATATAAAATCCATTTTGTCTAACAACCAACTGAATCATTAAGTAGACTGGCCCTTGGACATGCAGAAAATTTACCAAAAGCAAAAAGTTTCAACATGGGTCGGGCTGTGGTGACTTTGCAGGCTGACCTGGGCCGATACTTTTTGGAGATGCATTAAGCCCCCTTTTCACAGAGCATGGCTCATATGTTTCTACTTACATGAAAATAGTGACTTACATTTTACATGGTTTTATGTATATTCTTATTTGTTTCCCTCTGTTTCATCAAACTTGTCATTTCTTCTTCTACAGCTGTCAGCATGATTGTTAAACAAGATCATGTTATGGAACATCTTGAGACCGCTATGTTGGACTCTTACCATCCATGCTTTAGCATTGCCTGTGATATTGTTGCAGATCTCATCCAAAAAGTAGGGATTGTTAAGGTATTTTGAAACAGTTTGTAAAGGGGATCATTTTGCTGTTGTACACTGAATTTTACCTTATCATTTACCTGAAAAGAATCTGGCTCAATTACATGAGTTGCACACAGATGAACTGTCACACATGACAGAAAAAAATCTGAATCTACACAGTGTCAGATAAGGTTCCAAATATGGTATGATGATATATTTTGTGCATCTAATACATATGTATTGGTTTGCAATTTTGTTGGCCAAAATGTTAAGCTATGATGTCCATTCGCTATTCATGAAAATGAAATTATATACCCACTGCTCCAGTATTTGGTTTATTTTGTTTACCATTTGCAAATAAAATGTAAGTAATTGAAAAGGAATATTATGTTTTAGTGACTTTCCTTATGCTTGCATTTGCTTCATGCTGTGTAAGAAAATTTTGACATCTCACCAAATCTTTGGTCTCAAATTTTCTTACACTCCTCAAAGCAAATACAACCACTAGGAAAGTTAATACAACATAATATTCTGTACTGATACAATAACAAGGAAACTAACTAATCAGAGTGATAGCAAAAATTATTTATTTTATCATTTCTTTGGACAGCTCATACCGATATATTCATTTGACCTTTGTCTCCTAGAATTTAGAATGATTTGTGTAAGATATCAGTACTTGAATTTTACAAGAAAATGTGACAAGTCATTGGTAGAGAAGAGACAGGTGTATACCAAGATAGGATTGCACATATGTGCAGGCTTATTTTGGTTTACTTTCTCCAAAAAGTACAGCCATGTTTGTGTGCATTAATATGAGTTAAATAGTAGATTTGTGTCTGGAAAATGATAATAGGCCTTTGCTTCATTGAAATCTTAAGACAGACAAAATCCATTGTTAATTCAGATATAGGAACAGGTTCTTGATTCAATTTATTTTGAATATTGAAATATATTTAAATTTGAACAAAACTTGTCTTTTGAAATAATATGGCATCTAATCAGTTGCCTTTCAAAGCTATCAAAATGAAGGATTTGAAGTGGATGCTTCATAACTATCTCATGCACTGTAATTTTTTAAATAGGTGCATAGACCAGTTTCTATCAATATCCAGGACATGATGGAAGACTTAGGAGCCAAGAGTGGAGACAGTGGAGGTTTAGGACTTCTTACAGCACTGTTTGGTTGTGGTTTGAAGAGCAATATCATCAGTGTGGAAGGAATTCTCAGCCCATTGTTTTACAAATCTCTCCTTTTGATATTGCAGCAAAAAATTGTTTCGGTAGATTTGAATTTCTTTTTTCATTTTATTGTACTTGACTGAAGTGCCTTTGGATATGAATCTGAACAATACAGGAATAAAACTTAGCCAAGTAGGCATATCAGTATTTGCTGTTGTTTTTTTTAAAGATTACTTTCAGAATATGCATTCTGATCATGGATTTACATTATCTTATATTTCCTAGGAGATATTAATTCCCCTCTCTCTTAATGTTTTTTTTTTGCTGCATGGCATGATCAAAATGGCAATGGTGTTTCAGGAAAGAAATTCTGACAAAAACAGCCTTGAAACTGTAATATTTAGGTTATCTTTTCCAATCTGAAAATGTCTGTTTCATTCAATGAGGGCTCAAAGTATCAACCATTTACAACATAATCCCAAGTTTCAATGACCCTAATGGAATAGCCCTTTGAAAACCTTGTGGGAAAAGGAGAAAATGCTGGTAACCAGCATTTTCTTCTTTACCCACTAGGTTTTCTATGCTTTCATAGACAATTACCACCATTTCAGCTGATTTATAAAATGTCGTCTACAAGAGCTTTCAATTTGGACAAGTCTAAAATTTTGTCTTTGGTAAAGAGTTAGAAAAGAACACTTATACCAGGTATCAGTTGGCTAACATTCTTACTGCCAGTCCGAAAGTCAAAGCAGCCCAAGGCAGAGTTTATTACTTCCATTGTACCACAATACAAGACTGATCAATTATACCCTTGTCACTGTCACAAGCAGTATCTCCTCTTGGCACATTGTTTTCACATCAGCGTGTTGATGTTATATGGATTAACTGTATAAGAAGCTGTTCAAAATTTCTAGTGATAGGGAGTTTATTTTTTGAGTGGTTTCAATGACCTGTAAATAATACATTGTATTTCAAACTTATGTCAAGACACAGCTTTGAGTTTTTTTGAGTTATCATGATTGTACTTATATTTGGCAAAAAAAATCCATCAATCTGTGGAAATGTTTGCTTTTTACATGAATGGTATGGCTGTAATAGATAGAGGAAAAATTTCTCGTATTTTCTTTCCATAGGAGTTTGAAGCTGCAAGTGTATCAGCTGTTGAGTGTTTGCTGGCGATGTTGTCACACCTGTCTGTCAGTCATGAAAGTCTTTGTAAGTTCACTTGTTGCAACCGTAACCCTTCATCACACAATCCCAAGTTGTAGCGCCCTTGAGGAAGAAGGCTCTTGAAAATATTTGTGGAAAAAGGAGAAAGTGCTGGTAAGCAGCATTTTCTCCCTTTCCCACAATGCTTTCTACCTTTCCTCAAGCAAATTTCTATTTTTTTGTCACATTTTTTTTTTTGTCACCTGCAAATGCTTTGAATTAGAACCCATCTAAAATTTTATTGTTCGGTAAAGAGTTAAACAAAGTGGCAACTGATGTTTCTGATTGCCTCCTCATAAGGTACTTGTAATCAGCATAAATGTACTTTTCAAGATGTGAAAAATTATATACTTTCCAAGCTGAAAGCTTTAGCAAACAACAAATTGAATGTGGCTCAAAGATGAAATCTGTCTGTGATAGTGTGAAAATGTGGGAAAAGAGAGAATGCAGGTAACTAACAAACTTAATACAAATTATTCAAAGCCATACCACTAACAAGTACCAGTTTTTTTATTAGATTTGATTATAGATATCTTTTTTTAGTCCTTTTACAAGGATTCGCTTCACCATGCTTCCCAAAACTGTCCTGTCCAAGGAAACTTCCATAACGACTGACATTGGCAAGGATCAAGCTCTGAACTGGATCTCCAACCTCTTAATACCAAGATCTTCCTGTCAGAGAAGGTTCTAGCATATATAAGTTATAGTAAAAGGAAATGAGAAATATCTGTGGGAGAGGAAAACATCCTTTGAAATTTTTACCAAACAACAGAATTTTTGACTGGTCCAAATTGAAAGCTGTTGCTAAAATGATGAAGTTTGAATCTGAAAGGATGGAAAGCATTGCTGGTTACCAGCATTTTCCCAATTTTCCACAATGTTTTCAAAAGCATTTTTCCTTAGGATTATTGAAACACAGGATTGTTTGGTATAGGGTTAAATGAAATACACACCTACATACATACATACATACATACATACATGTACGTATGTACCTACATACATACATACAGACATACATATATACGTACGTACGTACATGTACATATGTACATCGGTGGAAAGACAGCAGTCGCTTGTAAAATGCTGGGTTTGCAAGGAGGCATATCACTTGATGGATTACTGTAACAACTATTTTCAGGTATGGCACTTGTGCATGCCATACAAAGAGGCATTTTCTGAGAAATGTAAATAATGGAAAAGGGGCTATTCTTTGCAACCAGCAATCATGCCTTGTTCATTAATCTTTTAAAAGTGGTCTGCATCAGAGATGCAAGAGTACAATTTACATTTGTTTTATCTAATGCCTTACAAGTTAATTAATGAATACCGTGTTCTAATAAATCTGATGAAAAAGGCTTAAGATAACAGTGTGGGAAAAGCAGAAAATACTGTAACCAACATTTTATCCATTTCCTACAATTTTTTTTCAACCCTTTCAGGTACAATTTTATCATTTCAGCCACATTTTCTTTGTTGTCTTCAATGTTTTTGATATGAAAAAGTCTAAATTTTTCATAATGTTGTGAAGAGTTAAGCTTTGGAAACAGAGGTAGAAAGTTTTGGCATGAAAATTCATAGTTTATATTTGTATGTAGCATTTTGATCCAACTGACTCTAGATTTAGAACTGATGTGTCAGCCTTGGAACAGAATCATGTTGGAAGTGTTAGTAGATATTGGCATGGAAACAGGCTTGAGATGTCACCACATAGCTTTGTACAGTTTTGTATGTACATGTATATAAATACTTGTTGTTGTTACAAGTTCTTTCATTAAAAAAAAGTTTTAACCATTTACCCAATGACAAAATTTTGGACCAGTCCACACTGAAAGCATCAGCGGATAACAAATACATGAGATTCATTATTACATTGTACTGGAAAAATCAGAAAGCATTGTGGGGAAAGGAGAAAAATCCTGGTTACAAGTATTTTATCATTTTCGCACCATGTTTTAAAAGGCCACAGGGTTGGAAAAACACAATGCAGTGTGGTAAAGGGTTAATAAGAGGACAAAACCTTCCAGGTCATGCAAGAATTGTCTAGAGAATGGATTGGAGGGGAAGTTCTCCTGCTCTGTGATTTATATTTTTGTCCTCAAATAGTTGATTGGATTTCCCAGATTATCAATGAACTTAGCTTTTGGTAACAATTATGGGACAAACACATTATCATACTACAACAAAATTAAACTGTTTTTCTTTTGAATGCTAATGTATGTCTGATCTTGGATCTATGCTTTTGAACATGTAATGATTTTCTGGCCAAAGCCAGTCTTGAAATTACTTGGACTTTCAATATTACAGTTTCAGAAAGAAAAAAATAAGTTTGGCACAAGTACTAGGATTCTTCTTTGAAAAAGCAGCAAATATTTTGGAAAAAGGAGAAGATACTGGTTACCAGTATTTTCTCCTTATCCCACAATGTCTTCAGACTCTTGCTTCAGGGTAGTGAAACCATTGGATCATAATGGTAAAAGGTTACCCAAGCAAAATATAAATAATTTTCAATTGTAATCAGACACTTACTAAAGAGGAGCTCTTTTTCAGTTTACAAAGGATAAAACAACCACTGGTATGCTCAACGCCATTCCAGACTTTTTTCAGAAAGTCAGGATATTAATCACAAGACCTTCACAAATTAGGGAAACAGAATCTCTCATTTCACAGGTAAGGAGATGGAATAAATTATGCCTTTTTACCTTTGCACCTGTAAACAAGAAACTTTTTGGCTAGAAGAAATGCCTTGTGCTGGTATGTTGTATGTTACATCCAAGCTGAACTTTTTCCTCCTAAACTCTGGCATGCTGCACCATTCTCTCACAGCCATGGTACTAACATGTTATATTGGGTGTATTTTTATTAACTCTTTACCAACCAACTAAATTTTAGACTGGCCCAAATGGAATGCATTTGCAGACGACAAAATAAATGACTCAAAAATTGAAATTTGTCTTTGGAAGGGAAGAAAACATTGTTGCAAAAGAAGAGAATGCTGGTTACCAGCATTTTCTCCTTTTCCAACAATGTTTTCATAAGGCGTCTTTCTCAGGGTCATTCAAAGTTTGGATTGTGTGGTAAAGGGTTAACCTGTAATTGTATGTCTTGCTTCTAGTACTGTTTCAAACAGCAATTTTGCTGTTACTGCGACCAGTGCATGTACATGTATTTATGCAAACCTGTTGTTTCTTTTACAAATATGCACAGCATTCTTTTTAATCATTTATTGCCTTTCCAAATTTGGTCATTCATGATATATGATTGAATTATGACGACTTTTCATCCATCTTTGAAGAAGTTAATACTTTTCGCGGATGCATCAAGTTGCCTTTTCACAGAGCATGGCTCATTGAAAACATTGTGGCAAAAACAGATATTGCCAATATTGACAAATTGCTCCAACAGATTTATCCATATTTTATTTAGATATGTGTCTTTTATCTTTACCAAATTTGTTTTGGGAGATAATGAGTTAGGCATTAAACTGGCCTCATATTTCAACTTAATGCTTTACAACACAATCCTGGGTTTGAATGAACTTAGAGAATAAAGCTTTTGAAAACATTCTGGAAAAAGCATTTTTTCCTTTTCCCACAATGTTTTCTACCCTTTCAAGCACAAATCTCATCATTTTAGGGCATTTAGCTTTTCATCTGCAAGTGTTTTCAATTTGGGTAAGTCTAAAATTTTGTTGTTTGGTAAAGAGTTAAAGATCTTTTGGATTAGAAATAGTCACTATTGAATTTATTTCAGATTCTATCCAACTTTGGACAGTGTTTATATGAGGCAGACAAAGATCAACTGAATCAACTTATTTCATGAGAAGCTACAGGATCAGGTTATATCTTTGGTTATGTTAAGAAAAAAGAAATTAGACTTATTGTATCCAATTTGTACAGTAATTAACTTCTTACCTCCCAAAAACAGTAATCTACAGTAGAATAATTTTAAGTCATCTTTGATAACTATGGATAATCAACATGGTTTAATGTTAACTCTTTACCAAATTACAAAATTTAAGACTTGTCCAAATTGAAAGCATTCGCAGGCATCCATTTAAATGTGACTCAGAAAGTGAGATTTGATTTCAGAATAAAAAAGAACATTGTGGATACCAATGTGGTGATACAAGCGTTTTTTCCTTTTTTCACAATGTTTTCAAAAGCTATCTGAGTCGCTAAAAGTTGGGATTGCTTGGTGAATGGTTAAATGCATGGGAAAAAATCATTTTTCACTTTGCTACTATGTCTGAAAAAATTGTTGCGAGATGTAAAAACTGATCGCCAGGTTAAAAAAAATGATACAGATGAGACAAAAAAAGTTCTAAACAGATTACATGAAATTTATTATAAAAATCAACAACAGATCTGAAACAAAAAATTCAACAATATCAATCAGCTTAGGACCAGTAACTAACAGAAACAGTCTTGATAAACTGGCCCTTTGGCACTTTGCTTAATCCTTTACCAAAACAAAATTATGTTTTAATGACCTATAAAAAAAAAAAAGCATTTGAAAGCATTATGGGACAAGGAGAAAATGCTGGCAACCAGCACTTTCTCCCTCCCCCTCATTGTTTTCTACCCTTTTGAAGACAAATTCAATCACTTGAGTAAAATTTGCTTTCAGTTTTCAAAGTCTCTTAATATGGACAAGTCTAAAATTTTGTCATCTGGTAAAGATTTAAATCATTAGCTCCTCAGAATGAATCTTGAAAACCACCTTTTAGAATATAACGCAACAGGAGCAACTGTTTCTAGAATTTTCTCCTTTTTCCACTATATTTGCACATGTCATGAATTTAACTTTAATTCTGTTCAATTTTTCTACTTAGTTGAGTTGACTGCACTAAATTTGTTTCCTGGGGGTCATAAAATTATCTCAAACAACCTGCTTACATCTTGGTTTTATAAATATCTTTTACAAATAACACATCACATAATCAGCATGGTTTCACCCTTGAAACCAAAGAAGAAAAGCTGAGCTTTAGCAAAGATGTTGTAAGTCTGCTTTGTTTGAGCAATCAAGAAATGACTTGAAAAGGGTTGCATGCATTATACAAACTTGTTTTGCCAACGATTATATAGAGAGGGGACAACTGTCTCACAAACTTAAAGAAAGGGGGGACACTCAAAATTAGAGAACAAAAGCACTCAAAATCACTTCTCAAACTTCCCATGCACTGTGAAAAAGGGGGCTTAATGCATCTGCGAAAAGTATCCATCCAGGTCAGCCCGTGCTGTCTGCGCAGGCTGATCTGGGCCAAAACTTTTTGCGATTGGTTAATTTTCTGTATCTCTAGGGATCAGTCTACCTCATGATTAAGTCGGTTATTACAGAAGATGGCTATTAGGGATCCATAATAATATGATGACTTGCATGGTACAATGCATCAATGAGATGCATTAAGTCCCCTTTTGCCTGAGTGTGGCTCATTTGTAAGGGACAAAATACTACCTGTGTGCATCATGATAGGAAATTTTTCTAGTTCAGTGGTACACTATCCCAGAATCTCTCCCTTTGAAGCACACTGTTACAATAATCAAGTCACATAATGTCACTATGTACATGGATTTGTAGAGTGGACTAATACTCGATAAAGTCTCTATTCTCTGACAATGCCCTTATTTTCAAGATCAATAACACCCACAGGCAACAAACTTGCTGCAGAACAAATAATGTAAAATGGCAATATTCAGCATAAATTAAGGTAAATATGAAAGCAATGTTGCCCAAAGCCGACATGTCCTCTGACGAGAAATTTCTTATTTTGCCACATAATTTTCTAACATTTTCTGCTGCAAGACAGAAATCTTACTTGTGGGTAGTTATGTCTTGAGAAAACTAAGCTGTCCTTACAAATCTTACATACAGAGTATTGCACAAAACAAAAGTCATCTCTCCAAGTTCAATGAGCACCAAAAACTCTTATATGTATATCATTATGGAATCATAGCGAGCTAAAAGTGTGCAAAATCTTTCAGCTTGGATGTTTCTGATCAATTGATGCGGACAGAATATGTTTTTTATATTGATCACTGAGTCCCCTCATCCAGTAGCTAAGTAATGGCTTGTCCTCATCTCGGGCTCCAACAATTTTCAGGAGGTTCTGGGTATCCTCCTCACTGCGCCCACCTCCTGCTTTTGTGAACTTGAAAAGAACCTTCACTTTGCTGGAAAAGATGGTAAATATATCCTTTAACCCTTTACCTCACAATCTCATGCTTACACAACCACTAGGACAAAGGCTTGTGAAAACATTGTGGGAAAATTAGAAATGCTGGTAACAGGCATTTTCTCTTGTTTCCATGATACACATTCAAAGACAAATCCAATCATTTGAGCCATATTTATCATCTGCATGCTTCCTATATGAATGAGCTGGTTGTCTAATAAAAAGTTATACCTCTTGACATGTTACCAAATATGAATGGATAAATTTTCTGTTAAATCACTATACATAATTATTTTTTTATATTTCTTCAGTTGGCATTTTTTAAAACACTGTGGGAAAGGTACAGTTGGCTATTACACGCAATTGCTCCTTTTCCAAGTTTGTTTTTTGTATCTTTCAAAACAGACACACCGCATGTCAACTGTACTTTTTAGAAAGTTCAACAATGATCTGTGATGTATTGGGCTGGGCCATTACCTCATAAATTGGTTACTTTGGTTCTTTGGATATTTTTTCCCTATTTCAAATGATATTACTTGAAAGAAATGATAGTACTTGAAAGAAAGAAGACAACTATTGCAGACTTACAGACAGTCAGGAGGTCAGACAGATGTAAAGTGAGAAACTTTAACTTCTCCTATTTGTTACCAAATATAAAGAAACTACAAGTTTCACGAAAATTGAACCACAAATGCAGACTTAATCGCATAAACAAGAAATGTAAATTTTCAACTCTAAGTGGTTACTTTTCCCTTACTAAATGAGGTATCTTTTTCACGATCAATAGGGTTCAAGCTATTAATGATAATAAAGAAACTGCAAATCTCAAGAAAATCTGACCACATCTGATGATATCAAGAACCTGTGAGTTTTACGAAAATCTAACTACAAATGCAGACTTAACCGCTAAACAAGAGAAAGACTAATGGACAGATGACAGAAACTACGCTATGATATAGGCTCTTCTGGCCTTCAGCCAGTAGAGCTAAAAAATTATAAAAGGTACATGCATGTACATGTCTTGATTTTGTTGAATATTACTGCTGCATTTTTCAATGTCTACAGATTCACTATCAGTTTTAATAATTTTTGAGACGTCGTAAATTCAAAACTTTGAGCAAAAACACAGTTTCAACTTTAAGTCCTACATTGCATAAACATGCATAAATTCTGTACTCTAAATAATGATTAACCCTTCACCACACAATCCCAACTTTGACAACTCTGAAAAAGAAGCCTTTTGGAAACATTGTGGGAAAAGGAGAAAATGCTGGTAATCAGCATTTTCTCCTTTTCCCACAATGTTTTCTACCCTTTCAAAGACATTCCATTATTTCAGCCACATTTTAAATTGTCATCTGCAAACGTTTCTAATTTGGACAAGTCTACAATTTTGTTGTTTGGTAAAGAGTTAAAACTATGTTAACTTTTGCAGCAACCTTCATTATCTTGCAGCTGTTCATTGTGGCTAATGGAGCAATGGCCTGTGATGTGGTGTTATTCATTTTGTCTCAATGATTTTACATGTATTCATGTACGAAAACGTAATTCATAATCATGAATTTGTCTCTGAAAGGCAAGAAAACATGTTGAGAAAGGGAAAATAATCTGGCCACCAGCATTCTCTCCTTGTCTCACTATGTTTTCAAAAACCTTCTCCCTCAGGGTCTTAAAACTCGGGATTGTCTGGTAAAAAGTTCAGCAGACTTCTAAATGAAGAAAAAAAAGATATACTTCATCCATTCTTCTTTGACACAATTCAGACATTGGTCCACTACCTCTAAACACAGATTATCATTACGCACTGCATATTCTATCTTGCTCAGGATGGATGGAGCTGAAATTAAACAATCACATTAATAACTTCATCTGTCAAGATTTTGGGGTTTAGTCCAAGAAAATTGCAAATGTGCAGGAAGCATATGGTGCAATCTGAAAGTGTTAGAATGAACATGACAAAACCACAAAAGATGTGGTGCATGCTTGATCAAACTTGCAACAAAACTTGGCTAGGACGTCTCAGACACTGTGACATTGTGTCAGGGGCGTTGTAAAAGTGTAGTACCAACTTGAAAACTGTTGGGTTTTTTTTTTTTTTGTTGTTGTTTTTTGCTGAATTTAATCCTTTTCTCTAAGCATTTGCCAAGTTTAAAGAACGCAGTACGGTCTTTGTGGGCTTTGTTGAGTGTGACAAGGGCCTTATCAGCTACTCACAGTTTTTTCAAAAGCTATTCCTCATGAACTGATAACATGGGATAAACAGGTAAGTAATGAAAATTTCATGGGGAAAGGACAAATTTCCCTTTTCTATCTACAAAAATGCAAGTTTAATGTCAAGGTAAATATTAAAAGGCTAAATGCAACTTTAGCCATTACTACACTATCCAGAGTTTTAACAACCCTGGGATATAAGACTTGTGAAAACATTGTGGGAAAAGGAGAAAATGCAGGTCACCAGCATTTTCTCTTTTTCCCCACAATGTTTTTAAACTTTTCAGAAATAAATCCAGTTTAGACCCATATTTGTCATCTGCAAACGCTTTCAATTTGGAAAGTATTTTTGTTTGGTTAGGAGTTAAAGTCCCTTTGCAAACAAAGGGAAATAATTTTCTTGATTTGACTAGAAAATATTGCGGGTAAAAGGCAACAATCAACAGTAAATGTCTCATACTTGTACCTTTCTCTAAAGAAACTGAACTGCTGAAGTGAAATGAATATCCAATGAATGGTTCCACAGTGCATCCAAGGTGACTTTCGCCCTTCTTTTCAGTCTCCTCTGTGTTAAACACATCAATCAGTAGAAAGTGTTCATTGTTGCTAACATGCGAAGGTAAGGAGATTTTGGGGTTTAGTCCAAGAAAATTGCATATGTAAGATTCTCTGTATTCTTCACTGTAAAGTTTGGCACTGTAACATCCTTTTGGCAAAAGACACTGCAATGAAAGACAAAACAAGATGTTTGTTTCACAGTTTAACCCTTTACCAAACAATCCTGGGTTTTCACAACCCTGACAAAGAAGGCTTTTGAAAAGATTTTGGGAAAAGGAGAAAATGCTGGTAACCAACATTTTCTCCTTTTCCCATAATGTTTTCTACCACATCAGAAACCTTAAGCTCATTTGTACCAATTTTGAATGTGTCATCAGCAGCTGGATTTGAATATGAAAGAGAAAAAATTTGTCAGTCATTTAAACAGCTGGACTGGGTTGAGTTGCTTTTGCAGACAGATCAAGATTAGATGGCACAAAACATGCAGTTTGATCTTGTATTTACATTGTCATCTACTTTGTTACATGTTCTTACCAAAACAAGCTTGGATGTTCTTTGAACTGAAAAGGTCCATTTCATTCATTCAGCACTCCAGGGGTTAACTCGTTACCAAACGACAAAATTTTAGAGGTTTCCATATTCAAAGCATTTGCTGACAATTTAAATGCGATTCAAATGATTGAAGATGTCTCTGATAGGGTAGAAAACATTGAGGGAAAAGGAGAAAATGCTGATTACCAGCCTTTTCTCCTTTCTCAACAATGTTTTCACAAGGTTTCTTTTATAAGGTCGTTAAAATTCAGGTGGGGGCGGGGGGAGTTAGGAGGCAAAAAGATTGCACTGTAACATCTTTGAGTTTTCATCTTTAACTCTTTTACCACATGACCAAATCTTGCACATGTCCAAATTGAAAGCATTTGCAGACGACAAATTACATATGGCTAATATGGTAAGATTAGTCTGTAAAAATGCCGGTTACCAGCATTTTATCCTTTTCCCACAATGTTTTCAAAAGGCCTCTTTCTCAGGATCGTTAAAACTCAGGATTTTGTGGTAAAGGGTTAAATAAGATATGGTGCCAATGTACATTCTTCCAGTCAAATAAATTGTTTCTGCAAATAACATTGACTCTTCTCTAAAAGTAACTGCATTTCTTGAGGCGGATACAGATTTTCATCTGTTAAGCAGATAGATGATAAATGACCAATGTTAGAAACAGACTGGCAATATTTTTGGGTAGGGAAAATTAAGATGATTAAAAGTTGAAAAAAAAAAAAGACTTACTGACACAGTAAGCTTAAATAATTACAAACTTAGCTCTATGACATCCGGTACAATAAAACTATCTGATTTGCCAGCTTGCAACAAATAATTATAGCCAGAATAAAGAAATATGAGACTTGACCTTTTACAAAGCAATGCGATATTTTTGGGACAAGGGTGGTTTTTAAAAATATTGTGGGAAAGGCAGAAAATTCTGGTAAGCAGCATTTTCTTATTTTCTCACGATATTTACCTTGTAAAACGAAGATCCTACCACTTCAGCAACACTTTTTTGTGGGCTGCAAATGCTTATAAAAATGACAGTCAAGTCCTTTAGTAAAATGTTAGATAAGTAAAAATACAAGAGGCATCTGACTGTAACTGGCCACTATATTTTGATGAATATGAGTCATTATACATTTTGAGCACATAAATAGTTAAAGAAAAAAAACAATTCCATATCATTTGCTGAAATATATACATATACTTCAAGTCCCACAGATTTATCCTTAGAGTGCCAGATAAACCCTACAGAAATTTATATAGTCTAGAAATACGACCCCAATAACTGCAATTTTATGGTAGCTTTTGTATATTTAAGCGGACAGTGTAGATCAAAGATCAGACTGCATATTCTGTGCAGTCTGATCTTGATCTACACTGGCTGCAACGGCATCTATGGTTTTGAAAAGTGCTCTAAGGGCTGAATAAAAATCCTCTCATGGTTGGGCTTAAACCACTACCCTAATGTCACACTGTACTCAACAGAAGCATGGATCATTTGACCTAGTCTTGCATTTAAAATCTCTGTTTAAAGCAACTTAGTCTCCATAGCATTCCAAATTCTATAAACTTACTGTGAGTGCCTGAATAAATGATTTGACCAGTGATCGCCCTGATCCTCTCACAATAATCTGGTTACCTATCAAGGTGTGATTAGCTAGAAGCCTGAACTTGTTCTGTCCAATTACCTGAAAAGAAGCAATTCATCTCTGAACCAATGGAAACTATACAGTGCAAAAGTGACAAATTTTCTAGATCACAAGTGGTTTTTTTTTTTTTTTTTTCATGAAAATTACCATAATTTACCCTTCACAGTTCCACTCATACAGTGATAAAATGATACAGTATCCACCAATCTGATCGGAAGATTTATCATCCTATTAAATCAAATTATGAATGTGGTTTATAATATGAATTTTACCTTCTCTTTAGTTCTCTCTGTCCTTTTCCTTACCATAACCTGATACTGATACTTAAATCTTTACCAAACAACAAAATTTTAGACTGGTCCAAATTGAAGCATTTGCAGACAACAAATTAGATGTGGCTGAAATCATGAAATTTGTATTTGAAAGGATAGAAAACACTGAGGGAAAAGGAGAAAATGCTGGTTACCAGCATTTTCTCCCTTTCCCACAATGTTTTCAAAAGCTCTCCTTTTCAGGGACGTTAAAACTCGGGATTGAGATTTCCTGTTATAAATTTGTAAAACTTTTATTTGCAGATGACTGCAAATGTATCTGACTCCAAGTATACTTCTTTCTCCTTTTCAAAAGCCCCATGGGGCAATATTGAAATGAAAAAAAAAAAATGCTCATTATCAAGATTGATTGCTCCTTTTGCCATAATGCTTACATTTCAACAGGTATTCATCATTAAACAGTAATTCATATTAATTTAATATCAGTATTTTCAGAAAAATATTTGCAGAGTCTTCTGGTGAAAAAAGGTAATGAAGCATTCAAGGAACAGGAAATTCTCATTTTCAAACAAATTATGAACAAAAAGGCTATATTTCATCATTTCCTCATTTGCTTCAATTCAATTGGCTATATGTTAAACCCTAGCATGCCATGAAACTTTGACCCTTTATGAAATAATCCTGACTTTAAACAACCATGAAGAAAAATGCTTTTGAAAACATCGTGGGAAAAGGAGAAAATGCTGGTAACCAGCATTTTCTCCTTTTCCCACAATGTTTCCTGCTCTATCAAAGATGGAAATCATAATTTGAGCTACAATAAGTTTGTCGTCTGTAAATGTTTTTTTAATATGGACCAGTCTAAAATTTTGCCATACGGTAAAGAGTCAACTGTTTCTGCGTACAGTGTAAGTCCATGTCAAAATGTGCAGTCTGATTTCCGACCTACACTGTCCAATGTTTTTTGAGATATTAAGACAAAAACTGCCTTCAAACTTCAATATGTGAGTCATTTTTTTCACTAACTGCAAATATGTGTTTTATTAAGTTGGTACTGTTGAAGTATGAGATGAGGAAAAACTACTATAGGTGAAAGTTTTGGTCAGTATAGTTCCTATCAATGATGCACTGTTGTGCACTGTTACACTTACTGTGCTATCAACTGATCACAAGAAGACAAACACATCACACATTAAAATTATCAGCTGGATATTCCCTTTTCTGTTCTTTTTTTTTTTAGGCCTATTGGATTTACTTTTATAAAATTAAATTTTCAAACTTGATTGTGATAGGAAAAGTTTGTACTTTTACCAATACAAAGTTGCTATGAAGACTAAAAGAATGCTTAAACAATTAAAATCATGGTCTAAAGAGTCCTTGTGGCCGCAGATTAAACTTTAGCAAATTATTTTCATCATGCCCTCTGGAAAAAAAAAGGGGGGGGGGGGTTTCATGTAGTTTTGGTTTGGTCCATCTGTCCTACCAGTCTATCTGCTTGTCCCCCTTACCGTCAGAGAAGTTTTCATGCTGGGGCCATCACTTTTTTCACTATGACTTGATTTCAAAATAACCTTGCACAAATCTTAGCCATATGGTAAAAATGTGTATGCAAGAGTAATGTCTGTGGGTCAAAGGTCAAGGTCATCTGATTTTAGGGTAGCGTTCATGTCCAGCCTGTAACATTTCTAATCATGAAAGAATTTATAACTTTGCAGAATTGTCAATGACATACAGACAAGATGTAGGGCGCAAGAACAATGTAGGTCAAAGATCAAGGTTACAGCAAGGTCACAGGTGTTTAAAAACTGAATTTTTTTTAATGTTTATGTCTGGCCTGTTACTTTTTTTCACTCTAAATGATTTTCAGCATTAACTATGAAGAAATATCGACCACAGAGGAGATCTTACAGTATATTGTTCATTCACTTTTACACTATGCTGTACAGTCGGCCTTGAAAGGAAATGGTAGTTGTCCTATAATCAGCATGGACTTGACATGTCTGGGATCCTGTGAAAATGCCTCTGAATGTTTGTCAACCATAAATATTTGTGCTCAGCTTGATATTATCAACTTTATCTGAACAACAGTATCTTACTGGTTGATGATGATTCACATCACATCAGTAAGAAACAAAAAATTGTAAATTGACTTGAAAATACCACATTCTGTCAAGTATATAAAACTAAATTCAAGCACAAAACCAGCACAACCAACTACCTGTTTACTACAATTGAGACCAAGAAGTTTAACAAAATGGCTTTCAACTACCATCAAGCAAGTACATTGGTAAAAATTTCTTGTTTTAGTAATATCCTTCAACATTTTTAGCAAACCTGTAGATTAATCAGACTGCACAAAAAGTGAAGTTGAATATCTACCAGTATGTGTACATTGCTAATGTTATATTACAGTCTGGCCAACACATCTTTCAATGCTTTGCTATTTTATCCTGACTGAAAATGTCCTTTTTGATTCAGACTATCAATCCAAGCTGCATTGTATTCATGTGTCAACACCCGTCAAAATTTAAGAGTGCACTGTACTTTGGCACTATTTCGTACCAAAAGGGACATCAATATATGAGTCATGCTCTGAAAAAAGGGGGGCTTAATGCATCTGCAAAAGTATCGACCCAGGTCAGCTGGAGCAGTCCGCGCAGGCTGACCTGGGCAGAAACCTCGCTATTGGTCAATTTTCTGTATGTCAAAGGACCAGTCTACCTTATTTTACAATTGGTTGTTAGACATAATGGATTTTATGGTTCCCTAACACTATGATGCATCGCTTGGTATAATGCATCTCTAAGATGCATTTAGCCCCATTTTGTCAGAGTATGGCTCATATATGAGTAAGGAATGTGTAGGTATACTGAACATATTGTTTAATTGTTTACCAGACAACAAACTCTTAGAACTGTCCACATTGAAAGCATTTGCTGAACAAAAATGTGATTTGGCCCTTTACCACACAGTCCCAACTTTTAATGACCCTGAGAAAGAAAGCTTTTGAAAACTGTGGGAAAAGGAGAAAATGCTGGTATCCAGCATTTTCTCCTTTTACAACAATGTTTTCTACCCTTGCCAGGACAAATTTCAATTCTTGAGTCACATTTATTTTTTCATCTGCAATTGCTTTCAATTTCGACAAACTTTGTTGTATGGAAAAGAGTTAGACCATAGGATTTGTGTTGGGGACTGTGTGGTAAAGGGTTAACAATGAAAAACACCTCTGCCTGAAAATTCTATAGTTTTCTGTTAGTTTTTAATCCCTTATCTGAATCAATCCTGAGTTCTTACAACCATAAGGAAGACCAGGTAACCAGCTTTTTCTCATTTTACCACGGTTTTGTCTACTATTTCAAATCCCATCAATTGACCCATGTTTTATTTGCTGTTTGCAAATGCTTTCAATTTGGAACACACCTTACATAATGTTTTCTGGTAAAGACTTAGTTAAAATGCATCTTGTCATATTAGAATATCATACTAGCTATTGTAAGAAATGTCACTCACTAGTACATGTAATGCAAGGGAGAAATACTTACATGAGAGGAAACAAGTTATGTCGTTGAAATGATACCTCCCACCAAAAAAGACCTTTTTTGATAGAAACATATGAGGTATTGTGTTTTGCATATAGCCTTTTTGTTATTGGTCCATAATGAAATTATACGGTAAGCTCCCTTTTTCCATGACATGGCATTTCATTTAATAAAAGCAAATAATGATTGTGGCTTATATATCAAGTTTCATAAAATTTTGTACATTAAGCCCCCGTTTTCCATGACATGACATTACATAAAAAACAAAAAAGTATATCGGTGGATTATCATAAAGAACACATGCTTGAAGTTTCATCAAATTTTGTCTAGGACTTCAAAAGATGTCTATCCGGATGGACGGACACTGCAAAAACTAAATCCCCTTGCCTTTGGCTGGGGACAAAAAAACCTTGGCTATATTACTCGTTCCATTGCAGACATTGTGGACAAGGAGGACTTTTTGTAACAATGTAGCTTGTTTTTAATAGCTATCTATTGAGGCAATGTCAACAGCAGTGTTTGTGTGGTAGTGAGTTAACTTAGGCCTGTTCAATTTGAAAGCATTTGCAGATGACAAATTAAAACATGACCTAAAGATTGAAATTTGTCTTTGGAAGGGTACAAAACGTAGTGGGAAAAGGAGAAAATGCTGGTTACCAGCATTTTCACTTTTTCCCACAATGTTTTTAAAAGCGGTCTTCCTCAAGATCGTTTAAACTTGTGATCCTTCTGTAATGGGTTAAAAAACTTGCAGCAGGTAACATTGAAAGCATCCATGTAAATTAAGGATGATAGCCTTCAATTGGGGTTTATTACAAAAAGTGCCTGTGCAAATGATAAAATTGAAACCAATTTCTCCTTTTGCTGCAATATTTTAAAAAGTGCCCAGTAAAAAAAAGAAGAGTTATCTGCAGGTGCTAATATTTTAACCCTTTACCACAATGCCGCCTTTTAATGACCCTGATGAAGAAGCCTTTTGAAAACATTGCGGGAAAAGGAGAAAAGAAGAACCAGCATTTTCTCCTTTTCTTGCAATGTTTTTCAATCCTTCCAAAAACAATATCAGTTTTTAATTAATATTTATTTTGTTGTCTGCAAATGATTTCAATTTTGAAAAGTCTAAAATATTGCACGTGGTAAAGGGTTAACCCATTACCAAATAATCCCATGGTACTATGACCATGATGAAATCGTTTCCTGAACACATTGGGAAGGAAGAAAATGATAGTAAACAGCATTTTCTTTTTTTCCTGCCACATTTTCTGCACTTTCATAGCCATTTTCATCCTTTGACCTACATTTACTTTATTATCAACATGTCTGACATTTCCTGATCTTGTAAAGGGTTGAACAATTTCTTATCTGTATTGCAGATTCTGACCTTCACTTCATTACTGTGGATGATAAAAGCAATTGAGTATCCAGGCACAAATGCAATTTGCAACAGTTTAGCTTGCTCAAAACAACCTTTGACAGTAGAGAACGGAAGTAACTTTTTTGATGATACTATGAGCCAACTGACCGAACTTGGACATTCTAAATTAGATAACAAAAGAAACAATTCCACAGAAATTCTTTTACATTCCAAAAACAACAGAATCAACAGTGTGATGTTATTTATTGACAGACTAAGGAGAAGTTCAGGTATAAATGATGATCAAATTTGTCCTGAACTCAAAACTACTTGTCCTGATCTGACACAATATCCACATTGTAATATGTATCGCATTACCAATGTCTGCCCATGGAAATATATCAACAACAGAGAGGCAGTATGTGTGACAAAGAAGCCATGTTTCAATATAGACAAGTCCCATCCTAATCTACAGTGCAAAGAATTCAAATGGGTCTTTGAAAATGGCACTCGTCTGCCTATAGTTTGTTTGGCTGTTAAACCAGAAACTGCATCCAGTACCTCTCTTCTGGGATAAAATGAAATTTCTTCTGTCCAGGATAGAACCTTAAAAAATTTGTCAAACTGCTTAACGATGTGTTTGCATTTACTCAAATCTGTGTTTTTAATCAACCACTTGTTTAACCCTTACCACACAATCCAAAGTTTTCTGAAATCCGAGCTTTTACTTCATAAAGAATAATCTACTAGATGACAGCATTCTTTTTACTTCTGAGGCTCTCACAGGTTGGCATAATACTTCATGTCATACAACTAACTCTGTATCACAGTCCCATGTTATAACTAACCTGAGAAAGAGGCTTTTGAAACCATTGTGTGGAGATGGGGAAAATGCTGATATTACCAGCATTTTCTCCTTTTCCCACAATGTTTTCAACCCTTTCAAATACAAATCCTTTTATTTCAGCCC
Source organism: Tridacna gigas (assembly GCA_945859785.2). NCBI lineage: Eukaryota > Metazoa > Mollusca > Bivalvia > Cardiida > Cardiidae > Tridacna > Tridacna gigas. The sequence continues at coordinate 29,280,511 of OX244030.2, forward strand.
CATCTAGTGTGTCATTTTCAAAAATGCTCAAAGTGAGCAAGTCAAAAATCTTTCGGCCTGTTCAGATGATAACCCTTTACCACCCAATCCCAAGATTTAACGACCCCCGAGGAAAAGGACTTTCGAAAATATAGTGGGAAAATGAGAAAACAGCATTTTCTCTTTTTCCCACAATGTTTTCTATCCTTTCAAAAAAGAATTTCCTATATTGTGCAACATTTAGTTTGCCATCTGCAAATGCTTTCAATTTTGGACCAGTCTAACATTTTGTTGTTTGGTCAAGAGTTAAACAATATCAACTTTTAACCCTTAAGTTGCTAAATGGATGAAACGAAAATTTCCACTCAATAGTAAAAACCTAAATATTGCAATTTCAAAGTTGATTTCAACAGGAAAAAAATACCAAATCAGACAGTGTAGATCAAAGATCAGACTGCAAATTCACTGCTGTCTGATCTTGATCTACACTGTCTGCAAAAGGTCCTTGAGTCATGCTTAGAAGCCTAAGGGTTAACATGGAAGAGCATGAGCCACAAACTGCTCCAGGTAAAGGTTTCTATCTACCAAAGATCAATAAAATATCTCCTGAAGACAGCCTTTTTTCTTTTTTTTTATCCTGTCACTGGCAATAAGTTTGACCTAATCACAAGGTGCCATGTAATTTTTACGTTATCTGTCAATTTGTCATGTGACGATATGATTGCATACCTGCAAAATGGGACTACTTTAATATAAGCATCTCTGTAAGTGAATGAAACTATCCTAAGTGAAAAGTGTCTCTGGATGTTAAATATCTGTAGTTTCAGAACATGATTATTTTTCTTTTATTTTACACATTAAAGAACTAAAAACGAAAAAATATCTGTCTTCTTTGATACAACATTTTCCATGTGTAAATGTTGCATTCATGACGTAATCAATATTATACATGACGTCATCATTGCAGCGGCATACCCGTATACAAACACTTTACACATTTTTTTTTCCTCATAGTAAAAAAGATGTTTGTTTGTGCAATATATTTAGCAAAGTATTCAATTCAGCCAGATATGACGAATAAACGAGAGACAGGATAAACAGAATAGATGGTTGGTGTCTCGGTTTTGGGGAAGTTTATCGGAGTCAGCTCAGTAATTTTATCAAATTTGCCTTCGGTTCACCAGATAAAATTCCTAACACTTGTCTGATAAACTTTCCCAATCCAAGATACCAATAACCTATTCTCTATCTACCTACCATAGATCAATAAAGCATTATCCCCTACAGACAACCTTTTTTCTGTAACAGCACACCACTTTTGGGAAAAAAGTGGCAAAAGAAGAAATTGGACCTTTACCTCTTTACCAAGTGAGAAAGTTCTAGACTTGTCCAAATTGATAGCATTTGCAGACCACCAAATAAATCTTACTCAAAAATTGAAAATTGTTTCTTGGAGGGTAGAAAACATTGTGAAAAAAGGAGAAAATGCTGTTTTCAAAAGAATTCTTTCCCAGGGTCGTTAAAACTCACGATTGTGTGACTTAAAACATTCATAAACAAGAACACAGCATGCAGGTGCAAACGCTCAGCTACAACTGCTCCATTTTCTGTGAAAATTCTAAGTCAAAGAAGGGACATAACTGTGTCAAGTATACTATGATGATTATCTTCCTTTGTTATTTAGGTTCCCCTTTTAACAATTAACAACTTGACCAAGTTTGAAATAAATACTTTCAATAATAAGAGAGATAAAATGTCAAAGTTTTTGCACCACAGTGATGCATATGCAGACAACAACAGGGCTGTGATAATAACTTGACATTTTCTTTCAGAAACAGCGAAGCTAAAACTGAAGGTATTTTACATGAATTGAAGCAGTTGTTCATAGATATTCACTTCTAAAAAATAATATAAAGAATGTGCCTTGAGAAAAAATCACTTGTGTTGTGCAGTTTTCCTTTTTCAGGAATTTTCTTTTCCGTGTTTTCATCGTGAATATCTATATCTTGCCTGGATATTATCCAAATCACCTGCTGCAAGTTTGTTTCAGAAATAAAGTTATTCAAATTAAACAAGGTTATCTTAACCAGATGACAATATTTTAGACTCATTATAATTAACAGGAATTGAAGAGGGCGAAAACATGTGGCTCAAATAGTGAGATATATGTATTTGAAAAGATAGAAAACATTGCGGGAAAAAGAGGAAATGCATTTCCTTCCTAACAATGTTTTTAACTCTTTTCTACACAATCCAGAGTTTTAACAACCCTGGCAGAGAAGGCTTTTGAAAACAATGTGGGAAAAGGAATAAAATGTTGGTTACCAGCACTTTCTCCTTTTCCAACAAGGTTTTCTTCCCTTCCAAAATCAAAATACTATTTTTGAGCTACATTTACTTTGTCGTCTGCAAATGCTTTCAATCTGAATGAGTCTACTGGGTTAACCCTTTACCACATGCCGAGTTTTAACGACCCTGAGAAAGAGGACCTTTGAAAACATTGTGGTAAAAGGAGAGTACTGGTAAACAGCATTTTCTCCTTCTCCCACAATGTTTTCTGTTCTTTTACAGACAAACCTCACCATATGAGCTATATCTAATTTATCGTCTGCAAATGCTTTCCATTTAGACAAGTGTAAAATTGTGTCCTGTGGTAAAGGGTTAAAAGCCTTTGCCTCAGGTTCATTTAAACATGTGACAGTAAGATAACATGGCTGTGTGTTCATTTTCGTGCAAATCCAGGGAATTATGACATAGGAGGCAATGCTTTAACTCTTTACCAAACAACAAAATTTTAGACCAGTTCAAATTGAAAGCATTTGCAGACAACAAAATAAACGCGAAACAAAAAATTGAAATCTGTTTTGGGAAGAGTAGAAAACAATGTGGGAAAAGGAGAAAATGCTGGTAACCAGCATTTTCTCCTTTTCCCACAATGTTTTCAACAGCTTTCTTTCTCAGAGTCATTAAAAGTTGGGATTTTTTGTTAAAGGATTAACAAGAAATACCTTTAATAAATGTCTAATATTTCGAAACTCTGGAGATCCATCTTCTTCCACAGTGTTTTGTACAGACATATTGCCTGTTAGATCACATATAGCATCCACGCCTTGTTCTACCTTGTCTCCTGTTTCCTTTATGAACAAATTCACAAAGCCTTCCTCAGTTTCTGTAAACATAGAATTCAAAAGATCTTAATTTGTGTGCATGATGGTGTAGATCTAGACAAATTCTTAGAGTCTGATTTTCGCTCTAGACATATACAGTTTGCTACTTTGTAAGATAACCTTGACCAAACAATCTTCAAACTGTTCCAGTTCATATAGATCTTTTTAAAGTCTTTGACTTAAAATATGAGCCATGCTCTGACAAAAAGGGCCTTTTGCCTGAGCATGGCTCATTCATATTGACAATTTTCTATAGTTCTAAAGAACCTGCTTTCTTACACAGGTAACTTTTAAACTTCATAAATTTTAGTAAATTACTCAAGTACATGTATTTGCTCGTAATGATCTTTATTTCCCTTATTCTTATTTATATTGTTATAAATTTCCCCAATAATTACCGGTATTATTAGGTAAGTACTATCTTCTGCAGAAATCTGCAAAGTCCAACATGGATACTTCGTGATGGGTTAATTAATTTACTTTAATTGATTGTTTAGCTATAGCACATATTTTTAATTGAATACATCTTTTTGAAAAATTACATCTTATACTAAACCAGACTAGAGACAGGTTTTTAAAAAAAAAAAAAAAAAAAAGATGAGCCATACTCTGAACAAAGGGGGTTTAACGCATCTGCAAAAAAAATTATTGACCCAGGTCAGCCAGTGTGTCAATTTTCTGCATGTCAAAGGATCAGTCTATTACATGATTCAGTGGGCGTTGGACAAAATGGGTGTCTTGGACTGATAATTATATGACGACTTGCTCGATACAATGCATCACAGACATGCATTAAAACCCCCTTTTGCCCGAGTGCAGCTCATGTGCTATGGAGATGATTCATTCTTCGGGATAATAATTCATTGTTTGGCAATGGGTATAATTTATATATAGTTAAATGTTTCTCCAAAGCTCACTACAATAGTACATCACAAGATGCCTTCTAGGGAGGAAGGGGTTACAATCACTAATGCCCAAACCTTCTTGCTTTTCCATATCAATGATAGAATCTTCTGTGGGTGGACCTTCTAGAAGAGTTTCCGACAGCCTGCTGCCACAGGCTTTCAAAATCCACACAAATGACATGTGGAGTATCTTGAATATGTTCCTATCATCTGTCAGTTCTATCAATGATCTGGCTGGTTTGTTAGCTCCACCTCTCTGCTGTATGAAGTTTTTGGGATTCACGCTAGCTGCCAGTCTAGTTGGTTTTTGGGGAAATTTCTTGCTCTCGTCTTCATATACCAACTCTGCCTTTCCTTTTAAATGTTTTACTACAGTTTCAAGCTGAGTGACTAGAAATGGCCATGAGTTAAGTAAATATATTTTGTCCATCATGACAACCAAAATGCTGTAGAGACGTTGAAACCCACGGGCTTGATTGTCCTTTACATAGAAAGTGTAACTTATTGTATGCCCCTGCTGCTCATCTCCAAAGAAAATGGGTCCCTCACTGCCAGGACAGACCTACGAGAAGGAAGCACATTGACAAATTTCCATCCAAAAGAAAAAAAGATTCCTTTTATCCATGTCCTGTGTATAGCAAATACTTTTGTCTTTTGCTATAAGAGTGGACAATGATCAGCATGTACATCTTTGATTCTAGTCCACTTTCTCTCTACTACACAAAAAACAAGCTTCACTTTACTCCTTTAATTCTTTACCACATGACCAAATTGTTTTCCAAATCCTAGGCAACTGCAGATAACAAACTAAATATGGCTCAAATAGTAAGATTTACCGGTACTTTTGAAAATGCAGAAAATATCTTTCTGAAAAGGAGAAAATGTCAGATACTAGCATTTTCTCCTTTTCCAAAAAAGTTTTAAAAAGACCTCTTTATCATCCAGGTAATTATCAGGATTGTGTGGTAAAGAACTAAACTGCCTGATTGGTTGAATGTTGTTTTATGCAGCTTTCCAACATTATTTCTGTCATATCACAACAACAGCTCACATATTCATGCATGTCTTGGGTTTCACCAGTACTAGGCTAGGGCTCTGAAGCCTCTTGCCCAAGGACACTCCTACGAAAAACCCAGCGCTTCCAATGAGGCTCAAACCTGTGGCATTCAGGTTACACTTACGCCTGCACTTTACCATGGAGCCACACAGGACCCCCAGGAAAGTGTTAAAAACGAATGCATCATAAACAAGTTTGGTTCCCTTGATTATTAGAATTCAGCAGGATTCATTATAACTTGATAATTTCTTAACCCTTTACCACAAAATCCCAAGTTTAACAGACAGGAGTAACAAAGCTTTTAAAAACATTGTGGGAAAAAGGAGAAAATGCTTTCAAACAATGTTTTCTACCCTTTCAAAGAAATATTCTTACATTTGAGTCAAGTTCAATTTGTTGTCTTCAAATGCATTCAGTTTGGTCAAGTCTAAAATTTTGTGGTTTGGTAAAGAGTTTGACAATTGTACATACATGTAGTTAAGTACATGTATTATTAACCCTTACAGGGCCTTTCACTACCTTTGCAGCCAATGTAGATCAAGATCAGGCTGCACAAAATGTGCAGCCTGATCTTTGATCTACACTGTCTGCTTTGCCGATACACTGTAGACAAAAGCAACTATAAAATTGCATTTATTTGGGTCATGTTTCTAGGATAAAAATTTGTTGGGTTTATTTGGCACGCTAAGGGTTAATAGGCATGTATAGTCATTATGACCATGTGATATCTTCAGGCTCTTAAACCAGTTGGATTGATTGATTGTATGGTGTTTAACGCTGTTTTCAACATTAATTCAGTTATATCGTGGCAGCCAGTGCATCTATCCATGCTTTCCTGGAGTTCTTGTACCAGTACTACACACAATATTCTTTCCAAGCCACTGGCTGCTTTCCCACATAACATAACATAGTGGTCAGCGGTGAGAGAAGAATGAATCCTATTGCAATGACTATCATCAACCCTCGGAAAGAAATTAGTTGAGCCACGGATCGAACCAGCAAACCCCTGTTCTCAAGTCCTGTACGCTACCAGCTGAGCTACTGGGGCTCAGCTAAACCAGTTGGAATACACCACCTTAAGAAAAAGAAAGTTAACTTTTTACAGAAATGATAAACACATGCTGAAAAGACCATAATTATGACCTTTACATATTCAGAACTTACTTCACAACTTAAGCTGCGAATACAAGCTTGTCTAATCATGGCAAAGACTTCTCTGTGATGAGGTCGCTGTGAACTTATGTAACTCACTTTAGCTTCCTCATCTTGACTGACATAACCAAGATGAACAGACGTACAACCCTGAAATAGAAAAGAAAGCACTTTCATTAAAAACATAAATTTTAGGCCACATCTATTTCAAAGATAGTTTAAGCCTTTTCAGATATACTAATGTAATAAACCTAAGTTTAAAAAAATGTTTTTTAATTTTATGCTTATGCCTTACACAATTTTAAAATACATGAGAAAAGGAGTAATTACTGCTTGTTCTACAAATACCTGTCCTTTTTTCTTTAAAATGCTTTTAACACTTTACCAGAAGATAAAATTTTGGACTCACTTATATTGATAACATTTGGAGATGATGGATTACATATGGCTCAAATGACTGAAAAATATTTGTGAAAGGGTAGAAAATATTTTGGGAAAAGGGGAAAATGGTTACCAGCATTTTGTCATTTTCCCATGTTTTCAAAAGCCTTCTCCATCAGGGTCGTTAAATCCATGATTGTGTGGCAAAGGGTTAGTAATGGTATCATAAATCATCAAACATTACCAAATTCAAAGCATTTACAGACAATAAATCAAATAATTATGGCTTAAAACGATAGAATATGCCTTTGACAAATAGACCAGGTTGAAAAACATTTTCTCCTTTTTCCACAATGTATTCAAATGTGTTCCTTCTTAACTCTTTACAAAATTTTGGATCAGACCAGACCAAACTGAAAGCATTTGCAGACGATAAATCAAATGTAACTTAAATGATTATTTCTGTCTTAATTAGAGTAGAAAACATTGTGGGAAAAGGAGAAAATGCTGGTTACCAGCCATTTCTCCTTTTGCCACTATGTTTTCAAAAGGCTTCTTTCCAAGGTTCGTCAAACGGTGGCATTGCGCAGTAATGGGTTGAGGTCATTAAACCTTCATATTGTTTGGTACAGGGGTAACAAGACCTTTCTTACATTCCTCTCTAGCTGAAAAATTCCAAACTTGTCCACATTAAAAGCAGTTACTGATGACATACAAATCTGCCTCAAGTGGAATAGAAAAATTTGTCATTTATGGTTACCAGCATTTTCTGCTTTAAGAACACATATTCTCCTTTTCCAACAATGTTTTCAATAGCCTTCTTCATAAGGGTTGTTGTGATACACAATTGTCTGGTAAAGAGTTAGTTAATCCTTTCCCACACAGTCATATTTTTAAGTGACCCTCATGGGGTAAGTTTTTGAAAACATTGTGAGAAAAGGAAAAACTGTTGGTAAACAGCATTTTCTAATTTTCCCACAATATTTTCTACACTGTCAATGACATATTCCATGATTTTCGACACATTTATGGCCTTGGAATTGGATGTCTATAACTTTCTTGTCTGATAAGAGTTAAAGAAGTGACAACTTGTAAGCCCTATTTGTGAATTAAAAATCCATAAAGTAATGCCTTGAAACAAAACATAATATTCGGAGTACCTCACACAGATCATTTTTATAGTTTGGTAGAGAACTATGTCCAAGACCACCTGTTGGTGTCTGAGGAGTTTGCGAATCTCTCCTTGTACTTCCTTCACTACCATCAGAGTCGGGCTCTTTCGTATTGATTCTGTCCTCAAAATGAAATGGCTGAGTGCAGAAAAGCACTTTAGGGCCATGAAGTTCACAAAAATGGCACAAGGCTAGAATAGCATTCATATTTCCCTTCCTCTTAAAACAAACAAAAAAAAAAACGTTAATATCCTATGAAACAGTATGCCACAATAAACAGTGAATGTTAGTACGAGAAATTTTATGTTGATTCAATGTAGGTTACCAATGTAAAGACAGCAAACATTCACAACATGTACATGTTTTTTTTTTAATTGAGAGCACCATGATGAACTGTCATGTGACAGTTTATTTTGATTCTTGTTTCTCGGCTTCAGTTGGGTACCAATATTGACATTATGCCAAACCCAATTCACAATGAGTTATGTTATTGGTCAGAATTTAAAGTTGTATGTAAATTCAGCCAATCAAATGCCAGTCTTACAAATACATCGTGACCATGTTGTTGTAAAATGGCGGTCCTAGTTTCAGAAAAAATATTTTGATGACTGATGGCAGTGGTTTAATTGAACTTAGCAATTGTTTTATAAATTTTGCATATTTGGGTAAACAAGGAATTGGTATTTGAGTCAAACTACTGGTAAAGAAGCATGACAAGCTAAAGTGTTTCTGAAATTCATCTGGAAAACACGGACTTGCACAGACTTGTTTTTGCTGATAAAAATCAGTTTCAGCAGACATACAGACATTTTTTTTTTTTAATATTGTACGTGTTACCATATCTTTAAAACTGAAAGAATGATTCAGACAGAAAGTTCAGTTAGTGTTGTCAATAACTCCAGCCGACACGTTTAATATGGCAGAGTTCAGTGATTCACCTGATGTGGTAAGTTCATAGTCATATGATGAATCGTACTGAAATGAGGTCAATGTATCACTTGTAAGTAACTACGTCAGCTTCTCTACATGCCTGCTATTGCATGTGTGGATCAATTTCTCAGTTGAAAAATTGATTTCAAGTTTCAGAGGGGAAAATGAAGTATTTGATTGTTTTATAAGAAAAGGGGAATCAGTTTTGGCAAAAAAAAAACAAGGGTCCAAAAAACAAACCTAGGCCTTTAAAATTCATTAGAAAAATAACTTTATCAAATTGATTCATGCATTCAGGCCAGCTACGCTGATGGTAATGTCACAAATTCCATTAAATATTTTCTTTGGGCTGAATATTCAAAGGGGGTTACCTTTTCAGAATAGGCATTTTGTCCAAAGTTTTTGTTTTATTGGTTTTAGCAATATTTTTGGGTTGAATGGATTTTCCCCATAATCTCACCAAAATTCATAATGTTGCATTAAGCTTTGTTGTGGTAAGTGACTTGTCAGTTTGAAGGAGAATTCGTACCAAGACTACCGGTAAAGGCAGTATGATAGAAATACATGTACTGATAATCCACGAACTGCAGAACAGCTACTTGATAAAAGTGAAAGTTTAGTTGACGTTGGTGCATATTAATTGGAATTGACATTAGTTTTCAATTGATTAATTGGAATGTGGGATAAAGCATGCAGGGACGTAGCTTATCACATCAAAAGACTTAGTATACCACAAACATAATATTCAGCTATTGTGTCAGAATGTAATATAATTCTGATTAGTTAGAAAATATTTTTTGAAAAATTGCATTATTTTTATTTGGCCTGGACCCCTGGCTTTTAAACATGGTAATCTGGAAATATCCCTATGTGATAATCAAAAAAGCACGCCATACTTGGATATGACTCCTGTATTTTTGCATGTGTGGTACATTTATCCAGAAAGTGGTATGCTTCAGCAGAGGTTTGCTTCGTCCATTCAGGGCTTTTTTTAGGGTTTGGGGAAGACACTGGACACTGGTCAAAAGGGGAAAAAAAATGTGCGACAAAGCCATATTTGGGGAAATTTACGGTCTTGCTATTTATGTTGGTGTACATCATTATGTATGTTTGTGATATACATTATACATTATGTTCTATCAATAGAACACTTGTATTAATCTTTGCAATAACACTCAAGCATTTGAAACTGAATTTAACTGATTTGTGAACACAAATGTTTGTTTGCAGAGGAATGTCTTTGTCCATTTTTGACTTAAGAAGATCAATAAATTAAAACATTTTTTTCTAAGAGTCAAGGAGAAATGTCCAATTATTAACCCTTGAAGTGCTGGACTTAGATTCAATTGCCTATGGATACAGTGTAGATCAAGATCTGGCTGCACAAAACATGCTATCTGATCTTGGATCTACAGTATCTAATTCTTTGCCAGCTATTCTTGCAAAAACAGCCTTGAAATTGCAATGTCTGCATCTTTAGTACTTACCATGAATGTATGTTTTATGTATTTAACACTACCAGGGTGAAGATTGGTAGCACATGTCTAAAATTGATTATCCTTTCTTCCTTCAGCTATTTAGCAAAATATGAAGAGATTTTGAAAAGTTGTTATTCTTGTAACCCAGTGGTAGCCTTTTTGTTAACTGTACATGTTTACAACTGCAAACTTTTGTAAGACTAACTTATGAGGAAAATTTTTAAATTTTGAATACATTCTGTTATCAGTTTTAGGAAGTTATCAGCATCAAGAGAATGAACAGAAATACTTTTAGAATTCTCCTGTCTTACCAGCACCAGGCAGGCTAAGCAGTCAAGTTTACATCACTGCAGAAAATAAAATTCTAATTATGAGGAGAAACCCCTATACTCTTTTTTCAGGGTATTGTGAAGGCAATATCTAAGAAAGTCCTATAGTTGCAAAATGGGATATTAGCCAAACTGAGTGAATAGCGCAAAATAATCAAACAAGGTATTTTATAAGGATGGAGAATAGGACCAAAAGGAGAAAATGTTGGTTATAGTGATTCTGTTTATCTAGTGCAATCAAATAATCTTCACTGGATGCCAAAATGAGTGACAATTAATGGCTTTTGGCTTTACAGTATATTAATGTTGCTAATTAATATCCTAGTATGAATAGAAAGTGAAGCTACTTGTGCAATACAAGAGTTCTATCCAGTGTGCATTACGATGGAACATTCTTCTAATTGAATGAACCAATGTCACAGGATCTCCCCCTTGGCAGGGCGCTGCTTTAACCATTTTCTGTATTGAACCTTTACCAAACAACCCTTTTTTAACAACCCGTAGAAAAGATACTTTTAAAAAGCATTGTTGGAAGAAGAGAAAATGGTTGTTATCAGCATTTTTCTCTTTGTTTAGCTCACCTGAGCACAACGTGCTCAAGGTGAGCTTTTGTGGTTGTCTGATGTCTGTCATATGTCATCCGTCGTCAAAATTTACCTTGTGGACACTCTAGAAAATTGGTCAGAATGTTTGTCTTGATGAAATCTCAGATAAGCTCGAATTTGGGTCATTTGTGGTCATAAACAAGGTCAGTAGGTCAAATTAAAGAAATACCTTGTGGACACTGTAGAGGCCACATTTCTAGCTCAATTGACCTGAAAATCGGTCAAAATGTTTGTCTTAATAAAATCTCGGATGAGTTCGAATTTGGGTCACCTTGGGTCCTAAACTGGGTCACTAGGTCAAAGAAATACCATGTGGACACTCCAGAGGCCACATTTTTTACTCAATTGACCTGAAAACTGGTAAGAATATTTGTCTTGATAAAATCTCAGATAACTTTAAATTTAGGTCACCTGGGGTCATAAACTAGGTCACTAGGTTGAATTAAAGAAATACCTTGTGGACACTCCAGAGGCCACATTTCTTACTCAGTTGACCTGAAAATTGATCAGAATGTTTGTCTTGATGAAATCTCGGATTGGTGTGAAATTGGGTCACCTGGGGTCATGAACTAGGTCACTAGGTCAAATTAAAAAAAATACCTTGTGGACACTCTAGAGGCCACATTTCTTGCTCAAATGTTGGCCAATTTCTTTCCGAGGATTGATGATAGTTATTGTGACAGGATCATTCCTCTCTCCTGCTGACCATTGTTTTGATGATGGTTATGTGGGAAAGCAGCCAGTGACCTGGAAAGAATATTGTGCAGAGTACTGGTAAAAAGAAACTCCAGGAAAGCATGGATAGGTATACTGGCCGCCGCGATATAACTGAAATAATGTTGAAAACGGCATTAAACACCATAAAATCAATCAATCAATCATTCTTATTGAATTGACCTGAAAATTGGTCAGATTGTTTGTCTTGATAAAATCTCGGATGAGTTCAATTTGGGTCATAAACTAGGTCACTAGGTTGAATTAAAGAAATACCTTCTGTGCACTCTAGAGGCCACATGTTTTTATCAATTGACTTCAGAATTGGTCACAATGTTTGTCTTGATCAAATCTCGGACGAGTTTGAAATGAGGCCACCTGGGGTCATAAACTAGGTCACTAGATCAAATTAAAGTAACATCTTGTGAGTACTCTAGAGGCCACAGTTTTTGCTCAATTGACCTGAAAATTGGTCAGAATGTTTGTCTTGATGAAATCTAGGATGAGTTCAAAATTGGGTGACCTGGGGACATAATCTAGATCACTAGGTCAAATTAAAGAAATACCTTCTGGGCAGTCTAGAGGCCACATTTATTGCTCAGTTGTCTTGAAAATTGGTCAGATTCTCTGTCTTAGTAAAATCTCGGATGAGTTCGAATTTGGGATACCTTGGATCATAAACTAGGTCACAAGGTCAAATTAAAGAAATACCTTGTAGACACTCTAGAGGCCACATTTCTTACTCAATTGACCTGAAAATGGGTCAGAATGTTTGTCTTGATGAAATTTCAGATTGAATTTGGGTCACCTAGGGTCATAAACTAGGTCTCACCAGATCAACTTACAAAAATTCCTTGTGGATGCTAAAGAGCCTACAATTCTTACTCAGTTGACCTGAAAATTGATCAGCATGTTTGTCTTGATAAAATCTTTGATGAGTTCAAAATTGGGTCACATAGTGTCATAAACTAGGTCACTAGGTCAGATTTAAAGAGATATCTTGTGGACGCTCTAACGGCCACAATACTTGCTCAATTGACCTGAAAATTGGTCAACATGTTTGCCTTGATGATATCTCAGATGAGTTCAAAATTGGGTCACATAGGGTCATAAACAAGTTCACTGGGTCACATTGAAGAAATACCTTGTAGGCACTCTAGAGGCCACAGTTCTAGCTAAACTGACCTGAAAATTGGTTTACATGTTTGACTTGATGATATCTTGGATCAATTAGAAATTAGGTCTCATAGGGTCATAAACTAGGTCACTAGGTCAAATTAAAGTAATGTATTGTGGGCATTCTAGAGGCCACAATTTTTGCTCAACTGACTTGAAAATTTGTCGGCATCTTTGACTTGATGATATCTTGAATGGGTGTGAAATTGGGTCACATGGGGTCATAATCTAGATCACTAGGTCAAATTACAGAAATACCTTGTGGGCACTGTAGAGGCGGGAATTCTTGCCCAATGCACCTGAACCTTGGTTAACAAGTTTGTCTTGATATCTTGGATGAGTTTGAAATATGGTCACATAGGTTCATAAACTAGGTCACTAGGTCAAATTGAAGAAATACATTTTGGACACACCAGAGGCCACATTTTCAGCTCAATTGACCTGACAATAGGTCAGAGTGTTTGTCTTTACTCTTTACCAAACGACAAACTTTTAGACTGGTCCAAATTGAAAGCATTTGCAGAAGACAAAATAAATGGGACTGAAATTTTGAAATTTGTTCTGGATAGGGAAGAAAACATTGTGGGAAAAGGAGAAAATGCTGGTTACCAGCATTTCCTTCTTTTCCCACAATTTTTTCAAAAGACTTCTTCTACAGGGTCGCTAAAACCCATGATTGTGTGGTAAAGGGTTAATAATATCTCAGATGAGTTTTAAATTGGGTCATTATGACCTTGGAGTGAAATTTCGCCTATTGACTCAGGTGAGCGATCCAGGGCCATTATGGCCCTCTTGTCCATGTTTCCTACCCTGACAGAACTTTATTTCATTTTTACCTCTATGAATTCTTCATCAACAGAATGTTTTCAGCATAAGAGAGTCTAAAATTTGTTGCCCGACAAAGAGTTTATGTTCACTTTGTTGTCACTGAATAAATCTTTAAAGCAAAAGTCTTTGAATTAATAGTATTATATTCAACTTTTACTTCAGATTTGCTAGACAAAATCAGTTTGCACAAAAGTAAGAACAAATTTATAGATATGTGGTACCTCTAAAGGTTGTTGAATAATTTTAATAGCCTGTCATTGTACAAATACTACTTTTCCTGTCCATAGCATTAACTAAATTTTGAGAATATGTGGAGAAAGAAGCACACTCCTATAGCAAGCAATTTGCTGTCTTTTTCCACAATGTTTTTCATATCATTAGAAAAACTTATCTTCCTTTCCTTGAATATTACTTTTCTGTGTCACTTGTAACAGTTATAAGTACTGGTGTCATAATTATATCTAGAGAAATGAGCCTGGAATAATTGCCATGTAAAAACAAAGGGGGTAGAGGGGTTAACCCTGGGTTTCAATGATCTATTTGTGGGGTCACTTTTCTGTTCTTGTATTTTGACTGCATTGTCACTATTCTATGAATGTCACAATAATATATCTGACACCAGTCATGTTATATCAAAATATAGCCTGAAAGGAGATGGGCTAAAATCATAATATAATTATGATAGAGTTGACATGTCCTTGTATTTATTACTATTCAATAGTTAGATACATGTGTTGTTCAATAGTTAGATACATGTTTTGTATTTTTATATGAATCAATTGATCTTGGATCAGTTCCAAATATCTTTCAAGCTTTCATTTAAATGATTGGATTGATTTTTTTATGTTTAGTCATCAGACCCTTACCAGTATTGATTTCTTTCCTGTAGACATTTGTTCTTTAACCCTTTACCAGCTGACAGAATTCTAGAATTGTCCAAATTGAAAGCATTTGCAGACAACAAATTAAATTAAATGTTGCTCAAATGACTGGATTTTTTTGTGAAAGGTTAGAAAACATGGTTAGCAGCATTTTCTCCTTTTCCCACAATGTTTTCAAAAGGGTCATTAAAACTTCAGATTGTATGGTGAAGGTAAAGTGTATCATTCTTCACTATTTTTAATTTAGGATTAGGAATTTGAGTAAAAGTTATATTAACGTCATAAGATTATAAGAGCATTTTTAGCTTCCCAGAGCATCAAGTACCCATGGAGAGCAATTATTTTAAGTTGTTGATCATGTGATCTCAACTCTCACACTGAATTCTCTTTAACCAATTAAAGAAATACTAAAGTAAATTATTCAAAATAGTCCTTAAGAAATATTGGTAAAAATTAAAGGCAAAAAGTGATACTTTGTATGTAACATTATCTTAATGTCTTTCGGTTCTTTAGCTTTTCCTTCCCTGGGCTCAGAGATGGCCCTGCCTAAGAAATGGGTCCTGTGTGGCTCAGTGGTAAAGTGTAATACTTGTAAAGTTGGTGGGTCAGGGTTTCAGCCTAACTCGAAGCACTGTGTTTTTTATCGGAATGACCTTGGGCAAGACACTTCAGAGCCTTAGCCTAGTACTGGGGCAAATCCAGTTAAAACTCAGTATTGAGATGTATGCTTGTAACTTCAGTTTCAGGCCAAAATGAAGGTCAAGGTCTTTGTTTCTAAATATGTTTAACCCTTCACCACACAATCCCGAGCTTTAACGACCCTGAGAAAGAAGCCTTTTGGAAACATTGTGGGAAAAGGAGAAAATGCTGGTAACCAGCATTTTCTTCTTTTCCCACAATGTTTTCTACTCTGTCAGTGACAAATTCCATCATTTGATCTACATTTAAATTGTCGTCTGCAAATGCTTTCAATTCGGACACGTCTACATTTTTGTTATGTGGTAAAGAGTTAAAAAAAGGAATTTTTATGCAGTGAAAACTCTATATTCAGATATAATATTTTTCATGCTTGTAACTTCAGTTTCAGGTCAAAATGAAAGTCAAGGTCACTGTTTCTAAATACATGTATGTTAAAAAAAAAGAAAGAATTTTACGCAGTGAACACTGTATATAACCAAACATTACAGAAAGAGTAGGATCTAAACTTATAACTCTTTACCAAACAATCCTGTGCTTAACCCTTTCCCAAACGACACATTTTAGCCCCTTCCAAATTGAAAGCATCTGCAGACAAAAAAATTGAAAGTGGTACAAATGAACTTAAAGCTTCTTGACGGGTTAGCAAACATTGTGGGAAAAGGAGAAAATGTTGGTTACCAGCATTTTTTCCTTTTCCCACAATGGTTTCAAAAGGCCTCTTCCTCAGGGACATGAAAACATGGAATTGTTTTGTTAAGGGTTAAGGGTTAATGAAGCCAACCCTAAATTGTCAAATTGTCAGCTCCCCTAAGATTTGCAACCTGGGTATCAAGAGCTTAATTTTGCAAGTTTCCTAGCAGTTGTGAATGTGACTTTCTGCTTGGCATTTTGCCACAGCAGACAGTTTCTCTTCTGTTTTGTGACAAAAATACTGCAGAAAACAGCTTTAAACTTCCTAAAATAAAATCTTTTTGGTATCTTGATATTGACTTATGACTGTAGTAGTAATCAATCAAGTCATTACCATTCTTTCCAGCCCAGCACTAGAGTGACAGATACTATTGTTTTTGCTCAGATTGTGTAAATGTGTACCATGTAATGCTAGTACTACTACGTAATTTCTTCTATCAACTTTGACCACTTTTGTACAGTTCTTGCCATGTATTACCAGTATTTAGAATTTGTAATTTGTTTATAACAAACCATTTAATCCTTTACCAAACGACAAAAATCTTAGACTTGTCCTAATTCAAAGCTTTTGCAGACGACAAAATAAACATGACTCAAAAATTGAAATTTTATTTAAAGGTTGGAAAAAGTGTGGGAAAAGGAAATTAGGCTAGTAACCAGCATTTTATCCTTTATCCACAATGTTTTCAAAAGTCTTTTCTGTCAGGGTCATTAACACTCAGGGTTGTGCGGTCAAGGGTTAATTCTAGATAAGGTGAAATGTCAACAAAAGGATCTTTAGGCATAAAAAAAAGTTTAAAGGTAATCAAGTTTATTAAGTTCAGAATTTGTCACCTGTTTGGCTTAAAACAATGGTCTTTTAGGGTGTTGGTGTTTTCAAAATATTTGAAACGCAATAATCTTTTTAACCTTTTACAAAACAAATCCCATATTTTAAGAGCCCAGAGGAAGGTTTTTGAAAACATTGAAAGGAAAGAAGAAAATGCTGGTAACCAGGATTTTCTTACTCATATATTTTTTTTAATTGTTTCTGAAGCAAAAGCTATCAGTAGAGCAACATTTAATCGGTTAATTGCAAATGCTATAAATATATACAGTACCAGTCTAAGATTTTGTTGTCTGGTAAAGAGTTAAACATTGTTTTTTTCACTGTGTTTAATCAAAAGCATTATTCAAAAGCATTTAGGAACTTCTGTTTAGCTAGTTAACATGCATATAGTCATTATATTAGTATTGTTTCCACCAGGAATTCTTTTAAATTCTGAATAGGTGTAGTTGACTATCCTAGTTATCCATTTTCTACAATTTTCTATGAACATAACTGAATAAGTGATAGATAATGTCTTACTTTACCCATAACTATACAGGATATTTTAACCCTTTATCAAAAATTTCCATGTTTTGACAACCTGGAGGAAAATATTGTGAGAAGTGGAGAAAATGATGGTTGAACATTTTGTGCTGTCGGATCTTGATCTACAGTGTTAGCAAAGGCAAATAAAGTTGTGAATGGAAGTTTATGAGTAAGTCTAGAATAGAGACCTATATATTGCTTGCAAGTACAAGTAGTGTTGTGATAAGCTGTCTGAAAGTGAAGGTTTCTTCTCACAAGGGTGGAAGATGGTAGAGAATGAAAGAGAATATGACAGATAAAAAGTTAACATTTAGAGCGTCACAGGTCTGTGATGGTTTCAGAACGTGTTTGTCTTGAGTTAGTAATGAAAAGAATTCTTTTCACCCGTTTGATGGTGTTTTAAAATCCCCAAAATAATGATGGGAAATAACCGTGTAGCGGGTACTAGAACATTTCGTCACAGACGACTCAAAGTAAGTTTTGACATAATACTCAGTTGATTCTTAACCCTTTACTACACAATCCCAAGTTTTAACAACCCTGACAAAGAAGCCTTTTGAAAACACTGTAGGAAAAGGAGAAAATGCTGGTATGCTGGTAACCAGCATTTTGTCCTTTTCCCACAATGTTTTCTCTCCTTCCCTAGACTAACTTTCAATTGTTGAGTCACATTTATTTTGTCATCAGCAAATGCTTTAAATTTGGACTATTCTAAAATTTTGTCGATTGGTAATGAGTTAAATGTCATGTTGATATAAATCTAGGATGGCTTTTGAAGATTAAATGAGCCATGTTGTGGCAAGGGGATGGGGGGGTGCGTGTCCATGACCCCCTCTTTCTTTGAATTTGGACCCCCAAATTTTACAAATGACCCCCAAAATTTGTAATTGAGCCTTCCTTGATTCATTTGAAAGGGGGTCAAATGACCCCCACACTGGAAAGACCCTGGGGGTTATTGCATCTCTGTGATACATTATACCAAGCAAGTCATCACATAACTATTGGTCCATGAAATCCATTTAGTCTAACAATGGAATGGAACTGGACGTAGAATGGTCCTTTGGACATGCAGAAAATTTACCAATAGCAAAAAGGTTGGACTCAGTCAGCCTGCACAATCCATGCAGGCTTAGCAGATGCATTAAGCCCCCTTTTCACAGAAATTGCTCAAATAAAAAATTGCCAAGAAGAGTAAAACTTAGTCATGATGCTCTCTTGATTCTGTTTGAATGAAGGTAATTTATCCATGTCTGAGTTTCTTTTGAAGGCAAAGAAGGTAAGAATTGTTAGTATAAATGCCCTTGAATGAAATGATTTTCGTTTGGAAAACTCCTATATTTTGCCCCAAAACTAGCAAAAAACTCCTATATTTGTTGAAAAAATATTCCTATATTCCTCCTATATTTTGAAGAAGACTTGGTTGACAGCCTGCAATCCCGAGTTTTCACGACCCTGGGGAAGAGGCCTTTTGAAAACATTGTGGGAAAAGAAGAAAATGCTGGTAACCAGCATTTTCTTCTTTTCCCACGTTTTCTTCCCTTCCAAAGGCAAATTTTAGTTTTTGAGTCATGCTTAATTTGTCGTCTGCAAATGCTTTCAATTTAGATAAGTCTAAGTTGTTGTCATGTGGTAAATAGTTAACAAAAAGTGTCTTTGAAGAGAGAAATAACTAAATGAGACATGCCTTGTGAAAAGGGGGTTTATTACATCTGCAAGAAATATAGACCAGTGTTGGCCTGCGCAGTCCCCACAGGCAGACATCAGATGAAACTTTTGCTATTTGCCAATTTGCTGTATGTCAGAGGACTATTCTACTTCGTGATCCAGTCGGTTACTAGTATTAGACTAGATGGAGTTTATATGACAACTTGCATGGTATGTTGCTTTACGGAGATCTATTAACTCTTTACCAAACGACAAAATTTTGGGCTGGACCAAATTCAAAGCATTTGCAGACAACAAATAAAATGTAGCTTAAATGGTGATTTATGTACTGGATAGGGCAGAAAACATTGTGGGAAAAGGAGAAAATGCTGGGTACCAGCATTTTTCTCCTTTTCCCACAATGTTTTCAAAAGCCTCCTTTTTCAGGGTCGTTAAAAGTTGGGATTGTGTGGTAAAGGGTTAAACCCCATTTTTTGCCTGAGCATGGCTTAAATATAGGACTGACAGTAAGTTGGTACATTTCCAGTTAGTAGGCTGAATTACATGGACACACTGTATTGCATTTTCAAGGCTGTAAAACAAGAGTTTCTTTCTCAACTGCTATTCCACTGCCACTATAGCTAGACTGGTCTAGTCCTGGCCCACCACTGCAAACACTGTAGAAGATGGAAATATAAGATAGAATGATATATCTAGTAAAGTACTGATGTTGTATAATTCTTTACCAGACCACAAAAATTTTAGCCTTGCCCAAATTGAAAGCATTTGCAGACGACAATTTCAGTGTAGCTCAAATGGTGCAACGTTTCTTTGATTGGGTAGAAAACAGTATAGGAAAAGGAGAAAATCCTGGTTACCAGCATTTTCTCCTTTTCCTACAATGTTTTCAGAAGGCTTCTTCCTCAGGGTCATTAAAACTCGGGATTGTGTGGTAAAGGGATAAAAGCCCATAGAACGGAAGATTTGCACTCTTTTAATTCTTTACCTCAAAGAAAAAATTTCTGATCCAAATTGAAAGCATTTGCAGACAACAAAATTAAGGTGGCCAAAAAAGATTGGATCTCTTTCAGAAAGAGTAGAAAACATTGAGGGAGAAGGAGAAAATGCTGGTTACCAGCATTTTCTTTTTTTCCAATAATGTTTTCAAAAGCCTTTCTCTTCAGGGTTGTTAAAACTTGGGACTGTGTGAAAAGCATTAATTAATTTTCAATATTTTTTCTGACAAACAGTAGTGCAATTGATTCAGAGGACAGCAGTTGTTTTTGCTGCAGAAAATATTGTGGAAAAGGGAAAAATTTCAAGCAATTGCTCCCACAATATTTAAAAAAAAAAAAACACTTCAAGGCCATAAAAAGTAAAAAGTAATAATTATGTACTTGCACAAACTAATTGATTAATTAACATATTGATTGGTAGATTTGGTAGATATATTGAAGTAGCTTGCCTGGACAATACACAACATGCTGCATTGTTCAGCTTGCCTATAAAATAGACTTGTTTCATCAATTATTTACTCTATCCTCAATAAATGGTTGCCTTATAGTGTTCATTGCCCAGAAATTCTGTCTTGAAGTTCGAATCATGTGATATAAAGTGGATAATGTTTTAGCGAACTGGTAATATTTTTTGCATAAATTACTACCTGTTTGTCTGTCTGTCATTGCCCCGTCAGTGCTAATCTACACTGTGAGTTTACAGTATGGATTTGAAACCTTTCCCAAATGACAAATTCTAGCCTTATTCAATGGAAAAAGGTCTGCAGGAAACAAATTCAAAATTTGTATAAAAGAGCTTTAGTTGTCTGTTTGGATAGGAGACATTGTAAGAAAAGGAGAAAATGTTGGTAACCAGCTTTTTTTACCTTTTCCAACAAGGTTTTCAGAGTCGTTAAAACTCAGTATTGTGTGGTAGAGGGTTTATCGATCAAAGTTGTTCAAAGTTGCAATTTGACTAATTTCATTTCTTACAGTGACTCATCTCTTTTACTTCAGATAAATCTCTTCATGTTGGAGATTTTGCCCTGTTAGACTGACTATCTCTTTAACTCTATCGCTTATAGCCAACCCACTCATTTACTCGTCATCTTGCTCTTTTGCATCACTTCATCCTCTTTGTTTATCATTCATTATGGTTAATAATTGATTTGAGCCATCTGTTACAAGAATCAAAGCATTGACACTTCTCTATGTAGGTACATGGTCACCCACAACAACACTTTGGGTGCAAAACACCTGTATATCCATTTTCCATGGACAGTCAGAAAAAGTGGTAGATCAAAGATCACACTGCATTTTTTTTTACTGTTGAATCTGGTTCTACACTATCTTCAGGGTCCTGCATGGCTGGCTGGATGAAGTGTAAGAGTCATAACCTGGAGATACCAGGTTCGAGTCACACAGGAAGCACTGGATTTTTCAACAGAGTGTCCTTGGACAAGACAGTTCAGAGCCCTAGCCTAGAACTGGTGAAACCCAGGATATACAGGAATGAGTGAGCTGTGGCCCTGAAATAAAGTTGAAAGTGGCATAAAACACCAAGCAATCAATCTGTGCTATCATTAGCCAAAGCTGTCAATTAAAGGGGCACAATGACAAATATTTTGCAGTAATGAGTATATTGGTATCGTCCTATGCATCCTATCGTACATGTCTTTAGATGGCAGTTTATTGAAAACATGATGCCTAATGGGCAAATGGCTCACCATAAGTACCGGTAGCTTTGTATTTTTCATTATGTTGCTTTTGCTTTGTAAACATTTAAATTACATTTATCTCTTTTTGAAGATTGCACAAGCTGGGTTCTTGGGTTGCATGACCTCTGCTAGTGTCCTTACTAGTATGGTCATTGAGAGGATTTACAGATGATGCAGTCCTTGTGAAGTTGTAAATATTTTTATTGTAGATCTTTGATATACTGCCAACATGATTTATAGATCAGCTGTGCTAAGGTGGCGTTCTGTTTACATAATTATTAATAAAAACAAAACAATTACATCTGGCCATAAAAGTTGTTTTTACTCGCATTTCAGGCTCCCAACATGGCAGACTTGTTAGAGTACTTTGAAGCAAGAAGCCGAAGTCTAGATGATGAGGGTTATCCTGTATTAGATGCCTCTACATTACAGTTTATCTCTCTGATCAGGTTTAATGGCATACCAATCTTGCCACCAGTGGTAAGTATCATTACAGTCATGTCAGTTGATTAGATGGCTAGTAATGGAATTCAGATTTTGACAATTTTCTCGAATTAAAAACATTGACAATGAAAGGTTCTTGTCATGGCATTTTTCATCCATACAGATCTTTGAAAGAATCTTTGCCAAGATCAGTATTCAAACCTACAACTAGTGGTATAAGCCTATAATGCATGAGTTAACCCTTTACTGCACAATGCCGCCTTTTAACAACCCTGGGAAAGAGGCCTTTTTAAAACATTGTGGGAAATGGAGAAAATGCTGGTAACCAGCATTTTCTCCTTTTCCCACAATGTTTTCTATCCTATCAAGGGAGAATTGCACCATTTGAGCCACATTGAAATTGTTGTCTGCAAATGCTTTCAATTTGGATAAGGCTAAAATTTTGTCATCTGTCAAAGGGTTAAGTACCATTTATGTTCTAGCCACTTGCATTAGACAACCATTATCTCCAGATTTTCAATAAAGAGGCCAGTGATACAGAGCCATTTGTCTTAACTTTACTCAAAACTCTTTACCAAACAACAAAATGTGGGACTTAACCAAATTGAAAGCATTTGCAGACAATAAACTAAATTTGGCTCAAATGATGACTTTTAACTTTGATGGGGTAGAAAACATTATGGGAGAAGGAGAAAATGCTGGCTACCATCATTATCTCCTTTTCCCACAATGTTTTGTACTTGATTTAAGGCAAGTTCCCACAGTTTAGCAACCTTTGATTTATCGTCGGCAAATGCTTTGAATTTGGACAAGTCTAAAATTTCATCGTGAGGTGAAGGGTTAGGAGCAATCGGTGTACAGTACATGTATTTGTTATATCTTGCAGCAAAGTTTTTTATTCTTACTTTCATACACTTGCAGCTTACTTTTATATACTTGCAGCTGACTTTTATATACTTACAGCTTACAGAGAGTAAAAGGGAAGAAATGCAGACCTACAGACATGCTGCTGTCAAAATTGAGAGCAGAACTAGAGCCAAAAGGAGGGAAGACATGCATAGTAAAGTTCAGTCCATCGTGGCTGGTGTTGAGGTGGGTTCTTTGTAGTTGCCTGGTACTTTTTTTCATATTGTTTTAGCTCAGCTATTTTCGAAGAAAACATTGAGGTATTGTTATAGCCCTGTTGTCATGCAAAAACTTTGACATTTTATAATGTCTCTATCATTACTGAAGATATTTACTTCAAACTCCGACCAGTTTTTAACAAGGGAACTCATACAAAAGGGGCAGGTAACCATCAAAATATTTCTGACACAATTTGTCCCTTTTTTGGCCTAGAATTTTCACTGAAAATCAAGTTAGTTCTAAAAGCAACTGTAGCCTAGTGGTGCACCCACATGAGGTGCTCTAGTTTTGTTTTTACACCAGTTTTTACACTACACAATTTTAGACAGCATTTATTACAGTGTAAAAATTTCATATCAAAACTGATAGCCTAAGATAGAGGTTATCCCATTGACTACTATATGATTCTATGGTAAAAATGTTTTCCAATCAGCTCAACTCTGTACCAAACGACAAAATTTTAGACTGGTCCAAATGGAAAGCATTTGCAGACGACAAAATAAATGTGACTCGAAAATTGAAATTTGTGATGGGAAGGGTAGAAAACATTGTGGGAAATGGAGAAAATGCTGGTCACCAGCATTTTCTCCTTTTCCCACAGTGTCTTCGAAAGCATTCTTTCTCAGGGTCGTTAAAACTCGGGATTGTGTGTCAAGGGTTAAAAGACCAAAACTACAATTTCAAGGGTCATTTTATCTCACAATATTTCACACAAAAAAAAAAACTGACAGTGGAGAAGCAAAACCAGACTGCACATTAGTTGCAGTTTGATCCTTTACCGCACAATGCCGCCTTTTAATGACCCTGGAGAAGAGGCCTTTTGAAAACATTGTGGGAAAAGGAGAAAATGCTGATAACCAGCATTTTCTCCTTTTCCCACAATGTTTTCTACCCTATCAAAGAAAAAAACGCACCATTTGAGCCACACTGAAATTGTCGTCTGCAAATGCTTCCATATTGGACTAGGCTACAATTTTCTCGTCTGGTAAAGGGTTAACAGTGGCTGTAATAGGCAGTGTAGCCTGGATTTAGACTGTCTACAAAAACAACTGGAGTTATGCAAAGCACTCTGAGTGGTTAACTTTTGTTTGCAGCCACATTTGTTAAGAGTATATTGTAACTGAGCCTTGCTCTGGCAAAAGGGGGCTTAATGCATGATACCAAGCATGTCGTATATTATGAATCCTTAAATTCCATTATGCATAACAACTGACTGTATCATAAGGTACACTTGTCCTTTGAAATGCAGACTGAGAAAATTGACTAATGGCAAAAAGTTGCAACCCTTGTCAAGCCTGCGTGGACTGCACAGACCGACATCGGTAGGTACTTTTTACAAATGCATGAAGCCTCCTTGTCACAGAGCATGGCTCAAATGCATTTCCAATGAATTAAGATTGGCTAAAAATTTTATAGGGTTGATAGATTTATTGCTTGACAAATCTTTGGTAACTCCTTTTCGTGAAACGGAAGGGGGGGGCGGAATCTAGTTACAAAAAAACGAAGTAAAATATTTTAAACATTTTGATAAATGGAGAAAATGCAGTCTCCTTTCTGTGGTTTTGCTTTAACCCTTTCCCAAACAAGCCCTGGTTTTCACGTGTCTGCAGTACAAGTCTTTTGAAAACACTGTGGGAAAAGGAGAAATTGCTCGTAACGAGCAATTTCTCCTTTTCCCACAGTGTTTTCTACCCTTTTTGATAACTTTCTGCCATTTTCATCAAATTTAAAATTGTCATCTGCAAACTCTTTCAATTTGGACCAGTCCAAAATTTGTCGTTTGGGAAAGGGTTTAGGTTTAAATCAATTTTGATTGTCCAATACTTTGCATGGATGTTAGCAGACATGATAATAAAATTCTTTAACCCTTTACCGCACAATGCTGCCTTTTGACGCTGTTGGAAAAGAAGACTTTTGAAAACATTGTGGAAAAAGGAGAAAATGCTGGTAACCAGCATTTTCTCCTTTTTCCACAATGTTTTCTACCCTATCTAAGAAAAATTGCACCACTTGAGCCACGTTGAAATTGTCATCTGCAAATGCTTTCAATTTGGACAAGGCTAAAATTTTGTCATCTGGTAAAGGGTTATAATTTCATAAAATGTGTCTCATTATTTCAGAGAACATACTCACTTAAAAGTCGTAGTGAACTTCCAAGGACAAATGGAGTATATAAACTTCTTGTATGTGATTATGTGATGTTTGTGTTAACTCTTACTACACAATCACAGGTTTTAACGACCCTAAAGAAAAAGCCTTTTGAAAGCATTGTGAGAAAAGGAGAAAATGCCAGTAACCAACATTTTCTCCTTTTCCCACAAGGTTTTCTCGCCTTCTCAAGACAAATTTCAATTTTTGAGTCACATTTATTTTGTCGTCTGCAAATGCCTTCAGTTTGGACAACTCTATAAAATTTTGTCGCTTGGTAAAGAGTTAAAGAATTCTACCACTGGGGAGGGCTCATCAGCACAGCAGCTTTTTAACCCTTATCTCTCTAAGTCAAAGGTGCATATGCTATTCCAAAGAGTTACATTGTAGATCAAGATGCAAGGAAGTTGCAAACTGATCTGTCAAATATAGTTGAATACCCTTGCCAACAAACTTAGCCTTGAAAATACAATAGTTGAGATATTTTGGCTAAAAAGGCTCTTTATATCTTATTGAAATGTTTGTTTCATGCTTTCAGCATTCTACTGTTAAACATAAAGTGTGCTTTTAACGACTTTTAACGACCTTGAGAAAGAAGCCTTTTGAAAACATTGTGGGAAAAGGAGAAAATGCTGGTAACCAGCATTTTCTCCTTTTCCCACAATGTTTTCTACCCTATCAAAGAAAACTTGCACCATTTGAGCCACATTGAAATTGTCGTCTGCAAATGCTTTCAATTTGGTCCCGTCTAAAGTTTTGCCGTTTGGTAAAGAGATAAACTTTTGCAGTATTGACATACACTTTTGTAATGTGATGGAAAAGGTACCTTGAACAAACATATTCTGTGAATGTTGGCTTCATTCCTATACACACTTCTGGTTGTGGATTTAAGGATATGGTTGAACGGTTTTCTCTGTTTTCTGTTTGTTAACCCTTTACCAAACAATCCAGGGCTTTCATGACCCTTGGGAAGACGGCCTTGAAAACTTTGTAGGGAAAAAGAGAAAATACTGGCAGGGTTCATTCTAGAAATCAAATCTATGGAGCCAACTGGCCCCCTCATCAGAATTCTCATTATCAAATTAATACCTTACAAAAATGTGCGCCAGCTCGGCCCCAAGGTAAGATTTCTGATGCACCAAAGATGAAAAATATGCATCCATGGCGCAAAGGCACACTGTAGAGTGAACCCTGTGCAAGTAACCGGCATCGTCTCCTTTTTCCACAAATCTTTTTTGCCCTATCAAAGACAAATCAATTTATTTATTATAATCAATCTATCTGAGAAATCTGAGAAAATGCTGGTTATCGGCATTTTGTCCTTTTCCCACAATGTTTGTGAACCCCTCCTCCAGTCAGTATCATTTAAATTCAGAATTGTGTGATAAAGGGTTCAGGAAAATAAATAAAAATATCTACAGCATATGTCATTTTTTTTGTAGACAATAGGAGGAACTTTTGTTGCAGTGTGGTTGAAGAACTGTTTCACCTTCTACCAAACAACAAAATTTTCTCAGGATTCATCTATGCAATCTATATAGATTATTTAACTCTTTACCAAACGACAAAATTTTAGACTGGTCTGATTTGAAAGCACTTGCAGACGACAAAATAAATATGGCTCAAATGATTGGATTTATATCAGATAGACTAGAAAACATTGTGGGAAAAGGAGAAAATGCTGGTTACCAGCATTTTCACCTTTTCCACAAGGTTTTAAAAAGGCCTCTTTCTCAGAGTCGTTAAACTCGGGATTGTGTGGTAAACGGTTAAAAAACTATATCATACTGAGATAATTCTGAAGGGTTTTAAGCCTTTACCACATAATCCTGACTTTTATCCACCTTGAGAAAGAAGGCTTTTGAAAAGATTGTAGGAAAAGAAAAAAAAAATATAGATCTATTTTGTAACTTTTTGCTGGATGACAGAATAATGGACTTGTTCAAATTGAAAGCATTTGCAGACGACGTTTTAAATGTAAGTCAAGTAATGGTGTTTGTATTTGCAAAGGTAGAAAACATTGTGGAAAAGGGAGCAAATACTGGTTACCAGCATGTTCTCCTTTTCCTACAGTGTTTTAAAAGGCTTTGGTTTCCAGGGTCGTTAAAACATAAGATTGTTTGGTAAAGGATGAAAAAGATGTTTTTGATTTCTTGTGATGTATGACTGTTGTGTAACTTGAATAAGTTGGTGTGCATATATCTGAAAGTAGCCAGTTTTGGTATTGGCTTTGGAGGAAAAAGACTGAAATAGTATACTTTGTTTTAAAAAGAAAGATCTCATAATTTTAGTATGTACTTTTTTTTAAACTTTTCCTTTTTAAATCCTTTACTAAATGTCAATATTCTACACTTGTAATAATCAAATGCATGTGCAGACTGCAAATGTGACTTCAGAGGATAGAAATCTTCTTCAAAAATGTAGAAAACATCATGAGACAAGGAGAAAATGCTGGTTAGGAGCATTTTCTCCATTTCCCACAATGTTTTCAAAACATTTTTTTCACAGGGTAGTTAAAACAGGGGATTGTTTTCTAAGAGTTCAATTTCATTTTGTTAAATTTTATTTCTTTGTGCAAACATTACAGGAAAGAAGAGCAGCAAAGTCAGCTAGAAAGATATCCCCGTGTGGGTCCTCCAAGCAGTCAGTAGTCAAGGAAACAACCTCAACAGTGACCAGATTAAGTGGAACAAAATCATTTACA
This sequence comes from Tridacna gigas, assembly GCA_945859785.2. Taxonomy (NCBI): domain Eukaryota; kingdom Metazoa; phylum Mollusca; class Bivalvia; order Cardiida; family Cardiidae; genus Tridacna; species Tridacna gigas. Next base: position 29,308,786 of record OX244030.2, read on the forward strand.
GAGTCGGGCAAAAATGTACCTCCAGAGGTTGTGATAAATGTTCCATTGTCAAAACAGTCTGATAAGCCCAAGTCCTCCAAATTGTCATCAGCTTCTCCAGTGTCAGGTTCTTCCAAATCTAAATCATCCCCTAGTAATTATAAATCTCTTGGAAAATTAGGAACATTGAATAAACACAAGTCTTTATCCTCACAACATCTAGATAGGACATCAACAGCACTGAGCCAGTCAAACCAGGAAGCTAATAATGATCCCTCACCCAGGCATCAAACAACTAAAGATTTATTCCCCCATCCACCTGCTGGACGTCCTCCGTCACGAGGAAGCACCATGAGGCAGTCAGCATCTACTCCAGACCTCAGAAATATTGAGGTAAATGTGAAAACAGAGGACCTTAAAAAGCCTCTACCTTCAAGAAGTCTGTCACCTAAAGGTGGAAGACCTCAGACCCAAGATAAGGTAAAAGATAGTCCAAAACACAAAGATGTTGAAAGGAAAAGGGAGAATGATTCTGTTGGTAAATCATCAAAACCTAAGTTAGAAAAAACACAGAAGGAAACCATAAATAAGGAGTCAACTTATTCTAAGAAAGAAACTAAGATTGATGTAGATGTGAATAAAAGCAAACTTCTTGATAGTAGTAAACCTGCCAAAGATATTAAAACATTGCACAATCCATTAGAAACATTGGAGAAAGAATTAGTGAAACAGGAAGAAGCAGAGAGAAGTCAGACACAAAAGCACACAAAACTTGATTTGAGACAAGACTTAGATCCTATCCAGACTGCTGCAGCTGAACTTTTTCCTTATCCAATATCAGAAGAAGAGGCGTTAGCAACACTTGATTCACTGCAAGCAGATTTTGCTTCTCTGGAACAGATGGATTCATTACCTGATGATTATAATGGAATTCCTCTGACATCTAGCAAAGAAAAGCAGATCATTCATATGCTCACAAAACTTTCAAAGGCTCTCAATATAGAAGACACTTTGGCATCAACAACTGGTAGCAATGCAAGTCATGTTCAAAATAGAGAGCTTACGCAGGAACAGGGTGCTAGTGTAAGTTACCATAAAAGTGCAACTATTGGTGCTAATAAAGTTGAACAAGGTTCTGGTGAGCCTTCTGAACATGTTGATATGTATGATGATGGATCTGTGAATGTTACCAATGATAGTTCTGTGACAGGACATTCTTCAGGGTCAGGAATCAATACATCAGCCAGTAGCAGGGGTCGGATGAGTCCTACAGGCTCCTCCATTTTGAGTCCAGCTAGTTCAGTTGGTGCAAGTCGATCTAGAATGAGTCCAAAATCACTGAAAAATACTGTTCATTTCTCTTCATTTGTAACTGAAATAAGTACAAGTGCAAGTCAGTCTTATGAGGACAAAATTTCAATTCGCAAATTGGATATCACACCTAAAAATAGTGAAAATTTTGAAGAGGGTGAAAATCCAGAGTCAAAAAACGAGAATAGTTCCAGTTCTGGCTTGGGGCCTGGAACTTCACAAACAAGTGGGTCTTTACTCAACAAAGTGGCCCTCAGTCCAAGCATAGATTCTCCCTCAGGGTCCCCAGGAGATAATCATGGTCAGGGTTTTCCTTTAGATCAAAGTGGTGTATCTCAAGATGGTGAATTGAACACTTCTGATAAAGAAAACGAATTTACCCCTTCGCTCCAGAGTAGCTCAAATGATAGTTACCAAAATTCAAGATCGTCATCAAGAAATCCACAAGTTTTAAATGTTTATACAGCAAATATACCAGAAGGACCAATCGGTGAAAATCATCCTGCAGTTGTTAAAACAAGTATTAAATCAGACTTGTCTGAGAACAGTACATTGAAAGGAACTCAAGAAAAAGCACTTACTTATGAAAATTTAGCTAAGTACTCAAAGTTACTGGAATCTCAGACCTATTACCATGCAGATATTAGAGATTTAGATATCTATAGACATGGAACAAATAGTAGTACAAGTTCTATGCAGGAAGAAATTACAAGATCATACTTACTCCAGCAACAAAGGTCAGACAGAGATTTGCCAAATGGCAGATCTGTAGGGAACAAGCAAGAGATTAGCTCTAGTAGTTCCGATGGTGTTTCAGTTGTGTTACAACCAGTATTGCCTAATAACTTCCAAAATTCTTTGAATGAGAATAGATCTATGTTGGAGAATGAGGAAGAGATACGGAGCAATTTACAAAGGGTTTTGCTTGAAGATTCAGATGATGATTGTTCAGAAGGAGAGATTAGGGATGACAAACAAAAGGATATTGTGGATAATTATGCAGTCAGAAATGAACATTTCTCAGATAGAGAAGAAAAACTAAATGAAGAAGTATTGGAGACTGGAATTGATAATGATGTGGATGACTATAAAAAAGGTCATATTGAAATAGAAACTGATGATGACAAGGAAGTTGATACTGCCATTACAGAACTGATTAAAGATCAGACTGCAGAGGTACAGGTTGGTGAAAATGATGATGAAACCCAAAACAGAGTGGAGATCAAAGTCCAGGATGAGCATAAAGAGATTGAAGGAGCGGAGGAGGAAGAAGAAGAAGGAAAAGCAGAACATATCCAGAAGTATTTAATTCATGTCCATGAACAATCTATGCAACATGAGGATGATCCGGGAGACAGTGACACTGACGATGTTAAAGCTGATGGTAACTTTGACATTGCATCTTTGATTCAATCTTTTACATCCACTCTACAGTCCATGAATCATTTGTCACAGGAGGACTTGTTTCGAATACAAGCTGAGCAGTTTGAATTATTGCAGAAAAAATTGATCGAACAACAAAGAGCACAGCTTGAGGAGTTATTTGTGTCTCAAAGACGTGAACAGCTAGCTTTGGAAAAAGAGATAGAGGTATGTTGATTTTTGAAGATATATACTTGTTGTATCCATACTACACATACCTTGATATATCTGCTCCCAGTAACTTTTCCAAATGTATGGAAAAGTAAAACACATTGGTCTTTTTTGTCACAATATGTTGTTTTTGCAAGTGGAACATTTATTCATTTTTCGAATTCCAAATTTTATAAAAGGAAGAATGCAAAAGGTAGTGAATGGTCAAAGGCTCTGTTGAAAATAAAATCTTGTGCAAAGTTAACCCTTTACCACACAATCCCGACCTTTAACGACCCTGAAAATGAAGCCTTTTGAAAACATTTTGTGAAAAGGAGAAAATGCTGGTAACCAGCATTTTCTCCTTTTCCCACAATGTTTTCTACACTGTCAAAGACAGAAATCGTCATTTTACCTACATTTGGTTTGTTGTCTGCAAATGCTTTCAATTTGGACCAGTCTAAAATTTTGTCATCTGGTAAAGAGTTAAATGCAGTAAAACATGTAATATTTCTTAAAAGATGTTTGCTACATTAACTCATTACCGTACAATCCGGAGTTTTAATGAACCTGATGGAGAAGGCATTTGAGAACAATGTAGGAAACCAGCATTTTCTGCATTTCACACAATGTTTTCTGCCCTATGAAAGACACAAGTCATTATTAAAGCTACATTTGATTTGTCCTCTGCAATTGCTTTCAATTTGGTAGAGTCTAAAATTGAAATAGACTTACACAGGAGACATAAAGTGGACTTTTTGGGAAAGAAAATGTCTCCTTTTGCTGAAACAGAAAACATTGTAAGGCTTGCTTGTAACATGCAATTGCTTTTTTTTTCACTGCAGTGGCAAAGAAAATTGTATTTGCACAAATAACTTGTGCTTTTCCATTTGATTCAAGAAAAGCAGTTTTCTCTCCTTGGAATATTTGTTTTGTGTACCCCATTTCTTCACTTACAGATGATGTGTTTCTGCAATAACATGCACAGTAATGGTTTAATTCTCAATTTGTGGTCTGATCTTCGTTGTAGAACAGACTGTCACTAAAGGTGACTTGGTACACTTTTTGAATACTTTGAAAGAAAAGAGATATTGAAAACAAACTCATGGTATGAAGATCATTTTTCAAGGCAATACCAGTTTCTTATGAATAAGATTACAAAGCTCAATACATGGGCAGCAAAAGTGAGGGCAGAGCTTGCAACACAGATATGCCCATCGGCATAGTATGATAACAGGATATATGGATAGATAGATGGTATAAATGCTCTGATTCCAGCATACCTTGGGAAACATTTGTTCTTAACAGCCATATGAATGCAGTACTCATGGTTTGTGGGTTGTTGATGTTCCTGATTCTAGGAATACATACAACTTAACTCTTTACCAAACAACTTAATTTTAGACTGATCCAATTTCAAAGCATTTGCAGACAACAAAACAAATTGGGCTCAAAATTGAAATTCATTTTGGGAAGGGTAGAAAACTGTGGTAAAAGGAGAAAATGCTGGCTACTAGCATTTTCTCCTTTTCCCACATTGTTTTCTAAAGGCTTTTTTCTTCAGTGTCATTAGAAATTCTGATTTTGTGGTAAAGAGTTAAGATCTGAAATTCATTTGAACTTTTCAGAGCTATCAAACCACGATGCAAGGTTATGATAACATTGAGACAATTCCTCTCCCTGACACACAGCGAGCCCCTCTGATAGAATCTATTCCAAATGTCAGTACAGCATGGCAGTACGCAAACCAGGTATACAGAATTGTTTTATAGATGACCATTTGTTTTAGAATATTTACCAACTCCTGTGCAAGAGTTATTTTTAGTTTGGCTATTTTTGACAAAAACATTGAGGTATTGTCATAGCCTTGTTCGTCGTTTGCATTGTCATCATGCATTGACATTTTGTAATATCTCTGTTATTACTGCAAATATGTATTTCAAACATGGACAAGTTGTTCACTATCAAAAGGGGAACATATACAACAAGGGCAGGTAACCATCAAAGTATTTTTGATGCAGAATTCTCACTGAAAAGCACCTGCAGAAAAGCATTGGCACTTGAATGAGATGCTCTTGTTCTGTATAAGTACTGATGGTGACTCTTAACCCTTTACCACTTTCAATGACCCTAAGAAAGAAGCCTTTTGAAAACATTGTGAGAAAAGGAGAAAATGCTGGTAACCAGCAGAGGTAACCAGTATTTCCACCTTTTCCAACAATGTTTTCCACTCTTCCCCACACAAATTTCAGTTTCTAAGTCAAAATTATTTTGTTGTCTGCTAATGCTTTCAATTTGGACGAGTCTAAAATTTTGTCGTATGGTAAAGAATTAACTCTATACTAAATGACAGAATTACATACTTTTCATAGCTGAAAGAATTCACGGATGACAAATGATATTGGTTTCAAGTGATGGATTGTCTTTGAAAAGGTACAGAACACAATTATGAGCTACACTGTCTGTAAAAGCACATTGAGTTGTGCATAGCACCCTAAAGGTTAACTATCATTTCCTTGTTTCAGGTTCCAGTTCAGAACCCACATCCAAACCCAGCATTAAGTCCACCATTTCGTATACAGCCAGTGCCCACTGTGCCGTACCCGCAGAACATCAATACAAGTGTGATGAGTCACAACACAAGTTACAGCACAATTCCTTACAGTGATATACATACAACTGTGCCATTCCAACATGTACAAGGTCAAGAACATATCTTTCAAGGTCAGCAACTTGATCCTGATTACTCCAGGATGAGCTATGGTGTTGAACATGGTATAGTGCCTGCTCACAAAGCCAGTGTGCCTTCCATGGCTCAGAACAAAAAGACAGATAAAAATCCAGCAAAGGTAAAGAAAAGGTCAGCTAATCCAAAGACAGTTCAACCAAAAAATCCCTACATTTACCCAACCAGTCCTAGTCTCTGTCAGAACCCAGCAGAGAGAGATGACCAATCAGATGTGAGCAGTTTTGTTAAAGCCACACCCAGGCAGCTTGTGTTCTCCAATCAGTCAACTCCAGTTCCTGTGCCAAAAGTGTCGACTCGTCAACCTGTTATGCATTCTCCAGCCAAAAAACCAAGTCAGGCATGGGCTGTTGGAAAACCTTACATACCAGAGCTGGTAATATTTCTATAATTCTAATGTTTCAGTATGTTGACCTTGTGAAATATGGTGCAAGAGATTCACATTAAATCTAAAAGTGCTAAATACAGCTTTAGTTGCATTTATTGACTATGTAGATCATGAACAGACTGTACCAAACATGTAGTTTGATATCTTTGATCTACATTGTTTGCTACTTAATTACATACTATTGCCAAAGGACCTTGAAATAGTAATGTATTTTGCCTTTTTTTCCTATTTTGAAAAGTCTGTTGCAATAATTTACCCCTCTGAGGGTGAAAAACTGGTAATTCAGACAGATAATTCAGTGATGTTTTTATCCATGCATATACATTATTCTTATTTTTAAACAATTTTTATTCTAAGGGTTCTAAGTAAATTAACTCTATACTACACACACAAAAAAATTGAACTTAATCAAACTGAAAGCATTTGCAGACGAAAAAATTAAAGTAGCTCAAATGATGACTACTGTCTTTCATACGGTAAAAAAATTGTGAGAAAAGGAGAAAATCTTGGTTACCAGCATATTCTCCTTTTCTCACAATTTTTTCAAGAGCTGTTTTACTTGGGGTCATTTTAACTCGAGAATTTGTGGTAGAGGTCTAAAAGAAGTTTCTTTTTGATAGAAAAAAAAAAAAAGACTCAATTTCAAAGCTGGTTTGATGGTTATATCGCACAAAATAACAGAGAGCATTGATGCAAGATCAAACTGTAGATTCTTTACATTCTTATCTCAGTCTAAACTACCGTATTGCTTCGGTCATAAGTCGACCTCAGTCATAAGTCGAGGTAGTGTTTTGGAGGAATTTTGGAAGGATTTTGCTTGGGCTCGTTCATAAGTCAAGCTGTACTTTAAGCATTTACCCGAGTCCTGCCTAGCCATGAAAAAGAATTTGACGAAAACATACGACTATTATATTTACCGGGGGTGGAATTTTTTTCTTATTTTTTTCTAACCGATAATTACCGGTAGATTTTCTGCCAAGTCGGATAAGGCCTAATAAGGTTCAATTTAGAGTTTATAATCTTGCAATAAAAGAATAATGTTCAATTTATTAAAATCACAACCCTAAATCAAGCAGATCATTGAATAATGTTATGTGAATAGCGCCGCATTGTTTTGAAAAAAAAAGTTGAAAGTGTTTATTTCGTCACATGCATTTTTTGTACCCAACTGTTTTGTACCATCTTTTTATAGTTCCAAAGTCAAGGCATTTGCAGATGACAATATGTGACTCAAAAATTGACATTTGTGGTTCGCAAGGTAGAACACATTGTGGGAAAAGGAGAAAATGTACTATTTAACAGTAATTTTTATTTCTCTCACAAGGTTTTCAAAAGCCTTCTCCATGGGGTTCATTAGAACTTGGGATTGCGTTGTAAAGGGTTAAATAATCCAGATCGGAGATCTCACATGTAACCGTGTGCATTGGCTACCTTTGTAAGCATATAGTAGAAACACAAGTCAAAGGAACAAATAGCAGCAATCACAAACAGTTTCTTTTGTCAATCATTTTTATGACCAGTAGACTCCGCCCCCTCCAACATCTTCTCTCACAGTCTATTGGTCAATAACAGGTCTACTAAACTTATCAGAATGTGTCACTCAGAGAAGTACATTTGCATAAAACATCTGTTTGGGTATGACATAACAGGCCAATGTCTTGTAGCAACAGAGTTATAATGCCACTGTTTATTGTGCACGGTTACAACTCTTCTGCACGAAGAACTATATACCTAGTTACACACTGACTTCCACTCAACACATTCATGGTCATGCCTTTTTGCGTACATTTATGATTATTTCAAGAACACCTGGGCAGTTGTGTCACGTGTTTTGTAAAAAAATAACTCTGGCTATTTTCTGAAAAGATTAAGTTGTGGCCATCGTAGATCTAAAGAGAATGCATATAAATGTGTATCAGAGAAATGGATTACCCGTAAATAAACATAACAGCAAGGTTAAGAATTTAAAGGATCTGTACTTTTTATTCTTTCAGGACAACGCGTTTATGGTTTTAACCATTTCCCTCACGACTTTTCAGGCCCCTGTAGAAAGTGCGATTTTGACTTGCTTGTTGAATCATCGATAAATGTGGAAAGTGTTAACCCTTAGTGCGCCTTTCACAACTAGACAGTACTAGTTCCTTTTGCGTTAAGTATAGATCAAGATCAGTTTACACAGTTTGTTTAGTCTGATCCTATATCTACACTTTTTGGTTCGGACAGGCATTTTGAATAAGAAAAATCTTAATATTGAGATTATTTTGGTCTAATTTCAACAATGAAAATGACCACTAAATTGAATGCATCACTTATCAAAATGGCGGCCAGTTCATGATCGATTGTCTACATGATTTTTCCGTGGGCTCTCTCATAAGTCGAGGCACGTTTTTAGGCTGATTTTTTTAGGTGTTTTTTGTCGACTTATGGCCGAAGCAATACGGTATTTATACAACCTTTGGAGTCTAAAAGGTTATTATTTTTTACTTTTATTTGCTTGGCTGTTTTTTAAGGAAATGTCGAGGTTTTTTCATAGCCCTGTCTTGGGCCGCAGCGTTGTGCAAAAACTTTGACATTTTGTAGTATCGCTCTCATTACTGAAGATATTTACTTCAAACTCGGGACTACTCAGACCATTGACTCTCAAAAGGAGAACCAATACAATGAGGGCAGGTAACTATACAAAATATTTTTGACACAGTTATGCCCCTTCTTTGACTTAAAAGCAACTGCAGCCAAGCATTGACACCCACATGCACTGCTCTTGTTACAAATAAGTGCTAGAAAAATATATGTCAAACACAAAAGGCTGGACAAATGACAAAAGATGTCATTTATTTCAAGCAAAGTGGTTGTAAAGAAATGTAGATTTCATCAATCTTACTTTACGTTTTTTAGCGATACCTCAAGATAAAATGACATGTATGAATTTATGTAACTATAGGTATTTAACCCAAGAATGAAGCCTAAATTTGACAGTGTGTCTGCTGCTGTCAAGGGGTATCTTACCAGACGACTTCTTAAAACGCACAAAGTTCAGGAGATCATCAAAACAATCAATGTAAGTATTGCTTATTGACCTATACTTTTTTTTGTGTTTGTTATTTAGTCTTTCTCTTAACCCTTTACCACTCAATCCAAACTTTTAACGACCTTGAAGATGATGGCTTTTGAAAACATTGTGGGAGAAGGAGAAAATGCTGGTAACCAGCATATTCTGCTTTTCCCACAGTGTTTTCTAGTCTTCCCAAAACAAATTTTTATTTTTCAGTCAATTTATTTTTGTCAGCTGCAAATGCTTTCAGTTTGAAGAAGTCTACATTCTTGTAGTCTGGTAAAGGGTTAACTTGGTCTGATAGAAGCTGCATGATAAGAATATGACACCACATTTCAAAAACAACGCAATCTAATCCTTTACCACTCAATCAGGACTTTTAACAAACCTGAGAAAAAAAGCTTTTGAAAATATTGTAAGAAAATGCTGGTAATTTTAGCCCTGTCGAATTTGAAAGCATTTGCAGAAGACAAACTAAATTTTCCTCAGGACATGAAAATTTTTTCATATGGTAGAAAACATTGTGTGAAAGGGTAAAAATACTAATAACCGGCATTTTGTCGCTTTCCCACAATGTTTTCAAAAGCTGTCTTTCTCAGGATCTTTAAAACTCATGATGGTGTGGTAAAGGGTCAAAACCTATCCTTTTCTTTTTTTCAGGATACTAGAAACTTTGCATTCAGTTTTCAAGCTGAGACACCCATCAAACAAGGCACGTTTTCTAGAGAAGACAGAGGTTTGCTTGAAAGAATTGTTGCTCAGGTAATATTTGTTTCTTGACTGGATAACAAGATTTTAGACTTAATAACAAATACCAGATTGAAAGCATTTGCAGATGACTTCCTAAATAATTATGATTCTTTGTTTTTGATTGCATCAAAAATATGGTGGGAAATATCGATGATGCTTGTTACCACAATGTTTCATAAGCCATCGTCCTCATGTGTGTAAAGGTTTGGATCATTTTAGACTAGCAGGAATTCATAAACAGCTGTGCATTTGCCTTAACGATGTTTCACAACTACTTTCCAACTAATGGTGCCATCAAAAACACAAGAGTAAAGCATTTCAGATTGGTTTTAAAAGCATTTGCAGACAACAACTGTGGCTGAAACAGTAGTTGTCTTTGAAAGAGTAGAAAACATTTTGGAAAAAGGAAAAAAATGCTGGTAATTATTTTCTTATTTTCCTGAAATGTTTTTGCAAGGCCTCTTCCAAAGGTTTGTTAATACATGGGATAGTTTGGTGAAGGATAGATCATTTTGCAGCAGTTTTTAGAAAAATTATCACAAAAAGAGATTGAGAGCAACAGATTGCTTTTCCATAATGTTTTCAAAAGATTGTGGGAAAAGAAGAAAATGTTCGTAACAAGCCATTTTCTCTTTTACCCAAGATGTTTTCTAACCTCACTAAGACAACTTCCATCACTTGAGCTGTATGCTTTCAATATTACATTTTGTGGTTACAAGAATTATTGCCCCCTTGTTTTTTTTTCCTCCTTACATAGTTGGGGATATTTGCAGGTTAGTCTTATTGCTAGGTTATCTAGCAGTGCAAGGTTTCAATACCATTTGCAATATGTTTTTGCAGCTGCAGGCAGCATTATTGGACATTCATGAGATCTTTTTCCTAATTCCTGTCTCAGAGAGAATGGCCATCATTTCATCATCCAGACTGAAAGAACAAGATCAGTATCTTAGAGAATCTGTAAGTTATATTTTAACCCGAGACCAAACAATCCTGTATTTTAACTCTTTACCACATTACAGTATTGTATACTGGTCCAAATTGAGAGTTTTTTCAGACAGCACATTAAAAGTGGTTTAAATGATTAGATTTGTTTCTGAAAGGTTAGGAAACATTGTGGGGAGAGGAGAAAATACTGGTTAACAGCATTTTCTCCTTTTCCCACAATGTCTTCAAGTCTAATTTCCCAAGGTCGTTAAAACTGGGGATTGTGTGGTAAAAGATTAGCCGTTTACACACACAATCCAGTGTTTTGAAGACCCTGTGGAAGAAGGTCTTTGAAAACATTGTGGGAAGAGAAGAAAATGCTAGTAACCAGCATTTTCTTCTTTTCCCAAAATGTTTTCTGCCCTTTCAAGAATAAAACCATTATGTGAGCCAGATTTAGTTTGCACAGGTTTTGAATTTGAACAAGTGTAAAATTTTGCTGTTTGATAAATAGCTAACTTTTCTTGGCATGAAAATGGTTGTATACCATAGAATAAAATTGGTTTAAATAACAGTTTTTGACATGTACTTTATAGAATGTAAAAGAAAAAGAAAATTGTTTTGATTTAAGACGGAGCTGTATTTTATTCACAAAGACCAGGGTCCATATTCATTAACCATTCTAAAGAACATTTTTATCTTTTCTTTAAGATTTTCTAGATTTGAAAGTAGCACAACTTCTGATTGGCTAAACCAAATGGTTATGCCAATCAGTAGTTGTGTTACTTTGAAATTTAGACAATTCTGGAGAATAAGACTAAGAATGTCTTGAGAATGGTTTGTAAATACAGACCCAGACTTCAATATTTTCACTGAAGGCTTTATCACTCATAGAGGTATCATTTTGATTTTCTCTAAGTAAAATGATACCTCAGTCTTTGAGCAAAGCAAACATGTATACCGAGGGACAGTAAGTTTTGAAATTTTTACATGAACTCTTTACTAGATGATAAAATTGTAGACCAGTCCAAGCTGTAAAATAAAATCCAGTCAGTTACCCCCCCCCCCTTTTTTTTTTTTTTCTTCCATGATTTTAATTATTTTCACTAAGATTGTATTTACTGCTGTTGATTTTCAGAAAAGAAGTTCAGTTTCTGTATCACAATCTCAGCCCAGACTCAGTAAAGCTACATTAAAGGCTTTAGAGAGAAAGAAAAAGGCCCAGTATCCTTTCACTAAGTAGTTTAGATCAATACTTTCTAGATATGTGTGGTTAGGTTTGGAAACATTCTCATTAAATATTGATTAGGCTGAATACTTGGATACATGTGAAAGCATTTTATCAGAAAGAAAAATTGCTTGTTACATGCAATTTCTTCATATGCCACAATGTTTTTGAAATGTTGCATTCAGATGGTAATCCTTTAAATTGACACAAAGGTTTACATCTATTAAATTCTCTCCCACCTGGAGTCCAGATATTGCAAAAAATGGGTTGCTCTGTTCAGAATGTTTCATAAAATATCAGTGTAGAATGAAGATCAGATCATGTTCTATGTAGTTTGATCTTGATTGCAACTGTCCACAAAAGTATCTGAAAGGTGTGTTTGCTTCAAGTATAGTTAAAGTACATGTGATTATTTAAAGTTCACTCATGAATGTTAGGTATTTTGTAAGAAATCATTCACCCACCTACATGATTGTACCATGCTTGTTTTCTTCTATCATGCAGCTAAGTGAAACAAAAACAGTTTCCTTCAAACCATTGCTGTACACATTTGACTTTTCATACTCCTGCATATACTAATTAGCTCCACTGGCCAAAGGCCAGCGGGCTTATGTCATGGCCCGGTGTCCGTCGTGCGTCCGTCTGTCCGTGCATCCGTCCGTCCGTGCATTAACTTTTATTTCAAACATCTTCTTCTCTGAAACTACCCATCCAATTTTCATGAAACTTCACAGAAATGATCCTGCCATGGTCCTCTTCAGATTTTTTTGAAAGAATTTGATTCCTTCAAAAACTCTGGTTGCCATGGCAACAAAACTGAAAAATATTGGAAATCTTTAAAAATCTTCTTGTCTGAAACCGTAAGGCATAGGGCTACCAAATTTGGCATGTAGCTTTATGTAGTAGACCTCTATCAAGTTTCTTCAAATTATAGCCCTGGGGTCAAAATTGGCTCTGCCCCAGGGGTCACAAGTTTTACATAGGCTTATATAGAGAAAACTTTAAAAATCTTCCTGTACCTAGCCATAAGGCTTAGAGCTACCAAATTTTGCATGTAGCTATATCTAGTGGACCTCTACCAAGCAGGCCAAAATTTTAGCCCTGGGGTCAAAATTGGCCCCGCCACAGGGGTCACAAGTTTTACATGGGCTTACATAGTGACAACTTAAGAAATCTTCCTGGTTTTTTTTTTTTTTTTTTTTTTTTTTTTTTTTTTTTTTTTGAAATTAGCCTTGCATCAGGGGTCTTATGTTTTACAGAGGCTTCATATGGACAAAACTTGAAAATCACCTTATTTATAACCATACTGCGTAGACTTGTATTATTTTGACATGTGGCTTTATCTTGTGGACCTCTACCAGGGTTCAAGTAATTATAGCTTTGGGATCAAAAATGGCTTTGCCCTGTGGGTCTTAACTTTCACATGGGCTTTTACAGAGAAAACTTTGTAAGTCTTCATTTTGAAACCATTTGGCTCAGAATTGAAATGTTTAGTATTTATGGGTTATATTTATAAGCCAGTGGAGCGATACAGGGCCATCATGGCCCTCTTGTTTTTAAAAACATTGTGGGCTATTGAGCAATATCATGTGCTTGCAGTAAGTATGTCTTCTTTCTATATCTTTTGAAAATCATTTTTCTTATAAAATGGTTGTGCTTTATATGATATGTATAATATGTAATTTGTAATATTTGTTTATTTGTTTAAATTCAGTCTGTAATAGAATGGGTTAAGATGATAGTTTATCATAATTCCACCATTCTTCTCTCTTTTATTAAACCCATTTATTCTTCCATAAATCCTTTCATCCACTGCTTATTTTGTTTTTCGCCTTAATTTACATAAAGACTAGCAGAGGAGGCTGTGTTTGGTAGTGCCGAATTCCGTCCCAAGTCAGCACCTCCAAATACAAGTAGTCCTCACCCTTCCACCGATATCAGGTTTGTTATGTATTGTTTAGTCGTTATTGTCTCACAGTACAAAATATTTTACATTCATACCATTTTTCCTTCTGAAGTGCTCGGAAACGTAAGGTACAAACTATTTTATATTTATATCCTTTTTCCTTTTGAAGTGCTCAGAAACATAAGGTAATTTGAAGGTACATCAGTGAAACTTTTAGGGGCTACTTAACTCTTTACCAAACGACAAAATTTTAGACTGGTCAAAATTGAAAGCATTTGTAGACAACAAAATAAATGTAACCCGAAAATTGAAATTTGTTTTGGGAAGGGTAGAAAACATTGTGGGAAAAGGAGAAAATGCTGGTTACCAGCATTTTCTCCTTTGCCCACAATGTTTTCAAAAGGCTCCTTTCTTCGGGTCGTTAAAACTCAGGATTGTATGGTAAAGAGTTAACCCTGTACAAGACCATCTCATGTTTTTACCACGTTGAGGAAAGAGGCTTGTGAAAACACTACAGAAAGGAGGAACTATTGGTTCTACATTGATATCAACGCTTTCAAAGACAAATCCTATTGGATATGTCATCTGCAAATACTTTCATTGCTGACAAGTATTAAATTTTGATGTCAAAGTTACAACTAGGAGTTCTAAATTACAAATGTTTGGAATTTTAGTAGCAGGATTACAGAAAATTTGATACAATGTAAAATAGACAAACAGAAGTATTTATTAGGTCCTTTATGTCATACATGCATGATTGACTTCTTACAGAAAAAGGTGCAACAGTTGCATTGGTTGCTCACCTGAATGATCAGAATTTCTTATTCACTATTTTCCGATTCACTTATATTCCAAAGGGAATGATTTATACACACTTTTAAAATGTTTACTCTTTTTTCAATCTATCAGCAGTATTACAGTGACATTTTGGAGCTAAACGAAGTCAAAGCGCCAAAAACCATCAGAGTACTAAATGACATCATGTCGTGAATGACATCGTCATTTCAGTTTGTAAAAGATGGTGGTGTGAAAATTGTCACAAAATGTAGAAGGCATTATTTTCGTGTTAAATTTCTTGATAAAGGCATAAGCCGAAATATTGAAAAAAGAGTAAACATTTTAAAAGTGTGCTTTATTTTCCATATTTATATCAATTCCATTCTGATACTTTCTATCATTTCCTCCAGGAACAAATTGGCAGCATAAAACTATGAAATGATGCTCTAGGAAAGAGGGATTTGATGCATCTTTGTGATGCGTTATTCAAAGCAAATCATCACGTAATTATGCATCCATGAAAAAATCCATTTTGTCTAACAACTAGCAGAATCCTTGGGTAAAATGGTCTTTGCACATGTAGAAAATTTACCAAAAGCAAAAAGTTTTGGTCTGGGGCAGTGTGCACAGGCTTACCCTGGTTGATACTTTTTGCAGATGCTGATGCAATAAACCCCTTCTTCCAGATTGCAGCTCAAATACATGCTCCAATACACACATATGCTACATATACACAGTCAGATACTTTTTGATAATTTCATTTATTTCCATGCAAACATTCAAATCTTCTCATTTCTTTTGAAAGTGCAACAAACTTTTGGCAGTATTGTGACTTACCGTGTTATTATTTTTGTTTTTGTGGACACTGTTTGTATCATCATTACTTTCTTGGACATCCTGCAGCAGCCAAATTATGAACATGGATAGTAAACATAGAACATGTGAACAAATTGTGGCAAAATGTGATTATTGCTTAATGAGAGCATTTTCTGCTTATGTCGTAATGTTTTTCAAAAGTCTAAAAGATAACAGATGTGTATTCAAGGCAGTCAGGATGTTGTTTTATATGTTCTGAAAAACAGACAAGAAATTGTTCTGTATGTAAAGTTTATTGTTTTTTTATATTAGTGGACCACTAAGACGTCACTACCATTCTCTTTTTGTCAGGGCTTTACGACCACTACAAGGACAAATATCACCCATTCGACCAGACTCACAGGTGATAGTAAGGTGAGGATATTTATTTTTTCCTTGTCACCTGAGTTTCCATTTTGTATATCTTATTCCTTTACCACACAATCCTGACTTTTATCAAACTTAAGGAAGATTCAAAAAAATTGTGGGAAAAAGAGAAGATGCTGGTAACCAGCATTTTCTTCAATTCCCGCAATGTTTTCTAACCTTCCAAATAAATTTCAGTGTTTGAGTAACATTTATGTCTTCTGCAAGAACTTCCAACTTGAACAAGTCTAAAATTTTGTTGTTTGATAAAGAGTTAAAATCTGTGTTATGAAAGATTAATAGGACTCCTTTTGTAAGAGTACATAAATATAGACTCTAGGGATACTGTGGATTGATTTCTAAACTTGGAATGATGATGGCAGTAACTTTGTTTTCATTAATTTTCAACTTTTCTTTTTAGAGAGATAAAAGAGAAACCAAAGTCAGCAGGAGATAGAGCCAAGCAGAAAACTACAAGCAGTAATAAAGATACAAATAAAACAAAGAAATCATCAGGTAACTGTTGACAGTACATGTACCTGCATGTATTCAATTTAACCTTAACCAAAAACAAACTGTGTTTTAAGGATCCTGAGAACTGTTTGAAAACATTGTGGGGAAGAAAGAAATTGCTGGTGACCTCTTAACACAATGGTTTCTACCCTTTCAGAGACAAATTCCATTAAAAGTTGAGCCATAATTTTTTTGTCTTTGCCATCGCTTCCAATTTTGATAAGTCTGTGTAGACTTGTCTATATTGAAAACTTTTGCAGAAGACAAATGGCAATCAGTTGGTTAAGTTTGTCTTTGAAATGGTAAAAAATACTGTTGGCAAAGGAGACAGTGTTGGTTACCAGCATTTTCTCTTTTTCCCACAATATTTTGAAAAGCCTTCTTTCTTTGGGTCATTAAAACTCAGGATTGTTTGTGTAAAGGGTTAACAACCCTGAGCAAAATATGTTTTGGAAACATTGTGGGAATCAGTGTTGTCTCCTTTTCCCACATTGTTTTCTACATTTATCAAGAAAAGTTCCATCATTTGAGCCACATGTAATTTGTGGTCTATGAGTGCTTCTGATTTGGACAAGCCCAAAATTTTGTCATCTGGTCAAGTTTTAACACCATTCATGGAATTATGAGGCCAGTCCCTTTTTCTTGATAGTGGTAATAGGCAGGGCTAGTAAGCCAGGGGCAGTATATTTCAACTCCTTACCACACAATCCGGACTTTTAATGACCCTGAAGAAGAAAGCTTTTTGAAAGCATTGGGAAAAGGAGGAAATGCTGGTTACCAACATTTTCTTTTCCCACCATGTTTTCTACTCTAAGACAATTTTCTCCATTTGAGCAACACTAAAATTGTCGTCTGCAACTGCTTTCAATTTGGGCCAGTGTAACATTTTGTCGTTTGGTAAAGGGTTAAATAAGGCTCAGCCGAAACTCCATCAGAGGTTTGATGAAAGTTGGCTTAACATTTATTCCTCTCTCACCTTTGAACATAGCTGGCTACAAAT
This sequence comes from Tridacna gigas, assembly GCA_945859785.2. NCBI lineage: Eukaryota > Metazoa > Mollusca > Bivalvia > Cardiida > Cardiidae > Tridacna > Tridacna gigas. The sequence goes on from OX244030.2 coordinate 29,326,153, forward strand.
GAAAATGTAACAAAATGAAAACACTGGAACATATTTACTTATTTCACAATTTAGCAGTCTGACCATCATCAATAGTATTCATCTCTGATTAGAGATTGTTGGCTTTTTTATGTTTAAAAATCCAAAAGTTTCTTTTTTGGTGTTCATGAAATGGGTTATGCCCTGTTGAGAATTGAGTCCATTATGTTGGAGTGACCATGTGATATGAAGCTGATTGCTTCATATATGTAGTTTCCTTTGTCTTTTTGTTTACAAAAAGGTAATGGTAAAAGACTTCTACCTTACAACACTCAGTTATTATCTTACCTAAGATTTAAAAACAATTTTCGTACTCTTATTTTTTTTTTTCTGCTTCTTTCAATCAGGAACCAAATCAACAAAGTCAGCACCTGGTGTGTCACAGTCCAATAAACAACAGAAATCCACCACAGCTAATTCTAGATCAAAGAAAATGGATAAAGCATGGAGATGAGCCCTCATCACTAAACCATCCAGAGTTTTGACAACCCTGAGGAGAAAGACTTTTGAAAATATTGTTGGAAAAGGAGAAAATGCTAGTAACCAGCATTTTCTCCTTTTCCAGCAATGTTTTCTACCTTTACAAAAATATAGTTTTGAGTTACATGTATTTTGTTGTCTGAAATATGCTTTCAATTTGGACAAAATTGGAATTTGTTTTTGGAAAATATTACACATAGATGTTCTTTTAAGTTTTCTGGGGGTGATGTGATAACATGTTTTTTTTCAAATCATGCATATAATTTTTGAAATAGTTGTCTGTGATACTATATCATTTCTCGTTGCTTTTGACTATGGAGTTTCAGCAAAGCTGACAGTGTAGATTGTGATTGTTGCAATAAGGTTTAACAGAATTTTGCTGTACAGATCATTAACAAAACAGCAGTTATGGAAATGATTTGTGTTCATTGAAAAAGACATTTTCTGTCTTCTGCTCTTCGCTTGTGGTGTATCCGACCATCATGATATGGTTTGTAGTTCGAAAAACTGATGCTTAACTCATATAGGCACTTTACTATGCAACTACTTCAAGGCCTGTATTCACCAACCATTCTTAAGATCATTCTTAGTCTAAATCTCCAAGATTTTCTATATTTGAAAACATCACAACTTCTGATTGGCTAAACCATTTCTAAACCAAATGGTTTAGCCAGTCAGAAGTTGTGTTACATTAAAATTTAGACAATTCTGGAGAATAAGACCAAGAACATTCTTAAGAATGGTTAGTGAATATGGGCCCAGGAAGCATTTCAAAACATCACAGTAGATAGAGATTTTAATGGCACCAAGCAGTTTCTGTAACGGCCTCACAATTTTCTTTATTTCTGCCCACCATTCTCCTGCATCCTAAAGCTGACCACAAAAGTGAAATGTATTATGAAAAGTCAGGTTTTTCATATTATTGGTATTTTGGGGTCACATAGTCTAAAGTTTGAAGAATTCCTAAAGGTAATAGATTTTGTATACATAATGCTATTTGGCTTTGGGAATGTGTGAGTATCACATAGCATTAATCCCTAAATTGCCAAATAGATGAAGCAGGGATCTTAGTCTGACAGCTAAAAAGATAATAAATATTGAAATTTTAAATGTTGGATGAGACTGCATACTCTGTGCAGTCTAGCCTGGACCTATATTGTCCACACAGTTTTCTTAATTTATGCTTCACATTCATACTTTTTTAAACTTTTTTGTTAATGTGTGTTAACTATACTTGCTTTCTTTGTGTTCTGATGAAGTTGGTTTTTTGCCAGAAAATGGTGTGTTCATTGCTTGTTATGTTAGTTTCTTTCTTTGTTCTTTTTCTTGTTCTGCAGTCAAAGATTAAACCTTCTCCCACCACTTATTTTAGACTCACAAATGCAAAACATCTTCAGATGACAAGTTCAAAACTAATATAAATTAGCTGAATTTTTCTGATAGGATAGAAACCTTGTGGGAAAAGGAGAAAATGCTGGTTACTCCTTTTCTCACATTGTTTTCAAAAGGCTTCTTTCATAGGGTCGTTAAAACTCGGAATTGTGTGGTAAAGGGTTAATAAAACCAGTAACCCATGAGGGTCTGACAAGCTAAATACATGTATATGTATACTGGTCAGGAATCATGTAAGATATGTAGAGGAAAAAATCATTTTCAAATGGCTCAGGTTTCCAAGCTGATACTTTGAATTTCATCACACAAATGGTCTATGCATGTTGTGGCAATCACATTGGAATAAACAAGAATTATCTGAACTATTCAACTATCAATCAAGGGGATTGATGTCTGGAAGGAAGGGTCTTTTGAAAACATTGAAAAAGAGGAAAAAAATGTTTTCTATAACAGTTATCTCATTACCAAACTACCGGTACAAAATTTTAGCCAAATGACAAAATTTTAGACTTGTCCAAATGGAAAGCATTTGCAAAATGAATATGATTCAAGTATTGAAATTTGTTTTGGGAAGGGTAGAAAACATTGTGGCAGAAAAAGGGAAAATGCTGAATACCAGCATTTTCTCCTTTTCCCCACAATGTTTTCAAAAGCCATTTTTAGATGTGTGGTTAAAACTCTGAGATTGTGTGGTAAAGGGTTGTACCCTTTTAGTAAAGCCATATTTAGCTTGTCATCTGCAATTGCTTTCAATATGGACTAATCTAAAAGTTTGTAACCTGGTAAAGAGCTCAAAACATTTGCAAAAGCTTCTACTTTGATTGGCACTCTGTTTAGTAATGGCTTGACTGGACAGTCTTTGTATGAAAAGCTGATGTATTCAAACAATTTTTTCGTTAATAACTTTCAGTTACTTGTTTCATATTTCTATTTCACTTTTGTACCATAGGGTTGTATAAAATTCAAACTGATAATTATACCCCCGCAAAACAAATGTTTTCGAGGTAATACTGGAATCCGCCTGTCCGTCCGACCGTCCGTGTGTCTGTCTGTGTACAAAATACTACTAATTTTGTGTCGCAAACTCCTCCAGTTTTCTTTCAATTGTATTGAAACTTTGCACATACATTCATCATATATTGAAGGTTTGCAAGACGCAATTTTCAAGTGTCAACTCCTCCTGCTTCATGAATTATCTCCCCTTGAACTTGACACTTTTTTTTCTCTTAACATCCATCTCTGTATGAAATACTTGTAATTTTGTGTCACGAACTCCCACAAAAGGTTTTCTGCAATTGTTTTAAAACTTTGCACATACATTGATCATATATAGAAGGTTTTTAAAATGCAATTTAAAGTATTAACTCCTCCTGGTTGAACAATTATCTCCCCTTTGACTTAAACATCTTTTTATTTCAGTGTCTCTCAAACATTACAAAGTCAAGGATGATATTGTGTGCATTTGTATTGAGACTTTGAACATACATTGATCATATATTGCAGGTTTGCAAGACTCAAACTTCAAATGTCCTCCTGGCCAATGATTGTGTTTTTGTAAACACTTGTGACAAATATTTTGTTCCTTTTGAGTATTCTGTTACATTATAAGCTCTAATTTGAAAAATCATGAAGAATTTGTCAATTACAGGGGTCATGTTTTATGAAAAGGGAGCCTTATGCATCCATTCTAAAACTCCTTCACATGCAAGTTTATATATAATTATGAACATAGACACCATTATCTGTTCCTTACCAACATTTTTAATTAAATGAGTACATTCCTGAAAAAAAACATTGGTCAATTACAGCTCTTGTGGGGGTATTAAGTCACATCCTGTGACAAGTTCTAGTTTTTCTTATATTCTGCTGATTATTTCAAGTGGAAATGATCCAGTATTAATGAAGATATATATCTCCCACCCACCCACACGTTTTTTTTATTAAGCTAGGTATCTAATCCAGTACAGGATAGTGTATTTTAAGTTTTTGCTAATCTAGCTAACCTAATGGGGAATTAAACTAAAGGTTTGATTGTATCTCATGCTTTTAGGTAGTTTATCAGAAAATAATGGTGGATTGTGGTTTGACAATTTCACTGTTTCAACCAGTGAATTTACTGATAAACTCACCGATATGGAAATACCAAGAGCTCCCTTGTACCTTGCAAGTACGTACAATAAATGGGTTAGAGGTATGAAATGAATAGAATATTTGTTGTTTTCTATGAAAGATTGAACTTTGTCTCATCTGGTAAAGATCATATGGTAATATTTTCACTCGTGGCTGCACCATTCTTTAAAAAATTACCAATGATGTTCACTCAATGAAATAAATTTTGATCTTTCACCGTAAAATAAAAACAAGTATCCTCTATGTATAATCATTTACTCTACATGCTTACATGCTATTTATTGAAATTTATTTGCAAACACATCTGGAATAACATGAAAAAGAAAGTACAAATGACAAAGGCAAGATTCCTACAAGAAAGCATTGTAATAAATGCATCAGTAACTTACCTAGAGATTTTTTTCTCCATCTGTCACAATGTCTCCATTTCTTGGTTACTGAAGTTACTGTTATATTACATGGAGATAAATGTTTGATTTTGAAGAAATTATACAATTGATAGATTTGAAATGTTTGAGACATTCAGTGTTTAACTCTTTACTTACCACACAATCCCAAGTTTTGAAAGAAGTTTTGAAAGAGAAAGCCTTTGAAAACAATGTGGGAAAAGGAGAAAATGCTGGTAACCAGCATTTTCTCCATTCCCCACAATGTTTTCTCCCTTATCAAAGACAGTAAAAATCATTTGAGCTACACTGAACTTGCCATCTGGAAAAAATGCTTCCAGTTTGGTCCAGTGAAGAAGTTTGTCATCTGGTAAAGAGTTATAAAACCCTGGTATCACTGAATTTTGTAGTTGAAATGGTAGAAAACGTTTTGGAAAAAGGAGAAAATGCTGGTTTTCTGTGTTTTCTTCTTTTCCCACTGTGTTTTCAGAAAACATCTTTCCCAGGTAAGTGTTTGGTAAAGGGTTAAGCTGAGGACCTCTCGTTAAAGTTGATTTGAAATAAACTTTGCTAAGCCATATCAAGTATTTTCGTTTCCTTATGTAAACCTGTTTGTTCTGTAAAGCTTGTATCCTTATTATTGTGGGTCAAAAGTGTTTAACTCTTTACCAAACAACAAAATTTTAGACTGGTCCAAATTGAAAGCAGTTGCAGACGACAAAATAAATGTGATTGAAAAATTGAAATTTGTTTTGGGAAGGGTAGAAAACATGGGAAAAGGAGAAAATGCTGGTAACCAGCATTTTCTCCTTTTCTCACAATGTTTCAAAAGGCTTCTCCCTCAGAGTCGTTAAAAGTCGGGATTGTGTGGTAAAGAGTCAAACATGTCATCACATTCCCCTGTATCAAAAGAATTTTCTTTGGACTGCTTGTCATTGTAATGAGAAAGGAGAACATTGCCTCTGAGGCCATGAGGTTAGTGTATTAGCCTTCAGGGTAGAAAGTTGTGGGTGTAAACCTCAGCTTTGGATTACCAAAAGCAATGAAAAACTGGTAGTGATTATTTCCCTCTGCAGTGATCAAGGCTTCATGATAGAGTGTTACGACAAGTCTGCCAATACCATGATGATGTACCTAATGAATCACTGGTTCAAAATATTTCTCTCTAACCCTTTAATACACAATCCTCAGTTTTAACTTCTCGTAGAAAAAAAGCTTATGAAAACATTGTAGGAAAAGGAGAAAATGCTGGTAACCAGCATTTTCTCCTTTTCCAACAATGTTTTCCACCCTTCCAAAGGCAAACCACATCCATATGAATAAGATTAAATTTCTTGTCTGCAAATGCTTTCAATTTGGAAAAGTCTAAAATTTTGTTGTTTGGTAAAGATTTAACCCAAACAACCCAGTGCTTTTACTATGATCTTGAAGAGGAAGGCAGGAGAAAATACTGGCAAGGAGCATTTTCATTTTTTCCTGCAAGGAAGTCCTGGTTTAATAAGTGGTAAAGGTTTTGGTTTGTAACCTGGATGCCCCACGTTGGATCCTCACTTGAAGCTCTTGGTTTTTTTGCAAGTGTCCCTGGCCAAGACACTTTAGAGCTCCAGTCTAGTACTTGTGAAACTCGGGACTTAAATGAATGTGTGAGCTGTCACTTTGGTATTACTAACATTGCATTGTAATCAGCATAAAACATGAATCATTCAATCCTTTTCCCACAAAATTTTCACCCCTTTCAAAGAAAAATCTCATATAAGCCACATACATTCTGTCATCTGTGAATGCTTTACATGTGGGCAAGTCTAAAATTTTGTCATGTGGTCAAAGTTAAAAGCATGGAATGAAAACACTGTGGCAGTGTTACAGTACAAGCATGTGTCTACTTTTATGCATGGTTTATAATATGCAAATGAGTTAAACTAGTGCAGTACTGGAGTATTTTGAAGTAGATATAATCTCAGAATAGAACATCTCCAATGATTCCTAGCTTGGGCATTGATTTTGTTTTCCTACCAGGTAGAGGTAAACTGATGAGAAACCTAACGGTAGCTTCAAGAGTAACAGTGCTTTACACTGGGCACATGAAAGAACCATGGGGTTCAATTCAAAGAAAAGCTGGGGTGTTGCACCCAGACTTACTTAAATGACAATGAACCTAGAGAGACATTATTTCCATCAGTCCACACAAAAATATGCCTAGAGCATTGCAAAACCTGAAGCCTGAAATTCTGTCATCAATCAGCTCTTAGAAAATGTTGGATGCCTCAGTCTAGAGTCTGCATTCAGTGCTTTGGCCATGTAATAGTCATATAATTATGGCTGATTAAGTCTTTAGCTATGAACTTGTGAACTTTAGCGACTAAAATAGTCATTATCAAACAACAAGATATTGTACATGTCCAAATTCAAAGAATTTGCAGATGACAAATTGAATATAGCTCACATTGTGGAAACTGTCTTTCAACGGGTAGAAAATATGGTAAAAGAAGAAAAATGCTGGTTCCCAGCATTTTCTCCTATTCCCACAATGTTTCCAAAAGCCATCTTCCCCAAGATTGTTAAACTCTGACCTGTATGGTAAAGAGATAACTAATGTTTTCAGAAGCCACTTTCTACTATAACATTTAAGTGAGAAATGATTTTAGGTCTTTGGTATACCAAACAACAAAATTTAAGACTGGTCCTAATTGAGAACATTTGCAGACAACATTAAATGTGGCTCAAATAATGGAATATGTGTAACAGAGTAGAAAACATTGTTAGAAAAGGAGAAAATGCTGATTACCAGCATTTTCTCCTTTTCCCACAATGTTTCAAAAGTTTAATTTTTCAGGGTCATTAAATCTAAGAATTGTGTGGTAAAGATTTTCCATATGTCACTATGTTAGAATGGGGTACATGTAGGTGTCCCATCACACAATGAAAAAAAAGAAGACCAGTCACTTTTAAAACATCTATTTGTAGAACATCTTTTATTGGAATAGACAAAAGTTAACATCTAGAAACAATACTAGAATAGACAAAAGACAATACCTGTAAAATGACATATTTTATTGAAATAGACAGATGACGGCATTTTGAAAAAGGCAAGTACAAAATAAAATTACTACAACACATAAAATCATTAAACAAAAAACTTAACAACTTAACCTGCTATGCTAAGAAAGGCTTTATGAGGATTTTAAAGATATGGATTATGGTACATGTAACAACAAAAAGCAACAACACAGAAAAACATAAACTTCTTGATTATATAATCTAAAGCTAAATCTGATAAAATGTAATAAAGAACACTGCAGGTCATGTAGAGGAATAATATAAAATATACCCATTACTATTGAACAGAGTCATGTCAGTTAACTTAACCTTTTATTGAACAATCTGTTGTTTTACAACATTGAGGGTGAAGTATATACAAAAATACATGGTGGGAAAATGAGAAAATACTGGTAATCAGTATTTTCTTCTATTCCAGCAATGTTTTTTGCCTTTTGAGACAAGTTACATCATTTGAGTAAAAATGAATTTGTCATCTGCAAATGAACCATGCTCCGTGAAAAGGGGGTTTAATGCATCTGCAAAAAGTATCGACCCTGGTCACCTGTGCAGTCCGTTCAGGCTGACCTGGGCTGAAACTTTTTGCTTTTGGTCAATTTTCTGCTTGTCAAAGGACCAATCTACCTCATAATTAGGTTAGTTGTTAGACAAAATGGATCATATGGATCCACAATTATATATTGACATGCTTGGTACCTACCCTCGTTAACCCAGGTGTGAAGTACTACCATTCATCACCCCTGGGACATTCAAATGCAAAACTGTCGTTTCTATGAATATTCATAAGATTGCGAATTACACCTAATAGCCAATCGAATTGTTGATGACATAATGATACTCTCTTGTAGTGGAGGATAATCACATATTTCTTCTGTTACTTCGAATAAACCGGGTAAAACCCACATATTATCAACGAATATGGCAGCCGCTGGTGGGCCTTCCTTCTGTGCTATTTACCTTACGACAATCCAGGGCAGACATTACAAATCCTCGTATACAAAGGCAAATATTCAGAAAATATTCAGAAATACAGCGTGCTGTTGCAGTTCGTAGGGGCATGTAACAGGGGTGATGTCATTCTCGTTTACCCAGTTCAGATGTATTCCATAAACTACATTCATCAATTTGATTGGCTGTAGACGAGGTAAAAATAGAAATGATGGCATATGGTTGATAAAAAAAGATTTTCTCACTGAAAAACTGAGATTACCAATCAAAATGCCTCATGAATAATTCATGAGAACAAGAAAACATACACGAGATAACCCAGAGGCGATGAATGTACTTTACAGAATACATTGGAACTGGGTCAACGAGGATGCTTGGTACCTAGGATCACAAAGATGCATTAAGCCCCCTTTTGCCAGAGCATTGCTCAAATGTTTCTAACTTGGATGAATCTTAAAGTGTATCGACCAGTAAAGAGTTAAAAAATAGTATTACATTTGTACTTCTGTAGAATTTTCATAACATAAAACATTAGTCAGCAGTGTAATAAACACAACTAAATTTTGATAACAAACTAATATATCATTTTGCAGGGCACTTGTAAGTATGTATTGTCCGACGAAAAAGGAGATATCTTTCCCCAAAAAGTACCTCTAAAATAGCAAAATCTTGGTTTTTACTATCCACTTGAGAGTTTCCTTTCACTTATTTATCAGGATAATGGTTAACTACTGGCTCCGTATTCACTAACCATTCTTAAGAATATTCTTAGTCTTATTCTCCAAGATTTTCTACATTTGAAAGTAACACAACTCCTGATTGGCTAAACCAAATGGTTTAGCCAATCAGGAGTTGTGTTACTTTCAAATGTAGAAAATTCTGGAGAACAAGACAAAGAGCGTTCTTAAGAATGGTTGGTGAATACAGACCCTGAAGTGATTAACTACTTGAAAATATTTTGAGTACTGTCGGAAATTGTTTGATAACTCTAAAAATACATGTCGTACTGATATGAATTTTTGGCCATATGTCTAAAAATGTTATGTCATGCAATAAACCAAATAATTAAACAAACAAACACTCATTCTAGTGCATAAAACATTTACATTTCTTTTTCTGTTAAGTATAAAGTCAATCTTTTTTGACGGCTGAAAATGTAACCTACTGAAACTCAGATTATTTTTTACAGGCTAAATAAGCAGGCAACAACCAGGGTCCGTATTCACCAACCATTTGGTATAGCCAATCAGGAGTTGTGTTACTTTCAAATGTAGAAAATTCTGGAGATCAAGACAAAGAACATTCTTGAGAATGGTGAATACGGACCCTGGATGTTACAGAAAAATATCACTCAAAAAGGCATAAAATGTCTTACGAAAAATAAGTCAAGCTGGTCAACTGAGTGTTCAAGACAAATAAAAATAAATTTTGAGAATTTGTAAATGTACCCATAGGCAAGTCTAGATTGTCTGTAACTATTAGTCATCAAAAAAGAATAAACTACTTGTATGTAAGACACATTCTAATATCAAGCAGAGCAAAAGAGAATGGTTGTGTGACGGCTGCAGAACTCACAGTTAATAGAACAACAGAAACAAAACAATCAGTTTAACCCTATAATACATAGTCACAAGTTTTATGGACCCTGAGGAAGAAGGCATTTAAAACAATGTGGGAAAGAGGAGAAAATGCTTTTAAACAGCATTTTCTCCTTTTCCCAAAATGTTTTCTTACTTATTATAACCAATACTACCATTTGGGCCACATTCAATTGTCATATGCAAAAACTTTCACAATGGAGAAGTCTGGTTACCAACATTTTCTCCTTTTCCAACACTGTTGGTTGTTAAAACTCAGGATTGTGTGGTAAAGGGTTAATGCAAATTCAATAAAATGTTAAAGAAGGGATGTATAATCAATACATGTACATTGTTTTCTTTAAGCAGTGGGTTTTTAAACCAGGTGGTCTCTATGACAGGTTTGACTTTATTTGGATATTAAAAGAATGTCTCCTCTTTATACAGCAGCAGTTCCGATTGTTCTTGTGAGCTATCGGAACTGCTATTCCACTGTTTACTTAACAGATACCTGTACAGGCCAATACTTTGAAGTAATGGATACATTTGACTTATTGGATGTTGAAAGAGAAAAAAGATAGGAGAAAGATTAATCTTTGCCAAATTACTTAAGTGTTTTCACCACCCAAAGAAAAATGGCTTTAGAAAAAATTGTAGGAGAGGAGGAAATGCTGGTAATCAGAATTTTTTTCTCTTCCCACAATGCTTTCTATCCTTTTAAGTTACAAATCTCATCAATTAAGCCACCTAAGATTTGTCATCTGAAAACGCTTTCAATAAGAAAGGATCTAAACATTGTTCTCTTGTACAGAGTCAAGCACACATATCCAAACTGAATTATGACATTTACACAAATAGACAATAATGGCTACTACGTCTTAAAGCCATAACAACAGTGGATCAAGAAATCCATACAGAAGTTTAACAATGACTACAATAGCACCTATTAAGCACTGAATGAAAAAATTGTTTTAATTTTGTTGATTAACCCTCTACCAAAAGGCAAAATTCTAGACTAGACCAAATTGAAAGCATTTACAGACAACAGATTAAATATAGTTCAAAGGATGATTTCTCTCTTTGACAGGACAGGAAACATAGTGGATTTAGGAGAAAATGCTGATAATTAGCATTTTCTCCTTTTTCACCGTTGTTTTCAGAAGGCTTCTTTCATAGGGTCTTTAAACACGGGATTGTTTGGTAAAGAGTTAAATTCCAGCATGAACTTTAAGTGTTCTATATCACTTTGATCTACATATTACATGCAGTTTAGTCATTTGCCAAATTTGGTTAGTATAGAGATAAAAGGCAAATAATGTGGATACATACTGACATATGATGAAAATATGCTGACACTGGGAAAATTGCTCATAATGAACTATTTCTTCATAAGAAGCACTGTTTTCACCAGTCACAAAATATAGGAATGTCAAGATGATGAATTAGACAACGAAATAAATGCTCTGCCCTAAACTGAATTAAAGCCATTCTGCAGGAGCGGGGTCACTTCGCTGTGACATTGATCTCAACAAAGACTTCTTTCTCTCCACATCTTCAGTTTCAATCGTGTCTGCTTCATCCATCTGCATTTTTGCAAACTCCAAGAAAACCTAAAAACAAAAGAAAAAATAAATCGCAATTAAATGGTCATACCAATATAGATTTTCAATAACCCTTTACCATACAATCCCGTGTTTGTATAACCTGAGAGAGAAAGCTTCTGGTAACCTGTTTAAAAATGAAGAAATTGCTGGCAACAAGCATTTTGCTTTGTCACAAAAATTTTTACCTTTTCACAGACAAATTCCATCATCTGAACTGAATTCAACCTTTGTCACCTAAACATGCTGTCAATTATTTGGACTAGTGTAAAATTTTGTAGTCTGATAAAGAGGTAATGAAATGACCTTAACCCTTTACCACACGACAAAATTTTGGACCCATCCAGATTCAAAGCATTTGCAGACAACAATTTCATTGTGGCTCAAATTATATGATTTTTCTCTGATAGTGTAGAAAACGTGGGAAAAGCAGAAAATGCTGGTTACCAGCATTTCTCATTTTCCCACAATATTTTCGAAAGGCTTCTTCCTCAAGGTCATTTAAAGTCGGCATTGGGTGGTAAAGGGTTTATGCAAAAATGCATATGTCAAACCTGAAAAATGAGCTCATGCATCTACTGTCTAGAACAGTGTTTACACAATGTTCCACATCCAAATCACTTTGTACAGTTCAAGAACTCAAGTCTTTTACCCTTACAAGTACAACACTATGAAAATATTCCTTGCCTGAGAATATGCCATCATCAATATCACTTTGTACAATTAAAGTTTTTTACCCCTACAAGTACTAAACTATGAAAATGAATCGTGGCACAGAACAGCAAATTTGTTGCCCTGTGTCTTAAGACAGGCCTTTGAAGCTCCATTGGTCTGTTACAGAACACTAACATTTTTCTTGGTTGATCGTCGAATACTTGCAAATTGGTGCATTGCCTGTATATCAGGGAATACTCAAATTTTCATTTACATTGTTACTATAAATAGCACATTGGTGACTGCCTCTATGTTGTATACAATATAGAGGCAGTTGCCAATGTGCTATTTATAGTAATGGTGTCCGATAAGGAAAATTTTGTTGTCCAGTAATAGACCAATGGAGTTTCAGTGGCCTATTGTCTTAACCATAGGATCCCGAGGAATGCGTTTATGTAAAAAGAAATCATTATTTCAACACTGTGCAAAACTTTCATTACAATGAATATGAAAGAAAAGACATGACTAACTCTTTACCATACTACAACATTTAAGACTTAGAAAGGGCAGAAAATAGGGAGGGAAAAGGGGGAAGATGCTAGGTACCAGCATTTTCTCTTTTTCTCACAATGTTTTCAAAGGCTTTCTTTCCTAGGGTCAAATCTGGAACTTTTTGGTAAAGAGTTAAATAATACAAGAAGAATTTGATGGTCTTGTACTGCTTCACTCACTAATCTGAGTGGGAAAAAGACCTACTAACAGATCTATGCCATTTTTTGCAGGTTAACTCTTTACCACACAATCCTGAGTTTTAACGATCCTAACATGGAAGGTTTTTGAAAACATAGTGGGAAAAGGAGAAAATGCTGGTAACCAGCATTTTCTCCTTTTCCCACTATGTGTTCTACCCCATCTAAAACAAATTCCATCATTTGAGCCACACTGAAATTGTCATCTGCAAATGCTTTCAATCTGGACCAGTCTGAAATTTTGTCGTTTGGTAAAGAGTTAAGAAACTATTACAGAATCTGAAAGAAGGACCAATGAGGTAACATACTGATGAAGTCAATAACCATGTCTTACTGGCAAGACATTTTTAAAGGATGGACAATAGGTCATACATAGAAAATAAGCAACAGGAACATTGCTCATGTCTTCACACAGGGATGCCTGATCGCTAGACACTTGGCCATGACATACATTATGTGACCTTCACTGACCTTCACTGATTCAATTAAAGGGAAAATTTGTTAAATTGCACATACTTGTTCCAGAGTAGACTGACTGAAACTATATTCTGCAATATCTAATGTTGATTTTCCTTCCTCCAATGCAGAGAACACTTTAGCAAGGGAGGTAACATTTGACTTTGGCACTTTGTACTGTACTCTTTCACTGAACTGTTCCATGGTGGAGGCATCTGGGAATAGTTCCAAAACAAATGTTTTCAGTCGATCCATCTTCTGTGCTAAAATGGAGGAGTCTTCTTCTTGCTTTATTTTGAGCTCCAACAAATATCCACTTCCATATTTGTTCTTCAAATGTTGACTAGATCCGATACACCTTTAAAGAAATAAAAAGAGCAAATTAAGCTTTAACTGATACAAATGAAAGGTTTTATTTGCACAAAATATCTGTAGTTTTGACCAAGAAGATGTATCAAATTATTTCAAATGATGCAAATTCAGTTCAGGAGGTTAAGGGTTAATTCAAAGCACAAACTAGAATCATTTGAGCCCAAATCAACCTTTTACTACACCATCCAGAGTTTTAACGACCCCGAGGAAGAAGGATTTTGAAAACATTGTGGAAAAAGGAAAAAATGCTGGAAACCAGCATGTTATCCTTTTCCAACAATGTTTTCTACTCTTCTAGATACAAATCACATCGTTTGAACTACATTTTATCTGTAATCTGCAAATCCTTTCAATATGGGTGAGTCCAAAATTTTGTCATGTGGTATAGGGTAAACTCATTACAAACACAAGAACATAATCAGATTTGGCCAAATCCAAGGCATTTACAGGCAACAGATCAAATGTGGCTGACAAGTTTAGATTTGTATTTGAAAGGTAAGAAAACACTATGGAAAAAGAGAAAACAAGAGGGCCATGATGGCCCTGGATGCTCACCTGAGTCAATAGGCGAAATTCACTCAATGTGCACACTTCAATTTCTGACCAATTGTCAGGTCAATTGAGCTTAAAATGTGGCCTCTAGAGCATCCACAAGGAATTTCCGTAAGTTGACCTAGTGACCTAATTTATCACCCTACATGACCCAATTTAGAACTCATCAAAAAATTTATCAAGACAAACATTCTGAACAGTTTTCAAGTTAATTGAGCAATAAATGTGGCCTCTAAAGTGCCCACAAAGTGTTTCTTAAATTTGACCCAGGAACCTAGTTTATGACCGCAGCTGACCCAATTTCAAACTCGCCCAATATTTCATCAAGACAAACATTCTGACCAACTTTCAAGTCAATTGAGCAAGAAATGTGACCTCTAGAGTGCCCTAAAGGTATTTCTTTAATTAGACCTACTGACCTAGATTATGAGCCCAGGTGACCAACTTTAAAGTCATCCTAGATTTCATCAAGACAAACATTTTGACCAATTTTCAAATCAATTGAACAATAAATGTGGCCTCTAGAGTGCACACAAGGTATTTCTTTAATTTGACCTAGTGACCTAATTTAAGACCCCACATGACCCAAATTCGGACTCATGTGAGATTTTATCAAGACAAACATTCTGACCATTTTTCAAGTCAATTGAGCCAAAAAAGTGGCCTCTAGAGTGCCCACAAGGTATTACTTTAATTTGAACTAGTGACCTAGTTTATGATCCCAGGTGACCCAAATCCAAACTCATCTAAGATTTTATCGAGACAAACATTCTGACCAAATTTCAGGTCATTTGAGCAATGAATGTGGCCTCTAGAGTGCCCACAAGGTATTTCTTTAATCTGACCTAGTGACCTAGTTTATGACCCCAGGTGACCCAATTTCGAACTGACTGAACATGTTGTGCTCAGGTGCGCTAACAAACTTAGAACAGGTTCACTACATACCAAATAACAAAGCTCTATGCCTCCAAGGTTTAGAAAAGAAGAATTTTAAAGTTTTCCTTCTTTGTTCCTATGTTAGAACTTGTGACCCCCGGGGCAGGGCCAGTTTTGATCCCAGGGGCATCATATGAACAAACTTGGTAGAGGTCCACTAGGAAATGCTACATACCAAATATCAAAGCTCTACGCCTTCCAGTTTCAGAGAAGAAAAATTCTAAAGTTTTCCTTCTTTGTTCCTATGTTAGAACTTGTGACCCCCGGGGCGGGGCCTGTTTTGACACGAGGGGGATCATATGAACAAACTTGGTAGAGGTCCACTAGGAGATGCTACATACCAAATATCAAAGCTCTACACCTTCGAGTTTCAGAGAAGAAGAATTTTAAAGTTTTCCCTCTTTGTTCCTATGTTAGAACTTGTGAACCCCTGGGCAGGGCTAGTTTTGACCCTAGGGGCATCATATGAACACACTTGGTAGAGGTCCACTAGGAGATGCTAGGTGCCAAATATCAAAGCTCTACGCCTTCCAGTTTCAGAGAAGAAGAATTTTAAAGTTTTCCTTCTTTGTTCCTATGTTCGAACTTGTGACCCCTGGGGCGGGGCTAGTTTTGACCCCAGGGGAATCATATGAACAAACTTGGTAGAGGTCCACTAGGAGATGCTAGATGCCAAATATCAAAGCTTCACGCCTTCCAGTTTCAGAGTAGAAGAATTTTAAAGTTTTCCTTCTTTGTTTCTATGTTCCAACTTGTGACCCCCGGGGCGGGGCTAGTTTTGACCCCAGGGGCATCATATGAATAAACTTGGTAGAGGTCCACTAGGAGATGCATCATACCAAATATCAAAGCTCTACGCCTTCTAGAATCAGAGAAGAAGATTTTTAAAGGTTTCCTTCTTTGTTCCTATGTTCAAAACTTGTGACCCCCGAGGCGGGGCCAGTTTTGAGCCCAGGGGCATCATATGAACAGAATTGGTAGAGGTCCACTAGGAGATGCTAGATGCCAAATATCAAAGCTCCACGCCTTCCAGTTTCAGAGAAGAAGAATTTTAAATTTGAACTAGTGACCTAGTTTATGATCCCAGGTGACCCAAATCCAAACTCATCTAAGATTTTATCAAGACAAACATTCTGACCAAATTTCAGGTCATTTGAGCAATGAATGTGGCCTCTAGAGTGCCCACAAGGTATTTCTTTAATTTGACCTAGTGACCTAGTTTATGACCCCAGGTGACCCAATTTCGAACTGAATGAACATGTTGTGCTCAGGTGGGCTAACAAACTTACAACAGGTTCACTACATACCAAATAACAAAGCTCTATGCCTTTAAGGTTTAGAAAAGAAGAATTTTAAAGTTTTCCTTCTTTGTTCCTATGTTAAAAGTTGTGACCCCCGGGGCAGGGCCAGTTTTGATCCCAGGGGCATCATATGAACAAACTTGGTAGAGGTCCACTAGGAGATGCTACATACCAAATATCAAAGCTCTACGCCTTCTAGAATCAGAGAAGAAGATTTTTAAAGTTTTCCTTCTTTGTTCCTATGTTTAAAACTTGTGACCCCCAGGGCGGGGCCAGTTTTGACCCCAGGGGCATCATATGAACAAACTTGGTAGAGGTCCACTAGGAGATGCTAGATGCCAAATATCAAAGCTCCACGCCTTCCAGTTACAGAGAAGAAGAATTTTAAAGTTTTCCTTCTTTGTTCCTATGTTCGAACTTGTGACCCCTGGGTTGGGGCCAGTTTTGACCCCAGGGGCATCATATTAACAATTTGGTAGAGGTCTACTAGGAGATGCTACATACCAAATATCAAAGCTCTACGCCTTCTAGAATCAGAGAAGAAGATTTTTAAAGTTTTCCTTCTTTGTTCCTATGTCCAAAACTTGTGACCCCCGGGTTGGGGCCAGTTTTGACCCCAGGGGCATCATATGAACAAACTTGGTAGAGGTCCACTAGGAGATGCTAGATGCCAAATATCAAAGCTCCACGCCTTCCAGTTTCAGAGAAGAAGAATTTTAAAGTTTTCCTTCTTTGTTCCTATGTTCGAACTTGTGACCCCCGGGGCGGGGCCAGTTTTGACCGCAGGGGCATCATATGAACACACTTGGTAGAGGTCCACAAGGAGATGCTACATACCAAATATCAAAGCTCTACGCCTTCTAGAGTTTTGGGTGGAATTTAATCTCTTGAACAAGTTTGGTAGAGCTTCACCCAAGGAACATCCCTGCCAAGTTTCATCAAGATTGGCTCAGTGGTTTAGGAAGAGAAGATGTTTAAAGGAATTGTGGACAGACGGACAGACGGACGGATGGACGGCGGACAACGACCCATCACAATACCTCACCTTAGCACTTCGTGCTCAGGTGAGCTAATAATGGTTACAAGCATTTTCTCGTTTTCCCACAATTTTTTCAAAAGCCTAATTTCTCAGGATTGTTAAAACTATGAACTGTTTGCTAACCCTTTACCACACAATCCCAACTTTTAGCGATCCTCTAGTAAAAGCCTTTTGAAAACATTGTTGGAAAAGGAGAAAAAGTGAAAGTTCAGATGAAACATAACCACACTCACACTTGGCAAGAATGCTGAGGCCCTCAGTTTTAATCAAAATAATAGATGGAATGTTTAACCCTTTACCACGTGATCCCAACTTTAAACGACGATGAGCCAAAAAAGCTTTTGAAAACATTATGAAAAAAAAAAGGAAAAAGCTGGTAACCAGCATTTTCTCCTTTTCCAACAATGTTTTCTACCCTTCCCAAAATTTAAAATTTTGTGTCACATTTATTTTGTCGTCTGCAAATGCTTTGAATCTGGACTAGTCTAAAATTTTGCCATTTTGGTAAAGAGTTAAAGAGGTATTTTTTCATCTGTAAAAATGCTTTCGATTTGGAAAATTCTAAGATTTATTGTTGGAAAAGATCTAATGCATGATTTGAGGTTTGAGAGTCTGGTTGTCAGCTTTTCTTCCTTTTCCCATAATATTTTCAAAATCATTTTTCCTCAACATCCATAAGCATCAGATTGTTTGGTACAGGATTTATACAATGTAGTACATTTTAAAATATTGTGACAAAAAGACAAACTGCTTATTACATGCCATTTCTCATTCCACTACATTTACAATATTTTGAGGAAACCCTTGGCTGTAACACACATAAAAGTTGGCAGACAGAAAATGAAATAAAATATTTATCTGAATTTTGTGCGTTGTTAACCCTTTCTGGGCAGAGTAAAACAAACAGGCATTTTCAGTCTAGACAGACATGAGACCCAAATAAATGCAATTTCTAGCTTGCTCTTGTCCAGAATGTCTTGGTAAAGCAGACAATTTTGTTCAATGATCAGACAGTATGTTGATCAAAGTTTGATCTTGATTTAATTTGGCTGCAAAGGCAACTTAACTCTTTACCAAATGACAAAAAGTTTAGACTGGTCTAAACTGTAGGCATTTGCAGATGACAAGATAAATGTGACTGAAAAATTGAAATTTGTTTAGGGAATGGTAGAAAACATTGTGGGAAAAGGAGAAAGTGCTGGTTACCAGCATTTTTTCCTTCTCCCACAATGTTTTCGAAAGGCTTCTTTCCTTGGGTCATTAAAAGTCAGGACTGTGTGGTAAAGGGTTAAATTGTGAAAGCCCTTTCAGGGCAAATAACTATATAAAACTGCTCATACATACTCAATTTTTCCATTCACCATGATTGCAATTCTAGAACACAAGGCATCAGCCTCTTCCATATAATGAGTTGTAAGGATAGCACCTCTCTCAGAGTTTTGAAAACTAGAGGATATTGTATCCCTAGAAAAAAACAGTTGACAAACAGTTTTTATGGTTTGAATAGGATTTTACAGCAAAGACATGTGAAAGTTGGCAGAAAAATTATACCAATATTTTAAGACAATTCCCTGTCTTGGGTGTAAAAAGTTGTATCTGTACAAAAAACAGTTAAAACAGTAGAATTATGTCATAATACAACTACAAACACAAACTAACGGTGTTAAAGTGATCTTTTAAATCTTAAGCAAACTGCAAAGTTTTGGACTTTTCCATATTGAAGCATTTTCAGATGCCAAATTGAATGTGGCATAAAAGATGTGATCTCTCTTTGAAACTACAAAAATCTTTGTGGGAAAGGAGAAAATGCTGGACACCAGCATTTTCTCCTTTTCAAACAAAGTTTTCAGAAGCCTTCTTATTCAGGGTTGTTAAAACACAGGACTGTTTGATAAAGGGTTAAACAGTGCATTTCTTTTTAATGTCATTTCTATTAAGTGAAATATCCTTTTTCATATCATTTCACTTAAAGTGAAATATCCTGTTAATGTCATTCCATTTAAAGTGAATATCCTTTTAATGTCAATAAACTTAAAGTCAAACATCCTTAAAAGTCATTTGACATATAGTGAAGTATTCCATTTAAATATCCTTTTAATGTCATTCCACTTTAAGTGAAATATCCTACGAAAAAAAATCATTATTAAATCATTATTATTGTGAAAAATCATTATTCGTGATCATGTACCAAAGATTTGGTAAAGATCTGAAGCTGGTTCTAGTATGCAAGTTTATGATATTCCTACAGATGTCACCTGTCTTCTCTTTAATTGATTACCTGATGACAAAATTCTGGACTTGTCCAAATCCAAAGCATATGCAGATGACAAATTACATGTGGCTCAAACAGTAAGATTGGTATTGATAGAGTATTAAACATTATGGGAAAAAGAGAAATTGTTGGTTACATGCCAGTTACCAGCATTTTCTCCTTTTCCTGCAATGTTTTCTAAAGCTTTCTTTCTCAGGGTAATTAAAACTTGGAGTTGTGTAGTATAAAGTTAACTCTTCACAAGCATTCTCTTCGTTTCCCACAATGTTTCCAAAGCCTTCTTCCCAAGGTTCATTTATATATGTGGTAAAGGGTTAAAGCAGCAACCTTCACTTACCACAAAAATCTTTTAGACTGGGGGTCCATACCAGTAGAGGGTTCATCTAATAGGACAATCTTTGGTCTACCAAGCATACTCATTCCATAGCTCATCTAAATAATAGCAAATTTTCTAAATTAGTCTGGGGATGCATGCACTACTAGTATTCTTTTTTTCCATTAGTGGAACTCTTCAAGTTAAAGACACATTTAGAAATACTTTCAGGACCATGTGTAAACAAAAATCATTGGAAACATGTACAAAATACAATCAAATGCAACTGCATATATGGATAACAGAGGCAGATTTCATTGTGATGCCTTGTCTAATACGTATATTCAGGCTTTTGTTTCCCATTTGTTATTGTTGTTGACGTTCTGTCTATGTTACAGGCACAGTATCTGTCGTAACAATATCACCCTGTTTTGCGAGACTTGTTCATTTTCTTGCAAAATATGCACAAAAGTCCTCAAAGAGAAACTCTACTGTACTGGCAATAACAAGTATTCAAAATAATGCTCTAACTCTTTACCATACAATCCCGAGATCTGACAATTCTGAGAAAAAGAGATTTTGCAAATCAGCATTTTCCCCCTTTTCCCATAGTATTTTCCACCTTTTTATAGACATACTTTATTATTTGAGTCAAACTTAATCAATCATCTGCAAATGCTTTAAATTTGACAAGTCTTACCAAATAGCCTATTCTATACACATCCAAATTGGCAGCAAAAAAAAACAATAAGTGTGCCTCGAATGATAGGGAGCTAGGGAAGGAAAGATTGTGGGAAAAGTCAAATATGCTAGTCACTAGCATTTTCCGCTTTTCTGTAAATATTTTTTAAAGCCTATCTCATCAAGGTTTATACAACTCAGCATTGACCGGTAAAGGGTCAATTAAAAATCTAGCCATCTGATTAAAAAAGATTTAAATGGTGTATGAAAACAGGGCAATATGCTGACTTGCTTACTTTGTTAAAAAGGAAAAGGTCCAGCCAATTTCAACTGCAGCAAAGTCAACGTGGTTCTTAACTGTGTACCAAAAAAACAAAATTGTGGACTTGTCCAAATCTAAAGCATCTGCAGATGACAAATGTGGCTCAATGGTGGCAATTGTGTTTGGAAGGGTAGAAAACATTGTGGGAAGAGGAAAAAATGTTGGTTCTCAGCATTTTCTCATTTTCCAACAATGTTTTCAAAAGTCTTCTTCCTCAAGGTTGTGAAAAATCAGGATTGTGCAGTAAAGGGTTAAAACTTTGAGTGTTCTGCCAACAGATGAAAAGAGATGTTAAAAAACCATATTACCAATTAGATACTCACTTTTCTTTTTGTTCCTCCAGACAGTTTTTTGGCATGCTTGTCTTTGTGTTCATCTAGTTTTAAATGCTCCATAAAGCTGTGAAAGAAAACAAATGTACCGTGTTCTGGAAAAAGGTTAAAGGGGGGTTTACTGCATCTCTGTGATCCATTACACCATGCAAGTCATCCTATAATTATGGATCCATAAAATCCATTACATTTATGTCTTACAGCCGACTGAATCATGGTTTATAATCATCCTTTGACATGCAGAAAATTCAACAATAGCAAAAAGTTTCGACCCAGGTCCGCCTGTGCGGACAGGCTAACCTGGGTCGATACTTTTTGCAGATGCATTGACCAACCTTTACACAGAGCATGGCCCAGATGTATTACACTTTTGTTCTGATAAAATCCAGTCATATTAACTCTCTACCACACGACAAAAATGTAGACCAGTCCAAATTGAAAGCATTTGCAGACGACAATTTAAATGTGGCTCTAGTGATGGAATTTGTCTTTAATAGGTTAGAAAACATTGTGGGAAAAGGAGAAAATGCTGGTTAACAGCATTTTCTCCTTTTCCCACAATGTTTTCAAAAGGCTTCTTCCTCAGGGTCATTAAAACTCGGGATTATGTGGTAAAGACTTAACAAGGCAAATTAACATGTACCATCAATATACCAGTACATAGCAATTATAATGTATCACTTTTTTACACTCCTGCAGCAAACACCTTTTGTAGATGTTTGGATATTTAATTGAATGTGACTTTTTTGTGCTTTTAGTGGCCAGTTTTCTCTCAATGTCTCCAAACAAAAAAAACAAGACTTCCTGTCCTTTAAATGCTTGCACTTTATGTTACTCAACCCTTTATCACATAATCCTGACTCTTAACGACCCTAAGAAAGAAGCCTTTTGAAAACATTGTGGGAAAAGGAGAAAATGCTGGTAACCAGCATTTTCTCCTTTTCCCACAATGTTTTCTACCCTTCCCGAAACAAATTTCATTTTTTCAGTCACATTTATTTTGTCGTCTGCAAATGCTTTCAATTTGGACTAGTCTAAAATTTTGTCATTTGGTAAAAGTTAAACAAAGTTTTGATTGGTCTTACAATTACCTGAAAAGTAATGGGTTAAACTATTGATCAATTTTATCCATTACCCCTTAAAACTTATTTGCAGCTGGTGGCTTTGAAAATATCTGAAATTTATCTGTGCATCACAAGAGTGAGGACAGACTTAACTTCCCAGACAACATAAGACATTTATCTAAATTCAAAATGCTTGCAGACGACAAACTGACTGAGGCTTAAATGCTGAGATATGTCTTAGAAAGTACAGAAGACATTGTGGAAAAATGAGAAAATGCTGGTCACAAGCATTTTCTCCATTTCCCACAATATTTTCAAATGCCTTCTCCATCAGGGTCATAAAAACCATGGGATTGTTTGGTAAACAGTTAACCTTTTACCACACAATCCTGAGTTTTAACGACCCTAAGAAAGTGGCCTTTTGAAAACATTGTGGTAACCAGCATTTTCTCCTTTTCCCACAATGTTTTCTAACCTTCCCAAAACAAATTGCAATTTTTGAGTTATTTTGTTGTCTGCAAATGCTTTCAGTTTGGACTAGTCTAAAATTTGTTGTTTGGTAAAGAATTAACCTTTCATGTTTTCACTTTGGATGACTTTAGCATTATTTGGTTTGGTAAAGAGCAACAATATTACTCACTAGTTTGTAACTTCATCTTGATTTTCTGGTGGTATTCCCCTTATCTTGGCATAACAATCTAGATGTTCCTGCAGAGTGATGGTGTTCCACAGGGCATCATGTTGAGGACAATATCCCATTGCTTGGAAAGCATCGGACATGGCCGAATTAATATCATGTCCACCCACAATCACCTGCAAATAAAAGTTACAGAAAAAATTAACTTACATCTGATCTGTTGCAAGATATTGCATAACAATCTCTAAACATATGAAACCTTGCTATCTTGATTCTTTCAAAACTAACACATTTTATTATCTTCTTAATTCAGAACATCTGCAAACAATATATTGGTACAAATGAGCTAACCCCTTAACCAAACAATACCCAGTATTAACAAACCTGAGAAAAAAGACTACTGAAAACACTGTGGGAAAAGAAGAAAATGCCAGTAACCAGCATTCTTTTCCTTCTCCCAGAGTGTTTTCTAACCTTTCAAAGAATAGTCAAAACATTTAAGTCACACTGAATTTGTTGGTCTGCAAATGATGTCAATTCCAACAAGTCTAAAATTTTATCAAGTAGTAATGAGTTAGGTTCTCAGGGTAGAAAACATTGTGGGGAAAAGGAGAAAATGCTGGTTACCAGCATTTTCTTCTTTTCCCACAATATTTTTTTAAACTGTTGTCCCCCAGGATCACTTGAACTCTGGATAGTTTGGTAAAGGGTCAACTGTTTACTAGATGAAAAAAAACCAGGCTATCCCAAATTTACAGTATTTGAAAACAACATATCAGAAGTGACTTAACTGCTGAGATTATTTTCCTAAAAAGAACAGAAAGCATTGTGAGAACTGGAAGTATTGCTTTTTACCAGGATTTTCTCCTTTTCACACAATGTTTTCAAAAACCTTCCTACCCTACATCCTTAAAACTCAAGAGTTGTTTGGTAAAGGGTTAAGTAATCACCAGTGAAATACAATGTACTGAGTGCAGGAAAAATTCACATGTAAATAACTCATGCTATGTGACAAGTGAGCTTAACCCTTTACCACACAATGACGCCTTTTAACCCTTAAGCTGCTAATCGCGACCCACTGACCTTTTGCGGACAGTGTAGATCAAGATCAGACTGCACAGAACGTGCAGTCTGATCGTTGATCTACACTGTCAGATACGGTATTTTCTTTCCGGTGAAATCAACTTTGAAACCGCAATGTTTGGGCTTTTAGTATTGAGTAGAAATTTGCGTTTCATTTTTTCAGCAGCTTAAGTTTTAATGACCCTGGGAATGAAGCCTTTTGAAAACATTGTGGGAAAAGGAGAAAATGCTGGTAACCAGCATTTTCTCCTTTTCCCACAATGTTATCTATCTGATCAAAGAAAAACTGCACCATCTGAGCCACATTTAAATTGTCATCTGAAAATGCTTTCAATCTGGACAAGGCTATAATTTTGTTGTCTGGTTAATGCATCTGCAAAAAGTTTTCACTCATGTTGGCCTGCACAGCTCAAGCAGGCTGACATTGGTTGAAACATTTTGCTATCTGTAAATTTCATGTATTTCCAAGGACCATTTTACCTCCACATTCAGTCAGTCTTTGGCCAAAATGGATTTTATGGATCTATACTACTTATTATTGCCATTCCAATAGAGTGATCTCTCTATGTGCACTCTTCCACATATTTGGTAAAAAGATGAACAAGTCTTGCAAGAGAGCGCTTTTATTAAGTGAGACACTGCCTGTAATGACATACCCTTCCTCGATCGGGTCCCACATCAGCTGTCATCATGTTTAGAGTGGTTGTTTTTCCTGCACCGTTTGGTCCCAATAGACCAAAGACTTCCCCAGCATCAACAGCAAAGGTGGTATCATGGACAGCAACCTTGATCTTCATCTCTTTTGGTTGGCTTTTGCAACTAAACCCTCCTCCTTTTTTTTCTCCTTCCTTTTTAAATTCCTTTCTAAGGTCTTCTGCGATTGCCACTGGGAACTTAAAGAAAATTATATGTTTAGATTAGGCCTAGACACAATGCACAAAAATAAATATAGCCAACTGCTCTTTTATTACAACTGAATAATTTTTTGCCAAATAATCCCATGTTTAACAACCCTGTGGGAAAAGAAGAAAGTGCTTATAATCAGTATCTTATCCATTTTACATAAACATTTTCTACCTATTAAAAGCCAAATTCAGTCATCTCTGAGTCACACTTTTTTGTCGTCTGCAAATGCTTTCAATTTGGGTAAAATTTTGTCGAAAGTCTGGTTAAAGAGTTTAACAGATAGTCAAAAAAGAATTTGACCACAGAAAGAGAGGAAAAGTTGTTTATTCTTCACCCAGTGTTAGACATGTAAATTCTGGTATATGGAAAAATATTCCGCTGTAAACAACATCACTGTTTGATATGATACATTCAAATGCGATTGTTATTCATACCATAACTTCAAACTTATTACTCTCTGAAAAAAATGCAGCATACATGTAAAAAACATCCTTGTATAATATGTTTAACTGTTCACCACATGACAACATTTAAGACATCCAAATTGAAAGACTCTGCAGATGACAAATCCAATGTTACTGAAATGATTGTACTTTTCTCTGAAAGAGTGGAAAGCATTGTGGGAAAAGGCAAAAATGCTGGTTACCAGCATTTTCCTCATTGTCATCAATGTTTTCAAAAGCCTTTTCTGGCTGGTTAAAACTGGGGATTGTGAGGTAAAGATTTATCAAAATTAACCAATCCTAATTCATGAATATATATGAAAACACCATTACAAAAATCTGTAAGAAGACAAAGAAAAGTCATGTACAGAAAGCGATAAGAAAAAAGTATCAATACCTCTTTACCAATGACCCCTCTCTGCAGCCCCTTGACCCTCATCCTCTCTGTAGTGACATCCTCATCCTCATTCCTGGATACAGACCCAGCAGCTGCTTCTGGCTCCACCATGTTGGGTTTGCCCTTTAGGAAGCAGGTCTCTCTGATGTCACCCCCAGTTTTATAAATGTCCAGCAGACGAAGTAAGAAGAAAAAGATAACGATGTGGAGGAGGGACTACAAGGAAAAACAAGAAAAGAGTTCTGACAAAGACATTCTTTACCAGACCAGAAAATTTTAAACTAATTCCTACTAACAGTACTTGTAGCTAAAAAGTGAACTCATCACCAAACAGCAAAAATTTTATACTGGTCCAAATTGAAAGCATTTGCAGATAACAAATTAAATATTGACCAAATGGTAAGATTCAAATGTGATACGATAGAAAACATTGTGGGAAAAGGAGAAAATACTGGCTAAATTTTAAACTGGTACAAATTGAAAGCATTTGCAGACAACAAAATTAAACATTGACCAAATGATAAGATTCGTTTGTGACTGGATAGAAAACATTGCGGGAAAAGGAGAAAATGCTGGCTACCGGCATTTTCTCCTTTTCCCACAATGTTTTCAAAAAGGTTTCTTTCACAGAGTTGTTAAAACTCAGGATTGTTTGGTAAAGGGCACAAACGAGATTTGTATATGAGAGGGTTGGAAACAATGTAAGAAAATGTGAAAATGCTGCTTTTTCTCATTTTCTCACAGTGTTTTTTAAATGTCTTCTTCAGGAATTTTTACAAAAAAAAAAACACAATATGGAAAAGTTTGAAAAAGGTTCACATCATACAATATTATTTAACTCCTTTGATCCATTCCATATAAGCCTGTGGGAAAAGGAGTAAATGTTGATAACCAGCATTTCTACCCTTTTAAGGACAAATCTCATAATTTAAGCCATATTTGATGTTTGCATTTGCAGCCTTAAATTTTGATATTTGGTAAAGAGTTTATGACAAAAGTTTTACATAAACATTATTGTAAGGTTCTCTATTAAACAAACATTCATATAAGATCTTCTATCCAACACATGGTTCATCCACAGTAAAACAAGAGTACCACATGCAAGTACCCATGCTCGGCTGTGGTTGTTTGATTTTCAGTGAAGATTTTAAGTCAACGAGAGCGTAACTGTGTCAAAAATACTTTGAAGGTAACCTACCCTTATTGTATAGGTTGCCCTTTAGATAGTCAACAACTTCTCTAGGTTTGAAGTAAATATGTCTTCAGTAATAACAGTGATGTTATAAAATATCAGAGTTTTTGCACGTTGACACAGACAACAACGATGACACAAGCCAGGGCTATGACTTCGAAAACTGCAGAACTAAAAATCCATTTTTGGTGTTATATATTTTTTTCTCTCTATTACCAATAACTAACCAATTGTTTTTCAAAATGATTCAACTATCAGCTTGCAAAAGGAACAAAATTGGATAAGTTAAATTTGAAAGCAAAATATCTCAACATATCTCATTACATAAGTCTGACTTACACAAATGTAAGCTGTAGGTATGTTGCTTTCCACATCAAAGTAGTCACTTGATTCTATCTCAACTCTGGGATACGTCCATAAATTTGTTGAATATATCTGAAAAGAATATTTAACAAAACTAAAACTGTTACAGTGCGAAGCAGAATTGTATTGCATTTATTGATGGTGTAGATCAACAGCAGACACAAAATGTGTAGTCTCAGTTCCAGTTTACACTGTCCAATATTTTGTGAGATATTTTGACAACACTGAAATTGTCGTAATCATTATCTGAATCTGTTTTTAACCAAATACCAATTTCATTTATTTGCAGTTTCATGAATTAACCCTTTACCATTCGATCCCTACTTGTAATGACCCTGAAAAAGATAGCATTTGAAAACCTTGCTGGTCACTAGCATTTTCTCATTTTTCCACAATGTTTTGTATTCTTTCAAGGACAAATTCCATCATTTGAGCAACACTGAACTTGTCATCTGCATACGCTTTCAGTTTGAATGAGTGTTAAATTTTGTCGTGTTGTATAGAGTAGCATTTATAATCCATTGCCTTTGCCATGAACATTCACATAAGCTACAGATATGAAACAATTTAATTTGCGAGAGAACAAAGTGAATTCCAATGTTATATGCATGCACAAGTAGTATCTTTGGCTTCTTTTGTATTTTATTAAAACGGACATTGCCTCAAAACAGTTACAATTTAACCCTTTACCAGACAACAAAATTTTATCCTTGTCCAAATTGAAAGCATTTGCAGACGACAATATAAATGTGACTGAAAATTTGGAATTTGTTTAGGGAAGGGTAGAAAACATTGTGGGAAAAGGAGAAAATGCTGGTTACCAGCATTTTCTCCTTTTCCCACAATGTTTTCAAAAGGCTTCTTTCACAGGGTCGTTAAAAGTCGGGATTGTGTGGTAAAGAGTTAATGAATGACCTAACTCAGCTCAAGAGAATCAACCATAAAATAATTACAAAAGCGATATCCTTATTGGCATCCTGTGCAATCTTAGATTACAGAAATATTTACAAAATTTCAGATTGTGGTCTTTTGTAGGCAAGTGTCATGAAGATAAAATTTGTCTGATGCAACAACTGATAAACTATCTTGCAACCTGTAAAGCATATCTAAGCTAAAACAAAAACTTACCTTATTAATGTAATAGAGACCGCCATACAGATTGTAAGGTGGAAACAGGAGGCAAAATATGGTGTGCATTACAGTGGCTGCCTTTGTGCTGGTCAGCATGTCGACTATGGAAACTGGTATATATGGAACATAGCCCAACTGTCAAATGTAAAATTTACAATTCATTATCACAGATTATCTACAGAGAAATAGTAGAAAATAGATACTTCATATATGGTATGAGAAATCAGACTGATATCTTTCTTAAATATTACTTCAGAATAATTCATTTATGCAGAAATAACACTTCTAGTTAACATTTAAAGCACATTTTGACAACTATTGTTGCCTTTGCTGCCAGTGAAAATCTAGATCTGACAGCACAAAACATGCAAATTGTTCACTAGGACCCACTCACCTATTGATTGCGATACTTTCAAAACTCATGAGAAAACCGTAAAGAAGTCTGTTCCACAAAAGAGTATTATAAAACCAATGCTAAAATATTGGCTAACTAATAAGTGGACAGACAGTCTGTATGATGGCAGACTAACTTAAAAGGCTGTCCCATTTCATCCCTTTTCTTTTGTGGTGATTTGACCTTTGACAAAACAATCCTGTGTTCTTGTGACCCTAAAAGAAGATGCCTTTTGAAAACATGGGTAAAGCAGGAAAATGCAGGTTACCAGCATTTTCTTCCTCAAAATAATTCAAATCCCATTATTTGGAACTTTTCCAGGTAAAAAAAAGTCCAGAATTTTATTGTCTGGTAAAGAGTTTGTTGCTGTAAAAGAGAAAAAAAGCCAATCAAAGACATTTACCATGGTGTCATCTTACCATTCCATAAAAACTTGGCATAACACCCTCGGCTGTCTCTGTTTTATCAAACATGAAGGACATGAAATAGGAAAACAGGATGTTTGAAGGGATGTAGCAGAAACACAGTAAAATCACACTGCCGGCAGCTCCAGGTGGGGAAAATGCATCTACCTGCAAATAAAGTAAGCAATACATGTTTCATCCCTCAACTCTTTACCACACAATCCTGAGTTTTGACAACCCTGAAGAAGGCTTTTGAAAACATTGTGGGAAAAGAAGAAAATGCTGGTAACCAGCATTTTCTCCTTTTCCCACAATGTTTTCTGCCAATCAAAGAAAGAAATAATCATTTGAACTGCATTTAATTTGTCGTCTGCAAATGCTTCCAAAATCGTTTAGTCTGAAATTTTGTTGTTTGGTAAAGAGTTAAACAAAAAATCCTGTGTTTTAATGACTTTGAGGAAGAAGCCATTTTGAAGGCACTGTTTGAAAAGGAGAAAATGCTGGTTACCAAGAATTCTACCTTTGCAAAGATGATTTCCCCGATTTGATCCAACATTTAATTTATCTGCACTAGTTGTCTGGTACAGAATTATCTTATGAAATATTCTAGTTTCTTGTATTTAGTTTCTTTTCATTTGCTGCAAAATGTTTTTGACTTATACACCATTAAAATACTCACTAAATTTTGGCTGACAAAAATTGATAAAGTGAGGGACTGACGGAGGGAGAGATGGTAAGGAGGGTGAGGAAACTAAGGTCATAATGACAATTTTTAAGAAGAAAAAGAAGCAGCAGCAGAAAAAGGAGTAGCACTCGCAATGACAGGAGGAGGAGGGAGAAGGAAGATGGGAAGGACGATGAGGAGATAAAGGGAGGGCAGCAGAGAAAGGGAGGGAGGGAGACAGAGAAGAAGAGGCAGGGAGGGAGGGAGGAGGAGGAGGATTTAAACACACCTACCCCAATGGCAAATATACAGATAACACACAAGACAGCTGGAATCAGAAAGACAACAAAATCCACTGCGAAGTAAGTTGACCAATACATAGCAAATGATACACCAGACACTCGTAACTGACTTCTGGCTTTACTCTGAAATGTGTAACAATATTTACTGAATATCTTTCACTTTGGTTTGTATTCACCAACCAATCTTAACCCATTACCCACATGGAAAATTTTTAGACTCTCCCAAATCTCACTTCTGTGTGTACAATTACTTTTTGAATATCAAAACAAGAGCACTGCACACAGGTACCAACACTTGGCTGCAGTTGCTTAGTGAAAAATTCACATAAGAAAAGGGCATAACTGTGTGAAAAATATTTGATGGTAGCCTGCCCCTGTTGTATGGGTTGCCCTTCTGATAGTTAACCACTAGTCCAAGTTTGAAGTAAATATCTTCAGTAATGACAGAGACATTATAAAATGTCAAAGTTTTTACATTAATCAGACAGCACAGACACAGACAATAACCTCAGGGCTACGACAATACCTTTTCTCTGAAAACAACCAAGCTGAAAATGAAGGAACTCATTCAAAAGCTTCAAATATTGTATTTTAACTCTTTACCAAATGACAAAATTCTAGACTAGTCCAAATTGAAAGCATTTGTAGACGACAAATTAAATGTGGCTTAAAAATTTAAATTTCTTATGGAACAGGTAGAAAACATTGTGGGAAAAGGAGAAAATGCTGGTTACCAGCATTTTCTCCTTTTCCCACGATGTTTTCAAGAGGTTTCTTTTTAGAGTCGTTAAAAGTCGGGACTGTATGGTAAAGAGTTAATGTTTTGTATAAAATACTTATCAAAAATTGAATAGTGTAGTTCTTGATCAGAAATCACTTTCACCAACCATTTTTATTCAACTCATATTCCAAAATCCTAGGCTAGCAATCTGAACAGCTAAGACAAAGTATCTCAACCAATCAGAAGGCTTTTGAAAGCATTATGGGAAAAGAAGCAGCATTTTCTCTTTTCCCACAATGTCTTCTACCTTATCAAACACAAATTCCATCATTTGAGCCATATTTAAATTGTCGTCTGCAAATGCTTTCAATCTGGAAAAGTCAAATTTAGTCATTTGGTAAAGAGCTAAGCAGAGACAAAGTATACAAAGGTGTGGCCTTGACACAAAAACATTCTGTTCATTCGGACAGCAAAGCCAGCCGAAGCGAAGCTGTACTCAAACTATAGGCTACAGCAAAACCAACTTGAGTGGCACTGAGCCTATAGGTTAGAGCAAAAGAGTTGAAACTTACCTCTCTGTCTGTGACAACATTGGGTCCAAAGGCTCCTGGAATGTATGAAAATGCCATCCCGATCAACAAAACTGCCAAGAATGCAGCATTATTCCACTGGAACTCATCTCTGCCATAGGTTGGCCAAGGATGGCTAGTTACTCTCAAGGACTCACTTGAAGCTGCAGAAGATCACAACAAGAAAATGAGTCATGCTCTGGCAAAAAAGGGGGCTTAATGCATCTCTGTGATGCCTCATACCAAGCAAGAACATCACATGATTAGGGATCCATAAAATCCATGATGTCTAACAACCGACTGTATCATACGATAGACTGTTCCTTTTACAGGCGGAAAATTACCCAATAGCGAAACGTTTCGGCCCAGGTCAGCCTGCACAAACTGCGCAGGCTGACCTGGATTGATACTTTTCACAGATGCATTAAGCCCCCTATTCACAGAGCATGGCCCAAATATATTATTATTATTATGGGTGGTGCTTGGGGAAAAGGAGGGGTGTAATGCATCTCGGTGGTCCATTATGGACCCATTAAATCCATTTTGTCTAAAAAGCAACTGAATCATGAGGTAGACCAGTCCTTTGACATGCAGAAAATTGACCAATAGCAAAATGTTTTGACCCTGGTCAGCTTGCATGGACTGTACAGGCTGACCTGGGTCAATACTATTTGCAGATGCATTAAATCTCCTTTTCACAGAACATGGCTCATATGCAATGGACGGTTGCAGGATGAATATCCCCAAATAATCCAGGGACCATATCGGTAAAAGTCAACCAATCATAATGAAAACTGCAGTTCATCAAATTTGTATGCTATGAAGGCTTCCATTTAAATTTTAGTCAAACTGGTTAAATGTGTAGGAGGGGGTTGGAGACCAAACAACATTGAATCAATGGACAGATGACCTGATTCTAGTATATACCACATAACTTTGTTGTAGGGGGTATAATAACATGAAGACATAAAATATCATATGATTGGATATATTCCAATCCAAATATATCAGATTATTTCAGTATTGGTTGAAAACAGATATATCTACAGATTGTAGTGAAAAAAGTAGCATCATTTGTTCAAACAAATAATAAGACTTGTTGCTGACCATTTGTCTCTGAATTAACCCTAGACTAACCGATACCCTGTTTTCATGACCCTAAAGAAGAGGCCTTCTGAAAACATTATGGTAAAACCTGAAAATACTGGAAACCAGCATTTTCTCCTTTTCCAATAATGTTTCCTACCATTTCAAACAGAAATTCTATCAAGCCATATGTAATTTTTCCTCTTCACATGTTTTCTATAATGGTATGCCAACAGTTAATGGATGGATCACTAATGACAGCTTCTGAATCACTAAAAAACACAGACATGGTTTATGTAAAGCAGTGGAGATATTGCGCATGAGGTGTAGCACATCATCATCCAATAGTACATGCTGTTTCCATATACACATTGTTGTAAATAAATGCAAATGGCATTTTCTGTCTAGAAAAGCTACTTAGACCTTTACCGCTCAATTCCAAGTTTTAACAACCCTAAGAAAGGGGCCTTTGAAAACATACTGGGAAAGGTAACCAGCATTTTCTTCTTTCCCACAAGTTTCTTTACCAAATCAGAAAAGAATCTATCCATAGAACAACATTTGTCATCTACAATTGCTTTCAGTTTGGATGAGTGTAAATTTTTTTTGTCTTGTAA
Source organism: Tridacna gigas (assembly GCA_945859785.2). Taxonomy (NCBI): domain Eukaryota; kingdom Metazoa; phylum Mollusca; class Bivalvia; order Cardiida; family Cardiidae; genus Tridacna; species Tridacna gigas. Next base: position 29,359,694 of record OX244030.2, read on the forward strand.
AGAGTTAAATACATGTACTGAAGTTTCACGGCTGTTTCTGCTTATATGTCTTCTAAGATATTGGACTGCATAGATCTAAGATACTGCTGCTATGACCATGCAGCCAGATCTTGTCTATGCTCTTTGCAAAAGTACACATTGTTGTGTCTTACAAGCTACTGATTAATTCAATGCTTGGCAATAGTTAGCAAATCATCAACGTCAAGTTCATTGTATTTTTACATTATATTTGCAAAATACAGGGCACTTTACCAGGCGATCCAGCTGCAGTTTGTTCTGATTTCAACAGGAAGTTGTTGATGAGATTTAGGCATGCTGGGACAGAATGTGTTGCTGAGTCATTGAACCACATCTTGTATTTCAAATCTGTCAGCTGCAAATCAATTTCATAATTAGTATATTTTTGTTATTGTCGTTGTTTTGAAGCTGTCTAGAATAGAATGTTGAGTAAACAAGCAAATTTACCTTGCTTAGCAACAATACAAATAACACAATTTCTGTCTCTAATATCTGACTCTTTACTTATTTTACTGCAGTGTTTGGCTTTTCTACAAGTCTTTCTATTGAACTTCCTGTAACCCAGTCATACAAACACATATCAAAATTACGTTTTATTCCTTTGCCAAACAATCCTGAGTTTGAACAACATTGAGGAAGAGGGCTTTTTGAAAACATTGTGGTAAATGGAGAAAACTATGGTAATCAGCATTTTCTCCTTTTCCCATAATGTTTTCTACTCTTTCTGATATGAACTCAATCATTTGTGCCTTGCTCTAGTTGTTGTCTGCAAATGCTTTCAATTTGGAACAGTCTAAAACTATGTCTTTTGGTAAAGACATAAGCTGTTTTGGAGAGCTTTCTAGGAGTGTTGTTATTGAAAGCAATTGCTCCTTTACAATGTTTTCTGTATGGTTGAAAATAGAGGTTTTCCACTTCTTCAAATATTTCACAATTGTGTCAACTGCACTGATAAAGGTATTGCCGATTGATAATGTGTCAAAAGAATATGGCAAAGATATATATACATGTACAGACATACCAATTCTCAAACTAGAAGGCCCTGAAGGGCCTGAATATGCCCTACTGGCAGGGACCAAAATCCAACCCAAACTACAAGCTTAATCCCTTAAACAGGAAATAAAAATTTTCAACAAAAAAAAATGGCTACTTTTCCCACATTGTTTCTTGGATTTTTTTTCAAAATCAATAGGATTCAAGCTGTTGATGAGACAAAACAACTGGGTGAATTTCACAAAAATCTGATTACAAATGCAGACTTTATCATGTAAACAAGAATTGGAAATTTTCAACATGAAATGGCTACTTTTCCCACATTGTTTCTTCGATTTTTTTTTCAAAATCAATAGGGTTGAAGCTACTGATGAGATAAACAAACTGTGTGATTTTCATGAAAATCTGACCAGAAATACAGACTTTATTGCGTAAACAAGAACAGAAAATTTAAATTTTCAACTTTAAATGGCTACTTTTCCCATACTATTTGTTGGATTTTTTTCAAAGTCGATAGGGTTGAAGCTATTGATGAAATAAACAAACTGTGCAAGTTTCACGAAAATCTGAAGTTATTTGCAGACTTTATCGCGTAAACAAGAACTGGAAATTTTCAACTTGAAATGGCTACTTTTCCCATACTGTTTGTTGGATTTTTTTCAAATTCAATAGGGTTGAAGCTATTGATGAGATAAACAAACTGTGCAAGTTTCATGAAAATCCAGCAACAAATGCAGACTTTATCGCGTAAACAAGAAAAAGACTAACGGACGGACAGACGGACGGACGGACAGACAGACGGACGGACGGACGATGGAAACCCCGCCATGACATAAGCTCTGCTGGCTTTCAGCCAGTAGAGCTAAAAACAAGAGAAATCACATGTTTATTAATAAAAATGAAAAATGAGCAAATCTTTACCTTAGAGTTTGTAGCATCAAACTGATTAATCTGCATTCCCATGTAATGAGGTGCCACTGCCTTATCCAATAACAGTAAGGAATCATTGTCGTACGTGTTAAGGTAAGTGGTAGTTTGGTACACAGATGAAAGGTTTCCAACATATGCTTGTGAATCGGCATTCTCTGTAAAACCACATTGTTATATGTATGTAAGATTCCATCCCATTATCACATGAATATGACTGCTTTTTTATTTGCAGTTGTCAACTTTTGAAAAAAAAATTCTAGAAAAGCTTGCCATAAATAATAGCTCCTTTCCCCATATTTTCATGTTAACAACTTAAGCACCTGTCACTACTTTAGTTGCCTTTGCAGCCAGTGTAGATCAAGATTAGACTGCACAAAATGTGGGTTTATTTGGCACTTTAACTCTTTACCATACAACAAAATTGTAGACTTTTCCAAATTGAAAGCATTTGCAGACAACAAATTAAAAGTCACAAAAATGACGATTTCAATCTATGAAAGGGTAGAAAACATTGTGGGAAAAGGAGAAAATGCTGGTTACCAGCATTTTCTCCTTTTCCCACAATGTTTTCAAAAGGCTTTTTCCTCAGGGTTGTTAAAACTTGGGATTGTGTGGTAAAGGGTTAAGGATTAACAATATTATAGAAAACTATTTATCTTTCCATCAAAATGTTTCAAGACTGAGCCACCTATATCATACTTCTGTAGGCCTAAAACAAGTTAATCCTGAATTGGATGATGTTGATCCATGAAGCTCCTTTCACAACTACTGTTGCCTGTATGACCAGCGTTGATCAAAGTCGGACTCCACAAAAAGTCTGATTTTTTATCTATGCTGGCTTTGCTGAGACATTCTTGACACTGAAATTGGATTTACCTCTAATTTCTAGACTGAGAATGTCTGCAAGGTTTATTTGGTGCTCTGAGGCTTAGCGTAGGTATGCTATACTGTGATTACTTACTGACAGTATCACGCATCAAATATTTGGGCACTGTTCCATATGGGAAGTTTGCTGGCCCCGAGATCATGCTGGCGTACATCTCTGGGGTCAACAATAGGGGCTTGTTCTGGGCATCTGTTTTGTCCTGCTCTGCTTTCGTCAAATTCTTTGATACAATCAAACCACCAATAAGCAAACCAACTGGTACAAAAAATTTCCAAAATAGTGTAACACCTCTTCGAAGGGTTTGTTTCATCCGAATGTAAGTCAAAGCCCTGAATCTCTGTACTGTCAAATCCATGCCTTCAAGGCACTTTACAGTGTCTGAGGGATTTACTCCATTTGCTGAGTCAATGTCTACTTCTGTATGTGCCTGTGGTGGCAAAAGTTTCCTGTCTTCCATTTTGTGAGAAGGTGAATCCTCGTTCCCTTGTGTTGTCAACTCTATGTTCTCTAAATCTTCTTCTGCAAAAAGACATTCAAGGATAAAGGGTTAACCCTTTACCACACAATCCTGAGTTTTAACCACCTTGAGGGAGATGCCTTTAGAAGACATTGTGTGAAAAGGAGAAAATGCTGGTAACCAGCATTTCCTCCTTTTCACACAATGTTTTCTACCCAATCAAAGACAGAAATCAACATTTGAGCTACTTTCAGTCTGTTGTCTGCTAATGCTTTCAATTTGGACCAGTCTAAAATTTTGTCGTTTGGTAAAGAGTTAAATGTTACACATGTATAATAACCAGATGACAAAATTTTAGACTTGCCCTTCACTATTCACTGAATATGTGGGTTACCAGCATCTTATACATTTCCCACAATGTTTTCTGTCATTGATTTCAAGACAAATAAAATAATATGAGCCTCATCTAATAATTTGTCTTCAACTGCTTCTGGTATCAAAAGGTTTAAAATTACGTCACCTGGTGAAGGTTTAAACATCATTTGGGGGATGTATATTTTAAATTTGTAAAAACAATGACATAAAAATTAAGGAAAAATACATATGATTTAAAAATATGGATGTGAGTATAACTTAAAATAAAGGACTGATAAGATTTGTTAAGTAATAATTACATAATCTATCCAGGAGATAAAAGAAATGTGCTGGCCAACTTTGCTACAATGCTTTGATAATTACACAAGCTAACATTTACAAAAGTAAGTAAAGCTGTATCGCCTAGATAAATCAAAGCGTTGAAAGCACTGGTGTGGCATTTGTCAAGGAAGCCATTGTGTTGAATTATTAATTTGAAAAATGAACAAAGAAATAGTTTCAAAATACTTGCTTAAAGTCAACCTGCTATATAGTCATGCTCAATCCAATAGAGTAGGTGCAATCTTGTGGGCCGAACAAGCCTTGGCAAACAAACCCAGGGATGAATAAACCCAGGAAAGAACTGGTTTTGGGACGAACGGGCACGGAATCGATTGGTCAGGAGACAAGGATCATGTGTATCATTACGCCAATAGAAGGCCATAGCAAATAAAGCTATTTTCGATAAAAAGAAGTGTTTCCACGATCGATGGCCTAATTCAATTAATTTTAATACGTCATTTTCAATTCTATATCTGATGTGCAATTGGAATGCTTATTTGTCTGAGAAAAACTGAGTTTAATTGGGTTTACTTCCTTTGGTTTTGCACAAATTATGATACATGATTTTCAAAATGCCGTATTGAACTCATAGTGGCATTGTCTTCGACAAATGCCACAAAAATGAAAACTGTATATAAAGATATTGCTTACCAAGTTTCAGAAATACTTCCTCCAGTGTAGTCATGGAAACTCCATAACTTTTGATTCCATAATTCTTTAAGACAGACTCTTGTTCCAGTTCCTTAAATAGACCTGTAATATAAATTATCACATGCTCTCAGCCTTTTGTTTTATCCAACTTCATTTCTTCAGAAAGCTACAGGTCAATGAGTCAATTTCAGAAGGTGTATAAATTAACACAGAAATACATCATTTGCTGCATATGACAGACAGAAACTTTCTCATGTTTTTCAATTTAGAATCAAATTACAGGTAACTATCTCTGCCAAAACTCACTATTAAAAACGATGTTTGTTTCTCATCCTAGCTTTGTTTGCAAACATGGCATATGCCTTAAGATTGTAAAATTTGTGTAGAAAAACACAAACACACACACACGCACACACAAATGAACATACCATTACTACTGTTTAATAATTTTCCAATTAACTCTTTACCACACAATCCCGACTTTTAACGACCCTGTGAAAGATGCCTTTTGAAAACATTGTGAGAAATGGAGAAAATGCTGGTAACCAGCATTTTCTCCTTTTCCCACAATGTTTTCTACCCTTCCCAAAACCAATTTCAATTTTTCACTCACATTTATTTTGTCGTCTGCAAATGCTTTCAACTTGGACCAGTCTAAAATTTTGTCATTTGGTAAAGAGATAAAGGCAGATGGTGCAGACCTTCTTCAAACACACTACACATTATACACAATACAAATAAACCATTTTTTACCAGCAAAACTTGCGACACCATCATGGGGCATTGTTATGTCCAATTCTTTGCCATGAATACGGTTTATCTCTGAGCCATTTACAATGCTGGCAACCATCTGAAGAACTCTTCCTGTGTCGCATGTTGGTTCAACAACCATACTATAAAGATTTATGATGTAAGAAAATGACAAAATAAAAATCATATCATTGTCCAAGCTGCCAGTTAGATCAGCAAAACCTTCTAAATACACTTAACTGTTTACCTGATAACAAAATTTCAGATTGTACCTATAGAAAGCATTAGAAGGATACAAATTCTATATATAAAATACTGGTATTCATTTTTTTCTATATTGTCAGCATTTTTTGCACATGCCTTCTTACAAAGGGTGATGAAAACACAGACATTACAATAGACATAAAAATACAAAATCGTAGTGCAAAATGATATCAATCATCTGGCTCATGACTTCAAAGATATATCAGTATAAATAAAACAGTGTTGGAAGAAAACAACTGCAAGCAGTACACTTACTTCAGATGGTATCCAAGACCAAATCTATTCTTCAGGAAGAGAGAAGATCCACAACTCCTCAATGACCCTTTATTAACAATGGCTTTTCTGTCTATAAAACAATGAAGAGCAGAAAAGCTTGAGAGTGCTTGCCATGTTAAACAATAAAACATTTTCTACGTATATGCAAATTAAAGCTACAGTATACTGATTCATATTCCCATTCACCTGAAATGTCTTCAAAACAAACCATATTTAATTTGTAAATGATATCACTAAAAAGGAACCATGCTGACCAAGTTTCAATATGTTTTAATTATCTTAACATGTGACCAAGTTTCTGATCAAGGAATCAATACTTAATTTATAGCTTTCTGAAACAAGCAAGATAACTAGTGAAAATTCCTTCTGAAACATGGCTTATCCATAGAGATTCAGATAAAATATATAAATTGAAGAAAACAATATTGTAACAAAAGGCAATTTTTTGTTACCAGTCTCATTAGGAAAATCATTCTGACCAGTTTTATTGATATCAAAACAAAAATGAATTAAAAATACCAATGCAAAGCTAATTTAGAAAGATAAAAAAGGCATTTATACCTTTACCAATGTCGATAAGCAGCATTTTCTTCCTTTCCAACAATGATTTCTACCTTTAAATGAACCCCGCCTCCATTTAACATTTCGTTGTCATCCGCCAATCTTTTCCAATTGGACAAGTCCAATACTTTGTTCTTTGGTAACACATGTCAAAAATATCAACTTGTCAAAATTAAAAGCATTTGCAAACGACAATTTAAATAGCTCAAACGATGGAATTTATAGGGTAGAAGACATAGTGGGAAAAGGAGAAAATGCTGGTTACCAGCATTTTCTCCTTTTCCCACTATGTTTTCAAAAAGCTTTTCCTCAAGGTCATGAAAACTCTGGTTTGTGTGGTAAAGGGTGAACTTAATACCTGCAAGAATGTCTGCCTCGTCCATAAAGTGTGTGGTCAGAAGAATGATTCTCCCTTTCTTCTTTTCTTTCAGGATAGACCATAGATGTCGTCGAGAGTAGGGGTCCATTCCAGCAGTAGGCTCATCTAATATAATTATCTGTAAAGATTTTGTTTCATTCATAATTACCTTTCAGGAAACTTTATTAACACAATTCCAACTTTTAACAACTCTTTTCTGTTTTGAAAAGATTGTGGATGACAGAGGGAATGCTAGTAACCAGCATTTTCTCCTTTCCTTTCAAAGACAAATTTCACATTTCAAAGACAAATTCCATAATTTGAGCCATATTTCATTATGTCTTCTGCAAATGCTTTCAATACGGTCAAGTCTAAAATTTTGTTCTTTAGTATAGTGTTAAAGAATGGAAATTTTAACAATTTACCACTAAATCCCAAGTTTTAATGGTCCTAAGAAAGAAGGCATTTGAAAACAATGTGGGAAAACAAGAAAATGCTGGTAACCAGCATTTTCTCCTTTACCTGAAATATTGTCTACCTATTTACAGACAAATACTACCATTTGAAAAACATTTGAAATGTCATGTGTAAATTCCTTCAATATGGACTACTTCAAAATTTTGCTGTGCAAGTTTTGTGCAAATGAAATGAAATTTCAGCAATATATAGACAAGTTCTGTATTAGACTATCTAAGTCAGTTTATACCAAGTTTACACTTTTAACATTTCATTCTGGAGGAATACCTCTTTTAACCCTTTAGTGCCAAATAAACGCAAAAGACATTTTCAGTCTAGAAATAGGACCAAAATAGTTGCAATTTCATAATTGCTTGTGTCCAGAATACTCTCAAAAAAGCAGACAGTGTAGATTAACCCTATTGCACTGATACACCAAAAATCAATAGGCCCTTATCTACCTAGCCAATATTGGATTTTCTATTCATCTATCCTCGTGCTATTTTACCAAGTACCAGTCTGTAGAAATTATTTACAGGGTATGTTGATTTAAATGGTGATATCTCAAAGATTCATTGATGGATTTTGATAATTTTTTTTTTATTTTGCAGGTAGAAGATTTCCCCTTATACCGTGTCATAATTATTTCAGTACACCCCAGCTTTCTCTTCATAAGAAGTCGATTAAACTTGAATATAAATAAAATTCATAATATTTGTGCTGATTTATTGTAATTTATTTCCCTATTACATGCGTATGTTATAAAAATGCTTTATGAAATGTATTTTTCCTGTGAGATTTATTTCTTCTTTAATAAAATCAATAAAACAATGTCAGTTTTGATTCATATTTTAGATGCATTTGCAAAAGAAATGAGACTACCCCTAATTTGGGTTAAGTTTACTTTGGTAAAAATGCATGAGTACTTCAGGGTTAAATTTTATTACTCAATATTTTATTAATTTTAATAAAAGTTCATTTTCTCTCTAGCAAGTAGATGAATTTAAACAGTACAGTAATTGATGCCAGTTGGTTCTCCCTTATTCAAAGTTTTTGTCCTGTCTGTAACACACATTTCATTACACATTATTTTGAAGTGTGTGTGTGTGGGGGGGGGTAGTTTTTTTTTTTTTAATAGATTATTTATATAGGGAATACTTCTTATCTATCCTATAATAAAAACTAAAACTAGCCACTGTTATTCATATAAAAGGCACAGTTTCAAAAATATATGACCACTTCATTTTTGGTATATGTATGTATTCCATGAAATAAAAGGAGTGCTATTCTGGGTTAGATTTTATTAACCATATCTGTTCAAGTGAGCTATAGAACTTTCTATTTTGAAACTGCACCTTCAGTGTTAGTAAAAACATGAACAATGAACAGTTAATGTGTTAGTTTCACAACATATACTTGCACATCTTCAGGTACATGTCATAAATCCAATCATATTCTGAATGCACGACACACTAATACTTATATACACTTTATATCCAAGACAGAATTATTTCAAAATACTTGCAAGCACTTCATAAATTTGAACCACAAGGCACTGATTTATCTATTTACACACAAAAAAAAAACACATGCACACTCAAAAAATGAAATGAAAGACTGCACACAGTTGGAAGTGCTGGCAGTAGAGCTTATTACTAAAAACACTGCACATGGTTAGAACCACTGGCAGAAGATGACTGAAAATACTGAAATATTCCTTACTTTACTTTGCACACTAAACTTTTTATATACACTAAGAAAACACAAATTTTATACAAGACAATATCTGCACACAGTTGGAACCGCTGGCAGTAGAACTTATCACTGAAAACACTGCACATGGTTAGAACCACTGGCAGTAGAATGATTTTTCAACCAAGCTGTATCAGATTCTCTGTGTGGTATCTGTCAAAGCAGCCCCTTCCGTTTGTACACAAGGCGACGTTGCATTCTAGGCACTTGTAGCTAGTCTCTGGCGTTCTGTTTCCTGGTGTCTTTATTCCATCCATGGAGCACTTGCGGCAGGTCTTCTTTCTTCCTTCTATCTGGACTTGATGATGGTTGTAGATGTTCTGTAATCTCAGCAATGGTGTGGCTGTCTTGATGTTGGCTTTAGATCCAGCTGGTCTCTTCCGGGAAGTAAATCCACCACATAGGGCATCTGCTACCTGTAGTCGGAAGTTGAAGTGGGTGAAATCGCGGGATGATTTTGGCAAAGGCTGGTTGGAGGCAAGGAAAAGCTGGTGTGCATTCACTATGGCTAGGTCCAGGCAGTAGTTGAGTATATATTTCCACCACTTCTTGTGTTGGCGTCCAACGGAATAGTAGGCTCTGTGTTGGTCAGCTAGGTCAACTCCTCCCATATACTTGTTGTAGTTGGTCACTGCGTCAGGCTTGTTGATGGGTCCTCCGCGTCTGGGCTGGTGCATGCTGTCGGTAGGCTGCTGGTTTGTTGATATAATGGCAACTTGTCGCTTGTCTTTCCACACTGTCACAAGTAGATCTCCTCTCTGTCGCTTGAGTGTATCTCCTGGGCGTCTGAGTTTGGCATTCTTCAGGGCTGGTGGTAATCCTCTTCTGTTCAGGCGTAAGGTTCCGCATCCGTAAGTCCAATGTCTGGTCAGGTCTTCCATCAGTGGTAGAGAGCTGAAGAAGTTGTCAAAATAGACATGGTAATTCCATCTCAGGAGTGGCTGTAGAAGGTTCATTACAACTCTGTGTCCGAGGCCTCTGTTGTCTTGATCTGCTTCTCTTCTTCCGGTGTAGACTTGGAACTGTGAAGTGTAACCAGTTTTCGATTCGCACAGCTGCCAAACTTTGATCCCCCATTTGGTCGGCTTCCCAGGCATGTACTGCTTTAGTAAAGAACGCCCCTTGAATCCTATCATGGCTTCATCAACACTCAGCTCTCTACCAGGGGTGTAGTGTTGTAGAAAATTTCTGTTCAGCATATCCATCAGTGGTCTAACTTTGAAGAGTGGGTCGTAGTCTGGACTATCTGCTGCTGGTTGGTGAATGTTGTCTGTTAGGTGAAGGTACTGGGAAAGTTTCTCGTATCTGGCCTTTGGCATCATACCTGAAATTCCTTCTACATTCAGGCTCTTGTGTTCGGCCCAGTAGTGGCTATACTCTGGCAGATTGTGGAATCCCATAATAATTTGCAGGCTGAAAAAGGCACGGACTTCGTCGATAGTCGTAGCAATCCATCTGGTGTCTGGTGTTCCTTTCTGCTGTTGTTGTTGTTCGGCGTACAGGTTGGTCTGGTCGGCGATCGTTTGGAAAAATCTGTCCTCGAACATCAGATTGAAATAGTGAATTGGGCTGGCTCCGGTAGGAAGGTTGTGGGTTGGTCCAACATCTTCGGTAAATGGCCGTATGTCAATTGGGTGTACGGCATCTGTCCAATCCTCGTTGATGTTGTCTTCGTTGTCGCTGGAAGAGTCGTACAGGGATCCAAGATCAGCTGAGGAAACACTGGAGACGCTGGAAATCTCCCAATCTTCCATGTCTGAGATGTCACTGTCGTCGAAATTTTGTCTTCTTTCTTCGGCTATCTGTAGCTCTTCCTCGTCGAATCCGCTGGTGAAGCTGCTGTCCAAATCCGAGTTCCTTTCGTCGGTAACAAACTCCATCTCCGTTGTGATGAATAATAATCACGTAAAATATATATATATATATTCACAGAAAATTCAGTAGAGAAATCCGAAATGAAGAATAAATCTGGCTATCAGTAAAAAAAAAAAACAATATTAAATGATCAAATCACTCAAATAATCAAAATTTTTGTACACAATGTAAAATAATTAAATCACCGAAAATTACATGAAAAAGCACACACACACAAACAAACTATTGTACACAGTATTAAATGATTAAACCACTGAAAATGATAAAAACTTTTGCAAAAAAAATGTGATCAAATCACTTAAATTCTCAAACTTTTGAAAACAATATTAAATAATTAAATCACCGAAATGTATATATAAAGAAATAGGCACACACACAAATAAACTTTTGTACACAATATTAAATGATTAAACCACTGAAAATGATAAAAACTTTTGGGAAAAAAATGTGATAAAATCACTTAAATTCTCAAACTTTTGAAAACAATATTAAATAATTATATCACTGAAATTTATATATAAAGAAATAGGCACACACACAAATAAACTTTTGAACACAATGTTAAACGATTAAATCACTGAAAATTATAAACACTTTTGCAAAAAAATTCATTAAATGAATGAATATAATAAAACTTTTGACACGTATTTTCGATTTGATCGATGCGTGAATTCTGAAATAAGGCATTGAAAAAGGCGCTAGAAGTCTGCAAAAATATACTAACGCCATGCGCATATGTTCATTTGCGCAAATTTCACTACCGCTCGTGATCGCGTGGTATATCGCTCCCTCATAATCCATAGCCATGATTACGTAATATTGTGTAAGTCCAGCCTCTTGCCACGCGTAGGCAACAACAGAAACCGATAAATCAAAGGATTAAAACGCTACCGAAATTGACTGGGCGGTATGGCCACGTGTTGGAAACAATAGAAATCGAAAATACAAAGGATTAAAACGCCACCGAAATTGACTGGGCGGTATGGCCACGTGTCGGGAACAATAGAAATCGATAATACAAAGGATTAAACCGCCACACTGACAAGGTCAAAATGACTGGACAATAAAACCAATTAAGTTAAATTGTTTTAGGGGAAAAATCAGTTTTGAATAAATTACTGAAAAAAAAACCCTATCTGTGTTTTGTGTCTTTTTTTTCAACAAAGCGTTTATTTTAAAAAAAAAAACAATCATTTCATCAGATGCTTTTTAACCGATCTGGTATTAACTGCATTTCTTTTCACTCGAAGACAATTGCGTAAAACATATACCGCCCTTCTCGTTGATTTATGACAATTTCATTCTTTTATTCTTAGTTTTAGACACCCGTGCAGGTATTAAAAAAGACACTGAATATGCCTTTTTATCTTCTGTAAGCTTCCAAAAATTGTAGCTACAGCTGAACTTCCGAAATACAGTTACAAAACACCCCCGATTTAGCAATATTTTCTTCCAACTTCAATCTTCAAACTTGCAAATTTGAGAAAGAAATTTGCTTTTCATGTGATATTTTGAATCTTAGTGTTATAGATACGGAAGTTGAAAATACCATAACGAAGGGGTTTTTCTAAGGCGTTTTTACCGTAAAGACAATCAAAGTCTAAATCTGAAATATTTTTATTCAGAATAATCAAAGAGAAAGTCTGACCTGCACACTACTGAATTTTCATAAATCGCTCGGAAATTCAGGAGAAATTTGGGCATAGTGGCCCTTAGCCTATGGATTTTCTCATCTAGGAAAATGTCTGTTCACAGAGGGAGTAAGACAGAAAGTGGAAAATAGGTGGGAATGGATAAAATGACTCATATTGACCTAGTGGTCTGCGTTCATAATATCCCCTTTTTTCCTGTCTAGACAGAGAATAAAACGCGTCTTACCTTGGGCGGCGTATATCTCAATACGCGATATTTCATTTCCGTGTCCAACCTGCTGCACAATACAAACGATTTTATTTCCATCGTTGCAGCGAACCGCAGCGACAGAAAAAAAAAAACATGTATTGCGATGCAGCAACGGAAATAAAATCACATGTATCGTGCAGCAGGTCGGAGACTGTAATGAAATACCGCGAATCCGGATATACACCGTGATTCTGTTGTCCTGCAGACACAGCATTTCATGGGCCGGCCAAGGGTTACATCGGTAGGCCTATGTTCTTTGGTAAGACATGTCAGAGCCTCAGCTTTATCATATCGAGGAAGCTTATGCATAAATGAACTTCATCGTGATAGAACAGAAATACTGTTCAAAGCGGTGTAAAAATATTAATAATAATAAAACCAAACAACCCCCCCCCCTTTGTGGATGCTAAATTTATCATTGTGGGGTGAGAGAAGGGTCTCGAACATAATGGTTTAAGCCGATGGCAGGCGTTATATGATTGGATGGTGTGATTTTGTCAAATCAGATAATAGGTGTGAACTTGACTAGTACTTTCAATTACTAAATGTCAATGTGACATGTTAATTTACCGTCAATTTGCATATGCCATAAGTTCTTCTAGCTTTAAAATCTGCCAAAATTTATTTCGAATTCACTCATCGTAAAAGCGTTTGACAGACAAGATAGAATAACCTCGAAAATGAAGGCAGTCATATTTGGCGATTCCCATACGAGAAGGCTGAAGGCTTGGAAAGTTTTTCCAAAGGGGGGAAGAAAGGCCAGAACAGCAACAGCCGACTACGACTGGTCAATGTTTGTGAAGACTTGCCGAGAAGCAGAAAAAGTTGTCGTGTTGATTGGCTCTAACGACATTCAGCAGAGGTTGGAAGAACTGCACAGCCCTCAATACGCAGCCTGTGCTATACTTGCAGACTTGCACCGTTTGCGGGAGTTGATTCAGCACGAGCGCATGCTAATTGTCGACCTGTGGCGGCGCAAGTCCGAGTCCGAGGCTTTTAGGCAGACCCGATCCCACATTAACCGTGCCCTAGGGCCGGATGTGATTCGAGTGGCCAAAAAACTGAAAGAGAAGCATCTCTGTATTGATGGCGTGCACCTTTCCAGCACTGGAAGATCTATCCTGCAATGTGCAATTGATAGATCTCTGTACGGACCGTAGATGGAATGTAAGCCAAATCCATTTATAACAATAAAAACAGCCCTTTTCAGGGCTACCAGTCACCAAGAAAGTTTCTTTCGATCATTGTCAATTAAAGCCAATTTCCATTAGCCCATTACCACAAATTCCTTCTTGTGGCTTGGATGGCGGACTTGTAATCCGGTAATCCGAGAGGTGTCGACGGTTGCAGGTTCAAGTCCCTTCCCCCCCCCCACCACTGGTCATGTGGTTATGTCCTTGGGCAAGACATGTTGACCAGAGCTCCGGCCTTGTACTGGTTATACCAAGGAAGCACATGAGTAAGTGAACTACGTCGTGATATAACTGAAAAATTGTTCAAAACGACATAAACCCCATTCAGACCACAATCCCTTCTTCTTCACCTGAAATAAAAACATTCTGAGAAAGGGGAAATTAATTACTTGTAACGAGCAATCACAATGTTTTCTACCCTATATGATACTATTTTTTCTAAACTCACACGCACTTTGAATGTCGTCTGCTACTTTTTTTTCGATTTGGTATGGCATAAAATTTTGTTGTCAGGTAAAGGGGTTAAGAGCTTTGTCTACTTTCGCTGTGGTCCCGAAATAATACATAATACATGTCTTTTCTCGTGCGATTATATGCAGTCATTCGTGTATATTTTACGAAAATCCGATAATTACGCGTGAAGTAATCCGACATTTTTTCAGTTTCAAAACAATCGAGAAACAGACAAACTGACCATGTTTGTCCTAAAAAACATGCGATGTTTCGGCGAATTTCAATTTTTTTTTTTAAGTATCATAACTCTAGAAAATATCTGTGTAATTAATTAGTGCTATCGGACAAAATGTTTTGTAAAAAATTGGAGTTTTAATGGATTTAAATCAGGCGATGTTATCAGGCCGTTTGAAGGCGGTTTGAGGAGACGCTAAGAAGGCGCTTTGGGCCGTTATGAGGAGATACAGGTAGGGCGGTTTTGGCCGTTATGAGTGCGAAAGGGTTAAAGGTCTGATCTTGATCTATGCTGGCTGCAAATTCACTATAGTTTTGAAAGTTGAAAGGCACTTAATGGGTTAAGACTCTCTCTTCTACACAAACATTTAACTATAAATACAGCACTGACCTTGGGGTCTCCAATTATTGCTATGGCAACAGACAGTTTCCGTTTCTGCCCACCACTGAGTGTTTGAGACATTTCATTTGCCTTGTCCTTCAAGTCTACGCTCTCAAGAGCTGTTTGTACCTGAAACAAAGAAATACCATCATTTTAACTATTTACCAGACAAAAAAAATTGGCACTCATCAAAACTGAAAGCATTTGCTGATGTCATATCAAATGTTGCTCAAATGATGGGATTTGTCTTTGGTACAGTAGAAAACATTGTGAGAAAAGAATAAAATGCTGGTCATCAGCATTTTCTACTTTTCCACACAATGTTTTTAAGCCTTTCCCAAACGATAAATTTTAGACTGGTTCAATTTGAAAGAGTTTGCAGAGGACAATTTTAGATTTGATGAAAATGACATAAAGTTCTCCAAAAGGGTAGAAAACACTGTGGGAAAAGGAGAAATTGCTTGTTACGAGCAATTTCTCCTTTTCCCACTGTGTTTTCAAAAGACTTGTACTGCAGACACGTGAAAACCGGGGCTTGTTTGGGAAAGGGTTAAGCTTCTTTCCTTAAGGTCGTTAAAAACAGAAGAGTGTTTGGTAAAGATTTAATTCAATGACCCTGCATACATGTATAAGAAAAAAATACTTTTAAACCTCAGGCTGCTAAGTGTGACTTGAGGACCTTTTGCGGACAGTGTAGATCAAGATCAGACTATACAGAATGTGAAGTCTGATGTTGGATCTACGATGTCCGATAAGGAGATATTTTTCTTCCACAAAATACCCATGAAATAGCAAAATTTGGGGTTATACTTTTGGCTTGAAAGTTTTATTTAACTTATTTAGCAGGATAAGGATTAATGGGCCAACAAAACTCAACTGTAGCAATATCAAAGCTGTTTTGAGCAAAAAATCTCTATAAAAAGACTGACAATGGAGATGAATGATTAGGCTGAACAATTTGTCTCCTTTAGCCACATTGTTTTCAAAATAGTCTGCTTCAAAACAGAAAAGTAGCCATTTGCAGAAAGTTGAGTACCATATTCAAATTACTGCATGTTCACATAACTTGGCTCACACTGCATATTCAGACAATGAAAATGAAAATAAAAGACAGGGAAGGAGGGTCTTGAATTACAAAGAGGGAAAAAACTTGTTCAAGGAGAACAAGAAATAAAGCTAGTTTTGCTGTACCTCTTTTTCAACTTGATCTTCTGGTACTCCCTTAAGGCCGGCAAACAGCCTGAGATGTTCTGCACAAGTCAATGGATCAAACAGGATGTTATGCTGTGGGCATACGCCAGTCATCTCCCTCAGAGCTTCCATATCATTGCTATCACTAACATCCTATGTAAGATCATACAAGATATATAAATTTGATATTTCTGAAGATTTTCCTGATACATAAAGCTTTGACAAAACCCAGAGTCAAATGAAAGACAGCCCTTAATACTTTACCACACAACAAAATTTTAGACTTGTCTAAAACTTGTCTGAACTTAAAGCATCTGCAAACGACCAAAAAATCTTGAGTTTTAATGACCCTAGGGAAGAGAGCATGAGAAAACTTTGTAGGAAAAACAGAATTTTTTCCCTTTTCACAAAATGTTTTCTATCCATTAAAAAATAATGCATATCCTAGCCATATGCAATTTGTCTTCTGAAAATGTTTTCATATTGGACAAGTCCAAAACTTTGTCCCCTTTTATAGTGTGACAGTCACGGCAAATGCTTCTTCTTCTGTAAAATATGTTGATTCGTTTTCTGCAGCAAATGCAATCTTCTTTTCTCCCAAAACCGATAGGAAATGAAAAAAAAAAAAAAAAAAGTAAGGCCAAAGTTACTTTTTCATACCATGCCAAATATGGAAGCAGAGCCAGAGGTTGAGCCAGTCATTCCAGTCAATATATTGATCAAGGTTGTTTTTCCTGCCCCATTATGTCCTAAAATAGCTGTTATCTGGTCCTCATACATGGTTAATGATAATTCTGAAATGGACAGAAATTAACAAGTACATACCAGTTACACATGAAGAACCATAATAGTCCTGTATCACTGACCAGAATTAAAACCAAACAATCTGCATTCATTGCCAATTTTTGAAACCACGAAAAATTTAAAAACTTTCATTAACTTTTTACTAAGGGATAAAATTTTAGAGTCAACCAAATTGGAAGTATGCGTAGACAACAATACAAATGTAGATCAAATAATGATTTTTGTCTCTGATAGGGTAGAAAACATTATGGAAAAAGGAGAAAATGCTGAACATCAGTATTTTCTCCTTTTCCCACAAAGTTTTCAAAAGCCTTCTTTTTCCAAGACCATTAAAAGTTGGGATTGTGTGTAACAGATTAATTGACCAGTGGCTAGTGCTAATAACAAAATACTAAAGCTACCATGCCTTGTAATTCAAGACACTAAGATCTGAATTCTTCCATACAAAAGTCTGTGCTAGGAATAAAAAAAAAAAATTCTCACTGGCTAGGCCATCAACAACCCTTTATCAAACAATTCCATAATTTAAGGCTCTTAACAAGAAAGCTTTTAGAGAAACTGTGAGAAAATGCTGGATACCAGCATTTTCTCCTTTTCCCAAATGATTTCTGCCCTTACCAAGACAAATCAGATCATGAGCAACAAAAAATTTGCCATTTGCAAATGCATTCAATACGGATAATTCTTAAACTCTGTTGTCTGATAGAGAGATAATGCACCCCTAGTGATTGTTACATAAAAAATATCAAAGTTCACAGCATTTGTGGTTCTTAACAAGATCTTGAAGGCTTTCCCTAACTACATACGGCCTTGTGGTTCTTAACAAGATCTTAAAGGCTTTCCCTAAGTACCGGTACATACAGCCTTGTGGTTCTTAACAAGATCTTAAAGGCTTTCCCTAATTACATACAGTCTTGTGGTTCTTAACAAGATCTTAAAGGCTTTTGCTTATTACATACAGCCTTGCGGTTCTTGGCAAGATCTTAAAGGCTTTCCCTAATTACATACAGCCTTGTGGTTCTTAACAAGGTCTTAAAGGCTTTCCCTAATTACATACAGCCTTGTGGTTCCTAACAAGATCTTATAGGCTTTCCCTAATAACAGTGTCTTAACTCTTTACCACACAGCAAAATTTTAGACTGGTCCAATTTGAAAGCAACTGCAAATGATAAAATAAATGTGGCTCAAATAATGAAATTTGTCAATGAAAGGATGGAAAACGTTGTTGGAAAAGAAGAAAATGCTGATCATCAGCATTTTCTCCTTTTCCAAAAAATGTTTTCAAAATCCTTATTCCTTAAGAGTTGATACAGCACATAATTGTTTGGTAAAGGTTAACATGTGATTGTTCGGTAAAGGTTAAACTGTTTCCCACATGGCAAAAGTTTAAACTGGTCCAATTCGTAACCATTTGCAGATGACAAAAAATTGTAACTCAAAAACTGAGACTGGATTTTGGGAAGATAGAAACCATTACAGGAAAAGGAGAAAAATGCTGGTTACCAGCATTTTCTCCTTTCTTCACGATGTTTTCAAAAGTCTTCTTTCTCAGGGTCAATGAAAACATGGGATTGAGTGGTAAAGGGTTATTTTCATTTAAAAAATTTTCATACCATTAACTGCCTTAATGTCCTCTTCATCTTTCTTCTTTTTCTTAAAAATCTTGGATAAATTTTTTATCCTACAAAAGAAACAAAAACTTAATTGAAACTTGTCCCAACTCCTTTATCTAGTATTACTTTGCAATTGCTCCTTTTCTTGAATGTTTTTTTGTTATTCAAAAAGCTGTCAAATAATTCTGAGAAGTACCTACCCTTTGGTATTGGTTCTTTCTAAATCCACTTCCACAATTCTGAGTTTTAACAATAGTGAGAAAGAGGCCTTTTGAAAACATTGTGGGAAAAGGAGAAAATGCTAGCAACTAGCATTTTCTCCTTTTCCCACACTGTTTTGTACTATTTGACAGCCAGATCTCATAATTCCAGCCACACTTAAATTACCGTCTGCAATTGCTTTCAATTTGGACGATGCCAAATTCTTGTAATTCGGTGAAAAGTTAGAAGGATAACAACTAGTTAACTCTTTACCAAACGACAAAATTTCAGAATAGTCAAAATTGAAAGTATTTGCAGACGACAAAACCGATGCGACTCGAAATTTGTTTTGGGAAGGGTAGAAAACATTGTACGAAAAGGAGAAAATGCTGGTAACCAGCATTTTCTCCTTTCCCACAATATTTTCAAAATGTCGGGACTGTGTGGTAAAGGGTTCAAGTTTGAAGTAAATAGCTTCAATAATAAGTGAAAAATTTGAGAAATTGTCAAAGTTTTAGCAACATGATGACACAGAAATGACAGGGCTACAACAACATCTTAACATTTTCATGCAAAATAGCCGAGCTAAAACTGTCAATTATTGTCTAGATCAAGTAAGATTGAAAGGGGAAGACGAGCA
Source organism: Tridacna gigas (assembly GCA_945859785.2). Classification (NCBI taxonomy): domain Eukaryota; kingdom Metazoa; phylum Mollusca; class Bivalvia; order Cardiida; family Cardiidae; genus Tridacna; species Tridacna gigas. The sequence goes on from OX244030.2 coordinate 29,379,230, forward strand.
CATTTCTATGTGAAGATGTTCCGGTACCTGACGGCAGCTTTTGCTCTCATGGACTGAGGGACAGACTCTACATCTGGGTTACTGGCTTCTTCCATCTCTCCGTCTAAAGTCTCATCATAAATATGATTAGAAAAACTTGCACTCTCATTCATTGTTCTCTTTGAAGACCAGAACTCTTTTGAACACAGAAACAAGGGCTTGTATCTGGGCCCATACTCCCCTGGAAAGTTAATGGAAAAGACATTTGTAGCAAGAAGACTTTTCATGCACCTGCCCAAGACTTTTTTTTTCCCCTTTCATAAAAATATAAAAAATGGCAAAAAAAAAAAAGCAAATGCTGGCAACAAGCAATTAGTCCCTTTCCCACAGTATTTCTCCTTTCGGCAACATGTAAGAACTCTCAGTCTTTTCTAAAAATAACCTGTACTATAATGATTTAACCCTCTACCAAACGATCCCAAGTTTAAATGACAATGAGACATATGGCTTTTGACCAGCATTTTCTCCATTTCCCACGATGTTTTCTATCCTGCAACGATATATTTTAGAATTTCAACCACAATACATTTGTCATCTACAAATGTTTTCAATAAAGACAAGTCTAAAATTTTGTCATTTTGTAATGCATTAGAATAAACTACAGATCTGGATAAAAGTAACTTTTTTAAATCTATGCTACTTTCAAATTTTTAGACACTATTTGAATTACTCATGAAAAGCAATTCATCTGTAACTTACTGAATGTAATGCAACATCTGCATGATAATATTGTCTACTGAGGTTCAAGAAACTCGGATATATTTTAATCCAAAAATTATAACCAAAAACTGAGATTTTCCTTGAAAATGATTGATGTTTCATTGCAATTCAATATCAAAATGAATTAAACTGTGAGGTGACATCTTAAAAGAAAGGCAAACTTCTTTTCTGAAGAAAAAGGAAAAAATGTGAGGATTCAATATCCTATAAAATTTTCCATGTTATTCTGAAAAAGTAATTTTCCTCTCCTTCAGAATTTCACTTACCTCTTTACCAAATGGCAATATTTTTGAGTCCACCAAATTGGAAGCATAAGCAGATTACAAATCAAATGTGGCCCAAAAGAAGATTTCTTTATATGAAATGGAAAAAAACATGGTGGGAAAGGAAGAATTTGCTGGTATTCAGTGATTTCTCCATTTCCCACTGTGTTCCAAAGTGGTCGTTAAAACATGGCATTGTGTGAAATAGGTTACTGGTACAATAGTTTTAGGTAGATCTGCATGATCTAAAATTTACCTGGACTAATTCTATCCTCACAGTATTATTCCTTTTGATTTAAGGTAAACAATGTGACAATACCTGAAACCGCTCATGAGCAATTTCAACTTGTGTCACCCTGCTTTCAAAAATCCTCTTAGTGGCCTCCATAAGAATTGAAATAGCTTTGTTCCAAATAAATACATGCCAGTACAGGAACTTCTCAGAGTTATGATGTTTGTCTTTCATGGTCTGACGGTAAATATTACCTGGTAGGACCAAATCAAGGTACATAGCCAGCAGAAAGTAGCAAATTGTATCCAACAGTAACATAATGATAGGTCCATACAAAGGAAATTCTCCGCTGGATGCTGAATCGAAAGTCATTCCACCTCGCACATCAAGATATACTGCCTAGAATGATAAAATACCAAAAATCCATTTCATATTCTGTAGCTCCAAATGAAACAAAAGTGCAGAAAAAAAATGTGAGATGTTATCAATTGTAGGCATATACAATCTATAAATAGACTGAAACAAGTTCTTAAGATTTGAAAAATTTCTGCATTTGTCATACTGTGTTTTCAACTACAGTTTTGCTTCTTAATGTGTCAAGTGGTGCTTTCTTACAGTACCTAAAAAGTAGCTTACAAGAAACTAAATAGTCCCTGAACCTGAAGAACTCACAAATTTTTAGGATGTAATGTTAAAATATGTTCTATTAGTTCACATTCATATTCTATTTTTCATGACAAATTTTAGACTTCCAAATGGAAAGCATTCGCAGAGGAGAAATAAAATGCCCCAATGATGGGATTTGTCTTTGAAACAGTAGAAAACATTTTGTGACAAGGAAATGCTGCTTGTAAGCATTTTCTCCTTTTTCCCAAATGTCTTCAATGACCTATTCAGTCAGAGTAATAATGTGGCTAATTTTGTACAGCATTATGGTTCTGTATCTTTGACTGTGATTCTCATATGTTTAGAGCTATCATGACTGTGTAATTTTCCTGAAAGTGTCTTTAATAAGGGGTGTTCAAAGCCCTTACAGACTGTCAAGCAAAAAAGGGACTTAACAAGCAGTATTTCTACAAAAAATGGGCTAATTCTCAGAAATTACAAATTTATCCAACCTGATCTATACCAAGGGAGAGAGCAGTGGGAGACATTATGCAGAGTAGCCATCGTCCATAGACTGGTACATCATAGGATGCACTTCCTGTTCCTTCTTCGTAGGTACGGGTCTGACTCACAATGAGGTAAAGCAGACTGGTTAACATGGTAGCCATTGTGGCAACACCTCCAGCTGTCTGTTACATGAAATTCAAAATTTGATCTCAGTTTTTAAAAAGCCTTGACTTTTGACTTTTTGTAACTTATTCTCTGCTGTTGATGACATTTTTTATCCATCAGCAGTGTTTTCTAAAGTCTATATTTCTCTAGGGTCATTTACCCTATACAAAATGACAAAATTTTAGACTGGTCCAAATTTAAAGCATTTGCAGACAACATATCAATGGTGGCCAAGCTTCAACTTTGAGCTCTTACAAAAACTTGTCCAAACCTATTATCTGTCATTCCTAATCAAATTTCAACCCCTAGCTTGCAATGAACTATTTTGACTATCTTGTGAAACATTTTGTCTGGGCAAATTATCCAATTTAGAGAAAAATTCAGAGGATTCATTGATGCAGTGACTGTGTAGTTGTGTCAAGCATAAGCATATTCCTTTGCAAGAAATATTTCAAGGGAAATGTCCTTTTTCATACTTGTAAAACATTTGTCTAATCCCACACTCCTTATCTGATAAGGAGAAAATTTCACAGGGCTCACTGTATGATGTATAGTTTGGCTCAGCCAAAGGATGTCCCTTAGCAATGAACATTAGTGGCCCTTAAAAGTTGTACTGGTAAAATATTTGTCCTCATTGGTTAGAAATTTCAGTGACATGGTTACAGCTTACTCATAACATATCTTCTCTTTCTACTTGTCAGGTTCAACGTCCTACAAAATCTAACCACATTATAGGTTACACAACTTTTAACACATTTCTTATCTCACCATATAAAAAATATGATCCATGTTCTGTGAAAAGGGGGCTTAACCCTTTACCAACAACAACATTTTTGACTGGTCCAAATTAAAAGCATTTGCAGGCGACAGATTTAATGTGGCTCAAGTGGTGAAATTGGTTACTAAAAGACTAGAAAACATTGTGGGAAAAGGAGAAAATACTGGTTACCAGCATTTTCTCCTCATCCAACATTGTTTTCAAAAGCCTTTGTCCTCTGGATTATTGAATTCCAGGATTGTTTGGTTGAGTATTAACCCTTAAACTGTTTATCGCGACTCACTGACCTTTTGCGGACAACGTAGATCAAGATCAGACTGCACAGAACATGCAGTCTGATCTTTGATCTACACTGTCCAATATGGTATTTTGGTTCCGGTGAAATCAACTTGGAAAACTCAATATTTGGGCTTCTACTATCAAGTGGAAATTTTCGTTTCATTTATTGAGCAGCTTAACCCTTTACCACACAATCCCGACTTTTAACAACCCTGAGGAAGAGGCCTTTTGAAAACATTGAGGGAAAACGAGAAAATGCTGGTGACCAGCATTTTCTCCTTTTCCCACAATGTTTTCTACCCTATCCAAGACATATTCCATTATTTGAGTCAAATTTTTTAATGCTTTCAATTTGGCCCAGTCTAAAGGGTTTAGTGTTAACTCTGTACAAATGACAAAGTTTTAGGCTCATCTACTACTATATAAACCCTTTCCCACACAATACAAACTTTTAATGACCCTGAGAAAGAAAGCTTTTGAAAACATTGTTGGAAAAGGAGAAAATGCTGGTAACCAGGATTTTCTCCTTTTTTCCACAACATTTTCTACCCTTTCAAAGACAAATTTCATCATTTGCGGCACATTTAATTTGTCATCTGCAAATGTTTTCAATTTGGACAAGTGTAGAACTTTTTTGTTCACTAAAGGGTTAAAACATTCTGTTGCCTACAAATTTAATGTTGCGAAAATTATATGATTTGTTTTTTTATTTTACAGAGTAGAAAACACTGTGGAAAAGGAGAAAACGCTGGCTTAAAACATTTTCTCCTTTTCCAACAATATTTTCAAAAGCTTAGCTTTCTTACTTTGGGTCATTAAAACAGGATTGTTTGGTAAAGGGCTAACAAAAGTGACTTTGACCTAATGCATGATAACTACAATGGTGTGAGCATACGGGCCACAAGTTCAGCTTATCAGCAAACCTTGTTAGGTCAGGAAAAAAAAAGTGAATTTTCCTGGGGATATTTCTTATTGCTTTAAATTCTTACCAGTCCACAAAAAGTATATATTGGCCCATTTGCTGATGACGTAATAAAATGTGAGTGAAATGATTGGACTGTCTTTGGAAGAGTAGAAAACATAATGGGAAAAGGAGATAATGCTGTTTGATGCCAGTTTCTTCTATTTCCACAATGTTTTCAAAAGCCTTGTGCCCTCAGGATTGTGAATGTTTGGTCAAGAGTTACATGACTTGATACTGATAAGATAACATATCCATAAACACACAAAATCTAACTCTATATTGTACAGTACACTCTATATTTAACTTAGATTTACTCAGCCCTTTTGCTGTCAAATAAATTTGACTCTTTCTAAAAAGGAATTCTACTGTAGATAAACAGATTTTTTTCCCCCCATAACAAAATAGCCTACTCCAAGATCTGACCCAAACATTCAGTGCATTTTTTGTTTATCTATGCCACAAGCAATAGCTTCTTATGTCAAGAACAGCTGGGAAAGAGTTAACTCTTTACCAAATGACAAAATTTCAGACTAGTCAAAATTGGAAGCATTTGCAGACGACAATTACAATGTGGCTCAAATGATGTGATTTTTCTTTGATAAGGTAGAAAACATTGTGGGAAAAGGAGAAAATGCTGGTTACCAGCATTTTCTCCTTTTCCCACAATGTTTTCAAAAGGCTTCTTCCCCAGGGTTGTTAAAAGTCAGGATTGTGTGGTAAAGAGTAAAAAGATATCAGAACTCTGTCACCAATCTGAATGAAAGTAAAAGAGTTGTGATTGCCAATGGCAGCAAATATGTAGAAATATCAGTATGCAAATATATTTTTTTTTCAGTTCTCTATTTACAAAACAAATTTGTGGTGTAATGACAAAGAGGAAAAGTATCTTAAAAACATTTTAAGACAAGTAGAAAATCAAGCATGTTTCCCAGTATGTTTCATTTCCTTTTTAGATAAAGAGTGAACCCTTACAGAACCAAATACTCCAAAAAGACATTTTCAGTCTAGAAATAAGACTAAAATATTTGCGATTTCAATTGTTTCCTCTTGTCTATTACATTTCAGCAAAGTGGACAGTGTCGAGTAGAGATCAGACTGCATGTTTCATGCAGTCTGATCTTGATCTACACTGGTCACAAAGGCAACCATAGTTGTGAAAGGTGCTTTTAAGGATTAAAAACAAGACTGAGCAATTTTGCCAAGAATTTTGGTCACCATTTTGGTAAATCCTACCTGGGCTTTGTTGAAGAATGGAGTCATGAGAAATGAGATGCTCATTATAGACATCCCATACAACCATATCATAATGAAGAACAAGAACATGTTACTGTGCTGGAAAAATCTCGCAGCCAGTGCAATAATGGTGATGGCAACAGATACAGCTGTTATGATGACGATGTAGACCGTCATCCAGGAGAACCTGTAATTATAGAAAGAAAAGGACACAATGTTTGGAAACATTGCTTTTAAATTATTGGTTCCTGTTACAAAAAACCCATGTGCATATCCATCAGAAAATCATGGTCTCATTCACCATGGGGTCCTATGTGGCTCAGTAGTAAAGTGTAGGACTTGTAAGCTGGAGGTCCTGGTTTTGAGCCTTACTGGACACACTGGGTTTTTTGTGAGAATGTCCTTGGGCAAGACACTTCAGAGCCCTACCATGGTAATGGTGAAACCAATGCTATACACAAATTACCTGTCGCCATGATATAACTGAAATAATGTTGAAAGGCTGAAAGGGGCACAAAACATCATACAATCAATTTCTTTCACCATACTTTCTAAACTCAATACTCATTCAAAGGTCCACGACCAATCATCTGATTGGTTGAGACAAATCAACTCTGCCAATAAAAAGGGCTGGCCTTGAAAATTAAGAATTGCTTAGGTCAATAATTACAACTGTTAATGTATGGGACCCCAGGGTTATTCATATTTTTCTGGAAGACACCATTTATTTAACCCTTCAACAAACAATCACAACGTTTAAAAGGTCTGAGGAAAAAGCCTTCAGAAAACATTGTGGAAAAAGGAGAAAATGCTGGTAACCAGCATTTTCTCCTTTTCCTACAATGTTTTTCTACCTTTTGAAAGCCAAGTCTCATCATTTGAGTCAGATTTATTTCTTGCGTGCACATGTTTTCAATGTGGACCAGTCTAATATTTTGTTGTAAGGTAAAAAGTTTAACTCTTCACCACATAATGATCCATATTGAAAGGTTTTTGTAAAGAATCAAGCAGGACTTTAACATTTACCACACAATCTCGACTTTTAACAACCCTGAAAAAGAAGCCTTTTGAAAGCACTGTGGGAAAAGGAGAAAATGCTGGTTACCAGCATTTTCTCCTTTTCCCACAATGATTTCTACCCCATCCAAAACAAATTTCAATTTTTTAGTCATTTCAGGGTTCCCATTCATGCACATATGTGCGTGATTCACGCACTGAATTGAATAATCATGCACAAAAATATGAAGTGAAACGTGCATGTACGCACAGATTTCAGGGCTCCCGTTGTCGATCACTGGTGGTGCCAGTTGGGACAAGTTAACAAGTGTGAAAGTCAGCGTTTATCACCGCTAATCAAACTTAGTACCAATCCGCTTTTCTAGTGTAAAATCAAAGCTTTTGAAGTTACATGCTGTTCTTATTGACAAATCTATGTCAAATCATGCGGACATACTACTCCAAAACTTAACAGGCATGAAAAAAAGATCGCTGCAAAAAACGCGAAAACCCATGACACAACAAAAATCGTCCGATCATAGGCATTTCCAACTGTCTATTCAGTTTTATCAATGACTTTGAACAGTAAATTTACATAACTATCTCTATAAAACAATAAGTGAAACCTAATTAGTGTCTGAAACTGACAGTGAAATGGAAAATTCTACTGGCCGCTAGAATGTAAGTTGTCCCTCTGTAAGTAGTCCCGTGAGTAAGGAAATTATAACAAGCGTCTTCTTTTTTTAAATTACCCATATTGTTTTCAAGAGCAGCTGGCTGTAGAGTAAGACTCATCAAAACAAATTTTCAACACAACAGACCCTTACTGTCCTCCATAGATGCTCTGTAATTGTCAATATTAAGTGCACTCCTAGAATTTCTCTTGCACTCCTAAACTTGTATTCTAGGGAGCGCATGCACTCCCAAAAACAGATGTGAGTGGGAACACTGCATTTATTTTGTTGTCTGCAAATGCTTTCAACTTGGAACTGACTGGAATTTTGTTTTGGTAAAGAGTTAAGCTCCACTATGTCTCATAAAAGATGGCTGATATGCTGTTCAGAACAGTCAAACACAAAAAAGTCAAACACAAACAAATAAACAAGAGATACTGATAGTGCACTCACCAGAATACAGAGCTTCTAAGTCCCATCATTTTCATGCCTTCCTTGATTTTCTTCTCTTTCTCTGTAACTATCAAGACTGTCATGACATTGATCAGTGGGGTGAAGGCAATCACAAAATAAATGGATGACAATGTTTGCAGGTAGCTTGTATCCTGTAAAAAGGCTGGTTTAGGGAGCATCTGAACAGAGGTGTTGGCCTCTGGAAATGCAGCATTGGCCGTCTTGTTTCGAATCAGAGCTGTATCAACAAGAGACTGGAGCACTGCAAACCCAGAACGCAGGTATTTGGTAGCATCACAAGTGACTCCTGTATTGTCGCTACGGCAACCCCGTTGATTCTTGTAGATGTCATCGTCTGTGCTAGGATTTGAAGCATCATCCATACGAATAGCATAACTTAAACTGCTATTACTGTTATAGTTAAAAGTCACACCCGCAAACACTGATGTACGATTAGTGTTGTAGGCTGTTACTGCATCTGTTTCATTTGCAAAATACTCTGGTAAAAGTGTACTTGGCGCCATTGATATCACATCCGTCATGATTGTTCTTGTAAAATCATTGTCGGGGGAGACCAGCACACGTCCCCCACTATAGTTTGTGTAGAAAGGGTTATTCCAGACAGGATCTGACATGTAATACTCAGGAAACATTGGTATCGGAGACTTGGCATCTTGGACTGATGTTGCACGAATAACAGCCAAGATAGCAACCATATACAGTGGTAGGATAAATTCCTAGAAATACAGAACAGACAATATAAAAACAAAACACCTCCGTGTAAATCTAAATTATTCAACTGTTTACCAAACAACTTTTAAAGACCCCAGAAAAAATCTTTCTGAAAACCGTATGGGAAAAAGAGAAAATGCTGGTAATCTTATTTTCTCCTTTCCCACAGGGCTTTCTGTCCAATCAAAGACAAATCTCACCATATGAGCAATATTTAATTTGTCATCTGCAAAGGCCTTCAATTTTTTACCAGTCTAAAATTTTGTTATATGGTAGAATTAACACATTACAAAACAATCCTGTGTTTCAACAACCCTGAAGAAGAAAGCTTTTGAAAGCATTGTGGAAAAGGGGAAAAATGCTGGTGACCATTACATTTCCTCTTCCAACAGCACTTCCTATTACTTATAAGAAAAAAATCTGTTATACAAGTTATGCCACATTTAGTTTGTGCTCAGTACCTGCTTTCAATGTGGACAAGTTGAAATTCTGGGAAAGAGATAACCCATTACCACACTGGCTTTTAGTCAACCAAAAACCAAGTTGACTCTTCACCAAACAACAAAACTTAGACTCATCCAAATTCAAAGGCATTTACAGACCACAGATTGCTTTGACTGAGTTAAAAAGATTGTGGGAATAGGTGAAAATGCTGGTTATGTTGGTACTTGCATTGCCCTACTTACATTGCCCTAATTATGCATATGTTTAGTATTGAACAAATGAAGCTATTCATTTCAAGGAAACTAACTCTTAGAGAGTTGAATAAAACCAAGAGAAATTGTCATCCTAGAAATACAACCCAAATAATTGCAATTCTTTTGGTTGCTTTTGTCTACAGTGTTTCAGCAAAGCAGACAGTATAGATCAAAGATCAGGTTGCACATTTTGTGCAGCCTGATTTTGATCTAAACTGACCGCAAATGCAACTATAGTCGTGAAAGGCACTTTAAGGGCTAATATCCTATGTATTCGTGATAATGAAAAACTATATATTTGCACCATGCCTTGTGGAAAGGGGCTTAATGCATCTGCAAAAAGCATTGACGCATGTCAGCCTGCTCAATCCGCCCAGGATGACATTGGTCAAAACTTTTGCTCTTTGTAAACTTTTTGCAATACAAAGGACCATTCTACCTCCAGATCCAGTCAGTTGTTCTACAAAATGGATTTTATAGATCCATAATTAAGTGATCACTTGCTTGGTATAATGCATCAAGAGATCATTTAACTCTTTACCAAACGACAAAATTTTAGACTAGTCCAAATTGAAAGCATTTGCAGACGACAATTTCAATGCGACTTAAAAATTTAAATTTGTCATGGGATGGGAAGAAAACATTGTGGGAAAAGGAGAAAATGCTGGTTACCAGCATTTTCTCCTTTTCCCACAATGTTTTCAAAGGCTTCCTTTTTAGGGTCGTTAAAAGTTGGGATTGTGTGGTAAAGAATTAACCCCCTTGGTCACAGCATGGCTCATTTTCTATTTTTACTGAATAAAATTTGGCAATAGGAAACAATTTTCAGCAAAATCAATGTCCACATGAAATTGACATCTTGACAATCTGATCATCTGGGGTAATGCAGGATACTAAACCCTCACCAGAAGACAAAATGAAAGCATTCGCAGACAGACAAGAAAAACAGGTCTTAGAGTGATTAAAGTTGTATTGAAAGGGTAGTAAACACTGTGCAAAAACAAGTTGGCTATCAGCATATTCTTCTTTGCCCACAATGTTTGCAAAAGCTGTTTCTTCTCAGGGTCACTAACACAAAGGTTTGTCTCCTAAAGGTTTAACTCCTTACAAAACAACAAAATTTTAGACTCATCTAAATTGAAAGAATTCGCAAACAACAAATTAAATGTTGCTTGAAGGATGATTTCTCATTTTGAAAGGGTAGAAAACATTGTGGGAAAAGAAGAAAATGCTGGTTACCAGCATTTCTCCTTTTCCCACAATGTTTTTAAAAGGCTATTCCACCAGGGTTGTTAAAATCCAGGATTGTGTGGTTTAAGGTTTAAAGCTGATGTGCAGCTATTGATTTCTACTGGAGTATTTCATCAGACAGCATTTTCAAATATCTGGGCTGCACACACAGAAATTGTTTGTAAGTTAAATTTTAATGATGGCACAGCCTCTTTTGACATGGTATACTTTTCCCTGGACATACCATCATAGACAATATTTATATATGAGGTATGTTCTGAAAACAAAATCTAAGACTTGTCCAACTCAAAAGCATTTGCAGATCTCGATATCAGTCTAAATATGGCTCAAATTATTAGATCTGAAAGGTTAGAAAAACATTTTTGGAAAAGGAGAAAATGCTGCTTACCAGCATTTTCTCTATTACCCACAATGCTTTGAAAAGCTTTCTTTCTCATAGCCATTTAAACTCGAAATTGTGTGGTAAATGTTAACCAGGGTGATTCCTGATAGCTCTAAATATGACTTGCAGGTAGTAACATTACCCTTTTACCACATAATCCTGGCTTTTAACAAACCTGTGAAAAAGGCCTTTTGAAAACATTGTGGGAAAAGGAGAAAATGCTGATAACCAGCATTTTCTCCTTTTCCCACAACATTTTCTACCCTTTCCAAAACAAATTTCGTTTTGTCAGTCACATGTATTTTGTCATCTGCAAATACTTTCAATTTGGACAAGTCTAAAATTTTGTCGTTTGGTAAGGAGTAAATGCATGAATAATGAATATAACTAAATTATATCCATTAGAAAATGAATTTCTGACATATCTATGTCTACCATCATTTAAATGTCATACAGATACTATACATATCTTTCTGCAACCCATGGCATAAATGTAAAGGGTTTAACTCTTTATTGGTTAAAAAAAAATAGCCTCTGCAGATGACAAATTCAGTGTAACTTAAAATATGATTTCTACCTTTGAAATACAGACAACACTGGGGGGAAAGTGAGAAAATACTGGCAACAAACATATTCATCTTTACGCAATTTTTAAAAACCGTCTTCTTTAGGGTTTTTAAAATGCAGAATTGTTTGCATAGATAGTCAGTTTCTAAATAGCCAGGTTTTTGCTGACAAATTTAACCTCACGGCACATAACCCTGTGTTTCAATCTCCCTGGGGATAAAAAAAAAATGTAGAGCACATGGTAGGAAAAGTAGAAAGAAGTCTTTGAAAGTCAAATCCCATCATTTTAGCAAAACTAAAATTGTTGTCAGCAACACTTGTTGCTTTCAATTTGAACAAGTCTAAAACTTTGTTATCTGGTAAAGAGCTAACTTGTCATCAATAGATGGAACCTTAATTCCTAAATGTTCACCCCAGGGAGGCATAAATCTAGATCTATTCATATTTTCTGTGGTGAATCAGATATTTCTCCTAAAATATGACCCTAGTGAAGCAGGCTTTAGAAAACAGTGTGAGAAAAGGAGCAAAACACTAGTAACCAGCATTTTCTTCTTTTAATACGATGCCTTTCCAAATACATGTCCCATCATTTCAGTCATGATGTATTTGTCCTCTGCAAATCCCCTAAATTTGGACAAATTTTAAATTTTGTAATTTGATAAAGTTGTTTACCAAACAAAAAATATTAGACTTCCAAACTGAAAGTATCTGATGAAAACTATGGAAGTGGTACAAATGCACTGAGCTTCTTTGAAAAGGTAGAAAACATTGCAGAAAATGGATAAATGCTGGTTAGCAACAATTCTCCTTTTCCTACAAAGTTTTCAAAAGACTTCCTCCTATGGGTCATTAAATACAGGACAGTTTGGTAAATGGTTAACCCTTTGTTTACCAAATAATCCAGACTTCTAACAACTCTGAAGAAGAAAGCTTTTGAAAACTGTGTGGAAAAGGGGGAAAATGCTGGTGACTAGCATTTTCTTCTTCTCCCACAATGCTTCCTAGCCTATCAGTGAGCTTCAGTTCATTTGGACCAATTTTGAATTTATCATCTGCAGATACGTTGAATTTGAAAGAGTAAAAAATTTGTGGTTTGGGAAAGAGCTAAGCAAACAAGCTGCAATAGTACAGTCATCCAGATCCTTTTTATCATATTGGTAAACAAAGACTCTGACCTTTTGACCCTAGTCTCAGTTTATGTGACCAGTCTAACATTGTTGCTATAAACAGAAACAATAAAAAGAAGAAATATTTTCTGCCATCATTATAATCTAATATTCTAATGGTCTGACATTTTAGGAAATATCTGCTGTTCATGTCACAGCAGTAAATCAATATTTTAGAAACAATTTGAGCTGGCTGGATCCAGGAGTCAACCTCACAAATTTGCAGCAGATGGCTTTGAAAACATTCTTGTAAATATAGGGAAAGGACTTGTCTAAATCCTAAGCATTTGCAGACGATAATTTGTATGTGGCTCTAATTGTTGAATTATTCTTTGAAAAGGTATAAAACATTGTGAGAAAAGGTCAGAATGCTGGTAACCAGCATTTTCTCCTTGTTTTTACCAGCCTCCTTTCAAGGTCAATAAAACCTGGATTGGATGGTATAGGGTTAACTTTTTACCACACAACAAAATTTTAGACCTGTCCAGATTGAAAGCTTTTGTAGATTACAGATAAAATGGGGCACAAACAACAATATCTGTCTATGAGACCATTAAAAACATTGTGGGAAAAGAAGAAAATGCTGGTTACCAGCATATTCTTCTTTTCCCACAATGTTTCCAAAATCTTTCTCCTTTAGGGTAGTTGGAACTCAGGATTGTTTGGAAAGTGAAAATGTTGTGTGAACACGGGATTGTTTGGTAAAGGTTTTACCCTTGACACATATGTATGTAGACTTGTTCAAGTTCACAGCATATATACTCGTAGATGACAATTTCAATGCACCTCAAATGATGGACTTTGTCTTTGTCTTTGATAGAAAACACTGTCGAAAAAGGGGAAAACATTGCTTACTAGCATTATCTCCTTTTCCCACAATGTTTTCAAAAAGACTTTCTTCTCAGGGTCATTATTTCTGGGGATTGTGCAGTAAAGGGTTAAATGAATTCTGTAAACAACATTTTACATTTCGAAATATTAATAAACAAAATACTCTAAAATATGTAATATCCGGCTATAGGTTAAATTGTATTGGACTGTTGTTTACACACATGGGACTCTGTTGCTATTGAAGTATGTACAGAATATGCATTTGATTTCGATCTGCACTGTCTACAGAAGCACTTACAATGTACTTTAAAAAGGGTTGACCATCTTACAAAACAATCAAAAAGGTTTAGGACCATTAGAAAGAAGGCTTTTAAACACATGGCAGAAAAAGGTAGAAATCGCTTGTAATAAGCAATGTGTCCTTATTCCCTTCAACCTTTTCAACCATTTAACCCTTTCCCAAACAAGCCCTGGTTTTCACGTGTCTGCAGTACAAGTCTTTTGAAAACACTGTGGGAAAAGGAGAAATTGCTCATAACGAGCAATTTCTCCTTTTCCCACAGTGTTTTCTCCTATCCTTTTTGAGAACTTTCTGCCATTTTCATCAAATTGAAAACTGTCGTCTGCAAACTCTTTCAATTTGGACCGGTCCAAAATTTGTCGTTTGGGAAAGGGTTAAAAAAAAAAAAACACTCGGCTCATATGTGCCGAGTTCTTGTCATCTGCAGATGCTTTCAGTTTGGAACAGTCTAAAGTTTGTCCTTGCGAAAAGAGATATTTTAACCCTTTACCAGCCAACAAAATTTTAGACTTATCTAAATTGAAAGCATTTGCAGGCGACAAAATAAATGTGACTCAAAAAGTGAAATTTGTTTAGGAAAGTTAAAGGAGAAAATGCTGGAAATCAGCATTTTTTTGTTTTCAAATGCTGTCTTTCTAAGGGTCATTAAAACTAGTGATCAGGGCTAACAGATTAAATTTCTAACACACACACAAAAATCTTACATAGATTGTGTACTTTAGGTTGCGTCTTTTCAACAGGAAGTTTTTCCATACCATAACCTTGTATTGCCCGAACCAGGTCGCTTTGGTCTTTGAATCCACAACCATTGTGGTTAAGCAGATTTGTTAATTTCCTAAATCTCTATGAAAGTATCTGTAAAGAAATAACGAGAGATGAAAAAGTAAATATGAAGTAATATTTTAGAGCTTATTATAGAGTCCAACATTTTTTTTTGAGGGGGGGGGGACCTTTAAATTGCAACGTTTAGGGTCCATATTCACCAACCATTCTTAAGAATATTCTTAGTTTTATTCTCCAAGATTTTCTAAATTTGGAAAGTAACACAACTTCTGATTGGCTAAACCATATGGTTTAGCCAATCAGAAGTTGTGTTACTTTCAAATCCTGAAAATTCTGGAGAATAAGACTAAGAATGTTCTTTAGAATGGTTGCTGAATACGGACCCTGGTCTCTCTTTTTTTTTACGGAACAAAAACTTCTGGTTAGATCTAATAGACTATAGATTGTAATTAATTCAGCATTCTTAAGGTTAACTCTTTACCACACAATCCCTACTTTTAACGATCCTGAAGAAAAACCCTTTTGAAAACATAGTAGGAAAAGGAGAAAATGCTGGTAACCAGCATTTTCTCCATTTCCCACAATGTTTTCTATCCTTCACAAGACAAATTTCAATTTTTTAACCACATATGATTTATCATCTGCAAGTGTTTTCAGTTTGGACCAGTCTAAAATTTTTGTGGTTTGGTAAAGGGTTAATGGATTAACAGGTTACAACTGCTGCACAAAAAATATTTTAACTCTTTACCAAACGACTAAGTTTAAGACTTGTCCAACATGGGAAGCATCTGTAAGGAAATATGGGTAGGCCTGCGTTGTGATTTAACCCCTTGCCAGACGACAAAATTACAACCTTGTCCGAATTAAAAGCATTTGCAGACGACAATTTCAATGCGGCTCAAATGGTTACCATCCTTTTCTCCTTTTCCCACAATGTTTTCAAAAGGCTTCTTTCCCAGGTTCGTTGAAAAGCGTCATTGTGCAGTAAAGGTGTAAGTAGGAAATGGATACCCGAGACCAACCACTGAAATAATTGTCGAAACACGAAAACCCATGACAAAGATTGTAGCTGCCGACGACACCTTAGAAGATCGGAGCTTTGTTCACGTGCAAAATATTTTGGCAGCAAAATTTCCACTTATCCCGTTTTAAACAATCTTACAAAAAGAGAAAACACCTGTGGTACATCCAGTGTATCTAATGTAAAACCATTTGCAGACGATAAATTGTGACCCATGTTCTGCGATTCGTAGTTGATGGGGGTAGAAAACACGGGAGAAAGGAGAGAATGCTGTTTACCAGCTTTTTCTCCGTTTTCCACAATGTCTATCGCAGCATTCTTCCTCGGGGATCGTCAAAACACGGGTTCTTTCATAAAAGACTTAAACCTGTGAAGAGAGGCATACAAAACGAAGAAACACACGTTAAACATATGTAGATGATAAGGTTATATACACACTAGATCTACATAGATCCTATGCCAGAACAATATCGTCATGAATAATTTTCCGAGGCATCAATTTAATCAATAACACTGGGGAACTATGAAAACTACAAATCTACAACATATCGTACATGAGCACTTGTAACACGCAGCTCATTCAAATCACTTTTGCAGATAAAATAAGTGTAGATCATGACCAACGTACAATCGTGCAGTCTGATCTCGAATCTGTAGACACGGTTAGGGCCTACCGAAACTCGTAATTTATCCACAAACAAAGCCAAGCGAGAGCCTCGATTCAATACCAATTTTCGCAAGTCGTAGACGCCCCTTTTTGTGTGAGCTCGGCCAGGGTCTTATCTTTGCTGCGTCCATTTTTTGTATCGAATGTATACTCATATAAATAACCCTATGATGAGACAGATTTGTGTTTAACAAATATCTCACCGGGGCATGGTTAACCCTTTACCAAACAATAAGTGTTTAACGACCCCACGAGGTAACTGTCCCCGAAGGTGATTTTAGTTTTTGATTGGTCGCCTCCGGTGCACAGAAAATGTCCAAATTAGAAAAGAAGCACTGCAAACGTCTCATTATTGAGACGTGGGGAGGGCTTTTGAAAACATTGTGGGAAAGAAGAAGAAAATGCTGGTATCCAGCATTTTTTTCTTTTCCAAGAATGTTTTCTACCCTTTCAAAGACAACGAAATTTACCAAAATTTGAACCACATTTAGTTTGCTTTTCAATTTATTCACATCTAAAATTATGTCGTCTGGTAAAGAGGTGGGGGTTAAAAACTGTGACAAGATAGATCTACGCGTAAATAGGCAACTTACCAAATTTCTCGGATAAACACTCTATTCCTGCGACAAAATATCCACTGGCTCTGTGTAGCCTTTCATTGTGTCTATAAACCAATAAACCTGTATTTCGCAAGAAAGCACCCTATTGAAATAAAACGTCAATCGGCACATGACTGCAGATTCAATGGGACGGTTGCGAAATGGTTTCAAATTTGTGCATTCAGTCATAAATCCTTCTTCCAGCTGAGTAATTCGGACTATTTGGTCAAGAAACCCAAACAAGTCTGCTCGAATATTGCTGTATAATAGCTGTTTTTGCCAAGAATGTGAGCATTTAGAGCAGATGACAGCTTAGATTTGGATCAGAATGTATGTTTTTTTTTCCCGCCTGTTCTTATTCTACCCTGATTTCTTGTACCTTACACTCCAATGGAAAGGTAAAACAGTGTTATCAGGAAGCTATGGCGACCACTACACTTCGAGTTTCACTATGTCAACTGAGCTAACAGCAGGCTATGCTACAAGGCATAGGCCTACAGGCTAGGATACATGAATCTATAGAGAATTAACCGTCCACTGCAAAAAAAATAATTTTTCACAGTCCTGCTATTTAATCCCTATCCTGCTAAGTAAGTGAAATACAACTTTTAAGCCAATAGTCAAAACCTAAATTCCACTAATTCAAATGTAGCTTATTTTTGGGAGGATTAGTATCACCTTATCGGACAGTGTAGATCCAAGATCAGACTGCACGTTCTTTGCAGTCTGATCTTGATCTACATTGTCTGCAATAGATGCTTAAGTCGCGCTTAGAAACCTATGGGTTAGTATGGTGTCTTATCATTTGTCCCACTCTTTTTTGTCAAGACCAGCAAAACTCCTGCTCGGATTAGGGTTGGTTTAACCTTTTATCGCACAATGCCGCCTTTTGACGCCCCTGGGAAAGAAGCCTTTTGAAAACATTGCGGGAAAAGGAGAAAATGCTGGTAACCAGCATTTTCTCCTTTTCCCACAATGTTTTCTACCCTATCAAAGAAAAGTTGCACCACTTGAGCCACATTGAAATTGTTGCGTGCAAATGCTTTCATTTTGGACAAGGCTAAAATTTTGTAGTCTGGTAAAGGTTTAAGGATAAGTGCAAATAAAGTAGATCTATACATTTTTATTTACATTATGTGAAGCATAGTACATGTACGTATATGTTTTTAGATTAAAATCCGATCCCTGCTTGAAACAAAATATTGTTTCTTCTCTCATACTGTTTCCTGGATCGTTATAAATGAGCCATGCTCTGTGAAAAAGGGCTTAATGCATCTGCAAAAAGTATTGACCCAGGTCAGCCTGAACTGCGCAGGCTGACCTGGTTCGATACTTTTTGCTTTTGATCAATTTTCTGTATGTCTTAAGTCCATTCTGCCTCAGGATTCTGTACGTCACTTGTTAGACAAAATAGATTTTATGGATCCAAAATTATGTGATGACTTGGATGGTACAGTGCATCATGGAGATGCATTAAGCCTCCTTTTGCCTGGGCATAGCTCAAATATACATTCTTTCTGCTGTCTAAACTACTTTTTCATGGTGTTAAGTACTTGTAAATTTGCCGTAGAATATCCTGTGCAAAATTGGTTAATCAACGTACGCGTGTATTTTTATACACTCATGTACTCAAAGCCGAAGTCTTTCGCTACCAAACAGTTTAGATCTATGTTAATTCCACTTTTCAACGGTTACAAATACACAGGTTCACTGCCAGAAGATAAGACAGCTGGGTCATAATCTAGGAAAAAAAGTACTGAACAGTGTAGATTAGAGATCAGACTGTACGATCTGTGCAGCCTGATCTTGATCTATACTATCCAGAAAAAAATACGGGTTTTCGAAAAAAAAAAAAAAAAAATGTGAGAAAAGGAGAAAATGCTGGTTGTCAACTCCTTTTCCAACAATGTTTTCTATCCCTTAAATCAAAGTTCCAGATAAGAGGGAATGATGGTATTATAAATCCGTTATTTCTCTTCCAAACCCTATGTTGTCGCTACTCATTAGAATCGTCTCGATGAGACGATTCTAATGAGTACCCATAACTTAGAGTTTAGTGGAGAATAAATATTATTTTTAATTTTTAAATCAAAATCACTCCCTCTGTCTGGAGCTCTGCCTTTAACCCTTAGGCTGCTAAGCGCGACTCACTGACCTTTTGCGGACAGAGCAGATGAAGATCAGACTGCACAAAAAGCGCAGTCTGATCTTGGATCTACACTCTCCGGTAAGGAGATATTTTCCCCCTAGAAATACCAATGAAACAGCAAGAATTGAGTTTATAAAATCGGCTTGAAAGTTTCCTTTCATTGATTTAGGAGCTTATAAGAGTTAATACAGCTCCATCACTTGAGAAACCTTTTTCTTTTGGTCGCTTGCATATGCTTTCAAAATCGACGAGGCTACATTTTGTTGCGTGATAAAGAGGTGACCGGTATGTCGTCTGTGTAGATGTACGTGATAAAATGACTAACAGAAATTTGGTATGGTAGTGAAAGTCTAAATACCCATCTTTAAATTGAATATTTACACATACTTAGTAGCCTCTATTTATTACTAATATATCATACTACTCGACCAACTATGAACGTGTGCTTGAAATTGACCCTGTTTGTATGCTCTATATATATCTGCAGATATTATTAGTACTTAAAACTTCAGTATAGCATAACGGCCATAGTATGTTACTTTACCTGGGTGAAATCGTCTCTTGGTAGAAAATATATGAGCCATGCTCTGGCAAAAGGGGGCCTAATGCATCTCCGTGATGATGCATTATACAAAGCAAGTCATCACATGATCATAGATCCATAAAGCCCATTTTGTCTAACAACCGACTGAATCATGAGGTAGACTGGTCCTTGGACATACAGAAAATTGACCAATGACGAAAAGTTTCGGCCCAGGACAGCCTGCGCGGACTGCGCAGGCTGACCTGGGTCGTTACGTTTCGCAGATGCATTAAGCCCCTTTTTCACAGAGCATGGCTCATATATAGCTGCAACTCAAATAAATATTGTGAACGAAATTTCTATCGTCTGTACAACAATTTTGCAATTCATTACAGTTCTGTATTGAAGTTTTGGTCATTTTGCACTTTTTTTCCACGTGACACAATATCGACGTTGAACTAGTGTAAATACAGTATCAATTAAATTAGTATGCCAGAGGAAATATGTTCCAAACCATCAGTTTTAAACAAGAGGGCCACTGGCCCTAAAGCGCTCACCTGAGTAAAGTCAGTACAGTTGATAAAGCTGAAGAGATCCTGGTTGTAATGATGTAAAACACATGAGTGTAAGTGACCTACTTTGGGACCTGATATGGCCAAATTTCGAAATTGTCTAAGATATCGTCGAGACAAACATTCTGACTAAGTTTCATGAGTATCAGGCTGAAAATGTGACATCTACGGTGCACATAAGGTTTATCTACGACTTAGCTTCTTTTTGACCCAATGTAACCCGATTTCGAATCTGTCCAAGATATCATGAAGACAAACATTCTGACCAAGTTTCATGAGTATCAGGCTGAAATAGGCTAGCCAAGCCTCACGTCATACATTTTTAGTCAACTATAAAAAATGAAAATACATAAACATTATATAAGATCCCCTATTTAGAAATACCGCTCAAAAAACGTTGGCGCAAAGATCACAGAACACTGACGTTATCTCACAGTCATAAAATATGGCGAGGTAATTATTTTAATCAGCCCTTTACTAAAGGAACCAGTGTATTCATCTCTGAGGAAGATGGCCTTGGAAATATTGCGGGATGTTCAATATTATTTCAGTTACATCGCGGCGGCCAGTGCACGTATCCATGCTTTCCTGGAGTTTCTTACACCGTTGCTCGGCACAATATTCTTTCCAAGCTACTTTCCCAGTCAACCATTGTCGAAGCGATGGTAAGCAGAGAGGGAGGAGTGAATCCTGTCGCAATGACTGTCATCAATCCCCGAAAAGAAATTGGCCCAGCCGGGGATCGAACCAGCGACCCCATGTTGTCAAGTCCTGTACGCTACCGCCTGAGGTGGCGCTTAACACCATACAATCAATCATAAGAATGTAGAAGCCGGGTCCTTGGAAGAGCTTCATCGATTTTTAGCTGATAGATTGCAAAACATTTAACCCTTATCCTGCTATATAAGTTAATAGAAACGTTCAAGCCTATCGGCGTGATCAAGCAGAATAATGCTATTTCAAACTTTACTTTTGGAGAAGACACATTTCCTTAATGGACAGTATAGATCCAAGATCAGACTGCACGTTCTGTGCAGTCTGATCTTGATCTTCACTATCCGCAAAAGGTCAGTGAGTCGCGCTTGGCCGCCGAAGAGTTAAAAGTTGAATCAAAGCGCCGAAGTCCGGAGATATTGTTGTGTTGCCTCAGTACAACTTTGTAGTCCGAGTTGTGAGTGGCTTCATCCTGGACTTGTCTTTCTCTGCGTGAGTTTAGACTTAACCTTTTAACTCTTTCAACGCTAAATATATATACACAACCTCTTTCGAGATCTAAAAAAAATCTACTAAAACGCAGATTTTCTTATATGTGATAGACTTGACTAGACAAGCGGATGGTATAGATCGAAGATCAGACTGCACATTCTGCGATCTATGCTGTCCGCAAAAGTCCTCGTTTTCGCCTGTGGCGCTGAAAGGGTGAATACAGTAAACCATAAAGTTAGCCACTTTGGAACTGAAACGACAAACTCAAATTTGGCACGAATTATCCAGAGTTCTTTGATAAGATAGAAATAATTGAGACACAATGAGAAAGACCTGATTACCAGTATTTTCTCTTTTTCCCAGTGTTTTCCGAAGCCTTCTTCTCCAGGGACTTTTAAACCATGGATTTTAAGTACAGGGTTAATACTCATTTCTACCTTTGTAATGTCCTCGTCTTTTTCTGAGGTGGACAAGAACGTATACATCTCGGAAGCCGTTTAAAAAGGCTTTTTATCATTGCGTGGAAAAAAAGTCATTTATAGAAATTTGCTGCTGTTACCGCTACCTGATGCTATTCGCATCTATAGAAACATAGCTGATCGACTTTCTGCACAGTGTGACGTCGATCTACACCACCAAAACATTTGTCTAAACTCGCATTTGGCACGGAATGGGTTAATATGCAGACTCTTCCAGTCCTGATCAATACTAGAGTGCTTATAGCACTTTGATTACTTTGATTAAAAATATCGCTTTCGTCCCGCTTTCGCCCGGTTATTTTATTAGAAACTGTTTTCGTGCTTGAGCTTATTGGCACGATTTATCAAATCTACTACCTAGATGTTTTTCATCAACAGGTAGGGCGAATGAAACTTTTATATCGTCCAGTAGTATGTAGATAGAAAGACCGACACAAAATAGAGAAATCGTTTGCTATTTAAACAAAATTCGAGTCGAAGTCTCTTTCGTATTTTTTACGGTGTTCTCCTTTGTAGAGAGTATAATTGTTTCCCGGCTTGTATTTGCGCGGTAATCAAGAAGGGCCCAGTCTGTGGACAAGTTTATTCTACGGGTTTGTAAAAAAATATGTTGCTAGCGGTCACTTTGAAGCCCTGTCAGATCATATTTGATAATAAAACTCCTCTTCAGTGTGTCCATGTCTCCCCTACAAGAAACAGTGTAAACAGCAAATACGTGAAAGGTGCTAACTGAACGGAATAAATCCTGTTTGATGGTTTCTATACAAAATTTTGATCCCGAAATGCAGAATGCAGGGATAGGCTATTCTCACCAAACAATAGCAACATCAGAAATCTCTTATGAATACACCTGTCTTGTTGATTGTAAATGTTTATGGTGATGTCCTTAATTACATACTTCTTCCATTGATTTATCTATAAGGGTCGAAGTATTAATTAGAATGAACATTTCAAATAATGAAAAGTAGGAAATGATGGGGTACTAATCATTTGAACTCAACCTACATCCTGTCGAGGTCATCATGTTATTGCGAATTTATCGCTCGAGATTCTTTTCGTCATCCCTTTACCTTTACCAAACAATCCCATGTCTTAACGACCCCGAAGAAGGAAGCTTTGGAAAATATTGTGGGGTCAGGAGAAAATGCTGGTTACCAACATTTTCTCCTTTTTCCCACGATTTTTTTTTTTTTTTCAAAAGACAACCACATGATTTCGGTCACATTTTATTTGTCGTCTCCAAACGCTTTCAGTTTGCATTAGTCTAAAGTTAACTGTTTGGTAAAGACTTGAATCTGTTTGATGTGATGAAAGCAATTAATTGTGAAGCGGACTGCAGACAAGGATCAGACTGCTTATATGTGAAGGGTGATTGAAGTTCACAGTATATGCAAGATAAGACACATTTGCGTATAAGAGCAAATAGGTGAAGAAAGTAATACTATTACACATAGAATTTAGAATAGTAGTTCTCTGCGATGGGACCATGTAACATGTTGGGGAAAATGTTTTCAGCATCAACAGGTTTCCCGATGCATAACGGCAACCTGTGCGCCTAGGGATCATGCTTTCCCAGTGTTTCCTGACTTTTTTCTTTCCAGGCCACCGGTTGCTTCCCAAGTTAGATAGGACCACGAAGTTCGGTTCTCATATATCTATTTTGTCAGGCTTACAAAATTATCTACCTATTAGCAGTTCTAGGGTTCTCTTTAACTATACTGAATCTCAAGGCTTCGACCCTTTGCCGAACAACAAAATGTTAGACTCGTCTACACTGAAAGCATTTGCAGACGACGATTTAAATGTTGCCAAATTATTGAATTTGTCTTTGAAACGTTAGAAAACTTTGTGCGGAAAGGAAAAAATGCCTCTTACCAGCATTTTCTTCTTTTTTCCACAATGTTTTCAAAAGCCTTCTCCGTCATGGACGGTAAAACGTGGGATTGTGCTGTAAATGATTAATTAGAGGAAAGGTTTGAATTATTTTCTTGAGTCTCTTTTACAAGAAACACATTATTGATTATCCATATGTTTGAGTGCTGGCCAATTTATCATGATTCCCGTAGATAAATCATTCCTGTGATAGTGTTTGACGCACATCAGACCAGTACACTTGTGATAAGTTAGATACAGCTATGAAACACATGATGCATGTGATGGTAAGTCACACTGTTTCATAATGTTGGGTGTCGAACCTGTTTCCATATGTCAGTGTGTGGCCTTCCTGACCAGTCTATACCCACAGTCCACTCATCTGGCAGACAAGTAAACTTTCATCTCGATATCATTTAATTTAATTAACCATTTCTTATATGGATATTTTCTAAATCCTCTTACACTTTCCAAAAACGCGTTGTAGCTTTAATTGTATGAGTGTATGTAGTTTAAACCGTTTTCAACATTATTTCAGTTATGGCGCGGCGGCCAGTGCAACTATCCATGCTTTCTGGGAGTTTCTTTTATCAGCACTCCCCACAATATTCTTTCCAAGCCACTGACTGCTTTCCCATGGAACAATAGTCGATACAATGGTCAGCGGTGAGAGAGGAATGAATCCTGTCGCAATGACTATCATTAATCCTCGGATGAACATTGAACGAACAGCGACTTCTTGTTCTCAAGTCTTGTACGCTACCGATTGAGCTACTGGGGCTCGGCATTGTAGCTTTAACCAGGGATTGCAACCCTGTGCCATGAATTCGTTTCCATTACATCATATAAAATGATAAGTAGAAAAAGTAAATATCGTAAACGAGACAAACTATCAGCCGATACACGTGATCAATTGTGACTTGTACGCATTTCAATATGAAATACAGATTTAATTTCAGCATCATGGTTCAACAACATTCGAATTAAATTAATGTTTGGTCGTCACCAGTGTTTTAAAACTAATTTCTGAAGGTACAATATGTTCTATATATACACGACTGCATTCATTTTGAGCAATGACCATTACAATCCAGCTGTGGAAGAGCACAGCGCTATCAAATCTGTTTACTTCTGTTGTCCTGAGCCTTGCGTAGTCTAGCAGACCTGATTCCGTATACAACAAGGACAAGAACATTATTTGTCTTATTCTCCAAGATTTTCAAAAGTTGTAACACAACTTCTGATTGGCTAAACCAAAAGTTTTAGCCAATCAGAAGGTGTGTTAATTTCAAATTTAGAAAATTCTAGAGAACAAAACTGAGAACGTTCTTACGAATGGCTGGTGAATGCAGACCCTGGAGTCGAATACTTTCAAAAATATTCAAATACAATTATGGACGTACATGTAGCTAGCCCCCAAAATAAAGTATACGTAAAAGTAATACCGAAGGTATTACACGAGGAGTGAAGCACCAAGCGCAGTGGAACGCGGTATTTTCCAGGGAAAGGGGTCTCCCATAGAATTTTCTTTAATTGTAGAAGGCATTTGGTGGCCTCTGTTGAAGTTTTGTTTCTTGCAAAATATTGCCGTTTAAAGCAAAGGCTTTGAATTTCAAGAAATATAGACTTCTGTTAATACAAGAAATATGTTTATTTTTTATCTTTTTTTTGTTTGTTTGTTTGTTTCGAAGCGCACCTGACAAATATGAATCCTTTGCAAAATTAAGAGTACAAATACTTTTTTTTTCTCATGAATGTATTTGAACAAGAATACAAATACTTTTCGATTGTAGATTATTTGAATACCTTTTTAATACTTTCGAATACATATTAATAAGAATAGCATATTTCCCTGATGTCATCATCCGCAAGGTATATCTAACTATCTATCTATCTATCTATCCGCCCTGACATCCATCCATTCATTTGTTTCTCCCTTTTCCATATTTTACATATCATTGAATTTCTTTCCCCTCTATACTGGTTTTTAATCCAAACAAGACCAAGTTGCATATTTCACGACATGGAATGTGGCTAAACTGCGAAAAATCAATGGTCTAAGGGAGAAAACTCGTATTTACTTTGGTCTTAAATTACCCAGAATGACGTCCCTTGTAGTTGCCTAAAACCAAAGACGAATAAGATATGGTACGCCCAAGAGCCCATAGAGACAATGGGTACAAAAAAAAAATACTTGCACAGAGTTGTTTTGAATTATTATATATTTCTATGCTGGTTTTGTAAATATCCACAGTTCCGATAAAATCATGACAACAGACGAAAGAAAAATGTGGTTAAAGATTATGAGTGATATTGTGTTACTAGATGGTAGTCTCCCTTGCATTTCATCAAATTTGTAAACACAACATCCGCCAAAATTCAAAGAGGAAAATGAAGGTTCGTTTATCAAGATAAGATCACGCACATTAAATCTATTTGGTTAATATAGGTAATAAACCATTTGAAAATCAATCAATAAGTAGACAATTTGTTCACTAATGCACTAAACGAACCCTTGGAAAGAAACTATGATATCTAGGTCATGATTTCCGGTGCACATTTCATCGAAAGGTTGTTTCGTCGAAATCCATGTACGTTTTAAAATACCAGTTGCTAAATTTCTAGAGTTATTTCATGAAAAGCTCTGTCTGAAAGGAAGATTTAAGCCACAACTCGTCTGGGTTAGGGTAAACGTCAGGACAAGGGATCGTTTTCGACGAACGTGGTTTTCGACGAAATATCGCAGATCCCATGGTTTCTTCACTCAGTCAAGGTCACTTGACAAATATTGTTGATTGTTCCGAGTTCAGTGGGACTATCTTTAATAGGGATGAATACGAGAAAATGACAGAGCCCCAGGTGTTGATTCTAAGCTTGTGCTTCAAGTGCTTCTCAGTGATTATTTATCCGAAATAAGGTGTAAATAAAATTCTCGTAACAATCTTTCGCAGGATTCATCTCATGTAGATGTATTATAACCGACATGGATGTAGATGGTAAAGTTAAAATTTTGCCATAATTCACTAGAATCTTGAACCTCGTAGAGCAGAAATGCTTTTATTTTGCGACAGAGTAGATTTTTGTTGGGGGGAGGGGTTAATTATTAAATGCAATTCAGTTAAGTTAGCTGAGCGTTTCATTCTTTGGGAGCAGGGGAAATGCGAGCCACAATAAGTGAGGTCACTCTTCATAAATTAAAGTTTAAGCCGTTACGAGTTATCTCCCCTAGACCATAAAATCAACAATCCCACAGTTCATTTATTCGCGACATTGAACGATTTATCCTTAATGCATTATAACCATTACTATACAAAATACTCAGCGCAACAAATTACTCACGAAATTATTGTGGCATATGAAGAGATATATTGTAACTTGACGTTTACTGTTTCTAAAGCGAAGTTTTCACAAATTTCTCTTTGATGAAGGCATACCATCATTTAACTCTATTAAATTTGTTGTCTGAAAATACTGTAAATAATGGCAAGTAAAAAATGGTGCAGTCTTATAATACCAAGCTCTGATGTATATTATTTCTATTAGCAATGAACTTCATGATCAGAGATTTTTTCTTTCAACAGTGTGCCTTAAAATCAGACTGCAAAAAATGTGCAGCCTGATCTAGGAACTACACTATCTGCTAGCTTATGAATGATTCTTGCAGAGGGAATTGAAATAAAAATCTAGCAATGTTTAGGTCTGTTTTTCAAATGTAGTTGTTAGTTTGTTTTGGAGTTTAATGATGTTTTAACAGCTTAGGTCACATCACGGCGGTTAGTGCACCTACACGTTTCCTGGCTTTCTCACACCTGTACCGATACAACTTTTCATTCCAAACCACTGACTACTCTTCTCACATGCATCATAGGTAAGAGGCAAAAAATTGCCATAAAGAAAACTTGCCTCAACCAGGTATCGAACCCGCAACCACCAGGTCATGAGTCAGATGCACTAACCACTGAGCTACCTGGCCAGGGCAGATAACTGTCTATAGTAAAAACATTAAAGCAATGGGGAAAAACAAAACAAAAAAAAAAATGTGGGATCATATCCAGTATACCTGTATTTCAGACTAAAGTATGCCTTTGTTACTAATTGTAACACAAATAGCACATGTATATAGGCAATATTACATGTGTACTGGTCTTTAGAAACATGGAGCACTGGTTGGTAATTGTTAGCAGCATGTTCGCTTTTTCTAGCCATGTTTTCAACAGCCATTTTCCTAATGGCTAAAATCTCTTTGTTACGTCCTGAGACAAATTTTCAAAAGATAAAACACCCTTGTAAAATTCTGCAATTCAGCATGAGCATGGCTTCATGAAAGACATTTTGACAAACACTGTAATAAGCAACTTCTGCAACTTTTATATGTTAGACATTATACAACTTGTAAAGGATTCATTTAACATCTTTGACAGCCAATGTTGCCTTGGATAGCTTTTGCGGATGATGTAGATCAAGATAAGACTGCATAATGAAATCTGCAGTCTCATCTTTGATCTACACCCTCCGCCAACTTCTGCAACTTTTATATGTTAGACATTATACAATTTGTAAAGGATTCATTTAACATCTTTCACAGCCAATGTCGCCTTGGATAGCTTTTGTGGATGATGTAGATCAAGATAAGACTGCATAACAAAATCTGCAGTCTCATCTTTGATCTACACCCTCTGCCACCTGAGGTTTATCGTTGACCAGAGTTGCCTTCAATCGCAACAAAAGTATACCGTTAGACCTGGAGAAGAATTGAAACCATTTATTTCCTCTCTCACAGCTATTAAATGGAATTCAACTTGAATGATGGTGGACATTTGATCATGAAATGTTTGTCAGGTTGTTAATTTTGATTAAGATTTGTTATAGAATCAAAGCAGTCAATTAATAAAAGAAATATTCTTCAATCTCTTTCATGTACTTTTATGTACATGTACATGTATTGTATTGACCTTTGTAAGTGTAGTTCTATAAGTTCCACTTAAGTCACATCAATCCAAACACTTATGTTTTTTTTTTTTGCATTTAATAGTATTTCTCTAAATGGCAAAAGTATTCACTATGTATTCGAAAAACTACTCATGAATACATGTATATGAATTCAGCAATGTATTTGGATACAAACATAAATACTTTCATTCTTAAAAATCCACAAATACAGAATACTTCATGAGTATTTAGGAAATAGAATTCAAATTAGAATACAGGATACTACTACCCAAGGTCTGTTGCCTATTGCAGCAGGAGAATGGTTAAAGAAGAGCCAGATTCTTTCCAAGCATCTTTATGACCGACATTCACAAGTAAACTTACAGTTCAACTTTGCCTAGGAAGGGTGCTAACTGCAAACAACAAGCATCCAGCATATACAAGTATGGTGACAGCTCTAGCTTTAAAACTAGTTCCAGCACTTCCTGGATTACAGTCTGGAACTCATTTGCATACATGTACTATGAGCCATGCATGAAGGGGTTAACAATGTGGAGTGTAACAGGTTTCCAAGAGTTTCTGATAGTTATTTGAGACATGGTAAATTAACTCTTTAACAAATCCATAAAATATTTAACCTGTCCAAACTGAGACTATAAAGTTAATTTAGCTCATATAGTGAGGACAGAAAACACTGGGGGAAAAACAGAAAATGCTGGTGACCATGGGAAACTATGTCAAAGCCACATTTTTCCCTGAACTGCATACCAAATTCATGGCTACCAGTGCAAGCATCAACACATTCTAAGCATGTCCTCACAAGCTCTTTATACAACTATCCTTCCAAGCCATGGAGCTTCTGTTCCAACGTCTCTCAGGGTGCTATTGAAATGAAAAAGACATTCTTGTGGGATGATGAGAAAATGCTGATAACCAGCATTTTCTCCTCCTTGTTGTTTTCTACCCCTACTCCCAAGCCACACTTACATGTATATGGTTTCATGTGAACATGTCTAAATTCTTATTGTATGGTAAAGAGTTAAGAATGTTTGGTGAATAAATACCACTAATCCGAATTGCTTTTGTATTCTTTAATATATTCCTTTCTTTTTTTTGTCCCCAAAATAAACTTTCTATGAAATGTTTATCTTCAATGAGAATCAAAGCCACAGTTCAGTTTTAAAATGCTTCTTTGTTGACAGCACAATCTACTTTCTCTTCAATTAGTCTTGACATATACAAGGAGCATATTATTATGTGTCACAGTCATTTTTGTCAAATGGCATAGTGATACCCTCCAAACTGCTTCTTCCTACTCTGCCATATGCCACCTTACATGTACTTTGCAGTGAATGAAGACAAAGATCAATCAGTGCAAACATGCACTCTGTTCTGGTCCGCTCTCTATGATTCTCTAATAGCCCTTTACCACATGGCCAGATTCTGGGTCAGTATTCACCAACCATTCTTAAGAACGTTCTCAGTCTTATTCTCAAGATTTTCTAAATTTTAAAGTAATATAACTTCTGAATGGCTTAACCAAATGGTTTAGCCAATCAGAAGTTGTTTTACTATCAAATTTACACAATTCTGGAGAATAAGACTAAGAATGTTCTTAAGAAAGGCCGGGGAATATGGACCCTGCACTTGTCAAAACTGAGAGCATATCCAGGCAATCGAAATTAATGCATCTTACAGTTTAGGATTTGTCTTTGTATGGGTAGAAAACACTCTGGGAAAAGGAGAAAATACTGGTTACCAACATTTTCTTCTTTTCTATGATGCTATGAAAAGCCATTTTGCTCTAGTCTTTAAAATATGGGATTGTTGGATAAACGCCTAACATATTGTGTATTATTTATACGTTATCAACATTGAAAGAAATTTATTTTCATGTATATGAATTTCACAAGATAACGGGTAAAAACCATCATCACATGTAATGATAGAGGATGGCAAGTCAACATCACACAACTTTGTATCTCCCTCTGTTGATAGGTTGGTATGAATTTTGCTGAAAAAAAAATAAAGGGGGAAAAAGTGTAAAATGCAATACAAAACCACATACCAGTATATATAATGAGAACCTGGTTTGACCTTTTACACTATTTGCAGACAACAGATTAGATGTGACTGAAATCATGGGATTCATCTTGAAAGGTTAGCAATCATCACTGGAAAAGGAGAAAGTGTTTTCCAGCATTTCCTCCATTTCAAATAATGTTTTCGTAAACATTCTCCCTAAAGACCCTGCAATAATGAGATTGTTTCACAAAGTGCTAAGAGAATAAGAGTTGGTAAGAGAAAAGAATCTGAGCTTAACAACATATTCAGGTAGTGTCTAGAAGACTTGCACAGATAAACAGCAATAGATCTACATTTTAACATAAGTTATCCAACTATATTACTTTCTACATTTCAGCATAAATTGAAGAGCCCAAGTAGTGCAGTCAGTAGCATGCAGGACTTGAGAACATGGGGTCACTGGTTCGAATTCCCAGCTTGGCCAATTTCTTTTCAAGGACTGATGATAGTCATTGCAACAAGATTTGTTCCTCTCTCTCACTGCTGATCATGGTTTCAATGATGGTTATGTGAGAAAGCAACCTGTGGCTTATTGTGCAAAGTACTGGTAACAGAAATAATGTTGAAAACGGTCTTAAACACCACAAAATAATCAATTCACAATAAATTAATAATGCTTAGCTAATGGTCTACTGGTACTTAATATTAGCAGTAACATAAATGAAATGGATATTTTTGTAAATACAAAACAACCTTTCCATTGACCATTACAGTGCCAAACAAACTTTTTCCAACAGTATAGATCTAAGAACTCTCTGTGCAGTCTGTACTATCTCATCAACATTAACTTAATTTGTTGTCGTTACTCTAAAGTTTACCATTTCTTGCCTTTTGATAAAATAATTCTTACTTGAAATTGTGTAATATCTTACCAATCTGACAAGCTCCTCCTTTATCAGTCGCGTGACTTCTTTCTTTGCTTTTTGTATAGCCATATCACTAGTTGCTTCAATAGCCAAATATAGTTTACGCTCCTCCTCTTTTGGCTGTTTACCAGGTGGAAAATATGTGCCTCGTACAGTTATACCTGCCTCAGAGTACTCACATATCTGTGCCAGGGCTTCCTGAAATTAAAATAAAATGACAAACTAGCTAAAGTATACTGCCATGAAATATGTTTTAACAACTGGAGTATTATGGATTATAAGTATGAAAAATATTCCACAACCTTCAAAATAAGTTAAGCCATAAAACAATACAAACTCCTTGAACAAATTTTCAGGTTTTTCAAGAATCAACCTATAATGTAAACTTGGTGTGCACTACAACTGGCATGCTTTAGTACATTTTCAAAAAGAGTTCTACCAGAGGATTGAGGTCAGTAAGGCAGAGTGCAGAGAAAAATGAACTGTAACAACATAAAGAGAAAAGTTGGATTACATTTACAGGGTTGCTTTTTTTTTATTTTTAGAGACTTTCATACAGAATTTCAAATGACAATGTGAATAGTATAGAAGGCTGTCATATGAAAGCTCCTGCAAATCTGAATTGGACCTAGTGTTACTTGCTTTAGAATAAGAATGTGATTTAGAATGGCTGGGGAATACTGACTCTTATTACACAGAATATGCTGCCACATTTTGAATCTATACAAGCCCAACATTTCATATACAACACAGCCTTCACAAAGCATTTTTTAGGATTTTTCTACTGATTGAAATTCCTATTTTTTTTTTCTTACTCATTTCTCTAGGATTAAATGGTATTTTAGCAAGAATATCTTGCCTGACAATACACAGTGCAGTTAAAGATCCGACTGAATAGAATGGGAAGTCTCAGTCTTATTAACCCTTTACTACAAAATCCCGAGATTTATCAACCCTGAGAAAGAGGCCTTTTCAAAACATTGTAGGAAAAGGAGAAAATGCTGGTAACCAGCATTTTCTCCTTTTCCACAATGTTTTTTTGCCATTTTCAAAAGAAAATCCAATCATTTACAGCTGCATTTAATTTGTTGTCTGCAATTATCATCAATTTGGATCAGTCTAAAATTTTGTTGTGTGGTAAAGAGTTAACACAGTATTAAAGACAAAAGTTTAGAAAACTAACCTTTGATGTAACTTTCCATCTGGCGGTTTGAGGGAAGTCATTGATTTCCAGCTCTTCTTCATATCTTTTAAAGGTCTCTTGATCATTCTTTTCTTGATCTTCTTCCGCCTGGGGTGTGTATCCTAACTTAGCATTGATTTTCTCGGCCATTTGCTCCGCTATTGTCTTAGACTGAAATAGAGACAAGCAATGAACTCTTGTTCATTCAAATGACAATGATTTCAATGCACTATACAACACATAACTACCTGCAAACAACTTTTTTCAACTTGTAGTGAACTATTTGAAAACACTGTGGCAATGGAGAAATTGCTTGTAACAAGCAAATTCTCCTTTTACCACATTGTTTTCACATGAACTCATGTTTAACTCTTTACCACACAGTCACGAGTTTTAATGACCCTGAAGAAGAAGCCTTTTGAAAACATTGTGGGAAAAGGAGAAAATGCTGGTAACCAGCATTTTCTCCTTTTCCCACAATGTTTTCTAACCTTCCCAAAACAAATTTCAATTTTTGAGTCACATTTATTTTGTCGTTTGCAAATGCTTTCAATTTGGACAAGTCTAAAATTTTGTTGTTTGGTAAAGGGTTAAACCCTGAATTCATTTTAATTGTCATTTCCAATGTCATAGGCAACAAAGTTTTGTCAAGGTGTAATGCATCCTGAAGTTAACCACAAAAAGAAGGTACAAAAAAGTACCCTTTTACAGGAGATGACGTTAACTCTTCTACAAAATCCTGAGTTTTAACAACCCTGAAGGACAAGGCTTTTGAAAACATTGTGGGAAAAGGAAAAAATGCCGGTAATGAAGCCTTGTCTTCTTTTCCCACAATGTTTTCTACCCTATCAAAAACTGAAATCATCACTTGAGCTACATTTATTTTGTTGTTTACGAATGCTTTCAATTTGGTCAAGTCCAACATTTTGTTGTTTAGGAAAGAGTTAAGCAAAATACTTGAAACTAAGAAAGAGTAGAAACTTTGTGGGAAAAGGAGAAAATGCTGGTCACCGGTATATATATCTCTGGTCAAGAGAGTATTGACACTGCAATATTCTGTTTTTCGTTAAGATCCAACACAAATCTAATTAACTTTTCTTCAGGGCTCAAATTTAAGGACAATGGATTAAAAAGAATCTTACAGCAACTTGTGGTGCAGAAACACCATCTTGGAAAATAGCTTTGGTGGCTTGTTGAGTGATATCCTGAGCTTCCTGACCCAAGTTTTTGTTAAAGTTGATTTTAGCTGCCATTCTCTTGGCCAGTTCAAGTTTCTGTTGATTGTTGGCTGCTGCCTTTGCTGGAACATTTGTCATAAGGGCACCACCCACAGGTTGCTATGAAAAAAAAATTTAGATATGTAGTTTGAGTTTAACCCCTTACCACACAGTCCCAAATTCTAACAACCCTGAACAAAAAAGCATTTTAAAACATCAACCTGGGTTGTTACTTTTTGAAGATACAGTAAACCCCCTTTTCACAGAGCATGGCTCAAATGTTTTTACTTCTAACCCATTTTTTAACAAGTCATCATTGTGTGCTTGTGCAAAGGAGAGATTTTTGTAGGAAAGGAAACCAACTTTCACTCAAAGGTTTGAAAAAATTTAATGGAAAAGTGAGCAATTAATCAAAACATAAAATTGCTCCTTTTCTCACTATGCTTTAAATCTTGCAACTTCAAGAGCATTATAATGTATACTTTTACAACAACAACAGGTTAACAGAACAGAACTTTTTGACAACTTAAAGTTCTATTAATACTCATTTTAAGCCAAATATAACCCATTTCTTTGGTATTTTATCAAATTTTAGGCATTCTTGTGGCTTCATGACACATACTACACCTGGCGGTTTCAGGATTGCATAGATTATGACGGAGAGAAAATGCAATTTCAGACTTGCTGGCTATCCACTTGTTCAATCGAGGATATAACATGATGCTTGTCACATGATTATGTATGACCTTCACCTTGCATATTCATGCGACTGTAAATTGGATTCGAGATACTCTACACAGGTGCACTGTGGCAACAATCTATGTCACAAGAACCCAACAGCAATTTTATTTGAGGATGCCAGAGTTTTATATTGAGAGGGCAGTGGAATGATTACCAAGTCAGTAGAAATGTAAATTTCCTATGTGTAAATTAACATTAAGCATTTTTGCTGAAAGAATGGGAAAAGACATGATCCTATAAATAAACAAGTGCCCCAGTTCCCATGTTGAAACAACAAGTAACTTTCTATTTTCAGATGGGAGGTATGCAAATGACTCTAGCAAAAAAACAAACATGATTCCCCCATTGCTTACAATTTCCACTGGATGTAATTTTCTCCCAACCAAGATTCATTTCCAGTAACAAATCTGAAACTTCTTTTCATTCTTTGAGCCCACAGATATTGCCGATTTAATGATTTAAACACACTTCTACATTTGGCTTAAAATGAATAGCCAGGGAACTTCAATAACAACAAATCGTCTGAAGTAATACCAATCAAAAGCAGACAGGTGTAAATGGAAAATTTGATGGTCACCAGCAAATTTTATGTGGCAAATGATTTTTATTTATTTGCTTGAATTTGGTTTTTATACTGCTTTCAATCGTACTTCAGTCACATCTCAACAATAGCTCATTTATTGATGTCCTTTCAGGGTCCATATTCACCAACCATTCTTAAGAATATTCTTAGTCTTATTCTCCAAGATTTTCTAAAATTGAAAGTAACACAACTTATGACTGGCTAAACCAAATGGCCAAATTCAGAAAATTCTAGAAAATAAGACAAAGCATGTTCTCAAGAATGGTTGGTGAATACTGGCCCTGGTTTTAACAAGCACAGCAGGAAGCAGAAAATTGGACTATAACAGCAACAAAGAAAGTCTTGTTCAACCATTCAAACAAAGACTGACCAACCTGCTGTGGTACAAGAGGTTTCGCAACATCTGTAACACGCTTCCTACTGGCAAACATGTCTTCTATCTGCTGATCAATCTGAAATAGATAAGAGAAATTTGTGTATGAACTACTCTGTATAACTGTCTAAGTCATGACATACTGAAACAAGTTGTAGCAAATGATTTTAAAAGATCCTTGTTAAATATGCATACTCAACAAATATGTGGTTATATACCCCAAAACATGTGACAATATTGTGGCAAAAGGGAAACTGTTATGAATCATTTCTGCTTTTGCCACAATACTTTCTAGGACAGTATAATGCAAGGCAAAAACAAAGAGTCATCTGTCTGAGTTAATGTGTAAATCCAGCACAATTAATCAACACTGAAACAAATAATGCCTCCTTTTCTATTTTTAACAGACTGCCAAAGGTGTCTCATTTGTGTAGTAAATGTCCGAATCAGGGAAGAAAACCAGTCTTCAGCACAACCACAGAGCTAAAATTTGTACAATATGGTAATGTTTGCTGGGTAATACTACACACCAAAACATCATAGCTCTACACCTTGAAGTTTCAGAAGATCTTTAACCTTTCACCACAAAATCCTGACTTCTAACAACCATGAAGAAAAAACTTTAAAACATTGTGGGAAAAGGAGAAAATGCTGTTATTCAGCATTTTCTCCTTTTCCCACTATGTTTTTTACTCTACCAAAGACAGGAATCATCATTTGCGACATATTTGTCGTCTGCAAGTGCTTTCAATTTAGTCAAGTCCAAAATGTTGTTGTTTGGTAAAGAATTAAGGTGATTCCTATGTAACTCCTTGTGAAAAATTGATTAAGGTTGTAGATATTTGCAACCCAAGGGAAATAATTCCATCAATTTTGAGAGTAGAACTGTGAGGTATTGCTGAACTTATGATAGACAGACATGGGATGATGACACTCTAAGGTGAACTTTTACTGGCTCACATTGGACAAACCTAAACATCATAAGACCTTCTTGGCACACTGAACATGCAATATTTTGTGTTTACTGCAAGGACAGCCACTATTATCTACTTCTGTATTTGGATAAAACATCCTAGCCAATCAGCTGGCTATTCTTTGAAATTAGAATAAGAAACAGTTTCAGGATGGTTGGCAAATGCGACTCAAAATTACAAGCTACAAAACTTACATCAGCACTGGGGTCCTCATCATCCGAATCTTGCAAACCAAGAGCAGCTTTCTGTAGTTTCTTTCTATCTGCTGCAAGCTGAGCCTCAGTCTCATCAAATTTGAATCCTTTGCCATGAAAACCACTACTGCTCTTAATCTTGATTCCTTCCTACAAAAGGTAATGAACAACTCTTAACAACTTTTCATACTGCAATTACACCATTATCAAAACTTCAGCAGTTTAACCCTTTACCAGTCAAACAATTACATTTTAACTACCATCAGGACGCTTTTCAGAACATTTTGGAAAAAGAAGAAATGCTGGTAAAAAGCATTTTCTCCTTTCCCCACAATGTTTTCTACCCTTTTTGATAGAAATACAATCAACTGTGCCACATGCAATTTGTTGTCTGTAAATGCTTTCAATTTGGAACAGTCTAAAATTTTATTTTTTGGTAAAGAGTTACGAACTATTCCTATACTTGGAAAAGGCAGAACAATTCAGACCTCTGTTAGGATGAAAAGCGGTTCAAGGAAATGTTGAGAAAAGTGGAGAATTAGTCATCACAAACAGTACTTTTTCAAACTTAAAGAAAACAGCGAAGCTACAAATGAAACAAACATGGAACAAATATAAAAACAAGCCATGATCTGTGAAAAGGGGGCTTAATACATCTGCAAAAAGTACGGATCCATGTCAGCCTGCGCAATCTGCCCAGGCTGTCATGGGTCGATACTTTTTGCTCTTAGTAAATTTCAGGCATGTCCAACGACCATTTTACTTCATGGTTCAGTCGGTTGTTAGACAGAATGGATTTTATGGATTCAGTTATGTGACGACTTAATCTGTATTATGCATCATAGAGATGCATTAAACCTCCTTTTCCTAGAGCATGGCTCAAATGTTTTCAACTTATCTCACTCACAGCTTCAGCTTTTTGTTTGTAGTCATCCCATATTCTCTGTAATTCAGGTGGTACTGGGGACTCTGAGAGCTCCAGAGCTTTGATGATATCTTGTGTGCTGCGGGCCTGTTCTGGCACTATAAACGTATGGGCATACCCCTTATTTCCAGCTCTACCAGTACGCCTGCCAGCAGAAAATGCAAATATTTTATACTTACAGTGGTATTCTGATTATTTCTTTCAACTTTTTCTCCTGCCCTAACTCATTACCTCCACAAACAAACTTGTGGCTGGCTACTTTACAAAAAAAAAACCTCTGCAATGTATGGAAAATTGGCAGGAATTAGGTCTAATAGATGAACACAAGTAAAAACATAGTTACAAATGGAAAAATTGCTACTAATGATAAAAATCTCAATCACATACACATAGTCTGATCTTGATCTACAGTCAAAAGATTCATGTTGTGCTTTTTAGCTCTAAATGTTAACCCTCAAAATGCTGATGAGGTCACTTTTGCAGATAATTTTGATCAAGATCAGACTGCACTCCTGCCTTCTTTGCCAAACAATTTGACCTTATAAAGGCCTTGAAATCACAATATCTGCATCTGTTCTACTGACTGAGAATGTTCATTTTATCTATGTAGCACATTAGGGGTTACCACATTGTTTGGAACAATGAAAATAGCTTCCAAATAGGTGGCATAATTTCTATTTGGCATAATTTCTATTTATACACATATTCATGTACAGTGATCAATGAGACTTTGCTAAGCCCAGCTGGCTCAATTTTTAGACACAGGGCTAGTCATCTAGGGTAGTAAATTCAAATTTGGCTTAGCCAAAATTCTTTCTGCAGATGTACTGAAGTCTTGGCAACAGCATTCATTCTTCTCTCACTGCTAGACATTACATCAAATTTATTAAGGCCAAGAATCAGCCATTGCTTTGAAGAGTGTTGTGAAAAGTGCTGATAAAGAAATTCTTGGAATGTATCCAGAGGTGCACAGGTCCCTGGGATATAAATGGAATTCTGTTGAGAGCAACATTAAACACTAGACTGACAACAATACTGACCCACATCTGTGGACATAGTCTTCATAATGGTTTGGACAATCATAGTTCACAACAAGTATTAAATGTTTTACATCTAAACCTCGAGCTGCTATAGAGGTGGCTACCTGCAATTTAAAAGAAAAAGAAAGAAAGATTAAAACCTGTTTGGAACAATTTTTCAGCCATGCCTTTCTAACCAATTAGAGCACGAATACCCCTTTTTTTTTATACTCCAAGGAAACACTGTGGAAACAGAGCAATTGCATGTAACAAGCAAAACAGGGTGGCACATACTTGTACTGTAAAAACCTTAGTAACTCTTAGCAAAACAAATTTCTGAACTTGCCTAATTTGAAAGCATTTGCATAGACAAATTAAATGTGGATTATAAATATATATTGTGGGACAAGGAGAAAATGCTGTTCACCATCATTTTCTCCATTTTCAACAATGTTTCCCAAAGCCTTCTTCCTTGTGATCCTTAAAATACAAGATTGCATGTTTAAGGATTAAATCAAATAAGCCATCTGATCTTGGACATGTGCTTTCTTTTAATCTGAAATAATCAGATATTTGAACAGTCTTAAAGTATTGCAATATGTGGGGTATGTCTTTAGTAAAGGAAAATATCTCATGCTCTTAATTTTGCACCTTAAAAGCTCATTGAATACATGGAAAATACAGTTAAAGAGAAAATAAGAACAAAAATATACTTCTATTATCTTGGAAACTATTACCAAATTTAAATTTTCAGTTATTAAGAATTAAGAAGTGTCATTACTTTTTATATTTCCACTTTACTTGCAGATTCTTATTACCACCTTTAAATGATTTTAGTCTTCCGCAAATCACCTTTGTGGCAAAACAGAAATGGCTGGTAAAGAGGATTTTCTCTGACTGCCACAATGTTTTCACAAGTATTGATGTCTCAAATCTTAATTATCGACATCATATAAGGATTTCATATAAGGTGTCTCATTTTCAGGGGGTAAAGAAGCATAGTAGAGATTCAGTCTGACAACTCCATACCACACAATCCCAAGTTGTAACGACCTTGAGAAAGATGGCTTTTGAAAACATGATGAGAAAAGTAATGAGAAAAAAGTTTACCAAAAGTTTGATATCCCCATTTTTAAAATCGTTGATAATACTAGCTCTATCGTACTGATCAATCCCTCCATGTAAGGACATGCATGGGTATGAATGTTTCATGAGATCTTTCATCAGTTCGTCCGCATGTTCTTGTTTGTCCACAAATACAATCACCCCTCCCATCTCCTGGTACTGCCCAAGTAACTCTAGTAACTTAAAAAATTTTTGGTCCTCATCTAGAATACTCTGAAAGTGGGAAAATAAAACGTCTTTTTCAACCCTGACCCCATAATAAATAACAACCCGAGATAACACAGTAAATTCTTTAACCCTTTACCACACAATCCCAACTTTTAACGACCCTGTGAAAGAAGCCTTTTGAAAACAGTGTGGAAAAAGGAGAAAATGCTGGTGACCAGCATTTTCTCCTTTTCCCACAATGTTTTCTACCATATCCAATACATAAATCACCATTTAAGCAACACTTAATTTGCCATATGCAAATGCTTTCAATTTGGTCCAGTTTAAAATTTTGCTGTTTGGTAAAGAGTTTAAAAAAAAAAATTAATACTGATGCAATATAAGTGTGTAGCAATGGCCCTTTTCACCTCACTTACTCATAGCACAGGTGAGCTATAATTTGAACAGGCTGTAAGAATTATACAATGGAAGTCTGTAAGTATAATAATTTATGGTTGATGGCAGGAGGATATTTTCTGTGAAGTTTGATAAAAGTTGGTATGGTAGTTTCAGACAATAAGATGTTGGAAACAAAAGTAAAAACATACAAAGAATACATGCACACATACATGCTGAACACTGGACCATGACATAAGCTCACTTGCCTTCTGCCAGTGAAGCTTTCAAAGACAAAT
This sequence comes from Tridacna gigas, assembly GCA_945859785.2. NCBI lineage: Eukaryota > Metazoa > Mollusca > Bivalvia > Cardiida > Cardiidae > Tridacna > Tridacna gigas. The sequence goes on from OX244030.2 coordinate 29,419,994, forward strand.
ACTGGTAAAAAGAAACTCCAGAAAAGCCTAGATAGGTGGACTGGCTGCCACGATATCACTGAAATTATATTGAAAAAGGCATTAAACACCAACCAATCAATCATCAATCAATCTAAATTTATTGTAACATAATTACCTCATTTTCTCTGTTCCATACTGGAAGCATTGGCAAACATCAAATTAAATGTGGCTAAAATGAAATCATAACTTTTTTCTTCTTCCCCTTGGCCATAAAAACGTTGGATTGTTTGGTAAAGGGTTGATATTTTAACATTAATTAAGACTTCTGAAATCAAACCTAAAATCAAAAGATGACCCTGGAATTTAACAAAAAGATATCTTACAATGGATTGTGTGACATCTTTACATACAACACTTCGACCTCCAACCTGCACCTCAACTGGTTTATTTAATATTTTTCTAGCTAGAGCTTCCATCTGTCGGGGAAAAGTTGCAGAGAACATGACTGTCTGTCTGTCAGGACGTATATTGTCTATGATGCGCATAACCTATAAAATAATAATATTTCAACCAGACATTAGAAACATGAATTAAGTAACCCTAAGTGTGCCTACAGAGAAATTAGATATTTATAGTTACTTGAAATACTCTGTTATTGCAACTTCTAGGCAGTTTAAAAAATCAGGGTAGAGTTTATCAACAATTTAAATGCTTATTCTGTGCAGTCTGATTTTAGTCTACACAATTTAAAAAGGCAGCTGATATTCTACAAATCATTCTGTGCAATCTGATTTCAGTCTAAACAATTCAAAAAGGCAGCTGATGGTCTATAAATCATTTTTTGACATAAAACAAACTCACAGTAATAAAATACATGTATACATATGGATCATAGAGTACAGAGGGATTTCAGATATCATTATCAAACATTTAGAAGGGAAAAGTTATAGATACTAGAGATCTATACAAGTAAGTATTCTCAATCTTTGAAAAATATACAAAAAGTTAATTTTCAGATTTTTGATAAAATCAATCTGAAATCAAAGTCCAACAAAACATTTAACTAAGTACCTACTGAAATAAACTTGCTGCAGAAAGCTTAAAATACCTCTGTAAAATTTCTAATCAACATGAATAAGGTTTAATGCACAAATACATGAGCCATGCTGTGTGAAAGGGGGCTAAATGCATCTGCAAAAAGTATCAACCCATGTCAGCCTGCGCAGGCTGACCTATGTCCATGCTTTTTGCTACTAGTCAATTTTCTGCGTGTCCAAGGACCATTCTACCTCCAGATTCAGCTGGTTGTTCAACAAAATGGATTTTATGGATCCATAATTATGTGATGACTGGGTTATAATGCATTAAACCCCCTTTTGCCAGAGCATGGCTCACAACAAAAAACATGGTACCTGAAGGAGAAACTGATCATAACAAACATTTTCTCATTTTTACCATAATATTTGAAAAGTGATCAGCTGTATGATGAAAAGTTGTCTGCCAACAAGATCCAGTACTACAAATATAATTGTTTTCAAGTGCACACAACTCCAAAATTTTATTGTGCCATGAAATTTCCATACATTCTCAGATACAATAGATCCAAGACCAGACTAGTCGTGCTGTGCAGCTGATCAATACAGGCCTTCTCCTAGGTTTCCAGAAGATAAATACAGAACAATTAAGTGACTAACCTGAGGTTCAAATCCCATATCAAACATTCGATCTGCTTCATCCAGGACAACATAAGTACACCTCCGCAAGTTTGTGACTCGACCTTAAAAGACAGGAAATGATTCATAAATTTTACAGAACATGTTTGATTTTCAATTAAAATGCCTGTCACACACTGTATATAAGAATAGTGACCAATTACTGGTAATGCACGAAAATTTACTACAGCCTTAGCCCATTACCACACAATCCTGTGATTTACAAGAGGGCCATTGGCCCTAAAGTGCTCACCTGAGTAAAGCCATTTACAGCTGATAAAGCTGAAGAGAGCCTGGTTTTAAAGATGAAAAACAAATGAGTGTAAGTGACCTACTTTTTGAACCAATATGACCTAATTTCAAACTTGTCCAAGATATCATTGAGACAAACATTCTGACCAAGTTTCATGAGTATCTGGCTGAAATGGGGCCTCTACAGTGCACACAAGGTTTTTCTTTGATTGGGTCCAGTGACCTACTTTTTGACCGGATGTGACCAACTTTGGAAGCAGTCCAAGATATCACAAAGACAAATTTTCTGACCAAATTTCATGCCTATCTCACTGAAAATGTGGCCTCTAGAGTGCACACAGGGTTTTTCTAATATATGGCCCAGTGACCTACTTTTTGACCAGACATGACCCAATTTTGAACTTGTCCAAGATATCATCAAGACAAACATTCTGACCAGGTTTCAAGCATATTAGGCTGAAATTGTGGCCTCTAGAGTGCACACAAGGTTTTTCTAAGATTTAGCCCTGTGACCTACTTTTTGACCAGACATGACCCAATTTCAAACTTCAAGATATTATCAAGACAAACACTCTGACCAAGTTTCAAGAGTATTAGGCTGAAAATATGGCCCCTAGAGTGCACACAAGGTTTTTCTTAGATTTAGCCCATGACCTACTTTTACACTTGACATGACCCAACTTCGAACTTGTCCAAGATTTTATCAAGACAAACATTCTGACCAAGTTTAAGGCATATCTGACTGAAAATGTGGCCTCAACAGTGCACACAAGGTAAAATGTTGACGCCGCATGACGGACGACAGATGACGGACACCGCACGATCACAATAGGTCACCTTGAGCACTTTGTGCTCAGGTGAGCTAAAATCTCAGGGGCTAGGAGGCCTTTGAAAATAAGGCTTTTGGTGGGAAAAGGAGAAAATGCTGGTGACCAAGATTTTCTCCTTTTCCCTCTGTGTTTTCTACCCTTTTATTGACAAATTTCATTATTTGATTCACTTTTGATTTTTCATCTGCAAATGCTTTCAAACTGGACTAGTTTATAATCATATCCTTTGACAAAGGGTTAAAGTGCTAAGTATAAATCTATTTCCTTTTCATGAAAAATGTAAATCAAGGTAAAACTGCACAAACTTCTTCAGTCTGATCTTAAGTTCATCCTTCACAATATCATGGGAGGTATTCTGATCAGAACAGCCTTGTGCAAAATAATCATGCTTTCATTTCAAAATATGTGTTTGCCATATTTGTCAGATATAAGGTATTGAAATGTAATAGTGAAGCATTTCAATACAATAAAAATTTACCTGTCCACTTAAATCATATTCTATAATTAAAGACTGTCCTTCTGATTGGCTGAAGCAAGACCTCACATCCAATTACATGGAACTTCTTGGAGCACAGAATCAGAATTGTTTCTCCAGCTAATATGCTCTAATACCATTAACCCTTTACCAAATAATCCCAAGTTTTATCAATCCTGGTGAAAAAGGATTTTGAAAACAATGTGGGAACTGGAGAAAATGCTTGTTACAAGCATTTTCACCTTTTTCCACAATTTTTTCAACCCTTTCAAAAACAAAGCCCATCATTTAACCCTTTACCAAATGACAAAAATGTAGACTCGTCCAAACTGAAAGCATTCGCAGACAACAATTTAAAAGTGGCTTAAATGATAGGGTTTGTCCTTCATAGGGTAGAAAACATTGTGAGAAAAGGAGAAAATGCTGGTTACCAGCATTTTCTCCTTTTCCCACAATGTTTTCAAAAGGCTTCTTCCTCAGGGTTGTTAAAACTCTGAATTGTGTGGTAAAGAGTTCAGTCACAATTTATTTGTCATCTAGAAACGCTTCAACTTGGATTATTTTGAAGTTTTGTTGTTCAGAGTTAACACTTTACCAAACTACAAAAATTTGGACTCTACCAAATTGAGAGCATTTGTAGATGACAAAATAAATGCAGCTCGAATGATGATTTCTGTCTTTGATAGGATAGAAAAAATTGTGGGGGAAAGGAGAAAATGCTGGTTACCAGCATTTCCTCATTTTCCCACAATGTTTTCAAAAGCCTTCTCTTTCAGGGTCATTAAAACTCAGGATTGTGTGGTAAAGGGTTAAAGGTCAGATTTGTTGCAAGGTATAGATAGTGTAGATAGCTTCAAAACTGACTGTATACCTTACTATTGAAACTTTTTCAAAGAAAGGCATTTTTGATTATACATGTTATGTTATTAGAAGGTTCCCTGATATAAACACTCATTTTCTATTTTCAAACAACAATTTGACATGAAAAAAAAAAAAAATTCCTATCTCCAACACAGATAATTGGTCTAAAAGCCTAAATTTTTCTTTTAAATCTATCAGCTATCATATCCCTGTACTCCCATTGGTCATTATACCATTAACTTTGTGTTACCTTAAAGGATCCTCTCAATTGGATATCCTTGGTTGTGGTCTGAAATAACAAAGCTCATCCAAAATGTCTCTTAAACTCTGTGTATGCAAAAGAATTAAATGTGGATTACACCGCATGTGTGAGAGACACCTTGGATTGGGCTTATTCAATATCAAAAGCCCAATCCCCCCCTTACCTAAGTGGTATTCGTAATTCTCACCATAAATGCAAACATTCATTATAAATAACTGGCTCTATTACCACCTAACTACATAAAATATTTCTTTTCTTTAGAATTTGCCAACATCCTGTCCTTGTTTGGCTTTCAGTTTTGTTTGGTCATTATATGAAACTATTCTCAACAGAAAGTAAATTTTGTTTTAATACTTTTTCTTAATGGCCTAGACATAGCTTCAGCTTGTACACATTTCACTGATATACATGTAAATAGCACTCCAAAGAAGAAGACTTGAAAACTTTGTGGGAAAAGGACACAAATGCTGTTAACCAATATTTTCCCCTGTACCTCACAATTTTTTTCTACTTTTTAAATGACATACCCATCATTTGAGCCAATTCAAAATTTACACACCTTCAATTTTTTCTCTCAGATGTATCGGGTGCCATTTTCATACCAGATTTTGAAAACAGTGTGGCAGTTACTGAAAATGAGTTATCACCTTCAAACGCATTTTTCACAAGTTGTCTCCAACAAACGCATTTTGAAGATGAATTTGGAAGCATCCATGCAAAAAAGGGACAATCAACATATTAAATTAAGTTTTGATACCTGAACACATAAAAAAAATTGACAAAAGTAGAAATTACTCCAAAAATATTCCAAAAATGTTTAAGAAAAGACAAGTTGCTGATAGACCAGAATGCCATATGCAGGTGACTGACCTTTACCATAAATGTTTTAAAGACACTAAATAAGAAGCCTTTTGAAAACATTGTGGAAAATGGAGAAAATGCTGATAACAATGTTTTCTACCCTCTCATAGACAATACCATCATTCAAGTCATATTTACTTTGTTGTCTGCCAATGTTCTGCATTTGGAACAGTCTAAAATTTTGTTGTTTGGCAGAGGGATCAGTCATACTGCATTCCTAAAAGGTATACACATCTTTACATTTGAATTTTTCATGACTCACAAATCCAATGCCTCTAACTCTGAGGTATGTTTGTTGACATCAAACAAAATATATAGCTGTGAGATAAGAAACAAAACAAGAGCATGTTTCATAAATACCGTTATTAGCTGCAAGCATGTCAATCATTCGACCAGGGGTGCAGACAATGATTTCACAGCCTCTCTTCAATTCTGCAATCTGTTCTGAAATTCCTGCCCCACCATACACACACACAGCTCGCAATCCCAGAGACTTTGTGAATTTCTTTGCATCTGATGTTATCTGCATGGCTAGCTCCCTTGTCGGAGTAAGTAACACAGCTGTAATAAAGGAAGAGAGTATAAACTGTAAGGCTGGTTACAAGCAGTTTTTGTGAGGCTAGTTATCATCATAAATTTCCTGATTTTTCCACAATGGTTTCAAATGGCCTCTTTCTTGGGGTAAGAATCATTTAACCGTTTACCAGACAATCCCAAGTTTTAACGACCCTGAAGAAGAAGGCTTTTGAAAACATTGTGGGAAAGGAGAAAATGCTGGTAACCAGCATTTTCTCCTTTTCCCACAATGTTTTCTACCCTTCCCAAAACAAATTTCATTTTTTCAATCACATTTATTCTGTTGTCTGCAAATGCTTTAAATTTGGAAAAGTCCAAAATTTGTCGTTTGGTAAAGAGTTAATAAAGTGTTGACAAAAGATGTTTGCTGTACCATGAAAAATGTCAGCAGCTGCAAAGACCCACACAAAATAAATAAGCCATGCTCTGGCAAATGGGGGCTTAATACATCTAAGTGATGAATGGTGCCAAGCAAGTCATCCCAGTATTATGGATCCATAAAACCCATTTTGTATAACAACCGCCTGAAATATAAGGTACGCTGGTTCTTTGAGCTGCAGAAAATAGACAAATAGCAAAAAAGTTTTGGTCCAGGTCAGCCTGCATGGACAGGGGCGCTGACCTGGGCTGATATGTTTTGCAGATGCATTAACCCCCTTTCGCACAGCCTGGCTCATTTAACCCTTTACCAAGCGATAAAAGTTTATACTTGTCCAAATTAAAAGCATTTGCAGACGACAAAATAAATGTGACTGAAAAAATAAAATCTGTTTATGGAAGGGTAGAAAACATTGTGGGAAAAGGAGACAATGCTGGTTACCAGCATTTTCTCCTTTTTCCACAATGTTTTCAAAAGGCTTCTTTCTCAGGGTCGTTAAAAGTCGGAATTGTGTGGTAAAGGGTTAATGTACTGAATGGGTCATTTTTAGTTGGTATTATAAACCAAAAATTAATGTTACCATTGCTCTGTTTTTTTTTTCTTCGACATAATTTATATCACAAAATATCAGAAAGTGCAGATTAAAGATAAGATTGCTCATTAAGAGACACAATCTGATCTTGGACTTGTAATGTCCAATATACAGTGACATATTCTAGGCAAAATGGAAAAGAACTTTGCAATATTGGGATTTATCTTCACCGCTTGTCACTGAATATAAAAGGAGTTAATCCTTTACCGCACAATGCCGCCTTTTAACTCCCCTTGGATAGAAGCCTTTTGAAAACATTGTAGGAAAAGGAGAAAATGCTGGTAACCAGCATCTTCTCCTTTTCCCACAATGTTTTCTGCTCTATCAAAGAAAAACTGCACCATTTGAACCACATTGAAATTGCCGTCTGCAAATGCTTTCAATTTGGACAAGGCTAAAATTTTGTCGTCTGGTAAAGGGTTAACCCTTTAAGAAGAAGGCTTTTTAAAAAAAAAAATGTGAGTAAGAGACACTGCTGGTAACCACCATTTCCATTTTTTCCCCCATTTTTTTTTATTCCTTTTCAAATATGCATCTCTTCATCTGAGTGACAGTATATTTGCTCTCGGCAAATACTTTCCCTACAGACAAGTCTAAAATTCATTGTACAATATGGAAGTGTTAAAACAATGGGTTTTTTTAATTGTGTTACACAAGAAGACCTGTTTTCTAAAGGTATTAAAGATTCTGCCAACAACTTCTTCAATGAAATGCGTAGCAGGTCTGTTGATATCCTGAACCAATATTCCAAGAAACATGACAATGAACAGTTATGTTATGTATCTTCATTGTCACGTTTTTCTGTAAGCATGACCACATCCATAGCTTGCAAGAATTCAGAGTAATCTAATTCTGAAAACACTATTTTTACCTTTTTAACCCTTTACCACACAACCTTAAGTTTTCAAGACCCTACAGAATAAAGCTTCTGAAAACATTGTGGAAAAGGAGAAAATTGTGGTAACCAGCATTTCTCCTTCTCTCACAACGTTTTCTACTCTTCCAAAGGTAAATCCAACAATTTGATGGCAATTGGACATGTCCAAAATTTTTGTGTTTGGTAAAAACTTAATGAGTATCACAATATTGTATACAACCTTGTTTAACTCTTTACCACACAATCCCGACTTTTAACGACCCTGAGAAAGACACCTTTTGAAAACATTGTGGGAAATGGAGAAAATGCTGATAACCAGCATTTTCTCCTTTTCCCACAATGTTTTCCACACTTCCCAAAACAAATTTCAGTTTTTGAGCCACGTTTATTTTGTCGTCTGCAAATGGTTTCAATTTGGACAGGTCTAAAATTTTGTTGTGTGGTAAAGAGTTAAACGCTGGTTATGGTAAACAACATGACAGTATACCATAACTCTTTACCAAACGACAAAATTTTAGACTAGTCCAAATGGAAAGCATTTGCAGACGACAAAATAAAGGTGAATAAAAAATTAAGATTTGATTTGGGAAGGGTAGAAAAGATTGTAGGAAAAGGAGAAAATGCTGGTTACCAGCATTTTCTCCTTTTCCCACAATGTTTTCAAAAGCTTTCTTTCTCAGGGTTGTTAAAAGTCGGGATTGTGTGGTAAAGAGATAATATGCAAATTTACATTTTGTTACAAACCTTATTTGAATGCTTGTGCACTTAGACATATCCGACTATGAAGTTTCACAAACTTTTACAAGTGGCCCAAAGGGAAAATATTTGAAAGGAAATAATAAATGATTTTAATAGATAAAAGAAATGGGACAATCCATGATTCATAAATTTTTCATATTTCCAGACATTTTAACTGAGTGAAGGAACTGAAAAACTTTGTCTGAAAAATAGTTGTCATTGCAAATACAGGATAAAAGTAGCTAATTAATTAAACTTTTACCTGAAAAAAACCCGAGTTTTAAACATCCCACTGAACAGGGCTTTCGAAAACATTGTGGGGAAAGGAGAAAATGCTGTTAACCACTATTTTCTTGTTTTCCCATACTGTTTTCTACCAGTTCAAAGACAAAGCCTACTGTTTGAGTAATCTTTGATTAGGAAAAGTCTACAATTTTGTCCTCTGGCAAAGGTTTAATCAAATCTGTTGTACAACTATCAATGCAGATCCAGAGATCTCATTTAGTAATTGACATTGCTCGACACTGTCAGGTCAAACATGTGATGTGAACTCTGAAAACAGAGCTTTTTCACACTTTCTTCCATTCTATTATTAGATTTGCTGTAAACATCAAGTTAGTCTGGAACCTTGCCTAACAATCCTGTGTCTTTATAACCCTGACAAAGTAGGCGCTTGAAAACATAGTGAGGAAAGGAGAAAATACTGGTTACCACTATTTTCTCCTTCACTACATTTTTTTTTCAGCTGATTTCTATCATTTGAACCATTTTATACAAATTTGTCTGCAAATGTTTTCAATTTGGACAAGCTAAAGTTTTGGAGTTTGGGAAGAAGTTAACAGCTAGGTCCCATGACCTGAACCAGTTTAAAATTTGGCACAAATAAGCAAGATCAACATTCTATAAAGCCCGCACAAACCTAATCTGTGACCAATGAAAAGAAACTGGGATTATCTGTCATAACACTGTGTACTGTAGTTCTACTTACACCGGATAATTGGATTTAAAATAAAATTCAAATTTCATGGAGAATAAAGATTTTCTTTCTCACATTTTTTATGGGTAATAAAAATTTAACATTATATCAAGTGTGTTGGCTTGTAAAATATAAATTTAAATTTCAGAACCTTTCTTCGTATCTATATCAGAGACTATTCAAATTTGTGCATGTGGAGAAGCATAATTATCAAAAGCTGGCAGACATTTTTTCATATGTCAAGGGACGTATTATGATAACTGTTATTTTCTAAGGAGAAATTAAACCAAATTTGGACTTAACCAAATTGGAAGCATTTGCAAATCACAAATCAAAAGTGGCTCAGACTATGGGGTTTGTTTTTGAAAGTACAGAAAACATTGTGGGAAAAGGAGAAGAATGCCAGTTACCAGCATTTTCTAATTTACCCATTAATGTTTTCAAAAGCCCTTTTCCTTGGGATCATTAAAATTTGGGATTGGTTGGTATAGGGTTAACTAGTGAACTCTTGAAACACAACTTTGCTGTCAAAAACTTCGAAAACATACTTGGAAACAAGAATGAACATAAGGTTTGAATACATGAAGAAAAATTATGGTATAAATAGAAATTCCTGTTTACAAGCAAGGTTTATTTTTTTAAACCCCAATGTTTTCAAAATTGGTCCCTGCAAGACATAAAAAGTTGTGTGCAAATAGTAAAAAGATGACAGTAGCGAAAAATAAGGTAATGAAGTAAATCTAAGAGCATAATAGAAGTCACAAAGTGTTGCCTTTCAAATCTGTTCACTATAAATACCTTACAGTGGTACAGTGTAGATATAAGATCAGACTGCACAAGTTGTGCACACCATATATCATAGCCAGCAGACTAAAGGTTTGTCATTCATTATAAGGCAAATTAAAAACTCAAAATTGGAGCAATGGATACAAAGGAGAAATATTTGATGCAACAAAAAGTATCTTTAACAGGTTAAAAAAAAATCTTGTGGGAAAGGACTAAATTCTTAAACAGGACTTGACGCTACTGCTCCTTTTCCCAGAGTGTTTTCAGATGTTGTTTACAGAAGGGACACAAAAGTCCTATTTGTGCAGTAATGGGTTAAACTACTTAACCCTTTCCCAGACAAGCCCTGGTTTTCATGTGTCTGCAGTACAAGTCTTTTGAAAACACTGTGGGAAAAGGAGAAATTGCTCGTAACGAGCAATTTCTCCTTTTCCCAGTGTTTTCTACCCTTTTTGATAACTTTCTGCCATTTTCATCAAATTTAAAATTGTCGTCTGCAAACTCTTTCAATTTGGACCAGTCCAAAATTTGTCGTTTGGGAAAGGGTTAAATCTAAAGGATTTATTTATAAAGTTGAGACACAATGCAGATTAGAATTAAATAGAAAATAAACCTTTTTTCTGTTCAGCATGTCAGGCAGGGAGAAGTTTTAAGTCTTTACTAAACGACAAAATTTTAGACTGGTCCGAGTTGAAAACATTTGCAGACGAAAAATTAAATGCTGCACAAATTATGAAATTTGTCTTTTAATGGGTGGAAAACATTGTGGGAAAAGGAGAAAATGCTGGTAACCAGCATTTTCTCCTTTTCCCACAATGTTTTTAAAAGCTTTTCCCACAATTTTTTCAAAAGACTTCTTGCTCAGAGTCTTTAAAAGTCAGGATTGTGTGGTAAAGGGTTAACTCTTACAGTGTTGCCTTTCAAATCTGTTTAATAAAATTTCAAAGTTGTTTTTGTAAGAATACCTTGAAAAATATCAGATAATGCAGATCCAAGATCAGACTTCATTTTCTGTATAGTCTGATTCTGATCTATGTTATCCTCAAAAGCAATTCAAGCATGGTTGGGCTCTTGAGGGGTAAAACTTTTTACCACAATAGGCAAATAAGTCACTATTTAGGACAGTGCAGACATGATCAGAACATACAGGTATGATCCCTACCCTACACCATTCACTACGTTATTGCATATTATGACCAAACTGTCTCTTCCTTTGCAGTGAAATTGTATTTTGAGAATTAAGAAAAGATAAATTTATTGGCAGAGAAAGACTAAAACCTTTACTTAACCCTTGAAATGCCTTTCAAGACTGTAGTTGCCTTTGTGGCCACTGTAGATCAAAATCAGACTGCACAAAGTGTGCAGTCTGATCTTTGATCTAGACTGTCCACTTGATATGGCCATTTTGGACAAAAGTGGCCCTGAAATTGAAAAAAAAAATTATATTGAAAATGTCTCTGGTTTATTTGGCACTCTAAGGATTAACAATCCTGTATTTTAATCACCCCTTGGAAATGGATGTTTTTGATAGCAATGTGGAATAAGGAGAAAATCCTGGTTGCCAGTATTTTCTCCTTTTTCCATGTGTTCTACCTTTTCAAGGCAAAATCTGATTATTTGAGTCAAATCTAAGTTGTCTTACGCAACACTTAGTGTTCTCAATCAGATAAGTCTAAAATTTTGTCTTCTGATGAAGGATCATAAAAATAAAAATCTCTTTTGGTGTAGCTCCAGGGTCTAATACTGCTGCAATGCACAAGCTAAAATTTTGTCGAGTTTTTTGTCTTTAACTCTTTACCAAACGACAAAATTTTAGACTAGTCTAAATTCAAAGCTTCTGCAGACAATATAATTAATGTGACTGAAATATTGAAATTTGTTTTGGGAAGGGTTGAAAACATTGTGGGAAAAGGAGAAAATGCTGGTTACCAGCATTTTCTCCATTTCCCACAATGTTTTCAAAAGGTTTCTTTCTTTAGGGTTGTTAAAAGTCAGGATTGTGTGGTAAAGGGTTAACAGAGGTTTGGTGGTTCCTACCATATCTGTTTTCTTTTAACATGCTACTCTACCTCATTCTTATACAGGGGAAGTGAAAGTGACAGGCCAGTTTTATGATTTCAAACGATGCAACAATTAAAAATCAATACCAACAGTGGAAAAAGTTTGAACATGGAGAAACAGCGACTACGGTAAACACAATCCAGCATCAAATAATTTATTCAAGATTATGTCTTTGGAAAGAAAAAGAAGAGAAATAAAATTGTGAACAAAGATATTTTATGTCAAAAGCAATTCAACACCAGTCATCGAGGAATTACCAGACATTTAAATTACATTGGCAATTTGAGTGCATAATACTGTGATGGTTATTGATGGAAATCATTACAAGTATTTGAAGTAACAAGGAGATATTTATCAAGTGCATACGATCAAAAGAGTGCTATTTCCAGGAATAATAAAGCCAAGTAGGGACAAAAGTTTCAAAATGGTAAGTAAATCTTTTATGTCTTGCATTTCATCATAATTTTATTTTTCTTAAACATTTTCATGTTTATAATGCTTTCTACAATTCAAAGACCTTCGAAGAAAAAAAAATGTGTAGAAAAAACATTTGTAGATTACAAAGACTAACCCAGACTAGTACCCAATTTTAGGTTTATAATTGAAAGTAGAATGGTATGCGAGTTTTGTGTCGGTCAGTCCGATACCCAAGTCTCCTCTAACACTTGAAAATGGTTGGTAAAAAGTTGACCCCAGGACAGTATGTCAAGAAACTGGGGCTCTGACCATACCTTTTGACCTTGGTCAAGCAAAGGACAAAGGTATCGTCCCATGCACATCATGTATTTGGGTTTATCATAATTATGTGCAGATAGAATCATCGATGACCTTTGCCCTTATATACAGCAGCCTTTAATACCTATCAGACTGGACAGAATGGTTTTAACTTTGAAATCTTACATGCATATGATTTAAGCATATGAAATAATTATCTCTCTCCAACCTGAACAAATGAGACAGTGAAATTGTGCTTAAAACTTGAAACTGTGTCTTAACCCTTTGCTACACAATCCCAAGTTTTAACAACCCTGAGGAAGAAGTCTTTTGAAAACATTGTGGGAAAAGGAGAAAATGCTGGTAACCAGCATTTTCTCCTTTTCCCACAATGTTTTCTACTCTATCAAAGAAAAATCACATTGTTTGAGCCACACTGAAATTGTCATCTGCAAATCCTCTCAATTTGGATGGGTCTAAAATTCAGTCGTGTGGTAAAGGGTTAAATGATTGTTTCAATAGTGTTTCAATGTTTTTCAAAAACCACTGATAGTTTCAGTGTACTGCAGAAAATATACAGTATTAACTGTTTTTCCCCATTGTACATTATTCTACCATTAGGCAATCATTGTGGAAGCCAATCAATATCCTAAGTTGTATCGCAATGCCAAACATGCTTTTGTCCACATACATGATGTACCTAATAGCATAGATCCATGATCAGATGGCATGTTCTGTGCTTCATTATCTTGATCGACATAACTGACAGACAGTTGTGAGGGCAGTGTAAGGGTCAACTCACAGCTACCATACAAATGCCAGACATAATCTTTTTCAGGAAAGGGAATTGTCTTTTCCACAAACAGTAGGACGGACAAAATTTGTGACAGACATTTGCTCTTATTCCCACAATGCAGTGCTTTGCCAATGAGAGGTCACAAATTGTCCCATGCAGTTGCAGAATATAGGATATTTTCAAAATAAGTCGGATGCATTCAGGAATGATTAAGTTGAGTGAGGCAGAGTCATATCTCTATTCATTGCATACAGATCACTGTACAACATCTTCAAAACTTGACTGCTGCAAGAGTATAAAAAGTCATAATTGTCTGCAAATGGGACAACATATCGTTATGATGTTTTTTAAGGAGAGAAGAATCTTAGTTTGCAAGACAAGTCCACTCTGTGGAAGAACATTTGAAAGATCATAACATCAACAAGTATTAAATAAAAAAACAACCCTTTATTTCTTTAAAGACCAAATAAGCTTGCCCTCTTCCAATAAAAGTACTTTTTGACATATCTGTAGTTTGGGAAGAATGTAGTAACAAACTGAAGTTTGTAAAAAAAAATCAGTAAAATTCATTTTCGATTGTAGTTCAAATCTTTATAATATCATAAAATGTCAAAATTATCCATATTAAACACATCTGTAGACAACAGATTAAATATGGCTAAAAATGAGGTTAGCCTTCCAAAATGTAAAACTGTTTTGTGTGAAAAGGAAAATATGACAAGCCTTTTCTCCTGTTCCCATAACTTTTTTCACAAAACCAGTCTGCCTTAGGGTCATATTACCACTAGAATGTTTAGTAAAGGGTTCACAATCTACCACACAATCCCAAGCTTTAACAACCCTTAGAAAGTAGCCTTTTCATACAATGTTTTCTATCATATTAAAGCCAAATTCCATCATTTGAGCAACAAGTAACTTGTCTTCTGCAAATGTCTTGAATTTGGACATCTCTGCATTTTTGTCAAGTAGTAAAAGGTTAAGACAGTGGAGGTCTAAGTTATCTAATCATAAGACAGAGGAGGTCTAATTTATCTAATCAAAGTATTTCAAGTATTTAAGCTGATGAAGATAATAGTTGCCTATTAACTGGTACTTAAGCATTTAACTCTTTCAGTACAAGGCCTTTGCTATGTTGCAAAAAGGAATCATGTTATCAAGCAAAGTATGCACATTATAAGAAGTCAGATCTTGATCACAAAGGCATATTTTCCTTACCAGATGACAAAATTTTTGGCAAACTGAAGACATTTGCAGACAAAAAATTCATGGTGACTAGAATGATGAGATCTGTATTCAACTCTTTACCACGCAATCCCGACTTTTACCGACCCTGAGAAAGAAGCCTTTTGAAAGCATTGTGGGAAAAGAAGAAAATGCTGGTAACCAGCTTTTTCTCCTTTTCCCACACAGTTTTCAACCCTTCCCAATACAAAATTCAATATTTGAGTCACATTTATTTTGTCACCTGCAAAAGCTTTCAGTTTAAGAAAGTCTAAAATTTTGTCATTTGGTAAAAGGCTTATAGGATAAAAATCATTGTGAGAAAAGAAGAAAATGCTTGTTACCATCATTTTCTTCTCTCTCCACAATGTTTTCAACCACTCTCTCCCTCTGGGTTGTTAAAACTTGTGATTGTTTGGTAAAGGGCTAAGTCCATCAAATATTGCATGTTGCATGGTAAGACTAAATTCTGCATTTTGGTATTATTATCATACTTAGCAGCTAAGCTAGATTCAAAGACCTTTTGTGGACAGTGAAGATCAAGATCAGACTGCAGAGAACGTATAAGGAGATACTGTTCAACAAAAATAAGTTTGAAAAAACATAATTCAGGTTTTTCTTATCAGCTTGAAAGTTTTATTTAACTTATTAACCCTTTCCCAAACAAGCCCTGGTTTTCATGTGTCTGCAGTACAAGTCTTTTGAAAACACTGGGAAAAGGAGAAATTGCTCGTAACGAGCAATTTCTCCTTTTCCCAGTGTTTTCTACCCTTTTGGAGAACTTTCTGTCATTTTCATCAAACCTAAAATTGTCGTTTGCAAACTCTTTCAAATTGGACCAGTCTAAAATTTTTCGTTTGGAAAAGGGTTAAGCAGGATAAGGATTAAGTGCTCTCTTCTGATAATCCCTGGAAGGGGGATGTTAGGATGATTTAGAGATTTTATGCCCAATTCAGGATTCAGTTAGGAATAGGTGTTTTCTGCAGACAGTAGTTCCTGATCACACATTTTCAAGAACTTTTTTTTTTTATTGGGGTTGGTAAACTTTGGATTTCTGTGGTAAACTGTTGACAACAGACTTAATGATTGACTACCCAAAACAATTTGACATGCAGACCAAACAATCAACTATCATCACTCTAACATTTGAAAACAGAAACGAGTCATACTCTGTGAAAAGGGGGCTTAATGCATCTGTGAAAAGTATCGACCCAGGTCAGCCTGCGTGGACTAGGCTGACCTGGGCCGAAACTTTTCGCTATTGGTCAATTTTCTGCATGCCAAAGGACCAGTCTTCCTCATGATACAGTTGGTTGTGAGACATAATGGATTTTATGGATTCATGATCATGTGATGACTTGCTTGGTGTCATGCAGTACGGAGATCCATTAAGTCCCATTTTGTCAGAGCATGGCTCAAGTATAATTTCTCTTTTTATAATTTTCAGGGCTGTTCATCCAGTGTCAGCAAAGCAGCCCTCTTTAACAGACAACAATTTGACTGCAATGTTTTCCATGAGACAACAACAAGTCTCAAATTCCCGGGAAATGAAGAAAACAACAATCTTATTCTTGCCGATGGTATGTCGGATACATCAGACTCTATCACTGACTCAAAAACAAATGATTTACAAGTGAATCAAGCACATATACTGATAATCTCACGGGAGTCAAGTATTACTTCTACAGGCAGTTCTGACTTTATGCCCAATAACACTGTGCGACAACGGAGTGGAAGTGTTACATCTCGTTCACGTATTTGGACTCCACAGAGAAACAGTGTGATAGACATCAGGAATGCCCAGGAAAATCGTGTTATAAAAAGCGCTCTCAAAACTGGGCAAACTGCTGCTAATGGTCATTTATTGGTAAATCGTCCAATCAAATCTGTGACATTTTTAGATGCGGTTACTGTAGTTACAGTGTACTAATAACTAGTTTGTTCAATATTTTAGTTATTTAACCTTTTCTACAATGATAAAATTTAGGCAATAAAGGCAACAAATGAAATGTGGTTCAAATGATGGCACTGTCTTTGAAAGGGTAAAAAACAATGTGGCAAAAGGAGAAAATGCTTGTTACCAGCATTTTGTCCTTTTCCCATAATGTTTCCAAAAGCTTTCTTCTTCAGAGTGGTTAAAACTAAGGACTGTTTTGTAAAGAGTTAAAATTTTGACAAGTCACTTCTACGAAGTGAGACATAATATCTAAATGGTACATAGGCCATGTACACTGTGAGCTGTTTTTCCACAATGTGTTAGTAAGTCAAATTCTTCTGAAATCTCAGATGGTTCTCGTAGACAGACTGGTTCTACATTCCATAGCTTTTTTTTTTTCTTAAATTTAACTGACTTTCATGATAAGTGCTTTCAATTCAAGAGGAATATTTATGTTTTTGGAGGGGTCAAGGACATCTTTCTTTTATTCAATGAAATATTCTGGCCAAACTATTGCCAAATGCAATATTGTGGTCTTTATCCATTTATTTCTTTACCACACAATAAAAGTTTTGGCTTGTCCAAATTGACTGCATTTGCAGACAACATCTTACATGTGGCTCAAATAATGTTTTTTTTGTCTATGAAAGGGTATCAAATATTGTGGGAAAATGAAAAAATACTGGTAATTAGCATTTTATCATTTTCCCACAGTATTTTCGAAGGCCTACTTCCACTGAATTGTTAAAGCCCAAGATTGCGTCATAAAAAGTTAACCCTTTACCACACGACAAAAATTTACACCAGTCCAAATTGAAAGCATCTGCAGACAACAATTTCAGTGTGGTTCAAATGACGTGATTTTTGTTTGATAGGGTACAAAACATTGTGGGAAAAGGAGAAAATGCTGGTTACAAGCATTTTCTCCTTTTCACACAATGTTTTCAAAAGGCTTCTTTCTCAAGGGTGTTAAAAGTCGAGATTGTGTGGTAAAGAGTTAATTCACAAGAGTCAGACAGAGTCACAGAGGGTAATCACAAGTTGAGATAACCCCGAAGGTACTTAGGATAAGAGTGTCTAAATATAAATGAACACTTTAACTCTTTACCAAACGACAAAATTTTGGACTGGACCAAATTGAAAGCATTTGCAGACGACATATTAAATGTAATTCAAGTGGCGATTTCTGTCTTTGATAGGATAGAAAACATTGTGAGAAAAGGAGAAAATGCTGGTTACCAGCATTTTCTCCTTTTCCCACAATGTTTTCAAAGGCCTTTTCTCTCAGGGTCGTTAACACTTGGGATTGTGTGGTAAAGGGTTGATAAATAATGCAGTTTTTTTAATAACCCGAGGGAGAAAGCTTTTGAAAACATTTTGGGGAAAAAGAGAAAAATTAATTGTTTCCCCAAAGTGTCTACCCTTTTATAGACAAATCTTATAAGTTGGGACATGTTTAATTTGTCCTTTGAAAGTACTTTCAACTTTAACAAATCTAAAATATTTGTTGTTTAGTAAAGATTTAAACCTAAAAAATAAATTTTGTTTTGTTATCTTTTGGAATTCCCATGTCTGAAAATCTATCTGTCTGGCAACGGTGTGGATGTCAAAACTTTTTAACCCTATGTAAAATTAACCCTTTACCACACAAATCCGAGTTTTAACCACCTTTGCAGAAATGGCCTTTGAAAATATTGTTTGAAAAATGCAAAAAATGTTAACCCTTAAAGCGCCTTTCACGACTATAGTTGCGTTAGCGACCAGTGTAGATCAAGATCAGGCTGCACAAAATGTGCAGCCTGATCTATGATCTACACTGTCCGCTTTGCTGAATCAATGTAGACAAAAGCAACCATGAAATATTTCTCGGATGAAAATGTCTGATAGGTTAATTCGGCGCTCTAAGGGTTAATAACAACCATTTTCTCCTTTTCACACAATTATTTTAACCCCCTCACAAACAAATCCAATAACCCTTAACTGCTAAATAAGTGAAATGAAACCTTCATGTTGATAGTGAAGCCCATAATTTTGCACTTTCGAAGTTATTTTTTTGGGAAAGATATCTCCTAATCGGACAGTGTAGATCCAAGATCAGACTGCACATTCTGTGCAGTCTGATCTTGATCTACACTGTCTGCAAAAGGTCCTTGAACCACGCTTAGAAGCCTAAGGGTCAACATGAGTCAAATGTAATGTGTCATCTTCAAATGCTTTGAATATGGTTGAGTCTGAAACTTTGTTCTATGGTAAAGAGATAAGTAGTGAATTTTACAAACAAGCTGTAATTTGACTCTCTTGCTTACATGATATATTTGTATGAGGAGGCATGCCTGTGGTCGAAAAAAAAAAGTTAAGCAGCAATTTCGATTGCTCATAAGGTTAAGACTGTTCTGTTACTCTGTTTATCAAATGACAGTATTGTCCACCTGAAAGAACTACAAGATGACTAATCAGATGCAATTTGCCTTTGAAATGGTGACGATCGTCACCAGCATTTTCTCTTTTGTCAACAATGTTTTTAAAAACCCTTTTCCTCAGGATCATAAGAACATAAACAAGAGCGGCAAATTGTCGCAAGATACGCCCGTCCCACCGTCAGTTGTTGAGGGGAATAGTAATTGTAAAGGGCAGGTATAGGAAAATAGTGCAGCAGAAATCATGTAAGTGATTGAAATAGGCATGAATGTCTCTGGCCAGAGCATAACTTTGTCATCTCCAGTCTGAACATCTTGAAATTTGGAATGCATGATTGTTGAAAACTTATGGAGTGCAGTGCACAAGAACCGTAACTCTTCCTAGCACAAATTTTGAGTGATTTCCCCTTTGATCTTCATTTTTATAGCATTTCTTGCTTGTCCAGAGCATAACTTACATAACCATTTACCTACATGAAGTAACAGGAAAATGTTAAGTTTGCAGGTTAAATATAAACTGTCATCTCTGCTGCGCCCATATAATATTTGTGCAAAGCAAGCTACATCCAACGTCACAACAGTACTGTTGTACAGGTTGTAAAAACACTCAGATACCTACTTGTATAAAGTTTGACACCCACTGCAAACTTGCACTGCTACAAAACGTGCCTAGAATAAATCTTACTCAGAATTCTTTACTAAGAAAATAGTAATATAATTACAGGGCCATGATGGCCCTGGGTCGCTCACCTGAGTCAATAGGCGAAATTCACTCAACGTGCATAATCCAATTTCTGACCAACTGTCAGGTCAACTGAGCTTAAAATGTGGCCTCTAGAGTGTCCACAACAAATTTCCGTAAGTTGACCTAGTGACCTAATTTATCACCCCACGTGACCCAATTTAGAACTCATCAAAAAATTCATCGAGACAAACATTCTAAACAGTTTTCAAGTTAATTGAGCAATAAATGTGGCCTCTAGAATGCTCACAAAGTGTTTCTTAAATCTGACCCAGTAACCTAGTTTATGACCCCAGCTGACCCAATTTCAAACTCACCCAATATTTCATCAAGACAAAAATTCTGACCAACTTTCAAGTCAATTGTGTGCATGAAATGTGACCTCTAGAGTGCCCTAAAGGTATTTCTTTAATTAGACCTAGTGACCTAGATTATGAGCCCAGGTGACCCAATTTTGAACTCATCCTAGATTTCATCAAGACAAACATTTTAAGCAATTTTCAAATCAATTGAACAATAAATGTGGCCTCTAAAGTGCCCACAAGGTATTTCTTTAATTTGACCTAGTGACCTAGTTTATGACTCCACATGACCCAATTTAAAACAGTTTTAACTGATCTGAAAATTTATCAAAACAAACATTCTGAACAATTTTCAAGTCATTTGAGCACAAAATGTGGCCTCTAGAGTGCCCAAAAGGTATTTCTTTAATTTGACCTAGTGACCTAGTTTATGATCCCAGTTGACCAAAATTCAGACTCATATGAGATTTCATCAAGACAAACATTCTGACTAATTTTCAAGTCAATTGAGCAAAAAATGTGGCCTCTAGATAGCTTAAAGGTATTTCTTTAATTTGACCTAGTGACCTAAATTATGACCCCAGTTGACCCAATTTAGAACTTATCTTGAAAGTTTATCAAGACAAACATTCTGAATAATTCTAAAGTCATTTGAGCAATAAATGTGGCCTCTAGAGTGCCCACAAGGTATTTCTTTAATTTGACCAAAAGACCTAGTTTATGACCCCAGGTGACCGAATTTCAAACTTATGTGATATTTTATCAAGACAAACATTCTGACCAATTTTCAAGTCAACTGAGCAAGAAATGTGACCTCTAGAGTGCCCTAAAGGTATTTCTTTAATTTGACCTAGTGACCTAGATTATGAGCCCAGGTGACCCAATTTTGAACTAATCCTAGATTTCATCAAGAGAAACATTTTAAGCAATTTTCAAATCAATTGAACTATAAATGTGGCCTCTAAGGTGCCCACCAGGTATTTCTATAATTTAACCTAGTGACCTAATTTAAGACCCCACATGACCCAAATTCAGACTCATGTAGGGTTTATCAAGACAAACATTTAGACCATTTTTTAAATCAATTAAGAAATAAATGTGGCCTCTAGAGTGCCCACAAGGTATTTCTTTATTTTGACCAAGTGACCTAGTTTATGACCCCAGGTGACCCAATTTCAAACTCATTCGATGTTTCATCAAGACAAACATTCTGACCAATTTTCAAGTCAGCTGAGCAAGATATGTGGCCTCAAGAGTGACTACAAGGTATTTCTTTAATTTGACCTAGTGACCTATATTATGACCCAGGTGACCCAATTTTAAACTCATCCTAGATTTTTTCGAGATTTTATCAAGACAAGCATTCTGAACAATTTTCAAGTCAACTGAGCAATAAATGTGGCCTCTAGAGTGCCCAAAAGGTATTTCTTTAATTTGACCTAATGACCTAGTTTATGATCCAAATTGACCCAAATTTGGACTCAAGTGAGATTTTATCAAGACAAACATTCTGACCAATTTTCAAGTCAATTCAGCAAAAGGTTTGGCCTCTAGAGTGCCCACAAGGTATTTCTTTAATTTGACCAAGTGACCTAGTTTATGATCCCAGGTGACCCAAATCCAAACCGTTCTGAGATTTTATCAAGACAAACATTCTTACCATATTTCAGGTCAATTGAACAAAAAATGTGGCCTCTAGAGTGTCCACAAGGTATTTCTATAATTTGACCTAGTGACCTAGTTTATGACCCCAGGTGACCCAAATCCAAACCCATTCGAGATTTTATCAAGACAAAATTTCTGACCAAATTTCTGGTCATTTGAGCAATAAATGTGGCCTCTAGAGTGCCTACAAGGTATTTATTTAATTTGACCAAATGACCTAGTTTATGACCCCAGGTGATCCAATATCAAACTCATCAGATATTTCATCAAGACAAACATTCTGACCAATTTTCAAGTCAATTGAGCAAGAAATGTAGCCTCTAGAGTGCCCTCAAGGTATTTCTTTAATTTGACCTAGTGACCTAGATTATGACCCCAGTTGATGCACTTTTGAACTCATCATAGATTTCCTCAAGAGAAACATTTTAACCAATTTTCAAATCAATTGAACAATAAATGCGGCCTCTAGAGTGCACACAAGGTATTTCTTTAATTTGACCTAGTGACCTAATTTAAGACCCCACATGACCCAAATTCAGACTCATGTGAGATTTTTTTAAGACAAACATTCTGACCAATTTTCAAGTCAACTGAGCCAAAAATGTGGCCTCTAGAGTGCCCACAAGGAATTACTTTAATTTGAACTAGTGACCTAGTTTATGATCCCAGGTGACCCAAATCCAAACTCATCCGAGATTTTATCAAGACAAACATTCTGACCAAAGTTCAGGTCATTTGAGCAATAAATGTGGCCTCTAGAGTGCCCACAAGGTATTTATTTAATTTGACCTAGTGACCTAGTTTATGACCCCAGGTGACCCAATTTCGAACTGAATGAACATGTTGTGCTCAGGTGGTCTAACAAACTTAGAACAGGTTCACTACATATCAAATAAGAAAGCTCTATGCCTTCAAGGTTTAGAAGAGAATAATTTTAAAGTTTTCCTTCTTTGTTCCTATGTTAGAACTTGTGACCCCCGGGGCTGGGCCAGTTTTGACCCAAGGAGCATTGTATGAACAAACTTGGTAGAGGTCTGCTAGGAGATGCTACATACCAAATATCAAAGCTCTACGCCTTCCAGTTTCAGAGAAGAAGAATTTTAAAGTTTTCCTTCTTTGTTCCTATGTTTGAACTTGTGATCCCCGTGGCGGGGCCAGTTTTCATCCCAGGGGCATTATATGAACAAACTTGGTAGAGGTCCACTAGGAGATGCTACATACCAAATATCAAAGCTCCACGCCTTCCAGTTTCAGAGAAGAAGAATTTTAAAGTTTCCCTTCTTTGTTCCTACGTTTAAACTTGTGACTCCCGGGGCGGGGCCAGTTTTGACCCCAGGGACATCATAAGAACAAATTTGTTAGAGGTCCACTAGGAGATGCTAGATGCCAAATATCAAAGCTCTACGCCTTCCAGTTTCAGAGAAGAAGAATTTTAAAGTTTTCCTTCTTTGTTCCTATGTTTGAAACTTGTGACCCCCGAGGCGGGGCCAGTTTTGACCCCAGGGGTGTCATATGAACAAACTTGGTAGAGGTCCACTAGGAGATGCTACATACCAAATATCAAAGCTCTACGCCTTCCAGTTACAGAGAAGAAGAATTTTAAAGTTTTCCTTCTTTGTTCCTATGTTCGAAACTTGTGACCCCCTGGGCGGGGCCAGTTTTGACCCCAGGGGCGTCATATGAACAAACTTGGTAGAAGTCCACTAGGAGATGCTACATGCCATATATCAAAGCTCTATGCCTTCCAGTTTCAGAGAAGAAGAATTTTAAAGTTTTCCTTCTCTGTTCCTATGTTCGAAACTTATGACTCCTGGGATGGGGCCAATTTTGACCCCAGGGGCGCCATATGAACAAACTTGGTAGAGGTCCACTAGGAGATGCTACATGCCAAATATCAAAGCTCCACTCCTTCCAGTTTCAGAGAAGAAGAATTTTAAAGTTTTCCTCCTTTATTCCTATGTTTGACCTTGTGACCCTCGGGGTGGGGCCAGTTTTGACCCCAGGGGCGTGATATGAACAAACTTGGTAGAGGTCCACTAGGAGATGCTACATGGCAAATTTCAAAGCTCCACGCCTTCCAGTTTCAGAGAAGAAGAATTTTAAAGTTTTCCTTTTTTGTTCCTATGTTCGAAACTTGTGACCCCCGGGGCGGGGCCAGTTTTGACCCCAGGGTCATCATATGAACAAACTTGGTAGAGGTCCACTAGGAGATGCTACATGCCAAATATCAAAGCTCCACGCCTTCCAGTTTCAGAGAAGAAGAATTTTAAAGTTTTCCTTCTTTGTTCCTATGTTTGAACTTGTGACCCCTGGGGCGGGGCCAGTTCTGACCCCAGGGACATCTTATGAACAAACTTGGTAGAGGTCCACTAGGAGATGCTACAAACCAAATATCAAAGCTCTACGCCTTCTAGTTTCAGAGAAGAAGATTTTCAAAGATTTTGCTATTTTTTTCCTTTTGGTTGCCATGGCAACCAGAGTTATAATTGGAATTCAATCTCTTGAACAACTTTGGTAGAGCTTCACCTGAGGAACATCCCTGCCAAGTTTCATCAAGATTGGCCTAGTGGTTTAGGAGGAGAAGATGTTAAAGAAATTGTGGACGACGGACATTGGGCGATCACAAAAGCTCACCTTGAGCACTTCGTGCTCAGGTGAGCTAAAAACTACAAATAAGATGGTTAAGTTATGCGGTATGAAAGATCAAAGGGGGAATAACTCAAAATTCATGCTAGGAAGAGTTATGGTTCTTATGCACTGCACTCCGTAATTTTTCAACAATCATGCATACCAAATTTGAAGATGTTCAGACTAGAGATGACAAAGTTATGCTCCGAACAAGCAGAAAATGCTATAAAAATGAAGATCAAAGGGGGAAAAATGCTATAAAAATGAAGATCAAAGGGGGAAAAACTCAAAATTTGTGCTAGGAAGAGTTATGATTCTTGTGCACTGCACTCCGTAATTTTTCAACAATCATGCATACCAAATTTGAAGATGTTCAGACTAGAGATGACAAAGTTATGCTCCAGACAAGCAAGAAATGCTGTAAAAATGAAGATCAAAGGGGGAAAAACTCAAAATTTGTGCTATGAAGATTTAGGGTTCTTGTGCACTGCACTCAGTAATTTTCTAACAATCATGCATACCAAATTTGAAGATGTTCAGACTAGAGATGACAAAGTTATGCTCCAGACAAGCAAGAAATGCTGTAAAAATGAAGATCAAAGGGGGGAAAAAACTCGAAATTTGTGCTAGTCAACTATTTACCACGCAACAAAATTTAAGATTAGTCCAAATTGAATGCATTTGCAGACGACAAAATAAATTTGACTGAACAACTGAAATGTGATTTGGGAAGGATAGAAAACATTGTGGGAATAGAAGAAAATGCTGGTTACCAGCAGTTTCTCCTTTTCTCACAATGTTTTCAAAAGGCTTCTTTCTTAGGGTCGTTAAAAGTCGGGATTGTGTGGTAAAAGGTTAACTCTCAATTTATATGGTACATTGTGACAAACGGTAAAATTGCACATTTTGAGCAGTTTTTCTTATTGCCACATTGTTTCAAAATGTTGTGTTTTTAAGATGAAAGAAAAAAGATATAAATGTGAATTGTATGATAGTGTCAACTTCATGTTATCAAGACAAAGACAACCCCAGAAGGTCAAAGGAAGTTCATAAACATATGCTCCCCCAGTCACATGTATTGTAAGACATGTGAATGGCTTCAATTTGGAGGGAGAGGGAGGGGGAGAAAAAAAACCAACACGTGACATACATGCACGTGAGTAGAATGTCACATGCATAAAATTTGGTAGAGAAAACTTGGATACCTCCATCAAAGAAATAATCCATGTAATTTCCTTTTTGGCAGAGTTTCAAACAATGGGCTTCCAGAAAATAATTTTCATCAAATATCTAATCAGTCTAAAAGCAGGTAAGAGAAGAAGATCATGTCTCACTGGAGATTCATGTTGTGCTAAACTCTTTAACTAATGGCAAAGTTTTAGACTGGTCCATATTGAAAACATCTGCAGGCAAAAGATTAAATGTGGCTCAATGACGGTATTTGTACCTGAAAGAGAATAAAACATTGTGGGAAAAGCAGAAAATGCTGGTCACCAGCATTTTCTCCTTTTCCAGCAAACTTTCAAAAGGTTCCTTTCTCATGGTCATTAGACGTCTGAATTGTGTGGTGAAGGATTAATTTCTGCAGCAAAATGTTGTACAAACAATCATTATTGTTTTTTTTCATTAACCCTTTATCACATGATCCTGACTTTTAACAACCCTGAGGAAAAAGTCTTTTGAAAACATTGTGGGAAAAGGAGAAGATGCTGGTAACCAGCATTTTCTCCTTATCCCACAATGTCTTCTACCCTTCCCAAAACAAATTTCAAATTTTCAGTGGCATTGATTTAGTCTGTTGTCTGCAAATTCTTTCAAATTGGAATAGTCTAAAATTTTGTCATTTGTTAAAGAGTCAACTCGTAGCCAGATGATAAAAATCTTAATTCATCCATATTTAAGGTATTTGCAAACTGCTAATTCAATGTGGCTCTGATTATGGGATTTTCCAATGAAGGGGCAGAAAGCACTTTGGAAAAAGGGGAAATGGAAGTTTGCCCACATGTTTTCAAAAGGCTTCTTTCTCAGGGATGTTACATGATACTGTTGGTAAAGGATTACATAACTGTCTTTTTTTTTTAATTAGAGAGCTTTTCTCAGACCTTTTATCATACAATCACTATGTGTAATGAGAGCTTCACAAAACAATGCTTTAACCCTTTCCCAAACAAGCCCTGGTTTTCACGTGTCTGCAGTACAAGTCCTTTGAAAACACTGTGGGAAAAGGAGAAATTGCTCGTAACGAGCAATTTCTCCTTTTCCCACAGTGTTTTCTACCCTCTTTGATAACTTTCTGCCATTTTCATCAAATTTAAAATTGTCGTCTGCAAACTCTTTCAAAAGAAAAACACTTTAATTTTCTTCAGTTACTTTTTAGCTGTGTCCATTTTACTGATGCTGGCATATATGTATTCTGTAAAGTGATGGGTTGAAAGATGACAGGGCATTGGAAAAACAAGAGGGCCATGATGGCCCTGGAGTCACTCACCTGAGCCTTTTGACCAGGCACAACCAATTTCCAACATTTTGTGAGATATATGTATTACCAAACAATGAAATTTTAGACTCATCAAAGTTTGAACCTTCTGCATAAAACAAATAATATGTGGGATTGGTCTCTCAAAAGGGTAGAAAACATTGTGAAAAAGGGAAAAAATGCTGGATACCAGCATTTTCTCATTTTCAAAGTGTTTTCAAAAGGCTTCTTTCTGAGAGTCATTCGTACACTAGGTTTTTCTAAGATTTGACCTAGTGACCTAGTTTTTCAGCCAACATGACACATTTTCAAACTGGTCCAAGATCAGGACAAACATTCTGACCAAATTTCAAGAGTATTGGACTGAAAATGTGGCCTCTACAGCGTACACAAGGTTTTTCTAAGATCTGACCTAGTGACCTAGTTCTTGACCCAACATGACCCATTTTCAAACTCATCCAAGATATTACCAAGGCAAACATTCTGAGCAACTTTAAAAGAGTATTGGACGAAAAATGTGGCCACAACAGTGTACACATGGTTTTTCTAAGATTTGACCAGGTGACCTAGTTTTTGACCCGACATGACCTATTTTCAAATTCTACCGAGATATCATCGAGACAAACATTCTGACCTACTTTCAAGAGTATTAGACAGAAAATGTGGCTTCTACAGCTTACACAAGGTTTTTCTAAGATTTGACCTAGTGACCTAGTTTTTCACACGACATGACCCATTTTCAAACTAGTCAGAGTTATCATCAAGGCAAACATTCTGACCAACTTTCAAGAGTACTGGACAGAAAATATGGCCTCTAGAGCATACACAATGTTTTTCTTAGATTTGACCTGGTGACCTAGTTTTTGACCCAACATGGCACATTTTTGTACTATTTCAAGATATAATCAAGACAAACATTCTGACCATTTTTCAAGAGTATTGGACTGAAAATGTGGCCTCTTTAGTGTACAAAAGTTTTTTCTAAGATTTGACCTAGTGACCTAGTTTTTGACCCCACATGACCCAATTTCAAACTTGTCCGAGATTTTATCAAGACAAACATTCTGACCAAGTTTCACAAGTATCTGACTGAAAATGTGGCCTCTAGAGCGCACACAAGGTTTTTCTAAGATTTGATCTAGTGACCTAGTTTTTGACCCCACATGACCCAGTTTCAAAGTCCTCCAAGATTTTATCAAGACAAACATTCTGACCAAGTTTCACAAGTATCTGACTGAAAATGTGGCCTCTAGAGTGCACATAAGGTTTTTCTAAGATTTGACCTAGTGACCTAGTTTTTGACCCCACATGACCCAATTTCGAACTCGTCTCAGATTTTATCGAAACAAACATTCTGACCAAGTTTCACAAGTATCTGACTGAAAATGTGGCCTCTAGAGCGTACACAAGGTTTTTCTAAGATTTGACCTAGTGACCTAGTTTTTGACGCCACATGACCCAATTTCAATCTCATCCGAGATTTTATCAAGACAAACATTCTGACCAAGTTTCATGAGGATCAGACTGAAAGTGTGGCCTCTAGAGCGTACACAAGGTTTTTCTAAGATTTGACCTAGTGACCTAGTTTTTGACCCCACATGACCCAATTTCGAACTCGTCCGAGATTTTATCATCACAAACATTCTGACCAAGTTTCATGAAGATCAGACTGAAAATGTGGCCTCTAGAGCATACACAAGGTTTTTCTAAGATTTGACCTAGTCACCTAGTTTTTGACCCCACATGACCCAATTTCGAACTCGTCTGAGATTTTATCAAGACAAACATTCTGACCAAGTTTCATGAGGATCAGACTGAAAATGTGGCCTCTAGAGCGTAGACAAGGTAAAAAGTTGACGACGGACGACAGACGACGCTCACCGCACGACGGACGACGGACACAGCATGATCACAATAGCTCACCATGAGCACTTTGTGCTCAGGTGAGCTAACAAATTAATCTAATATAAATGTACTTTGTCACATAATTTTGCAGATTCTGACCAAACAAAATGAACTTACTTTCAGTTCATTCAACTTCACAAGCAACTTTTATTGCTACACCTAATTTTTTAGATCAAGATCAAACAGTAAAAAAATATGCAGTCTCATTTATAAGAAATTGTCCAACATGCTACAATATTCTAGCCAAAACAGCTTCGAAACTGCAATATTAGAAACTGAAGGAAAATGACTTTTCTATCTATTCAGACATCAAAGGGTTATGTAAACAAACTCTAATCTGAACACATCCGGATGGGGTCTTTTTTGGCTAAGTTGCTGATTGTTTCATAGTTAAGCCTCTACCACACTCCCCCTACTTTTAATGACCCTGAGAAAGAAAGCTTTTGAAAACATAGTGTGAAAAGGAGAAAAGGCTGGTAACCAGTATTTTTTTCCTTTTCACACGATGTCTTCTACCCTTTTGAAAATGAATTTCAATTTTGAGTCACATTTAATATGTCTGCAAATGCTTTCAATTTGGACCAGTCCCAGATTTTGTCGTTTTGTAAGAGTTAATCAGAGAATCCTAGTATGTTCTTGCTGGTGGTACTGGTGAAGTCGGAAATGTCCACAGGTAAGGTATTGTAGAGCTCCAGCCATGTCTTAGTGAAACCCTGATATGAATAAGAGAGCTGGTAGTATAAGAATGCAATACTCTTGATAGAATAAAGAAACACCACTCAAACAAAACAAGTACCAGCATTTTCTTAGTTTTCCACAACTTTTTCAAAAGATTTCCCCTTCAGGGTCATAAAAACACAAGATTGTTTGGTAGTGGATCAGGGATACTGACAATCAAGCAAATTGAAATTTGTGGTCCGTTGGACACACCTAGGTACATGTATTGCACATTTAGCCCTTTACCAGTGGTAACCAGCATTCTCTCCATTTCCCAAATGTTTTCTACCGTATCAA
The DNA here is from genome assembly GCA_945859785.2 of Tridacna gigas. Taxonomy (NCBI): domain Eukaryota; kingdom Metazoa; phylum Mollusca; class Bivalvia; order Cardiida; family Cardiidae; genus Tridacna; species Tridacna gigas. The sequence continues at coordinate 29,450,009 of OX244030.2, forward strand.
AGAAAATTTACATCATTTGAGCCACATTGAAATTGTAGTCAGCAAATGCTTCATTTGAGATGGATCTAAGATTCTGTTTTGTGGTATAGAGTTAATTAGTATTGATCTGCCAAAATATCACGTGAAACACTAGTGTAAATCCAAGTTCAGTCTGCATATCTTGTGCAGTCCAATCTTCATCTACACGTCTTCAAAAAAAAAAGTGCTCAGTTAGGTAAAGACTGGACAGTGTGGAAAAAGGAGAAAATGCTGGTAACCAGTATTTTCTCCTTTTTCAAAAATGTTGTCTACCATTTCAGAGACAAATTCAATTATTCAAATCTTTACAACACAAAAAAAATTCAGACTGTTCCAAATCAAAAGCATTTGCTGACAACAATTTGAATAAAACTCAAATGATGGAATTGCCATTGATACAGTAGAAAACATTGTGGGGAAAGGAGAAAATGCTGGTTACCAGCATTTTCTCCTTTTCCCTCATTGTTTTCAGAAGTCCTTTTTTGGAGGGGTTGCTAAAAGTTTGGATTGTGTGGTAAAGGATTAAGCCATATTTTACTTTCAATTTAGACAAGTCTAAAACTTTGTTGTTTGGTAAAGAGCTAATCTGCTTACTACCAATTAATCAGTCCCAATCTTTTAATACCAAACACATTTATGTTTTCTGCTTTAAAAAGTAGTTCATAACAGTGTACTTTCAAAATCATTTTGAAACTGTATACCGTAATGCAAGCAGTTTTCAATGGTACAAAAATTCAAAATCCACCACATCCAGTACATCTTTTGCTAACTCTTTACCACAAAATCCTGACTTTTAACGACCCTAAAAAGGAAGCCTTTCGAAAATATTGTGGGAAAAGGAGAAAATGCTGGTAACCAGCATTTTCTCCTTTCCCACAATGTTTTCTAGCCGTCCCATAACAAATTTCAAATTTTAACTCACATTTAGTTTATTGTCTGCAAATGATTTCAATTTGGACTAGTCTAAAATTTTGTAGTTTGGTAAAGAGGTAAGTCTATCAATGTCAACATCAAGGTACACCTGTATTATTACAGTGGTGCTAGAGATTTTACCCTGTGATTGCACAGCTCTTTACTCGACAGCAAAATTGTAGACTTGTACAAATTGAAAGTGTTTCCAGATGACATATCAAAAGTGCCTCAAATGATGGGATTTAGCTAGAAAGCATTGTGGAGAAAAACAGAAAATGCTGGTTATAAACATTTTCTCCTTTTCCCACAATGTTTTCAAAGGCCTTTTTCATAGGGTGGTAATACACTGATTGCAATAATAGACATACAAAAGGGTTACAATGGCCTTATTTTTCTCTACTGGCTTATGGCCTATTTATAGGACAAGTGAACCATAACGGTCATGGATAGTGATAGTTATCCATCTAAAGTCTGTTGTGAAATCCATCAAATATTTCATCGAGGAACCCATATGATAGCACAGAACATGCACAAGGTCTAGACTAAGAATCATTCACACCAAATGTGAATAAAACCATGGCACACAATTTTTGACAAGAAGATTAACAAAATTGTGTAATGTAAACAGTTTATCTTTAGCATAAATGGTCAATTCAAGGGAAAAAAATGAAATTTAAGTAAAAATCACTTCATGGTACACAAAACTTTGAACACGACCTAACTCTTTACAAAGCGACAAAATTTTAGACTTGTCCAAACTGAAAGAATTTGCAGGACCACAAATTAAAAGTGCTGGTTATCAGCATTTTCTCCTTTTCCCACACTGTTTTCAATAGCTTTCTTCCTTCAGGTTGTTAAAACTCAGAATTGTGTAGGAAAGGGTTAAACATTAAAAAACAAGAGGGCCATGATGGCCCTGGACGCTCACCTGAGTCAATAGGTGAAATTCACTCAACGTGCATAATTCAATTTCTGACCAATTGTCAGGTCAGTTGAGCTTAAAATGTGGCCTCTAGAGCGTCCACAAGGAATTTCCGTAAGTTGACCTAGTGACCTAATTTATCACCCCATGTGACCCAATTTAGAACTCATCAAAAAATTTATCAAGACAAACATTCTGAACAGTTTTCAAGTTAATTGAGCAATAAATGTGGCCTCTAGAGTGCCCACAAAGTGTTTCTTAAATTTGACCCAGTAACCTAGTTTATGACATTTTGACCAATTTTCAAATCAATTGAACAACAAATGTGGCCTATAGAGTGCACACAAGGTATTTCTTTAATTTGACCTAGTGACCTAATTTCAGACCCCACATGACCCAAATTCGGACTCATGTGAGATTTCAAGTCAATTGAGCCAAAAATGTGGCCTCTAGAGTGCCCACAAGGTATTACTTTAATTTGAAATAGTGACCTAGTTTATGATCCCAGGTGACCCAAATCCAAACTCATCTAAGATTTTATCAAGACAAACATTCTGACCAAATTTCAGGTCATTTTAGCAATGAATGTGGCCTCTAGAGTGCCCACAAGGTATTTCTTTAATTTGACCAAGTGACCTAGTTTATGACCCCAGGTGACCCAATTTCAAACTGACTGAACATGTTGTGCTCAGGTGGGCTAACAAACTTAGAACAGGTTCACTACATACCAAATAACAAAGCTCTATGCCTTCAAGGTTTAGGAAAGAAGAATTTTAAAGTTTTCCTTCTTTGTTCCTATGTTAGAACTTGTGACTCCCGGGGCAGGGCCAGTTTTGACACCAGGGGCAACTTATGAACAAACTTGGTAGAGGTCCACTAGGAGATGCTACATACCAAATATCAAAGCTCTACGCCTTCCAGTTTCAGAGAAGAAGAATTTTTAAGTTTTCCTTCTTTGTTCCTATGTTAGAACTTGTGACCCCCGGGGCAGGGCCAGTTTTGACACCAGGGGCAACGTATGAACAAACTTGGTAGAGGTCCATTAGGAGATGCTAGATGCCAAATATCAAAGCTCCACGCCTTCCAGTTTCAGAGAAGAAGGATTTTAAAGTTTTCCTTCTTTGTTCCTATGTTCGAAATTTGTGATCCCCCGGGCGGGGCCAGTTTTGACCCCAGGGGCATTATATGAAAAAAATTGGTAGAGGTCTACCGGGAGATGCTAGATGCCAAATATCAAAGCTCCACGCCTTCCAGTTTCAGAGAAGAAGAATTTTAAAGTTTTCCTTCTTTGTTCCTATGTTCGAACTTGTGACCCCCGGGGCAGGGCCAGTTTTGACCCCAGGGGCATCATATGAACAAACTTGGTAGAGGTCCACTAGGAGATGCTACATACCAAATATCAAAGCTCTATGCCTTCTAGAATCAGAGAAGAAGATTTTTAAAGTTTTCCTTCTTTGTTCCTATGTTCAAAACTTGTGGACCCCCCCCCCCCCGGGGCAGGGCCAGTTTTGACCCCAGGGGCATCATATGAACAAACTTGAAAGAGGTTTACTAGGAGATGCTACATGCCAAATATCAAACCTCCACTCCTTCCAGTTTCAGAGAAGAAGAATTTTAAAGTTTTCCTTCTTTGTTCCTATGTTCGAACTTGTGACCCCCGGGGTGGGGCCAGTTTTCACCCCAGGGGCATCATATGAACAAACTTGGTAGAGGTCCACTAGGAGATGCTACAGACCAAATATCAAAGCTCTACGCCTTCTAGAATCAGAGAAGAAGATTTTCAAAGATTTTCCTATTTTTTGCCTTTCTGTTGCCATGGCAACCAGAGTTTTGGGTGGAATTCAATCTCTTTACCAAATTTGGTAGAGCTTCACCCAAGGAACATCCCTACCAAGTTTCATCAAGATTGGCCCAGCGGTTTAGGAGGAGAAGATGTTTAAAGGAATTGTGGACAGACGAACAGATGGACGCCGGACAACGACCCATCACAATACCTCACCTTAGCACTTCATGCTCAGGTGAGCTAAAAATCATTTTGAATGAGGAATAAACATTTCCTAACCCAAAATCTTGAAAATTACAAAACTTTCCACCTTGATCATCCTTTAACTTTCTTTTTTGTTTCGGTCCTTATTTGAAACTTGTGTTTAACAATTTCACTTTTGAAAATCCCTTACAGTGCACAAAAGGTATGCCCTTAGATACAAACAAAATGAAAGCAAACACTGATTTTATCTTCCACTAGCATACAACTTTCAAACTTTGTGGCAAAAATATATAACTCACATTAGAAAGTTCTCATTTTGCCAAAATGTTTTCACCTGTATTCCTGTATTTTACCTTTGTCATGTTGATTATCAATATTTAACATTACTATTTCCAAAAGTCAACTGAATTTTTTACAGGAGATAATAAATTTACAGAACAAGAACTTACCTATTGGTCCATCATCTTCATCCAGTTCTTGTTGGTCAAGAATATGTCGAAACATTGGTAATAAAAAGGCTAGAGTTTTTCCGCTGCCTGTCTTGGCAATACCAATTAGATCCCTTCCTGACATTATGGCTGGAATAGCCTGAGCTTGGATAGGGGTTGGTGTGTCAAAGCCACTCCTGAAATATACATCAGGACATTACCAGCAGTTTCTCATTTTCACACAATGTTTTCAAAAGCCTTCTTCCTCAGGCTCATTAAAAGTCATCATTGTGTGGTAATGGGTTAAAACTTGCTGATTTTTTCTTGCAGCTGAACAACTTTGATTGTATTATGGCAAAGGAAAAAATAATTTTCATATGTATCCATGAATAAAACATAATTCATGTTGATTTTCCATATTTGACAAGGGCATTTTAAAAGTTGTGTACAGCAAATTTGTCTCAGAAAAAAAAAACTGGCTCACCTTTGAGGCATTCTAGTATTTTTTGCAGACCCCTGCTGGCATCCACTCTCTGACTGGTACAGGACAACCCTTACCTTAGACCATGATTGTTCCATTTCTTTTCTCATAACACATTAATCTTTGTTTCAGTTAACCCTCTACCACACTAGCAGAGGTTTAACAACCTTGGGGAGATAGGCTTTTAAAAAAAAACATTGTAGAAAAGGAGAAAATGCTGGTAACCAGCATTTTCTCCTTTTCTTACAATGTTTTCTTCCCTTTCAAAGAAAAATTCCATTGTTTGAACCATATTTGATTTGTCATCTGTAAACATCCTCAAATTGGACCATTCTTAAATTTTGCTGTGGTAAAGAGATAATAATGAATGAAGCTGACCCACCTTTTGAGACATTCAAGTACTTTTTTGCTGACCCCTGCTTGGGCCCACTCTCTGATTGGCTTAGGACAACCTTTGCCTCTGACTTTGATCCCTTCCATTTCATCTCGCAAGACATCAACCTCTGCAAAGATCAAATAGATAAAAATAGATCATTTTATGAATAACTCAGCTGGATACCAGCATTTTCTCCTTTTCTCATGATGTTTTATCTGCATTGGACAAGCCTCATCATTTGAGCCACTTCTGATTGGTCATCTGAAAATACTTTCAGTGTAGGGAAGTCTAGATTTTTGTTGTCTGGTGAAGGGTTAGATGCTTTTCTGATCAGACTGCACGGAATGCTATTTTGAAGATATTCTGAGTTTCTGACAATAATTAGAATTTGAAATTGGAAGATTTGGGTACTTTTAACTAACCAAGTACATATACAATAATCATACTCATGTGACCCACACTAGGTATACAAACTTCCTACCTTCTGGTGTCATCCTGGCTAGTTCAGGCACCTCTACATAAAAATCTTTCCTGAAGGATGCATAGTATACCTTAGTATGGTCTGTTGTAACAATATCCTGAAAATACAGCAAAACATTGAGTTTTGACAGGTTGAGCACTACCACTTTTAAAGTGAACCTTAGGTGTGTTGTAAACAGCCAAAGGAGCTTTAATTTTTTACCAGACAACAAAATTTTAGATTTGTCCAAATTGAAAGCATCTGCAGACGAGAATTTCAACATGGCTCAAGTGGTGCGAGTTTCCTTTGATAGGGTAGAAAACATTGTGGGAAAAGGAGAAAATGCTGGTTACCAGCATTTTCTCTTTTTCTAACAATGTTTTCAAAAGGCTTCTTTCTCAGGGTGGTTAAAAGGTGGCATTGTGTGGTAAACGGTTAAGTATAGCACAGAACAACAAAGTGCTTCGTTACCCCTAAGTCTACTCTGGGCTTACATAGCTATCTAATGAATTGTAAGATGTTCTCAGAAAACCTGTCTTAGTGACAAAAGTATAAATTTCCCAATAAGAGCATTTTCTTCTTTTGTCAAAATGTTTTCAAAAGTGATATGTTCCAAGAGAAACTCTTTCGCAGGGAGTTGAAGGGTCAATGTGGAATCACTGTTTAGGCATCATACCTAAACATTAAAAAATCTTCTTGGCAATAACGATTAGGAAAATGGGCAATAAGGATTAGGAAAATGGAATCATTATACAGACCCCCACCTGTTAGTTTACAGTGACATTGGCTAAAATTGTTCCCAAAGAAAAATTACACATGAACAATGTCCACTTAACTCTTTGCCAGTTGACTAAAATTTATACTTGTCCAATTTCAATGCACTGTAGATAACAATCTAAAGGTAGCTTTAACCCTTTCCCAAACAAGCCCTGGTTTTTACGTGTCTGCAGTACAAGTCTTTTGAAAACACTGTGGGAAAAGGAGAAATTGCTCGTAATGAGCAATTTCTCCTTTTCCCACAGTGTTTTCTACTCTTTTTGAGAACTTTCTGCCATTTTCATCAAATTTAAAATTGTCGTCTGCAAACTCTTTCAATTTGGACCAGTCCAAAATTTGTCGTCTGGGAAAGGGTTAATGATGCCATTTGCTGTACAAAAGGTAAATCTAGAAGAATTGTGGGAAAAGGAGACAATGCTGGTTTCCAGTACTGTCTTTCCCACATTTTCATCAGAAGCCTTCTATGTCAGAGTTGTTAAAATATGGATTTCTTTGTTTAAGCATCAAACACATAACAAAGACCAGTCTCATCAGATTTCAGGGTTCATACACAATTTCTCAGGGAAAATTTAAGGGTTTTTAAAGGGCTTTTTAAGGCTTCTGAAATAGAAATTAAGGTCTTTTTACGGACATGGCTATATACAATAACAATCCATATTTTTTACTTTTGATTATGTTTGCACATGGGACCCGCGAACCAATTTCTGTTAAATATACATTTCCCCATTTCTCCAACTCGATACAGACAACCTTTTTACAAATGGTTGACGCCTATGAACAGACTCTCTTAGTGGTAAGGTGAGAGTAAACTGGTAATAGTACCCAACTTTCTACCACAACTGAAGTAGGTTAGCCACCAGTCTAAAAACCAAGTGCGATATGACGCAATATCAAATTATGCCATCAAAACATGTGTAGACAATGCTCTTCCATGTTACCATATATATACTATACTCACCTGCAAGAAGATATGAAGGAATACAGGTTTCTTTGCAAACTTTCTTCGATCACGTCACCTGGATATTTGGTGCATTGTGCCTTATGATTTACTCGATTTAATGGTTTTTCAAGGACTTTCTATACTTTTAAAGGTTTTTTTAAGGCTTCTCGTCATTTTCAAGGGTTTTTCAAGACTGAAGTCAAATTTAGGGGCTTTTCAAGACCTGTGCGAACCATGGATTTAAGTTGCTGTCTGTAAATACTTTTAGTTTTCATCAGTCTAAAATTTTGTTGTTTGGTACAAAACTATCCAATTAACAGAAGAAAACTCTGTTTACCTTCTTCTTTTTCAGCATATTTAACATGGTGGAATCTAAATCCTCCTCTTCCTCCTCAGAAGAATACTGAAATAAGAACAGAAGAAATTAACAATTTTGCTTTTAGACTTTGTATCAAAGCAACTCAAACCTAGTTTTGAAATTCTACACGTTTGAAAGTCTTCATTTGTCTGAAAAGATTGCCTTTCAATAAAGATATTTTCAGAAAGTATGTGTACAAATAAGATATCCCATTGTTGTATTATCAATTTCAATGAAATTTTTAACAGTCACAGAGTTGTTGTCATCATATGAGATCTAATCAATACAATTAAAATGCATCAGAAATTTGCCTTCCACCATGACCCAGCCACTTAAGGTGTGGAGATACATTCCATTTAATGCTGTTATGAGGTAGGGATTTTGCATCCTGTGGTAGGTAAAAATGGAAGGGTGGATGGTTGTTATCTCATACGCATTAAAAATTCAAACACTTGTTTTTCTGACTATCCTGTGGTGCTAAAAGACTAATAGACAACATGTGATCAGATTGAAAAAAAAAAAATAAATAAAAAAAACTGTGAGTTTTAGCAACATGATTGCCATAATTTATGTCGCTCAAAATATGCCAAGAACTATGGATTATTGAAAGGAACTGAACACAAAAAGAAATGGGGGAAAAAATAGACTAAAAGAAAAATTGCTCACTATGAGATAATTCTCTTCTTGCAATATTTTCAAGTGGTCTTATCACAAAAAAAAAAAAAAAAACAGCAGCAAAGAAAAATTCATCCATAACAATAAATTTATAACACCCTGCCACAGGCCAAACACTGAGACTGTAGAATCAAATTGCAATACCTCCATTAAGTCTGTATTATTCAACATCAGTTCACCTTTCTGCAAGGATGAATCTGCTTTCTTCTTGGCAACAGCTGTAATGATTGTCACCTTGCTACCAGCATTAGAATTCTGTCAAAATAACCAATGAATTATAATTAATTTATGGATGAAAGTAAGATACGTTTACACATCCAAGAAAATAAAACATTACACTTCTGTAGAAAACAACCAGTTTTGCAACTGATTTGGGCAAAAACATGAATAAATAATGCTGCCCTTTCCCATGGTCAGAGTTTAGCTATATTTTTTTTAAATAAATGAAAACTCTTAATAAATCCAACTTGGCAATAGTGTAAATAATTAGACAAACAGGAAAAGAAAACAAGGTCTACATGAAATCAAAGACAATTAATCTATCCATAAATTTCATATGCTTTTCAAGAACAAAAAAAAAATGTTGCTTTGTATAAAAACAATAAACATGTACATGTACTATGTTCTAGTCCTGATTCAGATGTAACTTATCGAACATAGTGAATTAGAGGAGTTTTGTATAAGCCGGTTTCTTCTCTTAATTACATGTGAAATTCTTGCCTTTTATATGCTTTCTTTTGAAGAAAGATCTGTAATAATCAAGGTTAAATGGGAACATATCATATATATATTTTCAGAAAGAAAGAGAGACAGAAAAATGAAATTGTAAGAAGTTGCTATAGAAAAGTTGACTTACAGTTTTGGCATCATCATTTGGGACAACAGGAGGATCAATCTTCTTCACCTCCTCTGATACAGACTAAAATAGAAATGGTATTTATTCAGCTGTTCATTTCTTCTGAATATGAAGATATATATACATTTGCAATAGATCCCATGTAAACAGGCAAACAAAACACAACTAAAAATTGAGTTCATAGAGATACATGGAAAATCATTAGAATAATAACAATGTGAAGTAATAGATTAACTATCAAGGGAGTTGAGGGTGAAAGGTAAGGGAAATCAGGAAAAGAAAATGAGAGAAAAAGGCAATAGAAATAGAGACTAATAGTATAATGGATTTTATTCCTTGACCAAAAAAATCCTGTGTTTTAACAACTCTCAGGAAAAGAAGAAAATGATGGATACCTTGACCAGCAATGTTTCATAACCTTCAAAGACACTTCCTATCATTTTAGCCTAATTTGATATTTTGTTAGCAGATATTTCCACTATGGCAGATTCTACAATTTTGTTCATTGATAAAGGGTCAAAAGTCATTATTACTCCCGCCCTTTACCAAAACTACTCACATAAACTATTCACATTCAGACAATTCCTTTGTATTAATGGTGAAAAACTAGTGATTTTGGAATGACAATACCCAAACTTGTCTCAAAATTTGAACAAACCAAATTCCAATCACTCAAAATTATAAATATGACTTCTAATATGACTGCATTGGACAATTTCGAAACGAATCGGAAAAGGAGCATCACTTATAACTGGCAACACCTCAGCTTCCCTGTTTTCAATAAAATGGCAAAGCAATAACTTAAAAAAAGTCAAACAATTTTTACCTGCATGTATGCATCTAATGGATCCAGTTCATCATCATCTCCATCATTTTTGTTTCCACCAACATCATCATCATCGTCATCATCATCTTCTAAGCTCCATTTTTTGGATGGTGGAGCAATGTTTATTGGTATAATTTCCTTTTCTTTGTTTCTCTCTGCCCTCCATTGCTCTATTCTTTCCCGCCTTTTCTGCATTTCCATCTCTAGTCGCTTTTGTTCTTCTTCCTATTTCAGCGTGAAACATTAGAGAAATTTACATTGAAATGTTCTCAAATCCATATATGCAGCAAAGGAAGAATCCCAAAAATGCATTTTACGCTTTATCACACAATCCCAACTTTTAACGACCCTGAAAGAGAAGGCTTATAAATCTCTGTGAGAAAATAAAAAAATGCTGGTAACCAGCATTTTCTCCTTTTCCCAAAATGTTTTCTACCCTATCAAAGACAGAAATCATCATTTTGGCAACATTTGTCATCTGCAAATGCTCCCAATTTGGTCAAGTCCAAAATTTTGTCATTTGGGTAAAGAGTTAAACAATTCTGAAACTAAATACTGAAACTGTAACAATTTTACCAATAATAATACAATCACTATGCAGTATCTAGTTTAAAGTAACCTTTTGGCTACTTAACAAATGAAAGAGACATTTTCATTTTGACAGTAAAAGAATTCAAATAAATGTATTGAAATTTCCACACTGGCCAGGCTAGAATATCTCACAAAATATAAGGCAGTGTAGATATAGAATCATATCTCATGCCAAGGGCAGTCTGATCTTGTAAAAGCAACCGAAATTGTGAAATGCCCTTTAAATCTAGACCAGACTGGATTTATCTTTCAAAAGTTAAAAAACATTGAGGGAAAGAAAAAAAAACTTGCTACCAGCATTTTTTCTAACAACGGTTACAAAGACTATCTCTTTCTCAAGGTCTGAACAACATATGATTGTTTGGTAAAAACTGAATATAAATTCCCTGATTAAAATGTTTTCTTAAAAAATAGGAATTGGACTACAATATGAACAGTTTAGTAATTATGCTGGTGCTTGAAAGAATGTTATAAAAAGCAGACCATTCCAGCTTAATGTATATACTATTACATGTACAATAAGGTAAAAAACTTAATTACTCTTTCTGTCACAGTTTTCTATGCCAATCCTCCTTTCATTCACACATTCCTTTTAACTCATACCAAACAAGAAAATTTTAGACTTGTCTAAACTGAAAGCAATTTGCAGATGACAAATCAAATGTGGCCCATTTGATGATTTCAATCTTTGCTTGGATAAAAAACATTGTGGGAAAAGGAGAAAATGCTGGTAACCAGCATTTTCTCCTTTTCCAACAATGTTTTCAAAGGCCTTCTCTTTCAGGGTCGTTAAAACTCGGGATTGTGCGGTAAAGGTTTAAGTCATCAGTTCCAGTTTTTGGTAGCTAGAACAAGCCTATGCAGTAAATGGTTCATGCAGCTTATCCTTGACCAAACAATCCTGTGTTTTGACAACCCTGAGAGAAGAGACTTGTTGAAAATGAAAGCATTTGTTGCCAGCATTTTCTTCTCTAACCACAATCTTTTCAAAAACATTCTTCCACAGCACAGCAAAAAAAACCCCAGCCTGTTTGGTAAAGGGTTGAGTGGTGAGTGGTTCAAACTTACCTTATCTAAAGGTTCATCTTTCACACCAATTGCTCCTTCACTATAATTCTTGTCTGGGGATTTACTCTTCGATCTGTCCTTGGACACTGACCTCTTTCTAAAACATACACACAATAGTAGAGTAAAATCTTGATATCTGACCATCCAATCATACATACATACAAACATTTCTATTAACATGCTACCTCCTGCAGGCCACTTTGTTAGTCTTGCAGCAGATCCCTAAAAAAAACTAGAAATAGGTGTGTCAGAGACACGGATGCACCCGCTAAATGATCTTGACCTTGAACCCATCAGAAGAAAATTCTTGCATGACACTAGTACTCAAAATGGAGAACAAGTTTGCCACATTATTTTGAAATTCATTGATAAATGTAGAAGTGGTGCTCCGGACCAGGTCAATTTAAACATTTGACCTTCAACTGTGACCTTGACCTTGGGCGTATTGAAACAAACTTTTCGCATGACACTAGTACTTGTTAAGGAGAACACGTGTGCAAAGTTTTTTTGAAATCCATTGATAACTGTAGAAGTTATGCTCCGGACAGGGTCAATTTAAACATTTGACCTTCAACTGTGACCTTGACCTTGGGCGTATAAAAACAAACTTTTCGCATGACACTAGTGCTTGTTAAGGAGAACAAGTGTCCGAAGTTTTTTTGAAATTCATTGGTAAATGTAGAAGTTATACTCCTGACAAGGTCAATTTAAACATTTGACCTTCAACTGTGACCTTGACCTTGGGCGTATCGAAACAAACTTTTCGCATGACACTAGTGCTTGTTAAGGAGAGCAAGTGTCCGAAGTTTTTTTGAAATTCATTGGTAAATGTAGAAGTTATGCTCCGGACAAGGTCAATTTAAACATTTGACCTTCAACTGTGACCTTGACCTTGGGCGTATCGAAACAAACTTTTTGCATGACACTAGTACTTGTTAAGAAGAACAAATGTGCAAAGTTTTTTTGAAATCCATTGATAAATGTAGAAGTTATGCTCCGGACAAGGTCAATTTAAACATTTGACCTTCAACCGTGACCTTGACCTTCGGCGTATCAAAACAAACTTTTCGCATGATACTAGTACTTGTTAAGGAGAACAATTGTGCAAAATTATTTTGAAATCCATTGATAAATGTAGACGTTATGCTCCGGACAAGAATGGAACACACGCACACACACACGCACACACTAACACACACACACACAGACAGACACAGGTAACTCTATATGCACCCCCCCATTTCATGGCGGGGGCATAAAAATATCATGGCAAAAGGCAAATAGAGAAATTAGAAAGAATAGATACTCAAAAAGGGGCAGGCCAGAGAGTAGTTTCAAAGGGTATAGCTAAATCCAATTGTACAACAAATTATAAACTGATTTAGACTTTTTAAATATTACATACCAGTACTTGTGCCAAGGATTACTCAGAGATGAGAAAGATTTCCACTCCGCTTGACAAAACAAGAGACATTTTCAAACTCAGTGGGACAGACTTAGCTCAACAAATTACAATAATTAATTTGTTAACCAACAACAACAAGTATTTCAATCACTTTCATGAGTGTGGAAATTACAGGCTTTTGAAATTTAATTTGGACGGATCTGCTTTTTCTATGATTACAACCAGTAGTATGGCAATTAAAACTTATAAATACATGTACTTTCAAAATGTTGTATGCACTTTCTAACCTTTACAGCCCCTACAGTATCTTCTTTCTAAAGCAGTCTGGCCATCTATAGTCATGGAACTACCTGTTTAGAATTTTTTAAAACTTTTGCATAGTATTTGGTGTCTGAGACATCAATCTTTGTGTATAGGTATTCCAACCAAGAAACAATTTCAGAGATTGAGACTGAATTTTGTCTCCATCTTCTGTCAATAACAATTATCATAACTTCTTGTATTGTTTAAAGACTTTAAAAACTTCAACATTGCTAGGTCCGACAAATCACTTAAATCCGAAATACCACCGAATTATTCTTATTTTTTCATGTTACTGAATTTAGATCACCCATTAAATAGTAAACAAGGCTAAGTAACATAGTAAATAACTAATGAGAAGAACAGTACTGTTTATCTACATTGATAGTGGCTCGGAGTACAAAACAACCACAGTAATACTTGTGTCCTAAACACCAAAGTACAGATCTCGAATTTTCTCCTTTTCCCACCATACTTTCTATCCTACAAGGTCAACTCCATTCTAATCAATATTTGATTTATCCCATGCAGATGTACTACATTTGGAAAAGTTAAAAATTTGATGCCTGGTCACCATGGCTAACCACAGATTCAAAATGGCTGCCAATTTTCTAAGTTGGTACAGTCTGTGTTAATGCAATGTTCCCAATATTGAAAAGGAAGAAAATACTTTTCTAGCATACTAATGTATCTAGATTAGGCACATTAAATTTGTACAAAAGCAGGGACTAAGCTTGCCCAAATGTTTTTTTCGCTGTGCAAGCTTGACAAGGCTAAGTCAAGCTACTGAAGGCGACTTCTTCGCCCATGTCACCCTGTAGCTTATTCCCTGTAAAAGCTGCTGAATCGACAAAATTTACAATGTCGAGCAGGCATTTCAGTGAACATCTACGTGTACTTAGTACTCTATTCAAGCCCGCATTTTTCACAGCAGACCTCAATTGCATGTTGCAATTATGTCATTAGATTTTAAAAATAATCTAACCTCCCTTAATCAATACAAACAAGTAGCGTAAAAAGCCACAACTTCAGCCCTCAAAATGCAATAAAAAAAATAAAAATTAAATTGAAACAAGAGGGCCATGATGGCCCTGGATCGCTCACCGGAGTGGAGTGCCTTAAAGGTATTTCTTTAATTTGACCAAGTGACCTAGTTTATGACCCCAGGTGACCCAATTTCAAACTCATATTTCACAAAGACAAACATTCTGACCAATTTTCAAGTCAGTTGAGCAAAAAATGTAGCCTCTAGAGTGCCCTAAAAGTATTTCTTTAATTTGACCTAGTGACCTAGATTATGACTCCAGGTGACCCAAATTTGAACCGGTCTTGGACTTTATCAAAAGAAACATTTTAACCAATTTTCAAATCAACTGAATAATAGTTTAAATTTAAAGTTTTCCTTCTTTGTTCCTATGTTCGAACTTGTGACCCCTAGGGTGGAGCCAGTTTTGACCCCAAGGACATCATATGTACAAACTTGGTAGAGGTCCACTCTGAGATGCAATTTACCAAATATCAAAGCTCCATGCCTTTCGGTTTCAGAAAAGAAGAATTTTAAAGTTTTCCTTCTTTGTCCCTATGTTCGAACTTGTGACCCCTGGGGCTGGGCCAGTTTTGACCCCAGGGGCATCATATGAACAAACTTGGTAGAAGTCCACTAGAAGATGCTACATACCAAATATCAAAGCTCTACGCCTTCCTGTTTCAGAAAAGAAGATTTTTTTAGTTTTCCTTCTCTGTTCCTATGTTCGAACTTGTGACCCCTGGGGCAGGGCCAGTTTTGACCCCAAGGACATCATATGAACAAACTTGGTAGAGGTCCACTAGAAGATGCTACATACCAAATATCAAAGCTCTATGCCTTCCTGTTTCAGAAAAGAAGATTTTTAAAGTTTTCCTTCTTTGTTCCTATGTTTGAACTTGTGACCCAAGGGCAGGTCAGTTTTGACCCCAGGGGCATCATATGAACAAACTTGGAAGAGGTCTAGTAGGAGATGCTACATACCAAATATCAAAGCTCTACGCCTTCCAGTTTCAGAGAAGATGATTTTTAAAGTTTTCCCTCTTTGTTCCTATGTTCGAACTTGTGACCCCTGGGGCAAGGCCAGTTTTGACCCCAAGGACATCATGTGAACAAACTTGGTAGAGGTCCACTAGGAGATGCTACATACCAAATATCAAAGCTCTACGCCTTCCTGTTTCAGAAAAGAAGATTTTTAAAGTTTTCCTTCTTTGTTCCTATGTTCGAACTTGTGACCTAAGGGCAGGGCCAGTTTTGACCCCAGGGGCATCATATGAACAAAGTTTGAATAGGTCTAGTAGGAGATGCTACATTCCAAATATCAAAGCTCTACGCCTTCCAGTTTCAGAGAAGATGATTTTTAAAGTTTTCCCTCTTTGTTCCTATGTTCGAACTTGTGATCCCCAGGGCGGGCCAGTTTTGACCCCAGGGGCGTCATATGAACAAAATTGGTAGAGGTCTACTAGGAGATACTACATGCCAAATATCAAAGCTCTATGCCTTCTAGTTTTAGAGAAGATGATCTTTAAAGTTTTCCCCTTTTGTTCCTATGTTTGAACTTGTGACCCCTGGGACAGGGCCAGTTTTGACCCCAAGGGCATCATATGAACAAACTTGGTAGAGGTCCACTAGGAGATGCTACATGCTAAATATCAAAGCTCTATGCCATCCAGTTTCTGAGAACATGATTTTTAAAGTTTTCCTTCTTTGTTCCTATGTTCGAATTTGTGACCCCCAGGGCAGGGCCAGTTTTGACCCCAAGGGCATCATATGAACAAACTTGATAGAGGTCTACTAGGAGATGCTACATGCCAAATATCAAAGCTCTATGCCTTCCAGTTTCAGAGAAGATGATTTTTAAAGTTTTCCCTCTTTGTTCCTATGTTCAAACTTGTGACCCCCGTGGCAGGGCCAGTTTTGACGCCAAGGGCATCATATGAACAAATTTGGAAGAGGTCCACTAGGAGATGCTACATGCCAAATATCAAAGCTCTATGCCTTCTAGTTTTAGAGAAGAAAGCTTTTAAAATTTTCCTTCTTTGTTCCTATGTTCTAACTTGTGACCCCCCTGGGCGGGGCCAGTTTTGACCCCAGGGACATCATATGAACAAACTTGGTAGAGGTCCATTAGGAGATGCTACGTACCAAATATCAAAGCTCTACGCCTTCAAGTTTCAGAGAAGATTTTTAAAGTTTTTCTTCTTTGTTACCATGCTCAAGCTTGTGACCCCCGGGGCGGGGCCAGTTTTGACTCCAGGGACATCATATGAACAAACTTGGTAGAGGTCCACTAGGAGATGCTACATACCAAATATCAAAGCTCTGCACCTTCTAGTTTCAGAGAAGAAGATTTTCAAAGATTTTGCATTTTTTTCCTTTTCATTGCCATGGCAACCAGAGTTATGGGTGGAATTCAGTTCTTTGAACAACTTCGGTAGAGCTTCACCCAAGGAACAATCCTGCCAAGTTTCATCAAGACTGGCCCAGTGGTTTAGGAGAAGAAGATGTTTAAAGAAATTGTTGACAGACGCCGGACATAGGGCGATCACAATAGCTCACCTTGAGCACTTCGTGCTCACAGTGAGCTAAAAATTAGGGGTACTTCTGTGTCATTTTGGTATTTAGGTGATTTGTCAGACCCACATTGTTCTAGCATTTTTGTTCATAAACACTATGCAAAGTAGTGTGTAACTTTCAAATCAGAGCCACATAAAATGTTTTACAGACTTTGCAGAACACTATACTAATGAAGAGTATTATTGATATAGAACAATGAATTTCCCGAGTAAGGAATCATAACAATTGAAAAACAGAACAACATTTCAAAAAAAAGGCAATTTCTTTTCTGAGTGGTGTGGTAAAATTATGGTAAAAAGAGCACTAACTGAACACAAGCAGCGAATTTTTCCCATAATGGCTTCTAATTGCATGGGAATAAAAAGTCACATTTATATAGAAGCATGTCCATGCATCTGGAATGCTCCAAACCCTACATACTACAAACCTTTTTTCCCTGGATCTAGATCTTGACCTTCGTTTTTCATCCTTCTTACGTCTTTCTCTTGATCTGGATCTCTTTCTTTCCCTCGAGCGTGAACGTTTTCTATCCCTAGACCTGGATCTCCTCCTATCTCTTGATCTTGACCTAGACCTTTTCCTTTCTCTGGATCTTCTCCTTTCCTTTGATCTTGATCTTTTGGAGCGTTTGGACCTTTCTCTAGATTTTGATCTTGATCTTCTTCTGTATGATCTGAGTTGAAAGTGAATGCACAAATGAATTTGAGTCCAAATTGAAAGTATTTGCAGATGACAAAATCGATGTGACTGAAAAATTGAAATTTGTCATGGCAAGGATAAAAAACATTGTGAGAAAAGGAGAAAATGCTGGTTACCAGTATTTTCTCCTTTTCCCACATTATTTTCAAAAGGCTTCTCTATCAGGGTCGTTAAAAGTCGGGTAAAAGGTTAATGCATCTCTGTGATGCATTATATCAATCAAGTCATCACATAATTGTGGATCTGTAAAATCCATTTTGTTTATCAACCGACTGAATGATGAGGTAGACCGGTCCTTTGACATGCAGAAAATTTAAAGATACTAAAAACTTCGGCCCAGGTCAGCCTGGGCAGAATGCGCAGGCTGGCACTGGTCGATACTTTTTGCAGATGCATTATGCCCTGTTTTCACAGAGCATGACCCATTTCTTTGTTAATAAAAGCACACTTATAAAAAATTTCAAATTTGCGATATTTTAGTCGAACATGGATGCTAATGCATTAGACATCCTCATTGTTACAATATGAATCACTGATGAGTGAAGTATATACAGGCTTAAAGTGATATTGATAGAGCAGCGTGTGCTTGAACCTGACTGCAAAATCATTAACCATCTAAAGGCCTTGTAGTGGCCAAAAGTAAACAATGCAGGTGTTAAAATACATTAGACATTCTCATTGTTACAATATCACTGACGAGTGAAGTACATACAGGCTTAAAGTAATGATATTGAAAGAGCAGAGTGTGTTTGAACCTGATTGCAAAATCATTAATCATCTACAGGCCGAGAAGCTGCCAAAAGTAAACAATGCAGGTGTTCAAATGAACTTAAAAAAAAAAATTAATTTAAATTATACTATGTAATATGTAAAAAGTATGCAAACTATATGTATTGCGAAGTTGACAATCTGTTATTGTACAATCAGTCCAACAAGTCTTACTTGTGGCTGAAAAATAAATTTTAAAACTACTAGCCTAGGTAAAAAGTTGCCAAGTCACTCTACCTTTTGTTTTCTTTTTACCTGGTTAGACAGACATTTTAGCGTCCACTCACTGATTAAATACAGTGATTTGTGTGAATTTGCTGTTTAAAGTCATTATTAAAGCTGAAATGATAGTCTGGAGTGCCTATCATTTGACAATGTCAAACTGACCCTTGAAGAGTCATGGGTTTTCAAATTTTTTGCAGCTATTTATGTTCATAGCAGATAATTTTTGGTGAAGCATAATTCAACAAAAATTTGTCAATAAGACTAGCAGGTTCAAAATCTGTTATATTTAACTGGATGAGCCAATTAATCAGAGCTCCAGATAGAGGGTGTGATTTTGATTTTAAAAAAATTGAAAATATTAATCACTCTCTATTAAACCCTATGTTATGGGTACTCATTATAATCATCTCATTGAGATGATTCTAATGAGTACCCACACCATAGGGTTTTGAAGAGAAAAAATGGATGTGGAATATTATCACTCGCTCTTATCTTGAATTCTGCAATTAATTTTTTAATACTATGAGTGGGGCATACTATTTCCACACCCCTGATCCCAAAATTCACATCTTATACATTTCCCCGGTCACACTAAGATACGCCACAGGAGTAATTTACGCCACAGGTATGCGACAGGAAGAAAGTGATACGCCACAGCACATAAACAACACCTAATGCCTATTTTTTATGTTTAAATATCTTAATTAAGGTGTCATCTATACTATATCGAAGTTTAGCTGAGAACTTTTATGTATTTTGATGGAAATTTATCTTGAAAGACAGCCATACTCCGAGTCACGATCTCAATGATGCCATAGTTGTATAAAACATCAATTTCTTTTAGATGTAGATTGTACAACTTTAAATATATTGATTTTTCAATTCTAAGAATATTTCGCGATGTTAAGAATTGAATCATAACTTTGTGAACCATTTCATCTTCAGACTTCAATGTGTTAAATCGGAAGATAGTGAAGGGAGATAACTCTAACAAACATTTGATACTTGTCACTTTAATCGTTAGTCTGGAGACGATTCAGTTTACAGAATGCTAAGCAATGTTGAATATACTAAGAACTGAAAAATAATTCTATTGAAACTTGTTAAGACAAATACCTATAAGGAATTAATGTATTATACAACCATGGCATCACTGGGATCATGACTTGCAAACAACACAGGATATTGTTGTCTTTCAAGATCAAATTTCTACCAAAATACATAAAATTCCCTAGCTATACATCAATATATTTTAGATATCATGTTAATCAAGATCTCTAAGCATAAAATTTAAGTATTGAAAATTATAAATGTGCTGTGGCATGTCAGTTTTTCCTGTGGTGTACCTGTGGCGTATATTACTGCGGTGGCCTATTTTAGTGTGACCAACATTTCCCTGATGTGACAAAAAAAAAAGCCTTTTCCCTTGCCCCACAAAACTTCTCCCTGAAATCTCAGGAGGGAGAAGTCACTTCTCTCTAAATTTCTGGACGAGCTTGATCCCTGATTTAGGGTTGCAAAATCTGCATAATGTAGGAATCTGCCCACCGTGCATTTTGTTTGGCAAGTTGGGGGGGGGGGGGCTAAGGTAGGAATTGTAAGGAATGACTGCTGAAATGGTGAATTTCATTCCATACACTTCTTGGGTTATCCCCCACAAAACTGCCAAGAAAAATCATGGTGGGGAATTTCCGGGATTATGCCGAAAAACCACTATGTGACGAAACCCCCGAGGATGCAATGATATAGTTGCGAAACAGATAGGTTCCTTTCTCACATATCCCAGTCGATTCCGGGACATTTCGGCCCATAACAATTTCGGCCCATTACAATTTCGGCCCATAGTCTAAATACCAATTAAAAGACACTTGAATGTTTCCCTGTTTGTTTGTCTGTCAGCTTGCATGCTCCGACCTGTCTTGCTACCACTCTTTGTGTTGATTGATTGCTTTTATATGACATAGTTTTAGCCGCTGGTCTACACCTTCGAAGGTTTGCCAAACAAAACTGCCGCGTTGTGTATTGGGTAAGGGAGGATCAGTGTCATCGTTTGAAATAACACAAAGGCATTTCCAGACTTGTAAACTTGCCAATCATAACTAATTTCAAACTCAGTTTTAGCTGAAGGATAGAGTTAAGAGACATTTTCATTCTTTTGGCATAACTCTTTACCAGACAATCCCTGGTTTTAACGACCCTGAGATAGCAGCCTTTTGAAAACCTTGTGGGAAAATGAGAAAATTCTGTTAATCAGCATTTTCTCCTTTTCCCACAATTTTTTCTACCATGCTGGAAACAATTTTCAATTTTTGAGTTATGTTTGATTTGAGTTGATCAGGATAAATTATGATATATAATTTAAATAAATATTTATTAATTTCTTCTCAAAAAAAAAAATCTTTTTATTTTGCCTAACTTAAAGCAGCCATACAAAAAGGGTTAATAGTTCCGGTAACCATATTTCCTATGACCTGCAGGTTTATACTGTGAAAACTTTGTGACAAAAGGATAAAGTGTTCTTCCTTTCCCGCCTACAAAACTTGAATTACCACGACTTCAAAATTTTGTTGTCTAGTTTGGTTTGGTTTTGGGATTTTACGCCGTTTTCAACAGTATTTCAGTCATATCATGGCGGTCAGGGCCCTTATCTATGTGTGTTGTCAAAAGCAGTTTATTCTTTTCACGCATTGATTTCAGCCTACAAAACTTTAATTACCACGAGTTCAAAATTTTGTCGTCTAGTTTGGTTTGGTTTTGGGGTTTTACGCTGTTTTCAACAGTATTTCAGTCCTATCACGGCGGTCAGTGCACCTATCCAATTGTCCCTGGTATTTCTACACCAGTACCACACACAACTTTCCTTACAAGCCACTGACTGCTTTTTTCTCATTGACAAAGTTTACACAGGTTTTAACTTGCACATTAGGTGTCATAATCAATTCTCAACACCTGTCTTGCCCAAGTCTGCATAGGTCTGCACAGGTGTTAATATATCAATAGAAAGTATCAACAAACTTGTAGAACAAATTAGAATTAAAATAAGATAATATCTAAATCAATTTTGGGGGGTCAAACTTTTAAATAAATAATTTATTAGTGAAAAACATCATGCAAAAAATAAAATGTAGACGAAATGGGACTACTGGGCAAAACAGGTGTAGACGAAATGGGACTGTTGCGCAAATTTGCAGACGAAATGGGAGTAGACCAAATGGGAGTAGACCAAATGGGAGTAGACCAAATGGGATGTTACCAGTTCATTATGCAGAGCCTTCATTAAGGACTAATTTCTAGGAATTTTGAAATTCCAGATGTCACTTTAAAGTTCTTTTGGTTTTTTTTTATGAAAATTTGGGAAGTGGCAATACTACAATTCCATTTTTTTCCTCAATTTTACCATGGAACAGATGAAAGTCTTAATTTAGGCTTCAGCATGAAAAACGTTATACATGTATATATGCAATCCTTCTAAAAATCCCGTGTTGTTTAGAATTATTACATGTAGACAATGAGTTAGTACCCACGACATCGATAGGGTAAACTGAGGTCAGGAGAAAAATTAAGTGCTAAGCAATTAAATTCTTCTATGATCTGGATGTTATAGTGAAATAAATTGAAAAAACAATTACCTTACCATTTCTTTGAACTTTTTATCAAACGACAAAATTACAGACTGATTGAAATTTAAAGTAATTTCAGACGTCGAAGTAAATGTTGCACAAATTATGAAATCTGTCTTTCAATGGGTAGAAAACATGGTGGTAAAAGGAGGCAAGGCTGGTTATCATCATTTTCTCCTTTTCCGACAATGTTTCCAAAAGTCTCTTTCCTTGGGGGTCGTTATAACTCAGAATTGTGTGGTAAAGGGTTAAAAAACATGAATCCTTGGTAAACAATCAATTATCACGAATAAGAAAATGCACAAAACCAGACTTATTGTGCCAATTATTATTGAAATTAATTACTGAAGTTGCATCCATTCAATTATTTTCCCCCGCCTTAAATTAAACAAATTTTAGAGCACTCACGCCGACAAGTAAACACCTCCCTCTTTCCGATCTACGTCGTTCGATAATAGACTTTATTTCATACGAAATTTTCTGACCTTTTTCATAGTGACTGATATCCCAGCTCCAACATTATAAATTATATAGCATCTATACAAGTCAGCTATATAAAGTTGTTATCTAGGTTTAAAAAAAAGTCAGTTTGAAAGGGCTATGATCGGACGATGTCAGTTTGATACTAGGTTTGTCATGGGTTTTCATTTTTTTTTTTTTTTATTTTAACCCATGCCTTGGAGTATTTTAAAAGAGCATTTAGAACAGCGCGTTTTCACATACACACTACGAATTGAAATCAGAATGAGATTGTGATACAAGTATTACAAGACCCCAGAAAAAGTGATTTGGAGGAGAAATTTAGCACAAATTTGTTACAGTATACAAGTCAGGAACTTGGAAGTTCTATTGATATCAGTTGTCTTTGATCACCACTATTTTAGGGCAATCATGACAGTGTTATTACTAATTGCACTGCTCCGTACTTCTAATTAGCACAATATGATTATAAAATACCCGTTTCACATGTACTTGGTTGTCAAGGAGACTAGATTCACAACACCCAAGATAATAAAACGCGACGAAGCGTGTACCTAAATTCGACGGATATCTTAGACGATATTATGACATTACTGATACTGGATGGTTTAAACCCTTATCCCAGATTGGAGGACCCAAAAAAGAGAGTATGATTAAATTTGTCTGCAAAAAAGAAGGTAAAAAGATCAATAAACAACAGATTTAACTTGACCATTTCAGTTCCGACGGAGACCTAAGTATCCGTCATGGAGAGCTTAGATCAAGATCAGATTGTACTTTTAAAGTGATGAAAACTCAATTTATAATGTTCGCTACCCGATGCTAAACTTAGATAATTCAAAATTTAGGAGATGGGAAATTTAGTTCTAAACTCTTCCACTGTCGACGGAAATTTAGTATCTTTTGTGAATGGCGCAGGTCTACACCGGACTACACATAATATTTACAGTCTGATCTTCGATACAAACCAAGATTTAACATCTGCCGTATGATTATATTGGTTTTCCTTTGCTCACATTGTACACACTCTTTTACCATGTGTAAACATTCTACCAGGACGTAAAACAAATATCCAAAATCTTTATTGATGCAAAACAAACAATGTTTAAAAGCGATATTTTATGCACCAAACATTTAGTAAAAGGACTCGTCAGGTCGTGCAATATTTATGATACACCAATCATGGGCCGAAATCGTTATGGGCCGAAATTGTATGGGCCGAAATTGTTATGGGCCGAAATTGTAATGGGCCGAAATTGTTATGGGCCGAAATGTCCAGTCACCTCCCAGATTCCGGGACATTTCTGCCCATAACAATTTCGGCCCATTACAATTTCGGCCCATAACAATTTCCGCCCATTACAATTTCGGCCCATAGTCTAAATACCAATTAAAAGACACTTGAATGTTTCCCTGTTTGTTTGTCTGTCAGCTTGCATGCTCCGACCTGTCTTGCTACCACTCTTTGTGTTGATTGATTGCTTTTATAAGCGATATTTTATGCACCAAACATTTAGTAAAAGGACTCGTCAGGTCGTGCAATATTTATGATACACCAATCATGGGCCGAAATCGTTATGGGCCGAAATTGTATGGGCCGAAATTGTTATGGGCCGAAATTGTTATGGGCCGAAATGTCCAGTCACCTCCCAGTCAAGCAGCTACACTGAATTCTAGAATTTCACTCAATTTCAATTGAACAAATTTAGCACTGTTTAACATGTTTAGTAATTTGATCCATGATTTCTTTCGTGCTACGTTTTGATTTAAAAAAAAAGGAAGGTTGACGCCTGAAACAAAAACAAAAGATCTTCTTACCTGCTGTCTTTACCCATTTTTCTGGGTTTCTATCGTTGTCCAGAGTTTTGGTCACGAAAACCAATGTCCTTGGCCGGTATACGTTAGTATGTCGTCAATAAATGCGTGTGCCTGCTAAAGCACTAATGGAATGAAATCGCGATCTTTAAAATGTTCATCTCATATTTTTCAATTATAGAAATTTATCTTTTTTAACGTTACAACTTGTATACTTTTTACGACTTCTCTGTTTTTCGTCTTCCTAGACGTTATGTGTCTTCTTTTTCCACACCTTGAGTACCAGCAGAGCCGGAAGCACGTGTGAAATTGAAAACACACGTACATTGCAAAGTGGTGCTGGTAATTTATTTAATTTTTCAGGATGCTTTCAAACAATTGGTTTTCTCTTTATGTCATCAAATATCATGTACATTATGAAAGTCAGTTAACGTCTTTTATCCTACCGCAGAATTTGAATCAAGCTTTTTCACTGAACTGCACTACCCTGAGACAACATCTTGCATGTAAATCTAATCAACATAAGTGAGAAATGATATGATCCTTTAGTATAAGTCCGAGACTAAAGTCAGTCATTTGGTTAAATGGTGGCTAATGCTTATTTCAACGTAGGCATTATCCCAGTACCTCCCCCCAGTGGATTTCGCTTCGCAATTTGGGGGATAGAAGCTTGTGAAATACTATTAAAATAAGTAAAACAAGCATTAAACTATGCTATAGACCCTTTTAGTCTCTGACCACTTCCTGGGAACGAGACCGGAAAACTGCTCATGTGCACTCGTGTAGGGCAAAAAGACAATAAAACAGAAGCAGACTATTGAAAGTGAACACAAAATCATTAAATTGTGAGCGTTTATATGAAAAACTTACCCCTAGAGGCAAAGAAACGATAATCAGACTGACTTATTTGCTAAGAGTTCTGCAACGTGGAAGAAAACGATCCGTATATTACTGACAATATAAGAAGATGTAAAAAAAAAACGTGTCGCAGTTGTGGGTTGACGTTATCATCAAAGGAAATGTTAACCAACCCCAGGCAGTAACAGACAAACCCCATGAAGCATGGGCTGGAACATTGCGGGAATGGGAAAAATGCATGTTACCAGCATTTTTACCTTTTGCTGTAGCCCATTGATGTAGGGTCATTAATTAAGACGAGCGTGAAATATGTAAAGGGTTTATAAAGGGTAGCCATCTGATATATCACATGTTTGTTGGTTTAATCGACAATACAGTTGATATTTTAGTTTAACTTCAATGGCAGAGAGTGTCCGTTGAGATCTGCATAACATGCTGTTACCTCTAATAGTTTAGAAAGTGTATTGTGAACAGTTTCATCATGAAACAAATTTTGGAGCAGACGTATTTGAAAACATATGAATGAATGAATGAATGAATTAGCGTGCGCGCGAGCAGATGGATGGACAGATAAATGGATGAACTAACGCGCGAACTAAGAATGAACAAACAAGTGTATAATAAGAAAACAGTGTTGGAAAACTAAAGGTTGAAATAATGTTTACCAGCATATTAGCTCCTTTTCTCACAATATTTGAAAAGCTTTCTTTTCTCTTGGTCGTTAAGACTTGTGATTGTTGATTGTTGGGTAAAGGGTTAAATGGAAATTGTAACAGTAATTAGTTGAGCACATTGTATACAGGGAGACATTTTAGCGAGTCATATACATGATAATGTTGGGAAACAATATGGACCTTAGCCTTAACCCTTAGCCTCAATTACGTGACAGTGATCTTGAATTTACTTTGTGAAAAACATAATGAGATATCTGTTTGCACATGGGGGTAGCGTGGTCTTGAAATACGCTGTTACAAATCCTAATTATGGTTTAGGTAATACTAATTAAAATTTATGACATAAACCTAATGCGAATTCCTCTTGTTCTGGTCAAAAATATAAGTATGGCAGGATATGGGTCAAAATCAATAACATTAAATGACGATGGTCAATAAAATACAAAAAATTAACGGTGAAAAATCTCTTTAAAAAACACAGGAGATCAAACAAATAATTTAAATAAAATATACGGGGATGTTTTAGGGGGACGTTTTAACCAACTCTGAATGGACGTTTTAACCAACAGTAGGACGTTTTGACTCTGTGACGTTTAAGCCAGATACTAGTTTACTAATCTGTTTGTACATCCCGGTGCACAGCATGATAATGACATCCTGTAACACAATTAATTTCCACAGATTTTATCAATAAAATCTTTCGACAAGTCCCAAACATTGCGTGTGAAAATAGTTTTCAACAGTGGTGATATTGAACTTTTTGCCCTACAAATAGTGCGCATGCGCGGAAAGTGGAATTCTGGGATCCTATTTCCTTAGCAACGAACGGCGTTGTAAAAGGGTCTATTCATAAATACATTATCATTTCAAGATATCACCACTGTGTTAGAATTTTCATTCTGAGGTGAAATAAGTCTGCTTGAGATGAAATGCAGTGAATTTGGTGAAAAATTAGTCATCAGTGAAATTCTCTTTTTCAATGGACCAATCAACGACTCTTCTTCTTGACTTGAGCAATTTCTGGAACCCAAACTAATGCCAGAAACTAAGTTTACTGCGTATTGAAGTAAAGTATTCATACTGGAACAACGCATCTACAATCAACCCTTTAAGCTTCATTCTATGTGCCTTGGAAAGTTACCAACAAATTTTCCATCAAGCAGTATCATTTGAATGAGTACCTGTAATTTTAATTGGTCATTTCAGTGCCTTTATACATGTAGCATATTTTACGAATTGAAACCAATAAAATTCTCAGTATTATTTCAAGGGTAAGTGTAGCATATATCAACCTTTGCATCATTTATCGACCCCAACCAACTTCTTGTTTCAGGTACGTCAAAAATTTTTAAAACAGCTGCCTCTTTGCCATTTCATTGCCTAGGCTGCTTATTTCTCCACCTATTTGCCAAAGACCATAAGCATGGGGTACTTTTGACTCATTTTTGCTGCGCTTGGTCATTTTTGCAAGTTAGCCTTGACTTGAAATATGTAAACATTTTTTTCTTTTTTTAAATCATGATATGAAGTGGCATAGTTTGTATCTTATTGTATTACCAAATGGATACTGTCCATTTAAACTAATTTACAGGCAAAGGGTCAATAAATGTATCAAATGCATGACATATTGTCGACCATACTGTAATTTCTTGTTAAACTTAGATTTATAGATATTGCAGCTATTTTCTACATCTACTTGTAAATTGCTTTTCTGGAACAGCTATGAATACATTAAATAAGTATATGAAAATGTCGTGAAAATTATGATCATCTTATTGGTTACCATAAATATTGATTGAACATTTTTAAAGTGCTTCTGGTGGTATGATATCTTGAAATCTAAACACATGCAGAGGAGATGTATAATGGCGTCATAAATTTCGTTGTGATTTGGTGTTGTTCAAGTGGTAAAATATGAGGATTTAGGGGTAGAAATTATATGGGGTTGATAATTGAAGGGGGTCGATATTAGATGGCATTGCTCTTGACTAGGTGTTATTAAGGGTATTAATGATAGGATAAAGGTTTGTTTATTCTCAAAACACACAAAACCATCCGTTATAACACTTTTTTTATGTGAGATATAAGAACATGAATAGATGCCAACAAATAAGCATTAATCAGGATAACAACTAACAGTCAAAATTTGTGACAAGTTTACACCTGTTTGAGGATTTTGGTTGGTATTCTGAGTCCATATTCACCGAGCGTTCTTTAGAACGTTCTTAGTCTTATTCTGTAAGATTTTCTAAAGTAATAAAACTTTAGATTGGCTAAACCATTTTCTGATTAGCTAAACCAAATGGTTTTGCCAATCAGAAGTTGTGTTACTTTCAAATTTAGAAAGTTCTGGAGAATAAGACGTAAAATTTTCGTAAGATTGGTTGGTGAATACAGATCCTGATCTATCTCCAAACTTCGCAACTGATCCATGCAATTGATTGGTGGTTGTATTTCAGGCTTCCATGGGAACACAGATTCAATTTATATAAAGAACATTTTGGTAATGTGAAAACTGTCAGAACCCAGTCAGCATGACCAAAATCTGCATCATGCCAAGGGATTTAGGAACAAAAGTGAAAAATTAGCCATTTTTTTGAACACCAAAATCACTATGAGCTCTCTATATTGAGTGCCTAGAGTGTCATGCATTTTTCCCCCTACTTTATTGATGCAATTACAGCTCTTCTGAAAATCAAGGAAAAATATATGATTGGATATTTGGCCGAGTGTGAACTCTGCGACTAATTGGTAGAACCCATTCTAGTTAGAGCACATGTACATTAATCATGGAGAAAGGGTTGTAATTTGCAGAACTTACCAGCAACCTCCTTTTAATCACTGGATAATTTGATAGAGATTGTTCATAGCTTTTAGCTATTGTTTCAGTACCTTTAATTCTGTCTTTAACAGATGGTGAAAATATGAGCTTTCGTGGTGGAGGAGGAAGAGGTGGGGGGAGAGGAAGAGGTGGAGGAAGGGGCGGAGGTTTTCGAGGCGGTCAGTTTTTTAATTTGAAACATAGTTTACTGTAAAGTCATGTCCTAGCTTTTTGATTTAACAGAATTGTGATATTTAGATGCTCTGATGACCAACAGTTAGAACAAATGGCCAGCTCAAGATACCAACCCTTTACCGCCTGTGAATAGCTTGAACACTTAATCCAGGCACTAATGTTCAACCCTTCATACAGTCCAGAGTTTTAACAACCTTAGAGCAAGAGGCTATTGAAAACATTGTTGGAAAAGGAGAAAATGCTGATAACCAGCATTTTCTCCTTTTCCCACAATGCTTTCTGCCATTTCAGAGGTAAATCTTATATCATTCTTCGTCTGTAAATGCTTTCAATATGGACCAGTCTAAAATGTTGTTGTTTGGTAAAGAGTTAATCTTCCCATTATTTCTATGAGCGAGCCAAAACTCTGTTGTATGGTCAAGATTTTATAAAACTCTTTACAAGAAGTGATAGAGGGGCTGAATCAAACATTTTGCATTGTTGGTTTGAGACAGAGGAAGGCAAATTCTCTGAAAGGTATTTTTTCCAGGTTTTTGCCTCATGGACAAAACAGTCCAAACAGATATCAAATTTCTTTAAAAAAGAAAAAAAAAATTAAAATCTAGTTGAATGTCTATTTAGCCTTTCTCTTTTAGCTCACATGAGCTTTTGTGATTGTGCTTTGTCCGTCGTCCGTCGTGCAGTTGTCAACATTTACCTTGTGTGCACTCTAGAGGCCATTTTCGGCCAGATCCTCATGAAACTTGGTCAGAATGTTTTTCTGGATAAAATCTTGGACAAGTACGAAATTGGGTCATGTGGGGTCAAAAAGTAGGTCACAGGGCCAGATGTTAGAAAAACCTTGTGTGCACTCTAGAGGCCACATTTTCAGCCTGACATACATGAAACTTGGTCAGAATGTTTGTCTGGATAAAATCTTGGACAAGTTTGAAATTGGGTCTTGTTATATCTTTATAAACAGGAGGGGGTGGAGGAAGAGGTGGATTTAACAGAAGTTTTCAGAATCAAGGACCACCAGAACAGGTTATTGGTAAGTTCTTCATACATGGATACATGTGATACTTGTACTTGAATCACTAGTGTATTATACACAATATGTGAACAATCAGCAAAAGGAGGTTATGTCTGTTACCAGTTGTTTCTTCTTTTGTCACAATGTTTTCAGAAGCGGTCAGCTGTAAGATGCATTAAGTTATCTGCAGGTCAAAACTGATGAAAGGTGTCCATCTTCCACGACTGTTTGAAAACAGGGCTATTTTTCATTGCAAACCAGATAATGGAGATGACAAAGATTTAAGGGAAAAGAAGTATCTGTTTTCAATAATATAGAAAACATTACAGAAAAATGAGCAGTTGCTTGTATAAGAAGTTGAAAGGAGATTCAGATGAGGCCAGTGGCTTTGAAATTTGATGATATTATACTATTTTTGTCCAAAGATTCTTCTGGATTGAGCATTGGATAGATTTGAATTTCTTTCAATATTATTTGTGAAAATCTATTTTCATCATTTTTAATGGAAACACACATGTATCTTTGTGTTAGAAACTGGTACTCCTTGAAGAAATTCAATGAGCATTAATTTTTAGCTTGGCTGTTTTCGTAGAAAACATCAAGGTATTTTTGTAGGTCTGTCATTCTTTGTCTTCATTGTCATGCAAAAACTTTGATATTTTATAAAACAAATTATTACTGAAGATATTTACTTCAAATTCAGACAAGTTGTTAACTACTGAAAGGGGAACCCATAAAACAGGGGCAAGTAACTATCAAAGTACTTTTGACACATTTATGCCCCTTTTTTATCCCCCGCCGAAAAGGCGGTGGGGGATATGGTAATAGTTTCCGTCCGTCCTTCCGTCCGTCCGTCCTTCCGTCCCACATTTTTGTCCGGAGCATATCTCCAAAAGTATTTGAGATATCAACTTCAGACTTCACAAGTGGATAGATCTCATTAAGGAGGCGTGCAGTGTACAAGAACCATTACTGTATCTTCAGTATTTTTGGAGTTATTGCCCTTTGTACATTTTTTTTCTGGAATTTTTGTCTGGAGCATATCTCCAAAAGTATGAAAGCTAGGAACTTGAAACTTCACACACATATAGAACTCATTGAGGAGGCATGCAGTGCACAAGATCCATTACTCTGTCTTCAGTATTTTTGGAGTTATTGCCCTTTGTACATTTTTACTTTGAATTTTTGTCCGGAGCATATCTCCAAAAGTATTAAAGCTAGGAACTTGAAACTTCACACATATATAGAACTCATTGAGGAGAAGTGCAGTGCACAACAACCATAACTCTTTCTTCAGTATTTTTGGAGTTATTGCCCTTTGTAAATTTTAACTTTGGATTTTTGTCCGGAGCATATCTCCAAAAGTATAAAAGCTAGGAACTTGAAACATCACACGCATATAGAACTAATTAAGGAGAAGTGCAGCGCTAAAGAATCATAACTCTATCTTCAGTAATTGTTGAGTTATTGCTCTTTGTAAATTTTCACTTTGGAACTTTGTCAGGAGCATATCTCCAAAAGTGCAAAGGCTAGGAACTTCAAACTGTATACACTTATAGAATTCATTAAGGAGAAGTGCAATTCACAAAAACCAAAACTCTGTCTTCAGTAATTTTTGAGTTATTGCCCTTTGTTAATTTTTACTTTGGATTTCTGTCTGGCGTATATCTCCAAAAGTATAAAAGCTAGGAACTTGAAACTTCACACACATATAGAACTAATTGAGGAGAAGTGCAGTGCACAAGAACCATAACTCTATCTTCAGTATTTTTGGAGTTATTGCCCTTTGTAAATTTTTACTTTGGATTTTTGTTCGCACATTTCCATTTAGATTCACAGGCTTTTTTTGACTGATTACCCTTTGATGAATTTATCCTGTTCTGGGCCATTTTCCATAACTCTTGCATGAATTTTAAGAAAATTATCTCCCTTTATAACTTGAAAATTTCAATGTGGGGCTTCTTTCTCAGAAACTACTATATTGATTTGAAACTTCACATATGCTTTTTTGATCATTAGATGATATTCTTGGCCAAGTTTCATACTTACGGCATGAACACAAAAAAGTTTTATAACTCTTGTATGCATTTTAAAAAGAAAAAGTGTCTTTTTTTCTTTTTCAGAAACTTCAATATTGATTAAGTTTTAATGTTTTGTAGTTATTATGTTAATGCCAACTTTCATAACTTGGACCTGTATTTGAAAAAAGAAAATATTCTTGTTTTTTTATCTTCACTTCAAGCTCTTATTTCGGTGCTGTGTTAGAAAAAGCCCAATCGGCGGGGGATCTGGTGCTTGACAAGCACTTGTTGACTTAGAATTTTGACTGAAAATCAAGCAACTGCAGCCAAGCATTAACATGAGTGTAACAATTTTTCTTTTTTTTAAATCTGATATCTTTGTTCTTTCAGAGTTGGGTGAAGTTCAGTACCCTTGTGAAGATGACCTTGTCTGTAAAAGCACCCATGAAAAAATACCTTACTTCAACGCCCCATTATTTTTAGAAAACAAAGAACAGATTGGAAAAGTGGATGAAATATTTGGGCCTATCAGAGATTTTGTATCCTTTCAGTTTACTAAATAATTCTCAATCCATTACCAGACACGTTATTTTTGAAATCAGCATATGCTTGTTCACAGTCTACAATGTAAAACATTTAACTGTTTACCAGACAAATCCAAGTTTGCATTCATTCTAATAATACAGGAAAGGAATACTTTGGACAACTGGAAAATATTGTCCCAAAAGGAGTCAATGCCGGTAACCAGCATTTTCTCCTTTTTCTACAATGTTTTCTTCATAGTTTAAGGAAATGAAATTGTCATAATTCTTTACAAGATGACAAAATTTTAGACTGGTCTGTCTTGAAAGCATTTGTAGACAACAGTTTATTTGCACCTCAAATGATAGAAGTTGTCTTTGAAAGAGAAGAAACATTATGGGAAAAGGAGGAAATGCTGGAATCAGGATACAGTGCTGTTCATCAATATTTTTTCCTTTTACAACAATGCTTTCAAAGGCCTTCTTTCTTGCAAATCATCTAGTTGGATGAAATAAGTGTGTGTGTCTTGAGATTTTGAATTAGACCTGAATTAGATCTAGATGATACAAATGGAAAATAACTATATAACACAAACAATTGTGAATTCAGTTTTTATCCGACATTTCACCATTTGGCTTCCTTAGGGCATTGAATTAGATGGTAGAATCAGAAATTGAAATATTAGTATATCATGACCATCAAGAAATTATCATCCTTAAGTCTTTTAGCTCTTCTCTGTGAAATTATCAGAAAACATGAAGGCTTCTTCGTTCAAAAAGGGCCAGAAGGTATGATTTATTTTGCTTCTTGCATCTGTGTACAAAAGCCATGCTCTGTGAAAAAGGGGGCTTAACGCATCTTTGTGATGCATTATACCAAGCAAGTCATCACGTAATTAGGGATCCATAAAATCCATTTTGTCTTACAGCCAACTGTTTTATGAGGTAAATTGGCCATGTAACATGCAGAAAAGTGATAAATGGCAAAAAGTTTCGCCCCATGTCGGCCTGCACAGACTGCACAGGCTGACATAGGTCAATACTTTTTTGCAGATGCACTAAGCCCCCTTTCCATAGATCATCTCATATTTTTGGCATGCCACTACACATTTGCTTTTGAAGACAAATGTAACAGCCATCAGTGTACAGTGAAACAGTGTTTGACATTATAGTCACACAGATACAACTTATTATATCTCTATCATCGAAAGCCTTGAAAATCATGCAGGGAAAATGTTTTCAATGCAACTCACAAAAGGTATTTTGACTTTAGAGCTTTATCTTGATTTAAGTGCTTATGCAAACAGTGTAGATCAGAACTACACAGAACATGCAGTCTGATCTAAGATCTACAGTGTCTGCTTCTTTGTCAGATAACCATAACAGCCTTGAAATTGCAATTCATGTTTCTTGACTCTTTACCACACAATTCTGACTTTTAACAACCCTGAGAAAGAAAGCATTTAAAACATTGTAGGAAAAGGAGAAAATGCTGGTAACCATAATGTTTTCTACCCTTCCTAAAACAAATTGCAATTTTTTAACAACATTTGTTGTGTCGTCTGCAAATGCTTTCAATTTCGACTGGTGTAAAATTTTATCGTTTAGTAAAGAGTTAAGTACTTGCTGGGAATGTCTATTTTATTTGTTCAGCACTACAGGTGTTAATATGCTTCTCCTTCATTGTCATTTAATTAAAATGTATCTTTTTTTTTTTCTTTCATTTTGCCTGTGGGAAACATTTATTTACAATTCATCATAAGGTGAAAGTAGATATATGCCTCCAGAAACCCTTTGTGGAAGATACCGGTGTTTGTCTATTGAAAAATTGCTGTATATAACTTGATATTAGTGTGACCATCATCATCATTACAAAAGTTTGGAAACATATCTCTTTACCATACAAAAAGATGTTGGACTTTTCCATTTGGAAAGCATTTGCAAACAAATGGGTCTCAAGGGTAGAAAACATGGAAAAAGGAGAAAATGCTGGTTACCCGCATTTTCTTCTTTTCCCACAATGTTTGCAAACATTTTTTCCACAAGTGTCTCAAAATGTAGGTATTATTAAAATTTGGTAAAGGGTTAAACCATAATAGACTAATGTTGTGTTAATAGTCCACTGTTTTTGAAAGATGTTCTGACAGCTAAAAACATTTATATCATCTTGCTTTTACAGTTCTTCATAGATCCATACAAGTTACTCCCTCTTCAAAGGTTTTTACCCCAATCTAAAACTGGTGGTGTAACTAAGAGTAAGTAAAAACAATGTTTACGATCCTTGCTCAATGAAAGGGGGTTTAATACGTCTGCAAAATTTATTGACCCATGTCGGCTTGCACAGTCCATGAGTCGAAACTTTGTGCTATTTGTAAATTTTCTGCATGTCCAAGGACCGCTCTACCTAATGGTCCTGTCGGTTGTTTGACAAAATGGATTTTATGGATCCATAATTATGTGATGACTTGCTTGGTATAATGCATCATGGAAATGCATTGAACCCCCTTTTCCCAGAGTGCCAATCACATATATGTTGCCTGTGTTATTTTTTATTGTTAGCATTAGGAGAACTAAAACGTTGAATTCTTAAAAAAAAAAAAAAAAAAAAAAAAAAAAAATGCGACAGACTTCAAAAACATCATTTAATAATCAAAAATTAAGGTTTGATGCATAAATATTTTTGAAAACATGATGGTAGAAGGAGGATTTGCTTGTTATAGCAAATTGCTTGTTATAGCTGTATGAAACATTTTGTTTGTTGAAGTAATGTGTTAACTTTGTTGTCAAAGGCACTCTCTCTCTCTCTCTCTCTCTCTCTCTTGTAAGAATTTGGGATTGTTTGATAAAGAGTTAATAATTCTGTGATTTTATGACCTTGAGATTGAAGGTTTTTTAAACCCAGAGAAAGAGAGCAAGCGTTTTCTCCCGTCAGGATGATGTTTTCTATACTTTTGGAGATAAATTCAACCATTACAGCTACATTTACTTCATTGTCTGAAATTCTTACAATCCAAACTAGTGTAAAGTTTGTCATCTGGCACAATGTTAAAGGTGTTTTTAAGCAAGTGTTTGAAGAGCTGCTTTCAGTAACTTAGTCATTTATGCTTTTCAGCTTATTTAAAGTCTCAATTGAATCCTTTTTTCAAAAACTTTTATGAATGATCTCCTTAAATTTGGCCTTAATGATCATTGGACAGACCTCTTTCCAAGTCCTAGATAGTGCCCTGATAATACATGTTTGTGAAAAAAAACTATGACAGCTTTGGGCTCAGCTTATTTTGTTTATAAATTATTACATGGATTTTCTTCAAAAGAAAAAATGCCCTTTTCCATGTCAATTACAGTTTATTTGTTACATGTATATCAGCCAGTGACACAAAAAAGACCTACTTGGCTGTCGTGTTCAACCCTTTTCCAAAAGACAAATTTTAGTCTTTCATATTGAAAGCATCTGCAGACGACAAATCTGAAATTGGTATAAATGAGCTGATGTTCACTGATTGGATAGAAAACATTGCCCAGAAAGGAGAAAATGCTGGTAACCATCATTTTCTCCTTTTCCCACAACGTATTGGAAAGCCTTCCTACTCAGGGTCATTTAAACTTGGGAATATGTAGTAAAGGATTTAGCAATCAGTTGGTCAAGGAATGAGGCATGTCAGCTTGTAATGATAAAGTATGATGAAGAAGTATTCTGATTTTACCGATTCAGGTCCTTGATTCAGCTGCATGCATACATATCTTAATACAGGAAGTTCTTTTCTTTGATACAGGGGGCGGAGGAGGTGCAAGAGGACGGGGCGGAGGTGGACGTGGCGGTGGTGGTAGGGGAGGTGGATTTAGCAGAGGTGGAGGAGGTAGAGACCGAGGAAGGGGGTTCAGAGAAGGTGGGGGAGGAGGATTTAG
Organism: Tridacna gigas; assembly: GCA_945859785.2. Lineage (NCBI taxonomy): Eukaryota > Metazoa > Mollusca > Bivalvia > Cardiida > Cardiidae > Tridacna > Tridacna gigas. The sequence goes on from OX244030.2 coordinate 29,486,605, forward strand.
AGGTGGGGACAGGAGAGATGGAGGAAGAGGGGGAGGATTTAGAGGAGGCAATGGTGGGAGAGATGGAGGAAGAGGTGGAGGATTCAGAGGAGGAAGGGGTGGAGGTGGTTTTAGAGATGGTGGAGGTGGTCATAGAGGTGGAGGTGGTTTTAGAGATGGTGGAGGTGGTCATAGAGGCGGAGGTGGTGGAGATAGAGGAGGGGGCTCTCATAAAAAGTTTTGAACCAGTTTTATATCGGGGGCCATTTCACCAGTCTTGGTTTTGTTTTGATTGTCATATATTGAGACTAGCCATCTGAAACAGTGACATTCTGTCTAGGCAAATCAGAATGTTTATCTTGGAATTCAAATATAGAGTTACATGTACGAAGGCGGGTCAGTACAACTGAAAGAGTATTCCTATTATGAATGAGTGAAAACATGTAACAGGGAAATTTTAAAAGTTTCTTACTCATTACAAACTGGACAGGTCTGAAAAGCATGCTGAAAATTAAACAAGTTTAAACTTTCAATCTGTCTTTGGAAAGTGTTATAAGGCCATTGTATTCAACACAAATTATAGGTCCCAAAGAAAGTGTGTCATGAAGTTTTTGTTTTTATATGTATTGCAGAAGAAGGTATATTGGTGAGAAAATCTTATTTTCTTTGGTTGCTTAATAATTCAGTTAACCTGGTTTTGAGCTTGTAAGATACATGTAGTATCTAACTTAAGCCCTAGTCTGCTAAGCACCACTCAAGGACTGTTCGCAGACAGTGTAAATAAAGGTCAGATTGCACAGAATGTGCAATAGGATCTTGGTTCTACACTGTCCAATAAGGATATATTCCCCCCCCCCCCCAAATGATTTTGAAATAGCAATACTTGTGTTTGGGTTTCTACTATTGGCTTGCAAAGTTTCATTTGACTTATCTAGCAGGTTAAGGGTTAAATTGAATACAGTTGGGTTCTATTTTTGTGTCATAGTTTAAAAACAAGTTGGAAAAAGTGTGGATCCAAGATTGGAGACAATCCTATAGATGTTTGTTGTCTGCTTGTAAAGAGCTTGATGAATGGCTTTGAATGCTAGAGACAACATACCTACATCCATTGTTCCAAAATACCGGTATAATATACATGTATATTAAAATTTACTTTAGTACCAATTTGAATACTAGCTATTTGCTGACAGACAGAACTCAATAGTGTGGCCTTTTTTCCTATATTAGGCTGAATATATAGGGTAGAAAACATTGTGGGAAAAGGAGAAAATACTTGTTACCTGTATTTTCTCCGTTTCCCACAATGTTTTCAAAAGGCTTCTTTCTCCGGGTCGTTAAAAGTCGGGATTGTGTGTTTAGGAGTTAAATAGTTACGTGTTAAAATCATGGTCACTTCTTATCATTGTACATAAATTTTACATCATCATGTGTTTGTTAGACGATTGTATATACAATAAAGAGTAGAAATTCTATGCTCTGTTGAAATTTGATCAGTTTCCTCCACTTAAGGAAATCTCTCTAAAGGTGAAATTATTCAGCCCTAGTTTTTAGCTCCACTGGCTGAAGGCAAGTGAGCTTATTTCATTGTCCATTGTGTGTGTAAGCTTCTATTTCAAACATCTCTGAAACTGCCCATTCAGAACTTCCAAATAATGGTCCTGTCATCGCCTTCTTCAGACTTTTTCAAATACTTTGATTTCTTTAAAAGCTGGTTACCATAGCAACAAAACTGAAAAACACTGGAACTCTTTAAAAATGTTCTCCAGACCCATGTGGAATATTTCTATTCAATGTTTCTGAAATGATCCTTTGGAAATAGAATTCAATAACATGATGGATTGTCCTGACCCAAAGCTTTTGCCGACAACAAGTTAAATTTGTCTCGGATGAAAGAATTAATCTTTGAAAGGAAAAACGTTGATTACTAGCCTTTTCCCAACATCTTTTCAGAACTTCAAGGTTGTTATTAAAAATTGTTTGCAAATGGTTTCATTCATTGACTCTTCATGATTTATGAAAAGGTTCCTTTACTCTACCAGATGGCAAAATTTTAGATCTGTTCATATTGGAGTCTTTTGCAGAAAACATCAAACATGGCTTAATTGACATTGTAGAAAACATGATTGGAAAAGGATGAAATGCTGTTTACCAGCATTTTCTCCCTTTCCTACAATGGTTTTAAAAGCTTGATTCCTCGGGGATGTTAATACATGGAATTGTGGGGTAAAGGGTAAATGCAATCAATATATACATACATGTATTTGTAATCTTGAGGTTTTAGGTCTAGGCCATGCTGGAAGGTTGGAGTTGTCCTTGGGCAAGATACTTTATAGCCCTTGCCTAATTCTTCTTGAAACCAAGAATAACTGAGCATACACTATGGTATAAGCAAAATGCTATTATTTGTGTACCAAACAGTGTCATGTTTCAGCTGCCCTGAAGAAGAGGACTTTTCAAAAAATTGTGGGAAAAAAAAAAAACGAGAAAATGCTGGTAACCAGCATTTTCTCTTTTCCTACATTTCTTTTTTCCTTCCACAGACAAATTGGATGATTTGAGCTTTAAATAATATGTCCTCTGCAAATGTTTTCAATCTGCAGAAGTTTAAAACTTTGTCATCTGGTAAAGGGTTAAAAAATGCAAGGAAGCCATTGAAAGAAACAAAACCCAACAAATACAGTTTTAATAATATGATTAATTCCTAGTTACACACATTTAACCCTTTACAACAGAATGCTAAGTTTTAATGACCCTGTGAAGAAGGCCTTTTGAAATCATTGTAGGATAAGGAGAAAAGGCTGGTAACCAACATTTTCTCCTTTTCTCAAAATATTTTTTTAACCCTTCCAAAAGAAAATTTCAATTTTTGAATTACTGGTATATTAACTAAATCATCTGCAACTGCTTCCAACTTCAATTAGCCTAAAATTTTGTCAGGTGGTACAGAGTTAACTCTTTACCAAACGACATTTTGGACGTTTCCAAATTGAGAGCATTTGCAGATGACAAAATAAATGTGACTCAAAAAGTGAAATTTGTTTTGGGAAAGGTAAAAACATTGTGGGAAAAGGAGAAAATGCTGGTTACCAGCATTTTCTCCTTTTCCCACAATGTTTTCAAAAGGCTTCTTTCCCAGGGTCGTTAAAGGTCGGGATTGTGTGGTAAAGGGTTAAAGGGGAATAGATTTTGCTGATCATAAAAAACAGCTCCTTACTGAAGGTACTGAATGCCATGGGTGGGGAAATAAAAAAGACATGAAGAGATTTGTATCTGAAAATATATTATCAAATATGATTATGGAACATTAGCATATTTTAAAATATTTAACACTTGGCCAGACAATCATGTTTTAAAAAACTAGGGGAAAAGGCTTCTTAAAAACATTGTTGGAAAAGGAAAAAAGGCTGGTAATAAGCATTTTTCTCCTTTTTCCACATTTCCTATCCCTTCACAAACAAATGACATACTTTTGGCCACATTCGATTTGTCATCTGCAAATGAATCCAATTTATACCGGTATAAAATTTTGTCATCTGGTAAAGAGCTCATATTATCGTAGGTACATCATAATGTCACATATGCTCAACACTCGGCATGTGTTCTATTCAGACTTCCATTATCATACATTCATCACAACTTTTATACTGTCTGATTCAAAGGACTGAAGAGTACTTACCCAAATATTGTACAGTTTAATTTAAAACATTCTGTAACATTTGAAACAGACATTAAAAACCTCCATGTCTAAAAGGGAGAGTCAACTCAAGCTTTGATACATGAACACTCACTAAAACTTATGGGAGAAGAAGAAATTGCTTGTTCAAACTAATTTCTCCTCCTTTAACCCATTATCACACAATCCAGAGTTTTAACAATCCTGAAGAAGAAGGCTTTAGAAAACAATGTGGGAAAAGGGGAAAATGCTCTTAACCAGCATTCTCTCCTTTTACCACAGTGTTTTCTACCCCTTTGATGAAAGATACTATTATTTCACCCATATTTGCTATCTGCAAATGCTTTCAATAATACAAGTCTAACAAATTTTTGTGTGGTAAAGAGTGAAACACTCATTTCACAAATGACCTTCAAGAAAGGGAAAAAAAAGCCTTTTGAAAAATTGATGCTTAAAAAATGAGTATATGATCAGTCACTGAAAAAAAGGTTACATATATAGATGCTGTCATGAATAGTTATAACTTAATAGTGTTATTGTACTTGAAGAATTAGACTTTATAAGAGCATGAACATACATTATTTGGGTTGAATAAGATTTTAAAAACACAGTCTATTCAAATTTATACATCCTCTGTGGCCCATATAAATTTTTCATCATTCCCCTCTGACTGTTGCCTGCTTGAACTTATTACTGGATGCAACCTGGATGTGTTGTCATAGAAACCCTGATGAGGAAGAGTTTGGAAGGCTGGATTTATCATATAGGGTGCTGCAGACTTGGAACTGTAGGTCCCAAAATTTGGATGATACAGTCTTGGACCATAGTATTGGTGAGCATACATTTCATCTGAACTTTCACTGAATGAAGTCTCCTCTCCTTTTGGTCTCCTGAAGTTGGTATAGAAACAATTTAACCCTTATCCTGCTAAATAAGTTAAATGAAACTTTCAAGCTGACAGTAGAAACCCAAATTTTGCTATTTCAATGTTATCTTTTGGGGAAAGGTATCTCCCTATCAGACTGCATGTTCTGTGCAGTCTGATTTTGATCTACACTGTCCACAAAAGACCCTCAAGTTGCCTTAATAGCTTGAGCGTTAATATTCTCAACTCTTTACCAAATGACAAAATCTTAAGCTTGTTCACATTGAAAGCATTTGCAGACAATAAAAAAAAAAATGCAACTCAAAAATTGAAATCTGCTTTGGAGGGGTAGAAAACATTGTACGAAAAGGAGAAAATGCTGGTTACCAGCATTTTCTCCTTTTCCCACAATGTTTTCAAAAGCTTTTTCTCTCATGGTTGTTAAAAATCTGGATCATGTGGTAAAGGGTTAAGTATTCCATGAATTATTTGTATAGAAATTTGTAGAGAAAGAAAATAACCATTGCATTGTCAGGTAAATGAATTGGACATTTTCAATTACTGAAAGAGACTCGTATATTAAAATCTCTCAGCCTTTTTCAGAATAACTCGTAGAAAATTTAAACAGTATAGGTCCAACATCAGACCATGCGGTCTTATCTTTAACCACAGCTGCTTAAATTTAATTTCAACACTGGTTTGGCCAAAAATCTTGCATAATGGTGATTGGCGTATATCCAAGAGCAGAATACAAGTTTTGTGCAATCTGTGTTGGTCTCTAATGAAATGGCAACTAAATTAGTGATGGTGCTTGGAAGGTTAAGACAAATTTTTAAGGCATTTACCATTGGTATTTTCTGTAAAAATTGAGACAAATGACAGTGCTACTCTTACAATCAATATCACAATGGTTTCTTGGTTACTTCTTTTTTGTCATTTTTTTTTTTGTCTTGTTTGTTCTTAGCTTCAAGTATTACTGTCTACTATAGTCTAAATAAAGTGTGAATAGTACTGTATTAAAAGAACAAAACTATATTTCTTACCTTCTACAAGCGCAGCACAAAACAACAACTACAACAATTATTATTAAAAGACCTATTGCTCCTCCCACAGAACCAAATAAGGCAATATTTCTGTCTGAAGACGTGTCTTTGCCTGTCAATATAAAAACAACAAATTATAGAATTTCCAATTTGATATTAATTAATTTGATATTAATTCATGATGAACAATGCTTCTCTTAACTTGTTACCCAGTGAAACAAATACATATATGCAGCAGGCAACTTTGAAAATATCCTTGACAACAAAGAAGAGTTTAGATTTAATACATGTGATAACATTGTGACATTGAAAAATTGTTGACCACAAGCAATTCCTCCTATCCCCCCAACGATGTCTACTACAAATCGATGGCTTGAATTGTTAAACAACAAATGTAAACAAAAAATAGTTTATTTTGCACTGAATCGCTTATCCTCTTCAGAATTAATACCCACAATATCCGGATTCCATTCATGATCACTTACTTTTCCCAAAACAAAATTTGATTCAATAATGCTAAAACGCCCCACAAAAAGGCCTGGACTGATACATTTCACATATACCTTAGAAAAGAAGTGTAGCAGCAGTTCCAATCAGATTTCCTGCTGCACTATTTTTTAGAAGACATACAAGCACAAAAGCTGTAAAAAGAAAGAGAATCTATTCTTTTAAGGATTCAAAAAAAAGCCTCCAAAAGCAATGACTGTAATCTGTCAATGATGCCAAGAGTAAAGTACCAAAAAGTGTCACTACACAGTCATGCCAAACAAGTTGGGTTTGCATGGAGACTTTGTGATGCAAACCATGTAAATTCCACAAGAATATGACCACCAGTACCAACTGTATCACATAGCATGAAAAAAGAATAAAAGAATGGATTGACAGATGGACAGCAGACAGACCACACAGTGACATCTGTTGGTTCTTCTAGCCATTGGCCTGTACAAGTGAAAACAATTCATGGCTTACTGATAGCATTTTGACATCTGTCTCCACCATACGAGGACTGGCAGGTACAAGTGGCAGAGTTCCCTTCTGGTGTGCATGTTCCACGATTGTTACAGAATGCTGGATCTATATCACACTGAGCTGTAAGTATTTATACAGTATCTACAGGTAATCAATTTTAACAATGACGGACTCTTTACCAAAAGGTTACAAATTATTAGTAACATAATAGATATGAATATGAAGGACACAAAAAACTTTAATTGAAATAGATAGAAAATGGTTGTGGAAAGAGGAGCAACAATGCAATGGTTCTGTTTTCTGCTACTGAGCTCTCCAATGCAGAATTTTACAGTCATATTTGTGCTGTCATAAGACTGATGGTCACTCTTCATTATTCACAATTTTTTATTTATCTTTTCAATTCATTTATTTCATTCAAGTTTTCATTCAACGGCCAGTTCAATTCCTTTATACCTCTTTCAAAATATTTCATTCAATGAAAGCTGTTCCGTGGATTAACAAGAGGACACTGATGGTCCTATATGAGTCTCTGAGTACAGAAAGATGAATTTGACGAGATTTGCCACTATTTTAGATCTTGAAGGTCAAAATCTAAAATGGTTTAAGACCAACAGATGTAAAATATTAAAGCTACAGGTCCTGTAGTTCCAAAAAGATAAGTTTTCCTTAGTTTTAGGTATTATATTTATTACCTTAAGGCCTTTCAACAGAAAGTTTTTTAACAATTTTCTTCTAACATTGTAAGTCAAGCATGGTCTTCACTGTAAAGCATTTTCTTGCCTCAGAGACTCAAACAATTCTGATAAAAGACAACTAGATGATGCCTTGTAGAAAATATCCAAGTGAAATCCCCAGTCTGTTCAGCAAAGATCTTTCAAAATTCAGCTGTAAAGTCTATTTAAAAAGTGACTTATGTTTGACTTATCCAAGGTTTCCGCTAAGTTTAGTAATATAAGAAATCTTAGTAACGTGACCTGAACCATTCTAATGAAATTTCTTTCCCTCATTTAGTACAGCAGTTCTGAAGAGAAATCCATTTCAATAACTGTTCGTGTACAGAAGACAGATAGTAAGAAAACATACTATCTCATAAAGTGCACTTTGTGGACCTCACTGCTCTACATCTTCCTCTACTGCTTAAAATGTAAGCTAATGCCACTTGTTTATTCATTTCATTGGAAAATTTTTTCACAAAATTTTAGCATGATAATGGTTTAAAAGGGTTGTTATATTTGACGTATAATGTCTGGATAATATTCTAGCACACAGAGTAATTTCATTCAAAAAGACCTTACAAATACATAAGTCCAAGCTATCAGCCCCACTATTCTGAGTAAACACTGTTGGCTGTGGACACTGTACACATGAAGTCTGACCAGCCAAGTTCTGGTAGGACCCTGGTTCACAGGGACTGCAGGTGCCAGCACTGTTTGGGTTATAGGTACCAGGAGCACAGTCATCTACAATCAAGGTATTAACCCTTTACTAAACAATCCCATGTTTTAACAACTTTAAAGAAGAAGGCTTTGGAAAACATTGTTGGAAAAGGAGAAAGTACTGTTAACCAGCAGTTTCTCCTTTTTCCACAATGTTTTCAATAGATTTTATAAATTTTGCTGTCTTGTATAGAGTTAAGGGTGATATACTCAGTGACCCATCTTTCAACCTTTTACCAGGGAGAAGGGTAGGAAACACCAGTTATCAGCATTTTCTCCTTTTCCCACAATGTTTTCAAAAGTTTTCTTTTTAATGGTTGTTCAAACATTGGACTGTTTGTCAGAGCGTTAAAACAAAGCAAGAATGGAAAGGGGCTGATAAGTGCTCTACCAACCAAATATAAACAATTTATCTCTGTAAAAGAAGGCATATTTAAAAGATTTATGTATGAGTAGATGGTAGACTGCAGAAAACATGCAGTCTGATCTTGGATCTACACTATCCACTGCTTTGCAGGTTATTCTGAAAAACAAGAGGGCCATGATGGCCCTGTATTGCTCCACTGGCTAATATGTGCAAACCATACACACCAAACATTACAACTCTAGGCCTTAAGGCTTCTAACTAGAAGACTAATAAAGTTTCTATATAGAAGCCCATGTGAAAATTATGACTCCAAGGCAAGACCATTTTTCACTTATCATTACAATTTCAAGCTTTAATTATGAGCTATAATTAATTGAATCCTGGTTTAGGTATACGAGATATAACTACATACCAAGTAATATCAGACTAGGCTTTATGGTTATTTACAAGGTTTTCAGTTTCCATAATAAACCATGAGGGGTTTAATTCAATTTGAACAATGGCTCAATTTTGAACTAATTCAGAAGAGATTCACTAGATGAGGCTTTATGCCAAATTTGGTAGCCCTAGGCCTTACAGCTAAGAGCAAGAAGATTTTTCAAGTTTTCACTATAAAAGTCCTTGTAAAACTTGTGACCCCTGGGACAGGGCCAATTTTGACCCAAGGGCTATAATTTGCAGAATCTTAGTAGAGGTCGATAAGGTGAAGCCTCATACCAAATTTGGTAGCCCTAGGCCATATAGTTCAGAACCAAAATATTTTCGAAGTTTTCCCTGTATAAGCCCATGTAAAACTTCTGACCCCCGCGGTGGGGCCAAGTTTGGCCCCAGGGTTATAATTTGGAGAATCTATGTAGAGGTCTACTGGATGGAGCTACATGCCAATTTTGGTAGCCCTAGGCCACATGATTTAGAACCAGAATATTTTCGAAGTTTTCCCTGTATATGCCTATGTAAAACTTGACCTGCAGGGCAGGGCCAATTTGAAGAAATTAAGTAGAAGTCTACTAGATGAAGCTACATTCCAAATTTGGTAGCCCTAGGTCATATGGTTTAAGACAAGAAAATATTTAAAGTTTTCACTATATAAACCTATGTAAATAACATGACCCCCAGGGCGGGGCCAATTTTGACCCACAGGCTATAATTTGAAGAGTTTTTGTAGAGGTCTATTAGATGAAGGTACATGTGATGGATCATATTTAGTTTGCGCTTGTTTGCTACATGGGTCTGAGATTTCTGTGTCAAGAGATGTAACTCTCTTTTGCTGATTCGTTGACAGCTCAATAGAGTTATCTCCCTTAGACCTTAAAGTTTATGCAACAGTATTGCCAGATTTATCTGCCTTACTGATGCTCACCATTTTTGCATGTGCGTTTACAAACAATATGGAAGCACTGTATGGAAGAGAAAATTCCAAATTGAGTTATGTATTGTCTTACAGTGGTGCATAGGGTAATTATTGCAATTCTTGTTTGTTAAACACTTCTATAAATTCTTATAACTGTCAGACTTTGTCGTTGGACACGAATATGTGTATTTTGATAGCAATTCAGTTTTATGATGACGTCATTTCATTTAAACTATTTACTGTTGAAGCCTTTGATACGAAAAGGTATATGTAAAGTCTTTACCCTTATCCAGCCATTCGGGACCATGGATTCATTTTTTGAAGATTATAGTACAAGATCAGACTGCACAGAACATGCAGTCTGATCTTTGATCTACACTGTCCATTATTGTATTTTCTTTAAGCTGAAATCAACTTTGAAATGGCAATGTGTGGGGTTTTATTGTTAAATGGAATTTTGTTTCATTTATTCATCAGTATAGTGGTCAACGTTGTGGAGCAAGGGCATCTTGTGCATGAATAGCTTTATTGTTCTACTAGTTTATGTTGTATCGAGTTGTTGTAAGCCTTTTGCTACATATGCCCGCCCAGCTAGCTCTGTGGTTAGTGTATCTGACTCATGACCCAGTGGTTACAACTTCTATACCTGGTTAAGGTAAAATTTCTTGGTAATAGGCTTTGTTTAGTGTTATGCTTTGATACAAAGGGTCAGATTGCTCTGGACAGAGCAATATGATCCTTTGTCTCAATTTTTGTGAAACCAACCAGGTTTGGTGTTGTTACCTTTATCATTAAATTGTTTTCTTGTTTTATTATCATTTTAGACTGTCATAATTGATTGCACTTTTATTTGGGAATTCAACTTTGAAAACATTCAACTGTATTATATTAAAATATAAGTAGAAAACATTGTGGCAGGTGGAGAGATTGCTTATTCAGAGCAATATCTACATTTCCCAAAATGCCTTTCCTTAGATGAGGAAATAACATTATCTTTGGGAAAGAATCATGAATAAGTCATTTTTTACAGTGTATTGTATTTATGTTTCAGTTTTTTATGGAATATAACCTATGACTTTAACAAAGTCACCCAGGAAGAAAGGCGTTATTGTTATAACAAAAAACCTATAAGAGTCCTGGGGGTTAGCTGTGGGTGAAACAGTACAGTACATACCAAATTTGCTAACCCTGGGCCTTATGGTTTCAGACAAGAAGATTGTTAAAGATTTTCAATATTTTTCAGTTTTGTTGCCATGGCAACCAGAGTTTTAATGGGAATCAAATTCTTTGAAGCATTTCTGAAGAGGGCCATGGGAGGATCATTTCTGTGAAGTTTTGTTAAAATCTGATGGGCAGTTTCAGAGAAGAAGATGTTTGAAATAAAAGTTAATGCATGCACAGACGTACAACAGACATAGGGCCATGACATAAGCCTGCTGGCCTTTGGCCAGTGGAGCTAAAAATAAAATGAAAATGCAATATCTGCATCTTTATTAATGACTAAGAATGTCCATTTCATTTAGGCCATGCTCTGTGAAAAGGAAGTTTAATGCACCTGCAAACAATATCAACCAATAGGCAGTATGGACAGGCTGACCTGGGCTGAAACATTTTGCTATTGTTAAATTTTCTGCATGTCAAAGGACCACTCTTACTCAAGATTCAGCAGGAATGTAGACAAAATGGATCTATGTTAATGACTCCCTTTTATAATGCATTTCAAAGATGCATCTAAACCCCCTTTTCTCAGAGTGCTGCACATTTATTAAGTGCGACAATGGGCTAAAACTGCCTTAAAAGATCTAACTTTTCAAAAGGATTTTCTGCTTTCCATCTATAGCTCCCTTTTGCTGGAATAAAGCATAATCCTTTTTTCCACCTCCCCCCCCTCCCATTTATTAAGTGCGACAATGGGCTAAAACTGCCTTAAAAGATCTAACTTTTCAAAAGGATTTTCTGCTTTCCATCTATAGCTCCCTTTTGCTGGAATAAAGCATAATCCTTTTTTCCACCTCCCCCCCCTCCCCACACACAAAATACCACTATATAATTACCACATGTCCCCTTATTAACATTGTTCTGTTGGCCAGGCTGGCAAAGTACTTGTGAGGTGATGGCAGAACCTAAACCTTGATATACTATCTGGTCAACCTGCAATATTCAATAAAAACTTATGTTGATAGCCAGAACCTTTAAAAATGTCAAGTACATGCACAACAATTAGTTTCAAAGACAGTGCAGATCAAGATCACTCTAATTTTAAGATGTAGTCTGCTTTTCAACCCACAGTGTGTGCTATTATGCAAGATATTTTTCCTATACAGTCTTGAATTGCAATCATTTGACTATTTCATTTACAGTAACTCTTTGTCAAGCAACAGAATTTAAGACTCATCTAAAGTGAAAGCATATGCAGACGACAAATTCAGTGGAGCTGAAATTGTTGGATTTGTCTTTAAAATGCTAGAAACATTGTGGGGAAAAGGGAAAATGCTGGTTACCTGCATTTTCTGCTCTTCCCACCTTGTTTTCAGAGGTTTTTTTGCCACAGGGTTGGTAAAACTCGGGACGGTGTGGTAAAGAGTTAAACAGCAGTTTAAGAGGTGACCCTTTACTGGACAAAAAATTTTAGAACTGTCCAATATGAAAGCATTTTCAGGCAACAAATTGAAGTTGACTCAAATGGTGATATCTGGAAAGAAAAATTGTGGAAAAAGGAGAAGATGCTGGTTTCTAGCATTTTGTCCTTTTCCCCCAAATTTTTAAAAAATCCTCATTAAAACATTAAAACAAGGGACTATTTGGAAGAGAATAAAAAAAAACAAAGTTAACTCTTTCCCAAATGCATGATATTTTACATTGGTCCAAATTCAAAGCATTTGTAGATGACAAGTGAAACAATACTTAAAGGACGAGATGAATCAGAGAGGGTGGAAAACATTGGGGGTGGAGTAGGGGGACAGAAAAAAGAGAAAATGTGGTTTACCAGCATTTTCACCATTTCCCACAATTATTTCAAATGCCTCTTACCTCAGGGTCATTAAAACTCTGGATTGTATGGGAAAGAGTTAACCCTCTACCACACAATCCCTGGTTTTAATGACCCTGAGAAAGAAACCATTTGAAAACATTGTGGGAAAAGGAGAAAATGCTGGAAACCAGCATTTTCTCCTTTTTCCACAATGTTTTCTAACCTTTTGGAGTCAAATCCTATTTATTGAGCTACATTTCATTTGTTGTCTGCAAATGCTTTGAATTTGGACATGTCTAAAATTTTGTCATCTGGTAAAGAGTTAAAACAGAGAAAACATTAACTGATATGGAATACCTTGGGTAGCCATTACTCAACTTGTTACCTGAGCTTACCTCCTCAATTTTGGACAGCAAAATGTATAACTGAGGACTTACCACAGGTGTGTATAGGTCTAAATTCAGTGAAAGGTCATCCCTCAAAATTTTCTCTGTCTGTCTTCTTACACCCTCGTTATTTACTAAAATTGACCTGAAAACACAGAGAAGGTACTCAATGTCATTTGATTCTTTACCAAACAACAAATTTTAGACTTGTCCAATTTTAAAGAATTTGCAGACGACAAAATGAATATGACTCAAAAACGGAAACTTGTTTTTGAAAGGGTAGAAAACATTGGGGGAAAACAAGAAAATGCTACTTACCAGCATTTTCTCAGTTTCCCTCAATTTTTTTCAAAAGTCTTCTCACTCAGGGTCGTTAAAATTTGTGATTGTGTGGTAAACGGTTAACCCTTTCCCAAACAAGCCCTGGTTTTCACGTGTCTGCAGTACAAGTCTTTTGAAAACACTGTGGGAAAAGGAGAAATTGCTCGTAACGAGCAATTTCTCCTTTTCCCACAGTGTTTTCTACCCTTTTTGAGACCTTTCTGCCATTTTCATCAAATTTAAAATTGTCGTCTGCAAACTCTTTCAATTTGGACCAGTCCAAAATTTGTTGTTTGGGAAAGGGTTAACTTTTTACTACACAATCCTGACTTTCAATGATCCTGAGGAAGAAGCCTTTTGAAAACATTGTGCGAAAAGAAGAAAATGCTGGTAATTAGTATTTCTCCTTTTCACACAATATTTTGTACCCTATCAAAGACAAATTCCATTATTTTAGATACATTTAAATCATTGTCTGCAAATGCTTTCAATCTGGACAAAGCTAAGTTTTTCTCGTATGGTAAAAAATTTATGGTTGCCAGCATTTTCTACTTGTTCAAACATATTCTCACAAGGTTGTAAAAGCAATGGATCCCATGGTAAAGGGCAGACAAATATAGTGGAGATACTCACGGTCCCTCTACAGTCACATCCGCTGCGATTGTCTCTGATAATTGTCTCCTCTTTCTGTTGTTACATAATGCTGAGTCTGTTGTTACTGTGACAGCACTGAAACAGTTCCTGTTACCACAGCTTGTTTGTGCATAAAGAACAGACAGGTCTGCAAGCCTGTTCTCAGTGACTGACTGTATCTGTACAAGAATTATATCTCTGTTTGTTGGTGTACACTCCAGGACAGCATATACCATTGATATAGTAAAAGCCACCTGTACTGATTCTTGTCTCACATCTGTGTAAAGTCCAAATAAGAAATGTGAAAATAATATAAAAACAAATAAAGTGCATAATATTATATCAAATGGCAAATCTGGTAAATCTGGGGATAAAAAGTAAGAGTCTATGCTTTATTGTTTATCAGTTTCCACATGTTTGGTGTCTATAGTTATGAGGTAGAACATTGGCCTCATTATTGTAATTTTCTGAGTTGGATACCTGGGAGTGGGTCTCAACCTTGGGACTGTTCATTGGCCCACACATTCAGCATAAGTACTGGTGTAGTTTGCAGGAAGCAGAATCAAGAGAGATTGGAATAAAATGCAAGAACTTGTTTCTCAATCAATGTAAAATAAATATGTTTAAACTAATCAGATTCCATAATTAGTCCTGGAGCTATGACAACCAGTATAAATTGATTTCTCTTTCTACAATTCAAAATTGCTTTTACTTAAATAGAAAATAAACTTTACCACATCAATTTAAAACCTCAACTCAAGGGAACTAAACTCCATACTAACTTGCTTGAACACAAAAAGAAGCTCCACTGAACAGAGACACTGTTCCATTTGGACATTGCTGACAGAACTGTGATCCCTCAGGCTTGTACTCAGTTCCTGATTCACACACCTCACACAGTCCCAAAAATGGGTTCCACTCTTCTGAAGCCTCACACTCATCTGGGGAAAAAAAAAAAAAAAAAATGAATGAGCCCTGCTCTGTGAAAAGGTGGCTTAGTGCATTTGCAAACAGTATCGACCCTGTCTGTGAAGGCTGACATGGGTTGACAATTTTTGTTGTTGTTAAATTTCCAATATGCCAAAGGACCATTTTACCTCTTGATTCACTCAGTTTTATGGAAACTTGGTGTTATGCTTCTCTATACTGATTTACATACATTCAAAACATCGACCGTAACTCCATCAAATATGAGTCATGCTGTTAAATGGCGATTTAATGCATTTGCAAAAAGTTTTGACACATATCAGCCTGTGCAGTCAACGCAGGCTGATATGGGTTGAAATCTTTTGCTCTCTCTAAATTTTCAGCATGTCCAACGACCATTGTACCTTATGATTCAGTCAGTTATTAGACCGAATGGGTTTTATGGATAACTAATTCTGTGATGACATGCATGGTATGATGCATCAGTAATTCATTACCACGATGCATTAAACCCTCTTTTACCTGAGCATGGCTAAAATACAATTGTCTACCCCAACAAAAGGTCAACATTGCTTTTTTGGACCAAATAAAAAAGAAAATACATTTTCTACACCCCAACAGTAAGACAAGCATCTGAAAATATTGCGAGACAAGAAGGAATGGCTAGTAACAGGCAAACTGTCCAATATTTGCCAGGAAAAAAAGGCACTAACAATAACTTTGAAGTTGCAACCATTGGACACTTCTTTGAACAGAAAATTCCTATTTTCTTTACAAGTTTTTAGCAGTTTACTGTTTAAAGCTGTTTCAAAGCTCATTGAAAACAACATCTTAGTAAAGTAGCCAACAAACTTTTCAAGTTTACCCTTTCCCACATGACAAATTTTTGACTTGCCCAAATTCAAAACATCTACAGATGACACATTCAAAATTGGTACAAACAAACTTAAGTTTAAGTTCCTAATAGGATAAAAACACTGTGGGAAAAAGAGAAAATGCTGGCTACCACAATATTTTCAAAAGCTTTCTTCTACTGGTTCTTTAAAACTCGAGATTGTGTTGTAAAGGGTTAACAGTTTTACCTCTGCAGCTACTGACATCTGTCTCTCCCAGTTTGTCATTGATCTGACCTTGAGGACATGGTATACATGAGGTCTGGTCTGGACTGGGCTGGTAATAACCAATTTCACAGTCTTGGCATGCCTCTGATCCAGGGGCCCGGAAGGTCCCTGGTTCACATATCACTGAAATTTACAAACAAAATCTTGCATAGTACATTTGACTTCTTGTCTACACTGAAATATGACGTATTGTCACATCCAAAACAAAAAGGACATTAACTTCATCCTACTCTGTTTCAACAGTAAATAATACATAACTTGTTTCTTACCAATGCTACAATTAGTTGATGAAATGGATCCTGTGCCCATAGTTGTATTGCCACTAGGACATGGCTGACACTGTTCTATGTTTCCATCTGTATCCTTGAATGTACCAAGGTCACATAGTTCACAGGCATCCAATATGCTGTTGTACTGGCTCCTAGCTTTACATTCATCTGAAAAACAGTCAAAATTCAAAGAATCTGACTTTAACAGATTTAACAGCTTTACCATTTTCCTGAGGTTTATAAGTAGATTTTCAACTGCAACTGAAGATAATTCTGGTCATAGTTTTGCATCAAAGAGCGGTCAATTTAGATCAAAGATCAAATCTCACATTCTGTGTGGTCTAATTTGTGATCTATGGCATTCATAAAACACATAAAAACATGCAGTCTCGTCTTAATCTACGGCATCTACAAAAGCCAGTGGTAGTGAAAGATGTAGAGAGTTCTCAAAGTCATTATAATACAGGAAATGGAATAAATTTTATGCTTATAATATATTCTTTGATTCCATTTTACCATGCCTACATGTAATGAGATATGTTCTCTCCCCAAAATCAACTGATGACACCCGCTTCCTATGGAGCTTTTTTCTTGTCTTCACCTAACCATGTTGAAACTGGAAATAATCTTTTTTTTTCACTTCATAACTAATGTTAGCCTGCTTAACCCTTTCCCAAACGATAAAATTTAGACTGGTCCAAATTGAAAGAGTTTGCAGACGACAATTTTAAATTTGATGAAAATGACAGAAAGTTCTCCAAAAGGGTAGAAAACACTGTGGGAAAAGGAGAAATTGCTCGTTACGAGCAATTTCTCCTTTTCCCAGTGTTTTCAAAAGACTTGTACTGCAGACACGTGAAAACCAGGGCTTGTTTGGGAAAGGGTTAATCTTACCAAGTGACAAAATTTACTTTAGACTTGTCCATATTAAAATCATTTGCAGCTGAAAAACTAAATGTGGCTCAAATGATTAGACTTCTATCTGAAAGGGAAGAAAATATTGTTGGAAAAGGAGAAAATGCTGGAAAGCAGCATTTCCTCCTCTCCCTACAATATTTTCAAAAGTCCTCCACCTGAGAGTCATGAAATAATGGGACTGATTGGTAAAGCATTAAGCACCATATTAAGTCAGGACTATTTGCCAAGCAGAAATAAAATACCAAAACTATGAGATTTAATGTGCAATTCTAACCTTTGCAAAGTGACTCAGAATTGATGCCAGGTACCAGAGTTATTTTACCATCTGGGCACAGCAGACAGACTGTCTGACCACTCTCATTCTGGAAGGTGTTCACCGCACACTCTATACAGGTATTTGTGTCTACATCACGAAAGCTTCCTGGGTCACACACCACTGTCAATATAATAAAAAAAAAAACAATACTTGCTTCAGCCACACTTACAAAATTTAATCAGTGAGACAAGTTGTATATTTTCAAAAGTTCAGTTTAGTCTATTTCCATAGATTTCATTCTACCAATAATCTCTGTGAATGAAATATGTGATCCCAGGTACATTATTTCATTAATTTCTATGAAACTCTGCAATATAATGCTATAAACAAAATATAAATGCTAGCATATTTGTAGTGAAGAAATAAATGAGCCATGCTCTGTGAAAAGGAGGCTTAATGCATCTGCGAAAAGTATTGACCCGGGTCAGCCTGTGCAGTCTGCGCAGGCTGACCTGGGCCAAAACTTTTTGCTATTGGTCAATTTTCTGTATGCCCAAGGACCATTCTACCTCATGATTAAGTCAATTCTTGAAGAAAGTGGCTATCATGGATCCATGATCATGTGATGACTTGCATGGTATCATGCATCACGGAGATGCATTAAGCCCCTTTTTGCTAGAGCATGGCTCAAGTTTAGATTAATATGGTCCTGCACTTCTTGAAAAGTTATCGGGAAACATGGATGACAGACAGACAGATAGTGACAAATCACAAAAACTCGTCCCCTACAAAAAATGTTCAGATGAGCTAACACAGAAGTGTTTTCCACAGTAATGAAAACAATGATACAGTTCCTTACCAATGCTGCATTCCGATGGTGACATAGCACCCACATCAGCTGTTGTGTTAACAGTACATGCGGTGCAAGGCTCATTACCATGACTGGTTTTATAACTTCCAATAGGGCAATCAATACAGGCTCCATCCAATAGATACTTCCCAGGCACACAAAACACTAGTGGTTATAGGGAAACAAAAAACAGACTACAGTTATAGCTTAAAAATAGATTTTGATCAATTTTTGCTTTTGTCCTCAATAAAGTTTTTATGGAGGGTATACGTAAAGTAGTAATTATGAGCAAATTTTACACTACATGTGAAACATCAAGTTCTATTAACTCTTACATTACTGAACACAATTAAGATTTTTTGTAAACGACGTAGATAAGACTGCCTATTACAGACAGGGTGGATCAAGATCAACCTGCACAGAAAATACAGTCTCATCCTGTATTTACTTTGTCCATTATTTTGTGAAATCTGTTGGCAAACCCACCCATGATATTACAGTGTTGTGGTCTTTTTTTCCTAGACTTAACTCTTTACTAAACAACAAAATTTTAGACTGGTCCAAATTGAAAGCATTTGCAGACGACAAAATAAATGTGACTGAAAAATTGAAGTTTGTTTTAGGAAGGGAGGAAAACATTGTGGAAAAGGAGAAATTGCCAGTTACCAGCATTTTTTCCTTTTCTCACAATGTTTTCAAAAGCCTTCTTCCTCAGGGTCGTTAAAAGGGCGGGTTGTGTGGTAAAGAGTTAAAAAATGAATCTGATTTATTTAGTGCTCTAACTGTTAACCAAGCTCAATGACTGCTTCTTTGAAATCTCAAAATTAATCAAGATGTGGATACTCTAACAACTGGCATTGTAACCAGCAATTTCTCCATTTTCCACAATGTTTTGTACCCTATCAAAGAAAATTCCATTATTTGAGCCACCTTCAAATTGTCATCTGCAATGATTTCAATTTGGACTAGTCTAAAATTCTGTCGTGTGGTAAAGAGTTAATGCCTACATCCAACATGTTTTTTCTTCGTGCAGCACACTATTTTTCACTCTTTACCAAATGATAAAATTTTAGGACTGTAAAAATTGAAAGCATTTGCAGAGAACAAAATAAATGTGACTCAAAAATTGAAATTTCTTTCTGGTGGGGTAGAAAACATTGTGAGAAAAGGAGAAAATGCCGGTTACCAGCATTTTCTCCTTTTCCCACAATGTTTTCCAAAGCTTTCTTTCTCTTGGTCATTAAAACTTGGGATTGTATGATAAAGGATTAAAAACATCATGGCAAAAACAGAAATTAATGATAACAGGCCATATCTTCTTCTGCAACATTATCATATGCAATCAGCTACCTAACTTGATGATGTCAGACATCTCAATTTTACAAGAATTTTCATAGAGTAATCCGCAAATTATGAGGGTTATGAAGATGTGAATACAGCTTACATTCAGTACACTCTGCTTGACCTTCACCATCAGTAGTAAAACCATCAGGACAGTCCAGGCAGTCTGTATTACCAGAAACATTCTTGTATTGTCTTACAGGACAAAGCTCACATTCAGATCCAGCGGTGAAATAACTGCCAGGATCACAGAAAACTATACAAAATGAGAAAAACATAATCTAAGTATTCTGTGATTAGGTCAAATACTCTTCACTATAACTGTTTTCAAAGCATTTCTGAAATGACAAATTTTCCACAAGTCTATAATGAAAGCATTCAGAGAAAACAAATTTCATATTGCTAGAATCATGAGAGATGTAGCCAGCATTTTCTCTTTTTTCCACAACATTTTCAAAAAACATTTCCCTGGGGGTCATTTATAGAGGAGATTGTCTTGTAAAGGATTAAGCACTGTAGGCTTTACTGTTTAAAACAGATTTGTCTGACGAGTTCAAAGATTGTCAAACATATGGCATAGAGCTGGTTTACAGTTCTATCTATCTGTGAGTGTAACAAGAAGAAATATTTTCACTTACTGTCAAACAGAAATTTTGGCCAAAATCAGTAAAACTTTGACAATACCCTAAGTTTAAGAATTCTTACCTTCACACTGTGTTCTCTGGTCATTTGACCTTGTATTTATTGGGCAGTCAATGCACTCTCCAAATCCTGCAGCAAGTTTAAAAGTTCCGAGAGGACATGGTGCACATTCCCCGGTAGAGCTGCTGAGACCTGCTCCACAGTATACTGTAACATTCATAAAGTATTATACATTTTACTCTGAACAAGATGAAAAATTTTAGACTGGGTTGTAAAGAAAGCACTAGTAGACAATGAATCAAATGCAGCTTAAATTTCAGATATTGCCTTTAAACTGGTAGAAAAAAATTGTTGGAAAAGGAGAAAATGCCAGTTACTATCACTTTCTCATTTTCCCACAATGTTTTTTACAAGCCTTCTTCCTGGTTAGTAACTCTTTACCACACAATCCTGAGTTTTAAACAACCCTGAAGAAGAAGGCTTTTGAAAACATTGTGGGAAAAGAAGAAAATATTTGTAACCAGTATTTTCTTCTTTTCCCATAATGTTTTCAACTATCTCAAAGACAGATACTGTCATTTGTGTTCCAATTTACAAGTATTTGTCATTTGCAAATGCTTTCAATTTGGACTGGTCTAAAATTTTGTTGTGTGGTAAAGAGTTTCAACTCACACTTGTGTGATAAAGAGTTAAACATAGCTGTAAATGATTTTACATCTCACAATGATAACATCAATTAAATGCTGATTATTCATGTATGCAGTAAGTTGAATACATGTACTGGTATATCATTAATTAGAAGCACTTGATGGAAATACCTTGTGTTTAGCAAAAAAAAAATAGCAGCAGTTCTGATCAGCTGTAGGGGAAGGTAAACAATTTTTTTTTTTAATTTAAAGATTCACATTTAATCCTTTACCACATGATAAAATTTTAAACCTGTCCACACCCAGGCCATATGCAGATGCCAAATCACATGTAAATGCGGCTAAAATTTTGGAAGTAGTCATTGAAAGGGTAGAAAAGATTGTGGGAAAAGGAGAAAATGCTGATTACCAGCATTTTCTCTTTTTCTCACACTGTTTTCCAAACGCATTCTTTCTCATAGTCATTAAACGCCTGCACTGTGTGGTAAAAGGTTAATCAGTCTGTTAAACATCTGCAGAATTTAATAAAAGATAAAGTAAGTCCCTTATTTGCTTTGAGCTTTCAAATATGGATCTTACTTTTTCCTTATCAATTAACAGTGAGCTTGACCTGTGTCTTCACTCTTCACTAGGCAACAAAGTTTTAGACATGTCCAAACTGAAAACATTTGCAAACGACAAGTTAAACACGACTCAAAAACAGAGGTTTGCTCTCAAAGGGTTGGAGACAATTTGGTAAAAGGAGAAAATGGCAGTAGCCACTATTTCCTCCTTTTCCAACAAAGTTTCCAAAAGCCTTCTTCTTAAGGATCATCAAAAGTCAGGACTGTTTGGAACAGTGTTAACCACAAAATGAAGGTATGCATATACTCTACATGTGATTAAGCAGATGATTAGAGATATCGAAAGATATTGTTGTCACATGTTGAATACAAACAGACTGATGAAGGGCTATGACTAAACAAGAGAAGACACAGCAGAATTATAACAGTTATTGCACTGTAGGTCCAAGATCTGTTTAAATGTTTGATGCAGCTCATCTCAAATTCTGCTTGATGCGCTGAAACTTTTTTGAGCAATACAAACACAGGAACAGAAAAGAAAGTGACACTTACATGTGCATTGTTGTTCAGACACAGCACCAGTTGTGGTGGTATTTTTATCTTGTCCACATGACTTGCAGTCTGTCTGAAGAGGTAGGTCTTGGTATGTTCCTAGTGGACACTTTAAACAACTGTCTCCAGATATATATGTCCCAGCAGAGCAATCACCTAGCATAAAAACAGATACTTATTGCTCATACTCATGATGTGAAGTGATCCATGGCTTTTTGAACGACCAAAGATACTACTCTATGGTCTAATTAAAAGTTTTCCATAACAAAAATGACAAGTATGCATACTTTACATTAGCATAATGGGTTTGCATATTTTTTAAGAAGTAACAAAAAAAGTAAAATAAAAACATTGCTTATTTTTCAAGAAGTAACAAAAAAAGTAAAATAAAAACATTGCTTAATTCAAAATCTGTCATTCTCTATGCATATTAGCATGACAGGGTGTCTCCTACAGTAAGTCTCTACTGAAAGGCACTTCAAAATACGTGATAATATGGCATCTGTAAAATTGAAAGCATAGTTTCTTCTGAATTAGTTTTGAAAACAAGACCTTTTAACTCTTTACTACACAAGGAAAATATAGACTTGTCCAAACTGAAAGCATTTGCAGACAACAAATTCAATGTGGCTAAAATTATGAGACATGTCCCTGAAAGGGTATGTCCCTGAAAGAGTATGTCCCTGAAAGGGTAGAAAACAATGTGGGGAAAAAGAGAAAATGCTGGTTACCAGCATTTCCTCTTTTTCCCACAGTGCTTTCTACCCCATCAAAAAACAATTCCATCATTTGCCCATTATTTAAATTGTTGTCTGCAAAATGCTTTCAAGTTAAAACAATCTGAAATTTTGTTGTTTGGTGAAGAGTTAAACCTATGCTTGATTGATTGTACAGTGTTTAACACTGTTTTCAACACTATTTCAGTTATATCGCAGCAGCCATTGCACCTATCAATGCTTTCCTGGAGTTTCTTTTACCAGTACTCTGCACAATATTCTTTCCAAGCCACTGGCTGCTTTCCCACATAACCATTGTTGAAAGAATGGTCAGCGGTGAGAGAGGAATGAATCCTGTCGCAGAACTATCATCAATCCTTAACCTACTGTTCTCAAGTCCTGTACGCTGCTGATTGAGCAACAGGGCTTGGCTAAACCTATGCTTGAATAATTAGTATGTAGATTTCCATGAGGATTATTGAAATGATTACCATAGGTTGACTTTCGATCTAATTTTGGACAGATCAGTGGTATGTTAGTTACAAGCATTTTCTCCTTTTCCCACAATGTTTTCTTATCTAAAGGCATTTTCCTCAGGGTTTTTAAAAGTCAGGATTGTGCGGTAAAGGGTAAACCCTTTTAACTTTTAATGTCTCTGGCAGAGGTGGTATTTGAAAGCATTGTGGGAAAGGAGAAAATGGTGGTAACCAGCATTTTCTCTGTTTTCCACAATGTTTTCTATCCTATAGAATACAAAATGAATCATTTGGAACACATTTAATTTGTTGTCTGTAAATGCCTTCAATATGGACATGTCTAAGATTATGTTGTTTAGTAAAGAGTTAACCCTGTTGTTCCACAAGTGACAGTCTCTACGGCTTTTGAATAAGTTACAAAAGTAGTAAACATGAAGGAGTTCTTCCTATCTAAATCATCCTCATTTAGCAGAAATTAATCAAACATTTTCTTCTGAGGCAAGCTTTTTTCCCCAAAAAGATTATAACAACAGAATCATCAATTCTAACTTGTAAACTTTTCTTCTAATAGTGAATCAGATTTTTTTTTTCAGCAATCCAGCCATCATGATTTAAAAGAAAAGGTTATGATAGACAAAATTTTTAGATTTTCTTACGAATGGTGCAGTTCAGTTCTGATGTTGCTCCTGGCCCTTCTGTTGTGTACAATGTGGGGCAAGGCTGACATGTCCCAAACCTCTGATCACCAGTCTTGTACGTCTTCTGTGCACAAAGTTCACACTCACTTGTTGTTTCATTGAAATACTGGCCAGTACCACAAAGAACTGAAGAAACACATACACAGAACTTATTTAGATGACAAATCACTCCTTTTGCGAGAGACACCCCCTTCCCTCCCTTATAAATAAACTGACAATAGCAAAGAGGTTTTGGAAGTAAAAGTGAAATTTCTTAAAGTCATGCTATGGTCTTTTACCAGTCCCTAATCAAAGTCAGTCACAGGCAGTATTTCAAATTCATAGAAAATATTGCCACTGACTTTTTTCACAGACTTGCAACAAATCTGCAATATCATATCAAAAGTGGAAAAGAAGTTCTAAGGATAAAAAAAAAAAAATAATGATAATAATTACACATGTATGCCCATAATAACAAGCATTTATTGCATTGAACAAAAAAGCATGATCTTTAAGATCTTTAAGTTTGTATACATCTCAAGAAAAGTACATTTACAATTTCCTTTACATATTTATTCCTTTGTTCTGTTTTTTTTGTACCACTATTCAATTCTTAAGATAGTCACTTCCCACCCCCACTCAAATGTAGAGTATCCCAAATCATGAAAGCAAATGTTCATTGTTTGTAAAGATAATCAAATCAACTTTACCAAGACACAGAGATTTATCCTCTGTTCCTTGGCCTACTGTTCCAGTATTCTCATCACAGTCTAGACACTGGGTCTCAAGGGTGGGCATGTCTATAGGCTGGTATGTGTCAACTGGGCATTCTGCACACACAAGCTGGTTGATATACTCACCAGCATTACATACAGCTGAAAACAATACAGCAACTACAAATGAACCAAATCACATGGTATCGTAAGTTTTGAATAAGCAAGTATTGCTTCTACAATGTTTCAGATAAAGACACAGATAATTATAGGCAATAGAAAAGGCCTAGGACATTTTGGTCAGACTATTGAACAGAAAAAAAGTTGGACACCGTAAAGATCAAAGGCTAGTCTGCATGTTAAGTGCAAATAAATCTGAAAATGTTCACCCATACATGTACCTATGTTATACGCTGTCCTTAACACTAAGTATTCTGGAATCTTTTATATCTTAAGAAAATTTAAGTTAATTTCAAACATAATACAGTATTTGTGGACAGCGTAAATCAAAAATCAGATTGTGCAGTAGGTTCTTCATCTATGCTCTCTCTTCGGGTCAAGCCTCTACCACACAATCTTGGCTTTTAATGACCTTGAGAAAAAAGACTTGAAAACATTATAGGAAAAGGAGAAAATGCTGGTAACCAGCATTTTCTCCTTTTTCCATAATGTTTTCTACCCTATCAAAGATCTTTTCACCATTTGAGCCATGTCTAATTTGTCATCTGTAAGTGCACTGGGTTTGGTTAAGTCTGAAATTTTGACGTGTGGTACAGCATTAAAGCCATTTATAACTGAACTCTGGAATCATATACATACGGATGTTGCATTCACTTTCTGTCTTGGTTCTGTTACCATTTGTCGTGAACCCTACACGGTTACAGGAGATACAAGGACCAAATCTGATACTGGTAAGTGATACAGAATTATCTTTGTATGTTCCACGAGGACATGCAGTGCATTCTTCAAGGACAACCTCCTCCCCAGATGGACAATACCCTGATCAATCATAAAACACACAAGTTTCTTATGTCATCAGTGTGATTACCCTTTTTCTTTTTAAGCCAAATCTTTTTCCTTCCTTCTTCTAATTTTTTATAGAATGAATGTACTGATTCTGCATCTGCGTAATCTCTAAGGCAGTGTTATTGTCCTCACACTTATTCTGAGTAACCTGATAAGAATGCAACTAAATTTTGCTCTATCAGTTCCAAAATACCAAAACACAATCCAAAACTCATTAATAATCATTTAATAAAACAAAAACCCAAGAATCTATTGTAGTAAAACAAGGTTAAAAGCAGGACAGTTTAAAAATTTATTTGAATAATAATAGGACAAAGAAATTATTTATAATCAGTTCTACTGATACATCAAAATTCATAAAACATAACCAAAAGACTTCAATTACGCATTATGAATATGTTCAAAATATGCTTAGTTGCTGTTTCATCATGACTGATTTATTTCCCACTTTTTAAAAATAAAGCAGTGAAAAAGTTCTCATTGATTGTACAAGCACTCAGTTGACCTTTCTGCAAACGCCAGTTTGGCAGGCCCACCTTAGTAACGCGGTATTTCGGTTGTTATGCCTGACAAACACACCAGAAAATGGCGTCGAATACATAGAGAAAGAGAGATTATTTCAGTTTTATTCCAGCTTATGTTTCCCTATGATTAAAGTACCCAAAGCTTTTTTCCCAACTTTCTTTTCAGCCTGGACTAAATCGGCAAAGTAACAAAAAAAAAAAAATACTTTGAATAATGTCATATATATATGAGAAATCAAAAAATGAAAATAGCGCAGATATGTTCGTTATTCCATTTTTGGTCACAGCATTTAAACTAAAATACATTGTGAGTAGACTGTTGTTAGCATTATCCTTAACTTATAACAAGGGCATAGGTTTTTAAGACATTTTGTCAGTATATAAAATGTCCAAATGACAGTAAACAATATAAGAAAAGGACTTACAATTTCACCTTTTACCACACAATTCCAGTGCTTTAACGACCTTAAAGAGGGAAATTTTGAAAACTTTCACTTTTTCCTTACATGTTTTCTACCCTTTCAAAGACAAATCTCATCATTGGAGCTATGCTTAATATGTCGACAACAAAAGTTTTCATCTGGTAAAGATGTAATTGACACCTCTAACACATGTTTGAGCGAGAATCAGCAATTTTATTGTAAGTAATCAATCAGGTGATTTGCCGTATTTTTAACAGATATATGTTGTAAAAACTTTTTAATTGGTGGTACATGTATATTTGGTCATTTGGGTGATTGTAAGGATTATACTGATTTGGAATGAATGTGCATTTATCAGTCATGTGACAATCATTGAGAAACAATCATTCGAACCAGGCAAAAGTGACATTTACAGTCATATGCAATCAGGTTTATGATACAGGAATAAGATATGAATGCTCTCTAAAGTATTACAACAAGAACCATATAATGACCATCGCAAAGTCAACTTTTTTTTGAAACAGGGTGACAAGTGGCTGTCCATGAAATATACTTCTTCCCGTCGCTCGTTTCATATATAACGATTACGACTGTCTAGGAGTAATGGTTTGGAATTTGAAAGATGTACGTGCAGTTAGATTTCAATACAGGTAGTTAAACAAAACAGTTTGGCATAACCATTCTTTCTTTCCTGAAAGACTGGGAAAAAAAAAAAAACCTGCTTTTCTATCGTGTGGTAGAGTGGCTGGTTTTTCAGAATCCTGGTTAAATCTACTGGCGACATTTTACGTAGATCTAGGTTTTTGGAATGGATAAATTTACTTTTCCTTTCAAGGTATATAATGTAACAATTACCTTAACACATGATTCTTACGTGTAACTTTAGTCCATTTTGAAATAATTATTGTGTAATCCAGACTCAGAACTATGGTCTAAACAAAAAGAAAGCAGTAACACTGTCAATAGTAAAGTCTATCACTTTGTCTGACCCGTGTGTTTACATGTCATGCTACACTGAGTTTTGACTGGCTGATAGGACCTGTCAATCAAAATCGGGAGAAAGATCAGTTGCTGCTACACTGGTAACATTTTTTAAAGGTTTGTCTGTTCCAGCCAGTATTTCAGATTATTTTTTTTCATGTTATAAGGTTATTCAAATCTTGACCACACAATCCCAAGTTTTGATGACCCTGAGGAAAATTCCTTTTAAAAAAATTGCGGGAAAAGGAGAACATGCTGGCATTTTCTCCTTTTCCAACAATATTTTCCACCATTTCTAAGACAACAATAATCTTTTGGGCTACAGTAAATTTGTCATCTGCAAAATCTTCCAATTTCGCTAAGTCTAAATTTTTGTGGTTAGGTAAAGAGTTAAGGTGTTTTAGCAATAAGATGAGGATCAGAACTACAGAAGTAGCGGACCTATCTACATCTTCAGCTATGCTGTGAGATTTTTTTACCAAACTACTAGTGAAACTGGAATATCTGTATCTTTTATACAGGAACAGGATATTGTTTTACTTCCCATGGCTGAAACAGCTTACCCATATATAATAAATTACTGAATAATCAAAGGATCAAAATTACAGTTTACTTACGTTCACATTGCTGGGGGTCAGTAGAAGCCACCTGTCTAGTCCCTGTGTTATCATCACAAGGCTGGCATTCAGTTGTAGAATAAGGAATATCTATTGGCTGATAGGTGTCAAGTGGGCAGTCAGTACATTGGTCTGTATCCACAACTTGTCCCTCAGTGCATACAGCTGAAATTGTACCAGAGTTCAAGTTTATGTCATAAGCAATCTAAAAATAACCAGTATGGTGATGAGTTAATCTATTAACCCTTCAACCCTTTACCACACAATCCCTCGTTTAACAACCTTGACAGAGATGACATTCGAAAACATTGTGGGAAAAGAAGAAAATGCTGGTAACCAGCAATTTCTCCTATTCCCACAAAGTTTCCTACTCTTTGAAAGACAAATCCCATCATTTAAGCCATATTGCATTTGTATTCAGCAATTGCTTTGAACTAAGACAGAGTCTAAAATTCTGTTGTGTGGTAAAGAGTTAAGAGCTACAGTTGCCTTTGCTGCCAGGGTAGGTCAAGGTCAGTCTGCACAAATTGTGCACTGATCATCTGTGAACTACACTGTCTCCTTTGCAGCAACACTATATACAAAAGGAACCATGAAATTGCAATTATTTTGGTCTTATTTGTAGACAGACATAGTCTTGTAGATTTATTTGGTGCGGTTCAAGGGTTGACACACAAATACAACTTTTCTATGTCTCTGCATGAGATATATATTGTGGGAAAGTGAGCAATTTTTGTTCCAAGAAATAACTTGTTTTCCAAAACCATAGTTTCCATACAATGATACAAAAAGCAACAACACTTTCCTCTCTACTTAATGCCACTTGCTTTTTCATGTCTAAAAAATTCCAAGTTTACTACATTTCTTTTTGTACTATTAAAGGTGCATTATCAAATTCAGTGTCAGATAATAGAAATAAAAACACTTCTTTATTTCATTCTGACAGAATGACCTAAGCCTCAGCATTTCTAAACAGTTTTCCAACCAATGATGAACCTGTCTTGATAAAAACCTACAGATTGAGCAGGCAGCAACTGTTTCACTGGCTTCACCATCTGTTGTAAAATCATCTGTACAAGATAGACATCCACCGAATCTGTTGAATCCAACATTGTCCTTATAGAAACCTCTGGGACAAGGTGTACACTCTGGATAGGACTCATAGCCAGCTTCACAGAATGCTGTAGATAAAAGTACAGAAACCTCATGTCCAAATGCACATGATGATATTATGTGTGTTGTTTCTTCTTGTTAACCCTTAACCTGCTAAATGAATTATATGAAACTTTCAAGGTGATAGTAAAAAGCCAAAAATTATTTCTTTAAAGTTATTTTTTGGTGAAAGTATCTCCTAATCTGACAGCATAGATCCAAGATCAGACTGCACATTCTGAGCATTCTAATCTGGATCTGCACTGTCTGCAAAAGGCCCTTGAGTCATGCTCAGCAGCACAAGGGTTAAAATATGCAGCTAAATGACCATAAACTTCAAAAACATTTTCATGGAAATATACCATCAAATTTACTTGAATATGTAAACATTTGAATGGATTAAATCAATATTTCATCTGAGATGCTGTCAGACTATTTGATCTTGTACTTCCTCAACAACAAATTCTTTCCAATCAAGTTGACAAAGTTAATTTGACTAACTGTTAATGTAATTGGTTAAATTGGTCTTTTTTATAATGCAGATAACTGGTTACCAATAAGTCTATTTACTACATTTTCTAGACTTTATCCCCATATTACAAATCTCTTTTTTTATTTTTTGCTTTTTACCTCAGAAGATGGTATCTAGTTTTTTCCTTTTCCATGGAAGCAGTGTTATATATGAAACTAATTTGAAAATGAGACGGCAGCCTACCAATACACTCTGTGGAGCCTGTGGCGTTGGTACCAGAGCCTTGCGGACAAGGTGTACAACTATCTGACAGCTTGGGTGTTGACAATGGCTGAATGTAGTCTATAGGGCAATCTTCACACACATACACGCCATCAACTTCAAGGATTTCTTGTCCAAGCAAACATGCGGCTGAAATAATATTTACCATTACTATAAACACTAGTAAAACCCGACCAGTGAAAGACATGTTCATTGATGAAGAAACTACTAACTATTGTAGTTTCAGGCTGTTTTTGAAAGCATGTTCATCTCTATGGCTCAAGTATTTCAGTGGAATTCATTAACACTTTACCAAACAGTCCCATGTTTTAATGACACTGATGTCCTTTTGTGGAAAAGGAGAAAATGCTGTCAAGTAGCATTTTCTCCTTTCCCCACAATGTCTTCTACCTTCCAAAGACATAGGCCATCACTTAAATCATATCTGCTGTCTGCATATGCTTTCAGTTTGGTCCAGTTTCAAATTTTTTTGCCTAGTAAAGAATTAAGAGACTTAGAGCAAATTAGCTGGTTTTGTGGATACTTCAGATTCAGATAAAAATTTACACTGTCCAGCATTTTTTTTTTTTTTTCAGTATTCTAACTTTACAATATTTGAGTCTATATAAGTAGTTGAAATTGCTCAGTTAAATTATTGAGCAGTTCAAGGGTACATAGACCTGTCTGTATTGAAACAAGAGCACTGGATGTGGGTGCCAACACTTGGCTGCTTTTTCAGTGAATATTCTAAGTCAAGGCTGCTTTTTCAGTGAATATTCTATGTCAAAAAAGGGGTATAACTGTGTCAAACATATCTTAAAATATCGTTACCTGCCATTCTAGTATGGGATAATTTTTTGATAGTTAACAGCTATTCCAAGTTTGAAGTAAACATCAAAAATAGAAGTATGCTGGTAAACAACATTTTCTCCTTTTCCCACAATGTTTTCTACCCATCAAAGACCATCATTTGAGATACATTCAATATGTCCTCTGTATTTGCTTTCAATTATGCCATGTCCAAAATTTTGTCAATGGGTAAAGAGTTGAGATTTTTTCGAAAGCAACCCAGCTAAAAATTGCAACGATCGAATATATAAAAGAAATCTTTAACTCACGGTATACACAATTACTGATGGAGGTTGAGCCAGTGGTATCAGTAGTTTTACCATCTTCACACTTTGTACAATTATCAAACTGGTTCACAGGGTCATTATCCTTGTAATAACCACGGAGACAAGGGACACAACTGCCTGCCTCATCAAATTCAAATCCTGCAGCGCATACTCCTAAAGTAAAAAATACACAAGTAACCATGAAGATCATCAAAGGTTTATACTGAGAGAAACTACTTCATTTGTTGCTTAACATTTAATCCTTTACCACACAATACTTAGTTTTTACGTCCCTGAGGAAGAAGCCTTTTGAAAAATGCAGGTAATCAGCATTTTCTCCTTTTCCCACAATTTTTTCCACCCATTCAAAGACAAAGTCCATCATCTGTGCCACAATCAAATTGTCGTCTGCAAATGCTTTCAATTTGGACAAGTCTTAGATTTTGTTGAGTAGTAAAGAGTTAATACTTTTCTACTTATATCTTGAGTCCTTACCGGATAGCAGCATTTTAGCCTTACACAAATCTGAAGCATTTGCAGACCACAAATTATAAGTGTCTCAAATGATGGTATTTGTCTTTCAACTCTTTCCCAAACAAGCCCTGGTTTTCACGTGTCTGCAGTACAAGTCTTTTGAAAACACTGTGGGAAAAGGAGAAATTGCTCGTAACAAGCAATTTCTCCTTTTCCCACAGTGTTTTCTACCCTTTTTGACAACTCTCTGCCATTTTCATCAAATTTAAAATTGTCTTCTGCAAGCTCTTTCAATTTGGACAAATCCAAAATTTGTCATTTGGGAAAGGGTTAAAGGGTTAAAAACACTCTGGAAAAGAGAGAAAATGCATTTTCTCCTTTTCCCATAATGTTTTCAACAGCCTCCAACTTCAGGGTCATAAAAACCTGGTAAATGTTAAAGGGCTTTTCCAACACTGTTTTCAGAAGCCCTCTCTGTCAGCTGTTGAAACGTAAAATTGTTTGGTAAAGCAACAATGAGATTGTGTGGTAAAGAGTTCAAGCATATCCTTCAGTCTTCACCAGAGAATAAAATTTTTGACTTGGGAATGTGTCATAAACTTTAAAATGTCTTTCCCACAATGTTTCAAAAGTCTTCTCCATCAGTCAGTAAAACTTGAGATTGTTTGGTAAACCCTTACAGCAACTGCATCAATGCTTTACCAGACAACAAAATTTTAGAACTGAAATAGAAAACATTTGCAGTGCAACAAATTATATGTAGCTCAAATGTTGTGATTTGTGTTTGAAAGTGCAGAAAATACTTTGGGAAAAGGAGAAAATGCTGGTTATCAGCATTTTCTCTTTTTTCTAAGTTGTTTTCAAAGGCCTTGTCCTTCATAGTGGTAAAAATTTGGGATTGTCTGGTAAATGGTAAAATTGCTATTTTCTGTATCATTGCTGTACTTACTTTCACAAGCCGCTCTATCTGCAGTTCCAGTTTCCCTTGTCCCTGTATTCGCAGGACAGGACTGACAGACAACATTGGTGTTAGGGATGCTGAAGGGCTGGTAAGTGTTAAGAGGACATTCCTCACATTGGCTGGCCACTGAACAACCATCACATCCTTCAGGGCAGGAGCAGTTCACCACTTGACCAGGATCACATTTTACTGAAAAGTGAACAGGAAAATCAGGTCTTACAGAGAGGCCAGTCAATAGTTTCAGACATTCTGTTCAAGGTTTTATCTGTCAACAGAGAATTAACTCATTACCTCATGAAACAAATTTCAAGCAGAGAACTTTGAAAACATCCTTGTAAATTATGAATAAACAACTTAAGTAATTATTTAATACAAGCTTAAAAATGAATGGAAAGAAATGAAAAAGCACATTGGTAAAAGGAGAAATTGCTTGGTACATGTACAGCAAAATTTCCTTTTGCCGCTACTGCAATATCATCTGTATGAAATAATCAGTTAACAAGAAAGAAATGTTTGCATTCCAAGGCAATGTCTTCGGCGAAAGTTTTGCCTCTGTTGCGAGGTACATGGATAAGCAAGGGCAGTCAATAAACAAAGTTGAGACTCAATCTGCTAAACAAAGAAGTACAGTATACTTCAAACAAACAAATTAAATGCAAGTTGCAACATAACAACAGTTTCAGTTTTCAGCATAAACATATTATCTAAAAAGGCTAAAGTAAGTTGAATGTGTCTGATTTTTTAATAATATTGCAGATCCATATACCAGTATTTTGTATAAAACTAATTCTGATGTCTGTTGTAAAGATCAGGATCAGCAAATGAGTTGTAAGGTCTACTGTAAAATCTCTAAAAATTGTGCAGCAGTGTAGAACAAACATCATACTGCATTGTCTGATCCTGATCTATACTGTTTGAAAAAGGGCATTATGTGGCCCATAGCAAATGTTATGTTCTAAGAGGCAGTACTTACAGATATTACAGAATGAAGAGTCGGTTGCTCCTTGTTGATTGGTTGTGAAATCATCATTTGGGCATGGTGCACAGTCAGCAAACACATCATTTACATTGTCCTTGTAAAACCCTCTACTACAGGATATACATGCAGACCCTGAGCTTGATAGCTCAAATCCTTCTCTGCAATACTCTGTACAAAACAAAGAATACAGCTTTTTTTTTAACACTTTACGCAAAAATCCTGAAGAAGGAGGCTTTTGAGAAATTGTGAAAAAAAAAGAGAAAATGCTAGCAACTAGCAATTTCTTTTACCCCAATCCTATTTTCTACCTTATCAAGGACTAATCCTATCATATTAGCCACACCTGTCTTCAATAAATACTTTCAGGACAGAGCAGTCTAAATTTTTCTTTCGAGGTAAAAAGTTAATACAGTCAATAAAATCATCTCAATGTACAAAAGAAATCGAATGTTATTTCATGCTTTTCAGTAGTTCACCAGGAAATAAAAGTGGAATATCGTTTCACCATTTCGACCAGTGGATTTACTGTTAGATAAACTGGTACGAAAATACCGAGGGCTTCCCTGTACTTTGCAAGTCCCAACAAAAGAGGGGTTAGAAGTATGAAACAAATAAAATGTTTCTTTTTTTTTTATGAGAGACCAAAATTTATTTCATCTTGTGAACATCATACAGTTAATTTTCGCTTGTGGCTGTACCACTTGAGAAAATATTACTAATGATGTTCACTCATTCCATTTGACAAAAACAAATGTCCTCCATATCATTGTGAAAATATGACTATTTAACTCTTTACCACATGAAAAAATTTTAGACTGGTCCAAATTGAAAGCCCTTGCAGATGACAGACTAGATGTGCCTCAAATGATTGAATTTGTTTCTGAAAGGTTAGAAAACATTGTGGGAAAAGGAGAAAATGCTGGTTAAAAGCATTTTCTCCTTTTCCCACAATGTTTTCAAAAGGCTTCTTTCTCAGGGTCGTTAAAAGTTGGGATTGTGTGGTAAAGGGTTAATCTATGTTGATTATAGACATTTTGCAAGCACGATTTAAAGTTGTCCCTTGTAAATTTGTGTAGGGAAACAATGAGGTAAACTAGAAATAAATAGAACATACAGCAGAAATACCGGCAAGTACAGGAAGACAGGCAATCTTTCCCAAAACTTAAATAATTTTGGAAATAATTATTTCAAAATATCTTACACTTTTGATTCTACATAAGCATTACCTGCACACGTTAGCCTGCTCACTGTCCCTGTTTGTGCTGTTCCAACACCGGCAGCACCTGGAATGGTGGTATCATATACATCACTACACGGAACACACTGTGTAGTGGACTGTACATCCGAGATCTCTTGGAAAGTGTGGAGTGGACAGTCAACACAAGTAAGGGCTGATCCACAAGTTTCAATACAAGGTGGGTTGTCACAGCTACTGCAGCCTATATATTGTCCTGCACCACAGATAGCTGTAAGAAATAATAACAGAATATCAAAATATTGGTATTTTGTTTACAATTCTCAATGTGCATTTCATCACTACCTGTGCTTTTAGTGTAATAAACCCATTATCAATTTTCTTATTCAACGCATGTTTGAGATAAACACAACATGACATCTTTCCTTTCATTCAAATGTTTTTTCCTTGTCATAAAGCAGTTCCCAATAGGTCCATCATAAATATGCAGAGTAAAGGGTTAACAAAAAATACTGAAAAATTCATGTCATCTGGACTTTATACGTCAGTGTTCTTTTCTGTTAGCTTTTCATTTGCAATTTCTATCCTCTAAATGTTGTCCTAGAATATTTCATAAGGAAGTGAAATGCCAACATCTTCATGAAAGCTTTGCCACACTGTACATGTAGCTAATCTCTTCAATTTGCAATATCAAACTAAACCTTAAACATAAACTGCAAAAAGAGAAAAAAATGGTCTCAACATAGATATATCATACTGACAGAAAAGAAATAAAAGCGCAAACTCAATACTCACGGATGTTGCAAAAACTTTCATCTGTTGCACCAACAGTGTCTGTTTTGTAGTTTTCTGGGCAAGAAGTACAACTTCCAAATCTGTCCTCAGCCGTCTTGTAGGTTCCAACTGGACACAGCTGACATATGTTGTTACTATTCAGCTCATAGCCAGCTTCATTACAGAACCCTTTTTGTGTTTTGGAGAAAATGTAGAAAAGGTATGTAAACATTACTTTACATCATACTTATTTGGTGTCAGTACTGAAGATTAACCCTTAGTGCACTGAATAAACCTAACAGACATTTTCAGTCAAGAAATAAGACCCAAATGATCACAATTTCAAGGTAGCAGTTGCCTAGAGTGTTTCTGTAAAGCAGACAGTGTAGATCAAAGATCAGGCTGCACATTTTGTGCAGCCTGATCTTAATCTATACTGGCTGCAAAGGAAACTGTGATTGTGAAAAGCTCTTTAAGGGTTAACATGATTAAATCAATGTTTGTAATTTTCAGTTTCAATGATTGTATCATTAATATCCAAAAGCTGCTTACACCACTTTCAGACTTATGAATAGAACAATTTAGCTTGTACAGGTTGCTCTTTCCATGGTTCAATATCTCTCACAAAGACAATTCTTTCATCTTCCATCGAATCAAAATCATGATATTGGTATCCATAAAGCGGCCATAATTTACACAGATGTTTCTAAAATAGTCTGCTTCAAATCTGCTTATGGATATAATTAAATAAATAGTTTTTTGATGTAACTATACCTTCACACTGATCCTTAGATATGGAAGCATTTTCTCGTGTACCATAGTTGATACTAGAAGCTGTGAAAAAGTCCTCACAGCGCTCACACTCTGTATTTGAAGTTGGGCGGGTGACCGATGAGAAAGTGTCAAGGTCACATGGTATACAGGTCAAACGGCTGTTACATACATCTAAACAAGGAGGTTCAGTGCATTCTGCACATCCTATGTAGTACCCTGCATCACACTTCGCTGAAATAATAAATTGGTTAATTAAAATCCTCGCGAAAGCACCATCTGATGTCCATGTGGCTAAAAGTCATTCAGAGCATTATAATAAATGGAGAAATTGATCCAACCATTCAATCTTTCAATCTGTCATGGGCTTTTCCAGACTGTGCTCACAAATTACATGCTACAAATGTACCAAATACTGTATATCCCCACTTCAGTCATATTGACTGTCTGAAAACTATATCAACCTGAAAAACTTGTATTTAAACAAAGGAGAACTTACGTATGGTACAAAATGCACTGCCTGGTGCCCCAGGAATATCTGTGTAGTCATATGGTGCTGTGCATGGTAAACATGACCCAAACTTATCTGTAGTACTGTTCTTATAAAACCCTCTTTCACATGATGTGCATTCACCCTGATCATCTAACTCTGAACCATCTGGACATAGCTCTGAAACATGAAAAAGCGGTTGAGAATGATGAACAGGTAGACTGGCAAAACCCTCATATGAAAGATTCTGAGCTCTGACTCAAGTCCCATGTTACTCAGAGATATTCAACATCATTGACATGTGCCTGGGGGGTTGTATACATGGATCCATGGAAATCGATATTTGACCAATCAGATCATCGCATTTATTTGGCCAGATGTGCAGCCTTGCTGTCTGCTATTTCGGTTCACAAACAAGCAACTGCTAATGTTGGAGAAGTGCGATACCATGTGTGTTTACAAGGCTTAAATTTTAGGAAAAAGTTTAAAAGATGTGCTTTGCGATCTTGTACTGCTTACGTGAGATATACAAAGAGATTATAAGTTTGGATTATGATTATTACTGAAAATGGGACATCAGGAAAGAGTTTCGATCAATGCTGTATTACACAATGTATTAATTAATGTTAGTTTTTTTTTTTTTCCTCTGAAACTCTCCGAAAAAAACTTAAACTGTTTTACAGTGGAAAACAAAGGTAAAACATGAAATACTAATAAAAAGAAAGTATGTTCACTCAAATAGCTAATCTTGTTTAATAACATCTGCCCATCCAAATCGGGCCACGTGTCATCAATGTTTCAGTTTGACGTTAACACTAACCCTTGGTGCGTGAAGAATGCTGAATGTGTAGATACAGATCAGAGTGCAAAAAATCCAGTTTATTCTTGGATTCAAACCATCTGCTACTTAAATTAAGTACATCTACGTGTATTCTTTACTGAAGGTACATGTAGATTTCAATTATGAAACAGACCAATTTCTGTTTTGTACAGTTTTGGAAGTTCAGCTCAAAAGGCAACTTATGTTAATCAAATCAGCTTTTGACTTAGCCATATTTAGGTGGATTAGCACATCTGTCAATTCAAAGGGTATGTCGGTAAACTGTTAACTGATTAGATGTGTGTTTGATTGCCGCTGTAATCCACTCAACCACCCGTTGTCTTCAGTATATCATAAGATAAAACAAACTACCGCCAATGATATTAAGAAGTTTGTTAATTGACAGCACACTTTACACTTTTTAAAATCATCAGGCAACGATTTTCCCTTAACTTGATATTTAAACATTTCTCAGACTTCCACCTCTCTGTTGAATGAGACAATCTATAAATATTTCAAAATGTGTGTAATTTATGATCGAATACAATGTTGAGACAACCTAACAAGCTTTACAAAAATATTAATCATCTTTAATTCTATTATTTTTAAGCAAAACTGAGGATTATGAGGTGTTTCATTCTTTCTCGCAGAAGTTCAAAACTTTGCTGGCACATGTATTACATTGTCTGTAGCCCCTGAAATTCACACTTTTTGTACAAATCCTTGTTCAAGTAAATAAGTTCAAGTATTCATATATTTCTTGCCGAGAATCCATCATCGGCAGAAACATATGAAAAGGAATATTTTTCTGGAATTTAGTTGAAAGAAACAGTCATGACAGCACGATTTAAGTAGCCTTTCTGCTATACTGTATATGTATTTACTGCGTTTGTTTGTGAGCCCTTAACGATGGTAACCAAGGAAGTTGGTTTATCTCATCGCCAAGGATCCATGTATTCACGAACCATTATCAATTCAGATTTCACTCTAAGATATAAGACTTTGAATCTGATTGTCCGTGACAGAATGTCTAACCCAATCAGATGGCTAGTCTTGATTTAGAATTACACTGATGTGTAAAATCTCTAGTGGTGTACCTCAAGACAGAATGTTAAGACTAATCTTAGATCTGCCCAATATCTTTAAAAGATATTCTTAAAAGCACAGCCTTTATCATTGGTCTTTTTCACTGACCCGTTATGCCTATTGTTCATTTAGCTGCAAGCTACTATAATTTACTCCTTTCACCATAATGTTTTCAAGAAGAGCAAGATAAGAGAAAAAAGCTGTCTGCTGGTAACCATCCTTTTCTCCTTTTTCATCAGGTAAAAAGTCAAGTATAACCTTACTCAGACAGTCCTCTATAGAATCTGATCCTGTAGATATTGTTCCTTCGTCACTGTCACATGACGAACACTTGGTGTTTTCTGTGGGCTCGCTGTTAGGCTGATAGGTGTCAAGGTCACATTCTTGGCAGGACAACCCTTGTATACAGGTCTCATTACAAGGAGGCTCAGTACACCCAGAACATCCTATGTAGGTACCTGCTGGACATATTGCTGAAAAAAAAAAAAAATAAAGAAGTATGTATTGTTGTTCAAAGCTTTTTATGATACTCTCTCAT
The DNA here is from genome assembly GCA_945859785.2 of Tridacna gigas. Lineage (NCBI taxonomy): Eukaryota > Metazoa > Mollusca > Bivalvia > Cardiida > Cardiidae > Tridacna > Tridacna gigas. The sequence continues at coordinate 29,525,928 of OX244030.2, forward strand.
ATCAACCAATTTTTTATAAAATACATGTTACTCCTTTGCCATGAACTGATTATAAACTGATTGTGTAAAACTTCGAAAGAAACATTGTTTTTGTTTTTGTACAGCACATATCATGTCTGAGAAGAAGTAAGCCTGGAAGAGAGGGTGGGGGTGTGGGGAATAGAAAGAGAGAAACAGAAAGAATGATAAAAAAAAAAAGAAACAAGTAAGGAAGAATGGCATGGAGTTAAAGAGAGCACTCATCACTGTATATAGATACTGAATAAGTTGATTTGTGATCACAATACAAGTAGTTCACTGTCAGAACAGTCTGCACTGAGAAACTAAGAAAAAGGACTTCAAGTAAAAGGAAGAAAAAAGTCTTTTGTCAAAAGTCAGAAAAAGTAACAACCAACATACGAATATAGCACAAGTCTAATGTGGTGGCCCCTTCTTCATTTGTGGTGAAATCAGCTGGACATGGTACACACTGGTCAAATCTACTTGTCACATTTCCATTATCTTTATATTTGCCACGCCCACATGGCACACATATGCCATTTTCATTTAACTCCCTGCCAGGGTCACATATTTCTGGAAAACAAAAGAATGCGTGACATGACAAAAAGTCATCAAGGTAAGAAGCAAATAGTGAAGAACTTTCAATTAAACAGTGCTTCAAGCTCTGCAGTAGTCAAGCTAATCATGTGAGCTCTAACTTTTTCTTTAACTCTTTACCAAACAACAAAATTTTAGACTACTCCATATTGAAAGTAGTTGCAGGCGACAAAATAAATGTCACTCAAAAATTGAAATTTGTTTTAGAAAGGGTAAAAAACATTGTGGGAAAAGGAGAAAATGCCGGTTACCAGCATTTTCTCCATTTCCCACAGTGTTTTCAAAAGGCATCTTTCTCAGGGGCATTAAAAGTCAGGATTGTGTGGTAAAGAGTTAACATACCTAAATTAGATGAGCTCCTAGAGACTTTTTTATCCAAACACATATCATTTGATGGAGGTTCGATAAAAACTGCAGTCTGTTAAGCCTTGACAAAACTTTTCATTAAAATAACTGATGTAGTTTTAGACCTCATGCAATCTGTTTTTCAACCCAAGGCATGATTTTCAAAAAACATCCTAGGAAACCTTTGTGACTCTTGATAAAAACTGTTACCTCCAGAATCTTAACAAGCCAATGCATGGGTGGTAATCAAGGGAACTAGATCCAAAAAGAGTAAAAAATTCCACTGACTCTTTTTGCAGCTAGTTCCTCTGATTACCACGCATGCAATGGTTGACACATGAATACTTTGGCTAAAACTCCTTCTATACAATAAGATCTTGGAGATCTTTGACTGAAAACAAGCCAAGATCTGGCAAAAGGAGGTTTAATGCATCTCTGTGATGCATTATACTAAGCAAGTCATTATCCTCTTATGGATCCATAAAATCCATTATGTATTATAGCCCACTAAATCATGATGGACACAGGTCCTTGGAAGTGCAGAAAATTTACCAAAATCAAAATTTTGTTTTGAGCCAGGTCAACCTACACTGACTGTGCAAGCTGACTTGAGTTGATAGCTTTTGCAGATGCATTAAACCACCTTTCACTGAGCATGGCTCAAATGTGTATTCACTCTATTTAGCTCTCGATTAGTTAACTCTTTACCACACAATCCCAACTTTTAACGACCCTGAGGAAGAAACCTTTTGAAAACATTGTGGGAAAAGGAGAAAATGCTGGTCACATTTAAATTGTCCTCTCCAAGTCCTCTCACCTTGGACTGGTCTAGCTTTTCCTTGTGTGGTAAAGAGTTAACCTATTTGGAAAACACAGGCTATGTCACTAATTTTTCCTGACAGAATACATGAAGACCAGGCTGCACAAACATGCATTACAATATTGAGTTGTCACCACCCAATAGTTCATAAGGCATTCAATATAGGCTTGAAATTGAAATAGTTGAGGTATTTTTCTCTGCATGAGTGAATCCACTTAGCTGATTATTTTACACTCATCCATATTCAAAGCTGTTGCAGACATTTAAATTTCATTTGATGAAACCTGACTCTAAAAGGGTGGAAAACATTGCTGGTTATCAGCATTTTCTCCTTTTCCCACAATGTTTTCAAAAGACTTCTTCCAAATGGTTCTTAAAACTTGGGATTGTGTGGTGAAGGGTCAAGTATAACCTTACTCAGACAGTCCTCTAAAGAATCCGATCCTGTAGATATTGTTCCTTCATCACTGTCACATGACAAACACTTGGTGTTTTCTGTGGGCTCGTTGTTAGGTTGATAGGTGTCAAGGTCACATTCTTGGCAGGACAACCCTTGTATACATGTTTCAATACATGGGGGCTCAATGCACCCAGAACATCCTACGTAGGTACCTGCTGGACAAATTGCTAAAAGAAAAAAGGAATAAATATATATGAGCCATTATCAGTTTAGTTTAAACATATTTTGTTGCCATCTTTATATACCGGTAAATCATACAATATACAAATATTACATGAAAAGAAATGCAGGTCAGACAAAATAGTCTGGCCACAAGTCCTTGCAACTTAGATCCAGCCAATATCAACATTCAATAATTTTGTTACAGTGTATTATTGTTTTAGTTTATCAATAAATGATGCAACTAGAATTATCGCAAAGCAGACAAACAGACCCAACCGGCACCTTGTCACTGAAGCAGCAAATTCAGAGAACAGAAATTATTTTCAAAACAAAGTTCATCTGTGGCCTTGGCCTTTGACCATGTGACACAAAAACAATACGGCACCTCCTTGGGTCATGAGCAACACCTGTAAAAAGTTTCAGGGACCTGGGACAAACAGCTATTGAGTAAGAGCAATGAAATGATTTTCAAAAAAAGTACACCTGTGACCTTGACCTTTGACCAAAATGACCCAAAACCAATAGGGTACCTCCTTGGGACATGAGCAACACTTCTGTAAAAGTTCAGAGTCCTAGGTCACATGGCTTTTGAGTTAGGGCACTGAAACAAGTTTCAAACAAAGTTCACCTGTTACCTTGACCTTTGACCCATGGGACCCAAAAACAATGGGGAACCTCTTTGGGTCATGAGCAACACTTGTATAAGGTTTCAAGGTCCTAGATCAAATGGCTTTTGAGTTAGAGCATGGAAATGATTTTCAAACAAAGTGCACCTATGACCTTGACCTTTGACCCATGTGACCCAAAAATAAAAGGGCACCTCCTTGGGTCATGAGCAACACTTGTTAAAAGTTTCAGGGTCCTAGATCAAATGGCTTTTGAGATAGAGCACAGAAACGATTTTCAAACAACATTCACCTGTGACCTTGACCTTTGACCAATGTGATCCAAAAATCAAATGGAAACAAGCATTTTCTCCTTTTCCCACAATGTTTTCTAACTTTTGCTAGAAAAATCCAGTCATTCAAACCTAATTTAATTTGTTGTCTGTCAATACTTTCAATTTAGACCAGTCTTAAATTTTGTCATTTAGTAAATGGTTAATAAAAAAAATAGAGCAATATATCTGTAGACCTGTATGCCAAAATGTCGATAAAAAATCCTACATACGTATATAGCACAAGTCAAAAGCAGTAGCTCCCTCTTCGTTTGTGGTAAAATTGGCAGGACATGGTACACACTGGGAAAATTTACTTGTCACATTGCTGTTATCTTTATATTGACCACGCTCACATGGCACACATATACCATTTTCATTGAACTCCTTGCCAGCTTCACATATATCTATAATGAAGGAGTAAAAAGATAGTATTTGACAATGAAACTATACTTATCACCTTTTTAAAAATATACCCTTTGATTGCTGAATGAAGAGAGTCAGCTGTTTTTTGTTGGACTAGATGAAAAGGCCTACAAAATTTCAAGACTTCTTGGTAAGACTCTCTCACAATTTATTCAATGGTGCAACAAGAGATAAGACTTAATATTCTCGGCACTCTGATCTTATTCTAAACTGTTCTTAAATACAGCTTGAGATCTTTCATCAGTGCCAGGAATTAAACTGGTTCTAAACAAAAAATGCTTATAAAAATGGCTGAAATTAGATAAGAGGCATTCCTGTAACTATATCAGTAAAGCAGCTCAGATGAAGTTTTGCTCTAAGCAGTACACACTCAAGATGCCATCAGTCAAAGAAAAAAGTTACTGACATTTTAAAAATAAGCAATCAAAACATAACCATACAAAAAACATCTTTCATAGCCTCAGGTAGATAGAATTTGAAAACCTTGTATGAAAGGAAGAATTTGGTTGATACAAGCCTTTTTTTCCCTTTCCTCACAATGTTTGCCATATCATAATACACAGGCTATTTCCCTTTTGAGTCTCATTTATGCCACTTAATTGTTCTATTAATTGGTAGGTCTAGGAATAGCCTCCTCTGTGACCGGTAAGTCTATAACAGTTTATACTTGCCTTCACAAAGCAGGGATGAATTTGCTCCTGTCTGCCTTGTGGCCTTGTCTGCACCACATGACTTACAATCAAACTGTAACAACTCATCTTGGTATGTATCATAAGGACAAGCCTTACACATCAGACTTGTTCTATCCCAGTATTCACCAAGGTCACAGAACTCTATCAAAAATAAAGTATTGAATATAAAGACTTTGTTCTTCATCGTATGCACCCTCTGACTTATTTAACATTTAAACTGCAAAAAACAAGAGCACAACATGCGGATGCCAATGCTCAACTGCATATGCTTGATTTTCAATGAAAACCTTCAGTCAAAAAGGGACATAGCTCTGTCAAAAATACTTTGATGGTTACTCACCCTTGTTGTAAAGGTTCCTCTTTTGATAGTTAACAACTTGTCCAGGTTTGAAGCAAATATCTTCCATAATAACAGACATTATAAAATGTCAAAGTTTTCCTACAACAACGCAAACTATGATGCCGCCAGGTCTTCGACAATACCTCTATGTTTTCTTTGAAAAAATTCGAGTTAAAAATTAAATGAAAATTTCCAAAAAAAAGTAAATATTAAAGATTAAGATTTTATTTTAAAGTTCTTCATGCAGGAAAAATTAATTGTATTGGACAGTGTAGATCAAAGATCAGATTGCACATTCTGCGCACGTAGCACTTAATCTACCATACCTGCAAAAGTGCTTTTAGTCCCACTTAGCAGCCGATGGGTTAACTCTTTACTAAATGACAAAATTTTAGCTTAGACCAAATTGAAAGCATTTGCAGACAACATATTAAATATTGATCAGATGGCAAGACTGTCTGTGATAGAATAGAAGACATTGTGGGAAAAGGAGAAAATGCTGGTTGCCAACATTTTCTCCTTTTCTCACAATGTTTTCATAAGGTTTTTTTTCCCCAGGGTCGTTAAAACTACGATTAGTGTAGCAAAGGGTTAAAAACAGGAGTGTTACTGTTAACGATTATACCTCCCCTGTACCATGGCTCATAATTTGAATGAGTTCAACAGATAGAGTGTTAGAAGTACATGTATTTGAATGTAGCACTTAACTATTTACCACATAATCAGGAGTTTTAATGACCCTGGTTCAAAACACTTTTGAAAACATCGTGGGAAAAGGAGAAAATGGTGGTAACCAGCACTTTCCCCTTTTTTTACGATGCTTTCTACCCTTTCACAAAGGAAAACTCTCCTTCAGTTTACGTTTAATTTGTTGTCTGCATATGCTTTCAATTTTGACCAGTATAAAATTTTGCTGTGTGGTAAAGAGTTAATTGAGGATGAATCATTTCTGTTGAAATTCTGAGGGCCTCAAGTCTACACTCATTGCTCTAAACAGATCATGAAATAGTATCTGGCTGTTGATTTCTTGGGCTGTACATTTCCATCCACTTTTGGGTATACAAACAAACTTAGATTTGTATTGTGTAAAATATATTGTGCTCTTTATTTGTTTAGAATAAACCAGAACTAGAAAAAAAAAAGTAGTAAAAGCAGGGCCGAAACAGTTCGTATTTCTTGTTATTATCCAAAACTCATTTAAAACTGCTCATACATCCAAGGACAAGTACAGGCACAAATTGGGTGATCTAGCCTTCGGACAAACGTAAGTGCAAGGTTTTCCCCGTTTAGAAACAGAGCAGCAGCAGTTCTAATTGCTCATGTCAGCAACTAGAACTGCTGCTTCACTATCTTCTAAAAACTAGAAAAACTGTGACTGAAACTTCACAGTAGTTACCCATAACACAATCAGCTGCTTTCACAGACATGTTGGTATATGTGGTGATGTTGTCTGGACAATTCTGACAGCTTTCATGAAGTGCTTTATTCCTGTAAGTCCCACGCAGACATATGCTACAGGAGCCATCTTCTTCAAGCTGGGTCCCTGATTCACAGTTATCTGAAATATTCAATGTATGGTTTAAGTGAAGGGATTTTAGATTCCAAGGAAAATCACACTGATACCACAATCATGAAAGCAACCTTTTTTTTTGTTTTTTCTCTTTTACTATTTTTTTTGTGTCTTTGCTCTGAGAGGATATGCTTCAGAGCTGTGAAACTGAATGCAAGATGTCACATAATATCTTAAGAAAGTTCTATATCTGAATCAATTATGTATTCGGGAAAAGCATATTGCACTTCTACTTTGATTATTATGTTCAAACTGCATGATATAAGATAACAGAAAACAATTTACATTATTAAACATATTACCCATTTCCAACAATATTTGGGTTGAAGCCAGACTAATCTAGTAATGTGCTCCTAGTTTATTCACTAGTGTTATGCACAACATTTTTTCCCAAGCTTTCTTACTTCAACAAAGTCATAACAAATTCATTATGTGATATTTAACTCTCTACAAAATGACCTAATTTTAGACTAAACCAACCTAGAGGAATTTGCTGACAACAAACTAAATGAGACACAAACTGAGGAATTTCTCTTTGAAAGAGTAAAAAAAAAATTGGAAAAGGAGAAAATATTGGTTATCACCATTTGCTCCTTTTCCAACAATGTTTTTTAAACACCTTTTCCCACAGGGTTGTTAATACATGGGATTATTAACTCTTTAACATCAATTCCGACTTTTAACAACTCTGAGAAAGAAGCCTTTTGAAAACATTGTGGGAAAAGGAGAAAATGCTGGTGCCCTTCCTAAAACAAACTTCAATTTTTCCGTAACATTTATTTTGTCATCTGCAAATGCTTTCAATTTGGAGGAGTCTAAAATTTTGTCATTTGGTAAAGGGTTAATCCCTAACCAGATGATATATATGCCTAATTGACAGCATTTTCAGGCAACAAAATAAATGCTGCTGACATAATGGGATATCTATTAGAAAGTAGTAAACAGTGTGGGAAATGTAGGAAATGCTGGTTTACTCTTGTCCCCATTTTCACGTTTTCAAAAGTCTTCCTCCTCGTAGTCATCAAGATAAGGGATTGTTTGTTAAAACATTGGATTGCTAATGCATAACCAGATGATTTATATTAAGGCATGCCTAACTGAAAGCATTTTCAGACAACAAAATAAATGCTGCTCACATAATGGAATATCTATCATAAAGTAGTAAACAGTGTGGGAAATGTAGAAAATGGTGGTTTTCTCTGTTTCCCACAATATTTTCAAAAATCTTCCTCCTCCACGTCATCAAAATATGAGATTGTTTGGTACAGGGTCAAATTTCCTTCTATAATACAATATGAATTACAGTTTCAAGTCCTAAATCTAGTACGAAAACAAATGAGTTATGCTCTGTGAAAAGGGTGTTCAATACATCTGCAAAAAGTATCAACCCGTGTAGGCCTGCACAGTCCACACAAGCTAACATGGGTTGAAACTTGTTCAGTATTTGTAAATTTCCTAGGTTTCAACGGAACCATTCTACCTCATGATCCAGTTGGTTGTTAGAGAAAATGGATTTTATGGATCTATGATTCTGTGATAACTTGTTTGGTATAAAGTATCATAGATACACATTAAGCCCCTTTTCACAGAGCATGAATCAAATGATATTGCATCATATAAATATACCGTAACATTTGTCCACAGTCGTAATGGCATTTGTTTTGGTCCGTTTATCATCTGGGCATTGTTTACATGAACTTTGACCTCTCTCATCCTGATAGGTGTGTAAGGGACATTCACTACAGCCTGCTGGTGACTTGTTATTGTCATAGAAATATCCAACACTACAAATTTCTGTTACAATAAAAATTTAAAGGTGTCATCTTTATCATAAAAAAAGAAGAAAAAAAAAAAATCAGTAATCAAATCAACTAGTCTAATCCTTGAATAAGTTATTGCTAAACAAATAGACTTTTAAGTGTATTCAAGAAATTTTCTTTTCATTTAGTACTGTTTGTGAAGTGTTCTAGTGTTCTAGAAAAACACATAGAAAGCACACATGTATGATAAAAAAATTGATGATCTTTGGGATAAGAATATATTTTGTAGGAAACATTTAGAAGGCTTTTAAACAAAGATTAAAAATTTTGGTAGGACAATTGAGATAATTTCTAGTCATTAGTATCTCTATTTGAAGATTTTCTACTTTCTGTTATCAGTTATACCTTTCCATAACTTCCTCACTTTAATTTCACGAGATTAAAGATTTTAACCCTTTACCACAAAAATCGTGAGTATTCATACCATGAGGAAGAAGCCTCCAGAAAACATTGTGGGAAAAGGAGATAATGCTGGTAACCAGCATTTTATCCTTTTCCCACGTTTTCTACTGTATCAAAAGCAAAATCCAACATTTAAGCCATATTCCATTGTCATTTACAAATGCTTTGAATTTGTACAAGTCTACATTTTTGTTGTGTGGTAAAGGGTTGTACAGGTACTGACTTGGGGCTTTAGCTGAAAGCTTCACTTACCCACACACAGGTCCTCTGATGGGGTTCTAATATTTACTGTAGTAAAGTTTGTTGGACATGACTTGCATGAGAACTGACCAGTTTCATTTTGGTACTGACCAATCTCACACATCTGGCAGGAGGAGGATAAACTGTTGTAATACATTCCCTGTCCACACAGAACTGAAAACATGAAATTAGTATGATAAGACTCACCTATCATGGACTATAATATAGAACATAAATACAAAAGTTAATACAGAAAAATAAGATAAATCAATACTGACAGCAACTGCATTTTCTCTTCCAAGTGAACATGTCAATTCTATTTATGTGCCTGTCCAGGGGAGAAATCTGAGAGAATTCCAGTCAAGAAAAAAGGGACACAAACCTTGCTATTTCATGTCTGCTTTCCCCAGAATATTTCAACATTGTGAACAGTGTAGACTGATGATCAGATTGCATATTTTGTGCAGTATTATTGGTGATCTACAGTGTTCTAGACTTAATTCTTTTAACTCTGCAGGATGACAGAAATTAAGACAAGTCCAATTTGAAAGTATTTGCAGAAGACAAATTTAATATGGCTCAAACAATGGTATATGTTTCTCAAAGGTTAGAAACATTGTGGGAAAAGGAAAATGCTGGTTACCAGCATTTTTTCATTTTCCCATAATGTTTTCAAAAGGTTTTTTTTTTCCTCAGGATTGTTATAACATGGGATTGTGTGGTAAAGAATAAAAAACTAAGGCAAAAAGAAAGAATAATTACCACACTTGTTGTCAACCAGGTTTTTTCCACGTGGGCATTCTGTCTGGATGTCGACTGAGACTGCTCCCTCAACAAGCACGGCTCCACCAGTATCCTGCAAATGAACAAGTTAATTTTATTAACTCTTTCCTGAATGACAAATTCAGATTTCTGTCCGTATTACAAGCATTCACAGCAAAAATTTCATTTGTATTCTTATGATGGAATATATTCTTGAAAAGGTGGAAAAAATTGTGATAAAAGAAAATGCTAGTTATCAGCATTTTTCCTATTTCTCAAAATTTATTCAAAAGCTATCTCTCTCATGGGATTGTTCAGTAAAGGGTTAAACACACATTCCACAATACACCGAATTTCATTTGGAAAGTTACAGGTATTTCACCTTCAAAGATTCTTGTTTTAGAATTCCTTTATCTCTTGTATTCTATTTTTCTGTAGGTGACAGCTTTTGAAAACATTATGGGCAATTAAAAGAAGAAAAATGATGGTAATCTCCATTTTGCACAACATCTACAATTACAAAGACGTATTCCATCATTTGTATCACATTTGTCTTCTGCAAGTGCTATTGATATAGACAGTAGTAAAATTTTGATGTTTGTTGTAAAGGTTAATAGGATACAGTGGAGTGCCTGGTGTAAGACCCTTTAATACAATTAGCAAATTTCTTGATCAGACAGATAACCCTCAATAAAATAATCTGTTTCAATGAACCTGAGGAAAAGGACTTTTGAAGGCACAGGAAAACAAGGAAATACAGGTAGCCAGCACTTTCTCCTTTCCAAACAAGGTTTTCAACCCTTTGAAAAGTCAAATTCAATCATTTAGGCCACATTTACATTAAAGTCTCAAAATATTTCAAATCTGGACAAGTCTAAAATCTTGTCAGCTCCAGATAAAGTTGTACAGCAAATTAGCAAAAATACTTGTGAAACTCATGACTCAGGGTATCCATGATCAGAAATAGGAATACAAGACTTAAACTATTCTTACGCTGACATCAAAGTCCATGTCGCTATAAATACTCCTCAAAAACACTTCTTTGATGGAATAGCTCTTGGATTCTGTGTGATATGTAAATGGCCCCCTACAATGACAAATGTGTTAGCCCTCTTTTAAATGACCCCGATAATAAATAATCTATAAAATATTGAAAATAAAATTGCAACAACTTGCAAATCTGAACATGTTAACACATTACATAAAAAATGACATTTTTTCAACCTGCACAATATTCAACTTTTGAAATCATTGTCCAAAACGAAACAATTGCTTGTTAAAATCAGTTGCTCGTTTATCCATCATCAAAACAACCAAACCATTTGGTTCAGCCAATCAGAGGTTGTGTTAACTTCAAATGTTGCAAATCCTGGATAAAAAGACATAGAATGTTCTTAAGAATGGTTGGTGAACACAGACCCTGGTCTCAAGTCCTGTTTGCTCGACAGCATTGTTGGGACTCTGCAACCGTAGCAGAGAAGACTTGAAAACATTGTAGGAAATAGAGAAAATGCTGGTAACCAGCATATGTCTACATATGCTGTCAATATGAACAAGTGAACAATTTTGTCATTTGGTAAAAATTTTATCATAATGCTCTTCTTTGAGAATATTGCTTCTCTCTCCATAGTGTTTAGCAAGACAAAAAACCAATTAAAAAAAAAAACATAAAATGACACAAACAATGAACGAAAAGTGAAGATATATCAATTAATCAATATCCAACTCACTGTAAAGTGTACATATCCAACATTATATTGATCTGATCTGATTGGTCGGGATCACATTCTGAGGTCACTACAAGGTTGTCACAATCTGAGCTAGTTCTACATAACGTTGGCCACTTGTCTACCAGTGGGGTCATATCACTGACATCTCCAACAAATACTGCTAGTACTCTTGACTCCATGTCATTCTGTAGACTTGATGTACAGGAGGTGTTAAATCTATACCCAAGTTTGACCATGACATGTTGTATATAATCATCAGCATCACCTCAATTGAAATAACGAAATGTGGGAATAGTGAAGTAACAGGGATTTTGTTTTGGTGAAACAAAAAGTTTGTAGTAAAATAATGAACTCTTTAATTCTTTACCAAATGACAAAATTTTATACAAGTCCAAATTCAAGGCATTTGCACACGACAAAATAAGTGTGGCTCAAAAATTGATATTTGTTTTTTTAAGGGTAGAAAACATTGTGGGAAAAGGAGAAAATGCTGGTTACCAGCATTTTCTCCGTTTCCCACAGTGTTTTCAAAAGCCTTCCTCCCCAGGATCGTTAAAACTTTGGATTGTGTGGCAAAGGGTTAACCCTTAGGCTGCTGAGCATGACTGAAGAGTCTTTTGCGGACAGTATAGATCAAGATCAGACTGCACAGAACGTACAATCTGATCTTGGATCTACACTGTCCAATAAGGGAATATAATTCCAAGAACAAATAACTTTGAAATAGCAACATTTGGATTATTACTATTGACTGGAAAGTTCCATTTATCTAGCAGGTTAAGGGTTAATCAAAAAGTTCTCATTACAGCCAAAAATACATTCTGTATTCCCTAATTAGCATTATGTATGTTCACAACAGGAGTTCTTATCTATAGTTGAAAATGATTCTAGGTACATCAAGAAAAGAATTAATATCTAACTTTTTCTTGTCTTATTGTTTTTCCTTGCAATGAATAATTAACAGGAGCCATCCAACCAAAAAAGAGATACTAGTATATTTGATATTATCTTATTTATACGTAGTACATTTGGATGTCATAACATTACTTTAGCATTTCAAAAAAAGAAAAAATCAACCTCTGTCAACATCCTGATGAAGGTGTAAGCTGAAACGTCGATAAAGCATATTTCAATGAAACTTATACATGTTGTTATATATTTATTTCCATTCACTTAGGATTCTTAGAAATAGAAGAACTGATCACAACCAAACAATGAGGGGAAGCAAGGCTGGTAGAGAGAAAGAGGAAGAGAAAGAGTAGGAAATAACAGGGAAAGACAAAGATAAATGCACAGAAAAAAGAAACTGATACTGAGTGACAAGAAAGGCAGAGAAAAGGAGTAGGAGATTTCACAGAAAAAATCAGTTTTTAAATATCAAATAATTGCTTCAAGATAAAATGACACAATTCTACATGTTACAAACCTTTGAAGTAGAGCGTTATGTTCTGTTACAGAACATTGTAAAAGATGTCAAGGCAATTTCATTTACCTAGTTCGGAACACAGGGGCAGGACCTTGATTGTAGCTGGATCCCTGAAGTCCCATACTCCAAGTGGACCACATGGTATATAGTTGGGTACCGGGGCTGACAGGATGTATCCTGGGGGACAAGCAAGGCCACAAATACTGTCTACATTATTGCATACACTGATGGAAGCATCTGTCAGGGCACCATTGGCTGGGCATTCTTCCTGCCCTGGTAACACAAAGATAGAGTATTTGTGTGGCTTCAGTTTATTGCATTTCCTCTGAAGGTTTTACAGCAGATGTAAACAAGTATTGAAATCCTTGTAGTAAATGGAAGAATTGCTCGTTTCCATTTGTCAAAATATTTAACCATGTCTTAATCTAAACTGTACTTTCTAAAATGTTATCTGTCTTTTTCTCCAACAAATTCAACCAAATCACAACCATGTTAATTAATTCATGAAAGGTAAAAACAGCACCTAAAACAAAGTAATGAGGTAGTCTTTTTTTCTTTACATTCTATCAGTTTAAATCTGAAAAAACTGATTAACAGTGGCAGATGGTCATTATGAAAACCATCAATACCCCATGTACCCAATATATTTTTACAGGAGTATAGAAACCTTTGCTGAACAATTCAAAGTGAGACCACTTATTGATGTAAAAAAAGGTACTCCACAATTATAGGACTGAATCTGTCTAAACCTAAATTTGTACAATCTTCTCTTTTCTTTCCTTACTATCATAATTTGTAATGTTAATCCTTTATCACAAAATTCCAAGTTTCAATGACCTTGAGAAGGAAGTCTTTGGAATCATTGTGAGAAAAGGAGAAAATGCTGGTGAACAGTATTTTCTCCTCTTTCCACAATGTTTTCTACCTTTTCAAAGACACATTTCAGTTTTTCAGTCAAATCTGGTTTGTCACCTATAAATACTCTGAATCTGGATGTGGCTAAAATTTTGCTTTTGGTAAAGAGTTAAAAATTATCTCAGGAAACAATGAAAATAAAAAGCTCAATACAAAGTAATCATACGTTTAATTGTAACATCAAATCTGCAGACTGCAGTATTATTTTGGTCATCCATGCCAACAACAACACTTGGATAGTATCCCCATGAATACACATCATCTGGAAAACAAAACCTGACATTATTTCTAGAATCATAATATCAATTTACTCTAAGTTTTACCATACAAAATTTAAAGAAAATGTTATCAAAGGCAGATCATAATTATATCTCTTACAATTTGTGAATGCGTGCCTAAATTCCCATCATTGTATCATTTATCATGAGGTCAAAGAACAAATGTGCCATGCTCTGTGAAAAGAGGATCTAGTGTATCTGCAAAAAGTATCGACCCAGGTGAGCCTGCAGTCTGTGCAGGTTGACCTGGGTCGAAACTGTTCTGCCATTGGTCAATTTTCTGCATGTCAAAGGACCAGCTTACCTCACGGTTCAGTTGTTTATTCGACAAACTGGACTCATAGTTATATAATGACTTGCTTGGTATAATGCATCATGGAAAAACCAGAGCAGGACTCAACTTTGGGTGCATATCAAGAACACATGTGAATAGGTAATATTATCAAATACTGATCCCTCAAGTAGACACATTTTGATGCATTTTCATATACAGACTTTCATACTCAGTTTTGCATTTAACCCTTTACCACACGATCCCAAGCACTGACCACCTTGAGGAAGAGGGCTTTTGAAAACATTATTGGAAAAGGAGAAATGCTGGTAACAAGCATTTTCTCTTTTTGTGTTCCTCAATGTTTTCCACCCTTTCAGATGTAATTTCCTCTAAACATTTGATTTGTTGTCTGCAAATGCTCTGGATTCGGGCAAGTGCAAAATTTTGTGGTTCCGTAAAGAGCTCAGACAGTAACTCATGCAAAGTTTTTGTTTTTGTATCGCTTCAGAAAGAGGGAGTTTATCAATTTGAAAGTGTCAAAAATTCCTTGCAATGTGTTCAAAGAAAAGGCTGTTGAACTTAAATGAGAGTAATCATTAGAGAAATGGGCAATACCGTAGCATACAATAGGTCAAAATTACCTGTAGGCAAAGTGGCTAGCTGTATTTCTGCATCCAGACCAAACACTGCCTTTTCCCTTACAGCAGGAATGAATGTTGATACATTCATTCCCACAGTGATAAAATCTGTTATATCACATTGCAACTCTGGAGCTAAACGGTCAACTAAAATGTAAAATATAAATTTCATGATTTATGCGAAAGAACAGGACAATTCAAAAACAAGAACACTGCATGCGGATGCCAACACATGGCTGCAGTTGCTTTTAGAAATAGATTGGTTTCCTGAGAAAATGCTGTCAAAAAACAGAACGTCAGTTCATTTGTATCATTTTCTGTTTTTTCCTCTGCAAATGAGTCTGATTTAGAATAGTCTAAATTTTGTCATTTGGAAAAAAATTGTCTTTGTACATAATATGCTAGTTACCTTCAGTTCCAGGACAGTGCAAGAGAGAAGTGCCTTGCTCACAAGGCCTTTCTTTCAGCTTGCTTGGAATTCGGCGAGTTACATCTTTCTGAAGTCTGTATCCCCACCAGCCTTGAATGAGCCTTCCATGCTCCGATATTCTAAATGTTATATCAATATAGGCCTGGTCTATATGGCTCTCTTCCAATTTGGAATCAAACACTTGCAACTGGGTAATTTCTCCTCTCAAGTTTGTCCTACCTATGTAGTTCTGCACACTGTAAGTAACAAAAGATGATATCCATGTTTTAACAACCTTAAGAAAGGAGGCTTTTGAAAACATTGTGGGAAAAGGTGAAAATGCTAGTAACCAGCATTTTCTCCTATTCCCACAATGTTTTCTACACTTTGAAACAAATTTTTTGTTTAGAGTTACATTTGATATGTGGTCTGCAAATGCTTTCAATTCTGACAAGGCTAAAATTTTGTCCTCTGGTAAAAAGGTAATCTCTATTAGAAAAGCAGCCACTAGATGTGGTACATAGGAGATTAAAAGATCTATTGTGATCAACAGCTTAACTCTTTACCTGACAACAAAATATGAGACTGGTCTAAATTGTAAGCATTTGCTGACAACAAATTGAATTTTAGACAAAATATGAAATTTGACTCTGACAGGGTAGAAAACATGGTGGGAAAAGGAGAAAATGCTGGTTACCAGCATTTTCTTCTTTTTCCACTATGTTTTCGCTATGTTTTCAAGAGACTTTTCTCTCAGGGTCCTTAAAACTTGGGACTGTGTGGGAAAGAGTAACTACCTGTGAATATAAAGCTAAAAGCAATCATTTTAGAGGAGAAACATTTTAAAACTTAATTTTGGACAATCTCATTACAAGCTACTTCTTCTTCTTTTTCTCTAACTTTTCAAAAGATGTCTGCTGTAACACCAAAAATTGTCAAAAAGTCTTTTGAGAACATTGTAAGAAAAGGAGAAAATACCAGTCACCAGCATTTCTTTTGCTCCCTTTCCCACAATGTTTTCTACCCTTTCATGAGTAAATTCCACCAGTCAGTTCAGTCACATTCGACTGTCTGCAAAAGTCTAAAATCTTGTCTTCTGGTAAAGAATTGAATAGATCTAAGTCTTTTTACTTACATCAATGAGTGGTCAGGTAAAAAGGCTGCCTCCAACACTGCATCTGTTTTAGCTGTGTCTGCTTTAATCACAAGCACTCTGTCCTCCAAGGTCAAAGCAAACATGTGCCACTTATTGTCAGTCAATGGCCATATATTTCCTGTGGAAAATACTGTCTCTTCTGTGTCCAGACCAGACCTCTGCCATTCCACATAGTTTGAGTAGACTGTCAGACTGCCATAGAAAGTGCCATTCAACCATTCTCTGAAATTATGCAAAATAGGAATAATGATGTTTGTTATATGGCGTTTGAAAACAAATTAAAAATTCAAGAATTCTCCAAATGAATGACATGTTATGAAAAACTCTCTACATCTAGACTACCAAAAACTACTTTTATTCTTTTCTATAGATGAGTACAGTCAGAAACAAACCAAAAAATGAATACCAACCAATAAGTTAGCCACAAAAAAATCTAGGTGGACCAAAACAGGACAGCAGAATGTGATAAAGGAAAGACGCATGATACAATCTTAACCTTTTACCACATTATCCCAAGTTTTAGCAACCCTAGGAAAATGCCTTTTGAAAACAACGACGCAAAAGTAGCAAAATGCTGGTAACCAGCATTTTCTCCTTTTCCCACAATGTTTTTTGTTATCCTTCCAAAGGCCAATTTCTATTTTCCAGAGGTATTTTGTAGTCTGCAAAAGCTTTCAATTCTGCCAAGTCTGAAGTTTTGGCATTTGTTAAAGGGTTAAATAGAAAATCAAAGAGATTGAGGCTGCTTTTTGTGTATTGTTAGACTGATATAAACTACCATATTTATGGAAAACTGAGACTAAAACTAAATGCAGTTAATTTCATCCTAGAATCTTAGGTTTTTCTTATTAAATACAATACTAAGAAAAAAAAAAACAACTTACAAGTGGATCTGTATAAGCCTGTTATCACCAGACAGACTACTGCCTCTAACCCAGAAGAAAATTGACAATATTGTTGAATTGATGATGTACTTCTGTTCTAACTGGGCTGCTGGTTTGTCCTCCTCTATGCCATGGAA
The DNA here is from genome assembly GCA_945859785.2 of Tridacna gigas. Lineage (NCBI taxonomy): Eukaryota > Metazoa > Mollusca > Bivalvia > Cardiida > Cardiidae > Tridacna > Tridacna gigas. Next base: position 29,543,348 of record OX244030.2, read on the forward strand.
AACTATATCATAGTCTGTAAAACTTGCTGTAAAATATACAACAATATAACTGTATCAGAATCAATGGCTTGAAAAAAGAAAAATTTGTATTTCAAGAAGTCCATAACAGTAAAACAGATGGAAAAAAAATAATACTTCATTAACTACAAAGATTTCTATAATGAGACGAACATCTTATTCCTATTTTAACCCTTTACCATACCATGATTTTGTTTTAACAAACATGAGAAAAAGGGCTTTTGAAAACATTTTAGGGAAAGGTAAAAATGCTGGTCAATTGGTACAGGGTTACTCTTTCCACACCAAATATGTAAGCTTGACCAAACATTTTTTATCCAACAGGCTTGACTAAAAAAGGGACCGGCAAAGATCCAACATCAGACTGCACATTTTGTGCAGTCTGATCTTGATCTTTGCTGTCTGCAAAAGCCTTTGGTTTTTCCTATTATATTGTAAGGCTGAATGCAAATCTGGTGCTTTTCATAGCAAAAAAAGCTTTAATCATTTACCAGACTGGATACCCTATATCATAAAAGGGTTCTGTGTGGCTTGTGAAGTGTATGACTCATGACATAGAGGCCCCAAGTTTGAGCCTTGATGGATCCACTGGATTTTTCATGGGAGTATCCTTGGGCAAGACACTTCAGAGCCCTAGCCTAGTACTGGTGAAACCCAGGCAATATATAAATATATGAGCTGTTGCCATGATATGAGTGAAATAATGTTGTAAGTGTTGTAAAACACTATTATTCAGTCAGTCAGTCACTGCATCATACAATTGAAACTGGACAAGTGACACAATGGAGAAACATTTAACCCTTTAACAAACAATCATGAGATTTAACAACACTAAGGAAGATAGCATTTTAAAACATTGAGGGGTAATGGAGAAAATGCTGGTATCCAGTTTTCATTCCTTTTCCCAAAATATTTTCTGATCTGTCAAAGACAAGTCTGGTTATTTGAACTATGTTTAATTTCTTGTCTGCCATTGCTTTCAATTTGGATAAGTCTGTCATTTTGCACATTGTTAAATGACATGTAAATATTTACTCAAAGAAGTTAAAACACCATGATAAAAAGTACAATGACTTGTAACCAGCAATTGCTCTTTTTCCACCAAGCTTTGTCTCCTGACAGGCTAATAATGCAGAAAAATGAAAATGTTCACCTATAAACACATCACTATATGCAAAAGGTGTCTGCTATTTTTGCAGCAGACCACTTTTGAAAGCATTACGTAATAGAATATTTTTTTAGAACAAACAAAATGCTCCCTTTGCTAAAAATGTTTTATGTGTATTTATATGTAAACTTTAACTCTTTACCGAACAACAAAACTTTAGACTCATCCAAATCAAAAGCATTTACAGATGACAAAATTAATGTGATTAAATTTTTAAAAGATTGAAATTTGTTTTGGGATGGGTAGAAACATTGTGGGGTGGGAAAAGGACAAAATGCTGGTTACCAGCATTTTCTCCTTTTTCCACAATGTTTTAAAAAGGATGCTTTCTCAGGGTCATGAAAATCCATGATTGTTTTGTAAAGGATTGTGTGTTGATTATCCTTATTCAGCACAAATGTTTTTTAAAGCTGCCTGCCATAGGATAATATGCTTCAGAAGGTAAACAATTCAAACTACTACCATACAGACTTACCTTTGCATTCATCATTAACGTATGGCTCTCCCTGTGAGCAGATGCACGAATAACCTAAATCCCCCTTCAAACATAATGCGCTGTGGACACACGAACATGGATTTGTTTCAGTCTCACAGTTATCTCCATGGTAACCTGAAATAGTTATATCTTTCCTTTTGTGTCTTTTCTAAAAAATTTGCTTTTAAAAATCAGTTCCATTTTATCACAAGCCAACATATTGCATTTATCAGTACAGGCTAATACAGGTACATGTGTGTCTATTTTTTGTATCTACTATAGTTAGATAAAGCCTAGAAATGACATTTTGTGGTAAAATTTGAAACATGTAGAGTTATAAATCAAATGAAACCGCATAGAGTGAGGATGAGCAGCTTATTAACCCTTTATCATGCAATCCTGAATTTTAACAACCTTGAGGAAAATGGCTTTTGAAAACATTATGGGAAAAAGAGAAAATTAATGCTGGTTACCAGCATTTTCTCCTTTTCCCATAATGTTTTCTACCCTCCAAAGGCAAATTTCAGTTTTTGAGTCACATTTTATTTGTTGTCTGCAAATGCTTTAAGTTTGGACTATTCTGAAATTTTATCATTTTGGTAAAGAGTTAATTGATATTGGACTAACATCAACAATCACTGCTGTGAAATACCATAAATATGTTTTGTTTCTTAATCCAATCTCCAGTATTTGTTAACATCTTTGAATGTGCATGTTTTTCACATTCCAGTAAAGTCCCAATCATTTGAATAGTTTAGAATTTACCACATGTGTAAAAAGAATCATAAAATAAAGTTCATGTACCTGGCATACATTCACACATGTATCCTGACAGCCCTTGTTGACATGTGCCACCATTTTGACATACTGGTTTACCATCCACATCTTTACAGAAATCAGTCAACAGTTCACAAGATTTTCCTGTGTTTCCTGTGAAAAGAATACATAATACTGATGAAAATTTGACAGCCAATTCCAGTATATACCAAGGACACCACATGCAGGGGTCAAAGCTACCCAGCAGTTTCTTTTTCAGGAAAAATTTTAAGCTCCCCATGCAGTTTCTATAATAATGGAAATTGGAAATTCCATGTCGAAAAAGGGGTGTAACTGTCTCAAAAATATTCTGAAGATAGCCTGTCTATTTGGTATTGGTTCCCTGTTTTACAGCCAACATCAAGCCAAAATTTGAAGTAGATATCTTCCGTAATCACATAAATATGAGAAAATGTCAGAATTTTTGCCCGAAGATGACACAGACAACAGGGCCATGAAAATCTTTTGAGGTGTTTGTCAAATACAGCCAAGCTAAAAAGTTGTGCAAAAAGCCTATAAATTTTAGGGTAGGATATTATATCACAAGCTACACATTAGTAAAGGCAAGCTTATGCTTAACTGAATGAATAGAAAATTGTGAAGTAGATCTAGAATAACATGCCACTGATCTTACAAAATACTTCATTATCTAATAGACCCCAAAAAGTATCAACCTAGTTTTTTTCTTGTATATTATCATCAGATTTCCCTCATAATTATCAGAATACCAGATCAATGCAGTAATACATGTAAATCTTACTTTCATCTATGCACTTGCAAACAGAGGTCATATTTGCTACTTCACAATCACCCAGGCCCTCTTTACATGGATCTACTACAGTACAAATGTCTGGCAGAGCATCACAGGTTCTACCTTCTGTTCCTTCTGGACACCTGTAAAATCATTTGACATTGTAGTAGATAAAGCATCTTACTATTTTACCAAACAATCCCATGTTGTAACAACCCTGAGGCAGAGGGCTTTTAAAAACATGGTGATAAAAAGAAAAAAATGTTTGAAACCAGTATTTTTTTCCTTTTCCCACAATATTCTCAGCTCTTCCTAAGACAAAGTCAATCGCTGGAATCATATCTAATATGTCTTCTGCAAATTGCACAGTTTAGACAGTTTAAAATTTTATTATTTGGTAAAGAGTTGACATGCTTGGTTTAGCTGAATGAAGGACTGAAGACTGAGGACTGAATCTGATATTTTATTGAAACACCTAAATAGAATGTTTTGTAAAGTAAACACAATGCTTCTTTTCTATACAACAAAGATCAGAACAAACAGATTGGTAAGAACTTAATGTCTTGAAATTATTAGAACTAATTTGATAAATGAAAAGAAACAAGGGGCTTTCATAAAAAATCTTGGCTACTTATCACACTGCATTTATGATGCTAAACTTTGGTATTGGTTTATAAATACTGGCTAATTGAAAACATGGCTAATTGCAAACATTAACATAGACAGTAGGTTGTGAATATAGTTTAGCCATGCTTTGTCAAAAAGAGGTTTAATACATGTCTGTGATGCATGATACCAAGCAAGATATCATATAATTATGGATCCATAAAGCCCTTTTTGTTTAAAAACAAACTGAATCATGGGATACACTGGTATTTGGAAATGCTGAAAATTGACAAATAGCACAAGTTTCAACCAAGGTCTGCCTGCGTTGGCTACACAGGATGACCTGTGTGGATACTTTTTGCTGATGCATTAAGCCCCCAATCCACAGAGCATGACTCAATTGTTGTTCATATTGCCAGCAGTGTATCTGCTACCATGGTATAGTGGTCAGGTTGTAGGACTGTCGATGAAGATGAAGCAACTCAAGATTGATTGATAGATCCAGGTGGGTGGCAAATATATCAAGTTCAGTTTATACATGCATGTATGTATTTATCTTTTGGGTCCTTTATCAGATAACAATATTTTAGAATTATCCAAATTGAAAGCATATGCAAATGATACATGTAACACCAAATATGGCTCAAAAGATAGATTTGTCTTTTAGAGGGTAGAAAACATTGGGGGAAAAGAGGAAAATGCTAGTTAAGAGCATTTTCTTCTCTTCCTACAATGTTTTTAAAAGCCTATTTTTCTCAGGGTGGTTAAAATTAAGGATTGTTTGGTACAGGTATAACAAAGCGAAGACTAAAAAGCATTTGAGGCTTAAAGCTTAGAATGCTGACTATCTTTTTTTATGAAAGAAAAAGATATTGAAAGGCATAATCTGTTTTAACCAGAATAGTGATCAAAACATCAAGCAGTGTAGGTTCAAAGTCATACTACATAGTCTCATCTTGATCTATACCCTCTTCTACACACACACAAAATAAAATCAAAATTTGCTTGGCAGACAAAATTTTAAGGTTGAAGGACAATTTTTTTTTAAAGGCGGTTCCACCTATATAGAAACAAAAAAGTCTAAGGACTTACATGCAGAAATAATCCAGAGAAAGACTCTGACACTTCGCAGAATTCTGGCAAGGGCTATATGGGAAACAATGGTTTACAGGCTTTGTGCAGTAACGCCCCTCCCATCCTGGTTTACAACTACAGCTGAAGTCGCCTATCTCATCTTTACACTCTCCATCATGTCGGCATGGCAGCATCGTTTCACATTCATTTATCTCAATCTACAAGAGCAAAAGATACATTTATATTTGTTATAAAGTATGTATAGATCTACATAACAATTGAACTAAAAAAAAACCTTCATACCCTTTAAAAAACAATTCCCAATTTTAATGATCCAAGAGAAGAAATCTTTTGAACACATTGTGGGAAAATGAGAAAATGCTGGTACCCAGCATTTTCTCTTTTTTTCCCACAATGTTTTCTTTCCTTTTGAACAAAAATTTTATCATGTGAGCTGTTTTTGATTTGTCGTCTGCAAATGCTTTTAATATGAATGAATCTTGAATTTGTCATCTAGTATAGAGTAAGGTTTCATATTTGTGCATGTGAATGTCATCAAAAACATCCTTTCAAAATACAGCTCTCATAATTTATGATGGAAAAGATTGAATAAGCAGGAGAGTCAAAAGAAATAAAAACTAAGTATTTTTCAATCAACCCATTTACTCTCTACCGAGCAATATCATATTTTAATAATACCAGGGAGAAGTGCTTTTAAAACATTGTGCTTTTAAAACATTGTAGAGAAAATGCTGGTAACAAGCACTTTCTCCTTTTCTGTTTCCTAAGCCTTAAAAGGTAAATCCCATTTTTTAAGCCTCTATAATTTTATGTCTGCAAATGCTGTCAATTTGGCCAAGTATAAAATTTTGTCATCTTGTTCTGATGAGAAGTCAGATCCAAACCAAGTTTCATATAACAGAGAATCTAAAACAATAAAAATGATGAAGACTGTCACCTCACAATATGTCCCAGTGTAACCTGGTCTACAGTTACACATGAATGAATTATGGCCCTCAAGACAAGGATAGTAAGGATGAGAACCAGTCATGTTACAACCATCTGTACAGTCTATCACCAGATCATCACAGGTAGTGCCTAAAAAATCAAGGCCATGATAAGACTCATCTCCACTCTTCAGGTGCTATTTTAGTTATGTATATTTGAGGAATGATACTTCCTTTTGGTTTTTCCAGCTTCATTGTGAATATGTCATCAACTAATACTGAAGCTCTGGACAGAAAAGACTCACCATTATTTTTTCAGTAAATTAAGACCATATCAGAACAATTTCCAATCTTGATATCTATTCTTTTGTATCCACATTACACAAAAATCTGTTTGACATTTGCCACAAAGCTCTGTCAACTAGTCTTGTAAATATTTTCACAAATTCAGTTCTTTTTACTCCAAATACAATGAAATTTGAAAAACATGTAGCCAAAAACAAAGAAGCATAAAAAAAAAAAAAAGAGACTCAATACCCCTGCCAAGTGCTTTGATATACAAGACAGCTGTTCAAACCTGACATACATAATACAAAACAACATCAAAGTTCAAGAGATAAAAAGTAAAAAATCTTGAACACATCCAAAACTTCAATATTTGGTTAGAAGTAGTACAAAGTTTCAATACAATGACATTAAATTTGTGGAAAGAGTTTTCAACTCAAGATACCTATGCTAAATGGATTATTAACAAGATATGAGACATGCTTCGTGAAAAGGGGTTTAATACATCTGCAAAAAATATTGGCCCGGGTCAGCTTGTGCAGTCCGCTCAGGCTGATCTGGATTGAAACTTTTGCAATTAGTAAATTTTCTGCTTACCCAAGGACCATTCTACCTCATGATTCAGTTGATTGTTGGACAAAATGGATTTTATCGATCCATAATTACATGTATGTGATGATTTACTTGGTATAATGGATCATAGAGATGCATTAAACCCCATTTTCCCATAGCAATTCTCATATTATCTGTGTTCAGTGGGAGTTAAATCCTTAATGCCATGAAGCAATCATCCTAAAATTGTCCCTTGGACAGCTACAACTACCATTAATACCTCTTTCAATTTCCAACAGGATGACATTAAAACTGAGAGTAGATTTTGCAACTATAATATACCTAACTGTATGTCCACTGACTGTTCCAGTATCCCTCCCCATCCCATCTCCAATTTTTTTTAGCTTGTTGAGGTACAAATTTAAACTATTTGTATCAAATTAGGTTTACCTGTATAACCAGGTTCACAAGTACATGTAAACCCTTGAAGCTGATCTGTACAGTTGCCATGTATACATGGGTTAGAGAGGCATTCATTTATTTCATATTGACAGTAAAATCCACCATAACCTGGTTCACACATACATCTGTCTCGTAGAATTGTGCCATGTATACAACAATCTGGACAGTCAATATTTCTACACTGGTCTGGGTCCCCTGCAGAGCAAAATGACAAACTGGTCATAAAGAATCATTTCTCAACTTGCCACAAGTTTGCACTTACATTAATGTACTAAGCCTTGATTCATATTGATTATCTTTTTCCCAAGGACGTTTTCAAATTCATTTATTTTGAATTTGTTGCAGGAGATAAAGAGTTTAAGAAAGCATGAAACATGTCGCAAAAAAATTAATCCTTTACCACACAATCCTGAGTTTTAACGACACTGAAGCAGAGGCCTTTTGAAAAAATTGTGGGAAAAGGAGAAAATGCTGGTAACCAGCATTTTCTCCTTTTTCCACAATGTTTTCTACCTTATCAAAGACAGAAATCCTCATCTGAGATACATTTTTTTTGTCATCTGCAAATCCTTTCAATTTGGTCAGGTCCAAAATTTTGTCGTTTGGTAAAGAGTTAAACACAAAACATCCATAAAACAAATAAAGCATACATAACAAGCAGCAAACAACAGCAAATAAATTTATCAAGTATAACTTACTTTCTTGACATTTCTTGATTTTCAGAATGCTGTTTGCTTTATTTTCCGGAAGAAATCTACTCTCATTTATGTTATACCTCAGACACACATTGTTGAAGTAGGTCATATAATCACATATGGGATCCTCAATACATACAGTCTCACATAGCATTTGGCTGTTTTCCCATGTTGCTGTATAGTAACTATCTCCTCCAGTTGTGTCATTCATCATTTCATCCATTTGACAGCTTAATCGTGGAACTGTTAACACAGAATGTTTTATAAGCAATTTCTGTTATCTATAGTCAGAATAAACATAAAACAATTATACGGAAATGTGCATGTATGAGTTCTGAGGGTTTGAAATGATATGGTTAGGGGAAAGAATGTGTGGTCATAGGAGATGCATGTAACTCAATAATTCAATTATAATATATATCATAAATTACCTAATTACTTTACCTTTCAGGATCCAAACACAACCTAACTTTTTTACGCAGGTAAAGTAGATTAAAATCAGACTGCCCATTATGGACTGGACAGATAAAGAGGTGACTGCACAGAAAGTGCTGTCTGATCTTTGGATCTATACTCTCCCCTACTTTCTGAAACATTCTGGCTAAAACCATCCTTAAAATTGCAACATTTTGGTCTAATTTCCTGATTGAGAAAGCCCATTAATCTAACACTTTAGTGGTTAAAAGTCTAATTTGTTAAAACAGGAAATACCTAACCGGTGTGCCAAACTTGCACCACCTTAACAAAATACATGACTTGAACTGATGTATACCAGCATGCTTTTCATTAGATGCTTTGGAATGGACCTTCTAGTTTGGTGTCCTAAATGAAACCATTGTGTTCAAAGCACGCCTATTTTGAACTGATAAATCATGTGTTCAAAGCGCTCCTATTTTAAACTGAAAAACCACCCAATTACTCACATATGTATATCTTTCACTGATCTGTCAGAGATTTTAGAGTTATTTAAATGCCAATTATTAAGTAAGGATAATTTTTTTTTATTAACATTCCTGGTATCAGAAACCTCAAATAATAACACAAGATTCAAATCATGAAGAGTTTTCTTCCACATTACCAGTGCAAATGGTCATTCTCACATTTCACCTTGAGTAATCTCTAAACCCTTTACCACACAATCCTGACCCAGATAAAGAAGCCTTTTGAAAACATTAAGGGAAAAGGAGAAATGCTGGTAACCTGCATTTTCTCCTTTTTCCACAATGTTTTATACACTGTCAAAGACAAATTCCATCATTTGAGCCACATTTCAATTGTCATCTGCAAATGCTTTCAAGCTGGACAAGTCTACATCTTTGTTGTGTGGTAAAGAGTTAAATTATTCTTGAAAATGTTGTTACAGTTGATCAAAGGATGATCTATCATATCATCAAATAGTTAATCAGTGTGCAGGTCATGCAAAAGTCATGCAAAATACATTTGTTAAGCATGAATTGATGCAGAGTTGCAGAAAAGTAGTCATAAACTGAACCATACTTCTTGGACATATTTTTTCCCATGACATGGCTTCTCCACTCTCAGTCCTGTTAAACTGTCCTCTGGTATACACATTACAAACAGCTTCTCCGTTATCTGTCATGCATGAAGCAAAATTACATGACTCCATGTTTCTGCACATATTTGGACACAGATCACAGCTTGGTACAAAAATTTGTCTGCTATAGATGTCACCACCAGCAGTTTGTGACAGGGAGCTCATTCTACATATGTCAGGCCCATGATCTAAAGATAGTACAAAAGAAAACTTTATTGTAATACATGTATCTATATAACATTGTACTGAAGACAATAAAAGAAACAAATTAGATTTTAGATTTACCAAAGCTCAGTTAGACAAATTTGTCATGATCAAATCATATACCTTTCCCCAAAAAAATATCTTAAATGCACCTTTCACCACTATAGTTGCCTTTGTGGCCAGTGTCAATCAAGATCAGACTGCACAAAATGTGCAGTCTGATCTCTGATCTACACTGTCTGCTTTGCTGAAACACTACAGACAACAGGTAGTCATGAAATTTCAATAATCTGGATCTTATTCTAGAATACAAGTGTCCACTTGGTTTATTTGGCGCTTTAAGGGTAAAATTTTTTTGTTTCGTCTTTTTCTTTCCTAATACATGTACAAGATCTTAATAAAAAGTAGAAAGAGCTGAAGACATGAAGTTCTGTCTTACCGTAAGGGCATGTTAGCTTGTACAACGTTACTGCATCTTTAAACTGTAGGTGTTGAAAATCATTTTCATTATGGTACAAGTAGCAGATGTGCTTTGATTCCTGCATAACTACTGACACAGCCACACATTCTGTGTCAAAGTGACATTGTTGTTCACAATCTTCAAAATCATTCACATGTTGCCTTCTATAGAAATATTCCCCACCATAATAACCCATCTCTCTTCCAAAATCACAATATGATCCTAGGAAAAGAAATAAATGATGAATTAAATGTAAATTCCAACCCTCTCTTGAAAAAAATACTGACTCTTCTTCTCAAAATGACAGGAGATATTTTCCTGTATACACATAACTTTATGCACATTCTCAAAGTCCTTGTGTTTGACAACCTATATGACCAACAAACCAGAGAGGAAAAGGAAAACGGCTGTAACAGATCTTCAAGCTCAATGAAACCTGATGAAAAAACACTCGATACTAAAAAAATAAATTTGGACATATAAAGACCAGATTTCATGAAACGAAAAGCATTTACAAGAAACTTTCAGCTTTTGCATGACAAATACAACACAGGCAACAACAATATCTGGATAATTTCTTCAAAAATAGCTAGGCTAATATTTATCATCGCTAGTCCAACAGAGGTATCTCCCTTTGTGTACTCTTGCTCTTTTTTTGTAAGAAAATGAACAAGTCTTGTGAAATAGCACAATACTAGGACAGATATGGTGCACCAAACAACACATTAACTCTTTACCAAGTGACAAAAAATTGAAGCATTTCCAGACGACAAATTAAATGTGGCTCAAATGGTAAAATTTGTCTTTGATAGGGTAGAAAACATTGTGGGAAAAGGAGAAAATGCTGGTTACCAACATTTTCTCCTTTTTCTACAATGTTTTCAAAAGGCTTCTGTTTCAGGGTCTTTAAAACTTGGGATTGTGTGATAAAGAGTTAACTTACCCATTACAAGAAAATTAAATGAGAAATAAAAGCCTGGATATACTTATTAGACACTGCATTGCAATAAAATATGCCTGTTGGTGCAGATAGTTGCATTTGATTGTATTTTATGTTGCCATTGATTTTTGTTTATCCATTGGTAAGTCTAAATGTTCTTTTAACTTGACGAACTGTTGCTCTAATGGAAAAATACAGAAGTATTAAATGTTTTGTATACAAGAACAAAAAGTCTCATCTGTCAGCAAGCAGTGCATTTACAACTGATATTATGTTAACCCTTTACCACACAATGACGCCTTTTGACGCCCCTGGGAAAGAAGCCTTTTGAAAACATTGTGGAAAAGGAGAAAATGCTGGTAACCAAATGTTTTCAATTTGGTACAATAACATTCTGACAAAAAGGGCCTTTACATTACAATAATTTGGTTCTCAGTTATTCAGCCCACTGAAGGTTTATTACAAACGTAGTATGGCCAATAAGGAAATTACCATCATCTTCTGGACAAGTCTTCACCAGGGCTGTAGAAGTATCATTTGATGGTAGAGTCATGGTTTGATTGTAGTAAAAGTCACAGTGTGTGTGATCATCATGGATCCAGAATATGGCTAGCTTACAGTCTATATCCATCAAACATTCTGAAACACAGAGTATTGATACAGGTTATTATTCTGGGGGTTTTTTTTTTCCGTATTTTGAAATGTTTCTAATCACTAAAGCACCTCTTACAAATAAAGTTGCCTTTGTTGCTAGTGTATATCAAAACAAGACTGCATAAAACAAGCAGTCTAATCTTGATCTACACTATCTGCTGAACTGAGAGTTTCTAGACAAGAGGAGCTTTTAGATTGCAATTACTTGGACGGCCAATTAGATAACAAATAAAATCAACAAAACAAGGTACTCATAGTTGTTTATTATGTAGACTATATGAAAAGAAACAAGAGGACTACCTCTTTAACTGAAAAATTTGACCCATGCTCTGTGAAAAAGGGGCAAAATGCATTTGCAAAAACAATTGACCTGCCCAGGCTGACCTGGGTCGAACCATTTTTGCTATAGGTCAATTTTCTGCTTGTCCAATGACCAGTCTACCTCCAGATCCAATTGATTGTTAAACAGAATGGATTTCAAGGATCCAGTATTAAATGATAACTTGCTTGGTATAATGATCACAGAGATGCATTAAGCCCCCTTTTGCCAGAGCATGTACTTTGTAAATCTGGGCATTAACCCTTGGAACTCCAAATAAACCAGTCTAGAAATTAGACTCAAATAATTGCAACTTCAAGGCTGCTCTTGTCTAGAATGTCTCAGCAAAGTGGACAGCTTGATTGAAGATCAAAATGTGCAGTCTGATAATGATCTACACTGGCCCCATAGGCAACTTTACTTGTAAAAAGCAATATAAGGGTTAAAAAGTTCATAAGATATGGGGAAAATTGATACAAAATAAAAACCATAGAGGAAATGTATACTTACTGACTGCACAGCTTTTTGAAGAAGTTGCATACACTCTATGATCAGGAGTAGCTGTGACAGCGGAGTTTTCTTCTCTTTCAATATAACATGATGTTTCTTCTATATAACAAATAGAAAAAAAAAAATCTCAAAAAATAATTTACATGTATGAATTCATTACAAAACACACCATAATTTTTAACTCTTCCTGCAGTACCACCTTTTTAAAACATTAACTCTTTACCAAAAAGTCCTGAGTTTTAATGACCCTGAGAAATGAAACTTTAAAATATTATGGAAAAAAAAAGGAAAATGCTGGGAACCAACATTTTCTCTTTTTCCCAAAATGTTTTCTTCTCTTTCAAAGACAGAAATCATTATTTCAGATACATTCAATTTAATGTCAGCAAATACTTTAAATTTGGGGAAGTCTAAAATTTTGTTGATACTATGAATTCCTCAGGGAATGAATAAAACACTATGAAAAACAAGACCCTATCATTCAAAATTTTTTGGCTATTGCCTTTTTCAAGAGTTTGAAACACTTTTTCCTCAAAACATTTCTGTTTCAAACTCTTGAAAAAGGCAATAGCCAAAATATCAAACAACAGTGTTGTTTTTCATAGAGTAAAATTGTTGTTTGGTTGAAAAAATAAGGAAAACTGAACAATTGCATCTAACTAGAAACTGCTCTTTCTCGAGATATTTCACGATAAACAATTTCTGTCCAATATTAATCCTCTGTGTCACATGCGTAAATGTTAATAAGACCAAAATATCTGCAGTCTCGACACTCTTGTTTCACACATGAAGTTTTGTTTTTCTTGTTTGATACTTCAAACAAGAAGATTTTTCAAGTTACACAACATATTTAGAAACTTGTCTCTAGGACAGCCATCTTTGCTTTCATGGATTAATTTGAACACTCTACCAACAAAAATAGAACCACATGAATTTTTAGTTATACCTTTAACACACAATCCCTAGTTTAAATGACCCTGGGGAAGAAGTCTTTTGGAAACATTGTGGGATAAGGAGAAATTGCTGGTAACCAGCATTTTCTCCTTTTCTCTCAATGTTTTTTACCATATTAAAGACAAGTTCAATCATTTGATCCACATTTAAACTGTCATCCGCAAATGCATCATTTTTGACAAGTCTACAATTTTTGTTGTTTGGTAAAGAGTGAACTTACCCCAAGGACAAGTTATAAATGCTGTGGAACTGCCAATATCTACAGTAAGTAAGAAGTCCAGGTTCCTATATTTGTAACACTCCATGTCTCTATATGAAGCTCTGTCACACATTTCATCCACCACACAGGACATGTAACACCAATATGCACTTGGCTGAAACTGTCTTGATGTATATCGCAGTCCACCATTAATGCCTTCCTTTGTCTGATATGAACATTCCATCTCTGAATCTGAATTTAGGTATAAATCATGACTAAATGTAAGACTAGCTTTTGAAAAATATGGACTTGACGCACAGGCAAAAAAACAGGCATATCCTCCTTTCAAGTTTATCACAAGAATCATGAGGGTCTGAACTGCTCTACTTGCATTTACTTGCCAGTACATCTGTCTTTAACCAGCAATAAATAAGAAAGTAAAATATAATAATTTTATCATGTATTAAAGTAGGTTTGATTCCATTTGATGCGTTTTCTAACCATTACAATCAGTAACAATTAGATTTTATTTCCTACATACCCAGTACCCTTGGATCATAAGCAACACTTATATACAGTTTAAGGGTCCTACATCAAATGGCTTTTGAGTTTGGGCACAGAAAAGATTTTCAAACACAGTTCACCCATGATCTTGACCTATGACCCATGTGACCCAAAAACGATAGGGCATCTCCTTTGGTCATGAGGAACACTTGTATAAAATTTCAGGGTCCTAGGTCAAATGAGTTAGAGCATGGAAACGAAAAGATGGACAGATTGATGGATGGATGGACGGGCAGATGAATGCAGACAGACAAACATGGTGAAACCAGTAAACCCCCCACTACTTTGTAGGTAGGGGACATCATAACTAGCGGAAGATCTTGTGTACGGTACAAAACAGCAATCGTAAAAAGCCTTGCAGAATGTGTGATTTATTTGTTCATTAACTTGATAAATCAAGGACATATCATTAAAATTTATAAAAAATTTGAAAAAAATATTTTCAATTCTTATTTTTGAAAATGCCAAATATTTCAGTCAGTTGCTTTGGAAGAGACAGCAGATTAAAGGATAGACTATACTTAGTTTGCAGCCTGGGTTGGTATTCACCAACCATTCTTAAGAACATTCTCAGTCTTATTCTTCAGATTTTTCCAGATTTGAAAGTAACACACCTTCTGCTTGGCTAAATCAAATGTTTTAGTCAATCAGAAGTTGTGTTACTTTCAAATCTGGAAAATCTTGGATAATAAGACAAAGAACGATCTTGGCTCACTCTTTCAAATTTTCATGCAATATTTTCACCTAAAAACTTTGAAGAAAAAAACAAAAATTTGCAATACCTTGCTCATTTTACTGACTGAAACTATCGTTTTATTTCTGTAAAATGAAGGTTATACGTTTCATCTGAACAAAAAAAAATCTTACATTAATTTAGTTTTGATATAAAAAAAAAAAAAAAAAACAGACACTAATATCAAATATGGATCATGATCAAAATGAATGTATCTATAATTACCATGGTAACAAGCTTTATGCCAGTAAATATTTCCTAATGAAGCCACAGCATCCCCAGCATTAGTGAGAAGAGAACATATCCCTGTGTTATCAGATGGTTCAAATGTAGCACTTTCGCAACTTTCATATCTAAGACAGAGCTGTTGACACTGGTCTTGTGACCTGACTGCAAACCACGCAAACCTTTCACCTTGAATAATGGTGTCATTGAATGTGGTCAGCTCACAGTAGGACTCTGAAATGAATATTTTTTTAAACTTTTTCATAATATGCAATATAAACTCAAGCTCTCTCCATGGCAGAAAACAAGATCCATCGAAATTTAAGCTCAAAAAGGTTTTATTTTACAGGCTTGACTATACAAGGGGACAGTATATATCCAAGATCAGACTGTATGTTTTGTGCAGTCTGATCTTGATCTATGCCATCCACACAAAAAAAATGGTTTCACCAATGGCATTGAAAGGGTTAAAGATGTATAAATCAATATCGTGAAAACAAGACAAAAAGAAACTATTATGAAAAAAAAGTCCTTTCATGCCTGGAAATCATATTTGGTAAAAAAAAAAATACAAAACTGCTACAGCCTTTGGACAACTTTGAATAATCAATGAGCCATGCTCTTGCGAAAGAGGCCTTAATGCATCTCAGTGATCCATTATACCAAGCAGGTCATTACATGATTATGGATCCATAAAATCCATTTTGTCTAACAACCAGCTAATTATGAGGTAAAATGGTCCTTTGGCATGCAGAAAATCAACCAATAGCAAACAGTTTCGACCCATGTCAGCCTATACGGACTGGGCAAGCTGAGATGAGTCAATGCTTTATTGCAGATGTATTAAGCCCCCTTTTTACAGAGCATGGCTCAATTAAATGTAATAGAAAGAAAATCATGACCCTGAAAGTTCTGCATCTGATATTCAGTACTTGTATTACCATGAAAATTCTACCCTTGTGGTAGAGGAACTTTTGACTGCAGGCCTATGAAATAGACAAACTTTATACAGGTCTTTTGCCGGACTATTACACTATGATAAAAACTTGACAATAAACCACATGCCAACAAATACATCCCTTCTGTTGCCTTGTCACTGGACAAGGACAAAAATCTTAACCTTTATAGCACAGAATAAACCCAACAAATTTTTATCCTAGAAATAGGACCCAAATAATTAATAACATGACTTCAGTGTATCAGCAAAGCGGACCGTGTAGATAAAAAATCAGACTGCATGTTTTGTGCTGCCTGATCTTGATCTACACTGGCTATAAAGGCAACCCTAGTAGTGAAAGCCACTTTAAGGGCTAATGTCCGTAGCTCCTGCAGTAGAAAAACATTCATAATGCAAATTGCTAAAGGTGCACAGGATCTCATGGTAGGAAGTCTTCCATTGAAATTTCAGCCAAACTGAAGATGAAAACTGTAAGAGTAGAAGACGACACAAAATGGTGTCCACAGAGGGACATACAAAGAGCCTAATTCCAGTATTTATCCCCCACCCAACTACCCAACTATGTTTGATCTGAGGTGCGAGATATGACAGATATACCATAATATCCACTGCAAATTTTCTGAATCAGAGTGGTTCCACTTTCATCAGTTGTGTTTTTACAATCTGTGAACTTGTAACAAATCAGGTCTCCATCATCATTTTCCTTGACTGTGGAGCACTTGCAGCTGCTATCTTTATTGCAAGCTACTTCACATTCTTCAACAGTTGTTACATTTACACAGCCATAATAATCATGTTGTAGACTGGTATCAGAAGTCTGGATAAAGGTACAGGAAGGTTCATCAAAACCTGCCAAATAAACAGAGACTATTTAATTACTTTGATTTTTTTTTGCGGGCACATCATTGACTCTTGAAATTACTCATGTAGCCCTGTGCGAAGCAATTGTATTTTAATAACAAAGAAGAAAAAAGTCTCTGAAAACAATGGAAAAAGGAGAAAATGGTGATGCAGCATTTACTCCTTTTTCCATATTTTCTGCCCTTTCACAGACAAATCCCATCTTTTAAGCCATGTTTAATTTGTTGTATGCAAATTATTTCAACATGATCTTGTCTTCAGCTTTTTTGTTACATGAATTCCATTATAAAATTCCTTTAATAATTAAGGTCCAAAATACATTACCATTTTGAATGTAAAAAGAACTAGACTAAACTTTCAGAGCTATTTTGTTTGGATTATAAGGTGGTGCAGATCAAACTGCTGAGCATCTATAGTCTGATCTAGATTTTTTGGAACCTGTTTGGAAAGTTAGTAAAACTGTGCTATATCTCCATCCATCCCCCAATCTATATGATTAAATCAAATTGGTCTCAAAATTTTAAACATAAAAAAAAAAAACAGCAACACGAAAAATCTACAATACCATCACATTTTTTCTTGAGCAATCTTGCTCCTGCAGCATTAGTTTTCAACATATTTTCACTGTAGAGGCTGCATACAGTACCACTTAGTGACAAGTATGAACAGCGTGCATCCTGTAAACATATTGTTGCACAGACTTCTGGATTACTGGTACCATAGGAACTGTATGGATTGGTGCCTGATACATTGTTTTCACTCTCCATTATGTAACAGTTCTGCTCATCAACTAAAAACAAACAATGTAATAAGCAAGTTTCAATATCCATTACTTCATCATTTATATCAAAACACTGAGTATAAAAAGGGTTTTTCAGTATATTTTAACTCTTTTAAAACCAAACAACAAAATTTTAGGTCAGTCCTAATTAAAGGCATTTGAAGCTGACAAAATAAATGTAACCCAAAAATTGAAATTTGTTTTAGGAATGGTAGGAAACAATGTGGGAAAGGGAGAAAATGAAGGTTAACAGCATTTTTACCTTTTCCCACAATGTTTTCACAAGCTTTCTTTCTTGGGATAGTTACAAGTGTGGTAAATTGTGTGGTAAAGAGTTAATTCATTCTGGCACAAAAGTGACTTCTCACATACCTGCAACAGGCAGCTTTTGAAACAAATGAGGGAAGTTTTCATAACCAAATATATATTTGTGCCTTCATCTGTGCAGTCTATTTTTGATCTACATTGTTTGTAAAACAAGCTAGAGTTGTCCTCAGCATTTCAAGGATTAATATGTGCATTTGTAAACTTCTGCATTAACCCTTTACCACAAAATTCAGAGTTTCAACAACCTTGAAGAAAATGACTTTTGAAAACATTGGCATAGGAGAAAATCCTGGTGACCAGTGTTTTTTTTTTTTTTCTTCCAAAAAATTTTTCTATCCTGCAAAGACAAATCCCATCATTTTAAACATTAAGTTGTCCTCTAAAATGCTTTCAATATGGATGACTCCAAAATTTTGCTTTGCAATACCGAGTTTAGATAACATACCTGGGCAGTTATCTTTTCTCCACACGTAGGTATAAGACTCTACTGTTTCCACAAAGTCCTCTTTCTTGTACAGTAAACATCTGTATTCTGCCTGCTGTTCTGAGTAGGTAACAATATCACAAGCTTCATCAAACAAGCACTCGTTCGTACATTCCTCCACAGATGTGACCATTATCCATCGATAATAGGCCTCTCCTCCATAATAGCCAGTTAATGTTGTGCTATTTCCAACCAGCGAACACTGAGCTTCAAAGTCAGGTTCTGAAAGTTTTTAAAGTATCGAAAGTGTAATGAAATCCCAGGCAAAGAAATATGTGAGCTTTGCTCTGTGAAAAGGGGGTTAAATGCATCTGCGAAAAGTATCAACCTAGGTCAGCCTGTGCAATCCATATAGGCTGAGCTTAGTTGAAACTTTTTGCTACTAGCCAATTTTCTGCATGTTAAGGAACCATTCTACATCAGGATTCAGTCTTTTGTTAGACAACCAAATCCATATTACAGGACATCTCATTGTACATAATGCATTACAAAGAAGCATTAACCCTTTACCACACAATCCCAACTTTAACGACCCTGAGGAAGAAGCCTTTTGAAAACATTGTAGGAAAAGGAGAAAATGCTGGTAACCAGCATTTTCTCCTTTTTTCTACAATGTTTTCTACCCTATCTAAGACAAATTCCATTTTATTTGAGTCACATTTAAATTGTCGTCTGCAAATGTTTTCAAGTTGGACCAGTCTAAATTTTTCTCATGTGGTAGAGTTAAACCCCTTCTGACAGAGCACCACTAATGTGATAATATGAATGTATCAGTTAACCCTATTCAAAACTTTACCATATTTTAACCCTTTACCACACAATCCCGGTTTTCACAACCCTGAGAAAGAAGCCTTTTTTCCTTTTCCCACAATTTTGTCTACCTTCCCAAAACAAATTTCAATTTCTACATTAATTTTGTCATCTGCAAATGCTTTCAATTTGGACAAGTCTAAAATTTTGTTCTTTAGTAAAGAATTAATGAAAACAACTTCAAAACCTTATGGGAAAGGAGAAAATGCTGATGACACACATTATCTTTTCACCTTTTCCCAAAATAGCTTCTACACTTCAACTCTTTACCAAAAAACAAAATTCCAGACTTGTCCAAATTGAAAACATTTGCTGACAACAAAGTGAATGTGACTAAAAAATTGAAACCTGTTTGTGGTAGGATAGAGAACAATGTGGGAAAAAGAGAAAATGCTGGTTACCAGCATTTTCTCCTTTTCCCACAATGTTTCCAAAAGCCTTTTTCTACAGGATTGTAAATCATGGAATTGTGTGGTAAATTGAGAAACAATCAATTCACTGTATTCAAATGCTTTCAATTTGAACAAGTCTGTTTGGTTCACTTAATTCAAAGTAGCGGCTGGGACGGAAAGAGTTTCTTGAAAGAGCAGCAGTGGTTGTAAGTTGCTTACACACACCATTAGGTCTATATGATAAGGTACCAGCTTTTCTTGTTTTTTAAAACAAAAATTCAAAAGCCTTTTTTCTTTAGAGCAGTTAAAACTCAGAACTTTTTGATATAAGGTTACCAAATGACTAAACTTTAGACTGGTCCAAATTCAAAGAATTTGCAGGCTACAAACTGAATGTTATACAAATGATGAAATTTACCTTTGAAAGGGTAGGAAACATTGTTGGAAAAGGAGAAAATGCAGGTTACCAGCATTTTCTCCTTTTTCCACAATGTTTTCAAAAGCCGTCTTTCCCAGGGTTGTCCAAACCCTGGGATTGTTTGGTAAAGGATTAATGCTTCTAACCCCTTTTTTGTTGGGATTTGCAAAGTACATGGGAGCTCTTGGTATTTCCCTACCTGTGAATTTATCAATCATGAATTCATGGATTGAAACGGTAAAATTATAAACCAGCATTTTCTCCTTTTCCCACAATGTTTTCAAAAGTCCTTTGCCTTGGATTTGTTAAAACTCAGGATAGTTTTGTAAAGGGTTGAGCCAAGTAATGAGTCTAGTTTTCACATTATCATATACATGTATACCTGGACAGACTTTGTCCCAAGTCATTGTATTCAGTTCCTCTGTCTCTTTGAACTGCCCTTCCCCATATAGAATGCACCTGCTGGCTATTGGGTGTACAACATACGACGCCTTAACACAATGTATATCCAGATGGCATGCAAGTTGACAGTCTGTCTCATCTGTTGCATCAGATTCATACAAGTAATCCTCACCACCATAGAAACCTCTGTATTCATTCATTGCACATGAAAATTCATCTATAAAGAAGATGAACAAAGAAGATATGGCTACTGTTGCATCTAAATTTACAATTGAATTAAAACTAGAACTGACACAAAGCAGACAAATCCCCTTTACGTGCACCTTGTCACTGAAGCAGCACAATCACAGAACGGAAATGATTTTCAAAACAAATTTCACCTGTGACTTTGACCTTTAACCAATGTGACCCCAAAACAATAGGGCACCTCCTTAGGTTATAACCAACACTTGTAGAAAGTTTCAGGATTCTAGGTCAAACAGTTTTTGAGTTAGAGCATGGAAACAAAACATGGACGGATTGACGGACGGATGGACGAACTTTATAGGTGGAGGGGTATAATGATTTTTTTAATTCCTCTAAAATTGTCTAATCAGGTATAATTACAAACACAGTTTCTATATTTATCAATCCTGTCTTTTAACATCCCTGAGGAAAGAGGCTTTTAATAACATTGTAGGAAAAGGAGAACATGCCAGTAAGCAGCATTTTCTCCTTTCCCCACAATGTTTTCTACCTTTTCAAGGCAGATCTCTTCAATTAAGTCTGCAAATACTTTCAATTTTGGCTAGTCTTAAAATTTGAAGTCCGATATACAGTGAAAAGCAAGAAAAAATCATTACAAATAGATTGAAACTAAAAGGTCTATATTTTCCATTTATCAATGACCACATATTTTGTGGCAGTACTTTTCAGCATTTACTCTTCTGCCATGTTTCATCTTTCTATTTGGAATTAAAAATGCACTTATATCACATTCATTGCAAGACACAGACACAACAAAGGTCAATGTTATTGTTTAGATGAAGACGGCTCATTTTTCTAACAATTCCACAAATTATCTTAACTCTTTTACCAAACAGCACTATTTCAGACACGTCCAACTTGAAAATTTTACAAACGACAAATCGATTTAGCTAAAATGATGGGATTTGTCTTTGAAAGGCTAAAAGACGTTGTAGGAAAAGGAGAAAATGCTGGATACCAGCATTTTCTTCTTTTCCCACAATGTTTTTAAAGGCTTTGTTCTTCAGGATCTTTAAAACTTGGAGTTGTGTGGTAAAGGGTTGACCCACACCACATGAAAAATTTGTAGAATCATCAACGATGAAGCCATTTGAAAAGACAAGAGGAAGCATAGCTCAAAGATGGGTGTGGACTTAGAAAAGACAAAAGCCATTGTGGGAATTAGAAAAACAATTATGTTACCAGCATTTTTTCTTTTTCCCCAAAATGTTTCTCCTTTTCACACAATGTTTTTAAAAGGCTCCTTCCACAGAGTGGTTAAAACCTACAGTTGTTTGATAAAGGTTTTAACCCTTTACCAGACGACAAAATTATAGCCTTGTCCAAATTGAAAGCATTGGCAGACAACAATTTCAACTTGGCTCCAATGGCGCAATTTCTCTATGGTAAGGTAAAAAACATTGTGGGAAAAGGAGAAAATGCTGGTTACCAGGGTCATTAAAAAATGTCATTGTGTGGTAAAGGGTTAAAAGACTTACCATCACAAGCCTGAGTCCAAAGAATAACATTTTCAGCTGTTGCACTTTTCTGTATGCTACCCTCTGCATAATATCTGCATTCATAGTTGCTGGTGTACTCTCTAGTTTCAAAAGCAACACACTCTGACAACACATCACAATTACTTCTGCACTGGTCCAGAGAACTGGCTGTTTCAGTGCTGATCACATTATTTCCACCCGTCATACCTTGATCTCTTGTGTAGTACATCTTTGCATTGTGTCTGTTGTTGCACTTATCTGCAGAATAATACGAACAAGCCATGCTCTGTTAAAAGGGGATTTAATCCATTGGCAAAGAGTAAAAACCCAGGTCAGCTGAAACTATGAGTGATTGGTCAATTTTCTACATGTCCAAAGACCACTCTACCTCAGGGTTCGCCTGGTTGTTAGACAAAATGGATTTTATGGATCTATAATAATGTGATGACTTGCTTGGTATAATGCATCGCGCAGATGCATTTCTCAACTCCTTTCCTGCCTTATGCAGCACCATAGAACAGTTTTGCAAAGAATGCTGACAAAGATCAGTCTTCACATATAAGCAGAAACAAACTAGAATAACTATCACTAAAGGTGATAAATACCCCCGCCCCTATATTTCATGTCACAGGGGCAATAACTCTGCAATGTCAATTTAGGGGCAATAACTCCATAATCATTAGGCCAACACTCATGAAATTTGTGCTTTGCACATCTACTGCTGTGCCAATTTGTTTTGAAGTCCATCAATAAATGTCAGATCTAGGCTCTGTATAAGCTCAATTTTAAAATTTGACCTTGACTGGTGACCTTGACATTGGAGCTATCTGAAAATTTATTTCAAATGATACATGCACACATAATGGAGAATAAGTGTGCCAAATTATTTTGAAATCTATTTGTTAATGTGGGAGATATGCTTCGGATAAGCTAAATTTCAACATTCGACCTTGACCTGTGACCTTCACCTTGTAGCAATCTGAAAATTTATTTAAAATGGAACATCTACTCATCATGGAGAACAAGTGAGCCAAACTATTTTGAAATCCATCCATTAATGTAGCAGCTACGCTCCAGATAAGCTCAATTTTAACATTTGACCTTGACCTGTGACCTTGGCCTTGGAGCTACCTGAAAATTTATTTCAAATGGCACATGTACTCATAATAGAAAACAATTGTACCAAATTATTTTGAAATCCATCCTTAAATGTAGGAGCTATGCTCCGGAGAAGCTCAATTTAAACATTTGACCTTGAACTGTGACCTTGACCTTGGAGTTATTTGAAAATTTATTTCAAATGGCACATCTACTCATGATGGAGAACAATTGCGCCAAGTTATTTTGAAATCCATCCATAAATGTAGGAGTAATGCTCCGGACAAATTCAGACAGATGCACGAACTAACGCACTAACGCTCATACACCGACTTGTCATAGTGACAACTATGTCTCGCTCACCGCAAGCGGGCTCGACAAAAAAGCATGCAGATGATTACATAAAAGCTTGATGTGTGGGTTGGGTTAATTAAGTGCACAATGTCCAGCACCGGGACGAGGACCCAAGCCTTTTTTCAAACCAGTTCTAATGTCCATTGACATTTAAAAAAAAAAACCTGATCAAAGACAAATATAGTGCAGTTATGATCAAAATATGAAGTTTTTTTGTTAATATTTGAGAACTTGAATTCACAATGTAATGATTTTCTGTAATGATTAGAAATGGTTTGAAGGTGCCATTTTAATCTTGATACATGTATCTAATATCTATATGTAAAGGGAGGTTAAAGCTAAAAAACTTACCTTTGAGATGATTGAGTGAAATCAGTGAAAAAAAATAACTCTTGCGAAACTTGCATCTTTGAATCAGTGGCAAAAATTCTGTAATCCTCAACGCTAACTAATTTTAAAGTCAAATCAGGGGCAATAACTCATTAATTCTTGATAGAAGTTTCAAAAAATTTGCGTCTTGCACATCTACAACTCCTAATGAACACTTCTGCCTAGTTTAAAGTGAATCAGACAGAAACTGTAGGAGGAGTTGTCCGAACAAGCATTTTTAAGTCAAATCAGGGGCAATAACTCAGTAATTCTTGATGGAATTTTCACCAAATTTGCGTCTTGCACATCTACAACTCCAAATGGACACTTCTGCCAAGTATAAAGTGAATCGGACTGAAATTGTAGGAGGAGTTGTCCGGACAAGCATTTTAAATGTGAATCAGGGGCAATAACTCATTAATTCTTCATAGAATTTTCACGAAAGTTGTGTCTTGCACATCTACAACTCCTAATGAACACTTATGCCAAGTTTAAAGTGAATCAGACAGAAACTGTAGGAGGAGTTGTCCGGACAAGCATTTTTAAGTCAAATCAGGGGCAATAACTCAGTAATTCTTGATGGAATTTTTACAAAATGTGTGTCTTGCACATCTACAGCTCCTAATGAACACTTCTGCCAAGTAGCAAGGGAATTGGATTGAAACTGTAGGAGGAGTTGTCCGGACAAGATTTTGCGGACAGACCGACCGCCCGCCCGACCGACCGACCGACCGACAGGCTGATTCCAGTATACCCCCCACAAACTTCGTTTGCGGGGGTATAAATATGTTGCTGTGGTATGTCTGACATAGTGTTGAGATTTGCATAAACACTGACAAATCCCCTTGATGTGCCAAAAATTTCTACTTGAAGGTAATGATTATGATTATATACAAACTTACCTGGGCAACTTTTCACAGAGAATTTAGAATTATTTCTGTCTGTCTGCTCAAAAACAGTTCGCATATAGAGATAGCATCCAGGTTGCAGTGTGGAGTTGTTGGACACTTCTGCAACAGCCTTACAAAATGGATCATGTAGACAGAGTGAGCGACAATCATCAGGTTTTGTAACTCTGTAATAAGCTGACCCTCCCCAAAATGAGGTTGCTTCTTCCAACATCTGACACCTGGCAGGTGTTTCTGAAAAAAAAAGAAAACAGTTTTATACAGTCAGAGCTTTATGGTACTTAAATTTGATCCCATTGAATCAGACTGGATAAAGAAACAAGACCATAATAATATGACACGGAAAAATGAAATCAACAATCACATAAACAATCATGAATGAAACTACATCTGAGTCATGTTCTGTGATAATTACATCTGCTAAAACAAGAGGGCCATGATGGCCCTGTATCGCTCCACTGGCTTATAAATATAAACCATAAATACTAAACATTTCAATTCTGAGCCAAACGGTTTCAAAATGAAGACTTACAGTTTTCTCTGTAAAAGCCCATGTAAAAGTTGAGACCCGCAAGGCAAAGCCATTTCTGATCCCAGAGCTATAATTACTTGAACCCTGGCAGAGGTCCACAAGATAAAGCCACATGCCAAAATAATACAAGTCTATGCTCTATGGTTATAAATAAGGTGATTTTCAAGTTTTGTCCATATGAAGCCTCTGTAAAACATAAGACCCCTGATGCAAGGCTAATTTCAAAAAAAAAATCAAAACAGGAAGATTTCTTAAGTTTTCACTATGTAAGCGCATGTAAAACTTGTGACTCCTGCGGCGGGGCCAATTTTGACCCCAGGGCTAAAATTTTGGCCCGCTTGGTAGAGGCCCACTAGATATAGCAACATGCAAAATTTGGTAGCTCTAGGCCTTATGGCTAGGTACAGGAAAATTTTTAAATTTTTCTCTATATAAGCCTATGTAAAACTTGTGACCCCTGGAGCAGAGCCAATTTTGACCCCAGGGCTATAATTTGAAGAAACTTGATAGAGGTCTACTACATAAAGCTACATGCCAAATTTGGTAGCCCTATGCCTTATGGTTTCAGACAAGAAGAATTTTAAAGATTTCCAATATTTTTCAGTTTTGTTGCCATGGCAACCAGAGTTTTTGAAGGAATCAAATTCTTTCAAGAAATTCTGAAGAGGACCATGGCAGGATCATTTCTGTGAAGTTTCATGAAAATTGGATGGGTAGTTTCAGAGAAGATGTTTGAAATAAAAGTTAACGCACTGATGGACGGACGGACGCACGACAGACACCGGGCCATGACATAAGCCCACTGGCCTTCGGCCAGTGGAGCTAAAAATTGACCCATGTCAGTCTGTGAAGGCTGACCTGAGTCAAAACTTTTCCATATATGGATAAATGTTCTGCTTGTCAAAGGGCTGTACTACCTCGAGGTTTGGCCTGTTTTTTACAAAAAATGGATACATAATATCAAACAGCTTGTGTGGTAAAATGCATTCCAGAGACCCATTCCCTCTTCCCCAGAGAACAGCTCATATATAGTGAAACCTATAACTTAAGCAGTCAGCAATGGGAACAACACTGGCCTCTCAAAGCAAGTGGCTGTTTAACAAAGGGGCCCTTAAATCTAAAATTCAGGATCTGAAACCAGGAATAATGACTACTGACCTATATAATAACACTGACCAAAATTCTTACCTTTTGGGCATACTTTGGCAAAAACTATATTTTCTGCAAGGTTTTCCATGGTAAAACCATTTGCTCCAAACAGTCGACAAGACTGACTACCTTCATTGAATGACGCAAAATCACACGATCTCTCTTTACGACATGACATCACACAAACACTCAAATTGTCTGCTTGGAATTCTGACTGTATCTCACCCATACCCACATGGCTGTATTTTGTACATGAATCTGGAAAAACAGATTAACCCTCTACCATACAACCCCAACTTTTGACGACCCTGACAGAGACAGCTTTTGAAAACATTGTTTGAAAAAAAGAAAATGCTGGTAACCATCATTTTCACTTTTTTCCAGATTTTTTGTCTACCATCTCATGGACAAATTCAATCATTTGAGCCATATTTCATTTTTGTCATCAAATACTTTTAATATGAATGGGTCTTAAGTTTTTTTTAAAGGGTTAAAAATACTTCCACCTTGGAGTACTAAAAGAAAATTCAAGAAATCCCAAATATTGCACTGTCAAAGCAATTTACGTCAACTTTTCTTACAAGATATCAGGCAGCCAAAATTCTAGGTCAGAACTGTATAGGCTTTGCAGTCTAATCTTGCTGTACATGGCTTGCAAAATACACTGAAGTTGTATCTATACAACCAAAAGCAATAATGAATAACTTTTCACCTTATACCATACAATCCTGATTTTTAACGACCCTGATTAGGAAGGCTTTTGAAAACTTTAATATTGGGAAAAGGAGAAAATGCTGGTTTTCTACCCTTTCAAAGACATATCCCATCATTTGTGCTAGTGTTTAAATTTGCCATCTGCAAGTGCTTGCAATCTGGACAAGTCTCAATACTGTTGTGTGGTAAAGGGTCTACTGTTTGAAAGTAATGCAACACTGGTTGTCATATAAAATTAGTTACATCTAAAAATTAACTGAAGATCACACCGTTTCTCCAAAAACCTCTGAAAATGAATGATTTTGGTCTTGCTGCAGACCATATTTGAAAACATTGTTGCAAAAGTAAGATATTGTGCATAATCTTTCTTATCTTGCCATGGTATTATCACATACACTAAACCATAATTCATGTTGTTAATTCATTGTTTATGATGATGTATCCAAAGTTTGCCAATTCAATCAGGCAATGATTGGTTAAATATCATAAAAAACAAATTGAAAACTCTAAACCCTACTTAAAGCATTGTAAGCACTTACCACTTATGCATGTCTTATGAGCAAACATGCTGTTATCCTCTTTCATTGCCTGAAATGAATGTTGTTTACCATACATCAAACACCTCCCGACTCTGCGACTTTTTACATATATTTCAAAATGCTCTGCTGTGTAGCTATATGCGTCGCAATAAAGATCTTCCAAGCAAACGATAGCACACTCCTCACGTGTCAACAGCTGCAGTTCTCTATAGTAATTCTCTGATCCATAGTAACCTGTTGTTGGATTTTCAAAAATGCATCTATCTTCTGGTAAAGGATGAAAAGAAAAAATGTTATACAATTTTATTTCCACTGCCTCTGCAGAACCTAATTTAGATATTAACCTTTAAGCACACAATCCCAACTTTAAACAACCCCACGGAAAAGGACTTTTGAAAACTTAGTGAGAAAAGGACAAAATGCTGGTAACCAGCATTTTTTCCATTCCCCACAATATTTTCTATCCTTTCAAAGACAGATTTCTTAATTTGTGCAACATTTAATCTGTCAGCTGCAAATGTCTTCAATTCAAAATGATACAAAATTTTTGTTGTTTGATAAAGAGATGACATTTCTGCATCTATCTCGATTTTTTAAAACTTTCTTAAACAAATTTGCAGCAGTCATCATTAAAACATCCTCATAAAGTATGCATGGTCAACATGATTTAACCCTTTATCACGTAACAAAATTTTAGATTCGTCCAAATTCAAAGCATTTTCAGACAACAAATCAAATGTGGCTCAAATGGTGTCTTTGAGATGGTAAAAACATCTGAAGAAAAGGAGAAAATGCTAGTTACCGGCATTTTCTCCTTTTCGAACAATGTTTCCAAAATCCGTCTTCCTCAGGATCATCAAAACAAAGGACTGTGTGGTACAGGGTTAATTCTTTATAAAACAATCCCAAGTTTCAATGACCAGGGGGAGACAGCCTTCAAAAACATTGTGGGAATCAGAGACAAATTCCCTAATTGTAGCCACTTATTTATTATTGTCTGCAAATGCTTTCAAATTGGACAAGTCCAACATTTGGTTGTTTAGTAAAGAGTTAATATTTAATACATGAGTACAAGTGAAAACATTGTGGACAGCAAACAAAGTGCATAAAAAGTCAACATCTTATATTACAATCTGTCTGAAACAAAGTAATTATGCCACAAAAATATATGGTTTGCTGTGGATCTTTGCATACTATTCCAAGTTTTCAAGACCATAAGAAAGACAGCTTTAGAAAACATTGTTGGTAAAAGGAGAAAATGATAGCAGCATTTTCTTCTTTTCCCACCATAATTTCTAAACTTTCAAAGACAATCCCTTTGGGCCACATTTAAGATGTCATTTGCCAATCTCTTCATTTGAACAAGCAAATTTTGTCATTTGGTAGAGTTAAGTCTTTCCATATAATTGGCAATATTAGGTGCATTTGGAGAGGAGACTAGATGAATCTAAGTACTGCACCCTTTGTTACGTTTAGAAATATCACAGTAAACCTTGAAAGAGCAATACTTGAGCTTTGTCATATGCCCATAACCTTTCCTTTCACTCAGCATGCAGAGTTACTTTTGCAGAAATTAACTCTTTAACAAACAACAAAATTTTAGACTGGTCCAAATTGAAAGCCTTTAGAAATGGCAAAATAAATGTGACTAAAAAAAATTGAAATGTGGATTGGAAAGGATAGAAAACATTGTGGAAAAAGGAGAAAATGCTGGTTATCAGCATTTTCTCCTTTTCCCACAATGTTTTCAAAAGGCTTCTTTCTCAGGATCGTTAAAAGTCGGGATAGTGTGGTAAAGGGTTAAATAGAACTGATAACATACCATCAGAGCAAGACTTTTCATACAAGGTCCCTGGTACATTTGAACTTCTTGTATAGTTAGAATTTGAATACAGAAGACAAAGTACAATACTGCTAGATTCTGAGGCATAAGCTGCTGAACAGTTATAGGCCTGCCTACAGCCACTGAAACAACTGTCTACTGTGTCTGTTGTGAGCAAAACTGAATATGCTGTATCAGGAACATAGCCCTCTATGGTACACTCATCTGCAAGGGGAAAATGGGAAAATGTCTTTTCATTCATTTTATTGGTATACAGTTATCTCTTTACAACACAATCAAAAGTTAAAACTATAATAAAGATGAAGACTTTTGAAAACATTGTGCAGTAGGTAGAAAATGCTGGTATCCTGCATTTTCTCTTTCTTCCACAATGTTTTCCAGCTTCCCAAGGACAGAAACGATCCTATGAGCTACACTGATTTTCTCATATCATTAAAAGATAAGGGTAGTTTATATCGACCCTTGGATCACCATCCCCAAGAAATATTTTGTTACAGATAAATAAAACATTTTAGCAGCTGCCTTCTTTGCCATTCAGTTGCTTAGGTCACTAATCTCTCCAGCTATCTGCTGAGGTATGTGACACTTTTTATCCAACTTTTTCTGTGCTTGGTCAATAATGCAAGTTTTACCTGGACATGAAATAGGCAAAAAATTCAATGTTTTACTGAATCAGGATTTTAATTAACTCTTATAACAAATCTTGGAGGCTTAATCCTGAATTCATTGGCTTAATTATCATCTAACCATTGAATGAATACTGAGCATTCACAGTAATTTACAGACAGAAGGTCAGTGAATGATGCAATGTCTCAGAAACATAACGTTATTAGTTGTACAGTGAGGTGACAGGGCACTTGGAAACTTGTTCATGGCTGTGGCGAATCATATCACCCCAAGCCGAAAGTGAGGTGGAGACATGATTTGCCAAAGCCGTGAACAAGTTTCCAAGTGCCCTGCCACCTGACCGTACAACTAATTTATTATACTGCAAAGTTTTACCATTCCAATGTGTATTTCCCTGTTCTATGGTCTCCCAATTTGAATACACTGACGAAATTAAATTTCCCTGAGAGCCCCAAAACACTAAAAACTGACATCACTAAAACTGACATCACTAACCTGTGTAAAACGTGCAGTTTGGTGCATAAAGTCACTGTGATAGACATCCAACGAATTTTTATTTAACCCTTTACCGCACAATGATGCCTTTTAATGCCCCTGGGAAAAAAACCTTTTGAAAACATTGTGGGAAAAGGAGAAAATGCTGGTAACCAGCATTTTCTCCTTTTCCCACAATGTTTTCTGTCCTATCAAAGGAAAATTGCACTATTTGAGCCACAGCGAAATTGTCGTCTACAAATGCTTTCAATTTGGACAAAGCTAAAATTTTGTCATCTGGTAAAGGGTTAAAAATGGATTTAAACAACTTCAAATAAGTAACCATTCATTTTATGATTTGTTCGCAAAAAAAAAATGACCATTAGTTACTTCAATTGACATTAGTTTATTTTCTTTTAATGATACAATGTATAATTTTTGACACTTCAATGATTTGTTTACATGTCAAAGGAATAGCTCATTTTAACCCTGAGTATTTGTTTTAGAATGACAACAAACAATCATATATTTAATAATATTAATTCATTTAAAAAAGAAAAATCCATTCTTTCTGCTTTAATGACAACCATCAAGGAAAACTAGTAATATTTAATATGCTGTCCTCAGTATTCGTCTTGTTGGCAACTCTTACCAATCGATGCGCCATCTTGGATTTGGCATTCAAATTGTAGTGAAGTATACGCGGCTGAAGAGAGGGGAACTGTTTTTCCATGGATTTAGCCAGAGTACTTCAATATATGTTCGGAGCATGTTATCCAATCAGATCGCAAGAAGTTTCTTTGCAGCATAATATCAACCCTGTAATTTTTTGTTAAATTAACATCTGTAGATATTTCAGCTGTATTCTACATCTATTTTGCTTTTGGGAACAAGTTAATGTAGAACTGCTTTAAACTTTTGTAACTAAGTACTTGGAAATGTAACAAAGACAATCTTCACCTTATCAGTGGCGATAATTGAAAAAATTCAAACCCTGTGGGAAAAGGGGAAAAAGATGGTACTTGGCATTTTATCCTTTGCACTCAAGAGGAAAGAATTCATAAATACTAATAAAACCATACCGAACTATTGCATTTCACATACCTTCAGGGCAAACTTGATAGAAAGACAGAGAGTTTTCATCTGATGTAGGACTAAGCTGCATACTAGAGTGAATGGTGCATGTGAAGAATTGTGCATCCGTCATCATACTAAGGCTTGATGCCACACAACTTCTGCCATAGTTTTTACATAGACTGGCACAAGTCATTTGTGCCCGAATCCTATCAACTCCAGACAGGTAGAATCTTTCTTCATACTCAGGACCTAAATGCATCCCAGACATAGTACGCATACTGCATTTGTTTTGCATGTCTGAAATAAAAATGAATTGATAAAGCATTCTTTACCAAGAGAAAGAAAAAAAAAGCAGAATTGTCCATATATGGAGCAGTAGGCAACAGTTAAGGTTCAAGTTATGGAATATATTTTTGAAAAGGTAGACAATATTGTTAGAAAAACATCAAATGCTAGTTACCAGCATTATCTCCTTCATCAACAATGTTTTCCAAAGCCTTCTCTGTTAGGATAGTGAAAGCTTGAGATAGAATGGTTAAGGGTTAAAGCTGAATATTTAGATTTAGGTTTTCCAATTTGTTGGTTGGTTGGTTGGTTATTTCCGTTTATTTATCGTCGCTACCGGTTGCCCATCTGAGCGACGCCCCCAGAAGACGGTTAGTTGTTACGGGGGATAGTGCAAGGATACAGGTCGAAACTACTGAGAGCTTCGCCTGGTTCTTTAACGTGCTCGGCGTATAGCACCGTCACACGGGACCTCGGTTTAATGTCTCATCCGAAAGACTATTAGTAATTTTTTAGTTGGCCAGCCGGGGATACGAACCCACAATCTGTAGGACATTGTGTTCACGAGTCCTACGCTCTACCTACTGAGCTATATCGGCCGGTATTTTTTTTTTTTTTTTTTTTTTTTTTTTTTTTCCAATTTGTTTGGTACTCATCTGGTTTTATTCTTAACCCTTATCCTGCTACATCTGAGGAAATGAAACTTTCAAACCGACAGTAAAAAATCATATTTTCCTATTTCAAAGGTATTTTCGGAGGAAAGATATCTCCTTATCTGACAGTGTAGATCCAAGATCAGGCTGCATGTTCTGTGCAGTCTGATTTTGATCTACACCGTTTGCAAAAGGTCAGTGAGTCGCACTTAGCAGCCTAAGGGTTAAAAGTAATGACCAGTTAAGTCTAGCGTTATTCACCCACTGATACATACGCTGAGATCGGCAAGTGTACATATGACACTGTGAAGAAACACTCAGAAAAAAAGGAAACCATCTTTTGTTAACATTGTGGGAAAAGGAGCTGTTGCTTGCTCCAAGAAGTTGCTTCTTTACCTGTAGCATTTTCAAATGCTGTCCACAGCAGGGCCATATAAAAATCATGATTAAAGGTCAAACTACTGTAATCCACCTGCACACACACCTGTTTCACAGATTTTATGAATTGAGATGCCTCCCCCTTCTTCATCTATCTTCACATCCCTCCAACTGTACAAGTAACACAACTCAGTATCATCACTGTCGAGGATGCCATAGCTTGCATATTCACAGAACATGTCATTTTGACATAACTGCATACCTGTAAGATATTTAACAAATCATTGACCAAATTCCTTTAATCCATCTCATTGATATATACAAATAACATTACCTAACTCTTTACCAAACGACAAAATCTTGGACTAGACTAAATTGAAAGCATTTACAGACAATAAATTAAATGTAGCTTAACCCTTGACCACATAACAAAGTTTTAGACATGTCAAAAGTGAAAGTATTTGCAGACGACAACTAAAAAGTGTCTCAAATAATGAAGATTTTCTGGAAAAGGGCAGAAAACATTGTGGGAAAAGGACAAAATGCTGGTTACCAGCCTTTTCCCCTTTTCCCACAATGTTTTCAAAAGCTATCTTCCCAAGGGTCAATAAAAGTCGGGATCGTGTGGGAAAGGGTTAGATGGCGATTTATGTTTTGGATCAGGTAGAAAACATTGTTGGAAAAGAACAAAATGCTGGTTACCAGCATTTTCTCCTTTTCCCACAATGTTTTCAAATGCCTTCTCTTTCAGGGTCGCAAAAACTTGGAATTGTGTGGTAAAGAGTTAATATTATATTTGCAATACAAGTATGGTCTATACTTAGGTTACATACGTCATTTTACAAAAGCTGGTGAAATGTAAGATAGATCATTCATTGTGGAATTTAGAAGTGGACAACAAAGGTCATTTTACAAAAGCTGGTGAAATGCAAGATAGATCATTCACTGTGGAATTTTGAATTGGACAATAAAAGTTGGATTAGATGTTAAGCTTTTACAGACAACAAAGTATTAGAAAAACATCTCTCAACTTTTTGAAACTAAAAGTTTTTGCAGATGACAAATTTGCTGTACCTCATATGACAGAATTTGTCTTTGAAAGGAAAAAAATCTTTGTGGGAAATGAAAATGCTGGTCAGCACAATTTTATCCTCTTACTACAATATTTTCAAAAGGTCTTTAGTGGAGGGTCATTAAAACTTTACCAAACAATCCCAAGTTTTACTGTCTCTTACGAAGAAGACTTTAGAAAACATTGTGGGAAAAGGACAAAATGATGGTAACCAGCATTTTCTCCTTTTCCCACAATGTTTTCTACCTTTCAACAATGAAATATCATTTTTAAGTCACACTAAATTTGTTGTCTGCAAATGCTTTCCAACCAGACGAGTCAAAACTTAGGCCGCTTGGTAAAGAATTAATAAAGGATTGAAAGTTAACAAACAAAATGTAACATACATGACTCTTTGTCTTTAGTCTCCTCCCTGAGATACCAACCACTCCCAGCATCTTTTGTGGAATCTTCAAAATACATTCCACATTCATTTGTATCTGTGAAGTAAAATGTAAATGAAACTTTATTCTCTACTTCAAATCTCATTAAAGTTTAGTTCAAAGTTACCAGCATTTTCTCCTCTTCCCATAATGTTTTCAGATGCTGTCTACCGCAGATTCGTAAAAACTTGGGATTGTGTGGTAAGTAGCAGTCTTGTGTTCTTCATCTAAAATCATAATACAATGTAATACATGTATAACACATGAGCATCACATATATTTCTAACATCAAATACTACAACTGAACATATTTTCATATCCAACAGAATTCAGCCATAATTACTGACTCATTTGTGATAAGTGCACTTTCACAAGAACATAATTTTAACTCTCTTGAAATTTCATTTTCACATGTCTCAAAATCTTTCTTACCCCCAGTTTTACAGTGCTTATCAAAGCTGACTGCTCCCTTGATGTTTGTGTAGACCACGGCCTCATATGTGTAAAGCTGACACCACATGTAGGTTGTTGGTGTACTAACTGTGGCTAGGTAACAATCATTATCTTCCATGCATTCTGAGAAGCATTCTTCGTTTGAGGTCACTGGTTTGGACATGTAATGATTGTCTCCTCCACTGAAATCCTCCAAATAGCAAACTCCTGTCATAGAAAACAGACAAATGATATCCTCTCTTTCATACTCTGAGCATTTTATTCATATATGGAGGGGGTTAGCTGACACATCTGCAGAATACGACTTGAAAAAAAAAAGTTACATACACAGTCAAGGTTAAGAATTAAGGAGTGAAATATCTAAAGGTAACTACCTCAACACAAAATTATGAGTTTTTTGTCATTTCTCATTTAAAAAAAAAACAACCCTGAACATAGTTGGCAAGACATTCACTTTAACCTGCCATCAATATTGCACTGATGTATTTCATCAATGCATTTTTCAATTCCATATTTTCAAAGTGTACATGAAAAATAATTTCAGAGTTATGGTCAAGAGAGGTAACTTAAAGAAGGACTTTGACTTGAAGAAATGGACTTTTTTGATGCAAGTTTCAAAATGGGTAAAATGCAGTCTTAGATCCAAATACATGTAGGCCTATATACACCAACAATTGAGAATACAATTCTGATTTTAAATTCAAAGACAAGCTATCTGATTGGCTGAGACAGAACATCCTATTCAATAAGGCTAGTCTTGGAATTTGAAATTAGATCAATGTTTATATCTGTTAACTTATTTAAATACTGCCAGTTTTCTTACTTTGAGGACATGTTAGTTTGATAACTTGGCCATTTGCATCCTGTACTGGCATATACTGGTTGGTGCTCTGTAGTGTGCAAAGCTTCAGTGCACCCTTATCCTGGCAACCAGCATAGGCACATCCTTCTGTCTTTCTGCATTGTTCCTCACACTGTTTGCAGGAAGCTACCTCTATCTGATTTAAATTCTGCCCCATAAGTGACACGTTTGCTATACTTTCTGACTGACATATATCTGCAATGACATATCATTGAAAATTTAAGATAATCCAGTTATGTGTATACTAAAATTTCTACATGTACGAAACTATATGTACACTGAATACAGCTATCAATGACCACACAAATATGTCTTATTATGCGATTGCATTAGACAGCTTACATCAACATTGTGGTTAAAGTAGCAGATGCTAGGCACAAGCACTGGTTCCATTTCTAACAATGCTTTATACTTTTGACATCCCTCTCTCCCACCCCTGCAAGACCATCTCGGACCCCAGTGGGAACATAATTTGAATATTTGTTATAAAGAAATCATAATGCTATTCTACATAACAAACATACAAACTGATGAATTTGCAGTGTCTGAAAAGAAGATCTTTCCTGTATAAGTCTCTGTAAAACATCCTAATGTTGGACAAGGCATTTTTCACCACCTGAGCTTTATTTGTAAATCCTTTTTAACGGCAGTTAGACAATGCTATGAATAAAACAACATACTCTAGGCATTATGTTTTCAAACAAAAGTTTGTTTTATCTTCCATCAATATAACTCTCAGTAACTCTGTGTAAGAAATGTGAGTCCTTGGACAGGGCCATCTTTAACCCTAAGAAAATGATTTGATCAGCCTTGTTTAAGGACTACAAGAAAATGCACCATGCAAAAATATATTAAATGCTTCATGGCCAGTGGTTTAAGTCTTTACCACACAACAAAACT
Source organism: Tridacna gigas (assembly GCA_945859785.2). NCBI lineage: Eukaryota > Metazoa > Mollusca > Bivalvia > Cardiida > Cardiidae > Tridacna > Tridacna gigas. The sequence goes on from OX244030.2 coordinate 29,580,380, forward strand.
CTTGACTCCTCCATCTGTAACCCTTTACAATGCTGTCTTTTAATGAACCTGGAAAAGAAGCCTTTTGAATACACGGTGGAAAAAGGGGAAAATGCTGGTAACCAGCATTTTCTCCTTTTCCCACAATGTTTTCTACCCCATCAAAGAGAAACTGCACAATTTGAGCCACACTGAAATTGTCATCTGCAAATGCTTTCAATTTGGACAAGGCTAAAATTTTGTCATCTGGTAAAGGGTTAAAGCCTTTGCAAACAACAAATTAGATTTGACTGGACAGGGTAGAAACAATGTGGGAAAAGGAGAAAATGCTGGTAACTAGCATTTTCTTCTTTTCCCAAAATGTTCTCAAAATCCCACTTTCTCAGGATTGTTTCATAAAGGGTTAAGATGAGAAATTCTGTGACTTTTCAATCTATTAATCTATGTAAATATGTGACACCCCAGGCAATCTAACTGCAGAAATTTAATTTGGACAAACTTGAAAAAGAAAAAAAAACAAAAAAGACCACCCCAGGCAAGGCGACCTTTGACATCTGGGACCTGATTTGAACAAACTTGTCAAAGGAGCACTAGAAAATGCTAAAAACAAGTTCAAAATATCAAACAACTTGGCCCTGTAGTTTAGAAAAAGACAACCTTCAAAGTTTTTCTTGACTAAACCATTGGAACATACCACTGATCTGTCCAAAAATAGATCAAAAGTCAACCTATGGTAATCATGTCAATAATCCTCATGGAAATCTACATACCAAGTATTCAAGCATAGGTTTAACTCTTTACCAAACAACAAAATTTTAGATTGTTTTAAGTTGAAAGCATTTTGAAGACAACAATTTAAATAACGGGCAAATGATGGGATTCTTTTTTGACGGGGTAGAAAACATGGTGCAAAAAGAAGAAAATACTGGTAACCAACATTTTCTCCTTTTCCCACTATGTTTTCAAAAGCCTTTGATGTTAGGGCCATTAAAATTTGGGATTGAGTGGTAAAGGGTTAACCCTTTACCACACAATCCTGACTTTTAACGAGTATGAGAAAGAAACCTTTTGAAAACATTGTGGGAAAAGGAGAAAATGCTCCTTTTCACACAGTTTTCTAACCTATCAAAGACAGATGTCGTCCTTTGAGCCTCATTCAATTTGTCGTCTGCAAATGCTTTCGATTTGGCCAAGTTCAAAATTTTGTCATTCGGTAAAGAGTTAACCCTTTCCCAAACGACAAATTTTGGACTGGTCCAAATTGAAAGAGTTTGCAGACGACATTTTTAAATTTGATGAAAATGGCAGAAAGTTCTCAAATAGGGTAGAAAACACTGTGGGAAAAGGAGAAATTGCTCGTTACGAGCAATTTCTCCTTTTCCCACAGTGTTTTCAAAAGACTTGTACTGCAGACACGTGAAAACCAGGGCTTGTTTGGGAAAGGGTTAAAGCAATCTGCCTAGAAATCTTAAAGGTTTCTTTTCTAATACAGGAGGCCATATTGGTCAAATCAGCCCCACATGATACTGACCTCTTTTCTTCTGATATCTAGGACAGCTGCACATGAAATATAAGACATAAGGTCTGACCCTTTAACACATAATCCTCAGTTTTAATGACCCTAAGAAGGAAGCTGTTTGAAAACTTTGTGGGAAAAGGAGAAAATGCTGGTAACCAGCATTTGTTCCTTTTCCCACAAATGTTTTCTACCCCATCAAAGACAAATTCAATAATTTGAGCCAAATTTCATTTGTTGTCTTCAAATGCTTTCAATGTGGACAAGTCTAAATTTTTCCAATGTGGTTAGTTAAGCAAGGTTGGCACACAATTTCCGCAAGAAAATCTTCAAAATTGGTTACAAATGACAGAAAAAAATTATTAATGGACAAACAATTGATAATGGGCCAAAACAGGCACTGTTACAATCAGATGTGCTGAAAAGACTTAACCCTTTACCACACAATCCCAAGTTTTAACGACCCTGAGAAAGAAGGCTTTTGAAAATATTGTAGGAAAAGGAGAAAATGCTGGTAACCAGCATTTTCTCCTTTCCCCACAATGTTTTCTACCCTATAAAAGACAAACTCCACTATTTGAGCCACATTTGAATTGTCGTCTGCAAATGGTTTCAATCTGAGCCAGTCTAAAATTTTATCGTGTGGTAAAGAGTTAACTACAATCTTTTGCCAGTTCCAAGGTAAAAATATATTATGAATCAGTACCTGTTTGACAAACTGTTGTGTGAAGAATAGATTGAGGAACTTTGGAAATGTCTAGATCTTCTTTGTGATACAGACCACAGTAGTATACTCCATTAAGATTGTCGTAAATAGTTGTGACAGCATCACAAGCATACTCCTCACACACTCTCTGGCAGTCCGTCTGATTTAAAACTGTAGTCTGATAGAAAAAGTTTGGACTATACAGACCATAAACAGTCTCCTGCACACACAATTCACCTAAAAGCATAAAGAGAAGATTATATATATTTTTCTATGAAACAAAAGTTTTAATGACAGAAATTTGCAAAAGACCGTTTTCTTTGTCTCAACACTTTCTAAAAGATGTCATTCAAAGAAGGCCAGCAAAAATACCTGATGTTTCATTTTTTGTACCATGTAAATGAGCCACACGCTGGCAAAAGGGGGCTTAATGCATCTCCATGATGCATAGTAACAAGCAAGTCATCACAGTATTATGGATCCGTAAAATCCATTTTGTATAACTGACTGAATTATAATGAACACTGGTCCTTTCAGCTGCAGAAAACTGACCAATAGCAAAATAGCAGGCTGACCTGAGTTGATACTTTTTGCAGATACATTAAACCCCCTTTTCACAGAGCATGGCTTAAACATTTCTGAAAGAACTCAAAATGATAGTGACCAAAACTATAGATAGTTCAACTTACTGTCAGGACAAACTTTGATCAGAAATATGCTACTGCTGTTAGATTCAATGCCACCAATACTGAAACCTTCTTCTTGGTAAAATAAACAGGAACTTCCACTTTCATGAGAGCTGAAAGTTGCATACTTGCAGCGAGGATCTTGTAAGCATTGATGCTTGCAGGAATGAACAGAGTTTACCAATATTGAGGCATACTCTCTATTACTACCAGCAGAATATTCATTAACAACATCTAGGTGACACAGATCTGAAGAATGAAAAAGAGCAAATAAAAGCATGATCAAAGTCATTCACACTTTCAGTTTATAATTACTCCCTTATGCAAGACTGCTTATCACCACATATACTTTGATTTTTTTATGACTTTTTTCATCTTTACTCTTTACCAGGTAACAAAATTTTGCATGGGTCCAAACTGAAAGCAATTGCAGATGACAAATTAAACCTGGCACAAATTATGAAATTTGTCTATGAAAGGGTGGAAAACATTGTTGAAAAAGGAGAAAATGCTTTGTACCAGCATTTCTTCTTTTCGAACAATGTTTTCAATTGTCCTTTTTGTTGGGGTTATTAAAACTTGGGATTGTGGGTTAAGTCTATACCCACAACAAATGTCAGACTTGAGAGTATTTCCAGATGCCAAAATGAACTGTATCTCAATTGATGGAATGTGTCATTAAAAGGAAGGAAAACATTGCAGAAAATGGAGAAAATACTGGTTACCAGCCTTTCTTCCTTTTCCAACAATATTTTCAATAGCCTTCAACCTCAGTATCATTATAACATAAGACTGTTTGGTCAATTACTGTGCAGGCTACTGTTAGGATTAACCACATTCTTTATACAAGTAACACAAAGTAGAAATATTTGGAGGCAAGGAAAACTGTTTTTCTCAATATTACTGAAGAGACTGTAGGAAAATAAAAAACAGTTTGTTAAATCCAATCACAGAAAAATATGACATGCCTATATAACATGTTTACATTGCAAAGTAAAAGACATTCTTTCCACAGATTTAGAGACAGAAACAATTAAGATAAAAGGGAAGTATTTTCTACACAATGTTTCAGTTGTTGGTATCTTTTCCATTATCTTTCTAACATGCATGGAGACAAATATTGCACGACTGAATATATCATAATTCAATTACATTTTTATCATTTCTTTACCTAAAACAAAGGATCTCACCTGGACATGATTTCTGCATCAGAAGTGTGTTTTCTGAGGCCATAACAACCTGAAGTGTTTCTCTCTTGTACATTTTACAAATGCCGTTTTCTGGATCAAACTCTGCTGCATTACAGCCTACATCATCCTCACACTGAATCATACAAGCAATCCAGTTGTCAAGGCTCAATGTAGCATAGTAACCATCTCCACCACCAAAACCAGGCATCATACGGGTTTTACAGGAGTCTAAAAATTTGAGTTTGGTTTTTTTTAATACATTGCAAATGACTGTTTTGTCTTGTAGAAGAACACTTAAGTTTTGAAATCATTTTGGTATAAGGAAAATTGCATTATCTTGCTGCCACAATGTTTTTCATGGATATTCATGCCTAAAACCTAGATTCATGTTGATATTTTTACAAAACTGTTTTTCATCTTTGTTTTTTACACACACCTATTAACCCTTTACCACAAAATGCAGCCTATTAATGACCCCATGGGAAAAGCTTTCTGAAAACATTGTAGGAAAAGGAAAAATGCTGGTAATAAGTCAGCAGTAATAAGCAAATCAAACGAAACTTTATCATGTACATAATTTTGTCATATATATAGCTTCTATATTTCATTCAAATCAAATTTCAGACTTTTAAGTAATTGTATAATTTACCTTCAGGGCATGTTTTGAACCACATTTGACTTCCAGTGGATGAAAACTGAAAGTAGTGTCCTGATTTATATAGAAGACACCTATAGTCAGTGTCTGGACTGTACACAGTGTAGCTTGCTGCTTCACAATATTCATTCGTCAAGCACTCTGTCTGACAGACTTCAGCTGAACTGGCTGTCACACTTAAGAAATAGTCCTCTCCTCCATACACACCCAAAGAATTGACTGGACTTTCCTTCATCCAACATTCTGTTATATCTGTGGAATTGAGAAAAAAGTATCTTTTCTAAGTAGAAAACATTGAGGGAAACTTTGTGGAACTGGATGAAGATTCAGTAAGACATTCCATGGTCAATATTCTCCCACCCATCCCATCCTTGCCCACTACTGGTAGCTCTATAGGTTATGCACAGGACTTGAAGTATAGACTGGTAAATGGACTCTTGGAGCTGTCAAAAAATTTACTAGGGTTTCGCAAAAATCATTTCAACAAGACCTATATTTCTCTCATTGTCAAAACTGTTCAACCTTTTCTCATGAAAGATGCAATGGCTATAGGCAAATACAAAGTGTAACAGTAAAGAAAACTTGTCACGTAGATAGATGCACAAGCTGCAGTCACATAAATGGACAACTACTAAAAGTGGTATTCATCAGTATATTCTAGCCTGAAAAAGTCATCTAGACTCACCATGTGAACATCTTTTAATCTTAAAGGTGCTGTCTATGTTGGAAGAAACCACAAGATGTTCCCTTTTATACAATCTACACTGAAATTGGCTGCCAGGCAATTGTTGCACAGTCATGATATCACAAAGCAAATCAGCCATACACAAATCTTCACAGTCTGTCAGGTTAGGAAGCAACTCCTCATGGTAGAAATCGTCACCTCCTTCTAAACCCTGAACTGTTTCAAAGTTACATGTTAAAATACCTTCAGTGTCATCATCTGAAAAATGAAAAAAATTAATTTAAATTTCTTTGAAGCAATTACTGTTAAGTATATTTCCACACCTAAAAACAATCACAAATTAAAAGCCATCAAAAAGTAAACAAAGCAGGTGCTAAAATGCATTTAAATTCAAATCATACCATTTCAAATTATGGAAATTATTGTGAAGATGACAATCTGTTACTGCACGGTCAGTGCAAATGTTAGTTGCTTGCATGAAAATGAATATAAACCCAGGTAAAAAACAAACAACACATAGAGCTATTTGGCAACTATTTACCTAGTTTTAAAATTAATTTTTCTTCCAGCAACTAACATTTGAACTAACTGTACAATAACACATTGTTATCTTCACAATACTTTTCATATTTTCAGATGATATAATTTAAATCTAAATGCCTTTTTAACAACCACATTGTTTACTTTTGGCTGCAATTGGGCCTTCAAAACAAGGTACAAAATTTAATATTTGAGGGGAAGGAAAATTGTAAACAATGATTAAAAAAAAAAAGAAATTTTTGTTGCAAGCAACTGAATTAGACAGAAATTACTTTCAGTCTTATGTTACTTTAAATTATCATTAAAAAAATGAAAATGGCATTATTTCATTTGCCTGAACTGTACAAAAATAAAACCATAGGGTCTACATTTAGAAAATGTGTACAAATAAATTGAAAATACATATAAAGTGTTCATTACACAGAAATATGTGAAAGAAAGAAGACATCTTCCCTGAAGGATATAGAAAACATGGCTGGGAAAAGGAACAATAGCTCAGAAAAAGAAAGTATACTTTCTATGTTTTTGTTTCAAAAAGCTCAAGTTCAAAGTTTTAAAAAGTTTTTAAGCAGCTTGTGTAGAACAAATATGGTAAGATGAACAAACCTGCATCAGAACAAAGTTTAGTCAACACAACACTGTTTGCTTCTTTCCTCATGCTGTTATAATCAAGGTCACTGTACCTTTTACACATCATACCAGTTGGTAGATCAGTGAAGCTGGCTAGTTTACAATATTCATCATCTGCACAAGCATCTTCACATTCTGTATGGCTAGAAACCCTTTCAGAGGCATAAAACATCTCACCTCCATAATATCCATGCAACCTCTTAAACATGCAGCTTGTGCGTTCTGTAAATTCAACAAAAGAATACAAACAAAAACAATTAATGTAGAGCTATCATTAAAGTCTTTATGCCAGTAGGAAATTCAGACAACTCAGCCATTTCCATACTGCAATAAAAATTGCCAAAGGTATGGTCATCTGAAAAATCTAAACTGCAGATCCTATAATTATTTCACTTTTCAAACCAACAGACTTGTAGACTTTTCTATTGAAAGACTTTGCAGACAACTAACTGAATGTGGCTTAACTTATGGATTTTGTGGAATTAGTATTTGAAAGGGTAAATAATACTGTAGTGAACAAATGCTAATAAGCAGCATTTACTCCTTTTACCTTTTTATATGTCTTATTCCTCTGGGTCATAGAAAGACAGCATTGTAAATGCTGGTAACCAGCCTTTTCTCCTTTTCACACAACAGGGGGGGAAAAAGTCATCATTTGAACTGCATTTATTTTGTCTTCCACAAATGCTTTCAATCTGGCACAGTCCAAATTTTCTGTTTGGTAAAGACTTAAAGAGTATACCTGGAGGGCACTGTTTCACAAAACTGGTGGAATCATTCTGGTGCTCCAGGCTCATGGGGACAGAGTCATACAAATAGCACCACAAGGTATCTTGAAGAACAAAGCTAGACATGAGGCATCTCCTATCATTCATGCACAATTCATGGCACTCAAAATCAGTGTTGACTTTCATCTTATTGTATGGACTATCACCTCCGTATGTGTTCTCATTTAACATGCTGCGACATCTTAAATTGCTCACTGAAGTAAGATAAAAATATTTGAGCCATGCTCTTGCAAAAGGGGGCTTAATGCATATCCATGATGCATGATACAAAGCAAATCATCACATCATCATAAATCCACAAAGTCTATTTTGTTTAACAACCGACTGAATCGTGAGGTAGACTAGTCCTTTGACATACAGAAAATTGACTAATAACGAAAAGTTTCGGCCCAGGTCAGCCTGTGCAGACTGCACAGGCTAACCTGGGTCGATACTTTTCGCAGATGCATTAACCCTCCTTTTCACACAGCATGGCTCATTTTACTTTCACTGACTGAGTACAAATCAAGTGTATGACATACTCGTCCATATTGAAAGCATTTGCAGACGACAATTTTGATTTGACTCAATAATGAGATTTGTCTGTAAAAGGTTAGAAAAGATTTTGAGAAAAGGAGAAAATGCTGGTTTCCAGCATTTTCTCCTTTTACCACAATGCTTTCAATTACCTTCCATGTCAAGGTCATTAAAACACCAGAATATGTCATTAAAAAGGATTAAAAAGGTTTAAAAACATACCTTCACTTTGCAAGTCAATGTTTGATATATGAGTTCAAAGAAAAGTTTGCACTAAGAGTTAATCAATGGTGTTCATGAAAAGCAGTCTGTAAGATATCAGTGTAGAATTAGGAATTAAAGTTACAATTCATTGTTGGAACATAAACCAAGCTAAAGTCTTACTAAGGGTCAGAAGTATAAGAAGTTACAGTTTAACCTTTTACCACACAATCCCAAGTTAAAATGACCCTTAGGAGGAAGGCTTTTGAAAACCTTTTGAAAACATTGTGGGAAAAGAAGAAAATATTGGTAACCAGCATCTCCTTTTCCCACAATGTTTTCTTCACTTCCAAAAAGAAATTTCAGTTTTTGAGTCACATTTAATGTGCTGTCTGCAAATGTTTTCAATATTGACAGGTCCAAAATTTTGTCATTTAGAAACAAGTAAAAAAACTGTTTAGAAAAATCATTGATCAAAGGTTTCACCAAACATCGGCTACAGTATCATAAGCTCCTTACCTATTTCACATGATTCTGTGAAATGTATGCTATCCAAATATGGCATTTTCACAACATTTATCTGGGTATATAGATGACAAGCGTTGCTGGTACTGGTGACAAAACTTGCAGCTTCACACACTGTCTCTCTCTGGCATAGCTGTTTGCAATCCTCAGCATCACTGGTAGGAAGCACTTTATACGAATTCATGCCCCCAAATATCACTATTTGCTTTGCCAGATCACAGAATTCCCTTGGCTCTACAAAATTGTATACAATATGGGATTAAATATGAGTTATCATGACCTTGTAATCCTTTATGAAATAATCTTGAGCAATGCTCTTGCAAAATGGGGGCTTAATGCATCTCTGTGATGCATCACACCAAGCAAGACATCACATAGTTAGGGATCCATAAAATTCCATTATGTCTAACAACCAACTGTATCATAAGGTAGACTGGTCATTCGACATACTGACCAATAAGCAAAAAGTTTCAGCCCAGGTCAGCCTGTGCAGACTGAGCAGGGTGACCTGGGTTGATACTTTTCGCAGATACATTAAGCCTCCTTTTCACAGAGCCTGCCTCTCTTGTATTTCTATATGGCTGACAAAGATGGTTTTTGAAAACATTCTTCCATAAGAAGAAAATGCTAGTAACAAACATTTTATCCTTTTTCCCCATCATAATCTGGCTTTTTATTCTTTTCATTTGACCCATATCTCTTGTCTGCAAAAATGCTTTCAACATTAAAAAAATTCATTTTTTGGTCTAATAAAGCATTAACCCTTTACTCCATAGGCTTATTTAAAACTCAAGACAGTAAAAGTAAGAAAGTAATGAAAATGATTTGACAGAATAGGAAGGAAACATTCTGTGATGGTGAAAAGAATAATGCCCGCAGCAGCCCCTTTTCCAAAATGATTTCTATTTAAAGTCATCTGCTGTAAAACTTTTGTCTGTTGTAACAGGTTAACCCTTTAGTAAACAATCCGCTACAACTCTGGAGAAAGAAACTATTTGATAAACTGTGGGAAAAGGAAAAATTGCTGGTAACCAGCATTTCCTCCTTTTCCAACAATGATTTCCAAAAGAAATATCTTACCATTTGAGACATATTTGTTTTATTGTCTACAAATGCTTCAATTTGTATGGGTCTTAAAGAATTAGGATGCTGTTAAACAGCATTTTCCCTTTTCCCACAATGTTTTCAAAAGTCTTTTTCCCAAGTGCCGTTAAAGCTTATGATTATGATGTGTTGGGGGAAGGTCACAGAACAGAATGGGTTTACCTTCAGGGCATTCCTTCAGCCAGAGTACACTGTTGAGGTCCTTAACATTGTTCTGTCGGTATCTCTTACTATAAAACAAGCACCTGATACCATGGAACGTGTGAGTTGCACTCGCAGCCACGCAAGCTATATCATCCAAACATAGCATCATGCAGGCATCCTGACTATCAGCTGATACTTGTTTGTAGTAGTTTTCTCCCCCATACATGTTCAGACGAGACGACATTCGGCAAGCAGAAATTCCACCTACTAGTGAAAATAAAAACAGAAATTCTCAACCACTCAGGCACATAGTCCAGAAATTTAGAGATAAAACAATATTATTAAAGGTTTGTGCATACAACCCAAAAGGTATGGACACACACAGCATTTTAGCAAAAAAAAAACATTGTGACAAAGGAAACAAGAGGGCCATGATGGCCCTGTATCGCTCCACTGGCTTATAAATATAAACCACGAAGAAAAGTCTTCACTATATAAGCCCTTATAAAACTTTGACCTCATGGCTACAGTCTGACTAAATGGGGAATATTGTATTAGAAGAATAACATGCCAAATGTGGGAGTTCTTGGCCTTATGGCTGGTAACAAGATGGTTTCTGAACTTTTCACTCCATAAACCCATGTAAAACTTGTGATCCCTGGTGCAGGGCCAAACTTGATCCTAGAGCTGTAACTTGGGCCCTCTTTGTAACTGTCCACTAAATAATGCTATAATTATATGCAAAATTTGGTAGCCTAAGCCTTATGGCTGTGTACACCAAGATTTAAAAGTTTTCCCTATGTAAGCCTATGTAAATCTTGTGAACCCCCCCCCCTCCAAGTATGAGGCCAAATTGACCCCAGGACTATACTTTGGACACTTTTGGTAGACTCCAACTAGATCAAGCTAAATGCCAAATTTGGTAGCTCTAGGCCTTATGGTTTCAGACAAGAAGATATTTAAAGTTTTCTCTATATAAGCCTATGTATAAAACTTGTGACCCCTGGGGAAGAGCCAATTTTGACCCCAGGGCTATAATTTCAAGAAACATGATAGAGGTCTACTACATAAAGCTACATGCCAAATTTGGTAGCCCTATGCCTTATGGTTTCAGACAAGAAGATTTTTAAAGTTTTCTCTATATAAGCCTATGTAAAACTTGTGACCCCTGGGGCAGAGCCAATTTTGACCCCAGGGCTATAATTTGAAGAAACTTGATAGAGGTCTACTACATAAAGCTACATGCCAAATTTGGTAGCCCTATGCCTTATGGTTTCAGACAAGAAGATTTTTAAAGATTTCCAATATTTTTCAGTTTTGTTGCCATGGCAACCAGAGTTTTTGAAGGAATCAAATTCTTTCAAGAAATTCTGAAGAGGACCATGTCAGGATCATTTCTGTGAAGTTTCGTGAAAATCGGATGGGTAGTTTCAGAGAAGAAGATGTTTGAAATAAAAGTTAACGCACGGACGGACGGACGGACTGACGGACGGACGGACGGACGACCGGATGGACGGACGCACGACGGACACCGGGCCATGACATAAGCCCGCTGGCCTTCGGCCAGTGGAGCTAAAAACTGAAACAAAAGAATTTCTCCTATGATGCAATTTAAAAAAAAAACTGCTGTGAGACAGACAAAGTTGTCCTCAAAGGGTAGAAAGTAAAATGAATAGAATCAATCCTTTAAAGATTTTATAGTAATGTTTTATAAAATAGCATTAAATAAACCCAACAGACATTTTCGGTCCAGAAATAAACCCAAATAATTGCAATTTCAAAGTTGCTTTTGTGCAGAATGTCTCAGAAAAGTGGACAGCATAGAGCATGATCAGACTTCACATTTTTGTGTTGTCTGATCTTGATTCATACTGGTGGTCAAAGCAGCTATAGCTGCAAAAGGTTCTGTAGGGGTTAATTCATGTTTGATGTCCTGTCTTGTAAGAATTTTCTAAAATTGCTATAAAGTTGTTTCAGTATTTCAACAGGTAAAGAAATAAGAGATTTTTTTTCTTCTTAACCCTTTACCACACAATCCCAAACTTTAATGACCTGGAAGCAGAGGAAGTCTTTTGAAAACATTGTGGGAAAAGGAGAAAATGCTGATCCAATGCACAATGCACATTGTTTTTTACTCTTCCACAGGCAAATTCCAGTTTTTGAGTCATATTTTGTTTATCATCTGAAAATGGATATAATTTGGACCAATCTAAAATTTTGTTGTGTAGTAAATGGCTTTACCATCAGACAAAATCTTAAGACTGGTCAATTTTGGAAGACTGGTCAGTTTTGGAAACAACTGCAGGCCAAGAAATAAGAGCAACTCAAATGTTGTGATTTTCCTTTGAAAGGCTTTTGAAAATGAGGGATAAGGAGAAAATGCTGGTTAGCATTTTCTCCTTTTGCTACAATGTTTTCAAAAGCCTTTTGCCTCAGAGTTGTTAAAATACAGGATTGTTTGATAAAGGGTTAAAAGAATATTTGAATATTTATTAATTGTACATAATTAACTTTTACCAAGGTCTCCTTGAAACTGAGTATAGAATAAAATACAATTTATGAAGTCCCTCTTTTTCTGGTACCTGTATTTGAAAATATATTTACCTGCATCTTTGCACAACTCAGAGACTGTGGTGGTCTTGTCTGGCTGGTAAGTTGGGGTGTCCACATACAAGGAACAATGACCATTAACTGTGTACTCTGTATAGTGGACATTCATCTGAATTCCCAACTGAACACAGAAATCATTGGATGCTACATTATGTAGGATTCTACTTTCATGTACTCCAGTAACTTTAGTATGAAAGTTATTGTGTGAGCATGGTGGCACATCACCTGAAGGTTAAGATATACTTTAACTCAAATATTTTCAAAAGAAGAGTACATTTCCTGAAATTCATTGGTTATAGATCTTGGTTGATGCAAGAAACCTATTTTGAATTCTTTATCGAGATATGACACTAATCTTGAAACTGTTGAAATGTTAAAAGTACCCTTCTATCCCTCAAAAACTTATTATAATTTTTTTTGAAGTCTTAACCTGTTAAATACTGCCTTTAAGCCAACAAAACAGTCACTTAATTCCCTATACATTTTTGGTCACAATTTTGTGAAATAAGTTATTGTAAAGTTAAAACCCGACAACATACAGTTGCTAATTTTGTTACAGATCTAACTTTCCTAGAAAATTCAACCAAAGTTTGTGTCATGGGTAACTTTTACCAATTAATTCCATGTCTAACAATCCTATGGAAGAAGGTTTTGGACATCATTGCAGGAAACGGGGGAAATGTTGGCAACCAACCTTTATCCCTTTTCTAACAAGATTTTCTACCCTATCTAGGAAAAGTTTTATCATCATTGAATTCTTGTCTGCAAATGCTTTCAATTAGGACAAGTCTAAGACATTTGTCATCAGGTAAAAAATTACATACCTCTACAAACTTTAATCCAAGACACACTAACTTCATCCTTTATTCTAACATACTCCTTTTCCTTACTGTACAAAGTACATCTCTTCCCAAATGGAATGTCACTGAAACTTGCAGCTGTACAAAACTTGTCTTGGTAACACAGGTCTCTGCAATCCGTCTTGTTGTCCACCCATATCCAGCGATAATACATTTCATACCCATAGTATCCTCTCTCCTCTGCAAGGTTGCATTCTTCACTTTCCATCTCTGAAAAAACATTGTATGTAATGTATACACCATCATTCTCTCTATGACCTAAAGCACAGAACACTCTGATGCAGTGATGTTGATTAACTCTTTACCACATGCCAAAATTTTAGACTTGTCCAAATTTAACACACCTGCAGACAACAAAATTTTAGACTTGTCCAAATTGAAAGCTCTTGAAGACAACAAACTGAACCTACCCATAGCTCCAAAGATGGACTTTCCCTTTAAAAGGGCAAAAAAACACTCTCTTTTTCCAACAATGTTTTCAAAAGCCTAATTTCTTAGGGCTGTTGATAAATTGAGATTGTATGATAAAGGGGTCAATACTAAAATATGACTGATATCTAACAACTGAAAACATCAGTCTCGCTTCCAAGCAGTTGCATGGAAGGTAGAACTATAAAAATTAGAAAGAACTCTTTTCCATCTTACAGCAGACCACTTTTGAAATAGGAAATTTTTCCTTTTGCCACATTTTTACACATATTCAAACTTAACCTTTATCCTGCTAAGTAAGTTAATTAAAACTTTCAAGCCGGAAGTAAAGCCCGAGTAAAGCCCCAATAATGTAATACCAAAATTATTTTTTTGAAAAAAGTATCTCCTGATCAGACAAAGTAGATCAAAGATCAGACTGCACATTCTATTAATTCTGATCTTGATCTACACTTTCTGCAAAAGGTCAGTGAGTTGTGCTTAGCAGCTTATGGGTTAAACATAGTGACCAACCTTTTTAGAAGAATGAACTAAGCCTGCACCAAATGACAACATTCTACACTTGCCAAAATTGAAAGCTTTTGCAGCAGATAAAAAAGTGTGACTCAAAAACAGAAATTTGCCCTTTGAAGGATAGAAAACACTGTAAGCAAAGGAGAAAATGCTTGTTACCAGCATTTTCTCCTATCCCCAGGGGGTAAAACTCAAAAGCTCCTTCCTCAGGGTTGTAAAAAAATTGGGATTGTGAGGTTACTGCAAATTTTGTTCAGGTGATAATGTGTTTGACCCTTTACCAAACAATCCTGAGTTTAAAGACACTACAAAAGAAGCCATTTGAGAATGCTGCAGGAAAAGGGGAAAAATGCTGGCAACCAGCATTTTGTCTTTTTCAACAAATCCCAATATTTAGGCCACACTATATTTGTTGTCTTCAGTTATTTCAAATAGGAGGAGGTCTAAAATTTTGCCACCTGGTAATGAGTTAACTAAAAGGTTCCAATGATGGGGGATACTTACCATCAGTTTCACATGTTTTGGACCAGTATAGACCCATTTCTTTTTCTGTGAGTTCAAATGGTTCCTGACCAAACAAGCTACACTCCCAGTGTTCACCCAAAGGATATGCAGAAACATGGTAACACATATTGTCCTGTGTACAAGCATAAATACAAGCTTCTTTCACTGGAACTACAAGAATTTTGTATGGACTTGTTCTGCCAACATATCCATCTGTTGCATGTGGATCTATTTTGCATTGATTGTGGTTATCTGAAAAAATAACAAGAGTATGTGACTGCTCAACCAATAAAACTGTAGAAATACATACTATTTTTTTTCTCATTTCCAATTGACAGTTTTGAAAACATAATCGTGAATAGGAGCAATGGCTCCTGTTTCAACAATGTTTTTCATACTATCAGGTGTTTCCATTGCACTACCTGGTTGAAATACAAAGAACAATGAAGGTGTCTTTGCAGAAAGGGTTGACCAAGATTAGACAGTGCCAAACATTCAGTCTCATATATTTGGGGTATTCTTTCCAATATATTGGGATATTCCAGCAAAAATCAGCTTTAAACTTGTGATATTTGGACTTCTCGGGAAATATTTCTGCCTTATACATTACAAAGTCTGACGGTTTACCAACTACTTTATGTTGGCACACTTTAAAGCATCTTGGACCAATGTTTTTAATTGTGTGAGAAAACAAATACAAATGTAAAAAACTGGGTGTCCCACAATTTTGGTACTGACATAGAAAGTTTTTCCATTCATTGCATTTATTCTATCTTCTTTCATTCCTTCATTTTCATTTTTTTTTTTTTTTTTTTTTAAAAACATCACAATTTTTTCTAATTTTGCAGCCAGTTTAGTAATCAAACTGGTAAGCCACTATTTAGACCTTTACCAGACAAAAAAATCAGAAACATAGCCCAAATTAAAAACATTGACAGACAACAAAAAAGTAAATTTAGCTAAAATGATGGAATTTGTCTTTGAAAGTGAAGAAAACCTTGTAAGAAAAGAAGAAAATGCTGGTTACCAGCATTTTCTCCTGTTCCCTCAAGGTTATAAAACGGCTTCTCTTTTAGGGTCCTTAAAAATGGAATTGTTTGATAAAGAGTCAACTACCATTACACTGTGCATCCAAATACCTGTTGGGCATATTTTTATCCAAGATGTACTTTTCAGATCCTCCAGAGCTGCATCCAACCCATCCCTATACAATCTACATATGTTCTGTTCTGTATAGGCTGTGAAGGTTGCTTTAAGACAAGAATCATCCATGAGGCAGCTATTCTGACAGTCAGTGGCATCAGTAACCATCAGTTCTCTGTAATGATGTTGTCCTCCAAATATACCTGCCTGTTCTCCAAGCCAACATGGCCTCTCAGGTTCTGTAATACAGTACATGATTGCCTGTCCTTCAGTCTAGTTTTGTGGCTTTAGAATTCTTATGTTTGTATTAATTCTTTACCAAATGACAAAATTTTAAACTGGTCAAAATTGAAAGTTTTGCAGACAACAAATTAAAGGTGGCTCAAGTGACGAAATTTGTCCTTGATAGAGTAGAAAACGTCGTGGAAAAAGGAGAAAACGCTGGTTACCAGCATTTTCTCCTTTTCCCACAATGTTTTCAAAAGACTTCTTTGTCAGGGTCATTTAAAAGTCGGGATTGAGTGGTAAAGGGTTAAACTTGAGAGACAGAACATTTAATGAGCCTTCTTATTGTGAAAAATAAGTTAATTTGAAAAGGAGGATAACTCACTCCACTAGCACAGATTTACATCCTCTTGCATTTCAACCTTTTACCAAATCATCAAATTTTAGACTTCTCCAAGTTGAGAGCAGCTGCATATGACAAATCAAATGTGGCTCAAACAATATGTTGGTTACCTCTTCTCACCATGTTTTCAAAAGTCCATTTCCCAGGGTTGTTAAAATTTTGGATTAACCCTTTACCACACAATGCTGACTTTTAATGACCCTGAGGAAGAAGCCTTTTGAAAACATTGTGGGAAAAGGAGAAAATGCTGGTAGCCGGCTCTATCAAGTACAAATTTCTTCATTTTATCCACCTTTGATTTGTCACCTGCAAATGCTTTCAATCTCAAGAAATCTAAATTTTGGTTGTTTGGTAAAGAGTTAAGTGGGTAATGGGATAACCCTTCAGCAAACAATAGAGAATTTTAGCGACCATGAGGAGAGAGGTTTTTGAAAACATTGTGGGGAAAGAGAAAATGCTGGTAACCAGCATTTAGTTTTTTTCCAGCAGTGTTTTCTGCCCTATAAATGACACATTTCATCACTGCAGCACAATTTGATATGTTATTTGTATATGTTCTCAATATGGAGGAGTCTAAAATATTGTTTTTTCTTAAAGAGCTGAGCTATTTAGATTATTTGACAAAAATCAAAAATGAAAACAGAATAATTCAATATTTCATTCAGTATCAAATGCCTCTGACTAATACTACATGTACATAACATCTAGAAACACAACAATTATAAGGAGTGGCATATTGGAGAGACTGTGATGAAAAATTTACTTAGCAGACTTCTTTGGAATAGAAGTTGGTTTAGTAAAACATGGATCGGACAAAACATCACACATGTTGGAGCAATCTTTTCTAAATGTGCCAAAATTTATCAAAATATTTTTGAATGGGGAACTAGCCTTCATCAAAAAGTTTTGTCTTGACAGCCCTGAACAAGAAGGCTTTAGAAAGAATTGAGGGAAAAGGAGAAAATTCTAATGGCCAGCATTTAATCTTCATCCATCATTTTCTACCGTTACAATGCAAATCCCATAATTTGGCTTTATACTAGGGATGTCAATGGTTAACCGGATAACCAATCGAATGACCGATTACCTGGTTAGAAAAATAAAAAAGGTAATAAAACAGCAAAATTACGAAAATGAACTTTAAAAAGTTTTAAAAAATGACGGCTCCTCGTCCGCCATTCATATTATGCATTATCCACACATCCATATCGCCAATAGCCGACTCGGCTGAGGTGTGATACACATGTATACGGTTTGACAGGTCTGTGAAACAAACAATGGAGAATGACAGTCATTTGTCATTTTTTAATCTGCTTAGTGGACCCCGATGACAGTTAATAAACTATCAACTGCAGGTATTCTGTTGTAATCAAAGGCATACAGTTTTACAGTTTGGTCGTGATTGGTTTGTTTGCCCACCCTCATTAATTAACACTCAATAGAACAGACCAATCACATAAGACTAATTGAAATTTATTATCTACGAATTACCTGCCACATACATGTATTGTAAATTGATTAACCTTCTTTCATTATCAATCTATCTGTACGACAAGCATCAAAATTTATTACAGAATATTTGAAATTATAAACAACAATGCCTCCAGCTACGTCAGCTGTTTGGAAGTTTTCCAAATGTAACGTCGACGAGAACACTGTGAAGTGCATGTTGCTCATGATTAAATAATCAGAAGTTAATGTATGTTTGCGAGAAAGAGAGAAAACTTGTCCGTTTATGACATTGCTTCTAGATCTACTGTACAGCTTTAAACGACCCGTCATATATATAATCTTACAAACACAAAAGCATTGTGGGAGAAACGATTCCTCATGATTTCATTATTATGTACAAGGGTTTGAGAGAGAGAGGTATCAAGACAGTTCCCCAACAAGACAGTTCCCTGACACAAGTTTTCGAGAGAGTCCCCCAACAGATTTGAAGAAAGTTCCCCGACACTTTTGAAGACAACTTCCGGACGCTTTTGTTCTATTTCAAACAACCTGTTACTGATAATTATAATTGATAATCATGACAAATTAGAAATATTTGTGGAGAATCGATGTATCGAACTCATTCTCTCATGGGTGAATTCACGATGATTCACGATCATCATGAAATAAGTGAGTTTATAAGAAGACTTCGCTGGCATGAAATTTAAAACCATATGTTTGGGTAGTATTTGTAGTTTCTATATTTTTATAACGTGTTTTTGAATTACGTTGAAGAGAGAGAGAGAGGGAGGTGGGGTTCACCTGAGTGCATTTTTTTTTTTGTTTACCTTGTAGAATCTCTCCATAATCCCATGTTTTTAAATACATGTACATGTATATTATATAGAACTATACCGTTGGGGAAAATGTAGTATATTTTGACACTGTTTGGCGTTTTGCGCCGAAAAGTCGTCAAACTGTCCCGTCAAACAAAGCTGAGTGATAGAAAATTATAGTGATTCCGCAACTGCGATCATAGAAAATTACGGACAAGCTCATGGTGGCCAAATGTACTTGTCAATTACAAGTACAAGCATTTCACTTAATCACAATAAATCATTTATCCATAAAATCACTCATCAACCAATTTTACCATGATTCTAGTCATTTGACAAAGAACAAAAGTGTCGGGGAAGTGTGTTCAAATGTATCGGGGAAGTGTCTTCAAATTGGTCGGGGAACTACCTTGTCGGGGAACTGTGTTGTTCCCAAGACAGAGAGAGAAAAGAGAGAAAACTTGTCCATTTATGACACTGCGTAAAGTGCCTTGTTCATCTTATAGTGTATTTCACAGATATGTCTATCGTATGCACCGCCCTTTCTCCTTCCTGCTGAGAGCAAAACATCGTCCCATATGAAGGTTTTTCCAATGATTGACAAAGTTCTTCATTCGGTTAACCGGTCGAAAGATTTACCAGTTAACTGGTTGCTAACTTTACTAACCATTGTCATCCATACTTTATACATATGATTTTTGTCTGTAAATACTTTCATGGAGGATGAGACTGAACATTTGTTGTCCGGTAACGAGTTCATACCTAACCGTAGTAAAATCTTGTTACTAGTATACCTCTTTACCAAACAACAAAAGTTTAGACTAGTTCAAATTGAAACCATTTGCAGATGACAAATTAAACAAGGCTGAAAAAATGGAATATTGGCATTGATAGGATAGAAAACATTGTGAGAAATGGAGAAAATGTTAAAGGGAGTAAGCTAGCCCAAAAATTTTGGGAGAAGTGAATTCTCCCTCTAGGAGAAATAGGGAGAAGTTTACCAACCCAGGGAGAAGTCAGATTTTACAGATTGACGGACTTAATGACAAATAAATGCACTCTTCTTTTTCAATTGATCAATATCATATGGATAAACTTCTTCACTCAAGGAAGAAATAAATAGAGGCTTTAAAACTACTTTTGTGATTTTGTTTTAATTTTGGAGTTCTCTAGGCATTGATTTGTAAATAAGAAAAGAAGGAATGAGTCAATCATATGTTCTCTTAGTGTTCCTAAAACAAACAAAAAACAACATGGTTCAAACAAATAATTAAATTCTCTGAATGCAGAAGCAGGCTTGGAAGTAGACAGTACCAGTATTTCTTCCATGAACTTTACAGGAGAAATTTAAGAATATGATTATAGAAATTTTTGCATGCAGGCCAATCATGAGTGAAAAACAGCAGAATCTAGTTTTCATTTTTGATATGATTTGCATTAAAAAAAAAATTAATAATTATCAACCTGTTGACACAAAGAACAGAAATCTGACCACATGGATTTTGATTGCCTTGTAATTAATGACACCACTGATGCACAGTCACACTTAGCATTAAACCCTGACATTTCTCATCAGATTACAAAAAAAAAAAAGATGTCTAGAGTAATGAACAAAGAAAAACCTCCTCCCACCAATTTTGATTCAAAAACTAAATTTATAGGACTTGGTATAAATTAGAAGAATTACAGTAACAAGGTTCACAGAGTCATAATTTATTATAAACTTAACCCTTTACCCCACAATGCTGCCTTCTGATGCCCCTCGGAAAGAAGCCTTTTGAAAACATTGTAGGAAAAGGAGAAAATGCTGGTGGCCAGCATTTTCTTCTTTTCCCACCATGTTTTCTACCTCATCAAAGAAAAGTTGCACCATTTGAGCCACATTGAAATTGTTGTCTGCAAATGCTTTCATTTTGGACAAGGCTAAAATTTTGTCGTCTGGTAAAGGGTTAAGTAAAATGTGTATACAGTCTTCATCTAACTAATGGGGGGAGGGGCATTCTAAATATACACTGCCAAAAATAGAACACAGCAGTGTAGATTTTGCTGGCTGAAAGAGATGTCGATATATTGAAGGCAAATAATTATTTCAAGATTGTTTGCTCCTTTGGTTTACCATCCATCATTGTAATTCATTAAAAAAATATTTGTAAGGAATATCTCCAACTGTAAGAAGAGGTAATTCTGCTGTTTTACAACTAATCATGTCTCAAGTAAGAATCAACTTATTGTGTGACGTCATTTTTTAACAGCAACTTAAAAAAGGTTTTGTGGGATAAAGAGGTGGAATTAGCGAGTCAGTGACAGATAAGGATCATAACACTCTGCTGTCTTGTCTACCTGACCAAGTTAATAAAGGATAAGTGGTGTCACCCTTAGTCTTAGATTGCCTAATGAACATGATCATGTCGGGAAATTGTAAGGTGAAGTTTTTTCGCTGTGCAAGATTGACAAGGCGAAGTCGAGCCATTGAAAGCAACTTCTTCACCCACATGGCCCTGTAGCTTATTCCCTGATGTTGGTTACCAGCATTTTCTCCTTTTTCCACAATGTTTTCTTATGTTTCTTTTTTCAGGGTCGTAAAAGCCTGGGATTATTTGGGAAAGGTATACTTGCCTACACACTGTTTAACCAGGTGAACTGAAGGGTTCCTATATTCCATTTTGACCTTGAAATTGTAGAGGTGACACATAGATGCTTCTGATGCAGGATCAAACATAATAGATGCTTCTACACATTCGTCATCCTTTAGACATGCATCTGTACATTCAGTTTCACTGTTTGCTGCAATAATGCTGTACATGCTCTCTCCGCCCCACACGTCCTTGTATTTTTTGAAGCTGCAGTCTTTTTCCTTATATTCTGAAAAAAAACATACATTCACAAATTGCCTCTTGCAGACAGTGGTTTTCTTCTTGCTGAAAACCATGTTTGAAAATATTGTGGCAAACAAAGAAATTGCTTCTTTGCCAAAACGTTTCTTTTTTTTTTTTA
This sequence comes from Tridacna gigas, assembly GCA_945859785.2. Lineage (NCBI taxonomy): Eukaryota > Metazoa > Mollusca > Bivalvia > Cardiida > Cardiidae > Tridacna > Tridacna gigas. Next base: position 29,602,193 of record OX244030.2, read on the forward strand.
ATGTATTAAACATTGAAGAACAAACAAGTATTTAAGAGATGTACAAAGTTCTATTATATCAGTAATAGATAAATATAGATTTGTTTTTCTGGCAGCAAAAGAGTCAAAAGAAAAGTTGCAACTGGTTTATATATGAACCATGCTCTGTGGAAAAGGGGGTTAAATGCATCTGCAAAAAGTATTGATAAATGTCAAAACTTTTCACTATTAGCCAATTTTCTGAATGTCCAAGAACCATTCTACCTCATGATTTGGTTGATTGTTAGACAAAATTTTATGGATCCATGATTATGTGACAACTTGCTTGGTATACTGCATCACAGAGATGCATTTTTGCCAGAGCGCCACCCAAATTTAATTGCTCCTTTTTTCTTCTGTAGGATCTCATTTAGAAAAGCAGTCTAATGGTCCAGACATGAACATTTTTACATGAACAGCACATGGAAAAATTAATCATCAGCCCTTATTAACACTTTACCAAAGAAAGAAATTTAAGACTCAACCAAATTGAAAGCATAAGCAGATGACAAATTAAATGTAGCTAAAAAGGTGATTTCTGTCTTAAAAAATGGAAATGGTAATTGCGAGAAAAAGTAGAAAATTATGGTTTCAAGCATTTTTACCCTTATCACAATGTTTTCAGAAGTCTTCTTCCTGAGAGTTGTTAAAACACAGAATTGTTTGGTAAATGGCTTAGACTGCAACATAAATCAAATAAACATCTTTGGCTAGTGGTAAGACCCCAAACTTTGCAGTTCTTTTGGGCTGTCAAAACATGTGAATGTAGGACGTTTTGGCCACGGACGTTTTGGCCAAATTCAATTTATATGCACTTATTATAGATTATTAAAGCCACATAAATATTATTTTTAACTGATTTAATTAATGGTTTAGAGCGTTTATACAATGATGATTGTTAGATTATGCAATTCATCAGAATCAATTTTTGGATTGACGTCTACAAATTGTTGTTTGGTAAAGAGTTAAAACTTAAATCAATATTAACATTAACTTGAATTAACTTCAAAAGACTACATGTCTGACTTGTAAAATAAATTTACATTAATGTTTTCCTCTTTGTGTCTTCTTATATATTTATAGCTCTACTGGCCAAAGGTCAGTGGGCTTAATGTCATGGCCTGATTTCGTTTTAACAGCTTAGGTCATATCATGGCAGACAGCACAACTATCATGCCTTCCTGGTTTACTTACACCAGTACTCACACTACTGAAATGGCTGAAATGACCAGGACTCATTTTGCAAGAGTGAAAATTCGAAGGGAAGTTCCTAGAATGAACCCATTTCCAATTATTTACTATGCAGTTTTCAACCCTATTGGTCACAGGCCATCAGTATCTGAACTTATTATAGATAATAAAAGCACATAAATCAAACATTAAAAAATTCTGAAATCATCTATTAAATCATAATCTAACAATCATCATTGTATAAACCTACTAAATCATTAATTAAATGAGTTAAAAATACCATTTATGTAGCTTAATAATCTATAATAAGTACATATAAATTGAATTTGGGCAAAACGTCCGTTTTTTCAATAAGGCTGGCCAAAACGTCCGTGGCCAAAACGTCCTGGCCAAAACGTCCGTGGCCAAAACGTCTGTCCTCCAAAACATGTGGATCAAATATCAGACTGCATGTTCTGTACCCTCTGATCTTGAATTTACGTAGTTTGCAAAAGCATGCCAAGTTGTGCTTCGAAGCCTATGGATTAAACCCTAATATTAAGATTTAATTCTTTATCAAATGACAAAATTTTGGACTGGTCCAAATTGAAAGCATTAATTTTGCAGACAAAGAAATAAATGTGACTCAAAAGTTGAAATTTGTTTTTGGAAGGGTAAAAAACATTGTCGAAAAAGGAAAAAAAATACTGGTAACTATTGGTAGTACTGGTTACCAGTATTGTCTCCTTTTCCAAAAATGTTTTCAAAAGCCTTTTTCCTCGTGGTTGTTAAAAGTTGGGATTGTTTAGTAGAGTTAATAACATCAAAAAACCACCTTCTCCACAGTGCTTCTTATAAACAATTCCTGAGAATGAAGTCTCTGTCAATTCACTAGAATACAGGTGACAAAGTCCTCCGGCATAGTTATCTGCTGCTTTGTAGAGTCCCATCTCACACAAATCTTCCTGGAGACAGGATTGTGAACACAGCCAAGCTGATCCCACATATGTCCATGAGTATAATGTGTTGTAGAAGACTCCAGAGTCCTTTTTCATTACACACTGGGCTATTTCTATAAAAGAAAATACACTTTTAACTATCATTATATTCCCCTGACTTTCCTCATGTTCTAGACAAATCCTTCTGCATCTGCAGCTGGTAACATATGAAAATGTTGCATCAAATATTGCATTTCTCACAATATATTCTTTAAAAATATCTACAATCAAATCAGTTGTTTTTTATCTTTGATATTCTCAATTTCAATGGGCTCTTTAAGCTTATGTCCCAAATTCATCTTGCGAAAGAAAAATTCTAAAACTGTTTTGGTAAAAAGTGAAACTGTTTAGAACCAGCAGTTTCTTTTTTTGAAGCAATGCCTCCAGATGTGTTGATATATCAAACACTTATTCATGTTCATAACTTTAATTACAAGGAACTTGATACAGCATGTAATGAGCTAACTCTACATCCAAATACATTCATAATTTTCTCCCCACCTCTAACATCTTAAATGATTGACAATATCAAGCGGTAGCATTTTTGTAATTTCAAGGCAATTTTACCATGAATATCACATAAAACAAGAGCACCACATGTGGGTGCAGCGCTCAGTTGCAGTTGCTTGAAGTGAAAATTATAAGTCAAAAAGGGGGCATAACTGAGTCAAAAATATTTTGATGGTTACCTGCCCCTGCTTTTTGGGTTCCCCTCTTGATAGTTGACAACTAGTCCAAGTTTGAAGTTAACCCTTAAACGGCTAAATAAATGAAACGAAAATTTACACACAATAGTAAAAAACCAAATATTGCGATTTCAAAGTTGATTTTGCCAGAAAGCAAACATCGAGTCAGAGAGCGCAGATCAAAGATCAGATTGCACATTCTGTACAGTCTGATCTTGATCTACATTGTCTGCAACAGGTCAGTAAGTAGCGCTTAGCAGCATAAGGTTTAATATCTTCAGTAATGTCAGAGATACTATAAAACTCCAAGTTTTTTTTTAAAGTTGTAAGTCTAAAAAGGGCTATAACTGTGTCAAAAATAGCCCTTGTTATATGGGTTCCGCTTTTGACAGTACACAACTTGTCTGAGTTTGAAATAAGTATTTTGATTTATGACAGAAATGTGAAATGTCAAAGTTTTTGCATCATATTGCAGACAACGATGCAGATGACACCAGGGCTAAAACAATACCTTGATGTTTTCTTTGAAAATTGTCAAACTTATAACAAAAGAGTATAACCCTTTCCCAAACAAGCCCTGGTTTTCATGTGTCTTTTGAAAACACTGTGGGAAAAGGAGAAATTGCTCGTAACGAGCAATTTCTCCTTTTCCCACAGTATTTTCTACCCTTTTTGAGACCTTTCTGCCATTTTCATCAATTTTAAAATTGTCGTCTGCAAACTCTTTCAATTTGGACCAGTCCAAAATTTGTCGTTTGGGAAAGGGTTAAATAAAATATCGGACCAAAGTTGAAAAATAAATGTCTCAACAAAAACCTACCAGAATCACATGCTTTGTACCATGAAATTGTGCCAGGATGGGCTTCTTTGCTGAAGTTATCAAGTCTATACAGACTGCAGTGTGTAGCTGCTTCATTATATCTAACAGGGACTGCAGAAACCACATCACAGATGTCATCTAAAGAACAGACTTCAACACACTGATCTGCCATGGATACAGTGACATCATTATATTGTTTTAGACCACCATGGTATCCGTGAATTGGAGTAAATTTACATCTTGTTCTAGTTCCTGTAACACACAGAGAATTAACCCTTTGTAAAACCATCCAGAGTTTTAACACCTCTGAGAAATAAGGCTTTTGAAAACAAATTGGGAAAAGGAGAAAATACCGGTAACCAGTATTTTTTTTCCCTACAATCTTTTCCTACTCCTTCACCGACAAATCACATCCTTTCACTCTTTACCAAATGACAAATGTTTAGGCTAGTCCAAATTTTAAGCATTTGCAACCGACAAATCAAATGCAGCCAAAATGTTTGAGTTTGTCTTAGAAAGGACAGAAAACATGGTGGGAAAAGGAGGAAATGCTACTTACCAGCATTTTCTCCTTTACCCACCAGCACTAGGCTTGGGGTATAAAAGCACTACAGCAACAAAGGGGCATAACGGTGTCAAAAAATATCTTAATGGTTACCTGCTCTTCTGATTTGGCTTAACCTTTTGATCATTAACAGACAGCCCAAGTTTGAAGTAAAAGATATGTCAAATGTTTGGGGAACATTGACAGAGCTATGACAATATCTTGATATTTACCTCAAAAATGAGCCCAGCTAAATCTGATAAGGAAAATTAAACATGAAAGTACATATTCACTTACTGTTGCCACAAACTTTTGTAGTCAGCTCTGCAGATACATTGTTTAAAGGTATCTCTGTATTGTACAAGAAGCAGCTACCCCGATATACCATGGATGATACACATTCAGAATCTTGAAAACATTGCATCTCGCAATCAACAGAACCCTCCTCCTTATACAAACCATCTGTGTGGTTGACATCAAGTAGTTCTGCCTCAACAAATGTGTTACATTTCTGTCCTTTATCTAAAACCAAATGAAACTAAAGCTGTCACTGCCCCAATCAAAAAGCTTAACTCTTTACCACAGGACAAAATTCTAATTGAATGCATTTGCAGACAACAAATCAGGTGTGACTGAAATGAATTTATCTGTAAAAGGGCAGAAAACATTGTGGGAAAAGGAGAAAAGGAGAAAATGTTGGTTTCCATCATTTTCTCCTTTTCCCACAATGTTCTCAAAATGCTTCTTTCTCAGGGTCGTTAAAAAATCTGGATTGTATGGTAAAGAGTTAAGGATACATGCACATCTGAAACTCAAAATTTAGGTATTTTTTGGTCCCAAATAAGATAAATTTTACCATTTATCTCACAATCCCAAGTTTTAAGGACTATCAAGGAGAGAGCTTTTGAAGATGTGGAAATAGGAGAAAATGCTGGAGACCAGCATTTTCTCCTTTTCCCCCATGTTGTCTACAGTTTCACAGAAAATCCCATCATTTTAGCCACATTTTATTTGTTGTCTGCACATCAATTTGGACAGGTCTGAAATTTTGCTGTCTGGTAAAGGGTTTTTCAAACTTGCAATGCTTTTGATGAAGCATTTGCTTGACCAGAGACATGGTTTACTTGACCAGAGATATGGTTAGAAAAATTAACTGTGTTTTAAGCCACTTCAATATTATTTCAGTTTCACCATGACAACAGCCTACCTTTTCACATGTTGCTTGGGTTTCACCAGCACTAGGCTTGGGGTATAACTTATTTCACCCAAAGACACCCCAGAAACAAATCAAAGAGCCTTGAGTGAAGATCAAATCCAGGACCCCTCTGTGGTTATAAAAGAGTTTTTCAATATTTATTTTGTTCTGGAAATGTTATTTCCATTCATAAGAACAACTGCCAAATATATGGACATGACATGATGAGGTACAAAAAAATGAAAACAGAAAATGAAAGCTCAAAAGTTCTTACATACCATTTCTACATTTCTTGGTTATGTATAAACTTCCTTCCTCATCTGTGATGTTGGTAACAGGTATGTTTCCAAAACGTTTACACAATAAGTCTGGTTGTAAAACAACCCTATAGCAGTCTGGATCATGCTGACACAGAACAATACATTCCTGAACAGCTGCCACATACGTGCTGTTTATGATTGGGTCATGGCGATTTTTATTCCGTTCAAAAGTATAAAAACAGTAGTCATCACCTGAAACAAGTTCAAGAATATTCAACAACAAAATCCAGAGTTTTTAGGGACTCTAAGACAGAAAGCTATTGAAAGCATTATTGAAAAAAAGAGAAAATGCTGGAAACAGCATTTTGTCTTTTCTTATTATGTTTTCGACACTTACAGAATCTTACCATTTTAGTCACCATTTCTTGTCATCTACATATTGCTTTCAATTACGATTTATTAGTCTAAAAATCTGTCATCTGTTAAGAACTACACGATCCGCAAAAGAGCACCGAGTCGTGCTGGCAGCCTAGAGGTTAAACTTTCTTTTGGCATTGTTAATCTTTACCAAACAACAAATTCTTGTTCAAATTCAAAGCATTTGCAAACAATAAATCAAATGTGGCTCAAATTATGAAATTTGTCCGTGAAAGGGCAGAAAGCATTCTGGGAAAAGGAGAAAATGCTGGTAAGCAGCATTTTCTCCTTTTGCCTAAATGTTTTCAAGAGACTTCTCCATCAGGGTCATTAAATGTAAGGATTGTGTGGTAAAGGGTTGAGAAGTTCAGACTTGGATTATTGGTTCTCATGAAGCCATCACTGACTTACACACAGGCAGTAATTATTGCTTACTTTGCTTTGAGTTTCCTTACCTTTAACCCTTTACCAAACAATCCTGCATTTTAATTGGTCTACAAAGAAAGCCCTTTGGAAATAATATGAGAAAAGAATGAATTGCTTTAACCCTTTACCACACGACAAAATTTTAGACTGGTCTAAATCGAAAGCATTTGCAGACGACAAAATATATGTTACCGAAAAATGGAAGTTTGTTTTGGGAAGGGCAGAAAACATTGTGTGAAAAGGAGAAAATGCTGGTTTACCAGCATTTTCTCCTTTTCAAACAATGTTTTTAAAAGGCTTCTTTCTCAGGGTCGTTAAAAGTCGGGATTGTGTGGTAAAGAGTTAAACTAGGAATATCTTCTTTTCACACAACATTATCTACCCTATTAGAGAACTTTGGTTCATCTCTACCTGTCCCAACTTCGTCATCTGTTCATGCTTTCAGTTTGAAACAGACCATGTTTTATGGGAAAGTGTAAAGCACAACATATTTCAATATTGATAAAAACAAGAATTTAAATAACAGAAAACTGTAGTTATGTTTTCTTTTTCTATGGGAACAACTTTGCATGCTGGTCAGTTGGAAAAGTGGTTTAGAAATGAAACAAAAGATCTGAATTTTCCTGCATTTAACTATTTACCACACAATTCAAAGATCTGACAACCCTGCAGAATCAGACTGTTGAAAACATTGTGGGAGAAGGAGAAAATGCTGGTTACCTGCATTTTCTCCTTTTCCACCAATGTTTCCTACCCTATCAGAAAACTAAAGCTCATTTGTGCAGATTTCAAATTTGTTTTCTGCAATTTATTTCAATTTGGAAGAGTCAACAATTTGTTGTTTGGGAAAGGGTTAACTCTTTACCAAACAGCAAAATTTTAGACTGGTCCAAATTCAAAGTATTTGCAGACGACAATATAAATGTGATTGAAAAATTGAAATTTGTTTTGGGAAGGGTAGAAAACATTGTGGGAAAAGGAGAAAATGCTGGTTACCAGCATTTTCTCCTTTTCCCACAAGGTTTTCAACAGGCTTCTTTCTCTGGGTCGTTACAAGATGGGATTGTGTGGCAAAGAGTAAGCACTTGACAGCTATAATCATTGTCCTTTTCCCCTTCATTTTTTTGTTTCAAATTATCTTCAATTCATCTTCATCACTAGTTTCGCTTGTATCTAGATATAGATCATGTAGGAATTGCAACTTACTTAAAGGTTTGCACTCATCAAAACAAAGCTTGATAGGCAATGTTTCTTTTTCCACACTGTTCATGTCTACTGATGCATTTCCATCAACAATGAGTATGTCCCCAACAAATATTGACAGGTAAAAACAAGATGCATTTTGCATTAAATGGAGGGAGAAAGTGACAGTTCCATTTTTCTCCGTTACTGCAACTGAATTCACAACATCAAGGTCATAGTCTGTGAACTGATTCATATTGTTGATCAACCTGTAAAAGTAGGAGATATGAAAATTACTAACATCCACAAATTGTAATAGATTATTACCTTTCACTAAAGGCAATAAATATTGCTGCTGGGATACTGCACCTTGCACTGTTACATCGAATATTATGACAGAGATTTAACTCTGTACCATATGACAAAATTTTAGGCTTACACAAATTAAAAGCATTTGCAGATGACAAATGTGTCTCAATTAATGGAGTTCTACTTATAGTTTGGAGAAAACATTGTGGGAAAAGGAGAAAATCCCAGAACCAGCATATTTATACGCTATCCAATGCCATTCAAATGTAAAAAGATACATTCTAAATTTTTTGTACACTTCAATAGCTACCATTAAGATGACAGAAGACATTTTCAGGTAAATATTGTCTGAAACCTCCTTTTATCGTAATAATACAAGAACAAAAGAGAAAAAACTCACTAACTGGCTCACTCACTAACTCGCGTACCCAACCACCCACCCACCCACCAAGTTACTCACTCACTCACTCAGTCACATTCAAAGTCTGTATAAGACCATAACAATGAACCAGTGCGTCATGATGATGTTAGACAGGAACTCTTTTTCAAATGGTTTAGAATAAATGTTGTTTCAATTACTAAATATTACTGAATGCTTACCCTTCCATAATCACAGGACTAGCTGGGCTTGGCAGGTAGCTCAAAATGACAGATGTATTTTCCTGAAATGTTAAATCAACACATTATCTCCTTCACATGACTTTTTCTCCTTGCAGTAGATCACTTTTGGAAACATTGTGGCAACTGAAGAAATTACTTGGTAGTATTCATGTAATATCAGTCTGCCTCTGCCTGATCTTGGTCTACACTGTTTCGAACAGTGCCAAAAGTTATCTACACTGGTTCCAAAGTTGTTCTCAACATCCCAACGGTTCAACAATTTCTTATTATAACTTTAACAGCCTTTTACTGCCACTTTTATAACAAGACCAAAATTTGACATCGACAGATTTTTCTGATGCCTAATTTTAGTAAAAAGTGCTTCAAACTACAAGGTTTTTTTTAACAGGTTAAATGTTTTCAAAGAATTCAGGTAAATCTGGTCTGAGTTCACTAGCCCCTGAAGTCTGATTTTATTTCTATACTTAGAGACCAGACTAAAAGATGGCTTATCCTGGAAATATTCGACCCTCAGAATACTGAATTAATGAAACATACCTTTTCAATGAAGAAGTACATCCAAAATATTGTCTTTTCATTGTTATTTTGGCCAGAATATAAAACAAAGTTGCAGACATAGCTCCAAGATCAAACTGTAGGTTTTGTGCATTCTGATCTTGATCTACACTGTCAAAAACACCAACTGAAGTCTGTTACAGCACTTTATAGATTAAAACTGTTGCTAAATAAATCCCCTAGCACTTTTGTGCAGTGGCCTAATATGATGAAATTGCTCAGCTGAAGATGACAAACAGGGGCCTCCAGGATTACCAAAGACATAATTCAATCCCAGCTACATCTACATTAAAATACTTCAACAGTTTAACCCATTTCCAAACAATCCATGTTTTTTTACAGCTTAAAGGAAGGAGACTTTAAAAATCATCGTGAAATGCTGATAACAAGTGTTTTCTCCCTTTCCAACAATGTCTTCTTCTGGTTCAAAAACAACTATGATCAGTCAAGCTACACCTAATTCACCATCCACAATTATTGCTATTAACTTGTAAAGTCCAAAATTTTGTCATCTAGTAAATAGTTAGCTCTTTCCCAAACAATCTCAAGTTTCAATGACCTGCTTAACATAATTTCCTCCTTTTTCTACAATCTTTTTCAGGGTCCTTTAACCCTTTACCACACAATCCTGACTTTTAACGACCCTCCAAAGGAAGCCTTTTGAAAACATTGTGGGAATAAGAGGAAATGCTGGTAACCAGCATTTTCTCTTTTTCCCACAATGTTTTCTTCTCGTCCAATAATAAATTTTAATTTTTAAGTGCCATTTTATTTGTCATCTGCAATGCTTTCAATTTGGACCAGTCTAAAATTTTGTCGTTTGGTAAAGAGTTAATCATGGGATTGTGTTGAAAAGAGTTAAACCTTTACCACACAATCCCAAATTTCAACTACCCTATAGAAGAAGAATAAACAAGAGGGCCATGATGGCCCTGTATCGCTCCACTGGCTTATAAATATAAACCATGAAGAGAAGTCTTCACTATATAAGCCCTTATAAAACTTTGACCCCAGGGCTACAGTCGGACTAAATGGGAAATATATGTGTATTAGAAGAATAACATGCCAAATTTGGGAGTTCTTGGTCTTATGGCTAGTAACAAGACGGTTTCTGAACTTTTCACTCCATAAACCCATGTAAAACTTGTGACCCCTGGTGCAGGGCCAAACTTGATCCTAGGGCTGTAACTTGGGCCCTCTTTGTAGTTGTCCACTAGATAATGCTATAATTATGCAAAATTTGGTAGCCTAAGCCTTGTGGCTATGTACACCAAGATTTAAAAGTTTTCCCTATGTAAGCCTATGTAAATCTTGTGAAACACACCCCCCCCCCCCCCCAGCATGAGGCCAAATTGACCCCAGGACTATAATTTGGGCACTTTTGGTAGACCCCAACTAGATCAAGCTAAATGCAAAATTTGGTAGCTCTAGGCCTTATGGCTAGGTACAGAAAGATTTTTAAAGTTTTCTCTATATAAGCCTATGTAAAACTTGTGACCCCTGGGGCAGAGCCAATTTTGACCCCAGGGCTATAATTTCAAGAAACATGATAGAGGTCTACTACATAAAGCTACATGCCAAATTTGGTAGCCCTATGCCTTATGGTTTCAGACAAGAAGATTTTTAAAGTTTTCTCTATATAAGCCTATGTAAAACTTGTGACCCCTGGGGCAGAGCCAATTTTGACCCCAGGGCTATAATTTCAAGAAACATGATAGAGGTCTACTACATAAAGCTACATGCCAAATTTGGTAGCCCTATGCCTTATGGTTTCAGAAAAGAAGACTTTGAAAGTTTTCTCTATATAAGCCTATGTCAAACTTGTGACCCCTGGGGCAGAGCCAATTTTGACCCCAGGGCTATAATTTCATGAAACATGATAGAGGTCTACTACATAAAGCTACATGCCAAATTTGGTAGCCCTATGCCTTATGGTTTCAGACAAGAAGATTTTTAAAGTTTTCTCTATATAAGCCTATGTAAAACTTGTGACCCCTGGGGCAGAGCCAATTTTGACCCCAGGGCTATAATTTCAAGAAACATGATAGAGGTCTACTACATAAAGCTACATGCCAAATTTGGTAGCCCTATGCCTTATGGTTTCAGACAAGAAGATTTTTAAAGTTTTCTCTATATAAGCCTATGTAAAACTTGTGACCCCTGGGGCAGAGCCAATTTTGACCCTAGGGCTATAATTTCAAGAAATATGATAGAGGTCTACTACATAAAGCTACATGCCAAATTTGGTAGCCCTATGCCTTATGGTTTCAGACAAGAAGATTTTTAAAGTTTTCTCTATATAAGCCTATGTAAAACTTGTGACCCCTGGGGCAGAGCCAATTTTGACTCCAGGGCTATAATTTCATGAAACATGATAGAGGTCTACTACATAAAGCTACATGCCAAATTTGGTAGCCCTATGCCTTATGGTTTCAGACAAGAAGATTTTTAAAGATTTCCAATATTTTTCAGTTTTGTTGCCATGGCAACCAGAGTTTTTGAAGGAATCAAATTCTTTCAAGAAATTCTGAAGAGGACCATGGCAGGATCATTTCTGTGAAGTTTCATGAAAATTGGATGGGTAGTTTCAGAGAAGAAGATGTTTGAAATAAAAGTTAATGCACAGACGGATGGACACACGCACGCACGCACGTACGGACGGATGGACGCACGACGGACACCGGGCCATGACATAAGCCCGCTGGCCTTCGGCCAGTGGAGCTAAAAACAGTATGGAAAAAGGATAAAATGCTGGTAACCAGCATTTTCTCCTCTTCCAACATTGTTTTTTACACTGCCACAAAAAATGGAAATTTGAGTCATGTATATTCGCCATCTGCAAATGCTTTGAATTTCGACAAGTCTAAAATTTGTGGTTTGGGTAAGAGTTACAATACCATATTTTTGTCTTCAGAAACTCCAAGAGCAATCCACTGGTCACTGGTTAAATTTGAGGACACCTCTACATAGAAGTCATCCATATATGACCAGATCACAGTGTAGTCACACTCGGACGCATTGCATTTCCGCCATGCACCTTTACATGTTTCATAATCAAGGTCTGTCCCTTTTTCACCTGGTAAATAAAAAATAAAAATGATTAAAACATTAAAAATGCAATTTTTTCTTCTCTTGCAAAAGATCACTTTTTGAACATTGTGGCAAAAGGAAAAATTGTTTTTATTAGAATATACTAGTATTCATGAATTAAAACCTTACTTTATGTTGATTACCCACATTTTATAAGGATGTTTTCATTGGCCGTCTGCTGAAAACATTTTTACAGAAAGTTCCGGGTTATGCGTTGAAGCTTCAGCTCTCTAATTGCCCGAGATATGAATGATTCGAAAATATACTTTCCCCATTGCGCTAAAAGTGTTTTTCATGGAATTCTCCATGTGAAGGTTTCCAGAGAGAAATACTTACCTTTGACACACTGAGAGACTACTGATGTGATGATTTGTGGCAATATTTTCAAAATGCTCTCACAGATTTCAAATGGGACTGATTTAACTCTTTACCAAAAGACAAAATTTTAGACTGGTTCAAATTGAAAGCTTTTGCAGATGACAAATTTACTGTGGCTCAAAAATTGAAATTTGCTTTGGGAAAGGTAGAAAACATTGTGGGAAAAGGAGAAAATGCTGGTTATCAGCATTTTCTCCTTTTCCCACAATGTTTTCAAAAGGCTTTTTCTTCTGGGTCGTTAAAAGTCGGGATTGTGCTGTAAAGGGTTAAGGATAGGGATTACATGGAAAAAAGGAGCAGAACATACCTGGAGGTGAATCACAAAGTTTTCTGTAAGTGGTAGCACCAGCTTCATGTATCTGAGGAGCAGCAGATACATCCATACCAAACTTGCGACATGATGATTCCAGCAACCCAGGTACAAACACAGCAATTTGGCAATCTGTATCTTGTTGACATATTTTCTTGCAATCATCAGTAGACAAACCAAGAATTTCATCATAATGAGGATTGCTATCAACTATTCTTGTATTTTCTTGTGCAACCATGCAGTCCTTTGATTCGATATCTAAGACAAACACATATCAAAAGACCTTAATTATTTTCAATACATGTATATATTTTGCACAACTCGTCAAAGCCTACCCAAATTTAACTTCATTTTTTTTTTTTTTCTCTCAAATTAAATAGATATTAAAATGTTAGAATGTTTAGAAAAAAGTTTTAAAAATTTAGATTTTGAGAAGCTGGAAATTAAAAAGTTCTGTGAAAAGCAAGAAGTGAGCCAATTAAAATACTAGCTTGTCATCATTGTAAGATGGCTGGACAAAATGATACAAAGGAGAATTATTTGAAGTTCAACAATTGTTTTTATTTTATTAGTTACAGGTAAAATTAAAAAAAAACCACACACACTTGCAATAAGAATTTACTCCTTTTACCATAATGTAACTGAAAAGTTGTCAATAAAATACAGCATGGGTGTAAAATCTTTATGAAAATTTTGAATATAAATGAGTATCACTTATATCCCTTCCCATTAAAGGCCACACAACTGATATAACAAAGACCACAGTTAATGTTTGGCCAAACGACATAATTTCAAATGCATCTAATTTTGAAGCAATAGCAGACAAGAAATTAAAGGTGGCTGAGATAATAGGATTTGTCTTTGAATAACTTTTGGGGAAAAGGAGAAAATATTGGTTACATGCATTTTTTCTCCTCATCCCAACATGTTTTTAAAAGCCTTCTTTTTTCAGGATTGTTAAAACTTGAAACTATGTGATAATGGGTTAACAATAAAAAACATACCTGAACAAACTGTTGTCACATTCAAATATCCATCTGGCAGTTTCAGTCCTGACATTGTCGATATGGAAGAATCTGGTTCCACAACAAAATCGGACAGGCAAACAGCTTTACGTGTAACATTAGTAGTCTCAGATAAGCTGCAGATGATCTCCACTTCTGTACCAAACCCAACAGACTGGTTGGCATTCTGCATGCTGTAACTCCCATTTGATAGGGTTAAGTCTTCCAACGCACATTCTGTGTCTAGAATGATGAAAAAGAAGATATTTCAAAATCCTAAATCAATGCTGCTCTTAAATCTGACACAGTTAGAATAGATTTTCTTTTCTTCTGAATGAAATTATCTTTTTTATTTATTTAGAATTATAAGATTTAGACATGAAAAAAAAAGGAAGACTAAGACCTGCCGTATGAGACCAAGTCATAAACAATGTTTAAAATAACAATTGGAAAAAAACTCCAAAGGTAATGAAGACAGAGTTATATAGACCTGTGCACTGCACTTGTCCTCAATGTGATCTATCTGTAGGTAAAATTTGGAAGTCAATAAATTTCATACTGTGATAGTTTTGATTTGGACAAGATTTTACTGAACAACTTGATAGACAACCAAGCAGACAACCAGACGGAAGCAGAAGGTTATCCCAGTTTAACCCAAAACCTTGGTTTTTTGGAATGTAATGAAATGCAGGTGTAAAATTGCTTACATTCACAATCTGGATCTTCCCCAGTCAGTGTACCATCATCCAAACATGTTCTCATACTGGCTGTTTTCAAGATATAAGGGAGGTAACAGAAGTATGTTATCATCTCCCCTGGAAGTAGATATTCTCTATTTATCAAGTCTGTATATCCATATCTAGGTGGTCTTGGAACACGGCAAAAAGCATCATCTGCAACAGAAATATAGGTTATTCAGTAAAGCCTGCCTTAACCCTTTACCACGCAACCCTTAACCCTTTAACGACCCTGAGAAAGAAGCCTTATGAAAACATTGTGGGAAAAGGAGAAAATGCCGGTAACCAGCATTTTCTCCTTTTCCCACCATGTTTTCAATCCTTCCCAACACAAATTTCAATTTTGGAATCACATTTATCTTGTCGTCTGCAGAAGCTTTCGATTTTGACCAGTCTAAAATTTCGTCGTTTGGTAAAGAGTTAATGGCATCCACTATCAAACATGCATCCTGTCATAACAATTAACCACACAATCCTGTGTTTGAATGATGTTGAAGGGGTGCAGATTTTTAAAAATATTGAGGGAAAAGAAAAAAATGCCGGTTTTGTAGCCATTGAAAGAAAAATTCAATCCAATTTTGATATTAAAAAACAACATGGAAAGACACTTGATTTACACATGTTTACTGGTAACATTTCAAATAATTCCATCCATAAAGTTGTATTTGTTGTCTGCTTTGAACGAACCTGGATGAGTCTAAAGATTTGATGTTTGGTAAAGAGTTCAACATTCATATACTAGAGTTCCAAGAGAAGGCAAAACATGTTCCTGTAGAGCTAGAACATACCCTACACAAGTAGGTTCTGAGTTACCCCATCATGCTTGCTCAACATTGGTTGGACTGTATTCTTAAGTATTTTACACATCAAAAATAAAAATAAGTACCAGGTATGCCATTTCTATTTTCCTGCTGCAACTTATTTCCTATTTGCCAATCTTCAAGCCATTCTAATTACAATTGAAATTCCAAGTTAAGCCTCATAACTTTCTATTAGATCATTTAGGCCTATCAGATGAGTTCTACAAATTAAAGTTAGATGTTACTGTACCTCTGTACTAGAAAACAAAATTTTAGATCCAATTTAAAGCAATTTCAGGCAACAAATCAAATGTGACTAGTACATGTATACTGAGGGGTAGAAAAGCCTTGTGGAAAAAAGGGAAAAAATGTTCACCTTTTCCAACATTGTTTTCAACAGCCTTCTTCTCTGGGGTCTTAAAAACACATGGATGTTTGGTAAAGAGTTAACCCTTTATCAAAAAATTCTGTGGTTTAACAGCCCTGAGGAAATATGCCTTTAAAGACATAGTGCCTGTCCTGAGAAGCTTTGGTCACTGCAATGTTTGATTCTTCCATGCTTACTGAAAAAAGTCTGTCATCATCCAAAGAGACCCAAATAACTAAAATGGTCATATAAAAAAAAATACCTGTATATTGAAATTGCACAGCTATCCTTTTGGAAAAGATATCTCAACAAATGGGTAGCTGTAGATCAAAGGTCTACACAGACTTTTTTGTTCTTAATTTACACTGTCAAAAACAACCAATAGGTTTTTGACCATGCAAGAGTAGTGTGATAAGAATTACTGACAACACTAAACTTACATTTTTCTGTGTCATCTTGGCAAACACACTCTGCCCTATTGATGTCATAATTGTTGACACAATATGCCCCATTGGCACATATATGATTCTGACAAAAGTCAGCCAGAATGTCACAATAATTTCCAGAGAATCCATTGACACATTCACATGAAAAACCATAGCCTTCATCATGGTCCACACACCGTCCACCATTCAAACATCCTTCTGGGTTAGCAACACATGCATCTGTAAAAAAAACAGTTGCTGGGGTAGCAAGCTTTTTAGTCCAGCTCATTAACCCTTTACAAAACAATCCTGAGATTTAATGACCCTGAAGAAGAAGGCTTTTGAAAACATTATGGAAAGAGGAGAAAATGCTGGTTACCCCCTTGTTCTCCTTTCCTAACAATGTTTTTCACCTAATTACAGACAGAAGTTTCCATTTGAGCTACATTTAATTTGTTGTCTGTTTGGTAAAAAGTTAATGTGCAGGGTTTGAGACCCTGAAGTCCTTGCTCTGACTGTTCCAGTTCAGCCAATTTTTTCAAAGGACTGTTGATAGTCACTGTAACAGTATTCGTAGAACATTGCTTCAACGTTGTTTATGTGGGAAGGCTGTCTTTAGCTTAGAAAGATTGTGGGAAGTACTGGTAAAACAAACTTCAGGAAAGCATGAGTAAGCATGGATATCCCTCATGTAGACAATTTTTCAAGATACTGGTGGAAATAGAGAATTCACTATGAATATGACTTGCATTTTATTCCGAATTTAACCCTTTACCACACAATCCCGACTTTAAGAAAGAGGCCTTTGAAAACATTGTGGGAAAAGGAGAAAATGCTGGTAACCAGCATTTTCTCCTTTTCCCACAATGTTTTCTATCCTTCCCAAAACAAATTTCAATTTTTCGGTTACATTTATTTTGTCGTCTGCAACTGTTTTCAATTTGGACTAGTCTTAAATTTTGTTGTTTGGTAAACAGTTAAGAAAGGAATCACTTCAAATCCTTCAACCTTGTGTCACATGTAGATCTACCAGCTTTTGGAAGGTATAAAATAAACCCCACTTCTGATAAGTTTATATCATTTTATTTTACCCTTTACAACACAATCCCCAGTTTTAATGACCCTTAGAAAGGAAGCTTTTGAAATTATTGTAAAATAGGGAGAAAATGCTGGTAACTTTTCCTACCATATTCTTTACCCTTCCAAAGGCACATCACATGATCTGAATAAAATCAAAATTGTTGTCTGCATATGTTTTCAATTTGGACAGGTCTAAAATTTCATTGTTTGGTAAGAAGTAAAAACAAATTTTAGACTCAATCAATTGAAAGCATTTACAGACGACAAATTCAGTGAACCACAAAGGATGATTTCTGTCTCTGAAGAGACAGAAACATGGGGAAAAGGAGAGGTTTTTTAAAGGGTTCAAAGTGTCAAAGAGATTCTAATTATATTTCAAACATTTCTCTTTATAACATTGATATAGTTTGCTAAAACACAAGGAGGAAATGAATAAAACAATACCATAGTTTGTTTCACAGTCTGACCCAGTGAAACCAAAAGGACAAGTGCATTCCCGTCTAACAGATCCATATGCTGTACAGTTTCCACCATTATCACAGGGGTGTCTAGCACATAGATCAACATCCACAGAGCACCTAGATAAAATAAGGCACAAACTACACTTTAACAGTTACTCTTCACTACACAACAAAATTTTAGCCTGGTTCAAACTGAAAGCACTTGCAGACAACATATCAAATTTTACTCAAATCATAAAATGTCTTTCAAAGGGTAGAAAAGATTGGTGGAAAAGAAGAAAATGCTGGTTACCAGCATTTTCTTCTTTTCTCCTAATATTCTCAAAAGCCTTCTTCATAAGGGTCATTGAAACTCACGATTGTGTGGTAAAGATTAAATAATCTTCATAACCACTGAATAAATACAGAATATCATATTGTAACTTTCCTAGTGCTTCTATTTAATTCAAGCAGCGTGAGAACATTTGATATTGCCCAAGACCCAAGGTTAACCCTTTCCCAAACAAGCCCTGGTTTTCACGTGTCTGCAGTACAAGTCTTTTGAAAACACTGTGGGAAAAGGAGAAATTGCTCGTAACGAGCAATTTCTCCTTTTCCCACAGTGTTTTCTACCCTTTTTGAGACCTTTCTGCCATTTTCATCAAATTTAAAATTGTCGTCTGCAAACTCTTTCAATTTGGACCAGTCCAAAATTTGTCGTTTGGGAAAGGGTTAAGCGAGATGTCAAAATCTTGTTACTCAGCGAGAAGTAAATACAAGCACCAGGAAGGTCACTATGTATATTCCTTTTATTTTATAGCTACCACTTTCAAAGACAAAATTTTTCAGTTACTGACATTACATTTGATGATGATTAACAAAATAAAAGAAATAATAGTAAAGTGGCCAGGAACTTGTTTTTTATGAATGGCAGATGAATATTATAGAGTAACATTTTGACCCTTTATATTCAGCGTGGAAGATATATCATCATACCGTCATCATCATATGTGTTATTTTATCCACATGTGAGGCATCTATTTGAGCCAGAAAATTTTCAAGTACAGTATACATGTATAATAAAGTGTTTTATTTCAAGATCTAACACAATATTCACGTGACAGGGTACCTTTAGCACTCAACAACTCAAGCAAAGAATAAACAGCAGTTTTATTTTTGAAAATATACCTGTTCATACAACAGTCTAGCAGCCAGCTATTTTTGTACACATTGAGGCAAGTGATTTATTTTAAAATAATCTTACATGAAATCATTTTTCAGTATTTCATGCTGATAATCCATAAATTACAGGATAGATCTCAAGATGGTACAAATTTATGTCTATAGGAACCCTTTACCAAACAATCCTGTGTTTTAACGGCACTGAATAAAAAAACTTTTGAAGACAATGTGGGATAAGTAGAAAGTGCTGGTAATCAGCATTTCATACTTTTCCCAAACTGTTTTCTACCCTATCAAAGACAAATCACATCATCTTGGCCAAATTTATTTTGCTGTTTGCAAATGCTTTTTATTAAGACCATTTGAACATTATCTTGTGTGGTAAAGGGTTAACTCTTTACCAGATGGCAAAATTTTAGACTTGTCCAATTCGAAAACATTTGTAGTCAACAAATTAAATATAATTCAAATGTTGGAATTTCTATTTGAATGGGTAGAAACAATGTTTTCAAAAGCTTTCTTTTTTAGGGTAATTCAAACTTGGGATTGTGTGGTAAGGGATTAAACAAAACCATTTCTTTTTTCTTTTTTCTACACATTAAGTAAATGGAATATATGATTTCCTCAGAACTCTTACACTTCATTTGTGGAGAGACTGTCTCTTGGACACAGACATTTAAATCCATCCTCCAGTAAAGGTAAGTCCTGGCACATAGCTCCTTCTGTGCAATTAGAATTATCACATCCATTGACACTGTCTATTTCACAATTGGTTCCATTAAAAGCTGAAAGACAAATTTTCAAAGCCTAAGATTCACACTCTGCTTATCTACTGGTAATCTTTCCACATATTGTTAATCATACTTTTTTAAAACCTTATCCACATAACAAATTTGCAGCCAAAATATGTCTAAATCAATCTTGTATAATAGAAATATCCACATGAATCAGTGTCTTGAGTCAAAATAGCTATTTCATGTGGTTAATGGTAAGGCTTTTCCAAAATGTGAACATGGGAACAAACTCTTTACCAAACGACAAATTTTTAGACTCAGCAAAATTGAAAGCATGGGCAGTGGACAAATCTAACTATGGCTGAAAAGAGGGATTCGTCAGAGGGATTCGTCTTGAAAGGATAGAAAACATTGTTGGAATTTTTGGAACAGGAGAAAATGCTGGTTATCACTATTTTCTTCTTTTCTCACAATGTTTTCAAGAGCATTTTTTTCCCAGGGTTGTTTTGAGTTGTGAGTGTGTGGTAAAGGCTTAAACAAACTCATACCAGTTATGGTACAGAATACTCTACTAAACTTTGGATTTTTCATGATGTTCACAACAATAACTTAAGCTTTTTTTAGGTTTCATAGAAAAACTGCTTGCCCAAAATATTTTGTAATAAATATGAAGTTTGTCTCTACTTGTGGGATTTGGAAAAAATCTTTCGGGTAAGCATTTCTAGGGCAGCAAATAAATTTCGTGACATATCACGATCAAATCAAAATCACATCATGATTCCCTGATCATCATTTTATGGTCCTTGGCAAATTCAAATCACGGCTCTTTGAATTTTTTTAGTTTTTCACGTAGACAATGTACATTCTAGCAAATCAAAGAAAACTTTCACCAATAAAAATGGCTTTGATTCTTAATTACACCAATTCAGTTTTATTAATCCCAAAGTGTATTATCAAGACTGGAAGCTTCGGCCAAATAAGCAGAATTTAGAATGCTGAAAACTGGAAACTGTAGAGACAAAAGTCTGACTGCAAAAATGTATTCTGATTTTGGATCTACACTGTTTTATATTTTGATGCATTCCATAATAGCCTTGAAACTATGTAATCTGGGCTTTTGCTACTCACTGAAAGAATTTTGAACATTTATCTTGCAATTCAAGGGATGGTATCACAGGGCAGCCTTTAACTCTTTCCAAAAACAAGAATTTTTGTTACTTCACAACTGAAAGGATCTGCATATAACAAAGTCAAAAATCAAATTTAACTTGGTTATTGGCATTTACTCCTTTTCCCTGTTTTCAAAGCTTTCAGTCTCAGGGTCATTTAAACTTGGAGTTGTATTGTAGAGGATTAAGGAAGCAGTAAAGTATCACAAACAATCTTGAAAAAGGGTAATTGCTAATTTTCACATATTGTTTTTTCAGAGCCATCAAGTGTAGAGGCATAAAAAGTGATATTTGTTTTGTTTTGTAATGCATTTTCATCAAAATGATACACCCTTTACCAAATGACAAAAAATTTAGACTTATCCAAATTCATATGGTTTGCAAGACACAAATAATTATGTGACATAATTCTTTACCTAATGACAACATTTTGGATGTTTCCAAATTGAAAGCATATACAGATGACAAAATAAGTGTGACTCAAAAACTGAAATTTGTTTTGGGAAAGGTAGAAAACATTGTAGGAAAAGAAGAAAATGCTGGTTCCCAACATTTTCTCCTTTTCCCATAATGTTTTCAAAAGGCTTCTTCCCCAGGGTCATTAAAAGTCAGGTAAAGTGTTGAATAATATGATTTGTCTTTGATATGGTACGATACATAGTGGAAAATGGAAAATATGCTGCACAATGATACTATGAATCCCTCAGGGAATTAATGAAACACTATGAAAAACAATACTCTATTGTTCGATATTTTGGCCTTTGCCTGTCACAAGAGTTTGAAACACATTTTCCTCTAAAACATTTTTTAAGCGTGAATTACTTCAAGCATAATCTTTTTAGGAGAGTCCAAAACACTTTTTCCTCTAGAACAGTTTGTACGCGTGAATTACTCCAACGATAATGTTCTACTAGAAAAACATGAATAAAGACAAATAATGATTGTCTGTGACTAATAATAAACAATATAAATATGAAGTTTCATAAAAATTTTGTCCAGTAGTTAAAGAAATATTCGTGCATAATGGAAATATACATCAAGCCCCTTTTTTCCACGACACAGAATTAAACAAGAGGGCCATGATGGCCCTGGATCGCTCACCTGAGTCAATAGACGAAATTTAATCCATGGGTCATAATGACCCATTTTAAAACTCATCTGAGATATTATTAAGACAAACATTCTGACCAATGGTCAGATCAATTGAGCTGAAAATGTGGCCTCTGGAGTGTCCAAAATGTGTTTTTTTCAATTTGACCAAGTGACCTAGTTTATGACCCTATGTGACCATATTTCAAACTCATCCAAAATATCAAGACAAACTTGTTTACAAAGGTTCAGGTGAATTGGGCAAGTATTGCCGCCTCTAGAATGCCCACAAGGTATTTCTGTAATCTGACTTAGTAACCTAGATTATGACCCTATGTGACCCAATTTAAAACCCATTCAAGATATTATCAAGTCAAACATGCCGACAAATTTTCAGGTCAGTTGAGCAAAAATTGTGGCCTCTAGAACGCCCACAATACATTTCTTGAATTTGACCTAGTGACCTAGTTTAGGACCCTATGAGACCCAATTTCTGATTCATCAGAGATATCATCAAGTAAAACATGTAGACCAATTTTCAGGTCAGTTTAGCTAGAATTGTGGCCTCTAGAGTGCCCACAAGGTATTTCTTCAATGTGACCCAGTGACCTTGTTTTTGACCCTATTTTACCCAATTTTGAATTCATCCGAGATATCACAGACAAACACGCTGACCAATTTTCAGGTCATTTGAGCAAGAATTGTGGCCACTAGAGCGCCCACAAGATATTTCTTTAAATTTGACCTAGTGACCTAGTTAATGACCCTATGTGACTCAATTTTGAAATCATCCAAGATTTTATCATGACAAATATACTGATCAATTTCAAAGTCAATCGAGTAATAATTGTAGCCTCTAGAGCGCCCACAAGGAATTTTTGTCAGTTGATCTAGTGAGACCTAGTTTATGACCCTAGGTAACCCAAATTCAAACTCATCCGAAATTTCATCAAGACAAACATTCTGACCAATTTTCAGGTCAACTGAGTCAGAAATGTAGCCTCTAGAGTTTCCACAAGGTATTTCTTTAATTTGACCTAGTGACCTAGTTTATGACCCAAGGTATCCCAAATTTGAACTCATCCGAGATTTTATTAAGACAAAGATTCTGACCAATTTTCAAGTCAACTGAGCACAGAATGTGGCCTCTAGGTATTTCTTTAATTTGACCTAGTGACCTAGTTTATGACCTAGGTGACCCAAATTCAAATTTATCTGAGATTTCATCAAGACAAACATTCTGACCAATTTTCAGGTCAATTGAGTTAAGAAATGTGGCCTCTAGAGTGTCCACAATGTATTTCTTTGATTTGACCTAGTGACCTAGTTTATGACCCCAGGCAACCCAATTTCAAATTCATCCAAGATTTGATCAAGACAAACATTCTGACCAATTTTCAGGTCAATTGAGTAAGAAATGTGGCCTCTAGATTGCCCTAAACATTTTTCTTTAATTTGACCAAGTGACCTAGTTTATGACCCCAGGTGACCCAAATTCAAACTAATCCGAGATTCGATCAAGACAAACATTCTGACCAATTTTCAGATCAATCGACAAATCACAATACCTCACCCAGCTCTTCGTGCTCAGCTGAACTAACAAATAGGCCTAAAAGACGGAAAGACGGACAAACAGATGGTCATTGGTCCATGATGAAATTAAACATTTAGCCCCCTTTTTTCATGACATGGCATTTCATGAAATAAAAACAAATAACTATTGTCTGTGGCTTGTAATAAACAATATAAAGATGAAGTTTCTTATGAGCCTGTCATTGAAACTGTCATCAGCAAATGCTTTCGATTCGAACAGGTCTAAATTCTTGTCGTGCTGTAAAAGGTTAATGCTAGTGCGATATTTATCAGCTCTGTGAAAGTTTAAAATTGTTTAGTTGAAGTAATCACAGATTTATGTAATGTGCAATTCAACTTTTCCTGTAGGCCTTTTTTTTTTTAATCCAATGACCTTTGCATTTACAATAAAGATTCTCTCCTATTCACAAGCAAAAGGTTTGGCTGCTTATCACAACCCGTTTTACATATTTTCCTTAACCCCTTACCAGACAACAGAATTTCAACCCTGTCCAAATTGAAGGCATTTGCAGACTACAATTTCAGTGTGGCTCAAATGGTGCAAAAACTGGCCAGCGGTTTCAGAGAAGAAGAATTTTTAAGAATTTCTTCATTTCCCTATAGCGCAAGTAGCCCCCATTCACCAGAGCCATGTTTCTTGACGGATCAAAATATCATGAACAATTTTTGAAAAGAGTCAACCAAAGAACATCCCTGTGAAATTATTTCAAAATCTGACCATCGGTTTCAGAGAAGAAGAATTTTTAAGAATTTCTTCATTTCTGTATAGTGCAAGTAGCCCCAATTCACCAGAGCCATGTTTCTTGACGGATCAAAATTTCGCAAACAATTTTTGAAAAGGGTCACCCAAGGAACATCTCTGTGAAATTATTCTAAAATCTGGCCAGCGGTTTCAGAGAAGAAGAATTTTTAAGAATTTCTTCATTTCTGTATAGTGCAAGAAGCCCCCATTCACCAGAGCCATGTTTCTTGACGGATCAAAATTTCGCGAACAATTTTTAAAAAGGGTCACCCAAGGAACATCTCTGTGAAATTATTTTAAAATCTGGCCAACGGTTTCAGAGAAGAAGAATTTTTAAGAATTCCTTCATTTCTGTATAGTGCAAGAAGCCCCCATTCACCAGAGCCATGTTTCTTGACGGATCAAAATTTCGTGAACAATTTTTGAAAAGGGTCACCCAAGGAACATCTCTGTGAAATTATTTTAAAATCTGGCCAGCGGTTTCAGAGAAGAAGATTTTTAAAGAATTTCCTAAAAAATTCCATTTTGTTGCCATGGCAACCAGAGTTTTTGACGGAATCAAATTCTGCGAACAATTTTATAAAGAGGACCTCCCAAGGAACATTCCAGCCAAGTTTGGTCCAAATTGGCCCAGCGGTTTAGGAGGAGTTGATGTTTAAAAAATTGTTGACGACGCACGACGACCGACGGACGACGGACACTGGGTGACCCTAAAAGCTCCCCTTGAGCACGTTGTGCTCAGGTGAGCTAATAAAAAAACCAAAATATTATAATAGACCTTTATCATTTAGTTCGAACACGACTGTGGACTGTGGACTCCTATTAAGGTAGGGGGTTGTCTCAGAACTTACATAAGGTGTGGCCAAATGGAAAAAAAGAAATGTCGTTATTTTAAATCTTCACCAAACAGCAAAACTTTAAGTTATACCTAAATTTAAAGCATTTAACAAGCAATGAACTAAGTTTGGGTCAAACAGTATTTTTTTTTTTTGAGAGAGAGGTTTGAAAACATTGCGAGAACAGGAGAAAATGCTGGTTAACTCTTTATCAAACGTCCAAATTGAAAGCATTTGCAGACGACAAAATAAATGTGACTGAAAAATTGAAATTTGTTTTTGGAACTTTAGAAAACATTTAGGGAAAAAGGAGAAAATGTTGATAACCAGCATTTTCTCCTTGTCCCACAATGTTTTTAAAAGCATTTTCCGAAAGTGTCGTTTAAAGTCGGGGTTGTGTTGTAAAGGATTAACAGTATTGTCTCCGTTTCCCACAATATATTTCAAACGTCTTTTTTTCCTATGAACTTTAAACATGGAATCTCATGGAAAAGGGTTAACGGCTTGGTACAAAATTCTTATTCACAGTGTAAATGCTTTTCTGCATTTTCATTAAAACGTTATAACGTTTTATATATAAATAAATGTATATACATTTCTGAAAATGCATAACTTTCATGCATTATATTGAGGTTGCATAAAAATACGAAAAAACAAATCAATGGGGATTTTTCAAAAAGTTTATTGCGCAATAATCAAACAATATTCTTAATCAGAATCTGAGTCTGAAGAGCTTATTCCAAGTTCCCGCAGCAGCTTGGGAACTTTTTTCTTTATGAATCTGTTGTAAAGTAATTGATTTTCTCTGATGATTTCTACAAGAGGTCGCTTCCTGGATCTACGCCCTCGTCTATTCTCTGACGGTCCTGGTATAGGGAGTTCTTCATCAGCAGCATTTTCTTGGTCTTCAGATGAGGAGGACATGTTCGCAGCCATATCATCTCGCGCGTCCCTTACCTCTGGTTCTGGAGGAGCTTGCTGCTGACGCCTGACATGACGGCGCTCCATATCCTTAATGGCTCCAACAGCAGTTCTGCGTACAAAAAAAAAAATAAAATAGCCTTTTATAACTTATGTTTGGTAAGAATTAGAGGAGAAAGTTTCAAGCCTACTGAAAGTGTAATCCTATGCTAAAATATTTTCTATCGGTTTGCATGGATTTTTAAATTCTATTTTTCAACTGACCTTATATCCATGCAATAACACCATGAGATATATATTTTTTTAATGATATACCACAGATATTTATCGCACAGTTATGTATAGAATTTATAGCACATGAATGAATTTCAATCGGTTGAATGTGACGTTTCATAACGTAGTCTACGTAATTCTACGTCATTTTTACAGCTAATCCATAACCATTTTATCTGCAAGTATAACTAAATTGGGTTATTCGTTATTAGAAATAATAAACAGCAAAAAGTCGTACGTCAAAAAATAAATTACGTACTTAGTGTTGTCTAATATCAAAAATATCCCACTCGGTTGTGAAAATTGATAATTGTCTCGTCAAGGCTCGACAAATATCAGTTCTCCCAAACCTCTTAGATATTTTTGATACACTATGAACATATCCTCTACATATACGGCTGTAAAACATTTATCTGTGTTTGTAAGCAAAACCAGTTTGATCGAGCACCTCATCGTGATTGCTGGGAGTGAGGATCGAACCAGGAACAAATTAACGACGTTAACTACTCAACCATGTTGGAATCCTGGCTTTTTGTAAAAGTAACTCGTAATGTTTACCTTATTTCATCGTCCTCTATGTGATCAGCAGCTATGAGTTTCTTTATTTTCGTTGACATCCTATCCTTCAACTGCTTGTCCGTGCTGTTGTTGTATAGGTGTCTGACTTCTCTAGCTAGTTGGCCAATATTCTCTTTTACATTGCTTATGATATCAGTCCAGCGCGTAGGATGGGATAAATACGACCTCAAAATCATCAAAGTTTCCTGTTTGTTGATTTTTACATTTTTCTTTCCCCGCTGGAGGATAGTATCTGAAATAAACAAAGACATACAATAATGAAACGAACAAAATCACAGGGCATTAGAAAAGTTGCATTGCATTCTGCATGTCACTTGAACAGCACATTAATGCAAATCATACCATTTTTCCTGCACTAAATACAATAAAGTATCTGCATATTTTGGTAAACGTTAGAGATTAAGTTGATTTCGTATATACAAAGGTAACTGAATTCTAGTTGTTAAAATAGATACTTTAGTTAGATCTACTGTGGCCCGATTCGTTTGTCGCCTACAACACATTAAAGTAGTGGACCCGTAATAGAAAACAGCTATTTCCACTATAATATTATCCTACAAAATTTGCTAGGATTAAAAATGAGTATTATTGTACTACTTTTGCCGGGCTACTTTTTCCTTTTTGTCCTTCCTAGAATTATAATCTATAAATCTAAAGCCACTATATTCTCGTTACAACATAATAATTACCTTCCTTTTCTGGAAACTAACAAAAGTATCAACAAATAATTTAAAGGCAGACATCAAAGGAACTTCTGGTTGGTTAAAAATGTGCAAAAATATTATAACTACATATAAATCCATTTCATCAATTGTCAAAGAATTTTATGACATGCTGCACTAGAAGTATTATGGGTCCACTACCTTAAAATAATAGCTCGGCCTTTCAAAACATCAATGGATGCCCAAATCAACGGATATCAGTACGAGGTAGTACATATTTCTGAAAATATTGATTATACGTTCACTTAAATGTTGTTTAATGTTCAGTATGAAAGGGGTGAATACCTTCGTTTATAGGAGCTTCCAGTTTCATGTAAATTATCCATAATTCAGATAATCTTATCTGATAATCTAGATTTCTATGCACGTCACTGTCACACAATGTACATAATCGGTATACTTTACAATGCACGTGAAAGTAGCACGAGTATATGGATACGTTTCGAATAGATAGGTTTCTTCTCCTGAACACATGAATGCTGTCCTGGGTCCGTATTCATCAACCCCATTCATAAAAAGGTTGTTAGTCTTATTCTCCCAGATTTTCTACCTTTGAAAGTAATGCAACTTCTGATTGGCTAACTCAAATAGTTTAGCCAGTCAGAAGTTGTATCACTTTTAAGTATAGAAAATTCTAGAAAGTAAAGACTAAGGTGTTAAAATGGAGTTACACTTAGATCATACCTATTTAAAGTATAGAAATATCTCCCTCGACCACAGTGTTTTCAAATGTCAACTCTTGCCAACACGTAATTATGTCTCTAGGTAACGAAGACTTTATAAAAACGAGTCATAATAATCATCAATTTTACCCATACTTTTGACCTAACAATTTTTATTTGCAGACATGAGTTCAAATATGAGGAACTTTATTATTGCTGCTTTGCCGGCCTTGACCCAGCCTCCACCAAACATTTGCAAATATTTTGAATTAATCCGGTCACTGATTTCAATCATCGTGCTCTTAAAACCAGACCCCAGAAATGGCATCGAACACCACCTCATTGCAAATGACTGTAACAGTTATGCCGGGAAAGACGTTTTTCGTGATTTCGCATCAAACCGGTTAGGATTTTATGAGTTAACGGGAGAAACGCCTGAAACATTTTTAGATTTGGTAAATTTAATATCACTGAGAGTTGAAAGACAGCATACCCTTAACATCAAAAATCGGATTCTTCTCCTGCTTATCTGGCTCCGTACATACCCTTGTTACAGCGTTTTATCTGTTACGTTTAATATAAGTAAGAATACTGTAAAAAACGAGATAAAATACCTTGTGCTGATTTTGGAAAGAGCTCTCAGTAGGTATGTGTCGTGGCCGACAATTGAGGAATGGAGACAACAGCGTGGCAAATGGACGAAAATTGAGGCTGCCGTTGGAGCTATAGACGGGACTTCTCACAAGATATACCGACCGATCGTTGAGCAACAAGGGGAATTTTATTCTGGGCACAGGGGATTTCATGCCATTCATACACAAGTTGTTGTAGATACAGCTGGACGTATAAGGTACATAGAAAGCGGGTTTCTTGGGCACCAGAACGATGCACAGCAATACATGTTGATGCGCCAAATCGGGAGAGACCTTCCATTTCCCACAGATTCGTTTCTTTTAGCCGATAAAATATATCCCAATCGCCATCCTATTCTGACCCCTTATACGTCTCAGCAGATTGCTCGAAAGACACACAGACTTCGACGGAAATGTCTAAAATTTAATCGTTTTATTTCGAAATACCGAGTTACCGTTGAACACACGATATGTGAATTAAAGTGCTATCGAGCAGTTTCAAATACTTGGCGAAATAAGCGTCAACTTCTTTCACAGGTAGTGAATATTTGTGCTTCCTTGGTATGCAGGCGAAAAGAAATCGGTTTAGTGTTATGAGATTTTATTTTGATACAACAGTTATGCGCAATCTGATGAAAGTGAGCTTTATTATGGTTTTTCTCTATTTCGTTTTTGGTCATCGTGAAGTGTCCATGGGCAAGGTCTAATACTAGTTTGTAACCCAGAAACCGTGACTAACATACGCCGTGACATAATCTAAAATTTGCTGAAAGTGGTGTAACATACAGTTCAATCAACCAGTACGCAAATATTTGAGTTCCGTGTTATTCTGAGACTTCTGAGACGACCCCTACTAGTCCGTCATCCACAGTCCAAGTCCACGCTTGGCATAAATAATACAAGTCTAATTGCAGACTATCATAAGGAATACATGTATAAAGTTTCATCAAATTTTGTCAAGGACTTTAGAAGATATCTGTCCGGACAGATGGACAAACAGACAGACACATGGACCGACAACGCAAAAACTATATTCTCCAAGATTCGGCAGGGGGTAAAAAAGTTCTAGAGGAAAAAGCGTTTCAGACTCTTGAAAAAAACAATACACAAAATATTGAGCAATAGAGTGTTGTTTGTCATAGTGAAAAAATGTTAGATTCCACGATGTTGTCCTTTTACCCCAATTTTTTCAAAAGCCTTCTTTCTTGGGTTCGTTGTCAAACCAGATTGTTTGGTACTGGGTAAATTAGTCCTACTTACCAACTGGACAATGCTTAATAAACAATGTGGTTCCCTCATCAATGCCTTGCACAATATTTTGACTTTCATAGTAAAAACAGTAGCCAGAAGGAAATGTAAAGAAAGCCACCGCATCGCATAACTCATTATTCAAGCACACTTCTCTACACGTCTCAGCTGTCTGGTTCTGTGAGAAGGTAAAATTGAGATACCTCAGACCTGCTGTTGTGTTGGCTAGTTCTTCATATGTACACAAATCTTTGTCATAAGCTTAAATAGAAATAAAAGAAAAAAATACTAGTGGCTAACATTTTCTCCGTTGCCAACAATTTTTTCAGCCTTCTTCGGGGTCTTTAAAACCAGGAATTGTTTGGTAAATGTAAAACAAACTGACAGCACACAACTTTGAAATACCCTTGAAGAAAATGGATGATCAACCCGAGTACAGTTTCATACATGTACATATGTAAACATGTGGAAAATGAGCAATTTCTTCTTTTGCCATAATGTTTTCCAGTGTTGTCTGCTGCAAGACACAAACAGTTCTCATATTCTGCTATCATTCAGTCCATTTTAAGGCATATCACTGTCTTGTACAAGCTACACAAAGATGCCATATTTGAAGGAAAGGAAAATTTTTTATCAATTCTTTTCAAAGAATATATAGAGGGTATTTGTTTTTTTCAGTAAAATATCAAAATTTATTTCATTGAGTGAACCAAAGAGGAAGGAAAAACTCAAAGATTTACAGATATTTACTATTTTTGATAAAAATTGACAATAATGGAACTATCTGAAATGTTACCAGTAAACATGTGTAAATCAAGTGTCCTTTCATGTTTTTTAATATCAAAATTGGCCAGAGTTGCAATCGAAATGGGATTGGGATTGGGAATGGATGGGGTAATATACAGAGCATTTGAAGCGACCGCGACTCTAATGCTTGACGACACATTCATTCTTCTTTGTCGTTTGAAAGAGAGAAAATAAAACAGTAAAATGGTGTGAATTTTTTGTTGTGTTTGATGACAAAGAGGTATAGAAATTTTGATCTTTTTTTTTTATATTTACCAACAAGGCAGTGGGGTATGAAAAAAAATATCCAACAAAAAATTCATAAAGTCTAAGAGAGAACTTATAACTCAATTTGAGTTTACTGGGTACGAATTAGATCAATCTAATTTTAAACTTACTAGTTATAGATCTACTAAATCTGTAATGTTCAATGCTATGATGATGACATGAGTTACACATTTTTATGAGCGAGAAGTTTTCCCACTCTATGAAATATCAATGAAATGGGCATTAGAAACTGTAATATCAGATTTACGAAAAAGAAAAAATGCAGTTAATATTATATTTGTGTGTACTTGATGTCTGTGATATTGGATTATAGGGAATGAAGAATTTTTTTTTGTTTTCATGGAGGTATGAAATCAAAGAACCAAATCACACTTTTGTATGAAACCACTTCACAAAAAAATCTCTTCATTCCTTACATAAAAATTGTTAGAAAAAAATGTTTTTAACACTTTACCAAACGACAACATTTTAGACTAGTCCAAATTCAAAGCATTTGCATATGACAACTAAGGGTGGTTCAAAGGACAAAATATGTCCTTGATAGGGTAGAAAACATTTTGGGAAAAGGGTCGTTAAAACTAGGGATTGTGTGGTAACGGGCTAAACTATTCTGTGAAGGATTTTAAAATCCACAAAGGGAATGAACTGATGTAAAAGTATTACTTACGTGCAAAACAACTGCATGTGTATGCCTCAAAATCTGTGTCTGATGGTATACATGTGCCTCCATTATAACAAGGTAGTGTGTCACATATATGTGTTGCTATATCACACTGGCCACCATAGAAACCTAATCAAATGTAACAATAATGTCATCAAAATTATTATCATGTTGAGCATCAAAATACTACAAGCAAATCTGTTGCTTTTGAACAGACAAAGAACTGGGTCCGTATTCACCAACCATTCTTAAGAACATTCTTAGTCTTATTCTCCAAACTTTTCTAGATTTGAAAGTAACACAACTTTGGATTGGCTAAGCTATTTGGTTTAGCCAATCTGAAGTTTGTTAACTTTCAAATTTAGACAATCTTGGGGAATAAGACTTAGAATATTCTAAAGAATGGTTGGTGACTACAAACCCCGATGTATCCTCTGTATAAAATCTAAATCAAAGAAAACAAATATGAGCCATGCCTTGTGAAAAGGGGGCATTGTGCATGTGCAAAACGTATTGATCCATGTCAGCCTGCACAGTCCATACACACTGACCAGGGTCTGTACTTTTTGCTATGGGTAAATTTTCTGTATCTGGAAGGACCAGTGCACCTAATGAGTCAGTTGTTATACACAATGAATTTTATAGATCCATTATTATGTGATGACTCGCTTGGTGTCATGCACGCCTTTTGCCAGAGACCAGTTGAGGAACAACTCAGTTTACCTTTTTTTCCCTACCAAATTACACTTCTAGGGCCATTGTCAGTACTGGTAACACTCACATCAGAAGAAAAAGAGCTCTCCTTATTTACATAGACTAGTTACCAGCATTTTCTCCTTTCCTCAGTTTTCTCAAGGCTTCTTCCTCAAGGTCCTTAAAACTTGGGCTTGTTCAGTAAAGGGTTAATGGTTGTTAAAACTTGGGATTGTGTGCAAAAGGGTTAAGAAAATAACGCAATTTCTTTTGAACAAAACCACTTGA
Source organism: Tridacna gigas (assembly GCA_945859785.2). Taxonomy (NCBI): domain Eukaryota; kingdom Metazoa; phylum Mollusca; class Bivalvia; order Cardiida; family Cardiidae; genus Tridacna; species Tridacna gigas. The sequence goes on from OX244030.2 coordinate 29,635,123, forward strand.
TTTAGCCAAACAGAAGTTGCATTTCTTTGGTATTAGACTGTAATACAGGATGGTTGGTTATTATGGGCCCTGTTTAACTCTTTACCAAACGACAAAATTTTAGACTGGTCCAAATTGAAAGCATTTGCAGACGACAATATAAATGTGACTGAAAAATTAAAATTTGTTTCAGGAAGGGTAGAAAACATTGTGGAAAAAGGAGAAAATGCTGGTAACCAGCATTTTCTCCTTTTCCCACAATGTTTTCAAAAGGCTTCTTTGACAGGGTCGTTAAAAGTCGGGATTGTGTGGTAAAGAGTTAATGTAAAGCCCTTTCTCTCAAAAGACTTGTAAATATACCATATACAGAATATCATGCTGTAGTGACTTTCTCGGTGCTTGCATTCGATTTAAGCAGTGCAAAAAAATTTGATATTGCACAAGATTGAAGGTCAGGCCTGATACTGAAATTTTCTTATGCAGCGAGAAGCAAATTCTAGCACCAGGATAGTTACCAGTACTACAACAGAGTATTCCTCTTATCATATACCTAAAACTTTCAAGAACAAAATATTGCAATCAATGACAATTTCCTTAGAAAACAGTAAACAAAATAAGATAAACAACGATTCAGTGGGTTATAACTTTGCTTTTATGGATGGTGGATGAATATTACAGGATAACATTTTGACTAATTAAATGGCAAATCAATGTGTTCATATTCCATGCCAGAAATACATCGTCACATCATATTTGGAACTGTATTTAACCCTTTACCACACAATCCCAACTTTTATTGACCCTGGTACATTACACTTTTGAAAACATTATGGGAAAAGGAGAAAATGCTGGTGACCAGCATTTTCTCCTTTTCCCACAATGTCTTCAACCCAATTACATATAAACATCATCATTTTAGTAACATTTTAGTCTGACGTCTGCAAATATTTCAAATTGGTCCAGTCGATAATTTTGTCGTTTGGTAAAGAGGTAACACTGTGTAGATACAGATTTTTTGTCCTGCTGTGTATATTTTATCCACAAATGTCACCCATATATTTCAGTTGGAAAATGTATTGGTATATAATTAATAAAACTACTTCTGCCAAAGAGCCTTTAAAGGGACATGAGTGTCATAGAAATAGTGTCCTAACCCTCTGATTGCTATGCATATATCTATGAACAAGGAAAATCTTAGTTTTCAAAAGAAACTTGAAATGCAGAGAAAGAACCAATAAAGAAACTGCTTCCCACAAAAATTTGTCAAAAAAAAAGATTACCATTATTGCAGTCACAGAAAGGATGATGGTGTTGTATTGAGCAGTTACCATTCCCATTACAGTAGTCTTGTGTACATCCCTCATCTGTAAAATAATGTCTGTTCTTAGAGTTCTATGTGCATTCTGCTACATTTGTAGAAAACCTGCAGTCTGATCATGGATCTACCCTGTCTAATATTTTGTCCAATATTCTGGCCAAGTTCTAATTTGATACTATCTCTCGATCTCTCTCTCTGAACAACTACTTACCCTTTCAAATACTATCTACTACAGATACTCAAAATTACATAGTTTTGTAAAAAGATGAGGATGCTCTTTCCTATATTTCAGCGAAAAAAATTTCTCCTACTGCATTACCTAGAGTTAATTCCTAAAGCCCTTTTCAATCCATATTAACCCTCAGAGTGCCAAATAAAACCAACAGAAGTGTTCATCCTGGAAATATGACCCGAATAATAGCAGTTTCATTGTTGCTTTTGTCTACAGTGTTTCAGCAAAGCGGACAGTGTAGATCAAAGATCAGGCTGCACATTTTGTGCAGCCTGATCTTGATCTACACTGGCCGCAAGGGCAACTATAGTCATGAAAGGTGCTTTAAGGGTTAAGACTTTTCTGTGGTGGGTTTATTACTGACCTTGCAGTCATAGCTATCACATGTTCAACACAAAAACAATGAAATATAAATTAAAAACAGTTAACCCTTTACCACACAATGACGCCTTTTGACGCCCCTGGGAAAGAAGCCTTTTGAAAACATTGTGGGAAAAGGAGAAAATGCTGGTAACCAGCATTTTCTCCTTTTCCCACAATGTTTTCTACCCTATCAAAGAAAAATTGCACCATTTGAGCCACATTGAAATTGTCTGCAAATGCTTTCAATTTGGACAAGGCTAAAATTTTGTCGTCTGGTAAAGGGTTAACTCAAGCTCAAAGGACACTGACAAAAACTACAAATATTTCTTCAAAGCACATAAGTATACATGTACCTTCTGCTGGTGCTGTACAATTATCAATGGAAATGGAACCTGTTGGGCTAACTGTGGAAGAATTACATTCAAGGCAGGTTGTAGACTGGTACTGATCTTGATAAAAGTTTGCAGGACAAAGTGTGCATGGTGGGTAACCAGTCAATGAGTAGGAACCAGGACCACACTGATCTGTTTGATAAAGAAAACAAACTCTATACATGAAAACAACAATCCCCTGCTATGGGGATAAGGTTTGAAGGGCTGCTTAATGAAAAGGTGGTGATCTTGGTGTTTGGTTGCATTGTACAAAAGTCTGAATGAAACATTAGAATAGAAGAAATAGATCAGGGAACTTTAAAGCGGTCATTCACAAAATAATTATTAGCTCAACTCTGTACCAGATGACTAAATTTTGGACTTCTCCAAATTGGAAGTAATTGCAGATGACAAATCAAGTGTGCTTTAAAGGGATTTGTCATTGAGAAGGATAGAAAACATTATGGAAATAGGAGAAAATGCTGGTTACCTGCATTTTCACATTTTCCCACAATGTTTCAAAATTTTTCTTTCTCAGGGTTCATGAAAACACGGGATTGCTTGATACATGGTCAACAGATATGAGCCATGCTCTGCCAAAATGGGGCTTTTAATGCATCTGCAAAAAGTATCAACCCAGGTCAGCCTGTGCAGTCCGCAGAGCCTGACCTTGGTTGAAACTCTTTGCTATTGGTCAATTTTCTGTGTGTCAAAGGACCAGTCTATCTCATGATTGAGTCAGTTGTTAGACAAGGTGGATTTTATGGATCCATAATTGTATGATGACTGGCTTGGTACAATGCATTAAGGGGATGCATTAAACAACCTTTTCACAGAGGGCAGCTCACATGTATGACTGAGCCATGCTCTCACAAAAAAAAGAGGGCTTAATGATGAATCATGAGGTAGATCGGTCCTTTGACATGCAGAAAATTGACCAAAAACAAAAAGTTTTGGCCTAGGTCAGCCAGTGTGGACTGCGCAGGCTGACCTGAGTTGATACATTTCGCAAATGCATTGAGCCCCCTTTTCACAAAGCATGTATCACCTACTAAATTGACTGTGTTTGGTACTTTCAGTGTTACCCTGTAGTCCTACCTTTGCAGTCAGACTGTGTTGTTGCTCCTGTAAGCAAAACAGTGCTAGTGGAAGATGGACAACTGGTGCAGAATGTTGAATTAGTCCAGTAGGTATCTTTTTCACATACAACACATGGTGGAAACCCAGAATCTGATCTGTACCCTGGTGGGCAGGTACCTGGAGAAATAATTTTATACAATAGTCATTATGGAACTACAGGTTAGCTTAGTCAATTCTATGTACCACATCTAATTACATTTAGACACTTTTAATGCATTTGCAGCAGGTTTTTGACAGCATATCAATTACCAAAAGACAAATTTTAAGACTTGTCTAGAGTGAAAACATTTGCAGCCAACATATCAGAAATCACTCAAAAGATGAGAATCACCCTGGACGGAGTTGAAAACATTATGGGAAAGGAGAAAATGCTGGTTACCAGCATTTTGTCCTTTTTCCACAATGTTTTCAAAGGCCTTCAACCCTAGGGTTGTTAAAACCCGGTATTGTCTGGTAAAGGAATAACAAATGGAGATATTTCTTGAAAACTGCAATGGCTACATTTGTTACAATTATACTTGAAAAGTTTATTAACCCTCTGAGCACTACATAAGACCAACAGATATATAGGATCCTGCATGAGTTGGTATTTGAGGTAAAATTTTATTAAATGAGTCTACAAAAAATGTTATTAAGTGAGCTTTTGGCAAGTTCAATAACATTTTTTTGTGGTTGAGTTTAATAAATTTTTACCTGAAAGGCCAATTAATGTCAGATGCTTTTTATCACATAACTGTACAATAAAAATTATAGTCCATGATGTGTTAAAACATTGGCATACATCCACAATGCCTCAAGAAATTTACAAGAAGCCTTTTTGCTTCTTTGACAGGTCCATTACGAACAGAAAAAAGTTCCAAACAAACTTGCATATAATTTGTTTTGAATTCAAAAGTGATTAAATTCCCAAATTTATCATGATTACCAATTTTGACCTTTAATTTCACACAGGAATCTACGTCAGCAATGTTTTAGAATTAAGGTGTATAATTACTGAGTGTTGACAAAAAAAGGCACTTTTTTCTCATCTCAAATGTGTGTGAGACAAGAAAATTCAAAATGGCTGTATTACACTGAAAACAATTAAGAGGAGTTATATGATAAATTACAATTCTAGAAATAAGACCAAAATAAATGCAGCGTATAATTACTAAGTGTTGACAAAATAAGGCACTCTTTTTCTCATCTCAAATGTGTGTGAGACAAGAAAATTCAAAATGGCTGTATTACACTGAAAACAAGAGGAGTTATGTGATAAAGTACAATTCTAGAAATAAGACCCAAATAAATGCAGTTTCAATCTTGTTGCTGTGAAAAATGTCTCAGCCATGTGAACAGTGTAGATAAAAGATCAGACTGAAGATTTTATGCAGCCTTATCTTGATCTACACTGTCTATATTAGAATCTAATACAAATGTATGTCTAAAGTTGTGAAGGGGCCCTATAAGGCTTACTTTTGTATGTTTTCTCAGTACCATTCTAAATCCAGTTCTAATTCTAAATTCTAAGTCTAGCTGACTGATTGTCTCTTCCAGTCAGAGGGCAAGTCATAGAATTCTTACATAGGCTCCAATGTTTTCAAGCTGTAAGTTTACAGAGTTTTACATAAAAATCACAGTATCTTGTTCAAGAATGGCCACAATATGTAAAACTTGTCTTAACTGTGTAACTTTGACAGAGGTTATCTTGTTTTTTCCTTCCTGAGAGAAAAAAAATTCAAATATTTAACTTTTTCCCAATCAATTAATTTTGGATCCAGAAATGGAAAGCACTTCACACACCAAATTAACCCTTAAAGCACCTTTCACGACTAGTAGTTGCCTTTGCGGCAAAACGTGCAGCCTGATCTTTGATCTACTTTGCTGAAACACTATGAACAAAAGCAATCAAAAAATTACAATTATTTGGGTCTTACTTTGGGCTGAAAATGTCTGTTAGGTTTAGTCTGCGCTCTTAGGGTTAATTGTGGCTCAAACAGTGAAAATTGTCTTTGACAGAGTAGACAACATTGTTTTCCCACAATGTTTTCAAAATCCTTCTTACTTCAGGTTCATTAACCCTTTACCAAATGACAAAATTTTAGGCTAGGTCAAATTGGAAGCATTTCCAGACGACAAAATAAATATGACTCAAAAATTGAAATTTGTTTTGGGATGGGTAGAAAACATTGTGGGAAAAGGGGAAAATGCTGGTTACATTGTTTTCAAAAGGCTTCTTCCTCAGGGTCATTAAAAGTTCGGATTATGTGGTAAAGAGTTAAAAGTCTGGATTGTTTTGTACAGAGTTAATGTGTTCCTAGTATAGATCTATCTACATACTGATACAGCTTCTTTTATCTGTGTTAGGTCCAAACCCTTCATCACAAGTTTTACAAGCATCCTGACCAGCTTCATCTTGATATGTGCCATCTGCACAACTATCACAGCTGCTTCCACTACTGTAGGTCCCTGGCTGACATGGAACTTTCAAGAACAACAAACAGAATTTTCAGAGTAACTGTAGTATGAATAAGAATGAATTACTTATTTGTTATGTGCAATTTATTCACACTATCATGTTTCAAGGGTATCCATCAGAAGTTGTATCAAATTAAAATCTACATCAGATATACTGTTTTATGGAATTTCAAATTTTTAGTTCAAAAGAGTTCAGATATGGAAAATCATTTCAATTCAAAACATTTCCTTATTTGTAGCAATTAACTTTGAAAATATCCTCATAAAATTTGGACTATCTATGTGAATTAACTCTTTACCAAACGACAAAATTTAAGATTTGTCCAAATTGAAAGCATTTGCTGATGACAAATTAAATGTGGCTCAAAAAATTAAAATTTGTTTTAGGAGGGTTAGAAATTATTGTGGGAAAAGGAGAAAATGCTGGTTACCAGCATTTTCTCCTTTTCCCACAATGTTTTCAAAAAACCTTCTTTCTCTGGGTCTATAACTAAGGACTGTGTTGTAGAGGGTTAAAGTATAAGCAAATGACCTTGTTTTAACAAACCAAAGAGGAGAGGCATTGTAAAAAAAAAAAACATTGTAAAAAACCAAAAATGCTGGTAACCAGCAATTGTTTTATCCACAATGTTTTCTACCTTTTCAAAAACAAATCTTAGCATTTGTGCCATGTCTAACCCTATACCACAACAGTCCCAGTTTTAACAACCTTCAAAAAGAAGCCTTTTGAAAACATTGTGGGAAAAGGAGAAAATACTGGTTATAATAAAAATTACCAGCATTTTCTCCATTTCCCACTATGTATTCTTCCCTCGCAAAGGCAAATGTCAGTTTTTGATTCATGTTTAATTTGTCTGCAAGTTCTTTCAATTGAAATGGATCAGTCTAAAATTTGTTGTTTCATAAAAATTTTATTTGTTGTCTGCAAAATGCTTTCAGTTTGAACAACTCCAGAATTTTGTATTCTGGTAGAGTTAAATTACATCAGTTGGGTTTGTTTTCCCAGACTATAAGAAAAGATCTATTTCATTTATCTAGTAATCCAAGACTTAGTTCATACATTTAAATCACTTACCACATCCATCTGTCACTCGAAAACCAGACTTACAGATGAAATCTTCAGACAAACTAGTAAATGATATAACAAACATGTCAAACTCTTGACCCTCCCCACAGTCTATGTCTGTTCTATAACTGAAGGCTGCTGGACTGTAATCTTTAATAAGTTCTACACAGTCTCTGATGGCTTGTTCACTCAGACCTTCTGTTACTTGTTCTGCTGAAAACTCTGTGGTGATCTTTTAAAAAATAAAACTATACAAATAATTTATCCCTTTAACAAATACAGTCAAATCAGTGTACTGCAGCCACTGAAGTGAAGTTCTGAAAGTGGCTGCTGTTTACAGACAGGCTGTTTGCAATGAACATTCTGAATTTGAGAGCATCCAACACCAAACTCGGCAGCGATAACCAAGGAGAACATCCAGAACCAATTATGTGAATGACTTTAACACAGTCCTCTAGAGAGAGAAATTTACGTTTAAATACCAACATGATTGCATAGAGAAAGAGTAAAGTTGACAAATTTGTTTCGATTTATAGAACCCCATTCTCACAGTTCAACACATGATTCAATAAAAGATGATATATCAAAGTGTTCAGTGATGATAAATTAAATCAAACAACCAAACATTCAAATTAATATCACAGGCTGTGTGAAAGTCAGTCAAGTGCAATAAAGGCCCCTGTTGTGTATGTGTCATAAACAGTTAATTTATACCAATTGAGCTGGCTGCTGGCTGCATTTGACAGATTAGTGCTGTGCACATGGTAATTAACCCTTTCCCAAATGACAAATTTTGGACTGGTCCAAATTGAAAGAGTTTGCAGACGACAATTCTAAATTTGATGAAAATGGCAGAAAGTTCTCAAAAAGGGTAGAAAACACTGTGGGAAAAGGAGAAATTGCTCGTTACGAGCAATTTCTCCTTTTCCCACAGTGTTTTCAAAAGACTTGTACTGCAGACACGTGAAAACCAGGGCTTGTTTGGGAAAGGGTTAAAGAAGAAATATGCATGGGTGGACTTGTGTCGGCTGCTGCACACAGATTGGCTGCTGTTCATGTGTGGCTGCTTGCACAGATTTGGTTGTAATCCTGAATTTTAAATGATGTTGATGAAGAAGACTTTTGAAAACATACATTTAGAAAAGGAGAAAGTGCCGGTGACCAACATTTCTCCCTTTTCTCACATTTTGTTACCTTTCACAGACCAATCCTGTCATTTTTGGCACATTTATTTTGTTGTCTGCAAAGGCTTTCAAGTTGGATGATTACAATGTTTATAACCCATTATCACACAAACCTGACTTTTAACAACCCTGAGAAAGACGGATTTTGAGAACATTGTGGGAAAAGGAGAAAATGCTGGTAACCAGCATTTTCTCCTTTTCCCACAATGTTTTCTACCTATTTCAGGACAAATACTATCATTTGAAAATTATTTGAAATGCTGTCTGTAAATTCTTTCAATATGGACAAGTCTACAATTTGCCATATGGAAAAGCATTAAGAGTAGCCTGCTGTAAGATGCAAAAAATTGTCTGCAGAAAGAAATTAGTTCAATCTACCTGTTTGATACTAGTTATTGTTGACTCTCCAACTCTTGTTATATTCCATGTGGCCCCTGTATCTCTACAGATGGAATCGAACGTAAAAATGTACACAGACATTAGCTCGTCAATCTTGTCATCGTGGGCACCAGATTCAAGACATGAGATGACAGGATCGGCTTCCCGATTCTCATGGATCATTGTGAAATTCATTCTAAAGTCTACTGGACCTATGGCTGCATAAAAATGTATGTACAAAGGAATTTCAACCCTTTTCCAAACAATCTTGTGTTTCAACAATCCAGAGGAAAAAAACTCTTGAAAATATTGCTGGAAAAGGAGAAAATGCTAGTAATCAGCATTTTTTTCTTTTTCCACAATATTTCAACATTCAGAAACAACTCTCATCATTTGAGCCACATTTAACTCTTTACCAAACAACAAAATTTTGGATTGAGCCTAATTGAACGCATTTTGCAGACAAATGCTGCTTAAATGATAATTTCTCTTTCCAGTAGTGCGGAAAACATTGTGGAAAAAGGAGAAAATGCTGGTTACCAGCATTTTCTCCTTTTCCCGCATTGTTTTCAAAAGCTTTTTTTCCTTTGGGTCATTAAAAGTCGGTATTGTGTGGTAAAGAGTTAATCATCTGCAAAGGCTGTCAATATGTACAGGCCTAGAACTTTATTGTTTGGTAAAGAACTACAAAACAATCCCATCTTCTTACGACCCTGAGGGAGGAGGCTTAACGTAGTAGGAAAAGGCTAAAATGCTGGTAACCAATATTTCCTCCTTTTTCTTCTATCCTTCAAAAGAAAAACCATATCAATAGTGTCAATTGTCAGTGTTCAAATGTTTTCAATATGAATGTGTCTGAAATTCTGTTGTCTGGTAAAGAGTCAATTCTACAAAACAACAAAATTTAAACTTGTCAAAATCCAAATCGTTTGCAGACAACAAACTAAAACATTGATCAAATGGAGGGATTTGTTCTTGAAAGAGTAGAAAACACTCTGCGAAATGGACAAAAATACCCATAACCAACATTTTCAATTTTTCCCACAATGTTTTCAAAAGCCATCTTCCTACGGGTAGTTCAAACTCAGGACTGTTTAAAGGGTTAAGTTTTTCAATGTGATAACCGTAAGAGAATGATGGAAAAACAGGCTTTTTCAAAGAATATGGACTGTATGAATAACATGCACAAAGACAGTGTACATGTATATCACTCAACAGAACTAAACGAATATTGGGTTCTGCTGAAAGTCACTTTCGATGTTTGCTACTACATTAATTACTTTAAGTCACTACAAACAAATTTGAAGTAAACATGTACTTCGACAAATTTTAAGTAAATACTCTCCGTCTCTCTCTGTCTCTTTCTCTCATTTGGTTAATGTTACTTACGCATACAAACATCTACTGGAAGTGGTGACCATACTCCATTAGTACATGTGATTTCTCGTACAGCAACATTGTCAATGAAGGAATATCCAGATTCACAGGTAACATTACAAGTCAAGGAAGTATTTGTCCCCATGCATGTTGTGATTGTATTCATTGACACTGGGGCTTCAGATTCATAGCATTGTGTAGCTGAAAAACAAAAAATGATGGCATAGCTACATCACAAATGAAATTTGTTTGAAAACACAAGTAAGTAAAAAAATATATTCAGATAATTAAGAACACTACTGTTATAAAATTCAAAAGAACATTGTGGGAAAAGGAGAACATGCTGGTAACCAGCATTTTCTCCTTTTCCCACAATGTTGTCTAGCCTGTCCTAGAAACCATGTGTTCATGCCCTACAAGTCTCTGGTCACAAGTTGTTGGTACTACTTACATGTACATAAATATCAGAGCTCAAAGACTAAAATCTATAGGTCCAAGATCACATAGCACTTTTTGTCTACATGCCCCATCCTAAATTGCCCTTAGTATTTTATATGAAGCTTTAACCCTTTACCAAATAATCCAATGTCCCTGAGAAAGAGAGCTTTTGAAAATATTGTTAGAAAAGGAAAAAATGCTGAAAATCAGCATTTTTTTCTTTTCACACAATGTTTTCTAGCCTTTAAATAACATATTCTATCAGTTGAGCCATAATTTACTGTATTCAAATGGTCATCTACAAAGTTTTGAATGGACCAAGCTAAGTATTTGTTGGAACTAATTTTTGCTCTCTGGTAAGAATTTTAGGTTCTAAATAAAAGAAACTAAAACTTCAGTAGGTAGGAACTGAATATAATAGAGTATTTTTGCCAGAGTGTTTTACAAATTTCTTGACAATGTCTGCTGTGTGGTCTGAGGTTGATTTACATAGATATAAAAACCATCTCACTTTTAGAATACATATATGTATGAGGTAAATTTTAAAAAAAAATACGTATCAGACACCTTTAACTCCTTCAAAATAGATAAAAGACTCAAGTTTTGTGCCCTATGAGCAAAAGAAAACAAAATTCATTATCTTCTTGCCTGTAAAACCGACTTGCACTTTACATATCACATGTAAACCATCACTAAATGTGGCATTGATGGTGACTTCTACGAAGTCTCCGCTGCGAACTAATGCACTGTCTGGAACTACTTGTACTTGGTTTGCAGATGTGTAGGTATCCCCAAATAGTTCTATGAAATTGACAGATTCTTCAACATCTGTTAGTGTCTGCATTATAGATGTGGGACACTCTTGTAGTAGTTCTTCAGGGTCTAATGATGGTGCTAGAATGTGGTGAATCAAAAAACCAAACCATGAGAAAGATACATGTTATTGTAGACTGATCTTTCAACTGTCAACAATGATATTACATTTTCAGGTAAAAATTGGTCTGCCTTTACAATTTTTATGTCACCTCTGATTGAAAATGAAATGGAAAATAAAGCAGTGCAAGTAATAAATTGAGACCTAAAAATTGTAAGAGTAAGAACATCATACTTTATGCTTTACCAAATAAAATTTCAGACATGTCGATTTTCAAAGCATGACAAATAAAAGCTGACCAAGGGATTTGACTTTTCTTCAATAAGAGAAAACATTGGTTACCGGCATTTCCTCTTTTTCAAAAAATGTTTTCCAAGGTATTCTCCCTCTGGATCATTAAATCAGGATAGTGTAATATTTTGTAAATAACATATTTGATTTTCAAAACTAAAAATTCTACAATACCTTTCTGAAGATCAATGTCACATGTTGCCAGATTGCCATTGTAATCCATGGCTGTATATCTAACTGTCACATCATCTTTTAGAACATCCCCACTTTGTATAGAGGCATTCTGGCTAAATGATTTAATCGCAAGAGAATTGTCAGAGACTGTTGGTCGGGCAAATGCAACAGGATTTAAACTATCAAAGAAGACGACTTCTGTAGGACAGCCCTCAAATACTGGTGCTTCAACATCTGTAATGCATGGAAACTTAAATTTACAAAAGATTCCATGGTTCAAATAATCAAACCTGCGTGGGCAGCCATTACTATTGAGCTGCAACCTGTATTACACAACCATCATTTTTTAATGAAAGAAACATGGTTTTGTATATATAGAAGTGTCTATGTAAAGCAAGTGAATTTTGCTTGTTATCTTTGATGACCATTTAACTCTTTACTGAATGACAACTTTCTAGACTGGTTCGAAATGAAAGCAATTGCAAATAACTGAAATTTGTGTTTGAAAGGGTACAAAATTTTGTAGGAAAAAGAGAAAAATGCTAGTTACCACCATTTTCTCTTTTTCCCATTTCTGTTTGTTCAAAAGCTATTTTTTACTCAGGGTTGTTAACACACAGGATTTTTTGGTAAACGATCAAGACATATTTAAGCTTTTTTTATTTTTTTTGCTTAAACTATTACCTATTCTTTGTAAAGACAGCCATTGAGCAATAAGGACTGCTGATACATTTTTGAAAGTAAAAACTCATTTTTATGAAGAAAACATGATATGCAATAAACATTTATAAAGCCTCTGTATAAAAGTTTTGAACACTCTGTAGATAAATATCTTTCAGTGTGATACGCTGTTCCTCTCTGGTCATAAAAATATCCTTTAGGTTGTTCGTCATGTCAAGAGCAGTTGTTCAACATGGATACAAAGTTTCTAGGTAAATGTAATTTGCATAATCATCTTACAGACTTGAGTAATTACCTTACTAGATTTATAATTCCCTTAACCCTTTACCAGACAATCCAACTTTTAACAACCCTGGGAATGAAGCCTTTTGAAAATATTGTGGAAAAAGGAAAAATGCTGGTAACCAGCTTTTTCTCCTTTTCTCACAATGTTTTCTATCCTTCCCAAAACAAATTACAATTTTTCAGTCATGTTTATTCTGTCGTCTGCAACTGCTTTCAATTTGGACTAGTCTAAAATTTTGTCTTTTGGTAAAGAGTTAAACTAACTATACCCATCATTTTACTTACATTTAAATATGACCTAGTTACAAGAAACTAAAAAAAACACATCAGTAACTACAGATAAGACTGCAATTATTTCCAAAATTTAACTTATATCTTAACCTTTCTTGTTACATGAACTTGTGTTTTTCTTGCCCTATTTTCAAAAGCTCGAAAAGTAGTACCTGCATTTTAGTTAAGCGTACACAAGGCTCATTTACGGTTAGCAAAGCAAGTAAAAATATCACTGAAAACATACCTATACAAACAGGGAGTTCATCATTAGACCATTTTACTTTCCCATCCACTAATTGACAGATCTTTGGTTGAGGATCAGATATTTGATAACCACCCTGCACACACTTGTAAGTTACATTTTCACCAAGCTCATAACTTGTGACGACCTGGACAGCTCCACCTGGTGTTCCAGGATCTGGACACTGCATTGCTACAGGGATACAAGTATGTAGAGAGACAACATCATGAAACTCTTTGCCTTGCAGTAGATGAAATAAAATATTTTGGTACATGAAAAGTTGTGGTAAACAAAACAAAAGTTGTGCAAAGGACTTTCTTACAATATACAATGTTTTCACATAGACATTATCTAATAGACCCTCATTCATCCGCATGTTCCATGGTTGTTTTCAAATTTATCTGCTGCAAATTGCTTTTAGTGGGCAATGACTGATTGCACAGATAATAAAATCAGAAAAGCAATAACATTTCCTGGCTTTGATTTTAAATATTCCTTATTCTGCCAACCACTTTTCTAAAATAAATCTTTGAAAATTAAAGAATTTTGAAAACAACTTGATCTTTGACAATTAAAGAATTTTCAAAACCTGATGTTATGATAAAACAACACAGATTGGATTTTAAAAAAGAATAGAAACAAATTTCAATAATGAATTTAAATCTTTCACTGCAAATAGCAACATAACTTGTGGATGGTGTAGATAAGATCAGACTGCTCAGAATTTTCAGTTTGATCTTGGATCCATACCATCAGCCACATGATGCTCAACAGTGAACAAAATTATCTCCAACTGCACTGAAAATCAAAATTCAAACCTCAGCAAGAGCTGACTTTGTATAGTTAGCATTAAAAGAGTAAAAGCATGAATATGTAGGAATGTGTCTGTATGAAAAAAAGTCTCTTGGCAACATATATAAATTTCTCTTTGATTTTCCTCATCTCTATATGATTGAAGAGCAGAACAAATACTTACGAGTACATCTGAGAGTATTCAGTGACCATCTGCCATTCTCTTTACAAACAACATTCATACTTTCATCCTCACTTTCACCATGGACAGTATAACCAGGCTCACAGTCAAATACAAAACTGCCATTATTTAGATGGATGTCACTGGTGAAATTTTTTACAACAGCTCCATTTGGAAGGCTAGGTTCTCCACAAGCAACAGCTGAAAACAGATTGATACCGGTACAAGCAGATGGATAAGGAGACATAAACATAAGGCAGCTTACAGTGACATTGGACACAAATGTATAGATATTTGTCTATCATTCTTGTGATGCAATATTGAGTCAAAATTAATTTTTCAGCACCAAATATATAGATTCGACCTCTATCAATGGCTGGAAATGAAATCAATTCAAACTCATACAGATTTTTATCTTATATAGGCTTGACTTAACAAGTGGATGGCATATATCTAAGATCAAACTGCACTTTTTGTGCAGTCTGATCTTGAACTTGCCATCCTCAAGAGTCTCTGTTTGTGCCTGTAGGGCTGATAGCACTGACAGGGTTAAATATTGGGCTATGGGGAAAAATAAACAGTAAGGGTTAAGTATTTGGCTATGGGGAAAAATAAACAGTAAGGAAACAGAAAAGCATATACCAGTAACCCATTATAATACATGTGTGACTTTTTATGCCCCTGCAGTAAACAGCTCTTGAAAATATTGTGGAAAACAAGTAATTGCTCTATTCCCTATGTTTCTTATCATTTGCGAAAGAGTTTTCTAAATGTTTCTTCTTTGTGTAACTTGTAGAATGTTGGTGAAATATATATATATATATATATATATTAACTTGTTACATCTAGCAGACAAACATTTATCCCTATCTAAAACCACTTTTGAAAACATGCTAGCAGAGGGAGAACTGGCTTGTAATAAGTAATATCTGTTCTTGCCACAATGTTTTCCTATGCTTTCATGGAATACTTATTACTATCAATTTCTGTTAGCCACGCTGTTTCCACATGTAGTCAACTAGTAATACATGTATATCAAAACTTAGTTCCTTCAATTATTCAAATTCTACAAGAAGTTTTGAATGTCGTCTGTTGCATATTTGCTTCAGGAAGTAATGAGTCAAACCAACTTTTTAACATAAAATTTATTCTTTACTACACAATCCCATGTTTTAAATATCCTGAAACAAAAAGCTTTTGAAGAAATCTGCCTTTGAAAACATAATTAACCAGCATTATCTCTCTTTTCTACGATGTTTTTTACCATTTTTGAAGACAACCTTCATAAGTTGTGAGCCATTCTGTATGTTGTCCGCAACAGCTTTGTATTTTTTACAGTCCAAAATTTATAGGTATGGTAAAACATTTTAACATTTTATAGTGTTTTTTTTTTAAATGAGCACTGAAAATAAAACTCACTTGGGCAGGTCAAATTTCCTCCTTGAAAACGAAAAGCTGTGACACCAGCATCATAAGCGCAGAAAACAGTTTTATTGATAAAAACATCCCGTGTGCACTGGCAGCCCAAGGTCAACTTCCCCCATGGTAGAACCTCAACTGAACTTGGATCTACTTCCATCCCATCTTTGTAGTAAGTTCCAAACTCAACCATTGACAGACCAGTACAAGGTACACCTATTTGGATGAGTGTTAACTTTTTACAAAACAATTCCATATTCAAATGACCCTTGGAAATAAAGCTTTTGAAAATATTGTGGGAAAAGGAGAAAATTTCCTCCTTTGACCATGTTTTCTATCTGTTTAAGCCACATTTGTCATGTGCAAATTCCCTAGATTTGGACATGTCTAAAATTTTGTGGTCTCATACAGAGTTAAACTTACAATATCTTAAAAAATATACCACAGATGTGCATAATCTTTTAACAAACCATCCCGAGTTTTAAAGACCCAAGAAAGAAGCCTTTAAAACATTGTGGGAAAGGAGAAAATGCTTTTTCCCACAATTTTTTCTACCTTTCCAAAAACAAATTTCAAATTTCGAGTCACATTTGTTAATATTTCATCTTGAAATGCTTTCAATTTGGACAAGTCTAAACTTTTCATATTTGGCAAAGAGGTAAAGCTAATTTCAATGACAAAGAAATATGAGGCATTAACTCTTTTTCTTTTCAGGCATTCGAGTTCCAAGTTTTCACTTTGGAGTGAAAGTAGTTTTTTAACATAAAGGATTATAACTCTTTATAAGACAAAAAAGATTTTAGACTATCGCAAACTGATAACAGTTGAAGTTAAAATACTGAATATGGCTCAAAGCATAAGATATCTCTTTCACATAGTAGAAAAGATTGTAGGAAAGGATTTCCAGGATTTTCTCCTTTCTCTCACAATGTTTTCGAAAGTCTTCTTCAGGGTCATTAACCCTTTACCACACAATCCCGACTTTTAACGACCCTGTGAAAGAAGCCTTTTGAAAACATTGTAGGAAAAGGAGAAAATACCGGTAACCAGCATTTTCTCCTTTTCCCACACTGTTTTCGACCCTTTCCAAATCAAATTTCAGTTTTTGAGTCACATTTATTTTTTCATCTGCAAATGTTATCAATACATGGATCCGTGGAAATCGAGATTTGACCGATCAGGTCATCGCATTTATTTGGCCCGATGTCCAGCCTTGCTGTCTGCTATTTCGGCTCACAAACAAGCGACTGTTAATGTTGGAGAAGTGCGATATCATGTGTGTTTACAATGCTTAAATTTTAGGAAAAAGTTTAAAAGGTGTGCTTTGCGATCTTGTACTGCTTACGTGAGATATACGAAGAGATTATAAGTTTGGATTACGATTATGATTGAAAATGGGACATCAGCAAAGAGTTTCGATCAATGCTATATTACGCAATGGATTAATTAATGTTAATTTTTTTTCCTCTGAAACTCTCCGAAAAAAAACTTAAACTGTTTTACAGTGGAAAATAAAAGTAAAATATATGAAATACTACTAAAAAGAAAGTACATTCACTCAAATAGCTAATCTTGTTTAATAACATCTGCACATCCAAAACAGGGCACGTGTCATCAATGTTTCAGTTTGACGTTAACACTAACCCTTGGTGCGTGAAGAATGCTGAATATGTAGATACAGATCAGAGTGCAAAAAATGCAGTTACTTCTTGGATTCAAACCATCTGCTACTTAAATTAAGTACATTTACGTGTATTCTTTACTGAAGGTACATGTAGATTTCAATTATGAAACAGACCAAGTTCTGTTTTGTACAGTTTTGGAAGTTCAGCACAAATGGCAACTTATGTCAATTAAATCAGCTTTTGACTTAGCCATATTTAGGTGGATTAGCACATCTGCCATTTCAAAGGGTATGTCAGTAAACTGTTAACTGATAAGATGTGTGTTTGATTGCCGCTGTAATCCACTCCACCACCCGTCATCTTCAGTATATCATAAGATAAAACAAACTACCGCCAATGATATTAACAAGCAGAAACATATGAACAGGAATATTTTTCCGGAATTTAATCGAAAGAAACAGTCATGACAGCACGATTTAAGTAGCCTTCCTGCTATACTGTATATGTATTTACTGCATTTGTTTGTGAGCCCTTAACGACGGTAACCAAGGAAGTCGGTTTATCTCATCGCCACGGATCCATGTATTTGGACAAGACTAAAAATTTTGTCGTTTGGTAAAGAGTTAAAGCACAAGATTGTCTGGTAAAGAGATGCCCTAAACTTTAATAACCCTTTACCAAAAAATCCCTGGTTTTAATGACACTGGGGAAAACAGCTTTTGAAAATATTGTGGGAAAAGGAGAAAATGCTGGTAACCATCATTTTCTCCTTTTCACACAATATTTTCTACGTTTTCAATGACACATCCTATCATTTGAACCACATTTAGTTTGTCGTCTGCAAATGCTTTTAATTTTGACAAGTCTTAAATTTATTGTTTGGTAAAGGGTTAACCAAAACCAGATTTTGGTTTGAATGAAAGTGCTAAATTCAAATTTAACATTATGAACTTCTGGAATAACATCTACTTTTGCATCTTTTTATAAAACCAAATGCTGTGGATAATTGTAATTTCAGTTTATAAGGGATGAAATTTTACAGTGGAAGAGCATTGTAGCAACCTCATAAATTCTAAAAAATGGAAGTCACCTAGACAGACTGGTTCTCCATTACTTTTATTCCAGGAACCATCAGCATTGCACGCCCACTTGACTTCCTGTAAACCGTCCATTGTTAGGTATCCTAGGTCGCACCTGAATGTGATCTCTTCTTCATAGTAAAAAAATCTCTTATCTGATAGTAACTGGGAATTATGTGAGCCTGTTTCATTTGGCAGAAGACAGATTGAACCTGCAAAGTAATATTTAGAATAATCAACAGATACTGCACTTTGACAGACTCTATTAATTTTATCCCACTTGGTCAAGGTTTTACATGATGACACAATTTAGACTTCCATTTTGAAAAGGAGGTAAAAAATTGAAAATAGTTCAAATAATGACATTTGCCCGTGAAAGGCCAGAAAACTTTGTGGTTACTAGTATTTTTTCCCTTTCAAGAGTTTTCAAGAGCCTTATTGTTCAGGGTAGTTAACTTGAAATTGTTAGTTAAAGGGTTAACCTATCTAAACTCTCACATAAACATATATGCTATATGATTATGAATACTTTTCTATCATATATGTCTATACAGAATCATCAAAAATATTTTGGCATTTATACAGTGACAATGAAATTTACCCCTGTCTAAGCCTTAAAACAGAAGCATGCATCTTGTCATCTATCACTGAGCAAAGTTTCATAGACCTAGGCTCATACAATTCTGGAAATATGTGTATTTTTGCCTAAATAAACTAGGGAACATACATAAACTGTCACTTAAACTAATCCTTATCAGAAGTTTTCTACTATAATCAAATGTGCCATTAGAGTTATCCATGTTCCAAGTTTCCTCATTACAGTAAAGATTATCTGCGACCTAGACCCAAGCACATCAGTGATGGAAAATGCTATAACTGTTTATTGTACTCTATCCTTTGGTAGCTAGGGTTCATGAAGATAGCCCATACAGTTTTGAAGGGTTCAGAATCTAAAAGACAAATATGTGGGCCCACTTTTTCTGTTGCCTCCACTGATACCTGTAGGAAACTCACAAGCCAACTGTTGATAAAACCTAACAATGTGATGCACAATGGACCCTGAAACACAGGCATTCATGAAAACTCTCCTTTAGCACTCTGTCCTTAACTGTGCAAAAAAATACTGACCAGTTGTTGATCAAGAAATAAGTCAAGAAATAACATGTCGTAAAAAAATGCACTACTCTATGTTCATTAACACTTTACCATGCAACAAAATTTTAGAGTTGTCTGAAGTAAAAAGTACTTGCAGACAATAAATTAAATGTTCAAATTATGAGATTTGTCTGTGAAGGGGTATAAATCATTGTGGGGAAAAAAAGAAAATGCTGGTCACAAGCATGCCGGTCACCAGCATTTTCTCCTTTTCCCACAATGTTCTCCACCAGAACTGCTAAAGCTCATGATCATGTGGTAAAGGGTTTAAGAATAATTGTTTCACTTACGAACACAAGTATGATTGATGTAATAGGCATCTTCCCAGTACAGACCAGTTTCTCCTGCAGGAATGTATAAATAATTTGTTCCGTTTTCCACATACAGGTCATATCCTTCATTGCAGCTACATAAATAGGACCCATCCATGTCGGTACAATTTTGAGCACATCTCCCATTGTTTGTCTGACATTCATCAATATCTGTAAGGGAAATTCCAGGGTTTGAACCCACCAACCATTCTTATATCAATTTAATTCTTTATTTCAAGACTAGTAATCTGACTGGCTGAGTAAAAGAGAATGTTTGAACTAATTAGATGGCTCATCTTGCAATTTTAAAACATAATAGAATTTAGAATAGTTGGAGAAAACTATCACAGGGTGGCTTAACTTTTAACTAGATGACAAACTTTAAAACTTGCCCAAAATTGAAAACATTTGCAGACAACAAATTAGATGCAATTCAGATGATGGGATTTGTCTCAGACAGGGTATAAAACATTGTGGGAAAAAGAGCATTTCTTTTTTACCACAATATTTTCAAAAACCTTCCATGTTTGGGCAAACCAAAGACGAAGTGATAGTATTCTAAATCCATTATTTCTCTTCCAAACCCTATGTTGTGGGTACTCATTAGAATTGTCTCAACAAGATGATTCTAATGAGTATCCATAACATAGGGTTTAGTGGAGAGTGATTAATATTTTCAATTTTGAAATCAAAATCACTCCCTCTATCTGGAGCTCTGTCTGGGTTCCTAAAACTGAGAATTATATAATGAAGGGTAAACTCATTACGTCCTATATACATGAAACCCAAGAGAAAATTACTATAAATTTATCAAAAGCAGCTCGGCATGACAAAAAAAATTATGTACATGATGGAAGGTGTTAAGTTAGAGACAGATACAAGATAGATATAAATAATCTCTACAAAACTGTAAACACTGTACAGAAGGAACAGCTGAATGTAAACAGAAAATTGCTCCTTTTCCCACATTCTTTTTATGATGCCTTTACAACTTCACATTTACATATATCTTCCTTGATATTTAAATGAAGCTAATGGCATTTTTTGGGCACGAATTTTCCAAATTATACACAATAGATTTGATACACTTCACAGAACTACTTTTTTAACTTTTTGATCTTCTCTTTCTCACTTATCACATGAGTGTCTTTATTTCTTATTGTTTTACCTACAGAAGCACCACTAAAATTGGAAGTTTGAGCAAAAACTCAATTGAGCATAAACTCAAGTTTTATCAGCACAGGCCATGATTTGCTGTCATTATACTTAACCCTATGGAATTTGTTGAAACAGTAGAAAACATTGTGGGAAAAAAAGAAAAAATGTGGTTTCCAGCATTTTCTCCTTTTCTAAGCCTTATCTCTAGGGTCATTAAAACTCTGGACTGTGTGGTAGAGGTTAAACTCTTTACCAAATGACAAATTTTTCAACCTTTCGAAATTTAAAGTATTTGCAGAAAAAAACAATAAAAGTGGCTCACAAATTGAAAAATTTGAAACAGTAAAAAATATTCTGGAAAAAAGAGAAAATGCTGGTTACCAGCATTTTCTCCTTTTCCCACAGTGTTTTAAAAAGAATCGTTAACAGATGGGATTGCGTGGTAAAGGATTAAGCATCATATAATTTCATACTTATACATCCAAAATCAAACTGGTATCCTGCTTTACAGTCACATATAATTCCAGTTGGGGTATCTGTACATTGGTTCCCTTCCCCACATGGACTTGATGCACATGCATTGTCATCTGCAACAGAACCAAGATTATTCTGCACAGTGGAAAATTATATTCAGTAATATTATAAAATAATAAAAAATACTGAAAAGTTAGACAAAGAACTGGCATGCCAGTTGCAAGTAAAGACAATCCCTATTTTCTGTTCAATAAAGCAATTAGAGAAGTCCTGTCATAAGCAATGTCATCATTTAGTACTACTTTTGTATGATCACCAGTCACATCTATTCTAAATTATACAGACCGTAACCTTTCCCAACGGCCCATCAGCAGTGTAGAAAAATTATATGTGTAGTTTCTGGTGCTTATCGAATATGTTAGTTTGCAGAATTTACTCTAATATTACACAGTGATCCTCTGTAAGCTCATGACCAGACAACAAAATATAACTCTTTACCAAACAACAAAATTTTACTCTTATCCAACTTGAAGGTATTAAAATTTTTCGGACGACTTATTAAATGCCATTAAAATGACTGAATTTGCTTTAGAAAACAGACGAAAAACTGTTGGAAAATGAGAAAATGCTGGATACCACCATTTTCTCCTTTTTCAATGTTTTCAAAAGGCTTTTTTCAGCATGATCATTAAAACTGTGTGGTAAAGTGTTAAGACTTTTCCAAATTGAAAAAATCCACAGACGACAATGTAAAAATGGCTCTTGAAATGGTGTTTGTCTTTACTGTGCTGTCATATGACACAGTGATCTTAACTCTTTTCCAAATGGCAAAAAATTGGAGTTGTCCAAATTGTAAGTATTTGTAGAAGACAATTCAAATGTGGCTCAATGATGGAATTTGTCTTTGGTAGGGTAAAAAACAGTGTTAGAAAAGGAGAAATTGCTAGTAACCAGCATTTCGTCCATTTTCCACAATGTTTTCAAATGGCTTCTTCCTAAGGGTTGTTAAAGCTTGAGATTGTATGGCAAAGGGCTAAGCCCTGATAGCTCAGTCTGTAGCGTACAGGACTTGAGATCAGAGGTCGCTGGTTTGATCCCCGGCTTGGCCAATTTATTTCCGAGGACTGACGATAGTCACTGCAACAGGATTCATTCCTCTCTCACCCATGTCTATTGTTTCGACAATGGCTATGTGGGAAAGCAGCCAGTAGCTTGGAAAGAATATTTTGCGTAGTACTTGTAAAAAGAAACTCCAGGAAAGCATGGGTAGGTGCACTGGCCGCCGTGATATACAGGTAACTGAAATAATGTTGAAAACTGCATTAAACACCATACAATCAATCAATCAACATTGTATGGAAAAGGGTTAACTCTTTACCCGACAACAACAGACATGTCCCGCAAAAATTTGAAAATGTGTTTTGTATGTGACAGATTACTGGTAACTCATACGTTTTCGAGGCTCTTTTCCTCAAGGTAGTTGAAACATGGGATGGTGTGGTCCAGGGTTGAAAACCATACTCATGTTGAATATCCATATTTCTAACCATGATGACTTCAAAGATGTTTACTAGGAATTTGTTTCTGGGGTAACAAGTAAAGTCACAACGACCTTAGTTCAGCTCAAGTAGGGTGCAGGATTTGAGACTGGGGCCACTGGTTCAAATCCCCAGCTCCGCTAATTTCTTTCTATGCATTGACGATAGTCATTGCGACTTGATTTGTTCCTATTGCAATGCTCATCATTGTATCAACCTTGGTTATGTGAGAAAGCAGCCAGTGGCTTGGGGTGAATATTGTACAAAGTACAAGTAAAAAGAATAATAACTGGAGTAATGTCCAAAACAGCCTTAAACACCATGCAATAAATCAACAAAAACCTTACCTATACATTTTGGCAGATCATTCCAAGAACCCCCATCCTGACACACAACAGTACTGTTACCTTCCAGATTGAAACCGGACATACATGCTATTTCAAACATGGCAGAATATTCTACAGAAATTACAGCTGTATCATCTCCCAGAACAACACCATTTGGAATATTTCTGAGCTCTGCCATTGGACATTCTACCACTAAAAAAGTAACCATCATTTCCTGACATAGGTCAATTTACTCTTTACAAGAGGACAAAATTTGAGACACATTGAACTGCAAATGTTTCCAGACAACAAATAGTTTGTGGCTCAAAAAGATGAAATTTTTCATCAAAAGACTAGAAAACATTGTGGTATCAGATAAAAACATTGGATAAGAGCTGTTTTCTTTTCCCCCACACTTTTTCAAAGCCTTCTTTCCCAACATAGTCAAAACACAGGATTGTCTGCCAAGGGTTCAGCATAAACAAATGAATCCCTAGAATCCCTTACACATATCAGTTACTTTTGTGAAGGGTTTAACCTTTCCCAAACGACAAATTTTGGTGTATTGAAAAAGTATAAATTAGCACTATAAATTGAATACTTACCTTTACATATAGGCAGATTTTCAGACCATGTTCCACTGACTTCACAGACTTGTACACCAGCACCAACGGCCTGATAACCTTCATTACAGACTGCAGTTTTAGTAGTCCCATATCTTGGTGGATCATTTGAGTATACAAACATCCCGTTGGATATTGTCTCATTCAATTGGCATGGGACAGCTGTTTATAGACAGCACCATTAAGTTAAAAACACTTGACTACTGAGCCAGGAAAGCTTAGTTCTTTACCAAACAAACAAAATTTGGAATAGTCCAAATTGAAAGCATCTGCAGATGACAATTTAATTGTGGCTAGAATTACGAGATTAAGTTTGGAAAGGATAGAAAACATTGTGGGAAAAGGAGAAAATGCTGGTTACCAGCATTTTTTCCTTTTCCTACGTTTCAAAGGGTCTCTTCTTCAGGGTTGTTAAAACTTGGGATTGTGTGGTAAAGAGTTAACTCTTTCAACTTCAACTCTTTACTAAGCAACAAAATTTTAGACTTGTACAAATTAAAACCATTTTGCAGACTAAAAAATAAATGTAACTCAAAATTTGAAAATTGTTTTTGCAGGGCAGAAAACATTGTGGGGAAAAAGGAGAAAATGCCGGTAACAAGCATTTTCTCCCTTTCCCACCATGTTTATATAAGACATTTCCAGAAGGGTCATTAAAATTTGGGATTGTTTATTAAAGGGTTAAATGGGTAGAAAACATTGTGTAAATAGAAAGAAATCTGGTTACCAGGATTTTCTCCTTTTCCCCAAATGTTTTCAAAAGCTGTATACTTCAGGACACTGGATTGTTTGGTAAAGTGTCAAGAACTGAAGGCTTCCCCATTGGAAGTGCCACTAATCCTTTCCCAAAGAAGCCCTGGTTTTCACGTGTCTGCAGTAAAAGTCTTTTGAAAACACTGTGGGAAAAGGAGAAATTGCTCATAACGAGCAATTTCTCCTTTTCCCGCAGTGTTTTCTACCCTTTTTGAGACCTTTCTGCCATTTTCATCAAATTTAAAATTGTCGTCTGCAAACTCTTTGAATTTGGACCAGTCCAAAAGTTGTCGTTTGGGAAAGGGTTAATCTTTTCCCACATGATATATTTTAGACTCTCAAAATTCAAAATATCTGCAGATGGCAAATTCGAAATTGGCACAGATGAGCTTAAGATCTCTGATAGGATAGGATAGAGTACATTTGGGGAAAAATAGAAAATGCTGGTTATCCAGTATTTTCTCCTATTCACACAATGTTTTCAAAATCTGTCTCCCACAGCGTTATTAAAACCCCAGAAAACCCCAGATTATTTGGTAAAGGGTTAAGTTACATGTTTTCATATAAAGATTTGAAAAAGAAGCCCAGAATAAACATTTTTTTGTGATATCTATTAAACCGCTCATGATAAAATTGAGGAGGCATTGTTGGAAATTTTTCTATAATTCCACAAAAAAATATCTTTTTCCGTTTAGTATAGGTTTAATGTTATGTACCTGTACAATTAGGCAAGGGAGACCATTCTCCATTTTCTCTACACGATGTTGTTTCAGAAATGGATAGAGAGTAACCATCCTCACACCTGTAGATGACCTCAGAGCCATATGTCACATTGGAACTCACATTGAAGACATAGGTATGCTCAACATATGGGGGACCTCCACAGTAAACAACTGAAAAAATAATCAGAGTACAAAATCTATCAATCCTTTACCGAACAATCACATGTTTCAACAACCCTGAAAAAGAAAGCTTTTGAGAACTTTGTGCAAGAAAGAGACAATAATAGTAACAAGCATTTTCTCTTTTTCCAACAATGTCATCTACTGTTTCAAAGAAATGCCAACATTTGAACTACACCTAATTTTGTTATCTGCAAATGCTTTTAAATAAGACAATTCTCAGACTTTGTAGTTGGGTAAAGAGTTAATCTATCTGGCACTTTTAAGCTCTAAGATAAAATGTTCCTATCAAAAAAAAAAACAATCTACATGTCATTTTCTCTGGGGTGAATAGAAGTCTTAATCAGTATGACATGGAGTCACTGCAATGTTACCTGCATTAGAAAATTTCTTTAATTTGTAAACGGCGCTCATTCAAGTCAATTGACACTGTAGAGAGTTGAAAAATAAGTTACAAGTTTATTGACTATGGTGTGAGATTAGACATATACCAAAAACATAAAGTTACATGTTAAAGGTATACAAACTTTGACATTCTGGGATTCTATCAAGATTCCAAACACCACCCCTTCCACATGTCATGGTAACTTCACTCTGTCCCTGGTACCCCTCTTGAATAAATGAATGTCCTATTTCACAGCTGACAGTTACTTCTGAATACACAGTGGTTGATGTAGAGCTTAGAAGTCGCCCAGGTTGTTCTTCAAGTGCAGGACAATCTGTAAGTGAAACATATATTTTCATCTAAACTTTTACTAAACAATCCTGTGTTTTATCAACCCTGAAGATGACTGATTGATCGAAAAGGAGAAAACGCTGGTGATAGGTATTTTCTCCTTTTCCAACAATGTTTTCTTACCTGGCAAATACAAATTCCATCATTTGAGCAACAGTAATATGACCTCTACAAAACTTTAAATTTGGACTAGGCTAAAATTTTGTTGCCTGGAAAAGAGTTAATTTAAAAAGATACCTTTGTTAGCTCATGATCATTTCTTCCCTAGACCAGGGCTCGAAATTAACTCTTTTTGCCACTAGCAAATTTTTGCTAGTGGACAAAATTTTTACTAGCAAAAATTGACGCTCACTAGCAAATTTTACTAAATTTTTAACATTCATTAAAATGAATGTCAAAAAGATAGAAAGATTTGTTGGTGCCCAGTGGGATGATGATGTATTCAATATTCTGTAATACTTTTAACTGAGTAGGTTCTCATGATGTTATTTATAAAAAGAAAAAAATGTGAAAACAGGCTGTGTACGAATTGTAATTGGTACGAATCATCATTATTTCCTACTCGAGACTTATAATGTTCCAAGTTATTAATAACTGTACGAAATACACTATAATATCTTTCAGTATTAATGGTTAAAACAATGTTTTACTATTACCGATGACATTTGATCCGGATTGTATAGACAACAATCGGTGCAGTAGATTTTCGTAACATTTCCCTCGCTGTCACTTTCATAAGGGAGAGATATGTGCAGATCATGCTTTTACTTATTTACTGTTTTTTCAGAAGGCATTTTAGTCTTGGGTCGTTTTTTCTCCAGAGATTTGGAAGATTCAGCTTTACTTGAAGAAAGCCTGGCTAACTGGCTGAAAAAAACTGGAAATCGTCCGCTTAGACATTGTTGTCATCTGCTAAAAATAGACTGGTTTACGATTTGCAAAAAATTCCATAGCTGAATGGAACCGTAAGAGCCAAGATTAGGATTGTAAACCAGTCGGCATGGTATAAAACGCAAACCAGTCACAACTGGGTCATTACGGTCGGCAAACAAATTTTCATTTGTACTCGCAAAAAAATGCTAGTGGTCGTAAAATCTACTCGCAAAATCAATTTTCCACTCGCATTTTGCGAGTTTGCTAGTGTTAATTTCGAGCCCTGCAGACATATATGCAGAAGATGAATTTAAAGCAGAATTTTGGTAAAATAAAGAAAATTAACATATATTAAGTTTAAATAAACAAATATATAATGTATACATAGCAGCAAAAGGAGCAAATTCTAGTTACAAGCCACAAACAATTTATTTCTTTTGCAGAAACACTGACTGAGGGAGGTAACAACTTAAAGAGAAAAAATCTTCAATATCTGCTGCAATATTTCTACAACCCTTTTACAATGCTGATATATTTTGGAAAGTCTGTCGTAGAAAAATTGAGCCTTCTACATTGTCTTTACATTTGTTTATTGCCATATCTGTTTTTTTTTTTTTTTTTTAACACCAGATCTATAACCTTATAACCTAAGCAGTTTTGAACTTGCAAATTTAAGTCTTCCAAAGGACCTTCTAAGTCCTTTTTGTTCATTTAGTAATACAACATCTAAGAAGACATATTTTACCTAGAGAGTATTCTGCTGTGAAGAAAGCTGTGGGTTGAAAATGACCTGCACTGTAAGTGATATTTATGGTCTCCCCTTGGTAAGTTTGTACTTGTGCTTCAACATCATTAACCTGGAAAAAAATGTTAGTTGCATTTCTATAGTTATTTTCCTATGTGTATACCATGTCTTTATCATGTCAAATTGCTATTCACATGAATAATACCCTGAGTCAGTATTCATAAACTATTTAAAAAAATCTCCCATTCTATACTACAAGACTACTCATCTAGTTAGCTAAGATAATCTGTATCAGCTGATCAGACGTCTTATCTTAAAATTCAAAATGAAATTGAATTGAAAACGTTAGTTAATATAGCTACGATTTTCTTTGAGTCATCTTATAGGACAGAAAACTCATATTGCATTGTCCTAGCTTTATGGAATTAAAGAAATTTACTGCCATGAGAATGACACAATACAAATTCATAAAATCACTAGCTGAAGCGTTCATTGGTATCAAAATATATTTGCTGGCACTGGAAAAATCTGTATTTTATAGCATAACTTCAATGAATGGCCTTGTATCACACCATTTTCACATGCCTTCTTTTAGAAAGATTTTTGTCTTCTTTCTCGATTTTGAGTTTGTGGAACAATTACATTTAACAGTGCCCTACCCTACATTGTATTCTATTGATTTGAAGCACAATATTTTTCTTCAAACACATTTCCTTTGGGTGATTTTACTTGTTTAAGGTAGGTCTAGTGTAACCTTCATTGTAAGGGATTAACCCTTTTCCAAACAATCAACTTTTAAATGACCCCGAGGAAGAAGGCTTTTTGAAAACATGGGAAAAGAAAAAAAAAAAAAAAATCCTGGTTCACAGCATTTTCTTCTCTTCCCATAATGTTTACTTGTCTTCTTTTAAACAAATCCCATCATATTAACCACATTCAATAATTATGTTGTCTGCAAATTATATCATTAGATCATCTAGTAAAGAGTAAAAGAAAAACTTACTAGAATAAAATCAGAGCCAGACTGACTAAGTTCTGACACAATAAGTGACATTGTCCTGTTTTCTGTTTGCCCGGCAGTCAGTTTCCAGGTACAATCAGCTTGAAGTTCATTGGGAGATCTAAGAAATCCATGTAAGTCCGAAATGTCTCCAAAGTCACAACCTGAAAAAAAGTATCTTTCATTCAACCACAACCTTTTTGCAGTCAAATACATGAATGCAGGCTTTTGAGGAGTCTAAAGAGATAAAACAAATACAAATGAAAAGAACAATTAAGACTCAAGGAGTCGACACTGTATATCCAGAATAAGATTGCTCCTTTTGTACACCTGATCTCAATCTACTACATCTGCATAAGTTACTTTTGTTATCAAATGGGTAGCAAGGGTTAAGTGGCTTATCGTAGTTGGCTCCTTTAAAAACATTTTTAATTTGAGTTGAGCCACAGTGAATCACCTTATAGACAGACAATGAAAACTCACCTTCAGCACCTCTCAATCACATGAGATGAACAATTAACCCTATATCACACAATCCCAAGTTTTAATGACCGTAAAAAAAAGGCCCTTTCAAAATAATGTGGGAAAAGGAGAAAATGCTGGTAGCCAGCATTTTCTCATTTTCCCACAATGTTTTCTACCCTTCCAAAAGTTAATTTCTATTTTTGAGTCACAATTTATTTTGTCGTCTGCAAAAACTTTCCAATTTGGGCAAGCCTAAAATTTCGTCATTTTGGTAAAGGGTTAATAGAAGTAGGCAATGACAAATCTAAAAAGACATAAAAAAACTTTGTCCAACAAAATCGAAATTTTTTGACAGCATAATCATCATTTCACCCTTCATCAAGCAATCCTGTATTTTAAAGATGAAGCCTTATGAAAACACTGTAGGATGATTTCCAGCCTTTCGTAGACAAGTTCCATCATTTCAACCACATGTGTTCTGTCATCTGCAAATCCTGATTCGAAGAGTCTAAATTTTGTTCATTTGATAAAGATTTAAGGACAGATGATGAATTTGAGTTAAAGAAATTTAACAAAGGCTAAACACTACATACATTAATTGTAGTGACTGTACATACCTGTTCTGTAAGTAATCTGAATGTCTCCCTCCTTTGGACTGTTTTCCAGATCAAGTATAAGATTTCCTTCACTTTCCACATAGACAGTATCAGATCCAACAACTTGATGTGTACGTAACATACCATCTTTGTACCAATGAAGTGTGATACTGGAATCTCCTAAGAGTTCTTCTTTAATCTGAAACTGTGTTTTTAATCAAGTTCTTTCACATAAAATTATTTTCATTCTGACTGTATTCAGACAAGAGGACAAATTACTAGTTTTTGCCTCAAATATGGCTTTAACCCTTTGCCACACAATTGAAAAGCTTTTGAAAATATGTGGGAAAAGGAGAAAATGCTGGTAACATTTTCTACTCTTTTAGAGACAAATCCCATCATATGAACTATATCTAATTTGTTGTCTGCAAATGCTTTCAATTTGGGCAAGTCTAAAATTTTGTTGTGTGGTGAAGGGTTAAGCCTTTACTACACAATCCCAAGCTTTAACAACCCCAAGGAAAAAGGCTTTTGAAAAACATTGTGGGACAAGGAGAAAATGCTGGTAACCACCATTTTCTCCTTTTCCCACAATGTTTTCTACCCTTTCAAAGATAAATTTCATTATTAGGGTCACATTTAATTTGTCGTCTGCAAATTCTTTCAATTTCGACCAGTCTGAAATTTTGTTGTTGGGTGAAGGGTTAATAATGCATCTGCATGAAGGAAGCTATATGTAGATACAACTGAAGCTCACCTGTAAATTAAGAAGTCCAGCACCTCTAATCATGTAATGTAATTGCAAGGGTCCAACATAGTTTGGATAAAAAGGTGACTGTATTGTCATTGGGATGGTTGTGGCATCCAGTACCCGACTGTCTTCTGATAGAGGATAATTCTCTGTGGAAATACACTAGTTTTGATTCACCTTTACCCCTGAATTACCATTACAATAAAACACCAGTCCAATATTGACTTTCAAAAAAATGCCAACTTAACTCTTTCAGTCCCAAACATATAAGCTCGATCTCTTGCAAAAAGTCAAAATACAATCCACTAAAACTTAAAAATATCTTTACCTAGTAGGCTTAATCAAACAGGCAATAGAATTAGGTCCAAGATCAGACTGCATGTTCTGTGCAGTTTGATCTTGATATCTTGATCTTTGCTGTCGACAAAAGCCCATGTTGTTTTTGCCCATGGCACTGACAGGGTCAACACTATACATACATGTATTTGATTTTCCAAAGTTCTACATCTGGTCATCATCTACATTTAAGAATACATGTAATCTGGAAATGTGCACTCAGCATTTCTCTGTCATTACATTTTCTCCTTATCCATCCATATTTTCTCATTTTTTCTACGAAAATTTTCCCCAATTGAGAAACAATGAATTTTTCAACTGCAAATACTTTCAATGTAGCTTTGTTTAGAATTTTATCGTCTGCTAAAGAGATATATCCATCACTGATGTTATACAAATAGCAAACTTGTTAACACTGTACCACACA
This sequence comes from Tridacna gigas, assembly GCA_945859785.2. NCBI lineage: Eukaryota > Metazoa > Mollusca > Bivalvia > Cardiida > Cardiidae > Tridacna > Tridacna gigas. The sequence goes on from OX244030.2 coordinate 29,666,510, forward strand.
ACCCCCAGTTTTAACAACCCAGAGAGAGAAAGCCTTTGAAAAGACAGTGGGAAACAGAGAAAATGCTAGTAAACTTTTCTAATCTTTCCTATACAAATCTAATAAGTAGAGGCACATTTAGTGTGTCTTCTTGAACTGCTTTCAATTTACACAACTCTAAAATTTCCTCACTTGATAAAGAGTCGAATGTAAAATGAAAATGAGCCCTTACCAGACAACAAAATTTTGGACATGACAAAACTGAAAGCATTTGCAGACAACAAATTAAATGAAGCTCAAATGATGACATTCGTCTTTGAAAGGATAGAGAGCATGGTGGAAAAAAGAAAAAATGCTGGTTACCAGCATTTTCTCCTTTTCGCACAACCTCTTCAAAAGCCCTCGTTGTCAGAGTCATTAACAAGAGGGCCATGATGGCCCTGTATCGCTCCACTGGCTTATAAATATAAACCATAAATACTAAACATTTCAATTCTAAGCCAGATGGTTTCAAAATGAAGACTTACAAAGTTTTCTCTGTAAAAGCCCATGTGAAAGTTGAGACCCGCAGGGCAAAGCCATTTTTGATCCCAGAGCTATAATTACTTGAACCCTGGTAGAGGTCCACAAGATAAAACCACATGCCAAAATAATACAAGTCTATGCTGTATGGTTGGTTATAAATAAGGTGATTTTCAAGTTTTGTCCATATGAAGCCTCTGTAAAACATAAGACCCCTAATGCAAGGCTAACTTCAAAAAAAAAAAATCGAAACAGGAAGATTTCTTAAGTTGTCACTATGTAAGCCCATGTAAAACTTGTGACCCCTGCGACGGGGCCAATTTTGACCCCAGGGCTAAAATTTAGGCCTGTTTGGTAGATGCCCACTAGATATAGCTACATGCAAAATTTGGTAGCTCTAGGCCTTATGGCTAGGTACAGGAAGATTTTTAAAGTTTTCTCTATATAAGCCTATGTAAAACTTGTGACCCCTGGGGCAGAGCCAATTTTGACCCCAGGGCTATAATTTGAAGAAACTTGATAGAGGTCTACTACATAAAGCTACATGCCAAATTTGGTAGCCCTATGCCTTATGGTTTCAGACAAGAAGATTTTTAAAGATTTCCAATATTTTTCAGTTTTGTTGCCATGGCAACCAGAGTTTTTGAAGGAATCAAATTCTTTCAAGAAATTCTGAAGAGGACCATGGCAGGATCATTTCTGTGAAGTTTCATGAAAATTGGATGGGTAGTTTCAGAGAAGAAGATGTCTGAAATAAAAGTCAACGCACGGACAGACGCACGTACGGACGGACGCACGGACGCACGACGGACACCGGGCCATGACATAAGCCCGCTGGCCTTCGGCCAGTGGAGCTAAAAATCGGGATTGTGTGTTAACTCTTTACCAAACAAATACATTTAAGACTGATCAAAACTGAGAGGATTTGCAGACAACAAATTAAATGTGGCTAAAAGGATTAGAATTGTTCTTTCGATAGTAGAAAATATTTTGGGAAAAGGAGAAAATGCTGGTTACTAGCATTTTCTCCTTTTCCCACAATGTTTTCAAAAGTCTTCTTCCTCAGGGTCGTTAAAACTTGGGATTGTGTGGTAAAGGGTTACAGGGTTGAAGTATTTACCTGATGTATAAGACACTGTAAAGCCTGTTGAAGCAAGCCCAGAGGAGTCTGTTCTCAAGACCAGGCATATTTTATTGCTTGGAGTCACAAATGTACCATATTGGTTTATGCCAGATACAGACTCTAACATGGAATCACCAGCCCATATTTCTAAGACATCACCATCTTCAAGTACCACATTCCCCAACTAAAAATAAAAACAAGAGGGCCATGATGGCCCTGTATCGCTCCACTGGCTTATAAATATAAACCATAAATACTAAACATTTCAATTCTGAGCCAAATGGTTTCAAAATGAAGACTTACAAAGTTTTCTCTGTAAAAGCCCATGTGAAAGTTGAGACCCGCAAGGCAAAGCCATTTTTGATCCCAGAGCTATAATTACTTGAACCCTGGTAGAGGTCCACAAGATAAAGTCTCATGCCAAAATAATACAAGTCTATGCTGTATGGTTATAAATAAGGTGATTTTGAAGTTTTGTCCATATGAAGCCTCTGTAAAACATAAGACCCCTAATGCAAGGCTAATTTCAAAAAAAAAAAAAAAATCAAAACAAGAAGATTTCTTAAGTTGTCACTATGTAAGCCCATGTAAAACTTGTGACCCCTGCGGCTGGGCCAGTTTTGACCCCAGGGCTAAAATTTTGGCCCGCTTGGTAGAGGCCCACTAGATATAGCTACATGCAAAATTTGATAGCTCTAGGCCTTATGGCTAAGTACAGGAAGATTTTTAAAGTTTTCTCTATATAAGCCTATGTAAAACTTGTGACCCCTGGGGCAGAGCCAATTTTGACCCCAGGGCTATAATTTGAAGAAACTTGATAGAGGTCTACTACATAAAGCTACATGCCAAATTTGGTAGCCCTATGCCTTATGGTTTCAGACAAGAAGATTTTTAAAGATTTCCAATATTTTTCAGTTTTGTTGCCATGGCAACCAGAGTTTTTGAAGGAATCAAATTCTTTCAAGAAATTCTGAAGAGGACCATGGCAGGATCATTTCTGTGAAGTTTCATGAAAATTGGATGGGTAGTTTCAGAGAAGAAGATGTTTGAAATAAAAGTTAACGCACGGACGGACGGACGGACGCACAGATGGACGGACGCACGGACGCACGACGGACACCGGGCCATGACATAAGCCCGCTGGCCTTTGGCCAGTGGAGCTAACAAGACTTAGATAATTTCTTCGACCTTAAACCCTTTACCACACAATCACAAGTTTTAACGACCCTGAAGAAGCCTTTTTTTTAACACATTGTGGGAAAAGGAGAAAATGCTGGTAACCAGCATTTTCTCCTTTTCCCACAATGTTTTCTACCTTATTAAAGACAAATTCCCCCTTTAAACTACATTTAAATTGTCAGCTGCAAATGCTTTCAATTTGGGCCAGTGTAAAGTTTTGTCGTATGGTAAAGAGTTAATTGCACAATACTGTGTTTTTTAACGACCCTGAGAAAGGAAGTTTCAGAATACATTGTGGGATGAAAACAGAAAATACTAGTAACTAGCATTTTTTCCTTTTCCCACAGTATTTTCTACCCTTCCCTGGAAAAGGAGGCTTTAGAAAACACAGAAGGAAAAAGAGGAAATGCTGGTAAATAGCATTTTCTCCTTTTCTCACATGATTTCCTACCCTTTCTCAGACAAAGCCTATCACTTTAAAGATTTTTAATCTGTCATCTGCAAATGCTTTAAATTTGGACAAGTCTAATATTTTGTTGCCTGGCAAAGAGTAAATCTTTCCCAGATGACAAAATTTTGGATTCAGCTATAAGAAAAGCATTTGCTGAGGACAAATTAAATATGACTTAGGTGATAGAATTTGTTGGTAATAACTAGGACTGAAAATTTTGCGGGAAAAGAGAAAATGCTATTCACCGTATCTCCATGTCATACAAATATCATAATATAATTGCAGAATTATTAAGTTGTTACAAAACGTGACAGAAAAGAGGGAAGTAGGTTACCACATCTTGACATTTTCTTATCAACTCTTATTGAGACACATAGCACATATTCATAACTATTGACTGCATTATCATGGTATGCCACTCAAAAATCTCAACCAAACTTTGCCAGGAGACCCATGTATTACACTTGTAATTCTGAACCAACTAGTTTATAGAGTAATTAACAATATAAACATTACCAGTAATTTACCACAGATCATAAGTGTTAAATATTTAAAGTCCAATAAAAGCAACTCTGCTACATAATGTAAAGTATGGGATAATCTACATGAAACCTTGTAACACCTACATCAAGAGAAATTCTCCTGCCAAATGATGCTTCAATGTTGTAGGTACAGTCCTGGTTATGTGTGATGAGGGCCGTGTCAATCATCCCAGAATCACTTGTAAAGTGATATGAACATACAGTCTCTAAATACATGAAAAAAAAAATTATACTGTTTATGAAAATTTTCAGCTGAATTACACACATAACAGTTCTTTTGTAATACTTTATCACAATACTGTCTTGCTGTGTCAGTGGCCACCTCTGTCAAGTAAGCATATATTGAGTTTCATGAGAAGGCAGCTATGTTGAAATGGACCTGTACTCAGCAAGCACCTGTCTTAAGTAACCACATTTTGATTGTCCCTTAGATGCTTGCTTAAAACAGATTAGATTGTAATTTAAGTCAGAAAGTTTTGCTTTTGACAAAAAAAAAACAAATACGAAATACTTTCATAAAGTGCAATACATGCATTGCTTGGTTTGGCAGAATTGACACTCCTAACAAAGGAAATCAAGAAAATGAGCTTTCCTACTCCCTATATGGTCATGCAAGATTTTATTTGCAGCTTTTGCATCTCTTGATGATGTGTGCAGCTCTAGCATTGGAAAATCTACATTTATGAGCTCAAAAGATACTCTTTCTGTGACTTTTGTCCTGTACTTAAAATCATTATCAATAGTGCCTATGCACATTTTCATTGTAAATGAAATGTAAATCTTTACAAGTAATGATTTGTTCAATTAAAGAAACAAAGTAACTTACTGTTTTCACATAAGGAATTTCTCATGGGCTCCTTTGAGATTAAAACTTAACTACATGTATCTACTACAGGACATCATTATAAAATCGTTCCTACTGAGGATCATAAAAACATTTTCATTTCTCTACAAGTAACAATTTGTTCCATTAAAGAAACAAAGTGACTCACTGTTTTCACATAGGGAATTTCTCATGGGCTCTTTTGAGATTAAAATGTGCTTTAACTATCTACCACAGGACAACATTATAAATTTGTTCCTACTGAGGAATGTTAATGTTTTTTCACCCTTTACCAAACAATGACCTGTTCTCACAACCCTACAGTAGAAAACTTCTTAAAACATTGTGAAAAAAGGATAAAATGCTGGTAACCAGCATTTTGTCCTTTTTCCACAATATTTTCTATTTTTTCAAAAACAAATTTCAATTCTTGAGTTACATTTATTTTGTTGTCTGCAAATTTTGACACAACAGAAAATCTGTTTAATACAGAGTTAAAGGATTAAAATATACTTCAACAAAGAACAAAGAACTGGCAATCAACCACTAATTATACTTTACCACATTTTTCTTGCAAAGTTTTTGTCGCATCGATAACACAGCAGTTCTGTTCATCAGAATTGTCTCCACAGTCATTGTACCCATCACAAACAAGCTGGTCTCTGATGAAGTTTCCATTCCAGCACATAAAACACTCTGCAACCATAAATATGATAATGAAAATTTATCCATCAGCCTTTACCAGATGACAAACCTTTTATGCTCATTCCATTTCAAAGTACTTACAGAAGTCATATTCAATTTGGGATTTGACTCCGAAGGGTTAGAAAAAATTGTGAGAAAAGGAGAAAATGCTAGTTACTAGCATTTTCTCTTTTTCCCATATTTTCAAAAGGCCCTTTCCTCAGGGTTGTTAACCCTTTCCCAAATGACAAAATTTAGACTGGTCCAAATTGAAACAGTTTGCAGAACGACAATTTTAAATTTGATGAAAATGGCAGAAAGTTCTCCAAAAGTGTAGAAAACACTGTGGGAAAAGGAGAAATTGCTCCTTACGAGCAATTTCTCCTTTTCCCACAGTGTTTTCAAAAGACTTGTACTGCAGACACGTAAAAACCAGGGTTTGTTTGGGAAAGGGTTAAAACAGGAGGTTTTTTAGTTGATGTTTAAAGTACTATATAACTGAAATGGAGGTGTATAGAAGATAGAAAAAATGGCAAAAATATGACAATTTCAAGGTTTTTTGGTTTAGAATAAGTAACAAAGTAGCAGACAGTGTAAATCCAAGATTGGATGGCATCTCCTTTGTGGTCCAGTCTTGGTCTACACTGGCAGCATATGCAGATACTGCTAGGTTCAGAGCTTAGCAGGTTAATTACAATAATGATGACACTTACCCCCAAGAACCTATAAAAAAGCCTATAAAAAAGCTTTATTTGTTGTTTATTCTTTTGCTCTAAAAGAAACTGAAAGACCTAGCCCTGTAAAATCTAAACCAGCATGCATAAACACAAATATCTGCACAGCATACTTATTGTTAACCCGTAGAGGGCTGGATTAAAGAGATGGACTTTTTTAAAAATGAAAAACATCCAAAATATTGTCATTTCAAGGTTGTTTTGGCCAGAATATGTAAGAAAGTAGCAGACTGTGTAGATCCAAGATCAGAATGCATGTTCTGTGCAGTCTGATCTTGATCTACACTGTCCGCAAAAACAACTTAAGTTGGTTACAGAGCTTTATGGGTTAATCCATTACTGTGAAAAAGACTTACCGTCAGTGTTCTGCAAACCACAGACTGAAACAACAAAGAAAATCTTTTGGTTTTTGAAGATCATCGAATTATTTTTGCACTTCTATATTCCAATATATTCAATCATTTGTGGATAAACAGGAAATTCTACAATACATAAAACCACCTGTTCTTAAAAAACTGTGTTGCAATTATCTTGGTAATTAAGGTCTAGCCTCAAGAAAATCAAAAGATTTTTCTCAAATGAGCTTTGTGCATGGATTATTTTCCTTTTTGATGATTATAGCTATGTAAGCAGTACCATAAAATTAGTTGGGAGCTCATGACATACAAGCCTAGGTTTAGAATCAAGCTTCCATCCTCAAGGTCTATGAAAAACATGCTACCAAAAACCCACACCTACCATATTCAAATGTTGGCTTGATATCATCGCCATACACGTGCAATATTAAACCACCACAGCAATATACTAATAAGAGCAACAAAGAAAACAAACTTATAAGCTGGCAACAAGAAAATACCTTTTGGTATGGCATCCTTCTGACACATGAAAGGTAATTTATGGAAAGGTAAGCAAGGCTGATAAGCCAAGTCCTCAGTTGAACTCCCTGTAATACACCTGTCTTCTCCTGGCGTAGGTTCATTATCCATCCATATCCCAAGATAGGAGTTATCAGCATAAAAACCTTTAACAAACAAAAAATTATTGTATGAGCAAATGAGTTGTAATACTATGAGCAAGTTAGGTGTTGTGTCATTTGTAAAAGTTTCTAAATGGCTAAAAAAAAGCTTGTGCATTAATAAGTTAATTCTTTACAGGCCAAAACAATTTTTAATGTGGCTCAAATTATAGAACTTGCATGGTTACTAACATTTTTTCATTTTCCGTAATGTTTTCAAAAGCATTCTATCCAAGGGTAGTAAGAGCATGGGATCAGTTGTATGGTAACCAGCATTTTCTTCTTTTCCCACAATGTATTCTACACAATCAAAGGCAAGTTCCATAATTTGAGCCATCTTTAATTTGCTATCTGCAAATGCTTTGCATTGTGACAAGTCTAGAAGTTTGGCATCTTGTAAAATGTTAAAGGCCAACAACAAAAGTTTCGCTCACCAATCCAGTATCTATCAGTAGAGCTGTCTGCTGCATAATGCTGCACAAAGTCATAATAGTCAATCTGGTTGTAGACTTGTACCAATTTACTGCCGTACCTGAAATAATTTTGTTCAACTGTTTATGTTGGTAGATAGTAGATACTACACGGGAGAGTAGCTGCATGTATGCAAAAACAAAGTTGTGTACATGTTGCTAAAAAATAAAAATGAAAGACAAATTTGAACAAAAAAATGTCACCAGAGCCCACCAAATAGTTTCTACAATTCAACCATTTTCTTGGGGAGGTTCTCCAGATCCTTCTGGGAAATCCCCCCACTTGGCACTTTGTGCCTTGGATGATACCTTTGGTTTTACTTTTTGGTATACTTTATTTTAGGCTAGCTACGCCCCTGCTACATACAGTAAACTTTGATTGTTCATACTTTGCATGTATAAAAAGCATATTTGATAACTTTAATTAAGAGTTTGTTAGGACAGATATGCCTTAATGTATAGCTGATGTTCTGATTACCCATAGAGGCAATAAAACCTGCTGCTGCACTGTTTTCTGGATATGATTCTTAATCAGATTAATGCAGACTAATTTCATTTAACCTGAACCAGCACTTATAGCACCTACACTGACCTGAGCATAAAGTTATAATTTCAAAACTGCCATACAATCTGAAGCATAACTGAGTCTGATCTTAACTTAAACCGCTGAATAAATGAAACCAAAATGTTCACGCAATAGTAAAAAAACAAATATTACGATTTCAAAGTTGATTTCACAGGAAAGAAAACATCGTATCGGACAGTGTAGATCAAAGATCAGACTGCACAGAACGTGCAGTCTGATGTTGATCAGCGCTGTCCGCAAGAGGTCAGCGAGTCACGCTTGGCAGCTTAAGGGTTAAGCCTGCACTGTTTGCTTCAAGTATTTGGTATGAAATGCTATCAATATGAAGCTTGAAACCGAATCTCAGTGGAGTCAAACTGGTTCTAAGCAAGCAACAAATGGACTGAAAATGCACGATAAATGTTTGCTTAATACCATTTGCTTGATTGAATTAACCCTTTACCACACAATCCCAATTTTTAACAACCCTGAGACATAGGCCTTTTGAAATTATTGTGAGAAAAGGAGAAAATGCTGGTAACCAGCATTTTCTCTTTTTCCCACAATGTTTTTTATCCTTCACAAAACAAATTTCCACTTTTGAGAAACATTTATTTCATCGTCTGAAAATGCTTTGAATTTGGACTAGTGCAAAATGTTGTTGTTTGGTAAAAAGGTAACAGAGGTTGTCGCTACCACAGAATTTGCAGTATTTGAGTTCCTGTTACTGACTGAAATTGTCTGAATCATTAATTAGACACTCTGTGAGTTTTACAAGGTTTCATTATGCAGCTCCAATATAATAAGATGTCCTTACCAAACTGACTTCAATAAATCTATGTCCATTTCACTTTTTAAGCCTTCAACATTTTAAGAATTATCTCCTTGCTAAATCCAAATTCATTCAATATGAATACATCAAATATTTAATAAATATTCAGTTCTATGTGTCAATATTGCACTCACTGTGTACAAGCCGCCTCTGCTTGTTGGTATGCTACACTTGTATTAAACAGCCTGTAACACCTTGTCTTGTAGATGTACCAACCTAGACAAAGACAGTAACTTGCATTACTATGTGAATAAAACATACAGGATTTCTGACAATAAGTGGTTTCTATTATAAACTTGTCAAAACTTCTATACAGAGGTATCTGTATTTGGGTGAGCCACACTACCATAGTGTGTCACCTGATAAAAGTCTAACCCTTTAGGAAACAATCCTGTGTTTTAGTGACCCCTCGGTGGAAGCCTTTTGAAAACATTTTGGGGAAAGAAGGAAACGCTCCTTACGGAGTCGTAACCAGCATTTTCTTCTTTCCTCAAAATGTTCTTTATCCTTTTAAAGACAAATTTATCTAATTATTTGTACCACATTTATTTTGTCATCTGCAAATGCTTTCAAAATGGATGAGTAAAATTTTAATGTGTGGTAAAGAGTTAACTAATTAGACTAATTTGGCTTTCGGTATAGAAGGCGTAAAAAGACTCTTAACCCTTTACCACACAATCCCGAGTTTTAACGACCCTAAAGAAGAAATCTTTTCTACCTATTAAAAACAGAAATCATCATTACAGCTACATTCAAGTTGTCGTCTGCAAATGCTTTCAATTTGGACGAGTCTAAAATTTTGTCATTTGGTAAAGAGTTAAACGAATCTTGTGAAGAATGTGTTAAAATCCCGAATATGTATATTCAGATAGATACTGGTATGCAATAATTCAAACTTATATGATACCCAAATTCTCTGTGATTGCATTGGATTTTAGTGTATTGTACAAGTGACTCTGCTGAAAGGGCTAACATTTAAGCTGCATTACCAACTACTGATAACAGACACTTCAATTCATCGAGTTGAGGAGTCATTACATGTACCTATGAAGTAAAGCTCCTGAATCTTTCCAAGGCAACAATAATGTAGACTTGTCCACATTGAAAGCATTTGCAGATGAAAATTCAAATCTGGCTCAAATGATAGAATTTGTCTTTGATAAGGCAGAAAACATGGGAGAAGGATATAATGCTGGTTACTAGGATATAGTGTATCACAAAGATGTACTAAACCCCCTCTTGCCAGGACATGGCTCATTTGCAATCAAGCCTGAATAAATCAAATATGATTTGCACAATAAAATTAGAACTATTAGTATGTGTATACAATTTTTTTTTCTTTAAATCACCCCTATCTTTCACTTGTTTTAAAAGGATCCGGCTATTCATTAACTTGGTTGGTTATACACATTTTCCTTTTTCCTTTAATTCATATTATTTCTACCCTTTTTTACGCAAATCTTATTATTTCAGCTATACTTCATTTTTGGTCTGTAACTGCTTTGAATTTACACAAGTCTAAAATTTTGTAGTTCGATAAGGAATTGATATTACATGCATAAAGAAGGAAATAAAGTACATGATGAGTTATATTAAGTTACCATTGGGGCACATTAATGTTAGATCTCCACTGATCTCTTCACTCTGAAGATCCAAGTGTGCTGCAACAGTCTGAAATGATATTAAGTACAAATTTGAAAAGATCATGTTCAAAGAAATGTACACTTTTACTTCAGGGCAAAACTAGGTTTGAACAAAAATGGCATTGTTCTTAGTTTTGGCTTTCACATGACTGTATCTGCAAGGAAGATTGAAAGAGACATAGTTAGATTTTTTCTAATAAAAATTTCAAGAAAAACACTTATAATCTTGAAGTTTCCCCTAGATATGCCCCTGAAATAAATAAACTCACTTTTCACACTAGATCTATATCTTTTGTTCCTTACTATAGATATTCTAAACAATTTCCAATTTTTAGTCCCATTTATTTTGTCTTCTGCAAATGCTTTCAGTTTGGACCAGTCTAAAATTAGAATATCTATATTGAATGTATTGACTGAATCTAACAGAGTTTTGTCAGATGTTGAAACCCTACAAATCTCCCACCCCTGTATGGTCAGACTGGATCTATGTTTTAAAAGTTGGCATAATTTACTTTGATCTAAACTTCTCATAAAATTTTCTTACTTTGACAAATTTTCAATTTAGAGATGACAGTGATAAATGCTATGTATGTGACAAATTTCAGCTAAAAGAACTACATCTAGATCTAGTGTATCAAACTGTGTTTCTTATCATTCAGTATTAACCTTTAAGCAACTCACCTACCTTTTGCAGACAGTGTAGATCAAAACCATACTGCACAGAATGTGCAGTCTGATCTTGGATCTACACTGTCTGATAAGGAAATATCGAGATATTTTTCTCCAAAAATAAGTTTCACTTTGAAATAGCATTATGTGGATTTTTACTACTGGCTTGAACGTTTTCTTTAACTTATTTAGCAGTATAAGGCTTAAGTAGGGAAAATGAGAATCAAAAATAGAAATGTTGCGCTAAAATGGACTAATCTGATATACAGCAGATTTGCCAATAATCAACCTGTTTGTATTCTTGACCATGTATCTAACTAATTGATAGAAAAGATCCACAGTTATACAAATCAAAGTTGCAACTCCATGTGAGAAATTAATAATTAAAAATGTCATCAGTTATACCCAGGATGCATGGTTATGGCTGAAAAAAAATTAGTGCAAAAGATCTCTGCACTGTTCAATCTAGTCAGTCATAACCAAGACAGGTGATCGAGTCAAAATGGACTTTATGCCTACGAGTACAGTATGTGCAATAAACCAGAACACATTTTAGTTTCACACAACCACTGTTTTGATAGGAAATAAATTCTGTCCAGATGTATATGTCTGTATTCAATCAAAAAGAAAACTGAAAATCTGAGACATGAAAAATAGCAAACATTTCTGACAATTACTGTAGAATTTACCTCTACACCAAACAACAAATATTTGAACTCATCAAAATTAAAACCATTTGGTTATCAGAATTTTCTCTTTTTCTCTCAATGTTTGCAAAAATTTCAAAAGCCTTTTTCCTCAGGGTCTTTAAAAAACGGGATTGTGTGGTGAAGAGTTTAAAACTGAAGGACTGATTTGCCATTACACTACAGCTTCATTTTTCTGATTTTACAGATTTGGGTAGAATTGGCAGCTTAGGGATTAGCTTTGAACAGCAGTCTGCATCTGGCCTTTCTTTGCTTTATTATGTCTTCAAATATGTTAAAAAGAGACTGTATGCCTTGCTGATTTGTGATAGAAGTCGGACATGCGAAGTGCCGTTCATGTTCGAAAAATTATGTCACATACCAATAGCATGAATCAACACAGTATTTTATAAAAGTTTATGATGATGTTAATAGATCTAGATCTATTTATGTCGATTAACTCTGCTCTGTTACACATAAGTTTTACTGTCCTCATTGTAAACCCATTTAACGGTCCTGTCAAACTACAAGGCGAAACAATAGAACTAGGCATTTAGATACTGATAATAATCCGTGAAATAGTTGGGGTAAGCTTGCGACTATTTCATGACCCCAGCAAGTAGATACTGGAGAAGGCCTAGAGCAGGACCGGGTATTTCGGCACTTTCGGCAATTAACAAACAAGATTTTAAGAATTGTCTCATCCCTCCTGGACACAACAATAATATCATCTGATGTCATAAATATTCATCTTCTATGCTATTTTTTAAAGTTTTGAAAGATACAGAAACAATCTGAAGAAAAATGGGTAATTACCTGCATTAGATGGTTTGAAGGTCAGGAAATTGCCATTTTCTTAATTTTTCGATATAATATATTGCTAGTGTGTAAACTGCTCCTGCTTCTGCCTCGGCTGGATATTTGTGATTTCCTATATTTGCAATATGCATATAAACATATTACACTGTGTAAACTGTTCTTACCACGCCCTTGAAAAGCGTTTTCAGAAAAGCCCCCACCTGAACTTATACGCAAGGGTGTTTACAAACTAAAGCAGACTGAATAAGAATTGGCCGTTTTTTTTTAGCACAGTAGATCCTAGACCAATTTCATTTTGCATCGTTTTTCGTGTTCTGAAAATTAGAAGTTAACATTTTTCAAAAAACTAGAAATAGATCTAACTGACTTTTTTTTTCTAGTTCTAGATCTATATACATGTACATGTAGTTCTATCCAATTTACATTTCAGCAACCTGAGCCTTGGAGGGGGACCTGGTATTTCTCAATAGTCAAGTGATAATCGTTGTTGTTTGGATTTAGATCTACACGCAGATAGACATACCTTTGACAGATCATTTTATCCATCTAAATGTACTCTTTCATTTCCGACCATTACCTATCTATAAACTGCAGTGATTACCTAGAAACAAAGTGTTTAAAGTTCCTACCATAGAGAGGACATTACCGAGCGAGTCGACACTGCCGAACACAGACGTCGGGTATTTCCGAGCATTTCGGAATTTTTAAGAAAAATTATAGATCTATGTTGTAATTTTAAAGACTTCTTTAAAAAAAAAAATCTGGGCGTGTTACCGCCGAACTGTTCGGAAATAACCGGCCCCGCTCTATCCACAATCAGCAATTTATTTCAAGTCAAACTTCATTAAGTTTCGTAATAGATCTAGATCTAGTCTAACACTAGACCTATACAACAACATAAAACGTTTTACGTAAAGATGCAACGTACAGTCTATTGTGTCTGTCCAGCCTTATATTTGACAAGAAAGGTGACCTTCCAACGATTTTATAAATTTCCCGCCAACTCATTTTCAACACCGTCTGGTACGAATATTGACATTCGGATTACTTGGCTTACATTCGACATACTTCGGGTGATCCGGTGATCAAAACACTCGGCTGTCATTCGGCATACCTCGGGTTATCTGGTGATCAATTCCCTCGGCTGTATTACGTAGCTTGATATGCACCCACTCGTCACAACTCGGCCGATTCCGTACCTACATCTAACCTCGTCTGTATAAGGGAGGCTTCCATTTTGAACTACCAATCACATGATCTTAAACATGGCGGCGCCCCTGTAGATCGCTTAGCAACGACATGAACAACCAATGTGAAGTTATTCACTTCTATCGATCTGTCGATGAAAGCTCCTAACGGAATTGATAAAACACGCTAAAAATTGAATGTACAAACTGTTTGCCGACTGAAATACTCTTAGAAAGATAACGATAGAAAATTTACTCATGCGTTCTTTCTAAAGAGGAGCCTTACAATTTCAATAACGGTAAAGCGGTGTGCTTCCGGAGATGTGCGAAATGTACCGTGTAGGTGCATATCAAGCTACGTGATACACCCGAGGGCACTCGTCACAACTCGGCCGATTCCGTACCTACATCTAACCTCGTCTGTATAAGGGAGGCTTCCATTTTGAACTACCAATCACATGATCTTAAACATGGCGGCGCCCCTATAGATCGCTTAGCAACGACATGAACAACCACTGTGATCTACAGGGGCGCCGTCATGTTTAAGATCATGTGATTGGTAGTTCAAAATGGAAGCCTCCTTTATACGGGGGAGGTTAGATGTAGGTACGGCATCGGCCGAGTTGTGACGAGTGCTTGGCTTATTAACTCCAATCTACGGTGGCACAAAAGTGACATGGAAGATATATTTTATACTACGTGCGCACGTAATAGTTATTACGTGCGCACGTATTAGTTAATACGTGCGCACGTATTAGCTACTGCGTGCGCACGTACTAGCTACTGCGTGCGCACGTAATAACTAATACGTGCGCACGTAATACTATTGCGTGTGCACGTATTAGCTAATACGTGCGCACGTATTAACTAATACGTGCGCACGCAATAGTATTACGTGCGCACGCAGTAGCTAATACGTGCGCACGTATTAACTAATACGTGCGCACGTATTAACTAATACGTGCGCACGTAATAATCGACCAATCAGTTTATAAGGAACAGAAGCCATATTGTTGCGAGGGAAGGGCAAAATTACATTGGTCCAACTCGGCAACAGATGTGCATACATCTGACACCCAAGTAAAAAATCAAGTAGAGCTATTACTTCTTAAATCGTTTAGGCATACTGCGATTATTTTAAGTATCTGTACCTTGGTACGGTACAGTAACTATTAATACTCTAGCCTACGGTCCATCGAATTACCCCAAACCACCCCAAAACACCCCAAACCACCCCAAAACATCCCAAAGCACCCCGAAACACCTTTTATATGATATAAAATTATTAATACAGTAAGGGTTGGTTGAATTGTTGGGTAAGGATCACTTTTAACAAAAAATATCTATATTACGTCCTGTCACGTTAGCCTAAGGATAAAAGGACTACATGCATTACATGCGCTAGAGACTTTTTGGCCCCACTGAGATCTGGGACCATAATGTCTGACTGTCTGAAAAAGTTCGTTCATGCCTCCAAACTATATGTAATCAGAATGGCAAACATTGTGGACCCGGATCCGACTGCCCCTTGAAAGAGCAGTCTGATCTGGGTCCATTATGTTTGGTCATGTCTGACTGTCTGAAAAAGTTCGTTCATGCCTCTATATGTAGTTAGAATGGCAAGCATTGTGGACCCAGATCCGACTGCCCCTTGAAGGAGCAGTCTGATCTGGGTACATTATGTTTGGTCATGTCTGACTGTCTGAAAAAGTTCGTTCATGCCTCCAACCTATATGTAGTCAGAATGGCAAACATTGTGGAACCAGATCCGACTGCCCCTTGAAGGAGCAGTCTAATCTAGGTACATTATGTTTGGTCATGTCTGATTGTCTGAAAATGTTCGTTCATGCCTCCAACCTATATGTAGTCACAATGGCAAGCATTGTGGACCCAGATCCGACTGCCCCTTGAAGGAGCAGTCTAATCTGGGTACATTATGTTTGGTCATGTCTGTCTGCCTGAAAAAGTTCGTTCATGCCTCCAAACTATATGTAGTCATGCTGTCAGAATGGCAAACTTTGTGGACCCAGATCCGACTGCCCCTTAAAGGAGCAGTCTAATCTGGGTACATTATGTTTGCTAATGTCTGACTGTCTGAAAAAGTTCGTTCATACCTCCAAACTATATGTAGTCATGCTGTCAGAAAGGGAAACTTTGTGGACCCAGATCATGCGCGGATCCAGATATCTTTCTCAGGGGGGGTCCCACCGCAAACGCACTCTTCTTATTATATGATACTTTGATTTCGGATTTCAGTGGATGTAAGTCAACGTTTCCAGTTCTAACCATGAGGAGGTCTCCACATTTAGAACCGTTTATTTTTTATATTCATGACTGTATTTTACATAAATGCTGTGCAATATCAAACCAGTACCATTTCACGAATCCGATAACCACATTTTTCCAAAATTCCAGGGGGGGGGGGGGGGTCCGGACCCTCGGTCCCCCCCTCTGGATCCGCCCATGAAGATCCAACTGCCCCTTGAAGGAGCAGTCTGATCTGGGTCCATAATGTTTGGTCATGTCTGACTGCCTGAAAAAGTTCGTTCGTGCCTCCAAACTATATGTAGTCAGAATGGCAACAGATACCGTAATTTATATAAGTTTTAGGGAAGTTAGATATATGCAAACATTGTGCAGCCAGATTATCAGACTGCTACTAAAGTAACAGTCTGATTGGGGTCCACGGTGTTAGGCATTCAAACTACATCTTTTGAACCATAGATATTTCAGTTTAAGGAAAATTAATTATTGTGTATGCCATTTTCAATTTGATTTATACTGTTCCTGCATCTTAAACCGTTGTAAAATGATATCACTTTAAACGCCTTTTTTGTTTTCTTGAGGTGTTTTGGGTAGTTTTCGGTGACAAAACTCCTTGTATAGCTCATCAGTCTTTCGTACCCTACAAATCATTCCACCCCCAACCCCACCACAGTATTAATTTTATATGATAAAAGGTGGTTTGGGGTGTTTTGGGGTGGTTTGGGGTGTTTTGGGGTGGTTTGGGGTAATTCGATGGACCGTAGGCTAGAGTATTAATAGTTACTGTACCGTACCAAGGTACAGATACTTAAAATAATCGCAGTATGCCTAAACGATTTAAGAAATAATAGCTCTACTTGATTTTTTACTTGGGTGTCAGATGTATGCACATCTGTTGCCGAGTTGGACCAATGTAATTTTGCCCTTCCCTCGCAACAATATGGCTTCTGTTCCTTATAAACTGATTGGTCGATTATTACGTGCGCACGTATTAGTTAATACGTGCGCACGTATTAGTTAATACGTGCGCACGTATTAGCTACTGCGTGCGCACGTAATACTATTGCGTGCGCACGTATTAGTTAATACGTGCGCACGTATTAGCTAATACGTGCGCACGCAATAGTATTACGTGCGCACGTATTAGTTATTACGTGCGCACGCAGTAGCTAGTACGTGCGCACGCAGTAGCTAATACGTGCGCACGTATTAACTAATACGTGCGCACGTAATAACTATTACGTGCGCACGTAGTATAAAATATATCTTCCATGTCACTTTTGTGCCACCGTACCAATCTGTATAGCAGTTTCGGACAAACTACTCCTCGGACAATGGTAATTTTAACCTATGGGTTGCAAACCAGCATATTTAGTTGGATTCCCTAATTCATATTCTTTGTGTAATCGGGCGACACGAATTTCCCAAATCTTCCAATTGGGAAGATTTGGGAATTTCGTGCCGCCGTTGTACATCATCGAAATAGATTCAAATGTAAGCATCAAATCTAGGCCTATATGAACATGGGAAAATAAAACTGTTGGAAAGGATATCGTTGTTCATAAATCCTACGCTGAATGGGGGAAAAGGAGATCTACAAATAGGCCTATTTTTTGCAAGGGTGAGATGCGAAATGGATCTAGAGAGTTAAGGAATATCATCAATATTGAAAGTTAAGTCTTGGTAATTTATTTCAAGTTGGTCCATTTATAATACGCTGTTAGTTTCGAATTACTGTGAATGAAAAAGGATATACACACGTAATTTATACCTTTTCACTTTCCCAATACAGCCAATTGCAGCTGTTTCGAAATCGAAGCAAATCACGATTACCATAAAAGAAGAAATATTTCTAAAGAGTGTCTCCGTTGTTTTATTCATCAAATTACACCAAGGGGTGTAGGAATACAGTTTTTATGGTTATGATTCTCGACGTTAACTTTAATGTATAGCAGCTTCTGATACGATTATTGGATGTAAACAGAGTCGGGTACATTCCATACTGTCTCGCCCATTGTGCTGAGTTACTGGCGCAAACAATGGAGAACGTGATAAAGATCTTTTTAAAATTACACGGAATAGCCTATCCTTAGTGTTTAAAGTCAACCCGTTCTCTCTCACTCTGTACATATAATGTTTCAATCTCCGCAGACACGTGTCAAAATAAAAGTAAATCTTGATCTCTAGTTCGGTTATTTCGAAAGTCAGTAAAGTCAAGTTTTCATTCGAAATTGAATGCTTGAATAAGTAACCGTAAGCCATTCGGATGGACAACATTCGCTGCTTATGCCAATCGAATAGATCAAGATTTGAATACGCGTTTTGTGCGGTTTGATTGTTGATCTATACTGAAAGAAAAGCAATCTAGATAATGTATACAATATCTGGATATAGATGTCACGATGTGACCATCGGTATTTGACGCTGTAAACCTAAGGGTTAACCCATTACAAAACGATCAAAATTTAGATCTGTCCAGTTTGAAGACACTTGCTCCAAATGGTGGGATATTTCTTCGATAGGGTAGAAAATACTGCGGGAAAAGGAGAAAATGCTGATCACCGGCATTGTCTGCTTTTCTCACACTGTTTTAAAAAGCTGTCTCAGCATTTCTATTTGAGAAATTTGTCTTTGATAGGGTATAAAACATTGCGGACAAAGGGGAAAAAAAAAAACGCTGGTTACCAGCATTTTCTCCTTTTCCCACAATGTTTTTCAAAAGCTGTCTCGGGATTGCGAAGCAAAGTGTTTGCTCTTGGTCGAGGATCGTATCCAGACAGTAGAGTCCTTCTCCCGCAATGTTTTTAACCCAAAGACAAATGCCATTATTTGAGCAAGTATATACTCGATGTAGGACAACAAGGTATGAGGTTCAATGTACAATCTGCTCAAAATTATGCTGTGCGCTCGAAAGGTTAACAATGATTAACGTCATGCTCTAAGGTGACAAGAAGTATCTTCGATCTAATCCCATATTTTATAAAATAGTGTGTGTTATGGTCGTTACTATACGAGATGTTGAAGGTATAATTAGACCCCAAACAGACCTTTAAGCGGTTGTTAGACAAAATGTACTGCACTTTATGGATCCATCCATCATTATGTGATGACTTACTTGGTATGGTGCATCACATGCATTCCTGGCTCATATAGTTTAACACTGTACCACATTATCCCGAGATTTAACGACAACGAGGCAGAACAAGACTTTTGAAAAAACTAAATGTTAAAATGCAATGTTAAAATGCACTTAGATTTAAATACCATTTAAAAGTATGGAAACTACTGTGAAGATGACAATTTGTTTTTGTAAAGTCGATCCAAGCGTTAGTCGGTGGCAGAAAAATTAATTTCAAAACTTAGTTAAAGTTGCTGGGTCACTCTATCTTTTATTTACTGTTTGTCTGGTTGTAAAGTTCATTTTTCTGCCAGCGACTAACACTTGGACCGACCACATAATAAAAGATTATCATCTTTACAATATTTTTCATACGTATTCCGCGTTCATAAGGAATTATTTAAATCCGAATGCATTTTAACACCTGCATTGTTTTTTGCCGCTGTTGGTCCTCCATAAATCAGTTGGACTCAGGGAAGGCAACTGGAAACAAAGTTCAACTAAATCTTTAATGAAAAAAAAAAAAGACATATAATAACATTCCGAAGTATTCATATACAAATACTCCGAAATTAACCTACATTGTGTATTGGGTTTTGTTTACGTTTACACACAAGTGATACTAATACTATATGGTCATTGAATTGTTAGATGCTTGGGGACTGTTGTGTTTTTGTGAATTAACCATTTACCACGGTGATGACCTTCAGGAGGAAGACTGGTAACCTGCATTTTCTCCTTTTCCCACAATTTTTTCAACCCTTTCATAAGACAAATACCATCGTCAGTGAGTCTCATGTGTTAGTCGTCTACGAAGTTTGAATTTGGACCAGTCTAAACATTTGTCGTCGGGTAAAGGGTTAAGGCTGAATGGCCAAAGCTGAAAACATTGAAAATAGGCCTACAGCTCTTTACATTAAAAAAGTATATCATCTACATTCTTTATGATAGGGCTCTGAGGGAAGGTTTAGTGCGCGACAACTTGTTTGTTTTCAATACTTTACCAAACGACAAACTTTATGGATACCTCTAACTTTAAAGTACTTGCAGACGACAAATTAAATGTGGCTGGAATTATGCTTTTTGGGTGTGAAGAAAAAAATGTGGGAAAAGGAGAAAATGTTGGTTACCAGCATTTTCTCCTTTCTCCACAATGTTCTCAAAAGCTTTATTTTTCAACGTCGTTAAAACTCGGAATTGTGTGGTAAAGGGTAGACTTTGAGTCTGTAAGCTTTTCCCTTTTTTCAAGGCATATTGGGTATGGATTCATTATGGGCGACAATTAGAACATCTTGATACTTCCACGATTTTACAAGGGCCAAAACTGTTCCACGGATTTACAAGGGCTAAAACTGAAACCAGAACGTTTCCAGACATACAGGAACAGGTGTCACAGGCGATAAACATAATGAGGGAAAGAAAGACGTCCTTTCGAATATATGCACTCCCTATTCCAAGAAGTTTTCAAAAGCTGTCAACTGCGAGGGACGCAAAAAAGTCGTATTTCCACAGAAATGGACTGAAATTGGTATTCAGTACAATGCGCTTGCACCTTAACGCCGCGATTTTGGAATGCATTAATTTGAAATTGTTGTTACTAATAAATTATTCATTTAGCATTTTTCTTCACGTCATAATCTCTTTCAAAAGTGCTTTTATGTAAAATCTATTCACTTAAGTTTTATATTCATTTCTTCATGAGAGACGTTAAACTGTCTTGATCTCAAAAAACGCAAATACTATTAATGAATACACATAATTTGTAAGCGCTAGATAACTGAAGACTTGTTTGAAAATAAACCATATTTTATCGATGAATAAATGAGCTAGTCAATATAATATTGACTCAGGCCCATTGTCTCTTAGTTCGGACAAAAAAATTGACTATTTGTTACATTTATTCTTATCGTCTATAGCATTTGAAACCATACATGATCTATTTCATCTCAGAAATACTGTAACAAACTTTAGTTTTCGAAAATCTCTCTTCCAAAGATCAACCGCTAGTGCTTCAATTAATTTACTAAACTCTTTCAGCTCCAAATATAATATAAACCATGCTCTGGCAAAAGGGGGGCTTAATGCATCTCCATGATGCCAAGCAAGTCGTCACATAATTATGGATCGATAAAATCGATTTTGTATACCAACCGAATGAATAATGAGGTAGACTGGTCCTTTGACATGCAGAAAATAAAGCCAAAGCAAAAAGTTTTGCATTAAGCCCCCTTTTCACAGAGCATAGAAACTCTGGCTCGATCTTTTGACGGCTGAAAATAAAATCCATTAAAACCCAGACAGTATATAGGGCCTACATCCATAATCAGACTGCAGGTTCCGTGCTGTCTGATCTTGATCTATCCAGCCCTCAAAAGACCTTATTGTCGGCTATGATGCTGAAAGGGTTACGTAACGACACAATGCTAGTTGTATGCCAAAGCTCCATTTCTGAAAAATACTTGCGAATGATATACATGTATTTGAATATGTGTGGGCAGATTATAATAGATTGAGAAGTTTTGAAAAAAAAAAAATGGTGTCGCTTAAGACAGAAAATACATGTAGTAAATAGATACAAATATAACAAAAGAAAGGCAAATCTTACCAGCAATAACTGCAAAAAAAGCCCAAAAGTTGGGCGAACATCCATGTTTTGTAAAGGATGTCCCAACTCACGAGATCATCCGAAATAATGAGTTTTTAGAGAGAAACTCGTAACATTATATGTCAAGGGTGTAACAGTATACATGAACGGGTATTCGACTATTTTCAATGAAAATTTTCTCACGAAGAGTATTATGTGCTACCCTTGATTCCCTGCTCGTTAGCGATGCTGGATAAATTGTTATAGTGTATTTATCAGACTGATGCATTTCTGTACACACTCATTTCAGGCAAAAAAGAAAAAAATAGAAGAAGAGACAAAATGGACAAATATGTATAGGAAGGGATACTTATTTCTTTGAGTTGAGAGAAAAAAAAGAAAAAGAGCAATTGCTGGCAGAAAAGCAATTGTTCAACTTCCCCATTTGTTTTCAAACTCTGGACAAAATGGACAAATATGTAGAGGAAGGGATACTTATTTCTTTGAGTTGAGAGAAAAAAAAATGAAAGAAAAAGAGCGATTGATGACAGAAAAGCAATTGTTCAACTTCCCCATTTGTTTTCGAACGCTGGATACTAGGCCAGCGTATTTGTGACAATGTGATCAACTTTGAAAATTAAGGGCTGATAAACATTAACCCCTTTAACTCTTAACCACACAATCC
This sequence comes from Tridacna gigas, assembly GCA_945859785.2. NCBI lineage: Eukaryota > Metazoa > Mollusca > Bivalvia > Cardiida > Cardiidae > Tridacna > Tridacna gigas. The sequence continues at coordinate 29,689,085 of OX244030.2, forward strand.
CGAGTTTTAACGACCTTGTGAAAGATGGCTTTTGAAAAAAAATGTGGGAAAAGGAGAAAATGCTATTTACCAGCATTTTCTCCCTCTTTCAACAATGTTTTCTATCCTTCCAAAAACATGTTTTTATTTGATTCACATTCATTTGATCATCTGCAAACGCTTCCAATTAGGCAGAATGTATAATTTTGTCGTCTGGTAAAGAGCTAAGTGTAAAATATTCAAAATGGACTTCAAGGCAGAAGAGAACACCCGGCTTATCTATTGGAATAGAAAGGGCGTTTTGATTGGAATAGCACCTAAAATATTGGACGGCGAAGATCTAACAACAGACTGTTCTTTCTGCGCAGTCTTACCTGTTGTCTTCACTGTGTGCCATTCAAGTAATTTAAGTTTTACATGGCACACTAAGGTTTGATGCTTTAGTGGTAGACAGGATTGGCAATTAAAGGTCGAAGGGTTATCCTTTTTCACCGTTCATAATGAAACCTAAAACGGTTAGGTGGAATGTAATGCCCTAATTGTTTACATCTAGCATGGAAAAATGTTAGGTTATTGTACTTTATCAAACACAATAAAGCACAACACGGTGACTGGTTTTAAATACAACACGGTGGTTGTTGAAAATGTTACATTATGGCCTTTAATGTGCAACAGTTTACTTTACTATATAAATGCTGATCCTCGTTGTATCATTCTGCATAGCTCTTTAACACATCTCAAAGCGCAACCTTTCGTGCTGTTATGGCCTAGGTAGATGCAAGATCAGAGAGCGTATTCTGTGCAGCCCGATCTTGCAGCTACACTTTCCAGGGACGTAACAAACAGTCTGATCATGTACGTAGTCTTTCCATGAACAGAACGTAGCCTGATCTTGCACATACACTTCCCGGTAGGCCTTATATGTATGGTTCGCTTTTCTCAAAAAAGGTCTGAGGTTGCAATGGCTGCGTGTTTCATTCCCACTGATTTTAAAGCATTTACAATCTTGGGTTTTAGCAACCCACAGGAGGAGGGCTTTTAGAAATATTCTGGGAAAAAGAGAAAAATGCTGGTAACAAGTGTTTTCTCCCATTTCAAAGACAAATTCTATTGTTTTCTCCCCTCTCAAAGACCCACCACTGGAGCAACAGCCAATTTGTCGTCCGCAGTTGCTTTGATATTGGAAGTCTTTTTTTTTTGCGTTTGGTGATGCCTTAAATTATGTTTAGTGCATTTATCGAGCAGTCTAGGGATCAACAATACTGGTGGTAGTTGCAGTTACAGCAGTTTTTCTTTCGAAATGTCGGATGTTTCAGGGTGCGTTCAATGTCCCACCACGGTGCTGTCTTCGTATTCCGAGTTGTTGTCTTGATTCGAATTCCAAGGTAAGGTGGGTAAACTATAGTTACTTATCATAACCTGATGGGGTTACTGGTTAGGTTTCAGGGTAGTTATCTACACATAAGTCAGCAGATCTACTGAAAAAGTAGGTATTGCAATTTCAAGGCAGTTCTTGTCAAAATATCTGGCAACCCAGTTGACAGCATAAATCGAAGATCAGACTGTATTTTCTATGCAGTCTGATATTGATCTGCACCGTCCACAAAAGCAACTAATACCAGGATCAGCACTTTATGGGTCAAGTCTTTGAAGATACAATATAACTTTTTTCACAATCGATTTTTAATGCTATATAGGTCAACCTGATTACCGCATTAGCTCTTTCAAACCACCATCTTCTTGTACAAATGACACAACAAAACATTTTTTTCGGAAGGTATTAATGGAAATGGACTTTTGTTTTTACATTTTAATATGGTTGGGAAATCAGCTGCTGCTGGTTACGCGGATTGCTCCCCCCCCCCCCCCCCCAAAAAAAAAAGTCTTCCATGATCGTAAAAGTTTTTTTTTTTTATCCTGTAATGCGTTGTATTAAATAGAAGTTTGGTCGATAACCATGGAGACAAATATAAGAAATGAATAATGTTAGCTGGGAAAACAATTAATCAGGGAAGATTAAACCGTGGTATTCTTACCTGCCCCAAAGACGGCCGGGTACCAGACTGAAACGGTAGGGCCAGGGCTTAACTGGTGACAAAATGGGTTTGCACAGTATACATGTACGCTATAAATACTGTTATTTCAGGGTTGCAGAATTTAGATTATAGATGTATTTGTCTCTCTAACCCGCAGGATGAACTTTTATAATCTCTCGGTTCCACTTCGGCTATCGCGCAAAAACAAGCCGGGATACAGTTATACTCTCCACAAAGGAGAACATCGTAAAAATACAAAAGGATATCTATTCGAAATTTGTCGTAATTAGCAAACGATTTCTCGTTCTTTTATCCGTTATTCTCCACGAACATTACAGAATCACAAAAACATTTTATTCGCCCTCCGTGAAAATGAAAAACGAATAACTGATAAACATGATAAACCGTGAAATTCTGCTTTAGCTCGAAACACCTCGCTGTTAGGACAACGGTGCAAAATTCGGACGAAAGCGGCAACATTCAAGACAATCAAAGTGCTGTAAGCACTCGAGATCTAGTGCTTTGTGAGGCGTTTTAGAAGTCTTGGGTTAACCCTTTCGAAAAAAAAAAAAAAAAAACATGTTCGAGTTTATAAAATCTCGACATAGGATCCCATAAGCAAATTTAAACTAGTTCACTCTTTTAACAGTAAAAAATGAAGGAAGCGCTTTTGATCGTCTGACCAAACGTTATAGCAGGGGGCATTGTCAATCATGAGCAATGTTTAAAAATAAAAAGTGAAAACATGCCTATCCAGTCATGTAACCGCTCCCCCTTCTTCCATCTGGCAATTATACAGAAAGTGAAGATGATACCTGATGACGCATTCGTGGCACATCCTGTCCCATAAAATACATCAGCTGTATTTTATATTATGTGGGTGATAGTCTCGCTGATTTGATGAACAGCTAGTTCTAAACAGTGTCATAGAATATAAAAGGGGCCTTGCAAATCCCTTTGAAAAGTGCTTGACATATGACATGACATATAAAATCATTAGAAGTGTTGACGGATAAAATCATGAAGGCTTAGTACTGTACAGGTATAACTTCTTACACCCATGCAAATGACAGCTTCTGAAAACAGTCTGGGAAAAGGAGCAATTACTTCTGTAGTTCTTTTTTCCAACAAAGTATTCCATTATGTTGACAACTTCAGGAGTGATATTTTTCTTTCCTTTCAATTTGTGTCTGTGTCAAAATGTTCAACATGTATAAATTTGCTTAAAGATAGCTTGTACAGTAACGGGGTGTTGTGTAATTCTTTACGAATTGCATATACACCAAAAGGGACATGCTTTATGTGCATGAGTATATCAACCTAAATTCTGGAGAATTGCATAACTTAATTGCATAGCAAAAGAAACTAGAATAACTATCACTAAAGGTGATAAATACCCCCGCCCCTATATTTCATGTCACAGGGGCAGTAACTCTGCAATGTCAATTTAGGGGCAATAACTCCATAATCATTAGGCCAACACTCATGAAATTTGTGCTTTGCACATCTACTGCTCCTGGTGAATATCATGACAAATATCAAGTGAATAAGACTTAAACTGAAGGAATAGTTCTCTGGACAAGAAGTTTTGAGTAAATTCAGGGGTAATTAATTTGGCAAACATTTGAGAAAAATGCATCTTGAACCTCTACTGCTCCTGGTGAATATTTATGCAAAGTATCAATTTAATTGGACACAAAACTAAATGAGTGTAAAAAAGTGCAGACCATGATCTGATAATATGTCTGAGACACAGCGGCTGGTCTGAGTCCAAACTTGTTGCAAATGTCCAAAGGTGCCTTTTCGCATAATGTTGGCCAACTATACATATGACAGAAAAGACCTCCTTAAAGTGAATCAGACAGACACTGTAGGAGGAGTTGTCCGGACAAGCATTTTTAAGTCAAATCAGGGGCAATAACTCAGTAATTCTTGATGGAATTTTTACAAAATGTGTGTCTTGCACATCTACAACTCCAAATGGACACTTCTGCCAAGTATAAAGCGAATTGGACTGAAATTGTAGGAGGAGTTGTCCGGACAAGCATTTTAAATGTAAATCAGGGGCAATAACTCATTAATTCTTCATAGAATTTTCACGAAAGTTGCGTCTTGCACATCTACAACTCCTAATGAACACTTATGCCAAGTTTAAAGTGAATCAGACAGAAACTGTAGGAGGAGTTGTCCGGACAAGCATTTTTAGGTCAAATCAGGGGCAATAACTCAGTAATTCTTGATGGAATTTTTACAAAATGTGTGTCTTGCACATCTACAGCTCCTAATGAACACTTCTGCCAAGTTTAAAGTGAATCAGACGGAAACTGTAGGAGGAGTTGTCCGGACAAGCATTTTTAAGTCAAATCGGGGCAATAACTCAGTAATTCTTGATGGAATTTTTACAAAATGTGTGTCTTGCACATCTACAGCTCCTAATGAACACTTCTGCCAAGTTTAAAGTGAATCAGACAGAAACTGTAGGAGTTGTCCGGACAAGCATTTTTAAGTCAAATCAGGGGCAATAACTCAGTAATTCTTGATGGAATTTTTACAAAATGTGTGTCTTGCACATCTACAGCTCCTAATGAACACTTCTGCCAAGTTTAAAGTGAATCAGACGGAAACTGTAGGATGAGTTGTCCGGACAAGCATTTTTAAGTCAAATCAGGGGCAATAACTCAGTAATTCTTGATGGAATTTTTACAAAATGTGTGTCTTGCACATCTACAGCTCCTAATGAACACTTCTGCCAAGTTTAAAGTGAATCAGACAGAAACTGTGTGAGGAGTTGTCCGGACAAGCATTTTTAAGTCAAATCAGGGGCAATAACTCAGTAATTCTTGATGGAATTTTTACAAAATGTGTGTCTTGCACATCTACAGCTCCTAATGAACACTTATGCCAAGTTTAAAGTGAATCAGACAGAAACTGTAGGAGGAGTTGTCCGGACAAGCATTTTTAAGTCAAATCAGGGGCAATAACTCAGTAATTCTTGTGCCAAGTTTAAAGTGAATGAGACAGAAACTGTGTGAGGAGTTGTCCGGACAAGCATTTTTAAGTCAAATCAGGGGCAATAACTCAGTAATTCTTGATGGAATTTTTACAAAATGTGTGTCTTGCACATCTACAGCTCCTAATGAACACTTCTGCCAAGTTTAACGTGAATCAGACGGAAACTGTAGGAGGAGTTGTCCGGACAAGCATTTTTAAGTCAAATCAGGGGCAATAACTCAGTAATTCTTGATGGAATTTTTACAAAATGTGTGTCTTGCACATCTACAGCTCCTAATGAACACTTCTGCCAAGTTTAACGTGAATCAGACAGAAACTGTAGGAGGAGTTGTCCGGACAAGATTTTGCAGACCGACCGACCGACCGACCGACCGACAGGCTGATTCCAGTATACCCCCCACAAACTTCGTTTGCGGGGGTATAACAATTAGTATCAGAATGAAAATAAATTTATTCAACACCAACATATTCATAAGTGACCAAATATATTCACAATTCAGGTAGAGAAAAGCTACATGATGACACCAATACAGTTGGCTTTCCATACTCTTAGTCCATTACAAAACAAATATGCCATTAATAAGAAAGCCTTTTGACACCAAGATGGGAAAAGAAATAATTGCTTGTCACAAGCAAATGCTTCTTTTCTAAGTATGTTTCACATCATAATGAGACAGTTTTTTTCTTTTCACTGATTCATCAAAGACTCTCTTGCACCAGTTAGTAGTACACAAAACATCTAAAGACGGCATCACAGTAGTTTAACCCCTAACCAGACAACAGGAATTTAAGACTTGTCCAGCTTGAAAGCATTTGTAGCCTTGATACATATTAAATGTTTCTAAAAAGACGAAAACTGCAATTGAATGGGCAGAAAACATTGTGGTTACAAGCATTTTCTCCTTTCCTCGCATCACAATATTTTCAAAATTTTGTATCTCAGGGTCGTTAAAACTCGGGATTATTTGTGGATGGGGTTAAAATATTTCTTAACCCTTTACCAGACAATCCAGGTTTTTCACGACCCTGGGAAAGAAGGCTTTTGAAAACATTGTGGGAAAAGGAGAAAATGCTGGTAACCAGCATTTTCTCCTCTTCTCTCAATGTTTTCTTCGCTATCAGAAAGCTAAAGCTCATTTGTACCAAAGTTGAATTTGTCGTCTGCAAATGAGTTGAAATTGTTCTAGCCTAAAATTTTGTCATGTGGTAAAGGGTTAATTCCATCTTTGAGGTAACTTTGCAGAGTATATAGACAAATCTAGCCTCATAAATATCCAGTCTTAATCTACAATATATGGGTTTCTCCACTGACGACATTAGTCAAACAGTAGTCATTTAACCCATTAAAACACAATCTAGTTTTATAGACCCTGGGAAATTAGACTTTCGAAAACATTGCAGGAAAAGGAGAAAATGCTGGTAACCAGCATTTCCTCATTTTTCCGCCATGTTTTCTAACCTCTTTCAGAAATGAATTCAATCGTTTGAGCCACATTTAATTTGTTGCTTGCTTATGCTTTCAATTCGGACTGGTCTAAAGTATTGTTGAGTCGTAAATAGTTAATACTTACCCAGTGGACAACATTTCAGACATGTCCAGCTTGAAGCATTTGAGGATGACAAATAAATGTTTGCTAAAATGCTGGAATTGTCTTCCAAATGCAAGTTTACAGCATTCTCTATTTTTCCATTTTTGTTCCAAAATGCTTTCTTCACAAGAGTGGTTTAACATTGACTGTTTGATAAAATGTTAAGGCCAATAAGCCTAACAAAATCTAGTTTTGTGATGGGAGGGCTGTTAAAAAAATATGCAGCAAAGTACATAATTCTCTCAAATATTGTTTGAATACAGCGAAATTAATAAATATTGTAGATAAATTAATACTGTACTGAAAGAATAAATTTCAACATCATAGAAAGATATGGTAGTTATGGCAACATCGTGTTCCAAAACCTGGCCCAAAATGCAATAAAATGAAAGCATTTGCTGTGTGGAAAACAATGTCTCTCTTTTGTGTCTGACTGGATATCTTCAACAAATTTTGTCATAATTTGGCACCAACTCTTGGTGTGACATTCATGAAGTCACATTAATGTTTGATATCATTTTCTTGAACGTTTGGTGGCCATATTGTTTATTCACATGTGTCAGGATGAGTACCGAACAGAGAACTGCAGTTAAATTTTCTGTTTTAAATGGACAATCCAGAAAAGAAACAATGTAAATGTTAATCAAGGCATACGGCGATTCAGCAATGAAGAAAACAGCTTTATACAAATGGTATGCCCGTTAAGAAGACGGTCATGAAAATGTGACAGATGACTAGAGGAGCAGACGGTCGACGTCAATAAGACAAAGAGTGCAGTGCAGTCCACAATTGCTCCCGTTGAGCCGGGTGCCGACAGGAAAAGCTTCTATTCATGGGTGAAACGATGCAGTAAGTGTACTACATTTCGAGAACAGTATTTTGAAAAAGATGAATCTAGGTATGTGAAAGAAACAATTAATAAGTAATGGAAATAAAGCAACGTAAAATTGACACTAGATGACGTTGGGCCAGTTTTTAAGTGATGACATTGCTATAACAAGCATATCTTTATAAGTTGTTGAGATATTGACATGAAATTAACTCTGTCAATACAAAATTAATTTGTCTACAATATGTATCAGTATTACTGTATTTAAGCAATATTTGAGAGAATGACAGTACTTTTCTGTGTATTTATTGAACACCTCCGTACATCTAAATGACAATATAAATACCGCAGGATAAGAGCTAATGACACATTTCAAAGCCAGTTGCAGTCAAGCAATAGATATATCACTCTAAACCATTCTACATTCCATTTTCATGCTGAAATCTAAGCCTACTCATGTGATTGGTGAAAGGATTTTTTTGTGTCCAATAAGATAGCTAGGCACAAATTTAAGACTCAGACTAGGCTGCTAAGGGAGTCGGTGTACAAATCTCAAAGTACAAGACAGAATACTGTTCTGAAATAAATTCTAAACACATGTAAAAAAAAAATAGTATCTTTGCAAGCAGGTATAACAAAGTTCCTAAAACTGCTGCATGGTGACATAAGTTGTCTGCTGTTGACTATGTGTTGACAATAATCATGATAACTGTTGAATTCTTTACCAAATGACAAAAATTTAGACTTATCCATACCAAAACACTTGTAGACAACAAATCAAATATTGCTTAACCCTCTATCAAAATTTTAGATTGGTCCAAATTGAAAGCATTTGCAGACGACAAAATAAATGTAACTGAAAAAGTGAAACTTGTTTTGGGATGGGTAGAAAACATAGTGGGAAAAGGAGAAAATGCTGATTACCAGCATTTTCTCCTTTTCCAACAATGTTTCCAAAAGGCTTCTTTCTTTGGGTTGTTAAAAGTCGGGATTGGGTTACAGGGTTAACACTTTACCAAATGATGAAATTTCAGGATCCAAATTGAAAGCATTTGCAGACAACAAATTAAATGTGATTGAGAAATTAAAAATTTGTCTTGGGAAGGGCAGAAAACATTGTGGGAAAAGGAGAAAATGCTGGTAACCAGCATTTTCTCCTTTTCCCACTATGTTTTCAAAAGGCTCAATTCTCAGGGCAGTTAAATGTTGGGACTGTATGGTAAAGGGTTAAATCATGGGATTTGTCTTTGATAGGGTAAAAACATTGTGAAAAAAGGAGAAAATGCTGGTTACTAGCATTTTCTCCTCTCTTCCACAGTGTTTTCAAACATCCTTTTCCTCATAGTACTTAAAACACACAGTTGTTTGGTAAAGGATTAAAGTTCAAATTAATGTGATTCAGTGGTGAAGCAATGATTTTTTTTAAAATAGTAACGGCGAGTGCTTCAAATAAAACTGCTTGTAATTGTAAATCCACACAAGTTAAAGTAATTCTAACCAGTAGAATCTGAATACCATAAAAATAGCCAAAGCTTTTCCAGCATCAAATATAATAAAAGTGATTTGTTTATCAACATGCTATTTATAGAATGCATTGATCGCTCTTGCTATCACTATTCGTCTCACTTCGCTTGTTCCAGCACCAATCTCATACAATTTGGCATCCCTCAGCAATCTTCCTGTTGGATAGTCATTCACATAGCCATTGCCACCTACACAAAACAATCAAAGATACAAGGTTAACCCTTTGAATGTGAACAAAACCAAATTTTTGTTATCTGGTAAAGAGTCAAGTTGTCCTAATATCCCAAAGGAAAATGCCAACACTTCTTCCATAACACCAGCTTTTGTTTGTCAGTGAGGTATGATCCACATTAGATGATTTTAGGATACAATTACTCTTGCACTATTAACTCTTTACCAAATGACAAATTCTAGACCTTTTCAAATTTAAAGCTTCTGCAGATGACAATTTTGAAAGTAATACAAATAAACTGAAGTTCTTTGGCAAGGTGAAAAATGTTGTGGGAAAAGAAGAAAATGCTGGTTAACTCTTTAGCAAACGACAAAATTTTAGAATGGTCCAAAGTGAAAGCATTTGTAGATGACAACTCAGTTGTGGCTCAAAAATTGAAATTTGATTTGGGAAGGGTAGAAAACATTGTGGGAAAAGGAGAAAATGCTGGTTTCCAGCATTTTCTTCTTTTCCCACAATTTTTTCAAAAGACACTTTCTTCAGGCTCGTTAAAAGTCAGGATTGTGTGATAAAGGGTTAAAAGCACTTTCTCCTTTTCCATAAATGTTTCAAAAGGCATTCTCTTACAGGGTCGTTAAAAGTATGGACCGTGTGGTAATTGGTTAAGCAAATCAATAACATTATTTCTGGTCAGTAGAAAATCCCAACTTGTAACATTTTTAAGGTTAATTTGATAGGATATTTCAAATGTTACACTGCATGTTCTAAGCAGCTGATCTTAATCTACAAACCCAAATCTTATATTACCCTTCACATACTCACAGTTTAACTTTTTCTTCAACTCTTTACCAAACAATCCCGAGTTTTAATGACCCCCAAAAGGAAACGCCTTTTGAAAACATTGTGGGAAAACGAGAAAATGCTGGTAACCAGCATTTTCTGCTTTTCCCAGTGTTTTCTACCCTTCCCAGAACAAAATTCAAATTTTCAGTCACTTTTATTTTGTCATCTGCAACTGCTTTCAATTTGGACCAGTCTAGAAATTGGTCGTTTGGTAAAGGGTTAAAAACTTTCAAGAAAAATATTCAATGCTGCTCACATTCAGCAAATCACATTTTTTCCCTTTTTTGACTAGCAAAGCTAGTCTACAGGCATCAAGACTGACCTAGATTCAAAACCCCACAATTGCCAAATACTGCCACACAGAAAATACTTCTCTCTGTTCGAAATCTTGATTCTGTTATACATGACAATTTAGACATAAACCAATAAATCTCTACCTCTCCAATTTGAACATGTCGTCTTACAAAGTAATAAATTGAACAAGATGTCATTTATAAGGTACAAGATCTTTGCTTATATGTAAATTGAGTGACCTATGCAAAGCAGAGAATCAATTATTCCTACACAACTGTAACATTATAAATGAATCTATTAATAGATACACCTAGGTTAACTTGTAGCAAATTCCAGCTGTATCAACCCCCACTGGACAGGGAACCCTTGTCATTCCTTCAGTCATTCATTATTTAGATCATTGTGTACAGCTAAACTATTATGTTAAACTGTTATTCTATTAACCTTTTACCAAACAATCCCAAGTTTTAACGATACTGGGGAAGGGTCCCTTTGTAAACATTGTGGGAGAAGGAGAAAATGCTGGTAACCATCATTTTCTCCTTTTCCCACATTGTTTTCTGCCCGTCTGGAATCATGTTTCATCAGTTCAGCCACATTTAATTCATGGTCTGCAACAGCTTTGAATTTGGACAGATGTAAAATTTTTCGTTTTGTAAGGAGAGTTAAATAGTTAACTACATCTTGTGCTATTAGATATTGACTACTTGACTGCATGGTGTTTAACACTGTTTTCAACATTATTTCAGTGATATTTCGGTGGCCAGAGCACCTGTCCATTCTTTCCTCCAGTTTCTTTTACCAGCACTACTGCGACTCAATGACCTTTTGCAGACAGTGTGTGCAGTCTGATCTTGGATCTACATTGTCCGATAAGAGGATAGATTTTCTCCAAAGTGTAACTGTGAAATAGCAGTAGCAATATCCAGATGTTTACCATCAGCTTGAAAGTTTCATTCATCATTTTTTAGCAGCTTAAGGGTTAAACTTAAACTGGATTATATTTAACCAATAGCACATATAGCCCCGGCAGGTCAGTTGGTAGCATACAGGACTTGAGAACAGGAGGTTGCTGGTTTGATCCTCAACAAATTTCTTTCAGAGGATTGATGATAGTCACTGCGACAGGATTCATTTCTCACTCACGTTTCGACGATGGTTATGTGGGAAAGGAGCCAGTGGCTTGGAAAGAATATTGTGCAGAGTACTGGTAAAAGAAACTCCAGGAAAGCATGGATATGTGCACTGGCCACCGCTATGTAACTGAAATAATGTTGTAAACAGGGTTAATAAACACCATACAATCAATCAATCAATAAATCAAACAATCAAATCCGCTAGTCTGTCAGTATTTCAGTACTTTGATTTCTACAGGTACAGTGCTATTTCTTTTATTTGCAGTTCCTTCTATATCAAATAAATGTGAATGATTTACAGAAAGTAAAATTTGAACCTTACCAAGTATCTGCATAGCTTGATCAGCCACCTTAGTTGCTGCCTCTGCTGCAAACAGGATTACTGCAGCACAATCCTGCAAGTAATGATGGACAAAAAGGAGCTTTCTATAGCAGTTTAGAGATTTTCTATAAAGCCCCAATAGCAGCCAAAAGAAAACAATGCAGATGCTACAATGCATTTGAATTTTAATCATATCTTTTAAGAGTCTGGAAATAATTTTGAAAATAAAATAAGTTGTAAAAAGGTAAGTTAACCCTTTTACACACACTCAGAGTTTTAACCACACTGAGAAAGAAACCCTTTGAAAACATTCTGACAAAACGAGAAAATGCTGGTTGACAGCATTCTCTCCTTTTCCTACAATATTTTCTACCCTATCAAAGATAAATTCCATCACTGAGCCACATTTAAATTGTTGTCTGCAAACGCTTTTAATTTTGACATGTCTACATTTTGTGTGGTAACAAGTTAACCCTTTACCACACAATCCCGACTTTTAACAACCGTGGGGAAGAAGCCTTTTGAAAACATTGAGGGAAAAGGAGAAAATGCTGGTAACCAGCATTTTCTCCTTTTCCCAAAATGTTTTCTACCCTTCGAAAAACAAATTTCAATATTCAAGTCAAATTTATTTTGTTGTCTGCAAATGCTATCAATTCGGACAAGTCTACAATTTTGTCATTTGGTAAAGAATTAAGGCAAAATGAAGTACTCTGTGTCTTTTAATAAAAGTTCTAGCCATGCTAATCAAAATATAAGATTTGATTGACAATAAGTAGAAAAAAAAACATATATTTCTATACTATGTAAATAATTACAGTACGATATGGCAAACCAACTCATACATACATTTGGGTTGATATGACCTTCAGATAATGACCTTGCAACATTATACACGTAAGATCTACTGGCCCCTAAAGCTGTATACATATCTGCTATTTTTCCCTGTATCAACTGAAAGAGAGCAAAATAGACTTAACCCTTTACCAAACAACAAAATTTTAGACTAGTCTAAATTGAAAGCAGTAGCAGACGACAAAATAAAGGATACTGAAAACAGAAATTTGTTTTGGGAAGGGTAGAAAACATTGTGGGAAAAGGAGAAAATGCTGGTTACCATTATTTTCTCCTTTTCTCACAATTTTTTCAAAAGGCTTCTTTCTCAGGGGCGTTAAAAGTCGGGATTGTGTGGTAAAGAGTTAAGGTTTATCAGTATTTCACAGAAGTATTTTCTATCAGAAATTAAAGGCATACAATTATCAAAAGAAGGCAGAACCTTTTAATTCTTACCCTTTTCAATAAAATATATAAGCTGTACTCTAGCAAAAAGGGGTTTAATGCACCTCCTTGATCCATGGCAGCAAAAAAACCATCACATACTTATGGATCTATGATATCCATATTTTTTAACAAGTGACTGAATCATGAGGTAGACTGCTCCTTTGACACACATAAAATTGAGCAATAGCGAAAAGTTTCGGCACATGTCAGCCTGCATGTACTGCACAGGCCGACCTTGGTCAATACCTTTCGCAGATGCATTAAGCCCCCTTTTCACAGAGCATGGCTCATAATTATGTAGTTGGGAAGTAATTAATGACTCTCATGGTGGAATAAATGTTTTAGTTTCACATGATTTTGAACAGTATTTGAGTTTCAAATGTTCAATGCATTGCATGGTAACTCAGTTGGTTGAGCATAATTTAGAGGTTGCAGGTTGCAAACTTCAGTTTCTGTGACCACATTAACTCCTAAACTTGAATGTTTCAATTTTTCCCACTCAGAGTAAAGAATTAATTTTCACAGTATAAGCTAAATATTATAAAATTTCTATGAAATTTCTTTAGTTAAAATCTGGTTTAACACAGCTTTAGGGCCTTACCTGATAATTACCAATTTTACTTCCAAAAGTCTCTCTCTCATGAGCATACTTGAAGGCAACATCACAACAGGCCTGCATTATTCTGTCAAGAAAAATATGGGTATATAAACTTTTAAAATACTGTATGTACTAAGGAGTGAATTTAAATGAGCCAGGCTCTGGCAAAAGGGGGTTCATGCATGCATGATACCAAGCTAGTCATCATGTAATTATTGATCTATAAAATTCACTTTGTCCAACATCTGACTAAATCATTAGATAGACTGGTCCTTTGATGTGCAGAAAATTTACCAATAGTAAAAAGTTTTCACCCAGGTCATCCTGCATGGACTGCTGTTGCATTAAAACCCCTTTTCACAATGCATGGTTTAAATGAAGTTAAAGTGACTGCATGTTTAGCAAAACAAATGTTCATTTCAAATTCTCATAAGGATTATTTTAATTTATTAAACATCAGTTTTCCAATTTGCTTTGTTTAACCCATTACCAGACAACAAAATTTTAGCCTTGTTCAGATTCAAAGCACTTGCAGAAGACAATTTCAGTGTGGCTCAAATGGTGAAATTTTTCTTTGATAGGGTAGAAAACATTGTGGGAAAATGAGAAAATGCTGGTTACCAGCATTTTCTCCTTTTCCTACAATGTTTTCAACAGCCTTCTTTCCCAGGGGCGTTAAAAGGTGGCATTGTACAGTAAAGGGTTAAACTTTCACCAGATAATCTATATTTTCACCATCTTCAGGGTGGAATGTTTTGAAAAAAAAAAACGTGGGAAAATGCTGGCATTCAGAATTTTCTTCTTTTTCTACAATGTATTCGATCCTTCAAAAGACAAATCAAACTAGAGCTGTCACTGAATGTGACTTAATACCCCCACCAGCGCTCTGACAGAAAAAAAGTGTCAAGTTCAAGGGGAGATAATTCCTCAACCAGGGGGAGTTGACACTTGAAAATTACGTCTTGCAAATCTTCAATATATGATCAATATATGTGCAAAGTTTCAATGCAATTGAAGGAAAACTCTAGGAGGAGTTCGCGACACAAAATTGCTAGTATTTTGTACACAGATGGACACACAGACGGACAGACAGGCTGATTCCAGTATACCCCCGAATATAATCATTGAGCCACATTTCATTTGTCACCTGCAAATTCTTTCAATTTAGTTGAGCTTATTACTTTCTGTCCTCTGGTATCACTGCTTCATACCTTTTACAAGTTCTGGATCATATTGAAGGTAGTAAGCTCAGATTCTTCTTTGTGATTCAGAAGATATGAAAAGAAACTGACTTGATACTAATGATGCACAGTACAACTTAACCCTTTACCACACAATGACGCCTTTAGACGCCCCTGGGAAAGAAGCCCTTTGAAAACATTGTGGGAAAAGGAGAAAACCAGCATTTTATCCTTATCCCACAATGTTTTCTACCCTATCAAAGAAAAATTGCACCATTTTAGCCAAATTGAAATTGTCTGCAAATGCTTTCGATTTGGAGAAGGCTAAAATTTTGTCGTCTGGTAAAGGGTTAAGGTGCTTTTGCCACAGGCACTTGTGTCTTGACAAACCTGGCCCTCTATCAATGGCTCTATGTAATGTCTTGTGTATTGTTATACACTGCAAAGCTAGTCAGTATATGTCTGTGACTTAAGTCTTTACCAAACGACAATTTTTGTACTCGACCAAACTGAAAGCATTTGCAGACGACAAAATAAATGTAGCTCTTGTGATGTGTTTTGGCATTGATAGGGTAGAAAACATTGTGGGAAAAGGAGAAAATGCTGGTTACCAGCATTTTCTCCTTTTCCCACAATGTTTTCAGAAGTCTTCTTCCTCAGGGTCGTTATATCTCTTGATTGTGTGTTAAAAAGTTAGATCAAGACTAGAGGAAGAATCAGTTGGTAATTTTATTTCAATCCTTTACCACACAATCCTAAGTCTTAACCATCCGTAGGGTGCAAGTTTTTTGAAAACATTGTTGGAAAGGATAAAACCCTGGTAACCAGGATTTTTTTCTTTTCCCAACAATATTTTATACACAGTAGCCTGATATTCACAATGTTATGGCTTTTTCACAATAACCCTTAAACCACCAAATTGGATACAAATCCAAAGCAATTACAGATGACAAATAAAAAGTGGCGTAAATTATGGGAGGTATTCTTGAAACGGGGAGAAAACATCATGGGAAAAGGAGAAAATGTCCGTATTCAGCATTTTCTCCTTTTCCCACAATTTTTTTTTTTAAAGGGCCTCATTTGAAAGGTCGTTAAATCTGGGGATCTTGTGGTAAAGCGTAAAATGAAAACATAAATATCACTTGTCAGACATTTTAACCCTTTACCACACAATCCTGAATTTTAACAACCCTAAGAAATAAGCCTTTTGAAAACATTGTGGGAAAGGAGAAAATGCTGGTAACTAGCATTTTCTGCTTTTCCCACAGTGTCTTCTACCCTTCCAAAAGCATATTTCAATTTTTAAGTCACATTTATTTTGTTGTCTGCAAATGCTTTCAATTTCGACTAGTCTAAAATTTTGTTGTTTGGTAAAGAGTTAAGGGTAAATGTTTTTTTTCTTAAAATTACAAATGGTACAAAACTGGCTCTGGCTCCTGATTATGGAGGGAAGTTTGGATGGACAGGGGATATTTCTAGCTACAGATATATAAGATGGAAAATATTAAAAGCTATGTCTTGGCACTATCAATGAACTTTTTACTTCATGGCAGCATTTAAAACTGATTCGAATTGAAAGCATTTGCAGATGTCATAAGGAAATGAGGTGCAAATCAAGGAATTTGCCTTTTATAGAGTAGAAAACATTTTAGGAAAAGCAGACGATGCTGGTTACCAGAATTTTCTTATTCTCCCACAACCATTTCCTAAGCCTTCTCCTTCACGGTTATTAAGACATGGAATTGTGTGGTACAGTATTAAGATTAAGAATTATGAGAACAAATGATAAAATGATATGAACAACACTTATATCCTATTTGTACCCACACAGACAACATGTGACAAACTTACCCAAGAGGGCCTGCAGCTAGAACACATCTCTCTATATCAAGGCCACTCAGCATTACATACACACCCTTGTTATACGGACCCAAGACATTTTTCTCTATGTAAAACAATACATAATATCTTATCTTGTATGGCTTCAAATTCATCTATTCACCCTTTACCAGACGACAAAATTTTAACCTTGTCCAAATTGAAAGCATTTGCAGATGAAAATTTCACTGTGGCTAAAATGGTGGAAATTTTCTTTGATAGGGTAGAAAACATTGTGGGAAAAGGAGAAAATGCTGGTTACCAGCATTTTCTCCTTTTCCCACAATGTTTTCAAAATGCTTCTTTCCTAGGGTCTTTAAAAGTCGGCATTATGTGGTAAAGGGTTAACTCTACCTGACTACAAAATCTTAGATGCATTCACTGAAAGCACTGCAACATATTAAACTGGGCTCCGATAAGGGGATTTGTCTTAAAATTAGTGAAATTCACTGTCAGGAAATGAGAAAATGCTGATTACCAGCACTGTTTCCTCTTCCCATAATGTTTTCAAAAGCCTTTTTCCACAGGGTTGTGAGAGTACTGGTTTTCTTAATACAGAGTTAAATGGCTTACTGGTATTTTAAACCAAAAACAACTTTTTTATGGACAAAAAAGAAACACTGTGTACGTGGATAAATGCGTGTGCCGAAAAATTTGCAAGTTACTAATTACAGACATTTTGCATATGGAAATGTTTGCAAATTCAAGACACTTGTTATTTGTTGGTATACTTGTTGTAAAATATGCGACCAGAAAAGTTGACAAATTTTTCAAATTCGAGAAATCACAAAAATTTCCAAGTCACAAAAATTTCCATATACGAAGTATATGAAGGAAAGCCTAATGTATCATTTTATGATATTTTTTGTAGATATGAAAATGGCATGCCTTGTAATAGGTTATAGATATACAGACATGTTAAAAATAATTGCGCAATTTGAAACTCACATTTAACATTCGCAATTTCACATTTAACTCTATACCACACAAGCAAGATACAGACTTGTCCTATTTGAAGACATTTGCAAACAATAATTTAAATGTAGCTCAAATGATAGAATTTGTCTTTGATAGGGTAGAAAACATTGTGGGAAAACGACAAAATGTTGGTCACCAACATTTCTCCTTTTCCCATAATGTTTTCCAAAGGCTTCTTACCTTAGGGTCGTTACAACTCTGAATTGTGTGGCAAAGGCTTGAGGTACTATAATCACGGCAAGAATGGAATGAAAAACAAAACAGTTCATTTGTGCTTTTGAGGTTTGGAGAGAGGGTAAAGGGGTGCTAATGGTCTGGCAATCATTTCATGACAGTATTCCTAGCAGGAGACACACTTAAAGCTGGTTTAAAAGTACAAAGCTTGTAAAAGCTGGGCTTTTGCACAACAAAAGACCCTCCACCCCCATCAGGTTTTGAGCTTATTATTTAACTCTTTACCATACAATCACAAGTTTTAATGACCCGGGAGAAAAAGCCTTCTGAAAACACTGTGGGAAAAGGAGAAAATGCTGACAACCTTCCAAAAACAAATTTCAATATTTCAGTCACATTTAAATTTGTCGTCTGCAAATGCTTTCAATTTGGACATGTCTAAAATTTTGTCTTATGATAAAGGGTTAAAGCAATATTACTGGTAGACTCCAAATTCAGATACAACTCTACATAGCCCATAAAAGTAACTGGATGTTCTCTGTCATTATCTCTGTGTCAGACGACAAAATGAAAGCATTTCCTCAAAACAATATAGGATGTGGCTCAAGAAATGGGTTGTCTTTGAAATGGTCAAAAATAATTTGGTTACCTCTTTACCAAATGACGAAATTATTGCCTTGTCCAAACTGAAAACATTTGCAGATGACAAATTAAATGTTACTCAAAACATGAAAGCTGTAGGGGAAAAAACATTGTGGGAAAAGGAGAAAATACTGGTTACCAGCATTTTTTCCTTTTCCCATGTTTTCTAAGGCTGTTTTTCATTGGTTCTGTAAAACTCAGGGTTGTATGGTAAAGGGTTAGCAGCATTTTCTCTTTTCCCCTGAGTCTTTTCAAAAGCCTGTTTTCCCTGGGTCGTTAAAAGGAGGGATTGTTTGGTAAATGGTTAAGCGTTTCACATTACAGAATCTCTAGAATGCATGAATAACATTCCCATATGATGGCAAGGTTTCAAATATTTGACTTTATGAGATTTCCTAGTATCAAATGTAACCTAACTGCAGTACAAAAACAAATGTCAAATAATCAAAATAAGTCAAAGAAAAAGGTTGATAAAATTTTGTGATAAATGAATATATTGCTTATAATGAGCAATTTATAATTCTACCACATCTTAGGAATCACTTATTAACCCTTTCCCAAATGACAAATTTTGGACTGGTCCAAATTGAAAGAGTTTGCAGACGACAATGTTAAATTTGATGAAAATGGCAGAAAGTTCTCAAAAAGGGTAGAAAACACTGTGGGAAAAGGAGAAATTGCTCGTTACGAGCAATTTCTCCTTTTCCCCCAGTGTTTTCAAAAGACTTGTACTGCAGACACGTGAAAACCAGGGCTTGTTTGGGAAAGGCTTAAATGACAGCGCATCTACACTGTGCAATAATTTAACTCTTTACTAAACAATCAAATGCTTTTACATCCATGACGGAGAAAGCTTTAGAAAACACTGTGGATCAGGAAGATAATGCTGATAATCAGCATTTTTTTCCCTTACCATATTCTACCATTTGGGGACACACTTCACCTTTTGGGCCATATTGCATAAATTTTGTTATCTATAACTGCTGTAACCCTTCACCAAACAATCCTGAGTTTTAAAGACCCCCGAAGAAGAATGTTTTTGAAAATATTGAGGGAAAAGGAGGATTACCGGTAATCAGTATTTTCTCTTTTTCCTACAATTTTTTCAAGCCTTTTAAATAGACTTAATTATTTGAGACACATTAAACTCTTTACCAAACAACAAAATCTTTGCGTTGTCCAAATTGGAAGCATTTGAAGATGACAAATCAAATTTGGCTCAACTGTTGGAATTAGTCATTAAAAGGTAAGAAAGCCTTGTGGGAAAAGGAGAAAGTAATGGTTACCAGCATTTTCTCCTTTTCCCACAATGTTTTCAAAGGCTTTCTTTCTCATGGTCATTAAAACTCAGGATTGTGTGGTAAAGGGTTAAGTTTTCACCTGCAAAAGCGTTTAATTTTGGACCAGTCTAAAAAAGAAAACACTTGGTTAAAGAGTTCAGCGTTTTTTTGGGGTAACCATAAAGGAAGGTACTAAAAGTCATTCAGTCATACTTATGAAACAGGAACACAATACAGCTCATGAATAGAAAATATTTTTGGGTGTCATATGGCTATAATTTACCTCAATCTCTATCACTCTTTATCTATCTTTCATGCTTTTCTTGGTCCTAACTTCACATATAATCCTGAGCAAAAATTCTGAGGCAGAAAGCATTTTGGAAACACTGTTGGAAAAGGAGAAAATGCAGGTAACCAGCATTTCCCCTTTTCCAACAATAGTTTCAACCTTTTCAAAGGTCTATCCCATCATTTGAGCCACATTTAATTTGTTATCTGCAAAATTAATGTTTTCAATACAGACAAGTCTATATTTTTGAGTCAAGTAAATAGTTAACTCTTTACCAAACGACAAAATTTTAGACCAGTCCAAATTGAAAGCATATGCAGACGATGAACTGAACGTGACCCAAAAATTGAAATTTGTTCTGAGTAGAGTAGAAAACATTATGGGAAAAGGAGAAAATCCTGGTAACCAGCATTTTCTCCTTTTCCCACAATGTTTTCAAATGGTTTCTTCCTCGGGGTTGTTAAAAGTCGGGACTGTGTAGTAAAGCGTTAATGATATTTCAACCCTGTCCCTTACCTCATTACCAGCCAAATACTGGTTTCCAAACTTATATAGTGGGTACCTTTTGCAAGTGGTTTGGGTAAAGGAGGAATTATATGTGCAATTTTGCCTTTTCTCACATTTTTTCATTGTATCATCTGTGCTCTAATGTCCCTGTCCCTTTTTGTCCTTTTGATTTGATTTATAAATCCTTTTTTACCAGGCACCAAGCTTTTTAGATTTGTCCAAATTGGAAATACTTGTATGCAAGAAATTAAATGCAGCTCAAATGATGGTATTTGTCTATCAGAGGTTAAGAACATGGTAGGAAATGGGAAAAATGCTCAACAAGCTTTTCCTCTTTTTCCCATGCTGCTTTGAAGTCTTCTTTAGGTTTGTAAAGACCTGGGATTGGTTGGTAAAGAATTAATTAACTCTTTACCACACAACAAAATCTTAGACCTGTCCAAATTGAAAGCATTTACAGGCAACAAATTAAATGTTACTACAAAGGTCAAATTTCTCTTTGGAAGTGTAGAAAACATTGTGGGAAAAGGAGAAATGCTGGTTACCAGCATTTTCTCCTTTTCCCACAATGTTTTCAAAAGCCTTCTTCCTTACAGTCGTTAAAACTCGGGATTGTGTGGTAAAGGGTTAAATAGCCTGAGTGGTACTTAACACTTTCCCAGTCAATACTTCTTTTTTACCACCCTGAGAAAGAAGGCTGTTAACCTTCTACTAAATGACAAAATTTTAACTGGTCCAAATTGAAAGCATTTGCAGACGACAAATTACATTTGGCTTAAGTTATTGGATTTGTTTCTGAAAGGTTAGAAGAAATTGTGGGAAAAGGAGAAAAATGCTGGTTACCAGCATTTTCTTTTTTTCCCACAATGCTTTGAAAAGCTTTCCTCTTCAAAGTCGTTAAAAGTTGGGATTGTGTGTTACAACCCGTTTTGTAATAAAAACCCGTTTTGTAATAATTTATTACAAAACGGGTTGGGAGAACATTATTACAATTCGGGTAGACAGTTACAACCCGTTTTGTAATAAAACCCCGAATTGTAATAAAACATTAAGTTTGCACTGAAAAGAGAAAATCTATCTTTCTCAATAGAATTGGGCAAGTTATAAACTTATACATTGTATTTTACCATTATGAAATTTATCTAAACACAACGGTTTTCAAGACATTATTGATGGGAGTGTATTTTTGTCTTCATCAGAATCAAATTAATATAATATAATGGTGATACAATTATTACAAAATGGGTTGGAAGAACATTTTTACAATTCAGGTAGACAATTACAACCCATTTTGTAACAAAAACAGAAATTCTAATAAAACAGTTCGTAATGAAAAGAGAAAATATATCATTCTCAATAGAACAGAAGTTTTACACTTGTGCATTTTATTTTACGATTATAAAATTGATCGTAACACAACAGGCTTTAAGACACTATAGAATGGAGTGTATTTCTTTTTGAACAGAATTTATCAAATTATTGTATTCCAACAAAATGACTAACATGGTGCTGATACAATTATTACAAAACGGGTTGGGAGAACATTATAACAATTCAGGTAGACAGTTAAAACCTGTTTTGTAACATAACCCTGTTTTGTAACAATTTATTACAAAACGGGTTGTGACTGTTGACCCGAATTGTAATAATGTTCTCCCAACCTGTTTTGTAATAAGTTATTACAAAACGAGTTTTTGTTACAAAACGGATTGTAACTGTCAACCCGAATTGTAATAATGTTCTCCCAACCCGTTTTGTAATAAATTATTACAAAACGGGTTTTTATTATAAACGGGTTGTAACTGTCTACCCAAATTGTAATAATGTTCTCCCAACCCGTTTTGTAATAATTTTATCACCAGTATGTTAGTCAACTTTTTCCATTACAATAATTTGATAAATTCTGTTCAAAAAATACTCTCATTTATCAGTGTATTGAAGACTGTTGTATTTAGATCAATTTCATAATTGTAAAGTACAATGCATAAGTGTATAACTTGCCCAATTCCATTGAGAATGATAGATTTTCTATTATCATTGTGAACTTACTGTTTTATTACAATTCAGGTTTTTATTACGAAACGGGTTGTCACTGTCAACCAGAATTGTAATAACGTTCTCGCAACCTGTTTTGTAATAAATTGTAACAAAACAGGGTTATGTTACAAAATGGGTTGAAACTGTCTACCTGAATTGTTACAATGTTCTCCCAACCCGTTTTGTAATAATTGTATCAACACCATGTTAGTCATTTTGTTGGAATACAATAATATGATAAATTCTGTTCAAAAAGAAATACACTCCATTCTATAGTGTCTTGAAGCCTGTTGTGTTTAGATCAATTTCATAACCATAAAATAAGCTGCACAAGTGTATAACTTGAACAATTCTATTGAGAATGATATTTTTTCTCTTTCCATTGCGAACTGTTTTATTACAATTCGTGTTTTTGTTACAAAATGGGTCGTTATTTTCTACTCAAATTGTAAAAATGTTCTCCCAACCCATTTTGTAATAATTGTATCACCATTATGTCTGTAATTTTGTAGCATTATATTAATTTGATTCTGATGAAAACAAAAATACACTCTGATCAAAAATGTCTTAAAAACTGTTGTGTTTAGATCAATTTCATAATGGTAAAATACAATGTAAAAGTTTATAACTTGCCCAATTCTATTTAGAATGATAGATTTTCTCTTTTCATTGCAAACTTAATGTTTTATTACAATTCGGGGTTTTATTACAAAACGGGTTGTAACTGTCTACCCGAATAGTAATAATGTTCTCCCAACCCGTTTTGTAATAAATTATTACAAAACGGGTTTTTATTACAAAACGGGTTGTAACAATTGTGTGGTAAATGATTAACTTTGTGGGGAATCGCATGTGCAGGTGCTTTGCCCACAAGGTTTTTCATATAATTAAAATAAATTTTTCTCCTTTCTTGTAATAACACCAATTATGTGTGTTTCAGTATGGCATTTTTATCAAACTAGCTATTCTACATTTTTTTTTATATCAGCAGAGCTCTCCTTCTAAACAAATCAATAGTTTTATGCAGTAACATGTAAGCAAGTTTATACTTTCTTTAAAACAACAATTTTGTGGCATAGAGCTTTGGGTAACATTCTGGTAAAAGGACCTTTTACTCATTGCTCAGGAGAAATCATGATCTCCTTTCCATTTAATATTTTAACTCTTTACCACACAATCCTGGCTTGTGGTTTGGAAAAGAGGTAATATGTATTGAAGCCTTTACCACACCATCCCATGTTTTAAAGACCCTGTGGAAGAAGGCTTTTGAAAACATTGTGGGAAGGATTAAATGCTGGTAACCAGCAATTCCTCCTTTTCCTACAATGTTTTCTACTCTTTCAAAGCAAATCTAACAACTTGACTCAAATCTAATTTGTTGTTTACAAATATTTCCAGTTTGAACCAGCTCAAAATTTTATTATTTGGTAAAAGGTTAACCCTTTACCACACAATCCCTAGTTTTAATGACCCTGAGGAAAAAGCCTTTTGAAAACATTGTGGGAAAAGGAAAAAATGCTGGTAACCAGCATTTTCTCCTTTTCCCACAATGTTTTCTACTCTTCCCAGAACAAATTTAATTTTTGAGTAACATTTATTTTCTCGTCTGCTAAAGCTTTCAATTTGGACTGGTCTAAAATTTTGCTGTCTCATAAAGGGTTAAGTAACATTGTTTACTCATATTATACACAAATCTTTTCAAAGTCTTCTGCAGCAAATCCTGTTTCAAGGGGTATTCAGGTAACAAAATTTGAAATTTGTCGACTGTAACCAAATGCTATAGAACATGATGTTGACTTGTAGATAGATACAAAAAAAAAAACCCTCATGTAGCTTAATCATTATATCCTGAAGCTTGCAGCAGCCATCTTTCAAACAAGAGGACCATGATGGCTTGTATCGCTCCACTGGCTTATAAATATAAACCATAAATACTAAACATTTCAATTCTGAGGCACATGGTTTCAAAACGAAGACTTACAAAGTTTTCTCTATAAAAGCCCATGTGAAAGTTGAGACCCGCAGGGCAAAGCCATTTTTGATCCCAGAGCTATAATTACTTCCACCCTGGTAGAGGTCCACAAGATAAAGCCACATGCCAAAAAAATACAAGTCTATGCTGTATGGTTATAAATAAGGTGATTTTCAAGTTTCGCCCATATGAAGCCTCTGTAAAACATAAGACCTCAGTCTAAGGCTAAATGGGGAATATGTGTATTAGAAGAATAACATGCCAAATTTGGGAGTTCTTGGCCTTATGGCTAGTAACAAGACAGTTTCTGAAGTTTTCACTCCATAAACCCATGTAAACTTGTGACCCCTGGTGCAGGGCCAAACTTGATCCCAGGGCTGTAACTTGGGCCTCATTGTCGTTGTCCACTAGATAATGCTATAATTATACAAAATTTAGTAGCCCTAAGCCTTATGGCTACGTACACCAAGATTTAAAAGTTTTCTGTATATAAGCCCATGTAAATCTTGTGAACCTCCCCCCCACCACCCAGCATGAGGCAAATTGACCCCAGGGCTAAAATTTTGGCCCATTTTCGTAGAGGCCCACTAGATATAGCTACATTCAAAATTTGGTAGCTCTAGGCCTTATGGCTAGGTACAGGAAGATTTTTAAAGTTTTCTCTATATAAGCCTATGTAAAACTTGTGACCCCTGGGGCCGAGCCAATTTTGACCCCAGGGCTATAATTTGAAGACACATGATAGAGGTCTACTACATAAAGCTACATGCCAAATTTGGTAGCCCTATGCCTTATGGTTTCAGACAAGAAGATTTTGAAAGATTTCCAATATTTTTCAGTTCTGTTGCCATGGCAACCAGAGTTTTTGAAGGAATCAAATTCTTTCAAGAAATTCTGAAGAGAACTATGGTAGGATCATTTCTGTGAAGTTTCATGAAAATTGGATGAGTAGTTTCAGAGAAGAAGATGTTTGAAATAAAAGTTACGCATGGACGGACGGACACACACCGGGCCATGACATGAGCCTGCTGGCCTTCAGCCAGTGGAGCTAAAAATCCTTGGAGAAGTTGTGGCAAAAGCAAGACATTACTTGTTGCCAGCCATTTCTACTTTTGTCGCAGTGTTTTTGAAAGTTGTCAACCAAATGAATGAATGAATGAATGTTGTTTTATGGCGCATCGACAGCTTTGGTCATTTAGCGCGCATATCTGTGTTAAAAGATAAGAAAAGTGAAATTGTTTAAACTGAAAAAAGTTTGAATATATTAATAATGATAAAAGAGTTGGATTAAGAAGTGTTATGTGTGACCTTCATATGTATAATGGAAATAATTGAGTGACAGGGCAATCCCTATCTACTCAAAAAGTTTTAAATCACAGTTATGAATGTGATAAAAGGATTTGAACAAAAAGTTGGATTGATAGTAGAAGAGTGTCATTTTTTAATGTGCATAAAATATTATATTGAGTGGCAGGATAAACCCTGCCTACTCAAAGTTTTAAATGGAAAGGTTAAGACTATGAATAGTAGCTTAAAGGAAATGAGAGCTTAACATTGAGAAAAGTGTGTAAAGAATGTAAAAAGATGGGTAAGAAACTTAAAAAGCAAATATCACAGTTTATTGTAAATACCGATCTCCTTTATGAAAGCGATAATAGATTCAACGCTGACAGAATCAAAAAGATTTTTTAAACTATCAACGTTGAAATATTTTGAACGAATTGGTTGAAAGTCAATGCAATCTAGTAGAATGTGTTTTATAGAGAAGGGTGCATTGCATGGAATACATTCAGGGGCATCATCTCTGGTCAAGAGCCAGGAATGTGTAATGCGTGAATGGCCAATTCGAAGTCATGCAATTATCACTTCTTCTCGACGAACAGACCTGTAAACGGGGTACCATTCACCAAGGGAAGGTTTAACTGAATGCAGTTTATTGAAAACATCAGCATCCCACTGGGATTGCCAAGAAGATTGGATATGTGTTAAAACAGAGGATTTAAAATCAGTGTGTGGAACTTTAAAATCTGAAATGGGAAGGTTAAGTGCAGATCTGGCAGACCTATCGGCATTTTCATTGCCTTTGATGCCTACATGACTTGGAAGCCAGCAAAACACCAATCTATTCATATAAGAAATTTGTGAGATCCTTTCAAGTAAAGTACAGATCAAGGGATTCTAAAGTCGTTGATTTGAAAGGGTCTGTAATGTCGACAAAGAGTCCAAAAAGATAATGAAACGGTTGGAATTAGAATGTTCAGCTAGATTAAGGGCAAGATCAATAGCTTTAATTTCTGCAGAGAAGATAGAGGAATTGTTTGGAAGGCGGCACTTTAAGCTCCTTTCTCCATAAATAGCGGCAGCTGCTACAGAATTTCCCTCTTTAGATCCATCTGTATAGATTGGTTTGAAGGAAAAATAATGCTCCTTTATCTCGTTGTATCTAGCATGAAACACAGTTCTATCCGTGACTGACTTTTTGTCGGATGCAAGGTCAAATCTGAATTCTGCACTGTTTAGTGTCCATGGAGGGATTTCAGAGATTTTATAGTCGGCAATAGACTCAATGTCTATGCCAAGGTTATCTACAATGGGCTCCATGCGGATACCAAATGGAGGAATAACATTTGGTTTCCTTTCAAAAAGACGTTTATACTGAGGTTTAAAAACAACTTTATGAGTTGGATTAAAACGATTTGATTTCAGTTTTAAAAGATATTGAAGTGAGAGTTTTTCCCTTCTGTAAGAAAGAGAAGGTTCATTAGCCTCAACATAGAGACTATTGACGGGAGAAGTTCTGAAAGCTCCAAGTACAAGACGCAGGCCTTCGTGGTGTATAGGATCGAGAATTTTAAGACAAGATTTACGGGCTGATCCGTATATGATAGATCCACAGTCTAATTTGGAGCGAACTAAAGACCGATAAAGCCGCAAGAGGACTTTACGGTCTGCTCCCCATTCAGAATGGGCCACAACCTTTAAAAGATTAAGAGCCTTCTTGCATTTCTTTTTAAGTGCAGTGATGTGAGGAAGGAAGGAAAGCTTTCTGTCAAAGATGACTCCGAGAAATTTAAATTCAGAAACGACTTCAATTTTAGTTTTGTCCAAATACAGTTCAGGGTCTGGATGAACACCACGTAGATTACATAGGTGCATGCATTTAGTTTTGGACTTTGAAAATTTGAAGCCATTTTCATCAGACCACCTTTGGAGTTTGTTGAGACACTGTTCAAGTTGTCTCTCAATAATATTCATATTTCGAGATCTGAAGCATATAACAAAGTCATCAACATAAAGAGAACAGTCTACACCATGACAGATAGCTTTAACTATACTGTTTATTTTTACACTAAAAAGTGTAACAGAGAATACATCCATGGGGCACACCCATCTCCTGTTCACGGGCTCCCGAGACAGTATTACCAACTCGGACGCGGAAAAGACATTCATCCAAGAAGGCTGAGATAAAAAGAGGAAGACGGCCTCGAAGACCAAAGTCATGCAAGTCTTTAAGAATTCCGTATTTCCAAGTCGTATCATAAGCGCTTTCAAGGTCGAAAAAGACAGATACTACATGTTGTCTATTAATAAAGGCTTCTCTGACAAAGGTTTCAAAGCGGTCAAGATGATCGATGGTGCCACGTTGATGACGAAATCCACTCTGTACATCAACGATGAGGTTGTTTTTTTCTAAAAACCAGACAAGTCTGTCGTTGACCACACGTTCTAGAGTCTTGCAGAGACAACTAGTAAGAGCTATTGGACGATAGTTGGCTGGGTCATTAGCATCCTTGCCAGGTTTTGGGATAGGAATGACTAGTGCCTCTCGCCAGGACGAAGGAAAATCACCGGACTGCCAGATATCATTAAAAATATCAAGTAAAACAGAGAGAGAAGTAAAAGGTAAGTGTTTTAAAAACTGGTAATGAACTTTATCTTGGCCAGGAGAAGAATCGCGAGCTTTATTCAGAGCAGACTTTAATTCTTTAAAGGTGAAGAGTTTATTATAGTGCTCTGAATTAGAAGAATTGAAATTAAGTTTTTTCTTTTCTTCTCTGGCTTTATTCCTCTGAAACTTTTCAGAATAGTTTGCAGAGGAAGACTTTTTGCAAAAGGTGTCGGCAAGAGCATCAGCTATATCCTGGGGTGTTTCCAACGAAGTATTGTTAACTTCAAGGTGACTGAGAGGGGGTTGGCCTTTGCCATTGATCTTTCTGATCATGTCCCAGGTTTTTTTAGTAGTAGTTCTACTATTTAATTTAGAGACATATTGTCTCCAAGCCTTGCGCTTACTTTCTCTAATGGTACGACGAGCCTTTGCCCTGGAAATACGGAATAAGTTATGATTTTCTTTGGTAGGTCTGAGGTTAAACCTTCTAAGGGCTTGTTTTCTGTCTCTGATAGCCTGTTTACAATCTTCATTGTACCAAGGCTTGTCAGGACGTTTTGGATTTGTCGAGGTCTGAGGGACAGACTGTTTTGCTGCATCAATTAACAGCGAAGTAAAAAGTTTTGCTGGATCATCGCAATCTCTAAACTTGTCATGTGTAATGGTCTGTTCACAGAGGGTTTCAAATCTGTTCCAATTGGCTTTAGAGAGTTTCCATTTCTGTGGTCTTACACTGCTGGATGGTTGTGTAGATGATAAGATAATAGGGAAGTGATCACTTCCACACAAATCCTCAGTCACTTTCCAGGTGAAATCGGGAAGTAAGACTGGACTGCATAAGGTTAAATCAATAGAAGAGTAAGATCCAGTTGCTGGATGCAAGTAGGTTTTGGATTTGTTATCATTCATGAAAGATAAAGAGTTATTCGAAATGAAGTTCTCCAACTGTAAACCTCTCTGGTTAGTGTTATTGCAACCCCACATAACATTGTGACCATTAAAGTCACCAGCAAGAATATAGGGGGATGGCAATTGGGAAATGAGATCATTCAGATTGTTCTCATTGATAGGTGTGCTTGGGGGGAGATATAAAGAACACAGTGTGACAGCACTGTGTAAAGATAACCTGATGGCAACAGCTTGCAAGTTTGTATTAAGAGACACAACTTTATGAGGAATGTTGTTATTGACAATAATAGAAACACCACCTCTAGCTTTCTGGCCTTCGGTAAAGACTTTATTATAAATGGAATGATATTTGACAGAAATATCATCCTCCCGCTTAAGGAAGGTTTCTTGCAGACAAACAGCAACTGGTTTGTGATCATTGATTAAAAGGGAAAGTTCGTCAAAGTTTGACTTTAGACCTCGACAATTCCACTGGATTATGGTATCCATAGTGCATGAAGAGAGTATAAAAGCTAAAGTAAAAAAAGAGGCCGTAAACCAATACATTTTAAAATAGATTAAGATTTAATTACAGTTGTCTCGGGTTTGGATGAGTGCCAAGTGTCTGTGTCCTTGTTCCAACGATCTTTAGAACTGGACCAGATAGAGGCTTCCGAATCTGAAGCCTCACCTTCCAGATTTTCAGTATCTGCATCCATGTCCTCTAGCTCCGAAAATCTGTTGGAGGTAGGGACCGGATCATCTACTGTGACTGCTATTTCACAGGATCCATGGTTATCTCTGGACTGTGGTTTAGATTTCGAAGAAGATCTTTTTGGTGATCGGGGTACATGATAAAATTTGTTATCTTTAGGTGGAGCATTAGATTTATTTGTAGACTGTGAAGGTGAAGGTTGGGCTTTCTTAGGAGGCTGTTCTGAAGGGGCAGATGGCTTTGAAGCTTTTTTTGAAGAAATATTTTGCGAAGAGGAAGAGGGCTTTGGGGTTTTTTGTGAAGGAATACTTTGAGAGTCTGTGGGTTTTGGGGGTGCAGAAGAGGGTTTGTTTGTTTCAGACGCAGGCTGAGTCTGAGTGGAAGGTGTTGTAACCTCGACATTGGGAATGAGAGCTTTCAGTTCACTAGTCATTTCAGGAAACTTTTGGAGAAGTTTTTTAGCCAACAGTTCGCAGGTTGGACAATGTCCATTTGCAGGCAAAGGAGATGCAACATTTGCATATGTTGTGCTTTTGCTCAACAATGCCTGATCAGACCTGCGTTTTTCAACTGTTTTTTTCCTGGCTTCCAAAAAGGTAACATTCTCCTTAAACTTGATTGACAGGATTTCTTTCTCATCTTTCCAAACTGAACATTCTTTGGAATAGGTAGGATGAGAAGACTTGCAATTGACACAGAGAAGAGGGTTATTGCAAGTCTTTTGGTCATGGTTTTCCCCTTCAAAAGCACATTTGGGACAAACAGGTGTGCTTCTGCAGTTACTTTCATGATGGCCGTACCGCTGGCATTTATAACAGCGCAACGGATTAGGCACGTAAACATCGACCTTGACCGATTGAAATCCAATTTTAACTGAAGTAGGGAGAGTTGGCCTAGAGAATGTTAAGATGTATGTATGTGTATCTCTACGAATGCCATTTCTGAGAACTGAAATTCTTTTCACATCAGACACAGCCTGGCTTTTGAGGTTTGACTTGATTTCCTCCAAAGAGTCACAGAAGCTTAATTCTTTGCATCTAATGATGCCCTTGGAGGTATTAAGGGTCTTGTGAGGAAATATTTTGACATCAAGATTAAAAAGTTTCTTGTGTCCAAGTAGATTTCTAACCTGTTGTTGCGAGAAGCACTCAACAAGCAAGGTTTCATTTTTAAGTTTTTTAACAGATTTGGGTGTACCAAGGATTGCCGAAATTGATTTTTCAATAATAAAAGGAGATAGTTTTGTAATGGGTTTGGTAGAGTCTACAGATTCAATGACTAAAAAACGTGCAAATGATAAAGAAGGTGTTGAATATTCAGACTCTGAATCAGAGTCTGAGAGTACACGCTTGGCCTTTTTTTGAGAAGCCATAATTGTTGTTGTTTATTCATCACCGATGTTCCCCACCTGCCTCCGAGTCCAACAAGGAGACATGATCTGGGGAAATCCAACTCAGATCATGACAAGGATACATCGGTAATATACTCGAAGTGAAAGGGCTAGACCGGACAAATGTAGGCCCGCAGAATGTCATACCAAGCAGAGACTAACTTTGGGCGGTTACAAGTGTCAATCAAACACCAACCTTCACCCGATTAGCCCATGAGCCACCGCCTTCTAGGGTATTGACATACAGCAACTGATGGCAGAGAAATGGTGTATCAGTGTATGAATAAAGAAAACAAAGTCAGAGAAACACCCTAGGGCTCGGCGTGACCAGCCGATTGATCAAAACGGGCCTTCCTGACCCCTCGTTTAATTCAATTCAAGGCCAAAGTGGTGTGTTGCGAAAACAGAGCCATCAAAGGGCCGAGCTCTGAATCCACTCAACCACCAGGATCCTGTCATCGAACGACACGAGTTGCAGCCCACGGCAAGCAGGCAGGCACAGTGGGGGGGTCTTACCCCTGCTGTAGTGCGACAGCTGAGCTATTTCTATCCCCCCGCCCAGCTGGGGGTTCTGTCAACCAAAGCAAGTATAGTAGTGACAGGCATTCCAAGTCTTACAGAACTCTGTACCAAGCTCAAAATATGTAATTATTATGAGTCATGCCCTGTAAAAAGGGGGCTTAATGCATCTGCAAAAAGTATTGACTCAGGTCAGCCTTCGCAGACTGACCTTAGCCGAAACTTTTTGCTTTTGTTCAATTTTCTGCATGTCAGAGGACCAGTCTACCTCACAATTCAGTAGATTGTTACAAAGAACTGATTTTAGGGATGTATAATACTGTGATGACTTGCTTGGTATCACACATTTTAAATAGAGTCAGGGTCATCTCACTTGAAATCTTACTTTCATTCATGTCATTATGCTAACATGATTATATTCAACAGCAAGCTAGACATATTTCATGCCAAAAAAGCAGACTCAGCCCAGCCAGGTGTTTGGAGCATCATCAGTTTACAGTACTTACTATCTGCTCCCCTCCTCAAATCTGCACATGAGACTACATGCTTTAGCCCTGTTGAACCATGATATAACAGAAATCAGAGATAAATTGTAACATTGAGAATGTTAAGGTTAAATTTGAGCTGGATATACACTCAGTCATTACATACTGAAACAAATTTTGAACAGAAAAATTTGCAAACATGTAACAGATGGATACTCAACATGAATTAAAATTCTTATATTCAATAAAGTGTAAAAATACCTTTGGCCAAAGGAGAGACTGAGCATTTTCACTAATTTCTCTTCTTATCATACTGTTTTCAAAAA
This sequence comes from Tridacna gigas, assembly GCA_945859785.2. Classification (NCBI taxonomy): domain Eukaryota; kingdom Metazoa; phylum Mollusca; class Bivalvia; order Cardiida; family Cardiidae; genus Tridacna; species Tridacna gigas. Next base: position 29,721,850 of record OX244030.2, read on the forward strand.
TGGTCTTTTGTGACAGGTAAAAACATTTAGAGGTTGTGAATAGAAAATACTGGGGAACAAAGAGCAGTAATATAATGAGAGAGAAGTACAAAAATCTCTCACCCTAATGGACCAGCTGCGCCAAGACCTCTCTCTATATCTAATCCTGACATTAACACGTAAACCCCACGGCCCAAACCACCCAGCACTTGTGTTTCTGTAAGAGCAAGATTTCTTGGGTAAATACTGGTATATACCCTTTTCAGTGCACTGTAAATTGATATTGTGACTTAAATGACATAGACATATGACCTAACTATAACCTTGACCTACTGATTTAAAAATCTACAGGATAATCTTAAGGTCATAGTAACAATCTGTATCAATCTTATAGGACTTAGGTCATGCAAGTGTCTGCTTATCGTTCAGACAAAGTTTGGTATGCAATAAGTCACTGTGATCTTGACCTTTGACATATGGACCTCAAAATCATTAGTATTCATCTGCAGCTCATTTTGATCATTTTGATCAAGGCTGAAAAAACTTCATCTAAAGTAAGAGCCTACAAAATGTTCAAGCAAGCCAAGAATGTTGGAAGTCACTATGGCCTTGACTTTTGACCACAATATCAGTAGGGATCATATACATTTCTTGGAAAACATCTACACCAATTTTGAAGAACATAGTTTAAAAAGGTGTCTACTGTTTGTCTATCTAAGGTTTGTCATACTGACAGACTAACCAACTAACCATTTAACTAACTGTCATTTGTGAAGAAACAGATATCTTCTCCCTAAGAAGGGACGGTATACTAATCACAGTACCCACAGTACTAGTTTCTCATAGAATCTGACCTGTTATACACACAAATAAACAGAAGTCAGACACAGAATGTAAAATCTAGTTATTGTTATCAAAGGAGGTAACCCATTTTCTGAGGACTGGTTTGGTTTTTATCTCTGACAATCTAATCAGACCTTTTTTACTCTATGACTATGAACAGCAATATCACAGTATTTTACGTCACATGAGTACTAGGCTCTGGATGATGTAATGAAAAGTGTTTGGAATCAACATAATGCTGGTTATTGACATGGACTAGCTCCCAGACTACAAAAATGTAAAATATATAAAGAAACTATTTTACTACAAATGTATTGTTTATTTCATACAGAGGAAATAAGCAGTACTCTGGTAAAAGGATGTTTAATGCATCTCCACAGTGCATTATACCAAGCAAATTATCACATAATTATGAATCCATTAAATCTAGTCTGTCCAACAACTGAATCATGAAGTAAACTGGTCCTTTGAGCTGCAGAAAATTGAACCATAACAAGAAGTTTCAACTGAGGTCAACCTGCGTTGACTGCGCAAGCTAACTTGGGTTGATACATTTTGCAAATGCATTAAACCCCTTTCACAGAGCATGGCTTAAATAAAATGCACTAGTCTACACATCTTTACTTTTTAATGATGCATGCAGCAAATGGGGTATTTATGAGCAATGGAGAAACTATAAACAGGTGCAATTTTCCTATGTTCAAAAAGTGTTTTACAAACAATCATCAATTAAAATAAATCTTGATTTGTCTATGTTCTTTCCAGTAGATAACCTTAACAATTCTGGAGCCAAGGGAAGTTTCAAATGCTTTTAACTTTTACCACGCAATCCCAAGTTTCAACGACCCTGAAGGAGAAGGTTTTTGAAAACATTGTGAAAAAAGGAAAAAATGTTGGTAACCAGCATTTTCTCCTTTTCCAAAAATGCTTTCTACCCTTTCAAAGACAAATTTCATAATTTGTGCAATACTTAATTTGTAAATGCTTTCAATTTGAACCAGTCTTAAATTTTGTTGTCTGGTAAAGAGTTAAGTTGCCATTAACTCTACCACATGACAAAATTTTAGAATTGTCTAAAATTGAAAGTATTTGCTGACCACAAATTCAGTTTAGCATCAAAGAATGACTTCTGTCTTTGAAATGGTAGAAAACATTGTGGAAAGTGGAGAAAATGCTGGTATCAGCATTTTCTGTTTTTCCAATAATTTTTTCCAAAGGCCTGTTTTTTCTGGGTCATCATAACATGGGATTGTTCGGTAAAGGGTTAACATAAATCGGGAAGCACAGAATGTGCAGTCTGATCCTGTATCTACACTACATACTTACGGAGATACTTTTTTTTAAAGAATTACCATGAAATTAGAGCACTGAGATCCTCTCTACTGGCAGAAGATATCAGTTTTACTACATCAGCATTCTAAGGGTTAAGTCAGAGGAATCCAAACATTGCATTTTTATACGCCCGTCGAAGACGGGACGTATTATGGGATCACCCGTGGCGGGCGGGCGGGCGGGCGGCGTCCAGTTCTTTGTCCGGAGCATATCTCCAAAACTATACTACCTACGGTTATGAAATTTCATGAGTGGATAGATCTCATCAAGGGGGAGTGCAGTGCACAGGAATCATAACTCTTGCTTCCTTAATTTTTGAGTTATTGCCCTTTGTTGTTTTTCATACTTGAATTTTGTCCGGTGAATATCTCCAATACTATACTACCTAGGGTTATGAAATTTCATGAGTGGATAGATCTCATCAAGGGGGAGTGCAGTGCACAGAAATCATAACTCTTGCTTCCTTAATTTTTGAGTTATTGCCCTTTGTTGTTTTTCATACTTGAATTTTGTCCGGTGAATATCTCCAATACTATACTACCTAGGGTTATGAAATTTCATGAGTGGATAGATCTCATCAAGGGGGAGTGCAGTGCACAGGAATCATAACTCTTGCTTCCTTAATTTTTGAGTTATTGCCCTTTGTTGTTTTTCATACTTGAATTTTGTCCGGTGAATATCTCCAATACTATACTACCTAGGGTTATGAAATTTCATGAGTGGATAGATCTCATCAAGGGGGAGTGCAGTGCACAGGAATCATAACTCTTGCTTCCTTAATTTTTGAGTTATTGCCCTTTGTTGTTTTTCATACTTGAATTTTGTCCGGTGAATATCTCCAATACTATACTACCTAGGGTTATGAAATTTCATGAGTGGATAGATCTCATCAAGGGGGAGTGCAGTGCACAGGAATCATAACTCTTGCTTCCTTAATTTTTGAGTTATTGCCCTTTGTTGTTTTTCATACTTGAATTTTGTCCGGTGAATATCTCCAATACTATACTACCTCGGGTTATGAAATTTCATGAGTGGATAGATCTCATTAAGGGGGAGTGCAGTGCACAGGAATCATAACTCTTGCTGCCTTAATTTCTGAGTTATTGCCCTTTGTTGTTTTTCATACTTGAATTTTGTCCGGTGAATATCTCCAATACTATACTACCTAGGGTTATGAAATTTCATGAGTGGATAGATCTCATCAAGGGGGAGTGCAGTGCACAGGAATCATAACTCTTGCTTCCTTAATTTCTGAGTTATTGCCCTTTGTTGTCTTTCATACTTGAATTTTGTCCGGTGAATATCTCCAATACTATACTACCTAGGGTTATGAAATTTCATGAGTGGATAGATCTCATCAAGGGGGAGTGCAGTGCACAGGAATCATAACTCTTGCTTCCTTAATTTCTGAGTTATTGCCCTTTGTTGTCTTTCATACTTGAATTTTGTCCGGTGAATATCTCCAATACTATACTACCTAGGGTTATGAAATTTCATGAGTGGATAGATCTCATCAAGGGGGAGTGCAGTGCACAGGAATCATAACTCTTGCTTCCTTAATTTTTGAGTTATTGCCCTTTGTTGTTTTTCATACTTGAATTTTGTCCGGTGAATATCTCCAATACTATACTACCTAGGGTTATGAAATTTCATGAGTGGATAGATCTCATCAAGGGGGAGTGCAGTGCACAGGAATCATACCTCTTGCTTCCTTAATTTTTGAGTTATTGCCCTTTGTTGTTTTTCATACTTGAATTTTGTCCGGAGCATATCTCCAAAACTATACTACCTACGGTTATGAAATTTCATGCATGGATAGATCTCATCAAGGGGGAGTGCAGTGCACAGGAATCATAACTCTTGCTTCCCTAATTTTTCAGTTATTGCCCTTTCTTGTTTTTCATACTTGAATTTTGTCCGGTGAATATCTCCAATACTATACTACCTACGGTTATGAAATTTCATGTCTGCATACATCTCATTAAGGGGGAGTGCAGTGCACAGGAATCATAACTCTTGCTTCCTCAATTTTTCAGTTATTGCCCTTTCTTCTTTTTCATACTTGCATTTTCTCCGGTGAATATCTCCAAAACTATACTACCTAGGGTTATGAAATTTCATGCCTGCATACATCTCATTAAGGGGGAGTGCAGTGCACAGGAATCATAACTCTTCCTTCCTTAATTTTTGACTTATTTTCATACTTGAATTTTGTCTCGAGCATATCTCCAAAACTATACTACCTATGGCTATGAAATTTCATGCGTAGATAGATCTCATCAACTGGGAGTGCAGTGCACATGAACCATAACTCTTGCTTAATTTTTGACTTATTGCTCTTTCTTTATTTTGAAACTTTAATTTTGTCCAGTGCATATCTTCAGAACTATACTAGCTAAGGATATGAAATTTCATGCGTGGATACATTCCATCAACGGAAAGTGCTGTGCATATAAATTTCAACTCTTGCTTGCTTAATTTTTCAGTTATTGCCCTTTCTTGTTTTTTTTTTCGAACTTGAATTTTGTATGATGCATATCTCTCAAACTATACTACCTCGGGTTATGAAATTTTAGGGCTGGATACATCTCATCAAGGGGTAGTGCAGTGCACATGAAATATAAATTGCTTATTTTTTATGCACCAGCATTTTCTCCTTTTCCCACAATGTTTTCTACCCTTTCCAAACCAAATTTCAATTTTTGAGTTACATTTAGTTTGTAAACTGCAAATGATTTCAATTTGGACTAGTCCAAACTTTTGCTGTGTGGTAAAGAGTTAATAGTAATACAATAATAAACAAGAGTTCCGTCAACACAAATACACTGCCATTATCTTCAATCAACAGTAAAAAAAATATTCTGCACTACTATTTTTCTATACCTCCCCTTTATCATTATTATGCCCCAACTTTACAACTTGGGGTAAGACGGGCGTATCTTGCGACAATTTGCCGCTCTTGTTGGAGAAATAGATTCATAAAGTTAAGAGTTGAATTATGTGCATGTGCACCACTCTACATCATGAAATAATTTTTCTTACAATAGGATAAAAGGGTGAAATGAATAACTTGATGTCTGAAACATGAGCCATGCTCTGGCAAAAGGGGGCTTAATTCACCTCCATGATCCATGATACCAAGGAAGTTATCACCTAATTATGGATCCATAAAATCCATTTTGTGTAACGACCGACTGAATCATGAGGTAGACTGGTCCTTTGACAAGCAGAAAACTTACCAAAAGCAAGAAGTTTGGCCCAGGTCAGCCTGCGCGGACTGCACAGGTTGACCTCTGTTGATACTTTTTGCAGATGCATTAAGCCCCCTTTTTACAGAGCATGGTTCATATATTTGGCTTTCTGGAGGTATTTACAAAGTTACAGTTCAAGTGACACAGTAATACATGAGGCTAATCTTTGAAAAACCAGCATGAGCATTTCAAGAAAGTGTTCTTTATGACAGTGGTATAAAACTAAGTTTTATTTACATTGTAGATTTTGAATGGTGACAGCTGAGATACAAATGGATAAAAGAGAAGTTTGTTTAAAAATATACAACACAAAATGGTGTTGGAAGATCAAAATGACAGCCTCATTCTATTGTGTTTTTCTTGTCTTTGGTAAGAATATACAAGCTTTTTCTCCTGTTTTCATAAGCTATCGCCTTTGGGATATGAAAACCTGTATTTGTGTGTTCATGGATTAAAATAAACAAGCATTCTGATAGTATTGCATAGCAATACACAGTCCCCTACCGGCTGTATGTATCGCTGGCATGTCAGTGAAATTTTTAAAGTCCAAGGCCCGTAAATGCGTGAAAAAGCGGTGGAGCGGGATGAAACTTGAACTTGATGTGTAAGTCATGGTTGTTGATGTACACACCAAAAATCAGCTTTGTATGTAGCAGCGTTTAGAAAAAAAGTGCGGAAAAATGTTTTCTCAGTGAAATTTTGTAAGTCCAAGGCCTGTAAATGCGTCAAAAAGCGGTGGAGCAGGACGAAACTCGAACTTGATGTGTAAGTCATGGTGGTTGATGTACACACCAAAAATCAGCTCTATATGTAGCAGAGTTAGAAAAAAAGTGCGGAAAAATGTTTTATCAGTGAAATTTTGTAAGTCCAAGGCCCGTAAATGTGTGAAAAAGCACTGGAGCGGGACGAAACTCAAACTTGATCTGTAAGTAATGGTGGTTGACTTACACAGCTAAAGTCAGATGAATATCTACCAGCATTTAGAAAAAAAAAGTCCTGAAAACTGATTTATCAGTGAAATTTTGTAAGTCCAAGGCCCGTAAATTCGTGAAAAACCAGTGGACCAGAACGAAAGTTGAACTTGATCTGTAAGTCATGGTGGTTGAGTTACACAGCAAATCTGAGATCAATACCTACCAGCGTTTAGGAAAAAAGTCTGGAAAACTGATTTATCAGTGAAATTTTACAAGTCCAAGGCCCGTAAATCCGTGAAAAACCAGTGGACTGGAATGAAAGTCGAAATTGATCTGTAAGTCATAGTGGTTAAGTTACACAGAAAATGTGAGATCAATACCTACCAGCGTTTAGGAAAAAAGTCTGGAAAACTGATTTATCAGTGAAATTTTGTAAGTCCAAGGCCCGTAAATCCGTGAAAAACCAGTGGACCAGAACGAAAGTCGAACTTGATCTGTAAGTGATAGTGGGTGACTTACACACTAAAACTGGGCTCAATATGTACCAGCGTTTAGGAAAAAAGTCCGGAAAACTGATTTATCAGTGAAATTTTGTAACTCCAAGGCCCGTAAATCCGTGAAAAACCAGTGGACCGGAACGAAAGTCAAACTTGATCTGTAAGTGATGGTGGGTGACTTACACACCAAAACTCAGCTTAATCACAATTATTTCGTTGTCTGCAAATACTGTCAACCTGGACCAGTCTAAAATTTTATCATTTGGTAAAGAGTTAAGGGGTGGAATGTTTTCCCTTCGTGTCACTTGGATCAGGATGTCTATACCAACCATGTGTTAATCTCAACAATTTCTGTGGTTTTGCAGCTAAAACTTAAAGTCTCTTTTTTCCTCCTCAAATCTACTAATGGACTCTGTTTCCGACCTAAGTTGAATTCACTAATTAACTCTTTACCACACAATACCGAGTTTTAACGACCCTGAGAAAGAGGCCTTTTGAAAACATTGTGGGAAAAGCATAAATGCTGGTTACCAGCATTTTTTCCTTTTCCCACAATGTTTTCTACCCTTCCCAAAAAAAGTTTGAATTTTTCGTTCGCATTTAATTTGTTGTCTGCAAACGCTTTCAATTTGGACCGATCTAAAAATGTCGTCGTGTGGTAAAGAGTTAAGACACATTCCATTAACATTATCAGGCTGAGGCAACATTCTCACACCCTGAGTTGACACCATGTCTCAGCAATATAATGCACTTAAGTCTCTTAACTATTTGATGTCTGTATATTTTGCTGAGTTCAGTCTGGAAAAATGCAAAAGCTCAGGATTTGAGAAGGTTAGTTATGCCTGTAAATGTTAGTGAAATAATCAAATCAACTTTAGTCGAAAAATATGTCTATTAACAAGTTTGAGAAAAATCAGTGAAACTGGGCCCTGTTTCATACAGAAAGCAATGCTTTTTTCTTATCAAAAAACTATAGATACAATGGAATTATGCCTGACAATTTAATACAGCTATTTAGTACTTGATTGATGTCATTCCTTACAAACAGAAATTGTGTCTACCGAGCCATCAGTCACAAAAAAGGTAAAGGTTTGAACATTGGCTAGTGTTACTCTATACAGTTTTTCAAAAAATCAACCCCGCCAAGTATGAAATTAATTATCTCACCCTACTGGCAACGAAGCAACCACACCTCTCTCAATGTCAAGGCCAGACATCAGAACATAAACCCCTTTACCCTCGTCTCCTAGCACCTGACTTGCTTTAATAGCAAGAGAATTAAAGGTAATTGTACAGAAACAGGTTTACTACATGTATCATAAAACAACCCATGACATCATGTTTATCTATTAAGAATTCTTTGTAAATTTATCTTGTATTCTGATTAAACCCTTTTCCAAACAATCCTGAGTTTTAACGATCCCGAAGAAGAGGCCTTCTGAAAACATTGTGGGAAAAGGAGAAAATGCTTGTAATTAGCATTTCCTTCTTCTCCCTCTATGTATTCTACCCTATCAAAGACAAAATCATTATTCATCACCTGAATCTAATTAATTTTGTCTTCTGCAAAACTTTAAAGTTGGTCGAGTCCAAATTTTGTACTTTGATAAAGAGTTAAAAGGTAAAAGAAAATTAAGTCTATTGTGGATTTTATGTAATGGCAGGGAAAGACAGATAAAATGAAGTCAAGAGAGAGAGTACAGGAAAACAAGAAGCTCCTTCTTTGCTCACCTTTGATCAGTCTTATTTATAACTGTTATTTTTCATTCAAAAGCGATAAAATACTACAAAGAAATAGGTGCTATCAGGCAACAACTTAGCTTCTTAGATAAAACAACTAAACAAAGTCGTCTAAACAAGATTTTCATTTACGAGGGACACTTTTTAAGTTCGTAGAGTAAGCCTATAACTTTTTAACGTGATTATGAAGTTGCACGATTTTTTACACAGAACTTGCGTAATCATTCCTCTCTCGAACGGTGTCACGGCAGGGATGTAAAAATTTTTCTTTTTCTACTCGTCCTGTAGGACGAGTGGGTAGAAAAAGTTACTCGTCCTTATGGTATTATCACTTGTCCCAACTTTCGGACTTGAATGACCATTTCTTCTGCATTATTGCTATAATTATGCCAAATTGTTTGGTGTATTAGATTGATTGCTGCATGAAACTTGAATAAAGTTATATATAAGATAATGATCAATTACATTTGATCAATGTTTTGCTTGAAGTAAGTCTTATTATTACCACTTTAATCACATCAAAACCTAACTAGTTGAGTTCGGTGCTTGGAACTACAACCCAAAAATTCAGTCATTTCAGACAAAAGACTAAAAGTAACTGAAATACATGTATACCTAATCTTGTTCATGTACAAATCAATTGGCCATTGAATTAAAATCAACAAATAAACTGAACTAAATGAATGAACTCCGACATGTTTATTTATTCCGATTCATATCCTGATATCCATCACTTGAACTGCCAAATAAAAAAACTCTGAATAGAACTGTTATGATGCAAGATTATTAATCCTGATCCGAGTTGGTGTCCGACATAGCTACATTTGCTGCCCTGGGCCTTGGGCCTTTAAAACTGGCTCTGGGACCAGAAAGCCTATGGCCATGTATGTGGCGATTTCCACTCTCTAACCATTCTCTTAAACCTTCAGCAGAATTAAAGTGTTCAAATTCAGGGCCATCAATTTTAATTCTCATTAAAGAACCTAGAGTATCTTGCTTCATAAGAGTTCGATTCTAAGTTTTGAGACCATTCATCAAACTAAAGCCCCTTTCACACTCTGCTGTTGTAGGTGACAATGTTAACATAATATTGATTAAGGGAAGCAAGCAGCTAATATGATCTGTGGAATTATTAGGGGACAAAATACTTTCATATGCTTCCAATAATGTCCTGTCAGTATTTCTTGCTATAAAAAGTTTGAGATCAAGCCATTGATCAAGAGCATTTTCTCGTTCCTCTTCACTCAAAAGGGGCGAGAAAGTCTGTATCAATCGCTCAATCTCTTCATCCCCATATGACTTGAACGATGGACTATCTTTATCTGGCCAACAGTGAAAATCAAATATGTTAAAAAGAGAGTGGGGCTCTCCACCAATATGCTTAATAAACCTTTCCTCCAAGAAAAAGATGGAATCATTCAGGAGATTGTCAATATCAGAGTTAATTATGTCCATAACATCTTCCTGCCTGACATTCCTTCTACCCGTGTCCCCAACACCAGTTACAATCTCAACACCTTTGAAAATACCATCCTCACTTTCTCTAATAAAATCTCTCAAATTTCTACCTCTTCGGATTTTCATTCTTGAAAAATTTTCCTTCAAATCACCTATTCTTTTACCAACTTCGGATATCAAAGATTTTTTATCCTGAAAAAGCTCAGAAACATTCCTTACGAGATTAGTCCAATCTAACATGAAGTGTAAAAAACATAAGAACTTTTTTGTTTTCAGCTCATGGAGATAGCCCCTGGCCTTTGCAGCATCTTCACTATTACTTGTTCCAATTTCTCCTAAATGAATGCAAGAGACTTCATAATTTTCTAGTAAAGACTTTAAAGCTCTATTCTGACTGGCCACCCATCTCACTTGCTGCACTCCACCATAATGTTTTAACTCTTTATCTAAATTTGAAGCAATTTCATACAGCTCTCTGCGTTTCTTTGGAGAATAATAATAAAATCTGAATATTCCTTTTATAGTTTCTTCAAATTTATCCAAGTAAGGACACCCTTTCTTAGAATCACAAACAGCAAGTTCCAGGTTGTGTGCAATACAATGTACAACTGTCATATATTGGTCACAATTCTGATCTAACTCTTCATTCAGCTTATCTTTGATTAATTTTACTGCACCTCCTTTTTTGCCGATATTGACTGAAGCACCATCTGTATTTATGCCTATTAATTTTCTGGCAAGGATGTCACATGGTAAGTCAACTGTCTCTAAAGCTTTAAAAACACCATCCTTAACCCCTTGAGCATGTCCGTGAGTCAAATCGACAATATCTGCTAGCCTTGTTTGGACCTTTCCATCTTCCCCTGTGAATCTCACATAAACAATTTCTTGTTCTAATATGCTTTTATCAGTTGAACCATCACTTAAAATGCTTAAAAATCTCGCATTTCTGATAAATTCACAGCTTTCTTTCCGTAATACTTCTCCAATACTGGAAATAAAAACTTTACAAGACTGCCTATTGAGATAGTTTGTTCCCATGTTAAGCCCATTTTTCTCTTGCAACGCACATAATCTCGGAAATTTTGTAAACATTTCTCCTTCACAGGCAATATAATAGGCTGTGTTCATCAGCTTTTCATATATTTCGTGATTTTTCTGATCAACTTTTTTTGACTGATTTTGCTAAAGAAGAGGTTGAGGGGGTTTCAATGACTTTTTGGTGGTCTACACATTTTCTATGTTTAAAACTTTTATCGTGGAATTTTAATGCTTCTTTTCTGAAATTTGACAAAATGCCAATATATAAGGAAGACTTTGTGTCGGCCAGGTTAGGATATTTTCTACAAACTTTACAGAACAACTTCTGATCGTCTTTTTCGGCCCATGGAAATTCATCAAACCAAGCTTCCTGCAAACTACGCTTTCTGCGCTTAGACTCGTACTCTTGCTGTGAATCCTTTCTCTTTTTTTCTTTCTGCAAAACACGCTCTGATTCTTTCTTCTCGTCATCTCCACCCCCGAGTTTTTTACCAAATAATGATGGTATGTCGCGTTGCGACATTTTACAGACGAAAATTGACGTTGGTCACAAACGGTGTCGATATAAACAAAGCAGACGGTATTTAATACTTATTTTTTTCGCTGGCTTGACTGGTAAACCCGTCCCGCTCTAACAATATGTAGCATAGAACTAGTCACTGACACCGTCAATAGAAAACCCGTCAAGCACTTTACTGACGCGCGTGCGTAATATACATAAACATCCTGTATCATGATAGAAGAGACGCTCTGAAATTTCAGGTTCTACTTTCATTTTGTGTTTGCCGTGAAATAACATTTATTTTGAATTTTACTCGGCCAATTGAGAATTTATTAGTTTTAAAACGTACCCGTCCGACAGGACGAGCTTGGCATTTCTTCTACTTGCCCGAAGCCAAATGTTACTCGTCAATACGAGCGGACGAGTGGAATTTTACATCCCTGCACGGTATGCGGTGCACGAGGTCCACGTGCGCGCTGCGCTGGGTATTTTCAACACGTGGTTTTATACACTATAGTAAAATATAGCGTTCAGTATGGATGGAAAAATCTCTGAACAGAGGGTATATTGTAAGATTCGAGCACAGCTCGGGTTTCCGCCAACAGAAATTCATGCTGATTTGCAAAAAGTTTATGGGAATGGTGCTTTAAAATATGCTACAGTTTGTAGGTGGGTACGTCGTTTTAATGATGGTCGGGAGTCAATTGAAAATGACCCTCGGGTGGGTAGGCCGGTTTCCGTTTTGACGGAAAAGAACGTTGCTACTGTGAAAATGTTAATTGAGGAAGACGCACGTTATACCATGCAAGAGATAGAAGAATTAAGTGGCATTCATTCGTCAAGTGTTTTGAAGATCTTACGTGAACGACTTGGGCTACGTAAGATCTGCGCGTGCTGGGTGCCCCATTTGCTCACTGACGAGCAGAAACAAAGTCGGGTTAGACTTGCATTGCAAGTTATAGAAAAATATGATAAATGTGACCCACGTCGTTTGGAAGAGATAGTTACAGGTGATGAAACCTGGATCTATCATTTTCAACCCGATTCTACGGCTAAAAATAAGGTTTGGGTTTCATCTGAGGGCGACGGACCTGTCACTGCGCGCCGTTGTAAAACATCAAATCGCATGTTGTATGCGATATTCTTTGATTCGAAAGGTCCAGTCCTTCAAATTCCAGTCCCGAAAGGTAGTTCTGTCACTGGAAAGTTTTACAGAGAAAGTGTTCTTACTCAACTTGTTGATTTCTATCAGAAACGCAGACCGCGCACCAGTGTCCGCGGCATCAAATTAATCCATGATAACGCACCGGCCCATAAATCCGCTACGGTATAGGAATATCTGAAAGAATCTGGGCTCGATGTCTTAGATCATCCCCAATACAGCCCTGACCTGTCCCCCTGTGACTTTTGGTTGTTCCCAAGACTAAAGGAAATGCTGGCAGGGCACCGTTTTGAATCCCGTTGTGGTATAGGCAGTGCGGTCTACCAGTGTCTGCAACATATACCTAAAGAGGACTACCGGGCGGCATTCCGGAAATGGGTAGATCGGTGTAAAATGTGTGTGGAGGCAGACGGGGCATATTTCGAAGGTCTTAGATAAATAAAATTTTGATATTTCAAGCTGTTTTAAAAAGACCGCCCTACTCTACGAACTTAAAAAGTGTCCCTCGTATTCAACCTGGTGGTGACCCTACATGGCGCATGACCTAGATATCATACCAGGAAAACATCAATGTTTCATGGAGATTGGATGCAAACAGTGACCTATTGAGTCTGAACATGCCAGCTGTTTACCACACAGGATAAAAATGCTGAACAAGAAGTGATTGCAAAAGCTCACCTTCGCCATTTTTTTGCTCAGATGGTTTATATAGAGGGACAAAGAATTTCGTTTTTTAAAACGATGTACAGTACCTGTAATCATGGCATTTTTATATTTTCTTTATCTTCCATCATCACCGATGTTTAGAAGAGAATAAGACAGGTATTACATGAGAAGACAGTTTTAAATCCAGATCAACAGAGAGAAACAAACTTCAAAATACCTGGTACTTTACAGTCAGAGAAATATAATTCAGCAGTATTGGACCCTCTCATGCCATGTTTATCTAGCTTGATACCAGTACTGAAACCTTCCATTCCCTGGGGAAAGAAAATGAAACCATATTTAACCCTTTACTACACTCCCGAGTTTTAACGACCTTGAGGAAGAAGGCTTTTGAAAACATTGTGGGAAAAGGAGAAAATGCTGGTTACCAGCATTTTCTCCTTTTCCCACATTGTTTTCTACCCTTCCTGTAGAAAATTTCTATCTTTTTTTTTTTTTTTTTATTTAAGCTTTATTTACCATGTCAATGGGTACGTGGGGGTCGTGGTCATCCCCCACCATACCTTACATAAGATGTTAGTAAGCAGTGTTGGTTTCATTTTTAAACATATAACCATATTTACCAACATTTAAACATATTTACAATAACTTCATGAAAGAAAACATTTTCTTATAAAAAACATACAACAATATATATGAGACATGCTCCGGCAAAAATTTCTATTTTTGAGTCACTTTTATTTTGTTGTCTGCAAATGCTTACAATTTGGACTAGATTAAAACTTTGTTGTTTAATCCATTATACCGGTAGTACATATATGACTTTTTATACCCTTGCAGTCAAAAGTTTTGGAAAATGTTTGTTCCTCCTTTTACCATCAATATATTGCATCATTTTGGATTTGTTTCCCCTTCCTTTAACTGTTTTTCCTCTTGTGTAATTTATTGTACTGTAGTATTAATTGTTTGGTAGGTCTTGTGACCATGATTTGAAGTACTGCAATGGCATTAAAAATTAAATTTGTTAGGCATGTTTTTGACTGCAAAGGACCATTTTACAAATGACAAATTTTGGACTCTACCAAATTGAAAGCAGGTTGCACACAACAAATTAAATGTTTCTCAAATGATGATTTCCGTCTTTGATAGGGTGGAAACATTGTGTGAAAAGGAGAAAATGTTGGTTACCAGCATTTTCTCTTTTTTAAACAATTTTTTCAAAGGCATTCTCTTTCAGAGTCTTAAAACTTGGGATTTCCACAATGTTTTCCACCCTATCAAAGATGAATTGCATCATTTGAGTCACATTTAAACTGTCATTTGCAAACACGGTCAATTTGGACAAGTCTAAATTTTTGTAGTGTGGGAAAAAGATTTATGAAATCAAGAACATCATATTTTGTAGATTCTACCACATACTACTGCCAGTTCCATTAAGACTTAATGCAAGAGAAAGAAAGTACATATGAAGCCAATATCTACCAACCTTTTCAATAAGAAATGCCGTAATACCATGCTGAGGTTTCACACCAAAATCTGTTTTTGCATACACAACTAATGTATCAGCATCAGGTCCATTAGTGGTCCAGGCCTTGCTTCCATTTAACACATAATAATCTCCTAAAATGCAGTACAAAGTATTTAGAAAAGATTTAAGCACTGAGTTGCTTATTTACAAGAAAAAGCTGACCATGATGGTCCTATGTGGCTTAACACTTTACCACATGACAAAATTTTAGACTTGTCCACATTGAAAGCATTTGCAGACAACAAATTGAATATGGCTAAAATGATAGTAACGGTCTGTGAAAGTGTAGCAAATCTTGTGGGAAAAGAAGAAAATGCTGGTTACCAGCATTTTCTCCTTTTGCCACAAGGTTTATCAAAAGGCTACTTCCTCGGGGTCTTTAAAACTTCAAATTGTGTGCTAAAGAGTTAAGTGTGCACACAAGAACTGGAACTTTTCATATTGGTTGCATGGCCTTAACCCTTTACCAAACAAGCCCTAATTTTCACGTGTCTGCAGTACAAGTCTTTTGAAAACACTGTGGGAAAAGGAGAAATTGCCCATAACGAGCAATTTCTCCTTTTCCCACAGTGTTTTCTACCCTTTTTTGAGAACTTTCTGCCATTTTCATCAAATTTAAAATTGTTGTCTGCAACTGTTTGAATTTGGACCAGTCCAAAATTTGTTGTTTGGGAAAGGGTTAACCCTATACCACACAATCCCTACTTTTAACGACCCTGAGAGAGAAGGCTTTTGAAAACACTGTGGGAAAAGGAGAAAATGCCGGCAACCAGCATTTTCTCCTTTTCCCACAATGTTTTCTACCCTTCCCAAAGCAAATTTCAATTTTTGAGTCAGATTTATTTTGTCCTCTGCAAATACTTTCAATTTGGACAAGTCTAAGATTTTGTCATTTAGTAAAGGGTTAATTGATTTGAACAGTATTATTTCCTCTGGTCCAAATGAGTTTGCAAATAGAATTTAACTTCATTCAATTGGATGTTTATTAACTCTTTACCACATAATCCCGACTTTTAACAACCCTATGAATGAAGACATGTGAAAACATTTTGAGAAAAGGAGAAAATGCTGGTAACCAGCATTTTCTCCTTTTCCGACAACGTTTTCTGCCCTTCTCAAAACATTTGACTATGACAGGGTTACCAGCATTTTTTCCTATTCCCGCAATGTTTTCAAAAGCATTCTTCCTTAGGGCTGTTAAAGCTCAGGAATGTTTAGAAAATGGTTAACTTCTAGCATGCTACAGGCAACATAAGGTACCTTTGCAAACAATGTAGATCAAGATCAAAACAAATTTCAATTTTTCAGTCACAGTTATTTTGTCGTCTGCTAATGCTTTCAATTTGGACTTGTCTAAAATGTTGTCGTTTAGTAAAGAGTTAAGCGGTCCTTTATATTATTGTGGATAATGAATAGATGGACATACAGATACATAATGGATGGTAAGCAATCAGAAAAAAACTCATCTTGAGCACTTTGTGCTCAGGTAAGCTAAAACGGTTAAGTATAAACACTAAGCCCTTTCCCTAAGATTTATCTTTATAGTTAAAAATTACTGGCCAACAGGTGGACTCAACAAAAGAATGACAGACCAACCAATCAGGAAGTTTAAAAGTTCATACCACTTCCAATACTTGCTGATTTGATGAAATATCATTTAGCTTTTTCTGAGCCTTAAAGAAATGCTTTCTACCACACTGCAAACTGATCATTTCTATACAACAGCTGCTCACTGAAAACTGAATCTGGCAGGTGAGACAGTGTATTAAGATATAGACATACACATTAAAATGCATATTTAGATGTTTGTCTGCCTCAGAGCAAAGACATAATACTGTGTTCTGTACACAGTAAACTGAGCCTTTACCTCCCAAAATAGATTCGTAGAATATTACTTGAAAAATGTCCTTCACTGATCACAATAACAATGAATATGAATTAAAGTTGAATATAAGAATATAAGAAAACACAAAAGTATAAGAAAACAGTGTGAGAAAGAGAGAAATTGCTTGTTAGTAACAGTGCACTTTCTACTGTTATCATTATATTTTCAAAAGTACATATAGTAAGATGCAAGATGAAAAATAATCTGCATGAGATTTACAGGTAATTAGACTATTTTGCAGGGGTCACATACACCCTACCTTTTTTATCTGCCCTAAGTTTCATTGAGACAACATCTGATCCAGCGTTAGGTTCACTCATTGCCAGTGCACCGATATGTTCCCCTGAGACTAACTGTGACAAAAAATAAAAGAAGCATAACTTAAGTCTTTACCAATCAACAATTTTCTTGACCTGCCCAAACTGGAAAGCACTTGCAGTCAACAAAGAAGATGTGGCTCATATGATAGCATTTGACTATGACAGGGTTACCATCATTTTTTCCTATTCCCGCAATGTTTTCAAAAGCATTCTTCCTTAGGGCTGTTAAAGCTCAGGAATGTTTAGAAAATGGTTAACTTCTAGCAGGCTACAGGCAACATAAGGTACCTTTGCAAACAATGTAGATCAAGATCAGACTGCATAGTCTATTATGATCTACATTGTCAGATATTCCAGTCAAAAAGCCAAATCTGTATTATGATATATGTACTTATGTGAAGTGTCTTAAACTTTTACCACACAATACTGAC
This sequence comes from Tridacna gigas, assembly GCA_945859785.2. NCBI lineage: Eukaryota > Metazoa > Mollusca > Bivalvia > Cardiida > Cardiidae > Tridacna > Tridacna gigas. The sequence goes on from OX244030.2 coordinate 29,739,399, forward strand.
TTTTAACGACCCTAAGAAAGAGGCCTTTTGAAAACACTGTGGGAAAACGAAAAAATGCTGGTAACCAGCATTTTCTCATTGTCCCACAATGTTTTCTACCCTTCCCAAACCAAATTTCAATTTTTCAGTCTATTTTATTTTGTTGTCTGCAAATTGTTTCCAATTTGGACCAGTCTTGAATTTTGTCGTTTGGCAAAGAGTTAATCCTGTTCCAATCAGTCTCAAGTTTTAATTACCCTGAAGAATGCTTTTGAAAGTATTGTGGGAAAAGAAGACATTGCTTGTGACAGACAATATTCTTGAAAAGATCCTTGTAAAGCCAAGCCAGTTAGCGCATTAGGTAGTGTGCAGGACTTGAGACCAGGGGGTCTCTGGTTCCAATTCCCAACTCAGCAATCTTCTATCCGAGGATTGATTAAAGTGATTGCAACAGGATGCATTCCTCTCTCACCTTTGATCACTATTTCATTCAGGATTATGTGTAAAAGCAGCCAGTGGCTTGGGAAGAATATTGTGAGAATAATGGTAAAAGAATGTCTAGGAAAGCATGGATAGGTGCACTGGCCACTGCGTCATAACTGAATTATTGCATGAAATTTACGCACTCCTGTGTCAACCATTTTTCGGGCCTCTGGGAATGTTAACAACCTAAAAAACGTGAATTAACCCTATAATGATGTTGAAAACAGCATTTAACAAAATACAAACAAATGAACAAACATCCTTGTAAAAAATGTGTATTCAAAATATTTATACATTTCAATGCTTTGTGACAAAAGGAGAAATTGCTTCTTTTTTGTTTTCAAATATGGTCTTCTGAAGCATGAAAAAAGTTTTCTGCAGGAGGAAATGTTTTGACCCTTACCCTGTCAAATTTGAAGTGCTGACAATAACCAAACCGAATTTTGCTACATTATTTGACATTGAGTGGGGGTTTACATGACTGAGACAACTGAAAGAGCAGCAGAGAATGTAAAGCAAGATTAGATGGCACATACATACAGGCTGATCTTGCTTTACACTATCCACAAAATACCCCTATGGTAGCAAACAGCAGGATAAGAGTTAAAATTGTGAAAAGTAATACAATGTAGTTGCAGACAGCACAAGATAAAATGCATATTATGTCTTTACTAGGCAAAAATCCATCAAATCACAAAATGAATATACCTTTGGTAAGTATTTCTCTTTTTGTTCTTGGTTGCCATTACGAACTATCTGGTTCAAACAGAGATTGGAGTGAGCACCATAACTAAGAGCTATACTAGCTGAGGCTCTAGAAATTTCTTCCATAACAATGCAATGTTCAAGATATCCCATTCCAGTACCTCCATATTCCACTGTAACCAATAAATGGGCAAAAAAAATGAGCCATGCAATGGCAACAGGGGGTTTCATGCATATCTGTGATGCATAATACCAAGGAAATCATCATATAACTATAGACCCATAAAATCCAGTCTATCTAACAACCAAATGAATTGAGGTGGTCCTTTGACATGCAGAAAATTGACCAATATCAGAAAGTTTTGACCCAAGTCAGCCTGCATGGACTGCACAAGCTGACCTGGGTTGATACTTTTTTAAGACCCATTAAAACCCCTTTTCAAAGATTACAGCTAAATCATGTTTGACATGATTTACATCTGTATAGTTGTAGGTATCTTATTATCTTACACTATGCCATGCCAGGTTATAAAATTTTACACTTCTCAATTTGAAATCACTTGCAGATGACAACTTGAATGTGGCTCAAATGATCACACTTGTCATTGGGGGGAAAAAAAAAAAGAAAATTTCTGATAAGGTGGCTACCATTTTCTCCTTTTCCCTTATCTGTACGACTTGATCTTAAATTCTGTAAAATTTTGGGATTACTGGTAAAGAGTTAAACAACCAATGTCAGGTACTTTTGAAGAAAGTGCAGATTAACTCTTTACCAAACAACAAAATTTTAGACTGGTCCAAATTAAAAACATTTGCATACGACGAATTAAATGTTGCTCATATAATGGAATTTGTCCCTAAAAGTGTAGACACATTGTGGCAAAAGGAGAAAATGCTGCTACCAGCATTTTCCCCTTTTCCCACAGTATTTTTGAAAGTTTTGTTCTTCAGGGTTGTTAAAACTTGGGATTGTGTGGTAAAGAGTTAAAACATGCAGTCTAATTTTGGATCTATTTGTTTGTATTGGAATTTAATGCTGTTTTAACAGTTTTGGTCAAATCATGGGGGCCATTGCACCTACCCATGTACTTCTTGGCTTTCTCACACACATACTGACACAACTTTCTTTCCAAGCCACTGACAACTTTTCTCAAATGCATCAGAGCTGAAAGGGGAAAAAATCGCCGGAAAGAAAGTTTGCCACAACCGGGTATTGAACCCACAACCACAAGGTCACAAGTCAGATACAGTCACCACTGAGCTTCCCTGTCCTGCTTAATAGTGGATCTATACTGTCTGAAAAGTTTGGCAAGTACAGTATAATAGAAAAGAAAACAATCTATATACAATGTGTACAAGTGTATCTCACCTGGGGCTGTTATTCCATGTAATCCTAAATCACCACACTTTTTCCAAAAGTCCTGAAATAACAGAGTAAGGAGATATTAACTTATTTCTTTTCTGGAACCAAAAAAGAAGTAAAACATACGCTACTTCAAAATTTGGCATATAAGCCGAAGGAAAAATAAACTCAGTTCAATATAGGATAACTGAAAAATAATGAAATATATGAGCCAACAAATTACACTGTGTATTTAACTCTTTACCACACGACAAAAAAGTAGACTAGCCCAAATTGAAAGCATTTGCAGACGACATTTTCAATGTAGCTCAAAACATAACATTTGTCTCTTAAAGGGTAGAAAACATTGTGGGAAAAGAAGAAAATGCTGGTTACCAGCATTTTCTTCTTTTCCCACAATGTTTTCAAAGGGCTTCTTTCTCGGGTTGTCAAAAGTCGCGATTGTTTATACATGTATAGAGCATATAAAGCAATGGACAGTCAATCACCTTGACTTAAAATGACATGCCTTACAAAAGATACTATATCCTCTTTGAGCTACATATAGAAGCAATTTCTGTGGGGAGAAAAAAGTTTTGTGGCCAGACTGGACTTTGGATGAGGGTACGTTTCCATATGCAAATACCCTAAAGATTCAGGAACCTACAACCTACAAGATTGCCAAGCCCCATAGCTCAGTTGGTAGCGTACAGGACTTGAGAACAGGAGGTTGCTGGTTCTATCCCTGGCTTGGCCAATTTCTTTCTGAGGATTGATGATAGCCATTGCGACAGGATTCATTCCTCTCTCACTGCTGACCATTGTTTCGACAATGTTATGTGGGAAAGCAGCCAGTGGCTTGGAAAGAATATTGTGCGGAGTACTGGTAAAAAGAAACTCCAGGAAAGCATGGATAGGTGCATTGGCCGCCTCACACATTGTTGGAAAAGGAAAAAATGCTAGTTACCAGCATTTTTTCCCTTTGCCTCAATGTTTTAAAAAGCTGTCTTTTTCAAGCTGTTAAAACACAAAATTGTGTGGTAAAGGGTTAAAAAGTGAGTAGCTGTTAGATGAAAAATGTATCCTGCATGAGGTAAAGATTAAAAATTTATTCTTTATCCGACGACAAAATGAGCCATAAATGAGCCCAGCTGTATGAAAACGGGGCTTGGTATGTTTGCAAAAAGTATGGACCAGGTCAGCCTGCAGGTCAACCTGCACAGTCCAAGCAGGCTGACCTGGGCCCCAATTTTTGCATTTAGAAAATTTTCAAAGGCCCAGTTTACCTCATGATTCAGTAGGTTGCTATGCCAAACAGATTATAGAGATCTATACATCTATATGGATCTATACTGTGATGACTTGCTTGGTATCATGCATCAGAGATATATATTAAGCCCCCTTTTCACAGCAAATAGCTCAAATGTATCTACTCAGAAAACTACTTACTCTCAGTTGTGGAAATGAGTTTGTTTTATCTATTTCTTGTGCATATGGTGCCAGCTCCTTCTGTGAAAACTGGAAAACTGTCTCCCTCAACTATTAAGTTAAACAAAAAACAATGTTTTGTATTCAACCCTTTACTACACGAAAAAATTTTAGAAAAGTCCAAACCCAAAGCATATGCAGACACCAAATTAAAATTGGCTAAAACTGTGGAAGTTGTCTTTGATAGGATAGAAAACATTGTGGGAAAAGGAGAAAATGGTGGTTACCAGCACTTTCACTTTTTCCAACGTGAGTTTCAAAAGTCTTCCATTTCAAGGTCGTTAAAAGTCGGCAACAATTTTCTAGACTCTTCCAACCTGAAAGCTTCTACAGACGACAAATTCTATAGTATTACAAATGAGCTGAAGTACTTTGATTGGGTTGAAAACCTTTTGAGAAAAAGAGAAAATGCTGGTTGCGAGCATTTTCTCCTTTTCCCAAAATGTTTGCAACAGCTTTTTGTTTTCCCCCAAGGTCATTCAAACTCGGAATGGTGAAGGCTTAAAATGCATTTTGTCATCCTATCACATGTTCCAGGTAATTTTAGATTCACGGCCAGAATTTCTAAGGGCTTGTAAGCATGTCAATAATCAATAACAAACATCAATTCATTCTATGTTGGATTGTATTCAAGTGATTATGAAGACGTCACATCTGGTCCAATAAAAGTAGACATAGTTCTCAACTGCAAAACAGTCGACCTATCATTTAACCTTTTGCCAAGCTACTAAAATTTTAGTCCAGTCCAAATTCAAAGCGGTTGCAGACAACGAAATAAATGTGACTAAAAAACTGAACTGGTTTTTGAAAAGGAAGAAAACATTGTGGAAACAGGAGAAAGTGCTGGTTACCAGCATTTTCTCCTTTTCCCACAGTGTTTTCAAATGCAGTCTTTGTCAAGGTCGTTAAAACTCAGGATTGTGTGGTAAAGGATTAAACATCAACATTGTACCGTTTCATCAATTTTAACATAACCTTCCACTTTATTCAAGCTTGCAAAGTAAATATATCTATCAACATTTTGAGCATTTTGCTGTAAGTTGTGATTTGAGGCAAAAGAAGCCCTTTACAAAACACGGAATCAAAAACAAAGTGTAAACTGCCCCACACAAGATAATATCTTATCCTATGTATGGGCATGTTGGACTATGCTTTAATTCCCAGTTTTTAGAAATGAGGGAAAAGGACTAAATTCTTTTTTTCCTGTATTGTAACATGTCCTACTCTTTCAATGACATCTGGCATCATTTTGATTATGTTTTATTTGTTGTTTGCAAATGCCTTCAATATGGTAAAGTCTGCAATTTTGTCTTCTGATAAAGACTTCACCACTGCACCATGAAGGTCCCCTTATCAAAAGTGGTGATGCGGTAATGAGTAAAAGCCAATTCTTTCATCAAGTTCTTAAGTGATTGGTTAGTCCTTTTGCTTAAAGCAGTGTAAATTAGGTAAAATTGTCTCTTTTTGATTAAACTTTAATCAAATAATTCCAAGTTTTAACAACCCAAAGAAAGAAGCCTTTAGAAAAATTGTGGGAAAAGGAGAAAATGCTGGTAACCAGTATTTTCTCCTTTTCCCACAATGTTTTCTCTCCGAACTGGGACCCTAGCTCATCTGTATTAATTTTGACCTTGTCATCTAAGGATGCTCTGAATTTGGGAGGTTCTGAAATTTTTCATGTGGGAAAGGGTTAAAGCAATATAAAAAATGAGAAAAAAATTATAACATAAAATATCTTTACATGGGAATATCTTCTCTGAAACCAAGAGTAAGTTTGTATATTATCTGACCTTCACCCTTACTTGTAAGTCTAACACCTGCAATAGATGCTTTATATCTGGCTACTGCGAAGCACTGTAATGTCTTCTACCGGATAACAGCTTTGTATACGTAAGTGGTGTGATAACTTGTATCAGATAAACAAAATCCACTTGTTGTTGGAGACAGATAAATTCAGACTTTTGTGTGTATTATCTGGCAATGGTCAGTTGGATAATGCACTTGAGGAAATTTAACCATTTTGTCTATGTATGTTTTAGCTAAAAGCGTGTTGATTTTTCCGAGTCGTAGATTAAACATCCTCTTCACGTACAGGTCAGGACATTTAAAAAAATTGTCCCTTGTCACAAACTAAAGCTTTCTGTATCTGGTCAACTAGTCTGACAATCTTTTCGTAGATGTCCGTAGGTTTTGTCGAGGTTAATTCATAGCTGAACACTCTATATAAAAGGTCTTGTAATAATTTGAATATATTCAGGGAAATAAGTAATATTTCAGTAAATATTACATATAACCTTCCTTATTACATAAATCCCTCCACAAGACTGGAATACTAACCATCATGATTAAGACCATTTTATAGAAAATATATATGAGCCTACCTTCGGTCTGAAGGGTTGCTACTACATTGTTTTGTGATTGGGTCTCTGCACCCCTTCATATCAGCCATTCTTTTAAATTGACTTCTGGAAATTTCAAAATCTTACCAGTCATCTTTCAGTCAGCATAATGTGTCTTAAATCTGATTGTCAGCTATAACAATGGACATGAATCAATAGATAAATGATTTAACTTCACAATGATACCAAGTGTAGTGCAAGGTTGTTTTATTTGACATAACTATCTCTGGTCAATTTGTAAAACAAACACTCATTATAAGTTCAGTTAACTGTGCATGCACAGTAATTTTTATTTGAAAAAATTACATTGTGTGATCATCACCTGAAGTGATAATTGTGACTGCTCATAAATGAAATACATCCAGTATGTTTTAGTTTTCTTTTCAGTGCTCAAGCTGATGAAACAGAAGCCGATAAATTGTGAAAAAAGAATTTTCCACTGTACCGAAAATGACTTCCAGAACATGCGCAGCACATGTAAAGCCTAGTTTCGATTTCCTTAGAAGTAGGTCAATGGCTATTTACACTTAAAAAACATGGAATTACGAGGAGGTTACAGTTACATTTTTAATAATTTTGGCATTTTTGGAAAGAATAATCATTTGTCTAAAGATCCATGTCCATTTTATTGGCAGTCAACAATAATTTGCCGCACAGAACTGTTAAAACAAATGCTAGTATGATCAACTTCCATTCCAGAATAGATCTATGAATGGCTGATATGAAGGTGAGCTGAGAAACAGTCACAAAACTAACATAGGAGCAAACCTTCAGATTGAAGCTAATATGAGCCATGCTGAAAAAAGGGGGCTTAATGTGTCTGCAAAAATGTGAGTGTGTGCAGACTGCGTAGGCAAATGTATGTCAAAACTTTTTGCCATTGGTCAATTTTCTATAAAGGACCATTTTACCTTAACTCCGGGTTCTTTTTTAGACAAAACGGACTTTACGGATCCATAATCATAGGACGACTTGCTTGGTTTAATGATATATGGAGATGCATTAAGCCATCTTTTGTCAGAGAATAGACCATATCAATATTAAAGTCCTTGGATGTCTTGGAAGTTGGAGTATCATATTCACTACTGTCACTGGGTGAATAGATCCACACTACAATGATAAACCCTAGTTTTTCTTGGCCCCTACCTGTTTCTGCTCATCTGTAAGCCCAAACAAATTATCATCAATAGGAAAGTAAGAAGAAAATCTATTTTGCAATTTATGACATTGTAAAATTGTTATTAAACTAGATCTGTTATTTACGATGCGGGTGCAGTTACGTAGTGCAGCCATATTCTATCGTCAGAGTGGTCGTTCTTGGAAGCCTTTTCGACCACAAAACCAGTACAACGCATACTGGGCCCCCCCCCCCCCCGCGTTTTTTTAAAATTTCTTTCAATGTACAAATTTACATGTTGCTGGCCACTAAAATTTTAGATTCTGTTTTGTTCTACAGAAAAACACACTTATCCATTTCAGGGATGATCTAATTTTCTAATTTCAATTACAGACAGCAGCCTTATGCAAGATATATCAAAGGACTGAGCGCCCTGAGGTAATAAAATGTGCAGGATTTCCATCTATGTCAGGGAATTGACCCTTCTGCCGATCTTGACTGACAGGTCCTATCAGCCAATCAAAATGCAGTATAGCACTCGGGTCAGACAAAGTGATAGACTTTACTATTGACAATGTTATTGTTTTCTTTGTTTAAACCATAGTTCTAAGACTGGATTACACCATACTTATTTCAAAATAGATTAAAGTTACACGTAAAAATCATGTGGTAAGGTAATTGTTAAGTTATATACCTTGAAAGGAAAACTAAATTTATCCATTCCAAAAACCTAGATCTACGTAAAATGTTGCCGGTAGACTTAACCAAGATTCCGAAAAAACAGCCATTCTACCAAATGACAGAAAAGCAGGGTTTTCGCCCCCCCCCCCCCCCCAGTTTTTCGGGAAAGAAACAACGGTTATGCCAAACTGTTTTGTTAAACTACCTGTATTTAAATCTAACTACATGTACATCTTTCAAATTCCAAACCACTACTCGTAGACAGTCGTTATCATTACATACAAAATGAACGACAGGAAGAAGTATATGTTATTGACAGCCACTCGTCACCCCGTTTCAAAAATAAGTTGACATTGCGAACGTCATCATATGATTCTTGTTGTAATACTTTAGAAAGCATTCATATTTCATTCTTGTTTCTTAAACCCGATTGCATGTGACTGTTAATGTCACTTTTGCCTGGTTCAAACGATTGTTTGTTTGCCCAACAATTGTCGCATGACTGATAAATGCACGTCCATTCCAAATCAGTATAATCCTTACAATCCCCCAAGTGACCAAATATACCCCCAATTATAATTTTGTTTACAACATACATCTGTTAAAAATACGACAACCACCTAATTGATTACTTACAATAAACTTCTTGATTTTCACGCAAACAGGTGTTAGAGGTGTTAATTAAATCTTTACCAGACAAGAAAAGATTAGATTCGTCTGTTTTGAAAATATTTGCTGTCGACAAATTAAGCGTTGCTCCAATGATGATATTTGTCTTTAAAAGGGTAGAAAGCATCTAGGGAAAAAAAGAAAATGTTCAAGTTTCCCTCTTCAAGGTCATTAAAGCACAGGTTTGTGTGGTAAAGGATTAAATTGTAAATCCTTTATCTCATATTGTTTACTGTCAAATAGACATGTTATGTACTGACGAAATGTCTTAAAAGCTTAGGCCCTTATTATAAGTTATGGATAATGCCGAAAGCAATCTACTCACAATGTGTTTTTAGTTTAAATGCTGTGACCAAACATGGAATTACAAACATATTTGCCCTGTTTTCATATTTCGATTTCTCATAAATATGACTGTATTCAAAGTATGTTTTCTTGTTACTTTGCCGATTTAGTCCAAACTAAAAAGAACGTTGGGAAAAAAGCTTTGGGTACTTAAATTATAGCCAAATATAAGCTAGAATAAAATTGAAATGATATCTCTTTCTCTATGTATTCAACGCCATTTTCTGGTTGGTTTGTCCGGCATAATGACCAAAATACCACGTTATTAAGGTGGGCATGCCAAAACCCAACTCGTGTTTACAGAAAGGTCAATTAGATGGAGATAGGGAGAGACATTTGTCGGAAGGTAACTCAAACTAAAAGCTTCAGGGACGTTTCCACTGGCACATCTAGACTAGCAGCATAGCAGATGATAGTTCCAAGCTAATCATGTTGATATAGTGTATTAAAGGGGGTTACAAAATTGTTTCAGAAAATAGCCTACCTGTACGGTGCCTGTTTCATGCAGCACAAACAATAAGATGATTTGAATGCGTAAGGTTTGTGCTTCACGAAAGGTTAGAAAACCATCCAATTTACCAGTTGAATCCAAAAAGTGCAACACACAAAAAAAAAACCGTAATTACCAGTTGAATATGCCTAATGTCTTGACTCTTTCCCCATTATAGAGCTTGATTATAGGGTGCACTACAGTTTTACAGATAGAACAAGCATTCTGATAGTATTGAATAGCAATACCCAGTCCCCTACCGGCCGTATGTATCGCCGGCATGTCAGTGAAATTTTTTAAGTCCAAGGCCCGTAAATGCGTCAAAAAGCAGTGGAGTGGGATGAAACTCGAACTTGATGTGTAAGTCATGGTGGTTGATGTACACACCAAAAATCAGCTCTATATGTAGCAGCATTTAGAAAAAAAGTGCGGAAAAATGTTTTATCAGTGAAATTTTGTAAGTCAATGGCCCGTAAATGCGTCATAAAGCAGTGGAGCGGGACGAAACTCAAACTTGATCTGTAAGTCATGGTGGTTGACTTACACAGCAAGAGTCAGGTGAATATCTACCAGCATTTAGAAAAAAAAGTCTGGAAAACTGATTTATCAGTGAAATTTTGTAAGTCCAAGGCCCGTAAATCCGTGAAAAACCAGTGGACCGGAACGAAAGTCGAACTTGATCTGTAAGTCATGGTGGTTGAGTTACACAGCAAATCTGAGATCAATACCTACCAGCGTTTAGGAAAAAAGTCCGGAAAACTGATTTATCAGTGAAATTTTGTAACTCCAAGGCCAGTAAATCCGTGAAAAACGAGTGGACCGGAACGAAACTTGAACTTGATCTGTAAGTGATGGTGGGTGACGTACACACCAAAACTCAGCTCAATATGTACCAGCGTTTAGAAAAAAAGTCCGGAAAACTGAATTGCCGGACTGACGGACAGTGGGACGGAGTGCAAACCTAAAGTCCCCTTCGGCTTCGCCGGTAGGGGACTAATAAAAGACACACACAGCAATTATTTTATAAAGATTTTATCAAGGAATCATAGAAGTCTTATGAATGATCACCTGTGCCGAGAAATTAAACTTGTAGAAAAGGAGAAAATGCTGGGTTACCAGTCCCCCTTTTGCTACATTGTTTCACATGTATTCATTTAGTTTTTAGAGAATTCGACCCTAGAAAAGTTTGGCTCAAAGCTGACATGTTAATTTAGAGAAGATTCGACCCGATAGTTGGGACGATTATTAAAGCCCAGATTTTTTTTTTTTTTTTTATCATGAGCAGAATACATTTATGTCTGGGTTTATTTATTAGTTACTCTTGATTATCCATATTTTACATGAGTATTTTAAGTAGTCTGCTGAAACTAGGTTTTCAGGTGTTATGGGTTAATTGGTCATCTGCAAATGCTTTGAAAATGGACAAGCCCAAAAATGTTTATACATGTAAAGATCATAGATATATAAGAAACATATTTTATGTACGTCAAATATCGAAATTGCTATGGAAATATACAACACATGGTGTTTTAATAAAATTAGCAAAAGCAAGATAAATTTTTCTGAGTTTTATTCTAGACTTTTATCAAACTGTAAATAGGTTAACATATATAGATAAAATATTTAGGAACCAACAGATTCCTTGCTGAATATATACATAAGTAGTAAAGGCAGAAAAGAAAATGTATTCACAAAGATGATAACAGTTATTGTTTTTTATCAATGACTATTTAACCCTTCACAAAACAAAATTTCAGACTTGACAATGTTGAAGGCATTAGCCAACATTGGTCTTTAAATGGGTTGAAAGCATTGTGGAAATATGAAAAAAAAAAAATGAAGGTAATCAGCATTTTCTACTTTTCCAACAATAATTTCTGATAGCCTTCTGCCTTTGGGTTGTAAAAACACAGGGATTTCTGGTAAAGGATTACGTAACATTACAAAATGTAAGATGTAAAAATAGGAAGACTTATTAATCAAAAGAATGCATATGAGTTTAATACAGAAAGAAGACAAGGACAAAAACATGCACATATACAGGAAAAATAAAAAAGAATTCTGCATAGAAGATGAAATACTACAAGTGCTTGTTTCAAGTACTTGCATTTTCAATTCACTGCCTCCAGCAACAAAATTGAAATTTGCCTGGTTGGGTAGTTTACATATCTGACTTGTGACCTTGTGGTTGTGGGTTTGACACCTAGTCGAGACAAACTTTCTTTCCAGCAATTTTTTGCCTCTCACCTCTGATGCACGTGAGAAAAGTAGTCAGTGGCTTGGAAAGAAAGTTGTGTCAGTATTTGTGTGAGAAAGAAAGGAAACACATGCATAGGTGACCTAAGCTGTTAAAACGGCATTAAACTCCAATACAAACCTGCAACCAATTTGCATCTGACAACTTTGTAAACATTCCTGCAAACTATAAGCATTAAACACAAATTAAGATTTAACTCGAAGACGAGTAAGAGAACATTGAGAACATTGTGGAAATCACTTGTTACAAGAAATTTCTCAATTTGCAATAATGATTTAACCCTTTACCAAACAATCCTCTGTTTTACCCATCCCAAAGAATAAGGCTTTTGAATACATCATAGAAAAAAGAGAAAATGCTGATAACCAGCAGTTTCCTCTTTTCCCACAATGTTTCCTAAACTTTCAAGATAATCACCATTACTTGAGCCACTTTTTATTTTTGATTGCAAATGCTTTCAAAATAATTCGATAATTTTGTTGTCTGGTAAGGAGTAAAAAAAAAAACAAGAGGACCATGATGGTCCTAAATCGCTCACCTGAAATGCAACTCAGCTGTCATTGTTATGGCCACTTGCCTCTTGTTTTTTGCTGGAATGTTTTAGTTTTGAAAATGATTCATCCATATGACAGTACCAACAATCAGAGCTGGTAAGAAAATGATAGTCGAAATTATTGGCCCTAGAGTGTAAAAAATGGAATTGTCATCAAGATCCCCTATTTTGATGCTTTTAGCTTGTCCCCATTTTGATCAGATTTGTCCTTAGGTCATTATGAACATCCAGGGAAATTTTGAGTATGACTGAGCCAGAATTGTGGTTGCTGAGTGTGTTCATGTTCATGTTCACAACCTTACAAACATTCTGGGCAATGGATCAAGATTATGCTCGAATTATGATACTTATATAATAAACAGTGGAATTATGGCGACGCATATTCAAGGATACATAAAAGCTAACCATGGGTATGTTATGCTCAGGTGAGCTGATAATGGGTTTTCAGACAGAATCACATGCCAAATGTATGTTGTGGGCCATACAATATGGAACAGGAGGATTCCAAGAATACACTCTTTACATATTTGATCCCACATTGTGACTACAAAGGACTTTTTGTGATTCCAAGGAAGAAATTTGGTAAATGCTATTAGCAAACAAGAGCCGTCAAGTGGTTGTTGAGAAATCGCTTCGGACGGACAGACAGACAGACGAAGTGGCGACTATATGCTTGCTCTTACGGGAGCATAACTATCCACCAGTCCATGAAAGTTCTATGGTTAATGTTTGGATGAAAGAAGATTTTAAAAGATCTTTTATTTGGATGTGGAAACTGGGATCCAACAACAAAACACTTTTTTTTTTTTCCTAAGGTCACAATTCGATGTACTTTGGTAGAGTGCTACTGTTGCCAATTAAGTTGTAGGCTTTGTGTTTGGGTTGATTTTTTTTTTTTTCAGCAGTTGACATGGAAACCAGAGTTGTTCATGAATTCCAATTTGTCAAAGGGCAATACAGTTGATCTTGCTTAGCTAAGCAACTACGTTTATTAAGCCAACACTTTTATTAAGCGGTAGGAATTCCAATGTCTCTGTTGAAATATATAAGACTAGCTGGAATTGAATGCCCTCTGCATTAAAGCCTTTATGCTGAGCTAAATCCTATGTTGTTAGTACTTATTACAATCGTCTAAGTGAGAGTATTGTAATGAGTATTACCAACAAAGGCTTTTCTTGAAAGTAAGGTATTATTTGAGTGCAAGAAATCTGAATAAGTTTTTGTTGCATTGAGAGACCATTTTCTAAAGTGACCAATTTTGGCAGTTCCTTGAGTGGTCGCTTAATAGATGTTTTACCCATACAAAGACCCAAATCCAACACTTTTGGTGTATATAAATTGTAAATTATCAAAATGTGTTTGTGAAATTTAAATGCATATAAGCCATCGTTCACAGATATGGCCTTGATATTCAGTCTTAATATTGTGATTATACCTTTTTTATGAGTAGGTCCAAAAATAAATTAGATATGCAATGACCTTTTGATAGACAGGCAAATTAAAAGCTGACAACAATTAGACAATAATTGCAGAAAGCAGTTAAAAGACTCAGTGTTTCCCAATAGTGGCACATACCTGGTACGGGTTGACATGTGCGACAGCCCAAAATAGGGTTCCACTTATAATGATATTCAGGGGACCGAAGAAATATCGTTTTATCTGAATATCATATTAACTGATGTATATTCTTATAAAAAGAGACCCTGTTGGGACCAAGGGATTAACATCATTATAAGCAATATATCATATTAAGCAATATAGTAATAAGCAAAGTTTACTGTAGTTGTTGCAGAGATGCTCAAGAAATTAATTAATATTTTAGCAGATCAGTATTGAGTTGACTCTTTTCAAGATATAATGGTGATCAACCCCTTTCCCACAACCACTTGCAAGAAGACTCAACACCATAATGCTACATGCCAAATATGAAAGCTCTAGCCCTTACGGTTTGGGACAAGAAGATTTTTAAAGATTTCCCTCTTTATCTCTGTGTGAAATCCGAGACCAACAAAATATGGCTAATTTTCACACCAGGGCCATAATTTTATGTGTTTTGGTAGAGGGCCACTAGATGATGCTACATGCCAAATATGAAAGCTCTAGCCCTTACGGTTTGGGACAAGAAGATTTTTAAAGATTTCCTTCTGTATCTCTATGTGAAATCCGAGACCCCACAACATAGGTCCAATTTTTAACACCAGGGCCATAATTTGAAGTCTTTTGGTAGAGGGTCACTAGATGATGCTACATGCAATATATGAAAGCTCTAGCCCTTATGGTTTGGGACAAGAAGATTTTTAAAGATTTCCTTCTTTATCTCTATGTGAAATCCGAGAACCCACAACATAGGGCCAATTTCCACACCAGGACCATTATTTGAAGTATTTTGGTAGAGGACCACTAGATGATACTACATGCCATATATGACAGCTCTAGCCCTTACGGTTTGGGACAAGAAGATTTTTAAAGATTTCCTTCTTTATCTCTATGTGAAATCCAAGAACCCACAACATAGGGCCATTTTCAACACTAGGGCCATAATTTGAAGTATTTTGGTAGAGGGCCACTAGATGATGCTACATGCCAAATATGAAAGCTTTAGCCCTTACAGTTTGGGACAAGAAGATTTTTAAATTTTTTCTTTTGGTTGCCATGGCAACCAGAGTTCTTCATGGAATTCAAATCTTTGAAGTATTCTGAAAGTGCATCACCTAAGGATCATTTCTGTGGAGTTTCATTGAAATCATGATTGGCAGTTTCAGAGGAGAAGAATTTTTAGTAATTGTTTATGGATGGACAGACAGACGGACGGACGGACAGATGGACTGACGGACAAACGGACGACAGACATTGACCGATCACAATAGCTCACCCTGAGCACTATGTGCTCAGGTTAGCTAAAAAGTAAATGTGTGAGTACACAAATGTACAAAATCACTTGTTCTTCTTCAAAAAGTGTAACTAGTTACACTGAAAGCTTTGTCACAAGGACCAAAAACAAGAAGACAGTGACAAAAGACCTATGAAAAAGAACTAGTGTGGGTTTATAAACAACAGTAGCTTTTACAGGCATTATAAACACTTTTCATATCTTAATACACATATTAATTCATGCTAGTAAATTTCAGCAAAGCAGACACCGGAGCTTTGCTCTGCATTTCATGGTGACAAACTGACAATGTATAAAACAAAACATTCAACCTGACACATCTCTGACTAAAACATTCCACATTTTATAAAGATTACATGCATCAATATGCAAGATTTTTTTTCAAAAATCTGTAAAAGTGAATATTAAAATAAATGCATACAACAACTATAAACAACATTTTTGCATAAAACAAATAAAAATGTATGATAAAAAAAAAAAAATTCCTTTATTTTTTTTAATGCTAAGCATACCTTTACTTGCTTTGGCGGACTGTGTGCATAATTATACTGCACAGAACATGCAGTCTGATGTTGAATCCACACTTACATATATGCTGTCCTTCAAAGGGTAGAAAACATGGGAGAAACTGTTTATCAGCATTTTCACCTTTTTGCATTGGATCATTTCGTAAAAAGATTAATAGATAATCATAATAAAAATGTCACACAGATCCTCATTATGTATTGTGTATCTCTTTTTAGAATTGCACTTTTGTTTTTGTTTCTTTAGCACATTTAGTTGTAATAATTCAACACCTTTCACCAAATGTGCTGGAGATAAAAAAAAAAAAAGAATGCCTACCTATCTGAAACATTTACAGCACAACCGCTTTGGGGCCCATAGATTCATATAACTGTTTTGGACCCTAACTTGAAGCATACATAAATAAAAACGACTGCATTGCATGAGATTCATTAGTTTAAAACACATACAAACATGAGGGCTATGATGGCCCTGTATTGCTCCACTGGCTTATAAATATGAACCATAAATACTAAACATGTCAATTCTGAGCCAAATGGTTTCAAAATGAAGACTTACAAAGTTTTCTCTGTAAAAGCCCATGTGGAAGTTGAGACCCGCAGGGCAAAGCCATTTTTGATCCCAGAGCTATAATTACTTGAACCCTGGTACAGGTCCGCAAGTTAAAGCCACATGCCAAAATAATTCAAGTCAATGCTGTATGGTTATAAATAAGGTGATTTTCAAGTTTTGTCCATATGAAGCCCCTGTAAAACATAAGACCCCTGATGCAAGGCTAATTTAAAAAAAAAAAAATTAGAAGCGGGAAGATTTCTTAAGTTGTCACTATATAAGCCCATGTAAAACTTGTGACCCCTGCGGTGGGGCCAATTTTGACCCTAGGGCTAAAATTTTGGCCCGCTTGGTAGAGACCCACTAGATATAGATACATGCAAAATTTGGTAGCTCTAGGCCTTATGGCTAGGTACAGGAAGATTTTTAAAGTTTTCTCTATATAAGCCTATGTAAAACTTGTGACACCTGGGGCAGAGCCAATTTTGACCCCAGGGCTATAATTTGAAGAAACTTGATAGAGGTCTACTACATAAAGCTACATGCCAAATTTTGTAGCCCTATGCCTTATGGCTTCAGACAAGAAGATTTTTAAAGATTTCCAATATTTTTCAGTTTCGTTGCCATGGCAACCAGAGTTTTTGAAGGAATCAAATTCTTTCAAGAAATTCTGAAGAGGACCATGGCAGGATCATTTCTGTGAAGTTTCATGAAAATTGGATGGGCAGTTTCAGAGAAGAAGATGTTTGAAATAAAAGTTAACACACGGACGCACGCACGCACGGACACCGGGCCATGACATAAGCCCGCTGGCCTTCGGCCAGTGGAGCTAAAAATGCATTATGATTGCCATATAAAAAATTGACCAATAGCAGACAGTTTTGATTCAGGTCAGCCTGCACAGGCTGACCTGGGTCAATACTTCTACCAAAACCCCCTTTTCACTGAGTATGGCTCATTTATTACTTTAAAACTTTGAGAGATCTCTATCAATATAATGCCAAGCCCCAATGTAATAATTGGCTTTCTTCTGTTCAAGCACTCATACAAAGACAGGAGAATATAATAAAAGTACAGAACACACTGTGTTGAATTTTATGTAGAAAGAAAACATAGGTTCTTTGTACATGTATTATGTTGAAGGATCTGCACCGATGAGCACCTCATTCACTCTTTTCAATAGGAACTGTTTGTCTTTAGCAGTCTGCATAAGAAAAGAACAACAATATATTACCACCCAAACAGAGCAACCAAAAGAGTTCTATTAAGTCGTTAAATATTTACCAGACAACAAAATTTTTAGAAAAGTCCAAACTGTCCAAATTTAATACATTTGCAGTCAACAATTTCAATGCAGGTGAAACAGTGGAATTTGTCTATAAAAGGGTAAAAAAAATTCTGTGGAAAAAGGAAAATGCCGGTTGCCAGCATTTTCTCCTTTTCCCACAATGTTTTCAAAAGCCTTATTCCATAAAAGTTGTGAAAACATAGCTTTTTTAGGTACAGGGTACAGGTGATAATAATAAGAAAAGGACATTTCCATCAAATATTTCCACTTAGTAACATTTGAATCAGTTGGTGGTATGTCTAAACATATTTGTAGATTGTTTAGTATTAGGACAAACACAAGATAGACTTATGCACAGTAAATAAAAAGCCCTATCAGTAGGGAGTCTGCATCTTACATGGTGATTCTTTAACGCTTTACAATATATCAAAATTTTTGATTTGGCCAAATTGAAAGCATGTGCAGACCAAATATAAATGTAACCTAAATGACAATTTCTGTCTTTCATAGGGTACAAAACATTGTGGGAAAAGTAGAAAATGCTGGTTACCAATGTTTTCAAAAGCCATCTCTCTGAGGGTTGTTAAAACTCAGTATTGTGTGTTAAAAGGTTAACTCTTTACCATAGGACAAAATTTTCACTAGTCTGAATTGAAAGCATTCGCAAATGACAAAATATATGACTCAAAAATTTTAATTTGTTTAGGAATGGTACAAAACATTGTGGGAAAAGCAGAAAATACTGTTCACCAGCATTTTCTCTTTTTCAAAAGGTTTCTTTCTCTGGGTTGTTAAAGTCCAGATTGTGTGGTAAAGGTTTAACTAACAGTGTCCTTAACCTTAGCAGTAACATAAAGATTTAAGTGCATTTAGTACAAATCAATGTTTTATAAACCTGGCAGCAGTGGCTCAGTGATATTTAACATTAAAACAAAATAATTTTTCATTTTCAGCTATGATGACCCTGACCTTAATCTAAAATCTATAATCACCATTCAACACCTGCATATCATAATATTTATCATGGGGTGAAATTTCATGGAGATGGTACAAAAAGTTTTTGGATAATTGCAGGATCAAGATTTTGCAGAATAGGAGTATGGATAGAAGAGTCGATGGACCCACAGACTGAAGACTGGCAAATTTAAAGTCTCCAAGATTGAAACTTGTGGACAAATAATGGATACTTTACCATTTTCAGTTGTTCAGTCAACATTTGTTCTCTCCTCTTGTAGCCTTGTCCAAGTAACCAGAAGAAGTAGGTCAGAAAACTGGAACAAAGATGTACAAAAACTAGAACTGTCGCAAAGCAGACAAATACCCCCCCCACCAGCACCTTGTCACTGTGGCAGCGCAATAAGAGAATGGAAATTATTTTCAAAACAAAGATCCCCAGTGACCTTGACTTTTGACCAATGTGACCCAAAAGTAATAGGGCACCTCTTTGGGTTATGAGCAACACTTGTATAAAGTTTCAGGGTCCTAGGTCAAACAACTACTGAGTTAGAGCGCGGAAATGATTTTCAAACAAAATTTACCTGTGACCTTTGACCCATGTGACCCAAAAACTAGAGGGCACCTCTTGGGTCACAAACAATACTTGTATAAAGTTTCAGGTCGTAGGTCAAATGGCTTTTGAGTTAGAGCATGGAAACAAGTACAAGATGGGCGGATTGATGGACGGACAGACAGACATTGTGAAACCAGTATACTCCCCTCTACTTCATAGGTGGGGGAATAAAAATGAGCCATGCTCTCAGAAAAAGGGTTTTACTGCATTTGCAGAAAGTTATCAACCAAGAATAGCCTGCGCAGTCTGCACAGGCTTACCCATGTCAAAACATTTTGCTATTGGTCAATTTCTGCACGTCAAAGGAACAGGCTCTCTCATGATTAAGTCAAATGTTAGACAAAATGGCTTTTATGGATCCATAATAATGAAATGATTTGCTTGAAATAATGCATCATACAGATGCATTAAACCCCCTTTTCCCAGGCAATGCCCCTTTTAATTTTTTCAAAACATAATTATATCAGAAAATTATGTCTCTATCATACTTTGCATCTGGCTCACTACATCATCACACTCTATGTAATGTTTTCCAATAGAATGTGTGTTGCATGAAAGTCAACACTAAAGTACACCTTAAAGATGTTAGCTTACAATTAAATCACTTTTGATACAAGACTGATCCCCCCTCCCCCACACACTTAGCCATGCCAAGAGCAACTTGAATAACTTTTGGAGATGGTAGACCACCAAGATCAAACTGCATTAACTCTTTATCAAATGATAAAATTTTAGACTGGTCCAAGTTGTAAGCAGTTGCAGACGACAAAATAAACGTGACTGAAAAATTGAATTTGTTTAGGGAAGGGTAGAAAACATTGTGGGAAAAGGAGAAAATGCTGGTTACCAGCATTTTCTCCTTTTCCAACAATGTTTTCGAAAGGCTCCCTTCTCATGGTCGTTAAAAGTCGGGATTGTGTGGTAAAGAGTTAAATTTGTAGTCTGATTCTGAATTCAAACTTTCTAAATTACTGAGATTTTATGACTGAAACAACATTCATATTTCATTATTTAGAACATTTTCTTTTTTTCTTCAAGGGGAAATATCCTTTTAATTAGTAACCTTCCTCATCACTACAGAAACTTACCATAGAACAATGATCAGAGGTATTAGAAAACCAACAGTCCCCAAGAACAGCACAATGTCCCTCAGTGTTTCTGGCCATGTCCTTATAGAGTAAGACAAAGCATCAAATATTTTGTAGCTTTCAGATGAGTAAACACGGAAAGGACCACAACTCTGGGATGGAGGCATCCTGTAATTGAATGTTGTTTAATAATTTTTTGTGACATCATTTTGAGTGTTTCAGAGACATCTGTTTGATCCTTTACAAATCAACTCTTGACTTTTAACAACCTGGGGAATCAGGCTTTTGAAAACATTTTGGGAAAAGAAGAAAATGCTGGTAACCAGCTTTTTCTCCTTTTCAATAAATGTTTTTTATCCAATCACAGACAAAATTCACAATTTAAGAAATCTTCAATTTGTTGTCTGCAACTGTTTTCAATTTAGACCAATTTAAAATTTGTTGTTTTGTATAGAGTTAACAGCTGGTCTTTTAAATCAAACACTTCATAAGTTTTATATACTTTTACTGGCCATTTTTTCCTGATGTCCATACCAGATACAAAATTTTAGGTTTTTCCAAATTGAAAGCAATGGCAGAGGACAAACATAGATAAAATGATAAGATCTGTCTTGAGGTAATAGAAGACATTATGCTGTTTACCAGCTTTTTCTCTGTTTCCCACAATATTTTTGCATAGCTTGTTTTTAAGGGCCATAAAAACCTTTGTGGTAAAGGGTTAAATAAAGGTTTTAATCACAAGAAATTATTCTAGCTACTTATTAGAAGTCAATATTCCTTTTAAGACTCATTTTATGTAAGTTTAGGGTATTCATTCTCAACTCTTTACCACGCAACAAAATTTTAGACCAATCGAAATTGAAAGTATTTGCCAACAACAATTTCAATGTGGCTCAAATAATGAGATTTTTCTCTGATAGGGTAGAAAACATTGTGGGAAAAGGAGAAAATGCTGGTTACCAGCATTTTCCCCCTTTTCCCACAATGTTTTCAAAAGGTTTCTTCCTCACGGTTGTTAAAAGTTGGCATTGTGTGGTAAAGGGTTAAGTATCAAACAACTAATGACCTTTGAAATCTGAATGCAGGTATTCTATTACAGAAGTTAACCCTTTACCAAACAATCCATGGATTTAACGACCCTGAGGAAGAAGCCTTTCAAAAGCATTGTGGGAAAAGGAGAAAATGTTAGTAACCAGCAATTGATCCTTTTCCCACAATATTTTCTATCTTTTCAGAGACAATTTGTTCATTTCAGCTACATTTATAATGTTGTCTGCAAATGCTTTCAATTTGGACAAGTCTAAAATTTTGTCATTTGGTAAAAGGATAAAAATATAAACATGTAAAAATTGTAAAGAAAACTGATGGCAGGTCTCTAACAGCTATCTTTTTCTGGTATACCAATAAAAAACTTTACCGCCTAGCAGGAAACCATACCTTTCACCACACTTAGTGAAAATGGAGCAAAGGAATTACTTACTCGCTGACCATATAACCTATTGGTAAAGTTGTAAGCATGAATGAGAACAGCAGGACAAACATGAATAAGGAATGGGACCTGGCTGTTCCAAAATGTAGCTGAGTGTGTGCACAATTCTTTAGAAGAGTCCACTGAAATAGAATTATTGTTCTATTGTCAAACAAACTCTTTTGACACTACTATTGAAAGGTATAGGTCCATTAAATGAAGGCATAGTAGCATGATTCAACCATTTATAAAAGACAGTAAAAAATTAACTCTCTACCAAATGGCAAAATTTTTGACTCCACCAAATTGAACGAATTTGCAGATGACAAAATAAATGTGGTTCAAATGATGATTTCTGTCTTGCATAGGGTAAAAAACATGGTGAGAAAAAGAGAAAACGCTGGTCACCAGCATCTTCTCCTTTTCTTACAATGTTTTTAAAAACCTTCTTCTTTGGGGTCGTTAAAACTTGGGATTGTGTAATAAAGGGTTAAGCATAATTTTTTTAACAACATACATGTATTTTCAATATGCATATGCATGTAGTATAAAAACATAAATCATGTATAAATCTAACGCGTTTCCAAGTATATGTAATTATGCTTGTTTTCAAAATTAATTTTACCAGATGACAATATTGTAGACATGTCCACCAAATGCGAAGCATTTGCAGACAACAAATAAACCATGTCAGATACGATTGGATTTGACTCCTATTTGTCTTTGAAAGCGTAGAAAACACTGTAAGAAAGCCTACTTCCTCACTGTCTTAAAAATATGGGACTGTTTGGTAAAAAGTTAAAACCTTGTTTTGCCCACAGAAAAAGTGTGATTCAGTAAACTTCACAATGTAAATATTGTTATATTATCAAACTACTTTTAAAAAAGTTGATGTGGAAATTTACTACAAAGAACCATTGCTTAAAAAGTTCCAGAACAAGAGTAATGGGAAGAAAAATATAGAAAACACCACAAACCTTTCTGATATAGAAGAATATAAGGCACTTTACAAATGTCATAAATGGAATCAATGGGCTGAATACCATTCCAAGCCTGTGAATAACAAATGGTAGAAAAATGTTTTTTAATAACGTCAAACAAATAACGTAAGTATAAGACAAGTCAAAATTACATACTTTTACACATCTAAATCAATAAAAGTCAATGAGCTTTATAAGAAATCCAACAGTTAACCCCATACCAAACATTCTTGAGTTATAACCACCCCAAAAAAGAAGGAATTTGAAAACATTGCAGGGAAATTACAAAATGCTGGTAACAAGCATTTCTCCTATTCCCATGATGTTTTCTACTATTTGAAAACAAAACAAAACAAAAAAAACACTGTCTGACCCAAATTTGATTTATTGTCTGTAAATACTATGGACTATGCAAAGTCCAGAAGTTTGTTGTTTTGTAAAGAGTTCAACCAGTGTTCATGCTAAGCATTAATGAAGAACATGTATTTGATAATTTTGGTTTTTTGACAACTGATAATAATTTCATATAAAATGCATTTGAGTTATTTCTTGGATTTCTACCTGTAATTACTACATAAGCTTGATGGGCTAATCTGAATTTTTATTTGAGATAAACAGAATATTGAGCCAAGTTGTAAAATAAATTAAGATGTGGAATTTTCAAACATTATCTCTTTCACTGTCAATGGCAAGTTACATACTTTTTGTTGTTGGTGTAGAAAAAGAATATGCAGTCCAATCTTGAATCTACACCATCCAGTACAAGACACAAAGCTATGAGCCAAAACCATCCTCAAATGCAGTGAACACGTTTTCTATAGCCTCAAAAATGGTTGAATTCAATTAGGTAGCAGCTAAAGAGAATATCATACAAAAGCTTCACCACCTACCAGCACAGTGTTTGTGTGTATATGATGTCAATCACATTCTGAGGAAGATCAAACTCCTGTGGGCCTATCTTTTTTATGATTCCAATTTTCTCGCCATATGCATTGAACAGCAGCCTGTAAAAATTAAGATCTCATAACATTCTCATTTTTTTACAATGAATGGAGTCTTAAAGTTTAGCACCAAGTCATAAAGCACTTTTCCTTTTTTTGAATCTCAATGATCTTCTACAGACGGCAAATGAATATAGAACATAAGTTCAACTATTTACTCTTTACCACACAATCTAGACTTTTAAAGACCCCGAGAAAAAAGCCTTTTGCAAACATTGTGGAAAAGGGAGAAAATGCTGGTAAACAGCATTTTCTCCTTTTCCCACTATGCTTTCTACCCTTTCCAAAACAAATTTCAATTTTTCAGTCATATTTATTTTGTCGTCTGCAAATGCTTTCAATTTGGACCAGTCTAAAATTTTGTCGTATGGTAAAGAGTTGACTAGATGACAAAATTTTAAACTTGTTAAAACCTGTTAAAATTGAGGGCATTTGCAGGTCACAAAGTAAATGTGGCTCAAACAATTGAATTTTTCTTTAAAAGGGTGGAAAAAAAAATGCTGGTTTTCAGTTTCCTTCTTTAACTACACTGTTTTCCAAAACCTTGTTCCTCAGAGTTGTTCAAACATGAGATTTCTTTTGGAGAGTACAGTTTTTCTACATGTGCATGATACAAATGTTACAAAAGTTACTTGCATGAAGTGAACAGTTAAAGTCTGCTACAGAGTCATTCTATAACTCTTTTTGACATACAAATATGGTATAAAATTAGCCAGTTTTATAAACAGCTTGAGTTAAGCTTTTAAGAGAAAACAAAAATAGGCAGACAATATAATTATGTAAGATGAAAATCGAAAGACTGAAAAAAAATTACCTTCGAGGAAACTGCATGAAAATAATGATGCTTATTTCAACAATGAGGTCTAACAATACCAATTTGTACAACTGCTGCCCAACATAGGTCTCCCAACACTAAAGTAAACATAAAAAATAATTAATGCATTTCCATGATGCATTATACCAAGCAAGTCATTACATAATTATGGATCCATAAAATCCATTTTGACATTCAAATAACTGAATCAAGAGGTAGATTGAAATTTACACATAGTAAAGTTTCAGAACATGTCAGCCTCTGTGGACTGCCTAGGCTGAGATGGGTTGATACTTTTTGCAGATGCATTAAACCCCCTTTTCACATAGCAGATGACTTATTTTGACTTACAGCACAGGACTTTTGAAAACAGTGGCTAATAGAGAAATTGAGCATGAGCAATTGTATTTTGACGTGTGTCATGTATTTAATTAATTAGGTACATTTTTCAGGAGTTCATAGTTTCAGAAAGAAGATGTACTCAGAAAACAATAATCTTTTCCTTCTTTTACAACTTTCTGAACTGAAAAGTAGACATATGAGCTTTTAAACATTATACTTATTCTAACAATTTTCCTAATGCAGACCTGTTTGTTAAACTCTAATTAGTATTCAACATGTGCTAGTATAGAATTAGACCTGAATAAGAACAAACCTGACCTTGACACTTCCTCTAGTAGCAGAAGAGCTTTGATACAGCCTGTTTCCACAGATCTCATCCTCTTCATCAGTGTTCACTATCAGCTGTCTGTACAAGGATATCATCAGTACCATCAGAGATGCCAGTCGTAACAACACTGACCTACATTGGAAAACAGTGGTGAAAACATGCTGTTACAGTACACCCTCCTACCTCTTCACCCTTCAGCACACAGTCCAGACTTTTCATGACCCTGAGAAGAAGACCTTTTGAAAACATTACGGGAAAAGGAGAAAATGCTGGTAACCGGCATCTTCTCCTTTTCCCTTAATGTTTTCTACCCATCCCATAATAAATTTTAATCTTTGAGTCACACTTATTTTGTCGTCTGCAAATGCTTTCAATTTGGATTAGTATAAAATTTTGTTGCTTGGAAAAGAGTTAATATGCATGGCTCATATTTTGCATGAGATCATTGTGTACAGAGCTTTTAAGTATCAGGTGTTAGCGAAGGTTTCACCATTTATGTCTGCTGCCTGTCTTTTGTCTGCATTCAGTACCCTATATCGTAATACTCAGCAAGGCAATGTGTCTCTTGCCTGAATTATCTCTTTGATAATATCCATTGCATAATGTGTAATCACATAAACATGAGCTGCACTCTGGCAAAAGAGGGTCTAATGCATCTCAGCAATGCATTATACTAGGCAAGTCATCATTATTATTGATCCATAAAATCCATTTTGTCTTACAATCAACTAAATCATAAGATAGACTGGTCCTTGGACATACAGAAAATTGACCAATAGCAAAAGGTTACAACCCAGGTCAGCCTGTGCGATTTGCACAGGCTGACCTGGGTCGATACTTTTTGCAGATGTAATAAACCCCCTTTTCACAGATGGCTCATATGTAAATAGGCTATTGAGACAGGGTGGGATCGATTTGTATATAGATGGAGAACCTGACAGAGCCTGGCATATTGACACCACTACTATAAACAACCCTTCATTTTTAATAAAAGTTGTGTTTCAATTCCTTTAGATACATGTATTTTACCTATCACATGAATATTTTTTCCCATATCATTTCATGAAATTGCAGGAATAAATATAACTCATTTTATACATTAACTTCCCTCCTTCCCATACAAACTGAATTTGTAGTTCTTTAACTCTTAACCACACAACAATAATTTAGACTGGTCGAAGTTCAAAGCATTTGCAGACGACAAATTAAACTTGGCTGAAATTATTCAATTTGTTTCTGAAAGGTTAGAAAACATTCTGGGAATAGGAGAAAATGCTGGTTACCAGCATTTTCTCCTTTTCCCACAATGTTTTCAAAACATTTCTTTCTCAGGGTCATTAAAACTCAGGATTGTGTGGTAAAGAGTTGATGGACTTAACTGAAGAGAAACCTTACCTTTACAAGAATAATATTTTGGTTGTGGAAACCTTACCCAGCCAGTTTGGGAAAAAAAAAAATCATACTGGGTTCGTATTCCTGCACATATCTCATAAATTAAATGTACTGATATATCTTGTCCCCCCATTTGTTGAAAGACATACTAAAGAAGAAAAAGATGTTACCTTGCCAGGGTGAACCATAAAGTTGTACTAGATTTGTAGTCCTCTAGAACAACAATTTTCTGGAAGATGATTGGGATGAGAAAGTTGAGAATGGTGATTGTCAAATATGGTGAATATTGCACAAGTAACTGTAAAATCACATGCATGTCCTCTTTTTGAAGCTGGAAAAATTGAAAAATACAGAATTATTTATAACATTGGAATTTCGATCATATGAATGGTGTGCAATCATTCAAACAAAGGTAAACAGATTTCCTCTTCAAGAATATCATAGTAAAGTATGCAAACTAAGGTTAAATTTTTTACTAGATGGAAAATCTTTTAGACTCATCCATATTCAAAGCTTTTTGACAACAAATCAAATGTGACTCAAGATATTAAGTTCGCATTTGATAAGGTAGAATATCATTTTGGGAAAAGGAAGAAATACTGGTTAACAGCATTTTCTACTATTACCAGAATAGGTTTAATAGCCCTCTTCCTCACAATATTTTTATACTTAGGATTGTTTGTTAAAGAGTTAATATATACAGGTACTGATAATGGACTACTAAACCTGCCAGAGCCATTAAATACATTACTTCAAACTGCCATAGTCAAACCAAAGTAAGGCATTACTTGGAAGTAAATTCCTTTAGAAAGTCTATCAAATGAGTCTCAAAACTGTGGACTATCAACATGATATAAGGTTTAATAACTGAATACATGTCAGAAGGTTGTGGCTTAAGGAGGAAGTGTTTGCCAACAAGACTGTTGCATGACAAAAACCAAGAGAAAAAATGCACCTACAGGTGGTAACATGTCAGGCAGTTTGTCATAACATTTTTCCATATTGATTGCTCAATATGGTTGTTAATGTATATAGAGTTAACCCCTAAAATGCCGAATAAACCTATCAGACATTTTCAACCTAGAAATACGACCCAAATAACTGCAATTTCTTGGTTGCTTTTGTCTACATTGTTTCCACAAAGCAGACAGTGTAGATCAAAGATCAGGCTGCATGTTTTGTGTAGCCTATCTTGATCTACACTGGCCGCAAAGGCAACTACAGTCATGAAAGGTGCTTAAGGGTTAAAAAGTGAGACATTTATGGTGATAATACCTCCAACAGCTTGTCTGTCATAAAATAGATGAGGAATAGTGACCCTCCTAAAAGCCCAAGGACAAAAAAGTTTACGAGGAATCGTATGAAAAATAATGTTGCCTCATCATTAGCCGTTCTTTCCTCGATTTGTTTCTTCTTTTGTTCCTCAAATACAAGAGCCTGCAAGAATAAAAAGGTTGTGTGAGTGACAAACAGACAAAGTAAGACATGAAATGCAATGTAGGATTCTTGTACTGATTTGAAGAATATGTGTTGCAGAAAATACTTAATACTACCTCGCAAATGTTTTTGAAAAATAGCATACAACTTTGTTGCCCATGGAAATTGCTTATTTCTCTTTTTTTCACTAACTTTCACTTAAGTTAATGAATTAAACCTCATTCTGTGTTGACTATCCTTTTTATACAATGATGTTTTCGAAGTCATCTTCTGCAAAATTATAAACTCTTTACCAAACCACAAGATGTTAGACTGGACCAAATTGAAAGCATTTGCAGACGACAAATTAGATGTAGCTCTAATGGTGATTTCTGTATATGACAGGGTAGAAAACACTGTGGCAAGGAGGAAAATGCCGGTAACCAGCATTTTCTTCTTTTCCCACAATGTTTTCAAAAGCCCTCTGTTTCAGGGTACTTTTAAGTCAAGATTTTGGGATAAAGAGTTAAAGAAAACATGAGCTGATGATATTCTTTTTCACTGTATTAATGCTACTCATTTCACTTGTTAATGATTGCTGTACAAAATGATACCATACTGCAGATATATTTGGCTGTAGTATCAGTCCATTTGTTCTTAATTCCAAGGCTAGTTTGTTCATAATCTCTGAAAACTATTCTCCTGCAAAATGTCGGACTACAAAGTTTGACAATTATTGTGGTTGGTATCTCTAGATTAATGTATTCATAATTGCCAATGAAGCAAAACCAGGACAAGAAATATGATAATATATGTACATTAGTTTGCTATGAAAAATATGTCACGTTAGTCATGGGATCAATATACTGCTAGAGGAGATTTTGTTATAATAGAATAAACAACAAGCAGAAATTCTACAAATATCTTATGGCACTGGTTTGAAGTCGTGCCTATGCTTACTGTTGCCGCATATAGTACCAAATGGCAAAATTTTATACTCTCCAGATTGAAAGCATTTGCAAACGACAAAATAAACATGACTCAAAAAATGAAATTTGTTTTGGGGTGAGTAGAAAACGTTATGGGAAAAGGAGAAAATGCTGGTTACCAGCATTTTCTTCTTTTCCCACAATGTTTTCAAAAGTCTTCTTCCTCAGGGTCATTAAAAGTCGGGATTGTGTGGTAAAGGGTTAAACCATTACAGAACATTCTAATGCCCCTTGAGTGACAGCCTTGAACACATGGTGGAAAGCAGGAGAAATAGCTTTTTGAAACATGAAAAGTTCCTTTTTACAATGCTTTCCACACTGAATAAGAAATATTCTTCACTTTGCCCTTTACCAAATAATTCTTTGTTTTAACAACCCTGAAGATGATGGCTTGTGGAAAACATTGTGGGAAAAGGAGAATGTGTTGGTAGCCAGCATTTCCTCCTTTTCTTATAATGTTTTCTACCCATCAAAAAACAAATTTTAAGTTTTTAGTTACATTTATCCTATTGTCTACAAATGCTTTACAAGTTAAAGTTTTGTCATTTGGTAAAGAGTTAACCGTTTACCACAAAATCCTCAGTTTTAATGACCCTTAGGAAGACATCTTTGGAAAACACTGAAAGAAAAGGATAAAATACTGGTTAACAGCATTTCTTCCTTTTGCCCCATAATGTTTTCTAACCTTTCAGAGACAAAAATCATCAAATTGACCATATTTGATATGTAGTCTGCAAGTGCTTTCAATTCTGATGAGTCTAAAATTTGTCATTTGTTAAAGAATAAAAATTATTGTCTTTTTTGCCAGTTTCTTGTTGGTCTAAATTAAGCCGGTAAACTGAAATATGAAATAGGCCTATAATCATTTATCATGTTGTTGTCATATCTTGACTGAGAATATAAATCAATGCAAAGGTATTTCAATTATTTTTAGTAGTTTTTTGGAATAGAAGTAATAGACAAAAACAAACCCTATATTCCACCAATAAATTTGCTTTCTTCACTTTAGCTGCCCTTTCGTTAGCTATTGCATAATCCCATCCAGCAAACACACAATTTGAAAATGTGGCTACAGATGTTTGCATACCAAATGTTGCTTTAATGCTCTTTGCTGAACTGAAATAAATTGATTGATATAAAATATTAAAATGATAAAGAAAAGAGGCCATGATGGCTCTGTATCCGTCCTCTGACTAACAAAGCTAGAAAGCAGTCATCAGCATGGATTGTGACACATTGTAAAACATAGGTTGTCTAATTGTCAGTGACATAAGCCTTTCAGTGATTTGCCACTGTAACTATAAGCAAAGAATAAATGTTGAGAGAGTACCGGTATATTTGCTGCCTACAACCAAATGCTATTGACAATGAATAATTTCTTTGTGTAACAAAAGAGGCAAAAAGAACATTATGACTGGAGATTAATACCATGAAACACCTACCGATTGTAAAATTTAAAATTGGACAATATACATGTAAAAATAGACATCCCCACCATGACCATGGTTTGTGACCTGACACAATTTTGTTACAAAATCTGAAAAGATGTTTACCCTCAGATATTTCAAGGCAGCTATCAATATTCAAAGACTGCAATAATGGCCACAAATAGAAAATAAGCCTCATCCACAACCGCCCAGTTTTTTTTTTTTTTTTAATCAGAATAGGATTAAGGAATCTGATGTAGGTCTATCATTGATCTTTCCTATTACATTAATAAATCTTGACATTGATACATCTTGACCACAATCTTTTGATAAATGCTGCACAATTAATGGGCTATCAAGAAAACAAAAGTGATACAAAGAGAGGCCATTAGTAACAAATTCTTCATAGTGGGAAATTAACTTTACCGAACACAAAATTTTACACTCATCCAAATTCAAAGCTCAGCTGCAGACCGAAAGTGAATGTGGCTTGATTAATGAAACCTGACTGTAACAGAGTAGAAAACATTGTTGGAAATGGAGAAAATACTGGTTACAAATATTTTCTCCTTTTCCCACAATGTTTTCAAAATGGCTTCTTCCCCAGGGTCGTTAAAACTCGGGATTGTATGGTAAAGAGTTAAGCCATGCTCATAACTGCCTCATTTCTAAATTAATCATGATGCCCTGTTTTACTGTTAAATTTTGACCAACATTTTTTAACACGAGATTTTCCACAATTGTGCCATATGCCAAACAGAGCAAATAAGCTATGCACACGGCTATCTTATTTTTTCATGGATCACGAAATCTGATGGAGTCTGAGTAAACTCTATGAATGCACAATTTTTCAAGGATTGTACTCTATGCCAAACAGTGAAAAAAAGCCATGCAAACAGCTTCCATGTTTTTTATGATTTTTTTTTTTTACAAATATCATGAAATCTGAGGTCACTCAAAGATCACTCATGCACAACAGTAAGGCAAATTGATGGTATGGTGTTTAATGCCATTTTCAACATTATTACAGTTATATCGCTGTGGCCAGTGCACATATCCATGCTTTCCTGGAGTTTCTGTTACCGTTAATTCGCACAATATTCTTCCAAAGCCAATGGCCACTTTCCCACATATCCACCATAGAAACAATGATCAGCTGTGAGAGAGAAATGAATTCTGTTGCAATGACTATCATCAATCCTCAGAAAGAAATTGGCCGAACTAGGGATATGAACCAGCAAACCCCTGTTCTCAAGTCCTGTATGCTACTAACTGTGCTATCAGGGTTCCATTTTAGCAAAAAGAACAAAGTAACTGTTTATGAGAGAGTAACAAAGGAGAAATTTCTATTGTCATGTCAACCAGTTCTAGAGAGGACCACATTCTTTGGAAAAAATTAAAAAACGGACCCTTGCCAAAACATTCCTATTAAGTTGGATGACTTAGTTCTACAGTTTCAGCATCTTCGCAAGCCAAGGATACTAAGGTAGTACCCTTGGCCGCTTGCCTCTTTAAAAATCGAAACTCCCGCTGCGCCATTTCATTGGATGCGATCAAAACCCATCGTGTCCAATCAAACCATCCATAACAAGAAATCTTCCGCGAAACACAAAATAATAATGGCAGCGCCCGTCAAAAACAAAAGTTGTCGTGTTTGTGACAAAAATTTGCCAAAAAAGAGTAGACGATCGATATTGAATGAGTTTTTTATAGTTCATGATCAATTATGTGAAAATATTAGCACGGGTTCCACAGCCAAATGATTGCGGATCATCGTATGTCTGATTAATTCAGAAAATTGTGATGAATCCAAAAGCGCAGCCATATTTGATGCATAGCCTAACAAATTTTATTACGAGCATTTTGATTGGTCAGAAATAACATCATCAAAGGTTACGCAACTCGTGATATTCGATAGGTAGCGTAGTGGGAGTTTCGATTTTTAAAGAGGCAAACGGCCAAGGGTACGTAACGAACAAAGTGGAGTTAGTATCCTTGGCTTGCGAAGATGCAGTTTCAGAGAGGTTGTTAAAGTTTTAAGTAAACCCCTTATCACAAAATCCTGTCTTTTAATGACTCTGATAAAGAAGGCTTTTGAAAACATTGTGGGAAAAGGAGAAAATGTTGGTAACCAGCATTTTCTCATATTCCCAAAATGTTTTCTACCCTATCACAGACAGAAATCATCATTTGCACTACATTTAATTTTTCGTCTGCAAATACTTTCAATTTGGTTGAGTCCTAAATTTTGTCATTTAGTAAAGTGTTAACACATAGAGCCACACACAGATGGACAATAGACACTTGGCACTTATGTAAGTTTGCTGAGCTTCTTGCAGGAACTATTGTAAACTTATAATATAACTAAAAATTTCTGACATTCAACAGGTGCATGTTACAAAAGAAAAAATTCTTAGGGAATTACCTTTCCATTGTAAAGCTGCTTGTGCATATTTTAAAAGTTCCTGAAACTTAACATAAAGCTGAGATCTTTAAATAAAAAAAATAAACTGATCTTCAGTCAATTTTGGAGTCTTTAACCTTTTCCAGATAATTCCATGGTTTTACAATTCCAATATGGAGGACTTTTGAAGATGTCATGGAAATTTCTCTGGTATCTAGCATTTTCTCCTGTTTTCACAATGCCTTCTTCCTTTTCAAGCAACAGCATCGATTTCAATTCGCCATCTGCAAATACTTTCAATACCAACACTTCTTAAATTTATTTGTGTGGTGAAGAGTTTTGATCAACATACCACAAGAAAACAGCATGAACATGTATGTATTATTTTGTTGATTCATCAAATAGCGTTTGTCTTCCACAATACATTAACTCTTTAGCAAACGACAAAATTTTGGACTCGTCCAAACTGAAAGCAATTGCAGACGACAAAATTAATGTGACTCAAAAATTGAAATTGGTTTTGGGAAGGGAAGAAAATATTGTGGGGAAAGGAGAAAATGCTGGTTACCAGCATTTTCTCCTTTTCCCACAATGTTTTCAAAAGGCTTCTTTCTCGGGGTTGTGAAAGCCCGGGATTGTATGGTAAAGGGTTAATTGATTTGGTATTAAATACTAGTATCAACATATTGTGGGCAACCTTTTGCCCTTTTGTAGTCTGCTCAGAACATCATCCAACTACACAGGTTTTTAAGAACCCTGAAGAAAAAAGCTTTCGAAAACATTAAGGGAAAAAAAGAAATGCTGTTAATCAGCATTTTCTTCTATTCCTATAATGTTTTCTAGCCTATTTTAAAAAAACTTGTATTGTTTGTGACACATACGATTTTTTTTATCTGCCAATACTTTCAATATGGACAAATCTAAAATTTTGTTGCGTGGGACAGAGTAGATTGATACTTATGAAGTAAAGGAAGAAAAGATCCTTACTTTCTGAGAAGTAGCAGGAAGCTAACAAGAAAGCATGCCCCAACAGCCAGTACATATGCCAAGCCCATGTTGTAGACAATTTTTTTTCCACCACCATCATTGTAAGTCTTATTGTGATAAATACCATAGAACAGTACAGTCCTCTCCATCCAACCCTGTGGACAAACAAACAAAAACACAAATTAGGTCTTTAACCCTCAACTCTTTAGAACATCATCCTGAGTTTCAACGTACTGGGATATACTTTTTTGAAAACATTGTGGAAAAAGGAGAAAATGCTGGTAACCAGCATTTCTCCTTTTCCCACAATGTTTTCTACCCTTCCAAAAAACATATCTCAGTTCTGAGTAATATTTGTTCTGTAATCTGCAAATGCTGTCAATTCAGACAAGTCTAAAATTGTAGTTTGGAAGAGTTAACTCTTTCACCAATATGCTAAAATTCTAGATTGAATTCATCTGCAGAACATTTAATCTGTCCACTGCAAATCCTTTGAACTGGACTACTCTCAAAATTATGTTGTCTGGTATGGGGTTAATTCATGAGCTTTTTTGGACAGAGGGTCATTGTAGACTGAACAGTTGAAAGTCAGTTTTGGAGTAGGCTTTTGCTTGTGTAATTGCTGTTAATCTATTACCATGCAAACACATATAACACCTTTTCTGCTCATGGAGAAGACAGCCTTACAAAACTTTGTTGGAAAAAGAGTAATTCTTTTCCCCATCATTGAAAAAAAGGAGTGTTTCTTTTGATCCAGTATTTTTTTCGAACACTTTACCATAACAACCTAAGTGTTTAAAAAACCCAGAAAAAGGCTTTTGAAAACATTGTGGGAAAAGGAAAAGTGCCAGCATTTTCTCCTTTTTCCACACAGGGGTCCTGCATAGCTCAGTGGTAAAGTGTAGGACTCGTGACCTGTAGGCCCCGGGTTGGAGACTCGCTAGATCTACTGGGTTTTTCGTGGGAGTGACCTTGGGCAAGACACTTCAAAGCTCTAACAATGTACTGGTGGAACCAAGGAAATACTTGAATGTGAGCTGTTGCCATGATATGATTGAAATAATGTTAAAAGCCACCTAAAACACTAATCAATCAATTAATAAATCAATCAATCCTTTTCACACAAGATTTCTACCTATTCAAGGACAAATACGATCACTTGAAAAGTTTTTGAATGGTTGTTGAAAAGTTCCTTCAAAATGGATCAGTCTAAAATTTTGCTGTGTGGCAAAGGATTAAGAGCCACAAGAGGCATGTACAAGTCAGTATTACATCTAATAAACAGCCTGTATGAAAAGCTATAGAAGGTTTTATACTCACAGTTCCAAGTAGAAAATCCAACACTTTCTCAAATCTTGTCTCCTCGTCTTGGAAATCCTTCTGATACTCTGTGTAATTATTTGTACAATTTACAGCTAAACTGACATATTGAGATTCTGCAGGATCCACAGTGCTGATGAAATCCCAGGGTTTAAGGGCCACAAAAGGGACAGTAATCACAAAAAACATGATGACCATCATAAAAATATTCAGGAAAAAGAGCCATCGAATAAACTTGAAGAATGTCATCACAGCTGTTCCAAACTTTCCTGAAATGAAACATGTAGATCTCCATTTGAATGTAATTAACTCTTTAACAGACAACAAAATATGAAATCTGAAACTGAAGCCCTTTAAAGACAACATACTGAATCTGGCTCAAACGGTGGAATTTGTTAGCAAAAGGGTATAAACCATTGTCATAAAAGGACAAAGTGCCCGTTTGAATAATGGCAATTTCTTCTTTTCCAACAATGCTATCAAAAGCTGTTTTCCTCAGGGTCGTTAACAGGACCTTGTGTGCCTATTGGAAAGAAAAAAATACTGAGGTATACAGTTCGATCTCCTTCAGAAATGAACACTGTGACAAAAGGAGAAATTAGCCTTCTGAGCCATTTTCCTTCTAAATTGTTCGGACATGTACCGTATTTTGCTTAAATTTTGGGACACCCAAAGAATTGGGACACCATCAAAAAACGTGAAAATAATAATTTATCATGACCCAAAGATTTGGGCCATACTAAAAATTGCAAAATAAGACAGTATTTTTTTGATCCAAAGAACTGGGGCAGTGAATATCTACTCCGAAAAAAAAATCTTTTAATCCGCTTGACACCCTTTGTTTACAAGCATTTGCTTCGTGCAGTTTCATTTCTGCACCTAAGCATTGCTTCCAAACCCTCTCAATATCATCGGGAATCTCCCGTTTCAAGACGAATAAATCCAATCACCCAACAGACAATTAAACAACCCGATTGTAAAAAAAAAAAAGAAATAAGGGTAAAAGGGTGAGATAAACTTGTACCAACTGGCAAAGGTACATGTCATGTATACGCGTGTACACATCCGAAGTCGACAAGTAGTTGACACGTGTGTATTTCACGGTCAATCGGGTTCGTTATTTAAAAATAGAAATCAAGATATCCTATACTCTAACTAGGGTTTATCGATCGAAGATTGTGAACCAATCAAATTTGAGAACGGGCCGAGCAGGTACTTTTCAGAGCGGAAATCAAATCGTCGTTCACCTTATGTTAACAGGTAAAATATGGTGTTAAAGTATTTATATAACCTTATGTTAACAGGTAAAATATGGTGTTAAAGTATTTATATAAGTGCAAAACACCAATGCTGATTGCTTTCCCGGGAAGTATACAAAAATGACTGAAAACATTTAGTTTATCAGTAACGAAAACAATGAAAAAATATGAAGTTTTAAAGTCCTACTCACGAATTGACTACAGGAATTCCAATTTGTCTAAAAATAGACAGACCAGCATGTGATTGTGGTTTTATTGAAATCGTAGCGCTAATATTTGACTGGTAAGTGGTCAGTGACAAACAGTTAGACAGCTCGTCTAGTTTGACCAGAAGTTTTGGGACACCTCAGGTTTTTTTAGTAACAGATTAACAAAATGTTACCTTCTATAACTTTCAAAGTTGTGGTCCATAACAGGAAAGGCTGGGTAAAATCTCTCCATTTTCTTTTTAAAACATATGCCCTCTGAAGGAAATATATATATCACTCAATTTAGTTTTCTATGCTAAAGCATCTTTCACTAGCTCTGAAGTCTTTACCATTACAATCCCGAGTTTTAACGGCATTGTGAGCCTTTTAAAACCATGTGGGAAAAAGAGAAGATGCTGGGAATTTTCTCCTTTTCCTACAAAGTTTTCTACACTTTCATAAACAAGCACCATCATTTCAGCTACATCAACCCTTAACTTGCTAAATAAGAGGGATGAAAATTTCAAGCTCGTATTAAAAACTAAAATGTTGATATTTCAAGCCCATAGTAAAAACTAAAATGTTGATATTTGTTATTTTGGAGGAAAAAATATCTCCTTATTGGGCAGTGTAGATCCAAGATCATACTGCACATTCTTTGCAGTCTGATCTTGATCTACACTGTCTACAAAAGGTCACTGAGCAAAAGGTTACCAGCAATTTATCATTTTCCCACAATATTTTCGAAAGCCTTTTCTTTCAGGGTCGTTAAAACTAAGGATTGTGTGGTAAAAAGTTAGGTTAAGAGACAAACCCCATTATCTAAGTCCTGTTTCATTTTGTCTTCTGCAAATAAATGTATTTTTAATTTGGACCAGTCTGTCAATATGTCACTGAGTAATGAGATAAGCCAGAGAAAAATTGAAAATTCTTTTGTTTGCCATATGGTATGCTTGATATGTATGTCTATGGTGAAAATCGAAATTTAAAAACGGAGTTTGAATTTTTGTGTCCAATCTGTACCTTTTCATGCAACCAGCAAAAAACTAGAATAACTATCACTAAAGGTGATAAATACCCCCGCCCCTATATTTCATGTCACAGGGGCAATAACTCTGCAATGTCAATTTAGGGGCAATAACTCTGTAATCATTAGGCCAACACTCATGAAATTTGTGCTTTGCACATCTACTGCTCCTGGTGAATATCATGACAAATATCAAGTGAATAAGACTTAAACTGAAGGAATAGTTCTCTGGACAAGAAGTTTTGAGTAAATTCAGGGGTAATTAATTTGGCAAACATTTGAGAAAAATGCATCTTGAACCTCTACTGCTCCTGGTGAATATTTATGCAAAGTATCAATTTAATTGGACACAAAACTAAATGAGTGTAAAAAAGTGTAGACCATGATCTGACAATATGTCTGAGACACAGCGGCTGGTCTGGATCCACACTTGTTGCAAATGTCCAAAGGTGCCTTTTCGCATAATGTTGGCCAACTATACATATGACAGAAAAGACCTCCTTAAAGTGAATCAGACAGAAACTGTAGGAGGAGTTGTCTGGACAAGCATTAAGTCAAATCAGGGGCAATAACTCAGTAATTCTTGATGGAATTTTTACAAAATGTGTGTCTTGCACATCTACAACTCCAAATGGACACTTCTGCCAAGTATAAAGCGAATCGGACTGAAATTGTAGGAGGAGTTGTCCGGACAAGCATGTTAAATGTGAATCAGGGGCAATAACTCATTAATTCTTCATAGAATTTTCACGAAAGTTGCGTCTTGCACATCTACAACTCCTAATGAACACTTATGCCAAGTTTAAAGTGAATCAGACAGAAACTGTAGGAGGAGTTGTCCAGACAAGCATTTTTAAGTCAAATCTGGGGCAATAACTCAGTAATTCTTGATGGAATTTTTACAAAATGTGTGTCTTGCACATCTACAGCTCCTAATGAACACTGATGCCAAGTTTAAAGTGAATCAGACAGAAACTGTAGGAGGAGTTGTCCGGACAAGCATTTTTAAGTCAAATCTGGGGCAATAACTCAGTAATTCTTGATGGAATTTTTACAAAATGTGTGTCTTGCACATCTACAGCTCCTAATGAACACTTCTGCCAAGTTTAAAGTGAATCAGACAGAAACTGTAGGAGGAGTTGTCCGGACAAGCATTTTTAAGTCAAATCAGGGGCAATAACTCAGTAATTCTTGATGGAATTTTTACAAAATGTGTCTTGCACATCTACAGCTCCTAATGAACACTTCTGCCGAGTAGCAAGGGAATTGGATTGAAACTGTAGGAGGAGTTGTCCGGACAAGATTTTGCGGACAGACAGACCGCCCGACCGACCGACCAACAGGCTGATTCCAGTATACCCCCCACAAACTTCGTTTGCGGGGGTATTATAATTTCAAAGGGACACAACTCCTGTACTAGTCAACTGATCATAATGAGAATTTGCTGGAGCACAAGTTTGTACAATAGGAAGGCTTCCATTGAAAGTTAACTCTTTACCACAGATAAATTTTTAGACTAGCCCAAATTCAAAGCAATTACAGATGATAAAATAAATGTGACTCAAAAATGGAAATTTGTTTTAGGAAGGGTAGAAAATATTGCAAGAAAATGCTGCTTACCAGCATTTTTTCCTTTTCCCACAGTGTTTTGAAGAGTTTTTTTCTCAGGGGTTGTTAAAAGTCAGCATTGTGTGCTTAAGGCTTAGATAAGGTGAAAACTGAAAGGGAAGAAGAGGACACACAAAAAATAAAAAGCCAAGACAGCTATTGGCCCTAGAGCGCTCACCTGAGTAAAGTCATCTACAGCTGATAAAGCTGAAGAGAGCCTGGTTTCAATGATGTAAAACAAATGAACGTAAGTGACCTACTGTGTGTGGCCTCTACAGTACACACAACGTTTTTCTATGATTTGGTCCAGTGAGCTCCTTTTTGACCTGATGTGACCTACTTTGGAAGTTGTCTAAGATATCAAAAAGACAAACTTTCTGACCAAGTTTCATAAGTATAAGGCTGAACATGTGGCCTCTAAAGTGCACACAAGGTTTTTCTAACATTTTGCCCAGTGACCTACATTTCGAAGAGAGACATGACCCAATTTCAAACTTGTCCAAGATATCATCAAGACAAACTTTCTGACTAAGTTTCACAAGTATCAGGGTGAAAATGTGGCCTCTAGAATGCATACAAGGTTTTTCTAAGATTTAGCCCTGTGACCGACTTTTTGATCTGACATTACTTGATTTCCAACTTGTCTGAGATATAATCCTGACAAACGTTCTACCCAAGTTTCATGAGCCTCAGGCTTAAAATGTGGCCTCTAGAGTGCACACAAGGTTTTTCTAAGATTTGGCCCTGTGACTTACTTTTTGACCCAACATGACCCAATTTCCAACTTGTCCAAGATATTGTCAAGCCAAACATTCTGACCAAGTTTCAAGAGTATCAGGCTGAAAATGTGGCCTCTAGAGTGTGTACACAAGGTTTTTCTAAGATTTGGCCCAGTGACCTACTTTTTAAGCCAACATGACCCAATTTCCATCTTGTCCGAGATATGATCAAGACAAACATTCTGACCAAGTTTCAAGATAATCAGGCTGAAAATATGGCCTCTAGAGTGCACACAAGGTTTTTCTTAAATGTAGTCCAGTGACCTACTTTTTGATCTGACATGACCCAGTTATGAACTTGTCTCAGATATCATCAGAACAAACATTATGACCAAATTTCATGCATAACTGACTGAAAATGTGGCCTCTAGAGCGCAATTAAGGTTTTTCTAAGATTTGGCCCTGTGACCTACTTTTTGACCTGACATGACCCAATTTCAAACTTGTCCAAGATATTATCAAGACGAACATTCTGACCAAGTTTTAAGAGTATCAGGCTGAAAATGTGGCTTCTACAGTGCAAACAAGGTTTTTCTAAGATTTAGCCCAATGACCTCCTTTTTGACCTGACATGACCCAATTTTGAACTCGTCCGAGATATCATCAAGACAAACATTCTAACCATCTTCCACGAGTTTCAGGCTGAAAATATAGCCTCTAGAGTGCACACAAGGTTTTTCTTAGATTTAGCCTAGTGGTCTACTTTTTGACCCAACGTGACCCAATTTTGAACTTGTCTGAGATTTATCAAGACAAACATTCTGACCAAGATTTATGCATATCTGACTGAAAATGTGGCCTCTAGAGTGCACACAAGGTAAAATGTTGACGCCGGACACAGCACGATCACAACAGCTCACCTTGAGCACTTCCTGCTCAGGTGAGCTAAAAAATCAAGAGACAGATGGATGGACAGATGAACAACCTGCTCCACGTATCCCTCCCCTATTTTCCTTGGGGTGGGCTATATATTACCTCTGGTTGGGTGAAGTCCAGTTTTTTGACTCTAGGTAAAGTTCTGTCTCTGATGATCTCTGCCAGGTTGCTGATGGTAACATCATCCCTCTCCCGCAGTTCATGAAATCTTTCATGAAAAGTTTGTTTTCCTTCAAGTTGTTCTTGCCTTTTTTCTTCAGATAGGTCACTTTTACGATCTAACACAGAGTGAAAGTAAATGTATTGCTTTTCTTTTCTGTTATCCATATTTTTAATAGTCTTTATGAAATGACCCTAAAAAACAAACTAATGAACCAACCTACCTCTTTACATACTACAAAGTTTTAGACTTGTCCAAATCGAAAGTGTCTGCAGATGACTAATTAAATGTGGAAGGGTAGAAAACATTGTGGGAAGAGGAGGAAATGCTGATTTTCAGCATTTTTCTTCTTTTCCCATAATGTTTTCAAAAGCCTTCT
This sequence comes from Tridacna gigas, assembly GCA_945859785.2. NCBI lineage: Eukaryota > Metazoa > Mollusca > Bivalvia > Cardiida > Cardiidae > Tridacna > Tridacna gigas. The sequence goes on from OX244030.2 coordinate 29,780,964, forward strand.
CTCTCAGGTTCATTAAGACACAGGATTGTGTGGTAAAGCCTTAACCCTTTCCCAAACGACAAATTTTGGACTGGTCCAAATTGAAACAGCTTGCAGACGACAATTTTAAATTTGATGAAAATGGCAGAAGGGACCCAAAAAGGGTAGAAAACACTGTGGTAAAAGGAGAAATTGCTCGTTACAAGCAATTTCTCCTTTTCCCACAGTGTTTTCAAAAGACTTGTACTGCAGACATGTGAAAACCAGGGCTTGTTTGGGAAAGGGTTAAAGGGCAAAACCCATTAATTCTACAAATACTAATATGGCTTTTTTCTTATCCTTGCAGAAGATACAACATTATTTTATACATGTGACAAATATGTATGTATATATTGCACTGACAGAAAACATTTCACCCTAAAATGTAACTCTAAATAATATTATTGAATTCATCCTTGGGCATGTTGAAAACATGAAAAAATGAGAAAAGTAAGTAGCATTTTCAACTTTTCCCACAATTTTTTTTCCCATTGGGTGGGAAAAACAAGAGGGCCATGATGGCCCTGTATCGCTCCACTGGCTTATAAATATAAACCATAAATACTGAACATTTCAATTCTGAGCCAAATGGTTTCAAAATGAAGACTTACAAAGTTTTCTCTGTAAAAGCCCATGTGAAAGTTGAGACCTGCAGGGCAAAGCCATTTTTGATCCCAGAGCTATAATTACTTGAACCCTGGTAGAGGTCCACAAGATAAAGCCACATGCCAAAATAATACAAGTCTATGCTGTATGGTTATAAGTAAGGTGATTTTCAAGTTTCGTCCATATGAAGCCTCTGTAAAACATAAGACCCCTGATGCAAGGCTAATTTAAAAAAAAAAATCAAAAGTGATCCATATTTGGTAGCCCTTGGGTTTCCGGTTAGGAGCAAAAGGATTTTTTTGAATTTTCACCCTATGCACATGCTTATGACCAAATTTGGGACTTCTTGGCCTTATGGCTAGTAACAAGATGGTTTCTGAAGTTTTCATTCCATAAACCCGTGTAAAACTTGTGACCCCTGGTGCAGGGCCAAACTTGATCCTAGGGTTGTAACTTGGGCCCTCTTTGTAGTTGTCCACTAGATAGTGCTATAATTATGCAAAATTTGGTAGCCCTAAGCCTTATGGCTATGTACACCAAGATTTAAAAGTTTTCCCTATTTAAGCCCATGTAAATCTTGTGAACCTCCCCCCCATCCCCCAGCATGAGGCCAAATTGACCCCAGGACTGTAATTTGGGCACTTTTGGTAGACTCCTACTAGATCAAGCTAAATGCAAAATTTGGTAGCTCTAGGCCTTATGGCTAGGTACTGGAAGATTTCTTAAGTTGTCACTATGTAAGCCCATGTAAAACTTGTGACCCCTGCAGCGGGACCAATTTTGACCCCAGGGCTAAAATTTTGGCCCACTTGGTAGAGGCCCACTAGATATAGCTAAATGCAAAATTTGGTAGCTCTAGGCCTTAAGGCTAGGTACAGGAAGATTTTTAAATATTTCTCTATATAAGCCTATGTAAAACTTGTGACCCCTGGGGCAGAGCCAATTTTGACCCCAGGGCTATAATTTGAAGTAACATGATAGAGGTCTACTACATAAAGCTACATGCCAAATTTGGTAGCCCTACGCCTTATGGTTTCAGACAAGAAGGTTTTTAAAGATTTCCAATATTTTTCAGTTTTGTTGCCATGGCAACCAGAGTTTTTGAAGGAATTAAATTCTTTCAAGAAATTCTGAAGAGGACAATGGCAGGATCATTTCTGTGAAGTTTCATGAAAATTGGATGGGTAGTTTCAGAGAAGAAGATGTTTGAAATAAAAGTTAACGCATGGACGGACGCACGGACGGACAGACGCATGCACGCATGATGGACACCGGGCCATGGCATAAGTGCGCTGGCCTTCGGCCAGTGGAGCTAAAAAGGATTGCCTAGTAGAGTTAAAAGACATACAAGTATTTCAGCCAAAACAGCCTTGAAATTGCTAGTTAGATCTTAAACCCTCTACCACAAGTTTTAACAACCCTGAAGAAGAGGGCTTATGCAAACATTGTGAGAAGAAGAGTAATTGCTGGTAACCAGCGTTTTCTCTTTTTCCCACAATGTTTCTACCCTTTCAGAGACAAATTTTAGTTTTGAGTTGTGTTTAATTTGCCATCTGCAAATGCTTTCAATTTGACAAGTCTAAAATGTTGTCGTCTGGCAAAGTGTTAATACTGAGAGGTACATGTATTTAATGTCCATTTCATTTTCAAAGTGCTAAACTATACAAAACATCAAAATTCAGGACTTGACCAAATTGAAAGCATCTGCAGAGGACACAAACAGCAAACCATAAAATCATTAACCCTAAAATCATTGAACATGCTTACCCTTCAGTGTTTTCATCCTTGCCCTACGTTGTAACCTCAGACTTGGCAACAAATGATTGTCTTCATCATGTAGTAAGTCATCAATTCTCTCATGATCCTGTCTACGGCGCGAGGAAGATCTGCGTTTCGATGATGTTCTCCTGCGTCTCATGAGGGTTTTTCCTCCATCCATGGACTTGTACTTTGGTATATTAAGTGTTGTAACTTCTTCAGGATCAAATGATGTTGACCCATCAGCATACTGATCTCTTTGTGGTCCGTGTTGTTGAACGTCAACTGTATCCGCATTATCCACATATCTAAACAAACAACAGTGACAATACATGGTAAAAGTTAAAACAAATAATGTGCACTGTAACTGATATCAATAAAAGAGTATTGGCAATGATGATGACAGAGAAAACAAGAGAGAGAATTAATTTTTTTTCATCTTTAGGCAAGTGAAACAGAGGAACCCCAAGATCAAACTTTGATATTCAAGATCAGGGTTCGTATTCACCAATCATTGATAACATCGATCTTAGACTAATTCCACTTGCCACAACTCCGCTGATTCCGTAACTAAATCTAACCTCGTCCATATCAAGGGGGTTTGCTACAACATCAACAACAATGGTGGAGGCATTCACATAGATCAATTTTTTGGTGAAAACTTCCAACAAAATTGATAAACCACGTTAAAAATTGAATGTACAAACTGTTTGTCAGTAAAAATGTATTTAGAAAGATTTCAATAGAAAATTGTAAATCATGTTTATTCTTTTGTAAGAGGATCCTTACAATTTCAAGAATGGTAAAATGGCATATTTCTTGTGAAGAAATGTACCATGTAGGTGCATATAAAGCTTGGAGGGAATTGATCAACAGATCACCTGAGGTATGCCACATGAGACTAATTCTAAAGAATTGTCCAAATTTGAAAGTAACACAATATCTTATTGGTTACACCAAATTAGCCAATCAGAAATGGTGTTACCTTTTTAAATTGAGCATTGAATGAAGAATGTGATTTAGAATGGTGAATAAGGCTCCAGGTTGCAACATTATCTTGATTTACACAGTCCACAACGTACCTTATATTACCAACATGTAAAGCTGGTGTCATCCATTGGAGATAAATATGTATGCTTTACAAAAGCTATTGTCAAGAACATCCCTTGACTATTAAAAGTATAGTACCTAATGCAGATCATATTGTCTTAATCCTTGAAATAATGAACAAATTCTCAGTGTGGTTTTGTTGGCAGTGTAAGATCATGTTCAGACTGCACAGAACTTGCACTCTGATCCTATTTTGGGCCAGTCAAAAGTGAAGACATTAGCAGACATTTTGACAACAAAACAAAAGGGCCATGATGGCCCTCTATCGCTCCACTGGACCCATGGGGCAGGGCCAATCTTGACCTCAGGGCTATAGTATGAGGAGTTCTTGTAAAGGTTTATTAGATACAGCTACATGCCAAATTTAGTAGCCCTAGTCCATATGGTTTAGGACTAGAAGACTGAAAGTTTCCACCATAGAAGCCAATGTAAAACTTGTGGCCCCAGAGGTGGGGCCAATTTTGACCCTAGGGCTATAAATTGATGAGTTTTTTGTAGAGGTCTATTAGATGAAGCTACATGCCAAATTTGATAGCCCTAGGCCATATGGTTTAGGACAAGAAGATATCTAAAGTTTTCACTATATAAACTTATGGAAAACTTGTGATCCCTGGGGCAGGGCCAATTTTGACCCCAGGGCTATAATTTGAAGCCCTAGGCCATATGGTTTAGGACAAGAAGATATTTAAAGTTTTCACTATATAAATCTATGTAAAACTTGTCACCCCCGGGGCGGGGCCATTTTTAAGTGCTATAATTTGAAAACTTTTTGTAGAGGTCCATTAGATGAGGCTACACACCTCATTTGGTAACCCTAGGCCTTTTTGTTTCAGCCAAGAAGATTTTTAAAGATTTTCAATATTTTTCAGTTTTGTTTCCATGCAACCAGAGTTTTTATAGGAATCAAATTCTTTGAAGAGTTTCTGAAGAGTGCCATGGAAGGATCATTTCTGTGAAGTTTCATTAAAATCTAATGGGCAGTTTCAGAGAAGAAGATGTTTGACATAAAAGTTAACATACGCACGCATGCATGCACACATGCACACACACACACATGCACAGATGGAGGCACCATGGACACAGGGCCATGCCATAAGCCCCCTGGCCTTTGGCCAGTGGAGCCAATAAATTGGCTCAAAAATTGAATTTTGAGTTTGGGCGGATAGAAAACATTCTGGGAAAAGCAGAAAATGCTGCTCCTTTTTCCACAATGTTTTCAAAAAGGCTTTTCTCCAAAGGTCTTGAAAACCTGGGATTGTGTGGTAAAGGGTTAAATAATGGTTTCTGGCTGTCTAGTATTGCAAGGGTTATTTTCACCAAATTGAACCATTTACCAAACTATCCTTACTTTAATGGCCTTGTGGAAAAATGCTTTTGAAAACTTAGAGGTAAGTACATGCAAGTAGTTTAACTCTTTACCACACGATAAAATTTTAGACCAGTTCAAATTGAAAGCATTTGCAGACGACAAATCAAATGTATCTTATATGATGATTTATGTCTTTGATGGGGTAGAAAACATTGTTGGAAAAGGAGAAAATGCTGGTTACCAGCATTTTCTCCTTTTCCAACAATGTTTTCAAAGGCCTTCTCTTCCAGGGTCGTTAAAACATGGGATTGTGTGGTAAAGGGTTAAGTAGATTTAAGCTCCAAATTCGATAAAGTTAACCCTTTAACATACAGTCCAAAGTTTTAGGGACTCTGGAGAAGAAAGCTTTTGAAAACACTGTGGGAAAAGGAATGCTGGTAACCAACATTTTCTCGTTTTTGCACAATGTTTCCTTCCCTCTCTACCCTCAATCATTTGACCCACTTCGAATTTGTTGTCTGTGGACTGTTTTCAATATGAACAATTTGAAAATATGCCATCAGGTAAAGGGTTAAGAAATTTGCTTTAACTCTTTATCAAACAACAAAATTTTAGACTTGATCAAATTAAAGCGTTTGCAGACGACAAATTAAATGCAGCTCAAATTGTGGGACAAGGAGAAAATGCTGGTTACCAGCATTCTCTCCTTTTCTCGCAGTGTTTTCAAAAGCAGTATTTCTCAGGGTCATTAAAATTCAGGATTGAGAGGTAAAGGGTTAAAATTATGCTGATTATGTTCCCTCATTACAGGTTGATAGTTCATGCATAATTAGACAGCAGCTGGACACCCTCTTTCCCTAAGACTACTCATTTCCTGAATAAACCAATACACTCCACAAAACAAAATCTGAAGGATGCTTTGTAGCTAAACTTCAGCTCCATTTGAGGAAAGTGTACACTAGAGAGCTGTAAACAACTTCAAGTGCTTCTAGCAGACAATAAAGATCAAGATTAGACCGAAAACAATGCATAAAAACCTTGTTGGAAAAATCCTTGTTACTGAGCATGATCTTCTAAGATTTTAATAAATTTAACTTTTTACCACAAGATAAACAAGAGGGCCATGATGGCCCTGGAGTCGCTCACCTGAGCCTTTTGACCAAGCACAACCAATTTCCAACGTCTTGTGAGATATATGTATTACCAAACAATAAAATTTTAAACTCATCAGTCTGAACCTTCTGCATAAAACAAATAATATGTGGATCAAGCTATGGGACTGGTCTCTCAAAGGGGTAGAAAACATTGTGAAAAAGGGAAAAAATACTGGATACCAGCATTTTCTCATTTTCAAAGAGTGTTTTCAAAAGGCCTCTTTCTGAGAGTCATTCATACACTAGGTTTTTCTAAGATTTCACCTAGTGACCTAGTTTTTCAGCCAACATAACACATTTTCAAACTGGTCCAAGATATCATTAGGACAAACATTCTTACCAAATTTCAAGAGTATTGGACTGAAAATGTGGTCTCTACAGCGTACACAAGGTTTTTCTAAGATCTGACCTAGTGACCTAGATTTTGACCCAACATGACCTATTTTCAAACTCATCCAAGATATTACCAAGGCAAACATTCTGAGCAACTTTAAAAGAGTATCGAACAAAAAACGTAGCCACAACAGTGTACACATGGTTTTTCTAAGATTTGACCAGGTGACCTAGTTTTTGACCCCACATGACCCATTTTCAAATGCTACTGAGATATCATCAAGACAAGCATTCTGACCAACTTTCAAGAGTATTAGACAGAAAATGTGGCTTCTGGAGCTTACACAAGGTTTTTCTAAGATTTGACCTAGTGACCTAGTTTTTCACCTGTCATGACCCATTTTCAAACTAGTCAGAGATATTATCAAGGCAAACATTCTGACCAACTTTCAAGAGTACTGGACAGAAAATATGGCCTCTAGAGCATACACAACGTTTTTCTTAGATTTGACCTGGTGACCTAGTTTTTGACCCAACATGGCACATTTTCGTATATTTCAAGATATAATCAAGACAAACATTCTGACCATTTTTCAAGAGTATTGGACTGAAAATGTGGCCTCTATAGTGTACAAAAGGTTTTTCTAAGATTTGACCTAGTGACCTAGTTTTTGACCCCACACGACCCAATTTCAATCTTGTTCGAGATTTTAATAAGACAAACATTCTGACTAAATTTCACAAGTATCTGACTGAAAATGTGGCCTTTACAGCACACACAAGGTTTTTCTAAGATTTGACCTAGTGACCTAGTTTTTGACCCCACATGACCCAATTTCAATCTCGTCCGAGATTTTATCAAGACAAACATTCAGACCAAATTTCACAAGTATCTGATTGAAAATGTGGCATCTAGAGCGTACACAAGGTTTTTCTAAGATTTGACCTAGTGACCTAGTTTTTGACCCCACATGACCCAATTTCAAACTTGTCTGAGATTTTATCAAGACAAACATTCTGACTAAGTTTCATGAGGATCGGACTGAAAATGTGGCCTCTAGAGCGTACACAAGGTTTTTCTAAGATTTGACCTAGTGACCTAGTTTTTGACCCCACATGACCCAATTTCGAACTTGTCCGAGATTTTATCAAGACAAACATTCTGACTAAGTTTCATGAGGATTGGACTGAAAATGTGTCCTCTAGAGTGTACACAAGGTTTTTCTAAAATTTGACCTAGTGACCTAGTTTTTGACCCCACATGACCCAATTTTGAACTTGTCCTAGATTTTATCAAGACAAACATTCGGACCAAATTTCACAAGTATCTGACTGAAAATGTGGCATCTAGAGCATACACAAGGTTTTTCTAAGATTTGACCTAGTGACCTAGTTTTTGACCCCACATGACCCAATTTCGAACTTGTCCGAGATTTTATCAAGACAAACATTCTGACCAAGTTTCATGAGGATTGGACTGAAAATGTGGCCTCTAGAGTGTACACTAGGTTTTTCTAAGATTTGACCTAGTGACCTAGTTTTTGACCCCACATGACCCAATTTCAAACTCGTTCGAGATTTTATTGAGACAAACATTCTGACCAAGTTTCATGAGGATTGGACTGAAAATGTGGCCTCTAGAGCGTACACAAGGTAAAAAGTTGACGATGGATGACGGACACAGCACAATCACAATAGCTCACCATGAGCACTTTGTGCTCAGGTGAGCTAAAAATTAGACTTGTTCAAAATAAAAGCATTTGCAGATGTTGATTTTACTGGTTAACAAAATAGAATTTGTATTTCATAGGGTATGTAGAAAACATTGTGGGGGAAAAAGAGAAAATGAAATGCTGGTAACCAGGATTTTTTCCTTTGCCACAATGTTTTCAAAAGGCTTCTTCCTCAGGGTCTTTAAGACTCAGTATTGTGTGTTAATGAATTAAATAAGCCTATCACATACTAACACCAGGTCACAAGTCATATAGGCTAACCACTGAGCTTCCCCCAACGACCCTGTGGGAAAAAGCCTTCTGAAAACATTATGGCAAAAGGTAACCAGCAATTTCTTCCTTACCCATATTTTTTTCAAACATTTAAAGAGAAATTCTTCTGTTTGAGTTCGTCAGCTGTTAGCGATCTAAATTTGGACAAGTCTCTTACTTTGTCCGAGGGTGTACAGCTTACAATCAGGATGCTTTCAGTGGCCTACAATGAATCTTACAGTTCTCATCCCATTATCTAGTGAGGAAGTTTGGACTTGTGCCCATTTCAAAACCTGTATGTTACCCGCAACCTTAACAACTTAGACTTGTCTATGTTCCAAGCATTTGCAGATGACAATTTTATGTGAACCAAAAACTGCAATTTGCCTTTGGAAGGGTAGAAAACACTGTAAAAAAAAAGGAGAAAATGATCCAAAAGAGATCTGCAGCAATGTGAAATAATATGTTTTAATAGAATTTACTCCACAGCAAAATTTTAGACATCTCCAAAGTGAATGCATTTAAAAAGGCTGTATCAGATATGGCTAAAATCTTCGTTGTCTTCCATAGGGTTGAAAACATTGGGGGAGGGGGGGGGGGGGAGGGGGGGGAGAAATGCTGGTTTTCCTTTTTCCACAATGTTTTCAAAAGCCATTTTCCTAAGGGTCATGAAAACATGGGATTGTATCGTAAGGGTAAATTAACAAAAAGTTTAACAAGTTAAAAGTCTAGCCTACCTTGTATCATATGGTAGGTACACAACATAATCATCTCTTGCCTGACTTGGCAATAACTTTTCATAAGATGTTTTATCCATTTACATCCCTATCCATGTATATTTCCCATTAACACACTATTTCACACACTGTATTTTAACTCTTCCTTACCAGAGAAGACACAAGATGCTTTTGTGGTCTGCGTAGATCAGAGAGCAGGCTGCAGATTCTGTGCAGTCTGATCTTTGATCTACACTCTCCAACACTAGAACTGTCACTTCAACTTACAGCAGAACTCTATCTGTAGCCATTAGAAAAAAATTATTTATTCATTTAGAAGTGAGAGTTAGAGGCGTTTCACTGTCTGCATGGTTCGTTAACCAGCTTATACCTATTCACAGCTACAATGGCCTTATCACAGCTAATTAAGATGTCCACATTACAGCCCATTTCTACCTTCATTATATCTTAACTCTTTACCAACCAACAAAGTTTTGGACTTGTCCAAATCCAATACATTGGCTGACAACAAATTTGATGTTGCAAAACTGTCTTTGAAAGGATGGAAAACATAGTAAGAAAAACAGAAAGTGGTGGTTATCAGCTTTTCTTCCTTTTTTCACGATGTTATCAAAAGCCTTCTTTTAAACTTGGAATTGTGTGTTAAAGGGTTAACTCTTTATCAAACTATCCTATGTTGATGACCCTGAAGATGAAAGCTTTTGAAAACATGTAAGAGAAAGTGTAGGTAACTTTTATCTTTTTTATTTCTCGGTGTTCTCTACACCTTTGAAAACAAATACCATTAGTACTGTGCCAAATTTTAATTGGTTTTCTACAAATGCTTTTACTTTTGATAGGTATAATTTTTTCTGTTTAGTAGACTTAACCCTTGAGAGAGAAGCCTTTTGAAAACGTGAGAAAAGGAGAAAATGCTGGTAAACTCCTTTTCCCACAATGTTTTCTACCATATCGAAGAAAAATCACATTATCTGAGCCACATTGAAATTGTCGACTGCTTTCACTTTGGACAGGTATAAAACTTTGTCATGTGGCAAAGGGTTAAAGCTTTGAATCAGATGACAAAAAGCTGGCCTAAAGCAGAATGAAAGCATTTGCAGACATTAAGTTTGATGTGCCTCAAATGATAAGAATTGTAGACAAAGGAGAAAATCCTGGAAAAAGCATTTTCTTCTTTTACCAAAATGTTTACAAAATCTTTCTTCCATATCATGAGATCATCTGGTAAATGGTTAAAATCTTACAAAACAGATTAACACAAAAATAAATATTTGTATGTGTTTACAGTTAACCTGTTACCACACAATCCTAAGTTTGAATGACTTAGAGGAAGAAGCCTTTTGAAAAGAGTTAACTCTTTACTAAACGACAAAATTTTGGACTCTACCAAATTGAAAGCATTTGGTATGTGTAATAAAATGTGGTCAAAATGCTGATTCCTGTCAATGATGAGTAAAAACATTGTGGGGAAAGGAGAAAATGCTGGTTACCAGCATTTTCTCCTTTTCCCACAATGTTTTCAAAAGCCTTCTATCTCAGGGTCATTAAAATTCGGGATAGTGTGGTAAAGGGTTAACTCCCATAAGCCTAGAACACTAAGCAACATTTGAAATCTGTCACTTCATTCCAGCTTTACAAATCATTTCATTCCAGCTTTACAAATCATGTATCAGCAGCTGAGATACATTGTCCTACAGAATATTCAGCTAAAATATCACAAAATATAAGAGAACTCACTGAAAATGTCACCAACTTACTGCCAAGCATAGTATGGACTATTTAAAGTAAAACCTTATAAGCACATTAACCCTTTACCACTCGACAAAATTTTAGCCTTATCCAGCAAAGATGGCATTGTGTGGTAAAGAGCTAATTTTTCTATGAGAATATAATCTTTAAAATGTTATGAAAAACTCCAGAGTTTCAACGAACCTCTGCACGAAAGCTTTTGAAACATTATCAGAAAAAGAGAAAATGCAGGTGACAAGCATTTTCTCCTTTTCCCACAATGTTTCCAAAGCTATCAGACTCCAGCATTTGTGACACATGTACATTTTCGTCATAACTGATTTAGATTTAACCCTTTACCACACAATCCCAACTTTTAATGACCCTGAGAAGGAAGCCTTTTGAAAAAATTTTGTGGGAAAAGGAGATAATGCTGGTAACCAGCATTTTCTCCTTTCCTACAATGTTTTCTACTCATCCCAAAACAAATTTCAATTTTTGAGTCACTTTTTTTTTGTCGTCTGCAAAATGCTTTCAATTTGGACGAGGCTAAAACTTTGGTAAAGAGTTAAACAAGTCTAAAATTTTGTTATCTAGAAAAGGGCTAATCTTACAAAGTGCAGAATGATTTAACCCTTTACCACACAATCCCGACTTTTAACAACCCTGAAAGAGATGGCTTTTGAAAACATTGTGGGAAAAGGAGAAAATGCTGGTAAACAGCATTTTCTCCTTTTCCCACAATGTTTTCTACCCTATCAAAAACAGAAATCACCATTTTAGAAACATAAGATGTGTCCTCTGCAAATACTTTCAATTTGGTCCAGTCCAGTCCAAAATTTTGTTGTGTGGGTAAAGAGTTAACTCTTTACCAAACCACAAAATTTTTGGCCTTGTCCAAATATTGAAAGCATTTGCAGACAACAAATTACATGAAACTCAAAAAATGAGAATAGTCTTTCATTGAGTAGAAAATATTGCAGGAAAATGAGATAATGCTGGTTACCAGCATTTTCTCCTTTTACCACAGTGGCTTCAAATGGCATTTTCCTCAGGGTAGTTAAAAGACGGGATTGTGTGGTAAAGGGTTAAATTTAGACTATTTCAGTCAGCAGAAAGGACAATGATCACACTGGCAAGAATATTCTGTCAAGGTATCTGACAGCATAGATCCTAGGGTAGACTTCACAATTTGTGCATGCTGATCTTAATACTTATTGTCTACCAAATTACAAGGGTTGAAGATCGCTTTAGTTGCCTTGTTGCAAACAGTTCTGAAATGACTAAGGCCAGAGGAGATGCATTAGCCCTGTACCACAAAAGTTAGGCACAATCCTGACTTTGAATCATTCTGAGAGGGAAAAAACTTAGGAAAACACTTTGGGAAAAGAGAAAGTGTCGGTACCAGCATTTCCTCCTTTTTCCACAATATTTTCAACCCTTAGGGACAAATGGTTAAAATTTGTGCTGCATTTTGCTAAATTTTGTTGTCTGCAAATGCTATCAATGTGGAGCAGCATAATATTTTGTACTGTAAAGTGTCTAAACCTGATTTACATGTTTACACCATGCAAAGATCAAAGATAAGATTGCATTCTATGTATTCTGATCTTAATCTAGACTTTTATCAAAACAATTTACAAATAACCTGTGACACTATATGCATCCATATGTTGAAAAATCGAAATAATAAAAGATAGGCTGTTGAATATTTAAGTAAATTTGTAAATTCTTTTGTAATTTACACTGACTTAACCCTTTACCGCACAATGTCGCCTTTTGACGCCCCTGGGTAAGAAGCCTTTTGAAAACATTGTGGGAAAAGGAGAAAATGCTGGTAACCAGCATTTTCTCCTTTTCCCACGATGTTTTCTACCCTATCAAAGAAAAATTGCACCATTTGAGCCACACTGAAATTGTCTGCAAATGCTTTCAATTTGGACAAGGCTAAAATTTTGTCGTCTGGTAAAGACTTAAGGAAAAGGTTTCAAAATGTATTTAATCCCTTCAACCTAATCCTACCCTTCTTATTTTAACCTGATCTGGCAATTTAGCTACTTGTTTGGTCAGTGCAGAACAAGATCACACTGCATAGAACAAGAAGTCTGATCTTTCTTCTACATTCTCTGGTATCTTATGAGCCATCCTGACCAAAAGAGTCCAGAAAGTAGAATATCTAACAAATTTTATGTATTTAATGTATGCAAATACATGTAGAATATTTGACCTGTAATGTCAACTGAAATCATCATTCTTTAAACACACTTTATAGCCTTCTGTGATGACATTTTAACACTACCAAAAAACAAATTTTTGGACTCAGTCATACTAGAGCATTTGCGTCGTACTGGGTACGTCAGCCTGAAGCAAATTTGCAGCAGATAGATCTATCAAGGGAAGCATACTTGTAAAACATGAATAAAACTAAAAGGAGTTGAGTTTAACCCTTTACCACAAAATTTTCAGTTTTAACAATCATCACGAAGAAGGTGTTTAAAAACATTGTAGGATACCAGCATTTTCTCCTTTTCCAACAATGTTTTTCACCCTTTCAAAAACAAATTATATCATTGAGCCATTTTTAGTTTGTCTGCAAAAGCATCCAATTTGGATGAGTCTGCAGTTTTGTCAGGCAGTAAAGGGTTGAAAAAAAAAAAAACAAATTCATGCTTGTTAAGAGCAACATCTAACTTTTGTGAAAAAGTTTCAAATAGTAGTTCATTACATAATGGCAAAACTGTTTGCAGGTAATGATTAACTCTTTACCATACGACAAAATTTTAGACTGATCCAAATTGAAAACATTTGCAGACAACCAGTTTAATTTTCTTAAAACGGTGATATTTGTCTTTGAAAGGGTAGAAAATATTGTGGGAAAAGGAGAAAATGCTGGTCACCAGCATTTTCTCCTTTTCCTAACAATATTTTCGAAAGCTATCTTTCTAAGGGTCGTAAAAAACCGGGATTGTGTGGTAAAGGGTTAAAAAGGTTTTACTCTATATGTCTTAACCCTTTACCAGATGACAAAATTCTCAACTTGCCTAAAATTGTAAACATTTGCAGGTGACAAATTAACTGTGGCTCAAATAATGGGATTTGTCTCTTATGAGGTAGAAAACATTGTTAGAGGAGGAGAAAAAGCAGGTTTTCAGCATTTTCTTTTTTTCTCACCATGTTTTCAAAAGCTTTTTTCTCCCGAGTCATTCAGACACAGGATTGTGTGTGGTAAAGAGCTAAGTTTCACACTGTTCTCTCCATCGCTGACCGACACTTGAAACATATAGATGAGCCATGCTCTGAGAAACGGGAGCTTAATGTATCTGTGAAAAGTATCAACCCAGGTCAGCCTGCGCAGTCAATTTTCAGCATGTGCAAGGACCATTCTGATTTTGACAGTTGTTTGACAAAATAGATTTTATGGATCCATAATAACATGACAACTTGCTTGGTATCATCTGTCATGGAGATGCATTAAGACTCCTTTTGCCAGAGCATGGCTAAAATGTAATTTTAATCAAACACCATCTTTACAATCTCAGAGTGAAAAAATGAACATCATTCAAATACACATACAAATAACATGAATATACACTTATTGCACATCCACAAAAATTTATCCACAGTATACCTTTAATGGGCAATAATAATCACTAAGTATGACAAAAATTATATAGGTCATATCATATCTTTCTCTCACCTCACCAACAATTCCTTTTACCTCCTGAGCATTTTGTCTACCGATATTTTATAATTTACTCTTTTCCAAATGACAAAATTGCGGACTTGCCATTATGTCAAAATTGAAATCATCTTTAGACTGTGACAACAAATTAAACCTTTACCGCACAATGCCACCTTTTAACGACCCTGGTAAAGAAGTATTTTGAAAACATTGTGGGAAAAGGAGAAAATGCTGGTAACCAGCATTTTCTCCTTTTCCCACCATGTTTTCTACCCTACCAAAGAAAAATTGCACCCTTTGAGCCATATTGAAATTGTCGTCAGCAAATGCTTTCAATTTGAACAAGGCTAAAATTTTGTTGTCTCGTAAAGAGTTAACTCTTTATCAGACAACAAAATTTTATACTTGTCAATATTGAAAGCATCTGATTATAAGTTTATAACAAATGTAATGTAGATCAAAAGATAACCAGTGTCTTAGATATGGTAGAAAACAGTGTGGAAAAAGGGGAAAATGCTGGTTACCAGCATTTTCTCTTTTTCCCCACAATGTTTTCAAAAGCTTCCTTCTTTAGGGTCTTTAAAACATGGTATTGTTTAGTAAAAGGTTTTAACTCTCTACCAACCGATGAAATTTTAGACTAGTCCAAATTGGAAGCATTTGCAGATGACAAATAAAATGTGGATCAAATGAAGGGTTCTGTCCTTGAATGGTCAGAAAACATTGTTGAAAAAGGAGAAAATGTTGGTTTCAAACATTTTCTCCTTTTCCCACAATGCTTTCAGAAGCCTTCTCCTTCAGTGTTGTTTGGTTAAAAGGTAAGAATGGCTCAAATGACCAAATTTGTCTTTGATAGTGCAAAAAACATTGTGGGAAAAGGATAAAATGCTGGTTACTAGCATTTTCTCCTAAAACAACAATATTTTAACCCTTTACCACACAATCCCTACTTTTAACGACCCTGAGAAAGAAGCCTTTTGAAAACATTGAGGAAAAAGGAGAAAATGCTGGTAACCAGCATTTTGTCCTTTTCCCACAATGTGTTCTACCCTTCCCAAAACAAATTTTCTATTTTTCAGTCACTTTTATTTTGTTGTCTGCAGTTATTTTCAATTTGGAGTAGTCTAAAATTTTGTTGTTTCCCCAAGTCAAATTGCAATTTATATACCTCACATTTATTTTGTTGTCTGCAAATGCCTTCACTTTGGACCAGTCTAAATTTTTCTTGTTTGGTTGAGAGTAAATTCACAGGGTAACAAGAAATTATCAACCATTAGAGCATCATAAAATCTCAACATGAATTTCAATCTACAAATCATACACAAACAAATGCAGTTTCACGGTTGCATTTGCGCAGAAGGCAGACAATGTATATCAAATTCTTTGCAGTCTGATCTTGTTCTTCACTGGCCACAAAGGCAACTATAGTTGTGGAAGGCACTTTAACTCTTTATCAAAAGACAAAATTTTAGACTAGTCCAAATTAAAAGTATATGCAGATGACAAAGTGATTGTGACCGAAAAAATTAATTCTGGGAAAAGGAGAAAATGCTGGTTACCCCAAAAAATTTATTTATTCATTTAGAAGTGTTTTCAACAGGATTTTTTCTCAGGGTCATTAAAAGACGAGACTGTGTGGTAAAGAGTTAACTTGTTACCAAACAACAAAATTTTAGACTGCTCCAAATTCAAAGCATTTGCAGAAGACAAATGGTGCAATAGTTTGGACATTTTTATTTGAAAAATAAAAAACATTTTTGGAAATGGAGAAAATGCTGGTTACCAGCATTTTCTCCTACTCCCACGATGTTTTCAAAAGTGCTTTTCCTTGTGGTCGTCTAAACTCGGGACTGTGCGGTAAAGTGTTCATTTTTTTGACGGCACAATATCAATCAATTATAGTTCATTCACTGAATACTTAGATACAAGACGCTTTCTTCCATCATAAGTATTGCTTACTACTGCTAATGAAATTGATGATGTTGACATATCTTGTATTCAGTCATACATGTAGGCCAGTGCACCCATCCAAGTGTTCCTTGAATTTCTTTACAACACGAGAGCATAGGTACTAGGTGTGCTGGTTGCTATGACACAATTGAAACAATGTTCAAACAGCATTACACACCAAACAAACTAACAAACAAAATATTATACGGATATTGATGACAAACATTCTACTCATATCTACCAAAGAGCTAAACTACTGCTGATGGTGAAGTATATTTTAACCTTTTACCACACAACCCCAAGTTTTAACAACTTTGAGAAAGAAAGTGTTTAAACACATTTTGGGAAAAGGAGAAAATTCTGCTAACCAGCTTTTTCTCTCTTTCCCAAAATGTTTTCTACCCTTTCAAAGACAATTTTTAACTCTTGAGCCAATATTTCATTGGTCATCTGCAAATTTTCTGGATTTGGACAAGTCCAAAATTTTGCTGTTTGGTAAACAAAAACTTTGCTGTTTGGTAAACTGCATTTTTTCCTTTACCCAAAAAGTTTTCTATCCTTTCAAAGAAAATTTTCTCTGTTTGAGCTAAATTAATCTGTTGTCTGCTAATGTCCTGAATTTGGACAAGTCCAAAATTTTTTTTTTTTGGTAAAGAGTGAAGCAATGTGGAATAAACAAGACGGAAGTTAAAGAGCTTAATTGTATTCATGGTGGATTTCTTGTGGTCAAAGTATCAATTAAATCTAGTGCATGTACATGTACTTATTCAGCTCTTTACCAAACCACAAAATTTTAGACTGGTCCAAATTAAAAGCATTTGCAGACAACAGATTAAATATGGCTTAATCAATGGAATTTGAGACTGAAAGAGTAGAAAACATTGTGAGAAAAGAAGAAAATGTTGGCTACCAGCATTTTCTCCTTTTCCCACCATATTTTCAAAAGTTGTATTTTAAAGGGTTAATATTTCACATTTAACAAACATTTTTTTTTTTTCAAACTGAAAGAATTTGAAGACAACTTTAACATGACTCAAAAGACTGGATTTGATCTAGTTACCAGCAGATTCTCCTTTTTCCTCAATGTTATCTAAAGCCTGTAAGTTCTTCTTTAGGGTCATCAAAACTTTAAATTACTCAATAAAACATTGACTAAATCCTCATAGTAACCAATGGCACTTGATTACTTCAACAGCTTGAAAACACTTGAGCCAAGTACCGTATTATGTGAAGTGGGACATAGAATCAACCCCGCTTGAAAATGCTGGAAATGTTGCCCTTAGAATTTAAAGTTAGCCCTTTATCAGTTGAGTGGTTGACAATATTTAACCCTTTACCACACAATACCAAGTTTTAATGGCCTTGAGAAAGAAAGCTTTTGGAAAACATTGTGGGAAAAGAAAATGCTGGTAACCAGCATTTTCTCCTTTTCCCACAATGTTTTCTTACCTTTCAATAACAAATTCGAACATATGAGCCAAATTTGATTTGTCATGTGCAGATGCTTCCAATTGGACAAGGCTAAAATTTTGTTGGTTGGTAAAGAGTTAACCCTTTACCACACAATCCCAGGTTTTAACGACCCTGAGGAAGCAACCTTTTGAAAATATGGTGGGAAAAGGAGAAAATGCTGCTAACCAGTATTTTCTCCATTTCCCACAATGTTTTCTACTCACTGAAATGAAAATTTCAGATTTTGAGTAACTCAGAATTTGTCTTCTGCTACTGCTTTCAAATTGGACAAGTTTCAAATTTTGTCATTTGGTAAAAGAGTTAAGATGTCATCTCAAAATTCAATGTATTAGTGGACAAAGCGTTGAATGTGGCTACAATGGACATGTCTTTCACGGGTAGAAAACACTGTGGAAAAAGGAGAAATTACTGTTTCTCAGCTTTTTCTGCTTTACTAACCATGTATCCAAAATATGTTACTTTTCAGGGTCAATAAAACTCCTAATTGTGTGGGAAAAGGAAGAAACTTACTTATCATAAACCTGTCGAGGCATTTGGTAATAGCGTCCTCTCCCAGTTTTATCATTCCTAGAAAAATGGGCATGGCGTTCCTTTGGCTTTCTTGCCCCATCTTTAGTTATATTTCCATCAACGACATCTACAGTAACATATTTAGATCTCCCTTCTACATTGCTGTCTCCATTAGTGGTCTCTGATGGTCTGTGATCTCTGTATTCCATTTCTTATTTTCACTTTATAAAAACTACATCACTTCTATCTTCAGCCTAAAAGGGAAATTGCACCAACACCTTATCAAACGACGAAATTTTTGACATGTCCAAATTCAAAGCTTTTACAGACTACAAAATGAGTATAACTAAAAAATTGAAATTTGTTTTTGGAAAGGTAGAACACATTGTGAGAAAATGCTGGTTACCAGCATTTCTCCCTTTCCCACAATGTTTCCAAGTCAGGATTGTGTGGTAAATATTAACTCTTTATGATATTTATTTCAACTTGCAAAAATGCTGTGTTTCTATATGCAATATTTGGGAGTGTCCTTGGGCAAGACACTTCAGAGCACTAGCCTAGTACTGGTGAAACCCAGGAAAACAGGAATGTGTGAACTGTCGTCGTGATATTACTAAAATAATGTTGAAAGCGGCATGAAACGCCATTCAATCAATCAATCAATCTAGACGCACTATGAAAGAGTGGAAAAACCCTTATCTTAGTCAGTATTATAGAAGTTACAAATTACATCCATTTTGTCAACACTTTTAGTCTTAATAATGAGACATTTTGCAGTGCTTCTTTTCTTATTTGGACATTTTCTGTGCACAGCACTGTCTCAAGTCCACTGTGAATTTTCCAGTAGCAACACTACAGCACTGTACCAACTTTCTGTTTCGTCGGTTTAATCTGTATTGCAGGGAAATACTATTAATTTTTAGCAACACACAAGACCAGGGACAGATTATTAAATGTTTCGTTACCTAAAGTGCTCATAGAAGTCTTTTATAAAATGTGAATCTCGAAAAGAACGAACGAAATTTATCGTGCTTGGCAGCAATACTGTGTGCGTTTTAGGAACATAAACACCTTGAGTAATAGAAAAAGTAAACTTTTTTTTTCATAGATTAAGAGTTTAAATCGAAAATATTTGTATTTCAAACGGAGGATTATTGAATACTTAAGCAACAGGTATGTTCAAATTCTAGTTTTGTCCTCTATTTATGAAAATAAGAGAGTTTAAAATCTGTGCACAGATTCCAACTGCTTTTTCACAATCGTCTCTGTACCCAGGGCAACCAATCAAAAACTTAAATCTCCTCCGGGGGGGACAGTTATCTGTACTTATATATCAACACTTTCTGAAGGTATCATGTAATACACAATGGGCCTATGGCCCTCAGTATTTAGTACTGTAAACTGTGGTACTTTACTTACTAAATAAGCCTAATTTCTAATGAAATTTGAGGAAGATAACCTCTGAAAACATCATGGGATAAAAGAAAAAAAAACACTTGTAACCAGCAGTTTCTTCTTTACCACAATGTATTCCACCCTTACAAAGTCAAACCCTTCAATTTCAGCCACAATTACATGGTCATCTGCAAATATTTGGATTAACTCTTTACCACACAATCCCAAGTTTAACTACCCTGAGAAAGAAGCCTTTGGAAAACATTGTAGGAAAAGGAGAAAATGTCATCAAACCTACAAAATTTTACGGTCTCGGGATATCAAACAGGATGCAAAGTTTATGACGAAAGATATTTACCTTTTCACGTAGACCGATTCGTATACACACTGGTTATACAAAACCCGTCACGACTTTTTCAAGTCTTAAATATCACAATTTCAGTCGTAATTAGTCAGACAGATCCTTTACTATTATGAGTGCTTATTGGCCCTTGTCGAGAAATGTAAACAGAGATCTATTTTTAGCAGAGCTAAAACACGAAATATGAGCTTTCGCCGCAGCATAAATCGTCCCCTGGAGAAATCGTCCCGAAATGATTGGGTGGTCAATTTCTCTAGGGGCGCAGTTTCTGCGGAAATCGTACAATTCGCACATAAATATATGCTTAACTCGAATATGAAATCTGATAAAAACATGATGATTTAGTAAGTAACAGGTACCCCTAAGGGGAGTTAGACATATAGACCCCTGTCCATTTAGACCCCTTAAAATTTTGGATTTTGGGTGACATCTAGACCCCTTTGGACACTTGGACCCCTTTAGCCAGGTGACATTTAGACCTCTATATTTAAAATGTTTTAGACTCATATTTTCCTTGGTGATCAGCAATGTAATACTGGACTGTTTTGTCATTTTTGTATATTTTTTTCATATTTTAGATTTTCATTTAATTAGTCGAGTGTAATTTTGAAATATATGGTTCAATTGGTAACCGGTCATTTCGTATCAATTTACTCACAATTAAAATTTTACTATAGTTCTATTAATACCTTTTCTACTTATTTCTCCTGACTGAATAAATATTAGATGAATAGAAGGATCCATGTTTCAGAATTGTATTTGATTTGAATCATTTGCCATATTTAATATTTTATTTAAACCATGTCTTAATATTGTTGGATTTTTTTTAGCCCTTAATCATACAATCAAGAGCTTTATTGACCCTGAACAAGAAGGCTTTTGAAAACATGCTGAGAGTAGAAAAATGATGGTAACCAGTGTTATCTCCTTTTCACAAAATCTTTTTTTTTTTTTTTTTTTATCTATTTTGTCAACTTACACATTTAAAATTTAAATCATTTAAAATTTGAATACTATTATTCAGTCAACATCTTTTCTAGTTCTTTCAAGACTGAAAAACAGTGTCTTAATATTGATGCATAGATCGGTCCTACTAAATACCACAAAGACACCCTAAACACCACAAAGACACCACAAAGACACACAAAGACAACATAAATACGTAAAAACGTTTAAAAAAAAAAAAGAAAAAAAATAGGGATTTTTTTAGATGTTTGCATTATGCTGGGGTAAAAAATGGACCGTGAAAATAATGCAAATTACACACGTAGGTTAGAGCATCCGCCATATAATTTTCCTGCAAACTATTTTTCCTGTTAATCATTTAATCTCGGGTAATTTAAAAGCCTTGTTCTCTTTTGATGCCTTTTATTAATGCGGCACCTTAAAAATTATGATTATTTGTAATTCGTAGTTAATGACATGGTTTGTTCTTTGACCATAATCAGGGATCGTATATACATGTATGTAAGATCCCTGACCATAATTAACTGGACAATCTCATTTCGAATAGCTAACAGTTTGACAACTTGTAATACATTTGCTGATTTGTGAAGTTCAAGATGAAAGAGTTTGAACAGAAGAAATATTTGGTATGTATGAAATCAGCAGAACGAGTACCAAGTTATCCGATTGACCCTGCAGATGCTCTAACCTACGTGTATAATTTGCATTATTTTGATCAATTTTTACCCCAGCATAATGTAAACAGCTAAATAAATCGCTATTTTTTCCTTTTTTACACGTTTTTACGTACTTATGTTGTCTTTGTGCGTCTTTGTGGTGTCTTTGTGGTATTTAGGGTGTCTTTGTGGTATTTAGTAGGACCCGCATAGATAGATTATAATACTGATGGCTAGACGATTGAAATGAGGGACAGATGGAAATACCGAACGGCAGATAGGTTGATGGAAAGGAGGAAAATAGACACTGTATCATGTGCAAAAATCATAAATTCAAATGGCGAAAAAGTAATAATCCTTGTACATTAATTTATCCTGTCTATCCCCAGTGGGGATCAAAGGTGTTGAAACATCCTTTCAGAAACCCCTTGACTCTTTACCAAATGAAAAATATTTTGATTTGTCTGAATTGAAAGCACAACAAATTAAATGTTACTGAAAAATTTAAATTTTATAGGGTAGAAATTATTGTGAGGAAAAAAAGGAGAAAATGCTAGTTATCAGCATTTTCTTCTTTTCTCACAATGTTTTTAAGAGTTTGTTTTTCTCAGGGCTGCTAAGTCCAGATTTTGTGGTAAAGGGTTAACCCATTACCAGACAACAAAAAATGGGACCTGTTCAAATCCAAAGCATTTGCACACAACAAATGAAATATTCCTTATGGTACGCGAGATCTCTTTTTGGAAAGACTGAAGTCATTTCAGGAAAAAGAAGAAAAAAAACATTGCAGGTTACCACAACTTTATTTGTTATGGTGGTCAGTGTGGAACATTTTTGGTCTGTTAATTTTACATTGTAAGACTTTATGAAATCCCTCATTTCCTTTGGTAATCTGTTATTTGTTGACAGCATTTTCAAAAGTTTTTGACTAGCAAAGCTAGTCTATAGGCATCAAGACTGACCTGGATTCAAAGTAAACAAAAAACCCCACAGTTGCCAAATACTGCCTCACAGAAAATACTTCTTTCTCTTAGAAATCTTAATTCTGTTATATATGACAATTTTGACAAAAACCACTGAATCTCTACCACTCCAAGGTGAACATGTCGTCTTACAAAGTAATAAAGTGAAAAAGATGTCGCTTATAAGGTACAAGATCTTTTCTTATATGTAAATTAAGTGACCTATGCAAAGCACAGAATCACTTATTCCTACACCAGTGTAACATTATGAATGAATCTATTAATAGATACACCTAGGTAGTAACTTGTAGCAAATGCCGTTAATATCAACCCTCACTGGACAGAGAACCCTTGTCATTCATCATTTAGATCATTGTGCACAGTTAAACTGTTATGCTGAACTGTTATTCTACCTCTTGATTATTAGCCCTTTACCAATTAATTCCAAGTTTTAATGACACTGGGGAAGAATCCCTTTGAAAATATTGCGGGAAAAGGAGAAAATGCTGATAACCATCATTTTCTCCTTTTCTCACATTGTTTTCTGCCCTCTTGGAATCATGTTTCAATCAGTTCAGCCACATTTAATGTTTATGGTCTGCAACAGCTTTGAATTTGGACGAGTGTAAAATTTTTGGTTTGTAAAGCGAATTAAATAGTTAAGTACATCTTGTGCTATTGGATATTGACTAATTGACTGCATGGTGTTTAATGCCGTTTTCAACATTATTTCAGTGATATTGCGGCGGCCAGAGCACCTATCCATGCTTTCCTGGAGTTTCTTTTACCAGCACTATCGCAACTCAATGACCCTTTGTGGACAGTGTGGATTAAGATCAGACGGCACAGGGTGTGCAG
Organism: Tridacna gigas; assembly: GCA_945859785.2. Taxonomy (NCBI): domain Eukaryota; kingdom Metazoa; phylum Mollusca; class Bivalvia; order Cardiida; family Cardiidae; genus Tridacna; species Tridacna gigas. Next base: position 29,804,515 of record OX244030.2, read on the forward strand.
TCTGAATTTGGATCTACACTGAAAGATCCGACAAGAGGATATTTTTTTCCAAAATGTAACTTTGAAATAGCAATATTCAGGTGTTTACCATCGGCTTGAAAGTTTCATTGAACATATTTAGCATGTTAAGGGTTAAACTTAAACTGGATTAGAGTTAAAAATAGCACACATAGCCCTGGCAGCTCAGTTGGTAGTGTACAGGACTTGAGAATAGGAGGCTGCTGGTTCAGTCCCCGAATGTGCAAATTTCTTTCTAAAGATTGATGATAGTCATTGTGACAGGATTCATTTCTCACTCACATTTCAATGATGGTTATGTGGGAAGCAGCCAGTGGCTTGGAAAGAATATTGTGTGAAGTACTGTTAGAAGAAACTCAAGGAAAGCATGGATATGTGCATTGTCCACCACTACATAACTGAAATAATGTTGAAAACAGGGTCAAACACCATACAAACAATCAATCAGTCAAATTCACTAGTCCGTCAGTACTTTCAGTACTTTGACTATATCAGTTGTTGACGAATGTCTGCCTGCACCTAGCTAATTCATGTGATTATCTTTGAAATTCCCCAGAATCTATTTTAAATTAGCAGCTTTGAAAGAAGGAAGGCAGTTTGGGCAGAGGTATAAAAGGAAGTTTGGAGGATAGGAAGAAAGGACATATTGGCAGACAGCTTAAAAGATAGTTTGTTATTTTACTGAAATTACTGCACATATCTGTAATTAAAAAAAAAAAAAGGACATACTTTGGAAAAAGAAGTAAAAAGTAATCTGAAAATAGTCATGTAGAACAGGGATCGTATATTGTAATATACAATCCCTGTGTAGATCTATGTGTATGTTTGTTTGGCCTTTCTGATGACTGTTGGTAATTCATAGTCATTTCATCAACTGCTTCTGTTGATATTATGGCCTCAAAAGTCAAAATACACATTTTATGTGGTGAGACAAAAGTTGCAACCAATACCATCAATAAATATAGCCAATTACACATGTATACTATCTTTTAGGAAAAAGGGGTCTAAATGTCTCACTGAAATAGGGGTCTATGTGTCTCTAGGGGTCTATTTGTCACCCAAATTTTAAGGGGTCTAAAAAGGTCAGGAGTCTATATGTCTGACATCCCCCCCTAAGTAGTCTCAGTGAATGAGACGTTTACAATGCTTCTTTCATACTTGGACATATGTTGTGCTTCACCTGTAAAAAAAACTAAAATTGCATTCAAGGAGTTATCTGTATATACTACAGGTCATAATACAGCTGTGGATATTAAAATTACACGAGGACCATGATAGTCCCGAGTCGCGAACCCGAGCCTTTATGACCCAACACATTTCCAACCTCTTCTGAGATATTAAGACAAACATCCCAACAAACTTTCACGAGTATTGGACTGAAAATCTGGCTTCAGCAATGTAGACAAGCTTTTTTGAAGGATTTGTTTCAGAGGCCTACTTTTTGACAAAACATGACCCATTTTCAAACTCGATGTATACTGAAAATGTGGCCTCTAAAGTGAGCACAAGGTTCTCCAAAGATTTTACATGATGACCTACTTTTGACCTACATGACCCAATTTCAGACTCGTTAAAAATATCATCAAGACAAATATTCTGACAAGCTTTAATGAGCATTAGACAGAAAAAGTGATCTCTAGAGGGAACACAAGGACTTTAAAAGATTTAACCTTGTCACATTTTTTACCGACATGTCACAATTTTTAACCCATCCAAGATATCAGCAAGACAAACATTCTGGCAAACTTTCATGGGTTTTGGCCTGAAAATGTGGCTTCTAGAGTGTACACAAGCTTTTTCTAAAATTTGACCTTGTCCCCCTGTTTTTGACCCATGACACATTTTGCAAGAACTCTGAGATACAATCAAGATAAAGCATAATTCTGAACAACTTTCATGACCGAAAATGTGGCCTGTAAAATGAACCCAAGGTTTTCCTAAGACTTGACCCGATGACCTAGTTTTTGACCTGCCATGACCCATTTTTGCACTTCTCTGAGATCTCATTAAGACAAACATTTTGATAATTTTTCATGAGGGCATAAAATGTGGCCTCTAGAGGTTCTGCAAGGCTTTTCAAATATTTGACCAAGTGACATAGTTTTGACTGGATGTGACCCATTTTCAAACTCGTTCGAGATATCATCGAGACAAAGATTCTAACTTTCATGAGTATTGGACTGAAAATGTGGCTGCCCGTGTGTATACAAGTTTTTTTTTTTTTTTTTTCAAAGATTTGATATGGTGACCTAGTTTTTGACTTGGCATGACCCACTTTGATACTCATTCGAGATATTCTCAAGGCAAATATTCTGACCAAGTTTTATGATTATTGTACTCAAAATGTAGCCTCTGGAGTGTACACAAGGTAAAAGGTGACAACAGACAACAGACAAACCACGATCACAAAAGCTAACATTGCGCATCTCATGCTCACGTGAGCTGAAAATGTGTCACCCAAACAGGTTGTTGTTCACACCTTTCTCTAGATAGATTTCACCTGCACAATCAGTAGTCTATGCATGTGTTTGAGTGTGGTTTTAGAAGATATTTCAACTACACTGCATAAATAAGGTAATAAACATCATTTAGTAAGGCCTGTTCTACAATGTTCTTGATAGCCAGCCCCAATAGCTGTGTGTGTAGTAGTGCGTGAGACTTGTGAACGTCAAATCTCCGGCCACTTGAGGTTTTTGGTTCAATCTCCATGGCAAGGTACCTAAAATTAAGTAAAAGGTTTTTTGGATGAGACGCTAAATCTAGGTCCTCTGTGATTGTGCTATATGCCAAGCATGTCAAAGAATGGTGCACAACATTTTATCGAAAATGTGTTTCGTCAAAATCCACATATTTTTTAAAATACCGATTGCTAAATTTCTAGATTTAGGTCATGGAAAGCTCTGTCTGGGAGGGAGATTTGGGCCACAATTTGTCTGGGTTAGGGAAAGAGTCAGGGCCAGGGATCGTTTTCGACAAACGTGGTTTTCGACGAAATGTTGCACACCCGTTAAAGAACCAGGTGTAACTCAGGATGGGTTTCATCCTGTATCTTGCAACATAACTACGGTAGTTAGTCTTTTCGGGGTGTTGCTCATATGAACAACCATTAGGGATAATAAATAAATGAAAAATCAATCAATGCTTTTGATTTTGTTATTACGCTAACAAAGAAATATCTATGCACCAAACTTCTAGATAAAAGACAATTTAACCCTTTACCACACAATCCCGACCTTTAAGGACCCTGAGGGGGAAAGCTTTGGAAAACATTGTGGGAAAAGGAGAAAATGCTGGTAACCAGCAAATCTTCTTTTTCCCACATTTTTTAATTTAAAAAAATTTCAATTCTTGAGTCACTTTTTTTTTTCATCAGAAAATGTTTTCAGTTCGGACAAGTCTAAAATTTTCTTGTTTGGTAAAGGGTTAAGTGGTAAAATGATAAAATAATAAAATGTGCCATTAGGCCAAGTTCAAAACACTCTCATGTTGAAAACAATGGAGCTAAACATGGATGAAAGCGGCAACATTCTTGAAATAGTCACAATCTCATGGAGCAGCCTTTGCAGACCCTGTCACCTGTATTCCTAAGTCAATGAAATAAATCAATGCTCAACAACTGACTCCAAAACTATGGATTGTATTTAAACCATGGAGTGCCTTGATCTTGACAGTGAATAAGCCCATATATTAACCCTTTACCACACAATCCCAAGTTTTATTGACTTTGAGAAAGACAGCTTATCTTTTAATGTAGGAAAAGGAAACAAGAGGGTCATTGGCCCTAAAGAGCTCACCTGAGTAAAGTCATCTACTGTTGATAAAGTTAAAAAAGATCTAGGTTTTAATGATGATAAACACATGAGTGTAAGTGACCTACTTTTTGAACAAATTTGAATAAATTACAGACTTGTCCAAGACATCATTAAAACAAACATTCTGACAAAGTTTCATGAGTATCAGACTGAAAATGTGGCCTCTAAGGTGCACACCAGGTTTTTCTAAGATTTGATCCAGTGACCTACTTTTTGACCAGATGTGACCCACTTTGAAACTTGTCCTAGATATCATCAAGGAAAACTTTCTGACAAAGTTTCATGAGAATCAGGCTGAAACTGTGGCCTCTAAAGTGCACACAAGGTTTATCTAGGTTTTGACCATGTTACCTACTTTTTGCCCCGACATGACACACTTTTAAACTTGTCTGAGATATCAACAACATAAACATTCTGACCAATCTTTATAAGTATAAGATTGAAAATGTGGCATCTATGGAGCACCCAAGGTTTTCCTGAGATTTGGCATAATCACCAACTTTTTCACCCAACATGACCCAGTTTTAAAATTGACCTAGTTTCATGAGTATCTAACTACAACATTTTTCTAAGATTTAGCCCAGTGACCTACCTTTTGACCGGACATGACCCAATTTCAAACTTGTCCCAGATATCATCAAGACAAACATTCTACCCAACTTTCATGAGTTTTCAGGCTGAAAATATGGCCTCTAGAGGGCACACAAGGTTTTTCTAAGATTTGGCCCAGTGACCTACTTTTTGACTGGACATGACCCAATTTTTAAGTTGTCCAAGATATCAAAACAACAAACATTCTGACACAGTTTCAAAAGTATCAGGCTCAAAATATGGCCTCTAGAGTGCACACAAGGTTTTTCTAAGATTTAGCCCAGTGACCTTTTTTTTGACCTGACATGACCCAATTTCAAAGTTTTGCGAGATGTTATCAAGACAAACATTCTGACCAAGTTTCATTAGTTTCAGGCTGAAAATGTGGCCTCTAGAATGCACACAAGGTTTTGGCCCAGTGACCTACTTTTTTACCCGACATGACCTAATATTGAACTTTTCCGAGATATTATCAAGACAAACATTTTGACCAAGTTTCGTAAGTTTCAGGCTGAAAATGTGGCCTCTAGAGTGCACACAAGGTTTTTCTAAGATTTGGCCCAGTGACCTACTTGTTGACACGACATGACCCAACTTTTGCAAGATATTATCAAGACAAACATTCTGACCAAGTTTAATGAGTATATGACTGAAAATGTAGCCTGTAGAGGCACACAAGGTAATTGTTGATGCCTGGATGACGGACGACACACACCGCATGACGGACGCTGGTTACAGCACGATCACAAAAGCTCACCTTAAGCACTTCGTGCCCTGGTTAGCTGAAAATGCTGGTAATCAGCTTTTTCTCCTTTTCCCACCATGTATGCCAATCTTTCAGTGACAAATCCAGTAATTTGAACTACATTTGTTATCTGAAAATGTTTTCAATTTGGGCAAGTCTAAAATTTTTTCACCTGGTATAGAGTAAGATAGAAATTTTTTTTACCAATCTCTGTGCACTCATACCTGTCTATACTGTCCACAAAAGTGTATTGATTACAGAAGGAGGTATTAAATGTTAACCAATAACCTGCTAAATAAGTTAAATGGAACTTTCAAGCCGGTAGTAACAACTCAAATATTGGTGTTTCAAAGTTATATTTTTTGGGAGGGAAAAAGATCTGCTTATCGGATAGTGTAGATGTTAGATCAGACTGCACATTTTGTGCAGTGTGGTCTTGATCTACACTGTCTGTAGCAGGTCACTGAGTCATGCTTAGCAGCCTAAAGGTCAATTACAGTTAGTAGATTAAAATTTTTAAAAACGCGAAAGTATTTAAGAGAAATAGTAAACAAAATTCAACTTGCCCTTCATTTACTTTCGTAAGGGTTATCGGCTGTATGTTAATAATATGGTATGGAGATAACCTGATATGCACCAAAGGCACGTCCAACCGTGTCAAGTGATAGCATAGCACAAACACTGTCATAATATTTACTTACTTGTGTACAACTTGTAAACATTCAACATTATATTGTTGTTTCTAAAGTACTTGAAAGCATTGAGACAACTGGAGAATAATCAACTAATTCATACCGAGGCTTTGTTCTTTTATCACAACAGATTTTCATACATTGTTTTTCTTATTGTACACAGTGAAAAGATTATCTGAAAGGCCGACTAGAGCTCAAAAATAAAATTCAGGGGTAAAATTTCGGGCATATCTAATTCATACCATTAAAAGTATGGATATTAATATAAGCCTGACAATGTGTTGCAGTGCAATGTGTCAAAGTTCCAGTTGTTTGCACAAAAAATAATCTTAATACTAAAATTAAAGTTGCCAACCCTAAACAAGACAGCTCTTAACAGGAGGAACCTTGACTCATCTGAAAACATCATGCATCTCAAACCACATGGGCTACAACTGTGCTAGAGGAAAGATATAGTATCCTATGTCAACCTTTTTCTACATGTTTTTCATGCACACGGTCTGCAAAGATGATTCTGTCCTTTATCATCTCATCAGTGTGGTCTCCAAAGTTGCAATCTCTTGTGACTTTAGTTATTCCTGTGATGAAATCCTCTGATGTTCCATTGTGTTTCATGGTAAAAAACTTACCCCACATGAACACAGGATTTTATTTTGGTTCCACAAGGTCTCTAAAACTTGTAAATATTGAAGTTGGATCTCTATTTTTCTCTTTGGTTAGATCCCAGGATGGATCTTACCCATAGCAAGAACATATGCACAGAGGTCTTTTTTGCTCATGCCCTTCAACAGATCATTAAACACAAGGTAAGTACCTTTCAAACTTTTCATAACTGTCCAGCAGATCTGAAGAAATCCAGTCCATATGGGAATATGGTAATCACTCTGCCATAGTCACTCTGTTTCTACTCTTTTAAACTCCAGAAAATTGTTCAAGGTCAAATATCTTGAATTGGTCAGCACTTTACTTTTAACTCAGGTTCTCATACCATGTTACTTTTGCTGTTTGATGTTGGTTCTTCACAAGAGTGGCTGATACGCAACATGGGCATGTGCTCAATTAAATGACTATATATCTCTGGGCAAAGCCAACAGCGTGTGAACTTACAACCATGCGCAGTACAACATACAATTTGAATCCTGCATGCATTTTTATACTATGTATAGCTTACTTCATTTAACCTGATCCTGACCTTTATGCTGAATATATAAGTAGGCATATAAATAGAACTCCGACTACTAATCAGGAAGTTTAGTTCGCATTCGCTGAACTGACAGAAGACTTGAGCTAGTTTAATACTGTATGCAATATTTTGGTGGCCATTCAGGACTTATGCCGAAGGCAGCCACATGTGATGCTGATGGTAAAAATAGAATTTTAATTTATGTAAATGATGTTGACCTGGGTCAGGTTAAATGAAGTGGGCTATAACATAGATTGTCTCAGGAAAGAGCAGATCGTCTAAGAATAGAGAAGATAAAAGATCAGACTTCATATTCCATGTAGTCTGATCCTGAGCAACACCGGTGGCAAAGACAACTATAACAGTGAAAAGCATTTTAAGGGTTGGATAGTTAACTCTTTACCAAACGACAAAATTTTAGACCAGTCCAAACTGAAAGCCTTTGCAGACGACATGATAAATGTAACTGAAAAATTGAAATTTGTTTTGGCAAGGGTAGAAAACATTGTGGGAAAAGGAGAAAATGCTGGTTACCAGCGTTTTCTCCTTTTCCAACAATGTTTTCAAAAGGCATCTTTTTCAGGGTCGTTAAAAGTCAAGATTGTGTGGTAAAGGGTTAAAAACCTAAACACAGAGTTGGGTAGATATATCTGTACATCAGTGTCAGTGACTGATAACATAGATGAATATACATGTAGTTTTGTACAATTTCTATCAAACTGTGCATCATGAAAAAGTAGTGGTTAAAGGAGAATTTGCTCATTTTGAGTATTGCCCACTGTACCTACATTGTCTGCTAGACAGTATCAGACCTCCAGATAAGAAGGAGTGATAGTATTCTAAATCCATTATTTCTCTTCCAAACCCTGTGTTGTGGGCACTCATTAGAATTGTCTCAATGAGATGATTCTAATGTGTACCCATAACATAGGGTTTAGTGAAGAGTGATTAATATTTTCAATTTTAAAGTCAAAATCACTCCCTCTATCTGGAGCTCTAATGGAAAAGGCTGTAAGTAAATGAGCCACACTCTGGCAAAAGGGGGTTTCATGCATCTCGTGATGTATTATACCAGGCAAGCCATTGCATAATTATGGATTCATAATTGCTACTTTTTTAAACAACCGACTTAATCATGAGGTAGACTCGTCCTTGGGCATGCATGGACTGCGCAGGCTGGGTCGATATTTTTCGCAGATGTATTAAGCCCCCTTTTCACATGGCTCAAATACAAGTTTGCAGCAGACAGCTCTCATTCTTGTAAAATGTAAATACTCAACATTCATTACAATAACTCAAATTAATGCAATTAATGTGGTGAAAGGAGAAATTTTGATGCATGGATGAATTTCTTCTTTCGCTAGAGTGTTTAAAAATTGATGCACTGCAAGACATAAGAAGTAGTCTGCAGGTCCGCTAAACCCTTTATCACATGACAAAATTCTTGACCTGTCCAAATTGACAGCATTTGCAGATGACATATTAAATGTGACTCAAAAACTGGAATTTCTCTCTGTAAGTGTAGAAAACTTAGTGGGAAAAGGAGAAAATGCCAGTAACCAGCATTTTCTCCCTTTCCCACAATGTTTTCGAAAGCCTTCTTCCTTAATGTCATTAAGTCTAAAGATTGTATGGTATAGGTTTAATACATCTACATATACATAAGCTTTGACTTTACCTAAGTGCAGAGAATACAAAAACTTTATCATAAACAGAACAGATATAGAACTAAATTTAAATTTCAGATGTTAACAGACTAGATAATTTTTCAACCCTTTACCAAGTGGCAAACTTTTAGACATGTCAAAATTGAAAACATTTGCAGACGACAAATTAAATGTTGCTCAAATGATGACTGAAAATATTTGGCATTTTTTTCCTTTTCCTACAAATGTTTTCAAAAGCCCTTTTCTTCAGGGTCCTTAACATGGAATTCTGTGGTAAAGGGCTAACTCTTTACCAGATGACAAAATGTTACACTTGTCAAAAATTTAAAGCACTTACAGACAACAACAACCAACCCAGGTCAACCTGCCAAGTCTCATCTGAGCCAAAAGTTTTTGCTATTGTTAAACATACATCCTTATAGCCAGAGAGAAAAAATGCTGTTAGAATTTAAAAGTATGCAGAATGGCTCAGAATTTAGTCAGCTAAGTAAACATAGATAAATTACCAATATATACGGTGCAAGGGATAGAGAAACTCAAGGGATTTGTCCTCATTTAAAACCTGAAACAAAAACAGTGATTTCTTTGAAGGCCTCCAAAAAATTGAAATGCACTTTCTGTCCGCTGTAACCTGTGCAACCTTGCAGCCGTCAGTGGCAATATTTGGCATGAAGATACAAAAATGACTATAGTTTCGTAAAATAATGATGAAATGAGTTAATAACTGGCTGGAAACGAGTAGAGATGTATCTTTAAACTTTCAGCTTGTCCAAGGACTATTTTAGCCCATGATTCAGTCCGTTGTTTGACAAAATGGATTTTATGGATCCATAACTATATGAACACCTGCTTGGTATAATGCATCACAGACACGCATTAACTCTTTACCACACAATCACGGGTTTTAACGACCATGAATAAACGGCTTTTGAAAACATTGTGGGAAAAGGAGAAAATGCTGGTAACCAGCATTTTCTCCTTTTCCCACAATGTTTTCTTACCTTCCAAAAACGAATTTCTATTTTTGAGTCACATTTATTTTGTCGTCTGCAAATGCTTTCAATTTGGACTGGTCTAAAATTTTGTCATTTGGTAAAGGGTTAAACGCCCTTCTGCCAATGCAGCACTTATTTAATTTGTTGCAACCGCTGCGGCAATAGCAGTAGCAGCACCGGTATCAGCGTCATCTGCCTTTTCTTCTGGAACTCCATCTAAAGCCATGGCCTCATTGACACGAGCAAGTAAAAACTGTTTGTCCTGGCCCTCCTACAAATGAAAATTAGACATAAGTACATGTGAGCAGCACTCTTGGATAAGGGGATTTCATGTATCTTCATGATCCACTATACCAAGCAAGTCATCACGTGATTATGGATCCATTTTGTCTTAAAACTAAATCATGAAGTAAACTAGTCCAGCAGAAAATTGACCAATAGCAAAAGGTTTTGACCCATACCAGCCTGAGTGGACTGCGCAGTCTGACATTGGTCGATACTTTTTGCAGATGCATTAAACTCCCTTTTCACAGAGCATTACTCATGTGTAATGTGCAACAACATTTTGGGTCATCCATCCAAGCATAATGCATGATGCCTATAACTGTCACAGAGAGAAATGCACCAAACTGCACTGCTGTAAAAGCTAGCTCAGCAGCAAGGCAGATGTTAAGTGCTTATATATCTAACTGCTCTCCACAACATTACTTTCCCCGTAGAGAAGTCTTGAGTCAGAGACTTTTGTAGATGAAGAATACAGATAACAAGGGCTGCTGTTTCAATAAACAGTGTAGATTTACACAAATTATTTGGGATTGTATAATTATATGCACATATGATCCCTGCTTCAAAAGGTATGAGCTGGTGTAAAGTTATGCAAATATTTACCTATATCGTAAAGTTATGCAGTTCTGTGAAACTTGATTTGATGCTTGCTTACCTAAACTGAGTACACAAATTTCGTGCATACACAGTTTAGTGAAAGGCAGCCCAGGGGAATATACTGGGGTATGGCAATTCCAGTCTGGCAGTTGTCATAATCCCATCCCTGCTACCAAATGTAACATGAAACAAGTTAGTCATCCATCCAAGCACTAACCACAACACGCATAACTGTCACAGCTGGAAATACACCAAACCACATCACTGCAAAAGCTAGCTCAACAGCGAGGCAGGTTTTAAGAGCTTATATATCTAACTGCTCTCCCTGACATGAATGAGATATGCTCCTTCAAATGAAGACTTAACCCTTTCCCAAACAAGCCCTGGTTTTCACGTGTCTGCAGTACAAGTCTTTTGAAAACACTGGGGGAAAAGGAGAAATTGCTCGTAACGAGCAATTTCTCCTTTTCCCACAGTGTTTTCTACCCTTTTTGATAACTTTCTGCCATTTTCATCAAATTTTAAATTGTCATCTGCAAACTCTTTCAATTTGGACCAGTCCAGAATTTGTCGTTTGGGAAAGGGTTAATGCATCCCCATGATGCATGATACCAAGCATCGTTATCACATAATCATGGATCAATAAAGTCCATTTGGTTTAACAAACAACTGAATCATGAGGTAGATGCAGTAAATTCCCTTTTCACAGGGCATGGTCTGATTCTTTTTCTTCAAAACTTAGAATGCCTTGCAAAACTTAAGTTGGATTTTACATTTCTTTTTTTTTATCAAACTGTTTTGTTTCAACTCTTGGAATGCTTTTCAAACCTTCAGTTGTAGACAACCTATATCAAGATCAGACTGCAAAAAAATCACGCAATCTAATCACAGATTTACTTTAGCCAATGTTGTGATATCTCAACTGTTTTAATATGAAAGGATAGTAGCCCTCATCTACTGTCCGGCTCAAATACATGTGGCGCACGCAGATAAAACAAAAGAACAACTGGCCCTAAGGTGCTCACCTGGGTAAGGTCACCTAGGATTGATAAAGCTGAAAAGATCTTGGTCATGATGATGTAAAACACATGAGTATAAGTAATCTACTTTTTGACTGACTTAACCTGTTTTTGAATTTTGAATCTGGCTGAAAATTTGGCCTCTACAGTGCACACAAGGTTTTCCTATGATTTCACCTGTGACCTCCTTTTTTTTACCCAACATGACTCAATATCAAACTTTTTCGAGATATCACTATAACAAACATTCTGGAAATGTTTCATGAGTATTAGACTGAAAATGTGGCCTTTAGACTGCACATTAGGTTTTTCTAAAATTTGGCCCAATGTTTACCTTTTGACCTGACATGACCCAACATCAAACTTTTCCAAGATTTCATCCCAACAAACATTCTGACCAAGTTTCATGAGCATTAGGCTGAAAATATGGCCTCTAGAATGCACAAAAATTTTTTATAAGATTTGGTCCCCTGACCTACATTCTGACCCGATAAGACCCAATTTTGAACTTGTCAGAGATTTTATCACGACAGACATTCTGACCAAGTTTCATGAGTATCAGACGGAAAATTTGGCTTCTAGAGTGTACACAAGGCTTTTTTAAGATTTGGCCCAGTGATCTACTTTTTGACCGGATATGACCCAGTTTTAGACTCGTCAGAGACTTCATCCAGACAAATATTCTCACCAAATTTCTGGGGTATCAGACTGAAAATGTGGCCTCTAAAGTGAACACAAGGTTTTTGTAAGATTTGGCCAAGTGACCTACTTTTTGACCTGGTATTACCCAATTTTGAACTTGTCAGAGATTTTATTACAACAAACATTCTGACCAAGTTTCATGAGTATCAGGCTGAAAATTTGGCTTCTAGAGTGCATACAAGGTTTTTCTAAGATTTGGCCCTTTGACTTTTTTTTTTAAACAGACGTGACCCAATTTCATTCCTGTCAGAGATTTCATCTAGAAAAATATTCTGACCAAGTTTTATAAGTATCAGATGGAAAATGTGGCCTCTAGAGTGCACACAAGGTTTTTCTAAGATTTGGCCCCGTGACCTACTTTTTGACCTGATGTGACCCAATTTCAAAGTTGTCCAAGATTTCATCCAGACAAACATTCTGACCAAGTTTCATGAGTATTAGGCTGAAAATGTGGCCTCTAGAGTGCACACAATGTTTTTCTTAAGATTTTGCCCAGTGACCTACTTTTTGATCCAACATGATCCAATTTCTACCTTGTCCGAGATTTTATCCAGACAAGCATTTTGACCAAGTTTCATGGGTATTAAGCTAAAAATGTGGCCTTTAAAGTGCACACAAGGTTTTTCTAAGATTTGGCCCAGTGACCTACTTTCTGACCCAACTTGACCCAATTTCAAACTTATCCAAGATTTTATCAAGATAAGTTTTCTGAACAAGTTTCACGAGGATCTGAATGTGGCCTCAAGGTAAATGTTGACGACTGCACAATGGACACAGCACAATCACAAAAGCTCACCTTGAAATTTTCTCACGCTGCTCAAATTAAATACAAGGACCAGGAAAGTTACTAAAATATAATATTTCATATTTATTTGGGAGAGAGGTGGAGGGAAAATGAGGAAGACCCTATTGGTTAGTTTTTTCTCATCATGTTTCAACAGATTCTATGACTTGAGATTTATAATTGTTGTTTTCACTTTAACCCTTTACCAAACAATTCTGTGTTTCAAAGGCCCAAAGGAATACACCTTTTGAAAACATTGTGGGAAATGGAAAAATGCTGGTAGCCTTTTCCCACAATGTTTTTAAAATGCCTCTTCCTCAGGGCCATTAAACCCAGAATTGCGTGATATAGGATTAAGGAAAGGCAAATATCTCATTTGAGAATAAGGATTCACAGTTGGAAAATAAGGAATTGTTTGGAATAAGGCATTTCTCATAATAACCCTATGTTTTCAAGCTCTTTCTTCAACGGAGATGTCAAAAACATCATTGCTGGTAGTTAAATGCAAACTCCATGGGAAATCTTACTTTTTATTTTCTCTTTAAGTCTTTCCATAGATTTAAAATGTGGAGGGGTCTGCGACTACAGATGAGGTAATTATGAAATATTTCCCCATGGTATAGAAACTGTAAACATAATTATAGTTTGGAGAAATCATAGAACTTACTATTTTCAACTGTTCCCTCAATGCTTTTGACATTTTATAATGTGCTTGTCCCACAATGTAGAAATAGTACATCAGACAGCTAAATTCAAGAAAAGAATAGAAGAAACAGCAATAAAGGTATTCATGTAAAAATATTCCATACATTTTCCATATCTATCAGGTACAGTTTATGCATTAATGAATCTTTAGCCATGATGATTCCAGCAGGTTTTAATTAGTTTGGTTTGGTGTGTATCGAAGTTTAATGCCTTTCTAACAGCTCAGGTCATACCATGGCAGTAAGTGCCACTCTTAAGTGTTTCCTGGCTTTCTCACACCAGTACTTACACAACTTTCTTTCCAAAGCCACTGACTACTTTTCTCACATGCATCAGACGTGAGAGGCGAAAAATCGCCGGAAAGAAAGTTTGCCTAACTGGGCATCAAACTCACAATCACCAGGTCATGGGTCAGATACGCTAACCACTGAGCCACCCAGGCGGGCCCAGGTTTTAATTAACCCTGCACCAAACAATCCAAAATAAAAAAAAAAAAAACTGAGAAATAAGGCTTTTGAAAACAATGTAGGAAAAGGAGAAAATGCTGGTTACCAGCATTTTCTCTCTTTTCCAACATTGTTTTCAACACATTCAAAAATATTTTCCATCATTTGAGCTACTATGAATTTGAAGTCTGAAAATACTTTCAGTTTAGGCAAGGTCAGAATTTTGTTGTTTGGTAAAGATTACACCCTTTACCAAACAGTCCCCAGTTTTGAACACCCTGAGGGAGAAGGCTTTTAAAAAGATGTGGCAAATCAGCATTTTCTCCCTTTTCCACAATGTTTTCTACCCCAGCAAAGAAAAATCTGAGCCACTTTTGTTGTCTGCAAATGCTTTCAATTTGGACAAGTCTAAAATTTTGTCATCTAGTAAAGAGTTAATGGATTTGAAAGTTCCAATCCCATTATCATCCGACAAAGTGCCCAAGGTTGGAAGTCATTCCTTTGGCAAATCTTAATATTTTTTGAATATCTTCTTTGATTGCTGTTATATTTTCTATTTTGTTTTTACATTCAAGCATCAATGAGATTACCACAGGAGAAATGCCAAGACACACATAAATCCACCGGTCCCCACCAAATGAAAGAACATCTTCACTTTGGTCCAGGAGTTCACTAAGTTAGTGATTGCATCAAACATAACATATCCTTCATTGGAGTACACTCGGAAAGGTCCACAGGCCTCAGACGGCTGAATGCTGTAATACATGTAAATGATAAAATCTCTGTTAGCCAAGCACTTGTGTTCAATAGCCATCTCCATCAAGCAAACACTAACTCTTTCCGACACAATCCCAAGTTTTAACAACCCTGAGAAAGGCAGCTTTTGAAAACATTGCTGGAAAATTAGAAAATGCTGGTAACCAGCATTTTCTCCTTTTTCCCACAATGGTTTCTACTCTTGCAGAGGCAAACACCTTGATTTGAGCCTAATCTGTTTTGTTGTCTGCAAATGCTTTGAATTTGGATGAGTTTAAAATTTTGCAGTTTGATGAAGAGTTAACCCTTAGAACTCTATACCCACATTTAGTTGTTTTGGTCACCAATGTAGATCGACATCAGGCTGCCTATTGTGGGCAGTGTAGATCAAGATCAGAATGTATAGAATGTGCAGTCTGAAATTAAATCTAGACTATCTTCCATTTAGTGAAATTTTATAACAAAAACGTCGTCGAAATGGTCTGCCTTCCTGAGAAAGTCCTGATCCTAATCTCCACTAGGGCCTGCACGTTTTCTTCTCTTTCAAAAACAAATGGTATCATTTGAGCCATATTTAATATGTCATCTGCAAATTCTTTCAGATCAGAAAAGTCTAAAATTTTGTTGTCTTGCAAACTGTGAAACTACCAGTGGGAATGAAAGAAAGGACTGAATGACTTCTCATGATGTATTTGATGCTGCTAGATATGTATATAGAAAACAAGAGGGCCATGATGGCCCTGTATCGCTCCACTGGCTTATAAATATAAACCATAAATAATAAACATTTCAATGCTGAGCCAAATGGTTTCAAAATGAAGACTTACAAAGTTTTCTCTGTAAAAGCCCATATGAAAGTTGAGACCCGCAGGGCAAAGCCATTTTTGATCCCAGAGCTATTTAATTACTTGAACCCTGGTAGAGGTCCACAAGATAAAGCCATAAAAATAAGGTGATTTTCAAGTTTTGTCCATATGAAGCCTCTGTAAAACATAAGACCCCTGATGCAAGGCTAATTTTAAAAAAAAAATCAAAACAGAAGATTTCTTAAGTTGTCACTATGTAAGCCCATGTAAAACTTGTGACCCCTGCGGTGGGGCCAATTTTGACCCCAGGGCTAAAATTTTGGCCCACTTGGTAGAGGCCCACTAGATATAGCTACATGCAAAATTTGGTAGCTCTAGGCATTTTGGCCCACTTGGTAGAGGCCCACTAGATATAGCTACATGCAAAATTTGGTAGCTCTAGGCCTTATGGCTAGGTACAGGAAGATTTTTAAAGTTTTCTCTATATAAGCCTATGTAAAACTTGTGACCCCTGGGGCAGAGCCAATTTTGACCCCAGGGCTATAACTTGAAGAAACTTGATAGAGGTCTACTACATAAAGCTACATGCCAAATTTGGTAGCCCTATGCCTTATGGTTTCCGACAAGAAGATTTTTAAAGATTTCCAATATTTTTCAGTTTTGTTGCCATGGCAACCAGAGTTTTTGAAGGAATCAAATTCTTTCAAGAAATTCTGAAGAGGACCATGGCAGGATCATTTCTGTGAAGTTTCGTGAAAATTGGATGGGTAGTTTCAGAGAAGAAGATGTTTGAAATAAAAGTTAACGCACGGACGGACGCATGACGGACACCGGGCCATGACATTAGCCCGCTGGCCTTCGGCCAGTGGAGCTAACAAGAGTGCCATTGGCCCTAAAGTGCTCACCTGAGTAAAGTCATCTAGGGTTGATAAAGCTGGAGAGATCATGGTTGAAATGATGTAAAACACATGGGTATTTGTGACCTACTTTTCAACCTACTTGACCTGTTTTTGAACTTGTCAGAGATATCAAGACAAACATTCTGACTATATTTCATGAGTATGGAACGAAAAATGTGGCCTCCAGATTGCACACAAGATTTTTCTAAGATTTGTCCCAGTGACCTACTTACTGACCCGACATAACCCAATTTTAAATTTGTCCAATATATCATCAAGACAAACATTCTGACCAATTTTCATTAGAACCGGTCTGAAAATGTGGCCTCTACAGTGCTCACATGTTTTTTCTAAGATTTGGCCCACTGACCTACTTTTTGACCTGATATGACCCAGTGTTGAACTTGTGCTCAATTTCATCAAGACAAAAATGCTGACCAAGTTTTATGGGTATCAAGGTGAAAATCAAATCTTGCCTCTAGGGTGCACACAAGGTTTTTTTAAAATTTTGCCAAGTGACCTACTTTTTGACCCAACATGACCACATTTCAAACTTGTCAGAAATATCATGGAGACCAACATTCTGACTAAGTTTCAGGAATTTCAGGCTGAAAATGTGGTCTCTAGAGTGCAAACAAGGTTTTTCTAAGATTTGTCCCAGTGACCTACTTTTTTACCCAACATGACCCAGTTTCAAACTTGTACAAGACATCATCAAGACAAGTATTCTGGTCAAGTTTCATAAGTATTAAAATAAAAATGTGGCCTCTAGAGTGTACACAAGGTTTTTCTAAAATTTGATCTGGTCACCTTTTTGACCTGTCATGACCCAATTTCAAACTTTTCCAAGATTTCATCAAGACAAACATTCTGACCAAGTTTCATTGGTACTGGACTGAAAATGAGGCCTTTAGAGTGCTTCAAAGGTTTTGGTAATTTTTGACCTGTTGACCCAACTTGACCCAATTTCAAACTTGTCAGAGATATCAAGACAAACATTTGGACCTAGTTTCGTGAGTATTTGACTGAAAATGTGGCCTCTAGAGTGCACACAAGGTAATTGTTGATGCCTGGACAATGGACAACGCACGACGGTCACAGCCAGATCACAAAAGCTCACCTTGAGCACTTCGTGCTCAGGTGAGCTAATAATATAAGACTTTGTGGAACTTAATAAAAAAAAAGAGTTATCCTTACATTCCTATCATGGCCCCTATTGGTATGGCAGCTAGTGCAAATGACAGCAACAGGACAGCCATAAACAGGGAGTTAGATCTACTTGTACCATACTCCTGCATCGGCAGACAGTTGTGCAACAAAGATAGCTAAAGGAAAAAAACAAGATATCAGTATTCATACATTAAACCTTTGCCATACGAAAAAATTCTAGACTGATCCATTTTGAAAGCATTGGTAGACGACAAACTGAATTTCATAGAAACTATATAAAACAATAGTGGAATTTAGCACTGCAAAAGGTTTGTCCCCAACCTGTTTAGAGTTCATTATTTTATATTTCGCAATAGTAAGCTTGACCTTCACATTAACCATAAAATGAAAGTATGAGAGTCATCTGCATATGAAAATCTATCACCATGGCAAGTTTCATAAAAAGCAGCTCACAAAGAGTTGAAGTAATTGAAGATTCTGTTTTATTCTATTTTTAGTGATAATGGCCTTGACCTTGACCTAAACTAAAAGGGTTGTGCAGCATCTCATATACAGTCATTTACCAAGAAGATGTTATTAACCCTTTACCAAATATTTTCAAGGACCCTGCAGAAAAAGGCTACCGAAAACGTTGCTAGAAAATGAGAAAATGCTAGTAAAAAGCATTTTCTCCTTTTCCCATGATACTTTCTGTCCTTTTACCCACAACTTCCATCATTTGAGCCACATTAAATTTGTTGTCTGCTAATGCTTTGAAGTTTGTTAAATCCAAAACTGTGTCATTTGGTGTAGAGTTAAGGATCTAGAATTGGGAGGACAGACTGTTGGAGAGACAGAAAGACACAAAAAGAATCTAATAAAACTATGCACATAAAAAACTTGTAGCCCAAAGTGCAAACACTCTTAAAACATTGATGGGGGAAAAAATAAGGAAAAATTACAAATTCTGACATCTTCTTCAAAAAAGCACACACAAGTTTCTTGTAATAGAGCTACCCTGAAATGATATTTTACCTTTTTAACATAGAAAAATATGAAGCACTTTACAAAACACATTGCTGGTATGAGTGGGCTGAAAAACATTCCCAACCTGAAAAGTTAGAGAAGAGATTGTCAACCAAAAGCAGTCTTTAACCCTTTCCCAAACAACTGGTTTTCACGTGTCTGCAGTACAAGTCTTTTGAAAACACTGTGGGAAAAGGAGAAATTGCTCATAATGAGCAATTTCTCCTTTTCCCACAGTATTTTCTAACCTTTTTAAGAACTTTCTGCCATTTTCATCCAATTTAAAATTGTTGTCTGCAAACTCTTTCAATTTGGACCAGTCCAAAATTTGTCATTTGAGAAAGGGTTAAAATTGCATTGCTATTTGGCACTCTATGGATTGACCCTTTACCACACAATTCTGACTTTTAACAGGCCTGAGGAAGAAGCCTTTTGAAAACATTGTGGGAAAAGGAGAAAATGCTGGTAACAAGCATTTTTTCCCTTTCCTATAATGTTTTCTGCTCTATGAAAGACAAATTTCATGTTCTGAGTTACATTTAATTTGTCGTCTGCAAATGCTTTCAGTTTGGACAAGGCTAGAATTATGTTGTTTAGTAAAGAGTTAAGATGTATAACTCTTTACTTTAACTCTTTACCACACAATCCCGACTTTTAACGACCCTGAGAAAGAAAGCTTTTGAAAACATTGTGGGAAAAGGGGGAAAATGCTGGTAACCAGCATTTTCTCCTTTTCCCACAATGTTTTATACCCTTCCTAAAACAAATTTCAGTTTTTGAATAACATTTATTTGGTCGTCTGCAAATGCTTTCAATTTCGCCTAGTCTAAAATTTTGTCGTTTGGTAAAGAGTCAACTTTTTTAAATCAATCTAAAAAAATATAACACTTCTTAACTTCTTGATACTATTCAATCTGTATTAACTCTTTACCTAATGATACAATTTAAGTCTTGTCCAAAACTAAAAGCATTTGCAGATGATAAAGTGAATGTGACTAAAAAAACTGAACTGTTTCTTTGGAAGAGTAGAAAAAATTCTGGGAAAATGAGAAAATACTGGTTACCACCATTTTCTCTTTTTCCCACCATGTTCAGGACACTCTAAATTCAGGACGTTTGCAGACGACAAATTAGAGGTGGTCCGAATGATGAAATCCGTCCTTGGTAGGAGAGAAAACATTGTGGGAAAAGGAGAAAATGTTGGTTACCAAAAGGCTGGTTTTCAAAAACCTCAGTCCTCAGGCTCATTAAAAGTTGGGATTGTGTGGTAGAGAGTTAATTAAAGCAATGTGACAAAAAGAGTAACTGAGCAAAACTGTTACGACTAGAAACATATTCAAGCACTTGTCTTTGGAAACTGCTTTAACCCTTTACCACACAATCCTGAGTTTTAACAACCCTGCAGAAGAAGGCTTCTATAAACAATGTGGGAAATGGAAAAATGCTGGTAGCTAGCATTTTCTCCTTTTCCCAAAATGTTCTCTACCCTATCAAAGATAAAAGTTGTCAAATGAGCCATATCATATTTGTCATCTGCAAATGCTTTCAATTTGGTTGTGTCAAAATGTTGTCCTTCAGTAAAAAGTTAAAACCCTTATGTATCAAAGCCTAATCAACACAAATATAGGTTTCATGCAATGTTACATGATACTCACAAATTTATTTTAAGAAAACAGTCTGCTCCTAGATGAAAAAGGTTAACTGCATGTTGTGATGTGATTATCTTTTATCACACAATCTCAATTTTGACCAACCCTGAGGGAGAGAGCCTTTGAAAACATTGTAGCCAAAGGAGAGGCTGCTGGTAACCAGCATTTTCTCCTTATCTATCAATGTTTTCTAACTTTTCAGAGAAAAACAGCCCCGTTTGAGGCAATTTAACTTTTTGTCTGCAAATGTTTTCAATTTGGGCAAGTCTAGAATTTTGCTGTCTGTTAAAAAGTTAGTATTGTTGCATCTGAGATATTGGATCAAGTCTTTGAGTTTTATATTAAAATCCAACAGCTAAATACTGAACTTTTCTTTAACCCTTTCCCAAACGACAAATTTTGGACTGGTCCAGATTGAAAGAGTTTGCAGACAACAATTTTAAATTTAATGAAGATGGCAGAAAGTTATCAAAAAGGGTAGAAAACACTGTGGGAAAAGGAGAAATTGCTCGCTACGAGCAATTTCTCCTTTTCCCACAGTGTTTTCAAAAGACTTGTAATGCAGACACGTGAAAACCAGGGCTTGTTTGGGAAAGGGTTAACATAGAAATTCACACATCTTGGTAAAAATGTACAAACTAGTGAAAATAAAAAAGGCTCTGTGCTATGTCTGAAAAGAAAGTATCTTAACCATTAGGCTGTGAAGCGTGACTCAATGACCTTTTGCAGACAGTGTAGATCAAGATCAGACTGCACAAAATGTGCAGTCTGATCTTGAATCAACATTGTCCCATTAGGATTTTTTTTTTTACAGTCTTTTGAAAAGGAAAATTGGGTTTTACTATCAGCCTGAAATTTTCATTTCATATTTTTAGTAGGTTAAGGGTTGACCCTTGTACAGCTAAATGAATAAAATGGACATTTGCAGTATCATTAAAGATGCAGATACTGCAGTTTCATGGCTGTTTCTGTATGAATATCTGAAAAATATTTGACAAAACAGGTCACAGAGTAGATCCAAGACAAGAATACATGATGTTCAGTCTGATCTAAATCTACCCTGTCTGCATAAACAATTAAATCTGGACTGGCTAATTGATAAGAGTGTTACAGAAACTTACCAGCAAAGTGTCTGTAAGTAAATTAAGTCAAGGACATTCTTTGTTAGGTCAAACTGTTGTTGACCTAGTAGTTTTATAACTTTGACCTTTTCATGGAATTTCTTGAACAAAACCCTGAAAAAATTAATACCAATAACATGAAGAGGAACATTTTCAACAGTGCAGAAATGACATCCTTTCACATTACATGATACTTAACCCTTTACCACACAATGCCGAGTTTTAACGACCCTTAGGAAGAAGCCTTTTGAAAACATTGTGGGAAAAGGAGAAAATGCTGATAACCAGCATTTTCTCTTTTTCCCACAATGTTTTCTAATCTATCAAGGGCAGATTTCATCATTTGGGCTACCTTTAATTTGTCGTCTGCAAATGCTTTCAATTGGACCAGTTTAAAATTTTGTCGTTTGGTAAAGGTAGACATGTAAGCTAACACATAATATGATATTTAAAATATAGACTTTTTTTACTTTAACTCATTATACAACATTTAGAATTTTAGACCATTTTCTGTTACCTAACACATGATGTGATATTTGAAATTTTAAAGTTTCCTGTAAAGTAACACAAAATATGATGCTCAAAATTTTAGACATTTCTCTGTAATCTATCACATTGTATGATAATAAACATTTTAGACATTTATCTGAACCAGTAACCTATAACATTACATGATACTTAAAATTCTAGACATTTTTTTCTGTAACCTAACACATTGTATGATACTTAAAATAAACACTGAAAAAAAGATACTCACTTTCTGGGAAATTCCCAGAAGAATGTAACTGCAAGCACAACTAAGAAATTCAGAATGACTAGCTTGTATATTTGTTGTCCCACATAGTTTTCCCAACACTGAAACATACAAACAGTTTGGAGTTGTATCTCCCTTTATTACTAAACAATACCACATTTTTTTCAACCATGAGGTAGATTTCTTATACAAACATTGCTAAAAAAGAAAAAGTTGCTGGTAACCAACATTTTCTTCTTTTCCCACACTATTTTCTAATGTTTTAAAGACAGAAATAGCCTTTTGATTTGCATCTAATTTGTCATCTGCAAATGCTCTCACTTCAAACAAGTCTAAAATGTTCTTTCCTGGAAAAGAATTAATGAAAAATGATTGTTGGCACACTAGATTATCTTTACCAGAGGACAACATTTTAGACGTGTCAAAATTAAATGTAATTGCAGCCAACAAAAGAAAAATGTGATTAAAAAATTGAAATTTGTCTTTAGAAGGGTAGAAAATGTTGCAGGAAAAGGAAAAAATTCTGGTTACCAGCACTTTCTTCTTTTCCCACAATGTTTTCCAAGGTTTTCATTCTTAGGGTTGTTAAACCTCCAGATTGTGTGGTAAAGGGTTAAACTTTTTACCTGAATATCCTGTAATGGACTGGAAGAGGACTGGTTGTTTGCATTCTCTGACAAGTAATGACTACTGTTAGTTCCATGGTCTGTTACATTGGGACAAGGTATAAAGATATCTCTGTGCATCCTCCCCTTAGTTAACCCTGTGTAGAGAGATATCATCAGCATACCTAGGGATGACAGCCTTAACAACACTGTCCTGAAATATAGATTGATTTAACCCTCTGTCACAAAATCCTGAGTTTTAATGACCCTGAAGAGGGAGGCTTTTGAAAACATTGTAGGAAAAGGAGAAAATGCTGGTAAGCAGCATATTCTCCTCTCCTTTAATGTTTCTACCCTATCAAAGACAGAAATCAACATCAGCTACATTTATTTCTTGTCTGAAAATGCTTTCAATCTGGTTGAGTAAGAAATTTTGTTTAGTAAAGAGTTAAGAAATGGCTCAAATGAACAGATTCATCATTGAACAACCCTTTGGGATGGCAGCCTTAACAACACCATCCTGAAAACAAAGATTGAATTATCTCTTTACCAGATGATAATAATTATTTAAGAAACTGGGCTCAAGTGAAGGCAATTATCTTTGAAAGAGTAGAAAACATTATGTGAAGAGAAGAAAATGGCAGTCACCAGGACATTTTCATTTTCCCACAATACTTGAAAGAGCCATCTTCTGCAGGGTCACAAAAACACAGGGGCATTTCGCAAATGGTTATTCCTATCCTATGGTTGCTGAGGGCAAATGTGAACAGTGTTAAATCCAAGGTCAGACTTAACAGAAATTGAGAATGTGCAGTCTGATTACAAATCTACACTATCCAATATCTTATAACATATTCTGATTAAAGCAGACCTGAAAAATGCAATATTCCAAGTTATTTTCTTCTTACAGACAGATCATCAGCATACCTAAGGATGACAGCCTCAACCCTGTACCACACAATCGCAAATTTCAATGACCCTGACAAAGATGTATTTTGAAAATATTGTGGGAAAAGGAGAAAATGCTGGTAACCAGCATTTTCTCCTTTTCCACAATATTTTCTGCCCTAAAGAGAAATTCCATCTTTTGACCCACATTTAGCTTGTTATCCACAAATGCTTTCAATTTGGACATGTCTACATTTATTTCATGTGGTAAAGAGTTAAAAAACATGTCCTGACATACAGGTAAGCACTTAAGCACTTACCCAACAATCCCATGTTCTGAAGAAGGAGGGTTTTGAAAACACTGTGTGAAAGGGAGAAAATGCAGGTAACCAGAATTTTCTCTCTTTCTCATTAAGTTTTCTACACTTTCAGAAACACATCTCATCATTTGAGCCACATTTGCCATCTGCAAGTGCTTGGAACTTTGAATAAGTCTACGATTACTGGTTTTATATAGTGTTAAGCCTTGGGATGTTGAGAGCAAATCTAGAACATATTTTTGTTGATAGTGAGCATTTATGATCAGACTGCATGAAACTTTGTAGTCTGATCTTAGGTCTACACTGTTCAATTTTCTTTTTGAATATTCTAGCAAAACTACCAAATATAAACTTTCTTGTAAATTCTTTTTTGTGTCAAAATCTAGTTTTATGCAGTTTTAAATGCCAATAAACATATATAGGATATCTGCTTTTACAATAATGAACGATATTATCTTGGCAGGAAATAGATCAACAAGATATGGGCTATGCTCTGACAAAATGGGACTTAAAGGATCTCAGTGATGCAATGTACCAATCAAGCCATCACATAACTATCGATCCACAATTGCCACTTTTTTTAACAACCAACTGAATCATGAGTTAGACTGGTCCTTGGACATACAGAAAATTGACAAATAGCAGAAAGTTTCGACACAGGTCAGCCTGCACATACTGCACAGGCTGGCCTGGGTCGATACTTTACTCAGATCCATTAAGCCCCTTTTCACAGAGCACAGCTCATATCTATGTTCTCAAACCTTGTAAGGGTGATTCTGATCCTGAATGTGGGCATATAATCCTCTGCTAACACCACTTTGTTGAAGATCATTGGAACAATCCCACTCAGTAAGGTAATCACAATGGACGGTAAGTATTCTAGAATTAACTGTAGGACCTGGTTCCTTTGTTGTGTTGTTAGCTAAAATTTACAATGTACATCAACTCTTTCCCATATGACAAAATTTAAAACTTGTCCATATTAAAAGCATTTGGAGCTGAAAAACTGAATATAGCTCAAATGATAGGATTTTTTTATTGAAAGGATAGAAAATTTTGTGGGAAAAGGAGAAAATGATGGATTAACTATTTTACCAGATAATAAAAAGCATTTGCTGACGACAGTTAAAATGTAGCTGGAATTATAAGATTTGGCTGTGAAAAAGTAGAAAATATTGTGGAAAAAGGAGAAATGCTGGTTATAGACAACTTGTCCTTTTCCCATGTTTTCAAAAGTCTTCCACATCAGGGTCGTTAAAATCAGGACTGTGTGATAAAGGATTGAAAATGCTGCATATTTCATGCAGTCTGATCTTGATCTAAAGTAGTCACAACAGCAACTCAAATAATGACAGGCACCATCTGGGCAAACTTTAATTAATACCGGTGGTGATTTTTTTTTTTCTCTTCAAGGTGGTTATTTTACCCAAAGGATAACCTCAAAATCAATCTGAACCTATCTGTGCACAAAAGCATCCAACACGACAAGTTTCATTAGTAAATGTTCATTCAAGTATGAGTTATTAAGTGAAAACCTCAAGTTTGACCCAACAGAAAGCTTGTATCCTAGAACACACAGCAGCCAATGGTATACCCCAATATAATAGCTCTCTACGAACAAACAAGATAAAAATAAACTCACTTCAATCAATCTTGTGTTTGTAAAATAGATCAGATATAATGACCCCCCTAGAATGGCCACAACCAGACAATTGATGAAAAATCGGATTGAGTACAGTTTGACTTTTTCTCTCCGTGTGCGACTTTCCTTCTTCCACTGAAGGCGCTGGTATTCTAATTCATTCTGGAAAGACATGGTGCAGTGAGTGAATCTCATTTATGCAACTAAGTAAAAATGACACATGGGTTTTCCATTGTTTCTACATGACATCATTTAGCAGAAACAGGAAACTGCATTCCAAAAAAGCAGATAGGGTACCAGTTCATTTACTACACCTTGACAATGTAGGGTGGTGACACATAGTTCCTCTATGAGGAAAAGAAACTTCATACCAACCACAAATGTGCAAAATTTAAAAAAAAACTTTCATCTTTAATTTAGTGTCCCAGGAAGTATCACTCCATTTCACCCAGGGGTTTGAAAGACAACCTACCTTGATCTTTGTCACCATCCAACAGTCATTTTGAATATATGTGATATGGTCCCATTGATGTACGTGTATTAATTAAAACTAATTTAATGCTTGCTCCAAAATGTTGTCACATGAATAAAAAAAACTCAGCATGTGATATTGCAGATGAGCTTATTGTCTCATCTATGTTGGTCTTTTTCTAACATTGCATATGATAAAGGATTTTGGAAAGATGGGATAAATTTGAGAAAACACACAGGTGACAATTACATTCTTGCCACTTCCATAACACTTCGTTTCCATTCAAAACTTGTGTTTTGGAATTTATCTGTTTGACTATATTAACTCTTTACTACACAACGAAATTTGGACTCGACCAAATTGAAAGCACTTGCCGACGACAAATTAAATGTAATTCAAATGGTAATTTCTGTCTTTAATAGGATAGAAAACATTGTGGGAAAAGGAGAAAATGCTGGTTACCAGCATTTTCTCCTTTTCCCACAATGTTTTCGAAAGGCTTCTTCCTAAGGGTCGTTAAAACTCGTGATTGTGTGGTAAAGAGTTAAATTACAAAAAATAAACACAAGCAAACAAAACATACCATCATATCCTGTAAGATGTTCTTATGTTTCAAGTCTGCTGTCTTCTGTTGAGAGATGCAGAAGTCCCAGGCACCAAACACTTTATTACAGTACAATGTTACATTACCGCTGCTTGACATGAGGACACTTTGTTTGAACCCCTTTGCTGAACTATAAAATAAACAGTATCATTAGCACTGGATAGTGCTTGGTGTGTTCCTTGCTAATTAATCCTTTACCAAACAATCCATGCTTTAAGTCTTTACCAAACAATGGAATTCAACACTTGTCCAAATAGAATGGATTTACAGATGACAAATTAAATGTGGCTAAAATGATTAGAATTGTCTTTTAAAGAGTTGAAAACATTGTGGGCAAAGGAGAAAATGCTGGTTACGAGCATTTTCTCCTTTTCCTAAAATGTTTTCAAAGGGTCTCTTCCTCAGGACAAATTTTGTTGTTTGGTAAAGAGTTGTGCCAAGTACTTTGATTGAATTTTTCAAAATTGTTCAAATAAAAATTTTCAAGACTTACCTTGGCAACAATAAATGTTTTCACAGCATATGAATATAAACATATACAACAGGGATATACAGGTTGCTTTATAGTTGAACAGCGTTTTATGCCACTTTTAAAATTATTCAATTATTATTATAATGGTGACAGCTCATTTATTCATATGTGTCCTTGGTTTCACCAGAACTAAGCTTACAGGTGTCCAGAGAGTGTAAGTCTTAGAAAATCACATGAAAATTCCATGGGGTAACAAAGACGAAGACAAATTCAAATGTAAAATCTGCATAACATATAAGAAATATCAACGAGTATGAAAAACTCACTTTTTCACCAGTAAGATAAAAGACAATAAAAAGCATAATCCAACAGCAAAAAGATAAGCCAGCCCCATGTGGTAAACAAATTGGGATCCAGATAGAACAGTAGATGTTTTATTGTGGTATCTTCCATAGAACAGCTCCGTGTTTTCCAGCCAACCCTGAAAAAAGAGACATCTCTAAAAGACCTGAAGTGATAGTGTCTGAAAGACAGGGAGCAAAGACCCCTGTTCCCACAATATTTTCACAAATTGTTCTCTGAAGTGGGGAGGGAGTGGGAGCAACTAGTCATACTTTTGAAAACATTAAGGCAATACAAGCAATTGCTGAGACAGCTAAGTACTGGTTAAACCGAGGTGAGACATGGAATAAGTGAGCCCCTGCTCTGATATGACTAAAACATTGTTGAAAACTTCACACAACCCCAACAAAGCAAAAATATAAATCATTATGTGATTTGTGCTAGTTTTTGACATGTCTGTGAAAATATGAGGGTTGTTTGGAAAGTTCGTAGAATTTTGTTATTTCTCTAGAATTGTTCATCAAATATACATGAAATTTGATATGCATGAACCTTGACATATCCTTAAGCAATTTTTAAAAAATAAGAGAAAATCGAATACAGAAACCAGATATATGGGTTGTCATAGCAACATCATCATGGGCACCTGGAGCAGACCATAAAATACCTATTTTTGGATTATGTCGAAGAAATAAGCTTAATTTTCGCATGTTTGCTCAATGTCAAAAAAGTGTGGCAACGTCAAGCAATAATTCAACAACATTACCTCATTTCCTGAAAATTTTAAAACAATCCATTGTTCCGAAACAAAATTATAGTGTTTTCGTAATCTATCTGTGGAAGTTGTTACGGAAAAATCATGGCGTCAAACTGTGGCATTGAGCTGTAGAGTGAAATTCTATGTTGCACTTAATAAATTGCCAACAGAAACAATGCAAATGATAACATCAACAGGAGCATATGATAAATGCAGTCCAGCTTATGTCTACAAATGGTATTCATGTTTTAGGAGCAGAAGAGAATCTATTAATGACAATTCCAGGAGCGGTCCACCAGCAGTCGCAACTTGTTCAATTAAGAAGTCGGTTAAGGATGTGGTTCAGACCGACAGGAGAACCATCGTCAGAACTATTGCTAATGAACTCGGTGTTTTGTGCTCAGCAGTACCGAGGAACTTGGCATGTTGAAAGTGAAAAGGAAAATGAAAAGGAGCACTGCGTACACTGTTCACAGAAGTTTCTTCACCACTACAAATCTGAAGGCGAGGATTTTCTTGATTGGATCATCACGACTGATGAGACCTGGTTACACTACTTTGATCCAGAGACCAAAGCTATGTCTCCCATTTGGAAAACCCCCATTCACCTCCCCCGAAGAAGGCACATGTAAAGAAAAGTGCGGGCAAACATATGTTCATCTTCTTCATGGATCGGCATGGGATGATCTTACAGCACAGGGACCAGATGGTCAGAGTGTCACTGCGGCATACTATTCTAAGGTAGGGGTTTTATTTTTACGTGATTTGGTTTAAAAATTGTATGTCTACATTTTTTATAATTAATAGGAAGCTAATGTTGCCTTGTTTAAACATGCATGGTGAGGTTGTGTTTCGGTTGTTTTTCAGGTTTGTAGGTGAGATCTTGTTAATGCAGTTCAAAAGAAGTGCCCACACATGTCTCTGGACAGACTAATTCTACATCAGGATAATGCCCTGTGGTACAGAGCAGAATCTACACAGCTTGAGATGAGTTTACTTGGTTTTGAAGTATAGGATCATCCGCCAAACAGTCCAGATTTGGCTCCTATTTCCGGGTTTTTCCCAAGTTGAAGGCGAGTTTGCATGGAAAGCAATTCGATTCAGCAGTGGAACTTACAAAACAGACTCATATTGTTGTATCGCCTCTAACTGAGGACTGGTACATTGAAACTTACAACAAATGGATGACCAGACATAAGAAAGCATAGATATTACTGGTGACTGTGTTGAGAAAGTGCTTGATGTAAACAACGCTTAATGATGATGCAACGTCATATTGACTTCGGCGTGCTCCGGGTACCTCTAACATACTCATTTTAGATAGACATAATTTTCATGTGATGTAGAGCATCGTTTTGGTTTTCATAGAATTTATAGAAGAGATGTTGAGTTTAATTAGGTATAAAATTCTTTGTAATACTGAGAATATTTTGTGATTTATAACAAAATTCTACGAACTTTCCGAACAACCCTGGTATATATAACAGTGTTTTCAAAGGGTTCTGATTGAAACTTATTTAGGGAAATAAGACATTACAGTGCAGCATCATGCTGGGTACTTACAGTGCCTTGTAAAACATCCAAAACCAGCTGACTAGCGGACTCTGTTGAGCTTTCATTCCTGGTATATTCTGAGTAATTGCTACTGAGGAAGAAAGCCCTATAGTGGAATTCACTGCAACATTCATTAACAGAGCTCACAAAGTCTGAAGAGGGCTGTATCAGCACAAATGGGAGAAAGACTATGGACATCATGAAGATGGTCATAAACAAGTTCAAAAACATCATCCAACGCAGAAAACGGAAGTATGACATGGTTGCAGTTCCAAATTGTCCTGTGGGCAGAATAGGATCTTTAGTTTCAAATTCTGACACATCATACAAGGCATTTCCTTCACTGCTAAGGTATCAACTTTGCCAGCCAACAAAATCTTCGAATTGTCCATAGTGAAAGGATTTGCTGCAAACAATTTAACTCTTTACCAAACGACAAAATTTCAGACTGGTCCAAATTAAAAGCAATTGCAGACGAAAAATTAAATGTGACTCAGAAATTGAAATTTGTTTTGGGAAAAGTAGAAAACATGGTGAGAAAAGGAGAAAATGCTGGTTACCAGCATTTTCTCCTTTTCCCACAATGTTTTCAAAAGGCTTCTCTCTCAGGGTTGTTAAAAGTCGGGATTGTGTGGTAAAGGGTTAAAGGAGGCTCTATTAACTCTTTACCAGAAGACAAAATTTTAGGTTGGTCCATATTGAAAGCATTTGCAGACAACAAATTAAAGTCGGCCCAAATGAAGAAATGTCTCCCTGATAGAGTAGAAAACATTATGGGAAAAGGAGAAAATGCTGGTTACCAGCATTTTCTCCTTTTCCCACATTATTTTTTAAGAGGCTTCTTCCCCAAGGTCATTAAGTTGGGATTGTGTGGTAAAGAGTTAATTGAATTTGTTTTTGATAGGGTAGATAACACTGTTGGAAAAGGAAAAATCCTGATTACCAGCATTTTTTCCTTTTCCCACAATCTTTTCCAAACCCTCGTACTGAGGGGCTGTTAAGCTTGGGATTGTGTGGTAAGAGGTGACCAGTAACACTTAGGTTGTTTTCACAGTCTGTGCAGAGTTAAGATCATACTTCACGAATCATGCAGTATAATCTTAGATTAACACTAGCTGCTAGTCTCAATAATGAGATGTTTATGATGCTTTTCATATTTGGATGTTTGTTGTGTGAAGTCACATTCGTGGACAGTTATCTTTACTACACTGGCAGCCTTTTGCCAAAATGTTTCATGTGTTTTGATATTTTTAAAACTGTGTTCATGCTCATTTTTCTATAACTTTTTTTGAAAAACAAGTGTAGCAGAAAGCCATCTGCTTCAAAATCGTGTCATGAGGTAGTATGTTAACCCTTATCCTGCTAAATAAGTAAAATGAAACTTTCAAGCCGAGAGTGAAAACCAAAGTTCTGCTATTTCAAACTTATTTTGTGGGGGAAAATATTTACTTATCGGATAGTGCAGATCCAAGATCAGACTGCACGTTCTGTGTAGTCTGATCTTGATCCACACTGTCCACAAAAGGTGTTTGAGTTGCACTCACCAGCCTAAGGGGTTAAGATCACAGTACCTAATCTTCTGATGTAGACAGATTCCACATTCAAATTTAGAAAACGGATATATCGATGTTGAGCAAATAATCTCAGTACCTTCAATGATCTTGAATGCGCCAGACCACAATTCTAGTTGATACACCCTACTTTTGATCCAATTTTTCAACTTCTGCCATCTCTGCAAACAGAATTAAGTTTTTACCAAACAACTAACCCAAATTCAAAGCATTTGCAGACAACAAAATAAACATGGCTCAAAAATTGAACTTTGTTTAGGAAAGGGTAGAAAACATTGCCAGAGAAGGAGTAATGCTGGTTACCAGCATTTTCTCCTTTTCCCATAATGTTTTCAAAGGCTTTATCTTCAGGGTGGTTAAAAGTCGTGATTGTGTGGTAAAGGGTTAAAGAAAAAAAATAAAGAAAGAGAAAAGGTACTAACAAAGAGTAATATTACTTAAAATGCTTGTATTAACCTTTTGACAAAAAAAAATTTTTTTTAACTTCCCTCAAAAAGAGGGCATTTAAAAAAGACATTGTGGGATAAGGATTGAAAGATGTGTCATGTGACTTTCAACATTATTCTGTCATAAAAGGGAGACAGCTCACATATCCATCAAAGTCACAGTACAAGGGCTCTGAAGTGTCTTGCCCAAGGATACTCCCACAAAAAACCCAGTGCTTCCAATGAGGCTTGAATCTGGGGCCTCCAGGGCTGAAGTCCTACACTTTACCAATGAGCCACAAAGGACCATGTGGGAGAAAGAGAAAATGCTGGTAACTAGGTATGGCCTGTTTAACTCTTTACCAAACAACAAAATCTGGGACTCAACCAAATTGAAAGCATATGCAGACAACAAAATAAATGTAGTTAAATGATGATTTTTGTCTTTGATAGGGTAGAAAACATTGTGGGAAAAGGAGCAAATGCTGGTTACCAGCATTTTCTCCTTTCCTTACAATGTTTTCAAAAGCCTTCTATTTCAGGGTTGTTAAAATTCAGGATTGTGTGGTAAAGGATTTAAAAAGGTGCATGTAAAGTCTAAAAATAAATCAGATATGGATACAGTAAAATATGACTGTTTTTTGCCCACAGTTTAGATCAAGATATGACTGGGTAGAATGATTAGTCTGACCTTGATCTACTTGATGGTATAATTTTGTAAACTGATCTGGTTAGTTGTGTGGGCTACAGTATTGTGGGGGGGTAGAGCTTGTGCTTTTCATGTCCAAAGGATCCAAGCTCAAATCCCATGATGATGGGGTCAAACTTTGGAATTACACATATCTACATCATGTTACCAGTACTGGTTAAGCTTTGCAGGGGGCAATCATAGGGAATGATTAATATTAGTTGTGAGAACTTCTTTCACAATCAATGTAAATTAAATTGGTTCGACACTTTACCAGACAACAAATTTTAGATTGGTCCAAATTGAAAGCATTTGCAGACAGCAAAATAAATGTGACTCAAGAATTGAAAAATATTTTTGGTAGGTTTGAAAACATTACGGGTAAATGAGAAAATGCTGGTGACCAGCATTTCTCCTTTTCCCACAATGTTTTCAAAAGCCTTCTTTCTCAGGATCCTTAAAAGTCAGGATTGTATGATAAAAGGTTAACCTAATCTGGAAAAAAATGAGCCTTGAAATCTCAATATCCAGTGGGTAAGTATTCACCAAACAATCTAAAATTCCATTCGAAGTTTAATTCTAGATTTAGAAAGTAACACATCCTCTGATTAGCTAAACCATACATTTTAGCCAATCAGAAGTTGCAATACTTTCAAATATAGAAAATTCCTAAGAATAAGACTAAGAATGTTCTCAAAAGTGGTTGGTGAATAAAGACCCAGATTTCTAGAAGTATCTGCTAAATGCACAGAAGCAGTAATTTTCGTTTAACAATATAAAGCACAATATTGTGCAAAATCTAAGATAACAGACAGTCTCTTATCAAACATCCTTGTTTGCCTAAGCATAATTTACTGCCACTGACAATATTCAATAACAAGTTGGCTTCCTTAAAAAAAGAAGCCAGGAGAGGTCAGCATCAATGTTTTCAAATAGCTTACTGCTTTTAATTTCAATATATTTTGGTACATATAAACATATAAGTAAGGCATTATATGATCGCCGCTGTGTAAAAGGAAGAAACCTCTTCTGCATTACATGACAGACACGTGACCTTTTTCCCACGTTTTCAAGTCGCGTGATCTTTTCCCGCGGTGTTCTCTTTTTTAACAAAATTCTTTTTTTGTGTGTGTAGCTTTATTTGTTTAATGAAAAATTACAACCACTGGAAAGGGTTTGCAATCAAATCAATATAACAAATCCTTTTTGAAATCCGTCATATAAAAACAAAACACGTCTATTTCCTATTTCAGTTTTTTGATTTCGGTTTATTTATAAAACCATGACGAAATAGACTGTGTATCAGAACGATTTCGCAGAAAAACATGGAGTTAGGCAGCAATTTCTGAGGCAGTCTGCCTTTTTAACTCACCACTGTTGGAGAGGTCTGATGACCTCTCCAATGATAGCCAATAATTTTGACTACTCATCAACCCAAACATCTTTACCATACAACAATAATTTAGGACCAGTCCAAGTTGAAAGCACTTGCAGACAAGAATATAATAAATGTCACTCAAATGATGGGATTTTTTTAAAAGGACAGAAAAAACTGCGGGAAATGGAGAAAATGCTGGTAACCAGCATTTTCTCCTTTTCCAACAATGTCTCTAGTTGTCTTATTCTGCAGGGTTGTTAAAACTACAGACTGTTTGGTAAAGAGTTAACTCCTGTGGCTAATAGTTTGATAGCTAAAGCAGTTCACCTTGAAAAGATACTTGAAAATGTCACATATGATCTCTTTAACCCTTTACCAAACAATCCCAAGTGTTCACTGTCCTGAAGAAGACCCTTGTAAATATTTTTGAAAAATAAGAAAATCCAAGTAACCAAAATTTTCTCCCTTTTGCACAATGTTTTCTGCTTTTTTGGGGGGGTGACAAATTACATGATTACCGGTAAATTTTGATCCACATTTAACTCTTTCCCAAACGACAAATTTTATACTCTTTCAAATTTCCAAACATCTGCAGATGACAAATTCCAATTGGTACAAATGAGCTAAAGCTCTGTGAAAGGGTAGAAAACATTGTGGGAAAAGGAGAAAATGCTGGTTACCATCATTTTCTCCTTTTCCCACAATGTTTTCTAAAGCTTTCTTTTCCAGAGTCATGAAAATGTGGGATTGTATGGTAAAAGGCTAATATGCCTTCTGCAAGTTTTTTCAATAAGGGCAAGTGGAAAATTTTGTTATCTGATAAAGGTTTAATCTCCTACCACACAATCCGGAGTTTTAACGATCCCTGAGACACAACATTTTTCAAAACATTGTGGAAAAATGAGAAAATACAGATAACCTGCATTTTCTTCTTTTCCTACAATGTTTTCTTACCTTCTAAATACCAATTCAATCAGTTTAGCCACATTTAACCCTTTGCCAAACAAGCCCTGGTTTTCACGTGTCTGCAGTACAAGTCTTTTGAAAACACTGTGGGAAAAGGAGAAATTGCTCATTACAAGCAATTTCTCCTTTTCCCACCGTGTTTTCTACCCTTTTGGAGAACTTTCTGTCATTTTCATCAAACTTAAAATTGTCGTCTGCAAACTCTTTCAATTTGGACCAGTCTAAAATTTATCGTTTGGGAAAGGGTTAATTTGTTGTCTTCGTGTGCTTTGGATTTGGACAAGTCAAAATTGTTTTGTCTGATAAAGAGTTAATCCTTTACCACACAATCCTGACTTTTAACGACCCTGAGGAAGAAGCCTTTTGAAAACATTATGGGAAAAGAAGAAAATGCTGATAACCAGCTTTTTCTTTTTTTTTCCAAAATGTTTTCTACCCTATCCAATACATAAATCACCATTTTAGCTACATTTAATTTGTCGTCTGCAAATGCTTTCAATTTGATCCAGTCTAAAATTTTGCCGTTTGGTAAAGAGTTAAGGCAATCTCTACTTCCTGGTTAAATGGTTTTTTAACTCTTAACTCTTTACCAAATGACAAAATTTTGGACTGGTCCAAATTGAAAACATTTGCAGATGAAAAAATAAAAGTGACTTTAAAACTGATATTTGTTTTGGGAAGGGTAGACAACATTGTGGGAAAAGGAGAAAATGCTGGTTACCAGCACTTTCTCGTTTCCCACAATGTTCTCAAGTCCTCTTTCACAGGGTTGTTCAAACTTGGGACTGTGTGGTAAAGGGTTAAAGCACTAAATAAACTCAACAGACTTTTTCAGCCTTGAAATAAAAGAAAAATTAATTGCAATTTCAAGGATTTTTTTTTTTCAGAATGTCTTAGCAAAATGGACAATTAAGATCAAAGATCAGACAGCATGTTTTGTGCAGTCTGATCGTAATCTTCACTGGCCGCAAAGCAACTATAGTTGTGAAAGGCACTTTAACCCTTTACCAAACGACAACATTTTAGACTGGTCCAAATTGAAAGCATTTGCAGACGACAAAATAAATGGGGCTGAAAAATTGAAATTTTTTTCAGAAAGGGTAGAAAACATTGTGGAAAAAGGAGAAAATGCTGGTTACCAACATTTTCTCCTTTTCCCACAATGTTTCCAAAAGGCCATTCTCCCAGGGTCATTAAAAGTCGGGATTGTGTGGTAAAGAGTTAAGGGTTAATTCTTATTATTTATTATTCTCTTGAGCTACTCAGTCATTCACTACTTCACTTGTTTGGTTACTATAAACACTGTATTTAATTAAATCTTTCCCAAACAACAAAATATTGTTCTTGTCCAAATCCAAAGCATTTGCAGACTAAAAATCAAATGTGACTCAAATTATGGGATTTGTCTTTGAAAGGGTAAAAAACATTGGAGAAAAGGATAAAATGCTGATAATGAGCATTTTCTCCTTTTCTTAGAATGTTTTGCCACAGCCTTCTCCCTCAGGATCATTAAAAACTGCAGATTGTGTGGTTAGCAGTAAACTCTTTACCACAAATTCCCAAGTTCTAATGATCCTTAAAAGGAAGGCTTTTGAAAGCATTGTGAGAAAAGGAGAATATGATGGTAAGCAGCATTTTTCTCCTTTTTCCACAATATTTACTGATCTCTCTGACACAAATCACATCATTTGTGCCATATTTATTTTGTCATCTGCAAGTGCGTTCAAATTGGACCAGTCTGAAATTTTATCATTTCGTAAAGAGTTAAAGAGATTCAAGAGCTCATCTAAATGATCATGTCAAGAGAGAAATGAGCGGATGATTTGCAGACTTCCTTGTTGACTAGGGGCGATCAACATGAATTATCATTGAATATGAGCCATGCTCAGGCAAAAGGGGGCTTAATGCATCTCTATGATCCATGATATTAACCTTTTTTTCCACACAATGCAGACTTTCAACGAGCTTGAGGAAGAAGCCTTCCGAAAACACTGTATGAAAAGGAGAAAATGCTGGTAACCAGCATTTTCTCCTTTTCCCACAATGTTTTCTACCCTATCAAAGAAAAATCACATCATTTCAGCCATAATGAAACTTTTAATTTGGACGGGTCTAAAATTTTGTTGTGTGGTGAAGGGTTAAGCAAGTCATTACATAATCATAGATTCAAGTAGTTCATCTCATCTCACAGTTGACTGAATCAAGAGGTTGACAGGTCCATTGACCTGCAGAAAATTTACCAAAACCAAGTGCAGGCTGACCTGGGTTATATTTTTTTCAGATGCATTAAGCCTCCTTTTCAAAGAACATGGCTAAAATATATCATCGAACACATGAGAGAGTCTACCAGTATCTGCTACAGGAGAAATGGTTCGAAACAAACTATCTATTGGATGAAATTGACAGTGGTGAACAATTACCCCTTTTATCACAATGTTTCAAAAGTGGTCCAGCTGTTACTTTTGCATACGCTGTATATCAAGATCAGAGAGTATCCAAAAGAGTCATTTTGCCACTGACAATCAAGAATTTTAAATAACTTAAAACAGTGTGTTACTCCAGAATACTGTAAAAAGTGCTTACATGGGCCTCCCTAAACAACGGCTCTCAGATATCTGTGCCCAGATAAAGTGCTTAGCTGTGTCTCCCAAAACAGACTGAAGGGGTCACAATGGCCCCTAAATGTATGTACCCAGCGATCTGTGACATTTCATCGAAGATCACGTTCATAGAAAATGATCCCTAGTCCTTACCCTCACCCTAACCTGGACAAATTGTGGCTCAAATCTTCCTGCCAGATAGAGCTTTAGATGAAATAAATCTAGGAATTTAGCAATCGGTATTTTAAAACATATTTGGATTTTGACGAAACGCCCTTTCGACAAAATGTCGTGCACCGGCACCCAGCTAAACTACAATGTCTAAGGGTTTTAATTGCTTTTCCATACAGGATAAAACACAACTTGAAGTCTTATCTAACAGCTACACAGGCTAATATTTTTTGTTTTACCTTGACAAAAGCTGCTGAAATTCCAAGTCTTAGAGTTTTGTTTTGTATCGAAAAGTACATGAAAGTATTTACCCTTTACCACACAATTCAAAGTTTGAAAACTTTGTGAGAAAATGAGAAAATACTTGTAAAATGCTTTCAGTTTAGACCAGTCTAAAATTGTGTTGTTTGGTAAAGAGGCAAGGGCTATCAGGGTTCAAACTTATGGCAATAAAATTTCCACTCACCATTGCCATTTGATACTTTTGCAGCTCCATTCCCTTCAGTTTTGATGCCTCTTTTACCAATATGTTGTCTCTGAAATATGTTATAAGAACGTTATTTTAAACCTTGTAGCATTTACTCTTGACCAAATGGCACAATTTTAAAATTGTCCAAATTGAAAGCATTTGTTAGGGACAAATTAAATGTTGCTAAAAAGATGATTTCTCTCTTTGATAGAAACATTGTGGGAAAAGGAGAAAAATGCTGGTTACCAACATTTTCTCCTTTTTCCACAATGTTTTCGAAAGCCTTCCTCTTCAGGGTCATTAAAAGTCAGGATTAAGTGGTAAAGGGTTAAATAAATGGAATGGACATTCTCAGTCAGTAATGAAGATGTAGATACTGCAATTTCATAGCTGTTTTTAATCGGTCATTAGACCGATTAGAGAGATGACAAACTTCGGAAACCTGTCTGCTCAGGGCAAACGGATGTAAATGCAACTTGTAACAGCTTTTACTTACAGCGTCTTAACGCTTATGCCTGCTGTGATGACCTTATTACAAAAACTACTTTTGACCCAGATAAGCGCACTTTTGACCCAGATAAGCGCAGGAATAGTAATTAGCGGTAAACAGCCGTTAAGTAATGCCAAGTAATCCCAAAATAACTTTTAAATTACATGTATATGTAATAAACGGCGGTTACAATTTGTTTAGTATTGAAGTATATCATAATTACAGTATTTTCAAAATCTCTGGCCAGCAAAAACTGTAGCCGCTTACTTTCAACACGATTTTAAGAAATAGGGTCAGTGATTAGCAGCAACTTTATGAATGAAACGAGTGCGAATCAAGTGTGATGTGAACACATCTTCTAGTCGTCCGCTGTCCATATCATTCGGCAAATTTCGAGTAGTTATACGTAGTTACGGGATAGGCCGAGTTGTGACGAGTGCTCTCCCTATATGTAGTTGGTGTTGAAAAGATGATAGGTCATTTTGGTCTTGAGAGGAAAGGAGTATGTAAGGAAACATTGCTTTAAAAGAATTTGAAAATGTAGATCGCTCTGTCAAAGAGAAAACTGATATAAATGCAACTCGTAACAGCCCTAAGTTTAAAACAGTAACCGGCCGTTGGTCGTTTAATGCAGGGATCATATATGTGAGGTGAATCGTGTGAAGCTGTGGGGACAAAGGGTATAGAGTTGTGTAAAGGTTACCGCCCTCGCGGAGAGGCCATTACGTAAACATTTTCAGAATGGACTGGCGATTCACCGCTTGCAACCTTAATACCCACAATACTGACTGATTACGCATTTTTCAGCGTATGTGTATTAACCCTTAGGCTGCTAAGTGCGACTCACTGACCATTTTGCTAATATTATAGATCAAGATCAGACTGCACATATCGTGCAGTCTGATCTTGGATCTATACTGTCCAATAAGGAGATATTTCTTTTTCCAAAAAAGAATAAGTTTGACATAGAATTATTCGGGTTTTACTACCAGTTTGAAATTTCATTTCAATGTTTT
The DNA here is from genome assembly GCA_945859785.2 of Tridacna gigas. Lineage (NCBI taxonomy): Eukaryota > Metazoa > Mollusca > Bivalvia > Cardiida > Cardiidae > Tridacna > Tridacna gigas. The sequence goes on from OX244030.2 coordinate 29,844,346, forward strand.
AGCTGGATAAGGGTTAAATTGCTTTCACAGCCCCTCCTCCTCTCCTTCGAGCCATGGCACTACCATTTTACACAGTCACTTACATGTTTCTTCTTGGTGAGTTTCCACAGACTGGAATCAGTCTGTTAACCCTTGACCAAACAATCCTTTGGGGCTTTGAAAATCTAGTTGGAGAAACTGTATGTATTCAGCATGTTCTCTTCTTTCCACAGCGTTTTTCACCCATTTCAAAGATTTTTAAAATTTTGTCAAATAGAACATTTTCATCGAGGACAAAAAACCCTGAAACTGTAACACAAATAAGCTCACTTACTGTTATATTCTCCATATCTGAATCAACAGACCAGGGAAAAAGTCTTTGCAGAGAGTGCAGATTCAGACCAGACTGCTCAGAACATGCAGTCGGATCTTGGATCTGTCATGCCAGTTTTCCGAGTTATTCTGCTCAAGACAGCAAATGGTCCTGCAATATTTAGGCTGCTTTTCAAAGCTTAACATGTCTATTTTAACAAGTTAGCGCTCTAAGCGTGCCGACGTCAGCAACATGTTTGTCTCATCAGCTATTCCATATTGGTCGATTCTCATCCTTTCCATATTTCAGATAAAGAGATCAAGGCTACCGCAGTTATGCTCTTGCTGATTAGAATGACTCAAATACAATGACCTTTGTTGGCTATGGACAACTAAAGTCGCTTTTGAAGACAATAAAAGATAAAGATCAGACTGTCCTTTGAACGCAATGCAAATCAATATCACAGTCATCCATATCTTAGGTCTAATTGTCTGTTTATTTGAGATGTATATGGAAAAAAAAATGACCGTGAAATTGTACCCTTATGTTTGATATTGTTTTCCCGACGGCAAAAGGCTAGTCGATTAATTAAGTGTTTTAACTCTTAACCAAACTATCCTTTTTTAATGCCCATGAGAAAGAAGTTGAAAACATTGTGAGAAAACGGGAAAATGCAGGTTACCATTTTCTCCTCTTCCCATGTTTTTTTTTTACCTTTTCAACGATTCATATCGTCATTTGGTCTACATTTAATTTGCCAGGTGCAAATGCTTTTGATTTGGACAAGTCTAAAATTTCATCATTTGATAAAGTGTTGACGGTTAGGGAGCTATTGGTTATCTACAATCTTTGAAAATATAATGTAGGAGAAATTTGCCAGCAGACGTTTGGACTTGACAATTTGGCCCGCTAAAAAATAGGTAGGTCAGTTTGTCAAGATGAATATGATGTCTTGCTATAAAGGAAAAATGAAAGGCCCACAAGCAGCCAAAAGTAAATAATTCCAAAGTTATAATGCAGGCATATTTTATACGGCTTTTATATGTTACAATGCACTTACCAAAGTTGCCAAAGTTACAGAAAAGAATATATGTATTTTTCACTCTTTTAAAGGGTTGGTAGGTACTGCTGTTCATGATGAGTGATATCTAAAATTGATAATGGTGATCAGAATTGTCACATATTTTTTACGTTCTATTGCTGTTGGCTGGCAAACATAGCCTATACTTTAACTAATCGTTAAATTACTAATCTGTAAAAGACAGTTTAAAAAAGTGGGATCCTACGTGGCTCATTTGTAACGGTGTAGGACTTTGTCCCATACATAGTTCAAACATCTACCATTTGATCTGTGATTTCAAACCACTGTATTTATTCAATCTCGACCGATTACAGTGCCTACAGCACTTTGATTTGTCAGAGTATCTCGGGGAAAAAAAGCACGTAGGATAGATCCAAGATAGATCCAAGATCAGACTGAATGTTCTGTGCAGTCTGATCTTGATCTACTCTGTTTGCATGAGCAATTAAATCTGAGTTTAGCACTGCAAGGGATGTAAAAACTAGAAAATTGATGAATTATATTTGCAACATATGCTTTTTAAACAATCCTTGCAACACATGGATAATCAACATGCATTACAAGTAATATTACATGTATACATGCTCTGGCAAAAGGGGGTTTAATGCATCTTCTTGATGCCTTATACCAACCAAGTCATCACATACTTATGAATCTATAAACTCCTTTTTTGTCTAATGACCGACTGAATCATAAAGTACACTGGACCTTTGACATGCAGAAAGTTGACCAATAACAAAACGCTTCAATCTAGGTCAGCCTGTGTGGACTGTGCAGGATGGCCCGGGTCGATACTTTTTTGCAAATGTGTTAAACCCCCTTTTAGTGGTTTTGGTGCAAGGTAACAGATGTGTTTGAAGAAGGAAAAGTGGAACTGAGGTAATGTGGTACTCTGTCAACCTTTAGAGCACTGAATACACCCAACAGACAGTGTCATTCTATCTGGAATATCTTAGCAAAGCGGACAGTGTAGATTACAGATCCAACAGCTTATTTTGTGCTCTCTGATCTTGATCTGCACTGGTCACAAAGGCAACTAAGGTATAGTGACAAGCTCTTTAGGGGTTAACATACAATGTACTTTTTTATTATAAACTTTGTCTGGTTTTCCTTGATAAACTCTCTACCACAGACCAAATTTTAGACCCGGCCAAATTGAAAGCATTTGCAGACACAAAATGTGGCTAAGATAATGAATTTACCTTATTTTAACTTATCTTACTTTAACAGGGTAGAAAATGCTGGGGAAAAAGGACACAATGCTGGTAACCAGCATTTTCTTCTTTTCCCACAATGTGGTAATAGGTTAACTCTTAACCAATCTACAAAATTTGAAATATGTTCATATTGAAAGAATTTGCAGATTACAAATAAAACGTAATTCAAATGATAGAGTTTGTAATTGAAAAGAAAAAAAATACAGTGAGAAAAGGAGAAAATACTGGCTACCAGCATTTCCTGCTTTTCCCACAGTCTTTTTAAAAGCCTGTTTCTTGGTAAAGAGTTGGCTCAGAAGAATGAAATCTTAGGGGGAAAAAAATGCTGCTTCTCCTTTTCCAACAATGCTTTCAAAAGCTTTTTCCCCCATGGTTGTTAAAACTTAGGGTTATATGTGGTAAAGAGTTTAAAAAATCTGAATAGCTTTCATGTTCATGTGTAACTATTTACCAGAGATAAAATTTTAGACTGGTCCATAATGAAAGCATTTGCAGACAACAAATTTAATGTAGTTTATAACGAAACTGTTGCAGGTTGACAAATACTGTCCACAGGTTGCATTGTCACTTGATTAGGAAGGAAAATCAAAGGGCCATAACTACTGTAAAATGCAACTAATCATGGTACAACTTGCATGTGTACAATTCCCATGGTATGGAGGCTCCCATTAACCCTTAACCCTTTACCAGACGACAAAATTTTTGCTTGTCCAAATTGAAAGCATTTACGCACAACAATTTCAATATGACTGAAATGATTCAATTTTCCTTTGATAGAGCAGAAAACATTGTAGGAAAAGGAGAAAATGCTGATTATCAGCATTTTCTCCTTTTCCCACAATGTTTTCAAAAGGCTTCTTTCCCGGGGTCGTTAAAAGGCAGCATTATGTGGTAAAGGGTTAAAGCCCCTATCACAAATTTAATTGCTTTCGCAGCCAGTGTAGATCATGATCAGACTGCACTAAATAAGCAGGCTGATATTCAATCTTTACTCTCCGCTATGCTGAGATATCTCAGTTAATTCAGCACTCTATGGGTTTAAATGTCAGCCAAATGGGTAGAAAACTTTTGCAGGAGATCATGTCTCAGATTTGCTTCTAAGAAAAGATAGACAGACTAATAACCTGATTCAACTAGAACCGTCACAAATCAGACAAATGTCCCGCCCCCCCACCCCAGCACCTTGTCGCTGAAGGAGTAAAATCAGAGAATGGAAATGATTTTCAAAACAAAGGTCACCAGTGACCTTGACCTTTGACCCATGTGACTCAAAAACAATAGGGCACCTCCTTGGTTCATGAGCAACACTTGCATAAAGTTTCAAGGTCCTAGGACCAGCACCTTGTCACAGAAGCAGCACAATCAGAGAACAGAGATGATTTTCAAAACAAAGTTCACTTGTGACCTTGACCTTTGACCCATGTGACCTAAAAGCAATAGGGCACCTCCTTGGTAATGAGCAACACTTGTATAAAGTTTTAGGGTTCTAGGTCAAACAGCTATTGAGTTAGAGCACGGAAATGATTTTCAAACAAAGTTCACCTGTGATCTTGACCCACGTGACCCACAAACAATAGGGCACCTCTTTGGGTCATGGGCAAATGCATAAAGTTTTAGGGCCCCAGATCAAAAGGCTTTTGAGTTAGAGCATGAGCAACACTTGTATAAAGTTTCAGGGTCCTAGGTCAAACAGCTATTGAATTAGAGCACGGAAATGATTTTCAAACAAAGTTCACCTGTGATCTTGACCCACGTGACCCACAAACAATAGGGCACCTCTTTGGGTCATGGGCTAATGTATAAAGTTTTAGGGCCCTAGATCAAAAGGCTTTTGAGTTAGAGCACAATCACAAAAAACGGATGGACAAACAGACATGGTGAAACCAGTATACCCCCCTCTACTTCATAGGTGGGAGGGTGTAAATATACTTCCTCCAACTTTGTTGTGGGAGATAGAATGATGGCATCTGTTATTAAAAGGGTTGAAAACAGTGTAGGAAAAGGAGAAAATGCTGTTCACTAACATTTTCTCCTTTTCCCATAAAGTTTTCAAAAAAAAACCTTTCCCAGGTTCCATGGGACTGTCTGGTAAAGGGTTATCTCTTTACAAATTATCGTACAACTAAAGTTCATATGGGCCAATAATGAAATCATTTCCACATAAAAACTAAATATGGCTCCAAAGTTGGTACTTGTATATGTATTTTTCTTTGAAAGGTTAGAAAAGATAACAGAACAAGCATTCTGACAGTATTGCATAGCAATACACAGTCCCCTACCGGCCGTATGTATCGCTGGCATGTCAGTGAAATTTTTAAAGTCCAAGGCCGTAAATGCGTCAAAAAGCAGTGGAGCAGGACGAAACTTGAACTTGATGTGTAAGTCATGGTGGTTGATGTACACACCAAAAATCAGCTCTATATGTGGCAGCGTTTAGAAAAAAAGTGCGGAAAAATGTTTTATCAGTGAAATTTTCAAAGTGCAAGGTCCGTAAATGCGTGAAAAAGCAGTGGAGCGGGACGAAACTCGAACTTGATCTGTAAGTAATGGTGGTTGAGTTACACAGCAAAAGTCAGGTGAATATCTACAAGCATTTAGAAAAAAAAGTCCGGAAAACTGATTTATCAGTGAAATTTTGTAAGTCCAAGGCCTGTAAATCCGTGAAAAACCAGTGGACCGGAACGAAAGTCGAACTTGATCTGTAAGTCATGGTTGTTGAGTTACACAGCAAATCTGAGATCAATACCTACCAGCGTTTAGGAAAAAAGTCCAGAAAACTGATTTATCAGTGAAATTTTATAAGTCCAAGGCCCGTAAATCCGTAAAAACCAGTGGACCGGAACGAAAGTCGAACTTGATCTGTAAGTCATGGTGGTTGAGTTACACAGCAAATCTGAGATCAATACCTACCAGCGGTTAGGAAAAAAGTCTGGAAAACTGATTTTTCAGTGAAATTTTGTAAGTCCAAGGCCCATAAATCCGTGAAAAACCAGTGGACCGGAATGAAAGTCAAACTTGATCTGTAAGTGATGGTGGGTGACTTACAAACCAAAACTCAGCTCAATATGTACCAGCGTTTAGAAAAAAAGTCCGGAAAACTGAATTGCCGGACTGACGGACAGATGGACAGACAGACGGACAGACGGATGGACGGAGTGCAAACCTAAAGTCCCCTTCGGCTTCGCCGGTAGGGGACTAAAAAGGAGAAAATGCAGGTTACCAGCATTTTCTCCTTTTCCTATTATGTTTTTGAAACTTTCAAAGACAGATGCCAGCATGTGTCTCTTTTTTCCACAATCTTTTGTAAAGCATTCCTCTTCAGGGTTGTAAAAACTTGGGATCAATTAGTTAAAGATTAACTCTTAACTCTTTACCAAACGACAACATTTTGGACTTGACCAAATTTAAAGCATTTGCAGACGACAAATTAAATGTATTTATATGATGATTTATGTCTTTGATGGGGTAGAAAACATTGCTGGAAAAGGAGAAAATGCTGGTTACCAGCATTTTCTCCTTTTTCAACAAGGTTTTCATAGGCCTTTTTTTCCAGGGTCGTTAAAACACGAGACTGTGTGGTAAAGGGTTAACAAAGTCATACTGGGCAAGACTTCTAGACAATCTGATTGTATTACAGATGCATCCAGCAAATTACTTGTGCAATGACCTATATAACTGGGCTCTGCCATTATCTGCAGTGCAGTTTGTTTCGTATGAAGCAAATCACTTGTGTACTCTATGTCAGTTGTCCAGTCATGCTGAATTCTAACATCTTGAAAAGATATGCTAAAGACCATTTTTCTTAAAAGTGTTAATTGCAATTTAAACCCTTTACCAAACCATTCCATTGTCATAATGACTGTTGGGAAAAGAGCTTTCAGAAATATTGTTAAAAAATCAGGAAAATGCTGGTGATCAGCATTTCCTCTTTTTCTAACAATACTTTCTACCTTTCCAAATACATATGCCATCGTTTGAGTCACAATTAATTAATCCTCTGCAAGTGTTTTCAGTATGGACAAGTACAAAATTTTGTTTTTTTGGTAAAGAATTATGTGATATTTGGTAAATGCAGACTGATGTCAGACTGCAAACATAGTGCATTACTATCCAATACTTTTTTGAAAATCTACTATACTGTCCAATATCCTGAGAAACCCTGGCTTACATCCTTGTCAACAATTTTTTTTCATTTTCTATATATTTTTTCTAATTTTTGTTGATGCCGCTTATAATTGGTTACAATGCTTTCTTAAGGACATTTTCTAGAGTTTTAATTCTTCCATAGAATTTGTTTGTTTTTACATATATCATGTAAAATTTTATGCTGAATACAAAAATAAAAAGAAAATTATATGTTGTTGAATTTGTTTTCTTGTTAAATGCCTGTTTCCATGGTAACAGTATACCCTCAAAATAATTATAAAAATTGTGACTTTTGCTTGAAAATGATTATAACATTATCAGACAAGTTTAATTCTATAGTTTATATGAAATCAGAGCTAAATATTTGTATATTCTTATCTAGCATTCAGAAAATCTGAATTCCATTCATATTTTTTCAGAAAGGGTCATTTTTTAGCAATTTTGTATTCACAAAAATGCCGAAAAAATAAGAGTTCTGCAGGTAAAACTGGATTATCAAAAAAATACCCTTCCATAGATTTTGTCCATTTTTTCTGTATAGAATCCTTGAAGTATCTTCTTTTTAAATTTCACAAAATTACAGTTTCCATGGCAACCATAAAACAGTTTTATACAAAAATTCCCAGTTTTACTGAAAACTAATCATGTTTTTTAAAAACATACAAGCATAGCCATGTATTAGTAAAAACAAATTAAACATTTGATATGTCAAAATTAACTGACAGATTACCTTTTTCCAAAGACCACCTAGAGCTGAAGATTGGTTTGGGTAAACATGGTAAATTTTCAAATTTATTTTGAAGTGGGCTCCTAAAATCTTTGAAGTATGTAAGCTGGTTATAATATGCATTACTTAACATCAGGTTGGTACGAGTATAACCCTGGATAAAACCCCCACTTTATCCTTTCTGTGCCATAGGCGAAAACAGGGGCTTTAGCAGATGATCAGACTGCATGGAATGTGCAGTTGGATTTTGGATCTATACCAACTGCTTGTTTAGTCAAGTCTGTTGGCTAATAATTCGACGAAGGCTACTAATTCAACATAGACTTCTCCATGGCTCTTTCAACGATTATGATATCTCATCACGAGAATATGTTTCTGTACACTTTGCATTAGAAAAAGTGGGTGAGGAACTGACAGTGACCTTCATTTCTTCTGCCTCGCTCGTTGCATACAGTTGGCATTTCATGTAGTATCATTTATTTGAATTGCAAACTGAAGCCTTGAAACACAGTCTATCTTTCCTTGCAAAATGTCTTTTTAACCCTTTACCAGATGAAAAAATGTCAGACTCGTCCAAATTGAAAGCATTCACAGACAACAATGTCAGTATGGCTCAAATACATGTAATATGATATTTCTTTGATAGGGTAGAAAACATTGTGGGAAAAGGAGAAAATGCTGGTTACCAACATTTTCTCCTTTTCCCACAATGTTTTCAGAGGGCTTCATCCTCACTGTCATTAAAATTCAGGTTGTGTGGCAAAGGATTAAAGCGAAACCTGTTTAGACTGTTTATGATTTTGCACCATACAGTGAAACTATCCGAGCACTGCTAACTTTTTCCTTCGTGAAGAGTCCTATACTGTCCTTTATACTAATATGCCTTCGTAGTGCTACAAATTTGATTTTAAAAGAAATGAGATAATTCAAAAGGATGAACACACCTGTACGAACAAGCCCAGACAAACAAGCTCTGGGGAACAAGCCCGGGGACGAAACAGCTTTTTTCCATGCGCACTAGGTTGCACAAAAAAAACACTCCCGAAAATCTCCCTTACAAAAACTTTGAATACTGATTTACATACCTTGTTTTTAACACTTTACCAAACTATTCCATGTTTTAATGACACTAGGGGGACATTTAAAAAAGTGGGAAAAGGAAAAAACACTGCAAACCAGATTTTTCAAAATTTTTCATGCCATGTTTTCTACCTTTTTAGAGACAGTTCACATCATCTGAGCCACACAATCTACTATCATCCACTCTTGTTTCCAGTTTGAACTTGTCTAAAGTTTTCTCATCTGGAAAAGGGTTAATACGGATGTTCTAACCAATCAAATTTAAAACAGATTTTGCACTTGTTAGGGTGATTTTTTGTCTCATTTTTATAAGTCTGCTATTTTCATATGAAAATTTGAGCCAACTGAGATATACAACTATTGTAGGTTTGACAGTTTACTGTGTTTTTTGACACATACCTTTGTAAAACAAAAATTAATTATTTCATGACAGTTCTCAAAATCACTGCTTAGACCCATCCTAAAGGAAAATTCAAGTATCAACAAAAATAACTGAGCCATGTTCTATAAAAAGGGGGCTTAATGCAACTGCAAAAAGTATCAATTCAGGTCAGCCTGCACAATTGACTATTGGTCAATTTTCTGCGTGTCCAAAAACCAGTGTTCCTCATGATTCAGTCGGTTGATTAGATAAAATGGATTTTATGGATCCCTAATTATATGATATGCTTGGTGTAATGTATCAAGGATATGCATCAACCCCCCTTTTGCTAGAGCATTGGCTAAATTGGAAGCGCTAACACAAACCTCAAAAGTGTTGCCATCTCAGCTGTTGATAGTTCAGCCCCACTTTTCTGCAAAAGCTGGAGCCTTTGTTTCAGTGTTTTTGTTTTTGTCAATTTTGTACTTGGAAGTTGTTCCTCTGTCATAACATTATTGATATCCTCATAAATTTTATCATCTGAAGGATCTACATTCATAGAATGTCTTGTAGTTTCATTAACATCATGGAATGACTTGTATTTTAAATTCAGTCTCAAAGTCTGCCTTCTTCGAATCAAGGTTTTCATGCCATCAGCAAAAGATAATCTTTGATTTTGCAGAGGAATGGTGGACTGCCTTATTTTGTATGATTTTCTAAATCTCCTGCTACTTTTTCCATTGACATTGCGACCTTGACCTAGGTACAAGCTGTCAGTGTTTGAAAAGTCACTCTGACTATCTCTATCATAATCATGTACAACACCTGTGTCATGCAAAGGAAATTTACACCCATCAAAATTTCTTTCAAAGTGCTGTTTGCTATTGTCATCAAGGTATACTACAGGCTTGTCAAAACCAGAAGCTTTTCTTGTATTTTCATCATCAGAATCATTATAGTCAGCTGGCTCTTCATCATAATCTGGGGCAATGTGATTTCCATGATCCTGTATCCCTAAAGTGGGTTCCTCTACCATATGTCTCATTTCAAACTGATCTCTGTCATGTCTTCCACCCTGGTTTCTATTACCTCCAATTCTTTGTCCATAACTGTAGTCTGTCTCAATTTTGGTGCCAGTTTTAAGGCTTTCTCTTCCCGGTGGACCATCATCATTATAACCATAATGACCTACCGGTACTTTTCTACTCAAGCTCTCTGTTCTAACGGGTCTAGAAAATCTTTGACTCAACCTACCAGCTGCAGTGGCCAACCTCTCTTCTGTATCAAATTCATTTGGTTGTCTGGAAATTGGCTTGTGCTGTACATCTATATAGTCTGCTTCTCCATAATGTTCATTGTCTGTTGAATAATATAAATCCCCATCAAAATTCTTAGTAGAACTTTCATATCTGTCATCATAGAAATTGTCCTCATATCCACCATTGAAATAACCCTCAAAGTCCCTGTGATTTTGCCTATGCCTGCCATTCCCCACAAATCTGTCAGTTTCTTGTCTTCCATCATCAAAGCTTCCTTGTGAAAGGTGCTGATCTCTGTCTGTGTACCAGCTTTGACCATGGCCATAATACCTCTCTCTGTCTTCATACATTGTGGCTCCTCAAACCTTCCTCTTATAAAGAAGTGGATAATTCAATCAGCAAAAGAACAAATTATTGTACCTCCAAACTTGTCATGCAAAAATTTATGAACATGTGACTGAAAAACTATCAGATGTTGTAAATCTAAGATAAGATCACATGACCTGATCATTAGATCTAAACATTCTGCGGCTGTGATTAGAGTCCTACTATGCCAAGAGTTGTTCTGTACTTCTAGTTTTCAACGTAAATTAATTCAAACTTTTCATAACATTTACTGTGACTATGAATAATGTCATTAACCCGTCATCAAACAATCTCATATTTTTACAAACTTGCAGGAACATTGTGAAAACATTGTGGGGGAAAAAGGAGAAAACGCTGATCACCAGCAGCTTCTCCTTTTCTTATATTTTAAAACCTTTCAAAAACAAAGTCCATAATTTGAACCACAGGGACTTTATTGTCTGCAAATGCTTTCAGTTTAGACTCAAATTTTGTTGCCTGGTAAAGAGTTAATTTGGCAACTGTATCCCTAAGCAATCTCCCACAGAAAATCCTAGTTTTTCTTTGTTCACCATGACTACATCAAATAACTGTTTAGAAGGTTTTGTACTCCTTCCTCCTATAATATTGTCTGCATATCCTTGAACATTTGTTATCAGCATATCAATAGGCTAGTTGTTATCAGAAAGGTGCACTGTGTTCATTTCAAATAAATTGACAACAACTGATAAGCACGTTATAATAGTTTTTCAGATATAAATATTGATGACTAGCCCCAATTTATACCATAAAAAGCCTCCTTAGCATGGACTGAAAGCCAGGTGGTTGTGTCATTATTATGAGCTTTTCCTGCCTTGAGCTTATCTGGTGTTATCTCTGTGTACTTATGATTTGTCTCCATAATTCAACCCTGCAGGATACATTTTGTTTAACCCTTTACCACACAATCCTGACTTTTAACACCCTGTGAAAGAAGCCTTTTGAAAACATTGTGGGAAAAGGAGAAAATGCTGGTAACCAGCATTTTCTCCTTTTCCCACAATGTTTTCTACCCTTCCCAAAACAAATTTCAGTTTTTTAGTTACATTTATTTTGTCGTCTGCAAATGTTTTCAGTTTGAATCAGAGTTAACTCTTTACCACATGACAAAATTATAGACTTGTCCAAACTGACAGCATAACATTTTTTCATACAATACTATAAATGTTGCTTAAATGATGGAAATTGTTGTTTAAAGGACAGACAAGATTGTGGAAAATGGAGAAAATGCTGGTTCCAGCATTTTCTCTTTTTCCCACAATGTTTTCAAAAGCCTTTTATCTCACGGTCATTAAAACTCAGGATTGTTTGGTTGAGGGTGAAATGGGAAAGGTTTTATCATTTCTCATGTCCTACTTTAATGTTCCTTTGCTTGGAAAGGTAATTGTCTTTAGCAATTTCCATAAATGCAAATCTTAGAGCACCGAGGGCATTTAGTAAAAGGAGACACATTTGACAGAAAGGAAAACATCTTTTTGTCAGTTGAAATGATAAAGGCAATTGCTCCTTTTCCCACAATGGTTTCAAAAGCGGCCGACTGCTGGGGTATTCATACTTGCCTGTGATTGAGTGGTAAGAGATTGGATTGATATACATGTAATAAAAAAAAATAAAACTATTCCAATCAATGCTCAAATATGACTCAAGTCTAGGATGATTGACAACCAATTTTCCCAGTCAGCACCTATAATAATTACTTGGAATTGTTGAAATCTAATCCTCATTTTGTGTTTTAACTCTTGACCACACAGTCCCAAGTTTCAATAACTCTGAAGAAGATTTTTGAAAACACTGTGGGAAAAAAAGGAGAAAATGCTGGTAACCAGCATTTTGTCCTTTTCAAATGATGTTTTCTACCCTATCAAAGACAAAAGTCATTCTTTGAGCTACATTTAGATGTCACCTTCTAATGTTTTCGATTTGGTCGAGTCTAAAATTTTGTCCTGTGGTAAAGGGTTAATATTTCTGTTAGAAATGACACATAGCAGCAAATACACATTTTAATTTTGTCATTTGCTGCTTATGAATAGAAGTTCCTAGAGAAAAAAAATAGGACAGGTCCAAAAAGACAAAACTATATTTTCGGAGTATGAACCAACACCTTTTCTGCAGCACTGCCTGCAACCATCAGCAGAAATGTTTCTCACTTGTTGCATTAATGACAAGTAAAAAGCTTGTTTGTCACTCTGCTTGTTCAACCTCTTTTGTACATTGCTTAACCCTTAAACATATAAGACAATTGAAGACTTGTCCAAATTCAAAGCATTTGCAGACGACAATTTAACTGTGACTCAAATGATGAAATATGTCTTTGATAGGATTAGAAAACATTGTTGGAATGAAGACTTGTCCAAATTGGAAGCATTTGCGATGCCAATTTAAACGTGACTCAAATGATTAGATATGCCATTGATAGGGTTAGACAACATTGTGGGAAAAAGGAGAAAATGGTAACCTTTTACCAAACAAACCTGCGTTTTAACAACCCCAGGAGAAAAACGCTTTTGAAAACATCATGTGAAAAGCAAACTAGAGGCCCTTGAGGGCCTGAATCACTCCACTGGCATGATTGTGCTGTTTTTAATAGCATACGTTATGAATTCATGATGCAAAAAGGAAAAAAAAGCAAACACACAAAAATATGGGGGAAAGGGTTGTTGCAACTGGGCTTGAACCCACTAAGATAGCACAAGTAGGCACTGTGAATTGAACAAAATTAATAGTGAAAAAAAAAAACAACTGAAGTACAATTTCTCAAAACCAATTGTTTGCAATCCAGTCAAATTTGATAGGGTTTCAGTACTCACTGTTTTAAACAATCCCTGCAAGTTTCAAAGAAATGTGACCAATAATGTGGACCGTGTTGAGTAAACAATACTAAGTCATCAAATGGCTGCTTTTCCTAAACCGATAGCTAGATTTTCTTCATTCTTAATAGAGTTCAATCCCTTGATGATTCAAATAATCTTTGCAAGTTTCAAAAGATTGAATTAAAAATGTGACTTAATTGCATAAACAAGAAATGTAAATTTTCAACTTTAAACGGCTCCTTTTCCCATACTGATTTTCAAACTTTTTGTTTTTTTTAAAATCCATAGGGTTTAAGCTATTGATAATATAAAGCAACTATGCAAGTTTCATGAAAATTCAACCACAAATGCCGACATTAACGCGTAAACTAGAATTGTAAGTTTTCAAATTTAAATGGCTACTTTTCCCATACTAATTGTCCAGTTTTTTTCAAAATCAATAGGGTTCAAGCTGTTGATGATAGAAAGCAACTGTGCAAGTTTCATGAAAATCCAACCACAAATACAGACTTTATTGCGTAAACAAGAAAAGGAAATTTTGATCTTTAAATAGCTACTTTTCCCATACTGATCGTCAGATTTTTTTCAAAATCAATAGGGTTCAAGCTATCACTGCGATAAACAAACTGTGCAAGTTTCACGATAATCAGACCACAAATGCAGACTTCATCACATAAACAAGAAATTGAAATTTTGAACTTTAAATGGCTACTTTTCCCACACTGAGAGTCAGATTTTTTTCAAAATCAATAGGATTCAAGCTATTGATGAGATAAACACACTGTGAGAGTTTCACGAAAATCCGACCACAGATGCAGACTTTATTGTGTAAACAAGAAATTGAAATATTGAACTTTAAATGGCTACTTTTCGCACACTGATTGTCAGATGTTTTTCAAAATCAATAGGGTTCAAGCTATTGATGATATAAACAAACTGTGCAAGTTTCATGAAAATCCGACCATAAATGAAGACTTGATCGCGTAAAGAAGAAAAAACGGACGGACAGACAGACGGACGGATGACGGAAACCACGCCATGACATAAGCTCTGCTGGCTTACAGCCAGTAGAGCTAAAAATGGTGGTAGCCAGCATTTTCTTCTTTCCCACAATGTTTTTTCTCTTCCAAAAATAAATTATAATTCCTGAGTCACATTTATTTTATTGTCTGCAAATGCTTTCAATGTAGACATGTCTGAAATTCTGTAGTTTGGTAAACGGTTAGTTAATGTTTACCAAATAATCCTATGGTTTAATGACTCAGAGGAACAAAACTTTTGAAAATATGATTACCACCATTTTCTCTTTTTCCCACAATATTTTCAAAAGCCTCTTTCATTAGGGTTGTTAAAACATAGAATTGTGTGATAAAGGGCTGAGGCTATTTTTAGAAGAATATCAGTAATATTGCAGCAACAGTTCACTTATTCATGCTACCCAGGTCACCTCCTAGCAGCAGGGATGTGGATAAATTTGCTTGCCAAAATCCAGGACCGACTATGAAATTGGACAACAGTGTCCCTAAGTTACCTTGAAGAAACCCTATAGTTATCTTGTCACTGAATTGTCACATCTTTATCATAACCCTTAGAGCTAAAAAAAAAAAAACCCAACAGACATCATTTCAAATCTAGAAGTAAGACCCAAATAAATGCAGTATCAGGGACGATTTTGTCTAAAATGTCTCAGCACATTGTAGATCAAAGATCAGACTGCACGTTTTGTGCAGTCTGATCTTGATCTACACTGGCTGCAAAAGCAACTATAGTTGTGAAAGGCATTTTAATGGTTAATCCCTTAACTCCCAATAACACATTTAACAACTCTTATCATCAAGGAAGTACTCATAAGTACAGCAAAATGTAACAATCAAAATTAACCTCATTTCTTTTGTCACAGATTTAAAATATATGTATTCCTTTTTATAACAGGGCTTAACCCTTAACAAAAGATCCTGTGTTTTAATAACCCTGGAGAAGTAGGCTACTGAAAACATAAAGAGAAAAGATGTTTTTTACCCTTTCGAAAACAGTTCAAAGCATTTGGGCCATAATTATATTTGTCTTCTGCATATGTTTCCAACTTGGACCAATCATTATTCCACTGCCACTTGAGAAACTCTCTTGTCATAGTTTAAGTGCAAGAAGCATAGCTAGATCCAAGATCAAACTACAGTCTGGTCTTAATCTATGCTACCATCAAAAGCTAATTATATGGGGTTTGTGATTTCTATTGAATGTTTTTCTTCATATGACCTTCATTAGTTTTTGTGTGGGAAACCAAAAAGGTCTTGTGTTTTCACAGCCTTGAGGAGAGAGACTTTTGAAAACATTGTTGATAAAAGATGAAATGATGGTAATCACCATTTTCTCCTATTCCCACAATGTTTACCTGACAAACAGTCAAGGCAAAAGGAAAAATTGCATGTTACAAACCATTTTTCTGTTCGTTTAGATAATCTGCTGTGAGAAAAAAAAGTTGCTTGCAGGAAATAGTGGCTTACTTTTTTATTAGATGACAAAATTTTATGATTGTCCGAACTGAAAACATTTGCAGACATACAACCTGAATCTTGCTCAAATGATGTGATTTGTTTTTAAAAGTGTAGAAAACATTGTGGGAAAAAGCATCAAATGCTGGTTACCTGCATTTTCTCCTTTTCTCACAATATTTTCTAGTTGTGTGTCTCAGAGTCATAAAAATAAGGGATTGTTTGATATAGGATGAAGCTGTTCAACAGGGTATCTGTTTGTAAGGTCAAACAATGGGTCCAAAGGATAAAATTTGTTTTGTTGCATTGTTTCCCATCAGAGGAACGTACAATAATGACTTATCAAAAATAAAACATTGCCCTATTACCAAGTCTACGGTGTTTTTCCTTTAACACTTTACCTGCCAAGCCCTGTAGCTCAGTCGGTAGTGTGCAAGACTCGAGAACAGGGAATCACTGGTTCGATCCCCAGCTTGGCAAATTTCTTTCCGAGGATTGATGATAGTCATTGTGACAGGATTCATTCCTCTCTCACCACTCACCATTGTTTTTGATGATGGTCATGTGGGAAAGCAGCCAGTGGCTTGGAAAGAATATACTGTGTGGAGTACTGGTAAAAGAAACTCCAGGAAAGCATGGATAGGTGCACTGGCCGCCACGATATAACTGAAATAATGTTGAAAACGGCGTTAACACCATACAACCAACCAACCAACAATTTAACTCTTTACCAGATGACAAAATTTTAGACTTGTCCAAATTCAAAGCATTTGCAGACAACAAATTAAATGTTGCACAAATTATGAATTCGTCTCGAAAGGACAGAAAACATTAAGGAAAAAAGAGAAAATGCTGGTTACCCGCATTTTCTCCTTTTCCCATAATGTTTTCAAAAGTCCTTGTCCTTGGGATTGTCAAAACTCTGGATTGTGTTGTAAATGGGTAAGAACAAAATTTCACACTTGTCCTAATGCAAAGCTGCTCCAGACAACAAATGGAATGTGACTCAAATTATGAGATTTTGCTCTGAAAGGAAAAAAACATTGTTGGAAAAGGAGAAAATGCTGGTTACCAGCATTTTCTCTTTTTCCCAGAATGTTTTCAATGGGCTCTCTCTCAGGTTCATTACAATCCTGGATTGTTTGATAAAGGTTAGTCACAATGGTGGCCAAAGTAAACAATGGAGCATTACCCCATAACCAAACGACAAAATTTTACTCGTCCATTTGAAAGCATTTGCAGACGTCAAAATAATTGTTTAAAGGAGGATTTCTATCTTTGATAGGGTGGAAGTCAGTTTCCACCATTTTAGCCATATCTTGTTTGTAGCTTGCAAATGCTTTAACTCTTTATGAGATGGCAAAAATTCAGACTAGTCTAAACTGACAGCATTTGCAGACAATAATTTAAATGTGGCCAAAAAATAAAATTGTGGGAACAGGAGAAAATGCTGATAACCAGCAAACTCCTTTTCCCACAATGTTTTAAAAAGCCTTCTTACAGCAGGGTATTTAAAACTCAGGATTGTGTGGTAAAGGGTCAAATATGGACTGGTAAAAAACTGTGATCTGGAAAAGGGTTAATATAGCTCAAATGATGGAATTCATCTGCTTAAGGGCTTTCTTTTTTCCCACAATATTTTTCAAATCACTCTTTATCACAGGACTGTATGGTGAAGGGAAGTGAACTCAGTCAAGTTGTGACCTCAGAAGGAAATACTGTCAGAAGAGTTACGGTTCCTTTGGGCAGTACTCAATCAATGCCTGCAATACTTACTTCATTACAACCAGCATTGCTGAGCCCCTGTAGCCCAGTCTGTAGCATACAGGACCTGAGAACAGGGGTTGCTGGTTCGACCTCCGACTTGGCCATTTCTTTACGAGGATTGATGCTAGTTATTGCAACTTGATTCGTTCATCTCTAACCACTGACCATTGTTTCAACGAAGGTTATGTGGGAAATGCAGCCAGTAGCTGGGAAAGAAACTCCAGGAAAGCATGGATAGGCATACTGGCCACCACAATGTAACTGAAGTAATGTTGAAAACAGCATTTAAGACCATACAATCAACAACCAGCACTGCAGAAGACCTTTCTTGTCTTTTTACAGTACTATAAAATAACAAGAAATTGTTCCTAAGGAATAAAGTCTCCTTTTCAAACAATCTTTTTACATGTATGCATGTATTAATCCCTTTACCACACGACAAAACTAGACACTCATCTAATTTCAAAGCATTTGCTGACAACAAATTCAATTTTATCAAAATTACGTGATTTTCCTTTGGAAGGGCAGAGAACATACTGGGAAAAGGAGAAAATGCTGGTTACCAGCTTTGTCTCCTTTTCCCACAATGTTTTCAAAAACTTTCATTTTCAGAGTCTTTAAAACATGGGATTGTGTGGTAAAGGGTGAAGGGTTTTTTAAGGTTTTAAAGGTTTCCCTTGCAGAGGATTATTACCTGACGATGATTTTTCTCATCTTGCAATAGACCTTTTTTAACTCTTTATCGCACAACAATATTTTAGACTCAACCAAATTGAAAGCTGTTGCAGACGACAAAAACTTTCATTTTCAGGGTCTTTAAAACATGGGATTGTGTGGTAAAGGGTGGAGGGTTTTTTAAGGTTTCAAAGGTTTCCCTTGCAGAGGATTATTACCTGATGATGATTTTTCTCATCTTGCAATAGACCTTTTTTAATTCTTTATCACACAACAATATTTTAGACTCAACCAAATTGAAAGCTGTTGCAGACGACAAAATAAATGTAGCAAAAAGATGACTTCTGTTGTTGATAGGTACCAGCATTTTCTCCTTTTTCCACAATGTTTTCAAAAGCCTTCTTGCTGAAGGTTGTTACAACTCAAAATTGTGTGGTAAAGAGTTAAGAAAAAATTATGGCAAAAGGACAATTTGCGTGGCAGAAATACTTCCTCCTTTCGTCACAATGATTTTACATGTACCCATGTATTATCCCTCTACCAAATAACCAAAATTTTCGATTAATGAAAATTTAAAACCTTTGTAGACAACAAATCAAATGTTACTAAAAAGATGTAATTTTTTCCCAAAAGGATAGAAAACATTGTGGAAAAAGGAGAAAATGCTGATTACCAGCATTTTCTCTTTTTCCCACAATGTTTTCAATAACAGTTTCCTTTACAGTCTTTAACTCTTTACCAAACGACAAAATTCTAGACTTTTCCAAACTGAAAGCATTTGCAGATGACAAAACGAATGTGACTCAAAAACTGAAACTTGTGTTGGGAAGGGTAGAAAACATTGTGGGAAAAGGAGAAAATGCTGGTTACCAGCATTTTCTCCTTTTCCCACAATGTTTTCAAAAGCTTTCTCTCTTGTGGTCGTTAAAAGTTGGGATTGTGAGGTAACTGGTTAAAACACAAACTGTTTGGTAAGGGGTTTAATTAATTTCATCTTGATAATCAATATTTTGCGAGGGTATACATGACATCATCAGGAGGTCATTGATAAATATATGTACCTGTACTTTTTTTTGACAGATAATGATGCAGTCATACTTCTAATACTTTCTACAACATGTGTTCGGTCCTCTTCTGCAGCCATCCATTGGTCAAATGTACTGACTCCCTTCAATAATTGGCGTATCGTTGATGAAGTCTCAGGTTCACCTCTTCTCATCACCAACTCTGCAAATTACAGTACAAACATCTCATATATATAAACATCTCTCTAACCTCTCTTTTTTCAAGTATTTAGATGCTGCATTATTAAGATTTAACCCTTTACAAGACATTCCCAATTCTTAACAACCCTGAGGAAGAAGGCTTTGAAAACATTGTACGAAAAAAAATGCTGGTAACCTGCAATTTCTCCTTTTTCCACAATGTTTTCTACCCATTGGAAGACAAACCCTTTTATTAGCCACATTTATTTTTGTCATCGGCAAAATGCTTTCAATTTAGGCAAGTCAAAAATTCTGTTGTTTGCTAAAGATTTAAACTGCTCTGTTACCAATATAGACAGTTTCTATTGATAGATTTGGTCAATCCTATTCCCATCTTATGAAATCTCAACTTTGCGTAAAACATAAGACAACCAGAAGCCCACCAAGGTTACCCCTTGGTAAAACTACTAGATTACATAATATATTGCACATGCGAAATGTAACTTTTTACCATGATAGGCATCTTATCATCTTTTGAAAAGGTGAGATTTCATGATGTGGGAACAGGATTATCCTGTTTTTACCATTTTTGTCAGTAACATAGCAATTTAACCCTTTTTTTTCTTTTTCCTTTCTCCTTTTTCCATAATATACTAATGGACAAAAGTCTTGTCCGGTCCACAAAATATTGAATATTTCATTTTTTGTTCAGAGTACAAAAACAAATCAGGTATCAATGAAAAGAACAATTCAAGACGCATTTAATGGTAAAATTTTGAAAGAATTTGGATCAGTACCGTCTATGCAAAACCCCCACAAAGTAGGGCACTATAAATTAGGAAGTTGCATTATGCTGATAAGACAAAATCAGTAATGAGTATGGCCCCCATGTACCCTTATGACTGCAGTGCACCTTCGCCTCTTGGAGCAAACTAGCCTGTGTAAAAATCTGACAGGAAGATTGTTCCATTCGTCAGCAATTGCCCGTCTTAACTGCTGGACGTTGTTTACGTTCCGTGATCTGATCTTACGTTTCATGTAATCCCATACATGCTCGATTGGGTTCAGGTCGGGTGATAAAGCTGGCCAAGGTAATGTTGGAACATTATGTGTGGTCAAGAAGTTTTGGGTCAGTCTTGCGGCATGGGGACGGGCATTATCCTGTTGTAAAACAGTGCCTGGGTGGGTAACAATAAATGGCAGAGCAATTGGACACAAAACTTGGTCGATATAATGCTGCGCAGTGAGACCACGACCCCGTCCTCGACCAAAGTCAAGAAACACGAGCTGAGTCTTCTGATGGTAGGTAAACCCTGCCCAAACCACGATGCTTTGCCCACCCCAACGGTCAGTTTCCACGACACACGGGTCCGCAAATCTCTCTCCACTGCACCGGTATACATGCTGTCGTCGATCGCTCGAATCAATGCAAAATCTACTCTCGTCGGTAAACATAACCGTTTGCCATCGGTTTAAACGCCATCTTCGATGACGTAAAGCCCATTGCCTTCGTAAACGTCTGTGATTTTGTGTTAATTTAGATCCGTGGTATGGACGACGGCAACGTAAGCCGACTGCTTTCAAACGTCGCCACACAGTCCTTGCACTAATGCGAGGTCTATTACGACCCGGTGTGTTACGTGCCGTGTCATTTGGGGCCGCAAAACGGTTGCGTAAGTGAGTAAGCTGAATATGCCTATCCTGACGCAAGGTTGTTACTCGGGGCCGTCCAGAGCGTGGCAGGTCCGCAACGGTCCCATAAGCTGCGAACTTTTGGTGTAAACGTCGAACAGTTCTTTCGTTTACACCAAATACATGGGCTACATGTGCGGCTGTGGCCCCTGCCTCAAGTTGGCCTAAAACGCGCGCACGCTGTTCATTTGAAAGCTTCATTTTTCTGACTTAATTGAAGAAATTCGAAAACTTTCGATGTCCTTCGATTGGAATATCGATAAGGATTGTCGACATAAACAAATCAATAGTGAAACACACAGTTTTGCATACATGACGATGCACGTGAAAAACGTCGCCGTTACTCAATCTCGGTAATTCGGTGCAGCCTTGAAATCAAAACCCGATTTACCAGTTTGGAAATTGGCTGAAAGAAAATAAGCAAAATTTCAAGGTCATACCTTCATTGGTTTTGACATTAGTAAGGAAACCCTAACCGGACAAGACTTTTGTCCTTAAGTATATTTTCTGCCCTGTCAAGATTAAATTTTGTCAATTAGCCAATTTTGTTATCTGGTAAAGGGTTAAATTGCATATTAGTGGGTAAATCCCCTAATAAAAAAAAAAAAACAACATATATTTGAGCCATGCTCTATGAAAAGGGGGCTTAATGCAGGCTGACCTGGGCCGAAACTTTTTGCTATTGGTCAATTTTCTGCATGTCCAAGGACTAGTCTACCTCATGATTCAGTCGGTTATTAGACAAAATGGACTTTATGGATCCATGATCGTGTGACGACTTGCTTGGTATCATGCATCAACGTGATGCATTAAGCCCCCTTTTGCCAGAGCATGGCTCATTTGGACTTGTCCATATGGAAACCAGTGGCAGACTGGATTAATTCTGTTTAAATGATGAGACTTTTTTAAGAAAGGGCAGAATATTTGTGTAAAAAGAGGAAATTAGTGGTAACCAGCATTTTCTCCTTTTTCCAGCAGAATTATATTTTCAAATATTTCACTCCTCGGCATCAAAACATAGTATTGATGGATAAACTTAAAATTAACCCTTAAAGCACCTTTCACAACTATAGTTGCCTTTGTGGTCAGTGCACAATATCAGGCTGCACAAAATGTGCAGCCTGATCTTTGATCTACACTGTCTGCTTTGCTGAAACACTGTAGACAAAAGTAACCATGAAACTGCAATTATTTGAGTCATATTTCTAGGTAAAAATGTCTGATAGGTTTATTCGGCGCTCTAAGGGTTAATTACTTTTCTTGAACATGTAATGCCTCATTATTTTACCTCTCACTGCAGCAACAGATTTCCGCCTCATTGCTATGCTTCTTCTCCTCTGCGGGTCTTTCAAAGTCCTTGACAATACAATCCCTGTATCTGAATGAAAGGCTCCATGACTTGGCAACATGGCTGACAACGCAGCATGGCTGCTTCTTCTCCATCGTAGATCTGTTTCTTCAATTTCAATTGAACCTATGATAATGTAAAACTGTGAATAATACTCTTGAGATGTGACCTTGTTCATTTGTATTGTTTCATTTTTTCTGTATTTGAAATTGTTAGTATTCTAAAATCTGTGTAAAAATTGGTTAAAGATGTTCAGTATCATTTTGTTAAAACTCCATTACTTTTTTTAAATGTCCCCACTAGAAACATTACCAAACAAGCTCATATTTTAAGACCCTAAAGAAGAAGGCTTTTGAAAACATTGTGGAAAAAGGAGAAAAAGCTAGAAATCAGCATTAATATAATTCCTCATTTTTCCACAATGTTATGTACCCTATTAAAGACTAGTCCTATGATTTGAGCCATATTTGATACATCCACTATAATGCTTTGAATTTGAACAAGTCTAAATTTTTGTCATCAGGTAATGCGTTTAATTTTTATCCGTGTTTGCACTTTCATTATTGCATCATTATCAATTATTATATAGAACAATTACCATACTTCTTTCAGGTCATTTTCACCAACAAGAAGTCAATGCAAAGAAGTGTTCTTTGATTTCATGGACACAAAAATTCTAGAAGAGATACCAAAGGTTTCATATTTATAGAGTGCAGTGTCCAGAATCATGGCCTTTGAATACCTGCCCTTGAAGTTAGTGCCTAACTCTACCAAGCATAATTCCAAACACTGGCTATTTCTCATTTTTCCACAATGCTTTCTACCTTTATAAAAATAAATCCCTCATTTGAGTCACATTTTAATTGATGTCTGTATAGTGCTTTCAATTTGGACAAGTCTGAAAATTTATCAACAAATGTTACACAAAAAAATTAAATCTACTGCCAACTGGTAGAAACAAGAGGACCATGATGGTCCTATATCGCTCACCTGAGTATATTTGTAACCTATATGGTCTATTAAGGGCAGGCTATTCTTTTCACTGCAGGGCGGATATACGCCCAAATATGACCCAAAGGGAAGAATTTTAACAATTTTGGTATGGGGTCACCTAATGATGCTTCAAACAAAATATGAAAGTTCTCGGCCTTATGTTTTGTCACAAGAAGATTTTAAAAGATTCAAATAGGGTGCGCCATGGCAGAGCCCAAATATGACTGCAGAGGGATAATTTTAACAATTTTGGTAGAGGATCATCAGATAATGCTACACACCAAATATGAATGCTCTAGCCATTATGGCTTTTCATCAGAAGATTTTTTAAAGATTTCCTTTTTTGTTTTTATGTAAAATAGGGTGCGCCCGGGCAAAGCCCAAATATGACCCAAGGGGAATAATTTTTACAATTTCGGTAAGGGGTCACCAAATGATGCTTCAAACAAAATGTGAATGCTCTCCGCCTTATGGTTTGTCACAAGAAGATTTTTAAAGATTTTAAAATTGGATGCACCCGGACAGAGCCCAAGTATGACCGCACAGGAATAATTTTAATAATTTTGGTAGAAGATCATCAGATAATGCTACATACTTAATAGGAATGTTCTAGCCATTATATTTTGTCATCAGAAGAAGTTTTAAAGATTTCCTTCTTTGTTTCTATGTAAAATAGAGTGTGCCCAGGCAAAGCCCAAATATGACCCTACAGGAATGATTTTAACAATTTTGGTAAGGGGTCACCCAATGATGTTTCAAACAAAATATGAATGCTCTCAGCCTTATGTTTTGTCAGAAGAAGATTTTTAAAGATTTTAAATTAGGGTGCACCCGGGCAGAGCCCAAATATGACAGCAGAGGAATAATCTTAAGAATTTCGGTAGAGGATCATCAGATAATGCTACATACCAAATATGAATGCTCTAACCATTATTGTTTGTCATCAGAAGATTTTTTAAAGATTTCCTTCTTTGTTTCTGTGTAAAATAGAGTGCGCCCGGGCAAAGCCCAAATATGACCGTAAGGGAATAATTTCAACAATTTTGGTAAGGGGTCAAGCAATGATGCTTCAAACAATATATGAATGCTCTAGCCATTATGGTTTGTCACAAGAAGATTTTTAAAGATTTAAAAATAGGGTGCATCTGGGCAGAGCCCAAATATGACCGCAGAGGGATAATTTTAACAATTTTGGTAGAGGATTATCAGATAATGCTACATACCAAATGTAAATGCTCTAGCCATTAATGATTTGTCAGAAGAAGATTTTTTAAAGATTTCCTCCTTTGTTTCTGTGTAAAATAGGGTGTGCCCGGGCAAAGCCCAAATATGACCGTAAGGGAATAATTTCAACAATTTTGGTAAGGGGTCAAGCAATGATGCTTCAAACAAAATATGAATGCTCTAGCCGTTATGGTTTGTCACAAGAAGATTTTTAAAGATTTTAAAATAGGGTGCATCTGGGCAGAGCCCAAATATGACTGCAGAGGGATAATTTTAACAATTTTGGTAGAGGATTATCAGATAATGCTACATACCAAATATAAATGCTCTAGCCATTATGATTTGTCAGAAGAAGATTTTTTAAAGATTTCCTTCCTGGTTCTATGTAAAATAGGGTGTGCCCGGGCAAAGCCCAAATATGACCCAA
Organism: Tridacna gigas; assembly: GCA_945859785.2. NCBI lineage: Eukaryota > Metazoa > Mollusca > Bivalvia > Cardiida > Cardiidae > Tridacna > Tridacna gigas. Next base: position 29,869,526 of record OX244030.2, read on the forward strand.
GGGGAATAATTTCAACAATTTTGGTAAAGGCTCACCTAATGATGCTTCAAACAAAATATGAATGCTCTCCGCCTTATGGTTTGTCACAAGAAGATTTTTAAAGATTTTAAAATAGGATGCGCCCGGGCAGAGCCCAAATATCACCGCAGAAGAATAATTTTAACAATTTTGGTAGAAGATCATCAGATAATGCTACACACTTAATAGGAATGTTCTAGCCATTATAGTTTGTCATCAGAAGAAGTTTTAAAGATTTCCTTCTTTGTTTCTATGTAAAATAGAGTGCACCCGGGCAAAGCCCAAATATGACCCTACAGGAATGATTTTAACAATTTTGGTAAGGGGTCACCCAATGATGTTTCAAACAAAATATGAATGCTCTCAGCCTTATGTTTTGTCAGAAGAAAATTTTTAAAGATTTTAAATTAGGGTGCGCCCGGGAAGAGCCCAAAATATGACCCCAGAGGGATAATTTTAACAATTTCGGTAGAGGATCATCAGATAATGCTACACACCAAATATGAATGCTCTAGCCATTATGGCTTTTCATCAGAAGATTTTTTAAAGATTTCCTTTTTTGTTTCTATGTAAAATAGGGTGCGCCCGGGCAAAGCCCAAATATGACCCCAGGAGAATAATTTTTTCAATTTTGGTAAGGGGTCACCCAATGATGTTTCAAACAAAATATGAATGCTCTCAGCCTTATGTTTTGTCAGAAGAAGATTTTTAAAGATTTTAATTTAGGGTGTGCCCGGGCAGAGCCCAAATATGACCGCAGAGGGATAATTTTAACAATTTTGGTAGAGGATCATCGGATAATGCTACATACCAAATATGGATGCTGTAGCCATTATGGTTTGTCATCAGAAGATTTTTTAAAGATTTCCTTCTTTGTTTATAAAATATGGTGCGCCCGGGCAAAGCCCAAATACGACCCCAGGGGAATAATTTTAACAATTTTGGTAAAGGGTCACCAAATGATGCTTCATACAAAATATGAATGCTCTCGGCCTTATGGTTTGTCACAAGAAGATTTTTAAAGATTTTTTCAATTTTCAGCCATTTTGTTGCCATGGCAACCAGAGTTTTTGATGGAATTAAATTCTTTTAACAATTTCTGTAGACCTTCACCCAAGGAACATTCCTGCCAAGTTTTATCAAGATTGGCCATCTGGTTTAGGAGGAGAAGATTTTTAAAGAAATTGTTAACGGACGGACAGACAGATGGACGGACGGACGGACAGACGGACGGACGGACGGACGCCGGACGATGACCGATCACAATAGCTCCCCTTGAGCACGTTGTGCTCAGGTGAGCTAAAAAAGGAGAAAATGCTGGTAACCAGCATTTTTTTTTTCCCACAATTGTTTCAATAGACTGCTTCCACAGGCTCCTTAAAATCCTAGATTGTTAGGTATAGGGTTAAACAACAAACAGTATTCTAGAGAGAAAATTTCCTCTCCATGGTCAGTGTCCATCTGATTCAATAATTATGAGCCACACTCTCACAAAAGGGAGCTACCAGTAAATGCATCTCCTTGATGCGTTTCACCAATCTAGCCAACACATAGTTATTGATCCATAATAGCCACTTTTTTAACAAATGACTCAATCATGAGGTAGTCTGGTCCTTGGACACACAGAAAATTGACCAATAGCCAAAACTTTCGGCCCAGGTCAGCCTGCACAGACTGCGCAGGCTGACCTGGGCCAATACTTTTCGCAAATGCATTAAGCCCCCTTTTCACAGAGCACAGTCCATGTCTATGGTATATACATCTTTTATTTATGACTTCTATCACTTCTGTAGTCCTCTCAATTATTCCTAATCCTTTACCAAACTTACCTTACAAACAAGTAATTTTACAACCAGAAGAATGCTTTTAAAAAACATTATAGGAAGAAAAATTTTGGTTTTCAGCAGGTTCACCTTTTTTCTTTGTCATCTGCACTTGCCTAAATATGGCAATGTAAAAAATATGGTTATCTGTGAAGGGTTCAAATATGATCTATGACCATGATATTAACTCTTTCCAAAACGACAAATTTTTGACTGGTCCAAGAGTTTGCAGACGACAATTTCAAATTTGATGAAAATGGCAGAAAGGTCTCAAAAAAGGGTAGAAAACACTGTGGGAAAAGGAGAAATTGCTCGTTACGAGCAATTTCTCCTTTTCCCACAGTGTTTTCAAAAGACTTATACTGCAGACACGTGAAAACCAGGGCCTGTTTGGGAAAGGGTTAATGACCCCCCCCCCCCCCCAGTAGAAAGTTGTTAAATAGATTTTTGGAAACCACTAACCTCTTGTCACAGGCAAATTTTGGTTTTCCTACAATGGTTTCCATATCAATCAATAAATACTTTTTTCTAGAAATCATTACTTCCTTAACCCTAAGGCTGCCATGGATGACTTTAAGGACCTTTTGCAGACAGTGTAGATCAAGATTAGACTGCACAGAATGTGCAGTGTGATCTTGGATCTACACTGTTCAGTACAAAGACATTTTATCCTCAAAATATACCTTTGAAATAGCAACAATTGCATTTTTACTATCCGCTTGAAAGTTTCATTTCATTATTTTAGCAGGTTAATGGTTAAAAGGGCACAAACCAAATTTTTACCCCAGATTGGCAGCAGCATGAAATACCCAAATCTACCCAAATCTTTCCCAAATCTACCCAAATCCCTCCCAGATCTCTCCCAAATCTACCCAAATCTTTCCCAAATCTTACCCATCTATTTAATGGCATAGTTGCATTTACAGTCATGCACATGGTTGACCATAGTTTATTTCAAATATAGTCTGCCATAGTGTTATTACGGTCACCTAGGTTGAAGTATCAGTACGTTCGAAGAAGGTTCAAAATTGGAAAAACGAGGAAATATAGAAAGTATAAGTAGGTTGAACTATGTGTAAGTATGGTCAACTACATTCAACTGTGAGCAAAGTGGCTAGGGCTATCACTACGTCTAACTACGAATAACTCTGTTACACTATGTAAAAACTACATCCTAAGTATGTGCAACTAGGGTAAATTAGTGTTAAACTACATTAAAACGTTGGGTCTGCGCCTGCTCAGTACGGGTAAAATACAATCATTGTGCTTTTGAAAGTTGGGGAGCCAACATTGCTGATTGCTTATACGGCCATGCTGCCTAGAAAGAAACAATGTATTTTTGATCTGTTTTGGCAGGTACTAGGGTCAACTACATTACACACTATGAGTAAGTAGGGTCAATTACAGTTAAGTAAGGTCAACTACGTTCAAACTACCCTCACAGTAGGGTCAGAACATCGTAGTCAGAACATAACCCATTTTGTAACATGTTGAATAATTAAGTGCTTACTGTGGGCAAATCATAGGCTCAAACTACATTCATTACTACTTTGAATTACGGTTATCTGTGTGTAACTACATTCAACTACATTTAATACAGCCGACTACGGTCATTCCTCACCACGGTCAACTATGCAAGATGTGACCATAGTTCAAGAAATCTACTAGGAAGGGAATTTTATTAGCATTTAATGAAAAGGAATGTAGATCTATATACGGGATATCTTTTCGGCAAATTGATGAACATTGGGCAAGCCCTTATTGGGTTTTTATTTTACTTATTTTAAAGTAAGACAATATGTCCCTTAAATAATCAGCTTGCCACTGGCTTTCAAACCAAACTCAATGACTGGCAACTGCAATTTGAGTCATCACATGTACACACGAGTCAGTGATAAATACAGAAGCATGAGCAGTTTATAAAACTCATTTTTACAATTGCTCTCAGTAACTCAACATCAAGAACATGTTTTTTTTATAAATCTGAGTTTTTATTCCTATGACTTTGTGTCTTGCAATCATTTCAATGGAGTTCAAGGGTAGAAATCAGCGTTTCCTGTGCAGTTCTTGTCAAACTCAGAGTCAAACTACATTTTCAAAGAATTGTGTGAAGTGCATGATGTGTAGACAGTGGTACCATACACTATATCAAACCCCCTTTTCCCATGACATCTCACTGAATAATAATAATAATAAAAAAAAGGGGGGTACATCGGCTGACTATCCTAACTCTTTCCCAAACAAGCCCTGGTTTTCATGTGTCTGCAGTACAAGTGTAGTAGGGTCATTTTTAATATGACATACCTATTTGGTCAGTCTGCATTTACCTGTGTTCCACTTGATCGACCATTTCCCTCCAATCAATCACATGACCTTTTGAATTTTTCATTCCCGCTTCAGTCTGTCAGTTGTTTACTTGGAAAACCATTGTTTGATCACTTGATTACAAATTATTGTGGAAAAAAGGAAAAGATTTGATGTAAGTTGCCATTTTGGGATGATTTTCTCGTAGTTCTCAAGTCTTACCTTTTTGCTGAAGGTTTTGGAAGTCTTTTAATTGTTTGACCAATTTACCCTTAACAGTTGTTCTCATCCTTCTTTCTCAGAGTATTTCCATTTTGTATTTTGAACAGTATGGCACTTCTCTTTGTAACTAGCTTCTTACCTTTCCCTAGCTTGCACATCTTTTATTAATACTTTCAGCACTTGCAGTCACATTTACAGAGATAGAGAGACAGAGATTAGACTTACTTGAAACAGTGCGGAGTGCGAACTCACCCAGTTCCTCAAATTGGTAAGAACATGTTCTCGTTGTTATTTTGTAATGAGAAGTTCATTACATTTAACATTTGTCATTTTTCCTTAGATTAAACTTACCTTGTGATAAGATTAGTTAGCATAAGAGCTTTGTTCACTATTTGTATAGTTTATGTTCAAAACCATGTTTTGTATTGCTTGATTTGTTTGCTTGTTTGTTTAGCTAAGGGTAAAGGATTTGTATGTCAGCAACTGACATAATAATCCTTTACAGCCTTAAACTACACTGCATAAAAGTGACTGAAATTATTCATTTATTATTCTTTTTGTGATATTTTACTTTTGCTGCATTGTTTTATTTAGTATCGTTTTTTACATACCTTTTCAGGGTAGAGATGTTCAAACTCTGAAGTAAGGAGATTAAAGGATAGAAAGAAACTTTAAATGTAGTTGTCACTTTCCTGGAGTTCCCAAAAAAATTAAGAACCCACCCATATTAACTATAAAGGGAAGGAAACGACTCTGCAACATACGGCGCCCAACGTGATTTTTGGACTAACCCAGAAGTGTATTTGTTTATAGTGGCGAAGTGTGGAATAACCCTTTTATCCCTTTAAACTGAGGTGCTACTCAGTATTGTGTACGCTTGATTGAACACAGTTACTTAAAAAAGCTGGAGAACCTTTAATTTACCACTTATTTCTGTTCTGAGGACAGACGGTTTTCTTCACCAGGAGGGAGAGAGAGGCTTTGAAGTATTTTGTTTGGAACATTTACATGGCCATGGATTATTAACTTTAGGAATTGTGCTTAGTTTTGTCTTAGTTTAAATTAGTCTTAGTGATAAGTGTTAAAATAGTGAGATTATAGGAATTAGGATGTCACAGTAAGTACATGTATTTTCTGTAAAGATAACAAAGTTAAAAAAATTTTTCAGAATTTTTTTTTCATTCTTTACTCAGTCTGATCAGTTACTAGAAATATAGTTTTTATTTGCATATTTACCTCTTTGTGAATGCACTGAGTCTTAGTGACCCAGAGCACCCATACAAAGTAGTTCCATTCACATCCTTAGTAGTTTGAAGACTTTGTTATCTCTTAGTAATTACTGAAAAAAAAAAAAACAACTGATCTTAGTCTGTTCATTATCTTTTTGTGAGAGAAAGACATTTTTTGAATGACAGGATAGACAAAATAGAAAAGCAACAAGAAGATATGAAACAAAACCAAGGAAATTTTCATCACAGAAATTTTCGAGGGAAACAAAAACAACGGTTTTCAAAAGGAAACAGAAACCAGACAAACCAAAATCAAGAGAAACAGTACAGGCCATTAGGTTCCACTACCTTTACACCTACATGTTTTGGATGCAATGGAAAAGGTCACCTGATTAAAGACTGCCCAAGTGCATTAAGAAGGCAATGCTACAATTGTCAGCAGTTTGGCCATATTGCAAAGGATTGCCCAAACTAGTATGTGCCTCAGTTAGAGGGTCGATCTTAGGCACACGAACAAAAGACCCAAAATTAGTTGGAACAACAAATGAAGTGGAAATTAAAATAGAAAACTCCATGACAAAGGCTTTAGTAGACACTGGCAGCTGCATTAGCACAGTTTCAGAAGCATTTTACAAAGAGAACCTTTTAGATATCAAGCTTCAACCATTTGATAACATTATGAAAGTTGAATGTGCTGATGGCCAAGAACTGCCATACTCTGGATTTATTGAGGCGAACCTTTCAGTACTAGATGGCATCCCCAGGTCTACAACAACTCGATGTTTATTTCTGGTGACTCCTGACACAAAGTATTCTAGAGATACTCCTGTAATACTTGGAACAAACATCCTAGATACCCTTATACAGGAATGCGAAGAAAACTTTGGAAAACAATTTTTGCAGTGTGCTGCTCTACAAACGCCTTGGTACCTGGCATTTAGATGTTTGGTTTTCAGAGATAGAGAACTTAAGAAAAATGGCAATCAGATAGCCATAATAAGATCTGCAGAACTCAAAAAAATAATCTTGGGACCAAATGAGACAAGAACAATAAAAGGAGTAACAGACAAGGAGATAAACTATCCTAAAACTACAGGACTTATCCATGAATCGAAAGCATCCTCTTTGCCGGATTTTGTTGATGTAACTCCCGAGGTCATCAACTATGAATATGGAAAGACAAAAGGAGTGAATGTGACTGTCTCCAACATCACAACAAACAGTATTGTCATATCTCCAAGGGCTATCTTATGTGAGCTTCAACCAGTTGAAATCGAAGATGTAGGAGAACATATGGCAGACAAGGAAAAATGTGACATCTTGAAGCAAGTTCACATAGATACAAACAGCAAGTTGAGTAAAGATCAGCTTAGTGACATAAACCAACTATTGGAGAAACATATAGACATCTTTTCCACCGGAGAATCAGATATCGGCTTTTGTGACAAAATCAAACATCGGATTGACCTAATTGATTAGACACCCTTCAAGCAGAAAACTAGAAGAATACCTCCAGCAATGATTAATGAAGTCAGACAACATATAGAACAATTACTCTCCACCGGTATAATAAGAAAATCGAAGTCTCCCTGGTCGTCCAATGTAGTCCTAGTTAGAAAGAGAAATGGAAAACTTAGAATGTGTGTGGACTACAGAATGCTCAATAACAAAAGTGTGAAGGATGCATATGCCTTACCAAAAATAGAAGAGATCTTCGACGTACTACAGGGAAGCAAGTATTTCTCTACCATAGATATGAAAAGTGGTTATCACCAGGTAGAGGTGGAAGAGATTCATAAGGAGAGAACAGCATTCAGCATTTCTAATTTAGGATTCTATGAATATGTCAAGATGCCGTTTGGTCTTTCCAATTCGCCAGCCACATACCAAAGATTAATGGAGGAATGTCTGGGAGACTACAATATGTCCATTTGTGTTATCTACCTAGATGACCTTATTATCTTCTCTGACACCTTTGAAGAGCACCTAAGAAGGTTAGATCTTGTTTTCACAAGACTGAAAGAATGTAACCTGAAGTTATCGCCTGAGAAGTGTTACTTCATTCAAGACCAAGTCCAATTTTTAGGACATATTGTGAGCGAAAAAGGAATTGAAACAGATCCAGCCAAGATAGACAAAATTAGGAACTGGCCTACACCATCAAACCAGGATGAGCTGCGATCATTTTTGGCATTTTGTGGATACTATCGAAGGTTCATCAAAGATTTTTCAAAAATTACGAGACCACTCGCAGGCCTTTTATCATCAACAGCGTCAAAAAAGAAACCCATCAAGAAACCCTGGTCTTGGACAGAAAATGAACAACATATCTTTGAAAGTCTGAAGGAAGTTTTGACAAAACCACCAATTTTGGCTTACCCTGATTTTTCAAAACCCTTTGAACTGCACACTGATGCATCAAAGCAAGGACTTGGAGCTGTTCTTTACCAATCAGAGGGAAAACTAAAGAAAGTAATAGCATATGCCAGTAGAGCTTTATCGAAGTCGGAAAAGAATTACAGCGCCTACAAGTTAGAGTTTTTGGCATTGAAATGGGCTGTAACAGAGAAGTTTGCAGATTATTTGGCTTTACATCACTTCACTGTCCTGACAGACAACAATCCATTGACATATGTACTAACCAGCGCAAAACTGGATGCAACAGGACAGAGATGGGCCTCTGCATTAGGAGAATTCAACTTCGATATATATTACAGGTCTGGGCTTAACAACACAGATGCTGATGCAATGTCCAGATACCCACATGAGAAATTACAAGGGATTGAGGAGGAGAGAGTAAAAGTAAAGGACGATGTGGTGAAGGCTATATGTAGCTGTACAGATGTAGACCCTTTAATTGAGACCATCTGTTCTAATATCAATATTCTTGAAGCTACAGAAGACCAAGGACTCCCAATGGCACAGATAGAGTCAAGGGAGATTAGAAAACAGCAACGACTTGACACAGTCATAGAAAGATGGAGGATTGCTGTTATTGATAAGAAAATGCCTTCCCGAATCATGACAAAGGAAGATCTCATCATGAAGAGACATTTTAAGAATTTCATCATGAAACGAGGTATCCTTTATAGAAACATAAGAGTAGAAGGAGAGACAATTGAACAATTAGTTTTACCTCCGTGTTATAGAAAAGAAGTCCTGAAAGGCCTCCATAATGAAGTTGGACATCCTGGTCGTGATCGAACAATTGGACTCTTGCGCGAAAGATTTTTCTGGCCTGGAATGACTAAGGATGCTGAAAATTGGGTTGAAAATTGTGAAAGATGCATCCGTAGAAAGAGTGGTTCAGATATCAGAGCTCCTTTGGTCAATGTAGATACCAACTACCCCTTAGAGTTAGTCTGTATGGATTTCCTGACCTTAGAAACATCTAAAGGAGGATTTTCAAACATTCTAGTTATAACAGACCACTTTACAAAATTTGCCATGGCTATTCCAACAAAGAACCAGACAGCAAAGACAACAGCAGAAACCTTCTACAATAATTTCATTCTTCATTACGGAATTCCAAACAGAATACATTCGGACCAAGGACCAAATTTTGAATCGTATATTATAAAAGAACTTTGTCAATTGACCAACATGGAAAAAACAAGAACATCCATCTATCATCCACAAGGGAACTCAGGGCCAGAAAGATTCAACAGAACATTGTTAGGAATGTTAGGCACTTTGGAAAATGAGCAGAAAGGTGATTGGAAAAGATACATTAACTCTCTGGTCTATGCCTATAATTGTACGCCGCAGAGCTCGACAAAACATTCTCCATTTGAAATTATGTTTGGGAGAAAGCCAAAATTACCAATAGACTCCCTATTTGAACAAGTCACAGAAAATAAGACCAGAACAACAAAACAATACATCGATGACTTGAAGCAAAGAATGGAAACAACTAGGAAAATAGTTCGAAAACATCTAGAAACGTCGAAGACAAGACAAAAGAACTATTACGACCTAAAGGCCAAAGCTGCAAAGTTAGAAAATGGAGACAGAGTCCTAGTAAAAATTCTTGCTTTTGAGGGAAAGCACAAAATCCAGGACAGGTTTGAAGACGATGTCTATGTTGTGACAGATCAGCCGAATGATCAGATTCCTGTGTACAAGGTTAGGTCTGAAACATCACCATTGACAAAGACTTTACACAGAAATCACCTTTTCCCTATAGGACAAAGAGAACCACTTCCAAAAAGAAAGTTATCTCTTGAAAAGAAGAACAAAACGATGGCCATCGAAAAAAGGAGAGTAAAGAGTGAAGAAGAAGATAAGAATAAAGGTTACGTAACCAGAGATCAGACAGATTCCAGTGAAGGATCAGATTCTGATGAAAGTAGAAGAGGAACTGGAATAAGATTTGTGAAGAACACAAACTTACATGGGGACGCCCATGCTCCAGAGGAGAAAGAAAAAGATGAAGAAAGGAGAGATGAAGAGATGAGGGAAAATGGCACTAGCAATGAGCAAAGTTCTGATAGCTCAGACAGAAATCAGAAAATGCAACAACAGGATAAAGAAGAAGAGAGATTAGAAGAAAACCAAGCTGCTGTCACAAGAACTAGATCAGAAGAGGATTCAGTAGTACCAGAAAGAGGCCAAGACCAAATACAGGATCAAATAGAGGAATGTCATAATGAAGTACACGGATCTGAGTCTAGAAATGAAGAAAATAGAGAAACACCAGAAAGTGAACAACGGGTACTGGAAAGAGAAAGATTGGCTCCAGTTCCAAAGCCCAGAAGATCGACAAGGGAAAGAAAACAGCCTGCATGGTTTGATTCATACCATATGAACCAAGTGGTATTGAGACCCCATGACTCAAAACTGGAAGCTTTGAATATTCTTATGTCTTCAGGTGTTTTAGAAAAAATGGATAGAAGTGTAGCATACAGTTTATTAGACACAATAATCAAATAACTTTTTATTTACAGGATTTGTTATTCTTTAATGCATTATTTTTAATGAGAAGCAGGGATTAGAGAGGGAGTCATTTGGAACATACAGATAGATGTACTGACTGCTGTAAATATGACATAAGCGGGGACGCATATTTACCAGAGTGGAGGAGGGACAGTTTGTGAAGTAATTTTTCACATGACTAATGTATATAGTTTATCATTTTGCAGCTTCTGGAGTTGCTGATGCCATTTTTTGTCTAGAATGTCGATTTTTTGCAGTTTGTACTAACATAGTAACATATTAACATTATGACTATTTTTGACAGGACAATGACGGGACGTCATTTTACAGGCCTGGGAAGCATGTAGTAGGGTCATTTTTAATATGACATACCTATTTGGTCAGTCTGCATTTACCTGTGTTCCACTTGATCGACCATTTCCCTCCAATCAATCACATGACCTTTTGAATTTTTCATTCCCGCTTCAGTCTGTCAGTTGTTTACTTGGAAAACCATTGTTTGATCACTTGATTACAAATTATTGTGGAAAAAAGGAAAAGATTTGATGTAAGTTGCCATTTTGGGATGATTTTCTCGTAGTTCTCAAGTCTTACCTTTTTGCTGAAGGTTTTGGAAGTCTTTTAATTGTTTGACCAATTTACCCTTAACAGTTGTTCTCATCCTTCTTTCTCAGAGTATTTCCATTTTGTATTTTGAACAGTATGGCACTTCTCTTTGTAACTAGCTTCTTACCTTTCCCTAGCTTGCACATCTTTTATTAATACTTTCAGCACTTGCAGTCACATTTACAGAGATAGAGAGACAGAGATTAGACTTACTTGAAACAGTGCGGAGTGCGAACTCACCCAGTTCCTCAAATTGGTAAGAACATGTTCTCGTTGTTATTTTGTAATGAGAAGTTCATTACATTTAACATTTGTCATTTTTCCTTAGATTAAACTTACCTTGTGATAAGATTAGTTAGCATAAGAGCTTTGTTCACTATTTGTATAGTTTATGTTCAAAACCATGTTTTGTATTGCTTGATTTGTTTGCTTGTTTGTTTAGCTAAGGGTAAAGGATTTGTATGTCAGCAACTGACATAATAATCCTTTACAGCCTTAAACTACACTGCATAAAAGTGACTGAAATTATTCATTTATTATTCTTTTTGTGATATTTTACTTTTGCTGCATTGTTTTATTTAGTATCGTTTTTTACATACCTTTTCAGGGTAGAGATGTTCAAACTCTGAAGTAAGGAGATTAAAGGATAGAAAGAAACTTTAAATGTAGTTGTCACTTTCCTGGAGTTCCCAAAAAAATTAAGAACCCACCCATATTAACTATAAAGGGAAGGAAACGACTCTGCAACACAAGTCTTTTGAAAACACTGTGGGAAAAGTAGAAATTGCTCGTAACGAACAATTTCTCCTTTTCCCACAGCGTTTTCTACCCTTTTTGAGACCTTTCTGCCATTTTCATCAAATTTAAAATCGTCTTCTGCAAACTCTTTCATTTTGGACCAGTTCAAAATTTGTCGTTAGGGAAAGGGATTAGGAACACATGTATGGAGTTTCATCAATTTTCGTCAAAGATTTTAGAAGATATCTGTCCAGATGGATGGATGGATGGACAGACAAATAGGCAAGGATGGACTGATGGATGAAACTATACCCCACTGAAATTTGGCAGGGGATAATAAGAAGACCCTTAGAAACAGGAAAATAAATCACTTTACATCTTTTAATCAGATAATTGCTCTAAAATTATTTACATAAGCCCATTTTGTAATGGTATTGGTTGCATAAGGGGAGATTCTGGGCAGACGAAATTCCCAAATCTTCCTATATCGTTTTGGAAAAAAATTGGGTGAATTTGGGAGCAATTTGGGGAATTATGGAAAGATTTGGGTAGATTTGGGAAGATTCAGGTATTTCGTGCAGCCCAAAATTGGGGGTTGGGGGAGGGGGGAGGGTTTCTAAACCCCCCAAAAAATCTAACCTCTTTCAAGTCCCTTTAATTTCATTGAACAATCTAAATCTTTCCCGGATATAGATCTGGCATACATAATATTCCAGCGAACTTATATCTGCATTTCATAACATCATAACCGCGTAACAAAAATCCATGTAGCTTGCAATCACTTTGTCATGAATACAGTAGAATTTTAAGCAATGAGTAGACTATCTTTTTTTTTTTCTAAAAACAATGATTCGGCTGTCCATACCCGTCTATATTTGGTACGTAGACCTAAATGATAAAGAACAAATCTTCATCTAACAACAAATAGATTTATAAAAGATGTAGATCTACTGTATGCATAAAACTTAATTTTTGAGCATTCTGGAACACCGTGTACAATCGACAATTTCAACGCAAAAACGAGAAGTTAAATAAACGATGGGGCAAATTTTAACAGAATATTTTAAATACGAACCTCTTCCCGTCACGATAAATGTTGGGATGCTTGACTTCCTCTTCAAATACTCCTTTGCCATGCCGAAAATAATTACTGAGAGCCCTTTTATTTAAACTTGTACGTTCCCGCAAAAAAAAACTATGCGGACGAGTACATTGTGGAAAGGGGTCGTTGATGATGTTCTAGATCTACCTAGTACCTCACTATGGACCAACGTACAGTCTCGCAAATCGGAAGCTGAGGTCACTGTATACCCAAAATCAGTTAGCTGCGGTAAACAAGTTCACAAAAGCAGGCTCGCAAAGGAATTCTATTTGACAGAAACTCATCAGATTTACATCATTTGAAAGCCGAGATATTTTTCTACTCACATATACTGCGATCTAGGACATAAAACCTGCCGCTTTTGCACAGTAATGCCAAATCAACTGACTTTTTCCGCTGACTGAAGCTGTGGCCGCTAAAGTTTCGCTTTCTATTCCTCTGGGGAGGCTTTAAACCACTTTCTGATAATGCACACAGATAAAGAAATCATTCAACTTCACTTACAAATATCAATAATATTACTCTGTGTTTTTCCTTTTGAAATTATTCAACTTTTATTGAGGTACTGTCTAAAGGTTGACTGTACGATTAGCTGCCCAACATTCTACCGTTCTTGGTTCGATTTCCATCCATCGAGTTTGTCGTTTGGGTGTAAGTGCCTTTGGGCAATACACTTAAGAGTTCTACCTAAGACTGATAAAACTCATGACATGTGTATGAATATCTGAGCTGTCGCCGAACGTATAGTGACATTAAACGATGTCCAAGTTTCTTTGCACATGCAGAAATATCTCTCAGAATAGCTAATAAAAAGATCTCCAACCAGATTTCACATTCCACGCAGTGTGAACTTGATCTACATTTTTTTTTTTTTTTTTTTAAGCGCATAATTTGCCAAGTGCTGAAAGGGTTAAGCTTAGGATCTTCTAGGGTTACTAGTAGCAGAGGTGCTCAGTTTGACAAGGTTTGTGGACTATGTAATCCATATAAATACTTCTTTGCAGTGTAACGGCGTTTTTCAGTAGTTTTAAGTACTATTTGGCAGTCGGTGCATCTATCCATACACCCCTAAGTTTCTTAACCTTCTTCGCACGAAACGTTTTCCAAGGCCATATGCTACTTTTCCACGTAAACTACAATAAAACCTGTCTTATTGACCCCCTCAACTGGGCAAAAACCTGTCGCAGTTTAAACATATTTTATTCATCAGTATATAACAATCTACAGCAAACAATATAATCATATTACACATAATGTCGCAGTTTAAGGAAAAATATATTCAATTCCAAGAGAAGGAAAGTATGATGAGATGTAGCCGTATCAATCAATTACCCGTCTGTAGAAAGCACATTTTTAGTATCCCATAGGTGCTTGCTTAGTTACTTGTTGGAATGTGTGTTTAAAAGTGACACAGAGTGAATTCTGACTTTCAGTCTTTCTTGGCGTAGCTGAATATGCTCGCTTTTGACCTACTTTTTGGTACTGATAACAAATGAATATATATATAAATTTTTTATTGTTCAAATATGTAGACATGTTTATTTTAAGAGTCCCTGCCTATTTGCTGGCAAATTTATGTCGTCTATCTTTTAAAGATATTTCTTGTCACGCATATCAAAAAGATTTCCGAACGAGCCGAAACTCGAACTTACTAGACCTGACTTAACCAGTGAGCTAACGGGACTCGGTCAGTATGGTTTAATCTTTAATTTTTACAATGCGACCTCATATTTACGGTATCAGGACATTTGCCCCCTGGACATCTGCCCCCCGGACTTGTGCCCCCGGACTTTTGCCCCCTTAGGACACATGCCCCCTGGACATTCGCCCCCCGGACATCTGCCCCCGTAGGACATCTGCCCCCTTAGGACATTTGCCCCCCCCCCGGACATTTGCCCCTTGACATCCCCCCCCGGACATTTGCCCCCTTAGGACATTTGCCCCCTCCGCCGACATTTGCCCCGGTAGGACATCTGCCCCCGGATATTTGCCCCCGTAGGACAACTGCCTCCTGGGAAACGATAAACCTCTTCTAAATGATGTTGAAGAACTAATAACATTCTGAATTTTTCTTTATTTTTCTGTCTGGGGGGCAGATGTCCTAAGGGGGCAGATGTCCAGGGGGCAGATGTCCTAAGGGGGCAGATGTCCTAAGGTGGCTCATGTCTGGGGGGCACATGTCTGGGGGCGCACATGTCCTAAGGGGGCACATGTCCTAAGGGGGCAGATGTCTGGGGGGCAGATGTCCTAGGTTGGCAGATGCCCGGGGGGCAAACGTCCAGGTGGCAGGTGTCCTAAGGGGGCAAAAGTCTGGGGGCACAAGTCCGGGGGGCAAAAGTCCGGGGGGGGGGGGCAAATGTCCTAGAACCCATATTTACATAAGGAAAACGCACAAATTCATACGACTTATGGGCCACGGCGAGCATACTACATTTTAATTACATTTATTTGGGTTTTATAATGATTTTTGCACCCTTTAGGCGCTGTTGACATCAGCGTGGTTGTTTTCGGAAGAAAAACTTTGTTGTACAATCCGAGGGATTTGATCAACAGATCACCCGAGGTATGTCGAATGGATACAGCCGAGGGATTTGATCACCAGATCACCCGAGGTATGCCGAATGGATACAGCCGAGGGATTTGATCACCAGATCACCCGAGGTATGTCGAATGGTACAGGATAGTGATGCGTCATGAATAGCGGACAGGTCAATCTTCGAAGAACATGACAGGCGCAGACAACGTGCAGTCCGCTTGCGTGGTACGTCATCATACTGTATTTGGAACGTAGGCAACAATCTTTTAGACATCCTCTGCTTCCCCACAAAGAACACGTCGAAACAATGATCAGCCGTGAGAAAGGGAAGAATTTTATCGCAGTGACTGTCATCAATCCTCGAAAAGAACTGGACTAGCTCGAATTCGATCTTACAAACCGTCTGACTAACTATCCATACATTACATTGGCCTGCCGCGTCGGTGTGGACAGTAGAGATGGATTCATACAGATCTATACACGATAGGATCCCTAAGAATGTTCAGCAAGAATTGCTAACATTTCTCAAGAGTTATTTACAAGAAAACAACAACAACAAAAACATGCAGGGTTAATCTTTATCGGTATATGAGATATTTAACGTGCGCCCTTTTGGATATCTATGTGTATGATCACTACCTCGGCTCGAAATAAACTCTCATTCGGTCGCAAGGCTTAGATCTAAGGACACATTGATCGGTGAGGTAGTTAAATCCATCACCCTTTAAACGGAAACATCAAATGGTAGAAATGCAGTTTGTGGACCTATGAATTTATAAGCCCGGCATTCGTTCCTTTTCATTTTTACATACATCGTATATTTCAGGTCTTGTGGTTTCCTTCATAGTGTACCTAAGTAGACTCCGACATCATCGAAACTGGATACTTTTCACCATACATATGCGCTCGACATATTACACATTAGCAAAAAGAGTAATTAATGCCTCATTTCTCGATTATTACCAGCATATTCATGAGCCATGCTCTGTGAAAAGGAGGTTTAATGCATATGCAAAAAGTATCGATTTTGGTCAGCCTGAGGAGTCGGCGTAGGCAGACCTTGGTCGAAAGTTTGCTCTTGGTAAATTTTCATGTCCAAGGACCATTCTACCAAAGAGTTAAGCCGATTGTGAGACAAAATGGATTTTATTGATCCATAATTATATATATGACATGCTTTCAAGATAAAATGCTTCACAGAAATGCATTAATTCCAGCATGACTCATATTGAAAAAAACGCCTATTTTTGTGAATTCTATTTTTTCTTTTTCACAACCCTTTTTGGAAGAGCAACCCTTTTCTTTGGATATAAGATAGGTGCGAATGTTGTGAGTGAGAACATAATTAATGCATTTGCTAAGAATTCTATTCAAGAAAATTTATACATGTACTTTGCATCACTCCCTTTGATTATAAAATATTTCATCAAATGATTCGAGCGTTATTTTGTTTTTAAGTAACTGTCTGTATGATAGACTAATTGGGTCTTCTATTTGAAATGATAGTCTTTTGGTTTTGAATCAAGTCAATTATAAATCTGGTCGTGTAGTTTTTCCATCAAGACAGCGGCAAAATATTTTCAGGTGAGTGTGTTGAAAAAGGTAACTTTTTGACGATGGTTTAGCGGCTTAAAAGTAATTATGTATACTTCATTGATTGTGCAAGGCCCGTTTAGACACGATAAATAAATAATTAAATAAACGTCCGACTGGCTAATCTTGCAGGATAGACAGCCATGTACAAAATCAAAGATTTGGACAACGCGTCTCATTACCTTTATGTAGGTGAAAAGCGGGTGATAGGAGAGAACGCTATGATAAGTTAATGTTGTTTTTTTTTTCCATTTTGGTGAAGTGTGTAGTTTAGTGTTTTCAGAGAGAGAGAGATTTGTTCAATGATAAATGCTAAATTCTTTGTTTGTCGCAACCAAAAGAGATATATCAACATTTTGAAAAGAGTATGTATTTCTACTCTTTTGTCTATTTTAAATGTATTTTTTTATTTTTTATTTTTTTTAGCTACAGACAATAAACAAAATCTATAATATTTATGTTTTATAAATGAATAAAGACATAAAGTTAAAATTTGGATTCTTTCAAACATAATTTGCCAACAACTACTAGTACTGATACAGACTATAGTTATAAAATAGTCCTAGGCAAGGATTATCTGTGCCCTTACCTGTAGCAATTCCCATTTGTCCCACATTTATATTTTGGCCTAAAAATTAAAATGTGGGACAAATGGGACTAAACCGTGTCATCAATGTTTCAGTTTGATGTTAACATTAACCCTTGGTGCGTGAAGAATGCTGAATGTGTAGATACAGATTAGAGTGCAAAAAAATGTATTTTTTTTTTTCTCTTGGATTCAAACCAACTGCTACTTAAATTAAATACAGTTACGTGTATTCTTTACTGAAGGTACATGTAGATTTCCATTATGAAACAGACTAAGTTCTGTTTTGTACAATTTTTGAAGTTCAGCTCAAAAGGCAACTAATGTTAATTAAATCAGCTTTTGAAACTGAGGTTTATGAGGTGTTTCATTCTTTCTCATAGAAGTTCAAAACTTTGCTGGCACATTGTCCAGGCACATAGCCCCTGAAATTCACCCACTCTTTGTACAAATCCATGTGTAAATAAGTTCAAGTATCCATAAATTTCTTACCGAGAATCCATCATCGGCACAAACATATGAAAAGGAATATTTTTCCGGAATTTAATCGATAGAAACAGTCATGACAGCACGATTTAAGTAGTCTTTCTGCTATACTGTATACATGTATGTATTTACTGCGGTTGTTTGTGAGCCCTTCGCGACGGTGATCAAGGAAGTCGGTTTGTCTCACCGCCACGGATCCATATATTACTGGCCTAGTTCGAGTATTATAGGGGTCCGTTTAGCAGAGAGTGTTAGTTAACGTGATCAGAACCTCTTGAAAAGCCATGAGCGTTGATTCTTTATTTCATAGGTTATTGAATTTCTATGGGAATATTGTTGGTCGGACGAGTTCTTGTGATAGAGCTGCCTGAGCTTGCAAGAGTGAACAAATGTGTACTCCTAAAGAACGTCTCTGGATCACCGTGATTTCTATTCCCGTTCACTTCCAGCATGGGCGGATTTAGTGGCGGAAGCCGCGTACGCTCCAACCCCCTAAAATCGACCGAGGTAGGTAAGTCATAAAACTAAACATCCACATGTGTGACAATACTAATTCAATCAAAGATCAAATGCTGTTCGCTAATCACTTCATTTTTCGTTGAATAGTTTCAATTTCGATAGTTTGGCATCTTTCCGTTACTAAAAGAGTCAACAGCATCCAAGGCATGAAACATGCCCGGCCCATCAAAGCGGAAAAAGCTCGGTCCTGCTCAAAGTCGGAATGATTTAAGACGATCCTTTTCAACCACTGCGAAAAACCAGACAAGAATTGTCCAGTTAGATCTTCTCTTGGAAGAATCTTCTATTCAGACGTATATTTTTATATTGAATTTTGGGGTAGACATTGGCGGATTTACAGGGGGCGAAAGGGACGACCCCCCCCCCTCCCCCAGGAAAAAAAACAAAAACAAAAAAATCGACCGAGGCACGTAAGTCACAACACTTTACGGAGGTTGTGCTTTATTCGCAGATTTCCGCTGATCGAACAGTTCCAAAGACCATCTTCTTGATTGGTCCAAATCCGACGAGAAATTTGAAAATGGGTGGGGGTTAAATCATAAGTCTTAATCTCGGACAACGAAAACTCATTTTAGAACTCTATCTTTAAGACAGCTATTTATAGAATCAGATGTGTTTTCAACGCCTGTCAATATTCTTCGAAGATTGGAGCTGTCTGCTTTGACGCATCACTATCCTAAACAGGATAAATATTAATACGCGGTGCACAAACTAAAACTTTGCCGCTAAAAAAGTAGTAAAGGAGATAATGGCTATAAACAATACTTTTGTGGAAAATCCTAGCCTGTTTTTTGATCCAAATTTCTTAAAAATTCAACTGTTTCAAACGAGAAAAATAGTTTTAAAAGATACGATTATTTACTGCAAATCTTCGTACACAGTTTCTAACTATAGCTTTATGGAAAACCAGGATTGTGCAGGGGTTTTTTTCCCCCACAGATTTACCAACAAAAAACGTCTGGGCTTAAATACCGGGGCTATTCCCCAAGCATATGGGGGCTGTTTTTACAGATGACTGGTGAATAGATTATATATATGCTAGCTAACCATGGAAAGACGAATCGTACCAGGTAGCGTTTTAGTAAGTAAGCGTACAGTTTATTTTGAAATTCGCTGCATCGATTGCCGCCTTGACAAGTAGTCCGGTTCTGTACCCAGAATGCCAAAATCAGATAGGCATGTATCTGAAAAATGCCACCTAGAATGGAATCAGATAATTCAATTTTTCATGTAACGTAACTGTACTTTAAGATGTGTGACTGGTTTGCTGATACTTTGATTTCATCGTGTTATACATGTATTCGTGGGAAACGATATTTGACCAATCAGGTCTTTGCATTACTTGGCCCGATGCACAGCCTTGCTGTCTGCTATTGTAGCTCACCACTAAACAACGACCTTTAGAGAGCGAAAAGCGCGCACAGTTCTCTATTTCGAGTTCCGAAGTTTTAGTCTCCGGCGCTTTTTAAGCTTTTCACCTTTCTGTATATTTGTCGCATAAACAGTCGCTATGCATAATGACAACCACTTTGCCGCGTTGTCGTATAAAATTATGTCGTAAAACATCCCGAATAACGATCGAACTGCGTCAATTACAGGGTTTACATGAGTCACGTAACCATAAATTTCGATAAGAAGCGTCAAACGTTTAAAAAGACCTAGATTTTCATACTGATGGAATTGCTGTCAGTTTTCTAGTCCTATTTCTTAAAAAAGGTCCATTATTTGTTGGCTTCGTCACCACACCATAGCCATACTTTGTTAGGTCGTTGTCTGGTGTGAACTTAAATTTTTTGTGGGTGTTCTTTCGGTCATCCGAAGTGATCGAGTAGAATATCATTGTTATTGTACATCTTTGGTTTGACCCCGGCCCCCAGAATTTCACGCTCGAAAATCGGGGAGGGGGGAATAAAAAGTCGCAATATGCTCCATATGATCTGTACAATGTTACCTTGACTGATACATTATCAAAACAAAAGATTAATAAAAGATACAACATAAGGAGTCAATAATGAAAATTTGATCCCCATTTGTTTTTTGCTCGTATAGACTAAAAAAATAAAGTGACAATTGTCAACCTTTGATATCGGTCACGCTATCTCGCACACGAAAACTCATTACTCTTTCTGGGTGCGTTAATTGGGACAAGTTTTATACTCAAATTTATGTGTTTAAACACTTTTTTATTTCAAACTTTGTAAATCATTAATTTGAGAAAGTATCATGGTCGACAAAAAAATCTAATTAATGGTCTATTCATATCGCTGATGTCGCTGCTTTTTGTCCACGTTGTGGGAGAATATGAAATATAGACTAACAATGTTAACTATCTTCCGATTTCATAACTTTTTTATTTTCGCTCAGTCAATATTCTGAATTCGACCAAACAATCGTTTATAGCACGGCGAGCGCTAGAAGTTTGACATATGACCTTCGACTTTAAAACTGAAATAGCTTTTAATAATACAAATACATGTAATGAGATGGTTTATGACAAATTTGTGAGCAAAGATAGATAATTGAGAAGATTTGTGGCCTTTTTACAAAATAAATTATTCTAGTACATTTAATATTACTGCTTCTGGCAGTAAACAACCAATCTGCAATGTTTGGTATATAGAAGGGTACTATAAAAATATTTACCATATGATATCAATTCGATCTAGGAGATTTTATGAGATATACCCGGACTTATGGAATAGATTACTAAACATCAGAACATAAAAAATTGCAGCCAGGAAAGATTTTAATGGATTTTTTTTTCAAATGCTCTAAAGCCAGGGTTTCCCGAGGGCTTCACCCTCTGGTCCCCCATAAAGGGACATCGGGTCCCCCTTCCCTGCGGACGAAAATTACCTCCCTTCAGCTCTCCAGCTTATCACTGCCCTGACTTTACATACTCATATCTACTAAATATGTGGCCATACTAATTTGATAAAAGATCAATTGCAGTTCCCTAACCACGCCATTCTTTTGTTGATCATTTGAAATTCGCTAGTTTGGCACCTTTCCCATACTTAAAAAGTCAGCAGCAACCGATGAATTTAAAATGTCTAGCCCGTCAAATCGAAAACAGCACGGTCTTGTATGCCCCGTCAAGTCGGAATGAGTTAAGACATTTTCTTTTGAGATTGGCCTATATTTCACCACCGATTTGATTATTTTTTAGACAGGATCAACAGGTAGGGTATAATGTTTTCGGTACGAGAAATAAGTTTATCAAATTGATTACATTCGTCTGGCTACCTGATGATGACGTTACAGGAACGACATTAAAATATTTTTCGGTAACCAGCGTTTTCTCCTTTTCCCACAATGTTTTCTATATCCCCTTAAAGTTTTTCGGCCACATTTATTCTGTCGTCTGCAAACGCTTTCAATTTGGACTAGTCTAAACTATCGTCGTCTGGTAAAGAGTTAAACATCTGCATGATGTCAGTCCCAATACATTCCCTATATGGTGTTTCGCGTTTTGTCTTTTTTTTTTTCCCTCTTTCAGCTCCATCGGCATTGATCAGACATTCATGGACATCATGCACAAATCGCGATTTGTGCATGTCTAAAAAAGATACAAGCATCTTCTAATAACCGTGAGAACGAAACTCATCTGTATAAAGTGTTACAGCATCGTCCCTAGTCTGAATTCCCTGCCCTACCACTACGTTACCGTTACTCTTGTAGTACGGCGGGATGCCATACTACATTGTCCTGAGACCGTGACTGCATCTGTATTCTATTAGGGGAGATCGGGGATGGTTGTGCCACTTTTTAATTTTATTTTCATTGCGGCTATTTGAATGTCCTTATTCCTTTTCTCAAATAGCTGTTTATCAATCTAATCATTTCCGCGCATTTTACTAATGATACAAGCACTCTATTGTACAGCATGCAAATGGTTATGAAAGTTATACTCCAGTGGCACAAGCAACCCCGCGTTTGGGGAAGGTTGTGCCACTGGACGGGGGTGGTTGTGCCACGAAATGAAGAATTTTGTCTCCCTTTCTCATGTATCTTTTTCTCACTTTTCCCGCACCAGTTTTCCCATTCTTTCTATCTATTCAATTTCATTTGATCCTTTTTAGTTCCTTCTTAGACTCTGAATGCAATGCAACTGCTTCTTGTC
Source organism: Tridacna gigas (assembly GCA_945859785.2). Classification (NCBI taxonomy): domain Eukaryota; kingdom Metazoa; phylum Mollusca; class Bivalvia; order Cardiida; family Cardiidae; genus Tridacna; species Tridacna gigas. Next base: position 29,892,346 of record OX244030.2, read on the forward strand.
AGCCATTTTAATTCGTTTTTCGGAATGGTAATGAATGTTCCAATATCTGTAAATAATGTCAAATGTTTGAATCTTCAAAAATGGCTTAGTTTTGGAAATATGCATTAAAGATTTACTTAACTTGGTCCGTCTTAAACCCGCCGTGAGACTAACAAAACGAATTTGAAGTTTCAAATCCAGACTCCAAGTAGTTCCAGAGAAAATGAGATTAACAAAAAATTCTACAGACAGACCTATGGGCTGAATTCGAATGTTTGACTTCTTTCTCTCATCGCCCCCATTTCTCTAGCATTCAAGTCTTCAACTTTCTCTTCCGAGGCTTTTTTTTTTTTTAATGCCAGTCATTTCTATCTGCTTAAATCTTTGTATGTACTTTTAGATGCATTTTCTTTTCATTTAAACAACTGAGTAATCTACTTAAACATTTTTCTTCAGAGAACACAATTTCATTTCGAACAGAAATCGTGACTGCATTATATAGAAGCAAGACAGCTGAAATGATGCAATGGACCTCTTCAGTTAGAGAATTCGATCAAAATATTGTATTTTAGGGTTGTTTTGGTCAGAATGCGTTAAAAATAAGCGATGGGGTCCTGCGTGACACAGCAGTAGAGTGTAGGACTCGTAACCCGTAAGCCCCTGGTTCGACCCTCACCCGAGGAACTGGAGTTTTGGCGGGAGTTTCCTTGAGCCATACACTTCAGAGCCCAAGCCTGGCACTGGTAAAGCCCAGCACCTACATGAATAAGAGAGCTGTCGCCGTGATATGACTGGAATGATGTTCATAGCGGCATAAAACACCAATCACAAATAAGCGAACGCTATAGGTCTGCAACAGCCCGAATACATGTACTCCTGTTCTGTCGATTGACGGCCTCTATTTCAGATTCAAAAATAGACTGGGGAATATCACCCTGTTTGTCCTTCGGATATGAGAACGAAGCATCTGAAATAATCATGAGGTTGTCAGGCATTTTCTAAACACAGAAACTGTATTTTTGTTTTAATTCTTAGAGTGGAAATTTGCTCTATTTTCAAATGATACCTTTTCAGGGATATTCTTTCAGTTTCTTGTGCATTTCGTATTTACATTTTAAGGAGTGTTATAGATATTTAACCCTTTACAAAGCAACACAATTTAAGACTCTTCAAAAGTATTTGGGAAAAAAACGGGATTTGTCTTTGAAAAGGTAGCAATTTTGTGGGTAATGGAGACAAAGTATTTTTCTCTTTTCTCCACAATCTTTTCAGGGTCTCTATCTTCCAGTGATGTAAAATAATTGATCGTTTGACTGGGGTTTTATTTTGAGTGAATTCAAAGATATCTATGGGGTTGGTTGTGCCACCGGCTCAACCAAGCCCAATTTAGTTGAACAACCAACCCCATCATACCTTAGTACTACGAAACATCGATTTTCACCTCAACCAATGATATAAGTAAAGGATCAAGTTACGTGTGCGGTTAAGAAATGAATACACTATACAACGGTACTACATATATTTCTTTTAAAGATATAACCGCAATCGAAAAGGCATTTTGCCAAAAATTTACTTTTCATCGTTAAAATCGGACTTTCTTAGTTTAATTACTTGCGTTTGGCTTGCCAGCAGCGTGGATTCACGGATTTTGGATTTTTCGACATGACCAAAACGATACGTACAAAAAAATGACACGTCAGATAACTAGATGACATAAAACTTCGTTATGGCACAACCAACCTGTGGCACATTCAACCCCGTTCTCCCCTAAAGCGGTACTTTTGGAAGCAACAAGACGGTCCAGTACTGATAAAAATTGGTCAGAATGTTTGTTTTGAGAATATCTCGGACAAGCTCGAAATCGGTCAAAGTAGCCTACCGTGTAGGTCACGAGGGCTAATATTAGGAAAAACTTGCGTGCAATCTAGATACCACACTTACCGATTAATTATATACTCATTAGAGTTAGTCAGAATGTTTGTGTTGGTAATATCTCGAACAAGTTCAAAATTGGATTTCGTCCTGTCAAAAAGTAGGTCTGTGGGACAAAATCTTAACAAAACCTTGTGTGCACTCTAGAGGCCTCATGTTCGGTATGATACTTACGAAAATTGATCCGACTGATCGTCTTCATGATATCTCGAATTACAAGTAAAATGGTTCCTGTCAGGTCAAAAAGTAGGTCACTGGGACAAATCTTAGAAAAATCTTGTGTGCACTCCAGAGGCCACATGTTTAGTCTGATATTCATGAAAGTTGGCCAGAATGTTTGTCATGATGATATCTCGGACGATTTTGAAATGGGTTACGCTGTGTCAAATTGTAGGTCACTAGGACAAATCCCAGAAAAAAAAAAAGAAAAAAAAAAAAAAACTTGGGTGCACTTAAAAATTGAGGCCACATTTTCTGCCGATACTCGTGAAAGTTGATCAGAATACATGTATGTCTTTGAAATAACTCAGACGAGTTCGAAAATTGGTTATGTTCTTTTAAACAGTCGGTCACTTCAAGACAATGAAACATTTGTAAAAGTCCTGGTGTGCACTACAGAGGTCACATTTCCAGTCCAACACTCATTAAAGTTGGTAGTTGTTTCAAAATGGTTCATGTCAGGGCAAAAAGTAGGTTACTGGGACAAATGATGGATAAACCGTGTATGCACTCCAGAGGCCAAATTTTAAATCCAAGAAAAGTGGTCAAAATGTTTGTCTAAATGATACATTATACAAGGTCTAAAAATTGGTCGCACTGGGTCGAAAAGTAGGTCACTAAGACGAATCGTAAATAACCTTATATCCACCCCAGAGGCCACATTTATTGTCCATAACTCATGGAAAAAGGCCAGAATGTTTGCTCTGTATATTCGTAAGTGTATAAAAGGGTCACACTGGGTAAAAAAGTAGTTTTAGATGATCAAACCTTGTGTGCAGTATAGAGGTCACATTTTCAGTCAACACTTTTATGAACCAAGATCCAGGATCACTTTGAATAAGTGAGAGCCTTAGGACCGATGACCCACTCGCTAGCATTTAGTATTCGTGATCAAAACAATATTAATTTATCTCCCTTCAAGAGTATGTTTCATGGTATTCTGATCGGCAAAACATGTTGAACATTACCTTTAATAGCTTATCACGCGGGTATCAGGAGAACTCGTGCCTTGGAGAAATCCCTGGAGAACTGCTACGACGATAAATTTTGTCATGAGACGAATTTTACCGCAGACGTACATGTATTTAAAACATCTGTAAGTAAGTAAGCAAGCAAGCAAGGAAGCAAGCAAGCAAGCAAGTAAGCAAGCAAGCAAGCAAGCAAGTAAGTAAGCAAGCAAGCAAGCAAGCAAGCTACCACTAGCATGTAAGAAAGAAAGAAAGAAAGAAAGAAAGAAACGAACGAGTTGTCCTGTTGTGGTCTGTGATTGCTTTTTTCCCGTAATTGTTTTCGACATAAAAAAGCTCCTATTCATGAAATATTGTTGGGAAAGGTTAGGATGCTGGTTACCAGCAATTTCTCCTTTTCTTACAATGTTTTGAAAAGCTGTCTTTCTCTTAGCCGTTATGACTTAGAATTGATTGGTAAAGGGTAAAATAAAAATTCAAACAGTAACTGGTGAGAACATTGTGCACAAGGAGGTATTTGGGCTTGTCGAATAAATAGTCATGTTGGAGGACAAAATGGACCCTAACCCTTAGCCTGCAGTATACGATCTTGAATCTACTCGGCGAAAAGCGTAATAAAAGATAAGTACGCACATAGCCCTTGGTAGTCTAGCTTGAAAGACACTGGACATCGCCAATTCTAATGATGATTTAAATCATACTCATTTAGGAAAATAACACTTAAATTTAAAAGAAAAAAAACGAAAACTCTTCTTGTGTTAGTCAAAAATATAGGTTTGGCAGGATATACATGGGTTAAAAACACACACACAATCACACTAAATGACAACATTAAAATATTCAAAACATTTTAAATTCAAAGGATCTCTGGTAAAAATAGAAGAATAACTTACAAGATCAGACAAGTAATCATTTGAATCAAATAAACAGGGACGTTTGAGAAGGACATTTTAACCAATTCGCAATGTAAATTGAGGACATTTTGAATGTAGGGCGTTTTAACAGGATGTCAGTGAGTTACCCGGTTGACCATTCGGCAAATCTCAGGTGATCCGTTGATCAAGTGAGATGCAGGTACGGAATCGACCGAGCTGTTGACCACTCGTCACAACTCGGCCGATTCCGCACCTACATCCGACATGGTCACCGGATCGTCCGAGATATGCCGAATGCCCTGTTGACAACACTACGAGGGGTGTTCAAAAAATACGCGGAAAAGTACTGTAATTCTTTCAAATATTGCTTGAATACAGTGAAATTGATACATATTGTAGACAAATTAATACTGTATTGAAAGTATCAGTTTCAAGTTAATCTTTCAAGACCTAATAAAGATATGGTAGATATGGCAACGTCATGTTCCAAAACCTTGCCCAAAATGCAATAAAACGAAAGCATTTGCCGCTCGGAAAAACAACGCGTCTCTTTTGTGTCTGATCAGATATCTCCACCAAATTTACAATCTGGCGCCAATTCTTGGCATGACGTTCATGAAGTCACCTTAACATCTGACGTCAGTTGAGCGTTTAGCAGCCATATTGTTTATTCACGTCTGTCAAAATAAATACCGCACAGAGAACTGCGGTTAAATTTGTGCTTTAAATGGAAAATCAAGAAAAGAAACAATAGGAATGTTAATCAAAGCATACGGCGATTCAGCGATGAAGAAAATGGCCTTTTTTTACAAATAGTATGCGCGTTACGAAGACGGTCATGAAAGTGCGATAGACGACCAGAGAAGCGGACGGCCGACGTCGATTACACAACGTGAAGAACAGGAAATCATGGAACTTCTGGACAAGGATAGACGCCATTCGTCAATTCCTCGGGTGATCCAGTGATCAAATCCCTCGTCTGTATCACGTAGCTTGATATGCACCTACACAGTACATTTGGCACGTCTCCGGAAGCACACCGCTTTACCGTTATTGAAATTGTAAGGCTCCTCAAAAAAAAAAAAAAGAAAACTTGAATCAATTTTCTATCGTTATGTTTCTAAGAATATTTCGGTCGGCAAACAGTTTGTACATTCAGTGCTGGGATTGTGCATCACAGAATTCATGACACTTTGAATATTCGGAGACTGTACGGTAGGTGGATACCGAAAATGTCAGACATTCAAAAAGAGAAGAGGGTGGAATTTTGTCAGCGCTTTGTTCTGCGATTTGAACGAGACGGGGAGAACTTCCTAAATCATATACACGTAGTTGATAATAATGAAACACGGATAAGCCTATACAAGACTGAAACAAAGGAACAATCTTCCATGTGGAAAGATGAAATTCTTTAGACAGTTGTCTCACCTAGGCATAATTGTGAAAGAAACCAATGCAAATAACACGACATAAATTGACGCTGGATGACGTTGGGTCGGAATGACAGTCATTTCGATACCTGGTCATTTCGACACCCGGTCATTTCGACAGTTTCTGGTCGTTTCGACCCCCGTTGAAAAATCCTTTGCAAAATTTGGTCAATTCGACGTTCGATTCCCCCCTCCCCCCAAGCAGTATATATACTTGAGTTCATGGAATTAAATTACTCTAAATATTTCCTTTGTATTTTTTTTTTTCTTTTAAGTGCATGCTCAAAATATGTCTTTTGTTCTATATGAAGATTCAAACAATGGGCATAATTAATCGGCATTGTCAATAGTGATAACGGGTGTCGAAGTGACCAATGTCATGCTTTTATCACCTAATTTCCCAGACAATTTTACTTTTTTTCCCAGTGTTCTGCTCTTGTATCGATCAGTTATTTCGCGCCGACCAGTGCACCTATCCATGCTTTCATTTACCGGTTCTTTTAACAGTACTCCGCACATTATTCTTTCCAAGCATATGATTCATAGATATAATTTGGACTGGTCAGAGTCTCGCACAGACTTGATGGAATAATACATGAGCTTGATGCCGTTTTCAAAATTCTTTCAGTTACTTCGTGGCGACCGTTGCGGCTATCCATGCGTTCCTGCAGTTTTTTTTACCAGTTTTTCGAAACACGAGAAAAACACGCGTGGTCCTCAGCTTTTGTGCAGTCCGATCCTGATTTACGCCGGCAATAACTACATACAATATGAAATTTTCCATCGAAATAGGTCTCATAAATCATTGCCTTGCGAAGCTTATTTTAGTCCGCAAAGTTCGAAATGTGGAACAGTGCAGAGTCAAGATAAGACCGCAGTTTTCTACAGTTCGATCTCGTCCACACTGTCCGCAAAATATGGTTGTAAAAAGAGTAACACAGAGCCATTTTCGTCAAACATTCTAAGAAGAAAATCATATGGCTGCTTTTAAAGGTTGTGCAGAATCTAGATCGACCACACCTTTATACAGTCCGTTCTCAGTTCGCATCTATCTTATCTGAGAGTTTATCATGTCTCCTTTAACGACAGCATGACATAAGTGTTTGTGATTGGGATACTTCGGGCACAAACATAAGATCAGTCTGTAGTCTTGTTGGGCACTACCCAAATACACTGCTCTTGAAGAATGTGCGTTCACGTTTCTTACCATAAAGTATTACATAAGAAACATTGCGTTTGTCTGTTTATTTTATTGAACATTTTCCTGCAATGTAAATTATTTCTTTCATCTGCAAATTTAATACATGTAGTCTTATCATACTGTATTATGCACAAGTCTTTTAAAAAGTTTTAACTCGGTTATTAATTCCGTGCGGTTTTCAATATTGTGATGAGGATGTGTTCTGTAATTGGAGAGGTCATCAGACCTCTCCAACAGTGGTGAGTTTAAATGGCAGACTGCCTCAGAAATTGCTGCCTAACTCCACGCATTTCTGCGAAATTGTTCTGATACACAGTCTGTTTCGTCATGGTTTTATAAATAAACCGAAAAAAAAAAAAACGAAATAGGAAACAGACGTGTTTTGTTTTTATATGACGGATTTCAAAACGGATTTGTTATATTGATTTGATTGAAAATGACCTTTCCAGTAGTTGTAATGTTTAATTAAACAAATAAAGCTATACACACAAAATATAATTTCGTTAAAAAAGAAAACACAGAGCGGGAAAAGATCACGCGACTTGAAAACGTGGGAAAAAGGTCACGTGTCTGTCATGTAATGCGTAAGAGGTTTCTCCTTTTTACACAGCGGCAATCATATAATGCCTTACTTATTTGTTTACATGTACCAAAATACATTGAAATTAAGAGCAATAAGCTATTTGAAAACATTGATGCTGACCTGTCCTGGCTTCTTTTTTAAAGAAGCCAACTTGTTCGACAGACTGCGAAATCAAAACATATACCTGATCATTAGTGTGGCATACACGTATTGTTTTAATACCTGAATGTGGATACTTTCTTTCTTCAATGGCTTACTAGGATAAAAGAAATTCTTGACTCCGTAGGGCTATCCGATTTTTGGCTTCATCATTTGAATAATGGCCATATCCCATTAAACTTGCATAAACTAGTCAAGCAAATCTTGATAGACCAGTATAATCAAGAATGGCAATCTTCTATGCTCGAGACAAATAAAGGAAGAATATACAAGCTAGGGAAAGAATGTCTAGAACTCGAAACCTATCTTAAAATCTTACCGATGTATGATGCCCTTAGACTTTTCAAATTTCGAACGGCTAACCATAAATTACCTATTGAAACAGGACGGTGGGATGGCACTATTTTTGAAAATCGAAAATGTAATCTTTGCCAGCGCGAAGAAATAGGTTCGGAAAAACACTATCTCTTCTCATGCGACTATTTCAACGAGTCTAGAAGAAGATTTTTACCAAATTCAAATACTGATGTCACTGAATATAATTACATGCAACTGATGCAGTGCTCGAGTGAACATGTCATGTCTAATCTTGCACGTTTCGCAGGAGTCATTGTGGCTACATTTACCTAATGACTCTTGCGAATTTATCTGAATATGGTGTGATCTGATCTTATGTCACACTAAGTTGTCGCATGTCATTTTGTTAGCTTACTTACACCATACCCTCACATACTCTGATCTGCATAGTACGCAGGATTATATGCCTACTTAAACTGTATCCCATCAAAATGAAGTTGCTATAAACGACAGAGAATGCCGGAATATGTGTCTGCAGTTTTGCAGTCTAATAGTCTGCGACACTGTCTGTCGTAACGGTCGAAATGTTTAAATATACATCTTTTCTAGTTATATGTCGTGTAATTTACCGTTCCCCCCCCCCCCCCCTCAAATTGATCAGTCATCATGCATGACAAATGGGCGGCAGAATACTGGCATGTATTCATGCAGTCTGATCTTGTGCCACATTTTTTTTTTTTTGCAATAATGATAAACTTCATTTCATGGTAAACTATCGAGAGTGAAAAAAAAAATTGGCTGTGTAAAGGGATGACAGAACACCGGCCTGCATCTCTGTAATCTGATCTTGAGTCACAGCAAAAGTGATACTGATCATCTTTATACCTATTTTGTTATATACCGCCGTTTGGCAAGACAAGTGGGTGACAGGATATCGGCCTGTTTTCTTGCAGTAAGATTTTGTCTTTTTTTTTTCATATCGATTCCCACATTTCTCTGTAATTAACTTCATATATGTCGCTTTGATTTCGGTGTTTGGTTTTGTTATATGGTTGGCATTATATTTACTTGTATTTCTGCGATCTGATCGTGCTCCACCATTTTGACCCATGCTCAAATCCAGAAAGTTTTCGTGCAGTTGTTTTGACAAGGAGATGGCATAATATCGATCATTGCATCAGAGCAGCCTGATCCTATGCCATACTTTTTGTTAAAGCGATCATTACACATTTAATCAATCGTACGTGAACCCAACAAATATTTATTTGTTATTATAGACCTAAATATGTTGTGGTCTCGTAAACTAACTGGTACAGACCTGTAAATAGTTAGCTACTGGTTGCTTGCTTAAAGTTACATGTGATCAACCTGTAGAAAAGAGCAACCCCTGACATCTTGCGGGCACTGCAGACCGGAATGAGTCCTATATAGGGCTGATTCAGGTCTGCACTACTCGCCGACCACGAGCAGTAGTAATAAAAATGAAAAAAGTAGCCTATTAGACTACATTTACATCTAGTTAAAACCTATCATATATTTATTGAAAATTTTATTTGTGTACTTACCTTTGCTTTAAATACATACTCCATTCCGTTTGTTTATAAATGTCCCTTATTTTTATATGCCAGTTTCAGACAGGGCAAAGCGTCTATTTTGCTCATCCACGTGTGCACGGCAAAATCAAAGATCTCGGATGAATCTCGTGGTTAGTGTGGCATTACGGTAGGCTAACCGCCCGAATTAATGTCGCAATTCACGTGATCCCGCAAGTAGCACGAATGGGCGGACACATTTCATTAGACTCTATCGCTGTCTGAAATTCCCCCCTCCCCTTCTTCTTCTTTTTTTTTTTTTCCTTCACCTTATCCCCCTCATACTTCTTAACCGAAAATGATATTCAACTATGGATCTTCTTTCCTCTACTATATTTATCTCTTCTATTTTTTTTTATCAGACTGATTAATTTGTGTATTTTCTTGACCCCTTGTATAATGTTTAACATTACTGGGTGAAATAAAGTGAATGTTATGTTATGTTATGTTATGTATCTTGCCAGCTGAATTAAATCCGCTATCGCCTTTTCCCATGACCTCTGCATTACTCCAAGCCTATGTGACGGATCACGTCAGAATGACTGGTCTAAAGTATGTAATTTAAAAACATGCACGTGAACTGTGAGGGGCAGTGCTTACCCTCTAAGCATACACGCTTTTCTTCATTCCTTCCTTTCCCTCTCTCAACCGGGACATTTATGTATTGTTAAATCATATTGCTAATATTTCCACATGTTGTACCTGTATACCTGAGCGTAAATAAAGTTTGTTGTTGTTGATTATGAAATTAATCAAGCAGGTGTCATTATATTTGCATTGTTTTGCGCGGTGTGTGACCGGTTATTTTCACACCTTTGCAAGGTCTATTGATACGCGAGCAACGACACGTGTACACTTTGGTCGATATTTTCATCAATAACTTGCGGCACTGTTGATGAAACGAATCACTAAAATCACAGATAAGCAGGAAAGAACAATCAGCTGAAAAGGAAAAATGAAAGTGGTACGGCCGATAGTATACTCGGCCAAAAAAAAGGGGTCCGCCGCTCGCCGGACCAGTGATTGTAAATCACATGTTATTGTGCATGTTATATACGATTCCTGGCCAGACCTGCCGGATCGGCGACGGAGGCCTTGCCTGTTATCTCCTCCCGACCACACTTATCACAGTTATCTGACATTGCAGAACAATAAAACAATGAACCACTACGTTTACCGACTCCCGTTTATTAAAAAAAAAAGAAAAAAAAAATAAACAAACACAAAACAACATATGCACAAAAAAAAAAAGACTTTTTTCTTATTCCTCAATTTTCGGGAAGGAGGGATCGACGGGTATCGAAACGATTATTTTTTTGCAGAGAATTTCTATTAGGTGTCGAAATGACCAAAAAATGTCGAAACGACCGGGTGTCGAAATGACCGGGTGTCGAAATGACTAAATAGCGATAACGTTGCCATAACTACCATATCTTTAACAGTTTTTGAGATATTGACATGAATTTTATACTGTTGATGCAAAATTATTTTGTCTACAATATGTATACATTTCGCTGTATTTAACAAATATGTGATAGAATATGACAGTATTTCCCGCGTATTTTTTTAACAGCCCTCGGTATTTTACTTGCAAGGTGGAGCTAATATCACTAACTAGCGCATGCTCAGTAATAATTTTCCGGGTCTAACACAGGAAAAGCTGAACTACGTCAGAGTCCAAAATAACATAAAATCTCATTGAATATACCTTCATTTTTGGTCAAGATTAAACATGGCTCTAAAAAGAATAAATAAAGTAGGTATCTTTGTTAGAAACACAGTTTCATTGATAGACTGGGCTAAAAATGGAACTAAGTTACTCGTGTTGCCCACTGACTTTTTTGTCGGGAGTAGTCCGCCATATTTGATCGAAGAACGACCATAACTCGCTTTGAAAACTCGTATTGATGAAAACGAAGTGGATGGTCCCGAGATTTTCTAGCCAAGACCACCATCACTTAGTGAATTATGGGCCGAATAATGACCCAGTTTTGACTCTTCGTTTCCAGTTCACGTTGTAGGTGCCGAAAACGAAAATGGCATGCCCAGAAATTTCAATTTTACCAATCTTTTTTTTTTTCTCAGCGTAAACAAGGGTATGACTGACCCACTGTGGCCTGTCAAACATATTCTTAACGTAAACAGTGTTTAGGAGTGTTTGCCAGAAATTCTGAATATAACTTGATAATTTCAGAAATTCTGAATATAACTCGATAACTAGCAGCTTCAAGATAAAATTACCTTCAGTCTGAAGGTTGCTCTGATGTTATTATTGTGATTGTTTCTCCAGTCACATTCATGTCAGCCATTCTTAGAAAGCTTCTAGAATGAAATTTGATCACACCAGCATCTCTTCAAATGGCTTTATATGGCAATATGCTTGTTGACCGCAGATAATACGGTAACAGATATTTAGTAGTACATATGTATCACAACATGTTTTCATCCACATGTGTTCATCAGGCCTTGAAAACGGACAAATAAAATCTCAATGCTCGTGAGATTTTTGTGTTTCACACATGCCTTCTTTTAAATTGCATTGGAGATAGAAATGTCAAACTTGTTTCCGTGTCAAAATATGGAGACCAGAAAGGCAATAAAAGTTTTCTTGAACTTCAAAGACACCATTTTGGTGCAATCTGCTTAACGCCATATAACTTTAAAGTTTGGATCACAAAACATCATGCATACAAGAAACGTAAGTGAATGTTTATAGTGCGTCTGCTATACGGAAGTATTTGTCCCCCAGGGTTTTCCCTCGACAACAAAAATAGGGGGTCATTGTGACCCCCTAGTCATAAATAATGGGGGTCATTCTGGACTTTGAGGGGGTCACAAAAATGTAATTAGGTTAAACATTAAAGACGACTATGTATGAAACAATGTGTTTTTTTTTGTGTCGCTTATTCATCCCAAAGCTTTATATAAATTATTCATGAATTATTGAATGATGTAAGATACATTGTAACAGTGGGGATTCTCTGTATAAAGGGGCTTACAGTCTAGATGACATCTTTTTCATAGAGTAACTTGAGTATGCTTTATTAAAGACCTAGTCTTAACAGGCAAAAATGCTCTAGCTGCAGACAACCTGTCATTTATTTATGTAATTTCAATCTTTCAAGGGCATCTGTGTGACCATTGTGTTTTGGTGACGCATATTAGAGTTGAATTGCGCAAGTTTGTGCAGCCACTTTCTGTGGTAAAAGGGTTATTGTGTTTCATTTTTGTCACAGGAATCAACCGTTTAATTGATACAAAGAGCTTGTTGTTGGCTGGATTTGATAACCTCTATTCTTTTTAAAATAGAGTATCCATCTGACAACAAACTATTTTAGCAATTAAATGGCCGATTCCTTTGTTTTGATATGCGGGTCACATTTATGTCGCAGTATTTGACGAACAATTAAGCATAGATCTATGTCTTTAGCCAATTTTCAGTAAGCCCTCGGGGCCTTGAAATGTTTTCTCATTACTCGAACCAGGAGATCATCATCCGATGGTTGTTCAGGGTCTCTTTTCCTTGCAGACAGCAAGAATTGACGCCAATTTTGACTGAGCCATATTGTTTTCATTAGAGATCGACTGGTTTAGTTTAGATGAGTTTAACCCTTTCCCAGACAAGCCCGGGTTTTCACGTGTCTACCTTATCTGGACAAACCTGGGTTTTCACGTGTCTATCTTATCCGTACAGACCCGGGTTTTAACGTGTCTACCATATCTGAACAAACCCGGGTTTTCACGTGTGTCCTATTCAACATAAAAAAAATCGGCAATTTACATTACCAAAACTATCTACGATGTATGAAACAGTAAGTATAAGATATTGTCGTTATTTTGACAGAAAAAAACTGGTATGGTTGTTCTTCGAAAAAAAGAGTTATTTGAAGTCAAACAGGACTGGGGTCCAGAAATATAACCGTGTACATGTGTAAATGGCGTACGTGATAAACAGCGTCGTCTGTATCGATGGAAAGTACTGGAAAAATAACCGCGACGTCTTCACGTAGTCAAAATTACACCTTCAACAATGTTGCATATACTAATCACATTTGAACAAAAGTTTAAATCACATATTTCTTACCAGTCGGAGGTGTTAATCCATCTCTTATTTACGTGTAAATTGATCCGAGAAAAATCACAAAATATTCAGTAAGTCTGATTTTTCTGTTTACTTTACTCAGACGTGAATGAATAAAATGAGCCACAATGAAATAACTGTCACAACACGATTAAATTGTGACTTACGAAATATTAGGAAAATGGAAATTTCTTTTTCTGACGTATATTTCATTTATCAGATAGACAAATAATGAGGGAAGAACAAGAGACCAGAACCTGTGCACTGTGCCCTAAATTCAACAAAAGTTGATTAGATTTTATTACCCTCCCGATTGAAGTTTTTTTTTCGGAAGCGTTGTGATATACACTTTATGGCCTTTAATTATCTATTTTTACTGTTTCTGTCTTGTGGCCAGCTGCACCGTTACATAATATTACGTAATGACACAGCGGTCATCTACGGATTATGAATGGGCGGTATAGATCTACCATGCGATCACAAGGTTGGTGAAAAAAAATGAACGGGTAAGCCAATTAAATTTCACATTCAAATTAATCAATTCAATTAGCCAATGAAATTTGAGCGATTCAATCCCCAAACTATCTATTTTCTTGCAGTTGGTTTGAGAATATGAGCTAATAAGCACCAAAATTTCCTCCTTAGATTTTCGAAAATAACGGTAGCATTTGAAATCGTACACTATGGTTCAGAATTCAGGGTCTGAATTTAATTTTGATACTTATATTTGGATTTCTCTGGGTTATCGGCTGAGGAATCTTCTGATCCGACGTTGATGAGATAGATGTGGCACTGGAGGCCGATCTCGATGGCAGTTTGCACCTCCGACAGTGTGTTTTAATTACTTATTCTGGGGTTTTTCATATACTTGAAAGCATCTACTTGAAAATTATATTACGCCGTCGTTCAGTTTTTACACAACGTTTAAGATACACGTGATTTGGCATTTATATTTCCAAACAGAAAATTAATATCGTTAGGCGTTCTTTTCTTTTTAGACGAATGCGTACATGAGTAATAACGAAAAATATCGCTACGAATCTTACCCCTAAAAGCCGCAACATCTCGGAGTATGGACTTTTGAATAAGACGGAATATTCCAAACATTACGTTGTCAAGGGCGACTGAAAAACAGCAACTACATTTTAAGCTTGAATTATGATCTTTTAGGCCAAAAAAATGGCAATTTACATGTTTATCAACATTTGCACGATGTTTAATAGAAAATTACATCTTCTTAACCTTGTCCATGATACCGATAATGTCAAACACGGCGTTTTTTCCCCTCGATCTGCTTCAATGAAATCTTATGTCGTTCTACTAGCGACATGTTTTTCTGTTGCAGGTTGAAACAGAAGCCCTCTTTCTTTGGGTTGTAAAATCTCTGATTTCTTTGTTTAAGGGCTAACCCCTTATGAAACAACAGATTTTACACTTTCCATATTTAAAGAGCCTGCAGACAGCAAATCAAAACCCGTTCCTTCTGAATGTCAGCTCTCCAATTGGGTAGAAAACATTGCGAGAAGGAAAATAAAATCTTGTCTCCCACAAAGGGCTTCTTAGAAAAGCTGACATCTGTCATGGATTTATTTATTAAAGGAGTCACTCACTTGTTCAGCATTTATTATTATGTTCTCTTTATTAAAAAAAAAAGAAAAGATTTCATAGATTTTTGTATTGGTAACCTACAGGAAATATGATTACTGAAACATTAAAACAATCGCTTTAGACTTTTTTACCCATTACAAAGTGAAATTTGCATTTTGACTGCATAAAAAGAGTATACAATGTGAAAGATAATCTAATTTTCCAAAGACCTTCCTATAATAAGATTTGTTCAATTATTTAACATAATTATAAATCCCCATTTTCATGACCCTATTGCATGAAAATAAAGGGAAAAAACTGTTAAAGAAATGAGAAAAAAAAAACAAACACTAACTTTATTCTCATTTTGCTGCATAATTTGCATTAAAATTTAAAAAAAAATCATACCATGAAAAAGAGCAGCCTTTTCTCTAAAAACTTTTTATATACCAAAATAGTGTGAAATAAGAAATGATAGCTCTATTTTAACATTTTTTAGGACGTGTGAAAAATTGTCAAGAAATTAACAAAATCCAATATTCCCTGTTCAGATAGGACCATAAAATGTCTTATCTCCATATGTGGTATAGGTTATTGATTTTTCCAGGTCACTGTTCAATAGAGGTAACAGTTTTGGCTACCACTCTGGGAAAGGGTTAAAGACGGATGGTATTCTCGTAAAATCGATACACAGTCTTGTGTTTCGTCCCATTTTCTTCTCGTACTAAAGCTTTCTTATGTACTTGCGATTAAACTGGCATATACTCGCGATGTAACATTGTCGGTAGCTAAGACGATCGTAAGTAACTTTATTGTATTTGTGCGTCCACAGTGATGCACTATTGAAAAAAATAAGGGTCATTTTCCTTAAAAATGCGTCAGAACGCACAAAATTGTGCGTCAAGGAAAACCCTGGTCCCCAGATGCACATGCGCTTAGCTATAAAGTTTACTGCTCATAATAGATAAAGCACTATTTTGTGATTACTGACCTTAAGTGTTATTCATCAATTTTTAGATAATTGAGAGTTAATTGGTTTTATCTGAAAAGTTTGTAAGGTTGATTTTAACTATTTTTAGTCACAAATTTCACTTGCCTGAAAAAAAAAAATCAAAGAATAAAGATAACGTGGGTTCATTTGTCTCTCTGCTCTAGTGTTAGGGTCATTCGAAGGGGTGACACATTCTTGTGTCCCATTTGTGATCCTGTTCCACTCTGTCATTGAACCATGAATAGGACAAATCACCGAGGATATGTTAAATTAGGTTTTCCATGGTTAATCCTTGTTCCAAGAGTTAAGTTTTCTCTAGCTTGGTGAAAATGTGTTACTTGGTACTTTAATTTTCTTGAACAGTATAGTTATATGGACGAAGTTTGGTTGTGTATCTCCAGGGCCATCAGATTTTGACCGTTTCCAATTTGGTGTCTCTTGATAGATAAACACGAGGTTAGGTTAATCACTTGTTGTTATTATATTTTAAATGATAAAAGATATGCTTCATTAAAGAAATTAATTGAATTTGTCTGTTTGGAATGCTGTTTGAACATATCGGTAGGTGGACGAAAATAGGTTGTGCCGGGATACAGTAATTGTCCCCGAAGGTGATTTTAGTTTTAAATTGGTCGCCTCCGTGTACAGAGAAGATCATGAAAAAATCTGGTGAAATCTCCATACAGATTTTGTATGCACTGTGGAACTCTTATTTTCACAATTAGGGGACAAAACTGGAATTTGAACATACCTGTGGCTTTCGTATTCAATAATCCTTCGTTTCAAACACAAAGTGATTTGGTTATTATTCACAATCTTAAAGGCAGAATTATTGTCCTATGAATTTACTCTGGTAACGTGTGAACCACAGATTCAAATGGCTGCCAGTTTTCTGATTTTTTAGCTCCACTGGCCAAAGGCCAGCGGGCTTATGTCATGGCCCGGTGTCCGTCGTCCGTCCATCCGTCCATCTGTCCGTGCGTGCGTGCGTCCATCTGTCCGTGCGTTAACTTTTATTTCAAACATCTCCTCTGAAACTACCCATCCAATTTTCATGAAACTTCACAGAAATGATCCTGCCATGGTCCTCTTCAGAATTTCTTGAAAGAATTTGATTCCTTCAAAAACTCTGGTTGCCATGGCAACAAAACTGAAAAATATTGGAAATATTTAAATACAGTCGAACCTCGTTAGTTCGAAGCGCAATGGACCGGGATTTTTTATACGAACTACCGGTTGTACGGAACAAAAAGTTTGACTGTGATCGGACATTTTCGTAACCATATACGGAAGTACAAGTTGGATTTATGTAACATGTCTTATAGAACCCTCTACTTGGGGCTTGGTTTCAAGAAATAAATAAATAAATGGAAAGATACTCATCCTTACTTTTCATCCGTATATAAATACATGTTTATGTATCGTAATATAAACACATGAAAAAAAAATCCGATGTTTTTCTATGTTGAAATCCGTCAGAGTGACTTCCCCTTCAGGAGATCAAATCACTCAAAAGTATTTCCAGACCTTAATTATTAATTTATTTAACTCTTTATCAAATGACAAAAATGTAGGCTTGTCCAAACTGAAAAAAAATTGAAGACAACAAAGGGTATGAAACATAAACACGAATCACGAATTTCTTTTTCCGACAATGTGTTCAGTCTTCTTTTTTTACCACGTGACAAAAATAAAGACCTGTCCAAATTGAAAGAAATTGCAGACGACAAGTTAAATGTGCCTTCCGTAAGGAGGGGTTAATCGAAGTGAATGACATTACAACCAAACGACACCTTTAATTACAATTGTACTAAGCCGCTGATTGATACCAATCAACATCGTTAATTAACAGGTGTGAAAAGCAAGGTTGGTCACCCGTTTTAACACCATCATAAGTTTGATGGTGGGTTAACTAATCTACGGCTAACCTACCGACTAATTACGGACTAATAGTGTGAATTTTGTGTGTGAATGATACTTCGGGGACATGAAATATACTTCGAAGTACGAACCACCCACATGCGAATTATCAGGAGTAATTTAACAATGATAAAGAAGGATAAATATCGGGACCGGAGGTAGCATACGGACCAACACATACCTGCGAATCAGCAACGTTCGGACTACCGAGATTCCACTGTATCTTCTTGTCTAAAACCATAAGGCATAGGGCTACCAAATTTGGCATGTAGCTTTATGTAGTAGACCTCTATCATGTTTCTTGAAATTATAGCCCTGGGGTCAAAATTGGCTCTGCCCCAGGGGTCACAAGTTTTACATAGGCTTATATAGAGAAAACTTTAAAAATCTTCTTGTCTGAAACCATAAGGCATAGGGCTACCAAATTTGGCATGTAGCTTTATGTAGTAAACCTCTATCATGTTTCTTGAAATTATAGCCCTGGGATCAAAATTGGCTCTGCCCCAGGGGTCACAAGTTTTATATAGGCTCATATAGAGAAAACTTTAAAAATCTACCTGTACCTAGCCATAAGGCCTAGAGCTACCAAATTTTGCATTTAGCTTGATCTAGTTGGGGTCTACCAAAAGTGCCCAAATTATAGTCCTGGGATCAATTTGGCCTCATGCTGGGGGGGGGGGGGGTTCACAAGATTTACATAGGCTTACATAGGGAAAACTTTTAAATCTTGGTGTACATAGCCATAAGGCTTAGGCTACCAAATTTTGCATAATTATAGCATTATCCAGTGGACAACTACAAAGAGGGCCCAAGTTACAGCCTTAGGATCAAGTTTGGCCCTGCACCAGGGGTCACAAGTTTTACATGGGTTTATGGAGTGAAAAGTCCAGAAACCGTCTTGTTACTAGCCATAAGGCCAAGAACTCCCAAATTTGGCATGTTATTCTTCTAATACACATATTCCCCATTTAGTCCGACTGTAGCCCTGGGGTCAAAGTTTTATAAGGGCTTATATAGTGAAGACTTCTCTTCATGGTTTATATTTATAAGCCAGTGGAGCGATACAGGGCCATCATGGCCCTCTTGTTTTTTTTAATGTCATATACCCAATATAAAGATGAAAATTATTTTTCTAGTATCAGAGCTTTAGCTAGCCTCTAAAAATCAGGAGTCATTGACCCCATGACCCTAAAACAGTGCTCGCGCTGCCAATCGACATTATCGCCAATTGGCGATTATTTAACTCAGCTGTCGATTAATTTTTCCAACTGGCGATAAAAATTGTCGATTAATTTATCCCGAAAAAAGTCGGGTAAAATTTCCTGTACTTGCCTGGATCACACGTAAATTTTGCAGCGGACACGAGTTGTTATCGCTTGTTTCACACCTCGGCGGACGTAAAGAATTAATCGACCAGTCACAATGGGGGGGTTAAATTATGACCCTGTATATTTCACAACGCGTGTCATGTAACCGGTTGTTTTTGTAAGCCATTAATTAGAGAACAATTGGCGATTATTGTTTATTTCACTTTAAATTTTGATTGGCCAATTCAATCGATTTAATCGATTCAGCGATGTTGTATTTCAATACCGCCAATAACGGTTATGGCCGAGTTAATGAAACCAATTACACATCATTAATTTGTTTACATTGCATTCGTCTGCATCTACGGCCAATAGGCCTACCACGATTTTATATATATATATATATATAGCGCATTCTATTTCTGATTATAAAACAGATATATTTGTCAATCTTTCTCAAAAAGGTAATTAGCATGCACGAATAACAAGGAGAACTATGGCGGAATGGTTGACTCACTATATACCAGTTACCGTACACACTGATATTCGGATGTGACAAGTCGTAACTTACTCTTTAACAAGTTCATCCACCATTTTAGATTTTATGAAAATTTAAGTTGATTTTTTTTATTTTAAAACAGATATTAACCTGTAATTGAATCGATAGTTAAATCATGGTCACAAAAATTACATCGGAGCTAGGCCCCGAGTTGGGGGTAGTTGTACGGGGCACTCCGTTCTCCACCCATGATTGACGATTTATTTTGTCTACATTTATTTCTCCTGAATATAACAAGAGACACCCCCCCCCCTAAAAAAAAAGGGGGGGAATTGCCTTGCATTTTACAGGCTGCTAAACGGAACTCAAGGATCTCTTGCGGACAGTATTGATCCAAGTTCAGCCTGCACAGATAGTGCAGTCTGATCTTAGATTTACACAGTCCATTAAGGAGATAATTTTCCCCCAAAATCCAAAAATACCTTTAAAATAGCAAAAGCTTGGTACCCAACCAAAAAATAAGATAGGAACATACAGTTTTTGGTCTGTTCACATCATAGATCTTTAATTATTAATACATTATGAAATAAAGTTTGTTCATTGCTAAAGGTGCATGTGTTTCTTTTTTACGAACTTTGCGTGCTAATTTTGTCTATTATTTATTTCAATAAAAATTTGTTGGCCATTATTTTACTTGGGCCAGAGCTAGCACTGCTAAAATTTTATGGGTCAAAACCAAATTTTTCAAGAGTCAAACCAAAAATATTCAAGGGTCAAAATGGAAAATTCAAGAGTCTTTAGTCAAAACAATTTATTGTTGCCTATTTATTATGAATATTGCAATGAAGATGTGAAGTTGATAATTGATTTGTTAAATTTTACGTGTCAAAGAGAACCCCTTTTCCTCTTCCCCCCCCCCCCCCCCCCCCCACACACACACATACACACACACAATGTGTTCAAGGAAGCTAAGGTTACAACCTAAGCAATCAATAAGAAAATTATGGTTAATAAATTACACTCAGAATTCCTTTTTAAAACTTGGCCGAATTTGCTGAAATAAATTTCACTGAGAATTCCTTTTTAAAACTTTGCCGAAATAAAGAAAAGATTTATTTATCCAATTTCTAGTACCATCCAGAAATATGTAAAGTATAATTTTTTTGGGCCTGAATAATTAAAGTTATTTCTATTCAAAAGGAGAGTTTAAGGTATCTTTTTGTGTGAAATCAGATGCAGATATATGTTTCATAGGTTACTTTTTTCAACTTACCTTTTTTGATAAAATTCAAAGTACGGTCATTGTTGGGTACAAATGTTGAGCAAAATGGTGGACATCGGCAAATGAAGATGTCTTACAATATACATACATCAATGGTTAAGCTTCAAAAAGATACACCAATATTGAATATATTGCCCTGTCTATCACTTTTAGTAGGGTTAGTGCTAGTTGTAAACCTACGATTATCACGGGTAACAAGTCAATTATCACCTTCCGGTCACACTTCGCTGATTATGTGCAGCAGGTGAATTGATGTTTAACACCATTCTGTTGATTTTCACGCCTTTAAAATGATTATCTTTTGATATGATTGTTGTTTTATATATTTTTTGATGCATCTCTGAAAATTTTTGGGAGTCAAAATGAGCCCTTGTTCGGAATTTTCTGTGCATCAAAAAAGGGTAATTGAATATTTTTGTGTGTCAAAACCCAGGTTTACGGGTCTAACTAAAGCCCTGAGTATACTTATGGATAAGTATCAGAAACATCAACCTTGTGCAAAAGCTACTTTAGTGAGGTTGCGGAGGTACAATTCCTGAATTGACAAAATTTAGTACGTCAAGTGGGTGTTTCGGTGGACTTCTACAGTACAGGTAGGCTATTCCAGAGTACAATTTTCACAGCGGGCTTCAATGGTATGTATGGGCTAGCTTACTACCTGTAGGCTTGACATTACTGCCAGTGTTCCCACTCACTTTTGGGAGTGCAGACTGCATATTTTGTCCAATGTCATATTAAACTACACCGTCTGTACAAGCGACAGGCGTTAAAACTTAAATGGGTAACATCCCAAGGGTTAATTCACAATCAGTTTTATTAACTCTGCTGGATGAAAGCCAGCAGAGCATATGTCATGGCATGGTTTTCGTTGTCTGTCCATCCGTCTGTCTGTCTTTAGTCTCTTGTTTACCCAATAGTCTGCATTTGTTTTCTGACTTTGTGGAACTTGTACAATATGTTTATATCATCAATAGCTGGAAGACTATTGATTTTGAAAAAAATCTGATGATCAGTAAGGGAAAAGTAGCCATTTTTGAAAATTTTTCTTGTTTACTCGAAGTTTGCATTTATGGCCGGATTATCATGAAACTTAATCTTTTTTATAATATCAAAGCTTGAACCCTATAGATTTTGAAAAAAAAAAAACAAAAAACTGACAGTAAGGGAAAAGTAGCCATTGATTTGAAATTGAAAATTTACATGTCTTATTTATGAGATAAAGTCTGCATTATTTCGTGGTTGGATTTCTGTGAAACTCAGTTCTTCAAATCATCAATAGCTTGAACCATATTGATTTTGAAAAAAATCTGACATTTAGTTAGGTAAAAGTACCCATTTAAAGTTGAAAGCTTATATATCTTGTTTACCCGATTAGTCTGCATTTAAGGTCCAGTTCTTTTGAAACTTGCACAGATCATTTGTATTATCAAGGGATTGAATCCTATGAAAAATGAAGAAAATACAGTAGGGAAGTAGCCATTTGATGACTTAGTCCTGCATATTCAATACAGTCCACATTCAGGGCTTTAGTTAGACCCGCAAACCCGGGTTTTGACGCACAAAAATCTCCAAATACCCTTTTTTGATGCACAAAAAATTCCGATCAAGGGATCATTTTGACCCCCCCAAAATTTTCAGAGATGCATCAAAAAATTTATATTACAACAATCATATCAAAAGAGAATCATTTTAAAGGCGTGAAAATAACCAGAATGGTGTTAACCCTTTCCCAAACAATAAATTTTGGAGTGGTCCAAATTGAAAGAGTTTGCAGACGACAATTTAAAATTTGTTGAAAATGGCAGAAAGTTCTCAAAAAGGGTAGAAAACATTGTGGGAAAAGGAGAAATTGCTCATTACGAGCAATTTCTCCTTTTCCCACAGTGTTTTCAAAAGACTTGTACTGCAGACACGTGAAAACCAGGGCTTGTTTGGGAAAGGGTTAAACATCAATTAAAACTGCTGCATATAATCAGCAAAGTGTGACCGGAAGGTGTTAATTGACTTGTTACCTATGATACGCGTAGGTTGACAGCTGACACAAACCTTGTTAAAAGTGATAGACAGGGCAAAAAATTCTATTTGGTGTATCCTTTTGAAGTTTAGTATCGATGTATGGATATTGTAAAACATCTTCACTCGCCGATGTCCACCATTTTGCTGAACATATGTACCCAATAATGATTGTAATTTTATTGAAAATATTAAGTTAATGAAAGTACCCAATAAAACTTATATCTGCATCTCATTTCACACAAAAAGATACCTTAAACTGTCCTTATGAATAAAAATAACTTGAATTATTCAGGCCCAAGAAAATTATAATACTTTACATATTTCTGGATGGTACTAGAAATTGGATAAATAAATCTTATCTTTATTTCGGCAAAGTTTTAAAAATAATTCTCAGTGAAATTTATTAACCATAATTTTCTTCTTGATTGCTTAGGTCGACAAGGTTTTAACCTTAGCCTCCTTGAACATACTGTTTGTGTATTGGATGGGGGGGGGGGTCTTCTCTGAAATGTAAAATTTTACAAATCAATTGTTTATTTCACATCTTTATTGCAATATTAATGATAACTCCAAAAACAACAACAGTAAATTGTTGACTATAGACTCTTTAATTTTCCATTTTGACGCTTGAATGTTTTGGGTTGACTCTTGAAAAATTAGATTTGACCCCTAAAATTTTAGGGTCAAGGGGTCATTGACTCCTGATTTTCAGCGGCTAGCTAAAGCCCTGACATTAGTGGTCACATTTCTTTGAAACATACAAGAATTATTAAATATAAAGAGTACTGAACCCTATCAAATTTAACTGGTCTCAAAACTTTGGTTTTGAGAAATTGTACTTTAGTGATTTTACTGTTTGATCAATTCACCATTCTAATTAATTTATCTAACAGTCCATGTGCATAGTTGGCAATCAACAAAAATATTGCTGTGTAAAAACAGTGTCTATTCTAGGATGCACAATTGCGGGATTCACACTAATTTTTGTTAGATCCTGCATAAATTCAGACCCATTGCGTGACAGTCCCTCATAGAAAATAAACGATGAAAAAGTTGCAAAACAAAGAATTTACTCTTGCCTCGCAGAAAGTACCGCAGTTTTGAAAAAATGGGATCCTTGCCAAAGTTGCTTTACAAGGTATGTCCATTACAGTAGCTACCCTTGACAGGAGGTGGTCAAAACGGCGCACTTTCAAAACAACCCTAGCCAAAATGGCCCTCTTTACCTAAACTTGGACTACTGTTACTATATTAAATTTTATCAGAATTAATTTTAAAACTGTCTTACTCTTCCGTTTTTTTCATTAATGAATTTAATTTCTACTAAAGGATATTCCAGAATCTGGCTTTTGACATGTAAACAGGTCAGTAAGTCTACTGTACAGTCTCAGACTGGAATGAATGTCTGTTTTAAATGAGCGATGTGTTTTTTATCTGTTTGAAAATTGTCCCACATATTCTTGGAAAATCTCGCATATTTTTTCGATGGGGGAGGGGAATCCACCATTTTCAATTTCTAGAATAGACACTGTAAAATTTTTTAAAGAGATGCTGGTGTGATCACATTTATTCTAGAAGCATTAGAAGAAGCGCAGCTTTTGGAGTAAGCAAAACACAATCACAAAAATAACATAGGAACTATGCGTTGGATTGAAGGTAAGTTCGCCCTGTTTGCCCTAAGTCAGTTAATCAGTTCCGCCTATTCCCTGGTGACCTTCAGCCCCTGGGTCAGTCTGCATCCCCATTTTTTCCAAGATTTTATATGAAATTCGGAATTAGTGTTTTAAGTGAAAACATGTGACTAAATTTCACTCAAACTCTGATGTTTGTCTGTTATATAGCTCAAAGAATGTACATATGTAGGGTGGGAGCTTTCAGTTGGTGTAAAAATATCTGATTTCAGGAATTACAAGATTTTGGGAGAGATCCACCAGCACAGTGCTCAGCAGGTCCGGTTGGAGATGATTGTATGTATATTATAGTTTAAAGCTCATCTCATTGCTACGCTAATATTTTGCATGGTCCATCATGCTTCATCAACAATAAGTGTTGCTTTAACCCTTCAGGCACAATCCTGACTTTTAACGGCCCTGTGGAAAAAGCCTTCTGAAAACATTGTGGGAAAAGGAGAAAATGCTGGTAACCATTACTTAAAAGTCTTCCTAAAACATTGATGGAAAAGGAGAAAATGCAGGTGAACTTATTAAAGACAAATCTCACCTTCTGAGCCACATTGATTTTGTTGTCTGCAAATGCTTTCAAGTATGGGCAAGTGAAAGAATTTGTCATTTAGCTAATACAGGGTGTCCAGAAAGTAAGTCAACAATATTGTACATTTATAATTCTGGTATGGCTTTCAATTTCAGATGAAGAGATAAAAATATATATACATGTATATGAAATATGTAAGTTTTTTGTGTGACGATTTTATTTAGTTTCATTACATTACACACTTTTGTACAGATTTCAAATCAGAAATACCTTTCTTTCATTGGTGTGATTGTAGTAATTAATGACGTTTTCAGTGTGACAGCCTTTTATGCTCTTTCCATGCCGAACACAATGAAATTGTCAATTGCTTTAGCATATATTACATTCCAGAATCAGTCTTTCAGATTTACATTGAATGTTTCATGTCTGTGGTATCTGGCTTGGGATTGTAGACCTTTAACTTCAAATAACCTGAAAGAAAGAAGTGGTACGGTTTATGTCAGAACTCTGCGCAGGCCACAATACAAGTTCCGCATTCTTTTACCTCTGTACATTTTCTCGATATTACCTTATCAGCAAACGAATCGTGAAGAAAAATTCTGTAAGTTTTAGATGAGTGTGCTGTAGTACCATCAAGCATAAACCATGTGTTTTGCAATGTAGGGGGACTTCTTTCCAAGATTGGAAACATTTTTTTTTTCAAAAGCAATAGGTAGAGCTAGGAATTAGTAATATTATTTGGTCATGTTGGGTCTAAAAGTAGGCCACTTTGCCAAATCTAAGAAAAACCTTGTGTACACTGTAGAGGCCACAATTTCAGCCTCGTGCTTACGAAAGTTGGTCAGAATGTTTGTCTTGATGATATCTTGGACAAGTTCAAAATTGGGTCAAAAAGTAGGTCAGTGGGCCATATCTTAGAATAACCTTATGTGCACCATAGAGTTCACATTTTCAGCCTGATACTCTTAAATCGTGGTCAGAATGCTTGTCTTGATGATACCTTGGCTTGTTTCGAAATAGGGTTACATTGGGTCAAAAAGTAGGTCACTGGGACAAATCTTAGATAAACATTGTGTGTGCATTAGAGGCCACATTTTCAGCCTGAAACTCTTGAATATTGGTCAGAATGTTTGTCTTGATGATATCTTGGATAAGTTCAAAATTTGGCCATGTCAGGTCCAAAAGTAGGTCACATACACTCATGCGTTTTACATCATTAAAACCAGGATCTCTTTAGCTTTATCAACTGTAGATGACTTTACCCAGGCGAGCGCATTAGGGTCAGTGGCTGTCCTGTTTTTGTGTATGCTTCTATACATGGTTGTGTGCTAAGCCTGGTAGCTGAGCTTGTAAGATACAGGGCTCGGAATCAAGGGGTCGCTGGTTTGATTCCAAAGCTCTGCTAATTTCTTTCTTTCCAATGGTTGACAAAGGTCATTACCACAGGACTTTTTCCCAGTCTCATCGCTGAACATTGTTTCCATTATGGCTATGTGAGAAAGCAATAGTGGATTGGAAAGAATATTGTGCAAAGTACTAGTGCAAAGTACTAGTGAAAGGAACTCCAGGAAAGCATGAATAGGTGCAGTGTCAGAGGAGTAGGAAAAAGGCTTGATTCAGTTATGTTTAACAAAAATATACATGCCACTTTGGATAGAAATATTTGGATGAGAAAACTACAGTTTGTGACCAAAATATGGTTTAATGTATTAAATTTTTAGCGTGACTGTTTTTGAAGAAGAGATTGAGGTAACTCTTTACCAGACGACAAAATTTTAGCCTTGGCCAAATTGAAAGCCTTTGCAGACGACAATTTCAGTGTGGTTCAAATGGTTTAATTTTTCTTTAATAGGGTAGCAAACATTGTGGGAAAAGGAGAAAATGCTGGTTACCAGCATTATCTCCTTTCCCACAATGTTTTCAAAAGGCTTCTTTCCCAGGGGTGTTAAAAGGCGGCATTGTGAAGTAAAGGGATAATGTGTTGTCATAGCCCTGTCATCATAGTCTGCATCTTTGTGCAAGAACTTTGACATTTTTCAATATCTCTGTCATTACTGAAGATATTTACTTCAGACTTGGACTAATTATTAACCATCAAAAGGGTAACCCAGCCAAGCATTGGCACCTGCATGCTATGCTTTTGCTAGCTTGGCGGGTTTTCAAGGAAACATCAAGGTATTGCCTTAGCATTGGTGTCTGCGTTGTGGCCGCATGAAAACTTTGACTTTTGTAATATCTCTGTTATTACTGAAGATATTTGCTTCATACTTGGACAAGTTGTTATCTATCAAAAGGGGAACCTAATCAACCTATACAGCAAAGGTAGGTGACCATCAAAGTATGTTTGACAGTTATGCCCCTTTTTTGATTTTCACTGAAAGTCAAGCAACCGCAGCTGAACGTTGGCACCTGCATGTGGTGCTCTTGTTACCGTTGGTTGTTATTTGATTTGAAATTGTTCTTTTTCCTTACAGTATTTCACTGGCAAGCAACAATTATGGGCCCAGTAAGTAGTGTCATTTATTCTAAGTTCTTTTTATATATTTTAATAAAGACAAATAGAATGGCACTAGAATGAAACAGATTTGTTTCCAGATTTATATGTAACTCTTTACTACACAGTACCGAGTTATGAGGAAAAAGACTTGAATATTGTGGGAATGGGAAATCAGGTTTTTTTTTCCCACAATTTTTTCTACCCTTTCAAAGATAAATCCAATTATTGGGAGTATTATTTCATTTTTCCTCTGCAAATGCTGTCATTATTAGGCAGTCTAAATTTTGTTGCCTGTTAAAGAGTCACAAGAGATGCCTGTTAAAGAGTTACAAGAGATAAATACGAAACAGCATCAATGTTAAGATGACATGTCAAGGGTAACACTTGTGGATCAAACCAAGTATCTTTGGTTTACAAATCTAATGCTTAAACCATTAAGCCACACATTACCTTTAATTCTTTACCAAACGACAAAATTTTAGACTTGTTGAAAGTGAAAGCACTTGCAGACGACAAAATAGATGAGACTTTAAAACTGAAATTTGTCTTGGGAAGGGTGGAAAACATTGTGGGAAAAGGAGAAAATGCTGGCTACCAGCATTTTCTCCTTTTCCCACAATGTTTTCAAATGGCTCCTGTCTCAGGGTCATTAAAACTCTGGATTGTGTGGTAAAGGGTTAATTAACCTGTGTCAAACAGCGAGTTAAAACCCACTTGAGGAAGAGGGCCTATGAAAACAGTTTGGGATTGTATTTTCTGCTCTGTCAGTGATAAATCACATTGTTTGGGCCATATTTCATTTGTCGTCTGCGATTGCTTTCAGTTTTGACAAGTCTAAACTTTTGTCTTTGGTAGAGTTGAATGTGAAAAATTTTGTTGTTGGATAAAATATAATGTGAAAAATCTAGTCCGATGAATCACTGAAATACCAAAATACCACTGAAATACCCCTCTTTTTTTAGCTCACCGTGAGCACAAAGTGTGATTGCCTTATGTCCAGCGTCCATCGTCTGTCGTCAGTCGTCCGTTGTCCGTCAACAGCTTCTTTAAACATCTTCTTCTCCTAAACCACTGGGCCAATCTTGATGAAACTTGGCAGGGATGTTCCTTGGGTGAAGCTCTACCAAAGTTGTTCAAAGAATTGAATTCCACCCATAACTCTGGTTGCCATGGCAACAAAAAGGAAAAAAAATGCAAAATCTTTGAAAATCTTCTTCTCTGAAACTAGAAGGCGCTGAGCTTTTATATTTGGTATGTAGCATCTCCTAGTAGACCTCTACCAAGTTTGTTCATATGATGTCCCTGGGGTCACTCTGTTGAGAGGGTATTTTGGTGGACATTTACATTACAGACAGGCTATTCCTGTGCACATTCTTCATGTTGGGGCCCGAATGGCATGTTGTTGTTTTGTCAGTAGGTTTTAGACTAACCTTCCTTCATCAATATGATTACAAGTATGGCAAAAACCACAACTTGATTTATCTGAACTCAATTATTACAAAAGAAGGAAAAAAATACAGGTATTTAACTCTTTACCACACGACAAAATTTTAGACTGGTCCAAACTGACAGCATTTGCAGACGAAAAATTAAATGTGACAAAATTGCAAGATTTGTCACTGATAGGGTAGAAGACATTGTGGGAAAAGGAGAAAATGCTGGTTACCAGCATTTTCTACTTTCCCTACAATGTTTTCAAAAGACTTCTTCCTCAGGGTCGTTGAAAGTCGGGATTGTATGGAAAAGGGTTAAGTGGTACTTCGGTGATTCACTGTATTCGCCAAATGATAATATTTGCCTTCGAAAGGATAGAAAACAGTGTGGTAAAAGGAGAATATTCTGGTTACCAGCATTTTCTGTCTTAAGCTTTCCCACAATGTTTTCAAAAGTGCTTTTCCTCAAAGGTGTTAAGATGTTGGATTGTTTAGTAAAGGGTTAAGAAGCAACATCATTATTTTTCATACAGGTTGTGTAAATGAAAGCAGCAGCCAACCTGTGTACAGCAGCCAGTTTCATGTTGTCCCTTGAATGGCTGCTGTACACAAGGTTGACATTACAAAGGCATGTTTAGTTTGAACATATGTCTGTATCAAAGCACTTAATGTGGGGGTGTTAAGTCACATTTAGTGATATTTCTACTTATTCATTTATTTCAAAATATATTTTCTAGACTGACAGTCCATACCAGGGAGGAATTTTTTTCTTAACAATACATTTCCCAACAGACTACCCCTTTAAACCTCCAAAGGTAAGAGGTATTTTTAGCTCCACTGGACAAAGGCCAGTGTCATTGCCCTGTGTCCATTGTGCATCCTTCCATGTGTTAATTTTTAGCTCCACTGGCCGAAGGCCAGCGGGCTTGTGTCATGGCCCGTTGTCCGTCGTGCGTGCGTCCGTGCGTGCGTGCGTCCGTCCGTGCGTTAACTTTTATTTCAAACATCTTCTTCTCTGAAACTACCCATCCAATTTTCATGAAACTTCACAGAAATGATACTGCCATGGTCCTCTTTAGAATTTCTTGAAAGAATTTGATTCCTTCAAAAACTCTGGTTGCCATGGCAACAAAACTGAAAAATATTGGAAATTTTTAAAAATCTCCTTGTCTGAAACCATAAGGCATAGGGCTACCAAATTTGGCATGTAGCTTTATATAGTAGACCTCTATCAACTTTCTTGAAATTATAGCCCTGGGGTCAAAATTGGCTCTGCCCCAGGAGTCTAGAGCTACCAAATTTTGCATGTAGCTATATCTAGTGGGCCTCTACCAAGCAGGCCAAAATTTTAGCCCTGGGGTCAAAATTGGCCCCGCCACAGGGGTCACAAGTTTTACATGGGCTTACATAGTGACAACTTAAGAAATCTTCCTGTTTTGATCTTTTTTTTTTTAAATTAGCCTTGCATCAGGGGTCTTATGTTTTACAGAGGCTTCATATGGACAAAACTTGAAAATCACCTTATTTATAACCATACAGCATAGACTTGTACTATTTTGGCATGTGGCTTGATCTTGTGGACCTCTACCAGGGTTCAAGTAATTATAGCTCTGGGATCAAAAATGGCTTTGCCCTACGGGTCTCAACTTTCACATGGGCTTTTACAGAGAAAACTTTTTTTGAGTCTTCATTTTGAAACCATTTGACTTAGAATTGAAATGTTTAGTGTTTATGGTTTATATTCATAAGCCAGTGGAGCGATACAAGGCCATCATGGCCCTCTTGTTAGCTCACCTGAGCATGAAGTGCTCATGGTGAGCTATTGTGATCGTGCTGTGTCCGTCGTCCGTCGTGTGTCGTCAACTTTTTACATTGTGTACGCTCTAGAGGCCACATTTTCAGTCCAATCCTCATGAAACTTGGTCAGAATGTTTGTCTTGATAAAATCTCGGACGAGTTTGAAATTGGGTCATGTGGGGTCAAAAACTAGGTCACTAGGTCAAATCTTAGAAAAACCTTGTGTACGCGCTAGAGGCGGCATTTTCAGTCAGATACTTGTGAAATTTGGTCAGAATGTTTGTCTTGATAAAATCTCGGACGAGTTTGAAATTGAGTCATGTGGGGTCAAAAACTAGGTCACTAGGTCAAATCTTCGAAAAACCTTGTGTACGCTCTAGAGGCTGCAATTTCAGTCAGATACTTGAGAAATATGGTTAGAAAGTTTGTCTTGATAAAATCTGGGACAAGTTTGATATTGGGTCATGTGGGGTCAAAAACTAGGTCAATAGGTCAAATCTTCGAAAAACCTTGTGTACGCTCTAGAGGCTGCATTTTCAATCAGATACTTGAGAAATTTGGTCAGAAAGTTTGTCTTGATAAAATCTGGGACGAGTTTGAAATTGGGTCATGTGGGGTCAAAAACAAGGTCACTAGGTCAATTCTTCGAAAAACCTTGTGTATGCTCTAGAGGCCACATTTTCAGTCAGATACTCGTGAAACTTGGTCAGAAGCTTGTCTTGATAAAATCTGGGATGAGTTCGAAATTGGGTCATGTGGGGTCAAAAACTAGGTCACGAGGTCAAATTTTCGAAAAACCTTGTGTACGCTCTAGAGGCCACATTTTCAGTCCAATCCTCATGAAACTTGATCAGAATGCTTGTCTTGATAAAATCTGGGACGAGTTCGAAATTGGGTCTTGTGGGATCAAAAACTAGGTCACTAGGTCAAATCTTCGAAAAACCTTGTGTGTGCTTTAGAGGCCACATTTTCAGTCAGATACTTGTGAAATTTGGTCAGAATGTTTGTCTTGATAAAATCTGGGAAGAGTTTGAAATTGGGTCATGTGGGGTCAAAAACTAGGTCACTAGGTCAGATCTTGGAAAAACCTTGTGTACGCTCTAAAGGCCACATTTTCAGTCAGATACTTGTGAAATTTGGTCAGAATGTTTGTCTTGATAAAATCTGAGACGAGTTTGAAATTGGGTCATGTGGGGTCAAAAACTAGGTCACTAGGTCAAATCTTAGAAAAACCTTGTGTACGCTCTAGAGGCCACATTTTCAGTTGGATCCTCATGAAACTTGGTCAGAATGCTTGTCTTGATAAAATCTTGGACAAGTTCGAAGTTGTTTCTTGTGGAGTCAAAAACTAGGTCACTAGGTCAAATCTTCGAAAAACCTTGTGTGTGCTTTAGAGGCCACATTTTCAGTCAGATACTTGTCAAATTTGGTCAGAAAGTTTGTCTTGATAAAATCTCAGACGAGTTCGAAATTGGGTCATGTGGGGTCAAAAACTAGGTCACTAGGTCAGATCTTCAAAAAACCTTGTGTACGCTCTAGAGGCCACATTTTCAGTCAAATACTTATGAAACTTGGTCAGAATGTTTGGCTTGATAAAATCTCACACGAGTTGAAAATTGGGTCATGTGGGGTCAAAAACTAGGTCACTAGGTCAAATAATCGAAAAACCTTGTGCACGCTCTAGAGGCCACATTTTCAGTCATATACTTGTGAAATTTGGTCAGAATGTTTGGCCTATTGACTCAGGTGAGCGATCCAGGGCCATCATGGCCCTCTTGTTATTTCAAACTTCTTCACTGAAACAACCCATCCAATTTTGACCAAACTTCACAGAAAAAATCCTGCCATAATACATGGATCCGTGGTGATGAGATATACCGACTTCCTTGGTTACCGTTGTTAAGGGCTCACAAACAAACACAGTAAATACATATTCAGTATAGCAGATAGGCTACTTAAATCATGCTGTCGTGACTATTTCTATTGATTAAATTGCGGAAAAATATTTGTTTCTATCAATTAAATTGCGGAAAAGTATTTCTTTTTTATATGTTTCTGCTGATGATGAATTCTCGGTAAGAAATTTATGGTACTTGAACTAATTTTCACAAGGATATATGGAAAAAAAGTGTGAATTTCAGGGGCTATGGACAGAGTAATATATCTGTGCCAGCAAAGTTTTGAATCTCAGTGAGAAAGAATGAAACACCTCATAAACCTCAGTTTTGCCTAAGAATAATAGAATTAAGGTGCTTAATATTTTCGTAAGACTTGTTAGGTCGTCTCAACATCATATTCGATAATAAATTACGTTAAATCACAAGCATTTTGAAATATTTATAGATTGTCTCATTCAACAGAGAGGTGTAAGTCTTAAGAAAAGTTTTAATTTCAAGTTAAGGGAAAATGGTTGCCTGATGATTTTAAAATGTGTAAAGTGTGCTGTCAATTAACAAATTTGTTACTATTATTGACGGTACTTATCGTATGATATACTGAAGACAACGGTTGATCGAGTGGATTACAGTGGCAATCAAACACACATCCTATCAGTTATCAGTTTACCAACATACCCTTTGAAAAGTTGCCTTTTGAGCTGAACTTCCAAAACTGTACAGAACAGAACTTGGTCTGTTTCATAATTGAAATCTACATATACTTTAACTCTTTACCAAATGACAAAATTTTAGACTCATCAAAATTGAAAGCAATTGCAGATGACAAATCAAATGCATCCAAAATGATGAAATTTGTCGCTGAAAGTATAGAAAACGTTGGAAAAGAAGAAAATGCTGGTTACCAGCATTTTCTCCTTTTCCCACAATGTTTTCATAAGGCTTTCTCCTCAGTGTCGTTAAAACCTGGGATTGTTTGGTAAAGGGTTAAGTAAAGAATATACGTAAATGTGCTTCATTTAAGTAGCAGATGGTATGAATCCAAGAATAAAATGCATTTTTTGCTCTCTGATCTGTATCTTCACATTCAGCATTCTTTACGCACAAAGGGTTAATGTTAACGTCAAACTGAAACATTGGTGACACATGCATCTTTTTGGATGTGCAGAGATTGATAAACAACAGCGTTTTTAGCTCCACTGGCCGAAGGCCAGCGGGCTTATGTCATGGCCCGGTGTCCGTCGTGCGTGCGTGCGTGCGTCCGTCCGTCCGTGTGTTAACTTTTATTTCAAACATCTTCTTCTCTGAAACTACCCATCCAATTTTCATGAAACTTCACAGAAATGATCCTGCCATGGTCCTCTTCAGAATTTCTTGAAAGAATTTGATTCCTTCAAAAACTCTGGTTGCCGTGGCAACAAAACTGAAAAATATTGGAAATTTTTAAAAATCTTCTTGTCTGAAACCATAAGGCATAGGGCTACCAAATTTGGCATGTAGCTTTATGTAGTAGACCTCTATCATGTTTCTTGAAATTATAGCCCTGGGGTCAAAATTGGCTCTGCCCCAGGGGTCACAAGTTTTACATAGGCTTATATAGAGAAAACTTTAAAAATCTTCTTGTCTGAAACCATAAGGCATAGGGCTACCAAATTTGGCATGTAGCTTTATGTAGTAAACCTCTATCATGTTTCTTGAAATTATAGCCCTGGGGTCAAAAGTGGCTCTGCCCCAGGGGTCACAAGTTTTACAAAGGCTTATATAGAGAAAACTTTAAAAATCTTCCTGTACCTAGCCATAAGGCCTAGAGCTACCAAATTTTGCATTTAGCTTGATCTAGTTGGGGTCTACCAAAAGTGCCCAAATTATAGTCCTGGGGTCAATTTGGCCTTATGCTGGGGGGGGGGGGTTCACAAGATTTACATAGGCTTACATAGGGAAAACTTTTAAATCTTGGTGTACATAGCCATAAGGCTTAGGCTACCAAATTTTGCATAATTATAGCATTATCTAGTGGACAACTACAAAGATGGCCCAAGTTACAGCCCTAGGAACAAGTTTGGCCCTGCACCAGGGGTCACAAGTTTTACATGGGTTTATGGAGTGAAAAGTTCAGAAACCGTCTTGTTACTAGCCATAAGGCCAAGAACTCCCAAATTTGGCATGTTATTCTTCTAATACACATATTCCCCATTTAGTCCGACTGTAGCTTTGGGGTCAAAGTTTTATAAGGGCTTATATAGTGAAGACTTCTCTTCATGGTTTATATTTATAAGCCAGTGGAGCAATACAGGGCCATCATGGCCCTCTTGTTTCTCATAGTTTTGGGAACGGGTATGAAACCAGGCAAATTGGGAAAAATGTGTTGTTTTCTATAAAATTGGGAATTATTTTCTTGATGATTTTAGACACAGTCCTTGCATATCATTTACTACCATAATACAAGGGGTTAGCACAAAACTATTCTAAGTACCTATATAAATATATGTACTTACAATAGTTTTGCACTAGACCCTCAAATAGAGGTCATTTTCCCTCTTAAGTCATTGAAACTAAAACTGAACTCCAAAATACTACCATGACGTTTTACTTTTATTGTTCAGTATAACATGAAATACATGTACTGTAAATAAATTGGTCTTTTCAAAGGGCAATGTCCCTGCTTCTCATATTACTGAAAATACCAAGTTAGAGTCAAGTGTCATTTGCTTTTTAGTAAGAGGGAATACGGTAGAGGGACTGGGTTCTGGTGGATGGTCTTATTTTAGAGGCAAACAGAGTTTCATTGCTGACAGTGGGATCAGGGTGGCAGGTAGATTCACACTGAATGGCCGACATAGCTTGCTCACCCTCAAAACTTGAGCCTGCTGTGAACGGGATAACTTGGTTACATCTAGTACTTGAAGTGTTTTGATCTCGATCTACGATTGCAGACAAGCACTTACTTTCACTTTCCTCAGGCTCGTCAACCTCATCTTGGCTAGAATTATGACTTGGCCTCTTACAGATAAAGTCTGTTAACCTTTTACACCCCGTTGGTTTTAACTTTTTTCGGTAATATTTGCTGTTGTGGCTCATTTTCATGTTAATTTACTGTTCTCGTCTCTCCGGGAAATCACATGTCAGACCGAGCGTGAAAAATCGCAATTTTTTGGCGCCACAGAAATTAAGCGCCGTTCACTACCGAGTTCTCCGAACTAAAAATAGAAAGCACACTCCGGGACCAGTTGATCTTAAAAAAAAAGGAAGTACATGTGTTTGGGAAATTCACCTTTTTTTGACCAATGACATTGCTGATAATTGGAATATAATATAGCTATGGGAAATCCAAAAAATAGCCGACGACTTGGGGTCTTTCGTTTTGGGAATATTTTAAACTGGATTTTGGGGAAAAAGGTCATTTTTTGGCATTGGGAACGGGTCTGTAAAATCGACCTGTTCATAGAAGGAAAAAAAAAACGCTGAACAAGGTTAGATATTTTAGTGAACTTACTTTCTTTTTATTAGTATTTCGTATATTTTACCTTGTTTTCCACTGTAAAACATTTTATGTCCCTTTCATAGAGAATTTCATAGGGGGGGAAAAAAAAAAACTAACATTAATTAATCCATTGCGTAATATAGCATTGATCGAAACTCCTTGCTCATTGTCAATCATAATCATAATGCAAACTTGTAGCCTCTGTGTGTATCTCATGTAAGACATACACATTCGCAAAGCACATCTTTTAAACTTTTTCCCAAATTTCAAGCGTTGTAAACACACATAATATTGCACTTCTCCAACATTAACAGTCGCTTGTTTGGGAGCCGAAATAGCAGACAGCAAGGCTGTACATCAGGCCAAATAAATGCGATGACCTGATTGGTCAAATATCGATTTCCACGGATCCATGTATCCTCTTCCGAATTCTTGAAAGAAGTTGATTCCTGAAAAAACTCTGGTTGCCATGGCAACAAAACCGAAAATCTTAGACAACCTTCTTTTCTGAAACCATAAGGCCTAGGGCTATCAAATTTGGCACATAGCTTCATCTAATGGACCTCTACAAAGTTTCTTCAAATTATAGCCTTGGGGTCAAATTTGGCCCCGCCTTAGGTCATAAGTTTTATATGGGCTTAAATAGTGAAAACTTTAAAAGTCTTCTGGATGGCCTACGGCATTCCTTGCATTGATCTTTACTTTTCATCCAAGTTAATTTTTGGAGTAGTAGTTCCCCATGATTTAACATAAATTTTTCTACTAGTGTAGAATTCTACTAGTGTGAAATTCCACTTGCCCACTCGCATTGATGAGTGATCTTTGACTTCGAGCGAGTACAAAAAATACATGGCTCACCTAACTGGGCGAGTGCATTTTCTGACAAAAAAACATGCAGTTAAAGCCAGCAAAATTTCAGACAGAGAACTTCTAAACTAGCAAGTTTACATCTGTTGTTGATCGATGCACATTATCTTTAAATCAGGACAACTCGTGGTGTAGTTATTCGGCTGGCTTCTTTTCTTACATTATGGGAATAGCATTCATCACTATATACACACCATGTAATGCTAGTTATAATTATGCTAGTTATAGATTTGTGACAGGATGCACACCATATTATACAGAATCAAGGCATGGCTTTAGAAAATACGGGTGGCGACCAAACCTTGTATGTGATTCCTGATTGGTTAGCAGCAGATATCGTGTGAAAATTCTGTGTGCACACCATGTATGCAAATGGAGCGTGGCAAAATTGACATTTGATTGATTAGCATTTTATGGTGTGTATGCATGCATGTATGGCGTGTAACTAGACAAAACATGGAAACAGCCGTGGGAATTCCAAACGGGTTCAGTAGTTTTCTAAACTTACTGAAGAACTGGACTGACCACTTTTTAGCTCACCTTAGCACAACGTGTTAAAGGTGAGCTATTGTGATCGCCCTATGTCCGGCGTCCGGCGTCCGTCAACAATTTCTTTAAACATCTTCTTCTCCTAAACCACTGGGCCAATCTTGATGAAACTTGGCAGGGATGTTCCTTGGGTGAAGCTCTACCAAAATTGTTCAAAGAATTGAATTCCACCCACAACTCTGGTTGCCATGGCAACAAAAAGGAAAAAAAGGCAAAATCTTTGAAAATCATCTTCTCTGAAACTAGAAGGCGCAGAGCTTTGATATTTGGTATGTAGCATCTCCTAGTGGACCTCTACCAAGTTTGTTCATTTGATGTCCCTGGGGTCAAAACTGGCCCAGCCCCAGGGGTCACAAGTTTGAGCATAGTCACAAAGAAGGAAAACTTTAAAAATCTTCTTCTCTAAAACTTGAAGGCGTAGAGCTTTGATATTTGGCATGTAGCATCTCCTAGTGGACCTCTACCAAGTTTGTTCATATGATACCCCTGGGGTCAAAACTGGCCCCGCCCCGGGGGTCACAATTTCCAACATAGGAACAAAGAAGGAAAACTTTAAATATCTTCTTCTGTAAAACTAGAAGGCATAGAGCTTTGATATTTGGCATGAAGCATCTCCTAGTGGACCTCTACCAAGTTTGTTCATATGATGCCCTTGGGGTCAAAACTGGCCCAGCCCCGGGGGTCACAAGTTCGAACATAGGAACGAAGAGGGGAAACTTTAAAAATCATCTTCTCTGAAACTGGAAGGCGTAGAGCTTTGATATTCGGTATGTAGCATTGCCTAGTGGACCTCTACCAAGTTTGTTCATATGATGCCCCTGGGGTCAAAACTGGCCCCACCCCGGGGGTCACAAGTTTGAGCATAGTAACAAAGAAGGAAAACTTTAAAAATCTTCTTCTCTGAAACTTGAAGGTGTAGAGCTTTGATATTTGGCATGTAGCATCTCCTAGTGGACCTCTACCAAGTTTGTTCATATGATGCCCCTGGGGTCAAAACTGGCCATGCCTGGGGGTCACAATTTCCAACATAGGAACAAAGAAGGAAAACTTTAAAAATCTTCTTCTGTAAAACTAGAAGGCATAAAGCTGTGATATTTGGCATGTAGCATCTCCTAGTGGACCTCTACCAAGTTTGTTCATATGATGCCCTTGGGGTCAAAACTGGCCCAGCCCCGGGGGTCACAAGTTCGAACATAGGAACAAAGAGGGGAAACTTTAAAAATCATCTTCTCTGAAACTGGAAGGCATGGAGCTTTGATATTTGGTATGTAGCATTGCCTAGTGGACCTCTACCAAGTTTGTTCATATGATGCCCCTGGGGTCAAAACTGGCCCCACCCCGGGGGTCACAAGTTTGAGCATAGTAACAAGGAAGGAAAACTTTAAAAATCTTCTCTGAAACTTGAAGGCGTAGAGCTTTGATATTTGGTATGTAGCATCGCCTAGTGGACCTCTACCAAGTTTGTTCATATGATGCCCCTGGGGTCAATACTGGCCCCACCCCGGGGGTCACAATTTCCAACATAGGAACAAAGAAGGAAAACTTTAAAAATCTTCTTCTCTGAAACAGAAAGGCATGGAGCTTTTATATTTGGTATGTAGCATCTTCTAGTGGATCTCTACCGAGTTTGTGCATATGATGCCCTTGGGGTTAAAGTTGGCCCAGCCCCGGGGGTCACATGTTCGAACATAGGAACAAAGAAGGAAAACTTTAAGAATCATCTTCTCTGAAACTGGAAGGCTTAGAGCTTTGATATTTGGTATGTAGCATTGCCTAGTAGACCTCTACTAAGTTTGTTCATATGATACCCTTGGGGTCAAAATTGGCCCTCCCCCGGGGGTCACAAGTTCAAACATAGGAACAAAGAAGGAAAACTTTGATTTTTTTTTTCTCTTAAATGGGAAGGCATAGAGCTTTGATATTTGGTATGTAGCATCTCCTAGTGGACTTCTACCAAGTTTGTTCCAAGGATGCTGCTTGGGTCAAAACTAGCCCAGCCCCTGGGGTCACAAGTTCAAACATAGGAACAAAGAAGGAAAACTTTAAAATTCTTCTTTTCTGAAACCGAAAGGTGTGGAGCTTTGATATTTGGTGTGTAGCATTTCCTAGTGGACCTCTACCAAGTTTGTTCATATGATGCCCCTGAGTCAAAACTGGCCCAGCCCCGGGGGTCACAAGTTCGAACATAGGAACAAAGAAGGAAAACTTTAAAATTCTTCTTTAAAACTGGAAGGCGTAGAGCTTTGATATTTGGTATTCTCTTCTAAGTTTGTTTGCCCATCTAAGTGCAGCAAGTTCATTGAGTTCAAAATTGGGTCATCTTGGGTCATAAACTAGGTCACTAGGTCAAATTAAAGAAATACCTTGTTGGCACTCTCGAGGCCACATTATTTGCTCAATTGCCTTGAAAATTAGTTAGAAAGTTTGTCTTTATAAAGTCTCACATAAGATTAATTTGGGTCAACTTGGGTCATAAACTAGTTCACTGGGTCAAATTAAAGAAATACCTTATTTGCACTCTGGAGGCCACATTTATTGCTCAAATGACCTGAAATTTTGCCAGAATGTTTGTCTTCATGAAATACCAGATGAGTTTGGATTTTGGTCACCTGGAACCATAAACTAGGTCACTAGGTCAAAATAAAGAAATACCTTGTGGGCACTCTAGAGGCCACATTCTTTGCTTAATTGCCTTGAAAATTGGTCAGAATGTTTGTCTTTATAAAATCTCACACGAGTCTGAATTTGGGTCAACTGGGGTCATAAATTAGGTCACTTGGTCAAATTAAAGAAATAGCTAATGGGCACTCTAGAGGCCACATTTATTATTCATTTGATTTGAAAATTGGTTAAAATGTTTCTTTTGATATAGTCAATGACCAATTCAAATTTGGGTCACCTGGGGTCGTAATCTAGGTCACTAGGTCAAATTAAAGAAATATCTCTAGGGCACTCGAGGCCACATTTTTTGCTCAATTGACTTGAAAATTGGTCAGAATGTTTGTCTTCATGAAATATGAGTTTGAAATTGGGTCACCTGCGGTCAAAAACTAGGTCACATGGTCAAATTAAAGAAAAACCTTTAAGGCACTCTACTAAGGTGAGTGACCCAGGGCCATCATGGCCCTCTTGTTTCAGTAAATTGACTGAATAACTGCATTACGAATCATGTTATGCATGTAAGAAGATAATTAGGTAAATAATAAGGTTGATTTTGCATTCAAATGATAAGTCATTTGATCAGAAAATGTGATGGTGTAGATAATCTATTTATATTAGAGCAAAGTTGTGTAATATAGACCCCTTAGCATGGTGTACGGGAACACCATCTGTTTGTTTACATTTACACAGGTTTTCGTTAGAGAATGTATTCCTGTCATTGCATCATGATGATAAGCAGGCAGATCAATAAAAAGCTAAAAATCAGACATGGTAACATTTCTTTACATTTATTTTAGTTCTAAATTACGTGTAAGTATAATTAATGATATGACTTTCAGTTATATTAGACAAGGTAGAGGTATGTAAGCTATACTTTTTGAGAAGGGAGCTTAATGCATCTGCAAAAAGTATAAATACAGGTGAGCCTGCGCAGCCCATGCAGGCTTGCCTGGACCAGATCTTTTTGCTATTGGTCAGTTTTCTGCATGTCTAAGGACAGTTTTTCTCATGATTCAGTCGGTTGTTAGACAAAATGGACATGGATCCATGATCATGTGATGACTTGCTTGGTATCATGCATCATAGAGATTCATTAAAGCCCTCTTTGCCAGAGCATGGCTCATGTACAGATTACAGAACATTATATTGTGAATTTATTCAACCTTTTGGATAAATATTGCAGGTTGCCTTTACAACACGAATATATCATCCTAACATAAATAGCAATGGCAGTATTTGTCTTGACATACTTCGGTCACAATGGTCACCTGCTTTGACTATATCGAAAGGTAAGTTGTTTAAAGTATAGATGGTTTGATCTTGATGTAATGATCAAGCACATGTTTCTTTAAAAACTGCTCTTCCTCCAGAATGCTATGATAAAAATAAACGGAGGTATTTGAGGTAAACCATCTTGTTTTATCCTTTCTTTATGCACCTGTCATGTTTGAAACAAATTTGCAATAGGCAGCATGAAAATATATCTTATGAATTATGGTCAAAGGAATGCAAAGACTTGCTGGTAAAAGCAGAAATAGCTCGTTACAAGCAACTTCTCCCTTTGCAGTTGGAAATTCCCACCTATTTACCCACAAAATGCTAGTCGGAATTAGGAAATGTGAGGTGAATTTTCAGGCACATGAAAAAAAAAATGGAAGGTCAATTACGGTATTGGATAAATTGTATGTTAATACAAATCGACTAATTAATTTCGTTCTGTGCAATCATGTGACTATGAGAAAATCCTGCAGCGGCTTATTATAACTTCTTGAAGAACTCGAGGTTTAAAAGTACCTTAACCCTTAAAGCCGTGAAATAATGATTTGGATCTTTTTAATTACAAAAAACAGCCCAAACTATTGCTATATCAAGTTTGTTTCCATTTGAAATATGTAACATAGTGCCTGATCTTGATCTATTCTGTCTGCAGAAACAACTCAAGTTGGCTTCAGGGCTTTAAGGGTTAAAATATGAGAAACATGGAATCACCTAGCAACCATGGATGAAACAAACAATCATCGTCATCTAGAAAAAGATTTGCAACTCTTTTTACAAAATCTGAGTCCACATAAGATAAAAGGAAGGCCAAGAAAGCATCATTGTCAAATGATTATTTGTCCAAAAGCCATTTGAGTAGCTCTACAAGTAAGCCTGGTCGGGTAGCTCAGTGATTAGCATATCTTGCATGTGACCTGGTGGTTGTTGATTTGATACCCGGTTGAGACAAACCTCTGATGCATGTGAGAAAAGTAGTCAGTGGTTCAGAAAGAAAGTTGTGTTGATACTGGTGTGAGAGAGCCAGGAAGCACATGAATAGGTCCACTGACTGTGGTCATATGACCTAAGCTGTCAAAACTGTGTTAAACTCCAGTACAAACATGCAAAGCTCTATAAACAAAGAATCCAACTACACATAAGGAATTAAGGGGCAGAAGGCAAAACCAAGACAGGCTCAACTTTTAAACAAGAAGGTTTTGCCCAAATAAGGTCATCAAAGATTCATTAAGATTAAGAGATCCTGGTTATGATGATGTGAAACACATAATATTTTTTACCAGTTTTCATGTGTATCTGCCTGAAATGTGGCTCTTAACCCTTTCCCACACGGTCTTGACTTTTAATGACCCTGAAAGAGGAGGCTTTTGAAAGCACTGTGTGAAAAGGAAAAAAAAGCTTTAACTAGCATTTTATTCTGTATTTGATTGGGTAGAAAACGTTGTGTGGAAACACAATGTTTTCTACCCAATCAAGTACAGAAATTGCCATTTGTGCAACATTTATCATCTGCAAATGCTTTCAATTTGGTCCAGCCCAAAATTTTGTTGTCTGATAAAGAGTTAAGTGCACACAAAGTTTTTGTAAGATTTGTGGAAGTGACCTACTGTAGGACCTGATATGACCCAATTTTGAACTTGTCTGAAATAGTCAAGTCAAGCATTCTTACCAATGTTCATGAGTATCTGACTGATAAATGTGGTCTGCAGAATGCACACAGTGCCTTTCTTATTTGTGTGAGCCACCACCTTTTGATCCAACATAACTCAATATCTTATTTGTCTAAGATATTATCAAGACAAACTTTCTGACCATCTGTAATGAGTATCAGACCGAAAATACAGCATTCTAGAGTATACACAAATATTTTCCTAAGATTGGTTGCAGTGACATATTTTTGGACCCTACTTGACCAAATTTTAAATATAGCGGAGATATCATCAGGACAAACATTCTGACAAAGTTCATTATTATCGGACAGAAATAAGGTCTCTGTAGTGAACACTAAGTTTCTTAAAGATTTGTCCTAGTGGCATACTTTATGACCTTTTGTGGATTGATTGCTAACTGGTTTTAGATATAGCTCAATTGGGTAGCTTAGTGATTTGTGTCTTTGAGTTATGACTTGGTGGTTGCAGGTCCAATAACAGGTTGAGGCAGTCTTTCTGTCTGGCGACTTTTAGTCATCTCAAATGCATGTGAGAAAAGTAGTCAGTAGCTTGGATCGAAAGTTGTGCTGATACTGGTATAAGAAGGCCAGGAAATACATGTTTAGGTGCACTGACTGCTGTGATATGATCTAAGCAATTAAAGTAGCTTTGAACTCCCAATACAAACAAACAAATCTTTTCAGATCTCATCAAGACATCTTGACTAATTTTCATGAGTGCCAGATTGAAAATGAGGCCACTTGAGTGCACACAAGGTTTTTATAAGATTTGCCCAGTGACTCCTTTTTGACCCAACTTGATGAAGTTTCAAAAAAGTCTGAGGTGTCATCAAGCCAAACACTCTGACCAGTTTTCATGAGAATTGGACCGAAAATAGGGCCTGTAGAATGCATACAAGGTTTTTCTAAGATTCATTCCTCTGACCTACTTTTTGATCAGTGTGACCCAATTTCAAACTTGTCTGAGATA
Organism: Tridacna gigas; assembly: GCA_945859785.2. Taxonomy (NCBI): domain Eukaryota; kingdom Metazoa; phylum Mollusca; class Bivalvia; order Cardiida; family Cardiidae; genus Tridacna; species Tridacna gigas. Next base: position 29,936,569 of record OX244030.2, read on the forward strand.
TTATGAAGACAAACACTTCGATCAGTTTCCATGAGTAATGGACTGAAAATGTTGCCTGTAGAGTGCACAGAATGTTTTTCTACGTTCATCCCAGTGTTCTACTTACTGACTTGGCATGACACAATTTCACTCATCAAAGATATTATCAAGACAAATATCCTATCTAATTATCATGAGAATAATACAATTATCAAGACCAATATCCTGTCTAATTATCATGAGAATAATACAGAAAAATAAGGCCTAGAGTGCTCATGAGGTTTTAGCTCTCCTGGCTGAAATCCAGCTGAGCTTATCATGGCTCATCTTAGAGGAAGATTTGGGTGAAAAAGCTGCCTTATTCTTATCCATTTAGCCCTTCTTAAAGATCAAAGCGAAATTCACTTTGCCAAAATTTTATGCAAGAGCCTGTACTCAAGCTGTCGATTACGAAGTCAATAAAACAGTGACTCAGTCTACAAAAATTGATAAAAAATCCAGATATCGGCCAATCAGCGAAGTGTTAGTGTATATCGAGGGGTGAATGCGAAACTATTCCATCTGCATTTTGGAAAATATTACAGGACAGGGGAAAAAAACTCAATTCCGTGAAAAGCGTTGTTAGATCGTCTTCTTTAATTATGTTGTGCTGAATTCATGCTCTCAACTCAACACAACATGTCTAAACAAGATGATCTAACTATTCTTTTCACAGAAATGAAAAGCGTGTTTTCCCTCTCCTGTAAAATTGTTCGAAACGCAGATGGAATAGTTTCGTATTCACCCCTCGATATGGTGAGAAAACAAATGCATTGAGTGGTTGATGATGTGATATTACACGGATTATGTTGAATTTGGTGCTAAGGTAATGTGAACGGTCCTTTATGTGAGATCACAATGTCATGCAAAAGTAAGGTCACAAAGAGAAACAATAGACAGAAGAGAAGTTATTTGGTAGTATGGACATGAGCATATTTCAGTACCACAAAACAATTTTTGGAAAAAAATTGGACCTCGCAATAGGTGGAATTCCAGCTTTATCTAAATTTAGAGCATTTACATAATCAGTGTATTCGATCTTTATTCTTATACTTCTTTATCGAAAAATTGGGCTTTGTAATATTGCAGACTATGTCTTGTTTCTTTAAAAAAATACCCACAATCCACCTATTTTGTTTGTGAACCTTGTCCTTCATACTGTAAACTTTCTTGTCTGTTGGATTGAGAATGGCTCTGAAATGATGATACTTTAGAAGTCTTTTGCTTTCAAGTTTCTGGCTCCTATAAGAGAATCAGGTCAGATGAAACCACTGACACTGACATAGACAATGGTGCAGATAATAGCCAGAATATCCATACCAAACAGATTGCAAAAAAGTGATTTCAAAACAAATGGCTGTCTGAGTGCCCCTGGCCCAGACTGAATACTAGACTAGTGTACTTGTTCTGAATTTGTACCCCAATCTCTTTTTCTTAAACTTATGTGAGCATAGGCTAGGCAATAGATGTCAGTTAGTGCATTAAGATTTTAAGCTCCACTGGTGGAAGGTCAGTGAGCTTATGTCATGGCCTGGTGTCATTTGTGTATGTGTCTGTCTGTCAGTGCATGTGTGTGTCGTCCCTGTGTGTTTTAACTTTTATTTCAAACATCTTGTTCCCTTAAGTTAACCAATCGTTTTGAAAATTAAAAAGTAAAGGATGCATATCGTTTATTGTCTTTTATAAACAGGTTCAATTATTTTCTTAGCTCTACTGGCTGTAAGCTAGCAAAGCCTATGTCATGGCGTAGTTTCTGTCTGTCAGTCTGTCAGTGTTTTTCTTGTTTACACGATTAAGTCTGCATTTGTGATCGGATTTTCGTGAAACTTGCAGTTTGTTTATCTCATCAATAGCTTGTACCCAAGTGATTCTGAAAAAAATCTGACAGTGTGGAAAAAGTAACCATTTAAAGTGTAAAATTTCAATTTCTTGTTTATGCGATAAAGTCTGCATTTTTGGTCGGATTTTTATGAAACTTGCAGTTTGTTTATTTCATCAATAGCTTGAACCCTATTGATTTTGAAAAAATTCTGACAATCAATGTAGGAAAAGTAGCCATTTAAAATTCAACATTTGAATTTCTTTTTTACAGGATAAAATCTGCAGTTGTGGTGAAAAAAAATCTGACAATCAGTGTGGGAAAAGTAGCCATTTAAAATCCCAACATTTCAATTTCTTGTTAACACGATAAAGTCTGCAGTTGTGGTCAGATTTTGTGAAACTTGCAAAGATTGTTTATCTCTTCAACAGCTTGAACCTTAGTGATTTTGAAAAAAAAATCTGACAATCAGCATGGGAAAAGCAGCCATTTAAAGCTCAAAATTTCCTTTTCTTTTTAGCTCACCTTAGCACAAAGTGCTAAAGGTGAGCTATTGTGATCGCCCTATGTTCGGCGTCCGTCGTCTGTCGTCCGTCGTCCGTCAACAATTTCTTTAAACATCTTCTTCTCCTAAACCACTGGGCCAATCTTGATGAAACTTGGCAGGGATGTTCCTTGGGTGAAGCTCTACCAAAATTGTTCAAAGAATTAAATTCCACCCACAACTCTGGTTGCCATGGCAACAAAAAGGAAAAAAAAGCAAAATCTTTGAAAATCTTCTTCTCTGAAACTAGAAGGCGCAGAGCTTTGATATTTGGTATGTAGCATCTCCTAGTGGACCTCTACCAAGTTTGTTCATTTGATGCCCCTGGGGTCAAAACTGGCCCCGCCCCGGGGGTCACAAGTTTGAGCATAGTAACAAAGAAGGAAAACTTTAAAAATCTTCTTCTCTGAAACTTGAAGGCATAGAGCTTTGATATTTGGCATGTAGCATCTCCTAGTGGACCTCTACCAAGTGTGTTCATATGATGCCCCTGGGGTCAAAACTGGCCCCACCCCGGGGGTCACAATTTCCAACATAGGAACAAAGAAGGAAAACTTTAAAAGTCTTCTTCTGTAAAACTAGAAGACATAGAGTGTTGATATTTGGCGTGAAGCATCTCCTAGTGGACCTCTACCAAGTTTGTTCATATGATGCCCTTGGGGTCAAAACTGGCCCTGCCCCGGGGGTCACAAGTTCGAACATAGGAACAAAGAGGGGAAACTTTAAAAATCATCTTCTCTGAAACTGGAAGGTGTAGAGCTTTGATATTTGGTATGTAGCATTGCCTAGTGGACCTCTACCAAGTTTGTTCATATGATGTCCCTGGGGTCAAAACTGGCCCCATCCCGGGGGTAACAAGTTTGAGCATAGTAACAAAGAAGGAAAACTTTAAAAATCTTCTTCTCTGAAACTTGAAGGCGTAGAGCTTTGATATTTGGCATGTAGCATCTCCTAATGGACCTCTACCAAGTTTGTTCATATGATGTCCCTGGAGTCAAAACTGGCCCCGCCCCGGGGGTCACAATTTCCAACATAGGAACAAAGAAGGAAAACTTTAAAAATCTTCTTCTCTGAAACTAGAAGGCATAGAGCTTTGATATTTGGTATGTAGCATCGCCTAGTAGACCTCTACTAAGTTTGTTCATATGATGTCCTTGGGGTCAAAATTGGCCCAGCCCCGGGGGTCACAAGTTCAAACATAGGAACAAAAAAGGAAAACTTTTAATTTTTTTTTTCTCTTAAATGGGGAGGCATAGAGCTTTGATATTTGGTATGTAGCATCTCCTAGTGGACTTCTACCAAATTTGTTCCAAGGATGCTGCTTGGGTCAAAACTGGCCCAGCCCCTGGGGTCACAAGTTCGAACATAGGAACAAAGAAGGAAAACTTTAAAATTCTTTTTCTCTTAAACGGGAAGGTGTAGAGCTTTGATATTTGGTATGTAGCATTTCCTAGTGGACCTCTACCAAGTTTGTTCATATGATGCCCCTGGGTCAAAACTGGCCCGGGGGTCACAAGTTTGAACATAGGAACAAAGAAGGAAAACTTTAAAATATCTTCTTTAAAACTGGAAGGCATAGAGCTTTAATATTTAGTATGTAGTGATTCTCTTCTAAGTTTGTTTGCCCATCTAAGCGCAACAAGTTCATTGAGTTCAAAATTGGGTCATCTTGGGTCATAAACTAGGTCACTAGGTCAAATTAAAGAAATACCTTGTTGGCACTCTCGAGGCCACATTATTTGCTCAATTGCCTTGAAAATTAGTTAGAAAGTTTGTCTTTATAAAGTCTCACGTAATATTAATTTGGGTCAACTTGGGTCATAAACTAGTTTACTGGGTCAAATTAAAGAAATACCTTGTTTGCACTCTGGAGGCCATATTTATTGCTCAAATGACCTGAAATTTTGCCAGAATGTTTGTCTTGATGAAATACCAGATGAGTTTGGATTTTGGTCACCTGGAACCATAAACTAGGTCACTAGGTCAAAATAAAGAAATACCTTGTGGGCACACTAGAGGCCACATTCTTTGCTTAATTGCCTTGAAAATTGGTCAGAATGTTTGTCTTTGTAAAATCTCACATGAGTCTGAATTTGAGTCAACTGGGGTCATAAACTAGGTCACTTGGTCAAATTAAAGAAATAGCTAGTGGGCACTCTAGAGGCCACATTTATTAGCTCACCTTAGCACAACGTGCTAAAGGTGAGCTATTGTGATCGCCCTATGTCCGGCGTCTTGTCGTCTGTCGTCCGTCAACAATTTCTTTAAACATCTTCTTCTCCTAAACCACTGGGCCAATCTTGATGAAACTTGGCAGGTATGTTCCTTGGGTGAAACTCTACCAAAATTGTGCAAAGAATTAAATTCCACCCACAACTCTGGTTGCCATGGCAACAAAAAGGAAAAAAAAAGCAAAATCTTTGAAAATCTTCTTCTCTGAAATTAGAAGGCGCAGAGCTTTGATATTTGGTATGTAGCATCTCCTAGTGGACCTCTACCAAGTTTGTTCATTTGATGCCCCTGGGGTCAAAACTGGCCCCGCCCCAGGGGTCACAAGTTTGAGCATAGTAACAAGGAAGGAAAACTTTAAAAATCGTCTTCTCTGAAACTTGAAGGCATAGAGCTTTGATATTTGGTATGTAGCATCTCCTAGTGGACCTCTACCAAGTGTGTTCATATGATGCCCCTGGGGTCAAAACTGGCCCTGCCCCAGGGGTCACAATTTCCAACATAGGAACAAAGAAGGAAAACTTTAAAAATCTTCTTCTGTAAAACTAGAAGGCATAGAGCTTTGATATTTGGCATGAAGCCTATCTCCTAGTGGACCTCTACCAAGTTTGTTCAAATGATGCCCTTGGGGTCAAAACTGGCCCTGCCCCAGGGGTCACAAGTTCAAACATAGGAACAAAGAGGGGAAACTTTAAAAATCATCTTCTCTGAAACTGGAAGGCGTAGAGCTTTGATATTTGGTATTTAGCATTGCCTAGTGGACCTCTACCAAGTTTGTTCATATGATGCCCCTGGGGTCAAAACTGGCCCCACCCCGGGGGTCACAAGTTTGAGCATAGTAACAAAGAAGGAAAACTTTAAAAATCTTCTTCTCTGAAACTTGAAGGCGTAGAGCTTTGATATTTGGCATGAAGCATCTCCTAGTGGACCTCTACCAAGTTTGTTCATATGATGCCCCTGGGGTCAAAACTGGCCCCGCCCCGGGGGGTCACAATTTCCAACATAGGAACAAAGAAGGAAAACTTTAAAAATCTTCTTCTGTAAAACTAGAAGGCATAGAGCTTTGATATTTGGTATGTAGCATCGCCTAGTAGACCTCTACTAAGTTTGTTCATATGATATCCTTGGGGTCAAAATTGGCCCAGCCCCGGGGGTCACAAGTTCAAACATAGGAACAAAGAAGGAAAACTTTAATTTTTTTTTTCTCTTAAATGGGAAGGCATAGAGCTTTGATATTTGGTATGTAGCATCTCCTAGTGGACTTCTACCAAGTTTGTTCCAAGGATGCTGCTTGGGTCAAAACTGGCGCAGCCCCTGGGGTCACAAGTTCGAACATAGGAACAAAGAAGGAAAACTTTAAAATTCTTCTTTTCTGAAACCGAAAGGTGTGGCGCTTTGATATTTGGTATGTTGCATCTCAGAGTGGACCTCTACCAAGTTTGTTTATATGATGCCCCTGGGTCAAAACTGGCCCCACCACGGGGGTCACAAGTTCGAAGATAGGAACAAAGAAGGAAAACTTTAAATTTCTTTTTCTCTTAAACGGGAAGGTGTAGAGCTTTGATATTTGGTATGTAGCATTTCCTAGTGGCCCTCTACCAAGTTTGTTCATATGATGCCCCTGGGTCAAAACTGGCCCAGCCCCGGGGGTAACAAGTTCGAACATAGGAACAAAGAAGGAAAACTTTAAAATTCTTCTTTAAAACTGGAAGGTGTAGAGCTTTGATATTTGGTATGTAGTGATTCTCTTCTAAGTTTGTTTGCCCATCTAAGCGCAACAAGTTCATTGAGTTCAAAATTGGCTCATCTTGGGTCATAAACTAGGTCACTAGGTCAAATTAAAGAAATACCTTGTTTGCACTCTCGAGGCCACATTATTTGCTCAATTGCCTTGGAAAATTAGTTAGAAAGTTTGTCTTTATAAAGTCTCACATAAGATTAATTTGGGTCAACTTGGGTCATAAAATAGTTCACTGGGTCAAATTAAAGAAATACCTTGTTTGCACTCTGGAGGCCACATTTATTGCTCAAATGACCTGAAATTTGGCCAGAATGTTTGTCTTGATGAAATACCAGATGAGTTTGGATTTGGGTCACCTGGAACCATAAACTAGGTCACTAGGTCAAAATAAAGAAATACCTTGTGGGCACTCTAGAGGCCACATTCTTTGCTTAATTGCCTTGAAAATTGGTCAGAATGTTTGTCTTTGTACAATCTCACATGAGTCTGAATTTGGGTCAACTGGGGTCATAAACTAGGTCACTTGGTCAAATTAAAGAAATAGCTGGTGGCCACTCTAGAGGCCACATTTATTATTCACATGATTTGAAAATTGGTTAAAATGTTTCTTTTGATATAGTCAAAGACCAGTTCAGATTTGGGTCACCTGGGGTCATAATCTAGGTCACTAGGTCAAATTGAAGAAATATCTTTAGGGCACTCAAGGCCACATTCTTTGCTCAATTTACTTGAAAATTGGTCAGAATGTTTGTCTTCATGAAATATGAGTTTGAAATTGGGTCACCTGCGGTCAAAAACTAGGTCACATGGTCAAATTAAAGAAAAACCTTAAAGGCACGCTACTAAGGTGAGCGACCCAGGGCCATCATGGCCCTCTTGTTATTCATATGATTTGAAAATTGGTTAAAATGTTTCTTTTGATATAGTCAAAGACCAGTTCAAATTTGGGTCACCTGGGGTCATAATCTAGGTCACTAGGTCAAATTAAAGAAATGTCTTTCGGGCACTCGAGGCCACATTTTTTGCTCAATTGACTTGAAAATTGGTTAGAATGTTTGTCTTCATGAAATATGAGTTTGAAATTGGGTCACCTGCGGTCAAAAACTAGGTCACATGGCCAAATTAAAGAAAAACCTTAAAGGCACTCTACTAAGGTGAGCGACCCAGGGCCATCATGGCCCTCTTGTTTGTGTTTTAGTCTACATTTGTCGTTGGATTTTCGTGAAACTTGCACAGTTTGTTTATCTTATAAATAGCTTGAACACTATTGGTTTTAAAAAAAATCTGACTATAAGCTTGGGAAAAGTAGCCATTTAAAGTTCAAAATTTACATTACTTGTTTATGCGGTAAAGTAAGCATTTGTAATTGGATTTTCACGAAACTTGCACAGTTGCTTTGTATCATCAAAAGCTTGAACCCTATTGATTTTGATAAATATTCGACAATCAGTATGGGAAAAGTAGCCATTTAAATTAGAAAATTTATATTTCTTGTTTACGCAATTAAGTCAGCATTTGAGGTTGAATTTTCATGAAACTTGAACAGTTGCTTTATATTACTAATACCTTTTACCTTATTGATTTTGAAAAACATTTGAACATCAGAATGGGAAAAGGAGCCATCTAAAATTGAAAATTTACATTTCTTGTTTACGCAATTAAGTCTACATTTTAGATCCAATTCTTTTGAAATTTCCAAAGATCATTTGTATCATCAAGGGATTGAACTGTATTAAAAATGAAGAAAATCTAGCAATCAGTGTAGGAAAAGCAGCCATTTGAAGACTTAGTATTGTTTACTCAACACAGTCCACTTTATTAGTCACATTTCTTTGAAATGTGCAGGGATTGTGTAATACAATGAGTACTGAAACCCAATCAAATTTGACTGGATTCCAAACAGATGGTTTTGAGAAACTGTACTTCACTTTTTTTTTTTTCATTATTTGTTCAATTCACCATGCCTAGTGCTTTCTTAGTGGGTTCAAGCCCAGTTCCAACAACACCTCCCATTTTTTGGGGGGATGAATTCATAATGTATCTAGAAAAAAAGCAAAATCACTGCCAGTAGAGCGATCCAGGCCCTCAAGGGCCTCTAGTTGTTGAGCCCGCTCATGGTGAGCGAGACACAGTGGTCACAATGTTGCTTCTATGTATGTGCATGCGTGTGTCTTTCCGGATTTGTCTGGACAAGAATTTCTACAATCATGGATGGATTTCAAAAAATTTTGCTCAATTGTTCGTGTTGGCGTGGAGAAGTGCCATTTGAAACACTTGTTCAGGTAGGTTCATGTCAAGGTCACGCTTGAAGGTCAAATGATAAAACTATAATAGAGCATGTTCTACATTTGTAGATGGATTTCAGAATAATTTGACACAATTGTTATCTTTCATAAATAGAAGTGCCATTTGAAATATTTTTTCAGATAGGTCCAAGGTCAAGGTTACACTTGAAGGTTAAATGATAAAACTGTCATACATAGAGCTTGTCTGAGCTACAACTTATACATTTATGAATGGATTTCAAAATAATTTTGCACAATGGTTCTCACTCATGAGTAAAAGTGCCATTTGAAACATTTGTTTAGGAAGGTCCAAGGTCACATTGATTTGAATTACTTGCTTTAGATACACTGGCCACAATTCATTAACTCAGTAGCCAGGTCATTGCAAAGGTATATGATAGAAATTTTTCACTGTCTTTAAAAAGATCCTGGTGATAATTTGAGGGGTCCTTCCTCAAACGGGTAGGAAAACTACATGTACTTTTCAAAACATCAAATAATCAGAAAGACATTGCTGTTTGACTACATGGACTATGTCCATATTGACATTTCATCCATGGACTGGAAGAATGAATCTGTCTGAAATGACTAGAACTATTTGTTGAAATTCATATTTTCATTTGTTTGACAAATGAATGCATATTTGCTCACCACTGGTGGGTGTTTGGCAAGATAAGAAACAGACTTCTATAAATGCCAATGAAAACCAATGAGTTTATGTCCTTTGCAAGTGAAAATCTCATGTTAGTAATTTTTTTTTACATCTTAACTCTACCAAACAATCACGAGTTTTAATGACCCTGAGGAAATAGCCTTTTGAAAACCTTTTGGGAAAAGGTAACCACCATTTTCTCCTTTTCCCACAAGGTTTTCTGCACTTTCAGAGACAATTACCATAATGTCAGCTACATTTGATTTGTCATCTGCAAAAGCTTTCAGTTTCGCCAAGTGCAAAATTTTTTATTGATTGAATTTGTATTTATTTATTGTCGCCACCGGTTGCTTATCCCCTCAGAAGGCTCTTAGTTATGTTACGGGGGATAGTGCAAGATACAGGATGAAACCCATCCTGAATTACGCCTGGTTGTTTAACATGCTTGGTGTATAGCACGTCACACGGGACCTCGATTTAACGTCTCATCCGAAAGACTGTTAGTAATTTTAGATCGAACCCACACCCTCAAGTAACCCAAAACATGACGTTCACAAGTCCTACGCTCTACCACCTGAGCTATACGGGCTGGTTATGTAAAATTTTATCATTTGGTAAAGAGTTTTATGTGTTTGATCTTCAGAATTAACAAAGTAATTATCAGATAAATGCCTGTCATTCAAGTTAGTGATAATTATTACCCATGACAGTCAACACATAAAACCTTTGATGTCAACCTGCTGGAGACTAGATACTGGTTTAATTACAGGTTATTGATCTCAAGTCACACTCAGGAACCAGCATTAAAATTTCTAGCACCCCAGAATGATAGGATTGGTGCCATTCACTTTCACAACTCGTATTTGTCTGTGGCAAATTAAAATTTCTTTTGCAAATGGTGCCAAATTCGAAGCCCAGTGGGAACCCTGAGAGTGTTTGTCTTGATGATGTCTGGGACAAATTTGGAAAAAGGTAACATCAAGTCAAAAAGGAGGACATTACGTCTAATCATAGAAAAATGCAGGGTCAGAATGTTTGTCTTAATATCTTGCATGAAAACTTGGAAGGGTCACATAAATCAAAAAGGAGGTGTGTGAGTGAAGTCCTAGAAAAACATCACACCCTCATCAGATTCCTGGATATAAATTTGATCTATGCAAGAAAACAGCTGCTGGGAGCTTAGTTGATTGGCTCATTTTGGCTGCCTTTCACTAGACTGTGTACATATGAAATTTGTGTTGGCAGTTAAGGTTCACAAGCATCAGGTCTGAAAACAAGTTTCACTAAACTGCATATCTTTACTATTTGAGGAAATATTTCCATAACTTTAGGCCAGCTCATACCTTTGGTAAAAGCAGGGATTGTACATGTGTACATACATTCCCAAAAATTTGCATAAATCTACACAGTTTAGTGAAGGGCAGCCCCAAGCTTGAAGTGCCTAAAGTAAGTTTTTGTGAACATGTGCAGTGTGATGTGCACCATCTGTCCTCCAACATCAATTTTTACCTTGTGTGCACTCAAGAGGCCACATTTTCAGCCCAATAATGGATGAAAACTCGTCACCTCAGGTTAACAAGTAATTGTTTGGTAAATCTTAGAAAGAAACCTTGTGTGTGCTCTAGAGGTTACATTGTCAGCCTGATGTTGATAAATCTTTAGGAGCCTTTACAATATGTAAGAAGTTAAACCAGCCTATGCCAGTGTAGGGAGATATTTTGGCGTTTGTCAGCATGTCCTAAAGTTTGTTAATGCATAGTTCTGTGTACAGTTAACCTTAAGATATTTGAAGTAAGTTTGCATATGGCATTTTTCCTTCAGTAAAGGCACAATTTTTTTCCATCTTTGCCTACAAACAACTAATACATAGGGGGTTTGTTTGATGAACGCGATTGGAATGGCTTGCTTTAGTACAACAAAGGCTCATTATCTGTACAGTGGTGTTCATCCAATCAAATTCTTCAACAAATCTAACATATTGCTAATGAATAAACAGCTTTTCTTCAAGGTTTTTGTAAGAATTGATTCAGAGCACAGGCAGCAAGTACACACATGTTAGATATTCTTAAGGATATTGTTGACATTCCTTTTTAGCTCACCTGAGCTCAAAGTGCTCAAGCTGACCTTTGTGTTCATGCTGTGTCCATTGTATTGTGTCATCAACTTTAAACATTTGTATGCTATAGAGCCTACATTTTCAGTGAGATAGTCATGACAGTAGGTCAGATTTTGTCTCAAATGGTATCTTTGATGACTTTGAAAATGGGTTATGTTGCATCAAAAAGTAGGTCACTGGGTCAAATTTGAAAAAAAAAAAAAAAAAAAGCTTTTGTACATTGTAGAGACAACATTTTTAGTCCAGTACTCATGAAAGTTCGTCAGAATATTTGTCATGGTGATGTCTTGCATGAATTTGAAAATGAGCGACAGCTGTCAAAGTGAAGGTCACTCACACAAATCTTTGAAAAACTTTTGTACATACTATAAGCCTCATTTTTCTGTCCATTTCTCATGAAAGTTGGTGAGGATGATTGTCTTGATATTATCTTGGACAAGTTTGAAAATGGGTTTTGTCAGGTCAAAAAGTGGGTCAATGAAACATATCTTTCAAAAGCCTTGTGTACCCTCTAAAGGCCACATATTCAGTCCAATACTCAAGCAAGTTTGACAGAAGTTTAGTGTTGATGATGAGTTTAATAAAGGGTCATAATACAGTCAGTTTTGTAGTAAACGACAAAGTCATCAAGAAATCTCATGTGAACAAACCTTTTAAACAAATTTCTCGATATTCCTTGGATACATGGCAAGGAATTGGTGAAATAACAAACACTGTAAATATAAGCTTGTGTGAAAGACTCATTGTAATCAAAAACAACTTCTTATTCTATGGTGTTCTCAGCTTGAATTTGTCACTTAAGGACACACTTGATTTGTAATGCCTATTTATAACTGAATCTAAAATAAACTTTGTGTAGTGTAATGGAAATTCCACTTAGGGAGACCACGAAGATAAATGAATGGAATTTTCCATCCTTTTCACACATCTGTAGGCCAGCTGATAATGGACCTGTTGGTCATTATGATATGGTTCTGCATCGTTGATGCTATTGTAAAAGGTTAATTAACAGTTAGACTTGTAAATGTGTTAATCCTGTAATTGACACATGCTGAGATGTCTTCATTAGGATAAATCACAGGTTGTTATCATACTATATACTGTCAATTAAGGATTCAAAATTTTAATGACGGGTGTTGTTGAGTCGGTTAATGAAAGAAATAGTGGTCTTTGGGGCCTCAAATTGGTGGTCGTTGGTCACGTAGTACAAAAGTCGCTGAATACAACATGAAATTAGAGGAAAATAGCTCGGGCGGACTTAAAAACGGACGTTTGGCACAAAAGTCGCTTAAAATATGTGGTCGCATGTACAAGATTGACTCTATCTGGTCAAAGAGTAGATCACAGGGACAAATGTTAAACCTTGTGCACACTCTGGAGGCTACAATTTTAGGCCAGTACTCATGCAATGTGGTCAGAATGATTGTTTTGATGACATCTTGGATGACTCTAAAAATGGGTTATGAGCTTTTTCCACCATGCTGTGCCCTATGAGAGTTGTCTGTTGTTGGCCATGTGGTTGTCAACAATTACCATGTGTGCACTCTTGAGGCCACATCTTCAGTCTGATACTCTTTTTGAAAGTTAGTGTGAATGTTTGTCTTGATAATATCTCGGACAAGCTCAAAACTTGTCACATCAGGTCAAAAAGTAGGTCACTTGGCAATATGTTAGAAAAAACATTACATGCACACAAAAAGGCCACATTTGTCAGTCCAGTACTCATGAAAAGAGGTTAGAGTGTTTGTCTTGATTATATCTTGAACAAGTAGGAAATTTGGTCAGAAAGTAGGTCGCTGGAATGAATCCTGGAAAACCCTTGTTTTCTCTAAAGGCCACATATTCAGACCTATACTAATGAAAGTTGGTCAGAATGTGTGTCCTTATGTATTGAGTGAGTTCCAAAACAGAATATATCCGGTCAAAAAGTAGGTAACTTGGGCAAATCTTAGAGAAACCTTCAGTTCACTGCACAGGCCACATTTTCTGACATACGCTTATGAAAGTTGGTCAAAATGTTTGTCCTCATATATATTCAAATAAAAAGTCATTGTGACAAATCATAGAAAAACCAAGTGTACACCTTAGAGGCTGTATTATCTGTCCAATACTCATGAAAGTTGGCCAGAATATTTGTCTTGATAATATATTCAACTAATTCGAAATTAGGTCATATAGGGTAGAAAATTAGGTCACAGACAAATCTTAGAAAACCCTGGTGTAAATTCTAGAGGCCACATTTCAGTTTGATACTCATGAAATGTGGATAGAATGTTTGTCTTGATAATATCTTGTACAAGTTCAAAATTGGTTCACATCAGGTTTTAAAGAAGGTCCCTCGGTCAAATCTTGGAAAAACCTTGTGTGCACCCCAGAGGCCACATTGTCAGTTGTGATACTCATGAAACTTGATCAGAATGTTTGTGTTGATGATATCTGACAAGTTTGAAATCGAGTTTTGTCGGGTCAAAAAGTAGGTCACTGGGACAAATCCTAGAAAAAACCTTGTGTGAATTATAGAGGCCACGTTTTCAATCCATTACTCATAAAAGTTATTCATAATGTTTGTCTCAATGCTGTTTCGGACAAGTGTGAAATTCAGTCACATCAGGACCCAGTTATAAAGTAGGTAACTTGGTAAAATCTTGGAAAAACCTTTTGTGCACTCCAGAGGCACATTTTCGGTTGATGATACCTCAGACAAGTTTGAAATTGAGTCACATCTTGTCAAACAATAGGGCACAGGGACAGATCTTGGAACAACCTGATGTGAATTTGACACATTTTTTGTCTAATACTCATTAAAACTTGGTCAAAGTGTTGTTTCAGGTGATACATCAAACAGATTTGAAATTGTGATTTGAAATTGTGTTGGGTCAAAAAAGTCGGTCACTTGGACAAAGCTGAGAAAAACCTTTTGTACACTCCAGAAGCTTCATCTTCAGTCTGACACTCACAAAAGTTAGTCATAATGTTTGTCTTGAAATTGGGTTATGTCAGGTGACAGGTCAATTGAACAAATCTTAGATATGCCTTTAATGCACTCTAGAGACTACATTTTCAGCCTGATTCTCATGAAAGTTGAGTAGATTATTTGTCTTGATATCTTGGACAAGTGAAAAATTGTGTCATGCTGGGTCTAAAAGTATATCAGTTGGACAAATTTTAGTAAAATCTTTTGTGCACTGTAGAGGCTATATGTTATGTCTCATAGTCATGAAACTTAGTCAGAATGTCTGTCTTGATAAAATTTCAGATAAGATTGAAATTAGATCACATCAAGTTGATTAGTTCTTAGAAAGAAAAACCTTTGTACGCTCAGAGATCATATTTTCAGTTTGATACTCATGATACAAGGTCAGAATGTTTGTCTTGCTGATGGGGGTCCTGCGTGGCTCAGTGGTAAAGTCTTGGACTTGTGACCTGGAGGTCCCGGGTTTGAGCCCCACCTGACATGCTGGGTCTTTCATGGGAGTGTCCTTGGGCAAGACACTTCAGAGCCTCAGCCTAGTACTGGTGAAACCCAGGAAATACATGAATATGTGAGCAGTTGCCGTAATATGACTGAAACAATGTTGAAAGTGGTGTAAAACACCAATCAATCAATCAATCAATCAATCAATGTCTTAATGATATCTTAGACATGTTCAAAATTTTGGTCATGCTAGGTCAAAAGGTAACTTAATCAGACAAATCTTAAAAAAACCCTATGTGGCCACATTTTCAGTCTGATGCTCATGAAACTTCGAATATTTGTCCTGATTATAACTATGTAGTTTCAAAATTGGTTCACGTCAGGTAAATAAGTAGGTTACTGGGACTAATCTTAGAAAAACCTTATGTGCACTTTGAGGCCACATTTTCAGTATGATAACATGATAATAGGTAAGAATTTTTGTCCAGGTGATATCTCACTTCAAAGTTGGTCACTTTGGGTCAAAACATCGGTGACTGGGACAGATCGTAGAAATACCTTGTGTTTTACTCTAGAGGCCACATTCTCAGTCTTGGACTCATGAAATTTGATCAGAATATATGTCTTGATAATACCTCGAACAACTTTGAACTGGGCCATGTTGGATCAAAAAGTAGGCCATTAACACTTGTGTTTTATATTGTCACAACTTGGATATCTACAACTTTATCAAACCTAGATGACTTCACTCAGGTGAGCGCCTCAGGGCCAATGAATGTCTTGTTCTACCTCAAAATTGAATGCCTAATCGCATAGACAGCTAAATAAGTATGTGTGTAAAATACTTTCACAGAAGAGTTGCAATCAGTTAACGACATCCTTTTTTGTTACGTCTGTTATTTCAGTGGTAACAGAACAGAATTTTAAATGGGACACAATTTGGACAAAAAATTGAAGTCCATTGGACATCAGAGGAGAATACTTTATTTCCTTTATGCTAAAGAACCAGGTCTGGATTGAGAATGACCCATATCTCGAGCGCAGATTGAATATACTTCTTGTAATAAAAGTATCAGAATGAATCATTTTCATACTTTCCCTTATTTTTATCTGAATTTATCTTTTACTCTTTCCAAATTGTTGGAAGCCATAATTAACTATGAAAACTATTAATTGGTGAACACACTGTCAGTCATTGTAATCAATTTCAAACGTTGCAATTGATACATTGCTATCAAACAGTCACTTTTATGACCCATAGATACATACATTTTCAATGCGATCTTACGTAACTTGTCCTTTGACAAGTTAGAAAGAATTTGGATTGCACACGATTTCGTTTTGAGCGTTGCTGTCATTCGATTTTGAGTATTTCAGACGATTAAGAATTCGCTGACGCAGCTGTAATGACATCTTTCATTTACCGAAAGCTACTTAAGAGAAGACAAATTCTTTGTAAGTACTAGAAGTTAATGACCAGTTCAAAGTATCTCGGATGCAGCTTGAAAGATATCTTCCAAAAGACTTCTTTGATAAAGTCCTCTTACATTCAGATATCCAAATTTCATTCAGCGAATGTACTTGATACGTAGAAATACTTGGATTTGAATGCAGTTTTCCTGTAGACTGGAAAATCTTTAACCCTTTACCAAACAACAAAACTTTGGATTAGACCAAACTGAATGCATTTACAGACAACAAATATGACTCAGAAACTGAACTTTCTCTTGGGAAGTGTAGAAAACATTGTGGGACAAGGAGAAGATATTGGTTACCAGCATTTTCCCCTTTACTCTCCATGTTTCTGGATAGTTCCAACTCAGGATTGTGTGGTGAAGAGTTAACTGATTTCGTCATTTTCTTCCAGCTGCATCCGTACTACCTTCTACTATGCCTCTTTTGACATACTTTTTGACTTGCAGAAAACCACATTTGAAAACATTGTAGCAAGTAAAAAAAGCTACTTGGATTATTTTCCTTACTCTGTTCCTAAATGTAATCTTTTAGCTGATCCGAACACTAAGTGCTCAGGTTGAACTTTAGTGATTGTGCATTGTCCATCACTTCTCATCATTTTTATCCTTTTGTACTTTTATTCCAGTGATGATGAACACACTTTCAATCAAATAGCTGCACATGAAACTTGTCAGAATGTCTTAATAATGTCTAGAACAAGTTGCAAGTGCACTGTCTCAGGTGTAGGTCAATTGGCCACATTTCTGTCCATTACAAGAATGACCGGTTTTTAGATCCATTGGCCAAAGACCAGGGAGCTTATATCAATAGCTCATCTTAGCACAAAGTGTTCAAGGTGAGCCTTTGTGATTGTGCTGTGTCTATAGTCTGTCGTGCTTCATCTGTCCTGTTTCGTCTGGCTGTCAACGACTACCTTGTGTGATCCAAAGGCCACATTTTCAGTCCAATAGTTACGAAACTTGGTCAGAATATTTGTTTTGATAATATCTCAGACAAGTTCGAAAACGGGTCATGTTGGGTCAAAAACTAGGTCACAAGGTAATATCTTAGAAAAATCTTGTGTGCACTCTGCAGGCCACATTTTCAGCCCAGTACTCATTAAAGTTGGTCAGAATGTTTGTCTTGATGATATCTTGAACAAATTTAAGGTAGGGTCATCTCAGGTCAAAATATAGGTCACAGGGACAAATCTTAGAAAGACCTTGTGTGCACACAGAGACCACATTTTCAGTCTGATACTATCACACTAGTCCTGAAACTATCACAATAGTTTTATTTGAACTTTTGACTAGATTCATATTAGCCAGTCACCAAATTCCATAATAATTCCTGGTAAACTGGCACCAATTGTTGATACAAAGATCGATAAGAGGCTGCCAGTTCAAATTCCTGGAAGCAGGAAAAAGAAAGACATTTGGATTGTTCTGCATTGTATATCAATATTGATATCCAAAAAGTTATTTTTTTTAATTAAAAATAGGGTGTGGGGTTTTCCATGAAGAACAATTGAATAAAATGGGCGAGTTTTGATTGATGTGTTTTATAGTTTATTACGGCATGTACAGGTACATATTAACTCATCAAGGCAGGCCATGTCTATTGTTTGATTTTACCGGTCAGTCGGTCCTGTAACCTGATATTTATTTTTGGGACTGCTGCCAAATTACCATACATGACCAGGGACCGACTGTATCTCTCAATGTCAATAATACTAAAGGGATATGCACTAATTTTAGACTTAACACTGCTTGTGGAGGGTTGTTTTTTTTCCCCATTTTTAGAAAACTATCTTTACCTATTGACAGCTGGACAAACAATCACCATAGTTATCCACTTGAAAATATGCTATCGACCTTTTGCTATCAAGAGCAAAGCTATCACCCGCCTTTACTCGGGTGAGTGCTCTAGGGCCAATGGCCAGCTTGTTAAGAACTACTGACAAATGAATCACCTCCCTGTATAATAAACTTCTATTTTGGCATGATTTGGCATCCTGATCATTTATGAATCGCTCTTTTTTTCTTTTGCTTCTGTGATTTTCTTATTTTTAAAAGGCAACTGACCTATTATAGTTAAAAAGATGGTATCTCACTTTCATAATTATCCAATGGAGTTACAAAGATTAATGAAAACATGCTCAAAGAGATGTGAAGTGTATTACTCATGAAACTTGGTCAGAATGTTTGATGATATATTGGACAAGTTTGAAATTTGGTCACTTTTGGTAAGAAAGTAGGTCACTGGGCCAGATCTTGAAAAATCTTACTTGCATACTAAAGGCTGCATTTTCAGTCTGATACTCATGTAACTTGGTCAGAATGTTTGTGTTGATGATACATGGTAAAAGTTTAAAGAAAAGGTTAAAGAATTGGTCACTGGGACATACCTTAGAAAAATTGTATGTGCACACAAGAGGCCACATTTTCAGTCTGATACCATGAAAATTGGTCAGAATGTTTTTCTTGATAACTAGTACAAGTTCAAATTCGGGTCATGTTGAGTCAAAAAGCAGGTCACTGGGACCGATCTTAGAAAAACCTCATGTGCACTCTTGAAGGAATATTTTCAGTCTGATACACAATGTTTTTTGTGGATGATATATCAGACATGTTATACCAGACATGTTCAAAATTGGGACATCTTTTGTCAAACATTAGGTCATTGGAACAAATCATAGAAAAACATGTGCTTGCTAGAGGCCTCATTTTCAATCTGCTGCGAACCATTGTCAGAATGATTGTCTTGAAAATGTCTCTGACAGGTTCAAATAGGTCACATTGATCAAAAAGTTGGTTACTAACACTCATGTGTTCAAAATTGGGTCATATGGGGTCATACTAGGGCTGTCACGATATACCTGTATACTGGTATATTGCAATATAATTCGAAGTCAGTACGTACCGTGATACAAACTTCACATACTGGTTTGTTTGTGATATTTTCTAGTTTCGATGTATTTTCGGTTTACTTTGATCTGGTCGTTTCTAAAATGTTGCGGTCATGCAAACGCTTATCACTATTATAATTGTGGTGCGTATGAAAGTAAATTGGCAGCCTGTTGTCTATTGGACCGTTATGGGTACCACTTTAGTATGAAAGCAGACTAAGGCATACTTGATTCATGATTGTCAATATTTTATGGTCGCAATTAATTCAATCCAAACCACTCAATGCCAAGGCGCCAATGTGATGTTTAAAACATCAAAAGTTACAGATTTTTAAAAACAAGAACATGAGAATAAAATTCATTAATACGGTAATTAAATTAATGGAAAATGTGTGCAAATTATACTAAAGTATTTTCTTGTAATCCTACTTGATTGCATTTTCTGAATCGAGTATGACCATATCAACAATGGCTCCCAATGCTAATGCTATAGACGCGACCGAGAACGGTTACGGTAAAATACCGAATAAGAAGGCAAAATCCGATATTTGGAATCACGTCTGTTGAGATAGGTGATTTAATTGATTCACCTTCTCTTGTTTTGGAAGAATTAAACCTGAATTATGAATAACAAAGGTTTTTTAAAAGAAAAAAATATCATGGACGCGATATATTGTGGCTGGTATCGCAATGCGGTTTCTGTGTATTGCAATATATTGTGGTACACTTAAGGCATATCGTGACAGCCCTAGGTCATACGTAGGTCACTGGGTCAAATCTTGTGGGATAGTCACAAAACATAATCAAAATCTTTTTCTTGGTGATTTCCCAGATATGTTTGGTCAAAAATAGGTATCAGTCTTAGAAAGAACATTAAATTTGGTCAGAATGTTTGTATGGATGATATGTCAGACAAGCTCTAAAAAGGGTCATGTCAGATAAAAAAGTAGGTCACAGGGACAATTCTTAATCAAACCCTGTGTGCAGACTAGAGGCCACATTTTTAGTCTGTACCATGAAACTTGGTTGGAATGTCTTGATGGCATCTCAGACAATTTGGAAATCTCTTCATATCAGGTTAAAAGGTACGTCGGAAATCTCTTCATATCAGGTTAAAAGGTACGTCACAGAGTTAAATCTGAGAAAAACTCATAGTGCATTCTTGAGGCCAGATTTTCAGTATGATCCGCTTGAAAATTGGTCAGAATAATTTTCACGGTGATGTCACGGAAAACCTGAATTCTGGAATGAGACCAAAATTTGGTCACATTGGTTTAACTCTACCAAAAGACAAAATTTTAGACTGGTTCAAATTGAATCCTTTTGCAGACTACAGATAAGATCTGCCTCAAAATCTGATATCAGAATGTTTGTCTAGATGATATCTCAGACAAGTTTGAAATTGATCAATCTTAGAAAAACTGTGCACTCTAGAGACAAAACTGCAAGTCAAGGTATTCTTGAAAATTGGTCAGAAAGTTTGTCTTGGCGATATCTTCAGCATGTTCAAAATAGTGTCATGTTGGGTTAAAAAGGAGGTCACTGGAACAAAACTCAGGAAAAACCTTGTGTACTCTCTCGATACCACATTTTCTGTCTAAAACCCATGAAAGTTGGCCAGACTGTTGGTCTTCATAATATCTTGAACAAGTTTGGAACTGGGTCACATTGGATGTAATAGTAGGTCACTAATAATCACGTGTTTACATCATCACAACTAGCTTATCTTCAACTTTATTAATCATCAGTGACTTTACTCAGGTGAGCACTGTGCTGTGAATGGCATTCTTGTTTTTTTCACCCCATTACTAGGATGGATGCTTGAAAATAACCATAAATTCTTGATACTTTGTTGATAAAATTGAACTGAAAACTCGTTTTATCCAATTTTGTTGTAAAAGGGGATTCTTAATCTTTCATACTTTGATGGGTCGAAAACTAGGTCACCAAGTCAAAGGTTAAAAAAAAAAAACCTTGTATGGATTCTGAAAGCCACATTTTCAGTCTGATACTCATGAAACTTGTTCAGAATGTTTTTCTTGATATCTAGTACAAGTTCAAAATTGGGTCTAAAAGAATGTCACAGGGACAAATCTTAGAAAAACTTTGACAGGCCTTAAAATTCTATTGATTCATTATAAAAACCTTTTGTGCACTCTTGAAGCCATATTTTCAGTCTGATACTCATGAGATGGGGCGAGAACATTTGTCTTCATGATATTTTGGACAAGTTTGAAAGTTGGATCATGTTGGGTCAAAAAGTAGGTCACAGGACAAATCTTTAGAAAAACCTTGTGTGTACGCTTGAGGCCATAATTTTAGTCAGATACTCATGAAAATTTAGTGAGCAATCCAGGAATATCATTACCCTCCTGTTTCTCCTGTTATTCACTAGTCTGTTTTGAAAACTTAGTATATTTATTTTCTTTATTTCAGTTCTTTTGTCAATTTGCTCCCTGCTAACTGATCCCAACCCAGATGATCCACTGGTACCAGATATTGCTAGAGTTTTCAAGAATGATAGACATAAGTATGATAAGACAGCAAAAGAGTGGACTGCAAAATATGCTGTGTAAAGAGACTCTTTGGAAAAGCAGTGTTGAATTATTCTACTGTGCTCTTATAGGAATTGTCGTTTCTGTTGTTAAGATAATTCCAATAACTTGGAGAAACTTTAAATGCAAACAACTTGACTTGGGGTTAAGATAATTGATAGTTAAGATAATTGATATAAAATCTTCTCTAGCTCTTATGGCCAACAGCCAAAAGAGCTCATGTCATGTGTTGGTTCCTGTCGTCCATCCACCAGTTAATCTTTTTCTTGTTTATGAGTCCACATTTTTGGTTGGGTTATTGTAAAACTTGCAGAGTTTGTTCAGATCTTCAATAGCTTGAAACCTGTCTATTTGGAAGAATATCAGAAAATCTTTTATGGAAAAGCAGCCATTTTGAGTTGAGAATTTATATTTCTTATGTATGTGGTAAAGTATTCATCTTTAGCTAACCTGAGCACAAAGTGCTCAAGGTGAAGTATTGTGATTGTGTGTGTCCATTGTCTAGGGGTCTACAATTACCTTACATGCACTCTTGAGGCCACATTTTTAGTCCAGTACTCATGAAACTTGGTCAGAGTGTTTGTCTTAGTGATATCTTGTACAGGTTTGAAATTGGGGTTTAAAAGTAGGTCACTTGGCTAAATATTAGGAAAACCTTGTGTCTGAAACTTGGTCAGAGTGTTTGTCTTGATGGTATCGAGGACAAATTTGAAATTGGGTCACATCAAGTCAAAAAGTAGGCCACTGGGACAAATCTAAAAAAACCCTACTTTGTGTGCACTCTAGAGGCCATAATTTATGTTCAATACTCACGAAACATAGAATGTTTGTCATGATGATATCTCTGACAAGTTTGAAATAAGTTCATGTGAGGTTAAAAAATAGGTCACCGGGACAAATCTTGGAGAAACCTTTGCATATTTTCAGTTTGATATTCTTGAAACTTGGTTACAATTTTTGTCTCGAAAATATTTTGGACAGTTTCAGAATAAGATCATGTCAGGTCAAAAAGTAGGTCACAGGGACAAACCATAGCATAGAAAAATGGTGTGTGGACTCTTCATGTCACATCTTAAGTCCAACACTCATTAAAATTGGTCAGAATGTTTGTCCTGATATCTTGGACTAGATCAAAATTGGGTCAGATAGGGTCAGAAGGTAGTTCATTGGACACATCCTAGAGAAAACCATGTGTTCACTCTAGCGGCCACATTTTCAGTCTTAGACTCATGAAATTTGACCAGAATGTTTGTCTTGAAAGTATCTTGAAGAGGTTGAACTGGGTCATGTTTGATCAAAAAGTAGGTCACTAACACTCATCTCTCTTTTATCATCACAACTGAGATGTCTACAACTTTACTAATCCTAGATGACTTTACTCGGGTGAGCACTTTAAGACCAATGGCCCTCTTGTTAATTGATTCATTTTAAACTTGAACAGATTATGTGTATCATCGAGTGCATGAATCCAATTGAAAATGGAGAAAATCCAATCTTTGGTTAGGAAAAGGAGCTGTTGACCCATTACCAGACGACAAAATTTTACCCTTGTCCAAATTGAAAGCATTTGCAGACGACAATTTCAATGTGGCTCAATTGGTGCAACTTTTCTTTGATAGGGTAGAAAACATTGTGGGAAAAGGAGAAAATGCTGGTTACCAGCATTTTCTCCTTTTCCCACAATGTTTTCAAAAGGCTTCTTTCCCTGGGGCGTCAAAAGGCGTCATTGTGCAGTAAAGAGTTAAATGATACATCCTTCTTGATGCAATTAAGTTCACATTATTAATAGCATTTCTTTGAAACTTGCAGGGATTGATTTCCCATTGGGAATGGGAGAGGGGGGGGTCCTACTTCGAGTAAATTTATGAGATTAAGACCACCTAAATAGCTTCTCCTACAGTTTTTGACAGGAAATATAGGGGTGTTTGATAAAGGAAATGATGCTATTGTTGTAAAGTTTATGGATATCCCAGCTTTATATTACCAATAAAAATATTTTCCATGACGAGTTTCTTGTATGGCTTAGCAAGCTCCAAGAGCACCAAAATGGTTCATTTCAAACCACCATTCTACTGCAGTGTGGCATTCAACTGCAAAAATATACCAATAGAACATACACATCTTGCTGCCTATCTTTACTTTCTGCAGGTCAAGCAAGAGAATTTTTGCATGATTTTTGATACTAGTTGACTCTACGCTCAAATCTGAAATTTATCAAATCCATTGATACACTAGTGAGTTCAGAAGTGCAGACAATATTGGTTCAAGTTTAATCCCATTCCTCTCTCACTGCTGAGCATTGCTTTGACAATGGTTATGAGGAAAAGCAGCTGTTTGCTTGGGAAGAATATTGGCTGTCACAACATAACTGAAAATATAATGTTGATAATGGTGTTACATACCATAAAATTAATCAAGTTTAATCCCAAGAAGTGATCAATCAGTGGCAATGAGGAGATGCTAGCAAGTACCAACAACATGAGGTTAATCCTAGTCCTAGAGAATTTCAGCAAGTATAATTACACTCTTTCTATCTGAAGAGTTGGCAAAATGAAACATAAATATTTCCAACACGTAATTTTTTACCAAGCATGCAATTGACAAAAAAACCCCACACGTCATAATAAACCAATCATCGATCGGTATTTCTCCTTCAGAGTGGAAACAGTCTTGATGCCATTTTTCTCAGGCACTCGGAATCATGAACTGTTCCTAAAACAAATCTTAACGTTTAACATTAAAAATGATTTTCGTAATCAACCCCTATTGCCATGATTTAAAGATAATGATCTGAGAGTGATGCCAATTGAAACTATTGAGGAAGAAGACAATTTAAGATTAAAGAAGAAAAATATATTGATATGTGATATTTGGAGACATGTTTTATACTGTCATTTTCCAAAATTTCAATGGTAGCAAAAGATACCTCTTTAATTACATTAATATATACAACCATAATTAAGGCAATTGATTGGATTTTTTCAAGTGTATCTATTTATTGTTTTATAGTTCAATATAATTGTTTTTCAGCTCCACTGGCCAAAGGCCAGAAAGCTTATATCATGGCCCTGTGTCTGTCGTGTGTCTGTCCCTCTGTTTGTCAGTGCATTAACTTTAATTTCAAACATCTGTGAAACTACCCATCCAATTGCAACCAAACTTTACAGAAGTGATCCTATCTTGGTCCTCTTCAGAGTTTCCTCTAAGAATTTGATTTCTGTAAAAACTGTGGTTGCCATGGCAACAAAACTGAAAAATATTGATAATCTTTGAAAAACTTCTTTCCAAAACATAAGGCCTACCAAATTTGGCATGTAGCTTCCTGTAATGGACTTCTTCCAAGTTTCTTCAAATTACAGCTCTGGGGTCAATATTGGCTCAGCCCCAGGAGTCACAGGTTTTACATAGGCTTATACTGAAAAAAAAAATCTTATTCTAAACCATAAAACCTAGGGCTCCCGAATTTAGCATGTAGCTTCATCTAATGGACCTCCTTAAGACTTTTCAAATTACAGTGCTGGAGTAAAAAATTACGGAGGGGGGGTTGGGTGTGTGAAAGAAAAAGAGTGTGGGTGTTTACAAGTTTTACGTTTGCTTAACTTTAAAAGTATTCTTGTTTCTTACCATGAGGCCTAGGGCTACCAAATTTTGCATGTAGTTTTGTCTATTGGGCTTTTGCCAAGATAGTCCAAATTATAGCCCTGGGGTCTTATTTGGCCCCACCCTGACAGGCACAAGTTTTTCATGGGTTTCTGTAGTGAAAAACAGACCTTTTTGTTTGGTATGTGGCTTTATCATGTGGAACTCTACCAGGATTCAAGTAAATGTAGCTACATGGTGAAAAATGGCCCAGCCCTGGGGTCAAAACTTTCACATGGGCTTTTACCGAGGAAACCTTGAAAGTTTTCTTGTTTGAAACCATTTGAAACCGGTTGTACTAATTAGCAATTGGAGCGATACAGGGCTGTATTGTTTAAATCTCCTAAGCACAAAGTGAGCTTTTGTGTTCGATGTATGCAGTGCGGTCGTCACCAATTACCTTGTTTGCACTCACGAGGCTATATTTTCTGTCCAGTACTCATGAAACCTTGTTAGAATATTTGTCTCAATAAAATCTCAGACAAGTTCAACATTGGGTCAAGTCAGGTCGAAAAGTAGGTCATTGGGCCAAATCTTAGAAAAACCTTATGTGCACTCTAGAGACCACATTTTCAGTCTAAAAATCATTAAATATCATTAATAATCTTTGTATAAAAGGTGAATTGACATTTTTGTCAAAAACAAATAATTGTCTACAAAAATGTTAATTATAAGGTCCTCTAGAAAAGTCATCCTTACAAAGTTTTTCCTCTCTGAGCTTGCCTCAGCACTGAGTTCTCAAGATGAGCTTTCGTCCTAGTCCATGATTTGTTTGGGTGTCAACATTTACCTTGTTTGCACATTAGAGGCAAAATTTCTCTCCAATACTCATGAAAGTTGGTCTGAATGTTTTTTGTTTTTTTTGATAATGTTCTATATTGAACAACTTCAAAAATGAGTCTCATCTTGTCAAAAGATAGTTCATTGGGACAAATCTTACAAAAAACTTTAAGGGCACACTAAAGGCCAGGTTTTCAGTTCAGTGTTGAAGAAAGTTGACCAGAGTTTTTGTGATACATTTATCTTAGATCTGTTTGAAGGGGGATTGCGTGTGGTTAAGGGCAGGTCAATGGCACAAATTTAAGAAAACTTTGTGACCACTATAGAGCCACATTTACAAACCAATACTCATGAAAGTTTGAAAGAATGTGCCGTAATATTAAATGGAAGCCACATTTTCGATCCGATACTCATGAAAATTTGTCATAATATTGGACTTGATGATACTCCTTAAAAGGTTGAATATGGATGTCGGATCAAAGAAGAGGTCATCTGTACAAATCTTAGAGAAACACTTTTGTGCCAATTCTCATGGAAGATGGTCAGAATATCAATTATGTCTTGATAAGTTTGAAAATGGGTCACTGTTCAAAAAGTAGTTCATTCAGTCAAACCCTAGAAAAACCTTGTTTACACTCCAGAGGCCACTTTTATAGTCCAGTACTAGAGGCCACTTTTATGGTTCAATACTTAAGTACTTGTCATACAATGTTAAGAATGTTTGTCTTGATGAGTCAGAAAATGGCCCATATCTGTTCAAAAAGTAGGTCACCGGGACAAGTCTTAAAAAACCTTGTGTACACTCTCAAGGCCACTTTTTCATTATATTTCTCATAAATCTTGGCCAGATACGTAAATCTTTATGATAGCTATTAGGTTGGGTCATTCTGGGTCACAAAGGACCTCTCTGGAACAAATCTTTGAAAAGCCTTGTGTACACCCAATAGAGTTTTCAGTCAAATACTGGCGAAAATTAGTTAAAAAGTTTCTTGACATATTATCTGTGACAAGATTGAAAATGAGTTATGACTGGTCAAAAAATAAGTCACTGGGATATATCTTTAAAAAAAAAAACCTTGTGTGCACTGTACAGGCCACATTTTTGCTTTGATCATCAAACTGGGCCAGAATCCTTGACTTAATGATATTTTAAACAATTTTGAAAATGGGTCAGCCAGGTGAAAAAAACTGGGTCACTAAATTGTATAAGAAAAAATCTTTGCATATACTTCATATTATGTTCTTAGAGGTATGCAGGTTCATTTGAGTGATTTGCAGCATCATGGCCAGCACGTTTTTTCTTTTCCACCATAAGTTTGTGACAGATGTAAGTAAATTGCCTGAAATTTCTGAAAAATCTTGGAAAAACCTTTCATAATTTCTAGAGGCCACATTCTTAGAAAGAATGGTGCGTCTAAGTGTCATTGGTCATCTCACTTACATGTTTAAGACATAACTTTTTTCGGGTTGTTGCAATACAGATTTCAAGTATTTTGATGACCATCGATTATGCTTATGGCATAAGCAATTTATAGGGCAGTGGAGCGATACAGGGCTATCATTTCCCTCATGTTGAAATCACAGTAAGTTGTTTACAGTTTTCTAAGTGCTAAAATGACATACAGCACCATTTAGTTGGCTTTTCAAAGTCAGTAGATGGTTTGTTCATGCAAAGTGGAACTAAGTGGGTATTTTATGTACAGGAATTAACCCTCCTCTAAACTATCCCATGTTAACGACCCTGAGGTTGAAGCCTTTTGGAAAAAAATTGGGGATAGGTAGAAGATGTTGTTTGACACCATTTTCTCCTTTTTCCACAATTTTTTCTTCTGTCAGAGGACTTGTTCATTTTCAGACTTCTAGTTTGCAGATGCATTCAGTTAAGTAGAAGAATGAAAAGTTGTCATTTGGAAAAGTTTTAAGTTTGAAAATGACCAGTATATTTGTTTTTAAGCTAAGAGAGCTCACTGTTAACAGTTTGACACATTTTGATATACCTGTAATGAGAAAATAAAGCATATGAATAACATTTTGAAATTCTTGTGTATCTGTTTTAGTTTACCTGAGCAGGGAGTGCTCTCCAGATGGTGCATGATATTTTGTTGAAAGGGTGTTTTGTCGAAATCCATGTATGTTTTACAATACTAATCGTGACATTGCTTTATTTATTTTATGAAAAATTCTGTCTAGGAGGAAGATTTGAGTCACAATTCGTCTGGGTTAGGGTAAGGGTCAGGGCTAGGGATCATTTTCGACAAACATGTTTTTTGACAAAATGTTGTGGATCCCTCTCCAGGGTTGGTTATGGTTCTTGGGCTTATCTTCTTTAAAATTGATCTCATAGGTAGTTTCAGTCTGTTGTACAAGGAGGTCAAAAGAGCAAAAAGTTAGAAAGATTTAAAAATTTGGAGATACTCTCGGAAATTCATTCATTGTCCTCTTGAATGGGGAAAAATTCATCAACATTAAAAAACCTTACTTAGAACCAGAGTCAGATGGAATTAGAATTTTTTGAGGCTTTGCAAAGATTGTTGAAATTCAAAAGTGTTATGTACATATTTTGTCTCCTTAGCTCACCTGAGGTCAAGGTGAGCTTTTGTGATTGTGCTGTGTCAGATGTGTGCCTTGCATCATTTGGGTGTGAACAATTACCTTATGTGGATTCTAGAAGCCACAATTTGTTCCAGTAGTCATTGAAGTTAGTGAGAATGTTTTAAAAATGAGGTATTGCAAGGCCTTTAAGGCAACATTTTTAGTCTGATACTCTTGAAAGTTGGTCAGTATCTTTGTCTTGATGATATCTTGGATGAGTTTGAAACAGGGTCCTGTGGGGTAAAATAAAATAAAACCTCTCCTCAGGACCACCCCGGCAATTTGAGCAACCTGCTATTAAGAATGCTATTTGTGAGAACAGAATATTTCCTACTTATTAATCAATTACCACAAACCCAGAAATATGGGTACCCCACTATTCTGCTATTAAGACCACCATTTTCAGTTCCATTGAGAAATTACCTATAGATTTTAAACCCGTAAAATGACCTCTAATTTTCATGTGTCCATAATTGCAAACTGTAAGCAATGCTTCATGTACGAATATTCGTGGGTCCAATGGAATCGACAATCAATTATCTGTCTTTTGTTTAACTATCAACTACTGGAACATGATTGTTTTTTAGTGATCAGGGTGTTAACTTACATAAAGAAATGACCAATGAATTGATAAGAATTAGTTTGGCTTTTATGTGGTTACCAGGCCTTTATCACACATTGCTGACCCAGGCGAAAAATATGTTGACATCCGGGTAATTATAGTTTGATTTTTGAGGTGGGGTGTGAAGCATCCCATCTCAGATTTACCATGTGGGAAATTGAACTTAAAAAATCTGATTCTGGGGTACTTAACATTGCAAAATCATTACCTGGAAAAATAGTTCTATTAAGAAAGCATTTTATTCACTTTGGCATGAAGGCATGACTAAAATGTTAACAATAGGGGAACTTACACGACTTGGACAATAAATAAGTAAACAAATACACCATTATCATGATACATTTTAAAAAAAGAGTGTTATAAAAAACTACCATGAGGTATTACGTATCAGTTCCACAAAATAGCGTCAGGAAGCGTCAACAAGTGCAATGGAAAGCTTAGAAGTATCATGAGAACTCTTGTGGTAATTTCTTTGAATAGGATTGCTTTATTTGTCTAGATATTGCTTAATAATACTGCTCTGGTTTCATTTTGACATTCTATGGACCCCCCTCCCCTCACACACAAAAAAGAGAAACTTCTTAGTTTGCTGAGATTTATAGGAGAGATACCTTTCAGCTCTTGTCTGCTTGCTTTTACTTAATTATTTCTAGTAGCACTACCTGCTTATTATTTTGCTCAACAGTTAGATTTCAATTTGAGCAGGATTAACCCTTTCCCAAACAAGCCCTGGTTTTCACGTGTCTGCAGGATATGTCTTTTGAAAACACTGTGGGAAAAGGAGAAATTGCTCGTAACGAGCAATTTCTCCTTTTCCCACAGTGTTTTCTACCCTTTTTGATAACTTTCTGCCATTTTCATCAAATTTAAAATTGTCGTCTGCAAACTCTTTCAATTTGGACCAGTCCAAAATTTGTCGTTTGGGAAAGGGTTAAATGCATCCCACCTCAACAGTGCTTTCACTGCTTTGATTACATCCAGTTGTTGTAATTTGAGATGCTTGGATTAATATCAAGAGACTCTTCGAACATTCACCTCAAATCAAAATGGAAAAAATTGAAAAGGAAAACATAAACTGTAAATGTCAGGCTGCTCAATAATTGGTACTTATTCGAAATTCTTTGCTTAAAAATGAAAATCAACACATGGAGTATGAATTCTTGATACCACACAAAAGGCAGATCATGAGGGGGAACATGACATCTTAATTTATGTATATATCTGACAGTAACGGTTTAAATAGGCAGTTATGAATGGACATGCACTTTCATGTGGATCTATTCATAAAATTGAAGAAACATTATTGTCTTTTCAATGAAATTGAAAATTTTCTTCTTGTCATTTTCATGCATGGGCTTAGGCTTCCCTGACTAAAATACATGTACATTACTTCGTATATAATTTAAATCTACATCTATATAAGTCTACACAGAGTCCAGGTTTGATTCAAAATCTAGGTGAGTGAAACCCGCAAATGAGACCACCCTGCCAATAAGACCAATTTTCAAAAGTACCACAGATGGTCTTAATAGAGGTTTTTTAGCTCCACTGGCCGAAGGCCAGCGGGCTTATGTCATGGCCCGGTGTCCGTCGTGCGTCCGTCTGTCCGTCCGTGCGTTAACTTTTATTTCAAACATCTTCTTCTCTGAAACTACCCATCCAATTTTCATGAAACTTCACAGAAATGGTCCTGCCATGGTCCTCTTCAGAATTTCTTGAAAGAATTTGATTCCTTCAAAAACTCTGGTTGCCATGGCAACAAAACTGAAAAATATTGGAAATCTTTAAAAATCTTCTTGTCTGAAACCGTAAGGCATAGGGCTACCAAATTTGGCATGTAGCTTTATGTAGTAGACCTCTACCAAGTTTCTTGAAATTATAGCCCTGGGGTCAAAATTGGCTCTGCCCCAGGGGTCACAAGTTTTACATAGGCTTATATAGAGAAAACTTTAAAAATCTTCCTGTACCTAGCCATAAGGCTTAGAGCTACCAAATTTTGCATGTAGCTATATCTAGTGGGTCTCTACCAAGCAGGCCAAAATTTTAGCCCTGGGGTCAAAATTGGCCCCGCCACAGGGGTCACAAGTTTTACATGGGCTTACATAGTGACAACTTAAGAAATCTTCCTGTTTTGATTTTTTGTTTAAATTAGCCTTGCATCAGGGGTCTTATGTTTTACAGAGGCTTCATATGGACAAAACTTGAAAATCACCTTATTTATAACCATACAGCGTAGACTTGTATTATTTTGACATGTGGCTTTATCTTGTGGACCTCTGCCAGGGTTCAAGTAATTATAGCTTTGGGATCAAAAATGGCTTTGCCCTGCGGATCTTAACTTTCACATGGGCTTTTACAGAGAAAACTTTGTAAATCTTCATTTTGAAACCATTTGGCTCAGAATTGAAATGTTTAGTATTTATGGGTTATATTTATAAGCCAGTGGAGCGATACAGGGCCATCATGGCCCTCTTGTTTCTGTAGTAGGTCACTTGCACATATCTCAGAAAAACCTTGTGTTCTCTTTAGAGGCAATATTTATGCCCCCCTTCGAAGAAGCGGGGGTATATTGCTTTGCACTTGTCGGTCGGTCCGTCGGTCGGTCGGTCTGTAGACCACATTTTTGTCCGGAGCATAACTCAAAAAGTATTTCAGGTATCATCTTGAAACTACGTAGGTGGATAGATCTCATTAAGGAGAAGTGCAGTGCACAAGAATCATAACTCTGCCCATCATATTTATGGAGTTATTGCCCTTTGTTGATTTTCATACTTAATTTTTGTCCGGAGCATAACCCTAAAAGTATTTCAGGTATCATCTTGAAACCTCATAGGTGGATAGATCTCATTAAGGAGAAGTGCAGTGCACAAGTACCATAACTCTGCCCATCATATTTTTGGAGTTATTGCCCTTTTTTGATTTTCATACTTAATTTTTGTCCGGAGCATAACCCAAAAAGTATTTCAGATATCACCTTGAAACCTCATAGGTGGATTAATCTTATTAAGGAGAAGTGCAGTGCACAAGAACCATATCTCTGCCCATCATATTTTTGGAGTTATTGCCCTTTGTTGATTTTCATACTTAATTTTTGTCCGGAGCATAACTCAAAAGGTTTTTCAGATATCATCTTGAAACTTTACATGTGGATAGATCTTATTCAGGAGAAGTGCATTGCACAAGAACCATAACTCTGCCCATTATATTTTTGCAGGCATTGCCCTTTGTTGATTTTCGTTCTTAATTTTTTTCCGGAGCATAACTCAAAAAGTATGGGAGGTAAAATCATGAAACCTTATAAGTTGATAGTTCACATAAATGGGAAGTGCAGTGCCCAGGAATTGTTAATTTATCATTAATAATTTTTGAGTAATTACCCTTTGTTCATTTTTACACTTTGAACTTAACAGTTTATAATCACATGTTATATGTAGAATTGGATGCCATTAGGGGGGCATACATGATTTACAAACATCTCTTGTTTCAATCTGATACTCACAAAAGTAGGTTAGAATGTTTATTTTGATAATATCTCCGATAAGTGTGAAATTGGGTCATGTTGGGTTATAAAGCATGTCAGTGGGACAAATCTTAGAATATCCTTATGTGCACTTTAGGGGCCACATCTTAAGCCAAGCACTCAAAGATACTCAGAATGTTTGTCAAGATTACATCATGGACAAGTTCAAAATTTGTATGTGGTATAAAAATTAAGTCATAGGGATGAATGTTAGAAAAACCTTGTGTGACTTAAGAGACCACAATTTCAGCATGATGTACTGATGAAAGTTGGTCAGAATATTTGTCTTGATGCTCTCTGGTACGAGTTCAAAAGAAAGGTCATGTCATATCAAACAGTAGATCGTAAAGATAAATCTCTGAAAAAAGCCTTCTGTGCACATTTTCAGTCCAATACTTATGAAAGTTGGTGTGAATGTTTTGCCTTTAAGTAATGATATATGGGCCATATTGAAAATGTGTTACATCAGGTCAAAAAGAACATCACTTGGACAAACCTTAGAAAAACCTTTAGTGTACTCTAGGGGCAAATATTTGACCAATACTTTCGAAAAGTTTGTAGAATGTTTTCCTTTAAAAGTTTGAAAATGGTTCACATTTGATGAAAAAATTAGGGGAAAACTCCTTGCAAAAACGTGTGTGCAATCTTGAGGCCACATTTTCTGCCCAATACTCATGAAAACAGGTCAGAATGTTTGTTTTGCTGATAGCTGGGACAAGTGTAATCAAATGACTGATAGTCCTGAGAGTAGCTTGTAGCTTAGTTGTTTGAAAGTTTAAGGGGCATTAAACCAGATTTTGACCCTCCTTTTTTGGCAGGGAGGGGGTTGATTTTTCAGTAAATAAAAATCAAAAGGATGTGACTGCTTACTTTTAGTGGCAAAAAAAAAAATGCAAAAATAAAATGCCTCCAGTGACCTTCAACCATAGCCACTCTACCAACTGCTTAAGATCATGTGACGGGGAGTATTTCAATATGGAAATCTGTTTGATACAGATGAGATTAGATGTAGGTATGGAATCGGCCGAGTTGTGACGAGTGCGTGGAAAGGTGGAATAAAGATAGTTCCCAGACAAGCCTGGACAACAATTCTTTTTTAAGAGGCAACACTTTTGCTCTTAGTCAAACTACATGTACCTATTAATACAATCATTGACAATTATTGTTGGTAATCATTGAAAACTAAGGATATTTATTGATAACACATGTTTTGTGATTGGATCATTTGTACCTTTTATCTGATAGATCTTGTAAACATTGACAGTTTTTTCCCTAAACATAACCCTCATGTTTTCATATCAATGTTACACTGAAGAAAATTAATTGTGCTTTGTTATTCATTGGTATTTGACAACAAAATAATCTGGTTGGCATCCACACTGTCTGTAGACGGCAGTCTTATCCTTTTGACAAACACACACAAAAAAAACCTTTAAAATATAACGATTCGAGCTACTAGAAATAAATGGCATTTCAGAGCAATATATCATCATGTTAATCTATAATCAAAATATGAAATATTGCAAATTAAAGAGTTGTCAGAATCAAGTAAAAATCAAGTAAAAAACAAAAAGTGAAAGAAATAATTATCACAAAAGTACTAGCTAAGGTTCATCAAAATATTATCAAAATCGAGGAGAGTGCAGATACAAGATCAGGCTGTACATTCCATACAGTGTGATCCCGGTTTACCCCGCCCGCAGTTCAAGAGAAATTGCATATGTGCCTTGATATTGTTGTCTGAAATTGTCTGGGAACATTGCAC
This sequence comes from Tridacna gigas, assembly GCA_945859785.2. NCBI lineage: Eukaryota > Metazoa > Mollusca > Bivalvia > Cardiida > Cardiidae > Tridacna > Tridacna gigas. Next base: position 29,971,224 of record OX244030.2, read on the forward strand.
GGATCTGTTGGGGAATTATCTTGTTGGGGAACTGTTTAGTTCCTGCAGCTGTGAAGGTTGTTGCTATAAACAGATACCAGTAATGAATGTCAGCACATCTTGAATAGCATATAAAGAGGTTTTGGCTTGAAAATACTTTGATAAAAGACAGCCTTATCTATTGTGTAATTAATATGTTTTGGGTCAAGTTTTGTTGGTTCAGTCTTCTTAAGAGAGCAAACTCTCACAGTTGAACAATTTAGCCTACAACGCAATTTCCCTCTTGTGACTGAGCACCTATAGCTGCCGTTCGACAATGCCTTTCCCTTCTGTCATTGATTGAATTTAAATCAGAAAAGGGTATGAGGGTTGTAATCAAATTAATGCACTGTAAGCGAGTAATTTGGTCAATGAAAAAAGAATCGTCCTTAGTTTTATCAATAACTGTTGCGGTATATATAGCAGGGCTTCGTAAGCACACATGCCAGACGACATCCAGATATGCAAATTATTCTTGGGTGCATGGAAAAACCAAATTTCACTTCGAACTGTATTCCTCCCTATTTCATCTCTTGATAACCGTATTTTACCTCTTAGGGCCATATTTTGCATCAAATAATGAATTCTTTGCCATGGCGTTTCTCATTTATCTAGTTTATTATGTAAATATAGCTTACATGTAAAAAAACCTTTTCAAAAGGAATTAGAAGAAACCCTAACAAGTTATTGTAAGAAAAAGATATTTTCAAGAAAATTTGCATAAAACTAGGCTATTTATAAATATATTTCATTTCAGGTCAAAAGCTATCACTACGGCAGTAAGATTTGTCATTTTTGGGTGAAATATGGTCATCAACAGGTGAAATTCGGTGAAATTGGTTTGAAGTGAAATTTGGTTTTTTCCATGGACCGATAATTCTCGATGTCAATGTGAAAGTTCAGTGTTCGTGTATCCCTGAGCAGTAAACAATTATTTCAAATATTTACGAATTTGAATACTTGAGCTGTAAGGGACATCTTCGATATATCAGAAAATTTTGAAACTGAAAATTATGTACAATAGAAGCATTGAGGTTAATGCAACATAACAAATGAACTAGATCTACGCAACGTCTCATAAACCGGAAGTCTGGACAAGAAGTAGTACAAGACTGGAGGCATGCTTACGTCACCCCATGAATCAGGATGATAACAATGAGAGCCTGGTTGCTAAGCAACCAGGCGACTCAAAAATGATTCACTTCAGGTAAAAGAGTAGGTCCCTGGCACATATTTTACAAAATCCATGTGTGCACTCTGGACGCAAAATTTTTAGTCCAATACTCATGATAAATGGTTGGGATTTCATCATTGATTCACATTTTCTGTTTGATTCTCATGAAATACTGTTAGAATTTTTGTCTTGGTGATATCTCTGACAAATTCAAAATTAGGTCAAGTTCGTCAAAAAGTAGGTCATGAACACTTATGTCTTTTACATCATTATAACCAGGATCTCTTCAGCTTGACCATCCTAGATGACTTTACTCAGGTGAGTGCTTTAGGGCCAATGGCCCTCTTCTTTAAAAGCATGGGGGCAAATCCCCCACTTACTTCAGATCCAGGATGAAAAAGGAATGTTTCTCTGATTATTTCTTGGGTAAGGTTGTAAATGTGTCGGATTAGGTCATATTACTTGGATATATTTTTGATAAACCTCATGTGCAGAGTCAACATTTTTAGTTCACTATTTGTCGATCCACTGGCCGATGGCCAGCAAGCTTATGTCATGGCCCCATGTCAGTCATGTGTGTGTGTGTGCATGTGTTGTTAACTTTTATTTCAAACATCTTCTCTGAAACTACCCATCCAATTTTGATGAAATTTCACAAAGGTTCTTGCCATAGGCCTTTTCAGAATGTCTACAAGGCATTTGATTCCAGTAAAAACTGTGGTTGCCATGGCAACAAAGTTGAAAAAATTTGAAAAGCTTTGAAAATCTTCTTGTTCAAAACCAAAAAACAATAACTGCAGAGTCTAGAAGGGATTACACTAAATAACAAAAAAAAAAAACACGAAAAAAGTGTTCTAAATTTGTATTTATTCAAAATGAAGCTAATTAGAATTATCGCTGGGTCACTTTAAGCTTCACATCAGCATGACTAGATTGGGAGACAAAAGTATAGTATATCTGTTGATGGTCAGAAAAATAGGTGTTTCAGATGGATTTTCACAAAGTCCTTAGATGATGCACTTATATGACGCTCCCTCTACTTCGAGCTCAAAATTCAAGGGAAAAAAATGTGTCTTACACACAAGTATTTACAGTGGGTTACTGGGACAAATATTAGAAAATCTGTTTATACATTTAGAGGCTGTTATTTTTAGCTCACTTAAGTGCTCATGGTGAGCTTTTGTGCTTGTGCTGTGTCTGTTATGCGTTGTCTGTCCCGAGACTTGCGGTACCTTGTGTGCACTCTAGAGGCCATGTTTTCAGCTAAATCCTCATGAAACTTGGTCAAAATGTTTGTCTTGATATAATCTTGGACAATTTTGAAATTTGGTCATGTTGGGCCAAAAAGTAGGTCACTGGGCCAAATCTTACAAAAACCTTTTGTGCACTCAAAGAGGCCAAATTTTCAGCCTTATACTCATGAAACTTAGAATAATTGTCTGCATGAAATCTCGGACAAGTTAGAAATTTAGTCACGCCGTGTCAAAAAGTAGGTCACTTGGCCAAATTATAGAAAAACCTTACATGCACTCTAGAGGCCACATTTTCAGCCTGATACGTGTTAAACTTGGTGGGAATGTTTGTTTTGATAAAATATTGGACAAGATCGAAATTGGGTCATATCAAGTCAGAAAGTAGGTCAAGAGGCCAAACCTTAGAAAAACCTTGTGTGCATTCTAAAGGCCACATTTTGAGCCTGATATTCATGAAACTTGGTCAGAATGTTGGCTGGATAAAATCTCGGACAAATTTGTAGGTCTGGTCAAAAAGTACAGTTGGTCACTGGGCCAAATCTTAGAAAAATCTTGTGTGCACTCTACAGGCCACATTTTTGGCCTGTTACTCATGAAGCCTGGTCAGAATGTGGTCAATGTATGTCTGGATGAAATCTAGAACAAGTTTGATATTGGATCATGTCGGGTCAGAAAGTAGGTCACTTGCGGAATCTCAGAAAAACCTTTTATGCACTCTAGAGTATTCATTTTCGGCTTGATACTCATGAAACTTGGTCAGAATGTTTGTCAAAATTAAATCTCTGAAAAGTGTGAAATGGGATCTTGTTTGGTCAATAAATAGGTCCCTGGGCCAAATCTTAAAAAAACCTGGTGTGCAGTCTAAAGGCCACATTTTCAGTCTGATTCGCCTAAAAGATTGTCAGAATGTTTGTCTTGATGATATCTCAGAACAGTTTGATAATGAGTCATGTTGTGTCAAAAAGTAGGTCACATGGCCAAATCTTAGAAAAACCTTGTGTGCTTTGTAGAGGGCACATTTTGAGCCAGATTCAAAATTCAAAAATATATTCAAAAATCGGCCAGAAGTAGATCACTTACACTTATGCATTTTACATCATCATGACCAGGATCTTTTCAGCCTTATCAGTCCTAGATGACCTTATTCAGGTGAGTGCTTTAGGGTCAGTGGCCCTCTTGTTTAACAAAACTTATGAAAGTTGGTCAGAATGTTTGTCTATATTTTTTAGATCAGAACTTGAAAATGGGTCAATTTAAGTCAGTAAGTAGGGCAATGGGATGAATCTGAGAAAAGTCTAGTATGCACCCTGTTGACCACATTATCAGTTCATTACTCATGAAAATTGGTCAGAAAATGCTTGTGATGATGATATCTCAATTGAGTTTGATTTTGGGTCATGTCAGATCAAAAAGTAAATCACTTGGACAAATCTTAGAAAACTTTGTGTACACTCATGAGCCCACATTTTCAGTCCAGTTACTGAAGTTGATCCAAATGTTTGTTTTGATAAAATCTCATACAAATTTTGATTTCACTAGGTCAAAAAGTAGGTCTTTGGGACAAATCCTAAGAAGGCCGGGGTGTACACTCTAGAGGCCAAACTATCAGAGATACACTCAATGAAAGTTGGTATTTTGAATCTTGGGTGGCACTGAGAGTTGGTAACTCAGAGTCCAAAAGTATATCACTGGAACAAATTGTAGAAAAATCTTGTGCACACTCTATAGGCCTCAATTCAGACCAAAACTCATGAAAGGTCAGAGTGGTTGTACTTTGTATAATTCTCTAAGTTACATTGGCTCCGGTGAGCGATCCAGAGCTATCATGACCCTTTTGTTGGAAAGGAGGATTGGATTGTCTTCGCAATGGCATGGCAGTGTCCCATGGCAGTGTCCCATACCAGCTGCAAAGTCAAGGTCACAGGTAGGGGTGAAGGATACATGCACATGGTATGTTGTTACCTTGGCAGAAAAGCCATAAAACTGTAGGGGGAGACGCTCTGTTTTTGACGAAAACAAACATATAGTTTACAATAGGGTGGAGCCTGATAGAAGTGCTCAACTATACAATATGGATTAGTTTGCTAATCTAGGGCCATCATTACCCACTTGTGTCTTGTAGTTTAATCTTATTTCTATCCAGTCATGCAAGGTTTTTTTCCCACATGCTTTCAGTTCTGCTCTCAATCTGTTCGTTACTTACTGACCCAAACCCAGATGATCCACTTGTGCCAGAGATAGCACGAACATTTAAAACAGATAAGGCCAAATATGCAGAAATAGCGAGAGAATGGACCAGAAAATATGCCATGTAATTGTAACAAATTCTGCTCCAGAACAGGTATTTGATATTTCAAATATATATTAATTACTGTGCCTTAAGAATTCCACTTAAGCCATACAATGTAATTATAATTTGTATATCGTAGATAAGGACTGAAAAAGGGGTTGTGAAAGTGTTTTGCTGCATAAAGGCTTTATACATTTGATTGATGGGTTAATGACAAAAAAAGAAAAAGGTGACTGGATTATATTTTTAGCTTACATGAGAAAATTATGTTGGATGATCCAGAAGTAATAGGTTTGTTTGTGGAATTTGTTATATAGGACCTAGAATTTCATTAAAATGCAGTGAAACACAAGGCTGAATGTAGACTACCGTTTTACAGAGAAAAAATTAAGATCCTTTATCAATATACTTAATAGAATGTTGCCTCTGTAACATGTATGCAGGTCACACTTGTTATTTCAGTTAAAACCCAAAATGATTGAGTAGATAGTTGTCAAAAATTTGTGCTAATGACATCATCACTCGTCTTACCTTGATGTCTAAAGGCAAAATTTATGCACCATAGAGTTGATTACTACATTACTTCAATCCTCTTGCTTCAAGACATTGACTTTATGCCATACCCTAATTTAAATTTTATACAAATGAATTTGTACTTTTCAAGATCTGATTGACACATTCTGATAAATTCAGAAGACAAGTTGACCAATAGAGCTTGCAAGTTGGCTTTTTTGAAATAGAAGCCAGGAGAGGTCAGCATCAATGTTTTCAAAAATAGTTTATTGGCTTTGAATTTCAACATATTATGGTACATGTAAACAAACAAGTAAGGCATTAAATGATTACTGCTGTAGACACCTCTTATGCATTACATGACAGTCACATGACATTCTTTCTGCATTTCCAAGTGATCTTTGCTTAGATTTATTTGTTTAATGAAAAATTACAATTATTGGAGAGGTCACTTACAATCAATTCTTTTTTGAAATCCTACATATAAAAACAAACTATGTCTATTTCCTATTTCAGTTTTTATACCCCCGCAAACGAAGTTTGTGGGGGGTATACTGGAATCAGCCTGTCAGTCGGTCGGTCGGTCGGTCGGTCATGCGGTCGGTAGGGCGGTCGGTCTGTCTGCAAAATCTTGTCCGGACAACTCCTCCTACAGTTTCAATCCAATTCCCTTGCTACTTGGCAGAAGTGTTCATTAGGAGCTGTAGATGTGCAAGACACACATTTTGTAAAAATTCCATCAAGAATTACTGAGTTATTGCCCCTGATTTGACTTAAAAATGCTTGTCCGGACAACTCCTCCTACAGTTTCTGTCTGATTCACTTTAAACTTGGCAGAAGTGTTCATTAGGAGCTGTAGATGTGCAAGACACACATTTTGTAAAAATTCCATCAAGAATTACTGAGTTATTGCTCCTGATTTGACTTAAAAATGCTTGTCCGGACAACTCCTCATACAGTTTCTGTCTGATTCACTTTAAACTTGGCATAAGTGTTCATCAGGAGTTGTAGATGTGCAAGACGCAACTTTCGTGAAAATTCTATGAAGAATTAATGAGTTATTGCCCCTGATTCACATTTTAAATGTTGTCCGGACAACTCCTCCTACAATTTCAGTCCGATTCGCTTTATACTTGGCAGAAGTGTCCATTTGGAGTTGTAGATGTGCAAGACGCAAATTTTGTGAAAATTCCATCAAGAATTACTGAGTTATTGCCCCTGATTTGACTTAAAAATGCTTATCCGGACAACTCCTCCTACAGTTTCTGTCTGATTCACTTTAAACTTGGCAGAAGTGTTCATTAGGAGCTGTAGATGTGCAAGACACACATTTTGTAAAAATTCCATCAAGAATTACTGAGTTACTGCTCCTGATTTGACTTAAAAATGCTTGTCCGGACAACTCCTCCTACAATTTCAGTCCGATTCGCTTTATACTTGGCAGAAGTGTCCATTTGGAGTTGTAGATGTGCAAGACACACATTTTGTAAAAATTCCATCAAGAATTACTGAGTTATTGCCCCTGATTTGACTTAAAAATGCTTGTCCGGACAACTCCTACAGTTTCTGTCTGATTCACTTTAAGGAGGTCTTTTCTGTCATATGTATAGTTGGCCAACATTATGTGAAAAGGCACCGTTGGACATTTGCAACAAGCGTGGATTCAGACCAGCCGCTGTGTCTCAGACATATTGTCAGATCATGGTCTACACTTTTTTACACTCATTTAGTTTTGTGTCCAATTAAATTGATACTTTGCATAAATATTCACCCGGAGCAGTAGAGGTTCAAGATGCATTTTTCTCATAATGTTTGCCAAATTAATTACCCCTGAATTTACTCAAAACTTCTTGTCCAGAGAACTATTCCTTCAGTTTAAGTCTTATTCACTTGATATTTGTCATGATATTCACCAGGAGCAGTAGGTGTGCAAAGCACAAATTTCATGAGTGTTGGCCTAATGATTACGGAGTTATTGCCCCTAAACTGACATTGCAGAGTTATTGCCCCTGTGACATGAAATATAGGGGCGGGGGTATTTATCACCTTTAGTGATAGTTATTCTAGTTGATTTTGGTTTATTTTAGGGATGGGACAAATACAAATACTGGTATTTGAATATTCGGTTTTTAGTATTAAAATATATTCAAATATTCGATCATAGAATTCTAGAATTGTTTTATGGTCGATCCACTGTCCAAAATTTGACTGTCTGAATACTGGTACACTTTTAGCAACACGTACATCTAACAAAATCAAATATGCGCATCTGATACTTTCACTAGCTAGATCACTAACTTTATAGAGAAAGGGCATCATTGAATGTGAAATCAGTCACATAGCTTGCATGATTTATTTTTTTATGTTGTTAACTTTTCCTTCTACCAGTATGAAAGTAAAGACCAAAATCAAAGTATGCTAAGTATTGCAAGTCTTTTTTCCATGAAAATTTCACTCACCATAAAAATTAAGTACAATAAAAGTCGAAATAAAGCATTCATGTGGAAGAATTACAGGTTTTAGTTCTAGGGTTGATAAACCATTTAATTGCTTTGTGTAAAAATATTTAAATTAATTATTGTACAACAACGACGAAGACGACAACAACAGACCCTAGCCTTATGCATATATCATTGACAAAGTTCGGTCGGCAAATCTAACAGCATAAAGTATGAACGATCAAGACTGGACAATGACAGGTTTAATGGAGGATGATAATCAGAACACCAATTAAAAGTGTTATGTAAATTAATAGGTGTTAAAAACAGCTGGACATGTGTAAACAACACATCGACAGATACACAGCTGAGTGACAGAGCACGGGATCATATCGTTTTTGAAACCGTTCTTTTTTTCCTATTGAAAGTCAATTTATTAAGTATTGTAAGAGAAGGACAAAAAGACTATTTGAATACTTAATTCATATTCGAATACTTGGCCATTTGTAGAATATTCTATTCTAGAGTTGATAAACCATTTAATTGCTTCATGTAAAAAATATTTAAATTAATTATTGTACAACAACGACGAAGACGACAACAACAGACCCTAGCCGTATGCATATATCATTGACAAAGTTCGGTCGGCAAATCTCGATGCCTTAAGTACGAACGATCAAGACTGGACAATGACAGGTTTAATGGAGCATGATAATTAGAAGACCAATTAATGTTGTCATGTAAATTAATAGGTGTAAAAAACAGCTGGACATGTGTAAACAACACATCGACAGATACACAGCTGAGTGACAGAGCACGGGATCATATCGTTTTTGAAACCGTTCTTTTTTTCCTATTGAAAGTCAACTTATTAAGTATTGTAAGAGAAGGACAAAAAGACTATTTGAATACTAAATTCATATTCGAATACTTGGCCATTTGTAGAATATTCTATTCTAGAGTTGATAAACCATTTAATTGCTTCATGTAAAAAATATTTAAATTAATTATTGTACAACAACGACGAAGACGACAACAACAGACCCTAGATGTATGCATATATCATTGACAAAGTTCGGTCAGCAAATCTCGATGCCTTAAGTACGAACGATCAAGACTGGACAATGACAGGTTTAATGGAGCATGATAATTAGAAGACCAATTAATGTTGTCATGTAAATTAATAGGTGTAAAAAACTGCTGGACATGTGTAAAGAACACATCAACAGATACGCAGCTGAGTGACAGAGCACGGGATCATATCGATTTTTTGAAACCATTCTTTTTTTCCTATTGACAGTCAATTTATTAAGCATTGTAAGAGAAGAACAAAAAGACTATTTGGATACTAAATTCATATTTGAATATTTGGCCATTTGTAGAATATTCAAATATTCGACTATTCGGTCCCATCCTTAGTTTATTTATATAACCATGACAAAACAGAACAAGTTCACAAAAAATTTGATTTAGACAGCAATTCCTGAATCAGTCTGCCTTTTAAACTCGCCATGATTGGAGAGGTGCCTCCTATGATTTATTCATTATTTTTTGTTACTGGTCAGGCAGAATTTGCAGGGGCAGAGTCTTAGGGTCGTAAAGAAAAAGAATGACAAAAATAAAGAAAACTGGTTTGGATTGCGATTTGTGTTCTTCTGCCGACCCATGTTACTTCCAGCATGTTTGTAAAGGTAAATGATAAGGACAATACACAAATAATGAGAAGTCTCTGATCTGAATGATTTTAAGTGTATAATCCTAGTAAGCATTTAGTTGTGGTCCTAGTACCAAACTAGAAGATTGCTCAGGGGCAACATGTCGAGTCCACCCTGTTGGAGTTAGTTTAGAACGGCATAAGCTACATTTGGAAAAAAAGTAATCACTCAATGCACATTCTGTCTTATTTCAGATCTTTTTGTTGTCATATTTGCTTGGGGATAGCAGTATTCCATATTTATGGACAAGAAGAAGCATAATTTATGACCTTCAAGTATGATCCTGACCTTGAATCTACTGAAGGGAATAATTCAAACACACACTCCACATTATGTAGAAAATTTGTCAAAAATTTTTATCATTTAAAAACCGTGAACTTGACCTTGGACATACCTGAACAAATTTTTGGAATGGCACATCTGCTCATAAAGGAGAACAATTGAGCAAACTTATTTTATAATCCATCCATATGTGTAGAAGTTGGGCTTGGATAAGATTTAGTTATGATAATTTTATCATTTGATCTTAAAGTGTGACCTTGATCTTGTACCGCTATTGTCAGATATTTCAAATTGCAATCTACTCAGGAAGGTGAATAATTGTGCCAAATTATTTTGAAATCCATCTAAAATGTAGACTTTATGGTTTGGACATGTTCAATTAGTGACAGTTTAATCATTTGATCTTTCAGTGTGACCTTGACTGTGCACCTACCTGAACAACTGATACAAACTGCTTTTCTGCTGGTAAAGGAGAACAATTGTGCCAAATTATCTTTAAATGCATCCATATATATATATATATATGACCTTGAGATGTTTGATTTATGAAAATTTATCATTTGACCCTCAAGGTAGGGTGTACAGGTATAGAGGATATTTGGGGTTTTTTTCACAGAAAAAAAAAACCAAAATAATCTTATTTCATGCTTACAACTCCTTTTTTGTTGGGACTTCTATCAAAATCCAGTACATTTTTATTTTTGGTAATTCACCATTGCATACCCCCAATGCATTACAATATTATGTAAAGCTTGAGAAGTATACCTAAAAATTTTAATGTGCCTAAATTATGTCATATTTCCTTCTTGTTGAGTGGCCCGTGCTGTATACCTAGGTAACTAGTGCGCCGGAACTACTGTTTCTGCCTTCAATTGAAAAGTTAGAAAATATGAAATCAGTATTTTTCAATGGTCGCAACCATGAAATATCAATTCATTGTCCACCATTATTTCTTGATAAACAACAGAAAAGCATGAAATAAATAGAGGATAATTGTTTAGTTCAGTGTATGATCGAAATTTTTTTCACGAAAATGAAAAGGGATGGCTTTATTTTCACAAGTGACTTCACCACTCATGAAAATATAGCCCTTGCTTTTCACGAGATGAAAAATATTTTGATCATACACTGAAACAAACAATTATCCTATTTCTTTTATGCTCTTCACTTTAACGTTGCTTTTCACGTCTAATTTTTGCTCATCATGAAAAAAATGCATTTTGCAACAGAAATAGACCTCTTCAATCTAGTCTGATATGGACTAGCTGTAGCAGTGACATCATGAGTGATGTTGACTACGTCTTAAAACGTGACATTCACCCGCTAGGAATTCATTCATGTTCTATAAATATCAGTGGCATGTCAAAAATTAAAGTTATAACATTCATTGGTGAATTATAACATTCACCAGTGAATTATAAGGATTTAATTTACTGTTAGATTTCTATAAAACCTCAGAAAAAAAACATAAAAGAAAATGATAATTGTGAAAAACAGCAAATCTCTTGTTTAGAGAAACCATTTACAGGTGCTTGAATTCATTATTATACCTTACACAGTGACCTGCCATCATGATATTAACATTATGTGAGAGGACTTCATTTTCTCAACAAATTATGTTGACTTTTTTTACACTAATATCACAAATATAATTTTTCAAATTTTGAAAGATTTTATGTAATTAAATTGGGAGTTAGTATAATTGAAAAGGTCTGCTTCCAGATCAACCCTTGTTTATTGTCGTGGGTTTTTGTGATGGTACAGTGTGTGGAATCAGCTGCCATAATTCATTGGAGTGTTTGTCTATTAATGAATAATGAGAATATCAAAAACCCCCCATCAGCTAAGTCTGGAACATATCTTATCAAATCATCTGTGGTTTTTCCAAAGCACATAGAGAAGCATTTTTGTTCAAATGGTCCTGTGACCAAGATGGCTGTCATTACCATGCTTTAGACAACCTGAAAAAAAAAATCACTTGACCTGGATGTCAGATGCTAATGAAATTTGCCATGGATAATCAGTGTAGGCAAACTACAAAAAGTGGCCAAGAGATGGCCTTTAGTTTATTTCCATTCTTCTTGAGATTTTCCAAAATTTTTACTTCTGTGCAGTCTGGAGTTGAATGCTTGCAAGAGCTTGTCAGGCATCACAAGCCATCTTCGCAAGCCAAGGATACTAAGGTAGTACCCTTGGCCGCTCGCCTCTTTAAAAATCGAAACTCCCGCTGCGCCATTTCATTGGATGCGATCAAAACCCATCGCGTCCAATCAAACCATCCGTAACAAGAAATCTTCCGCGAAACAGAAAACAATAATGGCGGCGCCCGTCAAAAACGAAAGTTGTCGTGTTTGTGACGAAAATTTGCCAAAAATAGTAGATGATCGATGTTTAATGAGTTTTTTTATAGTTCATGATCAATTATGTGAAATATTAGGACGGGTTCCACAGCCAAATGATTGTGAATCATTGTATGTCTGATTAATTTCAGAAAATGTTGATGAATCCGAAAGCGCAGCCGTATTTGATGCATAGCCTAACACATTTTATTATGAGCATTTTGATTGGTCAGAAATAACATCAGCAAAGGTTACGCAACTCGTGATATTCGATAGGTGGCACAGCGGGAGTTTCGATTTTTAAAGAGGCGAGCGGCCAAGGGTACGTAACGAACAAAGTGGAGTTAGTATCCTTGGCTTGCGAAGATGCACAAGAGCAAGAGTTCTCACTTTAGAACAAAGTGCTCAAAGGTGAGCACTTGAGATGGTGACCTTTGTCCATTATCATTTCATTCATCTGTCATCAACTTTTGTCAGCTCACCTGATCATAAAGTGCTCAAGTTGAGCTTTTGTGATTGTGCTGTGTCTGTGGTGTGTATTGTGATCATCAACATTTGCCTTGTGTGCACTCTAGAGGCCACATTTTCAGTCAGATTCTCATGAAACTTTGCCAGAATGTTTGTCTTGGTAATATCTCGGATGAGTTTGAAAATAGGTCACATTGGGTCAAAAACTAGATCACTAGGTCAAATCTTTGAAAAACCATGTGTACTCTGTAGAGGCCACATTTTCTGTCCAATACTCTTGAAAGTTGGTCAGAATGTTTGTCTTTTTGATATCTCAGATGTGTTTGAAAATGAGTCACATCAGATCAAAAACTAGGTCACAAGGTCAAATCTTAGAAAAACCTTGTGCACACTCTAGAAGCCACATTTTTAGTTTGATATTCATTGAACTTTGTCAGAATGTTTATCTTGCTATCTTATATGAGTTTGAAAATGGGTCATGTTAGGCGAAGAACTAGGTCACTAGGTTGAATATTTGAAAAACCTTGTGTACGATCTAGAGGCCAGATTTTCATTCAACTACTCTTGAAAGTTGGTCAGAATGTTTGTCTTGATGATATCAATGACAAGTTTGAAAATTGTTTATACTGAGTCACAAACTAGGTTACTGTGGTCAGTATTTTTGGAGTTACTGCCTTACTTATTTTACAAATTGGATTCTTTTCTGGAGCATAACTAACAAAGTATAAAAAATATGGCCTTCAAAGTTCATTTGCAGATAAATCACATTGAGGACAAGTGCAGTGCACAAGATCCATAACTCTGTGGTCAGTAATTTTTGAGTTAGTGCCCTTTGTTATTTTACAAATTGGATTTTTGTCCGGAGCATAACTTGAAAAGTGTAAGGTATCAATTTCAAACTTCATATGCAGATAAATCTCATTGAGAACAAAGTGCAGACAAGATCCATAACTCTCCTCATTATTTTTGGAGTTACTGCCCTTAGTAATTTTTTTTTTCTGGAGCATAACTTCCAAACTTTGTAAGTAATTGACTCCAAACTTCAAATACAGGTAGATCACATTGAGGACAAAAGCGTTGCAGAAGATTGGTTACTCTGTCTTAAGTATTTTTTGGAGTGATTGCCCTTTGTTGTTTTACATTTTGGGTCCTGAAAGTGGCAGTCATTCACTGACAAGGCGGGGGGAGGGGGGAAACTCAAGATCACAGTTGAAGGTCACGAGTTTGAGCCTTGAATTTCATTGGACGATTGTTAACTATCAAAAGGGGAACCCATACAGCAGGGGCAGGCAACCATTAAAATATTTTTGACACAGTTATGCCCCTTTTTTGGTACCTGCATGCCATGCTCTTGTTTCATGTTCTCTTATCTCCTTTTAGTGTTGTAATTCGTTTTGTCTAACAGCAGCTTGAATCATGAGGTAGACTGGTCCTTGGACATGCAGAAAATTCGCCATTAGCAAGTTCGATCCATGTTAGCCTGTGCAGTCCACGATACTTTTTGCAGATGCATTAACCCCCTTTTCACAGAGCATTTTATTTCTTGCTATTTTTCAGTGTTGCTGTCTGTATGTTCATTACTGTGTGATCCGAATCCAGATGATCCTCTTGTACCAGAAATTGCACGCACATACAAAACAGACCGAAATAGATATACCGAACTGGCTCAGGAATGGACCAAAAAGTATGCCATGTAGACTTCGGAGATTAACAGAACAATTGGAGTTCCTGTCTTGACCCTTTACAAAACACTGAATGAACCCTTTACCAAACAATCTTGACTTTTAAAGACCCAGGGAAAAGAAGCCTTTGAAAAACAGTGGGAAAAGGAGAAAATGCTGGTAACCAGCATTTTCTCCTTTTCCCACAATGTTTTCTGCCCTTTCTCAGACAATCTTCATCATTTGAGATACTTTTAATTTGTCAAAAGCAAAAAGTTCCAATTTGGATGAGTCTAATATTTTGTTGGCTGGTATAGAGTTAGGATTTATAGAGTTAAGATTTTGTAAATGAATACATAAGTAGACAGTCTAGCTAAATGAGGAATTACTCATTATGAGCAATTTCTTATCTTGCCATAATGTTTTCTGAAGGTGCATTCTGAAATGAAACGGTTGTATGCAAGATGTGAAGAGTGTACCCCAAATTTTTAAGCCTTTACCAAACCATAGCAGGTATAAATGACCCAGAGAGAAAAAGCTTTTGAATTCATTTTAGGAACAGGAGAAAAGGCTTATAACCAGAATTTGTTCCTTTTTCTACCGTGTTTTCTAACATTTTGAAGAAAGATCTCGTCATTTGAATCACATTTGATTTGTTGTCTGCAATGTTCTATAATTTTGTGGCTGGGTAAAGAGTTAAGTTCATCAAAAAACTTGTTCAACTTGGAAGCATTTGCAGATGACAAAGTTAGTGTGGCTCAATGATAGGATTTGTTTCTGAAAGATTTTCAAAAGACTTCTTTTTACAGGTCGTTAAAACTTTGGATTGTGTGGTAAAGGGTTAATGGACGTGGAGTTCTGAAAAAGCTCTCTAAATATTGTGACTTTTGGAGAGGAAACTCTGTCATAGAAAATATATTAATATTAAATATTGTATTCTTCCTGGTTGATATATTCAGTTTTTTTTTTTGTACAATTGTTACTTTCTACTGTTTAGAAATTTTAAGCCTTTACCACACATCCTTACTTTCGACAACCCTGAAATATTGTTGGAAAAGGAGAAAATGTTGGTAACCAGCATTTTCTCCTTTTTCCCACAATGTTTTCAACCCTAGCAAAGACGGATATCATTTTAGTGACATTTGATGTCTGCAAATGCTTGGAATTTAGTCCAGGCCAAAAATTTATCATTTGGTAAGGAGTTACGGTAGAAGTTTTTTTGAAGCACATAGCTATTGGGTTGAACCTTCAATGTAAACTTAATTTTTAGATTTACCAAACAGTTTGTAAATTTTCTCAAAGAACAAACAATTGTAGGAAAGGCAAATATCACTTTTTAATAGTCTGGAAAACATTGTTGGAAGAAGGGCATTTGCTTTTTAGATGCAATGACTCCTTTTTCCCTTTCTAAAGCTCCTAGCTGCAGATGCAAAAAAAAGGTCAGTTATGTATATGTAATACAATTTCTTTAATTTCAAAATGGTTAAGGCTTAAATATGAATTGATGTTGCTTTCATAAGAAACTTGTTACCTATTTATAATCATCAGGTTTCTTTATGTTTATCCGTGTCAACAATATTATACATGTGTTTGTGTCAAGGACAGAGAAATAAAGCAAAAAATGGAAAATAATCTAGTGTACCTCAAATTTATAGAAGATGGCAAAATTGCCTCGGTCAACCCTTCAGGCGTCTTTCCCTACTAGAATTGCCTTTGTGGCCAATGCAGATCAAGGTCAGACTGCACAAAATGTGTAGTTTGGTTTTTTAATTGACATTGTCAGCTCTACTAAGACATTGTGAACAAAAGAAAGCTTGAAATTACAAATTTCACTTCGGTTTTTTTTTTTTGTGTGTGCAAGAAAAATATCTATTAGGTTTATTCAGCACTCAAAGGGTTCAAGGCAAGTTAAGTTTTAAGTTACACCTTTACCACACAATCCCTAGTTTTAAGGACCCTGGGGGAAAAAACTTTTGAAAACATGGGAAAAGGAGAAAATAATGGTAACCAGCATTTTCTCCTTTACCCATAGTGTTTTTTACCCTCTCAAAGACAGATTCCATCATTTGAGCCACATTTAATCCATATCCAGCATAACAATTGAAATGAAACTAAAGACCAAGATTTTGCAGTGTCAAAGGTATTTTGTGGGGAAAGATATCTCCTTATCCGACAATGTAGATGCAAGATCAGACTGTATGTTCTGTGCAGTCTGATCTTGATTTATACTGTCTGCAAAAGGTTCTTGAGTCATGCTTAGCTGCCCAAGGGTTAAACTGTGATATGCAAATACTTCAGTTTCGACAAGTCTAGATTTTGCTCACGTGGTAAAGAGTCAACAAAGAGATTTGCCAACTTTTTTTCTTTGTAGTGCTTAGCATAGTAACAATTTGAGTGAGTTTCACAAGTTATTTTTGCAGCCAGTGTAGATCAAGGTCAGACTTCATTGTATTAAAATGTGTAATCTAATCCTGAATCAACACCATCTTGTCAGATGTGTAGGTAGTAAACTCTTTACCAAACAACAAAATTGGAGACTAGTCTATGTCAATAAGCATTTGCAGACAGGATTTTAAATGTTGCTCAAATGATTGGATTGGTCTTTTAACTCTTTACCAAACGACAAAATTTGAGATTTGTCCAAATTGAAAGTATTTGCAGATGACAAAATAAATGTGCCTTAAAAATTGGTATTTGTTTTGGAAAGGTTAGAAAACATTGTGGGAAAAGGAGAAAATGCTGGTTACCAGCATTTTCTCCTTTTCCTACGTTTTCAAAACGTTTCTTCCTCAGGGTCATTAAAAGTCTGGATTGTGTGGTAAAGCGTTAAAGGCTAGAAAACAGGAGAAAATGCTGGGTACCAGCATTTCCATCATTTCTCACGTTTTCTTAACCGTTTACCACACAATCAGGGGTTTTAACGTCCCTGAAGAAGAAACCTTTTGAAAACATTGTGGGGAAAGGAGAAAATGCTGGTGACCAGCATTTTCTCCTTTCGCCACAATGTTTTCTAACCCTCCAAAAACAATTCTCAATTTTTGAGTCACATTTATTTTGTTGTCTGCAAATGCTTTCAATTTGGACAAGTCTAAAATTTTGTCGTTTGGTAAAGAGTTAATTCCCTTTACCACAAGGTCATTGAAATATGGGATTGCTTTATAAAGAGTTTAATAGCAGAAGAGAACTTAACTCTTTACCATATATAGACCATATATATACTGTAGACTTATTCAAATTGAAAGCATTTACAGACAACAATAGAAATCTTATTCAAATGTCTATGATAGGGTAGAAAACATTATGGGAAAAGGAAAAAATGCTGGTGACCAGCATTTTTTCCTTTTTCCTGCAATGTTTTTAAAAGGCTTCTTTCTCAGGATTGTTAAAAGGCAGCTATGTGTGATAAAGGGTTAAGCAACTGGGGTACTTTGGTTTGAGCAGCATTTTGTGAATGGAGGGTTTTAACTCTTCACCAAACAGTCGTGAATTTTAACAGTCTGACTAAGAAGACTTTTGAAACATTGTTGGAAAAGAACAAAATGCTGGTCACCAGTATTTTCTCCTTTTCCCACGATATTTTTTACATTTCAATGGCAAGCCGTACATGAACCACATTTGTCATCTTGAAATGCATTGAATGCAGAAAAGACCTAAATTGTGTTGTTTGGTAAAGAGTTAATACCTTTTTGATTGGCATTATTTCAAGCAAGTAGTCCCCTATTTGTGTATCCATTTTGTCTAAAACCTGTTTGTTAGACGAGATAGAAATGCCCTTTGACATTCATGAAATTCACTGGAAGCAAAATGTTCCGACTCAGGTCAGCATGCACAGAATGCTCAGGCTGACATGGTCAGTACTTTTTGCAGATGCATTAAACCACCCTTTCATCAAGATGACTCATTATCATATGACTCGCAACATGCGAAATGAGACCTTAGAACATTTGTGTAAAGTGTCATCCTGGATTAGCCTGTGCAGGCCGTGCAGGCTAATGCGAGACGGCACTTTACGACTACAAAAGATTTTTTCGTGAAACAGAAAATCACGCAAAAAAGGGAAGTGTTGTCTCGGATTAGTCGCAGACTGCACAGGCTGATCAGGGACGACACACTTTTACGCATATGTCTGTAGGCCCCTTTTCCTGTGTTGCACGCCATTTGTAAGTGATCTTTTTGCTGATGGTGGTTACTTTGCACTCTTCAGAAAAAGAGTGTACTGCAATACTTGTGTATGATGAAGCTGTGCAAAAATTTTATATGGTTTGAAGTTTTAATGTGTACTGCATAGTACATTTATATTATTTGTCTATCTTAACTCTTTGTGTCTTGCAGAGTACTGTTTTTGTCTGGCAGCAGATCAGGGTTTTAAATTATTATGGGAAAAGGATTCAGCTGCTTTTGCCATGATGTTTCTTAAATGCATTTACCCTAAACAAAATTGAAAGCATTCCCAAAAAAAGAAAACGGATTAATCTTTACCAAATGACAAAAAATGTACACTTGTCCAAATTAAAAGCATTTGCAGATGACAACTTAAATGTAACTCAAGTGATGGAATTGGTCGCCGATAGGGTAGAAAACATTGTGGGAAAAGGAGAAAATGCTATTTATCAGCATTTTCTCCTTTTCCAACAGTGTTTTCAAGGGTTGTTAAAACTCAGGACTGTGTAGTAAAGGGTGAATACATTTAACAGGCATTTATGTTGGTTATCTTTATGTGTATGTTTTCCAAGCATGTCCGCTGAACATTTTTTGGAGGGATCAAATTATCTCTGTTCCATGACAAAAATTTAGACTCGTCCAAATTGAAACAGTTGCAGAGAATAAATCAAATGGGCTTGAACAATGAGATTTTGTCTTAGGAAGATTAGAAAACTTGGTGGGAAAAGGACAAAATGATGGTTTTCTGCATTTTCTTTGTTTCTCACTCATTGTTAGACAAAGGTTAAAACATCACCCTTTAGCGTAACAGGAAAAAGAAGCCTTTTTTATTTAGTATTTTGACTTTTCAACACCAAGTCATGAAGTTACATGTGAAACCGACAAATCGTTTGAACCGACTGAACCGTCAGCTTGATGGAAAACCTGTTGACCCATAAAGCCCCAAATGTACCAAACTGACAAATACATTCTAGGAATAAGACACAAGAACAATATCAAGATTGCCTGTCTAGCATGTCTTAGATAAGCAGACAGCGTAGATCAAAGATCAAACAGACAGTGTAGATTGAAGATCTAACTGCACATTATGTGAAGTCAGATCTTATCTACACTGGCCCCAAAGGTAACAATAGTTGTGAACGGCTCTTTAAGGATTAACACTTTCAAAAAAGTCTTCGGTCATAGTAAAGAATAAAATGGAGCACACTGTTGATAGTAGTTTAGATGGCATAGTTACAGCTGCCAATGATGCGTGTGATGGAAAAACTGGGGCAACCAGCACCAACCCTCAAAATACTTTACACCAAATGTACATACAGAATAAATCATGATTGTGTCATATTGTAGTTGGTTTTCTTTTTAGCTATCCTGGCTAAAGGCCAGCAAGCTTATGTCATGGCCCAGTGTCCGTTGTGCATCAGCCTGTCCATTACATAAAGGTCCAGTTAGTCTTTCAATTCTCAATGCATTTGATTTAGTGAAACAAGTCTTAAGTTTAGTTTTAACTTTATTTATTTCCTCACCTTGTTAATTTAATTTCTCGTCTTTTTAATTAGCCGATTTACGACAGCTATCCAAAGATGGCATGCAGCTGCATGTATTAGACCTGTACCAAGATTGTTCCAGTTATAGCCCTGGGGTCAAAATTGGCCCTGCCCCAGGGGTCACAAGTTTTAAATGGCCATATACATGGAAAACTAAAAGAACTTCTGGTTCTTAACCATAAGGTCTAAGTTTGCCAAATTTTGTATGAAGCTTCGTCTAATTCGACCTGTAGCAACATTGTTAACTCTTTACCACACAATCCCGACTTTTAATGACCCTGAGGAAGAAGCCTTTTGAAAACATTGTGGGAAAAGGAGAAAATGCTAGTAACCAGCATTTTCTCCTTTTCCCATAATGTTTTCTACCCTTCCCAAAACAAATTTCAATTTTTCAGTCACATTTATTTTGTTGTCTGCAAATGCTTTCAATTTAGACCAGTCTAAAATTTTGTCGTTTGGTAAAGAGTTAAAACTATACTCTTAAATACTGTATTTTCTGGACAATAGGCTGCACCCTATCCATTTAATAATTGGAAATTTTTAAGGGTGGGGCTTATAAAACGAAGCGGCTTATTTTATTTTTCTAAATGATCCATTGGTGCTGCTTGAAAAACTGAAAATAAATCGAAACCAGTTTGATTCCTCATTTGGGTGCCACTAATGCCTACTTTTAGTTGGTAGATAAATTACCCAGCTTGCAGACTAACGAATGTGTTAAAACTCGTGACCAACCTTGATTTTCACACCTGTTGATCGATGTTGTCAATTAGTACCATTCATGGGTTACCTGTGAATGTAATTTAAGGCGTTTTTTGATGTATACAGTAATAATTATAATACTGTCAACCAATCAAGGTGACAATATGACAATTTTGAAATTCCTTAAAACATTTGACAGGGGATAAATGAATGATAATGTCTCAAGTCTTCTGAGTGATTTGATAACATATAAGTTTATTGAACCAGAAGGTCATAGACCCATGAGGTATATGAAACATAATAAAACAGTATAATACAATATGGCGAACATATTCCAATATCATAAAGGTAACTCAATTATCCTTTTAGGACATAATTCCCCGTCATTCCATCAGCGTCCACCTTGTTGGAAACGAAATAGCAAGACAGATAAATGGATTGATGGGGAATAAAGCGAAAACATCATCTGCAAACAATTGCGTAACCTATTTGTATAATAATTCACTATCGCTCCATCTGCGTTCAGAGATGAAAATAAACAAAGGGACTGACAGAAAATTACCATACTCGAAACATTTTAATTTGACAGCTATAGAATTACTTAATTAACCAATCAAATTGACAGTAGTATATTACATATATACAACATAGTCGAAATACGACAGAAAATAGGGAAACTAACCATTACGAAATAAGATCAGACTGTAAACATAATTAAACTGAAACGTTAAATACCGAAAACAACTACGAAAATGGCGAAAGGAACGGGATGAGATCAGACCGTACACATGTGCAGAGTGATTTGATATTCAGAAAGGGAAATCAACCCAATGGAATGCAAAAAACGGATAATTCTGACGTGTTTATTATAATACATGTATCGGCACATGTATCTTAAGATGGATAAAATTGTACATTAACCAAGCATATCGGCCACGGCCTATGTGCTGGAGCGCCATGTAGGGTATCTTTTTATTTCTAAAATTGTTAAAATGAAAGGGTGCGGTCTATACAGTGCAGCGGCTTATTGTCTGGAAAATACCATGGTGAAAACTTAATTGTAACACATGAAGGCAACATGACTTAAGCTTATATACTGATCAATTGAAATAACTGGTTCCCTTAACCCTTTCCCAAACCATAAATTTTCGACTGGTCCAAATTGAAAGAGTTTGCGGACGACAATTTTAAATTTGATGAAAATGACAAAGTTCTCCAAAAGGGTAGAAAACACTGTGGAAAAAGGAGAAATTGCTCGTTGCGAGCAATTTCTCCTTTTTCCACAGTGTTTTCAAAAGACTTGTACTGCAGACACGTGAAAACCAGGGCTTGTTTGGGAAAGGGTTAACAGATGTGGTTTGGTACCATTTACCTCCCTTGATAATCAGACTGCACTATTAAATGATTGGTGTTGGGTATTTAACTTTACTGATAGAAAATGTTCATTTTTCAGTGAGAGTTCAGTGCGCAGATGAGTTTAATATTTGATACATTTTGTATCCTCCAGTTTTTTGCTCCAGAAAATTTACAATTGATGCCACTGAAAAAAAATATTTTGTTTCTAAACTTATGGAAATCTTGTCAAAGCATTCTTAGTTAGATTTCATTGATACATGTATTTTTTATCAACAATACTTGATTAGACCTGCTTGTATTCATTGGTATCATCCTTGCATTTGAAAAATATATGTCCGAGTGGTGGGGAGGGGCATGTTTGGGCTCTTCTCTTTACGAAAGTTTATTTCCGCACAGACTTCTCATGATTAATGTCTGTCAACACCAATTCAACCCATGATACATTCATTTAAAAAAGCAATGAAGTGATACAAATCCATTATGGCTCTCTCCTTTACACTATACTGTTTTTAGCTTCAATGGCCAAAGGCAGGCAAGATTATGTTGTGGTTGGATCTTTGTTTTGTCTGTGAGTAAACTTTTAATTCCAAACATCTCTGAAAAATCAAGACTGACCAAACTTCACAGTGATCCTGCCATCATCTTCTTCAGAATTTCTTCAAAGAATTCGTTTCCAATTAACCCTTTCCCAAACAAGCCCTGGTTTTCACATGTCTGCAGTACAAGTCTTCTGAAACCACTGTGGGAAAAGGAGAAATTGCTTGTAATGAGCAATTTCTCCTTCTACCACAGTGTTTTCTACCCTTTTTGAGGCCTTTCTGCCATTTTCATCAAATTTAAAATTGTTGTCTGCAAACTCTTTCAATTTGGACCAGTCCAAAATTTGTCATTTGGGAAAGGGTTAAGGATATAGTTTCTATGGCAACAGAGCTAAAAGATGTTGAAAATCTTCAAAAATCTTCTTCCAAAAGCCTCATGTTGGAATTCTCTACAAAGTGGCATAATTAATACTGTTGGTGGATCTATCAAATTTTTTCACGTAATTTTGATCTGGCAAAGAATATGACTGCTGAGGCTTGGCTTGATTTTAAGTCGTAACAGGTTTATACGAGTTACTCCAGCCTCTTGTTCTCTTAAGAACAGACACAATGCTGATGAAAGGAAACTACTTAACAAAAAAAAATGTGTTACCAGTTATCTCCCTTGATTATCAAGTTACGTGATTTATTTTTAGCTCACCTGAGCATAAAGTGCAATCTATAGAGGCCACATTTTCAGCCAGATCCTCATGAAACTTGGTCAGAATGTTATCCTTGATGAAATCTCGGACAAGTTTGCAATTGGGTCACATCGGGTCAAAAAGTAAGTCACTGGGCCAAATCTTGGGAAAACCATTTGTGCACTCTAGAGGCCACATTTTCAGCCCGATACTCATGAAACTTGGTCAGAATGTTTCTCTGGATAAAAACTTGGATAAGTTTGAAATTGGGTCATGTCAGGTCAAAAAGTAGTTCATCGGGTCAAATCTTAGAAAAACCTTGTGTGCACTCTAGAGGCCACATTTTCTGCCTGAAACTCATGAAAGTCGGTCAATGTTTGTTTTGATATTTCAGACAAGTTTGAAATTGGGTCAAGTCAGGACCTTTTTAGCAACGCATAGTGCAGATTAAAGTTGGGGCTCTGGAGTGTCTTGCCTAAGGACACTCCTACGAGAAACCCAGTTCACAAGTCCTACACTTTACCACTGAGCCATGCAGGACCCCTGAATAAGACCTAAGAATATTATTAAGAATGGTTGGCGATTACAGACCCTAGTAATATTTTGTAGTGAATGAGAATTAAGTCTTCTATAATTATTAGATTAAAGACGGCAATCTTTATCAAGACACGTATGCCTGTGCTCTGAATACCCTTAACATGCAAATTCACTCCAAACATAAAGTGTCGCAAAGCAGACAAATACAACCCCCCTCCCCCCCTCACACACACACACCAGCACTTTGTCACTGAAGCCACAGAATAAGAGAACAGAAATGGTTTTCATAGCAAAGTTCACTTGTACCTTTGACCCATTCGACCCCAAAAACAATAGGGCACCTCCTTGGGTCATGAGCAACAACTATAAAGTTTCAGGGTCCTACATCAAACAGCTTTTGAGTACTGAAATGAAAACATGGACAGATGGACAGACAGACATAGTACAACCAGTATACCCCCTCTACTTCCTAGGTGGGGGGATATAATAACCTCAGTGCCAGGAATTCTTGTTTTTGTCTTGACATTCTTGAACGGAGTTGAATAAATTTTCATGTCAGGTTATGTGATGTCACATCTAAGGAAAACAATACACAACATATCTAAAATTTGTATCTTTTATTTACATCTATAACTACAAAGGATATCAACTGGTATTCACAGTATCACATTAAATTGAACCAAACAGTCTTGTTTCAATTCAACTGTGATAATTCATGTAAATACAAAGTAATTAAATGAATGCCTATGGTCATGTTGAGCCAGTTGTGAGTTAAACTGAATTTCACATGCTGTCCTGGGGAACAAAAAAAAAAATAACTAGGTACATCTATTTCATTCCAAAGGTAAATTAATTCAAAGTCATGAAAAAGATGCATACATTGAAGTCTGCAGAAAAAATATGATTCACAATAAGTCAGAAAAGGGCCTTGCAAATTGCCAATCCCTGCAAAAAAAAAAGCTGGAAATGCTGTAGAAATTCTAAGTCTAAATTAACATACTATATTTCAACTGCCAGAATTATGATGGATTTGAAGTAATAAAATGTTGTCTGAAAAGGTATTGGTTTTTAGAAAATGTTTTGGTGGCAGTCTTGGTAACTCAAATAAGCATCATCATTCCTGTCTCACTAGTTTCAAGGAAAGAGAAATCTTGCTGTAACAGTTTGACAACAATACAGTTAATCTGCACTTTTCAATGAAATTCAAATTTTCTAGCTGTTGCCTCTTTTCCACATTGTAAATTGATATTTCTCCTTTCCTGTATAACAATATTTTTTTTAGACAATTTTTTTGTAAACACCAGTAAGCAAAAGTCTATATAGCACAATCCCAAGTTTCAACAACCCTGAGGTCTTTCTAAGTGGAAAAGGACAAAATGCTAGTAAGCAGCTATTTTTCTTTTTCCCACTTCTCTATTTTCAAAAGCAAATTCAATCAATTTATTGACACTTAATCTTTTCTAATTGGACAAGACTAAAATTGTAATTTGGTAAAGACTTAAACAAGTTAAGAAGGCATTCTGCTTTATATTAACTATTTGCCACACATTCCCAAGTTTAACGACCCTCAAGAATAAAATTTTTGAAAACAGCATTTTCTCCTATTCCCACAATGTTTTCTTCTCTTTCAGACACATATTCTATCTTTGAGCCACATTTAATCTGTCATCTGCAAATGCTTTCAATTTGGATCAGTCCAAAATTTTGTCGTGTGGTAGAGTTTAGTGACACTGTAGTTATTAGACACAAAATATTGCATCATAATGCCCTAATGCAGGCCTTTACATCAAAACCAACTCTTTAGCAGATGACAAAATTTCAGATCAGTCCAAATCTGAAGCACTTGCACTTGCAGATGACAAATTTCTTATTGCTCAAATTACTGGATTTGTTTTCAGAAGGATAGAAACCATAGTGGGAAAAGGAAACACTGGCCCTAAAATGCTCACCTGAGTAAAGTCATCTAAGATTGATAAATTAAAAACATCCTGGCTGTGATTATGTAAAACACATGAGTGTTAGTGACCTGCTTTTTTTATCTAACATGAGCAAGTTTTGAACTTGTTCAAGATATTGTATAGACAAACATTCTGATAAAATTTCATGAGTATCAGACTCTGGAGTGCACATAGGGTTTTTCAAAGATTTGACCCAGTGACCTACTTTGTGACCAGAAGTGACCCAATTTCCAACTTCTCTGAATTTCTACTTTTTGATCCAGCAAAACTGAATTTCAAACTTGTCCAGATAATGATCAACACAAACATTCAGACCAACTTTCATGTGTATTGTACTAAAAATGTGTTCCCAAGAGTGTGCACAAGACTTCTAAAAATGTGTTCTCTAGAGTGTGCATAAGACTTGTCCCAGTGACCTACTTTTTGACCAAACATGGCCAAATTTTGAATTTTAGACATTATCAAGAAAAACATTCTGACAAGATTTCACCAAGTATCTGACTGAAAATGTGGCCTCTAGAGCACACACAAGATAATTGTTGATGCCTGACAATGCACAATGGACACAGCACAATCACATACATTAAGCTTGAGAATTTTGTTTCAAAGTGAGCTAAAAAGGAAAAAATATGCTGATCATAAACCAGTAAAAGAACAGAATTTTCTTTTTATGCAAGATTTTTTAACTCTTTAGTTGCATTTAGTTTTGTATGTCTAAAAACCAGCCTGTATCAAATGGGCAAGTCCTCTACTCTTTATGCAGCCCTTTGATATCAAAATTGAGTTTACATTGCTGAAAAAAACAGCAGCCATTAACAAAACATTGTTTAATGGAGATAATGGAAAACATTTATTTACAATATGTGGAAAATAAAAAAAATGATCTCATGAATATAAAACAAAAGCTGTGCCGAATGTAAAAATTAAGGAAAAAGTATTGAAATAACTTTCCAAACAGATAAAGATCCATTTCTGTATCTGGGCTTCTGTATTTGCCACCAATTTTAGATTTAATTCAAACTCATTAACCCTTTACCAAATGACAAAATTTTAGACTTATCCAAATTCAAAGCATTTGCAGACCACAAAATAAATGTGGCTTAAAAATTGAAATTTGTTCTTAAAAGGGTAGAAAACATTGTCAGAAAAGGAGAAAATGCTGGTTACCAGCATTTTCTCCTTTTCCCACAATGTTTTTAAAAGGCTTTTTCTGCAGGGTTGTTAAAATCCGGGACTGTGTGGTAAAGGGTTAATTCAAGATTGGTCATGTGGTTAGCTGACATGTTCTGCACTTGAAGCACTTGACAATGAAATGGCTTATTTTGGAATCTAAAATAAGAATATTTAAAACTATTGGTGGACACTGAACCCTTCACATATAAAACAAGCTGACAGCTGACTTTTCTCCACAACAACAATCTGAGAGCCAGATAAGTGGCAGGTGGGAATATTTTCCTTCTACAAACATCATTTATGATCAGGCACCCATGTTGTCGGTATCAATTTGTCTTAAACATGGGATGTAGTGAAAAATGGGAACTCTATTTCCTAGTGAATTCCAAATTATCTCACTTTATCTTATTCAAACATAATTACTACTTTGGCTTCAACTCTTGTAACTAATTAACTTCTGCAGAGATATTTTTACCTTTCTACAGATCATGAAAACATGGCAAAGTAGGAATTTGTCAAAGATGAGCAATTTCTCCTCTTGCTACTGTTTCATGTGCTCTTATTAATTTAACATTGATTCATATTGGATATCCACATTCGGATATCACGCTCTAGAGCCATCAAATGAAAATATGTTGTGGGAGATCAAATAAGCTTGAAGTGCTTTCATGCTACTGGATGATCTCTGCTCATGAAGATTGGTATTCTATCTAATCTGATCAGGTTACTTGACAGAGGAACATGCACGTTGCAGCATCTACAATCAAAAAGTTACACACACAGAAGCCATGGAATCAGTTCTTTTGAATATACTTCTGCAGGTGCTCAGCTTTGAAGAAAGGGGTGGGACCTTGTCTGACAGATCATTTAGCTCTGGTGACGTGAATATTTAATGTTCATGTGATTATATCCTCTAAAAAATTGACATGGAAGTTCAGTGATGTTCCTGAGACAAAACTGAAACATCATCCTTACTTTTCAATCTTGATTGGTCATACACTTGTATGCGATTTAAAAGCAAACAAAATAGTATTATGCATGTCTAGATAAAATTGATGTATTTTCCCACAAAGCTGTCACTGTACAGTAGACTGGTATGAAATTTAAAAGGATAAAATAAACTACAAGAATGACTTTCAAAACCATAAGTTTCCTTCCTCCTTAGACAATAAAGTAACTTAAAACCAATCCTGCCTACACAACTTGTTTACATTTATCAAGCAGACTATTTATCTGCCAACATACCCCTAAAACAATATCAGCCTGTGTCAATCAATGTTCCACTTCAAAAATAACTAAGATATGGATATTTAATGCTTGTCTAAACCAGTACTGCATCTCCACCAAACTTTGGCAGTAAATGCACTGCCACTCTGTTAAATTCCAATATTCTTCAATCTGTTTCCATCTGAAATAGATATTAAATTCATGATAATTGAAACTGAAAACAAAAGGGCCATGATGGTCCTGAGTTTCTAACCCGAGCCTTTTTGATCTACCATGACTCATTTCAAACTCTTCCAAGATATCATTAAGACAAACATTCATGAAAATTGGACTAAAAATGACAAGCATTCATGAAAATTGGACTGAAAATGTAACATCTAGAGTGTACACAAGGTCTTTCTAAGATTTGTCCAAGTGACCTACTTTTTGACCTGACATGAATCATTTTCAAAAATACTTGAGATCTGATCAAGAAAAAGATTCTGTCAATGAGGCCTCCAGATTGAAAGATATTTTAAGATTTGTGCCAAAGTTCTAGTTTTTGACCCTATACGACCTAATTTCAAACTTGTATTAAATATCATCAAGACAAATATTATCACTAATTTCAAGTATTGGACTGAAAGTATAGCCTGTATGGGGTACATGAGGTTTTTCTAAGATTTGTCCCAGTGACCTAATTTTTGACCTGATGTTTTGAATTCTCAAACTTATCCGAGATATCACCAAGACAGACATTCTGACCACTAGCAGTATTGGATTAAAAATTTGAACACTTGAGTGTGCTCAAGGTTTTTCTTGGCTATGTCCTGGTCAACAACTTTTTTGACCTCACATAACCCACTTTCCAGCTTGTCCGAGATTTCATGAAGACAAACCTCACCATTTTTCACGAGTATTGGTCAGTAAATGTGGTGATAAGGGTGTACACAAGGTATATCTAGGATTTGTCCCAGTTACCTACTTTTTACTTGAAACAACCCATTTTCACATTGATCCAAGATATCTAAACATTCTGACAAATGTTAAAGAGTATTGGACTGAAAATTTGGTGTCCAGAGCATACACAAGGTTTTTTTTAAGATTTTACCCAGTGACCTAGTTTTTAAACTGATTTGACCTATTTTCAAAATTGTCTGAGATGTTATGTAGACAAATATTCAGAACAATTTTGGGCTGAAAATATAGGCTCTAGGGTGCAAACAGGGTTCTGGTAAAATCTGTCCCCGACCTAGCCTGGGTCCAGGCGGTAATAATTTCTCAATAACTCTGTATCACGCTCTACTAATCCTGCTACTGGTCTTTGGTAACTACCTGTTTATCGCTCCCCTTATCATTACAGCCTGGGGGCATGCTAGGGTCTCCCAGTGGTTATAAACTGCGACAATAATCTAGTTATAGAATTGTTTATTGCGTGACATCACAATATTGGTAACGATTGATTCATGCTTTTTTAGACCTACTCAAGTACAACAGGGGTGGTTTCATATATCAGTGACTTTTCCAAACCGGAGTGCCATAAAAAATTCATTGCGAACTTCAACAATGCTTATTGCTGTTAAAATATTCTCCAAAATCATTGTGAACAAACTGTTTCAAATTTTGTTGTCAATATTTTCAAAAATGGTGCGCACACAAGATGTGATCAATCCAAAGCATTTGGAATTTCAATACCTATTTTTAGTCATTTATGTTCGAAAGCCATTGCAGTGACATCTGTTTTACCTCGCTGGGGTAAAGCAGGTGTCACTGATCAGTTTTCCAATGTCCCCAGGCCGTAATTTTTGACAGAGTAACGTCCAAATGACAGAAAAGGAAATAATGAACGGACTGGAACCCAGGCTACCCTGACCTGACATGACCAATTTTCAAACACGTTTGAGATGTGATCAAGACTAACATTCTGACTGACTTTCATGGGCAATGGACTGAAAAGGGGTCTCTAGATTTTAAACAAGGTTTTTCTCAGATTTGTCCAGGAGTCCCTACTTTTTTACCTTGTCCCATTTTCATACTCGACAGAGATATGAAGACAGGAATTCTTACCATATTTCAAGAGGATTGGACTGAAAATGTAGCCTCTAGAATGTACAAAAGGTTGTCTAAGATCTGACCAAGTAAACTAGTTTTTGACCAGACTTGACCCATTTTTGAATTTGTCCAAGATACCAAGACAAACATTCTGAAAAAAGTTTCACATGTATTGGACTGAAAAAGTGGCCTCTAGAACAATCACATGGTTTTTTTTATTTAAGATTTGACCCACTGACATACTTGAGCAACTTTTGCTCAGGTGAGCTAAACAAAAAGTCACTGCAAGCAGGTGCTCGGCTGCAGTTGCTTTTACAGATGGTGAAAATGCTATGTAGAAAAAAGTGCATGATTGTGCAAAATCTTTGACCCTGGTATGCGTTCCCCTTTTGATAATAAACAACTTTCCAAGTTTTAAGTGCAGTGAGAAAAAAACAAGGCGTCATACTAAACAGATCTCATTGAGCCTTGAAAAAATGATTTTTAAAAGTACACATTACTCTGTTGTGTTGCTTCATACTTCTTTGCCACAACATTTAATAATCCTTTACCACACGGTGCCAAATTTTAATGACCCTGAGGAAGAAGTCTTTTGAAAACATTGTGGGAAAAGGAGAATATGCTGGTATTCAGCATTTTCTCCTTTCCTTACAATGTTTTCTACCCTATCAAAGAAATCACATCATTTGAACACAACTGAAATAATCATCTGCAAATTTCTTTCAATTTGGGCGTGCCTAAAATTTTGTCATCAACATTACATACACCTTACATACAGCCCATCAACACAATCAGCACTGCAAATACAACGGTACTGCCAAAGTCCTTACACTAGATCAGCAGTCAGCAATGTAATTGTTTGCACCACTAAATTTTTTGAAAGTGTTTGAGACAGGGATGATGCCTGTATGTGTTTGGACGGAAAGTAAGGCTTCATCTGGTCATTATAGTATCAATACAGTTAACTACATAACCCCTTCTCAAACGATTTCTTGTTCATAAAACCCAGAGGAAGAAGGCTTTTCAAATTGTTGAGGCAAAATGAAAACAAGAGGGCCATGATGGCCCTGGACCCTCACCTGAGTCAATAGGTGAAATTCACTCAACGTGCATAATTCAATTTCTGACCAATTGTCAGGTCAACTGAGCTTAAAATTTGGCCTCTAGAGCGTCCACAAGGAATTTCCGTAAGTTGACCTAGTGACCTAATTTATCACCCCACGTGACCCAATTTAGAACTCATCAAAAAATTTATCAAGACAAACATTCTGAACAGTTTTCAAGTTAATTGAGCAATAAATGTGGCCTCTAGAGTGCCCACAAAGTGTTTCTTAAATTTGACCCAGTAACCTAGTTTATGACCCCAGCTGACCCAATTTCAAACTCACCCAATATTTCATCAAGACAAACATTCTGTCCAACTTTCAAGTCAATTGAGCAAGAAATGTGACCTCTAGAGTGCCCTAAAGGTATTTCTTTAATTAGACCTAGTGACCTAGATTATGAGCCCAGGTGACCCAATTTTAAAGTCATCCTAGATTTCATCAAGACAAACATTTTGACAAATTTTCAAATCAATTGAACAATAAATGTGGCCTCTAGAGTGCACACAAGGTATTTCTTTAATTTGACCTAGTGACCTAATTTAAGACCCCAAATGACCCAAATTTGGACTCATGTCAGATTTTATCAAGACAAACATTCTGACCAATTTTCAAGTCAATTGAGCCAAAAATGTGGCCTCTAGAGTGCCCACAAGGTATTACTTTAATCTGAACTAGTGACCTAGTTTATGATCCCAGGTGACCCAAATCCAAACTCATCTAAGATTTTATCAAGACAAACATTCTGACCAAATTTCAGGTCATTTGAGCAATGAATGTGGCCTCTAGAGTGCCCACAAGGTATTTCTTTAATTTGACCTAGTGACCTAGTTTATGACCCCAGGTGGCCCAATTTCAAACTGACTGAACATGTTGTGCTCAGGTGAGCTAAAAAACTTAGAACAGGTTCACTACATACCAAATAACAAAGCTCTATGCCTTCAAGGTTTAGAAAAGAAGAATTTTAAAGTTTTCCTTCTTTGTTCCTATGTTAGAACTTGTGACCCCGGGGCGGGGCCAGTTTTGACCCAAGGGGGATCATATAAACATACTTGGTAGAGGTCCACTAGGAGATGCTAGATGCCAAATATCAAAGCTCCAAGCCTTCCAGTTTCAGAGAAGAAGAATTTTAAAGTTTTCCTTCTTTGTTCCTATGTTCGAAAGTTGTGATCCCCCGGGCGGGGCCAGTTTTGACCTCAGGGGCATCGTATGAACAAAGTAGGTAGAGGTCCACTTGGAGATGTTACATACCAAATATCAAAGCTCTACGCCTTCCAGTTTCAGAGAAGAAGAATTTTAAAGTTTTCCTTCTTTGTTCCTATGTTTGACACTTGTGACCCCCGGGGCAGGGCCAGTTTTGACCCCAGGGGCATCATATGAACCAACTTGGTAGAGGCCCACTAGGAGATGCTAGATGCCAAATATCAAAGCTCCACGCCTACCAGTTTCAGAGAAGAAGAATTTAAAAGTTTTCCTTCTTTGTTCCTATGTTCGAACTTGTGACCCCCGGGGCGGGGCTAGTTTTGACTCCAGGGGCATCATATGAACAAAATTGGTAGAGGTCCACTAGGAGATGCTAGATGCCAAATATCAAAGCTCCACGACTTCCAGTTTCAGAGAAGAAGAATTTTAAAGTTTTCCTTCTTTGTTCCTATGTTTGAACTTGTGACCCCAGGGGCAGGGCTAGTTTTGACCTCAGGGGCATCATATGAACAAACTTGGTAGAGGTCCACTAGGAGATGCTACATACCAAATATCAAAGCTCTACGCCTTCTAGAATCAGAGAAGAAGATTTTTAAAGTTTTCCTTCTTTGTTCCTATGTTAAAAAATTGTGACCCCCGGGGCAGGGCCAGTTTTGACCCCAGGGGCATCATATGAACAAACTTGGTGGAGGTCCACTAGGAGATGCTACATGCCAAATATCAAAGCTCCAAGCCTTCCAATTTCAGAGAAGAAGAATTTTAAAGTTTTCCTTCTTTTTTCCTATGTTCGAACTTGTGACCCCTGGTGCGGGGCCAGTTTTGACCCCAGGGGCATCATATGAACAAACTTGGTAGAGGTCCACTAGGAGATGCTACATACCAAATATCAAAGCTCTACGCCTTCTAGAATCAGAGAAGAAGATTTTCAAAGATTTTCCTATTTTCTGCCTTTCTGTTGCCATGGCAACCAGAGTTTTGGGTGGAATTCAATCTCTTGAACAACTTTGGTAGAGCTTCACCCAAGTAACATACCTGCCAAGTTTCATCAAGATTGGTCCAGCGGTTTAGGAGGAGAAGATGTTTAAAGGAATTGTGGACAGATGGACGCCGGACAACAACCCATCACAATACCTCACCTTAGCACTTTGTGCTCAGGTGAGCTAAAAAGCTGAGAATGTTTTCGACTCTTTCAAAGACAAAGACCATTATTCCAGCCATAGAGCCATACTGAACTACTACTCTGCAATTTGTTCATTTTCTTTGGCCAAGTATGAAATTCTTTCATGTATTAAAAATTTAAGCTTCAGTATGTAAGCTGTTGCCCTGATATGATTTAAATACATGTACTCCTGAAAGTCACATAAAAACACAATAAAAAAGAAAGCACACTTGAAAATGGCCAAATTACTAGTACCCAGAACTTTGTCTATATTTTCTGGTCTGAAACTTGGTACAATAACACATCAGATTTTTTTTTTTTTATTTAACCCTTTCCAGCATAATACCAAATTTTGACAATTCTGAGAAAGAAGGCTTTCGAAAACAATGTGGGAAAGGAGAAAATGCTGGTAACCAGTATTTTCTCCTTTTCCCCACAATGTTTTCTACCCTACGAAAGACAAATTTTAGGTTTTGAGTAACATTTAATTTGTCATCTGCA
Organism: Tridacna gigas; assembly: GCA_945859785.2. NCBI lineage: Eukaryota > Metazoa > Mollusca > Bivalvia > Cardiida > Cardiidae > Tridacna > Tridacna gigas. Next base: position 30,005,246 of record OX244030.2, read on the forward strand.
AATGCTTTCCAACTGAAAAAGACCAAAGTTTTGTCGTCTTGTAAAGAGTTAAATAAAAGATTACAACATTATGAATATAAATCACAGCCAAAAACATGTGCCCCTATTTGATGAAATACCTTTGCATTGTAAGCATCAAGCTGAGCATCTAATTCCTCTGCTGTTAGTGATTTTTTTTCTCTATTAGCTCCTCCTCCACCTCTACCACCTCTACCCCGTCCACGACCACCACGCCCTCTACCTCCACTAAACCTACAAAAAAAAAAATGAACCATGCTCTGTGCAAAGGGGGTTTGCACTTGCAAAATGTATCAACCCAGGTCAGCCTGTGCAGTAGAGACGACAAAATTTCAGTCTGGTCCAAATTGAAAGCATTTGCAGACGACAAAATTAAAGGTTGTCCAAGTGATGAAATGCGACCTAGATAGTGTAGAAAACACTGTCGGAAAAGGAGAAAATGCTAGTTAACAGCATTTTCTCCTTTTCCAACAATGTTTTCAAAGTTTCCTCTTTCAGGGTCGTTAAAATTGCGGTTGTGTGGTAAAGGGTTTACTCTATCCCTGCAAAAGAATATCAAATTCCTCCATTTCTACTTTTAGCAGTCAAAATACATAAAGTTCTACCTGTACTATTCACTCATGTGTCTAAACAAGACGGCCATTGGCCCTAAAGCGCTCACCTGAGTAAAGTCATCTGCAGTTGATAAAGCTAAAGAGAGCCTGGTTTTAATAATGTAAAACACATTAGTGTGAGTGACCTAATTTTTTAACCAATGTGACCCAATTTCAAACCTGTCCATGATATCATTGAGACAAATATTCTGACCAAGTTTCATGAGTATCAGGCTGAAATGTGGCAACAAGGTTTTTTCTATGATTTGGTCAACTAAACTACTTTGAGACCAGATGTGACCTACTTTGGAACTCGTCTTGATAATATTTTGGACAAGTTCGAAATTGGGCAATGTCAGGTCAATAAGTAGGTCATTGGGCCAAATCTTAGAAAAACTGTGTGCACTCTAGAGGCCACATTTTCAGCCTGAAACTTATGGAACTTGGTCAGAATGTTTGTTTTGATAGTATCTTGGACAAGTGTGAAATTGGGTCATGTCAGGTCAAAATGTAGGTCACTGGGCAAAATCTTGGAAAAACCTTGTGTGAACTCTAGAGGCTACATTTTCATCCTAAAACACATGAAACTTGGATAGAATGTTTGTCTTGATAATATCTGGAACAGGTCTGAAATTGCATCATGTCAGGACAGAAAGTAGGTCACTGGGCTAAATCTTAGAAAAATCTTGGTTGTACTCTAGAGGCCACATTTTCAGCCTGAAACTCATGAAAGTTGGGTAGAATGTTAGTCTTGATAATATCTAGGACAAGTTTGAAACATGTCCGGTCAAAAGTAGGTAATTGGGCTAAATCTTAGAAAAACCTTGTGTGCACTCTAGAGGCCACATTTGTAGTCGGGTACTCATGAAACTAGATCAGCTTGTCTGTCTTGATTGGGTGCTCCACAGAGGCTGCATTTTCAGCCTTATAATGATAAAGATTGGTCAGAATGTTTATCTTGTTGATATCTCAGACAAGTTTGAAAGTGGGTCATGTCGGGGCAAAAAGTAGGTCATATGGTCAAATCTTGGATAAACCTTGTGTGCACTTTAGAGGCCACATTTTCAGCCTGATTCTCCTGAAACTTGGTCAGAAAGTTTGCATTGGTGAATTCTTGCACAGGTTTCAAATGGGGTCACATCTGGTCAAAAAGTAGGTCAATGGACCAAATGTTAGAAAAACCTTGTGTGCAAAATAGAGGCCACAGTTTCAGTCTGATACTCATGAGGTCACTGGTTCGATCCCCGGCTTGGCCAATTTCTTTCCGAGGATTGATGATAGTCATCGGGACAGGATTCATTCCTCTTCCACCACTGACCATTGTTTCGACAATGGTTATGTGGGAAAGCAGCCAGTGGCTTAGAAAGAAAATGTTCAGAAAACTGGTAAAAGAAAGTCCAGGAAAGCATGGATAGGTGCACTGGCCGCCGCGATATAACTGAAATAATGTTGAAAACAGCGTTAAACACCATACAATCAATCAATCGATACTCATGAAACCTGGTCAGAATGTTTGTTTTAATAATATCTTAGACAAGTTTGGAATTTAGACACATTGGTTCAAAAAGTAGGTAACTTACACTCATGTGTTTTTACATCATTAAAACCAGGATCTCTTCAGCTTTATCAACTGTAGATGACTTTACTCAGGTGAGCGCTTTAGGGCCAATGGCCCTCTTGTCAAAGATTTAGCTGTGTGACCTACTTTTTGACCAGATGTGACTTAATTTTAAGCTTGTCTGAGAAAACATCAAGACAAACATTCTGACCAAGTTTCAAGAGTATTAGGCTAAAAATGTGGCCTCTAGAGTGTACACTAGGTTTTTCGTAGATTTAGCCCAGTGATCTACTTCTTTTACTTATCAAAAGTATCAAGACAAACATTCTGACCAAGTTTCAAGCGTATCAGGCTGAAAATATGGCCTCTAGAGTGCACACAAGGTTTTTCTAAGATGTAGCCCAGTGACCTTTTTGACCTGACATGACCCAATTTCGAACTTTTCCAAGATTTTATCCAGACAATCATTCTGACCAAGTGTCAAGAGTATCAGGCTAAAAATGTAGCCTCTAGAATTCACACAAGGTTTTTCGTAGATTTAGCCCAGTGACCTACTTTTTGACCCGACATTACCCAATTTCGAACTTGTGCAAGATATCGCCGAGACAAACATTCTTACCAAGTTTTACGAGTTCCAGGCTGAAAATGTGGTCTCTAGAGTGCACACAATATATTTCTAAGATTAAGCCCCATGTCCTACTTTTTGACCCAACATGACCCAATTTCGAACTTGTCTGAGATTTTATCAAGACAAACATTCTGACCAAGTGTAATGAGTATCTGAATGAAAACGTGGCCTCTAGAGTGCACACAAGCTAATGTTGACGACAGCATAACGCATGACGGACTCCACACGATCACAATAGCTCACTTTGAGCACTTCATGCTCAGGTAAGCTAAACAAGAGGACCATGATGGTCCTAAATCGCTCACCTTAAATGCAACTCAGCTCAACACCATAATGCTACATGCCAAATATGAAAGCTCTAGCCCTTATGGTTTGGGACAAGAAGATTTTTAAAGATTTCCTTCTTTATCTCTATGTGAAATCCGAGAACCCACAACATAGGGTCAATTTTTTACATCAGGGCCATAATTTGAAGTGTTTTGGTAGAGGGTCACTAGATGATGCTACATGCCATATATGAAAGCTCTAGCCCTTACGGTTTGGGACAAGAAGATTTTTACAGATTTCCTTCTTTATCTCTATGTGAAATCCGAGAACCCACAACATAGGGCCATTTTCCACACTAGGGCCATTATTTGAAGTACTTTGGTAGAGGGCCACTAGATGATACTACATGCCATATATGAGAGCTCTAGCCCTTATGGTTTGGGACAAGAAGATTTTTAAAGATTTCCTTCTTTATCTCTATGTGAAATCCGAGAACCCACAACATAGGGCCATTTTCAACACTAGGGCCATAATTTGAAGTACAGTCAAACCTGGTGATCCGTCCACCTCCATTCAGCGTGAACCTCCACTTAACGGCCAGTTCAATGTCCCCCCAACTACTTTTACTCTATATGAACCTTTATTCAACATGCACCCTTAAAACGCACGCAACGGCCGCCGAAATCGTGTCCCATTTTTCAAAACAACCTGGTATGTAGCGGCCAGTAACCAACGTAAGTCGGACTGCTAACTTATACTTCACACTTAGTGTACTTCTCACATCCGACCGTTTTTGGATTAACAACTGGAGTGTCAAAATCGAACAATCATATACACACGTCGCCAATCAACAGGTGTATGCATATAACCTGATATCCTCTAGAACGGGTTATTTTGATGCAATTGATGATTTCGTAAGCTATTATTCCCGATTTGTCAAAAATTTTGAAGTTAGAAATCAAATGTAAATTACCCGAGTCAGACTATCAAAAATGTTTTTCTGCTTTCGATTTAATCTGAAATTACGTAACGTACGTGTAGCTGCCTCGACATCTTGTTTGTCTGCTTACTTCTAAAAGGTGAGAAAAGATTAAAGAAAACTGTCCTAACAACCGATTGCACCCAAATTAGTATAGGTTATTACCTATGCCGGTGTGTTTAAGAAATTGTCTTTGATGACATTAATTTTAATTGATGATTGCACCTGTGTCACATTTTAATTGACCAGTAAACCTACGACTGTTTGATCTTTATGCCCAATCATCTTTTGACCATTCCACTGTTTTGACTGGTGATTATACCAAAGATGCAGATTTCTTATGTTTTGACCGTACGATCTGTCTATTGTATTTTTGACTCGAGACTGTTAACATCATATTTGGAATTATGGCTTGTACCAAGAGAAAAGTGTTCACATTAGAACAAAGAGTGGAAGTGATTAGACTTTTAGCGTCTGGAAAGAGTTCTCGGATTGTAGCTGAACAATTTGGTGTTGGTAAAACACAGGTTCAACAGACATGCACATGTGTACTTACATTTGTCTTGGGTATGTATGCACATGTACACATATATGGACATGTACCCCAGCCCTTTATAAATGTTTAGGAAAAGATAACTCCGAGACCATCTTGCGTGATCGACCTCTTTTAAGCAAGCACCCGTCTTAAGCAAGCGATTTTGGAAGGGCCCTTGACCGCTTGCTAGGTTTGACTGTATTTTGGTAGAAGACCACTAGATGATGCTACATGCCAAATATGAAAGCTCTAGCCCTTACGGTTTGCGACAAGAAGATTTTTACAGATTTCCTTCTTTATCTCTATGTGAAATCCGAGAACCCACAACATAGGGCCAATTTCCACACTAGGGCCATTATTTGAAGTATTTTGGTAGAGGGCCACTAGATAATACTACATGCCATATATGAGAGCTCTAGCCCTTATGGTTTGGGACAAGAAGATTTTTAAAGATTTCCTTCTTTATCTCTATGTGAAATCTGAGAACCCACAACATAGGGCCATTTTCAACACTAGGGCCATAATTTGAAGTATTTTGGTAGAGGGCCACTAGATGATTCTACATGCCAAATATGAAAGCTCTTGTCCTTACGATTTGGGACAAGAAGATTTTTACAGATTTCCTTCTTTATCTCTATGTGAAATCCGTAAACCCACAACATAGGGCCAATTTCCACACTAGGGCCATTATTTGAAGTATTTTGGTAGAGGGCCACTAGATGATACTACATGCCATATATGAGAGCTCTAGCCCTAATGGTTTGGGACAAGAAGATTTTTAAAGATTTCCTTCTTTATCTCTATGTGAAATCCGAGAACCCACAACATAGGGCTTTTTTTAAAACTAGGGCCGTAATTTGAAGTATTTTGGTAGAGGGCCACTAGATGAGGCTACATGCCAAATATGAAAGCTCTGGCCCTTACGGTTTGGGACAAGAAGATTTTTACAGATTTCCTTCTTTATCTCTATGTGAAATCTGAGAACCCACAACATAGGGCCATTTTCAACACTAGGGCCATAATTTGAAGTATTTTGGTAGAGGGCGACTAGATGATGCTACATGCCAAATATGAGAGCTCTAGCCCTTAAGGTTTGGGACAAGATTTTTACAGATTTCCTTCTTTATCTCTATGTGAAATCCGAGAACCCACAACATAGGGCCAATTTCCACACTAGGGCCATTATTTGAAGTATTTTGGTAGAGGGCCACTAGATAATACTACATGCCATATATGAGAGCTCTAGCCCTTATGGTTTGGGACAAGAAGATTTTTAAAGATTTCCTTCTTTATCTCTATGTTAAATCTGAGAACCCACAACATAGGGCCATTTTCAACACTAGGGCCATAATTTGAAGTATTTTGGTAGAGGGCCACTAGATGATTCTACATGCCAAATATGAAAGCTCTAGCCCTTAAGGTTTGGGACAAGAAGATTTTTACAGATTTCCTTCTTTATCTCTATGTGAAATCCGTAAACCCACAACATAGGGCCAATTTCCACACTAGGGCCATTATTTGAAGTATTTTGGTAGAGGGTCACTAGATGATACTACATGCCACATATGAGAGCTCTAGCCCTTATGGTTTGGGACAAGAAGATTTTTAAAGATTTCCTTCTTTATCTCTATGTGAAATCCGAGAACCCACAACATAGGGACATTTTCAACACTAGGGCCATAATTTGAAGTATTTTGGTAGAGGGCCACTAGATGAGGCTACATGCCAAATATGAAAGCTCTGGCCCTTACGGTTTGGGACAAGATTTTTACAGATTTCCTTCTTTATCTCTATGTGAAATCTGAGAACCCACAACATAGGGCCATTTTCAACACTAGGGCCATAATTTGAAGTATTTTGGTAGAGGGCGACTAGATGATGCTACATGCCAAATATGAGAGCTCTAGCCCTTAAGGTTTGGGACAAGATTTTTACAGATTTCCTTCTTTATCTCTATGTGAAATCCGAGAACCCACAACATAGGGCCAATTTCCACACTAGGGCCATTATTTGAAGTATTTTGGTAGAGGGCCACTAGATAATACTACATGCCATATATGAGAGCTCTAGCCCTTATGGTTTGGGACAAGAAGATTTTTAAAGATTTCCTTCTTTATCTCTATGTTAAATCTGAGAACCCACAACATAGGGCCATTTTCAACACTAGGGCCATAATTTGAAGTATTTTGGTAGAGGGCCACTAGATGATTCTACATGCCAAATATGAAAGCTCTAGCCCTTAAGGTTTGGGACAAGAAGATTTTTACAGATTTCCTTCTTTATCTCTATGTGAAATCCGTAAACCCACAACATAGGGCCAATTTCCACACTAGGGCCATTATTTGAAGTATTTTGGTAGAGGGTCACTAGATGATACTACATGCCACATATGAGAGCTCTAGCCCTTATGGTTTGGGACAAGAAGATTTTTAAAGATTTCCTTCTTTATCTCTATGTGAAATCCGAGAACCCACAACATAGGGACATTTTCAACACTAGGGCCATAATTTGAAGTATTTTGGTAGAGGGCCACTAGATGAGGCTACATGCCAAATATGAAAGCTCTGGCCCTTACGGTTTGGGACAAGATTTTTACAGATTTCCTTCTTTATCTCTATGTGAAATCTGAGAACCCACAACATAGGGCCATTTTCAACACTAGGGCCATAATTTGAAGTATTTTGGTAGAGGGCGACTAGATGATGCTACATGCCAAATATGAGAGCTCTAGCCCTTAAGGTTTGGGACAAGATTTTTACAGATTTCCTTCTTTATCTCTATGTGAAATCCGAGAACCCACAACATAGGGCCAATTTCCACACTAGGGCCATTATTTGAAGTATTTTGGTAGAGGGCCACTAGATAATACTACATGCCATATATGAGAGCTCTAGCCCTTATGGTTTGGGACAAGAAGATTTTTAAAGATTTCCTTCTTTATCTCTATGTTAAATCTGAGAACCCACAACATAGGGCCATTTTCAACACTAGGGCCATAATTTGAAGTATTTTGGTAGAGGGCCACTAGATGATTCTACATGCCAAATATGAAAGCTCTAGCCCTTAAGGTTTGGGACAAGAAGATTTTTACAGATTTCCTTCTTTATCTCTATGTGAAATCCGTAAACCCACAACATAGGGCCAATTTCCACACTAGGGCCATTATTTGAAGTATTTTGGTAGAGGGTCACTAGATGATGCTACATGCCAAATATGAAAGCTCTAGCCCTTAAGGTTTGGGACAAGAAGACTTTTACAGATTTCCTTCTTTATCTCTATGTGAAATCCGAGAACCCACAACATAGGGCCATTTTCAACACTTGGGCCGTAATTTGAAGTATTTTGGTAGAGGGTCACTAGATGATACTACATGCCAAATATGAAAGCTCTAGCCCTTAAGGTTTGTGACAAGAAGATTTTTACAGATTTCCTTCTTTATCTCTATGTGAAATCCGAGAACCCACAACATAGGGCCATTTTCAACACTAGGGCCATAATTTGAAGTGTTTTGGTAGAGGGCGACTAGATGATGCTACATGCCAAATATGAGAGCTCTAGCCCTTATGGTTTGGGACAAGAAGATTTTTAAAGATTTCCTTCTTTATCTCTATGTGAAATCCAAGAAACCACAACATAGAGCCATTTTCAACACTAGGGCCATAATTTGAAGTATTTTGGTAGAGGGCCACTAGATGATACTACATGCCATATATGAGAGCTCTAGCCCTTATGGTTTGGGACAAGAAGATTTTTACAGATTTCCTTCTTTATCTCTATGTGAAATCCGAGAACCCACAACATAGGGCCATTTTCAACACTAGGACCATAATTTGAAGTATTTTGGTAGAGGGCCACTAGATGATACTACATGCCATATATGAGAGCTCTAGCCCTTATGGTTTGGGACAAGAAGATTTTTAAAGATTTCCTTCTTTATCTCTATGTGAAATCTGAGAACCCACAACATAGGGTCAATTTCCACACTAGGACTCTAATTTGAAGTATTTTGGTAGAGGGCCACTAGATGATGCTACATGCTAAATATGAAAGCTCAAGCCCTTACGGTTTGGGACAAGAAGATTTTTACAGATTTCCTTCTTTAGCTCTATGTGAAATCTGAGAACCGACAACATAGGGCCAATTTCCATACTAGGGCCATTATTTGAAGTATTTTGGTAAAGGGCCACTAGATGATACTACATGCCATATATGAGAGCTCTAGCCCTTATGGTTTGGGACAAGAAGATTTTTAAAGATTTCCTTCTTTATCTCTATGTGAAATCCGAGAACCCACAACATAGGGCCATTTTCAACACTAGGGCCATAATTTGAAGTAATCTGGTAGAGGGCCACTAGATGATACTACATGCCATATATGAGAGCTCTAGCCCTTATGGTTTGGGACAAGAAGACTTTTAAAGATTTCCTTCTTTATCTCTATGTGAATTTTCAACACTAGGGCCATAATTTGAAGTATTTTGGTAGAGGGTTAGTAGATGATGCTACATGCCAAATATGAAAGCTCTAGCCCTTAAGGTTTGGGACAAGAAGATTTTTACAGATTTCCTTCTTTATCTCTATGTGAAATCCGAGAACCCACAACATAGGGCCATTTTCAACACTAGGGCCATAATTTGAAGTATTTTGGTAGAGGGCCACTAGATGATACTACATGCCATATATGAGAGCTCTAGCCCTTATGGTTTGGGACAAGAAGATTTTTAAAGATTTCCTTCTTTATCTCTATATGAAATCCGAGAACCCACAACATAGGGCCATTTTCAACACTAGGGCCATTATTTGAAGTGTTTTGGTAGAGGGCCACTAGATGATGCTACATGCCAAATATGAAAGCTCTGGCCCTTACGGTTTGGGACAAGAAGATTTTTACAGATTTCCTTCTTTATCTCTATGTGAAATCTGAGAACCCACAACATAGAGCCATTTTCAACACTAGGGCCATTATTTGAAGTATTTTGGTAGAGGGCCACTAGATGATACTACATGCCATATATGAGAGCTCTAGCCCTTATGGTTTGGGAAAAGAAGATTTTTAAAGATTTCCTTTTTCATCTCTATGTGAAATCCGAGAACCCACAACATAGGGCCATTTTCAACACTAGGGCCATAATTTGAAGTACAGTCGAATATCCATACCTCGAAGTTCAGGGGACTACCGAAAAAAGTTCGAGGTATAGAAAGTTCGACGTGCAGAGATTCTTCAGATGAGTGTGTCAGGTACCGGAAGTAGGTAACCGAAGCATACTTCGTTCACAGGCTACATTTTGTTCCCTCTAATAGTTAACCGATCGAAAATTAAAGAGTAAAGGATGCATACTGTTTATTTTCTTTCATTAACATGTTTTTCTTTAATTCTGTTTGTAAGAACGATACTGAAAATTGTGAAATTAAAAAAGCATTTCGTCAGCCGAAGTTGCTGGCTATCTCCCGGACTTTACCGGGTTTCTTTCACCAAACAAGTCCTTAGGAGCGAGGATATTTGTATTTTCGGTCGACAACGAAATGCCCAGTCTTTCTATGTAGCCATGGCCAAAATCACAGTGTATTATATGAAAATCTCAGTCCAAACATTTCTAATCGAACCAATTACCGATAATTATCTGCAAGTCAAGATCACCGGCACGTTAACACCCGAGCTGACAAAAGTCAATGATCGAAAATGTGCGAAAAACATACCGTCGTTGTATTCGGTATTTCTATTTATCATGTATAACACCTAAGTTTATAATTAAAGTCAATTAAAATGTGTGAAAATTCTGTACTGTGTTCGAAGTAAAGATGTGTAAATTAACTGTATCATTGAAGTTCGGACCTGAAATTAGGTTCGACGTATGGAGAAACTTCGAGATATGGACTTCGACGTGCGGATAGTACTTTATATAGAAAAATAGAGCAATTCAATCCGGACTTTAATTTTACTTCGACGTATAGAGAACTTCGAGGAGATGTTCGAGCAATGGACATTCGACTGTATTTTGGTAGAGGGTCACTAGATGATGCTACATGCCAAATATGAAAGCTCTAGCACTGAAGGTTTGGGACAAAAAGATTTTTACAGATTTCCTTCTTTATCTCTATGTGAAATCCGAGAACCCACAACATAGGGCCATTTTCAACACTAGGGCCATAATTTGAAGTATCTTGGTAGAGGGCCACTAGATGATACTACATGCCATATATGAGAGCTCTAGCCCTTACGGTTTGGGACAAGAAGATTTTTAAAGATTTCCTTCTTTATCTCTATGTGAAATCCGAGAACCCACAACATAGGGCCATTTTCAAACAAGGGCCGTAATTTGAAGTGTTTTGGTAGAGGGCCACTAGATGATGCTACATGCCAAATATGAAAGCTCTTGTCCTTACAGTTTGGGACAAGAAGATTTTTACAGATTTCCTTCTTTATCTCTATGTGAAATCTGAGAACCCACAACATAGGGTCAATTTCCACACTAGGGCCATTATTTGAAGTATTTTGGTAGAGGGCCACTAGATGATACTACATGCCATATATGAGAGCTCTAGCCCTTATGGTTTGGGACAAGAAGATTTTTAAAGATTTCCTTCTTTATCTCTATTTGAAATCTGAGAACCCACAACGTAGGGCCATTTTCAAGACTAGGGCCATAATTTGAAGTATTTTGGTAGAGGGTCACTAGATGATGCTACATGCCAAATATGAAAGCTCTAGCCCTTAAGGTTTGGGACAAGAAGATTTTTACAGATTTCCTTCTTTATCTCTATGTGAAATCCGAGAACCCACAACATAGGACCATTTTCAACACTAGGGCCATAATTTGAAGTATTTTGGTAGAGGGCCACTAGATGATACTACATGCCATATATGAGAGCTCTAGCCCTTACGGTTTGGGAAAAGAAGATTTTTAAAGATTTCCTTTTTCATCTCTATGTGAAATCCGAGAACCCACAACATAGGGCCATTTTCAACACTAGGGCCATAATTTGAAGTACAGTCGAATATCCATACCTCGAAGTTCAGGGGACTACCGAAAAAAGTTCGAGGTATAGAAAGTTCGACGTGCAGAGATTCTTCAGATGAGTGTGTCAGGTACCGGAAGTAGGTAACCGAAGCATACTTCGTTCACAGGCTACATTTTGTTCCCTCTAATAGTTAACCGATCGAAAATCAAAGAGTAAAGGATGCATACTGTTTATTTTCTTTCATTAACATGTTTTTCTTTAATTCTGTTTGTAAGAACGATACTGAAAATTGTGAAATTAAAAAAGCATTTCGTCAGCCGAAGTTGCTGGCTATCTCCCGGACTTTACCGGGTTTCTTTCACCAAACAAGTCCTTAGGAGCGAGGATATTTGTATTTTCAGTCAACAACGAAATGCCCAGTCTTTCTATGTAGCCATGGCCAAAATCACAGTGTATTATATGAAAATCTCAGTCCAAACATTTCTAATCGAACCAATTACCGATAATTATTCTGCAAGTCAAGATCACCGGCACGTTAACACCCGAGCTGACAAAAGTCAATGATCGAAAATGTGCGAAAAACATACCGTCGTTGTATTCGGTATTTCTATTCATTATGTATAACACCTAAGTTTATAATTAAAGTCAATTAAAATGTGTGAAAATTCTGTACTGTGTTCGAAGTAAAGATGTGTAAATTAACTGTATCATTGAAGTTCGGACCTAAAAATAGGTTCGACGTATGGAGAAACTTCGAGATATGGACTTCGATGTGCGGATAGTACTTTATATAGAAAAATAGAGCAATTCAATCCGGACTTTAATTTTACTTCGACGTATAGAGAACTTCGAGGAGTAGATGTTCGAGCAATGGACATTCGACTGTATTTTGGTAGAGGGTCACTAGATGATGCTACATGCCAAATATGAAAGCTCTAGCCCTGAAGGTTTGGGACAAAAAGATTTTTACAGATTTCCTTCTTTATGTGAAATCCGAGAACCCACAACATAGGGCCATTTTCAACACTAGGGCCATAATTTGAAGTATCTTGGTAGAGGGCCACTAGATGATACTACATGCCATATATAAGAGCTCTAGCCCTTACGGTTTGGGACAAGAAGATTTTTAAAGATTTCCTTCTTTATCTCTATGTGAAATCCGAGAACCCACAACATAGGGCCATTTTCAAACAAGGGCAGTAATTTGAAGTGTTTTGGTAGAGGGCCACTAGATGATGCTACATGCCAAATATGAAAGCTCTTGTCCTTACGGTTTGGGACAAGAAGATTTTTACAGATTTCCTTCTTTATCTCTATGTGAAATCTGAGAACCCACAACATAGGGTCAATTTCCACACTAGGGCCATTATTTGAAGTATTTTGGTAGAGGGCCACTAGATGATACTACATGCCATATATGAGAGCTCTAGCCCTTATGGTTTGGGACAAGAAGATTTTTAAAGATTTCCTTCTTTATCTCTATTTGAAATCTGAGAACCCACAACGTAGGGCCATTTTCAAGACTAGGGCCATAATTTGAAGTATTTTGGTAGAGGGTCACTAGATGATGCTACATGCCAAATATGAAAGCTCTAGCCCTTAAGGTTTGGGACAAGAAGATTTTTACAGATTTCCTTCTTTATCTCTATGTGAAATCCGAGAACCCACAACATAGGACCATTTTCAACACTAGGGCCATAATTTGAAGTATTTTGGTAGAGGGCCACTAGATGATACTACATGCCATATATGAGAGCTCTAGCCCTTACGGTTTGGGACAAGAAGATTTTTAAAGATTCCCTTCTTTATCTCTATGTGAAATCCGAGAACCCACAACATAGGGCCATTTTCAAACAAGGGCCGTAATTTGAAGTGTTTTGGTAGAGGGCCACTAGATGATGCTACATGCCAAATATGAAAGCTCTTGTCCTTACGGTTTGGGACAAGAAGATTTTTACAGATTTCCTTCTTTATCTCTATGTGAAATCTGAGAACCCACAACATAGGGTCAATTTCCACACTAGGGCCATTATTTGAAGTATTTTGGTAGAGGGTCACTAGATGATACTACATGCCATATATGAGAGCTCTAGCCCTTATGGTTTGGGACAAGAAGATTTTTAAAGATTTCCTTCTTTATCTCTATGTGAAATCTGAGAACCCACAACTTAGGGCCATTTTCAAGACTAGGGCCATAATTTGAAGTATTTTGGTAGAGGGTCACTAGATGATGCTACATGCCAAATATGAAAGCTCTAGCCCTTAAGGTTTGGGACAAGAAGATTTTTACAGATTTCCTTCTTTATCTCTATGTGAAATCCGAGAACCCACAACATAGGGCCATTTTCAAGACTAGGGCCATAATTTGAAGTATTTTGGTAGAGGGCCACTAGATGATACTACATGCCAAATATGAGAGCTCTAGCCCTTACGGTTTGGGAGAAGAAGATTTTTAAAGATTTCCTTCTTTATCTCTATGTGAAATCCGAGAACCCACAACATAGGGCCATTTTCAAACAAGGGCCGTAATTTGAAGTGTTTTGGTAGAGGGCCACTAGATGATGCTACATGCCAAATATGAAAGCTCTTGTCCTTATGGTTTGGGACAAGAAGATTTTTACAGATTTCCTTCTTTATCTCTATGTGAAATCTGAGAACCCACAACATAGGGTCGATTTCCACACTAGGGCCATTATTTGAAGTATTTTGGTAGAGGGCCACTAGATGATACTACATGCCATATATGAGAGCTCTAGCCCTTATGGTTTGGGACAAGAAGATTTTTAAAGATTTCCTTCTTTATCTCTATGTGAAATCTGAGAACCCACAACTTAGGGCCAGTTTCAAGACTAGGGCCATAATTTGAAGTATTTTGGTAGAGGGTCACTAGATGATGCTACATGCCAAATATGAAAGCTCTAGCCCTTAAAGTTTGGGACAAGAAGATTTTTACAGATTTCCTTCTTTATCTCTATGTGAAATCCGAGAACCCACAACATAGGGCCATTTTCAAGACTAGGGCCATAATTTGAAGTATTTTGGTAGAGGGCCACTAGATGATACTACATGCCATATATGAGAGCTCTAGCCCTTACGGTTTGGGACAAGAAGATTTTTAAAGATTTCCTTCTTTATCTCTATGTGAAATCTGAGAACCCACAACATAGGGCCATTTTCAAACAAGGGCCGTAATTTGAAGTGTTTTGGTAGAGGGCCACTAGATGATGCTACATGCCAAATATGAAAGCTCTGGTCCTTACGGTTTGGGACAAGAAGATTTTTACAGATTTCCTTCTTTATCTCTATGTGAAATCTGAGAACCCACAACATAGGGTCAATTTCCACACTAGGGCCATTATTTGAAGTATTTTGGTAGAGGGTCACTAGATGATACTACATGCCATATATGAGAGCTCTAGCCCTTATGGTTTGGGACAAGAAGATTTTTAAAGATTTCCTTCTTTATCTCTATGTGAAATCTGAGAACCCACAACTTAGGGCCAGTTTCAAGACTAGGGCCATAATTTGAAGTATTTTGGTACAGGGTCACTAGATGATGCTACATGCCAAATATGAAAGCTCTAGCCCTTAAGGTTTGGGACAAGAAGATTTTTACAGATTTCCTTCTTTATCTCTATGTGAAATCCGAGAACCCACAACATAGGGCCATTTTCAAGACTAGGGCCATAATTTGAAGTATTTTGGTAGAGGGCCACTAGATGATACTACATGCCAAATATGAGAGCTCTAGCCCTTACGGTTTGGGACAAGAAGATTTTTAAAGATTTCCTTCTTTATCTCTATGTGAAATCTGAGAACCCACAACATAGGGCCATTTTCAAACAAGGGCCGTAAGTTGAAGTGTTTTGGTAGAGGGCCACTAGATGATGCTACATGCCAAAAATGAAAGCTCTTGTCCTTACGGTTTGGGACAAGAAGATTTTTACAGATTTCCTTCTTTATCTCTATGTGAAATCTGAGAACCCACAACATAGGGTCAATTTCCACACTAGGGCCATTATTTGAAGTATTTTGGTAGAGGGCCACTAGATGATGCTACATGCCAAATATGAAAGCTCTAGCCCTTAAAGTTTGGGACAAGAAGATTTTTACAGATTTCCTTCTTTATCTCTATGTGAAATCCGAGAACCCACAACATAGGGCCATTTTCAAGACTAGGGCCATAATTTGAAGTATTTTGGTAGAGGGCCACTAGATGATACTACATGCCATATATGAGAGCTCTAGCCCTTACGGTTTGGGACAAGAAGATTTTTAAAGATTTCCTTCTTTATCTCTATGTGAAATCTGAGAACCCACAACATAGGGCCATTTTCAAACAAGGGCCGTAATTTGAAGTGTTTTGGTAGAGGGCCACTAGATGATGCTACATGCCAAATATGAAAGCTCTTGTCCTTACGGTTTGGGACAAGAAGATTTTTACAGATTTCCTTCTTTATCTCCATGTGAAATCTGAGAACCCACAACATAGGGTCAATTTCCACACTAGGGCCATTATTTGAAGTATTTTGGTAGAGGGCCACTAGATGATACTACATGCCATATATGAGAGCTCTAGCCCTTATGGTTTGGGACAAGAAGATTTTTAAAGATTTCCTTCTTTATCTCTATGTGAAATCTGAGAACCCACAACTTAGGGCCATTTTCAAGACTAGGGCCATAATTTGAAGTATTTTGGTAGAGGGTCACTAGATGATACTACATGCCAAATATGAAAGCTCTAGCCCTTAAGGTTTGGGACAGGAAGATTTTTACAGATTTCCTTCTTTATCTCTATGTGAAATTCGAGAACCCACAACATAGGGCCATTTTCAAACAAGGGCCGTAATTTGAAGTGTTTTGGTAGAGGGCCACTAGATGATGCTACATGCCAAATATGAAAGCTCTTGTCCTTACGGTTTGGGACAAGAAGATTTTTACAGATTTCCTTCTTTATCTCTATGTGAAATCTGAGAACCCACAACATAGGGTCAATTTCCACACTAGGGCCATTATTTGAAGTATTTTGGTAGAGGGTCACTAGATGATACTACATGCCATATATGAGAGCTCTAGCCCTTATGGTTTGGGACAAGAAGATTTTTAAAGATTTCCTTCTTTATCTCTATGTGAAATCTGAGAACCCACAACTTAGGGCCAGTTTCAAGACTAGGGCCATAATTTGAAGTATTTTGGTACAGGGTCACTAGATGATGCTACATGCCAAATATGAAAGCTCTAGCCCTTAAGGTTTGGGACAAGAAGATTTTTACAGATTTCCTTCTTTATCTCTATGTGAAATCCGAGAACCCACAACATAGGGCCATTTTCAACACTAGGGCCATAATTTGAAGTATTTTGGTAGAGGGCCACTAGATGATACTACATGCCATATATGAGAGCTCTAGCCCTTATGGTTTGGGACAAGAAGATTTTTAAAGATTTCCTTCTTTATCTCTATGTGAAATCTGAGAACCCACAACTTAGGGCCAGTTTCAAGACTAGGGCCATAATTTGAAGTATTTTGGTACAGGGTCACTAGATGATGCTACATGCCAAATATGAAAGCTCTAGCCCTTAAGGTTTGGGACAAGAAGATTTTTACAGATTTCCTTCTTTATCTCTATGTGAAATCCGAGAACCCACAACATAGGGCCATTTTCAACACTAGGGCCATAATTTGAAGTATTTTGGTAGAGGGCCACTAGATGATACTACATGCCATATATGAGAGCTCTAGCCCTTATGGTTTGGGACAAGAAGATTTTTACAGATTTCCTTCTTTATCTCTATGTGAAATCCGAGAACCCACAGCATAGGGCCATTTTCAAGACTAGGGCCATAATTTGAAGTATTTTGGTAGAGGGTCACTAGATGATGCTACATGCCAAATATGAAAGCTCTAGCCCTTACGGTTTGGGACAAAAAGATTTTTAAAGTTTTTTATCTCGGTTGCCATGGCAACCACAGTTCTTCATGGAATTCAAATCTTTGAAGTATTCTGAAAGTGAATCACCTAAGGATCATTTCTGTGAAGTTTCACTGAAATCTGTTTGGCGGTTTCAGAGGAGAAGATTTTTTAAGTAATTGTTCATGGACGGACGGATGCACGGACAGACGGACGGACGCCGGACAACGATCAATCACAATAGCTCACCCTGAGCACTATGTGCTCAGGTGAGCTAAAAAAAAACCGTCAGGAAGTCAGCTTTTCAAAACACTATGGGAAATGAAGATTGACTGCTTGATTGAATGGTCTTTAACGGCGTTTTCAACATTATTTCAATGGCTATCATTAGTCCTTGTAGAGAAACTGGCCAAGTCGGGGATTGAACGGGGATCAAACAAGTGACTCCCTATTCTCAAGTCCTGTAAGCTAGCGACCCAGCTATCGGGGCCTGCCCCGAAAAGGAGACACTGACTAGTATTTTCTCCTTCACTGAAAATGTTTTCTACCCTTTCAAGGACAAAATCCATCATTTCAACCACATTTAAATACATTGTAGTTATTTGCAAATGCTTTCCATTCAGATCAGTCTAAATTTTTGTTGTCTAGTAAAAAGTTAACTATACTTGGTTAACTCTTTACCAAACAACACAATTTTGCACTTGTCAAAGTTGAAAGTATTTGCAGATGATACAATAAATGTGCCTCAAAAATCGAACTCTGTTTTTGGAATGGCAGAAAACGTTGTGGGAAAAAAGAAGAAAATGCTGGTTTCAGCATTTTCTCCTTTTCTAACAATGTTTTCAAAAGCTTTCTTTCTATGGATTTGGGATTGTTTGATTAAGTGTTAAACTTACCCATTTGACCTCTGGTTTCCAAACTTCTGGCCACCACCACGATTTGACTGGATTTTGTTTCCACCACCTATACCTTCACCTTGACCTATTAACTGTATGTTCATGGGTCGCCCTGCAATAATTATGAAAATTACTTAATATCATGAGTTTGGTTTCAAAGAGTGATAAAACTGCTATGTGTAAAGGGTAATTGAATTCATAGAGGTATATACATACTCAAATAATTCTATTTCTATGCCTTCATGGTGAACATTGTAAAACCAGGACTTGGCCGAGTGGGCGACTTTGGCGAAAAAGTCGCCTGATGTCAAAAAACTTCGCCCATTTCGCAGTGCAAAGCGAAATTGAAATCGCCTGAAAAAGTCAGGAAGTCGCCTCGTGTATATTGACCATGCTTCGGGTACATACTCCATACATAATCAGCATGTGTATTACCTAACAGTGTGTCAAACCCGATTCACAGTTGGGTCCAGTCAGCGAATTTAATTGTTTACAATATATCAACTGTCTGATTTGACAAGTAGTTGTTAATTAGTTTTTCGGATAGAAATGCGATAATCTCCTACTTAATTGGTAGGCCAGTGTCATCTTAACCGACAATACTCACCCCTTTGCCCCTTCAAGACGCTAAAATTCTTGCGAAGTTTAAACAACATTTTTGGCAAGTCGCAAACATTGGTGCTGTCTAGCGGCTTGTCTGGCCTCTTTTTTCGGTGTAATTACCTCGACTCAGATATCGCTCTTCCCAAGTCAATGTAATTGGCACCTACTTGCTTTAGAACAGCATTTACCACACACCCCTAAATCCTTTAACACTTGCAATTTTACTAACAAACAGACATGATGACATACCTAGACAATCTGGTTAGATCATGTGGCAATATTTTCAAATCATGTGACTACAAATTGGCACCAACTGTATCATGTTACAATTGATTTTTGGACAAATTCCAGCCAAGCCACATGATTCAATTTCAAAATGGCCACAGGATGTTGTGATGTAGCCCATGGGCGGTTTTCTTACAAACTCTTGGATGAAACTGAAAATTTTTCTTTGATGCAAACAAAGAGATAAAATTAAAAAATGTAACTGATTAAATCCTCTTTTAAAATTTTGGCATTTTCTTGATCGGACCAGAACTACCGTGAACGAACAATCTACGAGGCTAAATCTGGTGTAAAGTTGAAAATATGTCCTTAGTGATGTGTTCCTTAACGATTTATCTGTCATCAAATAAAGACAAACAGTATTCAAACAAACTTATCTTTGATGTCTCTAGCTGTCTGAAAATGGACTTTAGCTTACCATGAGAAAATTGAAAACATTGTGGCAATAGGAGAAAATTCTGGTAGTAAGCTTTCCTCCTTTTGACACAATATTTTCGTAACTTTTTGACATTATTTACATCCTGTGACTCATTATCTTTTAGTCTGCTGCAAATGCTTTTGATCTGAGAGTAAGAAATTTTTCTTAACTGGTAAAGAGAATGATTTTCAGCAAAAAATTCTGTCCAGGATTTTGGAAAAAAATAGTGCTTTCAATTTTGAAAAAGAAAAATGTGCGAGGAGAAACCAATTGCTCAAGTATTTGTTTGCTCTTTCCATAATGATTTTATCCAAAAAGTGTAAGAATTGAGCTGGGTAAACAACAAATAAATATGTTTTAAGTAGTTTCTAATAGGTACAAGTGTAGTAATCATTAAAACCTTAAATAAGTATAAAATATTTTCATCTAATTTTCATTTAACATGGTTTTCTTCCTAATTAAACTGTTAAATTGTTAAAATATTGTTATTTCCTTCTATAACTCTGACTATGTCTGCTTTTTTGTGTCCATCATAACTTCTCCTCGAAGTCTGACCCCTTCTCTCCATTTTGAAAAACTTCTCCAAATTCTCAGACAAGGGAGAAGTCACTTCTCCCCAAATTCTGAGAGTTGGCAGAGGCCTGTAAAACATGAAATTAACAGGTTTGTTTGTATTGTTATGCTATTTGTGTAATTAAAATTTCTTCTGAATCTAAATAAAACTGAAATTAATACAAAAACACATGGTTTTATAATGATATGGTATTGTTTATGACTGTTCTGTAACTGTTGATCACTCCTCTGTGGCTAAGACCAAAAAATGAAAAAAATATTACCATAGAGTTTAATAGTAAAAGGCCTGATACTGAAAATGGAAAGTTGTGAAAAACTTGATTTCTGCATAGTTTTTGTAAATAAGTAACATTGTTACAAAGAAATTTTGAAGAAGTAGTTTCATTTAACATTTAAATGCATTAGATCAAAACACTAGTCTTTATACAATGAAATTTATTGTGTTTGGCAGCCATTTTGTGTCTATTTTAGGGAATGTAAACATCTCAGGGTGCCCAATCATGTACTGCAGTTATTGTACATAATTCACATATAAATTCTACTCTGCACATACAATTTTTTTGTGCTTATGTGCATGCACGCACTGTCAAAAGTACACACGTACAAAAAGGAAAGTAATTAAGTAAACTGCGCATACAAATTAGATAGCATTTCGTATTGCATGCCAAACAAATACAACGAAAGTAGTTTTCCTCGTAAGTGGGTACCATGCTTTGTCCTCAACATAGAGCGGGGTATCAAATATTTTCACTATATATATTTTGCGGCTCCCTCGTCCGTCTGAATAATTTTCACTATGATTTTTTAAGGTATCAAAATCTACCATGTGTACAGGAAATATGGTAATTAATTTTCAATAAGAAATTAAAATCATTTAATTATATTATGATGTGCAGTTATTGTTAAAAACATTTTTTGACATGTGAAAGCTGAAAAATTGAGCCGCAAATTAAACATGTATTTTTTGTAGGTATGGCGTCTGCTGCAGAAAAAATGTCATCACAACAAAAGCTGTTCAAATATTTTACAGCGTGAAGATCTGAAAAAGGTAGCTTTACACAAGTGATTCTACCATTACACGTTTTGTTTTATTTTGCCCTAACATGGCATGGCCTTTATTTGACAAAGTTTGAGCTTACAATGAGCCAATCAGCCTGCTCCTCTGTGATTTTACAATAGCCAGAACATCATCTTGGACAACGAGCATCAATCTATCTACACTTCCTTTTTAAAGCAGTTCTAATATACATCGCAACTTTGAGAAAGGAATAAAGGTGAAAACTCTTCCGAAAAGGCGGTTGATTATCAAAACTCATGGCCATGTTCGGCTTTTAAACCCTGACCGCTGTTGCAATTATATCTAAGTATGTGCTTGCCCTGGAGACATAAGATGCATCCATATAATCACCAAATGCACAATTTGATAATTCAATTAAGATCCCATTCATCATGGAATAGGAGCTAGGGTGTTAAAATTCATTAACTAGAGGCGCTTGAGCGCCTGTATCGCTCCACAGGCCTGATATTTCTATAATGGCGAAAAGAAGTTTTTAACAATTACCATTCAATCCTGCATTTTAGCTCACTGAAGAAAAAAGGTATGGAAAAAACTTGTGAGAAAAGAAGAAAAAAATGGTAACCAGCATTTTCTTAGTTTCCCACAATAATTTCTATCCTTTTTTATATATGTCTTACTAATTTGAAGATATGTTGTCTGCAACAGGTCCTTTCACAAACCATTTTGGGTGGGGAAACATCAAAATATAGAAAATATGTCTTTCTCAGGGTCGTTAAAAGTTGTGATTGTGTGGTAAAGGGGTAATCTAAAAGAACAGCTAGGAGGGCAAATGAATGAATGTTATAGCAATATAGATCAACTTACATCAATACACCAGATAGAATGAAATATGCTGGCATACAATGAACACCTAATCCCTAATAATCAACTTTTCACAGTCACAGTTAGAATGTCTTCTGTGGCAAACAACACAAAATGGTCTACAAATGCATTTACATAAATCAAATATCCTGCTCCAGGGCACAGATTAATTCTGGTGTACTGAAGTTGCGGGATCAGTTTGACTGGATAACATTAATGCCTTATCACAAATGTAAAGCCCTGTCCCACTTTGTACCAGGTCACCAGGATTTACACCCCTTCTGTCCACTCTGCATTTACTCATTAGTAGGTCAACAAACCTTTACCAGAACTAATAAAAGTGCAGAGGTTCTCTTGTTCTATATCAAAAGGACTATAAAGTACCTACAACATGGGGGTTTTGTTATTAAAATACTTTTTCTTTTTTATCTTGGCATGGTTACTCAGGCTTAGTAATAAGGCAAAATTGAAAAGCTCAAGTTGTGAAAGGTGCTCAAGCTTTTATCTTATTTATGGCCAGTGATATTTTATTACTAGTACTAACTAATAGCATATCATTGGAGTAAATTGTGATCTTAATACCAAGGAAAATGTGTGGGCTTAAGTAGGACAGCCCTGACTAGGTCAAGTCAATCCAATTTTCTTCCTTTTTCTTTGTTAGTTGATAAAACTAACACAATAAATAGTTTTGGAGAAGAACATTTTTTTGAAATATAAGCCTTGTCTATAAAAAAATGTGTTTTTAGGTGTATCATTTTTTTTAAAAGGAATTTGGTATACAACCACCATAGAAACAATTTGGCAGACAACCACCATAGGAACTTACCTGCAAAACAACAATGAAATCCAATGAATAGTTTTAGAGAACAAATTTTTCAAAGATTTTACTTTATACCATAAAAGGAAAATGAGTCTCCCATAAAAGCCATGTTTTTTGACAGATCATTTTTTTTTAAAGGAATTCTGTAAACCTGTATCTAAGGAACATTCCTGCAAAATAATAATGCTATCCAAATAGCGGTTTGGGAGGAGAAGATTTTTAAAGGTTTTTTACTTTGGTTGCCATGGCAACCAGAATTCTTCATGGAACACAATTATTTGAAGGAATTTGAAAGAGGACCACCAAAGGAACATTCCTGTGAAATTTGGTAAAAATCCAGTCAATAGTTTCTGAGGCGAAGTTTTTTAAAGAAAAAGTTTACGGATGCACGCACGGACGAACGGACGGACGGACGCACGACGGACACAACGCCATGACAATAGCTCACTGGCCTTTGGCCAGTGGAGCTAATAAAACTGAAACACCCCCAAGTTACTCTGTACCCCCTACTTTTTCTTTGTACCCCCAATTCAAAACCTACGGGGGTATAGTGTACCCCCAATTTTTTCTTTGTACCCCCAATTCAAAACCTAGAGGGTGCATGTACCCCCAAATTGAAAACCCAGTGGGCATGCTGCATCTCGAGTAAAAGATGAATTAAACTGTTGTTTCTTATGTTTAGCATTTGAAGTGAATATGATTGTATCAAAATGAAGGAGATTGAACACGAAAGCAACGGGCATGTTAAAACTCTAGTTTTATTGTTGCAATTTGCAAAAATATGAGACTCAAGAGATTAAGCATGCACACAAAATCTGTGCCAATTTCTAACATTTTTTTTTGTGATTGTCAGACAGATGTAACCTGTCAAAAACAAAAATTGCAATCAGGGACAGTTATCTGTACTATAAAATTTCCTGCATAAGATATCAATTAAAGACAGCATCAAGTCTCTAACTAGAACTGCCGTAAAGCAGACAAATACCCCCGCACCGTGTCACTCAAGCAGCACAGAGAACAGAAATGATTTTCAAAACAAAGTTCACCTATGAACTTGACATTTGACCCATGAGACCCAGAAACAAAAGGGCACCTCCTTGGGTCATGAGTAACACTTAAGTTTCAAGGTCCTAGGTCAAATGGCTTTTTAGTATGAGCACAGAAACGAAAACATGGGAAGACTGGACAGATTGAGAGACAGACAGACATGGTGAAACAAGTATACCCCCTTTACTAAATAGGTGGGGTTATAATAATAAGCCTATAAGGTAGAGTTAGAGGTACCGCTCTCTGAAGAGAAGGACTGGAACTATGTCATCCACTGGATACTTGTACAAGGTACCATTCTTTTCAAGAACTCACCATCCAAAGGGACATTATTATACTGTTTCATAGCTTTACTGGCATCTGAGCGTCTTTCATATATAACCTCTGCTGTACCAAGAGAACGACCAGATCTATCATAATGTACTGCAGCTTTCCGTAATGGACCAAACTCCGCAAATAATTCCTGAAATTCATTGAATGTGACATTATCTTTTTCATAATAAATGGAAACAAACCAGAATAATGAAGTTTATATATGATAAAAAATCCCATGCCTTTTCAGCACACTTGAACTCTTTACCATACAGCCCAGCCTCCGTAGCTCAGTCGGTAGTGTACAGGCTTTGAGAACTGGGGGTCTCTGGTTCGATTCGATCCCTGGCTCGGCCCATTTCTTTCTGAGAATTGATGATAATCATTGCAACAGGATTAATTCCTCTCTTACCGCTGACCATCATTTTGATGGTGGTAATGTGAGAAAGCAACCAGTGGCTTGGAAAGAATATTGTGTGCCGTACTGGTAAAAGAAACTCCAGGAAAGCATGGATAGGTGCACTGGCCCCCTGTTCTCAAGTCCTGTACACTACCGACTTGATGATAGTCAATGCATCAAGATGTATACCTCCCTCAATGCTGATCACTGTTTAGATATTGTTATCTTGGGAAGCAGCCAATGGCTTGGGAAAAATAGTGAACAAAGTAGTGGTAAATGGAATTGTAGGAAAGCATGGATATGTGCACTGATTGCCTTGATGTAATTGAAATGCAGTTGAAAAAATACCAATTTCATTTAAGGAAGATGATATAAACATGCAATTTCTATAAGCACGATTTTCTTTAATACAAAATAGATTTTGTTATCCTTTTGGCATTTTAAATCTTCTAAATATTTAAGCACTGCTACAGTGAAAAACGGGTCCGACGAATCACTGAAATACCGAAATGCCACCCAAACACCGAAATACCCCAGATTTTTTTTTTCAAACTTTGATTTCAAACAACTGAAGTTGTGGTGTTTGATGCAAATTGTTACCATACTGATGAAGGAGGGTTACTTTCAAACCTATTGACAAAATAACAACATGCCATTGAAGCCTGACGTGAAGAATGCGCAACGGAATATCCCACCGGTACTGTAAATGTTCACCGAAATACCTGCCCAGCAACGTAAAATTTGTCGATTCAGGGATTCTACATCCGCAATCTTACTACAGTAGCTGTGCTTGTGCACATGGTTGATGTGTCTGATTTTTTTTCCATAACTATGCTGACAAATATGGATAGTTTTCACTTTTATATTGGATATATATGAAATTAAAAATCACCAAATCAGAAAACCGGCAGCCATTTTAAATTTGTGGTTAACACGTTACCAGGTGTAAATTGATAAGACAATTATAATTCCACCGATAAGATTATTAATAATAACCATGCCATTTTAAAAATCACAATGACAAACTTACACATCAATTAAGTTGGATCATATCAGCCGAACGCCTTCAATTACGATTGCATCACTGTAACAGAACAGAACAGAACAGAGCTACTTCTGCGTTTCGATGGATCAGAGACCTACATCATGCAATGTCTAATTTGGGTCTACTTTGTCTGCAAATGATTTTGTATGTGTGTTTATCACTCGAAGAAATAATAAATTCATCTGATCATATGATACTGATAATTCTTTGGGTCTAGAGAGGCAAAATCAAGATCAGGTATTTCGGTGTGTAACAGACCAGACACACGAGTGTTTCGGTGATTGTTCTCCACGTAAATCAATGATCAGAATACATTAACAACATCATTCTTCTCGACAATGATTGATACTTTGACTGAGCGCATTTTCAGTCAAAAAAAAAGAAAGAAAGAAAATTACTGCAAACTAATATCAGTTATCTGCACTTAAAAAAAAAATAGGGGTATTTCGGTGTTTCGGTGGCATTTCGGTGGCATTTCGGTATTTCGTCGGACCGGTGAAAAACTATTTTCACAAAACATGCTTGAAACTCAAGACAGATTTCCGGATTATCGCATTTGTTTGACAGTTTTTGATTTTGATGAATCCAACACACCCTCTTCTAGCAAAGGAAGCAAGGAAACATTGTCTGAACAAACGTTGCTAGATTACCCGTAATAAAAAGTCGTAATGTTGCTGGAGCATCATACTTACCTGAATATCTGATTCACTGACACCAAAATCCAAGTTTGAGATGTGTAATTTACCAGGACCACCTCCACCACTGGACAGCTGTGTTCTTTTGATTGGAGGTGAGCCTCCATCATACATATCATGTTGCCAAACATCTGAAGTGGCCCTAGACTAAGGAGAATAAATGGGAAAAAAATAAACATCACTACATGTCTTGGATAAACATTGTGAAATTGTGTTGCAGTGGGAAAATTCATTTCAAACTCAACCTTATCCCAGAGACTTGGTGAATGACTTGAAAATTTTATCAGACAGTTGGTCCAGTCAGTCCTACAGGCATGCAAGTTTGCCAGACTGAATCAAAATCTGTCAGACCGAAAAACAACCCAATGAATCAATTTATGGTTCCTGAAGCTTGGATATGTGGCTCCTGAAGTGAAAAATCGTGACAGGCAAACAACTCGAAAAGCAATATCTCCTTTTGAAACCATTAAATAAGGGTCATTTGAGTAAAATCTTCTTTTGCTTGCCAAACAGTTGATCTTTGTGTTCGGTACACTGGAAGAAAGTCGAAGAATATTCCAAAATTTGCCTGTACCGCTGCAGGTCATCGCTAAATACACACCACCAGTGACAGAATTCACAGCATGTGACGCAAAATCAAGGCATGGCTTTAGAAAATATGGGTGGTGACTAAATTCTCCTACATTACCCGACTTGTTTGCAGCAGATATGTTTGATTGATTAGCATTATATGGTGTGTATGTATGTATCATGTGTAATTAGACAAAACCAACCAGTTCATGGCAAGTATGTGTACATCCTCTCTTTCTTTGTGTAAAAAATACATTGTTTTGTTTAAAATGGTGCAATGGTAACTTTTTAAGGACCATTTCTTAAGTTCCCAGTAACGCCAGTCTGGTCAACAGTACAGAATATTTAAATAGGTCTTCTATTTTATTGGTCATGTCCGACGGTATTTTGCCACAACTGTTATCTGATTCCTTTATTGTTCTTACTATTGTTGGTGATGCTTAAAATAATGTTGACCGTCCTTGGATCGTGTCCTCACGCATTACAGCCATACCAATGAATCAGGTAAGAAGATAATGTCATAAAAAAATTTGCAGGCACATGACTTCCTTCCAGAAGCTACGTTACTGAAAACTGCATCAAAATGAGTTTTAATTCTTTGCCAAATGACAAAATTTTAGACTGCGCCAGTAGGGAAGTATTCAATAACAAGACGAGATAATTTAAGCACATTTAACGTGTATCCTCACAGGTAATGGCCGAACTGAAAAACAAGGGAGACAACCAACCAAACTTATAATCAAAGTACTTAATATAACCATAGTCTACTATGGCGCAGTCTCTTCTCTTCCTTCAGTCTGTCTATTTATTTTAATTTACTCATACCTTGAGAATTAAGCCTAATTTGAATTAAAAATTGTAAATTGAATTAAACTCTCACGATTGACAAATCGGCAATTACAGTTATCTATTACTGATTAATGATAAACACGATTTACTATGTCACATAGTCACTGAGATAGAGAGGTTTTTTGCGGATGCGTGTAGGACGGGAACTTCCAGTGACAACATTCTGCTGACTAACTGTGGTAGGTACTATTGACTGTGTATCTAGGTTGTCCGTAGTCCCAGTTAGGTCTTGTTCTGTGGAACTGTCGACGAGATAGGTCTTGTCACACTCAAACTGAATAGCGTTGGTATCACAAGCATTGGTGTCGCTGACTTGATGGTCTTGCAGATAAGCAGGTATTGAAAGTTCATTTGGAATCGGATTTTGGACGTGTGTGGTAATCGAAGGTTGTATATACTCTGTATCACTGTCCTCGTTTGGATCCGTAAAAGGTAATTGTGTAGAGCCAACACAATCCGGTACGGAGAAACACTCAGATTTTTTTACTTTGTATGAAGTATTCCGCAGCTGGTTTCCAGCAAACTTTTTTAGGGTGCACCATTTTTCATCTACAGATGTCACCAGATAACGGTCGCGGGCTTTTAGCTTAGACCTATCAGAATGAAGATAAACTAGATCCCCTACGTTAATCTCTACTGTATACAGGGAGTGTTTTGATTGAGATTTACTCTTTTCACTATACTTATGATTTTTCATCCTATGCTGGTGTTGGTCTACTATCAAAGATCTATCTTGCAAAGGTAATTGTTCATGTGTGAACTGGTTTCTTTGGGTCCACATTTCTCGGGCAGATAATCCCTTATTTCGTATGCGGGCATTTAAACGGGCCACAGCAATAGAAAGTTTAACATTTGAAATTGGACCTCCACCTGCTTCTGTCCGAAGTATTTCATCTTCCAACTCGCGAATTGCTTTTTCAGCCACTGGATTTTTATTAATGTTCTTTGTGTGACCAATTTCAAGACAAATGCCTAAATCAGAAAGTATTTTGTCATCCTGGAGAGACACAAATCCTGGCGCAGGATCAACACGTACCACCGCCTTGGGTCCATCAAGTGGATGCAGTTCTAAACACAGTTGTATCATAGCGTCGCGTAACGTATCATGCTTTTCATTGTCAATAGTGCATGCCTTTGTGTATGATGTCACAGTCTCTCGTAAAACTAGAATGAACTGTTTATAACGTTTTATAATATCTGCAGCAAACAATAAGCCAATGT
Organism: Tridacna gigas; assembly: GCA_945859785.2. Lineage (NCBI taxonomy): Eukaryota > Metazoa > Mollusca > Bivalvia > Cardiida > Cardiidae > Tridacna > Tridacna gigas. The sequence goes on from OX244030.2 coordinate 30,034,305, forward strand.
TTTCAGGAGGGTCTTCAGATGACTGTTCCATAGGAGCTTTAGGTAGAGTTTTGAGGGAAGCACACATATGGCATGATTCACTTACAGTCTCAATAGTCTTATCTAAATCCAGAGCATAAAAGGATCTTTTCATTGCCAACTGTAACTGGTGTTTAGATGGGTGGTCCAGTTTGATGTGTAATGCTGTAACTAACCCATCAATAACTGACCGTGGTACTATTATTAGATCTGTTGAAGGAGAAAGCGGATTGTTCTTTCGAACAACAAGTAAATTGTCTTTGCTAATGGAGGCAACATTCAGGTAGCGTTTAATGTCTTTTGCGTTTTTCAGTTTCCGAGAGGGCCTTGTGCCCTGTCTTAGGTGCGCGCATACCCTGCGTAAGTCTGGGCATGAGGATTGGATATCTATCCAGGCTGACCGAGACGAAAATGGTATTTTAGTTGACGAACCAATGTTTACAGATCGAACAACTGATTCCTCTGTTTGTTGGATGAATGTACATACTTGACATCGTGGTTCATCACAATCTGGTGCATTTCTGCTCGCAAAATCAGAAGGGATGTTTGCAGATCCAGCAAGATGTTGTAGGTCTACTTGGTAGCGACTGACCGTAGATAAAAATGAAGTGACTCGTGGACTGGCAGAGAATTCACCACGGCATAGTTTTTGGATAGCTTGAACACATGGTTTGCTGTCAGTTAATACACATGCTTGGTGCCTTGACTGTATTATAAATGGGCTAAAATGCTTAACAGCTGCAGCTATACATAAGGCTTCTATTTCACAAGGCAGCCACTTTACTTGATGTTTTTTTATTTTTGCACTAAAAAATCCTGCCAATGATAGTTTGTCTGATCTTGACACATCTCGTGTAGCACCCAGTCCGCGTTTCACAACAGAACCATCTGTTACAATCCACAGCTTGTCATCTGGTTGGGGTAATAAAATAGATTTGGTACATTTTAAGTGTTTTTGTGCTCTTTGAAATGTAGCCATCAGTTCCTCAGACCACTGAATTCGTGCTTGAGAAGGCTTTCCAGCAACCAATGAGTCCAAATCCGAGAGTACTTCTGAACAGTTAGGTAAGACTCTAGCAAGCATCTTGTATGCACCAATGAAGGAATGGAGGCCGTGAACACTTTCCGGCTGTGAACATTGCTCCAGTGTAGCTATTCGGTGAGGTGAAGCAGATAGCGTACCTTTGTGCCAAATCCAGCCTAGAATGGTTGTTTGTAGAGGACAAATCACTGTTTTATGTGCTGACAGTCTGATGTCACCTTTCTGAAGTAGGCTCAAAACGCGCTCCCAATTTGTAGCTAGTTCTTCAAGGGTGTTAGCGCCACAGTACAAATCGTCAGCTAACTTGGCAACAAAACCATCTTGTACACAGTCCCCTAAGACGCGACATGTTAATTCTTCTAACGCGGTCTCAGACCCCGGCATGCCCATGGCACTTCTGGTATATACACGCACTCCTCTATAAGGAGTGGCTACTCCACAGTATTTCATTGATGTTTTTGAAAGCGGAATTTGGTAAAAGGCACTTGTGAGATCAGTAGTTATAATGTATTTCCATTGAGCGATTGTTCTGAGAGTAGAGTCAACATCAGGCATTAAGGAAGGTTGGGGTTTGCTGTAGCGGCCGACATCAGCAAATGCGGTGACTAATCTGTGTCCGCCAAGGGGCTTTTTGATCAAAAAGGATGGGTTCAAGTATTCAACAGTAACACCAACATCTTCTGGTTTGCGAAAAACGCCATGGCTTTCCAATTCATCAAATTTCTGTTGTAGCTCGACAAGCTTATTTCTGGCATACTGAGGCAAGCGTCCTTTCCGTTGAGGGGGCTGTGTGGGTCCCATGTTTACGGAAGCTTCGAAATGTCCAAATGCTCCATTATAACCAACAATACTAGGGTCAAATACTGAGTCATATTTATTCAATATAGAACGAAACTTGTCCCTCATCTGAGTGGAAAGGATGTTGTCTGGGTCCAAATGTACATGGGACGAGTGTACAACATCAGAGGAATTACTTCTCACACGGGTACTGCTTTGATCACGGAAGGAAGTATCAACTGTAACTTCACTGGGTAGTACAGAAAAGGTGTTATTCACTTGGCAAAAGTGTTCATGTCTCTTCAAATGTTGGGGCATGTCTGTTTCATTCACTATTCTAACCTTGCCATCTATGGCTTCAACAAATCCAGGACTAGGCCACTCACGTTCCGGTTTGCAGCTGTCCAACTGTCGTGCTTCAATGGCAAATATTCCATCAGGGTCAAGCTCTTTTGGAACAATTACTTCTATAAAGCTACCAGGCCAAACAACAGTAGAATTACTTGAGCATCTTAAGACATGTGCTTTTGTCCGACGAACGCAGTTCTTACGCGAGGCCGTCTCTGGAACACCATAGCGAAATGAATCGTTGTCACCAATAAAAATTTCTTGTCTAGATGGCCTGACAGAAATATCATTTGTTGACATAAAGGGAATTCCAGCTAAAATATCAACGTCAATGTCATCTACCACTAAAGCTTCTAAATCTAGGTCATGGCTTCCACGAGTAAGTGTCAAACGAGTTTCACCAATGATTTTTAACGGAGTAATGCCATCTGCCTGGAGAACGCTCTGACTACTTTTGTTAATTTTTGCGTCAATAAATTTGGCTGTTGATTGTTTAATCATACTGATCTTTGCTCCTGTATCTAGGGTAATCTGAAGTGGATGATGTCTGTAAAAGACTTTCATATGGGGTGACTGTTTTGTACACACGCGCCTTAGTGTAGAGACCTTGTGAGCATGGGTAGGTTCGGGTTCATTGTCTGACTCACTCTCATCTGATGAATTGTTGGTGTGTATATCATGTTCATCTATGCACTGAGACTGGCGGACACGGGATAGATACTCGCGGTCTTGATCAGGTAAGAATTTGCATTTACTGAGATAATGTTTGTATCTTGGTCTACCTGCTTGTTTGCACAAGGGACATATTTCTTGTTTGGATCTACTAACACTAAGGCGCTGATCATTTTTACTCTTTTGAAATGCAGTGCGTAAAACACAAGCATCTGCAGTAGCACGCAATTCGTCTAAGAGACTATCAAGAGCCTGAGAAATTTCTGGCTTAAGGGAAGCCAAAGTGTTCGATCTTAAATCAGGTCCATATTTTTATTTCACTAACCCAGGCAGGTTACTGTCAATGAGTCGAAGCCAAGTGAGGACAATGAAGTTTTCAATAGACGGAGTTAAGTCCTCATCCTCATCAGGTACGGCACCATGATGACGGATGCCACCGTCACGTTTCAACAAATTATCTTCTACAAAACTGCTTAATCTTTGGAACAAGTCCTCTGGTCTTTCTCCAGGTTTGAGCTGAATTTTATCAAAGTCCAAAAGATGGGCACCAGTCAACTGGAACCCGTAGTGTAATCTGATGGATTGCCATATGCCTTTCAGAGATGTTGAATTCTTTACAATGGTATTCCTTGAGATAACTGGGCAGTAATTAGCTATTTGTCCAAGCATTAGATCAAGGTGAGTAGCCTTTTGCTCTGCTGTTCTGCGGCGAGCCTCGGGAACATCTTCTCTGTCATTTATCAAACCTCTCAGTGGGGTTGCTGCAGTCTTCTTTAACCAAGTTGATCCGTCTAATAGGAAAGGCGCAAAGTTTGTATCCAGAGATAAAACATATTGCAGGTTTTGACGCCATGCTTCGAAGGAGGTAATAGATTCTTGCTTGGTAAGAGGCCATTGCTTCGGGGCACGTGAATTCGCCATACCTGCGGTGCTTTGACTGTCTTATTTAAACAGCGAAATACTCTCTTTACTGTAGATTTGTGGAGAATAAAAGTTGTATACTTTGCAGGGAGGTTTGTCTGATTCTTTCTGACACCGCTGCCACCACGCCAGTAGGGAAGTATTCAATAACAAGACGAGATAATTTAAGCACATTTAACGTGTATCCTCACAGGTAATGGCCGAACTGAAAAACAAGGGAGACAACCAACCAAACTTATAATCAAAGTACTTAATATAACCATAGTCTACTATGGCGCTGGTCCAAACTGAAAGCATTTGCAGACGACAAAATCAATGTGATTGAAAAATTGAAATTTGTATTGGGAGGGGTAGAAAACATTGTGGGAAAAGGAGAAGATGCTGGCAGGGCTTTTTTTAGGGTTTGGGGAAGACACTGGACGCTGGTCAAAAGGGGAAAAAACATGTGACAATGCCATATTTGGGGAAATTTACTGTCTTGCTATATATGTTGGTGTTCATCATTATACATGTTTGTGATATACATTATACAATTATGTACTATCAATAGAACACTGATATTATTCTTTGCAATAACACTCAAGCATATGAAACTGAATTTAATTGTTTTGTGAACACAAAATGTTTGTCTACAGAGGCATGTCTGTATCATTTTTGGACTTGAGAAGATCAACAAATTAAAATATTTTTTCCAAGAGTCAAAGAGAACTGTCCAAGGGTCAATTGTTTGGTTATTATGGAGAGATATGGGTGAAATAAAGACAATTTTTCCTTTATGTTCTTTATTTATTGACAGAAATTAGATGATAAAAAATACCTCATCTAATGTACAGACTTGTTGGAATGAAGTGGGTAGATGAATTTTAACTTGCAGCCCTAGCATGCAATTCATCTTTATGAATAAATGGACACAAACCTTTTAACTGTTTACCAAACAGCAAAATTTTAGACTTTATCACGTTTTAGGCATTTGCAGACGACAATTCAAATGTGGCTGAAACGACTTGATTTTTCTTTTCATAGCTTAGAACATTGTGGAAAAGGGAGAAAATAAAGGTCACATCCATTAAAGTGTTATTTCTTTAAATTTTAGTCTTCTTTTTTTGTCCGATAACTTCTTCTTTTACACTTGTTCCAGTGCTAATACTGTAAGACAAGAAGGCCAAACCTCCATCTTTCCCCCCACCCCTCCCGAGTCTCATCTTCAGGTTGTTATATATTTTCAGTCAAAACACAACCAAAGTTTTTCCTCAATATGAAACAGAGATTTCAGCTTCCACTTTTTGTTTCATACAGAAATTTGTCCTTCACTTTAAATTTATTATCAAAGATGAAAAGATAGTTTGAAGTGCTTCTGATCAGACGATGTCAAACTGACTTCTGTTGTGACATGGGTTTTCGCGTTTTTCTTCAGTGATCCTTTTTTCATGTCAGTTGATTTTTCCAGAAATATTACTGCATGATTTGACATGAATTTGTCCATTAGGGTAGCAAGTAACTTTAAAACCTATCATTTTACACTAGATAATTGGATTAACACCTTTATCACGTTTTCAAAAATGAATCGCCACTGGCCAGCTTGATTAGTTGTGATAAACAGAGTTGCATGTGTCTTTCACATTTGATAGTACTGATCATTTTATTATGATCTCTATTTCTGCCGGATACATGCTAGCTAACTTATATGACACTTAGCCTATATTCTCGTGTGTCAGATTGACATTTAGGCAGATATTTTTGAGCATCAAAAACAGGCCATTTCAGACTTTAAATATTCTCCATAGTCCTTCTCTGACAATTCATCTTGATACACATCAATTCTCATGAAGAGAAAGCTGGCTAGGGTCGAAGGATGTTGATGCCAATTGTGTACTTTCAATTTCTTCAACAATTACACTGTCTGACCTGGGATCGTGGGGGACCGATTGCCTACCGTAAATACTCGACTATAAGACGCATTTTTTCCCCTAGAATTTTGAGCTTGAAGTAGGGGGAGCGTCTTATAAGCGCATAATCAAAGGACTTTGTGAAATTCCATCTGGAGAACTTACTTACCAGCCGATCAACACGAAGAGATACGACTACTTCCCAAACAAGTCATGCAGATGTAAAGCTATAAGTGACCCAGTAATAGTTGTTATCACCGTTTGTGTGAAGAAATAAAAGTTAAGAATACACAGTTTTCGTGTTTTACTTATTAGTTTAGCTTACAAGTTTATTCCTGACTGAGCGGTTATTCCTCTTACTGTTGTTTCAGTTAGTTTATGTATGGCCCACAAGCTGACTGTAGTGCACATAAAAGTATGGTCTACTGATAGACCCTTACGACAGTTATAAAATTCAAAGATGAATCAATACTTTTTCCTAAATCAAATGCTTTCTAATTGATAATTTCTGGTATTGTGACGACTTACAATGATGTAATGAGACAAGTAACCTAACAGAGGTAAATAGTTTCCACAGCGCAATTCAGATCTAAACAGAAATTTCGTAGCGTTTATCAGTAGATCATCGAGATAAAGAGGTAAAGGGTTGTGATAGCAGTCTTGTTTTACAACACAGTACACACCTGTATTGTAGGATATTTACAGCAAGATGTCAAACTGTTACAGCTTGAACTGCCGAGGTCACCGATTGATAAATTACCGGTAGTGCAGATTACATCAGACTTCAGTTTACTGTTTACCAAACGACAAAATTTTGGACTGGTCAAAACTGACCACTGGAAAGTGGTACTCCAGTCTAGTGGAGGGTTTATATAACAAAGCAAGACGGATTTGCAGACGACAAAATTATCGTGATTCAAAAATTAAACCTTGGTCTGGGTGGAGAAAAAAAAATGTAAGAAAAGGGGAAATTCTGGTTACCAGCACCTTTTCCAACAATATTTTCAAAAGGCTGTTTTTGCACAGTCATGAAAACCCTGGATTATTTGGTAAAGAGTGAACATTTCAACAAAAAATGTGAGTGGTTTGGTCTATGCATTACACTTTTTCAAGTTGCTTTTTTACATTTTAAAAAGAAATTAGAGCTGAATCAATGTATGATCGGCTAAGATACAGGCCATTCATTTTCGGAATGATGCATATTTGATATCGGACGATAGATCGTCATATCTGCTTGGCATATTTCAAGCTGAATAATCTCAATTTTAGTATTCTTGTGGTTAATGTGAAGTCTACACGCATCTTATAGGAAGGCATCAATGAAATCCCCGATTTCAATCACAAAGTCGAGGGAGCGTCTTATAAGCGGAGGCGTCTTATAGTCGAGCATATACGGTACTTACGGTGGTAGTCGTATTATACAAGCGTATATGGAACATTCCGTGCAAAGAATGAATATAATGTACGAAATCGGCCGATAAGTGACTATTTTCCACAAACCTCAAAGGTGGGTTACTCATTAAACAACGAAAACATTACTCTCGTCGCTTGTTTCCAGCCAATCTTTTGGTCCGGGAGTGGGTTTATTTACTTAATCTGGCTACAATATTTTGTACTACAGTGGGGAAATGCGATTTCTTTGGGGAAAATTGACTTCTCGGGGGAAAACTACATTTTTGGGGGAAAATTTGCTTTGGGGAAGACGCCGACTATCGGCGTCACTTTCTTAGTAAAAACAAAAAAAAAAAAAAAGCCCTGTCTCTAAGAAGAAAATTGACTTCTCGGGGGGGGGGGGGGGGGGGGGGGAAAACTACATTTTTGGGGGAAAATTTGCTGGCATCACTTTCTTAGTAAAAAAAAGCCCTGGCTGGTTGCCACCATTTTCTCATTTTCCCACAATGTTTCAAAAAGCATTTTAATTAGGGTTGTTAAAACTCGGGATTGTGTAGTAAAGAGTTAAGAGAGCAAATAGAGGCTTAATTCAAGACATGTATCCAAGATGACAATTTTCTTATTCCCTTTTTCAAATATATTTTACAGTCAAAATGTAAGTATTTTTGCATGGCATTTTTCAATATCTCTTTTTTACGACAATCCTGTCTACTTTTTCGACAGTAAGGCCAAATCAATAGTATAATGTGGGTTCCTTATACCGTACATGCTCGACTATAAGACGCCTTCGCTTATAAGACGCTCCCCCAACTTCATGATTCAAAATCGGGGATTTCATTGATGACCTCCTATAAGACGCAGGTAGACTTCACACTGACCATAAGAATGCTAAAATTTTGAGTATTCAGCTGGAAATACGCCTCGCAGACATTACGGTCTATGGGAGTTGCATCATTCCCAAAATACATCTCTTGTATCTTAGCCGATCGTATCTTGATTCAAATCTAATTTCTTTTTAAAATTGAAAAAAAAAAAAAAATTGAAAAGAATGCAATGCATAGTCCAAAACACTCACATTTTTTGTATAAATAATCCTATCAGGGAAATTAGCCTTCGATGGTTTACTCAAAATTGGTATTTATCAATGGGTGTATAAAGTTTACCTCGACAGTGAAGAGTTACATTACAGGATCAAAGTACTCTAGTATCTTACACCCAGCACAATGTGATTTAACTCTTTACCAAACGACAAAATTTTAGACTTGTCCAAATTGATAGGATTTGAAGGAGAAAAAGGTAACTGTGACTCAAAAATTGAAATTTGTTTTACTAGCGTTTTCTCCTTTTCCCACAATGTCTTCAAAGTTATTTTTCTTTCGATTTGTTAATAATCGAGATTTTTGGTAAAGAGTTAAATATCTACATGACACAGGATAATTTTTGGTCGTTAAATCATGAGCTATCAAAATGGAGACCTTGATGCTTGCTGATTTAATCTGAATAATTGTATAATCAGCTATCCTGGTCGTAAATTCAAAGCTAATTGTTAATCTCTGGTGTTATATCAGCACTAATTTATCGATGGGATGCTTGGTCAGTTCAAGCTGTGAAAGTTTGACATCTAGCTGTTAATCTCATTAAAAACAGGTGTTGTCTGTGTCGTAAAACACAGACTGCGATCACAACCCTTTACTTCCTTACCTCGATGATCACCTAATAAACACTACCAAATTTCTATTTAGATAGAAGTATTTGGGAGTTTTTGCCTCTGTTAGGTTACTTGTGTTATTACATCATTTTAATTCATCTCAATGATCAAAATTACCAATAATCAAAAAAGTATCGATTCATCTTTAAATTTAAGAATTGCCTAACGGGTCACTTAATACACATGGTACTTTGATATGTGTCACAGTCAACTCGAGGGCTGTATAATACACTGAGTGCAACAACAACAACAAGAGGAATACCCCAAAAGTCTGGAATGGATTTAAAGCTAAAATAACAAGTAAAACACACAAAAAAGTTTGTTCCAAACTTTTATTTCTTCACACTGATGGCAATTACAACTATTTCTAAGACACTTAAAACTTTACATCAGCGTGACTAGATCGGGAGGTGGTAGTATCTCTTCGTGTTGGTCGGCAGGTAAGTAGGTTCCCCAGATGGAATTTTACAAAGTCCTTTGATTATGCGCTTATAAGACGCTCCCCCTACTTCAAGCTCAAAATTCTAGGGAAAAAAATGCGTCTTATAGTCGAGTATATACGGTACATTTTCAGACCTGCAATAATGCAATTATCAACTATGACATAAAAAAACAAAGTCAGTTCTAGTCAAAAAAGAATTCCCAACTTTTCTTCCTGTGTAAATCTGCAAGTATCCTGTACAATTTCATTATTAAGCTAGCATAACAATGATAAACGACAATTGAAATCAGCTTTGCCTGAAAAGGAAGTGTGTATGACATCATTTATCTGGGGGCACGATTCAAGGACAGTACCTCCAGAAATTGAATGCAATCGAGGTTGTTTTTTAATGTAAACAGTCAAAATAATTAGAAGCTATGAGAAATATAATCAGTGCTCCAGCTTGGTTTGGAAAAGGGCAGGGTGCTAGTGCCCTGAAAGGGCACTCCGAGTCGCAAAGCGACGAGTTGGGGGAGGGTGTGGGAGGGGGTGTCCCCCTCCCACTGGGGGGTTTGGGGGGGCTGCCCCCAAAGAAAATTTTGCAAATATAGTGCTTAAAGATGGGCTCTGGTGGGTTTTTGAGAGATAATTTGAGTTTATTTTAAAAAAAAAAAAAGACTGTTTCAACCCCTCCATGGGTCTCATCAGGCAGGTGGCAGTAGAAGTCTTTCGAAAACAAACACTGCAGATAATCCCCTACTACAGTCTTTTTCTTTTTTAACTTTGATTGAGACATGCCCAAGCAAAAGTGCACAAATAAAATAAGTATGAAAATTCAGACTAGGAAGTTCATACTGGCAGACCATTCATGTCAACAATTCTTTTTTTCCCAAATTCTGCAAGGTTGATATGAGTCTTTTCATGATAATTTTTGCTTATGCATGGCTCAATAAAGTTTTTCTTTTTTTTTTATAATATACATTTATATACATTTAATTCTTTAATTTATTTATAACATCCATTTTCTTTTCTGTTTTATTTTGAAGTATGTAGCTTTTAAATTACAACATAAAAAATATTAACACTGTCAATGGGAAAAAAATAAAGCATACCAAATTAAAAGCATTTGCAGAATAAATGGTGGCTCAATATAATTATATAGAAAAAATATTGTGCAAAATGGAGAAAATTCTGATTGTTCAGGATTGTCTTCTTTTCACACAATATTTAAAAAGGAAAAAAAAAAAAAAAAAAATTATTTTAACATGAAATTTGATAATTTAGATTAGAAAATTTCTTTCATGACAAACCGAGAATTAAATAGGGATAATGTAAAAATTGCCTTGTACTGTATTGTTTCCACTTCTCACTACGCGTGTTGAAAGAGGCCTTTTTTTATTAAACAGATCTAAATATTTATAAGTTGCAATATGATCGGGAAACAAAGCGCCTGCAAAACTACAAAGCGAGTCTATTTCTAGTTTTCATGAATAATTAATATTTCAAACCCAAATTCGCTAATCGCAGCTGCCGCAAATTGTAATTTAAATAAAAAATATAATGTGGGTCGAAAGGGCACGATTCCCGAGGACAAAAATAAATAGTCGGGAAGGGTACAATGGACACTCATTTTCCGACTTTACACTTTTGCCGAGCGCTATTATGCCAGATCTATAATCGAGGTTTTCTGCTAGAAGGGTATCAGTTTCGAACATCACCCCCGCAGTCATGTCATAGCTGTCTGAATCCTTTAATTGGTGTTTGTATACAAGTGTCAAAAACGATAAACGGGCATGTGCCATTTGTCATCCACAGATTATGGCAGTGTTCTCACTAGGTTTTGAAAGTTGGATTCCAGGAATCCAACTCAGGAAAAAGTTGGATTCCAAACTGAAAAGTTGGATTCCTGTCTGAAGAAGTTGGATTCCTGTACACTCAGGATGAATTTCCATGATACAAGCAATAAACATCTAAAAACTGTAAACTTTAGATTGGTGCATTATGGAGACAATGTCTGTAATGGACAAGTCTATGTTTTCATTAGAAATTAGTTGCTAGGACTTTCTTTGTAACTGCGCAAAGGGTTAAACAAGTTTAATAATTCTTCACTAAATATCTTTTATTTAGACTAGAGCTGTAAGTAATTCAACATGATAATGCATACCTTATATATTCATAATAATAATGGCAACATTTATGGACCCATCTTCACTAACATATTTTTTTTTTAATTCATTTCTAATTCAATTTTAATTGGTAACTGGAACTGAATTTAAAATTTTTTGTCCATATGGACCATGATGTCAATTAAATCTTTTCAGTGGTGGAAAACTTTGTGGGAAAAGAAAAAAAAAATGCTTCTTTACCCACAATGTATCAAGCTTTCCTTCTTAAGGTTGTTGAATTCTGTATAATGGATTGTTTGGTAAAGGGCTAATTAGCAGAGAGCAGCTATTGACAATGATGGAGGAACCAGTTGCATTAAGTAAGACTTGTAGTTAAAACAAAGTATTAGAAATTTTCTCTTGTCATAATGTTTTCAACTTATAATTAACTAGAGTCTACTGAATACAAATCAAATGATAAATTTTATCTCTTTTCATTCTCTCCTTTTATGATCAATATGGAGGCTAAATTTTTGTGAAACTTTTTTCTTAATTAGGTGTTTTCTTTAATCGGGCATTGATCCATTATCTGTGTAAATTAGTCTTTATTTCATGCTTTTCGGTAGTTTATCAGGATATAATGGTGGATTATGATTGGATAATTTCACCGTTAGGACCAGTGTATTTACCGATTGATAAACACTGAGAACTCCCCAGTAATTCGCAAACTCCAACAAAAAAGGGAATATTAAGAAACATTAAATAGATTTTTTTTTTTTCGTTAAAAGATCGAAATTTCTTTAACCCTTTACCAGATGACAAGTTTTTAGACTGATCTAGATTGAAAGCGCTTGCAGACGACAAAATGAATACCGTTTAAAAAGCGAAAATTGTTTTAGGAAGGACAGAAAACATTGTGGGAAAAGGAAAAAATTCTGTTTACCAGCATTTTCCCACAATGTTTTCAAAAGGTTTCATTCTCAGGGTCATTAAAAGTCGGGATAGTGTGTGTGGTAAAGAGTTAACGGTAATCTCCTGAACATTATGCGGTAATATGATAGTGGGGCCACCCGCAAATATATTACCGATCATGTGCACTCGATCTAATAAATTTCGATCATTCACCTTTAAAAAGAAATATCCTGTTATGTAATCCATTGATCGATGCATAATTTGCAAATATGTCAACATGCCGGGCAGTTAGGGTATTAGCTATTTCTCATCCACAGTTTAATGGGTACTGGGCGAGTGATAGAGAATATTGCATTCCTATTGGTTGTTAGTCTCCCAGAAGGCCACACCTACCCCTTCGACTACCTGACTTAAGAGATTACCTATGTGTCAGATTTTTTGCCTCGTTAAACATATCGTAAACAATCACTTGATGAACAAATCAAGCTGAGCAGCTGATTAGGGGCTGATTAGGGACGTGTACCCTGAAAAAACTTGTCGTCCGGTGGAATCCTTTGTTAAGATTTTTTGTCGTCCGCCGGAAAAAAGTTGTCGTCTCAGATGACAGTATTGGCGTTTCCGAGAACACTGTTATGGGGAACTGCTCGATCGTTAACGAATCGCGCGTTCTGATTGGTTGTACTTCTCGATATAAGCCACGCCTTCCTCTTCTAGTGCGCGACTTTAATTATCAGCCGTGTATTGGATTTACGCATCGGTGATCACGTCGAAGTCAAGTGATTTATCAAACAAAGGCTGTAATTAAAAAGGTAATTGCTGATTTTGGACGCGTGTTACGAAATTCATGATCGTTTTTTGGGCAGGGCGTCCTAGAAAAGTGCAGGGCGCTGGTTTCTGAGGGCAGGGCGCGGCGCCCTTCCTAAAGGGCCTAGCTGGAGCACTGATAATACATACAAAGCACATGCAGTAAGATTGTTTCCCCAATGTAGTTTTTATTATTAACAATATCTCCATAGATTGATGGCTTTTTCTTGCTTATGGGCACGAATAATGGATGGTCAAGGATATACCAAGGCTTGATAATAAATATGCAAGCAGACCAAATTTTACCAGAGTTATACCTGAGTAAAGTGTGTAGAGAATTATCTGCAATAAGGACATTTGCACACCTGTAAAAATCGGTGTGGTTCAGTCGAACAAGCAAACAAGCAACTGGTGCAAAAGTGAATATCAATACTTAATCTCCTGATTACCACGGATTATATTAAATGCCCTCTCTCCATAAATACCTTGTTAAAAGGTCGATTGTCACCACCAACAGGCCTCCTTTTCTGTACACCACCACGAAATACCCCACCACCCCGATTTTGTCTTCGAGGTGTTCCTCTACCTCTTGATGGACGTCCGCGACCGCCTCTTCCACGACCTCCTGGCTTTTTATTTGATTTTATTATATCGTCCAGACTCATATCAATTTTGTCACCCATTTTATTTGTTTGTTTCTCGCCTTGAAGATGGACAAGCTCAAGTGTTTGCCTTTGTAGAATAATCCGCGTGTGTTTGGCAATACACTAGACTGGTATCATTTGGATTTACGTTATGAAGCTTTGACAATCGTGCAAACATTAATCGAAACCAGTCTATATTTTTTGTTTTTAGATTGATATTTTTACCCCAATATATTTCATTTTTTTCATTGATATTATCATTTATGATTTATTCGACGTAGTTATTTTCGATATACTAAAACAATTACTTAGACATTTTTTCAGGCTTATTTTTTCAAAGTTGTTATTATCTTTTTTTCTTACAAGGCATAAGCGACTACTATTGTGTGGCTGCTGAAACTGAAACCATTTGTCAAGAGAAATATGTAAAATATTTTTTGTCAACCCTTTTTGAAGTTGGATATCGGTTGAAGAGTCGAATATGACTGTGACTTTGGACATGATGTCATACAACGCAGATTCTCGTCCAAGACAAATGGTCTATTCGAAAGTATGTATTGAATGTAAACCAGGAAATGTGAAAATGTGTTTATATTTTTTTTTTCTCAGAATATGTGAAAATTGAGTGACCTCTGCCAGATTGCAGATACTAATGTATTCATGCAGTCATCTACTTCATTTTTAGTTACAAATATATACCTCGTTCGAAATAAAAAGTCATGTATGTAAAAGTAATCTCTATATAAAGCCCAGTACAATCATTTAAAGAGCTATTTCATTTTCAGATTTTTATAATCTCACACTGCTTTAGCTACGGTATATGCTTTGTTCTGGTCAGTTCATGCTACCTTGTTGATTCATAGATTCATACTATTGATATGTGACGTAATTTTTCGAATATGAATGGCACCCTGTCTGTCCGACTTATATTAAAGTTACAGCAGTGGAGGCAATGTGTTGATAAGAGTAAAAAAAATGTATTGAAAACAAAATATTTCAAATACTGAAATAACTTACTGTGAAACAGGTTTATAGCCCAGTGTTAAATGGTATTTCCTGCAATGAAAAAAAGAATTATCAATGCAGCCGACGTTGTAAAGTCTTAGACAAGCTAGAGTCATTCAAGGGGCATTGAAGGGTGCACAGCAGGTGATGCCATTTTCTAATTATGTGTTATTTGATTGATAATTGATATCTATTAAAAATGGTCAAGTACCAAGGTTACTAACCAATTATCAAATTCTATCGTTTGCCTAACGATGACATTTTACTTTTATAAGAGTAAACTTTGTAACTTTATTGTTTTCAATGATGATACATTTTGTTTTACATACCAATATGTCCAATATTTGTCATTCATTATACAGTCGAATATCCATTGCTCAAACATCTACTCCTCGAAGTTCTCTATACGTCGAAGTAAATTTAAAGTCCGGACTGAATTGCTCTATTTCTCTATATAAAGTACTATCCGCACGTCGAAGTCCTCATCTCGAAGTTTCTCCATACGTCGAACCTAATTCCAGGTCCGAACTTCAATGATCCGGTTGATTTACACAACTTTACTTTTAACACAGTACAAAATTTTCACTCATTTTAAGTGACTTTAATTATAAACTTAGGTGTTATACATAATTAATAGAAATGCTGGATACAACGACGGCATGTTTTTCGCACATTTTCAATCATTGACTTTTGTCAGCTCGGCTGCTAACGTGCCAGTCATCTTGACTTGCAGATAATTATCGGTAATTAGTTCGGTTAGAAATGTTTGGACTGAGATTTTTCATACCATACACTGTGATTCTGGCCGTGGCTATAGAAAGACTGGGCATTTCGTTGTCGGCTGAAAATACAAATATCCTCAAGGATGCCTCTACTAAGGACTTGTCTGGTGGAAGAAACCCGGTAAAGTCTGGGAGATAGCCAGCAACTTCGGCTGATGAAATGCTTTTTTAATTTCACAATTTTCAGTATCGTTCTTAAAGACAGAATTAAAAAAAAAACATGTTAATAAAAGAAAATAAACAGTATGCATCCTTTACTCTTTAATTTTCAAAACAACGATCGGTTAACTATAGAGGGAACGGCCTGTGAACGAAGTATGCTTCGGTTACCTACTTCCGGTACCTGACACATTCATCTGAAGAATCTCTGCACGTCGAACTTTCTGTACCTCGAACTTTTTTCGGTAGTCCCTGAACTTTGAGGTATGGATATTCGACTGTGTCTTAATTAACCTGTTAAATCATTTCTATTTATGTGTCAGGCCTAAGATTATTCAGTTAAACCCTGACACTGAGCATGAGTCAATGTGCTTTTGAAAACAAATTCTAAAAGACATATCTTTGCTTATATGAGCAATGACTTCTTTTAACACAATGTTTTCCTCTCTAAGGAATGCCACAAAACCAAAATGGAACTGGAGCAG
The DNA here is from genome assembly GCA_945859785.2 of Tridacna gigas. Lineage (NCBI taxonomy): Eukaryota > Metazoa > Mollusca > Bivalvia > Cardiida > Cardiidae > Tridacna > Tridacna gigas. The sequence goes on from OX244030.2 coordinate 30,050,386, forward strand.
AACTGCCAAAATACTGCATTCTTAGAGCTTGGGCACCAAAACCATTGAAAACATTGCAGACAAAAAAGCCACTGTTCATGTGGGCAAGAGACTCTATTTGTCGCATAATGTATTCCAGTTTTATGTTAACCCTTTCCCAAACAAGCCTGGTTTTTACGTGTCTACAGTACAAGTCTTTTGAAAACACTGTGGGAAAAGGAGAAATTGCCCTTTTTGAGAACTTTCTACCATTTTCATTTAAAATTGTCGTCTGCAAACTCTTTCAGTTTGGACCAGTCCAAAATTTGTTGTTTGGGAAAGGGTTAAAAAAGATAATTGGCTGAATAATTGGCCAAATTCTGATATTCAGTTGTCGCTCATTAGGCTAAGGGTCATCTGAAGTACAATGTTTTTTTAAGAATGACCCTAATTTTCCTTCAAAAATAGACTTTTATGGTGAGTTTCATTGCTGTTTTCTGAAACAGTGGATAGGTACCATTTTTATTTTTTCTTATTGTTCAGAATTATAAATACTACAACTGTGGCAATTTCAAGAAGTATCAGTCCATAGGAAAGTATGTGTTTTTAAAACATTAACCCTCAATTGGGTCAAATTATCTCCCTCTTTTACTCAATGGTCTTTATATCTATATATATGCATATCTGTGTATTTACAGTGCTCAAAACCAGGCTTTTATATATTTTTTGTGCACAACTGAACAAATTTTCATTAAAATGAATTGTATTAATATTTGTATATTCTTCTGGATTTTTTTTTTTCTGTATAATTGACTATTAAAGAAAGATGTGTAAAATCTAATATATGTTGAATTTGGACATGTGTATACATGTACCCTTTTCAAAAGCAAATTTCTCAGAAACGAACACTATAGCCCATATTTTTGTTTACTGTAATCTCCTAGAGACATGCTGAGCTCTATATATGTGCAAAGTTTAAAAAAAAAAATTGTCTGATAGGAAAGTCATTGATATACAGTGAAACTTCGGTGGCTCAAACATGGATAATTTTGAATACCAAAGAAAGCTCGAACAACAATCTTGGTCCCAGCAAAATCTCTATATAATTCATATTGTTTGACCTCGGAAAGCTTGCAAAACCTTTAATTCAAACTTTCAAATACATATTTCGGTCTCATCATTCATTTTCCTATGTATTTTACCTCTCAGAAGTAAGGCTATTGACGGAGTCGGCTTCTAAAATTCTTGGAATGATGAGGGCGGTAAAATTTAAAATAAGCCGAAATTCTTTAAACCAACTTTACATATCATTTTTGCGTCCTATTCTTGAGTATGCTTCGGTTGTCTGGGATAACTGTCCTTGCACTGAAAGGGACTCTCTTGAAAAAATTCAACACGAAGCTGCAAGAACTGTCACAGGACTTACAAGATCTACTTCTCTTAAAAATTTGTATACTGAGATCGGTTGGTTGAGCTTGTCCGACAGACGTAAATACCAGAAGCTTATTCTAACGTTTAAAATCATCAATGGCCTAGTCCCAGACTATTTATGTCAACTATTTCCATCAACTGTTAGAAACAGTACAATATATTCCCTTCGAAATTCCCAAGATATTGAAACATTGGCCCGCCATACCGAAATCTTTGCGAAATCGTTCATTCCGTCGGCAATATCTCTATGGAACAATTTGCCGTTGGAAACAAAATCACTACAATCTCTTTCTATGTTTAAGTCAACAATCCTGCATCAATTTCCAGTGTCCGTAGTTCCAAAATACTTTGGTGTAGGAGATCGCAAATTGTCAGTCTTTCATGCAAGATTAAGAAATAATTGTAGCGACCTGAAATTTGACCAACACAAAAGCCATATTTCGGAAAGTAATTTGTGCCACTGTGGCTATTATGTTGAAGATGCGGAGCATTATTTTTTTCACTGCCCGTCATATAATAATCAGAGATTGATATTATTTCACAAACTTCGCAAGTACCACCCTTTAAGTTTAAATTTATTATTGTTTGGATCTGATAACTTAAGCCTTAATGATAATATTGAAATAGCTAATTCTGTTCAAGGATTTATTAAAAAGTCAGGAGGGTTTGAATGACTGCTTATTATACGTGCCTTCAGCCCATCCTAAATGAGTTGCCATTTGATCAGACGTGTCCTATCTCGAATCCCGGCTGACAATCTATCTTTTATCTTTATCACTCTTATGTTAAATAGTAATTTAGTCTTTAGTGTTCAAATGTTTCATCATCTGTTTTTCTTTAATATCCGTTAATTACTGAAATGTTTGAAATTTTCTCAGCTACCATTAAGACTGTTGTTTCTGTAACATGTAATTGGAGGAGGGGAATGGCCGAATCTAAGTTGTGAGAACTTGTGGCCAGACCCCTTTGCCAATGTACATGTGTCCTTCCATGTACTGGAAATTTTGTTTATGTATTGTTTTTGTAAACATGTACATGTGTATGGCAATAAAATATGTTTAAACTAAGCTCAGAAGTTGAAGAAAGGGTTGGCCAACAATTAGTCGTTGGTTTCACACCTATATTTGTTAATTGGATAATTATACCAATAATCATGTCAAATAATGGATATGGTGCACGTTTTTCACACTTAACATTTGTAATGTTTTTCACATTTTACATTTGTAAAATATACACACACTTGCTCAAGGTGTCAAGTATGGATTGTCTCCCAGTGATTGAATAATTGCCTTGGTTTTTTTATTTTTATTTTCTAAGGTTGTAGAGACGAATTAGTGGGTCAAGTGTGTGAAGAGTGTTGCTTTTCAACACAAGAGGTTTTATTTAAACCGCAACTTGGATCTTAATCTGTATATGTAGCATTGATATGAGTTATAAGTAGAACATAAACAAGACAATGTTTGTTACTCGATATCTGCATATATGCTTCCTTTCTCTATTTTTAGCTCTACTGGCCAAAGGCCAGCGGGCTTAGGTCATGGCCCTGTGTCTGTCCTGCATCCGTCCGTCCATCCATGCATCTATCTGTTTTTGTGTGTGCCATAACTTTTATTTCAAACATCTTCTCTGAAACTGCCCATCAGATTTTAATGGAACTTCACAGAAATGATTCTCTCATGGCCTTCTTCAGAAGCTCTTCAAAGAATTTGATTCCTATAAAAACTCTGGTTGCTATGGCAACAAAACTGAAAAATATTGAAAATCTTTCAAAAACTTCTTGTCCGAAACCATAAGGCCTAGCCTTACCAAATTTGGTGTGTAGCTTCATCTAATAGACCTTTATAAAAACTATACAAATTATAGCCCCAGGATCAAAGTTGGCCCCACCCCAGGGGTCACAAGTTTTACTTAGGTTTATATAGTGAAAACTTTAAATATCTTCTTGTCCTAAACCATATGGCCTAGGGCTATCAAATTTGGCTAGTAGCTTCATCTAATAGACCTCTACAAAAGCTCGTCAAATTATAGCCAGGGGTCAAATTTGGCCCCGCCCTGAGCTTCACAAGTTTTACTTAGGTTTGTATAGTGAAAACTTTAAATATCTTCTTGTCCTAAACCATATCGCCCAGGGCTACCAAATTTGGCATGTAGCTTCATCCATAGGACTTCTACAAAACTCATCAACTTAAAGCCCTAGGGTCAAAATTGGTCCCACCTCTGGGGCCACAAGTTTTACCTAGGCTTCTATAATGGAAACTTTAAGTCCTAAATGCTTCCTTCTTTGCTGAATTGTTTTTGTTTGGAAGAGAACTTGTACGTTGTGCAGGCTGGATTTATACCTTCTTTGCAACTGTAAAGGGACTGAGTGGTTACATTCAGTAAAAAAGAGTGAAATTTTGGGTGTTAACAGGATGGAGTTTGCCATTCGGTAACGGCATCTTTTTTATGAGTTAAGGTATGACATCAAAGAACTTACAAATCCACAGAATCAACACATGCAATCATTCATGTGACATTTCCACAAGTCTTTGGGAAATACAGACGCGAAATCTGAAAATACCATAAGAGGTCATATAGCCAATTAATGGAGTACAATAAAACTTCGGTAGCTCAAACACCCTTAAGGCTGAGTAATTTGTCCGAAATAATGGTAGTTTGACGGATCCATGTTCAAAAGTACAAAGTGGCCTGTAGACGAGTTAATGTATTCATACTGCATCTTTATAACTTTTGTATTTGGAAAAATCACACAGAACATAGCGCATACCTTTGTCATTTCACAGGAATCGGCAGTCTAATTGGTGAAAATAGCTTGGACAGTTAGTTCGAAATGGTCTGGTCCGATCAAGGGTATCATTTATTCCCTGTTGTGGTGACTGACAAAAAAAAACACAGACGTTCAGATGGGAAAGTTAGTTGTAAATAGTCTAACCAGAACTACAATTTCATATTCTTTACCCCTTGTTTTGATTTTCCCAAGACACATGATGGAGCTTGAGTCATCTGAGAATTTGACAATGCTGAAATACAGGGAAAACATTAAAAAACAATATTTGATAGCTGCTGATGTAAGCATATGTGATTATATTTTGTTACTGACTACAATCAGCAAATTTTTTGTTTGTAAATCACACCTTTTCTCTATTTTACTCTTGGAAATTTGTGCTAGTTTCAAAGCTTAAAATTTGGACGTCTGTAATTTTGTCATTTGGAAAAGAGTTAAACACCATATTATCAGCTAGCACACTATTTCAGATGGAGACCTTTATCATGTGGATGAATGACCAGAAGACAGGAATTCCGTTAAAAGATAAGAAAAACTTCTTGACTACTCTACCCAGTTCATTTACAGGTACTTATGTTTCACATTTTTTGGCCTGAAGACAACTTTTTTTTATCTATCTTGCAGCAGACTGTGTTTGAAAACATTGAGGCCAAAGCAATTTTTTCTTTTACTACATTGTATTCACATGTGTTGAAACTTAATTGATGTTATTTGGCCATATTTTTCATATGTTTGTTTCAAAGTTGTCTGCTAGAATAATTATTCTAGGGGGTTGTTTGTGAAATAGTTTGTAAAATATGATACTTTTACATAAAGTCACTGCTTGACCACATTTCTGCATGAGACAAATTTTTGGCATCATTGTGAAAAAATTGAGGTTGAAAGTCACCTTTGATTATATCAGCTATTTAACCCTTTATAGTACAATGCCACCTGTTTAACAGCCCTGGGAAAGAAGCCTTTTGAAAACATTGTGGGGAAAGGAGAAAATGCTGGTAACAACCAACATTTTCTTCTTTTCCCACAATGTTTTCTTCTAATTTATCACAGAAAAATTGCACCATTTGAGCCACACTGAATTTGTTGTCTGCAAATGTATATGGATGTAACAAGATGACTTGAAAACATTGTGCTGACTTTTTGATGAACTCTTTACCACACAATCCCTAGTTTTATCGACCCTGAAGAAGAAGGCTTTTGAAAACTTTGTGGGAAAAGAAGAAAATGCTGGTAACCAGCATTTTCTTCTTTTCCTACAACGTTTTCAACAATCTCAAAGACAGATACTGTCGTTTGTGCCCCATTTTAGTTGTCATCTGCAAACGCTTTCAATTTGGACTAGTCTAAAATTCTGATGTGTGGTAAAGAGATAAACCTCTCTTTAGGTCTAGAGGACAATAAAATGTATTGGTATAATATTATTGGCAAATGGTGTAATACCTTTACTGCTAGACATATTAAGATAAGCATACTTGGAAGAGTGATGGAGTTATAAGCTCCTTCCAAGAAGACTTAATTTTAGACTTTCCCATATTGAAAACATTTATGAAGGTGGTTCAAATACTGGTACATGGTACATGGTACTGGTACGGTGAAGAAAACATTGGAAAAACGGAAAATGTTGGTTTCTTTAGTGTTCTCTCTTTTCCCTTGATGCTTCCATCAGTCGTCATCCTCAGGGTTTAACCCTTTACCAGACGACAAAATTTTTGACTGGTCCAAATTCAAAGCATTTGCAGAACACAAATTAAATGTGGCTCCAATGATTGGATTTGTTTCTGAAAGGTTACAAAACATTATGGGAAATGGAGAAAATGCTAGTTACTAATTTCCAAGGGGCGTTAAAACTCGGCATTGTGTGGTTATAGGTGAAAGATAAGATAGCATTCTGCAAAGGTTTTAATCCAAATGCTATTTTTCATTACAGGAAATGACTTTATCAGTTGGTTGTCTGAAAGAGTGTGCAATGGTGATACATCTGAAGCTATGCATTTGGCAAGTTTTCTGTGTTGGTATGGTTACATTTACCCGATAGATGTGAAAAGTTTCTCTGTGAAAGATGATAAAAATATACATTACAGATACCAGGTATGTTCTTAAATGGATATGACAGGATTTCAAAGGTAATTAACCTTTACCAAATGACAAAATTTTAGACTTGTCCAAAATTATTGAAAGCATTTGCAGACGACAAAATGGATGTTTCAAAAATTGAAACTTGACTTTGGAAGGGTAGAAAACTGTGGGAAGAGGAGAAAATGCTGGTTACCAGCATTTTCTCCTTTTCCCACAATGTTTTCAAAAGGCTTCTTTCTTAGGGTTGTTAAAAGTTGGGGTTGTCTGTTAAAGGATTAAGTCTTTCAGCGCCAAATATATAAACTCAACCTTTTTTTGTCGGCTAAACATACAACCCACAGTACCTTAAAAAGATTTTTAAGTTTATACAGACTGGACTGTATAAGCCCACTGGATGGAAAGAAGATCAAACTGCAGGTTCTGTGCAGTCTTATCTTGATCTATGACATCCACAATAGCCCGTTTTATCCTAGGGAGTTGAAAAGGGTTAAAGTTGTTGCACTCTTCACCAAAATATATTTTGTTATTGGTCAATGAATGGGTATCCCTGAGACAATTTCTTTAAGTGCCCCCTACATGGGTTTTGGTGCAGAAGTAATCACTTGAAAAAGAATATTGTCACCCAAATAGACTTGTGTGTCACCTTCTCTCACAGTATTTTCAAAGGCCTTCTTCCTCACCATTGTTAAAACATAGGATTTCTTTGTAAAGGCTTTAAAGAATTGGAGAAAAAACCTGGAACAAAGTTCTGTTTGTAATTTTAGGCTTACTGACAGATCTTACTTGTTTGTCATAGAAAATTTACACTTTGACATTAAAATTTTACTAATCAACTCTTTGCCAAACAATAAAATTCTGAACAAGGCAAAATTCAAAGTTTCAAAATGATTGTGGTTCAAATGATGATTTCTGTCTTTGATAGGGTAGAAAAGTTTGTGGGAAAAGGAGAAAATGTTGGTTACTAGCATTTTCTCCTTTTCCCACAATGTTTTCAAATGTCTTCGTCCTTAGGGTCATTAAAACTCGGGATTATGTGGTAAAGGGATAATTATATAAAGTTAAACATCTTACCATGTGTCTTTTCTTTAAGACACTTATATAGCTCAATTACAAAACTGATTTACCATTGTTGACTTTCTGTATATGGAAAAGCAAAACATGTTTTTATGACCCTGGCTTTTGTTTTAGATCTTTGTACACGGACACTTAGTTACCCAACAGATGAACACTAAAAACAATAGAGGAAAAGGAATCATAGTTTGTCTCATTATCTAGCTTCTTCCTCAGTATCTACTTTACCAAACAACAAAATTTTGGACTGAACCAAATTGAAAGCATTTGCAAACGACAAAGTAAATGTAGGTCAAAAGATGATATTTGTATTTGACAGGGTAGAAAACATTGTGGGAAAAAGAGAAAATACTGGTTACCAGCATTTTCTCCTTTTCCCACAATGTTTTCAAAAGCCTTCTTTCTCAGGGTCGTTAAAAATCGGGATTGTGTGGTAAAGGGTTAAATGTTGGTTGATTTTTTTAAATATTTAGAAAGACAATGTAAACTATAGTTTAATGTAAAGCAATGTGTGAAAACACTTAGGCAAAATGAGAAATTTCTCACAGTGTTCTCAGAAGTGTTCAGTAACATGAAACAGAAAGTCATCTTCAGATGGTATCAATAAAAACCTTTACCAAACAATCCCCTGTTTTAATGACCCTTAAGGAAGAAGCTTTTGAAAACATTATGAGGAAAAATAGAGAAAATGCTGGTAACCAGCATATTCTCATTTTTAGCTCCACTGGCCGAAGGCCAGCGGGCTTATGTCATGGCCCGGTGTCCGTCGTGCGTCCGTGCATGCGTGCGTGCGTGCGTGCGTGCGTGCGTGCGTGCGTCCGTCTGTCCGTGCGTTAACTTTTATTTCAAACATCTTCTTCTCTGAAACTACCCATCCAATTTTCATGAAACTTCACAGAAATGATCCTGCCATGGTCCTCTTCAGAATTTCTTGAAAGAATTTGATTCCTTCAAAAACTCTGGTTGCCATGGCAACAAAACTGAAAAATATTGGAAATCTTTAAAAATCTTCTTGTCTGAAACCATAAGGCATAGGGCTACCAAATTTGGCATGTAGCTTTATGTAGTAGACCTCTATCATGTTTCTTGAAATTATAGCCCTGGGGTCAAAATTGGCTCTGCCCCAGGGGTCACAAGTTTTACATAGGCTTCTATAGAGAAAACTTCAAAAATCTTCTTGTCTGAAACCATAAGGCATAGGGCTACCAAATTTGGCATGTAGCTTTATGTCGTAAACCTCTATCATGTTTCTTGAAATTATAGCCCTGGGGTCAAAATTGGCTCTGCCCCAGGGGTCACAAGTTTTACATAGGCTTATATAGAGGAAACTTTAAAAATCTTCCTGTACCTAGCCATAAGGCCTAGAGCTACCAAATTTTGCATTTAGCTTGATCTAGTTGGGGTCTACCGAAAGTGCCCAAATTATAGTCCTGGGGTCAATTTGGCCTCATGCTGGGGGGGGGGGGGTGTTTCACAAGATTTACACAGGCTTACATAGGGAAAACTTCTAAATCTTGGTGTACATAGCCATAAGGCTTAGGCTACCAACTTTTTCATAATTATAGCATTATCTAGTGGACAACTACAAAGTTACAGCCCTAGGATCAAGTTTGGCCCTGCACCAGGGGTCACAAGTTTTACATGGGTTTATGGAGTGAAAAGTTCAGAAACCGTCTTGTTACTAGCCATAAGGCCAAGAACTCCCAAATTTGGCATGTTATTCTTCTAATACACATATTCCCCATTTAGTTTGACTGTAGCCCTGGGGTCAAAGTTTTATAAGGGCTTATATAGTGAAGACTTCTCTTCATGGTTTATATTTATAAGCCAGTGGAGCGATACAGGGCCATCATGGCCCTCTTGTTTACAATGTTTTCTACCCTTTCAAAGAAATCCCCTTATTTGAAAGACAGAGATTCTTATCATCTGAAAATGCTTTCAGTTTGGAAAACTGAAAAATTTTGTCATTTGGTTTACAGGCTAAGGATTTTGACTATTCTGTTTTTCAGAGCCCACACCACTGGCCATCAAAAAATCTTAAACTTACAAATGAAAAATACAGTAAGTATTTTTTACAATCCTTAACTAAGCATTGATATATTTCTATCTGAGCCATGCTGTGTGAAAAGGGGGCTTAATGTATTGACAGAGGTCAGCCTGTGCAGTCTGCGCAGCCTGACCTGGGCGGAAACTTTTGGGTATTGGTCTGTATTTTCTGTATGTCCAAGGACAGTTGACCTCATGATCAAGTCGGTTTTTAAAAAAAAGTGGCTATTATGGATCCATAAGTATGTGTTGGCTAGCTTTGTATAACGCATCACTGAGATGCATTAAACCCCCTTTTGCCAGAGCATGGCTTATACATGAGGAAAAATGCAATATCCTTTGTAACCATTTACCAAATAATTCCATGTTTCAGCAACACTGAAGACAGACATTTGGAAACATTGGGGAAAAAGAGAAAATGCTAGTAACCAGCATTTTCTCCTTTTTCCCACGTTTTTTTGTTGTCTACTCCTTCAACGAGACAACGCCATATTTGAGTCTTATTTATATTGCCGTCTGAAAATGCTTAAAAGATTTGTTGTCTTGTAAAGTACTGCATCAGGCTTGAAATGATACTGTTTTTTTCTTTTAATGAATAAGTTCTCAAAAATTTGTTATCCTGTATTGGAGGCAGTGAATATCATTATAGAATGGCTGGTATGCCAGAATATTTGTCTTGATAATGTCTTTGACAAAGTTGAATATAGGTTAACCCTTTAACACACAATCCCAAGTTTTAGGAACCCTAGAGAAGACTTGAAAACATTTATGGACAAAGGAGAAAGTGCTGGTAACCAGCATTTTCTCCTTTTTTCATAATGTTTTCTAAGTTTCACATATTTATTTTGGTGACTGCAAATGCTTTCAGTTTAGACATGTTTAAGATTTTGTTGGTTTGAGGTCTTCAGCAAACAAAGCTAGGCCTTTAGGTCAGAGAAACATTTCTCCTTTGGCTACAGTATTTTCAAAACCCTTAATGTCTCATGGTTGTTAAACATGGTATTGCTTGGTAAAGGTTCAAAGAGATAAGACTTTTCCAAATTGACTTTCCTGATACCTTGAATACAGCCATACACAATAAGGGATTTTTTTTTTATTCTCTTATATAGTTATATATCTATTGAAAAGAAGTAAAAGAAACAAGAAAAAACATGGATTAGAAGAGTATGAGCAGGTAAGATTGTTTTTTCTGTCTCTCTCTATTTATCAGCTCAGCTGTTTTAGAAGAAAACGTTGAGGTATTGTTGTAGCCCTGGCATTGTCTGCGTCATGCAAAAACTGTGACATTTTATAATATCTCTGTTATTACAGAAGATATTTGCTTCATACTTGGACAAGGTGTTAATTATTAAAAGGGGAACCTATATAACAAGGGTAGGTAACCAAAGTACTTTTGACAAAAGTTATGTCCCTTTATTGACTTAGAATTTTTAAGAAAACTTTGACATTTTATTTTATCTCTTTTATCACTGTAGATATTTGCTTCAAACTTGGACAAGTTCTTAATTATAAAAAAGAGAAACCTATACAAGAAGGGTAGGTAAATTTTGACAGAGTTGTACCCTGACGTATTTTTTCACTGAAAATCAAGCATCCACATCCGAGCATTGGCACCCGCATGTGGTGGTTTTGTTTTCTACCATTCCCAACCCCAACTAAGTTGGTGTGTGTGGGAGGGGCGGGGGGTATACTGGAATGATGTTGTCAGTCTGTCTGTCGATGCGATTTTGTGCCCTTTTCTCCTTGTACAATTTTCAATTTGTTTTGGCTGAAAGTTGAACGTTAGACTCTCTACCATAGGAAGTTGTTTACTTGCTATTTTAATCATGATTGGTACAATATTATTGCAGGAGTTACAGCCCTTTTTATTGTTTGTTATCATATTTTTCTACTTTTTAGCTCACCTTAGCACAACGTGCTAAAGGTGAGCTATTGTGATCGCCCTATGTCCGGCGTCCGTCATCCGTCGTCTGTTGTCCGTCGTCCGTCAACAATTTCTTTAACATCTTCTTCTCCTAAACCACTGGGCCAATCTTGATGAAACTTGGCAGGGATGTTCCTTGGGTGAAGCTCTACCAAAATTGTTCAAAGAATTAAATTCCACCCACAACTCTGGTTGCCATGGCAACAAAAAGGAAAAAAAAGCAAAATCTTTGAAAATCTTCTTCTCTGAAACTAGAAGGAGCAGAGCTTTGATAGCTGGTATGTAGCATCTCCTAGTGAACCTCTACCAAGTTTGTTCATTTGATGCCCCTGGGGTCAAAACTGGCCCCGCCCCAGGGGTCACAAGTTTGAGCATAGTAACAAAGAAGGAAAACTTTAAAAATCTTCTTCTCTGAAACTTGAAGGCGTAGAGCTGTGATATTTGGCATGTAGCATCTCCTAGTGGACCTCTACCAAGTTTGTTCATATGATGCCCCTGGGGTCAAAACTGGCCCCGCCCCGGGGGTCACAATTTCCAACATAGGAACAAAGAAGGAAAATTTTAAAAATCTTCTTCTGTAAAACTAGAGGGCATAGAGCTTTGATATTTGGCATGAAGCATCTCCTAGTGGACCTTTACCAAGTTTGTTCATATGATGCCCTTGGGGTCAAAACTGGTCCTGCCCCGGGGGTCACAAGTTCAAACATAGTAACAAAGAGGGGAAACTTTAAAAATCATCTTCTCTGAAACTGGAAGGCGTAGAGCTTTGATATTTGGTATGTAGCATTGCCTAGTGGACCTCTACCAAGTTTGTTCATATGATGCCCCTGGGGTCAAAACTGGCCCCTCCCCGGGGGTCACAAGTTTGAGCATAGTAACCAAGAAGGAAAACTTTAAAAATCTTCTTCTCTGAAACTTGAAGGCGTAGGGCTTTGATATTTGGCATGTAGCATCTCCTAGTGGACCTCTACCAAGTTTGTTCATATGGTGTCCCTGGGGTCAAAACTGGCCCCGCCCCGGGGGTCAAAATTTCCAACATAGGAACAAAGAAGGAAAACTTTAAAAATCTTCTTCTGTAAAACTAGAAGGCATAGAGCTTTGATATTTGGTATGTAGCATTGCCTAGTAGATCTCTGCTAAGTTTGTTCATATGATGCCCTTGGGGTCAAAATTGGCCCTGTCCCGGGGGTCACAAGTTCAAACATAGGAACAAAGAAGGAAAACTTTAATTTTTTTTTTTCTCTTAAATGGGAAGGGGTGGAGCTTTGATATTTGGTATGTAGCATCTCCTAGTGGACTTCTACCAAGTTTGTTCCAAGGATGCTGCTTGGGTCAAAACTGGCCCAGCCCCTGGGGTCACAAGTTCGAACATAGGAACAAAGAAGGAAAACTTTAAAATTCTTCTTTCCTGAAACCGAAAGGTGTGGAGCTTTGATATTTGGTATGTTGCATCTCAGAGTGGACCTCTACGGAGTTTGTTCATATGATGCCCCTGGGTCAAAACTGGCCCCACACCGGGGGTCACAAGTTCGAACATAGGAACAAAGAAATACCTTGCTGGCACTCTCAAGGCCACATTATTTGCTCAATTGCCTTGAAAATTAGTTAGAAAGTTTGTCTTTATAAAGTCTCACGTAAGATTAATTTGGGTCAACTTCGGTCATAAACTAGTTCACTGGGTCAAATTAAAGAAATACCTTGTTTGCACTCTGGAGGCCACATTTATTGCTTAAATGACCTGAAATTTGGCCAGAATGTTTGTCTTGATGAAATACCAGATGAGTTTGGATTTGGGTCACCTGGAACCATAAACTAGGTCACTAGGTCAAAATAAAGAAATACCTTGTGGGCACTCTAGAGGCCACATTCTTTGCTTAATTGCCTTGAAAATTGGTCAGAATGTTTGTCTTTGTAAAATCTCACCTGAGTCTGAATTTAGGTCAACTGGGGTCATAAACTAGGTCACTTGGTCAAATTAAAGAAATAGCTAGTGGGCACTCTAGAGGCCACATTTATTATTCATATGATTTGAAAATTGGTTAAAATGTTTCTTTTGATATAGTCAAAGACCAGTTCAAATTTGGGTCACCTGGGGTCATAATCTAAGTCACCAGGTCAAATTAAAGAAATATCTTTAGGGCACTCGAGGCCACATTTTTTGCTCAATTGACTTGAAAATTGGTCAGAATGTTTGTCTTCATGAAATATGAGTTTGAAATTGGGTCACCTGCAGTCAAAAACTAGGTCACATGGTCAAATTAAAGAAAAACCTTTAAGGCACTCTACTAAGGTGAGCGACCCAGGGCCATCATGGCCCTCTTGTTTAGTTCTACTGGCTGTAAGCTGGCAGAGCTTATGTCATGGTATGGTTTCCGTCGTCCGTCAGTCCGTCTGTCCGTTAGTCTTTTTCTTGTTTACGTGATAAAGTCTTCATTTGTGGTCGGATTTTCATGAAACTTGCACAGTTTGTTTGTCTCATCAATAGCTTGAACCCTATTGATTTTGAAAAAAATCTGACAATCATTGTGGGAAAAGTAGCCATTTAAAGTTCAGAATTTCAATTTCTTGTTTACGTAATAAAGTCTTGCATTTGGGGTTGGATTTTTGTGAAACTGGCACAGTTTGTTCATCTCATCAATAGCTTGAACCCTATTGATTTTGAAAAAAATCTGACAAACAGTGTTGGAAAAGTAGCCATTTGAAGTTTAAAATGTCAATTTCTTGTTTTTGCAATAAAGTCTGCATTTGTGGTCAGATTTTCATGAAACTTGCACAATTTGTTTATCTCATCAATAGCTTGAACCCTATTGTTTTTGAAAAAAATCTGACAATCAGTGTTGGAAAAGTAGCCACTTAAAGGTCAAAATGTCAATTTCTTGTTTACACGATAGAGTTTTCTTTTGTTGTCGGATTTGCATGAAACTTGCACAGTTTGTTTACCTGATCAATAGCTTTAATCCTATTGATTTTGAAAAAAATCTGACAATCAGTGTTGGAAAAGTAGCCACTTAAAGGTCAAAATATCAATTTCTTGTTTATACAATAGAGTTTTCTTTCGTTGTCGGATTTGCATGAAACTTGCACAACAGTTTGTTTATCTGATCAATAGCTTTAATCCTATTGATTTTGAAAAAAATCTGATGGTCAATATAGGAAAAGTAGCCATTTAAAGTTTAAAATATCAATTTTCTTGATTTCATGATAAAGTCTGCATTTGTGGTTGGTTTTTCTTGAAACTTGCACAGATTGTTTATCTGATCAATAGCTAGAAGACTATTGATTTTCAAAAAAAAAATCTGACAGTCAGTGCAGGAAAGTAGCCATGTAAAGTTCAAAATTTCAATTTCCTGTTTACACCATTTAGTCTGCATTTGTGGTCAGATTTTTGTGAAACTTGCACAGTTTGTTTATTTCATCAATAGCTTGAACCGTATTTTTTTTTTTTGAAAAAAATCTGACAATCAGTGTGGGAAAAGTAGCCATTTTAAGGTTCAGAATTTTGATTTCTTGTTAGCTCATCTGAGCACGAAGTGCTCAAGATGAGCTATTGTGATCGGTCAATGTCCGTCGTCCGTCTGTCCCTCCATCCGTCCGTCCGTTCACAATTACAAAAAATTTTCAATCAAACTTCACAGAAATGATCCTTAGGCCATGCTCTTTCAAAATACTTCAAAGAATTGAAATCAGTGAAGAACTCTGGTTGCCATGGCAACCAAAAGAAAAAACTTTAAAAATCTTCTTGTCTCAAACCGTAAGGGCTAGAGCTTTCATATATGGCATGTAGCGTCATCTAGTGGCCCTCTATCAAAATACTTCAAATTATGGCCCTAGTGTGGAAATGGGCCGTATGTTGTGGGTTCTCGGATTTCACATAGAGATAAAGAAAGAAATCTTAAAAAATCTTCTTGTCCCAAACCGTAAGGGCTAGAGCTTTCATATATGGCATGAAGCATCATCTAGTGACCCTCTACCAAAATACTTCAAATTATGGCCCTGGTGTTAAAGATTGGCCCTATGTTGTGGGTTCTCAGATTTCACATAGAGATAAAGAAGGAAATCTTTAAAAATCTTCTTGTCCCAAACTGTAAGGGCTAGAGCTTTCATATTTGTCATGTAGCATCATCTAGTGGCCCTCTACCAAAATACTTCAAATTATGGCCCTAGTGTTGAAAATGGCCCTATGTTGTGGGTTCTCGGATTTCACATAGAGATAAAGAAGGAAATCTTTAAAAATCTTCTAGTCCCAAACCGTAAGGGCTAGAGCTCTCATATATGGCATGTAGTATTAGCTAGTGGCCCTCTACCAACAAATGGCGCTAGTGTGGAAATTGGCCCTATGTTGTGGGTTGTCGGATTTCACATAGAGATAAAGAAGGAAATCTTTAAAAATCTTCTTGTCCCAAACGGTAAGGGCTAGAGCTTTCATATATGGCATGTAGCATTGTCTAGTGACCCTCTACCAAAATACTTCAAATTATGGCCCTGGTATTAAAAATTGGCCCTATGTTGTGGGTTCTCGGATTTCACATAGAGATAAAGAAGGAAATCTTTAAAAATCTTCTTGTCCCAAACCGTAAGGGCTAGAGCTTTCATATATGGCATGTAGCATCATCTAGTGGTCCTCTACCAAAATACTTTAAATTATAGCCCTGGTGTTAAAAATTGGCCCTATGTTGTGGGGTCTCGGATTTCACATAGAGATAAAGAAGGAAATCTTTAAAAATCTTCTTGTCCCAAACCGTAAGGGCTAGAGCTTTCATATTTGTCATGTAGCATCAACTAGTGGCCCTCTACGAAAACACTTAAAATTATGGCCCTGGTGTGAAAATTAGCCATATTTTGTTGGCCTCGGATTTCACATAGAGATAAAGAGGGAAATCTTGATGACAATTCCATTGTTTACACTCTAGGGCCTATAATTTCGACTATCATTTTCTTACCAGCTCTGATTGTTGGTATTGTCATATGGATGAATCATTTTCAAAACTAAAAAATTCCAGCAAAAAACAAGAGGCAAGTGGCCATAACAATGACAGCTGAGTTGCATTTCAGGTGAGCGATTTAGGACCATCATGGTCCTCTTGTTTATGCGATAAGGGCTGCATTTGTTGTCAGATTTTCATGAAACTTGTACAGTTGCTTTGTATCATCCACAGTTTTAACCCTATTGATTTTGAAAAAAAATCAATAATCAGTATGGGAAAAGTAGCCAATTAAATTTGAAAATTTACAATTCTTGATTACACAATAACATTGGCAGTTGTGGTTGAATTTTTATGAAACATACACAGTTGCTTTATATTATCAATAGCTTGAATTCTATATTTTGAAAAAAAAAAAAAATGCCAATCATTATGGGGAAAGGAGCCACTTAAATTTGATAATTTACATAAATTTCTTGTTTATGCAAGTAAGTCACATTTTTGATTAAATTCTTTTGAAACTTGTAAAGATTACTTGTATCATTGAGGGATTGAACTCTATTAAAAATGAAGGAAATCTAGCAATTAATTTAGGAAAAGCAGCCATTTGATGACTTAGTATTGTTTACACAACACTGTCCACATTATTAGTCACATTTCTTTGAAACTTGCAGGGATTGTTTAAAACAATGAGTACTGATACCCTATCAAATTCGGCTGGATTCCAAACAATTGGTTTTAAGAAATTGTACTTCATTTTTTTTTTCACTATTTGTTTGATTCACTATGCCAACTTATGCTGTCTTATTGGGTTCAAGCCCAGTTGCAACAACACCTCCCCCTTCACTTTTTTGTGTGCTTCCTTTTTTCTTTTTTGCATCATGAATTCATTATGTATGCTAGAAAAAAAGCAAAATCAATGGCAGTAGAGCAATTCAGGCCCTCAAGGGCTTCTAGTTGTAAATGTTTTCAGTCCTTTTCTTTAGGACCATGAAATTACAGGATCATTTGGAAAACACAGGTCTGTATTTGATTAACCATTTGTAAAAAAAAAATCTTTAGTGTAACAACTTTGAGGAAGAGGGCTTTTGAAAATGTTATTGGAAAAGGAGAAAGTGCTGGTAACCAGCATTCCCTTCAGGACATTTTCACGATTAAAGCCACATTTAAGTTGTAGTTTGCAAATGCTTTGGAGTTTTACGAGTTCAAGTAAAGAGATAAGTGCTTCATCGAAACCTTTTGGGGTTATAGATGAAGGGAGTGTAGGTGATATTTTGGGGCCATAAGGTCGTCACTGTCATAAACACCATTGGTCATTGGTCTGATTTCCTTGGCCAAACTCTGTCTGGGGATCGATGATAGTCATTGTGACAGGATTCATTCTTCTCTCACTGCTGAACATTGTTTCAACAGTGTTTATGTGGGAAAGCAGACAGTGGCTTGGAAATAATATTGTGTCAAGTACTTGTAAAAGAACCTCCAGGAAAGCATAGATATGTACACTGACAGCCATGATTTAACTGAAATAATGTTGCAAACAACAGTAAACACCTGACAAACAAACAAACTGTGACAAATCATTCAATTGCATTTATACCTGTTCCCTACTTATTTTGTGATAAAGTCTGACATAAGTTAAAGTAAGAAAATAGCATGTTGACCATCAGAGAAGTTGCTTGTTTTGGGGCAGGCAGTAAACATTGCCAAAACAAACATTGTGACAAATGATGGCATAGTTTTTAGCTCACCTGAGCACATAGTGCTCAGGGTGAGCTATTGTGATCGATCGTTGTCCGGCGTCCGTCCGTCCGTGTGTCCGTCCGTCCGTCCGTCCGTGAACAATTACTTAAAAAATCTTCTCCTCTGAAACCGCCCAACAGATTTCAGTGAAACTTCACAGAAATGATCCTTAGGTGATGCACTTTCAAAATACTTCAAAGATTTGAATTCCATGAAGAACTCTGGTTGCCATGGCAACCAAGAGAAAAAACTTTAAAAATCTTCTTGTCCCAAACCGTAAGGGGTAGAGCGCTCATATTTGGCATGTAGCATCATCTAGTGGCCCTCTACCAAAATACTTCAAATTATGGCCCTAGTTTGAAAATGGCCCTATGTTGTGGGTTCTCGGATTTCACATAGAGATAAAGAAGGAAATCTTTAAAAATCTTCTTGTCCCAAACCATAAGGGCTAGAGCTCTCATATATGGCATGTAGTATCATCTAGTGGCCCTCTACCAAAATACTTCAAATAATGGCCCTAGTGTGGAAATTGGCCCTATGTTGTGGGTTCTCGGATTTCACATAGAGATAAAGAAGGAAATCTGTAAAAATCTTCTTGTCCCAAACCGTAAGGGCCAGAGCTTTCATATTTGGCATGTAGCATCATCTAGTAGCCCTCTACCAAAATACTTCAAATTACGGCCCTAGTGTTGAAAATGGCCCTATGTTGTGGGTTCTCGGATTTCACATAGAGATAAAGAAGGAAATCTTTAAAAATCTTCTTGTCCCAAACCATAAGGGCTAGAGCTCTCATATATGGCATGTAGTATCATCTAGTGACCCTCTACCAAAATACTTCCAATTATGGCCTTAGTGTTGAAAATGGCCCTATGTTGTGGGTTCTCGGATTTCACATAGAGATAAAGAAGGAAATCTGTAAAAATCTTCTTGTCCCAAACCTTAAGGGCTAGAGCGTTCATATTTGGCATGTAGCATCATCTAGTGACCCTCTACCAAAATACTTCAAATTATGGCCCTAGTCTTGAAAATGGCCCTATGTTGTGGGTTCTCGGATTTCACATAGAGATAAAGAAGGAAATCTTTAAAAATCTTCTTGTCCCAAACCATAAGGGCTAGAGCTCTCGTATATGGCATGTAGTATCATCTAGTGGCCCTCTACCAAAATACTTCAAATTATGGCCCTAGTGTGGAAATTGGCCCTATGTTGTGGGTTCTCGGATTTCACATAGAGATAAAGAAGGAAATCTGTAAAAATCTTCTTGTCCCAAACCTTAAGGGCTAGAGCTTTCATATTTGGCATGTAGCATCATCTAGTGGCCCTCTACCAAAATACTTCAAATTATGGCCGTAGTCTTGAAAATGGCCCTATGTTGTGGGTTCTCGGATTTCACATAGAGATAAAGAAGGAAATCTTTAAAAATCTTCTTGTCCCAAACCTTAAGGGCTAGAGCTTTCATATTTGGCATGTAGCATCATCTAGTGACCCTCTACCAAATTACTTCAAATTATGGCCCTAGTGTTGAAAATGGCCCTATGTTGTGGGTTCTCGGATTTCACATAGAGATAAAGAAGGAAATCTTTAAAAATCTTCTTGTCCCAAACCATAAGGGCTAGAGCTCTCATATATGGCATTTAATATCATGTAGTGGCCCTCTACCAAAATACTTCAAATAATGGCCCTAGTGATGAAAATGGCCCTATGTTGTGGGTTCTCGGATTTCACATAGAGATAAAGAAGGAAATCTTTAAAAATCTTCTTGTCCCAAATCATAAGGGCTAGAGCTCTCATATATGGCATGTAGTATCATCTAGTGGCCCTCTACCAAAATACTTCAAATAATGGCCCTAGTGATGAAAATGGCCCTATGTTGTGGGTTCTCGGATTTCACATAGAGATAAAGAAGGAAATCTTTAAAAATCTTCTTGTCCCAAACCATAAGGGCTAGAGCTCTCATATATGGCATGTAGTATCATCTAGTGACCCTCTATCAAAATACTTCAAATTATGGCCCCAGTGTTGAAAATGGCCCTATGTTGTGGGTTCTCGGATTTCACATAGAGATAAAGAAGGAAATCTGTAAAAATCTTCTCGTCCCAAACCTTAAGGGCTAGAGCTTTCATATTTGGCATGTAGCATCATCTAGTGACCCTCTACCAAAATACTTCAAATAATGGCCCTAGTCTTGAAAATGGCCCTATGTTGTGGGTTCTCGGATTTCACATAGAGATAAAGAAGGAAATCTTTAAAAATCTTCTTGTCCCAAACCATAAGGGCTAGAGCTCTCGTATATGGCATGTAGTATCATCTAGTGGCCCTCTACCAAAATACTTCAAATAATGGCCCTAGTGTGGAAATTGGCCCTATGTTGTGGGTTCTCGGATTTCACATAGAGATAAAGAAGGAAATCTGTAAAAACCTTCTTGTCCCAAACCGTAAGGACTAGAGCTTTCATATTTGGCATGTAGCATCATGTAGTGGCCCTCTACCAAAATACTTCAAATTATGGTCCTAGTTTGAAAATGGCCCTATGTTGTGGGTTCTCGGATTTCACATAGAGATAAAGAAGGAAATCTTTAAAAATCTTCTTGTCCCAAACCATAAGGGCTAGAGCTCTCATATATGGCTTGTAGTATCATCTAGTGACCCTCTACCAAAGTACTTCAAATAATGGCCCTAGTGTGGAAATTGGCCCTATGTTGTGGGTTCTCGGATTTCACATAAAGATAAAGAAGGAAATCTGTAAAAATCTTCTTGTCCCAAACCGTAAGGGCTAGAGCTTTCATATTTGGCATGTAGCATCATCTAGTGGCCCTCTACCAAAATACTTCAAATTATGGCCCTAGTATTGAAAATGGCCCTATGTTGTGGGTTCTCGGATTTCACATAGAGATAAAGAAGGAAATCTTTAAAAATCTTCTTGTCCCAAACCATAAGGGCTAGAGCTCTCTTATCTGGCATGTAGTATCATCTAGTGGCCCTCTACCAAAATACTTCAAATTATGGCCCTAGTGTGGAAATTGGCCCTGTGTTGTGGGTTCTCGGATTTCACATAGAGATACAGAAGGAAATCTGTAAAAATCTTCTTGTCCCAAACCTTAAGGGCTAGAGCGTTCATATTTGGCATGTAGCATCATCTAGTGGCCCTCTACCAAAATACTTCAAATTATGGCCCTAGTGTTGAAAATAGCCCTATGTTGTGGGTTCTCGGATTTCACATGAGAGATAAAGAAGGAAATCTGTAAAAATCTTCTTGTCCCAAACCTTAAGGGCTAGAGCTTTCATATTTGGCATGTAGCATCATCTAGTGACCCTCTACCAAAATACTTCAAATTATGGCCGTAGTCTTGAAAATGGCCCTATGTTGTGGGTTCTCGGATTTCACATAGAGATAAAGAAGGAAATCTTTAAAAATCTTCTTGTCCCAAACCATAAGGGCTAGAGCTCTCATATATGGCATGTAGTATCATCTAGTGGCCCTCTACGAAAATACTCCAAATAATGGCCCTAGTGTGGAAATTGGCCCTATGTTGTGGGTTCTCGGATTTCACATAGAGATAAAGAAGGAAATCTTTAAAAATCTTCTTGTCCCAAACCATAAGGGCTAGAGCTCTCTTATCTGGCATGTAGTATCATCTAGTGGCCCTCTACCAAAATACTTCAAATTATGGCCCTAGTGTGGAAATCGGCCCTGTGTTGTGGGTTCTCGGATTTCACATAGAGATACAGAAGGAAATCTGTAAAAATCTTCTTGTCCCAAACCTTAAGGGCTAGAGCGTTCATATTTGGCATGTAGCATCATCTAGTGGCCCTCTACCAAAATACTTCAAATTATGGCCCTAGTGTTGAAAATAGCCCTATGTTGTGGGTTCTCGGATTTCACATGAGAGATAAAGAAGGAAATCTGTAAAAATCTTCTTGTCCCAAACCTTAAGGGCTAGAGCTTTCATATTTGGCATGTAGCATCATCTAGTGACCCTCTACCAAAATACTTCAAATTATGGCCGTAGTCTTGAAAATGGCCCTATGTTGTGGGTTCTCGGATTTCACATAGAGATAAAGAAGGAAATCTTTAAAAATCTTCTTGTCCCAAACCATAAGGGCTAGAGCTCTCATATATGGCATGTAGTATCATCTAGTGGCCCTCTACGAAAATACTTCAAATAATGGCCCTAGTGTGGAAATTGGCCCTATGTTGTGGGTTCTCGGATTTCACATAGAGATAAAGAAGGAAATCTTCAAAAATCTTCTTGTCCCAAACTGTAAGGGTTAGAGCTTTCATATATGGCATGTAGCATCATGTAGTGACCCTCTACCAAAATACTTTAAATTATGGCCCTGGTGTTAAAACTTGACCCTATGTTGTGGGTTCTCGGATTTCACATAGAGATAAAGAAGGAAATCTTTAAAAATCTTCTTGTCCCAAACCATAAGGGCTAGAGCTTTCATATTTGGCATGTAGCATAATGGTGTTGAGCTGGGTTGCATTTCAGGTGAGTGATTTAGGACCATCATGGTCCTCTTGTTAGGTCCACTGGCTGAAGGCCAGTGAGCTTTATGTCATTGCACTGTGTCGAAATATTCTTTGTACTCAGAGTTAATTGATATTTGGTGTGAATAAAACTTGACTAGACCTGCTTGTATTCATTAAAATCATTTTGGCAGCCTGTGAAAGAGTTTTGACTTATTTCTCTCAGAAATTCTTTTGCAATACAAATTTCTAACAGCCTGCGGGTACCAATTATATGTATTGCACATGCAAATTAAAAGGCAGTGGAGCAATACAGGACCATCATGGCCCTCTTGTTCTACCACTTTATAACTGCTTACAAGCTTTTAACCCTTTACCACACAGCCCCAACTGTCAGTGACTCAAAAAACACCAAAAAAGAAGCTTTTTGAAAACATTGCAGGAAAACAAGAAAATGCTGGTAACCAGCATTTTCTCCTTTCCCCACAATGATTTCTATCTATTTTACAACAAATTTAAATTTTTCAGTAACATTTATTTTGTCATCTGCAAATGCGTTCAATTTGGACTTGCTTTAAATTTTGTTGTTTGGTAAAGAATTAAGTGTTTACTTTGACATTGTGAACCAAGTCTTACACATGTAATTGTATGAATGTCTGACATTTAACTGATTCATAATATGAAAATGATGAGATAATATTCATGATTAGCTAATTATACAGTGCCAAGGACTTGATCTTTTCCCACTGATAACAATACAATACAATACAATACAAATACAATACAGAGTTTTATCTAATGCTGGTTGTTTTAACAACAATATAACATTAGTGATGTATCACTTTATTCCGAAAAGAAGTATTAAGCCTTTACCAAACTATCCGGAGTTTTAACAGTCCCAAAGAAGATATTTGAAAATATTGTAGGAAAAAGGAGAAAGTACTGGTAACCATTCTTTTTTCTCACAATCTTTTCTACCCTTCTAATGGCAAATCGCATCATTTGAGGCACATTTGGCCAGCATTTTCTCCTATTCCCACACTGTTTACTGTACTTGTAAAGATGAATATAGTCAATTGAGCCATATTAAATTTGTCTGCAAATTCTTTCAATATGGGTGGGTCCAAAATTTTGTCATCTGGTAAAGACTGAAATGCATTAAACACTCTTTTGCCAGAGCATGACTCATATGTTGGCCGCTATAGCAAACTGCTCTTTCTCTTTGTTCAGTTTGATCTTATGCTATAAAAGATGTATATCTTGCTCATAGCAGGCCAAGAGTTACAAAATAAGCTCTTGGAGACTAAACTAAACTAAACTTCCCCTGATTCCTTTCTGCATAAAGGAAAGAAATGAATGATGCTCTGGCAAAAGGGGGTTTGATGCATTTCCATGATGCATTATTCTGAGCAACTCGTCACATATTTATGGATCCATAAAATCCTTTTTGTCTATCAACTGAATGAATCATGAGGTGGAATAGTCCTTGGACATACAGAAAATTGACCAAAATCAAACAGTTTCAACCAAGGTCAGCCTGTACAGTCTGACTTGGTTGATACTTTTTGCAGATGTATTTACCCCCCTTTTCACAGAGCATGGCTCATATGAATAGAAAATTCAATACCTGAAAGTATTTCTTACCAGAATGCACGAAGTGTGAATCTCTGACTAATTCATAGATACAATTCCATGATTTGATTAACCTTAACCCCTAGAGCGCTGAATAAACTGAATAAACTCAACATGTTTAGTGTAGAAGTAGGACCCAGGTTATTGCAGTTCCAAGGATACTTTTGTCATGAAAGTTTTTGTAAATCGGACAGTGTAGATGAAAGTTCAGACTGCATATTTTGTGTAGTCTGATCTTTATCTACACTGACTGCAAAGGTGGCTGAAACATAATGCACCTTTTCAGTTGTGAAAAAAGAAAACTGTTAAAGTTCAAAGTGCTACACGAGAGTTGCTTTTGTTCAGAATCTCTTGGAAAAGCGAGCAGTGTAGATCTTAAAAAACCAGACTGAAGATTTTGAGCTGTCTGATCTTGATTTGCACTGGCTTCATGGGTTATAAAATGTAGTGAAAGGCACTTTAAGGGTTAATTGAACTGCCATGACTATACATCATGATAATATTGATTATAACAAAGGGCATCTGGAAGCAGTAATTAATTAACCCTTTACCAAACAACATGCCAAAAGGCACATGCAGACAACAAGTTATATGTAGCTCACAACAAGTTATATGTAGCTCAAAAGACAGTTTCTGTATTTGAAAAGGTAGAAAACACTATAGGAAAAGGAGAAAATGCTGGCCACAGGCATTTACTCCTTTCAACTCAATGTTTCAAAAGCCTTCTTCTGTAGGGTTGTTAAAACATGGGATTGTTTTGTAAAGAGTTAACCCTTCATAATGTCAACTGAAAAAAAAAGGACATGGTTAGTGATTGAAAAAGAAGTCAGATATTGTAATTTTGAGGCAGTTTTGGTCATAATATCACACACTATGTACTGAAATATTGATTTTGACAATGTACATCAAGAACAGGCAGCAGAATTGTGCAGTCTGATCTAAATGTAGTCTGTTTTCAAAAGTACTTAAGAGATGGTTGGCTCTGTCAGGGTTACAGTCATTTCTTTATTAAACTTTCACCACAAAATCCTGTGTTTTGACAGATCCAGATGAAAAGAGCTTTTGAAAACATTTTTGGGCAAGGAGAAAATGCTGGTAACTGGCTTTTTAGCTCACCTGAGCTCGAAGTGCTCATGGTGAGCTATTGTGATCGTGCTGTGTCCGTCGTGCATCGTCAACTTTTTACCTTGTGTACGCTCTAGAGGCCACATTTTCAGTCCGATCCTCATGAAACTTGGTCAGAAAGTTTGTCTTGATAATATCTGACACAAGTTCGAAATTGGGTCATGTGGGGTCAAAAACTAGGTCACTAGGTCAAATCTTCGAAAAACCTTGTGTACGCTCTAGAGGCCACATTTTCAGTCCAATCCTCATGAAACTTGGTCAGAATGTTTGTCTTGATAAAATCTGAGACGAGTTTGAAATTGGGTCATATGGGGTCAAAAACTAGGTCACTAGGTCAAACCTTAGAAAAACCTTGTGTACGCTCTAGAGGCCACATTTTCAGTCAGATACTCGTGAAACATGGTCAGAATGTTTGTCTTGATAAAATCTCAGATGAGTTTAAAATTGGGTCATGTGGGGTCAAAAACTAGGTCACTAGGTCAAATCTTTGAAAAACCTTGTGTACGCTCTAGAGGCCACATTTTCAGTCCAATCCTCATGAAACTTGGTCAGAATGTTTGTCTTGATAAAATCTGGGACGAGTGTGAAATTGGGTCATGTGGGGTCAAAAACTAGGTCACTAAGTCAAATCTTAGAAAAACCTTGTGTACGTTCTAGAGGCCACATTTTCAGTCAGATACTTGTGAAATTTGGTCAGAATGTTTGTCTTGATAAAATCTCGGATGAGTTCAAAATTGGGTCATGTGGGGTCAAAAACTAGGTCACTAGGTCAGATCTTCAAAAAAACCTTGTGTACGCTCTGGGGGCCATATTTACAGTCAGATACTTGTGAAATTTGGTCAGAATGTTTGTCTTGATAAAATCTGAATTGAGTTTGAAATTGGGTCATGTGGGGTCAAAAACTAGGTCACTAGGTCAGATCTTCGAAAAACCTTGTGTATACTCTAGAGGCCACATTTTCAGTCAAATACCTTTGAAACTTGGTCAGAATGTTTGGCTTGATAAAATCTCATACGAGTTCGAAATTGGGTCATGTGGGGTGAAAAACTAGGTCACTAGGTCAAATCTTCGAAAAACCTTGTGTACACTATAGAGGCCACATTTTCAGTCAGATACTTGTGAAATTTGGTCAGAATGTTTTGCCTATTGACTCAGGTGAGCGATCTAGGGCCATCATGGCCCTCTTGTTTTTCTAATCACACAATGTTGTCTAACCTTGTACTGTAAAATTTCCCCATTTGAACATCATCTGTTTTGTCATCTGCAAGTGTTTTCAGTATGGACAAGTCTAAAATTTGTAGTCTAGAGTTAAATAGGTTCTTTTTTAGGTAGTAGACATTTCAGATTTTATATGGGTTCATTCAGATCATCATAATGGATAGAAAACATTTTGAGTTTTTTCACAATATCTAGACATGTTTGTAGTAACCAGAAGGGTGCCAAACCTGACTTAGTTATTCTTTTGTTGACAGAGTAGATAAATATCAGACTGCACAGAACTTGTAGTCTGATCATTAAACACCTATTTGTTACTATTTCATGAAATACTCTGCAAATCACAGCTGTGAAAATTCAAAAGATTCAATTTCAATTCGGTAATTCTTAACCAGACAACAAAATTTTGGACTTGTCCAAATTCAAATCATTTGCAAACGACAATATAGATGTGACTCAAAAATTGGAATTTTTGTTGAGAAGGGTATGAGGAGGGAAGAAAACATTGTGGGGAAAGGAGAAAATGCTGGTTACCAGCATTTTCACTATTTCCCACAATCTTTTCAAAAGCTTTCTTTCTCAGGATTGTTGAAAGTGTTGAATGTGTGGTAGAGGGTTGTGCACTCTAATGACTTTGGAAAGGGTTTAGATAGATGAAGTACTATGAATAAAATCATTGTTTTTGCAGAATTAGTGATTAATTAGAACAATTATATTTTCATCTTGGTTCTTCTGTAATCCTTTACCAAACAATCCTGTATTTTTACCACCCTGAGGTAAATGACCTTGAAAATATTATGGAAAAAGGAGGAAATGTATGGAACCAGCACTTCTTCCTCATTTGACAATGTTTTCTAAATTTTTTTCCCTTTCAAAGACAAATCCAGTCATTTGAAAATCATATTTGTTGTGTGCGAATACTTTCAATTTTGATAACTTTTAATTTTTATGGTCAACACTGGTTAACTATTTATCAAAGAACAAAATTTTTCTCTTGCCCAAACTTAAGACATTTGTAGATGACAACCTCAACACCAAATAAATTCTCAGACACTTTCAGTATAGAAATAAGTACCAAATGGTTGCAAGTTCAAGTTGGCTTTAATCCTGTACCAAACAATCCCAAGTTTTAATGACAATCAGGAAGAGGCCTTTTGAAAATATTGCGAAAAAGGAGAAAATGATGCTACCCAGCATTTTCTCCTTTTTCCACAATGTTTTCTGCTCAATCAAAGATGGAACTGATCCCTTCTGCTACTTTTATTTTGTTGTCTGCAGATGCTCTCAGTTTGGTTTAGTCCAAATTTTGTCATTTGTTAAAGAATTGAAATTTGTCTGGAATGTCTCAGGAAAGCAGACAGTATAGATTTAAGATCAGACAACATATTTTGTGTGGTCTGATTTTGATCTACACTGCTTCCAAAAACTGTTATATTTTGAAAGGCAAGTGAAGGGTTAATACTTTACCACACAATCCCAAGTTTTAATGACCCTAACGAAGAAGCCCTTTTAGCCCTTTCCCAAACAAGCCCTGGTTTTCACATGTCTGCACCACAAGTCTTTTGAAAACACTGTAGGAAAAGGAGAAATTGCTCGTAACGAGCAATTTCTCCTTTTCCCACAGTGTTTTCTACCCTTTTTTGACAACTTTCTACCATTTTCATCAAATTTAATATTGTCATCTGCAAACTCTTTCAATTTTGACCAGTCCAAATTTTGTCGTTTGGGAAAGGGTTAAAACATTGTTTTCTACCCTTCCAAAAGCCAATTTTTATTTTTGAGTCACAATTATTTTGTCGTCTGCAGAAAAATTCATTTTTGACAAGTTGAAAATTTTGACGTGTGGTAAGGGGAATAATGTATGAATACAATTGGTAGATGCTAAAATCGCCATTGATAGGGCTACCAGCAATGCCTTTTTAATCATTTCTTAAAGTCCTAAAGTCTGTACTTTTCTTTTAACCCTTTCCCAAACAAGCCCTGGTTTTCACGTGTCTGCAGTACAAGTCTTTTGAAAACACTGGGAAAAGGAGAAATTGCTCGTAACGAACAATTTCTCCTTTTCCCACAGTGTTTTCTACCCTTTTTGAGACCTTTCTGCCATTTTCATCAAATTTAAAATTGTCATCTGCAAACTCTTTCAATTTGGACCAGTCCAAAATATGTCATTTGGGAAAGGGTTAAATCTTTACCCATATGAGAAAAATGTAGACTTGTCCAACTTGAAAGCATTTGCAGACAATAATTTAAATAAGACTCAAATGATGAAATATGCTTTTGATAGGGTAGAAAAAATGATGGGAAAAGGAGAAAATGGTAGTTACCAGCATTTTCTCCTTTTCCCACAATGTTTTCAAAAGGCTTCTTCCGTAAGGTCGTTAGAAGTCAGCATTGTATGGTAAAGGGTAAATATTTCTACTTTGTGTCTTTTACTTCTAATTTGTAAATTTGTATGTCTGAAAGAAATTTTTATGAAAAATGATAAATAGCATCTCCAACAATGAACTGATGAGGTATTTTTGTCAACCATTCTCATTACGACAGAATGTGGACAACTGTGGCACTTTTTGTATGTTTTAACCCATTACCCCCCCCCCCCCCAAAAAAAAAAAAGAAAGAAAAAATCTGCTCTAAAACTTAACCAGTCTTAACAGTCCTGAAGAAGAAAGCTTTTGAAAACCTTGTGGGAAAAAGGTAAAAATGCCTGGTGACCAGCATTTTCCCCTTTTCCCACAATGTTTTCTACCCTTCTAAAAACAAATTTGAA
This sequence comes from Tridacna gigas, assembly GCA_945859785.2. NCBI lineage: Eukaryota > Metazoa > Mollusca > Bivalvia > Cardiida > Cardiidae > Tridacna > Tridacna gigas. The sequence continues at coordinate 30,079,547 of OX244030.2, forward strand.
TGTTTGAGTCATGTTAATTTTTTGTCATCTGCAAATGCTTTCAATTTGGACTAGTCTAAAATTTTGATTTTTGGTAAATAGTTAATGAACCTGAGGTAGAAGGTTTTTGAGAACATTGTGGAACAGAATTTCCCACGTTTTTTGTCCTTTCAAAGGCAAGTCCACATTTAATCTGGTGTCTGCAAATGGTTTTTATTTGGACAGGTCTAAGATTTGTTATAGTCATGGTAAAGGGTTAGTCTAAATCAGGTATTCTATTTCTGGTATAGTAGATCTATATACATTTACAAGAATAATGACATGACTTGTTAAATTAGAAAAAAAAAATCAGAGGTATAACCCTTTACCAAATAGTCATGTGTATTTACAACCCTGACATGGAAAACCTTTTCCACACAATCCTAGGTTCTAATGACCCTGACAGAGAAAACTTTTTGGAAACAGTGCTGGAAAAGCAGAAAATGCAGATAACCAACATGTTTTCTCTTTCTCCACAATGCTTTCTATCCACTCATAGACAAATTCCATAATGTGATCTATGTCTTAATTTGTCATCTGCAAATGCTTTCAGTGTAGATGAGTCTAACATTATGTCTTTTGATGAAGGGATGAGAAACATTTTGGAAAAAAGAGAAAATGCTTGTTAGAAACATTTTGGAAAAAGGAGAAAATGCTTGTAATGAGCAATTTCTCATTTTTCCACAGTGTTTTGATAGGTATTTTTGTAATTAACCATTGGTACTTTTGATTATCCATATACTTAACAAGATTTTTTTTCAAAATCATCTGCTATAATTTACTTTTAAGTGGAATTTGAGTCTTAAGATTGCCAAATAAACCCAACAGACATCTTCAGTTAACTCTTTACCAAACAACAAAATTTAAGACTTGTCCAGACTGAAAGCATTTGCAGATGACAAAATGAATGTGACTCAAAAATTGAAATTTTTGTTGGGAAGGGTAGAAAACATCGTGGAAAAAGGAGAAAATGCAATGTTTTCAAAAGCTTTCTTTCTCAGGGTTGGTAAAAATCGAGATTGTGTGGTAAAGAGTTAAACATAAATTTTCTGTTTTTCTCCCAAACAAGTAGAATTTCATAGTTGCTTTTATCTATAAGGTTTCAGCTAAGCAGACAGTGTTGATCAAAGATCAGACTGTAAGTTTTGTGCAGCATGATCTGTAATTCTGTATGTCAACTGAAAGCAAAGGCAGCTTTTGTTGCGGAAGGCACTTATACCCTTTACCGAATAAACCGCCTTTGTAACTACCCTAAGGAAAACATCATGGGAAAAGGAGAAAATGCTGGTAATTTTCTCTTTTTCTGACAATGTTTCCCTTTCTGATACAAATCCCTTCATTTGTGCTACATTTAATTTGTCTTCTGCAAATGCTAAATCAATTTGGACAAGTCTAAAATTGCAATACCTGCAATGCTAGTGTTAACTAAGAATGTCCATTTCATCTGATAACACCATTAATATCAAAATTAAATTTTAAAAATTGAAATTTGGCAGTCTGATCATCAGTGCCCAGAATTGATGTGTAAATGAAGAGACTTTATTGGCGCCGTCAGCCATGGTTGTACCCTACTATAGTTAGTCCTGTAAAAGTGTGACACAAAATCTGCAATATTATTTTTTCAAAGCTCTCTACCAAACAGTCCCTATGTTATAAGGACCCTGAAGAAGGAAATTGATGAAAATATTATGGAAAAAAGCTTCTAAAAATTTTATGGGGAAAGGAGCTGGTATCAAGCATTTTCTCCTTGTCCTATGTTTTCTACTCTTTCAGAGATAAATCCCACAATTTGAGCCATTTTAATTTGTTGAATGCAAATGATTTGACTTTGTCGCTTGGATTGAACCTTTTATAGTGGGGTATAATCTGAAATACAGTTGGAAAAAAAAAAGGATGGCGAAAAAAAGATGGCACAAACTGGAAATGACCTATTTCTGCAGTGCTGTTGTCTTCTTTTGAAATGTCATACAGCCATCAAGCGTTTCCTGAGTGTCAAAGGCATGTGTTAGGGAAAAGAGTGCAAGAAGGGTCTCCCCCCTGTCTTTTAAGTGGGGTTTGATCTCAAGAGGCGATTCTAATGCATTTTTAGACATTCTTTGCTGATGAAAGAGCAAAGAATAAAATTTGAAAAAAAAAGGTGATATTGCCAGTGCCATGTTTGCCAAAAAGGAGGTCTGGCTATCTGCCAGACCACCTAGGATTGTAAATTGGCTAATTTTAGTCCAACCTGAAACCAGTACAAATTGGCTCATTGGAGAAAAGAGGTTAAAAGAACATCTTTTCTTTGGAAAAGGAGAATTGCTTGTTGAAAACAAATGCAGCTTATTCCCCAATGTTTCCAAATTTGTGTAATGGGAAAAGTCATATTTGTACAATACTGGATTAATTATGTATTAATATGGAGATATATTCTAGTAGATATTCATAAACTTATAAAAAGGTCAAAGCAAGGAGATCAACTTTCTTGATCGTTTACCAAATTATCCCATTATTTTGTAATCTATAGAAAAAATGCTTTAACACTGTTGCTGTATAAAAGAAAATGCTGGAAATCAGTGTTTTCTCCTTTTTAGCTCACTTGAGCACAGAGTGCTCTAATGACCTTTTCTGATGGTGCTGTGTCTGTTGTCTGTTGTGTGTCATACTTTGACAACTTTTACCTTGTGTTCCTGGAGTCGCCACATTTTCAGCCTGATACTAATGAGACTTGATCTAAATATTTATCTTGATAAAATCTCAGAGAAGTCCAAAACTTTTTCATGTTGGGTCCAAATGTAGGTCACTAGTAGAAATCTCGGAAAAATCTTGTATACAGTCTAGAGGCCTTAATTATTTTCTGTCCATTTATCATAATAATTGGTGAGAATGTATGTCTTTTTAATATCTCAGACAGGTGTGAAATCAGGTCACATAAGGTCAAAAATTAGGTCACAGGGACAGACTTTAGAAAAATCTTGTATATACTCTATAGGCCTCATACTTATGAAACTTGGTCAGAATGTGTGTCGCGATGATGTGTCGGACAAGTTCGAAAATGGGCCATGCTAGGTCCAAAACATAGGTCTTTGGTATCTTAGGAAAAACTTGTGTACACTCTAGAGTAGTGAGGACAAGAGATTTTTAAGATATTATGGAAACTATATAAAACTATATATTAAATAAAAGGTCTTTTCAAGAGAAAAACAATGGTATAAAGCTTTTAATCATATCTTTTAAACTAACAGAATTATGCCCCTTTAAAGAAGCTACCCACACACATTTTTTTCTGCCAAAAAAAGTGCCATATGACAGCAAATTTGTTCTACATGTGATAACAGTGTATACTACTGTACAAATGGTACAAAGCATTAAGACTATATATCAGTTTAAAGGTCTTTTAATGTACTATAACATAGTACAAAACTTTTTTTGATATCTTTCTTATATAAAAAGCTACAATCCTTCAAAAGCGATATAGGTGTGCGATACTGCTCACCAAATTTTTGCCTTCAGAGAATTTATTTATGATGCGTAATCAATATGTTGAAAAATGTTTTGCAAGCAAGATACATGTCTTAAAAAAGAATACTGCAGTGTTGATATATGTCATAAATGATTTGGTCATATTATAGCAATCATGTACTGGAGTTATGCCCCTTTCAATACTTCATAGAATAAAATTTGTTGTCTATGTGATTAAATGTTTAATCAGTAAAGTACCTGTAATGACCCACGCACAAATTCTGAAGGTACTAACTTTAATCTGTGGCATACAATATTTGGATATCCCCTCTCTCTAGATCTTCTCCAAGCCTATATGTATAAATAGCATCATCATCCTTGTACTTGACATTAAACCACGCTGGATACCCAGTCACCTGAATTAAAAAATAAGGTTTTATATTAAATACTGAAAATCTTCATTTTATGTATGATTATCAAACAAGGTTGTAGTCATTATAAATCAAATACCTTTGCAAGACTGAATTATTTGCATTTTTGATGCAGATAACATCCTTTTTGTATTAAAGAAGCAAAAAAGTACATTAAACATACATTTTGGACTAGCTCAATTTCAATATAGGCACATCATCGACTTGGTCCATTATAAACAGTGGTAAACCTGGACTGACACATCAACATCATTCAGGAGAAAACAATTATTCCAGAATGAATATGAAATGAAAAACAATAATGTGCATATCTGATGATAGCAATAACATATAGAGATGGGTGAAGCAAAACAAATATAAATATACTTTTTCTGCACAGTTATTTGTTTAAAATCATTATTTTCAATAAAGAATCAGCCAATTTATGACATGGACAGTTTCAACTGGATTAGATCTATTTACTGATTTACTTTTACACACATCTATCCAATTCAACACCACTGTGTGGCATACTTTATCTTCATTTTCACTATTATTTTTTTGTTGTTGTTGTTCACCTGTTCAAGGCTTTTGTTTTTTAAATAAAAAGTTCAAAAGTTCTTGCTGGGTAAAAACACAACAAAACAATAATGATTATACAGATAAATCAGTAACCCAAAACACAGGTGTTGGATAGAAGTTTACCTCTACCACATAATACACCAAGGGCAAGGCTGCCATATTGAAAAAAAAAAGGCCCCGAGTTGTGGAAAATCTGACATAGTGTAGGTACAAAATTACGTTGCGCGTGTTTGCGATAACCCAAAACTGAAAACAAACTTCGTTTTCTGGTTCAAAAATGACTGTATTTTACAAAAATTATAGTGAGCACATAGTGAGGGGATCTCCTTCATACTGAAATACTGGCCTGAACTTTGCACAAGTTTAGACAGATGTAAAATAGTTCATTTTCATCAGAATTTAAAAAAAACCTCACGGTTGGAAAGCCGAGTCTTCCATCTTGAATTGCCGCTGAAAAACGCTCGTATTTTGATGAGGTAGTCAACATGTGATCCCATTTATCACCTGACCCATCCCAAAATGGCGACTGTCATCACAAAAAACTGTCAAAACATGCGTCATATCGGCCGCGATTCACAGTTTATTTTGTTGTGAAAAAACTAGTTTATTCACTTATTTTCATAACAGTCCTTTAGAAATATATATGAAGTGGTAGATTATTATTAAAATAGATTATTTTATCCTATTTTCTGCACAGAAAAGATTATTAAACCAAGGCACTTTTCAACGGTGGCAGATACAGCCGCCATTATCGGAAATCTCTTGTCCTCGCTATCTAGAGGCCACATTTTCTGTACAGTTCTCATAAAAATTGGCCAGAATGTTTGTGTCTTGATAAAAATTGGCCAGAATGTTTGTGTCTTGATGATATCTCAGGTGAGATCTGAAATGGGTCATGCTATGCCAAAAAATAGGTCACTTGGACTAATTGTAGAAAACCAAAACCTTGTGTACACTCTAGAGGCTCCATTGTTTGTTTAATACTTATGAAACTTGGTCAGAATGTTCACCTTGATGATATCTGGGTGAGTGTTTAAACTTGGTCATATTGTTTTTAAAAAGTAGGTCATGCAGACAAAATACCATGTCTATGTTGTAGGGGCCACATTTTTAGTTTGATATTTATGAAACTTGGTCAGATTGTTTGTCTATTTGATATCTGGGAGAAGTTTAAAATGGGTCACATTTGGTTGAAAAGGTAGGTGACTTTGAAGAAAAACATGTACGCCTTGAGCCTCATTATCTGTCCAATACTCATGAAAATTGGTCAGAATGTTTGTCTTGACGGTATCTTGAACAGATTTGAAACTGGATGATGTCGGATCAAAGGGTAGGTCACTGGGATAATTATTAGAAAACCTAGTGTACACTCTCCAGTTCTCATGAAAGTTTATATGAATGCTTGTCTTGATAAAATCTCAGACAAGTTAAAACTGAGCCCAGTCTGGTCAAAAAGCAGAACTTGTCATGGAGGACAAGTGAATTCAAAGACGCATTCATTCTTCTTTTGGGTTCATTCATCCTACAGAAAAAACATGGTTACAGTTTTTAGCTCTACTGGCTGAAGGCCAGCAAGTTTAAGTCATGGCCCTCTGTCTATTGTGCGTCCATGTGTGTGTCCATGCATTAACTTTTATTTCAAACATCTTATTCTATGAAACTGCCCATCCAATTTTGATGAAACTTCACAGAAATGATCCTGCTATGGCCCTCTTCAGAATCTCTTCAAAGAATTTGATTCCAATGTAAACTCTGGTTGCCATGGCAACAAAACTGAAAAATATTAAAAATCATTAAAAATCTTCTTGTCTGAAACCATAAAGCCCAGTGCTAACAAATTTAGCATGTAGGTTCATCCAATAGATTTTTACCAGAATTGTTCAAATTGTAGTCCTGGGGTCAAAATTGGTCCTGCCTCAGTTTTAGATAGGCTTATATAGTGGATACTTTAAGAATCTTCTTGTTCTTAATCATAAAGCGTAGGGCTACAAAATTTGTTTTGTAGCTTAACCTAGTGGACCTTGATCAAGATTTTCAAAACTATAGCCCTGAAGGTAGCACATTTTACAAAAGTTGAAATCATGAAAAACCTCAAAAATCTTCTTATAGTGCATGTAGTCAACATGACTAAAGTGCATACATACTGATCAAGGGAAATAACTTGTATTATCATATGCATGTAGCTTGTTATGATTGACCTCCCTTGATTATCAAACTGCTCTATTACATAATTGGTGTTGGTTATTTAAGTTTGTTGGAAAGAAAATGTTCAGTTTTTCAGTTGGAGTGATTTATTTTGATTTTAATAGTTATGCTCAGATGAGATTAATGTTTAATTTCAAGTAGGGCTTCTATCACGCATCTTTTTGTTTCAAATTCTTACCATTTGTATCATGGGAAAATGCTTTTTTGCTTCTAAGAATTGGATATCTTCTTGTGAAAGCATTCTGTGCTAGAGTTCATTGTTATTTTTTATGAATGATGCTTGATTAGACCTGTTTGTATTTATTGACCTGATCTTTTCATTTGAATTTGAAAAAGATACAACTTTATTTGGGGGGAAAGAGGGGGAATTGGCTATATTTTTTTCTATTAAAGTTATAATTGCGGTACAAACCTCATATGATTTATGTCTCAGTCATTGCCAGTTTAGTGTATAATGCTTTTATTCAAAAGGCAGTGGAGCGATACAGGCCCATGATGGCTCCCTTGTTTCACAAGTTAATAAATACAGTGATTGCATTTATGCTGCCAGAAGAACAAGGAAGGTTTAGAAAACCACACATTGTAAGAGCACTTAACCCTTCCTCATACGACAAATTTTGGACTGGTCCAAATTGAAAGAGTTTGCAGACAACAATTTTAAATTTGATGAAAATGTCAGAAAGTTATCAAAAAGGGTAGAAAACACTGTGGGAAAAGGAGAAATTGCTCATTACGAGCAATTTCTCCTTTTCCCACAGTGTTTTCAAAAGACTTGTACTGCAGACACGTGAAAACCAGGGCTTGTTTGGGAAAGGGTTAAAGTACCGAATAAACCTATCAGACATTTTCATCCTAGAAATACAATTTCATGGTTGCTTTTGTCTTCAGTGATTAAGAAAAGCGGACAGTGTAGATCAAAGATCAGGCTGCACGTTTTGTGCAGCCTGATCTTGATCTACACTGACTGCAAACACAACTATAGTCATGAAAGGCGCTTTAAGGGTTAAGGGCTAATTTCAGGAATTTTGAAATTCCAAGTCTGAAAAATAGGATGTTTCAAAGATTTTCAGAGAATTCAGGAAGTTTATCTCAGTTACACAACAGGTCTATTTTTTATTCCCTTTTAATTAAGGGCTAATTTCAGGAATTTTGAAATTCCAAGTCTGAAAAATAGGATGTTCCAAAGATTTTCTGAGAATTCAGGAAGTTTATCTCAGTTACACAACAAGGCTATTTTTTATTCCCATTTTGTCTGTGATCAGATGACAGTGAGAACTTGGGCTTCTGCTTTTGAAACATTCCTGTTTAATTCTTTACCACACCATACCAAGTTTTAACGACCCTGGGGAAGAAACCTTTAGAAAACATTGTGGGAAAAGGAGAAAATGCTGGTAACCAGTATTTTCTCCTTTTTACACAATATTTTCTACCCTATCAAAGACAAAAAACATCTGCAAATGCTTTCAATTTGGTAGAGTACAAAAATTTTCATTTGGTAAGTGTTAAAATCATGTGTTTTGAGTACTCATTTGAATTTTCAAAATGAGACAATATCATTAAAGTTCCCTAACTACACATTTTAAGCCAAATAAAGAAATGTGTTTAAATCAATAAATTAGCAACATCTATGGCCCAAAAGAATGAAAAGAAGTTTCATATTTGTTATTGGAAATGAATCTTGATCGGGAGAAAATTGCATCAGGTCAAAATTGTAAACAATGGGGGTTTTTTGCTAGAGTCATTTGCATACCCCCACCTCTAAAAGTAGAAAGCTACTTGTTGTTTCAACATGGGAAATGGTGACTCTTCTATTTGTAGGGTCATGTCTTTTCCGCTTCTTTTAGCCATCCAAACATGCTAAATATTAATGTATACATACAAAATTTACTTTTCTGCTGTCTTTGAAATCATTCCACTACACTCTTGGTATAAAATGCCAACATCCTCAAGTAAATTGCTGTTGGGTTCTTGGGTTCTTTTGACATAGATTGTTGCGAGAGTTTACCCATGTAGTGTGTCGACTCCACTTTCCAGCCAGCCACATGAATATGCAAGGCGAAGGTTCAGTAAAGTCACATGACAAGTATCATCCTCAATTAAGAGTCGATAGCAGCCAAGTCCAAAATTGCATTTCCTATCCGTCCTAATCTATGCAATCTTGCAACCATCAAGTGTAATATTTGTCATGAAGCCATGAAGCTACAAGAATGACTATAGTTTGATAAAATATCAACGAAATGGGTTATATATGGCTTAAAATGAGTAGTTAGGGAACTTTAAGGATGTGTTTGCTACAGTAAAACACCATGGTCTATGAAAACATACATTGCATCGGATGTTTGATTACCGTATCAATGATTTCTGCCAATTTGATATCAGTTCAGGATTCATATTAATTCAGACAGTCGTTGAAGTCTAGATCTAAGTGTTCTATTTAGCTCACCTTAGCACAACGTGCTAAAGGTGAGCTATTGTGATCGCCCTATGTCCGGCGTCCGGCGTCCGTCGTCTGTCAACAATTTCTTTAAACATCTTCTTCTCCTAAACCACTGGGCCAATCTTGATGAAACTTGGCAGGGATGTTCCTTGGGTGAAGCTCTACCAAAATTGTTCAAAGAATTGAATTCCACCCACAACTATGGTTGCCATGGCAACAAAAAGGAAAAAAAAGCAAAATTTTTGAAAATCTTCTTCTCTGAAACTAGAAGGCGCAGAGCTTTGATATTTTGTATGTAGCATCTCCTAGTGGACCTCTACCAAGTTTGTTCATTTGATGCCCCTGGGGTCAAAACTGGCCCCGCCCCGGGGGTCACAAGTTTGAGCATAGTAACAAAGAAGGAAAACTTTAAAAATCTTCTTCTCTGAAACTTGAAGGTGTAGAGCTTTGATATTTGTCATGTAGCATGTCCTAGTGGACCTCTACCAAGTTTGTTCATATGATGCCCCTGGGGTCAAAACTGGCCCCGCCCCGGGGGTCACAATTTCCAACATAGGAACAAAGAGGGGAAACTTTAAAAATCTTCTTCTGTAAAACTAGAAGGCGTAGAGCTTTGATATTTGGCATGAAGCATCTCCTAGTGGACCTCTACCAAGTTTGTTCATATGATGCCCTTGGGGTCAAAACTGGCCCCATCCCGGGGGTCACAAGTTCGAACATAGGAATAAAGAGGGGAAACTTTAAAAATCATCTTCTCTGAAACTGGAAGGCGTAGAGCTTTGATATTTGGTATGTAGCATTGCCTAGTGGACCTCTACCAAGTTTGTTCATATGATGCCCCTGGGGTCAAAACTGGCCCCGCCCTGGGGGTCACAAGTTTGAGCATAGTAACAAAGAAGGAAAACTTTAAAAATCTTCTTCTCTGAAACTTAAAGGCGTAGAGCTTTGATATTTGGCATGTAGCATCTCCTAGTGGACCTCTACCAAGTTTGTTCATATGATGCCCCTGGGGTCAAAACTGGCCCTGCCCCGGGGGTCACAATTTCCAACATAGGAACAAAGAAGGAAAACTTTAAAAATCTTTTTCTGTAAAACTAGAAGGCATAGAGCTTTGATATTTGGTATGTAGCATCGCCTAGTAGACCTCTACTAAGTTTGTTCATATGATGCCCTTGGAGTCAAAATTGGCCCAGCCCCGGGGGTCACAAGTTCAAACATAGGAACAAAGAAGGAAAACTTTAATTTTTTTTTTCTCTTAAATGGGAAGGCATAGAGCTTTGATATTTGGTATGTAGCATCTCCTAGTGGACTTCTACCAAGTTTGTTCATATGATGCCCCTGGGTCAAAACTGGCCCCGCCCTGGGGGTCACAAGTTCGAAGATAAGAACAAAAAAGGAAAACTTTAAATTTCTTTTTCTCTTAAACGGGAAGGTGTAGAGCTTTGATATTTGGAATGTAGCATTTCCTAGTGGACCTCTACCAAGTTTGTTCATTTGATGTCCCTGGGTCAAAACTGGCCCAGCCCCAGGGGTCACAAATTCGAACATAGGAACAAAGAAGGAAAACTTTAAAATTCTTCTTTAAAACTGGAAGGCGTAGAGCTTTGATATTTGGTATGTAGTGATTCTCCTCTAAGTTTGTTTGCCAATCTAAGCGCAACAAGTTCATTGAGTTCAAAACTGGGTCATCTTGGGTCATAAACTAGGTCACTAGGTCAAATTAAAGAAATACCTTGTTGGCACTCTCGAGGCCACATTATTTGCTCAATTGCCTTGAAAACTGGCCAGAAAGTTTGTCTTTATAAAGTCTCACATAAGATTGATTTGGGTCAACTCGGGTCATAAACTAGTTCACTGGGTCAAATTAAAGAAATGCCTTGTTTGCACTCTGGAGGCCACATTTATTGCTCAAATGACCTGAAATTTGGCCAGAATGTTTGTCTTGATGAAATACCAGATGAGTTTGGATTTGGGTCACCTGGAACCATAAACTAGGTCACTAGGTCAAAATAAAGAAATACCTTGTGGGCACTCTAGAGGCCATATTCTTTGCTTAATTGCCTTGAAAATTGGTCAGAATGTTTGTCTTTGTAAAATCTCACATGAGTCTGAATTTGGGTCAACTGGGGTCATAAACTAGGTCACTTGGTCAAATTAAAGAAATAGCTAGTGGGCACTCTAGAGGCCACATTTATAATTCATTTGATTTGAAAATTGGTTAAAATGTTTCTTTTGATATAGTCAAAGACCAGTTCAAATTTGGGTCATCTGGGGTCATAATCTAGATCACTAGGTCAAATTAAAGAAATATCTTTAGGGCTTTCGAGGCCACATTTTTTGCTCAGTTGACTTGAAAATTGGTCAGAATGTTTGTCTTCATGAAATATGAGTTTGAAATTGGGTCACCTGCGGTCAAAAACTAGGTCACATGGTCAAATTAAAGAAAAACCTTAAAGGCACTCTACTAAGGTGAGCGACCCAGGGCCATCATGGCCCTCTTGTTTCATTGTTGTTAAACACTTTTTCAGTGTATGAATTGTAAAAAAAGGTTGGTTCATTTCTCATAGATGAGATGATAATTAAAATATATACTCTGATTGTTGGAGAAACAGGCACAGACCAACGTTGTCATCAGACCACGCTAGTTCGGAAATTTTTCTTTAATTCCGAGACTTTTTGCTAAAAGATCTGGCAACAGTGGACTCTGCAGAACCAAGATCTAACTGTATATTTTGTGCAGCTTAATCTTGTTCTACACTTTCCACATATGCAACTTAATCCGAGATCGGTTCCACATTGGTTAATAATACATATACATAGTCAGTTTAGAGCTGATCTGTGCTGTATGAGATTTTCACTTCAGTGATACAGGTTTATTTCAAAGATTCAATTGCCTGATGTGGGCCATTTTTCAAATACCAATATTTTAAAGGTGAATTAGCTTTATTTAGACCTTGGCATATTGAAAATTTAATTGAAAAAAAGGCTATGTGTTAATACGGGTCTAGATAAGGAGTAGTTTTTCAATTTCAATAATCTATATAACCCCACCCCACACCTACTATGACTTAGAAGGAGGCTACACTAGTTTCACCATGTGCATCTGTTTGTGTTTTACACCGTCTGTAGACAAATAATTTCCTTACTCAAAAACTAGTTGACCTAGGGCAAAGAAACTTCATACAGGTGTTGTCTGTGACCCAAGGAAGAGGCCTATTGTTTTCAGGTCATTAAGGTCAAAGTTTTAGTTCATAAACTTTTTTCAAAATCTGATTTTTGTGCATGAATTCTGCATAGGGCAAAGAATTTTTACACAAGTGTTGCTTTTGACTTAAGATGAACCTAATTGATTTTGGGTCATAATGGTAAAATGTCAGGCTCACTGATAAATTTCCTTAAAATGCTACACTGTTCATGTGACAAGCCCACTGTGAGGGTTATTCATCTGTCAGCAATAGCTCTATGTAAATGTACCTAATTTCATATATTGTGGGACCAGTGTCAGTGCTTTTAAGAACTGATATTTTAGCTCTGTTTAGGAACAGCAGTAAACAACAACTTCAGAATATGTTAATACCATTAAATGTCTTTTGTTGTTAGCTTTGCTTTGTTTTTTTTTTCTGCTTTAGTAGTAATAGTATGAATTCTGAAAGATAAAGTAGTTGTTTTGATGGAAATGTATATGGCCCACATTTTTTGCCAAAATGAAGAACAGACTGATATTATTTTCATTTTCTTTTTTCAGAAAAGCTAGTCAGGTGGCTGGGCCCCCCCCCCCTTTTTTTTTCTTTTCATATTTGGAAAGAGAACATCACCAGCTACTGTCATCAAAAGTTTTACCAGAGGAGTGGTCTAATATGAGTAGATGCATTGAGTTTTTAAAAGGTTTTTCAAGAAAATAACATTGTTTATGCAACTTTTACATATTTTTAGCTCCACTGGATAAAGGTCAGCAAGCTTATGTCATGGTCTGGTGTCAGCCATGTGTGCATGCATACGTCAACTTTTATTTTAAATATCTTCTTCTCTGAAACTACCCATTCAATTTTAATGAAACTTCACAGAAATGTTTCATACAAAGAATTTGATTTGGATTAAAACTCTGGTTGCAATGGCAACAAAACTGAAAAATATTGAACATCTTTAAAAATCTTGTTGTGTGACACCAAATTTAGCATGCAGCTTCATCTAATAGACCTGTACCAAAATTCTTCAAATTATAGCCTCAAGGTCAAAATTGGCCCCACCCTGGGAATCAGAAGTTTTACATGGTTTTGTTAACCACAAAGCATATGGCTACCAAATTTGACACGTAGCTTCATCTGGTGGGCCACTTCTAATAGTATTCAAAATATAGCCCTGCCGTCAAAATTGGCCCCATCCCAGGGGTCACAAATTTTACATTGGCTTACGTAGTGAAAACTTCAACATTCTCTTTCATCCAAACTTTATGGCATAGGGCTACCAAATTTGGCATGTAGCTTCATATGGTAGACCTCTACCAAGATTGTCCCATTTGAAGCTTTGGGATCAAAATTGGCCTCACCCGCAGGGTCACAAGGTTTACATGGGCTTATAAACTGAAAACTAAAAGAATCATCTGGTTCCTAACTGTAAGTCCTAGGTTTTACAAACTTTACATATACACATAGCTTCATCTAGTGGACCTGTAGCAAGGTTGTTAAAACTATTGTGCTGGAGGGTAACATGTTTTACAAAAGTTTCAATAGTGAAAACTTAAAAAATGTCCTTACACTACACAATGTCATTATGACTAAAATTTTTCTACTGATCTAGGGATATAACTCGTGCAGTAATAGATACAAAGTTGTTTACCATTTACCTCCATTGATTATTAAACTGCATTGCCTGATTAGCAGTGGGTATTCAGGTATTTTGGAAAGAAAATTCAGTTTTCAGTGAAACTGATTTATTTTGATGTAAACATTCATGCTCAGATGAGTTGAATGTTTGATATAAAGCAAGGTGTCTATCATTCACTTTTTCTGTTCCAGAACTTTGTTGCCATTGAAAAAATGTTTTCAGCTTCTAAGTTTTGGAATTCTTCTTGTCGGAGCACTCTTTGTTAGAGCTTGTTGATATGTAGCATAAATGATGTTTGATTAGACCTGCTTTTATTAACTTAACATAATCTTTGAATTTGAAAAAGATGTAACTTTTATTTAGGGGTGGAGGGGGGGGGGCGGAGTTTAGTTGTTTTTAGCTCACCTGAGTATAAATGCTCAAGATGAGCTTTTGTGATTGTGCTGTGTCTGTGGTCCGTCGTCACCTTATACCTTGTGTACGGTCTAAAGGCCACATTTTCAGTCCGATACTCATGGAACTTGGTTAGAATGTTTGTCTTTTAGGATATCTCAGGTGAGTTTAAAAATGGGTCATGTGAGGTCAAAAACTAGGTTGCTACATCAGCTCTTAGGAAAACCTTGGGTATGCTCTAGAGGCCACATTTTCAGTCAGATATTCATGAAACTTTGTCATTTGGCTTTCTAATGTTCCAGATGAGTATGAAAATGGGTCATGTTGTCTCAAAAATGAGGTCACTAGGTCAAATCTTTGAAATACCTTGTTACGCTCTAGAGGTCCAACTTTCTGTCCAAAACTCTTAAAATTCGGTCAGAATGTTTGTCTTGATGATATCTCGGATGAGTTGGGAAATGGATCATGTCAGATCAAAAACTGGGTCTTGGTCAATAGGTCAAATTTTAGTAAAAACCTATAGAAGCCACATTTTCAGTCAAAACATGTCTGGAACAGTGAAAAGAATACACCCATAGACATAGTCATTACAATGAATCTACTAGAACAATTCTGCCCATATCGGCTTAATTCCTTCACCTTCTATGATCTATCATTCATTTCACAATACCATATAAACATTTATTTTTGTAGGAGTTATGAAGTCATGATGTCTTTGTGATGTGCAGTCTTGGCTTTGATCTACACTACCTGCTATTTTGTAAAATATTGTTTCAAAACATTTGAAATCCCAATGTTTTGACCTGGTTACCTATTGAAAAAATCCATTTATTTATTCAGCCCTTAACCTTTTACTTTACAATCTCGCATTTTAACTGGATTGCTGATAACCGCTATTTTCTCCCTTTATGACAAAGTTTTCGGCCTTGTAATATTATTTTAGCCACCTTAAATATACATCTGTAAATCCTTTCAAATTGAAGAGGCCTGGGTCTGTACTCACCAACCATTCTTAAGAAATCTAATCTTATTCTCAAGAATTTTATAGTTTTGAAAGTAACATGATTTCTGATTGGCTAAACAAAATGGTTTGGCCAATCAGAAGTTGAATTACTTTCCAAATCTAGAATTAGAATTAGAATGGTTGGTGAATATTGACCCTGAAATTTGGCCTCTGATAAAGAATTGCTGAATAATTGATTGCTCCTGGCATAAAAGATATTTTGATGTGCATGTATATTATGCTGTATTTTCAGAATGCTCTTAGTAAATTACAGCTGGTATTTTGTGACAAACTGGGATTTTGTACTGGACAGGCTGAAGAACAAGTCGGGTAACTAAGTCACAGTTTCTTTCTTCAAGGATGAAACATTCTGAGCTTTGTATGGATGCTGGGTGATATTCACTTGAAATTTCAGAGCTTACTCACTTGATGCATTGATGCTTTGTGTTTAATCCCTTCATCAGACAATCCCATGTTTTAACCCTTTTCCAAACGACAAATTTTGGACAGGTCCAAATTGAAAGAGTTTGGAGACGACAATTTTAAATTTGATGAAAATGGCAGAAAGTTCTCTAAAAAGGTAGAAAACACTGTGGGAAAAGGTGAAATTGCTCGTTACGAGCAATTTCTCCTTTTCCCACAGTGTTTTCAAAAGACTTGTACTGGAGACACATGAAAACCAGGGCTTGTTTGGGAAAGGGTTAACAACTCTAAGAAAGAAGCCTTCTGAAAATTTTGAAAATATTGGTAACCAGCATTTTCTCCTTTTCCCACATGTTTTCTACTCAGTCAAAGACAGGAAACTTCATTCGAGCTACATTTAAGTTGTCGTCTGCAAATGCATTTGATTTTGTTGAGTCTAAAATTTTGTTGTTTGGTAGAGAGTTAACCAATTTTGTGTCCTCATGTTCTCCTGTTTACAACAAATAAGGCTGAAATGTTAGATGAAGCCTTGCCGCCATAGGAGCTTGGACACCAGTAACTTTCATCATAATTAGTAGACTAATTCAGGGTCCGTATTCACCAACCATTCTTAAGAACATTCTTTGTCTTGTTCTTCAAAATTTTCCAAATTTGAAAGTAACACAACTTCTGATTGGCTAAACCATATGGTTTAGCCAATCAGAAGTTGTGTTACTTTCAAATTTGGAAATTCTTGAAGAAGAAGTCTAAGAACGTTCTTAAGAATGGTTGGTGAATACGGACCCAGGAGTTGCAGCCCTTTGAAATTTTTTCTAGATCAAATGACCAAGCAACCATTTGGAAGGGAGGAGGGTGGGAAAGCAAAGGGCTTGGCTTCACAAAAAAATTTAGGTCTCATATTTTCCTCAAGTTGACAAACAGACTCATTTTTAGCTCCACTGGCCGAAGGCCAGTGGGCTTATGTCATGGCCCGGTGTCCGTCGTGCGTCCGTCCGTGCATCTGTCCGTCCGTGCGTTAACTTTTATTTAAAAAATCTTCTTCTCTGAAACTACCCATCCAATTTTCATGAAACTTCACAGAAATGATCCTGCCATGGTCCTCTTCAGAATTTCTTGAAAGAATTTGATTCCTTCAAAAACTCTGGTTGCCATGGCAACAAAACTGAAAAATATTGGAAATCTTTAAAAATCTTCTTGTCTGAAACCATAAGGCAAAGGGCTACCAAATTTGGCATGTAGCTTTATGTAGAAGACCTCTATCAAGTTTCTTCAAATTATAGCCCTGGGGTCAAAATTGGCTCTGCGCCAGGGGTCACAAGTTTTACATAGGCTTATATAGAGAAAACTTTAAAAATCTTCCTGAACCTAGCCATAAGGCCTAGAGCTACCAAATTTTGCATGTAGCTATATCTAGTGGGCCTCTACCAAGCGGGCCAAAATTTTAGCCCTGGGGTCAAAATTGGCCCCACCGCAGGGGTCACAAGTTTTACATGGGCTTACATAGTGACAACTTAAGAAATCTTCCTGTTTTGATTTTTTTTTTTTTTTTTGAAATTAGCCTTGCATCAGGGGTCTTATGTTTTACAGAGGCTTCATATGGACAAAAATTGAAAATCACTTTATTTATAACCATACAACATAGACTTGTATTATTTTGGCATGTGGCTTTATCTTGTGGACCTCTACCAGGGTTCAAGTAATTATAGCTCTGGGATCAAAAATGGATTTGCCCTGCAGGTCTCAACTTTCACATGGGCTTTTACAGAGAAAACTTTGTAAGTCTTCATTTTGAAACCATGTGGCTTAGAATTGAAATGTTTAGTATTTATGGTTTATAAGCCAGTGGAGCGATACAGGGCCATTATTGCCCTCTTGTTTGACTCAAATTGAGTTTGTTATTAGAGACCCAATTCACTAACATTAACAGACTTCAGGAACATTCTAATATCCTTAGTTCACACATTTCAGACACAATTTTATAGTGCTAAGTTGAGTCTGACATTGTGTGTCTTTCAGGATTTCAGAATCTTATTTAAGCTTGTTAATGTTAGTGAAATGTGTCTCAAATAGCATACTCAATTTAAGACAGAACCAGAGACTGTTACCAGATCTGAGCCAAATAATAGGTGTGAGTTTTTAGCTCACCTGAGCACATCATGCTCAAGGGGAGCTATTAGGATCACCTGGTGTCCGTCGTTCGTCGTGCATCGTTCGTCGTCAACAATTCTTTAAACATCATCTCCTCCTAAACCACTGGGCCAATTTGGACCAAACTTGGCAGGAATGTTCCTTGGGAGGTCCTCTTTAAAAATTGTTCACAAAATTTGATTCCATCAAAAACTCTGGTTGCCATGGCAACAAAATGGAATTTTCTAAGAAATTCTTTAAAAATCTTCTCCTCTGAAACCGCAGGTCAGATTTTGAAATAATTTCACAGGAATGTTCCTTGGGTGACCCTTTTCAAAAACTGTTCGCAAAATTTTGATATGTCGAAAAACATGGCTCTGGTGAATGGGGGCTACTTGCACTATGTGGATATGAAGAAATTCTTAAAAATTCTTCTTCTCTGAAACGGCTGGTCAGATTTTAAAATAATTTCACAGAGATATTTCTCGGGTGACCCTTTTCAAAAAGTGTTCGCGAAATTTTGATCCGTCAAGAAACATGGCTCTGGTGACTGGGGGCTACTTGCACTATACGGAAATGAAGAAATTCTTGAAAATTCTTCTTCTCTGAAACGGCTGGTCAGATTTTGAAATAATTTCATAGATATGTTCGTTGGATGACCCTTTTCAAAACTTGTTCGCGAAATTTTGATCCGTCAAGAAACATGGCTCTGGTGACTGGGGGCTATTTGCACTACAAGGATATGAAGAAATTCTTAAAAATTCTTCTTCTCTGAAACGGCTGGTCAGATTTTGAAATAATTTCACAGAGATGTTCCTTGGGTGACTCTTTTCAAAAGTTGTTCGCGAAATTTTGATCTGTCAAGAAACATGGCTCTGGTGACTGGGGGCTACTTGCACTATACGGATATGAAGAAATTCTTAAATATTCTTCTTCTCTAAAACCGCTGGTCAGATTTTAAAATAATTTCACAGAGATGTTCCTGGGGTGACCCTTTTCAAAATTGTTTGCGAAATTTTGATCCGTCAAGAAATATGGTTCTGGTGAATGGGGGTTACTTGCACTATACGGAAATGAAGAAATTCTTAAAAATTCTTCTTCTCTGAAATGGCTGGTCAGATTTTGAAATAATTTCACAGAGATGTTCCTTGGGTGACCCTTTTCAAAAATTGTTCACGAAATTTTGATCCGTCAAGAAACATGGCTCTGGTGACTGGGGTTAAATTAAAGCAATACCTTGTGGGCATTCTAGAGGCCACATATTTTGCTCAATTGACTTGAAAATTTATCAGAATGTTTGCCTAAATTAAATCTTGGATGAGATTGAAATTGGGTCATCTGGGGTCATAAAGTAGGTCACTAGGTCAAATTAAAGAAATACCTTGTGGGCACTGTAGAGGCCACATTTTTTGTCTTGATGATATCTCAGAGGAGTTCAAAATTGGGTCACATAGGGTCATAAACAATGTCACTGGGTCACATTGAAGAAATACCTCGTGGGCACTCTAGAGGCCACAATTCTAGCTAAATTGACCTGACAATTGGTCTGCATATCTGACTTGATGATATCTCGGATCAATTAGAAATTGGGTCTCATAGGGTCATAAACTAGGTCACTGGGTCAAATTAAAGAAATGTATTGTGGGCACTGTAGAGGCCACAGTTTTTGCTCAATTGACCTGAAAATTTGTCAGCATGTTTGACTTGATGATATCTTAAATGGATTTGAAATTGGGTCACATAGGGTCATAATCTAGGTCACTAGGTAAAATTACAGAAATACCTTGTGGGCACTCTAGAGGTGACAGTTCTTGCCCAATTCACCAGAACCTTGGTCAACAAGTTTGTTTTGATGTCTCAGATGAGTTTGAAATATGGTCACATAGGGTCATAAACTAGGTCACTAGGTCAAATTGAAGAAAGACATTTTGGACACTCCGGGGGCCACATTTTCTGCTCAATTTACCTGACAACTGGTCAGAATGTTTGTCTTAATAATATCTCAGATGAGTTTTAAATTGGGTCATTATGACCCTGGAGTGGAATTTCGCCTAATGACTCGAGTGAGCGATCCAGGGCCATCATGGCCCTCTTGTTTGTGAAATTGGGCCCTGGTCAGCCTTCAACAGTTCTAGCAGCTCATACTTAATAATCAAGTAGTATAGGTTCAAGATCAGACTACATATTATTCTTATTTTGATCTTGATCTTCACTTATTTCTTGTTTGCCTTACATATACCAAGTTGTAGGTTTTAATTTACCTAAATCCTTTTAGGTATGTTAAACAGATGAAACGGGATGACAAGTTTGTACATGATTTACAAGAGAGAGCATTTTGGAGAGTTCACAGGCCTCCGGTAAGTGTACCATTTATTGAGTATTCAATTTATTTTTAATCCTGTACCAAGCCGTCCAGCTTTTTTTACAGATTTGAGGAAGAAGCCTTTACAAAACATTGTGGGAAAAGGAAAAAAATGCTGGTAACTAGCATTTGTTATGTGTATGGAAGACTAGATTGTATGTCTGGTATAGGAACTTATTAAAGCTCAGGGTTACATAAGTACATGCTAAGACTATTGTAAGGCACTAAACCCTTTGCCAAACAATCCCATGTTTAACAACCCTGGTTAGGAAGCCTTTTAAAAACATTATGAGAAAAGGAGAAAATGCTGGTAAGCAGTATCAGAAAATGCTGGTAACCAGCATTTTATCCTTTTCCTACAATGTTTTCTACCCTTTCTGAGACAAATTTCATTATTACAGTCATATAAATTTTCTCACCTGCAAATGCTTTTAATTCTGACAAGTTTAAAATTTTGTCATTTGGTTAAGAATTATGAAGAAACATTTGATAGAAAGAACTATACTTATTTTGTGTTAGTAAAACAATGTGGGATACATTTGACATGCACTATATGATGCTGGTTTCTTTTTCAAGCTGTCCATTGAATGGACAGTTTATGTTTAACTCTTGGAATGCTGAATTAATGAAATGGACCTCTTTAAACAGGAAATACCATTTGAAATATTGTCATTTCAAGCTTGTTTTGGCCAGAATGTGCAAAAAATGAGCGGACAGAGAGGATCCAAGATCAGACTGCATATTCTGTCCAGTCTGATCTTGATCTACACTGTCCACAAAAACAACTTAGGTCGGTTCCAGCGCTTTATGGGTTAAATTTTTCATCTGAAGCAGTTGTATTTGAATGTGACTGCCCAACTGTAATGGTCAAATGGGTAACGAGCTATAAACTGTGACACTCTGACTTGTCCTTTTGTCGTTTTACCTCATGAAAGACTTTTTCACTGATCTAAGTTAAAGTTTTGCCTGTACAGAAAATAAAGGGGTCCTGCAAGGCTCATTGGGAAAGTGTAGGACTTGTTACCTGGAGGCTTGGGGTTTGAGTCTTACTGGAAGCACTGGGTCTTTGTTTGGAGTGTCCTTGGGCAAGAAACTTGAGAGCCAGAGACTTGTACTGGTGACACCCAGTCTCGCCATAATATGACTGAAATTATGTTGAAAGCAGTGTAAAACACAATTCAGTCAATCAGTCTATCAATGTACAGAAAATATACTACATTATACATGTACACCGACAATTACAAGTTAAAGAGATTGTCAAAATATTTCTCCATTTATCAGTCCAGGGTCTGAATTCACCAACCATTCTTAATATCGTTCTAAGTCTAATTTTCAAGAATTTTCTAGATTCCATAGTATCATAGTTTCTGATTGGTTTAACCATATGGTTTAGCCAGTCAGAAATTGAGTTACTTTCTAAATCTGAAATATGATTGAATGCAGTTAAGAATGGTTGGTGAATATAGGCCCTGAAGCCATACTTTTGAAAGAAATCTTACTGAAGGGAAATTGCTCTATTTAGCACATTAGATTTTGTCACAATTCATACACATATGTTCGTGTATTAGACCTTTAACCCTTACTGCACAATGCCACCTTTTTACGACCCTGGGAAAGAAGCCTTTTGAAAAATTTGTTGGAAAAAGAGAAAATTCCCACAATGTTTTCTGCCCTATCAAAGAAAAATTGCACTATTTGAGCCACATGGAAATTGTTGTCTGCAAATGCTTTAAATTGGGACAAGGCTAAAATTTTGTCGTCTGGTAAAGTGTTAATATTTTGTTAACCGTACTTTACAAGAATATTTCACAGTTATCTGCTTCAATTTGTTTCTCAAGGTAACAAGTCTTTATCATGTTAGGGACTAAAATGAACAATCATTGTAGAAATAACTGCTTTTTTGTCACACATTTAAACATGTATGTACACAATACTGCGTATGTCCAAACGATTCACATATTGCACTGTCTGTCCTATGTTTAGAAATACTCAAAGCACTTTGAACTAAATTTCCTGTTGTATCAATAGTAAGAGGCTAACTAAGGGAAATCAATCAACCCTCTACCACACAACAAAATTTTACACTTGTCCAAATTGAAAGCATTTGCAGACAACTGAATTAATTAGATATGGCTCATATGTTGAGATTTGTCTGTAAAAGGACAGAAAACATTATGGGAAAAGAAGAAAATGATAGTTACCAGCATTTTCTTTTCCCTCAATGTTTTCAAAAGGCTTCTTTCTCATGGTTGTTAAAACTCAGGATTGTGTGGTAAAGGAAGTCACCTAATTAGTGCATTTGTTTCTTATCTTACATAATGCAAAGAAGACAGTAATCCTGTATTAAAATTTTGGAATTCTGTCTAAATGCATCAGACATTTTCTGTATAAAGGAGGACTCGACATGCCAGCATCAAAGTTGGTTTTGCTGAGCCCAAAGACTCAAATATCAGAATTTTAGGTTTTGTTTGCCAAGCTGCAGACATCAGTGGGAGCTCTTAAGGCCAGTGAACCAGGAAGGAAGTTGAAATCTATGCCGTGGTCAAAAAAAAAAGAAGGAATCAAATACCATAACTGTGTGGGTGATTTGTCAAGCCCGCACAACTTAACCATTTATCATTTAATCCCGACTTTTAACGACCTTGAGGAAGAAGGCTCTTGAAAACATGGAAAAAAGGAGAAGATGCTAGTAGCCAGCATTTTCTCCTTTTCACACAATGTTTTCTACCCTATTAAGGACAAATTTTGTCATTTTGGTCACCTTTAATTTGTCATCTGCAAATGCTTTCAATTTGGACCAGTCTAAAATTTTGTTGTTTGGTAAAGGGTTAAAGGGCTTGCAATCTAGGCATTGAGAGTGCAGATCCCTCGCTTGGTCAAAATTTTATGCAAATCTTATAAAAGTAATTGAAACAAGTTTAATTCATTGCTTACTGATTGAAAGCTTTTTGACTTTGTTCCTCTGAAAAAGCAGTCTGTGGCTTGGAAAGAATGTATACATAGTAGCAAATGAAAAAAAGAAAATTAAACACATGAATAGCTAAACTGACTGCAATGACATTACTCTTTACCAAATGAATAAGTTTTACGCCTGTCCATTTTGAAAGCATTTGTAGATAGCAAATCAGATGTGGCTCAAATGATGGGATTTAGTTTTTAATCCTTTACCACACGATCCCGACTTTAAACAACCCAAGAAAGAAGGCTTTTGAAAACATTGTGGGTCAAGGAGAAAATGCAGGTAACCAGCATTTTCTCCTTTTCCCACAATGTTTTCTGCTCTTCCCAAAACAAATTTCAGATTTTTCTGACATATTTATTGTGGTGTCTGCAAATGCTTTCAATTTGAACTAGTCTAAAAATGTTCATTTGGTGAAGACTTAAGGGTAGAATTCTCGATGGGAAAAGGAGAAATGCTGATTAGCAACATTTTCTCCTATTCCCACAATATTTTCAAAAGCCCATTGTTGGTAAAGGGTTTACTGAAATACTTGATCAGAACACAAAAATATATTAGCTTGAGTCATGACATAAGCTACATGTATATATTCTTTTAAAACCATATTTAAACCTTTATCAAATGACAAAATTAAATTTTAGACTAGTTCAAATTCAAAACATTTGCAGATGACAAAATGAACATGACTCAAAAAATTTTGTTTTCGGAAGGATGCAAAACATTGTGGGAAAAGGTTTAAGCCTTCTTCAACAGGGTCATTAAAACTTGGGATTGTGTTGTAAAGGGTTAAATTAAGGCAAACTTGTGAATTTCCAGACTGACTGTTTTTACATTTAGCTAAATACCTCTTGAAGCAAGTATGCAGCAAATGAATTTGATACCAAGTTGTAAAATATGGATCATCAACATGAAATAAGTTAAAATACAAGAGTATATTTGAAACTGGAGATATTAGTCATTATAGCAAAACATGGACCATCAATATGAAATAGGTTAAAATACAAGAGTACCGTATTTTGCTTAAATTTTGGGACACCCAAAGAATTGGGACACCATCAAAAAACATGAAAATAATTATTTTTCGTGACCCAAAGATTTGGGCCATACTAAAAATTGCAAAATACAACAGTATTTTTTTGTTCCAAAAAATTGGGACAGTGAATATCTACTCTGAAAAAAACATTTTAATCCACTAGATACCCTTTGTTTACAAGCATTGGCATCGCGAGGTTCATTTCTGCACCTAAGCATTGCTTCCAAACCCCCTCGATATCATAGGGAATCTCCCATTTCAAGACAAATAAATCCGACCACCCTGACAGACAATTTAATAACCTGATTGTAAAAGAAAAATCCGACCACTCCGACAGACAATAAACAACCCGATTGTAAAATAAAGAACCGAAATGAGGGTAAAAAGGCTGTGATAAACTTGTACCAAAGGGCAAAGGTACATGTCATGTATACATGTACATCCGAAGTGGACAAGTAGTTGACACGTGTGTGTGTTTCATGGTCAATCGGGTTCGTTGTTTAAAAATAGAAATCAAGATATCCTATATTCTAACTGGGGTTTATCGATTGAAGATTGTGAACCAATCAAATTTGAGAACGGGCCGAGCAGGTACTTTTCAGAGCAGAAATCAAATCGTCGTTCACCTTACGTTAACAGGTAAAATATGGTGTTAAAGTATTTATATAAGTGCAAAACACCAATGCTGATTGCTTTCCAGGGACACGTACAAAAATGACTGAAAACATTTATGTTATCAGTAACAAAAACAATGAAAACATACAAATTTTTTAAATTCCTATTGCACAAATTGACTACAGGAATTCCAATTTGTCTAAAAATAGACAGACCAGCATGTGATTGTAGTTTTATTGAAACATTTATTAGTAACACTAATATTGGACTGGTAAATGGTCAGTGACAAACAGTTTGACAGGTTGTCTTGTTTGATCATAAGTTTTGGGACACCTTGGAAAATAATTATTTTTCGTCAACGTAAATATTGGGACATCAAAAAAATTAATTATTTTTTACTGTCCCAAAACTTAAGCAGTTTACGCTATATTTGAAACTGGAGAAACGAGTCATTAAAACCGAATATGGATCATCAACATAAAATAGGTTAAAATACAAGAGTATATTTGAAACTGGAGCTATTAGTCATTATAGCAAAACATGGACCATCAATATGAAATAGGTTAAATTACAAGAGTATATTTGAAACTGGAAAAACGAGTTATTTAAGCCAAATATGGATCATCAACATAAAATAGGTTAAAATACAAGAGTTTATTTCATGCTTTCCGGTAGGATATCGAGAAATAGCGGTGAAAATATTTTTCGATATTACACAGGTACGCACCACGAGTGAAAATATTACCGATGATCTTCACAAGATGAAATAAATTTCGATCTTTCACTAAAAAAAAAAAACAAATATCCTCTACATATTTGAAACTTGAGATATTAGTCATTAACCCTTTACCAGACAACAAAATTTCAGACTGTTCCAAATTGCACGAAATTTGTCCTTGAAAGGCTAGAGAACATTGTGGGAAAAGGAGAAAATGCTGGTTACTAGCATTTTCTCCTTTTCCCACAATGTTTTCATAAGCTTTCTTTATCAAGGACATTAAAAGTCAGCATTGTGTGGTAAAGGGGTTAAAGCATTTTCAGCTTTTGACGCAGTCTTGTAAAAAGAGGTCTGTTGGACATAAAGATTATACTTGAAAATTTCATTGCAGATGTTGAAATGGCTTATTAAAGCAACCTCTCCTTTTGCTACAGTGTTTGCAGAAAACATTTTGATGGGATAAATATTTTATTGAACATTCGAGTAGTTTTAGCTCTACTGGCTGTAAGCCAGCAGAGCTTATGTCATGGACTGGTCTCAGTCGTCTGTCCATCTGTCGGTCTTTCCGTCCGTCTTTTTTTTGTTTACGTGATAAAGTCTGCATTTGTGGTCCAATTTTCGTGAAACTTGCACAGTTTGTTTATCTCATCAAAAACTTTAATCCTATTGATTTTGAAAAAAAATCTGACAACCATTGTGTGAAAAGTAGCCATTTAAAAGTTCAAAATTTCAATTTCTTGTTTATGCGATAAAGTCTGCATTTGTGGTCCGATTTTCATGAAACTTGCACAGTTTGTTTATCTCATCAATAGCTTGAACCGTATTGATTTTGAAAAAAATCTGACAATCAATGTGGGAAAAGTAGCCATTTAATTTTCAACATATAAATATCTTGTTTACATGATAAAAGTCTGCTGTTGTGGTCAGATTTCGTAAAACTTGCAGAGTTTGTTTATCTCATCTATAGCTTGAACCCTATTGATTATGAAAAAAATCTGACAATCAGTATGGGAAAAGTATCCATTTAAAGTTCAAAATTTCCTTTTCTTGTTTATGTGTTTTGGTCTACATTTGTGGTCGGATTTTCGTGAAACTTGCCAAGTTTGTTTATCTTATCAAAAGCTTGAACCCTATTGATTTTGAAAAAAAAAACGACAATCAGTGTGGGAAAAGTAGCCATTTGAAGTTCAAAATTTCCTTTTCTTGTTTATGCGTTTTAGTCCACATTTGGGGTCGGATTTTCGTGAAACTTGCCAGGTTTGTTTATCTGATCGATAGCTTGAACCCTATTGATTTTGAAAAAAAAAAACCTGACAATCAGTGTGGGAAAAGTAGCCATTTAAAGTTCAACATTTCAATTTCTTGTTTACGCCATAAAGTCTGCAGTTGTGCTTAGATTTTTGTGAAACTTGCACAGTCTGTTTATCTCATAAATAGCTTGAACCCTGTTGATTTTGAACAGAATCTGACAGTCCATGTGGGAAAAGTAGCCATTTAAAGTTTAACATTTCAATTTCTTGTTTACACGATTAAGTCGCAGTTTGGTCTGATTTTCGTGAAACTTGCACAGTCTGTTTATCTCATAAATAGCTTGAACCCTATTGATTTTGAAAAAATCTGACAATGAGTATGGGAAAAGTAGCCATTTAAAGTTCAAAATTTCCTTTTCTTGTGTATGTGTTTTAGTCTACGTTTGTGGTTGGATTTTCGTGAAACTTGCACAGTTTGTTTATCTCATCAATAGCTTTAACCTCATTGATTTTGATAAAAAACTAACAATCAGTATGGATAAAGTAGCCATTTAAAGTTCAAAATTTACATTTCTTGTTTACACATTAAAGTCAGCTTTGTAATTGGATTTTCATTAAACTTGCACATTTGCTGTGTATCATCAAAAGCTTGAACCATATTGATTTTTGACAAAAATTTGACAATCAGTATGGGAAAAGTAGCCATTTAAATTTGAAAATTTACATTTCTTGTTTACGCTACAACAACTCGGCATTTGTGGCGAATTTTCATGAAACTTGCACAGTTGCTTTGTAGGTCCTGTTCTTTTGAAACTTGCAAAGATTATTTGTATCATCAAGGGACTGAATTCTATTTAAATGAAGAAAATCTAGCAATCAGTTTAGGAAAAGCAGCCATTTGAAGACTTAGTATTGTTTACTCAACACAGTCCATGTTATTAGTCACATTTCTTTGAAATTTGCAGGGACTGTTTAATACAATGAGCACTGAAATGCTATCAAATTTGGCTGGATTCCAAACAGTTGGTTTTGATAAATCGTACTTCATTTTTTTTTCACTATTTGTTCAATTCAACATGCCCACTTGTGCTTTCTTTGTGGGTTCAAGCCCAGATGCAACAACACCTCCTTTTTTTTGTGGGAGGGGGGATGTTTGTCTTTCACCTTTTTGCATCGTGAATTCATAATGTATGCTAGAAAAAAGGCAAAATCACTGCCAGTAGAGCAATTTCAGGCCCTCAAGTGCCACTAGTTTTTTGTGTGAAAAGAAATTTCCCCCTCTGAAAAATCAAGCCAGTTATTTTTTATTAAACACAATATTTTCACAGTGTTGCTTTGAAGGTGCTGTAATAGTTGAACTATTATTCCACATGCAAAATAGTTCTAGAAGTTGACTACTTCTAAATGATGAAAAGATATGTTTTGTTTACATTAAACAAAGATGTAAATACTGTTGAGAAAATACTGTTGCAAATAGTGATTTTTTAGCTCCACTGGCCGAAGGCCAGCTCGCTTATGTCATGGCCCAGTGTCCGTCGTGCATCCGTGCGTCCGTCCGTGCATCCGTCCATCCGTCCGTGCGTTAACTTTTATTTCAAACATCTTCTTCTCTGAAACTACCCATCCAATTTTCATGAAACTTCACAGAAATGATCCCGCCATGGTCCTCTTCAGAATTTCTTGAAAGAATTTGATTCCTTCAAAAACTCTGGTTGCCATGGCAACAAAACTGAAAAATATTGGAAATCTTTTAAAAATCTTCTTGTCTGAAACCATAAGGCATAGGGCTACCAAATTTGGCATGTAGCTTTAAGTAGAAGACCTCTATCAAGTTTCTTCAAATTATAGCCCTGGGGTCAAAATTGGCTCTGCGCCAGGGGTCACAAGTTTTACATAGGCTTATATAGAGAAAAAATTAAAAATCTTCCTGTATCTAGCCGTAAGGCCTAGAGCTACCAAATTTTGCATGTAGCTATATCTTGTGGGCCTCTACCAAGCAGGCCAAAATTTTAGCCCTGGGGTTAAAATTGGCCCAGCCGCAGGGGTCACAAATTTTACATGGGCTTACATAGTGACAACTTAAGAAATCTTCCTGTTTTGATTTTTTTTTTTTTGAAATTAGCCTTGCATCAGGGGTCTTATGTTTTACAGAGGCTTCATATGGACAAAACTTGGAAATCACCTTATTTATAACCATACAGCATAGACTTGTATTATTTTGGCATGTGGCTTTATCTTGTGGACCTCTTCCAGGGTTCAAGTAATTATAGCTCTCGGATCAAAAATGGCTCTGCCCTGCGGGTCTCAACATTCACATGGGCTTTTACAGAGAAAACTTTGCAAATCTTCATTTTGAAACCATTTGGCTCAGAATTGAAATGTTTAGTATTTATGGTTTATATTTATAAGCCAGTGGAGCGATACAGGGCCATCATGGCCCTCTTGTTTTTAACCTTGTACCAAACAATCCCAAGTTTGAGAAACCCTGAGTAACAAGCTTTTGAAAGCACTGTGGGAAAAACAGGAAACTGCAGCATTTCTTTCTTTTTCTCACAATCTTTTGTACTCTTCAAATGATGAATCCCATCATTTGAGCCACATTTAATTTGCCTCTGCAAATGCTTTCAGTAGCACCAAATTTCTTTAATTCTTAACCACACAACAAAGATTTAGATTGGTCCAAATTAAATCAGAAATTGAAAGCACTTCCAGATGACAATTTAAATGTGGCTCAAAAAATGCAATCTGTCTTTGATAGGGTAAGAAAATATTGTGGGAAAAGGAGAAAACGCTTTCTTCTTTTCTCACAATGTTTTCAAAAGACTCTTTTCCGAGGGGCATCAAAACTCGGGATTGTGTGGTAAATGGTTAAAGCCAGAGTTAATAGAGGGCAGTTACATAGTAAAAAGGATCCATGGATTGCAAGAAATTAGAATGAGGATATTTTACCCCTAGTGTGCCTCTAATTTTCCACCAATGTAGTGAAACTGACTTAAGTTTGGCTCAAGGAGCTTACTTCCTGTTAGCACTAGTTTTTCTTTTCCTGTTCAAAGTTTTTGTGTGATGGCGTACTTGTGAAGTACTAATAATTATGCTATGAATAATTTTGTTTTGTTGTCTGTGTGGAATTCGAAAATGTTTCAATGACATGCAAGTTTAGAATTCAAAGGGAGTAAATTACTGATAAATTTCAAAACATTGGTTTTAAGTAATGATGATACATAAGGAAGCACTGTCTATGGTTCACTTCAAATAAGAATATGTGTGGCTGTGTGACAGGGAAGCCTGAGGAAAAACAAGCCATGGAGGCTTCAAACACCTCGGAGATCAAGTCAGACAACACAGGGTCAGAAAAGCCCTGGAACAGACAGAGTCTGCAGGTCTATTGTGGTGATGTAAAGAAGAAACCTACAGCAGAGCAAACTGATCCAAACAAATCTCCTAAACAGAATGAAAACAACACACATCCTGGAGGGACAGAGAATCTAAAGCCACATGTGACACTTGAACAAAATGCACATGAAGCAAATACCAGTGAAAATATAGGCGACAAGAACTCTCTTGAAATGTCAGACACCGCTAAAGATGCAAAGGAGAATCAATTAAATAGTACTGCACCAATGATAGAGAGTTCAAATAAATCCTTGCCGAGTATCGTGGAAGAATCTGGAGATGTAACAATTTCAGGAAGGTTACATCAGCCACCTTTGATTGCCCCATTTAACCCGAGTGCTTACAAAGTCATAAAAAGGCCTAGAAGTTTAGATGCTTGGGAAAATAAACAGCCATTGCACAGGTCTCGGCCACTGAGTTATAGTCCAGGACTTAGAAAAACTGTACATCCAAAGAGTTTACATAGCATAAATGTGTGTGTGTCGCCACAGAAAGATAGACCTAAAAGTATGGATGTGGATTCTGTTTTGGATTCTAAGGGATTTGATTCCTCTAAATTGCGTAGGATTATGACACAGAAACATTACAAGAAGGGGCATGAAGAGAATAAAGTAGGTAGCATTCTTGTTATGAAGTAATCTTGATTTTCCTTACTCTTAGCATGGCCTTGGTGCTTTTCTAGACAGACTAGAGCAAGATTAGACTCGACAAAATATGGTGTCTAATCCTTGCCCAACATTGTCAAATATTTTGAGAGATGATGTAGTCAAAATGATCCCCAAATTATTTGTGTCATTCCCACTTCAATGGAACCTGGATATAGCAAATTTTGATAAAACGCTGACTATAAGAACAGGGGTGTCCTATGGCTCCCAAAGTTTGAGGGGTTGAACATTTTCCGTGTTTGATCTGTATCCACCATTATGCTGATAAGAATGCTTTATGAAAAAAAAACCTTACCTATTGCCCAAGCACTGGTGTAAAATCAACCGTGCATGTAATGTGACAGTATTTCACACATTTAACTTGTTGATAACCTACCAATGGCTGTACATAATTGCTTTGTTTGACAAATACATTCACAGTTGATCAAAAAAAGGACTTCAGCCAGTAACCGTCTTGACACTTGACTAAATAAAAAAGTCAAACTAAAGCTGAACCAACATTGGTTCAAAATAAGGTACTTGCTTTGAAAAGGCATATTACATTGTAATTTAGTCAGCGTGAGTGAGCAAACATCAATATTCTAATAGTAATTCTGCATAAAAAAAACCTGTTGTCAGTTTGTGTATTTTCACTTCTTCTACATAATTTTTTATTTAGAGCACAATGTTTGTCGGATGTGTTTGTTTGACTATTTACTGAACAGTCTAACATAGATAATTGTTGACTTTGTTGCATTGTAAGTGTTTGATATGTAGAAAGCATTTTATTCCAAAAATATTGTATCTAAACTTGTTTTATTTCAAAAACATTGCATCTAAACTGACAACAGGATGAACATCATGGATTGTGTATGTGTTCCAAAGTGCAATTGAATTGTTTGCCAAATTTAGACATTGTCATGTGTTGATATTACTTACATGCTCTTTTTAAATTCACAAGTATGCTGTTCATGCACTATACAATAGTAAAAAAACCTTATTTGGATGACGCTTTAAACTTATTTGATTGGAAGCAGGAAAACAAATTTTCATCATAGTTTTCTTGTGCTAAAAGCTACAGGACAATTACATGTATTTACTTACTGTAAACCTGCTGTAAGGCTTCAGACTATTTATCTAGGTTGTGTTATTTAACATTATGTTGCTAAGTTGTTTCACTTGGTATTGAGTAAGTATTTTTGGTCATCTTAAAACATCATACCATCTTTACCACACAACATTTTTCATCTTGAAAACACAATTCAGAATTTCAGCAACCGTGAAAAAGAAAGGTTTTGAGAATATTGTGGGAAGATAAGAAAATGATGGTGAACAGTGTTTTCTCCTTTTCCCACAACATTTTCTTACCTTTTAGGCAAATCTGATTTATTTCTACCACATTTACCTTCTACATGTATTACTGCTATATGCAGATGCTTCCAGTGTGGACCAGTGTAAAATTTTGCTGTACAATGTTTTAACCCTTTACCACATTATCCTCACTTTTAATGACCCTAAGATGAAAGGCTTTTGGAAGTGTGGTGGGAAAAGGAGAAAATGCTGGTAACAATCATTTTCTCCTTTTCCTACCATAATTTCCTAGACAGAAAAGCCTGTTTTGAGACACATTTGATTTGTTGTCTGCAAATACTTTAAATTTGGACAAGTCTTCTTTTTTGTTGTCTGGTAAAGAGTTGAAAATGCTAGGAAAAAAAACCTAATTCAGACTTTTTTGGCATTCAACAGCCAAGTCAAATTCGCCATGTTGAGGAAGGACCCAGTAGATGTTTCCCACCAAGTCAAATGATGGCCAGGAAAAAGAAGAACAAAGATTTAAAGATCAAGGAAGTAAGTTAGATATGATATTTCAGTTTGGGAATGCTCTAGCTCGCTAAGCCTAGTAAAGCAGCCGGTAGCATACAGGACTTGAGATTAGGGGATTGCTGATTTTTTTCTGAGGAGTTATAATATATATATAGACATGGCGACAGGATTCATGCCTCTTTCGGAACAAATCATGATAAGAAATCAAAGGACTCAAAATCGTGAAAAGCAGATTTGTGGAACAGTATTAAGCTATGATATGGTGTAATGAAAAATAAATTCCCAGTAAATGTAATGCATATACATATATACAGTAAAACCCCACTATTAAGACCACTTTGGTTCTTTGACAAAGTGGTCTTAATAGCGGGGTGGTCTTAATACTGGATCTTGACTGCCATGCAATGTAAAAAGTCTTCTGTATCTTGAAAAGGCTTAATTAATCCTTTCGTTTTCGGCAAAGTCTTCTTTTCCCACATTGCTTTCAAAATCTTTTTATCTCGGAGGCATGAAAAGTCTTTCCAAACAATTCATATTTTCTCATGTTTTCAAAAGCCTTTTGACATCAGAGGCATTTAAAGTCGTTCCCAAAAATTTCTTTTTTGACTTCAGAATCATAAAATGTCGTCTGTACATGGAAAATGCTTAATTAATCCATTTCTTCTGAGCAGTGTCTTTTTTTCCCACAATGTTTTCAAAATCGTTATATTTTAGAGGCATGAATAGACGTTCCAAGCAATTTCTTATTTTCTCATAATGTTTTCAAAAGCCTTTCAGAGGCATGAAAAATCTGTCCAAGCAATTTCTTCTTTTCCCATATTGTTTTCATAAGCCTTTGACTTCAGAGGTGTGAAGTCTTCTCTAGCTGCGAAAGGGTTAGTAAAAGGCTTCTTGTTAGCTCCACTGGCCGAAGGCCATCGGGCTTATGTCATGGCCTGGTGTCCGTCGTGCGTCCGTCCGTCTGTCCGTCCGTTAACTTTTATTTCAAACATCTTCTTCTCTGAAACTACCCATCCAATTTTCATGAAACTTCACAGAAATGATCCTGCCATGGTCCTCTTCAGAATTTCTTGAAAGAATTTGATTCCTTCAAAAACTCTGGTTGCCATGGCAACAAAACTGAAAAATATTGGAAATCTTTAAAAATCTTCTTGTCTGAAACCATAAGGCATAGGGCTACCAAATTTGGCATGTAGCTTTATGTAGTAGACCTCTATCAAGTTTCTTCAAATTATAGCCCTGGGGTCAAAATTGGCTCTGCCCCAGGGGTCACAAGTTTTACATAGGCTTATATAGAGAAAACTTCAAAAATCTTCTTGTCTGAAACCATAAGGCATAGGGCTACCAAATTTGGCATGTAGCTTTATGTAGTAAACCTCTATCATGTTTTTTGAAATTATAGCCCTGGGGTTAAAATTGGCTCTGCCCCAGGGGTCACAAGTTTTACATAGGCTTATATATAGAAAACTTTAAAAATCTTCCTGTACCTGTGCCATAAGGCCTAGAGCTACCAAATTTTGCATTTAACTTGATCTAGTTGGGGTCTACCAAAAGTGCCCAAATTATAGTCCTGGGGTCAATATGGCCTCATGCTTGGGGGGGGGGGGGGGGGGGTTCACAAGATTTACATAGGCTTACATAGGGAAAACTTTTAAATCTTGGTGTACATAGCCATAAGGCTTAGGCTACCAAATTTTGCATAATTATAGCATTATCTAGTGGACAACTACAAAGAGGGCCCAAGTTACAGCCCTAGGATCAAGTTTGGCCCTGCACCAGGGGTCACAAGTTTTACATGGGTTTATTGAGTGAAAAGTTCAGAAACCGTCTTGTTACTAGCCATAAGGCCAAGAACTCCCAAATTTGGCATGTTATTCTTCTAATACACATATTCCCCATTTAGTCCGACTGTAGCCCTGGGGTCAAAGTTTTATAAGGGCTTATATAGTAAAGACTTCTCTTCATGGTTTATATTTATAAGCCAGTGGAGCGATACAGGGCCATCATGGCCCTCTTGTTTTTTACGATGTTATTCAAAGGATTTTCTAAACACAAAAGGATGTAATGGTCAAGAAGAAGAATGATTTAGCTGCGAAACAGTTTTTCTAGAACAAAAAAATCTCCATCAATAAACTCTTTTCGTTTTGTTTCACACTAGTTTCACATTTCAAACTATCACAAGAAAAAAATAAAAACACCCACCTGTGTTTTCCCTATTTTAAACTGTGTGAAAACAGTGCATCCGAAAGACAGAATTTGTTTGAATGAAAGTCTTTAATCAACAAATTGGTGGTCATTAATTGCCAATCAAGTCCAATCAGTCAAATCAACAAACAGAACAGTTTGTGGTTGTCGTAATTGGTGATTGCCGTAAATCACATGTCGTAAAACCCAGATCAAATGTAAACAACTTTGTTTGCCACCTAGTATTGATAATGATTTCACAAGGTGTGAAGTGATGGTCGTAAGTCGGGTGTCATTTTAGACTGTTTCCTTTAATTAGTTGTTAATTTGCTGGTCGTTATACGGAATAGCGGGTGCCCGTTTTTACTGGAGGCAAATCAGTTGAAATAAAGAACACAAAGTTTGGTTCTGGAAAAAAAGGGTCGTAATAGCGGGTTGCCCGCTTCACTGAGAGGTCGTTAGGCGGGGTTTTACTGTATATGTAATTAGTTATTTGAGTTAGTAAGGGCAAGGAAAGTCAGTTATTCTGCCAATAGGGAGCCTGCCCTGTTAGCTCAGTAGTTAGCGTATCTGACTCGTAACCTGGTGGTTGTGAGTTTGATACACGGTTGAGGCAAACTTTCTTTCTGGCGATTTTTCACCTCTCACCTCTGAAAAGTAGTCAGTGACATGGAAAGAAAGTTGTATAAGGACTGGTGTGAGAGAGCCAGGAAACATGCCTAGGTGCACTGACAGCCGTGATGTAACCTAAGCTGTTAAAATGGTGTTAAACTTTAATATAAACATATTTCTATGCCAATGCTGTATTAAGTGGGCTTTTCACCTTTTTATCATGACTGGAAAACCATCGGTAAAGGAAAATGACAAATGTATGAAAAAATGAGCTGTGCTCTAGCAAAAGGGGGCTTAATGCATCTCAGTGATACATTATACCAAGCAAGCCATCACATTATTATGGATCAATGATAGCCACATTTTTTTAACAACAGACTTAATCATGAGGTAGACTGGTCCTTTGACAAACAGAAAATTGACCAATGGCGAAAAGTTGCAGCACAGGTCAGCCTGAGCGGACTGCGCAGGCTGACCTGGGTCAGTCATGTGACTTTTCGCAGACGCATTAAGCCCCCTTTGCACAGGGTATGGTTCAAATAGTTTTCAAGGGCATTTAGTAGACTTAATCCCACTAGGCCCCTGTGTAAAGGATTATCAATCCTTGTAAAGAGATCGACCCAACTGGATATTCGAACCAGTGACCACCTGTACGCTACCGGGTTAAGCAGAAGAGTATTCACATACCAAATAAATGAGCCATGCTCTGTGAAAAGGAGAACTAATGCATATGTTAAAAAAGTATCGACCAGGTCAGCCTGCACAGGCTGACCTGGTTGATACTTTTTGCATTTGGTAAACTTTCTGCATGTCTAAGGACCATTGTACCTCAGGATTCAATCGATTCTTAGACAAAATGGATTTCATGGATCCACAATTGTATGATGACTTGCTTGTTATAATGCATCACAGAGATACATTAAACCCCCTTTTTACACAAGCATGACTCAAATATAGGTAGAAGCAGGTCAAGCTGACAACAGGATTTTAACTTCCTCTTTAGCTGTGGACTTAATAATTTCGACTCTTTTCAGGCTAAAAAATCTGATTTCTGCTGAAGCTGAAGGCTATTTTGCGGGTTGTATGTAATATTAGTTAGTGCAAGGTTTCGGTTCCAAGACTGGACTGCATGTTTTATGAAGTCTGATCTTGAACTACGCTGTTCACAAAACTTATGTATGTTGCAACATCAATGAAAGAGTTAACCCTTACCACACAATCTCCACTTTCAACGACCCTGGGAAAGAGGGCATTCGAAAACACTGTGTGAAAAGTAGAAAATGCTGGTAGCCAGCATCATAAAAACAATTGATTTATTGCCTCCAAACGCTTTTGATTAGGATGAGCCGTAAATTTTGTTATGGGGTAAAGAGTTAGCTTAAAAAACATCACATTTCCAGTTTCATACTAAAAGTGAAATAACCACCTCTTGAAACACAATATAAAGTAAATTTAGTGCTTACATGCCTACTTAGATCTACTTACTTAGGCTGGAACTCCTTAGAATATGGTAGAAAAGTACTTCAACTGACAATCCCTCAGAAAATAAAAATTGTCCTGCAGAGCGGGTCGCGCAGTAACTGTTATTCTATCACTGTTTAAGGAGTGACAATTTGATCCGTCATTCTTACACGTGCAATTTCTTGCTGGTATTAGATTTCAAAATAAATATGTATCCATGTGTAGGACAGTATGTACGGTAGTGACAAAAGCGAGGTTGAGGTGTATTACCCAAAACCGATAGTAGAACGGGCACAAACGTGAATGACAGTATATTTGCCTATTTGGTCCACATCAGACCGATATCATAGTAAAGCGTGAGTGCGCATACATTGTTACGCATGATGTATTTGGTTCCGGTCAGAACAATCACAGTAAGTGGATTTGCTATACAAGCCCGCTAAAAATAGTCCTGGCAACAAGATTCATGCCTGTCTCAGCAAAGATCATGCTGGTTTTGCCAATGGCTTTGGAAGAAAATTGTATGAAGCACTGGTAATAGAATACTCCAGGAAAGCATGAATAGGTGTACTGGTCACCACAATATAACTGAAATATTGTCGAAAAAAAGCATACAACACTTTACAAACAAACAAATAAAAGCTTGCAGAAGATGAACCCATTGTTGAGAATTATCACTGGCTAGAACAATTAGCACAAAGGAGAAATATTTGAAAAAAAGTGAAACTGTCTTGTTTTTTTTTTTTTTGCTTCTTTACCAGGGTCCGTATCCGCCAACCATTCTTAAGAATATTCTTAGTCTTCCTCTAAAAGATTTTCAAAATTTGAAAGTAACATAACTTCTGATTGGCTAAACCAACTGGTTTAGCTAATCAGAAGTTGTGTTACTGTCAAGCCTAGAAAATTACAGAGAATAAGCCTAAGAGCAAAAATGGTTGGTGAATATGGACGCAGATGACAAAAGTTAAGCCTTGTCCAACTTGAGAGCAGTTCCATACAAAAAATAAAGTGTGGCTTAAACAAAGGGAATTTGAGTTTTATAGCAAAGAAAACATTGTTGGAAAAGGACAAAATGCAGGTTAATAGCATTTTTAGCTCACCTGAGCACAAAGTGCTCAAGGTGAGCTTTTATGATCGTACTTTGTCCGTCATTGGTTGTGCGATGTCTGTTGTGCCATCATCAACATTTACCTTGTGTGCACTCTGTAGGCCACATTTTCAGTCAGATATTCATAAAACTTGGTCAGAATGTTTGTCTTGGTAAAATCTCGGACAAGTTCGAAATTGGGTCATTTTGGGTTAAAGTAGGTCACTGGGCTAAATCTTATAAAAACCTTGGTGTGCACTCTAGAGGCCACACTTTCAGCTTGACACTCTTGAAACTTGGTCAAAATGTTTGTCTTGATAATATCTTGCACAAGTTTGATAATTGGGTCATGTTGGGTCAAAAAGTAGGTCAATGGGCCAAATCTTAGAAAAACCTTGTGTGCACTCTAGAGGCCACATTTTCAGCCTGAAACTCAGGAAAATTTGTAGGAATGTTTGTCTCGATGATTTCTGGGACAAGTTCAAAATTGGGTCATGTGGGGTCAAAAAGTAGGTCACTGGGCAAAATCTTGGAAAAACCCTGAAAAACCCTGTGTGCACTCTAGAGGCCACATTTTCAGCCTAATACTCATGAAACTGGGTCAGATTGTCTATCTTGATGATATCTCAGACTTTTGTGAAATTGGGTCATGTCGGTTTAACAATTAGGTCACAGGGCTAAATCTTCGGAAAACCATGTGTGCATCATAGAAGCCACATTTTCAGCTTTAGGGTGATGAATATTAGTCAGAATGTGTATCTTGTTGATATCTCAGACAAGTTTGAAATCGGGTCATGTTGGGTTTAAAAGTAAGTCACAGGGTCAAATCTGAGAAAAAACTTTGTAAACACTCTAGAGGCGACATTTTCAGCCTAATACACTGTAACTTAGTCAGAATGTTTGTCTCAAAATCTTGGATAGGATTCAAACTGGGTCATGTTGGGACAAAAAGTAGGTCACTGGGCCAAAACTTTAAAAAACCTTGTGTACACTCTAGGGGCCACATTTTCAACCTGAAATGCTTGACACTTGGTTAGAAAGTTTATCTTCTTCATATCTTGGACAAGTTTGAAATTTTGTCACATTGGGTCGAAAAGTAGGTCACAGCCAAATCATAGAAAAACCTTGTGTGCACTGCAGAGGCCACATTTTATGCTTGATTCTCATGAAGGTAGATCAGATAGTTTGTCTTGATGATATCTTGAACAAGTTCCAAATTTGGTCACATCTGGTCTCAAAGTAGATAGATCACAGGACCAAATCTTAGAAAAACCTTGTATGCATGGTAGAGGCCACATTTTCAGCCTTATATCCATGAAACTTGGTCAGAATGTTTGTCCTAATGATATCTTGGACAAGTTTGAAATTGGGTCATGTTGGTTAAGAAAATAGGTCACTTATAGTCAAGTTTTTTACATCATTAAAAGCAGGATCTCTTCAACTTTATCAACTGTAGATGACTTTACTCAGGTAAGCGCTTTAGGGACAATGGCCCTCTTATTTCCTTTTCCCAGAATGTTTTCAAAAGCCTTTTTTGTAAGTCATCAAAAATTTCGATTGTTTTGCAAGGGTTACATGAGATTTTTATATTGAAAATCCTATTGGAAAAGGACAGCTGCTGGAAGCAAGCAATAAGTCTATACATACAATTTTTTTTTAGAGCTTGCACCTGCAGGTTCTTAAAAAATGATGACTATGGGGGTTGTTGTTTCAATTGTCAGTACTTCATAATTTGCCTTGAATAATGACCTCAAGTGTATCCGTGCTTTGCTCTTCCATTTCTTTCAAGGAAATGTTGTTAGAGAGGCATTACCCTATGTTAGAAAGAGATTGTAGAAAAATCTGACCATAGCATAATACATGTATGTTATTGGAACTTTTTCTTCTTTTACTTCTTTCTTTTACCACACAGTTCCATACTTTCACAACTCTAAGACAGAGGGCTTTTGAAAATATTTTGGGAAAAGGAGTAAATGCTGGTAATCAGCATTTTGTCCCTTTCCCTCAATGATTTATGCCCTATCAGAGACAAATTACACAGTTTGAGCAACATTC
The DNA here is from genome assembly GCA_945859785.2 of Tridacna gigas. Taxonomy (NCBI): domain Eukaryota; kingdom Metazoa; phylum Mollusca; class Bivalvia; order Cardiida; family Cardiidae; genus Tridacna; species Tridacna gigas. Next base: position 30,119,607 of record OX244030.2, read on the forward strand.
AATTTGTCACCTAAAAAAGCTTTCAGTTTTGACCAATCAAAAATTTTATGTGTGGTGAAAAGGTGATTAACTCTACCACACAATGACGCGGGACATTAGACTTTTGAAAACAGTGTGGGAAAAGGAGAAAATTCTGGTAACCAGCATTTTCTCCTTTTCCCACCATGTTTTCTAACCTTTCAGAAAAAAATCCTGTCATTAGAGACACATTTAGTTTGTCGTCTACAACTGCTTGGAATTTAAGCCAGTCTGAAATTTTGTCACCTGGTAAAGAGTCAACCCTTTACCACACAATCCTAACTTTTATTGACCCAGAGACTATAGCCTTTGGAAAACATTGTGGGAAAAGGTGAAAATGCTAGTAACCAGCATTTTCTCCTTTTCCCACAATATTTTCTGCTCATTCTGATACAAATCCCATCATTTGAGTATCATTTAATTTGTCGTCTGCAAATGCTTTGAATTTGGACCATTCTAAAATTTTGTTGTTTGGTAAAGAGTTAAACAGCAAGTTAGTCTATAGAACATAGAATGATGTGAACTGGATAAACAGATTTTGATCAGGAATGTATGTTCAAAAACGTTCAGTGCTCTAACCCTTTACCACACAATCCTGAGTTTTAACGACCCTAAGGAAAAGGACCTTTGAAAACATTGTGGGGAGAGGAGAAAAATGCTGTTAACCAGCATTTTCTCTTTTTCCCACTATGTTTTCTACTTGTTCAAAGAAAGATGTCATAATTTGTGCAGCATTTGATTTGTTGTCTGCAAATGCTTTCAGTTTGGACCTGGCTAAAATTTTCTCGTGTGTAAAGAGCTATTTAGCCAGTTATTTTTGGCCAACCAGTACAAATCAGACCTTTTATAAAAGTGCCAAAGTAATAACTCATTGCCACACAATTCCAAGCTTCAATGATAAGGAGAAATAAGGCTTTTGAAAAAAATGTGGAAAAAAAAATGCTGGTGACCAGCTTTTTCTTCTTTAAGGACAATGTTTTCTACTATTTAATAGATAAATTCAGTCTTTTGAGGAACTTTTGATCTGTTGTCTGCAAACACTTTCAATTTGGATGAGTCTAAAATTGTGTTGTTAATGATCAATTTAGTTTTTATTTATTTATTTTATGCAAACCTGATAGTTATCTTTTTTGTCTCCATCTTTTTTTCTACTCATTTTTTGTTACTTATTTTTAAGGTTGAATATCTAAGAAGGGCAGTTAAAAGACCAAGGATGAAGTTCTCAGAATCTTTCAAAATGTGAGTTTGATTTTATTTCTACAATTTGCTGGATTTGGTATTATCCAAGAAACATAGAGTCTGTTGATCATTTTAACAAATTATTCTTTGTTTTGACAACCTGAAAAAGAAAGTGTTGAAAATATATTAGGAAAAGGAGAAAATACTGGTAAGCAGCATATTCTTCTATTTCCACAGTGTTTTCTACCATTCCAAAGAGAAAATGTGAACCACATTTAGTTTGTTGTCTGCAAATACTTTCAGTATGGACAAGTCTTGATATTCATCTTTGTTTGCTAGTGGAATGATGGAAGGGATTGAAACATTCTTTCTCTGTATTACCAGTACTGTTATTTTTTATTTTTTGACTTTAAAGTGTGAGTGTTTCTTTATTAAGATGTCTTTTTAATAGCAGCAGCAGCAGCATCTTTTTTTAATCAAATGGTACAACTAAATGAGCCATGCTCTGGCAAAAGGGGGTTTAATACATCTCGGTGATGCATTATACCATGCAATTCATCACATAATTATGGATCCATAAAATCCATTTTGTCTTACAACCTGCTAAATCCTGTGGTAGAATGATCCTTGGACATACAGAGAGTTAACATAAAATCAAAAAGTTTCAACCCACGTCAACCTGTGTGGACTGCACAGGCTGACATGGTTGGTACTTTTTGCAGATGCATTTAAACCCCCTTTTTACAGAGCATGGACTAAATTAATCAATCCTTAGAGTGCCAGATATAGGAAATGCTTATCTGTGTAGCCCTTCACCAAAGAAACAAAATTGTAGACTCATCAGAATTGAAAGCATTTGCTTTGACAAATTGAATGTGGCTCAAAATTTATTATGTTATTGTATTTGTACTTGTAGATAACATTGTGGGAAAAGGAGAAAATGCTTGTTATCCTTCTCTCCTTATCCCATGTTTCTAAAAGCTTTCTTCTCTTGGTTGTTAAAACATGGGATTGTTTGGTATAGTGTTGAGTGAAAAGAAGAAAAGGCAGATTATGCAATTTCAAAGCAAATTTAGCCCTAGCTTTTCAAATAAAACAGGATCGTTGAGGTTCAAGATCAGAATTCACATCTGTTCTGTCTGATCTTGATCAGTGCTGTATTTAAAAGTGACCCAAAATCTGATTGCCAATGTAAAAGGACAGTTGAAATTCAAGATGGGACTTCACAACTGTTCTTTCTTATCTCCATCAGTACTGAATTTAGAAGTGTTCTAAATTGTGATTGACACTTTAATTAATTAACTTTTTACCAAACCAAAAAATTTTGCCTCGACCAAACTCTACCATAGCTCAAATGATGAATTCTGCCAGTGATAGGATAGAAAATGTTAAAGGAAAAGGAGAAAATGCTGATTACCTGCATTTTCTCCTCTTTCCATGATGATTCCAAAAGCCTTCTTCTTCAGGGACTGAGTGGTTAATTAAGTATTTGTTATTTTCTCTACTCTTGTACAGATTCAAGCAGCGCATCGAGCAATATCTGGAATTTGATCCACTTCTGGATAATGCCAACTTGATCAGTAATCAGTGGATTTCTGATGACGAAACAATCTGGGACATAATAAGGGATGAGTATGTACAGTATTCACAATTTACTGTAATCAAATATAGGTCAGGGTCCATATTCACCAACCATTCTTAAGAACATTCTTTGTCTTATTCTCCAAGATTTTTATCATTTGAAAGTAACACAGCCTCTGACTGGCTAAATCAAATGGTTTAGCCAATCAGAAATTGTGCTTCTTTCAAATTTAGGAAATTATGGATAATAAGACTGAGAACGTTCTTAAGATGGTTGGTGAATACGGTTATTGCATTCCTGAACTCTTTACCAATTGACAAACTTTTAGACTTGTCCAAGTCCAAGCCATTTGCAGACAACAAATTAAATGTTGTTCAGGTTGAGAATATTGTTAGGAATAGAATAAGGTTAGAAAACATTGCAGAATAAGGGGCAACTGGCAGTTTCCAGTATTTTTTCCTTTTCTCACATTGTTCACAAAAACCCTCTTTCTTAAGGCTGTTAAACTCTGGATTGTGTGGTAAAGGATTAATCATTAAAATAACTATGTTTTGTTTGACTGTATTTGCAGAATGCATCAAGCAGTTGTCATAGCCTTGTCATCTTCACCTTTATTTGAAAACTTAAATATTAAAAGATGTCTCAGTCTCTACGAAAGATATTTTGATTTACGTTGAAATTGGGCTAGTTGTTCACCAATCTAAAGGAGAACCCACGCCAGAAGGGCAGTAAAATTCTTTTTGGCTTAACCCTTAAAATACCTTTCACACAAATAGTTGCCATTACGGCCAGTGTAGATCAAGATCAGGCTGCACTATACTGTCAGCCTGATCTTTGATCTACATTGTCCGCTTTGCTGAAACACTGTAGGTAAAAGCAACCATGAAATTGCAATGTTTTGGGTCATATTTCTAGGATGAAAATGTCTGATAGGTTTATTCGGCAATGTAAGGGTAAATTATTCCCTTTTTTCACTGCCAAGTTTTCACTTGTGACTGCAGTCGAGCTTTGGGGAACGCATTTGACGCCAATGTCATTCTGTCTTACAAAACTAGACAACCAGTTGGTTGTGACAGAATGTGTCAACCAACCAGATAGAAATTAGAAACCCCAAGTGTGATATTTCTTTACAAAACAAAAAATAATTGAAACTCAAGTAAATGAAAAGCTTCTGCAGACTACAAATTAGGTTTTGCTTAGTTGATGGAATTTGTCTTTGATAGGGTAGAAAACATTATGAGAAAATGAGATATTAACCCCACAATTTCAAAAGGCTCCTTCCTCAGATTCATTAAAACATGGGATTGTTTGATAACAGTTAGTCTTTTTATTTTACCATGGAATAATTTATCAGCTGTAGTCTTAATCCTTTAACCCTTTACCACACAATCCCGAGTTTTAACGACCCTGAAGAAGAAGGCTTTTGAAAATATTGTGGAAGGCTTTCGAAAATATTGTGGAAAAAGGAGAAAATGCTGGTAACCAGCATTTTCTCCTTTTTTCACAATGTTTTCTACCCTATCAAAGACAGAAATCATCATTTGAGCTACTTTCAAGTTGTTGTCTGCAAATGCTTTCAATTTGGTCGAGTACAAAATTTTGTTGTTTGGGTAAAGATTTATTAGTCAACATAATTTCAGCTCTTCGATATTGAAAGTATTTGCAGATGATACATGTACATCAAACATGGTTCATACAATTGGACTTTCCTCTGACCAAAAAAAAAGGAGAAATTGCTGGGTACTAGCAATGTCTCCTTTTCCCATATTGTTTTCAAAAGGGTTTCTCTTCAGGGTCATGAACACATGGAATTGCTTACTAAAGAGTCAAAAGCCCCTCTTGGTTGATCACCTTGTTCATTTGTTGGTCCACTGTTTAACTATAGAGTTTGTTGAACAATCTCCTACTTTATTCAAACTTTCTGAGAAAGGAGTGGATTATGTGCAAGAAGAATGTACTTCTGAAGCTAAGTAGAGTTTTCAACTCTCGAAGTTGGACTTTTAAAACTGAGTTTTAACAGCAGTCTTCTCTATCAAGCACATTTTAGGTATGAAATCACCTGAGACAATTCTAGTTTGAAAATCTTAAAAATGCTGTGGTAGCCTGTTTTTTAGCTCTTAACCTTTTTACGGAATGATTCAGTGTTTTAATGACACTTAAGAGGAAGGCTTTTGAAAACATGGTTCGAAAAGGAGAAAGTGCTAGTAACTAGCATTGCTCCTTTTCCCACAATGTTTTCTACCCTATCATAAATAAAATCCATAGTTTTATCCACATCTAATTTACCTCAAATGGTTAAGTCTAAAATTTTAACAGCTAGGAGGAAGAAGGTTGTAGAAAACATTCTTGGAAAAGGAGAACATGATGGCTACTTGAAAACAAACTTTTATAGCATTTTAAAGACAAATCATTTTTTTAATCACATATCAATTGTTGTTTGCAAAAGCTTTTGATATGAACAAGTCTAATATTTTGTTGTCTGGCAAAGAGTTTACAAGAACAAGCCAAGGATTTCGATTAACCTTTTACCACACAATCCTGAGTTTGAAGGACCCTGAGAAAGAAAGCTTTTGAAAATATTGTGGGAAAAGGAGAAAATGCTGGAAACCAGCATTTTCTCCTTTTCCCACAATGTTTTCTACTGGATTAGAGGCAAGTTTTATCACTTGGGGCCACCTTTGAATTGTTGTCTGCAAATGCTTTGGATTCGTATAAGTCTAAAATTTTTGTCATGTGGTAAAGATAAGTCAATGAATTAATTTTATTTGCTTCTTTATTAGCATTGAAGTTCCCACTGTTATACGTGTGAGGAAGTGGGGATTAAACTTTGAGGAGCTCTTACAAGATAATCGGGGTTTGTCTGAATTCGAAACATTTCTACAGAAGGAATATAGCCAGGAGAACATTCACTTCCATCGGGAATGCATGAAGTTAATTGCTTGTCCGATATCTACTGTTAAAACACTGAAAGAAAAGATCGAAAGGTGAGAACTAAACCCTCTTTTATGCTATTACTCTTTACCTTATCGGCTCTTGTAGAAAGACATTTTGTTATTTTTCCAATTATGTTTTCCATACACTACAGCAAAAGGAAGCCTACTATCTTTTTCAGTATGTGACAGTCTGAATAAATCTTGTGAAGGCAGAGTGTAAAAGAAAAAATTATCTTTAATATCTGACTTCATTTTTCTTGAAAACATATATAATTATATTTGACCTCTGTATGATACAATGCAATTGTTGGAGACGGAAAAAATGTTATCAGCATTTTCTCCTTTTTCAACAATGCTTGCTACCATATTAAAGACGAACCCCATCATTTGAGCTAACTTTAATTAATCGTCTGCATATGTTTTCAATTTGGACTAGTCTAACATTTTGCTGTTGGAAAGAGTTAAGTAGCATGGTATATTTACATTCCGTTTCAGGGAATTCCTCACTACGGGGGCGCAAGCCGAGGTGAATATAGACTGCAAAACCTTAGAAATTGTGATGAATAACCTCAAGTTGAATGGGTCACAAAATAACAGGTATTTTAAACTGCTCTTGATCATTTGAAAGCAATATATCAGCTGAGTTCGAGTAGTGAAATTTGATTGGAAAATACTGGAGGGAATGCATGAGTTCATGCTTTTCATAAGCACAGATGTGATAGATTTTCTTGAAACTTGACTTTGGTACCTCTGACAGTTCAATCTGCAATGGCTAATGTAAAAATTATACTGTGTGGCAGACTGAAATTAAATGTCCTTCAGTAAACGAAGAATTCCATATATTTCAGTTTTTGTGTTTTGTGCAATCTGATCTTGATCTACACGTTCTGCTAAAGCTGCTTTAAGCATTTTATGTGTTTATTCTCTAATTAATTTCTACTGTAAAATTTACCTTTGTATTGGAAAGAGTTTTTGGTTCTGTACCCTTGTTTGAAAAAACTTACTTTATCCCTACCAAAGAATGATAGATTATATTGAGCAATGTCATAATACTTTCAAAACTTATCTACTGCAACTGTAAAAAAAAAAAAATGCGCCTTCGTGAAGTAAATGGTGGAAAAAAAAATTTTTTTATAGATAGCCAAAACATTTTTTGTTTGCTTGCTTTTCTTGTTCCTAGGAGAAGCATAAACGATGAGAGGCAAGTATATGTCTTAGTATAACATGTTTCATGCAAGTTTATTATCATTGAGCACTTTTGATTTTATTTAAGCCTTTCCCAAACAAGCCCTGGTTTTCACGTGTCTGCAGTACAAGTCTTTTGAAAACACTGTGGGAAAAGGAGAAATTGCTCGTAACGAGCAATTTCTCCTTTTCCCACAGTGTTTTCAACCCTTTTTGAGACCTTTCTGCCATTTTTATCAATTTAAAATTGTCGTCTGCAAACTCTTTCAATTTGGACCAGTCCAAAATTTGTCGTTTGGGAAAGGGTTAACATTAAGGAAACTAAAGTCTTTTCATAAGCTAAAGTTTTGTTTAGATGTAAATTTTGCTGTGTGATATTTTCGGTTTCCATCATTTTTATCACCAATATAGATACAACACAATACAATGTATATGCCTACACTCTAGAACATATGCACATAACAGTTCCCTGATATATTCAGCTCACCTGAGTTAGTCAGTCATGATGAGTAGTGGTCAGAATGTTTGTCTACCCTTAAATTGCAGAATGAACTCAACAGATATTTGCAGTGTAGGAGAAAAAGGAAATAATTGCAGATTGCTTTTGTCCAGAATTTGTAATTAAAATGAAGAGCATTGGTCATGTTTTATGCAGTCTGATCTTTATCAGCACTGGCCACAATGGCAACTATAGTTGTGAAAGATGTTTTAAAATTAGTATCAGGGGGTCTAACAAAGTTCAAACTACAATGAGCCTTTTCAAACTCTTAAGGATACATCTGAACATAGAAAATGCTGGTCACCAGCATTTTTGTCTTTTCCAACAAAGATTTTAAAGGCTGTCTTTGTCAGGGTCATTAAAAGTTTGGATTGCGTGGTAAAGGGTTAAATACAAACATTAAGCAGGAATTTTGTATGTAATTTTATATCAGTATGCTATGAAAAAAATCCCTACTGCTGAAACATTTCCCTACAGGCTATTTTTCAGACTTACCACCAACTCATCAAAGTAAACAGGTTGAGTCGTGCTCTGTGAAAAGTATGGAATCCGGTGACCTGGGCAGAAACTGTTTGCTTTTGGTCAACTTTTTCAGCTCTAAGGACCAGTTTACCTCATGATTCAGTTGATTATTAGAGAAAATGGATCTTATAGATCAAGAATTGTGCGATGACTTGCTTGATACAATGCGTCATGGAGATGCATTAAAAACCCCTTTAGCCACTTTTGCCAGAATATATCTCAATTAAATGTAGCTCAAATGATGAGAACTGTCTTTAAACAGGTAGATAAACAATGTTTAAAAATAAAGAAAATGCTGGTAACCAGCATCTTTTTTTCTCACAATGTTCTAAAAGTCTTTAATCTCAAGGTGGTTTTACACAAAGGATTTGTTTGTACAAAGTTAAAGTATGACAATGGTCATGGCTTATTTCTACCTTACTGAGCTCTTCAGAAAGTCCGTGTCTTTGTGTTTTTGACGCGCTAAATGAAAGCCTGACAGAACAAAATTAATACATCACATCTTCCTTGTAGCAACATAAATCAGAATTAATAAGGAACATGAAAGATTGATTCAATTAAAATATCTTACAAAATTCAATTAAAATATCTTACAGAATCATAAAGAACCTGCATTCTAACACTTGAGTTATTTGTTAATGGTTTACACTGAATCAGTCTAAGATGTGACATTATTCTGTGTGACATTGCGGTCATCACGCTGATAGTACTGTATGGAATCTGTACTTAAACTTTTTGTCTGTGTTTTAGACCCTGCTCAGTAATGATCACCGACTTGCTGGTGTAATCAGGATGACAGAAGACAGTTTCTGCGAGGTCATTGTTTTCAAATTTAACTTTAATACAACACTGTCATATAAAACTTTTAGCATTATGCGACATCTACAAACTGGCAAAGGCAAACAACACGTGAAAAGAAAAAAGTTTAAAGACCATGACGCGTAAAATTTCTGACAGATAGTCAAAGATGACCCCCAAAGTTTATGACCTAGCAGAAACACTGCTTACTGTCTGTGAAAGAGTTAAAAAAAAAATAACATTGAATGTAAAGGAAAAAATGCTGAAGATTGTTAAAATTTAGGATTGTATGGTAAAGAGTTAACTTTTTGGCAATGTAAATGGTTTAACAATATGACAGTTATAATGCAACTATTTTGTTACAGGTATGTTTTCCAACCTGCAATGGACCATGTTTATGCACTGATGAAGAAGGACTCCTACTCACGGTTCCTCAGGTCAGACCAGTATAAAGATCTTGTACAGTCAGCCCAGACCCATTATTCTAAGAAAAGGTAATTATTTGATGCAGTCAAGTATGCCTGTATTCAAAGCCATCTTCATTATTGAATTTTTAGCTGGGATGTTTTAAAAGAAAACATCAAGGTATTGTCATAGCCTTGGCATTGCCTTTGTCTGTGCTGCTGTTGTCATGGAAAAACTTCAACATTTTATATCTCTGTTATTATTGAAGATATTTACTTCAAACTTGGACATGTTGTCAACTGTCAAAAGGGGAACCAATACAAGAGTGGTAGATAACCATCAAAGTATTTTTACAGTCATACCCCATTTTTTACTTAGAATTTTCACTAAATATCAAGCAACTGTAGCCAAGTGTTGGCACGCGCACGCATTGCTTGTTAGTCCCCTACCGGTGAAGCCGAAGGTGACTTTAGGTTTGCACTCCGTCCGTCCGTCTGTCCATCAGTCCGGCAATTCAGTTTTCCGGACTTTTTTTCTAAACGCTGGTACATATTGAGCTGAGTTTTGGTCTGTAAGTCACCCACCATCACTTACAGATCAGGTTCGACTTTCGTTCCGGTCCACTGGTTTTTCACAGATTTACGGGCCTTGGACTTACAAAATTTCACTGATAAATCAGTTTTCCGGACTTTTTTCTTAAACGCTGGCAGGTATTGATCTCAGATTTGCTGTGTAACTCAACCACCATCACTTACAGATCAAGTTCGACTTTCGTTCCGGTCCACAGGTTTTCCACGGGTGTACGGGCCTTGGACTTACAAAATTTCACTGATAAATCAGTTTTCCGGACTTCTTTTTCTAAATGCTGGTAGATTTTCACCTGACTTTTGCTGTGTAAGTCAACCACCATAACTTACAGATCAAGTTCGAGTTTCGTCCCGCTCCACTGCTTTTTCACGCATTTACAGGCCTTGGACTTACAAAATTTCACTGATAAAACATTTTTCCGCACTTTTTTTTTAAACGCTGCTACATATAGAGCTGATTTTTGGTGTGTACATCAACCGCCATGACTTACACATCAAGTTCGAGTTTCGTCCTGCTCCACTGCTTTTTGACGCATTTACGGGCCTTGGACTTACAAAATTTCACTGGTAAAACATTTTTCCACACTTTTTTTCTAAACGCTGCTACATATAGAGCTGATTTTTGGTGTGTACATCAACCACCATGACTTACACATCAAGTTCGAGTTTCATCCCGCTCCACTGCTTTTTGACGCATTTATGGGCCTTGGACTTACAAAATTTCACTGACATGCCAGCGATACATACGGCTGGTAGGGGACTGTGTATTGCTATGCAATACTATTAGAATGCTTGTTTATTTTCATGCAGTAGATTGTCTTTTAAGGATATCACATAGAGTGGAAGCATAGAAGGTTCATTCTTGGCTTTTAGCTCCACTGGCCAAAGGCCAGCAGGCTTATGTCATGGCCTGGAGTCCGTCGTGCATCCATCCATCTGTCCGTCCGTGCATTAACTTTTTTTAGCTCACCTTAGCACAACGTGCTAAAGGTGAGCTATTGTGATCGCCCTATGTCCGGCGTCCGTCGTCCGTCGTCTGTCGTCCGTCGTCCGTCAACAATTTCTTTAAACATCTTCTTCTCCTAAACCACTGGGCCAATCTTGATGAAACTTGGCAGGGATGTTCCTTGGGTGAAGCTCTACCAAAAGTTTTCAAAGAATTGAATTCCACCCACAACTCTGGTTGCCATGGCAACAAAAAGGAAAAAAAAAGCAAAATCTTTGAAAATCTTCTTCTCTGAAACTAGAAGGCGCAGAGCTTTGATATTTGGTATGTAGCATCTCCTAGTGGACCTCTACCAAGTTTGTTCATTTGATGCCCCTGGGGTCAAAACTGGCCCCACCCCAGGGGTCACAAGTTTGAGCATAGTCACAAAGAAGGAAAACTTTAAAAATCTTCTTCTCTAAAACTTGAAGGAGTAGAGCTTTGATATTTGGCATGTAGCATCTCCTAGTGGACCTCTACCAAGTTTGTTCATATGATGCCCCTGGGGTCAAAACTGGCCCCACCCTGGGGGTCACAATTTCCAACATAGGAACAAAGAAGGAAAACTTTAAAAATCTTCTTCTGTAAAACTAGAAGGCATAGAGCTTTGATATTTGGCATGAAGCATCTCCTAGTGGACCTCTACCAAGTTTGTTTATATGATGCCCTTGGGGTCAAAACTGGCCCTGCCCTGGGGGTCACAAGCTTGAACATAGGAACAAAGAGGGGAAACTTTAAAAATCATCTTTTCTGAAACTGGAAGGTGTATAGCTTTGATATTTGGTATGTAGCATGTCCTAGTGGACCTCTACCAAGTTTGTTCATATGATGCCCCTGGGGTCAAAACTGGCCCCGCCCCGGGGTCACAAGTTTGAGCATAGTAACAAAGAAGGAAAACTTGAAAAATCTTCTTCTCTGAAACTGGAAGGCGTAGAGCTTTGATATTTGGCATGTAGCATCTCCTAGTGGACCTCTACCAATTTTGTTCATATGATGCCCCTGGGATCAAAACTGGCCCCGCCCCGGGGGTCACAATTTCCAACATAGGAACAAAGAAGGAAAACTTTAAAAATCTTCTTCTGTAAAACTAGAAGGCATAGAGCTTTGATATTTGGCATGAAGCATCTCCTAGTGGACCTCTACCAAGTTTGTTTATATGATGCCCTTGGGATCAAAACTGGCCCCGCCCAGGGGGTCACAATTTCCAACATAGGAACAAAGAAGGAAAACTTTAAAAATCTTCTTCTATAAAACTAGAAGGCATAGAGCTTTGATATTTGGCATGAAGCATCTCCTAGTGGACCTCTACCAAGTTTGTTCATATGATGCCCCTGGGGTCAAAACTGGCCCAGCCCCGGGGGTCACAAGTTCGAGCATAGGAACAAAGAGGGGAAACTTTAAGAATCATCTTCTCTGAAACTGGAAGGGATAGAGCTTTGATATTTGGTATGTAGCATTGCCTAGTGGACCTCTACCAAGTTTGTTCATATGATGTCCCTGGGGTCAAAACTGGCCCCGCCCCGGGGGTCACAAGTTTGAGCATAGTAACAAAGAAGGAAAAATTTAAAAATCTTCTTCTCTGAAACTTGAAGGCATAGAGCTTTGATATTTGGTATGTAGCATTGCCTAGTGGACCTCTACCAAGTTTGTTCATATGATGCCCCTTGGGTCAAAACTGGCCCCGCCCCGGGGGTCACAATTTCCAACATAGGAACAAAGAATGAAAACTTTAAGAATCTTCTTCTCTGAAACAGGAAGGCATGGAGCATTGATATTTGGTATGTAGCATCTTCTAGTGGATCTCTACCAAGTTTGTGCATATGATGCCCTTGGGGCAAAAGTTGGCCCTGCCCCGGGGGTCACAAGTTCGAACATAGGAACAGAGAAGGAAAACTTTAATAAACATCTTCTCTGAAACTGGAAGGCTTAGAGCTTTGATATTTGGTATGTAGCATCGCCTAGTAGACCTCTACTAAGTTTGTTCATATGATGCCCTTGGGGTCAAAATTGGCCCTGCCCCGGGGGTCAAAAGTTCGAACATATGAACAAAGAAGGAAAACTTTAATTTTTTTTTTTTTCTCTTAAATGGAGAGGCATAGAGCTTTGATATTTGGTATGTAGCATCTCCTAGTGGACTTCTACCAAGTTTGTCCCAAGGATGCTGCTTGGGTCAAAACTGGCCCAGCCCCTGCAGTCACAAGTTCGAACATAGGAACAAAGAAGGAAAACTTTAAAATTCTTCTTTTCTGAAACCGAAAGGTGTGGAGCTTTGATATTTGGTATGTTGCATCTCAGAGTGGACCTCTACCAAGTTTGTTCATAAGATGCCCCTGGGTCAAAACTGGCCCCGCCCCGGTGGTGACAAGTTCGAACATAGGAACAAAGAAGGAAAACTTTAAATTTCTTTTTCTCTGAAATGGGAAGGTGTAGAGCTTTGATATTTTTAGTATGTAGCATTTCCTAGTGGACCTCTACCAAGTTTGTTCATATGATGCCCCTGGGTCAAAACTGGCCCAGGCACGGCGGTCACAAGTTCGAACATAGGAACAAAGAAGGAAAACTTTAAAATTCTTCTTTAAAACTGGAAGGCGTAGAGCTTTGATGTTTGGTATGTAGTGATTCTCTTCTAAGTTTGTTTGCCCATCTAAGCGCAACAAGTTCATTGAGATCAAAATTGGGTCATCTTGGGTCATAAACTAGGTCACAGGTCAAATTAAAGAAATACCTTGTTGGCACTCTCGAGGTCACATTATTTGCTCAATTGCCTTGAAAATTAGTTAGAAAGTTTTTCTTTATAAAGTCTCACATAAGATTAATTTGGGTCAACTTGCGTCATAAACTAGTTCACTGGGTCAAATTAAAGAAATACCTTGTTTGCACTCTGGAGGCCACATTTATTGCTCAAATGACCTGAAATTTGGCCAGAATGTTTGTCTTGATGAAATACCAGATGAGTTTGGATTTGGGTCACCTGGAACCATAAACTAGGTCACTAGGTCAAAATAAAGAAATACCTTGTGGGCACTCTAGAGGCCATATTCTTTGCTTAATTGCCTTGAAAATTGGTCAGAATGTTTGTCTTTGTAAAATCTCACATGAGTCTGAATTTGGGTCAACTGGGGTCATAAACTAGGTCACTTGGTCAAATTAAAGAAATAGCTAGTGGGCACTCTAGAGGCCACATTTATTATTCATTTGATTTGAAAATTGGTTAAAATGTTTCTTTTGATATAGTCAATGACCAGTTCAAATTTGGGTCACCTGGGGTCATAATCTAGGTCACTAGGTCAAATTAAAGAAATATCTTTAGGGCACTCGAGGCCACATTTTTTGCTCAATTGACTTGAAAATTGGTCAGAATGTTTGTCTTCATGAAATATGAGTTTGAAATTGGGTCACCTGCGGTCAAAAACTAGGTCACATGGTCAAATTAAAGAAAACCTTTAAGGCACTCTACTAAGGTGAGCGACCCAGGGCCATCATGGCCCTCTTGTTTTCAAACTTCTTCTTCTCTGAAACTACCCATCCAAATTTGATGAAACTTTGCAGAAATGATCCTGCCATGGTCCTGTTTAGAATTTCTTGAAAGAATTTGATTCTTTCAAAAACTCTGGTTGCCATGGCAACCAAACTGAAAAATATTGAACATCTTGAAGATCTTCTTGTCTGAAACCATAAGGCCCAGGGCTACCAAATTTGGCATGTAGCTTTATCTAATGGACCTCTATCAAATTCCTTCATATTATAGCCCTGGGGTCAAAATTGGCTGTGCCCCGGAGATCACAAGTTTTAACATGGGCTTATATAGTGAATGTAATTTAAAAATAGTAATCAAGGGAAATAACTCCTGTTATACAAGATAAAGTTTGTTACTGTTTACCTCCCTTGATTATCAAACTGCACTTATACATTACTGGAGTTTGGTATTCAAGTTTTTTGGAGAGGAAATGTTCTGTTTTAAAGGAGAGTGATTCATTTTGATGCTGATGGTTATGCTCACATGGATGGAATGTTTAATCTAAAGTAAGGTTTCTATCACTTTAATTTTTTCAGAACTTTACCTTTCATGCTAATGAATAAACCTGCTTGTATTCACTGACATTATCTTTGCATTTTAAAAGATATGACTGTTTTGGCAGGCGGGGTGGAGGTTATGTTTTCAAAGTAAGTTTATTACCATACAGACTTTTTATGCTGTATGTCTCTGTCAATGCCAATTAAGTGCATGATATGTTAATTTTACTCTTTAAGAAATGACAAATTTACTGTACCAAGTTTAAAGCCATTGCAAAAAGACAAATTGAATGTAGCTTAAATGACTATTTCTGGAGAAAATACTGGCTGACAGCACGCAATGTTTTTGAAAGCCTTCTCTTTCAGGGTCATTAACACTTCCATTTGTGTGGTAAAGGGTTGAAAAGCAAGTGGAGCGATACAGGGCCATCATGGACCTCTTGTTGTTTTTTTTTTGTTATGTCTTTTGGAAACATAAGAGTGTTTTCTTTTGATGTAAAATTGAGAAATATGATGTGTTTTACATTTGTGAACACCAAAGTTTGATGATTTCTGTGGTAGCCTTGCATTTCAGAAAACACTAGAACTTTATGTTATTCACTCAACAAATGTAATGTTACTCAAATGTTTTTGTGGAAACATTGAGGGAAAAGGATAAAATGCTGGTTACCAGCATTTCCTTCTTTTTTGTTTTCAAAAGCCTCTTTCCTCAAGATGGTTAAAACACAGGATTCTTTGATTAAGGCTTGAAGATGTTCAGACCACTTTTTTACCTTGAAGCAGGCAGCTTTTGAAATATTTTGGCAGATGGAGGAATCATGAATAACATGAAGACCAAAAAAATAACATGGTTAAATGTATGAAGTACCCTAAATTTGTACACTCATATATTGTTGAAATACACTTGGTTCACAAATAGACAAAAAATATGCAAGTTCTGTAGGTTTAGACAAATATGGATGCAGATGTACTATTGCTGATTCTTTTGCTTCATTATATTTTAATACAGAATTTTCGGTTTTGGAAGTAACAGGAAAAAGAATGTGATCACATCTAGTCCTCAACCTCAACGGCGTCGAGGAAGTACTTCCAGTGACAATGCAGTTGGCGGCGAGGAGAACATAGCAGGGTCATACCATTCATACAGCACTGGCAACCTCCGGGAGTTAGACGACAAACCAAACAAGTCGCTAAGGTAAAAACTAAACACATTAACTCATTACCACACAATCACAACTTTTAACGACCACTAAGAAAGAAGCCTTTTGAAAACATTATGGGAAAAAGAGAAAATGCTGGAGACCAGCATTTTCTCCCTTTCCCACAATGTTTTCTACTAATTCAAAGACAAATTCCATCATTTGAGCATCATTCAAATTGTCTTCTGCAAATACTTTCAATTTGGACAAGTCTGAGATTTTGTCGTTTGGTAAAGAGTTAAGAGTTCAATGCATGAAAACATGTGAAAACAATGTGGCTGAAAGAGAAATTGCTCATTGCAAGCAATTACAGCTGTAGACACTATTTTTTGTAGTGGCCAGCTTCAAGACTCAAAAAGTTGTCCACAGTTTATTTCTATATCCAAATCCAAAAATGGAAATTTAATCCTGAGTATTATATCAAAATATTTAGATGACTTAACCCTTTACCACACAACCCCTAGTTTCAATGATCCCGAGAGAGAGGCATTTTGAAAACATTGTGGGAAAAAGAGAAAACACTGTTAACCAGCATTTTCTCCTTTTCCCACAATATTTTCTGCCCTTTCAGAGGCAAATCCCATGATATGAGCCACATTTAATTTGTCTTCTGCCATTGCTTTTAATTTTTAACCAGTCTTACATTTTGCCATGTGATAAAGGGTTAAAAGAAAAAAGTATAATACTCTGTTTATCAGTGTTACATCTAGGATTTTTATTTAACATGACAACAGGGTCCCCACATTAAAACTTTCAAGAACAAAAAATAATTTTAATGGAAAATGCATTGATGATAATAGCTCTAATTTACTCTTCTCTTAATATTCAAAAGAAAAAATCAAATTTTACAACATGTATACTACCAGCATCTGACAAATCTGCCATTAAAAGCATAATTCCCATTCCTTTTCCCAGGGCTGATTCCCTGGTGATGGTCTCAGCTGAATTCAGGTCCCGAATAAAGGCAAAAGATTTTTAGCTCACCTGAGCACGGAGTGCTAAGGTGAGGTATTGTGATTGGTCATTGTCCGGTGTCCATCTGTCCGTCTTTCCAGAATTCCTTCAAACATCTTCTCCTCCTAAACCGCTGGGCCAGTCTTGATGAAACTTGGCAGGAATGGTCCTTGGGTGAAGCTCTACCAAAGTTGTTCAAGAGATTGAATTCCACCCATAACTCTGGTTGCTATGGCAACAGAAAGGAAAAAAATAGCAGAATCTTTGAAATCTTCTTCTCTGATTCTAGAAGGCGTAGAGCTTTGATATTTGGTATGTAGCATCTCCTAGTGACCTCTACCAAGTTTGTTCATATGATGCCCCTGGGGTCAAAACTGGCCCCGCCCCGGGGGTCACAAGTTCAAACATAGGAACAAAGACAGAAAACTTTAAAATTCTTCTTCTCTGAAACTGGAAGGCGTAGAGCTTTGATATTTGGCATCCAGCATCTCCTAGTAGACCTCCTCCAAGTTTGTTCATATGATGCCCCTGGTGTCAAAACTGGCCCCGCCCCGGGGGTCACAAGTTCGAACATAGGAACAAAGAATGAAAACTTTAAAATTCTTCTTCTCTGAAACTGGAAGGCGTAGAGCTTTGATATTTGGCATCTAGCATCTCCTAGTGGACCTATACCAAATTTGTTCATATGATCCCCCTGGGGTCAAAACTGGTCCTGCTTTGGGGAGGGGGGGGTGTCACAAGTTCGAACATAGAAACAAAGAAGGAAAACTTTAAAATTCTTCTTCTCTGAAACTGGAAGGCATAGAGCTTTGATATTTGGTATGTAGCATCTCCTAGCGGACCTCTACTAAGTTTGTTCATACGATACCCCTGAGGTCAAAACTGGCCCTGCTCCGGGGGTTACAAGTTCTAACATAGGAACAAAGAATGAAAACTTTAAAATTCTTCTTCTCTAAAACTGGAAGTGTAGAGCTTTGATATTTGGTATGTAGCATCTCCTGGTAGACCTCTACCAAATTTGTTCAAATGATGCCGTTGGGGTCAAAACTGGCCCTGCCCCGGGGGTCACAAGTTCGAACAAAGGAACAAAAAAGGAAAATTTTAAAATTCTTCTTTTCTAAACCTGGAAGGCATAGAGCTTTGCTATTTGGTATGTAGTGAACCTGTTCTAAGTTTGTTAGCCCACCTGAGCACAACGTGTTCAGTCAGTTCGAAATTGGGTCACCTGGGGTCATAAACTAGGTCACTAGGTCAAATTAAAGTAATACCTTGTGGGCACTCTAGAGGCCACATTTATTGCTCAAATGACCTGAAATTTCGTCAGAATGTTTGTCTTGATAAAATCTCACATGAGTTCGAATTTGGGTCATTTGGGATCTTAAATTAGGTCACTAGGTCAAAGAAATACCTTGTGTGCACTCTAGAGGCCACATTTATTGTTCAATTGATTTGAAAATTGCTTAAAATGTTTTTCTTGATGAAATCTAGGATGAGTTCAAAATTGGGTTGCCTGAGGTCATAATCTAGGTCACTAGGTCAAATTAAAGAAATACTTTGAGGGCTCTCTAGAGGCTACATTTCTTGCTTAATTGACTTGAAAGTAGGTCAGAATGTTTGTCTTGATAACATCTCAAATGAGTCCGAATTTGGGTCAACTGGGATCATAAACTAGGTCACTAGGTCAAATTAAAGAAGTACCTTGTGGGCACTCTAGAGGCCATATTTTTTGCTCAATTGATTTGAAGATTGTTCAGAATGCTTGTCTTCATAAAATCTCTTGAAAAAAATCTAGGATGATTAAAATTGGGTCACCTGGGTCATAATCTAGGTCACCAGGTCAAATCAAAGAAATACCGTGTGGTCACTCTTGAGGCCACATGTCTTGCTCATTTGACTTGAAAATTGGTCAGAATGTTTGTCTTGATAAAATATTGGATGAGTTTGAAATTGGGCCTAACATCATATTTATTTGGCAGGTATTCTTTCAATTATGACCCTGGAGTGAAATTTCGCCTATTGACTCAGGTGAGCGATCCAGGGCCATCATGACCCTATTGTTTTTAGCTCACCTGAGCACGAAGTGCTCATGGTGAGCTATTGTGATTGTGCTGTGTCCGTCGTCCGTCGTGCGTCGTCAACTTTTTACCTTGTGTACGCTCTACAGGCCACATTTTCAGTCCGATCCTCATGAAACTTGATCAGAATGTTTGTCTTGATAAAATCTAGGATGAGTTCGAAATTGGGTCATGTGGGGTCAAAAACTAGGTCACTAGGTCAAATTTTAGAAAAACCTGGTGTATGCTCTAGAGGCCACATTTTCAGCCAGATACTTGTGAAATTTGGTCAGAATGTTTGTCTTGATAAAATCTCGGACGAGTTCGAAATTGGGTCATGTGGGGTCAAAAACTAGGTCACTAGGTCAAATCTTCGAAAAACCTTGTGTACGCTCTAGAGGCCGCATTTTCAGTCAGATACTTGTGAAATTTGGTCAGAAAGCTTGTCTTGATAAAATCTCGGACGAGTTTGAAATTGGGTCATGTGGGGTCAAAAACTAGGTCACTAGGTCAAATCTTCGAAAAACCTTGTGTGCGCTCTAGAGGCCACATTTTCAGTCAGATACTTGTCAAATTTGGTCAGAATGTTTGTCTTGATAAAATCTGGGACGAATTCGAAATTGGGTCATGTGGGGTCAAAAACTAGGTCACTAGGTCAGATCTTCGAAAAATCTTGTGTATGCTTTAGAGGCCACATTTTCAGTCAAATACTTATGAAACTTGGTCAGAATGTTTGGCTTGATAAAATCTCACACGAGTTTGAAATTGGGTCATGTGGGGTCAAAAACTAGGTCACTAGGTCAGATCTTCGAAAAACCTTGTGTATGCTCTAGAGGCCACATTGTCAGTCCAATACTTTTAAAACTTGGTCAGAATGTTTGGCTTGATTAAGTCTCACACGAGTTCAAAATTGGGTCATATGGGGTCAAAAACTAGGTCACTGGGTCAAATCTTCGAAAAACCTTGTGTACGCTATAGAGGCCACATTTTCAGTCAGATACTTGTGAAATTTGGTCAAAATGTTTGGCCTATTGACTCAGGTGAGCGATACAGGGCCATCATGGCCCTCTTGTTTTGATGTTTGCAGACATGAAAAAAGACTGAAACTGTTGTCTGCTTTGCAATGTTCTGGTTAATATTACCTGGTTTATGCTGAGTCTGATATCTAACATAATTCTAATAGTGAATGGGAAAAAATTTAAAAGCAATCAGTATAACTGTCCATTGACCACAGTATGGACATGTACAAAATACTGCCCAATACTGTCATACCCTTGAGTATGTATGTAGGAAGTATGTGCATTGATCATGTTAGGATCCACACTGACTTTGATTTTTATTGCACCAATCAAGCATGAGACAGTTTATTTTTTGCGGTGACAAAGGCTAATTAATTACACAGTTTCTACAAGTCTGTGCCCAAGCTACAACACTGGATCATTTGCCTATCGTACAGGGAGAATAAGAGTGCCCTGAAAAAAATATTAGTATAATTCTTGATTGCTCGCTTGAGCAATCATACATGATTCAGCTCTTTTTTTTTTTCCTAAAATATATCAATACAAGCAGGCTTTTCTTTGTGACACTGATGTACATACACATACAAGGTATTGCATGTTCAAACTGTCGTTTTTGATGGAGAGTACACTTAGGTTGGCATGGGAGCATTTTTTTATTTTGAAAGAAAACAGGGAGGCATGACAACAGAAATAGTGGCATGGTCGTGGAAAAAGGAGGCATAGCAGTGTTACTGTTTAACCCTTTCCCAAACAAGCCCTGGTTTTCACGTGTTTGCAGTACAAGTCTTTTGAAAATGGGAAAAGGAGAAATTGCTCGTAACGAGCAATTTCTCCTGTTCCCACAGTGTTTTCTACTCTTTTTGAGAACTTTCTGCCATTTTCATCAAATTTAAAATTGTTGTCTGCAAACTCTTTCAATTTGGACCAGTCCAAAATTTGTCGTTTGGGAAAGAGTTAAAATGGTGCAGAATTGGGATGGAAACTATTGCAGTTAGATTTGTGCAAGACAGCTAAACTTGAGACTGAACCATATTGAAAGCATTTTAGGACAGCATATGAAATGTGATTAAAATGATGGCATTTGTCTTTGATTGGTAGTAAACATTATGGGAAAAGAAAATACTGGGTACAGTGTTTTTAAAAACATTCTTCCTCAGTCATAAAGCATGTGATCATTTTTTAAAGGGACAATGGATGGAAAATATTTCATTTGTTAGTTATTTTTATGTTCTGTAGCAGAGAAGGGTGCTAATAGGAAGCAGGTTTATATGTGAATTCTCTTGTACCATGAAGTTTGTTTTAACTCTTTACTGCACAATCCAGAGTTTTAACAACCTGAAGAAATAGACTATGTAGGAAAAGGAGAAAATGCTGGTAACCAGAATTTTCTCTTTTTCCTGCAATGTTTTCTACCCTATCAAACACAGAAATCATCCAATGAGCTATATTTATTTTGTCGTCTGCAAATGCTTCCAATTTGGTGGAGTCCAAAATTTTATTGGTTGATAGAATGGTGAAGCTTTAAATCTATCAGTTGCTTCAGAATTGAAATAGTTTCTAGTCAGTAGATAGGACACACTTACCAGTTTTAAGACAAGTTTTGTCAGATTATCAGGACAGTGTAGATCTAAGATCAGACTGCATCTTCTATTTAGTCTGATCTTGATCTACAATGACTGGAAAGCACTTTAAGTTGTCCTAAAAATAGTTTGAAGGCCCATTAGTGGCCAGAAGTAAACAATACAGGTGTTAACATGCATTTAGATTTAAACCATTCCATTTGAACGTATGGAAATTATTGTGTTATTAGAATCTGTTATTGTACTGTCAGTTCAAATGTTAGTCGCTGGCAGAAAAATGAATTTTAAAATCAGGTAAAAAATAAACAAAAGATGGAGCGACCTTCCAACTTCCAACTTTTTCTACAAGTGACTAACACTTGGACAGACTGTACAACAACAGATTGTAATCCTCTCAAAACTGTTAATTTCCATACTCGTTTTGGTATGGTTTATATTGAAATACATTTTAACAGCGTTGTTTACTTTTGGCTGTTACTGGCCCTTCAATGTACATGTTATCCTGAAAAAGTAAGCATACTTGAAAGAACAGTGAAGTTTGTTTTGACAAATTTAAAGGTATTGTTAATTGTACATTTATTTTATTTTTTGTTTTCTCTCTGGTGAGCTCAGAGATTCCTATGTAGGTTCTGACAGCAGTATATATGTAGGGTAGGTAGAAGTGATGGATTTGGAGTACATGTATTACCCTTACCCAGAGTTACTTTTTCTTGAACCCTTTTCACAGCATTTCTGTTCACATGAACACTGGTATAAAAATGGAACACTGATTTGATTTAAAATTGACTATTTTCAACTAAAACTTCTGTGATACACATTCTAACTTCCCTGCAGTAGACAGAAAGTGTTTTGACAATTGCTCTTATTCTGGCTTTGTTTTTCAGTTTCAATCTTATCTACCATAATTATGATCCCATTCTTTCCTGATAAACATTTTTAGTTTTGGTTTACTTTTTAGATGCATTGTGTGAACATGGTTCATTGTCGCAGTGCTGTACTATAATTATAATGAATTACATAGTTGTAACAACACAGAATAAAGTACTAGTATCAGATAACATTATGCTCTTGAGATTTAGGACAAAGGCTACAAATTCAGACATTCTAAGGAGTTCAAAGTATAAAACTTGTGCTATCATAGATCAGTTTCTAGCAAACATAATTGTTTATCCTTTTTAAAACATAGCAAACTGTTTCAAAGTCCTCTTAATTTGAAAAAGTAAATCAACTTAACCCTTTGCCAGTCGACAAAACTATAGACTTTTCTAAACTCAAATCATTTGCTGGTGACAAATCAAATGTGGCTCAAATGGTGACAGTTGTCTTTGGAAGGGTAGAAAAGATTGTGGGAAAAGGGAGAAAATGCTGGTTACCAGCACAGTGTTTTCTAAAGCTGTCTTCTTCAGGGTCATTAAAATTCAGGGTTGTGTGGTAAACGGTTAACAAGTTAAAGTATCTAGTTTTATGACAGGAAAAAAAAAAATGCAAAATTCTTTGAAAATTGCTCCTGACTCACAGAGTGTAAAGCGCAACTTTATGTCCATTTGAAGATAGTGCAAGTCAAGATCAGACTGCATGTTCTATGTATTGTGAACTCGGATCTTTAAGGTCCAGTATTTTCTGTTACTTTCTAATTAGTCACCCTTGTAGAGCATTTTTTTTTTCCCAGATTTATTTTGAATTTTCATGCGAATCATATATTTTGCACAATTTTCCCAAATAAGTTTCCTGATCGCCTCGTGAATTAAGGCTTGAAGAGTAGTAACTCTGTGGTAGAAAAAGCATAGTGTGTTGTTGAGATCCATGGATTAATTCCCTTGACTTGTCACACTCTTCTTGCCATTGATTACAGTACCTATGAATATTTTATACTGTTTTAACTCTTACAGCGCAGAATAAACCCAACTAATTACAATATCATGGTTGCTTTTGTCTGTAGTGTTTCAGGAAACCAGATCATAGAACTGGCTGCATATTTGGTGCAGTCTGATCTTGATCCACACTGACTGTAAAAGGAACTAAAGTTGTGGAAGGGGCTTTAAGGGTTAATGCACAACTGTACTTTGGTAAAGTATCAGATCATTCATGATAAGCAGGGTCCTTGAAACCCACATCTGACTCTCCCCTCACAACCTCTCCTTGTAATTTTGCCATGCTGTGGCAGAAGGGGGCTAAATGGATCTCCGTAATGTGTGATACCTATCAAGCCATCATATAATTATGGATCCATAGTTAACTTAATCATGAGGTAGACTGGTCCTTTGACATACAGAAAGGTGACTAATAGCGAAAAGTTTCGGCCCAGGTCAGCCTGTGCAGACCGGGCAGGTTGACCTGAGTTGATACTGTTCACAGATGCATTAAATGCCCTTTTCACAGAGCATAGCTTCAAAGTATTTGCAGAAGACAAGCCAAACTTAAGGTGACTGAAATAGTCGAATTTGTTTTTGACAGGATAGAAATCATTGTGGGAAAAAAGGAGAAAATGCTGGTTACTAGCGTTTTCTCTTTTTTCCAACAATGTTTTTAAAAGCCTTTTTCCTCAAGATCGTTGAATACAGAATTGTTCGGGTTCGGGCAAGGGTTATTGATTTTGTTTTGAAATGAAAGATGTTTTTGTTGAATAGCAAATTCTTTTTTATCATTCAAGCAATTACAGCACAATTTTATTTATGCTCCTGCAGCAGTTATGTAGAAAATATTGTTGGAAAAGGAGCACAAGCTCCTTTTGCACAAGGTTTTTACAAACTCTTTCACATAGAAATTTTGTGAATCTTCAAATGAATTCCTTTGTATGGTTTATGCTTGCTTTCAGCAGGTAAAGCATTGCTTTGTGTATTATATGTAATGGTTAAACCTGTATTACTGTTTGTTAGCCTTAACTACAGTCAGAGAAAGGTATACAGTACAAAGGTTGCTATGAAATATTTAAGTACATATTCTCGCACACCTGAGCACAGTTCTTACGGTGAGCTTGCTTGACCATTCTGTGTCTGGCATACGTAGTCTGTTGTCAATTTTGACCTTCTGTACATTCTAGAGGCCACATTTTAAATCCAGTGCTCATGAAATGTGTTCAGAATGTTTGTCTTAAAAATACTTCAAATCGCATCTTATTTTTGCAGCAGTAATCTTTTTTGAAAGCATAATATTTCTCATAATTTCAGGTACTGTATTAACTCTTTGCCGGACTACAAAATTGTCAACTTGTCCAAACTGAAAGCATTTGCAGATCACAATTCAAATTTACCTCAAATGATAGAACTGGACTTCAATAAATAGAAAACATTTTGGAAAAAGGAGTAAATGCTGATTACAGTGGTTTCAAAAGGCTTCTTCAAGGTCATCTGCTGCTGTTACCTTTGCAATATTTCAGTCTATACTGCCTTATTTAAACCCAGTAGATATTTTCAGTTAAGATATGAAATCAAAATAGTTGCAACTGTATGGTTCCTTTTGTCCAGACTGTACCAGCAAAAGGGACAATGTATACCAGACTACATTTTTTGCATTTTCCTCTTGATCTGCTGTGGCCAGAAAGACATATATAGTTGTTAAAGGCACTTTAAAGGGACATTAAACCATTTTTTACCCAAAATATTTTGGGGTAAAGAAAACCAATATTTTGTGAGAAAGATTTATGAGGATGTGACTGGTTTCCCTTAGTTGGGGAAAACAAGAAATATCTTTAAAAAAGATAGACGACATAAATTTGCTGGCAAATAGACAGGGTCCCTAGAATAAACATGTCTACATTTTTGACCAATCACAAATTTCTATTTATTAATTTTTTATCAGTACCAAAGAGTAGGTCAAAAGCCAGCACATACCGCTAAGGCAAAAAATGCTGAAGAAAATTAAAAATTGCTTCCTGTGGGACTCAACTTCCAAAATTATAGTTGGAGACTATACCAACTCAGCTGCAGAGCCAACTTATATTTTATTGAGTTAAATATGTATTCATTCTTTTTTATGCAACAATAGCTATACAGTTACTAACAGAATAGAAAATTTTAGTAACAATAGAATAAACTTGATTGCTTCTTGTGTTTTCTATTTGTATCTATCTTTGGATTTTTAAAGCAATCTTTGCATGTGAATGAAAATTTACAGCTTTGCTTAGATTTTCTATAAACACCTTGGCAAAATGAAATGACGTTCAATGCCCCTTTAACATATCTTTAGGATAGACACATGACATGATCTTGATAGATATAAGAAAAAAAGAAGTCACTTCAGCAATACCCTCTGCAAAGCTTGTTTTTATGGAGTTTTGGGTGAAATAGAGATTTTTTGTCATCAGGTTGTTCTTGTTGTTGTGTTTTGTCTTGTGTGCAGCTCTGTTACTAGGATATAAAAGATACATGTTGTGATCACAGTGCTAGCTAAATCTTGCTGAGTGCTTTAAACATTGTGGGAGTGTTTCCTCTTCTTCTAGTCACTCTTTCATTACAACTGATGAAACATGCTTCTTTTGTTGACAGTTTAGACCAAGATCAGACTGCACAGAATGTGCAGTCTAATCTGCAATCTATACTGTCCACTTCTTTGTTGAAGATTATGACTGGCATTATAGCTGTATCTTGCAGTGGACTGTATTTATGGCAGTTGGAAAAGAAATTTGTGTAGTTGGTAGTGGAAGAGTTAACATATTGCTGAAACATTTGCTTTGTTGGCTAAAGGTTCTGGGTTTGAACATCTTCCATGGTATGGTACTTGTTTTCAGAGAAATGTACCAGGAAATGAATAAGTGAACTATTGCTGTCATATGACCAAAATACTGTTGAAAGAGAGTGTAATCCATTAGGTGCTGAATGAATGAAACTTACTTTTTCAGTTAGGAAACACAGCCTTAATGACATTACTTCAAGGTTGGTTTGGCCAAAAAGTAGGGAGCAGTGCATATCCAAGATCAGACTGCATGCTTGAGCAGCCTGATCTTGATCTACATTTTATGCACAAGCAAATTAATTTTTGCATAGGGATTAAAGATTAAATTAAAAAAAAAAAAAAAAAATTGCATCTATTTCTAATCTAGTTTTTGTTTCTCCAAAAAGTAATAACATTTGAAATACAGGAATGCCTTTTGTAGATCATTGTGGGAAAAGGGGTAATGACTGCTTTCAACAGGTAGTTGTATTATCCTTTCAACAATCTGATAGCGGTCTCCTGAAGGGTGCTTGAAATTGATTGAAGAAACGGAGTGAAAAACATTTTTTATGATGGCATGTTTATTGTCAAAAGTGAAAAAAGGCCACTAGAAAATATCAGGAAAAGATACATGAAGTAATGCAATTTTATTATGTTAGAGTGCTGTAAACAAAGAGACAGCCCTCTTTAAACCCTTCACCACAAAATCCTGACTTTCAATGACCCTAAGGAACAAAGCTTTTGAAAATATGGGAAAAGGAGAAAGTGCTTGTAAGTAGCATTTTCTCTTTTCCCCACATTGTTTTCTACCCAATCGGACAAAAATTGCAACAATTTAGCAACCTTTGATTTGATTTTATTTTTTTTGTCTACAAATACTTTCAATATGGACAAGTCAGAAATTTTGTTGTCTGTCAGAGTTAATCCTTTACCGGACAACAAAATTTTAGCCTTGTCCAAATTGAAAGCATTTGCAGACGACAATTTCATTGTGGCTCAAACGGTCCAATTTTTCTTTGATAGAGTAGAAAACATTGTGGGAAAAGGAGAAAATGCTGGTTACCAGCATTTTTAGCTCCACTGGCCGAAGGCCAGCGGGCTTATGTCATGGCCTGGTGTCCGTCGTGCGTCCGTCCGTCCGTCCGGTCGTCCGTCCGTCCGTCCGTCCGTGCGTTAACTTTTATTTCAAACATCTTCTTCTCTGAAACTACCCATCCAATTTTCATGAAACTTCACAGAAATGATCCTGCCATGGTCCTCTTCAGAATTTCTTGAAAGAATTTGATTCCTTCAAAAACTCTGGTTGCCATGGCAACAAAACTGAAAAATATTGGAAATCTTTAAAAATCTTCTTGTCTGAAACTGTAAGGCATAGGGCTACCAAATTTGGCATGTAGCTTTATGTAGTAGACCTCTATCAAGTTTCTTCAAATTATAGCCCTGGGGTCAAAATTGGCTCTGCCCCAGGGGTCACAAGTTTTACATAGGCTTATATAGAGAAAACTTCAAAAATCTTCTTGTCTGAAACCATAAGGCATAGGGCTACCAAATTTGGCATGTAGCTTTATGTAGTAAACCTCTATCATGTTTCTTGAAATTATAGCCCTGGGGTCAAAATTGGCTCTGCCCCAGGGGTCACAAGTTTTACATAGGCTTATATAGAGAAAACTTTAAAAATCTTCCTGTACCTGTGCCATAAGGCCTAGAGCTACCAAATTTTGCATTTAACTTGATCTAGTTGGGGTCTACCAAAAGTGCCCAAATTATAGTCCTGGGGTTAATTTGGCCTCATGCTGGGGGGGGGGGGGGTTTCACAAGATTTACATAGGCTTACATAGGGAAAACTTTTAAATCTTGGTGTACATAGCCATAAGGCTTAGGCTACCAAATTTTGCATAATTATAGCATTATCTAGTGGACAACTACAAAGAGGGCCCAAGTTACAGCCCTAGGATCAAGTTTGGCCCTGCACCAGGGTTCACAAGTTTTACATGGGTTTATTGAGTGAAAAGTTCAGAAACCGTCTTGTTACTAGCCATAAGGCCAAGAACTCCCAAATTTGGCATGTTATTCTTCTAATACACATATTCCCCATTTAGTCCGACTGTAGCCCTGGGGTCAAAGTTTTATGAGGGCTTATATAGTAAAGACTTCTCTTCATGGTTTATATTTATAAGCCAGTGGAGCGATACAGGGCCATCATGGCCCTCTTGTTTCCTTTTCCCACAATGTTTTCCAAAGGCTTCTTTCCCAGGGTCATTAAAAGGCGGCATTGTGCGGTAAAGGGTTCACAGGTGCTAAAGATCACTCTTTGGCTCACAAAGTTGTGTATAGTCTACACAGACACTATAGTACAAAAGCAGGATGAATGTAGTGCTTTGTATTCTGAGAAATTAGGAGGCCTGCATCACCAGTGATAAAATCCCTATCCCAACTGTGTTATTATATTTTCAAAAGCCTTGTTCTTTGGGGGTCACTGAAACATGAAATTTGTCGATAAAGGGTCAACTTGTGATAGACAGTTTAAGGGTAATATACAAAGATGAAAGAAATATATGCTATACAAGACCTTGTTTATGTATTGACCTGTTCCAATTTCAGGCAGTCTAACTCTCCCTCAGTGCAAAGGAGGACTGACAATACAGATAAGAATGCCAACAAGGAGGTCCGTCGCCGTAGCAACCTGGATGTACCACGGTCATCAGGATATAACAGCGGGATAGGTGATCGCAAATCTGAGTCTATGTCTCAATGTCTTGCAATTAATGTTCCAAAATCCAATGTTGTCACACCATGGGAAGGTGAATCCTAACTCGGCGTAAGCCTGATTGCAGAATGTATCTCTGTAAAGATTTTTAATCATTATTGTTTTATCACAAAAATCTGTCTTTTTGAAATCCATGACTGATTTTGATAGAATGTGTTTCACTGCATATTTTCATTTATCCCTTTACCACACAATCCGGAGTTTTCACGACCCTGAGAAAAAGGCCTTTTGAAAACATTGGGGGAAAAGGAGAAAATGCTGGTAACCAGCATTTTCTCCTTTTCCCACAATGTTTTCTACCCTGTCAAAGACAAATTCCATCATTTGAGCCACTTTCAAATTGTCTTCTGTAAATGCTTTCAATTTGGAAAAGTCAGCATTCATGTCGTTTGGTAAAGGGTTAAAAAACAAGAATAGATTACTTAGACTGTGTTGATTCCCCAGAGGGAATCTGAAATCATGTATGCAAGGGTAAGTATACGCATAATGATTCTGAATTTCTGCACATTGATGAAAACGGGGATGGGGGGGGATTTACAGAATTATCCAGTAACGACACAGAAAAAGAGTCTTTTGGAGAAATAATAGCAAGATGAACAATTTCAACACCTTACTCCATCCTTTAAAGAGTAAGTTCAAAAGTATCTCTTTGGAGAGAATTAATGCCTGAATGCAGAATAACATTTTTGTTCATGTATGGTTATT
This sequence comes from Tridacna gigas, assembly GCA_945859785.2. Classification (NCBI taxonomy): domain Eukaryota; kingdom Metazoa; phylum Mollusca; class Bivalvia; order Cardiida; family Cardiidae; genus Tridacna; species Tridacna gigas. Next base: position 30,149,242 of record OX244030.2, read on the forward strand.
AACTGTCATACCCCATCCATATGGTAGTTTCTGATATTTTGAATATGCAACAGTGCAAGGGTAGAATGCTTATTGGTAAGGTTTTTTTTAGTCCATTTTTAGCTCACCTGAGCAAAAAGTGCCCAAGGTTAGGTTTTGTGATCGTGCTTGGTCTGTCATACATGGCCTATTGTCTGTGCATCAACAATTACCTTGAGTGCACTCCTAGAGGCCACATTTTCAGTCTGACTCTCATGAAAGTTTGTCAGAATGTTTGTCTTGATAAAATCTCAGACAAATTTTAAATTGGGTGACGCTGGGTCAAAATGGGCCAAATGTCACTGGGCCAAATCTTAGGAAAACATTGTGTGCAATGTGGAAGCCACACTCTCACTTCGATACTCATGAAACTTTGTCAGAATGTTTGTCGTGATAAAATCTTGGACCAGTTCAAAATTTGGTCATGAAAAGTATGTCACAGAGCCATATCTTAGTAAAACCTTGTGTGCACTCTAGAAGTTAAAAAGTCTAGAAGGTCAAAAAGTAGGTCACTGGGCGATACTTATGAAACAGATTGTTGGTCTTGATTATATCTCATGCAAGTTTGAAATTGGATCATTTCTGGTCAAGAAGTAGGTCATGGGGCCAAATCGTGGAAAAACCTTGTATTCACTATAGAGGCCATATTTTTGGCCCCAACTCTTGGAACTCTGTCAGAATATTTGTCTTGATGATATCTCTGACAAGTTCAAAAGCAGATCAAGTTGGTCTAAAAGTAGGTCACTAACACTCATGTGTTTTACATCATTACAAACAGGATCACTTCAGTTTTGTCAATCTTAGATGACTTTACTCAGGTGAGCGCTGTAGGGCCAGTGCCCTCTTGTTTTAAGGCACTGAGAGAGAAAAACTGCTACACCTGACATGATTTGTGCATAAAGCAGTGAATATGGATATTGTAAACCTTCTGTCAGATTCATACTAAAGGTCAACAATACCTCAGATATTCCTTATAGTCTAACCCTTCACTAGACAGTCTTGAGTTTTGACGACCCTGAATCGGATTGGTTTGCAAAAAAATTGTGGGATAAAGAGAAAATGCTTGTAACCAGCATTTTCCCCTTTTTCCACAATGATTTTTTCCCTTTCAGAACCAAGTCTCATTAATTTGGGACACATTTAATTTTTCATATATAAATGCATTGAATTTAAACCAGTCCAAAATTTTGTTGTCTGGTAAAGAGTTGAATTTTTAGTCTTCAATTTTTCATCTTCAGTTTTGTAAACAACTTGTCTGTGATGGAAAGCATTGTAACGAATGATTGTTTTCTTTCTGAAAGGTTTGTATTTTAGAAATCCTTTCCAGAGGGAGAAGTCTTTTGTCACCTCAAAATGTTTTTTCTGTCATTAGGACAGTGTATTTTTTGCTTTAAAGGGGCATTAAACCAGGTTTTGTTTTGCAAATTTATCAGGAAAAATCCACGAAGATTGCTGGTTTTCATTTCCATGCAGAGATAGATTTACATGGATGAAAATATATGTAAAAATTGTGAGGAATTAACAAGTTTTTTTTTTTTTGTATTTTTTCTGTAGAATTTCCTATATGTATTCGGTTTAGTGTATAGCTGTTATGGTGTAACAAGGGAGAAATACATTTTTGATATGTAAAACTATTGGTGGGCTCCCATAGTTGAGTTATTAGAGTCCTCTACTATGGACTTTAAGATGGGTTCCAGTCCCACCAAGACATTTTTTTCAAGCATTATTTTTTTGTTGCTCCCCAGCTAAGGGTAAACAGGCATGTCTGTATGATTTTTCTGACAAAAGATCAACATGCTCCCCTCAAATAGATTTTGAATGAAAATCTGGTTTATTGCCTCTTTAACCATATACCACACAATCCGGACTTCTAATAACCCTGAGGAAGAAGCCTTTTGAAAAAATCATGGGAAAAGGAGAAAATGCTGGTAACCAGCATTTTCTCCTTTTCCCACAATTTTTTCTAACCTTTCAAATATAAAGTGAAGTTTTTGAGTCATGTTTATTTTGTCGTCTGCAAAAGCTTTGAATATGGACAAGTCTGAGATTTTGTTGTTTGGTAAAGAGTTAAGAGTTTGATCTTGCAGAATGTGTAGAACATAATTATGTTGTAAATATGTTCAGTTTTGTGTATATATTACTATGCTTGTTGAAATGGCAATCGCCATCTTGAGTGTCCATGTACACACAATTTTTTGTGTGTGTGAGAAGTATGTTACTTTGATTTTGAGGCCAAAATTTCTGAAGATGCCATAAGTTTTTCTTAAGAATTTGATGTATTATTTAGCAGTAGTTTTTTTGTTTCGACACACATCAACCTTTTTTGCTGTTGCAAAATATGGACCCTTCCAAACGCTTATCGAAGCATGCTTTACATCAAAATAATTTTTCTTATTTGTTTTGGCCGAGTAATGGAGGAAAGAACTGTTGGTATTGAGTTAATCAAAGAATTCATACTCTTTACCAGATAGCAAAATTTTACACTTGTCCATATTGAAAGCAAATGCACGTGACAAATACAGTTGAGCTGGGATGAGAAGATTAGTCTTTGATAGAGTTGAAAACAGATTAGGAAGAGGAAAAAATACTGATAACCACCATTTACTCCTTTTCCGACAATGTTTTTAAAAGGCCTCTGACAGGGATATCAAAACATGGGATTAACTTAAGCTTGGCCGTTTTCGAAGGAAATGTCGAGGTATTGCTATAGCCCTGTCTGCATCCGTGTCATCGTGTGAAAACTGTGACATTTAATCATACCTCTGTTGTCACTGAAGATATTTACTTCAAACAGAGAAAAGTTGTCACCTATCAAAAGGGAACCAAAACAACAGGGGTAGGTAACCATCAAAGTATTTAGCTATACCCCTTTGCTGATACAGAATTTTCACTGAAAACCAATCTATTTCTAAAAGCAACTGCAACCAAAAGTAGGCACCAGCATGTGGTGCTCTTATTTAATTCTTTATCACACAGTCCCGAGTTTTAATAACCCTTAGAAAGAGGCCTTTTAAAATCATTGTGGGAAAAGAAGGAAATGCTGGGAACCAGCATTTTCTTTATTTCCCACAATGTTTTCTACCCTTTGAAAGACAAATACCATGTTTTGAGCGACATTTGATATGTCATCTGTGAATGCTTTCTCTCTAGACCAGTCTAAAATTTTGTTGTCTAGTAAAGAGTTAAATAGCTTAAAGGAGATCTATTGTTGACATCAACACTGTACCTCACAGTTCCAAGTTTTAACAGTCCTCAGGAAGAAGGCTTTTTAAAAACATTGTTGGAAAAGGAGAAAATTCTGGTTGCCAGCATTTTCCCACAAGTTTTCAACACTTTTAACAATAAATCTCATCAGCTGAATCAGATTAAAGCTGCTGTCTGCATATGCTGGTTACCAGCATTGTCTCCTTTCCCACATTGTTTTCTATTCTTCTCAACAAAGATTTCATCATTTGAGTGACAATTTGTCCTCAACAAATGTTTTCATTTAGAACTAGTCTAAAATTTTGTCATTTGATAGAGTTACAGTAGGGATCAGCAAATATGAGAATGAAAGATATGGATCTTTCAATCTGGAATTTTTTGTTTTTTTTTTCTTTTTAATCTGGAGTGACAGCATAGATTACAAGTGTGAATATTTTATCACATTCCATAATTTAGATGTAGGTGTGGATTCCCATGACATAGTCTATGTTTTTGACATAAATATCAACAGTATAATGTCTTAATTTTTCACATGACCCAAGTAGAGGAATGACAAAACTTACATTTGATAATTTGAATTATGTCAATAAAACTGTCTCAAAATTTTGTCTTTGCTTTGCCTTTAATCCTTTACCAAATAGTCCTGAATTTTAATGACCCTGAAGAAGAAAAAAACATTTTGAAAGCATTGTGGGAAAAGGAGAAAATCCTTTTCCTACAATGGTATCTATGGTAGCAATGACAAATTTTATCATGTCAATCCCATGGTCTGCCAGTGCTTTCAATTTAACCCTTTACCACACAATCCCGACTTTTGACGACCCTGAGTAAGAAGCCTTTTGAAAACATTGTGGGAAAAGGAGAAAATGCTCGTAACCAGCATTTTCTCCTTTTCCCACAATGTTTTCTACCTTATCAAAGACAGATTTCATCATTCAAGTCAGATTTAAATTATCATCTGCAGAAGCTTTCAATTTCGACCAGTCTAAAATTTCATTGTGTGGTAAAGAGTTTGAGGAGTCAAAAATTTGGTGGTTTGATAAAGAGTTAAAATTACCATTTGCACCAGCTATCTAATATTGTTTCTCTCTTTTTTAATGAGATTTAGCCTCAGATTCTTGCCAGTAATTTTTTAAGACCAAATATTAACATGTGTCACCATCTTTTTTAACCCTTTTCCACACAATCCAAACTATTAACAACCCTGAGAAAGAAAGCTTTCGGAAACAATGTTGGAAAAGGAGGAAATGCTGGTAACCAACATTTCCTCTTTTCCCGCAATGTGTTCTACCCTTCAGAAAAAATATCTATTTTTTTTAGTCACATTTATTTCATTGTCTGCAAATAGGTACTTTCAATTTAGAAAAGTCTGAAATTTTGTCTTTTGGTAAAGAGTTGATTTCCTTATGTCAACTTTTTCACTGCCAACTAAATAAGTTCAACTTTTTTCAAGGGCTAACTATATTTCCACTGAAATTGAACATGATTTCGGTCAAAGGTAAGTAACTGGTAGCAGTCAGTGTAGATCCACGATCAGATGGCATGCTCTGTGCAGACTGGCCTTGATCTACACCATTTGTAAAAGTTACTTTAGTCATCATTGCCAGTGAAAAGAGTTTATATTTTAGTTTTGTGGTGCTGCCCACAATTTTTCTGGTGAAGTTACACTTTCATATAACTTTTTGTTACCAACTTTTACAACAAGGAATTTTTATATTACTATATATGCATTGTATTTGATTTTATTTCTTTGTTATTTCTGCAAATATTTTACTTTCTAGTCAGCTTTTACATGTATTAATCTGTTACTGGTATTTTTGTCTTCTCATTAACATGTTATCGAAAAATCCCAAGCTTTAACAGCCCTGAAGAAAAAGGTATTTGAAAACATTGTGGGAAAAGGAGAAAATGCTGGTTACCAGCATTTTCTCCTTTTCCCACGATGTTTTCAACGTACAATTTGTGCCAAATTTATTGTATTGTCTGCAAATTCTTTCAATTTGGATGAGTGTAAAATTCTGTGGTTTTGTAAAGAGTGACTTCACAGTGAGCTCATGGAGACCTTTTAGGGAATGTCATGATTTTTATTCCTTCACATTCATGCATTCTTGGCTGTCTTGTAACATTTTCTCTACTTAACAATTAAACCTTTACTGAACAATCCTACATTTTAACGGATCATATATACATAAGATCCCTGATTTTAACAACCCTTATAAAGAAACCTTTTGAAAACATTGAAGAAAAAGAACTAAATGTTATTAACCAGCATTTTCTCCTTTTCCCACAATGTTTTCTACCCATCAAAGACAAAGCTCATCACTTGCAGCATTTTGACTTGCCATCTGCATAAGCTGTCAAGTTGAATAAGTCTGAAATTTTGTTCTCTGGTAAAGAGTCAAGCTCATTTCAGTCACTTTACCCAGAAATGTTTCTTGTTTATTTCATGCTTTTTGGAAGTTTATCGGGAAATAATAGTGGATTATGGTTTGATAATTTCATTGTTTTGACCAGTGAATTTACAGACTGATAAACCCACTTACCAAGAGCTCCCCTGAAATTCGCAAGTCCCAACAAAAAAGGGGTTAGAAGCATGAATAAATTGAATATTTGTTTTTCTCGGTTAAAGATCAAATTTATTTTCATCTTGTGAAGATCATGTGGTAATGTTTTAACTTGTAGTTGCTGATGATGTTCATGCGATGAAATAAATTTCAATCTCTCTACAGAAAAAAAAAATCCCTATATGGTCCTCTTTCAAAATGGTTAAAAAATTATTCCTTTCTGTCTTTCTGTGGTTAAAGTAGGACAAAGGAGCAAAAGAAAAAAAAAAGATTAGGAAATTTCAAAGACACTTTTAGCCAAACTTCTAAAAAGTTGACCGTTTACCTACTTTTACATAGGTCAAACTTTTGTACTTTAGACTGATAATGTTTTGTAATTTTTGAGCTTCCTCAAATTTACTTTAACTGGTTACCATGTATTGTCTACTAACTCTTATGTATTTGTGTGTTTTTTCTGTCTATATGTCAAAGTTAAATTTTTTCAGATCTTATAGAAGTTTTAGTGTTACTACACCACAAAGTTCTATTTGTTAAATTACAAAACACATGAAGATACTGCTCTTTAACCCATCACCATACATTCACACCTTTTAAGACCCTGGGGAAAAAAATCCTTTTGAAAAAATTGTGGGAAATGCAGAAAATGCTGGTTACTAGCATTTTCTCCTTTTCCCACTATTTTTTCTACCCTTCCCAAGACGAATTTCCATGTTTGAATCACATTATTGGTCATCTGCAAAAGGCTTTGAATTTGGACTCGTCTGTAATTTTGTCGTTTGGTAAAGAGTTAACTTTTGTTCAAACTTGTCTTCATGATCAGACAGGTCTAGAACAACATTTCATTTCTTTTTAACTGCAATACCTAAAAAACAAAATAATGGACATTTGTAAATCCATAATCAGACTGCAAATTTGTGCAAATACATATACATGTAATATAGCACATCTTGTGCTAAAATTTAAAAAGGCTCATTTCTTTTTAACCCAAAGTTTCACATTCCAGTATTTTTCTTTTTTTATTTGAATATTCTTTTTATATTCAAACTAGATTTTTTTTTTATCTTTTCATTTTCTATGGTGTTATTAGCTCACCTGAGCATGAAGTGCTCAAAGCTGAGTAAGTCTGATACCATGTGTTCATCTTGTGCCATTGTTGTGTACCCTTTCCCATCTATTGTCATTTATCTTTTGTTCACACAAGAGGCCGCAGTTTTGGTTAGAATGATTGTTGTAATGATTTTGTCTGCCAGATATTATTTGCCAGCCTTGGACAAAAACTAGGTCACTTGTTCAAGTTACAGAAAACCTTGAGTTCCCTCTAATGGCCAGATTTCTGCTATCTTAATGATATTTGGTTAGAACATCTGATGACAGATGATACCCTAGCAAAGTTTTAAAATGGTTCACTTTTGGTTAAAAAAGTAGAATGCACGCAAGAAAGATATTGTGTGCACTGTAAAGGCCAGTTTTTAGCTCCACTGGCTGAAGGCCAGCGAGCTATTGTCATGGCGTTGTGTCCGTCATGCGTCCGTGCGTGCGTCCATAAACTTTTTCTTTAAAAAACTTCTCCTCAGAAACTATGGACTGGATTTTTACCAAATTTCACAGGAATCTTCCTTTGGTGGTCCTCTTTCAAATTCCTTCAAATAATTGTGTTCCATGAAGAATTCTGGTTGCCATGGCAACCAAAGTAAAAAACCTTTAAAAATCTTCTCCTCCCAAACCGCTATTTGGATAGCATTATTATTTTGCAGGAATGTTCCTTAGATACAGGTTTACAGAATTCCTTTAAAAAAAAATGATCTGTCAAAAAACATGGCTTTTATGGGAGACTCATTTTCCTTTTATGGTATAAAGTAAAATCTTTGAAAAATTTCTTCTCTAAAACTATTCATTGGATTTCATTGTTGTTTTGCAGGTAAGTTCCTATGGTGGTTGTCTGCCAAATTGTTTCTATGGTGGTTGTATACCAAATTCCTTTTGAAAAAATGATACACCTAAAAACACATTTTTTTATAGACAAGGCTTATATTTCAAAAAAATGTTGTTCTCCAAAACTATTTATTGTGTTAGTTTTATCGACTAACAAAGAAAAAGGAAGAAAATTGGATTGACTTGACCTAGTCAGGGCTGTCCTATTTAAGCCCACACATTTTCCTTGGTATTAAGATCACAATTTACTCCAATGATATGCTATTAGTTAGTACTAGTAATAAAATATCTCTGGCCATAAAAAAGATAAAAGCTTGAGCACCTTTCACAACTTGAGCTTTTCAATTTTGCCTTATTACTAAGCCTGAGTAACCATGCCAAGATAAAAAAGAAAATAACAAAACCCCCATGTTGTAGGTACTTTATAGTCCTTTTGATATAGAACAAGAGAACCTCTGCACTTTTATTAGTTCTGGTAAAGGTTTGTTGACCTACTAATGAGTAAATGCAGAGTTGACAGAAGGGGTGTAAATCCTGGTGACCTGGTACAAAGTGGGACAGGGCTTTACATTTGTGATAAGGCATTAATGTTATCCAGTCAAACTGATCCCGCAACTTCAGTACACCAGAATTAATCTGTGCCCTGGAGCAGGATATTTGATTTATGTAATTGCATTTGTAGACCATTTTGTGTTGTTTGCCACAGAAGACATTCTAACTGTGACTGTGAAAAGTTGATTATTAGGGATTAGGTGTTCATTGTATGCCAGCATATTTCATTCTATCTGGTGTATTGATGTAAGTTGATCTATATTGCTATAACATTCATTCATTTGCCCTCCTAGCTGTTCTTTTAGATTACCCCTTTACCACACAATCACAACTTTTAACGACCCTGAGAAAGACATATTTTCTATATTTTGATGTTTCCCCACCCAAAATGGTTTGTGAAAGGACCTGTTGCAGACAACATATCTTCAAATTAGTAAGACATATATAAAAAAGGATAGAAATTATTGTGGGAAACTAAGAAAATGCTGGTTACCATTTTTTTCTTCTTTTCTCACAAGTTTTTTCCATACCTTTTTAGCTCACCTTAGCACAATGTGCTAAAGGTGAGCTATTGTGATCGCCCTATGTCCGGCGTCCGTCGTCCGTCAACAATTTCTTTAAACATCTTCTTCTCCTAAACCACTGGGCCAATCTTGATGAAACTTGGCAGGGATGTTCCTTGGGTGAAGCTCTACCAAAATTGTTCAAAGAATTGAATTCCACCCACAACTCTGGTTGCCATGGCAACAAAAAGGAAAAAAAAGCAAAATCTTTGAAAATCTTCTTCTCTGAAACTAGAAGGCACAGAGCTTTGATATTTTGGATGTAGCATCTCCTAGTGGACCTCTACCAAGTTTGTTCATTTGATGCCCCTGGGGTCAAAACTGGCCCCGCCCCGGGGGTCACAAGTTTGAGCATAGTAACAAAGAAGGAAAACTTTAAAAATCTTCTTCTCTGAAATTTGAAGGCGTAGAGCTTTGATATTTGGCATGTAGCATCTCCTAGTGGACCTCTACCAAGTTTGTTCATATGATGCCCCTGGGGTCAAAACTGGCCCAGCCCAGGGGGTCACAAGTTTTGAACATAGCAACAAAGAAGGAAAACTTTGAAAATCTTCTTCTCTAAAACTAGAAGGCATAGAGCTTTGATATTTGGCATGAAGCATCTCCTAGTGGACCTCTACCAAGTTTGTTCATATGATGCCCTTGGGGTCAAAACTGGCCCTGCCCCGGGGGTCACAAGTTCGAACATGGGAACAAAGATGGGAAACTTTAAAAATCATCTTCTCTGAAACTGTAAGGCGTAGAGCTTTCATATTTGGTATGTAGCATTGCCTAGTGGACCTCTACCAAGTTTGTTCATATGATGCCCCTGGGGTCAAAACTGGCCCTGCCCCGGGGGTCACAAGTTTGAGCATAGTAACAAAGAAGGAAAATTTTAAAAAACATCTTCTTTGAAACTGTAAGGCGTAGAGCTTTCATATTTGGCATGTAGCATCTCCTAGTGGACCTCTACCAAGTTTGTTCATATGATGTCCCTGGAGTCAAAACTGGCCCCGCCCCAGGGGTCACAATTTCCAACATAGGAACAAAGAAGGAAAACTTTAAGAATCATCTTCTCTAAAACTAGAGGGCATAGAGCTTTGATATTTGGCATGAAGCATCTCCTAGTGGACCTCTACCAAGTTTGTTTATATAATGCCCTTGGGGTCAAAACTGGTCCCGCCCCGGGGGTCACAAGTTCAAATATAGGAACAAAGAGGGAAAACTTTAAAAATCATCTTCTCTGAAACTGTAAGGCGTAGAGCTTTCATATTTGGTATGTAGCATTGCCTTGTGGACCTCTACCAAGTTTGTTCATATGATGCCCCTGGGGTCAAAACTGGCCCCGCCCCAGGGGTCACAATTTCCAACATAGGAACAAAGAAGGAAAACTTTAAAAATCTTCTTCTCTGAAACAGGAAGGCATGGAGCTTTGATATGTGGTATGTAGCATCTTCTAGTGGATCTCTACCAAGTTTGTGCATATGGTGCCCTTGGGGCAAAAGTTGGCCCTGCCCTGGGGGTCACAAGTTCGAACATAGGAACAAAGAAGGAAAACTTTAAAATTCTTCTTTCCTGAAACCGAAAGGCGTGGAGCTTTGATATTTGGTATGTTGCATCTCCTAGTGGACCTCCACCGTGTTTGTTCATATGATGCCCCTGGGTCAAAACTGGCCCTGCCCCAGGGGTCACAAGTTCAAACATAGGAACAAAGAAGGAAAATTTTAAAAAACATCTTTGAAACTGTAAGGCGTAGAGCTTTCATATTTGGCATGTAGCATCTCCTAGTGGACCTCTACCAAGTTTGTTCATATGATGCCCCTGGAGTCAAAACTGGCCCCGCCCCAGGGGTCACAATTTCCAACATAGGAACAAAGAAGGAAAACTTTAAGAATCATCTTCTCTAAAACTAGAAGGCATAGAGCTTTGATATTTGGCATGAAGCATCTCCTAGTGGACCTCTACCAAGTTTGTTTATATAATGCCCTTGGGGTCAAAACTGGTCCCGCCCCGGGGGTCACAAGTTCAAACATAGGAACAAAGAGGGAAAACTTTAAAAATCATCTTCTCTGAAACTGTAAGGCGTAGAGCTTTCATATTTGGTATGTAGCATTGCCTTGTGGACCTCTACCAAGTTTGTTCATATGATGCCCCTGGGGTCAAAACTGGCCCCGCCCCAGGGGTCACAATTTCCAACATAGGAACAAAGAAGGAAAACTTTAAAAATCTTCTTCTCTGAAACAGGAAGGCATGGAGCTTTGATATGTGGTATGTAGCATCTTCTAGTGGATCTCTACCAAGTTTGTGCATATGGTGCCCTTGGGGCAAAAGTTGGCCCTGCCCTGGGGGTCACAAGTTCGAACATAGGAACAAAGAAGGAAAACTTTAAAATTCTTCTTTCCTGAAACCGAAAGGCGTGGAGCTTTGATATTTGGTATGTTGCATCTCCTAGTGGACCTCCACCGTGTTTGTTCATATGATGCCCCTGGGTCAAAACTGGCCCTGCCCCAGGAGTCACAAGTTCAAACATAGGAACAAAGAAGGAAAATTTTAAATTTCTTTTTCTCTTAAACGGGAAGGTGTAGAGCTTTGATATTTGGTATGTAGCATCTCCTAGTGGACCTCTACCAAGTTTGTTCCAAGGATGCTGCTTGGGTCAAAACTGGCCCAGCCCCGGGTGTCACAAGTTCGAACATAGGAACAAAGAAGGAAAACTTTAAAATTCTTCTTTAAAACTGGAAGGCGTAGAGCTTTGATATTTGGTATGTAGTGATTCTCTTCTAAGTTTGTTTGCCCATCTAAGCACAACAAGTTCATTGAGTTCAAAATTGGGTTATCTTGGGTCATAAACTAGGTCACTAGGTCAAATTAAAGAAATACCTTGTTGGTACTCTCGAGGCCACATTATTTGCTCAATTGCCTTGAAAATTGGTTAGAAAGTTTGTCTTTATAAAGTCTCACATAAGATTAGTTTGGGTCAACTTGGGTCATAAACTAGTTTACTGGGTCAATTTAAAGAAATACCTTGTTTGCACTCTGGAGGCCACATTTATTGCTCAAATGACCTGAAATTTGGCCAGAATGTTTGTCTTGGTGAAATACCAGATGAGTTTGGATTTGGGTCACCTGGAACCATAAACTAGGTCACTAGGTCAAATTAAAGAAATTCCTTGTGGGCACTCTAGAAGCCACATTATTTGCTTAATTGCCTTGAAAATTGGTCAGAATGTTTGTCTTTATAAAATCTCACATGAGTCTGAATTTGGGTCAACTGGGGTCATAAACTAGGTGACTTTGTCAAATTAAAGAAATAGCTAGTGGGCACTCTAGAGGCCACATTTATTATTCAGTTGATTTGAAAATTGGTTAAAATGTTTCTTTTGATATAGTCCAAGACCAGTTCAAGTTTGGGTCACCTGGGGTCATAATTTAGGTCACTAGGTCAAATTAAAAAAATACCTTTAGGGCACTCGAGGCCACATTTTTTACTCACTTGACTTGAAAATTGGTCAGAATGTTTGTCTTCATAAAATTTGAGTTTGAAATTGGGTCACTTGCATTCAAAAACTAGGTCACATGGTCAAATTAAAGAAATACCTTTAAGGCACTCTACTAAGGTGAGCGACTCAGGGCCATCATGGCCCTCTTGTTTCTTCAGTGAGCTAAAAAGCAGGATTGAATGGTAATTGTTAAAAACTTCTTTTCGCCATTATAGAAATATCAGGCCTGTGGAGCGATACAGGCGCTCAAGCGCCTCTAGTTATCTTTATGCTATTGAAAACTACCTGCATGACTGTAGTATTTCAGCCAAGTTGAACCAGGGCAAGCTTTGGAAAAACCCTATTCTACGCAGTAGATCATAGATACCACATCTTGGCCCCACATTTTATGGAACATTATCAAAATATTCATCCAGGACATGTTGATGTTTGAATACCTGTTTCTGCAGGAAAAAAATAGGTCAGAATTAAAGAAAAGTCTTTTGTTGACACTAGAGGACTCATGGTTGATGAATCCTGGATTTTGTTTTTCAATCCTGGAACAACACCTTGCTCCAATTATTATAGAACTCAGGTTGCTTACAAACATGGTCTGGTGAGCAATTCAGAACCTTCAGGGACTCCTTGTTTTGAATATACATTAATGAGTCATGCTCAGGCAAAAGGGATTTTAACAAAGCCCTGTGATGCATTATACCAAGCAAGTCATCACATAATTATAGGTCCTCAAAAGCCATTTTGTCTCACCACCAACTGAGTCCTGAACTAGAATGTCCTTTGACTTGCAGAAAATGGACCAGTAAAGATTCAGCTTGGGTCAGCCAATGCAAACTGCTCAGGCTTACCTGGTTCGATACCTTTTGTGATGCATTGAACCCCCCTTTCACAGAGTATGGCTTGCTTGTTTTGCTCTTTCACATGAGTGTGCCATACTCTGTGAAAAGGGGGCTTATTGCAACTTCAAAAAGTATCCACCCAGGTTAGCCTACGCATTCCACACAGGCTGACCTGGGCCAAAACTTTTAGCTGTTGGTCAATTTTCTGCATGTCCAAGGACCAGTTTACCTCATGATTTAGAGGGTTGTTGGACATAATGAACTTAATGGATCCATGACCATGTGATGACTTGCTTGGTACCATTCATGACGGTGATGCATTAAGCCCCCTTTAGCCAGAATGTGGTTCATGTTTATTTTAACTCTACCACACAATCCCGAGTTTCAATGACCCTAAGAAAGAGGCCTTTTGAAAACATTGTGGAAAAGGAGAAAAGGCTGGTAACCAGAATTTTCTCCTTTTCCCACAATGTTTTCTACCCTATCCAATACATAAATCACCATTTGAGCTACATTTGTCATCTGCAAATGCTTTCATTTTGGACAAATGTAAAATTTTGTCGTGCGGTAAAGGGTTAATGCTTTGAAATTCTCCCTACTTCCATTGTTAGCCTGGAGAACCCATTACCACACAAACTCAATCACAGCTGCTTATTACAATGGCTTCTTTCCCACCACATTTTTCATACAACTGAAGAATGGTTATTTCCTTCAAATATTTCTTCTTCATGTTATTTAGGATTTACAGTTAGCTTGTGTTGTAATGGGTCAAGTATGGATCGATTAGTATGCCTGAAAGATTTATTTTCAAATTAAGGTTTTATAGAAAAAAATATGAGACTGCACATGTTTGTATGTATGCCTTGTTATGCTTTGTTATGCATGAGAGAGAGAGAGGGGCCGGCTAAGTTGTAATTTCTACTAAAGAATGTGACCATTATAAATATTATAAATATATAGAGCTAAAACTTGGGTGTTAATCAATTATAGGACCATCAATATCACTGTAATAGTTTTATGTAACAGAAATCCAGGCAAATTATGGATCTGTACTCAAAGTGTAAGCATAATATTGATATGTCATACAATCTAAACCAAAACTTGGAGGATAGCAGTTGATCAGTAGTTATGAGACTATCATCTGTGACTCTAATAGCTGATATGCAAGAGAAATCCATGTAACCAAAATATCGATCTCCTCAGAATTATAATCTAATTGATGATATATTGCAAAAATCCATGTTCGTGTACTAGTAAACCGTTTTAGAACTCTTCCCTGTATAAGCTCTGTTGGCTAAAAGTTAGATGTCTTGTCACTTGAGATGTTAAGAATTTTGCCAAATGTTCTTTTATCTTGCACATTTGTTAATGATACTTTCATCATTACAGAGTTAAAATGTATAAAAGTGTACATCTGTTAAATTTGTGCCACATTAAAATATGCTATGACACAAACTTGGCTTGTCTTGTCATTCTGTATTGTTACCGTATTCCCATGTTTTAATGACTCTGGGAAAGAAGGCTTCTACAAATGCAGGTAATGTAGAAAATGCTGGTAATAAACTCTGGTATTCCCTCTACAGTTTCTACCATATCTAAGACTGGTTCCAGTAGATCTCAAATGATAGGCTAAAGATTATAAAAGACTTCACTGGAGGAAGCCACCATGTACGAAAGGCATTTTAAAAGAATAAATCACTGTGGTGCTGTAGTCGTAGGCAGAATATTTCTGTGTAAATAGTTAGTCCAACCCTTTAAAGTATTCCCCTTTAGTCATATCGAGATGCCATATCTCCTTGGAAAATGCATTGCATAGGGCTTCTTTAGGTAATGCTGGGGCACTGGAAAAGTGCACTGCTGACAGCGTGACAAGAGTCAAAGTGGCAACCTTTCATGAAGTTTTTAATGTATGAATCGAGTCGAAATTCAGTTGGAGCCAGATGAGGGCTAGATTGAGGATGCAGTCAAGTTGCAATACTTATGTCACTAAGTTAAGAAAGAATCATGGCTGAATTGGTGGCAGGTGTGTTGCCATTTCATCATTTTACAGATCAACACCTTGTTTTTTTCCTTACTCTCTGGGTCATAAATATTAACCCATGTTTCATTAACAGCCGTGATCTCATTCATGCATTTTTGGTCAGCATTCTTGTACACATCAGTCAGATGTGACGCTATTCGCATGGGCTCCCTCTTTTGGTCATCATTAGTAGGTGGGGAATCCACTGGGCGCAAACCTTATATAGCTTTAAAACACTAGAAAAAAACGGTGGAGGAATTAATGCTACATAAATGAGTGATCTCTACTGTACATCAGGCATCTTCCTCAACAGCTGCTTTTACTGCAGCAACATCACTTTCTGTCATTGTTGTTGTGGGACCGCCAGCTCAGGTCTCATCTTTGTTATTCATTCAACCAGATTTAAATAACTGGGCCCATATTCTGTGGCATATGATAGAGTGTTGTCCCCATAAACTTTTTCTAAATCAGATTTAATGTCGGGTGCAGAAAAACTGAGCAATGTGCGATCTTCACAATACGCTCTTTGCTTTTCATGAAAATTGTTCTCTTTGTCTTCCATTTTGAATTGCAGTGTACATAACCCAAGTATCTTCAAGTGAAAGTTTATTTTACTCTTTAAGTTTATCTCGAGTTCCTTGTGGATATACAAGTAGATGATAGTCTAACCTTTCTGTACATGTACAGCACTTGATAGGTGCTGAATAATGATAAGAAATCTGACTGATTAATACTTTATAAATAACTTGTATATTGTAGTAGATGTGGATGAGTGAATGTGGATTCCAGATCAGCAATTCAAGCCTTTACGAAACGCCCCTGTATTTTAATGAACCTGACACAGAGGGATATTGAAAACATTGTGGGGAAAAAGAGAAAATGCTTGTAACCAGCATTTTCTCCTATTCCCACATAATCAGCATCATGGTGACCCTCTTACCAATAGTAATTGAACTTTGTTGCTCAAAATGTTTCATCTCGTATAGTGTATCTAAGTTAGTTCATACAAAAAAGCTTTTCAAACAATATTTTCTGTTCCAGCTTACTGATTACCTCTTTCAGACAACCTATCTCTCCTTGTGGCAAACTAATATTGAAAACATTGTGGTTACAAAGATGCAATTGTAACAAACAATATCTCCCTCTCCCACAATATTTTCACTTGTCATGATATGTTGAATTTCGATTCATATTTGAGCCATGCTCTGTGAAAAGGGCATTTAATGTATCTGCAAACAGTATCAACCTTTTGGTCGATACTTTTTGCCATTTTCAAGTTTTCTGCATGCCTACAAGGACAAGTCTATCTCATTAAGTCCATTGTGAGATTAAATGGATTTTACTGATCCATAATTATGTGATGACGTGCTTGGTATAATGCATCACAGAGATGCATTAGACCCCCTTTTGCCAGACTTGTTCAAATTTAACAACTATGTTTTCCAAGTAATTGTTGCAAATTTGTTGCAGGAGGTGAGGAGCTCATGTTCACCCTAAACCTCAATGCAAAGGTTTAGTTGTTATTTTAGATAATGTAATCAAGATCAGACCATCTTTTACAGAACTTACATATCAAGATCAGACTGCACAGAACATAAGTCTGATACTGGATCTACCAAGCATGTTATTTTGCCAAATAATCTGACAAAAACACTTGAAATTGCAATGCTATGGTCTGTTCTGATCAAGAAATCTTTTTCATTTAAGCCATGCACTGTGAAAAGGCAGTTTAATGCATCTGCAAAAAGTAGCGACTTGGATCAGCCTGCACGATTTGCCCATGCTGACCTGGGTCAAAACTTTTAGCTATTGATCAATTTTCTGCATGTTAAAGGACCAGTCTCTCCCATGATTCAAGTGGTTGTTAGACAAATGGATTTTACGACTTGTTGACTTGCTTAGTATGAAGCTCCTTTTGCCAAAGCATGGTTCATTTATTTAGCACTTTAATGGTTAAAAAAGACATAAAAACAGAATGAAACACGAAAGTTTACACTGAAGCAAACTTTTATTTTGGTAAAGAATATTGCACATCCCCATTAATCGGCGGCAGTAATTCTAGTTTTATAAATGAAAATATTTTACTAGAGTGTTAACCTTTAACCAACCAATTTATCCCATGTTTTAACAACCCTTACACAAGACTTTATGAGAACATTGTTAGGATGGGAAATGCTGGTAACACCCATTTTTTCTGTTTCACCAACTGTTTTCAACCCTCTCAAAAAAAATCCTATCATTTGTGCCACATATTGTTTGTCATCTGTATATGCTTTCAATGTTGAAGTGTCTAACATCATGGTGTCCCACAAAAATATCATAAAGCTGTTAATTAGTAAAAGTTGACTACGCTCCATGATACAGATATTTTGATCCTGCTATAATGTACAGACTAATTGTGATATAAGACACAAGTAAATTCACTTCAAATATATCTTTTTCTAGCCAGGCAAGAAATAATACAACCCTTTTCAGCTCACCTGAGCACAAAGTGCTCTAAGTGAGCTTCGGGGATTGTGCTGTGTCTGTCATGCATCATCTGTTGTGCATCATCCAGGCATCAACAACAACCTTGTGTGCGCACTACAGGCCACATTTTCGATCATATACTCTTGAAAATTGGTCAGAATGTTGTCTTGATGAAATCTTGGGCAAGTTTTAAAATTGGGTCACAATGGGTCAAAGAGTAGGTCACTGCGCCAAATCTTAGAACTTTTGTGCACCCTGGAGGCCACAATTTCAGCCCAATACTTCATGAATCCTGGTCAGTCTGTCTTGATGAAATCTCAGACATGATTGAAATTGTGTCACGTCCAGTCAATAAGTAGGTCACTGGGCTAAATAATAGAAAACCCTTGTGTGCACTCTAGAAGCCACATTTTCGGCCCAATACTCAGGAAACTTTGTCAGAATGTTTAACTTGATATCTCTATTTCAAAAATAGGTCAAGTTGGTCAAAAAATATGTCACTTACATTCATGTGTTTTACATCATCACAACCAGGATCTTTTCAGCTTTATCAGTCCTAGATGACCTTACTTAGGTGGGTGCTTTTGTTATTAAAGAGTTCTAAGCAAACATTCATATTTGTGTTTAACACTTTCAGTACTAATGACAACCTAAGTAGGTTTTGCAGATGGTGTAGATCAAGATCAGACTACACAGAGCCTGCAGTCTCGTCTTTGATTTACACCATCCACTATCTGGTGCTAGACTAAGACTCAATTCATATATATATAGCAGTGGGAATCTTCTTTTAGACCTCAAAAAAAAAGTGGAATTTCTTGAGTTAGTAATGAAAGGGTTAATCAGATACAGTTATTTTCAAAATTTCTATTGGGACACTTTTATCATAATGGAAGAGCTGTAACTGTGGTCCCTCGACTTGTATGTAATTCAAACCTTCAGTACCTAAAATGGAAAACAAAAGTAGATGTATTTAGTAGGAGCCCCTCGGGTACAATACATGTATTTCTTATGCAGTAACTCATCACATACAGACAGTATCAAGGGCTAAATTTTCTACAAATTCAACATTAGATAACCTTTACCACTCAATCCAAAGTATTCATGACCCTAAGAAACAATACTTGAAAACACTGTGGGAAAAGGAGAAAATGCCAGTAGACAGCATTTTCTCTTTTTCCAACAATATTTTCTGCCCTTTCAAAGGCACATGCCATCGTTTTAGCTAGGTTCAGCTTGTCATCTGCAAATATGGAAGCGTCTAAAAGTTTTACAATTGAAAAAAAGTTAACTATTTGAGCCACATTAAATTCTTCCTCGACAGATGCTTCTAATTTGGCAAAGTGTAAAATTTGTTGTGCGGTAGTCATTAATATTCAATATTTGGATCTGCACAAAATGTGGCATCACTTTTCAATGATGTCAGACAAATTTGATCTCATTTGTTCATGAATAATCTGTTCGAAAAAGTTTTTCCCTTGATCTAAAAATAACCGCAGAATAAAGTTTCATGTTGCATGACAAGCTTACTGACCAGCTAGTTGCAGCAAGTGACACAGCTAGCTGCAAGATTTATAAATCATAAGTCCCCTAAAAATAATATTACAATGTCAAGGATATTTGGTCAAAATATATCAAAATCTTGGGCAGTGTAGATGCCTGATCTGTAATCAGGGTCCTTATTCTCTAACTATTCTTAAGAATATTCTTAGTCTTATCCTGAAGAATTTTCTAAATTTGAAAGTAATGCTGTTTCTGATTGGATTTGGTTTAGCCAATTTAGAATTGGGCTACGAATATTCTTGGGAATGGTTGTTGAATACAGGCCCGGGAAATGCAAATTCAATCCAGCACTGTTCACCTATCATGGTCCTAGGGCAAGGCACTACAAATCCCAAGCCTAGCACTGGTGATAACTAGGAATGAATGAGCTGTAGCCAGTGCCATCATATGATTAAAATACTGTTGATAGCAAAACCTCATTGAAAAAACTAGCTAACAGTAAACACATGTTACATACTTAAAGCAATGAGAAACTGGTCTCTAGTATCTTCGTTCCGTATTGTTGAGGCAAGGTATGCACAGGCTGGTTCTTTTCTGTCCATTCTGGAACTCAATACCTTCTTTATAGTAGACACTAAGTATGGAATAATCCTGGTATCATAGACTACATCTGAAATATTTATTTGTTCACAGAAAATATAGGATATTCAGTGATTTTAATAGTGCATATCTCTCAATAAAACTTAACAAATAAGGCATTTGAGTCTCTTAGAGACTGCTTTTCCCATATACAACACACCACATTTGAAAATAAAATAAAGAGGAAATTAAAGTTTGTAAATAGTGTAAGCCACTTTAGTCCTACCACTGCTCTATTTTGATATATTATTTCCTTTTTATTCTGACATATTCAGTGCTATTAATGTTGTGATACAAGAAGGTGTAGTGTCTTTCATATCCAGTATCTTTTATATCCAACCAAATGTCTACCTGACATTTATAACTTTACCACATGACAAAATTTTAGACTAGTACAAATTGAAAGCTTTTGCAGATGACAAAATAAATGTGACTCAAAAATTGAAATTTGTTTTGGAAAGGCTAGAAAACATTGTGGGAAAAGGAGAAAATGCTGGTTATCAGCATTTTCTCCTTTTCCCACAATGATTTTAAAAGGCTTCTTCCTCAGGGTCGTTAAAAGTTGGGATTGTGTGGTAAAGGGTTTAAGCATCTAGAATTCAAAAAAGTAGCAATCCACCAAAATGCATACCTGCAGCAAGCACCACATCTATATCAGACAGATAGTCCATAAGCTTTTCATCTAAATTTTCCCAGTCCAGCTGAGCTAATCTTACACCACATACATCCCTATATACATATGTATTAAAACACTCATGTCTCTCCCAGTGTTTTGGACACAGAGTTGGTAAATCCTCATAATTATCTGTCTGTTCCATCATTGGACTAGAAACTTCAGGTATACCGCATGATTCACCTTCTTCAGTACCTTTACAATGTTGTCTCGTATTGTCATTTAACTCATAATCTCCTGAAACAAATTTGCAAAAGACAGCTTTAAAAACATCCTTCTGAAATGTTGTAAATTAACATAAAGTAAGATTTACTTCACAAATACATGTGAAAATATTGTTGCAAGTGGAGAAATTGCTTTTTCCTCATTTCAGATTTTTCTGCAGACAAATTTTAATAGGTACATTAAGTGATCACCTTCAAAACAAAATTTTAGAAGTTGAACTCGAAAACATTCTTGTAAATATGCACAGTCAACTAAATTAAGACTCATAAAAGCAATTTCTCCTTTTGCAATGATATTTCTTACGGTAGTCTGTGGCAAGATAAAAAATGTCTTCACAGAAAGAAGCCTTTTGTAAACAATGTGGGAAAAGAAGAAAACGATGGTAACCAATATTTTCTCCTTTTCCCACAAAGTTTGCTATGCTTTCAAAGACAAATCCAATCATTTGAGCCACATTTTGTTGCTTTCAGTCTGTACGAATCTAAAATTTTGCCGTTTGGCAAACCATTAATTGATACCATAACAAATCTGGCTCACGACAATGTTAGATCTATATTACCTTCTCTTTGTTCCCTTTGTGAACTATCTACTGTAGTCGCAATTCTCCGTCCATCACTAAAAGTTCTACTGGGTGTCAAATTTCTCTGAATGTTGTTGGCTAAAAATTCAAGCACTTGTTTGTGGAGATCAGTAAATGTGTAAGATTTCACAGAACACTGTCTACATGTAACTATCCCTGTAAGTCCTATACCACTTCCAAGTTCCAAAATATTTCTGAAATATAAGGAAGCAGGTACAGTCTAACATGACATTGTATTTACCTATACCTGCATTAGGCAGACACCTGCATAACCTCTTAACAGGATTGTATGGCAAAGGGTAAAGTCACAACCTACTTCAAGTGAGCAACATTGTCAACATTGTAAGTCCAACACTTTAACCCTTAAGCTGCTATATAAATGAAAAGAAACTTTCAAGTTGATTGTAAAAACCCATTTTTTGCTATTTCATAGGTATTTTTGGAGGTAAAAACATCTCCATAATGGACAGTGTAGATCCAAGATCAGACTGCACATTCTGATCTTGATCTACACTGTCTGCAAAAGATCAGTGAGTCCCATTTAGCAGCTTAAGGGTTAAGTCTGTTTTAAGCAGCCATAATAATGATGTCTTTGATTGCTAGTCCTCTACAAAATCTTAAATTTGTCCTGGCTATGAGTCTACCTTTCATGTTTGTTTATACAAATGTGTCAAAATGAATTGGTGCAATTCTTTCTTTACATATCTTAAAAAAAAAAACTCTAAATAACAAATGCTTTGGGTCAGGAAAAGGAAAGTTTACAGACAGATATGAATTGGTCAATGATGAAATATTTTGATAGTTACCTGCCCCTAGTGTATGGGTTCCCCTTTTTAGAGTTCAAGTTTGAAGTAACTATCTTCAGTAATGACAGAGATCTCAAAAAAAGTCCAAGTTTTTGACAATGTCAAATTTTTCGCAAGACAACATAGGCTACAACCCAGGGCTATGACAATACCTTGACGTTTTCTTTGAAAACAGCTGAGCTTAAAAATCATATCAACTTTAATATGAAAGGATGTATTAAGAGAAAGATATGAAAACAAAAAGTCCTGGGTCCATATTCACCAACCATTCTTAAGAATATTATTTGTCTTATTGTCCAAGATTTTCCTAATTTGAAAGTAATACAACTTCTGACTGGCTAAACCAAATTCAAATTTGGAAAATCTTTGACAGTAAGACAAAGAATATTCTTAAGAATGGTTGGTGAATGTGGGTCCTGTACTTGTTATGGAAGAGATGACTGTGTTGAATAATCCATTCTG
The DNA here is from genome assembly GCA_945859785.2 of Tridacna gigas. Lineage (NCBI taxonomy): Eukaryota > Metazoa > Mollusca > Bivalvia > Cardiida > Cardiidae > Tridacna > Tridacna gigas. Next base: position 30,171,764 of record OX244030.2, read on the forward strand.
ACAAATGTTGGGCTGCCTGAAATAGACAATACAAACACATAGGTACACACATATCTCAATGACAACAATGTCTGCAACTGGTCGCCGTCACACTTTATAAGTTATGGCATACTTCAAATCCTTGAGTATTAGTATTAGTATTTTATTTAACAAATCATTCACCTCATCATAAGTAGAGTTAAGTTAGTCTTCAGTACTCTTTACCAAACGACAAACTTTTAGGCTTCTTCAAAATGAAAGTATCTGCAGACAACATATTAAATTGACTCAAATAATGAGATTTGTCTTTGAAAGGTTAGAAAACATTGTGGGAAAAGGAGAAAAATATTGGTTACCAGCATTTTCTCCTTTTTCCACAACATTTTTAAAAGGCCTTACTTCTGAGGGTCATTAAGCCTCGGGATTGTGTGGGAAAGGGCTTTCCATTCCAATAACAACTCTAACTCTGCACAACTAGAGTATCTCATCTGATGGACCAACACAGAATAATTTAGCGTAACTGATGATGAGGCTTTGAATTTTAAAGTAGAATTGAGTAATGCTCTGTGAAAAGTCATCTTAGTGCATCTGCAAAGAGTACTGACCCAACTTTTTGCTATTTGTAAATTGTCTGCATGTCAAAAGATCATACTACCTCATGATTCAGACAATCATCAGACAAAATAGATTTTATGGATTTATAATTATGTGAGGACTTGCTTGGAATAATGCATCACAGAGATGTGTTAAACCCTGTTTTGCAACTGCTTGACGCAATTAAATTTAGAGTGATTAATGAATATGCCCCAAACTTGTTTGACAGACTGAGTACAGTTTGTATCCATTTACCTGCCAGGTGCTAAGGCCAGTTGTACCAAACGACACCATATTTACAGACTCTTGAATTGTTACAAAGTTACCACTTGGCAAGTCCTGAAAATGAATAGATAAGGCAAATCAAAACATTTCTACCTGTAGAGAATCTTTTTTTTTCCCTCATTTTGCAGCAGGCTACTTTTAAAAGCATTTTGGTAAAAGAAGAAAAAAATAGCTCTCCATTTACTATAATGCACTTGAAATAAAGTTAGACATGTTGATTATACATACATGTATTTTACCAAAATAAGTTGAAAGTTGTCCTCTACAAGTAAAAAATAATAATTTTTACAGTGTAGATGACAGAAAATGAGAGTTTGCACTCAGTTTCATTTTTCATGTATACAATTTTTGTATCTACCTGCAATTACTGCAATTAACTCTCTAGCAGACAACAAAATTTAAGACTCCTCAAAATTGAAAACATTTGCAGATGACAAAATATCTTGGGCTCAAATGATGAGATTTGCCTCTACAAGAGTACAAATCATTGTGGGAAAATTTGAAAATGCTGATTACCTGCATTTTCTCCTTTACCACAATGTTTTCAGAAACCTTCATTTTCACAGCTGTTAAAGCACTGGATTGTTTGGTAAAGGGTTAAAGAAATGAAGAGACAAATGAAATGGTGATAAAGAGACACACATGTATTCAAAAAAGCACTGAGGACATAAGAACAGTAGTTTACTGACACAAGAGATATATTTGAGTCTGTGCAGGCTGACTTGGACCAAAACTTTTCGCTAGTGGTCAAATTCCTTTATGTCGAAGGACCAAACTACCCCATGATTCAGTGGGTTGTTAAAAAAGCGACTATTATAGATTATGTGATATTTTAATTGGTACAATGCATCACAGAGATCAATTAAACTCCCTTTTGTCAGAGCATGGCTAATTTACGACTGGAATTTATTATTTTGTAAATCTATGTCTGAAGAAAGAGTCACAATAATGGACTTGCAGATTGGAGATAAAAAATATATACAAAAAGATTATTAGCATCCACATCAACTATAGAGTCTTATTTAAAGACAGTTAAATGAAATTGTTTATTTTAGTCCCTACCCTTTCATTAGAACTTACAGCCAGTACTGGTATCTGACATATGAAATACCTTATGTGTAGGATATGAACGTCATACCCTTTTATGGATTTATAATTATGTGACAGCAGTCTGGTAGGCATTCGGCAATAGTTATCTAAATACATCTTGGTGGCGGCTCATTGGTTGTCCTTATCAGAATGACTCCCACTCTCAATTGAACTCTTACTTCAATTCCATGTTTAACAACCTTGAAGAAGAATCCTTCTGAAAACACCTTCTGGTAACCACCATTTTCTCTATCTCCCACAATACCTTCTACCCTTTTCCATCACTTGGGCCACACTCAATTTGCCATCTGCAAATGCTTTCAGTTCAGATGTCTAAAATTTTCCCATTTGGTATATGAGATAAGAAAGGTCATTTGCAACAAGCTAACTATACATAATTTTGTATAAGCCATGCTCTGGCAAGATGGGGTTTAATGCATCTCTAAGATGCATTATACCAAGCAAGTCATCATATAATTAAAGATCTATAAAATCTGTTGTGTCCACCAAGTGGCTAAATCCTGAGGTAGACTGGTCCTTGGACATGCAGAAAATTTACCAAAAGTAAAGTCTTGACACAAGTCAGCCTGTGCGGACTGCGCAGGGTGACCTGGGTCCATACTCATGGCAGATGAATTAACCCTTTACCACACAATCCAGACTTTTAACGACCCTCAGAAAGAAGCCTTTTGAAAGCCTAGTGGGAAAAAGAGAAAATGCTGGTAACCAGCATTTTCTCCTTTTCCCACAATGTTTTCTACCCTATCCAATACATGAATCACCATTTAAGCTACACTTAATTTGTAGTCTGCAAATGCTTTCAATCTGGACTAGTCTAAAATTTTGACGTGTGGTAAAAAAGAGTTAAACCCCCTTTTCAAAGAGCATGACTCATATACATTTACCTATAATAATCTTGAATACTCACAATAGTGTATGTTTTGTAACACAAGTTTTCCTCTCCAGCTTCGTCCTGTTCTTGTAATAATTCTGTGTAGACTTCATAAATTTCATCACATACATCAACATCATATTGTTCCAGCTGTAGAAAATATGATAATGTATCAGAAATTTACATGTTCATCAAGGTAATTTATGAAATTTTCAAGCATCTGTTAGAATGTTGACTCTCTACCAAACAACTAAATTTTGCACTCAACCAAATTGAAAGTATTTGCAGATGACAAAAGAAATGTACCTCAAATGATCATTGCTGTCCTTGACAGGGTAGAAAACATTGTGGGAAAAGGAAAAAATGATTGTTACCAGCATTTTCTCCTTTTCCAACACTGTTTTCAAAAGCCCTTTGTCTTCAGGGTTGTTCAAAGTCAGGATTGTGCGGTCAAGGGTTAAGGGGCAGGTTCTTCTAGTAAGCTTTGCTGGCTTGTGCATGCATCATTCAACATAGCTTTCTACTAGACAGCAGGATTTTAGGCTTTCCAAGTTGCAAGATTTTGCAGTAGAAAAGTTAATGTGGCTTAAATGATGGAAAGTGTCTGTGAAAAAGTAGAAAATATTGTGGAAAAAATGCTCCCTACCCAACATATTTTCAATAACTTTATTCACAATCTTTGCAAAACTAATATGCTGTAAGAGGATAATGGCCTTTTGCAAGACATGATGAGTTCAAAGATCCCAAGTTCTAATCAGTCTGAAGAAGACTTTGGGAAACATTACGTGACAGCGCAAACATGCTGGTCACCAAAATGTTTTCAAAAGCCTTTTTCCATAGGGTCTTTAAAACAAAAGATTATTTGGTACAGGATTAACAATGTTGCTGCAGACCACTTTTAAAAAAATATAGTATAACAGAAATGGCTAGTAACAAACATTTTCCTTAAAATAGATTATTGTTTACAAGAGAGCAAAATTATAGACTTGTACATATTGCAACCATTTGCAGTCATCGAATAAGCGTAAATGTTGCTAGAATGATCTACTTTGTCTCTCAAATGGGTAGAAAACATTGTGAGAAAAGGAGAAAATGCTGGTTTCCGGTATACCAGTAGTTTCCAGCTCATAAGTTTTATTTCTCAGCGTCATTAAAATACTAGTTTGTTTTGTAAAGGGTTAATTGATTTTCAACTGAACATGGGCTATCTTGACTGAAGAAGAAAAAATGTGACATACAACTTGAAGTAATTTCTTCAAAAATGCTTTTCTATAAGCAAGGGCAGGTGGATATTTTCTGCATATTTCACTCCCCAATGTTTTGCTTAAAAGTTGCAGCTGGGTCCCTACATCTAGGTTTTGACTTGATAAGCAGCTACTCTGTAAGACAGAAGAAACAGGAGGGCCATTGGCCTTAAAGTGCTCACCTGCATAAAGTCATCTAGGACTGATATTTAAAAGCTGAAGCAATCCTGACTGTAATGATGTAAAACACATGGGTGTTCGTGACCTACTTTTCAAACTACTTGACCTATTTTTGAACTTGTGAGAGATATCATCAAGACAAACATTCTGACAATATTTCATGAGTATCAAACGGATAATTTGGCCTCCAGATTGCACACAGAGATTTTCTAAGATTTGTCCCGGTGACCTACTTTTTGACCTAACATGACCCAATTTTGAACATGTCTGATGTATCATCAAGACAAACATTCTGACCAATTTTCATTAGAACTGGTCTGAAAATATGGGCTCTAGAGTGCTTACAATTTTTTTCTAAGATTTAGCCCGATGACCTACTTTTTGACCTGACATGATCCAATATTGAACTTGTGCTAGATTTCATCGAGACAAATATTCTGACCATGTTTCATGGGTATCAGGATGAAAATCTTGCCTCTCGGGTGTACATAAGGTTTTTGTAAAATTTGGCAGAGTGACCTACTTTTTGACCCAACATGACCCATTTCAAACATGTCAGAGATATCATCAAGATAATCAATTTGACTAAAATCCATGAGTTTCTGGCTGAAAATGTGGTCTCTAGAGTGCACACAAGGTTTTTCTAAGATTTGTCCCAGTGACTTACTTTTTTACCCAACATGACCCAGTTTCAAACTTGTCTGAGACATCATCAAGAAAAGTATTCTGACCAAGTTTCGTAAGTATTAGACTAAAAATGTGGCCTCTAGAGTGCACACACAGTTTTTCCAAAATTTGATCTGCTGACCTACTTTTTGACCCAGCATGACCCAATTTCACCCATGTCCAAGATTTTATCAAGACAAACATTCTGACCAAGTTTCATGAGTATTGGATTAAAAATGCAGCCTCTAGAGTGCACACAAGGTTTAGCTAAATTTTGACAGACGATGGACACAGCACAATCACAAAAGCTCACCTTGAGGACTTCATGCTACTTAAGGTGAGTTAAAAACAAAGGAAAAAAACTACATGCACATTAACATTCCTTAAAATTTGAAATAAAAAATCAGGTCATTCATGTATTGCTTCCAATTTTACTTTCTGGACAGGAAAAAAAAAAAGAAATAATCTACCTTCTTTTCCATTATGAGGTAGTGAAATTAGTGAGATGTCTTTGTAATATACATGTACCGGTACTTTACACCGCATTCCTGTCAACAAATGTATCAGAAAGAAATGTAACTCATAACTTTCACAGATTCTTGCAAGCAATGCCTATCTAGAGCTGAGCTAGAGCTCAGCAAGGCTACCATATTCCCAAGAATATGACTAAGTGGCCAGCTGGGATCTATCCAGAAACTAAAATTCTTTCATGCAATGTTTTGATGACATGGGCCATAAAGTTGTAATGTGCAATTATTACTGAAATGTACAAGTGATCAAAGCCTTTAAATAGAAACTACATTCTTATTATGATCAGTTACAAAACAATACATATTATTTACTAGTCCTTATCTTTTGATGTGCACAACACTTCCATCTTGAGGATCTCAGTGTGAAACAGGATGCCATATGCAAGAAATAGGTTGCACACTTACCAAAGATTTTGATTTAACCTTTCCCAAACGATAAATTTTAGACTGGTCAAAACTAAAAGAGATGGCAGACGACAATTTTAAATTTGATGAAAATGACAGAAAGTTCTCCAAAAGGGTAGAAAACACTATGGGAAAAGGAGAAATTGCTCGTTACAAGCAATTTCTCCTTTTCCCACAGTGTTTTCAAAAGACTTGTAATGCAGACACATGAAAACCAGGGCTTGTTTGGGAAAGGGTTAAGAAATTGTAATCCACTTATTATACTCTTCACAAACCGTAAGAGTCCCTAAAAGTTCAAAATGACCTTTATCAAATCATTAACAACACGTATATTATATAAGCATCTGTGGTAATCTGAAATCTTATCACTTACCAATTGTTACATTTTGTAAATTGCTGAATTTTTACTAGTTGTTCACAGATTCTTGCAAGCAATTTACCAAAGATTTGTGTTATTTGCGAGAAGTTGACAATGATTAAGGCATGCTACATTTCATTTACAAACCCTTTACACACAAATTATTCTGTGAATACCTGAAACAAGATTTTTGAAATGTCAAAAGTTTTTCCTCTCCTTTCAGTGATCAATAGGTTAATCAGAAAGTTGCAATGAGTTCTTTATGAATTCTAGCAATTTACTTATGGATGCTCCTGACTGACTACAAGTTTGCGATCCTTATGGACTCGTAAGGGAAATTTGTGAATGTGAAGGTCGTGTTAGATACTAAAGTCATGTTGTTAAAGATTAAACATTCTTTGAAACTTCGTATTGCTTTTTCTATGTATATTCAGACAGATTATAGAACTAGCAAACAAGCAGTAAGTGACTGAACCATATATTCTTGCCTTTCGATCCAATCACCTTTATAATAAAAACATTTTTCAACTTGTAACTATCTTTATAGATGTCTTATTTCAAAAAAAAGTTACAGTGTGTATGGTGTCCCATCCAGAAAATCATTATAATTTTTCTCTTTAAAATTTATCTAAACGATAATTTTTTTGTACTGGAGTTTAACAACATTTTAACAGCTTAGGTCATATCATAGCAGTCAGTGATGCACCCCTGTGTTTCCTGGCTTTCTCACACCAGTACTAACACCACTTTCTTTTCCAAGCCACTGAGTACTTTCTCACATGCATCGGTGATGAGAAGCGAAAAATCGTCAGAAAGATAGTTTGCCTATCCAACTCGCAACCACCTGGTCACGAGTCAGATATATGCTAACCACTGAGCTACTCGGGCAGGCTCCAAAAGATAAAAGTTAATTATAATACAGTGCTTTTTCATTATCATTTAAAGTGGTAGTTTTTCTTGAATTATCTGCCATCTCAAATACATTTCAATATACCTATGGCCTACATTATATCCACCATATCCCAATAATTTCTATCTTTGTCTCTTGTCAAGGCTGGGCAGTCAAAACTGAGGGCAGTTTTTAACTGGCGGTTTTTGCCCTGGTCAATACTCCAGAAGTGGTCAATAGTGGTCACAAGTGGTCGACTGAATTTTTTTTAGAGGTCATTCGGAGTCTTCATTGGTCAGATGAATTTTAAGAGGTCTAGCAATTAGATCATCTAGCTGCTCAGATTACAGTCTGTTGAAACAGCATAGCTAATATAAAACTGGACTTGAAGTTTTGGTCTCTTTGCTGGCTGATCATGAGATAGAGTTTCCAGCTCTGATACTATTTCTTCAAGAGGCTTCTTGGCAACAGTTTCTGGCTTTTTTAGTCCTTGGCATTTTTGTCTGTGTCTTCAGTCTCAAAACCTTAGCACTAACTTCAATGTTACGGTCTTTGCGCTTTGCACTGGTTTCGTTGTTATCTTCCAAAACTGTGTATAAGTTCCATACGATCCCTAGGTTTCATTTCTTGCACCCTAAGTAATTGCTTGATGAAATGATACTAGTATCTAGATTGCATATAAGTTAATATTTCACACTTTAGGAATAAAGCCTGGTTTCAAGTATAACACCCAAAATAGGGACACATGATTGGTCAGTTGGCCACACCCACTAGAGTAGAAAAAGGCAACACCTTTTAATGTGTTTTGTCCGTAATTTAAAGATGAAAACACTTAAATATACTTAAAAGACATTATCAAATGTATCCTCAACTATTGTTTGGTTAATCAGTTACAGCCTTCTACATGCATACCTCAATTTATCCTGTCACCTCCTATAAATCAGGTTGTATAACACGGGGTTATATAAACTTGTTGATATACGGTCACTTGACCACGTGACTAGGTTTATTATGTCAGTTGGTCCCCTGATCAAGGTTTATTAGGCTAGTTGGTCCTGTGACCAGCCGGAACTACTTTTTTAGGTGCTGATACACAAAATCAATATTTTACAGTAAAATCATCACTTTAAATTTGATGCCCATATTAAGTTTTCTTATTAATATAAAACAGAATTCTTCGCCACAACATTCTTCTGAGGTAAACTTCACGTTTATGACGTAGTCAATATCATTCATGACGTCACTATTGCAGCTCCATATCCAACGTGCTTTACACAGTTTGCTATAATTCTGGGTGTTGTTGTTTTTTCGTAGTGAGAAAGATGTTAATATGTGCATTAATTTTGAGTGAAATATTGTATCTAGTCGGATTTAGCATTGTAAATGAGAAACAGGATAAATAGAATAGTGGATTGGGTAAGTTGAAGAATAGATGGTTAGTGTCTTGGACTGGGAAAGTCTGTCAGGCTCGGCGCTGGAATTTCATGATATCAGTATCATAAAATATTGAATGAAAGGTACGTTCTTTATATCAGTGTTTGTTTTTTGTCTTGTTTTGTTCCTTTCCATTGCGTGACAGGATAAAAAGAATGGATGGTTGGTGTCTTGGGTGGTTTATCGGGCTTGGGTCCGGAATTTATCCGGTTCGCCTTCGGCTCACCAGATAAATTCCTCCGCCTTGCCCGATAAACTTAACCCATCCAAGACACCAACCATCTATTCTCTGTATATGTACATGTATATCTAAAGATTATTAATAACAGGTGTATTTCATATGTTTGCCTATGTGTGACAGTTTTTCTGCAATTTTATATGAAGATTATATGTTAGCTGCTTTTTGACGCTACTGTTACCTTTGAACTTTTATGATCCAAGACTTTGTTAAATAATCTATATTTTTAAAATCTAAGTGTGTTCGTGGTGGTGTGGGGGGGAGGGGGGGGAGAGAGAGAGAGAGATGTGGTACAATCTGGTAAAAATATCTTAAATATCTTTGGAACAAAAAAATAAAGTTATAAATCTCGATATTTTTACCTTATTCATATCCTGCATGTAGAACTATAAACAATTATCTAACCTATCAGGAATATATTTTTACCTTATTCATATCCTGCATGTAGAACTATAAACAATTATCTAACCTATCAGGAATGATGATAGGTAAAAATTGTTTGGTTGAAAAGAACAGCAGGTCCTGTATATAAGTTCAATTGGGACAGTCAACTGACCAGCCTGCATAGCTCAAGCTGTAGAGCATAGGACTTGTAAACATCAAGTCTTGGGTCACTTGAGGGTGTGGGATCAGGCCCTCCGGCTGGCAGTCTAAAAGTTATGATAGTCTTTTGGAAGAGACGTTAAACCAAGGTCCCATATGATGGTGGTATACAAAGAACCTGGTGTAAATTAGGATGGGCTTTGTCCTATATCTTGCACTATCAAAACTAACAGCCTTCGGGGGTGTCGCCCATATGGCAACCTGTTGCAAAAACACAAAAATCATCCTCAATTCAGTCAACCTTTTCAGTTGACCAGCAATAATGTGTTTGAATTATGATCAATAAAATAGGATCTCATTAATAAAAACTATGATGTTGATGATAATATATAATATACGTTCATGTGCAGGAGGAGAGTATTTAAGACCAATTTATAAAAAGGACCAGGGCATGTACACTAATGATTGAATCAACCCAATCAACCACTTAAATCCACCACCGATCAACCACTTGTGACCAGTACTCACTGACTCATACTGACTGGCTTTTTGCCAACTGTGTCTCTTGTACCTTGGTTGCAATAGATTTCAATTCATGGCAAAATATCTATCTGAAAATATTTACTTCATTCGATTTTCCTTTTACAATGTGGAAAACAGACAGACACACCCTAGGAAAGGATACATGTAAATTTGAAAGATGGACCTAGGACAGAAGACCCAACATCTTTTAATCCTTTACCAAACAATTCTGTATCATTAATACCTTGAGAATGTGGGCTTTAGTAAACATCTTGGGAAACGGGGAAAAAAAAGGTTACAAGCAATTTCTCCTTTATCCACAACGCTTTCAACCATTTTAGTTACAGGAATCAAATTTTGAGGTAAAATGAATTTATCGTCTGCAAATGCTTCCATATTGGTCTAGTCTAGAATTTGGTCCTTTGGTAGGGAGTTAAACTTAAAGTGAACAGTCCCGTGCTCAATATATCTAGCAATCTTTAATGGTCTTCCATCGCTTAAGAAATAGATCCCATTCTATATTGGGGATATTTCTTGGGGGCAACTCCTCACGCAGCCCTCGAAACTTATCTGTTATCCGAGTAAGCCTAGATTGAATACAGAAGAAAATATCTGGTTTTTCCAATAGCAAACCTGAAGTTTCATTCGTCGAATAGGAACCATCTCAAAAAATTGTACGATGACAGAGGATAATTCATTTTCTGAGCTACCTTGTAAGGAGGCTGCCATTTTAAATTATCAATATTATAAACCGCTCTCATCTGTTCATCAACTTTTAGTGAAAGCAGCTAAACAACCCTGAGAAATGTTATTTGATATGTAAAAAGCAAGCCGATTGGCTGCTATGCTCCTAAATAAGCGAATTCTGGCCAATTGCTTATCACAAGACAAAGGTAATGAGTTCATGCGGTTTGACGACTCGAAAGCATTGGTTCAACGTTCCAGGAATAAAGCAAGACGTTTTCAGGTATTACACCACACATCTGTTGCATTTGAAACCAAATCCCTCACCAAATACAATGTTTATATCTTCCTTGAGTGCTGACCTCGTCGCATTTTTCTGGCTGTAATCAGTCCTAATTGTTTATCCTACAAGTGCAAGTGACACTCGAACTTAAAGAGTCGAACTCGGTTCAAACGGAGTTATCAATGCTTTTTTTTTTCCAAATCTTTTTTACCTTTCCTTTGGTGTGTGGGAGGGGGGTGAAATTCCAGGAATTCCCAGCTACGAGGTTTCTAGCTTTTGTTGCTTACATTTTTTCATTTTCCCACCAAGTTATCCATCATCCCCATCCCCATACATGATCTGAACATTTGAATTGCAATTTCGTTGTCATTGTCAGAAGCTGGTGTACGGCACCGAATCAGGAAGAGATAGGGATACGATTGGTACCATAGCTGGAGACAACCTTAGTAAGACTGGCTCCGAGTATCTGATGATTTCCAACAAATTTAATGTCCGTACAATCTTCTGTATCAATATTTAGCCCTTTATATTGGGGGAAGTTTGCATTTGGGTAGATAATGTTAAAAGAACACGAAGGTCTTCCTTCGTGTGGGGCACCATGTGTAGAGGACACTTGAATTAGATTTAATCAGGGTCCCATTCACGCACACGTGCGTGATTCACGCTCTTAATTGAATAATCACGAACAACAGAATTAAATGACACATGCATGCACGCCCAGGTTTCAGGTCTCCCACTGTCGATCACCAATGGCGCCAGTTGGGACAAGTTAGAAAAAAATGTCTCAAACAGAAGCACTGGTGAATCTGCTGGCAACAAGTAATGTCTTTACATGATATTTAACCCTTTACCACACAATCCTGACTTTTAACAATCCTGAGCAAGAAGGCTTTTGAAAAAATTGTGGGAAAGGAGAAAATGCTGGTAACCAGCATTTTCTCCCTTAACCACAATGTTTTCTACTGAAAACCAAACAAGTTTCAATTTTTGAGTCACATTTTTTTTTGTCGCCTGTAAATGCCTTCAATTTTGACTAGTCTAAAATTTTGTCGTGTGGTAGAGTTAAAAGATCTAAACTCTGACCTATAGAATAGGTATCAAGTATGTAGGTCATAGTTTATCACCACTAATCAAGCTGTTATTTCATTAATTTAAAAGTATTAGTGGTATAAATCTGCTTTTCTTGTGTAAAATTACAGATACTGAAGTTACATGCTACCCTGATTGACAGATTTATGTCAAACCATGCGGATATACTACTCCAAATATTAACTGGCATGAAAAAGAAAAGATTGTTGCAAAAAACTCAAAAACACATGACACAACAAAAATCGGTTTGACATTGTCCGATCATAGGCATTTCAAACTGTCTACTCAGCTTTATTAATGACTTTAAACAGTGAATTTACATAAATCTCTCTCTAAAACAATAAGTGAAACTGAAAGCTAAGTTGTGTCTGAAATTGACAGTGGAATGGAAAATTCTGCTGGCCATCAGGTTGTTAGTAGTCCCTCTGAACCTGGTCCAGTAAGCAAGGAAACATTACAAGCAACTTCTCTTTAAATCAAGTACCCATATTGTTTTCAAGAGCAGATGACTGCAGAGTGAGACTTATCAAAACAAATTTTCAATACAACAGACCCTTACTTTCCTTCATAGAAGCTCTAAAATTGTCATTATTTATTAAGTGCACCCATAGACTTTCTCTTGCACTCCCAAACTTGTACTCCAGGTAGTGCATGCACTCCAAAAAAAGGATGTGATTGGGAACACTGTTAATGTCCATGTTTAAATTTGTATTTAAGGTTCGATAAAAAATGCCTGATAGAGGTAGAGAAGTTGAAAAGAAGAAGAGGAGTCCATCTTCAAGCTCTGGCAGCAGTAGCAGCAGGTAAAACACCTTTTGTTATACTTCCATTTTTAACCCATTACAGACACTGTTCTGTAATTGGCAATTGTCATTAGTGAGGTTACCATGTTTCCAAAAGCAGTTGTTATGGGAAATCACTCCTTCCATACAGCATAGCTTTTTCCCTAATAAAATTAATACTTAGCAACTTCATTATGAAGAATTCTCTTTAGCTCAGTAGTGAGTTTACTGGTCTTTCTTAAGCCTCAAAAACCGAGGATCTTTGTTGCACAGGTTTGAATCCCAGCTGGAGCACTTTGTATTTCAGCTATGCTTTGTTGCAAACTTTCATGTTTGTAAGAAAGTATACATACACTTACTTTTTCTGACATAATCTGAGGAGTAATTTTGGCTCTGGCTTCTAGTTCTATGCTATTTCACAGACAAAACATCACTTCTCTTTGAATGTTAAAAGTATAAAATTTATACATCATAGCTTTGACATATTAATTACTTCATACAGATGATATTTTTTGTAGTGCGGCAGACCACATTTGAAAACATTGTTGCAAGAGAGGAGAAATTATGGGAAACAAGCAATATCTCTTTTAAAATTTTCCCAGAATGTTTTCATGTATCATGTAAACTTAATCAATTTTAAATATCTGTATTTTACAAGGGAGTTTTTATGTTCATCAAATCATACACTGTAACAGATACATTGTCCTGTGTTTTCTATTGATTTACTTCAAAGACAATTTGATAAAGTCATTAAAAGAAAATTTATTTATCAGCTTTATAAGTGATAAATGTTGTTCCATTTTCCTATTTTGTTTTTGTTGATGCACTTTGCATATTCTCTTGTTTTTCTGATATATGGGAGTCTTGAAAGGATCTAAAGCCTCAATATTACAGTATATAAGAGGTGGAGAGAGAAAGTGATTGATACAGAACTTCCATGGAAACTGTTGTGATGCTAAACCTTGGTACATGTATATAAATCAGTCTTAAGGTTCAAACCAGGTTACTTTTGTGTACAATATAGGACAAGATAGGATAGGATGGAAGGTGCAGTCTGATCTTTGATTAACATGTACTACACATCTTTTTTAACCCTTTACCACATAATCCTCCCCAAATAAAAATGATTTTTAAAACATTGTGGGAAAAGGAAAATATGCTGGTAACTAGCATTTCCCCTTTTCCCACAATGTTTTCTATCCTACGATAGACAAATTTCATGTTTTGAGTCGCATCTAAGTTGTCGTCTGCATTTGCCTTCAGTTTGGACAAGGCTGTTTTTTTTTTTTTGTAAAGAGTTAAGTAATGGCTGAAAGCCTAAATCCAATACAGTACTTTGCTTATTCTAGGAACCTAATTGTAGCCTGCCCGGCTAGCTCAGTGGTTAGCGTAATTGACTTGTGACCTTGTGGTTGTGAGTTCGATACCCGGTTGAGGCAAACTTTATTTCTGGCGATTTTTTGCCTCTCACCTCTGATGCATGTGTGAAAAGTTGTCAGTGACTTAGAAAGAAAGCTGTGTCAGTACTGGTGTGAGAAAGCCAGAAAACACATGCGTAGGTGCAGTGACCGCTGTGATATGACCTAAGCTGTTAAAACAGCGTTAAACTCCAATTCAATCAATCAGTCAATGAACCTAATTGTTATTCTGTATTTTGCTGATATTGTAACCTCAAATGATTACTTGAAGACTAATTGACAGTAGTAGATCAAATTGTAAAAATAAAACTTCTATAAAGGGGAAACAAGCTTTTTAGAAAATGAAAATCTGCAAGTTCTGAGCAATTTTCCTGTAAAACATTATCCCTTTACCTCACAACAAAAATTTATACCTGTCCAAATTCAAAGCATTTGCAGATGACAATTTCAGTGGGGCTCAAATGATGTGATTTTTGTTTGATAGATTAGAAAACATTGTGGGAAAAGGAGAAAATGCTGGTTACCAGCATTATTGCCTTTTCCCTCAGTGTTTTCTAAAGGCTTCTCCTCAGGGTTGTTAAAAGTTGGGATTGTGTGGTAAAGTGTTAAAATGTTTTTTTAATGGCTCTCTCCAAGTAAATGTATGTAAAATTGAAAAAATTTTGGAAAAAGGAGAAAATGCTGGTTATCTCCTTTTCCCACAGTGTTGTCTACCCTTTCAGGGCACATATCATCGTTTAAACCACATTAATTATGTATATTGTCTGAAAATCCCCTCAATTCGTTTGGTAAAGAGTTTGCTTCTGATTGCAGAAGCACAACAGTTTACATCTTTGCAAAAGTCTGCTTTTGAATAAAAAAGGGGAAAAAATAGGGGGAGGGGGGGGGGAGGTAAAAATAGCTTATTACAAACATTTGTTCCTTTTATTTTTGTAACTTACTTTTCTGCAAAGGTTGCTATATGTGTTTGTCTTTTATTAATGTGAAATAGGCCCATTTACGGTACTATGTGATAATTTGTCATACAATGCTGTATCATTTCAAGTTGAGCCTTGCTCTGGGAAAAGGGGATTTAATACATCTCTGTGATACATTATACCATGTTAGTAGTCACATAACTGCAGATAAAAGAGAGAGAGAGAGAGAGACACACACACACACACATATATATATATATTTATATATATATCAACAACCAACTAAACCATGATGTAGAATGGTCCTTTGGCATGCAGAAAGTTCACCAGTAGCATAAAGTTTCGACCCATGTGGGCCTGCACATTGGTCGATACTTTTTGCAGATGCATTAAGCCCTTTTCTTCACACAGCATAGCACAATTAGTTTTGTAATCGTATTCCTTTAAGGTCAAGATCTTCATCATCAGGAAGCAGTTCATCCGGAAGTTCAAGTTCATCGAGATCATCTAGTTCAAGTTCTAGTGGTTCATCCAGCAGTGGTAGTCGAGGACGCAGTCAAGAAAAGAACAGGGCAAGGAAAAAGTCTGGGGGAGAGTAAGAAATTTTGCCTACACTATGATATGTCCTCTACTCATTAACCCTATACCAAACAATCCATTGTTTTAACAATCCTAAAGAAATGGCGTTGGAAAACTTTGTTAAAAAAGCTGGTAACCAATGTTTTAAACTTTTCCCTCAATGTTTCCTATCCTTTCAAGGACAAATATCGTCATTTTTAGCTGTATTTGATTTGTCAATCATTATTACCTTCAGTATGGACTTTAGAGGGGTGGTTGATTTAGTCTAATAAAGAGGTAACTTATACCGATAAATTTTTTGGTCCTTCATTAGACCACATTTTATACCATACTGGCCAAAATATGGATAATCAGCATGAAGTTAAGGTTGGTAAATAGATACTGTGAATGAGATACAAAAAAAAAAAAAATCACTTATCCCTATGAACTATGCTCTTGCAAAAGGAGGGTAAATGCATCTGCATGATGCATGATACCAAGCAAGTTGTCACATAATTATGGATCCATGACAACCATTTTGTAGACAAGCCAACTGAATCAGTAGCTACACTGGTCCTTTGACATGCAGAAAATTGACTAATAGCAAAAAGTTTTGAGACTCGGGTCAGCCTGCCTAGTTGCGCAGGCTGACCGGTCACCTGGGCCAACACTTTCTGCAGATGCATCGAAGCCCCTTTTTCACAGGAAATGGATAGTAAGTTTGGAAAGTGGTTTGTTGCAAACTTGTTTGAAGAGGTAATGAGTTATTTTGAACAGTAGACTCTTTAGATACATCGCTTAATTTGAAGACTTTGCTTGAGCCGATAAATTTTGATAGATTTACAGCAGGATTTCAGGTTTCATAGGAGAACAAGTAGAAATGCTAATGCATGACATGTATATGTGCATGTATATGACAGAGGGGGTTCTTTTTATCCTTTTATAAAAAGGAAGTTTTAATATTCACACATACATGCATTTTGAAGGTTATATTTTTTTCTGTTACAGATCACCAAAACGTAAAAAGAGAAGTCCAACACCAAAGCCGACAAAGATTCATATTGGCAGGCTCACAAGGAATGTCAACAAAGATCACATACAGGAAATATTTTCAGTGTATGGAACAATAAAACATTTAGAAATGCCTCCAGATAGGGCCCATTCCAATTTTTCTAAAGGATTTGCATATGTGGATTATGAGAAAGCAGAAGAAGCAGAAAAGGCAGTTAAATATATGGATGGAGGTAAGTTTTCTTTCTAAATGTTATTGACAGTAAATTGTTGATCCCGTTATTTATATTACTTTATGCAAAGAATGCTTGTTTCCCCTCTTTCTCTCATGAAAATTAAATTGATACTTTCAGCATGGCGCATGAAAAACCAGATATTGCAGCATAAGTGCTGTGTTTGATCAGAACAGCTCACAAAGTACCAAACAGCCTAGGTTTGAGACTTTACTGAATGTTTCGTGCAGTTTAATGAAACTTTAATCTTGATCTACTCGACCTACAAAAGCAGATGTTACCCTCTGAGATCCTAAGTTGGAAGAAAATAATTTTTATTTATTAAATATTGTTCACGGTCTTCTCTTGGTGCATTTTTGTTTTTCGTTTTTCATCACTTTCTCTTGATGCTTTGTCAAATTACCATATATGACCCTGTAGCGAACATTTCCATCTTTTAACAACTCAGAGGAGGATTGAGCCTCATAATTATATTTTGTCATTTACAAATGCTTTATAGTTTGATAAATCTTTAATTTCGTCATTCGGTAAATATTTAACTCAGACAGTGCTTATTAGAAACAATTTCTACTTTTATCAGGAAGTTTTCAGTGTTTGCTACAAATGAGCACAAAGTGGTTTGAAGGAGGTATTGATCAAATTCAGCCAAATTTCAGTTCATTTTTCTGTTTCTCATCATTTGAACAGGACAAATCGATGGCCAAGAAATCACAGCACAGACAGTATTGCCACCTCGACCTGTCAACAGACCACCCAGGCGTAGTCCTCCACCCCCAAGACGAGGAGGCCCACCAGGACGCTGGAGACCCTCCCCTCCTCGATACAGAGATGCACGAAGGTATACTATAATACAGATTATGTCTTGTTGTGGGGCTGGGGGGAGTAGTAAAATATTTTTTGCAAACCTTTGATTCAGTGCAACATTTTCCTTGCATTTAAAAATTTGTTTAGTATGTAATTTTAAATGATGCTGTTCTCATTTACCTTTTTTTTTTTTAGCTTACCTGAGCATGAAGTGCTAAGGTGAGGTATTGTGATGGGTCATTGTCCGGCATCCATCTGTCCGTCCGTCTGTCTGTCCGTCTGTCCACAGTTCCTTTAAACATCTTCTCCTCCTAAACCGCTGGGCCAATCTTAATGAAACTTGGCAGGGATGTTCCTTTGGTGAAGCTGTACCAAAGTTGTTCAAGAGATGGGTTCATACGTTGCCCCTGAGGTCAAATCTGGCCCTGCTCCGGGGGGGTCACAGGTTCTAACATAGGAACAAAGAAGGAAAACTTTAAAATTCTTCTTCTCTAAAACTGGAAGGTGTAGAGCTTTGATATTTGGTATGTAGCATCTCCTAGTAGACCTCTACCAAATTTGTTCAAATGATGCCGCTGGGGTCAAAACTGGCTCTGCCCCGGGGGTCAAAAGGAACAAAGAAGGAAAATTTTTAAAATTCTTCTTTTCTAAACCTGGAAGGCATAGAGCTTTGTTATTTGGTATGTAGTGAACCTGTTCTAAGTTTGTTAGCCCACCTGAGCACAACGTGTTCAGTCAGTTCGAAATTGGGTCACCTGGGGTCATAAACTAGGTCACTAGGTCAAATTAAAGTAATACCCTGTGGGCACTCTAGAGGCCACATTTATTGCTCAAATGACCTGAAATTTTGTCAGAATGTTTGTCTTGATAAAATCTCACATGAGTTCGAATTTGGGTCATTTGGGGTCTTAAATTAGGTCACTAGGTCAAATTAAAGAAATACCTTGTGTGCACTCTAGAGGCCACATTTATTGTTCAATTGATTTGAAAATTGGTTAAAATGTTTGTCTTGATGAAATCTAGGATGAGTTCAAAATTGGGTCACCTGGGGTTTTAATCTAGGTCACTAGGTCAAATTAAAGAAATACTTTGAGGGCACTCTAGGGGCTACATTTCTTGCTTAATTGACTTGAAAATTGGTCAGAATATTTGTCTTCATAACATCTCAGATGAGTCTGAATTTGGGTCAACTGGGATCATAAACTAGGTCACTAGGTCAAATTAAAGAAATACCTTTTGGGCACTCTAGAGGCCATATTTTTTGCTCAATTGACTTGAAGATTGTTCAGAATGCTTGTCTTCATAGAATCTCCTGAAAAAATTTAGGATGATTTTAAAATTGGGTCACCTGGGTCATAATTGAGGTCACTAGGTCAAATTAAAGAAATACCTTGTGGTCACTCTTGAGGCCACATGTCTTGCTCAGTTGACTTGAAAATTGGTCAGAATGTTTGTCTTGATAAAATATTGGATGAGTTTGAAATTGGGCCTAACATCATATTTATTTGGCATGTAGTACTTTCAATTATGACCCTGGAGTGAAATTTCGCCTATTGACTCAGGTGAGCGATCCAGGGCCATCATGGCCCTCTTGTTTTATCATTATAATTACCATCTTTGACTCTGCATTAACATCTCAAGTTTCTTGACAAAGAAATCTCATGCTCTCTTGTGCTGTCTTTTTCTATATTTGAGCCATGCTCTGGCAAAATGGGGCTTAATGAATCTCCATGATCCATGATGCGAATCAAGCCATCACATAATTATGGATTCATAATAGCCACTTTTTTAACAACCGACTTAATCATAAGGTAGACTTGTCCTTGGGCATACAGAAAATTGACCAATAGCGAAAAGTTTCAGCCCAGGTCAGTCCACACAGGCTGACCTGGGTTGATACTTTTTGCAGATGCATGGATCATTTGTAGTCTGTGTGTGTTTATTCCTCAGAAATATGTCCATGCATGTAAGGTCTGTCAAATATTTCATGCAATCCAAAGCATTGTGTGTGGATACTGCGATGTTCCCTCTTTCACAAGTCTCTGTATATCTCCATCTTTTTTTTTTTTTTTTTTTTAACATCAGGTCACCACCACGACGCAGATCTCCACCACGCAGGCG
This sequence comes from Tridacna gigas, assembly GCA_945859785.2. NCBI lineage: Eukaryota > Metazoa > Mollusca > Bivalvia > Cardiida > Cardiidae > Tridacna > Tridacna gigas. Next base: position 30,191,512 of record OX244030.2, read on the forward strand.
GTCCCGCAGCAGATCTCCTGTTCGTCGACGTAGATACAGCAGATCTAGTTCCAGTTCTTCAAGATAGTCATTACAGTGTGGATCAGTTTTCATCAAAGTTTTTATTCATCTTTTTGTCACTCATAGTGTGAAATGTTTTTCTGTTTCTCTACAGTAAAAACATTTCATCAAGTTGCAAATTCCCAGTGACTTACATGTATTTTTCAGTGTACAAGAAAATTAATTATGCTGCCTCTGATCATTCGAAAACTATTCTGGTAGAAAGCCAGGTTACTGGAGCCATTTACATTAATATGTTATTAGTGTTTGTTGACTGACATCAAGGCTGTAGCTCTCTAAAACGTAGTGATGTTTTATTTCCCACAAGTTTGGAGACGTTCCCCATTGACGTCAATGAAAAAAATGTTTTTCAAAAATATTTATCACTTTTTAAACAGCTGTATTTATGTAATATTGTAGTGCATTGAGTTGGAAAATATATATTTCAATGTAAAAATATTTTGCATTATTCTCATATTAGTTTCATAACTATAGCTTCAGTTTTTAATCCACAATAAATTGAGAAGTTAAGTTGGAAAAGCATGTATATGTAAGTCAGTGGGGATTCGGACTTTGATGAAATATTTATGGCCACTAACTGTACAATACTGGTTTTAAATTGCAAGATGACAGAGAAAAAAAATGATTCAAGTGATCCAGCATATATTATAACAGAGACTGGACTTGGAATAGAATATTGTGATTCATTTCAAAGATTTGTTTATAACACATTATTACTTTGCAAACTACATGGTTTATTTTTTTTGCTGTTGTCTGTCTCGCAGCAGATCATTTTTGTAAATATTGTAGCAAAAAGAGAAATAATGTTGATTTTTTTATGAGCAATTTCTCATTGGCATACCCATTATTTCACAAGTATTCATGTAGTAGACCATATTTTTGAAAAAGACGACAAAATGTTAGGTTTGTCCATGTTTAAAGTATTGCAGACAACACGTTCAATGTACGGAAGTTCAAATGATGGAACTTTTCTTTGAAAAAGGAGAAAACATTTCAGGAAAAGAAGAAAATGCTGATCACCAGCATTTTCTCCATTTCCCACAATGTTTTCAAGAGCCTTTTTCACGGGGATTTTAAAGATTAAGTTGTTTGGTAAAGGGTTATTAATTTTATATGCTGCTTATTCCCAATTTACAAGGATATTTGCTGCAGATTTGCTTCAGGAGGTAATGAGTTCATACAGTGAAAATTTAAGTAGCGGAACAAACTTTAAAATGTGTCGTAACTTTAACTAATTTTAGCTTAAATGGTTGAATTAAATTTTGGAAAAGATGAGGACTCGCTTGTTTCATTGCCTTAGGTAAGAGGGCCATTGTTGTGTTCGTAGAGTAGAGCGGTTTTTCCATTTATGTTTCCGATATTAAAATTGTGTTTATCTGAGCCCTGCAAAGTGTGCCCCATCTGCCTCCACATACTTTTTCGAACGATCTACCCACTTTCAGAATGCCATTTGATACTCTTCTTTAGCCTAATAGGTGTGTGTTTTAAGACAGTGGTAGACCAAACTTCAATACCGCTACGGGGTTCGAACCGGCGTCCCTTAGCCGCAAGAACAACTAAAACTCACAAGGTGTATGGAGGATGCTTAAAAACATCAAGTCTAGTTTCTTTCAAAAATTCGTATACCGTGGCGGACTTGTGTGCCGCGGACGCTAGTGCGCGGTCTGCCTAGACCTTCCGAACCCCAAGGCGTTCGCGTAATATCTTAAAAATACTTGAAGAATGAATGCCTGTTATATCAGCTATCTCTTGCACTGTATTAACATCGTGCATCTTCATTAATTAATGATTTCACGACGGCAATTTCTTGTTTTCCGTCACGACGGAGTGAGGTCGCGATTGGGGTCATTTTCAATTGACACTCTTATCATTTTTAGCTCCACTGGCCGAAGGCCAGCGGGCTTATGTCATGGCCCGGTGTCCGTCGTGCGTCCGTCCGTGCGTTAACTTTTATTTCAAACATCTTCTTCTCTGAAACTACCCATCCGATTTTCACGAAACTTCACAGAAATGATCCTGACATGGTCCTCTTCAGAATTTCTTGAAAGAATTTGATTCCTTCAAAAACTCTGGTTGCCATGGCAACAAAACTGAAAAATATTGGAAATCTTTAAAAATCTTCTTGTCTGAAACCATAAGGCATAGGGCTACCAAATTTGGCATGTAGCTTTATGTAGTAGACCTCTATCAAGTTTCTTCAAATTATAGCCCTGGGGTCAAAATTGGCTCTGCCCCAGGGGTCACAAGTTTTACATAGGCTTATATAGAGAAAACTTTAAAAATCTTCTTGTCTGAAACCATAAGGCATAGGGCTACCAAATTTGGCATGTAGCTTTATGTAGTAGACCTCTATCATGTTTCTTGAAATTATAGCCCTGGGGTCAAAATTGGCTCTTCCCCAGGGGTCACAAGTTTTACATAGGCTTATATAGAGAAAACTTTAAAAATCTTCTTGTCTGAAACCATAAGGCATAGGGCTACCAAATTTGGCATGTAGCTTTATGTAGTAGACCTCTATCATGTTTCTTGAAATTATAGCCCTGGGGTCAAAATTGGCTCTTCCCCAGGGGTCACAAGTTTTATACATAGGCTTATATAGAGAAAACTTTAAATATCTTCTTGTCTGAAACCATAAGGCCTAGAGCTACCAAATTTGGCATTTAGTTTGATCTAGTTGGAGTCTACCAAAAGTGTCCAAAGTATAGTCCTGGGGTCAATTTGGCCTCATACTTGGAGGGGGGGGGGTTCACAAGATTTACATAGGCTTACATAGGGAAAACTTTTAAATCTTGGTGTACATAGCCATAAGGCTTAGGCTACCAAATTTTGCATATAATTATAGCATTATTTAGTGGACGGTTACAAAGAGGGCCCAAGTTACAGCTCTAGGATCAAGTTTGGCCCTGCACCAGGGATCACAAGTTTTACATGGGTTTATGGAGTGAAAAGTTCAGAAACCATCTTGTTACCAGCCATAAGGCCAAGAACTCCCACATTTGGCATGTTATTCTTCTAATACAATATTCCCCATTTAGTCAGACTGTAGCCATGAGGTCAAAGTTTTATAAGGCCTTATATAGTGAAGACTTTTCTTCGTGGTTTATATTTATAAGCCAGTGGAGCGATACAGGGCCATCATGGCCCTCTTGTTTTTTTTTTTTTTTTTTTTTTTTTTCTTTTATTATGTCACTTAAACCCTATCAAATCAAATACAAGGGAAAGAAAGAGTTAGTTTGAACCCTTTGGCTGCAAACCGCGATTTAGTGACCATTTGCGAACATTGTAGACAAGATCAGACTGCACAGAACGTGCATTTTGATCTTGGATGCCCGACTAGGAGATATTTTTCTCCAAAAAAATAACTGAAACAGCAGCAACAAGGCTTTTTACTATCGGCTTGAAAGTTTCATTTCACTTATGTAGTAAGATAAGGCTTAACACTTTGAACAGCCCTTCAATAGATAATATATTTAGGTCAACAGTATTGTTTGACATTATCATGTCAGGAGACAACCTAGCTGCCGTCTTGCATGGACCTTTCGATGTGAGGTTCGAACATATTCCGGTGCCTACTCCCTCTGATAACGGTTGGTACTTTTTGTTCGCAATACAGATTATTTGAAATTACGCTTCCATGCAATTTCATGTGTCCAGTATGGATGCAAATATATTGCTCGAAGGGGGGGGGGGGGGTTTCAATATGTACGGACGTCGGAGCTATTTCGACGTATGTGGGAGACGAGGGGGGATGGGTTGAGCTTCTCGAAACCTCATATATCTTCCGCTAGGTGGCATTTTTCAAATACATACCCCATCTGGTATGTACAGAAGCGGACTACTTTTGAAGCAAGCAAGGCAATTTAAACATATTTTATTATACAGCTGTACAATATTCATGTACATAAACAATGCAATACAATCGGTTAACAAATGTAATCCTGCAGAACTGGATTGGAACGAAAGCAAAGCTTATAGAGTTCCTCTTTAAATGTGAAACACTCACGGTGGCCCAGGAAGAGCGAAGTTAGCATGGAAAGAAGCACATGCAGCACTGATGCAATTCAAATAAGGTAGGTGCGGCGTAAAAAAGAACACGCGCAAAAATTCTGTCAATTTTTGGACCCCTTTTTCATTCTTCATTGTATTTGATACACTGCTTCTTCCGTTCAACCTTAAGGGGTCCTGCGTGGCTTAGTGTAGGCAGGACTCGTAATATAGAGATCACTGATCGTTTCGTGGACCTGTCATTGGGAAAGACACATCAGAGCCCTAGTCAACCACTGGTGAAACCAAGGACATACATAAATAAGCGAGCTGTCCCCGTGATATGACTGAATTTTGAAAGCGGTGTTAAACACCATACAGTCAACCGTTAAACGTTACACTGTCCGGCAAGAGGAACTTGGAAAGATTGTTCCTCCCACTGTGTGTTATGTCTTTGCGCCAATAGTGTATAACTTATCCAACAATACGCAATACGGATTTATTTCGCAGAGATGGGCAATGATCAGTCTTCATTTTTATGCAGTCTGACCCACTCGTCACAACTCGGCCGATTCCGTACCTACATCTAACCTCGTCTGTATAAGGGAGGCTTTCATTTTGAACTACCAATCACATGATCTTAAACATGGCGGCGCCCCTGTAGATCGCTTAGCAACGACATGAACAACCACGGTGAAGTTATTCACTTCTATCGATCTGTCGATGAAAGCTCCCAACGGAATTGATAAACCACGCTAAAAATTTAATGTACAAACTGTTTGCCGACTGAAATACTCTTAGAAAGATAACGATAGAAAATTTACTCATGCGTTCTTTCTAAAGAGGAGCCTTACAATTTCAATAACGGTAAAGCGGTGTGCTTCCGGAGATGTGCGAAATGTACCGTGTAGGTGCATATCAAACTACGTGATACAGCCGAGGGATTTGATCACCGGATCACCCGAGGTATGCCGAATGCAGTCTGACCTTGATCACACACAGCGTTTCGTTCAGTGGCACCCGTAATATAATATTCAGAAACGTAATAAATCAAATAAAAACTTTTAGCCATAGATTATACATGTAGTTAATAATACGAATTCGACAGGGTGTGGAATTTAGATGAATTTCGGATGACTGTCTAATTTTTTTTTTTACGTGTCATAATCTACTCAATATTTTCAAGCAATAGGTCTACCAAACAGACATTAGATCTCCTTATCTCTTGTTGTGATGTTTTTCAACATGTTTTACATTTTTGTACTTTCTTACTGATTCTTATAGAAAAATGTCTGTAAAGAGAAGCGTGAAATAATCGTATATATGGCCTTGCCGGGCTGCAAAATAACTCTAGCCGCATATTTTCCTGCAAGCCAGCGCATTGAAATGTTTGTAAACTGGTACCCCTTGTATCTCCCGTAGAAGGCATTCGGCATACTTCGGGTGATCCGGTGATCAAATTAGATGTAGGTACGGAATCGGCCGAGTTGTGACGAGTGCCGTAGCAGGCTGCCAGTTTAAAATGTTTGTAAGCACTGGGACCCGCTGTAATCACAGCGCATGAACAAGCCGGAAAGCTGTGATACTCTCTACAAAGGAGAACGTCATAAATTACAAAGGCGAATTCCACTCAAAATTTGACGTCAAAATCGAGCAGTATCTCGTTTTCTCGTCAATCACTCTATCTGAATATTGCACCATCCCATTTACATACCATTCGCCCTATTTGCAGAATTGGAATGAATATACGGTAGTATCGTAAACTGCTCGAAATTCGCCCGAGCTCGAAACTGTCTCATGATAAAAAACACAGAGCGAAAAACGATACGAAATCCGCTCTCAGTATCATCAAAGTGTAAGCATTCCCGACTCAGAAAGACTGTAGAAGTTCTGAATTGACGCTAACTGCGTAGAGGCCGGATGGGAAAATCCTGGAGTAAATTGCACGAAATATTATCAGAATGACTGGTGCCAGTGTTTATGGTAATTAAAGTGGTGATTATGGTCCTTAACCTCGCAAAAGGCGCGGTTAAGAATTCAGAAGATTCATTATCGGAAGGTGTGGATAAAGATAAGCTGCAACTGCAGTCTTACCTTAACCTGAAACTATCTGATATATGTGAAGGGCATTTTTCCCATCAGTACCCGATTGTATAAATGGTGGTTAAACTAACACAGGGTTAAATTCTAACTTTGGGTTAACTTGTAACCAGTTTGGTTAACTAACCAAACTGGTTAAACACTTGTATAAAAGAGATAACCAAATCAGTTACTTAACCAGAATGGCGTTCAAAGCTAGATCGGATAAATATGGTCGAGGACTGTATACAGTTGCTTAACTGTTTTGATCAGTGTAATTTTGTGTAGATCTACATAATTAAAACTGAAATCAACTAAATCTTTTGAAATGTAGCTCAGACTGCATGACATATCTTGATCTTTACTGCCCACTTAAGCACATTAGGTTACACTATGCTTGCCAAGAGTCGTCATATCCTTGGCGCTTAGATATATGGGGAACATTCATCAATAATGCTACAACAAAAGCCCTAATTCAGAAATACAAATAATTGAACTGTTGCCATTTATAGGATATGGTGCCTTTCAAACTGTTCCAAGATGACCATAATTTTAGTCTTGCAACAAAAGATACTAATAGTGAAGGTGAGCCTTGGCTCAGAGAGATAAATTTTGAATTTTCTGAAATCAATTTTTCGATCAAATAATTAAAACATTGTGTGAAAAGGACAAAATGCTTACAAGCATTTTCTCCTTTTTCCACAGTGAGTTAAAGTGAATCTACATTTTTCTTTTTTGGAATAAAAAAACTCAAGAGGTCATTGAGTAAAGGGTCAAGGCCTTGAACTTGCTGATACATAAAAGCCCTGCTAGTCACTTAAGACTCCTTCAAAAATGCTTTGCAGAGTCCAAGTCAAGTCATGGCAAAACCCATGAATGGCACAAGTAGGTGAGCTGCCACCTGGATTTAACAAAATAATGTTCAATGTGGTGTAACCTCTTGTTAAATCTGTTCTTTGTTAGATGTTTTACTATCAGTGGGTCCTGTTGGTATCTGTGGATCTGACTTGAAATACTGGAGCACCGGAAAATGTGGCCGATTTACTGTGGAATCACCAATGGTAATGGGACATGAAGCTGCTGGTACCGTGGTAAAATTGGGGCCAAAGGTCAAGCATTTAAACATTGGTAAACAGATTTTGTTTCAAAGATCAACATGATTGTTTTTCCAACAAATTATTTTAACCCTTTGCCACATTATCCCGACTTTTATCGACCCTCAGGAAGAAGGCTTTTAAAAACATTGTGGGAAAAGAAGAAAATGCTGGTTACCAGCATTTTCTCCTTTTCCCACAATGTTTTCTACCCTATTAAAGACAAATTTTATCATTTGGGTCACCTTCAATTTATCGACTGCAAATGCCCTCAATTTGGAGCAGTCTAAAATTTTGTTGTTTGTTAAAGAGCTAAGGATGTTTTGATCTGTAGGCCAGTAAGAAATTGTAAATCGAGTAACCCTGTACTAGATGAAAAAAATTTTATTGAAGGTCTTTACATACTACAAATTGAATGTGACTCAGATGATGTAATTTGTTTTGGAAAAGGTTAGAAAATGTAGGATAAGGAGAAAATGCTAGTTACCAACATTTTCTCTTTTTCCTACAGGCTGAATCGAGTGGTAAAGGGTTAAATGAATCGTTAAGGCTTTTCATTAATTTCTCTTGATTGAAAAAAGCACAAAACTGCATTGTCCAATGTATTGAGGAAGTAGCCTTTGGACATGTTACCAGACTTTGAGCATGCCACTACTGCTACTACAGAACTCCTTTTACAGTCCTTCCAAAAGACAGCCCCTATGACAGTGTAGTAGCATAGATGTGCATGGTTATCAATTTGAAAACTCAAAGTTTCACATGACCTTGCAATGTTTGATTGTTGTTGTTTTTTAGTGTAGGTGATTAGATGGCTATAAAATCTGAGGTACCATGCCAAACTTGTAAGCTGTGTAAATAGGAACATAGTTTGTACACTGGTACAATGTTATAATCGATTATTGTTTGTGTAGTTGATTGAGTGGCTATTAGCTGTGTAAATCTTGATGATATACCCTTTGTATGCTGGTATAATATTACAATTAAAAGTTGTTTGTGTAGGTGATCGGGTAGCTGTAGAACCTGGGGTACCATGTCGGACCTGTCGGCTGTGTAAGGTTGGGCGTTATAACCTTTGTAAAAATGTTTTCTTCTGTGCCACACCACCAGATGATGGCAACATGTGTCAACTCTACAAACATCCAGAGGATTTTTGTTTCAAGTAAATATCACATAACATTGGTGTTTGATGGTGTCTTCTATTAATAGTTGCAGAATTTGGAGACACCTTATTAATTGTGGCTAGAACAGTTTGTCTTTCAAAGACTGAAAAGTGCTACCACTGGTGTCTCCTTCCACACATTGTTGCAGGCAAACATAAAAAAATTGATCTTTTTTTAAATGCAAACTGCTCGCAAACAGAACCCTTAAGTCTTTACCAAACAACAGAATCTTAAACTTGTCCAAATTGAAAGCATTTGCATTTAAAAAAAATGTGACTCAAAAAATGAAATTTGCTTTTGGATGGGTAGCAAGCATTGTGGGGAAAAGAGAAAATACTGGTCGATGGTCACCAGTATTTTCTCATTTTCCCTCAGTGATTTTTAAAGGCTTTCTTTCTCAAGGCTGTTTAGAGTTGGGATTGTGTGGTTAAAAGGTTAAGCAGAGAAATACATCGAATAAGTCAGGTTTTGGACATTTTTAGTCAAGTCCAGTTTTGATAAGACAGTATACTTAAGGGTGTAAATCAAAGATCACATTTTGTTCAATGCAATATTATCTTGACCTAAACTACTGACCTATGCTTTTGTCATTTATTGTATCTGAAGTATTGCAAATTAAGCAGGCCAACAATCACCAAATTTAACACTAGTTTTGCCACCATAAGTCACCATGGTATTTAAATGATGGTGGTTGGTTTAGTTTCTTCATGCTTGCTGGTGCAGACCAACTTTTGAGTTTTGATATTTGTAATGGCTACTTTCTTTTTTGCCACAGAATTTCAATTGTTATAATGGACAGACAAATATTAAGTCTTTACCTGATTACAATTACTAGACTTGTCAGCATTGAAAAACCTTTGCAGCCAAAAAATTAACCTGCGATTTGGTTCAAACAGTGGCAATTGATAGTCTTTGAAAGTTAATAACCAATGTGGAAAAATAAGAAAATACTGATTACCACCAATTTCTCCTTATCCCAATAAAGTTTGGAAAGTAGCCTTTTTCTGGCTCATCATAAAATGGGATTGTATGGTTAAGTGAAGAACAAACAAGATAAACTTGAATTTTCGTCTCTTTATTAGGTTGCCAACCAACGTTACCTTGGAGGAAGGTGCAATGTTAGAGCCTTTATCTGTGGCTGTATACAGCTGCCAGCGGGGCGATGTGAAAATGGGTAGCAAAGTTCTTGTATGTGGATCTGGTAATCATTTGTGCTCTGTTCTGATAAAATTAATTTAACTTAACACTGGTAGCGACTGGAGTAATGATTAACTCCTTTCAGAAATTTTTGATTTTCAATTTTATATATATAAAAATCTGCCAGACTAGCAGAAAAACATAATTTATTTGTGGAATAGTTGGACAAATGACCACCTAAAACAGTTTTTCCACAGAGAGTTATAAAAACATTCCCATGAAATACCAGTAAACAACATGAATTACTGTATTATTTGCAACTACATGTAAAACATTACACCAGAAAGAGACTTGATAGTCATAAGCAATTTCCATTTGTCACAATGCTTTTAATATTGTGTGCTGGAAGACAGAATATCTCAGCTGCAGGGTGTGATGCAGTAAATGAAAACTATCAGCCTCTCACTTACCATTGTCTTTTTCAATAACTTCACACAGGGCAAATTCAATTCTGTAGTTCTGTTTTCATTTTAATTGTAATGGACCTCTGCTTTCTTTAACCCTTAAAGTGCCAAATAAACCCTGCAGACATTTTCAGTCCAGAAGAAGACCCAGATAATTGAGATTTCATGGTTGCTTTTGTCTATAGTGTCTAGGCAGAGCGGACAGTGTAGATCAAAGATCAGATTGCATGTTTTGTGCAGGGTCAAGGGTTAGATAAAGATTGCTTACATTCATAAATTTCCAATTAAGGAATGCGTTACCACACAGATATTTTTATTGGAGATATTATTTAAAATCTAGTGGAAAAAGAACCCATTTTTTCATTATGAATAATTGCCTGATCTCAAGAAATTAATGTTTTCAGAATTATGTATGTAAAATTTACATTTCCCTTACTTTTGAATGGCATACTTTGCATCACTTCTTTCTGCTTTTGAGAAGTCTGAGAGTTTTTTATGTGGATTTAGTTAAAGATACATCCTTGCAGTCAGAGAGAAAAAAATGCTGTTAAAATTTTGAAGTATGTAGAATGGCTCAGAATTTGGTCAGGCATATAAACATAGATAAAATACAATCATATCGTGTTAGGGATAGAGAAACTGAAGGGATTTGTCCTCATTTAAAACTAGAAAGGACAACAAAGATTTCTTTGAAGGCTGCAAGAAATGAAATGCATTTTCTATCTGCATAATCTGTGTAACCTTGCAGCCGTCAGGGGCGACATTTGGCATTTAGATACAAGAATGATTGTACTTTCATAAAATGAATATGAAATGGATTAAAAACTGGCTGAAAACGAGTATAGACATATCTTCTCTTTACCAAACAACAAAATTGTAGACTTCTCCAAATTCAAAGAATTTACAGATAAAAAATTAAATGTTTCTCAAACAATTGATTTGTCTTTGAAATGGAAGCAAAATTGTGGGAAAAGGAGAAAATGCTGGTTACCAGCACTTTATCTTTTTACAGAAATGCTTTCGAAAACCTTCACCAAGATTGTAAAAACTCAGGATTGTGTAGTAAAGAGTAAACTCTTTGCCAAACAATAAAATTTTAATCTGATCCAAATTAAATGCATTTGCAGACACCAAATTAAACAGATGAGGTTAAAAAACTTAATTTTGCCTTTGGAAAGGTGGAAAACATGGGAAAAAGAGAAAACTCTGGTTACCACAGCATTCTCTCCTTTTCCTGCAACATTTTCCAAAGCCTTCTTCATCAATGTTAAATACTTGGGATTATGTGGTAAAGGGTTAATGAACTGCTTTATTGTGGTAAAGGGTTAATGAACTGCTTTATTGTTGAATCAGGTCCAGTGGGCATACTTACTATGATGGTAGCCCGACAGATGGGTGCCAGCGGTGTTGTCATGACAGGTATGTAGTGAACAACTGGTTAATGAAGCTCTATTCTTTTAAATCTGACATGATTTTAATCTGATAAACAAACTGTGTAAACAGAGTACATGTTAATTACATATACAAACCTCATTGTATTTCTCAATATGTACCAAGATAAGATTCTATACATATTTATTTTCATGTAAAAGCTATCTTTTGTCTTTTAAAAGCTCTTAGCTGAAAAACTTTTGTTTCTGAAGGTATTTGTACATGTGTATGCATTGATAATGCTCACTAAAATGTTGGTATTGAGTAAAACCGTTTAACTCTTTACCACACAATTCCGACTTTTCACGACCCTGAGGAAGAAGGCTTTTGAAAACATTGTGGGAAAAGGAGAAAATGCTGGTAATCAGCATTTTCTCTTTTTCCAACAATGTTTTCTACCCTTCCTAACACAAATTTCAATTTTTCAGTCACATTTATCATGTCGTCTGCAAATGCTTTCAATTTGGATCAGTCTAAAATTTTGTCGTTCGGTAAAGAGTTAACTTGATCTTTACCAGACAACATCATTTTAGACTTACCCAAATTGAAAGCATTTGAAGATGATGGTTATATGTTTCTCACACTTGAAATTTCTCTTTCAGAGAGTAGAAAACAAGGGAAAAGGAGAAAATGCTGGTGACCAGCATTTTCTCCTTTTCCTAAAATGTTCTCAAAATTATTCTTCCTCAGGGTTGTAAAAATCTGGGACTGTTTGATAAGGTCCAGGTTATGTTGGTCGAAATCTTCTTTTTAAGACATTGACGAGTTCCGACTCAAAACTGCAAAGTCTTTAGGAGCTAATCACGTGATTAAAGTTTCTACAGATGACCCCATTGAACTAGCCAATCAGATTGAAGAGATTCTTGGAGACCAACCAGATGTTAGCATTGAATGCAGTGGTGTTGACTTCAGTTTTCGCACTGCCATACATGTACAGTATATTGTTGTTTGATCCTTTTTATCAACAAAATGAAAAAAGTTGCACCACAAAGCATCACTGTGTTTTTAAAAATGATACAGGCTTTTCTCCATGTACATTTTATATAATATACCCACTGAACAGTGAACATGGATTGAGTCCAGTTGCGCTATCAGTAGCTTACAGGATTTGAAACAAGGGGGTCGCTGGTTCGAATCCCCAGCTCGGCCAATTTTTTTTTTCCTGAACAGTGATGATAGTCATTGTGACAGGATTCATTTCTCTCTCAATGCTGGTTCAGTGATTCCACAATGTTTAGGTGGGAAAGCAGCCAGTGGTTTGGGAAGAACATTGTGCAAAGTACCGGTACTGGTAAAAGAAATTCTAGGAAAATGTGAATAGGTGTATTTGCTGCTGCAATATAACTGAAATAATGTTGAAAACGGTGTTACACTTCATACAAAGTGAACATGATTTTCAAAAAGAGTTTTGACAAAGGAGATGTTAAAACTCCCTTAAGCTCAATACTGTGCTGAAAAAGGTGGTGTACAGTTGCCTTTCCCCTTTTTCTTTGTAGGCCACACATCCAGGGGGTAACATTGTGATGGTAGGAAGAGGTTCGTATGATGTCACGATACCGTACACTGTTGCAGCCACAAAGGAAGTAGACATTAAGGGAATATTTCGATATGCAAACAAGTAATTATGATCTACGACTACAGTATATATCTAAATGAATCTTATTATTCAGTGAAAAGCACAAACCTCGTTACATTTTTTATGGATATGGCAATATACATGTATATGCAATTGGCAGTTCTGACATATCCTTGGGCTTAGGGGAAAAACCTCTATATTCATGTATGCTCTTTCCCGTCGTCATTAATGGCTGATCTTTTATCATCCATAGCTGTTGAAAATTTAAAATTAGAGGTTAATGAAGACTACATATGAAGTCAGCAGGTCTATGAATGCTAAAATGATTGTGAACAGCATGCTTCTTTGAATATATGTACTAACTGTTGCCCTTTGATGGACTGTGAATGAAAAGGTACTCTTTGATTTAAAGATCTTTACAAATACTCCTTTCTTGAGAGTTCAGTGGAAGAACAAATCATAATATCTGCTTTATACTCTTTCCCTTCACCTTTTACCAAATGATTCTCTCTGTTTTATGACCCTTAGAAAGAAGGGTTTAAACTAAGAGAAATCCCTTATAAGTCTGTGGTTTTATCACAATGTTTTCTACACTTTCAAAAACAAATTCTGTTGTTTAAACCATGATTGTCCTCTGCTGTTGCTTACAAAATGGGCAAGTCTGAAAATTTGTCTTATGGTGTAGAGTCGAAGGAATGCAGTGTAGGATAATTTGGCACAATTAAATGATTGCCATAAGTAGACATGTCGCAAGCAAAACTGTTGCCAACTCATAGGTCAAGGTCACAGTGCTTGCATATACTGTGCATATATATATTAAAATGCTATTGTCAATAAATATGGCTATTATTATCCATGTTTGGGTTTGGAAATATTCCATGACTGTGACCTTTGTCATGTTGTGGGGGCATCCATGTAAAGACACATTTCTAGTTTTATCCATTTTCAGTTACCAAGCAGCTATGAGTTTCGTGTCCTCGGGCTCTTTTGATGTGCAGTCACTCATTACTCACCATTTTCCACTGCTAGAGACTGTGAAGGCTTTTGAAACAGCCAAATCTCCAGCCAGTCAGTCAATGAAAGTGATGATTCACTGTAATTGATAGCCTAATGCTTTAACCCCTTACCACAAATCCCGAGAAGCTTTTAGAAACATCATGGGAAAAGGAGAAAATATTGGTTACCAGGATTTTCTCCTCGTCCCACAATGTTTTCTAAATAAAACTTCCATCCTTTGAGATAGATTTAACTTGTTGTCTGCCAATGCTTCAAATTTAGAGGAGTGTAAAATTTTGTCGTGTATTAAAGAATTAAAACCCTTTACATAAAGATCCAGTGTTTTCACAACCCTAAGAAAGAAAACTTTTGAAAACATTGTGTGAAAACAAGAAAATGTTGATAACCAGCATTTTCTCCTTTTTCCACAATGTTTTCTACTCTTTTCAAACACAAGTCCTACCATAGAAGGCACATTTTATATAGCGTCTGTAATGTTTTCAATTATGGACATGTCTATTTTTTTGTCATCTATGAAAGAGTTGTAATATTTACTGGTACATGTGTATACTCAAAAAGAGCTTTATAAAAATGGTTTTATGTAAAGTAAATTGACTTAACGCATCTGATGCTCTGAAAATAAACCTTAGATAAAATTGTTTATGTGTTACTTTATTCTTGATTGTGCAAATCATTAGGAAACAATACTGCATGTACTCATATGACGTATCACCAACTGTCCCTTGCTGCCAATAAATTATTTACATGTACCTGTATTAGGCCTGTGGGGTATGACTCATATCTCAATGTTTACCTCTGCTTTTCTCAAAATTGTACTCAAGTCTTTGATAACTGCATGAGAAGCTGTCTAGATTGTTTACTAGTATATTAATGCAACTGTCGTAAAAAACAATAGTGTACATGTCTCACTCCAAAAGCCGGTCAACATTATATTTCTTCCCTGTATTCCATAAAAAACATGATTTTGTGATTATTGGTGGCTTTACCCTAAGTTATGATACTTCTTTTGTACTTACCCCTCTTTCTGTGCCTTGATCCCATTCGCAGTCTCGTTCTCTTACTATGTTGATCTCTTATGTTAACCTTTTATCCCGTGATAGTCATATTTCTCTATCTGGCATCTGCATGCCCTTCTACTAAATTACAAAGGCCTAACCCTTTTCCACACAATCCCAACTTTTAACGACCCCCAGGGAAAAGCCCTTTGAAAACATAGTGGGAAAAGGAGAAAATGCTGGCAACCAGCATTTTCTCCTTTTCCCACAATGTTTTCAACCCATTCCACACCCAAAATAATTTTTGTGTCGGATTTATTTTGTCGCCTGCAAATGCTTTGAATTTGGACCAGTCTAAAATTTTGTCATTTGGTAAAGAGTTAAGAGTTGGCAGGGATTGCCCAGCCACTTGATAATGTCCTTTGTAACAGGCTTGTGTCTGTTTTTTTTTTTTCCAATTTTGTACATTTTACTTTTACATTTTGCTACTACTTAATCATTTACACCAATTTAGATCAGTACATAGTCCCTCTTTTAATTTCTTTCTGTATTCCTTGTCATGCACACTAAATGACCCTTGATGTCAAAGCACCCTAAAACAACATCCTTTTCTTTCACAGAAACACCCCAAAGTGTTTTTCCCTATCACTGATAAGGATTTTTTCTCCCTTTAACCCTTTACTACACAATCCCAACTTTAATGACTCTCAGAGAGAAGCCTTTTGAAAACATTATAGGAAAAGGAGAAAAATGCTGGTAACCAGCATTTTCTCTTTTTCCCAAAATATTTTTCTACCCTTTATAAATATGCTGTGTGCTAAATATGCTGGTTACCAGCATTTTCTACTTTTGCCACAATGTTTAAAAAGCCTTCAACCTCAGGGTTGTAAAAACTCGGGATTGTTTGGTAAAAGGTTGAACCTTGGACAATTAACCCTTTATCACACAAGCCCATGTTTTGATTTAGAAAGTATAAAAAAAAATTAAGCCTTTGTAAACATGGTTGGAAAAGTTAAAAAAGCTGCTTACTGGCAATTTCTCCTTGCACAAATGTTTTCTCCTCCATCAGAGACAAATCCAGTCATTTTAGCACATTTTATTTATTGTCTGCAAATGCTTTCAATTTTGGCTAGTCTACAATTTTGTCAGCTGGTCAAGAGTTAAAAAAGTAAGCAGTTTAGATACTTTAAAAGTATTGAAATAACTTTTTAACCCTATACCACCCAGTCCTAGCGTTTAACATCCCAGGGGAAGAATGTCTTTGATAACACATGTAGTTAGAAAAGGAAAAAATGCTGGAAACCAACATGTTCTTCTTATCCCATCATGTTTTCTAACGTTTCAAAGACCAATCATTTCAGCCACACTTGATTCTACAAATGCCTTGACTTGGACAAGTCTGAATTTTTCTTGTATTGTAAAGAGTCACTAATTAGCTCTTGAAACAAATTGCAAAAAACGGCACTGAAATAAATATAGAAATATGTGTAATCAGTAATGACTACGGTTCATTTCAGACATACAGGAAGACTCATGGCAAGAGGAGAATGGGCAAAATCTCCTGTCAAAATGTTTTCCCATTAGCTGTAAGACGACATCTTTTGCATGTGGCAATGTTTTAATGCCAAAGGCAGGTTGTTTACTTTTGCTAATATCTAAGAACAAGAAAGGCACCATTTTTGTCCGATATCCAAGATAATTTATAGCATCTTCGTTACAAAAAGAAAGACTGAAATTTGTCGTGTCTTCGTGAAATGTTATAAATTATTTATGGTCTAAGGGAGAAAACTCCTGCATGCATAAGCTTATTCGTACTAGAGTTGCGTCCCTTGTAAATGTGAATCGGATAAAACCATCGACGAATGAAAATGTGCTACGCGTTAAACACTGGAAGCCTCAAAGACAAAATTGGCATAAAACGGCTATTTTCCTTGTCGGAATGAAATGAATTCTACAATATTTTTATGTAAGGATCTTTCTTTTTACTGTTGTGAAAAAAAAAAAAAAAAATGATATAAGACAGATGAAAGAGCAAACACGAATGTGAATTATAGTTTGTAACAAGACAGTAGTCTCCCTTGTATTTCAACACAACAACCGCCAGATTTTAAAATTGGAATTAGCGGTTTGGTTGTGAAGGTAAGAATAGCGGAAAAGTAAGAGTCCAAGTTGTAAAACATCTGATAGAAAATATCTACATAAATGAAGGAATGCTGCCACTTCTGTGCTGAGGTGTATTATTAAAATTTCAGTACTTACCATTGGACCAGTAGAAGTAAGAAAATAAATAGAGGGTCATGCTTCATCGCTTTATGAAAAATCTTTCTTGGTGACTACATCCGAAATTGGACACGATTCCATTTACGACCCAGATCTACTAAGTAAGTGGTATTAGCCTACCGGTATGTCGATTCTAAAAAATAACATCTGGAGGCCATATAGCTTTTATTCGTAGCGAAATTCTTGTCAAATATTACTAGATTCCCTACAATGTTAACATCTTCCTACAATACAGCTATTTCATTTCTCCTGGCTTTTAAATCGTTGATTCCTACTTTTATTCGTAGAGCGAACATTTGGGGAGGGGGGAATTTCATCCAATTCATTTAATAATAAGGGAGGTTACTCTCCATAAATTAGAGTTTAAGGCTGTACGAGTTTTCTCCCATAGACCATAAAACTCCTTCGCTATCTTTTTGCCATATTATCAAACTTTCTTTTGGCTTCATTTACTAAAATCATTTAGTGTGATTAAAAAATAGAAATAAGTGTTGTCAAAAATATGAAATTTATTAGCTTTACTGGCTGTAAGCCGGCAGAGCTTATCCCTATCAAATTTGGCTGGATTTCAAACAGTTGGTTTTGAGAAATTGTACTTCAATTTTTTCTTCACTATTTGTTCAATTCAACATGCCTACTTGTGCTTTCTTAGTAGGTTCAAGCCCAGTTGCAACAATACCTCCATTTTTTGGGGGTTTTTTTTTGGGGGGGGGGGCGCGGAGGGGGATGTTTGTCTTTCATCTTTTTGCATCATGAATTCATAATGTATGCTAGAAAAAAAGCAAACTCACTGCAAGTAGAGCGATTTCAGGCCCTCAAGGGCCTCTATTTTTTGGAAAATGTAACCATAATTCCATATTTTCACACTTTTCCACATTTTTTCCAGCATCCATATGATGATACAAGTTGGATATTGTGCACACAAAAGCTTGAAACTATAAGAAATTCTTTTAAAATAACGTAAACTCCCTCTTATATGCAAGTAAGTAATTGATGATAATAGAAAGCTTTTCACTCTTTTAAATTAGGCTCCTTTAGATACATTTATCTTGAATGGAAAGTCTTGTTATATTTTTCAATATATATAGGAAACATTTTGGTTTTTCTCTGCTATCATCATAAGTGATATACCTAATATCAACTATTCTTCCCTGTATTTAATGTCTGTATATCTGATGAAGCATATTTGTGTGAAATTAACTCTACCAGACAACAAATTTTTTGACACATCCAAACTGGAAACATTTTGCTGAGGCATGTGTCTCAAATGATTAGGTTTGACATTGTGGGAAATAGAAATAGTAGTGAGCACCAATTTCTCCTTTCTCCACAATGTTTTCAAAAGCCCTCTTCGTCAGAGTCAATTAAACATGGGATTGTTGGGTAAGGTTATGAAAAAATTCTATTTACACTGTTCTGCCAAGGATTCCCCACAGATGGGACATCCCATAAACTTAAAGAAATAGGGAATATATTTTTGAAAATACACTCAAGACTTATATTATCCTAACCCTTAATGTGGCTTTCACAATGAAACGTGCAGTCTGATCTCTGATATACACTGTCTGCTCTGCTGGAAAAGAGTGACCCTAACATTCCAACTTTATGGGTCTTATTTCAAGATTGAAAATTTTACCATGGTTTATTTGGCGATCTACAGGTTAGATGAATTAGAAAGGGACATAGCCCCACCTGTGAACATTATGATGGGACAATTTTCTGTTTGAATGGGACAATTCCTCAGAATCTTAACTTTAGGACACTTCATTTGTGTCATGTTATGCTTTTAAAAACTAGTTGAATTGCTACAAGACAGAGCAGTTGGACATCATAAAGGTTTGTGCTTTTTGTTGCCGAGTGCCTGTGATATCATGAGGCTTTCATACAGTTACAAAAACTGATCTGTACATGTACTTATCACTTAAACTGAGGAATAAAAGGATATCAAAGGAAAATCAAGATCAGAGGTAAATCTGGAAAATGAAAGGACCATTATGAATACCTGAGTAAACAAATGTTGCAAAACTGCATGGCAAAAGTAAGCCCCATACAGGCATAATAGTTATTCTGTTTAACTCTACCCAATAACAAAATTATAGCATTAACTGTCTACATTGAAAGCATTTGCAGATGACATTAAAGTGGGCTGTTAACAAATTTCTAAATTTGTAACAAAATACTGCTAAATACCACTCGCTATATTTTTCTTTGCAATCATATAAACCTGATGATCATATTCAATAAAAGCTGTAATTTTAGACATTTAAATAAAGCAATGGTTTTTTGACTAGCAAAGCTAGTCTGTAGGCATCAAGACTTACCTAGATTCAAAGTAAACAAAAAACCCCACAGTTGCCAAATACTGCCACACAGAAAATACTTCTTTCTCTTAGAAATCTTAATTCTGATATACATGACAATTTAGGCAAAAATCACTAAATCTCTACCTCTCCGATTTGAACATTTTGTCTTACAAAGTAATAAACTGAACAAGATGTCATTTATAAGGTACAAGATCTTTGCTTATATGTAAATTGAGTGACCTATGCAAAGCAGAGAATCACTTATTCCTACACCACTGTAACATTATGAATGAATCTATTAATAGATCCACCTAGGTTAACCCTTAAAGCGCCTTTCACTAATACAGTTGCCTTTGCGGCCAGTGTAAATCAAGATCAGGCTGCACAAAACGTGCAGCCTGATCTTTGATCTACACTGTCTGCTATGTTAAAACAATACAGGCAAAAGGTAGCCATGAATTTGCAATTATATTGGTTTTATTCTAGAATGAAAATGACCACTGGGTTTATTCGGCACTTTAAGGGTTAACTTGTGGTAAATCCCTGCTATATTTACCCCAACTGGACAGGGAACCCTAATCATTCCTTCAGTCATTCATTATTTAGATCATTGTGTTCAGTTAAACTGTAATGTTAAACTGTTATTCTATTGACCCTTTACCAAACAATCCTAGTTTCTTTTACCAGCACTACCGCGACTCAATGACCTTTTGCAAACAGTGTGTGCAGTCTGATCTTGGATCTACACTGTCCGATAAGAGGATAGATTTTCTCCAAAATGTAACTGTGAAATAGCAATATTTAGGTGTTTACCATCAGCTTGAAAGTTTCATTTAACATTTTTTGGCAGGTTAAGAGTTAAACTTAAACTGGATTATAGTTAACCAATAGCACACATAAACCTGGCAGTTCAGGCGGTAGCATACAGGACTTGAGAATAGGAGGTCGCTGGTTTGATCCCCAACAAATTTCTTTCCACGGATCAATGATAGTCATTGCGACAGGATTCATTTCTCTCTCACGTTTTGGTGATGGTCATGTGGAAAAGGAGTCAGTGGCTTAAAGAATATTATGCGGGGTACTGTTAAAAGAAACTCCAGGCAAGCATGGATATGTGCACTGGCCACTGCTACATAACTGAAATAATGTTGAAAACAGGGTCAATAAACACCATACAATCAATCAATCAAATTCAAAATCAATTGATTTGTCACATGACAAATATGACTTGAATTCTCTTACTCCTTGTCCTAAGGAGTCTGTAAATAAATATCTGCGATTCATTTTTTATCTAGTTGTTTCTCATGAGAGTTCTTCAAGTAATTATGGATGGAGAGACAGATACTCATGTTGCAAAATGCCAAACCCATTATTTGATACTTTCCATTGTCCTGAATGATTAGATGGGAAAGGGACAAATATTTAGACCACTAAATCTTGCTTCAATCTATTATTTTGCACCCAAACTCCGATTCCAATTTGCGCTTTTCACCTGGACTTGAGACCAGGAGTTGCTGATGCAAATACACTGCATTTCGATTCTTGTTGAGTCATCGGGACAGGATTCCTTCCTGCTAATTATTGTTTTTCACAATGCTAATGTGGGAAAGCAGCCAGTGGTTTGGGAAGATCGTTGTGCACAGCACTGGTAAAACAAATTTTCTAAGAAATCATGAATACGTGCACTGGCCGCCGCAATATAGCTGAAATAATGTTGAAAATGGGGTTAAACACCATAAAAAACGAACAACATGGGTTCTTTAGGTAGTTCCTTAAGTCTCGGTATTCTTGAGTGTTTCGGTTATTGTATTCATCAAAAATGAAAGAAGATTTGCGCATGTGCAAATATTTGTGGGACGGAAGCAGCAACAACATAAACATTCCAGACAGAAGAAGACAATTTCAACGATTTGCTCGGATCAACGCATTAAAATGTCATACAGAGATCTGCGAAGTAAGACAAATCTCAGACCGTCAAATTTGTATAAGTGTCTATTGAACATGGATTGCAGCAAGATAACTTTTAAATGGTGACTGGACATTTCGGCCCATGACAATTTCGGCCCATTGCAATTTCGGCCCATAACATTTTCGGCTCGTAACGATTTCGGCCCATAACGATTTCGGCCCATGGTTGGTGTATCATATATATTGCACGACCTGACGAGTCCTTTTACTAACTCAGTAACTGTTTGGTGCATAAACTTGCACTTTTAAATATTGTTTGTTTTGCATCAATAAACATTTTGGGTATTGTTTTACGTCCCTGTAGTATATTTACACATGGTAAAAGATTGTACAATATGAGCAAAGGAAAACCAATATAATCATATGGTAGATGTTAAGTCTTGGTTTGTATCGAAGATCAGACTGTAAATATCATGTGTAATCTGATGTAGACCTACGCCATTCACAATAGATACTAAATTGCCATCGACAGTGGAAGAGTTGAGAACTAAATTTCCCATCTCCTTAATTTTTGAATTATCTAAGTTTAGCATCAGGTAGCGAAAAGTATAAATTGAAGGGTTTTCATCACTTTAAAAGTACAATCTGATCTTGATTTAAGCCCTCCATGATGGATACTTAGGTCTCTGTTGGAACTGAAATGGTCAAGTTAAATCCATTGTTTATTGATCTTTTTACCTTCTTTTTTGCAGGCAAATTTAATCATACTCTCTTTTTTGGGTCCTCCAATCTGGGTTAAGGGTTTAAACCATCCAGTGTCCGTAATGCCATAATGTCGTCTAAGATATCCATCGAATTTAGGTACACACTTCGTCACGTTTTATTATCTTGGGTGTTGTGAATCTAGTCTCCTTGACAACCAAGTACATGTGAAACGGGTATTTTATAATCATATTGTGCTAATTAGAAGTACGGAGCAATGTAATTAGTAATAACACTGTCATAACTGCCCTAAAATAGTGGTGATCAAAGACAACTGATATCAATAGAACTTCAAAGTTCCTGACTTGTATACTGTAACAATTTTGTGCTAAATTTCTCCTCCAAAATCACTTTTTCTGGGGTCTTGAAATACCTGTATCACAATCTCATTCTGATTTCAATTCTTAGTGTGTCTATGAAAACGCACTGTTCTAAATGTTTTTTTTTTTTTTTAAATACTACAAGGCATGGGTTAAAAAAAAAAAAAAAAACATGACAAACCTAGTATCAAATTGACATCGTCCGATCATAACCCCTTCAAACTGAAATTTTTAACCTAGATATCAACTTTAAAGAGCTGACATTTATAAATGCTATATAATTCATAATGTGGGAGAGCTGGAATATCAATTACTACGAAAAAGGTCAGAAAATTTCTTATGAAATAAAGTCTATTATCGGACGACGTAGGAAAGTGGGGGGGAGTGTTTACTTGTCGGCTTGAATGCTCTAAAATTTGTGTAAAAGGCGGGGGAAAATAATTGAATGGATGCAACTTCAGTAATTATTTTCAAATGCAGTAATAATTGGCACAATAAGTCTTGTTTTGTGCTTTTTTTTTTTATTTGTGATATTGGATTGTTTACCAAGAATTCATGTTTTTAACCCTTTACCACATCATCCCAAGTTATAACGACCCCAAGGAAAGACTTTTGAAAACATTATCGGAAAAGGAGAAAATGCTGATTGCCTCCTTTTACCACCATGTTTTCTACTGACTCAAAGACAGATTTCATACTTTGTGCAACATTTACTTCGACGTCTGAAATTCCTTTCAATTTTGATCAGTCTCTAATTTTGTCGTTTGGTAAAAAGTTCAAAGAAATGGTAAGGTAACTGTTTTTCAGTTTATTTCACTATAGCATCCAGGTCAGAGAAGAATTTAATAGTATTCAGTATTATTATCATTACCAAGGGAGTTAATCACTAAGAGACACATCATTAAGATAGTAAGAGTTATCCGTCAGTTTATGTTAATTATGTTTTAGAAACGAGGCTGGGCACGAAGTCTAAATTAAAGAAATTGTTTCTGTTTAAATACGCTTAGTTAAATCTGTACCCTCGGCCATACACAACAACTGGCGACGAGATGAACTAAACAGACCTGTTCTGTAGATGTCAATGATTCGATTCGACTGGTATTTAAGCGATGGCAAAGGCTTTAGAGTCTGTAAACGGCGTTGAAAAATTCGACCCGCATACTAACCCCACCCATCTAGGCCAAGCTTGGGATCGCTGGTTAAGGTCTTTTCAACTCTATGCTACTGGTAAGGGAGTTGTAGATGCAGATCAAAAACGGGCCCTTCTCCTACACTGTGCTGGGTTAGAAGTGCAAGATATCTTCTTTACGTTGGAAGAAATAGGTGAGGACGGTGACGATGCCTTCACGAAGTGTGTGAAAACGTTAGCAAAGTACTTTTCCCCAAAAGTCAATGTCCCTTATGAACGATATCAGTTCCGCAATACGATACAAGAAAGAAACGAGACAGTTGAGCAATACATAACAAAATTAAGACAAAAGGCAGTCCATTGTAAGTTCGATAAGCCGGAGGAGGCAATCAGGGATCAAGTTATAGAGAAATGTTTGTCTCAGCGACTCCAAGTTAAACTTTTGGAAAAAGGAGATGACCTAACATTAGAACAACTCAGGATAACAGCAAGTACCATGGAAATAAGTGAAATTCAAAGCAAGGTCAGTGATCGAAAACAAAAACCATGGAAAAAAGCTAAAAAGCATGAAAAATCTAGTGCATGCTTCAGATGCGGAAAGACTGGTCACTTTGGGAAAGATCCATCTTGCCCTGCAAGAAATAAAACTTGTCACAAATGTAAACATGTTGGACATTTTGAAAAATGCTGCAAAACAAAGGACAAGACGAAAAGAAAGGGCCATGTCCAAGAAGTTCATGAGTCGGTTGACCTACATGATGATGATGAGTTTGAATATTCATTCCACGTGAAAAATGATAAAATGATCAAACATGAAATTGTTGTTGGCAGGATTCCATTGAAAGTCATTGTCGATAGTGGTTCATCAGCCAATATTATTGATCGTCAAACATGGGAAAGTTTAAAAGAACAAAAAGTGCATGTCTACAGCAATAATAAAACAAAGAAGAAACTTTTTGCTTATGGGACAGAGAAGCCATTAGATTTGTTAGGTGAATTTGAGGCAGATATTTCTACTAGTAGTGGAAGCTGTTCAGTACCTAAAGTGAAATTCTATGTCATAAATGCAAAAGCTCCAGCTTTATTAAGTAGAGGGACAGCAGAAGACCTAGGGATCTTGAAAATAAGTATGATAAACAGTGTTAATGATAACATTCTGAATGATTACAAGGATTGTTTCCAAGGACTAGGAAAGCTGACAGATTTTGAACTCAAATTACACATAGATCAGAATGTGGAGCCTGTAGCTCAGAAAATGTATCCAATACCATTATCCCTGAGACAAAAAGTAAGCGAGAAATTGGATGAACTTGAAAATCTTGACGTTATTGAAAAAGTGAGTGGCCCGACACCTTGGGTTAGTCCTGTTGTTGTTGTTCCAAAACCTTTAGGAGACATAAGATTGTGTGTTGATATGCGCCAAGCAAACAGAGCCATTATTAGAGAAAGACATCCAATTCCAACAATAGATGATGTTTTGGTGGAGATGAATGAGAGTTCAGTCTTCAGTAAAATTGATTTGAATATGGGTTTCCATCAAATAGTTCTAGATGAAGTCTCCAGGCCAATAACAACTTTTATCACCCATAAAGGTCTATATCGATATAAAAGGCTAAGTTTTGGAGTGAATGCAGCACCAGAAATGTTTCAGCACATTATTGGCCAAGTTTTGCAGTCCTGCCAAGGAGTCACAAATATCGCAGATGACATTTTGGTTCACGGAATTAATTCCGAGGATCATGATTCAAAACTGAGAAAGTGTATGGACACTCTCAGAAAAAGGGGTCTAACAGTTAATTTGGACAAATCACAATTTAACATGGACAAAGTCACATTCATGGGTCATGTAGTGTCTGGCAAAGGAATTGGTCCCACTGAAGAGCGTGTGAAAGACTTATTAAATGCAAGTGAGCCAAAGAATGTATCAGAAACAAGAAGTTTTCTAGGACTTGTAAATTTCAGTGCAAGATACATAAAAGATGTTGCGACATTAACAGAACCTCTTAGAAGGCTTACTAGAAAAAACCAACCTTTTGTTTGGAGAAAGGAGCAAAAAGAATCATTCGCCGCGCTGAAATCTAGAATGGCTAACATTGAAACATTAGGATTCTTCAAACTTGGACAAAAAACTAAATTGGTCACAGATGCTAGCAATGTTGGGCTTGGATCAGTTTTAATCCAGGAAAGAAATGGCCAAGAACGTGTGATTAGTTATGCAAGCAGAACACTGACTGATGTAGAAAAAAGGTATTCTACCACTGAAAAAGCGGCGTTGGCTATAGTTTGGGCGTGCGAGAAGTACCACATGTATCTATATGGCACCAAATTCGAATTGATCACAGATCACAAACCACTGGAGGTAATTTATTCATCAAAATCAAAGCCCTCAGCAAGAATACAAAGATGGGTGCTTCGTCTCTTACCATATTCATTTACTGTGAAGTATAAGCCGGGTACAGTAAATATTGCAGATTTTCTGTCCAGAGTATCAGTAAACAAAGACAAAATTGTCCATGAGAGTGAATGTCAAATAAGTGATGAACAGTACATTAGATTTGTAGCAGAAAATGCAACACCAAAGGCACTTTCAACAGGCAAAGTAGAAAAACTGTCTGCTTCTGATGAAGAATTGAATGAAGTTCATAAAGCGATTCATTCTGATCATTGGGAAAAAACACCAAATTACAGTCCAGTGAGATATGAGCTCAGTACGATCGGTCGCTTAGTACTAAGAGGTACACGGATCGTCATTCCAAAGAGTTTAAGAACAAAATGTATTGAGTTAGCACATGAAGGTCACATAGGTATAGTCGGAACAAAGAAAAATTTGAGAACAAAGGTATGGTGGCCTAAAATGGACAAAGACGTGGAAAAGTTTGTCAAATCATGTTATGGCTGTCAACTTGTAAGTCAATCACCAAGACCAGAACCTTTGAAACCTACGGAACTACCAGCTGGACCATGGCAAGACCTAGCCATAGACTTAATGGGGCCGCTTCCATCTGGAGATTACGTGTTTGTCTGTATTGACTATTACAGTCGATATTTTGAAATAGAAAACGATAACTTCAGAAAAGATCATAGAGAGTCTAGAGAAAATGTTCATTGTTCATGGAATACCTTTGAGTATCACAAGTGATAATGGAAGACAGTTCATTTCAGAAACGTTTGAACAATACTTGTTAGATAATGACATATATCATAGACATACCACACCACTACATCCGAGTGCCAACGGAGAAGTTGAACGTCAGAACAGAACATTGTTGAAAAGAATAAAAATAGCACAAGCTGAAGGAAAAGAATGGAAGAGTGAGATCAGAAAATTTTTGTTCGCCTACCGTACAACACCACATAGTACAACAGGAGGAACACCATCCGAACTGATGTTCAATCGGAAAATTCGAACAAAACTGCCAGATATTCAGTTTTCTTTAAACGATGAGGAAATCAGAGACAAAGATATGTACATGAAAGAGAAAAATAGACAGTATATAGACAGTAAAAGAAAAGCAGAGGAAAGAAACATTGAAATAGGTGACAAAGTCTTAGTGAAACAAGACAGAGAGAATAAATTATCAACTCCATTTGCGCAAGAACCGCACATAGTTGTTGACAAACTTGGAAGTCAGATAACTGTACAGGGACAACAAGGAGTTACCAAAGTTCGTAATTCAACTCATGTTAAAAAGTTTCTTGACAGATCTGATGAATTACAGTTACAGAAAACCACAGAAGGTTTGGATACGGAAAACAGTAGTCTAAACGTTCCTAATAATTATCATCAACAATTGGAATCGAGAGAACCCAGACAGGAGGATCTAACAGATGTCAGTGCTCCAGCATTAGATCCATTGGTACAACCGTTGAGAAGGTCTGGAAGAGAACGCAAACAGCCATTAAAATTTAAAGACTATGAAATAGGTTAATTAAGTGTGAAGGTCACTTGTTCAGTGAAGAAAGAACAGTTTAATTGCAATTCATTCTTAAGCATAATTATCTTTTGTTGTGAAGAACAGTTTACCGTTAAAGTTGCAAAGTATGCATTTATGTTTTAAGTTCATAAAGACTATTAACACTGGAAGATTTCTCGAAATAGAGGTTATATTGTTCAGCTCGTAGATATGCTAGATTTTGTTGAAAGCAAGATATGTCATTGAAATTGATAAAACATTTTTTTTTGTTTAGAGATGGACAAGTCTTGAACACAATAGATAACAGTCAATTTGAAAACAATTACATAATCTTTAAAAGTGTTGAAATTCCAGATTTATAATGCCACTTTAGAATTGGTGAATTCTTTTTATTTTACAAGGGGAGAAGTTGTAGTGTCTTATCAAAAGTATTCAGTATTATTATCATTACCAAGGGAGTTAATCACTAAGAGACACATCATTAAGATAGTAAGAGTTATCTGTCAGTTTATGTTAATTATGTTTTAGAAACGAGGCTGGGCACGAAGTCTAAATTAAAGAAATTGTTTCTGTCTAAATACGCTTAGTTAAATCTGTACCCTCGGCCATACACAACAACGTTTTTCATGCTGAAGCCCAAATTAACACTTTCATCTGTTCCATGGTAAAAGTGGGGAAAAAAACTGGATTTGTGGTATTGCCGAGGTAGGTATAACTTCCCAAATTTTCATTAAAAAAAAAAAAGAATTTTAAAGTGACATCTGGAATTTCAAAATTCCTAGAAATTAGTCCTTATTGCAGGCTCTGCACAATGAACTATCCTTAGAAAACATACGTTCTTCTGCTAAAACTGAGTTTGAAATTAGTTATAATTGGCAAGTTTACAAGTCTGGAAATGCCTTTGTGTTATTTCAAATGATGACACTAATCCTCCCTTGCCCAATACACAACGCGGCTGTTTTGTTTAGAAGGTGTAGGACCAGCAGCTAAAACAATGTCATATAAAAGCAATCAATCAACACAAAGAGAGGTAGCAAGACAGGTTGGAGCATGCAAGCTGACAGACAAACAAACAGGGAAACATTCAAGTGTCGTTCAATTGGTATTTAGACTATGGGCCGAAATTGTTATGGGCCGGAATTGTAATGGGCCGGAATTGTAATGGGCCGGAATTGTAATGGGCGGAAATGTCCCGGAATCCTTTTAAATTACACGACCGGATCCTTGTTCTCATGATGAAGCTTGTCAAACTGTCATATGCTAAGATAAGATTTATCTACATCTTCCTATCCACATAGTATTTCAGCTCTTGGGTACTAGAAGTTTTTTTCGTCCCCTTGCCACAGGCGAGGGGATGTACTTTTTGCGTTGTCCATCTGTCTGTTCATCTGCCTATCTCTCCATCCAGACAGATATCCAGTGTTCCCACTCACATCTCTTTTTGGGAGTGCATGCGCTCCCTGGAAAACAAGTTTGAGAGTGCAAGAGAAATTCTAGGAGTGCACTTAATCTTGACAATTTTAGTTCTTCTGTGGTGGAAAGTAAGGGTCTGTTGCATTAAAAATTTGTTTTGGTGAGTCTGACTCTGCAGTCAGCTGCTCTTGAAAACAATATGGGTAATTTAAAAACAGAAGATGCTTGTTATAATTTCTTTACTCACGCGACCAGTTTCAGAGGGACAACTTACAGCCTGATGGCCAGTAGAATTTTCTATTTCACTGCCAATTTCAGACACTAATTAGCTTTCACTTACTATTTTATAGATATCTATGTAAATTCACTGTTTAAAGTCATTGATAAAGCCGAATAGACAGTTTGGAATGCCTGTGATCGGACAATGTCAAACCAATTTTTGTTGTTTCATGGGTTTTCGCGTTTCTTGCAGCGATCTTTTTTTCATGCCTGTTAAGTTTTGGAGTAGTATTTCCGCATGATTTGACATAGGTTTGTCAATAAGAATAGCATGTAACTTCAAAACCTTTAATTTTACACTAGAAAAGCGGATTAATACCAAGTTTGATTAGCGGTGACT
Source organism: Tridacna gigas (assembly GCA_945859785.2). Lineage (NCBI taxonomy): Eukaryota > Metazoa > Mollusca > Bivalvia > Cardiida > Cardiidae > Tridacna > Tridacna gigas. Next base: position 30,221,157 of record OX244030.2, read on the forward strand.
TTCACACTTGATAACTTGTCCCAACTGGTGCCACTGGTGATTGACAACAAGAGCCCTGAAATCTGTGTGTGCATGCATGTTTCACTTCATATTTTTGTGCATGATTATTCAATTCAGTGCATGAATCATGCACATATTGTGCGTGAATGGTAACCCTGATATCCTCTAAAATCCTGAAGAAATTTTATGAAACTTCATGTGTTTCTTATGATAGTCCTCTGATAAACTTATTTTTTGCATTTATTTAATGCTGTGTCATGGAAAAAGTTTTTTTTTTTTTAGTGGGGAATATAATTTCAACAAAATAGATTGTTGCAACTGATTATCAGTTAAATGCAAGATAAAATCATGTAAAAAATTATTGTCTTGGTGACTAGAAATTGATACAATTTTTCTTATTTCAAAAAAGTGACCATACTTAAAGTCTGCAGCAGTCTACTCTATCACTCTCTGCTGTAATAATGCCACCATGCAATCAGAATTAAGTCAAACCATGTTTGTTCAAGAAGGCCGACAGCATGTATTTTTTCTGTGCACCAGACCATTGCAATCAATATCCAAGTTATAATTTTTATGTGAAAATGATCAGAAGTAACTGTAGGGAAGTACTTTTCAGTTCATCTTCTTATCTAGGCTCTTAATTTCATCTTGGTCTTTTCTTATCATCACAGAAAACAGACACTCAAGGCATCAAGTTTTTCATGTGAATTATCATGAATCCTGCAATCACACATCCTAGAACAGATACTGGCTGCATTGAGGGTGTAGTGGAGACAGTCATTAAAGTTGCAACAGAGCTGTCCTCCTAATTGGGGGTAGGCTTCCATTTGATGCATAAAAATCTGAAAATACCCAGTTTCCATCCGCCAGCACATAATTTGATTTGTAAAATTTTGCAATGATGTGACTATGGATAGGAACAAAAATTTTGTGAAAAAAGCAGCACTGAGAATAGAATTAAATTTTTCACGCATGTAGACTAGCATTGTAAACCAACAGTCTTCATTATCTTACATCCTATGTGGAACAAAAAAATACTAATTATATGTACTTTTTGATACCCAAACCGGTTAGTCTTTAAGCAAACACTCCTACATATTATTTCATGCTTTCTGGTAGGATATCGAGAAATAGCGGTGAAAATATTTTTCGATATTACACGGGTACGACCAGTGAGAATACCGATTGTACTGATTTTTATGGAAGTCTCGACAAAAAAAGGCGTTAGAAGCATGAAATAAATAGAATATTTGTTTTTTTCGGTGAAAGATCGAAATTTATTTAATGCGCCACTCGTGAAAATATTACCGATGATGTTCACTCAATGAAATAAATTTCGATCGTTCACTGAAAAAAACTAATATCCTCTATTTATTACTTAAAGGCCCAGTAACAGCCAAAAGTAAAAATGCAGGTGCAAAAAAGCATTTAAATCTAAATTATACCATTTAAAAGTACGGAAATTATGTTCTTATGGACATAAAAATTTGCTACAAGTGCATAGCTCAAATATAAACCACTCCGGCTGGGATTCAAACCTGTGCAGCAAATATCCTCCTTTATCAAGGTTTAAAAGACCAATACAATAACCACTGAGCCAAAAGGAATTCTCCCCAATGCAGTTGTCAGGTATTGATTTTATACGGGAAGAAGCTATACTGTAAGGAAGGGGTAACACATCCCCTCTGAATAGAAGTCATCATTTGATGATGGAAAGCCTTATTAGGCAGAAAGGCAGAAAGTCTATTAATTAGACAACAAATGGCTCAATGGCCAATAACAGGCAATTTTATAGACAACAAATGGCTCAATGACCAATCCCTGACAAGCCCCCATTGTACGAACATGAAAGTTTGCAACAAATGCATAGCTCAAATATAAACCGCTCCAGCTGGGATTTGAACCCGTGTGGCACATATCCTCAGTTATGTAGGTTTAAAAGACCAATTCTCTAACCACTGAGCTAAAGAGAATTCTCCCTAACGCAGTTGTCAGGTATTGATTTTATACGGGAGGAAGCTATGCTGTAAGGAAGGAGTGATCTCCCATAACAATGTGAAGATGACAGTCTGTTATTGCACATTTGGTCCAAGTGTTAGTCACTGGCAGAAAAACAAAGTTCAGTAACAGGTATAAAATAAAAAAAAGATAGAGCAACTTGATAACTTTTTACCTAGTTTTAAATTCATTTTTCTGCCTACAACTAATACTTGGACCGACCATACAATAACAGATTGTCATCTCTAGAATAATTTCCATACATGTACTGTTGTCTGGTTAGATTTAACTCTTTACCACACAACAAAAGAGCAGACATTTCTAAATTGAAAGGGTTTGCAGACGACAATTTAAATTTGGCTCAAATGATGGAATTTGTTATTTGATATTGTAGAAAATATTGTGGGAAATGGAGTAACTGCTGGTTACCAGCTTTTTCTCCATTTCCAACAGTGTTTTCAAAAGGCTTCTTTTTCAGGGTCATTAAAACTTGGGGATGTGTGGAACCAAGTTAAATGTTTTTTATCTCCAGCACTGTTTTCATTTGACCGCTACTGGGGCTTTTAGGAGGTAAAAATCTGTGGCAGTACAAGCACCAACATATCCTACAACTGGCAATTGAAAACATCCACGTTTGCATTTTTTCCTGATACTGATAATCATCCAGTATAAGCAATACCTGAACAATTTTGGGTACTTCACACAATTTTATGGTATTGACAGAAATCATTGATGAATGAAATACATGTACCGAGTTACAGAAATATGAATTTCAAACCGCAATGGAAATAAGGGATTTATAACCCCTTTTTTGTGTCATCCTTCATATTTAAAAATAGTTTGACCTAATTTCATTATCATGTCAATTGCATCTCATGTATAGTGCTTTTATGTTGTCACATATTTTATGCAGAAATAAATCCATCTTATCTGTCTAACCCTTGTAGTGCTAAATAAATGAAACTGACATTCACAGTAAGTACTCAAGATGCAGATATTGCAATTTCAAAACTGTTTTTGGTAGCATATCTTCCTAATAAATGAAATGGATATTCTCTGTAGGTACTTAAAGATACATCTGTACTTGTTTTCATCCAGTTTTTATGAAACTATAATCATTCCCGTATCTTCATGCCAAATGTTGCCTCTGACGGTTGTAAGGTTGCACAGATTACAACCGATAGAAAATGCATTTCATTTTCCGGTGGCCATCAAAGATATCACTTTTGTTGTTTCGGTTTGAAATTGAAGATAAATCCTTTGAGTTTCTTTTTGAACGATTCTGCACACTATCAAGTTTTAATTTTGAACGATTCTGCACACTATCAAGTTTTAATTACGTTTTTTCACTCTGGCTGTAAGGATGCATTTTTAAGATAGGGTTATTGCAATTTCCAGGCTGTTTTAATGATGTTCTCTCTTTTGACTAATTTACCTGATCCACATAAGCAATTTAATCCAGATCCAGTGCTACAAGGGTTAACTATGTTTCATTCATTTCAGATTTTACAGAGATGATGAGAGCTCTTGGATATGTTCGACTCATTTCTATGGAAAACTTTAGAAATCCAAATTTTCCTTTGGTTGCAGAAGTACTCAAATGGCTTGTTAAAAGGTGGGGATGGATCAGAAATAACTTATATGTTGTTATTTTGTCTGAGCCTCAGTCTGACTTTCTCTGTGTCTGTCTGTCTGTCTCCCTCTCTGTCTCTCTTTTTTAATGGTGTAAGTAAGTCAAGCAGAAGGAAAAATCAATAGAATTAAAAAATGGTACACTTTCTGTCTTGATTTAAAACGAGATTTTGGCAGATAGATGGGCATTTAAGTTATGAATTACGATGAGCAATAATTCCAGTGATACAGAACTGAATTAGTGGAAAAAAGAAATGTTTTATGAAATTAGGTGGGAAAATCTTGTATTTCTTTGGAAATGAAATGAAAAAATGATGACTGTTGATGTGCCTACATTTGTACACTTTGCTGTTAGAGCAAAATTTGAAGAAAAAAAAAAACATGTGTCACACATCAGAGCAAAAGAGAGACTTCTTGCATCAGTGATTCGGATTACATGTTGATTTACTCTTTACTACATGATCCTGAGTTTTAACAGTTGAAGAAACCTTTGAAAACACTGGGAAAAGGAGAAAATGCCTGTAACTTTTCCCACAATATTTTTCTACCCCATCAAAGACAAATTCCGTCATTTTAGCCACACTTGAATTGTTGTCTGGAAATGCTTTCAAATTTGACAAGTCTAGAATATGGCTTTTGGTGAAGAAAAAAAAAAAAACACAATACTGCACCAATTTCAGAGTCAAAGACTAACCTAATAGCAGCTGAAATATTATGTTGTTACTCTAAATCAAATCTTGGTTTCCTAATTTCAGAACTAGAGCCCAGTTTACAATGACTGCAAAGGGTATGCATTTGTCCTTTGCAGTCATGCATTTGCCCTTTAATCAATACTTTTGATTAAATAATGGATCCCAAAGTTTTGCACAATTTTTGCCATTGAATTCTTGATGTTGTTATTCAATTAAATAATGAAGTGTCGTTGTACCTGCCCATATTAACTGCTTACAGTAGTAAGAGTGAGTAAGGAATGTGAAACCTGTTTTGGCTGTAAATTGACATGCAGTTGCAAATCGATCACTTATCAATATAGAATTATTACCGGATTACATATAGTTTTTTCAGGATAATGTCTTGGAAAAATGGCTATTGTCCTAAATATTCCTTTAACCTCATTCAGTATAATCTATCAAACAGTAAAACCATAGGCTTTCATAATGGATAGCTAGATGTTTAATATAGTATTAGATTACAACATTAATACAGTGCTTGGTCCCAGCCCTACTTTGGTTTATAATAATGTTACTGTGCTACGTAAGATACATAAGACAGTATTTCCTTTTCAATATAATCTGTATAATTATGATTTAGTTTGTTGCTGAGCTAGCAGACATTAAAGAACTTAACCCTTTACCACACAATCCCGAGTTCTAAATACCCTGAGAAAGAGGCCTTTTGAAAACATTGTGGGAAAAGGAGAAAATGCTGGTAACCAGCATTTTCTCCTTTTCCCACAATGTTTTCTAGTCTATCTGATTCAAATTTCATCATTTGTGCCATATTTATTTTGTCATCTACAAGTGTTTTTAAATTGGCCAACTCCAAAATTTTGTTGCTTGGCAAAGAGTTAAACGGGTCAAGAGGTAACAAAGTTGGAAGCTCTCTTTTTTATGTTACATATATAGGTATGATCCTAGTGCTGACATCCATGGAGATACAGATACTGAACAAGACAGGATTATCTTTATAAAGTCTGTTGCAGAATTTATGGTAAGTAGTTGCCACTTTTAATTTTGGAATGGCAGAATTTTGGTAGCTTTCAAGTCTTGATAGTATGTTTTAGTTGGTAGCAGTTCTGATTTTCTGTACTTTATTCACATGTCCTGATGCTGACATCAACAAGTAATCCTTTGTTAAATTGTTTCATAAAGAAAAAGTGTGTATCATTTAAAAAAGTAACTCTTCACCAAACAAAAAAAAAAATAGACCTGTCCAAATTGACAGCATTTGCAGATGACAAATTAGATACCGGGTATGCCTGAAGAAATGATATTTTTGTCCTTGATAGGGTAGAAACATTGTTGGAAAAGGAGAAAATGCTGGTTACCAGCATTTTCTCCTTTTCCTACAATTTTTTCAGGTTTTCTTTAGGGTCATTAAAACTGGGATTGTGTGGTAAAGTTTTAAAAAATCTGCAACCTCTCATTACAGGCAACCAAAGCTCACATCAAACTGAACACAAAGAAGCTGTATCAAGCAGATGGATATGCTGTAAAAGAACTTCTGAAAGTAACATCTGTTCTCTACAATGCAATGAAAACAAATGTAGGGGAAACGGAAACTACAGATGATGACAGTGTTAGCATCTCATTTGATGTGTCTTCAAGGGTAAGTCATGTTTTGCTGTTTTGGATGAAAGATATTTTTGCGTAGATTAGAATTTAAGCTAGGGCTCACCCACCATTCTAATTTCAATTCTTGTTTCCAAGACTAGCCAATCAGGTGGCATAAATTCAGTCTTAGAACTTAAGAGTAGAAATCAATACTATTGGAAAAAGGAATACCGGTAAAATACCGCACAGATTTGGCTGAACTTTTTGTATGACATCTTGACTAGATTCAGATGTTTTTACATTTGTAATAGCAACTATTACCTAGTTGTGATTTGGAGAAAAACCTCTCCATTATAGAGGCCGTCATTTCCCATTCATTAATTCTTCACCATTAGTTTTAGACCTGTCTAAACTGAAAACATTCAAGACCATGAATTAATAGTTTGGTAAGCTGAGGCATTGAAATTATAACTAAAAATCCAGGTTTGATTTCGACCGGCTGGAGGGGTGGCTGGTCTTGGGTAGAGCTATGCGGAGCACAAGCCTTGTACTGATAAAACTTTGGGAAGGTATGGAGTAGTGAGCTTTGGCAATGGTATGACTGAAACACTGCTTAAAGTGGCATAAAGCTTGATTCAAACAAGTAAACAACAGCACCATAACATTTGCTTAAAAATGTACTTTTGAATATTGTATGAAATCAAAATTCATATAAGTAAGTTAAAAAAGTAAAGCATGGGTTGGAATGAAAGAATTTTTAGAGATGGAGTGTGTATGCACTTTGTGCTTTGAAATTTCTAATGTTACAGATTTTCCTTCCTACTAAGGTAGTTAAAGGTTTCTGTAGAAATCAAATGTAATAAATAGTCAAAGATACATTGCACTATGTAATCTGATATTGAAAATTATCCAGCTTATTTTGGCTTTCTGTTGACAGATTAATGAACTCAAAGAAGCAAGGAGACTGGCTTCAGAAATCACATCAAAAGGTGCAGGATTATATGATTTACTTGGAAAAGAAGTTGATCTCAGGGTAGGTACTCCCATGTATTACTTAAACCATACAGTCTTCATCTTGTTTTTCCCAGCTGCTTTATTTGTAGATATTGAAAGAATTACCAGCCTTAACTCTTTTTCCTGCAGTGTTTTCAAAGCTTTCTTTCTCCAGGTTGTTAAAGCACAGGCCTTCCTTTGAAAATTGAAATTTTTTATAAAAAACATATATGCCTTTTAATCTTTTTTTTTTGACATTTTTCAGGAACAGAGAACTATGGTAATAGCTAGGCAGTTAGAGATTAATGAAGTGGAAACCAGTCTAGCAGCATCAATCAAGGCAGTGGAGGTAAAACATGCTAAACCAAAGATTTAGAAAAGTATAAACTTAGAGCTGCTACTTTGTTTAATAATCCTGCATGGTACAAATTATTTCCATTGACAAGTACTTCTGATGGATAACGAAATTATGGGTTCTTGTTTCTTTACACACACAAAAAAAGGGCATTTTCTTAACAGTAAAAACATTTATTTAAATAAAGTTGACAAGTTCATTTGCTAAAATAACCAGGTATATCAATTTTAAGAATGTACTGGCAGGTTTTCTGAAAAAAAAATGGACTGTGCTTCATTTTGTCCAGAAAGGTCCTTTTAGTAAGCCCTATCATTCTATGGGCTGAATTACACAAGAGCTAGGTCTGTATGTAGAATGTTTCAACATAACCATGTCGGGTTTTCAATAGATATGCTGGATACCACTGTTTCATTTTGAGAGTCCTCTGCAAAGGTATTGCAGAGCCCTATGCTAGTACTGATGAACCAAGGTAATTCATGAATAAGTGAGCTTTTGTATTGCTATAATGGAAATACTGTTGGAAAAAGGAATACCGGTAAAACACCATGCTAATGAACAAATAGACACCTTGTCTTTTTGTTTCAGAATGAGATCAGAAAGACTCTACAAATGTTAGATAATGTTGCCTCAGATGAAGCCAATCTGGAAGCAAAGATAGAGAAGAAGAAAAATGAACTGGAAAGAAATCAGAAACGCTTACAGACCTTACAAAGTGTTAGGTATGTTTCTTATTTCCTAATTTGATATTTTGGGGAAAGTTTTCTTTAGACTTAAATGTTTTAAAGCTTATGTTCTTTCTTTCCCTTTTGTGAAATACATCATCTATTAAAATGGGCCTTTCGTTTGAAGGAATTCACAAGTTGAAGCACAGGCTAATTTTACATCTACTAAAGTTCAAACAATACCAAGCAGAAACATTTCCAGGAAATTTAAACTTCCTTTAATTGTACGGAAGAAATTGTGTGGAAAGGGGCAGTTGCCTGTTTCTTACAATTGCTCCTTTAGCTTCTTAATGTTTCCAAAATTTCTCTACTTAAGGGATGTTAAATGTCTTATTTGTGTTGTATTTGAATGATACTAGTATTTGGTTTGCCAGTAGACTCCTTCCAGGAATGTTATTAGAAAACAGTTGAACCTTGTTTAAGAGACCAATCAGTGTAAATATTTAAAGCTGTCTCTTATAGCAGATTTTCTCTTATTGAATTGTTCATCTTTGCACCTTGTCTTGAGGTTTTCATAGAATCCTGTCATACATGAAGGGGACTGAAATATTGTATTACTCCATGTCTGGACATACAAGTTGGCTTCTTTAAAAAAGAAGCCAGGAGAGGTCGGCATCGATGTTTTCAAATGGTTTATTGGCTTTTGATTTCAATATATTTTGGTAGAAGTAAACAAACAAATTAGGCATTAATTGAATGAGAAAAAACATTTTTTTTTCCCAATCTTGCTGGTGTAAAGGCACAAAACAGTACATGCTCCACATTGTTATAATATTCAAGGAATTGGAGGCCATATGCTATTAACATGCTCAGAAATGCATATTTTTTTCAAAATTAAAGGACACAAAACCAAAGATGATTATCCAATTTAGCTCATTTTCAAAAGGAACAACCCTCAAATGAATGTTTGTAATGTGTGCTCAGATAAGCCAATTTTTTTTTTTTTTTTTTTGGAAAGGAGAAATCGTTCAATTAAAATTTGATACAATATGCTAATTCCACTGAGGAGGCAAGAATCTTACCTGATAACAACAAATAATAGGTGGTCTATACATAATACTAGTACCAGACATGTTAAAAGTAAATGTAACATTTTTTAATCTTTTAACAAACAACAATTTTTTTACTGTCCCAAACAGAAAAAGCATGCAGACAACAATTTAAACTTTGATAATTAACGTGGAAGATGGTGCTTTGATGTGATGGAAACCATTGTGACAAAAGGAGAAACTGCAGTGACTAACAGCTTCTCCTCTTTCCACAATATTTTGAAAAGTTGTCTGCTGCAGACATGTAAAATGAAGAGGTTGTTTGTCTAAACGTTAAAAATTTAAGAAAGTAGATAAATGAGCCATGCTCTGAGAAAAGGGCCCTTAATGCATCTGCAAAAAGTATCGACCCATGTCAGCCTGCGCAATCCGCCCAAAACCAAAGGACCACGGACTCTTTTGAGGTGTGCGGTACGTAGGGCGAAGAGGCACGACTTTCTTTCGCGCTCATAAGTTGATTTTCGCAGGATTCTCGAAATCCCGCTCTGTGGTGTTACTTCATCAAATCTATATCATTATAAATCCATAGAATTTTTTAATAAAACAGAAAAATGCTAGAATCTAGTCAGTTTTGAAAAATAGAACTTGAAAACATACTGATCAACCTATTTCTATCTATTTGTGGGGTACGAGTTCTCCAGAGAGCACGTGCTCTCGAGATTAGGGTACGAGTTCTCCAGGGTACGAATTCTCCAGATAGTATCAAGTCATGTGATCTTTTCCCGTGGTGTTCTTTCTCTTTTTATTTAACGAATTTTTTTTTCTCTCTGCTTAGATTTATTTGTTTAATGAAAAATTGCAATTATTGGAGAGATCATTTACTATCAATATAGTATAATAAATCTTTTTGGAAAGCCGTCATATAAAAGAAAACGTTTATTTCCTATTTCAGTTTTTTGATTTCGTTTTGTTTATAAAACCATGACGAAATAGACTATGTATCAGAACAATTTCGCAAAAACAAATGGATTTAGACAGCGATTTCTGTGGCAGTCTGCCTTTTAAACTCACCACTGTTGGAGAGGTCTGATGACCTCTCCAATAAAAAGAAAGAAGGACAAGTTTTCTTTTCCTCATTTAACCCTTTACCACAACAAAGTTTGAGACTGGTCCAAATTGAAAGCATTTGCAAGCAACATATTAATGTGACATAAATGATCACATTTGTATCATAAAGGATACGAAACATGGTGTGAAGAGGAGAAAATGCCGATTACCAACATTTTCGCGTTTTCCCTCAATGTTTCCAAAAGCCTTCTGTTTCAGAGGCATTAAAACTCAGGATTGTGTGGCAAAGGGTTAACCATTTATATTATGCAGAGGTAAAGGGAGATGAAATAGCTCTGCTTAATTTTGCAGGCCAGCGTACATGGATGAATATGAAAAACTGGAGGAGGACTTGCAGAAACTTTATGATATGTATTTAGTCCGATTCCGAAATCTGACATACTTAGAGGCACAGCTTGATGATTATAACAGAGTGGAACAAGATAAGTTTGAGGTATTTTTACATTAAGTTGTTTTCTGTATGCAAAAACAGCAATGAGGCATTTTATAAACAGTAACAGATTACTCTCTAGCCCTTTATCATACATTTTGGGTATTGAATTTCCAAGGAAAAAGCCCTCTGACATTGTGGAAAAAGGAGAAATGCTGGTAACCAGCACTGAATGTGTCGTCTGCTATTTCTTTCCATGTGGAGGAACCTAAAACTTTGTCTTCTGGTAAAGATTTAACTCGTCAAACATAATAAAAATTTATTTTACTTCAGAAGTCTTCAAGTAAATCCTTTTGAAATGTGGATGATCAATAGGAATTACACCTTTACCACACAGTCCGAAGTTTTAATGACTACAAGAAAAAAGACTTTTGAAAACATTGTCAGAAAAGGAGAAGAGCATTTTCTCCTTTCCCCACATTGTTTTCTACCTTTACAAAGAACATTTTTCCAATTTGTGCAACATTTAGTTTGTCGTCTGCAAATGCTTTCAATTTGGACCAGTCTAAAATTTTGTTGTTTGAAAAAGACTTAAGGTTCTGGGTTCCACAATGGTTATTTACTGTGGTGGTGTAACTGGTACCAGAGGACAAGTTGTAAAGTTAACATGCCAACAACCCCAAAAACTTGATGATAACAACTAGGTTGGGTGAAAAAATCCTTAGAATAGACAAAGACTTCAAAAAATACCTTTGAAAATCCAATGCTCTTAGAAAAAAAAGAAGACCATTATTACTGCAAATTTACTGTGGGTGAACTGGTACTAGCTTGATAAAACAATGTTTGTACACATTTAATACCAAATCAAACAGTCCTACTTTCATAACTGTGGCATAATTATTAGAGTGAATTTGTTCATGGTATTTGCTCATGTTTCAGGAAACTGATGCTGCTCTCAAACAGATGGCAAATAAATTAAAGGGACAGGAAAAAGAAAGTCTAATATTAGATGACAAAGAGGAAGGTTGGTAGTTTTTTTGTATTTCTTGCTGAATTGATCCTTTCTTGATGTCTGTTTTCTTGATTTAACAATTTACCCAAATAATCCGTAGGAAAACAGGTGTTTAAAAACATTGTGGGAAAAGGATAGAATGCTGGTAACGATGTTTATTACCCCACTGCAAACAAATCCTAACATTTTAGCCAAATGTAATATGGAGTACTGGTGAAAACTCTAGGAACTGGTTGCTGTGATATAACTGAAGCATGTTGAAAATGGCACTAAATACTACACAAACAAGCAAAGCTTTGTGTTATTTTTATAACTGCCATCAATTTTGTAGGTGACGAAAGTGATGAGAGTGAAGATGAGAGCGATGATGATGATGATGTAGAAGAGGGCATGGGAAATAGACCAGCAGCAAGGAGAAACAGGCCTGATGGTAAAAACATAACTTTTTCAACCCTTTACCATACAATCCTGAGTTTTAACGACCTTGAGGAAGAAGCCTTTTGTAAACCTTGTGGCAAAAGGAGAAAATGCTGTTAACCAGCATTTTCTCCTTTTTCCACAATGTTTTCTATCATTTCAGAGACCAATTCCACAATCTGAGCCACATATGATTTGTTGTGTCCGAAAGCTTTTAACTTCAACAGGTGTAAAATTTTGTCATTTGGTAAAGAGTTAATTTTTCAGGGAATTTTTTTTTTTTCTGATAATGAGTATGTCATAAGGATTTGATTAATCATAGATATTCATACCCAGTCATAGTGATGTTTAACCCTTTACCACCCAATCCTGAGATTTAATGACCTTGAAGAAGATTGCTTTTGAGAAATCAGAAAAGAAGAAAATGCTGGTAACCGGCAGTCAGTACTTTTCTCACCATGTTTTCAACCCGCTTCAATGGCAAACCTCTTCAATTGTGCCATATTTTAATTGTCTTCTACAATTGCTTTCAATTTTGGCAAGTCTGAAATTTTGCCGTGTAAGTGTTAAGGACTCTAGTGCTCATAAGAGGTCAATGTCTTGTCACACTTTTATATCAAATTCTAATGTATGAAAGAGGTAATAATCTGCAAAATATGTTTCATTTTCCTGCAAGGTTTTCAAAGATTGTCTCTTCCATAGGTGGCAAGAGCTGTTTTGTTTTTGGTTTTTAGCTCTACTGGCTGTAAGCCAGCAGAGCTTATGTCATGGCATGGCTTCCATTGTCTGTCCGTTAGTCTTTTTCTTGTCTACGCAATAAAGTGTTTATTTGTGGTCAGATTTTCATGAAACTTGCACAGTTTGTTTATCTCGTCAATAGCTTGAACCCTATTGATTTTGAAAAAAATCTGACGATCAGTGTGGGAAAAGTAGCCATTTAACCCTTTCCCAAACAAGCCCTGGTTTTCACATGTCTGCAGTACAAAAATTTTGAAAACACTGGGAAAAGGAGAAATTGCTCGTAACGAGCAATTTCTCCTTTGCCCACAGTGTTTTCTACCCTTTTTGATAACTTTCTGCCATTTTCATCTGATTTAAAATTGACGTCTGCAAACTCTTTCAATTTGGACCAGTCCAAAATTTGTCGTTTGGGAAAGGGTTAATGTTCAAAACTTCAATTTCTTGTTTACGCGTTAAAGTCTACATTTTGGGTCAGATCTTCATGAAACTTGCACAGTTTGTTTATCTCATCAATGGCTTGAATCCTATTGATTTTGAAAAAAAAAAAAAAAAAATTTGACTATCAGTGTGGGAAAAGTAGCCATTTGAAGTTAAAAATGTCAATTTCGCAATTAAAGTCTGCATTTGTGGTCAGATTTTTGTGAAAATTGCACAGTTTGTTTATCTCATAAGTAGCTTGAACCCTATTGATTTTGAACACAATCTGACTATCAGTGTGGGAAAAGTAGCCATTTAAAGTTCAAAATTTCAATTTCTTGTGTACGTGATAACGTCTGCATTTGGGGTCAGATTTTCATGAAACTTGCACAATTGCCTTGTATCATCAATGGCTGGAATCCTGTTGATTTTGAAAAAAAATTCAACAATCAGTGTGGGAAAAGTAGCCAATTAAATTTGAAAATTTACAATTCTTGTTTACACGATAACATTGGCATTTGTGGTTGAATTTTCATGAAACTTGCACGGTTGCTTTATATTATCAATAGCGTGAACCCTATTGATTTTGAAAAAAAAATGACAGTAAGTATGGGAAAAGGAGCCATTTTAAGTTGAAAATTTACAGTTCTTTTATTCATTTTTGATTTAATTCTTTTTAAACTTGCAAAGAGTATTTGTATCATCAAGGGTTTTAACTCTATTAAGAATGAAGAAAATCTAGCAATTAATTAAGTAAAAGCATCCATTTTATGACTTAGTATTGTTTACTCAACACAGTCCACATTATTAGTCACATTTCTTTGAAACTTGCAGGGATTGTTTGAAACAGAGAGTACTGAAACCGTATCAAATTTGGCTGGATTCCAAACAACTGGTTTTGAGAAATTGTACTTCAGTTTTTTTTCACTATTTGTTTAATTCACCATACCTACTTGTGCTGTCTTAGTGAGTTTAAGCCCAGTTGAAACAACAACATCACCCCCATATTTTTTGTGTGTTGGTCTTTTTCCTTTTTGCATCATGAGCACATAATGCTAGAAAAAAAAAGCAATGTTAATGCCAGTAGAGCAATTCAGGCCCTCAAGGGCCTCTAGTTTATTGGCATTTCAAAACTAAAGTCTTTTACTTGTTTGGAGATTGGATCTTACTTTTTAGCTCCACTGGCTGAAGGCCAGCGGGCTTATGTCATGGCCCGGTGTCCGTCGTGCGTCCGTCCGTCCGTCCGTCCGTCCGGTCGTCCGTCCGTCCGGTCGTCCGTCCGTCCGTCCGTCCGTGCGTTAACTTTTATTTCAAACATCTTCTTCTCTGAAACTACCCATCCGATTTTCAGGAAACTTCACAGAAATGATCCTGACATGGTCCTCTTCAGAATTTCTTGAAAGAATTTGATTCCTTCAAAAACTCTGGTTGCCATGGCAACAAAACTGAAAAATATTGGAAATCTTTAAAAATCTTCTTGTCTGAAACCATAAGGCATAGGGCTACCAAATTTGGCATGTAGCTTTATGTAGTAGACCTCTATCAAGTTTCTTCAAATTATAGCCCTGGGGTCAAAATTGGCTCTGCCCCAGGGGTCACAAGTTTTACATAGGCTTATATAGAGAAAACTTTAAAAATCTTCTTGTCTGAAACCATAAGGCATAGGGCTACCAAATTTGGCATGTAGCTTTATGTAGTAGACCTCTATCATGTTTCGTGAAATTATAGCCCTGGGGTCAAAATTGGCTCTTCCCCAGGGGTCACAAGTTTTATACATAGGCTTATATAGAGAAAACTTTAAATATCTTCTTGTCTGAAACCATAAGGCCTAGAGCTACCAAATTTGGCATTTAGCTTGATCTAGTTGGAGTCTACCAAAAGTGTCCAAAGTATAGTCCTGGGGTCAATTTGGCCTCATACTTGGAGGGGGAGGTTCACAAGATTTACATAGGCTTACATAGGGAAAACTTTTAAATCTTGGTGTACATAGCCATAAGGCTTAGGCTACCAAATTTTGCATATAATTATAGCATTATTTAGTGGACAGTTACAAAGAGGGCCCAAGTTACAGCTCTAGGATCAAGTTTGGCCCTGCACCAGGGATCACAAGTTTTACATGGGTTTATGGAGTGAAAAGTTCAGAAACCATCTTGTTACCAGCCATAAGGCCAAGAACTCCCACATTTGGCATGTTATTCTTTTAATACAATATTCCCCATTTAGTCAGACTGTAGCCATGAGGTCAAAGTTTTATAAGGGCTTATATAGTGAAGACTTTTCTTCGTGGTTTATATTTATAAGCCAGTGGAGCGATACAGGGCCATCATGGCCCTCTTGTTTTATTAGCTCCACTGGCCGAAGGCCAGCGGGCTTATGTCATGGCCCGGTGTCCGTCGTGCGTCCGTCCGTCCGTTAACTTTTATTTCAAACATCTTCTTCTCTGAAACTACCCATCCGATTTTCAGGAAACTTCACAGAAATGATCCTGACATGGTCCTCTTCAGAATTTCTTGAAAGAATTTGATTCCTTCAAAAACTCTGGTTGCCATGGCAACAAAACTGAATAATATTGGAAATCTTTAAAAATCTTCTTGTCTGAAACCATAAGGCATAGGGCTACCAAATTTGGCATGTAGCTTTATGTAGTAGACCTCTATCAAGTTTCTTCAAATTATAGCCCTGGGGTCAAAATTGGCTCTGCCCCAGGGGTCACAAGTTTTACATAGGCTTATATAGAGAAAACTTTAAAAATCTTCTTGTCTGAAACCATAAGGCATAGGGCTACCAAATTTGGCATGTAGCTTTATGTAGTAGACCTCTATCATGTTTCGTGAAATTATAGCCCTGGGGTCAAAATTGGCTCTTCCCCAGGGGTCACAAGTTTTACATAGGCTTATATAGAGAAAACTTTAAAAATCTTCTTGTCTGAAACCATAAGGCATAGGGCTACCAAATTTGGCATGTAGCTTTATGTAGTAGACCTCTATCATGTTTCTTGAAATTATAGCCCTGGGGTCAAAATTGGCTCTTCCCCAGGGGTCACAAGTTTTATACATAGGCTTATATAGAGAAAACTTTAAATATCTTCTTGTCTGAAACCATAAGGCCTAGAGCTACCAAATTTGGCATTTAGCTTGATCTAGTTGGAGTCTACCAAAAGTGTCCAAAGTATAGTCCTGGGGTCAATTTGGCCTCATACTTGGAGGGGGGGGGTTCACAAGATTTACATAGGCTTACATAGGGAAAACTTTTAAATCTTGGTGTACACAGCCATAAGGCTTAGGCTACCAAATTTTGCATATAATTATAGCATTATTTAGTGGACAGTTACAAAGAGGGCCCAAGTTACAGCTCTAGGATCAAGTTTGGCCCTGCACCAGGGATCACAAGTTTTACATGGGTTTATGGAGTGAAAAGTTCAGAAACCATCTTGTTACCAGCCATAAGGCCAAGAACTCCCACATTTGGCATGTTATTCTTCTAATACAATATTCCCCATTTAGTCAGACTGTAGCCATGAGGTCAAAGTTTTATAAGGGCTTATATAGTGAAGACTTTTCTTCGTGGTTTATATTTATAAGCCAGTGGAGCGATACAGGGCCATCATGGCCCTCTTGTTTGAAGTAGGAGTGACCTTGACTAGTAAAATGAAGAAAGAATGCATAATCTGCATGTTAAGACCTGTTATCATGTCAGGTTTCATAAACCTAGCTCATGGCTTGTTGAAGCTATGGCTTTCTTGCCATTTCCTTGCAAGAGTCCCATGCAAATTATGTCCTGTGAGTAGACAAGTGTCAAGTATGATAAAGTATGTTGAAAAAAAAAAAGTTATGAGGCAATTATCTGTTATTTTTCAGCTGCAGGGGCTGAGAGGCGTGTCCAGGGTAACATGATGGGAGATATAAGCGAGGTAATCAATACTATGATATAATTATACAATGGATGTTCTGCGTACAATTTTCTCTTCACTTTCAGGTTATTAGACATTTCACAAATACCTCACAGAAAATCTTGAACAACACATAAAGCTTTGTCTCCCTATTCATTTCATTTTCAAGACAGTCTATATGATTGGTTGAGACAGAATGCCATAGCCAATCGGATGGGTAGTCTTAGAATTTAAACAATGTCGAGAAATTGTTTTAGCAAATACAAAATTAGTTGTCGTTTTTGCTGAAGTTTTTCTGCCTTCCATCTGTACACCATCTGGACACCATTAAGGTATCGAAGAATTCTTTTGAAATAATATGAAAATGATGATAATGCTTGTGACAAGAGAACTATCAGTTATTACCCAATTGTTTTGCTATGCTTTACCTTTTACTGAGTTTTAATGACACCTAGGGAAGAGGCTCTTGAAAACATCATTTGAAATGAGGAAAAATGAAAAGAAAAAAATCCTTATTAACAGCATTTTCTCCTGTTCCCATTTTCTGACACATCCTTCGATTTGAACCTTTTATTTTTTGTTTTCAATTGTTGCCAGATTGGACAAGTCTAAAATGTCCTCATCTGGTCAATTGTTAATCCATATCAAATGTTCTTTTTTAGCTCACCTAGTGCTCAAGGTGAGCTTTTGTGATAGTGCTGTGTCCAGCGTCTGGCGTGCATCGTGCGTCGTCCAGGCATCAACAGTTACCTTGTGTGCGCTCTAGAGGCAACATTTTCAATCATATACTCATAAAACTTGGTCAGAATGTTTGTCTTGATAATATCTCGGACAACTTCGAAATAGGGTCATGTCGGGTCAAAAAGTAGGTCAGTGGGCCAAATCTTAGAAAAACCTTGTGTGCACTCTAGATGCCACATTTTCAGCCTGAAACTTATGCATCTTGGTCAGAATGTGTGTCTTGATAATATCTTGGACAAGTTCGAAATTGGGTCATGTTGGGTCAAAAAGTAGGTCAAAGGGCCAAATCTTAGAAAAACCTTGTGTGAACTCTAGAGGCCACATTTTCAGCCTTATATTGATAAAGATTGGTCAGAATGTTTATCTTGTTGATATCTTAGACAAGTTTGAAAGTGGGTCATGTCGGGGCAAAAAGTAGGTCACATAGTCAAATCTTAGATAAACATTGTGTGCACTCTAGAGGCCACATTTTCAGCCTGATTCTCATGAAACTTGGTCAGAAAGTCTGCCTTCATGATATCTTGGATAAGATTCAAAGTGGATCACATCTGGTCAAAAAGTAGGTCAATGGACCAAATCTTAGAAAAACCTTGTGTGCACTGTAGAGGCCAAATTTTGAGTCTGATACTCATGAAACTTGGAATGTTTGTTTTAATGATGTCTTGGACAAGTTTGGAATTCAGTCACATTGGTTCAAAAATTAGGTCACTTACACTCATGTGTTTTACATCATTAAAATCAGGATCTCTTCAGCTTTATCAACTGTAGATGACTTTACTCAGGTGAGTGCTTTAGGGCCAATGGCTTCTCAACTGCATGTATAATATATTCTACATTTAAACTTAAAGGCAGCTGCTTTGTGTATTAAAGGTTTGTTAACATACTTCAATACTGATAAGAGGATAGACGAACAGCTCGAATTAGAAGAAACTTTAGGAGGGAAAAACCAGTTTCAGAGAACCCAAAAATATATTCATAATTGAAAGGCATTTGTTTCTTGTAGGTGTATTTGTAACTTTTCCATGAAATGTCACAAACTTAATGTTCTCTAAAACTGCAGGAAAGTGATGACTCAGATGAATCTGACATTGGTCTTGATGATGATGATCAAGATGATGACGTTGATGATGAAGATGATGATGATGAGATAGAAATGTCAACTAAAAATCCAAGAAGACAGCCTAAACCAACAGACCTAAATGATAGCGATAATGACTTTTAGAAGAGTTTTCATCATCAATTAAATGATCTGTTAAAGAACATTTAGAGTTCTTGAAGTTATACTGTTTATTTATATCAATGCCTTGCCTCCTGCAGATGACTTGAGTCTTGTGGAAGACAACTTTTGAAAAATTTTGGCTAGAGAAGAAAGTACTCATAACAACCACTTTTGCCTTTTGCCACATTGTTTTCATGTGTATTTATGTTCTTTTAACCCCTGACCAAACAACAAAAATTTGGACTTGACCAAATCCAAAGCATTTGCACACGACAATTAGCAATGGCCTTTATTATAGGATGTGATTGTGGAAGCACAGGATACATAGAGGGAATAGAGGAAATGCTGGTTGCCGGCATCTTCTTCTTTTCCTTAAATGTTTTCAAAAGCCATCTTTTTCAAGGTCGTTAAGAATGAGGATTCTGTGTTGAAGGGTTAACCTTTACCACAGAATCCTGAGGTTTAAGGACCCTGACTAAGAAAGCTTTTTAAAACATTGTGGGAAATGGCGAAAATGCTGGTAACCAGCTTCTTGTCCATTTCCGACAATGTTTTCTTCTCTGTTATAAACAATTATACTCTTTTGAGCCACAATAAATTTGTGGTCTGCTAATGCTCTCAATTTGGACTAGTCTAGAATTTTGATGTCTGGTGAGGAATTAAGTTGTCTGCTTCAAAATTGTTTCAAGAGGTGATAATTTATTGTAGTAGATCCGTCCTTGAGTTCAGCAGTGTGAAAATACTTTCCAATAAAAAATAAAATATATGCATTAAAAGTTCAGTTTGACAGTTGTCCTACCCCTTAAAGATTCAGAATGAATGATAACCCACTCAACACCCATCTCCTTTTTCACACCTTTAACTCTTCACCACATAGCAAAACTTTAGACTAGTCCAATTCCAAGCATTTGCAGATGACAAATGTAACTCAAACGAGAATTTTTGTCTATGAAAGGGTAGAAAACATTGTTGAAAAAGGAGAAAATGCTGGTTACCAGCATTTTCTCATTTTCCCAAATTGTTTTCAAAAGCCTGCTCTTTTAGGGTTGTTAAAACTTGGGATTACGTTGTGAAGGGTTAGCTTTTTACCAGATAATCCTGACTTTCAATGACCCTGAAGAGAAAGGCTTTGGAAAATATCATGGAAAAAGCAGAAAATGCTGGTAAGCAGTATTTTCTGTTTTCCCAGTGTTTTCTACCCCTCAGTTACAATTTTTTGAGTCACATTTTATTTTGTTTACCTTCAGTTGCTTTAAATTTTCTGAAATCTAATTTTCTGTTTTTTTGCAGGGATCATATATACACAGTATATAAGATCCCTGTTTTTAGTAAAGAGTTGAAAGTTTGCTGTTTTTAAGAATTAAATAAACAGTAGAATGTGGATAATTTGAATATGAGAATAAAAACTTGTTCTCAAACAATCCCATGTTTTCACAATCCTGAGCAAGAAAGAGTTTAGAAAACATTGTGGGTAAAGGAGAAAATGGTGGTAACTTGCGTTTTCTCCTTTTCCCACCATGTTCTCTACCCTTCAAGATACAGATTCAATCATTTTTGCAAAATGTGGTTTGTTGTCTGCAAATATTTCTTATATGGTTGAGTGTGAAAATTTTGTCGTCAGGTATAGAGATAAGATGCAACATGCAAGGTGTAAATATGTATCAGAAAGGTTTGTGGAAACTTGAGCAAACCAGGCATAAGCGAAAGTAAATAGTTGTGTAGCTCATTTGTCTGCATAGGAATGAACTCCAATAAAAACTGCGACGGCACTTGCAATTAATGCTTGGGCAATGTACTTTTTTTTATTGTTCAGTCAAAGACATGTCTCAGAAAGTTATGTTAATCAAGCAATGTATTGCATGTTCAGAAAAGATATCCGACAGTGTTTTCTTTACTTTCATACTACTCTCAACAGTATTTGAGTCTCGAAATGGCAGCATCTGATTTGTATTTTCCTAAATTTTACCAGCACTAGGGTGAGACTCTGCAGTACTCAAAGACACCGGAAGGAACCAGATACACCGGCAGAAATCTATCTCGGGCAATCCAGTATTTTAACCGCTGACTAGCCCATTAAAAGCATTTTCTGACAACAAATTTGACTCAGATAATTGAATTTGTCTTCAATAGGGTAACTAGCTAGGTCTGTTTATGTATTAACATCGGAATCAGGGGTAAGATTACCTTTTCCTTTTTTCCAACAATGTTTTCAAAACCCTTCTTCCTAACATCACATCGCAAATTCGTAAGGTAAAGCCTGAACCAAAAGCATGCCTTGCATTTGTAGTACTTAATGTATCAGATGCAAGATACTTGGCAAAAAATTATTTTCCTTTTCCCGCAAAATTTGTTACTGCAAATTTGTTTTTGGAAATGTCATTCCAATGAACAAACAATATAAGAACAGCAGAAGAACAAAAAAAAAAAAAAACCCACAGAATTCACTTGATTCGCAAATGATCGAAAAACGTTTGTGACGCGATAATACAAAAGAACAACAACAACAATGGCTACAGCAATGGCTAATGCATGTGTGTCCTTTAAAACTCTACGAAGTCTATTCAGGTAAATTTACCTGTACATGTACACTTCAGTTTTCTTATAATGTTGAAATGAATAACACCCTTCCTTTTAGGAATAACAAAACAGAAACTGCATCAAATGGTTTTGATTTGCCACCGGTAGACGCTTTACTAATTGGCTGTTCACCTGTCGTCTGCTTTTCAAAGAATTGAAGGTATTCCGGCTATTGTAACTCAAATCTTTACCTTCACTGGCTTCAGTTTTTTTGTTGTTTTGAAATAAAACTTAATTGCCAAACTCTCTTCAAATAGAAAAACATTTGCTTGTTGCAAGGCATTTCACACCGTTTTTTTTCCTCATTAGCAAGGGTCCTTGTCTGTTCTTGATCTACATTGTCTGCAGTGTCCACTTACTCCTAAGTCTGTATGGGATAGGACAAGTTGTTTACTCTTTAATAGACAAAATGAGATTCATTGAATTTCAAAAGATTTGCAGACAACAAAATTAATAGATTGTGGATTAACCCTTTACCAAACAACAAAATTTTGGATTAGTCCAAATTGAAAGCATAAAATGTGGCGTAAATGATGATTTCTGTCTTTAATCAGGTAGAAAACATTGTGGGAAAAGGAGAAAATGCTGGTTACCAGCATTTTCTCCGTTTTCCACAATATTTTCAGAATACTTCTGCTTCAAGGTTGTTGAAAGTCAGGATTGTGTGGTAAAGCGTTAAATGATTAGATTTGTCTTGAAAGGGTTAGAAGACATTATGGGAATAGGAGAAAATGCTGATTATTTCCAACAATGTTTTTAACCCTTAATTAGGCTGCTAAGGGCCACTCACTGACCTTTTGCGGAAAGTGTAGATCAAGATTAGACTGCACAAAATGTGCAGTCTGAGCTTGGATCTACACTGTACAGTAAGGAGATTTTTTTTTTCAAAAAACAAGTTTGAAATAGCATTATTCAGGTTTATACTGTCAGTTTGAAAATGTCATTTCGCTTACTTAGCAGGATAAGGCTTGAAAGGGTCGTCAATCAGGATCGTTTGAGTGGAAAAGGATTAAGTCTTTACCAGATATCAAAATTGTGGATTCCCCTGTCGAAGATCTTGAAAACAATCACAGATAACTAATTGCTCTTGCCATGGATTTTTTTCCTTAAAGAATACGAAACAATGTGGGAAAATGCTTGTCACCAGTACTTTTTTCTTGTCCCACATTGTTTTCTACAGGAGCTTCCTCATGGTCTTTAAAACATGGGATTGTGTGACAACAGGTTGGGTTTTCTCATTACCAAACAACAAACTTGTAAATCTAGTCCAAATTGAAAGCCTGCAACATTGCAGACAAGATAAAATTAATGTGACTGAAAAATTGAAACTTGTTTTGGGAAGGGTAGAAAACTTCGTGGGAAAAGGAGAAATGCTGGTTACCGGCATTTTCTTCTTTTCCCACATTGTATTCAAAAGGCTTCTATCTCAAGAGGTCAGTAAAAGTTGGGACTGCGTAGTAAAGGGTTAAAGGACAACAGTTTTACAAAATCGTCTCTCTGTTAACTTCTTTTTACCAGTAACACATCACATGAGCACAACTCCTTATTTCATCTTGCTTCAGACTGCTACTAATAACATTTCTTGTAAGAATCACTTTCTCTTGTCACCATGCCTTGTGTATGGGTGTATTTAACCCTTTAAATGCATTTCACTACTAAAGTTACCGTTGCGGCTTTTGTAGATCAAAATCAGACTGCACAGAACATGTATGATATTTTATCTTTTTACTGTCTGCTTTCTGAGACATTTTTGACAGAAGTAACCTTGAACTTTACGTCATTTGTGTCTTGTTTCTAGAATGAAAATGGTTGTTGGGAAATACCGGTA
This sequence comes from Tridacna gigas, assembly GCA_945859785.2. Lineage (NCBI taxonomy): Eukaryota > Metazoa > Mollusca > Bivalvia > Cardiida > Cardiidae > Tridacna > Tridacna gigas. The sequence goes on from OX244030.2 coordinate 30,244,458, forward strand.
GGGCTCTTTAGGCTTAGCAATGATTTAAAGATACCAATTATCCATTTTCAAAGAGGATGTTTTTAGCCCTTAACCCTTTACCAAACAATCCCGGGTTTTCACGACCCTGGAAAGAAAGCCTTTTGAAAACATTGTGGGGAAAACAATGTTTTCTACCTTATTAGAATCAGGTTTCATCACTAGAGCCACATTTACTTTATCGTCTACAACAGATTTGAATTTTGACGAGCGTAAAATTGTGTCGTTTGGTAAAGAGTTAAATAAGTTAAAAGTAACTTTTCAAGCCAATAGTAAAAACCCAAATGTTGTTTAAAATCATTTTTGGGGGGAAAATATCTCCTTATTGGAAAGCGTAGATCCAAGATCAGACTGCACATTCTTTGCAGTCTGATCTTGATCTACAATATCCCCAAAAGGTGCTTGAGTCAAGCTTAGCAGTCTAAGGGTAAAAGCTGTCTGCCATATATTTGTTTCAGGGGTAAGTAAATTCTTAACTCTTACCACACGACAATATTGCAGACCTATCCAAATTCAAAGCATTTGAAGAAAACAACTTAAATGTGACTAAAAACCTTAAATTTCTCTTTGGAAAGTAAGTTACATGGGAAAAGGAGAAAATGCTGGGTACCAGCATTTTTTCCCACAATATTCTCAAAAGCTTTCTTCCCTAGCCATGTAGTAATGTTTCCATCAATCACCCTGCACCTGGGAGAATAATTAACCAGTTACCACTCAGTCCCGAGTTTCAACAACCCTGAAAAAGAGGCCTTTTGAAAACATTGTGGAAAAGGAGAAAATGTTGGTAACCAGCATTTTTTCCTTATCCCAAGTTTTCTGTCCTTTTACAGACAAATCTCACCATATGACCCATATCTAATTTTTCGTCTGCAAATGCTTTCAGTTTGGATAAGTGAAATTTTGTTGTGTGGTAAAGGGTTAAAGGGAAAAACCATTTCATGTATGAGCAACCATGTTTGTTTTAGCCTTAATCAAATGACAGATTTTTAGACTTGCCCAAATTAAAAGTTGCCCAAGCCATCTTCGCAAGCCAAGGTGATGATCACTACGTGGTAAGATCCACGTAGTGATCGTCACGTTGGCTTGCGAAGATGGGATGTTCCTGGCTAATATTCTTTCTTCATTTTGCTCAGCGTTTTCCATTTCATTCTATGAAAAAACTGTTTTCCGCACAGTATTCTCACTGCAAGTGGTAAGATCCACGTAGTGATCGTCACGTTGGCTTGCGAAGATGGGAACAAGCATTTTGTTCTCTTTGTTTTCAATAGCTGTATGTACTGTAAATGCAAAGAGAGTTTCACATGACTGATACACTGACTTGACCATTTCCCTACTGACAAATACTTCCAAACTGAAAGCTGCTACAGATGTCAAATTTAAAACTAATATAAATGAACTTGCATTCACTGATTCACTAGAAAATTGTAGGAAAAGGAGAAAATGCTGGTCACTAGCGTTTTCTTTTCCTACAATATTTTCAAAGGTCTTCTTTTGGGTTGTTAAAACATAGAATTGTTTTGCAAAGGGTCAATATTCCATGTACAGTATGATACTATTTGATTTCAGTATTCAAAATTTCACTTTAGGGGTAAATCAGTCTGTTATCTTCATCTCTCCTTTCAATGTGAAAAGCATTGTCTGCTCATGTCATATTCTTCGAAGATGTATTTGAAAAATGCCACCTAGCACAAGATAATGATGTGAAAAGATTTGGTTGTAGCTAGATAACTATTAAGTGCTTTGAGCCTGTCTTTTTTTTTTTGTTGTTCACTCGAGTGTCTTTAGAGAAGTGCTTTACATGTAATTCTCTCTGGCTGCTAGGTGCCTGAGAGATTTATAAAGGTAAACAAGAACTTGACCAATATGTTTTACAACCATACAACCCAAACCTTTGCAGAGTCATATTCAATGCTAAGGGTCAGTGCCTCATTCATAATCTTCTGTAGTCCTGTGATTGAAAGTTGGAATTCTTGCTTGGCCGAAAACGATGTTAATCTTGAAAGCACCAAGTAAGCCAAACGCACATTTTCCGTTTAGAGTAAAAAGTTGAATAAGTGCAATATCAAGCCGGCTTCTGTCCAAAATGTCTCAGGAGACACTGGGCAATATAGATAACTCATCAGTATAGTGCAGTCTGATCTTGATCTACACTGCCTACAAAGGCAAATATTGTGAAAGTTGCTTTACAGGTTAAACTCACAACAGACATGTACAATCCACCAAACAAAGAATGCTTCAGAGATGTTATATATATGTATTTTAAATAGAGTTTGATACATCTGTTTCTTTGTGATTAATGTTGTTTTCAAACATTATTTCAATTACATGTACCGGCATATTATCATGGTGGCTAGTGCACCTATTCATACTTTCCTGGGGCTTCTTTTTACCAGTACTTTACATGATATTCTTCCAAAGTCTCTGGTTGCTTTTCCACATAACCATCATCAGTGATCAGAGAGACATGAATCCACAATATTCACAATGACTATCATTCTTCCTCAAGAAGAAATGGGGGGGTTGGGGAATTTAATGTGAGAAAATATAACCATGTCTTTGAAAAAAATTTGTTAAAGAAAATGTTATGAGCCCTTTTTGCATTCTTTTGGGTCACCCTTATAAATATCCCTTGTTATGCAATAATGACTGTTCAGTTACTAACAGAATTGGAAATCTTACAGTAAAATACAAAAAAAGTAAGTAATTATATTCTCCACCTACGAAGTAGAAGGGGGGTATACTGGTTTAACTATGTCTATCTGTCCATCTGTCCGTCCATCAATCCGTCCATGTTTTCATTTCTGTTCTCTTACTCAAAAGACGTTTGACCTAGAACCCTGAAACTTTATACAAGTATTGCTCATGACCCAAGGAGGAGCCCTAATGTTTTTGGCTCACATGGGTCAAAGGTCACGGGTGAACTTTATTTGAAAATCATTTCCATGCTCTAACTCAAAAGCTGTGTGACCTAGGACCCTGAAACTTAAATTTATACAATCGTTGCTCAAGATCCAAGGAGGTGGTTTGCTGTTTTTTGGTCATATGGGTCAAAGGTCAAGGTCACAGATGAACTGTTTTTAAAAATTGAAACTCAGTAGCTGTGTGACCTAGGACCCTGAAACTTTATTTAAAAATCACTCCTGACCCAAAGGTGCCCTTTTGCTTTTGGGTCACATGGGTTAAAAAAATCAAGGTCATAGGTGAACTTTGTTTTAAAAATCATTTCTGTTCTCTAATTGTGCTGCTTCAGTGACAAGGTGCTGGTGGTGGGTATTTGACACTTCTAGTACTTTGTGCTTTTGACATGTATTTCTATCTTTTTAAGTTTAAAAAAACATCATTGTAAATGAATAAAAATTAGCTATAAATTCTATTGAAATAGTTGAATTCTTCTCTGAAAGGATAGAAAACAGTGTGGGAAAAGGAGAAAATACTGGTTACCAGCATTTTCTCCTTTTCCCACAGAGTTTTAAAAATCTTTATCAGATTTGTTTAAACTTGGGATTGTGTGGTAATGGGTTAATGACCCTTTAGAGTAAGTTTAGTGAAAGGAGAAATTTCTTAGAATGATGTTCTCATGGCCATCCATATATTTAGAGTTACTTTATGTTGATAATCCTTTTCAAGAATTTTTTCAAATATGGTAACCAGCATTTTCTCCTTTTTCCACAATGTTTTTAAAATCTCTTTTTATCAGAGTTGCTAAAACTTGGGATTGTGCAGCAAAGGGTAGTTGGCCCTTTAAGATAAGTCTGGTAAAAGGAGAAATTTCTTAGAATGATGTTCTCGCATGGCCATTCATGTATTAAGAGTTACTTTATGTTGATAATCCCCCTTTCAGGAATGTTTCCAATTGGGTCTGCTGGAAATTGCTTCAATAAAAAACAAAAGACCTGAATCTGCACATGCATAATTATTCTGAGACAATCCGGGTTTTAAAAAAGGGACTGAGCTTTTCTCTTATTTTTCCTTCTTGCTTCAAATAAAACTGCCACTTCATACTTTATTATCTTTCTCTAAATGATCTTGTTGACAGTATGGTTCATGAGGTGCATAATTATGGGTTTCTGTCCCTTTACTTAACTCTGTGCAAACTAGACTAAAAAGCAAAACTCTAGTCTTGTCTGTATTGAAAGCATTTGAAGAGGACACCTGTGTGACTCAAACAAGTATAGAATCTGTTTTCAGAGAAGGGTTTTGAGAGCATTGTGGGACAGGGAGACAGTGCCCCAGTAACCAGCATTTTCTCCTTGCCCTGTATTGTTTTCAAGAGCCTTTCTTCGTCTGGGTGATAAAACACAGGATCTGTAGATAAAGTGCTAGAATGAATGATTTGTTTGTTTGTATTGGAGTTTAAGGCCGTTTTAACATCTTAAGTCATATCAAGGCCTATGCTTGTATTTCCTGGCTTTCTCACACAACTCTCTTTCCAAGCCACTGCCAACTTTTCTCACATGCATTAGAGGTGAGAGGCGATAAATCACCAGAAAGAAAGTTTAATTGCCTCAACAGAGTAACAAACCAGCAACCACCAGGTCTCAAGTCAGATATGCTAACCACTGAGCTACTTGGCTGGGCTACAATAGATGAAATAAACATTTTCGGTCTCTGGGAAAATACAAGCCTTGTGAAATAAAAAAAACTGTGTAACTCTTTCGCTACTAATGACGACTTGATTACCTTTTGCGGACAGCGTAGATCAAGATCAGACTGCACAGAATGTGCAGTCTGATCTTGATCTACACTGGCAGCTACTCTGTTTTTGAACTATGACGGAAGTCATTTTCAATAGAAGTGGAAATCTATTTTTTGAGCTCAGAAAAAAAGTGGAATTTCGGGAGTTAGAAATAAAAAAGTTAACTTTCCCTGCCACATAAATGGATACAACATTTTGTCAAGGTCTAAAAATATATATTTGTTATTTTTGAAGCCTATTTTGATCAAAGATTAGTATCTGATGGCGGATGGTGTAGATCAAAGATCAGACTGCAAGTTTTGTGCAGTCTGATCTTGATCTATGCCATCCGCAAAAGATGTCCAAGGCGACACTGGCAGTAAAAGAATTAAACAAGAATATTTATGAGGACTATTTTGATAGTGTAGCACCAAGATCATACAGTGCCTTCAGTGCAGCATTATCTTTATTCACACTGGTGAAAGTATAAATGTTACCGTTGGTATGCTAAGAGTTACAATATCAAAACTGAACCTGGGTCACTTTCGACCAAATGAAAGCAAGCACTATGATCTAATCCCATACTTCAGAATGGGATTTAGAATTTGTTATCAGTACAACCTATTTCTGCATATGCAAGCTTCTATTCTAAGAAGAGGTTAGCAAGAAATATAATACTTTTTTCTTTTTTAAAATTCTCAGATTAGAAAATATTTTTTAAAAAATTGGGATGAAACTGAATCTTTGATTTTTTATTTCACAATACGAGGGCCAGATTTGCCTCAATTGTGTCAGACGTTTTCTTGATGAGGAAAAGAATTAACTCTTTACCGGATGATAAAGTTTTGGGCTTGTCAGTATCCAGTGCATTTGTAGACAACACATTTAATGTGGCTCAAATGGTGTGATTTGTCTTTGAAAGAGTAGAAAACATGGTGGGAAAAGGAAAATATGCTTGTTACATAGACATGGACAATGTTTTCAAAAGTTATTAAAACTCGAGATTGTGTGGTAAAGGGTAAAGAAATGCTAACATTCCTTCAGTCATGATGGTGGTGTTTGAACTTTTAATTTCTCTTATTAGATTAAATCATCTACATACAAGTTTAATATAATAGCAAAAATTGTAGAGGCCATGATGAGGAAACTATGTGATGAAATTCTCATTAACCTTTTAAGTCTTTAAAATGACAAAATGTAGATTTGTCCAAATTGAAAGCATTTGCAGACGACAATTTAAATGCGACTCAAATGATGAAATTTGTCTAATAGGAGAGAAAATACTGTGGGAATAGGAGTAAACACTAGTTACCAGCATCTTTTCCTTTCCCAAAATGCTTTTCAAATCCTTCTTTGTCTAGGTCGTTAAAACCTTGGGATTGCTAGGGAAAGGGTTAATGCTTAGTTCAATATTTTAATGACCCTTGTGAAAAGGGCTTTTGAAGACACTGGAAAGGAGAAAATGCTTGTAACCAGCATTTTCTCCTGCCACAGTGTTTTCTACCCTTTCAAAGACATATACCATCTCTTTAGCAACATTAAATTTGTTGTCTGCGAATGCTTTCAATTTGGACATGTTTTTTGTCATGTGGTAAAGAGTTAATCCTCTTTGATCAAATGATAAAAAAAAATTTTGAATTTTTAAATGTCAGTACAATGCTATAACTGAGGCATCTCGTCTTTCTTTTGTAGCAGATCATCAAGTTCATAATGTAGACAACTCTCTTGTCGTCACTGAACATTGTTTCAACAATATTTATGAGGGAAAGCAGCCAGGAGCTTGGAAAAAAATTAAAGCAGTTCTGTTGCAGATCAGCCAATTTCCAAGGATTGATGCTAGTGGTTGTGACAGGAATCATCTCCTCTCTCACTGCTGAATATTATTTCAGTGATGTTTATGCTGGAAAGCAGCCAGTGGCTTGGGAAGAATGTTGTGTGAAGTACAGTGATGATTATGCTGATAATAGAAAGTCCATGACAGCATTTTCAGCGGTGAGAAAGGAATGAATCCTGTCACAATCACTTTCATCAACCCTTGGAAAGACCTTTGCCTAGATGGGAATTGAACCAGTAACCTCTTGGTATCAAGCACTGTACATTACTGACCTAAAGTCCTTCCTATATTAACCCTTTACCAAAAACTCCTGTGTTGTAACAGTCCTGGGGAAATAGGCTGTTGAAAACATCATGGGAACCAGCATTTTCTCCTACAATGTTTTCTACTCATTCAAAGGCAAATCCTGTGATTTTAGACACAATCTAAATTATTGTGAGCTAGTGCTTTCAATATGAACCAGTGTAAATTTTGTCTTCTGATAAAAGAGTTAGCCCTTTACCACACAATCCCAAGTTTTAACGACTACAAGGAAAAGGACTTTTGAAAACATTGTGGGAAAATGAGAAAATGCTGGTAACCAGCATTTTCTCCTTTTCCCATAGATTCTGCCCTATCAAATACAAGTTTTGCTGTTCAGGCCTCCTTATATTTGTCAGCTACAAATGCTTTTAATTTGGACCAGTCGTTTGGTTAAGAGTTAAATGTCAAAGGTTGGAATGACCTAAAATATGGGCATGGTAGTAAACTGCAATATTAAGATTTCAAGTATGTCCGCTCTCCACTGATAGGCTTATCAGCTTTGCCAAATAACAGATTATAAGGATTTTAATCATAATCAATTGGGTGATTTTGAAATGCGCTGGTTTACATTTATAGGTCTACATCAGCTAACCTTTCTTTCAAGTATACATTTTAACTCTTCATCAAATGCCAAAATTTTGGACTTGTCCAAATTCATAGTATTGGCAGACGACATATAAATGTGACTGTCAGAGACTGAAATTTGTTTTTAAAAGGAAAGAAAACATTATGAGAAGATGCTGGTTACCAGCATTATATCATTTTTCCACAAAATTCCAAAAGAATATTTCTTTAGGGTCATTAAAACTTGGGGCCAAGCCCAGTAGGTCAGTCGGTAGCGTACAGGACTTGAGAACAGGAGGTCACTGGTTCGATCCCCAGCTTGGCTAATTACGAGGATTGATGATAGTCATTGTGACAGGATTCATTCCTTTTTCACCGCTGACCATTGTTTCAATGATGGTTATGTGGGAAGGCAGCCAGTGGCTTGGAAAGAATATTGTGCGGAGTACTGGTAAAAGAAACTCCAGGAAAGCATGGATAGGTGCACTGGCTGCCGCGATATAACTGAAATAATGTTGAAAATGGCGTTAAACACCATACAATCAACCATACAATAAAACTTTGGATTGTGTGGTAAAGGGTTAATGCATCTTAATCATACAACTGTTTACTGCATGGAAACATACTGTATAAGTGGAAATGTTTGCCTCGCGGGTGGAAATGTTCGCCATGTGGAAATTTTTGTGAGTTTGAAAATTTTGCAAACATTTCTGTTCACATATTTAACCACAAATATACCAACAAGTATCGACTGTCTTGAATCCGCAAACATTATCATACATGAAATGTAACAGGTAATTCGCAAACTTTTCGACCGACGTAAATATCCACGTATACAGTAATGCCTGCACTCCTTTTTATAAAGTTTTTCAATTTGCCATGGTATTTTCATAACTCTATATAACTGAGGTTACCAAGGATATTCTTTAGTCTGTACATCTCTTCTTCTTTGGATGTCTGTTACCCTTTACCAGATGACAAAATTTTAGCCTTTTCCAAATTGAAAGCATTGCAGACGACAATTTCAATGTGGTTCAAATGGTGCAATTTTTCTTTGCTGGGGTGGAAAATATTGTGGGAAAAGGAGAAAATGCTGGTTACCAGTATTTTCCCCTTTTCCCATAATGTTTTCCAAAGGCTTCTTACCCGGCGTCGTTAAAAGTCGGCATTGTGTGGTAAAGAGTTAATAGTGTATAAAGAAATGAGTTGATCCTTTACCTTACAATCCTGTGTTGTCAACTTGTCATGCCCCTGATGAGTAAGGCCTTTGAAAACATTTGTAAAAAAGGAATACATATTTTTGCCAGCATAATCTCCTTTTCCTGAATTTTTTCTTTCCTTTGATTGAAAAATCCGATTATTTGGACCACATTTAAATTGATTTTGAACAGCATACTGTAATTTTGCTAATACTTTTGACATGACAAAAATCATGTGGTTTTGCTAAAGAATTAACCTTTTACTACACAATCCGGACTTATAATGACCCCGTGAAAGAAGCCTTTCGAAAACATTGTGGGAAAAGGAGAAAAATGCTGGTAACCAGCATTTTCTCCTTTTCCCATAATGTTTTCTACCCTTCCCAAAACAAATTTCAATTTTTCAGTCATGTTTGTCTTGTTGTCTGCAAATGGTTTTAATCTGGACCAGCCTGAAATTTTTGTTGTGAGGTAAACAGTTAACTTTTTTCCACAGCTTAGAGCTCTTCGAAACTTTTTGCTATTTGTCAATTTTCTGTATGTCCAAGGACATGATCCAATCAGTTTTAGACAAAATGGATTTTATGGATCCATGATCATAAAATGTCAGATGACTTGCATGGTATTATGCATCACAGAGATGCATTAAGCCTTTACCACACAAGCCTGACATTTACTGACCCGGAGAAAGAAGCCTTCTGAAAATATTGTGGGAAAGGAGAAAATGCTGGTAACCAACATATTCTCCTTTCACACAATGTGTTATACCCACCCTTACTTGTATCTCCTGAAACAAATTTGTTGCAGATGGCTTCAAAAATGTTCTATAAAAAACTGATAATCAACAAATTTATGATTCAGGCTAACGTTCAATACATGTGGAAATGAGAGAACAGTTAGGCATTTTGAAACATAGCAGAAAATATTCAGGTAAAGAATGGCCTTAGCAATCAAGCTTGTTGTATAGTGAAACTCTTTCTTTTACAGGGTATCAAAATTTTAGACTCTACCATATTGAAAGTATTAGCAGATATTGCTTTAATAATGATATTTGTCTTTTAAAGTATTGAAAACATTGTTGGAAAAGAAGAAAGTGCAGGTTACAAGCATTTTTTTCCTATTTTCATGATGTTTTAAGATTTCTTCTCAGGATGTTACGATACTTAATTAACTCAAGGGTTAAGGAGTAATTTGGTCAGTAAGTAAATCGAAGATTGAAGTACATAATTTGAAAGTGAAATACATTTTATAACTGATAAAAAATATTTTTCTTGAGTGACATAAATGTCTTACTCATAAGTAGATAACAGGAAAGTTGTAGATAAAGTGCCATACCTTGTTTGGCAATACGCATATACAGGTTATAACAGGGTTTGCTAATTGAGACATCATACATTTTGGAGATTTATGTGGTGTAAGTAAATAAATTTATATAGTTACTTCATTCAAAAAACTGTCTGCAGCAGGCCACTTTGGCATTTTTTTTATTCATTTATACCGAATAGCAAAATTTTTGACTTATCTATCATGTCAGCATTTGCAGATTACAAGTTAAATGCAGCTAAAATAATAGAATTTGATATTGAAAATGTAGGGAACATTGTGGTAAATGGAGATTTTGCTTATCAGCACTTTCTCTTTTTCAACATTGTTTTTTTTAACCTGTTACCACACAGTCCCGAGTTTTAATAACCCTGAAGAAGAAGGCTTTTGAAAACATTGTGGGAAAAGGAGAAAATGCTAGTAACCAGCATTTTCTCCTTTTTCCACAATGTTTTCTACCCTTCAAAACACAAATTTCAAATATCACTTGGCAAGTTTATGAGAAAAATTTGTATTTAAAATATTTGCAAAGATGACTTTAAAAGTAATACATATATATATAGACAGAAATATGCAGATAATATGAGGAAAGTTCCTTTTTTGAACCTGTTATATGAGGAAAGTTCCTTTTTTAACCCTTTACCACACAATCCTGAGTTTTAACCACCCTGAGAAAGAAAGCTTTTGAAAACATTGTGGAAAAAGGACATGCTGGTAACCAGCATTTTTTCCTTTTACCACGATGTTTTCTCAATTTTTAAAAGCAAATCCCATCATTTCATTTTGTTGTCTGAAATGCTTTGGATTTTGAGAAGTCTAAAATTTTGTAGTGTAAAGAGCTAACAACTTACGAGGTGCAGACAGCTTTTTATGTCCTCCAGCAGACAGTTATTGAGAGCACATGGATTTTTTTGCCAAAGATAGAATTGGTGTTTTACAAGCAATTTTGATTTGAAATATTAAAAGGCGGAACTTCTTTGATTAATATTTCATGATTCTTTTTTTTTTCCCAGTCGTTTTCTTGAATTTTGCCTCAGAGGGTAAAAGGTTAAGTCTTTACCAAACAACAAATGTTTAGACTTGCCAAAATTGAACACACTTGCAGACAACAAATCAAATGTAGGTCCAGTAATGATATTTGTCTTTGAGAGGGTAGAAAACTTTATTGGAAAAGGAGAAGATGCTGGTTTCTTCTGCTGCCACAATGTTTTCAAAAACCTTCTTCTTGGGGGTTGTTAAAACTAGGGATTGTGTGGTAAAGGATTAAGAAGGGAAAGACCAGACAAAAGAAAAATATTGAATTTGATATGGATAAAGTAGGCAAGGAATTTCATCTGACCATAAAAATATTTTTACAGCCTTGTATTCAGGCATAATTATGTTATTTTATTGCCACTTTTTTCCATTTCTTTTCTCATGTGGATTCAGATTTTGGGCATAAATTAAATCTATTTTGAAACTAGATGAATAAGTTTTCTTAGGGGCTAAAATAAATATAATGATATTTATTATGCTTCATTCACGCTTGAATTGATGCCTCGTAAATCTTGATAACAGGTTAAAAATGATTTTTCATCCATTGTTTGGTTTGTTTTATAGCTTTCAAGTTTATTTTAGTGTGAATGATTTCTTGATGTAATAAATATAATATTAACCCATTACCAAACAGTCCTGTTATATCAATCCTGATGTAGATTGCGGGGAGGGGTATTCCTGAGTGGCTCAGTGGTTAATTGGAGGACTCATAACCTGGAGCCCCTGGTTTCGATCCTGGCTGGGAGCACTGGACTTTTTGTGGGAGTGTCCTTGGGCAAGACATTTTGGAGCCCTGGCGAATTCCAGGACATGCATGAATATATGAGTTGTTGCTGCGACGGGACTGATATAATGTTGAAAGGGGCATAATACACCATGCAATCAATCAATCTGATGATGTAGATGGTTTTTGACAACATTTGAGAAAATAAGAACATGCTAAAAACCAATATTTTTCCTTTTCGCACAAAATTTTATACCATTTCAAGAACAGGAACTATCTTTTAAGCTACATCAAATGTGTTGTCTGCAAAATGCTTTTAATTTTGTCACATCCAAAATTTTGTGTTCTGGTATATGATAAGAGAGAAAAATAGTGCTATAAGTGCTAAGAAACTAATTTCTGTAGAAGTATATGTAATTATGAAGCTGTATGCCTTTGAAGCAAACAGGTTTTGAAAACTTTGAGGTAAAAAAGATCAACTGTTTTTCACAAGGAACTGCTGCTTTTCTGCCATAGTTCTTCATGAAATTCAAGATATGAGATGAGCGAAAAAGGTTTTGTCTGGCAACATGTAATTGAATTTGAGGAGTTCCTCTATTGGTGACAGGGTTCTGTCTGACTCAGTGGTAAAATATAAGACTTGTAACCTGGAGGCCGCAGGCATGAGCTTCACTGGTAGCACTTAGTCTTGGTTTTTTCGTGGGAATGCCCTTAGGGAAGACACTTTAGAGCTCTAGCCTTGTACTGGTGAAAAACGTGGCATAAATGAATAAGTGAACTGTTGCTTAGATGTAAATGAAATAATATTTACAGCAGCTTGACTGTTTACCACACAATCCTGACTTTTAACAACCTTGAGAAAGATGACTTTTGATAACCTTGTTAGAAAAGGAGAAAATGCTGCTAATCAGCATAATCTCCTTTTCCCACAATGTTATCTATTCTATCAAAGACAACTTCCACAATTTGGGTCACATCTGATTTTTGTCTGTAAATGCTTTTTAAAGCACCATTCAATCAATCAATCAAATATCGGTAAGACTGTTCGCAAAAATCTTGTATGATTATAAAAGTATACAATATGAAATATGTCTCTACTCAAGGAAAAGTATCAGAAAGGATTGAAAGATTTAAAGCAGCATGTCACGCCATAATGCTTGTAAAATGCAGCTTCCATGAAGTGTTATAAGTGAATAACATTTCATGACAAACAAACATTTTCTCTACGGTCATCACACTTCGTGTAAACTTGATCCCTATTGATCACTAGCATTCTGTCTCGTTCTCAGCAATTCCCTGTGAAGGGAGTAAAAGTTGCATTGAATTTTCTCCATGTTACTTGTGGTAGGTTTTCTTTAATTTGACTTTTTAGTACTTTTTAGCTCTACTGGCTGAAAGCAAGCAAACTCATGCAATGGCCTGGTGCCTTTCATGCATTCTGTGTTTTCAAACTTTAACCTCAAGCATTGTCCCTGAAAATTGATTTTAAGTAAGCTTAATTTGCATAAATGTACCTGTCATGGTCCTTTTCAACATCACTTAAAAAACTTTTATTTTATTAAAAACTCAGGTTACCATGGCAATAAAAGTAGAATGAAATGAAACTTTAAAACTCTTCAGAAGTTGGAATTAACTGCAAAGTGGCATTAATTATTCCCAGAATGATCTCTCTCAGTTTTCATACTGGAATTTCAATGTGTTCTGAGACAGGTGATGCTTTGGGCTTGGCATAATAGTCTATCATGTCATGTAGTTGTTGAAGGGAAATGACTATTTTGTTCTTATAACATTATGCTGTAACCATTTATCTGTCTCCATCAGTATATGGTAATATGAGTAGGCTTGTATACTTCTTAGTGCTTCTTTTTATAAAGAAAATGCTCACTCTAGCCAATGATTTTTTTTAGCTCACCTGAGCATGAACTGCTCAAGGTGAGCTTTTGTGATCGTGCTGTGTCCGGCATCCGTCATGTGTCGTCCAGGCATCAACAATTACCTTGTGTGCACTCTAGAGGCTACATTTTCAATCGTCTGCTCATGAAACTTGGTCAGAATGCTTGCCTTGATAATATCTCGGAAGAGTTCGAAATTGGGTCATGTTGGGTCAAAAAGTAGGTCACTGGGCTAAATCTAAGAAAAACCTTATGTGAACTCTAGAGGCTATATTTTCAGCCTATTACTTTTGAATCTTGATGAGAATGTTTGTCTTGATAATATCTTGTACAAGGTCGAAATTGGGTCATGTCGGGTCAAAAAGAAGGTCACAGGGCTAAATCTAAGAAAAACCTTGTGTGTACTCTTGAGGCCATATTTTCAGCCTGATACTCTTGAATCTTGCTCAGAATGTTTGTCTTGATAATATCTCGGGCAAGTTTGAAATTGGGTCATGCTGGGTTAAAAAGTAGGTCACTGGGCTAAATCTAAGAAAAACCTTGTGTGCACTCTAGAGGCCATATTTTCAGCCTGATACTTTTGAATCTTGGTCAGAATGTTTGTCTTGATAATATCTTGTACAATTTCGAAATTGGGTAATGTTAGGTCAAAAAGTAGGTCACTTAAGAGGCCACATTTTCAGCCTGATGCTCTTGAATCATGGTCAGAATGTTTGTTTTGATAATATCTGGGACAACTTTGAAATTGGGTCATGTCAGGTCAAAAAGTAGGTCACTGGGCTAAATCTTAGAAAAACCTTGAGTGCACTCTAGAGGCCATATTTTCAGCCTGATACTCTTGAATCTAGGTCAGAATGTTTGTCATGATATTATCTTGTACAACTTTGAAATGGTCATGTCAGATCAAAAAGTAGGCCACTGGGCAAAATCATAGAAAAACCTTGTGTGCACTCTAGAGGCCATATTTTCAGCCTGATACTCTTGAATCTTTATCTTGATGATATCTCAGACAAGATCGAAGTTGAGTCATGTCAGGTCAAAAAGTAGGTCATTGGACTAAATCCTAGAAAAACCTTGTGTGCACTCTAGAGGCCACATTTGTAGTCAGATATTCATGAAACTAGGTCAGATTGTCTGTCTTGATGATTGAAATTGGGTCATGTTGGCTGAAGAAGTAGGTCACTTGGCCAGATCTTAGGAAAAGCTTGGTTGGGTGCTCCATAGAGGCCACATTTTCAGCCTTATACTGATAAAGATTAGTCAGAATGTTTATCTTGTTGATATCTCAGACAAGTTTGAAAGTGGGTCATGTCAGGGCAAAAAGTAGGTCACATGGTCAAATCTTAGATAAACCTTCTGTGCACTCTAGAGGCCACATTTTCAGCCTGAAATTTATGAAACTAGGTCAGAAAGTTGGCATTGATGACATCTTGGACAAGTTGCAAAGTGGGTCACATCTGGTCAAAAATTAGGTCACTGGACCAAATCTGAGGAAAACCTTGTGTGTACTGTAGAGGCCACATTTTCAGTCTGATACTTGTGAAACTTGGTTAGAATGTTTGTTTCAATGATGTCTTGGACAAGTTTGGAATTTAGTCACATTGGTTCAAAAAGTAGGTCACTTACACTCCTGTGTTTTACATTATTAAAATCAGGATCTCTTCAGCTTTATCAACTGTAGATGACTTTATTCAGGTGAGCGCTTTAGGGCCAATAGCCCTCTTGTTACATGATTGATAAATGCTCAAGTCAAGTCAAGTGATGGAAAATCATTTATCTTATTTTTCAAAAAAGAGAAAATGCTGGCAACAAGCATTTTCTCATTTTGCCACAATGTTTTCATAAGCTTTCTTCCTCAGATATGTTAAAACTTAGGATTGTTTGGTAAAGGGTTAAAGTAACAGAGAAAAGTGATGGTGCATGTATCTTATCTATCAAATAATTAACTCATCTCACGAAGGAGAAAGTGGCCTGTCAAGTAAAGCATTGGTTCATAGATTCCAGTGTAAAGAGTACTTAAAGATTAAAATCGATACAGGGCCTGGTTTTCTACAATAACTGAAGTCTCTTATTGGGCTTAAATCTGCTAATAGACTCAGTTTCTGACTTAAATTGAGTTCTTCATTTGAGAGGCATTTCAAAAACATAGCAGATTTAAGTAACATTCTCGAATCCTGGACCGAAGCATTTCAGACTAAACTCAATAAAATAAACTGACTAAACCCTTTACCACACTACAAAAATTTGCACCCGTCCAAATCAAAAGCATTTGCAGAAGACAGTTCCAGTGTGGCTCAAATGACCTGATTTTTGTTTGATAACCAACATTTTCTTCTATTCCACAATGTTTGCTACCCCGTACCCTATCAAAAACAGAAATCATTATTAAAGCTACATTTGATTTGTCGTCTGCAAATGTTTCCATTTTGGACTGGTCTAAAGTTTTGTCGTATGGTAAAAAGTTAATGTGTACAAATAAAAGCAATCAGGTGAAACTGAAGAAGGGAGAAATTGTTCATATAAGCTATGTCTTCTGTCATCAAAGTGTGTCAGTGGATAAAAACAAGTGAAAAAAAAACTGAAATTGCTCTATCATAGTTTTCCATCCTTTGTTAGTGCTTTTACGGAATTCCAAGGATGCAGCTCTGTACATAGAAACGTCACGTGCTCTGGCAAAAGGGGGCTTAATGCATCTGCGTAATGCATGATGCCAAGCAAGTCATCACGTAATTATGAATCCATAAAAATCATTTTGCCTAGCAACCGATGGTATCATAAGGTAGACTGGTCCCTTGACATACAGAAAACTGACAAGTAGAGAAAAGTTTCAGGCCAGGTCTACCTGCGCAGACTGCACTGGCTGACCTTGGTCGATACTTTTCGCAGATGCATTAAGCTCCTTTTACACAGAGCATGACTCAACTGTAGATGCGCAAATTATTATCAAAATTTAACCATGACATTTTATACTTGAAAAATGAAAAAAAAAATCAGGAGTATGTATCAATGAAATGCCTGTTCAGAGATTTGTTTATCAGAGATTCTGTTTGGTATGAAAGATTGTAAAATGGTTGTACTCCCGAAAGCATATCATTCAAAAGACTACAAAATAAAGTGATTGTAGATTCAGTCTTTGATTCATTTTGGTACAGATTCTTCTACCCAAATCAAAGGTTTCAGTTTCTCCTAACGCAGCAATTCAGTTCTGAGAATGACTCTAGATATTTGTTTATTTTCTTCATTATTTTCACCTAGAAGAAAACTTTTATACTCATCGAAGACAAATTTCTTCTTTACAGCCATTATTAATTCATCATCTTTATATGCATTCCGTATCGAGGGACGACCAGTCTAAAGTTCTGGAAAAGAGGTTGCTGTAGTTTGTCAGTTTTGTAAATCTGTTTTAATTTTTTTCTCAGCAGACAGTATTTTAGACTTGTCTCATTGAAAGGATTACCAGATGTACAAATTAAATGTGACTCAAATGATGCCTTTTGTCTCTGAAAGGATAGAAAACATCGTGGGAAAACCAGATTTTGTTGGTTACTTGTTGTTTATTGTTCTCACAATGTTTTCAAAGCATTCTTCCTCAAGGCTGTAAAACAAATGGGTCATTTGTGTAATGGTTATTAAACTAGGCATTGCAACTACAGTCCTATCAGTGACAGACTGTATCTTTGCATCTAAAGGAAAAAAATGCACTAGAAATGAATGGATGCATCCTAATAAGGCAGTTCAAATTTCATCATAAAGGGAAGTTATTTTCTGTGTTAAAAAAAACATAAAGTTTCCTTGTAACTTACCTGTATTAAGGGAAATTATTTTTTTTTTGTGACTCTTTACTTTACTATTAGACGTGTTCAAAATGAATCATTTGCAAAATAAAAGTAGGTGTTTCTCAAACAATTAGATATGTCTTTGAAAGGGTAGAAAACATCGTGAAATAAGAGTAAATACTGGTTACCAGTATTTTCTCCTTTTTTCCATAATATTATTTTAAGTCTGTTAAAACATTGGATAGGCATGTTAATAGCAAGCTCACGAAAGCAACAGGAGTATGAATTTAAACTTTGGTTATGACATTCAAGAGCATACAACCTACTGTAAAGAGGTAAATAATGTCTAAGTACAGGCATCTGCTGGTGGTTGGAGTATTGCATGTTAGGGTACTAGTTTGCCCATAAGTACATAGAGTAATTTTAGACATAAATGAGTGATACAAAAAAGAAAACACTTTAACTCTTTACCACACAACAAAATTTTAGACCAATCCAAATTGAAAGCATAATTGCAGACAACAACTAAAGTGGGGTATAAACGACAGTATCTGTCCTTGACATTGTTGAAAACATTGTGGGAAAAGAAGAAAATGCTGGTTACCAGCATTTTATTCATTTCCCACAATGTTTTCAAAAGCTTTCTTCTTCCGGGTCTTTAAAACTGAGGATTATGAGTGTGGTAAAGAGTTAAGGCAAGGAAGTTGGTTGAAAATTCAAATGATGATGAAAAACCTTGGGAAAAGCAGCACATGCTAGTAACAAGCAACTTTTCCTTTTCTCATGCTGTTTTCAAAAAGCTGTCCACTATGGAGGTGTAAAATGTCTTACTGTAATGGTAATTAGTTATTGATTAGTATGTTAGTCATACTTGTTATGTTTTATACCCCTCTTTAGAAATTAATGAAATGAGAAAATACCCCAAACTTTTCTTACAGATTTTGAATATATATGAAATGTCAATTAACTCTTTAAAATACCACACAATCATGTGTTTTAATGACCCTGAAGAAAAAAAGCCTTTTGAAAACATTGTGGGAAAAGAAGGAAATGCTAGTAACCAGCATTTTCTCCTTTTCCCACAATGTTTTCTACCCTTCCCAAAACAAAATTGAGTCACATTAATTTTGTCGTCTGCAAATACTTTGAATTTGGTCTATGATTTTGTCGTTTGGTTATGAGTTAAGACTACATTAAAGTGAGTCTTAGTTCTTGACATGCAGGCTGACCAGTGTCTGAACTTTTTGCTACAGGTCAATTTCCAGCATGTCCAACTCCAAGGACTGTCTACCTCATGTTTCAGTGGATTATTCGACAAACTTGATTTTATGGATACATACATACATGTATATGATGACTTGCTTGGTATCATGCCTAAAGGATAAACATTAAACCCACTTTTTCCAGAGTATGGCTCAGTTTTCATTTTATACTTTACAGTCTAAGGGTATAGAAAGAGATATGTATGGTGCTTTAACACAGTTACAAAATAGACATGTACATTACAGACAGTGTATGGTGATGACAAGACTTTCCATATTGTCCTATAATGTCGTCTGCTTTTACTTACATCAAAAGATGACCCTGTCAATGACAACAATATGTTGCCCCAAGACTCCCATTTACGACTTAATCAGATAAAGATAAAAATCTAATGTTTTGTGATTTTTTTTCCTGCAGGATGACTGGAGCAAACAATATTATACACAAAAGAAGTTATCTCGGATATATGAAAAGGTTTTCTAAAGGGATCAGGAGGTAAGAAAATCGTTGTATGAGTTTAGGAATTGTTCATGTACTTGACTTTTACAGCACAAAATTAACAGAATAAACACTTTCATTTAGTGAATATTTCAGTTTCAGTAGTCATGTTTTATAGAAATTGTGGATAGTTTAGAACAATTTTTGACTGCAGATTTTGTGCTGCCTGATCTTGGTTTTAAACTGTTCTCAAAGGTCACTTTAGTTGCGCATGTGACTTAAAAATAATGTGTTGAAGTGGTAAAAAAAACAACAGAACCTCTCGCCAAAATAACTAACTCATAATTATTGAATTACCGTATAATATACCAGTAGAACACATTACTCGGATCATTTTTAGTGACAAGACCAAAGTAATTACTGTCTTACAAGAACCAATTTTTCTTTTTTGATACATTTTTTAAAAGAAATAATTATCTTATTACAATTATCTGACATGCTTTCCTGTATTTCCCTTTGCGAAAACCCCACATTGGTCACATACAGCTATTAAATATTTTTAACTTGGTACAAAATGACAAAATTTAAAACTTATAGTAAACATTTGCAGATGACGAATAAGAATGTTCCTCAAATGGTGGGATTTGCATTTGAAAGGCTAGAAAACATGGTGCCAACAGAAGAAAATGCTGCTAAGTAACATTTTCTCCTGTTTTCACAATGTTTCTAACAGTCCTCTTCCTCAAAGTTGTCAAAACCCTGGATTCTGTGGTAAAGGGTTGAACATGTCTGCAGTTGATACCTTTTGAAAATACTAAGCCTGAATGGTAATGCGTTAACTGTTTACAAGACAACAGAATTGTAGACCTGACCTTATTGATAGCATTTGCAACAAATTTGAAATGGATAAGATGATGGAACTTGTCTTAACTCTTTAACAAACGATAAAATTTTAGACATGTTCGGAGTTGAAAGCATTTGCAGACGACAAATTCAGTGTAGCTGAAATTATGGTAATTGTTTCTTGCAGTGTAGAAAACCTTGCTGGTTACCAGCATTTTCTCCTTTTCCCACAAGGTTTTCAAAAGGCTGTTTCCGAAGGGTTGTTAAAACTTGGGATTTTGTGGTAAAGGGTTAATAGGGTTGGAAATCACTTTGGGAAAAGCAGAAAAATCTGTATATGACAGTATTTTCAACCTTTTCCCTTCATGTTTTCAAAACTTTTCTTCTTCAGGTTTGTTAATAAACGAGGTTGTTTGGTAAAGGGTCAACACGTTAAGCTCTTACAGCTGAGTGTCTCTGTCTTGCAGCAGATGCCTTTTTGAAAACATTGAGGCAAATGTAGAAATTACTCATAATGACTTCTTTTTTATGTCACACTTTTTTCACATTTAATTTTGTATTAAACTCTTTCATATTGACAATCTAAATTTTACAGGGATGTTTTTAAAGTTATCCATTGTAGGTTTGATTTGTCTCAAGAGGTTATATGACAGAAAGAATGTTATTCAATTATAAGCCAGGAAAAATGTTAGGCATTTGTCGAATTATTGGACTGCAGGTTAATTTCACTGTGAGGGTGACTTTTATTGTTATTAACTTATTTAAGGGATAATGGCACAAGACTATGGGTAAGAAACTTTCAACTTTTAAAGTCAAACATGAATTAATAAACGACAAAACTTTTGACTTGTCTAAAATGAAAGCATTAGCAGACAAAAAAATAACTATAACTCATAAATTTAAATTTGCTTTTGGAAGGGTAGAAAACATTGTGGGAAAAGGAGAAAATGCTGGTTACCAGCCGTGTTTCTCAAGGTCATTCAAATTTGGGATGTAGCTTCTAACGAACATTCAAAGAGTTTTTGCTTCAGACAGGTGCTTGCTTAGTACAGGTTCATTGAAACATCTTTGCTTCTCTTAAAACTCAGTAGATGTTTGCTTCTCTCTGTACCTAATGACAAAAATGTTATACCCATCCAAATTGAAAATGTTTGCAGGTGACAAAATGAAATGTGTTTCAACTGATGAAATTGCTTTTACAAGAGGAGAAATATTGTGGGAAAAGGAGAAAATGCTGGTAATCAGCATTTTCTCCTTATTCCACAAAATTTTCAAAAACTCTCCCCTTCAGGGTACTTAAAAGTCAGGATTGTGTGGCAAAGGGCTAATAGATGGTATTTCAGGCAGGGTTCACTGTGTTTGATAAATTTTCAAGCACAGATACCTATTAATTTGTAGCAAGAGCTTAAAGTCATTGGTTCAAGTCCTGACTGGATCATTAAGGCCATAAACAAGTGCTAGTGATGGCTTCCAGTTCCAGGGTCGTCTGCGGCTCAATAGGACTTCAGGCCATTGGATTTGAAATCAGGAAATTCTGTCTCGGTTCCCATGAGCGCCTCAACCAAGGGCAAGGGGAAGGCACTTCAAAGCACCCGTTCAGCACTGTTGAACTTGAAACCCAAGAAAGACATAAAAGAAGTGAGCTGCTGCTGTTATATGACTGAAATACTGTGAAAATGTAGAGCGCTTTTAATAACTATAGTTTTCCTGTGCGAGCAGTGTAGATCAAGATCTCAGAATACACAAAATGTGCAGTCTGATCTTTGGTCTACACTGTCCATTTTGCTGAGACACGCTGGACTAAATCAACCTGGAGATTGCACTCATTTAGGCCTTATTTCTAGACTTAAAATACCTGTTAGGTTTAATCAGTGCTCTAACGGTCAAAACAGGCATAAAATTTAATCAAACAAACAAGTACCAGGGATTTAGCTCTTTACCAAATGACAAAATCATGGACTACACCAAATTGAAAGCATTTACAGATTACAAATTAAGTGTAGATCAAATGATGATTTCTGTCTTTAATAGGCTGGAAACAGTTGTGGGAAAATGAGAAGATGCTGGTTTCCAGCATTTCCTCCTTTTCCCCCAATGTATTCTAAAGCCTTTTATTTCAGGATCATTAAGACTAGGGATTGCGTGATAAAGGGTCAAGGGATAGCACTTTGACGTTACCTTTGCAACAGAATAATGTGACTGGTAAAGTACAGGTGTGATGGCAAAAAGTAGTAGGTGAGCTGTTCCCACTGTATAAAAATAATAATTTCAATAAGATTTAAACTTGCACCTAACACTAGACTCATAAATCTTCTTGCACAATCCTACTACTTGTCATTTTCCAAAGTGCTGTTCTGTTGACAAAGTTTTCCAATTTTAGAAGAACCCAAAACTTGGTGCAGACAATTAATTAAGATTATTTTAATGATAAACATTGAATGTTTACTACTGAAAAAGGCCTATCACAGTCAGCATCTAGATTAACAGGCCCCTGACAGGTATTGTAGCAATGGCCCCCCTTTGAAGAATAAAGTCATGGTTTGTGGATCAAGTAGGTCCAAACAAAGAGTGCACTGATGTAATACAACCAATATTCGGGTCACAAAATGCCTCTCTCAGTCCTTAATGACACTGTTTGTTGGGCAAACAATGAAGATCCTATACTCCACTCAAAACTGACCCTGAAATTCAGAATTTTTTTATATACCCATGGTTCACACACCACAGGAATCGGCTGTTTAACTTGAAAATAGCTTATTGTAGGCTGAAATGGATATTTTAATTTTCTGCTTTTTCCACAGTGTTTTCAAAAGCTTTCTTTCTCAAGTTTGCAATCACGATTTTTGACAACTGTAAGAAATATGGCTTCTGAAAACATTGTGGGAAAAGGAGAAAATGCTGGAAACCAGCATTTTCTCCTTTTCCCACAATATTTTCTATCCATCCAAAGACAGAACCATCATCTGAGACACAATAAATTTATCGTCTGCAAGTGCTTTCAATTTCAACAAGTCTAAAATTTTGTTGTTTGGTAAAGAGTTAAACCTATCACTAACTAGTACAAGTGACTGCAAGGAAAAATGTGTCAAAAAAATTAAAATATTAACATAAAATTACTCCTTTTTCCTCATTGTTTTCAAAAGCTGTTTCTTTCAGGAGCATAAAAATTTGTTTTACAGTCTGGCCTAGGGTTTATCCAGACTTACTTTATCTTAAAGCTATGGAGGGCCTTCTAGTTACATTCAGAAATTGATTTTACTAGTATTGAAGTATTTGAAAAGTTGTTTGCTTTTCAGGCAACCTTATCATAGATCCTTCATGTATTTGTTTACTTCAAAGGTTGGCTGACAAAAGAATGTACCAAGTACAACATGTACATGGCAGATAGCTTACTTTTCCACAAAAGCTCAAGATTTAAGGGATAAATACCTCTAAAAGCATTGCCATTTGTGTCTGATTGCCAAATATAATCAGGGACTTACCCTTGTCCATACGTCATAATTTCTGAGTATTCACAGATTTGTTGCCAATAATCAAGTTACGCTGTATTTGGTATGGCACTGTAAATGGGAAAGAGCTGTGCCTGTTAGAATGACATTCTCAAGATTTTGATATCATTAAAATTTGAAACAGTTGCATATGCTTAAAGATTCATTCAAAAAAAAAAACCTGTTAAAATTTGATAGACTGTAGATTGGTTCAGAATACAGTCAGCTGTGTAAACATAGACAAATTACCAATATATATGATTTCAGTGATAAAGACTTATATCAGAAATCTTCAGTTTAAAACCAGAAATATCACATTATGGATTTCTTTGATGGCCTCCAGAAATAAAAGGCATATTCTATCGGTCGTAATCTGTGCAACCTTGCAACTGTCAGGGACATCATTTGGCATGAAGATACAATGAATGATAATAATTTGATAAAATAAAGAGGAAATAGGTGAAAACTGGCTGAAAATGAGTATAGATGTGTCTTTCACCATGTTCTTAGTCCAATACTCTTGAAAATTGATCAGAATGTTTGTCCAGACAATATCTCAAATAAGTATGAAACTTGGTCATGTAGGCTCACTTTCAGTCAAATTCTTATTAAAGTTCAAGTTGCACTCATGCAAATTAATGTAACACATACAAAAAATGGTATTGAGAAAACACTTAATTCCAGTTATGCACATCTGAGTTTAATATATTTGTGTTTTCATCACAACTAGGATCTCTTCAACTTTGTCACTCCTAGATGCAATTTACTCAGATGAGCACTTTAGAGCCAATGGCCCTCTTGTTTCATTACAAAATAAGCAAGGAATCACCTCCCTTTGGTGACAACACATATTATTAGATAAGGTAGTTAAAGTGACTTTTGATAAAATTCAACTGTTGGAAATAAGCAAAAATATAATTGCTCTGTTGGTCTTCATTAACTCTTTATCACGCAATCCTGTCTTTTAAAGACCATGAGAAAAGAAACATGTGAAGACATTGTGGGAAAAGGAGGAAATGCTGGTAACCAGCATTTTCTCCTTTTCCCACAATTTTTGCTACCCTTCTTAAAGCAAATTTCAATTTCACATTTGTAATCTGCAAATGCTTTGAATTTGGACAAGCCTAAGATTTTGTCGCTTGGTAAAGAGTTAATTCAATCAAATTAATTTTACACACACACAAGCAATTTCCATTTAGAGATGGTCACCTGCATGACAGCTTAAACATTTGTCTTCAGGAGATTATGGTAACCTTTACAGTACCTAATAAATCCAAGTTTCAGTCTAGAAATAAGACCTCATTTGCAATATCAGGGTTGCTTCTGTTCAGAGTCTTAGCAAAGGGCACTTTGTCGACCAAAGATTACTCTGCACATTTGTTTTTAGGCAACTAAGGTTGTGAAAGTCGCACTTTTGCTTAGTGAGATGAAGAACAATTTTTTTTGCACTCATATGCACTCCATTACTTTACTGATTGAGACCAATTTTTCATTCAGCTAACTTATACTTCTGAAAGTATGCATTACATGCATAAACAATCTTGGTACATTCTTGCCATTTTCAAGACGAAATTACTTTTTTTTTTTCGTGTTACTTGAAAGGCAGTAATTCATTAGAGCTTGTCTGGAAATAAAGCTAGGTAATTCTTTACCCAATAACCTGGTAGGTGATAAAATCTTGGACTTGTCCATATAGAATACATGCACCAAGCTCTGTGAAAAGAGGGCTTGATGCATCTACTAAAAGTATTGACCCAGGTCAGCCCGCGCAGTCTGCAGTCAATCTACCACAAGATCAGAAACTCCAGTGCAAAAGACCAGTCTACCTCATGATTCCATTGGTTGTTAGACAAAATGGACTTTATGGATCCAAGATCATGTGATGACTTGCTCGGTAAAATGCATCATGGAGATGCATTAAGCCCCCTTTTGCCAGAGCATGGCTCACACAAATTTTGCAGCATACAAAGTAGATGTAAAGGGTTAACCTTCAGGGATAATTCTGTATGATCTCACATCAAAGTCTTACCATTCATAACATGTTTAGATAGGAAAATTCAAGAAAAAAGTCAATTTGTAGAAGGAAATTTTACTGATCTTTTATTGTTAATTCTGTTCCATAACTGCTGTTTTAGGCATGGAACTTTTTTACACATGCAACAGTTGTACAGCGTACACACAAAGGAGAAAAAATTAAGGAAAGGAAATTATGGAAAACATTGCAAGAATAAAAGCAGTTATTGTTATGGGCAGTAACTGTTGCTCTTCTCTGCTCTGCTGCCAAGAGGATAAGATAACTCATGTTTGAAGGCCCTCTTATGGCCAGAATATTCTTATATAGGATCATTGTAGATGGATAGTCAGACTGGATGTTTTTTGCAGTCTGATCTTGAGGTAGATTGACTGAAAAAAACCCTTTGGTTGACCTTTCGTAAAATGTGGTACTTCTGTACAAATGTACTCATTAAATTTTCTAGCCATTTGATGTGGACTTACTCAGAATACACGTAGTTATCAGTAAAGGAAAAGCTGTCTTTCATCATGGTCTGTATTATCAAGAAGCCAAGTCAAATTGATTTCAAGACAAGCAAATTATCTTTATGGCTTAGCGAACTGCCCAATTTCGTTATCATCAGTATCCAGGCAATGAAATTTGAAAGGTTGCCAGTGTAGCTGTTTACTAGACAGCAAAAATTTTGACTCAAACAATTTGAATGCATTAGCAGATTAACATGAATTAAGTTTCTATTCATTTAGAAACAAACGGAGAAATCAGCAGTTGGCCAAAAGTGGTCTGAACTGGACGACAAATTAAGTTAGTAATTAAACCAGTTGCCTGGTATACCACACTATCCCAAGTTTTAACAACCTTGACGAAGAAGGCTTTTGAAAACATTATGGAAAAAAGGAGAAAATGCTGGTAACCAGCATTTTCTCCTTTTCCCACAGTGTTTTCCATCTATTTCAGGACAAATACTATCACTTGAAAAACATTTGAATTGTCACCTGTAAATTCTTTCAATATTGGTGAGTCTAAAATTTTGCCATATAGGAGACGGTTTTCAGAAACAATCAATGAAAAAACAGTAATTGTAAAGGGTTTTGATTGTTTTTAATGACTCATTAGTTTTGATCCTTTTCATATTTTGGACTCAGTCCTGCACAAATACACTTTTTTTTTATTTTTACAGTAGTCAGCTGTTGAAAACATTGCAGCAGAAAGAACAATTGCTGGTAATTGCAGTTGCATCTTTTTCCTAAATTGTTTTTCATTCTAGTGAAAAGTATCTTTTTACTTTTTCGTTCAGTTGAAATGGAAGTCTGTAATTTTTCCTCACCTGCTGTGTTAATTAGTATTTTGAGTCCAATGGTTTCATGAAGAATTGGGTTGAACTACAATGGTTCATTGTTTGGTTTCTGCTCCAGCTTTAACCCTTAGAGTCCTATTATTTACAAAAGTTCCTTAGCAGACAGCTAAGATATAGAACAGACCAGACAAAATTTTCAGTCTGATCATAGATTGAGGCTTGTTTATATTTCTGTAGGAATTGTAATCATAACAGCCTTTGATTCGCTAAATTTGTAAGTTCTGTGGTCTTCAATGTGTTGATTTCATCTACCTGACAGTCTAAAGGTAACAAGACTCCTTTTGAACACTGCAGCTTTTTTTAAGGCTCCCATAAAATGTTGAATATCTTTGTGAAAGAAAGGGATTATAAAAATGAATAGGTTTTCTCCTAATAGGGTAAGGACTTTTATTGCAATCAAAAAGTTACAGATATTTTTTAACAAGAATATTTGATGCTGCGGAATAAAGAAAATAGCCAAGGAATTGGTTAATTTGCTTTAATTTATTTTTATGGTTTCTGACATTGGCTGTTTGACATAATTAAATACATGTATTATCTGACCAAAGTCATTGTGGAGAGAAAAACGATGTTGTAGAAAAATGTCATAATTATTTTTAACATGGGTTGTATTCAACCTGTGCAAAATGCTCAGGGTAGTCTCCTTGACTCTGCCTCTTTACCCATCCATCTCTCTGTCTTTACATCAGTCTTTCTGTTTATCCATCCATCTATCTTTCCATTCATTTGTCTGTCAGTCAGTCTATCTGCTTGTCTCTCCATCCATCTCTATGTGTATTCATCCATCATTCTGTCTGTCCATCCATCTACATGTCTGGCTATCCATCTGTCTGTCTATCCATCTGACTGCCCGTCTTACCATCTGTCTATCAACCCATCTGGCTGTCAATCAATCTGTCTGTCTATCATCTATCTGTCTATCCACCTATCTGTCTCTCTATCGATCTGTTTGTTTGTCCATCTGTGTACATTTACATAAGAATATTTTTGTCCTGAACTTCCTCCTCAATTTTGGTGTTATTTTGTTGTAAACTTGGTACAAATACTGATGAGAAACTGGATTGGTAAAACATTATATTCAAATGACAAGGTTTAACTCTTTTCCTTAGGACAAAATTGTAGGCTTGTCCAATTGAAAGCATTTGCAAATTACAGATTACATATGACTAAAACTAACAAATTTGTCTTTGAAGGGGTAGAAAACATTGTTGGAAGGGACAAAATGCTGGTAATTAGCTTTTTCTCCTTTCCAGACAACGTTTTCAACAGCCTTCCTCCTCGAGATCATTATAACTTTGGATTGCTTGGTAAAGACTTAACCCTTGACCACACAATCTCATCTTTTAACAATGCTGAGAAGGAAGGCTTTTGAAAACATTGTGGGAAAAGAAGAAAATGCTGGTAACCATCATTTTTTCCTTTTCCCACAATGTTCACTATCCAGTCATAGAACTTAAGCTGATTTATACTAATTTTGAATTTGTATCTGCAGATCTTTTGAATTCAGATGAGTCCAAAACTTGTCATTTGGTAAAGGGTTAATAAACTGAGTTTTGCTGCACTGTATTGAATGATATTAGCTGTCGGTGTGCTGAACAATCCCAAGTTTTAACAACTTTGAGGACGAAGGCATTTGAAACATTGTGAGAATAGGAGAAAATGCTGGTAACCACAATGCTTTCTACCCTTTCAGAAATACTTTTCCCCATTTGATCCACATTTAATTTGAGTGTCTACAGATTTATTGGATTTGGACAAGTCCAAAGTTTTTTGTTTGGTGAACAGCCGATATATGGCCTGCAACACACGAAAGGCCAGGCCTTGAGACATATGCGTAAAAGTGTGTCGTCCCAGATCAGCCTGTACAGTCTGTGACTAATCTGAGACGACACTTCCTGTTTTTGTGCAATTTTCTGTTTCATGGAAAAACTGTATGAAAAAATCTTATGTAGTCTTAAAGTGCCGTCTCAGAATAGCCTGTGCAGACAGAGCAGGCTAATCTGGGACGACACTCTACGCAAATGTCCGAAGGTCTCATTTCGCATGTTCTGGGCCATATCATGCATTCACTGCAGATATAGGTTTCCTTTTTAGGTTATTTTAAAATTCATTAGGATGGAGAGGATGTATTTGTAGATCCATATATTCGTTCCTGCACTTATTTTGATGATCATGTTATGACTTTTAATCTCTTTTACCTTTTAGTCCATCTGTGATTGCCACATGATATTTTGCACTATACTCACCCTTGGCTGATCAATTTCTTACCTGCAATTCCACACATTGTTGTCCAGTTAACACAAGAAAAACCATGAATAAGTAAAAACTAACTGAAATATTAATGAAAGCAGCTGAGAATACATTTAGATGAAAATGAAAGGCCCTCATTGGTTGATGTTTTGTATGAACTATTAGCAAGCAGTCAAGAGGTGACAGACCTATCTTCTCAGGTTAATTCAGACTTCTTCATGTACTTAATTTAACCAAATAAGAATTTTTTTTTTTATTAATTTGAAAATGCTTCTGAACACCATCCTATATTCAACAAAAATTCTGTGGAGTTGGAAAATTTTTTCTGTTTATTTACGTCTTGTGAATTTTCTTTTCAATTGCTTCTGTTAGGTTGGGTTTCATGCTTGAAGATGGACAGCAAGCTACCTTATAAAATAGATTTAGATTATTGATGTGGATTACTGTTCACAAATTGTATGGTATTGTACCCTAAATGATTCGACAATTAACTGCTGATTTATCTCAGATTATTGTCAGTGTTCTTGTCACCTGATAGATTTAATCTACCCAGTCAGAAGGAATAGACCAATAAATGATATAAATCTTTCCAAGTGCTTTAGAGTATTATGTGACATCACTCAGCTCTTTTCAAAACAAGTAAATTTTAGCATTGTCCACATTTAAAGTATATGTGGACAACAAAATATATGTAGCTCAAAAATTGAGATATGTAATTAAAAGGGTACAAAAACATTGTGGGAAAAAGAGAAAATGCTGGTGACCAGCATTTTCTCATTATCCAACGATGTTCATGAAAGCTCTCTTGCTCCAGGTCGTTAAAACTGGGTATAGTTTGAACGGGTTAACCCTTCTATGAACAATTCTGTATTTCTGCAACCTTATGGAGGTAAACTCTAAAACAAGTTGAGAAAGGGAAAATAAGACCGGTATCTCCTTTTTCCCACAAGTTTTCTTCCCTTTCAAAGACAAACCCATATTAAAGTGAGGCTTTTTAATTTGTCTTACGACCTTAATATAACTGCAGTAAGTGGACAGTCAGAGAAGCATCCTAATAGGATTGTTTTGAGGTCCGAGTAGAGTCCTAGTGGTAGTATGGGCTTCCGTATCATGGAATACCCTGGCAAACATTTTAATCT
This sequence comes from Tridacna gigas, assembly GCA_945859785.2. Classification (NCBI taxonomy): domain Eukaryota; kingdom Metazoa; phylum Mollusca; class Bivalvia; order Cardiida; family Cardiidae; genus Tridacna; species Tridacna gigas. The sequence goes on from OX244030.2 coordinate 30,274,590, forward strand.
TTTGCCACACAGTCCCAAGTTTTAACGACCCTGAGGAAGAAGCCTTTTCAGGAAATGGGAAAAATACTGGTAAGCAGCTTATTAAAGAAAAATCACATCATTTCAGCAATATTTAAAATGTTGTCTGCAAATGTTTTCAATTTGGACAAGTCCACATTTTTGTTGAGTGGAAAAGATTTAACCTAATTACCACACAATGCCAACTTTTAACGACCCTAAGGAAGAAGCCTTTTGAAAACATAGTGGGAAAAGGAGAAAATGCTGGTAACCAGCATTTTCTTCTTTTCCCACAAGTTTTCTAGCGTATCAAAGACAACTGACATTTGAGTCACATTTAAACTGTTGTCTGCAAATGATTTCAATCTGGACAAGTCTGCATTTTTCTTGTGTGGTAAAGAGTTAAACAAAAGGTTTAAAATAGTCATGGTGAATCAGTTTGCAGAATGGATCCATCATTACAGCATGATAGGGTCATAGTTAAACTTGTAATTAAGATCTTCATGGTGCAGGGCGAATTCATGAAGCTCACAGGGACAGATCCAAGACAAAAACAGAATGCTGGTTCAGGCTAGTGCCAAGGTGATTGTTGATTAAAAGTAATGAGAAGGGAGGGTTACATGAGTTAGGTCTTTGAAACTTCTCCTTTGGATAAATGACAATAGCACAGATTATCTAGTTATTACATCCTTCTAAAGGCTTGAGGTCATTAAAAGTAGAAATAACTTCATGTTTACAAGAACTTCTCATGGAAATAGATGACAATATGCAAATGATCCATTTTGCTTTGTTTTAAGGTCAAGGTCACTGCCACATTGTTTTTTTTCTTTCCCAGTATAGATCTAGTTTCAAGCCATTGTAAATAGAAGATAATCAGTTAATTTGAACAAATGCATTTAGTTGACAGTGCTAATCATTAGATAAATATTGGAAGAAACTGGTTACCAGTTTCTCAATAATGATTTTTTTTTGTAGAGAGGGTTACAAACGGTAACTTGTCTGGGAAAAAGATATTCTAAGTGCATCCTTGTTTTTTGAATGAATGAGATGGAAAATGGGGCACCTGAAGCCTTTACCAAATAATCAATTGTTTGAAACAGCTTCTATATGGTTGAAAAAAAGAGCATATGGCGGTAAACAATATTTCTCCTTTGTTTCAAAATACTTTTAACCTAATTCATATACAAAATGGGATCATTTGAGCCACAATTGGCTTAATTGCTGTCTGAAAATGCCCTCAGTATAGCCAGTTAAGTTGTTGATAATTTCATCTTGTTATAGATTAAGCATTGGTGCAATTAAAATCTATTTTCTTTTGCCAGTTTTTGTTTTACCGGTACTTTCTTTGATTTAATGGATTTGAATACAGGTATACTTAAAACTTTGATATTGTGTAACTTGTATCAAAAACAGCAACACAGAATGGGTATTATGAATTTCAGTATTGTTATTAGATCTGGATTTATATTTAAAAATGTAATTAATTGTTCAAATGATTTATTTAAGTTTTATCTCATACATTTGTACCAAAAAACCATTTGGTTTTATCTGTACCAAGGTACGTTTTTGTCATTATACTAACCTACATGAACCACAAATACCTCTAGACATCAATTCATATGACCTTTCGTCTAGTCTCTCCCAGTAATAGTGATCACCTGGATGACCGCTAAGACATCTAATGTTGATGAATAACAAAGCAATTTGTAGAGGGAAGTTATTCTTTGATCAGTGGGGGGAATTTCTTTATTTCTTTTATGTCAAACAAGGAGACTTTTCAAAGAAAATCAATTTGTTTAATCCTTCTGTCTAAAACATAAGATGCATTATACATGACTGTGTTTTCTTTAGATCAAGGATTGTTGTATCTAAAGAAGCAAAATTGCTTGTTTCCAATGTGATACCTGTGGGGAAAAAATGTGTTCAGAATGAATGATTAACTCTTATCACCCTGACAAAAAAAATTACTGCAGAAAACTTTTGAAAAACATTTGTCAAAAAGGATTAATGAATATAAACAGTGTCTAACCCTTCCACACAGTCCCTAGTATTAAGGAATCTGAGGATAAAGGCTTTTGAAAGTATTGTGGGAAAAAGAGAAAGTATTTGTAACCAATTTTTTCGCCTTTTCCCACAATGTTCTCTATGGTTTTTTAAGACAAATCTCATTCAACTGACCAACATTTGCTTTGTTGTCAAAAATTCTTTTAATTTGGACAAGTCTAAAATTTTGTCGTCAGGTAAAGCATTAAACATTTACCAAAATGATAATGTGTTTTTACGATCCTGTGGAAATGCTCTGTATAATCGAATAAAGCACCTTGTCCCTGACAACAATACTTTCAGAGGGGCTCAACTGCAAGATATAAAAAAAAATTATATGCTGGAAGTAATGAGTTACACACAGTTGGATTATTATCAGTGATAATGCAAATATTGATTCAAACATAGAAAAGAGTCTTGTCTCTGAAGTGGTATTATATTGTCTCTTATGTGATGATACCTAGGTACACCTGTGTCTTCCATACAGATCAATAATTCCATATTGGCAAGTCAGCATCTGGCAGACTTGTTCCCAATAATTTGCACACAGCATTCACACCGCCTGCTAACAATAGATAGAGGACACAGTCTAATTTGTACATGTCTAGGGAATAGGGCGTTGTTCTTGAAGTCATGTTACTTTCCGAATCAATCAATAAAGTGTTGTACGGCTAGATGGGTTTATTGTTAAAATGTTGATTAAAGTAAAATAGAAAAGTCAAACACTTCTTTGAGAGTTTATCTTCAGTGGAGATTAGAAACTGATTAAAGAATATTATGGTTGCTATTTGTTCAGGTAAGTCATAGTGATTGTATTATAGTGGTATTTCATATTTTTTCAATTTTATGTTAAATGGTGGAATAATCCTTTCTGTTGCTATTTGCTTTTTTAAATTGTTTACGGGTTTTCTTATGGAGATAATTTGTGGATAAATAAAATTTGAAGCAAATCAAATACCGTAGTTACTGTCTGCTCCTTTTAATTTCTTCTGAAATGCATATATATTTACACAGGATTTATCCTCTTTTTTTTTTCATGAAACAATGTACATGTATTTGAAATGTTCACCATTCTAAGGAACTGATAGAGTATTTTTCTCATAAGAGAAAATGCTGGTTACCAGCAATTTCTCCTTTTCCCACAATGTTTTCAGAAGGCCTCTTCCCAAGAGTCGTGAAAATGCAGGATCGTTTGGTAAAAGGTTAAGCTCATGACTTGCTTTGGATGATACACTGTTTTTAACCTTTAGAAATCTATAGGTAATTCATGACCTTTGTAGACTGTGCTGATCTAAGATGAGACTTCACAATGAATAGTTTGATCTTTGATCTATTCTGTGGGAGATAGAAATTATAGCTATAGCTAGGTCATTTATTTTGAAGCCTATTTTTCATTGCATCATGATATATTGCATATTTTGAGCCAGCTGATCTTGATCTGTATGTGAAGGCATCAAAACTTCTCTGACATTTTAAAGGTAAAACCTATCCCATACCTTTTACAGTACATCACCTAATTACTGCTCTTTCTATCCAATATAGCCCATGGAGACTAGTGTAGGCTGATGTAACAGCTGATAGTAAATGTGCAAACACTTCCCTTGTTGACAGATTGGGAGGCACCTCAGCAACACAAAGCTACCTTTTTACCACAAAAATAGTTAAACTCTTTACTATTTTCTTTACTATTAATTGATAAAAAATTCATACTCTCTACAGTGGAAGCATTTGTAGTCAATGTCCTAAATATGGTAAAAGCTGTGGACTTTGTTTCTGAAAGGGTTTAAAAAATTAAGGGAAAAGGAGAAAATGGCAGTTAACCTTTTACCACACAATCCCAAGTTTTAATGACCCAGAGAAAGAAGATTTTTGAAAACATTGTGGAAAAAGGAGAAAATGCTAGTAATCAGCATTTTCTCCTTTTTGCACATTGTTTTCTGTCATTTTACAGACAAATCTCAGCATATGAGCTATATCTAATTTGTTGTCTTCAAATTTTTTCAATTTGGACAAGCGTAAAATCTTGCTGTGTGGTAAAGAGTTAAATAATTATATGTCTTTCTACCCCACAGTTGTTTTCTACAGGGTTTTAAAAAAAAATGCAAGATTGTTTCGTTTCATAAAGGGATTCAAAAGCACCTTTGAAGTGAGTACTCTAGTAGAACTTAAATGCAATATGTGTGTTAAAAGCAATTTATCCTTTTCCTACATTTTTCAACTTCGGTTCATTTCAAAGACATTGATCCCTTTACCAGAAGACAAAACAATATGTGGAGACTTTTCCCAATTAATGGAGTTCACAGATGACAAATTAACCTTTTTGTTTACCAAACAATCCGGGGTTTTAACAACCTGGGAAAGGAGCCCTTTGAAAATATTGTGGGATAAGGAGAAAATGCTGGTAAACAGCCTTGTCCCCTTTTCCCACAATGTTTTCTACTCTACCAGGACAAATTACGCCATTTGAGCCACCTTTATCATCTGCAAACGCTCCCAGTTTGTACAAGTCTAAAATTTCGTAAAGAGTTTGCGTGCTGCGTGGCTCAGTGGTAAAGTGTAGGACTTGTGACCTGGAGGCCCCTGGTTCAAGCTTCAGTTGAACCACTGGGTTTTTCTTGGAAGTGTCCTTGGGAAAGACACTTCAGAGCTCTGGCATAGTACTGGTAGAAGCCAGGAAATACATGAATATGTGGGCTGTTGCCATGATATTACTGAAATAATGTTAAAAGCGGCATAAAATACCAATCAATCAATCAATCTATCAATCAATCAACCTATCAATCAGTAAAAACTTCATATACCTTACCAATATGATGGGGTTACAAAGGCTGCTTTGTTATGCGGTAGGTAAATTGAGGTCGATATTATGACAATGAACGAAAATGCAGTCTACAATCCTGCAGCAGACAGCTTTTCAAATATTGCAAGAAAAGCAACAATTAATTTTGACAGTCAGTTACTTCTTTTTCTGCAATGGTTTCCATATACATGTAAAATTTTTTATATTCCCATCAAATATAAAAAATGATTCATTACTGGAATAAGTACGATAGGTGATAGCTGGCAAATTATCAGTGAAGAAAGAAAGATAGGTGAAAGAAAATTAAGTATATTTTTAAGTGGTATTTCCTTCTTGGGCTAGGTAGCCTTTTAAAGTATTTTTAGATTTTGTGCCAGAATTTCACAAAGGTTTGTGGGATTGTTGTGTGATCAATAAAACATGTCAGTTATTAACTGTATTCAAATAAGTACAATGACATCATATTTGATCTGGTAAAAATACACGGTGTGACTGATTTCAAATCAACCATTCAGTTATTTGAAAGCCAAATTTGCACTTTTTTAGTGTGTATATATTATTTCTTTACACTTGAAGGGAAATTGTATTTTGTAGTATTTATTGGTGTTCAACAAAATATTTTAATATGCTGCAAAAAAATCTAAAAAGGCTTCTTTAACCCTTCACCAAACATCAAAATTTTAGAATAATCAGTATTGAAAGCACTTAAAGATGACAAAATTTAATGTGGCTCAAATTACATGATTATATGGGATTTATGTATGGAAAGGATGGAAAACACTTAGGAGAAACTTTTTATGTATGAAAGGATCGAAAACACTTGGAAAAGGAGAAAATGCCAGTATTTTCTCTCTTTATACCAATAATGTTTTCAAAAGCTATCTTTGGCAGGATGGTTAAAACTCGGGACTGTGTGGTTAAGGGTTAACTCTACCAGTTGGCTAGATGACAAAATTTTTGACATATCCAAATACCGGTACTTTATTTAGAGCATTTACAAAGGACAAATTTAATGGATTTTGTTTTAGAAAGGGTAGAAAACATTCTGGTTTTTACCACACAATCACCAGTTTTGATGATTCTGAGAAAGAAAGCTTTTGAAAACATTGTGGTAAAGGGAAAAAATGCTTGTAACCAGAATTTTCTCCTTTTCCCATGATGTTTTCCAAACTGTTCAAAAACAAATTTCACTTTTTGAGCCATTTATTTTGTAGTCTGTAAATGCTCATATTTTGGGCAAGTCTAAAGTTTTGTTGTTTGGTAAATTGTTAAAGCCATTTTCAACATTATATTAAATAGTTAATCCCAGCAGCCAGTGCACTAATCTATGCTTTCCTGGAGATTCTCTTACCAGTATTTTTCACAATTATTTTTCCAAGCCACTGGTTGTGTTATGCCTTTATAAACATCTTCGAAACAATGATCAGTAGTGAGAGAGGCACAAATCCTGTCACAATGACTATCATCAATCCTGTAAACCAGGATCTTCCTGATTTCAAGCTACCTGAATCTTAGCTGCTGTTTAAAAAAGTAGATTTGAAAATAAAATCCATATCTAAATCTCAAATGTCCCACAATGAAATCGAAATTTTGACTTCAACAGATTTTTTCCAAAATAACTCAAAATGGTAATATGATGCTTCTGAGGTGAAGGTTAGTGATGAGAAAAACACATTTCATAACATTGTTGTAGATGATAAAGATGAGAGAAATAGTGATAGTTACCAGGTATATATTGGTTTATTGGGGTGGGGCACATACATTATTACTTCTACTGTTCATTAGGAAATGTTGGCAATCTCATCCACTTCTAATATTACACATAATATATTATTGTCTCATTCACTTTCATTATGACATTGTATGTTGCATCTTTTTCACTTTCAATAATTGCAAATCTTACAATTTGTCATGAAGTCATTACCATGCAAATAATAAAATGGACTGTATGGTACCATGGTTAGATAATAAAAGCATACATCATGTTATAAACTTATTCCTTTTGAGCTCTTAACCCTTTACCACACAATTTTGAGTTTTAATGACCCTGGGAATTTGGACATATGAAAACTTTGTGGGAAAAGAAGAAAATGCTGGTAACCCCCCTTTTTCTATTTGTTGCAACGTTTTTGGGTCATATTTAACCCTTTCCCAAACAAGCCCTGGTTTTCACGTGTCTGCAGTACAAGTCTTTTGAAAACACTGTGGGAAAAGGAGAAATTGCTCGTAACGAGCAATTTCTCCTTTTTCCACGGTGTTTTCTACCCGTTTTGATAACTTTCTGCCATTTTCAGCATATTTAAAATTGTCGTCTGCAAACTCTTTCAATTTGGACCAGTCCAAAATTTGTCGTTTGGGAAAGGGTTAATATACATGTCTATGTCGTCTGCAAATGATTTCAGTTTAGACCACTCTAAAATATTCTCGTGTTAGAAAAGAGCAAAGAATGATTTTCAGTCTGCTTAAATGTTATTTTTCATCAAATTTTTAGAAGGAAATGATAGAGAGGGTTTTATTTCAAGCTTTTATGTGAAAATTTTGTTTCAAATTACAGTTCAATACCCTTTCACTTAACTATTTACCAAGTGACAAATTTCAGACTTGTCCTTTTTGAAAGTAGTTGTAGACAACATTGTTAACATTTTCCTATGATTTTTCTCAAAGCCTTCTCTGGGTCCTGCATGGCCTTGTGATAAAATGCAGGACTTGTAACCTGGAGGCCCAGGGTTGGAGCCTCACTGGAAGCACTAGGTTTTTCATTGGAGTGTCCTTGAGCAAGATACTAGTACTTCAGAGCCGCCTTAAGTACTGATGCAACTCAGAACATACACAAAGTATGTGAGCTGTCACCATGATACAGCTGAAATAATGTTGAAAGCTGTGTTAACTCTTTACCAAATGACAAAATTTTAGACTGGTCCAAATTGAAAGCATTTGCAGATAACAAATTGAAAGTGACCCTCATGACGATTCTTGTCCTTGATAAGGTAGAAAACATTTTGGGAAAAGGAGAAAATGCTGGTTACCAGCATTTTCTTCTTTTCCCACAATGTTTTCAAAAACCTTCTTCCCAAGGGTCGTTAAAAGTCGGGATTGTTTGGTAAAAGGTTAAACATCAGTCAATCAACCCAAAGCCGTCTTCCTTCAAGTTGTAAAAAGAGAGTTATTTTGTGAAGAGTATTACAAGGCTCAACAGCAAGACGTGAATTTACAGATTGTTTACGATGTTGTGAAAGGTTTTGAGCTATTTTTTCTTTTAAAAAAAGATAAATCATTTTTTAGTTTTGCTGCTCTAATTTAAAATTTTTCAAGGCAGAAAAAACAGTCGAAACTTATCATCTTCCTCATTATGATTAGAACAAATTTGCATCAGATGGCTTCGGAAGCATACTTGTTTAATGTGAATATGACCATGATTAAAGTAATAATTTGCTAACCCTTTCCCCTACAAAGACATTTTTAACCTCATCCAAATTGAAAGCTTTTGAACAAATGAAATGTGTCTCAAATGAAGAATTTGTTGTTGAAAGGGAAGAAAACATTGGTGGAAAAGTAGAAAATGCTGGTAACCAGTATATTCTCCACTTCCCATAATGTTTTCAGAAGCCATTTTCTCTAGCGTCAAGAAGACACAGGACAGTTTGACAAAGGGTAATTGGATGTGAAAGCATTGTTGTAAATGGATAAATTATCATTCATGGGAAATTTCTTTTTTTACAGCTATGTTTTCTAAAGTTGCCTCATGCGACATAAAAAAATCATCTCGATGGCAAATAAGAAAAGGAAGAACAAAACAATAACTACAGTTCTACAAGGGCTTATTTTTACAAACACAGTCTACTTTATTTATTCATCATTCCACCCACAATAAAGAATTTATAATTGAAATTTGATTCGTTGATCAATGACAGAGGTGGAGCAGAAAAACAAAATCATACTGTGGTTATGGAGCATGGTTTTCAACCTTTGCCAAACAATGCTGTATTTTAATGAACCTAAAGAAGAGAACTTTTGAAAAACATTGTGGGAAAAAGTGCTTTCACAATTACAATTGGGCAAAAATTCTGTTGTTTGGTAAAGAATTAACTCTTTATGACAAGAGAAAAGTGTGGACTTGTCCAATTGGAAAGCATTTGCCTATATAAATTTGCCTCAAAAAATGGAATTTGTCTTTGAAAGGTAGAAAACATTGTAGGAAAAGGAGAAAATGCTGGTTATCATTACTAGCATTTTTCTCCTTTTCCCAAATGTTTTCACAAGGTGTTTTTCTCAGGGTTGTTAAAACTCTGGATTGTATGGTAAAGGGTTAACTCTTTACCACACAATCCCAACTTTAATGACCCTGAGGAAGAAGCCTTTTCAAAACATTGTGGGAAAAGGAGAAAAAGCATTTTCTCCTTTTCCCACAATGTTTTCTACTCTTCCAAAAACAAATTTCAATTTTTGACTTACATTTATTTTGTCGTCTGCAAAAGCTTTCAATTTGGACCCATCTAAAATTTTTTCATGTGGTAAAGATTTAAGGAAAAAAAAACACATAAGAACATTTTTCCATTGAAGGGCATTATAATACAGCTGCAGATGTATTGCACCAGTAAATGTGTTAAATATGCATTGCAGCTGGGGCCCTTCAACTGTATCTCTTTGCTAGATGGCATGATTTTTAGACTTGCACAAATTGATAGCATTTTGCTAATGATATCTGTGTGATTCAAATGATTGGAATTTTCTTTGAACGGGGAGAAATAATGGTTGGTTAAGGAGAAAATGCAGGCTAAAAGTATTTTCTCCTTTTCCCACAATGTTTTCAAAAGCCTCTTTCCACAGGATGGTTTAGTAAAAGGTTAAACTTTACTACTGTTATTTAAATATATCGGCACATTTTTGTCTTGCAGCATAATGCTTTTTTAAAACAATTTTGTCAAGGTGAGCATTTTCACCTTTTGTCAGAATGTTATCGCATATATTGATTCTTTTTAAAATCTTGATTAAGGTTAATTATCCTAATTTCACAGGGAAGTGTTCAGTCACTTGCTTGAAGATTTTTCTAGAAGGATGTGTGTTGGTAAGAATGGGATTGTGGGATACACTGGTGTTGGGGTAGAACATGCAAATCCCGTATCAAAGGTTTAGGGTTCAAATCCGGTGATGTGGGTTCTGCCATTGGAAATACCAAATAGTGGCATGAACATTTATTAAAGTTACCGGGAAGCAATTATCAAAAGTGGTTGTAATTACTGTAAAAGCTTGTTTCACAACTGATGTAAAATAAATGTGTTGTAACCATTGATAAGGGTATTAAAAAAACAGCCCAGAGACTGTTACAGATCATTTATTATTTTCTGTAGCATGGTTTACTGTATATCAAATATTGATTTCATGGGTGAAAAAAGTGTGGAATTAAAATTATGATGAATAATTTAAAAGGCAACCATTGGGTATTGATTTTCTACAAAAAATTTGTTTTTGATAATCTTCAGTATTGACAGTGTCAGAAATTTTGAAAGTGACTTTTGTAGTATTTTTTTTCTTCAGTGTATTTAGTCAAGGGTTATTCTGCATTGCCATTTTAAGGACACACCTTTGTGTCTGGGGCCAGGAGCCGAGATTGAACCAGAATTTCCTCATTACAAATCTGATGTCATCATTTTCAAGCCATGAGGGAACTCACCTGGGTTCAAGCTTAATCATGTTTTCCTTTTATGTGCATATTCGGACATAACTTTTTCAAAAATGAGATAATAATTACGGAAACAATAAACTATTTTGCCACAAATCTGTATGGACTGTGAAAGGAGACTGTGGGAATGATTAACACTATTACCGCCTGGACCCAGATACCTGATAATGTGTCTTCCTAGGCCTATAAAAAATCTAAGCAAAACATTGTTATCCCTTGGAACACCTTTCACGATTTTAGTTGCCTTTGAGGGCAGTGTAGATCAGTATCAGGCTGCACTGACATGCAGTCTGATCTGTGAACTTTCAGATTTACTGAAACACCTCAGACAATGGCAACGATGAAATTGCATTTATTTGGGTCTTATTTTAGACTGAGAATGTCATGGGTTTATTTGGTGCTGTAAAGGTTAATATTGCAACAGTTGAGCCTGCTTTTAGCAGCCATTTAATGGAATGGCAATTTGGCCTTTGAAGACAAGTGACAGCTTAATACAGTTCAGAAATAATGCTGAAAGCTCCTCTCTTACATTTTACTGCATGATGAAATTTTAGACTTGTCAAAATTGAAGGCATGCAATGGTTCTAGTATTCTCAAACCTGCAAAGACTTTGTAATAATGTTTATACATGTATTAATATCACAACCACATATTTGATCCATTTTACCAAACCCATAATTGTACAAAAACAACTTTGCCTGGCTAGTAATCTTTTAATAGGTTCATTTGGTGAAGAAAAAATCATTTTAGAAAAAAAAAATACAACCATATGATCATCTTAGCCTCTGCCAAACCATTTAAACATGAAGAAATATCAAACCTTTTCATTAGAATTTGTTTTCTTCTGGCATGAAAATATTTTTGCCATCAAAGACTTAGATGAGACATGTTGACAAAATAAATCGAAAACTGGGTGTGTTATATCACGATTTTTGTACACAAACCATTTGTTTTTACATTTCAAGTGACAGAAGAGAAAGTAATTGACTGTTTTCTTTCCAGTCAACCACCTAATCTCTGATAAGAACTGTCAAGCCTGTGTTTGCCCAAAGATTTCTTTCCAGTAACTTCATATTACCAAGTTCTGCTGTGCCAATGGCCATTTACTGTAAAGTAGATCATTTTACCGACACACATCTCCCACCCAACAGTGGACACCCGTTCACAGTGTTTATTATATCATTTGATGTAGTATCACAATTGTCTTACAACTCGGTATCATTTTACTTACCAGCAACTCTTTGCTTTAGCTCAAAGTGAACAAAACAAAAATATTTTCAGTCTTTAGTCAAAAATCCTTTTGTGGCAATGCCTAAGCTCTAAAGTTTTTTAGGAGAATGTTTCTCAAAATATCACAAGTTTACATGAAGATCAGACTGTACAGATTGTGTATATTGCTGCAAAAGCACCCCCATATATGAGCAACAGTCTAGCATCTCCATGATGCATTATACCCAGCAAGTCATCACATAATCATGGATCCATAAAACCCATTTTGTCTCACAGCAACTGAATTGTGATGTAGAATGGTCCTTGGACATGCAGAAAATTTACAAATAGCAAAACAGGAAATGTGCAGGCTGACATTGGTAGATTCTTTTATTGCAGATGCATTAGACCCCCTTTTCACAGAGCATGACTCATGTTTTTCTATTACAAAGCACATTAAGAAAGAGAAGTACAGAGAGCTTTCATTGTATCGCAGATGCTAAAACTGGAAAACTTTGCTGCTTTGGAAGATAATTATTTTTGATGCTATATCATGCAAAAGAAGGTGTGCTTTCATTGCTTTATTTTCATTATAGATCCTACTACTATATTCATGTATCAAGGAAGAACTTACTAAAAGCTGTAAAAGAGACCAATGTTCTTGACAGTTTATAGTGACTGTATCATGTTCTTGACAGTTTGTAGTGACTGTATCACTGTTCTTGATAGTTTGTAGTGACCGTATCACTGTTCTTGACCATTTATAGTGGCTGTTTCACTGTTCTTGACAATTTATAGTGACTGTGTAATTGTTATTGACAGTTTATAGTGTCTGTATCACTGATCTTGACAGTTTGTAGTGATTATCACTGTACTTGACAATTTATAGTGACCATAAGGACAACAGAGTTACAAATACATGAAACATTGTATTGTTAACTCTCAACCACATGTTGAAAGTTTGGAATCTTCCATATGTTTGTATCACTGTTCTTGACAGTTTGAAGTAACAGTGTCACTGTTCTTAACAGTTAATAGTGACTGTATCACTGTTCATGACAGTTTATAGTGACTGTCTCACCATTCTTGACAGTTTATAGTGACTGTTTCACTGTTCTAGACAGTTTATAGTGACTACATCATTGCTCTTGACGGTTTATAGTGACTACATCACTGTTTTTGTCAATTTATAGTGGCTATATCACTGGTCTTGACAATTTATAGTGACTATATCACTGTTCTTGACAATTTATAGTGACCATAAGGACAACAGAGTTACAAATACATGAAACATTGTATTGTTAACTTTCAACCACATGTTGAAAGTTTGGAATCTTCCATGTGTAAAGAGAGGGGTCCTGTTTGGCTCAGTGGTAAAGTGTGGGACTCATAACCTGGAGGCCCGGGGTTTGAGTCCCACCTGATCCACTTGGTTTTTCGTGTGTGTGTCCTTGGGCAAGACACTTCAAAGCCCCAGCCTAGTACTGGTAAAACCCAGGAAATACATGAATGTGTGAGCTGTCGCCATGATACAACTGAAATAATGTTGAAAGCGGTGTAAACACCATTCAATCAATCAATCAGTCAATCAGTCCATATGTAAAGAATGTGAGGACTACATAATTATCAACTGCAGATCAAATGATTTTTCTTTAACCCTTTCCCACACAGTCAGTTTTACAGTCTTCCAAATTCAAAATATTTGCAGACATCAACTTTAAAATTGATATAAATGAGCTCAAGCTCTCTGACAAGGTTGAAAACATTGTGGGAGAAGGAGAAAATGCTGGTTACCAGCATTTTCTCCTTTTTCCTCAATGTTTTCAAAAGGCTTCTTTCTCAGGGTTGTTAAAACCCAGGACTGTGTGGTAAAGAGTTAAAAGAGAAGAACAATATGTGGGAAAAGGAGAAAATGCTGGTTACCAGCATTTTCTCCTTTTCCCTCAATGTTTTTAAAAGGCTTCTTTCTCAGGGTTGTTAAAACCCAGGATTGTGTGGTAAAGAGTTAAAAGAGAATAACAAAATTGTTGGAAAAGGTGGAAATGCTGGTTACCAGCATTTTTTCCTTTTCCTTCAATGTTTTCAAAAGGCTTCTTTCTCAGGGTTGTTAAAACCCGGGATTGTGTGGTAAAGAGTTAAAAGAGAAGAACAAAATTGTGGGAAAAGGAGGAAATGCTGGTTACCAGCATTTTTCTCCTTTTCCCTCAATGTTTTCAAAAGGCTTCTTTCTCAGGGCTGTTAAAACCTGGGATTGTGTGGTAAAGTGTTAGAAGAACAAAATGGTGGGAGAAGGATTACGAGCATGTTCTCTTTTTCCCCAAAAGGCTTCCAAGTCCTCTTCAGGTTCATTAAAACATGGAATTGTTTGTAAAGGGATAAAAGGTAAGCCATTCTTGCTCATTCATTAAGGCTGATTATTCTAGAAATTCTCCAAAGGAAATTGAATGTGAAATGACTATTATTTTTAGCTCCACTTGCCGAAGGCCAGCGGGCTTATGTCATGGCCCGGTGTCCATCGTGCGTCCGTCCGTCAGTCCGTCCGTCCATGCGTTAACTTTTATTTCAAACATCTTCCTCTCTGAAACTACCCATCCGATTTTCACGAAACTTCACAGAAATGATCCTGCCATGGTCCTCTTCAGAATTTCTTGAAAGAATTTGATTCCTTCAAAAACTCTGGTTGCCATGGCAACAAAACTGAAAAATATTGGAAATCTTTAAAAATCTTCTTGTCTGAAACCATAAGGCATAGGGCTACCAAATTTGGCATGTAGCTTTATGTAGTAGACATCTATCAAGTTTCTTCAAATTATAGCCCTAGGGTCAAAATTGGCTCTGCCCCAGGGGTCACAATTTTTACATAGGCTTATATAGAGAAAACTTTAAAAATCTTCCTGTACCTAGCCATTAGGCCTAGAGCTACCAAATTTTGCATGTTGCTATATCTAGTGGGCCTCTACCAAGCGGGCCAAAATTTTAGTCCTGGGGTCAAAATTGGCCCGGTCGCAGGGGTCACAAGTTTTACATGGGCTTACATAGTGACAACTTAAGAAATCTTCCTGTTTTGATTTTTTTTTTTTTTTTTGAAATTAGCCTTGCATCAGGGGTCTTATATTTTACAGAGGCTTCATATGGACAAAACTTGAAAATCACCTTATTTATAACCATACAGCATAGACTTGTATTATTTTGGCATGTGGCTTTATCTTGTGGACCTCTACCAGGGTTCAAGTAATTATAGCTCTGGGATCAAAAATGGCTTTGCCTTGCGGATCTCAACTTTCACGTGGGCTTTTACAGAGAAAACTTTGTAAGTCTTCATTTTGAAACCATTTGGCTCAGAATTGAAATGTTTAGTATTCATGGTTTATATTTATAAGCCAGTGGAGCGATACAGGGCCATCATGGCCCTCTAGTTTTGGGATTTTTGAGTATGAGAAAAACTTTAGTTTTTACCACCCTGAGAAAGACAACTTTTTGAAAACAATGTGGGAAAAGAAGAAAATGTTGGTGACCAGCATTTTTTTTCGTTTGCCACAATGTTTTTTACTCCATCTAAGACAAATTCCATCAGTTGAGCCACATTAATTTATTGTCTGCCAATCCTTTTAACTTTGATATGTCTAAAATTTTGTGGTTTGGTTTAGAGTGAAGGTGTTAGATAAGACAATGATTAATGAATACAAGAATTTTTTTTATGTTACAGTTATTTATTTTTCCTAACTCTCTTACCTGTTCCTTTTCCAAAGACATTTTATAGCCATGAATATACCAGCAATGTCAGTAAGATTGGAAGCAAGTAATATGACAAATCACTGGTATTAAATAGAGTCAAATGTAATATTGCTGTGTACCAACTTTTTACCAAGCAACAAAGTTTTGGACTTGCCAGAATCTAAAGTACTTGCAGCACAATGTGGCACAAATGGAGGAAATTCTCTTGATAAAAGTAGAATACATTGTGGGTATTAACTCTTTACCAAATGACAAAATTTTAGACTGGTCAAAATTGAAAGCATTTGCAGACAAGAAATTAAATGTTGATTGGATGGTAAGATTTGTCATAGATTGGATAGAAAATATTGTGGAAAAAGGAGAAAATGCGGGTTACCAGCAATGTTTTCAAAAGGTTTCAAAAGGCTTCTTTCTCCAGGTTTTTAAAAGTCATGATTTAGTGGTAAAGGGTTAAAGGAGAAATGCTGGTCACCAGCATTTTCTCCTTTTCAAGCTGTTTCAACAGTTTCCTTCCTCAAGGTTGTTAAAACTAAGGACTGTATTGTGAATGGCTCTGACCATTGTAGCGTCTTTTAATCCTAATACCAAAAAATCCTGAGTTTTAACAACGCTGAGGAATAATGCTTTTGAAAATATTGTGAGGAATGGATAAAATGATGGTATTAAGTATTTTCCCTTTTTCCCAGATATTTTGTACCTGTTGACAGACAAATTCCATCATTATAGCTACATTCACATGTAGATATGCATCTGCAAATGTTTTGAATTAGGGTAAGTCTAAAATTTTGCCATCTGGTAAAGAGTATAGCATCTGTATTATTCAGTGTTTCAGATTCCTGTATATTTTAGTTTGTCATTGCTATAGACAGATTGTTCAAAGTTAATGTTGAGCGTTTATCAAATCGATAATCTCTTCAGGTTTTTATTGTTGGTTTCTGATGATCAGTGTCAAAGGTAATTGTTGGCAGATACTTTACCCTTTGAGTTGCAAGAAACAGTGAAATGGCCATTTGATGGCAAACATGAATATTGCAGTTTCAAGGGGCTGTTTTGATCCAAACTTCTGATGAAATATTGGACAGTATAGATTAAAATCAGACTGCATATTCGATGCAACCTGAACTGGTCTACAGTTTCCTAATGGCTAAATGGGCCTGTAATTTTGCTTGGCTCTCAATTAGGGTTGATTTTTTGTCTCTCTCAGGCATACAAAGTCAGATCACGACCATCACATGTTGACCTTTCATGAATATTGCTGCATTGCAAAAAAAATGCAATGAGCATTATAACTCTTTCTATTAAAATGAATTTTTTTGCCTTCAGATCCCCACTTGGATGAACATTGTTCTGTTTAACCCTTTACCATACAATGCCGACTTTTAATGACCCTGAGGAAGAAGCCTTTTGAAAACATTGTGGGAAAAGGAGAAAATGCCGGTAACCAGCATCTTCTCCTTTTCCCACAATGTTTCTACCCTATCAAGGAAAAATCAGATTATTTGAGCCACATTAAAATTGTCAATTGCAAATTGGACAGGTATAAAATTTTGAAGAGTGGTAAAGGGCTATATGAGAAAGTAGCTAGAATGAGTTTAGTGCATGATTGTTACATTTAAAGCTTTACCAAACAACAAAATTTTACACCTGTCCAAGTTGAAAGTACATGTATTTGCAGATGACAAGTTAAATGTGGTGCAGTTTTTTGGTTGAAAAGGTAAAACAAAAAACCTAGTGGGAAAAGGAGAAAGTTCTAGTTACCAGCACTTTCTCCTTTTCCCACAATGTTTTCAAAAGCTATTTTCAGAAGGGTCATTAAAAGTCATGATTGTGTGATAAGAGTTAAGATACACTGAAAATGATTTGATAGATGCCTTGGCTGCAGCCAACTAACTGGAGTAGTCAAAAAAACCTGTGAACAACAAACTGAATGAGATAGTACTCATGAATTAATGAAATTTAATAGTGCAGTAAATTGGTCTGTTGAGGACAGGGTAAACTTAGGTGACAGATGATATCAGGCACAAGCAATAAATAATGAGTTAAAAAAAAAAACCTTCAGTAGGTGTCCTGGGGAATCATTAATTTTGTTTTGAATGATGAAAATTATAGGTAAAATATGATGGCTATCCTTCCCTAGATACTCCCGTTGGTATGCTAGAGAACAGGAAATGATCCAATAAAAACATATGTCTTTAATTCATTGTTTGTCAACCTACATTTGCACCCAGCATCTAGGCAGTATAGCCAATCTCTGCCCAGAGTAGTAACCATGCTGTAAACTTTTTACCAACCAACAAAATTGTTGACTCCTCCAAAATGAAGCATTTTGCAGTCAACAAATTTAAGGTGGCTCAACTGATGAAATTTGTCTTGAAAATTTTAGAAAGCATTGTGGGAAACTGAGAAAATGCTAGTCACCATTATTTTTTCCTTTTTCACACACTGTTTTTAAAAGCCTGTTTTCTCAGGGTTGTTAAACTTTGGATCAGTTGGAAAAGGGTTAACCCTTTACTACACAATCATGACTTTTAATGACCCTGAAGAAGACATCTTTTGAAAACATTGTGGGAACAGGAGAAAATGCTGGTATCCAGCATTTTCTTCTTTTCCCAAAATGTTTTCTACTCTTCCAAAAACAAATTTCAATTTCTGTGCCATGTTTATTTCAGGTGTCCGACATTTCAATGAAAACCATGTTTGTCGAAAACAATCCCTAGTCCTGACCCTTACCCTAACCCAGACGAATTGTGGCTCAAATCTTCCTCCCAGACAGACCTTTTCATGATATACTATAAATCTAGGAATTTAGCTATCAGTTTTTTAAAACATACATGGATTTCGACGAAACACACTTTCGACAAAATGTCGTGCACTAGTTTATTTCGTTGTCTGCAAATGCTTTCAATTTGGACCAGTCTGAAATTTTGTCATGAAAAAGTAAAAGGTTAGAATACCTGTCACAACAGCACTACTTTACCCTTTACCACACAATCCCAATTTTTAACAACCCTGAGATAGAAGTCTATTGAAAATATGGTGGGAAAAAGAGAAAATGCTGGTAACAAGCATTTTCTCCTTTTGTCACCATGATTTTTACCCTATCAAAGGGATGTTCCATCATTTGATTCTCATTTAAATAATCACCTGTAGTTTGTTTTCAGTCTGGACGAGTCAACTTTTTTGTTGGATGGTAGTTAGCCAACTGTTTGTATCAGGATCAAACTGCACATGAAAAAACAAAATTGAATGTTTTCATTATATGATAGAATGCATATTTAAAGATCTAGTTGTGACAAAGAACAATACAAGAGTGGGTTGAAGCGAGAGCTGGAGGAGGCAGTACTAGGATCTGACAGGAAAACTTTTTATGGTAGAATCTCAATCAGTCAAAAAGAAGAGTATTTTACCCATTGGCCATGACCTGGGAATTACTGTGAATGGTTAGGGTCAGTAATCATTGACCTAACAATCCAGTGTTTTAACGATCCCCAAATGAAATGTTTTGAAAGGATTGTCGGAGAATGTTATGGAGAAGATGCCGGTAACCAGCATTTTCTCCTTTTCCTGCTATTTTTTCTTCACTATCAAAGAAAAATCCCTTGATTTGATCGGCAATTAATATGTCGTCTGGTATCAATTTGGACATATCTAACATTAAAATTTGCCATTTAGTAAAGAGTTCACATATTGCAGAGAAGTTGATTTGGTATAATTTGGTATAATATTAAATGGACATAATTTCAACCATTCAAAATTTGACACTATTCCTTCATAATCCATGGTTTCAAACTTCAACAAGTGATGGATCAAGAAGACTTTCTGAGAAAGTGATGATTCCATACACTGCATTTTTAGTCTGCTTTGTCATTATTTTACTTCCTGCAATGGCTTTCACTAAGCCTTGCCCAACTAGGATTCAATCTTGCTACCTTTATTTAATGTGTTACAGACTTGGCTGGACAAGTCCAAATATTGTTAGATATGAGTTATTGGCTTTAGAGATTATAAGGCATTAGTCAAAGTAAAGCTAAATATTATTTTAACTTTAGAATTCAATTTACCCTGAACTGACTACCAAATGACAAAATTTTAGACTTGTCCAAATTGAAAACATTTGCAGACAAAAAAATATGTTACTCAAACATTGAAACTTGTGTATGGAAGAATGGAAAACTTTGTGGGAAAAGGAGAAAATGCCAGTTACCAGCATTTTCTCGTTTTCCACAATAACTTCAAAAGTCTTCTTCTTTACAGCCGTAAAAACTAAGGATTTTTTGGTAAAGGGATGAGTCTTACTGCTAAATGAATGAATTGGATATATTCATGGTTGTGAAAAATGACAATATTATTGCAATTTCATTGGATTTTTTTTTTGCAAGAGTATCCCACAAAATAACAGCTTGGCCAGTGTAGATCCAAGATAGGGCTGTGTGTTCTGTGCTGTCTGATCCTGACAATACACTGTCAGCTAAAGGAACTGAAGTTGTCTGTGGCACTTCGGGATTTTCAATGATGCTTACCATACAATCCTAAGATTTAACGATCTTGAGGAAGAAGGTTTTTGAAACTATCGTGGGAAAAAGGGAAAATGCTGGTAGCCAGCATTTCCTCCTGTTCTGACAATTTGTGCTACCTTCTAAAGACGATTTTCACTATTTGAGCCACATTTTATTTGTTGTCTGCATTTGCTTTGGATTTGGACACGTCTAAAATTTTTCTTGTTTGGTAAAGAGTAAAGAACTGTCAAAAGATTATTGAAAAGATACCTGATATTAGCCCTATTTTCAAGTATAGTTTTGATTGTTGAAATACCGGTATGAATCTTGACTCTTTACCTAAGAATCCAGCATTGTAAAGACCATGATGAAAAGAAGCATTTGAAAACATTGTGGCAATAGGAGAAAATGCTATTTACCAGCATCTTCTCCTTTTATAACAATGTTTTCTACCCATTCAAATACAAATTTTATCATTTTAGCAGCATTTATTTTGGCTTCTGCCAATGCTTTCAGCTTGGACAATTCTAACATTTAGTTGTTATAGTTAAGAGTTTCAGGAATAGATTGTCAAGTCTTCAGTCAAGAGATTTAGTGTTCCGCACAGAGTTTTTTTTAAAGCAACCTCTTTCATTTTGGTGGTCAAGTGTGAAAAATTTGAATCATGTTTCATGTGTACCAGTGCGGTATTCAATTAATAAAGCTTTTTGTATATTTCCACTCTGTTTGAGACTAAATGTCCAAAAAATTAAAGTTATTTGCCTTGTCATCACTGTATTCAAGAACATTGTCAATATTGTCCTTGTTTGAATGGTGCTTAGAGATTTATGTAGCCTCTTGCCTTGGTATTCGTTTTGAATGATGTGCAAAAAGGGAAATCAAAGTACTTCACATGTTGAGTATCTATCCCAAATTTGGCCATCAATGTCCTCAGTTTAAACCCATGGAGTGCTAGTCAAACAGGCATGGTACATCAAGGTCATACTGGCCGGATTTTCCCTGACCCTTCGTGGTTTTTTTTTGTCAAATTTTGATCCCAAAGTGTTTTAATTGTCCCCAAAAATGTAAAAGTTTGCCTTATGTTATAGATTTGAAACAAGTCAAATGACTCTTATACATGTAATTATGAGAAATTTCAGGGAAAAGCTTGGATGTGGAACATGAAGATCAAATTGCACAGAATGTATAATCTTGGTTTGGTTGTTTAACCGTTTCAGTGCTATAGGAGAGAACAATGAAACTCAGAATGTCCAGTCTGATCTTGGATCTAGACTGTTCGCTTGTTTAGATGTACCTGTAAGAAGAAAGATCTTTCTTAGTTTCAGTAGATTTGTATAGTCTGAGCCGTTGAAATAGGGTTTTACATTTTGTGCTGAAGGGGTTAGCTCTACCAATCAACAAAATTTTAGGCTGGTTCAAACTGACAGCATTTCTAGGCGACAAAGTAAATGTGACTGAAAAATTGTTTTGAGAAGGGTAGAAAACATTGAGGAAAAAGGAGAAAATGCTGGTTACCAGCATTTTCTCCTTTTCCTACAATGTTTTCAAAAGGCTTTTTTTCACAGGGTTGTTAAAAGTAGGGATTGTGTGGTAAATTGTGTAAAGGGTTAAAGATTTCAGAACCTTGTATCTTTTAGAAATTAAAATTCTATCTTGTCGAAAAAATGGACTTTAGATATAGGTACATAAACTTTGACCCGTTGAAATGAAAAAAATAATATCAACAACGTAAAATGATATGGTTACCATTTCTAGAATGAAAGAAGTGAGAAAAAACAGACTTTACCTCGTGGTAATGCAGATATGTTCCAAGCAACCAGAAGGTTATCAAATACCTATCAACCCTTATCCTGCTAAATAAGAGAAATAAAATTTTTAAGCCGATATTAAAAATCCAAAGTTTGCTATTTCAAAGATATTTTTTGGGCGAAAAATATGTCCTGATTGGACAGTGTAGATCCAAGATCAGACTGCACATTATGTGCAGCCTGATCTTGATCTGTGCTGTCTGCAAAAGGTCCTGGAGTCACCCTTAGTAGCCTAAGGATTAATCCTTTGCCAAACAAACCTGGGTTTAACCCTTTACCACACAATCCCGACTTTTAACGGCCCTGAGAAAGAAGCCTTTTGAAAACATTGTAGGAAAAGGAGAAAATGCTGGTAACCAGCATTTTGTCCTTTTCCTACAATGTTTTCTACCCTGTCAGAAAGAGAAATCATCATTTTAGCAACATTTAATTTTTCGTCTGCAAATTCTTTCAATTTAGTCCAATCCAAAATTTTGTTATTTGGTAAAGGGTTAAATGACCCAGAGGAAAAAGGCTTTTGTAAGCACTTGGCAATGGAGAAAATGCTGATTGGTAATTTGTCGACTGTAAATGGATTGAATTTGGACAAGTCAGCTATTTTGTAGTCTGATAAAGAGTTTGTAGCTTTGATACAAATTTGAAATGTTGTCCAAAGTGGTTTGCTGCATGACAAAAAAAGTTTTTGTAGTCCATAATGTATACTATAGAAAGCTGCTGAAAAAAAGAAAAATTAAAATGTGATTGTTCAAAAACAGCTTATGAATTGAAGGAAAGGAAAGGTAGTACATAAAGCATAAATTACAGTTCTTAAAACAGTCTGATATGTATAGGATTTGTAAATTACAAACAATTTCTTATTTTGCCACAATGGTCTCATAAGTCCTCTGTTGCAAAAGAGAAAAAATTGTCTGCAGGCAATAATGTGCAAATATGAATGATGGTATAAAAAACATAACAAAAACAACTCCAACATAATACTGGTATTGTAGCATATGCTGGGATTGTAGTTTTGTCAAGATCTCAGATTTGTAAGAAATGATTAATTTTCATTTCAGGTGATCTAGTGGTTTAAAATCTCGACACAGCTAACTATGATGGCCATTATTCCTGCAGTTGTTGTGTGTGTTTCAACGTTCATTAGCAGTGGTTAGTACATTTTACTTTATTTCTGATAAGTGTGATAAGATTCTGGGGAAAGGCAGGGGCCGAGTATTTATGCCTTTGGCTTTTTCTATTGCCTTTTCAAAAAAGCATACATGCATAATTGATACTATAGAAGGAAGTGCACCAAACCACACATTTTAAGTATTTCTTTAAAGTGATAAAAATGAACTTTAAAATCATAATAGTAGGATTTTACGATCAGAAATTTTAATTAGCCATGTAACCTTTTCAGCACCACAGATGAAAATAGGCTTTTGTGGAAGACATTGATCAAAATTTTAGGTCTATGCTGTCTGTCTGTTTAGTTAATTCTCTGTAATAAATATCACTGAGTTTCAGTACATTATATTTTCTCTATTTTCAGTACATTATATTTTCTCTATCAGGGTCGTAAAAATATGGGATTGTTTGGTAAAAAGAAAATGAGCCATGCTCTGTGAAAGGGGGGCTTAATGCATCTGCAAAAACATAGACCCAGGTCAGCTCAAATTCATTTACTAATTAATTACATTTACACAATTATGCAAGTGCTTTACCTACATTTATAGAATTATGCAGGTGCTTCAGACAGTTTTTGAAAACTTCAAAGGAGAAACATTATAAGTTAAGTAAACTGTTTTTCCTTTATTGATTTGGAAACTTGTTGGCAAAAGGAATAAATTGTTGTAAAAAGCAGATGCTTTTTTTCCCACAAGCTTTTCAAACTTGTCAACTGCAAGAATATAGAAATCTTGTATTTGTATGTTAATACATGTAGATTGATTAATCATTGTTGTTTCTTTGTATCAGTTCTCTGTAATGAAAGTCCAATGGTGATTGCACCATCTAACCGTGTGTTTATCAAGTCAGAAGATACTGCAAATGGTGAGACTATTCGTTATTTCCTGTAGAGCTTCTGTCCTTCATGGTAACAAGATATGTTGTCAATTGAAACTTAGTTGTCACTTGAGGTTTGAGTGCATGGCTATAGACTACCCAAATATTCCATCTGTGCTTCAGTAGATTTTTCTATTAGTAGATTTTTCTTTAGTAAAACTGTATTGTTGTAATCATTATTATTATTATTTTTATTGCCAGTAGAGCAACTCATGCCCTTTTGTACCTGCTGTTGTGATCCACTCTATGGCCATTCACAAAATTGAGCATATAAATGTAAAGATAAACCTTCAGGCACCCTACTCATCACATGGCATAATGCTGAAGGGCAATAGGCGAGGATGAATAAACCAGTAATGAAAATAACAGGGTCACCTGCATATTTTTGTGACCTACCCAGGTTATGGATTGCTATCCCTGATTGGCAGGGTCAAATTGAGGTTATCATAATATTCAAAACACAAATTTCTGTTCAGGATAAATAATTAAATATTGCATGTGTTATACTTATGTTAGATGCTGTTGAGAGAAAGATTGATACCTATTTAATCCTCACATCTTAATCTTGCAAGAAAATTTTAAACCAGTCCTCTTCCAAGAATTTCTTTACCAAAAAATTAAAAGTGGCTGAAATGTGAGATTTGCCTAAGAATAGGTGGGAACTATTGACGGAAAAGTAGACAATACTGGTTACCAGCATTTATTTTCATTTCCCCATAAATCTTTTATGAAAGAAAAAAAACTAATTTACACGAAAATATGGGGAAAGGGCTAATCCTTAAAGCTTTAACCCTTTACCCAAATTTTCACGACCCTGAGAAAGAAGCCTTTTGAAAACATGGTGGGAAAAAGCTAAAATGCTGGTAACCAGCATTTTCTCCTTTTCTGACAATATTTTTCTACCCCTCCCATAACAAATTTTTCAGTATTTGAGTCACAGTAATTGTGTCATCTGCAAATACTTTCAGTTTGGACAAGTCTAAAATTTTGTTGTTTGGTATAGAGTTAACTCTTTACCACACAATCCCGACTTTTACGACCCTGGGAAAGAAACCTTTTGAAAGCATTGTGGGAAAAGGAGATAATGCTGGTAACCACCATTTTATCCTTTTCCCACAATGTTTTCTACCATATCAAATGCAAAATTCCTCATTTGAATTACATTTAAATTGTCGTCTGCAAATGCTCTCAATTTGGACTGGTCTACATTTTCCTCGTGTGGTAAAGAGTTAAGCACAACTTTAGTTGCTCTTGTACAAAGTATACGTCAACTTCAAGATCAGACTCAGCACAAAAAAACAGTTTGATCTTGATCTTCACTGGCCTCTTTTTTAGCAAAGCTTTGACCTAGGTATATATATCAAATATCTTTTCTGTCTAGCATAAATTTTTTACATTTATTTAGCACACAGAGTAAACTCTTTACACGATGACAAAATGTTGGACTTGTCTAAATTTAAAATGTGTGCAGAAGACAGATTAACCCTTTACCACACGAAAAAAATTTTAGACATACTCATATAGAAAGCAATTCTGGTGGAGAAACTAAACTTGACATAAATGATGAGATTTGTCTTTGACAAAGGAGAAAAACATTGTGGAAAAAGTAGAAAAATGCTGGTTACCAGCATTTGCTCCTTCTCCCACAATGTTTTCAAAAGCCCCTTTCTTCAGGGTCGTTAAAAGTCAGGATTGTGTGGTAAAGGGTTAAATGTGGCACATTAGATGGGATTTATTTTGACAAATTAAATTTGGCTCATAGGACTGGATTCATTTTTGAAATGTTAGAAAACATTGTGAGAAAAAAAGAAAATCCTGTTTACCAGCATTTTCTTCTGTTCCCAGTTAAAAACAGAATTGTTTGAGAAAGGGTTAACATCTGGTAGAGAAGTACATTGATAAATTCTTGTTGTATGGTATTTGAAGAGACCATGTTCAGTAAATTGCTGAGAGTAGACAAATTATTTGTCAATGACTCTTTCTATGTCGGTACATAAAATATCTTATTATATACCTGAAATTTTTCCAGGTCAAATACATGCATGGCACATGGATAAAATAACACATGACAGAAAAAAATTCCGTACCAACACACTGAAATAGATTTTCAAATATTGTATTGATGATGTAACTCATTCATGGAAAACATGCACAATGGTCAGTGGTAGGAGAGGAATGAATCCTTTCGCAATGACTATCATCAATCCTCGGAAAGAAATTGGCCGAGCCGGGGATGAAAACATGCATATTGGTTTGCAATTTGATTGGTCAAAGTTTAAGCTATGATATTTATCAACCATTCATAAAAATGAGGTTACCAGCTATTACACCATTGTTTGTTTTATTTTGTTTACCAGTTTACGAATAAAATGTCAAGAACTGTAAAATTTTGTCGGTGAAAGTTGTAGGTATGTAACAAAAGGAATGTTATGTTGTAGTAACTTTCCTGATGCTTGTATTTACTTCACCCTGCGTAAGAACATTTTGGCATCTCACTCAACCTTGGGTCTTGCGTGATATCAAATTTTCTCACGCTGCTCGAATTTAATACATGCACCAGGAAAGTTACTAAAACAATATTCTGAATTTGTTTCACTTCACATACATGTATTTAATCTCCTTTGTTTTTTAGCCTCTTTTTTGTATTCATAAGAGGAAGAAGAAAAAAAGGAAATTATTTTTTTTCATTGTTTGAATCCATTTAAAGTTTGGGAAAAAAAACATTTATTTTAACCCTATATCCGATACCTATTTGATTTAACAGCCATGAGGAAGAAAGCTGTAAAATCATGTTTAGAATAAGAGAAAAAGCTTGTAGCCAGCATAATCTTCTTTTGCAGCTGTATTTTAACCCCTACCACACAATCCCAACTTTAACAACCCTCCCTTAGAAAGAAGTCTTTTGAAAACATCATGGGAATAGGAGAAAAATTGCTGGTAACCGGCACTTTCTTCCTTTCACACAATGTTTTCCACTCTATCAAAGACAAATTTCCATTGTTTTAGCCAGATTAAATTTAGACTTGTCATCTGCAAATGCTAAATGAATTTGGACAAGACTATAATTTTGTCGTTAAGTAAAAGGTTAATTCATTCAACCTGTTACCACAAAATCACAATTTTTAATATCCCTGAGGAGAAAGCCCTTCGAAAAAATTGTGGGAAAAGGAGAAAATGCTGGTAACCAGCATTTTTCCTTTTCCCACAATGTTTTCTATTCTTACAAAGATAAATCTCTATTTTTGATTTAAAACTATATTGTCATCTTCAAATGCTTTCAATCTGGGCATGTCTAAATTTCTGTTATTTGGTAAAGGGTTAAATACAAATCCTATCATTTGCGACATGTTTCTCATCTGCCGTTAAAAGGCCCAATAGCGCCTGAAAAAACAATGCAGGTGTAAAAAGGAATTTCAGTTTCAAAATTAGGCAAATACTAAACAAAAGATAGAGTATGACCAGGCAACTTTTAACTTAGTTTTAGAATTAATTTCTCTGCCAGCAACTAACACTTGGACTGACCATACAAATAACATATTGTCATCTTCACAGTAATTTTCATACTTTTAAACAGTATGATAAAAATTTAACTGCATTTTAACTCTTTCAGAGCCATAGGTGAAAACAGGGACTTTTGCAGAGGGCATAGATCAAGATCAGACTGCACAGAATGTGCAGTCTGATCTTTGATCTATGCCCTCCTCTTGTTTTGCCAAGCCTAAACGATAAAAATCTTCCGGAGACTCAGTGGATTGTATTTACAGCCATCAAAAGAGGCCGAATTAGTTTATTTGGCGCCGAAAGAGTTAACAGCCCCTTTGTTTACTTATGGCACTTATTGTTACTTAAGTACTTCTAAAAAATGTATTTTCTTGAACATACATCTTTTTTTACCTTGTGACTCCAAAAAATACTACATTTTTATATGTCAGCCTCATTAACTCTTTACCACATGACAAAAATTTCGACTTGTCTAAATTGAAAGTGTTTGCAGACGACAGTTTAAATTTGGCTTAAACAATGGGATTTGTCTTAGATATGGTAGAAAATGTTGTGGGAAAAGGAGAAAATGCTGGTTACCAGCATTTTCTCCTTTTCCAACAATGTTTTCAAAAGGCTTCTTCTCAGGGTCGTTAAAAGTCAGGGTTGTGTGGTAAAGAGTTAAAGGGTTGTTGTATTCCCAGTATTCACACCTGTGTAGACCTATTGAGAGCAGAATAAGCTTCATCAGTATGGCATAACCATCTTTTGATGGTTAGATGATTAAATTTTATTGTACGACCTATATTTAGACATTCTGAAAACTTTCCCAAGTGATACACAAGAGAAACATTATATTCTGTTTTTAATATTATTGAAAATATTGCGGGATAAGGGCCATGACTTAACTAGTCACAAGAAAACTCCATGATGGCTACAAAAAGTCCTTTTTGTTCAATAATAATTGAACCCTTTACCAAATAGCCCCATACTTTAAAGACCCTCAGGAAGAATGCTTTGAAAACATTGTAGGAAAAGTAGAAAATCCTGGTAACTAGCATTTTCTCCTATTGCCACTAAGTTTTTTATTTACTGTTAAAACCACCCATTATTGGGGTACATTTGTTTGGAAATACTTTATAGACAAGTCTAAAATTCTATCTTCTACGGGTAAAGAGTTAACATTTAAGCTGCTGAATAAATGAAACGTAGATTTCTACTCAATACTAAAAGCCCAAACACTTCCGTTTCAAAGTTGATTTCACCGGAAAGAAAATACTGTATCGAACAGTGTAGATCAAAGATCAGACTGACATTCTGTGCAGTCTGATCTTGATCTACACTGTCCGCAAAAGGTTAGTGAGTCGCGATTAGCAGCTTAAGGGTTAACTCTGTACCAACAGATGAAAAGGTAGACTTGTCCAAATTGAAAGCATTTCCAGAGGAAAATTGGAATGTGACTCAAATGAGGGAATTTGCCTTTGATAAGGTAGTATAAATTGTGGGAAAAGGAGAAAATGCTGGTTACCATCATTTTCTCCTTTACCCTCACTTTTTTCGAAAAGGCTTCTTTCTCAGGGTCATTAAAAGCTTTGATTGCATGGTAAAGAGTTAACTGAAACATACCTGACGGCGTATTCAGTGATGTGCAAAAGATATGTAGATCATTCATCCTTTTATAGGTTTATTTGTTGTTTTGATATTTTAATTGTTCAGATTATCTAGATAGTGAGCCCTCAAGATATATCACCCAGGATAATGGTCATTTGACCTTTATGTTATTACATACATCATTTGACTTGTACCCATTTCGATTGAAGCAGCATCATAATAACCAAGCTTAGATAAGCACACCACTTTCATTATACAAAATTAGCATGATAGTTTTGGAAAAACTTTGGATAAAGACAGGAACATGGAACAGCTTGCTTTAGGCAACTACTCTTTCTCCCATGATATTTCATACATTTTTTAGGAAATTTTTTCTAACCATCAAGTATTTCTCCACCATGTTACTCATGTATATATATCTCACAAAATGTGCAATGCTGCTGATCCAAATCCATGACAAGATTGCATGTTCCCAAGAGTCTAAATTTGATATATGAGAGCTGATTGATAAGTTGTGAGCCTTTTACTGAAGGAGTAAAGCAAGGATGTCATTTTACAGCCATACTATTTCCTGACTATATAAGGCTGTGCAGCCCAAGACTAGTGTCATTTGGTCAGTTTATGTCAAAGAGGTAACATTTTAAGTAAAAAAAGCTAGTGACCTTTACAAAAAAGAAAAAATTTCTGAAAGAGCAGTGATTCAATATTTGCATAAAAAGGTCTAGCACCTAAGGATATTAATACTGATAATTTTTTATGGTAGCAACACAAGGGAGTGATGCCTCTTTATATGCTACAGTGAAAAGGTGGGTTCTGGAAGCATGGCAGGCAGAACCTTGAGGATGACTTTCATCCCAGAAGGCCTTTCAATGTTTCTATAAATGACAAATGAAATACTTTTACTAAATGGCCAAAGTTGCAGAAAGAGTAGAATCTGAAAAAGGCCATTTCTGGTACCCACTTTTGTTCAGATAGTGATATCGTACATGCAGCAGAGGACTATCTGAATGATAAAGAAAAGGACTTCTTTAAAAGTGGCATTGAGGCCCTTCCTTAGCTTTTTACCAAAAGACAAAATTTTGAACTCCATGAAATCAAAAGCATTTGCAGGCAAAAAAAATTAATGTAGATGAAATGATGATTTCTGTCTTAGATAGAGTTGAAAACATTGTCGGGAAAGGAGAAAATGCTGGTTACAGCATTTTCTCCTTTTCCCACAATGTTTTCTAAAGGCTTCTTTATCATGGTCATTAAAAGTTGGGATTGCATGGTAAAGTGTTAAACATTGCTGGCAGAAGTGTATAGGTGCTGAAGGGGATTACTGGTATGTTGAAAAATAATGCAATATGTTCTTCAGAAGTCAAACCCTTACATATGATGCTCACAACTATGAAATGCCAAATGTTAATGGCTTCTCTCTGTAACTTGCCTGTCAGCCATTACAAGATCACAGACTGTATTGACCATTTCTGGGATGCAACAGTGACAGGCAACTTCTTCGACATAAAGTGACCAAATGACATCAGTCTTTGGGTACAAAGGCATAGATACTCAGATTTAAGTCAGGGAATAGTAGGGCTGAAAAAAGATATCCTTGCTTAATTCCTTTGATAAAAGGTTCACAACTTATCAATCAGCCCTTGCACATTTTCAAAAGGACAAACAGACATTGTAGATTTAACCTTTTACCAAATAATCTAATGTTTTATTGACCTTTAGCAAGACGCCTTTTAAAAGCATTGTGGGAAAGGGAGAAAATACTGGTAACCAGCATTCACTCCTTTTTTCATACTCCTTTCTACCCTGTCAAAGAACTTCAGTTCATGTGTACCAGTTTCAAATCTGTTTTCTACAGATGCTTTCTGGAAAAATTTTAGGCTCTCCAAAATTGAAACTTTCAATTTTGGAGAGCCTAAAATTTTTCCTTTGATAAAGGGTTAACCGCTATTAATTTCTTTGTCAAAGCTCCTTGCTCCTATTCAATTAATTAAAGTTAACAAGTGACATGTACCATACAAGGTACTCTATCCTCCAAGGAATTTCTGCACATGTCATCTTACTCATTTTTAGCAATTCTCTATAGCATTATCCTTTTACCTCATATTCATGTGTTTTGGAGATACAAGAGCTATTGCAAACATAATGGGAAAAGGAGAAAATACTGGTAACCAGCATTTTTGTCTTTTCTCACAATGTTTTCTACATTTTCAAATACAA
Organism: Tridacna gigas; assembly: GCA_945859785.2. Taxonomy (NCBI): domain Eukaryota; kingdom Metazoa; phylum Mollusca; class Bivalvia; order Cardiida; family Cardiidae; genus Tridacna; species Tridacna gigas. Next base: position 30,305,706 of record OX244030.2, read on the forward strand.
ATCCCATCATTTTAGCCTCATTTAATTTGTCATCTGCTAATGCTTTCAGTTTAAATGAATCTAAAATTGTTTTGTCTAGTAAAGAGATATTGGTTTGTTCTCCATATATGGCATTGGATGCCATAATTTGTATTGGTTCCTTGGCCAGGTGTCACGAAATCCCTTATTTTGCTAAAATCTGTTAACAGATTCATTTTCCGACTTAAGTTGAGTTTGTTATTTGGGACACATTTCATGAACATTAACAGACTTTGCTAGTAAGCTCAAATTCTGAGATGACACATTGTTTCAAACTCAACTCCGCAAAATAATAGACTTAGGTTTTTTAACTGAATGAAGTCTGTTTATTTCGCTGAGCTAAGTCAAAAACAATGTGTTTACTCAGGATTTGAGAATGTTTTGTAAGTCTGTAAATGTTAGTTAAATGCATCTCAAATGAAGAACTCGACTCTAGTTGGAAAATGAGTCTGTTAATGGATCTGAAGAAAATATGAGACTTAAGTTTTAGGGCCCTGAAGCTCTGTCGTAGTGTTAGTGTCCTTGTGCAAGGAATTTACTACTATAATATTATGTGGATTGCCTATAAAGCCTGTTGAAATCAACTGTAACCTTGATATGATTGAAATTCAATCGAAGAAAACATGAACTGTTTACCATATAAATCTTATACTCATCCATATTTAAAGCGTTAATTTTGTGAGTTGACTAATTAAATGTGGCTCAAATGATGGAATTTTTCTTTCTTAAAGTAGAAAACATTGTTGGAAAAAGAGAAAATACCAGCATTTTCTCCTTTGCTTATAATGTTTTTGACCCTTTAACACACAATCCCGAGTTTTAATAACCCTGAGGTAAAGGGCAAGTTAAAAAATTGTGGGAAAAGGAGAAAATTCTGGCAACAGTATTTTATAAAATGTTCTGTACCCTTTCTCATAAAAGTCTCATTAGTTGAGTATCATTTTATTTGTCATCTGCAAATGTTTCGAATTAGGACCATTCTAAAATTTTGTTGTTTGTTAAAGAGTTAAAGAGTTAAAATCATACCTCTTCCGGGTCTTTAAGACTTGGGAGTGTTTGGTAAAGAGAAAATACATGTAGCATCACATGACAGGCCAGATGCTGTCCCAAGCATATGATGGGTTATGGACAGATAGTCACTAATTACTGCTGATGACAAATACATGTAGTAGTAGCTATTTTCGGATAAAATCTGTTTATGCTTTGTATCTCTATTTGTGTGAATTTTTTGTCTATTTGTATTGATTTCTTCCCCCCTGTCTTTTAACTTCTGTTAATTGACTTGTATTATGGTTGACTTGTGTTACAGTATGTACATTCAGACGAGTATACTTCTAATATACATTGTGTAAGTAAATACTCAGGTAAAGAGTGATGGGTACTCTGAATCCTTGCATAGCACCCTTTACTACTATGGTTGCTGCTGCGGCCAGTGTAGATCAAGATCAGACCACAAAGCATGCAGTGTGATCTAGGAACTACAGTGTTCTCTTTGCTGAAACATTCTAGACAAAAGCAACCTTGAAATAGGAACTATTTGGGTCTTATTTCTTACTTGGTCTTAGACTAAAAATGATTTATTTGGCTTTCTAAAGCCCCTTTCACAATTGGAGTGCAACTAATTGCAACAGTTTGATCGCACAATTGACTTAAAAAGGTACTCTTGCAATGGATTGCAAAAAAGCTTTCACAAATGCAAAAGAAGTCGTTCAACAACAACGAGTGGAAATGACCGAGGACATATGCTCATGAGAGCGATCATACATTTACCTGTGAGTGTTGCTCAGCTATCTGCAATTGGTGTGATGTGTTTCATACAACTGATGGCATTGTCATACGATTTGTCTCAACACCGTGTGATTGGTGGAGTGCTTGGATGCAACCGGTGCAAGATTATGAGATTGTTCGTACAAGTGGTCGTGAAATGATCCGGATATTTATACCCGCCCAAATATGGATCTTGTCAGATCAACACTGAATTCCGAAAAACGAACAAAATGATGTTAACTCTTTACCAAACGACAAAATTTTAGACTCATCCCGATTGAAAGCATTTGCAGATGACAAAATAAATGTGACTCAAACATTGAAATTTATTTTGGGAAGGGTAGAAAACATTGTGGGAAAAGGAGAAAATGCTGGTTACCAGCATTTTCTTGTTTTCACACAATGTTTTCAAAAGGTCTCTTCCTCAGGGTCGTGAAAACCTGGGATTGTTTGGTAAAGGGTTAAAAAAGGCTACAAACACCGAGCAAACAACAAAACCTTACCAAAAGCAGCTTCCAACTTCTTTCAAAAAGACTGGAGACCATTTTAGTCTTTGACTGATTTTTCTCTTTAAGATAGTCACACAGAGTCTCTTTAAGTTGTACAACGGTCGAACACTGTTGCACGAGGTGATACGAATTGTCATGTAATAGTCTTAACAGTAACATTCAAAGGGCAACCGAACGCACAACTGTAGCTAGAGATCTCTAAACACGTATGAGTATTGTACGACATCTATATGATCAAATAGAATATCCAAGTCACGCAAGCTCGTGTGTCTTGTCGTGCAACAGTGTGCAACACTCGTACGACTGTTCATCCGACAAAGTATGACTACTTCGACCGCATGCAGTCGCGTCAGAATTTTCAACATGTTCAAAAGTCTATTACAATCGCTTGCGACCGCTTGTGGCTCTGCAATGACTGCAACAACTCTCAAGACACTATGCAAGTGGTTGTGCAACACTGCTGAAAAAGTGTTGCGGGCGGATGTTAACTTGTTGTAAGCCAATTGTGAAAGGGGCTTAAGGGTTTAGGGTGAGCTTTTATGATGTGTGAACATTTACCAGGTTATCATGCTGAAAGACACATTGTTGTCTCAATTCTGTAAGCCATGCAAAAACAGTTTTATCACACTGGATGCCTTATTTTTACCCTAAAGTCAAAAGCTGACCGAGTCAATTCTGTGTCCATCAGAATGTTATCTTGATAATGCCATAGATAGGCTGGTTACCAGCATATTTTTCCCATTTCACACTATGTTTTCCAAAGCCTAGTTCCTTAGAGTTGTTAAATTTCTTTGTTGTTTGGTTAAGGGTAAATGTCCGTAACAAATAACATTTATTTTGCAGGGACCATTCTAACTACCATAACAGCTATTGATTCGGATGGCCCCCAGGAACTCAAGTTTTCATATCAAGCCACATCTGAGGAATTAGTGGCCCTTAGTGAGCCTCGAGGGGACAGTACAACAGGAAGATCTGTAGATGTCATTATTATAGCAGAGTTAGACAGAGATTTTGTTGTAAGCTTCAGCCCAAACTTTCTAACTTGCCCATGCTTTCATGTTCTACACATTTCATACATTATTAACTGTTTACTACACAATCCCGAGTTTTAATGACCCTGAAAGAGAAGGCCTTTGAAAACATTGTGGGAAAAGGAGAAAATGCTGGTAACCAGCATTTTCTCCTTTTCCACAATGTTTTCAACCATATCAAAGACAGAAGTCATCATTTAAGCTATATTTAATTTGTTGTCTGTAAATTCTTGCAATTTTGGCTAGTCCAGAATTTTGTCGTTTGGTAAAGAGTTAATTATTGTCAGCTATTATTCTTATGCAGATCAGATAAGTATTCAGAGTCTTCACCTGATTTAACCCTGTACCACACAACAAAATTTTACACTTGTCCAAAGCATTTGCGGACAACAAATTAGATATGGCCACTTACCAGCATTAGAGCATTCCAGGCTCTTGTTGGCTTCTTGATGTGATCATGGTTCAGGTAATTGTTTTTTTTTTCAGCCACAAACAAGCCGCAAGTTGAGATTCAACATTGATGATGATGCTGGTGGAGAAGGAAACATTGTAAGTTACCTTATTACCGTCTAAAACAAATTTGAAAATATCTTAACTCTTCACAAAACAACAAAAATGTAGACTTGTCCAAACTGAAAGCATTTGCAGATGTGACTCAAATGGTGGAATTGTCTTTGATTAGGTATAAACATTGTGGGAAAAGGAGAAAATGCTAGTTACCAGGGTTAAAATAGGGACAAGAAAATGATCTTAGATAACATGACTTAAGATTTACTGTTTTCATGCTTTTAGATCACTCAAAAATTAACCCTGTAATTAGATGACACCAGTCATTACATAAATGCTTTCAGATTATTCAGGAATTAGTGGTGAATATAACTGACATAGATCATGACATAAATGCTTTCAAATCAGTCAGGAATTAACCCTGTATGTAACTGAAATCAGTTATGACATGAATGTAATCACGCTTTCAGATCACTTAGGAATTAGTTGTGTATATAACTGATATCTCTTATGACGTAAATGTTTGTATGCTTTTAGATCACCCTGGAATTAACCCTGTATATAACTGACATCAATGACGAGGAACCAGCATTCAGTCAGAACAGATATGAAATTTATGTGAGAGAGGTAATCACACTTTCAGAAGTTTGGAAGTCCACTATTTCAGTTTGCAAGCAGTGATTACATTCAACATCATCCCATTTTCTCCTGAAAGAAGTTGGTAGCAGACAAATTTGAGGCCATTCTGAAAAGATTGGCGACACTGAACATCAATATAAATCTTTTTCACTGAACAAAATTTTAGCTTTTGCAGACAACAAATTAAAAACAGTTCCGATAAAAGGATTTATCTTTAAAGGGGTAAAAACATCTTTGGAAAAGGATAAAATGCTGGTAGCCAGCATTTTCTCCTTTTCTCACAATGATTTCAAAAGCCTACTTTTTCAGAGTTGTTAAAGTTTGGATTCATTGGTTAAGAGTCAAGGATTAATACATGTGAAAACATTGTGACAAAACAAGTTGTTTCTAATTTTACCTCAGTATTATCAGAATAGATATACATGTACTGCTAGACCATATAAGTTTGTCTTCAGGGTCCATATTCAGGGACCATTTTTAAGGACTTCAATTCTCTTCTTCTCCAGAATTTCTTAAATTTGAATGTAAAACAACTGTGTTACTTTCAAATCTAGACAATCTCAAAGACTAAGACTAAGAATTTTTCCAAAGAATGGTGTGTAACTACGGACCCAGGAGCTCACGAGTAAAGCCTTCAAATGTCAGATAACTCTTTACCAGATGACAAAATTAATTGAAATTGAAAACATTTGCATAAAACAAATGAAAATGCTTTAAATGATAGAAAACTGGTTACCAGCATTTTCTCCTTTTTCCACAATAATTTTTCTTTAAAAGTGTTCTCCCACCAGGGTCCTTAAAACTCAGAATAGTTTGATGAAAGGACAAATAAAATGCATTTTTCCAAAATGATTAAATTTTCTTATCATAATTTCAACATTGGTTTTGCAGGAATATTTCACAAAATGTCAAACAATGAAGATCTAAGATTAGACCGTACTTTCTCAGGAGCCTGATCTTGATAATTCCTTTCCCACCGCTGATCATTGTTTTGACCATTGTTATGTAGGAAAGCAGCCAGTGGTTTGGGAAGAATATTGTGTGAAGTACTGGTAACAGAAACACAAGGAAAGCATGGATAGGTGCACTGGCCACCGCAATCTAAGTAAAATAATGGCGTTAAACATCATACAATCAACCAATCACGTTGTTGTTTGGTAACCATGATTTCATATAGGGTTTTCTTTTGTTTCAGGATGCTCCTCTCAATGATGTTGTTAAGACTGTGTCAGCCAAGGACCCAGACACTGGAGCCAGTGGAATTTTCAAGTTTTCTATGGTGGTAGGTTGCTGTACTTAGCTACTTGTCCTTACCTTTATGTGGATGTGTTGATATGACAATGCATTTTCAACCTTAGAAACTTTCTGAAATAAACCATTTCTTTATTGGACACATCCACTTATTGTAGCTTTCAAGGTTTTAATATTTTCTAAGTTCATATCTCAAGATATCTCAAGATATCCTCAAGTTGTAGAAATCTCAGTACAGGTTTTTTTTGCCCCTGTGAGGGATCAACAATGTTATCAGAAAAAGAGAACTGATGAATGTGTTGGCTTGCAGTCCAAAAGAAAGTGAGCCATGCTCTGTGAAAAGTGGGTTTAATGCATCTGCTAAAGCTGTTGACTTGGGTCAGTCTGCGCAGTCTGGATAGGCAGACCAGTGTCAAAATGTTTTGCATTTTGTAAACTTTCTGCATGTTTAAGGACTGCGATAAGTTCGACAACTAGCATGTTTAATGCATCACAGAGATGCATTAAACTCCCTTTTGCCAGAGCATGGTTCAAGTGCTTTTTGCATAAAAATGTTTACAAAAAAAGAGTTTCATTGTCGGTGATTAAGGTTATGTAGGCTACAGGTAACTATTTTAGAATTTTTCCTATTTGTTTCAGTGCAGCATTTAATATTTACTTGATTCATGAATGTATGTACATGGATTGAACCACTTAAATTTGACCATTGTTCTGGCAAAATGGGGTTTAATGCATCTCCCTGATACGGTAGAGTGGTTCTTTGATATGCAGAAAATTGACCGAGAGCAAAACGTTTGGGCACAGGTCAGCCTGTGGGGACAGCAGAAGCTGACGTGGGTCGATACTTTTTTGTAGATGTATTAAACCCCCTTTTCACAGCATGGCTCCCTTTCATCTTAAACAGCAGTCAGTGAGTTTAAACTCTTTACCAGTGGACAAAATTTACAGCAGGTCCAAATTGAAAGCTTTTGCAAACAAAAAAATTATATTTTACCCAAATGATAAAATTTATCTCTGGAAAATGCTAGTTACCAACTTATCACAAAATGTTTTCAAAAGTCCTCTGCTTAGTGTTTTTTAAGCAGGGGTTGTTACATGAATGGTTGATTTGTCATTTTGAATTATTTGATATATTACAGCCAACCACAAGCACTGATTCCTACAATGATGCATTTGTAATAGATCCTTCATCAGGACAGATTAAAGTCAGTCGGCAGCTGGACTCCAATGAAAATAACTACTATGATTACACACTATTAGCCAAGGTAAGATTGGGATATGTTACTGGCTTATTTTAGATATAGTAAAATTAGTACCAGTAATACTTAGGGGAAGAAATATGTAAAAAAGAAGTTTTCACTGTATGGACCATTGTGCATTTATTAAAAATCAACAGATGTTGATTTTATCTTGATCATATTTAACTCTTTACCTCACAATGAAATTTAAGACTTTTCCAGATTGAAAGCATTTGCAAATTAGAAATTAAATGTGTCTGAAAAAGTGGAATTTGTCTTTGAAAGGGTAATAAACTTTGTTGGAAAAGGAGAAAATGCTGGTTACCAGCATTTTCTCCTTTTCCCACAATGTTTTCCTAAGCTTTCTTCAGGTTCGTTAAAACTTGGGATTGTGTGGTAAATGGTTAAAGGCCCACTAGCAGCCAAAAGTAAACAATTAGCAAGTCAAAATGCAGGCAAATTTGATTTACACCATGTTAAATTATGGATACTATTATGAGTCTGACAATGTGTGTTAATTTAAAAAGGACAAAATTTTAGACCTGTCCAATTTGTAACCATTTGCAGACGATAATTTCAGTGTGGCTCAAATGATGCAATTTTTCCTTGATAGGGTAGAAAACATTGTAGGAAAAGGAGAAAATGCTGGCTACTAGCATTTTCTCCTTTTCCCACAATGTTTTCAAAAGGCTTCTTTTCCCAGGGTCGCCAAGCCCCCATAGCTCAGTCAGTAGCGTACAGGACTTGAGAACAGGAGGTCGCTGGTTCGATCTCTGGCTTGGCCAATTTCTTTCCGAGGACTGATGATAGTCATTGCGACAGGATTCCTTCTTTTCTCACCGCTGACCATTGTTTCGACGATGGTTATGTGGGAAAGCAGTCAGTGGCTTGGAAAGAATAGTGTGCAGAGTACTGGTAAAAGAATCTCCAGGAAAACATGGATAGGTGCACTGGCCGCCATGGTATAACTGAAATAATGTTAAAAACGGCGTTAAACACCATACAATCAATCAGTCAATTTCCCAGGGTCGTTAAAACCTGGGATGGTGTGGTAAAGGGTTAAAGTACAATCTGTCAAAGTTACAGTAGAAGTTACAGAAAAATAAGTTGTGAATATTTTCTTTGATAAGCTGACTTCATTTAAATACTTTTCAGGATGAGAGTACTTTGTAAAAATATTTTCTAGGATGAGGGTACTTTATATAAATATTTTCCAGGATGAGAGTACTTTGTAAAAATATTTTTCTATAATGAGGGGACTTTGTATAAATATTTTCTAGGACGAGGGAACACCAAGTCAGACAGGTACAGCAGTTTTACTCATCAGGATCACAGATGTTCAGAACACACCACCATATTTTACCAACCTTCCCTATAGCAAACAGATTTATGAAAATGCAACCCAGGTGAGCACATGTAATTCAATGGTGACATGATGTAATTGATTTCCTGAGTGGTAAATTGTAGTACATGTAGCATTACCTGTCAACTTGGTCCAGTATTTTCTTAAACTGGCAGCCTGTTACCGATCTTCATATTAACAGCAGGTAACACTCGATGCTTACAAGTCATGTTTCTACCCAGTTCGAGATTTCATGAGATAACGCATGGCTTGGAAATTTAAATTGTGGTATTATAAATGCACAGAGTCAGACCTTATTGAGAAAGATTAAATTCTTATGCGAGTTTGATAAAATGATTATGGTCAGAAAAATCTTTTTCTTGAGAACGTTAGCTGAAGATAGAATATTGCTCGATTATTTTAAAACAGATCTTAAAGCATTCTGTAAAAGGCTGTCTGATTGGTGGATTTGGTACATAAGAAAACCAATAGCAGCCGTCGATAAATTGAGTGTTTCCTATTGTCTATGAGACGGTATGGGAGATACTATGGGTACCAGTGTAGTATTTTCTTTAACCCTTGACCAAACTGCAAAATTTTGGACCAATCCAAATTCAAGGTATTTGCAGACCATAAATTACAAATTGGCACAACATATGGTTTGGTCTTTAAAAGGGTAGAAAACATTGTGGGAAAAGAGGAAAATGCTGATTTTGGAGTTCCATTTTGCAGGCATGTGCAGATGGAAAATGAGGCTGAAACTATAGGACTTGCATTCAATGGGACAGAAAACATTGTCAGAAAAGGAGAAAGTGGTGGTTTAGTAAGGGCTAATTAGTGAAGTGAGTGACTCTTTTTTGAGTCAAACTTGACATTTTGAATTTATTTTCAACAGATTCATTTGAGATTTTCAGTCAGCTTAAAAAAGATATTTATTGAGATGTCTTTGGAATGAAACTTTTATGTGTTTATTCTTTATCAAACATACGTTATTTTATTCTTACATAAAATTATGCTAGATTTGGTAGTTTCTTGGTATTTTCATTTTTGAAATTTTAACAAGTTGATAGGTTTTGCATTGGTTTCTTGCTAAGTAGAGTAGACTTCTGTAGCTCATTACTGTACAGACCTGCTTGCACATGCCACCAGGTAGTGAAAGTTACACAGAAGAGAGAAACATATTTAAAAAAAAAAAGCTAAGCCATGTCTGCATTGAACGAAGAGGGAATTCATCGAGAGGGAATATTTGAGCCATGTTCTGGCAAAATGGGGCGTAATACATCTGTGTGACGCATTGTACCAAGCAAGTCATCACATTATTATAGATCCATCATAGCCACTTTTTTTTATCAGCGGAATTAACCCTTTCCGAAGCGACAAATTTTGGACTGGTCCAAATTGAAAGAGTTTGCAGACGACAATTTTAAATTTGAGGAAAATGGCAGAAAGTTAGCAAAAAGGGTAGAAAACACTGTGGGAAAAGGAGAAATTGCTCGTTATGAGCAATTTCTCCTTTTCCCACAGTGTTTTCAAAAGACTTGTACTGCAGACATGTGAAAACCAGGGCTTGTTTGGAAAAGGGTTAATCATGAGGTATAATGGTCCTTGTACATACAAAAAATTGACCAAAAGTGAAAAATTTTGGCCCAGGTCAGCCTACGCAGGCCGACCTGGGTCTATACTTTTTGCAGATGCATTAAGCCCCCTTTTCACAGAGTATGGTTCATAAATTAAGTAATCCTTTTCCAACTATTCTTTTGAAAGTTCAGGAACATAAAAAGGCAATCCTGTGTAGTAATGGAGCTTATTGGTGTCTTGTAGGTGTATCAATTCATAGCATATGGGAACTTAGATATGACATGACTAGTAATTTTAAGATAATTCTTTGTAAAAAAGTTTGTCTTAAATACAGTGGATTAATTCTTGAGAAAGATCAAACTACCAATTGTTAACATCCTTGAATTAATAAAAGTGTAGATAAGAGAGGAAAGGCATGTTTTATGAATTTGATCAACCTTCTGGTAGATATTTCACCATAGCTGTTAGGCCATTTAAGGAGTTTTAATGACCCTATGGAAGGAACCTTTTGAAAGCATTGTGGGAAAAAAGAAAATTCTGGTAACCAGCATTTTCTCCTTTTCCCACAATGTTTTTTTCTCTTTCACAGACAAATTCCACTGTCTGAGCCACAATTAATATGTCATATGTGAATGCTCTCAATTTGGAAGAGTCTAAATTTTTCATTGTGTAATAAAGGGTTAAAAACATTCTTGTAAAGTATGGACATCTTACACAATTATTGTAATATTCTTTAGTACACAAGCGCATCTGGAAACATTGTGGTAAATGGAGAAGTTGCTTAATATGAGCTTTCGTAGTTTAGCCACAATGTTTTCAAAGTTGTCTATTCTTTGTTCAGTTAGCCCTTTACCATACAATCCCGAAATTTAACAACCCTGAGATAAATGCATTTCCAGAACATTGTCAGTTAGGGAGAAAATGCTGGTAACTAGCAGTTTCGATTTTCTACAATGTTTTCTCCAGTTTGGAAAGCAAATTTCACCATTATAGTGGCATTTAATTTGTAGTCTGCAAATGCTGTGGATTTGGAAAAATTTAAAATTTTGTCCTGTGGTAAAGAGTGAATCATTACTCTTTCATGAGATAGAAGGATTTTTGATAAGAATTCCAAGTAGTGAAATAAATGGATTATAATTATTCAGTTAGAAAAAAAATGACATGCTGTTATTTTATTACTCTTTGAATCAGATCAGATCAATGTAATTTACAGTCTGCACATTTGTGCAGTCTGGTATTGGTCCACTCTGTCTACAAAAGCAAATAAAACTGTAACCGGCAATTTAAGGGTACAATTTTACATAGAGAATTGAATTTTGAATTCATTACCAGAGAAATAAAATGGCTTCCATCGATAGATGGTAAGTATGGATGACGCTTGAATATTTATGAACTTGCATAAAATAACATTAATAGCTGCATTAAAAGGACAGTTTATCTGTCTGACTGCAGAATGTATTTTCCTAACATTTCTCTCAATATATGCACAATCTTTAACCCTTTACCACACAATCCCAACTTTAAACAACCCTGGGAATGAAAGCCTTGTGAAAACATTGTCCTACAATGTTTTCTACCCTATCAAAAACAAATTCCATCATTTGAGTCACATCTAAAGTGTCATCTGCAAATGCTTTCAATTTGGACAAGTTTTCATTTTTGTTGTATGGTAAAGGGTAAATCCTTTTTCTTTCATAACCTCATGCAGACAACCTTGTTATGCAGCAGAGCATCTTTGAAAACATTGTTGCAAATAGGTTATTGCTCCTAAAAGTCAATTTCTCTTTTTGTTACCATGTTTTCATATGCCTGTATCAAAATCAAATTTTGTTTCGTAATTTACAAGACTTTTTTATATTCTTCTGCAGCAGTTCTTGTTTTTAAGAAGGTAATGAATGAAGAAGGAAACAGAATGATGATAATGATTATTAAAAAAAATTTTATGTGTATCAAAATTACCATATTTGAGTTTGGTGTGGGACTTTTTGTTTAACTCTTTAGCACTTTTAATGACCCTAAGGAAGAAGGCTTTTTCAAACATTGTGCGAAAAGGAGAAGATGCTGATAAACAATGTTTTCTCCTTTTCCCACAATGTTTTCCACCTGTCAAATAGAGAAATCATCATTTTAGTAACATTTAATATGTCGTTTGCAAATGCTTTCAGTTTGGACAAGTCCAAAATTTTGTCAGTTGGTAAAGAGTTAAAATGTTGACCTTTTATCAAAGAGCCAGATATTTTAAAGAACAGGTCCATGAAATTGTCAAATTTCAAGTTTGTCTACTTTTCATGTCTTACCCCCTAGAGTGCTGAGTGCTATAGGGGTTTGTTCTGTGGTTTTGTTTTTGATAAAGTAAGGCAGCATATTTAACAGCAGTCATTTATGGCTTTGGATAAAGTTTATAACAATACATTCTTGCTTTCATAGATGTATTTGAATAACAACAACACCCACAACAGCCTGAGTAGGGTAGCTTAGTCAGTAACATGCAGGGCTTTAAGCCAGGGGGTTACTGGTTTGATACCCAGGCACGGCTGATATTGCTCTCTGTGGATTGATGATGGTCATTGTGACAAGATGCATTCTTCTCTCACTGCTGAACATTGCTTCAACCATATTTATGTCAGAAACCAGCCAAGTAGGTAGGAAAGAATATTGTAAAAGAAACCTTAGGAAAATATGGTAAAAGAAAAGTATTGATAAGTGCACTGGCTGCCACGGTATTACTGAAATAATGTTGAAAACAGAATTGAATACCATACAAACAAAAAACAACAACAACAAGAATGCCCTGCTCCCCTCTTAGACTCTTTAACTGGAGAACTTGTTATGGAGGTTACAGTATCTTAACCCTTAGAGGGCCGAATAAACCCATCAGACATTTTCATCCTAGAAATACGACCCAAATAATTGCAATTTCATGGTTGCTTTTGTCTACTGTGATACAGCAAAGTGGACAGTGTAGATCAAAGATCAGGCTGCACATTTTGTGCAGCCTGATCTTGATCTACAATGGCCGCAGAGGCAACAATAGTTGTGAAAGGCGCTTTAAGGGTTAATGGTAAAATATGTGTGTACTTGCACATGCATGCAGTGAAACTTGCATTAGAAACAGCTATCTGTGTTTTGAAAGACCAAAAATTAACCCTTTGATTTAAAAATAAATACTGGTAAACAAGAGACTTTCTCAGTCTGTTCATAAATGCTAAATTTTGCTACTGTCAAGGATCCTTTTTCAAGAATGTCTCACGCAATGTTGGACAAAGTAAAAGATTGATGCAAAATTGCTTTTACATTCATTCCAAGGTACTGTATCATATTTTACCTTCCCCTATGCATAATAGTAGTAAAACCGTATCTTGCTGTTCATATTTTCAGTTTGTAAATTCTTTTCCAAGCCACAAAATTTTTAGACTTTACCAAATTGAAAGCATTTGCAGATTACATTTTTAATGTGCATCCAATGATGGGATTTGGCTTTTGAAATGCTTTTGGTTACCAACATTTCCCCTTTTTCCACAGTATTTTCAAAAGCCTCTTTTGTCAGGGTTGTTGAAACACTGAACTGTTTGGTAAAGGGTTTATATTCATTTTTAACTTCATGTACGTATCAAAATTATAACTCTCTACCGGCAACTAAATTTTAGACTTCTTCAATTTGAAAAGATTTGCAGACAATATTTTCTCCTTTTCCCAAAATATTTTTTTAAAAGCCAATTTTCTCAGGGTTGCTAAGACGCCGGATGGGGAGGTAAAGGGTTAACTCTCTACTGAACAACGGTAATTCGGACTCGACCAAATTGAAAGCCTTTGCAGAAAAGAAAACAAATGTAGCTTAAATGATGAATTCTGTATTTGATTGGGTAGAAAATATAGTGGGAAAAGGAGAGAATGCTGGGTACCAGCATTTTCTCCTTTTCCCACAATGTTTTCAAAAGCCCTTTTCTTCAGAGTGGTTAAAACTCGGGATTGTGTGGCAAAGGGTTAAATGCTAAAAATCATGGAGTCAAACAGAAAGTCATACAGGCTTTCAAGAAATACCGGTACATGAAATTGATGAATAGATGTGTCATCTACCTTATTATATACCTGATCATTTTCTGGCTCAGTTACATGCATTGTACACAATTAAAATAACACACACAACAGAAACAAAAATATGTATCTACACACTGTGAAATACAGTTCCAAATATGGTATGATGATGTAACTCATGCATGGAAAACATACGTATTGATTTGCGATTTGATTGGTCATAATTTACGCTATGATATTTACCGCCATTCATAAAACATGACATTACTAGCTACTACACCATTGTTTGTTTTATTTTGTTTACCAGTTTACGAATAAAATGTCAAGAACTGCAAAATTTTAACATTGAAACTCAAATTTTCTCACGATGCTCGAATTAAGCACAAGCATCAGGAAAGTTACTGCAACGTAATATTCCATATTTATTACGTGTAGTTACAATCAGAGATGCTCCCAAGGATGTTGGTGTAAGCCATCATAGCAGAGCTCCAATAGTTTAATAGTAATGCACAAAGGTTGTAATGCAGGAGTTGTGAGTTGAAATTCCAGCTTGGCCTTGACTCTTTTAGAAGATTGATGAAAGGCACTAAATTTTCTCTCTTGCCTAAACATTTTTTTAATCCTTAGAGTGCCTTTCAAAGCCTTAGTTGCTTCTGCAGGGAGTGAAGATCTAAATCAGATTGCTCATAACATATTTGCACTACCTGCAAGAGGCCACAGACTTGCACTTGGCAGCGTAACCCTTAAAGCGCCCAATATTCCAAATAGACATTTACATTTCTAGAATAAGACCCAGATAATTGCATTTCATGGCTGCCTTTTATCTGTACTTTTTCAGCAAAGCGGACAGCCCAGATCAAGGATCAGACTGCACAAAACATCTGTTTGCAAAAGCAACTATCACAGCGAAATGTGCTTTAAGGGTTAGTTTGAACTATTCCGAATGGTGGGTGAATACAGTTCAACAGACTGTGTTATGATTTGAAAGAAAAATCATGCAATTTGAAGGTCATGGATCGGTAACACAGCAGTGTTATATGAATAATGGTTAATTAATGCTTTCCCATTGGGCTGTCTGGATATAAATTGATTTATGCACTTGCAGATCAAATGATTTATGATTACCCATTAAAATTAAGTGTTAATTACCACTGCTCTCTGCGTTTCTGGCTGTATACCAGGGAGACCTTTACCTTTTACCAGATGATACGAAATTTGTACAATTCAGACAATGAAGACTTTTGAACACATTTTAAAGAAATGCTGGTAACCAGCATTTACTCCTTTTCTTTATCCGTTCAAAGAGGAAACCTTTAATTTGAGCCATATTTAATTTGTTGTCTGCAGATGCTTTCAATCTTGATCAGTCTGAAATTTCGTTGTTTTGTCAAGAGTTAGCCCATTATCTTCAAGAATAATTTTGCAGCAGACAATTTTGAATCCATCTTTTTGAGATTTGGAATTAAACTGTACTACATGAACACACATGTATACATTGTGGTAATGGGTCTGCGACATTTCGTTGAAAACCATGTTCATCGAAAATGATCCGTAGACCTGACCCTTATCCTAACCCAGACAGATTTTGGCTCAAATCTTCCTCCAAGACAGAGCTTTTCACGAAATAAGTCTAGGAGTCTAGAATTGGCATTTCGAAACAGTCATGGATTTCAACTTAACAACCTTTGAATGAAATGCCGTGCACCAGTGGTAATAGGAGTAAATGCTCTAAATGGGTAATTTATCCTTGTCATCAAGTCTTTCAAAGGTGGTTTGCTGCAAAAATGAAAAATTAGCCTACAGTTGTAAATGTCTTACCATTCACCAAATAACCCTGTGTTTTAACGACTTTGAGAAACAAGGCTTCCATCGAAAACATTAATTTTAGGGAAGAGGAGAAAATCCAGGTTACCACCACCATTTTCTTCTCTTCCAACAGTTTTTGCTACCCATGCAAAGACAAATTTGGTTACTTGAGCTGCATTTCATCTGTCATTTGGAAATGCTGTCCATTTGGATCAGACTTGAAATTGTTGTCTGGTAAAGAGTTAATGACAGGCTCCTGTCTATCTCTGTTTCTGCCAGAATTTTTAAAAAACCTGTCATTGTATTGAATTTTCTGATGAACTGTTCAAATTCAACTGGATGTTTGGTGTAAATAAGGCCTTTTTCTCAGGGGATTTTTTTGATACATCACACAGATTTTGCCTAGATGGTATGTCTTTGAGCAAGGCACTGTTGAGCCCTAGCCAGGCACTCATAAAACCCTGGAAAGGCATGAATAATTGAGCTGTTTTCGATACAAATACTTTTGAACAGGCCCTCAGACAGCATCAGAGAAACAAGTGCATGTCTTTTGAAAAAAAAAAATGACTTAAATGGCAAAATCCTATTAAATGAGAATTTATTTGTACTCTAGAATGATGCCAGGAAGGTAGTTGTTGAAAACATCTTCAGAAAAGGAGCAAACATTGGTTTTTGTACATTCATCACTACTTTCAAAATTTATTAACATTTCTTTTTTGCAAGTCGTCACTAAATTCATCTACACTTGAATTCAAGTTGAAGAGTAACAATAGTTTTTAACTCTTTACCAGATGACAAAACTTTAGGCTTGTCCAAATTCAAAGATTTTGCACATGACAATTTAAATGTGTCTAAAATGATGTGATTTGCATTTCAAAGAGTAGAAAACAAGGTTAGGAATAAGAGAAAATCATAGATATCAGCATTTACTCCCTTTTCCACACTGTTTTCATTAGCCTTCTGTCTCATTAAAAAAAAAAAACTCATGAATAGTTGTAAACTCTTTACCTAAGGATCCCATGTTTTTACAGTCTTGAGGAAGAATGTTTTTAAAAGCATGTTGGGAAAAAATGACAGTGCTAGTTACCAGCATTTTCTCATATCCCCACAGTATTTTCTACCTTTTCAGTGACAAAGTCTATTGCATAAGTCCTAATTAACTCTTTACCACACAATCCCGACTTTTAACGACCCTGAGAGAGAAGCCTTTTGAAAACACTATGAGAAAAGGAGAAAATGCTGGTAACCAGCATTTTCTCCTTTTCCCACAATGTTTTCTACCCTTCCCAAAACAAATTTCAATTTTTCAATCACATTTATTTTGTCGTCTGCAACTGCTTTCAATTTGGACCAGTCTAAAATTTTGTCGTTTGGTAAAGAGTTAATTTGTGGTCTGCAAATGCTTTGAATTTGGACAAGCCTAAAAATTGTATGGTCTGGTGAAGAATTAAGGGGTTAATTGATACTGTAATGATTGGATGCCTTCATGCTGTGACAGTTCAATGAAAATTAGATTATTAGAATGCAATCAGAATGATTAGATTGAAATGTAATGATGGTTTGCCCTAAAGGATCAGTTTAATATTGTTATCCCTTAGGACTCCAAGCACAGCTGCCATTGCTTATTGGGACAGTGTAGGTCAAGATCACACAAATTTCAAGACATTTTAATACGTCAGTTTAAATATGGCTCAAATGATGGAATTTGTCAAAAGTAGGGTAGAAAACACAGTTGGAAGAGGAGAAAGTGCTGGTTACCAGCATTTTCTCCTTTTCCTCACAATGTTTTCAGAAGTCTCTTGTTTTGGTTGTTAAAACTCGGGATTGTATGGTAAAGACTTAATCCCTTTACCAAACAATCCCAAGTTGTAGTGATCCTAAGAGAAAGACTGTTGAAAACATTGAGGGAAACGGAGAAAATGCTGGTAACCAGCATTTTCTCCCTTTCTCCCAATGTTTCCTATATTTTCAAAAGCAATACCATCATTTAAGCTGCATTTAATTTGTCACCTTCAAATACCTACCAAGTACAGTATGATCAAGTCTAAAATTGTATATTTCTAATAAAGAGTTAATCTGGGTCTTTTTATGTCTGAAACAAGAAAAAATCATTTCATTATTTGGAGTAGGAAGATTTAGTGTTAGCTACCCTCTCATTGTTTACAGATCCAGTGCATGTTAAATTTTAATTGTTCAAGAGGCCAAAAAATGTCTTCCATCAGTTGTTGAAAGGTTGGGAAAAAAAAATAAGATGAGATTTTTACTGATTACAACATTATGTAGATAATGATTATGTGACTTACAGACAAGAAAACTTATACTACATTTAGAATAAAAGACATTTATACTGATTGCCCAATGAAATCGTTTACAAAGGAAACATGTTAATTCCAGGCATTTGCCTCAAGAACATTCCTGCAATTCTGTTAACATTTACAAAAAATGTTGACTAAACAACTCTAAATATGAACTAAATTATGAATTGCAATCACAAAAATCAGACAAGCATACCTGCAGAACATGCATTGTTGAATTTTGATTTGGATGGTGTGATATTTCATGAATTAATGTGACAAAGACAGTCTTGATACTGTAACATCTTGGTCTAACTTATTTACTGAAAATGTCACTATAGATCAAAAACATTCTAAGAGTTGAACTGTTGACATAATGTTTGTTTGTTCAGCACTGAAGGTTCAAAGGGAAACTTGAAATTTTGTTGTTGTTGTTTTTTTTGGTCCCGCTGCATGCATTTTCAGATTTGCTATATAAGAGTTTAGGGTGAGCGCTTTAAGCTTACAATTTTTTTTACAAAATATTTATTATATATCTGCAGGATTCAAGCGTCCTACAAGTGACAGCACAGGATGGAGACAGAGGTGTTAGGAATAATGTGACGTTTAGCGTTGTTAGTGGTATGTAGTTCGTCTACTAATGAAGTTTATTTGCTCACCTGAGCAGGAACTGGTCAAAAGTGAGCCATTGTGTCACCATTGTGTCCATGGCATGTCAGTGGTCATCCATCATAAATATCTATTACACAGTGGGCCACACTTTTGCGGAAAGGCTTATGATACTTGGTCAGAAGTTGTTTAGATAGTATCTCTGACTGTCCTATAGCGGAGTAGGTAAATGCAGTGGTCAATACATTGGAATTAGTAATCGGAATTGATCTCTGCTGTTATTGCAAAATATTAGAATTGTCCAAATTGAAAGTAATTGCACACAACAATTTGAATGTGACTGAATTGATGAGACTTGTCTTTGAAAGGGTAGAAAACATGGTGGAAAAAGGAGAAAATGCTGGTTACCAGCTTTTTCTCCTTTTTCTTTCATATTTTCAAAAGCCTTCTTCCTCCTGGTTGTTAAAACTCGGGACTGTTGGGTAAAGGGTTAAATGAAATAGGATGAAAATGCAAACATGTATCCAATCAGTCATGAGTGAACTGAAAAGCATGCATATAGTAGCATAGTTTTTTGCTATAGGTGAAAAATGGTGACCAAGTCATCTCTTGAATATCTCTAATAAAAACAATTGGTATCACTACATAGGCTACATCTGTGCCGATGTTGAAATAGAAAGTTTACAAAGAATATGCAGCCTGTCCAAACTTTTTGAAATCCTTTGAAGATAATGAAACAATGTAAGTACATGTATGTGTACAAGTCTTTTATATACATGTAACATGTATTTGCTTGTAGGTGACACTGACTTATTTGACCTTGACCCATATACAGGATGGATAACTGTTAAAGGTACCCTGGACAGGGATACCCAAGAGGTCAGGCAGAGGGGTGGTGTGTATGTCCTGTATGTTCAGGTAAGAATTGATTTACATTTGTGTCCATTGTTTCCCTGTTAACCCTTTACTGCGCAGTGCCGACCTTAAATGATCCCAGGAAAAAAAACTTTTGAAATCATTGTGGGAAAAGGAGAAAATGCTGGTAAGCAGCATTTTCTCCTTTTCCCACAATGTTTTCTACCCTATCAAACAAAAATTTCACCTTTTGAGCCACATTGAAATTTTCATTTGCAACTCTTTCAATTTGGACAGGGCTAAAATTTTGTCATCTGGTAAAGGGTTAAATAAGATGTCAAAGTTTTACTTGATACTATAATTTGTGCTTTGTGTTTGTAATTGAGATAGAGAGAATGTTTACCATTTATATTTCTTAACCCCTAATACAATACCATAGTTGACCTTTTTCAATTGTACTGAAGACTGTTACTAAGTATATATCAATTCCAAAGGATGTTTTAGCAAGAACATTATGTAATATATCAGACAGTGTAAATGCAAGATCAGCTTTATGTTCTGTGCAGTCTAAACTTGCTTTTTGTTCCATAGCTATTAAGCTTCAGAAAACTGAGGTCCAAATTGACAATTTTTCCATTTTTATTTCGCTGTTATATACAATTTTTGCAGGCTAAAGAAGATGACGACAGCCAAGCTTTGAGTCAAATCACAGCTACAACACTTGTAACAATAACTGTGCTAGATGTGAATGATAATCCACCAAGATTTAACTCTGATGTATATGAGGCAACAATTCTAGAGAATATGGGTGTACCAATTACCTTTACTGGTCCTGGAACTATCTCCTTTATGAATGCTAGTGACATTGATCAGGTAGGTATATATAGTCATTTTGAAACTGGAAACAAGATTTTTAGGTCATCTCACCACTTTAGCTTTTGTGATTTGTTACAGTCTATTATTTTTGTCTAATTTTGTCCATTCATGTTTTGAAAAAAATTTGCTTCAGAAACTACTGAACTAAGTGAAATCAAATCTTACATACAGATTCCTTTGAATAAAAAGAGAGTGCCAAAGAAAACCATCTTGGCTTTCTGCACAAAAGAAAATTTAAAATAAAAGCCTGAAAAATCTCACTAGATTCCAGCATTCAAATGACAGTGAAACTTAGCATTGATAGCATCAAGAGCATAACAGTTTTTTGTTAAAAAAATTGGCCATATTGACCTTTTACCAAACAATCCTGAGTTTTAATGCCTCTGAGAAAGATGGCTTTTGAAAAAATACTAAGAAAAGGAGAAAATGCTGATAACCAAGTTCTTCTTTTCCCTCAATATTTTATACTTTTCAGTGACAGTTACCATTATTAGGGCCTCTTTCCCCAAAATGTTTTGAGTTGTAGCATAGAGGATGTGCCACATCTGTAATTCAGTTTTGTGAAGGCCTTTCTAAACCACAAATTTTAGACTCTTCCAAATAGAGAGTATCAAATTGTTATCACCCTTTTCTTAATTCTGCAGGGCGCAAATAGTCATTTTAGTTTGACTCTAGAGAAAGATGGAAAGCCTTACACAGACTTCGCTCCCATACCAACAGATATTTACTCAGAATCTTCTATCTTAATTCGTGTCCAAAACCAGTCTGCCTTGGACTATGAGAAGACAACAACCATCACTTTTGTTGTAAGTATTGGGGTTACTGTAAATTGCTTATGTTTTTGGACAGTAAAAAATAATTAATTTTTTAGATGTCCCAGTATTTAGGTCGACAAAAAATAATTATTTTTTGAGGTGTCCCAGAACTTATGGTCAAACAAGACAAGCTGTCAAACTGTTTGTCACTGACCACTTACCAGTCGAATATTAGCTCTACGGTTCCAATAAAATCATGATCACATGCTGGTCTATTTTTAGACAAATTGGAATTCCTCTAGTCAACTGGTGCAGTAGGAATTTAAAACTTCGTATTTTTTCATTGTTTTCGTTACTGATAAACTAAATGTTTTCAGTCATTTTTTGTATGCGTCCCTGGAAAGCAATCAGCATTGGTGTTTTGCACTTATATAAATACTTTAACAACGTATGTTACCTTTAATGTGAGGTGAACGGCGATTTGATTTCTGCTCTGAAAAGTACCTGCTCGGCCCGTTCTCAAATTTGATTGGTTCACAATCTTCGATCGATAAACCCCAGTTAGAATATAGGATAGGCTATCTTATTTCCATTTTTTAAACAAGGAACCCAATTGACCGTGAAATACACACACATGTCAACTACTTGCCAACTTCAGATGTGTACACACGTATACATGACATGTACCTTTGCTCTTTGGTACAAGTTTATCACACCCTTTTTACCCTGATTTCATTTTTTTTTTTTTTTTTTTATTTTTGCAATCGGATTGTTTAATTGTCGGGGGTGATCAGATTTATTTGTCTTGAAACAGGAGATTCCCGATGATATCGAGAGGGTTTGGAAGCAATGCTTACATGCAGAAATGAAACTGCACGAAGCAAATGCTTGTAAACAAAGGGTATCAAGTGGATTAAAAGATTTTTCTCGGAGTAGGTATTCACTGTCCCAATTCTTTGGAACAAAAAAATACTGTCTTATTCTGCAATTTTTAGTATGGCCCAAATCTTTGGGTCATGAAAAATAATTATTTCCATGTTTTTTGATGGTGTCCCAATTCTTTGGGTGTCCCAAAATTTAAGCAAAATACGGTAGTTATTTGGCTGCCAAATGAACAAAATGTACAATTTCAATTGCAATTTGAAGTTAGTTTTTGGCTAGACTTTCTCAATGTTGGGGACTGTATAGGTCTAGGATCAGTGCCATCTGTTAAAAAAAAAAACCTTAAAATATGATAAACTTTATGAGGCTTACTATGACTTGATAGATAGTTTTACTCTAAGATCTATATTTTTCTAACTTAAAATACACTGAATGACTTTGTCAGTTTGAGTTTTTACTATGACAAATGTCTTTATTAAAAAGAAAAAACACTAGCAGCAGTTATGATTGCATGATGGAGCCAAAACTTTATTTGCTTGTGATATGGTTTTCCTTCTGTGTATCAAGCTGTTTGTATTCATATCATGTATTTTCCACTATTTGAAGTATGTATTTGCCATAATGGTCTTTCTCAATCCTCTTACTTTCATTCAATACTTGTTCTCTCACAATGTCAAAAGTCTTTTTTTCAGGCTGTTTGATAAAGGCTCAATTATGGAACATTCAGACAATTAGAGAGTTTTTTTCTATTTATTTTCAGATCATTGCCAGAGAGATGGATACAGCAGAAGCTCTCTCATCATCTGCCACAGTGACAGTCAGCATCATAGATATGAATGATAATGTGCCTAGGTTTGAGCCTGATTTTTATCCACCCACCAATGTGTCAGAAGATGCAGATATAGGAACAGAAGTTTTACAGATAACGGTATATCATACAAAGTCTGCCTTGTGATTTGAGATATTTTAACCTTTTGCATACTGAATCAATGAAATGAATATACGTAGCCACAAAAAAAAAACAGTCATACGGTATTTCTTTGACAAAAAGGAAAAACTGCTAGCTTTTATTTGTCTCAATTTCTTACAATGTTTTCAGGTCTTTGCTTATATTACTGTTAAACATGTATTGTCTTGTACCTTTTGATTTTTCTATTTATCATTCAGAAGAGCTTAAAATTTGCTTATACTGTAAGTCTGAAATTGTTTTGTTTCTTTATACATTAATCCTTTTAAACAAAATGCACTGCTTGAATTCTCATACAGTAGAACTTGGATCTATGGTCTTCCAACATAAATATTATTTTCCTTGAATTTTTTAAATGCTGACTAAATTCTTCTCCTTGTACTTGTGCAGGCAACAGACTTAGACAGAGGGGACTCTGGTAAAATAACATATCATATCAGAGGTTCTAATACAGAGTAAGTATCAAGGTCTTGAGCTCTATCAGTTTTACCCTTTATCAAACAACCCAGCGATAACTAGGTAGAAGTCTTGAAAACATTGTTAGAAAAGGAGAAAATGCTGGTTTCCAGCATTTTCTCCTTTTCCCACAATGTTTTCTTTCCTTATAAACATAAATTTCAATTTGAAGTCACATTTTTTGGTCATCTGCAAAATTTAGACAGGTTTGGTAAATGGTTAGCTCTTTACCACACAATGACAAGTTTTGACACCTCTGGGAAATCAGACTCTTGAAAACTCTTGAAAACCTCATGGGAAAAGGAGGAAATGCTGGTAACCGGCATTTTCTCCTTTTCCCATGATGTTTTCCAACCTTTCAGAAACAAATCCAATTATTTGAGCTACTTTTAATTTGTCATCTGCAAATGCTTTGAATTTGGGCCAGTCTAAATTTTGTTGTCTGGTAAAGAGTTAACCCTTTCCCAAACGACAAATTTTGGACTGGTCCAAATTGAAAGAGTTTGCAGACGACAATTTCAAATTTGATGAAAATGGCAGAAAGTTATCAAAAAGGGTAGAAAACACTGGGGGAAAAGGAGAAATTGCTCGTTATGAGCAATTTCTCCTTTTCCCACAGTGTTTTCAAAAGACTTCTACTGCAGACACGTGAAAACCAGGGCTTGTTTGGGAAAGGGTTAACTCATTATCATACCTTATATAACCACTACTTGATACAACAGCAACTTGTGAACAATCTTATGTTCTATCAACTATGCCTTTTTGTTTTGTTTATAAATTTTTATCTTAATCTATAATTTCACCTCTTTTATCCGTAGTGACTCGAGGTGAGTTTGTAGACAACATAGATCAAGATCAGACAGCAGAATGTATAGTCTTATCTTGGATCAGGCAATTTATAAGATTTTAATTCAAAACAGTTTTATAAACTGCAATATTGCAGTTTTTCTCTGGCTACAATTTCTTTTGCATATATTTAGAAAGAGAATTAAATTTTTATTTCATCTATGTATATTAAATTTCAGATTTACCATAAATGAGACAACAGGAGTTATCACCCTTGCTGAACCTCTAGACAGAGAGAAGGTTGACAGTTATTTACTGACAGCAGAGGCAAGAGATGGTGGAGGGTTAACTACATTTATCAACCTTGATATAGTTGTGAATGATGTCAATGACAATGCTCCTGTATTTCTGAGAGAAGAATATTTTGGTACACTGCCAGAGGATAGTAAAACATTCTTGAGAGGAGATTTGATTGTAGAGGTATATCATAAACTTTTATCCTTTACCAAACAATTCGGTGTTTTAACCCTTTACCGCATAGTGCCGCCTTTTAACGACCCTGGGAAAGAAGCCTTTTGAAAACATTGTGGGAAAAGGAGAAAATGCCGGTAACCAGTATTTTCTCCTTTGCCCACAATGATTCCTACCAAGTCAAAGAAAAATTGCACTGTTTGAGCCACATTGAAATTGTCGTCTGCAAATGCTTTCAGTTCGGACAAGGCTTTTGAGCCACACTGAAATTTTCATTTGCAACTCTTTCAATTTGGACAAGGCTAAAATTTTGTCATGTGGTAAAGGGTTAAAGACCCTTTGGGAAAAGGCTTTTGAAAACATTGTGGGAAAAGAAGAAAATGGTGATAAACAGCATTTCCTCCTTTTCCCAGCATGTTTTTTACCCTTTCATCGAGACAACTAGCATTTGACCCACAGTTGTTTTGTTACCTGCAAATGCTTTTTATTTGGACAGTGTTAACATTTTGCTGTCTAGTAAAGAGTTAAAGGAGAATTTCGAAACGTTGATGGTCTTTTTATATTGCAAGGGAAGCCATAGCTGTTTTTCTGTCAGCTTCTCTTGCTTGTGAAGGTGCATTTTTTTTTATTTTTTAAAAAGCTACATGTATGCCCAAAGGTATTTGCCCTCAACTTGGTATTGTAAGTTGGAATCAAGTCTGTATGAAATTCTGTTCAGAGCAGACTTGAAATTGCTGTTGATGGGCTTTTTCAAAATTAACTTATATATGAGCCATGCTCTGTGAAAAGGGGGCTTAATGCATCTGCAAAAAGTATCACCCAGCTCAGCCTGCGCAGTCTGTGCAGGCTGACCTGGGCCGAAACTTTTCTGCGGCTACTGGTCAATTTTCTGTATGTCCAAGGATCAGTGTACCCCATGATTCAGTCGATTGTTACACAAAATGGATTTTATGGATCTATAAGTATGTAATGACATGCTTGGTATCATGTATCACGGAGATGCATTAAGCCCCCTTTTGCCAGAGCATGACTCACATCATGACATGTGGACACTATTTTTGTTTTGCAGCTGATAACTTTTGAAAGATTTGTTGAAAAAGAGAAATTTGCCATAGTGACCAGTTTCTCATTTGGCTCCAGCTTTTCATATACATGTAGTTGTTATGTATTGTGTTGATTGTCTATATTCTGCAATTTGTCTGCTACAAGTTTGTTTGAGGAAATATGATCTACTTTACTTTACTTTAGTCTATAGATTAACTCTTAACCAGACAGCAAAATTTTGTACTGGTCCAAATCCAAAGCATAAGTAGACAACGATATCAATGTTGATAAATTGTGGGAATTTGTCTTTGAAAGGATAGAAAACATTTTGGGAAATAAAGAGGATGCTAGTTACCAACTTTTTCTCCATTTCTACCTTTGGAATGATATTTCTCATCATTTGAGTTACATTAATCTTTCATCTGCAAATCTTTGAATTTGAACTTGTCTGAAATTTTGTTTATTGTTAACTCTTTTACTAAACGACAAAATTTTAGACTTGTCCAAATTGAAAGCATTTGCAGACAACAAAATAAACATGAATCAAACATTGAAATTTGTTTTGGGAAGGTTGGAAAACATCGTGGGAAAAGGAGAAAATGCTGGTTTCCAGCTTTTTCTCCTTTTCCCACAATGTTTTCAAAAAGCTTCTATTTCAGGGTCGTTAAAAGTCAGGATTGTGTGGTAAAAGGTTAAAGGCCTCATTTCTCCACAAATTGTATAGGAGGTAGAGTGTCAGAGTACTTAACTCTTTACCACACAACAAAAATGTAGACTTGTCCAGATTCAAAGCATTTGCAGACGACAATTTAACTGTGGCTCAAATGATGAAATTTGTCTTTGGTAGGGTAGAAAACATTGTGGGAAAAGGAGAAAATGCTGGTTACCAGCATTTTCTCCTTTTCCCACAATGTTTTCAAAATGCTTCTTCCTCGGGGTCATTAAAAGTCGGGATTGTGTGGTAAAGAGTTAAGTCCTATTTGTCTTGTATCATTAGTATAATTCTCATTTTTCAGGCAGTAGATGATGATTTAGCTGGAACACCTAACAGTGAAGTTATGTACAGGATTATAAAGGCATCTGCTGGGCTTGCCAACAAGTTTGCTGTGAATGAAACCACAGGTCTTGTCACCCTTTTAGATACAATTGATTTTGAGTCTCTGCCACCATCTCTGAATGGAAGAATCATCCTGGAAATTGAAGCTTATGACCTTGGAGATCCTGTACAAAGGTCATCTGTGAATGTTACTGTGGAGATTGAGGTAAGAATTTATCATTTTCATGGGGAGTTTTTTAGCTTGTATTCATTACTACGTAAATAAATATTACAGTAGACAACTTGGGGAAAAAATGAGGGAAAAGGGTTACCAGTAGTTGCTTCTTACAAGCAATTTCTTATTTTCCAATAATTGTTTCCATGCAAATTGAAAATGTCTTTCTTTCCTTCACATAGTTTGAATACTATGGAAAAAAGTAAAAAGGAGCAATTCCTTGTAACAAATACTTGCTTTTCTTCTCTTTATTATCAAGTTTTCTGAGGCTTTCTACTCCAGGTATGTTGGAAGTCTTATTTCAGACCCATATGAACCTCCTTTTGTCTTTCAGGACGTGAATGATGTTACCCCTGTCTTCAACCAGACCATGTACACAGCTAATGTATTGGAAAGTGCCAAGCCTGGAACTCTTATTGTTAGGGTGTTTGCAGCAGATGGTGACAGTGCTTCACCAAACAACGATTTTCTGTACAGAATAGACAGTGGTGCTTTTGATAAATTCAGAATAAATTTTACATCTGGAGAGATCAGTGTGGAACAAGGGGCTGTGTTAGACAGGGAAGACAAGGCAGAGTATTTACTGAATATTTCTGCTACTGATAGAGGAGCTGTGTCCTTGACTGGAAAGAGCCAGGTTACAATAACAATAGATGATGTCAATGATGAACCTCCAGTGTTTGTTCCAGATGTGGTGCCAGCCTCTGTCAATGAGAATGCTTCAATAGGTATTTATTCCTTACCACTGGGCTAGTTTTCATCAGCCATTCAGAAGTTAGTACAAAATGTGAATACATGTATCAGGACTACCCATCTGATTGGCTGGGACTTCTGTCTGTGTCAACTAATCGGATGACTACAACTGGAATGTATTGTACATGTAATTAGAAAAATAATTAGATACACCAGTGAATATTTAACACTTTATCAAGAGATCAGGGATTTTTAGGACGGAGAAGATTGTAGTGCCTGTTAGCTCATAGTTAAAATTCTGGTGAAAAATGAGTTTTATTAATTCATTTGTCAGTGATCATGTAAAGTTCGGTTATGTCAAAGAATTTGTTACCTCTTTTGTGCAAGTAACCATTTGCATATTTATGCAGTTTTATTATGAAGTCAAAATTTTGTTAGGCAGGTTTGGCTTACATTGGTGTTCAGCCATCGGAAGGATACTAGAAACATGACCATCTTGTTTCATTCATTTGCTTCAGGTTTTAAGATAGTGTGTCCAAATGCTACTGACCCAGACATGAATCCCAGTCTATCCTACAGTATTACACCTGACTCTGTAACAGGAGTAAATGATAAAGCTGAGGCTGTGAATATTACAACAACAGGAATTACAGTGAGTTAAGAAGCTTTCTTATACTATATTCTGATTGCCCATTACATGTATATTGTTTTTAACTTGAATGTAAGATAGTTTCAAGCCATTCAGTTTTTAGACCATGCTACTCCATACCAAATGACAAAAACAGACCACATTTAAATGCAGACGACAAATCAAATGTGAGTCAAATGATGATTTTTTTCTTCAATATGGTAGAGAGCATTGTGGGAAAAGGAGAAAAGGCTGGTTACCAGCATAACAATGCTTTTAAAAGCCTTCTCTTACTTGGGATTGTGTGGTAAAGAGTTAATTCATAGAATAGAGCTATTTTGATGTATCTTTGAGCACGCAACTCTTTTCTTTCCTATGTTATTTTAGGAGTATTTCGAAGTTGATCCCACTACTGGGTGCTTATTGGTCAAATCAGAACTGGATCGTGAGGCAGTGGAGATTTTAAAACTAGTGATCAAAGTTCAAGACAATAATGCAGAAAATGGAATTGTTCAAACTGCTACTGGTAAAGAAAATTATGTAACCCTTTTCCAAACAATCCTGTGTCATAACAACTTCGGGAAACAAAGTTTTGGAAAGTATGAAAAAGAGAAAATGCTGTTAACCAGTGTTTTCTTCTTTTCTTACAATGTTTTTTACCATTTTGAAGACAGGTCCAATTATTTGGACCACATCTATATTATCGTCTTCACTTGCTTTCAGCATTGGCAAGTCTAAGATTTTGTAGTCTTGTTAAGAGTTAACTCATTTATACACAGGCAATTTTTAGATAAACCATTCACGCTCTACCACACAAAGTTTTAATGACCATAGGAAAGAGGCATTTTGAAAACATGGTGCAAAAAGGAGAAAATGCTGGTAACCAGCTTTTTCTCCTTTTTCAACAATGTTTTCTACCCTATCAAAGACAAATTCTATAATTTGAGCCACACTGAAACTGTCTTCTGCAAATGCTTTCAATTTAGATATGTCTAAGATTTTAGAATCGTGTAGTGAAGAGCTGACTCGTACAATGCCACAAAGAAGTGAACATTGGAGGAAAACACAGTACATTTTTAGCTCACCTTAGCACAACGTGCTAAAGGTGAGCTATTGTGATCGCCCTATGTCCGGCGTCCGTCGTCCGTCATCCTGTCGTCCGTCGTCCGTCAACAATTTCTTTAAACATCTTCTTCTCCTAAACCAAAGGGCCAATCTTGATGAAACTTGGCAGGGATGTTCCTTGGGTGAAGCTCTGCCAAAATTGTTCAAAGAATTGAATTCCACCCACAACTCTGGTTGCCATGGCAACAAAAAGGAAAAAAAAGCAAAATCTTTGAAAATCTTCTTCTCTGAAACTAGAAGGCACAGAGCTTTGATATTTGGTATGTAGCATCTCCTAGTGGACCTCTACCAAGTTTGTTCATTTGATGCCCCTGGGGTCAAAACTGGCCCCGCCCCGGGGGTCACAAGTTTGAGCATAGTAACAAAGAAGGAAAACTTTAAAAATCTTCTTCTCTGAAACTTGAAGGTGTAGAGCTTTGATATTTGGCATGTAGCATCTCCTAGTGGACTTCTACCAAGTTTGTTCATATGATGCCCCTGGGGTCAAAACTGGCCCCGCCCCGGGGGTCACAATTTCCAACATAGGAACAAAGAAGGAAAACTTTAAAAATCTTCTTCTCTAAAACTAGAAGGCATAGAGCTTTGATATTTGGCATGAAGCATCTCCTAGTGGACCTCTACCAAGTTTGTTCATATGATGCCTTTGGGGTCAAAACTGGCCCTGCCCCGGGGGTCACAAGTTCAAACATAGGAACAAAGAGGGGGAACTTTAAAAATCTGCCTCTCTGAAACTGGAAGGCGTAGAGCTTTGATGTTTGGTATGTAGCATTGCCTAGTGGACCTCTACCAAGTTTGTTCATATGATGCCCCTGGGGTCAAAACCGGCCCCACCCCGGGGGTCACAAATTTGAGCATAGTAACAAAGAAGGAAAACTTTAAAAATCTTCTTCTCTGAAACTGGAAGGCGTAGAGCTTTGATATTTGGCATGTAGCATCTCCTAGTGGACTTCTACCAAGTTTGTTCATATGATGCCCCTGGGGTCAAAACTGGCCCCGCCCCGGGGGTCACAATTTCCAACATAGGAACAAAGAAGGAAAACTTTAAAAATCTTCTTCTGTAAAACTAGAAGGCATAGAGCTTTGATATTTGGCATGAAGCATCTCCTAGTGGACCTCTACCAAGTTTGTTCATATGATGCCCTTGGGGTCAAAACTGGCCCTGCCCCGGGGGTCACAAGTTCGAACATGGGAACAAAGAGGGGAAACTTTAAAAATCATCTTCTCTGAAACTGGAAGGCGTAGAGCTTTGATATTTGGTATGTAGCATTGCCCAGTGGACCTCTACCAAGTTTTTTCATATGATGCCCCTGGGGTCAAAACTGGCCCCACCCCGGGGGTCACAAGTTTGAGCATAGTAACAAAGAAGGAAAACTTTAAAAATCTTCTTCTCTGAATCTTGAAGGCGTAGAGCTTTGATATTTGGCATGTAGCATCTCCTAGTGGACCTCTACCAAGTTTGTTCATATGATGCCCCTGGGGTCAAAACTGGCCCCGCCCCAGGGGTCACAAGTTCGAACATAGGAACAAAGAAGGAAAACTTTAAAAGTCTTCTTCTCTAAAACTAGAAGGCATAGAGCTTTGATATTTAGTATGTAGCATCGCCTAGTAGACCTCTACTAAGTTTGTTCATATGATGCCTTTGGGGTCAAAATTGGGCCTGCCCCGGGAGTCACAAGTTCAAACATAGGAACAAAGAAGGAAAACTTAAATTTTTTTTTTCTCTTAAATGGGAAGGCATAGAGCTTTAATATTTGGTATGTAGCATCTCCTAGTGAACTTCCACCAAGTTTGTTCCAAGGATGCTGCTTGGGTCAAAACTGGCCCAGCCCCTGGGGTCACAAGTTCGAACATAGGAACAAAGAAGGAAAACTTTAAAATTCTTCTTTTCTGAAACCGAAAGGTGTGGAGCTTTGATATTTGGTATGTTGCATCTCAGAGTGGACCTGTACCAAGTTTGTTCATATGATGCCCCTGGGTCAAAACTGGCCCCGCCCCGGGGGTCACAAGTTCGAAGGTAGGAACAAAGAAGGAAAACTTTAAATTTCTTTTTCTCTTAAACGGGAAGGTGTAGAGCTTTGATATTTGGTATGTAGCATTTCCTGGTGGACCTCTACCAAGTTTGTTCATATGATGCCCCTGGGTCAAAACTGGCCCAGCCCCGGGGGTCAGAAGTTCGAACATAGGAACAAAGAAGGAAAACTTTAAAATTCTTCTTTAAAACTGGAAGGCGTAGAGCTTTGATATTTGGTATGTAGTGATTCTCTTCTAAGTTTGCTTGCTCATCTAAGCGCAACAAGTTCATTGAGTTCAAAATTGGGTCATCTTGAGTCATAAACTAGGTCACTAGGTCAAATTAAAGAAATACCTTGTTGGCACTCTCGAGGCCACATTATTTGCTCAATTGCCTTGAAAATTAGCTGGAAAGTTTGTCTTTATAAAGTCTCACATAAGATTAATTTGGGTCAACTTGGGTCATAAACTAGTTCACTGGGTCAAATTAAAGAAATACCCTGTTTGCACCCTGGAGGCCACATTTATTGCTCAAATGACCTGAAATTTGGCCAGAATGTTTGTCTTGATGAAATACCAGATGAGTTTGGATTTGGGTCACCTGGAACCATAAACTAGGTCACTAGGTCAAAATAAAGAAATACCTTGTGGGCTCTCTAGAGGCCACATTCTTTGCTTAATTGCCTTGAAAATTGGTCAGAATGTTTGTTTTTGTAAAATCTCACATGAGTCTGAATTTGGGTCAACTGGGGTCATAAACTAGGTCACTTTGTCAAATTAAAGAAATAGCTAGTGGGCACTCTAGAGGCCACATTTATTATTCATATGATTTGAAAATTGGTTAAAATGTTTCTTTTGATATAGTCAAAGACCAGTTCAAATTTGGGTCATCTGGGGTCATAATCTAGATCACTAGGTCAAATTAAAGAAATATCTTTAGGGCACTCGAGGCCACATTTTTTGCTCAATTGACTTGAAAATTGGTCAGAATGTTTGTCTTCATGAAATATGAGTTTGAAATTGGTACACCTGCGGTCAAAAACTAGGTCACATGGTCAAATTAAAGAAAAACCTTAAAGGCACTCTACTAAGGTGAGCGACCCAGGGCCATCATGGCCCTCTTGTTTAATGAAGTTGGAACTGTTGTTGTAAAAACAGAAATTGTTTGTTCCAGGCAATTTCTCAGTTTTATATCCTTTCAGAGACTGTGTACTCCTTGGAAACTAGATGTCATATTTGTTTGTATGGTCTTTAGTTGAATCACCTGTGTGATATTCATCTTTTGCATATTCAAATTTCTTGATATCAGGAATACATTAGAGTTTGAGAGTCATAAACAAGGAAATAATGATAAAAAAAAAAAGATATTGTGACAAACACAATGTTCATCTTCATCTTACATGAACTGAAGAGTATTGATTAAGTTATGATGATGAAATCTAAATTCTCTTGACTTGAATCTTACATACTTGAGTTTCGTGTGCAAGTTAAGGCAAATTTCATTATATCTGCAGCTTTGGTAACAGTGACTATCGAAGATTACAATGACAATGCACCTGAATTTGTACCCAACAATACCTACAGTTTGCGTGTATCTGAAGGACGTGAGCCGGGGTCTGAGATATTGCGTTTGGAAACTACTGATAAGGACAAAGACCAAGGTGTATTATTTGAAATGGGAACCAATGTGGATGACCGCTTTCATGTTGATGAGACCACAGGTAATGACTGTAGTATTTAACCCTATACCACACAATTCCAAAATAACAACCTTGAGGAGGATGGCTTTTGAAAACATGGTGTGAAAAAGAGAAAATGCTGGTAATCAGCATTTTGTCCCATTTGCACAATGTTTTCAACTCTTTCAGAGCCAAATCCCATAATCCCAGCCACACTAAAATTGTCATCTGCAAATGCTTTCGATTTGGATGACTCCAAATTTTTGTTATCTGGTAAAGAATGAACCCCTTATTAAACAACCCTGAGACTTAACATTCCTGAGAAAGAAGTCTTTGGAAACTGTTGTGGGAAATGTAAAAAATACTGATGGACAGCATTTTCTCCTTTTCAGATACAACTGCTACCATTTGACCCACATTTTATTTGTCATCTTGAGACACTTCTGATTTGGACAAGTCCAAAATTTTGTGACTTGGTTCACTCCCTCCTGCAGGTGACTTTTTGCCTCTTACACCAGACCCTTGCAAGAATATTGTTTATATCTTGTTCATCTGTTTAGCCTAGGTTTATGATCTGTTATCCCTATTTTACAAAGTCATTTTCAAAGTCATAAGCTGCAAATTTTATTGGGGAGGGAATGAGTTAATCAATGCTAATTCTAAGTGCCTCTTTGCTTCTTTCATGCACTTCTGTTGTTATTGGTTGAACTCTATACCAAACGACAAATTCTAGACTCTTCCAAATGGTAAGCAACTCCAGATGTCAAATTGGTAAGGGATGAAAATAAACCAAAGTTATTTGACTGGGTAGGAAACAATGTGGGAAAAAGAGAAAATGCTGGTTATTAGCATTTTTTCCTTTTCCTACCTTGTTTTCAAAGCTCTCTCCTAGAGGGTGGTTAAAACTAGGGATTGTATTGTAAAGGTTACAGTGTTTACTCAAGAAAATACTGGTAATGTTATTTTACCCCTTACCACACTGCAATTTTTTTGACTTGTCCATATTTACAGAGAGAAGGAATTTACAGACAACAGTTCGAATGTTTTTGAAATAATATTTGTACCAGTTAAAAAACATTGTAGGAATAGTAGAACATGCGAGTTAATAGCATTTTCTCCTTTTCCTACAATGCTTTCAAAAGCAGTCTTTGTCAGGGTCTATCAAACTCAGGATTGTTTGGTAAAGGGTTAGAGCAAAATATAAAAGGTATTATAAGGATGAAAAAGTGAAGATGGGAAAAGCAAAAATTGTGCAAACTGATAAGAAAAAGCTCTTCCAACAATGCTTAACTCGTTACCAAATGATAAAATTTTAGACTGGTCCAAATTGGAAGCATTTTGCAGACGACAAAATAAGTGCGACTCAAAAACTGAAATTGATTTGAGAAGGATAGAAAACATTGTGGGAAAAGGAGAAAATGCTGGTTACCAGCATTTTTCCCTTTTCCCACAATGTATTCAAAAGGCTTCTTTCTCAGGGATTGTGTGGTAAAGGGTTAAACAAGCCTCTTACTACAGAGTCATACAGAATTGTATCTGTTTGATTATGAGTCAAGACTTTATTGTCTCTTGTACATGAAAGTTTGAGTTTTTTCATGCACAAAAGTGTCCATACTTTATATTCCAATATTATTTTTCAGTAGAATTTTAAAGATATAATTGTTTATTATGAGCAATGATTCTATTGTTTCAATTTTCTCCCACCAGGAATATTGAGCCTCAACAAACCTTTGAACCGTGAAGAGAATTCCAATCTTCAGATAACAGTTATTGCCAAGGATACAATTGACCCTATTCGGTCATCCACAGCAACCATTTCCATCAGTGTGGGTGACATTAATGATAATACTCCATACTTTGAGCCATATAATCTAAGTTACACCATAAAGGAAGATGCAGTGATCAACACTACCATCACAACATTCACAGCTACAGATGCTGATCTAGATGAATTTGCCCACATCTTCTATACCTTTGATGTTGTTAATGATGACAGCAAGCTTCAGATAGACAGAGATACTGTAAGTGGTGTTGTATACCTTTACAAGACAATCCTTTGTTTCCTTGGTTTTGCAGGAATATGATCTCAAAAACATTGTAGGAAAAGGGAAAAAAAAGAGATGCTGGAAAACAAAATATCTGGCTGCAAATGTAGGGTTATATCACAGCACTTTTCTCAACCTCATCTTGTGAAACAAAAATTTTGTTACAGGGTAAACCTAGTCCGGCAAAAGTGATGACCAGCATTTTGTCCTATTCCAACAGTGTTTTTAAAGCCATCCTCTTCAGAATGGTGTAAACACAGGCTTTTTAACAAAAGGTTACCTAATGTTCTACCATTTAACTCTTTATTAGATGACAAAATCGAAGACTTGTCCAATTTGAAAGAATCTGTAGCCGACAAATTAAATCTAATTCAAGTGACGTGATTTGTCTGTGAATTGGTAGAAACATTGTGGGTAAAGGAGAAAATTCTGTTTACCAGCATTTTCTTCTTTTCCCCCAATGGTTTCAAAAGCTTTCTTTCACAGGGTCCTTACAAAGTTGAGATTTTGTGGTACAGGGTTAATGAGCTATGTTGTCTCTTAGGTATGGGCTATTTTATCTCTTTACCAAATGACAAAATTTTAGACTAGACCAATTAGAATATATTTGCAGACAGCAAATCATAAGTTGCTCAAATGATGATTATTTAATAGAGTAGAAAACATGGTAAAAAGAAAAAATGCTTCTCTTTTTTGTGTCTTGAAAACTCAGAATTGTTTGGTAAAGAGTTACCTGTAGAAAGCCAAGTAAATAAAATGAATATTTTCCATTAATTAGGTTAGTTCCAAGGAATTATGAGTTCAAGTCTATTTTTGTCACCCAAGATCTGACTGCACGAAACCTTTAAGAACAATGGCCAAAATTGTCCTTATGATTAACATTTCTGCTCATTTTTTTTTTTTACGCATTGCAGACTTTGTAAAATGGTTTGTTTGGGTGAGATTGAGAGGATATCTAGATATAAAGGATTTGACATAAATTCAAGATAAATGGTATTAAACATGTCTAGGGAATTATTGCTATGGGAGCATTTGACAAGCTTGATAGAATTTCCGTA
Organism: Tridacna gigas; assembly: GCA_945859785.2. Taxonomy (NCBI): domain Eukaryota; kingdom Metazoa; phylum Mollusca; class Bivalvia; order Cardiida; family Cardiidae; genus Tridacna; species Tridacna gigas. The sequence continues at coordinate 30,341,931 of OX244030.2, forward strand.
TGGATGAATTGTGTCTGACATTGGTTTGAAAGTAAAGGGCAGGAATACAAATCTTTAAAAAATGATACCAAATAATGCTGCAATGATGATTTGAAATCTCATCTCAAGCACATGTTAACTCTTTACCAAACAACAGAATTTTAGGCTCATCCAAATTGAAAGCATTTGCAGAAAACTAAATAAATGTGACTCAAACAGAAAACTTTGTTTGGGGAAGGGTAGAAAACATTGTGGGAAAAAGAGAAAATGCTGATTACCAGCATTTTCTCCTTTTCCCAGAAAGATTTCAAAAGCTTTCTTTCTAAGGATTGTTAAAAGTCGGGATTGTGTGGTAAAGGGTTAACTCTTTACCACAGAATCCCAAGTCTTAACAACCCTGAGAAAGAGGACACTTTAAAACATTATGGTGAAAGAAGAAAATGCTGATGAATTAGCTTTTTTCCTTTTTCCACTATGTTTCCTATCATACCAGAAAATTTAAGTTCATTCATATCAATTTTGGGTTTGTTGTCTGCAGATGCTTTCAATTTGAAGAGTCTAGCACTTTTTTATTTGGGAAGGGGTTAAGATAAGAAAATTCCTCATGGCTGCATTGTATTTAAAATGGGGAAGGTTATGCGTTAAATTTCTTTCGTAATAATTGGTTTTGCTTACTGTGATATCTTTTCTTTGCTTCAGGGTAAAATATCAGTTGCAGGGCTTATTATATCTTTTCTTTGCTTCAGGGTAAAATATCAGTTGCTAGGACACTGGATAGAGAGATAAAGGATTCCTATACTCTCTATGTATCAGCAACAGACAATCCCTCAGATCCAGTTAACCGAAGGACAAACCAGACAAAAACCATAACAATCGTTGTTGCAGATGTCAATGATAATGAGCCATTCTTTACCAATGTTGGCTCCACAATACAGAGAATGTCTGTGAAAAAGCGGGCCAGTATAGGGACACTGGTGGACACTGTGTCAGCAGAAGACAATGATATTGGTGAAAATGCTAGACTTGAGTATAGCCTTACTGCTAATGAAACCATTGAGCACTTGTTTAAAATTGACACTGTGACCCGAAAGATTGGTGGCGTGGATAAATATTTTGGAGAGATCCGAGTAAATGATGATTTAACTGAATGGGTGGATGAGTTCCTTTTTAATGTGACAGTTGAGGACAAGGGTAGTACGTCATTGTCTGCCATGAGATCTGTAATAATTGAGGTAGAAGATGAGAACATTTTCCGTCCTGTGTTTGTTGTACCTGAAGGTCCAGTTTATCAGCATAGCTGGATTGAGGTAACCTTCTAACATTCTCTTTTACTTTTGATACTTTTTGTTTTTTCTTTTACCAAAAAATTATGTCTAGACTTTCCTGACAAGATGCTGACTCTTATAATAGGTTTCAAAATGTAGTGAAAGGACCTTGTTCTTAACCATCAAACTGCTAAATAAGTGAAATGAAACCCAAATTTTGCTATTTCAAAGGTTTTTCTTTTCATTGGAAACTATCTCCTTATCAGACAGTGTAGATCCAAGATCAGACTGGCACTGCACATTATGTGCTACACTGTCCATAAAATGTCCTTGAGTTGCACTTAGCAGCCTAAAGGTGGAAAAGTACACGTACCTGCTGTTAGAACCTGATGATAAAATGCTTCTTTCACATAAACTTTTTACCAGACAACAGTTTTATTCTTGGTCATGTTAGAAAGTTGCACACAACAAATCAAAGGTGACTCATATGATGGGATCTTTTCCTGAAATGGAAAATAGCATTGCAGAAAAAGGAGAAAATGTTGGTTATTAGCAATTTGTTCTTTCCCACCACCCATATTTTCAAAAGACTTCTTTCTTTGGGAAGTTAAAACCCAGGAGACTTTTTTTAAGGACTATACCAATTTGATTATTTTTCTCTGTGCCAGGATGAGCCTCCAGGCTCGACTGTTATTACGATACTAGCTACAGACAAGGATCATGGGAGAAACGCTGATATATCGTACTCTTTGCTGGAAGAGGGTGACTATGAGTACTTTGAAATTGACACAGTGACAGGGGTATTGCGAAATCGTAGAATTTTAGACAGGGAAACAAAGCCCCGCTATCAGGTAATCTTTGACTCATTACTAAACAACAAAATTTTAGATGTGTCCAATTAAAAGCATTAATTTTGCAGACAAGAAATGTAGTTTTATTCAAATTATGTGATTTGTCTTTTTTTTTTTGGGGGGGGGGGGGGGGGGGGGGCTGTAGAAATATTGTGGGATAAGGAGAAAATTGTAGTTGCTAGGATTTTCTCCTATACAGTCATTAAAACTCACGATTGTGTGGTAATGGGATAAAACATTTACCGTATTTATATGCATCTTGTATAGCCATTGATAGTATTTTTTCCTACAAAAACTGATGTACCAGTAAAGATATTTTGAGGTTATTTCTATTTTTTTTTTTTAATTTACATGATATTTTTGAAAGCATACAAATGCTGATGCTACAGAAATGATGTAACTTATAGAGGATTTAACATTCAGCTAAAGCCTGTGTTTAAAACATGGATGGAAAGATAAGATTACAAGATTATTTGCCAGAGTGACAGTAATGCTCATACGGTATGCCTAGTTTAACTCTTTACCAAACAACAAAATTCTAGACCACTCCAAATTGAAAGTGTTTGCAGACAACATAAAAAATTTGACTCAAAAATTGAAATTAGTTTCGGGAAGAATGGAAAACAGAGTCGGAAAAGGAGAAAATGCTGGTTACCAGCATTTTCTCCTTTTCTCACAATGTTTTCATAAGCTGTCTTTCTCAGGGTCATTAAAAGCCTGGACAGTGTGGTAAAGGGTTAAAGGTATCATGATAGTATCTCAGTTTTCAATATGATTTATCCTGTTACCAAGAGAGGAGAAGATGTAGAGAGACAGACAAATTAGATATAACAGGAAATATGTTGATTGCAGATCAAAATCAAGGCAGAGGATAAAGGAGAACCAGTGCTGGATGAAACTTTGACTCTTATCATCAATCTTCGAGACAAGAATGATAACCCACCCACATTTCCAAGAGGCCCAGAATATACACCATATAAAACAAGAATTGAGGAAGAGAGAACATACGATGAATCTACAACAAGTGTTGCCATTGCTAAAGATCCGGATGCTGACATGAATAACATCACATGCTACTTCATCATTGGTGAGTAAATTTTTCATGTTGGAAATGGGAACCAATGTGACTCGGTGGTGAAGCTTGTGGACTTTCAGTCTATAGGTTTCAGTTTGATCATCTTAAACTGTGCAGGATTTTTGTTGGACAAAAATGGGGCAAAGCACTGCAGGGCATCAGCCTAGTATTTGTGAAATGAAGTGAATACATGTACTGTTGGGTTAGCCACCTGTATGGGCATCTAGTGGCAGCTTAGAAGAGTGTGTTCATACCAAAGGTTACTTACATGTAAATATGGTATAAATTGCTTCTTGCCATGGTTTTGTAGAAAAGGGGTTTGCTGTAAACATTGTAGCTTGGAGAAATTGCTCACAGCAAAGAATTTATCCTTTTTGCCACAATGTTTTCACAAGTCTTAATATGTCAAAGCTGTAATTGATGTTGATCACCCATATTTCATAAGGATGTTTTCAAAGAGTGTCTGCTACAATTTGGGTCATAGTCTAGCCTCAGATGGCAGAGGGTGTAGATCCAAGATCAGACTGCACATTCTGTGCAGTCTGATCTTGATCAACAACATCTGCACAAGCTACTTAAGTTGTCATCGGTAGTATAAGAGTTAATGGTTTATTTTCACCTTGAAGGTGGAGACCCACAGGGTTTAACCCATTTCATGTTGGAGAAGGAAGGAAATCTCATGCTGATTGATACACTGGACAGGGAATCTCTGTCAGAACCCTTCATTAACCTGATCATATTTACAACTCCGGAATGCCTGGCGAATATACCCAATAATCTGCGACCTGGACTGTTTCCACCCACAGATTATTTGACAAATACCAGTATTCTATGGGTACAGGTATGTATCAGGTTTTTTGCCTATTTAACACTGTATCACACAACAAAATTTTGGGCTTTCCCAAATTGAGAGCATTTGCAGAATACAAAATAAGTGTGTCTCAAATAATGAAATTTTTCTTTGTAAGGTTATAAAACATGGCTGGCAAAGGAGAAAATGGTGGCACCAGAATTTTGTCCTTTTCTTGCAATGTTTTCCAAAGGTTTCTCCCTCAGGGTCATTAAAACTCAGGATTGCGCTGTAATGAGTTAAGATTTTGACCGCTCCGGTTTGACCACTTTACCTGTTTTTCAGCCTTAAAAAATAAATGTTTTGTAACATTGGAGAAAGGAGAACTACTTGTAACCTGCATTTTCTCCATTCTCGATGGTTTCCAACCTTTCAGAGACAGTCCCATCATTTGAGTCACATCTAATATGTTGCTTGCAAATGTTCTGTATATGGAGGAGTCTGAAATATTACTGACCTGTGAAGAATTAACCCTCTACAATACAACCCTGAGTTTTAATGACCCTTTGAAAGAAGGCTCTTGAAAACATTGTGGGTAAAGAACCAACATTTTGTGATGACCAGCACTTCCTTCTTTTCCCCAAATGTTTTCTACCCTATGTGATACCAGTCCCATCATTTGAGCCACATTTGTCATCTGCAAATGCTTTCAATTTAAAATTTATATTCATTACCATACAGGCTCATTGTAGACCAGTAAGAAGCAAGACAAACTGACACAAAGGAAAATTTTGTAGGTAACAAACATTTTTGAGAGAAAAAGAGCCATAGATCACCTTTTCCCAAAATGTTCTTAAGATATGAGCCAAGCTCTGAAAAAGGGACTTAATGCCTCTGTGAAAAGTATTGACCCAGGTCAGCCTGCGCAGTCCGTGCAGAATGACCAGGGCCGAAACCTTTTGCTATGGGTAAATTTTCTGTATTTCCAAAGACCAGTCTACCTCATGATTAAGTCGGTTGTTAAACAAAGTGGCTAATATGGATCCATAAGTGTGTGATGTCTTGCTTGGTACCATGGATCATGGAGATGCATTAAGCCCCTTTTTGCCAGAGCATGACTTATGTAGACTGTACAAAGCTGAGCCAATTGTGTTGTATTGGGTTTGAGCTATCTTAAAGTTAGGGGCTACTTGATATATAAGCCCCTGATATATAAGCCCCTGAAGGAAATCAGATCCTACTTCTATAATGCTTTGATAAAGACAGGTGCTTTCAAGAAACCATCGTCTTCAAGGTCATTCAAATTTGGGATTGTGTGGTACAGAGTTAAATACAGATAAGGCAGCGAAATGTTATCAGCCATTGTAATAAGAAACAAATGCCATTGTATTTCTGCGCAGGTGGAAATAACAGACATTAACGATAATCCACCAGAATTCAAACAATCTGTTCTTACTTTGGGTGTAACCAGGGATACCGGATATGCAACATCATTGGTCAATTTGAAGGTAAGTACCTGGCATTTCTACTTTGTAATCTTTTCAATTTTCTTTTCTTTTATTTTTCCTGTTGCTTTAAAGCAATTGAACCAGATACGGTGTAACTGCATTAAGAATACATGTATTTGTCTTATTTTATCGCAAGTATTCAGTGCCTTAACTCTTTACCACACAATCCCAAGTTTTAACGATCCTGAACGAGAAAGCTTTTGAAAACATTGTAGGAAAAGGAGAAAATGCTGGTAACCAGCATTTTCTTCTTTTCCCACAATGTTTTCTATTCTATCAAATACTGAAATCACTGTGCAAGCTATGTTTAATTTATCATCTGCAAATGCTTTCAATTTGGTACAGTCTTAAATTTTGTTCTTTGGTTAAGAGTTGACCCTTTAGCACACAATCCCAAGTTTTAACGACCTTGAAGAAGAAGGCTTTTGAAAACATTGTGGGAAAAGGAGAAAATGCTGGTAACCAACATTTTCTCCTTTTCCCACAATGTTTTCTTACCTTTCAATGACAAATTCCAACATATGAGTTACATTTAATTTGTCATCTGTAAATGCTTCCAATTTGGACAAGGCTAAAATTTTGTTGTTGGTAAAGATTTAAACATACTTGTATCATGAAAATGTGTGAATCCAATTTGTTTTCAGTGTAATATTTATTAAAGTTAAAATGCTGTCATTATGATAAAAGATGTACAGAATGCCTCCAATATTCTCTTGGTACTCCAATATTCTCTTGGTACTCCAATATTCTTTTGTTACAAGAAATCCTTTTTTCAATTTTTCATAATTGATTTTTACATAGCACTGATTTAACATTCTAATTACAAAATTACAAATACAATAACACATTTTTAATCCAGGTTGTAATCTGTAATATTTCTTGTCTGTTTTTTCCTGGCAGGATTTAGTAACAGATAAAGATGAGACTCTCAATTGCACATTCCGTGCCTTGAAGACAGAACAGTATGTACAGAACAAACTGGCCACAGAACCATTTAAAGTGTTCCCAAATGGGTCTGTGTTCACAAATACATTCTTTAGATCAGATATGTATGGCTACTTTATCATCTACATACAGGCCATTGAGGAGTCAAGTATTGGACCACCTTTTGTTGTCAATGCAACACTTAGGGTAAGCATTGTCTTATTATTGGTGCAGCTCCTGTTTTACAAGATGTGAAGAATGGAATTTGATATATGCATGGTCTCTAAGAAACCCTTATAAATTAAAAAGTATAAATCATTGTAGAAAATCGTTTAAAAATTTTACTTTAAGTGTAGCTGAGCTCAACATTAGGTGAACTGTTGTGATATAAATGTGCCTATACCTTCTCCGTCATGCAGGAAAAATTGTACATAGTAATGTAAATAGGTGATCCAAGCATTGATTCTGAGAGCACCATATGCAAAGGTCACCATATACATGTACCACAGTTTTGTAGCTGTTCTGACTAGATTAACAATAAGTCTAACAAGATACATGTGTATTGGGTAGTGTAAATCTAAGCTCAAAATGCACTTTCTTTAAAAGTTAATTTTGATCTATCTGTCTACAAAAGCAGTTAAAGTTCTAACTCTTTGTCAAGCAACAAAATATTAGACTTGCCCAAGTTGAAAGCATTTGCAGACAACAAATTAAATGTGGCTCAAATTAATGGAATTGTCTCAGAAAGCTTTTGAAAACATTGTGGGAAAAAGTTAAAATGCTGGTTGAACTCTCAAGAAAAGAAAATAGATACAGAAGATAAGGAATATGGTCTGAAATGGATGATTGAATGGAAAACTTTCAGACAGTGACTACTTGTAAAGTTAAATGCTTCATTTTTCTCTTTTTTTTTCCGTACTGACAATCTGATTTGAATACGTCAGTATGGTTGTGTTTGAGAGAGAGAGTGAAATTTTTTTCAAGGGAACGAAAAGATCATTCTCCATCTCTGATAAAGATCAAGATATCATTGTCTTAAGACTGATTTGGTTAGAATATATCTAAAGTTAACCAAGGTATGGAACACAGTTGTAACTGTGGGCAGTCTAAAGTTAATCATATTTTATCTGCTAAAGCAGTTAAATTTATGATAAGCATGTCCAGGGTTTAGTTATAATATCTTTATTTTACTTATTGAAGATCTCATTGATAAATGATGACCAGCGTGTGAAGGTTGTGTTCAGAAATACTCCAGAGAATGTTAGAGCCTTCCAAGTCACATTTGCGCAGTGAGTACAAGTTTTAATTTACACTTTACCAGATGACAAAATTGTGGACTTGTATAAATTTAAAGCAGTTACAAATGGCAAAGTCAACATGGCTCAAACAAGAGGACTGGTCTTGAAAAGTGCAGAAAACATTTTGGGAAAAGAAGAGAATACTGGTTACCAGCATTAATTTTAGAGGTCCTCCACGTCTCAGTGGTGAAGTAATTTGAACTTAGAAATCTTGTTTTGATTTCCTCTGGCAGCTTTGGTCAAACTGGAATACCATTAGGCAACTAAATTTGTTTATGGAAGACGGTTGAAAACTGGAATATGAAATTAACAAATTAGTGTTAAGTTTTTCTTTGGGCTATGACAATGGTATAAAGCTTTAGTTATAAGTTAATCAAAGATATAAAGAACCAATTTACATGACCTGGGTATTCCAGTAAAAAATGAATTATATCTTGTCTTTGTCACATTTGACTCTTCACCCTTTACCAACACAATCCCCCATTTTTAGTGACCCTGGGAAAGGAGGCATTTTATACACTCTGCGAAAAAGAGAAAATGCTGGTGATCCATTTAAGGGCGAATCCTATCATTTGAATCTTATTTGATTTTCCAAATGTTTTCAAAAGCTTTGTTTTTCATGGTTGTTAATCATGGATATTCTTTAGTAAAGGGTTAAAGCCCTTTATGAATGTAATTGGCATTTTCAGCAGTCAGAAAACTCCTGAATATTCCAATTTCAAGATTGCTTTGGCCAGTTTATCTCTCAAAATATAGAATAATGTAGATTCAAGATCAGGTTGCACAGAATGACCATTCTATTCTTGATTTTACCATCTGCAAAAGCAGCTAGGGTTGTGCTAGCTCCCTGTGAGCTAATGCGTAAGATACATTTACTTAATTTGGTGATCATCAGGTTAAATAACTTCATTTTCTTATGTTGGCTGACAGCCCTTTCTAGTAATATATTTTGATTAATATCTCATGATATTGTACTCTTTTCAAAGTACATACACTTCATTATCCTCTTCCATATTTTCAGAAAATTACAAAATACTACAGGCTATAGAATAGTGGTGGACAGGATTCAAACCCATGAAAACAAAGATAGTCAAGCAGAAGTCAATAAGTAAGTACATTTACTTTGTTTTTACTCTGTGTGTTCATATGAAACTTAACCATAGAATGTGAAATACAGGTAACTGACAAAAAAAAAAAAAAAATGCTGGAGTCATGCTCTGTGAAAAGGGCTTTTAATGCGTCTGCAAAAAGTATTGACCCATGTCAGCCTGCGCAGGTTGACCTGGGTTGAAACATTTGATTTTGGTAAATTTTCTGCATGTCCAAGGACCGACCTACCTCATGATTCAGTCGTTTGTTAGTCAAAATGGATTTTATGGATCCAAAATTATGTGATGACTTGCTTGGAATAATGCATCACAGAGATGCAGTAAACCACCTTTGCCTAGAGTGATGCTTACCTATATGTTGAAGTCTTAACAAAAGCCAAGGTATAAGACCCTATGGATACAACAATTGATGATGTATTCTGTGCCATCTAATCTTGATCTATAGTATTTGCAATGGCAATTAAGTTGTGTCTAGCTAACTCAGGGTTTTCTAATTTTGAATGGCATTCACATGTGAAAGGAAAAAAAGTATTGCAATTAAAGTCATTCACTGTTGCATGTATTCAAATGTGCGCATGTACTCATATTTTTAACATTCAAAATAGTTACATAACAGAGCCATTTCAAGTTCTTCAAATTTTGTACAAACAGCAGAGGAAAGATACATGTATTTGATTGAGAAGAAAACACTTTTTTTAAATTGATGAATAAACATGGTGAACGGAGCAATTGCCTGTAACAAATATCTTAAAATATTTTAACCCAATACCACAAAATCCTGCGTTATTACAATCTTGAGGAAGAGTGCTTTTGAAAATACTGTGGCAAAAGGAGAAAATGCTGGTAACCTGCATTTTCTCCTTTTCCCACAATGTTTTCTACTCTGTCAGGGACCAGGCCCTTCATTTGAACAACATTTAATGTGTTGTCTGCAAAATTGTGCTTTCAATTTGAACCAGTCTGAAATTTTGTTGCCTGGTAAAAAGTTAAAGTTATTACTGCAAGGGTATTACTGTGTGTATGTATATGGTAATGGGTTCAACAAATGAAACAAATATTGCAGGTGTTGTTATGGGAAATCACTCCTTCCTTATGGCATAGCTTTCCGGTATAAAATCAATAACTGACAACTACGTTAGAGAGAATTCTCTTTAGCTCAGGGGTTAGTGTATTGGTCTTTTAAACCTAGATAAACAGGGATCTTTGCCCGCACAGGTTCGAATCCCAACTGTTGTGGTTTGTATTTGATCTATGCATTTGTTGCGAACTTTCATGTTCATAAGAGTGTAAACTGTGGAAACAAGGTTTATCACCATAAACTAAGATTCTTATGTGTCAAAACTTTTTTGCAAAACATGAAAGTTCTTTTTTTGCTACTGTGTTTTCATAGGTTGTCTTTTGACACATAAAGCTGTCTGTTTAGAAAACAAACACACACAAAATAAAAAACACAAGTCATAATGAAATTTTGTTATGTCGAGTTTAGTTCGTGCATTATCGTTTATCTGTGTTACTTCAGGACAGATATGTTTATTCATGGAGAAGACTTGAAAACAAATGAAACTATTTCATCAGCAGAGCTGTTGAGGTTTGTTAATTTTTTTTATAATCTTTCATCACACATTCCCAAGTTTTTATGATCCTTAGGAAGATCATAACCAGCATTTTCTCCTTTTTTTCACAATGTTTTCTACCCCTGACAAGTTCCATTATTTGAGTCGCATTATAAATTGTTGTCTGTAAGTGCTGTCAATTTGGACAATTCTACTTTTTTGTTGTGTGGTAACAAGTTAACATGGAATTGTTCCTGTTCAACATTTTGTTTGTCTGTAAAATGACACCCTAGCACAAATTGATGAACAAGCAGTTTTTTCCCTCAAAATTTATTTGTTATTTAAAAAAGTTCTATTTTGAATCAATGTGACTCTATTTCCAATGTTAAGAAAGTTTTGCTGTTAACAGAAAGACAAGAAAAAGACCTCTAACATTTGACTCCTACTGTTTGACTAGACTTTAAGGCTTCAAAAATTTTGATTTACAGAAAGAATTGGCAATGACAGTTAAAGGTCTCAACCTACTTCAGACTTCTCACTAAATTGTAAATACATGTATACATGTATATCAAAAGTGTCCTTTTTTTACAGAGTGATAGATGCATATGCAGAGTCTCTACTGGAGTTAAGATATCAATACAAAGTACTTGAAATAGTGGTATGTATTGAAAGGTTACGTTTTATGCATACATTTGGGCTGTTTGGTGTTCACCATTTGCAACAGTATTTTAGGAATGTCACAGCTGTCGTTGCCCATATACAAACCTTCCATGATATATTTTTATATTCTTCTCTGTGCCTAACAAAAGCATTTGGCTTAGGACTTATTATCAAAACTAATTCTTTCGAACAGATGAAAAATCTGCAGGTATAATTAATCCTTAAAGAGCCTTTCACGACTATAGTTGCCTTTGCAGCCAGTGTAGATCAAGATCAGGTTGCACAAAATGTGCAGCCTGATCTTTGATCTACACTGTCCGCTTTGCTGAAACACTGTACATGAAAGCAACCATAAAATTGCACTTATTTGAGTCATATTTCTAGGATGAAAATGTCTGATAGGTTTATTCAGGGCTCTAAGGATTAAGAGAGAAGGAGAGAGAGACAACTTGTGGTGGCAAATAAAGAAACCGCCCAGCTTTCTCAAAAATAGCCATCTGGACATTATCAGAGAATGACCATGTAATACCAAGTAGATCTATTATTCCCCTAACCAAACAACAAAATTTAAGACTCAATTACATTGAAACATTCACAGACAAGATTGTTAGGCAAAAGGTTAACAATTTAATTTATTTTTAAAAGGGGTAAAGGTGATTGTTACATGCATTTTGTCCTCTTCACACAAAATTTTCAAAAGCTTCATGAAAACATGAGATCTTTTGGTAGAAGATTAATCCTTAGGCTAAGCGTAATGCAAGGACTTTTTGCAGACAGTGCAGATCAAGATCAGACTGCACAGAAGGTGTAGTCTGATCTTGGATCTACACCCTCCGATAAGGAGATAAAAAAAAAAAAAAAAAATTTGAAATAACAAAATTTGGGTTTTTACTATAGATTGGAAAGTTTCTTTCAGGTATATAGCAGGTTAAGGGTTAAGTTCAATATTCCATTCTTATTTTCAGCCTGTTGTTGTTTCTGCAGAAGAAGAAGACCTTGAAAATGTGTTCAAGATGGCCCTTATCCTTGTGGCTATTGTTCTTGGATTACTGTGTTGTGCCATAGCCATTGTGTTTTATATCACCGTAGAACAGTAAGTGGTCCTGCTAAGTTCTTAGTATCAATCTTATATCATTGCATGAACTTGTAATCAGCAAGCAATTTGAATTAACCCATCACCATACAGGTTAACTTTAAACACTACTAACCAATGCTTATGATACAAATAATTTTTTTTTTTCATATTATTTGGCCTTTCCATCTAAACCAATAGTGCTTAAATACTGTTGCCGGTAATTGTATATTTCCCTTACAGATATAAAAGAAAACTTAAAGCTGCAACAGCCTTAGCCTATGGTGAGTTTCCTGGCTTTATATGATCTCTTTATTCACTCTTAATTTTTTTTTACCTCCAAAATATTTTGCTTCTAATTGTTGGTTTAACCCTTTACCAAACAACTAAGTTTTAGACTGGTCTAAATTCAAAGCATTTGCAGACGAAAATTCAAATGTGGTTCAAATAATGGAAGTTGTTTTTGATGGGGTAGAAAACAAAGTGGGAAAAGGAGAAAATGCTGGTCATCAGAATTTTCTCCTTTTCCCACTATGTTGTCAGAAGTCTTCTTTGTCAAGGTCATTAAAACTTGGGACTGTGTGGTAAAGAGTTAACTCTTTAAAAATTGACAAAATTTTAGACTTAATCAAATTGAAGCATTTGCAGAAGAAAAGATTAGAGTAGTTAAATTGGTGATATCTTTCTTTGTAAAGGGTAGAAAGTATTGTGGGAAAAAGGGAAATTGCTGATTAACAGAAAATGCTAGTTACCAGCATTTTCTTTTTTTTCCCACAATGTTTTCAAAAGACGTCTTCCTCAGGGTCATTAAAACTCAAGATTGTGTTGTAGAGAGTTAAACTCCCAAGAAACATATTCAACTTAAGAAGGTCAGGTCATTAGTAGCATTTTTCCAAACACTTTTAAGTTAGAAAATATTTCTTCAAACATGTTTTTTTTTTTTTTGAATTTGAGAAAATATGCTCTTTCTGACTAAAAAGTAAAATGTGATCTTTTCACGGAAGAACATGATAATGCCAAATAAAAAGCTAGAACTAGTTACATTTGTGTTGTGATGAAAGCCAGTGTTCTAACCCTCAGAGTGTCTGTCACAACTTAAGGTATAGTTGCTCTCACAGACAAGAATAAATCAATTTTACACTATAGAAAATGTAGATTTGATCTTGGATTTACACTGTCAGCCATTTTGTAAGACCTGACAAAAATAACCTTGACATTGTAATGTTTGGATTTTATTTATTGAATAAAAAGGTCCAGATTATTTACCAACCAACAAAATTTTAGACTTGTCCAAGTTGGAAGCATTTGCAGATGACAAATATAAGGTTGCTCAGATGGCATAATTTGATTTTGATAGAGTAGAAAACATTGTGGGAAACAATGCTTTCAAGAGGCTTCTCCCTAAGGGTAACTAAAAATCAGAATTGTGAGGTAAAGAGTTAAAGGTACTTGTTTAGACATGGACTGTGTTACAGAGTTCACATCCTGAAATTAGTGGAGAGGGGAATGAAAAATATGGTAACAGTCTTATTATCATCAATTTATTTTGTTTGTTTGTTTACAGGGTCCAGTTCAGATTTACAGAAACTAGAAATGCCAGGAACAAACCTACATTCCTATGAAAAGTGAGTACTGTTAATAACTTGCGTTCCTTGACATGATCTGTAGACAGACACTGACTTCGGTAAACTTTAAACCCTGATTTGAACACTGTTGCAGAAGATTTGATTTGACAAATTGAGAAACTGCAGATTATAAGTAATTTCTTTTTCACAGTGATCCTTATTTGCTGGTACTACCTTTTCAGTATTTTTGCTTCTTTTGGTTGGGAGAGTCTGTTTATGCATTTGTGATGAAATCTCTTACCTGTTTAACCCTTTACCACACCGTCCCGTTTTTTAACGACCCTGAAGAAGAAGCCTTTGAAAACATTGTGGGAAAAGGAGAAAATGCTGGTTACCAGCATTTTCTCCTTTTCCCACGTTTTCTACCCTTCCCCCCAAAAAAATTCAGTTTTTCAGTCACATTTATTTTGTCGTTTGCAGTGCTCGCAATTTGGGCCAGTCTAAAATTTTGTCGTTTGGTGAAGAGTTAAGAAAGGTTACTATGTAAGAGGGAACAGGTTGTAAATGTGTCTTTGACCTAGTCATGAACACCTTGCCAAACAATCCCATGTTTTAACAACCCAGAAGAAGAGGTGTTTGAAAACATTGTAGGAATAGAAGAAAATCCTGGAAACCTGCATTTTTCTCCTTTTGCCACAATGTTTTCTTCTCTTTTTAGAGACAAATTCCATCATTTTAGCCACATTTTATTTGTCTTTAAATGCTTGCTTGCAATCAGGACTTGTCTAAAATTTTGTTGATTGGTGTAGTTAAGAATTCTGTTACTGGAGCCTGAGGTTGCTGAAGGTGAAGCTTCATATCTTGATGATTATAGGGCTTCTTTCTGGTATGGCTGGGTGTTATGCCTTCTTCTACATGAAGTTAAATCATGGTTACTGCATGCGTACCTCCCTAGGGCCTCGACATATTAAAACAAAAAGTCAGGACTGGGGAAGTAAATGTGCATAAGTCAGATATTGCATGACACTTTCAGAAGCAGTAACACTATCATGTACAAACAATTCACTTTTGAGATTGGATTTGATATGCATTCAACTACAGATTTTAACAGTTACTTGTTTGCTAGAAACACATGTATTTAGATGTATTTTTGCCCAGTGGCAACGTCTGTGTTTATCTTATCAAATAGTAGTATGCTTATGTGTAACAAGAGGAGCATTTTCATCATGAAATTGATTAACCAACCTACCTGTAACAGTTGGCCATCTTACTATTCCAGCAGTGTAGAATAAAAAAAAAAGTAAAATGTGAGTAATGAATGACTCCGGTTTGTAGCTTTTGAATTGTACATCATTGACAATTAATTTATGGCTCTTACACTTGTTATTTATACATATTTCGTATTTCTATTATAACATAAACTTTGATCTACAGAGTATATTCTCATGAAGGACAGACAAGATTTTAGGGTATTCATAAGTGTCTTTATTTGTGCATCTGTTTCCTTTTATTTATAACTGGAAGTGTTTTCCTTGAAATCATATTTGTTTACCTTTAAAGCTTACACTTCGATTGCTTTTACTGACATATTCTGGCCCAAAAAAAAAAGCCTTGAGATCATGTCATGTAATATTTTTATTCTATCACTGTGGAAATCGTCATATGCATTTGTTTATTAGTCTACAGGTTTGTCACTGAAAACAACTATTAATGTCATGTATTTAAGTTTCACCTTTCATTTAGTTTCCATGCAGTTGATTACTGGTACTTCAATAATGACAGCTTTAACCCTTTATCACACAATTCTGAGGTTTAGCTATCCTGTGGAAGGAGCCTTTTGAAAATAATGTGGGAAAAGGAGAAAATGTTGGTAACCAGCAAAAACTAGCTATAGGCAGGAATGGACAAAATTGTAGTTATGCACGGTTGAACTTGTTTGCTTCATCAATTTGATAGTGGTATCACAGAGATTACTTATGGGGGTGACCAACAACTTGGCCCTAAAGGTAAGAAATCCTGGGAAATCATCTGCCCCCAAGAATTGTATGGAATTATGTGCAAATAGAGTTGGTAGCCTGCAAAACTTTTTTCGCCAATTGAAAAACCACCTGGATCAAGACATGAAAAGTATTCACCATCTCTTTAAATCCTTCACCAAACAATCTCAAGTTTTAACTCCCTTGACAAAGAAGGTTTTTGAAAACATTGTGGAAATAGGAGAAAATGCTGGTAACGAGTTTTCCCATGTTTTCTGTCCTATGACAAACATAATCATTTGAACCAAATATAATTTTTCGTCTGCAAATGCTTTCAATTTGGACAGGTCAAAAATCTTTATTGTCTGGTAAAGAGATTAGAAATTTCTGGATGACCCTAATGACCATACAGATACAACTTTTTGCACATGTGAGGAAGAAAACTTTCGAAAATTGTGAGAGAATGAGGAAGTTGCAAGTAGCAAGTAATTTCTCTTTTTCTCTCAGGATTTTCATGTCAATATAAAGAAATTTTCCTTTCTTCTTGTCTTTGTTCCTCATGTGCTTTGCTTAAGTCAGTATGTGTGGCATTTGTTGTATGCAAACCAGTGCCAAAACCATAATTTTATAATGGAGATAAAAAATGAACATAATATTTCTATTAAAGAAGTCCACAAAAACAATGTATTTAAATTGATTTATGGTGATGATTTCCCAGTATTTTTTCTTGTATGGTAAATTTTCTAGGTCAATGATCTTGCATATTGCTTTGGTCCAATGCCAACTGCATTGTGATTAATCCTCTGTGGTACCAACTACAACTTCGAATATCCTGTAATTTCAAGCTTTATATGGATATGTTCAAATATCTGCTTTCTAGGTTAAATCTTTTTTAACCTTTTATCACAAAATCCTGAATTTTAACGACCCTGGGGAATAAATCTTTTGAAAACATTGTGGCGAAAAGGAGAAAATGGTAGTCACCAGCATTTTCTCCTTTATCCTCAATGTTTTTTACCCTATCAAAGACAAATTCTATCATTTGAGCCAACCTTTATTGCCAGCCCTTTCAATTTGGACTAGTCTAAAATTTTGTTGTCGGTTAAAGGGTTAAATACAGCATGTTCCTGTAATGTTAAACCAAAAGGTTTTTAACAGTCTTCTCAGTAGAAAAAAAAGGAAGATGTTGTTCCATTTTGTTACCCATGCTTTTACTGTGCAGAGCCTGGTAATGCCATCTGTAGCATGCAGGACTTGAAATCAGGAGGTTCCTGGTTTGAATCCCTCACTTGGCAAATTTCTCTCTGAGGATTGATGTAGTCATTGTGACAGGATTTTATACTTCTCCCTCGGCTGATCAGTGTTTCAGCCATGGTTATGTGGGAAGGCAGCCAGTGGCTTGGGAAGAGTATTGTGCAAAGTAATGGTAAAAGAAACTCCAGGAAAGCATTGATAGGTGCACTGGCCGTTTTATAACCACTGAGCCAGAAGAGCAGTTATTGCTCACATTGGTCTCTATTTATTTGTTATTTTGACCCATTCACACGAGTTAGTGAAATTTAGAACATTTATCCATTAGCAAACAAGTTCCTCCATAGTACTCTATCATTTCAAGACAATTATTAAATCTGGTAAAGAAAAATGAAACACTTCCAGCCCATTAATTGTATTTAGTTTCTGTATGGTCATGTTTGTATTATCGGTATATCATTTTGGCCTGAGAGTTTTGTTTTCATCAACCCCATGTCATGTTTGTCATGTTGACCTCTTACTGACTATCTGTGTCATTTTGTTTTGTTTGCTGACTTCAGCACTAAGTTCTCAACAGTGAGCTATTGTGATGACCATGTGTCTGTCATAATGTTGTATGTTGTTCGTCAACAAGAAAATATTACGCTCAACCAATTTGAAAGCATTTGCAGAGGACAAATCAAACGTGGTGAAAGTGATTGCATTTGTCTTTGCAATCATAGAAAACATGGTGGGAAAAGGAGAAAACGCTGGTTACCAGCATTTCTCCTTTTCACACAATGTTTTCAAAGGCATTCTAACTCTGGGTCATTAAAATATGGCATTGATTAGTAAAGGTTGAAAGTTTAACTGTCTTAAATATTTACCAAACAACAAAATTTTGGACTGGTCCAAATTGAAAGCATTTGCAGACAACAAATCAAATGTTGCTAAAATGATAATTTCTCTCCGTGATAGGGTACAAAACATTGTGGGAAATGGAGAAAATGCTGGTTACCAGCATTTTCTCCTTTTCCCATAATGTTTTCAAAAGCCTTTTTTCTTGGAGTTGTTAAAATTCGGGATTGTGTGGTACAGGACTAAGAGACGGTTTTAGCATTTCAGAAGCTGTACAAGCATGCCTTGTGTATAGATTTTTTTGTGAATTTTATTTTTTGCATGGGACCATCATCCACAGCAGTTTTTAGACCTTCTAAATATTCTTACACAAAGTAAAAACATTTGAAGGAAAGGAAAATATAATTTTCAGCAGCATGGAATGTATTTGGGAAAAGAAGCAATTTCTTGTTTACTTTATCTATGGATTAACCTTTTCACCACACAACCCCAAGTTTTAACAACCTTTAGGAAAAAGCCTGAAATCATTGTGGGAAACCAGTATTTCTCCTTTTCCCACAATGTTTTCTACCTTTTAAAAACAAATTTAAAATTTTGAGCATCTTAAATTTTGACATCTGCAAATGCTCTCAATTTGGATGCATCCAAAACTTTGTCATTTTGTAAAGAGTTAAACCATTAACTTTTAAAGACTTAAACCATTACCTCGCAATATTGACTCTTTTTATGTCCTATCCTTGCAGAGGAAACATGCAAGAACTAACAGTAGTTGGTATTTTCCACAATGCTTTTGTGTACTATTCAAGAAAGTTTTTTTTTTTCCTTCAAATGACTCTTCTTATGTTACTTGCACTAGTTTTAACTCTTTACCAAATGACAAAATTTTAGACATATTCAAATTGTAAGCATTGCAGACAACAAAATTAATGTGACTCAAGTATTGAAATTTGTCATGGGAGGGGTAAAGTAATGAAATTTGTCATGGGAGGGGTAAAAACCATTGTGGGAAAAGAAGAAAATGCTGGTTACCAGCATTTTCTCCTTTTCCCACGATGTTTTCAAATGCTTCTGTCTCAGGGTTGTGAAAATCCAGTAAGATAAAAGGGTTTAAATAATTATCCAGAATGACACCCAGCAAACGGCCATGATACATGTTATTTTCTAAAGGTAACAGTGTAAAAAGTAATTGCCAGTTGCACATAGCAAATAACATGTTTTTCTTCACATTTAAAGTTAATCGATCAGATATTTCACAAGACTAGAAAAAAAAAATAAATGACTTTGTTGCTTAACATTTTGTGAGGAGTACATGTATATAATTTCAGACATGCTGTTTTAATTATTACATGTATATGAACCATGCTCTGTGAAAAGGGAGCTTTATTGCATCTTCTTGATGCATTGCACCAAACAAGGCATCAGCTAATTAGCAATCCATAAAATCCATAAAAACCAACTGAATCAGGCGGTAGACTGGTCCTTGAACATACAGAAAATTGACCAATAGCAAAAAGTTTCTGGCTGACCTGGGTCGATACTTTTCACAGATGCATTAAGCCCCCTTTTCACTGTGCATGGCTCATATATATTGTGAGGTTGTTGCATGTTATCCTCGATATTTCGCATTTCTTGAGTTTGTTACCCCTGTTTTCTCTACTTAGACTCATTTAACCCTTTATCAGATGACGAACTGTGAAACTTGTTGGTCTTGAAAGCATTTGCAGAGGAAAAAGTAAATGCCACTCAAATGATAGGATTTGTCTTTGAAAAATGTATCGTGGGACAAGGAGAAAATGCTGGTAACCAGCATTTTCTTTTGAACAAGATTTTCTAGAACCTTTTTCCTCATCATCCCTTAAATGATTAATTATGTGGTAAAGGATTAAAAAAAAAAACAAAAAAAAAAGAAATCCTTAATAATCAAAAGTAGGGAAGATTGACACTTTCGGTCATTAGAAACAAAGCAATTTTATCTAAAAAACATTTTGGACACTGTAGATCAAAGACCAAAATGCAGAAAGTACAGTTTGATCCTTATTTGCACTCTTAACAAATATACCAAATGTTGCCCATAGCATTTTCAGAGGCAAATTTGTAAAACTCTGAAAAAGCACCTTGAAATCATATTGTTTCAGTTATTAAGTTAGCTATCAGTAGAATTTAAAAATAAGAGATAAAGATATTAGAGAGTAGTGATAAATTAATTACAATTTTTCTTGTAGACAACTCCTGTTTGTTTGCAAACTACATCTCAAAAACAAGGTAGAGAAGGAGCCATTGCTTGTAACAAGCAATAAGTCCTTATCTCACAATGTTTACCATTCGATTACAGATCATTGAAAGTCCAAAGTTTCCGGATGTAATCTGTGAAGTGATACTTCACATAAATATATTTGTATATATATGCATATGCATTTGAGGTGAATGTAAATGATATGTTTGCCGGAAAGGTGAAGGGAATAAGGGTTACCATTGAATTTTAGATATTTCAAGAAAATTTAATGATCTGTTTTACTTACTGCTTTGGTAATTTAACTTTCCAGGTAGTCATGCATCCACTAAGACATTTAGTATGTGATATCTGATAGAAATATTATATTAGTATCTGTGAAAATATTGTAGTGCAGACATGGTATTATTATTGTTCTGTAAAACTACTTTTTTGTTCCGTATTTCAGTGTAAATCCCATATACTTGGAAAAAGTGAAACTGGAAGAAGTTGGAGCGTCAAGGTATGTCAGTCTATTGACACTGTATTCGGTGTGGGTGTATCCTGATTTACCATAATGGTTTTAGGTCTTTGTTAAAAGCATTTGCA
The DNA here is from genome assembly GCA_945859785.2 of Tridacna gigas. Classification (NCBI taxonomy): domain Eukaryota; kingdom Metazoa; phylum Mollusca; class Bivalvia; order Cardiida; family Cardiidae; genus Tridacna; species Tridacna gigas. Next base: position 30,362,462 of record OX244030.2, read on the forward strand.
GACAATAAGTTTCAAGTGACCTGCATAATACTTTTATTTTTAGAAAGGGTTAAAAACGTTGCGGGAAAAGCAGAAAATGTTGGTAAGAAAATGCTAGATCATGTCTAGAGAATGTGGGACAGTTCACCCTAAAACCTTTTCTGCTCATTTCTGTTTGCCCATGGTTTGTTGGCCCTTATTCACTTTCAGCTGTGAGGGAAGAATGAATCCTATTGCAATATTTCTTGACATTGCTTGAAGTCAGTTTTGGCAGTGCCAGGATACAAACTTATGAAACAATTCTTGGATTCGAACTATTAAACATGGATTGCTTACCCACCATATGAAATAAACATTTTTTCTACAAAATATTGATGTCAGGCTTTGCCTTATTCATGTTGCATTTTATTTCAGAGATGATGATGATTATTTAGATGACAATGCTGTCGGGACTTTTAGACCAAACCCCTACAGTGAGCAAGAGAAATCAATGAACTTTTATACAGACAGTACAAACAACGGTGATCTTCAAACCGGAACAGAAATGTTAGATGAAGCTCTACGACAACATGAGGAAAATCAAACTGGAAATGGAAATATTCTCCTTCAAAATGGTGATACTTCAAATCATGGCATTTATCCAGGCCTTCCAACAACCCAGATTTGAATCACGATATTTAATCATTATTTTCAATCAAGATGGTGACACTTTTTCCATGTGTATTTAAACTGTGATATACCTTGCCATGTTGAATATTTTAACAAGTTTTGATTGATATTGATTGTATAATATATATTTCCAGTTGGCATTTTGTTTTCTTTGGTAATCAGAGATGTCATTTAAAAATGAATGGTTCTGCTTTTCAAAAGGCTTTTTCCTCAGGGTCGTTTAAAGTCGGGATTGTTTGGTAAAGTGTTTAGTGCTTAGCTTTTACTACACAATCCCGACTTTTAATGTCCATGAAAGGAGATAGCTTTTGAAAACATTGTGGGAAAAGGAGAACATTCTGGTCATGAACGTTTTCTCCTTTCCCGATTATATCTATTCCATTTCAGAGACAGGAAGCATCTATTTTAGCTACAGTAAATGTGTCATCCGCAAATGCTTTTAATTTGGACTAGACTGCAATGTTTTTTGTCTGGTGAAGGGCGAAAAAAAACAGCCTGTATGATAGAGAGTTTATCATATTTATTTTGTTTTCTTAGTTTTAAGTACACAAAATATTTTAGAATTTCAAGAGAAATCTGATTTATCTGTAAAAGATACATTCCTAATCATACTTAGCATATCATTTTTAATTTTCATTTGTGACTTTTTCAAATAGAGTTCAACAGAGAGACATATCAGCAGTCATTTACACCTGATCACATCTTTCATTGGTAGGTTATATACCTTTTATGTTATACACCTGCAGATATTTTTGTTGTATCTTTTAACCTCTACTAAAATATCCTATGTGATTACAGCACTGATGAAGAAGACTTTGAACCCCTTACCACACAGTCCCGACTTTTAACGACCTTGAGAAAGACAGCTTTTGAAAACATTGTTGGAAAAGGAGAAAATGCTTTTTCTCCTTTTCCAACAATGTTTTCTACTCTTCCCGAATCAAATTTCAATTTTTGAGTCGCATTTATTTTGTCGTCTGTAAATGCTTCCAATTTGGACATGCCTAAAATTTTGTTGTCTGGTAAAGGGTTAAAAACATTAAGGGGAAAAAAGGAAACCCTGGTAAGTGGTTACCAGCTTTTTCTACTTTTCTCATGTTGTTTTCTACCCTTTCAAAGTGGTTCCAACCATTTGAGCCACAGTTAAATTGTTGTCTGAAAATGCTTTCAATGTGAAATTGTCTAAAATTTTGTTGTCTTGTAAAAGGTTAAAAAAGGATGCTCTTACAATCTTTTGTTAGAAGCATCTTGGAACAGTCAAGAAAGCATTACATAATATCGTAAGCTATATACCAGACAACAATATTTCTTACTTGTCCCTATTGAAAGCATTTGCTGACAATAATGTAAATGCTGCTCAAATTCGGAATTTTTTGTCAATTCTTTTGAAAACGTTGTTTGTTACAAGCATTTTCAAATATGCTTGCAACATCTCTGTGAAAGAGAAATATCTTGGATTTAGGATGTACTGGTAAAAAGATCTACATAATTCTAATTATCCTTGATTCAAAATGTATTTGAGTTAATTAATGGATTTATTGCTGTCTCTTTTTGTCATGTTTTAGCTTTTTTTTTGGCTACCATTTAGAGTAAATTTATATTTTCTTACAGACACATTGCATGCATTGTTGAGTTTTACCTACCATGTATTTGATACATTTCACAAGGTGTGAGTTGAATTGGCATGAAAAAATATTTGTATGAAAAGATTTACTGCTTATTGTAATAAGTGCATTACCAGACCACAACTGTTTTCTTGCCATTTGATGTTTTTTGATAACCTTTTCTTTATCTTGACCATTTTTGATACTGCTCTAACTTAAGACAAATGGATAACTGAAGAAATGGTAGTGAGAAACTATATTTTTGGTTGTGTTTCTGGGCAAAAGAAATTCTTTTAGCGGTGTGAAGATTTATGTCTATTTTTGCCCTGTAGATTAACCCCTTTTGAAAATATTGAGGTGCAAGGGAGAATTATTCAGAAAGTAGCAATTTTGCATTTGGCCACAGTATTTTCCTTTATTTTGTGTATTAACTCTTTACCACACAATCCTGAGTTTTAACGACCCTGAAAAAGAAGCCTTTTGAAAACACTGTGGAAAAAGGAGAAAATGCTGGTAACCAGCATCTATCAAAGACAATTTACATAATTTGATCCACATTGAAATTGTCGCCTGCAAATGCTTTCAATTTGGACCCATCTACTTCTTTGTCGTTTGGTAAAGAGTTAATCCTTATTCTGTAAAGACAACTTTACAGGTTTATTAGCTCAGGTGTTTCAGGAAAAAAAAAGGAGATTTATTGTCATATTCCAGTGGTCTATGTTGTCATCTTGCAAAAACTTTGACATTTCATAATATCTCTGTTAGTCCTAGAGGTATTTACGTGTTCTTCAAAGATGTTAAATATCAAAAGGGGAACCCATACAGCACAGACGTTTAACCATCTAAGTACTTTGGCTCAGTTAAGCAAGGGCATAGCGCAGGGCTACAGAAATCCAAAAAATTGTCGGATAAGACCGATTCTTAAAATAGGAAACCGAATTATTTTCAAAAACTACTCAAAAAATCTGCCCGAAAAATCACGATATGGCCTGTCAGAAACAAACTAACAAACCTTTAATAATTGCTGGAGGCATTTTTGACTGTTAGGTCCAGTGTCAAACCATTAATTGGCCATTTTACTTTGACAGAAAACACAGGTTATAGAGATCTTGTCATGCGAAGACCCTTCTCACAACAAGATTCTTGAGTAATGAACCCTTTTTCTGCTAAGTATGGACACAATTCACACCACACTATCTCACCTATCAGTGGTAAACTTCAATTCATTTCAACATTTTATTGTTTTAACTCTTTACCAAACGACAAAATTTTAGACTTGTCCAAATTGAAGGCATTTGCAGACGACAATATAAATGTGACTGAAAAATTGAAATCTGTTTTGGGAAAGGTAGAAAACTTTATGGGAAAAGGAGAAAATGCTGGTTACCAGCATTTTCTCCTTTTCCCACAAAGTTTTCAAATGTCCTTTTCCTTGGGGTCGTTAAAACTTGGGATTGTGTGGTAAAGGGTTAAACAATTAGATGTTTATGGCAAATATAACAAAATACTAATGTAACAATTTACTATCAGATGTAAATACCACTTCTGTCCGCGCCAGAGGGTTGCCTATTAGCCTCGTTTTCGCTTTTACTATCGGTATACTTATTCATAAAGTGTGTAGACATGAACTAATTAATGTAGAATCAAGTGATTTTACATCATTTTTAAAAAAAAAAAAACTTGTCGGGTGAAATTAAAGCAGATAAAGACACAATTTTACTTCGGCCAGGTTATTCTAGAAAACAAAAGTACAATTGCAAACCGCAGACTGACACTCTAAGACAGTTTGCAGCAGATTTTTGATGACCGAGAGCGACAGACAGGAATCATTTGACAAGGAAATTTTAATGGATGCCATCGCTGTCAATGAGTGAGAGATAAGACTATCCCAGACCAATCGCAAGATGGTTTGCTGAATGCATCATCTTTCTGCCGGACTGATTGAGATTACAAAATTTCTGTAGCCCTGGCATAGCGTCCATTATGCACATGTGCACATAAAAAAAATTCTCGACCAAAGTTGTAGATCACAATTACATAATACATGTATTGAGTTTTTCTCCAGATCTGCATGCCTTTTCCAACTAAATAGATGGGTTAATTTAATGTACTGATGTCTATAGAATTCTTCTATGCTTTACAATAAATGGTGATGATTCTTGCTGTTAAGCAAACATCATCATTTAGCTCGCTGTGCGGATAAGTATTTTAGTCCTAGCCACACCAGTGTTAAGCCCCTTTTCAAATTACAATTTTCACAGAAAATCAAATAAGTGCAGCCAAGCACCGAGACACGCATTCAGTGCTCTTGTTTTTAAAGTCAAGATTTGTAACTATAGTGAAAATTTGATAATTTATACTTAGTACATGCCACTGTTCACAATTTTAGGAATTCAACATTTGTTTTGCTGTTTCTTTTTATACCCCCCAAAACTCTGTTTGGGGGGTATATAGGAGTCAGCTTGTCGGTCGGTCCGTCCGTCCGTCGGTCCGTCCGTCCGTCGGTCGGTCGGTCTGTAGCTTTTTGTCCGCTCTATTTCTCATAAACTACTGGACGAATTTTATTCAAACTTCACAGGTAGACTCAGTATCAAGCAGAGATGTGCATATGAAATGTTGGTTATGGTTCATTGATTTTTCACTGAGTTATGGCCCTTTCATGAAATTTCTTGTCCGCTCTTTTTCTCATCAACTATTGGACAGATTTGGTTCAAACTACACAAGTAGACTCAGTATAAAGCAGAGATGTGCATATCCTATTTTGGTTATGGTTTATTTAGGTTTCATGGAGTTATGGCCCTTTGATGATTCTGGACACCGTCGGTCGGTCTGTAGCTTTTTGTCCGCTCTATTTCTCATAAACTACTGGACGAATTTTATTCAAACTTCACAGGTAGACTCAGTATCAAGCAGAGATGTGCATATGAAATGTTGGTTATGGTTCATTGATTTTTCACTGAGTTATGGCCCTTTCATGAAATTTCTTGTCCGCTCTTTTCCTCATCAACTATTAGACAGATTTGGTTCAAACTACACAAATAGACTCAGTATCAAGCAGAGATGTGCATATCCTATTTTGGTTATGGTTTATTCAGGTTTCATGGAGTTATGGCCCTTTGATGATTCTGGACAAATTTCTTTCAAACTTCATGGATAGACTTTGCACTCAGCAAAGATGTGCATATCATAAATTGTTCTTAGTTAATTAAATAAAATTTCCAAGAGCTAAGCCCTTTTTTGTCGTTCTCTTTATGATGGTGCCCTTGTTGAATTGATGAAAATAAATTATACTTTTGATAGAATACTTTTAACACAGCTGTCCGTCCGTTGGTCGGTCTGTAGCTTTTTGTCCGCTCTATTTCTCATAAACTATTGGACGAATCTTATTCAAACTTCACAGGTAGACTCAGTATCAAGCAGAGATGTGCATATGAAATGTTGGTTATGGTTCATTGATTTTTCACTGAGTTATGGCCCTTTCATGAAATTTCTTGTCCGCTCTTTTTCTCATCAACTATTTGACAGATTTGGTTCAAACTACACAAATAGACTCAGTATCAAGCAGAGATGTGCATATCCTATTTTGGTTATGGTTTATTTAGGTTTCATGGAGTTATGGCCCTTTGATGATTCTGGACAAATTTCTTTCAAACTTCATGGATAGACTTTGCACTCAGCAAAGATGTGCATATCATAAATTGTTCTTACTTAATTAAATAAAATTTCCAAGAGCTAAGCCCTTTTTTGTCGTTCTCTTATGATAGATTCCTACACCTGTAGATAGTTAACAGTAGATTTACCATCACTAACCATCACTAGTAAGTTTTCATGTCACTTCACTTATGTCATGTCATGTCAATTTCATCTTTTCATCGGAAGTTTACTCAAATATAAGACAGATTAATCTTTCAGATATGTTTGGAAAAGGAGAAAATGCTGATTACCAGCACTTACTACTTTCTACACAAAATTGGAAAGATTAATCTTTGCAGTTACTTGGGAAAAAAATGAAATGATGATTACAAGCATTTACTACGTTCTCCACAACTATTCCAAGTCTTCAACTTGTGATGTGTTAAAATAGATACCAATACCGTACGGAAACTAACGAAAGCAACATTTTTTGCGGTTCCGCTTCGGCTTCGCTGCGGTTTCAGTGCATTCCGTATTATATGACTAAAAAGGAAAACATTGTAAACATCGTGAGCAATGGCTTCTGTATTTACAATGTTTTCTTAAGTTTATTACTTTCGGTTCAGTTCAGTTACTATTACGGTTCCGATTCGGTTCGGAGGTTGCTTTCGTTAGTTTCCGTACTGTATAAGTAAGATGTAGAGTCTGGTCAAAAACATTGCATGAAAAGACATTTGTTGTCTGCAAAACCTTTTTATTTAAACCAATCTCAATTTGTCCAGCTGGTAAAAAAAAATGTATCAAGTAAGTTTTATTCTCTCCAAGTCTTTAGTCTGTAACAAAGAGTAATTCTTTGGCAAGAAGCCATTGCAGGATATTCATCACCTTCAGTGATAGCTCTGGTATAATTGACTCTCCAATCACTTTTTTTGCATTCCTGTGACATTAATCTGTTTTGTGACAAGGAGCTGTTGGGGGGTATGATCACGTTTAGTGATAGCTCTAGTTTCCTTTATTTGATCTGATAGGTTGTCTTGATTGCATTCCTTGTATTGCCATTGTAGTTGTTATAGAAACTGTGTTCAAAGCGCTAGGCTTCTTTTATTCCGTTTCTCTGTTACTTTGCAGGTGTACCCTTTACCATACAATCCCGAGTTTTAATGACCCTGAAGAAGAAGCCTTTTGAAAACATTGTGGTAACCAGCATTTTCTCCTTTTCCCACAATGTTTTCTATCCTTTAAGAGTCAGGTTTCATCAATGGAGCCACATTTAATTTGTCGTCTGCAACAGCTTTTAATTTAGATAAGTGTAAAATTTTGTCGGTTGGTAAAGAGTTAACCCTTTACCACATGAAAAAATTTGGACTCCTCTAAATTGAAAGTACCGGTAAGTCTACCTGCAGATGACAAATTCAAAAATGGTACAAATGAACTGAAGTTCTTTGATGGTGTAGAAAACATTGTGGGAAAAGGAGAAAATGCTGGGTACCAGCATTTTCTCCTTTTCCTACAAAGATTTCAAATGTTTTTTCTTGAGGGACTTTAAAACTTTGGATGGGTTGGTGAGTAAGCTATTACAGGTAAGTAAGTTGATGGCTGAGTAAGTACGGGTGAAAAAAATAAAGAAATACACATTCATTGAAATGAAGAAATGCCTTTCTTGGTTTGGGAGAAAAAAAGTTGGAAAAAAGAGCTTTTGCCCAAGTAAGCAATTGCTCCTTTTCCTACACAATTGCTGAAAGCTGTATACTGCAAGATTGTTAAAGTCATATTTGTGTGGTATTTGGTTAACCCTTTACTAAATAACAAAATTTTAGATTAGTCTGTATCAAAAGTTTTTGTAGCCGACAAATTTGATGATACTCGTACAATGTAACTTTGTTTATGTACGTAGGAAAAACAGAATAGTAAATGGAGAAAAATTTGGTTACCAGCATTTTCTCCTTTTCCCACTATGTTTTGAAGTCCTTCTCCAGGGTCATTAAAACACATTATTGTTTGGTAAAGGGTTACAACTTGGTAGTATATTTCTTCAGTATTGTCGTATTTACTGGTATGTATTATATCTTCTTCAATTAAATTTTTGTCACCATTGAGGAACTGTAATACCGGAAAATTGTCTGTATGATGCTGTTTACAGTGCTAACTGGTTTAGAACCTTTTTCTAAATATGTGTATCTTGTTGACTGGAAAAGTTAGCTGTTTCATGTGTAAAAGTTAACCCTTAACCTGCTGAATAAATGAAAAGAAACTTTCACGCTGACAGTGAAAACGTATATTTTGCTATTTTTAAGTTATTGTTTTGGGAAAAACATATTATCAGACAGTGTAGTTCCAAGATCAGACTTTATGTTCTGTGCGGTCTGCCGAGCCCACGTAGCTCAGTCAGTAGCGTACAGGACTTGAGAACAGGAGGTCGCTGGTTCGATCCCCGGCTTGGCCAATATCTTTCCGAGGATTGATGATAGTCGTTGCGACAGGATTCATTCCTCTCTCACCGCTGACCATTGTTTCGACGATGGTTATGTGGGAAAGCAGCCAGTGGCTTGGAAAGAATATTGTGGGGAGTACTGGTGAAAGAAACTCCAGGAAAGCATGGATAGGTGCCCTGGCTGCCGCGATATAACTGAAATAATGTTGAAAATGGTGTTAAACACCATACAATCAATCAATCAATCAATCAATCTGTGCGGTCTGATCTTGATCTGCACTGTCCACAAAAGGTCCTTTAGTCGTCCTTAGCAGCCTAAGGGTTAACATATTGAGTTGCAAAATGGAGTAACTTCAAATTGTCAGGTATATTGTTAATTAATGATTCTTTTGATTAGAATATCTCACAAAATATCCAGAAGTGTAGATGGAAGATCGTAGAGCATACCGGTAATGCATATTTTGTTGCCTTCTTGATCTTGATCTGCACTGTCCTTAAAGGTACGGTAACTTATTTTATGCCTTGCATTTTAAATGTTCACCTTGGTTGTGTATGACCTTAGACCACATGTCTTGTCTTGAACCTCAGATGAAAAATGTGCCTGAAGGGTAAATAATTATGTGTTGGTTTTGGATAAATTTCACGCAAATTTATCTAAGATTATACCTGAAAATATGGTAAATGCAGATATAGGTTGTACAGTGTAATGTTGTTTTTGTTTATTATTTTGACATGGAGGTAAAGCATTTGTCTCAAACTTTTTATTGTTTATTATGTTGTCAGTGTTATGAAGGGGTAGGGGATGGGTTTACAGCTGAACTTAGGCTTTTTTGTGAAAAACATAGAAGACCGATGTGCTACTCAAGCTTCGTACGTTCAAGAAAATTCATTAAAGAAGGATTTTTCCATAGGCCACTGCTGTGTATTTGTTTCAGATGGCATTAAGTTAAACTTTACCAGATGAAAAAAATTCAGACTTCTCCAAATTGAAGGCATTGGCAGATGACAAATTAAAGATGGCCAAAGTTATTGCTTTTTTTTTTATTTGAAAGGGTAGAAAGCATTATGGAAAAAGAAGAAATTGCTGCTTATCAGGATTTTTTTCTTTTCCCACAATGTTTTCAAGTCTTCTCTTTTAGGATCCTTAAAATGCAGGACTGTTGAGTAATGGGTTAATCTATGTTATTCTCAATTAGAATAGGATCTTTATTTGTTTTATATCTGTTCAATGTTTTTTTTTTACTTTGAACATATCCTTTAAAAACAAATTTACTGACTCATATCATTCCCTGAGAGAACAGTGGTTTATTTCTGAATGCACACTGTATTGTTACTTATTATATTTTCTGACTTGCTATTTTTTCTATCTAGTTTCTTTATGAATTAGATGATGTTTTATAGAAACAAATAAAATGCTAAGAGAGTCATTTACTTGGTTTTCTTATTTTTTTTTTTCTATCATGTTAACTTAGTTATTTTTTCTGTTGATATCAATTGTGAAAAATTTGCTTTTTTAGCTCACCATGAGCACAAAGTGCTCAAGGTGAGCTATTGTGATCGCCCTATGTCCGGCGTCCGGCATCAGTCGTCCGTCGTCCGTCAACAATTTCTTTAAACATCTTCTCTTAAACCACTGGGCCAATCTTGATGAAACTTGGCAGGGATGTTCCTTGGGTGAAGCTCTACCAAAGTTGTTCAAAGAATTGAATTCCACCCATAACTCTGGTTGCCATGGCAACAAAAAGAAAAAAAATGCAAAATCTTTGAAAATCTTCTTCTCTGAAACTAGAAGGCGCAGAGCTTTGATATTTGGTATGTAGCATCTCCTAGTGGACCTCTACCAAGTTTGTTCATATGATGACCCTGGGGTCAAAACTGGCCCCGCCCTAGGGGTCACAAGCTCGAGCATAGTAACAAAGAAGGAAAATTTAAAAATCTTTTTCTCTGAAACTTGAAGGCATAGAGCTTTGATATTTGGTATGTAGCATCTCCTAGTGGACCTCTACCAAGTTTGATCATATGATGTCCCTGGGGTCAAAACTGGCCCCACCCCAGGGGTCACAAGTTTGAACATAGGAACAAAGAAGGAAAATTTTAAAAACCTTCTTCTCCAAAACTAGACAGCATAGAGCTTTGATATTTGGCATGTAGCCTCTCCTAGTAGACCTCTACCAAGTTTGTTCATATGATGCCCTTGGGGTCAAAACTGGCCCCGTCCCGGGGGTCACAAGTTCGAACATAGGAACAAAGAGGGAAAACTTTAAAAATCATGTTCTCTGAAACTGGAAGGCATAGAGCTTTGATATTTGGCATATAGCATATCCTAGTGGACCTCTACCAAGTTTGTTCATACGATGCCCTTGGGGTCAAAACTGGCCCCGCCCAGAGGGTCACATGTTCAAACATAGGAACAGAGAAGGAAAACTAAAAAAATCTTCTTCTCTGAGATTGGAAGGCGCAGAGCTTTGATATTTGGTATGTTGCATCTCCTAGTGAACCTCTACCAAGTTTGTTCATATGATGCCCCTGGGGTCAAAACTAACCCAGCCCCGGGGGTCACAAGTTCGAACATAGGAACAAAGACGGAAAACTTTAAAAATCTGCCTCTCTGAAACAGGAAGGCGTGGAGCTTTGATATTTGGTATGTAGCATCTTCTTGTGGATCTCTACTAAGTTTGTTCATATGATGCCCTTGGGGTCAAAACTGGCCCTGCCCCGGGGGGTCACAAGTTCGAACATAGGAACAAAGAAGGAAAACTTTAAAATTCTTCTTTTCTGAAACCGAAAGGTGTGGAGGTTTGATATTTGGTATGTTGCATCTCAGAGTGGACCTCTACCAAGTTTGTTCATATGATGCCTCTGGGGTCAAAACTGGCCCCGCCCTAGGGGTCACAAGTTCGAACATAGGAACAAAGAAGGAAAACTTTAAATTTCTTTTTCTCTTAAACGGGAAGGTGTAGAGCTTTGATATTTGGTATGTAGCATCTCCTACCAAGTTTGTTCCAAGGATGCTGCTTGGGTCAAAACTGGCCCAGCCTGGGGGGTCACAAGTTCGAACATAGGAACAAAGAAGGAAAACTTTAAAATTCTTCTTTGATACTGGAAGGTGTAGAGCTTTGATATTTGGTATGTAGTGATTCTCTTCTAAGTTTGTTTGTCCATCTAAGCACAACGAGTTCATTGAGTTCAAAATTGGGTCATCTTGGGTCATAAACTAGGTCACTAGGTCAAATTAAAGAAATACCTTGTTGGCACTCTTGAGGCCACATTATTTGGCTCAATTGCCTTGAAAATTGGTCAGAAAGTTTGTCTTTATAAAATCTCTCATAGGTCTGAATTTGGGTCAACTGGGGTCATAAACTAGGTCAGTGAGTCAAATTAGAGAAATACCTTGTTTGCACTCTGGAGGCCACATTTATTGCTCAAATGACCTGAAATTTGGCCTGAATGTTTGCCTTGTTGAAATATCAGATGAGTTTGGATTTGGGTCACCTGGAACCATAAACTAGGTCACTAGGTCAAATTAAAGAAATACCTAATGGACACTCTAGAGGCCACATTATTTGCTCAATTGCCTTGAAAATTAATCAGAATGTTTGTCTTTATAAAATCTCACATGAGTCTAAATTTGGGTCAACTGGAGTCATAAACTAGGTCACTTGGTCAAATTAAAGAAATACCTAGTGGGCACTCTAGAGGCCACATTTATCATTCAGTTGATTTGAAAATTGGTTAAAATGTTTCTTTTGATAAAGTCCAGGACCAGTTCAAATTTGGGTCACCTGGGGTCATAATCTAGATCACTAGGTCAAATTAAAGGAATACTTTTAGGGCACTCTAGAGGCTACATTTTTGCTCAATTGACTTGAAAATTGGTCAGAATGTTTGTCTTTGTGAAATATGAGTTTGAAGTTGGGTCACCTGGGGTCATAAACTAGGTCACATGGTCAAATTAAAGAAATACCTTCAAGGCACTCTACTCAGGTGAGCGATCCAGGGCCATCATGGCCCTCTTGTTTTTTTGGCGCTACATATTAATTAACTTACCCGTCTGCTTAAATCACATGTTTTCTTATCATCAGTTCAAATATGTGATTCTTTAGGTTTATCAGATATAGAGATTTTACTGTGCCCATTTGTCACATTTTTCGTCTTACTTGTGTATAAAAATTTTGTTTGCTTTGTGTCAAATTGTCATATTATACCAACCAGCCGTCCAGTTATTGCAATAACCAGTTCAAGGTTCTTAATAATTGGGGTCGTTATTCATGTTCCGATCAGCAGACCCTCTTCCATCATAAATAGTAATGCGTTTAGTGATTAAAAAAAAAGCATTGAAACCCCCCCCCCCCCCCCCCCCCCGTTTGTCTGTTGTTTACACTCCTTTCCTAGATCTAGTCCATTTGGAGGTCTGACTGCTGAAAATATTCTAGTGTAAAAAAGTGAGTGTTGATCAAATAATAAAAACCCTTCAGTGACAATGACTCGAGATTTTGTAACCAAAATTTTGGAGTTTTATACTAAATTAAGACCAGGGGTAAAAAATTCATACAAGTAATTTGCAGCAGGTCCATTCATTGGTCGAAAACCCCGCGAAACCTCGTCACGCACCCAATTAAATGCTTCATTAATATTTACTCATGAAACAAGGCTTTAGCTGTTAAATATCCCACGGTACATACTTGTGGGTTAGATTTACGAGTAATATGAGTATTGTGCGTAATCGACGATGCGGAGATAGATATAAAATTGGGCGGCGCTCTGGGAAAATGAATTTTGATGCGGCTTTATTATAATACCATTTATCAAGCAAGTTGTTGCATAATATGCCGGGATCTGTTTTGTCTAGAACTGGCTCAATTATGATGTAAAATGGTCCTTTGACATTCAGAAAAAAATATCCATAGCAAAGAGTTTTGACCCGGCTCAGCCTGCGCATCCTGCGCCGGTAGACATGAATTGTTTTTTTTTTAACAGAACTTTACCTTTTCGCGGATCATAATACAAACACAGAGAGCGTATTCGTGACATACAGATACTTATAGAACGGCCTTTGCTGACAGGGGCTTATCAGCCACAAACGCCTAACTACACTAAAAATCTTCACTTCTCTTCCAACACCACATGCCAATGGTCAGCAAGTTTCTATCGTAACCCAGGGTTTATCGTGTGTCCGTCCTTGTATCCGTCCGTCCGTGTGTTCATTTTTGTTTCTCCTGCAACTAGGTCTAGATCTACCGAATTTATAACAAAACTGACATTTTTTATTTGAAATTTTCACTTCACTTATTTAGCAGGACAAGCGTTAACCCCTGAAATAAATTTTTAGCAGACGACCTTCAAAACACCTTTGTAGATAGAGCTTATGGACACTGAGTTAAGGTTAAATACCAAACGTTGTCACGCTACACGAATAACATATACGTGAAAATTATGTTGGAAAAAAAAACAGAGAAATCACAAGTTCTCCATTTGCCACGATATTTTTCGTGGTTGGGGAAAAAAAAAGGTTCAACGAAATGTCTTCAGGAGATTGGCGATTTAACGAAAGAAATCACTAAAAATAGATCATAAATTATGATCTATAAATAGACATGGGTATACCTAGTAACTTTAATCTCACTTGGGTGGCTACTGCTTCACCCTTCAAGTAACAAGAAAATTTAAGGCTTTTCAGAATTGAAATCATTTGCAGACAACAAATCAAACACGGCTACACCGATTGCAGTAGTCTTTGGAAGGGAGGAAAATATTGCGGGAAAAGGAGAAAATGCTGGTTATCAGCATTTTCTCCTTTTCCCACAATGTTTTCTAAACCCTTTTTCAGGGTCTTCAAACTTCAGATTGTTTCTTAAAGGGTTAAAAATGTTTCAAAAGTAAAATTTCTAAATAACCCTTTGAGCACTAGACCAAATTTCAGACGCTTGTGCAAGATGTATAAACCAAGATCAGACGTCACAGAACCTGCAGTATGAGCATGCTTGTTTCTACACTGTCCGATATTTCTAGTAAGCTGATTAGATTGGCCATGAGGTGATAAATTGGGTCTCTTTACCTGATAGAAAAAAGAAATATATATATAAATATTTACGACCTGGGAAGAAACCGCCATTTGAAAACATTGAGGTAAATAAATAAAGAAAAGAATGCTTGTACGCATTTTCTGCTATCGCCACAACAATTTTTTCACTCCTGTCACTGACAAATCCCCAAAGTCGAGAATTATTTAAGACTTACTCTGCTAGATAAATAATACTTTCAAGTCGATAGCAAAAACCTGAATAATGTTATTTCAAACTTTTTTTTTTTGGGGGGGGGGGGGAATCTCCAGAACGTGTAGTCTGATCTTGAATCCACACTGTCCGATAATGAGATTTTTTTCTCAAAAAACAAAAAGAAAGTTTGAAATAACATTATTCGGATTTTTACAGTCGGCTTGAAAGTTCTATTTAGCAGGATAAAGGCCAAACATATTCCTCGTGTCGAACCCTTTTACAGCAGATACAGATTCTAGACCAGTTCAAAAAAAGATAACAGTTACACGAAAACTCCCAGAAAATGATTTCCCATCTAGAATGGAAACTATTGTGAATAATATAAGGAGCATATACATGTACTGTATTTGTTACAAGCCATGGCTTCTGTTCCTTTCATGTTTTAAAAATTTGTCTTCTGTAAAGATGTTAAACGTCGTATACAAGTATATGCAGTAAATTATTTCCACCAAAAAAATAAGGCAAATATAGAGTAAGGTATATAGATACCATATAAGGCAAAGTAAGCGCTGTTGGATAAAATCCCTAGAAACGGCCGGCATAGCTTGCTTTTTTCAAACGTTACAGATCAATATCAAACCACAACACAGCACATGCGGTCTGTTCTTCGATACTGATATTTGAAAGAAAATTTATATTAATGCTTCCAAACTGGCCTTTTTTCCCCCAATTACACGTCACGATCTGCTGAGCCCGTTGGTCTTTCCCCTTTCCCCCCGCCAAACATTAATAAAATAATGTACTTTTATTCAACGCAAACGCATCTTAAATGTAAAACGATATACAAATGTAGACGAAGAAAAATAAATCGACTTTTTCATCATTCCATAGATTTCTCACCTTTCACAATTGTACATTTTCTTCTATAAACAGGATAGATCAAAATGAGACTGCAGAGTATACCGTCAAATCTTCGATCTTCAATCTACACCGCCCGCTATTTTGAGAGACAGCCTTAACATTTTTTTCAGGCTGAAAAATATCGATTGTGTTTATTTGGCGCTTTCACCTTACCAGACATCACAATTGTTGACTTATCTATAGATTTTGCTGAACACAAATTAATCATGGCCCAAACTTTTCTTTGAAAGTATAAAAAAAAAAACATGGTGGGAAACGGAGAAAATGGTGGTTACAAGCATTTTCTCCTTTTCACACAATATTTTCATAAGTCTTCTTCCTCCGGGTCTTTTGGACACGGGATTGTCTGGTAAAGGGCGGTTAGGGTCCAGTAAGATTGACATGCAACAAAATTCCAGGAAAAAAAGACTTTAAATAAAGTAATGACTTGGAACTAAAATTGATTTTAAAATTGACCACAGGCTTCAATAGTTTTATCGTATGTTCCCATTTATGGAATGAGAAACGAACTATTAACTATAGTTTACCATATATGGAAAACGGGTCATGTTTATTTATATGACTTAAATTTTCGATATAGATATACTGTGCAAAATTGCAAGCTTTACCTGTCTCAACTTTGCTTTGTCCTGTATTGATTAAATTTCAGTGACAGGTGCATGTGAACGTTACAGTCAAAGTTCTGTCAACCGGAAATGTTAAGCTACAACCCCACTTCCAAATAGTAAGATTCCACGGGGGCGAGGGGAGGGTGGAGTAGAGGGGAACCAAACTAAGTCAGTCGGAGAGCTTTCTTTTATCATGAAATAAAGAAGATTTCAGGATGAAGGTGGCTAACTTGCGCGTACATTTTGGAGCCAACAATTTATTGAGCCTCACTTAGAAGAAAAAAAAGGGACTTAACTCTTTACCGAACGACAAAGTTTAGACTTGTCCTAATTGAAAGCATGTGCAGACGTAAAAATTAATGCTGCTCAAAAATTGGAATTTGTTGCTGGAGGGAGGAAAACATTGCAGAAAAAGAAGAAAATGCTGGTTACCGGCATTTTCTCCTTTTTCCAAAATGTCTTCAAAAGCCTTCTCCATCAAGGTCGTTAAAACTCGGGTTTGTGTGGCACAGAGTTAAGATAACTATCCGGTAACGCACGCGACCATGGTTGAATTTTGTGGAGATTGTAGACAATCATTTGTCTGCACATACATCTAAAACTGTCTCAGATACTTTTTTTCACAAATAAGGATAGGGTTTCAGTCCACTTCATGATAATATTTGTGTGTCATTTTATTCGACTATATTTTATTCGACTATAGTCTGAACGTATTGACTGTTGCTGCCAACTGTAAGTGTTCGCTTTATTTCGAGTTCCAGAGGTAATTTTCTAAGTACTGAGCACAGCTACGAGTAGGTCTAATTTTATTTATAGTTTAGCATTAGGCAGCAGACAAGTAGATCAAAGATCAGGGTCCGTATTCATCAACCATTGTTAAGAACGTTCTTAATCTTACTCCCAGGAATTTTCTAAATTTGAAAATAACACAGCTTCTGATTGGCCAACGGTTAAGCCAATCAGAAGTTGTGTTGCTTTCTAAATCTAGTATTAGAGTTGGTATGAAATGAAGAATGGTTGGCGACTACGGACACATACTACACGTTCTGTGCAGTCTGATCTTGATCTACGCCGTCAGCAAAAGCAATCCAGTTTGTCGTGATTGGCAGTAAAGGAGTTAATAAGCAACAAAAATGGATACTTCGCTGCACAAGAGACCTCTTGAGACATTGCATGTTTAAGATTTCTTTTACTAAATTATCTACAAAAGTATTAGGCAATGTTGACTAAGACCAGGCCCCACTTTCTGTGCATTCTGGTCTTGGTTTACACCGCGATCGATTATACGGAGGGATGGATAGAATACGGGTCGTTTTGTTTCTGTACCAGTATAACGTACATTGTTATCTGGTTATTTTTGTGTGCGTGTCGAAATCAAACTTGACAGAACCAAGCTTTACTTTTATTTCATTCAAGTAACAGCGAATGAAAAATATCTATTACCGCAGAGTATTTTCTCTCTTTCTGGGTTTATATGATATTACCCATGCTCTGTCAAAAGGAGGTTTAATGCATCTGCAAAAATATCGACTCGGGTTGTGCAGTCCGCTATTTGCAAATTTTCTGCATGCCTAAGGGCTGTTCTATCTCGAGTGCCATTTGATTGTTAGAAAAAAAAATGGATTTTATGGCTGTATGATTATGTGATACATTGTTTGGAATGATGCACCACGGAGATGCAAGAAACCTCCTTTTGCCAGAGCCGAGCCCCGTAGCTCAGTCGGTAGCGTACAGGACTTGAGAACAGGAGGTCACTGGTTCGATCCCCGGCTTGGCCAATTTCTTTCCGAGGATTGATGATAGTCATTGCGACAGGATTCATTCCTCTCCCACCGCTGACCATTGTTTCGACAATGGCTACGTGAGAAAGCAGCCAGTGGCTTGGAAAGAATATTGGTGGAGTGCTGGTAATAGAAATTCCAGGAAAACATGAATAGGTGCACTGGCCGCCGCGATATAACTGAAATAATCTTGAAAACGGCGTTAAACACCATACAATCAATCAATCCTTTTGGCATAACATGACTCGTTTACAAGTAATTAACCCTTAGACTGCTAAAAGCGACTCAGTGACCTTTTGCGGACACAGTAGATCAAGATCAGACTGCACAGAACGTGCAGTCTGATCTTGAATCTACACTGTCCGATAAGGAGATATGTTGCTCCAAAACATAACTTTGAAATATAGCAACATTAGGGCTTTTACTATCGCGTTGAAAGTTTCATTTCACTTATTTAGCAGGAAAAGGGTTAACTCTTCGACAACTAAATCCAAAGTAATCACTATATAACGAACTCCGATTCATGAGATAAATAAACATTACTGCTTCAGTACTCTTTCATCAAAGGATTTCATCATCATACTGTATGGTATAGATCGAAGATCAGACAGCATGTTTTGTGCTCTATGATCTCTACCTACAGTTACCGCATTATTTTAAAACTGCCTTTCTCCCTTTCCCCCCCCCCCCCTCCCCCCCCCCCCCCCCCCCCCCCCCCCCCGTGGCATGCTCAGGGAAGCCTTTACCAAACGACAAGCATTTAGGACCCCCCCCCTCCCCCGTGGCATGCTCAGGGAAGCCTTTACCAAACGACAAGCATTTAGAAACACCCCCCCCCCCCCCCGTGGCATGCTCAGGGAAGCCTTTACCAAACGACAAGCATTTAGACACCCCCCCCCCCCCCCCCCCCCCCCCCGGTGGCATGCTCAGGGAAGCCTTTACCAAACGACAAGCATTTAGAACTCGCCTATGATGACAACAGATATAGGCGACAAAGTTAACCCTTAGTCTGCTAAGCGCCGCTCAGTGGGCTTTTGCGGCCAGAGTAGATCAAGATCATACTGCACAAAACGTACAGTCTGGTCTCTGAACTACACTGTCCGGTACGGTATTTTCTTTCCGGTGAATCAAGTTTAAAATTGCAATAGTTGGGTTTTTACTATTGAGTGGAAATTTTCGTTTCATTTATTTAGCAGATAAGGGTTAATGTGACTCCAATAATTTAGCTTTTTTTTTTTTTTCTCCTTTTGTGGTAGAAAACATGGTAGGAAAAGGAGAAAATGCTGGTAAGCAGCATTTTCTCCCTTTTTTGCAACGTTTTAAAAAACCTTCTTCCTCAGCGTCGTTAAAATTTAGATTTTTTTTCTCCTTTTGTGGTAGAAAACATGGTAGGAAAAGGAGAAAATGCTGGTAAGTAGCATTTTCTCCATTTTCTGCAACGTTTACAAAAACCTTCCTCAGCGTCGTTAAATTACATGTATGATAAAGCCTTTATTATGGAAAGTAATCATTTAAGACAGTAGATGTGACTTTATACTGACCAGTATATGTCGTAAAAAGCAGTCGTGAGAAAGATCATGAAAAAATAAGGCTATTTCTTTTCTGTCCAACTTCAAAGATATACAAGATTTTCTAGTATAAAGGAGTACGATACGCGCAGATGAATGCGGAGAGAGAGAGGGCGGGGATAGAAATCTGTGAATAAGAATTATATCTTAACTCTTTACCCAAACGCCAAAATTTAAAACTGGTCCAGATTGAAGGATTTTGCAGACGACAAATTAAATGTGTCTAAAATGATTAGAATTGTCTTCTAAAGAGTAGCAAGATTGTGGAAAAAAGAGAAGAAGCTGGTTACCAGAATGTTCTCCTTTTCCCACAATGCTTTCAAAGACTTTCTTTGTCGAGGTCGTTAAAATCGGGATCGTGTGGTATAAAGGGTTAAACAGAGTTTTCTCCCTCAGTCTCAACGTTTTAATTAGTTTATTTGCGAAAGTCATTTTAACTGTTCAAATATGAATATTCATATGACTCACCAAGAACGGTAACCCGGTCAAACTATCATAGCCAATTTTAGATCGGTTTGTAATTTGTTTATATTACCGTATATGGAACAATTTTCCTGGAAGAAATGTTCGTCTGTCTCTATAAATACAATGGTGTGGAGGGCGGTAAATTCAGAACATTAGGGTTAAACTTACGTTGTGTGAAAAAAAGGAGAAGATTATTGAACTGCTTAATCGGTGAGTTGTCATTTATATAACGCTATATGCATACTTTAACCCTTAGAGCGCAGAATAAACCTATCGCACATTTTCATCCCAGAAATACAACCCAAGTAGTTGCAAGTTTATGGTTGCTTTCGTCTACAGTGTTTCAGCAAAGCGGACATTACAGATAAAAGATCAGGCTGCACGTTTTGTGCACCCTGATCTTGATCTACACTGGCCGCTAAGGCAACTATAGCTGTGGAAGGCACTTTAAGGGTTAAGTTTAGACATATTTTGTTTGTTAACGCTTTGTCTGCCAGCTCTAGAAATTCCACTTTTTCCAAGTTCTAAAAGTAGATTTTCACAGCTTTTGAAGACCACTGTTGTCATTATACAAGCATCATGTAGCGGGACGGTGTAGATCCAAGATCAGACTACACTTTCGGTGATCTGATCCATGATCTTGATCTGAGTTATTTGCAATTTGTCGTCAATGGTAATGGAAGAGTTAACCATATATTTTCTCAGTCAGGTTTTGATTACCAATAAATGAGCTATGCTCTATGAAAAGGGGAGTTAATACATCTGCGAAAAGTATCGACTCAGTTCAGTCTGCGCATTCCGCACAGGCTTACTTGGGCCGAAACTTTTTTTGCTTTTGGTCAATTTTCTGCCGGATCAAAGCACCAGTGTACCTCATGATTCAGTGGGCTCGTGGAACATACGAAAAACAAAAATTCAGATTTTAACTACCTTCAGGAAGAACGCCTTTGAAAACGTTGTGAGAACAGGAAAAAATGCTGATGACCAGCATTTCCTCCATTTCCTTCAATAAAGTTCTTTTTCAGAGACATTTTCCACTTTTTAAGCCACTTTTGTTTTCTGCAAATGCTTTGGATTTAGACCAGTGCAAAAATTTGTTGTATGGTAAAAGAGCTAACTATGAACAGTTAAGTGAGTAACTGTTACTTTTTCGTTTTCGCTTTCTAGACGAGTTTCTGTACTTTTTAAGGAATCGTTGTGCAAAAAAGAGAAAATGCTGCCAGCCAGCAGTTTCTCCCGTATCCTATAATGTTTTCAAAAGCTTACTTCTTCACAGTCAAGTCAATGAATCGTTTGGTACAGAATGAAGACAAAGCTTCATCAGGATCCGTATTCACAAACCATTCTTATGAACATTCTTAGTTTTTTGCTATTTTTTTTTAAAGTAACACACCTTCTGATTGGCTAAACCAAATGGTTTGGCCAATCAGAAGTCGTGTTACTTTCAAAATCCATAATTAGACCAAGAATTTTCTTGAGAATGGTTGGTGAATAGGGACTCAGATGCATGCGCTAAGTTGATAGTATCTCACGTATGCCATGGAAAGTACTCTGTTCTGAGAATTATTCTACAGTCTCAAAATGAGTGTATAAACTATTGCCTTTATGCATCTGGAACAGCTGTGCGAAATGTTTTGCCCATTTATTGAGTAGAAGAATTGTAATATATGTATTTTTCTCCGAAAATATCCATTGAAAACATTGTTTCATGTATTGAATGGTCATTGATGAAATTAATTCCATTTTACTTCACTATCTATGCCTCCTCGCTGCAGAATATTGTTATTAATTCTAGGTATAGACCTACATTTACTTCTAGACCTATTAATATGATAATGTCAAACTTTACTGTTATATACTTTTTTTTTCCACAGAACTCGACCATGAGCTTATTAAATACGCAAGATGAAGAAATTGCCGCCATTGTCATTGACAACGGTTCTGGGATGTGCAAGGCTGGCTTTGCTGGCGACGATGCACCTAGAGCAGTGTTTCCCGCCATTACAGGACGTCCTATATACACTGCAATAATGCCTGGCATGGGCCATAAAGACTCCTACGTTGGTGACGAGGCTCAGAATAAGCGAGGTATTTTGTCTTTGAGATATCCAGTAGAACACGGTATCGTAACAAACTGGGATGATATGGAAAAGATATGGCATCACACATTTTACAACGAGCTTCGTGTCGCACCAGAAGAACACCCTTTACTTCTGACTGAGGCGCCACTGAACCCAAAGTCAAACAGAGAAAAGATGACCCAAATCATGTTTGAAACCTTTAATACTCCGGCATTCTACGTACAAATTCAGGCCGTATTGTCGCTTTACGCATCAGGAAGAACCACAGGTATCGTGTTTGACTCCGGTGACGGCGTATCCCACGTTGTCCCGATTTATGAAGGATACGCTTTACCTCACGCTGTTGAACGCCTCGACCTTGCTGGAAGAGATTTAACAAAGAATCTGCAGAGAATACTGCATGAACGAGGCTATAATTTCACTAGCTCGTCTGAACAGGAAATTGTCCGTGATATGAAAGAGAAATTATGCTACGTTGCTCTTGACTTCGAGAAGGAGATGGAGACTGCTTCTAAATCATCAGTCATAGAGAAGAGCTACGAACTTCCAGACGGCCAACTTATAACAATCGGTAACGAACGATTCAGAGCACCGGAAGCACTATTTCAACCATCTTTCCTCGGGATGGAAAGCGTTGGAGCTCATGAGTTAGTATACAACTCTGTCATGAAATCCGATATTGACATTAGAAAAGATTTGTTCAGCAATGTTGTCGTTTCCGGTGGATCGACAATGTTTCCTGGAATCGCTGATAGAATGCAAAAAGAACTGAGTGAGATGGCGCCAAGCACGATGAAAATAAAAGTGATTGCTCCCCCTGAACGGAAGTACTCTGTGTGGATTGGCGGATCTATACTGGCCTCACTCTCAACGTTCCAAAACATGTGGATTACTAAACAAGAATATGACGAAAGCGGTCCTAGTATTGTGCACAGAAAATGCTTCTAAGACAATGCAACAAGGGACATTTTATGTATATGTACAACTGAATCAGTTCAAGGGTTATTACTACTGATCAGAGAATAATCGGAAACTGATAATCCGGTATCACGGATGTGGCCAAATGGCAATTCTTCTTCTTGTTGTTAATTTCATCTACACGTAGTTGTGATTGGTCGCTATTAAAGTAGTCTAATCTCATATACCAGCGAAGAGTTTTGTGTCTCTTCCATAGAGTGCAAATCTTTATTGTCATCTGCTGAAACAATGTCTTATCTTGGAGCTGCAGGCTTACCCGGTCCGCTAAAGGAGCTTTGAAGCAGAGATAAGCTCTTCCTTTTTTTCTTTTTTTTTTTAAGTGAAAATGTCTGTTTCGTCTATTTAGCGGTATTTAAACTAAGCATTTTAGTTTTTAAGCAAATATTAACACGTATCACCTCTTAATCAAAAGAATTCAGCATACGAATTTGAAAACGCTCTTTTAAAATCTGATCAACATGAATGAAATAATGTACGTTACATGCAAAGATAATAAATCATTTTGGCAAAGGAGGAATTACCCGTTATCTTTTATTACTTCTTGTCACAATATTTTCAAATTTTGACTTCTGTGAGACGAAAAAATCTTGAGTTGACTAGTGTGTGTGTATATATATATAAGTATTTATGTGAATTTTGTTGTTTAAAAACATTACTTTTATTCGTGCAATTTTAATTTGTTAAAAACAAATTTTGATTACCAGAACACAGGTTGTCTCACTTGAGGTCGGTAACTGAGGTGCATCCATTTGTTTACAATGTTCATCGTGATAAATGAAGTTAAATACCGACACGATCCCGTATTTAACTTTCCTGGAGAAGAAGAAGAAGATGGCCTTGAAAACATTGTGAGAACAGTAGAAAATGCCGGTAACCAGCATTCTCTCATTTTCCTACAATCTTTCCCCAAAGACAGCCTCTATCACATCTTAATTTGTCGTCTACAAATACTTATAAATTGGACAAGTCTATAAGATTTTGCCATGTGGTAAAGAGTTAACATATTCTAACCTGTGTTACCTATGAATGGTTTGTCTGGACAGTTACTTACAAATTAGTATGAGAAATAAAGTCATAGATAATTAATATTCTGATATGCTCACGATTCTAATATGCCTAGGAGGAAACTATGTAGACACATTACATGTACAATGTGTGATAATTGAAGTCTTTCTCGAAGATATATCAACTCTATATTGTCACAAGTTTGTTTCTAAAGGTGTAAGAAAAGGGGGCTTCAAAAAGATTTCGACCCATGTCAGCCTGCGCAGTCCGCACAGGCTGACTTAGTCAAAACTGTTTGCTATTTGTAAATCTTCTGCATATCAAAGGACCATTCAACCTCCAGATCCAGTAGGTTATTAGACTAATTGGGTTTTATATATCCATAATTATGTGATGACTTGCTTAGTATAATGAATCACAGAGATGCATCAAACCCCTTTTTGCTAGAGCATGACTCATGTATATATATGCACTTGAGTTTGTCTGGTGTCGGTGGGTGGAAATGTTTTCAAAGATTCAGATAAATGAGTTACTAATCTTTCGATTGCTAAATACGGGAAAAGGACAAGAATATCATTTGCTCGGTAAAAATGACGCCACATAGTGTTTTTATTTTGCCAGATCACCTCAAAATATCTAACAGTGTAGATTCAAGATCAGACTGGTCATTTTGTACAGCCTCATGACGACCCACATTACTTGCATAAGCCATAAGTCGAAAAGGGGTGTGAACAGAAAACGGTCATTATTTAAAAGAGGTTGTAAACCTTGATACATAAAACGTCTTGTAGCACTAGTTTTACAAGATTAGTCCATCGTTTTCCTGTGTCACGCATGCAGATTGCTTGTTTCTGAGATATGTGTGTATGTGAAATAAAAACAATTACAAACAAAGTCTTGTTTGCCGCTAATGATCTTATTAGAATTACATGTATGTTTCTCAATGTCTGTCCGAGAATGCAAAATAAATAAATAAATAAATAAATAAATAAAAACATCTAGATACAGTATTTCGAACCTCTCTGTCTATCTGTCTGTTTCTCTCACCCGCTGTGGTCACCATGTTGAAGGCGTGGGATTTGTAGACATACCGTTCTGGAATCGATCCTCTAGGTTATAGGCATACGAGTAGGTTCACTCGTGTCATATGACAAGGTCTATTTCCCATTCCTTATTCAGGTATAGTACCCAGGAAACATGGTAAAGTTTACTACTGTCGTCGAGGTATGATTGAAATACTGCTTGAAAACTGTCAGATTCACACACAAAAAAAAACTTCTTGGAAAAAGAGAACATGCTGCCAACGGTTACCAAAAGCCTTGGTCGCCAAAGTCATTAAAATCGGAATTGTGTGACAGAAGGGTAACCCTCACCACACTATCGCAAGATTTAACGACCTTGCCGATGAGCCTCATTTAATTTGTTGTCTGCAAGCAGAGATCGTATAGCAAGTGCTTTCAAATTTTATCGTCTGGTAAAGGGTTAACCCTTTATCACACAATCTAGACTTTTAACGATCCAAAAGAGAAAGCTTTTGAAAACATTGCGGGAAAAGGAGAACATGCTGGTAACCATGTAGCATTTTCTACGTTTCCCACAATGTTTTCTATCATCATTTTAGCAACATTTGCTATCTCTTCTGCAAATGCTTTGAATTTGGTCCAGTCCAAAAATTTGTCGTTTGGTAAAGAGTTGAAGCACATCATAGCTGTCTGACCCAAAGTCACAAACTATAATAATGAGATACACGTCTCTCAAAAAAAAAAAAACCCAGATCTTGTATTTTGCAGTGGCGCAATTTCATCATTCCGAAAAGTTTCCAACATTTCAGAAGATGAATTGTTATCGATATTGGCTAAGAAACTTTATAGTGGCTTTCTGTTTTGATTGATTGATTGTATGGTGTTTAATGCCGTTTTCAACATTATTTCAGTTATATCACAGCAGTCAGTGCACCTATCCATGCTTTCCTGAAGCTTCTTTTACCAGTACAATATTCTTTCCAAGCCACTGGCTGCTTTCCCACATAACCATCGTCGAAACAATGGTCAGCGGTGAGAGAGGAATGAATCCTGTCGCGATGACTATCATCAGTCCTCGGAAAGGAATTGGCCAAGCCGGGGATCGAACCAACGACCTCCTGTTCTCAAGTCCTGTACGCTACCGACTGAGCTACAGGGGCTTGGCTAGTGGCTTTCTGTACAGTTTCGACCAAGATTTTTCCTAGGCATTCTTTTTCTATTGCTCAATAAATTTTAGCTCTTTACTCAGCGACATAATTTTAGACATATCCAGATTGAAAGTATTTGCAGAATACAAACTAGAGCTGTAACTCTTTACAACACAATCCCGACCCTGAGAAAGAAGCCTTTTAAAAACATTGTAGGAAAAGGTGAAAATACTGGTAAACAGCATTTTCTCCTTTTCCCACAATGTTACCTATCCTATCAAAGACAAATTCCATCATTTGAGCCATATTTAGATTGTCGTCTGCCAATGTTTTGAATTCGGACGAGTCTTCATTTTTCAGTGTTTTGTGGAAAAGAGTTAAAGGTTGCCCCAAAATTGAATTTTGCAGTTTGAAAGCGTAGAAAACGTTTGACAAAAAGGGAGAAAATGTTGGTTAGCATTTCCCCTTTTTTTTTGCAATGATTTCCAAAGTCAAGGTCGTTAAAACTCAGGGCTGTATGGTAACGGGTTAAACTTAAATGCTTATTCCTAAAGTTTATTTTAACGAACCTAAGTGCTGTCGTCGCCTTTGATAATGATTATAAACATCTTTTAAGACTTCTTCTAGATCTATGTTCTACTTTTACTTTTCGAAGCATAGTTTTCTTTAAACATGATTCATGAATGACTTTTGCTTGATGTGTTTGGTCTGAGCAAAGGAGAATATAAGTTTTGTCTGATCTCAAAGAAAATTGACCCATGTACGAATGAGAATAAATTATTGTATTATGTACTGTGACGTAGTTTTCACGTTGCACCGAACTCTTACAGAATAAACAAACACGTCAAAAGAAGAAAATGAAGTTCTTCATCCTCGTGATGTGCGTTGTCTTCACAAAATATTGCTGTGTAGGAGTTGACATTGGTAATTTTCAATAAATTGTTAATATATTTAATTATCAATTAACGACACAGGATATTTTTGGCAACTTTAAAGTTTAGTAACATCCAGATATTTGTTTATTCGGATATAGAACTTTTATTAGAAACCGTAGTGGATGTTTTGTCGCACCCAATTCTTATTTTCGTGAATGTTTGACGAAATAGGTTATATGTTGCTTAAAATGAGCATTGACAGAACTTTAAGCCTTTAAGGTGTGACCAGATTTGTTAGGTGACTGGACATTTCGACCAATAACAATTTCGGCCCACAACAATTTCAGCCCATAAAATTTCGGCCTATGGTTGGGGCATCATAAATTTTACACGACCTGACGAATCTTTTTACTAACTGTTTAGTGCATAAAATTGCACTTTTGAATATTGTATGTTTTTCATCAATCAACATTTTGGATATTTGTTTTAGGTCCTGGTAGAGTGTTTACACATGCTAAAAGAGTGTGTGCAATATGAACAGGGATCATTGTGTATATAAGATCCCGGATATGACCAAAGGAAAACCATTATAATCATATGCCAGACGTTAACTTAAGTCTTGGTTTGTATCGAAGATCAGACTGTAAATATCGTGTATAATTCAGTCTAAACCTACGCTTTCCACAAAGGATATGAAGTTGCTATCGACATTGGAAGATTTGAGAACAAATTTTCCACTCTCATGAATTTCAGTCGAATTTTGAATTATCTAAGTGTAGCATCAGGTAGTGGAAGTTATAAGTCGAAGATTAGATTTCATTTTTAAAGTACAAATCTGATCTTGATCTATGCTCTCCATGACGGATACATAGGTCTCCGTCAATATTGAAAGGGTCAGGCTAAATGCATTGTGTATTGATCTCTTCCTGGCCATATTAAAATGTATTGTAAAAGTAACCTTGTGATGGAAAACATGTTAAATATACTTTTTGATGTCAAGAAATAAGTTCTGGCTCTTTTTCTTGTCGAATCATATGGCTACACTAGATCTATAATATCAAGTTTGTTTCTTTGATGTTATGAAAATACAAGAAAGGACATACACTCAAAGATTTAAACTTAGTACTATATCCATGTGCAACCTTACGAATTTAGGTTAGACTGTAGGGAAGAAATATTTGTTCTATCTCAAAATATTACTGAAGTAACAAAACAACAAAACTTTTGATGATAAAAACCTGTTATTATATGGTAATCCACAGAAATTCTAGCCAGTAAAAAAATTATCAGTCTTCTCTGTATGTCATAATCAGTATAGCCTACCTATACACACATAATATATCCACTTATAACACCTTTAAAGATCTTCTTGTCCCAAAGCATAGGACCTTTTATTTTGATAATTTAAAATTTTATTGCAAAATTATCAATTTCCCCAATTGAAGGCCCTTGTTTTAAAAGCATTTTTTGTGATGGGATCAGATTTGACAGAGAATTAAAGATGCTGAAAATCGAATATCAAGATCAGTTTATCAATATTAACCCTTAAAGTGACTTTCACCACTATAGTTGACTTTGCGGCTAGTGTAGATCAAGATCAGACTGTACAGAATGTGCAGTCTGATATTTGATCTACACTGTCCGCTTTGCTGACACACTACAGAAAAAATGGCAACCACAAAATTGTAATTATCTGGGTCATATTCTAGACTGAAAATGTCCATTGAGTTTATTTGGCACTTTAAGGGTTAGAGCAGGTATACATCCAATGTTTTATTACAGGATTTGTATTCTAGTAGTTTAGAACATGGCTTTTATCATGAAATAAAGTGACAATTTGATATCAAGAAATAGTCAACACTTCTCAATGTTTGAGCCACATTTTATTTGTCGCCTGCTAATACTTTGAATTTTGACAAGGCTAAAATTTTGTTATCTTGTAAAGAGATGAATAGATGGAGGAAATATAATGTTTTCTGTTTTTATTTATAAATACAAAGAAATTTCAGAGATGATACTCAGCATTGAAACATGAACTAGTTATTTAGTATGCCAATGGATTTAAAGAACCCCCCTTTTTTTTTTTTTAAATCATTTAGCATTAAATATGATGTCTCTCTGATCTGAGATTCTTGGTTGTGCTGCAACAAAAATATCCCCAAATCCCTTTTCTGTCTCCCCCACTCCCTTCCCCCTTAAAATTGAGATCTGTTTGACCTTCCTTACTAAGGAAAGTTGAATTGAAGGTTTAACTTATAAAAATTACAAAGACATAAATGTGAGCGGACAATTTTATGAATTAAAAGTTATTCATGAAGTTTATGATACGGAAACTCACTGGCATTGACTAGCCTTTTCATTGCGTAAACACTGCGATAAGAAGTTAAACAAGGATTTTAGCTCACCTGAGCAGAAAGTGCTCAAGGTGAGCTCTTGTGACTGCTGTGTCTTTCATGCATCGTCTGTCATGCATTGTCAACTTTAACCTTGTGTATGCTCTAGGAGATAGGTTTTCAGCCTGATATTCATGAAACTTGGTCAGAATATTTGTCTTGATGATACCTTGAATAAGTTTGAAAATAGAATTGGTCACATCAAGTCAAAAACTAGGTCACTAGGTCTGTTTTTTGAAAAGTCTGGTGTCCGCTCTGGAAGCCACATATTCAGTTCGATAATTATGAATAAATAGTCAAGATGTTTGTCTAAATGATATCTCAGATTTGATGATATCTTGGACATGTCTGAAAATGAGTCACATTGGTTCAAAAACTAGGTTACCAGGTCAGATCTTGAAAAAACCTTTTGTACACTCTAGAGGCCACAGTTTTAGTCCTACACTTATGAATGTTAGTCTGGGAGTTTCTCTTGTTGAGAACTTGGACCAGTTTGAAAATTGGTCATGTTGGATCAAGAACTAGGTCACCAGGTCAGAACTTCGAAAAATCTTCTGTACAGTTTAGAGGCAACATTTTTAGTCCAATACTCATGAAAACTGGTCAGAATGTTTGTCCTGATAATACCTCAGAAGTGTTTGAAAATTTGTCATGTTAGGTCAAAAACTAGGTCTGACACCAGGTCAAATCTGTGAAAATCCTTGTGTACCTTCTAGAGGCCACAGTTCAGTCCAATACTCATGAAAGTTGGTCAGAATGTTTGTTTTGATGATATCTCATATGAGTTTAAAAGTGGGTCACATCAGGTCATAAACTAGGTCACCAGATCACATATTTGATAAGCCTCGTATGCATTCTAGGTGCCACATTTTGTGTCCTATACTTATGAAAGTCTGTCAGAATTTTTGTCTCGATGATACCTCAGAAAAGTCGAAAATGTGACATAATGGGTCAGACACTAGGTAACCAGGTCAGATCTTTGAAAAGCCTTGTGTACAATCCAGAGGCCAAATTTTCAGTCCAATATTCCAGAAAATTGGTCAGAATGTTTGTCTTGATGATATCTCAAGACGAGTAAGAAAATGCTTGATGAAACAGTAGGTCACCATATCGTATCTTTGAAAAACCTTATTTACACGCTAGAGGCCATATTTTCAGTCTAATACACGTGAAAATTAGTCAGACTGTCTGTCTTAATAAAGTCCTAAGTCTTTACCGAACGACAAATTTTAGACATGTCCTATTGTAAGCATTTGCAGACAATAGGATAAGTATGACTGTAAATTTAAATATATTTTTGGTAGGCTAGAAAACATCATGGGAAAGAGAGAAATGCTGGTTACTAGCATTTTCTCCTTTTCCCACAATACTTTCAAAAGGCTTCTTTCTCAGGGTTGTTGAAACTAAGTTTTGTGTGATAAAGGGTTAAACAAGTTTAAAAATGGGTCACATTTGGTCAAAAACTAGGTCAACAGGTCAAATTTTGAAAAACCTTGTGTATACTCTAGAGGCCTCATTTTTTGTCCAGTACTCATGAAAGTTGGTCATAGTGTTTGTCTTGATAATATCTCAGACAAGTTAGAAAACGGGTTGTGTCAGGTAAAAATCTAGGTCACTAGGTCAAACATTTGAAAAACCTGTGTACACACTAGAGGTCACACTTTCAGTCCAGTAGCAATGAAAGTTGGTTGGAATTTTGTTTTGATAACATCTCAAACAAGTTTGAAAAGAGATCATGTCAGGTCAAAAGGTAAGTCATCAGGTCATATCAGAGAAAAACATGGACAATACTTCATATTATATTCTCAGACATACATAGGCTCAGGCAAGTGATTCAGGGCCACCATAATGCTCTTGTTTTTTGTAGTAATATATGTACATTGTCTTTGAATATTCTCTTAGTGATGAAACTGAAGATTAAATTAATATGATACCAGAATTAATTTTCAATTCAGAACTTGTTTTCAAAGAGAATTCTGTCATACTTCACAGATGCAACAGATGATGATAAAAAGAAACAGGATTTGTCTGAGGAAGCAGTGGATGCTGCTAAGTCATTCAAAAAAATATTAATGCCAGGCCCAAGAATTTTTTATGAAACCTCAACTCAAACAGCTAGTAGCACAGGGTTAATACTAGAAGCTAAAAAGGAGAATCTGGACAGAGTCTCAGATAGTCCAACAGGTCCAGAAATTATTGACGAAAGTCCAACTCAAACAACTAGCATTGCAGGAATAACAGAAGAGAATAAGAAAGTAGAAGATGGTTTACCAGATTCTCCTTCCAGTATGGACAGAACTGAACAAGATGAAAGTGTTGGCCAGAATATGCCAGTAGCTACAAATACAGGTAGCATTCCAGATGAAATGAAAAATACAAGTCTTAATAAAGGAGACAAGAATACAGAAATTGCAAACTCAGCAGTGATATTAGATGATAGATTACAATCAACCACTGAAGATGAGACACAGGAAAAGCCTATGATACCAGTAGATGCAGGAAAAAAACAAAACAATGGAACTACTAAACCTCTTTTGACAGACACACAGAAAAATATACCAGTAGCGAACTTGGCTGAAACACCTGAGAAAAAAACAGAAGTGGAAAACAAAGATGTTGAAAAAGATGAAGACAACAATGATGAAGAACTTGTAGAATTAGTGCCAAGTACCGACACAACCAGTGAAATCAACGACGGTCGCAGTAATATGATTCAAACAAATGAAGAAGGTGGAGTAGTTGATGGAAGTGTAATAATTAATAATAATCACGATGAAAAGAATGATGAAAAGGAAAATAAAATTGTTCCACAGATTTCAGGGGAAGTTTTAGGAAATAGTACGGCAGAAAGTAAAGTCAGTGATGATGGTACTCAGTCTGAAACTGTTGGTTCCCCAGGCACCAAGGAGGACAAGAAAGATATTATGAACAATGATGGTAATCAGTCTCAGAAAGATGAAGCAATTGTTATCTCTGGGATTGAGGACAATAATAAGCTGGAATTACCTGGTACAGAAGGAAAACAAAACAAAATAGATGAAAATATTAATGGAAAATATAAAGATTTGAATACTGGAAACAGTGTAGGTGAAACAGAAACTTCAAAATATACCGAACCAATTGTAGAGAATGGGGTTGAAGATGAGAAGAAAACTGGAAGCAAGGATGCCTTGTTAGATAAATCTGAGGGAGAAACAACCTTAGAAACCCCTGATGATAACGGTGAGCTTGAAAATGAAAATACTGATAACAAAGGTTCTGTTAGTAGTGTTGGTGCAACAACAGTAAAAATCTCAGATGAAGAAGAGAAAAATGAGGCAAATGATCAAATGGACATTGCGAATCAAGATTCAGAGTACAGCACAACTACAGGTACAAATACAGAATTTTCCAATGGTGGAATGGACATTCAGGATGAAAACCTATCAACAAGCCCAGCCGAAGCTATCACAGAAAGCCCTTTTGATGACAAATATGATTTTGATGATGATGATGATGATGATTTTGATGATGATGGTGGTGATGATGATGATGATGAAGATGCCTGGTGGGAGGATATTGAGGAGTCTAATGATGATGATGATGAAAATGATAACTCTAAAAATGTTATATCAGGTGATTATTATGATGATCAAGATGAAGAGATAGAGGATCTTGATGATATTGCAGAAGAGGATGAAGATTATGGCTATGATGATGATGATTATGACTATGATGATGATGAGGAGTGGGAGGAGGATGGCAACAATGATGGTGGTGATGATGAGAATGATATCAGGTATGGCTATGACTATTTCTAACTATTTTTCTGTGAAATGTTAGCAAAGTCAAGGGGCTTACATGAAATTTTAGCCCGGCTCTTTTCAAAGACAACATTCAGGCAGTGTCATAGCCTGTTGTTTGTGTCGTCGTCATGGTGTTTGAAGATTTTTTATAAACTCGGGCTAGTTGTATCAAAACGGAAATCCACACCAGAAGAGGAGGTAACTCCTAAGACTTTTCTCCACATTTTGTTTACCTTATCATGTAAAAGGGACATTTTTACTGTTACCAAACATCTTTACCAAACTATCCAATGTTAAAAATGACCTCAAGGTAGAAAGCTTTTAAAATCTCTGTGGAAAGAAGAGATAATACTGGTTACCACTTTTTCTGCACTGCTTTTAACCCTTCTAAAGATAGCCAAGGCCAAGTTGTGCGTTCGGTAGCCTAAAGGACTTGAGAACTTGGGTTTGCTGGTTTGAATCCCCAGCTAAACCAATTTCTTTCCAAGGATTGATGACAGACATTGAAATAGGATTTAACCCTTTCTCGTTGCTGATCATTGTTTTGACCATGGTTATGTGGGAAAGCAGCCAGTGGCTTGGGAAGAAATTTGTGCATACCACTGGTAAAAGAAACTTCAGGAAAGCATAAATAGGTGCACTAGCTGCTGCAATATAACTAAAATAATGCTGAAAATAGCATTAAACACCATACAATCAATCAAACAACTTTCCAAAGATAAATCATGTTATTTGAGCCAAATCTGTCATCTGCAATTGGTCAGTTTAACAAGTTTTAAGATTTTGTCATCTGGTATGGTGTATAACCCTTTACCACACAGTCCCAAGTTTTAAGGACCCTGAGGTAGAGGCCTTTTGAAAACATTGTGGGAAATGTAGAAAATGCTGGTAACCAGCATTTTCTGCTTTATCCACATTTTTTTTTCAACCCTGACAAAGAGCTTCAGTTCAGTTGAAGCACTTTCAGACTTGCTGTCTGCAAGTTGTTTTGAAGAGTCTAAAATTTGTTGTTTGGCAAAGGGCTAATTATTTCTCCCATGTGCCTGTTGTTCTGGTTTTTGTTAATGGAATTCAATAAGTAGTCTGTATGGGATCAAGACAGTAGCAGTCACAGGCAAATAAATTCATTTTTATTCCCTCTCCTACACAGCAGAATTTTGGACTCATCAGATTTGAAAGCGTTTGCCTACAGCAAACTTAACTCTTTACCACACAATCTCGAGTTTTAACGACCCTTCCAAAGAAGGCTTTTGAAAACATAGTGGGAAAAAGGGAAAATGCTGGTAACCAGCATTTTCTCCTTTTCTCACTATGTTTTCTACTCCATCAAGAACAAATTTCATCATTTGAACTACATTTAAAGTGCAATCTGCAAATGCTTTGAATTTGAAATCCAAAATTTTGTTGTGTGGTAAAGAGTTAATATGGCTTAACTCTTTACCAAATGACAAAAATGTGGACTCAACCAAATTCAAAGTATTTGAAGATGACAATTTAAATGTGGCTCAAATGATGAAATTTGTCTTTGATATGGCAGAAAACATTGCAGGTTCCCAGCATTTTCTCCTTTTCTCACAATGTTTTCAAAAGGCTTCTTTATCAGGGTCGTTAGAACTCGGGATTGAGTGGAAAAGATTTAGAACTTTGTACTTGTCTTTAATAGGGTAGAACACATGGGAAAAGGAGAAAATACTAGTTATGAGCATTTTCTCTTTTTCCCACAATGCTTTAAAAAGCTGTCTCCCTTAAGCTGATTAAAGCATTGGATTATTTCCTAAAGTGTTAGTACCTTTCCAAACAGCAAATTAAGATGGCTAAAATGAAAAACATTAAGTACATACTTAACTTTTTTACATGGAAAAAGTTTTAGACCTATATATGTTAACAGCATTTTGTAGACAACAAATTAACCCTTTACCACACAATCCTGACTTTTAACGATCCTGAGAAATAAAGCTCTTGAAAACATTGTGAGAAAAGAAGGAAATGCTGGTAACTAGCATTTTCTTCTTTCCCCACAATTTTTTCTATCCAATCAGACAGAAATCATCCTTTGAAATACATTTAAGTTGTCATCTGCAAATGCTTTCGATTTGGTCAAGTCCAAATTTTTTTCATTTGGTAAAGCGTTAAAGTTGCCTCTGTTGATTGAATTTGTCTTTGACAGGATAGGACACATTTTGGGAAACAGACAAAATGCTTTTTGCCAGCAACTTTTGGTTAGACTCATTGCTTTTTCTATATATTTGTGTATTAGACTCAAGATCTAATTTATTGTGATTGTCTTCAATTTAAAAGGATCTGTCAATTTGTCTGCTGCAGATTTTGTGTAAGGAGAAAATGAGATAAGATATTAACAAGATATTGTTAATACGGTCATTAGAGTGAATCCTATTGTTAACTTTACCACACAACAAAATTTTATACTACAATATCCCAAAGTGAAAGCTTTAGTAGATGACAATTTGAGTCAAGTCGATTTGGGCTCACATGGTGAAATTTATCTTTGAAAATGTAGAAAACATTGGAAAAAAAGTTGAAAATGCTGGTCCTCAACATTTTCTCCTTTTCCCTCAAAATTTTCAAAAACGATCTTCCTCAGGATTGTTAAAACAAGGGTTTGTTTGGTAAAGGTCTGATATATGAGCCATGCTCTGTGAAAAGGGGGTTTAATGCATTTGCAAAAGATTTTGACCCAGGTCAGCCTGTGCAGTCGGCACAGGCTGACCTGGGCTGAAACTTCTCGCTATTGGTCAATTTCTGCAAGTCCAAGGACCAGTCCACCTCATGATTCAATCTGTTGTTAGACAAAAATGGATTTACGGATCTATGATCATGTTATGACTTGCTTGGTATCATGCATCATGGAGATGCATCAAGCCCCCTTTTACCAGAGCATGGCTCATATATAATTGTTAAATTATATGTATTTCAGAATTGATGAGGTGCCACCTAAAGATGCTTTGATACCTGGTAAGTTGCTTTCATCCTGTTAGTAAACTGGCTAAGTCTTTCTCAACAAAATAAGAAAGCTAGAAATATAAGATTGGAAAAATTTGAAAGAAAAGAAAAGGAACAGTATGTGATGGCAATTAAAACTTAATGATAGAAGTGGCAGTTGCCCAGAATGCTTTGTTTGGTAATATGTTTTGAATTTTTGCACAGATCAGTTGTAAAGATTTTCTACCCCTAGTGTATAAGAAAAAATAGAAAAGTAATAATTATAGAGGAAAAAGAAGTTTGATGTAAACTTTGTTTTACAACTGTAAATGGTTAAGTGCCAGTAATGTATGTCAGACTTTTTGGGCCTCTTGTTTTTCAAAACTTTCAATTTAGGAACGGCAGAATTAATTGTGTCTGAAAAGGGGAATGGTTAAACCCTGTACCACATAATCCAGAGTTTTAATAACGCAGAGGAAAATGCATACTGAAAATGTCATTGGAAAAGGAGAAAATGCTGTTAACCAGCATTTTCTCCTTTTTCCACAATGTTTTCTGTCCTTTCAAAGACAAATCCCACCTTTTGAGCTACAAGTTACATGTATATGTAATCTGCAAGTGCTTTCCATTTGGACTGGTCTAAAATTCTTTTGTTTTGATGAAGGATTAACCATTTTTAAAAAGATCTCATCAGAGCTCCCGATACAGGGAGTGATTTTGATTTCAAAACTGAAAATATTAATTATTCTCCATTAAACCCTATGTTATGGGTACTCATTAGAATTGTCTCCTCGAGACGATTCTAATGAGTACCACAACATAGGGTTTGGAAGAGAAATAATGGATTTAGAATATCATAATTCCCTCTTATCTGGAGCTCTGTCTCATGTTTCTTATAACCCTGAAGAAGAAACCTTTCGAAAACATGGGAAAATGTTGGTAAAAAGCATATTATGCTTGTCTATCCTTTCTAAAAGATATCCCAGCATTTAAGCTACAAGTAATTTGTCGTCTGCAACTGCATTCAATTTGGATTAGTCTAAAATTCTGTCCTTTGGTAAACAGTTTACAGTTTACAAAAGAACCCATGCTTCTGATAACTCTTCCAATAAAGAAGACAGGTTTTGCAAAAATTGTTGAAATATGAGAAAATGCTGGTAAACAACATACTAGTATTTTGCTTGTCTGAAAATGTTTTCTAGCTCTGCATAGACAAATTTGGTTGTTTGAGCCATACAATTTTATTCGTACATTCTTTCAAGATAGACAAGTCTATAATTTTGTTGTCTTGTAAAGAGTTAATCCTGTACCAAACAAAAGAACTGTTGACTTTCGAAAGCAATCATAGACGACTAATTACATGTAGATCAAATGATGGGATTTGTCTTTGAGTGAGTGGAAAATATTGTTGGAAAAGGAGAAAATGACAAAGGGTTAACATCATAACATTTTGCTCTTCACAGGTGGAGATCTGGAAGATACTGACACTTTGAATGAGAATGAAAATGATGAATCCCCCAAGAATTTGGAGTCTGATGGAAAGTATGGCTTAGATGCTGATGATGATGATGATGAAAACAATGAACTTGCCAAGAATGTAGAGACTGATGACAAATACGGATCAGATATTAAGAATGATAAAAATAGTGACGATGAAAATGATAATGATGTTGACACTGAAACAACTACATATCCCACAGTGACAGAAGATTATTACTATGATGATGATGATGATGATGATGATTATGATTATGATGAGGATGATGAAGATGATAATTTGAAAGATACAGCTGAGTCTGGTTCAAAAGATGGTTACATTACAGAGAAGAGACCTTATCATAGTAGGTTTTATGTTTTCTTTCTTAAAGAATCCTTTTACTCTTTACCAAAAAACCTCAAGCTTTATGGACCCTGGGAAAATTCCCTTTGAAAGCATTGTAAGAAAAGGAGAAAATGCTTGTAACCAACATTTTCTCATTTTCACACAATGTTTTCTACCCTTTCAAAGACAAATCTCAGAATTTTAGCCACAGGTAATTTATCATCTGCAAATACTGTCAATTTAGGCAAGTTAATTGATCCTTTGTACATAAAGTATCGAAATACCAGTTCGACTGATATTTTGCTCTTTCATGACATGACTAAATACTGTCTGTAGTTGGTCTAATCCTGGCTCAGGAATGGGCTAACCTTTTTACAAAACAATCAAAATATAGAATCACCTAAAATTGAAAGCATAGCAAATGACAGTAAATCTTGCTTAGATTTTGAAATTTGTCAGTAAAAAGATACAAAACATTGTTGAGAAAATGTTGATTGCCAGCAATTTCTACTATTCCCCCATATTTTTATACTCCCACCTACAAAGTAAAGGGGGGTATACAGGTTTCACCATGTCTGTCTGTCTGTCCATCCATCTGTAGACTTTTTTGTTTCTGCATTCTAACTCAAAAGCCGTTTGAACTGGGACCCTGAAACTTTGTACAAGTGTTGTTCATGACCCAAGGAGGTGCCCTTTTGTTTTTGGGTCACATAGGTCAAGGTCAAGGTCAAACTTTGTTTGAAAATTGTTTCTGTGCTCTAACTCAATAGCTGTTTGACCTAGAATCATGAAACTTGATATAAGTGTTGCCCCAGATCCAAGGAGGTGCCCTATTGTTTTGGGGTCACATTGGTTAAAGGTCAAGTCAGGGGTCATCTTTGTTATGAGAATCATTTTTGTTCCCTGATTGTGCTGCTTCAGGGACAAGGCACTTGTTGGGGGTATTTGACTGCTTTGCGACAGTTCTGGTTTGAAAAGCCTTCCTCTTCAGGGCCATTAAAACAAGGGTTGCGTGGTTGAGGGTCAGTTGTAAAATTCACAGTGTCTTGACTAGAAGCACAAGGAATATTTACGTAAAGATCATGATAGCTCACATGTTTGTCTTTCAGTATGTCATTGTGACATAATGGAATTACTGTTGAAAGTTGTGTAAATCAGAATGTATTCCTTTACTACAAAATCCTGAGTTTTAACAGCCCTTAGCTAGAAGGCTTTCAAAAACATATTGAGAAATGGAGAAAATCCTTGTAACTAGCATTTTCTTCTTTTTCTGCAATGTTTTCTATCTAATTAATGACAGAGCTACATTAATTTTTCATCTACAATACCTTTCAATTTCATCGCATCTAAATTGTGGTTATGTAGTAAAGAGTTAAACAAAATTATTTTTATCAGTTAAGTGCTGAAATAATAAACTGGACCTTTTCATAACAAAAACCACCTAAAATATCGCTGTTTCATTGTTGTTTCTGTCATGTGTATACAAAAGATAGTGGACAGTCTAGACTAAAGATCAGATTGCATGTTCTATGCAGTCTAATCTTGATTACATTGTCAGCAAAAACAACCTATGTAATATCCAGGGCTTTTAGGGTTAAATACCGGTAAATTTATTGTGCAGAATTGCTACAAGATGACAGACGTTACAAAGAGATGACTGTGGAGTTTGAAAGAGCCTCTAGCTATAGCTGGATCCTGTTTTTGACCATCATTGTGATCACACTTATGTTTGTGTTGTACATCAACAAGTCTAAGGTAAGTTATTCTTCCCTTTTGCCTTATCCCATGTCAGCACAAGCTGATCCTTTACCTGATGATAACAGATTATTTCTTTACCAGACGCCGAAACTGTAGACTTGTCCAAATTGAAAGCATTTGCAAACAAGTATTAAAATTTGACTCAAAAGATAGAATTGTCTTTGAAAGGGTAGAAAACGCTGGAGACCAGCACTAGTGCTAAACATGTGTTATATGAGACTTGGGTTTACACATGCATGAACATGCCAACATTTTGAAGTG
Organism: Tridacna gigas; assembly: GCA_945859785.2. NCBI lineage: Eukaryota > Metazoa > Mollusca > Bivalvia > Cardiida > Cardiidae > Tridacna > Tridacna gigas. The sequence continues at coordinate 30,402,404 of OX244030.2, forward strand.
TATGGGAATATGAAAAAGTACTAGAGCATCTTTCCCTATTTCTTACAATGTTTTTGTAAGCCATCTTAACCCTTTCCCAAACAAGCCCTGGTTTTCACATGTCTGCAGTACAAGTCTTTTGAAAACACTGTGGGAAAAGGAGAAATTGCTCGTAATGAGCAATTTCTCCTTTTCCCACAGTGTTATCTACCCGTTTTGATAACTTTCTGCCATTTTCATCAAATTTGAAATTGTCATCTGCAAACTCTTTCAAGTTGGACCAGTCCAAAATTTGTTGTTTGGGAAAGGGTTAAGCAAATACATTAGTTTTTTTTTGTTACAAAAATTGCACTGACTGTAATTTCTCATTTTTCAGCTACAACGATATTTCACAAGAAGTGCTCAAAGAGCTGTGAGGATAGGAGATGAAGAGAAGAATCTGTTGGAACATGAATATGCATAAGCCTTAAGTGCCTTCTTTCACTGGATGGATTTAGTTGTTAACCCTTGCAGGCAATCTTTTTCTGTCTTCCAACACATAATTATTGAAAATGTTGTGGCAAAAGGAGAAATTGCTCTTCAGAGCAATTTCCCATTTTGCCACAATGCTTCTACGTGATCATTTATAAAACCAGATATCTTGTTGATATTTCATATTTTAAAATGATGTTTAAAAGTTGCCTGCTTTAGAATAGTTTCAGGAGCTTATTAGTTAACCACACAGTCCAGACATTCAACAATGCTTAGGTGGGAGCACTTTGAAAACATTGTGGATAAAGGAGATAATGCTGGTAACCAGCAATGCTTTCTACTCTTTGAATGAGAATACTCTCATTTTCTTGTTTTAACCCTTTACCACACAGTGCAGCCTTTTAATGACCATGGGAAAAAAGGCTTTTGAAAACATTATGGGAAAAGGAGAAAATGCTGATAACCAGCATTTTCTCCTTTCCCACAATGTTTTCTATCATATCGGAGAAAAATTGTACCATTTGAGCCACACTGAAATTGTCGTCTGCAAATGCTTTCAATTTGGACAAGGCTAAAATTTTGTCATCTGGTAAAGGGTTAAGTAACATTTAATTTGTGGTCTGCAAGACTTTAGTGCTTTCAATTTGGACAAGGCTAACATTTTGTTTTGTTGGAAAGGGCTAATAAATGATGTCTTAAATCTATCTCCCCCAAGACTCTGATAATGCAGTACCTCCTGCAGCCAACTGTTTCTATCTTACAACAGACCACTTCCTAGAAAACATGGATAAAGGAGAAATTGCTTGTCCTGATTTTCAACATTATTTTAGTTACATTGTGGCAGTAAGTGCACCTATCCATGCTTTCCTCGAGTTTCTTTCACCAGGCCATCTCACAGTATTCTTCCCAAGCCACAGGCTGCTTTCCCACATAACCATCAGTGAAACAATGATCAGTGGTGAGAGAGGAATGAATCCTGTTGCAATGACTGTCATCAGTCCTCAGAAAGAAATTTGCCAAGCTGGGAATTCGTACCAACGACCCACTGGTCTCAAGTCCTGTATGCTACAGCTGCGGTAACGAGGCTTGGGTGCTTGTCACAAGGAATTTTTCCTTTTTAGGACAATGCTCTTATACTATTTAGATACTTGAACCCCCATGTGTATTGCCCCTTTTTAAGGGGGATGGGTTTTTGTTCTATTTCAGTGTCTGCTGCAAAGTTGTTTCAGTGGCTTATGAGTTTTTTCTTTATATTACAAATCTTTAAGAAACTGAGAGTCAAAGAAATTGTGTCAAATAAGAGATTCTCTCATTTGTCATATTGTTTTTGGGATCCTTCCTATACATGTATCTGATATTTGGTTGAAGAAATGTTTTTGTATTCTTCAGCTGCCTGTTGTTTTTTTTTTTAAAAAAGCAGTCTAAATTATTGCAGTTTTAACCTTTTACCAGACTAATGACTGTGGGGAAAGACACTTTTTGGTTACAAACATTTTCTCCTTTTCTCACAGTGTTTTATACCTTAACAGCTAAATCTCATCACTTTAGCTAAAGTTAATTTGTCATCTTCAAAGTTAATGTTTTTATTGAGGATATCTTTTTTTGTCTCAGTGGTGAGCGTGTCGGACTCATGACCTGGTGGTTGTGAGTTTGATACCCGGTTGAGGCGAACTTTCTTTCCGGCGTATTTTCGCCTCTCACCTCTGCTGAAGCATGTGAGAAAAGTAGTCGGTGGCTTTGGAAAGAAAGTTGTGTTAGTACTGGGGTGAGAAAGCCAGGAAACACATGTGCGTCACCTACCGCCATGATATGACCTTAGCTGTTAAAGTGGCGTTAAACCCCAATACAACCAACCAACCAACCAATCTTTTTTTGTTGTTCATTTGGTAAAAAATTCTTACCAAACAACAAAATTAAAGCCTTGTTCAAATTGAAAGCATTTGCAGATGACAAAATAAATGTTGTTCAAAACATGAAACCCATCTTTCAAACAGTACAAAATATTGCGGGAAAAAAACAATATGCAGATTGCCAGCGTTTTCTCCTTTTCCCACAATGCTTTCAAAAATCGTCTTCCTCAGAACCATGAAAAGTTAGGATTGTTTGGTAAAGGGTTATAGGTGATTTTTGGCAGAACATCTTGAGAGGTCAGGTTTAACTTTAAAACCACAAAATGTTTGTCATGGAAATATTCTACAGTTCATTGTAAATGTAGTTCTCAATGCTGTTATATGCAGTCTGATTGGCTGAGTTAAAAATGCTGGGTTGAAAATGTTTTAGAATAGACTAGAAGCCCAAAATGAAAAATGAAGGTTTTGTGTGTTTATAATACTCCTGCTTTTTAGAGCTTGTTACATTTGTAGTAAGAGTTTATTGTTTTTGCATACTTTATTCCTGAAATAAGATATATGTATATTTGATTGTATTTGATAATTATGATGCACTATAGTGCAGTCTTAGTTGACATGTATTTAGGAGGGTAATTTCAAATGAGAACTACCAATTGCCACACAGGCTTACTAGTATTTCAGATTTGCAAAAAGTTAATAAGAGGTTGAAGGGGCATATTTTCAATTTTCCAACTTGCTTCTGTTACTTTTTTATATGTGTGAAATCCACATATGTGTTAATAAAGTAATTGTCTGCAAACTTCTGTAATGAAATGTCATATACATTTATAGCTATATGGAGTATACAAGGAGTCTTGAGTGATATATAGGATTTTACAATTTGTGCAAAAGACTGTGTGTTACTACACAGGGGCTTAACCCTCACAGTCCCCAATAGACCAGGGTCCGTATTCACCAACCAATCTTAAGAATATTCTTAGTCTTATTCTCCAAAATTTGCCAAGTTTAAAAGTAACACAACTCCTGATTGTCAAAATCAAATGGTTTAGCCGATCAGGACTTGTTTTACTTTCAAATGTAGACTTTTCTGGAGAACAAGACAAAGAATGTTCTTAAGAATGGTGGGTGAATACAGACCCTGGTCTAGAAATGGGACTATATAGTTGCTATTTCAAGGTTGCTCTCATCCAGAATATCTCAGAAAAGTGGACGTTCTAGATCAAGATCAGACTTCCTGTCCAGCTGCAAAGACAGCTATAGCTGTGAAAGGCACTTAAAGGGTTAAAATACAGTAAGGAAATTTCTAATGTGTTTTATGTGGCTCAGAAGCTCACTAAAACATAGACAAACAGAAAATTGCTAAGTTGACAAAATAATCTGAATATAGCCCTTTAACTCTTTATCACACTATCACGACTTTTAACGACCCAGAGAAGGAAGCCTTTGAAAACATTGTGGGAAAAGGACAAAATGCTGGTGACCAGCATTTTCTCTTTTTCCCACAATGTTTTCTGCCCTTCCCAAAACAGACTTCAATTTTTCAGTCATATTTAATTTGTCGTCTGCAAATGCTTACAATTTGGACTTGTCTGAAATTTTGTCACTTGGTAAAGAGTTAAGAAAGGAACATTGTCAGACATTTATGTAGTCATATTGAAAACATAACAAAAAAAGGAGTAATTGCTTGTTGTAAGCTTTCCCTCTCTTTCTCTTTATGTTTTCATTGCCAGGATATAGAAACCTGTTCTGTTGTGTGGTAATTGGTTATAGAGGGTATTTTCTGATTATGAGAGAAGGTATAATTATAGTAATTTATGTGGATTTTGTAGGTTTATTTTGTATTTTGATGCTGAAGATGTAGATTTTCTTTCTCTTTAGCTCACATAAGCAAAAAGTGCTGATGAGGAGCCAGTAGGATTGGTCAGTATTACATCTCCACCTTTACCATTGTCCCATTGTCTGTCAAACTTGGTCAGCCCTCTTTACTACAATTGGTATTGGCCTGCATCATGAACAAGTTTTAGGAACTACCTATAAATTTGACAAATTTACCACAAGGCTGCTAAGCATGACTCAAGGACCTTTTGCAGGCTGTGTAGATCAAGATCAGACTGTACAGAATATGTAGTCTTATCTTGGATCTACTCTGTCTGATAAGGAGATATTTCATCATCAGAAAATAAGTTTGAAATAGCAACATACAGGTTTTTATTTAGCAGGTTGAGGGTGGAAACATTTATAGATGTCCTCAGAAATCATTTTGCCATTTATACTCATATGCAGCGCTCCTAGCTTAGCTTCAAAGAATATTCAAAGAATATATATATCATGTGACCAGTTTGATCTACATGGCAAACTGGGATTTTTTACTCTTTACCACACAACAAAACCCAAATCATAAGGCCTAGAGCTTTAATGTTTAGTTTGTGGTGATATCTGATAGATCATTGTCCAAGTTTGTCAATATTAAAGCCCTGGGCTCAAAAATGGCCCCCTCTCAAATCCATACTAATATTATTATTTTTTGTTTTGTATAAAATTACACAAAGTCGCGTTGTGTATCAGATGCTGAAATGTCAGGTGAGTTATTTTAAGGCTTAAACTCCTTTTGTTTTTTATGTACAACAGGCAAATAAAAATTTTAATAATTTTGTTATAGCTGGTAGGTCATGTAGAAATATATGTAAATTGCCAACAGATAGCAAAGTAAACTACCATCTTTTGTACCTTTGTCAAGGCAGAAAGGTAATAACATGGAAGAAATCCAAGTACACTATTTTGTCCTTCATGTTTGTATTTCGCTATAAAATCAGTGCTACTTAGTCTTTCAAATATTGACATGATTGTAATTGTTGGTTAACCCTTTACCACACAATCACGACTTTTAATGACCCTGAGAAAGAAGCCTTTGGAAAACATTGTGGGAAAAGGAGAAAATGCTGGTAACCAGCATTTTCTCCTTTTCCCACAATGTTTTCTACCCTTCCCAAAACAATTTTCAATTTTCAGTTGCATTTATTTTGTCGTTTGCAATTCCTTTCAATTTGGACTAGTCTAAAATTTTGTCGTTTGGTAAAGAGTTAACCCTGCAGATGCTGAGGCAAACTATTGGTGCTGCTGTGCTTGGGTTATGTAGTGAACACTAAAGATGAAGGTCAAACTGCACAGAATGAGGCCTAGTATTCCATACTTATGTTTGTCTAATATGTAACTTTATAAGCGCAATGGATGACTCTTTACCGAACAATCCCTTGTTTTGACAATCCTGAAAGAGAAGCCTCTTGAAAATATCAAGGGAAAAGGAGAAAATGCTGGTACCCTTTCAAAGACAAATCTCATCATTTTAGTCACTTTTCAGTTGAGGTATGCAAACGTTTTCATATCAAAGGAGTCTAAAATTTTGCCATCTGGTGTAGAGTTAACCCTTTACCCCACAATCCCTAGTTTTTACGGCACTAAAGAAGAGGGATTTTTGAAGAAAATTGGTGGAAAAGGGGAAAATGCTGGTGTCCAACATTTTCTCCTTTAGCCACAATGTTTTCTACCCTATTAATGACAAAAATCATAATTAAAGCTTCATTTAATTTGTTGTCTGCAAATGCTTTCAATTTAGTGGAGTCCAAAATGTTGTTGTTTGGTAAAGAGCTAAGCTGTTGGACTATGTGATATTTTGTGAAATGTTCAGGTCCAAACTGACTGAAACTGTTCATTTCTATATGTAGCACCTTATAGGTTACAGTTTGATGTACTGTTTATTGTTGTTTTCGTGTTACTGTTACATACATTCAGAAAATCACAATGTATGATGATTAACTCTACAGGTTTGTTCAAGGACATGAGTCCTCAGATCCTTGAATGGAATTTGAAAGCCTTTTAACCTCTTACCAGATGACAGAATTTTAGCCTTCTTCAAACTGAAAGCGTTTGCAGACAACAATTTCAGTGTGGCTGAAATGGTGCAATTTTTCTAAGAAAACATTGTGGGAACAGGAGAAAATGCTGGTTACCAGCATTTTCTCCTTTTCCCACAATGATTTCAGTAGTCTTCTTTTGCAGGGTCATTAAAAGGAGGCATTGTGCGGTAAAGGCTTAATGACAATATCAGTATAAAACATGACATAAAACATGACATTTGAACAACTTTTTCAACTACACACTCCCAAGATTTCGATATATCATCAGTAGGATTTTAGTTCATCTGAACACTGGTTGCTGTGTGTGAGCTTTTGTGATTGCTTGATGTCCAGCCATCATTGTCTATTACTGTATTAACTAGCAGCATTTTAGAAGCTAGGGTCACAGAGTTCATCCTGTGTCTATGATTTTAGTGTCCATGATACATGGAAAAAAATCAAAGGGGCCATGTGTGGTGAAAAACTGGGTTACTTGGTTGGAGTAACACAGTTTTGCAATGTGTTGTTCTCGGTGGACAACACATGAAACAGAACTTCTGTTTGCAAAGGTTTAAAATTCAGCCTGAGATGACAAGAAAAATTTAAATGCAACAACATCTTCCAAATTTTCAGTAGTTATCAATAAATCATGTTTAACTTGGGAAACTGTGAAATCACTGACTTCATCCTTTTAATAGTATTCCAAAAAAGGTGTCAAAAATAGGCCTCTATTGTCTACATTCCAAAATTCACACAATGCAAACCCAGGTGACAAGCCTTAAATTAAGTAGCCAACTTGAGACTCAAAAGAACCATACAGTCTGAAGATGTATTCGAAATTAGCATGTTACCATATTCTCCTTACCTGACCCAAATGTTTGGCTACGAAAACTGTGCCTACAATCCTAATACCCAGTTTAACATTTTTAGTCCAAAGCTATGAAACAAAGAAGGAAATGGTTTTGACCTCAGAACTCATAGATAACCTCCATGCTTCTTTTCAATGATCTCACAGCATTAATGGGTGTAACACATACTCTTTACATCAATATTGCATTTGAAACCAACCCTATCCCCATTATTTCTGATTTTCATCATGGCTAATTTGCAACGAACTAGGCGGACGGTTTAGTTTTTCCCTCAGACAAATTTGGTAAAAAACTAGCTCTATAGAGGTTAGATTTTTCACTGTCATGATATTTATTTTTATTACTGCAAAGACCTTGTCTGAGTCATTTGGTGTCAAAAATTAGGTATTTTGTTAAAAATGTTATCTGATTAGAAATGCAGGCCATCTTTCATCAGATATGTTGATGGGCCTTGTTTCTTCTTACATGATAGTTTAGACCATATAATGGCAACATATATTTGGTAAACATTCTCAGGTGAGCAATACAAGACCAGAATGGTCCTCTTCTTGTACATTATACCTGTACATAAGATATTAAATATAGTAGCTGAAAGTTGATACATATCTCAAACGGGTGTTTTTTACTCCAGTTAGGTTAAAATTGAGCTTATTGAAATGTTTTACTTCGAAATTTTAAACTAAACTATCTGTTTTGAGATAGTTTGGTCTATCTCAAAAGTAGGAAGAAAATATTTTTAAAGAATTGCACATTTTATTAATTTATCAGAGTACTTTGAAAAGATTTTTGCAAGAGATGTATAAGACTGAGGTACAATACATTAAAACCAGTATTAACCCTTTTCCACACAATCCCAACTTTTGATGACCCTGAGAAAGAAGCCGTTTGAAAACATTGTGGGAAAAGGAGAAAATGCTGGTAACCAGCATTTTCTCCTTTCTTACAGTGTTTTCTACTCTTCCTACAACAAATTTCAATTTGTAAGTAGAAATTATTTTGTCGTCTGCTAATTCTTTAAATTTGGACTGGCCTAAAATTTTGTTGTTGGTAAAGGGTTAATACCAAAAATGTTTGTACCTGAATATTTACACAGATGTTCAATAAATTGCAAAATGACCTATCCACTTTTCCTTCTGCTTAGTTACAGCCATTTTTAGGTAAATAGACATGTTTATATGAGCCATGCTCTGTGAAAAGAAGATTAAATGCATTTGCAAAAAGTTTCGACCCAGGATTTAATATCTCTCTGTAATGCATTGTACCATTGTACCAGGCAAGTCATCATATAGTAATGAAGCCATAAAATGTTTTGTCTTACAACTGACTGAATCATGAACTAGGATGGTCCTTTGACAAGCAGAAAATTGAACAATAGCAAAAGAGTTTTGAGCTAGGTAAGTGGATCAATACTTTTTGCTATTGGTAAATTTTTTACTTCATGGTTCAGTCAGTTGTAAGACAAAATAGATTTTATGGCTCTGTTAATATATGATCACTTGCTTGATACAATGCATCACAGAGATGCATTAACCCTTTACCAGATGACAATATTTTAGCCTTGTTCAAATTGAAAGCATTTTCAGACGACAATTCCAGTGTGGCTCAAATGGTGCAATTTTTCTTTGATAGAGTAGAAAACATTGTGGGAAAATGAGAAAATGCTGGTTACCAGCATTTTCTCCTTTTCCCAAAATGTTCTCAAAAGGCTTCTTTCCCAGGGGCATTAAAAGGTGTCATTGTATGGTAAAGGGTTAAATCCCATCTTGCCAGAGCATGGATCATGTACTTCTGTGTAGAAATACTTTAGAAATATATAAAATGCTTCAATGTAAAGACACTGCTTACAACGAATTTGTTTCATTGTTTATTAGATTTTTGATACATGTATTTCTCTGCCATATTGCATTTGGACATGTAAATACATAATGATTATGTCTTCCAGTACACAGAGAAATCTTGAAGCAACTATGCTATAGTTTGATACACTGGCACCCCCCTAGAATGCTGCAGTAGGGAGACAGTCAATGACAGTGTTATATCCGGGGTAAAAAAATATAGTGGTGTTTCCCATGCCCCCCCCTCACATTTACTCACCACATTCGATTTGTTGACCAATGCCAGATTATAGCATTAATTAATTATCATGATTGGCTTATATATTAGGACAGAAATAAAGAATAAATTTTTCGATTCTCTGTAAAATTATCATTTTGAACAAGACAGGGTAGCTGAAATAAAAAAAAAACTTGTTTGGCTAGTGTGTCAGAAATAATAAGGGTAAAATCCTGCAAATGTATGCATGAAATTACCACCTTTAGACAGTTTTTCATCCTGCAACATACTACGTTTTCAATTTGTTGTACAATGAGGAATCAGTCTGAGAAATGATTTTTCCTTTGCTCAACTGGTTTCCCATTAATCTTACATTTGATGATTAAAATTTTTTAGGATAATTCTCAAAGAGGTCTATTGAAAATTTCATACAAATTGTAATCAGGTAACCTATACTCCTTTCTTAAGCAAGAAATTTTACACTTGTCTAAATTCATAACATCTGCTAGAATCTCTTTGCATAGTGGACAGTGTTGTTCCAAGACTGAACTTTCTATGCAGAAGCAACTATAATTGTGACAGGCACTTTGACTCTTTACCAGACAACAGAATTCTATACTGGTCCAAATTCAATGCATTTGCAAATAACAAATGTTGCACAAATTATGAAATCTGTCTTTGAAAGGGTAGAAAATGTGGGAAAGGAGAAAATGCTGGTTACCAGCATTTTTTTCTTTTCCCACAATGTTTACAAAAAGTCCTTTTCCTTGAGGTTGTTAAAACTCAGGATTGTGTGGTAAAGGTTCGAGGTTTAAAATTGTTGCTAAAATTAGCTGCCTAGGGTTTTGTATTTGTAAAGAAGAAAAAGGTTAAATTATCAAAATTACTGTGATAAGTTTTTACATCTTGATTGTCCATTGTTGTATCTATTTCTTACATGCTATTCTGTAGGTTACAGAGTGATATCAATGAATGTTAACTCTTTACTGAAGAACAAATATCTTAGATTTTCAAAGTTGAAAGCATTTGTAGACACCAAATGAAATGTTGCTCAAGTGATGAAATTTGTCTTAGAAAGAATAGAAAACATTGTGGAAAAAGCATTTTCTCATTTTCCCACAATGTTTTCAAAAGCCTTCTGCTTCAGGGTCATTAAAACTCAGGACTGTGTGGTAGAGTTAACCTGATAGTTTCACTGCTGTAACTTCACTTCTCAAGCAGTTTGTATTCTTGTGCAGCGCAATTATGTATTTTGGTTGTTTTGATCCTGGTTGAAAGATTACTGATAATGTCACACAAGTCTCCACATGAATGTGATGTTTTCCCAAAGAAATACATTAAATTGAATGTTAAAATGTGCATTTTTGTCACTTTTTTTTAACCATGCAAGAAAGATAACTGTTTGTTATAACTTGTATGTAAGATCAAGATATTACAATTCACGAGGCAATGAGTCACTACTTATAGATGAAAATGTGGGCTGTAGTTGAAGTTGTTATTCATGTTTTCTAACAATTTGTTAATCATGTATTTTGTGATGCTAAATAAGATACATGTAGTTATTTTTGCGGGAGAAAATCTCATATATTGTAGCTGTTTATATACCTATATTTTGGAAATAAAAAAAAAATACATTGCAAGGCAGGCTTTATCATTAATTTATCCTGTCCAATAAACTTTGTTAGATACAGAAAGCTTGAGACAGATGGACTAGACATTGCAGGTTGGCTTGTTCATTTGTTTGAATTTATGTCCCATCTGCTGTGACAGTTCTTTCCTGCCATAGTCTACTCCGTATGACAAACACATCCCTAATTCATTACTTTAGAGGCTCGTATACGTTAACCCTTTACCACATAATCCCAAGTTTTAACAACCCCAAAGAAGAAGGCTTTTCAAGGCATTATGGGCAAAGCCCAAAAAAGGGAAATTCTGGTAACCATTGTTTTCTGCCCTTTAAAAGACAGGAATAATCACTTGAGCTATGTTTATTTTGTCGTCTGCAAATGCTTTCAAAGTATGCACTGGCCACCATGATATAACTAAAACAATGTTGAAAACGGGAATCAAATCCTTTGAGTCACATGTACAGCAAGTTGACATCTGCAGGTGTTGTGATTAGGTTCGCGGACTCTTTGAGAATCTTTGGCACTCGGTCATTAGAGCAAGATTTATTCCTTTCTTAAAGCTAAACATTGTATCAAGGATGTGTCTGTGAGAAAGCAGCCACTAGATTGGAGTGTTTTGCAAAGTATGTTGCATTGGTATAGGAAATTCTATGAATGCATGGATAGGTGCAATGGTTGCAGTGGTAAAACTAAAAAAAAATGTTGAAAATGGCAGTAAACTTAATCAAAATGTCTTTTGATTTAGTGCTAAAGATTAACTTTAGCTTGTGCAGTTCTTAAGCTAAAAGCCCTCAAATCAGTGTTGTTGGAAAATGTCAAATAGGTGAATTGGTAAACCATTTATTTGACCAAAGCATTTTGATATCAAGGCCAGAACTCCCACACAGATAGGCTGATGGGGGAGGGGGGTTTGTGTGTAGTATGTTGAGGCAGCCTGGTTACTCAGCCAGTAACATCTTCACAAATAAGCTTCAATCTTAGCCCTGCTCAACTCAGTATATTTTGATTATGATGATTGGTGCTAACATTTGGATGATTTCGGCATTGTTAGGTCTAGCATAATGTACATATGAGTCATGCTGTGAAAAGAGACTTAATGCATCTGCAAAAAGTGTTGACCAAGGTCAGCCTGCACAGTCCCCGTAGGCTGACCTGTGCCATAACTTTTCACTGTTGGTCTGTATGTTCAAGGATTAGTTTACCGAATTATTAAGTTTGTTGTTGAAAAAAGTGGTTATTATGGATCTATGATTATGTGATGGCTTGATTGGTATAAAGTAGCACAGAGATGCATTAAGCTCCCTTTTGCCAGAGCATGGCTCATATAGATGTACTTCTTCCTGAGCAAAGAAACTTGGAACATGTTAGCTTGCACAGTCCACGCAGGCCAACCGGGGTCAACACATTTTGCTATAGGTCCATTTTCTGCATATCAAAGGACCATTCAACTTCCTGATTCAGTCAGATTCTGAACAAAAAGAATCCATATTATGCCTGTTATAATGCATCACAAAGGTGCATAAAACCTCCTTTTCCCAGAGTACTGCCCATGCCTTCTATCTGGTCTGAAATGTCCATTTAACTCTTTACCAAACGACAAAAAAAAAAAAAGACCAAATTGAAGGCAATTGTAGACGACAACTGAAATGTGAATCAAAAGATGTAATTGTCATTGATAGGGCAGAAAACATTGTGGGAAAAGGAGAAAATGCTGGCTACCAGCATTTTCTCCTTTTCCCACAACGTTTTCAAAAGGCTTCTTCCTCAGGGTCGTTAAAAGTCGGGATTGTGTGGTAAAGGGTTAATTCATTTACCAGTCTGGGTTCAGATATTGTAAGAACAGATGTAAAAGAATAGACTAATGCAAATACATGTATTTCCTTTTATTTCTAAGAAATATATTTTTTCAAGATTTGTTAGACATACTGCAAAACATATTTAACTTAAAAAAAAAATTAAAATAAATAATTACAGGTATCATACATAAACTAGCACAAAGATGCATGCAAAAATGCACAACTTCTCACGAAGAAGTTTTTATACTTGTATAAAAGGCAAAATCTTCTTTCCCTCCAAATCACTAATCTCCACATCTCGTTAAGTGTGGGTAACATAAGGTGACATTTAACCCATTACCAGACGACAAAATTTTAACCTTGTCCACATTGAAAGCATTTGCAGACGACAATTTCAATGTGGCTCAAATGGTGCAATTTTTCTTTGATAGGGTAGAAAACATTGTGGGAAAAGGAGTAAATGCTGGTTACCAGCATTTTCTCCTTCTCCTACGATGTTTTCAAAAGAATTTTTTCCAAGGGTTGTTAAAAGGTGGCGTTGTGTGGTAAAGGGTTAACTCTTTACCACACAATCCTGACTTTTAACGACCCTGAGGAAGAAGCCTTTTGAAAACATTGTGGGAAAAGGAGAAAATGCTGGTAACCAGCATTTTCTTCTTTTCCCATGATGTTTTCTACCCTTTCGAAGACAAATATCATTCAATGACTCAAATTTTATTTGTCGTGTGCTGTTGCTTTTAAATTGGACTGGTGTAAGATTTTGTCGTGTGGTAAAGGGTTAAAGGTGATCAATTCAAATCACCATATCTGAACCAAAACAGTACATTCAATTATCTGTTGAAATGACATTAAAGACCCACTAGTAGCAAAAAGTAAAAAATTCAAGAGTCAAAATACAGATAAATTTAATTCATACCCTTTAAAAGTATGGATTATTATGAGTCTGAGAGTTACAGTACAATATATCAAAAAATGTAGCAGTTGGTGGCAGAAAATGTGATGTGATACTAGAAAAAAAGTTGCCCATTTTTGTTTTAATTCTAAAGTTCATTTTTCTGCCCTCGACTGGAACTCTGACAAACGATACTGTTACACATTGTCAGACCAATAATAATAACCATACTTTTAAATGGTACAATATAAATGAGCCATGCTCTGTGAAAAGGGCGATTAATACATCTGCGAAAAGTATTGACTCAGGTCAGCCTGCACGGTCCGCTCAGGCTGACCTGGGCCGAAACTATTCGCTGTTGGTCAGTTTTTTGTATGTCAAAGGACCAGTCTACCTTATGACACAGTCAGTTGTTGGACAAATTGGATTTTATGCATCCCTGCCTATGTAATGTCTTGCTTGGAATGGTGCATTAAGCCCCCTTTTGCCAGAGCATGGCTCAAATATGTCTGCAATTTGACAGCCTCATTGTTCACATTTGGCTGCCAGTGGGTCATTAAAGAAATGAATAACAAAAAATGTAAATGGCGGTTGATTCAACCTGGACGGACAAAATAATAACAATAATTAATATAATCTCTGAACTAAATGTGGGTTTATGTAGAGTTCTAGTCTGCATATGAAGAAGTCACACATTTCTGTAGATACACTCTCAATCTAGAACAATGTGCAAATTTGAAAAAATAACCCATTATTTAACCCTTTCCCACACAATCTAAAGGTTTAAAGATCCAAAGAAAGAAGCCTTTTGAAAACATTGTGGGAAAAGGAGAAAATGCTGCTACCCAACATTTTCTCCTTTTACCCCAATGTTTGTTCTGTATCAAAGATGAACTCCATCATTTGTCGTCTGCAAATGCTTTTGCATTGGATAAGTGTAAAATTTTGTCATCTGGTAAAGGGTTAATGTTAACTCTCAAACCCCGCAAGATGATAGCATCTGTGAAAAACATAATGCACAGAATTGAGACTCATAATGATAACAATACATGGATAATTTCTTATGTCTATCCGCAAATTTACTTAAATTTTATCCTACAGACATATCAACAAATTGCCTGTTTGAACTAGATGGTCAACACTTTACGAAATGACAAAATTCAAATCAAAAACATTTGCAGACAACCAATAAAGTGAGGCTCAAATTACAGAATTTTTCGCTGAAAGGACAGAAATCACAGTAACTAGGACTTTTTCCTTTTCCCACAATGTTTTCAAATAGTTTCTTCCTCAGTCATGAAAAATTGGTATTGTTTGGTCGAGAATTACAGTATTACATGAAATGATCCCATAAAACTGTTGGGACATGACATAACTATTATCATAAAAAGACACCTACAGATATGTTTTTTAACCCTTTACCAAACAATCCCGGGTTTTCACGACCCTGATAAAGAAGCCTTTTGAAAACACTGTGGGAAAAGGAGAAAATGCTGGTAACCAGCATTTTCTCCTTTTCCCACAATGTTTTCTACCCTTCCTAGAACAAATTTCAATTTTTGAGTCACATTTATTTTGTCGTCTGCAAATGCTTTCAATTTGAAGGAGTCTAAAATTTTGTCGTTTGGTAAAGGGTTAATAAGGAGTTAACTCTTTCAGTGCCAAACATGTAAGCCATACATATTAACTTGATCTCTGCTGACCACTAAAAGTACATTCCACAGACACCAAGGGAGATTTTATTCTTATAGCATTGACAAAATAAGTGGCCGGTATAAATCCAAGATCAGACTGAACATTTAGTGAAGTCTAATTTCGATCTGTCCATGGTACTGAAACAGTTACTATTTCTAGATGCCTTGATCTCCAAGTGATAGGGTTGCTCCCCCATTGGAAAGTGTAAAATATCACTTGGCCTAAATAGTTATCCTATTCCTAAGTGTCCTTTGTAATACTAATTCTAAACTAGTCTGTGAGAATGTGATGAACAGCCTAGTACACAAAGGTCAAAGTCACTTCCCTAACAGCTGTTTTCTCTGTTGCTGTAGCAGGCCTTCCAAATGATCTGCACGCTTCAAGGCTGCCTGATGTTGTTGTTTAAGCTGTGTAACAACTTCCTCTTTTTTCACAATGGCCTGCTGAACCCTAGTAAAATATAACAATTATACAGTTTATAAATACTTTGTGAACCCTTTAGTAAACTAGCCCATGTATTCTCCGTGAAGGAGAAATTTTATGAAAACATTGTGAGAAAAGGAAGAAAATGCTGATTACCAGAATTTCTCCTTTTTTCACAAAATTTCCCACTCCTTCAAAGACAAATCCTGTCATGTTTGCTACATTCTATTTTCATTTTTGTCATCTGGTAAAGAGTTAACAAATGTGCAGTGCTCTGGCACATGGGAGCTTGATGCATCTCTGTCGTTCATTATACTAAGCAAGTCATTATGTAACCATGGGTTCTAACAACTGACTGGATCTGGAGGTAGAATATCCTCTATCTCTGCTTTAGCCTTGTCTAATTCTATCCTCTGTCTAGCTTTAAGTTCTGACATTTCATTCTTTATCCTTCTGTTTTCTTCATCTGTGAATAGTTATTTATCACACTTGAAAGAAAATTGATAAGAAGGAAGTTGGTAAGGCCTGTTAAATTCTGACAGTAGCTATTTTACAGGTATTGTAATGTTTTATTTTCTTCCTTTTCACCTTTTACCACATAATCTTATTTCAAAGATCTTGAAGAAGAAAGCTTAAAAAAAGAAAAGAAAATAGTGGGAAAAGGAGAAAATGTCCACTATCAGCATTTTCTCCTTTTCCCCCCAATGTTTTGAATCCTTTTCAGAAAATGTCCATCTTTTGAGTTCCATTTGATTTGTTGTCTGCAAATGCTTTCAATTTGGCAGAGTCTGAAAAATTGTCATCTGGTAAAGATTTACTTGATATACATGTCTCCTTTTCTGTCATATTCATAATTATCATATAACAATAATATGCAAGTGTACCTTTTATGAATTTCCTCCATTTCTTTATCTTTCTGTTGTTTAATATCCTCTATCTCTGCTTTGGCCTTGTCTAGTTCTATCCTCTGTCTAGCTTTAAGTTCTGACATTTCATTCTTTATCCTTTTGTTTTCTTCATCTGTAAATACCAGTCTATCTGCAAACTCTTGTCTGATGATGTCAGATATACGATCTCTCTCTTTGTGCATTTTATCAGTTAACTGTTCATGGGGAAATAAACAAATAAATATGTTACATTCTTATAAGTTTTAATGATAAATTTTCATAAATTTTACGACTGTTGGAAATAGCACTATCCATAAAAGACAAAATGCTCACATCAGGAACTTTCAGCATTACTTTCCATTATTTTTACATGCATTCATGTTTTCATATTCCTGTACTCAAGGAATGTACCAAACAGTTTTCCTCACACTCCATAACACTAAACCCTTACAACAAGACAAAATTTTAGACTCTCACAAATTGAAAGCACCTTCAGACAAATATTTGTGAATCAAAATAGAAATTTGCCTTTTGAAGGACAGAAAACATTGAGGGAAAAGGAGAAAATGCTGGTTACCTGCATTTTCTCCTTTTTTTACAATGTTTTCAAAAGGCTTCTTCCTTGGGGTGCTTAAAACTCAGCATTGTGTGGTAAAGGGTTAAAGTGAATGTAAAGGAACTATTATGAATACCAGTATTAATTGGCAAGTGTCAATGTCCCTTCCATAATAATTCAAATGCACTTCTATGTAAGGCATGCACATTGAATAAATAAGTTTTTACTGTACATGAATAAATATCTTCCTTCTCTAAACAATGAATTTCCTCATTTCTTACTTTCTGCAGTTCCTTGATTTCATGATCCTTCTGTTTTAACTGTACTTTTATACATTCATTTTCTCCTTCCACCTCTGTGAGCCTTGCCTACAAAATGCATAGCAATTTATCACTACAGTTAAAATATTGTTGACAATTACCTCAGTCAGACAACATATTTTGTCTTGCAGCAGACCAATTTTGAAAACATTTGGAGCAAAAATAAATCTTCTTTGGTTGCTGAGGTTTTTACATATCTGACCTTTTACCACACAATCCAGAGTTTTAATGACGCTGAGGACAAAGCCTTTTGAAAACCTTGTGGGAAGAGGAGAAAATGATGGTTACCGGCATTTTCTCCTTTTCCCAGAAGGTTTTATACACTTTCACAGATACTTACTATCATTTCAGCTAAATTGGGTATCATCTGCAAATGCTTCCAATACAGAAAAGTCTAAAATTTTGTTGGTTGGTACAGAGTTAAATTTGTACTTTAGTATCCTTATTTCACAAGGATTTCAAACACTTCAGGTAATTAAAAAAAGGAAAAAATAAGTAAAAAATAAAAAAAAATCATTCCAAGGAGAAGAAGAACAAGAAGACAATGTCTATATTTGTAAAAAACTTTTATGATAATTGATCTCAATGTAAACTGTTGCTCAATCTGTATTTTGTATGTTTTCCTCATAGTGATATGAATTCATGGCAAAAAATCGCTACAAGAAAATATAAATTATGTTTTAGTACAAATACAATAGCAAAAGACCAATCAATGGTTTTCAAAATTTTACCTTCATTTCATTGTATCTATCCATAGCATTTTTCTCTGAGGCCTCTACCTCTCGCATTTCTGACTCATATTTTTCTCGTATCCTCCTGAGAATAATAACAATATTAATAATACACCAGTTGGTCCAAATAACAGCAATATCAATTAAACTTACATGCTATAAAGCAATGCACATTAATTAATTGCTCTAGGCTGTCCCAAGAAAAAAAGGCCTAGGAGTGTTGGGACAAAGGTCAGAACAAAGGGTACCACCTACACAATTTTATTTAAACCCCTGCCCCATATGCAGATCTTCAAAATTTCACTTTTCCCCAAACCCACTGCAACAATAATTTGAATTTTCATGCATTAAAGTGGAGACACTTTTGAAAAGATTGTTGAAAAATGAGCATTTGCTTTTTCCATACAATTCAGAAAGGACATTTTCCTAACTATCATGTGTTCTGCGTTTATACTGCTGTTGTACTCTTTTCTTGTATTTCTGTTGTATCCATATTTCCGTGGCATTCAGAATATTCTAAAAAGAAACCTTGTAAAAGAATATGAGCCATGCTCTAGCAACCAGGGGCTTAATGCATCTCTGTGATGCATGATACCAATCAACCCATCATATAATTATGGATCCATAATTGCCCTATTTTTCTAACAGTGCACTTAATAATGAGATAGACTGTTTCTTGGACATACAGAAAATCGACCAATAGTGACCAGGACTGCACAGACTGACCTGGGTCAACACCTTTTGCAGATGCATTAAGCCCCCTTTCACAAAGCATGTCTCACAGATTCTTTCCTCATACTCTAGACACTAAGTGGCATGGAAATAATGTCGCATCAGTGCATTAGATTCATGTCTAAAATAAGCATGTATTGTAAAGGGTAAAAGAAACACACAGTTCCAAAAACAAAAGCCAGATTTCATTAAAACATACTTAATTCTGTTTTCAGCAACTCTTTCACAGTCTTCTCTTGCAGCAGTGGCGTCAGCCTCTAGCTGTCGTATAACCATTTCTATTTCCTTGTTTCTGTCTTTTTTCACATTGTCCTTCAATTCCCGTTCCTTTGCCATCAGGTAATTCTCCTGTTTCTTTCTGTAATTCTCCTCCCATGTCTGCTTTTCAATCTCAATCCTTTCTTTCATCTCTTTTATCTCATTCTGAGAGTAAAAACAATGATAAAGCTTGAATTAATCAGAAGTGCAGATGAAAGAAGTAATATGGAGTCCACAGATTATCTCTTTAGTTCTTCACTAAAACCTGTGTCATGGGTGCTCTCTAAGACTGAATAGAGACAGCTGTAATGAGTAACAACATAGGTCTCTGTAACAATATAAGGTATCTAATATGTTATAATTTCATCTCATCTAGACCAATAATGAATTTCTGGTTTTCATTCTGTATGGAGGTAATCATTATGGTGAGTAAGTTTGCCATAAGGAAATAAGCTTTTGTCTGAGAAGATTTGGCCAGACTACAAAAACAGCCATAAAACATTATTATTCTAAGACAGGACAGTAAAAAGGGTAGTAACAGCTATACTTCAGTGTTTAATACAGCAAGCTTTATGCATCTTCCTCAAATATTTTGACAATTGTAATTCATAAAGAAGAGATTACGTTCGATAAACAATATTCCATCTTCTGTTGGTTGTTCTTTTTAAAAAGATTGACATAAATCAACAATTATAGTACAAACAAATGGAAAAATTATGGTATTTTCTTCTTCTGTGACAATGTTTCCAACAGTGGTCTGTTTCAAGATCTAAAAAGGATCTAGTTAACCCTTTATCACACAATCCTGACTTTTAATGACCAGGAGAAAGGAAAGCTTTTGAAAACATTGTTGGAAAAGGAGAAAATGCTGGTTACTAGCATTTTCTCCTTTTCCCACAATGTTTTCTACTCTATCAAAGACAAATGCCATCATTTCAACCACATTTAAACAGTTGTCTGCAAATGCTTTCAATTTGGATAAGACTTAGATTTTGTCCATTGGTAAAGAGTTGAACACTGCTGTTTCCCTACGGTTTTCCAAGATCATCCTCTGCTCTATATTTTGAATGAATTGATAACCCAAACACAGAAGAGACACTGCTGGTCAAGTGCTTGCTATCCAACTCCATTTGTAAATTGTATCAACATTTTCATAAGTCAGTATTTATTCACAAAACTCAATTCTACTATGCAAATAGACATTAAAAAAAAAAACACAATATATACAGCATGCCGTTTCTCCTGCTCCTCTCTTGTTCTGTCAAATTCGGTTTTCATTGCTTCTAGAGCATAGGCATGTTTGTCATGTAGTTGCTGCTGGAGTTTGTCGACCTCTGTCCGCTGACGAGAACCTTCTTTTGCGATACGATCTTTCTCTTCCTGGATTTCTGCCAAAAGACGGCGACGTTGTTGCTGATATGCCTCTTCTTCTTGCTGTACCTGTTTCTCATACCTACATTACATGAAAGCCACAGGAATGTCATTCTATGTTGCCTCCAAACCTACAGTCATTTGGCAAGCATGACAAGCAAAACAGAGCAGCAAAACAATGATATGGACTAAAAAATGCAATAGGGACATTGTTTGAACTGAAAATAAAAAGCTTTTATAACAAAAGATACATTCATAGTAAAATGAGAGACAAAGATACCAAGCAAAACAAGAGCACCAGATGTGGATGCCTGTGGTTGCTTGATTTTCAGTTAAAGTTTTAAGTAAAAACGGGGCATAACTATGTCAAAATACTTTTGATTGATACCTGCCCTTGTATAGCTTCCCCTTTTGATAGATAACAACTTGTTCAAGACTGCAGTAAATATCTTCAGTGATAACAGACATATTATAAAATGTCAAAGTTTTTGCGCAATGATGCAGACTACGCCAGGGCTATGACAATAAATCAATGTTTTCTTCAAAAACAACTGAGCTAAAAAAGAGTTAGAATGACATTTTCTTGTAAATGTTTTAATTTCTCAAATAACATTATTAACCCTTTACCACACAATCCCGACTTTTACCGACCCTGTGAAAGAAGCCTTTTGAAAACATTGTGGGAAAGGGAGAAAACGCTGGTAACCAGCATTTTCTCCTTTTCCCACAATGTTTTCTACCCTTCCCATAACAACTTTTAACTTTTCAGTTACATTTATTTTGTCATCTGCAAACGCTTTCAATTTGGACTAGAGTAAAATTTTGTCGTTTGGTAAAGAGTTAACCAAGCTCCAACTTCATTAATCCCTTATCTGATACCATCAATACTACCTAATTATGCAGCTTTTGACTCAAAATGATGCGGTGTCAATTTTGGCTTAGATAAAAAGGAAACAAAGTCTTACAAACATTCAAGAAAGACCTCAATTTAGTCTAAACAGAATTAGATTTTTTGATGTTGTAATTTGGAAGGTTTTTTTTCTTCACCTGATTTAAAAAGAAGTTAATCTTGCACAACATAGGAAATAAATCTATCAATTCTATTCAATCCATACCTCTGTTTAGCTAGTTCCCTTTCCCTAGCACAAGCAGCCTCTTTCTCATCAGCCAACTGATCTCTGAGTTCCTCTGTCATTCTAACATATTTCTGAGCTGCCCTTTCATCTGCCTCAAGAAGTTCTGCCTCATGAATTTGTTTCACTTTCTTCATCTCTGATTTATGCTTCGCAATCAGTCTTTGAATTTCAGGCTCCAAACCTTTAACTGTCATTTCCTGAAATGATGAATGTGTCTCACACTCCAGTAAAATGAGGTTTATTCCATTATCCAATGATTCAAATAAATCAGTTAATTTGAAGTATGGGGTAGAACAGTCATGCCTTTGGAAAATAGTGTGGCAGAAGTTCTGATTGCTAGAACTGTTGATGCACTGTTCTTTTAGGGAAGAATATCAATATGTATTTATGCAAAGTAAGGGCATGTCAAATATCAGTGCATTTATTCTTTTTAAGCAATTCAAAATTTTGGATGATTTCATGATCCTGAATATATTTACTTATGACTCGTTCTGTACTGATCTATTATGGTGCAATGTTACCCTTTACTGCACCTGCTGCATAATTCTTGGTAATAATTCTGTGTAAAACAACAAATTATATAAAAGAAACTTTCTCTAAAATTTGACAAAAACTTATCTAACCTTTATTTTCTTGGTTTTTTCATCAATCCACTTTTCTCTTCTAATTTTCTCAGCTGCTTCATGCATGTCCTTTAATTTTTGCATATCAATGGAATGTCTGCTCAACAAAGACAAAAAAAAAATCATTATATAGAATTATCTCTTTAACCCTTCACCAAATATCAAAATTTTGGACTTGACCAAATTGAAAGCATTTGCAGACGACAAATCAAATGTTGCTCAAATGATGATTTTTTTTGTCTTTGATAGGGTAGAAAACATTGTGGGAAATGCTTGTCACCAGTGTTTTCTAAATTTTCCACAATGTTTTCAAAAATCTTCTTCCTCAACACTCTTTAAACTGGGGATTGTGTGATAAAGGGTCATTCACACGTGCAAACACATTTTTTGGGGGCTCTTTGTCTGCCACACACTTATTGTTCTATGGCGAGGTATTCCAATGAAGATCATAACATAATCATACTAATACTTTCCTAAGGCTTAATGTAGACAACTTACCAAACACTGTGTAGGAAATTGTGATATTTAAAGAAACTGCTCCTTTTCCTGCAATATTTTTTTATATCATTGAAAAAAATCATTCCTCCAAATCTTTCTCTTTTGTTTTTGGAAGGTCTTAAGACTAGTAAGTCTGTGTAATGGTTTAGTATGTTCCTGCAGCCTCTATTTAAACTCATACAATGAGCTCTACATTGTACAGCTACCAATGCCTCTCAAAATGATGATTGCTAGTTATCTAGCAATGTCCAGTAACCTTCAAACTATTCCCCTTATCGGGTATAGACAAAGATTCACAGAATACTCCTATCTTCTGTTTTCCTCTGTTTTAATGTTGTTTTACACAGTGAAGACGCCACTGTGTGGCCATTTTCAGGAAGTGAAAAAAAAAATACCATAACAACCAAGTTATATAGTGTAAGAGAGCAATCCAGGAAATAAACTATATTCCTACATTAGACCAACTCACTTTTCTGTTACAGCCTTAATCTTGTCTTGGTATTTCTTGTCAACAGTTTTAAGTTCTTTGACTAGATTTTCACATTTCTCACTCAAGGTCTTCTTGTCATCTATCAGCTGAAAACAATACATAAGTAAGGTAAAACAATACATAAGTAAGGTAAATGTTTCATAGATGAAACAATTTACAATCATCAAAATAAAGTTCACAACATTCTAAGCTGAAGTCAATATGGGGAATCAGTAAGCTATTTTTCCTATTTCATAACCACCTGAACAAATTTGCAACATGAAAGCTTCAAAATCTTCACATGAAATATTGGCAGTTGAAATCTGAAACATGAATGCCTGCGAAAACAATGTGGCAAGCATAGAATTTCTTTGAGTGGAATTTCTCCTTCATTCAAAATGTTTTCAAAAGTGTTCTGCTGCAAAAACAGAAAAAAGTCATCTGCTATTGGGATTTTTGTGTTAATATTTTTTGACAGAAAATTTAGTGAGCTTGAAACGATGGGGGGGGGGGGGCAAGAGCTGAAACTCTTTACCAAACGACAAAATTATAGACGTTTCCAAATTGAACACATTTGCAGAAGACAAATGTTACTCAAATGATTGAATTTGTCTTGATAAGATTGAAAACATTGTGGGAAAAGGAGAAAATGCTGGTTACCAGCATTTTCTCCTTTTCCCACAATGTTTTCAAAAAGTTTCTTCCCCAGGGTCATTAAAACTCAGGATCATGTGGTAAAGGATTAAAGTGAGCATAGGAAATACAGTAAAACCTCTCCTCACGACCACCCCGGTAATACGGGCAACCCGCTATTACGAACATTTTTGTCAGAACGGAATTTTTCCTTCTTCATAATCAATGACCACGACCCCAGAAATATGGGCACCCCGCTATTCCGAAATTACGACCACCTTTTTCAGTACCAACGAGTAATTACCAATAGATTTTAACCCCGTAAAACGACCACTAATTTTCACATTTTTTTTACGACCAGCTAATTTTCACGCATCCATAATCGCTAACTGGAGGCCGTGCTTCATGTACGAATATTCTTGGGTCCGATGGAGTAGACAATCAATTAGCCATCTTTTGTTTATCTGTTGACTACACTAACACAATCGTGTAAAGTGATCAAGGTGTTACCTTACATAATCAAATGACCAATGAATTGATGATAATTAATTCGGCTTTTATTCGGTAATCAGGCGTTTATCACACATTGCTGACCCCGGTGAAAAACATGTCGACATCCGGGTAATTACGATTTGTTTTGTACATCTAGCTTTTGTAAAAGACGCTTGGGTTAATATCTAGCGATCGGGATGGGATAATTATTTGGTTTTTGTTACACATTGAAGCCATACTTATATCGTAGAAAATATGCGATTTTTGAACTGGTGAACACTTCAACCTTGCGATCGACGATTAGTAGGGCTGTTCAAATATTCAACTCGAATCAAAATGAAAAAAAAAAAAAAAAAACGTCAGGCTCTTCAATAATATTCGAAATTCTTTGTTTAAAAATGAAAATGAGCACGTGGAGTAGGAGTTCTTGAGACTTCACAAGATAAAAAAAAAAGCAGATTAAATCAGGGAATATGACGAGTTCTATCAGTAACATTAAATTATGTAGTCTTTAAGTTCAGATTCTTGGTTAATGTACATATCTTGCTGTAAGAGTTTAAATAGGCAATTATGAATGGACATTCACTGCCATGTGAATTTATTCATAAAAATTCAAGCACATATTAACTTTTCAATAAACATGAAAATTTTCTTGTTGTCATTTAAATGTGTGGGCATAGGCTTCTCCGACTAAAATATGTATACATTACTTGGAACACAATTTAAATCTACATAAGTCTGTACATAGTCTGGGTTTGATTCAAAATCTAGGTTGGTGAAACCCGGAAATCAGACCACCCCGCCAATAAGACCAATTTTCAAAAGTACCACGGGTGGTCTTAATAGAGGGGTTTTACTGCATTTTTCAATGCAGAATGACAGAAAAATAACTGTGATATAAGTCAATACAAAAAATTCTTTTCTCTGAGTTTTACCTGATCAATGAAGGAAAGATGTCTTTTAATTGTTTCTTCATATTCATCTTTTTGAACATCCAGTCTCTTGTTCATCTCTTTTTCTGTCTCCTTTGCATGTCTTACTGTAAGCTCCCTCTGCTGATTCTAAAAAATAAAAAAAACAAGCATTCTGATAGTATTGCATAGCAATACACAGTCCCCTACCGGCCGTATGTATCGCTGGCATGTCAGTGGAATTTTTAAAGTCCAAATGCGGCAAAAAGCAGTGGAGCGGGACGAAACTTGAACTTGATGTGTAAGTCATGGTGGTTGATGTACACACCAAAAATCAGCTCTATATGTAGCAGTGTTTAGAAAAAAAGTGCGGAAAAATGTTTTATCAGTGAAATTTTGTAAGTCCAAGGCCCGTAAATGCGTGAAAAAGCAGAAGAGCGGGACGAAACTCGAACTTGATGTGTAAGTCATGGTGGTTGATGTACACACCAAAAATCAGCTCTATATGTAGCAGCATTTAGAAAAAAAGTGCCGAAAAATGTTTTATCAGTGAAATTTTGTAAGTCCAAGGCCCGTAAATGCGTGAAAAAGCAGTGGAGCGGGACGAAACTCGAACTTGATCTGTAAGTAATGGTGGCTGACTTACACAGCAAAAGTCAAGTGAACATCTACCAGCATTTAGAAAAAAAAGTCCGAAAAACTGATTTATCAGTGAAATTTTGTAAGTCCAAGGCCCGTAAATCCGTGAAAAACCAGTGGACCAGAACGAAACTCGAACTTGATCTGTAAGTCATGGTGGTTGAGTTACACAGCAAATCTGAGATCAATACCTACCAGCGTTTAGGAAAAAGTGCGGAAAACTGATTTATCAGAGAAATTTTGTAAGTCCAAGGCCCGTAAATCCGTGAAAAACCAGTGGACCGGAACGAAACTCTTTCTTTCTTTTTTTTTTTTAAGCTTTATTTGCCACGTCAAACAGTATGTGAGGGTCGTGGCCATCCCCCAACATACTTTACAAATCAATGTTAGTAAATATTTTGTTAGTAATACATAGATTTATTCACAATATCATTATGTTTCATTATGTTAATAAATTTCAAGTTCTCTTCTTTTATAAGTTTACCATTACAAAGTTTCAAGTTTAACCAATTTACATATTAATTGACAAGCCAAACTAATGATCAACAAGAGGGCCATGATGGCCCTGGGTCGCTCACCTTAGTAGAGTGCCTTTAAGGTTTTTCTTTAATTTGACCATGTGACCTAGTTTTTGACTGCAGGTGACCCAATTTCAAACTCATATTTCATGAAGACAAACATTCTGACCAATTTTCAAGTCAATTGAGCAAAAAATGTGGCCTCGAGTGCCCTAAAGATATTTCTTTAATTTGACCTAGTGACCTAGATTATGACCCCAGGTGACCCAAATTTGAACTGGTCTTTGATTATATCAAAAGAAACATTTTAACCAATTTTCAAATCATATGAATAATAAATGTGGCCTCTAGAGTGCCCATTAACCAATTTTCAAATCATATGAATAATAAATGTGGCCTCTAGAGTGCCCACTAGCTGTTTCTTTAATTTGACGAAGTGACCTAGTTAATGACCCCAGTTGACCCAAATTCAGACTCGTGTGAGATTTTACAAAGACAAACATTCTGACCAATTTTCAAGGCAATTAAGCAAAGAATGTGGCCTCTAGAGTGCCCACAAGGTATTTCTTTATTTTGACCTAGTGACCTAGTTTATGGTTCTAGGTGACCCAAATCCAAACTCGTCTGGTATTTCATCAAGACAAACATTCTGGCCAAATTTCAGGTCATTTGAGCAATAAATGTGGCCTCCAGAGTGCAAACAAGGTATTTCTTTAATTTGACCCAGTGAACTAGTTTATGACCCAAGTTGACCCAAATTAATCTTACGTGAGACTTTATAAAGACAAACTTTCTAACTAATTTTCAAGGCAGTTGAGCAAATAATGTGGCCTCAAGAGTGCCAACAAGGTATTTCTTTAATTTGACCTAGTGACCTAGTTTATGACCCAAGATGACCCAATTTTGAACTCAATGAACTTGTTGCGCTTAGATGGGCAAGCAAACTTAGAAGAGAATCACTACATACCAAATATCAAAGCTCTACGCCTTCCAGTTTTAAAGAAGAATTTTAAAGTTTTCCTTCTTTGTTCCTATGTTCGAACTTGTTACCCCCAGGGCTGGGCCAGTTTTGACCCAGGGGCATCATATGAACAAACTTGGTAGAGGTCCACTAGGAAATGCTACATACCAAATATCAAAGCTCTACACCTTACCATTTAAGAGAAAAAGAAATTTAAAGTTTTCCTTCTTTGTTCCTATCTTCGAACTTGTGATCCCCGGGGCGGGGCCAGTTTTGACCCAGGGGCATCATATGAACAAACTTGGTAGAGGTCCACTCTGAGATGCAACATACCAAATATCAAAGCGCCACACCTTTCGGTTTCAGAAAAGAAGAATTTTAAAGTTTTCCTTCTTTGTTCCTATGTTCGAACTTGTGACCCCAGGGGCTGGGCCAGTTTTGACCCAAGCAGCATCCTTGGAACAAACTTGGTAGAAGTCCACTAGGAGATGCTACATACCAAATATCAAAGCTCTATGCCTTCCCATTTAAGAGAAAAAAAAAAATTAAAGTTTTCCTTTTTTGTTCCTATGTTTGAACTTGTGACCCCCGGGGCAGGGCCAATTTTGACCCCAAGGGCATCATATGAACAAACTTAGTAGAGGTCTATTAGGCAATGCTACATGCCAAATATCAAAGCTCTATGCCTTCTAGTTTTACAGAAGAAGATTTTTAAAGTTTTCCTTCTTTGTTCCTATGTTGGAAATTGTGACCCCCGGGGCGGGGCCAGTTTTGACCCCAGGGGCATCATATGAACAAACTTGGTAGAGGTCCACTAGGAGATGCTACATGCCAAATATCAAAGCTCTATGCCTTCAAGTTTCAGAGAAGAAGATTTTTAAAGTTTTCCTTCTTTGTTACTATGCTCAAACTTGTGACCCCCGGGGCGGGGCCAGTTTTGACCCCAGGGGCATCATATGAACAAACTTGATAGAGGTCCACTAGGCAATGCTACATACCAAATATCAAAGCTCTACGCCTTCCAGTTTCAGAGAAGATAATTTTTAAAGTTTCCCCTCTTTGTTCCTATGTTCGAACTTGTGACCCCCGGGGCATGGCCAGTTTTGACCCCAAGGGCATCATATGAACAAACTTGGTAGAGGTCCACTAGAAGATGCTTCATGCCAAATATCAACGCTCTATGTCTTCTAGTTTTACAGAAGAAGATTTTTAAAGTTTTCCTTCTTTGTTCCTATGTTGGAAATTGTGACCCCCGGGGCGGGGCCAGTTTTGACCCCAGGGGCATCATATGAACAAACTTGGTAGAGGTCCACTAGGAGATGCTACATGCCAAATATCAAAGCTCTATGCCTTCAAGTTTCAGAGAAGAAGATTTTTAAAGTTTTCCTTCTTTGTTACTATGCTCAAACTTGTGACCCCCGGGGCGGGACCAGTTTTGACCCCAGGGGCATCAAATGAACAAACTTGGTAGAGGTCCACTAGGAGATGCTACATACCAAATATCAAAGCTCTGCGCCTTCCAGTTTCAGAGAAGAAGATTTTCAAAGATTTTGCTTTTTTTCCCTTTTTGTTGCCATGGCAACCAGAGTTGCGGGTGGAATTTAATTCTTTGAACAATTTTGGTAGAGCTTCACCCAAGGAACATCCCTGCCAAGTTTCATCAAGATTGGCCCAGTGGTTTAGGAGAAGAAGATGTTTAAAGAAATTGTTGACGGACGACGGACGACAGACGACGGACGACGGACGCCGGACACAGGGCGATCACAATAGCTCACCTTTAGCACTTTGTGCTAAGGTGAGCTAAAAAGTGACAACAAAGCTTTTTTTTGTGATGAAAAAGTGTGGGTGGGTGGGTGTGTGTGTTTGCACGCTAAAATTGACCAGGTTTTTTTTTTTTGTCTTTAATTCTACTTTTTACTTATAGATTATGTTTGGTTTTGTCTTCATTTATTCACTATCTTAATTGGCTCATGGGAGGTTTTGTATGATATGTTCTACAAATGTCATGATACTTTCTCCTTTTTCAAACATCTTAGTATTTTTGTAAATGTGTAAATTAGTGATAAGATGGTTCCTTAATCCACTTATTGAAGGTTTATTTAGTTTATTTCTGCAAAAATAATATACTTTTTGATTTCCAAAAGAAGTATATCCAAATTAATATTTGGTGAACTTGAGCCCAAAAGTAAAATAGAGCTGTTGATTTGCACAGTTTGATCAAAATTGGTTATTATTCCTGTGATTCTATTTATCAAAGATCTCGTGTATCTACATTCTTAGAATAAATGTATAATTGTTTCAGCATCTGTGCCACAAAATGTACATAAATTTGTATCTTTCAGTTTCATTTTAAAAAGTAAGGAGTTTGTTGCAGTAATACGATGCACTATTCTTGTTTGTAGCCATTGGGTGTAAGTATCTCGTGTGTATTTGAAAAGGTTTCCATGAATTTGTTTCCAATCAAAGTTTAAACCATTATATAATGTAGACCATTTGTTCCTACTTGTTGGGGTTTCGTTGTTTTTTATAAGAGCATTGTAAACATGTTTGTTTATGTCTTTTTTAGTTATTATATGAAAGAAATAGCTGTTAACTGAAGGATTATGGCACTTGTTCAAAATTGTATGTGCAACCGGAAATGTAATATTATGCTGTAAAAATAAAGCTTTAATTGAATTTACAATGCTATAATAGTTTAAAAAATTTATTCCGTTCTTGGTAATGGTTTTGATATCGTTAAAATTTCTAAAACTACCGTTGTCGGTCAACATGTCTTTAACATATCTTATACCACATTTGTATAAGTTGGCGTTGTAGGTATATTTAGATTCTATCATAAAGTTTTCATTGTAAAACAGAGGCATTGTCATTATTTCCGAGCATTTTGTAAATTTGTAAGTAGAGCTGAATACCATGAATGATTTTAAAACATCTATCCAGAATACATTCTTTATTGTGCCTATAATTTTTTTGCAGTATAAAGTTCCAAATTCAAAATTCTCTCTGGTTCAAATATGTTACTTATAAATTTGTAACAATCATTTTCACCATTAGCAGCTATTTTCTTCATCCATTTTAATTTCATGGTTGTATTAAAACTCTGTATATCTATCATCCTTAACCCCCCCGTCCACATAATCTTTGGTCATCACTTTATGTTTTATTTTAGCTGGGCCATCCCATACAAATTTATAAAGAATATGATGCACTCTTTTTAAATATTCATTGGTTGGTGATGGTAAAGAGATAAACAAATGTGTGAGAATTGGCACAAGGAGACTTTTGACCACAGTTATTTTACCAATAGGAGTTAATTTTCTTTTTTTTCCAGTATGAAATGCTATTACTTATACTTTGTAATTTGGGCTCATAGTTCAAGTTTAACATTTTTTCCAAATCAACATGGAATAAGATGCCAAGCGATTTAAATTGCGTTTCCCCCATGCTAATTCCCATTTCGTTTTAATTGCTCGAATGCTATATTTCCTGGAACGAAACTCAAACTTGATCTGTAAGTCATGATGGTTGAGTTACACAGCAAATCTGAAATCAATACCTATCAGCGTTTAGGGAAAAAGTCCTGAAAACTGATTTATCAGTGAAATTTTGTAAGTCCAACGCCCGTAAATCCGTGAAAAAACCAGTGGGCCAGAACGAAAGTCAAACTTGATCTGTAAGTGATGGTGGGCAACTTACACACCAAAACTCAGCTCAATATGTACCAGCGTTTAGAAAAAAAGTCCAGAAAACGGACAGATGGACAGATGGACAGACAGACGGACGGAGTGCAAACCTAAAGTCCCCTTCGGCTTTCCCAGTAGGGGACTAAAAACATTTAAGTTTTTACAGTGTCTTATGTATACAAAATTAAACTTTTCTGCATCACTGTGCAACATTAAACTTTGGTTTCACTCTTCTTTTGCATTCTTATGCTATAAGAAGAAAATTGAACAAGATGATAAAAAGACATGTCTTAAATACTCTTTGAAATAAATAATTTTGCTAAAATATGTGTGGATATAAGGATGCATGAACTCTGGATATATGGAACACTCTTTTGAACTCCTGAGCTATTTGCTGTAACAATCATGGTATAAAACTTCTTGATCATGGCTTGAACAATCTTGAAAAATTGGTTGTTTGAGAAGAGTTAGTTTTCAAAAATATATATACAAATATTGAGTTTGGCAGAAACGAATACACATATATTAATTTTGGCCGAATAAAGCCAAATTATCTGTGTGATCACCAGCCTTACCAGAGCTTTTTGCAGCATTGACACTGTTCGTTTTTTCTCTTCTAGCTCCAGTCTCTGACTGATTACAGTATTGGTAACTTCTGAAGCTGTTGCATTCACTTGTTCTAATTCTGCCAGCTCTTCTGCAGATGGTCCTAAAACAGGGGGGTTGTCTAAATCAACAGTCAGCTTTGAGATTTCCTGCAAAAGACAGAATGCTATTGAATTCCCATTTCTAAAAGTAAATGGGATATTCCCACTCAGATATTTGTTTCCAATTGGTAAGTATCAAATTTAACCCTTACAATGATAAGGGCATTACTGGGAGCTCTTGCAAACTGGATAGATCTAATATATTCTGACAGAGATTCTGGTCAAAACAGTCGTGAAACTGCTACAAGTGGACTCTATTCACACACTAGAAATATGTTTCATCAGCTTAGTTGTCTATGATTCAATCCTTTACCACACAATCCAGAACTTTAATGACCCTAACAGGGACAGCTTTTCAAAAAATTGTGGGAAAAGGAGACAATACTGGTAATCAACATTCTCTCCTTTCCCAAAATGCTTCTACATTTTCACAGATAAATTCCATAATTTTAGCCACATCTAATCTGTTGACTTCAAGTGCTTTCAGTACAAAGGAGTACAAAATATTGTTTTCTGGTCAAGGGCTCATCATGGAATGGGCTTCATTTTTTATGGAAATACTAGCTAAAGAGAAATTGTACCAGAAACTTTGTATGTATTGGTATGCAAAATCTACACTGGTTCTCAACTTTTATTTTTTTCCATCTTACAATTAGAATGCTAACCTATTCCTTTCATGTATACTGCTATTTGAACTAAATAAGACA
The DNA here is from genome assembly GCA_945859785.2 of Tridacna gigas. Lineage (NCBI taxonomy): Eukaryota > Metazoa > Mollusca > Bivalvia > Cardiida > Cardiidae > Tridacna > Tridacna gigas. The sequence goes on from OX244030.2 coordinate 30,434,784, forward strand.
GAAGCATAAGCAATAGAGATTTTCACATGATAAAAAAGTCAGTGTATACAGATCTTACTAATCCCATAAAGATACTGTAGTCAACCAGCTATATTTCTGTACCTGATCCACTGTACTCAATCTCTCAGACACCTGCACTTCATCTAGAAAAGCCATAATGCTCTTCATCTTGTCATCAGACAATAAGCTGGACTTTGTAGGCAAATCAACTTTCTGATTATGCCTATGTAAGTTCTCTGCATTCAGACTCATATTGTCACTGTCTCCATCACGCCCTTTCTCTAGGTCATCCACTATTATAAAAAACAAGAGGGCCATGATGGCCCTGGATCGCTCACCTAAGTCAATAGGCCAAATTTCGCTCCAGGGTCATAATGACCCAATTTAAAACTCATCTGAGATATTATTAAGACAAACATTCTGACCAACTGTCAGGTCCATTGAGCTGAAAATGTGGCCTCCGGAGTGTCCAAAATGTCTTTCTTCAATTTGACCTAGTGACCTAGTATATGACCCTATGTGACCATATTTCAAACTCATCCGAAACATCAAAACAAACTTGTTGACCAAGGTTCAAGTGAATTGGGTAAGAATTGCCACCTCTAGAGTGCCCACAAGGGGTTTCTGTAATTTGACCTAGTGACCTAGATTATGACCCTATGAGATCCAATTTCTAATTGATCCGAGATATCATCAAGCCAAATATGTAGACCAATTTTCAGGTCAATCTAGCTAGAATTGTGGCCTCTAGAGTGCCCAAAAGGTATTTCTTCAATGTGACCCAATGACATTGTTTATGACCCTATGTGACCCAATTTTGAACTCATCAAGATATCATCAAGACAAAAAATTTCGAACTCGTCCGAGTCTTTATCAAGACAAACATTCTAACCTAATTTCACAAGTATCTGACTGAAAATGTGGCCTCCAGAGCACACACAAGGTTTTTCTAAGATTTGACCTAGTGACCTAGTTTTTGACCTGACATGATCCAATTTCGAACTCATCCCAGATTTTATAAAGACAAACATCCTGACCAAATTTCACAAGTATCTGACTGAAAATGTGGCCTCTAGAGCATACACAAGGTTTTTCTGAGATTTGACCTAGTGACCTAGTTTTTGACCCCACATGACCCAATTTCAAACTCATCTCAGACTTTATCAAGACAAACATTCTGACCAAATTTCACAAGTATTTGACTGAAAATGTGGCCTCTAGAGCGTACACAAGGTTTTTCTAAGATTTGACCTAGTGACCTAGTTTTTGACCCTACATGACCCAATTTCGAACTCATCCGAGATTCTATCAAAACAAACATTCTGATAAAATTTCACAAGTATCTGACTGAAAATGTGGCCTCTAGAGCGCACACAAGGTTTTTCTAAGATTTGACCTACAGACCTAGTTTTTGACCACAAGACCCAATTTCGAACTTGTCCCAGATTTTATCAAGACAAACATTCTGACCATGTTTCATGAGGATTGGACTGAAAATGTGGCCTCTAGAGCGTACACAAGGTTTTTCGAAGATTTGACCTATTAACCTAGTTTTTGATCCCACATGACCCAATTTCGAACTCATCCGAGATTTTATCAAGACAAATATTCTGACCAAGTTTTACAAGTATCTGAAAATGTGGCCTCTAGAGCGTACACAAGGTTTTTCGAAGATTTGACCTAGTGACCTAGTTTTTGACCCCACATGACCCAATTTCAAAGTCATCTCAGATTTTATAAAGACAAACATTCTGACCACATTTCACAAGTATCTGACTGAAAATGTGGCCTCTAGAGTGTACACAAGGTTTTTCGAAGATTTGACCTAGTTTTTTACCCCACATGACCCAATTTCTAACTCATCCGAGATTTTATCAAGACAAACTTCCTGACCAAATTTCACAAGTATCTGACTGAAAATGTGGCCTCTAGAGCGTACACAAGGTTTTTCGAAGATTTGACCTAGTGACATAGTTTTTGGGATCACATGACCCAATTTCGAACTCGTCCGAGATTTTATCAAGACAAACATTCTGACCAAGTTTCATGAGGATTGGACTGAAAATGTGGCTCTAGAGCGTACACAAGGTAAAAAGTTGACGACGCATGTCGCACGACGGACACAGCATGATCACAATAGCTCACCATGAGCACTTCGTGCTCAGGTGAGCTAAAAACACACATATATGTCAAAATCCCTGTAGTCTCTGTCTTCTCTCACAAATTAAAATCAATATTTCTTTGTATGTTTATTCAAAGTGAGGTCCACAGTGAGGTAACTAGGTACAGTTTCATACTAAACACTCCTATCAGCATATAACACATTTCTTTTAAGATAAACATAGATATGGGTTAAAAGGTAATCTAAAATTTGTTTTTCACTGAACCTTAATGACAAAATTCTGAGTACTCACAACATAGATCTCATTGAGGAGACATTCTTTTTAGGATTCAAATACCAACCCTTATCTGAACCTCTAAGCAGGAAACAGCAACCCAAAATTCCAAAATACAGTTTAGATTACAAATAGACATCTGAAAAGAGCAGCATGTAGTACCTTTCCTCTATCCTCTTAGCATGTATTTCATAGAATGATGCAACAATATCAAGCCGTAGTTATTTCATGAGAATTTTTCACCAAATTAGGTCAAACCTGACGCGTATAGCATTTCTCCAAGATTTTCAATCTACAAAGAAATCATTACGGATATATGCACAAAAAGAAAACAAGAGGGCCATGATGGCCCTGTATCGCTCCACTGGCTTATAAATATAAACCATAAATACTAAACATTTCAATTCTGAGCCAAATGGTTTCAAAATGAAGACTTACAAAGTTTTCTCTGTAAAAGCCCATGTGAAAGTTGAGACCCGCAAGGCAAAGCCATTTTTGATCCCAGAGCTATAATTACTTGAACCCTGGTAGAGGTCCACAAGATAAAGCCACATGCCAAAATAATACAAGTCTATGCTGTATGGTTATAAATAAGGTAATTTTCAAGTTTTGTCCATATGAAGCCTCTGTAAAACAATAAGACCCCTGATACAAGGCTAATTTCAAAACAAAAATCAAAACAGGAAGATTTCTTAAGTTGTCACTATGTAAGCCCATGTAAAACTTGTGACCCCTGCGGTGGGGCCAATTTTGACCCCAGGGCTAAAATTTTGGCCCGCTTGGTAGAGGCCCACTAGATATAGCAACATGCAAAATTTGGTAGCTCTAGGCCTTATGGCTAGGTACAGTAAGATTTTTTAAAGTTTTCTCTATATAAGCCCATGTAAAACTTGTGACCCCTGGGGCAGAGCCAATTTTGACCCCAGGGCTATAATTTGAAGAAACTTGATAGAGGTCTACTACATAAAGCTACATGCCAAATTTGGTAGCCCTATGCCTTATGGTTTCAGACAAGAAGATTTTTAAAGATTTCCAGTATTTTTCAGTTTTGTTGCCATGGCAACCAGAGTTTTTGAAGGAATCAAATTCTTTCAAGAAATTCTGAAGAGGACCATGGCAGGATCATTTCTGAAAATTGGATGGGTAGTTTCAGAGAAGAAGATGTTTGAAATAAAAGTTAACGCACGGATGGACGGACGACGGACATCGGGCCATGACATAAGCCCGCTGGCCTTCGGCCAGTGGAGCTAAAAATGTTTCAGAGAGTAAGAAGAATACAACAAAAAAATCATGCTCTTACACCAAGCATAATTTTTCTTCTCAGGACGAGCACTTGCCAACTGTTCATCTTCCTCTAGTTTCTTCAAAGTCTCCAGTAAATCATCTAGTGTGGTTTTATTGGTGACACTTTCACTAACTGCAACATTACTTTCTGCTTCATGCTCTCTTCCTGAAGTTTCCTTTACCTCCATATCTTGCAGATGGGACTAAAATTTGAGTCAATGGAAAAGAAATGTACATGTGAATTTTTTTTCATGGAAAATATGCTACTGTAGAATTCATAGCAAACTGTAAGTTTCTTGTTAACAGTCTCAAGTTGAACTTTTTATGACACGATAAAATCTTACACTTGTTCAAACAAAAAGAATTAGCAGAGGACAATTTCAAGGTGGCTGAAATGATAGAAATTGTCTTTGATAGTGTATAAAAACATTAGAGAAAAAGAAGAAAATGCTGGTTATCAACATTTTCTCCTTTTCCCACAATGGCTTCAAAGGGCTTCTTCCTCGGGATCATCAAAACTTGGGATTGTGTGATAAAGGGTTAAAATTTTTTTGGTCTTTAAGTAACAGTGCAATTGAAAAAAATCATTGTGAGATGCTTGAAGACTGAACATCAAGAAATATAAAATCTTAAACCATTTACCATTCAATCCTCAGTTTTAAGGACACTGGGAAAACAGGCTTTTTAAAACATTGTGGGAAAAGGGGAAAATTCAGGTAACCCAGCAAATTCCCCTTTTTCCATGTTTTCTAAACTTTTAAAGAGAAATTCTAGCGATTTAGCATCATTAAATTTGGCTTCTTCAAATGCTTCAAAATTGGACAATTTCAAAATCTTGTAATGTGGTTAAGAGTTACAGAAAACTTTTCTCAATGGCATCATCAGCTTTGATTTTCTGTTGACTGTTCAAGTTCATTTTCTTTTAAGTATGGCAATTACAATCTTATCACACATGGTTTCATGTCAAGAAAATCAAAATACATTTTACAATCATAAAACTTGCTGATGTTTCCCCAGTTATTACAATGTTTTCAAAATCCATAAGTCATTGCCAAAACAGTAATGTGTACATTGAACACAAATGGGTAAGTGAAACAAAAGACATCTGAAAGAAAACAAATTTAACTCATTCATGACATGGACAAAAATTACACAAAGTTGACTGCACCAGTTGGTCCTCCCCTGTTCTAAAAATGTTTTCAAACAGTATTAATTTTTTGCTCATGTGTAAAGAGTTTTATATCATGCTTTCCGGTAGGATAGCAAGAAATAGCGGTGAAAATATTTTTCGATATTACACGGGTACGACTAGTGAGAATACCAATTTCATTTTTTTTATGGAAGTCTCGACAAAAAAAGGTGTTAGATGCATGAAATAAATAGAATATTTGTTTTTTTCGGTGAAAGATCGAAATTTATTTCATGGAGTGAACATCATTGGTAATATTTTCACTTGTGGCAATATTTGTTTTTTTCGGTGAAAGATCGAAATTTATTTCATCGAGTGAACATCATCGGTAATATTTTCACTCATGGCACAGCGGTAATATTTTCACTCCTGGCACAGCCACAGCCACAAGTGAAAATATTACCGATGATGTTCACACGATGAAATAAATTTCGATCTTTCACTGAAAAAAACAAATATCCTCTATTTATTTATGCAGTACCTGGTACAATATATACCTGGTACAATATATAGGTGTCCAATGTCACCTGCAGTGACAAAGAGTCAAAGTGATAAAAAATCCACAAGATATCACATCTTACTGTATAATAGTCTTCCATGCTATCATCATTGCCATGAGCATTAGGATGTGGCGTGTTATCTCGCTCAGGACTGCTGTCTTCACTGTTAATGTTTGCGTCTCTCTCTGCTTGTTTCTTTTTTCCCAGCTGTTTACTCCCCATTTTGTCTTTACCTACAAAATGCAATTTATCTGGGTTCATTTTTGTGTTACAGCAATATTTACTTTCTTGATAACCATTTGCGCACAGGCTATACTTGAAAACCTATCTAAAGCTATAATAAATTATAAAAAGGACAAGCATTTGAAGAAAGAAACAAGAGGGCCATCATGGCCCTGTATCGCTCCACTGGCTTATAAACCATAAATACTAAACATTTCAATTCTGAGCCAAATGGTTTCAAAATGAAGACTTACAAAAGTTTTCTCTGTAAAAGCCCATGTGAAAGTTGAGACCCGCAAGGCAAAGCCATTTTTGATCCCAGAGCTATAATTACTTGAACCCTGGTAGAGGTCCACAAGATAAAGCCACATGCCGAAATAATACAAGTCTATGCTGTATGGTTATAAATAAGGTGATTTTCAAGTTTTTCCATATGAAGCCTCTGTAAAACATAAGACCCCTAATGCAAGGCTAATTTCAAAACAAAAATCAAAACAGGAAGATTTCTTAAGTTGTCACTATGTAAGCCCATGTAAAACTTGTGACCCCTGCAGCGGGGCCAATTTTGACCCCAGGGCTAAAATTTTGGCCTGCTTGGTAGAGGCCCACTAGATATAGCAACATGCAAAATTTGGTAGCTCTAGGCCTTATGGCTAGGTACAGGAAGATTTTTAAAGTTTTCTCTATATAAGCCTATGTAAAACTTGTGACCCCTGGGGCAGAGCCAATTTTGACCCCAGGGCTATAATTTGAAGAAACTTGATAGAGGTCTACTACATAAAGCTACATGCCAAATTTGGTAGCCCTATGCCTTATGGTTTTAGACAAGAAGATTTTTAAAGATTTCCAATATTTTTCAGTTTTGTTGCCATGGCAACCAGAGTTTTTGAAGGAATCAAATTCTTTCAAAAAATTCTGAAGAGGACCATGGCAGGATCATTTCTGTGAAGTTTCATGAAAATTGGATGGGTAGTTTCAGAGAAGAAGATGTTTGAAATAAAAGTTAACGCACGGATGGACGCACGACGGACACCGGGCCATGACATAAGCCTGCTGGCCTTCGGCCAGTGGAGCTAAAAAATGAGTCAAGCTTTCTGAAAAGGGGGTTTAATGCATCAGCAAAAAGTATCCATGCAGGCTGACCTGGGTTGAAACTTTTTGTTACTGGTCAATTTTCTGCATGTCAAAGGACTATTCTACCTCATGATTCAGTCAGTGAAAAAAAAAAAAAAAATGGATGTTATAGATCCATAATTATATGATTACTTGCTTAGTAGAATGCATCACAGAGTTACATTAAGCTCCCTTTTGCCAGGGCATTGGTCATGGTTTTTTAACAGTATGAAAACCACTGTGAGGTATTTCACCCTCCTGGAGAAGACTTTCTCATACTGATGAAAAATTGGAGATAAAATTTTTCATTCCTTTGCTAATTTTGTAGGTCTAAAAAATAGCCTGCATTGGAAAAGGTTTAAAAAAGTGATTATAAAAGTTTTAATCCTTGTAGCCCTTAACCAGGATTTAAATGCTTTGGCAGACAGTGCAGATTAAGATCAGACTGCAGAGAATGATCCTGCATCTGCACTATCCATTTTCTTTCTAGAAATTATGACAAAAACAACTTCAAATTTGCAGTATATGCATCTATAGAACTGACTAAGAATATTCATTTCATTTACTTTAGCTTTACAAGGATTAAGAATCAGAGGTTACTTACCCAACCCATTCTTTAAATTCTTTGTGATTTTTCCAGTGGCTTGTAGGTAAGCAATTTCCTTTTCTGCAACTTTTTTCACTTCTTGTCTTTTTTCATCCCTCTTTTTCTGTAGCTCCTGTAAAATAGCTGCAACTTTTCAACCACAAAATTTTTAACAAAAACAGCTATAAAATCTTAAACTTCTATCGAACAATCTTGTGTTCAAATAACCTTGAGAAAAAGGGTTGTAAAAATATGAGGGCAAAGGAGGAAATGCTGATCACCTGTATTTTCTCTTTTCCCCCCAATGTTTTCTACCCTTTCAAAGACATATTCCATCATTTACATTAGGGATGTGAATGATTAACCGGTTAACTGATCGAATGATCGGTTACCCGGTTAGAAAATCAGTAACCGGTTAGAAAATTAAAAAAGGCAAAAAAAAAAATAAAAAAGAACAAAATTACAAAAATGAACTGTAAAAAGTTTAAAAAATTGACGGCTCCTTGTCCGCCCTTCATATTATGCATCATCCACACTCCATATCGCCAATAGCCGACTTGGCGGAGGTGTGATACACACGTATACTGTTTAAAAGGTCTGTGAAGCAAACAATGGAGAATGACAGTCATTTGTCTTCTTTTAATCCGCTTAGTGGGCGCCGATGACAATTAATAAACTATCAACTGCAGGTATTCTGTTATATACACTTTTACAGTTTGGTCGTGATTGGTTTGTTTGCCTGCCCTCATTAATTAACACTCAATGGAAACGGACCAATCACGTTAGACTAATTGAAATTTGTTATGTACGAATTACTAGCCACACATATATATTGTATACGACAAGCAGCATCAAAATTTTTTAAAGAACATTTGAAATTATAAACAACAATGTCTCCAGCTGCGTCAGCTGTTTGGAAGTTTTCCAAACGTAACGTCGACGAGAACACCATGAAATGCCCAGTGCTCATGATTAAATAATCAGAAGTTTGTGTGTGTTTGCGTAGAAAAGAGAGAAAACTTGTCCGTTTATGACATGGCATCTAGATCTACTGTAAAGCCTTAAACAACCCGTCATATAAATAATCTAACAAACATGAAAGTATTGTGGGAGAAACAATTCCTCATGATTTTATTATCATGTACAAGGGTTTGAGGGACAGAGGTATCAAGACAGTTCCTTGACAAGACAGTTCCCCGACACAAATTTTCCAGACAGTTCCCCGACAAATTTGAAGACAGTTCCCCGACACTTCTGAAGACAGTTCCCCAACACTTTTATTCTATTTCAAACAAGCTGTTACTGATAATTATATTTGATAATCATGACAAATTAGAAATATTTGTGGAGAATTGATGTATCAAACTTCTCTCATGGGTGAATTCACGATGATTCATGATTATCATGAAAATAAGTGACTTTATAAGAATACTTCGCTGGCATGAAAGTTAAAACCATGTTTGGGTAGTATTTGCAGTTTCTATATTTCTATAATGTGTTTTCGAATTATGTCAAAGAGAGAGAGAGAGGGAGGGAGAAGGGGTTCACCTGAGTGATTTTTGTTTTGTTTACCTTCTAGACTCTCTTCATAATGCCATGTTTTTAAATACATGCATATTATACAGATCTAAACCATTGGGGAAAATGTTGTATATTTAGATATTGTTTGGCATTTTGCGTCGAAAGGTTGTCAAACTGTCCTGTCAAAGCAGAGTTATAGAAAATTATAGCCATTCCACAAATTGCAATCATAGAAAAGTACGGACAATCTCATGGTGGCCAAATGTACTCGTCAATTACAGGTACAAACGTTCCAATCAATCACAATAAATCATTTATCCATAAAATCACTCATAAACCAATTTTACCCGATTCTTGTCATTTGACACAGAACAAAAGTGTCGGTGAACTGTCTTCAAATGTGTTGGGGAAGTGTCTTCAAATCTGTCGGGGAACTGCCTTGTCGGGGAACTGTCTTGTTCCTGAGACAGAAAATAGGGAAAAAAATTGTCCATTTATGACATTGCGTAAAGTGCCTTGTTCAGCTTATAGTTTATTTCACGGGTATGTGTATCGTATGCACCACCCTTCCTCCTTCCTGCCGAGAGCAAAACATCGTCTCATATGAAGGTATTTCCAATGACAGATAAACTGACAAAGTTCTTCGTTCGGTTAACCTGTCGAAAGATTTACCGATTAACTGGTTAGTAACTTTACTAACCGTTGCCATCCCTAATATTTATCGTTTTTCACCACATGAAATTAACAAGACAATGAAATTCAAAAGGCTGTTTGGATCAGAATATCTCAAAAAAAAAAAAAAAAAAAAATTGAAAATGTACGATAAAGACGAGACTGTAAACTCTGACCCTGATCAACAAAGTCAACATTAGCTACTGAAATTGTCCTTGGCAACCTATGCGTTTGGATTAACATTAGCAAACATGTACATAACTTAGTTGCTCAATCACAAAAATGGGCATTTTAATGACATTTACAGCATGTTTTCCTGTCTATTTATATATGTGGCTGGCACTTTCTTTCCATGCCTTTTTCACCTGTTTTTGAAATCATTTAAACCATCTTACTGCTTAACACATGACAAAAAGTCAGGAATTTTGAAAACAAAATGAAGACACCTGTATAGCTTGTTGTCGTGCTTGTTTAGCCTTTTCTTCTCTAATTCTTTTTCTCTCTTCAAGCTTTCTCTCTTCCATTTCTTTAGCTAGAAAATCATTTTGAGATTCTCGCAACCGCTGTTCCTCAATCAACTGCTTTTTTGAACTCAATAATCTCTGAATAGCTGCTTCCCCAGATTTCTGCCTCATATGATGACGCCTAAACCAACGTTGGATTTTAGTTGCTGCAAAATTTACATGTTTAATGTAATCTTCAGCAAGAGCATTTGCACCAGGCGCAGATCCTGATGATTTCATTCCACTCCTTCGCACAGTTCTAGTTTCATTAATGGGTGTTTTGTGTTTGATATTCTGATAGGAATTCTCTAGATCTGACAGACCTACTTTAACACTAGGTGTCATTCCTTGAACAGTCATGTTATTTGTAATTGCACTCTGACTTATAATCCTTGGACTCTCCTTCACTGACTCTGACTTATCTCCCTTATTTAAACTCTCCTTACTTTGAGATGAAAGTTTGTGACTTTTGGATAATGACAACCTATCCTGAAAATTAAATACTTCTTCATCTGAACTACTTCTTGCGCTTCTCTGTTGAAAAATGGAGTGAGCATTTGAGTCTTCTGCCATCCAGTCATCATCAGGTTGGGCTGGACTTGTACTAGTATTATTCTGCTTTGAAACATACTTGTTTTTTAAGACCTGTGAAATAGATGAACTATCAGTGATCTAAAGAGTCATATTAATCCATTCAGCACTAGGCTCTACTCTTAATTTAAACACTAGCTCAATGATTGGTTGAGACCCTCTTTCCCAGCCAATCAGAGGACTAGAAATCAGAAATAGATTTGAAATTAAAATGACTGGTGATTATGGTCCTTCTTCTCTTTATCTTTTATACTCACAATTTCACAATACAGATGGCAGCAGAATATGGCTGCAGAGAAACATAATGCAAACTAAGCTTTGGTAAAAATAACTGAATTTGTTGATCATTCCTTCACAGGCTTTCTTTTGGTCTAAAGTGATATTGCCTTTTTCTTTTGATGCCAGTGCTCATGACAAACAAGTAACATGAAAGTGCTGAGGAGACAAATCCAACAAAAGTAACCAATGTGTTTAGTTTTTTTCTGCAGAAAAAAAAGAAACACAGGGGCATCTGACATTTCCAATAGAAATGAGTTCTGAGAAGAGAGCTTAAAGAATCTCTGTGATGCGTTATACCCATCACATAACTATAGATTCTTTATGTCGAACAGTCAACTGAATAAAAAGGTGAAATGATCATTGGATATACAGAAAATTTACAAATAGCAGAAACTATCAACCCATGTCAGCCTGTGCATGTGCACAGGCTGACATGGGTTGATACTTTCTGCAAATGCATTAAACCCCCTTTTTGCAGAGCATGGCTCAAATGCACCAGCATTAGTTGTTGTACCTACACAAAACTGTAACACTTCGATAAGCTTGTCTCATTTGCATTCACGTAAGACGGGTAATAATGCTAGCTAAAGTATCATTCATACATTCTGTGATGACTTGGAAATGACACAATTAGAATGAACAACAAAATTCTCAAATCCAACAAAAGTCCTAGTACATGTATCTATTTTGAAATGATTTTCCTGTGATTGATGTATATACAACTTTTCTATCAACTGTATGGCAAAACACTGGATATGATGAATGTAAAGACTAAACTGATTTGTGGATTATCCTATCATCATATATGTAAAGTTTTTTAATGACCCTTCATCAGAGTATCTTTGATAACATTGTGAGGAAAGCAGCAATTGCTAGTAACAAGCATTTGCTCCTTTTCCAAGAATGTTTTCCCATCATTCAACATTTTGTCAGCTTGCACTATTTTCTAAGACATTTCATGTCTAAAAGTAGCCTGTATGGTAATAAACTTGAGCCATGCTCTGTGAAAAGGGGGCTTATTGCATCTGCAAAAAAGTATTGGCCCTTGTCAGCCTCCACAGTCCGCTCAGGCTTACATCGGTGTAAACTTATTGCTACTTGTAAATTTTCTGCATGTCAAGGGACCACTCTACCTCCAGATCCAGTTGTTTTTTCAGACTAAATGGATTTTATGGTTTCATAGTTTTGTGATGAATTGCTTGGTATAATGCATCACAGAGATGTATTAAACCCCATTTTGCCAGAGCACAGCTCACTTAAATTTCTAGTCATCAAGTACCTGGTTGGACGGATCATCCCATATTACTTTTACAGCGCCTTTACTTATGGGCTTTTTCTCCTCTTTCTTACTCTCACTTTTTTTGAGTTTAGGTTGAACACTGTTTTCAAAAAGGGCTAAAAAGTCATCACTGAAAATGGAGCAAAAAAGACCACACACAGAGAAATAAATCTCAATCAAGGTTTAGGTAAAAAAGCATAAAAAACATTTACAATTTTAAAAAGTACATGTATTTTTTAAAGGTAAAAGGCAGTGTTTCTTTTCAGCATGCATGTAACATTTAATTGTCTATTTCCAGTTTCAAGCAATTTTCAAAGGTACCTTATAGCAATTTACAGCATCCAGCCACTTTGATTGCTTTCTGCCGCTTTCACTGACAACAACATTTTAGACTTTTCCAAATTGAAAGACTTGGCAGAAGACAATTACAAGATGGCTCAAATGATGGCATTTGTCTGTGAAAGGGTAAAAAACATTGTGGAAAATATAGAAAATGCTGATAACCAGCACTTTCTTCTTATCCCACAGTGTTTTAAAAAGCCTCTTTCCATGGAATCATTTACACTCAGAGGTAAAGGATCAATATTTTTTTCAACAGTATTTCAGGAATGTCACATCAGCCTGTCCATGCTTTCCTTGAGTTCCTTTACTAATACAGCACTGTCCAAGCCATTGATTGTTTTTCTACATAATTCTTTACAACAGAACCCCAATTTTTAACTACTCAAACAAAGATGGTTTTTGAGAACACAGTGGGGAAAAGGACAAAATGCTGGTAAATGCTAAGATTTGCAAAAATAGGGTCAGCTAAACTGTTTTATTCAACATGAAAGTGGAATTGTTTTCTATTTACTCTTCACTGATATACATGCATGGCCGATCATTCTGTCGAATGATAGTTCATGCACACACATAACTGAAATACTTATGAAATTACTTTGTTTAGATATGGTATATAATGAAACAGAATAGCAGCATAGGGCTTTGAAACTATCCTTATGCAGTAAAGTCAACATAAAATTGGAACATGTACTGCAAATTACAAAAGTGCTACTATAGGGCTCTACCCTAGTAACTTGTTACAATGACATTCAATCCCCTCCCTCCCCCCCAAAAAGAAAGAAAGTCCAAAATTTGATAGCACCTTCTAGACGATTTGCAGAGCAATTCAATTTTAGATACAATTGGTATCCTGGGGGGGTAATTTACCTTGGTGTTTTAATCTTCCTTGTATCTGCCCCTCGTTTACTGGTACTCACTGATGATATATCAGAGAAGCCACTTCTCTGTGATAAAGGCACTTGATCACCTATGACAGTGTAAAAAACAAAACAACTTCATCATAAGCTGGGCTTCTGCACAGCAAAAGAACAGCTTCCTGAAGGTAGAGAGCTCAACACTTTTAGAATGTGTTATTGCATCTTCCAATTTCTTTTCTGTTTTAACCCTTAACTATGCAATCCCGACTTTAAATGGCCCTGAGTAAGAAGCCTTTGCAAAACACCGTGGTTACCAGCATTTTCTCCTTTTCCGACAATGTTTTCTTACTTTTCAGAGACAAAGTCCATTATTTGGGCAACATTTACTTTGTCGTCTGTAAGTTCTTTCACTTTGGACTTGGCTAAGCACTTGCAGATGACATAATAAATGTGACATATAAACTGAAATTTGCTTTTGGGAAGAAAACACCATGGGAAAAGGAGAAATTGAGTTTTCTCCTTTTCCCACAAAGTTTTCAAACTCCTTCAGTAAGGGTCATTAAAACCCAGCATTGTGTGGTAAAGGATTAAAGGTGTACAAATTGACAGGATGGGGATCTGTCAATGTCAAAAATGTCTCAAAGGTTTTGAAGATTTCTGTTTATCTATTTCCAAAAACAGGACCTCGACTCAGGCCTTAAAATGAAGGAACAACAGCAACCAACACTAGGTAGCAGTCTGCTGCTACTGTGAAATTCAATTTCTTTCTATATTAGTAAACCTGACCTTCTGTTTGATATTGGTCTTAACTTTCTACCACACAATCCCAACTTTCAACTACCTTGAGGCAGAAGTCACTTGAAAACTTTGTGGGAAAAGGAGAAAATGTTGACAACCAGCATTTCTCTGTTTTCCACAATGTTTTCTACTCTTTGAATAACAAATTTCATGTTCTAAGCAACATTTAATTTGTTGTCTGCAGGTGCTTTCAATTTGATCAAGGCTAAAATTTTGTCATCTGGTAAAGTGCTTAAAGCAAGGTAAATGCATCCTTCCCAAAACCTAAAGCTTTACAGAATGTGCTGCATCTGCATAATAACTGTCATTTATCAGAAAGTAAAGTAAAATAAAGGTAAGCCTCACAATTTTGAGTTACTGCAGGTTCAATTCTGGGTGGTTGCACAGAAAATTAGATTGATAGACACTGGGCAAGCTTGTAGTTCATTGTGGAAACACCAGTAAGGAAGTGGTGGCACCAGTAAGGTATTAACTCTATACCAAACAACTAGAATTTTACACTGGTCCATGTTGAAAAGTTTTGCAGATAACAAATTAGATGTGACTCAATCCATGATATGTATTTGTAAGGACAGAAAACATTGTAGGAAATGACAAATATGCTGGTTATGCTGGTTACCAGCATATTCTTCCATTCCCACAATGTTTTCAAAAGTTTTCTTCCTCAGGTTGTTAAGAGTCGGGATCGTGTAGTAAAGGATTTACTAATTTCTATTTCAGAAAGTAACTCTCTACCAAATGACAAATTTTTTTACATTTACTTTACCTTGATTTTCCAAAATGAAAAAAATTCCAGACAACAAATAAAATGTGGCTCAAAAAAAGTTATTTGTTTTCAAAAATTTAAACAACATTCTAGTGAAAGAAGTGTTATAATTTGAGGCACATTTTATTTGACATCTGCAAGTGCTTCAGATTTTCGATAAATCCAGAATTATATTATTTGGTAATGATTAGATTTCTTTCATTTAGAAATCCACTAAGACCAGTCTCACAGAATACAATGGTATCTGACAGGCCAACTGATACAGTGTCATTTCTCAGTCATTTTATGTATTGTTCTTACCTGGGTGCTGGGACCCATGTTTCTTTTGACCTTGCTGTGATCGTTTCTGAAATAACAAATTTAATTTCGTATCTACCTCATTGTTCTTGTGTATTGTTACAGTCTATGTTTTTACATGCAAGGTCATAGCACCCATTACACACAGTATGCATGTGTGTATTAAAGAAAATCCATGACCAATCACAATATCATACACATGCATCTAGACCTGTGTGCTTCTTCAAACTAAATAGATGGCTTAACTCTTTACCACACAATTACGGATTTTAACGGCCCTGAAGAAAAAGCCTTTTGAAAACATGGGAAAAGGAGAAAATGCTGGTAACCAGCATTTTCTCCTTTTCCCACATTGTTTTCTAACCCTCCCAAAACAAATTTCAACTTCTGAGTCACATTTATTTTGTCGTCTGCAAAAGCTTTTAATTTGGACTGGTCTACAATTTTGTCGTTTGGTAAAGGGTTAAATTGATGCATTGTTGACTTGGGAATTCCCCTATGCTTTACAATAAATGCCATCCTCCAGCTCCCTCCTCCGTCGGTACTTAGTGCCTCACTGTGCCTTTAAATATTTCAGTCCTGGCTATGCCTTTGAGATGTACCTCCCTTTATTCATAGCTTTATCACTGAATTAAACTCTTTACCAAACAACAAAGTTTAAGACTAGTCCAAATTCAAACCAGTTGCAGACAACATACCAGTAATAAATATGACCCCCCCCCCCACAGAAAAAAAGAAAAAAAAAAAAATTGTTTTGGGAAGGGCAGAAAACATTGTGGGAAAAGGAGAAAATACTGGTTACCTGCATTTTCTCCTTTTCCCACAATGTTTTCAGAAGCCTTCCTCCCTTGGGTCATTAAAACTTGGGATTATTTGGTAAAGAGTCAAGTAAGGAGAGAGCTTGTAAACCTCATTGAAATTCATTTTGGGAAGGGTAGAAAACATTGTGGGAAAAGGAGAAAATACTGGTTACCAGCATTTTTCTCCTTTTTCCACAATGTTTTAAAAGCCTTCGTCCCTGGGGTCATCAAAACTATTGATTGTTTGGTGAAGACATTTTCAGTCTAGAAATAAGATCCAAATAATTGCATTTTCAAAGTTCCTTTTGTCTATAATGTTTTACCATAGTAGACAATGTAGATCAGAGATCAGAATGCATGTTTTTTCAGTCTGATCTTGATCTACACTGGTCGCATAGGCAACTATAATCATGAAAGGCACTTTAGGGTTAAGTAAGGAGAAAGCTTGCAAACCATCGAAAGAAAGAAAGACCTTCGACAGAAAGAGGTATTTTCCAGTGGTACTTCCTTTATGGTCTATGTAGCCTCTTAACCCTTTACAAAACCACACAAAGTTTAAATTGCCCTGTCTGAGAAAGCTTTTGTAAAAATTATGGAATAAGGGGAAAATGATGTTATAAGGTTAACATTTTTTTTAGATTTTGGGCCAGGATTTCACAAAGGTTTGTAGGAATAGAATGCCATCTTTAACATATGTTGATCATGTGGGATCATACGCATAATATGTTTGTTATTTCATATCTTTTTATCTTATGAAAATAGATGGAGTTACATCTACCAACTGCAAAGTGACATACCCCTTTACCAAACAATCCCGAGTTTTAACGACCCTGAGGAAAAAGCCTTTTGAAAACATTGAGGGAAAAGGAGAAAATGCTGGTAACCAGCATGTTCTCCTTTTCTAACAATGTTTTCTACTCTATCAAGGACAAATTTCATCATTCCAGCCACCTTCAATTTGTTGTCTGCACATGCTTTAATTTGGACCAGTCTAAATTTTTGTCATTTGGTAAAGAGTTAATTCAATGCCAAATTTTCACCTTTGTACCAAAAGTGACAGTCCAGTTCCTTTGCCTTTGCAGGGAAAAAAACATTTTGTATTTTTTATAAGAGTTTTACAAAAATAATTAATTTGTAACAAATAAAACTTAAAAGGCTCCTTCCATGCATCTTAAGATTTGTCCTGTGTCATCTGTCTGATAGAAAGTTTATTTCTGGATAAAGAACTGAAGAGTTCAAAACAAGCACAATAACATTGTGTAATATTAAAATTATTAAATTTTTTATGTAAATATGGATGCACAGAATTAACCAATGCAAGGACCCAGCTGAATCATCTGTAATATATATAATACTAAAGACATGGTCTTACAGTATCAGGAAGAGTTCATTGTTTTATCATTTAAAACTTTAATTTCAAAACATTTTTTTGGAATGAAAAAATTAGATTGTGTAAAAAGTACAATGTAACTAGGGTACAGTGTATTAACTTTTACAAGAATGTGCAGTCAGATCCTGAATCTACATGGCTATCTTATAAATGAGCCATTCCCTGGCAAAAAGGGGCTTATTGCACCTCTATGATGCATTATACCAAGCAAGTCATCACATACATGTAATTCTTGATCTACAAAATTCATTGTGTCTTAACAACTGACTGAATAATAAGGTAGTATGGTCCATTGACAAGCAGAAAATTTACAAATAGCAGAAAGTTACAACCCATGTCAGCCTACTCAGATTGACATGAGTTGATACTTTTTGCAGATGCATTTAAGTTTTAACTCCCTTTTCAAAGAGCATGAATCAAATCTTATTTTACAAAACACGTATTTTACCTCCTTAGAGATATCTGATATTGAGCTAGGCCGCTTCAGCTGCTTTGCAGACCCTGGTCTACTTCTACTTGTAGAAGATGCAGATGCGATTCCTGAACCTGTAAGGCTCAAGTTTAAATCGTCTGTTCCTTGACGCCCTCTGGAGGCCATTCTTCTTCAGACCTGCAGATGTAAAATGTACGGTGCTGTCTCATTCAACTCTATTGAGCAGTTCTGTATTATTATACCAACTCTTTACCAGATGGCAAAATTCTTTACTCATCTTGGGCATGAAAATTGAAACTAAAATGTACTGGATGTATTTCAATTGCACGGAACCATCCTAAGCACTTAAATTGTTGATCATGTGGTGCTATTATAATAAAATTGAAAATGCTTGCACACTTTCAACTCAATTCAAAATGAGTGTTTGTTTACAAATTGTCCCAGGGTTCAAAATTAGCAACAGCAAGTAGCAAATTTGCTACCTGGGCATAAAAGAAGGGGCAAAAGGTTGCTACCTGGTAATCCTGTCTGCTTGAAGCATTTTGCCACTTCACAATTGTCTGCATAGGCAAAAAAACATGCAAGCATCACTGAGCCACACAACTGAACATGTCGGTGCTTAATGACCACTTTGTATTTAACACTGATATTTATAGCTCTACCTTGTGAATCTTTGCTATTGTCCATTTGAAAATGGTCTGCATTATAACAGATGAACGAAATCATACAAATATAAATGAGTCACCTGAAACAGAAATTGCCGAGAAGCATATTCTCTAGGCCCAAGTCTTTTACTTCTGCCATTCAATTCACGGGCAAAGGCAGTAGTTCAAGCATCATTTTTATTGGTGGGAGGAAGGACCATTATTTGTCTGCCTTATTTGCTGCCAGGAATGTTCCTTTTGCTACCTTATTATAAGCTAGGTAGCAAGTACTTACTACCTGCAAAATATGTTAATTTCTAACACTGTTGTCATGAAGTGTTATGTCCAAATAAAGGTGAAATATATAAAGATCGATGAAAACTATGTTCTAACTTTGGGGTCAAGGTAAATCGTTGGTTTAAAGATCAGTGCCAATATTGCAACTTACAGCCGTTTGAAGGGATGCCAATATACTCGAATTCCATTCCAGATGCTTTCTATGAATGGCTAACATGAAGGTAAGCGGCGAAACAATCACAAAATCACATCGAAGCAAACCTTCAGACTGAAGTTAATTTTGACTATAGTAGGGACGTTTTGACTAAGGGACGTTATGACTGCCCATGACTGTAAACCAAGAGAAGTTTATCAATAAATAAATGATCCACGGAGCAAATTTCAAGTCGTAAATGATCTGATTCTATGTATTTGAATGTTTCAACAAATTTGATTATTGTCTGGGGATTTGCAGATAATGCCATACCTCTATTTACTCAAACAGATCAAACTGTCATTCCATTTCTTCTGAAAACATGCGTAAACAACAAATTTTCCCGATATCTATTTCCGGCGACTCTCCAAATTCAGTTGCGTATATTTTTGTACAGTTAGAATTAAAAAAAATATACGACATATCGAGTGGCAAGCTGGTTTGATAAAAGAGACCTAGTGGAGTTAACAAGTTTATTTTGTAGGGGTTGGGCTTCATCCTGTAGCTTCTTGTGTAAAACACAAAGTATTATCGATAATTGTAGAACTACTTTTTTCCGAGAAACAGCACCTAAAGTGATGCGGTCTTGGCAGCCATTTTAACACTGTTAGAAATATACGTTGCTGGATTTCCCACACATTACCCACTCCTGTCTTTCACACGAGCTTTAATGGGCTCTCCTAGCATGTGTCTGTCACCAATCTATAAATATTCATAGCAATGGCGGATAAGCGAAAGCTTCAAGGTGAGCGATGAACACATTTATGTTGTGATGTAGCCACTTCTCCTTTTATTGCCAGTGGTCGTTGTTATTGTCACAAGCACAGTGTGTAAGCAATACATTTCATGAGCTCTACTTCTACGCTGTGCTTCTTTAGCCACATACTAAACAGCAACAATGCAACCAGCTCTTTAGCAAGATGAAGAAAAATCACGAAAGAAATCGAACTAATGGTAATAAAAAGGGAGATAATCAGCATACATGTACTATTGGGACAGAATGAAAAGAAGTGAATTTTGCTCTGCTTGAATGGGATGATTTATGTTGTTTTTGCCGAAGTTATTTTAATATAACAGCACTCTCACTCATATACTTTATTGGGCTCTGCACACCTGTTGCTTGGATAACAACTACCAAGCCAATGCAAATGTAATCAGTGCTTTCATTAAGGGGACGTAGACGTAAAATACGTCGGGTAAATTCCCCAAAACGTCCGAAAAAATGGAACTGGACATTTTTCATACGTCAAGAAATTTCCAAAAACGTCCGCAAATTCAGACCTTGGCGTTTACCTGTATTAATAAAACAAAGGGTTAAAACAAACATCTGGCAGGACGTGTGGATATATAAATCTAATCGAGCACCCGTTATGTACACACCACAAATTTTACACGCTTCGGTAATTTCATCATCGCATACATGTGTTCTGAACTGATTTAAAACCGGGTGTTACCTTGACAACCGACTCCAGCTATTGATAATTAAGGACGGTGATATAAACGGATTATGCTAATTGTTTCGAAGTTTGTCCTACAAAGGCAACGGTCAGTAAATTACTTATGCTTAATCAGAATGCCAAAAAGGTCGGTGATTTATCTAATTAATGCTTTTCTAAATAATTTTTTCCAAATTAGGAAAATTAAGATTAACGATTTTCTTCATGATAAAGAAAAATACTTTGATGAGTAATAATGTACGATAACCTAAAGTCGTCATTTATTTAAACATCGGTTAATAATGCGGAGCTAGCGGTTCCCGGTATGCGTTAAATATTTAAAGCTACCCATTCCCTACAAGCAGAAATCAGGTTAAATTATAAATTACAGCATAAAAACAGAGGGAGGTGTGGCCTGACGACATTAGGTTGAATGACTCTTAAAGTCGGCATATAGTTGCTCCTTAGGTCATCATGTGAACTTCAAGTCGTCATTAGCAGGATTTTAAAAAAAATATCAAGAAAGCCTTAAAATAATTAATTCAACTAGATTTTGATATCGAATCATACAAACTGGCACTTAGAACATCAAAATGAGAATTAGTTTTTCCCTTCGTGTCAGATTGAGTACCATCAAAGTATCAATGACAGGTATTAACCCTTTCCCAGACAAGCCCTTGTTTTACGACCGGGAGAAAAAGGCCATTGGAAACAGTGAGGGAAAAAGAGAAAATGCTTATGGCGATTATTTTCCTTTTTCTTACAATGTTTACAAACCTTTGAAATATAAATTACATCCTTTGAGTCATACATGCAAATACAGTAAAACTCCGCCTAACGACCTCTCAGTGAAGCGGGCAACCCGCTATTACGACCCTTTTTTTTTCCAGAACCAAACTTTGTGTTCTTTATTTCAATTGGTTTGCCTCCCGTAAAAACGGGCACCCGCTATTCCGTATAACGACCAGCAAATTAACAACTAATTAAAGGAAAGAGTCTAAAATGACACCCGACTTATCACCATCGCTTCACACCTTGTGAAATCATTATCAGTACTAGGTGGCGAACAAAGTTGTTTACATTTGATCCGGGTTTTACGACATGTGATTTATGGCAATCACCAATTACGACTACCACAAACTGTTCTGTTTGTTGATTTGACTGATTGGACTTGATGGGCAATTAATGACCACCAGTTTGTTGATTAAAGACTTTCATTCAAACAAATTCTGTCTTTCGGATGCACTGTTTTCACACAGTTTAAAATAGGGAAAACACAGGTGGGTGTTTTTCTTATTTTTTTTTATCGTGATAGTTTGAAATGTGAAACTAGTGTGAAACGAAAAGAAAGAGTTTATTGACAGAGATTTTTTTTTTTTTGTTCTAGAAAAAGTGTTCCGCAGCTAAATCATTCTTCTTGTTGACCACTGCATTCCTTTGTGTTTAGAAAATCCTTTGAATAACACTGTAAAACACAAGAAGCGTTTTACTAACCCTTTCGCAGCTAGAGAAGACTTCACACCTCTGAAGTCAAAAGCTTATGAAAACAATATGGGAAAAGAAGAAATTGCTTGGACAGATTTTTCATGCCTCTGAAAGGCTTTTGAAAACATTATGAGAAAATAAGAAATTGCTTGGAACAACTATTCATACATCTGAAATATAACGATTTCGAAAACATTGTGGGAAAAGAAGACATTGCTCAGAAGAAATGGATTAATTAAGCATTTTCCTTGTACAGACGACATTTTATGAGTCTGAAGTCAAAAAAGAAATTTTTGGGAACGACTTTAAATGCCTCTGATGTCAAAGGCTTTTGAAAACATTATGAGAAAATAAGAATTGTTTGGAAAGACTTTTCATGCCTCTGAGATAAAAAAATTTTGAAAACATTGTGGGAAAAGAAGACTTTGGCGAAAACGAAAGGATTAATTAAGCCTTTTCAAGATACAGAAGACTTTTTACATTGCATGGCAGTCAAGATCCAGTGTTAAGACCACCCCGCCATTAAGACCACTTTGTCAAAGAACCAAAGTGGTCTTAATAGTGGGGTTTTACTGTATATGTATTTGGTCGTCTTTATAAACATTCCATTGGGACAAGTCCAAATATTTGTTTTCTGGTAATGAGTTGACCTTTGATATTTGTACTATGCAAACGCACATACATGTAATACTGATGTTGATTTTGTTGTGTTACCGCAACAACAAGACTTCCTGAATTTTCACCAAAAATTCCTGAAATTCTGACCTGGAATTATGAAATTCCTGAAATCAGCCCTTAATGAGAGCACTGTGTAATAAATATTTATAAGCCCCTACATATGTTATTTTTCATTTTGACATTCATCGTGTATGTTGAGGCTTATCTGTTCTTTCATAGATTCCTTTAGCAAATTCCAACATCAAATTTTGTTGCTGTTTGAACAGCAAATTCAGACACTTTTAACTGAGCTTGTTCAACAAAATGTACATCAGAAGTAAGATAAATAAATAATTTCTCGATTGAAAAAGGATATTTGTCCAAAACTTGCCTAGTTATGAGCTAAATGCGTTCGATTCAACACCACTCTCTTTTGTTATGAAATGCCATGGAAGAGATATGAATGTTCCGAATGAACAGTCATATGGGTAATGCAACTTACAGAATTGTATTATGTATTTTTTTACAAATGAAATTTTGTTCCCTTCGGTTGTGTTTGATTATTGGAACAGATTTTGTTCATAAACCTAAAGTCAGTTCTGGTTTGTTATGTAACGTCGGCATGACTGAAAAACATGGTGGCAACTCTGTCAGCAATCCCACATGCAAGTGATCTGATTGAATTCTGAATGAGTCTGCGCATTATTTAGTAAGACAGCGGCTGAATATTTTCAAATAAAGTTCTTCCTTAAGGTAAATAAAGTTCTCTCCTTTGTAATAATACCAGTTTTAGCGAGATCTGATTCGCTACATAGAACTGAATGGAACCGGTTTAGACGTTACATGCAATAAGAAAAATAAAATGTGAAATGTCTGATGCTTAATTTAGAAAGGTAAACAAGCATGTTTACGTCTAAATATTTGGACTAAAGTAATGCAAAGGAAACATCATAACATACCAAAATACTTGATTCCAAGAGAAATGGCAGGCACATGGTCATGATATACCAGAAGTGCATTCACATTTACCAAAATATAGGCTGAAAAATTACTGGGAAGTATTTAAAATCCCCAGAGCACTAATGCTTGAACACGGTTGTAATCACTAGAATACTGTCAAAGAATCAACCCTTTACCACAAGTTCGCAAATTGTAGCAATCCTGACTCCCTAAGACCCCACATATTTTGAAAACATAGTGGAAAGGGAGGAATGATGGTATCCAGCATTTTCTCTTTTTCCCACAATTTTTTCTACCCAGTCAAACAATTACTTTTCCTGTGTGTCAGTTTTTTATTCACGGACACATTTAGTTTTGAAGAGACTTAAATTCATTAGACAGGTGACACGTGTCTCGGTACAGAAACCTTTGATATACTCGACTTACAGAGTAAAATGATTTGAGGTTTTGGTGTAAAGGTAATTATTTGGTGTTAATGTACTGCAACGATTTTCATGCCCAAATCTTGGCTTCAGTTTGTTTCTTGTAAATAAAACCTATTTCTAAAAGGTAGAAATCATTATACCCCCGCAAAACGAATGTTTTCGGGGGTATACTGGAATCATCCTGTCTGTCTGTGTGTCCGTCTGTGTACAAAATACTAGCAATTTTGTGTCGTGAACTCCTCCAACAGTTTTCCTTCAATTGCATTGAAACTTTGCACATATATTGATCACATATTGAAGATTTGCAAGATGTAATTTTCAAGTGTCAACTCCCCCTGGTTGAGGAATAATCTCCCTTGAACTTGACAATTTTTTTTTCTGTCAAGGCACTGGTGGAGGTTTTAAGTCGCATTCAGTGACAGCTCTAGTTTGTCCTGGAGAGGGACCAAATGTAACTGGCAACGACCTGGTCACCCATCCAGGCTGTAACCTGATGTGTGTTGCTTAACCCGTAACCACACAATCCAGACTTTAAACGACCTTGAGGAAGAAGCCTTTTGAAAACATTGTGGGAAAAGAAGAAAATGCTGGTAACCAGCATTTTCTTCTTTTCCCACAATGTTTTCCAGCCTTCAAGAGGCAAATGTTACATGTTGAGCTACATGTAAACTATCATCTGCAAATGCTTTCAATTTGGACTTGTCTACACTTTTGTCATGTGGTAAAGAGTTCACTATCATAGAGAGATACACCATACTGCAGCGCTGTAAAAGCTAGCTTAACAGCAAGGCAGGTTTAAAGTGTTAATATATTTAATCCCTCTCCATGACACAGTTTTACTTATACTGTTTTTTTTTAGTGCTTGGAAATTAAAGAGTTCAATGATAAACAAATTGAAGCTAGGTATTGTATGTGAAAAATGGCAAGGTGCAAATACCTTTTTGTAATTGCCATGTTACCGAAACCTCCGATGGATTCACTACATAAAGTCCAATTTACTGAACTTGTCTGCAATGGAGACTTTCATGAACCAGTTGATATAACTGCAATGTTAATGCCAGAAAGCTCTGTTAAATTTGTTAGATTATCAAAACATCTCAAACAAATACAAGAATGCACTTAGAAATAACAACAGAAATACTAAAATACCTCTATTTTTCAAAGAGAATACTGAGTTATTGTCGTAGTCCTGTGGTTGTCTTGCTAAACCTTTGACTGGGACAAAACACTAGGCTGTGTATCGATTTTACTAGAATACCATCAGCCTTTTAACTGGTCTGAACTAAAACCAGTCGATCACTAATAAAAACAATATAGCTAAGTCAAAAGTTGGCGTCGTTCTTGCTATGTACAAGGAAATGAGACCTTGAATAACAACCAGAAGATGAAACACCTGGTCAAAGTACCGAGACAAAAATTTCAAGGCCCATGAGTTAACTGAAAATTAGCTACTACAGAAATACTGTTGGTTATTTGTTGACAACATGGCATAAAATGCCACCCATGTATCAAAACAAAACACAATACTGTGACTCAACCCATGTTTGTCATCAAAAGACTAGCAGTCATGTTGATGCCCTTGTTTGTCATCAAAAGACTAGCAGTCATGTTGATGCCTTGAAAGATGAAAATGGGTCTGACGAATCACCGAAATACAGAAATAGCACCGAAACACTGAAATGCTCCTTTTTTTTCTAATTATTTAGTGCAGAAGATTGAAGGTGTGATTTTTGACATAACTTGTAGGTACACTGATGAAGGAGGGTTAGTTTCAGGGCTTTAGTTTGACCCGTAAACCTGGGTTTTGACTCACAAAAATCTCAAAATACCCTTTTTTACGCACAGAAAAATTGGATCAAGGGGTCATTTTGACCCCCAAAAATTTTTAAGAGATGCATCAAAAAATATTTCAAAACAGCAATCATACCATTAGATAATCATTTTAAAGGTGTGAAAATTATCAGGATGGTGTTAAACATCAATTAAACGGCTGCATATCATCAGTGAAGTGTGACCAGAAGGTGTTAACTGACTTGTCTGTGTTTGTTTATACAAATAAGGTGGCATTTTTTATCCAGTTATTTTGAAACTTGCACAAATCATTTGCATCATCAAGAGATTGAAATTGAAAAAAATCCAGCAATCTGTTTTGCAAAAGCAGTCCTTTGATGAGCTAATCTTGTTTACAAAGTCCTTGTGATTGGTCCGATTTTTTTGAAACTTGTATTTTTCCTTGTTGAATTATGACTTGATGATGTATGCTAGAAAATAAACAAAACCACAGCCAGTAGAGCGATTCAGACCTCGGTGGCATCTAGTTTTGTTATTGAATTTAGAATGCTGAAGTTGTGGCTTTTGACATTACTCGTGTTTATGTTGCTTGTGGGATGTTTTAAAGCCAAATGACGATTTAACAACATGCCATTGAGGCCCACCATGAAGAATGAGCACTTGAATTGGGTCTACAGTACTCATAAATGTTTACCGAAATGCCCGCTCTAAGTAGTAAAGTTTATCAGGTCAGCAAATTATATTTACTCTGCACTCTCACACTGTTTCTGCAGTCATAAAATTTTGGGAGTTATTTTGACCCCATCCAGAAATTAGGGGGTCAAATGTCAAAACAGGGGTGGGGGTGGGGGGGGTGTCAAGTTTCTTTGTTTGATTTTTCAAGTCAATGATGATAAACCAGATTGGTCAAGATTCTTTGTGTTTTATTGATAACACCAAATATTAATATGTTTAGTCATACAAATAATGAAAAAGTGTGTCACTCAGACAAATCTTGAAAAAAACCTTGTGTGCACTCTAGAGGCCATTTTCAGTTCAATATACATGAAAATTGATCAGTATATTTGTCTTGATATCCCAGACAAGTTAGAAATTATGTCATGTAGGGTCAGAATGAAGGTCACAGGCAAATTGTAGAGAAACCTTGCATGATATCTTGATGCCTTATCTTCGTTTCATGTTCAGTGTGGTACATTACCTTTTTTTGCTTATGTATGAACTTTTACTGTCTTTATACTTTGATTTTTTTACTGTTATTTTATAGGAGAAATAGATAGATGCCTAAAGAGGGTGCAAGAAGGAGTGGATACATTTGATGACATTTGGCACAAGGTGAGGAATAGTATAGCAGAGCTCCAGATAGATGGAGTGATTTTGATTTCAAAATTAAAAACATTAATCACTCTCCACTAAACCCTATGTTATGGGCACTCATTAGAACCGTCTCATTGTGATGATTCTAATTAGTACTCACAACATATGCTTTGGAGAAGAAATAATGGATTTAGAATACTATCACTCCCTTTTACCTGGAGGTCTGGTATTGTCTTTTGTACAAACTCAGTTAATATTTAACTTTTGCTGCCAAGCCCTGTAGCTCAGTCGGTAGACTAGTGTACAGGACTTGAGAACAGGTCACTGGTTCGATCTCCGGCTTGGCCAATTTCTTTCTGAGGATTGATGATAGTCATTGCGACAGGATTCATTCCTCTCTCACCGCTGACCATTGTTTTGACGATGGTTACGTGGGAAAGCAGCCAGTGGCATGGAAAGAATATTATGCAGAGGACTGGTAAAAAGAAACTCCAGGAAAGCATGGATATGTGCATTGGCCGCAGCAATATAACTGAAATAATGTTGAAAACGGCATTGAACACCATACAATCAAACAGTCAATTGACTTTTTACTAAATGACAAAATTATAGACATGTCCATACTATAAAGCATCCTCAGGGGACAAATCTGTACATTATGATAGGGTTTGTCTTTAAAAGGTAAGAAAATATTGTTGAAAATGGAGAAAATGCTGGTTACCAGCATTTTATCCTTTTCGCACACTGTTTTCAAAAGCCTTTGTTCTAGGTTTGTGGTAACTTTAGGAATCTATGAACCAGACTGAAGGGAAATATTCGATACAAGAATAGGTCAATGCTTTAACTAGTTTAAGACAAGTTGTCTTGACAATAGTAGGTGATAACTAATTTTTTTATTTTATTGTCAAGAAGGTCTTGCCAGTATTGTCAGATCATCAGCTTGTTTAAGCTCTCAGTCTATAATGTATTATTGGGACAAACTTTTAATTTTTCACTTTTATGAACCTGTTTGTATAATATAGAAGGAAAGTTGCTGAAATGAATCTTTCGACAAACCTTGATAAAAATTTTAAGTACTTTGTCTTTAATTGCTGTCTTAACTTGTACATGTAAAAAGCTCAAAATTGAACGTTTCGAAAGAAAAGTGAATTGTGTGAATACAGAAGTGGATACACATTTGATGAAGAACAAAATTTTAATGATATTGAAAGTGACATGAAAGATATTTGAAATAATGAAAAATTTCTTTGTTATAAATTATGATTGATTAAAAAAAGAATATGGGATTAAGTGTCAAGTGGTGTGTTACAAGAAATTCGGTCCAACGAATCACCGAAATACCGAAATGCCACCGAAACACCGAAATACCCCTATTTTTTTCAATATTGAGTTCAGATAACTGATATTAGTTTGCAGTATTTTTCTTTCTTTCTTTTTTCTTTAACTGAAAATGCGCTCAATGAAAGTATCAATCATTAATGAGAAGAATGATGTTGTTAATATATTCATCATTAATTTACTTGGAGAACAATCACCGAAACACTCGAGTGTCTGGTCACACCGAAATACCCGATCTTGATTACGCCAATCTAGACCAGAAGAATTATCAGTATCATATGATCACATGAATTTATTATTTCTTTGAATGATAAACACACATACATGTACAAAATCATTTGGGGACGAAGTAGACCCAAATCAGAATATAGGTCTCTGATCCACCGAAACGCACAAATAGCTCGGTTCTGTTCTGTTCTGTTAAAGTGATGCAATCGTAATTGAAGGCGTTCGGCTGATATGATCAAACTTATTTTGTGTAAGTTTGTCATTGTGATTTTTAAAATGGCATGGTTATTATTAATAATCTTATCGGTGGAATTACAATTGTCTTATCAATTTACGCCTGGTAACGTGTTAACCACAGATTTAAAACGGCTGCCGGTTTTCCGATTTGGTGATTTTTAATTTCATCTATATCCAACATAAAAGTGAAAACTATTTTTGCCAGCATAGTTATGGATAAAAATCAGACAAATCAACCTTGTGCACAAGCACAGCTACTGTAGTTAGATTGCGGATGTAGAATCCCTGAATCGACAAATTTTACTATGCCGGGCGGGTATTTTGGTGAACATTTACAGTACCGGTGGGATATTCCGGTGCACATTCTTCAAGTTGGGCTTCAATGGCATGTTGTTATTTTGTCATTAGGTTTTAAACTAACCCTCCGTCATCAGTATGATTACTATTTGTGTCAAACACCACAACTTCAGTTGTTTGAAATAAAAAAAAAAAACCTTGGGTATTTCGGTGTTTCGGTGGCATTTTGGTATTTCGGTGATTCGTCGGACCCCAAGAAATTACTTCTTTTTAGACATATTATGAAAATTTTTTTTTTGTTTCTATTAATTGACCCCAGCTTTAACTACCCAAATACAGCTTTTGAAAACACAATATGCATTATAAGAAAATGCTGTAGACCATCATTTCTCCTTTTCCACAATGTTTTGTACCTTTCTCAATGTTAATTCCCATTGTTAATTCCAAATTTAATTTGTTGCCTGTGATTGCTTTCAAGCTGGATGCATCTAAAACTTCTTTCTGTTAACCCTTTACCACATAATCCAGACTTTTTAACGACCCCCAAAAAGGAAGCCTTTTTGAAAACGTTGTGTGAAATGGAGAAAATGTTTTTTTTAATGCCACATTTGTCATCTGCAAATGCTTTCAATTTGGACTTGTCTAAAATTGTGTCGTTTGGTAAAGAGTTAATGGTCCAAATTGGAAGCATTTTTGATAGTGACTCATATTATGGAATTTTGTCTCCAAGAGTGTGGAAAACGTGGGAAAAAGGAGAGAAAGCTGGTGACCACCATTTTCTCCTTTTTTAACAGTGTTGTCGAAAGGCTTCTTCAGCAATGTTAACACTCTAGATTGTGTTATTTTAAAGAGTCAAAGCTGCAATGCATGGACATGATGAAAAAGATATACATTATACCTAGGAAGATGACCCAAGTAATTGCAATTTCATATTTGATTTTGTCTACAGTGTATCAGCAAAGCAGACAGTGTAGATCAAAGATCAGGCTGCACATTTTGTGCATCCTGATCTTGATGTACACTGGCTGCAAAGGCAACTACAGTAGTGAAAGGCACTTGAAGGGTTAACATGGCTTCACAGATAAAATAGTACAGCAGTTGGCAAACAAATTGAATGATTTACAGATCTGTAGCAATAGTCACTTACACAAATAGGGCTCTGCCTGTCAATATTGATCTGTCTGAAAGGGAAAAAGATCGATGAAGTAGGATTAATCCTTGGTGTGGTAAGCACCATGTAGTTGCTTTTGAAGATAGTCCATCTAGTGACAAGATCAGACTGCATAAAGGGTGCAGTCTAATTTTTAGTCTTCTCTACCTTTGTTTGTTGTGAAATACTCTGCCAAAAACACTCATGAGATTTGCAATATGTAGGCCTTTTTTTCCCTGTAGCTGAAAATGGTTTCTGCATTTATTGATGGGTATAGGAATTCATCAGTTCTTGTCTCCGAGCCTGAGAGGATGCTTATATTGTACTTGTGTACTGAAGTGTCAGTAAAATATTGCAATTTACTCTATGCCTGATGACTTAATTTTAGACTTATTCACATGTGCAGACAACTAATTAGAACGTATTTAACCCTTTACAACACATTACCAAGTTTTAACAACCTGGAGGAAGAAGGCTTTGAAAACATTGTTGGAAAAGGATCAGATGTTGGTTAATGGTAAAAATAGATATATAACCAATATTATTCTTGTCATTGGTTATTAATTAGCCATGCTTTCTGTTTAAAAAAAAAACTATCTACTTTGGAAACTTTTGGGGTGTTTTGGGGATATTTCGACGATTCATTATTAACTCCTTACCACAAGACAAAATTTTAAAGTCTTCCAAATTGAAAGCATCTGCAAATGGCAATTTTAAGCATATTATTGAATGTGTCTTTGACAGGGTAGAAAACATAGTAGGAAAAGGAGAAAATGCTGGCTTCCAGTATTATGTCATTTTCCAACAGTGTTTTCAAAAGGTTTCTTCCTCAAGGTCATTTCTTTTAACTCGGGATTGTGTGTTAAAGGGTTAAGCGTTTACTATTTAACAAAATTCGATACTCATCCGTAATGAAAGCTCTGGGAGAAGACAAAATAATGATAGTATTATTCTTTACATTTTAAATAAGTAGAAAATATTTTGGGAAAACAAGACAGTCTAGTCCTGGTTATAAACATATTCTCATTTTCCAACATTGTGTTCAGAAGCTTTCTTCCTAGTAATTCATGGAATAAACATAACAGAATCTTGCTAAACAATTTTGTTTAGAACTTAATTCATTTTTTCTACAGGTCCAGAATTCAGCCAACTCAAACCAGAAAGAGAAATATGAGGCAGACCTCAAGAAGGAGATTAAGAAGCTGCAGCGTCAGCGAGACCAGATTAAAACATGGCTGGCAAGCAGTGAAATCAAGGACAAACGATTGTTGTTGGAATCTAGAAAAGTCATTGAAACTGTGAGTGGCTGTCTGCTTGTTGCAAACTCTTGGAGTGTCCAACAAAATGATAGGATATTGTCTGTTAACCCTTTACCACACAATCCCAGTTTTGAAAAAACCTCAGGAAAACAGCTATTGAAAACATTGTGAGAAAAGGAGAAAATGCTTGTATTCAGCATTTTCTCTATATCCCCTCCATGTTTTCTTCTGTATGAAAGACAAATTTCATGTTTTGTGTAACATTTATCATCTGAATATGCAGAGTCAAAAACTTTGTCATCATCTCTTTACCCCACAGTCCCGACTTTTAATTACCCTAAGGAAGAAGACAGGTAACAGCGTTGTCTCCTTTTCCCACAATGTTTTCCATCCTATCAAAGGCAGATTTCCTTATTTGAGTCACATCTATATCGTCTCTCTGCAAACGCTTTCAATTTTGACAAGTCTACATTTTTCGTGTGTGGTAAAGAGTTAAATAAAGAGTACACTTTTTACCAGACGAAAAAAAATTATTACAGGATTTTATTAAGGGTAAAAAACATTTTGGTGAGAGATGAAATTGCTGGTTAGCAACAGTTTCTTCTGTTCCCACAAGATTTAAAAAGGCTGTCCTCCTCTGGTTGTTAAAACATGGGATTGTTTGATAATCTCTGAAACTGTTGTAAATGATGCCATTCAACACATTACTACATGCAGACAACTTTCTCTGTCTGTCACTTTTAAATGAACCATGCTCTGGCAAAAAGTGTTTAAGGCATCTCCTTGATGGACAATATCAAGCAAGTAGTCACATTATTATGGATGCATGAAATTCATTTTGTAAAAAGAATGAAAGAATCTGGAGGTCAAACGGTTCTTGGTAATGCAAAAAGTTAGCAATAGCAAAATTTTTTGACTCGGGTCAGCCTGTGTGGATTGCGCAGGCTGACCTGAGTCAATACTTTTTAACAGATGTATTAAATCCCCTTTTCACAGAGCATGGCTGTAATGATATTGGCGCTAAAGAAGATGATGCTTTTAACAATCAATTTCTTCTTTTGCCATAATCTTCTCAGCTGCATTCCTGATTTTTACCATTAGTCATGTTGTTCATTCATACTTTTAACCTTTTACCAAACAATTCTGGATTTTCACGACCCTGAGAAAGAAGCCTTTAAAAAACATTGTGGGAAAAGGAGAAAATGCTGGTAACCAGCATTTTCTCCTTTTCCCACAATGTTTTCTGTCCTTCTCAAGACAAGTTTCAACTTTTTGACTGATATTGATTTTATTATCTGCAAATGCTTTCAATTTGGACAAGTCTACAATTTTGTTGTTTGGAAAAGAGTTAAAGGATGTATTCAGAATTGTATGGAATATAATCAAAATGAATGAAGTAATTGCTACAAAATCATGGTTCAGAATCATTGTAATGTAAGGTGCTTACACACTTCACCCTTTACAACCATAGGGAAGGAGCCTTTCGAAAACATTGTGTGAAAAGGAGAAAATACTGGTTTCCAGCATTTTCTCCTTTTGCAACAATGTTTTTTGTTCTATCAAGGACAAATTCCACCATTTGAGCCACCTTTATTTGTCATCTGGAAATGCTTTCAGTTTGGACAAGTCTAAAAGTTTGTCATGTGGTTAAGAGTTAAGCTGATGTATTCTGCCTGCAAAAGCTACATAAATTTCCAGTCGATGTTAAAGGGTTGGTTTCATAAATTCAACCTGTCAATATATTTTCAGCAAATGGAGAGATTCAAGGTGGTGGAGAGGGAAACAAAGACAAAAGCCTACTCTAAAGAAGGCCTTGGTGCAGCATCTAAATTAGATCCAGCAGCTAAGGAAAAAAATTCAGTAACAAACTGGTTATCGGTAAGTGCTGTAGGTAACTCTATACCACACAATCCTGTGTTTGAAGGCCCCTGAAAAAGAAGCTTTCTAAAAACTTTATGAGATAAGAAGAAAATTGCTGGATAACAACATTATTTCCTTTTCCCACAATCTTCTATCCTATCAAAGACAAGTCTCACCATTTGAGCATTATTTGAATTTGTTGTCTGCAAATGCTTTCGATTTGGGCCAGTCTAAAATATTTTCATGTGGTAAAGAGTTAAGATTTGATATGTTAACCCTTGTAGCAGTGTAGATCAAGATCAAACTTCACAGAATATGCAATCTGTTCTTGGATCCACACTTCTGGCTGTTTTCCCAATATTGTGACAAAAACAGCCTTGAAATTGCAGTATATTTACTTTTGATTGTTCATTTATGTTGCACTACAAGGGTTAATTAGATTTTCCGTAGTTCTTCATTTGATACATGACCATACCAATATGATATTTTACACACACACCCACTCCCATTGTAGAAGACAGCACTATAATGTTTGGAAGAAATTAGTAATTGCTTGATATATACATTGCATTTAATGCAGGGGTATTAGTCTGAATCCGTACATACTTGCGGGAGCATTCCTATCTCACTGCTAAACATTGTACCCTGTAATTTAGTTTATGTATGAAACAAGGTCTTTGATTTGGATAGAATTGTAGTGGACAATACTTGTACAGAAACAGCATGCATACATGGATTATTACAACAGCCACCATGACTATATTGGAAAACCGTCAAGAACTACATAAAAGCTAAAAAGCAACACAATCTGCATCTATGAAACGTGTAGTTGAATTGCTGTGATCTTTTTTAATCATTTTGTCAATATCAGACTGAAGAAGTTTCGCATAAAAAAAAGTTTAAATCAAAATTAATTTTGTGGGTATTTTGTCATGAATATCTATTTTTCTTATCACTTTTTTTGTATTCAAAGGGTTAAAAATGTATGTGCATTATGGGATATTACAAGCTGAAGATACATGTTCGCAGATATTTAAGTGGTCAGATTTTGAAACAGTAGAGTCACCGAGTGATTGTTTTCTATGTAACATTGCAGCAATCTATAGAATCTCTCAAAATACAGACAGATCAACTAGAAAGTGAAGTGGAACAACTTTCTACAACTGGTAGAAAGAAAAAACTAGACAAAGAGGTGAGTTAAGATTTTTTTTTTTTGTTCATAATCTGATTGTAATGATCCATTAACCCTTTACTATACAATCCAGAGTTTTAATAACCCTGAAGAATAAAGCCAAATGAAAACATTGAAGGAAAAAAGTAAGAAAAATGTTAGTAACCAACATTTTCTCCTTTCCCACAATGTTTCTCTATTCTTTCAGAGAAAAATTACATCACATTAACCACACATAATTTGTCATCTGTAAATGCTTTGAATTTGGATTAGTCTAAAATTTTGTTGTTCGGTAAAGAGCTAATATCTGTTCATTCTTTTTCTTTTGTAACTAGATATAAATGAGCCATGCTCTGTGAAAATGGGGTTTAATGCATCTGCAAAAATAATTGACTGAGGTCAACCAGTGCATTCCATGCAAGCTGGCTTGGGTTGAGGCTTTTTACTTTTGTTAAATTTTCTGCATGCCAAAGGACTATTCTACCTCAAGATCATGTTGGTTTTTTAGACAGAATAGATTTTTATGGATCCATAATTGTGTGATGACTTGTTTGGTAAAATGCATCACAAAGGTGCATTAAGCCCCCTTTTTGCCAGAGCATGGCTCAAATAGTTTATAAGTTATTCAGAGGGTTCTCATGTTGAGTGCATTAAATGGCAGGGATTCTGCTCTTTCAGTGCCAAAAATATAACTGCCTCTTTCTGGTTTAACTAAACCAGCAAAAGGTATAGATTAAAGATCAGACTGCACACTCTGTATTGGCTGATCTTGATCTGTGTCATCAACTAGCATAATGGCTAAGGAAGGGTTAATCTTTTTTTTTTTAAATTTTCCGAACACTTTATACATCCATGCAGAAGACAGCTTTCGATAAGCAGGAGGTGAAAGGTGAAAGAAAATTTGTTTGGAAACAAAAAGTAGAAAACATGGTGGGAAAAGGTGAAAGTGCTGCTTACACAGGATAATCCTGCTTACACAGCATAAAGGGTTAATTTTCAGGAAGAGGAGACATATCTACACTAAATCAGGATTGAATCTGTGATGTTGATTATCATTGCTTGGAAGGATGAACTCATCCGACTGGTTAATTATATAAAGCTTACCTGATGCAGGATTGAACTTACGTTAACACTGCAATGATGCCATACAATTTAAAACATTTGGAAGGGGGGATTTAAGATGTTAACTAAAATGAGGCTACATCAGTAATGCACAAAAATAATAGGATGTATTCTAAAAATGTCTCACAGTTTGTTTTTTGTTCTGTGGCAGTGCTTTTGCCAGGCAGAGATTACAATGGGACCAGTCTCCTCCATGTTTATTTTTTGCTTTGGGGTCAAGTCGGAATGTTTCTAAATGTAAATTATTTTTGAGTATTTCATTTTGAATTAAATAAACAAATGACATTTTATTGCAAATGTAGACATGTATGAAGAGCAAGGAAAATATTATTAAATAGGTGGGATCCAGTCATTACATCTAATTTAGATCTATTGGAATTTATCCCCCTGCATGAGCAGTTCTTTTTCTTTCCTCTTCAGAGAAACGACAGATTTGAGCAGCTTAAAGGTGTTCAGGAAAAACATCAGTTTCATATACAGAAATTAGAAACAATCATGCGAATGGTAGATAATGATGCCATTCCTCTGGAACAGGTATATTTAACAATTTTGTAGAAGTAGTTTTGCTGATGTGACATTACTAAATTTTCAGCGGACAACAAAATTGTCGACTTGACCACATCACATGAATTTGCAGATGACATAGACCTTTACCGCACAATTCTCACTTTTAAGGACCCTGAGAAAGAAGCCTTTTGAAAACATTGTTGGAAAAGGAGAAAATGCTGGTAACCAGCATTTTCTCCTTTTCCTACAAAGTTTTCTATCCTTGCCTTAGATGGAGTTTACCACCCACTTTGGGCTGCAATCTCAAGCAACCCGACTCCTGGGAGAGTGGTAGATAATGATGCCATTCCTCTGGAACAGGTATATTCAACAATTTTGTAGAAGTAGTTTTGCTGATGTGACATTACTAAATTTTCAGCGGACAACAAAATTGTTGACTTCACCACATCACATGCATTTGCAGATGACATAGACCTTTACTGCACAATTCTCACTTTTAAGGACCCTGAGAAAGAAGCCTTTTGAAAACATTGTTGGAAAAGGAGAAAATGCTGGTAACTAGCATTTTCTCCTTTTCCTACAAAGTTTTCTATCCTTCCCAACACAAATTTCCATTTTTTACACACATTTATTTTGTCGTCCACAAATGTTTTGAATTTGGACTAGTCTAAAATTTTGCCATTTGGTAAAGGGTTAAAGATGGCTCTAGTGATACAGTTTGTCTTAAATAGGTTAGAAAACATTGAGGGGGAAAAAGAGAAAATGTTGGATACCACAATTTTCTTATTTTCCCAGGTTGGTTTCAAAAGCTTTCTACCTTGGGGTTGTTAAAACACAGAATTGTATGGGAAAGCAATTAAGATTTCTTTCTGCAAAAAGTTCTTCTCAAATATTTTTTAAATCTTTCTAGATGATAGGAGCATGTTCTGATACAAGGTTGTCTTAGTCTCAATCTCTTGTTGGAATGTTTCTTCATAGTTAAGTTCTGTTAACCCTTCACCACACAATCTTGACTTTTAATAAACCTGAGAAAAAGGACTTTTAAAATCACTGGGAAAGGGAGAAAATGCTGGTAACCAACTTTTTAGCTCACCTGAGCACATAGTGCTCAGGGTGAGCTATAGTGATCAATCGTTGTCCGGCGTCTTAAAAAATCTTCTCCTCTGAAACCGCCCAACAGATTTCAGTGAAACTTCACAGAAATGATCCTTAGGTGATGCACTTTCAAAACACTTCAAAGATTTGAATTCCATGAAGAACTCTGGTTGCCATGGCAACCGAGAGAAAAAACTTTAAAAATCTTCTTGTCCCAAACGGTAAGGGCTAGAGCTCTCATATTTGGCATGTAGCATCATCTAGTGGCCCTCTACCAAAATACTTCAAATTATGGCCCTAGTGTTGAAAATGGCCCTATGTTGTGGGTTCTCGGATTTCACATAGAGATAAAGAAGGAAATCTTTAAAAATCTTCTTGTCCCAAACCATAAGGGCTAGAGCTCTCATATATGGCATGTAGTATCATCTAGTGGCCATGTACCAAATTACTTCAAATAATGGCCCTAGTGTGGAAATTGGCCCTATGTTGTGGGTTCTCGGATTTCACATAGAGATAAAGAAGGAAATCTGTAAAAATCTTCTTGTCCCAAACCGTAAGGGCCAGAGCTTTCATATTTGGCATGTAGCATCATCTAGTAGCCCTCTACCAAAATACTTCAAATTATGGCCCTAGTGTGGAAAATGGCCCTATGTTTTGGGTTCTTGGATTTCACATAGAGATAAAGAAGGAAATCTGTAAAAATCTTCTTGTCCCAAACCTTAAGGGCTAGAGCATTCATATTTGGCATGTAGCATCATCCAGTGACCCTATACCAAAATACTTCAAATTATGGCCCTAGTGTTGAAAATGGCCCTATGTTTTGGGTTCTCAGATTTCACATAGAGATAAAGAAGGAAATCTTTAAAAATCTTCTTGTCCCAAACCATAAGGGCTAGAGCTCTCATATATGGCATGTAGCATCATCTAGTGGCCCTCTACCAAAATACTTCAAATTATGGCCGTAGTATGGAAATTGGCCCTATGTTGTGGGTTCTCGGATTTCACATAGAGATAAAGAAGGAAATCTGTAAAAATCTTCTTGTCCCAAACCTTAAGGGCTAGAGCTTTCATATTTGGCATGTAGCATCATCTAGTGACCCTCTACCAAAATACTTCAAATTATGGCCCTAGTTTGAAAATGGCCCTATGTTGTGGGTTCTCAGATTTCACATAGAGATAAAGAAGGAAATCTGTAAAAATCTTCTTGTCCCAAACCTTAAGGGCTAGAGCTTTCATATTTGGCATGTAGCATCATCTAGTGACCCTCTACCAAAATACTTCAAATAATGGCCCTAGTGTGGAAATTGGCCCTATGTTGTGGGTTCTCGGATTTCACATAGAGATAAAGAAGGAAATCTTTAAAAATCTTCTTGTCCCAAATCATAAGGGCTAGAGCTCTCATATTTGGCATGTAGCATGTAGTGGCCCTCTACCAAAATACTTTAAATTATGGCCCTAGTCTTGAAAATGGCCCTATGTTGTGGGTTCTCGGATTTCACATAGAGATAAAGAAGGAAATCTTTAAAAATCTTCTTGTCCCAAACCATAAAGGCTAGAGCTCTCATATATGGCGTGTAGTATCATCTAGTGGCCCTCTACCAAAATACTTCAAATTATGGCCGTAGTGTGGAAATTGGCCCTATGTTGTGGGTTCTCAGATTTCACATAGAGATAAAGAAGGAAATCTGTAAAAATCTTCTTGTCCCAAACCGTAAGGGCTAGAGCTTTCATATTTGGGTTGTAGCATCATCTAGTGACCCTCTACCAAAATACTTCAAATTATGGCCCTAGTTTGAAAATGGCCCTATGTTGTGGGTTCTCGGATTTCACATAGAGATAAAGAAGGAAATCTGTAAAAATCTTCTTCTCCCAAACCATAAGGGCTAGAGCTCTCATATATGGCATGTAGTATCATCTAGTGGCCCTCTACCAAAATACTTCAAATAATGGCCCTAGTGTAGAAAAAGGCCCTATGTTGTGGGGTCTCGGATTTCACATAGAGATAAAGAAGGAAATCTTTAAAAATCTTCTTGTCCCAAATCATAAGGGCTAGAGCTCTCATATATGGCATGTAGTATCATCTAGTGGCCCTCTACCAAAATACTTCAAATTATGGCTCTAGTGTTGAAAATGGTCCTATGTTGTGGGTTCTCGGATTTCACATAGAGATAAAGAAGGAAATCTTTAAAAATCTTCTTGTCCCAAATCATAAGGGCTAGAGCTCTCATATTTGGCATGTAGTATCATCTAGTGGCCCTCTACCAAAATGCTTCAAATCATGGCCATAGTGTTGAAAATGGCCCTATGTTGTGGGTTCTCGGATTTCACATAGAGATAAAGAAGGAAATCTTCAAAAATCTTCTTGTCCCAAACCTTAAGGGCTAGAGCTTTCATATTTGGTATGTAGCATCATCTAGTGACCCTCTACCAAAATACTTCAAATTATGGCCCTAGTCTTGAAAATGGCCCTATGTTGTGGGTTCTCGGATTTCACATAGAGATAAAGAAGGAAATCTTTAAAAATCTTCTTGTCCCAAACCATAAAGGCTAGAGCTCTCATATATGGCATGTAGTATCATCTAGTGGCCCTCTACCAAAATACTTCAAATAATGGCCCTAGTGTGGAAATTGGCCCTATGTTGTGGGTTCTTGGATTTCACATAGAGATAAAGAAGGAAATCTGTAAAAATCTTCTTGTCCCAAACCGTAAGGGCTAGAGCTTTCATATTTGGCATGTAGCATCATCTAGTAGCCCTCTACCAAAATACTTCAAATTATGGCCCTAGTGTTGAAAATGGCCCAATGTTGTGGGTTCTCGGATTTCACATAGAGATAAAGAAGGAAATCTTTAAAAATCTTCTTGTCCCAAAACATAAAGGCTAGAGCTCTCATATATGGCATCTAGTATCATCTAGTGGCCCTCTACCAAAACACTTCAAATAATGGCCCTAGTGTTGAAATTGGCCCTATGTTGTGGGTTCTCGGATTTCACATAGAGATAAAGAAGGAAATCTTCAAAAATCTTCTTGTCCCAAACCGTAAGGGCTAGAGCTTTCATATATGGCATGTAGCATCATCTAGTGACCCTCTACCAAAATACTTTAAATTATGGCACTGGTGTTAAAAGTTGACCCTATGTTGTGGGTTCTCGGATTTCACATAGAGATAAAGAAGGAAATCTGTAAAAATCTTCTTGTCCCAAACCATAAGGGCTAGAGCTTTCATATTTGGCATGTAGCATTATGGTGTTGAGCTGAGTTGCATTTCAGGTGAGCGATTTAGGACCATCATGGTCCTCTTGTTCTCTTTTTTCCCCACGATGTTTTCTACCCTATCATAAAGGGGAATCATCATTTTAGCATCATTTGATTTGCCCTCTGCAAATGCTTTCAGTTTGGTCCCGTACAAAATTTTGCCAATTGGTAAAGAGTTAAATGTTGATAGTCTATAGCCACAGAATTAGTACCTTTTACATTCTTGCTGTTGACTGTTGTTGAAAACAGAGTGGCATGAGAACCATTGTTTGCTTGTTATATGTATATGCACATGCTGCTTTTCCTCAATATTTATTTTATAACACAAAGAAAAAGACTTTTCCTTTCATTCAAATGTTTCTCCATCCAAAAAAACTGCATGAATCATTAGTTTGTGTTGGAAAAGTAGCCTGTATAGCAATGGCTAAGAGACTCTTCTATTCGTTAACTCTTTACCAAACAATCCCAAGTTTTCACGACCCTGGGAAAGAAGGCTTTTAACCCTTTATGACACAATCCCGAGTTTTAATGACTCTAAAGAAAAGGCCTTTTGAAAACATTTTGGGAAAAGGAGAAAATGCTGGTAACCAGCATTTTCCCCTTTTCCCCCCACAATGTTTTCTATCCTTCCAAAACCAAATTTCAGTTTTTGTGTCACATTCATGTAGTTATCTGCAAATGCTTTCATTTTGGTCCTGTCTAAATTTTTGTTGTTTGGTAAAGAATTAAAAGAAGTGTTGGAAAAGGAGAAAATGCTGGTAAGCAGAATCTCCTTTTCTTACAATGTTTTCTACCAATTCAAAAACAATTCCACCATTTAAGCCATGTTTATTTTGTCATCTACAGTTGCTTTGAATTTAGAAAAGTCCAAAGTTTATTTTTTTTTTTTTGGAAATGGGTTAAAGGCCATATAATAAACATTAATGCTTTTTTTAGTGTTTACAGCTGATTTCTGTCATTTAACATTTTTCATTGAATGTTTCAGATCAAAACTCTCAGAGATGACATAGAGCATTATGTTGAGTCCAATCAGGAACCGGATTTCGAAGAAAATTTATTTTTGTATGATGAGTTAGATTTGGATGATATTCCAGGTAATTGTGGTGATACCCCAAAATGGCCTGTACTACTGAAGTTGCTTTTTGACAATATAGATCATGATCAGAGTTTAAACACTGTAATGAATGTGCTGTTGGATCTTGCACATACATTGTATTTTTTTACAATTTTCAGGCAAAAAGCGGGAAATCGCAATTTGTACAGTCTTTCATTAGACTGAAAGCACATGGTTTGTATAGTTAACTGCCTGAACAAAGGAAAGTAAGGGATTGGATCCTTGACAAGGTCATACTAAGACTAGTCAAAGACATTTAGAACACATTGTTTTTTAGTTTTTCAATCTCTGTATACTAGTTACAGTAAAATCACGTCTGCAAATGTTAGGATTATTGATTGTAAGTGTTTAATGCCAATTTCAACATTATCTCAGTTATATTGCTGCGACCAGTGCACCTATCCATGCATTCCTGGACTTTCTTTTACCAGTAGTACGCACAATATTCTTTCCAAGCCACTGGCTGCTTTCCCACCTAACCAGTGCGGAAATAAAGGTCAGCAGTGAGAGAGGAATGAATTCTGTTGCAATGATTATTATCAACCCTTGGAAAGAAAATGGCTATGCTGGGGATAGAACCAGCAACCATGTGATCTCAAGTGCTCTAGGCTACGGACTGAGCTACAGGGGCTCAACCAGATTAATTGAATTGCCAAATGAATGGTGCACATTTTTGCAATGTTCATAGACTGTTATCATGAAGGTAGGCTTTTCTGTCTGAATATTGTTATGAGAAAATATGAATAGTTATGTCAGCAACTAGCTTTAAAAACGCCCATGCAGGTCTTAATGCTGTTTCTGTGTTGTTTCAGTTTTTGGTACAACTTAATCACCAGAAACAGATGTTGTAACAAAACTCTCTATAAGAATGTCATGTAGTTAAATTGCTTTTACAGACAGACCAGATCAAGAATACACAGCACAAAATGAGCAGTCTGATCGTGGATCTACACTTTCAATATTTATTGAGATATACTTGCGATAACAGCTTTAAAAATGCAATATCTTGGGTTTTTTTTTTTTTTTTTTCCTTTTCTGTTCTTTAAACTTGAAGAAGACAAACTGCTGAAAGGTAAATACTTTTTCAGATCCCTTGAAAACAACAACAACATCTCCACCTCATGATGAAGACAGGTTTTCGGATAAACTTTCAACTACACCAACGTCTACCAACTCTAGTTCGCCCTCACCTAGTCCAGGATTTAACATGAGTGCAAATCATTCCAAGGTTATTTACATTCTGTGCAGTGTTATTCTCACATGCTGATGATATAATCCATTGGAAAGCACATGTTCCTCTATGGAATTATTTTAATTAATGTGAATGACAACTTATTTCAACTATTTGTATATTCATACTTGTGTTGTATGTATGCAAAGGTAGCAAGCAGCAACACCCACAATTAGATATAAAGTATGAAATTGGCCAATTAACACATGAACTTTGATATTTTTGAAAGGTATATGTTGCTGAATTGTTTATTGGCAATGGCAGGTTGCAGGTTACTTTTGTACTTAAAGGAAACATATTGGAAAAGGGAAAATTGCTCATTACAATTAACTTACCTTTTTCCATTGTTTTTAGCTCACATGAACACAAAGTGCTCAAAGTGAGCTATTGTGATTGTGCTGTGTCCGTTATGCGCGTCAATATTTTACAGTGTGCGCACTCTAGAGGCCACATCTTCAGTCAGATATATATGAAACTTGGTCAGAATGTTTGTCTTGATAAAATCTCGGACAAGTTCGAAATTGGGTCATGTCGGGTCAAAAAGTTGGTCACTTGGCTAAATCTTTGAAAAACCGTGTGTGCATTCAAGAGGCCACATTTTCAGCCTGATACTCTTGAAACTTGGTGAGAATGTTTATCTTGATAGTATCTTTGACAAGTTCGAAATTTGGTCATGTCGGGTCAAAAAGTAGGTCACTGGGCTAAATCTTACGAAAACCTTGTGTGCACTGTAGAAGCCACATTTTCAGTCAGTTCTGCATGAAATTTGGTCAGAATATTTGTCTTGATGATATCTTAGACAAGTTTGAAATTGGGTCATGTCGGTTCAAAAAGTAGGTCACAGGGCTGAATCTTAGAAAAACCTTGTGTGCAACAAAGAGGCCACATTTTCAGCCTGAATCATAGAAAAAACTTGT
This sequence comes from Tridacna gigas, assembly GCA_945859785.2. Taxonomy (NCBI): domain Eukaryota; kingdom Metazoa; phylum Mollusca; class Bivalvia; order Cardiida; family Cardiidae; genus Tridacna; species Tridacna gigas. The sequence goes on from OX244030.2 coordinate 30,478,584, forward strand.
GTGCACTGTGGAGGCCACACACAGTAGGTCACTTACACTCATTTGTTTTACATCATTAAAACCAGGCTTTCTTCAGCTTTATCAACTGTAGATGACTTTACCCAGGTGAGCACTTTAGGGCCAATGACACTCTTGTTTAAAAGGTTGTTGTGTAGTTATGGTGTACTTATTTAAAAACACCTGTTTCGTCAGTTAATCAGTGCTTATCGGTTATGTGAGACCATTACATCATTACATGCTGTTTATATTTCTGTACTGATTAGAAGAAAAAAAAAATATTTTTTTTAACTTAATATTTACGTGTTATAAGGATATTTACTTGTTTTATTTCAGGATGATGACAGAAAAAAGCATAAAGCAACTGAAGAAAGTGTAAGAATAATTTTTTTTTTTCTTCCATGTCCTTATGTTGTTGTTTTGAAAAGATATTGTAGCTTGTTTATACTTAAGATATACATCCTGTTGTCCCAAGTTTGCTCTGATATTTTCTCAGACTGAAAATCTGGCTTAAGAGATGTTTTTGTCCGATACAAAAAATGCCTTAGTTTAGTTGAACTGTAATTGTTATACATATGTACTAGCATTTGTCACAACAGTGGATCATCTCGCCAGTGGTTTCTGCTAGACATTGACATAAGTATTCTTTGTATGCATTAATACCTAACAAGTACTGAAATCTGAAATATCAGCAGTGTAACTTCCCACCAGGCTTTTCATTGTATACATTGTTGTTTTACGGCCGTAACCCTTTACCACACAATCCCGACTTCTAAAGACCCTGAGAAAGAAGCCTTTTGAAACATTGTGGGAAAAGGAGAAAATGCTGGTGACCAGCATTTTCTCCTTTTCCCACAATGTTTTCTACCCTATCCAATACATAAATCACCATTTAAGCTACACTTAATTTGTTGTCTGCAAATGCTTTCAATTTGGTGCAGTCTAAAAATTTTGCCATTTGGTAAAGAGTTAAAAATTGTAGACAGTCTGGATATAGAATAGATAAAATGAATTCTTGTCAAAACACTAAGAGAGATCAAAGGAAAGGACCCATTTTGTTACAACTTTTCAGCCACAGTGAAGTAGTTCATTCTATTGAGATTTTAGCTACTAACTTTCAAAGAGAACTTCAGGGTATTGTCGTAGCCCTGGCATTGTTGTCGTTGTGCAAAAACTTTGACATTTTCAAAAACTTTCACATTTTATAATGTCTCTGTTATAACTGAAGATACATACTTCAAATTTTGGTAAGTTGTTCAAAAGGGTAACCCATAGGACAAGGGCAGGTACCCATAGGACAAGGTAACCCATTGGACAAGTGCAGGTTACCTGCAAAGTATTATAACACAGTTATACCCCTTTTTTGAATTGAATTTTCACTGAAAATCGAGCAATGGCAGCTGATTGTCTGCACCTGCATGCAGTGGTCTTGTTTCATTATTCCTAGGAATAAAATATGCTTCATTTATTTTGTCACCTTAATTATCATTTTCATGTTAATGTTGATTCTTATTTCAGAAAAACAACAAAAATAGTAGTAGTAGTAGTAGCAATGTACCGCCACTGTCATCGTCAACATCATCAACAATCTCCTCAGTTAAAGTACCAAACACACCCACCAAACAGTGAGTAGTCATCATCATTTATTCTTCCTTATCCCATTACCATAGTACTTTGGCTTTTTGTGGCCTTGCAGTAAATAACTTATTCAATCAGTGGAAAATAGCATTCATTGATTTTGCTTATGAATCCAAGTGTTGTCATACATTTATCAAAGCTGAATGTTGGACTGGAAGCTATAAGTGACTTCAATATGTATTGATTATTGGACTTTGGACTGCCTATCAGAACATTGGTATAGTTGTCATAAACTTGACACCCTTTACACTAAGTAATCTTACTGTATTCTGGTGAGTGGTCAACCCTTGTTATAAAAAATAAGTGTCTTTCATGCATCTTCTGATTCCAAAATTCACTGTGATGATTATTTCTCTCTCTGTTGAACATTACATAGATATGTTTATGTGGGAAAGCAGTCAGCTTGGAAAGGATATTGGAGTACTTGGAAAAGAAACTCCAGGAAAGTGTTGATAGATGCACTGGCTGTTGCAATATATCTGAAATAATTTTAAACACTGTACAAACAAACTTGTGGTATAATTGGTTACCTTGTATAATATCTCTGATTCCAGTATTGCTACATGATAAAAAAAAAACAGGCTCTGTATACTTTCAGTGCATTTAATATATTTTCAGTAATCAAACATTACAACTCACACCTGAAAATAGTACAAGTAATCACTTGCCAAATGCTGTTCCCTCATCGTCAGCGTGGTATGATGGAGGTCAAAGTAGCACATCAGGTAAATCTGTAGTACTCAAACCCTTTTAGTCATTACCTGACAGTTTATGTAATAGATAGATAGATAGACTATTTAACTAGATCTTGGGACATAGAGAAATGTAGCAAAGGAGACGAAAATGTTGTTTGAATGATTTTGAAAGTGTAAAAAAGGACAATTGCAATTGTAGTAATTCTTTGATTACCTAATCGGTACATGCAAGAAACCCAATAGGCCAGTCAAAATGCATGCCCTCTGAACTGCTCTTTGTGTGACTTAATTGAGTTGAGCCATGCTCTGTGAAAAGGGGCTTAATGCATCTGCAAAAAGTATATATTCAGGTCAGCCTGTGCAGTCAGCACAGGCTGACCTGGACAGAAATCTTTTGCTATCAGTCAATTTTCTTCTTGTCAAAAGGCGATTCTACCTCATGCTTCAGTAGGTTGTCAGACAAAATTAACTTATGGATCCTTGATAATGTGATATCTTGCTTGGTATCATGCATTTCGGTGATGCATGAAGCCCCCTTTTGCTGGAGCATGGCTCATTTGTAATTTAGAGAGAACAATATTTGCATGGTTTTAGTGTTTTGGCTTGAAAGTTGGGGTACATGATACTCCTTTAGTTAGGCTAATATTTACTGAATACAAGCTTTTTTATACAGAAGATTCATGTTATACTGAGTATGTTACAGTATAATAGGCACATGTAACAAATGAAAGGTTGCATTTTCATATGGGTATGTTTGATGATAATTAATGTAGTGATTGCACCTAGCTTTTGTCTTACCTAGATACACAGTTTTGTGTACATTTGATAATTTTTTTTTTTTAAAGTAGATAAAAGCCTAAGATCACTTTTTTTCAGTACAAATCATTGATTCTTTGTCCATGAGCTGCAGATTTGATGTAGACATTTTACAGCATGCCAAATAAATACATGTATCATACACAGGAGGATGTGGGAAATGAGTCATACGTTCAGTCAAATTTGACACTGTGACTTTGCAGAATTTATAAAAAAGTATGTTTGTAGAGGGGAAAGTCATGCTTTCATAGCTGAAATGAAATTTCACTGTTCAGCATTAACCTTTCATTCAGTCTTAGCCAGAAATCTGTTTCTTACTACTAGAAGTTAGGGAAACTTAAATAGAAAGTTTACATGTTTAAGGAAGTCTCTCATGTACCCAATGTGGATTACTCTAGTCTGAAAAGAACTATAACATCGAATGTTTATTACTTACAATATGCAAGAAACCCAAGTTCATGATACCATTATAGGGTTTATTTTGTAAACTGAAACAAAAAAAAATCATCTTCAAGAACCATTGCAAAAATATCTAAAAAGGAAAAGATACTAATCACTTTTTGTCACCACCTGATGAGTTTCTAAATTGTCAGAAAATCATGATATATTTTAGGTTCCCCTATACCTTCTCGAATCCAAATTACTGTACCCTGTGTATGGCAAAGATCCCCTTCCTCAAATGCTGCAATGAGGCATCTAAACTTTTCTGATGTCTCACCGCAGTCCAGTGGTAAGCTTTTGTGATGCATGACAACCTTATTTCCACAAGTTTCTAATTACCATTTTGCCTAGTTTGTTTCTTTGTGTGATTCAGAGTGTTCTAATATCAGCCTCTAGTACTTTGTTTTGTCATTGTGTCATGTCAATTAATCTCATGCAGCTATGGAAAATATGCTAGAAAACATTTTATTCTTTAAGGTTCTGTTTTAGCATGCCTAAGCATAAAATGCTCAAGGTGAGCTTTTGTTATCATGCTGTGTCCGTCGTGCATCATCCAGCATTTGGGCGTCAACAATTACCTTGTGTGTACTCTAGAAGCCATATTTTAGTCTGAAATTAATGAAACTGGGTCAGAATATTTTTCTTGTTTTTGTCTTGGACAAGAGTGAAATTGGGTCATTTTGGGTAAAAAAGTAGGTCACTGGGACAAGCCCTAGATAAACCTTGTGTGCTCACCTAGAGACCATATTTATTTGGTTTGATACTTATGAAAGTTGGTCAGAATGTTTGTCTTGATATCTCGAACAAATTTGAAATTGGGTCTCGTCTTATCAAAAAGTAGGCTGCTAGGACAAAGCTTAAAGAAAACCCTGGAACCACTTTTTCAGTCCAATATTGAAGAAAATTGGTCAGTATGTTTGCCTTGATGATATCTTGGACAATTTTGAAATAAGTTCACTTTTGGTAAAAAAGTAGGTCACTGAGACAAATCAGAGAACCCTGTGTGCACTCCAGAGGCCATATTTTCAGTCCAATACTTATGAAAATTGGTCAGTATGTATGTCTAAATGATATCTGGGACAAGTTTGATATAAGGTCACATTAGGTCTAAAAGTAGGTCACAGCAACAAATCTTAGAAAAATCCTGGTGTGCACTCTAGAAGCCCTATTTTTTGTTCGAAACTTGTGAATTATGGTCAAAATGTTTGTCTTGTTAATGTCATGGACAAGAGTGAAACTTAGTTACGTTGGGTCAAAAAGTAGGTCATTGGTACAAATCTTTGAAAAATCTTTTTGTGCACTATAGAGGCCTTATTTACTGTTCCAAACTCAACTTGGTGGGCATGTTGGTTTGTTAACGTTGTGGACAAGAGTGAAATTTTGTCACCTGGGGTCAAAAAGTAGGTCACTGGAACAAACTGTAGAAGAACCTTTCGTGAACTCTAGAGGCCTGACTTTCATTCTGATACTCACGAAAATAGGTCAGAATGTTTGTCTAGATGATATCTTTGACAAGTTTGATAATGGGTTAAGTAGGGCCAAAAGGTAGGTCACTGGGGTAAATCTTAGAAAAACCTTGTGTGCACCACAACTTTAGTACAATACACATGAAATTTTGTCAAAACACTCATGTGTCTTACAGCATCACAACCAGGAGCTCTTCTGCCTTATCAATCCTAGATGAATTTACTCAGCTGTGCACTTTAGGGCCAATGCCCGTCTTGGCTTTAAATGTGTTGAACAAGCAAGATTTTAAACTACAGAGCATGTAATTTTATTACTGGTTAAACATTTGTTTAAATTGAAAAAATAGGGAAAGATGTTTTCATGGAAGACGTTTTTGAAGTGATAAATAGCACAATAAAGCAGGCTCTTGCTGATATACATGTATTTTGTATAGGTTTATTTTTCTGCCCTAGTTTTCATTTCTCTACACACTTACTGTTCACACATCCTAAGTACTATCTCCATTATTTATTTTGTTAAGTGTTTTTTAAAGAGCCAAGTTATAAGAAGCATTATGGTTTTTCTGTTTATAAATGAGGAATGCTTTGTAACTGTGTGTGGTGGAGTGTTGAATGGTGTTGAAATACATGTGGATGTAAATTTCACATTATGCCATGTAGGTTGAAAAACAATGCAATGACTGAAGAATACATCATGACAGATGGAAAGATTTTTCTGAACTATGTACTTGATCTATTACTTCATGCAGGTATCATGTATTATTTATCCCTTTGCCAGATGACAAAATTGTAGCTTTGTCCAAATTGAAAGCATTTGCAGACTACAATTTCATTGTGGCTCAAATGATGCAATTTTTCTTTGATTGGGAAGAAAACATTGTGGGAAAAGGAGAAAATGCTGGTTACCAGCATTTTCTCCATTTCCCATGTTTTCAAAAGGCTTCTTTCCCAGGGTCGTTAAAAGGTGGCATCATGCGGCAAAGGGTTATTTGTGCGGTTTTGTTTTGTAATCCATAACCTACATAATTATGAGGATAAAGTCCAAAGTAAACAACAGGTGTTTAAATGCATCTGAGTTCAAATCATACCATTTAACAATATGGAAATTATTGTGAAGGTGACAATCAGTTTTTGTACAGTTGGTCCATGTGTTTATTGCTGGTAGGAAAATAAATTTCAAAACCAGTTAAGAAGTAAACAAAATACAGAGGGGCCTGACAACTTTTGACCTAGTTTAAAAATTCATTTACTTGCCAGTAACATTTGGACCGACCATACAATAACAGACTATCTTCAAAATAATTTCCATACTGTTAAATGGTATGAATGGAATTTTAAGAACATTTTGCCAACCCCAGTCTGTACAGTTTGCTGCTTTTGGGCCTTTAAGAATGGACAGTTTTTATACTTCACCTGTTCATTTTATGTGAATGGGATAGATTGTCTTGCTATACACAGTACATCAATAAGATGAAAGGGTTATGTTTACTAGGTATGCAGTAGAGATTAAAGATTTGATAAGTTTATTACTAGATCTAGACTCCTAGTCCTTTACCAACTTTTGAAACCTATTGATGCAGATTTTATAATCATAAATATTCTTTTTGCTTCCTTCAGTTTTTGCCTTCTCTCTAGATTTGCACAGTCAAGAGTATATAGGATGCTCATTTAACCCTTTAGCAACAAAAATCAAGACTTGTCCAAATTGAAAGCCTTTGCGGAAGATAATATAAATGTTGCTCAGCTAATGATATTTGTTTTTGGATGGGTAGTTAAAAGATGGGATTGTTAGGTAGAGACTTTAGGCCTAGATCTATGTATGTTTGACAACCAACAATTGCTTAGTTTAAAACTGACGAGGGTCCCTATTCATCAACCATTTTTAAGAACGTTTTTTGTCATTTTCTCTAGATTTTTCTAAATATAAAAGTAAGACAACTTCTGATTAGCTAAACCAAATAATGTAGCCAATCAGAAGTTGTGTTACTTTCAAATTTAGGAAATCAGAAAGCATAAGACCAAGAACATTCTCAAGAATGGTTGGTGAATATGGACCCAGACTTTAGTTTTTGAAAGACAAGGCTATTGATTTATTTAGATTCATTGTTAGAAAACTTCAAACAGTGTAGATCCAAGATCAGACTGCACACTCTGCGAAGTTTGTATCTTCATTGTCTACTATAGCAACTTGATTCTTCATGGTACTCTAAACAAATGAACATTTTCAGTTAGGTAGAAAGGCCCAAACATTGCAATTTTTACATGCATTGTTGCTGCAGTATTTCACAAAAGGGCAGACACTGTAGATCAAAGATCAGACTGCATAATCTGATCTTGACTGTACTGTTTGCCAATGGCAGAGTAATCCTCTAGTAGAGGTGATGACTAGGTAGTGCCATGATTCTAACTTTTTTAATGGACTATATTAGGGGTTGTTGATGTGTACAGTAATATACTGGAGCTTTATTGCAAATCTGTCTTTTTATGAACATTTGAAATACAAATTATTTTTAGATGTGTTTCATAATCCTCTGTTTTTTTTTCAACCAGGATTACAACTCAAAAAACTGTCTTTCAAGATAATTATGACCTTTGTTTTAATTTTTTTCCCAGATTCCAAAAGCCAATCAAACTCAATAAATCACGTATCGGGGATGCCAGTGTCAAGCAGTGTGTTAGTGAACAGTGTGTCAACATCTAGTAACACTTCACTTGTTAACTCTGTCTCAACTAACAGTATAGGAAATCCCTCAGTATCTCACGGTACACCGTTAAATAATGGGCTAGGGAAGGACTCTGCCCCTTCGCCTGTGTCCAGCCAATCTAGTGCAGTCAACAGCAACAATAATAGTGTAATTACTTCATTGACTTCATCTCTCTCATCTGTGCCCACTTCATCTCAGGCAGTTACAAATAATAGTGTGAGTTCAACAAAGTTGGAATTAATGTCAGGGGTAATGAATGGTCCTTCCAGTGCAGGGGGAGTGTTGCGACAGGTAGGTTTTATACTTTTTTGTAATTTTAAAATAATATACATTTTAAACCTGTTATTTGAAGTTTCATGAACTCTTAACGACCTTAAAAGAGAAGGCTTTTGAAAATATGGAAAAAGAATATGCTGGTAACCAGCATTTTCTGCTTTTCCCACAATGTTTGCTACCCTATCAAAGACAGAACTCATCATCTGAGCTACATTTAATTTTTCGTCTGCAAATGCTTTCCATTTGGTATAGTCCAAAATGTTGTTTGGTAAAGAGTTAATGAGTGATATCTGTTATAAGGTAGGGTCCCACATTTTTAGCTCGCCTGACCAGCCATAAAATGGATGTCCGGTCAAAAAAAGTAAAGCTTTTGAATCCTGAAACTTGAAATGAATGCCCCTGGTTTTCTCAGGGTAGGGATTTTGGGATATTGGCTCACTGAACTTGAATATGTTCTTTCATATGGAACTCAGATTGGACTCTGTCCCTTGCAAATGAACCGTGCTCTACCAAAATGGGATCTAATGCATCTCCATGATTCAGTATAACAGGCAAGTGATCACATGATTATTGATACATAAAATCCAACAACGGATGGAGTCAGGAGGTAGAATGGTGCTTGGAAATGCAAAAGATATACATATAAGAAATGATTCAACACATGACAGCCTGTGCTTACTGCGCAAGCTGACATGGGTTGATAGTTTTTTGCAGATGCATTAAACCTTTTTATGGAGCATCATGCAGATTTATTGGAGAATTAGTCAGTAGTGCATTTCTCACATTTATTTTGAAAATATCCCCATTTTAGCAATCTTATGACTCAGTTGTCTCCTCTTTGAATAAAAAAGACCACTGATTGCCTTGGACAATCCTTTATGCTTCAGTGTGCATGAACACTGATGTGTTGGGAGGCATGACAAATTTGACATATGCGCAATTTTTTTTGTACAATTTGAACACGCAGAAAAAGCTAATTACATATAACTAAGCAAATTCATACTTTTAAGGCATCTCCTATATGCATTGGCATATAAAATGTTGGGATGCATGACAAATTTTGACATGCATATTTTTTTTTATAGAAAACATTTTATTAGAAGTGGGTATTCATCAAAAATTCATCCTGTGAGCTATCTCTTTAATTCTTTATACATTCCTTGTAAACCATTTTCATAAAGATTTAAAGTAAGTTTGATTTCTTTGGACATGGTTACCATAGTTTTCATGCTATATTGTGTAACTGTACAACCATACATGTTGGCAAACAAACTCATGACTGTTTTTTGTAAATACTCTAGGATGCGTTACTGTCAGACTCCATGTCATCATTAAAGTCAATAGCACAGCAGGCTGTGATGAACGCAGGGCTAGAAAACCAGATACCTTCAACTACAGACACTCCGTCAGCAGACACAAAAGGTTATAGTTTGTCACATGATCTATTAGTGAACTTTAATGGTTACATGCTAAATCATCAAACATAATATTGCAATTTCAGGTTTGTTTCGATCAAACTTTCTTGTAGAATGAACATGTATGATCCAGTAAACATGTGAGGTATAGAAAATGGAGCAGAATGTTGTTCAAACACATAGGTTGTTGTTAAATACCAATATAACCTTAGTTACATCATGGCATCCAATGTATCTATTCATGTATTCCTGGTGTCTTTTTATCAACTTGCAATGCTCAACATTCTTTACAAAGTCCTCACTGATTTTCCACATAAACCAAGCAAATTCAATTTTTAGCTCCACTGGCCAAAGGCCAGCGAGCTATTGTCATGGCGTTGTGTCCGTCGTGCGTGCGTGAGTCCGTCCGTTCGTCCGTGCGTGCGTCCGTAAACTTTTTCTTTAAAAAACTTCTCCTCAGAAACTATTGACTGGATTTTTACCAAATTTCACAGGAATGTTCCTTTGGTGGTCCTCTTTCAAATTCCTTCAAATAATTGTGTTCCATGAAGAGTTGCCATGGCAACCAAAGTAAAAAACCTTTAAAAATCTTCTCCTCCCAAACTGCTATTTGGATAGCATTATTATTTTGCAGGAATGTTCCTTAGATACAGGTTTACAGAATTCCTTTAAAAAAAAATGATCTGTCAAAAAACATGGCTTTTATGGGAGACTCATTTTCCTTTTATGGTATAAAGTAAAATCTTTGAAAAATTTCTTCTCTAAAACTATTCACTGGATTTCATTGTTGTTTTGCAGGTAAGTTCCTATGGTGGTTGTCTGCCAAATTGTTTCTATGGTGGTTGTATACCAAATTCCTTTTAAAATCAAAGCGTTGAAAACACTGATGTGGCATTTGTCAAGAAGGCCATCGTGTGGAATTGATAATTCGAAAAATAAACAACAGAAATAGTTTCAAAATAGTTTGAAAGTCAACCTACTATATAGTCATGCAAAATCCGATAGAGAAGGCCGTAATCTTGTGGACGAGCAAGTCCAGGTGAACAAGCTCTGGGACGAATAAGCCCAGGAACGAACTGGTTTTGGGACGAACAAGCACAGTATGTGTGTATCATTACGCCACTATTGAATGCCACAGCGGATCAAGCTATTTTCGATAAAAAAGGAAGTATTTCCACGATCGATGGTCTAATCCAATTTATTGTAATACGCCATTGTCAATTTCATATCTGAGTGCAATCGAAACACTTATTTGTCTCAGAAAAATTGATTTTAATTGGGTTTACTTCCTTCGGTTCTGCACAAACTACGATACATGATTTTCAAAATGCCGTATTGAACTCATAGTGGCATTGTCTTCGACAAATGCCACAAAAATGATACACCTAAAAACACATTTTTTTATAGACAAGGCTTATATTTAAAAAAAATGTTCTTCTCCAAAACTATTTATTGTGTTAGTTTTATCGACTAACAAAGAAAAAGGAAGAAAATTGGATTGACTTGACCTAGTCAGGGCTGTCCTATTTAAGCCCACACATTTTCCTTGGTATTAAGATCACAATTTACTCCAATGATATGCTATTAGTTAGTACTAGTAATAAAATATCACTGGCCATAAATAAGATAAAAGCTTGAGCACCTTTCACAACTTGAGCTTTTCAATTTTGCCTTATTACTAAGCCTGAGTAACCATGCCAAGATAAAAAAGAAAAAGTATTTTAATAACAAAACCCCCATGTTGTAGGTACTTTATAGTCCTTTTGATATAGAACAAGAGAACCTCTGCACTTTTATTAGTTCTGGTAAAGGTTTGTTGACCTACTAATGAGTAAATGCAGAGTGGACAGAAGGGGTGTAAATCCTGGTGACCTGGTACAAAGTGGGACAGGGCTTTACATTTGTGATAAGGCATTAATGTTATCCAGTCAAACTGATACTGCAACTTCAGTACACCAGAATTAATCTGTGCCCTGGAGCAGGATATTTGATTTATGTAAATGCATTTGTAGACCATTTTGTGTTGTTTGCCACAGAAGACATTCTAACTGTGACTGTGAAAAGTTGATTATTAGGGATTAGGTGTTCATTGTATGCCAGCATATTTCATTCTATCTGGTGTATTGATGTAAGTTGATCTATATTGCTATAACATTCATTCATTTGCCCTCCTAGCTGTTCTTTTAGATTACCCCTTTACCACACAATCACAACTTTTAACGACCCTGAGAAAGACATATTTTCTATATTTTGATGTTTCCCCACCCAAAATGGTTTGTGAAAGGACCTGTTGCAGACAACATATCTTCAAATTAGTAAGACATATATAAAAAAGGATAGAAATTATTTTGGGAAACTAAGAAAATGCTGGTTACCATTTTTTTCTTCTTTTCTCACAAGTTTTTTCCATACCTTTTTTCTTCAGTGAGCTAAAATGCAGGATTGAATGGTAATTGTTAAAAACTTCTTTTCGCCATTATAGAAATATCAGGCCTGTGGAGCGATACAGGCGCTCAAGCGCCTCTAGTTTTGAATGAGAGAGGAAAACCATTTAGTAATGACAATCCCTAGACGAGTATGTAAGTCTCTGACAATCAACACAGAGACATCAATTAGCCATGCTCTGGCAAAAGGAGGTTTAATGCGTCTGTATGACGCTGTGTACCAAGCAAGTCATCTTGTCGATAGGGATCCATAAAATCCATCTTGTCTTAACAACTGACCAAATCTAGAAGTAGAATGGTTGGTGGACATCCATTAAAATTTACAGATAGCAAAAGTTTCCACCCATGTCAACCTTCCCAGATTATGCATGCTTAGATTGGTCAATACTGTCTGCCAGTGCATTAAGCCCCCTTGTCACAGAACATGATTCAAATGTATATTTTATGTCTACATTACTTTTGTAGTGCCATTCAACAGTTCAGGTCCACAGTTGTCTCCACAACCCAGTGTTCCCTCACAGGATGGCAGTTTGCAACAACAACAACAACAACAGCCCCAGACTACAACAATACATTTAAACAGACTGTTAGGAGTGGCCCCCCTTGGTCCAGTACCCTTAACGAAAGAACATATTTACCAGCTGACGATGGGGGAAGCAGCTTTCCATCATTTGCCTCATCCTTCAGATTCTGAAAGATTACGGTAAGGTCTGAGTGTTTTGGACGGTTGAGAATCAGATAAATGGACTGTTTTATAGACAGCTTTGGAACAAAATGTAGAAAAAGGAGCAATTGCTCGTAACAAGCAATCACTCCTTTACCTAAAGTTTCCCGCACTGTTGAAAAAACAATAACTTGCTCACTGAACCCTTTACTAGATGATGGAATTTTAGCCTTGTCCAAATTGAAAGCATTTTGCAGACTAAAACTTCAGTGTGGCTCAGATGGTGCAATTTTTCTTTCAGATAGGGCAGAAAACATTGTGGGAAAAGGAGAAAATGCTGGTTACCAGCATTTTCTCCTTTTCCCACAATATTTTCAAAAGGCTTCTTTCCTGGGGTCGTTAAAAGGCTGCATTGTGCAGGAAAGGGTTAACAAATACTTGTAATTTGCTTGATATTTATCTTTTGTATTCCTAAGAAAAACTTTTACAGTAATTAGTAAGCAAGCACAGCAGAGTCACAAAAGGAGAAAAGATTACAGCATATTGAATTAAGATAATTTTGTGAAAATTTTTCATGAATGATGCCCCATGAAGTCCTAATAATAATGCAGAGGGTTTGTAAACCAGAATTTATGAATTCAATGAGCAAATTATTTCCTAGGGAGTGATATTCATTTCTATGGGATCCAGATGTCTCTCAAAACTGAAAAAACATTGTCTCTGTTTATATGGGAAGCAGCCAGTAGCTTTGAACAAATACTTTATGTAATGTACAAGACAAACATCTGAAGTGATTTATTTGATGTGCAATACATTACAGTTGTCTTAGAAGTACCTTGTCTAGCCTGAAACAAGTATGAAGTCGACAACTGTTAAAATATTCCTGAAGTCTACAGATAGTGAACATGACCTAAGGTTTAACTCTTTACCAAACGATGAAATTCTAGACTTCTCCAAATTGATTTGAACCTGTCTATCATAGGGAAAGAAAAACATTTTGGGAAAAGGAGAAAATGCTGGTTATCAGCATTTTTACCTTTTCCCATAATGTTTTCAAAGCTTTCTTTCTCAGTGTCTTTAAAATTTGTCATTGTGTGGTAAAAGATAGATTAATGCATGAATGTAATCTAAAACATCATGGCTAGATGAGAAATTACCCAGTGAAATGTTTACAAAAGAGCTCTACAGCAAGACGAATGTTGTAATGTGTTGTGATGATTATGTTGCAGGCATTACTTACCGCGGAATCCATGTCCAACTCCTGTCTACTATCCCCAGTTACCTCCACCCCATTCTGATTCTGTGGAGTTCTTTCAAAAATTTTCAACAGAAACATTATTTTTTATTTTTTACTACATGGAGGTAAGTTCTGTTTCAGTTTTCAGTGGAAGTTTGATATACTAGTAATTTGTGTTGCAAAATAATTATTATCAAGTTACTGGAAATGTGGAGAAAATAAATAGCAAGTTTAATGCACTAGGTTGCATTTATGCATTTAACAGAACCTTGTTGTAATACCATTTTGCCAAAATGAAATAACAGCTTGGTGCTAAACATGTCCTTAAATAAAAAAATGTAAATTTTGCTATTTATGCCAAATAAAGAATATTCAACAGTTACAAAATCTTTTGAAATTTCCTTGTTAACAAACTGTTTGTCAGAAGTCAACGATATTTGGTATTAAAGATGCTCGAGTAGAGATAGTACATATTCACTGATGTCAGCTTTGCATGAACATGGGGAAAATAGCATGACTTTTTGGGACTTAGCTTATTTTTGTCATATAATATCATTGCATCATAGATTTCTCAAGGATGCATTATGTTCATTCCGGTTATGGATCCTTTATCTTTATGTCATGGGCATTGTTTAGAGCCATCATTTTTTGTCACTTAACTCTTAACCAAATGAAAAAATTTTAGACTAGTCCAAATTGAAAACATTTGCAGACAATAAATTAGATATGTCTCAAAAATCGAAATTTGTTTTGGGAAGGGGAAAAAACATTGTGAGAAAAGGAGAAAATGCTGGTTACCAATCGAAATTTGTTTTGGGAAGAGGAGAAAATATTGTGAGAACAGGAGAGAATGCTTGTTACCAGCATTTTCTCCTCTTCCTACATTGTTTTCGAAAGCTTTCCTTCTCAGGGTCATTAAAAGTCAAAATTGTGCAGTAAAAGAGTTACATACTGTTGTGAAAACAACAAAGAACCATTTAAGTAAAAGCAGCCATCTTGTTTCAGACTTGATTAGTAAAGTTACCTGTAGAAACTTTGCCAAAATTATCAAGTATTGCAGTTGAACAAAGTTCTCATAAAATTTTACATATTTCATTCATTGATGTTAATTACTATGATTGAAACACATTGTATCTACATAGGTCTGATATTTATGTTGTTATAGGGAACTAAGGCTCAATACTTGGCAGCAAAAGCATTGAAAAGACAGTCATGGCGGTTTCACACAAAGTATATGATGTGGTTTCAGCGACATGAAGAACCAAAGACAATTAATGAGGATTATGAACAGGTTTGTCTGTTTCAATGAAATGTTTATACTGGCTCTATTTCCTGATGTAGGACATGAGTAGTTCAATGTATGGCTAATTAGTATCATTGTAATACCACTTTCTAACCTGTTGACACTCGTGCTATTTTTAGGCCTACAAAATAAAAGCTTTGCTGTCACCAAACAGAACCATTTGAAGGAAAGTAAAATGCTGAAAACACAGATGGGGGAAATGCAATGGCTTGTCAAATTCTCCATTTTCTTCAGTCTGTGTAATAACTTTCTGCAGGGGGGGCATACATCTTATATATCTAAGTAATGGGACCATTAAAAGACTGAGAAATCCTTTAAAATCTCTGAATTGACTGTGTTTGTTGAGGATCAGAAAGCAAACAGAGGCGAAGGCTAATCAGACTCCTTTGATAAGTAGCGTGCTGAATTTTGTACTGTGCAGAATTTCAGGTACGCCATTTTATGGGAGAAAAGTCATCGGTCTAAGGACTGTTACTGGATCTCTTTTTAGTGTACTTAACAAAGGATAGTAAGCTTATATATGGCCTGGTTTCTAATATGCATCTGTTGCTGATGAGCTACGGTAATTTTAAAGGAGAGAAATTTAAGTACATAAAGAGTGACCATGGACACAAAATATATATATGCATTACTTGTTGATGGCAGAAGAAGAAGACTACGTCCAGTTTTCTTTCATATAGTTTAATTTATGCAATCAAGGTTTAGTTTAGATGAGTTTAGTATGGTTTAATTATTGGTAATGTGAAAAGGTGGATGTCACTGTCCATGCTAATTGCCAATGTGGTGATAGAGAAATATCATAACCCTATTGTTTATTCATTTTTTACCATTTTGAATTCTCTTGGTCTGACAGTGTTATTTCTTGGAAAAGCTTCATTTAAAAAGGCAGTTTGTAAAAAGTATTAATTTCAAAACACACAAGATACAAAAATGTGACAGTTTTATGTTTCTGAAAGTTTGTTCCTGTTTTTTTATGCGAAAATATTAATGACTATTTGTTTACATCTTTATGGTTTGATAAAATTTCATTTTTAGTGAGCTGTGCTCTGTGAAAAGTGGGGGGGCTTAAATGATCTGCAAAAAGGATTCGACCCAGGTTAGCCTGTGCAGTTCGCGCAGGCTGACCTGGGCAGATCCTTTTTGCTATTGGTCAGTTTCCTGCATGCCTAAGGACGAGTTTACCTCATGATTCAGTCGGTTGTCAGACATAGAAGACTTAATTGATCACAGAGATGCTTTAACTATTTACTAAACGACAAAATTTAGACTAGTCCAAATTGAAAACATTTGCAGACGACAAATTAAATGTGACTTAAAAATTGAATTTTGATATGGGACAGGTAGAAAACATTGTGAGAAAAGGTGAAAATGCTGGTTACCAGCATTTTCTCCTTTTCCTACAATGTTTTCAAAAGGTTTCCTTTTAGGGTCATTAAAAGTAGGGATTATGTGGTAAAGAGTTAAGCCACCTTTTGCAAGAGCACAGCTCATTTCTTTTTCATTGTTGCAGGGCACATATATTTATTTTGATTACGAGAAATGGGCCCAAAGGAAAAAAGAAGGATTCACATTTGAGTATCGTTATTTAGAAGACAGAGACTTAAATTGACTAGAGATTTTACCAGGCACTCCATGTGTCACAAGAGAACCTTTCTTACCAGTGTCATTAGTCACAAGAACATTACAGTGTCGGCAGGGAGAGAGAGAGATATGGTGATCTACCTACTTTCATATCAGAAAGTGATTGCTGGATATTGCTGTCACTGATGTCTTATTGCGGTCCACCAACAAATCATGTGTGCTTGTCCTTAGAACTGTGATCTGTATTATTGAAAGGCTTTCTTTCTTGACGTTATCACTTTCTGCTCAGTCTAATTGACACTTTCCATAAGCTTGTACAACTGCACAGGAGAAACATTTGAAGAACAGGAACTAGATTACTTTTGAATATGGAAAACTTGTTGGAAAATGAGCAATTATTGCTTGTTACAAGCAGTTACTCCTATTCCATGAATGATTTTTGATTGCGCCGAATTAAAGGGGCATTAAAAGTCGTATATTTGCTGGAACATATTAAACAAAACACATGAGCTATGCTCTTTGAAAATGGGAATTAATACATCTGCAAAAAGTATTGACCCCTATCAGCCTGCATAGTCTGCACAGGCTGACAGAGGTCAAACATTCTACTGTTGGTTAATTTTCAGCATGTCCTACTTCCTGGTTCAGTCAGTTGTGAGACAAAATGGATTTTTATGGATACATAATTATGTGATGAGTTACTTAGTGTGAGGTATGTCCGTAAAGTTTGTGGACACTACTAAACAGTTAGCAGTTTTACAAATTAGGTGCAGGAAACTTATACCATCAGTAAGAGCAAACTTTTTTCAGCCTAAATGTCGAAAAAAGGTACTGCTACTATTAATAGTTTTATATTTATTGGTCCCAGCCTGCACAAACATATAAGAACGCAGGGCAGGTGTCAACGTTTTTATGACGTCGCGACATTGTTTATTAGTCAGACATTGGATTGAAGACATGGGCTTACCGTAGAATCAAAATGTGATTGTAAGATAATCAAACAATTCAGAGCTTCTCAGAAAAATGACCTTTCGCATCAACACTTTTTTTGGTGTCTCTTTACCCATTTATCATACACATGGATAAAAATTGTCTGTCAAAGGACCGAACATCTTCTTGAATGAATCCTGAACAATCCGATGCCAGGCGGCTTGGATCTTTGGTCGTTGTCAGTTGAATGTCACCCATCAGAAAATCTCCTGTTTCACTTGAAAACCAGTGAGTGACATATTGCTGGCTTTCCTGTAGATTCAGACAGCATTTTTATCAGTATCTACTGGTGATTTCCCAAGATTGGTGCAGAATTTTATGATTGTTCCTTGTTCTGTGATGTTAAATTCTGCCATTTTTGACAAAGACAACTTTGTAGTGCTTCAGAATTTCTGTGCACGAAGTTTGAACAGCTTTGATATCACTGTTTATAATTTCCAGAAATGACACAGACGCCATCCTTTATCGCAGGACAAAATTTAAAATGATCAGTTTATTTTATGACTGCAGACGACAATTTGACAAATCAATTTAATAGCATTTTTGGGAGTGTCCCGGGTTGTGCTCACTTCGTTTAAATCATGATTGGTAAACTACTTATTGCTGGTGCATTATCTTTGTATTCTTTAGATATAATGCTTAAGATAAAGCCAAAAGTAATCAAGACAATAAAACTTGGGGAAGTATGTTAGTTTTATAAATATTGACTTTGTCCACGAACTTTACGAACATATAATGCATCACAGAGATGCACTAAACCCCACTTTCTCAGAGCACTACTCACATAAAAAAAATTGAAGGTTTTATTTTTAGCTCTACTGGCTGAAAGCCAGCAGAGCTTATGTCATGGCGGGGTTTCCGTCGTCCGTCCGTCCGTCTGTCTGTCCGTCCGTCCGTCTGTCCGTCCGTTAGTCTTTTTCTTGTTTACGCGATAAAGTCTGCATTTGTTGCCGCATTTTCATGAAACTTGCACAGTTTGTTTATCTCATCAATAGCTTCAACCCTATTGAATTTGAAAAAAATCCAACAAACAGTATGGGAAAAGTAGCCATTTCAAGTTGAAAATTTCCAGTTCTTGTTTACGCGATAAAGTCTGTAAATAACTTCAGATTTTCGTGAAACTTGCACAGTTTGTTTATTTCATCAATAGCTTCAACCCTATCGACTTTGAAAAAAATCCAACAAATAGTATGGGAAAAGTAGCCATTTAAAGTTGAAAATTTAAATTTTCTGTTCTTGTTTACGCAATAAATGGTCAGATTTTCATGAAAATCACACAGTTTGTTTATCTCATCAGTAGCTTCAACCCTATTGATTTTGAAAAAAAAATCGAAGAAACAATGTGGGAAAAGTAGCCATTTCATGTTGAAAATTTCAAATTCTTGTTTACATGATAAAGTCTGCATTTGTAATCAGATTTTTGTGAAATTCACCCAGTTGTTTTGTCTCATCAACAGCTTGAATCCTATTGATTTTGAAAAAAAATCCAAGAAACAATGTGGGAAAAGTAGCCATTTTTTTTTGTTGAAAATTTGTCGTTTTGCATCATGAATTCATAATGTATGCTAGCATAAAAGCAAGATTTAATTCCCTGCCAGTAGAGCATATTCAGGCCCTTCAGGGCCTTCTAGTTTCTTAATGATTGCTTGTTTCAAATATTACTATTACTTGAAAGTGATCAATTTTACCAACTCTTTTTAACCAAACTTGATATATACTTTTTTGTGGGAAAAGGAGAAAAATCTGAAACAGTGGTGGAATGTGTTAGATTATTCTTGTTCTAAGGTAGAGTATGAAATAGCTGATCACGAAACTATACAATAAGTCTTGCATAGTGCAGTTATGTTGTGTGACAATCGAAAAGATATACCCTTTTCTTTTTTCTGTTTTATTTGTTAAGACTATTTGCTCCATTTTTACTTGATTATTTTGATTTGAGGGGCACATCCATTTTTGTGGCTACGATTTAGTATACCTTAACCTTTATCAGCTGTTGTGTAATTTTATGTAACAACACATACAGAAATGTATCAAAATCTCTCATATTCCTAACCCTTTACCTGACAATTCCATGTTTCAATTATCCTGGGAGAGAAAGGCTTTTTGAAAACAATGTGGGAAAATGAGAAAATGCTTGGAACCAGCAACCCTCAATAGTTTCTGTCATTTCAAAAACAAGTCTAATCATTCATGCAACATTTAATTTGTTGTCTGCAAACGCTTTAACCCTTTCCTAAACTACAAATTTTAGACCCTTTCAAATTCGAAACATCTGCAGACGACAAATTCAGAATTGGTACAAATGGGCTTAAGGTCTCTGATGGGATAGAAAACATTGTCGGAAATGGAGAAAATGCTGGTTACCAGCATTTTCTACTTTTCCCACAATGTTTTCAAATGCTTTCTTTCTCAGGGTCGTAAAGACACGGGATTGTTTGGTAAAGAGTTAATTTTGACCAGTATGCAAGTTTGTAATATGGTAAAGATGTGTTATCAGATCATAAAGATATAGCTTTCAAATAAAGTATGGACATTCTTTAGGAAAAACCATATAGCAGTCAGTTCTGATTGGTCATAAGAGCAAACAAAACTACAGCTATTTCCATTTAACTCTTTACCACACGAAAAAAAATTCAGACTGGTCCAAATTGGAAGCATTTACAGACGACAAATTCAGTATGGCTCAAATGATGGAATCTGACTTTGATAGAGTAGAAAACATTGTGGAAAAAGGAAAAAATGCTGGTTACCAGCATTTTCTCCTTTTTCCACAATGTTTTCAAATGGTTTCTTTTTCAGGGTCGTTAAAACTCGGGATTGTTTGGTAAAGGGTTAAACAAGATTATATTGTTGTGATAATACATTTAACCCTTTACCACACAACAAGATTGTAGACTTGTCCAAATTGACAGCATTTGCAGACGACAATTTTAATGTAGCGCAAATGGTTGAATTTCTCTTTGATAGAATAGAAAAGATTGTGGGAAAAGGAGAAAATGCTGGTAACCAGCATTTTCTCCTTTTCCCACAATGTTTTCTAAAGGCTTCTTTCTCAGGGTCATTAGAATTGGTATTGTGTGGTAAAGCAATAGGGGACGAAAAGTTGTTAAACATGTCCTTATTGATAGCATTAGCAGATGACAAAGCAAATGTGGTTAAATTGATGGGATATTTTCTTTGAAAGGATGAAAAAAAAATATTGTGAGATAAAGGAAATACAGCTGGTATTTTCTCCCTATCCCACACTGGTTTCAAAAGCCTTATTTCCCAGGATTGTAAAAAAGTATATGACTGTTTATGAAAGAGTCAAATGATTGTAACAGAGTATAAATCACTCTTTTAAATTTCATGTTAAAGAGGTGATTTTCTAACCAAACAATTGTAGCCCTTTAAGCTCCTTTTACCAATAAAGTTGCCTTTTTAGCCAATGTAGATCAAGATCAGGCTGCTCAAAAAAGTGCAATTTGCTCTTTAATCTACACTGTCTGCTTTGTTGAAACAAATTTCACAAAAGCAACCTTAAAATTACAATTATTTGCATCTTATTTCTAGACTGAAAATGTCTTTTGGGTTTAACCAGCAGTCTGATTGTTAATTGCAAAAATAACATGGACCAAAAATTTTCACAATCATGGGTTTAGAGAATGTGATGTGGTGATGTTAGGCTTGTAAGGTATTTGTGGTAAGAATGTGTCCCGATGATTTTTGTTACAAGAAAACTGAATCTCATCTGTCTCTTATTGTCATATGTGGACAGACTTTAACCTTTAATCTGCTAAATAAATTAAATGAAACTTTCAAGCTGATCGTAAAACCCAGCGAATGTTCTTATTTCAAACTTATCATTTGGTGAAAAATATCTCCGTATTGGACAGTGTAGATTGAAGATCATACTGCATGTTCTGTGCAGTTTGATCTTGATCTATTTTGTCCTTAAAAGGTCCGAGTCATGCTGAGCAGCCTAAGGTGTATACATGAAAGAAAATGCATAAGCTCTTAAATCTAGGGTCATTATTGAAACTATTCCCACCAAGTTACATGAATCAGGGTCTGTATTCACCAACCATTCTTATGAATGTTCTGAAGCTTATTTTTTAGAATTTTCTATATTTGCAAGTGACACAACTCCTGATTGGTTAAATGGTTTGGTTTAGCCAACCAGAAGTTGTGTTACTTTAATATTTAGAAAATCTTGGAGAATAAGACTAAGAACATTCTTAAGAATGGTTGGTGAATACGGAGAATAAGACTAAGAATGTTCTTAAGAATGGTTGGTGAATACGGACCCAGTTACTTCCTGAAACAAACTTGAAGCAGGTGACTTAGAAAAGGTCCTTGTCAATATATATATATTGATCTGTGTAAACTGAATACAAGTGAAAACAGTATGGCAAAAGAAGTTGCTTGTAATGAGCAATATCATTCACTATCTTTTTTTTGCTGTCTGCAACATGAAAGTATTTGTATGTAGGTAGTAATGTATTAAATCTTTATTAGATGACAGAATTTTAGATTGATCCAAATTGAAAGCATTTGCATACATAACCTTCAGTGAAGTTCAAATGATGGTTTTTGTTGGAAAAAGGGTAGAAAACATTGTGGGAAAAGGAGAAAACTCTGGATACCTTTTCCCACAATATTTTGTACTCTTTCACATACAAATTTTATCATTTTGGCTCCTATTTAATAGTCGTCTGCAAACGCTTTCGTTTATGACAAGTCTAAAATTCTGTTGTTCAGTAAAGTGTTAAAATGCAATTATTCCACTATTCATTATTGGTTTAGGATGTGTATCCAAGGATTGAAAGGTTGTCATGTAATTGAGGCACTTATTTAGTCCCGATATGGTATGTGTAAATGTTCACTGCTTCACCCAATAAAACCTTTTCCATCCCTGCAAATGATAGCTTTGGAAAATACTGCAAAAATGGACAGTTTCTTGTTGCAAGGATTGCCCCATTTCCCACTAGGTTTTGCATGCCATTAAAAAATGTCTCTGGTCTCTTGAAAAGGGTCATTTGTGGAAGATTTGACAGGTCTCGGAGTTATTACCAGACCCAATCAAATAATGCTATACATGGAAAACTGGGTAACAAGCAGCAGTGACAGAAACAACACTGGAAAATATCTCAATGTAGCGTGTATGGAAAACAGTGTTGAAAAAGGAGCAATCCCTTGTTACAAGAAAATGCCCATTTTTGCATAACTTGTAACAGTAACACACCATTGCTCCTCATCCCACTGCAGGGCTTTAGTATCACAATGAAAAATTGGATCCAAGGTCAGACTGTATATTCTCGTCAGTCTTATGTTAATCTTCATCATGGCAAAGTGTTTAGGTTCAGGGATGAAAAAATGTTATGTTGATTTTCAGAAAGAGAGTTTGTTCAACATAAATGGCCAAGATATGTTTTATCCCTTGTTTGATCTCATGATTCTCTGGTCAGAAATGGTTTAAAATAGCAGTATTCAATATGTATGCTGTGTGGGAGTTTTGTTTATGTATTTCCTAATAAACAGTGTCAAGATAAAGGTTTTGTAAACCTTTCATCACAACAAAGGGATGTGTCTTGATACATCTGTATTATGTTGAGTCTTAACCAATTACCATGAAAATTAAAAATGTATATTCAACTGCTTCATTCAGATTTGTGAAGCTTGTTGATAAAGGAGCAGTTGCTTGTCACAGGTAACTGCCCCTTTCCTCACAATGTTTTTCAAAGCATTTGTCTTCTGTTTTTAGCTCCACTGGCCGAAGGCCAGCGGGCTTATGTCATGGCCCTGTGTCCGTCGTGTGTGCGTGCGTCTGTCCGTGCGTTAACTTTTATTTCAAACATCTTCTTCTCTGAAACTACCCATCCAATTTTCATGAAACTTCACAGAAATGATCCTACCATGGTCCTCTTCAGAATTTCTGGAAAGAATTTGATTCCTTCAAAAACTCTGGTTGCCATGGCAACAAAACTGAAAAATATTGGAAGTCTTTAAAAATCTTCTTGTCTGAAACCATAGGGCTACCAAATTTGGCATGTAGCTTTATGTAGTAAACCTCTATCATCTTTCTTGAAATTATAGCCTGGGGTCAAAATTGGCTCTGCCCCAGGGGTCACAAGTTTTACATAGGCTTATATAGAGAAAACTTTAAAAATCTTCCTGTACCTAGCCATAAGGCCTAGAGCTACCAAATTTTGCATTTAGCTTGATCTAGTTGGGGTCTACCAAAAGTGCCCAAATTATAGTCCTGGGGTCAATTTGGCCTCATGCTGGGGGGGTGGGGTGGGGGGGTTCACAAGATTTACATAGGCTTACATAGGGAAAACTTTTAAATCTTGGTGTACATAGCCATAAGGCTTAGGCTACCAAATTTTGCATAATTATAGCATTATCTAGTGGACAACTACAAAGAGGGCCCAAGTTACAGCCCTAGGATCAAGTTTGGCCCTGCACCAGGGGTCACAAGTTTTACATGGGTTTATGGAGTGAAAAGTTCAGAAACCATCTTGTTACTAGCCATAAGGCCAAGAACTCCCAAATTTGGCATGTTATTCTTCTAATACACATATTCCCCATTTAGTCCGACTATAGCCCTGGGGTCAAAGTTTTATAAGGGCTTATATAGTGAAGACTTCTCTTCATGGTTTATATTTATAAGCCAGTGGAGCGATACAGGGCCATCATGGCCCTCTTGTTTTTTTTCTTTTTCTCTATCATTTCTCTTTTATGCCTCTTGAACTTGTTAGTGTTATGTCCAAAATGGCATTTAATGTAGGTATAAAAACATCTTTTTTTTTTACCTTTTTTTGACTGATCTCTGGACCAAATTTTATGAATATGTGTCTTCTGGGATAATAGAAGGAGCAGTTGTTTCCTTTTTCCACAGTGTTTCCAGATGCCCACTTTTTCAGAGTTTTCAAAATACATGATTGTTTGACAAGGGGTTAAAACACTGTGACTTCTGTAGTTGCTTAAAATGTTATCTGTACAGACTGTTTATCCATGTATCTTTGTAGTTCTAGGTCTATGTTGGGTAAGAACTGGATTTGAGGTTGTTTATGGGGTTGATTCACCCAATAAATGAGATAGCCTTAATTTTGATTCACAATATTGCCTTGGTAATTTTTTTTGTACATTAAAAAGAAAGAGTTTTATATATTATATATATATATATATCGATATACATGTATATATAACCTTGTCAAAAAGGTGAATCTTAATTGCTATCTCCATGGTTGGTGTTTGATAAGTTAGCTTTTGGACTGAGTAACTACCTGTACCTGCTGATGAATTTTGTCTCCTAATCCCGACATTTGAAAAAACAATTTATGCCAGGATTGGAAATGGCCCCTAATAGGTCTACTCAAGCATTTTCCTTACCAAATTAGCTAATTGTCTGTTTGACACAATCTTTTTACAAGGATTCATGTATTGAACTACAATTTATGTTGAGCATCTGTGTTTTACAAAAGAAATTTTCAAAGGCAGAGTGCTTCATACTGATGAAAGAGACAAAGAATTTATGCATTTTCTTTCCCTTGCAGTTCGAATGTTGTTTAAAGAAAGATTTATTGGATCAATTTCTTTATTTGTAAAGTTGTTTTAAGGGTTGCAGGCTACAAATACATGTATTAGTAAATGAATATGGACACTGAAAAGGTTTAACAGTGAACAGTCCTAGGTACTGTTTTAACCCTGTACTACTACACAATCCTGAGTTTTAACAGTCCTGAGGAAGAAGCCTTTGAAAACATTGTGGGAAAAGAAGAAAATGCTGGTAACCAGCATTTTCTCCTTTTTCCACAATGTTTTCTAATGTATCAAATACAAATCTCATCTTTTGAGCAAAACTTAGTTAGTCATCTGCTTTCAATTTGAACATGAATGAATTTTTCCTGTGTGGTATAGAGTTACTGTGTGTGGAATATTTTGGCTGTTTTTTGTGTGTGTGTTATTGCTAAGTGTGTGTTTTGTTTTGGCCAAAATGACCATGGGATTTGATGATTGTGTGCAATAACCACCGAATTGAGAAAAAACAATTCTGCCCCTGTCACAGCATGAAATAAAAAAATTATATAAGAGAAAGGAAATCTTGTAATGCCATAAGTGCTTAGTACAATTTTGGATGCTTTTGACACATTGTAAATCAAGTTCAGACTTTTCACAATGTTTTGGAAAATATTCAGACAAATACATGCTGTGAAACAATAATCAGGATCAGTATTCACCAACCATTCTTGAATTAATTGTAAGTCTAATTTTAGATTTAGAGAGTGAGACAACTTCTGATTGGCTAAACCATGTGATTTAGCCAATCAGAGGTTGTGTTGGGTTCAGATATAGAAAATTCTATTGAATAAGACCAAGAATGATCTTGAGAATCGTTGGTAAATAGGGACCCACATCGGGTTTTTTTCCACACTGAAATGTGTCTTTTATTCCTGTACCACACAATCTTGACTTTTAGCAACGTTGGTGGAAAAGTCTTTTGAAAACATTGTGGGAAAAGGGAAAAAAATGCTGGTACCAGCTTTTTCTCCTTTTCCCACTAGTTAACTACCCTATCAAAGACAAATTCCATCATTGAAGCAACATTTAAATAGTCGTCTGCAAATGCATTCAGTTTTGACAATTCTACATTTTCGTCTTTTGGTAGAGTTAATTGATTGAACCTTTGCCAAATGAAAATTTTATGCATGACCAAATGCAGAGCATACAAACAAAAACAAATGTGGCACAAAATGATGATTTCTGTCTTTGAAAGAGTAGTTACAACAATGTTTTCAAAAATCTTTTCTGCCAGAGTTTTTTTAACTCTGATGGTCTGGTAAAGGATTAAGCACTGAAAGCTTCTTTGGGACTCCCGAGTTTTAACAACCCTTAGAAAGACAGCTTTTGAAAACATTGGGTACAGAAGAAAATGCTGGTAACCAGCATATTGTCCTTTTCCCACAATGTTTTCTGCCCTTCCAAAGCCAAATCACATCATTCAAATAAAATGAGATTTGTCGTCTGCAAATGCTTTAAATTTGGACAAGTCTAAAATTTTGTCATTCAGTAAAGAGTTAAAGTAGATGCAGGAATATGTGTGAAAACATTGTGCTTAACTAGCCATTTGTGCACTGTTATGAGTAATTTCTCCTTTTGCCACAATGTTTTAAGTATTAAGAATTCCTGAGAATAAGGATTGGAATGAAAGTAGTATGGTTGATAGATACAGCCTCTCATCATGGGTCCCACCTTATGTGATATTAAGGAGAAATCCTGCCAATACACAGTTTTGAAATATCAACATTTAGTGTTGTTTCTGCTCTATAAGCCTTTTCATGAATTTAGTAGAAGGTTTAGATAGGAGAGGAGTACAGCCAATGAAAGTCAAGCAATATATGGTTATGGAGTTCATAAGCTTAGATCATTTCTTAACTATAGTTTTTATTAACATGTGATTGATTGCAAAGTTGCATACTGGAAATTGATAGTTAAATATTGATATTAGAAACAGTTGTTTCTTGTGGATTTTTGTCGTTGGAGCATTTAGCCTTAATAATTAATATTAGTTCTGTTTTTTTTTTTTTTTTTCTTTCCATGAGTCAATGAACGATCACCAGAAGGGTTCTCCTTCATGCACTTAACCTGCTGTTACATTCATCTGGTTTTACCTCACCCATTATCATGCAGGTTATTTTTAGGCATACTTCTATGTTGTCCAACACAAAGAAGAAACTTTTGAAGGATACTGAATGATATGGAAATCATAGTGGAGAAAAGAACCATTGCTTGTAACAAAGCAAGTTTTTCTATTCCCAACAGTATTTCATAGCTGTCTACTGTAGGGATATGAAAATCTTTACTTGTACTGGAATTGTAATGAGTTTGTTGTTTGAAGCATCTAGAATGGAAAATAGAAAATAGAAACATCATTGATAGATACAAGGTTGCAATATGGTATTGTACAATGTCCTTCCTTTTTTCGCTTTGTCACCAACTTAAAAAATTGTCATATGATAGTTAAACTTGGTGTGTCACTGTCAAAGTTTGTGCCTTTTTTGCGCACTTCTGGTATTAACTTCTGGATGCTGGTTTTGTGAATGATGTAGATCAAGATCAGACAGTTCAGAACATTCTGTTCAACTGTTTATCAGACAAGCCCATGTTTTAACAACCTTGAGTGTAGAGGCTTTTGAAAACATATTACAGTCAAGAGGCTTTGGAAAACATTATGGAAAAAAAAGTAAAATGCTGGTAACCAGTATATGCCCCTTTCTCCACTCTTTCAGTTACACAAAAAATTACCGTAGCCACATTTAGTTTTCCATCTGCAATGTTTTCAATTAGGACCAGCCTGAAATTTTGTTGTATGGCAAAGAATTAATCTTGTATTAGCACTGTCTGAGATAGTAATTCGGCCAAAACAGACTTCAAATTGCCCAAAATTGAAAGCACTTGCAGACGGCAAATCGAAAGTGGCTGAAATGATTGACTTAGTCTTGGGTAGAAATCATTGTGGGAAAAGGAGAAAATGCTGGTTTCGAGCATTTTCTCCTTTGCCCTACAACATTTGTAAAAGGCTTCTTACTCGGGGTCATTAAAACCAGGGACTGTTTGGTAAAGGGTTAAATGCCCTATAGGGTAATATATAGTAGAAATAATTAATCTTAGCATATTCAGTGTAATTTTTACTTTTCACAAAGACAGAAATTTCATTTCAGAAACCGAATCAAAAAGAAAGAAAAGAAGTTCTTGCCTATCCATAAGAGTTTTGTTGTAATGGGTGTTCTCATGATTGACATACATGTAGCTTGTTTTCATGCAGTGTTTTTTGTAAGTTGATCTCAGTTTATTGAACAAGTTGATGTCAGTATAGAGACAGAGTTGTAAGCATATCATTCCAGTAAGGAAAGATACTCAATAATGTTGCAGCAGGTTAAGGGGGTAATGTCACTTGTGATAAATGTGCTGATGATACAAATATTTGTGGCCTATCACAATCTGGTGGGGTACTGCAGGTGGGTGTGTGATACATGTGTTCTTTCCAAACATGCTATGTATTTTGGATAGATATTGAATGAAGGTGGGGCTCTCTTCACTCTTGTTATAGATGTTATAGATGAGCAAAAATGAATGAGTCATGCTCTGTGAAAAGGGGGCTTAATGTATCTGCATAAAGTATCAATCAAGGTCAGCCTGCCCAATCCGTGCAACCTGACCCGAGCCGAAACTTTGCAGTCAGTCAATTTTCTGCATGTTAAAGGACCAGTCTATCTCATGATTTAGTTGGTCATTAGACAAAGTGAATTTTATAGATCCCTGATAATGTGATGTCTTGCTTGGTACAGTGCATTACGGAGATACATTAAACCACTTTTGCCAGAGCATGACTCAAAAAGATGCATTGTTCTAAGGCATTGCTAT
The DNA here is from genome assembly GCA_945859785.2 of Tridacna gigas. Classification (NCBI taxonomy): domain Eukaryota; kingdom Metazoa; phylum Mollusca; class Bivalvia; order Cardiida; family Cardiidae; genus Tridacna; species Tridacna gigas. The sequence goes on from OX244030.2 coordinate 30,507,658, forward strand.
TGCTGTAGCTTGTTTTTGAATGATGTTTTCACATTGGCAGCGATCCTTGTAGAATACTGAAAAGTGGAAAGGTGATAGGTAAAGACCCACAATTGCACTAGCTTTTTCAGGTCTGCAAAAAACTTGCAAGTTAACAATGGAGAAATACTTACATGAAAGTAAAAGTCTTTCTGCAATGCTTTTGAAAATATTGTAGGAAAATGATCAGTTGCTTGTGACAAGCAACTCTTCTTTTTCCCACAATATTTTCGAAAGATGTCTTATGCAGCGACATAAAAATTGTGTTTTAACCCTTTACTGCACAGTGTCACCTTTTAATGACTCTGAGAAAGAGGTCTTTTGAAAACATTGGTAACCAGCATTTTCTCCTTTTCCCCACAATGTTTTCTACCCTGTCACACATAAATTCCACCAGTTGAGCCACATTCAAATTGTCGTCTGCAAATGCCTTCAATTTGGACATGGCTAAAATTTTGTCGTCTGGTAAAGAGTTAATTGGTCAAACACATTCTTTCAGAGCCCTCAATCATAGAAAGCTTGTTCAGCAAATGATAGCATGTTACCTAGTCACATTTTATGGAACACATTTTCTTACAGTGTCTTTGCCAAGCATTGTGGAAGGTCATCTGATACTGTTGGTTTTAGTGTTTAAGACTTGTATTCATGTATGACTGCTATGTCCTATTTTTGTACAGCATGACATGTGATACCCGGGTGTTCATGCCTCTGGCAGGTTAAGCTGAGGTAGGTTTGTGAAACTCTGCCATTATGCTGATTACCGTTGTACATATACGACTGGGGGCCAAAGCACAGGGGTGATCAGACAATGCTGCAAAAGACAAAATAAAATAATTTTGTCAGTATAATTCTTTATTTGTTATTTTTTACCCAGTTCAAAAATTTTATTGGACCACTTTGAAAACATTTGCAGACAACAAATTAAATGTTGCTTTTATGGTGATTTGTGTATTTGATAGGGTAGAAAACATTGTGGGAAAAGTAAACAAAATGCTTGTTACCAGTATTTTCTCCTTTTACCACAATGTTTCCTAAAGCCTTCTCTTTCAGGTTGTTTAAACTTGAGTTAAGCCCCTGTAGCCTTGTGGAAAACTTTGGCTCTTTTACAGATCAGACTGCACAGAACATGCAGCCGTATCTTGGATCTAGACCGTAGGATATTCTGGCCAAAACAACCAAAACACCAAAATTGTTAGACTGTTTACCATTTTCAAAGATGTTGCAGATGTCAAATTGATTGAGGCTCATTGATAGGGTAGAAGACATTGTGGGAAAAGGAGAAAATGCTTGTTTCCAGCATTTTCTGCTTTTCTTTCATTTTCAAAAGCATTTATGCTATGGTTGTTTAGACCAACGATTGTGTGGTAAAGGCCTAAACAGTGTTTTATACCCATTTTCAATAAAATTTCAGTCATATCAACTGCTTAAGCTGACTACAAAATTTTAGACTCTTCCAAAGCAAAAGCAGTTTCAGGAGGCAAGTCTAACTCTTTACCAAACAACAACATCTTTTGGCATCTTGGAGGTCATGTTTTCAAACTCCCAAACATCTGCAGACGACAAATTCAAACTGGTACAAATAAGCTTAAACCCTCTGATAGGGTTGCAAACATTGTGGGTAAGGGAGAAAATGCTAGCTACTAGCATTTTCTCCTGTTCCCACAGTCTTTTTTCCTTGTTTCCCAGGATCATGAAAACCTGGGATTGTTTGGTAAAGGGACAAACATTTTTACGATTTTGTGTTGCCATAAATGTCTCCTCAGGTTTCACAGAAGAGGGCTAAGGGTTTACCCTCAGCTGTCCAACAGGGTGTGTGTCTTATCTTCCTAAATCTAGATCCTGCAATATATCAAATTTCTAAGAATCAATTTCATGAAACTTTGGCAGGAAATCTATGATTATGCAGACACCTCATATTCCAGCAGATTTTGGGTAAAATCAAGGTCTCTCAAAACTGTGAGGAAAAAAAGGGGAATCTGCAACAGCAAGCTCAATATTAACCCTTTTCCATTACCCAGGTGGGGAAGGCTTTTGAAAACATTGTGGGAAATGGAGGAAATGCTGAAAACCCAACATTTTCTCAGTTTCCTACAATGATTTCTACCATTTCACAGACTAATAACTTGACCCTTTTTAAATTTTTCATTGCAAACACTTTCAAATTTTAAGAGTCTTGAAATTTTGTTGTCTGGTAAAGAGTTAAGAGACCTTTGCATGGTGATAGGTCTTGATATGCAGATTTTAAAGTAACTTTACACTTTACCAAATGACAAAATTTCAGTCTTCCAAACTGAAAGCATTTGCAGACGACAAATGTGATTGAAAAAATTGAAATTCGTTTTGGGAAGAGTTGAAAACACTGTGGGAAAAAGAGAAAATGCTGGTTACTAGCATTTTCTCCTTTTCCCACAATGTTTTTCAAAAGGCTCCTTTCTCAGGGTCATTAAAAGTGGGAATTGTGTGGTAAAGGGTTCACTTAACATTTTACCAAATGACAAAATTTTGGACTTTTCAAAATTCAAAGAATTTGCAAACAAAGTTTGGCTCGAAGGGAAAAACTGTTTTTGAAAGGGTAGAAAACATTCAGGAAAACAGAAAGTGCTGGTTACCAGTATTTTCTCCTTTTCCCACAAAGCTTTCAAAAGGCTTTTTCCTCAGGGTTGTGTGGTAAAGAGTTAATTTTTTCCTAAACGAAAAATTCTAGACTCTATCAATTTCAAAACATCTGCAGATGACAAATTTGGATTTAGTACGAATTAGCTTAAGCCTTCAAATAGGGATGAAAACATTGTGAGAAAAGGAGGAAATGCAGGTTATCAGCATTTTCTCTTTTTTATACGCCCAAAGGGTCGTATTATGTTATACCCCCGGTCGTCTGTCCATCCGTCCGTCTGTCTGTCCGTACTTACGAGCCCGACATTGTGGGGTTAGGGGTAACTGTACATTTAGTCTCTATGGGGTTCATTCTGTCCATCTGGTAGGTGTGGGGTTAGGGTTAGGGCTAGTGGGGTTAAAAAAGTGCTCTTGTGGGGTTGTTTTGGTTGCATTGAATAAAGAGCAATTCGACCCCACAAGGTCCGTCTGTCCATTAGCAATTTCTAGTGTGGACAACTCCTCCTACAGTTTCCATCGGAATTATTTGAAACTTGCCACAATGAATCTCCATGATGTTTAGTTGTGCACCTGACTCTTAGAATTTTGATTGCTGTTTGCATTCTAAAATTATCTGCCCTTGATTTCTGAATTAACCAACTTTTCACTTTGAATTTTTGTTCAGGCCATAACTTCCATACCATAAAAGGTATCAACTTGAAACTACATACACTGATAGAACACATTATGGAGAAAAGCAGTGCACAAGAACCATAACTCTACCATCCTTCTTTTTGAATTATTGCCCTTTGTTAGTTTTCACTTTGAATTTTCGTCTGGGCCATAATTTCTAAATTATAAAAGCTATGATCTTGAACCTTCAAAGACTGATAGAACACCTTGTGGAGAAGAGCAATTCACAAAAATTGTAACTGTGCCACCCTTATTTTTTTAGTTATTGGCCTTTAATATTTTTCACATTAGATTTTTGTTTGGGCCAGATCTTCCAAACTATAAAAGCTATCAACTTGAAACAATATACACTGATAGAACAGATTGTGGAAAAGTGCAGTAAACAAGAACCATAACTCTGACACCCTAAGTTTTCGAGTAATTGCCCTTTAATAACTTCATTTTGAATTTTTGTCTTGGCTACATCTTCCAAACTAGAAAAGCTATCAACTTGAAACTTCATACACTGACAGAACACATTATGGAGAAGTGTCATGCACAAGAACCATAACTCTGATACCCTTATTTTTTGAGTTATTGCCCTTTATTTATTTTTTAAATTTTTACTTTGAATTTTTGTCTGGGCCATAACTTCCAAACTATAAAAGCTCTCAACTTGAAACTTCAAACACTGATGGCACACATCGTGGAGAAGTGCAGTGCGCAAGAACCATAACTCTGCCACTCTTCTTTCCTGATTTATTGCCATTATTTTCCGAGTAATTAACCTTCTATTATTTACAGTTAGGGCCTTTCTTTCATATGTGGAGCATTTCCCTTTTTATACACTCAAAGGGTCGTATTATTTTATACCCCTGGTCGTCCGTCCGTTAGCAATTTCATCTGTGCGCAACTCCTCCTACAGTTTCCATCGGAATTATTTGAAACTTGCCAGAATGAATCTGCATGATGTCTAGTTGTGCATGTGACTGTTAAAATTTGGATAGGTGTTTGCATTCTAAAATTATCTGCCCTTGATTTCTGAAATAGTCAACTTTCCATTTTGAAATTTTGTTCAGGCCATCACTTCCATACTATAGAAGCTATCAACTCGAACCTTCATACACTGATAGAACTCATTTTGAAGAAGTGCAGTTTACAAGAACCATAACTGTGCCATTCTTATTTTTTGAGTTATTGCCTTTTGTTAATTTTAAGTTTGGTCTGGGCCATAAACTATTACAGACAATCAAGACTTACTTTCTTTATCATGGAGAATAACTACTCTTCATTCACGGCCCATCCTTCATTTCAACTCATTTCACTGACAAGCCCCTTCGGGCGTATATGCGCCGCTCTGCGAAGCTCTTGTTTTCACAATGTTTTCTTAAGCCTTATTTCTAATGATCGTGAAAACCTGAGATTGTTTGGCAAAGGGTTAAACCCTTTGAACGCAAAATAAACAAAAAAGACGTTGACATGTAAGTCTGAAATAAAAAAGATATATGGGATAGCAGCTAGTGGCTTGGGAAGAATATTGTGCAAAGAACCAGTAAAAGAATCTCTAGGAAAGCATGGATAGGAGTCCTGGCAAGCCGGAACTGAAATAATGTTGAAAACATTTAACGCCATACAGACAAACAAACTGAAAAAAAAAAAAAAAAATGGGCCAGAATCATAGCAATTTCAAGGGGTCAGAAAAGCTGGCAGTGTAGATCATAGATCAGACTACACTTTCTGCAGTCTTTTTTTGATCAGCACCAACTTCAAAAGCAACTATTGCTTTTAAAGGCACTCTAAGAGTTAAGATAAAGGTCAGAGTCTCTGCTGGTAAAGTTTGAAATTTGTTCTCTTTGATTTGTAAAAATAAAAACCCATATGAAACTTCTTTTGATTGAAATACACAAATTATAAAAAAAATTTGTTTTTAGGCCAAGGTGAAGGTCACTGTTACTAAAAATAGAATAGATGGTTCATTTACTCTTAAATAAAGCAAAGTAGCTAGGTTTATTAAAGTCCTAAGCAAAGAAATTAATATACGGCTCACACACATATTCATTTTACTCCTACCAGATGCTAAAATCTTAGACTAGAACTCCAAATTAAAGGCATTTGCATACGAGAAATTGAATGTTGCTTTACTCTTTACCACACGAAAAAATTTCAGACGGGTCCAAATTGAAAGCATTGACGACAAATTCAATGCGGCTCAAATGATGGAACATGTCTTTGATAGAGTAGAAAGCATTGTGGAAAAAGGAGAAAATGCTGATTACCAGCATTTTCTCCTTTTCCCACTACGTTTTCAAAACATTTCTTTTTCAGGGTAGTTAAAATTCGAGATTGTGTGGCAAAGGGTTAAAGGATGAAGATCTGCCTATAGCCATTTACCACACAATCCCAGGTGTTAACAACCCTGAGAAAAAAGGCTTTTGAAAACATGGCAGGATAAGAAGAAAATTCTACTGAGTAGCAATTTTTTCTTTTTGCACAAGGTTTTGTACTTTCAAAAAAAACTATCTTTTAAGTCATGTTTAATTTGTCATCTGCATAATTATGCTTTAAGTCTGGACAGGTCTAAAATTTTTGCCATTTGGTAAAGAGTTGAACCTAGTAAAACATTGTGGCAAACTTCTGACTAAACTATTTGTCTAATTCTTGGCACTTATAATAACTATGATTCTTGAAGTCAGTGTTTCAGCCTTGGAACTAATTATAGGACTTCACTCGTTATCAAACAAATCATATTTTTATACTTGCCTAGAGGTAACTGGTAGGGCTGGTAACCCAGGGGATGGGTTTTAAAGTCCAAACTTTGTCAAAACTATTTAAGCCATACTCTGGGAAAAAGAGGCTTAATGCATCTCTGTGATGCATTATACCTAGCAAGCAATCACGTAATCATGGATCCACGATAGCCATTTTGATGAACAACTGACTGAATCATGAGGTAGACTAGTCCTTGGACATACAGAAAACTGACCAATAGCAAAAAGTTTTGGCCAGTGTAGCCTACACCCACTGTGGAGGCTGACCTGGGTCGATACTTTTCGGTGTTGCATTAAGCCCCCTTTTAACAGAGCATAGCTCATTTCTAAGGATTGATTTAAGCCATTGCAATAGACATTTTTTCCTCCACTGGTCCTAGAACAACAAGCTAACATCATGATTATGTGTCTGCTATGCATACATATGTTATCTCAAGTATCCCTAGAACTATTTTCTGAATTTTTACCAAAATGCATATGAATGATCCTGCCATGGTCCTTTTCAGAATATCTTTATGAAAATATGATTCCATCATAACTCTGTTGCTATGGCTTCAAAACTGGAATTGTAAGTCTTTACAAATCTTCTCCAAACCAGTTTGGAATTTTCTGATGGTATAAAGTATCCTTGAGTGGACAACTTTTAAACTTCTGGATATAAGTTTGGCCTGTTAGTTGTTGTTGATGGTCTTGATAAATCGTAGTTCATCAAGCCGTTACTACACGGTGACGAGTTTTAACGACCCTGACGAAAAAAGCTTTGAAAACATTGTGGGAAAAAAAGAAAATGCTGGCAACCAGCATTTTCTTTCCCCACAATGTTTTCTAATACTTTAGAGACAAATACAGTCAACTGATCTAAATTTAATATGTTATCTATAAATGCATTCAATTTTGAGAAGTCTTAAAAATTGTCATGTGGTAAAGGGTTTAAAAAAAACGAAAGTGCGGTGAATAATGATCAAGGAAAATAACTCTTGTTTTCAAGACAGATACTTATTAAGATTTAGCTCCCTTGATTTTTCTACATACTCCTTCACATAGTTGTTACTGTGATCTACCACTTTTCTAAATAAAATCGTTCATTTTGTCTGTCATACTGTTTCATTTTGGCGATTACGTACTGTTCTTTTATCTAGCAGGATAAGGGTTAAGTTGTTCTTAGCGCTCTAACGGGTTAACAGCAATACAGTAAATATTTCTATGAAAAACTTTCCTTCTTAATGTTTGTAAATAATAATTTGTACTCCTCTCTGCCCTATATGCATGTTTCATAACGTCTATGTAGGCCTACATGGGCCGGTGGCCTAAATACTCTATTAAAACGTTTGTATTGTATTGTATTTGTACTGTATTGTCAGATGCTTTTAATCTAGATCTGCTAGATCGATTGATGCCAAGGAAAAACGATGCTTTAGCCCATTATCATACAATCTCGAGTTTTAAAAGCATTGAGAAAAAAGGCTTCGGGAAACATTGTTGAAAAAGGAGAACATGCAGATAACCAGCATTCCTTCCTTGTCATTTTCTCCATGTCCAATATTCTTTTCTACCATTTTAACCCTTAAGCTGCTTATCGCGACCCACTGACCTTTTGCGGACAGTATAGATCAAGATCAGACTGCACAGAACGTGCAGTCTGATCTTTGATCTACACTGTCCGATACGGTATTTTATTTCCGGTGAAATCAACTTTGAAACCGCAATGTTTGGCCTTTTAGTATTGAGTAGAAATTTGCTTTTCATTTATTCAGCAGCTTAAGTGTTAAAGACAATTTTTATGTACAATGAACTAATTTGTCGTCTACCATTGCTTTAGATTTGGACAAGTCCAATATTCGCTAATTTTGTAGAGAGCTAAATAGAGGATCTTACAAGAGTGTTTCAGTATTATCATTTTTGTCAAACGAGTTGACTAAAAATCTATGACGCGAGCCTTGGCGAGCGTCAAATACATTTTAGTCAACGAGTATTCTATTTACCACATAACATAACATATAACACAGAACGAATGACAGGCCAAAATTTACTTCATAATCACCCTAAGCCTCACTCTCTTGCACTACGGATCATTCCCTCTGGAGTTGGCTCAGAAAGTAGTCCGTCATCACGTGATATTTTCGTCACATGACCCTAACTCAAAATGGCGACACAAACGCCTGTGAAAGAGAGACAAATCGATTGTTTAGTGTGCTGTTCAAACAGCATACGGCCAATCAGACTTAGTGGTAGGAAATGTGAAAAAGAGGGATTTTCTGAAAAGCTTAAATGTCTTTTAAAGGACGATAACTTGTTTTTTTTAATTTTATTTAAATTGTCATCATTCATGGGCGCAGCCATTTTTTTTTTTAGAATTGGCGTAAGATTCTGATCAGTAAAGAAGCTTGAAAAAATAGTTCCATTGTATACAGGTAAATTCATCAGTTTGAATGCACCTATAATGTATCCGGAATCACATTTCCTTTGTCTACTTTATTATGTTACACATGAAACAGTTAAACAGTAACAAAACATGTTTTCCTCGGTTTCACAAGATTCTTGTCATTTAGCCCGTTGCAGAGATGTATGCACTCGTCACAACTCGGCCGATTCCGTACCTACATCTAACCTCGTCTGTATAAGGGAGGCTTCCATTTTGAACTACCAATCACATGATCTTAAACATGGCGGCGCCCCTGTAGATCGCTTAGCAACGACATGAACAACCACTGTGAAGTTATTCATTTCTATCGATCTGTTGATGAAAGCTCCTAACGGAATTGATAAACCACGCTAAAAATTGAATGTACAAACTGTTTGCCGACTAAAATACTCTTAGAAAGATAACGATAGAAAATTTACTCATGCTTTCTTTCTAAAGAGGAGCCTTACAATTTCAATAACGGTAAAGCGATGTGCTTCCGGAGATGTGCGAAATGTACCGTGTAGGTGCATATCAAGCTACGTGATACAGCCGAGGGATTTGATCACCAGATCACCCGAGGTATGCCGAATGGCTTTGATCACCAGATCACCCGAGGTATGCCGAATGAGATGTATGGTGAGAGTAACGAACGACAACTCTGCTCGGAGATTGAGCCTATACAGCATTCACGGGTCCATCTTTAAAGTTGTAGTTCGGTTTCAAATGTGCACATACACAAGTAGATAGTTCTTTGACATTGACACCGAAAGTAGAAGGAAACGTTTTCTAGAGGGGCAAGTCCATCTATTTCTGCAATTTTGTTGATTCATAAGACGTTCGCTGCATTTCTTGGTTTTTATTAAAGGTGAAAATCAAAAACTTTCCACGTGTATAAGTCTTGGCAACAATGACGTCATTTTTCCGCGAAACGGCGTAGTCGTACAAATTCCGGCACGTGCTGTGGCTGGTTTCTCCGGCTTAACGCGCTCACGACTAAAAAACTTAGCAGAACCGGGACCCAAAAAACGATAATACACTAGTGTATTATCAAAAATAATTCATGGGTTTAATAAACTGCCGGAGGAGGTTTTATGTGATAAAAGATTGTTCAGTGTGTGGTACAATTTAAACAAGAACAACTGATACGGGTGCCAACGGTCAGCTGTAGTCTGGTACCCCGCCGTACTTCAAAAGTATTATAACGTAGTGGTAGTGGCAGGTAATCCTGACTAGGTCAGCTGCAGCTGCAGTTGCTTTTCAGTGAAATTCCAGGTCGAGAATGGGACTTGAACACTGTTAAATATATTTCGAGGTTTACTTTCCCTTCTCGTGATAGTTAACACATTGCCAGATTTCGAAACAAATGTTTTCAGTAATGACAGAAATATCAGAAAATGTCAAAGTTTCTGCACCCCGACGCAGATGACACAATGGCTTTGACAAAACCTCGAGGGACAAATTCTTCAATTTTAAACAGCTGAGCTAAAATGCATGTAAAGCTTATATTTCTGCAAGATGCAACGGTTTCACTGTGTAACGAACTCACACAAGTGTGGTAAGAAGTGTTCGTGGTCTTAGTTTTAAAAGATATATAGCGAAATGCAATTATGTTAAAAAAATGTTAATAGATCTATAAAATCCAAAGCCGAAATACACCGATAGGTCTATCGAATTGCAAGGGAGATAATGTATGAATTTGCGCGTTCTTCATATATGGAGGTAGATCTACGTTGATAAGTTTAAGAAGTGCCGATTATTCGCTTGAAGAAAAGAAAGTAGATCTATGGCATTCGCTTATTTCACATTTAACACAGATTAAAAAAGGTATTTCTTGTTCAGCTTTCGTGTTGGAAATAATTTTTTACGTCGACAGTAGTGTCGATCAAAAGAACCTTAATTGGACTCTACCAATGCTTGAGAATTCGTCCCTCGAGAATTCGTCCCCAAATTCTCACTTATTTATTTTATTACAAATTTACTATGAAGACAAGTCTCTTAATCATTCAACTTTTTCAAGGATTATCCACAACTGAACAAGAGTCTGGCAAGGCCATGCCAAAGCACAAGGCCATGTGGCCAGCAGGTATGCATCAGAAAACTGAAATGAAAATTCAAGCACTTTGCCACTTACGGCTTTGAAAAGGGCACAAATAGTTTGTAATGAAAAACTATAAACAAACTTTTTTTTTCAAAATTTGTATGCCAGAGAAAGGATAGAAAAAATTCATAAATCATCAATTATTTGCCACCACAGATAGAGAGATACGGAGACAAAAAAAAAGCATTATGGTCGACAGACCTATTTTCGAGGGGTGTCTGTTTCAAACCCAAAATGATATCCAAGGTTTCTTGCATGCTATTGAGTGAAATACGTCACTGTTTTGTGTGAACCACTAATTTGAATGTACGCAACAGTATCACTGCTGCTAATTCATAAAATGCAACAAAAACAAGACAGTACACATGTTTCTAAAGGACAGATCAGTTTTAGTAAATTTCTTATTACCTATTTCAACCCAATACATGCCCAATTTAAATTCTCCATCTGATATTTAATCCTGGAAATTTCCCGACATATGACAGTCTTGATGCCAAAAAGTCATGTGACAATACTGGAATAATGTGACAAGAGTCCAGTCTATAATTAGATCAGAGAATTTTGTGGCCTATTTCATTTGGTTGCTATGAATGAACAGTTTTTCAGAACATTCGCTGCTACAGAGAGAAAATGTTTCAAACCTTTTATTATGACAATATTTTCAGATGTTTTATGATAAAATGGTGTTTAAAACAATTCCTAATCTGTTCTCGTATGTGCATATAAATTGACAGAAGGGGCCAAAATGCCTTAATTTTTGTTATTCTGGTATTCTGGTGCAGCCGTCATGAGAGGGCCATTAGCTGCCATGACACTAATCTATCTTTTTTATCGCACTTCTAAAACTTAGGATAATTGACTCAAAGCTGTTCATTTTCATTATTAAAAAGAGTCCCTTCTTGTGATAGTTAACACTTTGAGGAGTTTTGGTGTACATGATGATTTTTAGTTTTTTATTTATGAGATGTTCTATAGATATTGAAAGCCATGAAATGAGGGGATGTTTTCCCATGCACCAATTCAGCTTCTGGCACAAGATTGAAGGGTGAAATATGTTGTTGCTGTTGAATATGCATGATTCAGGCAGAATTTATATTTTTATATGCATTTAAATTTGATTGTTTTGTTTATAAAATGTTTTTTGTACTTTTTGTTCTTCATTTAGATATACATAAGCTAAAATTATCAATTTAGTCCCATGAAAACAGGTTAGACCACCATATACCTATGTCAAACAGACAGTCGCCATAATAAGCCTCAGAGCTTTGTTTACTTAAATTACACAGGTAATTTTTAAACTTCACTTACCTGTATGGGTTAGTAAATGAATGACCTTAAAGTATACAAGACATGTCCAATTTTTTTTAAATACTCACAAAAATATTTCAGTGAGCATGAAGCATCCAGCACAGAGCAGCCATTTTGTTATGCAGTTATATTCACAGAGATTGAGAATAGAGCACCATTTTAAAAATAGACTGACCTTAAACATACCTTGTTTACATGGTCATTTGACATAGGATGTAGCGGACTCAAGTGTATTTCTACGGAGATATCGGAGAGATAAGAACTTTCTAAACAAAATAATACAATGGATAAAACCTGGGGTGAAGAATGAGAAGTGTGTTAAATGCACAGGGATGTATTTTGAAAAGTTGTAATAACAACTCATTGCAAGCAAGTGTTGACCTTCACATTCAGTCGACTGCATGGCTGTAACACCTGCTGTTTGTAAACTGATAATTTATCTGTTATGATACGAAACAGAATGAAGTTTTGAAAGTAAATTCTCTGAAAGAGGAATACAAATACAGCTTACAGTGCATTTTATTTCTTATGGTAAAATGTGATTTTATGGCATTTTGGGACAACCCTCATATAAGAAGTGGCAATTATCTAATATAAGACATTTTTCTTACTTTCATAAAATGCATTTTAAGATAAAGTTGTTTGCTGAGATTATAAAAATCGGAATAGCCCCTGTAAGATAATTACAAAATTCATACAAGTAGATATCCTGTAAATTTAGAGCTATATAAGTAAACAGATACTTTATATGTGAATAAGTTGTTCGTGCATGAAATTAAAAAAGATCTACCTCTATGACAGAAAATACATTAAAGATTTTACTCTTTCAAAATTTTCGACAGTATCTACCTAATAAGCCTATAACACACAATCCCAAGTTTTAATGACCCTGGCAAATTAGACTTTTGAAAACATTTAGAGAAAAGGAGAAAATGCTGGTAACCAGAATTTTTCCTTTTCCAACAGTGTTTTATACCCTTCCTAAGGCAAATTTCAGTTTTTCAGTCATGTTGAATTCGTCGTCTGCAATTGTTTTCAAGTTGGACCAGTCTAAATTATGTCATTTGGAAAAGAGTTAATCTGAGTGTACATCTTTAAACTTAGTGGGAATATTATTGTGCTTACTTACTTAAATGGTCAAAGAGAACATCCTAAAATGACATTCCTTTTATTCCTATACTAAATAGATAACAGTTTTAAAGACCTGCGTTTAGCCAATCAGTGGTTGTATTACTTTCAAATTTAGAAAATCTTGGAGAATAAGACCAAAAATGTTCTTAAGAATGGTTGGTGAAACTGGAGAAAGATAGCTTTGAGAAAATTATGGGAAATGGAGAAAATGGTGGTAACCAGCATTTTCTCCTTTACCCACAATGTTTTCAACCCATTCTGAGATAAATCCTATCACTTTAGGTTTAACCATGTTTGAAATGTCATCTGCAAATGCATTTAATTTAGACTGGTCTAAAATTTTGACATCTGGTAAGGCTTAATGAAATCCTTCACTCTTTACCATGCAATCCCGACTTTTAACGACCCTGAGAAAGAATACTTATTGAAAACATTGTGGAAAAAGGAGAAAATGCTGTAACCAGCATTTTTCCTTTTCCCACAATGCTTTCTACCCATTCCCAAATCCAATTTTAATTTTTGAATCACATTTATTTTGTCGTCTGCAAATGCTTTCAATTTGGACAAGCCTAAAATTTTGGCATCTGGTAAGGAGTTAAAAGGGTATGATTGTACGAAGGTTGATCAATAAATTCGCGGACACCGCCCACAAAGGCTTTGTTTTTTATTTAAAAACAAAGTGAAAATTGTAAAAAATATCTCTGATCTTTTATGAATATGGTGTATAAATTTCACATAAAAATTACAGTAAGTTTACACAAAAACAAGAATTTACTACTCCTATACCGATGCGATCACCACAGATCAAGTGCAAAATAACGTCAAAAACGACGTCAACGTTACATTTTCTCAAAGTAACAACCATTAGCGTCAACATAGCATTCATGTCTATGCACCCACTGAGTGAAAATGTTTGCATAAAATGACTTGTCGAAAGATCTCAACACTGCAAATGCCTTGTTCTGTAGGTCGTCGAAGCCTGTAAACATGTGACCCTTTAACTCGGCCTTTAACTTGGGGAACAAGGCAAAATCGCAGGGCGCAAGGTCAGGTGAGTATGGTGGGTGTTCCAAGATCTCGGCCCCTAGCTGGATGGTGATGGTTGTCTGGGTTTCCACTGCTCAGTGACTGGGAGGGTTGTCTTGGTGCAGAATAATGTTTTCCAAGTCAGTGTAAACATCTGGCTGCTTCTGTTGTATCACTGTAAGTAGGTTACGGCGGATGACCTGAAATTGTAATGATCCATCTTAAAACTATAAAATTACTGTTCTACTAGGACAACTATTACTAACAGTAGTATACTTGATGGTAGAAACAATTTTTAAAAATATTCCCACCTTCGAGTAGTACTTAGCATTCACCGCCACACCACATGGCGTGGCACAGCAGCAGTCCTTGGCTGTCGAAAAACATGATAAACATGTGTTTTCCCATTGATCTACTGGCCTGAGCTTTCTTCGGCGGCAGTAAATCAGAGGTTTTCACTGGCTACTCTATTGCTTCGTCTCTGGATCATAATAATAAAGCCAGGTTTCATCGGTAGGGATAATCCTGTCGAGAAATCGCTGGCCTCCCTGTTTGTATCGTCTCAGAAACCGCTGACTGTGCCCCACTCTTGTTTCCATCTCCTGTTCTGACAGTATCCCAGGTACCCATCTTGCACTTAATTGTCTCATATTCAGGTCTACAGTCAATATCTTCTGAACAGAACCATAACTCAAGCTTGTTTCTTCGCATAGTTGCCTAATTGTTGTCTGACTATCCCTGTCCATCACCTCTTTTACCAAAAGAACATTGCCGTTACTCCGTTTTTCTGTTGGTCGACCGCACCTTTGATCGTCTTCAATGTCCTCTCTGCCTTCATGGAATCTCTTGTGCCACTTGTAAATCAGTGATTGACATATGTTTTCCTTTCCAGAAACCTTCTCAATATTCTGTTTCGTCTTTTGCGGCATCATTCCTAATTTCACACAAAATCTTATCACAGCTCTTTGCTATAATGACATCACATGTCGCTCTGACACACACACCCCTGTCTCCATTGACATCGTTAACAAAACAAGATAACAATTCGGAACGCTTGTTTTTTCCGGTTCTGTAGACGTTATGCAATGATGTTTACATCATTTCCATTATGTGCGAATGTACGCCAAAATTAGTCTTAATTCTAATGATGTGCCGTTCTCAAGAATATATAATTATGAGCTGTGGTGGTCTTACTCCACTGGGTTGCCATGGTGATTCTTAGCATCCATATACCAAATAAAGTTCTGTTAGAATTTGCACACCACACATGTATTGTCATTTTATGGTTCTACAAAATAGTAAAATTCAATAGCAGTGCAATTATTTGTAACAGAGATATCGACGGTGTCCACAAATTTATTGATCAACCCTCGTATTCAGCTGCATCCTAAATTCTGTCCTTACTCTGAATCATGAGGTAAAATGATAGTTGGACATGCAGAAAATTTACAATAGCTAAATGTTTCAATTCATGTCAGCCTGCACAGACTTCGACAGTGCCCAGGCTGACATGAGTCAATACTTTTGGCAGATGCAATAAATGCCCTTTTCACAGAGCACAAACCCCACACATTCATGAATGAGATCTAGTCTCTGCTTCGACAGTAGTGTATGTTCAGGATTAAAAGAGTTCATTAGAAGCTGACATAATGTATATTTAATTTGAAATCTAAAAATAAAACAAACGTTGGCTTTATGGAGACGATCAGTCTGGACAGCTGAACTGACTGCGCTATATCTGTGTAGACTGGGCCAGTGTTTATAAAGCTTTTTTTCATTCTCAATTCAGCTGAGCTTGAAATCTCAAAGTTTATGTAATGTAATTCATCCAATCTTGTAACTTTTTAACTTCTAAAATTTTTCATTCTGCCTTCTTATCAAATCAATGCATTCACTTTAAATTTTCAAACTGATTTAATATTTAGCCTTAACTCTTTACCAAATGACGAAATTTTAGCCTTGTCCAAATTGAAAGCATTTGCGGACGACAAAAGTAGCTCAAATGATGATTTCTGGCTTTGATAGGGTAAAGAACATTGTGGGAAAAGGAGAAACTGCTGGTTACCAGCATTTTCTCTTTTTCCCACAATCTTTTCAAAAGGCTTTTTCTTCAGGGTCGTTAAAAGTTGGGATTGTGTGGTAAAGGCTTAAATATTGCGTATGAACTCAGTTGAGCATGAAATTGACTTCTCGAATTTTTCATTCTGCCCTCTTATCAAGTTAATGCCTTAACTTCAAATTTCCCAACCATCTGATTTAATATCAAGACTTACAGTTTGAGCACAAACTCAGTTGAGCATGAACTCAATTTTTATAAGCATGGGCATTTCCCTGATTAGAAAATAATTGGTATACATATAATTATATGAATACAGTGCTTTAAGCCTTAAGCTGCTACAAGAATGAAACAAGAATTTCCACTCAATAATGAAACCAAAATATTGCAATTTCAAAGTTGACTTCAAGTTTTCAATGAAAAAATAAAGTACAGCATGGGACAGTGTAGATCCAAGATCACACTGCACGTTCTATGCAGTCTGATCTTGATCTTCACTGTCTGCAAAAGTGCCTCGAGTTGCACTTAGCAGCCTAAGGGTTAATAAGTGATGTCATGTGAGGCTCCTATGGCATTTAAATCTTATCTCAAACATGCATAAGATCAGAAAATTTTTAATGGCTATGTTACAGTGAAAACAATGGAGGTAATGATTTTGAAAAATAATGTATAATAGATATGCTATCTACAAAGGCAACTGATCTTTAACCCTTTGCTACACAATCCCAAGTTTTAACGACCCTGAAAAAAGAGACCTTTTGAAAACATTGTGAGAAAAGAAGAAAATGCTGGTAACCAGCATTTTCTTCTTTTCCCGCAATCTTTTCTACCCTTTAAAAGACAAATTTTATTTTTTGAGTGAGATCTAATCTGATATCTGCAAATGCTTTCAATTTGGACCAGTCTTATTGTCATTTGATAAAGAGTGAAATGGCTTTCTATCGGTCAATCTCCGAAATCTTTGTTGTGGGAACTTGTTAATATTGTTTCATTGGTCCTCAAAATATAGGTTAACCCTTTCCCAAACGACAAATTTTGGACTGGTCCAAATTGAAAGAGTTTGCAGATGACAATTTTAAATTTGATGAAATTGGCAGAAAGGTCTCAAAAAGGGTAGAAAACACTGTGGGAAAAGGAGAAATTATGAGCAATTTCTCCTTTTCCCGCAGTGTTTTCAAAAGACTTGTACTGCAGACACATGAAAACCAGGGCTTGTTTGGGAAAGGGTTAACTAGTTACCAGGCAATATTTGTTTTGGTAGAAGAAGTCTTTTGAAAACATTGTTGGAAAAGAAGAAAATGCTGGTACCAGCATTTTCTCCTTTTCCTCCAATGTCTTCTAACCCTATCAAATACAAATCCTTTGATTTGAGCCAAATATTGTAATGTTGTCTGCAAATGGTTTCAATTTTGTACAAGTTCGAAATTTTGTCATTTTGTCAATAGTTAAATGAAGATTTTGTCAAAGATTTTCCTTTTGTCTTACCTGTTCCTGTGATCATTGTTTGAATCATTTACTCCATAACTTTGATCATAATGCGAACCATTTACTATTTTAAAGGCTTAGCTAAGACCTTGACCCTTACTGCTGCACTTGGAACCCAAATTAGAACTATTTTAGACAAAAATTTAGATAATATCATGGTAAACCCTTTACCTTATTCCAACTTTTTACGAGCCTGAAACAAAAGGCTTTTTAAAACATTAAGGGAAAAGGTGAAAATACTGGTTACCAGCATTTTCTCCTTTTCCTACGATGTTTTCCAAAAATTTCTCTTGTATGGTTGTTAAAACTCAGGATTGTGTGGTGCAGTGTTTTCTACCCCATCAAAGACAAAAATCATCACTTTAGCAACATTTAATTTGTTGTCTGCAAATGCTCTCAGTTGGGTCAAAACCTAAATTTTGTTGTTTGGTGCAAAGTTAAACTCAAAATCCCTGGTAATAAAACCATAAATGAATTACTGACTGACTGTAACACACAGAACTGGAGGAGGATGTCTACCATTTGAGGCACAGGCATTTGAATACTCTTTTGCAATCTAGGAAAAGTGAATGGTTGCTTTATTAACCCTTATCTCCTTGGCAAATGACAAAATTTTAGACTTGACCAAGTTGTATGCATTAACAATTGAATGTTGCTCAAATGACTGTATTTTTCTATGAAAAGTTAGAAAAAAAGGAGAAAATACTGGTTACCAACATTTTCTCCTTTTCCCACAAAAAATTTCTATTGCAGGATCATTAAAAGTTGGGATTGTGTGGTAAAAGGTTAAAGTGCTAAGCCCACCTGTAAGTTTTTTTTTTGCAGACAATTTAGATGAAGATCAGACTGCCCTTTTGAAAATGTGCAGATCAAGATCAAAACAAACAGAATGTGCAGTGTGATCTTAAACCTGCAGAGCGCTCCTTGTTGTGTTCACTCAATGTAAATTTTACTCAATATTCCATCAGAATACTTAAAATCATTCTAGTGTTTTGGTGTTCTTTCCAGGACTGGAAAAAGTCCCTTGTATTTATTGGTACTATGACGGCTAAACAAAATACAACTATTACCAAAAACATGCAATTCCTCCATTTGGCACAATGTTTTCCTAGGTGGGCAGTTGCAAGAGGATATCTGTTCAATGATTATGATATTGCTTTACCACAAAGTACCAAACAAAGTTTCTGGTTGGAGATAGAAATTGTCCAGTTTATCTTTTTGCCAAACGAGAAAATTTCACACTTGTCGGAACTGAATGCATTTGCAGATATATCAAAAATAGCTGCTCATACGGTGGCAAATGATTGTTGGCAATTGATTGTAAAAGGATGGAAAACATTGTTGAAAAAGGAGATAATGCTGGTTACCAACACTTTCTCCATTTTCTATGATGTTTTCAAATGTCTCCCTCCCTGGGGTTGTTAAAACTCAGAATTTTTGGTAAGAGGTATTGTTAGTGATTCTACTAGCCTTGATAATATCATCAGATCTGTAACTTGAACCATTTACGGTACTTTTGTAGAGAAAAGTTTCAGTTGACATCTGCCGCAGGCCCTGTTTTAATTGGTATGATTGCTTAACTCTTTACCAAACAACAAAATTTTAGACTAGTCCAAATTGAAAGCATTTGCAGACGACATGATAAATGTGACTGAAAATTTGGAATTTGGGTTGGGAAGGGTAGAAAACATTGTTGGAAAAGAAGAAAATGCGGGTTACCAGCATTTTCTCCTGTTCCAACAATGTTTTCAGAAGGCTTCTTTCCCAGGGTCGTTAAAAGTCGGGATTGTGTGGTAAAGGGTTAACTCTTTACCAAACAAAAAAATTTTCAACTCGTCCAAATTGAGAGCATTTGCAGACGAAAATCTAAATGTGGCTCAAATGATGGAATTTGCCTCTAGAAGGGTAGAAGACATTGTGTGAAAACCAGCATTTTCTCCTTTTTCCACAATGTTTTCAAAAGCCAGAGTCATTAAAAATCGGGACTGTGGGGTAAAAGGTTAATTCTTTTACTACCAAATGAATATATTTCACTTTTTCAATAGTTACAAATATGATTTCACTGCATGATGAAGACACTGTTTGGTTCTAATAAAAAATAAAGTACATGTAGTGGACAGTGCAGATCAGAGATCAGACTGCACATTCTGTGCAGTCTGATCTTGATTAACACTGTCCACAAAAGCTTCTAGTGTTGTCTAGAGTTAGGAAAGAGTTAACAAAAGGGATTTCTCCTTTTCCCACAACATTTCTATACTTTTAATCCTTTATAAGATGGAAATCTTTCAGGCTTTCTTCAATCTATAGTCTCAAATAATGGGCTTTTACTTTGAAAGAGAGGAAAACATTGTGGGAAAAGGCAGGTAACCAGCATGTTATCCATTTCCCACAATGTTTTCTTGCCAGCGTTTCCCCTGTTACCATGCTGTTTTCAAAAATCATTTCTGTCTCCACCACATGACAGAAATGTAGACTTGTCCAAGTTGACAGCATTTTAATGTGGCTCAAATGATGGACTGTGTCCTTGTTAGGATTGAAAACATTGTGGAAAATGGAGAAAATGGTGGTTAACAGCATTTTCTCCTTTTCCCACAATGTTTTCCAAAGGCTTATTTCTCAGGGTCGTTAAAACTCAGGGATTTTGCAGTAAAGGGTTAAAATTTGGGATTGTTTGGTAAAAGGTTAATTTAAAAGTTTGTTCATTGTGTAATGGTTGGCTGCGGGCCTCAGATGGCCTATACAGTAGGGGTTTAACTCTTTACCAAATGATAAAATTTTAGACTAGTCCAAATTGAAAGCATTTGCAGACGACAAAATAAACGTGACCCAAAAATTGAAATTTGTTTGGGAAAAAATTGTGGGAAAAGGAGAAAATGCTGGTTACCAGCATTTTCTCCTTTTCCCACAATGTTTTCAAAAGGCTTCCTCCTCAAGGTCGTTAAAAGTCAGAATTGTGTGGTAAAGGGTTAAAAAGATTCATACAAACTTATCAATATCATCTGTAACATGAACCTTGAGCTTTCAATGAAAAAAGACAGTGATGCTATTAGATCTATCCCCTTTGTTATTTATCAGTGGAGCGGTCCGTGATTGTACCTTAACCATTTATCACACAATCCCGACTTTTAACGACCCTGTGGAAAAAGCCTCTTGAAATCATTGTGGGAAAAGGAGAAAATGCTGGTAACCAGCATTTTCTCCTTTTCTTACAGTGTTTTCTGGCCTTTTACAGACAAATCTCACCATATGAGCCATATCTAATTTTTGATCTGCAAATGCTTCCAATTTGGACAAAATTTTGTAAAATTTTGTCGTGTGGTAAATGATTAAAACTCTGTACAAGCTAAATTGACAAATTTTGAGACTTGTCCAAACTTACAGCAATTGCAGACGACAAAGTAAATATTAATAAAAAAAAAAACTGAACTGTTTCTTTTGAAGAGAAGAAAACTTTGTGGGAAAAGGAGAAAATGCTGGTGACCAGCATTTTTCTCCTTTTTCCACAATGCTTTTTAAAGGCGTTTTCCTCAGGGTTTTTAAAAAATGGTACTTTGTGGTAAAGAGTTAAACCTTCTGGCATTCAGTGCAAATAAGATTACAAGGAAACCACTATTGGAGAAGCAGAGAGTGAACATCAAAATTAGACAGTGCATAACGTACAGTATGATCTTGGTTTAAGCTTTGTATGAAAAAAATCTATAGTTACTGATTGCAGGCTAAGGGTGCCCATAGGACATCTTATCCATTGATGTCTTAATGTCTTAACCCTTTTATACCAGTCAATCCTGAGTTTTAAGAATGTTGAGGGAGATAGGTTTTGAAAACATTCTTGAGAAAAGAGAAAATAGCAGTAACCAAACAGCATCTTCTTCTTTTCCCAAAATGTTTTCAAAGTGAAAATCAGTGAACTTAAACATATTTGTACATAATTGTAATTGTTAGTCTGCAGATGTTTTGAATTGGAAGAATCTCAAATTTGTTATTTGGGAAGTGTTACTCCATAAAGCATATGTCATAAGCTCGGTTACTTTTCGAGCCTGTGTAGATTTAGATCAGACTTCACAACATCAGATTTGATCAAAACTGTTTGGTTTGCTCAGACATTCTGGACAAGACCAACTTTGATATTGCACTTAGTTAGGTTTCAGTGCACGACATTTTGTCGAAAGTGTGTTTTTTCGAAATCCATATATGCTTTAAAATTACTGATTGCTAAGTTTTCAGATTTATTTTATGAAAAGCTCTGTCTGGGAGGAAGATTTGAGCCACAATTCATCTGGGTTAGGGTAAAGGTCAGGGCTAGGGATCGCTTTCGAAATGACGAAATGTCACATGCCCTTAGGTTTTTATTTGACTGAAAATATTTGTTTGGTGGCTTTCGAATTTGAACTTTTTACAAAATGGCCAAGTTTGAGACTCATCTGTATTGCAAGCATTTGAGAACAAGGAAAATATGGCTCACGTAATTGAATTTGTCCTTGAATTTGTCCTTGAAAGGGTAGAAAAACATTGAGGGAAATAGAGAAAATGCTTGTTAGCAGCATTTGCTACTTTAATCACGATGCTATCGGAAGTCTTCATCCCCATATCAGGGTCATTCAGATATAGGATTGTTTGGTAAAGGGTTAACTCTTTACCAAACGACAAAATTTTAGACTAGTCCAAATTGAGAACATTTGCAGACGACAAAATAAATTTGACTGAAGACTTGAGATTTGTTTTGGGAAGGGTAGAAACCATTGTGGGAAAAGGAGAAAATGCTGGTTACCATTATTTTCTCCTTTTCCCACGTTGTTTTCAAAAGGCTTTTTTCACAGGGTCGTCAGGATTGTGTGGTAAAGGGCCAAGCAAGAGTTAAAATGTCTACTGAAGCAGTGAACAGGAAAATCAAGTTTTTTGATGGGCTCTTTGTTAACCTTTAGGCCGCCAAGCGTGACTCAAAGACCTTTTGCAGACAATGCAGACAAGATCAGACTGCACAAAATGTGCAGTTTCATCTTGGATCTACACAGTCGGGTAAGGGGATATTTTTCACAAAAAAGGATACCTTTGAAATAGCATTATTTGGGTCTTTACTTTTAGCTTGAAAGTCTTATTTCACTTATTTAGCAGCTAAAGGATCAACTTTACAGATGGGCATCTCCTGACCACCTTCATCAGGCTAATTGTGAAGCATGTACTACCTTACACCAAGTGAAACATAATTCATCACTTTGGGCTAGCCCTTTCAGTGCCATAGGCTTGTTCGTTTGTATTTTGTATTGGAGTTTAACACTGTCTTAACAGTTTAGTCATATCACAGCAGTCAGTGCACCTATGCATGTATTTCCTGGTTTTCTCACACCAGTACTAACACACCTTTTTTTCCAAGTCGCTGACTACTTTTCTCATATGCAACAGAAGTGAGAGGAAAAAAGTGGCTCAAAAGAAAGTTTGCGTCAATCGGATATTGAACCCACAACCATCAGGTCAAGAGTCTG
This sequence comes from Tridacna gigas, assembly GCA_945859785.2. Taxonomy (NCBI): domain Eukaryota; kingdom Metazoa; phylum Mollusca; class Bivalvia; order Cardiida; family Cardiidae; genus Tridacna; species Tridacna gigas. The sequence continues at coordinate 30,530,696 of OX244030.2, forward strand.
ATATGCTAACCACTGAGCTACCCAGCCAGGCTAGCACCATAGGTGAAAACGGACTTTTGCAGACTGCATATATCAAGATCAGGCTGCACAGAACATGCAACCTTTGATCTATGCTGTAGACCTTGGATCTATGCTGTCCCCTATTTTGTAAAATCTTCCGCCAGAATAACCCTAACCCTTTACAACACTGTCCTAAGTTTTACCGACCTTGAGGCAAAAGGCTGTTGTAAACGTGGGAAAAGGAGAGATGCTGGTAACCAGCATAATCTCCCTTTCCCATAATGTTTTCTAACCTATCAAAGACAAGTTCTCTCATTTTGAGTCACACTGAAATTGTCGTCTGCAAATGCTTCCAATTTGACAAGTCTACATTTCTAGCTCCACTGGCCAAAGGCCAGCGGGCTTATGTCATGGCCCGGTGTCCGTCGTGCGTCCGTCCGTCAGTGCGTTAACTTTTATTTCAAACATCTTCTTCTCTGAAACTACCCATCCAATTTTCACAAAACTTCACAGAAATGATCCTGCCATGGTCCTCTTCAGAATTTTTTGAAAGAATTTGATTCCTTCAAAAAACTCTGGTTGCCATGGCAACAAAACTGAAAAATATTGGAAATCTTTAAAAATCTTCTTGTCTGAAGCCATAGGGCATAGAGCTACCAAACTGTGCATGTAGCTTTATGTAGTAGACCTCTATCATGTTTCTTCAAATTATAGCCCTGGGGTCAAAATTGGCTCTGCCCCAGGGGTCACTATTTTTACATAGGCTTATATAAAGAAAAATTTAAAAATCTTCCTGTACCAAGCCATAAGGCCTAGAGTTACCAAATTTTGCATGTAGCTATATCTAGTGGGCCTCTACCAAGCAGGCCAAAATTTTAGCCCTGGGGTCAAAATTGGCTCTGCCCTAGGGGTCACAAGTTTTACACAGGCTTATATAGAGAAAACTTTAAAAATCTTCCTGTACCTAGCCATAAGGCCTAGAGCTACCAAATTTTGCATGTAGCTCTATCTAGTGGGCCTCTCCCAAGCGGGCCAAAATGTTAGCCCTGGGGTCAAAATTGGCCCCGCCGCAGGGGTCACAAGTTTTACATGGGCTTACATAGTGACAACTTAAGAAATCTTCCTGTACCTAGCCGTAGGGCCTAGAGCTACCAAATTTTGCATTTAGCTTGATCTCGTGGGGGTCTACCAAAAGTGCCCAAATTACAGTCCTGGGGTCAATTTGGCCTCATGCTGAGGGGTGGGGGGGGGGTGTGGGGAGGTTCACAAGATTTACATGGGCTTATATAGGGAAAACTTTTAAATCTTGGTGTACATAGCCATAAGGCTTAGGGTTACCAAATTTTGCATAATTATAGCATTATCTAGTGGACATCTACAAAGAGGGCCCAAGTTACAGCCCTAGGATCAAGTTTGGCCCTGCACCAGGGGTCACAAGTTTTACATGGGTTTATGGAGCGAAAACTTCAGAAACCATCTTGTTACTAGCCATAAGGCCAAGAACTCCCAAATTTGGCATGTTATTCTTCTAATACACATATTCCCCATTTAGTCCGACTGTAAACCTAGGGTCAAAGTTTTATAAGGGCTTATATAGTGAAGGCTTCTCGACAATCTTCTTGTTTCTAACCATAAAGCATAGGACTAACAAATTTGGCATGTTTTGAGCTTTGGGATCAAAATTTGTCCCACTCCAGGGTTCACGAATTTTAGATAGGCTTACATAGTGAAAACTTAAGATATCTTTTTTTATCCTTACTGTAAGGCCTAGGGCTATAAAAATTTGGCATGCCTATTCATATTGTAGACTTCTACCAAGATTGTTCCATCTTTTTCATTGAAACCACTCTTCCAATTTTGACCAAACTTTACAGAATCTGATACCATCTTGCCATGATGTTCTTCAGAATGTCTTCGAAGAATTAAGTTCTGTTAAAAGCTATGGTTGCTATGGCTACAAAACTGAAAACTATTGAAAAACCTTTAAAAACCTTTTCCAAAAGCTTGTATTTACTAACATCATTGTAGCACATGAAAAAGATACTGCTTTTTAGCTCCACAGGCCAAAGGCCATCAAGCTCATCATCTCTGAAACTGCTTCACCCAATAAGTCACAAGCTTTACATAGGCTTATATAGTGAGAACTTAAAAGGTCTTCTTGTTCCTTACCTTGAGTTACAGCTGTAATATTGTATGAGTCTAAATAACCTCTTCCAAAGTTATTCAAGTTATGTCAAAATTAGTCCTGTCTCATGGGTCATAAACATGTGCTTATAGCGTGAAAATTCAAAAATCTTTTTGTTCCTAACCGCAAACCCAAGGGCTACCAAATCTGGATCACTTCTGATTTTTTTTTGAAATTAGCCTTGCATAAGGCTCTTATGTTTTACAGAGGCTTCATATGGACGAAACTTGAAAATCACCTTATTTATGATCATACAGCATAGATGTGTATTATTTTGGCATGTGACTTTATCTTGTGGACCTCTACCAGGGTTCAAGTAATTATAGCTCTGGGATCAAAAATGGCTTTGCGCTGCGGGTCTCAACTTTCACATGGGCTTTTACAGAGAAAACTTTGTAACTCTTTATTTTAAAACCATTTGGCTCAGAATTGAAATGTTAGTATTTATGGTTTATATTTATAAGCCAGTGGAGCGATACAGGGCCATCATGGCCCTCTTGTTTGTTGTTGACCTTTATCCTGCTAAATAAGTGCAATGAAACTTTCAAGCCGATAGTAAAAACCCACAGTCTTTGCAGTCTGATCTTGATCTACACTGTCCGCAAAAGGTCCTGGAGTCAAACTCAGCAGCCTAGGGGTTAAGATACTGCCTGCTTCCTCGGTCAAGCTTTACTTATTAACCCTTCACCAAACAACATCTTTGACTCACCCAAATCGATAGCATTTGCAGCAGAAAAATTAAATGTTGCTCAATTGAGGAGATTTGCCTTTAAAAGTTTAGAAAAATTTGTATGGAAAGGAGAAAATGCTGGTTAGCATTTTGTCCTTTTCCCACAACATTTTCAATAGCCTTCTCCATAAGGGTCATTAAAACTCGGGATTGTTTGGTACAGGGTTAAAGATAACTATCCTTCATAGTTTCAATGGATTGTAATAACACTTGCTGAACTCTATACCAAATGAGAAAACTTTTGACTGTACCAAATAGAAAGCATGTGCAGACAACAAGATAACAATGTACATGTTGTACCCGTAGCTCAAAATGTTGAATTTTGTCTTTGATAGGGAAGAAAACATTGTTGGAAAAAGATAAAATGCTGTTTACCAAAGGCCTTTCTCCAGGGTCGCTAAAGCTAGGGATTTTGTGGTAAAGGGTTAAAATAAGGACATGTAAATGCATTGGAAAGCATTTGAAATCATAGATTCATTTTATCAGCAATTCATCAGCATTTACAGTACATTTCTGCTGATCAGCAGGTTGCTGAAAATCAGCAAAAAATCAGCATTTGGAGGAGTCCCTTATTTTGAAGACATCGAAGGAGAGGACAAGTGAAGGGATGCAGCTAGCCCAAAGTGAAGGCTACACCAAAGTACTGAAGGTATTATCCAAGGTGCTGAAGGGTAATCAACACTCGCAATTGGCATAAGGTATAAAAATTATTCTAAACGATCATGGACGTGTAACCATGAAGTTTGCTTAAGACTCTCACATTGGGCTTTCACACACATAATGTAAATACTTTGAAAAATACAAGAACATTCATGCATGCAGCAATTTTTTTTTCTCCCTTTTCTTTGGCAAAGTGTACACAACTGCGTTTTTGCAAAAAGCAGCTATGCCCCTGACATGTATAATTTCATCCAACACATAAAAGCCTTTATCGGCCCCACAGATTATGATGCAACTTCAGCAACCCAGGTGGTCATAACGAGGCAATAGTGACCAGGGAACGGGCATTTTTTTTAAAAAATGATTATTAGATTTAATTGTACATGATGTGAAAATAATTCATATTTCAAAATAAGGAATTGAGGAGTACCTTGAGGAATGAAATTAGAAGTGGTGTGTCCCTTTTTGAAAAAAAAAAAAATCTTTTTCCGTACTAGAAATATATATATATCATAATGATATTAATAATTACAGTAATTGCAATGGAATGAATAACAGTTTCAGTTTGCCATGGAATTACATTGCTCAAGCAAAAGTTGTTTCTATATCAAACAATGGAACTCTGTCACACAAGTAAAATTGCTTTTATATCAAAGTTCTATTGACAATGGAATTATGTCGTTTAAGCAAAAATTACTTTTGTATCAAAGATTTATTTTGGATTGATTTATATTAAGGATGGAATAACATCGTACAAGCTAATATTGCTTCTGATATATATCAAATATTTATTCAGAACAGATTCACGTCGTTCAAGCTAAGGTTGTTTCTAACTTTTTATATTAATGATTTATTTAGGACTGATTCATGTTGTACCAGCAAAGTTGCTTTATTGGCAAAGTACCAAAGTTCTTTTTACAATGGATTTACATTGTTCGATCAAACGTTATTTCTATAAGAGATTTATTATGGATTGATGTAAATCAGTCAAACAAACGCTTTTTAGGGGATTTGTATAGCAAATCCGCTTACTGTGGTTGTTCTGACTGGAACCAAATACATCATGCGTAGTGACGCACACGCGCTCACACTGTACTATGATATCGGTTTGACCTGAACCAAATATACTGTCATTCACGCCTGCACCCATTCTACTTTCAGTTTTAGCGAATATGCCTTAACCTGGTTTTTGTCACTACCGTATATACTGTCCTCTGTGTACATGTATAGCCATAGACCGAAATTTAATACCAGCAAAAAACTGCGTGAGATTGGCAGATCAAATTACCACTCCTTAACAGTAATAGAATAAGAGTTACTGCGCGGCCCACTCTGCAGAACAATTTTGACTTTCCCTGCCCTTGCAAACTCCATTTTAAAATGACTGCACATGTGTTGCATGTGATGTACAACTTTATGCTACTCCACAAATCCGCTTTCCAGGACTTTGAGTCCTTTGATTGTATATCACAAGGATTTAGGATGCATTTTCATCATTCAAGTAAAACTGCATCTATGTCGAAGTTCTTTTTATGATGGATTTACATGGTTCAACCAAAGGTTGTGTTTCTATATCAAAGCTTAATAAGGATGAATCTGCAGTGTTCAATCAAACATTGTTTCCATATAAAAGATTTATCAATTGAGGATGAATTAACATCACACAAGCAAAAGTTGCTTCTATATCCAAGTTCTATTAACGACTCTGGCAGAAGCCTATAGAAAACATTGCAGGAAATGCTGGTAACCAGCACTTTTCTTCTTTCTTTTTAATGTTTTCCATCCTTTTAAAATTAAATTCCATCATCACATTATTAGAGCTACAATAAATTTTCAACTGCAAAATGCTTTCAGCACAGGCAAGTGTAAGTAAGTCATCTAGTGAAGAGTTAAGTCACATTTGTGGAATAGCTGGGTGACTCTTTACTAGATAATCTGAAAAGGATCTGTATTCACCAACCATTCTGAAGAACACTCTTAGTCTTATTCTCCAGAATTTTTAAATTTGAAAGTACCACAACTTTTGATTGGCTAAACCATTTGGTTTAGTCAATCAAAAGTTATGTAACTTTCAAATTTTGAAAATCTTGGAGAATATGATGAAGAATATTCTTAAGAGTGGTTGATGAATACGGATCAAGATTCCAGAACTGTCGAAACTGAAAGCATTTGCAGACCACAAATCAAATCTTTGCTGAAATGATTAAATTTTTCTGCAAAAAGAGTACAAAACATATGAAGAAAAGAAGTAAATACTTGTCTCAAGCATTTTCACCCTTCCAGGGTTCTGAAAAAATAGGATCGTTTGGTATAGGGTTAATTTAACTAAAAAGGAAACCCAGGGGTGTATGACCTATTTAAAAATATGGCAAAGTAGGCTGTTGTCTTTGAAATTATTGATGCAAGGGATAGTCATTGGTATGTGAAGATTATGATAGCAAGATTGAATTGTAGAAGGATTTGCTGGTGTAGGGCTTAAAACTTGGAGGTCCAGGATTCTGACCTTGCTGGAAGCACTAGATTTTTTTGTGGGAATGCTCTTGTGTAAGACACTTCAAAGCCCAAGCCTAGTACCGGTGAATTCCAGGACATGCATGAATATGTGAGCTGTCATTGTGATATGACTGAAATAATGTTGAAAAAAGCATAAAATATCAATCAATCAAATGTGGTTCAAATGTAAGATTTTGTCCCCAAAACATTAAATTAACGCAAAACATGCAGTCTGATCTGTGATCTACACTGTCTGTATTGCTGAAACTTTTGGTACAGAAGCAACCTTAAAATGGTGATTATCTGGATCTTGTTTCTGTACTGAAAGTATCTATTGGGTTTATTCCATGCTACAAGGATTAATTAGGCTGCTTTATGAATTTAAGGTTTTCTGAACAAGGTAATGAGTCAAATGGGCTTAGATCTGTGATTGATGTGATCCTTATTTCTCTTCTTTTTAACCCATAACTCTTTACCTCACAATCCTGAGTTTTAACAACCCTGAAGAAGAAGACTTTTGAAAACATTGTGGGAAAAAAGAAAATGCTGGTAACCAGCATTTCTCTCCTTTTTAGCCCTTAACTCTTACCTCACAATCCCACATTGTAACGACCCTGAAGAAGAAGGCTCTTGAAAACATTGTGGGAAAGAAGAAAATGCTGGTAACCAGCATTTTCTTCCTTTCCCACAATGTTTTCAATGATCTCAAAGACAGATACTGTGGTTTGTGCCCCATTTTATTTGTCGTCTACAAATGCTTTCAATTTGGACTGGTATAAAAATTTGTTGTGCAGTAAAGAGTTCAAGTTGTAACATTTTGAGTGAAAACTCGGTTACCAAGAATCTACTCACTGAGAAGGCATGTATTTTGAAAGTTTAGTTTTCTTAGCTTTTGGCCATTTATGCCTTGTTTGCCGAGCTTGCTATATGAATACCATATTAACCCTTTACCACACAGTCCCGACTTTTAACAAACCTGAGAAAGAAGCCTTTTGAAAATATAGTGGGAAAAGGAGAAAATGCTGGTAACCAGCATTTTCTCCTTTTCTCCTTTTCTCACTACGTTTTCTACCCTTCCCATAACAAATTTCAATTTTTTAATCACAGTTATTTTGTCGCCTGTAAGTGCTTTGAATTTATACCAGTCTAAACATTTTGTCGTTTGGTAAAGAGTTAATATTGATAGTGGGAGTGTTTTGACTTCCTAAACGTGGTGTTGGGTGAGCAATCTCAATTGGGAGAGAGATGTGAAGACAGAGAGGGAGTTAAGATCTCTCTAGAGGGAAGGTTATGATCAGGACGGAATATTTTGGTACCCTCTTAGTGAAGTGATTGGATCTGGACTGAAAGAACAGTTAGTTTTAGTAACTATTAAGAATCCTACTAAGGTAACTGATTCATGTTTGAATATCATGTTTGAGTAGATTAGTTGTGTCGTAATTAATAAACACGCAGAATAGCAGTCCTGAGATGAGTTACGTAATGGTTGAATGTAACTCATTATGTTGCACAATGTCAAATTTCTGGTGCCGTGACTAGGATTGACTTAACAAGTGATGTTACAGACTTTGGGCATTTCATAAGTCTGTGATCAATTGAAGAAAAGATAGTGAAAAGGTTACTGAAAAACAAACTGAAAACTTGCCACACAGATGCATAATTATTTGGTTGGCAAATAGGTAAATGCCAAGCTAAGTTCTTGATTTGCGTTAGTGCTGGTAAATAGTTCCACACATGCACCAACTGTCGTCTAAGATAAAGCAAGGGGAACAATGTCCAGGTGATCACCAACAGGGTGTTAAATTTAGCTTTTCAGGCATTTAAAGATCAGGGGGAACCCTAGATGGAACAGCAGTTAGTTGGATTTTTAGCTCACCTGAACACGAAGTGCTCGAGGTGAGCTATTGTGATCGCTCATTGTCCGTCATCCGTCCGTTCACAATTACAAAAAAAAATCGGATTGGATTTCAATCAAACTTCACAGAAATGGCAACAGAGTGAAAAAACTTAAAAAATCTTCTTCTCCAAAACTGTAAGGCCTAGAGCGTTCATATTTGGTATGTAGTATTGTCTAATGGCCCTCTACCAAAATACTTCCAATTATCACTTCACATTGAAATTTTGCCCTATGTTGTGGGATCCCAGATTTTACATAGAGGTAAGAAGGAAATCTGTAAAAATCATCTCCTCCCAAATCGATTGGCCTTGTGCATTTAAATTTTGCATGTAGCATGGCCTGATGGCCCTCTATCATAATACTTTAAATAATTATTCTACAGTTGAAATTAGCCCTATTTTGTAGGATCCCAGATTTTACATGGAGATAAGGAAGGAAATCTTGAAAACCTTTTTTCTCCCAATCCGTAAGGCCTACAGCTTTCATATTTGGAATGTCCCATTGTCTAATAGCTCTCTGTCAAGACACTTCAAATTATCACTTTACAATGAAAATAATCCCTATGTTGTAGGATAACAGATTATACGAGGGACACTTTTTAAGTTCGTAGAGTAGGGCGGTCTTTTTAAAACCACTTGAAATATCAAAATTTTATTTATCTAAGACCTTCGAAATATGCCCAGTCTGCCTCCACACACATTTTACACCGATCTACCCATTTCCGGAACGCCGCCCGGTAGTCCTCTTTGGTATATGTTGCAAACACTGGTAGACCACACTGCCTATACCACAACGGGATTCAAAACGGTGCCCTGCCAGCATTTCCTTTAGTCTTGGGAACAACCAAAAGTCACAGGGGGACAGGTCAGGGCTGTATGGGTGATGATCTAAGACATCGAGCCCAGATTCTTTCAGATATTCCTGTACCGTAGCGGATTTATGGGCCGGTGCGTTATCATGGAGTAATTTGATGCCGCGGACACCTGTGTGCGGTCTGCGTTTCTGATAGAAATCAACAAGTTGAGTAAGAACACTTTCTCTGTAAAACTTTCCAGTGACAGAACTACCTTTCGGGACTGGAATTTGAAGGACTGGACCTTTCGAATCAAAGAATATCGTATACAACATGCGATTTGATGTTTTGCAACGGTGCGCAATGACAGGTCTGTCGCCCTCAGATGAAACCCAAACCTTATTTTTAGCCTTAGAATCGGGTTGAAAATCATAGATCCAGGTTTCATCATCTGTAACTATCTCTTCCAAACGACGTGGGTCACATTTATCATATTTTTCGATGCAAGTCTAACCCGACTTTGTTTCTGCTCGTCAGTGAGCAAATGGGGCACCCAGCGCGCGCAGATCTTACGTAGCTCAAATCGTTCACGTAAGATCTTCAAAACACTTGACGAATGAATGCCACTTAATTCTTCTATCTCTTGCACGGTATAACGTGCGTCTTCCTCAATTAACGTTTTCACAGTAGCAACGTTCTTTTCCGTCAAAACGGAAACCGGCCTACCCACCCGAGGGTCATTTTCAATTGACTCCCGACCATCATTAAAACGACGTACCCACTTGCAAACTGTAGCATATTTTAAAGCACCATTCCCATAAACTTTTTGCAAATCAGCATGAATTTCTGTTGGCGGAAACCCGAGCTGTGCTTGAATCTTACAATATACCCTCTGTTCAGAGATTTTTCCATCCATATTGAACGCTATATTTTACTATAGTGTATAAAACCACGTGTTGAAAATATCCAGCGCAGCGCGCACGTAGACCTCGTGCGCCGCATACCGTGACACCGTTTGAGAGAGGAATGATTACGCAAGTTCTGTGTAAAAAATTGTTCAACTTCATAATCGCGTTAAAAAGTTACAGGCTTACTCTACGAACTTAAAAAGTGTCCCTCATACATTGATATAAAGAAGGAAAAAGGTCACATTTTAGTCCGGATCATAACTTCTACATTTATGGATGGATTTCAAAATAATTTGGCATAGATGTTCCCCTCAAGGAGTAGAAGTGCCGTTTAAATCATTAATTCCTGAAGGTCAAAGGTCAAGGTCACATTTGAAGTCAAACATTTGTGGGTTCGACAAGAGATGTCTGCGGATAACCATTCTGGTATAAATTAAAGGCATCTAGTATTTGCTGAGCTGCTTTGGAACAAAAAGTCCAGGTATTATCATCACCTTGGCATAGTCATTGTAATTGTTGTCTTTGGCGTTGACGTTGCAAACTTTAATCAAGAGGGATTAAGATAAGAATTTGTTTCCCAATTGATGTAAAAAAATTTGTTTGAATCAAACCAAACCAAACAAGCTTTGACATTCATCATATCACTTGTTACGAAAGATGTTCATAACAAAATAGCAATCCATGCTTTCAAGGGGATAACTCTAAATGCATTACTAGCTCGCCTGTTTGTGGAGAAAACGCAAGGAAGGTACTGCTATAGCCTTGGCATCGTCATGCTAAAACTTCGACATTTTGTAATAACTCTGGTGTTACTAAAGGCATTCACTTGAAACTTGGAATATTATGTTCACTATCAAAAGAGCTTTCCATACTATCTAGTGGGTACCTCTAGATGCATTTTATGCCCCCACATTGATAGATCAGGGGCTACTCAGGTGAGCGATATAGGACCATCATAGTCCTCTTGTTTGTGGATGGGATGCGTTCAAATGGTATAAAAATAAGAATTACGGGACAAAATGCTGCGAAATTTCAGGATGCCGTTAGAAGTGCAACAAGGAAACAAAAATTATTAAATAGATTTATTTTGAGGGTTAAAAATGACCACAGTTTTAGTCAAGAACATGAGGGAGGTACTCCTATGGAGGTGAATCACTCTCGTTTCAAACAATGTACTAAATGTGGGAAATGGGGACATATTAAGAAGCATTGTCATGTGGTTGATGAAGTGCCACAAACGTTAAAAAGCAAGTAGGATCTGTATGGCCGGAAGCTGACACACAGAATAGGAAACAAGTACCAGAATAAATTGTCAATGTTCAAGAAAATTTTAGAAATTTGGAGAAAAAGGAAATCTTCATTATCAAATTAGAGTGAAACAGTCGCACTTGTATGGCTTCAGCAGAACAGTTAAAGTTATCAAAGCTTAATTGGAAAGATTTGAGTAAGGGGGAAATTTATCCAAAGATAGAACCACTGTTAGACAGGCTCAATTAGCCATACCATAAAAAGCAAAGTATAATTATACAGAGGAAAACGTGGAAGAGAGTTTCATGGGGGAAAAGGGTAACATATTAGATATTGGATGGTCCAATCCACAGGTGAACGGCAACGACAATGTAAATCCTATATTACACACTAATATAATGTAAACAGCATGGTATTCATGACTAGGGTATTGAAAATACATCACAAGTTGTTTACCTTTCAGTATATTAGTGTGTAATACAGGATTTACACTGTCGCTCGCCGTTCACCTGTGGTCCAATCTGACTACAATATTGAATGTAAATTTCCCTTGTACCAGCTGATACAAAGATTTTTGGCTAGGAAAACTGAAGACAAACCCGCATTGGACAATTCTTCAGCTGTCAATCGATAGATGATAAGCCTTACTTCCAGAATAGAAATGATAAGACAGACTGGATCAAAGGTGACCAGTCCGACAAAAATTTGGGGTTTTGTAAGTCATCCAAACAGTAGTTTCTTATTTCTGAATCATTTTAAATCAAATATCTCTATCTCATTGAAGGTTGAGAAGCCTTAGCTATGAATTTTGCAAATGATGAATTTATTCTAATGAGTAACAAGTAATCTAACCAATGTCTCGGTCCACTTATAAAGTACTGCGAGATAGAAATTCCAATCTATTTTGTTGGCACTGGTTATATTTGTGTTGATCATAAAGGAAAATAGAGAATCAAAAATGTTCCAAAATGATCAATTGTAATGTCAGTTTTCTGTTTTATTCAAGAACCTAATCCCAAAGAGAGGATGGCATTTACAAAGATTCCTATTCAATTTCTTTTTCTTTGTTACCAAGAGAAAACAATTACAAGCAGAGTATCAATAAGGCAACCCATAGGAGAAGTTAATCTTGAGTTCATTACTTCATGGTCACAAAAAATATGATTTATGATACTGCACGGAGCAAATGTAGAAAGCATTGCCTTGTAATAAAGTATGTGAATTAATAACAAAGTTTCACTGCTGGACTGAAAATGTGTGTTGGGTTTTACGGAACTCTAAGGGTTTACATTTAACCAAAGGATCCAGTGGTTCTTTCTGTAGTGGATGAAAAAATTTTAGACAGGCCCAAATCCAAAGTATTAAACTTGAACTTAAACAGAGCTCAATTGATGGGACTTGTCTTTGAAAGGGTAGAGAGCATTGTGGAAATAGCAGAAAATGAAAATTGTTTGATTCTAGATGTTACCGAGTGAACAACCAAGCTCCTAAGACCAATATACAGAACTTCCCATGGAAAAGGAGGAGGTTTAAAATTGCTAATGATGTCAATTTAAAATCAAGTTAAGCAAGTCTTTAATCTTAAATCTACGCTTTTGGAACACTGGTGAGATATCTTTAAAATTGAAAAATAGGCATCTTTTTAACTTCTGAAAACATCCATTTCATTTATTTTGCCATCACCGAACAATCAGATGGTTTTACAACCCAGAGGAAGAAAGCTTGTGAAAACATTTTGGGTAAAGGGGAAAATGCTGTTAACCAGCATATTCTCCTTTCCCTACACTGTTTTCAACTCTTGCTCTTAAAGACGATTCACTAGCCCTACTTTACTTGTGATGAGAAATACTTTCAATATGGTTACAGATCTGAAAATATTTTTGTATAGTTGAGAGAAAAGGGCTATAAGAATTAAATTTACGGTAATTTATGTCATTGTAAAAAAAGTAATCTGATAGAAGGTCTGATGGCTTATTATAAATTCAATTAACAACAATGTGATACATGATATGGTGCTTTTTTTTTTGCCTAGCTGAATGTGCTGGCTTACTATTGAATATACAGTACAGGCATTAATTCACCCTTTACCACTCAATCTTGAATTTCAACGACCCTGAGAAAGAGGCCTTTTGAAAACATTGTGGAAAAAGGAGAAAATGCAGGTAACCAGCATTTTCTCCTTTTCCACTATGTTTCCCTGCATTTTGACCTTTTCCCACAATGTTTTCTGTCCTTTTACAGACAAATCTCACCATATTAGCCATGTCTAATTTGTCGTCTGCAAACGCTTCCAGTTTGGACAAGTGTAAGATTTGTTGTGTGGTAAAGAGTTAATCAATACCATAGGGCCTTTAATCATATGATAGCAAACTGGTATTGCAGGGGATGAGATACTTTTCTTGTACTATTTGGTAGTTTGATGTTTTTCTTCTAAGCATTACCCAATAATCCACTTCTATATCATGCCTACAAGAGTGTGAGACTTCTTAGATTTTGGAATCAGCCAAACAAGTGCATATTACAAGCTTTATGAAAAGCAAGTATCTTTGTAACTGTTTAAAGCATGGTAAATGTTGATGTAGCTGTCACCGTGGTGCAGAATGATGCGCAGATCTGTGATGAAGTTAGGCAACATACACTAAGGTTTGTGCTTGGATAAGTGACCAAATTGTGATGTGATAACTGAAGTGTATCCATACAATTTTTAGCTCCACTGGCCGAAGGCCAGCGGGCTAATGTCATGGCCCGGTGTCCGTCGTGCGTCCGTCCGTCCGTCCGTCCGTGCGTTAACTTTTATTTCAAACATCTTCTTCTCTGAAACTACCCATCCAATTTTCATGAAACTTCACAGAAATGATCCTGGCATGGTCCTCTTCAGAATTTCTTGAAAGAATTTGATTCCTTCAAAAACTCTGGTTGCCATGGCAACAAAACTGAAAAATATTGGAAATCTTTAAAAATCTTCTTGTCTGAAGCCATAAGGCATAGAGCTACCAAATTGTGCATGTAGCTTTATGTAGTAGACCTCTAATTATAGCCCTGGGGTCAAAATTGGCTCTGCCCCAGGGGTCACAAGTTTTACATGGGCTTATATAAAGAAAACTTTAAAAATCTTCCTGTACCTAGCCATAAGGCCTAGAGCTACCAAATTTTGCATGTAGCTATATCTAGTGGGCCTCTACCAAGTGGGCCAAATATTTAGCCCTGGGGTCAAAATAGGCTCTGCCCCAGGGGTCACAAGTTTTACATAGGCTTATATAGAGAAAACTTTAAAAATCTTCCTGTACCTAGCCATAAGGCCTAGAGCTACCAAATTTTGCATGTTGCTATATCTAGTGGGCCTCTACCAAGCAGGCCAAACTTTTAGCCCTGGGGTCAAAATTGGCCCCGCCGCAGGGGTCACAAGTTTTACATGGGCTTACATAGTGACAACTTAAGAAATCTTCCTGTTTTGATTTTTTTTTTAAAATTAGCCTTGCATCAGGGGTCTTATGTTTTACAGAGGCTTCATATGGACAAAACTTGAAAATCACCTTATTTTTATGGCTTTATCTTGTGGACCTCTACCAGGGTTCTAGTAATTATAGCTCTGGGATCAAAAATGGCTTTGCCCTGCGGGTCTCAACTTTCATATGGGCTTTTACAGAGAAAACTTGTAAGTCTTCATTTTAAAACCATTTGGCTCAGCATTGAAATGTTCATTATTTATGGTTTATATTTATAAGCCAGTGGAGCGATACAGGGCCATCATGGCCCTCTTGTTTGACTTTTTTTCCCTTTTTGAATGATGATTTGGATTAACTTGTACCATAATCTTGAAATAAATATCTAATAAAAAGTTTTACTTTTCAACAAAAAGAAAAAAACAATGAGGAAATTGGAGGTTATATTTCACTATTTTTCTTTATAATGAACCACAAAAAAAAAAGTTTAAATATTCATTTTCCAGGTCAGATTCATTTTTCCCGATCATGCACTATTTTCAGATTGTTTCCCTTGAACACATTACTACATACAAGCAACTTTTTTTTGACTTGTAGCAGACTACTTTCAAACACATGTTGGCAAATTTTTGCCACTAAATAATCATGCTTTTTCTGAAAAACTACTTTTTATGCACTATTCATGCTTTACAGGATGTTTTAACTCTTTACTAGACACAAAATTAATTTTAGACTTGTGCAAATTGAAAGCATTTGCAGACGACCCATTCATTACAGCACAAATTACAAAATTTGTCTAGGGTAGAAAACATTGTTGGAAATGGAGAAAATGTTGGTTACCAGCATTTTTCTCGTTTTCCCAGTTTTTTCAATAGGCTTCTTCCTTACAGTTGTTAAAACTTGGGATTGTATGGTAAAGGGCTAATTTTATGGCAGTTTATTTAAATTGCAACTTAGAAATCTCTGTAATGCTATCTTAGCTTGAGAATCCAATTCTTTTTCACGTTCATTCTTCCCACGTCATGAAACTTTTCAGATTGACTTCACTATTTACCAAAAAAAAAACAGTGTTTCAATGGTCCTAAATTAGAGGACATTTTAAACACATTGCAGGAAAAAGGAGTAAATGCTGGTAACCAGCATTTATTTTTCTCCTTTTCCCAGAATGTTTTCTACCTTTCCAAAAGTAGAATCAATCATTTGAGCCATATTTAATTTGTCGTCTGCAAATGCTTTCAATTTGAACAACACCAGAATTTTTTTCGTCTGGTGAAGAGTTACCAGCATTGAAAAAGGAGCTATTGCTTTGAATAAGCAATAATTGATTTGCTCACAATGTTTTAAAGACTTTTCTTGTACAGGGACATAAAAAGTCACAATTATTGTTTAACAGTGCCAAATGTTTACAGACATTGGACAACATATCTGTCAACATACATATCTTTCAACATGGTTTCAGTTCCCCATGTAATGTTTCACTTGACACAGTCCTGTAGACTTTGTTACATATCTTATCATCAATATGGTTTTGCTGTCCACCAGCTGACAGAATTTTAGACTTCCATGTTTACCCTTAAAGTGCCTTTCAAAACTATAGTTGCTTTTGCAGCAAGTGTAGATCAAGATCAGCCCAGCTGGGTAACCAGTGTAACCGAGTAAACTGGTTAGTGTATTTGACTCATGACCTGGTGGTTGCGCATTGTCTGCGCATGTCAGTATTCTTCAAAGATTTGACCTGTCTGCTTTGATGCATCACTATCCTGCACAGGATAAATTCATACACAAAATAGCAAGCAGAAAATGGCTATAAATAATATGTCTGTGGAAAAATCCAGCCATTTTTCGCTACAGATTACTTGAAAATATAATGATTTCAAATGGGGAAAATAATTTCATAAAATACCATTGTTTACTGCAAATCTCCGTAGACAGTTTCTAAATATAGCCATTGGGAAAAATCTGTAGTCTTATCTTTGATCTATACTGTCCGCTGTGCCGAGACATGCTGGACAAAAAGAACGATGATATTGCAGTTATCTCTTTACTGAAAATAACTGGTTTGGCTATTTGGCCCCCTCAGGGTCAGACTTGCTTATGGCGCTCTAAGGGTTAACTTTTGCCCAAGGAAACCTATTTAGCTCAGTGATGAATGTGTAGGATTTCAAATCTGGTGGTCCTAGGTTCAATCCTCACTTGCTGTAATTGGTCCTGCCTGGCTCAGTGGTAAAGTGTAGGACTCACAACCTGGAGGCTGTGGGTTTCAGCCATTCGGCATACCTCGGGTGATCCAGTGATCAAATCCCTCGGCTGTATCACGTAGTTTGACATGCACCTACACGGTACATTTCGCACATCTCCGGAAGCACACCACTTTACCGTTATTAAAATTGCAAGGCTCCTCTTAAAAAAGAAAACATGGGTAAATTTTCAATCATTATCTTTCTAAGAAAATTTCAGTCGGCAAACAGTTGGTACATTCAAATTTTAGCGTAGTTTATCAATTCCGTTGGGACCTTTCATCGACAGATTGATAGAAGTGAATAACTTCATCGTGGTTGTTCATGTCGTTGCTAAGCGATCTACAGGGGCGCCGCCATGTTTAAGATCATGTGATTGGTAGTTCAAAATGGAAGCCTCCTTTATACGGACGAGTTTAGACGTAGGTACGGAATCGGCCGAGTTGTGACGAGTGGGGTTTCAGCCTCACTGGGTTTTTAGCTCACCTGAGCACAAAGTGCTCAAGGTGAGCTTTTGTGATCGTTCTGTGTCCAGCATGTGGTCATCAACATTTACCTTGTGTGCATTCTAGAGGCCACATTTTCAGCCATATCCCCATGAAACTTGGTCAGAATGTTTGTCTTGATAGAATCTTAGACAAGTTTGAAATTGGGTCATGTGGGGTCAAAAAGTAGGTCACAGGGCCAGATCTTAGAAAAACCTTGTGTGCACTCTAGAGGTTACATTTTCTGCCTGATACTCATGACAATTGGTCAGAATGTTTGTCTAGATAAAATCTCGCACAAGTTTGAAACTGGGTCACGTGAAGTCAAAAAGTAGGTTACAGGGCCAAATCTTAGAAAAAGTCTGTGTGCACTCTAGAGGCCACATTTTGAGCCTGATACTCATGAAACTTGGTCAGAATGTTTATTTTGATAAAATCTTGGACAAATGTGTAATTGGAGGTCAAGTCGGGTCAAAATGTAGGTCATGGGGCCAAATCTTAGAAAAACCTTGTGTGCACTCTACCAGCCACATTTTCAGCTTTGTACTCATGAAACTTGGTCAGAATGTTTGTCTTGATGAAATCTCGGAAGAGAGTGATATCAAGTCATGTCAGATTAAAAAGTAGGTCACAGGGCCAAATTTTAGAAAAACCTTGTGTGACTCTAGAGACCATGTTTTGAGCCAGATTCAAAATTCAGCAGTAGGCTAAATTGGTCAAAAAGTAGATCACTTACACTAATGCATTTTACATCATCATGACCAGGATCTTTTCAGCCTTATCAATTCTTCATGACCTTACTCAGGTGAGCGCTTTAGGGCCAGTGGCCCTCATGTTTGTGGGAGTGTTTTTGGGCAAGACACTTCAGATCCCCAGCCTGGTACTGGTGAGACCCAGAGCATACATGAATATGTGAGCAGTTGCTGTGATATGATGTTGAAATAACATTGAAAGCGGCATAAAACACCATTCACTTAATCACTTAATGTGCTGAGTTTTACATGGAAGTGTCCCTTGGCAAGGCACTTCAGAGCACTTAGCCTATCACTATGGAAATTCGGGACATATTTCAATAAATGTCACCATGAAATGACCAAAATAACATTGAATGTGGTGTAATACACCAATCAATCAATCAGTAGATTGCCAAATGTACCATGGTAGCAATACTGTAAGTGTTAAGCGTGACTCAAGGCACTTTAGTGGTCAGTGTAGATCAAGGTCAGACTGCAAAGAATATGCAGTCTGATCCTTGATCTACACTGTCCAATAGGGAGATATTTCTCCCTAAAAAAATACCTTTGAAATTGTAATATTTTGGTTTTTAACTATTGCCTGGAAAGTTTCAGCCAACTTCTTTAGCAGGTTAAGAGTTAAAGGTTATTATAAGTATGCCAAGTTCTCAATTAAAGTCATTGCTCTGGTAATAATGAGGCATGATTTGTATTGGCTGGCATTTCCATTTTGAAGACACCAACCAAGGACTCTTATCAAACTTTTAATGAAGGCTAATATGGAAAGACATGCTTGGTCATAGTTATTTAGTAGAGTAGGCTTGTAGAACTAACTTGCAATCACTGTTGTTTTTCAATATTTTCATTGGTTAAAAATGGACTTTCCTTTGAATGGAATGATCTGACCAACCCACAAAGCGAACTGTTTAAACAGTGTGAACGGAGGAGGGACGGTGTCTTTTGGTCTCTTGTGGTTTCTCTGGGTGCCCTTAGATTCTTGTTCTTGCATGTTTTTGGCTGTTTTGGGAGAACTTTAGAAGTAGAAAAAACATGAAAACTTGTTGAATTTTTGAAACATAGAACTGAATATTAAACTGAAATTATTATTACAGATGGTTTTTATAACTTAATGTTGAAGCAGACCAAGGTGGAGAATATTGTAACACTACCGGTATATAGCTTCTCTGATTATACCGAGACGCTATATTGTTCAGGCAAGACTACAATCCAAAGAATCCAAAGAAATGTGTGATAAGATTTCTATTGGAAATGCATAAAAACCTGACTGTGGCAAACAACTTACTGTTGTATTACTGAACTTTACTTGTAACTGTACAACAAAACCTTGGGTTGTCGTGCAACTGAACAACAATACCTGGAGTTGTTGTAAACATGTAATAAGGCAGATTGTTTGGCACTGCAATGACTGCATGTTATATAGTTGCTAATTACGCACTTTCTTGGGGCTATAAAAGGTGGACAAAATTACCAAACAGTAGACAGGGACATTGGACTGACTTTGGAACAAGGCAGACTTTGGCACACACACTAAAATGTACAACAGCAAACAGACGTCGCTGCCACCATCCTAAATAAATGCATGTTTGTGAATTGCGCACCAAAGCTTGAGTTGTTGTGTTACAATAGCAGTATTCCACTGGTCGACTTTCACGAAGCATGAAAATGAAAATTAAGCTCCGCCTACCTGCAAGGTGCCTTTCCTGCTGTACAAATGTCATGAAGATTTGAGAGCAGAAGGTTTGTACTTCACGAAAGTTCATGAAAACAGGAAATTTACCAGTCTAATACAAAAAGTGCAACACGCAAAACCATAATTACTGGTTGAATACAGCTAAGAATGCTGCAAAAGAAAAACTTGCACAAAAATCAATTTTTCTATTTGCCACTTTTTTTTTGACAGTTTTTCATGTATCTGTTAAATCTTTATTCATGTGGTTTATCCTTGTTTTATAAGGATGGTGTCATTACCCTGTACTTAACTTTTGTTTTAAGAGGAAAGGCACTCAGGAAAGCAGAAAAATGTGATAGGCTGGGTATTTAATTGGCACTGATGTCAACGTTTTGACTGTGACAATAAACAGAACAATTAATGATCTGGCTGGCTTGCCCCTTAACTCAATGAGCCCTAGGCCCAACTAAGCTGTTTTTGGTGACGGCATAGATCAAGATACTACCTAGAATGTAGCATGATCCTGGAACTTCACTGTCCCATTTTGTCATACATTCTGGCTAAACATCCATGCAGATCTAGGTGTTCCCCAGTTTGCAATGTCTGTTGCACTTATGAACAGGTAATGTGAACCGTGTACTAAACAGTCCTGTGGAATAAAGCTTTAGATAACATTGTGGGAAAAGGAGAAAATGCTGGTATCCAGCATTTTCTCTTTTTCCAACTATGTTTTCCACCTTTTCAAAGACATATCCTGCCTTTATAGCCATATTTAAATTGTCATCTGAATAATATTTGAATGCTTTCAGTGAGATTAAAATTTTGTCGCTGGTAAAGAGTGAACACTCTTAATGAAGGTGTTGAGTTAAGGATTTATTGCTTTTTTGTCTGCTTTTGTTGGAGTAATTTTGGGTCATTTATTTGTGGTGTGAACTGAAATCAGGGCAGGGGTGTTGGAACTTGGTTGGCATTTTATGGCAGGATTATCTAGATATAATGAATTGGCATTGGATTTTCTGGTGAATCGGAGGTGTGGTAGATGTTTTTACATTTATACTTCGAAAACTTTTTTAAATTTTTTTTTTTATTTATTCACTTTGTGCAATTTTTTTTTGTCAAAAACTGATATAATCTTTTTACCACAAAATATACTTTTCTCTAGAAACTTAAACAAGCCTGACTGTTGCATTAATAAAGAGGTGCAGATTTGGTGTTCAAATAATGGGTTGGTAACTTTTCATTCATTAAATCTGAGATCAAATTTGTCAATGAACTCATTTGAAAATGATCCCACATAATAGACTTGTATTATTGACTACAAGATATTTTCAACAAGGTAAAGTTGCAAAATTCTGGTGTGATATCTTAAAAATATCTGTGAGGGACTACACAGCCCACAAGGAGATACTGCCAAAGAATAAATTGTCTATTATCTTGTAACATTATAGCTTCTCTGATTATACAGAGATGCTATATTGCCTAGTCTCAATAATGAGATGTTTACAGTGCTTCTTTTCTTACTTGGACATTTACTGTGCACGGCAACACCACTGGAGGCAACTAATCAAAAACTAACATAGCCTTTGGGGACAGTGATCTGTACTACTATATTGCTCAGGCAAGACTACAATCTAAAAGAATTGTGTAACAAGATTTTTATTGTAAACACATACCCAACTGCAGCTAACAACTTACCATTATATTACTGATCTTTACTTGTAACTGTACAACAAAACCTTGGATTGTTGTGCAACTGTACCACAATACCAGGGGTTGTTGTAAACATTTCATATTAAAGGTAAATTGTTTGGCACAGCGTGTTATGTGGTTGCTAACTATGCTCTTTCTTGAGGATATAAAAGCTGGACAAAATTACTATACAGTAGAGAGAGACTTTGAATTGACTTTGGAACAAGACAGACCATGGCACACGCAGCAATACATAAAACAGCAAGCAGACCATGGCACATCCATCTTTGCTGTAATAAACACATGTTTGTGAATTCTACACCATGGCCTGAGTTGTTGTGTTGCATTTTTTTACTGGTAGTATGTTTATGTGGGAAAGCAGCCAGTGGCTTGGAAAGAATATTGTGCGGAGTACTGGTAAAAGGAATCCAGGAAAGCATGGATAGGTGCACTGGCTGCCGCGATATAACTGAAATAATGCTGAAAACGGCGTTAAACACCATACAATCAATCAATCATTGCCAGCAATCACCTTATAAATTTAGTTACAAAGCATGTTTTAATCCTTCATCGCACAATCCAGGGTTTTCACAACCCTGACAGGAAAGACTTTGGAAAACATTGTGGGGGAAAAGGAGAAAATGCTGATTGCCAGCATTTTCACCTTTTCCGACAATGTTTTCTTACCTTTCAGAGACAAAATTCCATTACTTGAGCCACATTTAACTTGCTAATGCTTTCAATTTGGACAAGTCTAAAATTTTGTTGTTTGGTAAAGGGTTAATCACCTGGTTCCACAGCAACTAGCCTGTCATTGCTATCACCCAGATCTGTGGAGTGACATAAGCATGCCTCCTGCCTTGCACTGCTTCTGGTCCAGTTTCCACTTTGCAATACAAGATGTAACATAGTTCTATATTTGAAGTTTAGTGGGAGTATAAAAATCTGAATAGCCCCCTTTAAATGGTCAGTACAATATGTATCTCAAACAGTTTCAGAAATCTTTTTCAAATTTCCTATTCCTGAACTGTGTTCTAAATGTTCTTAATTTTTAAGTCTTAATCCTTTACTGAAGAATCATGACTTTTAAGACCCCTAGATAGACTGCTTTGAAAAAAAAAGTAAGCCAAGAAAAGGCTGGTAACCACCAATCTGTCCTTTTCCCACAATGTTTTCTATCCTTTTATCGACAGTTATTCATCATTTGAGCCACATTGTTTGGTAAAAGCAGGGTTTTTCCTTGACTCCCGATTTCTTTGAATTCGGACCCCCCAAATTTTCTAAATGACCATCCCAAACTATTCAAGTCTGCCTTCTTTTATTCATATGAAGGGGGTCAAATGACCCGTGCACCAGAAACTGCAAGGAAAACCCTGTAAAAGGTTCAGGGTTAACCCTTTACCAGACAACAAAATTTAAGCCTTGTCCAAATTGAAAGCATTTGCAGACAACAACTTCAGTGTGGCTCAAATGGTGCAATTCTTCTTTGATAGGGTAGAAAACATTGTGGGAAAAGGAGAAAATGCTGGTTACCAGCATTTTCTCCTTTTACCACAATGTTTTCAAAAGGTTTCTTCCCCAGGGGCGTCAAAAGGCGGCATTGTGCGGTAAAGGATTAAAGCTGGGGAGTACATTTCTAATACACTCCATTCAGAAGGAGATTATGTGTGTAGGCGATGTTTGTATGGGCCACAAAAAATGGGATAGCTGATATGAAACATATTTATAATGCTATACCTTCCCACAACATGAGTTTTAACCCTTTACCGCACAATCCCACCTTTTAATGACTCTGAGAAAGAAAGCTTTTGAAAACATAGTGGGAAAAAGAGAAAATGCTGCTAACCAGCATTTTCTCCATTTCCAACAATGTTTTGTACCCTTCCCAAAGCAAATTTCAATTTTTGAGTTACATTTATTTTGTCGTCTGCAAATACTTTCACTTTGGACAAGTCTAAATTTGTTTTTTGTTTGTTAAAGAGTTAAGGAAAAAATTTGATTATCTTCACCTCTCTGAACTTCTGTTTATAGTACAACCTGTTTACATAATGTAAAATTTGCTCATAAGCTACTTGAATGCATGTACATAGGGATAGATCTAGTAACATTTTGTGGGGATTTATCACAGGATCAAAACAGGTTTCCTCTTGAAAAGACAAACCTATTAACACTTATCCTGCAGAATTTATGTATATTATCACAAAAATAACTTTCATTAAAATTAATCAATATTGAAATTGGATTGGGTTCATTTGACCTACTGATATAGAAGCTGAGAGTGTTGAGCAAGATCAGACTGCATATATGTGCAGGCTGATCTTGCTTTACACTCTCCACTACATACATCCATGGTCTCAAACGGCAGAAGACTTAAGTAGTTTGGACATGTATGAATTACTACAATTATTATTGACCTATGCTGTCTGTTTAAAAGGTATTTCACAGACATCGTTCAAAGATTTCTTTCATCTTGCTAAAATGTTTGCTTGGCTTGCTATGTTGCAATATCGTTTTGGAGAGTGCCTTTGGGCAAATCACTCGGTTCAGATTCCCAGTCTTGTACCAGTGAAAGCAAGTAACCACATAAAGAAGTAAGATATTGCCCCAGTGTAACTGAAAATTGTTGAAAGCAGCCCAAACCATCATACAAACAACTATAATTAATATCACCTGCTTATTCATTCACTAAATGGGTTTTTCTTTCCAATGGAAATAGTCGTTTCGAGTTTACATCGTATCTTTACCCTTACAGGTGCCTTTTACACCAAAATTTAGTTGCCTTGCGACCACTGGGGATCAAGATCAGGCTGCACCAATCGTGCAGTCTGATCTTTGATCTGCAATTGCTTTTCTGAGACAATGGCAGGAGCATCGTTAAACTGCAATTACATATCTGGGTTTTATTTCCGAAGTAACCCTGTCTGTTTGGGTTTACTTTGTGCTGTTAGGGTTAACGCAGATAAGTTGCTTCCCAGTGCGTGATAACCAGAGCGTATCAGCTACGGATTGCCCATCACGATATTTTAGCGTGTAGTTAGCGTGAAGTGAATCAGTTTGTGCTTTCCGAAAGATCTGTGAGGACTATGTGTCCCGTGGGAAAAGGGCCTTGTGCTAAATTAAATCGTTAACACAGCCATGAAGACTTGAGAGATTTGTTAGGCAGTAACATTGTTGGAATAACTGTTAATCGTTGTTTACAATCACCGAAACGGATTACCCTTCTCTTCGTCATGTAGGTGATTTTTTTATTAGATCTGCATTAAGTCGTCCTTTTTTTAAAATAATTTTTCATGGTGCGAATCTTGAGCAGTTCTTTTATTTTAATACTCAAAATCTATAATGGTGCACAAGTCTGATTTAATCTCAACTTCAACATTTGTCAGCCGATCTTTATCGTAATTCACTAATTGAGACATTTAATATCGGTCTCTGATGGTCTGAAATAAACACCACATAACTTATACACTTAATGGCCAGTTTACACGACTTGCCTTTTCAAATCTGTTGCTACACATGTGCAAGATCACGTCGTGTAAACCCTCTTTTAATGGGAGACTTGCTAGCAAAATTGTAGAGCAGAGCAAATAGGAAATGTTAGGGCTATTTTCCCTGTTTTTTTTTTTCAGAAAGAACGGACCAATCAGTGCTCAGTATGCAAAATTCCAGCCCTATACTTTCATATTAATTATACCTTTATTACCATCCAAATGATTACTTTTGTTTTCTATACGCTAAACAGACCCCTATCTTGTGGAAAGTCACAATTACACAACTGACAGGTGGTGAATTCTCCCACTGAAAGGGTAAAATAGATAATAGGAAGCACATCCTCTGAACATACCGTGTAAACGTAAAATACAGATATGCTTGAAATTAGACCTACGTTATCATTCTGTTAAAACATTCCGTGTTTAAACTAGCCTTAACAAGACAAAATGTTAGACGGCCCCAAAATGACAGCATTTGTAGACGACAAATTTAATGTGACTAGATCTAAAACGATGCAGATTTTCTTTGAGAGGGTAGAAATGTTGTGGAAAAAGAGAAAATGCTGGTAGTCTCAATATTGAGCCGTTTGCGGTGCTTCTTTTCTTATTTGGTCATTTACTGCGCACCGCACCGGAGGCGACCAATCAAAAACTAAAATCGCCTTCGGGGAGTTATCTGCACTGAAAATGCTGGTATCCAGGATTTATCTATTTCTAACAGTGTTTGCAAAAGCCGTCTTCCTCGGGCCCGTTGAAACTGTTTGGTAAAGGGTTAATGTGTATGGAGATGTTTGAACTCTTTACCAAAGGACAAAATTTTAGACTTGTCAAAATTCAAAGCATTCTGCGCTGGCTGACATGAGTCGAATTTTTTTGTTTTTGATTAATTTTCCGCATTTCAAAGAAACAGTCTGAACATGATTCGGTCGGTTGTCATACAAGAAGTTTGTTACGGATCCATAATTAGGTGATGACTTGCTTGGTATCATGCATCACAGAGATGTATTAATCTCCATTTTGCCAGAGCTTAGCTCAAGTAATAAATTCATCTAGAGATGAGGACTGTCCTGAAGTTTGGAAAAAAAAAAATGGACCAGGCTGTATTTGTCAGTTTACATTCAATCCATTTTGTGTAATTTCAAAGCCATGCAACTATTATCCAGTAACTCTAGCCTTTTTGTACCAGTCGCATAAACATTCTTGAAATCTACTTGACAGCCGTTTCCTACAGAAGAAACTGTAAATTTACAGCGATTAGAGGAAGATCTGTCTTTCAATTGCAAAGCAAAAATCTAATAATCCACAGGCGAAAATAAGGAAATTCATGAATATGTGACCTGTCGCCGATTTCTAAATAAATAAAATAAACTATTTTTAACTTTGAATTTAAAGTTTAAACCATAAAATTACGACGATCAGAGAAAGCAAAAATCTGACAGTCCACTGGCGAAACTATGGACATTGATGAATAGGTAAACTGTCGCTGTATCAAATGAGGGACTGTTATATAATTTAAGCACCGTTCATAGTAATAAAACAAGAAAAGTTCTTTCAAACCATATCGTGAACATTATCCTCGGGCATTGGACTGGCAATTTCAGTGTTGCAAGTCCTGTGCATAACTTATTTCTTCCAGGGCACTAAAAAATGTTGCAACCCTTTGAATTACGAAGTAATTAATCAACGTCGAGTTTGACATATGTTATTTTCCACAATACGTGCCAAGATGTCAATTATTCATTCTGAAATGACGAAGTAAACACGTCTATCCTCTACAATCTCCTGCTTAGATCTAGAGATATCGTGTTGCTACTTGTATCAGCAATATAACGACCCTTTTCCTGAAGCCTCGACAAATAGTCGGTCTGAAAACGTGATAAAACATACCGAATACCGCTAGTGTGTCGGAAAAATACTGCTTAATCATGGAATGCTAAGTTGTATGTAACGCCTGGCTGACTGCCCACTCCCCTCTCGGGGAAAAAAATACACTCATCTTTATCGAGCGTGGTAAAGGTATAGTGGAAAATTACTCGATAACTTGTCATGGCCTTTGGAACGCGGCCAAGACTAATACGTCATACTAGAGACGCTATAAATTGGAAGGAAAATTTCTGGTTTACCATTGGGCGTGTTGAAACCGACTTGTTCATACCAAATCGCTATCGATGCATATAGCTCAGTGGAAAATAACTGGCGCTTCTTGTTAATGTTATCGGAGAATTATCTGAATTTGTTAAAGTAGAAGGATAGATCTACCGAGGAAATGTGTACAGAAACTTTAAATTGCACCGTGTTTTAAACCATTAAGGAGGGAATGTCACAGAGGTGTTTGACGATTCATTTACTATTCAGTTGGAGTATGATTTTTCCCACTCTCTAGGTTTATAAGCTCGTTGAGTTCAAAACGCTCAATAAGTATCGCGTTTACAAAATTTTGACTGCTTTCAAAAATTTTCTGAATTGTTACTCAGTTTATTAAGATTGATTGATTGAGTGAATGGTGTTTAACACCGTTTTCAATATCTTTTCAGTAATATCGCCCCTGCCAGTGCACCTACTTGGTTTGAATTTCCTATGTATTTAGACCTATAGATTGGCAAAATGCTAGTCCGAATTGGAAAATGCGAGCTGGATTTTCAAGCAATCGGAAAAAAATGCGCGTGCAAATTATGGAAGGTCAGTTAAGCAAATGAAATAATTCGTACACTTCAATACAAACAAGGTAATTCTTTTCTTTCTATACAGGGGTAATGTCACTCAAAAAAAGTCTTCGACAGCTATTTAGAAATTTCCCGGGAATTTAGAGGAAATGTAAACTAGTTCTGTAAAGGGTCTGAGAAACCGAGAACCATGTAATTGCCTAGCAACTGCCGATGAAACAAACATTTATCATCATGTCAGAAAAGATAACCGACTTTTTCTTTTACAAAACTTGTGTCCGCGTGATATAAAAGGAAGGCCAGATAAGCATCGTTGCCTATATATGACCCCTCGGAGATCTCTGATATGTAATATGTATCAAGTGTGAAGGACACGCCTCTCTGTAATCACAGCTACGCAAACAGGCGTCTCATAAAATGTGAAAATAATGTTAATCCGATTATCTAGTGTAAAAGTGACGTATTATGAAGACACTCGCAACACTTAACGATTAATCGATGTAAAATCTTGCGAAAATAACCCTCCAAAAATTAATCATACCTGAAAAATGAAAAAGAAAAAAAACGCGAACACCCATGACACAACAAAATGTCATTGTGACATTGTCCGATCAGAGGCACTTTAGACTGTCTTTTCAGCTATGATAGGGACCTGCGTGGCTCAGTGGTAAAGTGTATGACTCGTGACTGGAGGACCCGGGTTCGAGCCTCGCTCGATCCACGGGGTTTTTCGTGGGAGTGTCCTCGGGTAAGATACTTCAGAGCCCTAGCCTAGTACTGGTGAAGCTTAGGAAATATATGAATATGTGAGCTGCCGCCGTGATATGACTGATATAATGTTGAAAGTGGCGTTAATCTCCATTCAATCAATCAGTCAAACCCTGTTCTCAAATCTTGTGCGCTACCGAGGCTCCGTTCATTGAGATTGTATCATGCAATTATGAAACGTAATTTTGTTCCTTCTGCCCTTGAAACATTACATTTATTGTAATCATAGATCTATTTACTCTTCCTAGGTTGAGCAAAGTCAAATTTAACGGCGTTGTGTCGATGTGTAACCAGCAAGAGATGGACATAAACCTTTCACGGGAAAACGTGTCTGGATGGCCAAAACTGAAGAGGCAACACAGCCCATCTTGTGACACGCGAACTATTAAGAAACGGAATGTTACAGAACATGTCCCACCGGATGTAATAAACGATAAAGAAAACATCAGAAAGGTGCAAAGTAGTGTTCAAAACGGCAAGAAATCTTACAATTTAAATAAACGCTTGAATAAAGAGAAAAGTGGTGCAGAAGAACAACAGAAGGAGAGACACTCAATATACTTCACGGGCCAGGACATTGAAAACGATCTGGACATGGATGATATTTTCCAGATTAATTTGAACTTGGACAAGGTTCCTTTAAAATACTGTGATGATCGCATGTATGTTAATCTTGTTACAAAGAATGATATGCGTTCACATGACTCGCTAGTAGAGGACAAATCTCGCCAGGCAGATGACGATTTCAAGCAGAAAGTTAAAAAACCATTGGACGAGTTGCTTGATTTATTTAACATAGCAACAAGTGAAGGTACCTTATTGCTAGCCTTTTCTTTATAAAAATTTGCTCGCAGATTTCCGTTATTTCGCTAGCTAATAGCTCTAGCTTCAACTTAAACACTCCCAGTATTTGTTTTACAAGAAATAGCATCGTCTGGTTTGGTAATGTACCCATTGTGTTTAATTGTAATGGTGTCTATTCTGCACGCGATTTTTTCCTGCACGGATCCATACAAGGGGAGATTTTTTTTTAAAAATGGTAAAATTTACTCCTATTTCGAATTTATGAATATGTTGGCAGCGTTTGATGTAGTTCTGTGCAAAATAAACAAAATTTCTTTTTTAGGAAGTGTTTACTCTATCAAAATTTGGTTCGGATAACATGAAGTATGATTCTTGTCTTTACAGAACAGTTGCCTAAGTTCATAAGTTACTGTATTTGAAGGAATCGTGAAACAGTCATAGAAAACTAATCTCGCACTAGGTTAGCCGCTGACATATTGCTCTAGAAATAATTCGGACATTTACATATATTTTAATTTTTCTGATCTCAAATGCCAAATGTAGCTGGTTCAATTACCATCATTCTGAACACCAAGATATTTTGGCGCCGGTAGAAAGCCGATTTAAAACCTCTACGAATTACATTATTTTCCCTGTGGTTAATCTACAGTCTGTTCATCCACATGTTCTCAGACAGAAATACACCTGTTTTTCTTTTTCAGAGGGTCTGCAGTATCTGTTAGTGGGAATGAAATTGCAGTTAATGGGAATGCAAATGTCAAATTCAGGTAAGAAAGGTAGCAAACGAGATACAAAATACCACTCCTCTTTGTTTCTGAACCCTTTACCAAGCGCTCCTTTGTATTAACGACCCTGTGCCAGAAGGCTTTTTCAAAACATTGTTTGAAAAGGAGAAAATGCTGGTTACTAGCATTTTCTTATTTTCCCACAATGTTTTCTAACCCATCAAAGGCGTAAATCATCATTTAATCTACATTCGATTTGTAATCTGCAAATGCTTAAAATTTGGTTAAGTCCAAAATGTTGTGATTTGGTAAAGAGTTAAGTACCACTTCATGTACTTTAAATCTCGCTGTATCGTTGTATATATATATGTGTGTGTGTGTGTGTGTGTGTGTGTCTCGAAAAGTTCGAATTGCTGTATTCTAATTAGCTTCCTAATTTTCTCACATATTAAGTAAACATGTTTTTGACATCGCAACTAACTGCCATGGAAATCATTAGATCTGCGTGTGTAAGTTTCAAAGCTGTATCGAGTTAAGGACTCAGAAAATGTGAAGCCTTTTAAATGAGTTGCTAAATAAGGTATTAGATTGTCCGTCTTTGTTAGTAGATTTCTCTCTTTCTGTTTGATGATCGCCAAGTTTTTGTTTTTTTAATAAATGTAAATGAGTTTTTCTGTATGTATTTCATGGACATGCATTACTTTTCAGCACTCAGTAGAAGTCCTACCTGAACGCTTGATGTATGTGCGCGACTGGAAGAAATAGTGCTAATTTTGAACAGATGTGACAAGTATAGACCGGAATACAGTTACTTTAAAAACGCATTGACTGTAATCGCAGCAGAGGAGTGAAAATCATATTTTGTTAACATTTATGACTGTTTCCTTTTATGCCTTACAAAATATTCCATACAGCTATGGATAGTGATTTATTTGTTGATTAGAATTACATATATTGGATAAGAACTATTTGTTTGAGATTAATTTCACGTATCAGCTTGTTAGTATTACTTGTTTGTGCTGAAAAACTGAAAAACTCTAGATACATCGGTATAAGTTTTCTCTTGTAATAGTTTTCTACAAATCTTTTTTTTTTTTCATTTTACTTAGTTTACTGCAACTCATCGAATACCCATTTGTGTTCAGTATACATGCCTAATTGGATCAACATAAGTCATATTCCAATTTTCACACATGTATCACTTGCATGTTTTATTCTGATACCCATCCGAAGTAATTATGTATTTTTAAAACTGAATGGACTTTGCCATATTTGTATTTTAGTTAAATAAACCAAAGAAGTTACCTGATTATTTTGCCTTTGTTATTTGTTACGTGCAAAATATTCTTTAAGTCTTTAGCACAGCTGTGAGATTCCAGTCAAAGAACTTTGTATCAGAATGAGGTCAAGATTGTGGCACCAGACCTACAGGAAACCCTGTATCCTTATACCAATTTTTCAAAAAGCAAGAGGAACCAGAATCTCCAAGACGGCTAATCTGTTGTTTTTAAGCTCCACTGGCCAAAGACCAGCATGGGTAAGCCAATGCACTGTGTCCTTCCATATGTGAAATCTCTGAGACTACCCATATAACATTGACCAAACTTCACAGAAACGATCCTGCCATTGTCCTCTTCAGAATTTCTTGGAAGAATTTGATTCCTAAAAAAAAACGCTCTCGTTGCCATGACAACAAAACTGAAAAATACTGAAATCTTGTTCCTAACTATTATTCGTAAGGCTACCAAATTTTGCATGTAGCGGGGAAAATACCATTGACCAGAATTGCTATCAGACCCCGGGGGTTACAAGTTTGACTTGGGCTAAAAAAAGGTGAAAACTTCAAAAATCCTCTTGTTCCTAGGGCGGCAAAGTTTTGCATGTACATGTAGCTTTATCGAGTAGGCTTCTACCAAGACAGTTCAAATTATAACCCTGAGACCAAATTTGCCACCGATCCGACAAATATACATTGGCTTATATAGTGAAAACTTCTAAAAAATCGTCTCGTTCCAAACCATAAGACCTACGGCTACCAAAGTTTTGCTTGTATATTTATCTAAATGATCGCTATTAGGATTGTGCAATTTACCGTCAAAATTGGCACAGCCTCACTAGCCGTGTAAGTTTTTCAGTGGCTTATAGTAAAAACTTAAAAGTTCGTCTTGTTTCTGATCATGAGCTACAGCTGTAATATTTTGTCAGTGTCATCTTGGAGGCTTCTATAAAAAATTGATAAAATTGAAGCCCTGGTGTCAAAATTGGCCCCAGCCCAAGAATCATAATTTCAACATGTGCTTATAGGAAATTCTAAAAGTCCTCTTACTCTTAACCATAAATTCTAGGGCTACCAAATTTTGCACATAGCTTCATCTTGTGGGTCACGTTTGAATTTCTTCAAAATTTAGCCATGGGATCAAAATTAGCCAGCCGGGCCTGGTAGCGCAGTAGTTAGCGTATCCGACTTGTGATCTGGTGGTTGCGAGTTAGATACCTTGTTGAGACAAACTAACTTTCCGGCCGGCGATTTTTCGCTTCTTGCCTCCAATGCATATGAGCACAGTCAGTGGCTTGGAAAGAAAGTTGTATCGGTACTGCTGTGAGAAAGCCAGGAAACACATGCGTAGGTGCACTGACCGCAGTGATACGACCTTTGCTGTTATAACTCCAATACAAAAAAAAAACATCGAAACTATCCTAACCTAAGGGATCTAAAGTTTTACAGAGACTTTATATTGAGGAAACTGAAAATCGTCTTGTTTATTACAATACCGCCGAGGTCTTAGTACAAGTATTTTGTATGTGGCTTCATCTTGTTGACCACAACCAGGATTCAAGTAATTATAGCTCTGTGGTCAAAAGATGGCCTTGCCCTCGGGTCACGACTTTCACATGGGCTTCATTGAAAAAACTTTAAAAGTCTTCTTGTTTGAAACCATTTGGCCTAGAATTGTAATGTTTGTTTTTGTATGGTTTGTATTTATTAGCCAGTGAAGCAATACAGGGCTATCATGCCCCCCTTGTTTTGAACATATTATTTAATGCTGGTAGGGTGTTTTCATGAAGCATGACAGTTTAATCATAGTGGCGGAGGGAGATTCCAGTTACCAGAATTGCTATCTGATTGACTAGAACTCAGGACCTGGGGTCCTGCGTGGCTCAACTACTGGTGGTAAAGTGTGGGACTCGTAACCTGGAGGCCTCCGGTTTCAGCCTTACAGGAAGCACTTTGTCTTTCATGGGAGCGTCCTTGGTCGAGAAACATTAGTGCCGTAGTCTAGTACTGGTGAATTTAGAGAACTAGGACATACATGAGAAAATAGCACTATCGCCGTGATACGACTGGGATAATGTTGAAAGCGGCGTAAAACACCAGTCGATTAATGAATGAAATCACGACCTAAAATTTGATTTTCCACCACTTTGAAACCTGAATCAACCGCACATTGTGATGAGAGGATTGTTTTAACTCACCTGAGCACGATGTGGTTAAGTTGAGCTATTTTTAGCTCACCCGAGCACGGAGTGCTCAAGGTGAGCTTTTGTGATTGTGCTGTGTCGTGCGTCGTCCGTCGTCAATTTTTACCATGAGTACGCTCTAGAGGTCACATTTTCAGTCCGATACTCATGTAAGTGGGCCAGAATGTTTTGTCTTGATGATATCTCGGACGGAATCAAAAGTGGGTCATGTCGGGTCGGAAAATAGGTCACTAAGTCAAATCTTGGGAAAACCTTGTGTACACTCTAGAGGCC
Organism: Tridacna gigas; assembly: GCA_945859785.2. Taxonomy (NCBI): domain Eukaryota; kingdom Metazoa; phylum Mollusca; class Bivalvia; order Cardiida; family Cardiidae; genus Tridacna; species Tridacna gigas. The sequence goes on from OX244030.2 coordinate 30,564,089, forward strand.
ACATTTTCAGTCCGATACTCACGAAACTTGGTCAGAATGTTTGTCTTGATAATATCTCGGACGAGGACGAAAATGGGTCACGTAGGGTAAAAAACTAGGTCAGTAGGTCAGATCTTTGAAAAACTTTGTGTACGCCATATAGGTCATATTTTCAGTCCAATACTCTTGAATGCTGCTCAGTATATTCTTGGAATTATCTCGGACGAGTTCGAAACTGGGTCATGTCGGGTCAAAAACTAGGTCACTAGGTTAGATCTTAGAAAAACATTGTGAACACTCTAAAGGCCAATTTTGTTGAGCCTGCTTGCAGTGAGCGAGACATAGTTGCCGCGATGTCGATTCGGTGTATGTGCGTCCGCCTATCAGTGCATGTATGCGTGCGTGAGTCCATCCAAAATTTGTCCGTACCATAACATCTACATTTGTGGATGGATTTTAAAATAATATGGCACAGATGTTCTCCTTTATGCGTAAATATGCCATTTGAAACATTTGTTTAGATAGATCCAAGGTCAAGGTAACCCTTAAAGGTCAACGGGTAAAAATCTCACACATAGAGCTTGCACTACCTACAACTTCTACATTTATCAATGGATTTATAAACAACTTTAGACACGTATTCTCCTTTACCAGTAAAAGAGTCTTTTTTTTTTTTTTCAGATAGATCCAAGGTCAATGTCACACTTGAAGGTCAAATGATAAAGTTGTCATCAATGGAGCATGTCTGAGCCATAAATTCTACATTTTATATGGGTTTCAAAATTATTTGGCACAGTTATTTTCCTTCATGAGTAGTTGTGCCATATAAAATATTTGATCATAAAGGTCCAAGGTCAAGGTCACACTTTAAGGTCAAATGATAAAGTTACCATAAATCAATCTTGTCCTAGCCATAACCTCTACACATATGGATTGATTTCAAAATAAAGTTGCACAATTATTCTCCTTGATAAGTAGATGTACCATTTCTAAATTTGTTCAGGTAGGTCCAAGGTCAAGTTCACATTTCATGGTCAAATGATAAAATTTTTGACAGCTTTTCTACATAATGAGTAGTCATTGCCTCTGAATTATTCACTTCAGTAGTTTCAAGGTCAAGGTCATATTTTAGAGTTATAAATTAGGCTTCTTCTTGTTCATATTTAGGAAGTACTCCTATCCTCATGCAAATTTGAAAACAAAGGGGTCTGAAATAAGATAGATGTACATCGAGTCAGTGGTTACTTTTTTTTTTCCATGTGCAGCTTATTAGGTTCTTTACTAACTCCCACATGGCGGGCTCGACATATGTTGCCCCTGGGTAACCTTCTATTTAGTCCGACACTCATGAAACTGTCAGAATGTTTGTCTGGATAATATCTTTTACAAGTTCGAAAATGGGTCATGTCGGGTTGAAAACTAAGTCAACTAGGTCAAATCTTTGGAAAAGCCTTGTGTACTTTCTAGAGACCAAATTTTCAGTCCAATACTCATGAAAGTGTGTTAGAATTCTTGTCATGTTATCTCAGATTGGAAATGGGTCATGTTTGGCCAAAAAGGCTCAGGCGAGCGACTTCAGGACCATCATGACCTCTGTTTTGTATCACTTTTAACAAATTTGCTTTATACGACTTTTTCTGTAACATTGCTAGTTGAATTTGAAATAATGTCACAGAAATGTGTTCCTGTAAATTCAGTTAGTGAGCTATCTCCATGATGCGTAACTGAAATATTGTTCGGAACGACGTAAGACATACAGGATCTATGCTGAATGGGGCTATAGATTAGATCTTAATGTCTATTTCATATTTTCTCACCCCTTATAAACTGCACTGCTTTACAGACTTGACAATGTGAAGAGAAAAATCACGTTTCAATTCGGTAAGGAACATTTTACCAACAGCAGTCACCTTTAACCCTCGCTTTCTTTGTAGCTATGAGAGATTTGAACGTCAGCAACATGGAGTTTGGCTACGATATCAATAGTGATTTTGTTAAAAAAATTAGAAAAGGAAAATCCTCTCGCACAACCGATTTGGCACAGTCATTGGTCTAAAATTCAGTTATGGAACCAATAAATTATTCGTGAGAAAGAGATTTTGCGTTACTGGTCAATCTGAACGGTATAAGCATTATATGAAATACTTCTGCCAACAGGTACTTAGATCTATATGTCTTATTTGATTTAGGTCCGAGGTGATCTAGTTGTCGAAATAATTTTTGTCAAATAGTAGTAGTATAGGCAGTTTGTGATGCAACAAATTCATTTTTTTAGCTCTACTGGCATATTTTCTGGTCAGTGTCTGTCCATTAGACCTCTTCCTGCTTTCTCAATCAAGTCCACATGTTTTGGCGGTTGCTCTTGAAATTAACATCAAAAGCTTGAATCGTTTTGATTATGGAGGACATTCAATTAGAAAGAGTATTCTTGGAATCTGTGAATTGACAATTTCTGTTCACGCAAGCAAGTCCGCACATTTACCTTATTCTTTTGAAACATGGATTATTGTATCACGAAGGAGTAGAAATCTACTGAAAATGGAAATCACCGATTAAGGACAAGAATCTGCTTAAACTGCTCTTCTGTGTTGCGGAAGATGGCTACCACTCTTAACAGACATGTACCCTTGCTGATATTCCACCATAAGTGTGCAAAGCGTAGCCTACTGATCCCCGGACCAAGATGGCCATCAGAGCTAAAAATAGATTGACAAAATTGCCCCTACAGCTAAAAAAAAAAAAACTGAAAACTATCTCCCATAAGAGTCTTTCATGTACTGATCAAACCGATTTGCTTCTTTGAACATGATGGACACCAAAGCTGGTATACTATCGTTTGAACAGCTTGGACGACGAATCGGATGAACAAATTTTGAAATGATATCACTAGCGTATGTCCTTAATTAACCTCTACCAAATATTCTAAAATATCCCCCTCTTCAGAGCAAAAAGGTCACTTGATCTAACTTCAACAGTAACTAGATCGTTTCAACAATAATGTGGGAGGATTTCGGAATGATTTCATCAGACATAGATGTATAAACAGGATTACGGTCTGTTATTTGCTTAAAGAGTTTTGATTCGCCGAACAAGATAGTTATCAGAGCTTCGAAATAGGTTAAGTCAAGTGGAAGATTATACGGAGCTACACGCTTCTATAATATTCCCATACAGTCAACCGTTTGTGCAGATTTTTAAAACTCTTTTTGGACTTACAAACTTGAGCTACCATAGACATCTGAATCCAGGGGATTTACCGAATATATTCCACTCTAAACGCCCTCACCTATTAGACGCACTGAGGGTGTTTACGAATATTGCTTAGAAAATAATAGCTTCAACTTGGCATTTCTAGATCGACAGATGGAAGTGTCTTTTAGTGTTGGTGGTCAGACAAGTACCTTTTTTACCTAGATTTTCACAAAGTCCTATTGATGATTCGCATATAAGACCCGGCCTCTTCTCCAAGTTCAATTTTGTAAGGGGAAAATGCGCCTTACAGTCGAGTATTTTAGGTAGTGACATTTTGCGCGGCATCTTGGTCGCAATGTTTTAACTTTATCCTACAAACAGACTAACCAGCTGAACTTTTGCGACAACAGCGGTCTGTAAAATAGTAGAGAAACATAACAGCCAGGAGATCGCATCCTATGGTACCTTACATTTTATTTGTATGATGGGAATCACTTGAGAGATCCTTGATTTTTATCTATTCGATATTGTGTCTACGATTGCATCAAACGACATAGGCTTACTCTGCTGCCTCTTTTTGTCCCTATTCAAGACCTTGATAACGATATCCAGAAGTTTTATAAGCTGTGTAAAAACTTTCTTAGAGGACCAATCGGTTGATTTCCTAGAGAGAACAGCATATTAGTTACATTAAAACGTCTAGATTTACTACGAAGTTGACCCGAAATATCACGATAGAATTGCTGCAAGGTTAAACTAAAGCGCATATTAATTGTAACTTTCCTTATTTCGCTCCCTGAACCATACGATAGAAGGAAAATTACAATAACTCAAGCACATAACCATCAACCTTTAATGCTTTTGCAAACAGTGTAAATTAAACTTGGGCGACACACAGAACATGCACCAGTAATTCGTCCAGTCTATCCAGCGGCTGTGCAGCGCAACACAGTTGTAAAGGTCTTCTGCCGTCTTCTGCAGATAAAGATACGTATGTCGTCGCTCTACGTATTGAAACGTAACTCATCACTAAATACATTGTTTTACCAACGCTGACTGACTTTTTTTCGGGGCTTAATAAGCCTTGTTAAGAATCAAGGGTGACAACCTACGTCATAGCAGAGGTGTCGGAAACATTTTGAATAGCCGCCATTTTGTGCTCAAAGTGCAGATTAATTACTTTAAAAAGATATATGTATCTAAAATTTACTTAGAATACCTACTTCATCTGGTGACGGTAAATATATTTGTCCTATTCGTGAAATCAAAATGCCATGAAACAATGTTGTAGCTCTAAACACTTCAGCACAACTGAAGTGTATACGACATCTATTGTTAAATCGCACATGTGTCACCGACTTCGAAAATTGTGCTGAGGTAATTGCAAAATCAACGAAACTAATGAACAAAATATTAATGTATACTAACGAAGAAAGTTGTCAGGTACCATATGCACTGCTTTGTTTGGACAGATCTTCAATAACAATAATGTACAAGCTGAAAAACTTACCTTTTAAAACGAAAAGGGCGGATTTAAAATGTCTCCGATGACGTATGCTATGACGTAGGTTGTTACCCCTGAGAATGGCGTGCTTCAACTAAACAGATATTAGCGGGCGTTTATTGTTACCTGCCGCCAAAATTTATAGCCGGAATAAATTTGTCACGCAGCTGACGTTGATGGATGTAAATTTGTCATACTGACATTACACTCGGTCTACCTGAATTTTCCTGTTGGCATAGTATCCCTTAGCCCCGACACATCGAATAAAAGGCACTTTGTGAAAGGAAGGATTAGGACGCCAAGACTGCAGCAGCATACATATTAGCAAGGCCTGCGTGACTTAGCCGATGACTTCCATTAATCTCGAACGAATTGTAGTTGGATTAAATCTATCGGTCAGAGTCTATCTAATGCAGAAACCTATTTTCATATGCATGTATCTTGAAAAAAATGAGGTTCATATCGACGGCAGCTGTTGTTGATACAAAATATGAATGTGGTGACATTGTGGTCAGTTTCAGTTATATCAATTTTAGTCATGTGACAACCATCTAACCAACCTAACTCCTTCCAGAAGCGATCCAGCATGCCAAACTCGCACCCTGGTTGGTCAGTTCCAGTCACGTGACAGAAAAGGATGCTTGTCCTCCTCCGATCATTACAAGTCCAATGGTCATCAGTCGGTCATTTAGACTTGCTATATGTAAACAAATCCCAATCCTTGAATGATAAGGGAGAAAAAAAAAATATATATATATATGCCGAAGCACTATGTTGTAACACTATCGACGAAGCGTGTCTTAATGGCTATGGCAAACCATTCCAGGATTTAAGGACCCCGAGTAAGAAGGCTTTAGAAAACGAAATGGGAAAAGGAGAAAATGCTGGTAATCAATTTTTCTGCCAATGACATTTACGGTCACGAACGACAGGGTAAGGATTACCTCATTAATCGTTAGTTTACCTCCTAATACAAAATTGGATTACAATACTTTGAGAGTATCCTTAACTCTTAAACAGATAAATGTCCCCGAAGACGATTGTCCAAATAAGAAAAGAAGCACCGTAAACGTCTCGTTATTTAGACTACCCTAACTCTTTACCAGACAATCCCGATGTTTAATATTCCACAAATAGAAGGCTTTTGAAAACATTGTGGAAAAAGGAGAAAACGCTGGTAACCAGCATTTTCTCCTTTTCCTACAGTGCTTACTTCCCTTTCGAGGACAATTTTCGTCATTTGACCAACCTTCAATTTGTTGCCTGCAACTGTTTCAATGTAGACAAGTCTAAAATTTCATCGTCTAAATTGTCATATATAACAGAATTAAGATTTCTAACAGAAAGAAGTATTTTCTGTGAGGCAGTATTTGGCAACTGTGGGGGTTTTTGTTTACTTTGAATCTAGGTCAGTCATGATGCCTATAGACTAGCTTCGCTAGCTAAAAATACAGAAAAGGGGATTGACATGAGTTGAGACCAAATACATGAATACACTTGATACATTGTGGCAAAAGAAGAAACTGTTGTTCCTCTTCTAGTACATGTATATTAAAATGATTAGTGCATTTGCAGATGATTAACATTTAGAGCCAGTATACGAATACACTTGAAACATTGTGGTAAAAGAAGAAATTGCTGGTCCTCCTGCCCGTAAATTAACATGATAAATCTGTGCTTGCAGTAAACCCTTAGGCTGCTTATCGCGACCCACCGACCTTTTGCGGACAGCGTAGATCAAGATCAGACTGCACAGAACGTGCAGTCTGATCTTTGATCTACACTGTCCGATAAGGAGATATCTTTCCTCCAAAAATACCTTTGGAACAGGAAAGTTTTGGGCTTCTACTATCTACTATAAAGTTTCATTTCTTTTATTCAGCAGGATAAGGGTTAATAACATAAGACCGAATACATAAATACACTTGAAAGATTATAGCAATAGCAAGAAATTGCTGTTCCTCTTGCCAGGACATTAACATAATATCTGTGCAGATAATTAGCATTTCTACCCAATATGAGTTCTCTTGAATCATTGTGAAAAGAAGAAATTGGTGGTGCTCTTGCCAGTATCTGTTAATAGGGTATCTGCGTTTGAAGATGATTAGCATGAGTTAAAGAAGAAATTGCTCGCCCTCTTGCCTGTGTGTAAACATGCGTTTGCAGATACCCAATATATGAATACACTTTAAGCATTTTGACAAAAGAAGAAATCGCTGGTCCTCTTTCAAGAATATTATCATATTAAGTGGCATAAAGCAAGACCAAAAAGTAGTCTACAGACCGATTTGTTACGAAGCCCAAAGTGATGAAGTTTGGGCAACCGACTGTGTTATAGATAAAAGGGTCCAATTTCTGTTGAAAAGGAGGTGGCAAGACAAAATCAAGTCATACACTTCTTTACCTTTTTTCACAGCTGCAACACGCCTTTACCATTTGCCAGCAGTAAACTTCTTTAAACAAAGTTGCAAATGATTATGAGCCATTTTCTGGAAAAAGGGGCGTTAATGCATCTCCGTGATGCATTATACCGAGCAAATCATTATATAATTATGGATCCATAAAATCCATTTTGTCTGATAACCGACTGAATCATGAGGTACACTGGTCTTTTGACATGCAGTAAATTGATCAATGATAAATGTTTCGCCCCAGGTCAGGCTGCGTGGACCGACATGAATCGATACTTTTTGCAGATGCATTAAACCTCAATTTCACAGAGCATGACTTATACTCTTGACGAAAAGCAGCTCCCTTTGTCTTAATGTTTTGTTATTTCATTTAAAATCCCGAGTTACACTTATGATCTATGTTTTAAAATTCACGCATTTATTCCTTTACCGCCTGCGTGGCTCATTGTTGAAGTGCAGGACTCATAACCTAGAAGCCCTCGGTTCGATCCTCACTGGAAACACTGAGTTTTTCGTGGGAGTGTCCTTGGGTAAGATATTTCAGAGCCTTAGACAAGTCCTGGTTAAACCAAGGACATACATAAATATGTTAGCTGTCGCCTTGATATGATTGAAATAATATGGAAAGCGGCGTAAAACACCAGTCAGTCGATTTTAACTCTTTACCAGAGAATCCTGGTTGTCGACGACCCTAAGGAGGAAACCTTTGAAATATTGATGGAGCCGGAGTAAAAAGCTGGTAACCAACATTTTCTCCTTTTCCCACAGTGTTTTCTACTGTTTCTAGAAAACAGACGATCATAAATTTGTGCCTATCTTAACCCTGAATCTGCTAAGAGCGACTCAATGACCTTTTGCGGACAGTGTAGATCAAGATCAGACGGCACAGAATGTGCAGTCTGATCCTTGATCTACAATGTCCGATAAGGAGATATTTTTCTCCAAAACATAAGTTTGAAATGACATAATTCGGGTTTCTACTGTCGGCCTTAAAGTTTGATTTAATTTATTTAGCAGGATAAGAGTTAAATGGTAGACTGCAAATACACTTTTAATCGGTCGGTAGACCGATTAGAGAGATGGCAAATTTCGGAAACCCGTCCGCTCAGGGCAAACTGATGTTACTGCAATTCGTAACAGCTTTTACTTACAGCGTTTTAACGCTTATACCTGCTGTGATGACCTTATTACAAAAACTACTTTTGACCCAGATAACCGCACTTTTGACCAAGATGGGCCCAGGAATAGTAATTAGCGGTAAACAGGCGTTAAGTAATGTCAAGTAATCCCATAATAACTTTTAAATTATGTAATAAACGGGGGTTACAAGTTGTTTAGTACTGAAGTATGTCATAATTACAGTATCATCAAAATCTTTGGCCAACAAAAACTGGAACAGTTTACTTTCAATACGATTATAAGAAATAGGGTCAGTGATTAGCAGCAACTTTATGAATGAAACGAGTCCGAATCAAGTGTATCGGGTGATATGAACACATCTTGTAGACGTCTGCTGTCCATATCATTCGGCAAATTTCGAGTGATTCGTTGATAGTTGTACGTAGTTAGGGGATCGGCCGAGTTGTGACGAGTGCTCTCCGTTTATGTAGCAGGTGTTGAAAAGATAATAGGTCATTTTGGTCTTGAGAGAAATAAAATCGCTACAGAAAGGAGTTTGTCAGGAAACAATGCTTTAAAAATCAAAGTGCTGAAAGTACTGACAGACTAGCGAAATTGATTGATTGATTGATTGATTGTATGGTGTTTATCCCTGTTTTAAACATTATTAGAGCTATGTAGCGGTGGCCAGTGCACATATCCATGCTTTCCTGGTGTTTCTTTTACCAGTACTCCGCACAATATTCTTTCCAAGCCACTGGCTACTTTCCAACATAACCATCGACGAAAGGTGAGAGAGAAATGAATCCTGTCGCAATGACTATCATCAATTGTCCGAAAGAAATTTTCCGAGTCGGGGATCGAACCAGCAACCTCCTGTTCTCAAGTCCTGTGCGCTACCGACTGAGCTGCCGGGACTATGCGTGCTACTGGTTAACTATAATTCAGGTTAAGTTTAACCCCTAACCTGCTACAAAATGTTAAATGAAACTTTCAAGCCGATGGTAAACACCTGAATATTGCTATTTCAGAGTTACATTTTGGAGAAATACATCCTCTTATCTGACATTGTAGAGCCAAGATCAGAATGCACGCCCTGTGCAGTCTGGTTGTAATCCACTCTGTCCGAAAAGGTCATTGAATCGCGGTAGTGCTGGTAAAAGAAACTTCAGGAAAGCATGGATAGGTGCTGTGGCCTCCGCAATATCACTGAAGTAATGTTGAAAACGGCGTTAAACACCATGCAATCAATAAGTCAATATCCAGCAGCACAAGATGTATTTTACTATCTAACTCTCTTTATGAAATGAAAATTTTACACTTGTCCAAATTCAAAGCTGCTGCAGACCATAGATTAAATGTGGTTGAACTGATGAAACCTGATTCCAAACGGGCAGAAAACAATGTGGGAAAAGGAGAAAATGATGGTTCCCAGCAGTTTCTCCTTTTCCTGCCATGTTTTAATAGGGATTCTTTCCCAGTGTCGTTAAAACTTGTGATTGTTTTGTGAAGGGTTAAGACATTGAATAGCAGTTTAGCATTACAGTTTAACAGTACACAATGATCTAAATAATGAATAAATGAAGGAATGACAAGGGTTCCCTGTCCAGTGAGGGTTAATATAGCTACAAGTTACCTATTAATAGATTCATTCATAATGTTACGGTGGTGTTGGAATAAGTGATTCTCTGATTTGCATAGGTCACTTAATTTACATATAAGCAAAGATCTTGTACCTTATAAATGATATCCTGTTCAGTTTATTATTTTGTAAGATGACATGTTCAAATTGGAGTGTTAGAGATTTAGTAGTTTTTGTCAAAAATGTAGTACATAACAGAATTAAAGATTTCTAACAGAAAGAAGTTTTTTTTTCTGTGAGGCAGTATTTGGCAACTGTGGGGTTTTTTTTTTTTGTTTACTTTGACTCTAGGTCAGTCTTGATGCCTATAGACTAGCTTCGCTAGTCTAAAAATTGAAAATTTAGATTGCTCTGCCTAAGAGAAAACTGATGTAAATGCAACTCGTAACAGCCGTAAGTTTAAAATAGTAACCGGTCGTGGGTCGTTTAATGCAGGGATCGTATATGTGAGGCGAAGCGTGTGAAGCTGTGGGGACAAAGGGTATAGAGTTGTGTAAAGGTTATGACCCTCGCGGAGAGGCCATTACGTAAACATTTTCAGAATGGACTGGCGATTCACCGCTTGCAACCTTAGTACCCAGACTGTCCAATCACAATACTGACTGATTATGCATCTTTCAGCGTATGATATTTAGGCTGCTAAGTGCGACTCACTGACCTTTTTGCGGATAGTACAGATCAAGATCAGACTGCACAGAATGTGCAGTCTGATCTTGGATCTATACTGTTCGATAGGGAGATATTTCTTTTTCCAAAAAAAGAATAAGTTTGACATAGAATTATTCGGCTTTACTACCGGTTTGAAATTTCATTTCAGTGTTTTAGCGGGATAAGGGTTAAATTGTTTTCACAGCCCCTCTTCCTCTCCTTCCAGCCATGGCACTACCATTTTACACAGTCACTTATATGTTTCTTCTTGGTGAGTTTCTACAGACTAGAATCAGTCTGTTAACCCATGACCAAACAATCCAATGGGGCTTTGAAAATATAGTTGGAGAAGCTACATGTATTCAGCATGTTCTCTTTTTTCCACGGCGTTTTTCACCCATTTGAAAGATTTTCAAAATTTTGTCAAATAGAACATTTTCATCGAGGATAAAAAACCCTGAAACTGTAACACAAATAAGCTCACTTACTGTTATATTCTCCATATCTGAATCAACGGACCAGGGAAAAAGTCTTTGCAGAGAGTGCAGATTCAGACCAGACTGCTCAGAACATGCAGTCAGATCTTGGATCTGTCATGCCAATTTTCTGAGTTCTTCTACTCAAGACTGCAATGGTCCTGCAATATTCAGGCTGCTTTTCTAAGCTTAACATGTCTATTTTAACAATTTAGCGCTCTAAGCGTGCAAATGTCAGCAACATGTTTGTCTCATCAGCTATTCCATAGTGGTCGATTCTCATCCTTTCCACATTTCAAAGAGATCAAGGCTACCGCAGTTATGCTGTTGCTGATTAGAATGACTCAAATACAATTACCTGTGTTGGCTATGGACAAGTAAGGTCGCTTTTGAAGACAATAAAATATAAAGATCAGACTGTCATTTGAACGCAATGCAATTCAATATCACAGACCTTCATATCTTAGATCTAATGAGGGCCATTCTTGTAAATAAAATTATCTCCCTTACCAGATAAAGACTAAAGGTAACCAAATAATAGATTGGTCCTTTTACTGTATTCCTTTGTTTTTATCCTTGATTCTGTTGGGGATGTTGCGATAAAAATAATTTGATTTATGACATTATGTAAGGTCCCCATGTAATTTTAAAGCAAATCATGTTCTCAGTCATCAGACAAATGCATATATCTCGACTTGTAAAACAATCTAGCCCGATTTTCCAGAGATATTATCTCGAGAATATATTTGTGTAGTGCAAGAAAATCAAGGATAAAATCCAAGTAATCCCCTGATCAGGACCAATGTAGTACTGGAGAGGAATCAAGGGAAATAACTGAAGAATGGCTCTCATTGTGTGTTTATTTGGGATGTATATGGGGAAAAAAAACCAACCATGAAATTGTAGCCTAATGTTTGATATTGTTTTCCTGACTGTAAAAGGCTAGTCGATTAACTGATAGTTTTAACCCTTATCCAAACTATCTTTTGTTAATGGCCATGAGAAAGAAGTTGAAAACATTGTGAGAAAAGGGGAAAATGCAGGTTACATTTTCTCTTTTTCCCATGTTTTTTTTTACCCTTTCAACGATTCAAATCATCATTTGGTCTACGTTTAATTCGTCATGTGCAGATGCTTTTGATTTTGACAAGTCTAAAATTTTATCATTTGGTAAAGAGTTGACGGTTAGGGAGCTATTGGGTATCTACATTCTTTGAAAGTATAGGAGAAATTTGCCAGCAGACGTTTGAACTGGACGATTTGGCCCGCTAAAAAATAGGTAGGAAAGTTTGTCAAGATGAATACGATGTGTTGTTAAAAATGGAAAAATGAAAGGCCCACAAGCAGCCAAAAGTAAACAATTCCAAAGTTATAATGCAGGCATATTTTATACTGCTTTTATATGTTACAATACAGTTACCAAAGTTGCCAAAGTTACAGAAAAAAAAATATGTATTTTTTCACTCTTTTAAAGGGTTGGTAGGTACTGCTGTTCATGATGAGTGAGATCTAAAACTTGATAATGGGTATTGCTGATCAGAATTGTCACATATCTTTTACGTTCTATTGCTGTCGGCATATCTTTTACGTTCTATTGCTGTCGGCTGGCAAACATGGCCTATATTTTAACTAATCATTAAACTACTAATTTGTAAAAGACAGTTTAAAAAAGTGGGATCCTACGTGGCTCATTTGTTACGGTGTAGGATTTTTGTCCCATACATACTTCAAACATCTACCATTTGATTTCTGATTTCAAACAACTGTAATTATTCAGTGTCGACTGATTACAGTGCTTACAGCACTTTGATTTAGTAGTGTAGTCTACTTTTTATTATGACTACATCCTGTTCCTGTTCCATCGTAGCTGATGACCCCCCCCCCCCCCCATGGCAAGGGTTGGCTCACGCACCGTTGCGTTTGAATACAAGCCGAAATTTAAGATTGGCGGGAGATTAATAGACCATTAGTTGATTGTACTCGTAAGTTATGGTAATACTTTTTACCCTGTTATTTTTACCCTATTTCAGTTATATCACGGCGGCCAGTACACCTATCCATGCTTTCCTGGAGTTTCTTTTTACCAGTACTCCGCACAATATACTTTCCAAGCCACTGACTGCTTTCCCACATAACCATCGTCGAGCAATCCATACTATATCAAGGGAGACATTTCTAAATGCATTTTTGTCAGAGTTATGCCCCTTTTCTTTGACTTAGATTTTTTATACACTATCAAGCACCCAACAGCCAAGTGTCAGACATCCGCTATCACCCTGTCCTTCCTTCCAGGTCAAACGGTAAATTAAAATTCCCTTTATGTCGGACTTGTGCGGATACCGAAAATCAAAAGCAATGTAAATGTACAACGAAAAAGAGAGAATTGATTGGTACTCGGTGTACCCCAGAACTTGAAACGGCTGTAAGATTAGGATATAAGATAACAAAGATTTATGAAGTATATCTCTAGGAGGAAAGAGCGCAGCATGACCTAAAAGCTCGTGAAGGAGGACTATTTGCAAAATACATTAACACATTCTTGAAAATTTAACAGGAAGCAGGTGGTCCTCCCGATTGGGTTAAGAGAGAAGAGGATATGAAGAAGTACAGTGAACAATATTTTGAAAATGAAGGAGTTTCTTTGGATCGAGAATTCATTGTAAAGAAGCCTGGTCTAAGAGCTTTGGCTAAATTTGCCCTCAATAGTTTTTGTGGAAAATTTGGACAGAGACTCAGTATGCGTCAAACAAAATTTTTTCACGAAAGTCAGGCTGATTTTATTCTTTCAATTACTCTCAGATCCACTGAAACAACCGGTTGATTTTCATATACTGCCCAATGATACTATACAAGTAGAATGGGAGTATAAAGACAACTGTCAACCGGAAGATAATAAGACCAACATACTCGTATATTTGGCAACATTTACAACTTGCTGGGCCAGGCTAAAACTTTATGGTGTACTTGAAAAGCTAGATAGAAGAGTCTTGTATTACGATACAGACAGCATTATTTATGTCAGTCGTCCAAACGAGTTTGATCCTCCGTTAGGTGATTACTTGGGTGAACTGACCAACGAATTGGAAAGCGGAGAGTACATTGTAGAGTTTGTGTCTGGTGGGCCAAAAAATTATGCTTACAAAACAGATAAAAAAAGTGAAACATGCAAAGTAAGAAGATTTACCCTGACTTACAAAATCAGTCTACTGATTAATTTCGAAAGTGTAAAACATATGGTCACAGATCCCGAATGTCATTCTAACATCACGGTCACAAACCATAATAAAATATGTAGGGATAAAAGAAAAAAGAAAAATTTACAACCGTGAAGAAGAAAAGAAATACCAATTAGTTTATACAAAAAAATGAAAACTAGATAATTTTGATACAGAACCTTATGGGTTTTGATAGTTGTTTTTCCTGTGAAGAAGAAAAGAAATACCAATTAGTTTATACAAAAAGAAGAAAACTAGATAATTTTGATACAGAACCTTATGGGTTTTGATAGTTGTTTTTCCTACTCACTAGATGTAAGAAGTCATGTTTATTGATAACTATTTTTTCTAACCTTTTTCTTTCCCCCTCAAAAAAATTGTTGCAGAGATACAATATTAGTGAAAACATTATAGGAAAAGGAGAATTTACTTGTAACGGGTTTTGATACCCCTGAGATGCAATATCAGTAAAATTATTATAGGAAAAGGAGAAATTGCTTGCAACAAGTAAGACCTCCTTTTTCCGTAATGTTTGCTACCCTTAAAGGTGCTTTCACTTCAGATTACAACCCATTTAAAATGTCTTCTAGACGATTTTGTACACTAGAAATACAGACTAGAAACATCAACCGTTTTCAATTGGTAAACTTTCTTTTTTTGAATGATCATTGTATCGAAATTAACCCTCACTTTAAAAGACGTACATTTGAATCTTTCATTTATTTCGAATTCCTGAATGGTTAACATAATGGTTAAAGTTTCAAAGGTAAACCAACGAATAAGAATAACATAAAATTTACCCATTAAAAATCCTTTCAATCCATTACTCACAAAATTTGTAAAATTAAAAACACTGATTTCTTTTACCGATTAAAAAGTTACGCATACAGTATTTTTGAAAATCTAAGTACAAATGATGAATCAAATGAAAATGTAACCAAGCAAAGTGACTGTCATGGCTAATAATAGTATCATTTCTATCCGCTGTGAAATGAACATAACTCATTTCCATACAATCCCGTGTTGAGACAGAACTCTGAAAAACGTTGTAGGAAATGCGGAAAATGCGGGTCTCAAACCAGTAAAATTCAAAGCGATACTAATTCTATATCTATTGTTAAACCAATACCAGACAACAAAATTTTAGACTGGTCCAAATTGAAATATGCTGCAGACGATAAATAGAATGTGGCCGAATCCGTAAAATTTGTATCAGAAAAGATAGAAAATAATTTGTGAAAAGGAGAAAATGCCAGTATTTTTTCTTCTTTGCCCACAATGTTTTCCATAGCTATATTTCTTCAGCGCGTCAATACGCGGGATTGTGTTTTAAGGGGTTAAATGATGTTTGTCGTGATACCGTAAATAATATGTGACCCGTCATACAAAAAGGGATCATCCGGGAATTCTGTAAAATAAATATTTGGAAAAAAAAAAGAGATCGGATCCAGCACAGGTCAATCTGGTTAATAAATACATAGTTATGTAGAACGACCAATCTATATTCAAAAAGAAATCTGCCAAAGGCGAAAACTTTCGACCCTGGTTAGTCTACGCAGTTTTCACAGTCTGTTCGATCCGTCTTTGAGGTGATTGTGGCTGTATTCTTGCGTGTATGTGTTCGAGCTTACATCTATATGCGCACGTAAATGCGTACGTGTATGTGTACTTGCGTGCGTGTGTGCGTGTGTAGGTATATGCGTGCCTGCGTGTTTGTGTGTGCGTGTGTGTGCGCGCGTGTGTGTGTGTGTGTGTGTGTGTGTGTGTGTGTGTGTGTAGTAATGATTCTTTGGGTTGGTCCCGAAGGACTGAAGGTCTCGAAAGACCGTTTTTTTTTTTTTTGGGGGGGGGGGGGGGAGGTGGCAAGTGAAACCAAATTATTTGCCTATGGTTTCCACGGGATAGGCCGTAATAATTTGGCTAAAATCTTCGTATTTAATTTCTTTGGGCAATTCAAAGCTGTTAAAAGAAGACACGACTCTGCAACAATATACGTCTTTTCCCTGTATATGTTTACCGATAATATTGGAGAATTTTAATTAAAAAATTACCCTGTCGTCATCTTGTCGTGTGAATACACCATGCTCCACAGTGAATTTTACTATTTCATAAATATCTGAAATAGAAAAATGCCCACAAAACAGGTTGCATGGAGAATCATCTAAGAATCTTTCTGCATCAAAATAATGTTTCCTAATGAAATGCTCGTAATTGAAAAATTTTTTATAGCGCAAATATTTTTTGCTATGAAAGCGAGGTTTGCCAAAGCTCTATCTTACAGCCATATCCCTAAATTGCAAGGGGAATAAAGTCTAAGCTCCATTACAGCAAGTTTATATACGGCCAAAGGTCCACTCAGCTTTACTTAATCCGACCCCATGTTTGGTCCCTTATTAATACAAATGCTAGGATGAACTTTTCACCCGATAGGTACAGGCTATTTTGTTTATTTCAAAAATGACTGTTCATCTTTTTAGGTATTTGGATTCTTTTAAAATGAATTGGCAAGATGAACAGATACTTTAATCTTTAAAACCAATCCGTTATCACTACTTTCGTAGTTTTTACTTTACCAAATGCGCTTAACTTTATAAATTTTCGTTGCTAACAAAACATATTCGTTAAAAACAGGTTTCCATAAAATTTTACTCCTAAAAACAATAGATTGATGCGAGAAAGGTGAAACACAACGCTCTATACCATCGGTAAAACATTGTAACTACTTAAATGTAATGGAGAATGACATTTCCTATCTTAATTTATATCAAACAGTTAATTACTACAAGATGCAACCTTCCGTTTCGTATAAACAAATGATACTGATAGAACCCTTTATATCGTGAACACTATAACATCGTAACTTTGGATTCATTTGTGGCGACTCTATCAAAAAAACACCGAGGTCTAAAAATTACTTACATTCAGAAGCTTGTCCGCCACGTTTTTAAACTCTATTACGTGCAAAAAACTTGTAACAGAACACAGAATTTAACGTGAAATTGCTGCGTCAACGGGTAAGGGTTAAACTTTTTCATTTTAAAACTTTTCTTTTGAAACAATAAACATTCTAGATCTTGTCAAGACCTTTCGTACGGTACCAAGATCGTCCAAATCGGTCCATAATGAAAAAAGTTATAGTACTTTGAAAATTCGCCACATAGCACTTTTTTTTTTAGCTTGACACGCTGTCTCTGGTTCGATGCCCGGCTTGGCCAATTTCTTTCCGAGGATTGATGATAGTCATTGCGACAGGATTCATTCCTCTCTCACCGCTGACCATTGTTTCGACGATGGTTATGTGGGAAAGCAGTCAGTGGCTTGGAAAGAATATTGTGCGGAGTACTGGTAAAAAGAAACTCCAGGAAAGCATGGATAGGTGCACTGGCCGCCGTGATATAACTGAAATAGGGTAAAAATAACAGGGTAAAAAGTATTACCATAACTTAAGAGTACAATAAACTAATGGTCTATTAATCTCCCGCCAATCTTAAATTTCGGTATCAGCTACGATGGAACAGGAACAGGAAGTAGTCATACTAAAAAGTAGACTACACTACTTTTTTGATCAGTCTAAACTTTTGTCGCCTTGTAAAGATTGAATGTTGATTTTCGCCACTTTCAACATTATTTCAATTATATTACGGCGACAACTCATATTATTCATGCATGTCCCGGGTTTCACCAGTACTAGGCTAGGACTCTTACGTGTCTTGCTAAAGCACGCTACCACGAAAAACCCGGTGCTTCCAGTGAGGTTCGAACCTTGGGCCACCGGATTACGAGCCCTATAGTTTACCACTGAGCCTCGAGGACCCGCTTGGTAAAGGTTTTAACCCTTAGACTGCTAAACGCGACTCGCTGACCTTTTGCGGACCGTGCATTAAACTCCAATTTCACAGAGCGCGACTTATACTCGCACTCTCAGTGTTATGATATGTCATTTAAAAGCCCGAGTTACACGTTTTGTGCAGTCTTATCTTGGTCTTCACTTGGCCGCTAAGTTGTAAGTTGTAGAAGGGTTGTAAGAATCAGTACTTAATTTTCATCTTCCTGACAAGAATTCCGTGTTGTTATTAAATAGACAATATCAGCTATAACAGGTGTACTGTCTCGTTTTTCGTGGCTTATCGGCAATTTATGGCTTACTTGCACCAATTATATGTTGGTATCAGAAGTGACGCCCTAACAGGGATGTTTCCCTCTTCTCGATAAAATTATTTAACCCTTAGGCTGCTTAGCGCGATTCACTGGCCTTTTCCGGACAGTGCAGATAAAGATCAGACTGCACAGAACATGCAGTCTGATCTTTGATCTACGCTATCTGATAAGGATATATCTTTCTTCCAAAAGTAGTGAGAGCACTTTAGCGTCAAAGTCCTTCAAATAAGTACCTTCGAGTGGTATTTAATCCGCTTAGAGATGTTTGCAAACATTTGAAGTCTGATACAAGAGTGGTTCGTGTCTGTCAAATACTTCAGATGGCAGACAATGTTTATATACTTTAATAACTCAAGTGCTACGAGATTATAATCTCTGGTATATGGTAAAAAACATTGAGGGAAAAAGAGAGCTGAGCCATGAAACCCTACGACCCTCCATCTGCCAGACTGCATTTGTCAATGTTACCATGGACTTCTTTTCAAGAAATGTTACTATCAGAAGGATTCAACATTTATAAAGTTTGTCATTAAGCCCCTGTTTTCTATAACACAGCCTAGTATAATAGGAAAGAATGAAATGATGGTCTGGGGCTTTTGATCAGCAACATATATCTTGAATAGTCTTATAGAAACTGGAAAATGAAAAACGTAAAGTTCTAAGACATTAAGCACCTTTTTTCCGTAACATAGTTTTGCATGGATAAAAAACAAGTGCATACGGTGAAACTTTTAATAAATAACTACGAAGTTTCAAAACAGGCAGACGGACGGACAGACGAAGCAGCGACTGTATGCTCGCCCTTCGGCCAGGGGTTACGGAGAAATGGCTTCAGACGAACGGACGGATGGAAGGACGGACAGACAGACGGGCGGACAGACGAAGCGGCGACTATTTGCTCGTCTTTAGAGGAACATAAAAATGAACTCTGCAACATTTTGGGTAATATAGCGACATCGTTTTAATACAATAAGAAACATTGTAGGAAAAAGAGAAATGCAACGAGTCATGACGTAATAGAGTAAAAGGGGAAAACCGTTTTACGCGGTAGAGCAATATGTTCAAACTCGTTCAAACATGTCCGGACGAGTCTCTTGGTTATTGCACTGTATAAATTTTACCGCGATGTCTTTAAACAATTACAGTATAACTTTCCGTCATGAAAATTAACTTTAAACTGTCTACCCGTGGTTGACAAACATTTAAATGCAAGTAATTCGCAGAAACATTGTGAGAAAAAGAAACCTTCTTTGGAAAACATTGTGGGAGGGAAATAAACCCTTCTTTTCCATATAGTTGAAACGTGTATTAAGTACGCTATGAAACTGGTACAAATCTCTTCTATCAGTCAAAACTAATAAAGACTGTAATAAGTGTATTGTTAGTAAACAAATTTAAAATCTTGAATAAAATGGCGCCGGAAAGTCATAGTTCGTTTTTGCTTAGAGATATTTGCAAACCCTTGAAGGTTTTTACAATAGTGTTTGGAGAGTGTCAAATACTTCAGAACGCAGTCAATGTTTACATACTTTAATAACTCAAGTGCTACGAAATTAATCTGTGATATATGGTAAAAACATTGAAGGAAAAAGAGAGTTGAGACATAAAGCCCTATGACTCTCCGAGTATTATTAATCACTGAGACTCCACAAGACGTTGCCAGAGCTAACTGTTAAAAAAGAACTCAGTCAACGTTTTGGGTAATATTGCGACACCGTTTTAATACAGTAAGAAACACTGTAGGAAAAAGAGAAATGCAACTAAACATAGCGTAATAGAGTAAAAAAGATGTACATGTTGAATTGTTGAATGGTGTTTTACGCCGCTTTCAACAGTATTCCAGTCATATCACGGCGACAGCTTACATTATTCATGTCATTCCTGGGTTTCACCAGTACTAGACTGGGGCTCTGAAGAGTCTTGCCCAAGGACACTCCCACGAAACAACCCAGAGGATCCAGTGCGGCTCGAACCCAGAACCACATGGATTACGAGTCAAACAATTTACCACTGAGTATTGCGATACCCCTACAGTACTGAAACAACTTTCTCACGTGTATCAGAGGTGAGAGACGAAAACACATCGGAAACAAGGAAAAGATTGACTGAACTCGGGGTGGGATTAAACCCGTAACCCTCGCGCATCATGAGACGAATACACTATAAACTATGCTATCCGACCGGGTCTGTGGAAGTGTTTCTGCACGTATATCTTCAAACTTGTGAAGAATGTGCACGCGTGCATACGGGTGTGGGTGTGTATGTGGTGGGGGTGTGTCTGTGATTTTATATTTTTTTGTGGGGGGGGGGGGTTGGCTTCCCCCCCCGTAAGGGAAACCTGTTTTATCAGTGTGAGGAGGATGGGTGGAAAACCGAGTTAATTCGATAGATTTTCCACAGGATAAGCAGTTGTAACAGGAAAAAAGTCTTGGTGTTTTATTTGTTCTGGTAACTGAAACCCGCTAAAAAAGCACACAACTTTGCAGCAATAAACTGATTTTTTATCCATGTCTGTACCAATGACATAAGGATTTTTTTTTTCAAAAATTACCTTATTTCCTGATTGTTTTATGATATCATGCTGTTCAATTGTAGTTTTCACTAAGTCATATACTTCTGAAACAGTATAGTCTTGCGAAAAAAGACTGCATGGAGATTTACATAAAATTTGTTCTGCATTGAACAAATGCTTGCGCAAAAAGTGCTCGTAATTGAAATACTTTTTATAGCGTAAACGGTCTTAGTAGAGGAATAATAAGGGTGAAATATCCCCTCGGGCGATAAAATTTGGGGGATATTTCACCCGGGAATAATCTTTCAATGACGTCACTTCCTGCCCGTTTTATCCTTCGTCACTCGGCGCCAAGTCTGCCCTTTTTATCCCTACCCAGTTTATCCTCTGAAAGTCATCACTTCCTGCCCGGTTTATCCCTCGATGACGTCACTCGGCACCATCTCTGCTTTTTGATCCTTTAGTAACGTCACGAGACTCCAGTTCTGCTCTTCTTTTATCCCTTGATGGTGTTACTTCCCGCCATAAAAAACAAACAAACAGTGACATCACTTCGCACCAAGACTTTTTTAGCAGGTTACGAAAACATGGAACGATTTGGAGTGCCGCGGTGATTATTCCCGAGAAAAAAAACACGAACGAGATAATTATCTGATCTAATAAAGTAAAATCCCATGATTATGAAAATTCTTCACGGTGATAACCATCTCACTATCACAGACGAATATCTGTTGATCGAATCATTTATGCATTGAGAAGAAGTTGATTACATGAAAGTATCCCAGGCCTCCTGTACGCTTTTCATAGATCATTACCAAATTCGACCTGTCTTTAGAGTCATTAACAGAACACGTTTTCTCAAATGAGATACTTAAGGATGGACTAAAATGATATGATAAAGAGTAAGAACGCTTTTGTTAGACACCAAAACCTAATTCAGACAGAACAAGACAAATTTTTGATGCATAGCATCAAAGAAGCCGGCAATTTTTTTGTTACCATCAATGAGGAAGGTGCTTTAGGAATAACTCGCTTATCAGAAGTTGTGTTACTTTTAAATTAAAAATTCTGGAGAATAAGACTAAGAATGTTCTTAAGAATGGTTGGTGAATACAGACCCAGTAGAAAATTTTACCGACTGCAACAATTTGGGGGCTAATTAAGATTTTCTTTTTTTCTGTGAATCCTATTTTTTGTTTAACTCTTTACCAAACGACAAACTTTTAGACTAGTCCAAATGAAAAGCATTTGCAGACGACAAAATAAATGTGACTCAAAAATTGAAATTTAATAGTTTTGGAAAGGATAGAAAACATTGTGGGAAAAGGAGAAAATGCTGGTTACCAGCATTTTCTCCTTTCTCACAATGTTTTCATAATGCCTCTTTCTCAGGGTCGTTAAAACACGGGATTGTGTGGTAAAGAGTTAAACACTAATATAAACTTCACTTTTTTTCCTGCATGCATTCGGAAAGAGGACAGTAACATTCAGTAAACAGGAATGGTGCAATTTTGCTCTTCAGATAAAAGCATGGTCATTTTGGATTAGGTATTATCTCTATTTTGACAAGATCAAAATACTGTTATCATTCTTACATGAATATGATCCTACATACCGTAGTCAGACCTCCAGGTAAGAGGGAATGATAGTATTCTAAATCCAGTATTTCCCTTCCAAACCCTATGTTGTGGGTACTCATTAGAATCGTCTCGATGAGACGATTCTAATGAGTGCCCATAACATGGGGTTTAGTGGAGACTAATTAATATTTTCAATTTTGAAATCAAAATCACTCCCTCTATCTGGAGCTCTGCCGTTGCTGATGCATATTATTGCATGATCACTTGACATTCCAACAAGCCTTCACAAAATTTTAGCCAAAAGCTAAAAAACCTTTACCAAACAATTACATGTTCTAATTAATGACCCTGAAGAAAAAGGCTTCTGAAACCATTGCGAGAAAAGTATAAAATGCTTGTCACAAGCATTTTCTCCTTTTCCACAATGGTTTCTATCATTTCAGAGCCAAATCTCATCATTATAACCAAATCTAAATTGTCGTCTGCAACTGCTTTGAATTTGGACAATACTGTCCAAGATTTTAGCCCTGTCCAAGTTGAAAGCATTTGCAGACGACAATTTCAATGTGGCTAAAATGATTGCAATTGTTCTGAAAGGTTAGAAAACATTGTGGGAAAAGGAGAAAATGCTGGTTACCAGCATTTTCTCCTTTTCCAACAATGTTTTCAAAAGGCTTCTTTCTCAGGATCGTTAAAAGTCGGGATTATGTGGTAAAGATTTAATCCTTCACTAAACAATTATATGTTCTAGTGACCCTGAAGAAAAAAGCTTCTGCAACCATTGCAATAAAAGTATAAAATGCTCATCACAAGCATTTCTTCCTTTTCCTACAATGCTTTCTACCATTTTAGAGACAAATCTCATCATTATAACCAAATTGGATTTGTCGTCTGCAATTGCTTTGAATTTGGACAAGTTCTAAATTCTGTTGTAGGGTACAGAGTTAAGAGGCTAACTAGTCCATTGAAGAAGTACCATCAATTTGTTTTTTATTTGCTTCTTGCTTTATTTCTTGATTCTTAGTCAGCTATTGCCTTACTAAATTGAGCAATAAAATATTTTCAAGTTTGGTGTGACTATGAAAATCTGAATAGCCCCCTTACAATGTAATAGTTGAACATGTAAACGAGTCATGCTCTGGCAAAAGGGGATTTAATGCATCTCCATGATCCATGATACCAAGCAAGCCATCACATCATTAAGGTTCAACAATACATGTAGCCTCTTTTTTAATACAATCAACTTAATCATCAGGTAGACTGGTCATTAAATATACAGAAAATTTACCAATAGCGAAAAGTTTCAGCCCAGGTCAGCCTGCACAGTCCAAGCGGGCTGACTTGGGTTGATACTTTTCCCAGATTCATTAAGACCCTTTTTCACAGAGCATGGCTCAAGTGCAATGATGTACAACATCAGTCAAAAGCTGTCGAGGGTCATTTATAACTAGGTGCAAAACCCAAGTTTGGCTGGAGCCCTAAAGCCACAAAAATGAGTGCTATACCCTTCAACGCTACATCAAAAGTTCCATTACATTTCCTTTCGAGCCTTACTTTAGACCTTTGAAAGGGTAGAAAACATTGTATGAAAAGGAGAAAATGACGGTAACCAGCATTTTGTCCTCCTGCAACTACGTTTCAATAGTCTTCTTCCTCAGGGTTATTAAAACATATGAGACATGCTCTGGCAAAAGGGGACTTAATGTATCTCTGTCATCCATAATTCAAGCAAGTCATCACATATTTATGGATCCATAAAATCCATTTTGTCTAGCAACCAACTGAAACGTGAGGTACACTGGTTTTTGATATGCAGAAAAATTACCAAAGCAGAAAGTGTCGGTCCAAGTTAGCCTGCGCAGACTGTGCAGGCTAACCTGGGCCAATACTTTCTGCAAATGCATCAAGCCCCCTTTTCACAGAGCATGGCTCATAAATAAATGCCCAAGGATTTAGTGTGTCTCAATTGTGCTCTGAGTATGTAAGGCTTGTCACAACAAAGGTACATTCTTACAAAAAGTTATTACAAAAGGTTTCCAATAGTAAACAGATTAATTACACACCTACAAACTCTCCTGCTAAAATACAATATATTGCACACAGATAAAGATAGACACAGTTGAACAAAAAATCTGAGAAATCTTTAGAAATAAGAGTTCGAATACAAAATCTGTAGTTTTCATGCTCGCAATTTATGTGAACAGCACAAGGGGAAAAAAAAGCGTAATATTGCGCTAATCTACTAGTTTTAAACTGGTCCCTTGTTGTACCGTGTATTACACGTGTAGTAGTATCAGGGGAGGTAACCAGTCTATTCTAGTTTAAGAAGAGTTACGCTGCCTGTGGGGTCACTCATTAATCAGTTATTAAATAAATATCTATAAATACGAAATCTTTACTTTTCATGCTCGAAATTCATCTCAACAGTACATACGAAAAAATGCATAATTTTGAGCTTAATAGCAACATACTATTAAAAGTATTTGAGTGAATATGTCGGAAAAGTTGTGCAATGATGTATCCCAAAACTCCCCATGTGCATAAAAAAAAAAGCATTCCTATTGGAAGCCGGCTTCAAGAGCCGGCTTCCAATAAAGCTACATTTAAACCAGTTTCAATGGGGTTTCAAGGGTGGAAAGGAACCGTTTACGGTGTAAGAATAATTAGGCACGCATGTTATTCTCATTAATTCTACATGTTGTGCTCCAAGTCTGTTTCTCAGACAAATTAATTTAATACATGTGGTTTATGTGTTTGTACCGTTAAACAATCTGTTGAGAGTAATCAACTTTTGACATTAGCAGGGAGGATAGTTTAACCCAATGACTTTCAATACAGAAATACAGACACAATTCATCTTTAAACGTGCGGGGCCTTATATCGAATAATAATATAGTTGATGAAATACATCGGTTGCTGCGCTGTTAAACGTTTCTGGACAGTTGAAATTTTGTTATCTTGAAAACAAAAATCTAGCCCGATATCGCAGCCGGTAGCACGCAGGTCATAAAAACATGGGATCGCTCTCTGTGTGGGTTCGAATCCCCACTTCCACCAATATATTTCCGAGTAATATTGCGTGAGTTAGTGCTCTAAGTAAGTTCACGAAAAAGCATAGATAGGTGCACGGGTCGTCATGGTATAAATGAAATAATATTCAAAACGGCGTTTTACACCATACAATCAATCGGTTAATCAATCTTGAACACTGTGTGGTAGCTTGTTTTTTAATGCAGACTGAAACGCTATTTTTTGATCACTAAAAAAGAAAGGTTCGGGTAAACCTGATGAAAAAAGAAAACGGTGGGAATTTGTAAGGAAATTAACATACACCTGCTTTCTGGAGGAATTTCAAGGCATGTCTACATAAAAGAAAACCATTTAAGATAATATCGGGACACAATTAATGATTAAAACATAAATTCACCACCCCATTTCTTTATCATCCAGATTGTGGGAAAACTTAAGCTGTTCCCACGCAGTCGAAGGTCCGAGCTGTATATAAACCGACTTTTTCCAACTCATTGCAACACACAACCAACACTTGCCATGGATAGATACATGAATCGCTTCTTGGACATGTCATATGACATGTTCAACTTCACAAGTCAAAGTTTTGTAAGAGGATTACATGACGAGATAGACGCAATGCGCCGAGATTTGACAGACTGTCGTGCTGGTAAGAGAACATTATGTATAAGTTATAGATCATATATTTCATTTTTAGGGAATTAAATTGGAGGGAGGCGAAGCCGACCGACGATTTAATTCCCTAAAAATGAAATATATGATCAATAACTAACTTACAGTTTGCCCTACTTTCTAATTGACTGACAGCAGCCTCTCGGAGAAAAGAGCCATACGCGTCGGACAGAGAACGCCGTCGCCACGCCTCTTGTCATCTTTAATTTGGCACTGAACCTGACCTAGGACAACTGTCTGTGGCGCTAAACTCGATCTAGGACACCCAACAACTGTCTGCGCTCATATTCACCCTAGCGCTCGATTTAGTCATGGACGCATCATTTGATCTAGTCGACGACGAAGAATTTTACAAAGAATTTATTGTTCCTGGCACAGGGGACGTATCGCTTATACAATTATGTACAATTAACACACAAGACCTTGTTCCATGTCCCTCTGAAATTGCAAGCTCAGACACTAACGGTAAGTTGCGTTGTTTGGTCTAAAAAATATAACCCTTTGGCTTGATTTCATTGCATTTCGCGACTTTGTATATTAAGTGCAGCCTACAATAAGCATGGTAGATCTAATGTGATTGACCAACAGCTATTGGTAAAGTGAGCTGCCCTTATTTTTGCTCCTTATGAATTCCTAGAGGAATTTAAAGGTAATTTGCTCGTACGTGTTTTTCTTTTCAGTTAACTTTTCAGGGTCCCCAAAGTTGCAGTAGTCCCCGCCTCTTTCACGACAGTGCACACATTGTAGTATTTTTTACTGTACAACGACCGGCTAAAATACTGTGGGCGGAGCTTCAGGTTTAGCGGGAAATATTTGTATATAGATCAACCATTTAATAATTAAGTGGTCGCATATTGCGAGATATTGAGTCTGTATGGAATTAAATCCAGCATTTTTTTTAATGAAATCCGGTCTTTTGATTGGTTTAGAAAGTAGGGCAAACTGTAAATTCTAATTATATGATTTAAGAGAGTATATTTAATTGGCAATATGGCAATTTTATTGTTTTCAAAAATAACACATTGAACTCCGGATTATGTATCGAGAAAAAATAACCTTTTATTATGTTAAAAGTATTCAAGTAAAAAAAAAAGTTATCAGTATCATTCAAAAATGTGTCTGTCACAATTATATATAAACATATAAGACTTTTACACTTTCAAAAAATGAGCTATCATGTGGTGATTCGAGATACGTCTAGGCGCGAGGCAATAAATACCTCATGTTAAATTGATGTGGAATGTCTGGCGCGAAGTCTGCGTTTGATGAATTGACAAATGTTTGGTTGCGACTAATTTTAAAGCATTTGTAGACGACGAACTATCTCTGGTTTGAATGGTCCGATTTCTCCTTACAAAGATAAAAAAAAACAATGTGAGAAACGGAGTAAATGTTTGCATTGAGCATTGTCTCCGTTTTCCATGATGTTTTCAAAAGCAGTCTAGTTACAATCTAGTCAGTCTCGAAAGATCAAATTTTTTTTTTAAATTAACTAGGGATTTTTTGGTTGTTGCCGAAAGAAAAAATCAGCGATCGAGATAATTTCCTGGCAATTTTAACAGAAGTAAGATGCTCGTAGGAGGTATTCAGGCGCGTGCCAGTTTAATTGGATAAGTTGTTAAATATGCCGACTTGCTTTTAATATCTTTGAGATTTTTTCTTCGCGGCATGAACTGTGAATCATAGATGAATAAGATTTATTTGTGTGTGTGTGTGTGTGTTTTGGGATTTCTATTTAAAAAAGGGTAGAAAGCATTGTGGGAAATGGAGAAAAAATGCACATATGAACATTTCCTCCGTTTCCCATTATGTTTTCAAAAGCAATCTACTTTAGTCCCGCAAAGACCAGGGCTTAACTGGTAATGAGTTATGCATGAGCGATTAACAAAAACTGTTGAACAGTCTGTAGCAAACTGAATTAAAGATTAATGAAGCGTTGTGGTAAAAAGCAATATAAGAATTTGAGGTCAAAAGAAATTACTGGACATTCTAGGATTCTATGTTTTATTTTCAATGCTTTACTGTCAATGTTTTTTTTTTTCAGATCTCGTGACTGCCTCGTTGGACAGGGACGTGGCGAGGGGAGAGAAAGAAGCTTTAGAACGAGAAATAGCGCTGGAGAGAGATGTGCTGAAGAGACAAAAGGAGGCAATCATGCAAGAAATGTCACAGATGAGGGAAGAGGTAAATGAAGCACAACGGAGAGCAGAAGTTTTAGAGAATGAAAAATCGCGTTTGATTAGAGAAAACGCTGAAATTAAAAAAGAGAACGCAAGGTACTGTAACCCAGCTAAAAGGTTAGCTGGAGAAGTGAGCTTTCTAGAGGAAAAAATGGCTAGTTCTCAATTAGACCTAGAGAAAGAGACAAGAGACAATTTTATGGAAAAATTCTAGTGACGTTTTTGAAAAGAAGTACTACAACATCCGAAATAGTTTAATAAAAATCCATGAAAGAATGGATGAAAATGATGAGGATGATGGGGCGGAACAAGAAGATGCATTTAAACATGATGGGGCGGAAGATGCAGATGCCTTTGAGGACATATCAGACATGGACAACGACAGCGACAGTGTCATTCTTGTGGCATCTCATATTAACGCTTAAAGTGCTGCGTTCAAAAGATCATTGTTTTCATTTACCTTAAAAGACGTAATTTGACATTCTAATTTTAATTCTGGAATTTCCTAGAAGATATCAGTATAACAGACAGCATAGATACAATATCAGACTGCATGTTTTGTAAAGTCTGATCTTGATTTACGCTTTCCATAAAATCGAGTAAATACACGATTGACACTTTAAAAGTCTACCTATTAACACTCAAATCTGTTTGTTTCCACGATCCTGAAGGAAAGTGTTCTTAAAACACGGCGAGAAAAGGACATTTGCTTCTAATGAGCAATTTCTCCATCACACACACACATTTTTTACTTGTCCTTTGTCGTTATTGTTACGTCTATTAATGGGTTATTGTATAATATTACTGTATATATTTTCATATGAACAGATGTTGTAAATAAATGTTATATGAATATTTTAGCTTAGATATTGTCAATGTAGTGTGATGGTAAGATGTTGGTAAGATGTTTTATAATACGTCATATACGTAAAAATGTTGTTGTTGTTGTTGTTTGTTATTTAAATCCAAAATAACAAGCCAGACCCCACCCACCCCACTCCACCCGCCCACGGCCGCGTCATACCAAAGATTATAAAATGGTAGTTAATGGCTTTCCTGACTGATCCTCAGTTGAAAAAAGGAAACATGGATCTGTGAACTGCCACCATCAATACTGTTCATACAGCACGAATCGAACTGACGAACATTTGCAGCGAGTGCTTTTTATAAGTACTTCACGTCAAGCAGTCTATAAAATTATAGTAGGAGACTGATTTTTTTTCCAGAATTCAACTGAAATCATTGTGATAAAAAGTGAAATGAATCGTGTGATAGAAGTTTCATTTTTTATCTCGTGATTGTGAAAAAAAAAAAAAACCTTAGGTATGGCGGATTTCCGCAATTTAATTATCTTAGAACATAGCAAAAGAAACATGATGTAAAAAGGAAAAATTGGTTTTGCAGTTATTTCTCCTTTCTCCATCATCTTTCCATAAGACTTAAACAACAGGTTCGTAAAGCGTAAAAAAGAATGATGCTGACCATTTTACGTACACAATCCCGGCTTTTTAAGACCCTGACAAAAAAAAAAAAAACTCCGGTAAACATTGTGGAAAAGAGTAGAAAATGCATTCTTCCTTTTGCACAATGTTTTCTACCCCTTTTGATAAAAAAATAAAATTTGGATCACATCTAATTTGTTGTCTGCAAAAGCTTTCAATTTGAACCACAATAAACTTCTGTTAATAGGTTTATGGGTAACAGCTGTCACTTAGCGGTGCAGGTTGTTTTTACGATTCCACACCCTTTCGTCGAGATTATGAGCTATTTCTCTTTTGCCCCACTATTTTTTTTTTTTGTCCCGTAAGACCCCTAAGACTCCTACTGCAGGCACGTATGTTCATGGTTAAAAATTCCTATGATAGATTTCCGAAGCGTGCTGCTAATTTTCACAGATCATTGACATATTGGAGTAAAATCTCTTCAAGACTTGCAATCTTTTCCATTTATCAAACCCTTATTCCCAATAAACATTTTGAGACCATCCAAAACTCAGCAAACCTCTTGTTGACAATTCAAATGGACACAAAACGTGATTCTGGAAAAAAAAAACCTTAAAACGAATAGCGTGCAAAACATGTCGGAAAAAAAAAGGTGAACTTGTTTGTCCGAATAAATTCACCTATTTTCTTTTTTCCTCGACATGTTTTTCGAAGTTGTCTCTTGTGAATGTGTATCTAAGAAAACGCCGATATCATTACACTGCATTCAACCGAATAGCTCACATTTCTATGTTAACTCTTTTTGACAGTACTTTATGTCTGCTTTGTGGATTTGCTAACTTTCGATGGCATTTGAAACATTGTTAGAAAAGGTGAAAATGCTCCTCGCGAGCAATTTTACCTTTTGTCACCACGGTTTTCCAAAGCTTTCTATCTATTCTTGAATATAAGTAAGGGATCAAGAGATTTCTTCATCAAACCTTTACTAGATGAACCCTGGTTTCAACGAGTCCTTACTTCGCAGCAGTTGAAAACCTGATGGGAAAGGAGACTTTATATTTCCAACTTTAGTCATATCATACTCCACCGTACTTCATTAATCGAATGTTTTATGTCGTTCTGAACAATACTTTTACATTGCATATGTTCATTATGTGTTTATTAAAACGTGATTTTTTTTTTACACACTTCTCACTCCCTTCGATGACTTATCAAGCATGTCCCGTCCCCTCCTTACCAGCACAATTGAATGCGCTGCTAAAGAAAGTTAATGAAAACCAATTCTAGTGTTAAACTGGTTGGTAAAATTTAAAAAAAGAACACGTCTGTTTTGCTGAGATCAGATTCGAATGTAAAAAAATCCGAATTCATTGGTTGCGCTGCGATATGACTGGTTGAAAAAAGGCTTTAAACCCGAGGTAAAGACACTGTGAGAAGAAAAAAAAAAGAAACTATAAATGAAAAAACAAAAAAACATTTATTTCATATCCGACTGAGATAATGTTGCGTGAAATTTGTTATACCTTTAAGCTTCACAGAATCAGTCATGCTTGAAAATACACCTACAGTCAATTAAAGGGAAGCAATACCAACCCATTCTCACTTCTCACGCACAAGAGTTATGCGTTGTGATGTATGTATGATCACTTTTATGTTCACATAGCAAATAATAAATGGAATTTAAAGAACAAGCGCTTTAGAATTCGATACAATGATAGAGTTTTAAAACTTTATTTCTCTCACTTTTTCTGCAATGGTTGGCTTCATGGTCACGTCTTGCAATTGGTCTAAACAGCTTCGATCACCGACGATCATGGAGGCTGTTAAATTATCATGTATTCCAACGAATGCCTTCGCAAGAAGATGCCGACAATTATCATCACAATGCTTGACAACTTCGTACCAAGAGTAAATTAACCAAAACGATAGGCTTGACATTCCATGTGTATTTTCTTTTAAAGCTTGTATTTGGCACCTAGAAAATCCTAGAAAGACTGCAAAAACCTCCCATCCGTGATTTATTTCTCTCGACAGTTCTATGAGTTCATTTGTAGTGAATGCATCAGTTCTAGATGTTGCCATGTCTTTTTTTTTTTCTGAAAAAGAAAACGTGTTAAATTATTTACACAAAGACAACCATTGAATGCAAAGATGAGGATGAATTACGATTTTAAAAAAAAACTTACTTTTTTCAATCCAGTTCCCTTCGAAACGTGAATTAAAACACTGATTCACTACCAACTAAAGTGTCCAACGCTATAAAAATAGTTCACAATACTACAATGTTGATAAAATGTAAGTTAAACCACAACTTTATTCAACTCTAGCTACAACTTTTATTTACCGAGTAGTATATAATGAGTTTTTTCTTCCCTAAGCGTTATTTAAATAAGGCTTGACCATATCAGAAGCGAAACAGATATATAGGTCATTGCGTCAATTCGTTACAAAAAAAAACTTATCTAAAATACATATGTTAAAGTCATTAACTCTAAAGATAGCATCTATGACGGCATGTACAAAGACCAATTGATATAACTCAAATGCTTTCATCTTCTAATGTGCAGCTGCTGTTCATTAAAAACTGCCACGACAGCATGATTCTATCAGTAAAACTAATTTAAAATACACATGGAAAAGTAATTAAGTTTAAAGATAAGATCTTTGTCAGCATATGAAATGTTCTTTAATCTCTTTATGTAACTCGCATGCTTTCATCTTTTAATCTGCAGCTGTTTTTAACTAGAAACTGCCGCGACAGCATGATGCTATCAGTAAAACTAATCTTACTTGCACTTGTTAAAGTAATTTAGTTTGAAGATAAGATCTTTGTCAGCATGTGACATGTTCTCTATAACATGTTTATGTACTTCAAATGCTTTCATCTTGAAATATTTACCTGTTTATGTAATTCAAACGCTTTAATCTTTCAATCTTCAGCTGTTTATGTAAGTCAAATGTTACAATCTTTCAATCTTCAGCTGTTACATATTAGAAATAGTCGCGACAGCAAGATGCTATCAGTAAAACGAAACCAAACTACATTTGGTAAACACGTTAGATTTAATGGTGTCATCGTTTTTTCATGGGAACATGTGTTTATGTGAACCAATCAGAGGTCTAAATACACGTTTGCGTTCGACCAGTACGATTACTGCATTCCTGTATAAAGGCAGTTGTCCTTCAAACTTTAACTTAATTTCGATAGATATTCTAAATACACTGTGATGGAGCCATCATACGATACAGAGGGTTTCTTGCTGAAAGTGCAGAGTAAATTCGGATATGGAAGAAAAATTTCACTTACGAAGTGGAATGGTAAAATATACCTACATTTAAACGATGATTCGAAATGTTGGGAAAATGGACAGTTTGACAAGACGAAGTCGAAAAGTTTGTCTCTAAAGTGGGCTGATGCAGTGAATTTGAGAGATTGTTTGAAACAGTTACAACCATTTGCAGAGCAGATACAAACTGAACAGGTATTTACATTTCTTTTTTATTTTTTTTTTCAACGTTTTCACTTAAACATGTAATTCTAAATAATGTTTAAAACAATGTGATAGGTTACAATGATTGTCGATTGAATTAAAACGATAAAAATAATTTTTATAGCACTTAAAGTATTGTTCAAAATATTTTCATTCATTTAAAAGATTGTCTAAATTATCTTTGCTGCTTTTAAAAAAATTGTCTAAATTATTTTTGTTAGATTTTAAAAATATATATTTCAAGTAGTTTTAATGCATTGTCTTTTACTTATTTTCAGCATTTGGGAGTTCCAGTAAATCAGACACAGTCCTTTCTGGTCCAACCATTTGAAAGTATACCGAAAGACAAGGAAAACGTCCCACCTGCCCAGTGCAGCTTGGGAAACGATTCCGGTCGTCAACAACAGAGTGAAGCGGAGAGATTTATACCTATGCACCCGAAATACCACCGTTATCAGCCATACTAAACCTGATTGACATAATGCATGGATGCTGTTGTTGTTTTGTAAAAGACTATGGCACAAGCTGCTGTTGACAATGCCAGATTACAATATCAAAAAGGAGAGTTCAGCCAAGTACAGTATATACGGAAGAAGAAAACTATATTTTGCGAAATTGATCCAACTCTGTCAATCAGTTTAAAAAGAAAACGTAAGGGGATCACTGTGACAATAAAAAACGCTTCTAAATTCGTAACAATAAGTGAACAGGACTTCAAATTTGTGTGTGGTGCTGAAATAGGACTTTTATGTTTGTGTTCGTTCTTAAAGAAACAGTGACCATGGAAACGCCCACAGACGAATCTCTCTCAAAGAAAAAAAGAACAATGAAAAATATATATTGTTCAAAATGTAACACGTGGATATCTGAATATTTTCTCAGTTGCCATGTAAACAGCGCTAAGCATACAAAGAGATTTGAATTGCAAAGCACAGTTCAAAAGCCGACTCAAAAGCGGGAAAAATACAGACTTAAAAAAGCACAGTCGAAATCTTCAGTTATAAAAAATGTAATCAATCTAGAAACCCCACCAAAGCAGCAAGAAGATTACATTCTTCAAGGGAGTACACTAAAAAAACAAGAAACGCGCTGGAGAAATAGACATTCACACGGATCGGCTTCACCCGATATTTTTACTACAGCTAAACAAAAGCTTTTTCACCAGGAAGGAAAAAGTGAGGATAATCATGTTAAAGAAATTCCGCAAGATCAACCAGTTACCTTGAATGACGATGACGAAATTTGGGATTTTCAAAGTCCCGTGCATCATTTGCAAACCACTCCACCCAATGTGTTTCAAAATGGAACATTTTCAAATATAAATAATCAGACTGGCAATGAAACAGATATGTTCGGGGTCGACCCATCTTCTCAAACAAAACAGAGGTCGGCTGAAAAAGGACAACGCGATGATAACCCATAGAGTCTGGAAGTGAGAATGAAAAAGTGAAAGTATGGCCTGAAAATCTTTTGGACAATTCATGCTATAACGGCATGCTTCCTTGGGATTTTAGTGATTCGAACAGTTCGACGAAAACTTTTTCTTTGCTCACCGATGAAAATGTGCATTGTGAAAATGCTGAAGACGGATGTCAAAACTTTCCCCTTGACCTTTTAAGTGGACAATTTTCGAATTCATCGTGCAGTGAAAATCATTTCAATCCGGTGTCTTTCTTGAAATGTCCCAAATGCAATCCCGTGAATTATTTAGACTTTGAAGACTGGCCAGGTAGGATAACCATGGAAAACGAACCAGAAAATTGGACTTTTCTTGGGGCAGCGGTTCCAAAAAGTGAAATCGTGTATATGTGCCAGGTCATTATAGTCTATATCATAGTGATAACTTCGATTGTAAACCTGTCTATACAGAATGGCAATACGGAACTCTGGATCAGCTTATTATGCAGTGCTATTGGATATATCTTACCATCCCCTACATTGGACGGTAGGAAAGAGAAACCTAAAAGGTCGACGAGAAACAGAGTTGCTTGAAAGCCGACTCGTATATAAAGCCTGCTAACAGTTCATATCAACATAAGTGAAGTTGCTTCCCTTAATCACATTTAAAAAAAAAAGAAAAAGCTGGGGAAAAAACATGGGCGTGACTGATTGTAGAAAACCAAATGATTTATTTATCAACTCCAAGTATCTTCTTTTTCAAGACCGATTATGCACGTATCATGACTGGCCAAAACAAATGCGACAGGATAAATTTTCACTGGCTGCTGTTGGATTTTGTTACACAAACAACGGCGATATATGTGAATGCTTCGCTTGTGGTGTAAAATTATCACGGTGGGATTTGTGTGATAACGCTTTTATTGAGCACAAGAAGTGGTCCAGGGATTGCTTATTTCTAAAGATAATCGGATACGGTGAACAGCAAACGGAAGATAACCAAGACGTGTTTGGAATATCACCCTTCTTCGACGACAAGCGGGATTTGAAGTTTCCGTGGTGATGGATACGAAACATGTGACTTTCTTGGATACCTATTTTGACTTTGTTTACAGTAGAGAAATGAAAAGGGTGTTGTTTGACTTACGTAAAGTAAAATGCAACGGCTGTGTGAACGGTTATCTGTCACAACGTGATCACTCGTGTTTAATGCTAACCACACAACAACAATTAGTGCTTTATTGGGACGACATTTTAGAACGAATAACAGAAACTGACATCATAGTGCAATGGCATGAAACTGTACTTTCCTTAGATCATATACCAAGCACACTGATTGACATGTACAAACTAAAACTGAACTGCCGCGATTGGAGAGAGACTATGAAAACTGAAAAATGGAAAACTCGTTTAATTTGCATGATTGTTAACATTGAGAAATTGGAACAAAGACTTTTTCACGATAATGATTGATAAGTTTTTGTACTCTCATGTTTCTATATAGCTTCATCTGTTGCATGCACTGTATATTGTTATAGTATGTCGTATTCTGGGTATTGTATACACAAAATAAAATGTATCTAAAATGAATAAAACTGGTTGAGTGTCTATCTACTCCCGTCCCCAATCCAAACATTTTATTTAAAGCATAAACACGCTGATTGTTCGACATTTTGAAACTGTATTTCAAGAGACATGGAGAGCCTAGTTAAGCTACAAACCGCTACAACAGCGCAATTCATTGGTAAGTGAGTTTAAGTTCGCTCTACCAAAAATGTTGTAAACAGCATGTTCTTGTTTTAATTTTCTCTCTCTCTCTCTTTCTCTCTCTTTCTTATATAGGGCCAACGAACTCGGGGAAGTCACAATTTCTGTTCGAGATATTAAAACACGCAGATGGCATGTTTATATCACGCATTCAGAAGATTTACTTTTGCTATGGAGTTGACCAACCATTATACGATCAAATGAAAAGGGAGATACCAAATATAACGTTTCACGAAGGAGACACGACCTTGAAACGTGGCATTCCGAGGAACCGGGTCATAAATTGTTGATTTTCGATGATCTCATGATGGAAGCGAGTATCAGTAAAGAGATGGTCAATATTTATTGTAAATATGCGCACCATTATAATTTCTTTTGCATTCTCGTATCCCAAAACGCATTCAGTCCTGGCAAAGAATATCGCACTATAAGTCTAAATACCCATTATTTCATCTTGTTTAAAAATCGGCGAGATGAATCACAAATACAAACACTTGGACGACAAGTACTTCCCAGAAATTTGAAATACTTTTTGAGCAGTTATGAGAAAGCGACCGAAAAATCATATGGGTATTTGCTCATCAATTTGTCCCCCAACTCAGATCCTAAATATAAATTGAGAACACAAATATTTCCGGATCAGACCATGATTGTGTACTTACCTGAGAAGGAAGCATGAAAAACTTGAAGGAGAAACAAGGTGACTTTTTACGTCTTTTACTACTGACCTCTGTACCCCAGAGGAAAGCTATGTTAAAAACGATACAAAAGTCGCAGTTACAAGCAATCGTTCAAATTGTGTATAATGTGTTAATGGGTAACAGAGATCTGCCAGAAAAAGATAAAAAACGGTTGAAAAAACACAGGACAATTATTATTCGACGATTTGTCAGCAAACGACTTTCACAGTGGGAAAGAAAACAAATCCTTATAAAATACACGGAACAAATTTTGACGTTGTTACGAGTAGTAAAAGGAGAACTCGCATAAATCATGGTGCGAGAAATGGTGCTTATTTCTAAATTGAAATACGAACATTTACTGAAAAATTCAGTCAACAATGATCAGGAAAAATCGCCCGATGGATTTTTGAACAGTCAGGATAAAACAGTGGAGAGCCGGGACAAATTCAGCGACCAATTGGCGAGTTTAGAAAAACAGATCTTGAAAGAAAACCACCAGAGCATTCTTCATTGATACAAAAAGGAGTGGTCCAGAAACGATAGCAAAACCGTCTCTTTTTGTCGAGAAGCCTCTGTCTGGAATGATATTTGTGCATAAGGAAAAACCCATGCGTGATAAAAAATCCTCAAATAACATAAGGAAACAGGCTTTAAAGTGTGGTAAAAAATCAAGGAGGTTTGAGTGGATTGATTATACAGTGTAAACGTAAGTATAAATTGTATGCAAACTTAAAAAAATGGCATGTGGCATCGCTCCACTAGAAATGAAATCATGATCAGTTTCGTGAGAACTCATTTTATTTTACTTTCCCACGGTTTGGGTGGAAAATAACACCGTTCTCGAACATCTGCTAGTATAATTGCGTTATGGTTCATTTTCTTTGATGTGCTCGATAAAAATACTTAAATGTATTTTACATCCGGTCGTTATTTGATTAAAATATCTCTCTTTCAAATATCCTAGGGGTTAATTTTTTCTTTTGATTACAAACACATGTTGTTACATGTTTTATCTGATTTTATAATGTATCCTATGAGAATTATGAGTAAGCCTAGACACATTGTTGCCATCGCAGCTGTTCTTATCGGATAATGTCGTCATGGTAATTCTTTTGGAATTCTTATGTGATTTTGATAAGATACGGCAATGGCTAATTAACACTTCTTATCTTTATTACTTTTGGTGCTTTTCCCACGGTAAGGAGGAAAGGAGCATGCATAAATAGGGAAACAAACATGCAAATCGTCATAGTACGAGCCATGGCGAGTAATAAACCAACACATTATATTTCACCCTGTGGTAGCATTAGGCATACACAAGAGTATGAAGACGCATATTTAGAATGGTGGCTAAAACCTATAGTCAGTCGTCGTCCACCACCAAAAGTTATAAAATAGCCTTTATTTAATATGGACATGGCCAAGTTTGGACCAGTAGAGAAAGTTGTTACTGAAAATAAAACAAAAATTGAGATAGACAAAGTGTTTAAAAAATTGGGCAAAATGGAGGAAAAAAATAATTAGTTTACGTTTGTGGAAAAAAAAAAAAGTTTTGTATGCATGGATTTTGTAATACAAAATTTTGTAATTCGAAATTTTGTGTATGTGACAATATTATTACGTTTGTGAAAAAAAGGTGTTTTGCATAGATGGATTTTGTAATATAAGATTTGTGTATGTGACATTATTACTACGTTTGTGAATAGGTGTTTGCTGTGGATGGATTTTTTAATACGAAGTTTTTTTGCTGAATTAATGATAGTTTTCTGTATATGGATTGTATCCGTAAATGTGAGTACTGATTTTCATACATTGTAGAGAAAAACAACATCAAACCCACTCCGAGACTGATGAAAAAAAAGGAGTGCGAAATTTGTTTCAAAACATTTAAAACTGAAGCGCTTCTTAGACAACACATGCAGATACACCAACAAAATCATAAGTGTAATCGAAGTGGACAGACGTTTAGTTTTGTCTCTAACTTGAAAAGGCATAAAAAAGAAGTTCATAACATATATCAACCAGTTTTATCTCAAGCAAAGTTCTCGTGTGGCATATGCAACAGGTCATTTGAAAGAAAATACCACCTCTCGCATCATACTAGAATGGTTCATCGACATATCTGTCCAGTAAGCTCAACTCATTTGTTCAGGTGCCGCCATTGCAATTGTGAATTTTCAACCTACCGCCGACTTGTAGAACATGTGGAAGAGGAACATCCTTTGAAACAAAAAGGGGGTAGGCAAAAAACAGAGTCTAAAACATCTGATATTCGGAAAACACCAAAAGATGGACTTGAAGCAGGTGATGTGCAAATGAGGGACGGGTCTCATACAAGGTCACCAGAAAATATCGATGTTCACCCTTATGATGACGAGTCGGCGCTTAGGAGCAATGTTGAAAACAGAAATATATATCCAAGACAAAATGAAAGATACGACATGCTATCATTTTTCGCAAGTGCTAGGGATGAAATTAGAAAGTATCTTAGGTCAGCGACTTGGAGGAATTAAATGGAATCTATGTGTCCAAATTGAAATGCAAAGAGATGATGGGCATGAAATGACAACTGCAACACCTTATTTTCGGAGTAGAACCTACCGATTTTTACTCCACAAAGACGTGCAAGAGCATGATTTGAATGAAGCTTTTCAAAAGATGTTTGGTGCATTAGAAAAGTATCAAAGAGAGGGGTCAAACTGGTTCGTTAAGAAAATAATAAAGCTTGAGATCCATACAGTGCTGTATAGACCTATATCTGGTGCAACATATATCCCTTTACCAGAAACACTCTGCCATAGCAAAAGCGTTTTAAATATTCAAAACAGAGACAACAGGTGTTTTCTCTGTTGTATATTAGCCTCTCTGTTCCCACAGCAGAATGGTCTCGAACAACCAGAATTATATGAAGTCTATGAAAATGAAGTAGTGATGAGTGGAATACAGTACCCAGTGGCAATTACAGACATTTAAAAATTCGAGAAACAGAATGAAAACATTTCCGTTAATGTTTTTGGCTTTGATGTGGGAACGATTTTACCATTGCGGGTAACAAACTGCAGTGACCGACTTCATCACGTAAATTTACTTTGGTTGAAATCAACAGACACGTCACACTACTGCTTAATTAATGAC
This sequence comes from Tridacna gigas, assembly GCA_945859785.2. Taxonomy (NCBI): domain Eukaryota; kingdom Metazoa; phylum Mollusca; class Bivalvia; order Cardiida; family Cardiidae; genus Tridacna; species Tridacna gigas. The sequence continues at coordinate 30,604,323 of OX244030.2, forward strand.
CTAAATCACTTTCTTTCTCGAACCAAAACGTGTAAGAATAAGACGTTTTTTTGCCCTTACTGTTTACATGGTTTTATCAGAGAAGACCTATTAGAAAACCATAAAGAATACTGCTCCCTCCATGGGCCACAAAAGGTGATTTTGCCAGAGGACGATGCTATTCTGAAATTCAAAGAGTATGAAAAGACGTTAAAAGTTCCTTTCGTCATATATGCCGATTTTGAAATGCTGAATGTAAAAGTTCAAACGTGTATGCCAAATCCAGAATATGCATCAACCACTCCTGCCACAAAATTAGAAGTATGTGGATATGCGTATAAAGTTGTTTCTGAAGATTCACGGTACACAAAACCCACAGTCGTCTATCGAGGTCCAAATGCCGCCAGTAAACTCATAGAGAATTTGGTAGAAGAACAAAGACAAATTCAAGACATTTTGTCGCACATTGAACCCATGCCTGAACACAAAGGAATTAATGATAACGCAAAATACTGCTGTCTCTGCAAGAAGAAATTTTCTTTGTATGATAGGACTTATAAAAAGATAGTAGTGCACCACAATCATCTTACGGGTGCAATCATAGGCGCCACGTGTAACAACTGTAACCTTCAGTGCAAACAATCCAAATTCACTTGCGTTATGTTTCATAATTTACGCAATTTTGATGCACATATACTTTGTGAAAGTTTAGGGGAATTTAAAGATTATAGATTGAATTGCATCCCTCAAACTTTGGAACGATATGTGAGCTTCTCTCTTGGGAACCTCAGGTTTTTGGACAGTTTTAAATTCTTACCAAGTGCACTGGAAACGTTAGTAAATAATCTCAAGCAAGAGGGTATCGACACCTTCCCACACCTACTCTCAGAATTTGAAGACAGGGAACATGCTGAGCTGCTCCTACATAAAGGTGTCTATCCATATGACTACATGGACTCCTTTCATTGATTCGACGAGAAAGAATTACCCCCGCTAGATGAATTTTTTCCTCCATTAAGAAGGAATGTATGTCGAATGAAGATTATGCCCATGCACAAAGAGTTTTTGAACAATTCAACATGACCTCGTTAGCAGATTATCACGATTTATACGTGAAAACGGATGTATTGTTATTGGCTGACGTGTTTGAGTCCTTCAGAAAAGTATGTCTCAGACAGTATGAGTTGGATCCGTGTCACTTTTATACATCCCCAGGCTTATCGTGGGCCAGTTTACTCAAAATGACAGGTGTTGAGCTAGAATTACTTACAGATATTGATAAGATACTGATGATAGAGGCCTGTTCGCGGGGTGGCCTTTCTCAAATTTCAAATCGTTATAAAAAGGCTGGCAACCCCTATCTAGAAGATTATGATCTTATGTACTTGGATGCAAATAACCTCTATGGATGGGCTATGACGCAACCTCTTCCAGTTGGTGATTTCAAATTTTTAGACGATGTGCAAGGATTCAATGTCATGGGCATCAAAGTACATGGTGAAATCGGATTTATTCTGGAAGTCTCTCTTCAATATCCCACAGAACTTCACGATTTGCATAACTGCCTACCTCTCGTGCCAGAACAAAAAGTCATATCGAATGAAGAACTTTCACCTTATGCGCAACAGCTACTATGAAAACTACATGGTGTTGATGTTGATGATCCATTACCCGCACGAGGCAACGTAAAGAAATTGCTTGCCACTCTGGAGGATAAATCTCACTATATTCTGCATTACACAAACTTACAGCTGTACGTAAATCTTGGAATGAAAATCAAAGAAATCCACAGAGTTTTTCAATTCCGACAGGAACCCTGGATGAAACCCTATATTGACTTCAACACCGAGATGAGAAAACGAGCCAAGTGCACTTTTGAAAAGGACTTCTACAAGCTCATGAATGTATCTGTATTTGGAAAGGTAAGTTTTTTTTTGTTTTTTTTTTTTTTTTTTTTTTTTTCTCTTTAAAAAAAGTCTTTTTTTTTTTTCCGATGAATCACCTAAAATATTTCCTTCAAACTGAATATTTTTGTAACATTTAACGATTAGTTATTTCCTTCAAACTGAATATTTCCATAACATTTAACGATTAGTTTTGTTTTTAGTAAAGATTTGCTTTGATGAAAAAAAAAAACATATTTTTATTTTAACCTTGTGACTAATGACATTGATATTCATTCCAGACCCTTAGAAATGAGTGCAAATACAAAAACATCGAGTTGGTACATCTAGAAGAGAGATTACAAAAACTATCCGCAAAACCCACTTATAAAACCACCACCATATTCAACGAGAATTTAGTAGCAGTGGGACTTCTACGATCCCAAGTGAAGCTTTTTAAACCTAGCTACTGTGGAATGTGTATTCTCGGTAAGTTTTTAATAAACCAAACATAGATATTTTATTATCGATCATATTTGAGTTTTGTATTAGTTATATTTGACATTATGCATTGTTTGCGGAAATTTTTCTGTGAAATTTAAAGAACCCCATTTTATATATTTCATATTTGAGTAAATGTCTCATGTATGACTTCTGGTATGGTTACATAAAACAAAGGTATGGGAAAAAGGCTCAACTTCAAATGACAGACACAGACAGCTTCCTTTTCCACTGCGAAACGGACGATGTTTACAAGGACATGCTACTTTCTATGGAATTATTTGACACATCAGACTATCCCGTCGACCATATTCTTCATAGTGAACACAATAAAAAATCTCTTGGCAAAATGAAGGACGAAGTTAATGGCAAACCCATTTCCAAGTTTGTTGGACTTAGGTCAAAAATGTACAGTTTTACATGTAACAATAAAGAAGAAAAACGTGCTAAAGGCATTTCAAAAGTGGTTGTGAAAAAAGACCTCAGACATGAACATTACAAATCTACCTTGGTTGAAGAAACGCATAAAATGTCGTCCATGACTTCTCTTAGAAGCCACCGACATGAACTTTTTTGTGAAAATATCAATAAAACTGGATTATCTGCTTTCGATGATAAACAGTTTCTCCTTAACTCATTTGAAAGTTTGGCTTATTGGCATTATAAGATTCAAATTGGCATTATGGAGGAACATAGTCAGGAGCCGTCTGATCAAATGAATGAAGAGACATCAATATAATGGAGTGAAAATCCATTAGATGAACCAATGGATTCTTCTCCAGAAGAAGTCTCACCAATTCAAATGCTAGAAATAACACAAATTCAAGGTGAATCTTTGACATTCGAAAATCAGGTGTTTACCCCCATCGAAGACCAAAGTTTCCTCTTGGATAATTTCAAGATAACACGTTGTGAAAAAAATTGTCTTTAATATATATGAATATCGTTGTAATACGTGCATTTAGTAAAGACGAATAAAAACACAATAAAACGTATTGTTTTTACATTTATTTACACGCTTTTATATATACAAGAAGAAAGTGGAATACAGGTATGATCATACATGGGACCATTTGAAAAGCATTCTGAAAAAACTGATGCCACAATGTTTTCCACATATTCGTCATTCACATCCACACAGGTACTAAATGAAGCAAAAACTCGTCCATTGATATTCCATTCAACTTTTGGTGTAAGTACAAAATACAATAAAGTCCACACACGGTTGAATGGTTGCTTTGAAGTTGTTTTCTGTTCATGTTCAAAGTCATTGCTCTCTGATGTATCCATCGTGAAATATAAACACTATTTTCTTTCGGAATTCTACCATAGCTATCAAAGAATTCCATATGTCCATGCCCGTCGTTGTAAATAGCACACCAGTGTCGTCCAGGACTGGAAGAACTATCAGTATTTACAATAAGTCCATATTGTTGATTCATTGGTTCGCGTGGTAGAGTATCTGACGCAAAAACACCAACGACATATTGTGACAATACCGGATCACACTTGATACAACACTCTAGCTGCGATGTATTCATGCTTGTAAGATTAAGTCACGTTCTTTTGTAATTTCCAGGAAGGCAGGCCCCTCTGAATATACGATACAGGTCATTGGCTCTGTGAGAAAGAAAAAACACGGTGATTTGCGTGATATTACAATGTTCAAAATTGAACGGATTTGTAGTATAGTCTCCATTTAAAGCTTTACTTTTTACAAATCCAACGATTATTGTTTCTGGCCACTTTCCTTGAAACATGTTGTCCCAAAAAAATGAACTGCTTCCAGTGGCAATAGTCTGGATGCGAACTTCTTTTTTGGTGTATGGATAAAGAGCGTTTTGTTTCTCGAGAATCTGAGAGTGACCATAGATCACAGCGGGGTTGACCTAGATCTTGGCAGCATCAGCCGCAAGCAATGCAAAACTCGCTGGATTTCTATAAATCTTGATTTTCACATCCACTTGATTTAAAAGGTGACGATCCATATCACACATGTCGTGAAAAATAGGTCCTTGCAAGTCTAAACTGTTGGATTTAGCGATCCATTTGGCTCTTTCGAATAACCCGTTGTTGGCGCCAGAAGGGTCGGTTACTTCAGGACTATCTGTGTCATCCATCACCCATCCTTAAGTCTGTAGTTGACTCGATGATGCATCCTGTCTGTATTTCAGAAGATCGGGATGTAGGCTCTATAGGAATTGTAATTGCAGGTGATTGTTGCTTTGTTTTGTAATGTCACTTCTACCATAGAAAATGAGCTTTGCAAAAACAAATTGGCAGGACCCACTTTTTCTGCCGTAAGATGTGTTCCATCCGATTTTTCCACATTCAATTTCACGTAAATTTGTGAATTCTTGAGGTCTAGATAGTCCAACGAATTTTGTGCATTGATTCTGAATTCAAAAGGTCCATCCGATGATACTTGCGATATAGGTCGAATTTCTTCATCTCTGAATTCTTTGACACTGGTCTGTGTACTCGGTAAATCATACAAACTAAGTTCAGATACTAATCCTTCCTTAAACTGTTCCTCGTTAAATGTCGACATCATTTGATTTCAAAAATGTCACGTTTGCTAGTAATCCTTTTCTTAGAATGTCCTTTCTTTTTATGAGAGCGTTTTTTATATGCACGTCCGTTTAATCCTGCACCACGCTGTCGTTTTCCAGCGACACGACGACGTTTAGTTTTGCGTACGGAAGTTAATCTCGACTTTCTCTTCCTAGCATGTCCAGAGGTCGACTGAAACATGTTTTCAACTGTCTTAGGAATTATATTCTCTCTAATTCTGACTTCGCCTGTGCTGTGGTCTGTTCTGAGGGTATGACGGCTTTAATGGACAACTGCTTATCTTCCACTGGTTTTAATTGATCAACCATAATAACCCGCGGTTTCCTCCCAGCTCCTGACTGGTTTAAAGACGTTTTTCCAGTACTCACACGATCAAAGAAATCAGTCCACTTTTGTGGGTTTGGTACATAAAGTTTCATTATTACGACAAAAACGGGTACCGCCTCAAATGTAAGGTTAACCGCACTGGATCTCTTAAGTCTAACTTTGTCGATTCGTTTTCTCCTTTTATATAGATAGTGAATTCCTGAACTTCATTTTTAGCAACGTTAACATGAAAAGGAGTGCTCAAAATATAATCCCATGTACTTCTAGTACTTTTTTCTAAACGTCGTAATAACGGACGTTCTTCGCCTCCAGCGATGCTTTCCTTACACAAGTCGGAATAAATATACAACCCATCATCCGCTCTTGATTTCGTTTTCTCAGTTGCAAAAGGTATCACTCTTATTGCTTTGCACATAAATGTAACGGTCCATGTTACTGCTTTCTGTGTTCTGTTTCTTTAACGTCGCTGGCATCTATCCAACTATTAAATGTATCCGGAAAGCCCTGCCACTTTACAAAATACTGTAACTTTTTGTTTTTTCCTCATCTGCGCAGTATTTTCTCTATGAACCAAAGACTGTTCTCGTCCTTATCCACTTTTTGCAACTTGTTCGAATAAAATAACCCTTTTATAGTTTCGTTCCTTAAATCATTCAGTCTGTACATAGGAATCCCTTGCTTGAGCAATCTTCTTGATACACGAAACACTTCAGAAGTGTATTGTTCCTGATAAGCCCTACGAAATGGCGCTTTTGTAAAACTGGTGCGCACAAAATCCCCCACTTTGAACAAGAAAACAGGTTTGGTTTTTACTCTTGGCTGTTTTTTTAAATAGATAAATGCCCACATATCAGCTTCATTGCCTTTATTGACTTGATTTGGAGCTAAGATGTTTAGACTTCGGTGAGGGGTGTTGTTGTAATTAGCAACGATGTCATCCAAAACGTCGATGTAACGATAGGTACCATTGCATCTCATGTAACGATAAAGAGCCGTCTTGATTGTTCTTTGCACTCGTTCCACGTAATTGGCTTTGGGTGGATTTTGTGTGGTGAAAAAATAAATATCTTCCTCCTTCATCAACTTTTTAAACCACTGATTCACGAATTCAGACCCTTTGTCAGCCCTAATCTTTTGGGGTTTAACATCTTTAATCATTGTTTTCATACCCTCCAAGACAGACTTTGCCGTCTTGTTTTTAAGAGGCTGCACGCGTAGTTTTCTACTCAAAATGTCAATCGAAAAAAGAAGATACCGCACTGAATCATTTTCGTCGCTCATATTCAAAACCGACAAAAGATCAATATCCCATTGCTCGTTAATGGTCGTTACCCTCACATTAGCTGTCTTAAAACGATGACGAACGGCTTTTGCAAAGCATATGAGTCTTGATTACTCAACCACTGAGAGATATAACTACGAGTAAACACTCCCGGGTACTTCATCTGAAGCACTTTCAACAACTTCTCAGGTCCAGCGTATGCGGCAGGATGTTCCGGTTTGAAATAATATTCCTTTAGTATAGCATCCTTATCCATGTTTTCATCACAGTGTAATGTAAGGAATTTTGCCTTCAGGCATTATTATCTAAACAACTAAAACGAAAAAAGTCAAGTGACTTTATCAAATGATAAAAAATAGTACAATTTGCATCGAGTAACGCCATCAAGGGATAAAAAGAGCAGAATTGGAGTCACGTGACGTTATCAAAGGATCAAAAAGCAGAGAAGGCGCCGAGTGACGTCATCGAGGGATAAACCGGGCAGGAAGTGATGGCTTTCAGAGGATAAACTGGGTAGGGATAAAAAGGGCAGACTTAATGCTGAGTGTCAATTGGAGACCCTCCGCTGTGCTAACTGCCTGGCTAACCATACGGCACGCTCGGCCCGATGTCCAGTGTACCTCTGGGCGTCCAAGGTCCAGCAATATAGGGACACTAGGGGGTGCTCTTGGGCTCGGGCGGAGCTGGCATGTGGATCATGCCCAGACATGCGTTCTGTTTCTTCCCGCGATTCAGACTCCAATTCCTCTCCAAACCACAATTTAGGCCCCAGATTTGCTCTTAAGGTCAATTACAAAGATCAGGTCAGGACCCTGGAATATACACACTCAAATAAAAAAACACTAATTGCCCAAACTCCTCTGGACAGCCTTGAGGTTAAGACCCAAGAAGATTCTGTGAATCAAATTATTTCGAAACCGGTGGAAAAAAGTCAATCACCAGTCACTTCTCCAAATAAAAAATTATGCAAAGCTTCCACCGACCCAATAAATATCACAGATTCCTCTGTTTCTTCCGTAAACTTATCATCCCCTGTAAATAATTCTATTCCCGAGGGAAGGAGCAGCACGCCAAGTAGCAATGGGAAAGAGCCGTCCCTTACGGACGTGTCCTCTGAGGTCTTGTCTTTGAGGGACATTTCTTCCCCTCCAGGCGGCATGGAGACCAAAGTTGAGGTTCGCGACGCGTCGACTCAGACTGAATTACCATCAAAAGTAGAAAAATTTGTCCAAACTAAGGCTCATTTCGAAAATAATTTCCTAAATAAATTTGACTTAGAATTACTTTTGGCCAATATGAAGAGTCTCATTTCAGAACTTGTTGCTAGAAATGGAATCTACACCCAAAATTTTCTTAAACAAAAATTTATATCTTCGTTTATAGCATCCTACCAAAAATCAAAACCCTCCAAATCAGAGGAAGATAAGTCTAGTCGACGCGTAGTGCCCTCAGAAAAACCGACACGCCGGGCCACTCCTGTTAAAGTGTCGAGGCCAGCAAAACCTTCAAGTCTTCCTAAGCCGTTAGGATCCCGACTGAAGAGCCTGAATTCTCCGCTCAAAACGGCGGTGGGAAGCAGGCGCTTCAGTCTTGGATCACCTCAGGCTTTCCGCGGGGTTAAAAAACAAATCTTTAAACCGTAATTAAGCTATGGACAGAAACCTAAATTTACTAAGCCTAAATGCCTGTGGACTATCAGCCCACACTTTCTCAAACTTAAAGAGGTTTCTCGACGTCAATTCCATCGACATTATTTGTATCCAGGAAACAAAATTTAACAATAGTTTCATTCGCAACATTCCTGGATACACTTCAGAAAATAAAACTTATAAAAATAAAAATAATAATTACTCTGGGGGTTTAGTCACATATTTCAAGCATGGACTAAACTATAAAAAGCTAGATATAGACAATGCTAGGGATCAAAATGGGGAAACTAAAATTGAAATCCAAATGTTTGAAATTTATCTTTTGGAAAATTCTCACATTTTGGCAAATATTTACTCGAGGGGGTGTGACCTCGAATCTCTCAATAGCATAAGTTCATTCATTTTGGCCCAGAGTGAACTTAAAGAACTCGTGATCACTGGTGACTTTAATTCACACCATCCTTTATGGGGCGCCCTTAGGTCAGACACCCACGGAAAAGCAGTTTACGACTGGGTAGAACAGCATGAGCTCTACTGCTTAACGATGGGAGTCCCACCAGGTTAGATCCCGCTAGGGGCATATTTACATGCCTGGATCTAACTTTCACGAGTATGAAATTATCTAGTAAAATGATTTGGCAAGTCATAGACGACAATTGGGGTACTGATCACTTCCCAATCCTTATCTCCTTAATAAATTCAAATTCAAATTCGCATTCACATTTAGACGAAAAATTTATATTTGACAAAGCGGATTGGGATCTATTCAAAATTTTATGTGAGGATATCTCCTTAGCAGATGTCTACCACGACAATGTCGAGACCTTCCATAAATCAATTACAGACAGGAAAAAGGCCCTAAATAACTTCAAAAGAAATCCCTGTGAAGTCAAAAGGGTCAACTACCAAGAAAAAGTACGTTTGGCAAAGTCTATAATTTTAGACTCAAAAAAAATAAATAAATAAATAAATAAATAAATAAATAAATAAATAAATTGGCAGGAATTCTGCGAATCTTGTATTCACGACCCTAAAAATTCTAGAGACTTCTGGCAAAAAATTCGCAGAATAAAAGGAAATCAATGTGCCCCTGTCCCTGTTCTTACATCTAATGGTCAAAATTCTATTAGCCCATTGGACAAGGCTAATACTCTTGTCCAGTATTACTCCAAGGTTTCTAGTGAATCTAATATTGAGCCTGAGGTTTTAGCCTTCCAACAAAAATTTGAAGCTGACCATTATGATGCAATTAACTCTCCACTATTGGAAACAGATAATTCCTCAATCAATTTAGACTTCACAATGCAAGAGCTAAAAGACTGCATAAGTAGCAGGAAGGATTCCGCCGCGGGGCTGGACAAATTGTCCTATAAAATGTTTAAAAATATGCCGGATCGGGCACTAGAAATTTAGCTATTTTTTTTTTAACAAAATTTGGAGGGAGGGCAGTTACCCTCAGGGCTGGAGGCTCGCCTGCGTGATTCCACTACAAAAGAAAAATAAGGACCCAGCTGATCCTAAATCTTATAGACCTATTAGCCTTACCTGCCACCCTGGGAAATTGCTAGAGGGGATGGTCAAGGCGCGGTTGGAGCGTTACTTAGAATAAAAAAAACATCATAAATCCCTTTCAATCTGGCTTTAGAAAGGGCCGATCAACTATTGATCTGTTGGTTAGGTTACAACATGACGTTCTCTATGCTAAAAATAGAGGACGTTCTGTTGTGGCCATATTCTTTGACCTCGAGGCCGCTTTCGATCTTGCATGGCACTCGGGGATTTTCTATAAACTTAGGAATTGTGGGATCACCTGACGGTGCTTTCAGTATATTAGGGCCTTTCTATTGGATAGGAAAAATCACTGTTAAGGTGGGGGATACTCTGTCAGAGGTCGAATCCCTGACATGGGTACCCCCCAAGGCGCCATTTTATCCCCTCTACTGTTTTCTCTCTTGGTTAATGATCTCCCTGCAGCAACTGAGGGGACAGGGATGGTTATCAGCCAGTTCGCTGATGACTCAGGCGGCTGGATGGTGGGATCCAATGGTCAAACCCTCCAACGTAAGGCACAGGCAGGGCTGGATTCCATTTGGCGCTGGTCCCAAGAATGGGGCTTCAAAATATCCAAAACCAAAACTGTTGGAATTGTCTTTGGTAACAAATCATTGAAGGAGTTGGACGTACATTTGGGAGGTTCAAAAATTAAATTCGAAGAGACAGTAACTTTTCTAGGTATGCTTTTAGATCGAAAATTCTCGTTACTGTCTCATATAAAATCTTTAACGGAAAAATGCCAAAGGGACTTAAATCTCATGAGAATGCTAAGGGGCACCGATTTTGGCTCGGACAAAAATTCGCTCCTTCTTCTCTATAAGTCCCTAATACGTCCAGATCTAGACTACGGTGCCATAGTCTATTCTTGTGCTTCATCATCTGCACTGAAAATGTTAGATACTATTCAAAGAAATGCTCTGATCATTGCCCTGAGGGCATTGCCCTCGACCCCCTCAGTTTATTTAGAATTAGAAGCCGGTATCGCACCTTTGACCCTGCGGAGGGAGGAACAAGCTTTGAAATACTGGGCGCGAATCTCAAGTAATCCTGTTAACCCTGTGAACGCGATTTTCGGGAAGGGGTACTTTGTTAAAAATAAATTTAAAAACCCGCCACTTCCATTCGGAGCCACCACTGCAGACTTGCTGGCGGCACACCTTCCCGATGGTTGCAGTGTGGCAGATACTAGACCGCGGCTCGATGCACCGTGGCTCATCAGAACTCCCAAAACTGACATTTCCCTTAGCTCGAAATTTAGTAAAAGTGACCCTCCTTCACAGATTTTGGCTATTACCGAGGATCACGTGTTTTCGAGCTATGCTGAGCATCTACAGATTTATACTGATGGTAGTAAAGACGAAAATTCAGCAGTTTCTGCGGCAATGGTTATACCAGCCCTTAAGGTTAAAACTTCAAAAAGACTCAGCAATAGGTTATCTATATATGCTGCAGAACTGACTGCTATACAATATGCATTAAACTGGACTTTGGTCAACAAACCACACAAAGTTGCTTTTCTATCTGATTCTCTTTCGGCTTTACAATCACTTTCTTCAAGGAATAGTAACTCACGGCCTGATCTCATAGAAAATATTCTGTCCACTTATGATCAGTGCCACCTGAATAACTCAGAGGTCACTTTTGTGTGGTGTCCAGCTCACGTCGGATTCTTGGGAAATGAGATAGCCGACGGTGCCGCGAAACGCGCTCTGGAAGATCCGATTGGAGACAAAATACCCCTGGCAACCACTGAGGTTTACTCCATTTTGAAAGCATCTATTAAAGAAAAATGGTCAAAAGGGCTGGCAGACAGACTCATGAGCCAGCCCTTCCACGGAAATGGAGTGAGTTTCAGACCGCCGCGCAAGTACTCAGCCAGCAATAGGATGGATAAGTGCGTGACGCGCCTGAGACTGGGCTATAATTTATTGCCAGGGAGCCTTGGACACCACATTCTTGGGGTTTCGGCCATTTGCTCTACCTGTGGTGTCCCAAACTCCACGGAGCATTTTCTGGTGGACTGCTGCGTTCACACGATGGCACGGCAAAAGCTCTCTAGCGTCTTGGTGCGAGAGGGTGTGGATTTCAATATGGAAAACATTCTCTACCCTTCAAAGGTCCTACAGTCTTCCGTATTCAAGGCGCTAGAGACATACATTTTGGATTGCCAAATGACTGATAAAATTTAACTCTTTACCAATAGAAAAATTAAATTTCAAATCAGATTAAATGAAAATATTTGCAGACGACAAAAGATTTGTGACTCAGAGGGGTGATTTTTGGAGGGGCATTGAGGGGGAGGGTGAGAATACTGGTTATCACCTTTTTCTCCTTTCCCAACAATGTTTTCAAAACCTTGCTACCTAGGGTCATAAAAAATCAGTGAAGTGCAGTCATTGGGTTTAAATCAAGCTTTAAATAACCGGGGCACGTCTAGACTTACTGTTATAATAAATGCATGTAGCTTCGCTTTTAGATTTATGTTGAACATGCATATAAACAGGACATTTGTATAATACAAGCTTTATCCTTGTAGTTCTTTTTTGCATACAATAATACAATATTTCATTGTCCCATTTGTCTATGACGTGTCCTTAATTTCAGTTTTTCAAATATACATATTTCATATATAAGAGAGCTCTCACATCTTTTTTTTTTCCCCTTTTCGTACTCTTCTTGGTTACCAGTTTAGGAGCCGTTATCTTTTTATTATATGCTTTTTTAAAAACAGTCCCTATTAATTATTTATATAGTAAACTCAGAAATTGGTATAGGGACTTCTACTTATATAATGACTAGTATACCCATCATGTACCATATGGCGGGGTTTACAGGTCACCAAGCCAAGCATGGGTGCTCCCCTACTTACAAGGGATTTTTAACCTTCTTTACTCAACTTAAGCAGGTTTGTGCTGGCCAGGTATATTACTTTTTTTTTTTTTTTAAAGCTGAATTTAACTTATTGTCTTATACATATCGCTGGGAGGTGATCGTCAGTCAGTTCGCCCCAGATCTGATCTGGGTCGATACTAGATTTTTTACACTATTTTTTATTGACACGGGGGCTTTTATTATGCCGCTCTGAGCCCCCGTAGTCCTGCCCTTTAGGGTTGTATTGTTGGTCAAGGTTTATTTTTCTTTGTTCTTAGGGCAGTTTTTACCCATTTTGGGACCCGCTGTGGTTAGGGCGGCAGGGAAAAAACTAGCACCCCAGTAGTCTTGGCTTTATACCCCTACTGAGTGGTGTCGTCCTGATCGCCCTGCACAGCGGGCGGGACTGACGGTTGCCCCGCAGCTCTTATAGTGTAAATATTCTTTGCTTTGTTCTATTTTTGGAGAGCACTCTGGTGGATTTTGGGCTCGACTCCAAAATCCCCCCCTACTCATTAATTTAGAAGGTGTACCAATTAAATTGACTATATATAAAATAAGTACAGTACCATAACTATTTGTTTAATAAAATTAGAACTAGACAACACAATTGAGTCCAATAAATAGGAAATAAAACTATGGATTAGTCTAAAACTTTACAATTAGACAGGCAACGCTCAACGGCAATGTGCATATTGTATATACCCAGCGATTCTTACTTGTTTTAAAGGTGGTCCTGAAAGGGTCGTTTTCGGCTGACAGATAAACATACTTTTTATTTAGCCCTTTTTTTTTATTTTATTCCCTTTTTTAAACCGTGGAGTGTTGCCGTCTGATTAATGGAAAAAATACATATTAACCTAGACCCAACTGTCTCTAAAATTGATGGAAAAAAAACCAATAGCTGCTCGCCACATGGTTTTATGCCGCATGGCGAGGGTAAAAAAGACAAATGATGATGATGACGAGTGACGTCATCGAGGGATAAACCGGGCAGGAAGTGATGACTTTCAGAGGATAAACTGGGTAGGGATAAAAAGGACAGACTTGGCGCCGAGTGACGAAGGATAAAACGGGCAGGAAGTGACGTCATTGAAAGATTATCCCCGGGTGAAATATCCCCCAAATTTTATCCCCCGAGGGGATATTTCACCCTTATTATTCCTCTACTGGTCTTCACTCAGATCCTCATCAAGAGGTATACCAAAACCACCACGATTTTTCCTACAAGCCATTCTGAATGAGAATAAAGTTCATTTTTCATTTTTAGTCATGTTATATACCTGTTGCAACCAACGTTGCAGAGTAATAAAGTCCGATTGCGTTACGCAAATATTAATTAGTACTTTTACAATGACTGACACCGTGTTTACATTTTACAACGATGCGTAAATTTCGCGCTCTTTCATTCGTACATAAATGTAAATTTTGCGCTCTTTCATTTGTACATGAATTGTTAAGGAAGAAGATACGCTTTAAATTTACTGTTCATTGATTATATAAAGTTATGTGAAAATTTGTTTATAAGGATCTTTTACGGGTAAGTTTTATTTTTATAGTAATTATTTTTTGTACTTTGGAAAAGATAAGCAAATGAAGGGAGATAACCTATCAAATCAAATGATAAAGTTTACCATGGTTATTCCTCTTTAACAAGACAAAAGATCAACATGGTTACATACTCAATAACGATGATACAAACAATTAAAATATCCGATAGAAGTCTTTAAAAAACATGACTAATTGAATGGTGTTTTACGCTACATTCAAGAGTATTTCAGTTATATCACCTTGACAGCTCACATTATACGCGTCTTTCCTGGGTTTCAGCAGGACTAGGTTGGGGCTCTGAATTGTCTTACCTAAGGACACTCTCACCAAAAAACCCAGAGGATCCAGTGCGGCTCGAACTCAGGACCCTCTAGATTACGAGTCAAACGCTTTACCATTGAACCACTCTGGACCCCTTTTTGATAGAATCTGATTTATACAGAGTGTATCTCATAGAAGAAAACATTTTGGAAAAAAAAAGAGAGAAGATTTTTTCAATTTTTCTGTTATCTATCAATTTGTTCTTCTTATCACGGTATCATGTAGAATTATTATTTTCATGTCTAATTTATTAAGGGTGTATCTTTTTTCAGGTAGCTGACACATGTGCTATTTATTCCTCACGAAAATAGACAACATTGTCACAAACTATTTATAGTCATTACAAATAGTGTACAGGTTTTATCCTGTTTATTAACATTGTATCGGTGAATCTATCTCTTACTGTGAACATGGATACCTTTGAGATTGCTTTAGAGACAATGGTCAAATCTTATACTGATGCTGAAGAATTAATGAATTTTTCCGCGACCATGGGTATACAGGATTCCCCTATTGTAAGGTTCCATTTATTTCAACTACGAAATCCGGAGTACAGTGATCACTATATAAATGAACAAATTGACTCCATGCTTCATAATTTAGGGGATCAAGTGGATATATCGAATGACAGTAGTGACTTATAATTAGTTCTCGAGTCAGTAAGAATAGAAGAAGATATACAGGAGGCAATAAAAACACTTCTGTTTGATGACGAAATGGAGGAAACTGCTAGAGTTTGTATCGACGATGGGGAGTGGAATCCTATACTCCCTCCAAATCAACCTCGTCCAGGACCTTCAAATGATATGCGGTATATTATTGGAAAGAAGTCTGAAAGAACGTATGCCAAAAACATGGCCGTGGACAGGACCCATGAGATAAAGATCGACGAAAGGTATTATGATCAAAGTATAAGTGATATTCAAAGAGGACTTGAGCAATTGTTCGAAAATGTCTTAAATGAGGCAAGAGATAATTTAGCTGGGAATGACTTGGGGCGGGTAATTATTCATCACCAAGGACTTGACAATCCTATTGTAGTTCCACTACAGACATGGGACCAACTTAATGCGGCCAAGGTTATGTACATAATTAAGAAAGTTTTGAATAGCCATCAAGAACTGTCAATTGATCAGAGTTTTATTATTGTTATAGGCACAATAGACTTACCAAAAGGTAGCTCCAGACGAAAAATAACAAAGGTAAAAGGTAAGAAGAATTCTCTTGTGACTATTGAAAATGCAGACAATTTGTGTATGGCTAGGGCTATAGGGGTCAGTTGGGCAAAATTAAACAAATGTACCGCAGATGAATGGAAAGAAATAACGAAAAACAGACGGGGAAAAAGTAATACAGACTTGATTTTGAAACACAAAAAAGTACCCGAAAGTTATTTAAAAAATTTGCGCAATAAGAGTAGAAGCGAGCAAAAACAATTTGCCCAAGCATTATTTCATATAGTAGGAGTGAACACTGATCAACCGCTCAGTTTAAATGATGTTAGGGTGTTTGAAGAATTCCTAGGTGTTCGTGTAATGGTGGTGAGTGCTCGCTTAGGCAACAACTTTATAACTGCACCTAGCAATGACAACTGTCCATGCATTTATATTTATTTGGTTGATGACGATCACTTTCACGCCATTACCAGTATCATGGGATTTTTCAGTTGCAATCATTTCTGTACTAAATGTCTGACACATTATAATAACAAACAAAGACATCAATGTGAAATAAAATGTATTGTCTGCAAAAGTGACATGTGTCTTAACGTAGAACCTGTGAAATGTAGCGACTGTAATATGTCCTGCAGATCAGCAGTTTGTTACGCTGAGCACATTAAAGTTTCAACATATAAAACTGGGAAAAGAAAGGGACAAACAAAACCTTCAGAATGTCAAAAATGGTGGAAATGCCCCGTTTGTTTTAAAGTATTAAGGTTAGACAAACGTAAAAAGGAAGAACATATATGTGGCGAATATCAGTGTTCCTCCAGCCACAAGTATGTCATGGATGATCATAAATGCTATTTAAGAGCCACACCGGCCAAAGAACATTACATACCTAAATTCATTTTCTTTGATTTTGAATGTAGTCAGGATGAATTTTCTTCTTGTGATGAAGGATATATACCTAATTCTAGATTAAATTGCGAGGACTGCCAATTGTCAGAGATGTGTAAATCTTGCTCCAGATGTCGGAATTGTTAAACGTCGTGGTGCGGTAAAGCGACACACCGTTCAAACTTTGTCGTAGCGCATTCCGTATGCCCTAAATGCATTGACAAAGAATTGAAACCGGATTCCGTATGTAAATGTTGCGATACCCGTTGCGACGAATGTGACAACATTGATCTGCACGAGAATGAGGACAAAGGTCCTTGTCCCGGTAAATGCGGATTCAGAGAAGTCACATTCGAGGGCGCGGATACCAGCGAAAAGTTTGGACAGTGACTCTTTACGGACCAACACGAATATTTCACGGTCGTTGCCCATAACATGAAAGGGTATGACGGTTATTTTCTTTTGGAATATTTGATCAATCAATCTATAAGACTGGACAAAATCATTTACAACGGTTCAAAAATTATGTATATGGCAGTAGAGAAAGATTTACATATGAAGGTGATTGACAGTCTTAACTTATTACCCATGAAATTATCCGCACTCCCGAAAGCATTTGGATTACAAGAATTGAAAAAAGGGTGGTTCCCTCATTGTTTTAATACTAGAGAGAATCAAAATTATGTTGGATCCTACCCTGATACTAAAGATTATGGTTACGATTTTATGAGTGAGAAAGAAAGAAGCGAGTTTGTAGCGTGGTTGAGTAAGAGAGAGATGAAATGTTTGATTTTAGAAAAGAAATGTTAGAGTATTGTAGAAGTGATGTAGATATTCTAAGACAAGCTTGTATGAAATTTAGACATTTTTTAATGAGTGCGACAGGTGAAGAGAGAGAGAGGTTGTCAATAAGAAAGGAAAAATAGAGAAAAAATGGATTGGGGCCGTAGATCCATTCGATTCTGTCACGATAGCTTCCGTTTGTATGAATGTCTTTAGAACTAAATTTTTGGAAGAAACATGGCGCGTAAAACTGCAAGGCAATGATGAATGGGTACCCGCAAAAGTCATCGACGAAAAATTGTACATACAAAACGGAAAGAATGGGTCCACGAATCCAAACTAAAAGGAGAGAAAGTGCGCGAGAGAGAATTTGTTAGTACCCCCAAAGCAAAGATTCCTCCCAGTGGTAACAGTGATCAGTACAATAAAGCGTCAATTCAATGGTTAGAGTGGAGGGCGCAAATCGATCAGGTCCATATTCAACATGCATTAAACGAAGGTGAAAAAACGATCCCCGGCACTCGCTACAAATTAGACGGATACTGTCAAGAAACAAACACGGCTTATGAATATCACGGATGTATATTTCATGGTTGTCCCGTGTATTTCTCAGACAATCGCGAAGAAACGTACCATCCACTTACGCCCCAGTCTTTGGATGAATTATACACTCTCACAATGAAAAAGAAAGCCCATTTAAAAACGTTAGGCATGAATTATGTTTGCATTTGGGATCATGATTTCAAAAAGGAACGGAATGAAAGTATAGAACTGAGACGATTCATTTCGCAATTAGATTTATGTGATAGATTAGACCCACGAAAGAGTTTCTTTGGGGGCCGTACCAATGCTAGTCAACTCTACTATAAAGTAAAGGGAAATGAGCAAATCAAATATGTTGATTTTACCAGCCTTTATCCGTGGGTAAACAAGTATTGTCGGTATCCCGTAGGTCACCCGACAATCACCACAAAGGATTTTTGGGACATAAAGAATTATTTTGGTATTGCTAAGGTGAAGATTCTCCCACCCAGGGGTCTTTATCACCCGGTCCTACCTTATAGATCCAATGACAAATTAAAATTTTCTTTATGTCGGACCTGCGCGGATACTGAAAGTCAAATGCCATGTAGGTGTACGGACGAACAAAGGGAGTTAACTGGTACGTGGTGCACCCCCGAGACAGAAACTGCAGTGAGATTAGGTTACAAAATTACGAAAATATATGAAGTATATCACTGGGAGGAAACTACTCAATATGACGCAAATACCCACGAAGGAGGATTGTTTGCCAAATACATTGATACTTTTTTGAAATTTAAACAAGAAGCGAGTGGTCCTCCCGCCTGGGTCAAATGTAAAGTTGATATGATGACGTACATTGGACAGTATATGGAAAAAGAAGGGGTTTCTTTGGATCGTGAATTTATTAAAAAGAACCCAGGACTAAGAGCTTTGGCCAAATTATGTCTCAGTAGTTTTTGGGGTAAATTTGGTCAGAGACTCAATATGCGACAAACGGATTTCTTCCACGAAACTCAGGCCAACATTTTTTTTTTTTTTTTCAATTATTTTCTGATCCATTGAAAAAACCCGTCAATTTCCATATATTGTCTAATGATACGATACAGATTGAATGGCAGTATAAAGATGATTGTCAACCTGAAGATAACAAAACTAACATATATTTGGCAACATTCACCACGTGCTTGGCCAGGCTTAAACTTTAGTGAACACGAGACATTAAACAGAAGAATCTTGTATTATGATACGGACAGTGTGATATATGTCAGTCGCCCCGGTGAGTATGATCCGCCTCTGGGTGATTACTTGGGTGAACTGACAGACGAACTCGAACATGGAGAGTACATTGTAGAGTTTGTGGCTGGAGGACCAAAACATTATGTTTACAAAACTAATAAAAACAAAGAAACTTGCAAAGTGAGAGGGTTTACTCTCAATTTCAAGAATAGTCAACTTATAAATTTCGATAGTGTCAAACATATTGTCACTGAAAATACTAGTTTAAATATAATTGTAACTAATCCCAGCAAAATATGTAGAGATAAACGGAAAAGAAGAATTTTTAATCGACAAGAGGAGAAAGAGTATCAGATGGTTTATACAAAAAGACGAAAAATAGCCAATTTTGATACAGAACCAAACGGGTTTTGATAATCATCTTTATACTCGATTCTTTAAAAAAAAAAAAAAAAAAAAAGTATGGTTAGTTTACTAAAACTGTAATGTTTATTATTAACCCTTACCCAAACGACAAACTTTAGACTCTTCCAAACTGAAAGAGTTTGCAGACGACAATTTTAAATTTAATGAAAATGGCAAAAAGTTCTCGAAATAGGCCGAAGACACTGTTGGTTACGACCAACCTCTCCTTTTCCCACAATGTTTTCAAAAGACTTGTACTGCAGACACGTAAAAACCAGGGTTTGTTTGAGAAAGAGTTTGTAGACGACAATTTTAAATTTAATGAAAATGGCAAACTGTTCTCCAAATAGGTCGAAAACACTGTGGGTTACGAGCAACTTCTCCTTTTCCCGCAATGTTTTCAAAAGACTTGTACTACAGACACGTAAAACCAGGACTTGTTTGGGAAAGAGTTAAAACTGTCATACAATTAATAAAATATGTCATTCAATTTATCAAGAGTGTACACCAGTTTTTGAAAACTGTTTACTATTTATAAAAAATGTCATTCAGTTTATCGTAAGTGTAAATCAGTTTTCAAAAAATGTTAACTATTTGTAAAAAAAATGATATTCAGTTTATCAGAAGTTTACAACAGTTTCCGAAAACTGTTTACTATAATGACATTCAAATTATCAGAAGTGTTCAATGTCTTTATTATTACGGAATCCATTATTATTATTATTTTGCAATATTTGTGAATAAAAATGATAGTAAGAAAGAGTATGATCTTTGAATTATTGTTTTTGACCAACGTAAGAATATGACAGAAACTCCGGAAAAAGGAACGTTTTTACATTTCCCGAAACCCGAGGAAGAAAGTCCTAGTGAAAAGTGGCATTTACTGGGTACCCGGGTCCCTCAAGCTGAAATTGTATACTTTTGTCAAATGATCATAGTTTACATTATTATTATAACGTCCATTGTTAATTTATCCTTACAAAACGGATCGATCGAACTCTGGGTATCACTCTTGAGCAGTAGCATTGGTTACGCTTTACCTAACCCTAGACTGAAAAAATAATGACATCTATTCCATTCGAACCATGTTCCAGTATATGTATTACCGGACAAACCGGTAGCGGAAAAAATCAATGTGTATATCGCTTTTTAAAGCAAGTTAACCTGATCTATACACGAGACCCTCCTTCACATATACTCTATTGTTACGGCATTCACCAAGACTTGTTTGATGTAATGGAGCGTTCTGTTCCAAACTTTTACAGTAAGCAAGGACTTAGAAGAGCTGGATGATTTTACGAAAGATAGAAAACATAAGTTGATCATTATCGATGATTTAATGCACCAAGTCATGCAGAAAAAAGAAATGGAATTACTGGTTACTCAAGGATGCCATCACAGGAAAGTATCAGTGATTATGATCACGCAAAACTTGTACCCTGGAGGTAAACACGCCCGAACTATTGCGTTGAATACCTGGTACCTAGTAATTATGAAAAACATTCGCGACGTGTCTCAAGTAGGAGTGCTTGGGTGTCAGCTTTATCCCGGCAAATCCAAAGGGTTTATAAAAGCGTACGAAGATGCTCTCAGTGCGAGACACGGTTATTTCATAGTAGACATGTCCCCTATGTCTGAAAATAAGTACAGGTTGAGGACTCGTATTTTTCCCGATGAAGATGCTATCGTGTGTACTATTTGATGTGAGAATGGTTTGTTTGTTTGGGGTTTTACGTCGTATCAACAGTGTTTCAGTTATTCAACGATGACAGTTCACGAATTCATTTTTCCTGGACTATTTTTAACCAGTACTTAACCAGTCCATTATCCTGACACAGGCGGACCAGTCATAGTGCTATTCCCATAATCCTGAGCGACAAGGTGTAAGAAAGCCACTACTACCAGCTTTAAAGTCTTTGGTCTGTCGCGGTTGACGTAAGAATGGAGACGTTAAGTATGTAAGAAGGCAATATGGTAGAACTAATTAAACAACAGCGTCACTTCTTATATTTAGTGATCGATACTACGGCTCAGCAAAGAAATGCACTTTTAAAAACGATAACCAAACAACAATTAAAGGCACTGAGCCAAATCGCTTACAACGTACTTCAGTTCAAGGTTAAATTAACACCGTCGGAAAATGCAAGTTTAAAACGTCAAAAACGATTTATTTACTTGTTGGGAGATCGGAGTGTAGGGTTTGTTCAAAAGAAGGACTTAAACACCGTATTATATATAAATTGGTAAAAGCCGCATTTGCTCATTTACAACCGGTGTTACAGTAATGGAGAAATACATATTAGTACCTTTTGAAAAGTTTGAGCGACTGAAAAAGTTATCTGAGACACACGATGAGAACCACTAAGAAAATACGGAAATTGTCCCAAAAAGGTAGATTAAAAAGTTGACAACCTTACCCCCGGGACTTAAAGAAAAGAAAAGAAAGAAAGACATAGACTGGATTTCTTTTTAAATAATAATAAGACATTTTACTTATAATATTTTTATTTACAAATTTATGATACAGTTACTTTACAAGTCTATGATACGAATAAAGCGTAATAAAGTTACGAGTCTTCGTTATTTTATTATTTCACATCTATTTACTGAATATACACATTCCTCGCTTTATCGATTGTAATTATTTCAGGAAAGGTTGCGTACAGCAGTACTGTCACACTTTCTGGTAAAGCTTTAGCAAACTTAATTTCTAAATGACAAAGCCCTCTTCGCTTTGCGTTTAACGAATAGTAGGCATCGATATCCAATACGTATAGACAGTATCCTTTTTTGTACTCATTGTACGTAATGTTGATATCATTTCTGCTAGTAGTAAGAGTCTGATAACAGTCAACGTAATGATTTCCATTAAAATTGGGTTGTAAAGGCTGTGACGGTACGGATTGTCCATCTACAAAAAAAACCCAGGTAACTGCAGTCGTAATGTTTAATGTTGAAAGGATTTGTGCTATAGTCTCCGTTATAAAAAACGCTTGGAACCATACTATGATGATTCTGTTTGGTACCCTTCCTTGAAATATATCGTCGGCTTGAAAACTATACTGTCCTTGTGCTATTGATGTTGTTTTTATTTCTGAGCGGAAATAGGGATAAATAGCGGGAGTGTCCTGAATCATTTTGTCGTGAGCTAAAAGCAAATCATTTTGTAACCTCTGTATGCACAGTTTAAAACGAGCATTAACAATTTGCACTTTATAACTAGAATTTAAGGCATCCGTAATAACTCGAAAGGCATCGGATGCCTGCCAAAATTTAAGACCCATTTGCACTCCGTTTATAAGCAACTTGGGTTGTTGAAACAAATCTCCGGGAATATTACCTTCTAGATCTATAGTAACACCACCTTTGGTCTTACCGTATCGAAAAAACAGTCCAGAATTCCGTCCAGTTTTGGGATCATTATCGTCCAAATCCGTGATATCCTTGTAAAATAATTGACTGGTTAAGATACCTTCCTGCATAGATTGGTTGGTATTAAGTATGGTGTCTATGTAGGCTTTATACCCATATGTATTTCCACTATTTGGAAGTGGTTTTTGTTGTAAATGAACGTCTAACTGTCTAAAACACCGTGTGTAAGGGTAAATTAATAAGTCCAAGCGTATCATTTTCTAACACGGGAGTACCGTCCTCGTTAGTAAGCCTTAATTCAAGTCTTAATTTACATCCTTTTAAGTTAATATAAGCATTGGCCTGTGGCGGTATATTAAATTCCAAGCTGGACGAAGAATCGGTTACGGGATTAATGGGTCGATATTCAATCCTTTTTAAAACAACCACCCGGGATTTTTTGTACTGTAGGTTGTAAGAGTCTTCTTACGTTTAATATTCTTACGAACTTGGTGATTCCTGTTCTTGCGTTTAATCTGGGACTGCGCCCTGTTTACTGCCTCGGCTAGTGGGGTCACCATTTTAACATTTGGTGTTTGAACTTTTTTCAGTTTTTCTTCCATTTCTTGCAATACTTTATTCTTTTCTTCAAGTTTTTTCTCCAAAGTTCTTACTTGTTCTGGAACATGTTCTTTTGATTTAAAATAGTTAATCCAATAGTCTACATTTTCTCTGTAAGGCACCCATTTCTGTAGTTTGGAATCAAAGACGTTTATGGATCCCATGATTTCTTGAGGTGAAGGACACAATGAAAATCGTTTGAATTTAAATCAACAGTATTTAAATCTTCGCCTTTTAACGTCAGTCTGATAGAGTTAAACTTTTTAACACTCACAGGTCTATATCGCGGGTGTAAACACTTACTAACTTTTAATCTTTTGCACCGACCTTCGATTTCAATATTGGTAAGAACTGGTTGTAGCCTGTTTTTGACAAACGTTTCCTCAACAATATCACAATTCAGATACAATCGTTTACTTCGTGGTGTAAAGTCACAAGTCAATGACGATTCTACAACACCACACAACCAACTTCCTTCTAACATAAAGTATTTAGAAATTGAAATAATAAATCATTCTTACGTGTATTAATAGACTCCGCACTACTTAAATATAGGTAAAAATCTGTCATTCTTCTCTCGTTATTTATTTATTTATTTATTTTTTTTTTTTTTCTCAATTCATCCAGTATGTTATGAATGTGATACACAGTTCGTAAGGAAATTGGTATACGAACGAATGAAATATTCGAAGTAAGGGCTTCTTACGATTGAGGCGAAAATACGCCGAAAAGAAAGTTTGCCTCAACCGGGTATCGAACTCACAACCACCAGATCATGAGTCAGACATGCTCACCACTTAGTCACCCGCGCAGGGCTGCATGTTGACCTACTTCGGTAATGATTAGGCGTAAAAGAGTATTGATCTTCTTCGGTAACTGTGTAGGCGTATAAAATTATTGATAGTATAGTTTCCTGCGAATAGTACATGTGTGCAGGTGTATAAAATTATTTATGGCGTGGTTTCTTGTGAATAGTAGTCAGTCTGTTTAAAGACAAATATCGACACAATGAGAATTATATTAAAAAAGTGTCTCATAAGTAAAAGAAAACTTGTATTATGGGTTATTATTGGAAGCATTTTAGCCAGTGTTTATAATATAAAGTGTTTCGTTATTTAATCAATCCTTCTTAAATGTACAGAGTTCAAGTTCAATTATTGTGGGACAAACAATCTCGTCTTCTTGTTTTGAAGATTTTACCCCCGTTATAACTACTTTGCCTGTATGAAAACAACAAAAGTGCACTCCGTCCAGTTTGAAGTTTAAAAAAGGAAAAATCTCTGGTTCGTATATGACATTCCTATCCAGAGACAAACTCTTCAAATTTAAGTTTGAACTGAGTGTATGAGTCATGGATATTGTTAACAATTTTACGCTCGTTAACTTTACAGGATATCCGCATTTCTGAAGCTGTCGGGCGTATTGTCGTAATCGTCGTATTCTTTAGGATCATTATGAACATTAACCCGCTTTCTGCCTGAACAGCATTTTCTGTCAATTGCGACGAGTAGGCCTACACACACAGGGTTTACCGAAAGTGGCGCACCGTCCATTTTCACGCACTCTTGATGATTCGAACTCTTCACCACAGTAACAGTCACGTTGTCCTAAAAGTGACAATGCTCTGTATTCCTGAACGCTCCACCAGACGGCAAATTTTAGACCCGTCCAGATTTAAAGTATTTGCAGATGACAAACCAAATGTGGCTTACACAAAGTTTGATTTGTTTTTGAAAGGGAAGAAATCATTATTGGAAAATGAAAATTTGGTGGTTACCAGCATTTTCTCCTTTTTCCAACAGTGTCTGCAAAAGCTTTACTTCTCAGGTTCGTAAAAACTTGGGTGCTATTTTGGTAAAAAAGTTAACCCTTATCCTGCTAAATAAGTTTTAAATAAAACTTTCAAGCCGATAGTAAAAATCCGGATAATGTTATTTCAAACTTATTTTGGGGAGAAAATATCTCCTTACCGGACAGTGTAGATCCAAGATCAGACTGCACGTATTGTGCAGTCTGATCTTGGTCTACACTGTCCGCTAAAGGTCAGCGAGGCGCGCTTGCAGCTTAAGGGTTTTGGTTAATTTCAATAAGTGCTGAGTGCTAAAAGATTACCTCTGAAACACTTATGGATGTGAAAGACTTCTTAATTGAGAAAATTGATGCGCAGAGGGCGCGCAGTTTGAGCATTTAATACGACTGTTATCAAGTGGCTGATGAGACATGTGTGACATAGGCTAGCTTTAATACTGAAAGTGTTAGGGTTATGCTAAGTATGCTATATTCTCTGTTTGGGTCTTTGTTCAAACATACATTAAGCTGTACAATCACAAAGTCAGCTCCGTTTACAGTTAACCTTAGTTGCGAAGCGCTACTCAACGACCTTTCGCGGACAGAGTAAATCAAGCTCAGAGTCTGATCTTGGATCTACACTGTCCAATATAAAGGTATGTTTTCACCAAAAAATACCTTTGAAATAGCAAATTTGGAATTTTACTATCAGCTTGAAAGTTTCATTTAACTTATTTAGTAGCTTAACGGTTAAGGTCCTTTTTCTAGCAAAATTGAGATATAATATGTACTCGTATTGGCAGGCATTTCTAATAAGTTGTTTACAATCTGAGTCAACTCTATTTACAATTAAAGTCTACTCCGTTATAATAATTTCCTGACTCATTATTAGTTTGATTGACAAACAACTTACATAAACTGGTGTTAGTCCTTCTTGTTTTTCAATTATTTCATTGGTCAAGAATGGACTAATCTTTTCAATAGACTCGTCTGGCCGACCCACAAGACCATTCAGTAAAACGCTTCGTGCAGGATGAAACAAAACAGAGGGGGGGCGGGGGGGGGGGGGCAGAGAGAAGAGGAAAGAAACAGAGACGAAGAAGAGAGGTTTGAGGAGAACAGAAAGAAAAAGAGCGATGGGCAAAGATTTAGTATGTATACATGTACTTGTAAATTTAGTAAAAGAACTAGAAACATTCTGTATTTTATTTCACTCTAAGCTATGTAACAATAGACAAATGTACCAGTTGTGTACAAGTCGGGGCGAAGGGTCAAAGATCGCATCGATGTTCTGCACAGAGCCTTTTTACATAGGCCACTGAAACTCCATTGGTCAATTATCGGTTAACGAAATTTTCCCTATCGAACACCGTTACTATAAATAGCACATTGGCGACTGTGTTGGTTGGTTGGTTATTTCCATTTATTTATCGTCGCTACCGGTTGCCCATCTGAGCGACGCCCCCAGAAGACGGTTAGTTGTTACGGGGGATAGTGCAAGGATACAGGTCGAAACTACTGAGAGCTTCGCCTGGTTCTTTAACGTGCTCGGCGTATAGCACCGTCACACGGGACCTCGGTTTAATGTCTCATCCGAAAGACTATTAGTAAATTTTTTAGTTGGCCAGCCGGGGATACGAACCCACAATCTGTAGGACATTGTGTTCACAAGTCACAAGTCCTACGACTGTGTGCACACCTTAAGCTCTTATAAACTGGTACCCGTTGTATCTCCCGTAACCGTCCGATAGAAGGTCAATAACAGGCTGACAGTTAACTTGTCTTATTAGATATACAATATACAGGCAGTCGCCAATGAGCTATTTATAGTAACGGTGTAAATGAAAATTTGAGTATTCCGTGATATACAGGCGATGCAAGTATTCGATGATCAACCAAGAAAAAATTTAGATTTCCATAATAGACCAAAGGAGCTTCAAAGGCCTGTGCTCTTTTCATAGAAGCCTGAACTATTTTTGAAATACAAGTATTCAAATATTATGCATTAAAAGCCAAATATTGTAACATTATTATACAGAGTCTGAATCTATTAAAATTTTCAATTCTGAAATACTGAAATTTGTTTTTGTCATAAGCAACAGCGGTAGCTAAAGCCCCACTAATTGCCAAAAGCAAACAAAGCGGCCATTAAAATGCGTTTGAATTTAAAACACATCTTTTAAAAGTATGGAAATTATTGTGAGGCGCCCAGTCTGTTATTGTACGGTCGGTCCAAGTGTTAGCCGCTGACAGACAGATTAATATCAAATCAGGTAAAAAGTAAACAAGACAGAGCGTCCTGGCAACTTTTTACCTACTTTTAAAATTATTTTTTCTGACAGCGACTAACACTTGGACTGATTGTACAATAACATAATTATTGTCACCTCCACAATAATTTTCATACTTTTAAATGGTATGATTTAGATTTAAATGCATTTTAACACCAGTTTTGTTTACTTTTGGCTGCCATTGGGGCTTTAGTGTTGGTGGAAAATATTCCAGTTGCTTCTGTGGTGATCTTTCTTCAATATAAGGTAATTGCTGTCGAACTCCACCTTCTTGGATGGTAACATGAAAGGTATAGCACCAAGAGGTTAGGAGCTCGAATATCGGCTAGGCGAAAAAAAAAAGCGTTTCGCAGATATATATTTATTGGAAGTTGGTGCGCCGGAAAGAGATCCTCGGTTAGTGATCAACATCAACTTGGCTTTGTTTATGTGAGAAAGGAACTAGTGGTTTGAGACAGTGTTATGTAAGATGGCCATGAAATTAATCAATAAATAAGTCCACTGGCTTCAAGCTAATATCTGAAATAAACTTGAAAACATCTTTAAAGATAAACAAAATAATGTCATGAGTCACGGCACACGACAGTGCGGGTCGGTGTAAAATTAAGAAATAGTGGGCGACTTAATTCAATGAAGCGACCATCGCACCAGGTAGTCAACCGTTACAAACGTGTGTCAAACACCACATTCCTTTTTTTTTTTGTTTCATAACTTTTTAGGCATAACTTTATTCAAGACACTTTACTCTTTACGCCGTGCCTTCGATTTCGAAGGATCTAAAATTTGTCGTCTGGAAAAGGGTTAAAATTTCGAGGGCATACTTTACACGTTTCTGTGGACAGTCTTGATCAAAACTGGAATTTTTTCCTACATGGCTTATAGGTGAAGGCGTTGGATTCGTAATGCATAGGTCCCGGGCACGAACACCTGTGGTCTTGGGTCCCAACCTCGCTCGAGGCAGGTACACAAGGTGTGACACCGAACGGACTACTTTTGATTAGAATCAAAAGTAGTCCCACCTACAAAACTGACTGGCTGAATTGAATGACGAAGAGCCATGCTCTGAATAAAGTTGGCTTAATGCATCTCCATGATGCATGATACCAGTCAAGTCATCACATAATTATGGATCCATAAAACCCGTCTAGTCCAACTACCGACTCAATCATGAGTTAGAGTGGTCCTTCGGCGTGCAGAAATTTCACAAACAGCAAAAAATTTCGAGCTGGGTCGATACTGTATGCAGATACATTAAGTAATACAGATAACTGTTCCCGAAGGCGATTTTAATTTTTGACTGGTCGCCTCCCGTGCGGTGCAAAGTAAATGTCCAAATGTGAAAAGAAGCACCGCAAACGTCTCATTATTGAGACTAATACATTAAGCCCCTTTTTCACAGTGCATGGCTCATTTGAATTTTGCTACTCTATTTCTTCAGCAAAATTTAAAGGTGAGGCCTAAAAATTGTTTCAAGGATTGAATAATTTCTCCGATAAAGTGAGTATGATTTGTCTATTTCTGAGGAACTATTTTGTGCCCGTGACCACATGCAGAAAATTAGTATGGTCGACAACTGGTAAAGTTCTGTTTTGAATGTAATTTTCCAAGGCTGAATTTGTGTTCATGACGTCACTTTTTCGACCATTTTGTGGAGACCATTGAACACAGATGACAGAGAAATAATTCCACAAATAAGCCATGCATTAAACCCCATTTTACCAATACATGGCTTCAATACATATGAACACAATTTTAAGATGTTACCAAACCTTGGTCCACTGCAAGACCTCACAGAGTTGTCTTCAGGAGTCAAACGAACGAGATGAAACAGTATGACTTTGTGGGTAGGAGATTTCGACTATGTTTGAACTGGAGAACTTTACCTTACACGTAAATTGCATGATAAACTCTTTACCCGACGACAAAATTTTAGACTCGGCCGTTTTGATGGTATTAGCAGCCGACAAGTTAATTTACCTCCAATAATTGGATTCAAAGGACAGAAAAATAAATCTTCCATTAATCATGCTTTCTCCTGCCCTAGCGACCGCCGGACTAGTCTTTCCCAAATATTGAATATTTAGCTTTGTGGAAAGCGTCTCGTGCATCCTGTAAGAGGCTTGTTGAGACTCGTGCATCCTATTTGAGGCTTGGGAGACTGCAGACGACAGATTCAAAATTGGTACAAAGGAGCTCAAGCTCTCCGATAGGGTAGAAAACACTGTGGGAAAAGGAAAAAATGCTGGTTACCAACATTTTCTCCTTTTCCCACGTTTTCAAAAGCCCTCTTTCCCAGGCTCGAGAAAACCCAGAAATGACAAGAAGATATAGATCTAGACACTCTTTACCAGACAGTTACATTAAACACTAGTCCAAATTGAAGTGAACGAGTTTGAAAACGACTAATCAAACCCAACTTAAATAGTGTGAGTTTTGTACGGTAGAAAATATTTTTGGCAAAGGAAAAAAGGGGTTACCAGTATGTTTTCATTCACCCAAAATATTTAAAAAAAAAAAGAACTTTTCCCCAGTGTCAACAAGACGCGTGATTGTTTGATAATGGATTAAAATAATATAAAGCTTGTTACCTTTCAGACAAACCACTATGTACGAGTGCTCAAATATGAATGCATCTAAGCACCTAAAATTTGATTCTTTATAGGTTTCACAGAAACTTTTAATTTGCTCCCTCTAAGTATTCACCCCGAAAGATATACAAAGTTTCAGTCTCCGGATCCAATCTTTGAAGGCAATTTCATAGTCTTTATCAGATATACTACGAAGACACTGGAATTCATTTCCTGTCAACTCTGTTTCACCGAGGGTAAACCATCAGTTTCAGTCATTGTCTTTTGTACGACGTGCAAAACCTTCTGAAGCAGGAAAAGGCATTGTGCTCCCCCACTCTCCGTGACCTCGCCCCTTGTGACTTCTTTTTGTTTCCAAAAGCTGAAAAAAAAAATACCTTGCAGGTCGAAAATTTGTTCAGCGCAAACACCTCGCTTCTGCAATATTCCAGTGAGATTGGATTCGGAGACTAAAACTTTGTATATCTGTTGAAGATGAACACTTTGAGGGAACAAAATAAAAATTTCAGTAAAACCTATGAAGAATCAAATTTTATGTGCTTAGATGCATTCATATTTGAATACTCCTCGTATGATATTGACGCACTGGAAAAACTGTTGAAGGCAAAAGAAATCAAGGTCTCGCGTGAATAATAAGAGAAAAAGTTAGTACAGATTCTAGAATTGTTTGTGAGTTTCATTTTCTTGTAATGTTTTCAACATCTGTGTAAGTTTTATTTTTGCTGATAAGACTTAACCCTTTACTACACAATCCCGACTTTTAACGACCGTGAGGAAAAATCCTTTTGAAAACATTGAGGGAAAAGGAAAAAATGCTGGTAACCAGCATTTTCTCTTTTTCCCACAATGTTTTCTACTCTTCCCAAAACAAATTTAAATTTTTGAGTAACAGTTATTTTATCGTCTGCAAACGCTTTCAATTTTATCGGTCTAAAATTTTGTCGTTTGGTAGATTTAAGGGTTAAGAGTCTTATTTACTTAACCCTTAACCAGCCAAGTAAGTTAAATGAAACTTTCAGGTCAATGACAAAAACTCATGTTTTGCTATTTCAGTTATTTTTAGTGAAACACTATCTCCATATCGGTCAGTGCAGATCCAAGATTAGACTGCATGTTCTGTGAAGTCTGATCTTAATCTGCACTGTCCGCAAAACGTCCATGAGTCGCGTTTAGTAGTTCAATGGTTTACTTTTTTCCAGACAACAAAATTGTAGTCCACAAATTACTGAAAGCATTGCAAACGACAAATCAAAAGTTGCTCAAATAAAAAGATTTCCCATTGAAAGTGTAAAAACAGCGGGAAAAGGAGAAGACGCTGCTTACAAGCAGTTTCTCCTTTTCCCACAATGTTTCCAAATTACCTTCTA
Organism: Tridacna gigas; assembly: GCA_945859785.2. Lineage (NCBI taxonomy): Eukaryota > Metazoa > Mollusca > Bivalvia > Cardiida > Cardiidae > Tridacna > Tridacna gigas. The sequence goes on from OX244030.2 coordinate 30,635,830, forward strand.
AGGTATATAAAACAGTTGATTGTTCTGTAAAGAGTTAACCCTTAAAGCACCTTTCACAACTATAGTTGCCTTTGCGGCCAGTGTAGATCAAGATCAGGCTGCACAAAACGTGCAGTCTGATCTTTAATCTACACTGTCCGCTTGGCTGAACCACTGTACAAAGTCAAAATCAACCATGAAATTGCAATTATTTGGGTCGTATTTCTAGGTTGAAAATATCTTACAGGTTTATTCGGTGCTCTGACGGTTAATACTGCTTTTATTGGAGAGGTCATCAGACCTCTCCAACAGTGGTGAGTTTAAAAGGCAGACTGCCACAGAAATCGCTGTCTAAATCCATTTGTTTTTGCGAAATTGTTCTGATACACAGTCTATTTCGTCATGGTTTTATAAATAAACCGAAATCAAAAAACTGAAATAGGAAATAAACGTGTTTTTTTATATGACGGATTTCCAAAAAGATTTATTATACTATATTGATTGTAAATGACCTCTCCAATAATTGTAATTTTTCATTAAACAAATAAATCTAAGAAAAAAGAAAAATTTCGTTAAAAAAAAGAAAGAACACCGCGGGAAAAGATCACGTGACTTGATACTATCTGGAGAATTCGTACCCTGGAGAACTTGTACCCTTATCACGAGAGCACGAGTTTTCTGGAGAACTCGTACCCCACAAATAGATATAAATAGGTTGATCAGTATGTTTTCAAGTTTTATTTTTCAAAACTGACTAGACTCTAGCATTTTGCTCAGTTTTATACAAAAATTCTATGGATTTATAATAGAATTGATGAAATAACACACAGGGTTGCTTCTAGGATGCGGGATTGCGAGAATTCCGCGAAAATCAACTTATGAGCGCAAAAAAGTCGTGCCCCTTCGCCCTGGTCCTTTGGTTTTGGGCGGATTGCTCAGGCTGACATGGGTCGATACTTTGTGCAGATGCATTAACCGCCCTTTTCTCAGAGCATGGCTCATTTATCTACTTTCTTAAATTTCTAACGTTTAGACAAACAACCTCTTCATTTTACAAGTCTGCAGCAGACAACTTTTCAAAATATCGTGGGAAGAGGAGAAGCTGCTAGTTACTGCAATTTCTCCTTTTGTCACAATGTTTTCCATCACATCAAAGCACCATCTTCCAGTTTAATTATCAAAGTTTGAATTGTCGTCTGCATGCTTTTCTGTGTGGGACAGTCCAAAAATTGCTGTTCGTTAAAAGATTAAAAATGTTACATTTATTTTTAACATGTCTGGTATTAGTATTATGTATAGGCCACCTTTATTTAATGTCACCAGGTAAGATTCTTGCCTATTTGGTGAAATTAGCAAATTGTATCAAATTTTATTTGAACGATTTCTCCTTTTCAAAAATATTTTGATTTATCTGAGTACACATTACAATCATTCATTAGAGGTTTGTTCCTTTTGAAAATGAGCTAAATTGGATCATCATCTTGAGTTTTGTGTCCTTGAATTTTGAAAAAAACATGCATTTCTGAGCATGTTAATGGCATATGGCATACAATTTCTTCAAATCTTTACCAAAGTCGCGTTGTTAGATATTTATGAGAGCTTGGTTCCTTTCCAAACTGAGCAAAAACGGGTCATGGTGTCACAAATTACATGCTCTTGAATTAAAAAAAAAAAAAAACATTTTTAGCTTGTGAACAGCTTACAGCCTTCATTTTACTGTCAATCCTCACAAAACCCACACAGTTTATAGATATTCATGGGAGCTGGATTCTTTTGCAAACCGTCGGATTATTGGGTCAGAAATTCCTTGCCCTTAAATTTATAAAATGCATTATGAGCCTGTCAAGAGCTTACCGCATGTATTTTTTTAAACTAACATGAAAAAGAATAGCTTTGCTCATATCAGCTCTCAATTTCATTATACCTCCACAACTCTTTGTAAAAATCCGAGTCTGTATTTAAATACCAGTAGAGCTGTTTTTAGTCCTTATAGGCCTCTTGTTCCTAGAATATTATAACAATGTGGAACATGTACTGTTTTGTGCCTTTACACCAGCAAAATTAAAAAAAAAACACGTTTTTTCTCATTCATTTAATGCCTAACTTGTTTGTGTACATCTACCAAAATATATTGAAATCAAAAGCCAATAAACTATTTCAAAACATTGATGCCGACCTCTCCTGGCTTCTTTTTTAAAGAAGCCAACTTGTTTAGAATATTGGTTCTTGTCCACTTACCCAGTCTTTTTGCGTTTTGTTTTTAGAGTAAACATCCGGATTCAAATATTTAATGGCAATAAGAGGACATTGTGTGTGTTAAATCATAACACAAACACAAGTATGGAGACTTTATGGATGAACTGCTGGATGTATCCATCTTTCACATCGTTGTGAGGGCTTCTTGGCAAAATGAGTTATGGTTGTCCACATTTGAAAGTTTAGTGGCACTATAACTGACCGTATCCGCCCTCGAGTTCAGAAGGCCTTCATCAGTTGACCAAAGACAGTTGATTGAATGTATTGCCCACTGATGCCAATGACCAGCTGCGTCTGCTTTATACTCTTGCATCACTTCTTGTTGCCAGTCGAAATGACTTCGACCTTTGTTTGGTCTTGATCTGCCAAAGCTAATTTCTTTAACCCGTTACTGCACAATGCCGCCTTTTAACGACCCTTGGAAGGAAGCCGTTTGAAAGCATTGTGGGAAAAGGAGAAAATGCTAGTAACTAGCATTTTTCTCCTTTTCCCACAGTGTTTTCTACCCTATCAAAGAGAAATAGCACCATTTGAGCCACATTGAAATTGTCGTTTGCAAATGCTTTCAGTTTGTACAAGGTTAAAATTTTGTCTTCTGGTAAAGCGCCAAGTGGAGAAGCCATTGATACCCATTTCACCTGTTGGTCACAGGTATGAACCGTAAGGATGGCAGGTCTTTGCGCCCTTAAAGCTATATCTAATGCACTGGAAGAACAATCTGGCTTGGGAAGAAATTGTAGTTACATAAGACTTCTCAGTGGTGTTTAGTCTGTCTTCTGCTGTACACATGTGAAAAGTCGCTAGGTGGACGAAAACAAATTATGCGCTGGAAAAAGAATCGGACGTAGTTTCATGAGTATCAGGCTGAAATGTGGCCTCTAGAGTGCACATGTTTTTCTAAGATTTGGCCCAGTGACCTACTTTTTGACCCAATTTCTAACTTGTCCAAGGTTAAATTAAGACAATCATTCTGACCAAGTTTCATGAGTTTCTGACAGTAAATGTGGACTCTAGAGTGCACATAAGGTAAATGATGACAACCCAGAGGACGGGCACAGCACGATTACAAAAGCTTACCTTGAGCACTTTGTGTTCAGGTGAGGTAAAAAGGGAAGAAAATCTCAAGTTATATGATGCTGACTAACGGTGCCATTGCAACGAGTGAACATGTGTAGGAGATTTTGTGTTTGAAGTTCAAGCACTGTCCGGAATATGTACGATACTCCCCTGTTCTGCAGTTTGAATGAGTAAGAATAATGGACTCTTTCCTATAAAGAACTAAGCAATTGTATTTTACACAAATAACGTTTGTATTACTGTTGCAAGCAGATCTTATTCCATTAGGTTTTCGTTGTTATCATCCTGATTCATGGGGTGACGTAAGCATGCCTCCGGCCTTGTACTGCTTCCTGTCCAGACTTCCGGTTTGCGAGACGTTGCGTAGTTCATTTGTAATGTTGCATTATCCTCAAAGCTTCTATCGTACATAATTTTTAGTTGCTAAATTTTCAGATATATCGAAGACGTCCCTTACAGCTCAAGTATTCAAATTCGTAAACATTTGAAATAATTGTATCCTCCTCTAGGATACACGCACACTGAACTTTCACACTGACATCGAGAATAATAGGTCGATGGAAAAATCGGATTTATATTTAAATATATTTATGAACAGCATAATTTTATGCTAATTTTCTGGAATATATCGTATTCTAAAACGAAGATCGATAACAGGCTGCCAGTTTAAGTAAACAGTTCCCCGACAATACAATTCCCCGACACATCTGCACAATGTTTCCCGACAATTTCAGACAACAATTATCAAGGCATGTATATGCAATTTCTCTTGAACTGCTGGGGTGTAAACTGGGATCACACTGTATGGAATGTATAGCCTGATCTGACTCTCCTCGATTTTGATTATATTTTAAGGAACCTTAGCTAGTACTAATACGGTATAATTATTTCTTTCAGTTTTTCTTTTTTACTTGATTCTGACAACTCTTTAATTTGCAATATTTCATATTTCAATTATAGATTAACGTGTAAATATATTGCTCTGAAATGTCATGTATTTCCAGAAGCTCGAATCGTTATATTTTAAAGGTTTTGTGTGTGTGTGTGTGTGTGTGTTTGTCTGATGTAGTTTAGGACAAGACTGACGGTGCGGACGCCAACCAGATGATTTTGTTGCCAAATACCAGCGAATAACAAATCATAATTCATTTTCTTCAGTGTAACATTTATGTGAAAACATGAGGGTTATGGTTAGGGAAAAACCTAGCAATGTTTATAAGATATATAGAATAACAGGTACAAATCATCCAATCACAAAACATGCGTTATCAATAAATATCCTTAATTTTCAATGATTACCAACAATAACTGTTAATAATATAGTACGTAATAGGTACATGCAGTTTGACTTAGAGCAAAAATGTTTTGGAACTACCTCTAAAAAAATTGTCGCCCAGGAACTGGCTTGTCAGGGAAAGTTCTATGTTTATTCTACCTTTCCACTCACCCGTCACAACTCAGCCGATTCCGTACCTAGTAACCTACATCTAGCCTCGTCTGTATCAAGGGGATTTCCATATTGAAATACTCCTCGTCACATGATCTTAAACAGTTGGTAGAGTAGGTAATTATGGTTGAAGGTCACTGGAGGCATTTTATTTTTGCATTTTTTTTTTCGCCACTATGAGTAAACAGTCACGTCCTTTTGATTTTTTATTTTCTAACCCCCCCCCCCCAAAAAAAAAAAAGTTTTTTTTTTCCCCAAAATCTGGATTAATGCCCCCTAAACTTTCAAACAACTAAGCAACAGGCGACTCTCAGTCCTTTGATTTTAACATGTTACCCACACAATCCTGATGATCCTGTGGGAGAAACCTTTTGAAAACATTGTAGGAAAGGAGAAAAATGCTGGTAACCAGCATTTTCTCCTTTTCCCACAATGTATTATACTCTTTTAATGACAAATTTCATGTTTTTAAGTAACATTTAATTTGTTGTCTGCAAATGCTTTTAATTTGAACATGGCTAACATTTTTTCGTCAGGTATAGAGGCTAAAAACATAGGTATTTCAACAAATAAACAAGAAAACCTGGTAATACAGTAAGCTTTTATTAAAGACTGAAATCACAAAGATTTTCTTGCAAAACAGGAGAGCAGAAAAATAAACAATGATAGCATGAAACAAAATCGGTCTGTAGACAAGAAATGTCACGGTCAATCATCTACTGGTAAATCAAAAAATCAACATACAGGAAGTCCATACCATATATTGTTACCAGCCATTGTTGTTCTACAGAATGATTTCTAGATCAATGTCACATACTTGCAATTTTGGTACAGTTAATATTATAAAACCTCAGACTTCAAAACCCATCTCATTCTAAGGATGCACTTGCAAGCAAATCAGGTCCAAGCTTCAAAATTAGTTTTGAGATTCAAATCCTGTTGTTAGACTGTTCAAGAATGAAATTCTATAAAGCTTCTATCCAGGGATTCTCAATACAATCCCTGGTTTCTCTGTATATGACTTGCATGTCTCAAAATTCTAAAGGTTTATAATAATAATGTAATACATCAACTGACGTTTGTTGAAACATATACTGAAAGGTCATCATATTAATTTTCTAAGCAACATTTACTCTTGATCAGAACTGAATAAGTAAAATGAATGTAAAGCTGTTGTGAATGATTTCAGCAGAGATGCAACGTTTCAGTTGAGTTGCGACTTCTGGTTAAATGCAAGTATGAGAATTTAAGAATAAATCACAAAGAATATGAAGCGCTGTAGTCTAAGGTTTGTGGCGTTTGTTTAGAAAACACCTCACTTTCCATGTGGCTGTTTTATACCAATTATTCATTCCAATTTTGGCTTTAAAGACCAATACAGAAATGCTTTGATAAAGAAAGCTTTTGATTCTGCGGTGTTCTATAAATATGGTTCAACATTAAAAAAGTAGAAAAAAAATTGATAGGCAATGTGTAACAAAGAAAGCTTAATCATGTCTAACAAACTGGTTACAAATTATTATGTGTCAAAGTTTATAGAATTGATTACAGGGCAGAAATATAATTTGAAAAAAAGTTACAAATGAAGACGGAAGAGGATAATTCAAAGAATTATAGGGCTGTTCACACAAAATATGTTTCTATTTTAATTCTCTGTCTTGAACAACAGTTTTCAAGTTAGTATACCTTTTTCAATCAACACTTCTTGTATTGCTCAGCACCTACTACCTTTTTTTAAAGACGTTTACTCAACCATTTATTCTGATGAAATACAACCGTTTTTCGTCATAATCAATTTTGAACTTCACCAAAGGTTTCGTGTCATCTGAAATCTCAGTTTTAGTTTATTTACTATGTAACGTTACAACTTTTTCCCATATAAAATAGAATATAAGATGTATTAATAAAAATACAGAGATTGCGATCTTAAATACACCTTAGTTATCAGCTGTGGAACAGGGTATTTTTTGTACATCTTGAGTAACTAAGCAATTGGAGCATGCATGAATTTTGGTTACAATGTTTGTAAATATCTTTGTGACTTTATGACAGTATAAATGTAGCTGGACCTGCCTTCAGCTTCACAAACTTTTATAGTGTGATGGATCTGTGAAACATTTAAAATCTCTACAATTTTGGAAATGAGCACAATGAAAAAGAGCAGTAAGGATCCTTGGTAAACATGTTCCATTTTGTTACTTTTTTATGAATAAAAGTCAATCTATTTCTCTTTTAAAATACATTTTCAAAATCTGCTGCAATTTTTTACATAAATTCGTCAAAATAAGACAATAATGAAATCCCAAAACTTCACTTATTATGTGATGTGTTCTTCATTAAATTGATTGGCACCTTTAAAAGCAGGTCCAGAATGGATGAAAATGATAGATGCAACATAGACACTTAATAGTATAAAGAAAGAAACTTAATAAAAAGGCCATTTCACAAATTACATGTAATGCTTTAGTGTCTCCTCTCTTTTGGCCACTGTCACAAATCTTTACATATCATAAGTATGGCCGCAATGCTTTCATAGCACTGGTTTGCTACAAGTTGGAAAAGCTAATCCGGGTTCATTTCAATATAGAAATGATTAAAAACCTCACAACCAAGTAAAAAAAAGGACTAACTGAGTTTATATGCCATTACATCTTTGAGGAATTAGTCATTCATGTGCCATTTTGTTTTTGAGGAATTATATTTCCGGTGTATAAAGTATTTCTATGCAAAACTTCAACAAATGAAAGAGCTCTTTTCAGTAGATATCAACCAAATCTCTTTTTAGTTTGAACATCTATATTTTTCTGCTTTAAGTAAACAATTTCTTGTTGTACTTCATCCTCTCAAAAGATACTTTTCTCACTTGAATCAAAATCTGACCTCATATAGAAATTCAGAGTAAGAGTTTGTTATTCACACCCAATAATAAATCCATATATATATATAAATACTCATGATTACAGCTGTGCACAGAAAATTTTGAAAGATGATTTGAAAAAAAAAAAAAACCCAGTATAAAAACATGAGAGCACAATAGAATGCTGCGCTATAATTATGAGTAATGATGAAATTTCTTTATTTTGATCTTGGTCGACAACTGTAAAGCCACTACAGAAACAAGAAAGTGTGAATAGCCTGAATTTACAGGAAATTAACATCATCCTGTTGTAGTTTTAAAATGTATGAGCCACACTCTGTGAAAATGGGGTTTAATGCATCTGCAAAAAGTATCAACCCAGGGCAGCTTGCAAAGCCAGTGCAGGTTGACCTGGATCAAAACTTTTTGCTTCTGGTAAATTTTCTAAATGTCCGAGGACCATTCCAGCTTGGATTTAGCTGGCTGTTAGACAAAATAGATTCATGGATCCATAATTATGTGATGACTTGCTTGGTATACTGCATTATAGAGATGCATTAAACCCGTTTTTGATAGAGCATGACTCATATTTAAAATTCATTCAACCTAACTGAATGTCAACTGTTAGATATCAATTTAATGATGCCCTTATTCTAAACAGCAATAATTTGAGCCAGAAAATAGCCATTTCATCATGTGCTGTTATGAATATTTATAAGTTCACATATTTGCAATGTCAATGTCTTTAGGTTTCATATATTTTATGATGGTAGAAAATTATCAAAATGTTATAAGTGAATTAGCCGATACATATTAATGCTATTGACTAGCATGTCAGTTCCTCAGTTTCAAAATGTTTTAAGGGTATTCTTTCTCTGAAAAAAAAAAGTTATAAAAAAATCTATTTAGAGCTAATGGTAGCAACATGTATTTGAAAGTCAAGATTGCAGCTTTTGGAAAAGAAAAAAAAAAAAATGCTTGGGTTGTGTTGCAGGGACATAATTTGCATATCCCAATTATTCTGTATCTGTAATGGCTTTGCAATGGTTTGAGTGAAAAAGTTTTATTATTTAGGGATCATGAAGATGTTTCTGTGCCTCTGTGGGACTTCCCATGAACTCATCAATTATCTGCTGCATGCTCTCTCTCAGCTCCTCTGGGGCATTGGGGTCTTGCTCCACCTGGGAATCTTCATGCACAAACGTCTGTTCCTGTCCGTCTTTCAGTACTGTCTTAGTGTGAATCTCTTTCTTCATCGTAATTCTGAAAATAATGCCAAGATATTTTGATCTGGACTCCCAAGTATAATTCAAACTGGTAACAAAGTCTGATACATTTTCAGCTGGAGAATTACAGAAAAGGTAGCATTTACTTGTAACAAGAAATTTCTCCTTTACCAATTTTTTTTTTCAATGATTTCAACTGCAGTATGTAAAACCTCATACTCACATAGTAAAGGGTTAACCCTTTCCCAAACAAGCCCTGGTTTTCACGCGTCTGCAGTACAAGTCTTTTGAAAACACTGTGGGAAAAGGAGAAATTGCTCGTAACGAGCAATTTCTCCTTTTCCCACAGTGTTTTCTACCCTTTTTGATAACTTTCTGCCATTTTCATAAAATTTAAAATTGTCATCTGCAAACTCATTCAATTTGGACCAGTCCAAAATTTGTCGTCTGGGAAAGGGTTAAGTCAAAGTATGAGATATAAAATCTTTACCAGATGATAAAATTTTAGACTTGTCCACCTTGAAAGCATTTGCATACCTCAAATTAAATCCAACTGAAATGATAGAAAATGTAGAAAACACTGGGTCAAAAAGGAGGAAAATGCTGGTTGTCAGCATTTCTCCTTTTACCACAATGTTTTTAAAGCCTTCTTTCCCAGGGTTGTGAAGATTTGGGATTTTTAAATAAAGGGTTAATGTGTGATGTATGAGAAGAACAGGAAGCACTTAATTGTTTACTCTCTACTTCTTTTCTAATATTTTCAGTCATCTTAACCTTATTAACTCTTTACCACACAACAAAAATGTAGACTTGTCCAAATTGAAAGCATTTGCAGATGACAATTTAAATTTGGCTCAAATGATAGAATTTGTTTTTGATTGCTTAGAAAACATAGTGGGGAAAGGAGAAAATGCTGGTTACCAGCATTTTCTTCTTTTTCCACTATGTTTTCAAAAGTATTCTTTGTTAGGGTCGTTAAAACTCGGGATTGTGTGGCAAAGAGTTAAACACCATAATCCATTAACCCTTTACCAAACGACAAAAGTTTAGACAAGTCCAAATTAAGCTTTTGCAGACGACAAAATAAGTGTGACTCAAAAATTGGAATTTGTTTTGGGAAGAGAAGAAAACATTGTGGGAAAAGGAGAAAATGCTGGTCACCAGCATTTTCTCCATTTCCCACAATGTCTTCAAAAGGCCTCTTCCTCAGGGTCGTTAAAACTCGGGATTGTGTTGTAAAGGGTTAAAGATGAAGCATAAGTTGGATATACAAAAAAGTCATAATTATCACCTGCTGGTACAAGTAAAACAAAAAGATAAACACCTGAAGGAAAGTAATATGTCATTTCTGTCATGTTATTTCTTTTTATCTTATGGAAAACATTGTTGTAAAAAAAATACTGATAAGCCCTTCTGCCAATCAGAGGGCAACCTATTAGTTGCAAGCGCATGTATCAGAAAAAAAGATAAACACCTGAAAGTACTGTGTTGTTTTGTATCATCTTATGGTAAGTATTGTGGTGAAAAAATCAACTGCTTGCAAAAAGCTCCTTTTTTTTGTGTGAATTTTTCAAACAATGTCTTCTGCAAGGACATGAGAAATTGTCCATGTGCTTCCATAGTAATGCAATGCTTTACCAGGCTGCAATATTTTAGACTTGACTGAATTTAAGATCAGACTGCACAGAATGTGCAGTCTGATCTTGCATCTACACTTTCAGATACAGAGATATCCTATCCAAAAAATACATCTGAAATAGCAAAATTTGGGTTTTTACTCTCTGCTTAAAAATTTCAGTCCCTTATTTAGTAGGATAAGGGTTAAGATCTCTTCCCAAAACAAGTTACCTTGTAGTTTGTGTGTCACCACCTTCTGCCACTTCCAGGAGATCATCATCATCTGTTAGATTAAAAGAAAAAAGAAAAGGGAACCAATTAGGAATAAAGCCTCAGAGACAAGCAAGAGAGTAGGACTGAATTAACCGTTTACCACACAATCCCGACTTTTAACCCTTTACCGCACAATGCTGCCTTTTAATGAACCTGGGAAATAAGCCTTTTGAAAACATTGTGGTTAGCAGCATTTTCTCCTTTTTCCACACTGTTTTCTTCCCTATAAAAGAAATACTGCACCACTTGAGCCACATTGAAATTACCGTCTGTAAAATTAATGCTTTCAATTTGGACAAGGCTAAAATTTTGTCGTTTGGTAAAGGGTTAACGACCCTGAGGAAAACACCTTTTGAAAACATTGTGGTAAACAGGGAAATTAGTTAAGAAATATTTTATTTTCTCTAACATAAAAATGCTTTCAATGTTCATCAGCCTATAAGAATTGGGGCAGAAAAAAGGGAGATAACAATTCTTTAGACATACGCATTGACTACAATAACTTCCTCTCTTAGAAATAAAATCTCAGTTTGACAACAAACCCCATGCCCATAGTAATAACTTTCGAATTTCATTCAATTATTTTGAGCCCTTTAGACTTCCTGTATTTACGTTTGAATTTGGTGAATCTCCAATCACATGATCAATGCAAAATTTGACCTTAAAGGTACCAGACAATCCATCTTTTGACAACCCTTTTGAACATGGCCTTTGAAAACGGGCTAATAAAAAGCATTTTCTCCTTTTTCCACTAAGTGTTCTACTCTCTCAAACACAAATTTCATTATTTGTAACTTGTTTTATTTGCCACTGATCTGCAAATGGTTTCAATTTGTGGTTTGGTAAAGAAGGCAACAGCTACATAAGTCTTCCTAGCCCCTATGTGGAAAGAATACCAAGTATTACAATTTCATAATAATGCTTTTTTTCTGCAATTGATATTTTTTAAATAAAACAAGAGAAAGCCACCTACACAAGTATTTCAAGATGGATAAAAATGCATGCCTTGCTTTAACTCTTTACCAAACGACAAAATTTTAGTTTGGTCCAAATTCAAAGCATATGCAGATAACAAAATAAATGTGACACATAAATAGAAATTTGTTCTGGGACAGGTAGAAAACATTGTGGGAAATGGAGAAAATGCTGGTTACCAGCATTTTCTCCTTTTCCCACATTGTTTTCAAAAGACTTTTTCTTCAGGGTCCTTAAAACACCGAATTGTGTGGTAAAGCGTTAAAAGTAAATACCTGAACCTTCAAGCATCCAAAGGAAACACCAAAACTCACTCCAGTACACATACATACATACAAGTTGGTTCTACAGAATTTGGTCAAGCTTGCATAACAAGCTTTGGAAAGAAATTAAGTGCCATGATCATTCTAAAGGATGTCTTACGCGCTTTCAACAAAATTTGAGTCTATCACAGCAACAAATTACTTGTTTACGTCTTTCCTGGATCTCACTAGTACAAGACTGGGGCTGTGCAGTGCCTTACAATAGCACTCCCATGTGACCACCACTGCAAGGCCAGATTGAACACATGACTATGGATTACAAATCAAATACCTTGACCACTGAGCCAGAAGAACTCCTACATTTATCTGAAGATTCAAAATTCTTGAAGAGGGAATTATCATATCCTTAACTCTTACCAAACGACAAAATTTGGGACCTGGCCAAATTGAAACCATATGCAGATGACAAAATAAATGTACATGTAGCTCAGATGATGTTTTCTGTCTTTGATAGGGTAGAAAACATGGTAGGAAAAGGAGAAAATGCTGGTTACCAGCGTTTTCTTCTTTCCCCACAATTTGTTGAATTTCTTCTTTAAGGATCATTAAAAATCTTGATTGTTTGGTTAAAGGTTAATCAGACTACATGTAAACACTAGAGCTATCACTAAACGTGATCATACCCCCCAACAGCTCCTTGTCACAAAACAGATTAATGTTACAGGAATGCAAAATAAGTGACTGGAGAGTCAATTATACCAGAGCTATCACTGAAGGTGATGAATATCCTGCAATGGCTTCTTGCCAAAGAATTACTCTTTGTTACAGACTGAAGACTTGGAGAATAAAACTTACTTGATACATTTTTTTTCACCTGTTGGACAAATTGAGACTGCTTTAAATGAAAAGGTTTTGCAGACAACAAATGTCTTTTCATGCAATGTTTTTGACCAGACTCTACATCTTACTTATACAGTACGGAAACTAACGAAAGCAACCTCCGAACCGAATCGCTCTTGGAAATTTTATTTAATTAACTAAGAACAATTTATGATATGCACATCTTTGCTGAGTGCAAAGTCTATCCATGAAGTTTGAAAGAAATTTGTCCAGAATCATCAAAGGGCCATAACTCCATGAAACCTAAATAAACCATAACCAAAATAGGATATGCACATCTCTGCTTGATACTGAGTCTATTTGTGTAGTTTGAACCAAATCTGTCCAATAGTTGATGAGAAAAAGAGCGGACAAGAAATTTCATGAAAGGGCCATAACTCAGTGAAAAATCAATGAACCATAACCAACATTTCATATGCACATCTCTGCTTGATACCGAGTTTACCTGTGAAGTTTGAATAAAATTCGTCCAGTAGTTTATGAGAAATAGAGCGGACAAAAAGCTACAGACCGACGGACGGACGGACGGACGGACCGACCGACCGACAAGCTCACTCCTATATACCCCCCAAACAGAGTTTTGGGGGGTATAATAACAGTCTTGATACTGCCTCTAGTAAGCTAGGATCAAATCCAAAGTGCATTGATTACAAATAAAATGCCTTGACCACTTACCCAAAAGAGCCCTTATTAATATCTGAAGAGGAAATGATATCTTTCCTCACAGCAAACTTAAAAGTTTTGATAGTGTCAAGAGACAGATGTTCACAAGAGATAACTTCAGTAGCAGTTAGCACACTTCATGAAATATTCACACAGAGAGAATGACAATACAACATACAACATGCAATGTCATCATTACAATTCCTCTAGCTTGTGTTAAACTCTTTGCCAGACCATAACATTTTCCATTTGTCCAAATCGAAAGTATCTGCAGACCACAAATCAAAAGTGGTATAGCTTATTTCATTTAACCTGATCCTGACCTTTATGCTGAATATGTAAGTGGGCATATAAATGGAACTCCGACTATTATTTGGGAAGTTTAACTCCTTACTACACAATCACAGTTTTAATGACCCTGAAATAAAAGCCTTTGGAAAACATTGTGGGAAAAGGAGAAGATGCTGGTAACCAGCATTTTCTCCTTTTTCCACAATGTTTTCTAACCTTCCCAAAACAATTTCAATTTTAGAGTCACATTTATTTTGTCATCTGCAAATGCTTTCAATTTGGACTAGTCTAAAATTTTGTCGCTTGGTAAAGGGTTAATTCGCATTAGTTGAAATTACAGGAGACTTGAGCTACATGTAGTTCTCTGTTAGGTACTCTTATACACAGGTAAGCAATATAATTCGCTCATACCGTCCGAAATACCTCTGTGACCATTCAGAGCATACCGGTATGCCAAAGGCAGCCCAGTGCGATACCGAGGGTAAAAATAGAATTTTAAGTTATGTAAATGATGTTGACTTGGTCAGACTAAATGAAATGAGCGATACAAGTTATTTAAAACTTACCCCCCCCCCCCCATTTTTGTGGTATGCTAAATCCTTACTTGACCCAGTTTCCAACTTGCTCAAATTATCAGTGGAACAAACATGCAGATAAAGTTTTGTGAAAATAGGATGAAAATTGAGAAGAGTGCATGTTTTTAAAATATTTTTCCTTAACCCTTTTACCGCACAATGCTGCCTTTTGACGCCCCAGGGAAAGAAGCCTTTTGAAAACATTGTGGGAAAAGGAGAAAATGCTGGTAACCAGCATTTTCTCCTTTTCCCACGATGCTTTCTACCCTATCAAACAAAAATTGCACCGTTTGAGCCACATTGAAATTGTCGTCTGCAAATGCTTTCAATTTGGACAAGGCTAAAATTTTGTCGTGTGGTAAAGGGTTAAACTGACCTGATGAGCTAGCATTTGACTTCCACTCTAGAACTTAATTCTGACATCACAGAGACAAATACCTGACAATGTTAGGCTGGAGTTTGATGAAAAAACGTGGCCTAGCCTCAACAAAGTTACTTACTAATTTGACCTATTTATCTAACCCAGTTGCAAATATGACCTAAATGGTTAGGAAAAACCATTCTGGCAAACTTTTCTAGTTTAACCTCCATAACTGTATAGGAAATCCTTTACCACATAATCTCAACTTTTTAATGACCCTGTGGAAGAGGCCTTTGAAAACATTGTGAGAAAAGGAGAAAATGCTGGTAAGCAGCATTTTCTCCTTTTTCCACAATGTTTTATACACAGTTAAAGACAAATTCCAGCATTTGAGCGACATTTAAATTGTTGCGTTGCAAATGCTTTCAATTTGGACAGGTCTATATTTTGCTTGTGTGGTAAAGAGTTAAAGACAAAAAGAACAAACATTTAAAGGAAACATTTGAACCATGCTCTGTGAAAAGTGGGCTTAATACATCTGCAAAAAGTATTGATCCAGGTGAGCCTGCGCAGTGCTCACAGGCTGACCTGGGCCAAAATGTTTTTGCTACTGGTCAATCTTCTGTATGTCCATGGACTAGCGTACCTCATGATTCAGTCAGTATGTAAAGACTTGCTTGGTATCATGAATCACAGGGACGCATTGTGCCCCCTTTTGCCAGAGCATGGCTCATTTGTTTTGCATACCATGGAAAACATTTGTGGGTACAACAAGCAATTGCTCCTTTACCCACAATATTTTGAACAAGTAATCTATATCAGGGGAGTGAAGTCGTATGGTTATCATTCATAGTTGTGGGAAGAATACAAAGCTGTCACTTGGTAAAACCAATGAATGATCTCATTTGATTCTTGAGCCTTTATGAGATTTTTTTATTGATCTGACGTAGTTACCTAGTTCTAGAAAAAACATTTTTGACATGTTAAGACATGAGACTATACAAGAAAAAAAAAACCCAAGTTATCTTATAAGGTTTCATTCTCTCAATAAAAAGTGGGTTTCCAGAACTATTGTTGACAGCACTGTCCATTCATATAACTATTTTATCATTTTATCCCCTATTGACAGATCTGGAATTAACCGTATAGACATCTTAGTAAATGAGATGGACATTAGTCGATAAAATAGGACCTAGATTTCATTGCCACTTAACTCTAACGCATTTGCAGTTGACACAGCATGTGGAGCTCAAATGATTGTATTTGTCTTTGAAAATAAAAAAAAAAATGTGCTGGTTACCAGCATTTTCTCCTCTTCCCACAGTATTTTTGCAAGCTTTCTTTCTCTGGGTTATAAAGGACTTTGGATTGTTTCATGGAGGGTTAACCAGATGACAAAATGTTGGACTCCTCCAGATTGAAAGCGTTTGTCAAGAAAGGATTCAACATCATAAATCACTGAACTTTAACATGAGTGTAATTTATAGTGTGTCAAATATTTTCATTGAAAAACAACAACAACAACAACAACAACAAAAATTGGCAGTCCAGGCCATTGTACAAGTATCTCAAAGACATTCAGCTTCAAACACAAATGAACTGTTTATATACAGAAAATGCTTGTCAATATAAATATATGAGCCATGCTCTGGCAAAAGAAGGGGTTTAATGCATCTCCATAATTATACCAAGCAAGTTATCACATAGTTATTGATCCATAAAGTCCATTTTGTCTAACAACTGACTGAATCCTGAGGTATGGTCCTTGGACATGCAGAAAATTTACCAAAAGCCAAAAGTTTTGAAACAGGTCAGCTTTTGCAGATTGCGCAGGCTGACATGGGTCGATACTTTTTTGCAGATACATTAAACCCTCTCTTAATAGAGCATGGCTCATATGTAATATGCTGGCTTTGATCTCAAACAAATGAAAATTAAAAGAGGGAAAACAACATAACAGTTAAACAGTGCAAAGCAAAGCCCAATATTTGTATTGAGTCTTATAATTAAATTAAACAAAAGTAAAAACTCATAACATAGAGTCAAATATCTACCTAAAGTTGCAAATGAAATTAATTTGAAGACACCAAAAAAACTCATAAAATAAAATCAAATATCTAGAAAAAATTGCAAATAAAATTAATGTGAACAGGATGACTCCAGGCAAAAAAACATCTCAAGGTGTCATTACAAAATACCAAAATTCTATCGTGGAATGTGATACTTTTTTTTTTTTACAGGAAAAGCACAAATAAATCAATCAACTCTTTACTAAACAACAATGTTTTAGACTAGTCCAAATTAAAAGCATTTCCAGACGACAATATAAATGTCACTCAAAAATAGAAAATTGTTCTGGGATGGGTTGAAAACATTGTGGAAAATGGAGAAAATCTGGTTACCAGCATTTTCTCCATTTCGCACCATGTTTTCAAAAGGCTTTTTCTTCAGGGTCATTTAAACTTGGGATTGTGTGGTAAAGGGTTAAAGTCTAACCATTCTTATCAAATTAATAAGCGTACATGCAAACACTTGTAAAAAAGTTCATTTATACAGTTCAACCTGTTTAAAGCCGTCACTTGAATGCAAAACAAACCTAACCTCTTAACTCCTTGTAGCTCTAAAGCCAGATTAAATTTTCTTACACAGAATGTGTTGATCAAGATCAGACTGTATAGAACATGCAGTCTGATCTTGGATCTTAACTGTCTTCTTCTTTGCCAGGTATTCCGACAAATGCTGCCTTAAAATTGCAATACATAAATGTTTGTGCTGACTGAGAATGTTCATTACACACTTGTATATTTAGCAGTGCAAAGGTTAAGATAGGCGCTCAATGCCTGCTAAACACAGCCTCTTTCACAATGAAAAAATGGGCTAAACAGTTTAATGCAAGTGACTGCTTAACGTAACTGACTGTTGATACAGGTTAAACTGTTCTTTCATCTTCTAAGCGCTGCAAATCAAATCAAGGTTTTGGCAAGGAAAAGAAAACACTACAAAGGTCAAAGGGGTAATGCAAGATCACTTAGCTGACCTTGATATTCAACCACCTCATCTTCTTCAGAATCAGGGCCATATTGGGGATCAATAAATACAGGACCAGGTTTCTGAGCTGTAATAACAGAGTGGAATGTGTAAATAAGTTAATTTATAAAATATACAGCAAGAACTATTACAAATTCCCTTTCCAAGATCCTTTTATTTGCTAGATCACTTGAAGACCACCAAGTATTTGAAGGTGCAAAGACCACTTGAGACACCAATGTTGTCCGCCTGATTTTTCAGCCACCATCATGAATATCACCAATTAAGTTGGATATGCTAAGTGACACAAGTTCATACAATATACTTCAATGGAAAAATTGCAGGTCCTAGATTATTTTCTGCCTGAATGTCTGTACATACTGGACTGTGTAGATCAAAGATGAGACTCAACTTTTGGTGGAGTCTGGTCTTGATCACTCTGTCCAAAAGGCATCCTAATCTTGTCTTAATATTCTACAGATTATCTCATGACCTACAAAAACCAACTTGCAGATGTCCACAAGAAAACAACTTACAACCACTGTGCTTCACATGTGCTTAGTGTTAAAACTCAATCATGTTGATTAGTACTATTTTAAGTAAGGGTATTTCAAAAGCTGTCTACTGTAAAATATTGCGATATCAAGCCTGCTTTGGCCAGAATATATATCTAAATGCAGCAGACAGTGTAGTCTGATCTTCATCTATATTAGCTGCAAAAACAAATGAGCAATTCTCTGTAAAAAGAGAGTTTGATGCATCTGCAAAAAAAATTTTGACCCATGTCAGCCTGTGCACTTCACGCAGGCCGACATGGTTCAAAGCTTTTTGCTGTTTGTAAATATTCTGCATGTCAAAGAGCAGTGTTGTACCTCCATATTCTAGCTGATTGCCAGACTAAATGGACTGCATGATACATAATTATGTGATGACTTTGGCATTATGCATTATGGGGATGCATTACAAATCCCCTTTTGCCAGAGTGTGGCTCAAATGAACTTAATATAGGCATTCTGAAGGTTTAACTTTTAATGTGACAAAATTTTAGACACCCATATTGGAAGTATTTGAAGGCAAAAAAGAAAATGTGGCTTAAGTGATGGAATTTATCCCTGAAAAGGTAAAAAACATTGTGGAAAAGAAGAAAATACTGGTTACCAGCATTTTCTCCCTTTCCAACAATGTTTTCAAAAGCCTCTTTCAGGGGATTATTAAAACTCCAGACTGTTTGTTTATAAGTCAAATTGTCATGTATGTCAGCTGAAAAGTTGTTTATCAAAATAATAATAAACAACCAAAGAACGTACAACTGAAAAACTGTTGATCAAAATATTAATAAACAATCAAAGAATGACATAAACAACTAAAACTGACAGCACCACAACATTTGAGTATACCGAGGTTTTCAGGAATGCCCTGTTTTAAAATTTCGGCATGTTCTTGTGGGTCATATTCTGTTGTACCATCATCATCATCGATAGACACCAGCCGCCTTTTGTGTTGATCTGTCAGATCAAAATATGTATAGTAATCAAACAGTTGCTCTATAAAGTCTCCTATCTAATGGTAAATTCAATAACTGACCAATAAACAGCAAAGTCCAGAGCAAAAAGGCTCTTGAAAGCCATTTTCATTGAAAAAATGTCTTAGGTTTCCAATAACTAATACCATCTGCAGACAACTATTTTTGTATCGCTGCAGACAACTTGTGCAAACAGTTTCACCCATTGCCTCAATGTTTTCCCAATATGCATATACTTAACCTCAACTGATGTAGAATAGTCTTAACTCTTTACCAAACGACAAAATTTTTGACTTGTCCAATTTGAAAGCATTTACAGACGACAAAATAAACGTGACTCAAAACTTGAAATTTGATTTGGGTAGGGTAGAAAACATTGTGGGAAATGGAGAAAATGCTCATTACCAGTATTTTCTCCTTTTCCCACAATGTTTTCAAAAGGCATCTTCCTGAAGGTCGTTAAAACTCGGGATGGTGTGGTAAAAAGTTAAAGATGTTTTCAATATAGGTTTACCCTTCCAGTGTCACAGGCAAACAACATTGGCTTTTGCAGATGGCATAGATCAGAATCAGACTTCACAGAACATAAAATCTGATACTGGATCTGCATTGTCTGCTCCTTCAGTCACACATATGAGGTGAAACTCTGTCTGAGTTTCTGTGAGAATGTATTTCCAACTTGCAAAAGAAGTAAGGTTTAGAGCCCTGGAAGCCCTATTGATGGTGTGAGCTAGTCTACACGCTCAATACCTGTAAAGTTACAAAACAAATATTTTCTTAAGTCCAAATGGGTTCCAGTTCCAAACAAGATTTACATATATATGGTCAAACAGACACATTTCTCCTTTTCCTGTACAAACACCTCTTGACCAAGGACTTCCAACAGTGAAAATTTTTTGACTAATTACCTCTATTGATTGATTTTTTTATGTGGAGAGATGTTTTAGCTTCTGGAATGACCATATGAGGAGAAACTTTTTAGCTTCCTGGAGAGACCATAAATACCAAGGTCATGATTATCTTTCCTACTTCCAATTAACCCTTTACCACACAATCCCAACTACCCAGAGGAAGAGGCCTATTGAAAACGTGGGAAAAGGAGAAAATGCTGGTAACCACCATTTTCTCCTTTTTCCAAATGTTTTCTGTCCTTTCAGACAAATCTCACCATATGAGCCATATCTACTTTGTTGTCTGCAAATGCTTTTAAATAGGACAAGCGTAAAATTTTGTCATCGTAAACGGTTCACCATTTACCAAACAATTCTGAGTTTTGAGGACATGTTTTAGCTTCCTGGAACAACCATAAATTTCAAGATCACAATCATCTTTCCTACTTAGGTTTAACCCTTTACAAAACAGTTCCGTGTTTTAATGACTCCTGAGCAAAACGAGGTTAAAAAATGATATTCAGTTCTCCACCTTTTACAGGATATTTTCAAAGTTGTTGGCCACATTTTTTTTTTTTTATCTCAAGGAAATCAGCTAATGGCCTTATATGAGCCAACTATGGATAAAATCCACTGCAGATGCCTAAATCAAGCACTAAGCCATGTGGTATTGATTTCATATCAGATATTTTTCCTGATCAGTTATGTCCCCATTTTTTAGGTCAGTATCAATTGCCAATATATTGCAATTTCAACATAGTTTTGATCAGAATTTTTCTCAAAATATACAATAATCTAGATGTAAGATATGGCTGCAAGTTCTGGGCAGCCTAATCTTAGATTTACACTGCAAAAGCCACAACTGATTTGCTTGGCATCCAACGGGTTATAGAGAATGTTCTTAAATCTATCCATCATTATCTCTAAACAGGATTAAAAGTCAGAACAGCTTTCTCTAAAAGCATTAGATGGATATAAAATACTCATTTCTTTTGTACAAAAATGTAATCCAATGATTATCTTGGGACACCAGTAAAATTCCGAGTAGACGACTTCACAGATGTAATTGAATTAAACATCATCAACTCCGATATTAATCCAGTACCACATACATAGTTTTGATTCATCAAATCTAGCCAGGATATTTGAATGACTTTAGACGCAGAAACAGCCTAGAACACAATGTGGTTACTTTGGGAGTTGCTTCTTTCATCCTATTACTGATACTACATGTACCGTTCTTTGTAAACCAGGAGCATCATTTTAACCCTTAATCTGCTAAATAAGTGAATATGTGGCTTTCAAGCAGATAATAAAAGCCCAGATATTGCTACGTGTATTTCAAACTTATTTCTAGGGGAAAGATAATCTCCTCTGAATTTTTCACAAAATATAGGACAATCCAGATATAAGATATGGCTGCATGTTCTGTGCAGTTTGATCTTATCTACGCTGTTTGCATAGGGTCCAAGAGTCATGCTTAGCAGCCTAAGGGTTAACTCTGTACCAGATGGCAAAATTGTAGTCTTGTCCAAGCGAATGTGTTTGCAAGCAACAAATGTTACTCAGTACATAAAATTAAAATGTTGTCTTTCAAAGGATAGAACACATTGAGGGAAAAAGACAAAATCAAATTTGGTGCTCAATGCCAGGCTTTGGTCAAAATTTTATGACCACAGTAGTTTATTATGATCTTGTAATATTTTCAGAGAAAAAAGTTGCGCAGTCTTTATCATTTGGTATTGCATGTGTAGGGGTAAGGCTTACGATTAACTCTTTACCAAACGGAAAAGTTTTAGACAAGTCCAAATTGAAAGCATTTGCAGACGACAAAATAAATGTGACTGAAAATTTGAAATTTGTTTTGGGATGAGTAGAAAACATTGTGGGAAAAGGAGAAAATGCTGGTTACTAGCATTTTCTCCTTTTCCCACAATGTTTTCAAAAAGCTTCTCTCTCAGGGTCATTAAAAGTCGGGATTGTGTGGTAAAGGGTTAACCCTTACAACCCTGAATAAACCCAATGGACATTTTCATTCTACAGTAAGACAAAGGTAATTGCATTTTTGATGCTGCCTTTTGTCTATATTGAATCAGTCGAGCGGACAGTGTAGCTCAAAGATCAGACTGCACAATTTGTGCAGTCTGATCTTGATCTACAATGGTCGCAAAGGCAACTATAGTAGTGAGAGGCACTTTAAGGGTTAACAAAACTGTCAGGCAAAAGGCTGTTTGAGCTATGGCAATTAGCTCTAGGTTATTTTTTGCATGGTTTCTCAAAATCTGTTGATTGGGATATCATATCCAAGGTTTTGCTGATTATTACAAGTTACTGGTAATACAATTTGTCTTTATGTTGTAATTAATAAATTCTATCTGTATGCCAACAGAACAATTCTTTGCTCTTGGCGGGCAAATTAAAAGAAAGAATTTATATAACCTATATAGTTAACATATCAGACAACTATTCAGTTTCAGAAATCCATAAAGCCATCTGATTACATGCGTCTAGAATGAAATTGCTCCATGGAGCCTTTATAGTAATAACCTTTTCACTGACAATAAAAAAACATTTAACCTTTTGTATATTGTAAGCATAATTTTGCTGATTTCATATCAAATGTGCACAAAATAATTGAGTTTGTCCTTGAAAGGGTAGAAAAAGTTCAAGGAAAAGAAAAAAAATCTTGGTTACCAGCATTTTCTCATTTTTCTGCAATGTTTTAAAAGTGCTCTTCTTTAGACTTGTGAAAATATGGAATCATCAGTAAAGGGTTAATGCATGAATCAAATGAAATGGACATATTTTCCTAGGTGAAAAACATTCATAACCATTTAATATGTGACCAAATTTTAGACCTGTCCATCTTGGTAGCATTTGCAGTTGACAAAGCACATGTGGCTTAAATGATTGGATATGTCTTCGAAAGGGTAGAAAACATAGTGGGAAAAGAAGAAAATGCTGGTTACAAGAATTTTCTCCTTTTCCCAGAATGTTTTCAAAAGCCTTCTTTTTCAGGGTCATTAAAACTCGTAACTGTGTGGTAAAGGTTTAGATTTGCCAGAATATCAATCTACACATGTGCAGGTCCAAGATCAGACTGCCTGTCATTTGCAAACTCATGTTGATCCACACTGACTGCAGAAACATCATAATTATGATGTCCTTGGTCTGCGACCACATAACTTGTAACATTACAAACTCTTTACCAGATGACAAAATGACTGACTTACCCTAATCCACAGCATCTGCAGATGACAAATTGAATGTTGTTCAAATGATGAGATTTCTCTTTGAAAGGGTAGAAAACATTGTGAGAAAAGGAGAAAATACTGGTTACTCCTTTTCCTTCAATCTTTCCAAAAACCTTCTTCTTCTTGTTTGGTTGTCACCTCCTTGCAGACTCAGTGAACAGCATTGGAAAACAATACCGGAACAATAGCTACTGCTTGACAAAACAACAAGAGCACTGCATGCTGCTGCCAATGCTCGGCTGCAGTTGCCTGATTTTCAGTGAAAATTATTAGTCTGAAGAGGGGCATAACTTTGTCAAAATGCTTTGATAGTTACCTGCCCTTGATGTATAGTCTCCCCTTTTGATACGAACAACTTGTCCAAGTCTGAAGTAAATATCTTGGGTAATACCAGAGATATTATAAAATGTCAAAGATTTTGCACCACCACGACGCAGACAACAACAGTGCTATGACAATAACTTGACTTTCTCTTCGAAACAGCTGAGCTAAAAATATGTTGTTACTGCTTTTCCATAATGTTTAAACAAGGTTTTTTCCACTCATTTACTGCCTCTGCCACACTTTTGGCGTTTTGTAGCTGACAATGTTTGGAAACATTGTGAGACAAGAGGGCCATGATGGCCCTGGATCGCTCACCTGAGTCAATAGGCGAAATTTCACTCCAGGGTCTCTCTAGAGCGCATACAAGGTTTTTCTAAGATTTGACCTAGTGACCTAGTTTTTGACACCACATGACCCAATTTCAAACTCGTCCCAGATTTTATCAAGACAAACATTCTGACCAAGTTTCATGAGGATCGGACTGAAGATGTGGTCTCTAGAGCATACTCAAGGTAAAAAGTTGACGACGGACGATGCACACCGCACGACGGACACAGCATGATCACAATAGTTCACCATGAGCACTTTGTGCTCAAGTGAGCTAAAAAACAGAAGTCAAAAAAGACCACCACATGTAGGTGCAAACAATTGGCTGTTGTTTTTCAATGGATAAAAATTACCCTAACAATTTTTTAAAAAGGTCACCCTAGGAACATTTCTCTGAAATTATTTCAAAATCTGACCAGCCATTCCAGAGAAGAAGAATTAAGAAATTCCTCTTCATGTCCCAATGGTGCTAATAGCCCCCACCACCGGAGACATGTTTCTTGACAGATCAAAATTTTGAAAACAATTTTTGACAAGGGTCATCAAAGGAACATTTCTGTGAAATTATTTCAAAATCTGACCATCGGTTTCAGAGAAAAAGAACTTTTAAGAATTTCTTCATGGCCATATAGTGCAAGTAGCCCCCAGTCACCAGAGCCATGTTTCTTGATGGATCAAAATTTCGCGAACAATTTTTGAAAAGGGTCACCCAAGGAACATTCCTGTGAAATTATTTCAGAACCTGACCAGACGTTTCAGAGAAGAAGAATTTTTAAGAATTTCTTCATTTCCGTATAGTGCAAGTAGCCCTCATTCACCAGAGCCATGTTTCTTGACGGATCAAAATTTCGCGAACAGTTTTTGAAAAGGGTCACCCAAGGAACATCTCTGTGAAATTATTTTAAAATCTGACCAGCGGTTTCAGAGAAGAAGAATTTTTAAGAATTTCTTCATATCTGTATAGTGCAAGTAGCCCCCATTCACCAGAGCCATGTTTTTAGACAGATCAAAATTTCGCGAACAATTTTTGAAAAGGGTCACCCAAGGAACATTCCTGTGAAATTATTTCAAAATCTGACAAGTGGTTTCAGAGGAGAAGATTTTTAAAGAATTTCTTAGAAAATTCTATTTCGTTGCCATGGCAACCAGAGTTTTTGATGGAATCAAATTTGTGAACAATTTTTAAAGAGGACCTCCCAAGGAACATTCCTGCCAAGTTTGGTCCAAATTGGCCCAGTGGTTTTGGAGGAGATGATGTTTAAAGAATTGTTGACGACGCACGACGAACGACGCATGATGCACGACGGACACCGGGTGATCCTAAAAGCTCCCCTTGAGCACGTTGTGCTCAGGTGAGCTAAAAAAAGGAGAGGTTGCTAAAACTAAGCAATTTCTCCTTCATCTTGTTGTTTTTAATGTCTTCATACACGGAACTTTAACCCTTATCCTGCTAAATAAGTGAAATGAAACTTTCAACCTGATTGTATAAACTAAAATTTTGCTATTTCATAGGTTTTTTTTTTGTCAAGATATTTCCTTATCAGACAGTGTAGATCCAAGAGTAGAGAGCACATTCTGTGCAGTCTGATCTTGATCTACACTGTCCAGGAAAGGTCCTTGAGTCGCGCTTAGCAGCTAAGGGTTAATTCAAAGTCTGCTTCAATCCGTTTCAAGAGGAGAGAACTTAAATTTGCTCCAATAATGTCATTTATTTCTTAGATTTTCACTAGACAACAACATTTTAGACTCCTCCATATTTAACCTTTTACCACACAATGACAAGTTTTAATGACCCTGAGAAAGAAGCCTTTTGAAAATATAGTGGGAAAAGGAGAAAATGCTGGTAACCACAGTATTTTCTTCCCTATTAAAGACAAACTCCATTATTTGAGTAATATTCAAATTGACATCTGCAAACGTTTTCAGTTTGGACAAGTCTACATTTTCTTCCGGTGGTAAAAGGTTAATTCAAAGTCTGCTTCAAACTGTTTTAAAGAGGAAAGGACTTTAACCCTTACAATGCCTTTCATGACTATAGTTGCCTTTGCAGCCAATGTAGATCAAGATCAGGCTGCACAAAATGTGCAGCCTGATCTTTGATCTACACTGTCCGCTTTGTTGAAACAATGTAGACAAAAGCAACCATGAAATTGTAGTTATCTGGGTTGTATTTCTAGTTTGAAATGGTCTGATAGGTTTATTCGGTGCTCTAAGTGTTAATATGCTCCAATAATGTCATTTTTCCTTAACCAACCTACAAAGTTTTGAAAGTCTTGTCCAAACTTAAAGCATTTGGTGGCAACAACTTGAATGTATGTAAGTAAAGTAATAGTATCTTTCTTTAAAAGGACAGAAAACATTGTGGGAAAAAGGAGTCATAAAAAACTTGTTTGGTTAAGGTTAACTCTTTACCAGGGCTGTTTTATACCACAGCTGAGGAAGAAGGCTGAAAAAAATTTGGAAATAGGAGAAAATTTTTGTATGCATTATTTTCTCCAGTTTCCCATAATATTTTCTATATTTACAAAGACTAAACTGTAACTTGAGCCAAATTTTACCTGCCGTCCCCAAATGCTTTGAATTTGGAAAAGTTTTAAAATTTATCGTCTCGGGTACATGTATAATTAAAGGTATGTAGTACAATAGCTTTGTATGCAATTTTTATTTGAATGGTGCTGCTTTCACAAAGTACTTCGGTTGCAGTGTAGTGACAGCTCACTCATTGCAACAGGCAAAATGTTCCTTTTCTGAAAACGTTTTATAAAGTTGTCCTCTGCTGTGGGGTCAAAGTTAATTTTAGCCCTGTAATGAGCTGCCTTAACCCTTTACCACACGATATCCTCTCATAATGACCCTGAGGACGAAGGCTGTTGAAAACATTTCGGGAAAAGGAGAAAATGCCAGTTACCAGCATTCTCTCCTTTTTCCAAAATGTTTTCAACCCTTTAACCCTTTCAGAGACAAATCTCATCACTTGAACCATGTTTAGTTTCTCCTCTACAAATACTTCCATTAAGTATTGTGTGGTAAAGGGTTAAAGAAAAAATAAAGGAAAACACAACAACATTAAACAAACCTCGAATTTCTGCAGCTGTTGCTCCTTCTAATCAAGCAGCATTTCAATGACAAAAACATTTTTTTAAATAAATGTTTCTTTCTGAGAGACACAAAGCTTCAATCAATGTCTAAATTCAGAAAGCATGGTGCAAATTATGTCTCATTAATCATAAAAAGGAAAAAAAAAACGTTATTTCCTTGTAACTCTTTATCTAACAATCACAGCTTCTTTCACCCTGGAGTAAGAAAGCTTTTAAAAATATGTAGGGGAAAGAGTAAATGCATGTAACCAGCATTTTCTCCATTTTCCACAAATGTTTTCTATCTTTCAACAGATAAATTTCAATTTTTGAGTCATATTTCACATGACTTTTTTGTCTTTTGAAAATACTTTCTGCTTGGAAAAGTTTGAAATTTCGTCGTCTGGTAAAGAGTCAACAATTTGCTGCAATGTGTGAAAGGTTAAAAAAGAAAACTAACCAGCATTTTCTCCTTTTAACACAATGTTTTTCTATCCTTTCAGAAAAAAATCCTACAATTTCAGACACATTTATCTTGTTTTCTGCAAATATTTTCAACCTGGCCATATCTATAATTTTGGCATATGGTACATAAGATTTATTTTTGGCATTTTTGCATCACATTAACCCTTTAGCACACAATCCTGATTTTTAACAACCTTGAGGAAAAAGGTCTTTGAAAGCATTGTGGGAAAATCAGAAAATGCTGGTCACATCTAATATCTGCAAAAGCCTTTGACTTGGACCAAACTAAAATTTTGTCAATTGGTAAACAAACTGAAACACAATGTATTTAATAATTCCCCAAGACCTATTGGATGAAAGACAATAAAAATTTTATGATTAATACCGGTAATCTCTTTTTATAATAGGCTGTCTGATAATTTATTCTAATTCCCTAAAACACACTTGCAGCAGATGACTCTGTAATTATCCAAGTAAAACATAATTCAAGATTCAATGCATGGATACAAAACCTAGGAGTTAACTCTTTACCAAATGACAAAATTTTAGACTCCAAAATGAAAGCAACAGCAGACGACAAATCAAGTGTGTCTCAAATGACAGAATTTGTTTGTGAAAGTTAGAAAACATTGTGTGAAAATCAGAAAATGCTGGTCACCTTCTTTTTCCACAATGTTTTCAAAAGTCTTCTTTAGTCAGGGTCTTCAAAAATCGGGATTGAGTGGTAAAGGGTTAAGGGGAGAATTGATAGTTACCAGCAATTTCTCATTTTGCCAAAATATTTTTGAGAAAGTTGTTAGTTGCAGGCTATATCAATAGCCTATAACTCTTGACCAGACGACAAAATTTTAGACACGTCCATATTGAAAGCATTTGCAGACGACAATTTAACTGTGGTTCAATTAAGTGGATTTTTCCATGAAAGGTTAGCAAACACTGGTTACCAGCATTTTCTCCTTTTCCCACAATGTTTTTAACCCTTTCCCAAACAAGCCCTGGTTTTCACGTGTCTGCAGTACAAGTCTTTTGAAAACACTGTCGGAAAAGGAGAAATTGCTCATAACGAGCAATTTCTCCTTTTCCCACAGTGTTTTCTACCCTTTTGGAGAACTTTCTGTCATTTTCATCAAATTTAAAATTGTTGTCTGCAAACTCTTTCAATTTGGACCAGTCTAAATTTTATCATTTGGGAAAGGGCTTCTTTCTCTGGGTTGTTAAAACTCAGGACTGTGTGGTACAGAGATAACAGGCAAATAAAAGGTTACCAGCATTTTCTTTATTTTCCACAGACTTTTCTACCCTTTCAAAGACAAATTCCTATCATTTAATCCATATGTTAATCTGTTGTCTGTGAAAATCTAAACAGAAAAGGTAAAAATTTCTGTCATTTGGTAATAAGTTCACATAAACCCACAAAAGCTAAATTTCATCTTTTATCTCTTCCCTTATTATATATATAAATGACACAAAAAGCTTTTGAGGATGGTGTAAATCAAGATGACTGCACAGAACATGCAGTCTTATCTCTGACCTTCACAGTCCACTACTTTATTCTAGATTATGATTGAACTGTCTCCTCATCTAGCTATCAGAAACAGATTTTTAGCTATTGAAAAAAAAGTAATTTATTCATTTAGTAGTGAAAGGGTAAAGTATAATTAAAAAGTAAGCTATAGAAGAGAAATTTGCAGAAAACTAAATCACAGAAACACAAGCTAAACAACAAGAGTTACAAAGTCCTTGTAAATTGATGTTTGGGTGGGTTTTATACCACTTTCAACAATAATTCAGGCACATCACAGTTACAACACATAATTATTCAAGACATTCCAAGGTTCGACCACCACTTGGCGGGGATCTGCAGTGTCTTGCACAAGGACATGCCTGTGTGACAGATGAGCACCACCAACCGGTATTAAAACCCGGAAATTCTTCTTCTAATGCCAAGACATTAACCTTTTATCACAAAATCCTGTGCCTCAACTCTTTACCAAACAAAAAAATTTTAGACTAGTCCAAATTGAAAGCATTTGTTGACAACAATTTAGACTTTGCTCAAATCATGAAAGTTGTCTTTGACAGTGTAAAAAACATTGTGGGAAAAAGAGAAAATACTGGTTACCATGAAGACAAGTGTTAAATTTTGTCATCTGGTTAAGAGTTATGCACTGACCAATAAAAGACCCTTTGATCCGAGTTTAGAACAAGCAGACTCTAGCAAAAGAAATGCAAAGGATAAAAAATTACCACCACAACAAGCACAAACTAGACAACAACAATTAAAGAGTGCATAATTTTCCTGGAAACTGAAGCTAATAATTCCAACTTTGATCGCTCAAATCATGAAAGTTGTCTTTGACAGTGTAAAAAACATTGTGGGAAAAGGAGAAAATGCTGGTTACTATGAAGACAAGTATTAAATTTTGTCATCTGGTAAAGAGTTATGCACTGACCATTAAAAGACCCTTCGGCCCGAGTTTAGAACAAGCAGACTCTAGTGAAAGAAATGCAAAGGATAAAAAATTAAAAGAAACCAAACCACCACAACAAGCACAAACTAGACAACAACAACAACTATAGGGTGCATAATTTTCCTGGAAACTGAAGCCAATAATTCCAACTTTGATCAGGTCTGGGTACGAGCACAATAGTCCACAAGGAAGAGAGACAGAGTATCTAACAACGAATGAGATTTTCCTTGAAGTCTTTACTATCTGACAAAAAGTTAGATCTAGCCCAACTGAAAGTATTTGCAAATGACAAACAAAATGTAGCCAAAATGATGGGATTTAGGAGTGAAATGAAATGGAGAAAACATGGCTGGAAAAGGAGAAAATGCTGGTTGCCAGTATTTTCTCCTTTTCCCATGTTTTCAAAAACTTTCTCCTCAGGGTTGTGAACACACAAGATTGTTTGATAAAGGTTTAATTACAATTGCATGCTCATTAATACTTTCATTCAATCATGACTGAGGGATCCAAACTTCATTGGATATAATATCTCTGTTTTTCTAAGCAACAACTACAGAAAATTAAAGACTAAATATTGAACTACATGCCTCATGAAAACATTTCTGGAAAAGCAGTAATAGCTTGAAACAAACAATTACTCCTTTTCCTCCATTTTCTACACCCCATCAAAGAAAGATAGTTTATAAACTTTCCAATCTTTCTTCAGTGTGACATATGATCATTATTTTGGTAGGTCTAGTGTTGCCACACACAGCTGTTTGTCTTGTCGTTCAGGTGTTTAACTCTTAAAGCGCCTTTCACGACTATAGTTGCCTTTACAGAAAGTGTGGATCAAGATCAGACTGCACAAAATGTGCAGTCTGATCTCTGATCTACACCGTCCATTTTGCTGCAACATTACAAACACAACAAATCTTCAAATTTCAACTATTTTGATCTCTTGGGTTTATTTGGCTTTCTAAGGGTAAACACCATTTCCGTTTTTAACATCATTTCAGCTATATCACTGAAGCCAAAGCATCTCTCCATGTGGCCAGGGAGTTGCTCTACAGGTTTTACCATCCATGTGGGTATTTGATGCACTTGACAGTGCATGTTAGTTTGTCTACAAGACTTAGTATTACCACTGTGGCAAGCCCATTTGGTTATTTGATGCAGTTCATAGTGCATTTAAGTTTGTCTACATTCAGACTATTGGGAATCAGTATGACAATCTGATGCAGTTCACAGTACAAGTCAGTTTTAGTGTTACCACTGTGGTGAACCCATGTGGTTAATTGATGTGGTTCATAGTGTACGTCAGTTAGTCCACATTTAGACTTAGTATTTCCACCATTTATTTGACTATTTGATACCGTTCATGGTGTGTGTCAGTTTCTAAACAGGACTTAGTATTACCACCATGGTGAGCCCGTCTGACAATCTAGCGTGGTTCTCAGTGCATGTCAGGTAAGATTTTTTCTAATACTTACTTATTTATCATAACTAAAATGATGATGTCAACAATAAACATGAAAAGTTATTGCCTTACCAAAAACCTCTTGCCCAAAAATGTTATCAAACTCCAACAGATGATGACAATGTTCATGTCTTACAAAGTATTCTGGGCAAGCAGTTCTAGGAAACTAAAAAACCTTCCCCGACACATACCATGAACCCCATCAAATAGTCAGGTGGGTCTGCTACATGGGAGCACACAAACAACTTTCCAAGTCACTGGTAGAAATGTAATATTCAATGCAGAAATCATGTTTTCATACATTTTAAATTGATAATGATCTGAAAGAATGACTGTTTACGGTAACCCTTTCCCAAACAAGCCCTGGTTTTCACGTGTCTGCAGTACAAGTCTTTTGAAAACACTGTGGGAAAAGGAGAAATTGCTCGTTACGAGCAATTTCTCCTTTTCCCATGGTGTTTTCTACCCTTTTGGAGAACTTTCTGTCATTTTCATCAAATTTAAAATTGTCGTCGGCAAACTCTTTCAATTTGGACCAGTCTAAAATTTATCATTTGGGAAAGGATTAAATAATGACAAGAGGGCCATGATGGCCCTGTATCGCTCCACTGGCTTATAAATATAAACCATGAAGAAAAGTCTTCACTATATAAGCCCTTATAAAACTTTGACCCCAGGGCTACAGTCGGACTAAATGGGGAATATGTGTATTAGAAGAATAACATGCCAAATATGGGAGTTTTTGGCCTTATGGCTAGTAACAAGATGGTTTCTGAACTTTTCACTCCATAAACCCATGTGAAACTTGTGACCCCTGGTGCAGGACCAAACTTGATCCTAGGGTTGTAACTTGGGCCCTCTTTGTAATAGATAATGCTATAATTATGCAAAATTTGGTAGCCTAAGCCTTATGGCTATGTACACCAAGATTTAAAAGTTTTCCCTATGTAAGCCCATGTAAATCTTATGAACCTCCCCCCCCCCCCCCCCCACAAGCATGAGGCCAAATTGACCCCAGGACTATACTTCGGGCACTTTTGGTAGACCCCAACTAGATCAAGCTAAATGCAAAATTTGGTAGCTCTAGGCCTTATGGCTAGGTACGGGAAGATTTTTAAAGTTTTCTCTACATAAGCCTATGTAAAACTTGTGACCCCTGGGGCAGAGCCAATTTTGACCCCATGGCTATAATTTCAAGGAACATGATGGAGGTCTACTACATAAAGCTACATGCCAAATTTGGTAGCCCTATGCCTTATGGTTTCAGACAAGAAGATTTTTAAAGTTTTCTCTATATAAGCCTTTGTAAAACTTGTGACCCCTGGGGCAGAGCCAATTTTGACACCAGGGCTACAATTTCAAGACACATGATAGAGGTCTACTACATAAAGCTACATGCCAAATTTGGTAGCCCTATGCCTTATGGTTTCAGACAAGAAGATTTTTAAAGTTTTCTCTATATAAGCCTATGTAAAACTTGTGACCCCTGGGGCAGAGCCAATTTTGACCCCAGGGCTATAATTTCAAGAAACATGATAGAGGTCTACTACATAAAGCTACATGCCAAATTTGGTAGCCCTATGCCTTATGGTTTCAGACAAGAAGATTTTTAAAGATTTCCAATATTTTTCAGTTTTGTTGCCATGGCAACCAGAGTTTTTGAAGGAATCAAATTCTTTCAAGAAATTCTGAAGAGGACCATGGCAGGATCATTTCTGTGAAGTTTCATGAAAATTGGATGGGTAGTTTCAGAGAAGAAGATGTTTGAAACAAAAGTTAACGCACGGACGGATGGACGGATGCACGCACGGACGGACGGACAGACGCACGACGGACACCGGGTCATGATATAAGCCCGCTGGCCTTTGGCCAGTGGAGCTAAAAACTAGTGTTTGAATTGTGATTTAACCCTTTAACACAAAATCCCGAGTTTTAACCCTTATCCTGCTGAATAAAAGAAATGAAACTTTATAGTAGATAGTAGAAGCCCAAAACTTTCTTGTTTCAAAGCTATTTTTGGAGGAAAGATATCTCCTTATCGGACAGTGTAGATCAAAGATCAGACTGCACATTCTGTGCAGTCTGATCTTGATCTACGCTGTCCGCAAAAGGTTGGTGGGTCGCGATAAGCAGCCTAAGGGTTAACAACCCTGGGGAAGAAACCTTTGAAAACACTATGAAAAAGAGAAATGCTGATAACCAGCATTTTCTCCCTTTTCCACAATGTTTTCTACTTTCAAAAGCAAATTTCATCATTTAAGCCACATTTAAATTGTGGTCTGCAAGTAGTTTTAATTTGGACTTGTCTTAAAATTTTGTCATCTGGTAAATGCTTTAAAAGAAAAAAAAAGTTTAGTTATGAAGACAGACTAAGGATTTTGAGACAGAACTTGGGGATTTCCTTGTTTAAACCCTTTTATCCTGAACGACAAAAGTTTGCACTGGTCCAAACTGAAAGCAGCAGCAGACAACAAATCAAATGTGGCTCAAATGATGATTTCTGTCTTTGATAGAGTTGTAAACATTGTGGATAAATAAGGAAATGCTGGTTACCAGCATTTTCTCCTTTTCTCACAAGGTTCCCAAATACCGACTTTTTCAGGGTTGTTAAAACTCCAGATTGTTTGGTATACGGATACGTGTCATTGGACCTTGTGTTACCGGTACCTTTATTTCTCATTGTAAATACAGCTTCATTTTTCTTCTTGCACTTCTGCACATCTGTCATGGCAAAATGTTCTATATTCCCACATATGATTCCAGAACTATCCATTCTGTATTTTGTGTCAAAGTGTTCTTTTTAACAAAGGATGTTTTTCAAGACTTAAAAAATCAACAGTAAACAACACTGTTTGCAACATAAATCACTGAATAGTAGCATTTTTTTTTTTTACATTTTTGGTCTAGATTTTTATAATTAGTCAAATCATATCTTCTAGAGTTAGCCTTGTATATCCTTGTAGTCTTGTATATCCCTCATATCACTACGTAACTAAATCACTGTTGGCAAAATCAGCTGCAGTAATAGTTGTTACAGTGCTAAATAAATGAATTTTCTCAGTCTGTACTGAATATGCAGAAATGGCCATTTCAAGGGCGTTTTTTTTTTCTATTTCAGATACTGGCTGACAATGTAGATTCATGGTCAGAGTACATGCATGTTTACTACACAATCCAAAGTTTTAAATGACCCAGCAGAAACAAAGCTTTCAATAACACCGTAAGAAAAAGAAGAAAAAAAAAATGCTGGTAAACAGCATATTCTTTTTTTCATAATGAATTTCTAATCTTTCGAAAACAATTTTAATCATTACAGGCACACAAAATTTATCATCTGCAGATACTCTCAATTTGGATGAATCAAAACTTATGTTGCTTGGTAAACAGTTAGTTAACCCTTAGAGCACCAAATAAACCTATCAGACATTTTCATCCTAGAATTACAAGTCAAATAATTGCAATTTTATGGTTACTTTTGTCTACAGTGTTTCATCAAAGCGGACAGTGTAGATCAAAGATCTCGATCTACACTGGCGGCAAAGGCAACTATAGTTGTGAAAGGTGCTTTAAGGGTTAACTCTTTACAAAATGCCGAAATGTCACACTCAACCACATTGAAAGCATTTGCAGACGACAAAATAAATGTTGCTCAAGAGATGATTTCTGTTTCTGATAGGGTAGAAAATGTTGTTGGAAAAGGAGTAATCAGCATTTTCTCCTTTTCCCCCATTTTGTTTTTAAACACCTTCTTCTCTAGGGTTGTTTAGTGAAGGGTTAATAGTCTTGATATATCGGTAATTTTCTAAAATATTCCACGACAGAAGTTGGTTATGAATCTTGAAATCACACTGTATGTAGACTATGCTTCTGAATCCAATTCCTGCATGGTATTCCACTGTAAATATCAAGACTAATATATAGACTGGGTTTTTTTGTCAGTATCACATTGTGATTCAAAGTACTGTAAGTTTCATTTAGGATTCAATCAGGCTTGTTTTGTATCTTTTAGTCCATTAAATGTCACAACACAATACAACCCGGAAAGCTCATTAGTAAGTAATCTTATAAAAATCACTGTTTTTCTTGTATGAATTATACCAAAGAAAATGAAATGGACTGTTATTCATTCAGTGAAGAGATTTGAGATCTTGTAATTCTATCCTGTATCAAAAACCCATATTTTTAACAACCTTGAGGAAGAAGGCTTTTGAAAAAATTGTCAGAAAAGGAAAAAAATCCTGGTAAGCAGCATTTTCTCCTTTTTACAACCATGTTTACTAACCGATCAAATCCAAATCCCATCATTTGGACCTGTTCACGTTGTTTGCAGATGCTTTCAATTTGGTTAAGTCAAAAGTTTTAGATCATGGTAAAGCGATACAGGTTTTTTTTGGTCTGAATAACTAGCAATATACTTGAAAATGTAGATCTAAGATCAGACTTCACATTCTGCACAGTTTGATCTTGATCTTTACTGTCAGCTAAAGCAGCTCAAGAACTTGGAACCCTGAGGGTCAATCTCACAGCAAAGAGGTATCTTCATGATCTTTTACCAAAAGAGTTGGTTAGAACACACAAAATATCCTGTATGATCTTGGATCTACAATTTCTTAAATTCGGTGAGATATTCCAACCTGGAGAGCAATAATTAAATCACACTTAAAGCATATTTCATTCAATAAGCAAAATAGTTTCCATATTATTCACATCTGCCCTCCTCTTTTGTATCACAAACTTTCTAGTTCTAGTTTTTGTCTAGAATCAGCCTAAGTAATCATCATGAAAACATTTTACCAGAAGAAATAATTTCACACTTGTCAACATTCAAAGCATTTCAATACAAAACAGTAAAAAGAAGGATCAAAAGATTGGATTCTGCTTTTAGAAATCACTGTATGAAAAGGCGAAAAAGCTGGTTCCCAGTATTTTTGCCTTTTCCCTTCGTGCAACAAAAGTCTCCTTCTCAAGGGCTGTAAAGTCATGAGATTGCTTGGTTAAGTCTTAAGTCAGCTTTTCCGTACTTTATCGAGAAATGATGGTGGATTATGGTTTGATATTTCATGGTTACGACCAGTGAAAATACCGATTTTATGTTTTCAAACTCTTCAACTGGAGGCGGAAACAGTAGTTCCCACACACTAGTTGCCTAGGTAATCAGCAAATCCATTCAAATGGATGGAAATATGACAGTAATTTACGGCTAAATTTATCGTGCTTTACGTAATACTGTAATGCGTTGTTATATGACGCGGGTACACCCACGGAGTACTACTGAAAACAACTGTAATGGAATTTGACGAAAGTTCCCACAAAATAGGGGTTGGGAGCATGAAATAAATAGCTTTTTTTTTTTCGCAGCCACTTGTGAAAATATTACCGATGATGTTCACTTGATGAAATAAATTTCGATCTTTCACTGAAAAAAAAAAAAAAAATATCCTCTACATCTTTTGAATCAATCATACAGTAGATGACTTAAAAAAGGTATTTATAGCAAAAAGGTATTATCAACATAATTTTATTTGACTACATGTAAAAATATTGAGGCAATGGCAAAACTGCACTGTATGTTTAATTTCTCTCCAATGGCCATTACATTTTCTACAATAGACACATGCTTTAAGAATCACACTTAAGTCCATAGGAACTAAAACTTCATCACTCCACCATAATCAATAGCTTTTTAATCACTTATAGGGAAAGGACAGAACTTTCCCCAGCCCTGCACTTCTAGTAGATTCAACAATGATGATACTTTCCAATACAAGCATTGTCACCTTGCTGACAGTATTGATAAATCCTGACCTAGCCTACATCACCTGATAAACCTTAACCCTTTACCATACAATCCCAAGTTTTAACAATGCCAAGAAAGACACTTTTTGAAAACATTGTGAGAAAAGGTGAAAATGCTGGTAACCAGCATTTTCTACTTTTCTCACAATGTTTTCTATCCTATCACAGACAAACCCTACCATCAGATCAACATTTAATTTGCCATCTGCAAATGCTTTGGACCAGTCTAAATTTTTGTCATTTGGCAAAGAATAAGCTATTTCCCAAACAACAAAATTTTGGACTAGCCCAAACTGAAAGCATTTGCAACTGATAAATTAAATGTAGCTCAAAATAACAGCGGATAATTTCTGTGAAAGGGGTAGAAAACAATGTGGAAAAAGGAGAAAATGCTGGTTACCAGCATCTTCTCCCTTTCCTACCTTTTCAAAACTTCTCTTTTCCAGGGTCATTAAAACTTTGGATTGTGTGTTAAAAAGTTAACCCTTTGCAACACAACAAAAATTTTCATTGGATGGTATTAAATGCAGCTTTCAACATTATTTCAGTCATATCACAGTGACAGCTCACATATTCATGTATTTCCTGGGTTTCACCAGTACTGGGATAGGGCACTGAAGTGTCTTGCACAAGGACACTTTCACGAAAATCCCTATGGATCCAGGGAGGCTCAAACCTGGGACCTCCAGGTCACGAGTCCAACACCTTACCACTGGGCCACGCAGGACCCCACAAAAAATTACATTTGTCTAAATTGATGGGATTTGAAGAAGTCAAATAAGATGTTGTTCAAACAATGAGATTTGTCGGTAAAACTAGAAAAAATTGTGGAAAAAGGAGGAATTGCTGGTTACCAGCATTTTCTTCTTCTTCCAGTGTTTTCAAAAGCCTTTTCCCTCAGGGTTCCCAAACAACAAAATTTTGGACTAGCCCAAACTGAAAGCATTTGCAACCGACAAATTAAAATGTAGCTCAAATAGCAGATAATTTCTGTGAAAGGGTAGAAAACAGTTTGGAAAAAGGAGAAAATGCTGGTTACCAGCACTTTCTCCCTTTCGTACATTTCAAAACCCCTCTTTTCCCAGGTCATTAAAACTTGGGATTGTGTGGTACAAAGTTAACCCTTTGCAACACAAAAAAATTTTCATTGGATGGTATTAAATGCAGCTTTCAACATTATTTCAGTCATATCACAGCGACAGCTCACATATACATGTATTTCCTGGGTTTCACCAGTACTGGGCTAGGGCTCTGAAGTGTCTTACACAAGGACACTTTCACGAAAATCCCTATGGATCCAGTGAGGTGCGAACCTGGGACCGCCAGGTCAAGAGTCCAACACCTTGCCACTGGGCCATGCAGGACCCCACAAAAAATTTACATTTGTCTTAATTGAAGGGATTTGGAGATGACAAACAAGATGTTGTTCAAATAATGAGATTTGTCGGTAAAACTGTAGAAAAAATTATGGAAAAAGGAGGAATTGCTGGTTACCAGCATTTTCTTCTTCTTCCAGTGTTTTCAAAAGCCTTTTCCCTCAGGGTTGCTAAAACTCAGGTTTGTTTGGGAAAGGGTTGAACAAAAGATCACATATATTTATGAATCTGAGAAAGTCAGACTATGAAAATATTGTGAAAAAAGAGAAAATGCTATTAAGCAATGTTTTTTCTTTTTTCCACAAGGTTTTCAACTCTTCCATTGACAAATCCCATCATTTGAGCTACATATAATTTGTTATCGACAAATACTTTAACCCTTTCACAAACAAGCCCTGGTTTTCACGTGTCTGCAGTACAAGTCTTTTGAAAACACTGTGGGAAAAGGAGAAATTGCTCGTAATGAGCAATTTCTCTTTTTCCCACCGTGTTGTCTACCCTTTTTGATAACTTTCTGCCATTTTCATTAAGTTTGAAATTGTTGTCTGCAAACTCTTTCAATTTGGACCAGTCCAAAATTTGTCATTTGGGAAAGGGTTAAGTGAGGACTAGTTCAATAGTGTGCAGTCTAGAATAGAGACAGAGACTTTTCAGGTTCGTATCATCCTCTGATAAGGACATGCCTTTTTTCTAATCATTCTCAGAAAATAACGAGAGAAATGACCTTGGAGCATTATGCTGATCCTTTGACTAAACACAGAGCGTTGTGACAGTATTGGAATTTCATGGGGTCCTGGATTCGTAACTCGGAGGTCCTGTATTTGAACCTGATATGCTTTAACTCATTACCACATGACAAAGGCAACTCCGCTCATCACAGGATTCAAACACAGACCCTTTGGTGTAAGAGGCCAACCCTCTACAACTACACCACTATCTCCCACAGTTGAATCTGTGTGTCTACCTTGTCATTTTCTTATCTCTCCATGATCTATTTATCCAGACCTTTACTTTGTATCCCATGTTATTGATAAAGTTGTGCAACACCTATAAATTTTCTGACAAGTAATGGTCGGCTTTACCAATCTCAAAAAATACTCAATTTTACAAACATCCATAATTTGAAAGTTATCATATATTGTATGGACAAGGACTTCCACTAATCCTTCTTCTAACATTGTATCTAGCAGGACTATGCCACAAAAACAAGCAGTTGATGAAAAAAAAAATCACAAAATATTGCTAGTTATTATCCTTCGTCCCTACTGACAAAACACTCTTTATTTGATTCTATCAATAAATTCCAGGACTGAATATCTGATTAACTATGACAGAACATCTTAGCCAGTCAGCAGAATGCTAGTCTTTGAGTTTTGAATTGTGAGAGAAATTTGAATTGGAAGTGAATGTAAAGTTCCTGATGTAGAGAGAACGCAGAAAATATTGTAGCAAATTGTTTTCAAAAATAAGGCAATATTTTTGAAAAATATATATAATCACAACTAAAAGAAAACAACAACAGTGCATGCAAGCTAAGCTGAAGGAAACAAAACGAGAGACAACATGCAATATTAAGACAAACAATGTTAGTATACCTTTTACAGTAACAGTTGTTTTAGTAGATGTTGACTGTAATGTGTGAGTGGACATTTCAGTGTGTGCCTTTAAAGCCTTAAGTGATAGCTTTTCTGAATCTGTTTCACTTTCTAAAGTACTCTGCTTTAATGTCTCTTCCATTATTGACTGTCTAGAATTATCTACTACAGTAGTTCCATGTGTTTTGTCCTCCTCTGGAGTCTTGTCTTCATCTACTTCCTTCTCCAGCCCTTTAGATCTTTTTTTCATTGCCTCCCACTCTGACATTGTAAATAT
This sequence comes from Tridacna gigas, assembly GCA_945859785.2. Lineage (NCBI taxonomy): Eukaryota > Metazoa > Mollusca > Bivalvia > Cardiida > Cardiidae > Tridacna > Tridacna gigas. The sequence goes on from OX244030.2 coordinate 30,676,450, forward strand.
TTTCTTTTTCTCCTCATATGGTTGTCTCTGGAGATATATAGAATTCTCATCCTTCATTCTGCCAAAATTTTCATTCCATCCTGGGCTTCCAACCATGAACTGAAATTTTTCATCAAGGGGATTTCCATCTAAATCGTAATATATATGCGAAAAGTGAGTTTTTTCACTTTTGGTTGTTTTGCTTGACTCAGCTGCTTCTTTTAAACTTGACTGATATTTTGAGATTATGAAATAATTATCAGCCTCTTCATCTTCTTCAGCACCATAATCCTCCCAAGATTCCATGGAAGCTTCCATCATTTCATGAGAATGGCCAGAGTCACTTTGTCCATCATTTTCAGCAGATCTCATGGTATCAATGGAGGACCTGGAGAACATTGAACTGGCTGAGCTCCATCCAGTTCCTGTTGAATCCACTGACACCTCCATTATATTTCCTTTTGTGTCAATCTTGTATGATTCCAGTGAATCTGTTGATGTTTGCATGATACCTTGTCCTTGCTGAGAGTCAACATTGTGATTGTCATTTGATTTCATATTATCAATGTCAGTAATGTCAGTTATTGAATAAATATTTGTAGTCCTGTGTTCCAGGGAATCTGTTGATTTGTTCATAATGCCCTCATCTTCATGTAGTGAGTCAGTGTCAAATTTCTCCTTTTCAGTTTTTTCAACATTAAGTTTTTCACCCAGTGAATCTGTAGATATTTTCATTTGACCATCACTGCTATGAGAACTGGAGCCCATTTTATCTCCGATTGAGTCTGTGGATATTTTCATCATACCATCACTGCTACTATGCATGCTATCACCCATTTTATCGCCAATTGAGTCGGAAGACATCTTCATAACACCGTCACTGCTATGTGTACTGTCATGTAACGAATCAGCATCATACTCTGTTCCCAATTTAGTAGCAGATTCCGATTTAAGAATAGCAGATGTAATACTAGCTGTCATATCAGACTGATCATCCAGTGAATCTGTATCATCTGGTATGTCGCCCCTAACTTTCTTTTTATTTTCACTCAAACTATCATCTTCAATTTCATCCCGTTCATCAACAGAATCTTTATCAATATCATCATCTTTCGATTTTGGTCTCAGTATTTCCTTTGTTGTTGTGAGTGATTCCGAATAAGACAATTCTGGCTCACTGCTATACTGATTAGGTAAAAGGGCACCAGATTCAAGAATGGATACAATCTTTTGCGCTTCTATTTCAAGTTGTTCAGCCAATACAAAATCCTGTTCAAGCCGCTCAAATTCGTTCAGAGATGCTTGAGAAGATGTAACAGAAACACCACTTTTTTGACTGAAACTATCTGAAATTGAACTCCTTCTTGTGTCATCTGCCATACATTCTTTTTCAAGTTTTTCAAATTCTGCGAGTGATGTCACTGAGCCAGATATACTACTTTTACTACTATCTTTACCCGTATCAGGAGGAGATATCACAGCCGGTGAAAGTATTTTTTCAACAGAACTATCTGAGCTTCCTTGAGCGACCTCTCTCTCTAATCTCTCGAATTCTGAGAGGGATGAAGTAACAGATATATCGTCCTTTTCTAGGCTCTTACTTAGAAATTTAGATTCATCAAGTGATCCACCAAGACTGTCTTTGCTACCATTTTCCAAAGAACCAGATGATCGAGACTGATTGATTTCTCTTTCAAGCCTTTCAAACTCAAGAAGAGAAGAAGACACTGATATGTCATCCTTTTCTCCACTTTTACTGAAAAATTTTAGATTGCTCATTGGACTTGGTGGGGGGAAGTCAGGGGAGCTATAATGTCTAGAATCTGACCCTGTACCTGTACTCTCACTTTCTAATTCGTCCTTCTCAATAATTTCAAATCTGTCTTCCTCAGATAATTCTGTAATTACACTTAATGCTTGTCGATCAACGTAATCAAAATGGCTACTACCAAGAGATTCTACATCTTCCTCCTCATCTTTTCTCCAGGGGAAAGGCATTATACCTTTCACATCATCTTTTCTACTATAGCTACTATCTTTATTCCACGGGTACATATGAGTTTGCTTTTCTTCCTCTGAAATAATTTCTTCTTCTTGTATGTCTTGCTTTGTTTGGAATGATTCTTGTGTATGTTTATCTTTTGCCCATGCTATTAACTCCTGAAGAGGATCTCCTTCAAGTTGCGTTTCTTCCTCTTCTGTGTGAGGCCCTCCCTGTATGTCAGAATGAATAGAAGACGTGAGTGATGCAAAATCTGCTAATCTATCTTCATCCTCTTCTTCTTCATCTGCAGCGACAACTGTAGTAAAGCTATCAACACTTGAAGAGTCACCTGCGTCATCAGTTTCATGACTCTTTGACTCCATAGCTGTTTCGTATTCCAGTATTTCACTTTCCTGCTTGTCAATCTTCATCAGTGGAATTGCTATTGCTGGTGATGAAACGTGGAGTTTTTCATTCTTTTCAATTAAATTTAAATCATTTTCAGCATCATAAAATATATCCTTTGATTCAGATTGCATGGTTTTTGTTTTGAAAGTGTCTTTGTTCTGCTCCGATTCCAATCCTTTTTCATGAGAACTTACAGCAGATGAAAAAGCACTGATATCAGAGCTCATCTCTAAAAAATGAACCTGTGCTGATGGTGCTGAAACGTTCGTTTCTGTCACATTTGTATCATGTTTTTTGTCCTGATATGCCTGTGAAGTCATACTTTTGGTTGTCACATTGCTTACCGTTGCTTCTGATATTGCTGTTTCCCTGACACTGGAATTCTGATTGTTTGTATCTGTTTCATCCATGTCAGTGATTAAATTAGGGGAGGTATCTTCACCACCTGTGACTTCTTCTGTATCCACTTCTTCAGGCCAACACAGGTTTCCGGCATCAATTAAATCTTCTGATCCTTTGTAAGTCTCTGTGGACCCTTGACTCACTGCCTTAGTGATAGTTTCCTCTATTTGACCTGCCTCAATATCATCAACCTCTTCTGGTATACAAATTTTACTTGAAAGAAAAATGTCTCCATTGTCAGCCCGAATCCTTCCAAGCGAAACTTCATAAGTACTTGAATATTCTGATGAAATGGTGTCCTCCACAATGTTTTCATCAACATCTTGTTTGAAAGAAATATTTTTTAGTCCATCAGAATCAACTGACATTTTGGATTCACCAGTTGCATGTTTTTTGTCTGCCAGACTTCTGTCTGCTGTAGTCCTCTCTTCAACAACGAATTCTTCTCTTCTATCTGTAGAGGCTTCATTAACATCAAATGGTACATCTGGAGTCTCATCATATGGTAAATCTTCTGCGAAGTCTGTAATATCACCCCCATTTTCTGAGAGTGGACTTTGAACAAGAGCTACATCATCGTCCAGGTCAAGAATACCTTTATGCTTTATTTTCACTTTTACCTCTTGAAGAACTGTTTCAATAAATTCACACGCAGTTTTCTCAAGCAGATTATCAGTGTCATCTTTTGTTTCTTTGGTATTTACTCCGGTTTTGTTAATCTCAAAATCATCATCAAAAAACCTCTGGTTTTTATCCACTGGAGTTGGAGTCAAAGGTCTCTCCAAGTCACATTGATCAGATCGCAGTTCAAATGCTGCCCTATCTTCTGTTTTCGAGTCCCTTTCTTCTTCTTCTGTTCTATTATCTATTTCATAATCTGACACATCTTTCAGTTTCATCAGTTCATCATCAATATCTTCTTCTTCAAGACGGTCTGGTGAACTTCCTTCTATATTGTCTTCATACTGATCTATATCAGTAGTCTGAACAATCATTTCAATTTCTTCCTGCACGCTGGTATGGTATGTTTCACACTTTGCTTCTAAATACTCAGGAAGTGTGGATGCTTTGTCTTGTATAGAACTACTACATTGCTCGGTTTCAGGCTGCTGAACAGCGGTTTTGCCAGCACTTACTGTTATTTCGCCAATTAATGTATCTCTGCTTCCAACAGTTTCAGACGAACAGGGTATTTCTTGCACTGAAGTTGATGGGCGTTCACTTATATCTTCCTCAGTCTTATCAATACCAGCAATCTGTCCAAGTACCTCTCGACTGTCAACCTGTTCTGATGTGTCATCATGTACAGAGGTAGATGTATACACGGACACATTTAATGAGTCACACTCTACATGAGATGTTGTCATAGAAGCTGCTTCATCAGATGGCATTTCAAGTCCATACAAAGTTTGATCTGAAACAATAAGAATGTCCTGTCCACTTTGTTGAGGTAACTCTTCAATAATTCCCTCTGTGAGAGCTGTTTGTTGCGCTTGTCCTGAACAAGAAGTTTGCTCATTTTGTACAGACTGTTGGCTTGTATGCATATCCGATGCCTGTGTGGTAGTTGTTGATACAGAGGCAGATGCATCAGATATCTTTTCGTCTGTTTTTTCTTCAGGCTCTGCAATATCTTCAGATTCAGTGACTTGTTCCATGTCAGCATGTACGTTTGAATTTGGCAAATTAAAATCTAAGTCAATTTCAGGATTATACTCTACCTCTGTTGGACCATTTGTGATAATTATGCTTTCAATTTGCGTATCTTGCACAGAAGCTGAATGTAAATCTCGTCTGTGTTCCTGTTGATTGGTAGACTTAACATCAAGTGGAGATTCAAATCCCCTTTCTGAGAGTTCACTACTACCTGGAGATGACTGTTCAAAAGATGACTCAACTGGTGATTTTTCTGGACTCAGAAACCCCAGTGATGACCGTTTCACCTCATGGGGAGACATGGATGCGTCAAATAGCTCTCTATCCATTTCAAGAAGCATTTGCTTTTCAGCATATTCCACATAACCCTCTAATTCACTTGGTGACATTATCTCAAAAGGTGAAGATATTTCATCATCCATTTTATCTTCCTCTGACTCAACATTAGAAATCTCAAGCTTGACCTCAGATTTTATTAATATGTCTCCCTCAGAGGTGTCTTTAGAAGTATCTTTAGATTGAAGCTGTTTCATTTTCAAAGCTGCACCTTGGAGATCTTGTGTGGTGTGGTCTTCCTTCAACTGTATTTCAAAGGGAGAAGGAGCAGGAGGGGATGGCAATGTCTCGGTTCCTGTTGATCCAGATTCTTGACGAACTGGCATTTTAGGTTTATCTGCTGTTTCTCTAGGAATAAGATCAACATCTCCTTCAGTAGGGGTCTCTTCATTAGCATCAGTAACTATGACAGAATCATTTGAACATATTGTCAAATCTGCCTCAAAAACATCATCTTCTGGACTTGATAGAATTGTTTTTGGAGCTGAAGCAACGGGTAAAAATTGTTTTTCAACAGTATCTGGTGAGAGATCATAGGCAGTCACAACATGGGACACTCTTCCAGAGTCAAGATCATAAGATGCAGCTAGCAGTGTTGGTTCCACTTCTGAAGATGATGTAGATGTTTTAACAAGATCTTCGCTAGAAAGTGACCGTAAATGTTCAATTTCAGGCTGAAAAGTCACCTTTTTGTCTGTTTTAGAATCTACTACATCTTCAACATTTTCTTCCATTGTCTCCGTTCCAGAAGTTTCTTCAATGGGAGAAAGTCTTTCGTCTTCAGTGGTGTGTTCAGTTTCAGACGATTCATAAACCTCATTATCAGCCAGTGCTTTTCCAGGAGTATGTATCACCAATGGAAATTTTTTCCCAAGCATTTGAAATTCACTTTCTTCTTTTTGACTCTCAAAGGCAGTTGAAAGGACTTCTGTCTCCAACGATGGTGACACTGACCTGTCTTTTTCATCAAAAGATTCCTTCAACAGTTCTTCCTGAGCTAGTCTAGATTCACGGCTAACCACACACAGTGGTTGTTGTGTTTCAATGGTCTGTGACATAGTATGTACCATCTCCACTTCACTGTCATCATGAATATCATATTCAACTTCCTCAATTTCTACATCATCTCCTTCGTATCTATCACTATCCAAGGATGATGATGTTGATGAAAATCCAACTGTATCTGCACTTGTCACCCTTACTTTTGTTACAGCGACTATTTCAGGCTCTGTTTCATGCAGACGTTGTAGCTCATCGAATTCGCTCTGTCGTAAAAGTTCATTTTTTTGTCGTGTATCAAGTATGGTAGCTATTACTGCTTGCTGATAAGCATCAGTAATTTTTTCATGAGGTTCTGCTCGGTCCAACTGCTTTAAATACTTATTTTCAGATATCTCGTAACAGTCCTTTGTTCCCACCTTTTTCCATTCTTCTGAAATTTTCATATCATATGATGAACTGAAATATCTTTCATCGTCGTAACCATCATCACTATAGCAACGTTCTTCAGACAAGGAGAATCTCACTTTTTGCATTTTCTTTTTGGTAGTTGGTGATATTTCATCAGACGAAGTGCTTGGCTTTGTCTCCTCTACTGGCTTTAAAGTAGAGAGGTCAACTACTGCCTTGTCATGTTGTCTATCTCTCTCGTAGAACTCTCCCATATCCAAAGATTTAGAAGATGCAGAGGGTTCCATCAGCTTGTCCTCTTGTTCACTGTATGAATCTGAAAATTGTCGAGAAAATTGGTGTTGTATTTCCCATGGAACCCTGGCCCCTGTCACACGATCAAATACTTCGTTTTCTCCTTGACTGCTTGAAGATGAAGATAATAAATGGTCAACTGCTTCTTCATGAATAGGTAGGGTAGGTGGTCCAAGTCCAACTGCACCCTCTAGAACAACACCATCAGTTAAGTCTTCACTGTCTTGAATTACAGGTGGAGCATTATCCTCCATGGGTTTTTCTTTAATGTGTTCTATCCTTAAATCAAAATCGACAAAAGAAATGTCCTGATGTTTAAAACCAGATTTTAATTCATTTTGTATCTCATCTTCAAAGTCAAAACGGGTAGGTCTTTCCTTCAAATCTTCTGGGGATATTTCTACATATTGCCTTGTCAACTGTGTATCTGGATCTTCAAGCTTAATCCTTATATCTCTTTTCTTTGGTTTTACAATATCATCCGAATGAAAGGCCATATTGTCAAATGCCATTCTTTCAAGATGCTCATATCTGGTGGCCGAGTCTTTTTGATAATCATCCTCACTAACTGATTCTTCAAATAACCCACTGTCTCTTTGCTGTTTTTCATCCACATTAGTGTAAGGATCCTGACTTTTATCAAATGATATCTCATTTTTAGTGGATTCTTTTGATTCAAAGGTGTCTTTAATTTCCATCTGTTCTTTTCTTTCACCATGTCTTTCCATGACTGGGATAATACTAACAGGAGAATGCTTATCACCTGTTTTAACATCAAATAAAACTTCAGTTATTTCCTCTTTTTTTGAACAATCTACTGATGAAGTACCTTTTTCTGTAAACTCATCCACAACAGTCTGTTTTCTTTCTTCACTTGCAATTTCATTTTCATTTAACACTTTTTCCTCATCATCCACGACTTCAAGTTCTCTGTTTGAAATCAGCTTTGTTTCATCAATAACATGTTTCTTATCATTTGTTATCAACGTAACTTCTGATTTTAGACTCTCTTCCTTGCTCGAAACAGTGTCCACGAGCTGCATCTGATTGCTTCCATCTTCATTTTTCCTTAAAAACGGATATATGGTTTCTTTGGAGTCTTCTTTTTTGGTACTAGACTTTGTTTTGGTTTCTTCTGTTTGTGTTCTTGAATCTTCATCAATTGTTGCGATCAGTTCTTTGTTTTCTTTCTTGATTCCCTTTCCGACTTCTTTCACCTCTATTTCCTCTGTTATTTTTTCACAAGTGTGAAGGGATAATTCCTCTTGTATATTCTGGGTTTTGGAATATTCTTCAATGTCTTCAGTAGCAAAGACTTTCTCTTCCATTACAACCTTTGGTGGTTCACCTTCCACTGCTTCTGTTGAGATGGTCCTTTCCTCAATAGATGTTACTTTTTTTGTTGTTTTCTGTTCGCTATGTGACTCCTTTGAAACCACCTTTTCAAATTGTTTAAATATACCAGCCCCATTTTCCTCTTCAAATAAAGAATCTCTAGAATCTTTCACGATTTGAAGGCCAGACTGCAACTTCTGTTCTTTCATCTCTGTTTTCAGCCGCTCCATTTCTTCCTTTTCTAGCTCAATTTCATCTACTTCCCAGTGAAAATCTGAGGGTGATCGACCAACAGATACCGACATGTTTTTCAAGGTAAGACTGTCTTGTAATGGAGACACATCACTGGGCTCTTTAGAAGGTGAAACAGATTCAGCAGGAGAATCCATAGAATATTCAGGACTTTGTGTCACATCTGAAATATCTTTTACACCCAGATCAAGGGTGTGTTTTAACATGGGGGATCTCTCGGTAATTGGAGAAAACTGCTCCTCAACGTCAGTTCCTTCAGTTTTATCGTCATTTGTCGAAAACTGAGCAGCTGTGCGTAAGGACCAAACAAATGAAAAAATCAATTGAAAATGAAATGTAGTATGTATTTATTTATGGCTGATTACAGTGTTAGTTTCAAGTGCCTACATTTTTTTAAACATTTCAGGCCTGATGTCTGTTTATAAGCTGACGTAATTACAAGAAAAAAATCAAGTATGATATAGATTATAGCTGTAATGGCTTCATTTTCTTTTTTTTTTTTTCATTCAGAGTAAACTATGAACACTTTTTAAAATGTTTGTCGTTTTTTTCCACTCCTAAATAGGAATAAATTGTTACGCAGACAGTGTAAACCAAAATCTGACTATGGAATGACTAGCCTGATTTTGAATCTACACTACCCATTACTTATAATGATATTCTTGCTTAACCCTTAACCTCACAATCCCAAACTTTAATGACCTTGAGGAGGGAGGTTTTTGAAAGCATAGAAGGAAAGAGAGAAAATGCTAGTTAGCACCAATTTCTCCTTCTCCCACATTTTCTACCTTTTGCATAACAGATCCCACCATTTGTGCTTTGGATTTGCAAACAAGAGCACTGCATATGAGTGAGTGCCAACGTTCGGCTGCAGTTGCTGTTAGAAATAGATTGTTTTTCCGTGAAAGTTCGAGTTCCAATAAGGGAATAACTGTATCAAAATTATTTTGATGGTTACCTGCTCCTGTTGTACGGGTTCCTCTTTTGATATTTAAAGACTAGTCCGAGTTTTAAGTAAATTTATCACATAAAACCTCCTCCTGCAGTGTATTAAACCTATGACTTATTTTTGATAATACACTAGTGTATTATTGTTTTTTAGGTCCTGGTTCCGATCAGTTTTTAGTCATAAGCGCATGTAGCCAGAGATACCATCCACAGTGCTGGAATTTGTACGACTCAACCATTTTGCAGAAAATTGATGTAATTATTGCTAAGAGGTATACACATGGAAAGATTTTGATTTTCGTGTTTAATAAAACCAAACAAGAGGGCCATGATGGCCCTGGATCGCTCACCTGAGTCAATAGGCAAAATTTCACTCCATGGTCATAATGACCTAATTTAAAACTCATCTGAGATATTATTAAGACAAACATTCTGACCAATTGTCAGGTCAATTGAGCTAAAAATGTGGCCTCCGGAGTGTCCAAAATGTATTTCTTCAATTTGACCTAGTGACCTAGTTTATGGCCCTATGTGACCATATTTCAAACTCATCCGAGATATTATCAAGATAAACACGATGACCAATTTTCAGGGCAATTGAGCAAGAATTGTGGCCACTAGAGCGCCCACGAGATATTTCTTTAAATCTGACCTAGTAACCTAGTTTATGACCCTATGTGAACCAATTTTGAACTCATCCAAGATTTTATCAAGAAAAACATGCTGACCAATTTTCAGGTCAATTGAGTAAGAATTGTAGCCTCTAGAGCGCCCAAAAAAGTTTCTTTTAGTTGACCTAGTGACCTAGTTTATGACCTAAGGTGACCAAAATTCAAACTCATCTGAAATTTCATCAAGAAAAAATATTCTGACCAATTTTTAAGTCAATTCAGCAATAAATGTGGCCTCTAAAGTGCCCACAAGGTATTTCTTTAATTTGACCTTGTGACCTAGTTTATGACCCAATTTTGAACTCATCCAAGATTTTATCAAGACAAACATGCTGATCAACTTTCAGGTCAACTGAGTAAGAATTGAAGCCTCTAGAGCGCACATAAAAAAATTCTTTTAGTTGACCTAGTGACTTAGTTTATGACCCAAGGTGACCAAAATTCAAACTCATCTGAAATTTCATCAAGAAAAACAAAAAAATTCTGACAAATTTTTAAGTCAATTCAGCAATAAATGTGGCCTCTAAAGTGCCCACAAGGTATTTCTTTAAATTGACCTTGTGACCTAGTTTATGACCAAGGTATCCCAAATTCAAACTCATCCGAGATTTTATTTAGACAAAGATTCTGACCAATTTTCAAGACAATTGAGCAATAAATGTGGCCTCTAGATTGCCCACAAGGTATTTCTTTAATTTGACCTAGTGACTTAGATTATGTCCCCAGGTGACCCCATTTTGAAGTTATCCAAGCTTTCATCAAGACAAACATTCTGACCGATTTTCGGGTCAATTCAGCAATAAATATGGCCTCTTGAGTGCCCACAAGGTACTTTGACCTAGTGACCAAGTTTATGACCCCAACTAGTCCGAGATTTAATTAAGACAAACATTCTGACCAATTTTCAAGTAAATTGAGCAAACAATGTGGCCTCTAGAATGTCCACATGGTATTTCTTTGATTCAACCTAGTGACCTAGTTTATGACCCAGGTGACCCAATTTCAAACTCATCCGAGATTTAATAAAGACAAACATTCTGACTAATTTTCAAGTCAATTGAGCAAAAAATGTGGCCTCTAGAGTGCCCACAAGGTATTTCTTTAATTTGACCTAGTGACCTACTTTATGACCCCACATGACCCAATTTCAAATCATCTGAGATTTACTTAAGACAAACATTCTGACCAATTTTCAAGTCAATTGAGCGAAAAATGTGGCTTCTAGAGTGCCCACAAGGTATTTCTTTAATTTGACCTAGTGACCTAGGTTTTGACCCCAAATGACCCAATTTTGAACTCATCTGAGTTTTTATCAAGACAAACATTCTGACCAAGGTTCATGAGTATCGGACTGAAAATGTATCCTCTAAAGGGCACACAAGGTTTTCCTAAGATTTGACCTGGTGACCTAGTTTTTGAACTGAGGTGACCCAGTTTCAAACTCTTCCAAGATATCATCGAGACAAAGATTCTGACTTAGTTTCATTAGTATGGGACTGAAAATGTGGCCTATAGAGTGCACACAAGGTTTTTCTAAGATTTGACCTAGTGACCTAGTTTTTGACCCCACATGACCCAATTTCAAACTCATATGAAATTTTATCAAGACAAACATTCTGACCACATTTCACAAGTATCTGACTAAAAGTGTGGCCTCTAGAGTGCACACATGGTTTTTCTAAGATTTGACCTAGAGACCTAGTTTTTGACCCCACATGACCCAATTTCGAACTTGTCCGAGAATTCATCAAAACAAACATTCTGACCAAGTTTTACAAGTATCTGACTGAAAATGTGGCCTATAGAGGGCACACAAGGTTTTTCTAAGATTTGACTAAGTGACCTAGTTTTTGACCCCACATTACCCAATTTCAAACTCGTCCGAGATTTTATCAAGACAAACATTCTGACCAAGTTTCATGAGGATCGGACTAAAAATGTGGCCTCTAAAGTGCACACAAGGTTTTTCTAAGATTTGACCTAGTGACCTAGTTTTTGACCCCACATGACCCAATATAAAACTCGTCCGAGATTTTATCAAGACAAACATTCTGACCAAGTTTCATAAGGATTGGACTGAAAATGTGGCCTCTAGAGTGTACACAATGTTTTTCTAAGATTTGACCTAGTGACCTAGTTTTTGACCCCATATGACCCAATTTTGAACTCGTGTGAGATTTTATCAAGACATTCTGACCAAGTTTCATGAGGATCGGACTGAAAATGTGGCCTCTAGAGCGTACACAAGGTAAAAAGTTGACGCCAGACACCGCACGCTGGACACTGCACGATCACAATAGTTCACCATGAGCACTTTGTGCTCAGGTGAGCTAAAAAAATGCAAAATTTTTTTATATCAACAAATTTGTGGAAATAGGTGGACTTACCCCCCTCTAGAAACTGTTTCATTCTACTTTTGGTGTAAATATCAAAGAGCTATCTACTTGTGTATGTACACATTTGAAACCGAACTACAACTGTAAACATGGACCTGTGCATTGTGTATAGGCTAAAGGTGATGATGAAAGATATTTTTGTTATTCGTCTTATGTAATAAATAGAATTTCATATTTGTATTTATATACTATCATTTTTATCAAACTTGTTGACTAAAATGAATTTAACACTCGCCAAGGCTTGCATCATACATATTTAGTCAACTCCTTCGATAAAAATGATAATACATAAACACTCATGTAAGATCTTCTGTATCTTCAGTAATGACAGAGATATTATAAAATGTCAAAGTTTTTGCCCGATGACGCCACAGATGACAACAGGGCTATGACAATACCTCAGTCTTTCCTTCAAAAATAGTCATCCAAAAAATATAAATCAAGATCAAACTGCAAAGAATGTGGGATCTGATCTTAGGTCTGCATTCATCACTACTTGATTTAAAACTATGATCACATATCTATCCATTGTTGTAGACCTCAAAGATTTCTGCAGAATAAATTTTCTTTTCTAAATATGACAAAGTTCCAAGTTGAATGCAAGATAATTATCAACTAAGTTGTGTAAACAACAGAACATAGCAATAAATTGAATTAAGTTATTCTGAAGCGCACGCATGCAAAGGATTAAACTTTCTTCCTTTCATTTATGTTTCATTATGTTTATAACCCTTCTGTATGTTGAATTTTTATGATAAGCATGGGAAGTTCCAAATCCTGTTGACACAAGGAAAGGAACTTCTTCAATCTCTCACATGCTAAAACACAGTCTGGAATGGTTATAAACTATACCAGTGTTGCATCTTGGCAAGTGCATTGCAGTTACCCCGGAATTAATTTACTATTGTCCCTCAAAACCAGATTTGTTTCAAAAATATTCCTCAAAGTTAACAAACCCTTCAACTTGTTTTTATCTGTAGCATACATGGATATTCTTACACTATCATACATGTACTTAATGATACTGGCATCACGTCCATCCTGGGTTAGAATTTTGTTAATGCTCATGTGGGGCCTTCTCACCAAAATGTATTGTGCTGACTGGTTCTCAGTTACTGATTTACAGCACACTTCAAATATCAAACATGATGTAGACCCTTCATAGCTCACAAACACATTGCAAAGCAGACATGTTTTGCCTCTTTTGTGTCTGCAACCTCAAAACATATTCTTTTCTCAATTTGGTCCTGAATTCAGATCTTGGATTAAACCAACCAACAAAACTATCCACACAATGGAATGACATTTGTGACATATTTTGTCACACTGAATCCAGAGCGAATTTTAAAGTCAACTTTGATGCACACCATTATATACCTAAACAAGAGGGCCCTGGACGCTCACCTGAGTCAATAGGCGAAATTCACTCAACGTGCATAATTCAATTTCTGACCAATTGTCAGGTCAACTGAGCTTAAAATGTGGCCTCTAGAGCATCCACAAGGAATTTCCGTAAGTTGACCTAGTGACCTAATTTATCACCCCACGTGACCCAATTTAGAACTCATCAAAAAATTTATCAAGACAAACATTCTGAACAGTTTTCAAGTTAATTGAGCAATAAATGTGGCCTCTAGAGTGCCCACAAAGTGTTTCTTAAATTTGACCCAGTAACCTAGTTTATGACCCCAGCTGACCCAATTTCAAACTCATCCAATATTTCATCAAGACAAACATTCTGACCAACTTTCAAGTCAATTGAGCAAGAAATGTGACCTCTAGAGTGCCCTAAAGGTATTTCTTTAATTAGACCTAGTGACCTAGATTATGAGCCCAGGTGACCCAAATCCAAATTCATCTAAGATTTCCTCAAGACAAACATTTTGACCAATTTTCAAATCAATTGAACAATAAATGTGGCCTCTAGAGTGCACAAAAGGTATTTCTTTAATTCGACCTAGTGACCTAATTTAAGACCCCACATGACCCAAATTCAGACTCATGTGAGATTTTATCAAGACAAACATTCTGACCAATTTTCAAGTCAAATGAGCCAAAAATGTGGCCTCTAGAGTGCCCACAAGGTATTACTTTAATTTGAACTAGTGACCTAGTTTATGATCCCAGGTGACCCAAATCCAAACTCATCTAAGATTTTATCAAGACAAACATTCTGACCAAATTTCAGGTCATCTGAGCAATGAATGTGGCCTCTAGAGTGCCCACAAGGTATTTCTTTAATTTGACCTAGTGACCTAGTTTATGACCCCAGGTGACCCAATTTCAAACTGACTGAACATGTTGTGCTCAGGTGGGCTAACAAACTTAGAACAGGTTCACTACATACCAAATAACAAAGCTCTATGCCTTCAAGGTTTAGAAAAGAATTTTAAAGTTTTCTTTCTTTGTTCCTATGTTAGAACTTGTGACCCCCGGGGCAAGGCCAGTTTTGACACCAGGGGCAACGTACGAACGAACTTGGTAGAGGTCCACTAGGAGATGCTACATACCAAATATCAAAGCTCTACGCCTTCCAGTTTCAGAGAAGAAGAATTTTAAAGTTTTCCTTCTTTGTTCCTATGTTCGAACTTGTGACCCCCGGGATGGGGCCAGTTTTGACCCCAGGGGCATCAAATGAACAAACTTGGTAGAGGTCCACTAGGAGATGCTACATACCGAATATCAAAACTTTACGCCTTCTAGAATCAGAGAAGAAGATTTTCAAAGATTTTCCTATTTTTTGCCTTTCTGTTGCCATAGCAACCAGTTTTGGGTGGAATTCAATCTCTTGAACAACTTTGGTAGAGCTTCACCCAAGGAACATCCCTGCCAAGTTTCATCAAGATTGGCCCAGCGGTTTAGGAGGAGAAGATGTTTAAAGGAACTGTGGACAGACGGACAGATGGACAGATGGACGCCAGACAATGACCCATCACAATACCTCACCTTAGCACTTCGTGCTCAGGTGAGCTAAAAATCAACAGTAAACAACACTGTTTGCAACATAAATCACTGAATAGTAGCATTTTTTTTTTACATTTTTGGTCTAGATTTTTATAATTAGCTAAAAATACAAGTGTAGTAGAAGATACTTGAGTGTTCCTATGGCTTAAAGCCCGATATAGGAAGTCAGGAAATATAGGAATGAAAACATGGTTCTGTACAATTTTTGCCATACTGTAGAGGTACAAAGCAATTTTTGCCATATTGTAGAGATACAATGTATATGTTGCTGAACTTGCTCGACTAAATTTTGTAATAATAGATCTTTATTGTTTTTGTTAGTTCCAGTATACAATGCCTCAAAAAGCACTTTGTGTCCCCAAAAATTTTCATAACTGGGTGCAGTTTTCCATATCAAAATCCAAGATGCAGCACTGTTATTACAGTATTACTAGGGTGAAATTGTGAACCCTTAAGGAACAAAATAATACATGGACATATCCAGCCTGCACAAAGCCCCTTAACCCTTTACCAAACTACAAAATTGTAGACTTGTCCAAATTGAAAAGCATTTGCAGATGACGATTAAAATGTTGCTCACTTGATGGAATTTGTTTTCATAGGATAGAAAACTATATGCGGAATGGAGGAAATGCTGATTAACAGCACTTACTCCATTTCCCAGAATGTTTTCAAAGGCTTCTTCCTTAGGGTCGTTAATAGTCGGATTTGTGTGGTAAAGGGTTTATTGCAAGTTGTACCCCTTTTAGCACTCAATGCTGATTTTAAATGCTTAAGCAGACAGTGTAGGTCAAGATTAGGCTTCACAGTTCGATCTTGGATCTACACCATCTGCTTTTTTCACCAGACATTCTGACAAAAAAGCTTCGAAAATGCAATATTTGCATCTTTAGTACTGACTCGGCAAGTCGTGTATTTAGTACCACAAGGGTTAACTCTTTGCCAAAAGACAAAATTTAAAACTTAGGGAATTTAAAGGCATTTGCAGACAAAAAATTAAATGAGGTTAAAATGATGGAATTTTGTAACCATGAAGAAACAAACTCTTACTGCCCTATCTGTGCAGTCTGATTTAGATTTACATGAGCCACCAATATTACTGTATGAGGGCTGAGGAAAAAGCTCGTGGAATTTCTTCATAACTTTTTAATTTGATGTCCAACTGATATCAGATTTTCATTGGTGTAATCGTGGCCTTTTATCAGTTTCTAGGTAAAGAATCACCAGTCTGATTTTCATTTATATATATTTATTTTCACCCGAAAAAGTGAAAGGTTTGCTATCTATAAAATCACTGTTGTCATGCTTTAAAAAATGATCATATTTCAAAATTGTCTAATTCAAATCTTCTGAAATTACGTAATGGATGGCATCATTTGACATTCTGTGCAAAATTTCTGATGCCACTTCAAGAAATCAACATTAGTCCGATAGTTTTGTGAGACCCATTGAAGAAAAAATTAGATATAAAATGCTGGTTCAGGAAGTGGTAGAAACTCTTGTGGCCATAAAATTCTGTGTAAACTTCTGGCATAGTCCATCTGAAAAGTTTGACCTAGTAAAAGAAGCTGGAGTAAAGCTACAATTGAAAAAATATGCAGTATTCAAGAGGCAAGCATGGTTTAAAAACCAACCAATGAGTATTGAAGATGATCCGACAGACAACCTGGACATAAAATTGAAAAACATCCCAGTTAAATGAAGTTAATGTCATGGCGTGCACCGGGTAGCCTTTATGATCTTTGTGAAAGGAGCCATATAGCAACATTGTTTTTAGATCACTTTCTCTGAAATTTTCCAATTTTGTCCGTTATGAATGGACCTTAAACATAATTATGAAACTTTAATTGTAATAGCACTAGTAAAGTTGTCTTAATTAACAAATTCAACAAACTTTTTGCTCAGCCCTCATATCTTTTGCACTAAATCGGGTAAGTTATCAATTTTCACAGAACAGTTCAAACCTTTCCATGCAGACCTTTATATACTCTAACAAGAATGCATCTGAGAGACAACTCATAATTTTTACACACTCAGACATTTGCAAGAAGAATACCTTTATTAACTCTTTACCAACTGACTGAATTTTAGACTGTTCCAAACTGAAAGCATTCACAGACGAAAAAATAAATGTGACTCGAAAGTTGAAATTTGTTTTGGGATGGGTAGAAAACATTGTGAGAAAAGGAGAAAATGCTGGTTACCAGCATTTTCTCCTTTTCCCACAATGTTTTCAAAAGACTTCCTTTTTTGAGTTATTAAAAGTTGGGATTGTGTGGTAAAGGGTTAAGTCTTCACCACACAGTTCCTTGTTTTAACAACCTTGATGAAGAAGCCCTTTGAAAATGTGGGAAAAAAAGAAAATCCTGGTAACCAGTATTTTCTACTTTTTCCTCAATGTTTACAAAAGCTTTCCTGTTCGGGGTTGTTTAGACATGAGATTGTGTGGTAAAGAGCCTTTGGTCCAATATGTATCGCACCTTTTAACCCTTTTTTTACATAATTAAAAACTCATCCAAATTGAGGGCATAATTATGCAGACAACAAATTAAATGTAGCACAAATGAAAGTGTGTATAAGATAGGGTAGAAAACGTTGTGGGAAAAGGAGAAAATGCCGATTACCAGCATTTTCTTCTTTTCCCACAAAATTTTCAAAAGCCCATTTCATCTGGGTCATTAAAAGCCTGGACTGTTTGGTAAAGGGTTAATGTTGGTTATCCATATTTTACAAGGATGTTTGTCAAATTATCTGCTTGCAAATTTGTTTAAAGATGTAATAAGCATTTAGATCACTTAACTCTTTACCAAAAGTTAAATTTTAGCCTTTTCCAAATTGGAAGCATTTGCAGACAAATTAAATGTTACTCATAACATAAAATTCGTCTTTCATAGAGTAGAAAACATTGTTGGAAAAGGCGAAAATGCTGGTTACCAGCATTTTTTTTCCCTTGTCCCTCAATGTTTTCTAGGCCTTTCTTTCTTAGGGTTGTTTAAATTGGGTGGTAAAGAGTTAATGACATAATAAGCATTTAATTCCTTACTAAATGATTTTGAACAGTATGTATAACATTGTGAGACAAGGAGCAACTGTTGGTCAACAGCTTATGCTTCTTTTCCAACATTTTATTGCACAAATGTTAAAATCATGGGCATAAAAATTTGTTTTTGTATAGTAAAGGATTTAAATAGTCCCTGGCAGCCCACATTATACTAAATGCAGCTTTAAACCTAGACAAGCATTTTGGAAAATGTGAACCGCAGGTTATGTTGTGAAACTAGCAGACAACATTCAGTTTACATAACATCAATGTACCTTGTTTATCTCCGACCTCATCCAGTTGTGCAACTTCAGAACTTGAAGAGCTTAATTTGTCCTCAATATTTGGTCCTGAGGTGCAAGCGTTAATATAAATAGACACACATTTTACAGACATTGCTACAGTAAATTACAACTTTCATTAACTCGGTATCAGACAATTGTGGGTTTCAATGACCTCACAGAAAATTACTTATGAAAACATTGTAGTAAAAGGAGCAAATGCTGGTAACAAGCATTTTCCCCTATTCCCACAACCATCATTTGAGCATCATTATTTGTCGTCTGCAAACACTCTGAATTCTAAAATTTTGTTCTCTGGTAATAAGTTCACTCTTATTACATGAATAAATTTGCTAAATTGAGAGCATCTGCAGACAACAAATTGAATGTACTTCAAAAACTGTGATATATCTTTGGAAAGGGTAAAAAAGACAGCATGGAAAGGAGAAAATGCTGATTAGGAGCATTTTCTTCTATCCCTACAATGCTTTCAAAAGGTGTTTAACTCATTACCATATGACAAAAATGTAGACTTGTCCAAATTCAAAGCATTTGCAGACGAAAATTTAAACATTGCTCAAGTGATGGAATTTGTCTTTTATAGGGTAGAAAACATTGTGGGAAAAGGAGAAAATGCTGGTTAGCAGCATTTTCTCCTTTTCCCACAATGTTTTCAAAAGGCTTCTTTCCCAGGGTCGTTAAAAGTCAGGACTGTGTGGCAAAGGGTTAATTTTCAGGTTGTAAAACATGGACTATATGGTGAAGATTAACTCATTACTTCCTACACCAAATTACTTTGAAAATATCCTTGTAAAATATTGAGGATCAACACAAACTGAGATTAAATACATTGAAAACAATGTAGCAAAGGGAAATATTACTCATGATGAGAAATTTCCCCTTTTGTCACTATGTTTTCTAAATTGGTCTGCTGCAAGCCAAATTTTTTTCATGAAGAAATGGTTTAATAATTAGGCAAAGTTAATTTGGAATAATAACATCCATGTATGGCAGTACAAATGGATAAAAAGACAGTAAATAAATGACTACCTTGTGTTTTTCTGAAGACCACTTTTGAAAACATTGTGAAAAAAAGGTGATACTGCTAGTCCAGGACAATTACTCCTTGTGCAACAAATTTCATGACTTTTTATGGATTTAACGTTAAGGATGAACTGTACCAGAAGACTTTTTTTTTTTAATAATGAGCAGTAGCAGGTGACATAATGTTACTACAATGACTGAAGTTCTTTTTGAAAGGGTAGAAAACATTATGTGAAAAGGAGGAAAAGCTTGGCACTAGCATTTTACATGTTCCTATGATGTTTTACAAAAGCTTTCTTCAGAGTTGGAAAAACACAAACCATGACTCAGGTGATTAAGTGATGGGTTAAACCTTTGTGATGATTCTCTTTACTGTTATCACAAATAGCATTTGACCCTTTGCCACACAATAAAATATCAGAGTTTTAACAACCCTGGTAATGAAAGCTTTTGAAAATGTTGTGGGAAAAGGAGAAAATGCTGGTAATCAGCATTTTCTCCTCTCCCACAATCTTTTCTACCCTTTCACAACCAAAAAAACATAATTCCAACCACATCTATATTATCGTCTGCAATGTTTTCAATTTGGGTGGCTCCAAATTTTTTTCGTCTAGGGTTTCAATGCATCTGAGTATCTGCCTCATGATAGAGTCAGTCGGTTGATCCACAGACTTTATATGATGACTTGCTGATGACTTGCTTGGTATAGTGCATCTCAGAGATGCATTAAACCCCTTTTGCCAGTGCACTGACTATATATATATTTTTTTTTTCCCTTCTTTCCTGAGATGCCTCCTATGAATGGTCCATCATTGATTTTTTTTGTATGAATATCAATGGGCTACTCTTATCATAATGTATGGTATAATCAATCATATAGTGCATGTGTAAGTATCACACTCTCAGAGATTGTATACAGGATTTTGCTTCTTGTGCAACAGATTCAGCAAAATAAGCCTGTGTTTTGTGTTATGATATTCAGATAAAACATAATACTAAGGTTGTCATAATCATTCAGGTGTTGATACAACACACCATTAGGCAGTATTATGTTATATGACTTTTGACTCTCCATTACTTGTCCATGCTTGCTTTATGTATATTCAAATCTTCTACCTATAGAATTCTAAGAAATACTTCAAGTCAATTCTCATACACACAAATAATGCAATACATTTAGTATTTACTGTAACATTGTGATTCAAATACACAGCTGGAAAAATACACACTACCGGCATGCATTTCACACAATTTCAAGAGTTCCATACAAGACTACAGTTAGCCAATAGTAAAAGCTTGAATGTCAAAACATGCAATTTTATGGTGTATTATCTTATTCAAAGTATTTGTTGGAAAGGTCGAGCACTATCTTGACAAAACTTCAGACAAGAGAGCCATGGTGGCCCTGAGCCACTCACCTGAGCCTTTTTGACTCAACATGACTTATTTCTGACCTCTTCCAAGATAAAGAGACAAACATTCTAACAAACTTTCATGACTATTGGACTGCAAATGTGCCCTCTAGAGGTTTTTCAAAGATTTGACCTGATGACCTAGTTTTTGACCCAACATGACCCATTTCAAACCCATTCCAGATATCATCAAGACAAACATTCTGACCAATTTTCATGAGGACTGGACAGAAAATGTGGCCTCTAGAAGGTACACAAGGGTTTTCAAAGATTTGACCTGGTGACCTTAGTTTATATTCGACATAACCCATTTTCATATCCTGAAATATTATTATCACTAAATTTCATGAGAATTGGACTGAAAATGTAGCATCTAGAGCATACACAAGGTAAAAGTTGATGACAGACTATGGACACAGCAAGATCATAAAAGCTCACCTTCAGCACTTTGTGCTCAGGTGAGCTAAAAACAATGAAACAACAGTTCCAATTGCTTGTAGGAGCTTATACCAGCAATCAACACCCCCTGCTATACTGTATTTCACAATTCTCTATTACATTTATGGCAATTATTCATGTATTTTTCCTTCGGACTCGTACAAATAAGTGGACCTCGAGGAAAAGGGGGGTATACTGATTTTTGTAATGCCTTACACCTAGCAAGGCTTCTCACAATATAGTTCCATCTTGTTTAAAACAGACTGAATCATGAAATGGAGTGGTCCCTTGACACACAGAAAATCTACTTGTACCAAACAGTTTCCATGCAGGTAAGCCTTCATAAACTGCTCAGACTGACCTGGACAGATATGTTTTGCAGATGCATTAAACCACCTTTTCACTGAGCCTGATTCAATTACAACAAGCTAAATTCATGTTGGTTATACGTTTATTTTATAAGTATGTTTTCACAGTCATAGGCTGCAAATTTGTGTCAGAGGGTATGATGCAAGATTTAATCATACTTTCAATTTGGCAAAAAATAAATGAAATTAACTCTTTAGCAAACAACAAAATTTTGGACTACTAAGTACAAATTCAAAGTATTTGCAGACAACACATTAAAGGTGGTCTGAATGACAAAATCGGTCCTCAGTAGGATAGAAAACAACGCAGGAAAAGGAGAAAATATTGGTTATCAGCAATTTCTCCTTTTCCCACAAGGTTTCCAAAAGCCTTCTTCCTCAGGGTCGTTAAAAGTCGGGATTGTGTGTTAAAGGGTGAACATTATGTTGCCAAGTACTACATGGAGGCAGTTTCAGTTGGAATAGCCCACAATGGCTAAAAATAATAAGATACAAATATCAGACTATACATTTGGTGCAAAAGCACAACTGTCAGTTTGGATGTCCTGCTGTACGGTGATGAAAGCCTCACCTTTCAAGAAAATGTAACAGTATTTTTAGAAGTGCAGTCTTTTATTAAGGATAGCAAAAGGTTCAAGCTATAAAGAAAATCTATTTAACTCTTTTAATAATTCTATAGTTTCGTTCTGCTATTATATCGAACGTATAAAGACAATAGAGTCTATTTCTTAATATTGGTTTAGAAAGCATCCCACATCGCACGATCTTCCTGTCTATAGCATCCGTAACTGACACATTCTCCCCTTTTGGCACTTTTTTTTCTTTTACTTGTTAAATCAATTAATAAATGAATAAAATAGGACTGATACCATCTAGAAACCATGGAAAGGAACAGTATAAGCTTATGCTTTCGTTCCAATCCATTTTGTAGCATTTTCTACGTATATTTTGTAACTGTCTTATTATATTTTGTATGTAAAATGTTGCAAATAAAATATGTTTAAACTAAAAGCAATTTTACTGATACTTATGAGAGGCAACGTAAACCGAGCAAACAGTCTGAAAAGATCTGAGAAACATCTGACAGCACATCTCTGATCTGTAGGACTGTCTACAAAAGCAACTAAAGGTGCAACTGCCATTTAACTTTATACTAAACGACAAAATTTTAGACTGGTCTGATTTGAAGCATTTGCAAACGACAAAATAAATGTGACTGAAAAATTAAAATTTATTTTGGGAAGGGTAGAAAACATTGCGGGAAAAGGTAAAAATGCTGGTTACCAGCATTTTTCTCCTTTTCCCACAATGTTTTCAAAAGACTTCTTTCTAAGGGTTTTTCAAAGTCAGGATTGTGTGGTAAAGAGTTAAGGTTTACAAAAACAGCTGATCCAGAAGAAAGCATATAGCTAATTGTCAGCGATGACATTCACTTTGTGTTTGTTAATCATCTCCTTCGATGACTTTATTAAGTCTTGCAGTAGCCCACTTTCAAAACGATTGTGGCAATAGGAGAAAATGCTCATCAACATGATGATACTTGTAGCTTTTACTCTTGTAATTAATAAACGGCCAATTTGACTATGGAGGCAAGCATGCATAAATACAGCGAACATAAAAAAGCGCTCCCTTTTGCTTAGTAACAATTATTTGCTTCATCATTCATTCAAAAACTGCACAAAAACACACACACACTCAAACAAAAATATCATGAATGCAGGCAAAGAAAAGTCAAATTAGGATCAACTTAACTATATATAGTGCAAAAAGAAAACATCAACATATTATCAAATGAACATTTGTCACACAAAAAAGAGTCACTGTAGCGGTCACAACAAAGCTTCACATCCAATTACTAGGGAGTTCCTGAAAGTCTGAGAAACAAAGAGATTTAAGTAATGCATTTATGACAAAGGTTATGAAAAGGTACCTTTGTCATAATGTATGAATGGAGCACTTCCATCTACCGGACTGTAAACATCTGGGGATGAACATGGTCTGAATAGATGTTTTCTTCTCTCTTCATCTCCGCCATCTGCATCACATGACATTGATCGTTCAACGACATCAGCTTTCAGGCGGCTACCTTTGCCCATGAATTCTGAAAATGTGTCTACAGTGTCTGGGCTAGTGGATAGTTTGTCT
The DNA here is from genome assembly GCA_945859785.2 of Tridacna gigas. Lineage (NCBI taxonomy): Eukaryota > Metazoa > Mollusca > Bivalvia > Cardiida > Cardiidae > Tridacna > Tridacna gigas. Next base: position 30,700,213 of record OX244030.2, read on the forward strand.
AAACCAGATTCTACAGTTATGTAAACAGGGTATGAGTGGTTGTTATTAGTGTAAGTGGGGTAGATAGAGGAGGATTGAGAGATGGAGCAGACGTCAATAAAACCTGAAGCAGACGACAGCGTGGTGGATTCAGACTTGCACTCACCTTCATCATCTGACTGGGCTTGCTTTTCATAGAGTTTCTCATAACTGGACGATAGACCTACAGCACTCAGTTTTGAGTCAGACTGTTTGGTGTCAAAGCGATCCCCTACATCAATTTCACTGGCGTCCATGGACATACGGTTAACCGTAGGTTCCAAAGGAACTCCAGTGTATACATCCTCATAGCTCGAAACCATCTTCTTACGTTCTTCTGACTTTAGGGTCTCTAGTTCTAGTGTTTGCGGGGCAGAGTGAACAGATGTTTCCTCTGGGAAATCTGTACTGAAAGCCGATATTGTATTGCCCTCAGATTGGTCGGGCGTCTGCAATATAGCTTGTTCACTTGATGTAATTGATGTTGTATCATCTACAATGAAAAATGAAAATATTCCTCTGTGACGCATAATTACAACTACATTTGAACAAAAAAATTATTTCATTGATTGACACTTTATCAATTTAATGTTGGGCTGAAACTGAACATACTGATCCATTTTGTTCATATTCAGACCAAATAAGAGAATGAATCACTGAAGTGTAGAAAACATACCCAGTAATGTAATTATCATGTCAGTAAATTAATCTAAAAATGTGGCAATACTTTTATGTGATAAAGTAAGGTATGACATAAATGTGTGAAATGGCCTTTTTAAATAGTTTGGTATACATCCGCAATAGACTATAATTGTTCTTGTTTTTATTTGAAAATATTCCTTTTATAGAGTCAATAGTGCCTGGGAAAGAAACTGCAATCAGATCTATTTCTTTAACCCATTTCCCTAGTTTTACATTCCCCAGTAGATTACTTTAAAAAAAAACCCTGCAAATTGTGTACGGTAATTAATAATCACAAGTAATTACTCTATCACCCTCAATGCTTTTAACACAGTTAAAACTGTATTAAACAAGAACTTAGGGGACACCCAAAATGTACTTGCTTATGACAGGTGCTTTCTTTTTACGGAACATTTCAACAGTATTTTTTTTTTGGGGGGGGTCTTGTTTTTTATTTTTTTTTTAAATTTATTTCTTGTTTTTAGCTTAATACATGTTGCTTACTTAATACAGGAGGCCAGTAAGACAGGTTTTGCTAAATGTTTAAAAATAGCTGTTTTCCAGTCAACCTCAATGTTTTAAATATGTTTTACGATAGTCATTTTTCTGAGCTTTAAATGTTCCCCCCCCCGCCTTATATTTGGCAGTGGAGTGTCTGTAACATAAAAATAAAAAATGGGTTAATTTGGAAAATTTGTTGAAAAAAACAAAGCCTAAGTAAAGAATAAAGACAATTGAACATTTTCATGTATGAAGATCACAAATGAAAACCTACTCAAACCTATGGTCCTTACATAATTTTTTCAAGATCCACATATGTGTGAAAAAAGGTTTTGTTGGCTAGTCTGAATGAAAACAAATACAACAGAAGGTAGGTGGTCAAAACAGAGAACACATGCATCTGCCTATCCAAACTCATTACCTCCTTTACTCTTTACCAAATGACAAAATTTTAGACAGGTCTAAATCAAATGTGTCTGCAGTCGACAAATTGGTTAATAAGTGAAAAACCGGAACTCCTCTTTGGAGAGGTAGAAAACGTGGTAAAAGGAAAAAGGCTAGTTACCATTATTTTCTCCTTTTCCCAGTGTTTCCAATAGCCTTTTATGTCAGGGTCATTAAAACACAGAATTTTTTGGTAAAGTGTTAACTAAATTTGCAGCCCTAATCTTTGAAAAAACCTTTTTAGAAGGGGTGACCAACATGACTCGGTAAATCAATACATATGGAAAGATTGTGGCAAAGATATTGGCAACAATAGAAATAGCCTTTTATAAGTGCTTTTCCCTTTGGTCACAATATTTTCAAAAACAATATTCTACAAGATGAAGAAAAAACAAGAAACTGTCATCTATAATGAGTCAACTCATTACCAGATAACGAAATTTCATACTTGGCCACAATGGAAGCATTTTGCAGACAAAAAAATAGCTCGGACTTGAAAATTGAAATTTATCTTTTGAATTCTTGAAAAAATTGTGTAAAAGGTAAAATCCTGTTACCAGCATTTTCTCCTTTTCCAAGAATATTTGTAAAAGCCTTCATCTGCATTGCTTAAAGTTTGGACTGTTTGGAATAGGATTAATGAAAAAAAAAAGAAAAAAAAAAAAAAAAGTCTCAAGCAGTTTTGTGTGTTCATAATGGTGATGTTTACCCAAAGGATAGTCAGAACAACCTGTGATGCTTTAGTAGATGGTGCAGATCAAGATTAGCCTGCAAAAACATGCAAGTATTGGTCATGAGAAAGACTATGAAAAACTTTCAAGATATTCTGGGTATGTCACAGCATTGAAAATAGAATATATGTACATGTATTTGGAATTGTTTTTCAGTGGTAATTATGTTTATTAATTCATCAGAAAACAAGGGGCCATTGGCCCTAAAGCGCTCACCTGAGTAAGGTCATCTAGGATTGATGAGGCAGAAAAGATCCTGGTTGTGATGATGTAAAACACATGAGTGTATGTGATCTACTTTTTCACTGCTTTAGCCTATTTTTGAATTTCTAATCTGGCTAAAAATGCGGCCACTATAGAGTACTCACAGGTTTTTCTAAGATTTGGCCCCATGACCTGCTTTTTGACCTGACATGACTTGATATCATTCTTTCCTGAGATTTCATCCAGACAAACATTCTGACCAAGTTCTGAGTACCAGGCTGAAAATGTAGCCTTTAGAGTGAACACAAGGTTTTTCTAAGATTTGGCCAAGTGACCTACTTTTTGACCCAAAATGACCCAATTTCAAACTTATCTGAGATTTTATCTTGACAAACATTCTGACCAAGTTTTATGAGTATCAAGCTGAAAATGTAGCCTCTAGAGTGCACACAAGGGTATTCTATGATTTTGCCCAGTGACCTACTTTTTGACTCGACATGACCCAATTTTCTATGTGTCCAAGATTTTATCAAATCAAACATTCTAAACATGTTTCATGCGTATCAGTCTGAAAATGTGGCCTCTAGAGTGTACAAAAGGTTTTTCTAGGATTCGGCCCAGTGACCTACTTTTTGACCTGATGTCACCCAATTTCAAATTTGTCCGAGATTTCACCCACACAATCATTTTGACCATGTTTCATGAGTATCAGGCTGTAAATGTGGCCTCTAGAGTGCACACAAGGTTTTTCTAAGATTTGGCCCAGTGACCTTTTTTACCCAAAATGATCCAATTTCAAATTTGTCCAAGATCTTATTCAGAAAAACATTTTGACCAAGTTTGATGAGTTTCAGGCTGGAAATGTGGCCTCTAGAGTGCACACAAACTTTTTCTATGATTTGGCCCTGTGACCTACTTTTTGACCCAGCATAAACTGATTTCAAATCTGTCCAAGATTTTATCCAGACAAAAATTCTGACCAATTTTCATGACTATCAGGCGGAAAATGTGGCCTCTAGAGTGCACACAAACTTTTTCTAAGATTTGGCCCTGTTACCTACTTTTTGACCCAGCATAAACTGATTTCAAACTTGTCCAAGATTTTATCCAGACAAAAATTCTGACCAAGTTTCATGAGTATCAGGCTGAAAATGTGGCCTCTACAGTGCACACAAGTTTTTTCTAAGATCTGGCCCCATGACCTACTTTATGACCCGACATGACCCAATTTAAAACTTGTCTGAGATTTTATCCAGACAAACATTCTAATTAAGTTTCATGCATATCAGGCTGAAAATGTGGCCTCTAGAGTGCACACAAACTTTTTTTAAGATCTGGCCTCGTGACCAACTCTTTGACCCCAAGTGGCCCACTTTCACAATTGTCCGAGATTTTATCCAGACAAACATTCTGACCAAGTTTCATGACTATCAGGCTGAAAATGTAGCCTCTAGGCTGCACACAAGGTTTTTCTAAGATCCAGCCCTGTAACCTACTTTTTGACCCCATATGACCCAATTTCAAACTTGTCCAAGAATTTATCCTGACAAACATTCTGACCAAGTTTCATGAGGACTGAAAATTTGGCCTCTAGAGTGCACACAAAGGTAAATGTGGATGATGCACACAGCATGATCAGAAAAGCTCACCTTGAGCACTTTGTGCTCAGGTGAGCTAAAAAAATATAATTAGTTGTCATATGCAGATATTCTAAACTCCTATATTTTAATCAAACCAATTCAGTCATATGTTCATGCAATCTGATAAATAACTAACAAGCAGTGTTAATTCTACAGTGGAAGTGGAAGCTTTCTCCTATACAATGTATCTTTTAAGGTAAAGATTTTCATAAATGGGTGCCAAATGCATGTAGTTTTAACTTGAGACAAGAGCACAGGGCAGACTGTTTTGTTTGGTTTTTTCCATTTATGGACCATTCAAAACATTTATCTTGAGAACCTGAATAAAGGAGACTGAATAAGGAAAAGTTGCAAATTTCTTTGAAAAATTGTCGGCTTAAGAAGTTGGTATATGAAATAAGTTTGGATATTCTGTATAAAGATGATTTACCTGAAATTGGAAGATATTCCTTGTCCATTGACAGTTTTTCATCTATAGTGACATGTAAATCTTTTTCTCCATTTTCTTCTTCTATTGTACCAAGACCCAATGAACTATACAGAGCATTTTGATCCATGGACATTGTCATAATATCAACAGATTCACTGGTAATTCTTTCAGTGGTCATCTCCTGTTGATGCATATCATCTGTGTCCTCTCTTCTGTCTAGTCCTAAAGAGGCTGTTAGAGCATCCTGATCCATGGATGCCATCATTGGGTCTAAATCTCCTTGCCTTAAGGTCTCATAATTGTAATCACTATCTGGAGATTTATCCAACAGATCAGCAGAGGCATCAGGCTCTATTGAAGCTACTGTAACGTCATTTGTTCTAGATATACCTAGAGAGCGTTGGAGTGCCTCTTGGTCCATAGAAGATGACATAATATCTTCACCCACACCAAAGGATTTTCTCAGTGCATCTTGATCCATTGAACTAGAAATACTTTCTGCTTGATCTAATGTTGGGGATTCATCCTGATCTTTTGAACTTTTAGATGTTTCTTGGTGACTTTCACTTCCTGCTAACCCTAATGATCGATGCAAAGCATCCAAGTCATCAAATTCCATAGAAGTTGTCATCAGGTCAGCAGTTTTTCCAATACCTAGTGACACTTTCAATCCATCTTGATCCATAGAAGCTTCCATTCCAGTCTCTTTACCAAATCCAAGGGTTCTTGCAATGAGTTCATCATCCATAGAGTTGGTCAAAGCTGTTTCTTCTCTGACTATATCTAAAGATTTTGTCAATTGTTCCTGTTCAAGTGAGTCCACCATTCCCCTTTCTTCTTTCCCAGGAAGGAGGGACTGCTCATAGAATGTATTTTCAATGCCTAAAGATTTGGTTAGAGCATCTTGACTCATTGAAGAAGCCATAGGATCTACAGTCTGACCAAACTCAAGGGTATTTCTTAGCAGTTCTGGATCCATTGAATCAGACAGTCCACTCTCTTTGGCAGAACCACCAGACCTGCGTAAAGAATCATCGTAGGAATCTGTCATTATGTCTTCCTCATATGATTTCTCCATAACTCCTTGGTCAGATGAAGACACAGAGTAATCCTCATCTTTTCCAGAGCAAACACTCCCAGTGACTCGAAACTCATCAGGTTCTAATGACGAAGCAATCAAGGAGTCCTGCATCACATGCTCTGTGGAAGACGCCATTATATCCTCCTCATCATACACTCTCTTCAAAGCTTCCTCATCGTAGGAAGCACTCATTATATTTCTTTCACCCTCAATTTCCAAATTTCTTTGAAGAACTGTTTCATCCATTGAGACTGACATTGAGTCTTCTAACACTAAGCGTGAGAACTGAGGAGATTTCTTTTCTGGTGTTGAAAGAACTTTCTTTAATTTATCTTGCTCATAGGAGGAAACCAAAGTATACTCTGAAGGTGATGGTGGAAGGTCTTCAAATTTATCAGTCCCATCAGCAGCTGTTCGTATTTTTTCAACAGGTGATACTTTTTTCTTTTGTATTGACTGCTCAATAAATATCTGCTTTGATGTATCAGCTGTCAGAATACCATCACTGTCTTCCTTTAATTTATCCTCAACTATGAATGAGTCATCAAGATAGGGATCAAGGGTGTAATCAGTTGGAGATAAAGGCCTTTCTGAACTTTTTAAACTTATCTGTTCTGGGTCAGCTGAAATTTCTACCTTATGATCAAATTCACTGTTATCATCTTCAAGAGAATCTGATTCAACATCTTCAAATTCATCATCAGCATGGTCACTCACACCATCTCCTAATCTTCCATCTCCTGATCCATGTAAAGTGTCAGAACTTGTATCACCCTTGGCAATCCGATATGTTTGTCCTGATATATTTTGTGGAAAATCTTTACTTTCTACTACCTTTAAACCGTTTGATTTTGTGTATGTTTCCTTACCATCATCAAGATGCTCAAGAAAACTTTCAGTTCTATCAATAAATGTTTCATCGAAACCATCAATATCATATTTATATTCCAGTTCAACATTCTTGTCTTCATCCATCTCATAAAGAAGAAATTCTTTCTCTTTGATCATGTCTTGTACTGGAGTCATATTGACTGCTTCATCTGTAGCAATTATTTCTTTCTGAATTTCACTTCTGAAATCTTGTCTTTCTACATGTTCACCTTCACTTGATCTAATGTTTAAGACTGACTGTTTTTTGTCACTATCCACCTTATGTTCAACTCTATCAGTGTAACTAAGGGCCAGATCATAGTCACTTGTTCTTCTGCTTGCCAATTCATCATATTGAACAGTTTCACTCAGACTTTGTGGACTAGGAGGAACATCTTCTCCAGCTCTATTGCATTCATCTTCATCATCATATCCTTCTATTATCTCTATTACCTTTGCTGTTTCTATATCAGCTTTTTTGAAATCTTCCAACCCATATTCTAGCTTCATTTTCTGTATATCCTCCTTGGTATCATGGATAGTACAAACCTTTTCAGAATATATTTCATCATCAACTTCCACAACAATTTCTTCCGATTGAATATCAAATTCTATATGTTCCTTAGAATTTTGTAAATACTCATTTTCTTCATCCGCTGTTGGTTCAACAGAAAATCCTAATGGTTCACCCTCCATTTCATCAGTGGCAGCTTCCAGAATGTCGCTGAAAACCCGTCCATGCAGTTTAGTATCTTCCATAGTTGGTTCCTGATCAGTAATTTCAAATTCAATAATATTATCATTTGCATTTGTTACTTGTTTGCCTTGACTTTCAGAACTGATATAAGCTGATTGGGATTCTCCACTCTCAGCTTCCTTTTCATACTCATTTTCAGTTTCTTTTGTTTCTCTGCTATCTTGGATACCATACTCATAATCATACACAGGTTCTCCATATTCAGCGATTGTTATTTCAATATTACTTTCTTGCCTGGAAAGTAACACTTTCTGTTTTGATACATTTATTTGCTTTGCTTCTTCTATAAAATAAGAATCATGTTCTTCCTCTTGCTCAGATTTTACTATTTGATCACTCCTTTCCTCTACCGAGATTTCTGATTCTACTTTATCACTAACATAGGCAATTTTGTCATCATCTTCTTTGTCTAGTTGATATGATTCTGGCTGCGGAGTTTCTGTGCCACATTCTAACAACTCCATCACATGCTCAATTTGAACAGGCTTAATTTCAATAGTCTCATCTTTTAACAAAATTTTACCAGGTTCAACAAACAGAACTTCATCTTCTGGTTCTCTTTTCTGTAAATCTTTCTGTACTTGATCAAGATGTATGTCATCATCATCAGGCAAACTTAAACTTGACTCCCTACTTATGTGAGTAGGTCTTTCTACTAGATCTTCATCAGATATTGGAGAGTCAGGTAACTTTTGAAACTCTTTTACATTGTCTGATTCATAAAATGTTACTTTCTTGTCCTCAGGTATATTTATATCAGTTGTTGTAAAAATATTGCTTTCCTCAAGATTTTTGTGTCTCACCAATTTTATTTCCTGAACTTGTATCTCTTCAGAAACTGCAGGAGTAGTTTCTTTTTCATTAAAGGTTGCACTACTTTCTAAATCATCAGTAAGTGAAGTTGCATCTTGTTCTCTTTCAACTGTTGAAATGACATCTGCCATCGACAAGCTGCTTATTTCTCCAGTTTCTGTTGCAGTTTCAAAATGAGTCTCAATAACATTCTCTTGAACTGATCTTATTTCACTCTTGATCTCTGTCTCTTGACATGTTTCCACTTTTTTCTCACCATTTTGTGCTTCAGATTTAATCTTTTCTTTTACATCAGTTGTAGAGGTTAAATCTCTGTATTGCTGAAAAATTGGAGAAGGTAGATTAAAAGGTTCAAGCTCTTCAAAATCATCTCTTTCCACCATTTCCCAGTCACTTTCTTCCCCGTCATCTGTTCTGTCTTCCAAACATAATGCATCAGCACTTTCTCCATCTTCAAATACTTGATGATCGTCTACTCTGAAATCCCTTTCAACCATTTTAGAAATATTCTCCTTCTCTATTATATCCTGGCTGTTTTGTCTCACAATTAATTCATGTCTCTCTACAAGTTCTCTTACAGATTTTCTTTTGTCATCATCATGTACTTCTTGCATATCAGACATGGAAACAGACTGTAAGTTTTCAATTTGATTACCTGCATTACTTTCAACTTTGTCTACTTCACCAAATGGAAGAGATTCTGTATGAATGGCTTTAGAAATACTGTCAACTTTGGCTTCTATGTCCTCTACTATATGTTTTAATTCAGTTGCTGGTGAAACATCAGGTTGTTCAACATCCTCTTGTACATCTGTAGAAAGACTATCCTGCTTTACAATTTCATAGGATTGTTCAATTTCATCCTCTGTTGTATGTTCATCTAATTTGGCAATACTTAGAATTTTGGTTTCTTTGGTATCAAATAATGAAGCTTTATCTTTTGTTTCAGAAGTGTCGGTGTCAAGTGAGCTTATACGTTCAAATTTTTGTATAATAGAGGACACTGATTTAAGAACTTCAGGAGAAGAGTCAACGTCTGCTTCATCAAAATCCAAAAGTAAGCATTAAAAGAGGAAAGGAAAGGGTATGTTAGTAAACATAAATAAAAGACAAATATGACTTGAAAACAATATTAACCTTCCAAAGAGCAAAACAAATCATATGTTTTGGTTATTTTTTTCTTCAAAAGGTGAACTTTCTATAACAAATTCTGACGTATAGACTGTTAAAAGAAACATAGTTAAATGCTAGATCATTTTTCGATCAATAAGTACATGTATTTTTCTCTGGTTTTTATTTCGGTTTTTCAAAACAGACAAAATGTGAAGAGAAATGTATCTAGTAGTGGAGAGAAATCCATTCCCCACAGGGTCTTTATTGCCAAAAATCCTTAAATATGTCCTTTACATATAAAATGTTTTTCATTAAAGAGCACTCTTAGAAGGTTAAACTATCAAGCGAGTCACAAAACAAATCTGAAATAGCAAGGCTGTGTTAATAATTTGCATTCTAAGGTCAATGCTAAACTATCTTGGTGCATTAAAAAAACCCACAAAAACCAACATAAAAGATCAAATGGTTAAAACTGATGTCTCCACTGCATACATTCTGGGGATCTGCTGAAATACCCAAGTTCTGATATCATGCCTGCAAAAATCTAAAATTATCTGGAATGATAATTTTCTCCATCAATCACAAATGCAAATCAACGTGGGCTCTTGCAACAACAAATGACTCTAGAAACTGCTAAGAGAATAATATTTCACAGTGCAAACACATATAGCATTAAAAATTATGGAAGTTAAATGTGTAATTTAAGGACTGTATATTGGACGACCATAACCCAGCCCATATCGTCAGTTACTTCTGATCAGTTTCCAAAGAATGACCTTCCATCTACACATTTTTTCAGATATTCAGGTAAAAATAGCTTTACAATTGCAAGATTAGGTCCAAGACATAAAAACCCTCATTTATTTAATATAATACTTAGTTTTTTCCACAGAATCCCAAGTTTAAATGATCCACAAGAAAGAAAGCTTTTGAAAACATCTTGGGAGAAGAAGAAACATGTGGTAATAAGCATGTTCTCTGTTTACCACAATATTTTCTACACTTTCAAGGACAAATCCCTCTATTTGAACCCCATTTGATTTGCTGTCTTTGAATACTTGTAATTTCGACAAGTCTTAAATTTTGATATATTGGTAAAGAATTAAATGGTAAACCCTTATCTCATGAAGTATAGGTCACAGTGTATCTGAGCTCAAATTTCAAAAACATCAATAGTAAGTGACATTATACAGGCTACAGTGTTTGTGCTCTAGCATAACTACCTTTGAGTAAATCCTCCTTGGAAGATTTCATAATTATCTATACAGGGTCAGCTCCAAGAACCCAATCTATCAGTTTCTAAACTACTACAACAGGTTTTCCAGAATCACATGAATATTTGGCTTGTAGAAAACCTCTGTTGATAACAATTTTGTAAATGGAGAAATTACTTGTTATTACTAACTTCTTCTTTTGTCACAACATTTTCAGGTTGTACTCCTGTCTTGATATTATTTTTGATATTTAATCATCCACATTTTTAAGGGAAAATTCAAGGTAGTCTTTTCTAATTTGTCTAAGGAATCAAGTATATGAAAACAAGAAATTATGTGATCTTTCTATGCTCCTGGTTGACTGACTAAAGAAAGCACTATACAATTTACATCCTTGTCTCATGTGAAAAGATTCTGGAAAACCCAACAATAACAATGATGTTACAGACAGACCTTTTTCTCTGCTGAATATGAAATTATCTAACAGTAATACTTATCTAAAAAACCTCCCATCTGAGGAATGCACTGTAGGTTCTAAAGCAGACAATGTGCATCAAAATCAGACTGCAGAGAATATGCACTTTGATCAACATTGTACAGTATTACAAAATTTTTGCCTTGTCTACTTACTGAAAATATTCTTTTTCATTTATGGACTTTACAGAGCTGACTAAAATCAACCTTCTGGAAGACAATATATCATCCAAAGACTGCTGCTATATAAAGTGTATGGAGGATTTTTGTTAGTCAACAAGACCCAGGTTTTGTTGTTTCACCATTTACACTTTTGAGTGCTACTTCTCTATACAGCAAAATGAACATACTTTGCTAAATTCATAATTATTTCCCATACACTTTAGAGTATAATGTGCAGAATTCTGCACAAATTCAAAAACCCTAATACTAAGTCGGTGTTTCTCATTCATATTCAGCAGTTTCAGTTATATACATATAAGCCATACTCTGTGAAAAGGGGCCTTAATGCATCTGTGAAAAGTATCAACCCAGGTCAGCCTGCACAGGCTGACCTGAGCCAAAACTTTTCACTATTTGTCAATTTTCTGCATGTCAAAGGACCCGCCTACCTCATGATTTAGACAGTTGTTCGACAAAATGGATTTTATGGATCCATGGTAACACAACGACTTACTTGGAATCATCCATCACAGAGATACATTAAGCCCCCTTTTGCTAGAGCATGGCTCAATTTTTTTTCAATTATAAAAAAAACCTCATTCCTCTAATTCATGTTGCTCTTTTCTTGAGATTTCAAAATAATAACAGAAAATATACTGCTTCATAAAATCTAGGTATTACTAAACAGAACTGACCTGTTGCTTATTTCTATTCCTGTGAGACTCCTGAATATTCAGCTTAACTCTTAACCACACAACAAAATCCTCTAAATTAAAAGCACTTGCAGATGAAAAATTCAACTGGCTAAATTATGGAATTTATTTTTTGAAAAGGTAGAAAAACTTTGTGGGAGAAAGAGAAAATGCTGATTACCAGCATTTCCTCCTTTTCCCACAATGCTTTCAAAAGCCTTCTTATTGGGATTGTTAAACCAGGGATTGTATGGTAAAGGAATAATACTCTATAATGACTGAGTTTTGACCATCTGAATTAACTGACTACTAGTATTCACAGAAGTTGACTACTGACAGGTCAATTCTATTCAATAGTACAAATTTGTTTTGAGCTACATTCTAACACCATTCTCAAAAGATATCTTAAGATGATTTAAAAAAAACCCCTAGAGTCAACATGATATAAAGGATTAACGCAGTCACTCTGGGTACATTCTTGCAATGTCGCAGGCAAGGTTACCTTCAGACACACTGGAGTAATAGGTGGAAAAACTGGAATTAGGGCTCTGCTCTCTGGCAGGATGGCTACTCTGTGGAGCTAGAATTAAGGTAAATTATTGCTCAAGTGCTTTGTGCAAATTTAATTGCTTTTGCAGCCAATGTAGATGAGATCAGATTGCACAGAACATGCAGTCTCATCTTAGATCTAAAATGTCTGCTAATCTGAGATTCTCTGATCAGAGGGTCTCTAATCTGAATAAAAATGCTTATTTTGTTCATAAAGCACTCTAAAGGTTATCAACTTTTACCAGACCTGAATACAATAAGACCTGCCAAAATTATATGTGTCATCCTCTGAGCAAAGAGGGTTTCATGCATCCCTGTGATGCCAAGCAACTAACCACAAAACCCATTTGTCTAACAACCGACTGAACCATGAGGTACAGTACTTTGATCTGCAGAAAATTGACAAATAGCAAAACGTTTTGGCTCAGGTTGGCCTGTGTGAACCGAGCAGGCTGACCTGGGTCAGTACTCTTTGCAAATGCATAAAGCCCCCTTTTTAACAGAGCGTGATTCAAATATTTACCTTGATACTACAGGAGACAAATTTTTTAAATACTACAGGAGACAAATTTTTTAAATTTGACGGTATCAAACCCTTTACCATACAATCCCGCGTTTAAACAACCCCAGGAAAGAAGGCTTACAATACCGTTATAGGAAAAGGAGAAAATGTTGGAGAAAATGTTGGTAATAGCATTTTTTTTCCTTTTTCCACAATATTCTCTAACCTTTCAAAGACAAAATCCATCATTTGAGCCCCATTTGGATTCTGATGTCTATAATTTTGTCATTTGTAAAGGGTTACAGTGTTTTGCTACCACAAATTAAATGTGGCGCTTGTGTAGGGATTTGCCCTTGAAACAGAAGAAAATATTGTTGGAGGAGGAAAAAAAAGGCAGATACAATCATTTTCAGCACATTTTCCCACAAAAACCCTTTTCCTTAGAGTCATAAAAATGCAGGATTGTTAAGTAAAGAAACAAAGCAACCATAAAAAACAGTGTAAAACACCCTAGGCTTACCAAAATATTCAAAACATTATCTTTGACCCTTTACCACACAATCCCGACTTTTAAACACCCTAAAAAAGAAGCCTGGTTACCAGCATTTTCTTCTTTTCCCACAATGTTTTCAAAAGCCTTTTTCCCCATAGTTGTTAAAACATGAGAATGTTTGGTAAAGGGTTAAGTATGATAATAATATTATTGGCACAACATTAGATGCATCAGAAAACTCATGACTTAAGAGTATAAAATTATAGACAGCTTTAAAAAATAACCAGGTTGACAAAGGTAACTGCTACTTTATCCCTATGATCTTTGCCAGAGTGGAAAAAAAAAACAGTTCCCTTTCCTTCAAATAAATGTCCTTTTTGTCCCTTACACTATGTCTAAAACATGACATATTGTAATATCGAATATTACATTATAAAAATAGACACATGGCAAAGGGCTCAGGCACTTTGATGCAAGCATGATATCAAGATTGTTAATTGACATGAGCACCGATATGTATAGAAAACTTTTCTACCTTTTCGAATGTAATAAAGTGAGGGAAGGATAAACTGTCAAACAAGTTTGCAACTTTTGATCACTTTGAGATTTTTTATTTGCATATTTGCCAACAAAATATCTCTCTTGCAGACAAAGAAGACACTTCAAAAGGACTTGAATCCAAAATTATCGACAATATTATTTTTCAAAATAATTGAAATAATTGCTTGGTTTGGTAGATCTAATAGTTTCCTTTTAATAAGATATGTTTATAACATTTGTTTGGTCAAGGAATATAAACAGCCATACAAGCAAACAAAAATAAAAGCCATGATCATGCAACAAAATGGTTCATCAGTGTCACAAAAAACACATAACGCAGTGTATGAAAGCATCCGCCAAAGTTACCAGATGACAAAATTGTAGACTTTTCCAAAATAAAGCATTTGCATACCACAAATGAAGAGTTGCTAAAGTGATGGAATATGTCTTGGAAAGAGTAAAAAACCATGTGGGAAAAGGAGAAAATGCTGGATACCAGCATTTTTTCCTTTTCCCACAACGTTTTCAAATGCCTTTTTTTCTCAGGACCCTTAAAATATAGATTTGTTTGGTAAAGTATTGAACAACTGAATCATCCACATTGCAGCCAGGGATGTTAAGGCATTCCATGGGTCACAAAATGTGTTTTATTTAATGAAAAGCACAAATGTATTGTTATTTAATGAAAAGCACAAATGTATTGTTATTTAATGAAAAGCACAAATGTATTGCTAACTCTCATAATGCTCATTTGGCTTGAATGATTGGCTGAAACATTTAATGTCATAGAATTTAGTTTGATATTTCTGAATAGGTAATTAAACAAATACCTGTTTTACCTATTGCCTTTGACATGCATGTCCAATCTTTGTGGTTTATTCATAGTTGTTAGTTACTCTGTTTTTTGAGATATACATGATTTGATAAGTTGGCATTTGAGATAAAATTTTATCAAACAAGACTCAAAAATGTTATTAGGCGAGTGCCTGGCAAGCTTCATAACAATTTTGTGGACAGTTTTGATAAAATTTCATCTAAAAAGCCAACAAATGTCTGATTCTTATTATCACATGATGATATTTCACAAATTTCAGCTCAGAAAATGCAACCAACACATTCACATGTCATTATTTCCATTAGTAAGACCCCATTCAGTTCTCTGAAAGAGGTATAAAATGGAACATTATGATTTCACACAATACTTATCTCAAAACTGTGTAGAATAAGAAAAAATTTGTAACAGGTATATTACACTGAAAACAAGGGAGGTTATATTATAAATCTGGGTCTTTACGAATGACTTAAAGTAGTCATTATACTTGGCACTGTAAGGGTTTTACCTTTATTACAGACATAACTTTGGACTCTTTAAACTTTCTATATGAAAGCATTTTTCAGATGACACAGCAAATACAGCTCAAATGTTGGAAGGAATAGAAAACAGTGGGTTAACTCTTTACCACATGACAAAGTTTATAGACTGGTCCAAATTGAAAGCATCTGCAGACCTGCAGACGACAAATAATGAAATTTGTTTCTTAAAAAAACATTGTGGGAAAAGGAGAAAATGCTGGTCACCAGCATTTTCTCCTTTTCCTACAATGTTTTCAAAATTCCTTTTCCTTGGTGGTAAAGGGTTAAATGGAGACAATACTGGAATCAAGATTTTTGAATAACTGAAAACAGACTCATCAATATGAGCAGTTTCCATTTCTGTCACGAGGCTTTCAAACATGGTCAGCTTAGAAGTAGACTGCAATTTCTACTCTATTAGCTCATTCTAGATTGCATTCTTAGTCCAATTCACAATTAAGAAAGTAACAACATTTTTTTATTTGCTTAACCATTTGGTTTAGCCAATCAGAAACTGTGTTACTTTGAAATTTAGAAACTTCTTATCAAAAGTGGCTGGTAAATACAGATCAGGGTGACATTTCTTTCACTTTTAAGCCATCATGAAAACATGTGTCTCATTCTAGCTGTTTGTCACACTGTATATAATTGTCTCATGCTGCTGTTGATGTTAATAAATGCATATTAACTCTTTACCAAATGACAAAATTTTACACTGGTCCAAATTGAAAGCATTTGCAGATGACAAAATAAATGTGACTAAAAAACTGAAATTTGTGTTGGGAAGGGTAGAAAACATTGTGGGAAACGAAAAAATACTGTTGACCAGCATTTTCTCCTTTTCCCACAATGTTTTCAAAAGGCTTCTTTTTCGGGGTCGTTAAAGGTGGGATTGTGTGGTAAAGGGTAAATAAAGTGATGAAATGGCAGCTCAATCATAAGGATTTGTAAAATTATTTTTGAATCTAATTTCTAAGGTAAACTACATATGGCAAACCTTCCTGATGGTGCAAGGTGCTCAATTCATGTAATTCTAACAATTCTATACACAGCAAACAGTACGCCTTTTTCTATTAGTGATACAGCAACTTGGTTTAACCCTTTCCGAAATGAAAAATAGCGTACTCTTTCAGATTAAAAACATCTGGAAGTAACAATTTTGAAGTTGGCACCAATAAATTGCGGTTCTTTGACAGAGTAGAAAACACTGTGGGAAAAGGAGAAAATGCTGGTTACCAGCATTTTCTTCTTTTCCCACAATGTTTTCAAAAGGCTCCTTCTCCAGGGTCGTTAAAACCAGGGATTGTTTGGTAAAGGGTTAAGAAACGAGAGACAGAATCATTTTTGCCCAATACGCAGCTTCCCTTTTTTTACTTCAATTCCATTGAGCATTACTATCACTCAGGTCATTTTTTGGCCTGTGGCTGTACCGATTATTCAGTATGATATTAAGCATTTAGAACTAATTACTCATCCATATTGAAAGGATATGCAGCTGACAAATCAAGTTGGTTCAACAGGCTGTTGAAAACATAGTGGGAAAGGAGAAAATGCTGGTAACCAACATTTTCTCTTCTTCCCTCAATGTTTTCTATCCTTTTGTAGAAGACAAATCATATTATTTTTTACTCAAATTCAAATAGTCCGCCACAAATCTCTAAATCTGGATAAGTCTAAATATCTGTTGTGTGGAAAAGAATTAAAGAGATGCTTACAGTTTTGGTACCACCGAAAAATGTGCTACTTTTCCAGTATTTTGAAACTTATTGACCGTTCACCAGAAAAACTGAAAACAATTCTTCACCAGAAAAACTGATGACAAAATTTCAAAACTTGCCAATCTTTAACTCTTTACCAAATGACAAATTTTTAGACTAGTCCAAATTGAAAGCACTTGCAGATGACAAGATAAATGTAACACAAAAACTGAATTTTGTTTTGGGAAGGTTAGAAAACATTGTGGGAGAAGGAGAAAATGCTGGTTACCAGCATTTTCTCCTTTTCCCATAATGTTTTCAAAAGGCTTCCTTTTCATGGTAGTTAAGATTCGGGATTGTGTGGTAAAGAGTTAATGCATAAATTTTGCTGAGAACAAAGTGATCGTGGGTAAAATAATGCAGTTTGTCTGTAATGGGGAAGAAAACATTGACGGAAAAAGAGAAAATGCTGGTTACCAGTATTTTCTCCCATGTTTCCAAAAGCCTTCTCCATCAGGGTAAATTGTGTGGTAAAATGTTAATACTCCAGTTTCAATGGTTATGTGTTAGAGACCAGTTCACAAAAACAACTGGATGTATTAGTTACTATTAGGTAAAATCTGACATAGAAACCATCTCCAGGGTGAGGATGCTACAACCTAAATCAAAGGAATAAACTTACCACCTCCTGCAGACGACTTTTTGTGTTTGGGTCGTACAAATCAGTGCAGCAAAATGTAAATTTGATCTTGAAGATGTTTTGCCTGATTTAACCCTATACTATACTAGGGGCGTAGCTAGCCCGAAATAAAGTACACGCAAAAGTAATACCAAATGTATTTTTCCAGTCGCAAAGTGCCGAGGGGTGGGGGAGAATTTCCAGGAGGGCCTAGAGGGCCTCCCACAGAAAATTTTTTGAAATGTAGAAGCTGTCTGGTAGACTCTGGTGACATTTTTTGGCAAAATTTTCTTTTTTTCCTTGCAAAGTGAACGAAGCAGTGTTTTCTTATGTACAGGCAGCTACGCCAATGTAAGCAGTTCTGTGACACTAAAAGAGTCTTTAGAAAACATAGTGGGAAAAGAAGAAAATGCTGATGGCCAGCATTTTCTCCTTTTCCCACCATGTTTTCTACTCATTAAATTCCAAATCCCATCATTTGACCTGAATTAGTCATCTGCAAATGGTTTCAATTCGGACCAGTCTAAAATTTTGTCTGGTGAAAAGATAATCCTTAGGCTGCTAAGCGCGGCTCAAGGACCTTTTGCAGACAGTGTAGATCAAGATCAGAATGCAGAGAACGTAGAGTCTGATCTTGGATCTACTCTGTCCGGTAAGGAGATATATTCCCCATGAAAGTAACTTTGAAACAGCAACATTTTGGTTTTGAGTGTTTCATTTAACTTTAACAGGATACAGATTAATTTATTAAGCCTTTTTTCATGCCGACTATCAAAATTTAACAGTATCAGTCACAAAGTCGTCTGCAGCAAATCTATTTCAGGAGGTGGTGGTTGAATGATCACACATTTTTGTGATACCTTCATGTCTTGTAGGTTCTGGGGTGTAGGAAACTTTCGTGACCTTTCTCTGGGCTAAACCACTTTCTTCTAACTCCTTCCATTCTGTTGAACAGCCATAGTTATCACAATTAATCCTTTACCTTTCACACTTATAGTTGCCTTTCCAGCCAGTGAAGATCAAGATCAAACAGCACAAAATGTGCAATCTGATCTTTGATCTGCATTGTTTGCTTTGCTGAGACACTTTAGACAAACTGTAAACAAGACCTTTCAAAAGCAATTATTTGGGTTGTATTTCTAAAATGAGAATGCCAATTGGGTTTTATCTGACCTTATAAGGGTTAAAGTTTTATACAAAATCAAATCCCACTTATAAACTTGTCAACTGGTCAGTTTTTTTAAACAAAAACATACATCAAGAAAAATGTTTTTTATCAACTTCATAATGAGGAGAGTTTAAATTTCACCATGCACATGTCAAATTGCAGAAACAGACATTGAATTTGCTTAAAATTCTCAACAGAACACTATAACAAGATGGCCATAATGGCCCTGGATCGCTCACCTGAGTCAATAGGCCAAATTTCACTCCAGGGTCATAATGACCCAATTTAAAACTCATCTGAGATATTATTAAGACACACATTCTGACCGAGTGTCAGATCCATTGAGCTGAAAATGTGGCCTCCAGAGTGTCCAAAATGTCTTTCTTCATTTTGACCTAGTGACCTAGTTCATGACCCTATGTGACCATATTTCAAACTCATCCGAAACATCAAAACAAACTTGTTGACCAAGGTTCAGGTGAATTGGGTAAGAATTGCTGCCTCTAGAGTGCCCACAAAGGGTTTCTGTAATTTGACCTAGTGACCTAGATTATGACCCTATGTGGTCCAAATTCAAATCCATTCAAGATATCATCAAGTCAAACATGCTGACAAATTTTCAGGTCAGTTGAGCAAGAATTGTGGCCTCTTCAGTGCCCACAATACATTTCTTGAATTTGACCCAGTGACCTAGTTTATGACCCTATGAGATCAAATTTCTAACTGATCGGAGATATCATCAAGTCAAATATGTAGACCAATTTTAAGGTCAATCTAGCTAGAATTGTGGCCTCTAGAGTGCCCAAAAGGTATTTCTTCAATGTGACCCAATGACATTGTTTATGACCCTATGTGACCCAATTTTGAACTCATCCGAGATATCATGAAGACAAAAAATTTTGAACTCGTCCGAGATTTTAACAAGACAAACATTCTGACCATGTTTCATAAGTATCTGACTGAAAATGTGGCCTCTAGAGTGCACACAAGGTTTTTCTAAGATTTGACCTAGTGACCTAGTTTTTGACCCCACATGACCCAATTTCAAACTCGTCCGAGATTTTATCAAGACAAACATTCTGACCTAATTTCACAAGTATCTGACTGAAATTGTGGCCTCTAGAAAACACACAAGGTTTTTCTAATATTTGACCTAGTGAAATACTTTTTGACCTGACATGACCCAATTTCAAACTTGTCTCAGATTTTATCAAGACAAACATTCTGACCAAGTTTCATGAGGATTGGACTGAAAATGTGGCCTGTAGAGCGCACACAAGGTTTTTCTAAGATTTGACCCAGTGACCTAGTTTTTGACCCCACATGACCCAATTTTGAACTCGTCTGAGATCTTATCAAGACAAATTTTCTGACCAAATTTCACAAGTATCTGACTGAAAATGTGGCCTCTACAGCGTACACAAGGTTTTTCTAAGATTTGACCTAGTGATCTAGTTTTTGACCCCCACATGACCCAATTTCAGACTAGTCCAAGATTTTATCAAGACGAACATTCTGACCAAGTTTCATGAGGATCGGACTGAAAATGTGGCCTCTAGAGCACACACAAGGTTTTTCTAGGTTTTGACCCCACATGACCCAATTTCAAACTTGTCTGAGATTTTATCAAGACAAACATTCTGACCAAATTTCACAAGTATCTGGCTGAAAATGTGGCCTATAAAGCGCACACAAGGTTTTTCTAAGATTTGACCTAATGACCAAGTTTTTGATCCCACATAACCCAATTTCGAACTCGTCCGAGATTTTATCAAGACAAACAATTTGACCAAATTTCGTAAGTATCTTACTGAAAATGTGGCCTCTAGAGCATACACAAGGTTTTTTTATGATTTGACCTAGTGACCTAGCTTTTGACTCCACAAGACCCAATTTCAAACTTGTCCCAGATTTTATCAAGACAAACATTCTGACCAAATTTCACAAGTATCTGACTGAAAATGTGGCCTCTAAAGCATACACAAGGTTTTTCTAAGATTTGACCAAGTGACCTAGTTTTTGACCTCTCATGAACCAATTTCGAACGCGTCCGAGATTTTATCAAGACAAACATTCTGACCAAGTTTCATGAGGATCGGACTGAAAATGTGGCCTCTAGAGCGTACACAAGGTTTTTCTAAGATTTGACCTAGTGACCTAGTTTTTGACCCCACATTACCCAATTTTGAACTAGTCCAAGATTTGAGAGTTTATCAAGACAAACATTCTGACCAAGTTTCATGAGGATTGGACTGAAAATGTGGCCTCTAGAGCATACACAAGGTTTTTCTAAGATCTGACCTAGTTTTTGACCCCACATTATCCAATTTTAAACTAGTCCAAGATTTGAGATTTTATCAAGACAAACATTCTGACCAAGTTTCATGAGGGTTGGACTGAAAATGTGGCCACTAGAGCGTACACAAGGTTTTTCTAAGATTTGACCTAGTGACCTAGTTTCTGACCCCACATGACCCATTTTCAAACTTGTCCGAGATTTTATCAAGACAAACATTCTGATTCTGACTAAGTTTCATGAGGATCGGACTGAAAATGTGGCCTCTAGAGCGTACACAAGGTTTATTTAAGATTTGACCTAGTGACCTAGTTTTTGTCCCAACATGACCCAATTTCGAACTCGTCCGAGATTTTATCAAGACAAACATTCTGACCAAGTTTCATGAGGATCGAACTGAAAATGTGGCCTCTAGAGCGTACACAAGGTAAAAAGCTGACAATGGACGATGCACGACAGATGATGGACACAGCACGATCACAATAGCTCACCATGAGCACTTTGTGCTCAGGTGAGCTAAAAAACAAAGGTTGAAATTACCTTATCAACAGCTGTCTAATCTTGATCATTCTGCCATTAATACTTAATTGTTGACATATAATTTACAGAAGTATTTCACAGAGAGTTAAATTTTCAAGACCTATTAATTTTTCTTTTAAATGGTTTCTTCACGAAACATGATGTCTATTTACTTACATTGAATTGTAAATTTGTTAACTACCCTACAGAATATTAAAGACAGAACACTGTTAGTAATTTCTACTCAAAAATGCTATTTTCAAGTGGATATTTTCCAGTGTTAGCCTTCAAAAGATTAAGATGCTCAAAGATTCAACCACTCAACACCAGGTGTTTAAGTTGTGGCTAAGTAGTGGATTAGTACAGCAGTCGGACAAATCACGCCTTTGTACAAAACAGTCATACTGTCTAACCTTTCACAGCCAAAAGATGCAGTGGGACATTTTCATCAGGAGCAACAAGCTTGATTGCTTTTTGTTAGAGCAACTAACAAAGTACACAACATTCTTTGCAGCTGGGTCCGTATTCACCAACCATTTGTAAGGACATTCTTAGTCTAATACACAAGAACTTTCTAATTTTGGAAGTAGCACATCATCTGATTGCCTAAAACCAAATGGTTTATATTAGGTTAAGCCAATCAGAAGTTGCGTTTCTTTCGAGATCTAGAATTAGACTTAGAGTGAAATTAATAATACTCAGTGAATATGAACCATGATTATGATGATCTGCAGTGGAGGACTATGAAATACATCCTTGTAAGATATGGAACATCCTCTCACAAACATAAATATATGTGAAAACAATGTTGTAAAAGGAGATACTACTCATGTACACAATTTCTCCTCTTGGCTATTTTTTTTTTCAAAAGCCGATTTGCTGCAGATGAGAAAGTAGGCTTGGACCACAGCAGGTTAACCCATTTCAAATTAAAGCAGAAGTACAAGTAGTTGTATCATATGTTCACAACAAACCTGAATCGTTTTCTCAGTTTCATATCAAACTCATTCTTACATGTATCCAGATTATGATTATTCAACTCTCAAGAATTATGATATTAATCAACTTTAAAACAAACTGTATTGTCATCTCATCTACCAATTTTTCTAAATTTCATTCTCATTCTAAATTCCTATACTTTTCATCATTCTCACAGACTGACATAATCAGATAAGAAATCTTCGAATTAATATTTAGAGCTAAATTTATAAATGGTAATACTATGTGAATATGGCCCCTGAGGACAGAATTCAAAACTAATACAGATGACTTCATGAAAGGCTAAAATATACAATATTCAAAAATACTTACAAATGGACATATGGGTCATCATGGGCCATGTCTCCACTTGTCACATTGTTTTCAGTAAAAAGTTTTTAGTAGTGTATCACTTTTTTCTACTTCCCAATTTTCCATTAAAATGCAAACTTCCACAGAAAATTCAGAAAAGATAGGTTTTAGATGTAAGTTTTAAACAATATGAAATTTATTGTCTTAAGCAAGTCAACATGTAATTGTTTTGGATTTCAACCCACACAGCCAGTCTTTATCTCCTTACATCCTGCAAGATCTTGCTGAATTCTTGAAAACATGGTGGCGATAAGGAACTTGCTTGTAATGAACAATTTTTCCTTTACACATAGATGCATAAAATTACTCTTTACCAGACATGTTTAACAGCAAAAAAGTTCTAGAATGGTTCATATTGAAAGAATTTGCAGACAAGAACTTGAACATGGCTCAAATTAACCAATTTAAACTTTAAAGGGTAGAATACATTATGGGGAAAAAAGAAAATGCTAGTCACAAGCATTTTCTCCTTTTCCCACGAAGTTTTCAAAAGCCTTGTTCCTTAGGGTTGTTAAAACAGCTGATTATCTGGTAAAGAGTTACACCTAAATTGATGATAGGTATCTACATTATAAAGGGATGTTTTTACTGTCATCTACCAAAGTCATGATCTGTGGAAAGGTAGTTTAATGCATCTGCAAAAAAGTATCCACCAAAGTCAGCCTGCACAGGCTGAACTGCATCAAAACTTTTCACTATTGGTCAATTTGCTGCATGTTAAAGGACCAGATTACCTCATGATTCACTTGGTTGTCAGACAAAATTGATTTTATGAATGAAGAATTATGGGATGACCTGCTTTGTATTATAAATCACAAGGATGCATTAAACCCCCTTTTCCAGAGTGCTGCTAAAATGTATTTCAACAGCTGATGAGAACTACTGGTTTGCATAATCCTAACAGAATGTACCCCTAACTGAAAGAAACCATAATATGATTGCAAAGCTTCTTTTTGAGATTTGGAAGAAAACAATGAGCTTGAAAAGAAAATGTTTCACATCATGCCAAGACAACTAACAACTTATAACGACACTGATCCACAAACTGAGAGCTTTAAAATCTGCAACTGAAATAAAAGCTGAAATGCGGAAAAGGAACATTCAAACATAATACACTGAACTGCTGTTATCAAGGCCTAAGATCTGGTAATCTATCAACAATGTTTTGCACTCTTTAGTTATCTAATTTGTCCATTTCAACCAATCTACAGTACATTGATATGTGTTAAGTGTTTACCAAATGACGAAATTTCAGACTGGTCCAATTTGAAAGCAATTTCAGATGACAATTTAAATGTAGCTCATATGACGATTTCTGTCTTTGATTGGGTAGAAAACATTGTGGAATAGGAGAAAATGCTGGTTACCAGCATTTTCTCCTTTTCCCACAATGTTTTCAAAAGGCTTCTTTCTCAGGGCAGTTAAAACTTGGGATTGTGTGGTAAAAGGTTAATATTCGTTTTCTTTATTCTTGCAATGTATCTTGGAGGCTCTAAAAACCTAGATTGGAATATATTAACACATGTAATTCTAGGTAAATGAATTTAAAGTCTGTGGTCAAAACTCATAGCACTTCCATGGCTGTTTCAAGCAAAATTTCTTTCTAAACATAGGAGAGTGCAGACTCATTATTTGATTGCAAAACATGTACTGTATCATCCTGATCAACGCAGCAAAAAGTTAACCCTTTACCCAACACTTCGGAATTTTATCGACCCAAATGGAGAAGACTTTTGAAGTCATTTTGGAAAAATCCAGCATTTTCTCTATTTCCCACAACAGTTTGCTAGCCTTTCGAGGACAAAGCCAACCATTTCAGCCACATTTAACTCCCCATCAAATTTAAACAAGTCTAAAATTTTGCTGTCTGGTAAAGACTTAAACCTTAAATTTATGTTGATTATCTTTAAATCACTACAATGTTTTCAAATCCCTTGTTGCCAATTTAATTCTGGAGATAATTAACCCTTTACCACATAATCCTGACATTTATCGACCCAGAGAAAAAAAGCTTTTGAAAACATGTTGGGAAAAGGAGAAAATGCTAAAAACCAGCATTTTCTCCTTTTCCCAAAATTTTTTTACCCTATAAAAAGACAAATTTCATGTTTCAAGTAACATTTAATTTGTTCGCTGCATATGCTTTTAATTTGGACAAGTCTAAAAGTTTGTCATTTGGTACAGAGTTCAATGAAATTTAAGCCTTGATAACAAAATAATCTGTTCTATTTCTTTGAAGATTTTGCAAAAGGTTGCTAATCACTCAGATACTGCTACAGGTGATGCCATGGATACCCCCATTTCAGTGCAAAGGTAAAAAAATAGCAGCTCTTTCTACCTGAACAGAAGAAAAACATCCAACATGACACTACCTGTTTTGTGCCGTCTGACCTTGAATTACACTTTCTGCAAAAGCAACTGACCCGTTTACTGAAGGACCTTAGAAGAAGGCATTTGAAAACATTGTGGAAAACGGAGAAAATGCTGGTAGTCAGCATTTTCTCCTTTTCCCACAATGTTTCCGACTCTTTCAGAGACAAATCCCATTATTTGAGCCGCATTTGTCATCTGAAACTGCTTTCAAGTCAGAAATTTGTTGTCTGGTTGAGATTACAGTTAACTTTTGCACCCTATGAGTTCATGTGTATGACAATACTGTAAAGGTAATCTTGAAAACAAAGGTTTCTTGCCATAGAATGTGTTACATGATGTGTAATGTTAAAAAAACTGCTAACATTCCCTCATACTACTAAACTTTTTCTCAATGCACTGTTGCAACCTTTCACAATGTCATTTGAGCTTCAATAGCTAAAACATAGAAACAGTTTTTCAAAGAAATAGAACATGGCTGTAAAAGCAACAACAAAATCCAAGTTAGATAGGTATTAGACTCTAATGTTAGTGCAGCTACAGGTTTACGTTATTCTGCCTACATTTCTCTTGCAAAAGTTTACCTTCTGGTTCATCTTGAAGTAGCACTTCAGAGTCAGGGGGAATCATTTCATCTGTGGTAAACTGAGACGTTTCTTCAATGCTAGTTTCAGTTTTGTGAATCTTTGCTTCTAAGTGGGCTGATCTGACAATTTTCTGAGCCAAGTGTGAGGCAAGTTCCTCCATTTGAACTGGTGACCCTGACCTTGGTGACTGTGGAGGAGTGGGTGCTGGAGACGGGGCTGGGGTTACCCTTTTCTCCTTTACAAGCACAACATCCTCAAAGCGTTCTATGGATCCAGACCGTGATCTTGACTTTCTAGTTTCATGTGCTTGTAAGAGAGTAGTTTGAATCTTAGTGCCATCATCAAGGGTCTCTGTTTCTTCTTCAACAAGAGCATCAAGTTCATCCAGATCATCAATAAAGCTGGAACTTGTGGATGAAGAGTCTGACCTTGCAATAAAGCATGACTGAGTACCAGGGATAACCTCAGTCATCTCCTCCTCATTCTCCTCAACCACTCCTTGGTCTATGGATCTGGTTCTCTGTTTAATTTTCTGGACCATGCTACTCATAATTACTTGACGCTTGACCTTAGTACCATCATCTAGAACTTCTTCTTCCTCTTCAACTTGCATAATTTTTCTTGGTGCTTCTTCAAATGTTTCAACTACCTTTTCTTTTTCTGTACCTGGAACCTCAATATCGGCTTCTTCGACAACATCTTCCTCTCCTGCATCTGACCGCAGAGATTTTCTAACATGGCGTAGGGAGTGTCTCGTTACTTTATGGATCTTATGGACTGTACCGTCATCGAGAATTTCTGTCTCGTCTTGAATGTCTGTTTCAACTCGAACTGGTCCAGCCTCCTCTAAGTACTCTACATCTTCAGTCTGATCAAAACTGACATGACCACGGGGTAGATGTTTTATTCTTCTCTTCTTAATGATTGAGCCATCTGGCTTTTGATCTTCATATACAGATTCTCCTTCTTGCAAATTGGGATCAAACACTGAAAAATGAAATTTGTTATTCCGAGGGTAATATATACATAAGATCCAACCATCTAAAATGCATGAAATGGCAAGCAAGAGGCAAGCTGTACCTAAAATAAATTGCTACACAATGCATTACTAAAAGTTACAGACTCAACAGTAATATAAAACCTTAACCATGATTCTATGCACCACATGACATGATGAATGAACTAGCACCACAGATAACAAAATGGCCTTATTCTATTTATTAATTAAAAGATATCAAAGGGAGTTATTGAGTTTTTTTAATCAAAATTTCTGGTGTGTTTGACCTCTAAAGTGAGCCTGTAAGCTGTGTAATCTATAGTAAAAATTGCTAAACAAGATTTAATACTTGAAAATAGTTAAATGCATTTTTATGAGCTGGCTTTTATAGGAAAAATATCAAAGGTCCATAGGATCCTCAAAAATATGGAAATATGTGAGAATCTGGCAAATGACCTTTTTCTATCACGTGGACTAAAAAGAGGAAGAAGCATAGAACCAAGCCTACATATTGTAATTCAAAGATTATAAATTGCTGCAATTAATCAATATCTCCCTTTAACCCTTTACCACACAATTTCAACTCTTTATGATCCCGAGGAAATGCTGGTAACCAGCATTTTCTTTTTTTCCCAAAATATTTTCTACTCTATCAAAGACAAGTTCCATCATCTGTGCTACCTTTGTCGTCTGCAAATGCTTTCAATGCTTTCAGTTTGGACCAGTCTAAAATTTTGCCCTTTGGTAAAGGATTAAACTCTTTACCAGAACACAAAATTTAGACTTGTCAGTATTGAAAGCATTTGCATACAACAGTATAGGTTTGGCTCAAGCAGTGGGATTTGTCTTTGACAGATTAAACAAGAGGGCCATGATGGCCCTGGATCGCTCACCTGAGTAGAGTGCCTTAAAGGTATTTCTTTAATTTGATCAAGTGACCTCGTTTATGACCCCAGGTGACCCAATTTGAAACTCATATTTCACAAACATTCTGACCAATTTTCCAGTCAGTTGAGCAAAAAATGTAGCCCCTAGAGTGCCCTAAAAGTAATTATTTAATTTGACCTAGTGACCTACATTATGACCCCAGGTGACCCAAATTTGAACTGGTCTTGGACTTTATCAAAAGAAACATTTTAACCAATTTTCAAATCAACTGAATAATAAATGTGGCCTCTAGAGTGCCCACTAGGTATTTCTTTAATTTGACCAAGTGACCTAGTTTATGACCCCAGTTGACCCAAATTTAGACTCATGTGAGATTTTATAAAGACGAACATTCTGACCAATTTTCAAGGCAATTGAGTAAATAATGTGGCCTCTAGAGTGCCCATAAGGTATTTCTTTAATTTGACCTAGTGACCTAGTTTATGGTTCCAGGTGAGCCAATCCAAACTCATCTGATATTTCATCAAGACAAAAATTCTGGACAAATTTCAGGTCATTTGAGCAATAAATGTGGCCTCCAGAGTGCAAACAAGGTATTTCTTTAACTCAGTGACCTAGTTTATGACCCCAGTTGACTCAAATTCAGACTTACGTGAGATTTTATAAAGACAAACTTTCTGACCAATTTTCAAGGCAATTGAGCCAAATAATGTGGCCTCGAGAGTGCTAACAAGGTATTTCTTTAATTTGACCTAGTGACCTAGTTTATGACCAAAGATGACCCAATTTTAAACTCAATGAACTCATTGTGCTTAGATGGGCAAACAAACTTAGAAGAGAATCACTACATACCAAATATCAAAGCTCTACGCCTTCAAGTTTCAAAGAAGAATTTTAAAGTTTTCCTTCTTTGTTCCTATGTTCGAACTTGTGGCCCCCCAGGCTGGGCCAGTTTTGACTCAAGCAGCATCCTTGGAACAAACTTGGTAGATGTCCACTAGGAGCTGCTACATACCAAATATCAAAGCTCTACACCTTCCCGTTTAAGAGAAAAAGAAATTTAAAGTTTTCCTTCTTTGTTCCTATGTTCGAAATTGTGACCCCTAGGGCAGGGCCAGTTTTGACCCCAGAGGCATCATATGAACAAACTTGGTAGAGGTCCACTATGAGATGCAACATACCAAATATCAAAGCTCTACGCCTTTCGGTTTCAGAAAAGAAGAATTTTAAAGTTTTCCTTCTGGCTGGGCCAGTTTTGACTCAAGCAGCATCCTTGGAACAAACTTGGTAGATGTCCACTAGGAGCTGCTACATACCAAATATCAAAGCTCTACACCTTCCCGTTTAAGAGAAAAAGAAATTTAAAGTTTTCCTTCTTTGTTCCTATGTTTGAACTTGTGATCCCCCGGGGCAGGGCCAGTTTTGACCCCAAGGGCATCATATGAACAAATTTGGTAGAGATCCACTAGAAGATGCTACATACCAAATATCAAAGCTCTACGCCTTCCTGTTTCAGAGAGGCAGATTTTTAAAGATTTCCTTTTTTGTTCCAATGTTCGAACTTGTGACCCCTAGGGCAGGGCCAGTTTTGATCCCAGGGACATCATATGAACAAACTTGGTAGAGGTCCACTAGAAGATGCTACATACCAAATATCAAAGCTCTACGCCTTCCAGTTTCAGAGAAGATTTTTAAAATTTTCCTTCTTTCTTCCTATGTTCGAACTTGTGACCCCCCGGGCGGGGCCAGTTTTGACCCCAGGGACATCATATGAACAAACTTGGTAGAGGTCCACTGGAGATGCAACATACCAAATATCAAGGCTCTACGACGTCAAGTTTCAGAGAAGAAGATTTTTAAAGTTTTCCTTCTTTGTTCCCATGTTCGAACTTGTGACCCCTGGGGCAGGGCCAATTTTGACCCCAGGGACATCATATGAACAAACTTGGTAGAGGTCCACTAGGAGATGCTACATACCAAATATCAAAGCTCTACGCCTTCAAGTTTCAGAGAAGAAGATTTTTAAAGTTTTCCTTCTTTGTTCCTTTGTTCAAACTTGTGATCCCCGGGGCGGGGATCACAGGGACATCATATGAACAAACTTGGTAGAGGTCCACTAGGAGATGCTACATACCAAATATCAAAGCTTTACACCTTCAACTTTCAGAGAAGAAGATTTTTAAAGTTTTCCTTCTTTGTTCCTATGTTCAAACTTGTGATCCCCGGGGCGGGGCCAGTTTTGATCCCAGGGACATCATATGAACAAACTTGGTAGAGGTCCACTAGGAGATGCTACATACTAAATATCAAAGCTCTGCGCCTTCTAGTTTCAGAGAAGAAGATTTTCAAAGAATTTGCATTCTTTTCCTTTTTGTTGCCATGGCAACCAGAGTTATGGGTGGAATTCAATTCTTTGAACAACTTTGGTAGAGCTTCACCCAAGGAACATCCCTGCCAAGTTTCATCAAGATTGGCCCAGTGGTTTAGGAGAAGAAGATGTTTAAAGAAATTGTTGACGGACGACGGATGACGGACATAGGGCGATCACAATAGCTCACCTTGAGCACTTTGTGCTCATGGTGAGCTAAAAACACTGTATGAAAGGAGAGGATGCCACTTATCCGTATTTTCTCCCTTTCCCACAATATTTTCAAAAGGTCTTTTTTTTGCCAGGGTCATTAAAATGGGATTGTTCAGTAAGGCATCAAAATACCCCTATGGCAGTATGTACTCTTGGTTATTTCAATACAACTGATAAAATACCCATTTAAATATCTGTTATCCATGGTTTACCACATAAGCAACATTTGCACCAAGCACTTACATTTGTTGGGAAGGATGTTTTACTTTTGTGTGATAATACAACAATTTGCCAAATAGAAGCAAGCTTGTTTCATTATAATCAAATAAAATACATGTAACATTTTGTGAGGAGGAAGCCTTCATTCTTGCAATACTTTTCCTTCCACATCAAAATGCAAGTTTTATGAAACTGTGTGATTGGGAAGTATCCTGTAATGTTAGTCTCATAAGGTGGACTGCATTAAAAGTCATCACTTTTGTATGCTTAGGCTAGAATCAGCCATATGGTGCCAGATAAACATAAGACATTTTCAGCCAGTAAATCATACTAAAATACTATATGGTCATGCCTAATTTTGATAGATTATCTGGAAGAATACTGGACAGTATAAGATCCATATCTACTCAATCTTCACAGTAATTGATTCTTCCCCATACCCTGGTGCAGTGTTTCTTAAGGATAATTCAACAACATTTAGCATTATACAAAGACTAATGAAAGCTTTGAACACAGTTGTGTCATGACCATCCACTATTCCCTTTAAAAAGATCCAAAAAGATGAGGCAAATAATCACTAATTAAGACTAAGACAAAAAAATATTGCCATAGAATAGAGAACATGTCTTGCTAATAGAAAATGCTACCTATTTTTTGATAACAAGTGAGCTGTGAAGGGATACAAATGTGTCTACAAAAGGATAAGGATCAAGAGCAAGTACAGCTAAACCCTTTCCCAAACAAGCCCTGGTTTTCACATGTCTGCAGTATAAGTCTTTTGAAAACACTGTGGGAAAAGGAGAAATTGCTTGTAACGAGCAATTTCTCCTTTTCCCACAGCGTTTTCTACCCTTTTTGAGACCCTTCTGCCATTTTTATCAAATTTAAAATTGTTGTCTGCAAACTCTTTCAATTTGGACCAGTCCAAAATTTGTCGTTTGGGAAAGGGTTAACTGTTTACCACAAGACAAATTTAAGACTCATCCAAACAGATAGCAGTTGCAGACGACAAATAAAAAAATGTTGTTCAAATGACTTGACTTTTCTATGAAAGGTTAGAAAAAATCATGGGAAAAGAAGAAAATGCTGGTTACCAGCATTTGCTTCTTTTCCCACAATGTTTTCAAAAGGCCTGTCCCCCAGGGTTGTTAAAACTCGTGATTGTGCGGTAAAGGGTTAAGCATTACAACAAACTTTATGAAAATGACTAATGGGCTGGCTGTACCCCTGAATACATATTTGTGGCAGACTTTTGAAATTATTGTGACCAAAGATGAAATTGCACATGATGTTCTTCAAGTCTTGAAATTTTGTATTTTGATAATTTCTGCAAACATTAAGTGTCTATCATTCAGCATTTCAGTGGTTGAAAACAACTGAACATGGATACCACTACTTGCAAAACAGAATGAAAAGACTTCACTTCATAGCTTCTTTCGTCCAGGTATTTTTCTTGAAAACCTTTGGCTGTGATTCCAACTTCATGTGTTATTACTCTCTGCCAAACAACAAAATTTCAGACCAGTCCAAATTGAAAGCATTTGCTGAAGACAAATTGGCTCAAATGATGGACTTTGTCTTTGAAAGAGTAGAAACTATTGTGGAAAATATGTAAGCTGCTAGCCAACAAATTCTTTTTCATCAGGGTCATTAAAACTTGGGATTGCTCCATACATGGCTAACCATTTAGAGAGCCCAATAAATGAAATGGATGATGTTTGATGAAAACAAATGAAATATTGCAATGTCAAGGCTACCCTTGATAAAACATATAAAAAATTCGATGACAGAGTAATCTTGGCCTACTGTGAAGAATGAACTTGTTTTTCAGCGTTCTCAAAAGCAAATATACCATCAGATGTGCTTTGAATTCTAAAATCTTGGTCTAAGATATCTCAAAGACCACAGCTCAAAAGGCTTAAAAATGAAATTTCTTCTTTACCATAGTTAAATTTTGAATACATTCAAATTAAAGTAAGAAAAGGTATGTTAAAATTTTATTAAAATGGGTCATTTATAAGTGTGTGTAAGCTATGTTGGTAACATTTTGTGGGTTAAGAATTTCTGATAAAAACTTACAATCTCCATGTTTTCAAGACAAATTTATTGCCAATTTTTCTTAAAAATCACTATTGTGACAGACTTGTGTCCTGTGTGTATGAATGAATCAATCTAGAATCAATTGAAAATGCTGAATGTTGAGAAACTCCTTATTTGCACAGCCTTAACTCTTATGACATGACAAAGTACATGACTCATCTAAATTGAATGCTTCTGGAGAAAACAAATCAGTGGTTGCTAAAATAATGGATTTTGTCTCTAAAAGAGTAGAAAATATTGTGGGAAAAGGAGAAAATGCTGGTTACCAGCATTTTCTCCTTTTCTCACAATGTTTTCTGATCCCTTCTCCCTCAGAGTCATTAAAACTGAGGACTGTAAATTGTTTGTGACTAGATGAAATTGTACGTCAGCAAAATGTGTGATGCATAAGCTATCATACATCTCTCAATTGTATTATGATGTTAGGTAAGTTAAACCTGATGTGATAATAAATAAAACTGCATCATCAGTAATTACACCATATTCTGCTTGGCGCAAACCTATCCTGTTAGAAGCAATAAAGATCTAAGTTTAGACTGCACATAATGTGCAATCTTATAAAAAATCTTCACTGTCCTATATCATGCATGATATTCTTGTACAATGCACCTTTGAAAATTCAAGACTTGGGTCTTTTTTCCTGCTTGAGAACCATCATGTCTCTGATTAAGGTACTCTATTGGTTTATATGAGGTAAGTAGGAAGAGTTTTCATTATGTCAATTACATATTGCTCCATACATAGAAATGATCTGCATTATCAAAAAAGAAAAAAAGACAAAACCCTCTCCAGGTTTACTTTGACATGTCTTTGTCATTTCCACATAATGTCAGTTTTCTCTTCAATTATGATTGAAACAACTGAGTTTCTTAATCAGTAGCTGTAGGTATCCCTTACACAATGTTAAATCACAGCTGTTTCTTTCATCCTTGGGTACCTGAAGTCTTAGAAGTACCAGAGCTTGTCACTCTGGATCTGTATTCACTAGCCATTGTTAAGAACATTCTAAGTCTTACTCTCCAGAATTTTCTGAATTTGAGAGTAACATAACTTCTGACTGGCTAAACCATTTGGTTTAGCCAATCAGAAGTTGTGTGTTACTTTCAAATTCAGAAAATCTTGCAGAGTAGGACTAAGACAATTCTTAAGAGTAGTTGGTAAATATGGACCTTGGCTCTTTATCAGCCATTCTTAGGAATTTCCTTAGTCTTACGCAGAAGAATTGTCTATATTTGAAAGTAACACAACTTCTGAATGGCTAAACAATTTTGTTTAGCTAAACATATGTTGTGTTTCTTTCAAATGTAGAAAATTCCTGAGAATTACACAAAGAATATTCTTAGAATGGTTGGGGAATAGAGACCCTGGTTGTTTCAGAACACTCCTCCATTCAAGCCTTTATGTTGCTCCCAGTTACACAATGGTTGATTCTCTACATTTCTCTTTCTCTAAGCACATTCATACTAACTGAATCTTGCCTTTATGAAACATATCTATTTAACATTATCTGCTGAATGAAAATCATCTGGTTCAAAGGTAACTAGATGCCCCTTCTAGGTCTCAGA
The DNA here is from genome assembly GCA_945859785.2 of Tridacna gigas. Classification (NCBI taxonomy): domain Eukaryota; kingdom Metazoa; phylum Mollusca; class Bivalvia; order Cardiida; family Cardiidae; genus Tridacna; species Tridacna gigas. Next base: position 30,734,491 of record OX244030.2, read on the forward strand.
TTTTCCTGCCACTGTATTAATGCCAGTACTGTGTACTTGAATTTCAGCTTTGCTAACATACACTAATGGGCAATATGGTTGTACATGTTTGGTCTATGACATTGTTATTTGACCCCAACAGTGTAATTTGGCCAATCTTGCTTAGTATCACTTTATGATCCTACAAACAGATCACTAATTTTTACAGTTTCCACAAAACTGATTTTCAAAGTTTCCATATATAATATTGGTATAATCTTGGGGCAGGGTTATTTTTTTACCAAAAAAGCATAGGTTTCATAATGGATCAGTTAATGATGATACATACAAAATTTTAACAGCCACTGCCTTGTACTTTCAAAGAGATGATTGTTCTTCAAGTTGTGTACTTAACTCTTTACCACACAATCCCGACTTTTTACGACCCTGTGAAAGAAATCCTTTGAAAACCTTGTGGGAAAAGGAGAAAATGCTGGTAACCAGCATTTTCTCCTTTTCCCACAATGTTTTCTACCCTACCCAAAACAATTTTCAATTTTTCAATTACATTTATTTTGTCATCTGCAAGTACTTTCAATTTGGACCAGTCTAAAATTTTGTCCTTTGGTAAAGGGTTAATATCAAATGAGTGTCCTATGGGACAAGGTCATCTTTGACCCAGTTAACCTTTTCCCAAACGACAAATTTTAGACCCTTCCAAAATGAAAGAGTTTGCAGATGACAATTTTAAATTTGATGAAAATGGCAGAAAGTTCTCCAAAAGGGTAGAAAACTCGTTATGAGCAATTTCTCCATTTTCCATAGTGTTTTCAAAAGACTTGTACAGCAGACACGTGAAAACTTGGGCTTGTTTGGGAAAGGGTTAAGAAGAAATAAATTTGAATAACTTTTCCAAAGGAAGACCATTGATGCTACATACAGATATCAAACTCTAATGCAAAAAGTTTTTGATATTTTTTATCACTTTTCTTAGTTTTTACAAAATGTACACCAAGCCAGGGCTACTCTTGATCTGAAGTTTGTAATTTTGTCAAATGAATGCTAGATGATGTATGAAAGCTGCACATAGGCCTAATGATTCCAGAGGAGACCATCCATGTCTTCCTTCATGAATTTGTAGAACACAAGCTCCAAATATTTGATCTATCCAAAAGAAGCTGGTAACCAGCATTTTCTCCTTTTCCAACAATGTTTTCCTCCTTCCCAAAACAAATTTCAATTTTTCAGTCACATTTGTCATCTGCAAATGCTTTCAGTTGGACAAATCTATAATTTTGTTGTTTGGTAAAGAGTTAATATAGTATGGTCATAGATCTATTCTTCCAATGGTCCAATGGCTCACTGGTAGAATACTTGCAGAGTTAGTGAGAGGTCAAGGGTTCAAGTCCAGCTCAGGCCACCACTTTTACTCTTCCAGTTAGAGTACCAATCACAAAAGCTCATCATGCTTAGGTGATCTAAGTCATGGCGTCACATGGATGTACATTTCATGTGACCATTTCTTACATTTGACACAATGGATGGCTTTTCTTCAGTTGTTGTATTGTCCTACATCAATTTGTTTCTACAATTTACCATAAATGTTGTAACTCAGAAATATTCCATAATAAACACACCGTAACAATAACCATTACCTTTTTTCAAATATTGGCAAATCCAAACTACATCTTGCTTAACTCTTTACCACACAATCCCGACTTTTAACGACCTGAGAACAAAGCCTTTTGAAAACATTGTGGGAAAAGGAGAAAATGCTGGTAACCAGCATTTTCTCCTTTTTCCACGATATTTTCTACCCTAATAAAAACAAATTCCACCATTTAAGCAACATTTAATTTGTCATCTGCAAATGCTTTCAATTTGGTCAAGTCCAAAATTTTGTCATTCGGTAAAGAGTTAAATGATCTGTACACACGCTCCTACTTTAGTGAGTTTTGTAAAAGTAGTGTTAGTAGTTTTAAATTTCAATCAAAGTAGTGTAAGTAGCTTCCAATTTCAATTTCCTGTGTCAATACCCTCCAACACAGACAAGAAGTGCGACACGGTTAAGTGAGAAGAAAACAAGCTTAGGTTACAACAATCCAGAAGTGACAAAGCAATAAGATATAAACCATGGATGATAAAATAACCTAGAATGTCCACTGTTTCTATCTGGATATTTTGACTCTTCCAAAACCCTGACAAAATACTATATATTCTGAAGATAGAGTATAAAATAAACTGTTGACACAAACCATAACAAAGTTTCATCAAAACAGCACCTCTTCTTACCCTACTGTCTTCAACTTTACAAAACAGCAGTTGCAGTGACAAAAATCAAAAACTAAAGTTGGATAGTCTGATGAACAAGTTTGCTGGCTAAAGTTGAACCTGATAAAAAATACCATTACAACAATATCTTCAGATGACAATTCCCAGAAAACTAATATTCATGTAAAACCTAAGTTCAGGTTTGTAAGAAGTTAAATATTTCAAGTAAGAAACAAAACTGTGAAGAAAAAGCACCCCAAACCATGAAACCAGTAGAGATTGTACAAAGCACTTCAAACCATCACCCTTCATATAAAGATATCAATTGAAGCATTCCTTTAGTAGTGAACCAAATCTTTACAAAGGCAGAAGGAAAATGAGATTCAAGACATGGAAAGTATAAAAGATTAGCACATGTGAATTATACTAAGAGATACCTTTACCCTCCTGAACATCAAACATCTTGGTTTCCATATCCAAGTCAGATGAGGATAAGGAAGAAGATGAACAGCTTCTTTTTTCTGCCTGTGTTTCTTTAAAATACTTCTCTTCCACCATCTCCATGTTGTCTGCACTGACAGTAGTTTCTTGTACAATAAATTCCCTGGAAGGAGGCTCAGTTTGATAGTCATTTGTTTCAGGGTCAAGCTCCAATTTCTTCTGAATATGATGAAAAGTATCAGATTCTGATGAGGATGATGATGATCTTGATCTCTTGTTTGTTCCTGAAGTTTGATCACCAACACCTCCAATCATAGGTAAATTGTCCTTTTGTTGTGCTAATCTTTCTATTGTTGTAGTTAACTGGCGTTCTGTTTTGTCCGTTTCATATCTTTGCTTTACCTTAACTCTCCTTACAACAGTGTATGTTGTTTCACAGTAAACTTCATCTGGCGGCAGACCTTGACCTGGAGGAGTTTCAACAGGAATAGCTGCATGAAACTGTTCTGCGACATATTCAGGTATAGCATACTCAGGCCGAGGTGCTCCAATGTCTGATATAGGTGAACTTTCCATATGTGATGGTAATGCTAGTTTGTTTGCATACTGTCCATCATCTTTACAGGAATTTGTTTCAGAGTTTTGTGGTGGCTCTAGGTCATCAGTGTCCTGTGGAATGTCTTTCATATTGTCTTTGATTTCTGTATCAATTTCAATGGTATCATCAACAGGCATTGAAGAACCTTGTATTTCATGATGTTTGTGAGACACTTTATCTTTACTTGGTATAAATGATTCTACTCTATCAACTTCAGATTCAGCTATGTAATTCATGGTCGTATCAGAAGTTGTGAAAATGCCTAAATTTTCTTTATCTGTTCCGGTATATGGCTCATTCTCATTCTTTGGGGTATAATTTTCAAAATCTCCTGTACTTTCAATCATGTCTTTACTGATAAAATTTGAGGCAGTGCCAAAATTATTATCAACAAGTGTTGCCAGTGGTGTACTTGAAATTACTGGAATGGGCTCAACATCTACATTTGCATTCAGAATAGGTGCATCTAAATCTGTTTCAATTACATTCTTTGAGATATCATCTGTTACTCCAGGTTCTTCATCCAGATCAGTTACAAACACATAAGCAGATGTTTCCAAATGTTCAAATACTTCTGATTTATCTTTTGTGTCATCTGGAATGACTTTATCTAAATCAATAACAGGCTTTGTGATATCTGTAGATTCAGGTTCTGCATCAAACTCAGTTACAATTGCAAAACCTGGTGCATTTGAATGCTCAATTAGGTCTGGTTTATTTTTTGCGTCTTCCTTTGAGATAGCTATAAATGATTCTGCAGGAACATCAGATAAACCTGTTGGGTCCTTTTTACTTGCTTTGACATCTAAACTTTTCAAAATATCTTCTGCATCATCATCATCTGATGAGCTTGAATCAGAAATTTCTTTTGTATTACTGTCAAGAATGTTTTTTGTGTTTTCATCATTAGTTGAACCAAAAATGTCATCTGATTTTGTCTTAGTTAGTACTTTTGCTTTGTCAGTAATAATGAAGGACTCAATACTGTCAGTTTCAGACTTCGGGTAAATCTTTAAATCAACATCTAAAGCATTTTCACTGTCTAGATCTTTAAAGTTATTTGCACTCTCAGATTGCACGGGTGAAGAATAGAATTCAGAAACTGTAGATTCAAGTATTACATTGTCTTGGAAAACAATTTCAGTGTCTAAGTCTGTTTCAATTGGTTTCACAAAACTATCGTTTTCTCCAGATTTAAAAGAGGAAACAAATTCAGCCTTAGGCTCATTATAGGTATTGTTACTTACTTGCATTCCTTTAAAGGCAGTTTTATTCCTATCATTGATTTGTGGTTTTCTCGCATCATTTTCTTGTGTGGTATAGATATCTGGTGAAAATTCTTTAATCAATTGGTCATTAATTTGTTCCAAATTATTCTCATCATTGGAATGTTTTCCTCTATTTTCTGTTTTTAGTTGTGCTTCAATACTTGATTCTTTCGGGGCATTTTCAGATGACTCACTTGAAGAATTTTCTGAATCAGGGGAGTTAATATTGGTTTCTTCTTGCTTATATTTTGCTTTTTTGTAGTCCATTAGAGAAACCTTATTTTCATCAATGACTGATGATTTCCTCTCATCACTTGCTGGGGTGGTATAAGTATTTGGTGAAAATTCCTTCTCATCAATCAATTGGTCATCAACTTGTTCCAAACTATTCTCATCATGAGAATGTTTTACTGTAGTTTCACTTTTTGTTTGTGAATCAGTGTCCGATTCTTTTAGTTCATTTTCAGATGACTCGTTTGAAGTTTTTTCTGAGTCAGAAGAAGTAATATTGGTTTCTTCTTGATGCTTATATGTTGCTTTTATGTGGTCCGTTTCCGTAACAGCAACGTCATTCTCATCATTGAAGTCGAATTTTCTCTCATTATTTGCTTGTTTGGTATAGATATCTTCTGCAGACATGTCTTTGTGAGTAACTTGTAAACTTGATGAATCTACTTCATTTCCTCCTGGTTGCACAAATTCCTTTTCCCTTAGTTCTAATTCTGTTTCTTTTAACTTATTATCATCTTGCCTGTTAGTCCAATCATTTTCTGGTTTGACAAAAATGTCTCGATCTGGTTTGTCTTCATCATCACAGGTTTCGTAAGAAGAACCTTCTGAATTAGATGAATCTATCAGTGTTTCTGATGCATATTTGTATTCCTTCATGTTTGGCTCTGCCTTAGTTCTTCGTTTCAACCTTTTCTTTCTGCCTTTTTGTCTTGGTTTGTCTTCAATTACCGACTTGATACATGTGTCTGCCATTTTTTGTTGTTCATCAGATGTTTCACTCGATGAGCTTTGTGAATCGGATGAAACTGTATGTGCTTCCAATGTATAATCATTTTGACCCCTATTTAGTTGAAACTCGCATGTTACAAGTTTCTCTTCCATGGTATGTTCACTTACGTCAGTATCAGGTTCAATATTGACTTTTTTTTCAGGTGGTTCAAATTCAGATGTTTCTTGACTAGCTTGCTCTAAATCTTCAGGATTTGGGGTCTTTTCTGACCGAGTAGTTAATGAGTTTGGGAACTCTTTTCCTTCTTCCACAGATTCTTTGCACCTAATGTGTTTTGAAACTGTACCTAATTCTGTCCCAATCCTATTATCAATAGAATCAACTTCACCTTCAACTTCTGGAAAGGTGATACTTGTAAGTACTTTCTGCTCTGATTGTTTAGTACTTGCATCTTTAGAAACATATTCGTCACTACTTGAGGAGCTATATTGGTCCAGTTCTACTATAGATTTAGTCTCTGTGTTTTTTTCAACATCTGCATCATTTTCATGGTCTGTAATTTGGACAGTTAAGCCATACTGATCAGCACCTATGCTAACAAATTCTGATTCATTCCGTTTTGTAATATTTTTCTTCTCTTCTTTATGATTATCTTGACCTTTAGCCTCAGCTGCAATGTTTCTTCCAAATTCATTATCAGTAAAATCAGATGACTCCATTGCATTTTGCTGATCAGTGTTTTCATTTGGCTCACCTTGTTGAGAGAGTGGGGCTCCTGGAATATAACTTAAACGTAAATCTTCTTTTTCATGTTCACTTTGAACAGGTGTTGCTTGAGCACTGTAATTCACAGAAGTTGTTTCATTTACTCTAAGATCTGTTGTTCTTTGATTTAATCTATTGCTATCATCTGGTTCTATATTATAGTTATCAAGATAGTCTGTTGACGCTTTTGGTTGCTCACTTGCTTCTCTGTTTTCAGTAGATATTCTGCCACTCTCTGAATCAATATTTTCATCCCATGGTCTATAACTTTCACTTTCATCCACATCTGTAAATATTTCTCTTTCAATAAATCTAACATCTGGATCAACAAAGTATTTATCATCTTCATGAAGAAAGTCTGGTGTTTTTGGATCAGTTACATTATATGTGTCTGTTTCCTGAAGAGGAGTTTTATATACAAGTTTTACAGTATCCTGCTCATCAACATCTTCGTCCAAATCAGTAGTCAAAACATCTTTGTAATATATATCAGATTCAGCTGTCTTGTCTTCTTTCTCTTCAACCGTGGGAGCAACAACATAGTAGCCCTCATATTCATTGTCACTTGTATCAGAGGTAGATGTGTCACTTGATTCATTTTCACTACTGCTGTCTGTGTCGACCCTTTCATTGTCTATAACAGAAGCTGCAAAAGTCACTCTCTTTCGCTTCTTAGGCTTTGACTTCACAAATTCGGGAATTTCTTTTTTCTCCTCAACCTCATCTTTCCCTATTGCAATATATTCCTCTGTTTCAACGTATTCATCTGACGTAAACTTCTTATCTTCAAAGTCTAGTTCTCCAGTCTGGGTATTATCAGGAAATGACATTGTCTCTGTTATCCCTGGAACAGCATACATTCGTACATGGTCTTTTTTATTGTCTGTTATTTGAGGTACATGCAAATCTTGAATTGAGTCAAGACTTGTTTCAGCTTGTTCATCCTCATTCACAAACCTCAAGATTGCTTGCTGTTTTTGCTGTTCAAAGACTAAAGGTGCATGTATTGGCTCTGAGATCTCTGTAGTAACAGTCCCTTCCACCATTGGTATCTCACCAAGTCTGCAAGACTCATTCACATCAATGAGGGTATCCATATGGTCTGAAAAAAGTATTTGTCTGAATTCATGGAGCGTCTGCTATTCATTATAACTTTAGAATGTTTACATTTCCAAAGTATTAAAATGAGTAAAAAAGCCACTAATGATATAAGCAATATTTTTTATCTAGCATGTATAAGAAAAGAGGGCTGAGTTACAATAAGACTGGTTGGTTAACAGCTTTTCTTGCAATGTGAATAATATAAATAAGCATAGAAGGAAATAGTATCACTGTTTGCTTAGTTCTGACAAACTAGTTTCAAGTTGTGTTTTTGTTCCATTTAAACACCTTTTTAACCAAACTGAACATGAAAAAGTAGTTTAAAGGTTGTGTGCCAGAAGCCCAATCCACTCAACAAAATGGGCAAATAAAAAAAAACTGACTGACAAAATACAGCCATCCTTGAAGAGAAGACCAAAGATTACTGACGGGTATGCAACCAACTAGTTAATAAGAACCATGTCCTGAGGTACCTACACGTACACACAAAAACATAGAAAGTACTGTTTGATTACTCACCAGATGAATATCTAATTCTCACATCTTTCAGCCTTAAGACGATTGAATGGAATATTTACTAAAATCATCAACCTATCTGCAAGGCTTATTTGACTGGTCTCTGTTAGCTATATACAGCTGCCTGATGGGAACTTTTTCAAGTTTAAGATAAACTAAAACAAATCAAAAACCTCCAGAACAATTCACAATCTGAACACCTGCAATGTTAGTCTCAATCTGAAAAAAATTCCCTAATGCTTTACCACACAATCCCAAGTTCTACTGACCCTACAGAAAAAGGCTTTTGTAAAAAATGGGGGACAAGGAGAAAATGCTGACAGTCAGCATTTTCTCCTTGTTCCACAATGTTCTCTACCCCATCAAAGATAGAAATCATCATTTGAGTTACATTTACTTTGCTTTCAGTTTGGTCTGATTCAACATTTTGTTGTGTGGTAAAGATTTACTTGGCCTCTTGAATCACCTCTGGTTGGTTAGGGATAAGCTTAGAAATTGGCAGCCAGATTCCAACTTGCAAATCAACAGGAGGCCGCTCGTTCGATCCACGGCTCATCTGATTTCTTTCCGAGGATTGGTGATAGTCATAGTGACAGGATTAATTCCTCTCTCACAGCTGACCATTGTCTTGATGACGGTTTGGTGGGAAAGCAGCCAGTTGCATGGAAAGATTACTGTGCATAGTACTAGTAAAAGAAACTCCATGAAAGCATCTGGCCACTGCGATATAACTGAAATAATGTTGAAAACAGCACTAAACACTACACAATCAATCAATCAATCAATCCAACTTGCAAATCAAAACAACTATGAAAGAGTAACCTGATTTCCATTTTCTACTTATTGTGATACAGAATCAGATTGCAATGGTACTAAAGAACTTCCGGAAGTGGATCAATTCAGAGAGTACATTAATGTCAGAAATCAGTGTATCAACATGCCCTTGGTTCTTTGATGTAATACAAATACAGATTTTAGTTCTTCAAAGTTTTGTACAATGTCTTCAGCTGAACTATCAGCATTTTTTTTTCAGTTGTACACTGGTAAGATTTCACATCATGCTTCCTATGTAATTTTGAATTTGTACTTAAGTCATCTGTGGACCTGTCAATTTTCTAACCCCCAAACCGAAATAGTCAATAAAATTACTTTGAACAAGACATAATTGTGACTTACCCATAAATTGTTTTTGTCAGACTTGGACCAGTTTCAAGCAGACCTCTACAATAAGGGTTTGCTGCCAAGATGTTCTACCATTCATGTAAGTCTTTACCAAACAACAAATTGTCGGCCTTCAAAATTTAAGTAACTGCAGGCAACAAATGCAAATTGGTACAAATGAGCTGCAGTTTTCCCGATAGGTTAGAAAACATTGTTGGAAAAAGAAAAAAGCTGGTTGTCAGCATTTTTCTCCTTTTCCCACTATGTTTTCAAAAACCTTCCTAAGGGTCATTAAGTCAGAAACAATTATTGGAGACAGGAAGATGCTGCTTGCCAACACATTCTCATTTTCTTACAATGTTTTCAAAAACCTTCTTTCTCAGGTTTATTAAAAGTCAGCATTATTTTGGGCAAAGTGTTAAGCCTTTTACTGCCAAAAGACTTTTTTTTAAAGATTAAAATCAGATTCTTTCAAATACAAGGCAAAAAGCCCAAGGGACACTGTAACAGCATGCCTAATTGGAATAAATGCTTATGTCAGGCACTGTGTACTTGAACAAACTCAAGTGCAGCTGGGAATTTAATTTGTAACATAATATTTGAATGATGTTCTTCTATCATAAAGATAGTTTTCACGAACGAATTATTCATCAGCCAACGATTTCTACTTTTGGAAAAATAGAGTGCAAACTTGAGGTAAATAGGGTATAAATGTAATCATCTGAAAGATAATCATAAATATTTAAAGGACCTATAGCTGCCCAAAGTAAACAATGGAGTCACAAAATTTGTGTAAACTTCAATGATGCCATTTAAAAGTATGGAAATTATTGTAAAGATGACAATCTATTACTGTATGGTTGGTCCAAGTAATAGTTGCAGACAGAAAAATTTATTTTCAAAGCAGGTTAAAAGTGAACAAAAAATTGAGCAACCTGGCAACTTTTAACCTAGTTTTAGATTTCATCTTTCTGCTGGCAACTAACACATGGAACGACTGTCCAATATCAGATTGTCATCTTTACAATAGTTTACCAACTTTTAACCGATTCAAATTTAAATACATTTGAAGACCCGCATTGTTTACTTTTGGCGGGTTCAGACCTTCAAATGCTGACTAATAAAAAATCACTATCTTAATCCATCTCCGATTTGAGTAAGGTCCATTATTTTACTATTCCCATAGCTCAGTCCCCTAGATAATGCTCTTTACCATGAAGTCTTCAAAGAATCCATGACAAACTTTAACAGATCCCAGTCCTAGAGGGATTTTTAGTCAGTGAAAGAGACCCATCCATTAAGGAAATAACAAAAGGTATACATCAAAGATCAGACTACATGGCTTGTATGGCCAGATCTTAATTTTCACTGACTGCAGAAGCAAATATAATTGTGACTAGCATTCTAAAGGTTAACCCTTTACCACACAATCTGGAGTTTTAACGACACACCAAGAAAAAAGCTTTTGAAAACATTGTGGGATAAGAAGAAAATGCTGGTAATCCTTTATCAATATATCCTGGTTTATAGTAACCCTGGGGGGAAAAGACTTTTGAAATAGAAGAAAATGCTGGTATCCAAATGAACAACATTAATTCATTCATCATCTGAATATTTATTGTATTCAAACATTTTCACTATGGGCAAGTCTGATCTTTTGTCATCTGGTAAAGAGTTAAAAAGTAATCACATAGGAGGACTGACGGATAAGTTGTGAGCCTAGTATATAAGGGTTTGACTTTTGGCAGACATATTGTAATATTTTTCAACATAATCCCCTTCAGTATCTACATACTTCTGCATGCAATGTTTATGGGCCTTTATGCCACTTTTGAAGAAGTCTTTTTCTTGACATTCAAAAAGTCCTCCACTGCATGTATGACATCATCTGACTGCATGTGGATACAAGAAATGGCCACTTTCAATTTCTGAAAAAGGCAAGTCTGATGGTGCGAGATCAGGCAGATGCTCAATCGTTAATTGAAGCCATGGCAATCACATGCTTGTGAACTGGGCCATTGTCCTGGTAAAACAAAACACCTATATCCAGTTTTCTGCAGTGCTTGAGTTTAACATTTCCTCCTAACAGCCCAGAAAACTGAGGCCATAACCTTTTCAGCTGATGGGACAGACTTTGCCTTCTTTAGCAGGGGGAGAACCAGGGTGCTTCTGTTGTTTAGACTGTTGTTTGGCCTCTAGGATGAGATGATGGACCCGCCTTTTATCCAGTCACAAACCTCTGTAGAAAGTAAGCAGAATCTGCCTTAGAAAGGTTCAGATTAGCATGGGGCAAAGTTTGCCTGGTGTGCTTCTGATCAACTCTCAGAAGTCTTGGTACCAAACAAGAGAGAGCTTTCTCATTGCAAGATCTTCTGCGAGAATGGAATGTACTCTTTCCAGGGAAATTCAAACTGTACTGGTCCAGGGAAATTCAAACTGTACTGGCTATACATGTATATCTCTATGTAACTCAACTGTCAGCCATAACAATATCATGGGCTTTACTGACCATTTCTAAGGTTGTCACAGCAATTTCTTGCTTAGTTACATCTCTTGGTTCCTGAGTATTGACTAGAAAGGGTCATAATATAACTCCAAGATCAAGTGGACCCAAATCAGGTGACTAAGGTGGTCTTGAATGCTGAAATTAGCTGTTCAAGCCATTGAATCAAATCATGTGTGTAGGTCCATTTTTTTCACAGCAAACATCCCTTATGCTTTTATCTTTTCTACTAAGCTAATTGATTGATTGGTGTTCAACACTCCTTTAAACATTATTGCAGTCATATAAAGGCAACAGATCACATATTCATGTATTTCCTGGGTTTCACCAGTACTAGACTTGGGTTCTGAAGTCTCTTGCTTAAGGACACCCCCACAAAAAACCCAGTGGATCAAGTAAGGCTCGAACCAAGGGCCTCCAGGTCACAAGTCCTACACTTTACCACTGAGCCATGCAGGACCCCCTTTTCTCCTTAAAGTTGGATGAAGCATAGCTACAGAGTGTTTAAGAAGATGTTTCTGTATCATATTTCAGCATTTAAAAAGAATAGTCTGTCATAACAACCTATATTGTAGGCACCAAGCAGTTACTCTTCACCTGTGCAAAAAACTTTTAAAGTTTCAAATTCTTCATTCCCCATTGTCAATATTACTGCCTTGTTTCAAGGGCAAACAAGGTCACCAGAAGTCCCAATTCCATCCATTACTGTACAGATTTTACCCATCTAATTTACTTTACCCCTTTACCAGACGACAAAATTTTAGCCTTGTCCAAATTGAAAGCATTTGCAGACGATGATTTCAATGTGGCCAAAATGCTGCAATTTTCCTTTGATACGATAGCAAACATTGTGAGAAAAGGAAAAAATGCTTGTTACCAGCATTTTCTCCTTTTCTCACAATGTTTACAAAAAGCTGCTTTCCCAGGGTCGTTGCAAGGTGGCACTGAGCGGTACAGAGTTAAAGAGATGCATACTAACTTCTATTATCCAACCAACTGCTTTAGTTCTTAAAAGTTTTCAGAGGACAAATATAATACGTAACAGTTGTAGCACAGTCGCTTTGTAGTCTGGATTACCTGCCCCTACCACTACATTACTGGGTCAGGCAAAGCGCAATAATGGCAGCCTCCATAGTGTCCTCCAGTATAGCCCTTCATGCTTTCCTGTTTTTCCCCATTTCATGTAATCCACTTTGATCAGTGAATAAAATGAAATCAATTTTGTACAAAATATACATTACCGAATCTAAAACATGCCATTGGGGTATGGTTTATATATAAATTTGACTTATGAATCATTTTAAAAGTAGCCCTGTTTTTGGACGTTATACAGGTCCATTGACATTTCTGATACTTAAAGCATTTCTGATATGTAGTTTTTCTTGCTAAATAAAAAAAAAACTAACTGCCATTACTTTAATGAAAGCGATCTGTTTCGAATTTAGCCTATGATCCAATTTGATCAAGCGAAATAAAAATATTCCATTACCTCTGCATATTACCAACGGGGGCCGCCATTATTGCGTTTTGCCTGATGTACTCTTGTAGTGCGGTGGGGTACCAGATTAAAGAATAAGTGGCTTGATCCACTGAAATTGTGTAAAATCTAAGGCAGATTTAACTCTTTACTGAACAATAAAAAGTTAGACTCTTCCAAATTAAAACCATTTGCAGACGACAACTCAAAATTGGCACAAATGATGAGCTTGCCTTTAATAGAGTAGACAACATTGTGGGAAAAGGAGAAAATGCTGGTAACCAGCATTTTCTCCTTATCCCACAATGTTTTCAAAAGGCTTCTTCCTCAGGGTCATTAAGTCAGCATTATGTGATAGGGTTACACGGTTTCAAAATGCTTGTTGATCGGAGAGATTCAATATGTTCCTTTACTGCACTTTCTATGCAGGATCCAATTCAGTGTCTGATTAATCCCATTTGCTTACCTTAACGCACTACAAGCTCAAATAAGCTACAAGCTGATAAAGCAAGCATTCCAGTCAATTTGCAGCGTGCCAATGAACTCTCTTTACCAGACAACAAAATTTTGGACATGATCAAATTGAAGGCATTTGCAGACGCCAAAATAAATGTAACTCAAAATGACGATTTCTGTCTTTCGTAGCATAGGAAACATGTGGGAAAAGGAGAAAAAGTTGGTTTCCAGCATTTTCTCCTTTTCCCACAACGTTTTCAAAAGCCTTCTTTTCTTGAGCCATTAAAACACGAAATTGTGTGGTAAAGAGTTAAAATACAGTGGCAGTGTAATCTATGTCTCAATATGCTTAACCCGTCATAAGCTTAATTAAAGGAACATACTCAACTAGTTGAAATAGTAAAGATATTCTAATTTCAAGACTTTGTCATAATATCTTATAACTCTTAGGCTGCTAAGTGTGACTCACTGACCTTTTGCAGATGTTGCAGATCAACATCAGACTGCACAGAACATGCAGTCTGATCTTGGAACTACACTGTCTGATAAGGGGATATTTTTCCCCAAAAAATAACTTAGCAATAGCAATATTTGGGTCTATACTATCGACTTGAAAAGTTTCATTCAAGTTATTCGGCAGGATAAAGGATAAAATACCAAGCTGTAGATTTAAAATCAGAAAGTGCCAAATAAACCCAATGGACATTTTCAGTCTAGAATGACACCATAGTAATTACAATTTTGTGGTCACTTTTCATGTCTAGTGTCTCAGCCAAGCGGACAGTGTAGATTAAAGATCATGCTGCACGTTTTGTGCAGCCTGATCTTGATCTACACTGGCCGCAAAGGCAACTATAGTCGTGAAAGGCGCTTTAAGGGTTAAAATCAGAAAGGACATTCTATGCAGTCAAGACCTGATCAACATTGTCCACAAATGCAACTTCATTTGCCCTTGATGCGAAATGGTTAACTCTTTACCACACGACAAAATTCTAAACCAGTCCAAATTGAAAGGATTTGCAGACAACAAAATAAATGTGACTGAAAAATTGAAATTTGTCTTTGGAAGAGTAGAAAAAATTGTGGGAAAAGGAGAAAATGCTGGTTACCAGCATTTTCTCCTTTTCCCAGTGTTTTCAAAAGGCTTCTTTCTCAGGGTCGTTATAAGTCGGGATTGTGTGGTATAGGGTAAAAAATAAACAAGAGGGCCATGATGGCCCTGGGTCGCTCTCCTGAGTCAATATGCGAAATTCACTCAACGTGCATAATCCAATTTCTGACCAATTGTCAGGTCAATTGAGCTTAAAATGTGGCCTCTAGAGCGTCCACAAGGAATTTCCGTCAGTTGAACTAGTGACCTAATTTATCATCCCATGTGACCCAATTTAGAACTCATCAAAAAATTTATCATGACAAACATTCTGAACAGTTTTCAAGTTAATTGAGCAATAAATGTGGCCTCTAGAGTGCCCACAAAGTGTTTCTTAAATTTGACCCAGTAACCTAATTTATGACCCCAGCTGACCCAATTTCAAACTCACCCAATATTTCATCAAGACAAACATTCTGACCAACTTTCAATTGTGCATGAAATGTGACTTCTAGAGTGCCCTAAAGGTATTTTTTTAATTAGACCTAGTGACCTAGATTGAGTCCAGGTGACCCAATTTTTGAACTCATCCTAGATTTCATCATGACAAACATTTTAAGCAATTTTCAAATCAAATGAACAATAAATGTGGCCTCTAGAGTGCCCACAAGGTATTTCTTTAATTTGACCTAGTGACCTAGTTTATGACTCCACATGACCCAATTTAAAACAGTTTTAACTGATCTGAAAATTTATCAAAACAAACATTCTGAACAATTTTCAAGTCATTCGAGCACAAAATGTGGCCTCTAGAGTGCCCAAAAGGTATTTCTTTAATTTGACCTAGTGACCTCATGCTCATATGAGATTTCATCAAGACAAACATTCTGACCAATTTTCAAGTCAATTGAGCAAAAAATGTGGTCTCTAGATAGCCTTACAGGTATTTCTTTAATATGACCTAGTGACCTAGATTATGACCCCAGTTGACCCAATTTAGAACTTATCTGAAAGTTTACCAAGACAAACATTCTGAATAATTCTAAAGTCATTTGAGCAATAAATGTGGCCTCTAGAGTGCCAACAAGGTATTTCTTTAATTTGACCAAAAGACCTAGTTTATGACCCCAGGTGACCTAATTTCAAACTTATGTGACATTTTATCAAGACAAACATTCTGACCAATTTCCAAGTCAATTGAGCAAGAAATGTGACCTCTAGAGTGCCCTAAAGGTACTTCTTTAATTTGACCTAGTGACTTAGATTATGACCCCAGGTGACCCAATTTTGAACTCATCCTAGATTTCATCAAGAGAAACATTTGAACCGATTTTCAAATCAGTTGAACGATAAATGTGGCCTCTAAAGTGCCCACAAGGTATTTCTTTAATTTGACCTAGTGACCTAATTTAAGACCCCACATGACCCAAATTCAGACTCATGTAGGGTTTATCAAGACAAACATTTGGACCAATTTTTAAATCAGTTGAGAAATAAATGTGGCATCTAGAGTGCCCACAAGGTATTTCTTTATTTTGACCAAGTGACCTAGTTTATGACCCCAGGTGACCCAATTTCAAACTCATCCGATATTTCATCAAGACAAACATTCTGACCAATTTTCAAGTCAGTTGAGCAAGATATGTGGCCTCAAGAGTGACCACAAGGTATTTCTTTAATTTGACCTAGTGACCTAGAATATGACCCAGGTGACCCAATTTTAAACTCATCCTAGATTTTTTGAAGAGATTTTATCAAGCCAAGCATTCTGAACAATTTTCAAGTCAATTGAGCAATAAATGTGGCCTCTAGAGTGCCCCAAAAGGTATTTCTTTAATTTGACCTAATGACCTAGTTTATGATCCAAGTTGACCCAAATTCGGACTCATGTGAGATTTTATCAAGACAA
Organism: Tridacna gigas; assembly: GCA_945859785.2. Classification (NCBI taxonomy): domain Eukaryota; kingdom Metazoa; phylum Mollusca; class Bivalvia; order Cardiida; family Cardiidae; genus Tridacna; species Tridacna gigas. The sequence continues at coordinate 30,750,966 of OX244030.2, forward strand.
ACATTCTTACCAAATTTCAGGTTAACTGAGCAAAAAATGTGGCCTCTAGAGTGCCCACAAGGTATTTCTATAATTAGACCTAGTGACCTAGTTTATGACCCCAGGTGACCCAAATCCAAACCCATTCGAGATTTTATCAAGACAAACATTCTGACCAAATTTCAGTTCATTTGAGCAATAAATGTGGCCTCTAGAGTGCCTACAAGGTATTTCTTTAATTTGACCAAATGACCTAGTTTATGACCCCAGGTGATCCAATATCAAACTCATCTGATATTTCATCAAGACAAACATTCTGACCAATTTTCAAGTCAATTGAGCAAGAAATGTAGCCTCTAGAGTGTCCTCAAGGTATTTCTTTAATTTGACCTAGTGACCTAGATTATGACCCCAGGTGACGCACTTTTGAACTCATCATAGATTTCCTCAAGAGAAACATTTTAACCAATTTTCAAATTAATTGTACAATAAATGCGGCCTCTAGAGTGCACACAAGGTATTTCTTTAATTTGAGCTAGTGACCTCATTTAAGACCCCACATGACCCAAATTCAGACTCATGTAAGATTTTATCAAGACAAACATTCTGACCAATTTTCAAGTCAATTGAGCCAAAAGAGTGCCCACAAGGAATTACTTTAATTTGAACTAGCGACCTAGTTTATGATCCCAGGTGACCTAAATCCAAACTCATTTGAGATTTTATCAAGACAAACATTCAGACCAAATTTCAGGTCATTTGAGCAATAAATGTGGCCTCTAGAGTGCCCACAAGGTATTTATTTAATTTGACCTAGTGACCTAGTTTATGACCCCAGGTGACCCAATTTCAAACTGACTGAACTGCCTTCAATGTTTAGAAAAGAAGAATTTTATAAATTTTTCTTCTTTGTTCCTATGTTAGAACTTGTGACCCCCGGGTCAGGGCCAGTTTTGACCCAAGGAGCATTGTATGAACAAACTTGGTAGAGGTCCGCTAGGAGATGCTAGATGCCAAATATCAAAGCTCTACGCCTTCCAGTTTTAGACAAGAAGAATTTTAAAGTTTTCCTTCTTTGTTCCTATGTTCGAAACTTGTGACCCCCGGGGCGGGGCCAGTTTTGACCCCAGGTGCATCATATGAACAAACTTGATAGAGGTCCACTAGGAGATACTACATGCCAAATATCAAAGCTCCATGCCATCCAGTTTCAGAGAAGAAGAATTTTAAAGTTTCCCTTCTTTGTTCCCATGTTTGAACTTGTGACCCCAAGGGCGGGGCGAGTTTTGACCCCAGGGACATTATATGAACAAACTTGGTAAAGGTCCGCTAGGAGATGCTACATACCAAATATCAAAGCTCTACGCCTTCCAGTTTCAGAGAAGAAGAATTTTAAAGTTTTCCTTCTTTGTTCCTATGTTCGAAACTTGTGACCCCCTGGGCTGGGTCAGTTTTGACCCCAGGGACATCATATGAACAGACTTGGAAGAGGTCCACTAGGAGATGCTACATGCCAAATATCAAAGCTCCACAGCTTCCAGTTTCAGAGAAGAAGAATTTTAAAGTTTTCCTTCTTTGTTCCTATGTTTGAACTTGTGACCCCCAGCGCGGGGCCAGTTTTCATCCAAGGGGCATTATATGAACAAACTTGGTAGAGGTCTGCTAGGAGATGCTACATACCAAATATCAAAGCTCTACGCCTTCCAGTTTAAGAGAAGAAGAATTTTAAAGTTTTCCTTCTTTGTTCCTATGTTCGAAACTTGTGACCCCCGGGGCGGGGTCAGTTTTGACCCCAGGGGCGTCATATGAACAAACTTGGTAGAGGTCCACTAGGAGATGCTAGATGCCAAATATCAAAGCTCCACACCTTCCAGTTTCAGAGAAGAAGAATTTTAAAGTTTTCCTTCTTTGTTCCTATGTTCGAAACTTGTGACCCCCAGGGCGGGGCCAGTTTTGACCCCAGGGGCGTCATATGAACAAACTTGGTAGAGGTCCACTAGGAGATACTACATACCAAATATCAAAGCTCTACACCTTCTAGTTTCAGAGAAGAAGATTTTTAAAGATTTTGCTATTTTTTCCTTTTGGTTGCCATGGCAACCAGAGTTATGGGTGGAATTCAATCTCTTGAACAACTTTGGTAGAGCTTCACCTGAGGAGCATCCCTGCCAAGTTTCATCAAGATTGGCCCAGTGGTTTAGGGGTAGATGTTTAAAGAAATTGTGGACGACGGACAACGGACAATGGGCAATCACAAGAGCTCACCTTGAGCACTTTGTGCTCAGGTGAGCTAACAAAAAGGGTTTTCCTTAGTTTGCCAAAAAAAAGGTCTCTATCAATTATCCAAGACCTTTTTTTAACCCATAAAAAGTGCTAAATACCACTAAATGAGATGAACCCTCTCAACTCTTCCAAATTGGAACCTTCCGCAGACGACAAATTTCAGCATGATTCAAGTGGACCAAAGTTCTTTCACAGGGTAGAAAACATTGTGGGAAAGGAGAAAATGCTTGTAACCAGCATTTTCTCCCTTTTCCACAATGTTTTCAAAAGTCCTCTCCTTCAGGGTCATTATAGCTCTGGATTGTGTGGTTAAGGGTTAATCAGAAAAACAGACCCAAACATTACAATTTCAAAAGTTGTTTTGCCAAATGTTTCACAAAAAAGCAGACAGCAAAAGTCAAAGATATAACTGTAAATTCTGTCTTCCATTTTCCACATTATTGAGTTGCATATGTCCACCTTTTTCCCGATTTTAAAAAATTTCATTAACTCTTGGAAGGCTAAACACAAACTGTTGCTTCTGCCAACAATGTAGATCTAGATAAGACTGTAAAATCATGGATCTGCATTGTCTCCCATTTAGGTTATAACTTGGAATAAAGTTCTTGTCACCTGTTACATCTATTTTTCAACTGAAATGTTCAATCAATCTATCTAGTATACCTATGGTAAAAAGGATGTACGCTATAAACTGAGTGTGTATATTTTACCATTGTTATAAGGAACTGAATGAAACTGTCACACTGAGGTGATACACCAGAAAAACAATTCCAGCAAAAACAGCTGTTCTGTCATAACTTTGGTGAATCTTTCTTCAGGGGATGATAAGTCTGCACTAATTTATGACACATGCCTCAAACATACATCATTCACAACCACCATTTTTGCTACGAGTCTCATTAATCTCATTCACTAAACAAGAGCACCACAAGTGGCTGCCAGCGCTCTGCTGCAATTGCTTTTAAAAACAGATTGGCTTTTAGTAAAATTCTAAGTCAAAAAATCGGGCCATAATTGTGTCAAATATACTTTGATCTTACCTGCCCCTGATGTATGGGCTCTGCTTTTGATACTTGACATCTCGTCCAAGTTTGAAATAAATATCTTCAGTCGTGACAGAAATATTTTACAATTTCAGTTTTTGCACGACAACAATGACACAGACGATGATGCAAACCATGAAAGGGCTATGCCAATACCCCGATGTTTTCTCAAAAAAAAAAAAAAACAGTCGTGCTAAAATGGAAGCAACAGTGACAGGAGATGTATAGTGAAAAAGATGCATTATGAGGATGGACTGAACAAATGGCCAACCAATCTACAATACTTAAAGAGAAGACCCTTTTATACACCTACCATACTTCCTTTATCTCTGAACAAAACAACAAAATTTTAGGCTTCTCCATATTGAAAGCAGTTGCAGATGATACGTAAAATCATAGGCCACTGAAACTCCATTGGTCTATTACCGGACAACGAAATTTTCCTTAAAGGACACCGTTACTATAAATAGCACATTGGCAACTGCCACTATACTGTATATAGTAAGTCTTATTAAATACAACATAGAGGCAGTCGCCAATGTGCTATTTATAGTAACGATGTAGATGAAAATTTGAGTATTCTCTGATATACAGGCGATGCACCAATTCACAAGTATTCGAAGATCAACCATGAAAAATGTTAGTGTTCCGTAACAGACCAATGGAGCTTCAAAGGCCTGTGATAAAATGTAGCTTAAATGAAAGGATTTGTCTCTAAATGGGAAGAAAATGTTTAAGTAAAATGGAGAAAATGCTAGTAACAAGCATTTTCATCTTTTCCCGCAATGTTCTAAAAATCCTTTATCCTCAGGGTTATTTGAAGTCGGGATTGTGAAGTAAAGGGTCTTTCTCTGTTAGACTTTAAAATTTGCAAACAACTTTTTTCATTTTTCATCCTGCAACACATGACTTTTAAAAACATCATCACAAAAGGAGCAACAAGCTATAATAACCTATTTTTCCTTGTGCTATAATGATATCATATGTATTCATCTATTTAACCTTCATTATTCCTGTTTTGAGTGGGTGTTTTCGAACATGTCTGCAACAAATTTGATTCTGGATGAAATGGGGTCATGAGGAATTAACTAAATTCCTGTCGGTAAGAAATGTGAAGTAGTGTAATCTTAGTCAAAGGTATTCATGCAGTATCAGCAGTAGAACTGAATTTGTGCGAAGGTATGTTGTAATGGTGTTTTTTTTTTCAGTCAGTGTTGTTATTGCTTTGTCTATCATGTTAGGAAGATAAATTTCTACAAGACAGGGGATGGGCTTGAAATAAACTATGCATCAAACTTGATTACACAAAGGAGGTAACACAAAAAGAACAGAAATTAACATCCTGACAGCCAACTCAAAGGAATAGACTGAGCACACAATACATTGTCAAAAGAAAGTGGCTTTTCTAGCCAACACAACAGAAAGACTAGATGCATGTAGATGGGTTTTAGGGCAAAAACACAACTTATATTCAGTCAAAATGCAACCATAACAAAAATATTTCACTACAGTAACATTCATTCCGAAAGTTCAACTGATCTATTCTTTCATGAGCAGCACTATCAATTTAAACAATCTTTTCAAATAAAAAAAGTTGCAGTCCATAAGGCTCAGGCAATTCTGATTTTTCACAAATAATGAGGTGTCATATCTCTTTGCCAGAAATTTTCTTATCTAATCCTCATGTAAATAAACTTTGACACTACCGCGATTTAAATTAATTTGATTACTAGTAAAAAGAAAATAATTCTTCTTACTATATTACTGTAAGCTATTTTCCTCAAAATTATGTTCTAATGAATGTTCTTTTTTCTCTGGTTTCACTATAGATGATAGCAAACCTAACTAGTTTCAGCTCATGACAGAACCAACTTGCAAATGAGAAACAGTGATGCTATTAGATATGAAGATGCCATGTAATGAATGACCTGATGCAGCGGAGGATGATGAACATGCTATTTCACAAAAATGGTACAATTTGTGATCAATATGGGTTACTACGAGTACATTTTTTAGCCAATGCTACATGTAAACTCATTGGATTTTGTTTCACTCTGAAAAGAAAAGGGGGTTACAGATGCCCAATTACAGAATAATAATAATTTCTGCAACCAACCCATTCAGTCCTATATTTTGTCTGAAATGAATTTGTGACTAAATTCTTGCTAAAAATGTCAGACTTTACATCACATCAATATAACTGAGCCATGTCCTGGCAAAAGGGGCGTTAATGCATCTCCATGATCCATGATACCAAGCAAGACATCATGCCATTGTGGATCCATGGAATCCTTTTTTTCTGACAACCCATTGAACCATGAGGTATACACCGGTCCTTTGACATGCAGAAAATTGACTAAAAGCAAAAAAATTCGGCCCTGGTCAGCCTGCACAGACTGCACTGGGTCGATACTTTTTTGCAGATGCATTAAGCCCCCTTTTCGGAGCATGGCTTAATTACATATGCCATATTCAATATATTTCCAAACCCCTCCTCCCCATTACTTTTCTTTCATTTTTAATATTTGACCCTTTTCCAAAAGCAGACACACATATTTTGACACATGTTCTAGACTTGACTTTTAAAACAGAAATTAAAAAAATTCCTAAACTCCTAGTTAAAAATATCACCCTTTTCCACACAAGACTAGTTAAAAAATTTCAAGACTTCTATATGCAAGGCCCACTGAGAAAAAGCTTTTAGCTGATCTAGTATCATTGGTTCTGAATTGACTCTATTAGTCCATTTCCACACAATCCCAAGTTTTAACGACCCTTAGGAAGAAGCCTCCAAAAACATTGTGGGAAAAGGAGAAAATGCTGGTAACCAACATTTTCTCCTTTTCCCACAATGTTTTCTACACTATCAAAGACAAATTTCCTCATTTGAGTAAAATTTACATTGTCGTCTGCAAATGCTTTTGATTTGGACAAGTCTACATTTTTCTTGTGTGGTAAAGAGTTAAGAGATTAATCAACAGATTGCCAAATCTAACTGAAATGGATGTCTTCAACCATAGAAAAAAAAAAAATCCCCGATAATTCCTGCAATTTCAAGACCATCTAAGAGCTAAATGTCAATTTCTGTCTCAATCCTTCCTTTCTGACACAATTATCTGTAGATAAACATATATTAAATTCGTTATATAACTACTTGACAAATCAAATTCTTTACCAAGACTTAATTTTCAACTTGTGCATAATTAAGGCATTTGCAAACTTCAGATGTGGCTCAAGTGATAAAACTGGTATTAGAAAGGCTAGAAGATATCATGGGAAAGGAGAAAATGGTAACCAGCATTTTCTGCTTTACCTATTGTTTTCATTAACTTCCTTTCTCCGCATCAGAAAGTACACAATTGTTTGGTAAAGGAATATTGCATAGTTAATCTCTGTGCATGATTTACTTTGATGCTGACACCAAAAGCAAATTAGTATCATGTCAGTTGAGCTTAGTACTCTTGCAGTTAAAGCGAAGAAGGTAGGAAGTAAAGAATTTCAAGGCATGTCTTCGGTTTTAGCTTATTACCTACTGAAGAAAAATTGTACATCCTAGTGCAGTATGGCTAAATCATATGTATTAACCCTTTACCACACTACAAAATTTTAGACTAGTCTAAATTGAAAGCATATGCAGACAACAAATTAAATGTTACTTAAATAAAGTTTTTGTTTGTGTAAGAGTAAGAAAACATGGTCAAAAAAGGAAAAAAATGCTGGTTACCAGCATTTTCGCCTTTTTTCACTGTGCATTTTCTCTTTTTTTCACTATGTTTAAAAAGCACTTTCAGTCAGGGTCATTAAAACTTGTGATTGTGTGGTGAAGTGTTCAGGCTAAAACCCTCAGTAAGTGCAAGAAGCAGAAGGCTTTTGGAAAGATTTTGACCAAAAGAGACTACCTTGTCCTTTCTCAAACTGTTTTCTGCTCCTCCTCATGCATCTTCAATCGAATGAACCACTTTTGTCATTTGCAAATGAGCCATGGTCTGGCAAAATATGGTTTAATGCATTTCTGTGATGCATTATACCAAGCAATTCATCATCCCACCATGGATCCATAAAATCCATTTTGTAGAACAACCTGCGTAATCATGTGGCAGAATGGTCCTTAAAATAGGGAGAGTTCACCAATAGCAAAAGGTTTCAATCCAGGTCCACCTGTGGACTGCGCAGGCTGAACTGAGTTGACACTTTCTGCAGATGCATTAAACTCCCTTTTTAAAGAGCATGGCCCAAATGTTTCAATAGGGATGAGCATTTCTTTGTCTGATACTGGGTTCATAAATGTAAAGTGAAAACACTTTTGTAAAGGAAGAAATTGTTCTTCTTTTGCCATAAGTTTTTTTTTCAGTAATAGTCTGCTGCAGGATACAGAAAAAAATCTGCAGGAGGTTACATCTTGAAATAAAGCACTTGTCAGGATTGATATCTCTCACCATACATTGACACATAAATGCATCACATTTAGTTTTTTATGGCAACCATGCCTTGATATTCTCAAAGGACAGAGAAAGACCATGCAGAGAATATATGTCAAGCTACATTAGCTACAAAATGAAAACGACAAGCAAAGGTGATGGTGATAAAACTAAATGGGGTAAAATAAAACTGACAAAAAAATCAAAACCTGCTGCTCCTTTACAGTATTCAATCCAAAAGCTTTCACAAGGGCATTTTTCGAATGACGAATGAATGATAGATGATACTCTTCAGGAGCAGCAAGCTCCAGACAAAAAGAATCAATTTAAAATGCATAGTTTATTGCTTTTTTAATTGAAATAAATATTTGATTGGGAAAAGTAGAAAAGGAATATACAAAAATTCAGTTTTGGAAGCTGTCGATATGCTTGCTGTAAGAATTATTAAAAAGCATGATGATAAATTATTTGAAAGTATTTGGGAAAAAAAAAGCACAACATAACTACAGTTGTTAGTCATGGCAAACTTTGTTATTGTTTGATGCATGATACATTCTACATAGATTTTAAAGAAACAAATGAGAATGTATTTGTCCTTTTCTTTACTTTTAGTGTGTCATCCGAGTTCAAAATGACAATGATAGTAACAAGGAATATATCACACAATAACAATGACAATATACCATGTTAGAGTGCAATTAAATGAAAATGACAAATTCAGCCTGAAAAATCCTCTATGATATTGCAATTTTAAGACTGATTTGGTCTGAGTATCTCACAAAATATTAGACAGTATGAATCAAAGATCAGATGGCACTTTCTATCTGGTCTTGATCTCCACTGCCCGTAAATGCAACTAGATTTATCCTTGTTATCCTTAGGATTTAAAGGCACGATCCAGCAGTGTTATAGTGTATATTTTGTTATCATTGGCTGTGATGGGAGATGTGAATGGATCAATGGCTGTTTGAGGCAGAACAGTACAGGGCTAAGATGATCCCTCTGGTAAGTAGGACCTTGAAAGGAGCAGCAGGCTTTGCAACCAAAGTTTGGTTGCAAAATAAACAAACAGAAAACCGTATATGATACAGTAGCGGCTAATTTATTGCAAAACACATTAACATGGTTTACAAGCACAAACAGTGGTGAACCTCCAATTTGTAAAAGCTAAAAGTTACTTTCACCCATTGGAATGAACATAACTTGTGTCCCTCAGTAAGTTAGAGTAATTAGCAGTGCATTACATTGTAACAGTTGGAAATAAATGTTTTTCCTTCTATACGTTGGTTCTTTTTTGTTACACCTTGACCAAACTTAATGAATATCTTGAAATCAGAAAAACACTTCGACCCTAATCTGACAGCATTCTGTTTCTTCAGTGAATTAGAAAATGAATTTACTCAGAAAATTCACATGCCCCCAAAAAATAATTTGCTAAAGGTTGAGCTTTGTCTTACTCTTTCAAATATACAGTACCAGCTTACAACACTTTGTTTAAAAAGTATTTCCATATCTTTTACCTGTATTCTATGTATTAGAAAAAATTTAAACCAACAGCCAACTCATTCTTGGGGTCACACACACAAAACAATTAGAAACACAGTGCCAGAGTATAGTTACTCAGGAACTGAATTAAAAGAAAACCTGGACATGGGATTTTCACAGTCATGCTATCATGGGCAAAGTGTTACAGAAATATTTTCATGCAACCTGTTTCCTTCAATGTCATCAAATCCTTTTGAGGGCATGATGTATCTAAGTATTCTGTGCACCACTATGTTACTAAGGCATCAGCCCAAACACTCAAAATGACTTTGGCCCTTTACCAGGCAACAAAATTTAAGACTTGGCCAAATTTAAATCATTAAATTTTGCAGTGTGGCTCAATCAATAGGATTTGTCCTTAAAAGGATAGAAAACATTGTGGGAAAAGAAGAAAATGCTGGCAATCAGCATTTCTCTTTTCCTCACCTTGTTTTTAAATGCCAGATTTATTAAGGTTGAACTCAGAATTTTTTGGTAAAGAGTTAAAAAAATGAACTTGAGTTACCAGCCATGTGTCAAAAGTTATTGTAGTAATAAATTAGGACTTTTGGACGTAGAATGCAAGTTTTCAAACATGCTGGAAATCAAACTAATTCTGCAATTACAATGTTGTTAGAAAGATTCTTTTCATCTAGGATCACTCCCTTGATTCCCATTAACTGCAGCTAAGTATCTAATCAAAAAATGCAAAGGCTTATTTCATTTCTCTGAAAGAGTCTTTATAACTTACAGGAAAAAAATGAAAGAAAGGAAAAAAATGAAAGAAAGGAAGAAAAACCTTTTGTAAATTCCATCGAGAACACTGAAAGCATAAAGAGCACATGATTGTAACAAACAATTGCTCATTTTCCTTATGTTTTCACAATCTGTCAACTAAAATGATGTAAGAACCCGTATTCATATCCATAGATAAAGTATAACATACCGATGGGGTGAAAGTAACTTTACAATTATATTTAGGAAATAAATCTACAATCTTAAGCATACAGCTACACAGTTCTTATCAAATAATAAAAATAAAGAAATTAGAACACACTTTCAATCACTAAGATGGTTCTTTTCACAATTATCTGGTGCTTTTATCAATACCCCCATGAAAGCATCTTATTGATCTAGCCATCACCTTTTTTGAGAAAGTGTGGTATCTTGTCTATTTACTTCCATATTCTATCCTCCACCCCCCCCCCCCCTTTCTCCAATTACAAAAATCATATAATTTTTATCCAACCAAGACTGTTGTCTTCATCTATTATACACAAGTGAACAAGCAATATATTTAAAACAAATGTTTCCGCAAGTGAAATTCTAGCACTTATTTTGTTCTCTCATTCCAGTGTTTGAACATAAACTTTGACATGCCTAAAAGGAAGTAAAGAAGATTAACAATAGTGCAAAAATAAACAGACCTTACATGGTGAAAAAATGTTAAAGGTGGTCTATTGCTGACAAAGATAACTCTAGGGCAACAGTCAAAACTAATAAAAAAATTTACACATATTTCTATGGTAGTCAATTCCTCATTAAAAGACTGTTTTGCTCAGTTGGCAAGTATTTGTATATCATGTAAAGCAAAATAACGTATATTGAATAAAAATATTTCAAGAAAAATATTACAGTTTAATAGAGGACCTATTGCACAGCACTGTATAAGTAAATATGAAAGCAGCTACATGTATGTTTGTATATTTGTAAATTTAGTAAAATTTCAGAAAGTGTGTGGCTATATAATTTTACCTTCAAAAGAGATTATTTGAATACAATAATAACATTCATAAAAATCTTTTGAATTGCCTATGGTCAAGATTGTGATAAAAATTATTTTACTTTGAAAAGTATTTTAAAAAGTGTCTTTTACACTGAAAAGTGTTTTAAACAGTACATGTATCTTTGTTTTTGCATAGATATTTTTCATTGCACTTTTTTTTTTTATCATGAACTACTGAGCATTTGAAAGCAGTATCAGAATATATTTTTACAACATTATAGAAAAATACAACACCCTAGTTACCCTAACATTAAATGAATTCTAGTCAGCCCATTACCATGTTTTCAACCCCTAGCCTGTTAACATATTGACTTTTTCATCAAAGACTTTTCAAAACAAAGATATCTGAAAATGTAGCTCTTGGATCAGATTGCATGTTTTGTTCAGTTTGATAGAGATGTAAACTGTCTGCAAAATCATCCAGAGTTGTTATCATTGTAAGAGTTAATATAGGATTGTGGTTGTCTTACAAACACATGTATCTACATTGTCAATGGGGCTTAATTTTACAGCACGGCATCCTTCACATTTTTTTTATAATTATGATTTATCTCCTTTTATTTTCTGTGATTTTTCTCCACCGTTTGAACACTGTTTCCTTGTCTTTTCACTGATAATTAAAATGTATTGACGAAAGCTTACTCTATTGTACTCATGTCTTTCCTGGTTTTTTATTGATAGTAGTCTGGACAAGTGACTGAACTCAAAAAAGCATCAAACACAAATTGGTTATTCATTTTTTGAACTTTGAATTGATTCCCTAAAAATATTTTCTAATGGCTTGATTCCTTATTTTCTTCACAAAAAATTATGGTTTATCTTTCAAGTTTGACTAGTGATTAGACTTTTATACAATTAAGTCGTTTACTGTCTTACAAAAATTGTGATTATCCACAAGCCAACAAGAGGAATATAATATCATTGATCAGCAGAATTTAGTTAAGTGAAAAGTTACTACTCTTGCTTTATTGCTCTATAAAACTCATTTCTTAAATTTTTTCCTAGTCTAATTAACTCAAGTATAACAGAAAAAGTAATTTATATGCTCAGTAAATGAATAATGAACTTTTAGGAAACAAAAGAACACATCTTTGTTACACTTCCTACATTCAAATGAAATTACCTACGAAGTCTGGTGTTAATGTGAACCTGACAAAAAGAACCAATCAGATCCTGGACACATTCTGAGTGTATATATCTGCCACCATGTCATGATCATGTGACTTGATCAATTCCTGCTTGATGATATTACATGCAAAAACTAGTAATTCAAAAATGTGCATACTAAATAATAAAATTCTAATTACTCATGTGCTTAATTTGACAAAAATGTTATTCTGTTTAGATCTTTCTTTATGAAAAAAAAATCCAAACCTTCTACTACCCAAATTACCCATACAGAAAATCCCATGCATTTCTAAATAACATGCTTTGTTATCTCTCAATTCATACTATCAAAATTTGAAGTCTATATAGTTTCTGAATTCTAGTGAGTGAAAGTGTTCTTTCTAATGCATCTTATTTCAAATCAATAAATGTATTCCATCGTAAGAAAAAATAAACATACATAAAACAAATGATTTGTCTAACAAAATTAATTTTCTTCCATGACCAAACTGTTTTTTTATAGATCTGAGTCACATGATATGGTCAAATGACCGTACCACATGACCAAGGTCACATGACATGAATTTGCAACAGTTACTGATTATCTACACACCAGATTCTCCCTCTTTATTGTCCTTGTCATCTACTGGTTCAGATAGTTTTGCTGCCAGTTGATCTATAGCATTCTCTTTTGCTTTCTCATCTGAAAATATTATAAAAAAAATCCAATTCAGTCAATAGTAGGCCTGTATTTGCTACTAGCCTTCTATTTCCCTCCTATTTCTTGCAATGCTGAAAAGTCATTTTATACTTTAACTTGATTATAACTAACAACCTACTGAAAAATTTTGTAGCAGACTTTGAAGACATTGTAAAATGTGCATTAGGGCTAAGTACACAAATATTTCAGTAATAATTGTGGCCAAAGGGTAAATTGCTTCTTATGGGCTTATTATGGGCAATTCAACCTGCAGCAACAATGATTGAAAAAGTGGTTTCATGCAAATGGAGAAAAAGTTCTCTGCTGGAGATAATGAATTGAGACTGTTTGTCAACATACATGATTAGACATTTTGTTTGAACTCATCAGCTGAAACCGTAGGAAATTGAAATGAATGATGATATGGAAATCAATAAATAATTTGTTGAATCAAATTAGTGACATAAAAATGTCAAAATGTCATCCCCATCTCCACCCTCACAAAATAGGATTGGTTAGATGTGGGTAACCTCAAAAAAATAAGGAACAATATAGACTATAGTACATGCAATAGATACTTCTAACATGGAATAATCTATGTAAAAATACATTCATGGGTTTCTTTTAAACCATCTTAAAAAATACATATTTCTTGTAATTTACCATCACATGGTCTTTGTAAAATTCATCAGATTGATCAATGACAAAGAATGAGACATATTTAAAATCTAACAAAGAAATATTTGATATAAAAAAGTATTGTATGTCTTCTGTATTTTGACATCATTTCCATACTTAACTGTGTGAAAAAGATTTACCAATGCTAGACTAGGGTGTGCTTGACTGAACAACTGAGGGAAAGTATTAGTTACAAAAGTAACCTCTGAATCAAGTTAGCCTATGACAAAAATAATTCTTCATACTGGATGCAATACAGAGATCAGAAAAAGATTCTTTTCCCAAAATAAGTGGACTGCTATTTACAGGCATGTTTTCTTTCTAAAGTCTAACCACAAAAATTGATCTTTAACCCTTTACCACACAATCCTGACTTTAACGACCCTGAGGAAGATGCCTTTTGAAAGCATTGTGGGGAAAAGGAGAAAATGCTGGTAAGCAGCATTTTCTCCTTTTCCCACTATGTTTTCTACTTTTCCGATGACAAATTTCAAATTTCCAGTCATTTATTTTGTCGTCTGCTAAAGCTTTCAATTTGGTCTAAAATTTTGTCATTTGGTAGAGTTAAATCCTACCCTTTTAACCTCTTGTTTTTCTTCAGACTTGCAATATAGTATCTGTTAAACAAAATAAGGTTTGTTTTTAAGAGTAATCCAACTCTTCTTGTATACCACAATGATAATGATAATTTACTTTTCTAAATTCTGTATAAGAGTTTAACCCTTTATCACATAATCACAAATTATGACAAACATGAGGTAGAAGGCTTTTGAAAACATTGTAGGAAAAGGAGAAAATGCTGGTAACCAGCATTTTCTCAGGTTCACACATTTGCAATACTTCCATAGACATATTTTATAATTTGAGCCACATTTTGTTTGTTGTCTGCAAATACTTTCAAATTAGACAAAACAAAGGCTGGATTACACAAAAGAGTTGAAACCGACTATGGACAAGTCAAGTGTATGAAAGGTAGCGACAAAACATGCAAAAAGAAAGATGAGGCAAAAATGACAATTAAGAAAAACAGAAACAATAAACTAGGAATGACAAACAATTCAGCTATCAAATTTTAGACAATCTGATTCTACACCAGGAATGAAAGATAAAATTATAAATATATATACCTTATTCAGGAATGAAGATAAGACTATCAGTGAATTTATTCAGGAATGATAGGTAAAAATATAAATTTATCCACAAATGAAAGATAAAACTTTGAATGAATTTAAATGCAAGAGAAATGCAAAATCAATCCATGAATGAATCTTTTCAGGAATGGCTGAAAGAAACATATGAGAATCTCTTTTGATATGGCAGATGACTGAAATGACAGTGACTGTTAAATCTATAGATGAAATTATTCAGAAATGAAAGATAAATCAGCTCCAGGAAAAACAATTTCTCACTTAATACAAATGACAAAAATACTCTGATCCTTCAGAAAGTCATTGTCCTTAATTTTCTATGACCCTTGGGGCTTACAGTGTAACATTATAGTCTTTTGTCCCCATATAAAATGTGCTCTTCAATCATTTTGCCTTTTCAAGATTTATTGAAGAATCTGTAGAAAATGACATAACTTTGTTTAAACAAGAGGGCCATGATGGCCCTGGGTCGCTCACCTTAGTAGAGTGCCTTAAAGGTTTTTCTTTAATTTGACCATGTGACCTAGTTTTTGACCGCAGGTGACCCAATTTCAAACTCATATTTCATGAAGACAAACATTCTGACCAATTTTCAAGTCAATTGAGCAAAAAATGTGGCCTCGAGTGCCCTGAAGATATTTCTTTAATTTGACCTAGTGACCTAGATTATGACCCCAGTTGACCCAAATTTGAACTGGTCTTTGACTATATCAAAAGAAACATTTTAACCAATTTTCAAATCAAATGAATAATAAATGTGCCCTCTAGAGTGCCCACTAGCTATTTCTTTAATTTGACCAAGTGACTTAGTTTATGACCCCAGTTGACCCAAATTCAGACTCATGTGAGATTTTACAAAGACAAACATTCTGACCAATTTTCAAGGCAATAAAGCAAATAATGTGGCCTCTAGAGTGCCCACAAGGTATTTCTTTATTTTGACCTAGTGACCTAGTTTATGGTTCCAGGTGACCCAAATCCAAACTCATCTGGTATTTCATCAAGACAAACATTCTGGCCAAATTTCAGGTCATTTGAGCAATAAATGTGGCCTCCAGAGTGCAAACAAGGTATTTCTTTAATTCGACCCAGTGAACTAGTTTATGACCCAAGTTGACCCAAATTAATCTTATGTGAGACTTTATAAAGACAAACTTTCTAAGTAATTTTCAAGGCAATTGAGCAAATAATGTGGCCTCGAGAGTGCCAACAAGGTATTTCTTTAATTTGACCTAGTGACCTAGTTTATGACCCAAGATGACCCAATTTCGAACTCAAAGAACTTGTTGCGCTTAGATGGGCAAACAAACTTAGAAGAGAATCACTACTACATTTTAAAGAAGAATTTTAAAGTTTTCCTTCTTTGTTCCTATGTTCGAACTTGTGACCCCCGGGGCTGGGCCAGTTTTGACCCAGGGGCATCGTATGAACAAACTTGGTAGAGGTCCACTAGGAAATGCTACATACCAAATATCAAAGCTCTACACCTTCCCGTTTAAGAGAAAAAGAAATTTGAAGTTTTCCTTCTTTGTTCCTATCTTCGAACTTGTGACCCCCGGGGCGGGGCTAGTTTTGACCCAGGGGCATCATATGAACAAACTTGGTAGAGGTCCACTCTGGGATGCAACATGCCAAATATCAAAGCTCCACACCTTTCGGTTTCCGAAAAGAAGAATTTTAAAGTTTTCCTTCTTTGTTCCTATGTTCGAACTTGTGACCCCAGGGGCTGGGCCAGTTTTGACCCAAGCAGCATCCTTGGAACAAACTTGGTAGAAGTCCACTAGGAGATGCTACATACCAAATATCAAAGCTCTATGCCTTCCCATTTAAGAGAAGAAAAAAAATTAAAGTTTTCCTTCTTTGTTCCTATGTTTGAACTTATGACCCCCCAGGGCATGGCCAGTTTTGACCCCAAGGGCATCATATGAACAATTTGGTAGAGGTCTACTAGGAGATGCTTCATGCCAAATATCAAAGCTCTATGCCTTCTAGTTTTAGAGAAGACGATTCTTAAAAGTTTTTCTTCTTTGTTCCTATGTTGGAAATTGTGACCCCCGGGGCGGGGCCAGTTTTGACCCCAGGGGCATCATATGAACAAACTTGGTAGAGGTCCACTAGGAGATGCTACATGCCAAATATCAAAGCTCTATGCCTTCAAGTTTCAGAGAAGAAGATTTTTAAAGTTTTCCTTCTTTGTTACTATGCTCAAACTTGTGACCACCAGGGCGGGGCCAGTTTTGACCCCAGGGGCATTCTATGAATGAACTTGGTAGAGGTCCACTAGGCAATGCTACATACCAAATATCAAAGCTCTATGCCTTCCAGTTTCAGAGAAGATGATTTTTAAAGTTTCCACTCTTTGTTCCTATGTTCGAACTTGTGACCCCCAGGGCGGGGCCAGTTTTGACCCCAGGGGCATCATATGAACAAACTTGGTAGAGGTTCACTAGGAGATGCTACATGCCAAATATCAAAGCTCTACGCCTTCAAGTTTTAGAGAAGAAGATTTTTAAAGTTTTCCTTCTTTGTGACTATGCTCAAACTTGTGACCCCCGGGGCGGGGCCAGTTTTAACCCCAGGGGCATCAAATGAACAAACTTAGTAGAGGTCCACTAGGAGATGCTACATACCAAATATCAAAGCTATGCGCCTTTTAGTTTCAGAGAAGAAGATTTCCAAAGATTTTGCTTTTTTTTTCTTTTTGTTGCCATGGGAACCAGAGTTGTGGGTGGAATTCAATTCTTTGAACAATTTTGGTAGAGCTTCACCCAAGGAACATCCCTGCCAAGTTTCATCAAGATTGGCCCAGTGGTTTAGGAGAAGATGTTTAAAGAAATTGTTGACGGACGACGGACGATGGACGACAGACGACGGTCGCTGGACATAGGGCGATCACAATAGCTCATGTTTAGCACATTGTGCTAAGGTGAGCTAAAAAAAAAAAGGGTTTCTGAAAACAAAGGTTGCAAAAACAAGAGGACCATGATGGTCCTAAATCGCTCACCTGAAATGCAACTGAGCTCAACACCATAATGCTACATGCCAAATATGAAAGCTCTAGCCCTTACGGTTTGGGACAAGAAGATTTTTAAAGATTTCCTTCTTTATCTCTACGTGAAATCCAAGAACCCACAACATAGGGCCAATTTTTAACACCAGGGCCATAATTTAAAGTATTTTGGTAGAGGGTCACTAGATGATGCTACATGCCATATATGAAAGCTCTAGCCCTTACGGTTTGGGACAAGAAGATTTTTAAAGATTTCCTTCTTTATCTCTATGTGAAATCCGAGAACCCACAACATAGGGCCAATTTTCAACACTAGGGCCATTATTTGAAGTATTTTGGTAGAGGGCCACTAGATGATATACATGCCATATATGAAAGCTCTAGCCCTTATGGTTTGGGACAAGAGGATTTTTACAGATTTCCTTCTTTATCTCTATGTGAAATCCGAGAACCCACAACATAGGGCCAATTTTCAACACTAGGGCCATTATTTGAAGTATTTTGGTAGAGGGCCACTAGATGATGCTACATGCCATATATGAAAGCTCTAGCCCTTACGGTTTGGGACAAGAAGATTTTTAAAGATTTCCTTCGTTATCTCTATGTGAAATCCAAGAACCCACAACATAGGGCCAATTTTTAACACCAGGGCCATAATTTAAAGTATTTTCGTAGAGGGCCACTAGATGATATACATGCCATATATGAAAGCTCTAGCCCTTATGGTTTGGGACAAGAAGATTTTTAAAGATTTCCTTCTTTATCTCTATGTGAAATCCGAGAACCCACAACATAGGGCCAATTTTTAACACCAGGGCCATAATTTGAAGTATTTTGGTAGAGGGTCACTAAATGATGCTACATGCCATATATGAAAGCTCTAGCCCTTACGGTTTGGGACAAGAAGATTTTTAAAGATTTCTTTCTTTATCTCTATGTGAAATCCGAGAACCCACAACGTAGGGCCATTTTCAACACTAGGGCCATAATTTGAAGTATTTTGGTAGAGGGCCACTAGACGATGCTACATGCCAAATATGAAAGCTCTAGCCCTTATGGTTTGGGACAAGAAGATTTTTACAGATTTCCTTCTTTATCTCTATGTGAAATCCGAGAACCCACAACATAGGGCCATTTTCCACACTAGGGCCATTATTTGAAGTATTTTGGTAGAGGGCCACTAGATGATACTACATGCCATATATGAGAGCTCTAGCCCTTATGGTTTGGGACAAGAAGATTTTTACAGATTTCCTTCTTTATCTCTATGTGAAATCCAAGAACCCACAACATAGGGCCATTTTCAACACTAGGGCCATAATTTGAAGTATTTTGGTAGAGGGCCACTAGATGATGCTACATGCCAAATATGAAAGCTCTAGCCCTTACGGTTTGGGACAAGAAGATTTTTACAGATTTCCTTCTTTATCTCTATGTGAAATCCGAGAACCCACAACACAGGGCCAATTTCCACACTAGGGCCATTATTTGAAGTATTTTGGTAGAGGGCCACTAGATGATGCTACATGCCATATATGAAAGCTCTAGCCCTTACAGTTTGGGACAAGAAGATTTTTAAAGTTTTTTCTTTCGGTTGCCATGGCAACCAGAGTTCTTCATGGAATTCAAATCTTTGAATTATTCTGAAAGTGCTTTACCTAAGGATCATTTCTGTGAAGTTTCACTGAAATCTGTTGGGCGGTTTCAGAGAAGAAGATTTTTTAAGTAATTGTTCACGGATGGACGGACACACGGACGGACGCCGGACAACGATCGATCACAATAGCTCACCCTGAGCACTATGTGCTCAGGTGAGCTAAAAAAAGGAAAATTGAAAATTAAATCACACCTAATTTCCTCATTTTTCTGAATGTTTTAAAAATCAAGAGGGCCATGGTGGCCCTGTATCACTCCACTCTCTTTTACATAGATGTATCTATCATGCACTTAATTTGCATTTACTGAGACATAAATCAAAAGAAGTCTGTATGGCAATAAAATTTCATAGAAAAACTAGAAATAGTTGTGTCAGAGATGCGGATGCCCCCACTAAATGGTATTGGTCACAGGTATGTCATATGACACCTGTACTCAAAATGGAGAACAAGATTGCCAAGTTATTTTGAAATCCATTGATAAATGTAGAAGTTATGCTCTGGACAAGGTCAATTTAAAAATTTGACCTTCAACTGTGACCTTGACCTTGGGCATATCAAAACAAATTTTTCGCATGACAATAGTACTTGTTAAGAAGAACAATTATGCAAAATTATTTTGAAATCCATTGATAAATGTAGAAGTTATGCTCCGAATAAGAATGGGACACACACACACTAATGCATGCACACACTAACACACTCACACACAGACGGACACAGGTAACTCTATATGCCCCCCCCCATTTCATATTGGGGGCATAAAAACAAGCTTATTCCCCCCCCCCCCCATATATATATATCTTTTTCAAATGCATAGATTATGTCAGTGAATACAAGCAGGTCTAATCTAGTATTATTCATACCAAACATCAATGAACTCTCACAAAGATTGCTTTGACAAGAAGATTTCCAAATCTTAGAAGCAGGAAATATTTTTTCAATGGCATGAATGGTGAAGTACAGGAACGAAATACTGAATAATAGAATTCTTACTCTATACCAGATTGATGTCAAAATAAATCACTCTCACTGAAAACTGAACATTTTCTTTACAAAAAATTTGAATACCCAACACCAATCATATAACAATACTGGCTGATAATTTAAGGAGGTAAATGATAACAAACTATATATGTTCTGACATAAGTTATTCCCCTGAATCAGTACATTAGCTTAGCCCATGTAAAACTTGTGATCCCAAGGGACAGGCCAATTTCGACCCCAGGCCTATGAATGGGACAATCTTGGTAGAGGTCTACAATATAAAGCAGTTTGCCAAATTTGGTAGTCCCAGGCCTTCCACTTAGGATATATATTTTTTTTTAAAGTTTTCACAACATAAGCCAATGTAAAACTTGTGACCCCTTGGGTGGGGCCATTTGTGACCCAATGGCTATAACTTGAAAAGTATTAGTAGGGGTTCACCAGATGAAGCTACAAGTAAAATTTGGTGGCCCTATGCTCTATGGTTTAGGTACAAGAAGATTTATAAAAGTTACAAGTTTTCACTATGTAAGCCCATGTAAAACTTGTAAAGCCATGTAAAGCTACATGCCACATTTGGTAGCCCTAGGACTTATGATTTTGGACCAGAATATTTTTTAAGATTTTCGATGTTTTTCAGTTTTGTTGCCATTGCAAACTGAGTATTAACTGCAATCAAACTCTTTGAAGACATTCTGACATGAATCATGGCAGGATCATTTCTATGAAGTTTTGTCAAAATTGGATAGTTTCAGAGAAGAACATGTTTGAAATATAAGTTAACGCAAGTACACACAGACGGATGCATGCACTCACGATGGACACCAGACAATGACATAAGCTCCCTGGCCTTTGGCCAGTGGAGCTTATAAGTCCAGCAATGGTGATGCAAGATCAATCTACAATAGGAGAAACACGGTGAAAGATTTGTGATTTCTCTTACTGTACAATGTTTACTAAAGATCTTTTTCCCTCAAAGTATTCTTTTGGATTATTGAATAATGATTCATAGAAGTAAATATCATGAAATTTATATAAAAGTCATGTACATTATTGACCCTCGGGTGCTAATTAAATGGAATTGCTACTTCCATGTAGAATAAAAACTTGTATTACAATATTCCAGTTGTTTTCACCAGACTCTTTTATATGTGGGGGAGAAGTGCACTTAACCCTCCCATTCTCATTTTATTATTATTACTATTATTATCTTTAAATAAATGTAAATTGAAATACTCTCACATCCATTACAAATTACTACCTTATTTACTTACTTAAATTTCGGTAAGCGAATCAGGCAGTAAACAGAAATGCAATATTAGTAAGAATCGTTAGATTTATTTCTTTGTCTATGAATTAATCCATACAATTTATAAACCTAATATTTCCTTGCATGCGTCAATTTCTTTTGTGTTTTATTGTATTGTCAACGAGCTTATATGCTTCATGTCAAAATAAAATTATGTTATATTTATAACACAGCAGGCAGGGGAGAATCCCAGTATGAGTGCAAGTTCTGTGCAGTCTGATGTTGATCTACAATGTCTTAAAGCAACTTATGTTATGCTTTGTGCCTTATATAAAGGCATTCTATTTCTAGTTACTAATTTGAAGAAACAATGGCATTCTAATTCTAATTACTAATTTGAAGCAAAAGAAGTTTCCTTCCTGACAACCCTGCAAAAAAAAATTACCTCAAGAAAGCTTTTTTCCCCTTATTTAAGGATACTCATTTCTTGTATGCTTTTCAGTAGTTTACAGAAATCTAACAGTGAATCCTTATACTTCACCAGTGAATGCTGTAATTCATCAGTGAATGTTATAACTTTTACTCTTGACATGCCACAGATATTTATAGCACATGAATCAAATTTTTAGCGAGTGAATGTCATGTTTTATGATGTAGTCAGCATCACTCATGACATCATCATTACAGCTAGTCTATATCCGACTTGATTGAATAGACCTATTTCACTTGAAAAACAGACATTTTTTCACAATTAGCAAAAATCAGACGTGAAAAGAAATGTTAAAGTGAAGAGCATAAAAAAATAGGATAAATGTTTGTTCCAGTGTATGATTGAAATTTCTTTCATCTCGTGAAAATAAAAGACCATATTTTCACTTGTGGCTCTGCCGCTCGTAAAAATATAGCATTCACTTTTCACTTGATGAAAGAAATTTTGATCATACACTGAAACAATTATCCTCTATGTCTGAATTGAATTTCTAATCTGGCTCAAAATGTTGCTTCTAGAGTCACACAAGGTTTTTCTATGATTTGGCCCTGTAACCTACTATTTGACTTGACGTGACCCAATTTCGAACTTCTCCGAGATTTTATCCAAACAAACATTCTGACCAAGTTTCATAAGGCTGAAAATGTGGCCATTAAAGTGCACACAAGGTTTTTCTAAGATTTGGCCTTGTGACATAATTTTTGACCTGACGTGACCCAATTTCAGCCTAGTCCAAGATTTTAACCAGACAAACATTCTGACCAAGTTTCATGAGTATCAAACAGAAAATATGGCCTCTAGAGTGCACGCAAGGTTATTCTATTATTTGGTCTAGTGACCTACTTTTTGACTAGCGATGACCCACTTTTCTACATCCAAAATTTTAACAAATCATTCTAACCAAGTTTCATGAGTATCAGGCTGAAAATGTGACCTCTAGAGTGTACACAAGATTTTTCTAAAGTTTGGTCCAGTGACCTACTTTTGACCCAATGTCACCCAATTTCAACTTTGTGAGAATTCATCAAGACAATAATTTTGACCAAGTTCCAAAAGTATCACGCTAGAAAATGTGGCCTCTAGAGTGTGTACCAGCTTTTTCTAAGATTTGGCCCCGTGACCTACTTTTTGACCCAATATGATCCAATTTTGACCTTGTCTAAGATTTTATCCAGACAAACATTCTGACCATATTTCATGTGTATCAGGCTGAAAATGTGGCCTCTAGAGTTCTAAGATTTGGCCCTGTGACCTACTTTTTGACCCCATGTGACCCAATTTTAAACTTCTCCAAGATTTTATCCAAACATTCTGACCAAGTTTCATGAGTATCTGGCTGAAAATGTAGCCTCTAGAGTGCACACAAGGTTTTTCTAAGATCTGGCCCTGTGACCTACTTTTTGACCCCGTGTGACCCAATTTCGAACTTGTCTGAGATTTTATCCAGACAGACATTCTGACCAAGTTTCATGAGGATCTGGCTGAAAATGTTGCCTCTAGAGTGCATACAAGGTAAATGTTGACGACCGCACGACACACACAGCACGATCACAAAAGCTTACCTTGAGCACTTTGTGCTCAGGTGAGCTAAACAAAAAAAAATACGGGAAAAGAAAAAAATGTCAAGCCCTTTCCTGTCCCAAAATGTTTTCAGAAAGCCTCCTCTGTCAGGAATATTAAGACTCAGGGTAAAAACATGAAGTGGTTAAAATATGAAGACTGGAAATGAAATAATACACAGTCTGAGAATGAAGTTTTACCCTTGCTGAGATTGATAGAAGGAGGACCATAAAAGTTATACAACACCTGGTGAAATTGTACATGGATTAGATCTGGATAAAAACTACGTCTTTACAAATAAATGTACAGAGAAAAGATGGTAGAAACACATCTAAAGCAGTGATCAGATACCTCCAAGAATAATGACTCTTTCAGAAGTGCCCTGTGGTGTAATAGTGGTGATCTTTTTCACTGTCTTCCAGTTGACTCCATCTTCTGATACCTGGAAAATCTCCTCTATCTCTGTCACAGATTCAGCCATTCCTTCTACCTCCTCCATGGCTTCTGATAACTGTTTACCATCCTGGATATCAGGTGACTCTGATTTGCTTTCTGGTTTTGCTTCATATCGCTCATCAACTGCTTCACCAGATGGTGTTTCAGACCTTGTTATTTCAACAGTGGGAGGTGTTTGGGTCCTACCTAGTTGTACTTCAGTGTTTATTTCCTCCACTGCTTTCATGCCCTCCTCTATTATGTCTGATGAGTGCAGCATGAAGGGAATAATTGTACAGGCTTTTTCAAAGTTGTGTAACATATAAATATACCAATTGTTTTCCTTAACTATTCAGAAAAGATGACCATATAGACAGTTCTATAAAATATGAAATGCTGTTCATGGATTTAAAACTTAAATGATGAATGACAATAATTTCCTGCATGAAGTCATGTCAAATGGACAAATGAACATACATGGTGTCATGCAAATGCAAAATAAATGCCACTCATTAACCAGACAATATTAAACTAACTATAGACATTTTCCTTCCAAAAATATTCCACAATTTTTTTTCTTTCTTAAAAGAAGCTAATTGATAGATGTTTCATGGTGTATCAACAACTAGTGTCATTTAACATGCAGCTTAAATAAATCTTGGGCAGATGTGAGGCCAATATATCCATAAAATATGACTAAAATAGGTTCATGACCTTGGTACAATCAAAGTTGCCTTTTACTAAGATGAAATATAATGAAAACTGAGTGTTTGTAAAACTCAAAATTAAATTTTGCTGAACAATAGTTCAAATATTGTTTGTAGCGCTAAAAAAATTGTGAACATTTCACTTTACACAGATGTTTTGATTCTTTCTAAGACAAAATAAATTCAGACTTGTCCAAATTGAAGTAGTTGCAGGCAACAAATTACATTCAACTCCAATGATGAGATTTTAATTCAAAAGGGTGAAAACACTGATGGGAAAGAAGAAAACGCTGGTAACCGGCATTTTCTCTTTTTCCATCATTTTTTTTTTTTTCAAATAGATTGATTGGTAAAGGGTTAACCAATGAAACCTAATGACTTGTCCAACTATCTAAAATTTGCAGACCAAGCTGGAAACCCACATTTTCTCCTTTTTTAACAATGTTTGCTACTGTTTCAATAACAAATTTCATCGTATGATTCACATTTATTTTGTCATCTTCAAAAGTTTTCAATTTTGGGTAAGTCTAAAACATCTGTGTATTGTGAAGGATTAAAAGAGGTCCAAAATCACTTGCAGAGATAAAAGTTAAACAACACACAGGAACAACACACAGAAACAAACAAAAGGTGTTACAATGTACAGCATGTGAAATCTTTACAAACTGTTGGCAGGTGATGGATTATACAGCAAGTAATGTTTCAAATCTAGCACATAAAAACATACAGTATCTCTTACAAAAAAAAAAACAGCTAAAATACAAAGCATTTGCTTGAAAGATATACCAATCCGTGCAGGAAGTTAGCAACAGTTCTGATTTCAGTAGAAATGTAATCAGCAATTTTCATATTAGTGAACATACATGTACTCTGAAAATGGAAGCACCTATTGTAGCTCTCACAAAGCTTAATAGTGAAGGATCATTTGTTTCAAAATTGTTTATCAGACAGTTTTTTCATCCTTTACCAAACAATCCTGAGTTTTAACTACCATGAGCAAAAAAGTTTTTCACAACATTGTAGGAAAGAAGAAAATGCTTGTAACCAGCTTTTTTTCCCTGTTTTCTACCCTATCATAGAAATAATCATTTGAGCTACACTGAAATTGTCAACTACAAATGCTTTGAATTTTGTCTTTTGTTAAAGTGTTAAAGAAATTTGCAGTAGATCACTTTGACAACGTCCTTGTAAAACGAAGATAGGCAACACGAGGTAAGTTCTAATATACTGATTTGAAAGCACAGAGGCCAAAAAACAAAATACTTAATACAAACAATTTCTACATAAAGTTCAAAAGACGGTCTTCTGCTGAAGGCCACTCAGTTAGTATTATTCAATAATTCACCACTACATCAACCTAATAGGTTTTCTTTACATTTTCTCAGAGCCTGAAATTAGTACATAGGCAAAGCAAGTACTTCCTTGTGTTCAAACAGTTTTTAACATTAATTGGACTATGTGCCAGGAACAACTTTATGCATTTCAACATTAGTTATTACCAGCACTATTCAATACTGAGCTACAAGTCTCAACTCTCTACCACACAAATCCGACTTTTGACGATCCTGAAAGACCTTTTGAAAACATTGTTTCAAAAGAAGAAAATACTAATAACCAGCATTTTCTCCTTTTCCCACCCTGTTTTCTACCCTATTAAAGGCTGAAATCATCATTTGAGCTACATCCAATTTGTCATCTGCAAATGCTTCCAATTTTGGTCCAATCTAACATTTAGTCATCTGGTAAAGAGTTAAGGAAAGGGCAGAAAAAGGCAACATACAACCTCAGATACCATTACCAACACAAGAAAACTTTTACATAGTTCATTAAGATCAAATTTCACTGAGCATCCAGTAAGATCTTCAGTCAATCTTGTATTTATTTCAGTTTGATATTTTGCTTGATATTCTAAATGAAAAAGCTGTAAGTTACAATTAATGTATCTAACTACATGTACTTTGGTATGATAGAACATGTCCATCTATTCAACCCTTAAGAATTAGTGTAAACTAATCCCTTATTAGTTTTATTAGCTTTTCACCAAACCACAAAATTTTGGAATTGTCCATTCTAAGAGAACATGAAGATGACAAAATATGGCTGAAATGGTGGAAATTGTCTTTGAAAGGGCTGAAAACAATTTTGGAAAAAGGTAACCAGCATTTTGTCCTTTATCCACAATGTTTTCGAAAGTTGTTTTTCTCAATGTCATTGAAACTCAGAAATGTGTGGTAATGGGTTATGGGACAAAAGAAATTTGTACTATATGCAAACATTATTTTCAACATTATCTGGTACATATAATTATGTCAAAATACAACTAAAGGTGTTAGAGATTAGAAAGCAAAAGCACACTGTACTTTATCACAAAATGGAAACCTCACATCAAATTCCTATTAGCGGAGGCGTTAATATCCGAGACCTACTCATTTGCAGGTGTTAAAGTCTATAACTTACTTATTAACTAGCCCAATAGATATCCCTACAAAATCATACCACTAGCAAATTACTGTATATCTAAAGTTAAGCACTACAGAAAAAGACAACAGCAGAGTTATATATATGGGTTTTAACTCTTTACCAAATGACAAAATTTTAAGACCAGTCCATACTGAAAAGTGAAAACATTTCCAGACAACAAATTGAATGGGTCTCAAATGATGGAAAATTTTCTTTGAAAGGCTAGAAAAAATTATGGAACATAAAGAAAATGCTTGTATTTGGCATTTTCTACATGTTCCACATTGTTTTTTCTCCCTAAGGATGGTTAAAACACAGGTTTGTTTGGTAAAGGGTTATCCAAAAGTAGTAAAGCCAAACAGTCAGACCTGGGCTGTTAAGTATGCAGTAACACATTACCTCCTGTAGAGATTTTTTTTGTCTTGCTGCAGGCAGTTTTTGAATTATTGTGAAAAAAATAAAAACTGGTGGCACTGGTCTAGCGTGATCAGAGGTAGTCCAAGTGTAATGCTTTCAGCTAATGTATCTTCTAACTTAACTCTCTACCAGATGACAAAATTTCAGATATGTCCAATCTCAAATCATTTGCAGAGAACAAAA
The DNA here is from genome assembly GCA_945859785.2 of Tridacna gigas. Lineage (NCBI taxonomy): Eukaryota > Metazoa > Mollusca > Bivalvia > Cardiida > Cardiidae > Tridacna > Tridacna gigas. Next base: position 30,778,785 of record OX244030.2, read on the forward strand.
TAAATGTGCGTCAAATGATGGGATTTGTCTTGGAAAGGTAGAAAATGGAAAGAGGAATTTTGCTGGTTACCAGTATTTTCTTCTTTTTCCACAATGTCTTCCAAAGCCTTCTTTCCAAGGTTTGTGAAAACCCAGGATTGTATGGTAAATTGTTGATTATATCAATGTCTGATTTTTTCCTAAAAGATAAATGAAATATATCCCTGACTAAAATTATCTTTTATGCAATACCATTGTCTTTAAATGAGTTGCTTTAAGAAGATCAACAGTGGTCTGAAGTGCCTGGCCTTACAATCTTGTTACATATACATTAGCTATGAGACACATGGAGTCACTGAATATCTATAGTGTAACTGGACGAAGCAGTAATGTGGTGTGTTATACCTTGGACAAATTGCTCTTCAGGACTTGGGGGTGGGGTGCGCACACCTTCCTCATCCTCTGTAACATGAAATATAACTGGTGCTTACACAGATATAAAAACTCTACAACTACTGCTGCTATCACCATGCAATCTAAGTTTATAAATGGATTTTTAAGTTCTATTGCTCTTTTCAAACTTGAGGAATTTTTAAATTTTCAAAACATCATAGTCAACCTATAATTCAGTATTTTAGAGCAACACAGAGGGGCCATTTTTTCCATGGGCCACATTTTGAACAATTTACTGAAAAAGATCCCAATCAAAGGCATAAGTTGTAGGCGACATCATACTATAGAATTTTATACAAGACATCTAATACCAAGATTTGGTAATTTTTTAGCCTATGGCCAAATGTTGAACAACCTTGGAGAAATATATTTGGAGATATCATACATTAAACATACAGGTTAGGCTGAATAGTTTCTGATAGCAGTAGGATGATTTTTGAAATTTCCTCCTTACACTAAATTTCAAACATGTAACCTATTGCAAGGTCCCTTTTAACCCCAAGGCTCTAATTTGAACAATCTTGGCTGAGGGTCATTACACCATCATTTGTTCCAAAAACTGTAGTACAGAGTAATAATGACAATAAACTTTTGAATTCTTCTTTTAAATTTGTGGACCAGGACTGATTTTGATCTACAATCACAGAATGTTCAGACTGATCTTGAATGTACACTGTCAGTTATTATCAGAGCTCTTGCCAAAATGGCTACAATAAACTTCTGTATGAGGGCTTTTCTACTGTCCAAATGTCTACTTCTTTTTTTCTTTTCTTTCTTTTTCCTGCAGTCTAGTGGGGTAAGAACTGTATGGGTAGTTCACGAATGACCGACAATGTCATAGGTACATAGTATTGATTGACTGATTGATTGACTGTATGATGTTTAACACCATTTTCAACATCATTTCAGTAATATCGTGGCAACCAATGCACCTAACCATGCTTTCCTGCAGCTTCTTTTACCAGTAACCCCCCATCCCGTTCTCATGCTGTATGCTACAGACATAGTAATGTTACTTGAATATATTTGTAGTAAAACAATGTTACTTTAATATATTTGTATTAAATGAATATGGTTTTGCTATATTCTCTATCTAAATTGAATGTAAACATAATGATATTAGTGTTAAAACTTTCTTGTGCTGATCATTTAAATAGTGTTTTGAATACATATATAATGGGGAACAGAAGTAAAATAATGCTAAAGTAAACTCTGTATTATTAACTGCTTATTAAAGACATAGCAGTGTTGTTGTGCAGTGATAGATATTTAGGCACTAATCATTTATAAACATGTTTAAGTAGAAGAAAAAAAAAATGTTAAAAAGCACCTTTTACAAATTGTTCATTAGTCTATATTAAAAATGTAGAAAAGAAACTCAAATTAAGGAAAACAAGTAATTCTTTGACTTGTCTAGAAATTAAGTCAAAATACCATTGAATACCATTCAAAATATGTAGTTGATTACCACCTTAACAAAGAAGAGGGCTATCATGGCCCTGTATCACTCCAATGCGTAATAAATTGCTTATGCTACAAGTAATTGGCATAAACAGTCATCAAACTGTTAGAAATCTGTATTGACATAGCCCCGAAAAAAAATCAGGTCTTTTTAACATGCAACCAAGATGATTTAAATGAATACTGACAGTTCTAATCAATTATTATTCATACAAAATACCCAAGAAATCTCACAAAGGCAAGAAAGGCCCTTAATCAATTCCAGACAACAATTTGTGACACCCAACCTCCTGCTGTTGGGACAAATTTCTTACCCAATGGCAATAATTTGACCAATCTTGGTAAAGGCTTCTAATATGCTGCATACCAAGCATTAGAATTAAAAGCCAAATGTGGTTTGAAACAAAAAGATTTTCTAAGTTTTCTCTATAAAAGCTAATATGTGCAATGTGACTCCCCCCCCCCCCCCCCCCTCCCCCCCCCGCCCCGGCCACAATTAATTGAATCTTGGTAGAGGTCCACTAGATGAAGCTAGGTATCAAATAATACAGGTCTAGGCTAAATGGTTATAAACAAGAAGATATCTATCATTAACAATATAAAGCCCCTGTAAAATGGGTGACTCATCCAAGGCCAATTTTTACTCCAGGGCTAACTTTTAAACCATCTTCTAGCAATCCAAAAGTTTTCACTATAATAAGCAGAATGTTTATGCAGAGTTTTTCAAGTTTGATCACCACATGAAAATCACTGTATTACCCCTTGGGCTTTAATTTGAAGAGGTCCATGGTTGAAGCAACATCTTCAATGTTTTCAAGGAATTCTTGCTCAAGGTCATTAAAACTCATGATTGTATACAGCAAAAGGTTAAACTGTTCAAAACTTGAGCTGCTTTTGCTGCCATTGCAGGTCAAAATCAGACAAAACAGAACACACACTCTGATCTTGGCTGACACAATCCTCTTTGTTCTGACCCTTTTTTTTATTGTGAAGATATCAAAACTTCAGTTTTGTGGTTTGTTTTTACTGATTCAAAAATGTCCATCCTGTTTATTAAGCGCACTACAAAAAGGGTTAAAGCAAGTTTTTTTTCATTTCAATTCACTTTGGAAACATAAAGCCTGCATCTAATTTCAACTAAAATACAAAAATTACAATATCAATGATTTAAATTAAAAAAAAAAACACATTCACAGCATTACATAGAAGTTTTGAGAGGAATTAGAAAAGAAACAGTTCAGAAATATTTCAAGATTGTTATCTCAATTTACTCTCTCAAAACTAAGTGATCAAAATGTATTAACAGTGAGTTAAACTTGTCACTAACATGCTTGAGTCAACTTTATGTGCCCTTCCAGAAAGTGATGACGAAGATCTGACAACACAAACTAATTAATCTCATCTTAAATTTATACTTTTAACCCTGTACCAAACAATCCTGATTTATAATGACCTTGATGATGAAGGCTTTTGAAAACAGTGTGGGGGAAAAAAGGGGAAAATACTGGGAACCAACATTTTCTTCTTTTCCAACAATGTTTTCTACTCTTCCAGGAATAATTTCAATTTTTGAGTCACAATTATTTTTTTTTATCTGCAAATCTTTGAATTGAACTAGTCTAAAATTTTGTAGTTTGGTAAAGAGTTAATTCATGTTACGCTCTGTTTAACACAATCCTCAAATACTAATTTTGGGCTTGTTCCTACTTCCTGATGTAATTCACATAACAGACTATGAGAACTCTTTCTGCAAACTTGCAGGAAAACGATATCCTACTGCTTTCAGTGTCTGATCGGACTACTTTGTAGTTGTATCTTTTTTTTTTTTTTTTTCATTTTTATGTATTTATAAAGTATAAAAAACTACTTTTTTTCGGAAGTAATGAGGAGTTGGTCTGTGCAACCAAAGCATACATGCACAAACATGGTGGAACAACATGAGCAAATTCTCACAATATCATTTTAAGTCTGGTAGCCCTCTGGTGCCTATTGCTCTGATTGTCAAATACATTCATTGTTCTAACAGACTGTCCCTTAACCCTTTACCGCACAATGACGCCTTTTGACGCCCCTGGGAAAGAAGCCTTTTGAAAACATTGTGGGAAAAGGAGAAAATGCTGGTGACCAGCATTTTCTCCTTTGCCCACAAAGTTTTCTACACTATCAAAGAAAAATTGCACCAATTGAAATTGTCGTCTGCAAATGCTTTCAATTTGGAGAAGGCTAAAATTTTGTCGTCTGGTAAAGCGTTATGTTCTCCTGCATCTTTACGTATTTACTGCTACACACATGTTTTTGGACAAAGGTATGCAGTTCTGATTTATGACCAACTCTCGAACTCTTTCATTAGTATCAATAAAGACCATCAGTTTTGAGCTGTGATGTGTCATCATCCCCATAGATAGATAGATAGATCAGGGGCTTAATTCATCACCTGTTCTTTCAATTGTCCTAATTCTGAATGGAAGGACATGCTACTGTTCTGATTGGCTGAGACATTTTGCCTCCAACAACCAGATGGTTGATCTCAGAATTTCAGAATTAGAACTGAATATAGAAAAGGTTCTGAAAATGCGCCCTGCAGGATTTTAACCCAGTAACATAGGTTGAAAAAATGAAAAATTTAACCATTTACCAGATGACAAAATTTTAGCCTTGTCCAAATTGAAAGCATTTGCAGAGGACAACAAAGAAACAAAGTATTTAACATCCATCAGATTTCTAAATGTGATTGATCTACAAATAAAAAGAGAGAAATAAATGAGAAGAAAAAAAATAACATGATAATGACTTACAGAAATACTTGATGTTATGCTACTGAGATAGAAATACAGTGATTCTAGTAAAAAATATTATTAGAGAACCTGGAAGGAACTGTGCACAAGTAATGTTAGTAAAGATAATAGCATGCACACAGTTGTTAACCAATTATCAGACAAATTATATTTTGACACACCACTGACTAGTTAATGTTAGATGCCTCAAGAAATAGAAAATGTTTTCTTTGAAAAATATTCAAAACTATGTAGGAACAGAAGCAATTGCTTGCAACAAGCATGTACTCTGTATCCTACAATATTTACAGAAGTAATTAACTGCAGGGCATAAAAAGGTCATCTTTGTGTGATAGTAGGTTAACATTACTAAAGAGTAAACATCATGCAAACTTGGGTAATATGAGTCCCAGCATGTGTTTACCTTCAGGAGATTTTGTTGCCTGGGTACCAGGCTCATCAGCAGGCACTGTGGGAGCTTGTTTCAGTTCAGCTTCAACTTGTAAAGCTTCCAGCTGAGAAAAAACGGCTTCTTCCTGCTGCTTCTGTTCTCTAACAAATGCTTCCTCGCCAACTGGGGCTGTGTCATCCAGTTCTACAAATCACATTAAATTTCTTACATATTTTTTTTAAAATAAAATCATCAAATATTACTGATTTTTTTCATTTGATGATTAAAATGCCCGTAACCTTTTTTTATTTCACCATTAAATGACAAAGATAGAAAAAACCCAACAGACTATAAAATACTTTACAATCACTGAAATTGATTAAAATATCACACTTTAAAGTCTATATCTTACCACCATAACACAACACACGTACATGAGAAACTCCATAAACAAGAGCTAAGATGCACTTACATTTATCATTCTATGAACTCTTTCCTGTACAATTCATTGACTTTTTTGTTTGTCCAAAAGCAGAATTTTACTGCAAATTTAGAGATCTTACCATATTTAACCCTTTACCACACAATACCACCTTTTGAAAGCATTGTGGGAAAAGAAAAAATGCTGGTAACTAGCATTTTCTCCTTTTCCCATAATGTTTTCTACCCTATCAAAGAAAAATTGCATCATTTGAGCCACAATGAAATTGTTGTCTGCAAATGTCACCACTTTGGACGAGGCTAAAATTTTGTCATCTGGTAAAGGGTTAAGAATCACCTGGCTTAACATATAGATCAAAGAATATATCTAGATCAAAGACCAGACTTCACAATCTGTGCAGTCCACAAAAACCTATTTATGTCATTTATGTCATTGAAACAGTTCACAAAATCTACTTATGTCAGGACTTATCAGGATTTGCACTGACACTTACTCCTGCTCTTTTAACTATGCCCAACCTTTAGCTGTGTTACTGATTATGGATATTTGTTAATAGTTGAAGATTAATGTCATGCAAAAATGCACATTCATGCTTTTGAAATACATGTATTGTGTATAAAACATGCATAATAGTAACATGATAATCAACAGGCCATCAGCAGAAATACTGAAAATTGCTGGTTTTCTGCTACTGTATGCACTTTCATATCATTTAATAAACTGGCAATATTAAATGGTCAAAAATTCTTCTTCCTTAATTGTCATTTTCTTAATCATCATTTTCACAGCTTGGTTATTAACCCTTTACCACACAGCAAAATTTTAGACTCCTCCATAACAAGGAATATACAGACAGTAATTAAAATATTTTACAAAATATAGTATATTGTCCTTGAAATGGTAGAAAAGATTGTAGAAAAAGGGAGAAAAACTGGTTACTAGCACTTTCTCCTATTCCAACAATGTTTTCAAAACTCTTCTTTCTCACGGTTGGTAAAGCTCGGGACTGTGTGGTAAGGGGTTCAACACATGAAGGGAGAAAGGGAGATTTGAGCCTTGTTCACATGTACAATGTAACTTCTCAAATCTTTTGAGATATTGGGTTCTGAGTGTGCATACTCATTTTGACCTTAAGCCAGCTTAGAAAGACTCTCATAAAATCCTAATACTATCACTCTTAGGCTATCCTATGTTTATTATTACCCAAAATATATGAGCCATGCTATGTGAAATGGGGGCTTGATGCATCTGCGAAAAGTATCAACCCAGGCCAGCCTGCACAGTCCGCGTAGGCTGACCTGGTCCAAAACTTTTAGCTATTGGTCAATTTTCCATATGTCCAAGGACCAGTCTGCATCATGAGTTAGTTGGTTTGTTTAAAAAGTGGCTAGTATGGATCAAGTATTATGTGATGGCTTGATTGGTACAATGCATCACAGAGATGCATTAAGCCCCCTTTTGCCAGAGCATGGCTCATATTGATTTACATTCGAAAAAGGTTATCCTTTTTTGACTCAAAAGTATTAAGCAGATGAGTTGAACAAAACTTATCAAAGCTAAAAAAGACAAGGAAAAGCCTCCAGTTACAAAAACCAGTGCTGTCAAGACTAGTTCCAATGCAGCTTGAAATCTTCAAGACTTAGTTATCCAACCTAGCAATTGCAGACTTAGGTAATACACAACTATAACTAATGTACATTTGTATATTGTGTAAACTCTGAGAGTAAGAAATATTACATGCGTAATGTAAACAAACATGCTTAATGTTATCTGGAATATATACATTTATTAGCTCTTTGCCATCTGAAGCAAATTCGCAGCATATTTTAAATGTACTTGTGAAATATGAATAACTGGCAAGAACTAAGGCTGATTCATAGTTGCTTGCTAAAAGAGAAATTGCTTCATATAAGCAATTTCTCCTTTTGACACTATGTTTGCAAAAGTGGTCTACTTTCAATTTAAAATGTCATATGAAAATAAGAGACGAGTTAAGAGAATATGGTATGTTATCCACCTCCAGGGCCATGGTGTAAGTTAGTGCAATGACACCCATTATCCCTTTGTAAAAAAAAATTCTGTTTTAACAACCCTGAGCAAAAAAGAATTTGAAAACATTGTAGGACAAGAAAGAAAACATAGGTAACCTGACAAATATTATCATTTTAGCCATGTTTTATTTGTCATCTGCAAAATGCTCTCACTTTGGAAAAGTGCAAACTTTTATTGCATGGTAAATGGCTGTTTCCATCTTACTAATGTCATCTTTTTATTATCAATGGATTGACAAATATTTACCCAAAAGCATAAGACAAAGCTCTATACTAGAATTTAAGACTTCTCCATAATAAAAGCATTTGCAAAGAACAAACTAACTGTGGCTAAAATGTTGGAATTAGTCTTTGAAATGGCAGAGGACATGTTTTCTGAATAGGAAAAAAATGCTGATAAGGTGAACATGTACATGTAACTAGCATTTTTCTTCTATTCCCATGATGTTTTCAAATGTCATTTTTCTAAGAGTCAGTAAAACATCTTGAAAGACAATAAAAATCATGCAATCAACATCATTAGATATAGCACTGCTAACCACATCATTATCTTATTTGGAAACATTGGCTGCTGCAAGACATTACCATTTACTCATTGGTAGCAAAACAGTTTTAAAATATTGTAGGAAAAAGAGCAGTTAATCTGGTTTTCTCTAAACATGGTTTTCTACTCCTTAAAAAAAAAGTTATTTTGCTTTCCTCCAAATATTTCTGCTTTGTGTTACTATTGGGCAATCCATCGCAGGAGTCTTTTCAAACAAATCATTTAATGCCAAGTAAGTTTTATTTTAATGAAGTTTTAGTTTTCCATGGCTATACATACAAATCTAGCTAACAAAAAAGCTTTGGTAATAATTTAGTATGAAGTAGTGATAAGGTAGATAGTAATAATTTAGTATGAAGTAGTGATAAGGTAGATCTTATATCTTTACAGTAACAAGTGCTTCTTGCTCCTCGCCTTTTGTGTCATAAACCCTTTACCACACTATCCTAGTTTAATGACCATGAGCAAGGAACCTTTTGAAAACATTGTGGTAACCAGCATTTTCTCCTTTTCCGACAATGTTTTCTGTCCTATCAGAGAACTTAAGCTAACTGGTACCAATTTTAAATTTGTTGTCTGATGTTTTAACTTTTCGAGGGTCTAAAATTTGTCATGTGGGAAAGGGTTAAAACTTTTTTTCTATTAAAAAAACAAGTATTTTCTGCTAGTGACAGCATGCAAGGTAAGACATTAATACATCACATTCTATTAATACTAAATAGTTGCCAAGTCTTCATAAGAGCACCAGTATACAATACATCATGCCAACCAAAATCTTTAGTTTGCAAAAGATTTTATTCTCTTGTTAATATTTCCTTGAATAAACTTGCAGCAGATTACTTCAAAAGCATCCCTGAACACAATGTGGCAAAGGGAGGAATTGCTCATCACATGTGATTCTCTCTTTTCAAAAATTTAGCAAAACTGGTGTGCTGCATATGATGAATGTCTACTGTAGGTGGTAAAGTGTTTACCCTCTACCAACAATCCCAAGTTTTAAAGATACATCTTTACAGCTAGAGAGAAAAATACACTGTTAAAACTTGATAGTATGTTTGAATGGCTAAGAATTTAGTCAGCTGTGCAAACATAGATAAATTACCAATATAATGGAGTAAGGGATAGAGAAACTAAAACGATTTGTCCTTATTTACAACTGGAAATGACAACAGTGATTTCTTTAACGCCTCCAGAAAATGAAATGCATTTCATATCCATCATAATCTGTGCAACCTTGCAACCATCAGGGGCAACATTTGGCATGAAGGTACAAGAATGATTATAGCTTGATAAAATGGATTAAAAACTGGCTGATATGAGTATAGATGTATCTTTAACTACCCTGACAAAGAAGGCTTTTGTATGTGGTAAACTGAGAAAATGCTGGTAACCAGCGTTTCTCCTTATACCACAATGTTTTCTAACTGTACGAAATAAAACTTCAATTTCTGATTCACATTCATTTTGTTGTCTGCAAATGCTCTGAATTTGGACAATTTTGCTGGTTGGAAAAGAGTTAAAGTAAGCCTCATGTTTTTTCTGTTGTAACTGGAAAATATATCATCATGAAAACACCTATTTACGACAGTTCTTCCATAGATCACGAAGTTTTCTAAATCTGTACTGCACAGATACTTCAGAATGAGCTTATGCAATGTTGATTCCGAGGAACACTTGGCATCTATTCAAGTAACACAAATTACACAAACAGCACATAAGTTAACAGAAAACAGAAAACCCACTTTAGTAGTAGAATAAGACAGGGTTACAAATATAATATTGGGTGCAACCATTATGCCAGTTTGTTTATACCTTCTTGTCTATCATTTGCTAGACGACTTTCACGCTCATCCTCATATTTATCCAGAGCAGTGATAAAGTCGAGGTAAGCTTGCTTTTTGGTAACTGACAACGGAGCAGAGCTCTCTGTTGTATCAGCTACTTTGCGTCGTTCATCAACTTCTGCGATTATGTCATCTAAGATGGTATCAGTGTAGCCTGCATATTAGGAAACAGTGGATTATACAGCATTTGTAGAAGCATAGCTTGAAAATGATATTTGTTCAGTGCTTGGTCCCTTACAACCCCTGCATGAGTTTATAAATTCATTTTCTTCTTATCTTCAATGTGGGACTCATGTTATCAAATCAATCAAAAATTATAAAACTATAAAATTAAAAAATTATAAAAGTTCAATATTTTTCGTTTTTTCCTGTTTACCCCTAGAATGCCAAGACAGCTTTACAAGTGTTATAGGAAAATACTAAACTATGACAATGATCATGGGAATGACAATGTATATATGTATAAAATGAAAACAAAAAATCCTACAATCTTCACACATACACAAACACTATATCAGTCATGTTTAATGACTCCCTGAAGCCACCAATCAGCAATTCTGATAGCTATCACTAACAAAGGCTTCACTAGTTTGATCAGAACCCTACATTAACTCTTTGGACTTTTCAGAATTTGACAAATATTCATCCAAAATGTCTATTTTGGCAGATTTAAACATCAACACCTTGAAAAAAAAGATACTACAGACAAAAGAAGAAAACTGGATGCAAGTGCCAACACTTGGCTGCAGGTGCTTTTTCTGAGAAAAATTCTTTCAAGAAAGGGGCATAGCTGTTTCAAAAAATGTTACAGTCCCTGTTACCTGAGAATTACCTGTTCTTTTTGCATGGGTTTCCCTTTCAATAGTCAACAGTTAGCTTAAGTTTAAAGCAAATATTTTGTGTAATACAGATTATATGAAAATGTCAAAGTTTTTGCACAACTATGTTTGCGATGCCAAGGCTATGACAATAACTCAATGCTTTCTTCAGTGAGCTGAGCTAAATGTAAACCATAATGAAACACATATACATCTTTCTCACACCACTCTCTCACACAAAACATGTAGTGTAATCCGAGGTATCTTGCTAGCCACAAAATGACACAATATCACTCACACACCAAGATATCAAATACAGTGATGTACACAGCAATTAGAAATAACCACCTATCTACATAACAACATGACATACTGCTATAAATATGCATGAATGAAAGATGTTTGGGTGATGAAATAAAATGGTTAAAAGAAAAAATTAAATATGTAAAATGAAAAGCTTGATTGATATTTGTAGCAATGAACATGATTATGATACTGAAGTGCCTATTTGTTTGAACAATGATTATGTTTCATGTTTTTTCATGTTACATGTTTTTCAATGATCACTACTGCCTAAGTATGAGATGAGAAAGATATGTGACTAACATTATGAGTGCATTATCACAAGATGGTAAACAGTAAACTTATCTAAGTTGTATGTCGTAACTCTTTACCAGATGACAAAATTTCAGCTTTGTCTCAATTGAAAGCATCTGCAGAACACAAATTAGATACAACTCAAAACATTAAATTTGTCTTTCATGGAGTAGAAAACATTGTGAAAAAAGGATAAAAAGCTGAATAACGCTGTTTTCAAAAGCTTTCTACTCTCAGAATTAAAAAGATGGGATGGTATGGTTAAAGGTTGAATCATAAAGTTGTTAAATAAATTTGCAGAAGAGACCTTTGAAAAAACATTTTTTCAAATATGGATTGTCAGCAAAAATTACGGTTTCATATATGAAAACAAGTAACAACAAAATGGTAAAAACAGAAATTGCTCATGACAAGGAATTGCACCTTCTAATACAATGTTCTCAAAAGTGGTCTTCTAAAAGAGGATAAAGCTGTCTGCAGGATGTAATATGTTATCATGAAGATATTTTTTCACCTTTGGAATTTTTAACAGTAACTAATGAATTACTTTAACACTATTGGGTAAATTCTACACATGTCCTTATAAACAATGAATAATTCTGAAGACATTTTGTAGGTACATTAGTATTTTGAGAAACTGAAATATTTCAGTTTCTAAAGGATTTGATATACACAACAGGATGGTTTTAGGCCATTGGACAAGGCTGCAAGACGTAAACATTCCAAGATTTTGTTTTTTCTTTTTAGATTAACTAAAGCATATAATATGCAAAGCCAGTGTAATTAGCACAAATGCCATAACATCCCTTTGATAAACCTATGTTTTATTTGTTCCTACAGTTCATCTTTAGCATTTACAATGCTTGAATTCATTCCAAAGCAAACAAACCGTAACACATGACAAGATCTTAATTTTTCTGACAAATTCACCACAAAAATGTAACATGCTTTATTCTGCCATTAAAGTCACAATAGTTGCCAATAGTAAACATTGGGGTGTTAAAAAGCATCCACAGATAATTCATACCATTTCAAAGAATTATAATTATTGTGGAGACGACATTCTGTTACTGTATGGTCAATCCAAGTGTTAGTCGCTGGCAGGAAAATGAATATCAAAACCAGGTAAAAAGTAAACGAAAGACAACAGTGACCTTGAAACTTTTGACCCAGTTTTAAAATTAATTTTTCTGCCAGTGACACCTGGGCTGACCATACAATAACAGATTGTCATCACAATAATTTCCATACTTTTAAATGGTATGATTTATAAATGCATATTACCACACTCATCCTATGCTTTTGACAGCTACTGGGCCTTTAATGATTACATTTCCTGTATTGTATCCAAGTAAATTGTTTGTTTAACCCTTTCCCAAACAAGCCCTGGTTTTCACGTGTCTGCAGTACAAGTCTTTTGACAACACTGTGGGAAAAGGAGAAATTGCTCGTAACGAGCAATTTCTCCTTTTCCCACAGTGTTTTCTACCCTTTTTGAGACCTTTCTGCCATTTTCATCAAATTTAAAATTGTCGTCTGCAAACTCTTTCAATTTGGACCAGTCCAAAATCTGTCGTTTGGGAAAGGGTTAAAGTCATTATTATGCTGGTTTCCTCAGTATTTCACATTTTCAAGGTCAGAGTGTAACTTACAAGTTGTAGATCACACAACCACTTAATTCAAAGCAGACTGTTACTTGTAATTACCTCTGGTAAGCATGCAACAAAAATGATATGGACTTTTCTGTGTGGAAATCCAGCTTCAATAATTCATTATAGGCATCATTTGGCCCAAATTATACACAAAATTTGGTCCCAATAATACACAGTAGAGTCCCCTTTTGCAAGAACTAGGCTCATATACTTTTGTCATCAGTATGTCTAAAAGTTTACCCTTTACCACATGATGAAAATTTCAGACTTTTCAATACTGAAAGCATTCTGCATACAACAAATCCAATGTAGCTCAAAACAATGGGATTTGCCTTTGAAAGGGTTGAAAACATTATGGGGAAAAGAGGAAATACTGGTACCAGCATTTTTTCATTTTCCCACAATGTTCCCAAAAGCCTTCTTCCTAAAGGTTGTTAAACATGGAACTGTTTTGTAAAAAAGAGAGAGAAACAAATTTAACAAATTCAGGAAAGCAATGATGTTATCTGTTAATAAAAAAATTACCTTCTGTTGGTGCCTGTGGAGCAATCCTGATTTCTTTTTTATCTTCCTCACTGGATTCTTCATTAGCAGATTCTGATTCCTGAGAAACGCAGAATAATATTTGAAAAAATAAAATGCTTAAAAAAGCACTTGTTTTCAACAATAATGAAGTAAAAATACACTTGGTAAACAATAATTTAGTACCGGTACATATACTGAACAATTATCAAGTACATGGACAGAACAATAATCAAGTAAATGTTCACAAATTTCCTGCCATAAGAACAATTTTATTACTTTGGAATGATATTGCATTTTTTTCTGCAAAATTTATATTAACCTTTAACTAAATAATCCAAACTTTAAACAACTTTGAGAAAGAAGACTTGAAAACATTGTGGGAAAAGGAGAAAATGCAGCACTTTCTCCTTTTCCCACAATGGTTTCTACCTTATCAAAGACAACTTGTACCATTTGAACCACATTTAATTTGTTTGCAAATGCTTTTGGTTTTTGAAAGTCTAAAATGTAGCCGTATGGTAAAGGGTTCAGGAGGAAGACAGATAACAACAGAACTTTTCTCATTTGTACTTATATCTTTTCTTTTAAATCTAGAACTGTTCTGAACAGGAAGAAGAAATAGAACATGAGAGAATAACATTAATTTGCTACATGATGAATCTTAGAACTTTGAGAATAGCTTTCATGGACATTGTAGATAAGATCAACCTGCTAGTCCACAATTGATAGTTAAGCTTGGATCTACACTGTCGAATATTTTGTAAGAACTTTTTGACAGCCTTGAAAACACCATGATTTGTTTTTCTTTATCGACAGAAAACATCCATTCATTTAGTATTCTAAGAGCAAAATACATCTATAAAACTGACTAAAAATATTGAATTGTCATTTACTGTGACAATGCTGCTTTGGAATATACAAAATAAAAAATTAATTTTTTTATAGAAAATTGGTCTCCCATGCACATGCTCCTCTCTTTGTCATACCTTGAAACAACAATTTAAAGCACAACATAACATTCATAACAGAATTTTTTTTAACAGAATTTTGTTTTAAAAAGGACATAATGTTTAACTTAGCCAACTTTTTTTACAGAATAAAAAAGCAGCAATCTCTCTGATTTAACTCTTTACCAAACGACAAAATTTTAAACTTGTCCAAATTGAAAGCATTTACGGACGACAATCTAAGTGTGGCTCAAATGATGAAATTTGGCTTGGATAGGGCAAAAACATTGCGGAGGAAAAGGAGAAAATGCTGGTTACCAGGATTGTGTGGTAAAGGGTTAAGGAATGATAGTACAGAATCAGTAACATTATGAAGTTGCTTATTGACTTTATTGAAAGGCTGTGATAGATGGCTATGGAAATATCATTTCAAAAGAAGGAATTATTTTTTTTTATTTTTTTTGCTATCTCCTTTTGCTTTACATCATGCTTTTTCTTCCATAAATTCAAAAGCTGAAACTAATGGTAAAGAAAATTAAGTGGTTTTGTAGATAAGAAACAGAAAAAGAAAAAATGAAGTAGTGCATTCACTTTTACCATGTTATGGGCAGTCCAATCTTGAATGTACAGTCATGTTCTTTTTTTTTTGTGAGATGTTTGGCTTCTAGAGATATGTTTTGCAATTTTGGACTCTTTACTGCTGACAAGAAGTGTAATTCACAACATACCAATATACTTCTATGTAAATGGGAAAATTAAAAAGAAGAGAAAAGGTGAATGATGTTTACAGACAGAAAAAGATGATTGTCTTGACCAATCACTAAGAAGAAAGTAAGTCTGAATTTTCACAACACTTTACCAGTACTGCATATGATTCTACAAGGAAAGGTGGAAAGTAAGAAACAGGCAAACCACATCAAGCCATAATATCATAGTCATCTACTGTTACATAACAAAATCTTCTTTTGTGTTTGAAAGAAAAATGTGAATTCAATTCTCTGAATTCGCGAATTTTGGTTTATTTAAAGAGAAGAATCATACATCCTTTTAACAGCAAAAACCAGACACATTTTCAAAATTCTACAAACCATATTGAGTCTACATGTATTTTACATGAAGAAAGTAATACTGCTACGATGATATTCATTCTCTACACACAAAAAAAATCAAGTAGCTCTCACCTCAAAATCTTGCCTCATCTAAAGGGAGGGGTAAAGAACATGCAGTAAGACTTGCAATCATAGCACAGAGAATAGAGAGAGAGAGAGAGAGCGCACTGATGGGGTATTTTAATATGGGAGACCAACTTTTACATCAAGTTTGAATGAATCTTTATACAAATCTGTGAAAATTATGCCTTGGATATTTTGATTATTTCACCTAAGAAATATTTCAATATAATTCATTGATGAATGCACTGTATGGTCAAAACAATGTTTCACAACTATTAAAGGTTTGCATTTATTTAAGTTTCTACAATAATCTATTTGAAACATACTCATCTTCTCAGCCATTTTACCACACCAGTTTTAAACCATTTCAATGAATCACTTCACCCTTTACCACACGACCCCAAGTTTTAACAAACCTGGGGAAAAAAGTTTTTGACTTTTTTCCCTGTGGGAAAAGGACGAAATGCTGGTAACCAGCATTTTCTTGTTTTCCCACAAGATTTTCTATACTTTCACCGACAATTACACTACTTTCAGCTAAATCTTATTTTTTGTCTGCAAATGTTTTCAATTTAGACAAATTTTACTGTTCTGTAAAGAGATAAAACAGGAAAACCTCCAAGCATCTTATTGCACTGACAAAAGGAAACCAGGAGTTCTAACTTGTTCTGAATACTACATAAGGTACAATGAAACAACTTTTGAGCCTTCAGCATGCTACCGGAAAAGTACCACAGATAGTGAAACATGAAGATGAGACTGCACAGAACATGCAGACTGATCTAGTATGTAAATCATTTAGTGTTTTTGAGATTTTCTAGCCAAGCAAGCCTTTACCTTTCAACATTTAGGTCTTTTTGTCACACTACATCACATGTTTTTTGTACTCAAACAGAGAGTTTTGACAGATAGCAAAAGTTTTACCTTCACCAAGTCTTTTTCATCGTATTCCACATCCAAAGACATTCCTTTCTTTAAGGAAGAATCTCTAGAAATACCGACTTCTTCTGCGAAATTATCAAACCCTGTAAAAAGTCAATGAGATAATATAAATGTTAGTATACTCTACAATTGGCATGAATTATTTATAAAGCTGGCACAATACACTATATCTGATAATTATGATAACATTACCTATTCACTCATAAGACAATGTATCCTTTTTTGTTTTCCTGAACTTATGGTAATAGTGCCTGATTTATCCTTGCAGCAGAAGCCTAGAAACTATCAGCAAGATTAAAGGCTGACTTTTTCATAAGTGTAAAAACATTGTGGCAAAATGTGAATAGCAAATTACAAGCAATTTCTCCTTTTGCAACAATGTATTCAAAAGTGACCAACAGCAACTAAAAATAGGTCATCTGCAGGGAGTATTGAGTTATTACACAAAATTATCTAAAAGGAAAAAAAAAACCCTAGTATTTCTAATCATTTGTAACAAGTATTTATTTCGGCAAATATTTCCAAAAGATACCAACTAAGGGGCATTCAGATAGATCAACTGCAACCACCAATATCCTACATGACAAAGTGAAGGATCACTTCCAATGATCAAAGTACTGGAAGTAATAATTGAAGGTGGTGGTGGAAATTTGCTAATTAACTCTTTACCAGACCACAAAATTTTAGACTGGTCAAAACTGAAGGCATTTGCAGACGACAAAATAAATGCAACTCAAAAATTGAAATTCATTTTGGGAAGTACAGAAAAATTGTGGTAACAGGAGAAAATGCTGGTTACCAGCATTTTCTTCTTTTCCCACAATGTTTCCAAAAGCCTTTTTCTTCTGAGTTGTTAAAAGTCGGGATTGTGTGATTAACCCTTTCCCAAACAAGCCCTGGTTTTCACGTGTCTGCAGTACAAGTCTTTTGAAAACACTGTGGGAAAAGGAGAAATTGCTCGTAACAAGCAATTTCTCCTTTTCCCACAGTGTTTCCTACCCTTTTTGATAACTTTCTGCCATTTTCATCAAATTTAAAATTGTCGTCTGCAAACTCTTTCAATTTGGACAAGTCCAAAATTTGTCGTTTGGGAAAGGGTTAAGAGCTAATAGGTTTTAACAGTGGACCATTTCATTACAATTTCCTTCAACTGCTGGTTGATAATATTTTTTAGAACTGATGGCATTATTTCATGACAGTTTCCATAAAATTGTGTATCTAAGTATTTTGCATGCAGTTTTAGGTGTTAGGAAAGGGGTTGGGGTGTAAGACACTGGTTTGGGGGTGTTTACTGAGTGGTTTTGGGTGCTTTGGGGTGTCTCTCTTACTCATTCATCCACAATGTAGACTTTATAAACTGGGTCATGTCAACGGTGCAAGACAAGGTCAATTTAAAATCTAGAGCTAACTCCATGACAATAAACTCTGAAGTTCACTGTTTATGTAATTAGCTTGCACAGTTTTGTTATTTTCAAACATCAAATGACACAGACATGTACATTCATTGATCTATGAGGACCTATTTTTCTTGAAACAGAGGAATGATGTGTTTTCCCACAATATTTTCAAAGTCTTCTTTCTCAAGGTCCTTAAAACATGGGATTGTGTAGTAAAGAGTTAAGCCAACAAGCAGCAGATTGCTTTGAAAGCATCCTTGTAAAATATGGATAATCAACGTAAATCAAGACTGAAGACGAACACATTTTTTAAAAAAATAATATAGCGAATGAAGAAATTGCCTTTCTACCAACAAATTCTCCTTTTGCTACAATATTTTCAAAGGTAGTGTTTTGCTAGAAAGAAAAAGCTGACTGCAGGATAAAATAAGTCAATATATGCAGCATTAGCCATGTAATGAAAGGCTGTCATACAAATTACCATTAGCTGAAAGGTGACACAAAATTGAAAGAAAAGTAAGGCAAACTGACTGAACAACAAATAAAATCTGATGTCAGAGAGAACAACAGACAGAATAATAATGTTTTTTGTTTACCTTAGAATAAACTGACATTATACCAAACAAAAATTTTTAAGACTAAACCAAATCAAAAACACTTGCAGAAAACAGATCAAATGTTGCTCAGTTGATAGAATTTCTCTTTAAAGCAGGTAAAGCATTTTCTCGTTTTCCCAAAATGTTTTTCACAAGTCTTCATTACAAGGGCATTAAAACTTGGGATTGTTTGGATAAGGGCTAAATCATTAAAATTAATTCTTTACCACATGAATTTTAGACTTGTCCAAATTAAAGGCATTTGCGGGCCATATCTAAACCAAGGCTAAAATGATGGGATTTGTCTTTGAAAAGCTAGAAAACATAAGGGGTAAAGGAGAAAATTCTGATTAACAGCATTTTCTCCCTTAACTCTTTACCACACAATCCTGACTTTTAACAACCGTGGAAAAAAACCTTTCGAAAACGTGGGAAAAGGAGGAAATGCTGGTAACCAGCATTTTCTCCTTTTCCCACAATGTTTTCTTCCCTATCAAAGACAAATTCCATCATTTCAGCCGCACTGAAATTGTTGTTTGCAAATGCTTTCAATTTGGACAAGTCTACATTTCTGTCGTATGGTAAAGAGTTAGGCACAATATTTTCAAAAACCTTTTTCCCTTTTATTATTAAGACAAGAGATTGTTTGGTAAGGGGCTAAAAGAATGACTGGGTAAATTCAATCTACCCTTTACACTGGTACACACATGCAGAGACGCTTTTTTACAGGCCTTCACTACTATCTGATAAGTTCAGATTTTTGGGAAGTCATAGGAAGTTTAATCCTTCAAGTGCCTTTTACAACCTTAGTTACTGTTACAGTCAGTTTAAACCAAGATCAGAATGCACAAATTGTGCAGTCTGATCTTTGATCTCTGCTATCCACTTTTCTAAAACATTCTGGACAAAAGCAATCTTGAAACTGCATTTCTTTGGGTCTTACTCCCTAAATTGATAAATTACTGTCTGTTGACTTAATTCTGGGCTTTAACCCTTTACCACACAATCCCCACTTTTACAGACTCAAGAAAGAGGCCTTTTTAAAACATTGTGGGAAAAGGAGAAAATGCTGGTAACCAGCATTTTCTCCTTTTCCCACAATGTTTTCTCCCCTCCCAAACCAGATTTCAATTTTACAGTCACATTTATTTTGTCATCTGCAAATGGTTTGAATCTGGACGAGTCTACATTTTTGTCGTGTGGTAAAGAGTTAAGGCTTTGCACTACATAACGCATGTAATACTCCTTCTCAGATCACGTTGAATGTATGCTGCAATCTGGCAAAAGGGAGCTTAAAGCATCTTCATGTAGCATTATACCAAGCCAAGTCATCACATAATGATGGATCCATAAAATCCACTTTATCTAACAACCAACTGAATCATGACATAGAATGGCCCTTGGACATGTCAAAAGTTGACAAACAGCAAAAACTTTCAATTCGGGTCAGCCTGCATGGACTCCCTGGGTCGATACTTTTTGCCTATGCATTAAAACCCCTTATAATAGGCCATGGCTTACACATTTTGGACCGTACACTGTATTCAAATGCCAAGACATAAAAGACTATGATTTTCCAAGTAAAAAAATTAAAGAAAAGACTGGGTTTCATCAATTGGCTAACATTAATTACTATAAATATTAAGAACAAACCTGACTGGTCCATTGCAGCTCTTGCTGCTGCTGCCTCCAATTCATCTTCAACAACTTCCACATTGTACATTGTTTTCTTAATGACATCTTCTCTTCCAACTTGTCGTAAACCATTTTCCAGAGCATTGCCTTAATAGAGACAAAAGAAAAAATGTTTATAAACATTTCGTTTGCTTTTCAACCCTTTACTACAGAATCCTGACTTTTAATGACCCTATGAAAGACACTTTTGAAACATTGTCGGAATAGCTCCTTTTCCCACAGTGTTTTCTACCCTTCCTTCATCAAATTTCAGTTTTTCAATCACACTTATTTTGTCTGCAAATGCTTTCAATTTGGAATTTTCTGCATTTCTTTCATTTGGTAAAGAGCTAATGCCGTATGTAGGAATGCATTTAACTCTTTACCAGATGACAAAGTTTTAGCCTTGTCCACCTTGAAAGCATCTGCAGACGACAATTTCAATGTGGCTCAAATGGTGCAATTTTTCTTTGATAGGGTAGAAAACATTGTGGGAAAAGGAGAAAATGCTGCTTACCAGCATTTTCTCCTTTTGCCACAATGTTTTCAAAAGGCTTCCTTCCCAGGATCGGTAAAAGCAGCATTGTGCAGTATAGGGTTAATTTTTCAACTCTTAGCAAGAATAACTTTTGACATATAAATTTACACAAAAGTAGTCTTTCAAAAGATGGATCAATACTTGGCACAAGGCAATTAAAAAAACTCATAACCTACTGCAGACCACCTTTTGTTTTTGTCTTTAGCCGACTACATTTGAATATATCGTGGAAAAAGGATTGCCCACAACAAGTGATTTTTGTATTGTGAGATGTTTTACAAGTAAACATGTATGTACCCACAATTCATGATTATCCATATTTTACCATGTTGATTTCAAAATCATCTGCTGCAAATTTGGACCCCTTTACCCAAATTGTTTTCCACCCTGTAAAATGCAAAGCTCATCACTTGAGTCACATTCAATTTGTCGTCTGCAGATGATTTTCAATTTGATAAAGATGTCAATCTTTATCAAACGACAAAATTTTGCACTCTACCAACCTGAAAGCAAATGCAAACAACAAATTAAATAAAGCTCACGAGATGAGTTCCATCTCTGTTAGGGAAAAAACATCATGGAAAACGAAGACAATGCTGCCTATCACCATTTTCTCCTTTTCCCACCATGTTTTTAAAAAACCTTTGTCTTTAAGGGTTGTTCAAACTCGGGATTGTGTGGTAGAGGGCTAAACTCACCAGTAGCTTCCTCTCCCTTTTTCTCGACCCAGAGTTGAAGCATTGCCAGGGCCTGATCATTGACAGTATTGTAGTCGGACTTGATCTGGTTTATTTCCGGGCCAGTAACATCCAGTTGTTGGGCCAGTATGACCCAATCACCTTGTAGAGTATCAGCAACATCAGTCAGCTTAATCTGTGCTCGACTTATAGAGTCACTCAAAACTATAATTTAGTGAAAACAAAAATACTGTTGGAAAATATCTGTTAAGAATAGATCTAGTTGAGGATATATTTAGGATTCAAGTCACAATCCATGATTGAACAAACAAGTTATTTGGTTGAAATGATATATCCCACTGAAAAAGACCTTTTTTGATAGCGACATATAAGAGGTATGTTGTTTTGCAGGTACACATGGCCTTTTTGTTATTGGCCCATAATGAAATTATACATAAAGCCCTCTTATTCCATGACACCACATTAAATTTTCTTTAAATAAAAACAAATACCAGTCTCAAATATTGTCACATGGTTAACGGTTAAAGGACAAACATTTGAATGATGAAAATGTTGGTTTATTTTCCAATAGCTGAAAACTATTACTGCAAAAGGTTTCTATGGTATAAGAATAATTGTCCAGTAATACATGATCATAACAATATCATACCAATGCCATGTTCTCTGAGCAGAGAATGTCTCTTCCTGACCTCCAGAGAGTCATCAGCTTGTAGTTCCATACTGGAGGACTGAAAATGTGGATACCTTTATGATCAAGACTGTTTTCTCACATACCAAAACCAATTCCACATAACTATATAGGAAACAGATTTTTTTTCCCCGCTGCTCTATTTTTTCAAACAAAATAGATACACAGATGCTATGAAATATTTCTTTTCCTAGAACCTACTCTCAACAAAATACAATTGTTATTTTCTTTTTTCCAACATTCACATTTGATTAAATATAAAACTAATCCTGTACAAAACATTCCATATCTAAGCCACACTGAGGAAGAAGACTTTTGAAAAGATTGTTGAAGAAGGAGGAAATGCAGGTAACCAGAATTTTGTCCTTTTTCCATTATGTTTCCTTGTCTTCCTTTCTACGGCAAATCTCATTATCCGAGTCTTATTTAATTTGTGGACTACAATTATTTTCAAGGTTAGCAAAGCAAAAATTTTGTCATCTGGTACACAGTTACTTAAATGAAAAGAAACACAGACACAAGCTCATCACTACAGATGGAAGGGGTCAAAAAACAGAAACACTGCTCTTACCTTGGACCAGCCTGGCATAGTGATATTGAGGTTACATATAGGTATCTGTGGCGCCTCTCCACGCGCCACTTTCGGTTCCTTCATAAATGCCACTCTGGCAGCCGGCTCTTGATCTTGGTCTCGAATGCGTACCGTGCATGGTAGGCGATTCTCGCGAAAAGCTTTGAAATCGATGAAGAGCTGGTCACCTGATTTAGTGACAGGAATCAGATTGCCTGCCATCTCTATAAACTGTGGCCTTCCTTCAAACACCTGTGAATGCATTAAAGTAAATGTTGTTTTATGGGGACATTGATATCTAGAGTCATTTAGCTGGAAATAAATGCATTAACTCAAGTCGAACATCAATTTCAGCATGAAATGTGCAACTCTGTTTACCCATTGACCCTTTACCACACAAAAAAATTTTACACTTGTTCAAAACGAAACCTTATGCAGCCAAGAAATTTGATATGGCTCATATGGTGGGATAAGTTCTTAAAAGGGTGGGAAAAGGAGAAAATCCTGATTTTTTACCATCTACACCAGGATTGTTAAAATTTCGGAATGTTTGTTAGAGGGTTGAAAAGGGTTCATTAGAAATATCATCCGAGAGAGGTAATGTGCTTAATATAACATATAAAATTGAGCCTTGCTCTGGCAAAAGGGGGCTTAATGCATCTCTGGGATGCATTATACCATACAAGTCATAACATAATTTCGGATCCATACAATCCATTTTTTTCCCAACAATTGACTGGATCTGGGGGTAGAATGGTCTTTTGACATGAAGAAATTTGACCAATGGCAAAAAGTTTTGACCCATGTCAGCCTGCGCAGACTGCTTTTTGCAGATGCATTAAGCTGCCTTTTCATAGAGTATGGCTCAATTATGTTTGCACTTTTTACATGAAGTTTTCTATAAAAACATAATACTTGTTCACGTCATTTCCTGTTAGAGCAAATGGTCTAGAAGAATATACAATTCTCTCTCAGTGCTACTAGTTCGTATCTATTTCTGTACACTCAATACTGCAGAGCCGTGGTAGCTCAGTTGGTAGCGTACAGACTTGAGAATGGGGTGGCTAGTTTGATTCCCAGCTCAGTCAATTTCTTTCTGGGGATTGATAATGGTCATTGCCACAGGATTCATTCCTCTCTCCTGCTGAACATTCTTTTGACGATGGTTATGTGGGAAAGTGGCCAGTGCTTGGAAAGAATATTGTGCATAGTACTGGTAAAAGAAACTCCAAGAAAGCATTGATAGGTGCACTGGCTGCCACAATAGAACTGAAATAATGTTGAAAACACCGTGCAATCACATTTTTTCTACCCTTTCATAGGCATACACAATCACTTGAGCCACTTCAAATTGCCGTCTGCTATTGCTTTCAATTTGGGCGAGTCTGAAATTTTGTAGTTTGGTAGAGAATTAACAAAAACAATACACAGAAAAAGATTTTGAAGAGGAAACTATTTGTTCTACCATAATGTTTCCAAAACCTGTCTTCAAATATCATATGTGTATTGAAATGCCATATAGGACTTGTTACCTCCACATCTCTGCTCCTAGCCACTTCCACGAAATTTTGCTGCTTCTCTAATGTTTTGTCAATTCTGTCATCTGTCATACAAAACATGCGTAGTTGTCCTTCCTCCATTGCTGTTCGTTTTGCGAACACCACAAACCTGGCCATGTACGGTACTGTCACCGCTTCATGGTAAATCTCAGTTGCCATAGCTGCAGCTTCTTGCGTAGCCTGACAGTCCATCAGCCAAAATCTAGCATAACAGAAAACTCTTGATTTAAACATGTCATAAACCAAATTGCTCAAATTACTCTAACAGATGAGGATATTTGTTTGTTTGTTCGGTTTTTTTTTAATTGGAGTTTAATGCTGTTTTAACAGCTTGTCTCTTTACCACACAATCCCGACTTTTAACGACCCTGAGAAAGAATCCTTTTGAAAACATTGTGGGAAAAGGAGAAAATGCTGGTAACCAGCATTTTCTCCTTTTCCCATCATGTTTTCTACCGTTCCAGAAGCATATTTCAATTTTTAAGTCACATTTATTTTGTCATCTGCAAATGCTCTCAATTTGGACTAGTCTTAAATTTTGTTGTTTGGTAAAGAGTTAAGGCATATCATGGTGATCAGTGCACCTGTGCATGTGTTTCCTGGCTTTCTCACGCCAGTACTAACACAGCTGTCTTTCCAAGCCACTGACTACTTTTCTCACATGCATTAGAGGTGACAGAAAGTTTGCCTCAACCAGGTATCAACCTGGCAACCACAAGGTCACATGTCAGATATGCTAACCACTAAGCTACCTGTCCTGGCAACTATATTTGTACCAAAGGTATATGAAATGAATAACAAAAGATTTCTTCATTATAAAAAAAGATTCCTTATGATTTAATTCAATCTATCATTCTGTAAAGATAGTTACAACTTTTTTCCAATCTTGTAATGGAAAGCTCTTGAAAATGTGTAAGTATTAAGACAAATTACTTGTTACAAACAGTTCCTTATTTTCCATCTGTTTCTATGTTATTCCAGAAAGGATATTTTCTTTTCAGTGAGATGGTTTTACTTTGAGAAACTTGTTCCTGTTTCTGATTGGTCTGAAATCAGTCTGTAGGGTAATACAAGCATTTAAGTTCTCCTGTGCCAGGTTTTACTAGTTTTAATCTATTAAAACTATACCTAGCAATTCTGTGTTTTTTTAATGACCTTGAAGAAAAAAGGGCTTTTGAAAACATTGTAGGAGAAGGTGAAAATGCTGGTAACCAGCATTTTCTCCTTTTTCCACAATTTTTTCTCCCATATTCTAGACAAACCTAAAATTTGAATCATGATAAATTTTCACCTGCATATGATTTTAATTTGGATGAGTCTAAATTGTAACTTTTGGTGAAGAGTTAACCTTAATTCATGCAGATTTATTTATATAGAACAACAATGTTTTTAACCCTTTCCCAAACGGCAAATTTTGGACTGGTCCAAACTGAAAGAGTTTGCAGACGACAATTTTAAATTTGATGAAAATGGCAGAAAGTTATCAAAATGGGTAGAAAACACAGTGGGAAAAGGAGAAATTGCTCGTTATGAGCAATTTCTCCTTTTCCCACAGTGTTTTCAAAAGACTTGTACTGCAGACATGTGAAAACCAGGGCTTGTTTGGGAAAGGGTTAAAACATATATGCTTCAAGTTGAATCCGGGATGTAATAATTATAGGAGACCATCACATAAATTATGGGAGACATTAACAGGTTTTGCTCACAAGATTGTATTTGCTCTAGTATAGACCTACCTTGCAGACACTGTCGTGATGAAGGACACACAGCCATTTGTGAAGGTCAAGTTCTTGTTCTCGGTGATGTCTTCCCATACTGCAGTGTTAGCTCCTCCTGAAAAGAGTTTCAATTTATTTGACTCTTTACAAAACGACAAAATTTCAAATTAAGTCCAACTTGAATGGATTTGTGCAGGTCGAAAAGATAGTAAAGGGTTACCAGTAACTATTTACCACACAATCCTGAGCTTAAATCACCCCTAGGAAGAAGCCTTTTGAAACCATAGTAGTTTTGCTCACATTGTTTTCTATCCTATCAAAGACAAATTCCATCACTTATGCCAGCAATTGCTTTCATCTTGGACAGGTCTACATTTTTGTTGTCTGGCAAAGCATTAGCATCACTGTAGCAAAGCAGTTTCACTATTTTTTTGTCTCTGGTGCTTCATCCATGACTATCCCAAATCTTTATGACCTATCACTAAACAGAGATTGTTTTCCAACATGGCAAAAACATTGTGGGTAAAGGAGAGGATGTTTGTTGAGAGCAACAACTCCTTTTCCAACAATGTGTTCTGGAGCAGTTACAGCAGGGGTGCAAAAACTTGTATCTGTAAAATAAGGGGTTATTTATCACAGCTTTCAACAGATTGTCTGATTTTGCACAATGGCTAGTGCATGTATACATGGATTCTTACAGAATGAAATTCATTGTTGTTTGGTCGAGTTTAAAAGAGTAGCCATTCTTATTGCAAGGGCTTCATCAAACCTGTAGGCAATTTTGGTCAAGCTAGGGTTTCAACTTAGACCCCTGCACATGCACTTAAAAGCCATATGCACTGGTGATCTAATAAAACACTGCATAACAATTTCCCTTAAGCTGACTGCTCTTGAAAGTTCTGCATCACAAAACATATGCAAATATGAGAGCTTGTCTTGTAACAATGTTTTCTTAACTGTATCAACATCTATCCATGTATAAGCTTTTTTTTTGTTTTCTTCTGTCTAGAAGCCCATGATTTACAGTAGCATACAAGAGACCAATATGCTACATAACAAATACAAAATGGATTGGCTTCAATTTTTGTAAATGCCAACAAAATAGCACTAATAGCATCAAAGGTACCAGTAATTTTACAGTGTATCCTACAAGTCCCATTTTTTTGTAAAATGAGCAAAAATCTAAAAGTCTCTTTGACAAAACAAGATCACAACAGAAACATTTATCAACATGTAGGACCCAACAAAGCCCAGTTTTAAAAATGACTCTGGTTTTCTAGAGAGAAGCAGCCTGACGCTGTTTCAGGGAGATCTGATTACCTCTTTAGCACACAATCCGAGTTTCAAAGACCCTGAGAAAGAAGCCTTCTAATGAGATAGCAAATGGAGAAAATGCTGGTTTCTCCTTTTCCCCACAGTGCTTTCTGCACTGAGAAAAGAGACTAGCACCAGTCCTATACTACAGTCATATCAATGATTCTTTACATATCAATGAAATTATTGAGATAAACTGGATTAGAAATCACCATTTAATGGTTGTTTTGGACAAAAACATGTCACAAAGAAGCTGACAGAGTTGATCAAAGATCTGACTGCACATACTGTACAGTGTGATTTTGATCTTCACTGTCTGTAAATCAAAGATATGTTGAGCTTAGTACTCTGGTAGAAAAGTATTTAATATTAAGTAACAACATCATGCCAAAATAAGAACTATCCTTTTTATGAATTTGGATCATCTTCGAAAAATGAAACTGGCAAATACGGACTTGAGTCAAAATAGCTTAAGTTTATATCTGTTGTTTCTTAATGTCAATAATAATAATACAATTGTCAATAAAATGACAAACAAAGAAAAAAAAACGATCTCTAAACATGCAAGGAGAAAATCACTAAACAACATGTAAATTTACCTCGTGACAAGGTACTATTGCCTGCCAGGTGGATGTGCAGAAATAAAACAGTTATAGTAAGAAGGGGTATGAAACCCAATGCAAACACTGTTCATATTACTTGTGCATCAATTTAAAACAGTATGTTTCAGACATACCTAGTCATAAGTTACTTCTCCTGTAAACCCTTTATCACATGAACAAAATTTAGGCTGGTCCAAATTGAAAACATTTGCACGACATATTAAAGGTGACCCAAATGAGAAAATCTGTCCTTGACAGGATAGAAAACATTGTGGGAAAAGGAGAAAATGCTCATTACCAGCATTTTCTCCTTTTCACCTAATGTTTTTAATAGCCTCCTTCCTTACAGTTGTTAAAATTCGTCATTGTGTGGTAAAGGTTTAATGCAATGTTTTCAACAATGGTCTGCTGCATACATTCAACTCTCCCTCTGGTCTTGGCGGAGAGTGTTGACCAGATAAACTTTCACTTATATGCTGTCTGATCTTAGTCTGTACTATCTGCCTCTGTATATACATACATGTAGTTTATCAGATATAGAATCCCTGAATACTGCCAATAAGCTGAGCAAAAGCTAGTTTTTAAGAAGGTCAAGGACATAAATTTAACAGTTTACAGATACATAATTTCAACACAATGAGTTGTACTCATAATGTTGTCTATGATGTAAGCAAACAGATTTTAATTGATGCGCCACACTATATTTTGTTCTCCATCAGTCTGTTTTTTCCCTGTCCTTGAACATTTTGCTTACTCATACTTTAAATATTTCCATCTTTATGGGAAGAGGGAAGAGTTTGCCTATGAAGTAATTGATATAAACAGAAGGCCCTCACAGAAATCTTCAAACAACCTGTTATCTGATGAACAATCAAGTGCACTGTGGTCTGTGTTTCATCAGACATTTAACCCATCACCATCAAAATACAAGATTATATGTCACTGCCGTAGACCTTTTTGAAAACACAGTGGGAAAAACAATAATGCATTGTCAAATACAATTGCTCTTTTGCTTATAATATTCCTATTCATTAAAATCTTATGACTGAAGTTGGTTTTTGGCCAATCAATTACTTCAACCTATACCATATGAAAACATTTAAGCTTGACTGATTCTTTACAACATGACTAAATTCTAGACTTGTCCAAATTCAAAGCTTTTGTGGACGACAAATCAAAGGTGACTTAAACTAGAACTGTCGCAGAGCCGATAAATAACCCCCACTAGCATCTTGTCATTGAGGCAGCACAAACAGACAACTAAATGATTTTCAAAACAAAGATCACCAGCAGACCTTGACCTTTCAGCCATGTGACCCAAAAACAAAAGGGCACCTCCTTGGGTCATGAGCAACACTTGTATAAAGTTTCAGTGTCCTAGGTCAAATGGCTTTTGAGTTAGAGCACCAGAACGAAAAAGTCTACAGACAAACAGATTGATGGACAAACAGATGGACAGTTCGAAAGACAGCGACATGGTGAAACCAGTATACCCGCTTTGTAGGTAGGGGGTATATTGATGAAACAATCCTTTGAATAAAAAAGATTGTGGGAAAAGAAAAAAATACTGGTTACCAATATGTTCTTCTTCTACCACATTGTTTCGAATGATTTCTTCTCAGAGATGCTTTAACTCATGATTATGTGGTAAAAAGTTAAACATGGCTGAATTGATTGTATTTATCTTTGAAAGAGTAGAAAACACGGTGGTAAAGGAGTAAAACAAGCTACCGGTGGTTATGTGCATTTTTTCCTTTTTCCCACATGTTTTAAAAAGCCTCTTTTTCCTCATTGTCGTTAGGCACACAGGATTTTCTAGTAAAGGATGAAATAATGCATCTGCAAGTGTGTTTCCTTGCACAGCCCCCTCCTATCTAACAGGCATTTATATTTTGATGCCCTTTCCTCCCTACTCTATTTCATATTTTCTATTCACTGGATCTTTGCTTGAAAAGACATAACATGCACAAAGGGGGCTGAAAGAATGCAAATAAAGACATGCAAAATGCATGACTTTAAACTCTTAGACTTACAATGATTTTTCCAAGAATAATCTAAAATTTATATGACTAATGGTTTTTCTGATGATTTTGGGAATGAATGTTCATGTTCTAATTCTTTACCTCTGAAGGGTGGTAATATTTTATTTTCTCTATCTACACTCTTTCTTGGCACTGTACCAACTGATGATGGAGTAATATTTTGCAAATATTTCAACCTTAAAACTGTTGAGTTGATTAGGTTGACTGTTCCAGTTTCAAAAACAGACTGAGAAACGAGAGCACCACATGTGGGTGCCAAAGCTCCACTGCAATTGCTTTTAGAAATAGATTTTTTTCTCTAGTGAAATACCTTAGTCGAAAAAGGGGCATAACCATGTCAAAAATGTTTGATGATTAACGGTCCTTGTTCTATGGGTTCCTCTTTTGATAGTTAACAACTGGTCTAAGTTTGAAGTAAACATCTTCAGTAATGACAGAGATATTATAAAATGTCAAAGGTTTTGCACAAGGAATTCTAAGTTGAAAAAGGAACATAACTATGTCAAAAATAATTGATGATTAACGGCCCTTGCTATATCGGTTCCCCTTTTGATAGTAAACAACAAGTCCAAGTTTGCAGTAAATATCTTCAGTAATAACAGAGATATCATAAGATGGCAGTTTTTGCAGACCACGATAGCACTATGACAATACCTTGACGCTTTCTTCGAAAACAGCTGAGCTAGGAATTTAATCATCAAATGATTTTTCAGAAAACAGTGGTTTTTAATAAAAATAATTTATTTGCAAAACTGTCGAGTTTTGCAAAGCTTATATATGTATATCTAAATTCATTCATAATTTGAAACTGACACTTATCTTTATTTGTACTGCAAATATAAATTTAGTCATAATTATGTTCCTTGCAGTAATGACAGTTCATACTTAACCTTTTACCACACAATCCTGAGTTTTAACAAATCTGAAGGAACAGACTTTTGAAAGCATTGTAGGAAAAGGAGAAACTGCTGGTAACCAGCATTTCACCTTTTTCCTCATTGTTTTCTACCCTTTCAAAGACAAATCCTTTCATTTGAGCCATGTTTAATTTGTTGTTTGCAAGCACTTTCAATTTGGGTAAATCTAGTTCTTACTTTGTGGTAAAGAGTTAACCCTTTACCAAACAAGAAACAGTTTAGACTTATCTAAGTTGAAAGCATTTGCAGACAAAAAATTAAATTGAGATTTTACATTGAAAGGGAAGAAAAAATTTGGAAAAAATTGGAAAATGCCTGTTAACAACCAACCATTTTTTCCCTTTACATAATGTTTCCAAACGCTTCCTTCCTTTAAGCTTTTAAATCTTTACCAAAGGACAAAAATTTAGACCAGTCCAGTTTGAAAGCTTTGCAGTTGACTAAATAAATATGAATCAAAAATTGAAACTTGTTTTTGGAAGAGTAGAAAACATTGTGGGAAAAGGAGAAAATGCTAAAAATTTGTCGTTTAGTAAAGAGTAAATCTAAAGTTAGGAGTTCACACAATATTATGTCATATAGGCATATTATGAGAAATCTGCAGAAGATAATTTAAAAAAAAAAACAGAAGAATTATTTCAACTGGCTACTTTATGTTCTGAACAAATATCAACATATTCAATGTATCATTCATTTCTGTACTTTATCTTTCACTCTGGATTTGTCAAAACACTACCCAAGTATGCAGTAAATAAGTTAAATTAACTAGTCACCACATTAACTCTTTACCACACAACAAAGTTTTAGGATTGCCCAAATTGAAAGCATTTTAAAAATTAGATGCAGCTAAAAATTATGAGATTTTTCTTTGAAGGGGCAGAAAACATTGTGGCAAATGGAGAAAATGCTTTCTCATTTTCCCACAATATTTTCAAAAGCCTAATTCCTTAGGGTCGTTAAAACTCCGGATCATCTGGTAAAGAGTTACCAAACAGTCTTGGCTTTAAGCAACTTTGAGGAAGAAAGGTTTTGAGAACATTGTTGGAAAGGCAGAAAATGCTTGAAACCATCATTTTATCCCTTTCCATAACCCCTCCAAGAATAAATGCCATCAACTGAGCCACAATCCATCTATGGTCTGCAAAAGCTTTCAAAATGGACAGATCTCTTGTCTGGCAAAGAGTTCACCATTTGCTGCACTGTGTGAGTGTGAAACAATGGTTAGCAAAACACTCTGATCCATACTCATATCCAATAAAGATGTTTTCTCACCTGTTATGCTACACAGCAGACGTAAAGAGGGGTTTTCATTCTGGTACTGATTGATCATTCCTTTCTGGGCTGCCTTGGGCACAGGTATGGTCAATGTGATGGCCTTGTGGAATTTACGTCTCCTGGGCTCTAGGGTCACAATTGGGCTACAAGCAACTCTGTTACCATACAGTTTGGTGATGGTTTCTGATGGAATTGGTTGAGCCTAGTGGTAAGAATAAAAGAACTCACATAACATAAACCAAAATCTTGAACCCAAAAGGGACTATAATATGTGATCAACTCAATTTGTTATCTTCAGATGACCTTTCTCATCCTACAGCAACCCCTACTGTAAACACAAGAATAAATCCTTTACCAGACAATCCCCATGACTATGGTGAAGACGCCATATGAAAACATTTTGGAAACAGGAAAAACATGGTAACCAGCATTTTCTCCTTCAAAAGACATTTCTACTTTTTGTACAACATTTTCTAACCTTCAGAAGATAAGTTCCTCCATTTCAGCTGTCATTGTCAAATGCTTTCACCATGGCTGTGCCTAAAATTTTGTCACCTGGCAGAGAGTTTATGCAGATTATCTTTATTTCTTTAAAGAGGTAAGAGTTAACATTTTACCAAACAATCCCAGATTTTCACATCCCTGAGGCAGAGGCTTTCTGAAAACACTGTCCAAAAACTTAAGTTCATTAGTACACTTTCAAAATTGTCATCTGCAGATGCCTTCAATTTCTAAGGATGTAAAATTTGTCATTTGGGAACAGGTTCAACACCTTTTCAGTATGCATGAATGAGCGTCTTAAGATAGCTTCAACAAAATATTAGAAACTATGTCTATTTTTGGGATGTGGGGGAAAAAAGGAGGAAATTAAAATGAATTACAGACTCCCCTAAAGCTTTCCGGAATCAGAAAAATTCTATTAAAATTTGCATCCATATACAAAGCCAATCATTTCTCTGCAAGTTTGCATGGATTCTTGATAATGATTCCATGGATTATCCTTAACTCTTTACCAAACAAAAACATTTTAGACTGGTCCAAATTGAAAACATTTGCAGATGACATATCAAATGCGTCTCATGACAAAATTTGTCCCAGAAAGAATAGAAAACATTGTGGGAAAAGGAGGAAATGCTGGGTTACCAGCATTTTCTACTTTTCCCACAATGTTTTCAAAAGCATTCTTCTTCAAGGTCGTTAAAACTCAGGACTGTTAGGTACAGGATTAATTCCTTACCACACAGTCCCACGTTTTAACCCTTTTCCAAACGACAAAATTCTAGACTTGTCCAAATTGAAAGCATTTACAGACAACAAATTAAATTGGAACAAATCAAAAATTTTTTTCTTTGAACGGGTAGAAAACATTGTTGGTTTGCAGCATTTTCTCCTTTTCCCACAATATTTTCATAAGTGTTCTAAGGGTCATTAAAACTCAGGATTGTGTGGTAACAGGTTCACCACCCTGACAAAAATAGGCTTTTAAAAATATTTTGTGAAAAGGAGAAACTGCTGTTAACCAGCATTTTCTCCTTTTCACACAATCTTTTCTACCCTGAAAGAGACAAATTCAACATTATAACCATTACGTAATATGTTGTGTGCAAATGCTTTCGATTTCCATCTGCAGGAGTGAAACAATTTTGCCAAAGAGGCAGAAAATAGCATTACCTGCAAGCCAACGCGAATGTTCTTCTTTAGAGCCCCTTGTGGAAAAACGGCCTGAACCTGGGGTACAACTTTGGAGCTAATGACTCCACCTTCCTCTCCAATAGACTGGTTCTCGGCTCTAACGCGAGTTACCAGGGCGAAATACTGGGGCAGGTCATCAGTCAAGATTCTTGTGATTCTCTTGGCAGAGAGGTCATCTTCACCTTCAAATTCTGTGTTTGAAAAAGTCAAAGATATTGTACTTGCAGTCAGAATTAAAAAATCATTTTTAAAATCAGTTTTAACTCTACTGTTCTGAAAATTTGACTTGTCCATAGTTTACTGTCTTTGCAGATGAAAATGAAACGTGGCTCAAATGTTTGCCTTTAACTAAACAACATCGTGTTTTGACGACCCTGAGAAAGAAGCTTTTTGAAAACATTGTAGCCTGGTTACCAGCATTTTCTCCTTTTCCCACAATGTTTCCTACCATTACAGAGAAAGAAATAATCTTTTGAGCTAAATGTAATTTTTTGTCTTCAGATTCTTTCAATTCGTTCGAGTCTAAAATTTTGCTTGTTTGGTAGAGTTAAATTTGTCTATAAGGGTTGAAATCATTGATGGAAAAGAAAAAAAGCTTGTTATAAAAAATTTTATCTTTTTCCCACAATGTTTTCAAGGCATTCTTCTCAAAGACTGTAAAATTACTTCGTTATGAGAAGAGATAAAATTTAGATTGTCAAAAAAATGAAACACGCATTTCAATCAGATGCTGTATTGAGTAGAATATGCCAAATAGAGAAGTGTATCAATAATCAAATATACTCTTTGCATTCTGATCTTGATCGGCATTTTTTGCAAAAGCACCTTATGTTGCTTTTAACAAGCTAAGAACTAGCTCTTCACATGCTAAGGAAAACTTTACTGTTGTTTCTTTAGCGCTGTAGGGATTGAAGATCAAATGCATAGAATGTGCAATCCATACTCAGAACAAGGTGGCCTCATGTTCTGCAAGATAGACTTTGGACTTAAAACCAGACAGCATTGTTGGTTGGTTTTTTATGTTGACTGAAAGGGTCAATTTCTTTGATATGCAGTCTGTAGTCAGTACTTTAACTATTTACCAAATGACAAAATTTCAGACTCCTGCATGTTGAAAGGATTTGAAGACAACAAATTGAGAGTTGTTATTAAAATCAAACTTTTCTTACATAGAGTAGAAAACATTGTGGGAACAGGAGATAATGCTGATTACCAGCATTAATTTTTCTCCTTTTTGAACAATGCCCTCTTCCATAGGGTTGTTAACACAACCAAATGCACGGTAAAGGATTCATATTGATAGTTGTCATGAACAGTAAATGGAGCCTATACCTAAATACATTTTGAAAGTTCAGTTTTAACTTAATGTTGTAGATTTTCAAAAATATAAAGCACATTCTTCTTGACTACATAAAACAAATGTTCAATTTGCCACAAATGTTCTGATCAATAGTCTGACTTTTCATTTTTCTGACTTTTTCAACAACAGTAATTTTTTCTTTCACAAAACACACAACGGATATTATTATAGAAAGAACCTGTAAACATCAGTTTTACAATGGAATTCTGGAGTGGAGAGCTTAGAAAAATAAGTTTTTGTTCTTGATAAGATCAAGCAACTTAACCCTTTACCACACAATCCCGACTTTTAATGACCCTGAGAAGGAAGCCTTTTGAAAACATTGTGGGAAAGGAAGAAAATGCTGGTAACCCGCATTTTCTTCTTTTCCCTAAATGTTTTCTACCCTTTAAAAAACAAATTTTATGTTTTGAGCCACATTTGAAATGTCGTCTGCAAATGCTTTCAATTTGGACTAGTCTACCGTTTTGTCGTGTGGTAAAGAGTTGAACCTTTACCAAACAATCCTGTGTTTTAATGACCCTGGTGTAGAAGGCTTTTGAAAACATCATGGGAAAAGTGAGGAAATGCTGGTAACCAGAATTTTCTCCCTTTCCCACGATGTTTTTTCAACTTTTATAACAACAAATTTCATTATCTGATCCACCTTTGATTATTCATTTGCAAACGCTTTCAAATTGGACCAGTCTAGAATTATGTCGTTTGGTAATTAGTTAACCCTTAAAGTGCCTTTCACAATTACTGTTCCCTTTGCAGCCAATGTAGATCAAGATCAGGCTGCACAAAATATGTAGCCTGATCTTTGATCTTCACTATCTGCTTTTTTGAAACACTTAAGACAAGAAAAACCATGAAATTGTGATTATTTGGGCCTTATTTCTAGACTGAAATATCTGTTGGGTTTATCTGGAACTCTACGGTTAACATTAACATTTTGCAAAGGTTAGAGACGAATGGCCAATTTTAACAGTACTTGTAAGTAAAAGAATCTAAAAATCATCTATTGTCTCCAATAAAAGTTTATCATTTACCCTAGAAATCTTTGTTTCCTCAGAAGCCCAAAACTTATATTGTGCAAGGGGTCTACCCTTTACAAAACAGTCCAATCTTTTAAAGACTCAGAATAGGAAGGCTTTTGAAAACATTGTGAGAAAAGGTGAAAATGCTGATGGCATTTTCTCCTCTCCCACACTCTATCCTTTTACCACATGGCAAACTTTCAGACTTGTCCTAATTTAAAGCATTTGCAGACATCAATTTAAATGTGGCTCAAATGATGGAATTTGTCTTTGAATGGATAGAAAACATTGTGGGAAAGGGAGAAAATGCTGGTTACCAGTATTTTTTTCCTTTTCCCACAATGTTGTCAAAATGCTTCTTCCACACGGTCATTAAAACTCGGGATTGTAAGGTAATGAGCTATATAAACTTCAAAGGCAAATCCTATCATTTTAGCCACATTTATAGTCTGCCATTTGTCCTCTGTGATTCTATTTTAATTTGGACAAGTCTGATGTTTTGTCCTTTGGCAAAAAGTTAACCTAGGATGCTTTATCACGGACAGAGTATAACATACAGAGATCAGACTACAAAGCATGTTCATGAAATGTAGTTCCCAAAACAATCATGAATATTTGCAGCTTTCTAACTCAATGAAAATTTCCATTCATAATGCATTCAGCAATCTATTGGTCAAATTAGAGCAGACTAACAACTGTATTAGGATTTAATAAATGGATGATTTATAAATAAAATATTGATTAATATATTTTGAAAATAGATTCTCCATAATAAAGTTAACTCTAGTAAGCGAACTGTCACCATAAAAAGCACCAAAAAACATAAAATTTTGTAACTAAAACATCTACAATGAGTCTGATAAATATGCAAGTATCAAACCCATGCATTGATTTAGCAGAATATTTCAGCATGCTTTGGAAAATGTTACGGGATTTAACCCTGTGTCAAACAATCCCTTGTTTTAATAGACCTGATGAAGTAGACCTTTGAAACATGTGGAAAAGGAGAAAATGTTGGTAACTTTCCTTTTCCAACAACGTTTCCTACCCTTACACAGACAAATCCAATCATTTGAGAACCATCCATTTTGCTGTCTGCAAATGTTTCCAATTTAGGCTAGTCTATAAATTTTTTTTTCTGTCTGACAAAGAGTTAACGATGTAGATCAAGATAAGAATCCCCCCCCCCACCCCCCCAAAAAAAACACACAGCCACATACAACATGCAACTAGAAGACAACAAGACCAACATGAAACAAGAATATCAACAGACACTTAACTCTATACCAGATGACAAAATGTAGACTTGCCCATATTGAAAGCATTTGTGAATGACAATTTGAATGTGGCTGAATGTGGTAAAAATGTGGTAAACAAAAGCAGAGACTGAACCAGCAAAATTTTACCATACGAGAAAAATGTAGACTTGTCCAAATTGAAAGCATTTGCAGACAATGATTCAAATGTGACTCAAATGATGAAATATGTCTTTGATAAGGTAGAAAACATTGTGGGAAAAGGCTTCTTTGTCAGAGTCTTTAAATGTCGCCATTGTGTGGTAAAGGGATAACAGCTATTCAAGAAATTAAATAGAAATGAAACTGACTGACACAAAAGGTTTGCAATGAGATATACAGTAAACTTGGTTTAAAAATAAAGAATTGCTCAACCTACAATGTTTTCAAGTCATCTAACTTGTGTCCTGTCTGGTAATGGGTTAAGATTAGGATTGCTCTACACTATTAAAATTCTCTTAAAGATACATCTATACTTGTTTCCAGCCAGTTTTTAATCCCGTTTCATCTTTTCTTTATCAAGTATCAAACTATAATCATTCCTGTATCTTCATGCCAAATGTTGCCTCTGACATTTGCAAGGTTGCACAGATTAATACCAATGGAAAATGCATCTGATTTTCTTTGGACCATCAAAGAAATCACTGTTGTGAGATTTCCAATATATGTATTTATCCATTACACCAAATATATCAGTAATTTATCTACATTTACATAGCTGACTAAATTTTGAACCATTCTACAGTCTATCTAATTTTAATAGCATTGTTTTTCTCTCTGGCTGTAAGGATGTATCTTTAATGTTTAAAAAGTGCAAGACAAAAAAGGTCCATCCATAAAAGTCTTGCCTTTAAAAATGCCTCTTAAAAGCTTTTCCCTCATATAACAAGAGCGCCATTGGCCCTAAAGTGCTCACCTGAGTAAAGTCATCTACAGCTGATAAAGCTGAAGAGATCCTGGTATTGATGATGTAAAAAACATGACTGTAAGTGACTTACTTTTTGAACCAATGTGACTAAATTCCAAACTTGTCCAAGATATCATTAAAACAAACATTCTGACCAAGTTTCATGAGCATCAGACTGAAAATGTGGCCTCTTTGGTACACACAAGGTTTTTCTAAGATTTGGTCCAGTGACCTACTTTTTAACCAGATGTGACCCAATTTGAAACTTGCCCAAGATATCACCAAGGCAAACTTTCTGACCAAGTTTCATGAAAATCAGGCTGAAAATGTGGCCTCTGAAGTGCACACAAGATTGGACCATGTGACCTACTTTCTGCCCCAACATGACCCACTTTCAAACTTGTCCTAGATATCACCAAGATAAACATTCTGACTAATCTTTATCTGTATAAGGCTGAAGATGTGGCCTCTATGGAGCACCCAAGGTTTTCCTAAGATTTGGCCCAGTGACCTACTTCTTCAGCCAACATGACCCAATTTCAAACTTGTCTGAGATATCTGCAAGACAGACAATCTGACCTAGTTTCATGAGTATCCAACTACAAATGTGGCCTTTAAGGTGCACACAAGGTTTTTCTATGATTTAGGCCAGTGACCTACTTTTTGACCTGACATGACCAAATTTCAAAGTTGTCCCAGATATTATCCAGACAAACATTCTGACCAAGATTCAAGAATATCAGGCCTCTAGAGTGCACACAATGTTTTTCTTAGATTTAGCCCAGTGACCTTCTTTTTGACCTGACATGACCAAATTTTGAACTTGTCCGAGATATTATCAAGACAAACATTCTGACCAGGTTTCATGAGTATATGACTGAAACTGTAGCCTCTAGAGTGCACACAAGGTAATTGTTGACGCCTGGACGATGTATGACACATGTTGGACACAGCGTGATCACAAAAGCTCAGCTTGAGCACTTTGTGCTCAGGTGAGCTAAAAACAGGTAATTCTTTGCCGGACAACAAATGTAGACTTGCCCACAATAAAATGATAAAAGCATTTGTAGACAACAAATCGAAAGTGCAAAATGACAGAAATTGTATCTGAAAGGGTAGAAAACATTATGGAACTAGAGGCCCCTGAGGGCCTGAAATCGCTCTACTGGCAGTGATTTTGGCTTTTTTCCAGCAATGTATAAATTCACGATTCAAAAAGGTAAAAGACAGACAACCCCCCTCCCCCCCTCCACAAAAAAAAAAGGAGGTTTTGTTGCAACTGGGCTTGAACCCACTAAGAAAGCACAAATGGACATGTTGAATTGAACAAATAGGGAAAAAAATGGAAGTATAATTTCTCAAAACCAACTGTTTGGAATCCAGCCAAATTTGATAGGGTTTCAGTACTCATTGTATTAAATAATCCCTGCAAATTTCAAAGAAATGAGACTGGTAACGTGGACTGTGTTGAGTAAACAATACTATGTCTTCAAATGGCTGCTTTTCCTAAACTGATTGCTAGATTTTCTTCATTTTAAATAGAATTCAATCCCTTGATGACACAAATAATCTTTGCAAGTTTCAAAAGAATTGGATCTACAAAGCAAATGTACAAGTTTCATGAAAATTCTCCACAAATACCAAGTTGTTGTAGTGTAAATATGAAACGTAAATTTTGAACTTTAAGTGGCTACTTTTCTCATACTGATGGTTAGTTTTTTATCAAAATCAATAAGGTTAAAGCTATTGATGAGATAAACAGACTTTGCAGGTTTCACGAAAATCAGACCAAACTGCAGACTTTTATCGTGTAAACAAGAAATTGAAATGTTAAAATTTAAATGGCTATTTTTCCCACACTGATTGTCAGATTTTGTTCAAAATCAATAGGGTTTAAGCTATTGATGAGATAAACAAACTGTGCAAGTTTCACAAAAATCCAACACAACTGCAGACTTTGTGGCGTAAACAATAAATTGAAATGTTGAACTGTAAATGGCTACTTTTCCCACACTGTCAGGCTTTTTTTTTTTTTCAAAATCAATAGGGTTCAAGCTATTGATGAGATAAACAAACTTGGCAAGTTTCACGAAAATCTGACCATGAATGTAGACTACAACACATAAACAAGAAAAGGAAATTTTGAACTTCAAATGGCTACTTTTCCCACACTGATTGTTGAAATTTTTTCAAAATTGACAGGGTTCAAGCTATTGATGAGATAAACAAACTGTGCAAGTTTCAGAAAAATCCGACTACAAATGCAGACTTTATCGCGTAAACAAGAAATTGAAATTTTAAACTTTAAATGGCTACTTTCCCCACAATGATTGTCAGATTTTTTTCAAAATCAATAGGGTTCAAGTTATTGATGAGATTAACAAACTGTGCAAGTTTCATGAAAATCTGACCACAAATGTGGACTTTATCACGTAAACAAGAAAAAGACTAACGAACAGATGGCCAGACAGAAGGACGATGGAAACCACGCTATGACATAAGCTCTGCTGGCTTACAGCCAGTACAGCTAAAAAGGACAAAAAGCTGGTTACCAGCATGCAGAAATGCAGAAAATGACATTAGTGTTGTCACAGAGTGTTTATATCAAGATTAACAGGTAGGAAATATTTAGTCTGAACTTAGATCTACCATTCTACCAGTACAACCACACATTCCTAACTTTTAATTACCCAGAGGAAGAAGGCTTTTGAAAACATTTTGGGAATGGTTGGTGAAATACAGATCCAGGGGTACCCCAGATCCAGTTTACAATATGCCATAGCAATGTCTTATAATATCGTTGCCAGTTGTGTAGGATAGAGTTCAAACAATATTTTGAATGATTGGTACAGCCACTAGTTACAATGGATTGCTGGTCTATACGGCCAGCCTTTGGTTATAAAAGATAAATGCACTATGTATATGTATATTTTAGCAGATTATAAAACAAGGGAAAAGCTTCCAAATTCACCCAACCAAAAAAAACACAAAACAGGTGGCTCACTCAGCATGCTATCAATAGGTTTCCCACCCTCGAAAGTTCCTGCCATTGCCTGGGCAACAGCATCCTCTGTGGCCATCATTGGGTGCTCGTACCAGGTCTCACCATTGTCACTACGAAGGATCTGTATTTCTCTCTCCTTGTCTCTCAGGGAAGCGAAGTGGGGAATTTCAATCAACACTGGCCTGAAACAATTCACAAAATTTTTAATGATATACTTCATCACCTCATGTCACAAACTTACAGTAGATGTTATAAACTTGCAAAATTGAGATATTTAACTCTTTACCAGAACAAAACATTTCAGGCTTGTTCAAATTGAAAGCAATAGCAGATGACGAATCAAATGTGACTTAAACATTGGATTTTGTCTTTGAAAGGGTGGAAAACATTGTGGAAAAAGTGAGAAAATGCTGGTTACCGGCATCTTCTCCTTTACCCAAAAATGTTTTCAGGAGCCTTTTCTGCTGGGGATTTTAAAACTCCGGATTGTCTTGTAAAAGGTTAACACGAGTCAAAGATTTATTCCTGGACACGGAGAAATTCAACAGTGATTAAGTACTTTCTCCTTCTGTCACATTGTTTTCAAAACTTATAAAAGGGTAAATAATAAACTGTCCAAGCTGTCACCGTCTTTGTAAAATGCAGTCTGTCTCTGTTTACAGGATAAACAACTTCAAGATTGACTTTTCTGAATAATGATTCATGACAAGTTATCCCTGTTTATAAAAATTCATGCTACTTCCGTTTCATCTAAAATACAAAAAGTCAGTAGAAACCATAAGAAAACCTCTGCAACAATGAACGCTCTTCTGATTGAATTAACAGGCATGCAGCTCAATTGATGAGATTTTGTTTTTGCAAAGATAAACAAAAGGTTGAAAGGAAAGTGGAAAATGCTGGTAATCTTCATTTTCTCCTTTTCCCACAATCTTTTTTGCCTTTTCAAAGACAAAGTCTCATAATTTGATGAACTTTTAACTCTTTACAAAACAAAAATTTTGTCCTAAATTGAAAGAATTTGCAGACAACACAATAAATGTGACTCAAAAATTGAAATTTGTTTTGGGAATGGTAGAAAATATTGTGGGAAAAGGAGAAAATGCTGATTACCAGCATTTTCTCCTTTTCCCACATTGTTTTCAAAAGGCTTCTTTTTCATGGTTGTTAAAAGTCGGGATTGTGTGGTAACAGGTTAATTTGTCACCTAGAAATGCCCTCAGTTTGGGGAAGTCTAGAAATTTGTCTTCTGGAAAAGGGGTTTAGCTACTCTCTTCTGTCCGTATCTCTC
The DNA here is from genome assembly GCA_945859785.2 of Tridacna gigas. Classification (NCBI taxonomy): domain Eukaryota; kingdom Metazoa; phylum Mollusca; class Bivalvia; order Cardiida; family Cardiidae; genus Tridacna; species Tridacna gigas. Next base: position 30,821,531 of record OX244030.2, read on the forward strand.
ATGTAGAAAGTGACTTTTACAATTCGCTGACATTTCATCCTTAAAAACTAGACATAACATAGTGTTTGAATTATTTGACTCTATATGTCACTTATGATGTGATGTGGACAGCTTTAGTTCTCCTTAACCATTAGATACAATGTACCAGTACATGTATAGTATACTTTTTGACCCTTGCCAAATCACAAACAACTGGCCACAAGGGTTTCGATGTTGATAATTGGGTTCCATTTCCTTTTTTACTTAAATTACCTTAAGTGGATTTTTCCATTCCATTTGCATCAACCCTTTGCCTTGAACAAGCAGTTCCTTCTATTATTTCACAAGCTATCTATTGAAGCTGTGTATTTTACAGTTAACACTTCACCAAACAAGCCCCAGTTTTAACAACCCTGAGGGAAAAGGCTTTTTCAAAACATTGTGGGAAAAGGAGAAAAAGCTGGTTACAAGCTCCCCCTTTTTCCAAAAATGTTTACCAACCTTTTCGAGACAAATGTCACTTTTTGAGCCACACTAAACATATTGTTTGCAAATGCATTCAATTTGTTCTTGTCTAAAATTTTGTAATATGGAAAACAGGTAATAATTTCACTGGATTTGGTATAATGGCAATTTCTATCATTGAAAACAAAGAGGATAACTGTTTGTGGGTATTTCATGGTAACCAATTGTCATCTCCACCCTTATCCTGCAAAATAACTAAAATTAAAACTTTCAAGTCCATGGTAAAAACCCAAAATACTGCTATTTCAAATTTATTTACTGGGGGAAAAACTATCTCCTTATCGGACAGTGTAGATCCAAGATCAGACTGCACATTCTGTGCAGTATGATCTTGATCTACACTGTCGGCAAAAGGTCAGTAAGTCACTCTTAGCAGCTTAGGGGTTAAGTGCAATTTTTTCCTTAAATTTCTTTGAATAGATTCCAAATCTCATGCTATTCTGTTGAGCCTGAAATTCCATCCCTGGAAAAGGATTTATCCTGGTAGTTATCACATCTATCCTGGTTGTATTAAGGCCAATGGATTACCCCTGTTTTTCTGAGCTGATAAGATCACCAGATTCACACAGATGGCAAACAGAGTCTGTAATCTAGTTCCTCAAACACTGATAGAAATCTAGCTGGAATAGGGTCATAAAAAAACATTGTGCCATTCTCCTGTCATTCTAAGATTGCATATACACAAAAAGTATACTCATAATTGATGTTCCATAGCAACATGAAAAATTAGAGAAAGCAGTAAGTCCAAATCACAAATAATTCTGAAACCATTTCTTACTCAACCTGCCAACATTATTGAAATAAAAAAATTACAGTGCAGTATGTCGAAAATGGCAGACCAACTGTAAAATACCCTAAAGCCTCAGTGCAAGGAAAGGCCCCAAGACATGTACTAATTCAGAAATGTCTTTGCAAAGAACAAAAAAAATCAACAACAATGGACTTACACTAAGCATTCTCAGTATGTTGTGCTCAGGTGAGCTTATAAGCCACACCTACAGCATTCATTGATTTGAAGAAAAGCAAGATGCCTTTACAAACTCTACAAGGGGGTCTACCAGAGGGTCTTCTATGCAAAATATTGACACATCAAGATTTTAATACCTACAGGATACTAATGATAATAACTGTTTTCATGAACCTGCATTTTAAGACCTCCTGTTCAAAAATCCTTATTTGAACTTCACTCAAATAGCTTTTAAGCCTGAGGGTATCAATGACAACTTATTCATTTTCAGAGAAAGAGCAGATCCAGATCTGATCAAACAGAACGTGTTTTCTGATTCTAGGCGTGCTGTGTCCGCCAATTCACCAGTGCAGATATTCATACCAAAACCATCTCAAATCTGTAACAAATACAGACATAACTCTTTACCAAGCAATTCCATTTTAACGACCCCTAGGAAGAGGGAAATATGACAACATTACAGACATAACTCTTTACCAAGCAATTCCATTTTAACGACCCCTAGGAAGAGGGAAATATGACAACATTATAGGACAAGGAGTAAATACTGGTATCCACCATTTTCTCCCATTCTTGCAAAGTTTCCTTTCTTTTCAAAGAAAAATCCCATGATTTATGCCATGTAAAATTTTTTAAGTCTGCAATATGGACATGTTTCCTTCTTTGCCATTTGATAAAGTGTTGACCATATTACAGTGGAATCCACTTATTAGCAACTCGGATTATAGGGATTTTCGGATATTAGCAACTTTTTGCTCAGCACAAAACCATTTCCTCTTTAATCTATGTAAATTTTCTCGGATAATCGAAATACCGTTAAAAGAAATTTTCGGATAATGGCAACAAAATATTTGCACTATCAACATATTTTGTCGTTTATTAGAAATATTATGACATAATTTCAAGAAAAGAATCAATGAAATTTCTGAAAATTAACTAAAACTTCGCTTTATTTTGCAGGTGCAGACTCGCGTGTCCAGTAAATACACACATACGTGTCGACGCAATGTCATTTTCGCACCTACGCGAGAGTAATTGTTCTCCTGATGTGTTGATAAAACTGGAATAAATGACCTGCTTTATAGACTTGGACTTTTTTTTTTTAAGCTTAATCTAGTTTCCATTTTGATTTAAAACCATGTTTATTTCTTCAGCATGATTTTCATGCCTTCATTTTACAAAGTTAAACCTACGACTCTTTATGGCCATATTGTTTATAATATACGCCTCGCATCAAGTCACCAGTCAACATTCTTTAACCAATTAAAACATTTTAATTGATTTCTTTAAAGACTATTTTTGCCAACTTGCCTTTGATCCTGCTGATTGACTGTGACAAACAAAATGGTCAAACAAGGCACATTCGATTTCGTTCGGAAGGGCAAAATAAGCCGTACAATAAACCTAATGCATAATATGTACATGTACAATATGCCGTGTGTAGCATGAGTGAATAGGTAAACAAGGTAGGAAAACAGGTCGACTTATCTCTACGGCTCTTCGAAAACTAATGAGGAAATTCAATAAACTAATAACTACAAAGACAACATTTTCTAATCACTTTATTAATATTGGATTACAAATTTATAACTAGCAATCGATTGCGGAGGGAAATAGTCTACTTTCGGTTTAGCGCCGACTTCTTAGTTCCCACTCTCGTGCGAGTTCATGCCTCAAATGAAATTGCGGATAATAGCAATGATCGCTTAATAGCAATTTTTCTTCTGACAAATGGGTATTGCTAATAAGCGGATTCCTCTGTAATAACACCCTAATCTTAACCCTCTAACAATTTGACTTTTAATGACCCTGATAAATCAGGCTTTTGAAAACATTGTGGGAAAAGGAGAAAATTTTGGTAACCAGCATTTTCTCCTTTTCCAACAATGTTTTCTATCCTACCATAACAATTTTTTTTGAGTCTATTTATTTTTTTGCATGCAAATGCTCTCAATTTGGACAAGGCTAAAAATTCGTCGTTTGATGAAGAGTTAAGACAAAATCTAAGGGAAAAACATGTTTATGATTAACATATGTACCTAAGAAAGCTATGTAGAAGATGAGAGATGATAATTATTATACTTTATCTTTGTAATTATGCAATTTGTTTTGATAGCTACCAGAACATACGGGATGGAGAGAGAAATATTTAGTCACTGCCAACATTTGTAAGTCTCTCTCAGTACAATACCCTTTTCTTCGTCAAATGTAATTTCTCTGTATGGTGTTTAAAGCTGTTTTCAACAATATTCAGTTATATTTGTGTTGACCTGTGCTCCTATCCATGCTTCCACTGGCACCAGACACTGGCTGCTTTCCCACAAGACCATTGTTGAAACAATAGGGTGAGAGAGGAATGACTCTTAATTAGTTCTCAGAAAGAAATCATCTTAGCTTGAGAATCAAACCAGCCACCCCTCGTCTCAAGTCCTCATCAAATATAAAAAATATTATGGCTTACGCATGAATTTTTATGAGGCCAAAAAATTGAATAAAACCTATGTTCTATGAACCTATCATACCCTAATTTTGTTCTGTGAACCAATCATACAGTGATTTTGTTCTGTGAACCTATCATACCCTAATTTTGTTCTGTGAACCTATCATACGATGATTTTGTTCTGTGAACCTATCATACCCTAATTTTGTTCTGTGAACCTATCATACCTTAATTTTGTTCTGTGAACCTATCATACCCTCATTTTGTTCTGTGAACCTATCATACCCTAATTTTGTTCTGTGAACCTATCATACCCTAATTTTGTTCTGTGAACCTATCATACCTTAATTTTGTTCTGTGAACCTATCATACCCTAATTTTGTTCTGTGAACCTATCATACTCTAATTTTGTTCTGTGAACCTATCATACCTTAATTTTGTTCTGTGAACCTATCATACTCTAATTTTGTTCTGTGAACCTATCATACCCTAATTTTGTTCTGTGAACCTATCATACCCTAATTTTGTTCTGTGAACCAATCATACCTTAATTTTGTTCTGTGAACCTATCATATCTTTTTTTTTTCTGTGAACCTATCATACAATGATTTTGTTCTGTGAACCTATCATACCCTAATTTTGTTCTGTGAACCTATCATACCCTAATTTTGTTCTGTGAACCAATCATACCTTAATTTTGTTCTGTGAACCTATCATACCTTAATTTTGTTCTGTGAACCTATCATACCCTAATTTTGTTCTGTGAACCAATCATACCTTAATTTTGTTCTGTGAACCTATCATACCTTAATTTTGTTCTGTGAACCTATCATACCCTAATTTTGTTCTGTGAACCAATCATACCTTAATTTTGTTCTGTGAACCTATCATACCCTAATTTTGTTCTGTGAACCTATCATACCCTAATTTTGTTCTGTGAACCAATCATACCCTAATTTTGTTCTGTGAACCTATCATACCCTAATTTTGTTCTGTGAACCAATCATACCTTAATTTTGTTCTGTGAACCTATCATACTCTAATTTTGTTCTGTGAACCAATCATACCCCCTCCTTTTTTTTTCCTGCGAACCTATCATAACCTAACTTTGTTCTGTGAACTATCAAAACAATTTTGTTCTGTGAACCTATCATACCATCATGTTTAGCTTCTAAACAAAAACTTCACACAGGACGAAATTCTAGGAAAAATTCAAAACCTGAAGTAGGTATTCAGAAACACATTGTAGCAAAAGGAGAAATGGCTTGTTATGAGCTTAACTCTTTACCAGATTTTACACTTGTCCAAATTGAAAGAGTTCGCACACAGCAAACTAAATGTGACAAAAGTGATGAAATTTGTCTTTGGAAGAGTAGAAAACATTGCAAAAAATAGAGACAATGCTGGTTACCAGCTGTTTGCTTCTTTTCCCAGAATATTTTCAAAGTTTTCTTTCATGGAGTAATTAAATTGATTGATTGTATGGTTGTCAACATTATTTCAGTTATATCGTGGCAGCCAGTGCACCTATCCATGCTTTCCTGGAGTTTCTTCAACCAGTACTCATGGAGTCATTAAAACTCTGGATAGTGTGGGAAAGAGTCAACTGCAGGACTTAGTGAGTTAAAGGCAAACTTGGGTACCTCTAGAGACATTGTAGATCAAGATTAGACTGCAAAGAGCATTGAAGTCTGATCCTGAATCTATACTGCAAGGCATTTTGTGAGATAGCCCGGTTACAACAGCTTTGAAATTGGTGTATCTTGATCTTTCCTGCAAACTCAGCTAGTCAATCTATTTTTTGAAGATATCTCAATACAAAATGCACCAATGAACCACTCTGGGATATTGAGATTAACACATCATCAACTGCAGAAAGCCATTTCATCTTGCAGCAGACCCATTTTAGAAAACACACAGTAACAAAAGGCAAAATTGCTTGTAAGAGAAATTCCTCCCTTTGACAATATGCTTTCATGCTTACCAATACTTAATTCATGTTGATTTACACTATTTTGCAGCACTTTGAAAATGATCCACAGCAATTCTGTTTCATGAGGTCATGAGTTACTACTATAGGTACAAGGATAACTGATCAAGTTTTTGTATCAACAAGTATCTTCTTTTAAGCCACTAGAGATTTCAATAAGAGACTGACTGGCACTTTTGACCACTGGGCCATACTGGTTCAATCATCCCTCTGTTCTGTGAGTGTTCTGTAGGATTAGCATTTGTGAAGATTAATTTTGTCTGAATGTTGTCCCGTTATGGGATTTAACTCTTTACCAAATGACAACATTTTAGACTTGTCCAAATTGAAAGCATTTGCAAACAACATAATAAATGTCACTCAAAAGTTGAAATTTGATTTTGGTAGAAAACATTGTGGGAAAAGGAGAAAATGCTGGTTACCAGCATTTTCTCCTTTTCCCACAATGTTTTCAAAAGCCCTCCAGCTTAGGGTCGTTAAAACTTGGGATTGTGTGGTAAATTTGATTTGGGTAGAAAACATTGTGGGAAAAGGAGAAAATGCTGGTTACCAGCATTTTCTCCTTTTCCCACAATGTTTTCAAAAGTCCTTTAGCTTAGGGTCGTTAAAACATGGAATTGTGTGGTATAGGGTTAAAGCTCTGCGCCCAGATTTGGTTGATTCTGCGGACAGTGTAGATCATGATCATGGAAAGAACAGTCTGATCTTTCACCTACAACATCTGCTTTGTAGCCACATGTTCTGGCTAAAACAACCATGAGAATGTTTAGTCTATTTCCTAACTGAAAATGTTCATTTCATTTATTAAGTTTCTACCAAACAATATCGTCTTTTAATGACCAAGATGAAGAAGCCTTTTTAAAACATTGTGGGAGAAGGAGAAAATGCTGGCTCTCTTTGTCTCACAATGTTTTCTTTCAAAGATGGAAATCATCCTTTGAGCTACTTTCAATTTGTCGTCTGCAAATGCTTTCAGTTTGGACAAGTATAGAAATCTGCTGTTTATTTGGAACACTTGGGGTTATAACTTGCAATTCGTAATATCCTATTTTCGTAGCACTGAAGAGCTTAACTCTTCACCACACAATCCCAAATTTTCATGACCCTAAGAAAAGGCTTTGAAAATAGGTGGGAAGAGGAGAAAATGCTAATAAGCAGCATTTCCCCCTTTTCCCACAATGTTTTTACCTTCTCAAACAAAAATCCCATCATAATGAACCATGTCAAATTTATCATCTGCAAATGCTTTCAATATGGGGAACCCCAAAACTTTGTTGTTTTGAATTGAGTTATGCTGCTGCACTTTTCAGATAATGCTTTCAAGTGTTCAGTTTGAAATTCTTCAAGTTTCCTATGCTTAGATCTAAAATTTTAATGGTCTGATCTAAATTCAAGTCCAAAGTAAACTACTAGGTTGGAAAGCACAACTTCAGTTGCTTTAACTCTTTACCAAACGAAAAATTTTAGACCAGTCCAAATTGAAAGCTTTTGCAGAATGACTAAATTAATTTGACTCAAAAATTAAATTTGTCTTGGGAAGAGTAGAAAACATTGTGGGAAAAGGAGAAAATGCCGGTTACCAGCATTTTCTCCTTTTCTGACAATGTTTTCAAAAGGCTTCTTCCTCAGGGTTGTTAAAAGTCGGGATTGTGTGGTAAAGGGTTAATAGGCAGTAAAGATCAAGATAAGACTGCAGAGAGCCTGCACTCTCACCTTAAATCTGAACTGTATAACATTTTTAAAAATATTTTGTTGACTATTCTGGTAAAAAAAACAATAGCCTTGAAAATGTTGTAACTGGTGGCGAGACTTTCTGACTGAAAAAGTCAAAGTGCTTGCAGACAACAAAGTCATTGTGGTACCAAAGTTTTCTTCTCTTCCACACAATATTTTCAAAGGCAATTTTCCATAGGATCATTACAGCACAGGCTTGACTCATAAAGAATTAATCAAACTGTTCAAATTCCAATGTAAGACCCACTGCCATAAAATAGTTTCTTTCCTAATGTTTATGCAATTTGGGCCATGTTCCACCCATAATCATATGACCTATTTTTAGAAAATATAGCAAGTGCAGACCAGCATTTTCTCTTTTTCCACAATACTTTCAAAAGCTATTATAAGCCAAAAGGGTCATAACAACACTGGCTTGTTTGGTAAGGAATTAATCAAATTGTTCAAATTCCAGTCTAAGACCCACTGCCGTAAAATATTTTCTTATCTCATACCTCTGCAAGACAGAAAATGCAGGTAATGTTCAACACATCAAGAAAGCTATTTTTAGAAATTGTAACAAATGCAACTGACACACTTTGGGAGAAACATTAGAAGAAAATGATTTTTTTTAATCAACTCGCACAAAAAAAGAGATAATTTTGCTCAATTCAACACTAAACCATGTCAGATCAACTAAATTGGTGCCAAAATCAAATTCTTCATCTCTCTATAAATCAAAACGGTAAACTTTTCAGGTGTATCCACTCTTTCCCAAACAATCCCGCTTTATCATGATATGCTATGAAGAAAGGTTTTGAACACTGAGGAAAAAGGAGAATATGTTGGTAACCAGCATTTTCTCCTTTTCCCTTTTCTAACCTATGAAAGACAAATCCAATCATTTGAGTCATATATAAATTGTGGTCTGCAAATGCTTTCAATTTGGGTCAAGTCTAAAATTTTGTCGTCTGGAAAAGGGTTGAACTCATTTCCTACTGAAAAATGTTGTAGCTGCCAACTTTGAAACCACTTTAGTATAACACTGAATATCAACATAAACTACTGTTTAATCCTTTACCAAACAACAAAATTTTGACTCCACACAATTGAAAGCATTTGCAGAGGACAAAATAAATGCACTTAAAATGATGAATTCTATCTTTGATAGGATGGCAAATATGGTGGAAACAGGAGAAAATGCTGGTTACCAGCTCTTTCTCCTTTTTTCCCACAATGTTTTCATAAGCCGTCTTCTTCAGGGTTGTTAAAATTCGGGGTAGTGTGGTTAAGGGTTAAAATGTTTAGTTTGGTTTGAATTTATCTATTCCATATCAATCACTCATGGTGATCAATTCCTGGAAACCTTAACCATTTACAATGCAGATTAATTCCTGGAAACCTTAACCAGACTTTTAATGACCTTGGGAAAGAAACCTTTTGAAAATGTGAGGAAAGGAGAAATTGCTGGTAACCAGCATTTTCTCCTTTTCCAACACTGTTTTTAATCCTATCAAAGAAAAATTGCACCATTTGAGCCACTCTAAAATGCTTTTAATTTCGACAAGGCTAAAATTTTGTTGTCTGTTAAAGGGATAATCAGTAGTTGTGCCATGATGTGGGTAGCTATAATGGTTGACACTGCATGTCATATAAATGGGATTGGAACGCTGAACCTTTGATGTGAAAGAAAGATGCAAAACCCCTGCAAATACTTTCAATGTAGACAGGTCTAGAATTTTGTTGTTTGGTGAAGGGTTAGAGATAAAATTAAGTGGTTTTGGCTTAACTTTTGAAGGTGCAGATATTTTTATCATACAACAGCTTGCCTTGATATAGACTATGATTTATCGTTGGACTGTATCCTAACGATAGAGTTTTGATTTTAATGGAGTCAATTTGGTGTGGTGCAAGTTTTCATCCATTTTTGCACATTACAACTTGTGTCCTCGCATTAAAGAGTATTCTAATTCATTAATTGAATAACTGACTGATTGATTGACTGATTCATTTATTCATTCATTTATCAATCCATTTAAAAAACTGTGTTTTAAAATGCTTTCAACAGTACTTTAGATATGTAACTAGTATGACTTATTCATGGATTTCCTCAGTTTTGTCAGTACCGGTTTGGGTATCTGCATTGCCTTACCCAAGGACACTCTCAAATAGCTGTAGCAAAATCCGATGGAAAAACACTGAGGGAGAAAGGAATGATTGGAAAACTGTAAAATTCCTGAAACACATTTTGTTCTTCATTACATTTTGAGCTTTTCTCTGGTAGGTCAAAAACTGGACTGTATGATAACTGGTTGTGTACAGAATTGGGATCGAGCAAAAATTCATATCAGATGACATTACATATCGCAATGAAATATTACAAGGCTAACATTTCATTGCATATTCAAAAAATATAGGAGGAAATTACATTCACCTTTAAGTAATGGGATATATTTAGCCAAAGAAATTGAAGCACTGTAAGATAAAATGTTAAGTTGGCTTTTCACTTCCACATTTATCTTTTTAAAATGCTAACAAACAATACACCCAAGATTAACCCTTTAGCTGCTGATTGTGAGTCACTGACCTTTTGCAGACAGCATAGATCAAGATCAGACTGCACCGAATGTGCAGTCTGATCTTAGATCTGTCTGATATGGAGATGCCTTTCCACCAAAAATGCAAAATTACCTTTGAAAGACGAAAATTTGGGTTTACACTATCGGTTAGAAAGATTCACATCTTTAATTTAGCAGGATAAGGGTTAAGTATACATTTTACCTGAGCCCAGTTTAAAATTTCATCCTTTTTTTTCAGCATTATTTAGTATGACTAAGGAACATTAAAAAAAATTCTTAAAGTATTTCGACATGCTTCCATACATATATTACATTTGTTACAAGCAAATGCTGCTTTTCCCCCCATCTTTTCAAAAACTGCCATCTGTAATGACAAAGATGTGCATGTGCTTCAAAAGTTCAAGAACTGATAAAATAAAACTGATACATACCCCAGGAATTTAGTTCCATGTGGACCCATCTCAATAATTCTGTTGGCAAGGGCTTCTCCTTCATTCAGCACTGGTGGATGGAGTAACTTTTCCTTCTTGATCAGCCTGCACAGGATTCGTGTGGGCATGGCTGCCTTTCCAGGTGGAATCACGATTCTAACCCCAGAATGCCGGGTTCCTCTCATGGCCCCACCACGGGCATCCACCATGAAGCTGACCAGGAAGCTGCGTTCAATAATAGTCATAGTGTTAGATTAGTTTTTATCCAGGATGATAATTAATTATATGTTGTATTTTATTTCCAAGTTGTTAAGAAAACAATCAGCACTGTTTTATCACCCACTTAATTTTATCTTACCCTGAAAAACAAAGCACTTCCTAATATGCACAGAAGGCTTAACCTTGTGACCTATTTAGTATTAAAACAAATTTGCAGGCAACTACTTTGAAGACTTCCGAAAAATGTGGATACAAGCCATTGGCATGAATTACAGGTCGTAACATGAATACATGTAAAAACATTGCAACAAAAGTAGACATTGCTCACTATGAGCAATATCTTCTTTAGCCAGTGTTTTCCAAAAAAGGAGCACTGCATGAAGTTGCTATGACAGTACTACTTGTCTGCAAGGGTAAATTGTGTTAAAAAATTTCATTTAAACCCTTTACCACACAATCCTGAGTTTTAACGACCCCAAGAAAGGAGGCTTTAGGAAACATTGTGGGAAAAGGAGAAAATGCTGGTAACCAGCATTTTCTCCTTTTCTCACAATGTTTTTCTACCTTTTCTAATACAACTTTCCGCATTTGTGTATCACTTTGTCATCTGCAAATGCTTTGAATTTGGACCCGTCTAGAATGTTGTCGTTTGGTAAAGAGTTCACTCCACTATTTATTTAGGTGATAACATGAACTAAACTAGCACAATCTAGTCTAAAGCACATGTAAAACTTCTGTATAATATTGAACTCAGCACTACACGTTTACAACAAAACCACTATATCGATAGCCCAGAGAAAAACCTATGAATAATTTCAGGTGCAGTAAAATGTTTCTCCGAGGCTATGAACATGACATGAAAACAGGTTCTATTTTCCAGTATTACAATACATTAGTTCACTATTCACTCCAAACCCACACTGTTTGATGCTACACCTCCTAATGTTCTATTTTCCTGATACACTACATTTAACCCTTTACCACACAATCCCGACAAGTTTAAACGACCCTGAAGACAAAGCCTTTTCAAAACATTGTGGGAAAAGGAAAAAATGCTAGTTACCAGCATTTTCTCCTTCTCCCACAATGTTTTCTACTCTTTCACAAGCAAATCTCATAATGCCAGGCACATTTAATCTGCAAATGCTTTCAATATGGACTAGTCTACATTTTGCAGTGTGGTACAGTGTTAACCATACTGTTCAATGATACACCCTCCCAATGTTTTACACTATATAATATTGTCTACACTGGACAGAGATAACTTCTCTCACAGCTGGTTCCCAATCATCTAATTAGACCCTTTACTAAATGATCAGATGTTTTCATGACAATAAATGAAGACATGAAAAGATTGTAGGAAAAGGAGAAAACGATGGTAACCAGCATTTTCTCTAACCCCATAATGTTTATTACTCTTTCAAACTACAACTCCCATCATCTAAGCCCCATATTGTCATCTGCTCAATATTGAAAGGTCAACAATTGTGTTGTCTAGAAGAGAGTCAACCCTTAGAGCATAGGCACTTGGTTTCCATGACTTGCAGTTCTACAATTTGCATTGATTACTGTGTATTATAAATACTAGAAGGTATCGCAGCTGCCATGTTTTAACCCTTTACCACACAATCCCGACTTTTAACGACCCGAGAACAAAGCCTTCTGAAAACACTGTGGGAAAGGAGAAAATGCTGGTAACCAGCATTTTCTCCTTTTCCCACAATGTTTTCTATTCCATCAAAGACAACTTCAACAATTTGGGCCACATTTAAACTGTCGTCTGCAAATGCTTTCAATCTGGACAAGTCTACATTTTTGTCATTTGGTAAAGAGTTAAAGTAACAGAAGTTCCTTTACTGGGTTCAAATTACACCAGTTGCCGAATCGTCGCAGAGCAACTGTGGCCAATTCAGGTACCACTGTAATTTAAACACACCAGTCACTATATTACTAAATATATTTTGTAAAGTAAATACTTTATAATTTAGTATGAATAACAAACAGCTATAGAGTGACTTTATTAAAAGTCCCACATAACCGTTGTACCCATAATGGCGATTTGGGAATCGGTGTAATTTGAAATCAATGAACGAACTGAAAGTCATGGAAACCAAGTGCCTATGCCTCAGAGAGCCAAATAAACCCAACAGACATTATCTGTCTAGAAATAAGAGCCAAATAAATGAGGTTGCTTTTGTCCCGAATCTTGATGCAAAGTGAATACTGTAGACAGAACAAAGATCAGACTGCATGTTTAGTGCAGTCTGTTCTTGATCAAAACTGGCTGTTACAGTTCTAAAAGGTGCTTTAACTCTACCTCATGACAGAATTTTATACTAGTCAAAATTCAGGGTTTTAGATCAACATTCAAACATCACACAAGTGGTGATATTGTCACATTGAAAACAATGTGGGAAATGGAGAAAATGTTTGTGACCAGCATTTTCACCTTTTCCTACAAAGTTTTTTCAAAAGCCCTTCTCTGCTTCGGTCATTAAAACTCTGGATTGTGTGGTAAAGTGTTGAGGGTTTATATGCATATTGCATCTGGACAGGTGATTTTAACCAATTCAATACACTTGTATACAATTGTGTTATAATTATAAAAGCACATAAAAATTTCATTCAGACCACAATAAATCAGCCCAATGTTACACTATGCATGCTCATGAACCTGGATGCATGTTCCCATAAACATAAAATAATGACCCCTTTGTTTTATAAGAAGGAAGTAAAAATGTTAACATGGATTTTTCTTTTGGTTCAACGGAATAGGTTTTGTTTACAATAACTTTTTTTTTTCTGGTTTAAAGATGTAAATAAAAAGAAACTTTTTGTGGTTAAAAAACCATACTGCTTTGATCTCCATACCCATTTTTCATTATTTCTAACTCTAAACCAAGTAACAAAATCAACTCAACCAAAGTGAAAGCATCTGCAGACGAAAATTAAATGTAGCTCAAAATGATGATCTGTCTTAAATGGTATAGAAAACATTGTGGGAAAAGGAGAAAATGCTGGTTCCCAGCATTTTCTCCTTTTCCCACAGTGTTTTTAGCAGGTTTCTTTCTCAGGGTCGTTAAAAGGAGTTTGATAAAGGGTTAATAAGGATCAGATCAACCCTTAACTAACAGTCCCAGGTTTAGATAACCCTTGGATTTGAGTCTTTCAGAAATACTGTGGGAAAAGGAGAAAAGACTGGTAACCATTAAACCATTAAAAAGTCTTTTTCTACAGGGTTGTTAAATCAAGGGACTGCTTTAAAAGGGGGTAAAGCCTCAAACAGCTAACAAAATTACCAGTAACCCTCTGCCAAACAATACTAAAAGACCCTAGAGAGAGAGAGAGGGAAAAGGAGAAAACCAGCATTTTCTCCCTCTCCCACAATGTTGTCTACCATATCAAAGATCTGACTACACTGTGTGGATTCTGATCTTCATCTACAATATCCACAAAAGCCCATTGAGTCAAGCCTGGCAGTCTATGGGTGAAAGCATCTGTTTGTACCATGACAGCTCACTGTTCCTATTTCCCATGTGAAAATTTTGGCATTTACAGATTTTCAATGACCTTATCTAAAGATCTCATAAAATTGGAGTAAATGCTCAAATCCTTTGACTGCAACACTACCAGGCAGCTTAGCACTTTGTTTTGGGGAAAGGTGTAAATCAATATCTGACCTGCACAGAACATGCAGAATGATCTTGGATCCATGCTACAGAGGTTGTCACAAAGGTGGAGCCTGCTCATCAAGGGGTTCGAACCCACAACCTTTAGTGAGAGAGGCCAACTCATAAGGGGAAGACCGTCAGCATCTCACACTGAAAGTTCTGGGTTCAAACCCCATGATGAGCTGGCTCAAACTTTGGAACTACAAAAATCACGGAGCAAACACTGGTTAAGGTATCCAGAAAGCCATCATCAACAGTGATTATTATAAATTGTAAGAACTTGTTTCACAGTGTAAAATAAAAGGTTTAAAATAGGATCTATGCTGTTCTCACGTGCTACTGGGACTCAGCAGGAAAGGTTTAGGATGAAATAATATTAAGCATAGAGACTCAGTCATAAACATCATCATAAAAATTCCTACATGAAATGTGCTTCCCGACATACTCACATATGTACATAATATTATACCTCAATGTGCCAAATAACGACTCTTTACCACACTGGAAAATTTAGACTCCTCCATACTGAAGGAATTTACAGCTGACAATTCAAATGTTTTTCGTTATGATATTATTTGTCCTTGAATAGTTAGAAAACATTGTGGGGAAAGGAGAAAATGCTGGTTCTTTCACAGCGTCATTAAAACTTGAGATTGTGTGGCAAAGGGTTAACATAGCATCTTCAGTCATAGAAAATTACCATATTCCTGCAGCCTCAAGACTAAGCCAGAGTGTCTAAGCCAGAATGTCTCATCATTGCAGACAGCGTGGATCCAAGATCAGACAGCACATTCTGCACTGTCTGATCTTGATCTCCACTGTCTGCAAAAGCAATGTTAGTTGTGATAGGGATGGTAAAGGTTATCATGTCTAGGAAACTTAATGAGAAATCTATGCTCACACAGGTAAATAATCATCAGTCACACTCTGCCAAATTCATGCAATCCTAGCACATGTATATCAAAATTCCATCTAATGAAGAGCTAATTGAAATCTTCAATCTTTACCTCCTTACACAACTACAAAATTTTAGAATTCTCAAAATCTTAAGCACTTATGACAAATCAAATGTGGCTTCAATCAGCATGCCTACCGGGTTTTCCATTCTAAGGGGGACATGCACCATCCTGGTTTTGAATTGGGGATACAAAGAAAAAAAATCCCAAATTCAAGTATTTGAGCCACATAAATGTGTCATCTACAAATACTTTCAAAACTGACAGGTCATGAATTTCATTGTCTTGTATGCAGTTAGCTCTTTACCAAAAGACAAAATTTAAGACCAGTCCAAATTGAAAGTATTTGCAGACTACAAATTAAATGTGACTGAAAAATTTTAACTTGTTTTGGGAAGGGTAGAAAACATTGTGGGAAAAGGAGAAAATGCTGGTTACCAGCATTTTCTCCTTTTCCCACAATGTTTTCAAAAGATTTCTTTCTCAGGGTCGTTAAAAGCCGGGATTGTGTGGTAAAGGGTTAAACCCTTTTCCACACAATCATATTTTTTAACAACCATGAGTACAAAGCTTTTTGAAAACATTGAAAGAAGAGGAGAAAATGCTTTCAACAAGCATTTTCTCCTCTTTTAACAAGATTTTCTACCCTTTCAAAAACAAATCCTGTCATTTACATCTAATTCGTTGTCTACAAATGCTTTCAGTTTGGAACAGTCTGTAATTTGTGGTTTAGTAAAGGGTAAACCCTTAACCAAAAAATCCCTACATTTAAGATCCTACAGATGAAGGATTTTAAAACATCATGGAAAAAGGTGAGAATGCTGGTTACCAGTATATTACATTTTCCTACAAGGTTCTCTGCTTTCTCAAAAACAATTTACACCATTTTGAACATTGGATAGTTTGTCTGCTCTAAGTTTAGACAGCTCGAAAATTTTGTCTTCTGGTAAAGGGCTAATCCATTGTGAAAAGGTGTACTTACTTTGATTTCATATTTTGAGTAGTATTTAAGTCCAATACTTGTCCCTAAACACTGATAAATATCCAACATTGAATATCTTTTGCTTTTGCAAGTTATTTACTAATAAATAAACATTAAGGCATGCTTACAGTTTTTTTTCCAGTCTGAAATTTACTAACAAAATTTTATTGACTTGTTCACATTGAAAGCATTTAGCAGAGGACAAATAGTTAAAAGTAGCACAAACAATAAGGTTTGTAGAAAAGACTAAGGGTAATGGAGAAAATGCTTGTGACTCAAGCATTTTCTCCTTTTCCCATGATGTTTTCAAAAGCCCGCTACCTCAAGATCGTAAAAACCCAAATCAATGCACTGGTACAAGGTCACAACGGAGACCTTCAACAGTAGGCATTTATACTCAGGTGATTACTCCTACATCTACAGTAAACTTCATTTTATCAAAAGTTTGGCATAACTATCAACATTCCTGGTTTACTACTGTGTTTACTGTCTTTACAATTCAAGTGACCTTTCAACAGAAAAACTGTTCAACTCTTTACCAAACGACATTTAGCACTGCACCAAATTGAAAGCAGTTGCAGAAAGTAAATTAAATGTTGCCAAACTGATGATTTCTGTATTTGACAGGGTAGAAAACATTTTGAGAAAAGGAGAAAATGCTGTTTCTACTTTTTCAACAATGTTTTCAAGCCCCTCTCCAATCTAAGATGGTTAAAACATGGGACTGTTTGACAAAGTTAACTTAACCCTTTACCAAACAAACAATCCTGTATTTTTATGACCCTGAGGAAGAAGCCTTTTAAAAAAATTGTGGGAAAAGGAGAAAATTCTGTCTGCAAAAATGTATTTGGAGATGATTTTTCCAGAGATTTCGTCCTTTTGGGACGATTTCTCTACTGAAATCATTCCCATTCAGTTTGGGGACAATTTCTCCAGGGGACGATTTCTCCAGCATCCCCCATCAAGGGAGGTTATTTTTATGGACCTACATGTACATGTAATATGTCGCAGAAACAGCTTCGGCAGTGATGCGATTTCATTCAAAACAGTGGTATTTTCTGCGAGGCAAACGTATATTCTTGTTTTGGCACTTTTTCAATGTTTTTTATGCCAGATTGTCACACATTTGGCCTGAATTTGTGTGGGATCTGAAAGACCCTTAACTGCTTACCCTAGAAAAGACACTTGATTTTGTCCTTGTTTATGTGCCAGTGTTAATTTACTTTCTATTTACCTGCAGTTTGCACTAGTCTTGTTTGAAAAGAAACTGTATGCCTTTCTTGGGTATGAAAATAACAATGTTGTCTCACTCATCAAGGTAATATAAAAAAGAATGTTTCTGTTTAATATTCCTATGAAACTCATAAATATTCATTACAAATTTCATCAAATAGGCTTTATTGTTTTGCTTTTGACAATTAAGGTCTACAGGTTCCTCATGCTAAAAAAAGTGATAAGTGACAGGTCCATTCTGTTTTAAAGTAAATAAGTATTTGATTTGATATTTATCATAATTCAAACTCATGCATTAGAAAGTAATTAGTACAGATTAATATACACATTAATGGTCGATTTTTAACTCTTTACCTGACAACAAAATTTTTACACTAGTCCAGATTCAAAGCATTTGCAGACAACAAAACAAGAGGGCCATGATGGCCCTGTATCACTCCACTGGCTTATAAATATAAACCATAAAGAGAAGTCTTCACTATATAAGCCCTCATAAAACTTTGACCCCAGGGCTACAGTCAGACTAAATGGAGAATATGTGTATTAGAAGAATAACATGCCAAATTTGGGAGTTCTTGGCCTTATGGCTAGTAACATAACGGTTTCTGAAGTTTTCACTCCATAAACCCATGTAAAACTTGTGACCCCTGGTGCAGGGCCAAACTTGATCCTAGGGCTGTAACTTGGACCCTCTTTGTAGTTGTCCACTAGACAATGCTATAATTATGCAAAATTTGGTAGCCCTAAGCCTTATGGCTATGTACACCAAGATTTAAAAGTTTTCTCTATATAAGCCCATGTAAATCTTGTGAACCTGCCCCCCCCCCCCCCCTGCATGAGGCCAAATTGACCCCAGGACTGTAATATGGGCACCTTTGGTAGACCCCCACTAGATCAAGCTAAATGCAAAATTTGGTTGCTCTAGGCCTTATGGCTAGGTACAGGAAGATTTTTAAAGTTTTCTCTATATAAGCCTATGTGAAACTTGTGATCCCTGGGGCAGAGCCAATTTTGACCCCAGGGCTATAATTTGAAGAAACTTGATAGAGGTCTACTACATAAAACTACATGCCAAATTTGGTAGCTCTATGCCTTATGGTTTCAGACAAGAAGATTTTTAAAGCTTTCCAATATTTTTCAGTTTTGTTGCCATGGCAACCGGAGTTTTTGAAGGAATCAAATTCTTTCAAGAAATTCTGAAGAGGGCCATGGCAGGATCATTTCTGTGAAGTTTCATGAAAATTGGATGGGTAGTTTCAGAGAAGAAGATGTTTGAAATAAAAGTTAACGCACGGACGGACGCACGGACTGACGGACGCACGGACGGACGCACGGACGCATGACGGACACCGGGCCATGACATAAGCCCGCTGGCCTTCGGCCAGTGGAGCTAATAAACCTTACTTAAGAACTAGGATTTGTTTTAGGAAGGATAGAAGACATTGTGGGAAAAGGAGAAATGCAGGTTACCAGCATTTAACCTTCCTTTTCCCACGATGCTCTAAAAACTGCTTTTTCCTCAGGGTTATTAAAACGTGATTGTGTGGCCATAAAGGTTTGACCCTGATCACCTTGCATCAATATTTTTGTCTACTCCAGCAAGTTTAAGTCTACCAAATTGGTAGCTGTGAGCATTTTGTAGCTGAAAAATACATGTGGCTCAAATGATCGAATTTGACTCTAAAGGCAATTAAAGCACTGAATGAATTACTGGTCAGTAGCATTTTCTCCTTTTCCCACCATGTTTCCAAAACCATCAGGGTTGTAAAAAACTGGGATTGTTTGGTAAAGGATTGACTCATTACCTCAGAAAACAAAGTTGTAGCAGAAGATCTTGATAACATTATTGTAAACCTATAGATACTCAACATAAATTAACAAGTTCATGTTTGAGTACATGGGAAAAAATTGTGCCAAAGAAATTGTGACGGAATAAGAAACTGTTGATTATGAGGAACTTCTTTCAAAAATTCTTTGAAGTGGTCAGCTGCATGGGGCAAAATGTTGTCAGACTAAATTGAGTGAATGGTTGTATGGTGTTTAACTCAGTTTTCAACATCATTTCAGTTATATGGCAGTGGCCAGCGAACCTAACCATGCTTTCCTGGATTTTTTACCAGTGCTATGCGCAATATTCTTTTCAAGCTACTGGCAGCTTTACCACATAACCATTATCGAAACAATAGTCAGTGGTGAGATAGGTATGAATCCTGTCGCAATGACCATCATCGATCCTTGGAAAGAAATTGGCCGAGCTGGGATTGAACAAGTGACCCCCTGTTCTCAAGTCCTGTACACTACCAAATGAGCTAACGGTGCTCGGCTTGTCCAACACAATAACGAGTTAAACGAAATGTTAGGATTCATATGCATTAACCCTTTATGAAACAACAAAATTTTAGACTGGTCCAAACTGACAGCATTTGCCAACAACAAGTTAAACTTGGATCAAGTGGAACGATTTGTGATAGAATTGAGAACATTGTGGGAAAAGGAGAAAATGCTGGTTACCAGCATTTTCCTCTTTTTCTCACAGTGTTTTCAAAAGCCTTTTTTCCACGAGTCGTTAAAAGTCTGGATTGTCTGGTAGAGGGTTAATGTGACTTTTATCTGCAGACATGTCAAATTTATTGGCTTTAACTCTTTACCACCTAATCCCCCTGTTAACAACCCTGAGAAAGAATGCTTTTGAAAACATTGTGGGAAAAGTACAAAATGCTGGTAACCAGCATTTTTTTTCTTTTCCTACAATGTTTTCTACCCTAGAGACAAAATGCTCGGAGAGAGGTTCCATTTCTTTGAGTCACATTTAATTTGTCATCTGCAAATACTTTCAATTTTGACAAGTCTACATTTTTGCTGTTTGGTAAAGAGTTAAACTGATAGCTAACTGGCCTGACATGCTACAATGATTACCTTGCCATAACCTTTACATCTAGTTTTACATCCTCTGAATTTGACCTTCCTAATTTCTAATTAAGTGACCAGTCCATTTTTCTCAATACAAAATTTCATTCCTTAGAATGCCTAGGAAAACACCAGTTGCTTAAAAAGGTCTGTGTGGATCATGACCAGACTGCCAAGATGCAGTCCAATCTTTGATCTACATTGCATGATACAAAAAGAAGGTATTGCCAGAAACCTTTGTCTTTTATGACCTTGGAAGAGTATAAAGATGACATAAATCAGCTGTTGAATCATTTGTCTGAGTTTAGGCAAAATCTACCCCTCAACTAGGGTAGTACTGAACCATAAATGACTAAAAGTGGGAAACGCCCATCATGTAACAAACTATTTTGGTAACCAAGAAGCTTTACAACAAGTCCGCCAATGTTCATGAAATTCACTACTACAAAATATCTATCTATCTGTTTGGTGAATAACACATTTTTTAACATTATTTCAGTCATATCACGACAGCCAGTGCACCTATCCATGCATTCCTGGAGGTTAATCCACCATGACTCTGCATAAAACACTTTCCAGTCTTTGAGTGCTTTCTCAGGTGAACATTAAGGAAAAACTATTCAGGTGACAGAGAGGAATGAATCCTATTGAAACTTTCATCATCAAACCTTGAAAAGAGTTTGGCAAAGCTGGGACTCTTAACTCACACCACCATGAATTGAAAATATCTGATCAATCTAACAACAAGCATCTGATCATAATGTTTAGCAACAGAAAGAGAGCTAATTTCAAGGAAATAACATAACTCATAATAATTCTTTCTTTTATTAACTCTTTACCGAACAAAAAAATTAGGACAAGACCAAACTGAAAGCAATTGCGAACAGCAAATAAAATAAATGATTATCTCTGTTCTGGATAGGGTAGAAAACATTGTGGGAAAAGGAGAAAATGCTGGTTACCATCAGTTTCTCCTTTTTCCCAAAATTTTCTTAAGTGGCTTCTTCCCAAGAGTCCTTAAAACTGGGGATTGTGTGGTGAAGGATTAACTCTTTCAATGGCAATTTCATACACTCAACTTCTTTCCATAGAAGAAAATACAATCCACTGAAACTCAAAAAACATTCCTGATCTCATAGGCTTGACTAAATTAACTGACAGTAGAGTTTCAAGATCAGACTGCATTCTCTGCAGTCTGATCTTGATTTATTCTGTCCACAAAGGTCCCTGTTTTTACCTATGATGATCAAAGGGTTAAAATCCAAGGACTGGTATCCATTTTCTGTCTGCAATCATGAAATACCTCAATCTATCTCCATCAAGTGAGGAATGTATCAATTTATCAGTAACTGAATCTCTGCAGAGCTCTGCTCTAGCCTGAACTTGCATGATAACAAACTGGAATGTTTTTTCCCTGTAGCTGAATAAGCTGGCTTTTAACCTACTTTGTTGCATTTACATATTTGAATGAATAAATAGAAATTAGCGATTGGTCAAAAATGTGGACATGTTTATTTAGAGGGCCCCTCCAGGACTATTTACATGAAAATTTATGCCGTCTATTTTTCTATTTATAAAAAGGGCAGGGTTTCCGTTAATGACATAAAAGTATCTATATACACACGAAAATCAGCTCAGACGCAACATATCAAAGCTGATTACGTCCCTTGGACGCAGTCAAAAATGAGTCAAAATCATGATTTAACTAGATCTGCATTAATAACGAAAACAATGCAAAATACCAGTACGAATATTTAACATTTCTTGTACAAACTGACCATCCAAATTCCAAAGTGTCTATAAATAGATCTTGGTATGCCAAGATATACCAGAGAAAGATAAAAATAGATCTCTCTGGCATTGACTTTGACTGGTTACCTGCATTGTGTCCATACTGTCTTTCCAGCAAATTAATCGTAAGAAAAACAGCTGTCGTTTAGCATTTCTTCCCTGAAGATGGCTTCCTCTGCCAAAAAGGAAAAGCATTAGCGATCTTTCCAAGACTAAGAGTGATCCTGCCTTCCAAGATTAGATGCTAAGAGAAATTTATCTATATTCCTCTATTCATGTAAATGTGTTTGATTTGTTATGAAACTAAGCAGAAATAAGATTTTTAAAACAGGTTGCATGGTCTTTTAAGGAAGTTCCATCATGACTCAAGATTCATACTATTTCAAGCGACTGTCACTGGTTTGCACAGAGCATTAAATCTGCAAAAGGTTCAATAAAGAAGTCATTTGAAATAGCTTCTTCCTTTTATAAATTAACAAAATTTGGCCTTAATAAACAGACAATTTATGCAAGCAAAAATGGGACTCAGAAGGAACTCAATGGGACTCAACTTTTGCAGTTGCACAGGGTCCCACGGACTCAGTAAAATTTTATTCAAACGGAAACACTGAAAGAGTCTATCTTTTTTTTTTTAAGTTTGCTCTAGTGCCAATGTATGAAACCCAACATTATCTTTGCTTTTTGACAGATAGGAAAATAAAATAAACTGGCAAATCAAAGTTTCTTTGAACGCCTTCCATGAATCACTATTGATTTTAGAATAAGCATAGTTTTTTAAACACACAATCAATGATGCCATTTTTTTTTTACATCAATCAGTTTCATCATATTTTTGTTTTCCACACACACGCACACACAAGCTTAATTGCCACAGATTTTAACGGAACTTATTTCAATTTTCATAATGCTACCTTTTTGAAAAGATGAATGTATATGAGTCATGCTCCGTGAAAAGGGGGCTTAATGCATCTGCAAGACGGTGTCGACCCAGGTCAGCCTGCGTAGTTCGCGCAGGCTAACCTGAACCGAAACTTTTTGCTAAAGGCCAGTTTTCTGTATGTCCAAGGACCATTCTACCTCGTAATTAAGTCGGTTTTTAGAAAAAAGGTGGCTTTTGTGCATTCAAAAGTATATGATGGCTTGCTTGGCATGATGGATTGCAGAGAGGCATTGAGCACCTTTTTGCCAGAGCATGTCTCATATATATCATTGTATGTTTTTTATAAGAAAATGTTTTCTTTCATGAAGTTATTGTAAATATGTTTAAATGTTGGTAAATACGTTTATATGTTTAAAAATGAAACTAACACTGCTTACTAACATCTTATGTAAGGTATGGTGGGGGATGACCACGACCCCCACGTACCCATTGAAGTGGTAAATAAAGCTTAAAAAAAAAAAGTTTCTTCTGGCTAAGATTTCGTGTACAACAAGTTCAATATCAGACATTGTAGACCTAGGATCAGATTGCCATGTCCACCATATCACCTTACATGCATAGAGAAAAAGTCCACTGAAAATTTAGAGTGAACAAAAAATGCACTTGTGTTGCAAGGGGAACAAATTCAGAAGTTGTCTTCTAGAACGTCCTCCAATTATCATAAACTTCTCTCCCCTTACTGTAACAGTGCCCATTGCCAAATAAATAAAATGGGTATATTATATCTGCATAACCTTTGTAGCCCTGAAGCTGTATTAAACTGTTTCTGCAGACAGTGTTGATCATGATTAAGCTGCACATTCTGTGCAGTCTGATCTCTATCTACACTGTCTGCTTCCGTGCCATATATTCTGGCAAAAATAGCTTTGAAATTGCAATATCTGCATCTATAGAACTGACTGAGAACGTACATTTCATTTATTTCGACATCAGCCTGTTGTGTTAATTACAAACATCTGTTTATTACAATTAATATAGTAATTGTTACAAATTGCTGACTAGCAATAAGCAAAGGACATTCTGTTTATATAAAGAGAAGAGCAACTGGTTAATCTTTAGATTAAAGCAGATTCACTGATCCAGTATCCTAACGAAAAAAGAACACTGAAAAGTCAGTCGGGGGGAGTGTCCCACTTATTTTTGCAAGCATAGGGGGACAAATTCCCCTCATGAAGTTTCATTGGCATAAATTTCCCCTCCCTATCATAATATTATGTGAGCCATGCTCTGTGAACAGGAAGCTTAAAGCATCTGCCTGCGCAGTCCATCCAAGCTGACATGGGTCAAAACATTTTGCTACTGGTCAATTTTCTGCATGGCAAAGGACTATTCTACCTCCATATCCGGTTAATTGTTAGGAAAAAAAAAAATCAATTTCATGGATCCATAATTATGTGATGACTTGCTTTGTATAATGCATTGCAGAGATGCATTAAGCCTCTTTTGCCAGAGTATGGCTCATATATTTTTCCAGATGAACAAAATCCCACTCCAGTAAAACCTTCTCTAAATTTCACTGACTTGTGCCAATGCAACAGAGTATGGATAGTTTTGTTCACTATTACTTATTGTTCAAGTAAAGTTCGGTCTGTTAGAATCTTATGGTGAAAGTAGCAATTCATGCACTGCAGCAAAAGAACTGTCTAGTTTGGACAGACAGAACATTTGTATAGATGTGATAGATCTGATAAAAGCAGGATGAACCACAAAATATAATCTAGCAGACATAATTGATTGAACTAGAGAGACACACATCTGGAGTATATCCTAGGAACTAATTACCCCCATTACCTCATACACAATTTTGGGTTCAGGACAATAGACAACACCTCTGATAAACGCGGAAACAATTTTGACACAGTCTGACCCATTCACAGACTGACTTTAAATTTACCACATACTGGCATTAGGAGACATATGCAAAGCAACATTAAAACATCAAGGACTAAGGAGAAATTGTTTTTTACACGCAAATGCCTCTATACCAAAAATAAATACTGCCTCTTTACCAACAATAATTGCAGAAGCTGTGAAAGGTGATAATGCTGGTAATTTTCTTCCTTTCCCTACAATGTTTTCTACCCTTTCAAGGATAAATTCCCACCATTTGAGCCAAATGTAATTTCCTGTATTAATAGTTTTGATTGGACAAGTCCAAGGTTTTGGACCTTCAGGATGGGTTTTGAAAACATCATGGAAAAAGGAAAAATTGCTGTCTCCAGCATTTTCTCCTTTTTGCAAAATGTCTTCTACTTTTTCAAACATAATTTCCACCAACTGAGTCACATATACTTTGTTGTATGCAAAAGATTTTGATAAGTCCAAAATTTTGTCATTTGGAAAATGGAGAAGTATTCCAAGATGCGTAGCATCACATGGACAAATTGCTCCTTTAGATATTTCTCAGTTGGCTACAAAATATTTCTACATTTATCTCCATAAGGTGTGTCCATTGATGCTTGTATGAGGAAAAAGGGTGAAATATTGCAATTAATTAAAGCTCACCTTCTTTCAGGACTATATAGGTACAGAATAAAATTGGGGGACAATCAAAAACAGTTAACCCATAAAAATAGCACAAATACACCTAACAGATGATTTTAAGTCTAGAAATAAGACCTAAATGAAATTTTAATGAATGAACGAAAATAAATTTTATAGATTCATTTATGATTAGTTCTTTATCCCTTTACGACACAATTCCAAGTTTTATCTGCCTTGAGCAAGATAGCTTTTGAAAACATTGTGGGAAATGGAGAAAAAACCATTTTCTCCTTTTCCCACCATGTTTCTACTCTGTTGATAAAAGTTCCACCTTTTTCGGGCCACTTTTAATTTGTTGTCTGCAAGTGTTTTCAAATTGGATCAGTCAAAAATTTTGTTATGTGGTAAAGAGTGGTAAAGCATAGACTCCTGGGTATCAAACTCGGGACCTTATGGTATGAGGCCGACGCTCTACCTCACAACCACGGACACCACAAGAGTTAGTCCCTTACAACACAATCTTATGTTTTTACAACTCTAAAGATAAAAGGCTTCTGAAAACATTAGGGGAAAGGTTGAAAGCTGGTTACCAGCATTTCCCACAATCTTTCGTTACACTGTTTTAACCCTTTCCCGAATGATAAATTTTAGACTGGTCCAAATTGAAAGAGTTTGCAGATGACAATTTTAAATTTGATGAAAATGGAAGAAAGTTCTCAAAAAGGGTAGAAAACACTGTGGGAAAAGGAGAAATTGCTCGTAACGAGGAATTTCTCCTTTTCCCACAGTGTTTTCAAAAGACTTGTACTGCAGACACATGAAAACCAGGGCTTGATTGGGAAAGGGTTAAAATCTGATGTATGCAATGCTTTTAAGTGAAAAAAAGAGAGGAAAGGCTTATAGGTAATAAAACATTGAAAAGAGCAGGAAGCTGTACTATCCCTTACCAAATTACACGAGTTTTAATGACCCTGAGAAAGAAAGCTTTTGAAAACATTGTGGGAAAAGGAAAACATCCTGGTAACCAGCACTTTGTACTTTTCTCACACTGTTTTTCTACCATTCCTAAAACAAATCTGAATTTTTCAGTCATATCTATTTTGTTGTCTGCAAGTGGTTTCAATTTGGAAAAGCCTTCTGTAATTTTGTAATTGGGTAAAGAGTTAATCATTCTGAATGGCATGCAAACATTGTCTATTATCACTGTAAATTGTACAATGCAAACAACATACATTTGGGTATAAGTAGGAACCTGTACAAAACCTCAAACTGCTAAATAAGTTAACTCTTTACCACACAATCCCAAGTTTAAATGACACTGAAAAAGAGCACTTTTTAAAACATTATGGGAAAGGAAGAAAATGCTGGTAACCAGCATTTTCTCCTTTTCCCACAATTTTGTCTATTCAAAGACAAACCAAGTCTTCTTAGCTGTAATAAATTTGTTGTCTGCAAGTCTTTTCAATATGTACCAGTCTAAATTTTAGTTCTTTGGTACAGTTAAACTGCTAATTAAACTAGAGCTATCACTAAACGTGATCATACCCCCCAACAGCTCCTTGTCACAAAACAGATTAATGTCACAGGAATGCAAAATAAGTGACTGGAGAGTCAATTATACCAGAGCTATCACTGAAGGTGATGAATATCCTGCAATGGCTTCTTGCCAAAGAATTACTCTTTGTTACAGACTAAAGACTTGGAGAGAATAAAACTTACTTGATACATTTTTTTTTACCAGTTGGACAAATTGAGATTGGTTTAAATGAAAAGGTTTTGCAGACAACAAATGTCTTTTCATGCAATGTTTTTGACCAGACTCTACATCTTACTTATACAGTAGGGAAACTAACGAAAGCAACCTCCGAACCGAATCGGAACCGTAATAGTAACTGAACTGAACCGAAAGTAATAAACTTAAGAAAACATTGTAAATACAGAAGCCATTGCTCACGATGTTTACAATGTTTTCCTTTTTAGTCATATAATACGGAATGCACTGAAACCGCAGCGAAGCTGAAGCGGAACCGCAAAAAATGTTGCTTTCGTTAGTTTCCGTACGGTATTGGTATCTATTTTAACACATCACAAGTTGAAGACTTGGAATAGTTGTGGAGAACGTAGTAAATGCTTGTAATCATCATTTTATTTTTTTCCCAAGTAACTGCAAAGATTAATCTTTCCAATTTTGTGTAGAAAGTAGTAAGTGCTGGTAATCAGCATTTTCTCCTTTTCCAAACATATCTGAAAGATTAATCTGTCTTATATTTGAGTAAACTTCCGATGAAAAGATGAAATTGACATGACATGACATAAGTGAAGTGACATGAAAACTTACTAGTGACGATTAGTGATGGTAGTCTACTGTTAACTATCTACAGGTGTAGGAATCTATCATAAGAGAACGACAAAAAAGGGCTTAGCTCTTGGAAATTTTATTTAATTAACTAAGAACAATTTATGATATGCACATCTTTGCTGAGTGCAAAGTCTATCCATGAAGTTTGAAAGAAATTTGTCCAGAATCATCAAAGGGCCATAACTCCATGAAACCTAAATAAACCATAACCAAAATAGGATATGCACATCTCTGCTTGATACTGAGTCTATTTGTGTAGTTTGAACCAAATCTGTCCGATAGTTGATGAGAAAAAGAGCGGACAAGAAATTTCATGAAAGGGCCATAACTCAGTGAAAAATCAATGAACCATAACCAACATTTCATATGCACAGAGTTCTCGGAAACGCCAATACTGTCGTCTGAGACGACAACTTTTTCCAGCGGACGACAAAAAATCCTAACAAAGGATTCCACCGGACGACAAGTTTTTTCATGGTACGCGTCCCTAATCAGCCCCTAATCAGCTGCTCAGCTTGATTTGTTCATCAAGTGATTGTTTATAACATGTTTAACGAGGCGAAAAATCCTATACATAGGTAATCTCTTAAGTCGGGTAGTCGAAGGGGTAGGCGTGGCCTTCTGGGAAACTAACAACCAATCGGAATGCATTATTCTCTATCACTCGCCCAGTACCAGTTAAACTGTGGATGAGAAATATGTAATACCCTAACTGCCCGGCATGTTGTTTGACATATTTGCAAATTATGCATCGATCAGTGGATTACATAACAGGATATTTCTTTTTAAAGATGAATGATTGAAATTTATTACATCGAGTGCATATGATCGGTAATATATTTACGGGTGGCCCCGCTATCATATTACTGTATGATGTTCACGAGATTACCAGTAACTCTTTACCACACACACTATCCCGACTTTTAATGACCCTGAGAACGAAACCTTTTGAAAACATTGTGGGAAAACGCTGGTAAACAGAATTTTTTCCTTTTCCCACAATGTTTTCTATCCTTCCTGAAACAATTTTCGCTTTTTAAATGGCATTCATTTTGTCGTCTGCAAGCGCTTTCAATCTAGATCAGTAAAAACTTGTCGACTGGTAAAGGGTTAAAGAAATTTCGATCTTTTAACGAAAAAAAAAATCTATTTAATGCTTCTTAATATTCCCTTTTTTGTTGGAGTTTGCGAATTACTGGGGAGTTCTCAGTGTTTATCAATCGGTAAATACACTGGTCCAAACGGTGAAATTATCCAATCATCCACCATTATATCCTGATAAACTACCGAAAAGCATGAATTAAACACTAATTTACACAGATAATGTATCAATGCCTGATTAAAGAAAACACCTAATTAAGAAAAATGTTCCATGAAAATTTAGCCTCCATATTGATCATAAAAGGAAAGAATGAAAAGAGATAATATTATCATTTGATTTGTATTCAGTAGACTCTAGTTAATTTTAAGTTGAAAACATTATGACAAGAGAAAATTTCTAATACTTTGTTTTAACTACAAGTCTAACTTAATGCAACTGGTTCCTCCATCATTGTCAATAGCTGCTCTCTGCTAATTAGCCCTTTACCAAACAATCCATTTTACAGAATTCAACAACCTTAAGAAGGACAGCTTGATACATTGTGGGTAAAGAAGCATTTTTTTTCTTTTCCCACAAAGTTTTCCACCACTGAAAAGATTTAATTGACATCATGGTCCATATGGACAAACAATTTTAAATTCAGTTCCAGTTACCAATTAAAATGGAATTAGAAATTAACTAAAAAAAAATATGTTTGTGAAGATGGGTCCATAAATGTTGCCATTATTATTATGAATATATAAGGTATGGATTATCATGTTGAATTACTTACAGTTCTAGTCTAAATAAAAGATATTTAGTGAAGAATTATTAAACTTGTTTAACCCTTTGCGCAATTACAAAGAAAGACCTAGCTACTAATTTCTAATGTAAACATAGATTTGTCCATTACATTGTCTCCATAATGCACCAATCTAAAGTTTACAGTTTTTAGATGTTTATTTCTTGTATCATGGAAATTCATCCTGAGTGTACAGGAATCCAACTTCTTCAGACTGGAATCCAACTTTTCAGTTTGGAATCCAACTTTTTCCTGAGTTGGATTCCTGGAATCCAACTTTCAAAATCCTAGTGAGAACACTGTATGCACATCTCTGCTTGATACTGAGTCTACCTGTGAAGTTTGAATAAGATTCGTCCAATAGTTTATGAGAAATAGAGCGGACAAAAAGCTACAGACCGACCGACGGACAGACAGCTGTGTTAAAAGTATTCTATCAAAAGTATAATTTATTTTCATCAATTCAGCAAGGGCACCGTCATAAAGAGAACGACAAAAAAGGGCTTAGCTCTTGGAAATTTTATTTAATTAACTAAGAACAATTTATGATATGCACATCTTTGCTGAGTGCAAAGTCTATCCATGAAGTTTGAAAGAAATTTGTCCAGAATCATCAATGGGCCATAACTCCATGAAACCTGAATAAACCATAACCAAAATAGGATATGCACATCTCTGCTTGATATTGAGTCTATTTGTGTAGTTTGAACCAAATCTGTCCAAAGGTTGATGAGAAAAAGAGCGGACAAGAAATTTTATGAAAGGGCCATAACTCAGTGAAAAATCAATGAACCATAACCAACATTTCATATGCACATCTCTGCTTGATACTGAGTCTACCTGTGAAGTTTGAATAAAATTCGTCCAGTAGTTTATGAGAAATAGAGCGGACAAAAAGCTACAGACTGACAAACGGTGTCCAGAATCATCAAAGGGCCGTAACTCCATGAAACCTAAATAAACCATAACCAAAATAGGATATGCACATCTCTGCTTTATACTGAGTCTACTTGTGTAGTTTGAACCAAATCTGTCCAATAGTTGATGAGAAAAAGAGCGGACAAGAAATTTCATGAAAGGGCCATAACTCAGTGAAAAATCAATGAACCATAACCAACATTTCATATGCACATCTCTGCTTGATACTGAGTCTACCTGTGAAGTTTGAATAAAATTCGTCCAGTAGTTTATGAGAAATAGAGCGGACAAAAAGCTACAGACCGACCGACGGTGTCCAGAATCATCAAAGGGCCATTACTCCATGAAACCTAAATAAACCATAACCAAAATAGGATATGCACATCTCTGCTTGATACTGAGTCTACTTGTGTAGTTTGAACCAAATCTGTCCAATAGTTGATGAGAAAAAGAGCGGACAAGAAATTTCATGAAAGGGCCATAACTCAGTGAAAAATCAATGAACCATAACCAACATTTCATATGCACATCTCTGCTTGATACTGAGTCTACCTGTGAAGTTTGAATAAAATTCGTCCAATAGTTTATGAGAAATAGAGCGGACAAAAAGCTACAGACCGACGGACGGACGGACAGACGGACTGACAAGCTGACTCCTATATACCCCCCAAACAGAGTTTTGGGGGGTATAACTAAGTGAAAATTTCCAGGCAAGAGCAAATACATAGAATCTCTGCAATAGACAGTGTATATCAAAGATCAGATTGCACAGAAAGTGCAGTCTGATCTTGATCTACACATCTGCAAAAGCACATTGAGTCACACACAGCAGCCTTCGATGAAAAATGAAATCCCATGACCTGAGCCATGTTTCACTCTTTACCAAACAGCAAAACTTTAGACTAGTACAAATTCAAGGCATTTGCAGACGACAAAATAAATATGACTAAAAACCTGAAGTTGCTTTTGGGAAGGGTAGAAAACACTGTTTGAAAAGGAGAAAATGCTGGTTACCAGCATTTTCTCCTTTTCCCACTATGTTTTCAAAAAGTTTTACCTCAGGGTCGTTAAAACTCGGGACTGTGAGGTTAAAAGTTAACTAAATGTCTCCAAATGCTTTCAAAATGGTCAAAACACTAGAGATAGAGATAAGTCTTAACTCTTTACCACACAATCCTGCTTTTTAAAAACTCTTACAAAGAGGCCTTATGAAAACATGGTTGGAAAAAGAGAAAATGCTGGTAACCAGAATTTTCTCCTTTTCCCTCAATGTTTTCTCCATTCTCCAAAGTAAATTCAATCATTGTGTTGGTATTTAATTCATTTTCTGCAAATGCTTTCAATTTTGACGATCTAAAGTTTCATTGTTTGGTAAAGAGTTAAAATAACCTGTAAAACTGTTAATTTTTTAGGCCTGTAGATTCAAATGACAGTCCCAAGAATTTGCAAAAAAACCTAGGGCAAATCTGGACAACATTGAAAATTGCCAGTAACCAGCATTTTTCTTTTCTTTGTCCACAATATTTTCTATCCTTTCAAAAAGCAAATCCTACCATTTGAGCCTCACTCCATGCGTTTTCTGCAGAATGCTTTCAATATAGGTGGGTCTAAAATATCACTGTATGGTAGGAGTTAAGGGTCTACTACCTATCATACAAAAATATCACAGCTCTAGGCTTTGTAGCCCCATGAAAGACATAAATAGATGAAAGACGTAAATAGGTTTGCTATATAATACTACAAGTAAAACTTATCCCAGACAACCATTTCCATTCTATTTTTGGGACAGAACTATCCAATCAGTTTTTCTCTATTTTTGGGACAGAACTATCCAATCCACTTTTTCAAGCACATGACATGAACACATGAACAAAATAGTTTCAACAATCCAAAACTGAGCCACAAGTCAACCAAGGCTATTCATTGGGGTGGGGGGTAGGGAGAAAAAGAGGGAACCTTTGTATCACAATAAACCACGGTAAGTTTCAGTGCCATCAAACATCTGAAGCAGATTTAATTTTTCAAGGTTTTTTACTCAAGCCAAATGAAAATGTCAGCTGACGTAAGTTACACATCACAAAAAAACCCAACTCAAACTTGTGCACAGGCAAGTTGTATCTTGAAATGTACTTGGTTAAAACTGATGTAGTTTATTTACTTCTAAAGTTTGGTTTAGGCTGAAAAAAACTTAGCATGCATAAATGGACAAAAGAGTAATCTAGTTTCACAAGGCTTGAGGGAAGAATTGGCAAATAGAATTATGATTATGGAAATATGGAATTCATGCACACCTAAAAATCAAGGAACACACATGGTTTAACAAACATTTAACAAAAATTTACCTTTTCCATTTCAGTCTGCTGTTGAAGCAAGTTAAAGAGAGAAAGATCAGTCTTGTAAAATAGAAATATTGCATTATTAACATAAGAGTTATTTCCCCTAACAATTATACCAACTTTGATTTTCCCTTACAAAACTTGAAGACAGATTACATTTTGGCTTTATATAACCCTGTACCATAGAGATACATTTTCATATACAACACATTTTATGATGTGGAAAAAGAAGCAAAAACTCAAAATGAGAAAACTGTTTCTTTTTTTTCACAATGTATTCAAACTCATCATCATCAGTACAGGAAAAAATCTCTTTACATTTGAAGACTGTTTATTTTTGGACAAAAAAAGCAGAAAACTTGATACATTTAATTTCAGTGACTGTTATTTTTTTTTCCACAAAATGAAAAGTTGATACATCTACTTTTAGACTATATATAGCCTATGTGACAGTTGGCTTGGTGACCACAACATTGAGAAAACCACCTGCAGGTGACTAAGTCTTGCTAAATCTTGAAAACATTGGCAAAAGGAGAAACAGCATATTCTAAGGAACTTTTCCTTTTGCTTTTAAATTTTCACAATTATTCAATTTTTCAAGAGTGGCCCATTACAGGAAGTAAAAACAGAAAAACTGTGGGCAAAATTCTATATCTTTGTATATAGCGCAGTTATCATTGCTAACATTCACATATCTCAACCCAATGGCCTACTATCTAAGAGTCTTCTTATATCACAACAAACCTTGCAAGATATCACTTACCCAGAGTATACTGGAGACTTGTCAATGGTGACATTATCCGGGTCAAAGTGGGTGTTGAAAGATGAGCCGCTGTAGGACCCGTACCGAGTGCCCTCAGATTTAGGGGGTGCGGCCATGTATCTGTTGTCAGCCTGCACTGCAGTTATTGGTGCTTCATAGCTGCCAATCATCTGTGCTTCCATATAGTCCTGAAAATTAGCATAATGATATATTTTACTATCTACCAGACAAGAAGGTTTCAAGACCCATCCACACTGAAAACATTTAATTCTTTACCAAAGAACAAAATTTTCTACTTGTTTCTACTTTAAATTGAAAGCTTTTTCAAACTTAAAAATTAAAATCTGTATTCCAAAGGTTAGAAAGCATTGTGGGAAAAGGACAAAATGCTGGTTACCTGCATTTTCTCCTTTACCCACACTGTTTTCATAAGACTTCTTTCTCAGGGTCGTTAACAGTCAGGATTGCGTGGTAAAGGTTTCAGATGACAAATCAAATGTGAATCAAATAATAGGAATTTTTCTACGCTGCATTTGCCTTTTTCCCATAATGTTTTCAAAAGCCTACAAAGACAGTGATGTCTGTTATGCAGACACGAATCTTGAGACAGCAACAGGAACTGTTTTCTCAAGTTTCTGATGTTTGAGAATCTATATGAATTTTGATGCAAAAATTAGACAGAGATATCAAATGTTAACAAAGCAGAGATATTGTGATTTATTAGAAAACATCAGAATAGATCATAGTTCACTATAAAGATTGATATTTGCTGCTATACATAGAGATTAATACTAGCCCTGGTTTCAGAACTGATGTTTACAACCTAAGCGTAATATGAGCAGCTGTATTAACAGAAAAACAATAGCAGTTTCAAAATTAACTTAAAATAATACAGAATCACAGTGAATTTTTGTGCTTCATTTTCAAGAACCCTTCCAAATAGCAATTAACAGTCCGAAACTTAACCAAAGGACTCAAAGTTGTGGAAAGTGGATTTGATGAGTGGCATAAAGCTGTAATTATGTTGTAATAAACCAGTAACATCATATGCAACACATGTATATACATGTATAATCATTTAATAGAGATAGCATGGGCAAGGAAAGTCGAAGTTGTTCTGCCGAGCTGGCCGCGCAGTAATTGTTATTATATTACTTGTTTAGGAGTGGTAATTTGATCCACCAATCTGATGCAGTTTTGTGCTGGTATTAGATTTAGGTCTGTATGTATACACATGTAGGACTGTATATACGGCAGTGACAAAAGCCAGGTTGAAGTCTATTAGCTAAAACTGAATATAGAATGGGTAGAACGCAAATGTGTATGACAGTATAGGTCAAACTGATAACATAGTACCAAATGAGCACACATGCATTATTACGCATAATGTATTTGGTTCTGGTCAGAACAATCACAGTAAGCAGATTGTTACACAAAACTGCTAAAAATTAATTACCATCACCATATGAAAATGTAGAGTTATTTTTGAACCTTTGGAAGCTATAGAACATGAAATTAAGGTACAAAAGATGTAGAAGTCATCAATGTTTTTCTAAAACCATTCACCCAATACAAAAAAGTCTATCTTTCCATCTTCACTCTTTACAGTGGAACATATTGTTCAGCATTTGGTAATCATGGTAATTATGTCAGCACACTTAACATTATCACATAATTCTTGCACAAATAAATCTTATCAATTCTCAGTATGGACCTGGAATTTGTCCAACACTTCTGTTCCATTATGATCTTATGAAAGACTGATAAAAACTGGAATGCTTTGAGACTAAGGCTACATCAGAATTATTTGTCTGCATAAAAATATAACCATTGTATTATCAAACTTCGATACTATACATTTTTTTTTTTTAGCAGCAAACAGAAAGTTTACTACAATCATGTTCTGAGCTTGGATACTATTAAAAATAGGGCCATGATGTATTGTTTCACTGCCTTTAGAATAAACATACCCCATAACACAAAGCATGTTACACATACACAAATACGAGACAACGACAGATACTCCAATGCTGTTCAAAATTTTCATGTCAAGCTGAACATGTTCCTATTAACAGATTGAACCTTAAATCTTTCTTCAAAACAAATATTAAATGAGTATGAAATGGGTTCTTTTTCTACAGATTACAGGATAACTGTTCAAGTCTTTACCACACAATCCCAAGTTTTAACAACCCTGACACAGAAGGCTTTTGAAAAGAAGGTTGGTAAAGGAGAAAATGATAGTAACCAGCACTGTCTCATTTTCTATGTTTTCTAGTCTTCAAAACACAAATTACATCTACGGTAAGCTATATTTAATATATTGTGTGCAAACATGTGCAAGTTCTACGAGTTTAAAATTTGTTGTGTGGTAAAGACTTTACCCTTTACCACACAGTCCCAAAATTTAACAACCCTGAAAAAGATGCCTTTTGAAAACACTGAGGAAAAAGGAGAAAATGCTGGAAAACAGCATTTTCTCCTTTTCCCACACTGTTTTCTTCATTTTCAACAGCAAATCCAATCGTTGGAGCCACAATTAATTTTTCGTCTGCAACTGCTTTCAGTTTGGAGGAGTCTAAAATGTGTTGTGTGGTAAAGAGTTAAATGAAAAGTTTGATCAGATATGATACAACAGCTATTGATTATAGTAAAAGGTTATTTCAATCAGCATGCAGAATCTAAACATCTATAATGTCAGCCCAATCCAAGACAAAATATTTACCCAATTCCATAATATAGAGCATGCATCATCCATTAACCCTTAACCACTGGTTTTAACGACCCTGAGGAAAAAGCTTTTTGAAAACATTGTGGGAAAAGGAGAAATGCTGGTAACCAGCATTTTCTCCCTTTTCCACAATGTTTTCTATCCTATCAAAGACAAAGTCGATCATCTGAGCCAAACTGAAATTGTCGTCTGCAAATGCTTTGAATTTGTACAAGTCTACATTTTCGTTGTGTGGTGAAGAGTTAACCCTTTACTAAACAATCCCGAGTGTTAACAACTCTTGATGAAGATGACTTTTTGAAAATGTTATGGGAAAAGGAGAAAATGGTGGTAACTGGCATTTTCTCCTTTTCCTATGTTTTCTACCGTTTCAAAGACATATCCTGTCATTTGAGCCACAATTGTTCTGTCATCTGCAAATGTTTCAATTTTCAAGAGTCTACAATTGTGTTGTCTGGTAAAGACATGTCTCACTACATTCTGCAAACATTTTCAACATGCAGCCAACCACTTCAAAAATACTGTTGTATCACAATGAGGAATTATTCCTAAAGGAACTTAAGTATAATAATCGCATCACATAAAGTAAAACACACTTCTGTCAATATTTCAGCCATTGGCCTTTATCAAGAATCAAAAACTTAAATCTTTTTCAACTTGTTTTATATTGCTTGCAATTCTGATACAGCTTTAACCCTGAGAAAGAAGCCTTTTGAAAAAATTGTGGGAAAAGTAGAAAATGCTGGTAACCAGCATTTTCTCCTTTTCCCACAATGTTTTCTACCCTTCCAAAAACAAACTTCAATTCTTGAGTCACATTTATTTTGTCATCTGAAAATGCTCTAAATTTGGACCAGTCTAAAATTTTGTCGTTTGGTAAAGAGTTAATCAATAACAAAAAATGTGATCTGTTCAGGCTATTGGTTTACACTACTTGCCTTTTTCATACCAACATGGCTACTGATGTAAATCTATAGTTTTTCTTGATAAAGGCCATTGGCCCAAATATTGAAAAAAGAGTGTTTTACTTTGTGTGATACATGCTTGTATCTTTTGAAGTCCTTTTGCCCATAGAACATCACCATCTTCTGATTACTTATTTCGTCTTGCAACCCTCCACTTTTAAAAATATTGTGGAAAAATTGCTATTTGTCACTTGCCATTGTGTTTTCGAACAAATTCATACTTAAAGGACTGGAAAATGTCTTTTTTTCTTCCAATATTATGGCAAGACATCAAACAAACATTAATGTTTTGTAGGTACCAATTTTTTTCCCCCATTTCAACATTACAGAAAACTATGCTGCATATAACATGCTACAGATTACATATTCTGGCCAAATTTATCTTGGAATTATAATACTTCAGTTGTTATTCCTAAGTCAAAAAACTATTTCACTAATTCAGTGGCATAAGGATTAAAGCCTGATCAACTGAGGGCCACAAAATCAAAAGGTCACCATTAAATAATTGAGCTGCACTTTGGCATAAGGGCATCTCTGTGATGCAGTGCTTCAAGCAACTTATCACCTATTCAGGGATCCATAAAATCCATTTAGTCTGACAATTGACTGAATCTGGAGGTAGAATGGTCCTTGGACATGCATAAAATATTCAGATAGCAAAAAGTTTCGACCTATGTCGGTCTGCGCAGACTGAAATGGGACAATACTTTTTGCAAATGTGTTAAGCCCCCTTTTCACAGAGTAAGACTCAATTGTATTTCATTGACAAGTAATATTTACTTTTGGTTTACACAAAACTTTCATTGTATTGGTATCTTAGGAATGGTGAATTCAAATAACTAATAAATTCAGGCATACTGTGTGATTTAAAATACTAAATAACACAAGAGTACCGGTATGTGGTAAAAAAATTATTAAAGGGCAAAAAATAAAAAGCACAAAGATTCCTAGCTATGACCTAACTATCATTACTGGTGAACTGTATACCTGAACACCCTCCTTATCAACTGAATCATCTGGCAGATATTCAAATTTTTTAGACAGGTCGTGGCCATCAATCAGTTCTGACGAGGAGGCCTTAGACTTGGATGGAATACCAATTCTCGAGGAATCAAAAGTGTCCAGTGAGTCACGATTCATTTGTGCTTGAAGTTGCTGCATTCGTACAGATTTTCGTGCATAAAAATCTTCGCCAAACAGGAATGTATTCTGCAGACAACAATATAGAAAAGCATGCACAAAAATAGATGCATAACTAAATAAATAAAATCAGTGAGAGATATGCAAGTGAGAGAAAACAGTGAGAAATATTTGAACTAGTGAGATAAGAAAAACAAGAAAGCCCGATTAACCCATTACAGCATAAACACAGCTGGTTAGGTTTCTGAAAATGACCAACTTTTGGATGATGGGAAAAAATAGGGAAAAGGATAACTGCATAATTGCTTTCCAAAAGACACTACTCCTTTTCTCTAATTCTTTCTCATAAAACCTGGGAAAAGTAGCCCTTTAAATGTTTCCTTGCCTATCATAATTATGTGCTAATCTTTCATTGGTCTATGCTTAGCCTGTATAGCAATGGGTAAAAAAGAAAGACACCAAAAGTAACTCCCCTCATAACAGTTTTCAACAGCAAAATGATGTTTTTTATACTACTTCTTTCAAAATTCATTTCCAATCTTTCTTTCATGGATTACAATGTACACAGAAAGAAATTATAATGGATAAAAAACAATAAAAAGATAATAAATAACTTCTGGATTATTCTGCATTTATGGATGTAAAGTAAAAATCTTGAAACTTCCTCCACAATAAAATTCCATAACTGAACAGACAAGTTATGTCTGCTATTTGCCCAAATCCGATTTCATAAAAGAGGGTATAAAAGTATGTTTAAGTCTGGCAAATCTGTATAAAAATCACGGCTAATATGGGTAGAGAATAGATTCGCGATTACGCGATACATTTTTGGATAACTAAAAGGATCTTACAGACTAGAAAACTTGGGAAGAAAGAAGTACAGGAAAGTCAGAGAAATACATAATAAAAGGAAAATATCTACAAAGCTGCTTACTTCTTTCTTTTTTTTTCATAATGCCTCCAGAAAAAGTTACAGTATTTCAAAGGAATTTTACATGCACAGTTACTGCCATGCCGATGTAGATCATAATAAGAATATAAACAACTCATCCCATGCAATCTTTGATCTTTATAAGAGGAATAAATAATCGACCCATATTGCACTTGGTTACATTTCCATATTTGTTGGTATCTTCATAGATTTCATTTGTTTAACATTATATACACTACATACATGTATTCAATCATTGTTGATAGCTGTTCCATGGTTGTTACAGAAAAATGGCCTGGGCTCTAAGATCAATTTGCATCTTGGATTTTAAGATCCATCTGTATCTATCTTAATCTCTTTCATACTAAACATAATACTCAATTGCATGCTAATTGGTTCACATGAAATGCACAGAACAGAGCAGAAAATAAAAAAAAAATTAACTGCATCAAACATTTTACTTTCTATTTATAATCTAACATAATACATATTTATGTGTCTACCAAAAATTACTACACTGAATATTAGCATACAACAACAAAAGCTGAGTTATTTCACAATTTCTATAGAACTGTTGTTATGCCACTATCTAGTATTAATCAATATTTTTGGCTAATTTGATTAGTAAGTATTCAAAACAATATTCTTTCTGTATAATTGTTTTAACAATAGGGTCATAAAGGCTGCAGGCAAGAGGAAATATGAGGAGTTAAGTTCCTTTGCTGTTCACACCCGAGTTGTGGTTAACCCACATCACAATCTTAACAAGAGGACCAAGATGGTCCTAAATCGCTCACCTGAAAAGCAACTGAGCTCAACACCATAATGCTACATGCCAAATATGAAAGCTCTAGCCCTTACAGTTTGGGACAAGAAGATTTTTAAAGATTTCCTTCTTTATCTCTATGTGAAATCCGAGAACCCACAACATAGGGCCAATTTTTAACACCAGGGCCATAATTTGAAGTATTTTGGTAGAGCGTCACTAGATGATGCTACATGCCATATATGAAAGCTCTAGCCCTTACAGTTTGGGACAAGAAGATTTTTATAGATTTCCTTCTTTATCTCTATGTGAAATCCGAGAACCCACAACATAGGGCCAATTTCCACACTAGGGCCATAATTTGAAGTATTTTGGTAGAGGGCCACTAGATGATACTACATGCCATATATGAGAGCTCTAGCCCTTATGGTTTGGGACAAGAAGATTTTTAAAGATTTCCTTCTTTATCTCTATGTGAAATCCGAGAACCCACAACATAGGGCCATTTTCAACACTAGGGCCATAATTTGAAGTATTTTGGTAGAGGGCCACTAGATGATGCTACATGCCAAATATGAAAGCTCTAGCCCTTACGGTTTGAGACAAGAAGATTTTTAAAGATTTCCTTCTTTATCTCTTTGTGAAATCCAAGAACCCACAACATAGGGCCATTTTCAACACTAGGGCCATTTTCAACACTAGGGCCATTATTTGAAGTTTTTTTGGTAGAGGGCCACTAGATGATACTACATGCCATATATGAGAGCTCTAGCCCTTATGGTTTGGGACAAGAAAATTTTCAAAGATTTCCTTCTTTATCTCTATGTGAAATCCGAGAACCCACAACATAGGGCCATTTTCAACACTAGGGCCATAATTTAAAGTATTTTGGTAGAGGGCTACTAGATGATGCTACATGCCAAATATGAAAGCTCTAGCCCTTATGGTTTGGGACAAGAAGATTTTTAAAGATTTCCTTCTTTATCTCTATGTGAAATCCGAGAACCCACAACATAGGGCCATTTTCAACACTAGGGCCATTATTTGAAGTATTTTGGTAGAGGGCCACTAGATGATGCTACATGCCAAATATGAAAGCTCAAGCCCTTACGGTTTGGGACAAGAAGATTTTTACAGATTTCCTTCTTTATCTCTATGTGAAATCCGAGAATCCACAACATAGGGCCAATTTCCACACTAGGGCCATTATTTGAAGTATTTTGGTAGAGGGCCACTAGATGATACTACATGCCATATATGAAAGCTCTAGCCCTTAAGGTTTGGGACAAGACGATTTTTACAGATTTCCTTCTTTATCTATATGTGAAATCCGAGAACCCACAACATAGGGCCATTTTCAACACTAGGGCCATAATTTGAAGTATTTTGGTAGAGGGCCACTAGCTGATGCTACATGCCAAATATGAAAGCTCCAGCCCTTAAGGTTTGGGACAAGAAGATTTTTACAGATTTCCTTCTTTATCTATATGTGAAATCCGAGAACCCACAACATAGGGCCAATTTCCACACTAGGGCCATAATTTGAAGTGTTTTGGTAGAGGGTCACTAGATGATGCTACTTGCCACTTATGAAAGCTCTAGCCCTTATGGTTTGGGACAAGAAGATTTTTAAAGATTTCCTTCTTTATCTCTATGTGAAATCCGAGAACCCACAACATAGGGCCAATTTTTAACACCAGGGCCGTAATTTGAAGTATTTTGGTAGAGCGTCACTAGATGATGCTACATGCCATATATGAAAGCTCTGGCCCTTACGGTTTGGGACAAGAAGATTTTTATAGATTTCCTTCTTTATCTCTATGTGAAATCCGAGAACCCACAACATAGGGCCAATTTCCACACTAGGGCCATTATTTGAGGTATATTGGTAGAGGGCCACTAGATGATACTACATACCATATATGAGAGCTCTAGCCCTTATGGTTTGGGACAAGAAGATTTTTAAAAATTTCCTTCTTTATCTCTATGTGAAATCCGAGAACCCACAACATAGGGCCATTTTCAACACTAGGGCCATTATTTGAAGTATTTTGGTAGAGGGCCACTAGATGATGCTACATGCCAAATATGAAAGCTCTAGCCCTTACGGTTTGGGACAAGAAGATTTTTACAGATTTCCTTCTTTATCTCTATGTGAAATCCGAGAACCCACAACATAGGGCCATTTTCAACACTAGGGCCATTATTTGAAGTATTTTGGTAGAGGGCCACTAGATGATACTATATGCCATATATGAGAGCTCTAGCCCTTATGGTTTGGGACAAGAAGATTTTTACAGATTTCCTTCTTTATCTCTATGTGAAATCCGAGAACCCACAACATAGGGCCATTTTCAACACTAGGGCCATAATTTGAAGTATTTTGGTAGAGGGCCACTAGATGATGCTACATGCCATATATGAAAGCTCTAGCCCTTACGGTTTGGGACAAGAAGATTTTTACAGATTTCCTACTTTATCTCTATGTGAAATCCGAGAATCCACAACATAGGGCCAATTTCCACACTAGGGCCATTATTTGAAGTATTTTGGTAGAGGGCCACTAGATGATGCTACATGCCATATATGAAAGCTCTAGCCCTTACAGTTTGGGACAAGAAGATTTTTAAAGTTTTTTCTTTCGGTTGCCATGGCAACCAGAGTTCTTCATGGAATTCAAATCTTTGAAGTATTCTGAAAGTGCATCACCTAAGGATCATTTCTGTGAAGTTTCACTGAAATCTGTTGGGCGGTTTTAGGCGAAGTTTTTTTAAGTAATTGTTCACAGACGGACGGACGCACACAGGGACGGACGGATGGACGCCGGACAACAATCGATCACAATAGCTCACCCTGAGCACTATGTGCTCAGGTGAGCTAAAAACCCACTGAAGTCACATGAAAGGAACTATTCCAAAACATAATAATTTTGCTGATTTTTTATTCATAAATAGTAAACATTGCGACACATGCAAAAATAATTAATTCTGAGCAGTTTTTCTATTTGTCATCATGTTTTCAAAATCTGTCATCTGCAGCTGCTCAAAATTTCCCTCTATGCAAATAAGCTAGCAACTTAGGATTTCAGTGAGTAAATTATCTTCCCCTTAATAACAGCACTCAGGAGTGGTAAAAGAACTGAAAGGTTTAGAATCCCTTAGCATTACCTTCTTCATCAGATCATCAGTGGCATAATCATCAGCATCTAATGAGTTCATACTGGCGTCCACTGACCGTATGGGCTTCTTGCCTCCCTCAGAGTCAAGGGTCGAGTAATCAGAGGAGCCCAAGGTAGAGTAATCCCCAGAAAGAACCCTTCTTTCCTGGTGTAGTGCAATACAACATTCAGTCATCCTTTACTTTTATAAATATCTGGTGGAAATTTCTTTACTATGTGTGCTTTCCAGAATTTAGACACTGTCATTGTACCAACATCATCAGTATCAATTACTATCTATTTAGGTAGAACATAGCCATTGATTTCTGTCAAATCAAATACTCTCCATTTGATGCTCAGGGGTGGGGGGCATTGGGATGGGGTGGGTTTTTTTTTTTGAAAAAGGGGTAATGAATCGGGTCATTTAAGAAGGGATCTTTTTAAGAACAACACTGATATTCTGTAACAACTA
The DNA here is from genome assembly GCA_945859785.2 of Tridacna gigas. NCBI lineage: Eukaryota > Metazoa > Mollusca > Bivalvia > Cardiida > Cardiidae > Tridacna > Tridacna gigas. Next base: position 30,865,759 of record OX244030.2, read on the forward strand.
TTACTGCTGCCAAAAAAGTTGAATGCTTCATAAACCATAAATCTACTCACAAAAAAGTCATAAAGAGATTGATTTGATAAGTCATTAGCATGTCTATATGTCTATGGTGTTTTTTTTTTTTTTCAAAATGGCTTCAAAGTATTGAATCTTGAACCATTTCATCATGTAGAAATTCTGTTGTCTATCTATTGTGGATTATTTAAAACAGTGTTCCATGCCTGGTAAATGTATGTATCTCTCAAGAAAGGGGGGAAAGTGTTCATAAGGGGTGGGGGGTTGATGGGGGGTGGGGTGGGGGGTAAGAGGGTTGCTGAGCATTTGATGAAGAATATTTGGTAATTTCTTTTCTAACAAATGTTGAGCACAAACATTTATACATCTTTCTTTCCAATATAACTCCATGTTTTGTTTCATGAAAAGAGAATGGGCAAAACATCAATAACTATTATACAAATTGTATGCCCAAATTTCCTTTAATGTTGTTTCATGGCATGAAACAAAGGCAAAGTTATTGATGTCATGAAACTTGATCTATTTTTCAGAAATAGGATTTTAAAAAGTAAAGGACTGAACATGAAACACACACAGCACAATATTTTGTGTTGAAATATTAAACATGTCTATCATTTGAACATTAAATTTTGTATTCATATCCAGGGTATTACGTCTAGGAAAAATTTTGTGTCAAGCAGCAAACCCTTTTGTAATACACTAACAAAATATCGCCACAAGGACTTTATTAACCCTTAGGCTGCTAAGCACCCACTTACTGACCTTTTGTGAAACAGCGTAGATCAAGATCATGCTGCATTGAATGTGCAGTCTGATCTAGGATCTATACCATCTGATAAGGAGATACTGGTACCTCTCCTCCCAAAATACCTTTGAAATGGGATCTTTTTTTATCCTATCGGCTTAAAAGTTTCATTTCTTTTATTTAGCAGGATAAGGGCTAAACCTTATTTCATACTGATTATCCATATTTTAAAGGCATCTGCTGCAATTTTCTTCAGCCTTGTCTGCAAAGGCTGGCATGGGTCAAAAGTTTTTGTTAATTGTATGTCTAAGGACCATTCTACCTCCAGATTCCATTAATTGTTAGACTAAATGGATTTTATGGATCCCTAATTGCGTGATAACTTGCTTGGTATACAGCATCACGGAGATGAATTAAACTCCCTTTTGCTCATATATATTCTTTAACATGATATAAACGGTACATGTACATGTTTTAATGCAGACCTTTCACTGAAAACAATGTAATAAACAAGTAAAATAACACCAGCATTTTCTCCATGAACATGTTTTCTCCACTATCCCTACATCTGAACATTTTCAGTATAGCAACAACCAAATATGTGATATATAAATTTAGTCATCATGACATTTCTACAGACGAGACATGTTTACTATTCCAACACAAACTAGATAATAAAACATTATCTCCACACAAATTTAGATGTGTATGGAACTCAAGGATGCACAATGTGTAACACACTAATGGAAACAATAGGCCTTTATATCACTATATCTTTCTGAAATACTTTATATGGTAAGTAACTCATTGTATACAATATGCTAGCAAAATACAGCAACTATGTCCATCTGTGGCAACTCGCGATCAAAATTTTAATGCTCCTAATTAGTCTAAAAATTCCCATGAAAGATCATAAAATTCTTTCATAATGACAGGAAACTACAATTTCATAAATTTGTTACACACTGTGCACTTTGACCAAAAGCCTAAAATTCACTCAACACACAATATATGGTTTGTTAACTATTATTTACTGCAGACCACTTTTGCAACAATGTGGCAAAAAAAGAGAAATTGCTTACAGCCAGCAAGTACTCCCAGCAATTTCTCTTTCAGCCACAATGGCTTCTATTCATGTATTGAATTTAGTATAAATTAGCCATGCTCTGGCAAAAGGGGTTTCATGCATCTCTGTGATGCAGTATACCAAGCAAGTCATCACATAGTTATGGATCTATAACATCCACATTGTCTAACAACCAACTGCATTATGAGATAGCACTTTCCAACACCGCACGTTTTAGACTCTTCCAAATTCAAAATATTTGCAGACGACAAATCTAAAATTGGTATAGATGAGCTCAAGCTCTCTGAAGAGGTAGAAAAACATTGTGGAAAAAGGAGAAAATGCTGGTTGCATTTTCTCTTTTCCCACAATATTTTCAAAAGGCTTCTTTCTTAGGGTCGTTAAAACTCGGGATTATGTGGTAAAGGGTTAAAATGGTCCTTTGACATGCAGAAAATTGACCAATAGCAAAAAGTTTTGACCCATGTCAGCTTGTGCAGATTGCACAGGCTGACATGAGTTGATGCTTTTTACAGATGCATTTAATCCCCTATTCAGAGAGCATGGCTCAAATGTATGTTTATTACATTTTATTATAAAGATGGTTTTATCAGAAGTTTTCTGCTGCAAATGTGTGTTTAGACAAATAGCTTAGATAGCTGTTTTCTTTTTATTATGGAAATGTTTTAGCTGTTTCAATTTCTTTTTTTTCAGTCTCAATCATAAATATAATCATCATGTTTGAAAGTTCATATTACTCTGAAAAAGAAATAAAAGAGACGAGAAACAACTAAAGTAACTGTTTTAAGATGTAAAATGTATTACAGTTCAAGTCCCAATATTTGGTCATCATTAGTGAATAACTAATATTGATAAAATTATTTCAATAAAATTGCAAGTACAGTTTAGTAGTGTTAACCCTGTCACTTTCACACACACAAAAATCAAACATTTACCTTATCTTGAGGGGACAAAGTGTCACCACTAAAATATCTCATTTCAGCCTCATAGTCTGGCCCTCTCTCTAGATAGGAGGGATAGTGAAGGGCCGTGCTGATCTCATTTTTCATACGACGACCTGAATGTTCAGTTTGCCCTGGATACCGCAATACAACATCCTATGAGAAAAGTCACAATATATACCATATACAACATCAACACAACATGCAATCATGAAAATAAAAACAAAGGAAAGAAAAAAAATAAAAATTTAACTTTATATATCATGTAACCTGATTATCACCTGTAGCTGATTTTTTTTTTCATCTTGTTGCAGACCACTTCTCAAAACATTATAGGAAAGAGAGTAATAGCTCAGAATAAGCAATATCCCATTTGTTTTCACATGTACTAAACCTTAATACTTTCTCAAACAGCAAAATTTTAGACTAATTTGAAAGCATTTGAAGACGACAAAATTTAAAAGTGGCCTAAATGATGGAATTTGTTTTTGGACAAGTACAGCACTTTCTCCTTTTCCCACTATGTTTTCAGAAGCCTTTTTCCTCCAAGTCTTTTACTGTCCACAACATAATTCTGAGTTTCAACGTCCATGAGGAAGAAGGCTTTTGAAAATATTGTGGGAAACGGAGAAATTGATAGTAACCAGCATTTTCCTCCTTTTCGAAGACAGTTTTCCCTCCTTTCAAAGACAAAGTATATCATTTTCACCAGATTTTATCTGTCGTCTGCAGATGCTTTCATGTTGCTATCATGGCTCTCCATGACAGGAATCCTTAGTGGCACGGGAAAAAGGGCTTGGTGAGTGACAATATTACTAAAATCAATGCCTGTGACAATTTTCAGCTGACAAGAAATAAATAGCCTAAAAATGCAACAGAAAACCTACCTCTTGCATTTTGGACATTTTATACATATAATGCAGTTTGCATGCTCAAGATTTGTATATTGCCGACACTATCCAGTCACAAAATGCATGAATAAGTGTTCTGTCATCCACAAAATAAAATAGAATTGTACTATAGCACTGTACTACACAAATAGTATGTGAGAATTATAATCGACTGAAATTAAAGTACTACGACAACCTAGATATACAGTGTCCAATCATCATTTTTATTCAGGTATAGGTCTAATTCCATGCAATTGAAAACTGAAATGATTCTCATTTACTGTGTTTCTTATTTACTGTAACTATATTTGCTAACTTCATTCCTAAAGGAGCCACTGGCACACATGAGAGGTATTTCAATATTTAAGTCTTTACCACACAAGCAAAATTTAGACTTGTCCTGAATTTAAGCATTTGCAGACAATTTAAATGTGGAATTTGTCATTGATAAGGTAGAAAACATTGTTGGAAAAGGACAAAATGCTGTTTACCAGTATTTTATTCCTTTCCCGCAATGTTTTAAAAAGACTTCTTTCTTGGGGCTGTTAAAAATCTGGATTGTGTGGTAAAGGGACTAACAGAATTACTTTTCTAGTTCCCTGAGTGTTTGGGTGCATGGGTCAGGTACACACTAGAATTGTCTCAGTGAGGAAAGCTCAGAGTACCCAAACCATGGGTTAAGGAAATGTTTCTGGATAAGACTACCTCACTTGTTTACATATTAGCCTCTTTGAGAGACTTAGAAAGTATGGTGGATTTCCCTGACAGCTAATTTCTTTCCTTTCTCTAAAGCATACGTGTCTTACATCATCCCAGGGCCACATTTGCCTGGAGGAAAATTAACTTATCAACCAATGGAAAAAAGTATGACAAGAAAAAAGTGACAACAGAAATGATATTTTGATTCACAATAAGACATACACATATTTATGTATGATAGCTTAGACACACATATTAGATCAAAAAGGTTTTACCTTTTATATCATCTGAAAGCAGTTAACCTCTCACAAAAAAGAGCCTCTTTATACCAAGTGGAAATTGTCAATAGAATTTGTTACAGCCGACAGGCTTTAAATAGAACATTGCTAGGTATTTCGTGACCTAATGAGTACAGTCAGTCTTGTCCATAACAGCCACCATCAACTCTAAAGAAATTAACTGTTTGAAATGTTCCTTTCTGAAGGTACCTAATGCTCTACATCCTTGTGGTGCGAAAGAAATTACATGGGCTTTCTCTCTTGGTACTAAAGACACAGATATTGCATTTTCAAGGCTTTCTTTTGTCCAACTATCTCACTAAAATGCTGATGATGCATCCAAGACTGCACTTTAAGAGAACTCTAATCCTGATCTACACTATCCCCAAAAGCAATTAAATCTGGGTTCAATGCCACATAGGCTTAAATAAATGATTAACTAACTCTTTGACAAAAATCCTGGATTTGATACCATATGTATGACTACCTTGTGAAACAGGCTCTATATCTGTGAGAGGCCAATAAATTGTCTACAAAAAAAAAATTCCATATTAAATTTATGTCTCACCTTATCATAAGATGTATCCAATGGAGACTGACTTCCTCCTCTGTCTGACAGACTGTCGTCTCCTGGTGATAAAAAGACAGAAACATGGCACATATAGACTATACAAAGCAGCAGTTCATATGGTATCTCTGCTCTGTGGGTGTTGACAGCCCTTCAAGCACAGTATTTACACATGAATATTCTGCAGATGACACTTCTATCTTCCAGCAGACCACTTACGACTTACAGCGGCTACAGGAGAATTACTATGTTCTAACTTTTTAACATACAACAAAATTTAAGACTTATTCAACTTGAAAGCATTAAATTCTGTAGATGACAAATTAAATGCCACTAAAATGATTGAAGTTGCTTTCAAAAATAGAGATAATATTGCTGGATATTAACATTTTCTCCTTTTCCAACAATGTTTTCAAAAAGTCCTCTTTCAAAGGGGAGATGCAACTCAGAATTGTGTGGTAAAGGGTTAATACTGTTTGTGTTAATCATTCCTATTTTACAAGATGTTTTCACTATCATTTTGCTGTCAGTTTTGTTTCCCAAAGTAAAGAGTACTAGTTCGTTCTTTACCAAATGAAAAGAAAAAAATTGGACTTGTCTAAATCCGAAGTATTTGCAGATGATGAATTAAATGCAGCCTGAATGGAGAAAATTGTCCATGAAAGGATAGAAAATACTGTAGCAAAAAGGAGAAAATGCTGGTAACCAGCATTTTCAATGTTTTACAAAGCCTCCTTTGTTGAAGTTGTTGAAACTTGGCATTATGGAGTAAAGGTTTTAAAAAAAATAGTATAAAAGTAATTTCAAGCCAAGAGCTTTAGGTCTTGCTTTTCAAAGAAACTATCACCTATAATACTATTAAAAGTGAATTGGCTAAAATCCCCCCTTCTCCCCCACCACAAAAACACTTTTGGGCACTTTTCAACCTGTAAAAATAACTAAATGAAATTTCAAGGCTGTTTAGGAAATCTTCTCTAAAACTTGAGATGTGGATGCAAGATCATTCCTTATATGACCAATTTTCCATCTCGTCTGAGATATCATCAAGAGAAACATGCTGATTAACTTTAATGGGTACTGAACTGAAAATGTTGCCTCTAGAGCATACACCAGGTTTTTCAAAGATTTGACTTGTTGATCTACTAGCTTTTGACCTGATGTGACCCATTTTCAAACACATTCAAGATATCATCACAACAAACATTCTGGCCAACTTTCATGAGTATTGGACTGAAAATGTGGCTTCTACAGAGTGTGCAAAGTTTTTCTAAGATTTGACCTTGTGACCTTGTTTTTGACCCCAAGTGACCCATTTTCAGTCTCGTCCTAAATATCATCAAGACAAATATTCTAATCAACTTTCATGGGTAGTGGACAGAACATATCGCCTCTGGCCTACATAGAGTTTTTCAAAGATTTGACCTAGTGACCTAGTTTTTGATCCAACATAAGCCATTTTTAAACTCGTCTGAGATATCATCAAGACATTTTGACCAAGTTTCATGAGAATCATACTGAAAATGTGGCCTCTACAGCAGACACAAGGTAAAAGTTGACAACAGACAACACATAACAGACAACGGAAACAGCACAATCACATAAGCTCATCTTGAGCATTTGTGCTCAGGTGAGCAAAAAAGTTCAGTCCTTGCTATCAGATACACATCATTGCTCTCATTTACACTAGTAAGAGATATATCTATTAAAATAGCCTGTAAGGTTAAAAGGCTTAGCCATTAGCATACAGAAAACCATTTCTGAGCAGCCACAAAAATTAGAAACATTAGGGATCAAAAATAAATAATAGACTGGAGGTATGGAATTCTTTTTTCAATAGGCTTTGCATTAAACAAGATGCACCAGTAAAAGGTAAATGCTTCATTTGCAGGACATGGCACACAATCAAATGTTTACCTTACCTTACAAAAAAAAAATGTTCTTATTTATCCAGCAGGGCAAATAAAAAATATCTATGGTAACAAGATCTCTTTAATCCACTGATAAAGAAGCACTATTTTGCAAAAAAATGTTCCACAGCTCTATCTTGGAACAACTTGTTACTCTTTCAATGAGCCAGACAACAAGTTAATCCTTTCCTAGGACAAACTCCAGCTTATACTTTATTTCCAATCATGCTAAAACTACATTATTTATCAGTATAAAGTTTATGTATTGGAAGTGACAAACATGCCAAACATTAGACAACATTATACTTTTTCAAATATAAAGAGCAAACACTTTGTTTTCCCCTAGAAGTAAGTCTTTCAGCAAATTCTGACAAAGTTTCCAGAATTTAAAGAAAGAGTTCCTATCCGGTCCATATATAGAAACCTAGTTGACAGTCTGGCTCTATTGATCCACGCTCCTCTAATGTAATTCTGTCACAAATTTTCCTGATATGAACAACCTAGGCCAACACCGTAACGATTCTGACTAAAAATTTTCCGAGTCTATAATCAGAACTTTGGTTTGCAACAGGCTTTGATCAACATGTCATTACAGTATTTACCTCCTGCAGACAATATTTACTTCCTACAGACAACTTTTTTTGTGTTGTAGCAAACCACTTTTAGCCCTTTCACTGCTTACTTCACTCTTTACCAAACAACAATATTTTGGACTGGTCCAAATTGAAAGCATTTGCAGACGACAAACTAAATGTGGCTAAAATGATTGCATTTGTTTCTGAAAGGTTAGAAAACATTGTGGGAAAAGGAGAAAATGCTGGTTACCAACATTTTCTCCTTTTTCCACAATGTTTTTAAAAGGCTTCTTTCTCAGGTTGTTAAAAGTCAGGATTGTGTGGTAAAGAGTTAAGAAATTACACTTTTTTCCAAGTTCATAATAGAAAACTAGCACTGCTATTGAAAACTACTTTCCTCATAGTTTAAAAACAGGGTAGCAGTTGGTGTGGATCCAAGACCAGACTGCACGTTCTGTGCAGTCTGATCCTGATCTACACCATCCGGAAAAGCTGCTCAAGTTGTCATTGGTAGCAAAAGAGTTAAAGACATGATAACAAATGGAGACCCTGCTTAAAATAAGACTGTCACACTATTTTACAGAATTATTTATTCATGTTGATTATCCATAATTTACATAGCTCACACAAGTTGAGTCTATTCAAGTTTTGATATTAAAGGCGAAATTGTTGTTGTTGCATATCAGTGCAAAACTAAAATAGACAATAAAAGTAACTGAACAACACAAAAATGACAAATACAGGTAGAACAAAATACTAAATAAACGCTTCAAGTTTTGAGTGTTCTTGGTACATCCCACTCTCTTGCACTACGGATCATTCCCATTCACCTCTGTAGTTGGCTCAGAAAGTAGTCCGTAATCACGTGATATTTTCGTCACATGACCATAACTCAAAATGGCGACACAAACGCCAGTGAAAGAAAGACCAATCGATTGTTTTGTGTGCTGTTCAAACAGCATACGGCCAATCAGACTTAGTGGTAGGAAATGTGAAAAAAAGGGATTTTCTGAAAAGCTTAAATGTCTTTTAAAGGACGATAACTTGTTTTTTAATTTTGTTTAAATTGTCATCATTCATGGGTGCAGCCATTTTTTTTACAATTGGCGTAAGATTCTGATCAGTAAAGAAGCTTGAAAAAATAGTTCCATTGTATACAGGTAAATTCATCAGTTTGAATGCACCTATAATGTATCCGGAATCATATTTCCTTTGTCTACTTTATGTTACAAATGAAACAGTTAAACAGTAACAAAACATGTTTTCCTCGGTTTGACAAGATTCTTGTCTTTTAGCCCGTTGCAGAGATGTATGGTGAGAGTAACTAATGACAGCTCTGCTCGGAGATTGGGTACATCCATGGACTTGAAGAACCTTCATAACTTCTAAACAGTAACAGGTGGTCTTAATGGCCACTTTCAGTCTTTCTAGATTGTACATCACATACAAGAGGAACCTGTTGGTCCTATGTTGCTCACCCGAGTAGACAAGACATTTTAAAACAAAGAGCAAAATTTGACACTCCCCCCCCCCGATTCAGAGCAATTTGGGGATTTTCTAGTAATTCAAACAACTTGCTGAATGACCCCTTATGATTCTACCTTAAAATATACCAAAACTATGGGACCTATGAAGTTAGAAAAAAGAAAGTGTATGTAAAACATATGACCCTAACGGTAAGGTTATCTGGCTGCACAAACTAGTTTTGAATACCATTTATAAGGGTTAACTGCATGCTACATATACATATAACAAGCACTTTGCCATAGAGATTGAAACAGAGAGTCTTTTGAGATTTTCCATACATCAATTCTACCAAAACATGTCATAATATGACTTCCAAGAGCAGGGCCATCTTTGATCCTTTGGGCATAATTTGAATAAAGTTCAAGCAGAAAATATCATTATTGTAGCCTTCTGTTTCGAACAAGAAAATCTTTTTGTATTTTCCTACCCATTACACTTATGGCATCCCCTGAGAAAGACTATCTTTGACCAACGAAAAAGAATTGAAACATCTTCGATGAAGACAATTCCATGATGTTACGTACAAAATAAAAATCTAGGGCTTGTAGGTTCAGTAAGATGTTTCCTCTCTAACCACAGCTAGGGACTGGGCTATATATGAACACAGGGATACTATCTAAACAGCTATGATAAAGGACCACTAGAAAATACATAAAACAAGATATCAAGGATCTGTGCTTTGAAAAAGACAATCTTTGAACTTTTTACTTATTTACCAATAGTCCACTGCTAAATATGCTTTGACTATAACTTCTCACAAAATAGTTGATGGAATAGGTCTCTAATAAAGTTTGCAGACTCCTCTTGAGCCACACTTTTTATTGAAACAACAACAACATTGACTAGTCCTCAGCATTGTATGAATTTACTCTTTTCCATTACATTCCATGTTTTTATACTCCTAAGGAAGAAGGCCTCTGAAAATGTAGGAAAAGGAGAAATGCTGGTAACCAGTATTCTCCCCCCTCCCCCATATTTTCCACTATTTGAAAGATAAGCCCATCATTTGAGCCACACTGGTCATCGGCAAATGCTTTCAATATACACATGTCTAAAATTCTGTCATCTGGGTAAAGAGTAAATGAAAAGCTAAACCAACTGTAGCAAGAGGGCCTTGATGACCCTGTATTGCCCCACTTTCTTTTACATTGATGTATATGCACCTAACTGGCACTGACAGAGATATAAAATCATAAGAGGTCTGTGTGGCAATGGAAAGATTATGTCAGTTAGAATACAAGCAGGTCTGATCAAGTATCATTCATGTCAAATATTAATGAACTCTAACACATAGTGCTCTGACAGGAAGTTTTCCAAAACTTAGAAGCAGAAAACATTTCTTCAATGGCACGAATGGTAAATTTCTAACAAAAAAAAACCACTGAAAGACAGAAACCTTATTTCATACTAAATATTCATCTCATCTGAGCATAATGATTTACATCAACATAAATCACTCTAAATCTAGGCCTTTGTTAGGAACCAGATGGCTCTGTTAGCTTTCAGTTTATAAACCCATGTAAAACTTGTGACCTCCCGGGATGGGGTTAATTTCGACCCCAGGACAATAAATGGGACAATCTTGGTAGACGTCTACTATATAAAGCTGTATGCCAAATCTGGTAGCCCTAGATCATTGAGTTAGGATAAAAAACAAGAGGGCCATGATGGCCCTGTATCGCTCCACTGGCTTATAAATATAAACCACGAAGAAAAGTCTTCACTATATAAGCCCTTATAAAACTTTGACCTCATGGCTACAGTCTGACTAAATGGGGAATATTGTATTAGAAGAATAACATGCCAAATGTGGGAGTTCTTGGCCTTATGGCTGGTAACAAGATGGTTTCTGAACTTTTCACTCCATAAACCCATGTAAAACTTGTGATCCCTGGTGCAGGGCCAAACTTGATCCTAGAGCTGTAACTTGGGCCCTCTTTGTAACTGTCCACTAAATAATGCTATAATTATATGCAAAATTTGGTAGCCTAAGCCTTATGGCTATGTACACCAAGATTTAAAAGTTTTCCCTATGTAAGCCTATGTAAATCTTGTGAACCCCCCCCTCCAAGTATGAGGCCAAATTGACCCCAGGACTATACTTTGGACACTTTTGGTAGACTCCAACTAGATCAAGCTAAATGCCAAATTTGGTAGCTCTAGGCCTTATGGTTTCAGACAAGAAGATATTTAAAGTTTTCTCTATATAAGCCTATGTATAAAACTTGTGACCCCTGGGGAAGAGCCAATTTTGACCCCAGGGCTATAATTTCAAGAAACATGATAGAGGTCTACTACATAAAGCTACATGCCAAATTTGGTAGCCCTATGCCTTATGGTTTCAGACAAGAAGATTTTTAAAGTTTTCTCTATATAAAGCCTATGTAAAACTTGTGACCCCTGGGGAAGAGCCAATTTTGACCCCAGGGCTATAATTTCAAGAAACATGATAGAGGTCTACTACATAAAGCTACATGCCAAATTTGGTAGCCCTATGCCTTATGGTTTCAGACAAGAAGATTTTTAAAGTTTTCTCTATATAAGCATATGTAAAACTTGTGACCCCTGGGGCAGAGCCAATTTTGACCCCAGGGCTATAATTTGAAGAAACTTGATAGAGGTCTACTACATAAAGCTACATGCCAAATTTGGTAGCCCTATGCCTTATGGTTTCAGACAAGAAGATTTTTAAAGATTTCCAATATTTTTCAGTTTTGTTGCCATGGCAACCAGAGTTTTTGAAGGAATCAAATTCTTTCAAGAAATTCTGAAGAGGACCATGTCAGGATCATTTCTGTGAAGTTTCGTGAAAATCGGATGGGTAGTTTCAGAGAAGAAGATGTTTGAAATAAAAGTTAACGCACGGACGGACGGACGGACGGACGACCAGACGGACGGACGCACGACGGACACCGGGCCATGACATAAGCCCACTGGCCTTCGGCCAGTGGAGCTAAAAAATTAAGTTATCACTGTATGAGCCCATGTAAAATGTGACCCCTGGGGCGGGGCCAATTTTGACCCCATGGCTATAATATGAAGAAATTTGGTAGAGACCTTTTAGATGAAGCTACCATGCAAATTTGGTTGTCCTTAAACACAAAGATTTTTTAAAGATTTTCATCAGTTTTCAATTCGAATCAAATTCTTTGAAGAATTCTGAAAGGGCACCATGGAAGAATTATTTCTGTAAAGTTTTATCAAAATGATTGGATGAGTAGTTTCAGAGAAAAAGATGCTTTAAATCAAAGTAAACGCACAAACACACGCATGTGCATATGGGTGCACAATAGACACCGAGCCATGACGTAAGCCTGCTGGCCTTTGGCCAGTGGATTTAAAAACTGAAAAGGAAATGGATACAACTGCAGACATTGAAGAAACTAAACAAAATCACTGTGGGTACAACAGCATAACACAACACTCTTTGGCATACAAAATTTGAACAACAACATAAACTTACGGTTTTTATGCCCCTCATAATAGGGTAAATATACGTGTTGTTCAGACAGAGGTTTGCCGAAAAGTGGAGACTGGGGCATATAATCATCCCCTAGGCAGCATTAAGAGAAAATAAAATGAATAATTTACAAATATGGTAAATGTCTTTCCAATTTAGACCATGAATGATCTCAGACATAAGATAGTTAACCTTTCCAGTATAATAGCTTCTGTGCAAGTTATATACTGCTTAATACATGGAGTGAACTTTCCAGTCAGTAGATCAGAACCAAAACTTGTAAATCTCCTGTTATATAAAAAGCAACAGCATAAAACCAAGATCAGACTGCAGGTATCTGGCCAATCAAATCATGGCTTTAAGGTTAATCCAGTGTTTCAATGTAAAAATTGTTGCCAATGTTTGCCCTCTTTGAAACTTAAGTGTTTCTAGAAAGAAAAACAACAAATATAGACAAATGTACAAGTATATGAACAACAGACATGTAAGTAAAACTTGAGACAAATGCATAAATTTCATGAAACACCTGCAATAAAAACTAACCAATGGAAGTAACTCACACCTTCAAAAAGTTTAACATTTTTCTAGGTTTACATGGCCATACCATGAGAATGATGATCAGAATAATGTTTATTATACAAATGTGTTCCATGTCAGTATCTCTGTTTCACACTCCAGTCCTAGCTAGGGGAAAACTGACTCTGAAAATCTCCTTTAAATGAGTATTTGTTAACTGAAAAGAAATGACTGTGCCAAAGATGAAAAATTTGAATGAATCTCTTCAAAATTGAGTCTACCTTAGACCAAACTCAGCCTGGGAAATCAACAGACCACATGACTTTGATTCATCAACGAAAGCATAAATTTTATGAAAACAAGTGATCACATTATCTAATCTATCAATGATAAACCAGGAAAATGCAAAATTGCATAAAACTGTCCTTTACAGTGTTATCAGCAAAGATGACGAGTTGCCTATAATTAGAGCATTAAATTTTCTAGAAATCATATTAAATAAGCTCTTATGATGGTATTTGCCCTTGAAAGAGTAGAAATATTTCGGGAAAAAAGGAGAAAATGCTGGTTAGCAGCATATTTTCCATTTCCACGATGTTTCCAAAAGCGTTCCTCCCTAGGGTTATTGACCCTTAAGCTGCTAAGCGCCGCTCACTGACGTACTGTTGACACTGTAGAGCAAGATTAGACTGCACAGAACATGCAGTCTGGTCTTTGGTCTTGATCTACGCTGTCCCATGTGGAGATATTCCCCCCCCCCCCCTAAAAAAAGATTCCTATGAAATAGCAAAAATTAGGTAAATAAAGATGTGATTTCACTGCTCTAGATCTGGCTTCGAATTTGTTTCAGGTGGTATTTAGAACTCATGTAATCTGAAACACAATGTCATTGCTGTATGAATATTATGGGAGCCCAGGGGCAATGGTAATTCTGGCATAATATGATTGCTACAACATTTTCGGACGACTAGCTGCTAACTTACAATATTAAGAATAATGTGTGAAAAGTAATGGATATAAATATTGTGACAACCACATTTAGCTCTTTCACTGCCAACTGCAGCTTGCTTGAACTGCTTGTGCAGTGGGCATATATCAAGACCAGAATGCAAAGACATGAAGTCTGATCTTGGATCTACACCATCTGCTAACCAATGCTAAAACATGGCAACATTACTTAGACTTTCATTAAAATTGTGGAAGTTATATTGTAAACTTCCAAAAAAAAAAAACCAGTGAATTTACCATATGTCACCTTATTAACGTGCCCATGCAAAAAACTGATAGGGCACTCTTATTTAATAGCCAATTACCCGAAATTTAAGTGCTGTCACTTAGATTAAGCATGGTTTTTTTATCCAAGTTTTAGTTAGTGCCGAGTGCAAAACTACCGTCATTCTGAAAGACACACTGTAATGCAGAATATCTATTTTACTGCCAATCACAATTTATATAGACAGTAGAATTTTAATATCATTTACAATTAGTATGGGACACTGGTATTCAATACTTCACTTTCTTAATATTTTTCGAAGTTAATTAACAAATTTTGTGTTACTGGAAGTCTATAATGCTTTTGGAAGTGTATGTGTATTTGGATAGTCAAGTGTTAATGACATCGATTTGTGGAGTAATTTGGATTATGTAGATGCTGTACCAGTAAGTTTATTTATAAAATATCCATCAATAATGATTTTCGGAAGTTTATGTTTGCAAAGTTTTAATGAAATTATCTTGCGTTTGGAAGTCTGTCACTCCAGTCATCGATTTTAAAATAATGTCGGGTGTTGATGGGGGTTGTCCGGATGCCTCTGGAGTAAGAAAATATAGTGTGAGTGGGGGGGTGCTACTACTAGGGAGGGAGTGTTAATTAGGTGAAATACGGTATTTAGTCTGCCTCAAAAGAGTTCAAATGTATATAGATTTCCAGCTTCTATAAGCTGATATGAGATATTGATGTCAGGACATACAGTACATTGACTACATTAATCATATCTTAACCCTTTACCACATAATCCCGACTTTTAACGACCCTAAAAAAAGAAGCCTCTTGAAAACATTGTGGAAAAAGGTGAAAATACTCTTTTTCCCACAATGTTTTCTACCCTTCCCAAAACAAATTTCAATTTTTCAATCACATTGATTTTGTCGTCTGCAAATGCTTTCAATTTGGACCAGTCTAAAATTTTGTTGTTTGGTAAAGAGTTAAATGAGCCTCGCACTGGCGAAAGGAAGTTAAATGCATCTCTGTGATGCACTATATCAAGCAATACGTCACATAGTTAGGGATCCACAAAATTCATTTAGCCTGATACCTGACTTAGAGATAAAATTAGAACCGTCCATGGACATGAGTTTCATAAATAGCAAAAAGTTTTGACCCATGTCAGCCTGCGCAGACTGCACAGGCTGACATGAGTCGGTACTTTTTGCAGATGTATTAAGCCCTTGTCAGACTAGCTCTTTACCAAACGACAAAATTTTAGACTTGTCCAAATTGAAAGCATTTGCAGACAACAAATTAAAAGTCACAAAAATGACAATTTCAATCTATGAAAGGGTAGAAAACATTGTAAGAAAAGGAGAAAATACTGGTTACCAGCATTTTCTCCTTTTCCCACAATGTTTTCATAAGGCTTATTCCTCAGGGTTGTTAAAAGTCGGGATTGTGTGGTACAGGGGTAGAGCCCAAATCTATTTATGATGGTACTGTGATGGCTTGCATCATTTAGACATTGACTCTTGACCAGATGCGAAGTTTTAGACCTATTGTCCCATCTAAAAGCAATTCCAGACAAAAAAACCTAAAAATGTTACTCAAATAATGGTTTTTTGTTTTGAAAGGGTAGAAAACATTGTTGGAAAAGTAAAACATGCTGGTTACCATTTTCTCCTTTTCCCACACTGTTGTCAAAGACTACTTTCTTGGGGTCATTAAAGAGATTGTTGGTAAAACCATCTTCAGGAGATTCATGTATTCTTTTTGCTGTACATGTAATACCACATATATTTGATTGAATCAAATATCCTTATGTTTCAAGAGATAAAAATTTACAAAATATCTAAATTTTCTTTCAATTGTGTATTATGACATCAACTCAAAGCCTTAAGGACACCCAAACTGCTTTTTGTGACATTATAGGTCAAGATCAGACCACAACAAAACTGTTTGATACATTTATCTATGTACACCCTCTGGTATTTTATTAACCCTTTACCGATCGACAAAATTTGCAGGAATTTGCACACGACTTTGAAAGGGTTAAAAACATTGTAAGAAAAGGAGTAAATTCTAGTTACCACCATTTTCTCTTTTCCCACAAAGTTTTCACAAGCCTTTCTTCCTAGGGTCGTTAAAACTTGGAATGGTTTGGTAAAGGCTTAACTCTATACTGCACAATGACCCTGGAAAAAAAAGCCTTTTGAAAACATTGTGGGAAAAGGAGAAAATGCTGGTAACCAGCATTTTCTCCTTTTCCCACAATGTTTTCTACCCTATCAGGGAACAATTACACTATTTTAGCCACACTGAAATTGTCGTCTGCAAATACTTTCAGTCTGGACAAG
Organism: Tridacna gigas; assembly: GCA_945859785.2. NCBI lineage: Eukaryota > Metazoa > Mollusca > Bivalvia > Cardiida > Cardiidae > Tridacna > Tridacna gigas. Next base: position 30,882,531 of record OX244030.2, read on the forward strand.
GCTTAAATTTTGTCGTCAGGTAGAGTTAAATGTTGTTACCATGATAACAGCCTTCAAATTATGAAACAGTATTTTTACCGACATCAAATATCAAATTAAGGCCTTTGGCATTCAAGTATTTTATCAAATACTTTTTTTTTTCCTGACTTAGCCAGTTCAAAATTCCTATGTCCAACACCACTTTCCCAAGATCATAATAGCTGTTTCATACTATAGCCTGCCTACATGTAAATATTTAATTGAACCTACGTTTACAGTTCTGCTAGCTTTATGGTGTAAATGATAGCCTATGGGAAAAAGCAATTTCATATTAAATTCATGGTTTATTAATCAATGTTAGTAACATGCGTCACCAAAACTCCCCAGTAGATCTACACCACTGTGAAAAAGGAAGGTAACTTTAAACTACCAAAATGATTAATAACCTAGGCTTACTTCCCTTTGTTAGGTACACCCTGCCTCCATTGAAAAAGTTCCTGGCTTCATGCAGTTATTCAATCCTATCCTTCAAGATAATTTAAACTATTTACCAGACACAAGAAAAACCTGACAAGTCCAAATTGCAAGCATTACCATTTGAAAAAATAAGGATGGCTTGAATGATAGCCTTTGTCTGTTAAAAGGTAGAAAACACTGTGGGAAATGGAGAAAAGGCAGGTTTTCAGCATTTTCTCCTTTAACCGCAAGATTTTCAAAAGCTTTCTCCTCCTCGGTCCTAAAACACAGGTTTGTCTGGTAAAGGGTTAAAATACTACAATGAAGGATATGGTTAAGGTCCTTCTCTGATTTGAGAATCTTAAATTCTTATTTCAAAAGGAACTCTTTTTCTAACATTAACTTTAACCACTTTGGCATCAAGGGTGATTCTAGTTCTTTTTTCTGACAGTAGAGATCAAGATTAAACTGCACAGAACATACAGTCTGATCTTTAGTCGACACTGTCCAGTAAATATCATAATCAGCCTTGTCATGCTTAACCCTTTACCACCCTCTACCTCATTGTTTTCTTTGTTAGTATGAGCCAAAAGATCACAATGTGGTTTCTACCTTTACTATTTTTGCCAAATCAGTGTCAGAAATGGAGAGATTCTTTTGTCAACCATATTTTAACAACCTCAATTCAAAACCAGTGTATAAGTATAAACAACTTTTTGTATGAAACTTTTCAAAAAAATAACTCATTACATCCTACATTTTTTTTTTTTTTAAATTTCAAACAAAAGACAACTTTTAAACACTGTGATAGAAATAGAAATTGCTTGCGACAAGCAATCTCTTCTTTTACTGCAATGTTTTTTTTTAAGTTTTCATCTGTTGATCCTTTATTAAACAACCCAATGGTTTGAGGAGCCCGAGATAGAAGGCCTTTAAACACATTGTGAGAAACAGAGAAAATGCTGGTAGCCAACATTTTCTCCTTTTTCCGAACTCGATAATTTCCACTCCATAATTTGAGCGACACTTGTTGTTAGTATGGAGGAGTCCAAAAAAAAAATTGCCTTTTGCTTGATAGTAACCCTTAACCAAACAACAAATTTAGATTTGTCCAATATCAAAGCAGTTGCAGACCACATATCAAATGTGGCTCTGATATTTGAATTTGCCTTTGAAAATGTAGAAAACATTGTGGGAATGGGAGAAATGCTGGTTACCAGCATTTTCTCCTTTTCCCACAGTATTTTCAGAAGGCCTCTATCTCAGGGTTGCAACATCTTGGGATTGTGTGGTAGAAAGTTTAACCTTCATTCTATGTTAATCAACCGTATTTTTCAAATAGGTTTTCCTAGTTGTCTGCTGCATATGAGCTGTGCTTTGTGAAAAGGGGACTTAATGCATCTACAAAAAGTATCGACCCAGGTCAGCCTGAACAGGTTGACCTGTGCCGAATTTTTGCGCTATTGGTCAATTTTCTATATGTCAAAGGACTAGTCCATCGCATGATTCAGTCAGTTGTATGATAAATTATACTCTATGGATCCATGATCAAATGATGACTTGCTTGGTATCATGCATACAGGAGATGCATTAAGGCCCCTCTTTGCCAGAGCATAGCTCATTTATTCATTTTCAGGAGGTAATGAGCAAAAAGAAACAAAACAGAGTGCCAACTGGTTCTGAACTTGTGATATGGATTAGCATGTTCTAGATTGTATGGGAAGGGTATCTATAATAGTATTTGCTATGAAATGTCCTTCAGAAAACAAACCCGCAAGTTCTAATGGAGTATAAACTGTCCATATTTTTGACTGCAGAAATGCTTTGTGACTAAACCATACTATATTTGAAACCTTTTGAGACATGATTATCTGTTGTTTTATTTTCTCCTACAGTTGAATTTTTGACTAATCATCACTTCTTTCCTTTTTTTGCTTTGATTTGGGATAGGCTTACATTGTCAGCATTGCTGTTTTAGCAGAGAAAACAGCTTCAAGCATGGGGTAAACCATCAGAGCTGTCTGAATGACCATTCATAAGTTTTCTGATATAATTTGGAATAACAACGGTACCACAAGCAAGTGCAAATGCTTCGCTACAGTTGCTTGATATTCGGTGAAAATTTTAAGTTGAAAAGGGGCATAACTGTCCAAAATACTTTGATTGTTACTTTGATCTGCCCTTTTTGTATGAGTTCCCCTTTTGATAGTTAACAGCTTGTCCCAGTTTGAGGTAAATGTCTTCAGAGATATTATAAAATGTCAAAGTTTTTGCACCACCCTGACTACTGAGACATGCAAGGGCTATGACAATAACTCAATGTTTTCTTTGAAAACTGCAAAGCTAAAAGTACAGCTCCACCTAACTTATGAATACAACCTCAGATGCAACAGCAGCATTATTTTTTGAAGAAGAACAATGATTCTAATTTAATTTACTGTAACTGAAAATAGTTTAGATAAAGCCAAATCAACTTGAGAGGGTTTGTATTTCCTGTATTGGACATTTCACTCCATTTGATGTATTACTGTAGATCCTTGAAAAACTTCTGGAGCTGATGGATCCTAGAATAAAACAAGGCAAACAATATTAACATAGTTAACTCTGTACCAGATGATAAATTTTGGTCTTGTCCATATTGAAAGCATTTGCAGACAACAAATCAAAAGTTACTGAAAACATGAATTTATTATTTTTTTTTCAGGGTTTAGAAAGACATTGTGGGAACAGGAGAAAATACTGCTTACCAGCATTTTCCTCTTTTCCCATAATGCTTTCAAAAGACATTTTCCTCAGGGTCATTAGAACTTAGGATTGTGTGAAAAGGGGTTAACTGGTATATTGTGTGGTCTTTACCACGCAATCCCGGGTTTTAACGACCCTGGGAAATAAGATTTTTAAAAACACTGTGGGAAAAGAAGAAAATGCTGGTAACCAGCATTTTCTCCTTTTCCTACAATGTTTTCTAACCTTTCAGGAACAAATCCAACCATCTGAGCAACATTTGTTGTCTGCAAGTGCTTTTAATTTGGACCAGTCTAAAATATTGTCATGTGGTAACGAGTTGACTAGTATTTCATCCTTCACCCTTTACTAGACAACAAAATTTTAGACTCAACCAAATTAAAAGTATTTGCAGACAACAAATTAAATGTAGCTTAAAACTTGATTTGCATCTATGAAAACACAGTAGGAAAAGGAGAAAATGCTGGTTAACTTCTCCTTTTCCCATACTGTTTTCAAAAAAGCCTTCTTCTTCAGAGTTGTTGAAACAAGAGTTTCTTTGGTAAAGGGGTAATTCAGAAAATATTTTAACTTACAAAATGCTTGATAATATTTTGTATGCAAAGCCTCATTTCTGTTGAATTCCTTATAATCATACAAAACAAAAAGCAAGGCAAAGAAACAAATCCAACCATTAAGAAAAAGAATGATATATATTGCTCACAAATTGATCTAACTTAAGTTTTTTTCCACTAACTCCCCAACAAAAAGCAGTTAAACTACTAGTGCTGTTTAAACAATGTGTTAAAAAAATTCAACTTGCTCTAAGCCCTAGCCCCTTTCTCAGCCCCAGTACTTTTCAGCTGTCCTTTATGCAAATTTTGAAAATAGAAAACATTAAGATAAATGTAGAAATTGCTGTTGATGAGCTACGCTAAATTTGTTAATAGTTAGAACAAGCATTTGAAAACAATGACAAATGTTTGAGTTGCTCATGAATTAGGCCCATTCTCTGTAATACAAATTTGTTTACCAAATCATCTCTATCATTAAGATATGAGCCATGCTCTGGAAAAAGGGGGCTTAATGCATTTCCATGATGCAGTTTACCAAGTAAGTCATTACATCATTATGGATTCATAAAATTCACCCTGTCTAACAACCGACCGAATCATGAAGTAGAATGGTCCTTTGACATGCAGAAAGTGACCGATACAAAGTTTGGGCTGGGTCGACAGATGCATTCAGCAGATGTGTAAGCCCCCTTGTCAAAGAGCATGGTTCATAGGTATTGGACATTTTTCTTGCTTTTGCAGGCAGTGTTGATCAAGATCAGGTTCCAAAAAACAGTAAGTCTCATCTTGATACATACTGCCTGACATTTCTTTGCGACATTCTAGCCAAAACAGCCTTAGATTGTGATATTTGCATCTTTCCTTCCGACCTATATGATTTATCTGTCTGAAAGTTCATCATGTATATTTTCTCTCATTTTCTTACATTAATATAAACAAGTGAAATCCTGGTCATCAAAATATGCCCATGACAGAAAATAGTACTGCCTCTGCACTATTTTCCCAGGAAAAAAATAATTCAAACAATATGAATACAACAGTATATAAGATACATTTATGTGCATTTATTCCCACATTTAAATACTGTACAGACTGTTTCTAGGTATATCCAAAACTGTTATACAGTACTCAAATGACAAACAATTAAAGAAAAAAAATAAATAAATTTGCAATGGCATCAAAACCCATTACGAAAAAAAAGAGCAATCTCTTGTTTGATGCAATTGCTGCATTACCCAGAATGTGTTCTAAAGCTTTCAATTACAGAGGGGTAAAAAGCAGTAATTGTAGAATCATGAACTTGGCAATCTTCAATTTTGTTTAATTTTATAATAATCTTTATATGATGATTTGAAATCCCCTGTTCTTGTTCATATTCCAATAATCAGGATTTTACCCTACTTTGTATTAGGCTGAGTCCAAAACCTGCAAACAGGGACAGTGATTTACAAAATAATAATCATCATGATTACATGGGATTTTATACAAGTATTGCATCTGATCTTACCAAGCCAATCCTCTACTGATATGTTGGAAAATATGTCATAGAAATACACTATATTAGATGGGGATAAATCATGCTAGAGTTTCAAATACATTAACCCTTTACCAGATGACAAAATTTTAGCCTTGCCCAAATTGAAAGCATTTGCAGATGACAATTTCAATGTGACTCAAATTGTGCAATTTTTCTTTGATAGAGCAAAAAACATTGTGGGAAAAGGAGAAAATGCTGCTTACCAGTATTTTCTCATTTTCCCACAATGTTTTCGAAAGGCTTCTTTCCCAAGGTCGCTAAAAGGCTGCATTGTGCCGTAAAGGGCTAACCCATACAGTGGTGAATTAATGACATGGACCTAATCAATTAGGGAAAACAACAAGACTATTGCAATTCTAATGCTGTTTTGGCCAGAATATGTAACAAAGTTGTGGACAGTGTAGATCAAAGATCAGACTGCATGTTCTGTATGGCTGGATCTTGATCTACACTGTCCAAAAAAGCACTATGAGTTATAAATTTCAATCTAAGGCTTATCTTCCCCTGAATGGCATTTCCCTTGAGGAAAAAAATATCTATTTTAATTTCTATTCCATACCTCTTTCGGTCAATTGTTTACTTATTGGAGCATTACATTTGAAAGTCATGTGGTAAATGGGGGAAATACTCATAAATACAATGAACTGAAGGCTGCCACATAAGCAGGATCAGGGAACCAAATTGTTGACTGCTTTTTTAATGATACAAGAGGAAAACAGAGCTAGAGGAGTTCTACTTCATTTAGAACTACATTTAAGCCATGCTCTGGCAAAAGAGGGCTTGATGCACCTAAAAGCAAAAGGTTTCGGCCAAAGTCAGCCTGTGCAGACTGACCTGGTCGATACTTTTTGCAGATGCATTGAGCTCCCTTTTCAAAGAGCATGGCTCATTTGTATTGAAAAATACAGCTTCAGTTTATACCTTCTTCTATGAAATGACTGACTGCCCCTGCGTACCTGATCTGCATTTTTAGTTACTTTCAAAGGATCAGAATTACTAAATATAGGGTAACACAGTAAAGTACCTTAGGCATCATCCATGCTAGAGTTAGAAGTAAATTACACTAAACTGTCTGTATGAGTTTGTATGTACAATGAGGAAATGAGATAATTTATCCATAAAATTCACAATTCTGCTGACGTAGTGCACAAGATGTAGAAGTTAGCACTGTATCTATAGATCGTGAGCAGCCACTTTTACCTGTATTTTAGGGTTTGAACCCAAAACACACAAAATGTTTCATTTGCACATTATCAGAACAGAACAGAACAGAAACTTTAGCCATAATTCAGACATGAACAAGTAATGTTCATTGTCAAATTATAACTAGAATGACTTGAAATTCTACTCTTAAAATAATTTGAATCAAAAGATTTTGGCCAAAGTAATCACATTCACAGTGAAACTAGGGTTTATACATTTACACTTCAGTGTCATTTCACAGACTCTTTTGTGAAGGAAACATTCAAGCCTTACCCATGGGCCTCTTTACCCAGAATGCTCTAGGAATTCCCCAGTCTGATAGTTGCAGTAATATCAAATAACAGATAATCTTTTAACAGCTGAAGATGTTTTGTTTTTAGCCCTTTACCAACCAATCCCCTGTTCTAATGAGGCTAGGGAAGAAAGCTTTTGAAAACATTGTGGGAAAAGCAGAAAATGCTGGTAACCAGCATTTTCTCCTGTTCTCACAATGTTTTCTATCTTTTTAAGGTACACATCTCACTATTTGGGCAACAAATGATTTTTCATTATGCAACGGCTTTGAACTTTGACTGGTCCAAAATTTTGCAATTATGTTACACAGTTGACTGGTTGCTGTGTACCTGCCCTCTTCCCTATACAAACAAAAGATGACAATTCTGATGGTTGCTTTTTTTCTACTGTTCTTAAATTTCAATCAGACATCAACATTTAAGATATGTCCATACTGAAAACAAATTGAGGTGACAAATGGTGTGTTTGTGGATGGTTGAAATATTGCAAAAGAAAAAAGAGAAATCTGCTGAATCCTGTGAAACTCAGAATACACATTATTGAATTCAATTCAGGTTTTTCTAAATTTAACCCTTTACCACACAATCCCGAGTTTTAAAGACCCTGAAGAAGGCGGCTTTTGAAAATATTGTGGGAAAAGAAGGAAATGCTGGTAACAAGCATTTTCTTCTTTTCCAATAATGTTTTCAACAATCTCCAAGACAGATACTGTCATTTGTGCCCCATTTTAGTTATCGTCTGCAAACACTTTCAGGTTGGACTGAGTTAAACTTTTGTTTGTGGTAAAGAGTTAAAAGGTTAAAATGATTATCTATAAATGACAAAGTCAAGCTGAAATGAAAGGCAATTAAATATCAGATAAATAATATATGAATGATACAATCTGTTCTAAAATTTTATATGTCATTCAATAATCTTCACTAATTCAGCCTATTGTCATCTTGATGACAATATTGTCAAAAAAATTCAACTATTCAATTCCAACACTGCACCATCTGAGAGCAACTCAAATATTTGTGGCATCTTTTTTTTTACTTTGAATTTGTCTCAATTACAACTTACTCCGTTTTCAACAACATTGAGTCAAACCGCACAACAGGTTACTGATTTATATATCTCCCTGGTTTTACAAGAACAAGGCTAGGACCCTGATGTGCCTTGTTGAGGGGTACTTCAATATGATCAGTGCCACCAGTAAGAATTGAACCATAATTTTGTGATAATAAATCAAACAACCTAACCACTGAGCCACATAGGATCCCTGTGGCAAATACACAATTGGCTATGATTATATGAAATGATTTGGAAATTATGAACCCTTTACCAAACGATAATATTCCAGCCTTGTCCAAACTGAAAGCATTTGAAGACGACAATTTCAATGTGGCTCAAATGGTGCAAATTTTCTTCGATAGGGTAGAAAACATTGTGGGAAATGGAGAAAGTGCTGGTTACCAGCATTTTCTTCTTTTCCCACAATGTTTTCAAAAGGCTTCTTTCTGTGGGTTGTTAAAAGGCCACGGGTTAATCAACGCAAGTGCTTTTGCCAAAGAAGATTTACTGACCTATTCAAAAGGAAACTATTTCCAGCAAGATCAATTGAGTATTTGCTGGGAATTCAATAAAGTACTAAGCGATCTAATAATCTTACCATTCAACATTTATCTTTATATGTTTTACTGAAAGGCATATAAAAAGTTGAACAGTATGGAGATCTATCTTCTAAATTCTTAGATGGCTAAGTAAATTAGAAATTATACATTTTTTCAGTAATAGAAAACACCCAATTTCTTCATTTTCTTGATTGCTTTTGCCAAAATATCTCTCAAAAAGTGAGACAATGTAGATCATCGATCTGCTGCATGTTCTTGTAGACTGATCTTGATCTACAATGTTTACAAAAAGAAGTACAGTTGAATTCAACATGCCTCAAATTAAAATAGGACTGATACATCAAGCTAGGAGAAACTATAGCTTCCATATGCTTAAGAAATAGTTTAAGTCACATGCCAACATGCTCACCAAATGTCAGAAAACGATGACCTCCATCTATGAAAAAATGATTTTTTTAAACATGCACATGATTTACTGAAATGATCTAAATGAAGGAATGTGTATATGAGCCATGGTCTGGCAAAAGGAGGCTTAATGTATCTGCAAAAAGTATCGACAGATGTCAGCCTGTGCACTCAGCGCAGGCTGACATTGGCCGAAACTTTTTGCTACCTTTAAATTTTATGCATATCAAAGGATCATTCTACCTCAAAATTCAGTCGGTTGTTGAACAAAATGGATTTTACAGATCCATAATTACACGATGATTGGCGTCGTTTAATGCATCACAAAGATGCATTAGGCCCCCATTTCACAGAGCATGATTTATATCTATATACATGTATAACGGTTGATGAATAACCAGAGGCCAAATTCATCAACCATTCTAAATTAAGCACTAGTTCTACATTCACAGAATGTCTCAGCCAATCAGACAGTTTTTCTTGGACTAATAAATGGAACGACTGATGAATGGCACTCCAGATCCTTTACAGATGGTAAAGTTATCTACACTGAGAAAAAACTCAAATATTTAACCCTTATGAAACCGTTACCTACTACAGGTGAATCCTAATGGTGAAAATACAGAAAGTACTGCACAGAAACTACATTCTGATATTGATTGTGAGTCTAAACTGTCTGATGTTTCCATGAGATCTGTCTTTGAAAAGGGTAGAAAGCATTGCGGAAATAGGAAGAAATGCTTGCAAAAACATATTTGCCTTTTCCAACTTTGTTTTCAAAGGCCTTATCAACAAATTCATAATTTTTGAAAGAAGCATTGGTGAGACAGTTACCTGATGTCTTAGTCTTCCATCAAATTCAAAGAAATACCAGATCAAAGAAAACCTATGCCTTAACTCATTCTCACACAAAGAGTCCTACAGAATATAGCATGTGAAAAAACTGTTAGAAAACTAGCAATTGTTTGTAAAATGCAGTTGCCCCTTTACCCAAAACTTTTTTTGAGATCCACTCCACCATTCTTTGTGTGGCCTGTATAAGGTGGGAGCATGTCTAAAAATAGCCAGTATGATACTGGGTTTTTCCTAGTTACCCACCTCCTTCATCCTCTGAGTCTGACAGGAAGGCTTCTTGCATTGTTTCAGGTGAGACAACTTTGTATTTATCTTCTCCTGCAGGAACAGTGTCAGTCACTTCAGTGATGCCTTTCAGGGTGTCCACAACTGAGATGTAGCCTAGACGATCAGCAATGGACAGAGCTGTTTGTCCATTCTAAAAAAAGCAGAATAGAAGTAAAATGTAAACAATACACCCAATCATGAAATCAGAGACTGTTTCCCTTTTTCATCGCTCAGAGTCAAAACAAAAAATAAATAATGCAGGCATCTTTTCTTTTCTTATATAAAAAAGAACTCTACCACACAACAAAATTTTATACTTGTCCAAATTGTGAGCATTAGCAGATGATTAATTTATTGTATGTTGTCTTGCACAGGGAAAAAAGAATTGTAGGAAATGAACAAAATTCTAGTTACAAGTATTTCCAACGTTTTCAAAAATTTTCTTTCTCAAGGTCTTTAAAACTTTGGATTGTGTGGTAAAGGGATAACGAGGTTCATAACTGACAAGAAAATTAGAAAAAGAAGGAATTTTGTACTTCATGATGTAATAAATCTCCTCATAAGTTCTTAAATCTAGTGGGGATAAAAATGGAAAGGCATCACATGAAAGATTTAAACCATGACTGCAGAACTTTGGGACAGTGCCTCAACGCCCCCTGAGCCACTGCACTTTGCATTTAGGTGTTTACAAAGTATTTCTTTTCTAAAATGACATATGACAGTCGCTACTCTATGACTAATGACATCAGATATTTGACAAGGACAAAAAAAAAGAGAAAAGAAAACTGGGACATTCTTTTTATTTTTTATATATATTCTACATATTTTTTTAATCAGTATCTTTGCTTAAAATCCTTATTTGAATACTAGCAAATATTATCGGATTTTACACAAATCTTTTTAAATTAAACTTATAAGAACAAAATCTGGCAGTGTGTCAGTTTAAGTATTTGTTTCATCTTGGTTCAGGAATTCTGTCTATTCCATTTTATCAAAAACTCTGTAAAAATACATTCCTAGAATGTAAAAGGCATTTAACACACTCAGAATTTTTTTTTTTCAGTACTACTTTACAAGAAGCTAGAACTTATTTATAACAACAGCATCCTGCTTTCCACCCTGGTACTTCTTCAGATCAAAGGCTTGTTTCACAACCAATGTAAAACAAACATGTTTCAAAATTTATATTAGTTCTGGCATTTCATTTCATTTGAATATCTCTGGTTCATAGTGTGTATGTGTTTTACCAGAAATACACAAAGCTATCAGTGCTCAAGTCTAAAAAGATGAGAGTCCATTCACATTTCTCCAATACACTATATACTTACATTGGTGACAGCATTAGGTGAGGCTTTGTGTTTCAGTAGGAGATTGACAACACTGACTTGACCCTGTTGGGCTGCCTGGTGCAGTGGAGTGTATCCCATCTGTAGGACAAAATATTATACAGTTGTAAAATATCAGCAAGTCTGGTACTCATCCAAGAACGAAGGCAATGCTGGTAAGTGGTATCCATAAAGTTTTTTTTGCAATTTTCAGTAAGTTTACTAATTTTTTGTAGATAATTTAGCATTTAGAGTACTTAACTCTTTCACCAAACGACAAGGTTTTATTCAAATGATGTGATTTGCCTTTTGAAGCTTTAGAAAACATTGCGGGGAAAAAGAGAAAATGCTGTTTTACAAAGCTTTCTTTCTAAGGGTCATTAAAAGTCAGGATTCTTTAGTAAAGGGTTACGCTGTTTTGAGCAGACTGTGAACATTATAGAATGCATGAACATTTTCATAAAGACCATAAATAGATCAATAATAAAAATCAAAAATAAACTCCTAGCTTCTCATTAAGGATTACATGTATGTACTGAACAGAACTCCTACATTTCCACAAAAAATAACAAAAGTTTTCAGTAGCAAAGGAGTCCATCTTATTATTTATGAACCAAATTACACAGTAGGGCATCCACAAACCTTGGTTGTCGCACTGACAGAAGCTTCATGTTCCAGTAAAAATCTAACCATGTTGGTCTGACCAAAGTGACATGCTGTATGAAGAGGAGTGTATCCGGCCTGAAGGAAAAAGTCAAGAACTTGTTAAGCCATAGGCTGAAGATAATGTACTGGACATTTCGAGGGCTCAACGCAAAACTATTCTAACTATGTTTTGACAAATTTTTCAGGAGAGGGAAAAAACTGATTCAGTTTTCTCGTATTGGCTGTTTTGAAACTTTTTATCCACCAACATATGTGGAAGTACTTTGGACACAATTAATGCTTAGAAGTTTTCGAAAAAATAGTTTTATTTTGATTTTATGACACTTTTTTCAACTTAGAATAGTTTTGCACTAGAAAACATTAAAATCTATATGCATTTCTTTCGCAAGACTATTCTATCTCAAGTTAGAATAGTGTTGCAATACAAAAACAAGCCAAAAACCAAAATTTCTGAAAGCAAAACTATTCTATGTTAAAGTGTCAATATTTCTACAGTACTTTTCAAATGACTCCTAGGTCAATATTTAGATTTTGTGCTAATATGATAATCTTTCATGTACTCTGAGATTGTCTTTACTGTAAAACCATAAAATCTGCTAAATTCGCTACAGGAATACATTACATACATGTACTGTTTGATACAGTAGCAAAAACATATTGTCAAAGCACTCTAAGGATTACTGTTTCAGAAAAACCTGTTATGACATGGGCAAAATAAATACATTAAATAATAGTAAATTGTAGAGGTAATTTCTGTAAACGGTAATATTAATATATCTAGTTATGTCCATTCAGCCAATCAGATTTGGGAATCATGATCGGTTCCATGAATGTTCCAAACATGATAAACAGATGACACACACTTGTATGAAATTCTGTCTGATTTTATTTCAATTATAGCTATACTTAAATGTATTCAGCTGTAAACTGAAGATGCAGTGTTGTAACGGTTGGTTAGCCTGATGTGTCCAATTGTCCCATAGTCCTCTTGGTGATGAGAAAGAAGATGATAAAACACCAGGTGGACTGAACCTGGACGACTAGTTTTGCACAGGGATATTTAATTATAATATTTCTCCATAATGATAAGTGACAGATCATCAACAAGCTGTTTTAAGTTTGTACCTTTTTGGATTTACAATAAGATTGGGTCATACTCAGGCACTGCACCAAGTTCATGTTTTAGACAGAGCCATCATTGCTGTACTGTGAAACACTTATTTTGATCTTCATGATTTATACACAGTGTGTCAAGCTCTAACTAGTATACCTTTTGTTTTTCTTTATCCACATTATGAACATTTCAATTTAATGGCTATTTTTGTTAATATGACAAAGAATATGAAACATCCATTATATAAAGATAATTACGGTTTCTGGCTTACCAGAGCAGAAAGTGCTTGAAGTGGGCTGGTATGACCACCCACAGGCTTTTGTCTGTCTGTATTTAGTTTCAAAGATCAGTGATCAAATTTTATGTGGTCCCCTCTGTAGTTGGTTGAAAAGAAAGACACTGAATGTGGTCATAATTGTGCAAAATTAAAATACAACCAAGAAACCATCTCCTCCAAAAACAGAGGCATACCCTAGGGTAGTCAGTACTACTAATAGTACAAAAAGTCTTCCAATGATAAGCATAGGTTGACATTCAACTTTTTTTGGGGTAAATAAATGTTTTGTATAGATGCACAGAGGGAAATTTAAAGATGCTTTTGTTTTAAGCTTGAAAACATTGAGTTTTGATATTTTGTATGTAGCATAATCTTGTGGTGCTCTGCAAAAGTAGTTCAAATTGAGTCTTAGGGGTATAGACATGGTTCTACCCTATGGTTATATGTTTTAAAGGGAGTTCACACTTTACCACATAATCCCAAGTCTTAATGACCTTAAGGATGAAGCCTTTTGAAAACATTGCTGGTAACCAGCATTTTCTTTTTATCCCTCAATGTTTTCTACCCTACCAATGAAAATTTGAGTAATTTCTGCCAAATTGAAATTGTCATTTGCAAATGCTTTGAACTTGGATGGGTTTAGAATTTTGTTGTGTGGTAAAGAGTTGAAAAGAATATTCTTTTCTGAAATCATAAAAAACTTAATGCTGTGTGGTTTTTGTAGTATTGTCTGAAGGTTTTATTTCAATGTTTTCAAAGGTGTTTCCATGGAGGATGGCATGTGTTACACAGAGTTCAATTGGGACAATTACATGAAATCTTCTCAAAAACCATAATACCTAATGGATCAATGAGTTCTGTAACTTCATTTAATAGTCCTTCAGTTAAACTGTCTAAATAGTGTCCTAGAACAGCCCTTCCCTAGGTTTACTTGTTTTAAATAGAGTCTAGATTTTTTAAAAAATGCCATTATGGATATGTTGAGTCAAACCACCAGACCTAGAGCACTTGCATTTACGGTAATATGAAGCATCATCTAGTGGTCCCTAATAACCAAACAGTCCCATAAATTTAGGCCTTTTATGAAGAATGCTTTTGGAAACAATCATCCACTTTTCTCAGAATGTTTTTAAACCTTTCAAAGAGATATTTCATCATTTGAACCACATTTAATTTGTCGTCTGCAAATGCATTCATGATGGGGAAGTAAAAATTATGTTGTTTGGTAGAGCTAAACATGATTGTTCAAATTATTTTCTTTCCATCAAAATTTGTGGGTCCTGACCTGAGGGTCTCATGTTTTACAAGGACTTATTTCTGTCGTGGAATCACAAACCCCATGGTTTTAGTATTTGTATGTATCAGCATCAAAAGGTCTAGGATCAAAATGCTTCAAACTGTGTCCCCTAGGGTCAAAGAAGACTCTGCCTTATAATGATAATCAAATGATTTACTTCTAATTATGGACCCACCTTTAGCAGGTGGCTGTTCCTAGGTAGAGCTTTAAAAATTTATAATATACTATTAGAATGTAATTCAAATTTTGCCCATGGTTATTCAAAATGGTGGTATTTTCAAATACAAGTAAACTCCTGTTAACACAGCTAAAGAATATAGTACCATTTTGGTCTTCTTGGTCAGGTTTAGCTGTCTGACTATCATGAATACATTGTAATAAATAGATCTAGTACCGTAATTATTTAGCTGGAAAGTGTTCAGAGTGCCAAGTTTTTCTTAAAAAGATTTTTTTTGGGTAAAAGCATCACCTGCAAGTAGTGTTTCTTGGTGTTGAGCTTTTCCAAACATACCTGGTCTTCAAATGGGGGGAAGCTTCTCCAGACATATTTAAATGGAAGGGATTGAAAAGTATCTATCCATATTAATACTATTCAACATTTTCAAAACATAGTTTGTAATAATAGAGAATACAGTAAGCCAAGAGAGCGTTACATTTTGTTCTTAGCAGACTTTTTGGACCATCTTGAATTTTCAAGGAGTGAAATTCAGATTCACATTCAGATGTTAATCAATACAGTGATGAAATTCAGATTCAAATTCAGGTGTTTATCGATACAGTGATCTTAATGGCACCAAGTAGCCCTGTGAATTTAATTTCTTATTAAGCATACTCTCTGCAGAACTGATGACAACTAGTACAGTTTATTATGAGCTTGGCAACATGTGAAGAAAAGCAAAGACTACTATGTAAGACTAGTCTGTCCATGCTCAAAATTGATCAGATACATATTCCTTACAATCAGATTTTTGCTTTAGGGAAGATGATTATGAGACTTGATTTGTTGGCTGTGAGTTAACATCTTTGTGGTGCTTGTCTTGCAGAGTGGCTTGCCAATATTCATCTTTTCATTGCTTGAATCACATTAGACAACCTAAGATGGTGTTTTGGTTTTCCCACCCTTCAGACACATGTAATGTGTCTGCTGTACAGTGGTCATATTTCATACAAAATATGAAGACAGGCACAGCTTACTGCAGTGGTCTTTACAACAAGAGGTATTGGGGTTATAGACAGTAAAACTAAGCAGCTGGACTTATTGTTCAAAGCCTTAGTTGATGTTGGAAGGAACTAGTATAACTTTTGACACAGATTTTAAACTTGATTAGCAGAGAGAATAAAAAGATGTCTAACAGATCTGGATAAGGATCTTTACTTGATAATGGTCATACCATTATTTTGACAGTAATGCAGTTCACCTACCATGCACAATTAGTTTAAGTAAAGTCAAAGTCATTAGTATCAAAGTGTACACATTTTCTCCATCAAACTGTTTCGCCTTCCTTACCAAAGGCATCAATAAAGGTCAGATACCGTTGCTGCACTGTTTAGAAACAGTTTCATGATGTTAGAAGCTAGATTTATGATGTCAACAAAACCCACTCATTGCTTCAAAATCAAGTTAGAATAGTCTTGCACTTTGTCTAACAACTTTTCAAGCCGAATTTAAGTGCAAAACTATACTATCTCAAGTTGGAATAGTTTTGCACCAAGATGATCATCATTTCGAGATAGAATATCTATTAAAAAATTTAGTATCTCCGAAACTACTTTGAATATTGCTGCAATATTTTAACATAACGTGTATCATGACATTCTATTCCAATAAATGCAAAAAAACTATTTTTGGCAAAAAATGAGTTAGAATAGTTTTGCGACGAGCCCTCGATTTGTAATCAGTTAAAATGAAGAACATATTTACAACTTCAAGCTGTTTGATATCAGCCATTGTAGATCCAAGATGACAATGAAAGTTTTCTGTAGTCTGATCTTGATCTACACTATCAGCAAAACCATGTCTACATCAAGCTGTCTAAAGCTTTCCAAATAATTTAGTAATTGCAGTAAAAAAAAGTTGTATCAAAATAACAAATGAACAAACTTTATCAATAGACAGGCACATGGTATATTGTCTAAACATTATCAACAAAACATTGACACTAATATGCTCATATCAGATGGGATTCTCCTTTGAAAGGGTACACAACCCTGTGTAGAATAGAGAAAGCGCTGGGTCACCAGCACTTTCTTTCTCCATGATGTTTTCAAAAGCCTTCTGTCCTAAGGGTTGTTGAGTTAAAACATGCCCTATCCCCTAAATTCTAAATATTGTTTTAGCAAATCAAGTAACAAGACAGCAAGGCAGTGAGTTAAGAATTGGAAAATAGTTCGAATGGTTGACCCAAAGTCTTACCTTTGTGTGAGGGTCAATGGCAGATCCATACTTCACAAGTACCTCAGCCACTGGCACTTTGTCCTCCTGAGCAGCTAGATGCATTGGAGTCAGCCCATTCTATCATAAAATAGATAAATTACAAATAATATGCTACATCTCTGGTAAGATAGATTAAATTTTATGGGCTGCCTACCTGATGAAGAATTCTTTATCCAAAGTTAAGCTTTTTAATGAATGATTATTCTTTGTCCACATTTCAGAGTAATTTCTTCAAGTTATATCTTGAAGAAATATGGTATCTAAAGTAATGTCTTCTGCTGGTAACAATAAATGCACAGCTCAGGAAACAAGCTAGCAAAATATGATAACAGTGCTAGAATACAAAATGCAAACAACACACTGAGGTCTCTGATACTTGAAAAGAACTGCTTCACCTCACTCATGCCAATATCTAGATACTTTTGCACTTTGTACCATACCACTTCAACTTAAATTGTAATGTATGAGCCATGCATATAAACTGGTATATACTGTAATAGCATGGACCATAATAAATGAGATAGGTCATAGATAACAATGCTGTGTGTTGTACTTACATTAGATTTACAGTTGACACTGGCCTTGTGTTCCAGCAACAGAGACACCATGTCTGTATGGCCTTCTTGAGAGGCAAGATGGATAGGAGTGAATCCATTCTGAGAATCAAGATGATATTTGTTTTAGTGTATAAGGAAGCAATTTTATGTGATATACAACTGAAATTTGTTACAACATGTAATATTAGTCTTCTCATTTTAACCCTTAACCTGCTAATGTAAGTGAAATGAAAATTTCAAGCCTATAGCAAAACCCCAAATTTTGCTATTTTCATGAAAAAAAAATCTCCTTATCCGACAGAGTAGATCCAAGATCACACTGTACATCCTGTGAAGTCTGATCTTGATCTACACTGTCTGCAAATAGTCATAGTATTGGGCTTAGTAGCCTAAGGGTCAAGTCACCACAGGTATCCTTATGGAACATGTTCTCATGGTAATCAGTACTTTTCCATCAAAACAAACATCCTTGCAGTCTGGTGCTTGTTTTCTGGAAAACAACTTCATTGAAATTTATCTAAAGAAAGCACATGGCACCATCATAATACTCTCTCACAGTATGATTTCTAGTTTTTTGCTGTTTGAAAAATCAAGCTGTTCTATAAAGAACTAAGATATTCCCCTACATTTTTCCCTGTAAAAGAAATGGATGTTACCAAAGTTGTTCTCTCATTCCTTAGATCTACTCAAGGTAGTGCAAAGGAAATCACCATTGATTTTAATGCTTTACATCATATTTGGACCAGATAAAAGGGCTGTGTCCCTATAAATGCTAAGTTAAGTTTGAGTACATTTTCACCCCCCAAAAAATAAAACACTTAGACTTGAAGCTACTCAGACAGAGGTAATAAGAGGTAAATGCAAAAAATATCAATTTGTTACACATCATTGTCATAACAAGATGTCTGTTTGTAAAACAGTCATGCCCCCCTACTGCCACATTGATACAGGAAGAGGTACAGTTCATAAACTGATATCAATCGCCAAAAAAACATCACATAATTTGATCCTTTAATTGCAGATAATTTGTTGACAAGTCCATCATTAATTGGAGATGGGTCAAAGTACCGACATACGTCGGCAATAATCACTAATCAAGTAATTAACATCCTTTAATTGTCTGATTTATAGCCCACTTCAACTGTTAAACGTGATAATCTGTCAACAGTTTGCATAATTATACACACCGCCGTGTGTATACAATACACACCGCCGTGTGTATACATACAAGATTGTAAACAGTCGCCAATACACAGACTGGGCTATTGATTTTCTTCTCGGCACGCGTGTTCGACTTCCGCTTTTTCCCAGTCGACTTCGATGCTTACTACGTCCCTGATAATACACGAATAAAATGTTGGAGCTACAAGTTGAGCCACATGTGATGATTTTTTAGACACTTCAATTTTTTTGAGCAAATGGCTCAAGTGGCGAATGGCAGCGCGGGCCCTGAATCATCTGGTGGTCACTGTGACCTTGACCTTTCACGGATTAACCTTAAAATCGATAGGGATCATTTACACTCCAAGATGAATACCTGTACAGAATTTGAAGAACCTATGTCAATTCTGTGTCTAGTTACCATCTGGACAAGGTTTGGTCTATATATCATTGAGTTGAAGGCCACTGTGACCTTGACCTTTGATGGATTAATCTCAAAATAGATAGGGATCATCTACACTCCCAGACAAATGTCTGTGCCAAATTTGACGAACTTAGGTCAATTCTGTGTCTAGTTATCATCCAGACAAGGTTTGGTCTATACATCAACATGTTGACGGTCACTGTGACCTTGACATTTGACCGATTGACCTCGAAATCAATAGGGATCATCTACACTCCGAGACGAATGTCTGTGCCAAATTTGATGAACTTAGGTCAATTCTGTGTCTAGTTATCATCCAGACAAGGTTTGGTCTATATATCAACATGTTGACGGTCACTGTGACCTTGACATTTGACCGATTGACCTCAAAATCAATAGGGATCATCTACACTCCGGGACGCATGTCTGGGCCCAATTTGACGAACTTAAGTCCATTCTGTGTCTAGTTATCATCCGGACAAGGTTTGGTCTATATATCAACATGTTGACGGTCACTGTGACCTTGACATTTGACCGATTGACCTCAAAATCAATAGGGATCATCTACACTCTGAGACGCATGTCTGTGCCAAATTTGACAAACCTAAGTCAATTCTGTGTCTAGTTATTATCCGGACAAGGTAAGGTCTACCGACCGACCAACAGACCAACCGACCGACGGACCGACCGACATGTGCAAAGCAATATACCCCCACTTCGTTGAAGGGGGGCATAAAAATACTGCTAATTTGATGATAAGCATCAGACAAATACACAGGTATATTTACAAAAGAACAACTGAACTGTCAATGAAATGCATAGAAAATCGAACTTCACCTTTGACTCTGCATCAGGATTAGCTGAGTATTCTAGCAGGGTGGTGGCAATGTCCATTTGGTTCTTTTTGGCCGCAATATGTAGTGGTGTGTATCCATTCTGTGAAAGAAGGAATAAAATGAGCCATGCCCTGAGCAAAGGAGGTCAATACATCTGCAAAAAGTATCAACCCAGATCAATCAGCCTGTGCATTTCGCACAGGCTGACCCGAGTCGAAATTTTTGATATTGGTCAATTTTCTGTATGTCCAAGGAACGGTCTACCTCATGATTTAGTTGGATGTTAGACAAAATGGATTTTATGGATCCATGAATATATCATGTCTTGCTTGGTATAATGCATCATGGAGATGCACTTGACCCAACCCCCCCTTCCACCTTTTCCAAGAGCTCAAATATCATGAAATGCAATTTTCCCTGTAAGTCCTCAAGGATAAAAAAGAAAATATCTAAATGCTGTAAAAATTAAAAACAACTATTTGTCTTACTGTCTGCTGGAAAGATGCTGTTCATCACAAAATTCTACAATCACAAAATTCTACAATCTACTAACTTGTAACCAACAATTTCTCCTTTTCCAACAATAAGTTTTTAAAAGCACAGCTACAAAACCAGAGAATCATTTGGTAACAAGTGCTTAACAGAGCGGCGCATATATGCCCAAAGGGGCTTGTCAGTGAAATGAGTTGAAATGAAGGATGGGCCGTGAATGAAGAGTAGTTATTCTCCATGATAAAGAAAGTAAGTCTTGATTGTCTGTAATAGTTTATGGCCTGGACCAAACTTAAAATTAACAAAAGGCAATAACTCAAAAAATAAGAATGGAACAGTTATGGTTCTTGTAAAGTGCACTTCTTCATAATGAGTTCTATCAGTGTATGAAGGTTCGAGTTGATAGCTTCTATAGTATGGAAGTGATGGCCTGAACAAAATTTCAAAGTGAAATGTTGACTATTTCAGAAATCAAGGGCAGATAATTTTAGAATGCAAACACCTATCCAAATTCTAACAGTCACATGCACAACTAGACATCATACAGATTCGTACTGGCAAGTTTCAAATAATTCCAATGGAAACTGTAGGAAGAGTTGCGCGCAGATGAAATTGCTAACGGACGGACGACTGGGGGTATAACATAATACGACCCTTCTAGCGTATAAAAAGGGAAATGCTCCACATATGAAAGAAAGGCCCTAACTGTAAATAATATCGAAGGGAAATTACTCAGAAAATAATGGCAATAAATCAGGAAAGAAGAGTGGCAGAGTTATGGTTCTTGCACACTGCACTTGTCCATGATGTGTGCTATCAGTGTTTGAAGTTTCAAGTTGAGAGCTTTAATAGTTTGGAAGTTATGGCCCAGACAAAAATTCAAAGTAAAAATTTAAAAATAAATAAAGGGCAATAACTCAAAAAGTAAGGGTATCAGAGTTATGGTTCTTGTGCATGCCACTTCTCCATAATGTGTTCTGTCAGTGTATGAAGTTTCAAGTTGATAGCTTTTCTAGTTTGGAAGATGTAGCCAGGACAAAAATTCAAAATGAAGTTATTAAAGGGCAATTACTCAAAAACTTAGGGTGAAAGAGTTATGGTTCTTGTTTACTGCACTTCTCTACAATCTGTTCTATCAGTGTATATTGTTTCAAGTTGATAGCTTTTATACTTTGGAAGATCTGGCCCAAACAAAAATCTAATGTGAAAAATATTAAAGGGCAATAACTAAAAAAATAAGGGTGGCACAGTTACAATTTTTGTGAATTGCTCTTCTCCACAAGGTGTTCTATCAGTCTTTGAAGGTTCAAGATCATAGCTTTTATAATTTAGAAATTATGGCCCAGACGAAAATTCAAAGTGAAAACTAACAAAGGGCAATAACTCAAAAAGAAGGATGGCAGAGTTATGGTTCTTGTGTAATGCACTTCTTCATAATGTGTTCTATTAGTCTTTGAAGTTTCAAGACGATGGATTTTAAAGTTTGGAAGTTATGGCCTAGACAAAAATTCAAACTGAAAATTAACAAAGGGCAATAACTCAAAAAATAAAGGTGGCAGAGTTATGGTTCATGTGCACTGCACTTATCCATAATGTGTTCTATCAGTGTATGAAGTTCCAAGTTAATAGCTTTTATAGTTTGGAAGTTATGGCCTGGACAAAAATTCAAACTGAAAATCAACAAAGGGCAATAACTCAAAAAACAAGAGGGCCATGATGGCCCTGTATCGCTCCACTGGCTTATAAATATAAACCATAAATACTAAACATTCCAATTCTGAGCCAGATGGTTTCAAAATGAAGACTTACAAAGTTTTCTCTTTAAAAGCCCATGTGAAAGTTGAGACCCGCAGGGCAAAGCCATTTTTGATCCCAGAGCTATAATTACTTGAACCCTGGTAGAGGTCCACAAGATAAAGCCACATGCCAAAATAATACAAGTCTATGCTGTATGGTTATAAATAAGGTGATTTTCAAGTTTTGTCCATATGAAGCCTCTGTAAAACGTAAGACCCCTGATGCAAGGCTAATTTCAAAAAAAAAAAATCAAAACAGGAAGATTTCTTAAGTTGTCACTATGTAAGCCAATGTAAAACTTGTGACCCCTGCGGCTGGGCCAATTTTGACCCCAGGGCTAAAGTTTTGGCCAGCTTGGTAGAGGCACACTAGATATAGCTACATGCAAAATTTGGTAGCTCTAGGCCTTATGGCTAGGTACAGGAAGATTTTTAAAGTTTTCTCTATATAAGCCTATGTAAAACTTGTGACCCCTGGGGCAGAGCCAATTTTGACCCCAGGGCTATAATTTGAAGAAACTTGGTAGAGGTCTACTACATAAAGCTACATGCCAAATTTGGTAGCCCTATGCCTTATGGTTTCAGACAAGATGATTTTTAAAGATTTCGAATATTTTTCAGTTTTGTTGCCATGGCAACCAGAGTTTTTGAAGGAATCAAATTCTTTCAAGAAATTCTGAAGAGGACCATGGCAGGATCATTTCTGTGAAGTTTCATGAAAATTGGATGGGTAGTTTCAGAGAAGAAGATGTTTGAAATAAAAGTTAACGCACGGACGGACTGACTCACGGACGCACGACGGACACCGGGCCATGACATAAGCCCGCTGGCCTTCGGCCAGTGGAGCTAACAAGAGCAGCTGAGTTATGGTTCTTGTGCACTGCTTTTCTCCATAATGTGTTCTATCAGTGTATGTAGTTTCAAGTTGATACCTTTTATGGTATGGAAGTTATGGCCTGAACAAAAATTTAAAGTGAAAAGTTGGTTATTTCAGAAATCAAGGGCAGATAATTTTAGAACGCAAACAGCGATCCAAATTCTAAGAGTCAGGTGCACAACTAGACATCATGGAGATTCATTGTGGCAAGTTTCAAATAATTCCGATGGAAACTGTAGGAGGAGTTGCCCACACAAGAAATTGCGGACGGACGGACGGACGGACGACCGGGGGTATAACATAATACGACCCTTCGGGCGTATAAAAAGGTAAAGAATGGTCTCTGTTACACAAAAATTGTCTCACCTTTGCAGTTGAGTGTGGCGAAGCTTTACTATTCAGCAGCAGGAGGGCCACACTGACATGGTTGTAATGGGTAGCCACATGAAGAGGGGTCAGTCCATTCTTTCCCTGGACATCAGGATTGGCATCTTTCTGGAGCAACAATTTGGCCACTTTAAGCTGACCATACTTTGCTGCAATATGGAGTGGTGTGAAGCCTTTCTGTTTACAAAAAGAAAAGAACTAGATATAACATTTGTGTCATAGAAATGACTGTAACAACAAGACTAATATACATACAAATATCAGTTAACACTGTCATAGGAAAATGGCTCTCCTTTTGCCCCAGTATTTATACATGCTTTCATGTATCAGACTAATTAATGATAATCATTCATGTTCAAAAAGGATATTTCAGAAGCATCTATCATGAACTTGTGTCAGAAAGTAATGAGAATTCAAAAATGGATATTAACTCTTTACCAAACAACAAAATTTTAGACTAGTCCAAATTGGAAGCATTTATGACTAAATAATTGTGACTTAATATATTGAACTTTGTTTTGAGAAGGGTAGAAAACATTGTGGGAAAAGGAGAAAATGCTGGTTACCAGCATTTTCTCCTTTTCTCACTGTGTTTTCAGCTTTCTTTTTCAGAGTCACCAAAAGTCAGGAATGTTTTGGTAAAGGGTTAAAAGTTTGGCCAGTATGCAATATCAAAATGTTAGTTGAAAACCTGATGTAAGATAACAAAAATCCAAACTGTACGTGATAAATACCTTGGTGGTCAGGTTGAGATTAGCTTCATTATCAAGGAGAACTGAAGCAACCTCCTCATGTCCTTCCTTTGATGCAATATGAAGTGGAGTGTACAAGTCTTTAGTGGTGGCATCTGGCTTGGCACCATGTTGTAGGAGCAACACAACGTTGTCAACATTACCAAGTCTGGCAGCAATGTGCAGTGGGGTCTGCTGTTCCTACAATTAGAAATAGGGTACAATTACATATTTTCAAAAGCTATTTACAGTTACAGATCGCTTTCTTCATACAACCTCTCATCAACTCTTTACTAAACAATCCCTTGTTTTAACAACCCTGAGAGCAATTTTGAAAACATTTTGGGAAATTGAGAAAATGCTGGTAACCAGCATTTTCTCTTTTTTCCACAATGTTTTCTATCCTTTCAAAATAATGGTATCATCACTTGGGCCAAAATTGTCATCTGCAAATGTTTCGAATTTGGACAAGTCCAAAATTTCTTTGTTTGGCACAGAGTTAATCCATCACTGTATAGGCAATATTTAGGTGTATTATTGACTGACATGTACAAGGAGCTGAAAGGCAAAATAGTTGATGGAAAGGAACATCTTAATTTTATGGCATGGTACAAGGTCAAAAAATTGCAGTTCTCTTATATCATCCACTCCTTCAACTGGCAAACAAGTGATTAAACTGAAATCCCCACCAAAAAAAGGAATCAAAGGGTTTTGCTTTAAAAAAGCATCTGATATGCATTTTTCCTAGCTATTCCAACCAGAAGATATCTGGAGGGCACACATGAACAAATAAATAGCGTTTCATGGAATCAAGGTCATTCAGAGCAAATGAATGAAGAAAATATCAAGAGCTCAAGAACTGGCTGCATATAAAAAAAGGAATATATCATGCAGAGGAGGAAATACTCCTGATCAGGGCCCGTATTCAACAACTATTCTTTGCTTCTTTCTTAGTTTTATTCTATATTTAGAAAGTAATTCAAATTCTGATAGGTTTAACCATTTAGTTTAGCCATTTACTTTAGCCATTTGGTTTAGCCAATCACAAGTTATTTCATTTACAAATTCAGAAAATTACTGAGAAAAGACTAAGAATGTTCTTAACAATGGTTGGTGAATGCTACCCCAGCATTTTTTTCTCTTTTATTTTCTACATCCAATTTCAAAATAATTCTGCTACAGTTGTAAAAATCTAAATCTACACAAAGTAAAGGGGTACAGGTTGGGAGAGTTCAAATATTCTAGCTGACTTTGCAACATTCACTTTCCCAGAAATCAATACAAGGTTAAGAAATATTTCTGTCTGCCAAAATACCCTTACGATGCAGACTGCATAATTATGCAGTAACAAACACATTCCAGATCTCACAAGACATGATCAGGTTAGGATTGATATTCTGTCTCAAGAAGAGATTTCCTGGCAAAGAGCATCTCATAAATCTAAAACTTCTAATATGTTAACCATTATTCCCGATACTGATTCTATCCATGCCAAATTTCATTGCCTTCTTTTTTGGAAGGAGAATGTTTTAATGGTTTTGCTTAACCCTTTACCACACAATTCAGAGTTATGACTTCCCTTAAGTAGATGGCTTTTTTAAATAAAGTGGGAAAATGAGAAAATGCTGGTAAACAGCATGTCTTCTCCTTTAACCTAACGTTTTCTACCCTTTCTACGACAAATTATATCATATGAGCCATGTTTAATTTGTAGTCTGCAAATGTTGTCAAAATGGAGAAGTCCAAAATTTTGTTGTTTGGTAAAGGGGTAGTCTAATAGTAGTGACTATTTTGTTCATGTAACCTGAACTTTTTTTACACTATTTCTCTGCTTTGTTCCTGGAAGTCAGTGTTTCAAATGTACTTTACATTAAACTAACAGTTTCTGAAGAGAGGTAATTTGAGAAACTGGACAGACAGACAGATAGACAGACATGCAGTCAGCAATCATAACAGCTCATCCTAAGCTAAAAGTCAATGATTGTTGAGGATAAGAAAGCGCTTTCAATGAAAAGACTAACTGTTTGAATGGGAAAAAAATCTTTCAAGGTATAGCTTCTCAGCAGAATTTGAATAACTGTTGCTTTTACCCGGAATGTGCAGTCCTATTGTTGGTCTACAATTTCATATATGTAAAAAGATATTTTCTGACAAAAGTTCTTTAAGAGTACCATATTTTGGTAATTTCTTTTGACTGAAAACGACCAATTTATGAATTTCGCACTTTATGGGTTAAATGTGTAAAACTATGATCTCACCCTTGCCCTTGCATCAACAGTTGCTCCATTACGCAGTAAAATCCTAATGATATCTGTTTGTTGGGCACGTGCTGCAAGATGCAGAGCTGTCTCTCCTCTAACTGTTGGGTAGTCAGGCTTAGCATCGTGTTGGATCAGGTATATTACGATGTTCATGTGACCCATGAACGATGCAACATGTAGGGGAGATAATCCAGACTGAAATATAAGAATTAAGTGTGCAAGACTTACACTTTACAATAATAAACTAACAGTAAACTAACAGGTGAAAGCAAAAACAATACAATGTAGAATTCTTTTTCCTTTTTTTATGCCTACACAAGCATCTACTTAGGTTTTGTTTGGAAGAAATATGATAGTCATGTTTTGCTGAGAAAAGAATACCTAACTGTATACCACTTAACATGATTTGGACTTTTCCATCTTGAAAGCATTTGCATACTACAAATTTAATGTGGCTTAAATGATATGTTGCACATGTAGGCACAGAAAATATAGTGGGAAAAGGAGAAAATGCTGATTACCAGCATTTTCTCCTTTACCCACAATGTTTTCAAAAGCTTTCTTCCTCAGGGTGGTTAAAACCTCCAAATGTTTGGCAAAAGGTTAACAGCCCCATAATCTGTAACCCTTCACTTTTTCCTTTCAGTCACTCAGCAGTGGTACCCACTGGATTCATAGAAAGCAAATGAAATGCACCTCATCTAAAGACAACATTTACCTTACTTCATATTGTACATGTCATATTCTTTGTGTTAATATTCCTAAAAAAATGTCTGCTATGTACATGTGTATTTTCTTGACAAATTAGTGTAGTCATGCATGGATCAGTAGTCAAGGCACAAGATTCTCGATCAGGAGGTCCAGGAATAGATTCTCACCCATGGCTCTCAGTTTTCATGGGAGACTCCATAGGCAGGACACTTCAGACCCCTGGAATAGTACTGGTGAAACCAAGACACAGATGAATAAGTGAGCTGCCACTGTGATATGGTTGAACTAATGTTGAAAACTACCTAAAACACCATAAATCAACAATTCCATTGTCCAAATAGTGAGAATGCAGTGAGCTCAAACAGCTATACTCTGATTAAGTCATACAAACCTCAGTGGTGGCCTCAATGGATGCTCCATACTTCAACAGTAGTTCTACAACCTTTATTCTGTTCTTCTTACAAGCAATGTGTAGAGGAGTGAAACCATTCTGAAAACATGAAGTAGGATTATAGCAATTAGCTCCTGGGTTTCAGTTCCTAAGTGAAGTCTTTACTACAAGACTTGTCCAAATTAAAAACCATCTCCAGATGACAAATTCAACAAGACTAAATGATGGGTGATGGTAACTGTCTTTGATAGGACAGAAAACATTGTCAGAAAAAGGGGAAAATGGTGGTAGGTTATCAGCATTTTCTCCCCTTCCTACAATGTTTTCAACAGACTTCTTCTTCAGGGCTGTTTAAACTTGCAACTGTGTGGCAAGGGGTTAAATCACCACTACATACTGTATTTAATACACCCTGAATTATATTTCACAAGAACTAGACCACTAACAGACAATCCACCGAAGCAAAGTGTGTGTATTTGTTTAACTCTTTACCAAACAAAAAAATTTTAGACTGGTCCAAATTGAAAGCTTTTGCAAGTGACATATTAATTCTAGCTGAAATAATGGTACCGGTAATTGTCTGTGAAAGTGTAGAAAACCTAGTGGAAATAGGAGAAAATGCTTGTTACCAGCATTTTCTCCTTTTCCCACAAGGTTTTTTAAAGGCTATTTCCTCAGGGTCGTTAAAACTCAGGATTGTGTGGTAAAGAGTTGAACACCCTGGGAAACAGAGCAATTGCTTGTAACAATCAATAGATCTTTTCCCAAACATTTTCTAGGGCAAACTACAAAAGGGGTGTATTTGCTCAAACTTATTAACAAATAAGTTAAAAGGAAAAACAGTTTATTTTCTTTACTTAAATCTCATAGGCCTATTTGTGTTCTGTAGAAGAAAGCTGAGATAACAAAAGACATATCTCTCAAAGACAGATTTTTTGCAAACTATGATTTTTCTTTTTTTTCCCATAACCAGTACCATTTAAAATGTAAAATATGGCACACCAAAGACTGATATCCTATACAGGTAGCATTGTTCATTTTAACCCTTTCCCAAACAAGCCCTGGTTTTCACATGTCTGCAGTACAAGTCTTTTGAAAACACAGTGGGAAAAGGAGAAATTGCTCGTAACGAGCAATTTCCCCTTTTCTCACAGTGTTTTCTACCCTTTTTTAGACCTTTCTGCCATTTTCATCAAATTTAAAATTGTCGTCTGCAAACTCTTTCAATTTGGACCAGTCCAAAATTTGTCGTTTGGGAAAGGGTTAAATGTAGTAGAAAGTCTACTATACATGTAAAACTGAGAACTTGCAAAATAAAAAACAAATTAAAAGATTACTGCATGTACTCAGAATTGTGGGAAAAAGGGAAAGTGCTTATAACAAGTATTTCTTTCTCTTCCAACCATGTTTCTTTTTCGTCAAAAACAAATACTATCATTTGAGTTGCATTCTATCAGCCATCTGCTAATGCTTTCCTAATGCAAAGGTCTAACATTTCGTCATCAGACAAAGCAAGTACAACCCAAAGGTCAACCTACCAAAGCTCTGGCATTGGCATCACACTTCCTGTCCAACAGAAGCTTTGCTGTGTTAACATTGCCACAATGTGCAGCTACATGAAGTGGGGTAAGATAGTCCATGGTGACATCATCTACAGATGCTTTGTGATACAGTAGCAGTCTTGCACAATCCACATGGTCACCTTGTGCTGCCATATGCAGTGGGGTCAGTCCATTCTAAAAAATAGAGATTTGTATGCAACATTCAGTGAAAAAAGTGCAGCTAATGCATAGTATTGATTGATTGATTGATTGTATGGTGTTTAACGCCGTTTTCAACATTATTTCAGTTATATCGTGGCGGCCAGTGCACCTATCCATGCTTTCCTGGAGTTTCTTTTACCAGTACTCCGCACAATATTCTTTCCAAGCCACTGGCTGCTTTCCCACATAGCCATTGTCGAAACAATGGTCAGCTGTGGGAGAGGAATGAATCCTGTCGCAATGACTATCATCAATCCTCGGAAGCATAGTATTGACAAAAACCAAATTTGTTTTAACTCTTTACTACTCAATCCCGACTTTTAACGACCCTGTGAAAGAAGCCTTTTGAAAACCTTGTGGAAAAAGGAGAAAATGCTGGTAACCAGCATTTTATCCTTTTCCCACAATGTTTTCTACCCTTCCCAAAACAAATTTCAATTTTTCCATCACATTTATTTTGTTGTCTACAAATGCTTTTAATCTGGGCCAGTCCAAAATTTTGTTGTTTGGTAAAGAGTTAATAGGAAGTGAGATAAACATGCAACAATGAGAACCCTGCAATAACCAAAAAAATTCTCAAACTGTTCACCTGATTTCGAAAGCTGTATGCTGTTATGTATCAGACATACCTATTGCTCAAAGAAGCTCTTAAAGAAATATGACTACTAACACCGACTAGAAATAATACCCTTATGAACAAATATTTCCTTGCACCCATAGACTTACCTTGGTTTTAGCTTGGTAAGGAGCTCCACTTATCAAAAGAGTGTCAACAACATTTTCATGTCCACTTCTGGCAGCACAGTGCAGTGGTGTCAAACCATCCTATATAAATGATAGAACAATTAGGTTTCAAGTTCCAAAAAATGCTACAAAAATCAGTCTAGTGTATCTCTTTTTTACGCATTCTCCTTAACCCTTTACTGCACAATCCCAGATTTAAACAACCCTGAAAACATTGTAGGGAAAGGAAAATCAAGCATTTTCTTCTTTTCCCCACTATGTTTTCTAAGACAAAATCCATTCGTTAAGCCACCTTTCACTTGTTGCCTGCAAATGCTTTCAATCCAGAGAAATGTTAAACTCTGTTGTGTGCTGAAGGGTTAATACTTATCAGTTATGACTTGATCAGTTACATTTAAGCTGTGCTCTGGCAAAAGGGGGCTTAATATATCTTAATGCATCTTGGTGGTGCATGATACCAAGCAAGTCATCCCATGATCACTGATCCAAAATTTCCATTTTTTCTGACCATGGACTGAATCATGAGGTAGCCTGTCCTTTGCCATACAGAAAATTGTCCGAGAGTGAAAAGTTTCGGCCCAAGTCAGCCTGCGCAGATTGCGCAAGCTGACCTGGGTCGATACCTTTCACAGATGCATTAAGCCCCCTTTTCACAGAGCATGGCTGATTTTTTTTTTTTTTTTTTTTTTTTTTTTTTAAAATCCATCACCCTACGCAATTACAGAAGGCTCCTACCAATTCAAATTCTTTATATCTACATAAAAATAGAATAAAAGCACCTGATACAAAGATGCAAAGGTAGCAAGAAACTACCAAAACAGATAAATATCTTGGGTCCAAACTCACCAACCATTCTTAAGAAAATTTTCAGTCCTATGCTGAAGAATTTTCTGTTTGAAAGTAACGCAACTTCTGATTGGCAAAACTGTTTGGTTTAGCCAATCAGAAGTTGTGTTAATTTCAAATCTAGAAATTCTTGAGAATTAGACAAAGAATATTCTTAAGAATGGCTGGTGAATACGTACCCTGATGTTGATAAATGTACATATAGATATACGGAAACACAGATCATATATAGAAGATAGATGTAACATACAGTAGATGTATGAATGGGCTTTATGCTTCTTTCAAAGGTATGTCAGTCATATCAAATTACTTCGGCAATGTTCTTCAAGGTCTTGCCCAAGGAAACTTCAAGGTGACCAGTATCAGGAATATAACAAAGGTTTCTTGGGCCTGTATTCACCAACATTTCTAAATTGCATTTTTTGTCTTTATTTTAGATTTAGAAAGCAACACAGTTTTCTCTAGGCTGAACTAAATGGATTAGCCAACAAAAAATTACATTCCTTTGCAATTTAGAAAGTTGTTGAGAACGAGGTTAACCAATGGCTGGCTCGTAAATACAGACCCTGACTATGAATACAATTCCTCCACAACTGACCACCCCTAATATCATATGGAGAATTCACTTGTATCCAACTATCCTCCATTTGTGAAGATGAAGAAATATTTTAACCTTTAACCCTTTACCACACGACAAAAATTAAGATTTGTCCAAATTGAAAGCATTTGCAGAAGACAATTTCATTGTGGCTCAAATGGCGGAATTTATATTTGATACGGTAGAAAACGTTATGGGAAAAGGAGAAAATGCTGGTTACCAGCATTTTCTCCTTTTCCCACAATGTTTTCCGAAGGCCTTTTGGTTAGGGTTGTTAAAACTAGGGATTGTGTGGTAAAGGATTAAAGCACCTTTCACAACTATAGTTGTCTTTTCAGCCAATGTAGATCAAGGTCAGACTGCACAAAATGTGCAGTCTGATCTTTGATCTACACTGTCAGCATTGCTGAAAAACTGCAGACAAAAACCAATCATGACCATGCAGTTTAACTCGGTGTTATTGATAGACTGAATATGTCACTTTGGTTTATTCAGCGCTTTAACCCTTTCCCACACAATCCCAAGTTTTAATGACCCTGAGAAAGAAACCTTTTGAAAACATTGTGAGAAAAGGAGAAAATGCTTGTAACCAGCATTTTATCTTTTTCCTACAATGTTTTCTACCCTATCAAAAACAGAATTCATTATTTGAGCTACATATAAATTGTCATCTGCAATTGCTTTCAACTTGGGCCAGCCTGGAAATTTGTTGTTTGGTAAACAGTTAAGGGTAAAAAAATATTTTCATTGTAAAGGGAAAGAAATGACTTAATGTTCATACCCTTGTTTTTTCATCAATGATTGCCTTGTTGTCCAGGAGGAGTGTAATCATGACATTTTTCCCCCATCTTCCGGCAACATGTAGTGGAGTTATGTTGTTCTGAAAAGTAAATTTTTGTTTGTACAAACCTATCATTTTTACATCAATGGTGATTTGGTTTTAGTTGATTTCACTTTCTGTGACCTCACTGCTATAAATCTATCAGTACATGTACTTGCAAATTGCGTTGTCCTTTTGAAGCTGCCCAACAGATAGATTTCGACAGAAAAAAAAAAACACTTCACCATTAACGGAAATTTGGAATTTGATCAATCAATAGCATATAGAACTGCTGAGTGTAAATATGAAAAAATCCATATGCTATCTTACCAGTTTATCCAACTTTCTAATAGGATCACAAAATTATAGATTGGTAAGTTAACTATTAGGCCACTGTGCTATGATATAATGGAAGTGTTTTTTAAAAGCTGCATAAGTTGCACAACTATACCTTGATCATGTTTTACTGGTTTGCATGATTTTTTTTCCTATTGAAAATTACAAATGATACACATGTTAATTATAAGAGGAAAGAAAAAACACTCTTAATCTTTAAAATGTATTTGTTAAGCATCTTACCTTAGCTTTAAAGTTGACATCGGCTCCTCTCTGTATTAGAAGAGTTCCAACATTGACATTTCCATAGTGTGAGGCAATATGCAAGGGAGTAAATCCACTCTGTAAAAAAGAAAGTCATTCAGAGATAAAGCTGCAAGTTTTAGAACATGGTGTCGGGCATACTGGAAAAATGTGAATCTATAAGATCAGGCTAAAGAGGGTTAATTGTGGATTATAATGGTGCGAAACAGCCAATGACATAATGATATAAAATGGAATACATTATTGTAAAATTGATACATTTACACAATACAATGAAGGACCAAACCTATACTTGTTGGAGGAGCCAATCCTTAACTTGATGTAACTTATCATCCAAGATATTTATCAATTATCAAACTAAAAACAGGTATGAAACTAAGCTAACATTATTACAATATGTAAGACAGTCAAAACATATAATGTGCATTAGTTCAAAATGATTAATGGGCCTGTTTCATTGCAAATGATAAAAGCAAGTGTTTCAAGTTTTGATGTTATATATATTCACTATGAAGTGCTCTATACGAACATCTATCATGATAATTTACTGATGTACAGACAAAGTGATGAAATACTAGAAGCATAATCACCTTCCATTACGTGTAAACAACATAAATTTTCTTATTTCTGACATATTTCAAAAAACATTTTACAAAATCACTAATCTAATAGGATAAAAGTAATTATTATTAATTCATTTTGGTCCTCATTTTTTATTTCAGTTATTACCCTGATATGTTTTTCTCTGGCACCTGATCAAAATATTCACACTGGAAATAACAAACTGATATGCATGAAAATATTGGGCAGAATGACATAACTACATGTATATGCTTGCAAAGAGAAGGAAATGAAATAAATGCAAGCATCTAAAACAAAATCAAAATAGCATGCAGTTTTTATCTGTAACCATACAGGCTATTTTTACACCTACAAAATCCTAGTTCACATGATATAAAGGATAACATTAAAAAAAAAGATTTTTTTTTTCTTTTTCAAGTTAACCCTTTACCACACAATCCCGAGTTTTAACTACCCTGAGAAAGAAAGCTTTTGAAAACATTGTGGGAAAAGGAGAAAATGCTGGTAGCCAGCATTTTCTCCTTTGCCCACAATGTTTTCTACCCTTCCTAAAACAAATTTCAATTTTTTAGCAACATTTATTTTGTCGTCTGCAAATGCTTTCAATTTCGACTGGTCTAAAATTTTGTCATTTGGTAAAGAGTTAAATGGAAAAAAATTGAGAAAAGTGGAAACTTCTTGTAAGCATGGCAAGTAATTTCTGTTTCAAACTACGGTAGGTTTTCAAAAGCTTTCCTCTGCACAGGTCAGCTCCTTACATCAAAATTTTTGACTAGTCTATATTGAAAGCATTTGAAGACAAAAGATGTGATGTTGCTCAAATGATGAAATTTGTATTCAAATAGGTAGAAAACAATGTAGGGAAAGGAGAAAATGCTAGCTAGCAGCATTTTCTCCTCTACCCTGGATGTTTTCAAAAGTCTACCTCCTCAGCAGTCACTAAAGTAAGATTGTTGGTACAGGATTACAAGCAGTATTTGTGCAATGATGGGATGAAAGATTTCTACATAAAAAGACATAGAGTCAGAGAAAAAAATGTCGTTTTTATAATACTCTTAAAAATGGTATTCCAAGCAATCTTTTGTATGTAACAAATTGCAAAAGCAATAAACAGAAACACGCATTTGACTGGCTGAAACCTTTTTTCTTACAAACATTTTTCTATAGTGCTCCCAAAACAATACCATAAACATGGAAATTGCAAAGAACAATCTTCAATGGAATCAATGATTTTTTTTTTTGTCTTCCATGGAAATATATATGAACTTCCTAATAAAATTAAGGACAAATAAATGTATTTTAAGACTTTTGACAGTCTTGTGAACCCTGTCAGACATATCAGTAGTAAATGTAGAAAGCTGAAGGTTCATGCAACCTTGTTCATGTTGTCTGCTGAAAAAGTATGACTCCAATGAAAAGCAACAGAAAAAAATAAAGAATGCTATATGGGCATGCTTTATGGATTTGAACTGTTAAGACACAAACAGTTCAGTTTGGCACACTTTTTTAAGTTCAAACTTTTTCTTTTCCACTACATTAAATTAATTAGGAACTGGTATTAGATGATTACATCCAGTTCAACAACAACTATCATTTTTTATATAACCTGAATTAAGCAACTGAAAATATCAAGAGAAAGCAAACAAAGGAAAATCCAAATTAGAATTTGACCAAGCTTCCATCTTTTCAAACTGAAGAATTCAGGAAAGTGAAATAAAGGGTCCAGTGAAAGGGACAGTAGTAGTTCAAGGTCACAATATTTCAAGGTCACAACAGTTTAACATCACCGATGCAGTTACAAACCTTTGTTGTATCATTGACTAAACCTCCTCCTTGCTGAATAGCAGACATAAAAAAGTAACAACAGACATGATATTGCTTAAAAAAGAATGATGTTAAATAGATGAAAAAAAGTAACCAAAATAAATCTTTTATGAATGCAAGTGATCAAAATGAATAACTAGGCATGAAATGCTAATATTCAAATATGTGTCGATCATTCATTTTTTTCAATGTTATTAAAAGATATGTCAATACAATACTATGTAATAACCCTGTACCTCCTGAAACAAACTGCAGTCACACTCCTTAAATCTTTATCAGACGTTTTTGACTTGTCCAAATCGAGAGCAATTGCAGACAACAAATTCAGTGTGGCTCAAATGATATAAATTCTCATTAAAGGGGAAAAACACTAGTGATAACCAGCCTTTTCTCATATTGTTTTCAAAGGCCTTTTCCCCAACAGTCGTTAAACAAAGGATTGTTTGGCACAGGGTTAAAATGTGTACCATGATTTCACATGTATTCTCAAATTGAAATTTAATTCCTGTAGATTAACAGTGTTCAATCTAGAATATGCCATTGCACCATAGGCCTCTTAAAAGTCCCAGATGGCACAATTCAAATCCAATATCAGTCCAGTACCTACCCCTTGTTGAAGCAATGATGGCAAGACCCCACAGAAACACAAGTGTTAACCAAAATGGCTTCCAGAGGATTGGTTCAAAAGTTGGTTAATTTACTATGAGAAAATTAAAGTTATGATCAAATCCCTTTGTGACAGGATGTCAGAATTTTTTAAAATCTACCACTGACAGACATGTTTCGTTATTTTTTAAGGTTTAAATTAAAGGCGGCAACATGGCTGCATCAATATCAATGATAAATTCTGCAGTGTTGCAATTTTATAAGCATGGTATTCTTAGCTACATGATTGAGAATACGAGAATACACTTGTTAAATAAAAAGATTACATTTCAGTAACAACATGTCTTCTATGTGTAGCCCCCCCGTTTCCCCAATGGCCCCCTATTTCAATGTCTGTGGGCCCAATGGGCCCTCTTCCAAGCAAAGCTAGATTGAACACTGTAGATTTGTAAGCATGTTCTATAAGTTGCCTGCTGCTAGTGTCAGAGAGGTGCTCGTTTAAACAATATTTTCTTTTTATTTATTACAAGATGAAATGGGGAAATTACATCATTACCTCTTTACCAAACAACAAAAATTTAGACTGGTCCAAATTGAAAGCATTTGCAGATAACATATTAAATTTAGCTGCAATCATGGTAGTAGTCTGTGACAGTAAGGAATAACTTGTAGGAAAAGGAGAAAATGCTGGTAACCAGCATTTTCTCCTTTTTCCACAAGGTTTTCAAAACACTATTTCTTCAGGGTCGTTAAAACACAGGATTGTGTGGTAAAGAGTTCACTTGCAAATTTCAACATGCAACAGTTAATGATGTAACACACTCATGCATCATGGATCAATATTGTCTGTCTGAAAACATTTTAGCATCCATGCTACCAAACTAATGCACTGTCATCACATTACCAGCACAGAAAAGTTTTTTCTTTCTCTGTCAGGCCAAGACAATTTGTATAATCATATGGCAAATGGAAAAATTGCTCATACCAAGCAATTTATTTTTGGCCAAAATGTTTTCAAATGTACCAGTATTTATTGAATCTCAATTTATGTTGGTTTTCCAGTGTTCAAGAAGGCTTCAGCCAATTAGTTAACCCTTTACCAAAACAAATCTTGGGTTTTCTCAAGCTTAGAAGAAAGGCTTTTGAAATCATAGTGGGAAAAGGAGTAAATGCTGGTTACCAGTATTTTCTCTTTTCACAGTGTATTCAAAAGCCTTCTTCCTCAAGGATTTTAAAACTCTGGATTGTTAAACGTTGGAATAGGGTTGACATTACTAGATTGCAAAATTTTAGACTTGTCCATTTTGAAAGTACATGTATTTGCAAAGACAAATGTGTCTCAAGTATGAGATTTGTCTTTGATAAGCTGGAAAACGTTGTGAGCATTTTCTCCTTTTCCCATCATTTTTTTAAAAGCCTTCTTTCATAGGGCATTAACATCACAGCACTAATTCTTTACAAGACAACAAAATATGAGACTTAGCAATATTGAAAGCATTTGCAGATGACAAAATAAATGTGACTGAAAAATTGAAACTGGTTTTGGGAAGGGTAGAAAAAATTGTGTGAAAAGGAGAAAATGCTGGTTACCAGCATTTTCTCTTTTTCCCACAATGTTTTCAAAAGCTTTCTTTCTCAGGGTCATTAAAACTTGGGATTGTGTAGTAAAGGGTTAAAAAAGCCTCCTTCCTCAGGGTCATGAAATCAAAGGATTGTTTGGTACAGGGTTACAGGAGGAAATCCATAAAACTGATAATACTTTGAGGCTGCCTTGTATGACTCATTTAGAATTATTGATCTTTGGCTGGATCAATATTGCTGTTAAACAGAAGATTCCAATATTGTGGCAAAATGCCAGCAGCAATCTGATTTTCCCAGAATAATTCCAGGGCCTGAATCTCCAATATTATCACACCACTCTTCCTACATTACAAACTGTAAAAAAACGCACACTGTTAACTCTTTACCATACAGCTTTTCTTGTCATGCAGCTGTTCATATTTGAAAATCTTAGGGCAGAGAGGCTAATTTCTTGTAACAAATAATTTCTCCTTTTGCCATAACATTTTCCTATCCATTCATTTGATATGAACTCTAAATCATGAGTAACTGCTCATTACATGTGAGCCATGCTCTGTGAAAAGGGGGCCTGATGCATCTGCAAAAAGTATCAACCAAGTCAGCCTGCGCAGGCCACAAAGGCAGACCCAGGGACCGAAACTTTTTGCTCTTGGTCAATTTTCTACATGTCAAAGGACCATTCTACCGCAGGATTCAGTCGGTTATTATACAGAATGGATTTTGTGGATCTACAATAATGTGATGACTTGCTTAGTAGAATGTATTTCGGAGATGCATTAAGCCCCCTTTTGCTAGAGCATGACTCATGTATTTTCACCTTTTCCCTCAATAGTTTCAGAAAGGCCTGCTGCAATACAGCTAGAGCTAATGTTCTCTGTTCGAATAGACCTGAGTTTGCAGCCAGAGCAAGAATCAGACAGGTACAAAGAAATGCCTTGCCTCTGGGATACAAAAAAAAAAGTTATACTTTTACAAAGTATACAGATCAAACTTAGACTGCCAAGAATGTGCAGAAAGAGTTTGTTTTGAATTATGTTATGGTCTATTTCACTTATTTTGGCACTCTGTGAGTTGAGAACATTATAGGATTTGAGCTGCTAGAAATAACAGTTGGACAAGCTGTCAAACAGGTGGTTTACCCTGTCAAACAGAAGGTCTACCTATCAAATGGATAGGCTGTCCATTCAAAACCTACACGAACCAACAACTTTGATGAAATCGGGCAAAGGTCAATGCCTTACAAGTCTAAGTACATAGGTGGTGTGATTTATCCCTATACCACACAGACAATGCAATTCAAGACCAGACTGTGCAAATCGTGTCGTCTGATCTGTGATCTACACTGTCCACTTTCCCAAAACATTCTGAACAATTGCAAACTTGCTTTTGTTATTATTTGGTTCTATGTCTATACTGGAAATGTCTGTTAGGTTTATTTCACTCTCTAAAGGTTAACTAGTTCAGGTAACACAAAGGTGAAATTTTTGAATGGAGAGTAGTCTTTTATTAATGATGTGTAAAACACTTGTGGAAAATAAGTACTACTTATCACAAGCAATTACTCTCCTTTTTTCGTAATGTTTTCACAATCTGTATACTGCATGGGGCATAAAAACTTGTATTCTAGTAGTAATGGTTCAACCTATGCTTTGTTCTTTTTATTTTCATTTGAAACAGATAATTACCTTGGTTTGTAGGTCCACGTTATTTTGTTCATTCTGCAGCAGCAAAGCAGCAGACTTGGTGTCATCCTTCTTGGCAGCAATGTGGAGAGCTGGTAGCCTAACCTTGCCCTTGGTATCATGTTCAAGAAGGACAGCAACCACTCTCTCATGTCCTTGCTGTAGTGCCACAGCAAGCGGAGTGAATCCATCCTGTATTATGAAGTTAAAAATAGTTTAAACAGTTTAAATACTTTCCCCAGACATTTTTTTGGGGGGGTCAAAAAAACTTCTATTGACTAACCATTCTAATACACAGATTATTCAAATTTGAATTCCAGGACTAGCCATCTGATTGGCTCAGACATTTTATCTCAACCAATCAAATGGCTATCTCAAACTTTGGAATTAACATTGAACTGAAAATAATAGGTGTCAATATCTTTTTAAAACAGCAATTATTTCTCAAGTAACATACTGCATTTACCACCTTGGTTTTAAATCTACCCATGATTTTCACACACACACATGAAAAATGTTTCTGTTACCTTTGCTACCTGTTAACGAAATGACAAAATTTTAAACCATCTTCAGGCTGACAATCTCTACGTTGCGCTATTCATCCTTGGCTGATCAAATCCAAATCTATGATTCCCAAGGTTCCAGAAATCATTGCAGTCTGTTCTAAAAACACTGATCAAATAGCATGTTACATTTGCTAGCCATCATCAGCACAATGTAAATAAATAGAGATACTGCATGATAGATTCATTAGATATGCTGGATATCATTTAACCCTTTACCACACAATGTCAACTTTTAATGACCCTGATAAAGAAGCCTTTTGAAACATTGTGGGAAAAGGAGAAAATGCATTTTCTCCTTTTCCCACAATGTTTTCTACCCTGCCCAACATAAATTTAAATTTTTGAGTCACATTTAGTTTTATCGTCTGGATATGCTTTAAATTTGAACTAGCCTAAAATTTTGTTGTTTGGTAAAGAGTAAACTCTTTACCACACAATCCCGACTTCTAACGACCCTGAGGAAGAAGTCTTTTGAAAACATTGTGGGAAAAAGAGAAAATGCTGGTAACCAGCATTTTCTCCTTTTCCCACAATGTTTTCTACCCTACCAAAGACAAATTTCATCATTTGTGCCACATTTAAATTGTCGTCTGCACATGCTCTGAATTTGGACAAGTCTACATTTTTGTTGTGTGGTAAAGAGTTAAAAGATATATGGTGAAACAATATTTACTTCAATATTTACTGTAACAAATCAGTTAAAAGAAATTTTTGGATACATTCCAACACCAGATCTGTTGAACTTTCACAATACCAGTTTATGTGTGGATTTTGCCAAAAGGGTTATGTTCTATGTTTGATTGGTATTGGATGTTGTAATTCTAGGGGTGATAACTATAAAAATTACATGCTGAAAAAAACTGACAGCAAAAGACTTTGAAAAAATACATATTACATATAGTTTATGTTAATGAAGTTTAATACCTGAATATATGTCAAAACTTTGTAGCAAAACTATTATCATTTCAAGCCTTCAGGGTTGTACTCTGACCCCCTTTTGCTAACTTAACAAATTTTGTTCATTTTGTTCTGAAAAGGTTGAGTATCTTCTATCACCTGATCTATACTCCCGGTTGAGGCAAACTTTATTCACTACAATTTTTTGCCTCTCACCTCTGATGCACGTGAGGAAAGTAGTCAGTAACTTGGAAAAAAAGGTGTGTCAGTACTGGTCTGAGAAAGCCAGGAAACACAGGCTTAGGTGCACTGACTGCTGTGATATGACCTAAGCTGTTACAATAGCATTAAACTCCAATACAAACTTATCTAAAACTTAAAGATTATCAAAAATTAACTGTCATCAATTATAGTTTCTTTGGACCCTCAGTAAATGACTTTCAAAATTTCAAGCAATGGTTCTGTCTGTGAATAATGAATGACATATGCCATAGTTATGAGCAATGACTTCAATTTCTGACATGCAGTCAGATATCAGAGCTCTGTTTACTGTATGAATTTAAAATGAATTCAAACTGAGGTTGTATCATGTGATAGTAGTATGAAGAAAATACCTATTTATATTCTAATATGCTTGATAGAAAAGCCTGGTATCTACAATAAATTCTTTAACCCTTTACCAAACAATAAAATTTCAGACTTGCCCAAAACTGAAAGCACTCGCAGATCACAAATTGAATGTAGCTGAAAAGATGGTAAATGATTTTGAAAGTATATAAAACCTTATGGGTAGAGAAAATGCTGGTTACCAAGGCTATTTCCTCAGGGTCATTAAAACTATGGATTGTGCGGTAAAGAGTTAACAGTTTTGTGGAATCTATGAGCTATTTCATGCATAATAATTATGTTATCATAGTTCAACTAAGCATGCCTGTATTATTTTAGTTTTCTACTTTATCTTTTCTTATCATGGTACACAATTATGAACAAAACTGCTAACCAATACAAGGCCTATGACAGTTTAAGCTGCTTTTGGGGACCCAGTTGATCAAGATCAGGCTGCACAGAACATGCAGTCTGATCTGGTATCTTGAATGATATTCTTTACACTCTCAGATATTTTGCAAGATATTCTGTACCCCTTAACTCTTCAACACACAACAAAATTTTAAAGTTGTCCGAATTCAAAGCATATGCAGTCGACAAATTAAGGTTGGCTCTAACAATGAAGCACGCCTTTAATTGAATAGAAAACATTGTGGGGAAAAAAAAAACCAGCATTTTCTTTTTTTTTTCCCACAACATTTTTAACAAGAGGGCCATGATGGCCCTGTATCGCTCCACTGGCTTATAAATATAAACCATAAATACTAAACATTTCAATTCTGAGCCAAATGGTTTCAAAATGAAGACTTACAAAGTTTTCTCTGTAAAAGCCCATGTGAAAGTTGAGACCCGCAAGGCAAAGCCATTTTTGATCCAAGAGCTATAATTACTTGAACCCTAGTAGAGGTCCACAAGATAAAACCACATGCCAAAATAATACAAGTCTATGCTGTATGGTTATAAATATGGTGATTTTCAAGTTTTGTCCATATGAAGCCTCTGCAAAACATAAGACCCCTGATGCAAGGCTAATTTCAGAAGAAAAAAAAATCAAAACAGGAAGATTTCTTAACTTGTCACTATGTAAGCCCATGTAAAACTTGTGACCCCAGCGGCGGGGCCAATTTTGACCCCAGGGCTAAAATTTTGGCCCCCTTGGTAGAGGCCCACTAGATATAGCTACATGCAAAATTTGGTAGCTCTAGGCCTTATGGCTAGGTAGAGGAAGATTTTTAAAGTTTTCTCTATATAAGCCTATGTAAAACTTGTGACCCCTGGGGCAGAGCCAATTTTGACCCCAGGGCTAAAATTTTGGCCTGCTTGGTAGAGGCCCACTAGATATAGCAACATGCAAAATTTGGTAGCTCTAGGCCTTATGGCTAGGTAGAGGAAGATTTTTAAAGTTTTCTCTATATAAGCCTATGTAAAACTTGTGACCCCTGGGGCAGAGCCAATTTTGACCCCAGGGCTATAATTTGAAGAAACTTGATAGAGGTCTACCACATAAAGCTACATGCCAAATTTGGTAGCCCTCTGCCTTATGGTTTCAGACAAGAAGATTTTTAAAGATTTCCAATATTTTTCAGTTTTGTTGCCATGGCAACCAGAGTTTTTGAAGGAATCAAATTCTTTCAAGAAATTCTGAAGAGGACCATGGCAGGATCATTTCTGTGAAGTTTCATGAAAATTGGATGGGTAGTTTCAGAGAAGAAGATGTTTGAAATAAAAGTTAACGCACGGACGGACGGACGCACGGACGCACGGACGCACGACGGACACCGGGCCATGACATAAGCCCGCTGGCCTTCGGCCAGTGGAGCTAAAAACTTTCTAGGGATTGTGTGGTAGAGCGTTAAGATACTTATTTGTGAAATTTTCTATACAATATCAGTAACTTTAGCACCTTAAGAATTTGTAAGACACTCTACT
The DNA here is from genome assembly GCA_945859785.2 of Tridacna gigas. Lineage (NCBI taxonomy): Eukaryota > Metazoa > Mollusca > Bivalvia > Cardiida > Cardiidae > Tridacna > Tridacna gigas. The sequence goes on from OX244030.2 coordinate 30,925,820, forward strand.
CAATATCAGGTACTTTTTCAGATATTCTGTGCTCTCTAGGATATTTTGTGAGTTATTCTATACACCTTGGTAAGATTATGCAATATCAGTCACTTTATCAGATATACTGTATACTCTAAGATATGTTATGACATATTCTGTAACCTTTAAGATATTTTGTGAGATATTCTGCACACTCTTGATATATTATGAGAAATTCTGTGAAATATCAGAGACTTTGTCAGATATTCCATATACTTTCTGGCATTCTTTCAGATACTCTGCTCACCCTGAGATATTTGGAGAGATATCCAATACATTCCTAGACATTTTAAGATTTTCTGTATGTACTATCATATTTTGACATTCTAAACCAGCAAAATCTTTGACTCTGAAATATCCGTATCTGAAGTGCTGCATTTTCTCTTTTTAATGCCCCCATGGGTGACACATTTTCTAAAATAGGGGGAGTGATAAATAGAGGTATCATGCATCACAGAATTTTCCAAGGACAACAATAATATTCTGTCCAGGTTTCAGTCAGTGCCAATGGCAAAGTGATGGACTTGTGAGAACCCTCTGTATTTAAAACAGTTCTATTGATTTAATCTTTGATCGAGATCGTGAACATTAAACCATAGTTGTGATTAGTGTGGGATACTTTCTGCAATACTTTCTTTCTCTAACAGTTCTTCTAATCAAGTTAACTCTTTACCACACTACAAAATTTTAGACTCAACCAAATTGAAAGCATTTGCAGATGACATATTAAATGTACCTCAAATTGTGATTTGTCTTTGATAGGATAGAAATTATTGTGGGAAAAGGAGAAAATGCTGGCTACCAGCATTTTCTCCTTCTCCCATAATGTTTTCAATAGCCTTTTCTTTCAGGGTCGGTAAAACTTGGGATTGTGTGGTAAAGTGTTCATGAGGATGATGTTACCGCAAGTGTATAATGTTACTGAAAGTGTAAGAACATTCAGAAAGTCAGTTAAAAAAAACTTGGTGAGCATTAACCCTTAGAGTGCAAAATAAACCCAACAGAAAATTTTATCCTATAAATATCACCCAAGTAATTGCGATTTCATGGTTCCTTTGTCTACAGTGTATCAGCAATACGGACATTGTAGATCAAAGATCAGGCTGCACCTTTTGTACACCCTGATCTTGTTCTACACTAGCCACAAAGGCAACTATAGTAGCGAAAAGCCTTTTAAGGTTTAATTAATAAGAGGGGTGCGTCTAAATGAGAAAATCTTGGTATCTTGACTTTTTAACAGACTACCAGAACTAGCAGTAAATATAATAAGGTGAAATGAGTTGAGCTATAAAAGGTGAGTTGTAATCTTGATACCTTCAAGTTTTAGACATAAAGTTACAATGGAATAACCCCTTCAAAACTATTTGGACCAACTGTAAAACGGTAATATTTCTACCTTATCTACAAAAGCTATGATTGAACAATTATTTGCTATACAATATCACCAGGAGGTTATCCACAATATTGACTATGGTAGAGGAATTGTTTCATCCCTGGTAGTACCAAGTCCAACTTTAGCTGATGTTGCAAACAGTGTAGACTTAGATCAGACTTAGCTGAACTAATCCTGGACCTATACATTGACCAGAAACAACCCTTACAAGACAATTCAACTCTCTGAGCCTGTGTGGTTGACTTCATATTCATATTTCGGGTTATCACTAAAAACAGTTACAAAATACGAAATGGACATTTATTTACTCTTTACCAAACAACAAAATTTTAGGCTGATCAAAATTTAAAGCATTTGCAGCTGACAAATTGAATACGACTCAGATAATGGTGCTTTTCTTTGAATGGGTAGAAAGCATAATGAAAAGGAATGAAATGCTGGTTTCCAGCATTTTCTCCTTTTCCCACTATATTTTCAAGACATTTTCTCCAGTGTCATTAAAACATGGTATAGTTTAGTAAAGGGTTAACCGGTCAAAACAGGCTTAGATATTGTAGTTTCAAAACAATTTTGATGAAAATATCAATAACATTTTGGTAGCTTTAGGATGAGACTACATATTTTGTGCTGTCTGATCTAGATATCCACTGTCTGTAAAAACAACTTAAGTAGGCTGGCATTCTATAATGTTAGATTTAGCAACAACTACCGTATTTACGGATACATTGATACACAGTACTTATCAGTCCCATGATAATACCTGGAGGTTTCTATCCACATATTGATCATTGTTATTTACCTACAAACACATTCAAAGTATACACAACATGCATATATCATTTACAAGACAGGTATAAACATAAACCAAACTGTTACATTACAAAATACTGGACATAGTTGATTCAGTGTGATTTGAATGGCACTTTTCACTATATTCAATAGTGTTTCAGTCATATTCCTGCTAAAGCTAACTTATTCATGCCTTTTTTGAGTATCACAAAAGTCTTCAGCATTGCAATGCCTTGCTCAAGGACACTGACATGACTAGCACCACCAAAGGGGATCAACCAGGATCCTGATAAAAAAATCTGATAAAAACTGTTGAACCATGGAGGACCCTGCTTACTTTGGTGACCTTGAGACAGCTCATGTCATCATAAAAGCAGATGAACACAATGTGTTGAGAAACATTGTGTTGTTCAATGAAAAATATTGCTAGAGATGACAAATTTCCAGTTTATTAACCCTTTCCCAAACAACAAATTTTAGCCCCTTCCAAATTGAAAGCATCTGCAGATGACAAATTCGAAGTGGCTCAATTGAACTTAACGTTTTTTGACAAATTAGAAAACATTTTGGGAAAAGGAGAAAATGCTGGTTACCAGCATTTTCTCCTTTTCCCACAATGTTTTCAGTAGGCCTCTTCCTCAGGGACGTGAAAACACGGGATCGCTTGGTAAAGGGCTAAAGATGATTTCATTGATATCAGCTGAAGAATTTAAAAAAGTTGTGCCTATTAACTCTTTACCAAACAACAAAATTTTAGACTGGTAAAATTTGAAAGCATTTGCAGACAACAAAATAAATGTGACTGAAAAATTGAAATTTGTTTTTGGAAGGGTAGAAAACATTGTGGGAAAAGGAGGAAATGCTGTTACCAGCATTTCCTCCTTTTCCCACAATGTTTTCAAAAGGCTTCTTTCTTAGGGTCCTTAAAAGTTGGGATTATGTGGTAAAGAGTTAATTGTGGTTAAGATTCAAACAAGTATAACAAAGACTGAAGACTATATTCAAACAAATACTGAGGATAAAGACAAGATTCAAACAAAATATAACTGAGATAGCAGATTAACCCCTCACCACACAAATTTAAAGACCCTGAGAAGGAAGAATTTTGGAAATATTGTGGGACAAGGAGAAAATGCTGGTTATCAGCATTTTCTCCCTTTTCCACAATATTTTCTACCTATCAAAGGACAAATATTATCACCTGAAAAACATTTCAATGCCTTCAATATTGACAAGTCTAAAATTTTTCTATGGGGGTAAAGGGTTAAAATTCAAACAAATCTTGAGGATAATGATGAGATTCAAGCAAAAAAAATCACACAAGGTTGCAATATACTGTAATAAAGAAATTACCATGATTGCATATGAGTCATGCTCTGTGAAAAGGGGGTTTAATGCATTCTACAAAAAGTATTTACCTACATCAGCATGCACCGTCAACACATGCCAATGTGGGTCAATTTTTTTTTCCTATGTGTAAATTTTTGGCATGTGCAAAGACCATTCTACCTCATGATTCAGTTGGTTGTAAACCAAAATTAATCAGATGGATCCCAAAATGATATGATTATTTGCTTGGTATAATGTATCAGGGAGATGCATTAAACCCCATTTTGCCAGAGCACTGACAGTTTAGTAAAACACTGGTGATGGTATATCTAATAACCAGCGCATAGGTCTAAATAACCACAGAACATAGACAAGTACAAGTTGGGAGTAGGAAGGACATTACTGTAGAAACTTCACGATTTAACCCTACCAGTGCTTAACTCTTTACCACATGACAAAAATGTAGACTTGTCCAAATTGAAAGCATTTGCAGATGACAATTTCAATGTGGCTAGAACAACGGAATTTGCCTTTGATAGGGAAAAAACCAGTGTGGGAAAAGGAGAAAATGCTGGTTACCAGCATTTTCTCCTTTTCCCACAATGTTTTCAAAAGGCTTTTTTCTCAGGGTCGTTAATAGTCAGGACTGTATGGTAAAGGGTTAACCTGCATTTAGTCTCAAAAGTGGACAGTGTACAATGAAAATCAGCTTGAACAGAATATGCAGTCTGATCTTGATCTTGATCTTATACCATCAACTTTTTTTGTCTGACTGGAAATGTCCCTTTCATTTATCTAGCACCAAAAAAGGTTAACTAATTATAGAAATGAGCCATGCTCTGGCTAAAGGGGGCTTAATGCATCTCCATAATGCATTATACATGTACCAAGCAGGATATCTCTTAATTATGGATCCATAAAATCCATTTTGTCTCACAACCAACTGTATCATAAGGCAGACTGGTCCTTTGATATACACAAAATTGACTAATAACGGAAATTTTCAGCCCAGGTCAGCCTGCGCGGACTGCGCAGGCTGATGTGGCTCGATACGTTTCGCAGGTGCATCAAGGCCCCATTTCACAGAGCACAGTTCAAATGTTTTCAGAGTTTCACAGAGTAATGCAACAAATTAAAATGGACATAAAAATGAACGGATGGGGATGTATGGAAAAACTCTTTTACCAAACAGCCAAAAAAGGAGATTAGAAAAACCACAATCAGTTACATAAGACCAAGGTGCAGTTCAGGACTACCACACAGACTTTAACTCACCACTGTAGAAAGACTTTGACTAGCCCCATTAGCCAATAGGTACTTCACTACTTCAGCATGTCCTTCTTGAGCTGCCATGTACAAGGGAGTGAATCCAGTCTGAAAGGTATCACAATAAAATACATCTTATCTCTTTACCACACAATCCTGACTTTTAACAACCCTGAAAAAGAAGCCTTTTGAAAACATTGTGGGAAAAGGAGAAAATGCTGGTAACCAGCATTTCTCCTTTTCCCACAATGTTTTCTAACCTTCCAAAAACAAATTTCAGTTTTTGGGTTACATTTATTTTGTCGTCTGCAAATGCTTTCAATTTGGACTAGTCTAAAAATTTGTCATTTGGTAAAGAGTTATCTGCACAGTGAGAATCCCTTTGCTTCCAAGAATTTTAATAGGTCATCTGCATTTGAACAAGTCCAAAATTTTGTCATCATGGAGAATTAGCCAGCACTATGCCCTATGCTTTTGCAAAGACAGTTGCAGCTTTAAGGCATGGGAAAAAAAATGAAAATACTTTCAGCATTGAGAAGGCAATGAATCCTGTTGCAATGACTTTTGTCCATCTGTTAAAAGAGTTTTAGCCAAGGCTGTATTCGAAATCCATGGCCCCTTGAATACTGGATGTGCACTACACCACAGAGTCACCAGGCCCCAGGATTTCTTATGCCAAGGCCAGATTTGGAACCCACAGCCCCTTGAATACTAAATGTGCACTACACTACAGAATCACCAGGGCTCCAGGATTTCTTATGTCAGGGCCAGATTCAAAACCCACAGCCCCTTATATACTAGATGTGTACTACACCACAGTCACCAGGGCTCCAGGATTTCTTACGCCAAAGCCAGATTCGAAACCCACAGCTGCTAGACTACTAGATGTGCACTTCACCAATGATGCATTAAGGCTCCAGGATTTCTTCCAAGGATTTTTTTTTGTGGTGCGATCATATAAAGCATCATGAAAATTGCAAATCTTCCAAGCTAAAGATTTCTACACAAGATCTAAGCTCAAGCCAATAATTTTCTTTGACTTGGATGGTATGCTAGCAATGTTATATAGTGTCAGACAGTTTAACTAACACAAGAACAATTCTCACAAACACCTACATCAATTACACATGTTTTATTGCTTCCAGTCTTGCTCTTGTGAAAAAAGTCAACAAATATTGTTTGGTGGAACAGACTAACACTTAACTTTTACCTTTTACCAAACAATCCGGAGTTTTAATGACCCTGAAGAAGAAGCCTCTTGAAAACATGGTGGGAAAAGGAGAAAATGATGGTAACAAGCATTTTCTCCTTTTCCCACAATGTTTTCTACCCTATTGAAGACAGATTCCATCTTTTGAGCCTCATCTATATTGCCGTCTGCAAATTCTTCCAGTTTTGACAGGTCTACATTTTTGTCAGTTCGTAAAGAGTTAACAAAAACATCTCAAGACAACTTTTCCGGTCTCACAGCAGATCAACTTTGAAGTCTTAGTGACAAAAGGAGTTATTGATTACGACAAGCACAAACACTTCAGTCACAGTACCTTCATTTCTATTAACCCTTTCCCAAACAAGCCCTGGTTTTCACGTGTCTGCAGTACAAGTCTTTTGAAAACACTGTGGGAAAAGGAGAAATTGCTCGTAACGAGCAATTTCTCCTTTTCCCACAGTGTTTTCTACCCTTTTTGATAACTTTCTGCCATTTTCATCAAATTTAAAACTGTCGTCTGCAAACTCTTTCAATTTGGACCAGTCCAAAATTTGTCGTTTGGGAAAGGGTTAATGTATAAACTCTGTACCGAATGACAAATTCTAGACTAGTTCAAATTAAAAACATTTGCAGCAGATAATTTAACCCTTTAGCACTCAATCACAAGTTTTAACGACCCTGAAGAAGAGGCCTTTTGAAAACTTGTGGGAAAGCTGAAAATGCAGGTAACCAGTATTTTCTCCTTTTCCCAGAATGTTTTCTACCCCTTCAAAGACAAATTTCATCATTTGAGCCATGTTTATATTGTTGTATATTGTCTGCAAATGCTTTTGATTTGGGCAAGTTTACATTTTTCTTGTTTGGTAAAGAGTTAGATGAGGCTAAAATGACAGAACTTGTCCTTAAAAGAGTAGAAAACATTGTGGGGGAAAAAGAGAAAATGCTGATTACCAGCATTTTTTCCTTCTCCCACAATGTTTTCAAATCTTCTTCCTCAGGGTTGATAATACATAGGATTGTTTGGTAACCAGTTAAATCTTAATCCATATTTTATTCATGAAAAAGTTTTTGAAGTCCTTTGATGCATATTTGTTTTAGGGGTAATGAGTAAAACTGCTGAATAGATGAAATGGACTTTGATAAACTCAAATACTGAAGTTTTTAGCGAGACACTTTTAGTGAGACATAAATTGGAAGGGCAGACATTTTAATTACTGAAGACTACAAGCAGACTGTGAAAGTGGAGTGGAGCATTCAATCTAAAGATATGAACTACCTGATAATCCAATCAAAACCAATTCCTTTAGACACTATTCTTGATGACCTTGCAAGGTCAACAGTAAAGAGAGATGGTTTTACTAAATTTAACTGTTAGATAAATGAAATGAAAGTTTCAACCAAGAGTAAAAATCTGACTATCGTAATTCTAAGGTTCTTTCTGCCCGAAAAATCACACCACATCAAGTGGTGTCAATCCAAGATCCACCTATATTAGAAACTAATTTCCATGCAGTCTGATCTTGATCAAACTGGCCACAAAAGAGCACTGATCATGCATATCGGTAGAGGCCAAAAAGTTAATTGGTTTCCACTGCTGACAAAAAGTAGAAGAAAACAAAGCAACTCTATCCATGTTAAAGCTTTCTTTTTAACAATGCCAATGTAAACTTTTGTAATTTGCATGTCGCAAGTAATTTCTTCTTTTTCAATAATAGTTTTCATACAAAACTGATATATTCCTTTTATTAATTTCTTGCCTTTTGTTTAATTAGTACTTGTTATCAATATGTCTAACATAAGCATGTCATGTCTGGTTATAAAAGATAGCCCTACTCTAAGACACTTCAAAGTTTTAGACTTGTCCATATTGAAAGCAAATTTTGCAGATGACACAATTATTCAACAAATTATGAATTTGACCTAAAAACAGAACATAACACCGTGGGACAAGAAAACTGGTAACCAGCATTTTTGCCTTTCCCAATAATTTTTTACAAAGCCTCCATTTTCATGCCTGTAAACAACATTTTCTCCTTTTTCCACAATATTTTCAAAAGCTGTCTTCCTCAGTGTTTCTAAAAACACTGGATTATCTGTTAAAGGGTTAAAATACCAGTTGTAGAATGAGCACTGTGGCAGCAATTTCTATACCCAAGATATCAAACCTGGGTAATCAAACTTTTTCCAACAGGCAGTATAAAATTATTTTTATCCTATGTTTATCGAAGGAAAAAGGTCAGCATCAGCTGTTTAGATAAAATGTGCATGTTTTCTTGAGCAGGTAAGCATTAGACACCTGGTTACATCATCAAACTAAATATTCAGGGAGGAGTAATGGTATCAATTATCTAATTACCTTCAGAAACAAAATACAGCCTAAAACTTTGGAAACATCCTTATACAAGATGAATAATCAACAAGAAGTACTCTTTAATACAGGAATACATGTGAAAAAAAATGTAGCTATAAGATAGATTGCCCATTATGAGTTATTTCTGTGTTAAGTTCAATGTTTTCAAAAGTAATTTTCTGCAAGTTGAAAAGGGTCGTAGGCAAGTGGTAATGTGTTTGGCAGCTTACGAGTGATCTCTAGGGCAGTCATCAATAATAAGCAAGTAATTAAAGCTTATCCCTTTATAGCACAATCCCTGAGTTTCAACGACCCTGAGAAAGAAGCCTTTTGAAAACATTGTAGGAAAAAGAGAAAATGCTGTTTACCAGCATTTTCTCCTTTTCCATCACTGTTTTTAAAAGCTCTCTTTCTTTGGGTCATTTAAAGTTAGGATAGTTTGGTAATGGGTTAAGAGGTAAGTTTGGAAACTATTCCTAGTAGTTCAAACCTTTTGTTCCCCAGTCAACAGAAACTGTAGAAAGTTTTTTACTCCCTGGAAAATTTCAGAGAAATTTGCAATTCCATACCTGGGCTTGAACATTGACCTTTGCTCCACTTGTGACCAGTAACTTGACAATTTCCTCATGTCCAGCCAGTGAGGCAATGTGCAATGCAGTATTTCCTTTCTGTAAAAGAAGTCAAATGAGTTAGTTAACCCTTTACCACACAATCCTGAGTTTTAACAATCCTGATGTTAAAGGCTTTTGAAAATATTGTGGATAAAGGAGACAAGAGGGCCCTGGATCACTCACCTGAGTCAATAGGCCAAACATTCTGACCAAATTTCACAAGTATCTGACTGAAAATGTGGCCTCTTGAGCACACACAAGGTTTTTCGAAAATTTGACCTAGTGACCTAGTTTTTGACGCCACAAGACCCAATTTCGAACTCGTCCCAGATTTTATCAAGACAAACATTCTGACCAAGTTTCATGAGGATCGAACTGAAAATGTGGCCTCTTGAGCATACACAAGGTTTTTCGAAGATCTGACCTAGAGACCTAGTTTTTGACCCCACATGACCCAATTTCGAACTCGTCCGAGATTTTATCGAGACAAACATTCTGACCAAATATGACAAGTGTCTGACTGAAAATGTGGCCTCTAGAGCACACACAAGGTTTTTTGAAGATTTGACCTAGTGACCTAGTTTTTGATGCCACAAGACCCAATTCCGAACTCCTCCCAGATTTTATCAAGACAAACATTCTGACCAATTTTCATGAGGATTGAACTGAAAATGTGGCCTCTAGAGCATACACAAGGTTTTTTTTAAGATTTGACCTAGTGACGTAGTTTTTGACCCCACATGACCCAATTTCAAACTCGTCTCAGATTTTATCAAGACAAACATTCTGACCAAATTTCACAAGTATCTGACTGAAAATGTGGCCTCTATAGCGTACACAAGGTTTTTCGAAGATCTGACCTAGTGACCTAGTTTTTGACCCCACATGACCCAATTTCGACTTGTCCGAGATTTTATCAAGACAAACATTCTGACCAAATTTCACAAGTATCTGACTGAAAATGTGGCCTCTAGAGCGTACACAAGGTTTTTCGAAGATTTGACCTAGTGACGTAGTTTTTGACCCCACATGACCCAATTTCGAACTTGTCCGAGATTTTATCAAGACAAACATTCTGACCAAATTTTACAAGTATCTGACTGAAAATGCCGCCTCTAGAGCGTACACAAGGTTTTTCTAAGATATGGCCTAGTGACCTAGTTTTTGACCCCACATGACCCAATTTCGAACTCGTCCGAGATTTTATCAAGACAAACATTCTGACCAAGTTTCATGAGGATCGGACTGAAAATGTGGCCTCTAGAGCGTACACAACAAAGAGCGACGGACGACGGACAACGGACACAGCACGATTACAATAGCTCACCATCAGCACTTCGTGCTCAGGTGAGCTAAAAACGCCGGTAACCAGCATTTTCTCCTTCTCCCACAATATTTTCTACCCTTTCTGATCCAAATCCCATCATTTGTGTATCATTTTCTTTGTCGTCTGCAAATGCTTTGAATTTGGACCTGTCTAAAATTTTGTCGTTTGGTAAAGATTTAGCAATGTACCTGAAATACAACTTTTTGTTATAAAGGTATCAGAACAATGCAACAAATGATATAGACTTGAAACAGCTGCATGCCCAGATAGAATTCAAACCCTTTAACACAAGATCCAAACTTTCAACAAGCATGACAAAGACAGCTTTTGCGGACATTGTGGGAAAAGAAAAACATGCTGGAAAACCAGCAGTTTCTCCTTTTCCCACAATGTTTTCTACCTTTTCTCAGACAAATCCTATAATCTGAGCCTCATTTGATCAGTTACCTGTAAATGTTTTCAATGTGGACAAGTCTAAAGTTTTGCTGTCTAGAAAAAGGTTAAATTAGTGGTAACCCTTTACCACACAATTCTGAGTTTTAACGACCTTGAGAAAGAAGCTTTTTGAAAACATTGTGGGAAATGGAGAAACTGCTGGTAACCAGCATTTTCTCCTTTTCCCACCGTCTTTTCCACTTGTATCAAAGAGGAATTCCATCAGTTGAGCAACACATAAATTGTCGTCTGCCATTGCTTTCAATCTGGACACGTCTAAATTTTTGTTGTGTGGTAAAGAGTTCAAGCCTAACAAATTCTCCATGAATGAAAATGAGGTCATGTTTTGTTCAGCAGTAAAGGTTGTGACTTTTACCCACAGACCACAGACACTGAGCTTTACTGTCACCTGCTGCCCTGATTTTTGGGAAACCCCAAACTCTTTCATGTTTTTTCTGGATTTATTAAAGTACTTGGCTGGGGTTCTGCATTACCAAGACCATGGGCACTACCATGTACCCAGTAACACCAGCAAGGATCAAACAAATACTCAAAACCTATGAACTGGTTGATCTCAACAGAGAACTATGCCACTATGCACATACAGGAGGCAGCAAAGTGGCCTGTAACGAAAAGAAATAAAATGTTTCCTTACCTTGGTGGCTGCCTCAACATTGGCTCCTCTCTTTAACAGTTCTGTGACAATGTCAATATGTCCTTCTTTAGAGGCAAGATGTAGAGCATTCAAACCATTCTGAAAGAAGGGAAAAAAAGAGATTTATAGTGTTTTTAACTGTAGACCATGGGCAGATTGCAAAGAATATGCAATCTTTTCTTGGATATGTAAAGCCTAAAATTTCTATAATGTCCTGACCTAGGTGACTGTGAAATGCTGCTAACAATCCGATCCATAATCATGCTATTGAAACTAATGTACTGAGTAACTGTAACCAGCGAAAAGGAGGTATTTGCTTTAACAAGTAATTGCTCCTTTTTCCAATCATATTCAAAAAGCTCACTTCTACAGAAGGAAAAGGGAGGGAGATTGAAAACTCATGGCTCTAGGAAAACAAGAGGGCCATGATGGCCCTGGATCGCTCACCTGAACCAATAGGCAAAATGACCCCAGGTGACCAAATTTCAAACTCATCTAAGATTTAATTAAGACAAATGTTTTGACCAATTTTCAAGTCAATTGGGTGAAAAATGTGGCCTCCAGAGTGTCCACAAGGTATTTCTTTAATCTGACCTAGTGACCTACTTTTATGACTCTGGGTGACCCAATTTTTCTGAGATTTAATTAAGAAAAACATCCTGACCAATTTTCAAGTCAATTGAGCGAAAAATGTGGCCTCTAGAGTACCCACAAGGCATTTCTTTAATTTGACCTAGTGACCTAGCTTTTGACCCCACATGATCCAATTTCAAACTTGTCCAAATTTTATCAAGACAAACATTCTGACCAAGTTTCACAAGTATCTGACTGAAAATGAGGCCTCCGGACCTCACACAAGGTTTTTCTATGATTTGACCTACTGACCTAGTTTTGACCCCACATGACCCATTTTTTAACTTGTGCGAGATTTTATCAAGACAAACATTCTGACCAAATTTCACAAGTATCTGACTGAAAATGTGGCCTCTAGAGCACACAAAAGGTTTTTCTAAGATTTGACCTAGTGACCTAGTTTTTGACCCAACATGACCCAATTTCAAACTAATCCTAGATTTTATCAAGACAAACATTCTGACCAACTTTCACAAGTATTTGACTGAAAATGTGGCATCTAGAGCGCACACAAGGTTTTCCTAAGATTTGATCTAGCGACCTAATTTTTGACCCCACATGACCCAATTTCGAACTCGTCCCAGATTTTATCAAGACAAACATTTTGACCAAATTTCACAAGTATCTGACTGAAAATGTGGCCTCTAGAGCGTACACAAGGTTTTTCTAAGATTTGACCTAGTGACCTAGTTTTTGACCCCACATGACACATTTTCAAACTTGTCCGAGATTTTATCAAGACAAACATTCTGAACAAGTTTCATGAGGATCGGACTGAAAATGTGGCCTCTACAGCGTACTAAAGGTTTTTCTAAGATTTGACCTAGTGACCTAGCTTTTGATCCCACATGACCCAATTTTGTGCTTGTCCGAGATTTTATCAAGACAAACATTCTGACCAAGTTTCATGAGGATTGGACTGAAAATGTGGCCTCTAGAGCGAACACAAGGTTTTTCTCAGATTTGATGTAGTGACGTAGTTTTTGACCCCACATGACCCAATTTCAAACTGGTCTCAGATTTTATCAAGACAAACATTTTGACCAAATTTCACAAGTATCTGGCTGAAAATGTGGCCTCTACAGCATACACAAGGTTTTTCTAAGATTTGATCTAGTGACCTAGTTTTTGACCACACATGACCCAATTTCAAACTCATCCGAGATTTTATCAAGACAAACATTCTGACCAAGTTTCATGACGATTGGACTGAAAATGTGGCATCTAGAGCGTACACAAGGTTTTTCTAAGATTTGACTTAGTGACCTAGTTTTTGACCCCACATGACCCAATTTCAGACTCGTCCGAGACTTTATCAAGACAAACATTCTGAACAAGTTTCATGAAGATCGGACTGAAAATGTGGCCTCTAGAGCGTACACAAGGTTTTTCTAAGATTTGACCTAGTGACCTAGTTTTTGACCCCACATGACCCAATTTCGAACTCGTCCGAGATTTTATCAAGACAAATATTCTGACCAAGTTTCATGAAGATCAGACTGAAAATGTGGCCTCTAGAGTGTACACAAGGTTTTTCTAAGATTTGACCTAGTGACCTAGTTTTTGACCCAACATGACCCAATTTCGAACTCATCCAAGATTTTATCAAGACAAACATTCTGACCAAATTTCACAAGTATCTGGCTGAAAATGTGGCCTCTAGAGCATACACAAGGTTTTTCTAAGATTTGACCTAGTGACCTAGTTTTTGACCCCATGTGACCCAATTTCGGACTTGACCGAGATTTCACCAAGACAAACATTCTGATCAAGTTTCATGAAGATCGGACTGAAAATGTGGCATCTTGAGCGTACACAAGGTTTTTCTAAGATTTGACCTTGTGACCTAGTTTTTGACCCCACATGACCCAATTTTGAACTCGTCTGAGATTTTATCAAGACAAACATTCTGACCAGGTTTCATGAAGATCGGACCAAAAATGTGGCCTCTAGAGCGTACACAAGGTAAAAAGTTGATGACGGACGACGCACAACAGACAACGGACACAGCACAATCACAATAGCTCCCCATGAGCACTTCGTGCTCAGGTGAACTAAAAAGTGTAAAGAAGAACTGACTTTTCATTTAGCTAGAAAACTAGATTTCAAGTTTAAATTTCAAGGTTTAGGCCGTTATAACACAGAAACTAATAAAACAAGGTGAATGAAAGAGCACGGAGCAGGATGGTGTTTTTCTCCGTTTTCTCTATTATTTCAGTCATATCCTGTATGTCCTGGGTTTCACCAGTACCAGGCTAGGGCTCTGAAGAGTCTTGCCCAGGGACACTTCCACAAAGAGCCAAGTGCTTCCACTGAAGCTCAAACCCAGGGCCTCCAGGTTACAAGTCTTACACCTAACCACTGAACCAGACAGGACCCCTCAAAAATCAGGAAGAAAGTGTTGACAAAAGGGATCCAAACAATATATTATGTATAAGACCTACTGGGTTACTTGTGTTGATGTCAGTACTTCCACTCAAGTAGTCCAAAACTTCTTCTATGTTCCCATCACGGGCTGCCCTCAGAAAACTGGTGTTTCCATCCGTCTGCAAATATAAAATTAAAGCAACTTGAAAATATCTAGTCAATAAATTGCCCTTATTCTTGATGAATAAAATCAGTTACACAACAAACCACTTCCAGGATTCATTTACTGATTTCACCACAAAATAATCAAAGTACTGAAAGTACTTACAGACTGGCGAATTTGATTGATTGATTGTTTGTATGGTGTTTAACCCTGTTTTCAACATTATTTCAGTTATGATGCAGTGGACAGTGCACATATCCATGCTTTCCTGGAGTTTCTTTTACCAGTACGCCACACAATATTCTTTCCAAGACACTGGCTGCTTTCCCACATTTATATTATAACCATAGTCAAAACGTGAGAGAGAAATGAATCCTGTCACAATGACTATCATCAGTCCTCGGAAAGAAATTTGCCGAGTCGGGGATCAAACCAGAGACCTCCTCTTCCCAAGTCCTGTACACTACCGACTGAGCTAAAATGTTAAACGAAACTTTCAAGCCGATGGTAAACACCTGAATATTGCTATTTCAAAGTTACATTTTGGAGAAAACAATATATCCTCTTATCAGACAGTGTAGATCCAAGATCAGACTGCATGCTCTGCACAGTCTGATCTTAATCCACACTGTCCGCAAAACGTCATTGAGTCGTGGTAGCGCTGGTAAAAGAAACTCCAGGAAAGCATGGATAGGTGCTCTGGCTGCTCTGAAATAATGTTGAAAACGGAGTTAAACACCATGCAATCAATTAGTATGCAATAGCACAAGATGTAGTTATAAATATTTAACTCTCTTTACAAAACGAAAAATTTTACGCCAGTCCAAATTCAAGACTGTTGCAGACCATAAATTTAAAGTGGCTGAACTGATGAAACCCGATTCCAATAGGGTAGAAAACAAGGTGGAAAAAGGAGAAAATGATGGTTACCAGCATTTCTCCTTTTCCTGCAATGTTTTCAAAGGGATTTTCCCCAGTATCGTTAAATTGATTGATTGTATGGTGTTTAATGCCTTTTCAACATTATTTCAGTTATATCACGGCGGCCAGTGCACCTATCCATGCTTTCCTGGAGTTTTTTTACCGGTACTCCACACAATATTCTTTCCAAGCCACTGGCTGCTTTTCCACATAACCATTGTCGAAACAATGGTCAGCGGTGAGAGAAGAATGAATCCTGTCGCGATGACTATCATCAATCCTCAGAAAGAAATTGGCCAAGCCGGGGATCGAACCAGCGACCTCCTGTTCTCAAGTCCTGCACGCTACCGACTGAGCTATGGGGGCTTGGCAGTATCGTTAAAACTTGGAATTGTTTGGTAAAGGGTTAATATTCAAGACTAGAATAACAGTTTAACATTACAGTATAACTGTACACAATTATATAAATAATGAATGACTGAAGGAATGACAAGGGTTCCCTGTCCATTGAGGGTTAATGTAGTCTGGTACCCCGCCATACTACAAGAGTACGTCAGGCAAAGTGCAATAATGGCGGCCCCCGTTGGTAATATGCAGAGGAGACGGGATATTGTTATTTCACATGATCAAATCGGAGGCTGAATTCAAAACAGATCGCATGCAATAAAGTGATGGCAGTGAGGTTTTCTACATGTCCTTCTTATTTAGCGAGAAAAACTACGTTTCAGAAACACTTCAAGTATCCAAAATGTCAATGGACCAATATAACGTCCAAAAATTGGGCTACTTTTAAAATGATTCACAGTCGGATTTATATTTAAACCATACCCCAACAGCAAGTTTTAGATTCGGTAATGTATTTTTTGTACAATATTGGTCTCATTTTATTAACTGATCAAACTGGATCACATGAAATTGGGGAAAACCGGGAATCATATAATGCTACACTTGAGTACACCTAGCAGGCCGCCATTATTGCGCTTTGCCTGACCCGATAACGTAGTGGTAGGGGCAGGTAATCCAGACTAGGGTTAATGTAACTGGGATTTGCTACAAGTTACCTTGGTGTATCTATTAATAGATTCATTCATAATGTTACAGTGGTGTAGGAAAAAGTGATTCTCTCAGACTCTGCTTTGCATAGGTCACTTGATTTACATATACATGTAAGCAAAGATCTTGTACCTTGTAAATGACATCTTGTTCATTTCATTACTTTGTAAAAGGACATGTTCAAACTGGAGTGGTAGAGATTTAGTGGTTTTTGTCAAAAGTCATATATAACGGAATTAAGATTTCTAACAGGAAGAAGTATTTTTCTATGAGGCAGTATTTGGCAACTGTGGGTTTTTTTGTTTACTTTGACTCTAGGTCAATCTTGATGCCTATAGACTAGCTTCGGTAGTCTAAAAATGTCGACTTGTCCAAATTGCAAGCATTGGAGACGACAATTTAAATGTGTCTCAAAAGATGAATTTTGTCTTTTGATAGAGTAAAAAACATTGTGGGAAATGGAGAAAATACTGGAAACAAGCATTTTTCCTTTTCTCACAATGTTTTCAAAAGGCTTCTTCCCTGGCCGCTAAAACTTGGGATTGTGTGGTGAAGAGTTAAGACAATGTCCCCTATACACAACATTTTGGGCTTGCAACAGACCTCTTTTGAAAAGACTGACATGTGGCACAAAAATTTCCCTTAATCAGCAATTTCTCAATAATGTCACCTATTCATGAACTTAAATATTCATGTAGATAATTTTTTACAAGGATGTTTTCAAATCTTTACAGATTTTTTCTAAAGAGTTAATGAGTTAATTTGAGTTACTTTGCAAACCTCAGCTTTAACAGCATAGACAAAAACCAAAGATCACAGTGCATACAATGTGAAGACTAACCAAAGTCTACTCCCTTTGTAAATGATATAACCCTTTACTACACAATCCTAAGTTTTAGCAACCCTGGAAGAGAAAACTTTGAATAACATTGTTGGAAAAGGAGAAAATGCTGGTAACCAGCACTTTCTCCATGTCCAACCATGATTTCTGCCCTTAGAAAGACGAAGTTCATCATTTCAGCAACATTTAGTTTGTTGGCTGAAAAGGCTTAAGTCTTTACCAAACAACAGAATTTTAGACTGGTCCGAATTAAATATATTTGCAGATGACAAATTAAAGATGGCTCAAATGACAATACTGGTCATTGATTGGGTAGAAAACATTGTGGGAAAAGGAGAAAATGCTGGTTAACAGCATCTTCTCCTTTTCCCACAATGTTTTGAAAAGCCATCTTCCTCAGGGTCATTAAAAGTCGGGATTGTGTGGTAAAGGGTACCCATTATCACAAAATCCTTAATTTAAACAACCCTGGGATATTGGACTTTGCTAGTAACCAGCATTTTCTCCTTTTCCCACAATGTTTTCTAACCTTAAAGAAACATTACCAATCATTTGAGCCACATTTGTCTTCTGTAAAATTATTCAAATAGGACCAGTCTAAAATATTGTTGTGTGGCAAAGGTTAAACTGGACAAGGGCATACTTCAGTTGTTTGGTCAAGATTTGATAGTGATGATTATATTTGTGATGCCTTACTTCCCCTGAACTATTTTCCAGACTTTTTTCATTTAGGAAAAAAAACTAACCAACGAATATACAAGTACTTCCATAATAGAAAAGTTGAGTTAGAAATAGGTTTGTTAATCATCAGACAAACAGGTAAGAATCTATATTTAACCCTGTGTATAATTTTTCATGAACTCACAGAGCTCTACCTCAGTCATAAAGCTACAGGTATACAGGATATAGACCAGGCAGAGATAACTGGGCACTAGGGTTATCTCACAAAATCTAAAAAATATCTCAGAACTTGAGATCCATTTTATCTATTTAATACTGAAGGTTAACCTATACACAGGTGAATAAATTAAACGTTTCTTTTTCTTTCCCATAAAAATTGTGCAATTAAGAAGTAACTTTTGTGCCCAGCAAAAAATCTGTTCTGTTGTAGTGGCCAGTAAAAGATTAGGATCAGACTATACAAAACTCACAGAATGATCTTGCATATAAACTGTCTGATTTCAAGTGTCTCTTTTACCAGAACAGATAGCCTATGAAATAGCAGTTCATGGCCTTCATAGTCTAATTTCATTTATCTCTCTTCAAAGACTCATTATAATTCAAAAATACTTATTCAAATTTAGCATTTGTTGACAGAAAGTCTGGACAGCAGCAATCTTTCTGAAATGCTTTTAAATATTAACCCAATGCCGACTTTTAACAACCCTGGGAAAGAAACCTTTTGAAAACATTGTGGGAAAAGGAGAAAATGCTGATTACCAGCATTTTCTCCTTTTCCCACAATGTTTTCTATGCTATCAACCAAAAATTCCACCATTTGAGCCACACTGAAATTGTCATCTGCAAACGCTTTCATTTTGGACAAGGCTAAAATTTTGTTGTCTGGTAAAGAGTTAAACAAAAAACTTTATCAACTGATACAAGTAGTTAATAACCAAACAGGGTGGGATTTACAACATAAGAAGAGATTCCTCAATAATACTCATGAATGTAAAAATACATCTCTTCATGATACAAGGTGTGATGGGAAGGTAATGAGGAAAACGATCTACCTCAACATGTAAAATTATCTACATACTGCACTAGTTATCTTTAGATTATCACAATTATCTTATTTACTTTGATAACATGTGATTAAAAGGCACAGTTTAATCTTCAAGCAGTCTTTGTTAGAGTATCAACTTTACCAAAAATACTCAAATGACAGTCTTTTAAAGGTTAGGCATATAGAGCAACAAGCTAACACTCAGACAAGGCAGGATTTTTTTACATTTTTCCCAAAATTTATTTATGTACTTCGTTGAAACCATAGTGATACCCATCTTCGCAAGCCAAGGATACTAACTCCACTTTGTTCGTTATGTACCCTTGGCCGCTCGCCTCTTTAAAAATCGAAACCCCCGCTGCGCCACCTATCGAATATCGCAAGTTGCGTAACCTTTGCTGATGTTATTTCTGACCAATCAAAATGCTCGTAATAAAATTTGTTAGGCTATGCATCAAATATGGCTGTGCTTTCGGATTCATCACAATTTTCTGAAATTAATCAGACATATGATGATTCACAATCATTTGGCTGTGGAACCCGTCCTAATATTTCACATAATTGACCATGAACTATAAAAAACTCATTAAATATCGATCGTCTACTCTTTTTTGGCAAATTTTCGTCACAAACACGACAACTTTCGTTTTTGACAGGCGTCACCATTATTGCTTTCTGTTTCGCAGAAGATTTCTTGTTATGGATGGTTTGATTGGACGCAATGGGTTTTGATTGCACCCAATGAAATGGTGCAGCGGGAGTTTCGATTTTTAAAGAGGCGAGCGGCCAAGGGTACCACCTTAGTATCCTTGGCTTGCGAAGATGAGCGATACCAAATTATATTTTTCTTTTCAATTCGTATCACTGACTA
This sequence comes from Tridacna gigas, assembly GCA_945859785.2. Lineage (NCBI taxonomy): Eukaryota > Metazoa > Mollusca > Bivalvia > Cardiida > Cardiidae > Tridacna > Tridacna gigas. Next base: position 30,945,781 of record OX244030.2, read on the forward strand.
TCACAAGACCTAACTTTACTACACATAGGTTGATATTCAGACATATGATATCTTCTGAAGTACTTTGGCAAAGGACACTACCACATGACCAGCTACCCAATGGGATACAAAACTGGATTTATTTCAGATTAGAAAACACCGACTCAACACATGAGCCACTGAGCAAACAAAATACTGTCCTGTAATATTTGAATACTGCCTAAGGACAAAATTACACTAATTTGAAACATTTTTCCAGTAATTATTACAGCAGCAAGTGTATCTATCCATGCCTTTCTGGTCCACCTCGCTTGTAAAATCCTTGAAAATGATGTTCAGCTTTACCTCTTTGAAGTCATTTCTTGTTTTTGATAATTGTATCAAAAATAAACTTATAACCTCACAAACAAACTAAGACTTTTTCAGTTCTGGCAAAAGACAGTTTTTCAAATTACAGAGATGGATCAGGAGCTTTTAAAACACAATCGATTCAGTCCTCAACATATTTTCATTATCAAACAATGAGATCTTGAATTTCAGCAAATGAAGGAGGCAACTTAGTTACTATCATTCTAACCATTTACCACACAATCCTGAGTTTTTAACAACCTTGGACAAAAAAGCCTACTGAAAACATTATGGGGAAAGGTGAAAATGCTGGTAACCAGCATTTTCTCCTTTTCCCACAATGTTTTCTACACTATCAAAGACAAAGTTCATCACTTGATCCATATTTCTTTTGTTGTCTGCCAATGCTTTCAATTTGGACATGTCTAAAATTTTGTCATTTGGTAAGGAGTTTAAAAAGCGAGTTCAACAGGGAGTCTTTTCTTTGTGCAAGAGAAGGAAGCCAACTTCATTGGCATCATTTTACAAAGTGAGTTCAACTGCAGATGTTATCAGTCCTTTATTTCCATTATGATCAAGAGATACTGGCTCTAGTATATCACATAATGCTTCAACTAAACCTTCAACTCCTAGTTAAATGAAATGGATGTTTTCTCTCTCTTTACACATTAACCCTTTACCAAATAATCCTTAGTTTTAGCAAACTTGAGGAAAGAGGCCATTGATTTGTTTGGGTAATGTAAAGACACTATTTTAACTCTTTATCAGACGACAAAATTTTAGACTGGTCCAAATTGAAAGGATTTGCAGATGATTAAATAAATGTGACTAAAAAATTGAAATTTGTTTTAGGAATGGTAGAAAACATTGTGGGAAAAGGAGAAAATGCTGGTTACCACCATTTTCTCCTTTTCCCACAATGTTTTCAAAAGCCTGCTTCCGCAGGGTCGTTTAAAGTCGGGATTGTGTGGTAAAGAGTTACACAGTATTTCAGATATACTGTAACAACAAGTGCTCCTATCTATTCTTTCCTCGAGATTCTTTGCATAATATTCTTCACAAGCTGCTGGCTACTTTCCGTATAACTATCATTGAAACAAATTAAGAGGCCTTTGAAAAAATTGTGGGAAGGGGAAAAAATGATGGTAATTAGTATTTCCTCCTTATTTCACCTTGTTTTTCACCCTTCCAAAATCAAATTCCATTATTTAAACCACACTGAATTTCTTTATTGCAACTGCTTTCAATTTAGAAAAGTCTACTATTTTGTCACATGGTAACGAGGTATTTACTGCCTTTTTTCAGATGACTGAACTCTTAATAAATAACAGAATTTTAGATTTTTCCAAATTGAAAGCATGTGCAGGACGTATGATCAAATGTGGTTTAGATAATTTGTCTTTAACGGAGTAGAAAGCACTGTGGTAAAAGGAAAAAATGCTGGTAACCAGCATTTTCCCCTTTTCCCACAATGTTTTCAAAAGGTATTTTTCTCAGGGTCGTTAAAACTCTTGACTGGACTGTGTGGCATATGGTTAACGGAAGTGTGGAGGTGTCATCTTAGACAGTATTCCTGTATGCCAGATTTCTGAGCTATATTCCTCCATCAGAAAACTGCACAAGGTCACAATGTATAATGCAGTTTCCTAGAACTAGAAAATGTGTAACCTTGACAATAATTCTTGTATTTATCATAACCTGTAGAGCTCTTTTGAAAACATATTAGTGGAAAGGAAAAATGCCCTATCAGCAATTTCTCTTTTGGCATCATTTTCCACGAGCTGTGCTCTAGCAAAAGGGGGTTTAATGCACCCCCTGTGATACATTATACCAAGCAAGATGTCACATATTTATGTATCCATAAAATCCATTTTGACTAACAACCACCTGGACCATTGGGTAGTATGGTCCTTGGACATGCATAAAACTATCAAATGGCAAGGGTTTCTGACCAATGTCAGCCTATGCAGATTGCCAATGCACTTAGAAGCCCCCTTTTCGAGCATGGCTCATATGTATTGAACCTAACATGTTGATTATCAATAAAAGGATGTTGTCTGATTCAAATATGCTTCAGTAGATTATGAGTGCACAGTAGTTCTACATGCTACTCCGACTTATGCATCAGAAATATGGGGCAAGAATTTTCATACATGTGTATATGTACCAGTCTAAAGCAATTTCCACGACCTAGAAAACATGCATGTACAATGACTTACCCAAGATTTCCTCCATTTATTTTTAAGTGCCTTCATAATCCTTTAAATTTATTTTCCGTGCAAATTTTACTTCAAACACAATTTTTTCGTCACAAAATACTTTTTCACCAGTAAATCAAATTTCAAACATGCACAATTTTGGCTTTTTTCTGAATTATAAATGTCCATAAGCCCTACAACTTGGAACAAATTAACATGGTAAAGCATGGGTGAAATGTTTTCCTTATTCCAATACAAGATGTGCTATTATCCACAGAATGTTTACAATTACTCCCCTGGTTATTTACAAAACTGTAAGGTGCCACCACTAATTCTCCTAATCAAAGCCTTTCCTACTGATCAGCAGCCACAACCACTCAGGACAACACAGGTTCTAACAGAGATTTAAAAATAACCAGATCTCGAGGCAAACAGCTGTATCCTAACAGCTTAGAGAAGAGCCAGCCTGGGGGAAAAACTAACAGAACCAAAGAGGCCATTTACCCCATTTTCACACAAGTGTTTTATATTTTTCTGTAAGACAACTTGGGAGAGTGATAACACTGTGGAAAAAGTAGTGATAATGCCAACAAGCATTTTGTTCATTCCTTTTCTTTGCTCAAAACAGGTATTTTCTTATGCCCCAATCATTTTACAATCAACATATTTTTTGCTCTGCCTGAAATTAAACTCTGAGATGATGGGTTAGCCTATTACTGTGTACAAACTTTTCACACTCCTGTTTTAAGATAACTTTTGAAGACATCAAGGGAAAACATAGCAACTGCTTCTTATAAAAAGCAATATATGCTTTTCCCGAAACACTTTTCATTTTATCTACTTCTGCTTCTTCTTCTTCTTCAAATATTTCATATTAAATTTTGTGGACTTTGTAAGTTTTAAACATTTCTATATACAGCCCATACAATAACAATGAGGTAATGGATTAACAGATATTTTTTGGAGGGAGTGGGGGCAAGGCTGGAGAATTCTTTCACCTAGCAACCCATAAACATTTCCTGGTATATCTCTCTATTATATACAACATGAAGTGGATTATCTTGCCCTAACCATTCTTAGCAGGAAGCAATACACAATTCTACTTCCAAAAGTAGTTTAATTTACTATACTTTCTCTGCCTTGCTGATTCTTTTTTGCATCTTTCATCTTTCAACAGACCAATTTTGAAAACATTGTATCAAAAGGTGACCCTGATGCCTGCAAAAATGTTCTTGAAAAACTCTTGAATAATCAACAAGAATTACTGTTCAGTCTAAATGCCTTTAATTTGAACAAGTCTAGAATTTTCCTATCTGGTATGAGTTAAAGCTATTACCATACAAAATGATTTTTTACTCAAACCATTACTAATAATGTGACACAATTGGGAAAGTTTTAATTCTTTACCACACAATCCGATTTTGACCCTGAGGAAGAAGCCTTTTGAAAATATTGTGGGAAAAGGAGAAAATGCTGGTAACCAGCATATTCTCCATTTCCCACAATGTTTTCTACCCTATCAGAGACAGAAATTATTATTTTGGCAACATCTAATTTGTTGTCTGCAAATGCTTTGAATTTGGTCCAGTTCAAAGATTTGTCATTTGGTAAAGAGTTAACGTTCGTCAGAAAGGGAAAAAAAATTCTTTGTTCGCAAAATGAAATACAGCATAGGAAAATGAAGTAATTGCTCAAAGTATAAAACCGCTCCTTCCCAAACATGTTTTCAAAAAGCTGTGGGACGGATATGGGCATAAAAATGTGCATGGTAACCCTTTGACAAATAAACAAGTTTTAACAAGCCTGACAATGAAGTATTTTTTTTGAAAACACTGTGGGAAACAGAGAAAACACTTGTGAGTAGCAATTTTTCCTTTTCAACTGTTTTCTATCCTTTTAAAGACATCTCCTAAAATTTTAGAAACAATTTGTTAACTTCAAAAGCATGCAGCAATGAAGGATCTGGAAAGTTGTTTGGTAAAACAACAAACTTTCTCACAAGTTTAAATGAAAAGTGATAGCATGGATAATTAAGTTTAGCTGAAATGATAGCCCTGAAAAAGAAAGCTTTAAAAAACATTGTGGGAAGCGGAGAAAATGCCGGTAACCAGCATTTTCTCCTTTTCCCACAATGTTTTCTACTAAATAGTATGCAAGTTTCATCAGTTGAGCCAAACTGAAATTGTCTTCTGCAAATGCTTTCAATTTAGACAAGTCTATATTTCCTTTGTGTGGTAAAGGGTCAAAGGATGTAGATGCTATACATTACAAAAAATAAAAAAGAGGCTGAAGGTCGACAGAGACGAGTTAAAAAGTATGTTTCCTTATTTTTAAAACAAAAAGAAAGCCCCAAGCCATATCTGCTGCTCAGCAAGATCTGCAACATTTCACCATCCGGATCCCCCATAAAATCTGACAGTAGATATATATTCGTTCCATTCTGAAATCTTCTGGCTTCTCACGTTCTGAAACATTAATTTCCTGCTGACAACTTTGAAACCATCCTTGTAAAACGGAGATATTCAGCATGAATTATGGTTTGATACATAAATACAGTACATGTAAGCCGCAAGCAGTCTCTCCTTTTGCTTCCATTATTTCAAAGGAAGTCTGGTGCCAGACAAAAATAAATTTGTCTGCAGGATTTAACCCTTTACCAAGTAATTCCATATTTTCACCACCCTAGAAGGATGAGGTCTTTTAAAAAACATTAAGGGAAAAGGAGAAAATGCTGGCAAACCAGCATTTTCTCCTTTTCCCGCCTTGTTTTCTAGCCTTCAAAAAAAACATTTTTTTAATTTTTGAGTCCTTTATCTTTTCGTCTGCAAATGCTTTCAATTTCGACAAGTCAAAAATTTACTTTGTCGTTTGGTAGAGTTGATTGTGTTCAGCAGTCTCTACATTACCCATGAGATACCTACAGTATCTTTGCTTTAACTCTTTACACACAGTCCCAAGTTTTAACAACCCTGAGAAAGAATGCTTTTGAAAACACTGTGGGAAAAGGAGAAAATGCCGGTAACCAGCATTTTCTCTTTAATTCACAATTTTCCTACCATGTCAAAGACAATTTGCATAATCTGAACCACAGTTATTTTGTCTGCAATTGCTTTCAATTTGAACAAACCTGAAATTTTGTTGTTGACTGATCGATTGTATAGTGTTTAATGGCGTTTTCAACATTATTTCAATTATATTGCGGTGGCCAGTACACCTGTCCATGCTTTCTTGGAGTTTCTTTTACAAGTAATCTGCACAATATTCTTTCCCACCGCTTTCCCATATAACCATCGCCAAAAACAATGGTCAGCAGTGAGAGAGGAAAGAATCCTGTTGCAATGACTATAATCAATCCTTGGAAGGAAATTGGCCGAGCCGGGGAAAATTTTGTTGTTTGGTAAAGAATGAAAGAAAAAGGATATTCTTGTTACCTGGTGTATAGTGCTAGACATGCTAGACAGATTCTAACCCAACAGTATCAATTTAATTTGTATTGAATAGAAATGAAATAAAATACATGTAAAGTGAAATTGAAGTCAAATTTCATCATTAATAACAGCTTTCATTGATCCTGAAAGATATAGATAAATCTTCTGATTAATGCTTGGGCTGCTAAAGCAGGGCTAAATACACTTTCACAGCCTGTCTAAAATGTGCAATCTGGTCTTGGATCTTCCCTGTCCAACATGAAGATATTTTTCAAGCAAAAGTCTTTGAAATCAAATTATTTGGACTTTTCCTATTGGCAGTTAAACACAAAAAGTGCAAATTGGCTTTGATAAGGATGAAAACATTGTAGGATAAAGAGAAAATGCTGGTAACCAGCTGTTTTATCCTTTTCCCACAATTTTTTCCAAAAGCATAATTGCTAAAGAAAGGATTGTGTAGAAAAGGGTTAAGGGCTTGAACATGCCACTCTGGCAGATCTTCACAAATGATGGAGGAATCAAAAGAAACACAAAAATGTGTGGCTTGACATTTACTGTTTTCTCAATGTGATTGCATCAATAGATTCCTGGAAGGTTTTCAATGTCTGGGAAGTACAATGATCACCAAGCAATATTATCTATACATATAGTATGGTCTGAGTTTGGATGACTAGAGCACATTAACTCATGAATAATTCATGATTACAGCTTAGCTAGGGAAAGCATGACAGTACTGCATTGATTTTCCCACCATCTCTGGCAAATCCAGAGTTTCTGACAACACTGCTTCATTGCAAGACGGCACCTAAAGCTAGATTTCAAGTCTACAAAACACTGTAGCAGCTGTTTATGCAATCTGATCTTAAACTGTTTGTTAACTTAAAATGTAATTATTACAAACAAGACTGACAGAAAAATTCAATTATCCATATTGAATCAAGAATTCTTGCACATGACATCTCTCATGTAACAGTAAACCATTGTGGCAAATACAACAGCAAAATGAGCAAAATTTCATAACCAGCAAAATATCTACCTGCCAAATTGTTTTTCATGGGCACATGTATCTGTGCCACTAAGCTTTTACTCATATTTATGTGATAAACCTTCACTGATGTTGACTATCTTAATTAATCTGCAAGACTGTTTTCAAAGTTGAAAATTGCAAATGTGTTTTAGAGAGAAATGAAAAATATACATAATCATACAACCAGTTTACAAACATCTCCAATTTGCTGCATGACTTGCATGTTTATTTGTATGGAGTTCATCTCCATTTTTAACAATGTTTAAACTTAAATCATGGCTGCTGGTGTACTTATCCATGCTTTCCTGAAGTTTCGTTTACCAGTACTTTGCACAATTTTCTTCCCAATCTACTAGCTGCTTTCCCACATAACCATCATCCAGACAATGATCAGTGGTGAAAGAGGAATAAATCCTATCACAATGATTATCATCAATCCTCGGGAAGAAATTGGAAGACTGGGGATTCAAACCAGTGACCCCCTGGTCTTAAGACCTGTAAGCTACTGACTGCCCAACCAGACTCGGCTTGCTACAAGGTAACTTTTTTATAATAAGAATGGGAGGAGACATGATGTCCTTCATAAAAAAAAGTCATGAGCTGCCATGATCTGCCTTCAGCAGGTAATCATTATCCAACATCTGTTACCACACCAGCCATCCAGATGCAGAGGTATAAGACATACAATTACTTATTCCTAAAACATCACCTTTAGTACAAAAACTTAATATTGAGGCTCAGTAGACTTGTCTCATCATGACAGTTCTGATAAGTATCAAAATAGCTCTATAACTGACGACAGAATTTTGGACTCAGCCATAGTATTATGGAATGCATTTGCAGAAAATAAATCAATATTGGCTCATATGATGGGATTTGTCTCTACAATGGCAAAAACATTTCAGGAAAAGAAGAAAATGCTACCAGGTTACAAATATTTTCTTCTTTTCCTGCAATGTTGTCAGAAGCCCTCTTCTTCAAGGTCATTAAAACACCTACAAGCAAATGAGAAAATTCTATTAAGTACCATGTTTTTGTATAGAGTACCAATTTTTACTCTGTTTAGCTAGCTCTATTCCATAAGACTTTTTAAATCTAATCTTCCATGTGAAAACATTTGCAGACAAAAAATCAAAATTGGTCCAAGTGAAAGGATTTTGTCTTTGAAGGGTAGAAAACAATATAGGAAAAGGACAAAATGTGAGTAACCCTCATCTTCTCCTTTCTCAAACTGCTTACTAAACGTTTCATATTGGTAACATTTTTAAATCCAGTTTTAAAATTCATCTGTCTGCCAGGGACAGAAACTTTGACCAACAGTACTTTAACCCTTTACCAAACAATCCCAGTTTTTCTCAAATCTACAGAAGAAGGCTTTTGAAATCATGGCGGGAATAGAAGAAAATGATCGAAACAGCATCTTTTTTCTACACTTTTACAAAAAAAAAAATATCATCTTCACCACACTTAACCCTTAAAGCGCCTTTCACTAATATAGTTGCCTTTGCGGCCAGTATAGATCAAGATCAGGCTGCACAAAACATGCAACCTAATCTTTGATCTACACTGTCGGCTATGTTAAAACACTACAGGCAAAAGGTTGCCATGAATTTGCAATTATATTGGTTTTATTCTAGAATGAAAATGACCACTGGGTTTATGCAGCGCTTTAAGGGTTGTCTTCTGCAAAAGCTCTCAATTTGGACAAGTCTAGCATTTTGAAGTGTGGTAAAGGGTTTGCAAATCACCGCACTTACAGTAATTGCCATACTCTTAACTCTTTACCAAACAAGAAAAATGTAGACGTGTCTAAAATCAAAGTATTTCCAAACAACAGTTTGAATGTGATTCAAGCGAGGGAATTTGTCTTTGCTAGGATCAAAAAGATAGGGGGGAAAAGGATAAAATGCTGGCATTTTCTCCTTTTCCCACAATGTTTTCAAAAGGCTTCTTCCTCTGAGTCGTTAAAAGTCTGGATTGTGTGGTAAAAGGATAAACAGTATGAATGAAAGTTAACTGTGAGGGAAAAACATGGACAAGAAGGTGTGAAAAGCAAATACAGCACATTTCTGTATGTCACATTGCCTTACTGGTAGTTTGATGAAGATATGTCAAGGTGAGACATCTAAAGGTAATAAGAATAACTTATTGAGCATCTCTTAATTCTTTACCAGATGAGAAAAATTTGGACATGTCCAAACTGAAAGCATTTGCAGACGACGAAATAAATGTGACTCAAGAATTGAAATTTGGTTTAGGTAGAGTAGAAAACATTGTGGGAAAAGGAGAAAAGACTGGTTACCATTCTTTTCTCCTTTTCCCAAACATTTTTTCAAAAGATTTCCTTCTCAGTGTTGTTAAAAGTCTGGATTGTGTGTTAATGCTTCACCAAATGAGAAAAATTTACACATGTCCAGATGATTATTAACCTGTGACTCAAACGATATGGTCTTTTGATAGATTAGTGGAAAATACTGTGGGAAAAGAAGAAAATGCTGGCTACCAGCATTTTCTCCTTTTCCCATTATGTTTTTTAAAAATGTTCTACCTAAGGGTCTTCAAAACAACGCATATTTTGATAAAGGTTTCATATAATGCTTATAATTAACTCTTTACCAAACGACAAAATTTTAGACTGGTCCAAATTCAAAGCATTTGCAGACGACAAAATATATGGGACTTAAGAATTGAAATGTGTTATTGTAAGAGTTGAAAACATTGTGGGAAAACGAGAAAAAGCTGGTTACCAGCACTGTCTCCTTTTCCCACAATGTTTTCAAAAGGATTCTTTAACAGGGTTGTTAAAAGTCGGGATTGTGTGGTAAAGGGTTAACCCATTGTGGTACATTTAGAACTTAAAGCCTCTAGAGATGGCAGCTTAAGAAAAAAAATTATGGGAGTGGGATCAATCATTTGTAACAAGTACTTGCTCCTTTCCCCACAATTTTGTGTTACTAATTCAAAAGACACTTTTATTTTTTCCCCAAAGATTTCTATCATCTTAAATAAGCTGAATTTAAGTCTGACGGAAAAAAAGAGCTTTACAGAAATGGGTTAAAGTAAACATTTTTCCAAGGCTTGTTAATCAATGAACATGAATAAATCAGTCATGTTAAGTAGTCATGTCTGACTGCATAAATTATACCACATTATCACAAAACAAACACCTACCCGTCTTGCCATCTTGTCATCCAGCTGATACTGTCACCAACTTTGAGAACTTAATCCACCATGAAAAAAGGCAAGCTATGTCATTAAGGTTCTCTCGTGAAATTCTGGGTATACCTGTACTATCAGAAATGGGCGATCCCCATATAAGGTCACCAACTGTCTTCCACAGTATAATAGACTGAGCTACAGTTGGTTATTGAAGACTGGTTCAGCAGCTATGTTAGGGTGAAAATGATCAATACCGATGCACCAACAAAAATCAATATCTAGTCCAATATGTTACTATGGAAATTCCTGATCCCTCTTTTTATCCATCCTTACGCTTTTACCATTTTCAACTCTTTACCAAACACTGAAATGTTAGACTTGTCCAAATCAAGAGCAATAATTGCAGACAACAAATAAGATATGACTTAACCCTTTCCCAAACAAGCCCTGGTTTTCACATGTCTGCATTACAAGTCTTTTGAAAACACTGTGGGAAAAGGAGAAATTGCTCGTTATGAGCAATTTCTCCTTTTCCCACAGTGTTTTCTACCCTTTTGGAGAACTTTCTATCATTTTCATAAAATTTAGAATTGTCGTCTGCAAACTCTTTCAATTTGGACCAGTCCAAAATTTATCGTTTGGGAAAGGGTTAAATAACAGGGTTGCCTCGCCCTACAGGTCATTAAAACACAGGATTGTCTGGTAAAGAGTTAGACATCACCTCAAACTAAGTTTCTTTTCAGAATTGCAGCAGACAATTAATAGTCACAATTTTGTTAATTTTTATGGTAAAATAAAAACTTTGCTTATGATGAGCATTTCTACTCTTTCCACATTGTCTTTTTATCTCTTTACCACACAACAAAATGTTGGATACATCCAAATTGAAAGCATTTGCAGACAAGTCAAATGAGACTCAAATGATGAAATTTGTCTTTGAAAGGATGGAAAACATTGTAGGAAAAGAAGAAAATGCTAGTTACCAGCATATTCTCCTTTCCCCACAATGTTTCAAAAGCTTTCTTCCTCAAGGTTGTTAAAACTCGGGATTGTATGGTAAAGGGTTAACAAGCCTTCTTCCTCATGATCACATAAAAGCCAGACTGTTTGGTAAAGAATTCAAGTGACCCTCATGTTTAAAAAAGCTTTAGACCAGCTGGAGAGAAAAAAAAAGCGGATCAACTTTTAGAATATGTTGTTGACAGCTTTCCTTAGAAAAAATGTGGACCTCCCATTATTGAATGTATTTGCAGATCTGATGACAAATCAGTTTGTCATTAATAAGATAAAAAAATCCAACATGTGATTACAAATCCAAAGCATTTAACATTGGGCCATACAAGACCCCTGCAGTGTTTATTAAAGATACAATGTCTTTAACATTGTACGTCTATGTTTGTCTTATGTATGTATGTCTAATTATGTCGGTAAATAGCGATACATCGCTAATGTTATTTTGTTAAATACTTTGAAACCGACTTAAAATAAAATTTTGTATCTTGTATCTTGTATCTTGGACTGCAATATTTCTGCTCTCTGATTTAAATCTTGACTGTCTTAGAGAGGATCTTAACCCAAAATCTGTTTGGAAAATTAATCAAACATTTCAAGCAAGGATCAAGACCAAATATTTGTAATTTCAAAACTACTTTGACCACAGAAAACTCACCATGTGGAAAAGTGTGCATGAGTTGATCAATACTGTCCATAAAAATAGTGCTTAGCAGTCTAGGGGTTCAGATTTGTAAGGGGTTAAATTCTGATACAATGACAGCATTGAATGAATCAATAACAGTTAACTTTGCTACCATCAGTAGTTGAGGAGCTGTGACACCAATCTCATGGGAGACAACTATGGAGACATGATACAAAGCTTGTGCAGTTACTTCCCTGGATACAAGACACTTCTGCAATTGATCCAGAACAACAGTAATGCAGTTACTTCTTTGTATACAAAATTTCGAAACTTAGTTTTTTTCCTTAAAAAAAAAAGAATTCAACCAAATGAAATACTTCACAAGGGTAATTCACACAGCCATTTTTCTATGGACTAAAATAAATATTAAAGTCTTTTATCAGTAATCCTGACAAAAGACAATACAATACTTATCTTAACCCTTTAACTCTTTTCCAAATGACACAGTTTTAGACTTTTGGAAAATGAAAACATTGGTAGACGACACAATAAGTGAGACTAAAAAATGGTATTTGTCTTCAGAAGGGTAGAAAACATTATGGGCAAAGGAGAAAATGCTGGTTACCAGCATATTCTCCTTTTTCCACCATGTTTTCAAAAGCTTTCTTTCTCGGGGTCATTAAAAGTCAGTACTGTTTGGTAAAGTGTTAAATACTTTCACATCTATAGTTGACTTTGCAGACGACGTAGATCAAGATCAAGCTGCTTGACTGCAGTTTGCTATTGCATCTACAGTCTGCTGTGTCATGATTTTCTGGCCAAAATACTGAAGTTGCAACAATATTCTGGCTACTTTGTTTTATTGAAGCTTTTAATACTTTTATAATCTGTGATGTGCTAAAATATGTAACTTGTTTGTTTATGGCTCTGTCAATTAACTTTACTATTTGTGTATTAACCCTTTCCCACATGATGCCTCCTTTTAACGACCCTGGGTAAGAAGTCTATTGGTAACCAGCATTTTCTCCTTTCCCATAATCTTTTTTTTCACCCTATCAATGAAAAATTGCACATCTGAGCCACATTGAGATTCTTGTCTGCAGATGCTTTCAAATTGGACAAAGCTAAAATTTTGTCATCTGGTAAAGGGTTAAGTATGGAAGAAGGTAAAACTTTTTGCTTATACACAGGCTTTATTACTCTATAGTATCATAGTTTTTTAAAGACATTTTCCTTATCTCAGATATTCACCAAAACAAAGCTACATACTGTTTTTACAATTTTCCAAGATTTGAAAAATTTTTCTGATGACATGCAAAAAAGTATCCCAGCTAATGTGGAAAATTTCAAAAGAGTCTTGAACTTTACTAGTGCAATGAAGGAAACTGAACATGGATCATAAACAACAGGGTATAAATATTTTTCCTGTAAAAGCAATTAAACAGTGGGAGAGAATATGACAGACATGGTACTTTAGCCTAAATTACAACTTTTGAGCTTCATCCTATCTGACTGAATTCCATAATAGAGCTTAAGGTTACAATATTGACCATTTTTAGTTTGACAATTATAAGGTTTCATACGGTTATGTCCCTTGTACTGATTATAGATCAAGATCAGGCTGCATGTCTGTTCTTTTCTTTGTTACCTGATCAAGAGCTTTTAATCCTTAACCCTTTACCACACAACGAAATTTCAGACTTGTCCAAATTGAAAACATTTGCAGACGACAAAATAAATGTGACTCAAAAACTGAAATTTGTGTTAGAAAGGGTAGAAAACATTGTGGGAAATGGAGAAAATGCTGGTTACCAGCATTTTCTCCTTTTCCCACAATGTTTTCAAAAGGCTTTTTGTTCAGGGTCATTAAAACCCGTGATTGTGTGGTAAAGAGTTAAAGCAGGTTTCACAACTTAACTACCTTTGTGGCCAGGGTATATCAAGATCGGCCTACACAAAATGTGCTGTCTAATTTTGATCTACACAGTCAGGCGTGGTTAAGTTGAGGATTTGTAACCTGGCCCCACATTTATAAAACTTTCTTGAACACAATTTTATGCTCAAAGAGAGGATCATTGCTTAAGTCTGAGTCCGACTCAGAATTTTGTGCTTTTAAAAAATCTCGAGCTTGAGATCGTGCTCAAAAAAGCATGAAACTCTATTTCTCTTGAGTATCGCCTTAACCAGACTCATTGCACTGTGTCTCGTATTCCAAGATAATGGCAGCTGCCACATATGTTCATGTCTTTAGAAGATCGATTCAGTGTGTAAGAAGTGGAAAAACGCTCCATTTCAGAGACCGAAGTAACCCCTTGGAAGATATGGACAAAGGTAAAGAATTTGAGCAATATCAGTTTACAATGGGGTCAGTATAACATTATCAAAGGATGGCTCAACACTGGCCCATCTGTGACACTGGGAAATATACCCCTCTCAACCTGTAATGACCCTTCTGGTTGGATTGAGGAATTAAGCGATCGGTGCAATTCAGATTCTTGAAAGGACAGTACTGTTTGAATATAAACAGAACGAAGGCAGGACAGTGTATCTGTAGAAAAGAGGTGTTGGTTAAATGTCTTGCCAACAGAGTTATCTTTTTCCCCATCAGAATCGAAGCTGGCAGGACAAAACAAGAGTTCTTCCACATAACCCTGGTAATAATTTTAGTTTGGAATTTCCACAACAAAAACTGTAGCCAACTAATGGAGTTCTATTTTTTAACAGAACTTGATTTGTTGTTATGTAAACAATACTTTTTAACTCTTTACCAAATGACAAAATTTTAGACTGGTCCAGATTCAAAGCATTTGCAGACAACAAAATCAATGTGACTCAAAAACTGAAATTTGTTTTGGGAAGGATAGAAAACATTGTGGGAAATGGTTACCAGCATTTTCTCCTTTCCACACAATGTTTTCAAAAGGCTTCTTCCCCAGGGTCGTTAAAAGTCGGGATTGTGTGGTAAAGGGTTAAGGTTTGGGGTTACTTATGTGATCAATGTATTTTATGGTGGGGGGAACCCTAATAATGCAAGGAAATATGACCGAAGCTAGCATATGAGGTGATTTCTATAAATCTATGATAATTTTTCCACCACAGTTACTTTGTTCTTCACTGTTCATTGTTATAATTATACCCCCGCAAACGAAGTTTGTGGGGGGTATACTGGAATCAGCCGGTCGGTCATGCGGTTGGTCGGGCGGTCGGTCTGTCCACAAAATCTTGTCCGGACAACTCCTCCTACAGTTTCAATCCAATTCCCTTGCTATTTGGCAGAAGTGTTCATTAGGAGCTGTCGATGTGCAAGACACACATTTTGTAAAAATTCCATCAAGAATTACTGAGTTATTGCTCCTGATCTGACTTAAAAATGCTTGTCCAGACAACTCCTCCTACAGTTTCTGTCTGATTCACTTTAAACTTGGCATCAGTGTTCATTAGGAGCTGTAGATGTGCAAGACACACATTTTGTAAAAATTCCATCAAGAATTACTGAGTTATTGCCCCTGATTTGACTTAAATATGCTTGTCCGGACAACTCCTCCTACAGTTTCTGTCTGATTCACTTTAAACTCGGCATAAGTGTTCATCAGGAGTTGTAGATGTGCAAGACGCAACTTTCGTGAAAATTCTATGAAGAATTAATGAGTTATTGCCCCTGATTTGACTTAAAAATGCTTGTCCGGACAACTCCTCCTACAATTTCAGTCCGATTCGCTTTATACTTGGCAGAAGTGTCCATTTGGAGTTGTAGATGTGCAAGACGCAAATTTTGTGAAAATTCCATCAAGAATTTCTAAGTTATTGCCCCTGATTTGACTTAAAAATGCTTGTCCGGACAACTCCTCCTACAGTTTCTGTCTGATTCACTTTAAACTTGGCAGAAGTGTTCATTAGGACCTGTAGATGTGCAAGACACACATTTTGTAAAAATTCCATCAAGAATTACTGAGTTATTGCCCCTGATTTGACTTAAAAATGCTTGTCCGGACAACTCCTCCTACAGTTTCTGTCTGATTCACTTTAAACTTGGCATCAGTGTTCATTAGGAGCTGTAGATGTGCAAGACACACATTTTGTAAAAATTCCATCAAGAATTACTGAGTTATTGCCCCTGATTTGACTTAAAAATGCTTGTCCGGACAACTCCTCCAACAGTTTCTGTCTGATTCACTTTAAACTTGGCATAAGTGTTCATTAGGAGTTGTAGATGTGCAAGACGCAACTTTCATGAAAATTCTATGAAGAATTAATAAGTTATTGCCCCTGATTCACATTTAAAATGCTTGTCCGGACAACTCCTCCTACAATTTCAGTCCGATTCGCTTTATACTTGGCAGAAGTGTCCATTTGGAGTTGTAGATGTGCAAGACACACATTTTGTAAAAATTCCATCAAGAATTACTGAGTTATTGCCCCTGATTTGACTTAAAAATGCTTGTCCGGACAACTCCTCCTACAGTTTCTGTCTGATTCACTTTAAGGAGGTCTTTTCTGTCATATGTATAGTTGGCCAACATTATGCGAAAAGGCACCTTTGGACATTTGCAACAAGCGTGGATCCAGACCAGCCGCTGTGTCTCAGACATATTGTCAGATCATGGTCTACACTTTTTCACACTCATTTAGTTTTGTGTCCAATTAAATTGATACTTTGCATAAATATTCACCAGGAGCAGTAGAGGTTCAAGATGCATTTTTCTCAAATGTTTGCCAAATTAATTACCCCTGAATTTACTCAAAACTTCTGGTCCAGAGAACTATTCCTTCAGTTTAAGTCTTATTCACTTGATATTTGTCATGATATTCACCAGGAGCAGTAGATGTGCAAAGCACAAATTTCATGAGTGTTGGCCTAATGATTACAGAGTTATTGCCCCTAAACTGACATTGCAGAGTTATTGCCCCTGTGACATGAAATATAGGGGCGGGGGTATTTATCACCTTTAGTGATAGTTATTCTAGTTCAAATTATTTTGATATTTTGAAGGGTTTGGCAAACTACAATACTACAGAATGGTGTTAATCACACCATTACCTGGCTTTCATCACCAACACGTGTCTCCATGCATCAGAGAAAAACCAAAACAATGACAACCACATCAATGTCAAAACTTCTCGAAAAGTAGGGGGAATAACGTCTTGGAAACATTTAAAAATTGAAATAGTAGAAATAATGACGTAAAGAAATGTATTAAAAGTACATGTATATTTAACTTTTATGGTTATGTAAATGTGTGTTCCATGGAAACCTCCAATTCATTACTATATTGATATTTTACGTCAAACATGCTATTTTCCAAAACTACCAAAAATCTTGAGAAGTTATGCATAATTATATTTGGGCAAAGTAATGATACAAATGAAAAAAAAAAAACAAGAGGGCCTTGATGGCCTGTGTACTGCTCCACTGGCTTTTAACCCTTTACCACACAATCCTGAATTTCAACTACCTTTAGAAAACAAGAGGGCCATGATGGCCCTGGACGCTCACCTGAGTCAATAGGCGAAATTCACTCAACATGCATAATTCAATTTCTGACCAATTGTCAGGTCAATTGAGCTTAAAATGTGGCCTCTAGAGCGTCCACAAGGAATTTCCGTAAGTTGACCTAATGACCTAATTTATCACCCCACGTGACCCAATTTAGAACTCATCAAAAAATTTATCAAGACAAACATTCTGAACAGTTTTCAAGTTAATTGAGAAATAAATGTGGCCTCTAGAGTGCCCACAAAGTGTTTCTTAAATTTGACCCAGTAACCTAGTTTATGACCCCAGCTGACCCAATTTCAAACTCACCCAATAATTCATCAAGACAAACATTCTGACCACCTTTCAAGTCAATTGAGCAAGAAAAGTGACCTCTAGAGTGCCCTAAAGGTATTTCTTTAATTAGACCTAGTGACTTATATTATGAGCCAAGGTGACCCAATTTTAAAGTCATCCTAGATTTCATCAAGACAAACATTTTGACCAATATTCAAATCAATTAAACAATAAATGTGGCCTCTAGAGTGCACACAAGGTATTACTTTAATTTGACCTAGTGACCTAATTTAAGACCCCACATGACCCAAATTCAGACTCATGTGAGATTTTATCAAGACAAACATTCTGACCAATTTTCAAGTCAATTGAGCCAAAAATGTAGCCTCTAGAGTGCCCACAAGGTATTACTTTAATTTGAATTAGTGACCTAGTTTATGATCCCAGGTGACCCAAATCCAAACTCATCTAAGATTTTATCAAGACAAACATTCTGACCAAATTTCAGGTCATTTAAGCAATGAATGTGGCCTCTAGAGTGCCCACAAGGTATTTATTTAATTTGACTTAGTGACCTAGTTTATGACCCCAGGTGACCCAATTTCAAACTGACTGAACATGTTGTGCTCAGCTGGGCTAACAAACTTAGAACAGGTTCACTACATACCAAATAACAAAGCTCTATGCCTTCAAGGTTTAGAAAAGAAGAATTTTAAAGTTTTCCTTCTTTGTTCCTATGTTAGAACTTGTGACCCCCGGGGCAGGGCCAGTTTTGACCCCAGGGGCATCGTATGAACAAACTTGGTAGAGGTCCACTAGGAGATGCTACATACCAAATATCAAAGCTCCACGCCTTCCATTTTCAGAGAAGAAGAATTTAAAAGTTTTCCTTCTTTGTTCCTATGTTCGAAACTTGTGATCCCCCGGGCGGGGCCAGTTTTCACCCCAGGGCCATCATATGAAAAAAGTAGGTAGAGATCCGCTAGGACATGCTACATACAAAATATCAAAGCTCTACGCCTTCCAGTTTCAGAGAAGAAGAATTTTAAAGTTTTCCTTCTTTGTTCCTATGTTCGACACTTGTGACCCCCGGGGGCAGGGCCAGTTTTGACCCCAGGGGCATTATATGAACAAACTTGGTAGAGGTCCACTAGGAGATGCTAGATGCCAAATACCAAAGCTCCACGCCTACCAGTTTCAGAGAAGAATTTTAAAGTTTTCCTTCTTTGTTCCTATGTTCGAACTTGTGACCCCCTGGGCAGGGCTAGTTTTGACCCCAGGGGCATCATATGAACAAACTTGGTAGAGGTCTACTAGGAGATGCTACATACCAAATATCAAAGCTCTATGCCTGCTAGAATCAGAGAAGAAGATTTTTAAAGTTTTCCTTCTTTGTTCCCATGTTCAAAACTTATGACCCCCGGGTAGGGGCCAGTTTTGACTCCAGGGGCATCATATGAACAAAATTAGTAGAGGTTCACTAGGAGATGCTAGATGCCAAATATCAAAGCTCCATGCCTTCCAGTTTCAGAGAAGAAGAATTTTAAAGTTTTCCTTCTTTGTTCCTATGTTTGAACTTGTGACCCCCATGGCAGGGCCAGTTTTGACCCCAGGGACATCATATGAACAAACTTGGTAGAGGTCCACTAGGAGATGCTACATACCAAATATCAAAGCTCTATGCCTTCTAGAATCAGAGAAGAAGATTTTTAAAGTTTTCCTTCTTTGTTCCTATGTTCAAAATTTGTGACCCCTGGGGCGGGGCCAGTTTTGACCCCAGGGGCATTGTATGAACCAACTTGGTAGAGGTCCACTAGGAGATGCTAGATGCCAAATATCGAAGCTCCACGCCTTCCAGTTTCAGAGAAGAAGAATTTTAAAGTTTTCCTTCTTTGTTCCTATGTTCGAACTTGTGACCCCCTGGGCGGGGCCAGTTTTGACCCCAGTGGCATCATATGAACAAACTTGGTAGAGGTCCACTAGGAGATGCTAGATGCCAAATATCAAAGCTCTATGCCTTCTAGAATCAGAGAAGAAGATTTTCAAAGATTTTCCTATTTTTTGCCTTTCTGTTGCCATGGCAACCACAGTTTTGGGTGGAATTCAATCTCTTGAACAACTCTGGTAGAGCTTCACCCAAGGAACATCCCTGCCAAGTTTCATCAAGATTGGCCCGGAGGTTTAGGAGGAGAAGATGTTTAAAGGAATTGTGGACAGACGGAGAGATGGACGCCGGACAACGACCCATCACAATACCTCACCTTAGCACTTTGTGCTCAGGTGAGCTAAAAAGCTTTTGTAAACATCATGGCAAAAGGAGAAAATGCAAGTAACCAGCATTTTCTAAGTTTCCCACAGTGTTTTCTACTTTTCCCAACACATATCTAAATTTTTAAATCGCATGTATTTTGTTGTCTGTGCAAATGCTTTCCAAATTTTGTTATGTGGTAAAGAGTTAAATCAAGCACTGAAGAAAACAGCCTAGCCCTCCCCCTCCACACACACACATACCAGAACAACAACAACAACAAAAAGGTCTAATTTTTTTCCAAATACAAGATGATGTGAATTAATACAAGCAGGTCTAATCAAGTACAATTCATACCAAATATTAGTGTACTCTAACAAGAAGATTTCCATATCTTAAAAGCAGAAGATAATTTTTCAATAGCATGAATGGTAAAGTTCTGAAACAAAAAACTGAATGATAGGAACCTCAGAACCTTACTTTTTCCAAATATTAGACTCATCTGCACATAAATATAAACATCAAATAAATCACTCTCACTGAAAGGTGAAAACTGAACTTTTTTCAGTGAAAAACTTGCATACCCAACACCAATCATGTACTAGTGCAGAGGTGATGATCAAGGGAGGTAAAAGGTAACAAACTATATATGTTATAACAGGAGTTATTTCCCTTGTTCAGTACACAAACGTTCAAAATAGTGACTTCATAACTTTCAAAGTTTTCACTATTCAAGCCCTAGTAAAATGTGTTACCCACAGAGTTATTATACTTTTAACAGTCTTGCTACAGGTCCACTAGATCTACATGCAAAATTTTGGGAGCTTAGACCTTACAGTTAGGCAACAGACAATTCTTTCAGTTTGTAAGCCCATATAAAACTTGTGATCCCCAGGGTAGGGCCACTTTTGACCCCAGGGCTACAAATGGGACACTGTGGTAGAGGTTTACTTTATGATGCAGTATGCCAAACTTGGTAACCAAAAGCCTTACAGTTGGGATTAAAAGATTTTTGGAAGTTTTAACTATATAGACCCACATAAAACTTGTAACCTTTGGAGTAGGGCCAATTTTGACCCCAGGGCTATAATTTGAATAACATTAGTAGGGGTCCACTACATGGCGCTACATGAAAAATTTGGTAGCCCTATGCTATATAGTTTAGAAATATAAAGATTTTTAAATGCTCACTATATAAGCCCATGTAAAACTTTTGAGCCCTGGGGTGGGGCCAATTTTGACAAATTTGAGGGCTTTAATTTCAAGAAATTTAGAACAGGTCTATTAAATGAAGCTACATACCAAATTTGGTAGCCCTAGGCCTTATGGTTTCTGACAAGAAGATCTTTCAATATTTTTCAGTTTTGTTGCCAAAGCAACCAGAGTTTTTATTGGAATCAAAATCTTTGAAGGAATTCTGAAGAGTGCCATGGCAGGATCATTTCTACGATGTTTCATCAAAGTTGGATGGGTAGTTTCAGAGATTTTTGGCCAGTGGAGCTAAAAAAGCAAAATATCTAACTAATAATACAAAAACACGGGGTTAAATTATCTCAATCTTGGAGTTGGATCTTCTCCAAAACTGGATAAAACTATAAAACTGTACACCAATGAATAATGCAAACAAGAATGTTCTAATGATAAATACACTTAAAAATCATATAGATCAGAATTACTTTTAAAAATTTGTTCCAATCATCATAATCACCTGCTTATTATTTAAACTTTCTCCATTTTCTCCATTTTAGGACCAAATCTTTTCTAAAAACATTGGTTGGTCTTCTTGGGGACAAATCTTCTGGTGTCTGCTATTTTTAGATGTTGAGTTGCTTAAATTCACGAATATCTTGGTGTGTACTAGTCTGCGCTCAGCTGAGAATGTTCTCAAGCAACATTTATAAGCATTGTCTGAGTAAGAAACTCCCATGAGCAAAATTCAAGCTGTTGAGTGTAGTTTCATGCTGAGCATGAGATTATTCTCAATTTTTTTTTTGGATAAGCATGAGGCTAAGGGTTTAATCCTAACTTGAAGCACTGGGCTTTTTTGGGGGGAGTGTCTTTCTTACACAAGCCACTCCAGAGACCTAGCTTAGTACTTGTGAAACCTGGGATATACTGGTATATAAATAACCGAGCTGTCACCATAACATGAAAGAAATTAAGTTAAAAGGGTGCTAAACACCATGCAATTAACAAAAATGACTCTTAAAGTTTACTATTACATTTTCCTGTTGAAGAACCATACTTATTGTGAACCTTCCATAAATTTATGACCATTTTCCTCTCTTTTCATATGATAAATTTTACACTGACAAAATTTGTAATGAATTAAAAATAACTTTTTTGGTGATTCACAGAGGTCAAAGAAGAAACTGCTTTTCCTTAATGCTTTTCAGTGGTTGATAAAAATCTAACTGTGAATTATATTCTTATAAAATCATTGGTGAATTTCATGACAGAACTACTTCATCCCCATTGCTTAAGCTAAAGTCACATAAAAATCGGCGGTGCCGACATGTTGGCGATTCCCCAATTTTTTTGGCCGATCGGTAGTAAATAGCAACAGACCGACGTCAGTGTTTGTTAGGGGGATCTATTTGTCTAGCGGTCACATAAAAGCGACGCCCCGGCGGAGGTTGTTTCCTGTGATCGGCGATTAGGCAGCACTTGTATGACCGAACAAATGGTGATCAAACGTTGATATGCCGCTGATACGCTGACGTGTTGTTGCCGGTGCCCGGCCGATTGTTGCCGGCACCCGGCCGATGAAAGAAACGTCGCCGTAGCATCAAAGAGTAGTCGGCGATTGTACACCGAGTTACGGCCGGGCTACTGCCGATCAAGCGCTGCTATCAGCATCTGGTCTTGTTGAAGAAGGGTGTACTGTGCCCTCAGGACTGCCAGCCTTCTCTTTCTTCTGTCACGTAATGGCATGATGACTTGAACTTCTACACTAGAATGCAGTCGGATAACTTTTCAGATATTACCATGGCTACCAGTATATATACCACGGAAAACACTGCCAATGTCGGAATTAGTTGCCGGCTACTCAACGATACATCGTGAAGTAATCAGCGAGTAATCTGCGAGAGATCAATTAGTTGTTGGGAACACGCCGATATGCATGCCATCGGCAGGGACCTGGCCAGGCGCCTGCAGTGCATCGAAAGAGGCCCGGCGAGATGTCAACGACAAGTCTCCGATAATTGACGGTGGAGAAAAATTCGGAAAAAAGTCAGAAACATCGGCGATGTGGACGAAGTCGGCCGTAGTCCGTCAGATCGTTGGCAGTGTCCCGGCCGATTAGTCACCGAGGCTTTACCGACTTCTCCAAAACCCAAAAGTTCCACCTATTGATCGGGAGATTTTAACGTGAAGGTAAATTCGGCCGACACCTCGCCAATCACTAAAAAAACGCTGTTTTTGTCGGCCGAGGCACCGATCAATCGAGGACATATCTCCGATTAATCTCCAAAATTATCCCCTATACAACCAAAAACCCATCGGTACCCTATCGCCGGCACATCGGAGCAGTTATGTGACTTTAGCTTTACCTGGCTAACTATTATAGACATACCGGTAATAAACTCCATTTGAAAAAAGATAGATCTGCTTCTCCTAAGCTCTTCCAAAATATTTGATTCTCAGGAGAAAAGCTAATTTTTGAGGAGCTACTCAGTGATGATGATTTTTTTATCTTTCGACAAAATGAATATCCATGCTATGCAATATTTATTTTTCAATATGGCACAGATATTTATGGAGCATGAATGAATTTTCCACCTGTAAATGTCATATTTTATGGAGTAGTCAACATCACTCATGACGTCATTACTAAGGCTAACTCATCTCAGACTAAATTAAATAGATCTATTTGGCTTGAAATTATGCATGTTTTTCACATCTTTTTACACAATGAGTAAAAATAAAATGTTAAAAGATAAATTTAATACCTTTATAGTATGGTTGTATATCAAAAATATCTAACTAGATTGTGAGAATTGATAATTGATGCCAAGGCTCAACAATTATCAATTCTCCCGACCTTGTTCGATATTTTTGGTATACGACAACATCATGTAAGTATTCTCTATTTAGGAATTCACCAGGAATGAAATACATGTACATAGAAGAATATGGTAACTCTTCGGAGAGAACCTGTTTTCATAGTGAAGGGCATAAAAGAAATAGAATAATTGTTTGTTTCAGTGTATGATTGCAATTTCTTTCATCTTGTGAAAAGCAAAGGCTATACTTCCACTTGTGGCTTTGGCACTCGTGAATATATAGCGTTTGCTTTTCACTTGATGAAAGAAATTTTGACCAGACGCAAAAAAAAAATCTCTACATCATGGGCAATAATATATTCATGAATATGCCACAATTTTTTCAAGGGGTCAGTACCAAAGAAAGTCCCCTGCAGCTGGTTAGTTATTTAATCTTTAACCTTACAACAAAATTTAAGAATTGAAGCTGAAAATTGAAATAGAAATTTTAAGAATTTAAGAATTGAATTCCATTCTAATGAAGTGATTTATCTTGGGAAAGATAGAAACATGGTGGGAAAAGGAGGAATGCTGGTTAGCAGCATATTCTCCATTTCTCACAATGTTTTAAAGATTTTTCTTTAAGGGTTGTAAAACCCTTGATTCAGTGGGAAAGCATCCAATCAATAATTGGATATTTCAAGATGGTTACTATCTGCATATTTTGATGCACTGGGATGAAGGATAAGGCTTGGTCTGAAAAATCCTTGGACAGAAATGCTGGAATTGTCATGGGAATTAGAGATTCTGGCATAAATGCCTAAAACCACTTCTGTAGTCAGACCATGCTCCACTGGCAAGGACATTTTTTTTTTTTATTTTTCCCCTGATATTGTTAATTGCTTGTCTCTCTAACATGTTGAGCGATGTATGTCAAACAAGATTTTGTCAATATAACACACACAGGCTAAGAATTATTTTGATAATATGAAGAAATTCAGAGTAAAATTATCTGTACATAAAGGGCCCTGTAGCAGCCAAAAGTAAAGTGGGTTGCAAAAAAGCATTTCAATTTAATGCCTTAACTCTACCACACAAACCCGAGTTTTAACAACCCTGAGATACAGACCATTTGAAAACATTGTGAGAAAAGGAGAAAATGCTGGTAACCAGCATTTTCTCTTTTTCCCACAATGTTTTCTACCCTATCACAAACAAATTCCATCATTTATGTCACATTTTATTTGTTGTCTGCAAATGCTTTCAAATTGGACAAGTCTGAAATTTTGTAGTGTGGTAAAGAGTTAAAGTATGGAAATTATTGTAAAGATGACAAACTGTCGTAGTACAATCAGTCCAAGTGTCAGTCGCTGGCAAAAAAACACAATTTTTTCTACCAACTACAAGACAGTTACAATGGTTTGAGCTTGACTGAATCTATTGTTTGTAAAAGCTTTCAGTTTGATCAAGTCTAGAATTTTGCCATTTAGTAAATGGTTCAGCAGTATTAGAAAAAACAAGAGGGCCATGATGGCCCTGTATCGCTCCACTGGCTTATAAATATAAACCATAAATAATAAACATTTCAATGCTGAGCCAAATGGTTTTAAAATGAAGACTTACAAAGTTTTCTCTGTAAAAGCCCATATGAAAGTTGAAACCCGCAGGGCAAAGCCATTTTTGATCCCAGAGCTATAATTACTTGAACCCTGGTAGAGGTCCACAAGATAAAGCCATAAAAATAAGGTGATTTTCAAGTTTTGTCCATATGAAGCCTCTGTAAAACATAAGACCCCTGATGCAAGGCTAATTTAAAAAAAAAATCAAAACAGGAAGATTTCTTAAGTTGTCACTATGTAAGCCCATGTAAACCTTGTGACCCCTGCGGAATGGCCAATTTTGACCCCAGGGCTGAAATTTTGGCCCACTTGGTAGAGGCCCACTAGATATAGCTACATGCAAAATTTGGTAGCTCTAGGCCTTATGGCTAGGTAGAGGAAGATTTTTAAAGTTTTCTCTATATAAGCCTATGTAAAACTTGTGACCCCTGGCGCAGAGCCAATTTTGACCCCAGAGCTAAAATTTTGGCCCACTTGGTAGAGGCCCACTAGATATAGCTACATGCAAAATTTGGTAGCTCTAGGCCTTATGGCTAGGTACAGGAAGATTTTTAAAGTTTTCTCTATATAAGCCCATGTAAAACTTGTGACCCCTGGGGCAGAGCCAATTTTGACCCCAGGGCTATAATTTGAAGAAACTTGATAGAGGTCTACTACATAAAGCTACATGCCAAATTTGGTAGCCCTATGCCTTATGGTTTTAGACAAGAAGATTTTTAAAGATTTCCAATATTTTTCAGTTTTGTTGCCATGGCAACCAGAGTTTTTGAAGGAATCAAATTCTTTCAAGAAATTCTGAAGAGGACCATGGCAGGATCATTTTAGTGAAGTTTCATGAAAATTGGATGGGTAGTTTCAGAGAAGAAGATGTTTGAAATAAAAGTTAACGAACGGACGGACGCACGCACGCACGACGGACACCGGGCCATGACATTAGCCCGCTGGCCTTCGGCCAGTGGAGCTAAAAATGATAAAAATCAGACGTCATTGGGCAATCAGAATCCTATCTCTTACAGAAAATTACCGAAAATACTGTCATGCCAATGAATAATTTGTTTTTACATCCATACTCAGACTGGGTCCAGGCAATATTAATTTGTTTTTTCCACCAAATCGGACCTTATCACAGCTCATACAGATCTTTGGTAATAGTATGTTAATCTCTCTCATAATTACATGTAATGTTTTTTTTTTTCCAAAATAAAAGTCAGGAAACATAGATGGAAAAAATTATCAGACTGGCACGCAGCTTATTACCATAGCTCACCCTCTGAATAAATGTGTAGGTAATAACTATGAAATTGCAAATGCTATGCCCTAACAGGTAAGAATAAATTTTCAAATATGCCTTAACCCTTTACCGCACAATGCTGCCTTTAAACAACCCTGGGAAAGAAGCCTTTTGAAAACAGCATTTTCTCCTTTTCACACAATGTTTTCTACCCTATCATAGAAAAATTGCACCATTTGAGACACATCTAAATTGTTGTCTGCAAATGCTTTCATTTTGGACAAGGCTAAAATTTTGTGGTCTGGTAAAAAAAAAAACTCTTTACAAAACTACAAAGTTTAGACTGGTCCAAATTGAAAGCATCTGCAGATGACAAATCAAATTTGGCACACAACTTTATTTCCTTTATGTGAAGGGTAGAAAATATTGTGGGAAAAGGAAAAATGCTGGTTACCAGTATTTTCTCATTTTCCCACAATGTTTTCAAAAGAGCTTTTCTTCAGGGTCATTAAAAGTTGGGATTGTGCGGTAAAGGGTTAAGATCACATTGCACAAAAGCATAAGTCTGATCTTGGATCTACATTGTTTAGTGCAGATTTGATTTTACAGTGTCTGTTGTGGTTTTACTCCTCGCAAAAAATTATTTTATTTTATAGTTTCATTTACCTTATACATTATATGCTGCAGATGACTTAACCCTTAACCGAACGACAAAATCTTGGACTTGACCAAACTGAAAGCATTTGCAGACGACAAATCAAATGTTGCTAAAACGGTGATTTCTGTCTTTGATTGGGTAGAAAACATTGCAGGACAAGGAGAAAATGTTGCTCTTTCAGGGTCGTTAAAAGTCGGGATTGTGTGGTAAAGGGTTAACTCTTTACCCACACAGTCCCGAGTTTTAATGACAGTAACAGAGAAGGCTTTGGAAAACATAGTGAGAAAAGCAGAAAATGCTGGTAACCAGCATTTTCTCCTTTTCCCACTATGTCTTCTGCCCCATCAAGGACAAATTCAATCATCTGAGCCACATTTAAATTGTTATCTGCAAGTGCCTTGAATTTGGAATAGTCCAATTTTGTTGTTTGGTAAAGAGTTAAGTTTGGTCTAGACCAGTTTTGAAAAGGATTTACTTAGAAAGACAGGGTCTGATCTAGAGCGTGTGATTGCTGGAATCGCCGTTACTTTTTGTGAATCACACATATTTTCAAACCAACTGCGGAATAATCCCGCATTCAAATTTTGGAGAGAATAGTCAAATTTCTGACCTATTTTTCACAGACTTATGTGTTTATGAAGAAAGATAGACAGATCGAGTACATCACTGTTGCAGAGAGTAACTTCCCTTTTTGTTTACGGTAGAGTTACCAATTCAACTTAATGGATTGTTTTTTTAAATGAAAAATTAAACCACATTTTTATCTAATAAGCCTGGTAAAAAATAATTTCGTCATATTTATTGAAATGTTAGTATTTTTGATGTTTTTTTCTGAAAATGAATTTATTTTATCGACAATAATATAAAAGGAGGGAGGAAAAAAGTAAATTATTTTTTTCGTCAATATTTTCCAAAGCCGATTCTATAAGTCGGGTTATTTTCCTATCTACTTTTTTCCTATCCCCCATACTTTTGAGAAATCCCCCATCTTTTTCAAAGTAATGGGGGATTTTCCCCCTCATTTTTCAAATCCTGGATCAGACACTGGAAATATATATTTCTCCTACTGCCATAATGTTATACATTTAACATGAATTCAAGTATAATTGTTAAGTCATAGTAATAATCTCTAACTTAAAAAGACTGTTTTAACAGTTTCCATAACTAATTTATTTCAGCAAGTATTATAAATTAATTACTACCAATGGCTTAAATCTGTACTAGACAACAAAACATCATTCTTTACTGTTACCCACTCGCACATAATCAACTGTAGAATAACTCAAACAGATAGGATTTGTATACAAATGGGGAGAAAACATAGCAGGACTGGCAAAAAATGCTGGATACCAGCATTTCCTCATTTTTCCAGCGTATTTTTACATCCTTCTAGCCCACAGTCATTAAAACACAGGAATTTCTGGGCTAAAGGGTAAAGTAGCAGCTAACCTGAACTCAGAAGACATAAAACTCACATAGCCTTATCGTTAATTGGTCTCCTCCACAACTGGCGCTGACCATTGAGACTTATAAATCGTGGAAATATTTCTAAGGCCAATTCCTCACTTAAGATAAATGACAGAAAAAAATCGATGGCAAATGTCATACAAAACTGATAATGCTCTGTTTTTTCGTCCCACAACCCACTTAGGCAATTCTCAAGAAAAAATTCTTATCTTATTACCCCCTAGAAGTACTGTAGTTAACAACCTTGAAAGCTGCTGAAGATCCTTATAAAACAGGGTTATCAAGAGAGTTGACCCTTTACCAGAGAACAAAATTTTAGACTTTTCCAAATTGAAAGCCTTCGCAGACGATTACATAAATGTGATTGAAAAATTGAAATTTGTTTTGGGACGGGTAGGAAACATTGTGGGAAAAGGAAAAAATGCTGGTTACCAGCATTTCCTCATTTTCCCACAAAGTTTTCAAAAGCTTTCTTTCACTGGGTCGTTAAAAGTCGAGACTGTGTGGTAAAGAGTTCACCCTTTACCAGACAACAAATTTTAGACTATTCCAAATTGAAAGCATCTGCAGACGACAAATCTGAAAGTGGAAACATATGAAATGAAGTTTAACTCTTACCAGACAATCCCAAGTTTCAATGGCCCTGAGGCAAAACACTTTTGAAAACATCGTGGGAAAAGGAGAAAATGCTGTTTCCCACACTGATTTCCACCCTATCCCAGAACTTTATCTCATCTGTAACATTTTCGAATTTGTCATCTGCAGATGCTTTGAATTTTGACCACTCCAGACTTTGTGCTTTGGTAAAGGTTTAATAAAAGGAATATCTTTTTGGAAACCATCTAAAGTAACAATAGCCTGCAAGAGTTAAAACAAAGGGGGTCTTAAAATGCATTTAAATTTGAATCATACCATTTAAAAGTATGGAAACATTGTGAAGAAGGTCATTCTATCTTTTGCTCACTTTTTGCTCCTGATTTCCTGCTAGTGACTGTTACTTGGGTTGACCACACAATAAGAGATTGTCATCTTCACAATATTTTCCATACTTGTAAATGGCATAATTTAAATTTAAATGCATTTAACACATTCATAGTTTTTTGGTCACTATTGGGTCTTTAAGTCTAAGTCTAAAATTTTATTATGAGGTAATGAGATAAATTGCATCAAGGCTGCCATATCTTATGTTCTACCCGTCATCAACATGCAAGTGTGACTAAGTAATGCACTCCATGGCATCTGAATCATTTTCCAAACAATTCCTGTTTTTACGACCTAGAGGAAAAAATCTTTTTCAACCCTGTGAGACAAGGGGAAAATGCTGATAACCTGCATTCTCTCCTTTTTCCACAACATTTTTTACCCTTCCAAAGACAAATCATTTCATTTGATTAATATTATTCCTTTACCAGACAACAAAGTTTTAGACCTGTCCATATCAAAAGCATTTGCAGACAACAAGGACGATGTGGCTCAAATGATAAAACCTTTCTTTGCAATGGTAGAAAACATTGAGGGAAAAGGAGGATATGCTGGATTCCAGCATTTTCTTCTTTTTCCACAATGTTTTCAAAAGCCTTCTCCCTGAGGGGTGTTAAAAACCAGGTATTGTTTGGTAAAGGGTTTGATCTGTCATCTACAAAATGCTTTCTGTAATTATAGACAAGTCTACAACCTTTGTTGTTTAGAAAAGTTGAAGGAATTATAAGGTTTATGAGAAATGGTATGCATGTTTTTATGTTCAGTTCAAATTTTTCAAACAAGTGAAGTCAATATTCATCACTATATTTTTGTTTGTTCTAGGATAATGACAATAGTCTAGCTAACAAGAGGACTGGGTGGGCTTGTAATGGCTCACCTGACATTTCAGCATCTGACATTCCACATTAACTCTTTACCAAACAACAAAATTTTAGACCACTCCAAATTGAAAGCTTTTGTAGACTACAAAATAAATGTGACTCAAACTTTGAAGTTTGTTATGGGAAGAGTAGAAAACATTGTGGGAAAAGGAGAAAATGCTGGTTACTAGCATTTTCTCCTTTTCCCAAAATGTTTTAAAAAGGCTTCTTCCTCAGGGTCGTTAGAAGTCGGGATAGTGTGGTAAAGGGTTAATACAACTGTGTAAAATATCAGATTCCTGGTGACATCATTTCTGATCCAAGGGCTTTCTATTTCAATAATTTTGATAGAGGCCATGTTGAGCTCAGGTGAGCAACAAAGTGTTTCTGCTACACAAACTATCCAAGAAGATATATTGTTTGTTATCCTTTTACCATAGAATCCAAGTTTAAACAACCCTAAAAAAAGGGGGTTTTGAAAACGTTTTGGGAAAAGGAGAAAATGCTGGTTAACAACAGCATGATCTCCTTTTCCCAAAATTCTTTGTATCCTTCAAAGGACAATTTTTAATTTGAGTCCCATTTACTTTGTCCTCTGCAAAGCCTTCAATTGGGGTAAGCCTAACTTTTGTCACTTGGTAAAGACTTACAACAGATTAGACTTATATCATAGCTAAAAATGTATGCTTACCATCTGAAATATCCTGTCTTTTGCATATCCATGTCTATCTCGGTGATCATAACTATGCTTATCACTATGTTCATGTTCACTGTAATGACTTTTACCATGTTTATCACCATGGTGACCATGCTTGTTACCATGACTACCATTTTTATCCAGGTCAAGATCACTGTGACTACAGTGCTTATGACTCTCCTCAAGATGATGTTCTGATGGCCACCACTGTTGATGCTCCAGCGTAAATTGGGTAGAGGTTGAGGTAATGATTGCTGCCATCTTAGGAGGTAGTAGCAATTACAGATAGTTTCTAACTATTCTTTACAAGTTCTGTGACATCACATAAAGCAATAACCTCTTTTTGCGTTATACATTTACTGTTACTTCCTTTCATATGTTACCCCTAGACAGCAAGATAAGTAAAAAATGTGTTCTTCAACCAGTAGGTTTTTTCAAGGGTTCTTTTGCCAAGGGTACCACATAAAAATTCTGAGAAAATGTTGTAAAACCCAGTGAGAGAAGAAAATCACTGATGCAGACACTTTATAGAGTGCTGACAGGGTAATGCATACAGTAATCTATAAACCTAAAGAATGTACAGGCAACTTAACACTTTACCAACTAATTCCATGTTTTTACAACTCTGAGGGAGAAGGTTTTTCGAAACATTGTGGAAAAGGAGCAAATGCTGGTACCAGCATTTTCTCCAGCTATCTAGGTGTTTTCCAACCTTCCAAAAAACATTGTATCACTGGAGACATATTTAATTTGCCAGCTGCATAATTATGCTTTCTATTTGAACAAGTCTAAAATTTTGTCATGTAATGGGTCAACTCTTTACCAAAAAAACCAAAACTTGGATTCTGCTAAATTGAGAGCATTTGTAAATGACAATTCAACTGTGGCAGGGATTATGAGATTTTTCTTTGATAGGGTAGAAAACATTTTGGGAAAAGTAGAAAATGCTGGTTACCAGCACTTTCTCCTTTTCCCAGAATGTATTCAAAGGGTTTCTTCCACGGGATGGCTAAAACTTAGGACTGTGTGGTAAAGGTAACAAGTAAGAGCTGTCATGTTCAGAAATAGACTGTTACTGTACATTCTGATTTTGGATTGTAAGATTTTAGGATCAGAACATCTCTTACTTGTACCATCTGCATCTTTTTACCAACTGAAAAAGTCCAATTTATTGAATTAGTACTATGGGAGCTAACTCTTTCCTGACCACAAAATTTTAGACCCTTCCATACTGAAAGCATTTACAGGAGAGAGATGTGGTTTAACCCTTTAACAAAATGAAAATTTCAGACTTGTCCAAATTGAAAGCATTTGCAGAAGACAAATTTGACTTAAATAATGGAATAAATAATAATGGAATTTGTCTTTGAAAGGTAAGAAAACAGCAGTTACCTGCATTTTCTTCCTTTCCCTACAATGATTTCAACCGTCTTTTCTCTCAGAGTCTTTAAAACGTGGGATTTTGTGGTAAAGGGTTAAATGATGAAAAATGTCTTAGACAGGGGAGAGAACACTGTGGAAATGAAGCAAAATGCTACTTATCACCATTTTCTGCATTTCCTAAAATGTTTTCAGAAGCTTTCTACCTAAGGCTCCTTAAAACTCAAATATGGTACAGGGTCGATCAAGATTCAGCCCACTTTACTGTTGATTCAGAGTAAAGCGCATGACATACAGATTTAAATTTGGACAGTTGGGATGGAAAAGATTCTAATATCTATCAATGACAAAAAATGAGGATACATCTAATCGAAATCTCAGTATGACGAAACTTCAATATGGAGAAAGAAAATTATTCAGTTGAGATTTTCTCCCTCAAGTAGTTCATGACAAACTTGGGCTCAGCGGAATTTGTAACATTTGATCTTTTGATTTTATTTTGTTTCTATCATAGCCAACTTCAAGCTGGACCTACTGCAAGCATTAAATAAAAAGTCTATAATTGCAAAATATTGTCGATGAAAAGTTGTAGGTATATAATTAAAGGAAAAATTATGTTGTAGTAACTTTCCTGGTGCATGTATTTGCTTCTTGCTGCTTGAGGACATCTTAACATCTTGCTCCATGGGGCTTCTGTCTCGCACAATACCAAATTCTGTCATGCTGCTCCAGTCAAATACAAGCACCATGAAAGTTACCATAACATAATATTGTGTTTTCGTTTAATGGGCTTATAGGTGAAGGGTTCATGTACCTCTTTGCCACAAGACAAAATTTTAGACTGATCCAAACTACAGATGGACAAAATTAATGTGTCTCAAATGAGTGGACTTGCTTTTGTAAATGTAGAAAACATTTTCCAAAAAGGAGAAATGTTGGTTGGTAATATTTTCTCCTTTCTCAAAAATGCTTTTAGATGGCCTCTTTCTCAGGGTCATTAACCAGCACAGTGCCGCCTTTTAACAACCCTGGGAAGGAAGCCTTTTGAAAACATTGTGGAAAAAGGAAAAAATGCTGGTAACCAGCATTTTCTCCTTTTCCCACAATGTTTTCTACTTTATTAAGAAAATTTGCACCATTTTAGCCACATTGAAATTGTCTTCTGCAAATACTTTCAATCTGCACAAGGCAAAAATTTTGTCATCTGGTAAAGGGTTAAATCTCACATTTATGCCCTAAAGAGTTGTGGAAACATCTCTCTCTAATAACTCTACAAACAATATTACAAGGTGACTCAGGGAATATATTATAATAGGCAGATGTTTTCCTGATAATACTGATAGCCAATTTTCTAGTATGACACATTGCAATTAACCCATTTCATTGTAAATACAACTTTTTACACACTCCGTATGATTGCTTTGGAAAACAATGTGGGAAATGGAGCAACTGCCCATGACAATTGAGCACATACTCCCTTTCCCACAGGCTTTTCAATTTTGTCCAAGAATGAAATACCCATATCCTTTTCTTTTAAAGATTTGTTTTTTGTGTAAATTGAAAATAAGTTTTCAACAGGTGTGAAAGTAATCTTTCAGGTGCTAAATCAATGCAATGGACATTTTGTGGCCTGCAGAAATTGGCCAATTATTGCAAATTTCTAGATGATCTTCACCAAAACATCTATAATGTCAGATAATGTAGGACTACTATCAGATGACTCATTCTACACAATCTGATCTTCACCTACATTTTCGTCCAAATTACTTCTATCTAACATTGCACTTAGCATTTTAAATACCCCTTCTTCACTCTTTTCTAATTTGTTCACTTCATGACCAATAACTGACACATGTGGCAGTCAATTAGAGTTGTGAAAAGCACTTTGTGATCTGCTTCCAAAGCTGTTGTGGATGATGTAGATTTAAAATCTTGCAGAGAATTTGAAGAATCCAAGAATTGTACATCTGGTCCATATTCACCAACCATGCTTAAAATCGTTCTTTGTCTTGTTCTCAAAAATTTTCCACATTTGAAAGAAACACAACTCCTGATTGGCCAGACCATTTGGTTTTAGCCAATCCGGAGTTGTGTTACTATCAAATGTTGAAAATCTTGGAGAATAAGACTAAGAATATTCTTAAGAACAGTTGATGAATACGGACCTGGTCACAAAGTATTGTCAGAAAAATTTTAAGGAAAATCAGAGAATATAAAAATTTTGATCAACTTTCTTTCTTTTCATTATCTATATAATAGAGCCATCCTCACTAAATTTCATTCACGTAAGTGGGAGGCACAACCCCAGTGATGCATGTTGGACCAATGAAACCTGGTAAAACCAGCAGTTTCTTCATTTCTCAGGATGTTTACAAAAGCTTCTTATCTCAGGGTAAACAAAAACTTGGGAATATTTAAGGTAGAGTCATTTAGCATTTCAGATTAAATATCTGCACAGACATTATGATGTTTTGACAACATTTATAAAATTAATGAAATATTGAGGTAAAATAGAAATCTATCGCTACAAATGCACATTAACTAACTTTCTGTAACTTTCTTTTTTAAATACTGTAAAAGTAAATCCGACAAATAAAAACACTGCCTGAAAAATGTTCAACTTCACTGCCCTTTCCGAGAAAACCAATATTTGTTAAAAGCAATGAAAAACACCAGATATTCAAATAAACCAATGAAAATTTTCACTGAATCTATCTAATGTCCATCTAAACTATTACAAAAATTCTGTACATCACCATCAGAATGCTCAGTAAAACTGACGGCATGTATGACAGTCTGGAAGCATGGTTGTGTCCCAGAGTGTTTAACAAGGTCACTTCAGACAATTAACTGTCACTAAAACACTGAAAACTTGTCTAGTTGTAGAGACTTTCATTGAAGAAATTACAAACTATTGATGAAAATGAATGCTGAAAGTTCCTGGGCATGGCTCAAACATCCTTGGCTTTATTGGCAATTTCCAAACACTTCATAGTTCAAAGTAAATAATAGGGGAAAAACCATCTCTGCCAATACAATACAAAATGTATTAAGGCAGAACATTAATTTTAACAAACAAAACTTTTTCTTGTAATATTTTCAACATTTAACATGTTATTTTCATTATACAGTGCTCTATGGTATTTCAAGATCAGTCATGCACTCCTATCATGTAATGGATCACAATGCTACCAATTTATACTAGGGCATTAAAGCCTGATGAATCTAGAAATCAAAACATTTAAATCTGTTTTTTTTTTAATAGACAAGTTCATTCTATCTACATTAACAGACTGCAATTACCTTTAAAGATATTTTTAGTCACACATTTACTGAACCAGTTGGAGAGAAACATTTGAAGGACATAAGATTCACTTTTCATAAATGATATAGAGAACACTGTGAGAGAAGAAGCATTTCATTATGACAAGCTAATTTCGCTGCGGCTGTACTCGCAATCTTTTCAAAGAATATAAATTTGTTAAGCCAAAGGTGTCAGCCTATATTTATGATTAAAGATGAGTCATTCATCTTTATCATGCATTATACAAGCAACATAGATCCATTTTACCTAACAACCGGCTGAACCACAAGGTTACAATGAGGTAAAATGGTCCTTAAATCGCAGAAAATTTAGCAGGAGCAATTAATTTTCCATCCAGGTCAGCCTCTGCTGACTTGGCAGGCTGACCTGACTCGATACTTCTTGCAGATGCATTAAAACCCTTTTCACAGAGCATGACTCAACCATGTTTTTACCACTTCATAATGAAAGGGACTTGAATATAAAATGGTGCCCTGAAATCCAATATTGAAAACTATAGTATGTCCTGGTGCAAATCTAGGAGTATTCCATTAACCCTTTACCACACAATCATGTAAGAAAAAGGCTTTTGAAAACATTGTGGGAAAAGAGGAAAATGCTGGTAAGCAGCATTTTTTCCTTTTCCTATGTTTCTCCTCATTCACAGACAACTCCCACTCTCAGAGCCAAAGTCAGTTTGTTGTTTGCAAATGTTTTGAATATGGACAAGTCCAAAATTTTATGGTCTGGTAATGAGTAACCCTTTACCACACAATCCAGAATTTTAACGATCTTGAAGTAGACAGTTTAAAAACATGGTGGGAAAAGGAGAAAATGCTGGTAACCAGCATTTTGTCCTTGTCCCACAATGTTGTCTATCATATCAAACAAAGCCACATTTAAATTGGTGTCTGCAAGAGCTTTCAATTTGGCCAAGTCTACATTTTTGTCTTGTGGTAAATAGTTAACACTTAACCTTCTGACTCAAATTTGCAGCAGACACCTTTGAAATATTCTTATAAAACATAGTATGACACATATGTGCCATGCTCTGACAAAAGCAGGTTTAATGCATCTCCGTAATGCATGGTACAAAGCATGACATCACATATCAAAGATACAAAAATTCTACTTTGTCTAACCCACTGAATCCCGAGGTAGAATGGTCTTTGGACATGCAGAAAATTTACTGAAAGCAAAGAGTTTCAATTAAGGTTGAATGCAGACTGCCCATGCTGACCTTGGATGATACTTTTTGAAGATGCATTAAATCTCCTTTTCTCTGAGAATGGATCATATATGGCGTGCAACACACGAAAAGGGGCCTTCGGACATATGCGTAAAAGTGTGTCGTCCCAGATCAGCCTGTGCAGTCTGTGACTAATCCAAGACGACACTTCCCGTTTTTGTGCGATTTTCTGTTCCACGAAAGTCTTCTGTATGAAAAAATCTCATGTAGTCGTAAAGTGCCGTCTCGGATTAGCCTGCACGGACTGCGCAGGCTAATCCAGGACGACACACTTTACGCAAATGTCTGAAGGTCTCATTTTGCATGTTGCGGGTGATATAATATATATCAACATGAACAAAAGTAAACACATGAATGCAATTGAACACAATGTGGTGAAAGGAGAAATCATTTGCAACAAGCTTTTGCCTGAATGTTTTAATACAGCCAGTTTTATTGCAAGAAACAAAGTCAGGTACTGCTAGGGCTTATCAAGTTCTCTCATTACAATTATTGACTTATTTTAACAGGACAATGATAAATGGGATCTAAAGGCTGGATACATTCTTTCCAGGTTAGTTCTCTCATGCTTGTACCCTTCACTAAGCATCTACATGAGCAGTACTCTGGGAAAAGAAGGTTTAATACATCTTGCATCCATCATATTGTAGCACTTAAATGTGGATCCATTTCATCTAAAAACCAGCAGTGTCATGAGGGGAAGGGTCCTATGACATGCAAAAATTTTACCTCTAGCAAAATGTTTCAACCCAGATAAGCCTACCCTGCCTGCAATGACTGTCGATGGTCAATACTTTTTGGATGGATGCATTATTAACCACTTCTTCACAGAGCATAACTCAATTATATACCAACAGCGACAATCTACGACACCAGATTTTTATACCATTTATTTTTTGCTTGTAGGAAAAATCTGCTGACTAACAATTTGTTCTTAGGTCCCCCCCCCCCCCCCCCCATCCATGATCTTCTTTGCTGCCTTCAACATTATTTCGTAATGTCTGGCCCCCCAGGTGCTTAAAGATACTCAGGGCTATGAAGACTGTGTGCCTTGCCCAAAGATACTTGTAGGAAAAATCCAAGTGCCTCAAGTAAAGATCAACCCAGGATACCAGGACACAAGTCCTACATCTTAACCCTTTACCATACAATCTCAAGTCTTAACGATCTTGAGGAAGAATGCTTATGAAAACATTGAGGGCAATTGAATGGTGTTTTACATCGATTTCAACATTATTTAAGTTATATCACGGCAACAGTTCACATATTCATGTATTTCCTGGGTTTCACCAGTACTAGGCTAGGGCTCTGAAGTGGCTTGCCCAAGGACAAAATCCCACGACAAACCCTGCGGATCAGGTGGCATTGAGGGCAAAAAAGGAAAATCTGTTAATCAGCATTTTCTCCTTTTTCCACAATATTTTCTGCCCTTTCATAGACAAATTCCTTCACTGGAGCAACACTTACCTTGTTGTCTTCATGTGCTTTCAATATGGACAAGTCCGAAATCTTTTGTCATCTGGTAAAGGGCTAACCATACAACCAGGCAGGGCCCCTGCTGGCCAACAAAATGACAAAAAACAACCAAGAGATGGATACAAATTTGGTAAGTGTAACAAGTCACATAGATGTTTTTATATGAACATGGAGAAAACGTGGCAAGGTAGCCACAGCTGCACGGGTAGGAAACTTCTTATTTGGAGCCAATGGCTCTGGTAAGAAAATGTGTTGGTCTTCTGGCTCCGAAAATATCACCTCAAAACAACTAAAGAAAAGATTGTAAGCTTGTCATTCTTTGTACTTGCGTGTTCTTATGTCTTTAAAATTCAAAACAAGGGGGACAAGTTTTGGCCCAAGGGTTGTAATTTGAAGAATCTTAGTAGAGGTCTA
Organism: Tridacna gigas; assembly: GCA_945859785.2. Classification (NCBI taxonomy): domain Eukaryota; kingdom Metazoa; phylum Mollusca; class Bivalvia; order Cardiida; family Cardiidae; genus Tridacna; species Tridacna gigas. The sequence continues at coordinate 30,984,896 of OX244030.2, forward strand.
TCAGATGAAGATATTTGCCAATTTTTGTAGCTCCTAGGCCATATGGTTTAGAACTAGAAGGTTTTTACAGTTTTTTTCTATATAAGCCCATATAAAACTTGTGACTCTCAGGCTCGCTGTCCTTCGGCCAGTGGAGCTAAAAAGGAGAATGTCGTGCAATGCCGCAGTCTTTCAACCTTGAACTTTGGCTGTGCAGAAATTTAAAATGTACAGGAAAATGACATCTGTCTCTCTAAGCCCTTTACCAGGCAATTGTGTGTTTTATGAGTTGCTTGACAGAATGGGCCTTTGATTACGTGGTGAGAAATGTAGAAAATGCTGGTTGTCAGCATTTTCTTCATTTCCCACAATGTTTTCTAATCTTCCAAAGGCAAGCATAATCATTTACAAAGCCAAATATCATTAGTCTTCTGCAAAAGCTTTCAATATGGAAAATGCTAAGTTGTGGTCTGATTTAGAGTTTATACCAAATGTCAAAAAATTAAGACTTTTCCAGATTGAAAGCGTTAGCTGATGACAATCTAAATGTGGCTAAAATGACAAGACTTGCTTTTGATAGGATAGAAAACATTGTGGAAATAGGGAAAAAATGCTGCTTACCAACATTTTCTTCTTTTCCCATAATGTTTTCAAAATCAGTCTATCTCGGTTCTTTAAAACTCAGGATTTTGCAGTAAAGAGTTGAACCAATTACCAACATAAAAATGCAAGAGAATACTGTCAAATACAAAACAGAAATTAGCTGTAGATGACAGGATGATTCTGGATAAATGGGAGCAGCCATTTAACCCCTAACCTTGGGACTCTTCGGAATTATATCTTATCCTGCTAGACAAAACTCAGTTTGTGCTTTTGCAACCAGCGCAGGTGAAGATCAGACTAAAAGAATTTCACAGCTTGATTTACATTCTTTTCCACAGTCATTCAGATATAATGGTGCAGCAAGTGTACCTACCCATGCCCACTGTTGCCTTTGCCGTGGGATTCAGTTTAACTCTTTACCACATTCACAAGTTTTAACAATACTCAGAAAGAAAGCTTTAGAAAACATTGAGGGAAAAGGAGAAACAGCATTTTCTCCTGTTTCCACAATGTTTCTACCCTATCAAAGGCAAATTCCATCCCTTTAGGCACATTTAAATTGTCATCTGCTTTCGATTTGGACAAGTCTACATTTTGCTCATGTGGTAAAGGGATAACTGAAAAGAATGTCTGAATTCCTTCCAAGTCCCTTTGTCTGCATTAATTGTCAGAACCCTAAATGTCTCAAAACTTCGTGAAAGAAAAAGAACTGCTCTTAACAAGGAATTTCTAGGGGCAATCTTCAGCTTCAGTACGGCTAAGCAACAACTGGTTCCTGCGATCATCGCAATGTGAATCACTGTCTTACTCTTTCAGGGAGCCACATGAAATTGCTACATCACTGAGTAGCAGTTACATCATGGTCAACACGCAGGTTGAGGTATATTTATCGACAATTTGGAATTCTGATCCTAAGTTGTACAGTATCAGTTTAAAACTTCATATTTTTCATTCTTTTTCTTACTGATGTAGTTGGACAATTTAATGTTTTGACTCATTTTTGTCTGCGTCCTATCTATGCAATAAGCTTTGGTTCTTTGCGTCCAAGAAGATTTACATGTGTATACAGATACTTTTACGATGTAATCAGAAACCCTACACACTACCTTGGAATTTCTTGGCAAGTACTTGACATCACATTCTATCCAAGCCACTGGCTACTTTCCCACTTCAAAGCAGAGACATTGTTTAGGAACAAACCTACACATAAAAACAAGCTTAACCCTTGACCACACAATCCCGACTTCTAACAACCCTGAAGAAGAAGCTTTTTGAAAAAATTGTGGGGAAAAAGAGAAAATGCTGGTAACCAGCATTTTCCCCTTTTCTCACAAGATTTTCTACCCTATCGAAGAAAAATCATATCATTTCAGCCACACTGAAATTGTCGTCTGCAAATGCTTTCAATTTGAAAGGGTCTAAAATTTTGTGTGGTAAAGGGTTAATCCTTTACCACAAAATCTTCCATTTCAAAAACCCTGAGGAAAGAGACTTTTGAGAACAATGTTGGAAGAGGAGAAAATGTAGTTAACCAGGGGTATCTTCTTTTCACACAATTGTTTCTACTCTCCTCAAAACAAATTTCTACTTTTAAGTCACAATTACAATGTCATCTGCATTTGCACTCAATTTGGACTAGTCTAAAATTTGTTGTTTGGTAACAAGTTAAAAATTGCCTATCCAGCTTAAAAATGAAGGAAACACTACTAAGTCTAACAGTGGGTGACGTGTCATTCAACAATTTGTTTAAAAGCATCAGATTTCAGATCATGGAAGCAGAATAGTTAATTGCACGACAACACACAGAGAGTGGCCTAGAATATGAGATGGCTTCATTCATCTAGTCCTTTTCCTTCTGTTTGATAATTTAAATGGCAGGGTCATTCTGGCAATGGAAGTAATTGCACAAATTTTGTAATTTCTTTATCTGTCATATGTTTTTGTCTCCAAGAGAATTTCTATTTTCTTATATTTTTTTGTCTCTCAGAGAGTTGTTTTCCATGACATTACTTGACCTTCTAATCCCCCACCTCCTCTCCTTAACCCTTTATCACACAATCTGACTTTTAACAACCCTGGGCAAGAAGCCTTTTGAAAACATTGTGGAAAAAGGAGAAATAACCAACATTTTCTCCTTTTCCCATAATGATTTCTACCTTTCCCGAAACAAATTTCAGTTTTTGAGTCACTTATTTTGTCGTCTGCAGATGCTTTCAATTTGGATACATCAAAAATGTTGTTGTTTTGTAAAGAGGTAAACTGCAAATAAAGTGAGTGAATTACATCAGCACATATTTCCAGCATATGAATGTGGAAAGATCTTTTCAAAAATAAGGATGATCAATATGAGTTAGGTTTCAAGCACTGGAAAAAGCAGAAATTGTTTTTTGTGAGCAATAATTATTTCTCCCCGGGTCAAAATGCTTCCAAAGCAGGGGTGTGGAAATACTATGCCTGACTCGTCCTACTTGGGAAAATTCGACTCCGGACTAGTGACTTTTTTTAATCTAGTTGTCTGCGGACTAGTTAAAAATATTGAGAAAATTTTGAAACAAAGATCTGTTGTATACTTATCCAGTGAAATACAAAATGTTTTCACTCAAAAAATGACATTCTGAATGATAAACAGCAGCTTGAGATGACCCCTGATTTCTGAAAACCCAAAATACACATTTGGTATACCTCTGCATTCACCCCATACAACAAGATCAATATAATATACGGCTGTTATTTGTGCATCAATTTTAATTGCTTTGAAAAATTCTAAACAGCTTCAAGATCATTTTAATACCGATTCAAAGATCTTTAACGACAATGTTGCACACGTGAAAATTTTTAATCTGCTTTTAAACAGCTTCCATGCAAAATGCGCTGTGATTTAGCAATTATCTCCTCTGCCGGAAACTGTCTCCAATCAAAACATTTTTTGATTCAGCGATCAACTGATGCGTAAAATTGGAGAAAATCGGTCAGTTTCTTTTATTAAATCTTCAAAGCAAGCAGAAAGTGAGAAGTCTGAGACTCTAGAACCATTCAGCGGCTCCAAACGTAAATCTAAAACAGACCGTGACAAGAAACATGACCCCCCCCCCCCAAAAAAAAATGTTTTTTTTACAGAGGTGTGGTTGAAAGAATTCCTGTGGTTGAATGTGGACGATTGTAACAATGTTTTTTGTAAGGTTTGTCGAGAGTATCCCCATATTGCTGACACGTCACTTTATGCATGCCATTTAAAATTTTGTTTTGGACAAGTGAACCACACTCGCAGACAAGTAAATTTGTGTAAATTTACTTGACCACGGACAAGTAGCAATTTCTAAGATTTCCACACCCCTGCAAAGGTTGTCTAAAAGAGGCAATGGCTTAACTCTATACCAAATGAAAACTTTTTGGACATGTCCAAATATAAAGTATCTTCAGACAACAAATTGAATATGGCTCAAATGATGGGATCTGTCTTTAAAAGGCTATAAAAAAATGTGGGAATAGGAGAAAATGCTGGTTCCCAGCATTTTCTCCTTTTCCAACAATGTTTTAAAAAAATCCTTTTACCCAGAGATAGTTAAAACTCTGGTTTTATTTGGTAATGGGCTAAATGTATATTTGGACTGGATAGCAATTTAAAGTTTGTACATGCAAAGTTTGTGGTAAGTTGGAGTATGGCAACACTGATCTTGATAGGATTATCTGATTGGTAACTCTAACAAACATAAAATAGTTCGGTTTTTTTTTTTTTTTTTGGGGGGGGGGGGGGGGGTTAATTTTTAGATCAAAATCATTTAAAAGTTTTCATGTATGCATGAGGCTAATTGTAGTAGAAATTAAATACGGCTTGAAACTATGGCCAAGTATGGATTTTAAGCTGCAAACCTTTCTGAACTCTTTTTCTATGTGAGTTTACTGTTGTTAATAAATATCCATAACTTTTAAGTTTTAAAGATACATCCTTACAGCCAGAGAGAAAAAATGTGCTGTTAAAATTTGATAGACTGTAGAATGGTTCAGAACTTAGTCACCTATGTAAACACAAATAAATTACCAATATATATAGATGTATGGTGTAAGGGATAAATACATATATCGGAAATCTTTAATTTAAAATGGAAACATCACAACAGTGATTTCTTTGATGGCCACCAGAAAATGAAATGCACTTTCTATCAGTCGTAATCTATTCAACAATGCAACCATAGGAGGCAACATTTGGCATAAAGATACAAGAATGATTATAGTTTCATAAAATAAAGATGAAATGGGTTAAAAACAGGCTGAAAACGAGTAAAGATGTATCTTTAACTGTGACTGGATGTCCTAATGTACAAGTCAGATGGCTAGTCTTGGAAATAAGATGCATAAGAATTGACTTAAGAATGGTTGATGAATACAAACCCTTGTTGTAAGCCTGGAAAACTTTGTTGGAAATGGAGGGTCCATTACCTTAGAAAAAAATGTCTACTTCACCAATTATCCCTTTACCACACAATCCCGAGTTTTAGCAATCCATAATGAGAAAGAAGCCTTTTGAAAACATTGTGGGAAAAGGAGAAAATGCTGGTAACCAGCATTTTCTTCTTTTCCCACAATGTTTTCAACCCTATTAAAGAGAAATTCCACCAGTTGAGCCATGCTACAAATGCCTTCAATTTGGACAAGTCTACACATTTGTTGTCTGGTGCAGGGTTATACTTTCAAATTTAGCTGTACATTTCAGTATGTGGATACTGTCAGAAGCACTGCTGACACAACTATCTCCAAATCATCCTTTCAAGCCTTTACACGGTGACGAAGTCTTAAAATTATCCAAATTTAAAAAAAATGCTGTCAAAAAATGAGCTGCAGCTCACATGATGACAATTGGTCTTTTAATTGGTAGGTATGCAAGAAAATTACTTGAAAAAGACAATACAAGTTAAATAGATTTTCTCCGTTTCCCACAAATACATGTATTTACAGAAGCTATATTGCATGGTTGTAAAACATAAGATTATTTGTTAAAGAGTTAAACTTTTGATGCAAAAGTTAATTTAGATGCTTTCGTTGATGTAAAATCAAAGGGGAGAGAATGAGCCTTGACATAGCAACAACCAGATGTATTGGGCTTTTGATAAATCTGCTTCAAGATATGAAGGTATATCACAGTGTATGATACTATAACTGTGACTATATAGCTTCAATGCCCAAGAGACTATGCCTGTCATTTCATATTATGGTAATCTGTCTGATGACTGTCAGACAGAACAATTAACTGGTTCCCAACAGGGATTGAACAATTTACCCTAAACAAGAAAACTGACTTGGTAAGCAGTAATTTGACCCAGTAAATGAGCTTTTGACTCAAAGTGACTCAGACTTTTTTACTTGCCCTAAAAGAAGTGACATCAATGTGCCATTATGTTGTGCTACAGGTCACAGCAAGGTCATCAAATTCTTTGTAACTTTTAATTCTACCATTATATTTTGATGAAATATTTAGCATATATCAATGATACTTCCAATATGTTGCCAAATTTTGGTATTAAAATATTTATAAATAGTTGGGATTACGGGGATATGCTTCTGGGGAAAACCTCACAAATGACACTTATGAAAAATTCAGACTATTAATCTCCCAAAAGACTGTTTAACATTTCAAGGTATTGTCTGATAAGAAAGATTCAATATTAATCCTTTAACCCATTGCCACACGACAAAATGTTAGACATGTCCAAAGTGGAAGCATTTGCAGACAACAATTTCAGTGTAGCTCAAATGATGTAAGTTTTCTTTCATAGGGTAGAAAACATTGTGGGAAAAGGAGTAAATGCTGGTTACCAGCATTTTCTCCTTTACCCACAATGTTTTCAAAAGGCTTCTTCCTCAGGGTCGTTAAAAGTCGGCATTGTGTAGTAAAGGGTTAACTCTTTACTGGACGACAAAATTTTAGCCTTGTCCAAATTTAAAGCATTTACAGACGACAATTTCAATGTGGCTCAAATAGTGCAAATTTTCTTTGATAGGGTAGAAAACATTGTGGGAAAAGGAGAAAATGCTGGTCACCAGCATTTTCTCCTTTTCCCATCATGTTTTCAAAAGGCCTCTTTCTCAGGGTCTTTAAAAGGCGCAATTGTGCGGTAAAGGATAAACAAATAATCCTATCTTTAAGACCCTGAAAAAAAAAAAGCCTTGGAAAGCATCATGGAAATAACTACAAAATGCTAAGTAAGGAACATTTTCTCATTTTCCCACCATGTTTTAAAACACAAATTACTTCTTTGAGCCACAATAAGTTATTGCGTTGAACGCTTCAAATTTTGACAAGTCATGCGGTAAAGAGTTAAGATTGTAACATTTGATACCACTCGTCACAACTCGGCCAATTCCGTACCTACATCTAACCTCGTCTGTATAAAGGAGGCTTCCATTTTGAACTACCAATCACATGATCTTAAACATGGCGGCGCCCCTGTAGATCGCTTAGCAATGACATGAACAACCACAGTGAAGTTATTCACTTCTATCGATCTGTCGATGAAAGCTCCCAACGAAATTGATAAACCATGCTAAAAATTGAATGTACAAACTGTTTGCTGACTGAAATATTCTTAGAAAGATAACGACAGAAAATTTACTCATGTTTTCTTTTTTAAGAGGAGCCTTACAATTTCAATAACGGTAAAGGGGCGTGCTTCCAGAGATGTGCGAAATGTACCATGTAGGTGCATATCAAGCTACGTGATACAGCCGAGGGATTTGATCACCAGATCACCCGAGGTATGCCAAATGATTTGATACTAGTCTCAAAAGACCTTGAGGCCAACTCAAAATAATGGCTGGTTCTCATGTAAAACAATTGCAATATTCCAGTCAAATCTTTTTTTCCCCATTCTAATGCTCCCTGCAATCCAATTTATTTTACAGTGTTGGCAAAGTACCTTGGCCATTGCATGCAAAATTGAGAAATGAAATTCATGATAATGAAAAATTTCTTTAGATCATTTAGAAAAATAAATACATTTTTATGGCTTTCACAAACACTGGGAAGATTTGTACGATTTCCTATTTCCACTCTCTGAGAAAGAAAGCAAATTATGAGGTTTACATTTTCCTTTCAGTAAAACAATTTAAAAGTTGTATGATGAAAAATGAAAATTCAAGCACCTAACCGCAAAATTAACACATTCCTCTTTCAATCATTTATGGTCCAGACGAAGCATAAAGGGAAATTACCCATACAGATACCTTGTTACAGAGCAATTACAGTTATCCATACAGACAAAGATGTCTTATTCTTAACACTTTACCAAACAACAAAAATCAATGTGATTCAAGTTATATAGCAATAATACCTCTTTCCCAAAATATTTCAAATAGCCCTCTTCTCTTTGTCTTCTTAGTAAGAAAGTGGTAGTGTTTGATAAAAGGTGAATCCTTTACCAGACAATCCTGTATTTTGAAGATGTTTGGAAAGAAAGCTTTTGAAAATAGTATACTGATCAAAAGCATCCTTTTCCCATACTCTTTTCTACCCTGTTAAAGACAAATTCCACCATTTGAATCACAGTGTTTCTCATGTCTGCAAATATATTCAACATTAATGGGTTTAACATTTTTTCATCTGGTAAACAGTACAATGACTATGATAATTATTATTGTACTGAACACTCAGAGGGTTAATGTAAGATTGATAACTTTGAAATTCAATTTGTCAGTCTGATGTATTAGGGCCTTTCTGACTAATTCTGAAATGCTTTTGTCATTTTGTGATTTACACCAATTCAGTTGAATGCATGATCAGAAGCTGTTTCATCTACTCTTACAGAAAGTCCAGTCTGATCCCAGGTCTTTATGATGTCTATTTGTTGAATTTATTTCATAAAAGATTCTTGCCAAACAGCTCCTAAATTTGTGTACCAGTAATCAAGTGTTTTTGTTATAGAAAACATCCATTTATTTCAAAACTATACACTTCATCAGAAAGCAAATCTATATCCTGCTTTGCTCAGTGGTTGAGGATTGATTGTATTCGTTGTATTGGAGTTAAATGCCGTTTTAACAGCATAGGTGATATCACAGCCATAAGTGAATCTATGCATGATTGTGTTTCCTGGCTTTCTCACAACAGTAGTGACACAACTTTCTTTTCAAGCAACTACTTTCTCACATGCATCAGAGGTATCTCAGTTGTGGAAAATCACCTGGAAACTAGGTATTGAACCAGCAACCACCAGGTCACGAGTCAGATACACTAACCACTGAGCTACCCTGTTGGGTATACTACTGCTTAAAGGAAACATGAGGAATGCATGTTGTTTTATGGCCTGAGTATAATAATTATGATAGTAAAGTTTTTATTGAAGATAAAACCTTTTGTAGTCAGATCTTGAAAGTAAATAAACTTAACCCTTCTGGGTTCTAAGGGTTGCATTTATGTTCAATGAATTTTATTTCTCAATGATATAAGGTTATGGAGGCGTAAAGTCAGGTGACTGTCTACACCTTGACAGGTGAGGTATGGAGATGCAACCCAGCTACTTTATTCTCCTTGTGAATACTCACTGAACTAAATTTATTGATCAATTTATCTTAGAATACAATCATGTACCCCTAAGTTACAACCAAACTTTTTGAGAAACACAAATCAAAGAAATACAAAAATTTATTTACAAAGTTGGTTCATCCCAGCTAGTATTAATAAAATTCATACATATTACAAATTTGCTAGGTTGCAAATAGCTCACCAGTTCTTGACCCTTGTTCATTAACCATGTTGCTTTTAACAACACTTCAGTCATAATTATTACAGCAACATCACTCTTATTAATCTTTTTTCTCTGATTTTTGTTAGCAAATCTGAGGCTCTGCAGTGCCCTGCCCAAGGATGCTCTCATGAGAAACCAGTGTTGGGTTAGGGCTGAACCCAAAACCTATTCATTGCAAATCTACCTCCTAAACCACTGCCTGCCTGGGTAGGCTCAGTGGTTAGTGTATCTGAATTGTGACCTGATGGTTGCAAGTTTGATACCTGGTTGTGGCAAACTTTCTTTTTGGCTATTTTTTGCTTCTCACTTCTGATGCATGTGAGAAAAGCTGTAAGTGACTTGGAAAGAAAGCCGTGTAAGCACTGGTGTGAGAAAGCCAGGAAACACATGCACAGGTGCACCAGCCACTGTGATATTACTTTAGCTGTTAAAATGGCCTTAAACTCCAATACAAACAAAACAAGCAAATTACTAGAAGTATGCACAATACTCTTTCAAAGCCACTGGCTGCCTTCCGACATAAGGCTAAAACAATTTCAACAGTGAGAGAGAAAATGAACCCTGGTGCAAATTGCCATAATCCATATTACCAAGCTGGGATTCGGACTTCCAGTTTACTGGCCTTGTATGTGACTGAGCTACCAGGCTCACCAAGGATGACAGCACTTAACCCGTAAAGCACTAAATTATACTGAACTGGACCTTTTCATTTAGAAAAAACAGCTGAAATATTGTAATTCCAAGGTTGTCTCCACCATAGTATGTAAGATTGTAACATTACAGACAGTGGAGATCAAGATCAGATTGCACATTCTGTGCATTCTGATCTTGATTTAAACTATCGGCAAAAAGAACTGGAGTTCGTTACAGCGCTTTAAGGGTTAAAACCAAAAATCTTTATATTAGATACATCTGAATAAACATATTTATATAGGCAACACATTTAAAACTTTACCACACGATGTCGACTCTTAACAACCCTCAGAAAGAAGCCTTTTGAAAACATTGTGGGAAAAGTAGAAAATGCTGGTAACCAGCATTTTCTCCTTTTCCTACAATGTTTTCAACTTTTCCAAAAACAAATATTAATTTTTGATTCACATTCATTTTGTTGTCTGCATATGCTTTCGATTTGGACAAGTCCAATATTATGTCATTAGGTAGAGTTAACCAACTATCAAACAGATCTGTTTCTTAATCCTTATTAAAATTAATTTTAAAACTTTGACTGCAACAGGAGCAATACTGCTCATTACAAACAACCGCTCCTTTTCCCATCCTGTTTTCTGTGACCTTGAAAGATATGGTTTCAAGTCATTTTCATTATTTGCTTTCATCTTTACCATCATTTCCTTTCAGCAAATTTTGAACTAGCCTTTTCAGTAGAGATTGATCATCTGGATGGCTGCACCTTTTCAAAACAAGAGGACCATGATGGTCCTATATCGCTCACCTGAGTACCAAGCAGTAAAGGTCTACAATGAAGATAAATACCAAATATCGAAGTGCAAGGCCAAAGCTCTAGGTCTTCTTGGTTTAGACAAGAAGATAATCTTTCTTAACCAAACCCGGTTATATAAATATTTGAGAAGTTTGAATGATATTTGTCAAATAGTTGTTGAAAAATAGGGAGAACAAGAAATTTCTTCAAAGGAAAATAACTTGGTAAAAGTTCAATGAACCATCACCAAAATATAATATGCACATTCTTGCTTGGCACCAAGTCTCTCTAAAGTTTGAATGAAATCTGTCCTGTAGTAGCTCTGACAAGAAAATGCTACAGAAAGACTGATGGATGGATGGCTGGATGGATGGACCGACAAGCTGACTCCTATATACCTCCAGAACAGAGTTTTGAAGGAATAATAACAAAGCCCTTGGCCTGTTGGTGTGTGGCAAAAAGTTGCCTGATTTGAACAAACTTAGTAGAGAATGTTTGCCGATTCAAAACTTTCTATACAAGTTAGTATTATAATGTGGTTAAATACACCAACAACTACAGTGGTTGTCAAGGGACATGTTCATGGGTAATTGCTATTGTAAACACATAAACAATGTATTTACACTTGCAATAGTCTTGCACCAACCTTTCAATGCGTCCAGCTTACAAAAATTTGACCTTCAAGTGTGACATTGACCTTGGCCCTACCTGAACAGATCTTTCAAATGGTACTTCAATTCATGGTGGCGTATATGCCCAAAATCTATCGGGGGGGGGGGGGGGTCATAAACTTATTTATAAATTAAGACAAACACCACAAACTGAAGAACAAAAATTATAATGACTTCTAAGATTTACAAGATAAAATCTGTACTACAGAGTTAAATGAATGAACAAAAATGAACTCAAAATACAATGAACACAATGTTCAAAGATACATCCTAACAGTCAGAGAGAAAAATGCTGTCAAAGCCTTTAACCCTTTACCACATGGTAAAATTTTAGATCTGTCCAAATTGAAAGCATTTGCAGACAACATTTTCATATTGACTCAAGTGACACAATATTTCTTCGATAGGGTAGGAAACTTTGTGGGAAAAAGGAGAAAATGCTGGTTACCAGCATTTTTTCCTTTTCCAACAATGTTTTCAAAAGTTTTCACAGAATGTTTCTCATCATGTGACCTAGCGCATATTGTCAAGGTTCTGCAATTTATAGCTGCATCATGAAAAAAGGGGTCTTCATGTTATATTTCATTTTTCACCAATATCTCTTTGATTACTGGACATATCTCAACAGATTTGGACGAAATTTTCACACATCAAGTGACCTAGCGCATATTGTCAGGGTTTTGGAATTTATTGCTGTGTCATGGAAAAAGGGGACTTCATGTCAAATTTAAACTGTATCCGTCCGTCCTGAATAGATAAAAGGAAAAAATGATCAGGTGGGAACCAAGGCTAGGGGTACGCAAGACAGGACGTTTTATCAGACAGTGTAGATAAAGATCAGACTGCAGTTGGATCATGGATAATATGCCTTATATTCTGCAAGATAGCATTGCCTACAACACAGTCTTGAAATGCATATTACTTGGTCTATCTTTATCTCTTTACCAAACAAAAATTTTAGACTGGTCTATAATTCAAAGCATTTGCAGACAACAAAATAAATTTGTCTCAAAAAATGAACTTAGATTTGAGATGAGTAGAGAACATTGTGGAAAAAGTTTAAAAAAATCCTGGTTACCTGAGTGCTTGGCCCAACTGAGATTTAAACTTGACATCCCTGCATAGCTAGCCCTGTAGGTAATGAGCTAACAGGCTTGGCTCAAATCATTGACAAACAACAAAATTTAATCCTTAAACCCAAAGGCCATTTTCATTCCAGAATAAGTCCAAGATGATAACAACTGCGTGGGTGCCTTTTGTCTGCAGTGTTTCAACAAAGCAGACAGTATAGATCAATGATCGGACTGCACATTTCGTGCAGTCTGATCTTGATCTACACTAGACACAAAGGCAACTATAGTAGTGAAAGGCGCTTAAAGGGTTAAGACTTGTCCAAATTCAAACCATTTGCTGACAACAAAATAAATGTGACTCAAAAATTTAAATCTGATTTAATAATTTCAAGAGCCTTATTTCTCACAGGCATTAAAACTTGGGATTGTGTGGTAAAGGGTTAAATAGAACAAGACTTTTAAAGTTCATTCTGTATACCTTTATGTCCTGTTTTGACCCTGGGGCATCATTTGAACAAAATTGGTAGAAGTCCACAAGGAAATGCCACATACCAAATATCAAAGCTCTAGGCCTTCTAATTTGCTCTATATACAATTTTGCCCAAAATTGTGGCCCCTGGAGTTAAAGGGTTAATTCAATTCTTTTAACAACTTTGGTAGAACTTCACCCAAGGAATATGCCTGTCAAGTTTCAACATGATTGGTTTAGGAGGAAAAGATGTTTAAAGGAATTGTGGAAAGACGGACACTGGACAACGACGAATCACAATACCTCACCCAGCACTTCGTGCTCAGGTGAGCTAACAAATAGGCCTAACCATTGTCTGTGGCTTGTGATAAACAACATAAAGATGAAGTTTCATAACATTTTGTCCTGTAGTTAAAGAGATATTAATCCATAATGAAAATATATGTGAAGCTCCCTTTTTCCATGACACAACATTTAATCAAAAAAGCTAAACTAATGATATTGGCGGACTATCATAAGGAACACATGTATGAAGTTTCACAAATTTTTGTCCAGGATTTTGAGTTGATAATACATCTATATTGATCCTTAACAGAAATATACATGAAGTCCCTTTTTCCTATGAGACAGTATTTGATACCAAAAAGGAAAAACAAGAGGGCCATGATGGCCCTGTATCGCTCCACTGGCTTATAAATATAAACCATAAATACTAAACATTTCAATTCTGAGCCAAATGGTTTCAAAATGAAGACTTACAAAGTTTTCTCTGTAAAAGCCCATGTGAAAGTTGGGACCCGCAGGGCAAAGCCATTTTTGATCCCAGAGCTATAATTATTTGAACCCTGGTAGAGGTCCACAAGATAAAGCCACATGCCAAAATAATACAAGTCTATGCTGTATGGTTATAAATAAGGTGATTTTCAATTTTGTCCATATGAAGCCTCTGTAAAACATAAGACCCCTAATGCAAGGCTAATTTCAAAAAAAAAAATTCAAAACAGGAAGATTTCTTAAGTTGTCACTATGTACGCCCATGCAAAACTTGTGACCCCTGCGGCGGGGCCAATTTTGACCCCAGGGCTAAAATTCTGGCCCGCTTGGTAGAGGCCCACTAGATATAGCTACATGCAAAATTTGGTAGCTCTAGGCCTTATAGCTAGGTACAGGAAGATTTTTAAAGTTTTCTCTATATAAACCTATGTAAAACTTGTGACCCCTGGCGCAGAGCCAATTTTGACCCCAGGGCTATAATTTGAAGAAACTTGATAGAGGTCTACTACATAAAGCTACATGCCAAATTTGGTAGCCCTATGCCTTATGGTTTCAGACAAGAAGATTTTTAAAGATTTCCAATATTTTTCAATTTTGTTGCCATGGCAACCAGAGTTTTTGAAGGAATCAAATTCTTTCAAGAAATTCTGAAGAGGACCATGGCAGGATCATTTCTGTGAAGTTTCATGAAAATTGGATGGGTAGTTTCAGAGAAGATGTTTGAAATAAAAGTTAACGCACGGACGGACGGACGCACGCACGCACGACGGACACCGGGCCATGACATAAGCCCGCTGGCCTTCGGCCAGTGGAGCTAAAAAACAATAAATATCAGCACACATCATTAGGAACACCTGTATGAATTTCTATTAGTTTTTGTCAAAGATTTAAGAAGATATCTGTCCTGAAAGATGGACAAACATATGGTCATTGGTCCATGACAAAATTAAACATTTAGCCCCCTTTTTTCACGACATGGCGTTTCATGAAATAAAAACAAAAAATAACTTTTGTCTGTGGCTTGCAATAAACAATAAAAAGATGAAGTTCTGTGACATTTTATCCTGTAGTTAAAGAGATATTGGTCCACAATGAAAATATACGTCAAGCCCCCTTTTTCCATGACACAGCAATAACTGGTCCTATTATACTTACAATCAAACTCATTCGAGATCTTACGGTCGTATATATTTTGACCACGTTTGGTGCTGATTTGTTTAAATTTGTAGATGCTAGAGTGTAAACAACGTCAAATGTATCAATTTTTTTAATTCAAGGACAAATAACTCCAGTCGTTCTGGTCTGATTAGACACATAATCAAACTCATCTGAGATCTTATGGTCATATATATTTTGACCAAGTTTAGTGCTGATTGGTTAATATTTGTAGATGCTAGAGTGTAAACAAAGTCAAATATAGCAATTTTTCTAATTCAAGGGCAAGTAACTCCAGTTGTTCTGGTCCGATTTCACCCATAATCGAACTCATCCAAGACCTTATGGTCATATACATTTTGACCAAGTTTGGTGCTGATTGGTCATCATTTGTAGATGCTAGAGTGTAAACAAAGTCAAATACAGCAATTTTTCTAATTCAAGGGCAAATAACTCCAGTCGTTCTGGTCCGATTATACCCATAATCGAACTCATCCGTGATCTTATGGTCATATACATTTTGACCAAGTTTGGTGCTGATTGATTAATATTTGTAGATGTTAGAGTGTAAACAAAGTCAAATATAGCAATTTTTCTAATTCAAGGGCAAATAACTCTAGTTGTTCTGGTCCGATTAGACCCATAATCAAACTCATCCGAGATCTTATGGTCATATACATTTTGACCAAGTTTGGTGCTGATTGGTTAATATTTGTAGATGCTAGAGTGTAAACAAAAAAATGTGGACGGACAGACGACGGACGGACGGACGACGGACGCCGACGGACGGTGAGTGATCACAATAGCTCATCCTGAGCACTTTGTGCTCAGGTGAGCTAAAAACTGTACATGGTTTATTTGTTGCTTAAATGGTTTACTCTTTACCAAACAACAAAAATTTAGACTTGTCCGTATTGAAAGCAATCAATTTTGCAGACAAAAATCAGATGTGGCTTCAATAATTAGAGTTGTGTTTGAGGGGGTAGAAAATATTGAGGAAAAAGCAGAAAATACTTGTAACCAGCATTTTTTCCTTTTCCTTTTTCAAGTACCTTCTGTTTCAGCATCGATACCAAATGAGATTGTTTTGTACAGGGCTGAATGAAATGGCCATTTTTAACCAAAGAAGAATCTGCAGTTTTTTGGCCAAATTATCTCACCAGATATCAGACACTGTAGACCCAAGATCAGACTGTACAAATGATCTTGATGTACTTTGTTGAATATAGCACCCAAGCTCATGCCTCACAGACTAAGGTTTATTATCCAAGATTTGATTGTCTACTGTTCCCTGAGGGAAAATTACAATAACAATGTAACAATATCTCTGTTATCCTTGATACTATAGCATCATTTCCATTGATCTATATATTGGTCCACGGGGACTTATTGTCGCTCCAGCTTCCACAAACTTGACGATCTATAAGAAATAGCTGCAGTTGGGCTGGCAGGCAAATCCTAACAGACTCTGCTTCTGCAGATTCTACCCTATAATTTCAAGGGATGGCTATTAGCGAACGAACAAATAAACAAAATATTTTAATGACATAAACTTACAAAGTTTATAGTCCATAAATATACCTAAATATACAGAATGCAATGTCACGTGCTACAGTGGAAGAGTAAAATACTAAACTCTTCACCAAACAACAGCATTTCTTACTTCAAATTCAAGGCATTCGCAGACGACAAACTAAGCGTGCTTCAAAAACTGCAATTTCGTTTTGAAAAGGGTAGAGTGCACTGTTGGAAAGGGAGAAAAATGCTGATTACCAGCCTTTTGTCCTCTCTCACTATGCTCCCAAAAGCCTCCAGCTTCCAGGGTAAATAAAAGTCTGGACAACCTGCTAAAGGGTAAAGGATTAGCTTAAAGGTTACCAATTATGGGGAAAAAAGGGAAAAAGGTTTATAACATGAGAAGCTGAAAATTAAGCAGAATAAGTTACCAAGTTAAAAGTTGAAGAGTTGCTGGAGGATCAGCAAAAGATACCCAACCAGCTGTTGGCAGTCTTGAGGAACACTGTCAAGAAGAGCAGGCCCTCACAGCAAACAATTGCTCCTCCCAAACAGTGACCCCATACTACCAATAAACGACAATATTTTAATTGTTTGTATCCTCTTTATATTTTATAAGTCTTTGGTTACATTTACTTCACAATCATATATCAAGAATTCTGAATTATTAAAACAAACATGAACACAACTCATACAGAAAACAAGATAGTGAAATGTAAACAAGAGGGCCATGATGGCTCTGGGTCGCTCACCTTAGCAGGGATGTAAAAATTTTTCTTTTTCTACTCGTCCTGTAGGACGAGTGGGTAGAAAAAGTTACTCGTCCTTATGGTATTATCACTTGTCCCAACTTTCGGACTTGAATGACCATTTCTTCTGCATTATTGCTATAATTATGCCAAATTGTTTGGTGTATTAGATTGATTGCTGCATGAAACTTGAATAAAGTTATATATAAGATAATGATCAATTACATTTGATCAATGTTTTGCTTGAAGTAAGTCTTATTATTACCACTTTAATCACATCAAAACCTAACTAGCTGAGTTCGGTGCTTGGGACTACAACCCAAAAATTCAGTCATTTCAGACAAAAGACTAAAAGTAACTGAAATACATGTATACCTAATCTTGTTCATGTACAAATCAATTGGCCATTGAATTAAAATCAACAAATAAACTGAACTAAATGAATGAACTCCGACATGTTTATTTATTCTGATTCATATCCTGATATCCATCACTTGAACTGCCAAATAAAAAAACTCTGAATAGAACTGTTATGATGCAAGATTATTAATCCTGATCCGAGTTGGTGTCCGACATAGCTACATTTGCTGCCCTGGGCCTTGGGCCTTTAAAACTGGCTCTGGGACCAGAAAGCCTATGGCCATGTATGTGGCGATTTCCACTCTCTAACCATTCTCTTAAACCTTCAGCAGAATTAAAGTGTTCAAATTCAGGGCCATCAATTTTAATTCTCATTAAAGAACCTAGAGTATCTTGCTTCATAAGAGTTCGATTCTGAGTTTTGAGACCATTCATCAAACTAAAGCCCCTTTCACACTCTGCTGTTGTAGGTGACAATGTTAACATAATATTGATTAAGGGAAGCAAGCAGCTAATATGATCTGTGGAATTATTAGGGGACAAAATACTTTCATATGCTTCCAATAATGTCCTGTCAGTATTTCTTGCTATAAAAAGTTTGAGATCAAGCCATTGATCAAGAGCATTTTCTCGTTCCTCTTCACTCAAAAGGGGCGAGAAAGTCTGTATCAATCGCTCAATCTCTTCATCCCCATATGACTTGAACGATGGACTATCTTTATCTGGCCAACAGTGAAAATCAAATATGTTAAAAAGAGAGTGGGGCTCTCCACCAATATGCTTAATAAACCTTTCCTCCAAGAAAAAGATGGAATCATTCAGGAGATTGTCAATATCAGAGTTAATTATGTCCATAACATCTTCCTGCCTGACATTCCTTCTACCCGTGTCCCCAACACCAGTTACAATCTCAACACCTTTGAAAATACCATCCTCACTTTCTCTAATAAAATCTCTCAAATTTCTACCTCTTCGGATTTCCATTCTTGAAAAATTTTCCTTCAAATCACCTATTCTTTTACCAACTTCGGATATCAAAGATTTTTTATCCTGAAAAAGCTCAGAAACATTCCTTACGAGATTAGTCCAATCTAACATGAAGTGTAAAAAACATAAGAACTTTTTTGTTTTCAGCTCATGGAGATAGCCCCTGGCCTTTGCAGCATCTTCACTATTACTTGTTCCAATTTCTCCTAAATGAATGCAAGTGACTTCATAATTTTCTAGTAAAGACTTTAAAGCTCTATTCTGACTGGCCACCCATCTCACTTGCTGCACTCCACCATAATGTTTTAACTCTTTATCTAAATTTGAAGCAATTTCATACAGCTCTCTGCGTTTCTTTGGAGAATAATAATAAAATCTGAATATTCCTTTTATAGTTTCTTCAAATTTATCCAAGTAAGGACACCCTTTCTTAGAATCACAAACAGCAAGTTCCAGGTTGTGTGCAATACAATGTACAACTGTCATATATTGGTCACAATTCTGATCTAACTCTTCATTCAGCTTATCTTTGATTAATTTTACTGCACCTCCTTTTTTGCCCATATTGACTGAAGCACCATCTGTATTTATGCCTATTAATTTTCTGGCAAGGATGTCACATGGTAAGTCAACTGTCTCTAAAGCTTTAAAAACACCATCCTTAACCCCTTGAGCATGTCCGTGAGTCAAATCGACAATATCTGCTAGCCTTGTTTGGACCTTTCCATCTTCCCCTGTGAATCTCACATAAACAATTTCTTGTTCTAATATGCTTTTATCAGTTGAACCATCACTTAAAATGCTTAAAAATCTCGCATTTCTGATAAATTCACAGCTTTCTTTCCGTAATACTTCTCCAATACTGGAAATAAAAACTTCACAAGACTGCCTATTGAGATAGTTTGTTCCCATGTTAAGCCCATTTTTCTCTTGCAACGCACATAATCTCGGAAATTTTGTAAACGGTTCTCCTTCACAGGCAATATAATAGGCTGTGTTCATCAGCTTTTCATATATTTCGTGATTTTTCTGATCAACTTTTTTGACTGATTTTGCTAAAGAAGAGGTTGAGGGGGTTTCAATGACTTTTTGGTGGTCTACACATTTTCTATGTTTAAAACTTTTATCGTGGAATTTTAATGCTTCTTTTCTGAAATTTGACGAAATGCCAATATATAAGGAAGACTTTGTGTCGGCCAGGTTAGGATATTTTCTACAAACTTTACAGAACAACTTCTGATCGTCTTTTTCGGCCCATGGAAATTCATCAAACCAAGCTTCCTGCAAACTACGCTTTCTGCGCTTAGACTCATACTCTTGCTGTGAATCCTTTCTCTTTTTTTCTTTCTGCAAAACACGCTCTGATTCTTTCTTCTCGTCATCTCCACCCCCGAGTTTTTTACCAAATAATGATCGTATGTCGCGTTGCGACATTTTACAGACGAAAATTGACGTTGGTCACAAACGGTGTCGATATAAACAAAGCAGACGGTATTTAATACTTATTTTTTTCGCTGGCTTGACTGGTAAACCCGTCCCGCTCTAACAATATGTAGCATAGAACTAGTCACTGACACCGTCAATAGAAAACCCATCAAGCACTTTACTGACGCGTGTGCGTAATATACATAAACATCCTGTATCATGATAGAAGAGACGCTCTGAAATTTCAGGTTCTACTTTCGTTTTGTGTTTGCCGTGAAATAACATTTATTTTGAATTTTACTCGGCCAATTGAGAATTTATTAGTTTTAAAACGTACCCGTCCGACAGGACGAGCTTGGCATTTCTTCTACTTGCCCGAAGCCGAATGTTACTCGTCAATACGAGCGGACGAGTGGAATTTTACATCCCTGCTTAGTAGAGTGCCTTAAAGGTTTTTCTTTTATTTGACCATGTGACCTAGTTTTTGACCGCAGGTGACCCAATTTAAAACTCATATTTCATGAGGACAAACACTCTGACCAATTTTCAAGTCAATTGAGCTAAAAATGTGGCCTCAAGTGCCCTAAAGATATTTCTTTAATTTGACCTAGTGACCTAGATTATGACCCCAGGTGACCCAAATTTGAACTGGTCTTTGACTATATCAAAAGAAACATTTTAACCAATTTTCAAATCAAATGAATAATAAATGTAGCCTCTAGAGTGCCCACTAGCTATTTCTTTAATTTGACAAAGTGAACTAGTTTATGACCCCAGTTGACCCAAATTCAGACTCATGTGAGATTTTACAAAGACAAATATTCTGACCAATTTTCAAGGCAATTAAGCAAATAATGTGGCCTCTAGAGTACCCACAAGGTATTTCTTTATTTTGACCTAGTGACCTAGTTTATGGTTCCAGGTGACCCAAATCCAAACTCATCTGGTATTTCATCAAGACAAACATTCTGGCCGAATTTCAGGTCATTTGAGCAATAAATGTGGCCTCCAGAGTGCAAACAAGGTATTTCTTTAATTTGACCTAGTCACCTAGATAATGACCCAAGATGACCCAATTTTGAACTCAATGAACTTGTTGTGCTTAGATGGGCAAACAAACTTAGAAGAGAATCACTACATACCAAATATCAAAGTTCTACGCCTTCCAGTTTTAAAGAAGAATTTTAAAGTTTTCCTTCTTTGTTCCTATGTTCGAACTTGTGACCCCCGGGGCTGGGCCAGTTTTGATCCAGGGGCATCATATAAACAAACTTGGTAGAGGTCCACTAGGAAATGCTACATACCAAATATCAAAGCTCTACACCTTCCCATTTAAGAGAAAAAGAAATTTAAAGTTTTCCTTCTTTGTTCCTATCTTCGAACTTGTGACCCCCGGGGCGGGGCCAGTTTTGACCCAGGGGCATCATATGAACAAACTTGGTAGAGGTCCACTCTGAGATGCAACATACCAAATATCAAAGCTCCACACCTTTCGGTTTCAGAAAAGAAAAATTTTAAAGTTTTCCTTCTTTGTTCCTATGTTCGAACTTGTGACCCCAGGGGCTGGGACAGTTTTGACCCAAGCAGCATCCTTGGAACAAACTTGGTAGAAGTCTGCTAGGAGATGCTACATACCAAATATCAAAGCTCTATGCCTTCCCATTTAAGAGAAAAAAAAAATTAAAGTTCTCCTTGTTTGTTCCTATGTTTGAACTTGTGACCCCCGGGGCAGGGCCAATTTTCACCCCAAGGGCATCATATAAACAAACTTAGTAGAGGTCTACTAGGCGATGCTACATACCAAATATCAAAGCTCTACGCCTTCCAGTTTCAGAGAAGATGATTCTTAAAGTTTTCCTTCTCTGTTCCTATGTTCGAACTTACGACCCCCGGGGTGGGGTCAACTTTTGCCCCAAGGGCATCATATGCACAAACTTAGTAGAGATCCACTAGAAGATGCTACATACCAAATATCAAAGCTCCATGCCTTCCTGTTTCAGAGAAGAAGATTTTTAAAGTTTCCTTCTTTGTTACTATGTTGGAAATTGTGACCCCCGGGGCGGGGCCACTTTTGATCCCAGGGGCATCATATGAACAAACTTGGTAGAGGTCCACTAGGAGATGCTACATGCCAAATATCAAAGCTCTACGCCTTCAAGTTTCAGAGAAGAAGATTTTTAAAGTTTTCCTTCTTTGTTACTATGCTCAAACTTGTGACCCCCGGGGCAGGGCCAGTTTTGACCCCAGGGGCATCATATGAACAAACTTGGTAGAGGTCCACCAGGCAATACTACATAGCAAATATCAAAGCTCTACACCTTCCAGTTTCAGAGAAGATGATTTTTAAAGTTTCCCCTCTTTGTTCCTATGTTCGAACTTGTGACCCCCGGGGCAGGGCCAGTTTTGACCCCAAGGGCATCATATGAACAAATTTGGTAGAGATCCACTAGGAGATGCTTCATGCCAAATATCAAAGCTCTATGCCTTCTAGTTTTAGAGGAGAAGATTTTTAAAGTTTTCCTTCTTTGTTCCTATGTTGGAAATTGTGACCCCTGGAGCGGGGCCAGTTTTGACCCCAGGGGCATCATATGAACAAACTTGGTAGAGGTCCACTAGGATATGCTACATGCCAAATATCAAAGCTCTACTCCTTCAAGTTTCAGAGAAGAAGATTTTTAAAGTTTTCCTTCTTTATGACTATGCTCAAACTTGTGACCCCTGGGGCGGGGCCAGTTTTGACCCCAGGGGCATCATATGAACAAACTTGGTAGAGGTCCACTAGGCAATGCTACATAACAAATATCAAAGCTCTATGCCTTCCAGTTTCAGAGAAGATGATTTTTAAAGTTTCCCCTCTTTGTTCCTATGTTCGAACTTGTGACCCCCTGGGCAGGGCCAGTTTTGACCCCAAGGGCATGATATGAACAAACTTGGTAGAGGTCCACTAGGAGATGCTTCATGCCAAATATCAAAGCTCTATGCCTTCTAGTTTTAGAGAAGAAGATTTTTAAAGTTTTCCTTCTTTGTTCCTATGTTGGAAATTGTGACCCCCGGGGCGGGGCCAGTTTTGACCCCAGGGGCATCATATGAACAAACTTGGTAGAGGTCCACTAGGAGATGCTACATGCCAAATATCAAAGCTCTACGCCTTCAAGTTTTAGAGAAGAAGATTTTTAAAGTTTTCCTTCTTTATGACTATGCTGAAACTTGTGACCCCCAGGGCGGGGCCAGTTTTGACCCCAGGGACATAAAATGAACAAACTTGGTAGAGGTCCACTAGGAGATGCTACATACCAAATATCAAAGCTCTGCGCCTTCTAGTTTCAGAGAAGAAGATTTTCAAAGATTTTGTTTTTTTTTCCTTTTTGTTGCCATGGCAACCAGAGTTGTGGGTGGAATTCAATTCTTTGAACAATTTTGGTAGAGCTTCACCCAAGGAACATCCCTGCCAAGTTTCATCAAGATTGGCCCAGTGGTTTAGGAGAAGAAGATGTTTAAATAAATTGTTGACGGACGACGGACGACGGACGCCGGACATAGGGCGATCACAATAGCTCACCTTTAGCACGTTGTGCTAAGGTGAGCTAAAAAATTAGAAAAAAAAAACCCTCCCCAATACATTTCTTAATGTTAACAAATAAAATTAGAAAATAAAATGTAAATCAAAGCAAAGAAAGATACCATGAAAAATAACTAGTCGTGGTCGGCCTTGTAATAATATGACTAAAAATAGCATAAAATTTAACTGGTTTATGTAATGACATATAAATATTGCAATTTCTGTGGAAACACAAAATACTCGTTTGTAAGGCATAAAGGAAATTTAAAATATGCATCCGATATTTGTTCCGTCTGATCTCAACCCACTCCACTCACAAAGAGATAGTAATCACTACTCTGATGGCAAATGTATGACGTATGCATGCTCTAGATACTTAGAGAAGCCCCTGTATCATTTGTACCCAAGGGAATCAATTTTTAAAACATTCTGACTCAAGTAACAAGTAGGTAATTGGAAAAATTATTCAGCTGCAAAAGGAACGGTAACTCCTACAAAAAAAAAAACGAAATGGAAAAATTTAAGTAATACCCTTGCGTATACTGAATGCCTGTTTTAAATACCTGCACAAATCTACGATATCCTTTTTTGAATTTGATCCGACAAGTTCCATCATTTTGTACATACTTGGTCTTTTGACAAATTTTGCACGAATGAATTTTTACCTCAATTCGACATAACGTGGACAGATGAGGACAAAATGAAATTCATCTTCCACCTCTCAGCGTTAATACTGCTCACAGAAACGTAAATTTCGAGTGGTTGCTTTATCTGAAAATCTACCTGTATCCATTTTAACCCATGTACTGATGTTCTTAATCTAGTGAGAGCAGTTTGTAGTTGCCTACTAATCACAGGGTTTAACCCTTTACCAAACGACAAAATTAGACTAGTCCAAATTGAAAGCAATTGCTGACAACAAAATAAATGTGGCTGAAAAAGTGAAATTTGTTTTGGGAAGGGTAGAAAACATTGTGGGGAAAGGAGAAAATGCTGGTTACCAGCATTTTCTCCTTTTCCCACAATGTTTTCAAAAGCCTTCTTTCTCAGGGTCGTTAAAAGGGATTGTGTGGTAAAGGGTTAAATAGTCTTCATGACCAAACTCCGATTTAACATGTCGGTAACGAGTATCAAGCATGCCTTTTGATTCTAAATCATGAAACCATTTTTGTGGAAATTCATCTATCAAGCATTGTTTAAAAACACTTATAAACGAGTTTACATTAACACTACATGGATTATCCTAAATGTACCTGAAACCATTTCTGCTTAGCAATTGTTTAACTTTAAAAAAATAATTTTGTATTCCTAAATCACTGTCCCTTTTTGCATCTGCCGCAATGGTTGATAAAATCATATTATCGGTAGTACAAAATTTAAACCAATATCTTAAAATTCTAACAAGTCTGTTTATATATAACAAGTATCTCCCCAATTCTCCATACACCGCTGCATTGCTGGTGGATTGTCTCAAACCCCCCCCCCCACTTTTTTGCTGAACTTTCAGTGAAGTTTTTTTACGGTATGTTATTTGCATTGGTAAAACTGGACACTTCGCACCCATAGTAAAGTATAGGCGTGACAAAAGCATCAAACAACTGCAACACTATTTTTGGTAAAACATCGTGACGCTCAAGGCTAATTATCAAAACATTCATAGCTTTCAAACCCTTTCCATATAGTGTTTGATTATTCAGTACAAAGGAACCAGTAAAATTGAATGTACATCCTAAATAGTTAAAATCATTCATAACTTCTATATTTGTGTTTTTATAGTGTCAACATTCATTTTCCTTTTAATTTGCCCTTTTTCCTAAACACTACAATTTTCGTCTTATCAATATTTACCTCAAGGCCCCAATTATCACAGTATTGACTTAAATTGTTTAGAGACTTGCAATTTTTCAGGGGTTTCATCCAAAATCACATCGTCTGCAAATAACAAAACAGTAAGACACAAGTCCTCAATTGAAATACCACTGTTTATATCGGACTGCAGGGCTAATTCTAGATCCTCCATGAATAAACTGAACATTATAGGTGAGATTATCTCCCCTGGTCTTAAATCGACATCTACATCAAAGTACTCCAGGTATTGATTGCAATGACGTACACACGACTTGACGGACGAATACACTGAACGAATAATTCTTAACATTTTACCATCAATTCCCATTTTCAATAGTTTATACCATAGCCCATTTCTATATATGCTGTCAAAACATTTCTGCATGTCTATGAAAGCGGCATAAAGACGCGTGTTTCTACTCAAAAGCTTTTGAACTAAACACTGCAAAACAAAAACCGCATCAGCTATTGTCGATCTCCCTTTTTGGAATCCGAATCGGACATCCGAGATTTCATCGTTTGCTTTGCATCATTTAGCTAAACGGTCATTCAATACGCTTGTAAAAGTTTTCAAAATTACTCAAAAAGGTTATCAGTGCTCTAGGTAATTTTCAATGACATCAGTACAGAACTTATGAAAATCAAGATTAATCAGTACCAGCATATGGGGATCAGTACCAACATTTGGTTAACGAGACTGATTAAAGTCAAAATTGGTTTTCTTGCATTTGCTTTTATATAAGCCTTACTGTAAAACTACATAACGTTTTACCTAGTAACAATATGATGTTTACTGTACAAAGTGTAAAGCAGGTTTGTAGAAACAAATATGCAACTCATAATCTTTTTTTGAAGCGATCGTTTCTTCATGCTGTTTAATTTTTGGAAAAATATTTGTGCAGGATTTGACATAAATTTGTCAAATAGGGTCGTAAATAACTTCAAAACCTGTAATTTTACGCTAGAAAAGCAGATATCATAAATACTTTTGAATTCACCAGTGCTTCAGTTTTGGAGACATTTTTTCTAACTTGGCCCAAATTGGCGCCACTGGCGATCAACAGAGAGCCCATCTGGGTGCATGCGCTTTTTGCTTAATATTTTTTGTGCGTGATTATTCAATTTAGAGCGTGGATTATTGCACATTTATACATAAATGGGAACAGTGCTTAAGTCTTGGCCAGACTGATTTTATCTTTCAACGATTCTCAGTTTTGTTGGGATTATTTGGTTCTGGAGATGGATGAAATAACCTAGCCAGACGTTTCTGTGTATTGCCCGACTTTTTCGAAGCGCAAACTATTCATTCGGAACATACATGTACATAGTACGATTATCTGCTGGTCCCCTGCCGTAATCGATAAAAACTTGACTAAAGCCGAGATGCATGGTCTAATTCCGGTCCAAGCCGATTTTCCCTTTTTATTTCACGGGAAAAAAATGGAAAATCGCTCGGCAATCCCGAAGATATCTGAATGTTTGTCTGAGAAAGAGTAAGCTCCCTTTCATTGTGTACGGATTCGTACCCTATATTTTACGTACCTGGAAAAACGTTCCGTATCAAGTACAGAATTTTGTAAAAAAAAAGATGCGTAACAATCAGATCTTCATCCGTAAATTACGTGAATACAGACCTTATCTGGAGCACTGGTTATACCTCTGTAATTATTTACGTCTGATCTCAGTCCCTTCCTATGTATTAGTACTATAATACCTTTTGTCCACGACTCAGGGAAACACCCTGTATTCAAAATTATGTTAAAAACCTCGGTGATATGCCCAGCCAATATATCAAAGGACTCCATAAAGTATTCATTCAATAATCTATCGCTTGCAGATGCTTTGTTACGCTTCAAGGATTTAATACATTTGATTACCTCCTCATACAAAACGGGGCGGTTTAATTCCTCATAAACTGGATCTAATAAATTAAAATCGTGTGATGCGCTAAAGTCCTCTGCTTCTTCATTTCTTACTGTACTCAAATTTTGGAACATGTTTGAAAAATAATCCTTGAATTCTTCAACGGAGATATTATTATTGGTTTGTTTTGGATTTGATTTACAAAACTTTCATTAGCAAATAAGCAATAATGGTGTCACTGCACTGTTTTCCAGAACAATAACCTTGAAACTATTCACGATAATTAAGGATTCAATATATGCACCTAAAGTTTACTAGCAAAAAATAAATTAACTCTTTACAAAACGACAAAATTTTAGACTTGTCAAAATTGAAAGTATTTGCAGAAAACATAATAATTGTGACTCAAAAACTGAAATTTGTTTTTGGAAAGATAGAAAACATTGTGGGAAAAGGAGAAAATGCTGGTTACCAGCATTTTCTCCTTTTCCCACATTGTTTTCAAAAGGGCTCTTTCTCGGGGGTCGTTAAAAGTCAGGAATGTGTAGTAAAGGGTTAAATGTTATGTGTAAGCATTTGTAGACAATAAATTTAGTTAGACCAAGATGATAGGGTATGGCTTTGGAAGAGCAGAAAACATTGTGAGAAAAAAAGAAAATGCTGGTTACCAGCATTTTCTTTTTCCACAATGTATTCTAAAGCCTTCTTCTTCAAGGTTGTTTAAACTTGGGATTGTTTAGTAAAGGTTAAACAAAAATAAATGCAGAAAAATAACCCCATGGAATTTTTCACTCAAAAAAAGCAAGATAGACCTTTATTACTGCAATAAAACCATATATAGCAAATGATCCTATGTTTTATGACCCTGAGGAAGAATTTGAAAACATAGTGGGAGAAGAAGAAAAAGGTGGCAACCAGCATTTTTCTCCTTTTCCTAAAATGCTTTTTTACCTTTTCAAAGACAACTCCCATCATTAGAGCTATATTTATGTCATCTGCAAATGCTTTCAACATGGACATGTCCAAATGTTGTTGTCTGGAAAATAGTTGAACTCTTTACCACAAGACAAAATTTCAGACTGGTCAAATTAAAAGCAATTCAAGATGACAGTTCAAATGCAGCTCAAATTATGATGTCTGTTTTTGATACGGTAAAAAACATTGTTGGATAACAAGAAAATGCTGTTTACCAGCATTTTCTCCTTTTCCATAATGTTTTCAAAATGCTTCTTTCTCAGGGTTGTTTAAACTCTGGATTGTGTGGTTAAGGGTTAAAGCTGTTTTTGCCATTAACATTATGTCAATATAAAGTAAGATCAGACATAATTAGGTTGAACATAAACTGCATTGTACATTAATGTTGTCCCCATTTTACGAAAGGGTAGGAAAACGGTAAAATTCTGACTCAATAAAGGGTAATTGCCAGACGCCCAATATTAAATATTCATTTTGATGATGGCCTGACATTAAACCTAATGGTATGCTGTGAACTTTACAGGAAATTGCAGCCATACATCTATGATAAAACCATACAAATTTCAGTAACATTTCATCAATATAAGAATAAATGTCCATAAAACAGAAATTAGCATAATTTCAGAAGGTTCTTCTCATTATATACCTTTTTTCTTCTTTTATTACTTATACCATCATTCTATCATCCCTTAACCTGTTACCGCCCTGCCCCAGCAGCACAGTTGGTAGCATGCCAGGCTAAGTGCGCAGACCATGGGGTCGCAGGTTTGAATTCCCCGCTATGCCGATTGCTCTCCTAGGATTAATGATAGTCATTGCGACAGGAATTGATCATTCCTCTCTCATCGCTGACCATTGTATCAACGATAGTTATGAGGGAAAGCAGCCAGTGGCTTGGGAAGAATATTGTGCAAAGTACCAGTAAGAAGAAACTTCAGGAACTCATGGATAGGTGCACTGACAGCCCTAATATACCTTAAATAACGGTGAAAATGGCGTTAAACACCATATACAACTTAACCTTTTACCAAATAATAAAATTTTAGACTCTAGCAAATTAAAGGCATTTGCAGAAGACAAATGCAGCTCTCATGATGATTTTAATCTTTGAAAGGGTACAAAACATTGTGGGCAAAGTAGAAAATGTTGGTTACCCACAATGTTTTGAAAAGCCTTCTTCTGAGGGTTCTTAAAACTCAGGAAGGGCTAATGGTGTGGTAAAGGGTTAAATTAGAGCTCAGCTCCAGTGAGCAAGTCATTCAGAGGTTTGAACTTACCTCTTTACCAAACGATAACATTTTAGACTAATCCAAATTGAGAGAATTTGCGGATGACAAAATAAATGTGACTGAAAAACTGAAATTTGTTTTGGGAAGGGGTAGAAAACATTGTGGGAAAAGGAGAAAATGCTGGTTACCAGCATTTTCTCCTTTTCCTACAATGTTTTCGAAAGGCTTCTTTCTCAGGGTCGTTAAAGTCGGGATTGTGTGGTACAAGGTTAAGCTCAGATTTATTCCTCTCTCATCTCTGGAAAAAGTTTCCGCTCTGTTTATCCCTAAACACACAATGCCGACTTTTAACAACCCTGAAGAAAAAGCCTTTTCAAAACATTGTGGGAAAAGGAGAATTTCTGCATTTCCCAAAATTTTTTTTACCTGTCCCAGAGCAAATTTCTATTTTTGACTGACATTAATTTTGTTGTCTGCAAATACTTTAAATTTGGACTAGTCTAAAATTTTGTTGTTTGGTAAAGAGTTATGTAAGAACGCAGGCCCTGGGCTTTGAGTATTGTTTGTTGTACTTAACCCTTTACCACACAATCCCAAGTTTTAACGACCCTGGGGGAGAAGCCTTTTGAAAACATTGTGGGAAAAGGAGAAAATGCTGGTAACCAGCCATATTTAAATTGTTGTCTGCAAGTGCTTTGAATTTGGAAAAGTCTACTTTTTTGTTGAGTGGGAAAGGGTTAATAACTTGTTTTAACAGCCTCTAGGAAAATGGCTTTTGTCTTCATAACGAAAGTCTGATATTGACAGCGCAGATTTAGCTCTGGCTGCTGTGATATAACTAAAACACAGCTGCAAAAAAGCATTAATAATCAACAATGTGTTTTTGGCAGATCCATGCATGGATATGTTTTTTGGCAAGTTTTCATAGTTTTCCAACTTTCCCCTTTCCATGACATGAGGCAAAAGATCTATTAATCACACTATGAAAATAGCCATGCACAATGTTTTTAAACACTGAACCAAGATTCAACACGATGACCATTCACTGCCTCTGACAGGTTAACTTTTTACCAAAAGACAAATTTTTAGACTTGTCCAAATTGAAAGCATTATGCAAATGACAAATTATATTATGGCTCAAAAGATGGACTTGTCTCTAAAATGGGAAAAGAGGAGCATACTGGATACCAGCATTTTTTTTCTTTTCCCACAATGTTTTCAAAGCCTTTTTTTGTTGAAGTTGTTAAAACTCAAGAATGTATAGTAAAAGGTAAAATCCAGAATCTGGAAATCACAGAGGCACAAATGAAAATGCTCAGGAAATTCATGTGAAGTCAAGACCAGAGCTTCGCAGAGCGGTGCATATATGCCCGAAGGGTGAAATGAGTTGAAATGAAGGATGGGCCGTGAATGAAGAGTAGTTATTCTCCATGATAAAGAAAGTAAGTCTTGATTGTCTGTAATAGTTTATTGAAGGAAATAAAAGCATTTAACCCTCTACTGCTATCAGTGTTTGAAGTTTCAAGTTGAGAGCTTTTATAGTTTTGAAGTTATGGCCCAGACAAAAATTCAAAGTAAAAATTTAAAAATAAATAAAGGGCAATAACTCAAAAAATAAGGGTATCAGTGTTATGGTTCTTGTGCATGACACTTCTCCATAATGTGTTCTGTCAGTGTATGAAGTTTCAACTTGATAGCTTTTCTAGTTTGGAAGATGTAGCCAGGACAAAAATTCAAAATGAAGTTATTAAAGGGCAATTACTACAAAAATCAGGGTGACAGAGTTATGGTTCTTGTTTACTGCACTTCTCCACAATCTGTTCTATCAGTGTATATTGTTTCAAGTTGATAGCTTTTATAGTTTGGAAGATCTGGCCCAAACAAAAATCTAATGTGAAAAATATTAAAGGGCAATAACTAAAAAAATAAGGGTGGCACAGTTACAATTTCTGTGAATTGCTCTTCTCCACAAGGTGTTCTATCAGTCTTTGAAAGTTCAAGATCATAGCTTTTATAATTTAGAAATTATGGCCCAGACGAAAATTCAAAGTGAAAACTAACAAAGGGCAATAACTCAAAAAGAAGGATGGCAGAGTTATGGTTCTTGTGCAATGCACTTCTTCATAATGTGTTATATTAGTCTTTGAAGTTTCAAGATGATGGATTTTAAAGTTTGGAAGTTATGGCCTGGACAAAAATTCACACTGAAAATTAACAAAGGGCAATAACTCAAAAAATAAAGGTGGCAGAGTTATGGTTTGTGTTCTCTGCACTTCTCCATAATGTGTTCTATCAGTGTATGAAGTTCCAAGTTAATAGCTTTTACAGTTTGGAAGTTATGGCCTGGACAAGAATTCAAACTGAAAATTAACAAAGGGCAATAACTCAAAAAACAAGAGCAGCAGAGTTATGGTTCTTGTGCACTGCTTTTCTCCATAATGTGTTCTATCAGTGTATGTAGTTTCAAGTTGATACCTTTATGGTATGGAAGTTATGGCCTGAACAAAAATTCAAAGTGAAAAGTTGGTTATTTCAGAAATCAAGGGCAGATAATTTTAGAACGCAAACAGCGATCCAAATTCTAAGAGTCAGGTGCACAACTAGACATCATGGAGATTCATTGTGGCAAGTTTCAAATAATTCCGATGGAAACTGTAGGAGGACTTGCGCTCACAAGAAATTGCTAACGGACGGACGGACAGATGGACCCACGGCTGGACGGACGGACAGACAGACGGACAGACGACCTGGGGTATAACATAATACGACCCTTCGGGCCTATAAAAAAGGTGACGTAATTTTCACCACATGATCTTCGGTGAAAACTCATGATACAGGGTAAACCCTTTGCCATGTGACAAAACTTTTAAATCAACTGTATTGGAAGCATTTTACAAACAATAAATCAAACATGGTTTAATCCTTTATCACACACTCCTGACTTTTAACAACCCTGTGAAAGAAGCCTTTTGAAAACACTGGGGGAAAAGGATAAACAATGTTTCCTACCAAATTTCAATTTTTTAGCCACATTTGTCATCTGCAAATGCTTTCAATTTGGACCAGTCTGAATTTTTGTCGTTTGGTAAAGAGTTAAGTCTTAACAAACAAAAAATGAAAGTTTAGACTTGTCTTAACTGATAGCTGCATTTACAGATGACAAATTAAATAAGACTTGAAAATTGAAATTTAGTATCGGAAGGGTATAAAGCATTGTGGGAAAAGAAGAAAATGCTGATTAACAGTATTTTCTCCTTTGCCCACATTGTTTTCAAAGGGCTTCTTTCCCTGGGTGGTTAAAACTCAGGATTGTTCAGTATAGAAATACAAAAGGATCTGCAATCATTATTGTATAGAAAAAAAATGTATGAAAACAAGAAACCAAGAAAATGCTGGTTATCAGAATTTTCTCCATGTCCAACAATGTTTTCATAGGTCTTCTTCCTCAAGAGAAAAAAGACTGGATTCTTTGGTAAAGGTTTAATTGACAAAATTGTCACAAATGGTTGATTTTAACACTTTACAACCTGTGGTAGTAGACTATATATTGCACCAAACTACTTTTGGAAACAGTGCAGCAAGAGGTAAAAGTGCAAGTAATAACCAGTTCTCCTCTAATAAAAATATTTGGATGTTCTATTGTATTTTTATGTTAGAGCTCATTAATTGATGTTGGTGTACCATATTTTACAAGGATCATTTGACAGTCATCTGCTGTGAGTCTTCATTTCAGAAGGTAAAATTGTTTTTGCATATTGCGGCAGATAGCGTCAACTTTGGTATTTTGTACATCTGCCTAACTATCTTTGCACTTCAAAATTGTTTCCTTTATGTTACCAAACCTACCGTGTTTCTGTATTTGTTAAAATGTCTTCACAATGGTTAAAAATGTTGTTAACGCCTTAAAGTTACTAAACAGTCCCGAATTTTAAGGACCACAACAAAATAGGGTTTAAATAGCATTCAGGAAAAAGGAGAAAATGCCGTTTACCAGCATTTTCTCCTTTTCCCACCAGGTTTTCTAGCTTTTCATAGACAAATTCAATAACTTGAGTCTCATTTGAATCTGCTGTCTACATATTATGCTTTCATTTTGTGATAAGCCTAGAACTTTCCTAACCTGATTGATCCAATGGTATTCTAGGCTGTTTTTAAAGACATTTTGGTCTTATCTGACAGTGATTGCTCACTTGCTCGTGTATTTCCTTTGTTTCACCAGTGCCATGCTGGGGTTTTGTAGATCCTTGTCCAACGATAATCCCACAAAAACCAGTGGAGTATGTGAGGATCAAAACCAGAACCACTGGTTAACAACCAAGTAGCTAACAACAGAGCCATTCCAAACTACATGTAAATCTCAAGATAAAATACAGTGTTGTTTCATTACCATGCTGGAATACTTAAAATATCAAAAACATACCCCAGTCACTCAGAGAGAGTCATTTTTTAGGAAATAACACTGATTTCTTCAGAGACATGGACATCACTGTCTGAAAAGGAGCAAATTGCTTGCAATCCTGTCTACTGCAGAAATAGTAAATAGGCTGTAGAAATTCTTATCTATGTCAGAATGGATCAAAATGCCTGCAGTAGGAAAAGGGTAAGGAATCAATTATCTCTAATAGGAAACAAATCGACTGGGGGACTTTTTTCATCTTCCCATACCAAAATGTGTCTTTTTCATCATAGAAACAAACATTCCTCTACATGCAGAGTGTCTAAATGAATAGATCCTTGATGAATATCTGAATATCCTATTTACCCTTCACAATTTCCACAAGCTGTTTCCTGGTAATCATCTCTATGGAGGAGGGAAAATAGAAATGAGTCTGTAACTCATTACCACACAATCATGAGTTTTAACGACCCTGAGGAAATAGCCTTTTAAAAACCCTGTGGGAAAAGGAAAAAATGCTGGTAACCAGTAAGGTTTTCTGTTCTTTCAGAGACAATTACCATACTTTCAGCTACACTTGACTTGTTGTCTGCAAACGCTTTCCATTTCGCCAAATCAAGTATTTTATCATTTGGTAAAGAGATAAGGCAAAGATACAACACTTTCCTCATCTTGGGCAAAAAAAAAAATCACTTTGAAAAGGGACATAACTCCAATAATATTTGGATCTTTCCCTAAATAGAACTGGACCTATACTTTAAATTATGATTCAGTATCTTTATGTGAATTTTGAAACAAATATACTAACCTTTGCAAAAGATAATGAAAAGAAAACAGCATTTTGCAAAAACTCAAGGTAAAAAAGGGCTAAAACTCTCCTAATGATAGGTGGGCTTAACCCTAATGATTGGTGGGCTCAACCCTAAATCAAACTTAACCATAGATAACATGGGTAGCTGAGCTTGAAGTGAACATCTCTGTTGACAAAGTTGTCCAAACAAATTATAAAAGATGAAAAAAAAAAATGATCATGAGACTCTTCCTCTTCTATGCAACAATTCTGTGGACAATTTTACATAACAAAATTATTACAATCAAACATTGAGGATTGCTCGCAAACCTCTTTATGATAAATTAATTACTTCCATATTTATGTAAAACATCATAATTCATTTACTCATACCTGTTCAAAGGTCAGGTAAGTCAGAAAGCAAACTGTAAGAGGGTTATTGTATGTGTATTAGTAACAGTATTTTTTAGTTCTATGTATCCAGAAAAAATGATTCAAGCACCACCTGGAATGTATGCCAAATTCTCGGTTGATGCCAAATCCAATGTCAAAATACAATATGGGAAACCCATCCAATCATGAAACTTCACTCTGTATTGAAGTACAAAATTCAAAAGCATTTGCAGACCGGTTAACTATTTGCTGGAAATATTCTTATACAGGAATTTTCTTATTTAAAAGTTGAATGTTTAACTCTTTTCCAGACCACAACATTTAAGCCTTGTCCAAACTGAAAGCATTTGCAGACAACAATTTCAATATGACTCAAATGATGCAATTTTTCTTCAATAGGGTGGAAAATGTGGGGAAAGGAGAAAATGCTTGTTACCAGCATTTTCTACTTTTCCCACAATGTTTTCAAAAGGCTTCTTTCCCAGGATTGTTAAAAGGCGGCATTGTGTGGTACAGGGTTAACTCTTTATCAAACTGCAACATTTTAGACTAGTTCAAATTGAAAGTATCTGCAGGCAATGAATTAAACACATCTCAGAAACTGAGATTTGCCACTGGAAGGCCAGAAAACATTATTGGAAATAGAGGATCTTACATGAGTGTTTATGTGTTATCATTTTTATCAAACAAGTTGACTAAAATTATATGACGCAAGCCTTGGCGAGTGTCATATATACATTTTAGTCAACGAGTTTGATAAAAAAGATAATACATAAACACGAATATGAGATTCTATTTATCACATAAAACGAATGACAGACAAATAAGTATCCTGCATCATCACCTTCAGCATTTATACCGTTCACAGGTCCATGTTTACAGCTGTAGTTCGGTTTCAAATGTGTACATACACCAAGTAGATAGCTCTAGAAAATGGAATGAAACAGTTTCTAGAGGGGATAATTCCACATATTTCTGCAATTTAGTTGAATTTAAAAAACTTTAGCAGCATTTTTTGGTTTTTATTACACATGAACAATAAAAAACTTTTCAGGCGTATACGCCTTAGCAACAATGACATCATTTTTCCGCGAAGCAGCGTAGTAGTACAAATTCCGGCACGTGCTGTGGCTGGTTTCTTCAGCTTCAAGCGTTCATGACTAAAAACTGATCAGAACTGTGACCAAAAAAAATGATAATACAGTAGTGTATTATCGAAAATAAGTCATGGGTTTAATACACTGCTGGAGGAGGTTTTATGTGATAAAAGGAGAAAATGCTGGTTACCAGCATTTTCTCATTTTCCCACAATGTTTCAAAGGCCTTTATCCTCAGAGCTGTTCAAACTCAAGATTGTGTGGTATAGGGTTGAATTGCAACATTTCGCTTTTACTTTCTTTCTCCTAATTTTCATTTTGTTTGTAAGGTAATTAAAGGGTAAAAAGTATCAGAATAAATAACAAGAGGGCCATGATGGCCCTGGGTCGCTCACCTTAGTAGAGTGCCTTAAAGGTTTTTCTTTGATTTGACCATGTGACCTAGTTTTTGACCACAGGTGACCCAATTTCAAACTCATATTTCATGAAGACAAACATTCTGACAAATTTTCAAGTCAGTTGAGCAAAAAATGTGGCCTCGAGTGCCCTAAAGATATTTCTTAAATTTGACCTAGTGACCTAGATTATGACCCCAGGTGACCCAAATTTGAACTGCAATTTTCAAATCAAATGAATAATAAATGTGGCCTCTAGAGTGCCCACTAGCTATTTCTTTAATTTGACCAAGTGAACTAGTTTATGACCCCAGTTGACCCAAATTCAGACTCATGTGAGATTTTACAAAGACAAACATCTAGTGACCTAGTTTATGGTTCCAGGTGACCCAAATCCAAACTTATCTGGTATTTCATCAAGACAAACATTCTGGCCAAATTTCAGGTCATTTGAGCAATAAATGTGGCCTCCAGAGTGCAAACAAGGTATTTCTTTAATTTGACCCAGTGAACTAGTTTATGACCCAAGTTGACCCAAATTAATCTTATGTGAGACTTCATAAAGACAAACTTTCTAACTAATTTTCAAGGCAATTGAGCAAATAATGTGACCTTGAGAGTGCCAACAAGGTATTTCTTTAATTTGACCTAGTGACCTAGTTTATGACCCAAGATGACCCAATTTTGAACTCAATGAACTTGTTGCACTTAGATGGGCAAACAAACTTAGAAGAGAATCACTACATACCAAATATCAAAGCTCTACGCCTTCCAGTTTTAAAGAAGAATTTTAAAGTTTTCCTTCTTTGTTCCTATGTTCGAACTTGTGATCCCCGCGGCTGGGCCAGTTTTGACCCAGGGGCATCATATGAACAAACTTGGTAGAGGTCCACTAGGAAATGCTACATACCAAATATCAAAGCTCTAAACCTTCCCGTTTAAGAGAAAAAGAAATTTAAAGTTTTCCTTCTTTGTTCCTATCTTCGAACTTGTGACCCCCGGGGCGGGGCCAGTTTTGACCCAGGGGCATCATATGAACAAATTTGGTAGAGGTCCACTCTGAGATGCAACATACCAAATATCAAAGCTCCACACCTTTCAGTTTCAGAAAAGAGGAATCTTAAAGTTTTCCTTCTTTGTTCCTATGTTCGAACCTGTGACCCCAGGGGCAGGGCCAGTTTTGACCCAAGCAGCATCCTTGGAACAAACTTGGTAGATGTCCACTAGGAGATGCTACATACCAAATATCAAAGCTCTATGCCTTACCATTTAAGAGAAAAAAAAAAATTAAAGTTTTCCTTCTTTGTTCCTATGTTTGAACTTGTGACCCCCGGGGTAGGGCAAATTTTGACCCCAAGGGCATCATATGCACAAACTTGGTAGAGATCCACTAGAAGATGCTACATACCAAATATCAAAGCTCCATACCAAATATCAACGCTCTACACCTTCCAGTTTCAGAGAAGATGATTTTTAAAGTTTCCCCTCTTTGTTCCTATGTTCGAACTTGTGACCCCCGGGGCAGGGCCAGTTTTGACCCCAAGGGCATGATATGAACAAACTTGGTAGAGGTCCACTAGGAGATGCTTCATGCCAAATATCAAAGCTCTATGCCTTCTAGTTTTAGAGAAGAAGATTTTTAAAGTTTTCCTTCTTTGTTCCTATGTTGGAAATTGTGACCCCCGGGGCGGGGCCGGTTTTGACCCCAGGGGCATCATATGAACAAACTTGGTAGAGGTCCACTAGGAGATGCTACATGCCAAATATCAAAGCTCTACGCCTACAAGTTCCAGAGAAGAAGATTTTTAAAGTTTTCCTTCTTTGTTACTATGCTCAAACTTGTGACCCCCAGGGCGGGGCCAGTTTTGACCCCAGGGGCATTATATGAACAAACTTGGTAGAGGTCTACTAGGCAATGCTACATACCAAATATCAAAGCTCTATGCCTTCCAGTTTCAGAGAAGATGATTTTTAAAGTTTCCCATCTTTGTTCCTATGTTTGAACTTGTGACCCCCGGGGCAGGGCCAGTTTTGACCCCAAGGGCATCATATGAACAAACTTGGTAGAGATCCACTAGGAGATGCTTCATGCCAAATATCAAAGCTCTATGCCTTCTAGTTTTAGAGAAGAAGATTTTTAAAGTTTTCCTTCTTTGTTCCTATGATGGAAATTGTGACCCCAGGGACATCATATGAACAAACTTGGTAGAGGTCCACTAGGAGATGCTTCATGCCAAATATCAAAGCTCTATGCCTTCAAGTTTTAGAGAAGAAGATTTTTAAAGTTTTCCTTCTTTATGACTATGCTCAAACTTGTGACCCCCGGGGCGGGACCAGTTTTGACCCCAGGGGCATCAAATGAACAAATTTGGTAGAGGTCCACTAGGAGATGCTACATACCAAATATCAAAGCTCTGCGCCTTCTAGTTTCAGAGAAGAAGATTTTCAAAGATTTTGCGTTTTTTTCCTTTTTGTTGCCATGGCAACCAGAGTTGTGGGTGGAATTCAATTCTTTGAACAATTTTGGTAGAGCTTCACCCAAGGAACATCCCTGCCAAGTTTCATCAAGATGTTTAAAGAAATTGTTGACGGACGACCGACGACGGACGCCGGACATAGGGCGATCACAATAGCTCACCTTTAGCACGTTGTGCTAAGGTGAGCTAAAAAGAAGAGATTTTGCCAACAAGTCCAGCCTACAAATAACTTGTTACAAGCCCCCCTGGTATGGAGAGGATATTGTATCAAGTTTTATTTCTTTTGAACTTTCACACATGTACTTTGTTAAATGAATCATGTACTTACCTTCCTTTTAACCTGGATTGAATGATACTTATTTCAAGATACATGTACCTAAAAAAATCCACAGATTGAACATGCTTTAACTCTTTCACTGCCAATGTCGCCTTGGACAGCTTTAGCAAACGGCATAGGTCAAAACTGCACAAAACATAGAGTCTGATCTTTGATCTACACCTGGTATTAATCTTTGATGGCTACAAACGCAATGTAAGTATACTTGTAGACCTCAAAGAAAGTCGAACCCATGCAGTTAGCACGGAAAGAGTTAAATTAGGAACATAGGATATGGTTCTTTGGAAGCGCCAGGCAAAGTTTATCTGCTGGTTTTTATTTGTATGGTGTTTAACAGTTTTCAACATCATTTAAGTTATAATGCAGCTGCCATATATGATTTCCCATAGTTTCTTTTACTAGTCTTCCCAAGCCATTGGTAGTGCTTTCCCACATAACCATTGTCCAAACAATGATCAGCTGTGAGAGAGGAATGAATCCTGTTGCAAAATTCCTGACAGTCTTCAAACACATTGTCGGACTGGTAATAATATTCATACTATTAAATGATATGAATGAAATGTGTAATTTGACCTCAAATTGTTTACTTTGGGCTGCTAGTTGATCTTTAACCCTCTACCACATGACCTTGATGTTTGATGACAAAAACACTGGTGCTATTATACATAAATTTATACATGTACACGTTTTAGATCCATACATAACAGACAAAACTGGAAGGCTGCAGACAAATTGATTTAAAAATGCACTTGCTAGGACTTTTTTTTACAACAATCATAACAGCTACTCGTAGCACACCATGATGTTAACGTCATTTAACTAGGATGTTATTTAATGTTATGTTGGTGCTCTCTGTCAGACAGGCCTTGGCCGAATGGGCAACTTAGGCGAAAAAGTCGCCTGATTTAAAAACACTTCGCCCATTTTGCCGGGCAAAGCGAAAATCGAAGTCGCCTGAAAAAATCGGGAAGTCGTATATTGACAACGCGTCGAGTACTCAATACATAATCAGCGTGTGTAGATCTATTACCTAACAGTGTGTTATACCCCATTCACAGCTGGTGTCCAATCAGCTAAACTAATATTGTTTTTGACTGTCTGATTTGACAAGCAGTTGTTAATTCATTTCTCGGGTACCAAATCCCCCTTCTTAATTGGTAGGTATCATCTTAACCGACAATATTCACGCCTTTGCCCCATCAAGTCGCTAAAATTCTTGCAAAGTTTAACCAATATTTTTTGCCAGTCATAACAAACATCGGCGCCGTCTTGCGGCATGTCTGGCCTCTTTTTTCAGTGTGAAACCCTGACCCAGATATCAACATTTATTAAATCAACATTTATTAAATGTCCCGGAATTGAATTGAAATCGGCACCTTGCTTTTAAAACACCATTTGCCCCATCCTTTAATACTCACACTTTTACTAACGAACAGACATGGTGATGTATTTAGATGATCCGCTAAAATCATGTGGCAATATTTTTAAATCATGTGATTACAAATTGGCACCAACTGTGTCACGTTACAACTGATTTCTGGACGCAAGTCACATGAATCAATTTCAAAATGGCTGCTGGGTATTGTGACATTCACATAGCTCAAGGGCGGTTTTCTTTTAAACTTTTGGATGAAATTATATATTTTTCTTTGACGCGAACAAAAAGATGAAACTCAAAAAATATACATACATTGTTATTGATCCTATACTCTGTCAAAATTTTGACATTTTTCTTGATCGGGCCCTATCTACCGCAAACAATCTACGAGATTAAAACAGGTATTTTAGTTGGAAATGTATGTCAGTAGCGATGTTTTCATTAATGATTTATCTGTCGTCAGCAAAAGACAAACAGTATTCAGACAAAATTATCTTCGATTTCTCTTGCTGTCTAAAACTGGGCTTTAATTACCTTGAGGAAGTTGAAAATATTGTGTCAACAGGAGAAAATGCTGGTAGCAAGCTCTCCTTCCTTTGACACAATATTTGCGTTACTTTTTAACTTTACTTACATCCTTTGAGTAATTATCTATTTGCCTGCTGTAAATGCTTTTGATTTGAGATTTTATTTTTTTCTTTCCTGGTCAGGAATAGGGATTGTAATACCGTATAAGTACTTTTTTCTGCGGGATCCAAATTCTACGGATTTTCAAAAAAACGGGGAGTTTAAAAATCAGCGTACCTTTTTTCTGCGCCAGTGAGTCTGATAAAAAAAATGGATTTTATTATTGCGCATTATTTTGATGACGTACCGGTAACAGTAAACTGGTACCCGTTGTATCTCCAATAACCGTC
Source organism: Tridacna gigas (assembly GCA_945859785.2). NCBI lineage: Eukaryota > Metazoa > Mollusca > Bivalvia > Cardiida > Cardiidae > Tridacna > Tridacna gigas. Next base: position 31,026,489 of record OX244030.2, read on the forward strand.
CGATAGACGTTGATATGAAGATCGATAACAGGCTGCCAGTTTACAGTAACAGCTTCTGTTTTGGACAGGTATACTCTATACATGTATTTCGGTTGTTATCATCTTCAATTAAAAGGTTGATATTCATGTAGTTAAAAAACAAGAGGGCCATGATGGCCCTGGGTCGCTCACCTTAGTAGAGAGCCTTAAAGGTTTTTCTTTAATTTGACCATGTGACCTAGTTTTTGACCGCAGGTGACCCAATTTCAAACTCATATTTCATGAAGACAAACATTCTGACCAATTTTCAAGTCAACTGAGCAAAAAATGTGGCCTCGAGTGTCCTAAAGATATTTCTTTGGTCTTTGACTATATTAAAAGAAACATTTTAACCAATTTTCAAATCAAATGAATAATAAATGTGGCCTCTAGAGTGCCCACTAGCTATTTCTTTAATTTGACCAAGTGACCTAGTTTATGACCCCAGTTGGCCCAAATTCAGACTCATGTGAGATTTTACAAAGACAAACATTCTGACCAATTTTCAAGGCAATTAAGCAAATAATGTGGCCTCTAGAGTGCCCACAAGGTATTTCTTTATTTTGACCTAGTGACCTAGTTTATGGTTCCAGGTGACCCAAATCCAAACTTATCTGGTATTTCATCAAGACAAACATTCTGGCCAAATTTCAGGTCATTTGAGCAATAAATGTGGCCTCCAGAGTGCAAACAAGGTATTTCTTTAATTTGACCCAGTGAACTAGTTTATGACCCAAGTTGACCCAAATTAATCTTATGTGAGACTTCATAAAGACAAACTTTCTAACTAATTTTCAAGGCAACTGAGCAAATAATGTGGCCTCGAGAGTGCCAGCAAGGTATTTCTTTAATCTGACCTAGTGACCTAGTTTATGACCCAATTTTGAACTCAATGAAATTGTTGCGCTTAGATAGGCAAACAAACTTAGAAGAGAATCACTACATACCAAATATCAAAGCTCTACGCCTTCCAGTTATAAAGAAGAATTTTAAAGTTTTCCTTCTTTGTTCCTATGTTCGAACTTGTGACCCCCGGGGCTGGGCCAGTTTTGACCCAGGGGCATCATATGAACAAACTTGGTAGAGGTCCACTAGGAAATGCTACATACCAAATATCAAAGCTCTACACCTTCCTGTTTAAGAGAAAAAGAAATTTAAAGTTTTCCTTCTTTGTTCCTATGTTCGAACTTGTGACCCCCGGGGCGGGGCCAGTTTTGACCCAGGGACATCATATGAACAAATTTGGTAGAGGTCCACTCTGAGATGCAACATACCAAATATCAAAGCCCCACACCTTTCGGTTTCAGAAAAGAAGAATTTTAAAGTTTTCCTTCTTTGTTCGAACTTGTGACCCCAGGGGCTGGGCCAATTTTGACCCAAGCAGCATCCTTGGAACAAACTTGGCAGAAGTCCACTAGGAGATGCTACATACCAAATATCAAAGCTCTATGCCTTCCCATTTAAGAGAAAAAAAAAATTAGGGTTTTCCTTCTTTGTTCCTATGTTTGACCTTGTGACCCCCGGGGCAGGGCCAATTTTGACCCCAAGGGCATCATATAAACAAACTTAGTAGAGGTCTACTAGGCGATGCTACATACCAAGTATCAAAGCGCTATGCCTTCCAGTTTCAGAGAAGATGATTCTTAAAGTTTTCCTTCTCTGTTCCTATGTTCGAACTTGTGACCCCCGGGGCAGGGCCAACTTTTACCCCAAGGGCATCATATGCACAAACTTGGTAGAGATCCACTAGGAGATGCTACACACCAAATATCAAAGCTCTATGCCTTCCTGTTTCAGAGAAGAAGATTTGTTTCTATATTCAAACTTGTGACCCCCAGGCGCAGGGCCAGTTTTGACCCCAAGGGCATCATATGAACAAACTTGGTAGAGGTCCACTAGGAGATGCTTCATGCCAAATATCAAAGCTCTATGCCTTCTAGTTTTTAGAGAAGAAGATTTTTAACGTTTTCCTTCTTTGTTCCTATGTTGGAAATTGTGACACCCGGGGCGGGGCCAGTTTTGACCCCAGGGGCATCATATGAACAAACTTGGTAGAGGTCCACTAGGAGATGCTTCATGCCAAATATCAAAGCTCTACACCTTTAAGTCTCCGAGAAGAAGATTTTTAAAGTTTTCCTTCTTTGTTACTATGCTCAAATTTGTGACCCCCAGGGCGGGGCCAGTTTTGACCCAAGGGGTATCATATGAACAAACTTGGTAGAGATCCACTAGGCAATGCTACATACCAAATATCAAAGCTCTACACCTTCCAGTTTTAGAGAAGATGATTTTTAAAGTTTCCCCTCTTTGTTCATATGTTCGAACCTGTGACCCCCGGGGCAGGGCCAGTTTTGACCCCTAGGGCATCATATGAACAAACTTGGTAGAGGTCCACTAGGAGATGCTACACGCCAAATATCAAAGCTCTATGCCTTCCAGTTTCAGAGAAGATGATTTTTAAAGTTTCCCCTCTTTGTTCCTATGTTCAAACTTGTGACCCCCGGGGCAGGGCCAGTTTTCACCCCAAGGGTATCATATGAACAATCTTGGTAGAGGTCCACTAGGAGATACTTCATGCCAAATATAAAAGCTCTATGCCTTCTAGTTTTAGAGAAGAAGATTTTTAAAGTTTTCCTTCTTTGTTCCTATGTTGGAAATTGTGACCCCCGGGGCGGGGCCAGTTTTGAGCCCAGGGGCATCATATGAACAAACTTGGTAGAGGTCCACTAGGAGATGCTTCATGCCAAATATAAAAGCTCTATGCCTTCTAGTTTTAGAGAAGAAGATTTTTAAAGTTTTCCTTCTTTGTTCCTATGTTGGAAATTGTGACCCCCGGGGCGGGGCCGGTTTTGACCCCAGGGGCATCATATGAACAAACTTGGTAGAGGTCCACTAGGAGATGCTACATGCCAAATATCAAAGCTCTACGCCTTCAAGTTTTAGAGAAGAAGATTTTTAAAGTTTTCCTTCTTTGTTACTATGCTCAAACTTGTGACCCTCGGGGCAGGGCCAGTTTTAACCCCAGGGGCATCAAATGAACAAACTTGGTAGAGGTCCACTAGGAGATGCTACATACCAAATATCAAAGCTCTGCGCCTTCTAGTTTCAGAGAGGAAGATTTTCAAAGATTTTGCTTTTTTTTCCTTTTTGTTGCCATGGCAACCAGAGTTGTGGGTGGAATTCAATTCTTTGAACAATTTTGGTAGAGCTTCACCTAAGGAACATCCCTGCCAAGTTTCATCAAGATTGGCACAGTGGTTAAGGAGAAGAAGATGTTTAAAGAAATTGTTGACGGACGACGGACGCCAGACATAGGGCGATCACAATAGCTCACCTTTAGCACGTTGTGCTAAGGTGAGCTAAAAATGCACACACACACACATTTTTTGAATGTAAACTAATAACTATTTTATTCATTGCAATGCCATATTTATTTCTGTATCAAACCCAGAAGATCCCTGCCGATCTGAATCCGTTAGTTATTAACTCATTTTGATTCGAAACTTCTTGGTGCATTTTGACCAGCCATTTTGAGACAAGCTCTTTCAAAACAGTTATCGATAAGTGTACTGACTCAATTGGTACCTCATAGGACCCATTTTTCTTAATTTGGGCCACAATCTGTTCCGAATACCAATTTTCAAAGGAAGATTTCAGCTTGGAAATAATATTAGGGGGAAAGGGTTTAAATGGTTCGACGTGTGAAATTAACAATAGTATAACCTTTGTTTTCTACCCTTAGGCGATGTCATAACGGCATGCAAATATCGTAAAGCACGAATAATAGGTCGCACCTACCAAACTGTAAATTAACTGTACAGTTAACATTAAAACTCGTTTTGAAAGGTATGCAGGAGAGCTCTAGTATTTTGAAAACATTGTGGGAAGGGAGAAAATTTGTCCAGCAGTATTTCCTTTGAAAAATTCACTCAACGTGCATAATTCAATTTCTTACCAATCGTCAGGTCAATTGAGCTTAAAATGTGGCAATCTATGAGTGAATCTATAACTGAAAGCTATAAGGTATAGAGAGTAGGTAACAGTAAAAAGACGATAATAATATGCCAAGTTTGATAATACACATGTAATTTACACATGACCCCCCAAAACAACAACAACAAGCAAAAGAACAACAACATCGACGACGACAGAAAAATTCTTTTTATTTGGACTTACTTTTCGCGTCTTTTAAATCTGCGCTCCTGCATGTCCCCGCAGATAAAGCAGAAATAAGGTCACCGCAGAAAAAAGTGCTTATACGGTATATAATTATGATCCCTGGTAAAGATAATGCCCAGGATTTTGGGAGGAAAAATAGTGCTTCAGAGATTTTGGGAAAAAAATGTACTAGGGGAAACCATTGCACACAATAAGTATTTTTCTCTTTCCATAATGCTTTTTATCCAGAAAGTGTATGAATTGAGCATGGTAAACAATGAATATGTCTTAAGTAGTTTCTGATAGGAATTAAGTTAATTAATCATTAAAAAGATATATACATGTACAGTATAAAATATTTTCATTTAATTTACATGGTTTTCTATCCAATCAAATTGTTAAATCGTTAAAATACTGTTGTTTCCTTCTATAAGTCTGACAATGTCCTCATTTTAATGTCCTTCTAAACTTCTCCTCCAAGTCTGACCACTTCTCCCCATTTTGAAAAACTTCTCCCAATTCTCAGACTAAGGAGAAGTCAATCTCCCCAAAGTCTGAGAGTTGGCAGAGGCCTGTCAGATCATCTTCAATACTCTTTCATCGTTTTTCTCATTTTCATCAATATTCATGAGCTGAAACAATGATTTTTCAAACAGCTTTTAATAACCGATGATGCTTAAAGTGCAATCTGGACCTACATAAGAACTGTCTGGTGTGAGCATGCTAATGCAAGTCAGTTTAGTGGAGAAGAAGTTCAGAGAAATCTTTTTGTTTTTAAACTGAATCATATGACCTAGTTTTGCACCCTACATACATATTACAAACTCATATGATTTGTTTGATAAGGTGGCTCCACTGAAAAAATGTCTTCATGACTTGGTATATAGTAGCTACAATGAAATTTGACCTCATGCCTTCTCAATCACCGTCACAAAATATAAGTTACAGACACAGAAGGACTTTGAAAGTCTCAAATAATACAACTTGACAGTTAATTAGCACAGAGATGGTGAGCACATAGATTGTACATACATAGTATCTATTGATTAAGCATGGCATGGACATCCCCAGACAATGTTTTTACTTTAAAATAGTATAATTATGGACCTATCACCTGAATTTTGGCCATATTCAAACTCAGGTAAGACACTAAAACAAATTTGGAGGGAAGAGTTTAAATGTTGACCAATTGGAAGTAACCCAGTAGGGGTCACTTAGTACTGAAATCCCTGTTGCAGAGTCTGGCATCTGAAAGAAGATACCCATAGTTCTAGATGTCACACTTTTTTCATGGTTGGGACTAGATTGTGGCCTCTAAAATAGCTTTTTTCCAGAGATCAATTCCACACATTTTCAACAAAGCATAGTTACTGCATGTAAATTAACGCTGAAACATGACATAAAGAAATAATCTGAACGGTCAGAATTTGAGCAGAATTGTAGCCTCTGCAGACTGACGCTGCTGTAATAAATTACCAGTGACCTAGTCTATACTTTTCTTGAAATGGAGGGCTTGGGTGTTTTCAACAGCATTATCAAATAAATGCAACTAGTATTGAACCTGGAGGGCATTATAGTGTCAATGACTTTCATAAATTGTAATGGTTCCCCCAGAAGCATTGTATGCATCAAAACTGCTTCCTTCTTTAGACAGACGAAAGGGATCAAATTGGCCTAATGAGGTAGATTGAACACTGACAAAACAGTACTTTTCAATATGATTCCTGGGTCACCCACAAGCACTCTGGCTATGAAATGGTCTCTTCACTTGTAATGTATTTACCGGTATTCCTGTTTTCAAATCATTTAAATATATGTAATCTCTTCACTTGTAATGTATTTACAGGTATTCCTGTTTCAAATCATTTAAATATATGTAATTGGAAAAATTGATGTAGTTTCAACTCCCAGCACTGATAAGGTTCTTTGAGATTAGACTTGTTAATCGAGTTTTAAAGCCTAAGAACAGTGTCCTTTAAAGGTTGCCAAATCAAATATATAGCCTGAGTTTGATCAAAATTTGATTATAGAATAAAAGAAACAAGAGGGCCATGATGACCCTTAATCGCTCACCTGAGTCAATAGGCCAAACATTCTGACCAAATTTCACAAGAATCTGACTGAAAATGTGGCCTCTATAGCGTGCACAAGGTTTTTCTAAGATTTGACCTAGTGACCTAGTTTTTGACCCCACATGACCCAATTTTGAACTCGTGTGAGATTTTATCAAGCCAAACATTCTGACCAAGTTTCATAAGTATTTGACTGAAAATGTGGCCTCTAGAGCGTACACAAAGTTTTTTGAAGATCTGACCTAGTGACCTAGTTTTTGACCCCACATGACCCAATTTCGAACTTGTCCGAGATTTTATCAAGACAAACATTCTGACCAAATTTGACAAGTATCTGACTGAAAATGTGGCCTCTAGAGCACACACAAGGTTTTTCGAAGATTTGACCTAAAGACCTAGTTTTGGACTCCACAAGACCCAATTTCGAACTCGTCCCAGATTTTATCAAGACAAACATTCTGACCAAGTTTCATGAGAATCCAACTGAAAATGTGGAATCTAGAGCGTACACAAAGTTTTTCTAAGATCTGACCTAGTGACCTAGTTTTTGACCCCACATGACCCAATTTCAAACTCGTCCGAGATTTTATCAGGACAAACATTCTGACCAAATTTCACAAGTATCTGACTGAGAATGTGGCCTCTAGAGTGTACACAAGGTTTTTCGAAGATTTGACCTAGTGACCTAGTTTTTGACCCCACATGACCCAATTTCGAACTCATCCCAGATTTTATCAAGACAAACATACTGACCAAGTTTCACAAGTATCTGACTGAAAATGTGGCCTCTAGAGCATGCACAAGGTTTTTCGAAGATTTGACCTAGTGACCTAGTTTTTGACCCCACATGACCCAATTTCAAACTCGTCCGAGATTTTATCAAGACAAACTTTCTGACCAAATTTCACAAGTATCTGACTGAAAATGTGGCCTCTAGAGCGTACACAAGGTTTTTCGAAGATTTGACCTAGTGACCTAGTTTTTGACCCCACATGACCCAATTTCGAACTTGTCCGAGATTTTACCAAGACAAACATTCTGACCAAGTTTCATGAGGATTGGACTGAAAATGTGGCCTCTAGAGTGTACACAAGGTTTTTCTAAGATTTGACCTAGTGACCTAGTTTTTGACCCACATGACCCAATTTCGAACTCGTCTGAGATTTTATCAAGACAAACATTCTGACCAAGTTTCATGAGGATCGGACTGAAAATGTGGCCTCTAGAGCGTACACAAGGTAAAAAGTTGACGACGGACGACAGATGCCGAACACAGCACGATCACAATAGCTCACCATGAGCACTTCATGCTCAGGTGAGCTAAAAAGGCTTGTGTCATGAACACAAACTTTTCGAGAGTTTAAAGGGAACTCTTCAGATTCTTAAATCTTCCCAGACTTTTGAAAATGATTCATCACTAAGCAAGGTGATAAATAATATTTTGTAACTGTTATTAGTGTTTCACAAGAAAATAAATTTACTGCAAATAAAGGCCTCTTTAACCTTGTGAGATAGCCTTGAAAGCCATATTAAGGCCTGGCCAAGATCATCCAAACAAATATTCAGAACAAGTTTCTCTATGGCAAAAGGGACAACACTTACTTTAGCCTCTTGAGGATTTGCAGGGAAAGTGTTTTCAATAGAAGATGAACAATGAAGCACAGTCAAAGTAGCAGAAAGCCTGACCTGAAGCTTTTACACAAATCTGCTTTTCAGGACTTTCAGTTCTTTGATTTTGCACAAAGTTATCCATAGAGAAGTTCTCGAAAAACAATTATTTCTCAATAAAACAGTGTTTTCACAGTCTTTCTTGGTATTTTTTGTATTTTGATGAAAAATGAAAATAGGGCCTTTTTTATTGCTCAGTTTTAATCCCTACTGGTCTTATTGATCATTCTTTTTTTTAGACTTTGAAAAGTCTTAAAACAGAGACAAGTTTTACAGGTAAAAAAGGGTCTGTCTGCAGTAATGCCTAGCCCCCGGGTTGTTCATCTTATCTTTAAATATCTCCCAGGGGATGGGGATCAGAGACAGGGTTCTGGGCTGACCAAGACATTAATGGGCCAATATAGTGATTATCAGGCTATTAACATAACAGTTTCCAAAAGTACAGCTGTCCTCAAATCTGAGGACGGATTTGGGCTTGTACGTAGGACTGTTTCAGGCAATTTACTATGTCGTAAGTTAACCCTTTCCCAAACAAGCCCTGGTTTTCACGTGTCTGCAGTACAAGCCTTTTGAAAACACCGTGGGAAAAGGAGAAATTGCTCATAACGAGCAATTTCTCCTTTTCCCACAGTGTTTTCTACCCTTTTTGAGACCTTTCTGCCATTTTCATCAAATTTAAAATTGTCGTCTGCAAACTCTTTTAACCCTTTCCCAAACAAGCCCTGGTTTTCACGTGTCTGCAGTACAAGTCTTTTGAAAACACTGTGGGAAAAGGAGAAATTGCTCGTAACGAGCAATTTCTCCTTTTCCCACAGTGTTTTCTACCCATTTTGATAACTTTCTGCCATTTTCATCAAATCCGAAATTGTCATCTGCAAACTCTTTCAATTTGGACCAGTCCAAGATTTGTTGTTTGGGAAAGAGTTAATTTGGACCAGTCCAAAATTTGCTATTTGGGAAAGGGTTAACAGAGAATTTTATAGCTGCGCAAGTTTCTATCACTTCCTGAACAGCCATTTTTTATGTTCTTTTCCTTTAGATGTGTCTCACAAAAACTATTGGATTAACATTGTTTTTAGCAAGTGAAATCAGAAATTTCGCCTAGAATGTCAAATGGCACCATCATTACGTTGACATGATTTCAGGAGATTTGAAACAGGTAATTTTGAAATATGATCGTTTTTAAAAACATGACAAATGTGATTTTACAGCTTGCTACAGGGCAGCAAACCTTGCACATTTTAGGGTGAAAATAAATATATCTAACATAAATTTAGATAGGTGATTTTTTACCTGGAAATTGATCTAAGACCATGATTACACAAGAGAAAGTCTGAAAACAATCAGACAATCAAGAAGTTATGAAGAAATTCCATGAACTTTTTGCTCAGCCCTTGTATATTGGAATTCTAATGGAGATGCCTCTAAGTAAAAAGTCTAAAATGAGGAAAAAAGTTTACAGATGTTTAGCTGTCTATTCACTTTTCAATTAACTCTATACCACACGACAAAATCTTGGGCTAAACCAAATTCAAAGCAAGTGCAGACAACAAAATAAATGTTGCTTAACCCTTTACCAAACGACAAAATTTTAGACTGGACCAAATTGAAAGCATCTGCAGACAACAAATTAAGGGTAGCTTTAATGGTGATTTATGTATTGGATAGGACAGAAAACATTGTGGGAAAAGGAGAAAATGCTGGTTACCAGCATTTTCTCCTTTTCCAACAATGTTTTCCAAAGGCTTCTTTCTCAAGGTCGTTAAAAGTCGGGATTGTGTGGTAAATAGTTAAATGCTGATTTGAACATCATTTCTATTCTTGATAGAGAAAAAAACATTGTGGAAAATGGAGAAAATGCTTGCTACAAGCACTTTCTCCTTTTCCCACAATGTTTTCAGAGGCTTCTCCCTCAGGGTCGTTAAAAGTTGGGATTGTAGAGTAAAGGATTAAGTAAGGATTAGCTTTCACACCATAATGTAAAGTGTTAAGACATTAAAAGTTTTTAGGTAAATTTCCATCCCATATAAATGTGTGCAAGTATTCTACACAAACGAGGAGAAGGTATGTTCTATGATTAATTGAGTATAAGCTACCATAGACAAAGAAGATGAGTTTCTAAAAACTAAATGACTTTCCCATGTTTTCCTGCATATGATGGACAAAACAATTGTGGTTCATTATGAAGGGCATGTTTAAATGGAAACCTAACAGTGGTTTAACAGTTAATTGTAGCATTAAACCTTTACCAAACAATTCTGAGATTTAACGACCCTGAAGAAAGAAGGCTTTTGAAATATTGTTACCACTATTTTCTCCTTTTCCTACAATGTTTTCTACCATATCGAAGACAGAAGTCATCTTTTGAGTTACACGTACACGTATTTGTTGTCTGCACATGCCCTCAATTTGGTCAAGTCTAAAATATTGTCATGTGGTAAAGCAACTTAGGAAAGAGCTTCTTGAAAACATAATGTTAACTGCTAAGCATTTTTTCCTCTTTGAACAATGTTTTCTACCATTTCATAGGCAAATCCCATTATTTGAGCCATCTCTTATTTGTCATCTGCAAACGCTTTCAATTTGGACTCTAAAATTTGTTGCATGATACATGTACAGTCGCGCCTCGTTTATCCGGCCACTTCTGTTTCCTATGAATGTTTCCGGATCAGCCGTATTTCCGGATCGACGAACTGTGATTGCTGGCATGGCATTCAAGTTAAGCTAGGTCAAAAACCTCCATGTTGATAAGGGACACCGTGTATCGTAAGAATTACAGCAGCGTATGTTTTACACAAGCACTTGTATACATGTCATTATTGCTCCTACGATTGTTCAGGTTTATAAAATAAAGGGTGTCATAAATTTGCATTTTGCCTTTTTGTTATTTGTCTGTTTTTGTACATGTCTTTTTACTTGTACCTAATTACATGCACATGCATACCTATTGTGCAAACAGGTGCGCTTGTAAAGCTCGGCACATTTATGACTTTTGAAAACACCATGAAAAGGGCGAAACAAAAGGAAAACACGATATGCACAGTACATGTATTTTAAATGTACATAACGTGTTGTCGAATTCCTGCAAAAGTGTTTTTTTTTTTTGGATGGTCTTCTTTGTACTGACAAATGTCTTTTTTCACGGAAGTCGAAACTTCAACTCGTCTTTTGCTGGTGGTGTAGACATTCTGTTGGCTTCTAATAGTCGTACTTTCAAAGTGGTAAAATGGCAAAGACTAATTGAGACTGATTGCCAATTGATTCGATATCGAAGACGGGCATATTTTCAATCATCTTTACAGCCTGTTAGAAGTAAAATATTTTCGAAAAACCTAACGAAATTTATCGTGTTTGGCGGCCATTTTGTGTGTACTTTGGGGAACATAAACATCTCGAGTTAACTCATGAATCAAACAGTTTTTTTTTTCCCTATGGTTTACCATTTAAATTGAAAATATTTGTTTTTGAAACGAAGGATTATTGAATATGCAAGCAGACGGTATGTTCATATTTTAGTTTTGCGTTTAGTTTTGAAAGACAAGTTTAAACATGCCCACAAAATCTTTGCGGACATTTCAGTTATTTTTTTAGCGATTGTTACTGTAATCAAGTAGATTCAGTAATAATTAAACAACAAAAGCGTGGAATTGTCACTTCAGTACTATGTGTATGGATAATCTGTTAAGTTGACAATTGTCGATGGCACGAGAACGTCATTCAACAGTTTTCGAAAACAGTACTAATTAACACGCGTGTTTTCAAAACGTGTGAAAATCGTCTGCAACAACTGACACTATTTAGACTGATACCCGTGTTATTCACGACGAACCAGTCCGAAATTGCTCGAAGTAGACTGTATTTATGATATTTATGATAACCAGTCTATGGTCCCGGGGGAAAATAACAAGTCTAAATTGTGTGTAAACTAGTAGCCTGTTATCGATTTTTGTATTTATCGGACGGTTACGGGAGATACAACGGGTACCAGTTTAAATTGTGTGATACACAGTCAGGCCACGTCCGGTTTCTTGGATAAGGTTTGTACTGATTTTTAACCCTTCGTTCCCGATTTTTTCATTCCGGTTCCGGAACGCGGATTTCCGGAATAAAAAGTGAAATTTGTACAGAAAATATCCGTTCCCTGATGTTTTTGTCCGGATCCTGAGATTTCCGGAATTATGGAGCCCGGATAAACGCGGTTCAACTGTATATAGTTAACCCATGAATCCTTTAGCTAACAAAAATGTGATAAAATGACCCTAAGAAAGGCTTTTAGAAACATTGTGGGAAGAGTAGAAAATGCTGGTAACCAACATTTTCTCATTTTCCTACAATATTCTCTACTTTTTCCAATACATATCCCACCATATGAGTCCTTTTTATTATTTCCCCTGCAAATGCTTCCGATCTGGACAAGTCTGAAATTTAGTTCTGTGGTCAAGACATTACTCTTTAGCAGGCCACAAATTTTAGACCTGTCCATATTAAAAGCATTAAAATTTTCTAACAACAAAATTCAATGTGGTACAAGCTAAAATAAACATTAACATTAATATCTGTATCTGAAAGGGTAAAAAAACATTGTAGACTGGTAACTAGCATTTTCTCCATAGACTATAATGTTTTCTAAAACCATCTTTTTAAAGGTTATCTAAACTCTGAATTGGTTGGTAAAGGGCTAAATCCAAGAGGCCAAGTTAGAGAAGCTCAGCCCCTACTTGCAGATCATTAGACTTATTGTTTTTTTGCGCAGCCAAATTCTTTCTAACGATTGATGACAGTCATAGCAATAATCTATTACACTCTGGCATATAAGCAAGTGACTTGTTTGGAATTGATCATGAAACTCCTGAGATGCATGGATAGGTGCACTGGCACAGGTAATAACTGAAATATTGTCAAAGATAGCATTAACTCTTTACCAAACAACAAAAAAGTAGACTAATCCAAATTGAAAGCATTTGCAGATGACATTTTAAACATGGCTCAAAACATAACATTTGTATCTTAAAGGGTAGAAAACATTGTGGGAAAAGAAGAAAATGCATTTTCTTCTTTTCCCACAATGTTTTCAAAAGGCTAATTTCTTGGGGTTGTTAAAGGTCTGGAATGTGTGATAAAACATTTAAACCACAAACAATTGCCAGTGATATTGTCTATCCAGAGAAAGGGTCAAGCCGCCAGTTAAGTGTTAATATGCAGCTCTTGACCTTTTAAGTACATCAGGATACAATAGCAGCCTCCTATACACTTAGCCATGCTAACTCTTTACCAAACAATCTTGTTTTAACGGTCCTGGGAATTAAAATTTTAGAAAACATGGTGGAAATACGAGAAAGTGCTGGTAATCAGCAATTCTCCTTTTCCCTCAATATTTTCTAACCTTTCAAAGGTCCCATCCTTGAAGCATCTTATAATTTTTTGTCTGCAAAAGGCTCTAAATTTGGACAAATCAAAAATGTTGTTGTCTGATAAAGTTTTACTAAACAAAAAAATTTAAGACTCATCTAAATAGAAAGCATTTGTGGACGAGAACAGTAAATGTCCCTCAAATGATGAAATATGTCTTTGAAAAAGTAGGAAACATTCAGGCACTTGGAGAAATTGTTGTTTCCAGCATTTTCTCTTTTTCAGAAATTATTTTCAAAATCCCTCTTCCTTCAAGTCACTTAAACTCGGGATTGTATGGTAAAGAGTTCAAACAATGACAGTATAGGACTGATTAAATTTTACATATCATACATGCAGAGGTGAGTATAAAAGTAGAGTAGTATGATATGACACTGTAACAGAGGACAAAAATGCAGCCTTGCCCATATTAACAGCGTTCCTGAAGACAAAATTTAATGTGGCCTAAATGATGGAAATCCCCTTGAAAGGGCAGAAAAATATTGAGAGGAAAAGAAACAAGGGTCTGTATTCACCAACCATTCTTAAGCGCAGTTATAGTCTTATTCTCAAGAAATTTCTACATTTGAAAGTAACGCAACTTGTGATTGGCTAAACCAAATGGTTTAATCAATCAAAAATTGTTACTTTCTAAATCTAGAATAAGACCAAGAATGAAACTAAGAATGGTTGGCAAATACCCACCCAGAACTGCATACAGGTGCCAATGCTAAGCTTCAGTGAAATTCAAAGTTGAAAAAGGGGCACAACTGCATGAAAACTATTTTGAAGGTAGGTAAACGTGGTATGGGTTCCCCTCTAAATAGTTACCAACTAGCTGAAAGTTGAGGTAACATGAGAAAACATCAATTTTCTTTTTTGCATGTGACAGACAGCAACTGGGTTATGACAATACCAAAACATATATATGTCTCCTTTGTAAAAAGCTGGGCTATAGCCTATGCTGGTTTCCAATGCTTTCAATGATAAACTTTCCTTGTGAGGCATGGACAAACACAGAATCATTTGGTAGAGTCACATGTAAGGGATTATTATCTTGTATTTCTTCCTTTTCAAAGACAGTTGTAGCTAAAGGCATTTAACAAGTTGATATGTATATGGCAAGTACATTGTATCTCTTTTTATAGCATGTAGGACGGGCAATATCTCTCTTTCCAAAGCAGTGTTCTGTGGCAGTTGGTCGACTGAAATATTCTTGGCAACAGTAAAATAACACTTGGATCTCTAAAGAATTGGGAAAAACATTTATTCCTTAACTCTTCACCAAATGACAAAATTTTAGACTGGTCCAAATTCAAAGCATTTGCAGACGACAAAATAATTGTGACTCAAAATTAGAAATTTGTTCTGGGATGGGTAGAAAACATTGTGGGAAATGGACAAAATGCTGGTTACCAGCATTTTCTCCTTTTCTAATGATGTTTCCAAAAGGCCTCTTTCTCAGGGTCATTAAAAGTCGGGATTGTGTGGTAAAGGGTTATTGAAGCAAAGTCAAAATCTATGTGCTGAAAATCTAGACAGCGTGCTGGTACAGATTTCAACACAATCCAACAGAACAAATCCAAGCTGATAATTTATTTTCTGCAGTCTGACCTTAATCTACACGTGAGTGCTTGATCCTTTTCAAGGTTCAAAATATGACAGACATGGATATTGTAACGCATAAATTTCTTTGATAATCTGATGTAATACTGTCAATCACCATAATTTTATGCATTAATACCATTCCGGAGGGACAGACCTAAATCGGTTCATATCCACAGCTTTAACTCTTTACCAAACGACAAAATTTTAGACAAGTCCAAATTGGAGGCATTTGCAGACGACAAAATAAATGTGATTGAAAAATTGAAATCTGTTTTGGGAAGGGTAGAAAACATTGTGGGAATAGGAGAAAATGCTGGTTACCAGCATTTTCTCCTTCCCACAATGTTTTCAAAAGCCTTCTCTTTTGGGGTCGTTAAAAGTCAGGATGTGGTAAAGGGTTAAATAATGCCTTTCTACAGCCCTCTGCTGCCAATCTATTTTCAAAATAATGTAATGTAAAATATTCTTTCTCTTTTTTTTTCATTACCTTTCTCATGATCTACATTTATGTCTAAAAATAGTCTGTACAATTATGGTTTACTTTAACCCTTTCCAACACAATCCCCATTTTTAACAACCCGGAGGAAGAAGCCTTTTGAAAACATCGGGAGAAGGACAAACTGCAACCACTTAATCACGAAAAAGAATGTTCAAATATTAATTTCATATTCCAATATTTGCCCCTTTTTTCAATACTCAATTGCTTTGTACTTGAGTTTAATGCCACTTTAACAGCTAAGGTGGTCAGTGCATCTATGCTTGTATTACTTGGCTTTCTCACAGCAGTACATGTACTAACACAACTTTCTTTTGAAGTCACTGACTACTTTTCTCACATGCATCAGAGGTGAGAGGGGAAAATTACCAGAAACAATATGTCTGTTTGTAAAACAGTCATGCCCCCCTACTGCCACATTGATACAGGAAGTGGCCACACCGCCGTGTGTATACGTACAAGATTGTAAACAGTCGCCGATACACAGACTAGATTATCGATTTTCTTCTCGGCATGCGCATTTGACTTCCGCTTTTTCCCAGTCGATTTCGATGCTTACTACGTCCCCAATAATACACGAATAAAATGTTGGAGCCACAAGTTGAGCCACATATGATGATTTTTGAGACACTTTAACTTTTTTTGTGCAAATGGCTCAAGTGGCGCATGGCAGCACAGGCCCTGAATCATCTGGTGATCACTGTGACCTTGACCTTTCACAGATTAACCTTAAAATCGATAGGTATCATTTACACTCCAAGATAAATACCTGTACAGAATTTGAAGGACCTAGGTCAATTCTGTGTGTAGTTATCATCTGGACAAGGTTTGGTCTATATATCATTAAGTTGAAGGCCACTGTGACCTTGACCTTTGATGGATTAATCTCAAAATCGATAGGGATCATTTACACTCCGAGATGAAATATCTGTACAGAATTTGAAGAACCTATGTCAATTCTGTGTCTAGTTATCATCTGGACAAGGTTTGGTCTATCTAATATTAAGTTGAAGGCCACTGTGACCTTGACCTTTGATGGATTAATCTCAAAATCGATAGGGATCATCTCCACTTCAGGACAAATGTCTGTGCAAAATCTGACGAACTTAGGTCGATTCTGTGTCTAGTTATCATCCAGACAAGGTTTGGTCTATATATCAACATGTTGACGATCACTGTGACCTTGACATTTGATTGATTGACCTCAAAATCAATAGGGATCATCTACACTCCAAGACGCATGTCTGTGCCAAGTTTGGCGAACTTAGGTCAATTCTATGTCTAGTTATCATCCAGACAAGGTTTGGTCTATATATCAACATGTTGACGGTCACTGTGACCTTGACACTTGACCGATTGACCTCAAAATCAATAGGGATTATCTACACTCCGAGACACATGTCTGTGCCAAATTTGACGAACCTAGGTCAATTCTGTGTCTAGTTATTATTCGGACAAGGTAAGGTCTACCGACCAACCGACAGACCGACCAACATGTGCAAAGCAATATACTTGATTGAAGGGGGGCATAAAAAAAGATTGTCCTCACTCAGTATCAAACCCACCACCACCAAGTCACGAAATAGATAGGCTAGCCACTGAGCTACCCGGCCTAAGTGATCCTTCTTTACAAGAGAAATTTCCTTTTGCCAAAATTTTTTCCGAAATTGTTTTCTGTAAGACCACAGTTACGAGTCATTCGCATGTGACACATTTTATTCACACCAGTTTGAGGATCTTGACCCAAAAGTTCCCTTTCACAACTTCAGTTGCCTTTGTGACCAGTGTAAAAACTACAGCATTCCAAATTACATCAGTCATATCATTTCAACAATTCACTTAATAATGAGTTTCACCAGTGCACAGCTGGGGACCTGAGGTGTCTTGCCCAAGAGCACAACCATGCAAAACCCAGTGCCTCAGGTGCACGTATTCAGTGAATCTAGAAACACTAGTCTTATATTCCAACATATTGACCTCTGAGCCACAACAGGCCCCTTATTACCTAATTCTAACTACAACAGACAAAAGAAAGATAATTATGACCCCTAGTCAAGGAAATGAGAAAAAAAACAAGGCACATTCCACTTGGAGATATAAGACATGACAACCTGTCATTCATTCCTAACTGAATGTTATGTTTAGCACATTACTTATGAAATGTATAACAAACTAATACCACAAGGTAAAAAAAATCATCTTCCATTTCAGTCATGCACTGTAAAACAGGGTTTTGATGCATCTGCATGAACTATCAGCCTATGTCAGCCTGTGCAGTTTGCGCAGACTAAATGGATTGAAACTTGATGTGGTCGGTCAATTTTCTGTATGTCACAATACTATTCTGCCTCTTGATTCAGCAAACAAAATGGATCCAAATTAATATGCTATGACTTGCTTGGTATAATGCATTACTAAGATGCATTAACCCTTTACCAGATGAAAAAATTTTAGCCTTGTCCAAATTGATAGCATTTGCAGACGACAGTAATTATTTTAGTCTGACTCAAATGGTGCAATTTTTCTTTGATAGAGTAGAAAACATTGTGGAAAAAGGAGAAAATGCTGACAACCAGCATTTTCTCCTTTTCCCACAATGTTTTCAAAAGGCTTCTTTCTCAGAGTGGTTAAAAGCAGCATGGTGCGGTAAAGGGTTGAACATCCTTTTTCCACAGCCCCACTCATGTAAACTGTTGTCAGCAACATCAGAATAATGGACCCATGCTCTGGCAAAAGGTGGCTTAACCCTTTCCCAAACAAGCCCTGGTTTTCACGTGTCTGCAGTACAAGTCTTTTGAAAACACTGTGGGAAAAGGAGAAATTGCTCATAACAAGCAATTTCTCCTTTTCCCACAGTGTTTTCTACCCTTTTTGAGACCTTTCTGCCATTTTCATCAAATTTAAAATTGTCGTCTGCCAACTCTTTCAATTTGGACCGGTCCAAAATTTGTTGTTTGGGAAAGGGTTAATGAATCTATGTGACCGGTCCGATGAATCACCGAAATACTGAAATGCCACTGAAACACCCAAATACCCCCACTTTTTCATTATTGAGATCAGATAACTGATTTAAGTATGCACAATTTTTCTTTCTTTTTTTTTTAACAGAAAAAACACTCAATCAAAGTTTTAATCATAATTGAGAAGAATGATGATGTTAATATATTCTGATCATTGATTTACGTGGAGAAGAATCAGTGAAACACTCGCATGTCTGGTCTGTTACACACCGAAATACTTGACTATGATTACGCTACTGTAGACTTAAGAACTATCAGTATGACGTTATCACTTGTATTTTATAATTTCTTTGAATGATAAACACACATACAAAATCATTTGCAAACGAAGTAGAACTAAATCAGACATTACATGATGTAAGTCTCTGATCCATCTCAACACACAAGTTACTAAGCTTGGCACATTCTTTTCTGTTATATTGAGACAATCATAATTGAAGGCGCTTGGCTGATATAATATGGTCCAACTTATTTGATTTGTAAGTTTGTCGTTGTAATTTTTTTAAAGTGACATGGTTATTACTAATATGGTATTCTATCAACGGAATTAAAATTGTCTTATCAATTTACATCTGGTAACGTGTTAATAACAGATTCAAAATGGCTGTCGGTTTTTAATTTCATATGCCCAATATAAAAAATGAAAACTTTTGTTTCTAGCATACTTATGGATAAAAATCAGACCTATCAACCTTGTATAAAAGCTACTGTAGTGAGAATGCGGAGGTAGAATCTCTGAATCAACAAGTTTTACTACGTCAAACAAGTATTTTGGTGGACATTTACAGAACGGGTAGGCTATTCCGGTGCGCATTCTTCAATGGCAAGTTGTCATTTTGTCATTTGGTTTTTACCTAATCCTCCTTCATCAGCATGATTACTACTTGTTTCAAAAACCACAACTTCAGTAGGCTTAAATAAGTAATAATAAAAAAAATGAGGGGTTATTTTGGTGTTTCGGAGGTATTTGGTGATTCGTCGGACCCTCTGTAACTCATGATACCAATCACATAATTATAGGCCAACCCCCGTAGCTCAGTCGGTAGCTTACAGGACTTGAGAACAGGAGCTCGCTGGTTCGATCCCTAGCTTGGCCAATTTCTTTCTGAGGATTGATGATAGTCATTGCGACAGGATTCATTCCTCTCTCACTGCTGACCATTGTTTCGACGACGGTTATGTGGGAAAGCAGCCAGTGGCTTGGAAAGAATATTGTGCAGAGTACTGGTAAAAGAAACTCCAGGAAAGCATGGATAGGTGCACTGGCTGCCACGATATATCTGAAATGATGTTGAAAACTGTGTTAAACACCATACAATCAATCAATCACCATAATTATGGATCTATAATAGCCACTTTTTTTAACAATCAACTCAATCATGAGGTAGACTTGTCCTTGGACATACAGAAAATTGACCAACAGCGAAAAGTTTCAGCCTAAGTCAGCCTGCATGGACAGTCCGCACAGGCTGACCTGGGTCGATACTTTCTGCAGATGTACTAAGCCCCCTTTTCACAGAGTATGGCTCAATTACAAACTGCATACAAACGCCTACTCATTACCTTTCGGTTTCAGCTGCACATAATTGTAAAATATGGAGAATCAACATTTTAATTTTTTCACATGCTACTTAAACATATTAAAACATAGTAGGAAATGGAAAAACTGCTTGCTATCAGCAAGTTCTCCTTTTTCAACTATATTTTCAAAGATGGTCTGATACAAAAACAAAAAAGATCTTCACCTGGATGAAATGGGAAAACTAATAATGTTTCATTAACCCTTAGTTACCAAACACTTCTGTATTTTTACAACCCTTTATCTTTTGAAAACATTGTGGGTATAACATTTTACCACACAATGCCGAGTTTTAACGACCTTGAGGAAGAAATCTTTTGGAAACATTGTGGGAAAAGGAAAAATTGCTGGTAGCCAGCATTTTCTCCTTTTCCCACAATGTTTTCAACCCTTGCCAAAACGAATTTCAATTTTTGAGTCACATTTGTCATCTGCAAATGCTTTGAATTTGGACTAGACTAAAATTTTGTCGTTTGATAAAAGGATAAGGAAAAATGATGGTACCAGCACCAGTATTGAAAGCGTCTGCAGACAACAAATGAAATGTGGCACAAATGATGCTATTCATCATTGAAAAATAGAAAACATCATGGAAACAGGAGAAAATGCTGATTATCAAAATTGGTCATTGGATCACTGCATACATCAGACTTTTTGATAAACATGTAAAAAGAAATTTCTCCTTACTTTTTCCAGTAACATTTTCTGTACTATGCTTAAATTTCTATGAATTATAACTTTAAAAGCCCCTCTCATAACTTGAGTTGCCTTTGCAACCAGTGTAGGTCAAGATCAGACTGAACAAAATCTTTTGTTTGTCTGTATTTGAGTCTTACACTGATTTAACAGCTTAGGTCATATCACGGAGGTCAATGCACCTATGCATGTGTTTCCTGGCTTTCTCACACCATCAGTACTGACACAACTTTTTTGCACAAAATATGCTGTCTGATCTTTGATCTACACTGCCTGCAATGCCATGGCATTCAGGGCAACAAGAACCTTGAAAATTTAAATTATATGGATCTTATTTCAAGACTGAGAATGTTGGGTTTATTTGGCACTCTGAGGACCAGTTATTGCTGTCTTGACCCTTAAAGCCCTGGAACCTACTTAACCCATTACCAAACAATCCCATGTTTTCACGTCCCTGAGGAAGAGGCCTTTTCAAAACATTGTGGGACAAGGAGAAAATGCTGGTTACCAGCATTTTCTCCCTTTCCCACAATATTTTATCTGTCAAAAAACTAAAGTTCATTTGTACCACTTTCAAATATGTCGTCTGCAGATGCTATCAAACTGGAAGGGTCTACAATCTGTTGTTTGGGAAAGGGTTAAGTTATTTTTGCAAAGTGTACATCAAAATCAGACTAAGCATGTGCAGTCTGATCTTTGATCTACACTGTGTGCCAGTTTGTTACATATTCTAACTGAAACAAACTTGAAATTGCAATATTTCATGCTGTTTTTCTTAATTGAAGAAGGTTCAAATTATTAATTCAGTGCTTTAAGGATTAAACTTCTACTCTTCACATTCAAGGAAAAACTGTTGCATGTGAGTTCATAGATTGAGTATATTTTTTCCTTAACCCTTTACAAAACAACAAACTTTTAGACTCATCTGCATTGAAAGCAATTACAGACGACATATGTGGCTCCGATTATGAGATCTGTCTGTAAAAGAATAGAAACCATTGTGAGAAATGGAGACCATGCTGGTTACCAGCATTTTCTACATTTGCCACATGGTTTTAAAAAGGCTTTTCCTTCAGGGTCGTTAAAACTCTGGATTGTGTAGTAAAGGGTAAAGTCCTTCAACAGAAGACAAATTAACTTTGGCTCTTACAATGGAATTTGTCTTTTAACCCTTTACCACACAATCCCGGCTTTTAAAGACCCTACAGAAGAAGCCTTTTGATAACATTGTGGTAACCTGCATTTTCTCCATTTTTCACATTTTCCACCCTTCGAATGATAAATTCCATGTTTAAGTAACATTTGATTTGCTGTCTGCAAATACTTTTAATTTGGACAAGGCTAAAATTTATTTGTCTGGTGAAGGATTAAAGGGTAGAAAACAATGTGGGAAAGGAAGGTAATGCTGGTTACAGCCTTCTTTGTCAGAGTTGTAACATGGGAATGTTCAGTGGATTAAATGGCTCAGCATAACTTAATATAGTATACTAGGAATGGGTCCAAAACCTTGCAAACTGAGAAAAAAATGTGTTGTTTTCTCCCAAAATGGGAATTTTCATAACAGACAGAGAATCAAGTCACTGATTATTTATAATGGATACTTTTCAGTAATTTCAACTAAAATTAAAGCATTACGCACCACAAATTCAAAACATTGACAACAAATTAATTTGTCCTAAAAAAGAAGTATCCCTGTTTCTCATGCTATTAAAGATGTTAATAATACTGTCTTTTTGTAAGTGTGTGAGCGGATTTAAGGGTTGAATCGTGAATTTTGTTGATGACCATTGCTCTACATTGGAATCCAGGCTCAATGGAATGTCGGATTTCTAATATCCAATTGGGAAAAGCTATGTATTGCGGATCTGCGACATTTCGTCAAAAACCATGTTCATCGATAAGGATCCCTAGCCCTGACCCTTACCCTAACCCAGACGAATTGTGGCTGAAATCTTCCTCCCAGACAGAGCTTTTCATGAAATAAATCTAGGAATTTAGCCATTGGTATTCTAAAACATACATGGATTTCGACGAAACATTTTCGATGGAATGTCATTCACCGATTTGCAGCATCATGGTGCTATTACATTCATCTTTGACTTGACTGGACTCATCAGTCTTCTTAAGGCCAAACCTTGAAGGGAGTTTAGAAACTGTTGGTTTGATTTTCTTTCAATATCTGACGATCACTCTGGAGACTGCGGAACCACATACATTTGATGCCAGCCTCTATCCGATAAAGAGTTAAACTCGACCAGTTTACCAAAATGAACTGTTGACAGATGTCACAAATTTCTTTTTTGGTTGATTACTAGTTTAGGAAACTCCCCTCTTTTAGACCAATGAAATCACTGATATTTGAATTGTTTATGTTAGGTATTCTGAACAATCTGCCAGGTGGAAATCCATGAGATGAATCTGATTACATCAACATGAGTCATGTGGAAAACCGACATCCGGCCCTTGCTTTGGAATGGTTTCATTATACAGTGAAAAACAGTTCGTTTTCGGAATTTTCATACACGATTTTGGAAAAAATTACTTTTTCAGATTGGGAACGGGTCTGCTATATGGATCCATTCTAAGAAGAAACAAAAAAACACCTTTTCATGTAGTATGGGTTAAACCAAGGATTTTTTTCATTAGAAATATGTAAAACAGAAGTTAGAAAAATGTTATTCAAAGATAAACTACATTCCAAAACATATACAATAATTCTGAAATTGATAATATCCGTTTGGTGTTTTGTTTTGGAGTTTTTGTGTATATGCAAGTGACAGAACATCGAGGTTTAAAAAATATATCAATTTGCAAACTGTTTAAATTGAGATCAAGGATATTGGATCTACACTACCTGACATTTTGTTATTCTACCAATCCTTGTCAGAAACTTAAATTTCTTGCACAAGAAAAGCTTTCATATTCATAATTGAAAAATCAACAGAGCATAACACTATCTCAGTATCTCAAAAGATAACTTTTATAACTATGTATCTGGATATTTCTTCCATGCAGTTTTAAGTTACATAAAGGCAGCAGGTAGTGAGGTACTGGTGGTTAAAACCTTTACAATATAATCCCGATTTTAAAAAACTCTTAAAAAAGAGTTGTTTTTCTTTTAAATTGTGGGCAAAGGAGAAAATGCAGGTAATAAGTATTTTCTACTTTTCCCACTATGTTTTCTACCTGGTAAAGAACTTCATTTTTACCATACTCAAACTTGGGGGTCTGCAGATGCTTTGAATTTGGAAGAGTCTAATATATTTGTCATTGAGGGAAGGATTAAATGTCTCATAAAGTGTCCACATTTTACATTAACACATGTTTCCAAATCAAAGGCATCTGCAGATGACTAATTTGAAAGTGGTACAAATAAATTTAAGTTCTTTGACAAGGTAGAAAACATTATAGGACAAGGAGAAAATTCTGGTTAACAGCATATTTTTCTTTTCCCACAATGTTTTCAAAAAGCTTCTTCTTCAATGTTATTAAAACATGGAATAGTTTGGAAAAGAGTTAGTATCTTTTGCGGGCCTGTCAACCAAATAAAATGATGGGCCATCATTTCAAAATAGTGCTGGAATACTAAAAATTGTACTGTCAAGCAAATGAATATGACAGTCTTTCCTTTTAAAACAGTAGATCTATTGTAACAGGAAAACAATCATAATAATTATTCAAACCAGTATTTGTCTGAGTTTACCCTTTACCATACAATCCCCAGTTTTAAAGACCTTGTAACCTTTCTGGGAAACAGAGAAAATGCTGGTCACCAGCATTTTCTCCTTTTTCCACAATATTTTCTACCCTTTCAAATACAAATTTCAATTTTTCATTTAACCCTTTACCACACAATCCCGACTTTTAAAGACCCTGAGAAAGAAGCCTTTTGAAAACATTGTGGGAAAAGGAGAAAATGCTGGCAACCAGCATTTTCTCCTTTTCCCACAGTGTTTTCTTCCCTTCCCAAATCACATTTCAATTTTTCAGCCACATTTATTTTGTCGCCTGCAAATGCTTTCAATTTGGACCAATATAAAATTTTGTCGTTTGGTAAAAGGTTAATCATCTGCAAATGCTTTCAAGTTGCACAAGTCTAAAAGTACGGTTTAGGGTAAGGAATTGAATGACTGGTTTTCCAATGTATAAACTGGTAAACATATTTTGAAAATGTATTTTCCATCTCAGAAGCTTTGGCAGTGATTTAAAGGCCCAATACAGTCAAAAGTAAACAATTCTGGAATCACAGTGCAGCCAGTTTTATACCATTAAAAGCATGGCAAATATTTCGAATCCAAAAGTGTGATAGATCTACAGTACAGTGTGCAAAAGTTCCAGTCTCTAGCAGAAATTTACGTGGTAAAACTAGAATGAAAGTTGAAAGCTATGATTGTAGTTTCAAGAATCATTTTTTGCACAATAATGCACCTTGACGTGAGATTTGACAGGTAAACAAGGTCATAGGTCAAATAATTTGAATATTTATTGATATAACCTTACACAGGTATTCAACTGCATACAGAGTGGTCTGCTGCACATAAAAAACTCTACTACCAGACTGTATTGTAGATTTCTATCAGTACGTAAGAATAATTTGCTTTTGAAGCAGCAACTTCGATGCAAGTTCGAGGGGCAACTGCGGTAAGAAAGTTGTAGACGTTTACCTGATCTTGATTTAGGTCACTTTTCGACGCTTCCGCCTCCGAAATCATTCCGTCACTTGATTGTTATTCCCAAATGATCATCGAAACATAGACTTTTCAACCTGTTTACAACTCCGATCACTGTTGCACAACTTTACAAACTTTTTTACGGACGCTAGTTACGAGGAAGACTCAACCGAAACATGAAAGTATCGATCTCTGGTTTCCGATGGCGGCCAATGGCTTCCTGTGATAGCAGACGAGTACACAATGCGTGTAGGCTAGGCAAGGTGGGAAATCCTCGTTATGACGTAAACTGCTTTTGACCGCCAGTAGGGTATCCGGTTAAAACGTCCCCCAGTCAAAACGTCCCACAGTCAAAACATCCTACTTTTGGTTAAAACTCCCCATTTCCATTCGGAATTGGTTAAAACGCCCCACTAAAACGTCCCCCTAAAACGTTCCCGTATATTGTTTAATTATTTCAGAAATCGTTCGAAGTTTTTTCTATACATTTGGTTGAGTCATTTATTGCGACATTCATTGATTTTTAACCCATATCCTGCCGAACTTAAATTTTCAAGAAGCACAACATAAATTTTCGATAACATTTATGACATTTACCTGATTTATGACTTAAACCATCCTTAGGGTATAGTAAATGTATTTCAAGATCAGACTACACTCATGTGCGCATGGAACCTTTTTTTTTAACGGTTTTCCCCAAGTACAATCAAGAATTGTGTAATGTAGGTTAAGTAGAATCTACATTGTATAATGTAGGCTAAGGGTTAAAGCCAATACTGTCTATCTACATGAATGTTTATTCGACACGCCCAAATGGCTCTACGTCTGTTCTTACTGATTAAATTTTATTGCGTAATGTATCCATTTAACCCTTTACCCTTAACCAAACAATCCCAAGTCTTAACGACCAAGAGAAAGAAACTCTTTTTAGACAGGGGAACAGAAATAGCAAAAATGCGGATATGAGCATTTTAATCTTTTCCAAAAATGTTTCACGAAAAAGTATTTCTTCTGTTGAGGGCGAATAACACTGATGTGTTTCACAAAAATCTTTTCAATTTCTGCACGTTAGTTTGTCACTAAACACGTATGTATACATGTAAGTGGCATTGGATTAATTTTTTTTCCGTTTTCCTGTGGTGTCCTAGACAAAACCCATCATTCTACGAAAAAAAAAAAGATAATAATAATAAAAGCTTAAACTCTTCCAAAATTAAAGACATTTTAAAAAGAGGCCCTATAATTCGAGCTCGCTTTTAAAAAGGTAGAAAACGTTGAAGGAAATGGAGATTATGTAGATATCTGGCAGTATCTCTCGTGACATGTACATGTATATGCTTTCAATCACTTTCTTAGGTTTAGTAAGATTGAGATCGGTAAAGTGTAAAAACATTGTGTAATAAGGAGAAACGCCGGTACCCGGGATATCTTCTTTTCTAAAAGCAGGTTTGATAAAGGGTAAAAAGACACTCTCACTCTCTCTCTCTCTCAAACATTCCCGATGCAAAACAACATGTAAACAACTCATTTATACGCATATGTATGATAAACCAAATGTCTTGCCGGAAGTGCTCATTGAACTCCGACTCCACAGCTTGCCGATCTCAACCCGCCATCGAAACTGAAGTGAAATGCCCATTATTATGCGATTAAACTAACAAATATTTCATAGATCAGATGGTTACCCGAAGAAAGTGCCCTCCAAAGATCCTGAAAATACCCATTTTCAAGGGGAGATCGTTTGTTACCGACTTTTTAACTGCAAAGCAAAACTTGAATTGTCAGTGATCATTCTCCATCTTTCGTATTTTCCTTTTTTTCTCTCATGGTATGGCATTTGATTGTTAGATACATCTCTTTACAAATGACCATATTTAGACTTAACCAAATTGAAAGCATTTGTAGACGAACAATTACATTTAACTCAAATACCGACTTTTTTGTCTTCGATATGGTGGAAAACATTGTGGGACAAAAAGAGCAAAAGCTAGTCACCAGTATTTACTCCTTTTCTGGCAATCTTTCAAAAGCTTTCTCTTTCAGAGTTACGAAAACTGGTGATTATGTGGTAAAGAGTTAATACATATGTAATTATTATCTGAGATGACCTATTAATTTGTTAGCATGAGCCTGTGAGATGTGAAACGCTTTATATGCATACTTTGATAATAAAATCTAGCTAGTTTGATTTCCTACACAAAGCAAAAAATAACTTAGCAGTCAGTATTGCATGTACGATGCTGCCATCAATTGCAAGAACACTGCAGAGCATGCTGCCGTTTTCTGACCGCTTTCTCACACACAACGAATAAATATTATTCCATGTCACTTTATCATAAAACTTCACACAACTTATAACAAATTGTAAGAATCATCAAACTTAACGATGTCTTATCTGTTCTTTTGAATTTCCTGTAAAATGTACTAAGTTGCATTATTACTTGTAAAATCAAAAGCCGACTTGATGAACTGCATCATAAATACTAATTAAAAGTCCCTAACTCTTCCCCTGTACAATCCCAATATCGGGTAAAGTTGGACAAACACAGATAATTATTGAGATGTAAGGAATACGTCTTTTAAAACCTGCTTTATCGGCAAAAAGGAACAATTTCAAATCTAAGTGATTCATAAAATTTCGTCTTTATCATCATTCATTTGTCATTACCGACTACATGTAATTTACGAGTTACCCTTTTCACCTAAACGATTGATCATACAAAGGTACTTGCAATTAATGTCAACAAAACTGTTAACAAACAACTGTATTCTTTATAACTCATGTCAAAATTGATCAAATTAAATAACCACTACAACATTTACCAGTAGTTAATAAGAAGAAAAAAATTCGAAGTGGGACGTTTTGACCATTTTTTTTTTTAACAGTAGGACGTTTTAACTAAAAGTGGGACGTTTTGACTGTGGGACGTTTTGACTGTAAACCGCCAGCAGTTGTGACGTGAAAGCTGTAGACCTATGCTGGTACCCGCTGTAATCGTTTATAAATATGATCGGTCTATATAATTTCGTAACCGTAATTTTAAGTATAATTATGTAGATCTAGAATCAATCTATCACATTAAACGTGTACAAATACTCTTGATAATTCACCGGGGAAAAATTTAGACAGTGAAATTTAGACAATGCAAGTAGATATAGCTACCAATAATTAAAGATATACTCCTTTACCACGTTTTCAAAGTTTTTTTTTTTCCTTCGTTCTCGTAAAAACAATGTTCACAATGTTTCCAAGGCCCAATACAGCTCGGCTTGAGCTGTATAAGTGTGCCCACTTCTTCGATGGCCCTTTTGGAATTGTTTTCCCTGCATTTCTCCTGTTCTATTCTTTATATCTTCTTGGCGAATGCCGCTCCTTGACAAGTGCTAAAACCGTATTACATCAACTACATATTTGACATTGTCCTTAAATTTAATTATGATAAAAAAATGAAACAAATTACATCTAAAATAGTAAGTTATTGTTTCAAAAGCATGTGCCTATTGTACTTTGTAGCATACAGAAGCAAATTTGTTTTCCTTATACCAATGCTTATTTGAGCGATTTTTGAAGGAATTTAACGTTTGTGGTTCAATAACCTCGTTGGGTAATGAGTTCCAACCGTTGACTATTCTATTCGAAAAAAAGTTTTTACAACAATTATTCTTAGCTATTCTTTTATAAAGTTTTGTGGAGTGGCCCGGGTTGTTGAGATCTCCCTTCTAGGCAGAATGTCCCGTTTTATTCTGTCTATCTTATTATTTTATATGCCTGTAACATATCTGTCCTTTCTCTTCTATATTCAAGGCTAGGTAAACCTAGTATGATTAATCTTCCTTTGTATGATAGATTCTGATTTTTGAAGCTACTCAATCACCTGGTTGCTCTTCTTTGTACATTTTCAATAAGTGATTTATGATATTTAAAATGAGGATTCTAAAGCTGAAGCATATTCTAAATAAGGTTTTACAAGTGCTTTGTATAATTGTTGGAACATGTTATGATCCAGATATGTAAATTTTTTGAAAATCAAACGGAGGTTCCTATTTGCTAAGTTTACTTTGTTTTCAATGTGGATGTCCAAACTTAGATCTCTATCAAATATAACTCCTAAATCTTTTTCCTGATTAACTTCTTCAATTTTATGTACTTTTCCTACAGTGTCCTTCATAAAGTAGTCACTTGGTTCACTTTTTAGACTAGCGAAGCTAGTCTATAGGCATCAAGATTGACCTAGAGTCAAAGTAAAAAAAAAATCCACAGTTGCCAAATACTGCTTCACAGAAAATACTTCTTCCTGTTAGAAATCTTAATTCTGTTTTATATGACAATGTTGACAAAAACCACTAAATCTCTACCAGTCCAATTTAAACATGTCGTCTTACAAAGTAATAAACTGAACAAGATGTCATTTATTAGGTACAAGATCTTTGCTTATATGTAAATTAAGTGACCTATGCAAAGCAGAGAATCACTTATTCCTACACCACTCTTACATTATGAATGAATCTATTAACAGATACACTGAGGTAACTTGTAACAAATCCCAGCTATGTTAACCCTCACTGGACAGGGAACTCTTCTCATTCCTCCGGTCATTACATGTATTTGATCATCGTGTACAGTTAAATTGTTATATTAAACTGTCTTTTTACGTCTTGAATATTAACCTTTACCAAACAATCCCAGGTTTAAACGACAATGGGGAAGAATCCCTTTGAAAACGTTGAGAGAAAAGGAGAAAGTGCTGGTAACCATCATTTTCTCCTTTTCCCACATAGTTTTCTGCCCTCTTGGGATCAGGTTTCATCAGTTCAGCCACATTTAATTTATGGTCTGCAACAGCTTTGAATTTGGACAAGTGTAAAATTTTTCGTTTTGTAAAGAGAGTTGAATAGTTAACTATATCTTGTGCTGTTCGATATTGAAAAATTGATTGCATGGTGTTTAACGCTGTTTTCAACATTGTTTAATTGATATCGCGGCGGCCAGAGCACTTATCCATGCTTTCCTGGAATTTCTTTTACCAGTACTACTGCGACTCAATGACCTTTTGCGGACACTGTGGATTAAGATCTGACTGCACAGAGTGTACAGTGTGATGTTGGATCTACACTGTCTGATAAAAGGATATATTTTCTCCAAAATGTAACTTTGAAATAGCAATATTCAGGTGTTTACCATCGGCTTGAAAGTTTCATTTAACATTTTTAAGCAGGTTAAAGGTTAAACTTAAACTGGATTATAGTTAACCAAAAGCACGCATAGCCCCGGCAGCTCAGTCGTTCGCGTACAGGACTTGAGAACAGGAGGTAGCTGTTTCGATCCCTGACTCGGCAAATTTCTTTCCGAGGATTGATGGTAGTCGGTGCGACAGGATTAATTTCTCTCTCAC
The DNA here is from genome assembly GCA_945859785.2 of Tridacna gigas. NCBI lineage: Eukaryota > Metazoa > Mollusca > Bivalvia > Cardiida > Cardiidae > Tridacna > Tridacna gigas. The sequence goes on from OX244030.2 coordinate 31,057,255, forward strand.
GTTTCAACGATGGTTATGTAGGAAAGCAGCCAGTGGCCTGGAAAGAATATTGAGCGGAGTACTGGTAAAAGAAACTCCAGGAAAACATCGACATGTGCATTTGCCACCGCTACATAAGTGGTATAATGTTGAAAACAGGGTTAAACACCATACAAACAATCAATCAATCAAATTCGCTAGTCTGTCAGTACTTTCAGTACTTTGATTTCCTATGGGCGTAGATTTACATTTGTTGGTATTAAAGGACATCTGCCACTTCACTGCCCATCCACAAGCCTCCCAAATATTATTTTGCAGGTTTGCTCCATCCTCTGGGTTCGTAATTGTGGAATATAGTTTGGTATCATCAGCAAACGTTCTGATATTGCAATCTATCTTGTCAGGGAGGTCATTGATGTAGATAAAAATAATATTGGGCCAAGTACACTTCCCTGGAGTGCTCCACTCTGTACTCTTCTCTATGTAGAGGATGATCCATTAACAATAACCTTTTGAGATCTGTCAGTTAGAAAATTCTCAAACCAATGATATACTTTTCCTCTTATTTCTATTGCATGTCCTTTTTTAAATAGCCTTTTTATGTGGAACTTTGTCATAGGCTGCCTTAAAGTCGAGATAAATGATATCAATCCTTTTTTTGTTTTCAAGTCCATTTGTCCAATCCTCTAGACTTTCTAATAGTTGAGTAACACATGAAATTCCTTTTCTAAATCCATGTTGATTGATAGATATGGTGTTACTTGACTCTAAATAATCAACTATAGCGTTCCTAATTATTCTTTCCATGACTCTGCAAACTACGGATGTAACACTTATGGGTCTATAATTTTCAACTCTATCTTTTTTTACCAGATTTGAATACTGGTGTAACATTTGCTTGTTTCAATTGTACAGCTAGTACTTCTTTATCTAACGATTTTTGATACGGTGCTGTTATTAGTTTAATAAAGGAATTTTGACATTCCAGTAACAGTCTAGGGTGGATTTCATCTGGTCCTTAAGATTTGTTGGCATTGATATCCTTTATGACCTTTGCAACTATTTCTTCGTTTACTAATATAGGGTTAATTCACGTTTTTTGAGGTCGTTAACATTCGCAGAGGCCCGAAAAATGGTTTAACGCCCGAGTGCGAAGCATGAGGGTGTGTAACCATTTTGAGGGCCTCTGCGAATGTAAACGACCGAGAAAAAAAACGTGTTTTAATGATATTTAATGCATAGCGGACTTTGGTGGGATTTACTTGCACAATTTTTGGATCTATTACAACTAGGATAAATGAGTGGATATGAAATTTTTGTAAGTGAAAGACGTCAAAGGGATATATCAAGCGAAGTAATTGCCGACCACGTTAGTAAAGTGGGTGGGATGTAGAGTGCATTATGATTGATTTTTTGCTCAGATCTCGATAATACTGAGATACTGGGTAAGATTGCGTTTGTGGTGTACTAAAATCATCAAAGAAAATCCATAATAAGGATCTAATGTGGTACAAGTTCCTACAGTTTAGTTGGTCGGAGTCTGGGATGTATGAAAAGAACAAACGTTCAGCGTATATTGTTTACAAGATAGGCTCTGATCGAGGATAATGAAAGTACAAACTCGGCGGGCGTTAACGGCGCGTGATTTTACTGATTAATACATGTTTTCTCTCGTTAACGCCCGATTTTTACCCGTTAATACATGCTTATAACGGCCCGGACACTTACATTTTGTGCAATAATAGATCATTCATGTTAGAGGTAGATAAAGAGTAAGGTTCTGGTATAGGCATTTCTTCTATTGTAAATACTGTGCAAAAGTAATTGTTTAGATTTTCAGCGGTATCTGTTTCATCCGTAATTTGAATACCATCAACTTCTAACGTCGTAATACTGCTACTACTTTTGGTTTTATTGCTTATATATTTTCAAAATGTTTTAGGATTGCTTTTAACAGTATCAGCTATTATTTTTAGACTAGCGAAGCTAGTCTATAGGCGTCATGACTGACCCAGAGTCAAAGTAAACAAAAAAACCCACAGTTGCCAAATACTGCCTCACAGTAAAATACTTCTTTCTATTAGAAATCCTAATTCTGTTATATATGACAATTTTGACAAAAACCACTAAATCTCTACCACTCCAATTTGAACATGTCTTCTTACAAAGTAACAGACTGAACAAGATGTCATTTATAAGGTACAAGATCTTTGCTTATATGTAAATTAAGTGACCTATGCAAAGCAGGCTATTATCAGTTATTCCTACACCACTGTAACATTATGAGTGAATCTGGAAATAGATACACCTAGGTAACTTGTAGCAAATCCCAGCTGCTTTATCTCTCACTGGACAGGTAACCCTTATCATTCCTTCAGTCATTCCTTATTTAGATCATTGTGTACAGTTAAACTGTTATGTTAAACTGTTTTAGAATATTAACCCTTTACCACACAATCCGGAGTTTTAATGACACTGGGGAAGAATCCCTTGTAAACCGGCATTTTCTCCTTTTCCCACATTGTTTTCTGCCCTTTTGGAATCAGGTTTCATCAATTCAGCCACATTTAATTTGTGGTCTGTAACAGTTTTGAATTTCGTTTTGTAAAGAGTTAAATAGTTCACTACATCTTGCACTATTGGATATTGACTTATTGATTGTATGGTATTTAACGCCGTTTTCAACATTATTTCGGTGATATCATGAAGGCCAGTGCACCTATCCATGCTTTCCTGGAGTTTCTTTTACCAGCACCACCGCGACTCAGTGATCTATTGTGGATAGTGTGTATTAAGATCAGACTGCACAGTCTTCTTGGATCAGTCTTTTCTTGGATCTACACTGTCCGATAAGAGGATATATTTTCTCCAAAAATCTTACCTTGAAATAGCAATATTCGGGTGTTTACCATTGGCTTGAAAGTTTCATTTAATTTTTCTAGCAGGTTAAGGGATAAACTTAAACTGGATGATAGTCAACTAATAGCATGCATAGCCCTAGTAGCTCAGTCGGTAGCATACAGGACATGAGAACAGGAGGTCGCTGGTTCGATCCCCGGCTCGGCCAATTTATTTTCGAGGATTGATGATAGTCATTGCAACAGGATTCATTCCTCTCTCAAGCTTCGACGGTGGTTATGTGGGAAAGCAGCCAGTGGCTTGGAAAGAATATTGTGCGGAGTACCGGTAAAAGATACTCCAGGAAAGCATGGAGATGTGCACTGGCCACCGCTATATAACTAAAATAATGTTGAAAATAGGGTTAAATACCATACAATCAGTCAATAAATCAAATTCGCTAGTCTGTCAGTACTTTCAGTACTTTGATTTTTCTTCGTTATACTTTGATTTTCTTATTTCTCGGGTGGCTTGATTTCGGGCTTTTTTTGTAGTCTCCATAAGTTGTACGATTTTTATTGAATAAATATTTCCTCCATTTCTTGTGTTTTTCTTTCACTGCAAAATTAGCTTCTTTACTGATGTCAGTCCTCACATGATCCGCTCATAAACAGGAGCCTTTAAAGCAGGGATCGTATAAAAAATATTTACGATCCCTGTTATAAGTAAAAGACATTAGTAAACCCATGATATACATTACACAAATTGAGGAACTGCTGAGCTTGAACGATTCCCCAATTTTCCACGGCGTTATCTTCTAAATGTAAATGTCTGTGTAGCAAGGTTTCTAATCAAGTGTTCCTTACTCTTTACCAGACAACAAATTTTGAACTCGACCATTTGCAAACGACAAAGTGGATAGGGGTGACTATCCGAGTTTGAAAAGGGGAGCAACTTTTTCAAGACTTGTTTTTACGTGCAAATGGATAGACCATATACGGATATAGAGATATATGAATATGTACACAAGATGTGACCACTGAGAAGTGATTGATGCCCCCGAAGTTGATATACATGTAGATCTAACGCTTTCCTGTGGGCTGTGAACAAGAACCTTGACTGTGGACAAAACTCTTACAAACACTTCTGACCTTGCGGTGACCTTGACCTTTGACCTACGGACATTATTCTTGCGCATGACACATACTCTGTATGTGGTTGACATTTAGAACTGCACAGTTTTGTGAGGCATGCTGTTTTTTTTTTTTTAAAGAAAAAAAGTTACATGTAGGCCGGAAACAACCATAAACACCATTCCGAAATTTATTTTTTTTAACTTCATCTTGACCTTGCTGTGACATTGACCTTTGATCTACAGACATTAATCTTGCATGTGACACGTCATCTTCAGATGTTGAAATTTCTGCTCAGGTACTGATTTATTTATTTATTTGGGGGGAGGGTTATTTAAAAAAGTTACAGGCCGGACACAAACATATCCACCATTTCCATTTTAAACACAATCGAACTTGCCTTGACCCTAACCTTTGACCTGCAACCATGATTCTTACATACAACATGTTGTCTTCTTGCGTTTGACATTCTGCAGTTATACTGGTTTTTTTTTAGCTAATTTAACAAAAGTCACAGGCCGTACACAAACGTGACCCCATCGCCCCCCCCCCCCCCCCCCCCAAAAAAAAAAAACACCCCCCCCCAAAAAAAACGTCCATTTGACCTTCTTGCCTTGACCTTGACCATTGACCTTTGGACATGATTTTTTGACACAACATAGTATCTCTATGTGGTTGACATTTATGAACAGTTATACTGAAATTCATTGATAACTAAAAGCGTTACAGACCAGACATGAACATACGTCCCCCGCAAGAAAATCATTTTTATTTTTACACTTTTGACCTTGCTGTGACCTTGACCGTTGACATATGGACATGGTTCTTGCACGCTACACATTTTCTTTATGTGGCTGACGATTTTGCACAGTTATACCGGAATTCATTGATCGTTTAAAACAAGAGGGCCATAATGGCCATGAGTCACTCACCTGAGTCCGTTTGACCCAACAAGACCCAATTCCAATCTCCTCAAAGATATCAAGACAGATATTCTAACAAACTATCATAAGTACTGTTATGAACATGTGGCCTGTAGAGTGTACATGTTTTTCAAACATACTCAGTGACATTCTTTTTGACCTAAGCTGACTAACTCACAAAGCTGGAATCATTTGGACCAATTTTCGTGGTAATGGACTGAAAATGTAGCCCTAGATTGTACACATTGCTTTAAAGATATGTCCCAGTGACCTGTTTTAATTTGACAAGACCAATTTTCAAAGCTAAGATATCATCAAGACAGTCATTCTGACCAACTTTAATGAGTATCACTGAAATTGTGGCCTCTAGAGTGTACGTAAAGTTTTTCAAAGATTTGACCTCTTGACTTTGTTTTTGACTCAATCTTATCCATACATGTATTTGAACTTCTTCAAGATACATGTATCATCAAGTCTGTAATAAGATAAAATAAGAGGGCCATGATGGCCCATAGGTCGCTCACCTGAACCTTTTAGACCCAACATAACCCATTTCCGGTTTCTTCCCAAATATCAAGACAAACATTCTAACAAACTTTCAAGAGTATTGGACTAAAAATGTGCTCTCTAGAGTGTACTCAAGCTTTTTCTCTATGATCTGTCACAGTGACCTACTTTTTGACCCAACATGACCTATTTTCAATCACATCCTAAATAACATCAAGACCAACATTTTGACCAATTGTCATGAGTATTGGACAGAAAACTGTGGCCTCTAGAGTATACAGAAGGTTTTTCTAAGATTTGACCTGGTGACCTAGGTTTTGACCAAAGTGACTCAATTTCAAACCCAATTTCAAACTCGTTCAAGATGTCATCAGGAAAAAACATTCTGGCCTACTTGCATGAGTATTGGACCAAAAATGTGGCCTCTAGAGTGTACACAATGTTTTCCTAAGATTTGACTCGATTTTTAACCAAACCCATCTACGATATCACAAACATCATCAATAACTTTTCTGAATAACTTTCATAAGTATTGGACTGAAAATGTGGCTTCTACAGAGCACACAAGGTTTTTCAAAGATTTGACTTGGTGACCTACTTTTTGACCAATGTGAGCCATTTTGCCACAAGTCTGAGATATCAACAAGACAAACATTCTGACAAACTGCCCTAAGTATTGGGCTGAAAACGATGCCTCTAGAGTGAACACAATGTTTTTCTAAGATTTGACCAGGTGGCCTATTTTTTGACCCAATGTGTTTTGTCATTACTGTTAGTATTTATTAACCTTGTATAAACAAGTCATTTACCCTTTTACATGTTTAGCTGAAACCTTTTTGTGTTTGGCATCCTCACCTAACAAAGTTTTTGACCTAGTTTTTTACCCCATGTGACCCATTTTCAAACTCAGCTAAGATATTATTGAGATAGATACTCTGACTGACTTTCATAAGCATGAGACTGAAAATGTGGCCTTTAGAGCTTACACAAGGTTTTCCAAGATTTGAACCAGTAACCTAGTTTTTGACCCGACATAACCCATTGTCCAATTTGCCTGAGATATTATCAAGACAAACATTCTGACCAAGTTTCAAGTGTATTGGACTGAAAATGTAGCCTCTTCAGCATACACAAGGTAAAAGTTGACAACGGAGGCAGGACGCTGGACAAAACACGATCACAAAAGCTCACCTTGAGCCCTTCATGCTCAGTTGTGCTAAAAACATTGTCGGGAAAGAAAAAATGCTGGTTGCCAGCATTTACTCATTTTCCTACAATGTTTTCAAAAGGAATCTTCCTCAGAGCAGTTAAAACTCAGGATTGTTCAGTGAAGGATCAATGTCACTTTCATTGCCAATTATGGGTATCCTTGTTGGAAACACCCTGTCAGGTGCTCCAGAGCAGGAAACGGGCGTACCACATGGTTGTAATTTATCTGTAACTCTTTTTAGCATTAAAATCAATAGCTTTGTAAAAGCTATAAACCCAGGAGTTGACTGTTCCCTATATGTATACGACTTTGTTATATGTTTCAGGACTAGAAATATGAATACTATAAAGGGACAACTACAGCAATGTCTCAGTAAACTCCAGTCTTGATCTGATGAAAAGGGTTTCATATTTTCTAAATCTAAAACAAAGTGTATGCACTTTTGCAACCTTCGGCATCACTATCCAAACCCCGATCTCTTCCTGAATAAAACATGCATTGATGTTGTCCCTTAATTTAAATTTCTTTGGGTAACTTTCAACTCAAAGCTTACAGTTATTCCACACATCAATGTACTGAAAAAGAAATGTAAAATTGCCCTTAATGTTCTCAAAGTTGTCGCCCATTCTGAATGGGGGAGGCTGATCAAAAAGTTCTTTGCCTTTATCGTTCTCTTGGCTGCTCCAAATTAGACTATGGATCCACTGTCTACGGATCAGCACATAAGTCATACCTTAAAGTTCTTGATTCTATTCATAATGAAGGCTTGTGTCTTGCCAATGGAGGATTTAGAACTTTTCCGGTTAATAGCCTCTATGTCGAGGCTAATGAACCATCTCTTTACGCCAGAAGGCAAAAGTTGGCCCTTCATACCTTTTAAAACCTAAATCTAACCCTTTCAATCCAACTCATTAGGTTGTTTTTAACCCTCAGAATAAACGTCTATTTGAGAGGAAACTCAATGCAATACTACCTTTTGGTATTCGCTTGGAACCTCACATAAGTAATCTTAATATGGATCTGGATACTATTGCTCCATATAAAATTCCAGACATCCTACCATGGACAATGGGAACAGCAGAGTTTTGTTTTGACCTTACTTCTGATGAGAAATCAGAAACACACCAAAGTATGTTCAGAGTCCGATACAATGAGATCAAGGAACAGTACTTCTCTTTCAAGCCTGTTTACATGGATGGGTCTAAAGATGGTGATACAGTTGCAGCTGCCGCTGTATACGGAACTAAAATTAAAAAATATCACCTTCCTAATAAATCTTCTAACTTTTTAGCAGAAGTGAAAGCAATTGGCTTTGCCCTTGCTCTTGTTGAGCAGTTTGACTCTACTCACTTTATCATCTTTTCTGATTCATTATCCTCACTTCAAGCTTTGCACAACCACAAACTTGAGAATCTGTCTGCGCTGTCCTTGAATACATTCCACTTTTGGTTGAGTCTAAAATAATAGTTTTCTGCTGGCTCCCTAGTCACATGGGCATAAGGGGCAATGAAAAGGCCAACATAACTTCCAAGTCTGCATTGTCCCTTCCCCAAACTAACTTCATACACAGATTTTATACCTTCAGTTTTAACCAATATGCAATCTTTTTGGCAATCACAGTGAGATGCTGATATTTTTAATAAGCTATGTTCAGTTAAACAGGTTAATGGTGAATGGTACCCCGCTTACGGGTCCATTCACCGAGAGGAGGTAATAGTTGCCCGCTGCAGAATTGGCCACACACGTTTAACACATTCTTGGCTGTTAACACATGATGAGGCACCAGAGTGCATTCCCTGCAAAATGTGCCCTTTTCAGTTAAACACATTTTTCTTGACTGCGTGGATTTTCATCCATTTCGTTCCAAACACTTCAGTGTTGACAGTATGAGAGCTCTCTTTGATACTGTCAGCATTGAAACAATTATTGCCTTCCTTAAGGAGATTGGACTCTATACAAAACTGTGATATTGTTTTAAAACTTTTTCTTCCTATTCAGACTATTTTATTCTTATCACTGTATATCTAGCTTATTTTTTTTCCATTACAGAATCATTTCATGACACATCTTTCATCATATATTCATTACTCATATTTTTGAAGTTCTATTTATGTAATTTCATCTCTTCAGTATTTTATCATGCGTGATGAATGACCTTCAACATACATGAAGATAATGAGACGTGCTAATACAAGATCCGTCTGTTTGAAAATCTGATCTGGATACAGTAAACAATAATCATTAATCAAACATTCAAATTGATCAATTTCATAAAATAATGATAAATTCCAGCAAAACTGTCGCCAATGATGGATCAAGGCATACCAGGAAGGTTGTCGATCTAAACAGGGACTTTGCTTTTCTCAAGAAGATTGGACCATATACAAAACTGTGATATTGTTTTACAACCTTTTTTTCCTATTCAGCCTTTTTTATTCTTATCACTCTATCTCTATTTTAATTCCATTACAGAATCATTTCAAGACACATCTTTCACCATATACTCATTACTTACATTTTTTACATACTATTTTTTCCTTTCATTACCTTTTTCTATTTGTATGCTAAATGACGCTAGATGTTGATGTGCCATGAAACACCATACATTAATTCATTTTGGGTATCCCGTATCAGGAGTTAGAGCCACACAGGGCATTCATGGCCCTCTGGTACAGTTATATCACAACAACATCACACCTATCCAGATGTTTTTTCAGATTTGTTTGTCCTAAATGGTGCTCTGCAGTGTCTTGCCCAAGAACACTTCTGCCATGAGCCAGCAACTCAAGAATGAACATGCAACATTGTGTCATAGACCCTTATAGTCAGTTGAACTCAAGATCAGACCGCACATTACCTACTGTCTGATCTTGATCTATTCTGTCTGCAGAATCAACTGGGGTCACGCTTAAAACATTGTGCCACGAATAGAAATTACTTGTTACAAACAATCTCTTCTTAGGGCACAACGTCAAAGTTTTCTGCAGGTGGTTATGTGTAATTAAGTAATGAATAATCTTAAAAAAAATGATGTAATAAATGAGTGGTGCTCTGGCAAAAGGGGATTTAATGCATCTCCCTTACGCATTATACCAAGCAAGCCATCACATAATTATGGATCCATAAAATCCATTTCATATAACAACCAAGTGAAACATGAGGTGGAATAGCAAAAAATTTTAAAAATAGCAAAAAAATTTCGACCCATGTCAGCCTGCGCAGACTGATATGGGTGGATACTTTTTGGAGATGCACTGAATTCCCTTTTCATAGAGCATAGCTCATACGGATTGTGGTTTTATATTGTTGAGTTTCTAATTAACTGTATCTAGGGCCCATATTCACAGACAATTCTAAATTGCATTTGAAGTCTTGTTTTAGATACAAGTAAAAGAAACCATTTGATTTAGCCAGATATTCTGTCAGTTTCAAGTTTAGTTCATTCTTGAGATTTAAACAAAGAATGTTACCATTAAGAATAGTTGGCAAATCCAGGCCCATAGTAGCCTAAATAAATTGTCCTGGTTTTGAAAACAATTTACGATACAGATGCAGTTTGAGAGGAGGGATGTTGTCATTGAACATTCCTGGCTTATGGTCTGTACATGTATTTGCATTGTGGTACAATTTTCTTAACATAACAGCCATTTTTCTTTTAACCCTTTACTACACAATGCTACTTTTTAACGCCCCTGGGAAAGAAGCCTTTTGAAAACATTGTGGGAAAAGGAGTAAATGCTGGTAACCAGCATTTTCTCCTTTTCCCACAATGTTTTCTACCCTATCAATAGAAAATTGCACCATTTGAGCCACACTGAAATTGTTGTCTGCAAATGCTTTCAATTTTGACATGGCTAAAATTTTGTCGTCTAGTAAAGAGTTAAACTGGCTTTAAATTTACAACAAACACATCACATTAGAAATAAGCTATATATTTGTAAAGTTTTGCAGTCTACATTCTTGTTTACAAATACATAAAAATTGTGCATAAAGCATGATGCCAATAAAATGTCCATCTATAAATAATACAAATTTTTTATGAAGCTATTCTCAAATTAAATTCTAATATTGTTATATAAGTGAAAAAGACATCTTTAACCTGAAACTTGAGGCTCTTGAGGGCCTGAGTCACTCTACTGGCAGCGATTTGCTAATTTTCTAGCATACAGCATGAATTCATGATGCAAGTACGAAAAAGACAAATGCACACACACACTCACATACAAAAAAGAGGAGGGGAGGGGAGGGGTTGGGTTGTTGCAAATGGACTTGAGACTAAGACAGCATAATAAATATGCATGGTATGTTCAATAAATGTGAAATAGTCAACATACAATTTCTCATGAACAATTGTTTGGAATCCAGAATTTTGACCCCAGGGCTATAATTTGAAGGGTCTTAATAGAGGCTACTTACCAAAGTTGGTAGTCCGAAGAACCAGAAGATTTTGAAAATTTTCACTATGTAAACCCATGTAAAACTTGTGACCCCTGGGCATGGCCAATTTTGGCCCCAGGGAAATAATTTCGAAAGTCTTAGTAGAGGTCAATCAGATGAAGCTACATGCCAAGTTTGGTAGCCCTAGGCCATAATGGTTTAGAATCTGAAGACTTTCAAAGTTTTCGTAAGTTCATGTAAAACTTGTGACCCCTAGGTCAAGGTCAATTTTGGCCCAAGGGCTATAATTTGAACAAATTTAGTAGAGGTCTATTAGATAAAGCTATGTGCAAAATTCAGAAGCCCTAGGTCTTATGATTTTGGACAAGCAGATTTCAAAAGATTTCCAATATTTTTCAGTTTTGTTTCCATGGCAACCAGATTTTTTACAGGAATCAAATTCTTTCAAGAAGACAACTATGGCAGAAATGAAGTTTGGTCAAAATTGGATGGGTAGTTTAAGAGAATATGTTTAAAATAAAAGTTAACACATGCACTCATAGACGCACAACACACTTGCAGGGACTCAGAACAAACACAGGGACTCAGAACAAACACAGGGACTCAGAACAAACACAGGGCCATGACATAAGCTTGCTGGCTTTTTGGCCAGTGGAACTAAAAATGCAGACTTTATCAAGTAAACACAAAATGTAAATTTCAAAACTTTAAATGGCCACTTTTCCCTTACTAAATGTCAAATTTCTTTCAAAATCAATCTGGTTCAAGCTATTGATATTATACAGAAACTGTGCAAGTTCCATGAAAATCCAACCACAAATGCAGACTTTATCATGTAAACAAGAAAAAGACTTGTGGACAGACAGATGGATGGATGGATGACCGAAATGTCATGACATATGCCCTGCTGGTCTTTGGCCAGTAGAGCTAAAAAAAGGAGACTTCTTGATGCAAATCACTTTTAAAAATATTGTGGCCCACAAGAGAAATACAGTGTTGCATGTAACAAGCAATTCTTCCTTTTGCCCCAATGTTATTTCCTTCATTTACTTATAAATCTTAATTTGAGTAGGTTTTTCATATTTTAAAAGGAGTTTTTCAAAGCTGTATGTTACACATTAATTTTGTTGCAAGAAGCGTAGATGATAAGTCCTATACTACAATCCTGAGTTTTAACAACGCTTTGGAAGAAGACGATTAAGAACAGTATAAGACAAGGAGAAAATGCTGGTAACCAGCATTCTCTCCCTTTCTCCAAATGTTTTTACCTTTTCAAAGATCAATCTTCAGAAAAAAGCCCAATCTTATTTGTCGTCTGCAAATACTTTCAAATTAGACAAGTCTTAAACTTTGTCATCTGGTAAAAACTTAATCCTTGATCCCAGCATTTTTCTCTTTTCCAACAATGTTTTCAAAAGGCTGGTTACCAGCACTTTCTCCTTTTCCTACAATGTTTTCTAAAGCCTTCTTTCCAAGGGTCGTGAAAACCGGGATTGTTTGGTAAAGGTTAAAGGTGACTCTTGGAGACAGTGTGGATCAAGATCAAACTGTACAAACCATATACATGTAGTCTGATCTATAATCTACACTCTCAAAAGTCTTGTGAAATTTTCAGGCCAGAGATAAACAGAATTTTTTTTTTTAATGAAATGGAATAATTTGAAATCTGCATAATGAGGTAGCGGGCTACAAGCACCAATGACAGAAGCTTTAAAAAAAAACAAAAGTATCTGTATATCATTTAACTCTGTACCAAATCACAAAATGCAGCAGGAATTATTAAATTTATCTGTGAAATGGTAGAAAATATTGTGGGAAAAGGAGAAAATGGTGGTTGCCAGCATTTTCTCCTTTTCCCACAATATTTTGAAAAGTTAGTTTCCTTGCAATTGTTAAAACTCAGGATGGTGTGGTAAAGGGTCTAGCAATATAAAACTGTTCCATTATCACCTTTCACCCTTTATCAAAAAAAATCTGTTGTCATTACCTATAACAGGAAGGATTCTGAAAACAGTATGTGAAAGGGTGAAAATGCTAGTAACCACCATTTTCTTCATTTCCCACAATGTTTTCTACTCTTCCAAAGGTTGTATAAATTTGTCATGCACAGAATTTAGTGCTTTCAAATTGGACAGGTCTAAAACTTTGTCATATGGTAAAGGGTTAAAGCAAAATATCAAACTAAGGAATGTGAGTACTTTCTCTATGCACACATCATAATAATCAATCTATGAAATGGGAGTACTTGCTTGATGCACACATCATAACAATCAATCAATAAAATGTGAGTACTTTCTCTATGCACACATCATAACAATCAGTCTATGAAATGAGAGTACTTTCTCTATGCACACATCATAACAATCAATCCATGAAATGCAAGGACTTTCTCAATTACTTTCCCAATGCACACATCATAACAATCAATCTAAGAAATGTACTTTCTCAATGAGTTTCTCAATGCACACATCATAATAATCAATCTAAGAAATGTGAGTACTTTCTCAATGTACAAATCATAACAATATACAGAACTTTTGAGTCTCCCAAAATATGGTTATACAAAATTTCTGAATACTGTAATTATATTGAACCCTCTACCATACAATCCTGAATTTCTACGACCCTGAGGAAGAAGGCTTTTGAAAAACATTGTGGGGTAAGGAAAATATGCTGGTTACCTGCATTTTCTCCCTTTCCATAATATTCACTACCATTCCAAACACAAATCCCCTTATTTGAGCCACATGTAATTTGTTGCCGACATGTGCTTTCAATACAGACGAGTCTAAAATTCTGTTGTCTGGTAAAGAGTTTATGGATTTTACAGACTATCAATATACAGAGGCACATTTTTGCCTTTATATGCCCATCATAATACATCTAATCATTGACAAGGTTCTACTTTTTTCTCTACAGTCATTTAATCCTTTACCAGAAAACAAACTCGGACTTGTCCAAAGTGAAAGACTCTGCAGACGACAAATTATAAGTTAGTCAACACACAAAATTTGTGTGGGTGGAAAACACTGTGGGAAGAGGAGAAAATGCTGGTTACCAGCATTTTCTCCTTTTCCCACAGTGTTTTCGAAAGCCTTCTTTCCCAGGGTCCTTTAAAGTCACGATTGTTTGGTGAAGGGTTAAAATAGTTTCCAAGATCTGTGTACTTTGATCTTGATCCATGTCATTTGCAAAAGCCCCTGTAATAACCAATGGTGCTGAAAAGGTTGATGTTTATCATACCATATAATGGTTACAAAAATACCGAGTAAATAAGGACTATAAAGTATATGCATGCTGTAAGGCCTTAAGTTCAAACCAAAATTACAGATTAAAGACCAGACTGCACATTATTAGCGTTCTGAACTTAAGTGTACACTGCCTTTAACCCTTTACCACACAATGCCATGTTTTAGTGACTTTACAGAGGAATGTGTTAAAAAAAACTGGGGGAAAAAGAGAAAATGCTGGTAACCATCATTTTCTCCTTTTCCCATAGTGATTTCTACCATTTCAATGTCAGAAACCGTCTTCTGAGTTACACATGTCTTTGGCAAATGCTTTCAGTTTGGTTGAGTCTAACATTTTGTTGCTTGATAAAGAGCAATCAAAGTATCGCAAGGTAGTGTACCATATAAAACATTGCAAATAATGACCTCAGTGATGAACCCTGATCCAAACAATGCTGTTTTTTAACAATCATAATCCTTTACCATACAGCAAAATTTTAGACTTGTCTAACCTGACTGACTGATCTGTGTTTTACGCCGCTTTGGGCATTATTTCAGATATATCAGGGTGACAGCTCACGTATTCGTAAAGGTCCTGAGTTTCACCATTAAAAGCCTCGGGCTCTGAAGTGTCTTGCCCAAGGTCACTCACACGAAAAACACATTCCTTCCAGTGAGGCTCAAACCCAAGGCCTGCAGGCTACCAGTCCTATACTTTACCGCTGAGCCAAAAGAACCCCTAGCCCAAATTGAAAGCAATAGCAGACAATATTTTAGATGTAGCTTAAATATTTGGGCTTCACATTAAAAGGGTAGAAAACATTGTGAGAAAAGAAGAAATTTCTGGTTATCAGCATTTTCTACTTTACCGACAATGTTTTCGAAAGCCTTCTTTCTCAGGGTTGTTAAAACACTGAATCATGTGGTAAAGAGTTAAGGAACATGATTTTTTAAAACATTTTGGGAATAGGAGAAAATGTGCCAGCCAACTTCCTTTCCCATAATTCTCTTACCCTTTCAAAGACAATGCTAAACAACTAAGCCACATTTGATTTGTTATCTGCAAATGATTTTAACAAGTCTAAAATTCTGTCATTTTATAAAGGGCTCAGGAAACTCTGCCAATGAAAACCAAACAATAGTATGGAGAACATTTTTCTAAAGCTACTTTTAAGCTCATTACTGTGTTAATAAAATATTTCAAAGACCTCCAATTAATGGATCAAAACAGACACTACGGGAAAAGGAGCAATTTCTGGCGATAGCTTATTGTTCCTTTTCTCACAATCTTTTCCCAAGCTAGGTGAAAAACAGTGTTCAAAGGTTTGTCTATAATGTGATATATACTACTGTAGTTTTGATACGTCTATAAATAGCATATACATTTATGGGCTACAGAGTTTTGCTACTGAATCATACTCACTTCTTTACCAAATGGTAATATTCTAGACAGCCCAAATTAATATCTATTGCAAACAACAAACAAAATTTGGCCCAAATAAAGGGGTTTGTCTTTGAAAAGGGAAGAAAACATTGTGCAATAAGCAGAAAATGCTGGTTACCAGCCGTTTCTTCTTTTCCCACAATGTTTTCAAAAGCATTCTTTTAAGGGTACTGAAAACAAGAGATTGTTTGGTAAAGGGTGTCATTCCTAGGTTGCTATCATAGTTCTTCAAGTTACCACTGAAACCTATACTGTAGGTACTTCAAATAAATGTCTTAACAAACAAGAGGGCCATGATGGCCCTGGATTGCTCACCTGAGTCAATATACAAAATTTCACTCCAGGGTCAAAATGACCCAATTTAACTCTTACCAAACGACAACATTTTGGACGTTTCCAAATTGGAAGCATTTGCAGACAACAAAAAAACTGTGACTCAAAAACTGAAATTTGTTTTGGGAAAGGTAGAAAACATTGTGGGAAAAGGAGAAAATGCTGGTTACCAGTATTTTCTCCTTTTCACACAATGTTTTCAAAAGGCTCCTTCCCCAGGGTCGTTAAAAGTCGGGATTGTGTGGTAAAGGGTTAAAACTCATCTGAGATATTATTAAGACAAACATTCTGACCAACTGTCAGGTCAACTGAGCTGAAAATGTGGCCTCTGGAGTGTCCAAAATGTATTTCTTCAATTTGACCAAGTGACCTAGTTTATGACCCTATGAGACTATATTTCAAACTCATCCGAGATATTAAAACAAACTTGTTGACCAAGGTTCAGATGAATTGGGCAAGAATTGCTGCCTCTAGAGTGGCCACAAGGTATTTCTGTAATTTGACCTAGTGACCTCGATTATGACCCTATGTGACCCAATTTCAAATCCATTCAAGATATCATCAAGTCAAACATGCTGATTAATTTTCAGGTCAGTTGAGCAAAAATTGTGGCCTCTACAGTGCCCACAATACATTTCTTTAATTTGACCTAGTGACCCAATTTCTAACTGATCCGAGATATCATCAAGTCAAATATGTAGACCAATTTTCAGGTCAATTTAGCTAGAATTGTGGCCTCTAGAGTACCCACAAGGTATTTCTAATGTGACCCATTTTTGAACTCATCCAAGATTTTATGAAGACAAACATGCTGATCAATTTTCAAGTCAATTGAGTAAGAACTGTGGCTTCTAGAGCACCCACATGGAATTTCTGTAAGTTGACCTAGTGACCTAGTTTATGAACCCAGGTTACCCAAATTCGAACTCATCCGAGATTTCATCAAGACAAACATTCTGAACAATTTTCAAGTCAATTGAGCAAAAAATGTGGCCTCTAGAGTGCCCACAAGGTATTTCTTTAATTTGACCTAGTGACCTAGTTTTTGACCCCACATGACCCAATTTCAAATTTGTCTGAGATTTTATCAAGACAAACATCCAGACAAAGTTTCACGAGTATCGGACTGAGAATGTGTCCTCTTGAGCGCACACAAGGTTTTTCTAAGATTTGACCTGGTGACCTAGTTTTTGAACTGAGGTAACCCAATCTCAAACTCTTCCAAGATATCATCAAGACACAGATTCTGACCAAGTTTCATTAGTATGGGACTGAAAATGTGGCCTCTGGAGTGCACACAAGGTTTTTCTAAGTTTTGACCTAGTGACCTAGTATTTGACCCCACATGACCATATTTCGAACACGTCCGAGATTTTATCAAGACAAACATTCTGACCAAGTATCATGAGTATCAGACTGAAAATGTGTCCACAAGAGCGCACACAAGGTTTTTCGAAGATTTGACCTGGTGACCTAGTTTTTGAACTGAGGTGACCCAGTTTCGCACTCTTCCAAGATATCATCAAGACAAAGATTCTGACCAAGTTTCATTAGTATGGAACTGAAAATGTGCCTCTGGAGTGCGCACAAGGTTTTTCTAAGATTTGACCTAGTGACCTAGTTTTTGACCCCACATGACCCAATTTCAAACTCATGAGTATCAGACTGAAAATGTGTCCTCAAGAGCGCACACAAGGTTTTTCGAAGATTTGACCTGGTGACCTAGTTTCTGAACTGAGGTGACCCAGTTTCAAACTCTTCCAAGATATCATCAAGACAAAGATTCTGACCAAGTTTCATTAGTATCTGACTGAAAATGTGGCCTCTAGAGTGCACACAAGGTTTTTCTAACATTTGACCTAGTGACCTAGTTTTTGACCCCACATGACCCAATTTCAAACTCGTCCGAGATTTTATCAAGACAAACATTCTGACCAAGTATCATGAGTATCAGACTGAAAATGTGTCCTCAAGAGTGCACACAAGCTTTCTTGAAGATTTGACCTGGTGACCTAGTTTTTGAACTGAGGTGACCCAGTTTCAAATTCTTTCAAGATATCATCAAGAAAAAGATTCTGACCAAGTTTCATTAGTATCTGACTGAAAATGTGGCCTCTAGAGCGCACACAAGGCTTTTCTTAGATTTGACCTGGTGACCTAGTTTTTGACCCCACATGATCCAATTTCGAACTTGTCCGAGTCAAGACAAACATTCTGACCAAGTTTTATGAGGATTGGACTGAAAATTTGGCCTCTAGAGCATACACAAGGTAAAAAGTTGACGACGCACGACGCACACCGCATGACGGATGCCAAACACAGCATGATCACAATAGCTCACCATGAGCACTTTGTGCTCAGGTGAGCTAAAAAGTACCAGAATCAAGAAAATAGAACAAATCAAGAAAAAAAAAAAAAACCTCATTCTTTCTATGTAGGATGTAAAATCCTGAGGCCTAACAATGCAGTATTGAGACTTTTTTCCCGCTTTTCCTGAATTACTTGACTAGGATAAAACATAATGCCAATTATACCATAAAATAAAGCATTTTCCAATAACACCATAAATCTATAATATAATGTGAATGCTTGATAATAAAAGTAAAGGGCCAAAGCACTGAATGAAAAGTATCAATGTACCTGCAGAGCTCCTGATAGAGGGAGTGATTTTGATTTCAAAACTGAAAATATTATCACTCTCCACGAAACCCTTTGTTATGGGTACTCATTAGAATTGTCTCATCAAGACAATTCTAATGAGTACCCACAACATAGGGTTTGGAAGAGAAATAATGGATGTAGAATACTATCACTCCCTTTTATCTGGAGTTCTGTACCTGTATTTGAATAACTAGAAAGTCAGTCAAAATTTCTGTTACAGTCTTATCGATACTTACAATATACACACTCATAAGGTTAGTTAACTTTACCAAATAACAAAATTCCCTAGACTAGTCCAAATTCAAAGAATTTGCAGACAACAAAATAAATGTGACTCAAAAATTTAAATTCACTTTGGGAAGGTAGAACACATTGAAGTATTTTCCACCTTTGCAGAGACTAATTCTATCATCTGAATCATATTTGTTGTCTGCAAATGTTGCTTGCATATCTCTATTTGGATCACAGTATTACATCCGAAAATTTCAAATATTCTTTCATGGCAGATGGAATACTTAACTGTTCAACACTGTCCTGCAGCGCTTTCCGACACGATTTAAGAATGACCTGTCTGCAAAAGCTGACCAACGGTCTAGGTTTCTTAACTAGCCATGAAAGATATTCATATACAGAAGGCATATCATCACAGTGGGTTGAGTATGTTGAATCATGAAATATGTCATGCAGATCTTTGTTTGTGAATCCTCCTGCTCGATATAAAATTTCTATCATTTGAGTATCTTTGCACCAAACTGCAAGTTGTAGGAAGGTCATTACTTTCCTCGTACTCATGTGTCTACCAGAGAGATTGAGGTCACAGCCATGCTTGATCAAACATTTAGCTGCAGCGTAGTTCTTGTGGCTGATGGCAATGAAAAGTGGTGGGTTTTTGTGAGCATCCAGATGGTCAACATCTGCACCTGATGAGAGTAACATCCCTAGTAGTTGACTTCCATCATTTCTGGCTGCAATTGACAAGGTGGATCTAAACATAGAATCTGTAATATTCACATCGGCTCCATGTTTTAAGAGAAGCCTAACATTTTCTGTTTGTTTATATGATGCAGCATTCATTAGTGGTGTAGTACCCCAAAAATCTTTTGCGTCAACATCAGCCCCAGCTTTCAATAGAATTTCAAGTGCTGAAACATTACTAGCCTTGGCTGCAAAGTGTAAAGCTGTGCATTGCTCTGCATTTTTGTCATACACAGCAGACTTTCGCCTCAAGAGAAGTTTCATAACATCTTCGTAGCCAGGGGGCTGTTTGATAATTGCTAGCATAAGTGGTGTCAGTTGACGAGTAACAATTGTATTTAGAATCTTTGGCTGTAATGTGCCATTTTCAACTTTAGTTTCATCATGGGCACCTTTATCTATCAATATCTCTGCTATCTTTATATGGCCTTTTTCACAGGCTTTCATGAGAGCATTATACCCTAAACTATTATGGCAATCCACACAACATCCATGCTGTAATAACATATCAACCACCTCTACATGACCTCCTTCAGAGGCTAATATCAAGGAAGTGTTGTCTGTTCCATCTCTGGCTAGAATATTCACTTTTCTTTCTAGAAGTAACTCTACACATTCACTATGTCCTTTCTTTGATGCTGTTAATAATGCTAACTCCAGGTCCTCATTTTTCATATCTCCACATTCATCATCCAGGGCCTGTTTCAGTACAGCAATATGGTTTCCACTGGCTGCTTCAAATACTTTCCTGTAACACAAATATCAGAATACAAGGTCATTAATCATTGCTATGTTTGAAAAACTTAAATCTGAGTTGGGGTTGTCAACTCTTATAGCTCCAAGCATTAACCCTTTACCAAACAATCCGACTTTTAACAATCTTTGGAAAGAAGTCTTTTGAAAAAATTGTGGGAAAAGGAGAAACTGCTGGTAACCAGCATTTTCTCCTTTTCCCACAAAATTTTCAACCCTATCAGAGACAAAATCCATCATTTGAGCTACTTTTCAATTGTCATCTGCAACTGCTGTCAACTTGGACAAGTCTACATTTTTATCACGTGGTTAAGGGTTAATCAAACTGCTTCTGAGACCAGAACAGATCAAAGTCAGACTACACAAAATATGTAGTCTAGTCCTTGATTAACAATGTTACATTCCTGTATCAGCAGATGCCTGTCACTGAAGGAAACAGCACGAAGCTGAAATACATGTATCCACTCTTATGGAATGACAAAATTTTAGACTATGCCAAATTGAAAGCATAGGTAGATGACAGATGAGACTCAAAATTTTAGATTTGTCATGATATAGGTAGAAAACATTTGTGTAAAAAGGAGAAAATTCTGGATCTGGTTTTCTATCAATGTTTCCATAAACTTCTTCGGGGTAGTAGAAACATTTCATAAAGGTTATAGGTTTTTTTCTAGGATATAAAATTTTCATACATTCTCTCCTTTATGGGTAACAGGTACTACTGTTTATACCTCAAGTTTGGAAACATTTCTCATCCAATTTCTACATTCTATTTGGCTTTAAAATATCACATCATTTTTCCATAAATAGGTTTTAAAGAACTTAAAGTATCATAATCATCAAATATTGCAATCACATGAATAACTTCTTGATGAAGCCTGTTAATGTATCATGGCATGATAGGAATTTTATATTTTTCTATTAGCTTATCCTTTTTTATCCATTCTGCTTGAAATACACCACATTATGTCATATAAAGCAAGGATTTCAAAATTCATTTTTAGTCCATCCTGTCCTAGTGGCCAAATCTGTTTAGATGAAAGCAAGTCTTGAGAAGTAAAATTTGAATTACCGGGTAGTAAAATTTACTATTTCAAATTTTACTCCTCCAGACTTAAATATCAATCTCAGTTTCAATCAAACAGCTGATACAGGGAAGCATTCTTCTAGCTAAATGAGCCATGCTCTGTGAAAAGATGCCTTAGTGCATCTGTGAAAAGTATCGACCCAGGTCAGCCTGCGCAACCAGCACAGGCTGACCTGGGCTGAAACTTTTTGCTATTGGTCAATTTTCTGTATGTCCAGGGACTAGTCTTCTTCATGATTCAGTCAATTTTTAAAAAAAGTGGCCATTATGGATCCATAATTACACTATGTCTTGACAGGTATAATGCATCAAGGAGATGCATTATGCCCCCTTTTGCCAGATCATGGCTCACATGTATTCCTTGGCTGCCTGCAAGTTAGACCACTCTAAACTGCTCAGAGACTGGTTCACTACAATACGAGTTCTCAACAAGATATTTTAGCCATTCCCATACAAGTTTATCAGTCTTAACCAAATAATCCTGTGTTTTAACAGCACTAAAGGAGAAGGCTTTAGAAAGCATTGACAGAAAAGGAGAAGATGCTGGTACCAGCATCTTTTCCTTTTCCCACAATGTTTTCTACCGTATCAGAGTTCTCTAGGCAATTTGTACTATTAGTGAATTTGTTACCTGCAGATTCTCTCAGTTTAGAAGTTAAAAAAAAAAAATGTTGTTTTGGTAAAGGATGAAAGAGATACCACTATTAGTAATAATGACACAAATGAGAAAGTTTTCAAGAAAGACAATTATTGTAATTTTGTGAATGATGTAGGAAAACACTGCGGATAAGGAACAATCACTTATAAAAAGCATCTGTCCCTTTTCCAGACAATGTCTTCAATTCAAATATTGAACATATTTTTAGACAATGATTTAGATATAACTCAAATGTTGATATTTCTTCAAAAAGGTAGATTTCTCCTTTTTCAGCACTGTCTTCAAATGCTCTCTTCTTCACTGTCACTAAAACTGGGTCTTTTTCTGGGAAAATGGGTTCATACCAAGGACCTGCTAATGTGTAGATATTAAATCTAGAAATGAGAAGGCCAAAAGTACTTACCGCTTATCAAGAAAGAAATAACAAACTCGGACATGAATATAACGGGCAGTAAATAGGGTTCCACTGATGATATCTTTTGAGCTCTTGACTAAAACCTATGTTGTGGATACTCCTTAACATAGTCTTCTTGAAACATAACTAATGAGTACCCACAAGGTAGATTTTCATGGAGAAACAAGATTTCTAAATTTATTTTTCCCACCACTTTTCTGGACCTCTGAAACTTACATTACTCCATTCTGATTGTTCTCTTCACTTTCCATTTTTCAGCATCAGTCTTTCAATTATTTACAGTTACTTGGTCTGCCATCTAGATGAAAAAAAGTTGGTTAACCATTTATCACACAATCCCGAATTTTAACGACCTTTAGGAAAACGGCCTTGGAAAACATTGTGGGGAAAGGAGAAAATGCTGCATTTTCTTCTTTTCCCACAATGTTTTCTTCCCTTCTTGAGACAAATTTTGGTTTTTGAGTCACATATGATCAGTCGTCTGCAAATTCTTTCAATTTGGACCAGTCTAAAATTTTGTTGTTTGGTAAAGATTTAATGCTCCTTAAACAAATATCTTTGAATTTCGAAAATACAAAAGAGCTGTGCCTTGTTAAAAGGGAGCTTCATGCATCTACAAAAAGTATTGACTCAGATCAGCCTGCACAGTCCCTGCAGGCTGACCTGGGTTGTAACTTTTGCTATTGGTAAATTTTCTGCATGTCAAAGGACCAGTCTACCTCATGATTAAGTTGGTTATTAAACAAAATCGATTTTATGCATTCATAATTATATGATTACTTGCTTGGTATAATGCATCT
This sequence comes from Tridacna gigas, assembly GCA_945859785.2. Classification (NCBI taxonomy): domain Eukaryota; kingdom Metazoa; phylum Mollusca; class Bivalvia; order Cardiida; family Cardiidae; genus Tridacna; species Tridacna gigas. Next base: position 31,080,599 of record OX244030.2, read on the forward strand.
GCACAATAACTTATAAAATATGTTTTATCAACATGAGGTAAGTATCTATCCCTTGCCACAATATTTTCAAACAGTGGTCTGCCATAAATTCTTCTGTAGGAGTCAATAAGCTACCTAAACCAGTAACTAAATAGAAGATGTTTTTACATGTCAGTGGGAAAAACCCACCAGCAGAAATTCCAAGCCTATTTTAATCATAACATCTCTGCATACTGTAATTGTCTTTTTTTAAAACCCCCAGGGGCATTACATTTTTGGAAGGGGGATTAACCCTTTACCACACAATCCCGACTTTTAACGACCCTGAAAAAGAAGGCTTTCGAAAATATTGCGGGAAAAGGAGAAAATGTTGGTAACCAGCATTTTCTCCTTTTCCCACAATGTTTTCTTCCCTATCCAATACATAAATCACCATTTAAGCTCCACTTGCTATCTGCAAATACTTTCAATTTGGTCCAGTCTAAAATTTTGCCATTTGGTAAAGAGTTAATAGAGGTAAAAATGGCACAGAGTTTTCTGAGGACAATAACATTATGGCTTGGGTTTTAGTCAGTGCTGACTCTGAAATGATCGCCATTTGAGAAACCTGCACTGTATTTAATGCAGAATATTGATTTCATCACTAATCATGATTCATTTCGATATTAAATAGCATTCATGATTAATATATGACACTGGTCTTTGATACTTTCATTTTCTTACAGTTTACAGTTTTTTCAAAGTTAGTATGTTTACATAAATGTATACAGCTGGAAGTTTGTAATATTATCGGAAGTGTATGTATATTTGGAGAGTCAGGTCTTAGACTGTAAGTGACATCGATTTGTGAAGATGGATTGGCCATCTAGTAAGCCCATTTTTAGTTAGAAAAAAGCTGGGGGGGGGGGGGGGGGGGGGGGGGAGGAGGGGCTTAATTAGAGGGGGAGTGTCTATAAGGAACATTACGGTATATTTGGCATTGAAAGCATACTATATGATCAAACAACCTGTTCTGTGCAATCTGATCTTGATCTACACTGCCCATACACCACCAACTTGCCCCAATTCATAGTGTTTGCAGATGATCTATAGATAAGATGTGACACAATGTTGGGATTTTTCCTAGAAATGGTGGAAAACATTGTGGAAACAAGAGGGCCATGATGGCCCTGTATCGCTCCACTGGCTTATAAATATAAACCATAAATACTAAACATTTAAATTCTGAGCCAAATGGTTTCAAAATGAAGACTTACAAAGTTTTCTCTGTAAAAGCCCATGTGAAAGTTGAGACCTGCAAGGCAAAGCCATTTTTGATCCCAGAGCTATAATTACTTGAACCCTGGTAGAGGTCCACAAGATAAAGCCAGTCATGCCAAAATAATACAAGTCTATGCTGTATGGTTATAAATAAGGTGATTTTCAATTTTTGTCCATATGAAGCCTCTGTAAAACATAAGACCCCTGATGCAAGGCTAATTTCAAAAAAAAAATCAAAACAGGAAGATTTCTTAAGTTGTCACTATGTAAGCCCATGCAAAACTTGTGACCCCTGCGGCGGGGCCAATTTTGACCCCAGGGCTAAAATTCTGGCCCACTTGGTAGAGGCCCACTAGATATAGCTACATGCAAAATTTGGTAGCTCTAGGCCTTATAGCTAGGTAAGGAAGATTTTTAAAGTTTACTCTATATAAGCCTATGTAAAATTTGTGACCCCTGGCGCAGAGCCAATTTTGACCCCAGGGCTATAATTTGATGAAACTTGATAGAGGTCTACTACATAAAGCTACATGCCAAATTTGGTAGCCCTATGCCTTATGGTTTCAGACAAGAAGATTTTTAAAGATTTCCAATATTTTTCAGTTTTGTTGCCATGGCAACCAGAGTTTTTGAAGGAATCAAATTCTTTCACGAAATTCTGAAGAGGACCATGGCAAGATCATTTCTGTGAAGTTTCGTGAAAATCGGATGGGTAGTTTCAGAGAAGAAGATGTTTGAAATAAAAGTTAACGCACGGACGGACGGACGCACACACGCACGCACAGACGGACGGACTGACGGACGGACGGACACCTGGCCATGACATAAGCCCGCTGGCCTTCGGCCAGTAGAGCTAAAAAGCAGACTTTACTGGTTATATTCATTTTCTTCCATTTTTCCACAATGTTTTCAAAAGCGTTCTACCTGTCCCAACAATGGAATGTGTGGTAAAGGTTTAACTCTTAATAATATGACAAAATTTTAGACTTGTCCAAATTAAAAACACTTGCATACTACAATCAAAGGTGGCTAAAATGACAAAACTTGCCTTTTAGTAGAAAACATTGTGGGAGGAAAAAGGAGAAAATGCTGGTTACCAGTATTGTCCCCTTTTCCCATAACAATTTCAAAAGCTTCCTTTCATGGGCTTGTTAAAGCTCAAGATCTGTAAAGGGTTAAAGCTTGTCTCCATTTCCCCACAATGTTTTTCTTCCTGTGACAGAGACACTATCATTTGAGCCTTGGTATGTCATTTGCAATTTGTTTTCAATTTGGACCATTATAAAATTTGTCATTTGGTAGAAAATGACTTAAATCTTTGATGTGCTAACAGCACAAGACACCAAAGGGATAAAACTTTAACAAAACATATAAAAATCCTGTAACTATGCATTTTATCACTGATACATACTATTTTTCTTTAGTTTTGTCATGTACATTGACTGAACCAAGGTAGTTGGTAGTTTGGAATTGCATACATTTCTAATTATAGAAACACACATTTCATTTCTTTTCTTTCATTACGCAACCGTCAACTTTGCACATGCATGTTATTCTGAAATACCTTCAGCTAGCACTGAATCATGAATCACTCTATGTCAGCATTATTTTGTGCCTGTACGCAGTTAAATCATAACATTTTTTCCGTATTATTTCAAACATACCATTTAAATATTTTACCATAGAAAAAAGAACACCTAAAAACTTTCATCAAATTTCGTTCAAAGGGAGAGGGCAGCGATACGGCAGATCATGATTTATTTGCGTTAAAATTAAATAGATAAATACATCTGTAATCAAGTGACTTGTGATACCTTTGCTAGGTCAGAGATTTTCCTGAGAATGTCGAAATGAAACGACCGGTTCAAAAATGAAGAATAATGTCATTACCATCCCATAAGTGGAAACTGAAACAAGAGATTGTCGATACTAGGAAATGATTGTTGTTGTTCATATTGCTAAAGTTGTTGTTGTAGGCTAAGTTTTCGCGTTTATTCTGCGGAACTACCAATCGCAACGAAATGTTTTCCTGTCTGGGCATTTTGATTTAAACTTTATAGAGGACAGGCGTTTACATTATCTTCCCTGCAGAAAACTATTTATATGGTTAAAGATGAGAAATAGAATGTTTTGAAATCAATACCCGTCATGAAATTGTCATGAATTACACGTATAGCCTCAGATAAATGTGTGTTTTATATAAATCCTGAATCAGATCTACCGGTAACTGGCATTTTGGCGCATGTTAACAGTAAAAGGTTACCCAAAATGACTTTTACATTACAGTTTAGCCCTACATGAAACATCCTCTAGAAACCACTCATAACTCGGCTTTTAGTTCATTTCGTTGTTCCTCTCTCTCGACATCTTAGACTGCATGGTCGTCATCAAATAAGAGTGACTGCTTGCTTCAATATTTAAGCTTTACCCTGCTAAATAACTTAAATAAAACTGTTACGACGATAGTAAAAACCCCGAATAATGATATTTCAAACTTACTTCTTTTGGGAACAATATCTCCTTATCGGACAGTGTAGATCCAAGATCAGACTGCACGTTCTGTGCAGTCTGATCTTGATCTACACTGCCGCAAAAGGTCAGTGAGTCGCGCTTAGCAGCTTAAGGGTTAAATGAACCCGTTTTTTTTTTTTAAAGAGGAGTAAAACCAACCTCCATAAGAGCATGTAATTCTTCCAAATGTAGGTGTCATCTACGACGGGTTCATCCAAATGTACTAGTGTATCAGGCCACTGACGATCTGTAACATCATGTACACATGTATATTCATCTCATTATTCCTTAGCGCCCTAAGCCCGGTTTAAATTACTTTTTCTGACATTTTAGCTTAAGATCAGTCTGCACAGAATGTTCATGTTTCCGGCCAAAACAACACTCAATATTTTGGTTTTCTTTTTTTCCTCTTCTGGAAAGGTAGATTTCAATAACAAGCGCTCCACAGGTTAACCCTTGGAGCTTTGAATGTAAGTAAAATGGGTGTATCAGGTAGGTAAAAAGAACGATTATGTAGTACATATGTCCTATGTCAAACCGAGCAGTCTGATCTGATTTTTAAAAGTCACTGAAGAACAAAGTTGTTGAACACATTGTAGACGACACATGAATGAAATGTGACTCAAAAGATGACATTTCTCGTTGATAGAGTAGAAAATAACGGGGAAAAAGGAGAAAATGCAGATTACTATGTATCGCTTTCAAAAAACCCTCTTCCTTGGTGTCGTTAGAACACTGACATGTTTGATAAAACAAGTGTAGTACAATGACTAAAGTACATATTGTCTGTCACTAGAATTTGCAGACTAAATGTTTCTAAATGTCACAAATGATTGATTGATTGAATGGTGTTTTACGCCGCTTTCATCATTATTTCAGTTACGTCACGGCGGCAGATCACATAGTCATGTATTTCCTTGGTTCTAACAGTACAAGGCTAGGACTCTGAAATGTCTTGTCCAAGGACACTCCCACGAGAAATCCAGTGGATCCAGCGAGGCTCGAACCCGGGGCCCCCAGGTCACTGAGCCACGCAGGACCCCAAGATTCACGAGGTTCTAACCTATAACTTCAACCTCTCAAAACGATTCTATATAAGGTTATCGAGACGTTCGGTTACAAATGTTGAAATTCCTCGTTTGGAGCGTTCTGCAATTGTCGCTTCAAATGACGAGCAAAGGCTTTTTGCGACCGTGACGGACCTAAAAAGCTCTTGAACATTTGGGGTGTTATTAAGAAAAGTTATACATATGTGTTCAGGGCAAAAAGTCGACTGCTTCTAATTAAAGTACGGTCACATCCTCTGTTAACCTTTACCAAACGACAGAATTTTAGACTAGTCTAAATTGAAAGCAGTTGCAGATGACAAAATAAATGTGACTGAAAAAGTGAAATTTGTCTTCGGAATGGTAGAAAACATTGTGGGAAAAGGAGAAAATGCTGGTAACCAGCATTTTCTCCTTTTCCCACAATGTTTTCAAGAGGCTTGTTTCTCAGGGTCGTTAAAAGTCGGGATTGTGTGGTAAACGGTTAACCTGTAAGAGTAATCCTTTACCAAACAATCCCGAGTTTTAACGACACTGAAGCCGAGTCCCGATGGTTCAGTCGCTAGTTCAGCGTGCACAGGACTTGAAAACAGGGGGTCGCTGGTTCGATCCCCGGCTCGGCCAGTTTCTTTCCGAGGATTTATGATAGTCATAGCGACAGGATTCATCCCTCTCTCTCCGCTGACCGTTGTTTCGACGGTGATTATGTGGGAAAGTAGCCAGTGGACAGTTCAGCTGGTCTACCACTTTCAGTGTACCTAACGAGACTGTTGAAAAACTGGTTGAAAATAAATCAGGAAAAATAAATATGTAACCTGTCGCCGAAATACTTTTTTGAAGAAAAGATATTACAGTCAGTAGATCTAGGCAGGGGTTCGACTGTATCACTGTGTTATGTAATATCTAATTTTCGAATGTGACGCTGATCTTTCAGCCTATTGATCACAATGTTTATATTTACCTCGTGTTTTTCTGTGCCGGAACTGAGAGAATAAAGACATTTGTATTTGAGCCTTGCTCTAGCAAAAAGGGGCTTAATGTATCTCCGTGATGCATTGTTCCAATCAAGCCGTTACATGTAGGCCTACATAATTATGGGCCCTTTCAGCCACTCTTTTTCTTAACAATCTACCTAATCATGAGGTGGACTTGTCCTTAGTCATACAGAAAATTGACCTTTAGCGACAAGTTTCGGCCCAGGTCAGCCTGCGTGGACTGCGCAGGCTGACCTGAGTCGATACTTTTCTCAGATGCATTAAGTCCCCTTTTCACAGAGCATGGTTCATTTGTATTTGATAGATGGGTGAACATATCGTGATACTATTCTGAAGTGTACATATTTTTAACCTTAGACCTTTTCAATAATGATTGGCATTAATTAAATTGTAATTTTGATATATCTGTCTAACTGGAAATTCCACTTTTCAATAAAATTCACAACAAAGAGGAAAAAGAGCCAATTGATGTCGACGTTATATTTTACTATTTTTCTTCATATTGAGCCATAAAAAAAGGGTTTAGACATTCATTTTCCAGTACCCCTTACACCGTCTATACGGTTGTTTGATTATAGCTCTTATTATTTTTTTCTGACTGATTATGCTTGTTTATTGCCCATTCCGATTCTGAATAGTATGGGCCGCGCTTTGTGAAAAGGGGGTGTAATTCACCTACAAAACGTATCGATTCAGGTCAGCTTGCACAGTTTGTGCAGGCTGACGTGAGTCGAAACTTTTTTGCTTTTCGTGAATTTTCTGTATATCAAAGGGCCATTCTACCTCATGATTCGGTCAGCAGTTCGACAAGCTGCATTTTATGGATCTATACTTATGTGATGACATGGTTGGTATTATGCATCAAAGATGCATTAAACCCCCTCCCCCATTTTTGCCAAAAAAAAAGCTCCCCCCCACCACACACACACACACAAAACGCTTATCTTTTTATGAGCTGTAGGCCTAAATACTCGTGTAAAGATTTCAGCCACGCTCTGTGAAAAGAGGGCTTAATACATCTGCGAAAAGTATCGACCTGGTCCGAAACTTTTCGCTATTGGTAAATTTTCTGTATGCTCAAGGACTACCTCATGATTGTTTAAACCGGTTGTTGAAAAAAGTGGCTATTATGGATCCACGATTATGTGATGGCTTGATTGGTATAATGAATCAACTCAACTCAAATAGCACGGAGATGCATGAAGCCCCCTTTTGCCAGAGCATGGCTCATTTGTATTGTATTTTATGTCTGTATGACAGTGTTTCCACCGAACAAGATAACTTTCGACCTTCCAACGGCAAAATTGTGGGATTAACCTTGGAGAACTTCACGTTCTATTGAATAAACACGAAAAGTTGCTCGTTCATGGTTTTAGGCCATCTCTATACTGTCTGTTTTAAAACACGGCTAATAATAGGGAAACCAACAGAGAAAGTAACGTTTGTCGTATTTATCTATAGTTACAATATTGTACATTGTACGTCTTGTTTAGTTTTCTTCTCCGAAGGTCTACTATCTGCAACATTGTTGTAACATTCGTTTTCAGGCTGTGGTTCTATGACGTCACAATTCCACATCTGAGTCTGGGCATACCCTGAATAGCTGGACGATGGCCTCTGCCATGCATTCGCAGTATCATTTTCCCGTTTTCTTGGGACAGTTTCGTATGTATACGATTCTAACAAAGGAGAGTCATAATTCAGTACTGAGGGCCCGATTCTTGCGTCGGACCAAGGATCGATGTATTCATTCCTGTGATACCAATGATCGACCTTGAGAAGCTCGTCCCAGACATTTACATGTCTTACCACACCGCCGTTATCCCAAAAATCTTCATTTTCTGTACTTTCGTCAGATAGTGAAGTGTCATCATTGTCCACGCAGTAACTGTAGGAATAGTCGTCTAACTGGTGACAGTCCGGAGACCCTGACTGTTCTTGGAAAAAATATGTTGAGATTGTGCTCCTGTCATCACGATGGCAGTCGCCGATATTGTTTTGCGTTATTTCAGTGCCGCTCTCCACAAAAGCAAGTCCATTTTCACGTACCTGTTTGCGTTCATAGCAATTAACGTTATTTACGTTTGGTTTTTGCTGACGCTTACGTCTTCTTCTCTTTTTCTTGTTGCAAGGATTTGTTGTTTTGTCCGTTTCACCGTGAGTCAAAAAGTCTTCGGGTCCTTTGCTTTCATCTTTCATTTGACTTAGTCTTGAACTGTTGTTCACTTCTGTGGTGTCCGGGAAAGACAACACACACCCAGATCTCGTGACAACTTTGCCCCGAATTCGTATGCTTTTACCCCGCGTTTTTGTGGTAAGGCGATTTGGAGGTAGTTTTTTCCTTACTTTGACCTGTATTTGGTCGCATCTGTCTAAACTTTCAAGTTGTTTGAAAACCCACAAGCGCCTGTTGTCCATCGTTATCCATGAACCGTTACATTTCACAACCGTTATGAACGGTATACATGACACGAAACATCTACCGACCAAAATATCTTCAAGAAGTTCACCAATATTAGATCCATCCGAAAATTTACTCGAAATAGAACTTTGAGAATAGCAGACGTCAGACGGGCGAAGAGAAATAAACTCTGGCATCATTCTTTTTCAGTAAGATCTGTATACAAGATCGCCCAACGAATGTAAGATATACTCGACATCGTCTCGACAGTTTCTCTTAAGATGTTGGATCACGTCATAGATTTTCAAGGAACCCCCCCCCCCCTTTCCCGCAATAACTAATTTTAGATTTTCCGAAAATCCTGTCCCGACTTTGGCGGCTATCTCGTTCTTTAGATAATAATGATACAAGTGCACATTGTAAATGCTCGAAACTGCAACAACAAAATAAATCTTGCGTTGGCTGCTTAACGAGAACACGATGTGCATTTCCGGACTGTGTGAATCAAGATCAGACTGCACTTTCTGTGCGGTCTCATATTTGAACTACATTATGTACACTGTCCGATGAGCGAGACTTTTCTCGGCGAAAACAGCGAGTTGGTTCTCTCCTCTTGGTCAGAGATGTTCACTTTATTTACTTAGCAATGTTAACCCTTAAGCTGCTGAGCGCGACTCACTGACCTTTTGCGGACAGTGTAGATCAAGATCAGACTGCACAGAACGTGCAGTCTGATCTTGAATCTACACTATCCTATAAGGAGATATTGTTCTCCAAAAAATAAGTTTGAAATAACATTGTTCAGGCTTTTACTATCGGCTTGAAAGTTTTATTAAACTTATTTAGCAGGATAAGGATTAAGGGTGATGCTAAATGTAAACAGCGGTCATTTCAAAGTGGATGTTTCATAGTTTCGTGCTCGTACATGTGAGCATCTGTCCAGCAAAAAAGGGGTTTAACAAATATCTGTAATCACATAATTATGGATCCTTAAAATACATTTTATCTACAACACCCGGCCTATCCTGGTATCTAAAATGGTCATTGGACATGCAAAAACATTACAAAAGCAAAAAGTTTCGACTCGGGCCAGCCTGCGCGGACTGCAGACGCATTAAATCCCCTTTTCACAGAGCATTGCTCATGTGCTTTTCACCAGAGCGTAAACTGAAAAGGACGATCGAGAGAATCTATTTGAGTCATGCTGTGGGAAAAGGGGTATAAAGCATCTCTGTGATGCAATATACCAAGCCAGTCATTGCATAATTATTAGTTATGGATCCATAAAATCCATTTTGTCAAACAACCGACTGAATCATGAGGTAGAATGGGCTAATGATCTGCAGAAAATGGACGGATAGCAAAAACTTTCGACCCACGTCAGCCTGCGCATGCTGACCTGGATCGATACTTTTGCAGATCTCATTAAGCCCCCTTTTTAGACGACTTTACTTCAGACTTATCCATATTGAAAGCATTTGCAAGCGTTGCAAATTAAATGATGCTCGAGTGATTGGATTTGTACTTGAAAGGATAAATCTACTTGTGGAACAATGTGGACAAGGGAGAAACCGAGTATTACCAGCATTTTCTTCGTCTTCCACGTTGTTTCCAAAAACTTCCATTCTTGTAGTCGTAAAACACGAAAATGTTTGGTAAAGTAACATATGACAGGGAATTGAATATTATATAAATCAACATTTCGAAACGAAAATTTCCAAATACCTCTAGTTATCAGTATACATTAACTCGGGTTATCGGCAAGGTTACCAGAAACTTCTGTACATGTGCGTAAATTAACCCTTTACAAAACTGTACCCTGTGCTTATTAGACCAAGAAGATGGCGGGGTTGAAAACAAGGTAGTAAAGGAAAGAAAGCTGGTAACTGGCTTTTCTCCCATTCTCACGGAGCTTTAGATCTATACCCTTTCAAAGACAACCCCATTTCTTGAATTTCATCCGTTTTAATGACATCTTGTCTCGGTATAGAGGTAAATATGCGTACTTATATAGATATACAAGCATTAACAGTTAGAACTATTGATACACTGTTTCATAAAATTCTGTTTCAGCCATTTCTCCAAATACCCTATTCATATCCAAGTTTGGCCTATGCATCGAGAGTGACAAGGCCAAACATTGGCGACCTACTGCAGCGTATAAAGGTAATCCCTGTCTTCCTCGGGCAGGCTGTGTAGCTCAAAGACTAGATTGCACATCTTGTGCAGTCTAACCTTGATCTACATAGGCAGCAAAGACAACTGTAGTTGTGAGAGGTACTTAATGGGTAAAATCAGAACTAAGAATAGCTAGTCCCCAAGTTCAGAGAGTCGAGGTCATTTTGAAAGTCTATCAGCCATCCTTGGGGAATGATAGTTGTAATTTAGATTAAATGGTGGTAGCCCTTGTTGAACCTAAGAATTTTGGTGGACAACTTCGGGCACTTTTGCAGATCGTGTAGACCAAGACTGCACATTCCAAAGACACTGAATCTACAAAGATATTTCGGCCAAAACAGCCTTGAAGGGGCATCAAACTGGCCTTTGCTACTGCCGTAGAGGAATATTTTTCCAGTTTTGGGCTCTCTAAGGGTTATAAGGAAAAACAAATTCTTTCATTTGAGCCACACTGAACCTGTAGTCTGCAAATGATTTCAAAGTTTTTTGTGTGGTAAAGAGTTGAAAGCACTGAATGTAGAGCAGTTAGCATAGGAAGTGGGGTACCCTGTTTCTTGCAACGGGAGAGGGTCCTGGAAACCTAAAAACACTGGTTGTTGGAAAATTTGCAGATTGTAAAATGATAGATCTCTGAAATTGTTTACTTCCAGTTCTGGGGAACGATTAAAAATATCACCAATTTCCTGTCAAACCCCTCTTCAGATCACAATTACTGGCCACCCACTTTGAACAAGCTCACAAAATACAAACCTTTTAATACCAATTAATTTGATATTGCACGATAATACACCCTACATGTACATTTCAAATTTTCAGTAAACAGAGTTCAAAGAAAATCAGTTGTGGCCATTAAAAGAGACCTGTGAAGACCCAGGACAGTGCTTAATTTCAAATGATTTCCCTGTTTGAATAATCTGATACCTTATGTGAAGGGCTTTTTTTTACCATACAAGGCCTACATAACACTTCTTTAATCAGGAAAATTTGAACTTAGTCAGAAAGTAAACTTTTCCCCTGTTTTCTGTGTTGTATTCGGACAAAATATCATTGAGGTAGTGGCTGCCACCCTTTCCCATTTGCCGACGCCCATGATAGTTACTAGTTTATTTTTCCTAGCTTTGTTACAGCTTACTTAATGTTACCACACTACAATCTTTCTGCATCTCTTCCGTATCAGTACGCTCAGGGGTGTAGTTTGTTTTTGCAGACTTTATTGCTTAAACAAGAAATTGAAATTTTGAACTTCAAATGGCCACTTTTCCGACACTGATTGTCCCATTTTTTTTTTTTTTTTTTTAAATCAATAGGGTTCAAGCTATTTATGAGATAAACAAACTGCGCAAATTTCACAAAAATCCAAACACAAATGCAGACGTAATCGCGTTAACATTTTGAAATTCTGAACTTTAAACGGCTACTTTCCCACAATGATAGTCAGATTTTTTTTCAAAATCGATAGGGTGCAAAGTATTGATGAGATAAACAAACTGTGCATGTTTAGCGAAAATCCGACCACAACTGCAGACTTTATCGCGTAAACAATAAATTGAAATTTGAACTTTAAATGGCTTTTTCTTTTCATACTGATTGTCATATTTTTTTTCCAAAACAATAGTGTCCAAGCTTTTGATGAGATAAACAAACTGTGCAGGTTTTATGAAAATCCGACTACAAATGCAGACTAGAGTGAACAAGAAATTGAAATTTTGAACTTTAAATGGCTACTTTTCCCAAACCGATTGCCAGATTTTTTTCAATATCATTAGGGTTCAAGCTATTGATGAGATTACACAAACTGTGCATGGTTCACGAAAATCCGACCACAAATGCATGAAAAAGACTAAGTGACAGACGACAGAAACCATGCCATGACATAAGCTTTGCTGGCTTTCAGCCAGTAGAGCTAAATATGCAGGTTACCTTCATTTCCCACAATATTTTCTACTTATTCATTGACAAAACCTGTCATTTAAGTCACGTCTGCTTTGTCTGCAAATGTTTTCAGTAAGGATGAGTCTAAATTGTTGTCGTCTAGTATTTCAAGTTTATCCTTTACCTCCAATACACGTACTTTCATTTTGAACACAGAAAAGCCTGAAATGTACAGAAGGCGAAAGAAAATCTGTTATGACTAGATAGAAGAAAATGTTCATTTAGAGCAATTTCTCAGTTTTGTCACGTTTTCAAAAGCCTTGCAGTCTGATAAGTAAAAAAAATTGCACCCACATGACGGTAGAAGTCGTCTACTTTCAATATCTGTTTTGAGAAAGGCACTATCTTCTGAAATATGTATGTTATGATCCTTTAACACACAACCCTTTTAACAATCCTGAGGAAGAAAGATTTTTAAAAACACTGTAAGAAAAAGAGAAAATGCTGATCAGCAGCATTTTCTCCTTTTCCTAGAGTGTGAACAACCCTTTCCAATACAAATTTCAACTTTTGAGTCACATTTACTTTGTCATCTGCAAAATTTAATGCTCTCAATTTAGACAACTGTCACTTTGTAAGGAGTTATCCCTTTACCACTCAGTCCCTACTTTTAACAACCCTGGGGGAGAAGTTTTTTTGAAAAAATTGTGAGAAAAGGAGAAAATGCTGGTTACAAGCATTTTTTCATTTTCCCAGAATGTTTTCCCCTCCTCTGAACACAAATCTCCTTAGTTGAGCCATGCTTGTCATCTGCAAACGCTCTTAAAATGGACAGGTCTAGAATTTTGTCGTCTGGTAAAGGGCTAACCTAATACTAGTACTTCTAGTAGACAACTTTTTTTTTCTGGCAGACGACATTTTCTTGTGTCATGTAGCAGATCACCATTTTTTTTTTTTAACATTTTGAAGACGGGAATAATCTCATAGCTACAAATGCTTTCAAGTTGGGACAGTTCAACATTTTGTGGTTTAGTAAAGAGTTATGGCCAACCAAATAGTGATAAAAGTAATGGGAAAAGAGAAAAATTTTAGGGAGGTAAGCAGAATAACTCTGTAATTGTTTGGAAAACAGAAATGAAGCAAGCTGTTGCTCCATTAAAGCCTTCACTCTTTGCTTTAACAAACAACAAATTTTTGAATGGTCCAAACTGAAAGCCTTTGCAGACGACAAATTACATGTAGCTTAAATGATGATTTCTGTCTTTGATAGAGTTTGGTAGAAAATATTGCGGGAAAAGGAGAAAATGCTGGAGACCAGCAATGTTTTCGAAAGCCTTCTCTTTCAGGGTCATTAAAACTGGGGATTGTGAGGCAAAGAGTTAAAGATTTGCAAAAGCAGTCTACTGCAGAGACAAGTCAAATAGGTTGGTGAATGGGTTAGATTTGGAGTCAATGTACAAAGAAGTCATGTGAAACGGTGACTGAATGAATAAGCTAAATCAACACTACTGATAGTCAAAAGCAGATCTTAACAAAAAGGACTTGCATGCAAAGTTGGCTCCATGAAATTTGAGGTAAATAATTATTGTATTTTTCGAGAAATATGTTTGATTTAATTATGGTAAGCTTTCACTACACAATACAGGGTTTTACAGACTCCGATGAAAATGGCTTTAAACATTTTGGGAACAAGAAAAATGCTGTTCTCCTATTTCCACGATTTTTCTACCTTTTCAAAGTGAAATCATTTAGGCCATGTCAAATATGTTTTGTCCATATACTGTCAATTTGCATAGGCCTCGTAATTCATGGTTTTAACCCTTTACCAAACAACAAAATTTTAGACTGGACCAAATCGAAAGCACTTGCAGATGACAAAATAAATGTGACTTAAGATTTGAAATATGCCTTTGGAAGGGTAGAAAACATAGTGGGAAAAGGAGAAAATGTTGGTTACCACCATTTTCTCCTTTTCCTGCAATGTTTACGAAAGGCTTCTTTCTCAGAGTTGTTAAAAATCAGGATTGTGTGGTAAAGGGTTAAAGACCCTGATTGAATGGTGTTTTATGCCGCTTTCAACAATATTTCAGTCTTATCACGGCGACAGCTCACATATTCATGCATTTCCTGGATTCCACCAGTACTAGGCTAGGGCTCTGAAGTGTCTTGCCCAATGACACTCCCATGAAAGCCCAGTGGATCCAGTGAGGCTCGAACCCTGGGCCTCCAGGCCATGAGTCCTACACTTTACCAGTAGGCCACGCTGGACCCTAAAGACCCTGATGAAACAGGTTTTAGGAAACATTGTGGGAAAAGGAAATGCTGGTAACCTGTTCTTTCTCCTGTTCCCAAAATTGTTTGTACCCATTCAATGACAAATTACATACTCTGGCTACATAAATTAATAAGAAAACAAAAAAGGACTCAAAGTCCTGGAAAGCAGATTTGTGGAGTAGCATAAAGCTGTAATATGTTGTTATAAAAAATTAACATCACATGCAACACATGTGCAATCATTTGAAAATGGAGCTAGCAAGGGAAAGGAAAGTAAAAACTATTCTGCCGAGTGGGATGCGCAGTAACTGTTACTCCATTACTGTTTACGGAGTGGTAATTTGATCTGTCAATCTTAAGCAGTTTTTTGCTGGTATTAGATTTCGGACTATAGGTATACACATGTATGATAGTATATACGGTAGTGACAAAAGCAAAGTTGAGGTGTATTAGCTAAAACTGAAAGTAGAAAGGGCGAAAGCATGAATGACAGTATATTTGGTTCAGGTCAAACAGATATCATAGTGCATTGTGAGCGTGCATGCGTTGTTACGCATGATGTATTTGGTTCCATTCAAAACGATCACAGTAAGCGGATTTGCTATTCAAATCTGCTAAAAAGAAAATAAAAGGGCCATGATGGATTTACAATGCACCAATTCCTTTCAACACTTTACCAAACGACAAAATTTTAGACTAGTCCAAATTCAAAGCATTTGCAGACGACGAATTAAGTGTGGCTGAAACATTGAAATTTGTTTTGGGAAAGGTAGAAAACATTGTGGGAACAGGAGAAAATGCTGGTTACCAGCATTTTCTCCTTTTCCCACAATGTTTTCAAAGCCTTCCTCCCCAGGGTCTTTAAAACTCAGGATTGTGCGGTAAAGGGTTAAATAGATGTATCATGCATTTAATTGCTATTGACAGACACTTGAAGTTATAGGAAGCTTGTATGGCAATAACTTTTCATAGAGAACACGCTTTCACAAATACACTGTAACCCTCACAGTGTTTGTTTACATTTTCAGTAATTGTAACACTACATCAGTTTATTTGCCAAAATACATGCAGTCATATTTAAGAGGGTAAAAGTAAACAATCTTGTGTTTAACCTAACAATCCTTACTTTTGACTACCTTGACGAAAAAGATTTTGAAAACATCATGGGAAAAGGAGAAAATGCCAGAAACCTGCATTTTCTCCTGTTCTTACAATGGTTTCTGCCCTTTCGGACATAAATCCCATCACTTGTGCCATATTTAATTTGTCCTGTGCAAGTTCTCTGGATTTGGACAAGTCAAAACTTTTGTCATCTGGTACAGGGTTAATGATACTGAAGACGAGGCCTCTTGAAAACATGACAAGAGTAGGTGAAAATGCTGTTAACCAGTATCAGTAACTCTTTTAACCCTTTACCACACATTCCTGACTTTTAATGACCCTGAGAAAGAAAGCTTTTGAAAACATTGTGGGAAAAGAAGAAAATGCTGGTAACCAGCATTTTCTCTTTTTCCCACAATGTTTTCTTACCTTCTTAAAACAAATTTCGATTTTTGAGTCACACTTATTTTGTCATCTGCAAAATGATTTCAATTTGGACCATCCTAAAATTTTGTCGTTTGGTAAAGAGTTAACAAACAATCCCATACTTTAACAACCTTGAGGATGAAGCCTTTTGAAAGCATTGTGAGAAAAGCAGAGAATGCTGGTAACCAGCATATTTCTCCTTTTTTCCCCCATAAAAGACAGAAAGCCTTTTAAGTTGCATGTAATTTGTCGTCTGCAAATATTTTCAATTTGGTCTAGTCAAAAATTTTGTCAGTTGGTAAATAGTTAAAGACTTTCATTCTTGCCAAATGTTTATCCTTTGTATGACTTGCTGTATTTTTTGGTTCCTTTTTATAAACTCATTACCTCCTAAAATAAACTTGCAGCAGAGAACTTTGAAAATATCATTTTAAAATATTGATTATCATCACAAATTCAGGTTCAATATGGCATGCAAAGAGGCATTCGCACAATTGCGTAAAGTGTTGTCCCGGATTAGCCTGCGCAGTCTAATCCGGTACAGCACTTTACGACTACATAAAATTTTTTCATATAGTAGACTTTCAAGAGATTGAGAATCGCACAAAAATGGGAAGTGTCATCTTGGATTAGTCACAGACTGCACAGGCTGATCTGGGATGACACACTTTTACGCATATGTCCAAAGGCCCCTTTTCGTGTGTTGCATGCCATACATGAATATATTGAAACATTTTGGTTAACTCTTACCCTGCCAAATAACCCAGCTCTTCACCACACGACAAAAATGGAAGTGCTGTCCAAATTGTAAACATTTGCAGACAACAATTTAAATGTGGCTCAAATGATAAGGTTTGTCTTTGATAAGGTGGAAAACATTGTAGGAAAAGGAGAAAATGCTGGTTACCAGCATTTTCTCCTTTCCCAACAATGTTTTCAAAAGGTTTCTTTCTCAGGGTCACTAAAACTCAGGATTGAGTGGTAAAGGCTTTTCAACCCCCATAGTAAAAAACCAAATGCTATTTGAAAGTTATTTTTGGGGGAAAATTATCTCCTTATCGAACAGTGTAGATCCAAGATAGGGCTGCATGTTCTGTACACTCTGATCTAGATCTACACATTCTGCAAAAGGTCCTTGTGCTCAGCAGCCTAAGGGTTACAGGAGAAATTGCTTTTTACAACAGCAATTTATTCTTTTTCAACAATATTGTCAAAAGTGGACTACTACTAAAACAAAAAAAAAAAACCCTCTCACCTCCAATAAATGTGGGAAAAGTAGTCAGTGACTTGGAAAGAAAGTTGTGTCAGTACTTCAGTGCTGGTGTGAGAAAGCCAGGAAACACATGCCTAGATGCACTGACCATTGTGACATGACCTAAGCTGTTAAAACAGCACTAAACTCAATACCAGCAAACAAGCAAGAAAAAAAAAAAAATCTGCCTGAGGATACCATAATGCAAAATCACAACTCTGCATGATCTATTTCAGACATATTTGTATTAGCTGCTCTGGAGGATGACCCCACAAATATGACACGCAAGAAGAAAAATGGAAAGAACAACACTTCCAAAAAGACCACATCCTCCATGGCCAGACTTAATGATTTTAGCAATGACATTGTTCCTTATCGACCACACTATAGGCCACTTTTGCCTGATCCAGTGGCACTGCCTGTCAGGCATTCGCAGCCAAGTGCTTTGTACACATTTTGGGCCTTTCATAGAATACTTGGATGTGGACATATAGCCAGAGAGCCAGATATTTTGATAATTCATCGTACATGCCCGGTTTGCAGATGTGCCCTGGAGGATGATGACTTCAAAGTTAACCTACATCTATTAATAAGACATGGTACCACATCACACAGAATGAGAAATAATTCTGAAAATGATTCCAGTATCGGTGACTTTTGTGTAATACTTGCTATTTTTGCATTAATTGTAGGCTTTCTTGCCTTTGCAATGGGACTCACCAAAGTATAAATCATAATGTGCTGAAATGATGCAATGATAATTTCTTCTTTCTTTGTTTCAAAATGTTTTCTACTTTTTTACAGGTACAGGTTTACTGGTAACTACCATTTCTCCTTTTCCAACATTGCTTCCTACCCATTTCAAGGAAAATTTCCATGATTTCAGCCACATTTAATGTCGCTCGCACATGCTTTCAAATTGGACAAGGTCAATTTTTTGTCATTTGGTAAAGAGTAGAAGACAGATATTTTCCACTTTTCTACATGATATTGCTCAAAAAAATTGACATGGAATACATGACCTCTATTACCATATATTACGAGCTTGAATTACTGTCCTAACTTAGCTTCCGCTATTTTGTCTGCATGCAGAACTATGCAAACGATTTTCAAATCTTTAGTGTGGCTAATACATGTAGATTTATTGTATCTTTAAAGAATACTTAAAACACCTGAAACAAACAGGTTTTTTTTGTTTAAACTGGTAATACGTGGTGGATGACATTAATATAAGATGCACTTTCTTTGCAGTCTGATCGTGATCCATGTCATCTGCAAAAGCATCTTATTTTGACAATAGGACTGAAAGGGTCAAACCCGACATCTACTGTTAATAGAACCTCCATATCATCTGATTATGTGTGATGATAAAAATATTTACTGTCTAATTATTCAGTTCATTTCAGGTCAATTTATTCGAGTAATACCTATACAATATTTAAAACTTGGTCTGTGGAGGTCAACAACTAGATTAACTTGATTGAATTTTGATGAATAGCAATACATTTATGCATAACTGGTAATATTACAGGCCTTTTCATTTCCAAAGAAACAAAACATGTTAACTAAATCAGCCAATTGAAAACTCATTTTCATCTTGCAAAATACTAGTACCACTTTTGAAACATCATGGCATAAGAGAAAGAAGAAAAAAAGAAAATCAAACATCTTTAATCAACAAAAAAGCACCTGAAGTTGCTTTTGGAAATCAAAGGGCTAATGTTTCAGAAATGCCATGTTCATGAGAGCAAGAAAAACAAGAGGGCCATAATGGCCCTGTATAGCTCCACTGGCTTATAAATACAAATACAATATAAATACTAAACATTTCAATTCTGAGCCAAATGGTTTCAAAACGAAGACTTACAAAGTTTTCTCTGTAAAAGCCCATGTGAAAGTTGAGACCCGCAGGGCAAAGCCATTTTTGATCCAAGAGCTATAATTACTTGAACCCTGGTAGAGGTCCACAAGATAAAGCCAGTCATGCCAAAATAATACAAGTCTATGCTGTATGGTTATAAATAAGGTGATTTCCAAGTTTTGTCCATATGAAGCCTATGTAAAACATTAGACCCCTGATGCAAGGCGAATTTCAAAAAAAAAAATCGAAACAGGAAGATTTCTTAAGTTGTCACAATGTACGCCCATGTAAAACTTGTGACCCCTTTGGCGGGGCCAATTTTGAGCCCAGGGCTAAAATTTTGGCCCTCTTGGTAGAGGCCCACTAGATATAGCTACATGCAAAATTTGGTAGCTCTAGGTCTTATCGCTAGGTACAGGAAGATTTTTTAAAGTTTTCTCTATATAAGCCTATGTAAAACTTGTGACCCCTGGGGCAGAGCCAATTTTGACCCCAGGGCTATAATTTGAAGAAACTTGATAGAGGTCTACTACATAAAGCTACATGCCAAATTTGGTAGCCCTATGCCTTATGGTTTCAGACAAGAAGATTTTTAAAGATTTCCAATATTTTTCAGTTTTGTTGCCATGGCAACCAGAGTTTTTGAAGGAATCAAATTCTTTCAAGAAATTCTGAAGAGGACCATGGCAGGATCATTTCTGTGAAGTTTCATGAAAATTGAATGGGTAGTTTCAGAGAAGAAGATGTTTGAAATAAAAGTTAACGGACGGACGGACGCACGACGGACACCGGGCCATGACATAAGCCCGCTGGCCTTTGGCCAGAGGAGCTAAAAATTTTGTGAGATACAAGTCATGCTTTGTGCACAGACTGACATGGGTCAAAATTTTTTTAACCTTTAAATTTTCTGCATGTCTAAGGACATTTTACCTCATGATTCAGGCAGCTGTTGGACAAAATGGAATTTACAGATCCGTAATTATATGAAAACTCTCAGAATGCTAGTTCACTTGGGATATCCCACAAGCATATGGAAAAATGTGCAGTCTGATCTTAGTTCTACATGGTCCACTTAACCGTTTACCACACAGTTCTGAGTTTCAACGACCTGGTAAGAGAAAGTTTTAGAAAACATTGTGGAAAAGGAGAAACTGCTGGTAACCATCATTTTTCTCCTTTTCTTTCAATATTTTCAACTATTTCACAGTCAAATTTCACAATTTCAGCCACATTTTGATTGTAGTCTGCAAATACTTTCAATTCGGACCACTTGAAATTTTTGTCATTTGGTAAAGGGTTAAGGATATAATATTGTGCAAGCAATGTTACAATAATCTATCCCATCTAGTATTTTCTTTTGTCTCGCTTTCTTCACTCTGTAGTTTGATCCTATTTTTATAGACTGTCTTTTCTATGCAGTCTGATCTTGGATCTACAAAGCCTGCAAGGGCATCAAGCAAGCAAAATCGTAAAAATCCTTTATGGTACAAGACAAACCTTTTACACTACAGCTTTGGAAAATATTAAGGTAAAACTATCAAATGCTTGTAAGTGTAACACACAAGAACTCATTTTCTCAGAATGTTTTCTGAACCTTTTATACCAATACATGGGTGAAAGCTAGGAAAACTGAAAATAAGGAATTTTTCGCTGGGGGGTCCAGGAGGCTGCCAGGGCTGGAGGTCCAGTGGCCCCTGGCCCCCGGAAGCTCCAGAGACATTACTTTTTCATTCATGGTAGAACCCTTTTCCTGACATCCTCATTTCAAAAATGCTTCTAGTATTTTCACTCTAACATAAAACTTAAGTTTTTTGTCTATGATCAAGTACCATATCAAGGCAGGCTAATAAGGATTGATACCTTCAAGCATGTGGCTCTTTTAATAATTCACCCTTTGATTCCTTGAAGTAACTCACATTCATTTATACATAACAATCTTTTCTGTGGGCATACAGGCACAAGGATTTCTTTCTCTTCGATCTGTACTGTTGTTTTTGTGCATACTTCACAAAATAAAACTCCAGTTACAACGGACATTATCAACCAGTTGCCGTATCTTTCTCTGTGTTAATCACTTTCATTTACAATTACCACCTTTCATCTATTTTTCCTGTCCTTTTTCTAATTTTGAATTAAGATTTGGGGGCAAAAACATTTTTAAAGCGACAATCATCCTCTCTAAATCTTGACAGCTCTGTTGTGATACAGGACAAACTTTCTCCGTTAAATAAGTATCTATTGGTAGACCGATATATTTTAGTCCAATCAAGAGACGTTTTTCAAATTTTCAAATAGGCGACTGGAAATGCTCCTACTAATATTCCCAGTATACTCGACCACTAAACTCGGCTGATTCCGTATGGGAACCTCTGTCACCAGATGTTCGACAAGAGCCGTAAATAACCAAAAATAGCCCCAAACAAAGGAAATGCAGAGACATGTTAAACCTTATAGACACTGCACCTGGAGATCAGTTGACTTGCAATATGCCAGAGAAAGGAGATTTGGAAGGGGTATCTCTAGTTGGGCCCTGAAAATACGGAATTTCAAAAATAATATGGTAAACTTTCACCCATGCCAATATACTGAAAAACCGTGGAAAGCATTGTGCCAAAAGAAATGAATGCTTGTTACAAGCAATTATTGCTCCTCATCTCAAAATGTTTTCCAAATCACTCACAAATGATATTTTCTTTCCTTCAAATTTTTCTCCTTTGTGTTATTCGGTTATGGGTTAACCCATTACCAAACAATCATTAGTTTTAACAATCCTGGGAAATTAGACTTTTGAAAACTTTGCGGGAAAAGGAGAAAATGCTGGTAACCAGCAGTTTCTCCTTTTCCCACAATGTTTTCTGACCTTTCAGAAAAAAGTTCAATTATTTCAGCCATACATTATGTTGCCTGCAAATGTTTCAAGTTGGACTAGTCTAAAAATATTGTTGTGTGGTAAAGGGTTAATCTGTCTCGTCCAGTATTGTCTTAAGTCTCTGTTTTTCCTCCTCCAGTAGTTTGATCCTATTTCTATTATGTTCTAGTCTATTTTCTAATGTCTGCAACACTGGTCCATTCATCACATCTATCACGTTACACAAGGACTTGGTGTAAACTGACACATTGTGAATCTTTGTGATCAAATCCAGGTCTTTATTCTGTGTTGTCCTGCAAAACAAATCAAGTTAACTCTTTACCAGATGACCACATTTTTGACATGCTCAAAACTTAAGGCATTGGCAGGTGACAAATGAAATGTGGCTCAAATGATGGAATTTGTTAGCAAAAAAAAAAAAAAAAATGCAACTACCTACAATAAATACAGGGACACATTTTACCTACTTCTGTTACCACACACATGTAATCAAGGCTTTAAACGACACTGAAGAAGAAAGCTTTTGAAAACATTGTGGGAAAAGAAGAAAATGCTGGTAACCAGCATTTTCTTCTTTTCTCACAATGTTTTCTATCCTTCCAAAGATACATGTATATCTCATTATTTCAGCCATATTTAATTTGCTGTCTGCAAATATATATTAAAACAGTCTGGAGTTTTGTTGTTTGGTAAATATTTAATTACAGTTTAATTCTCAGTTCCAAGACAAGCCATCTAATTGGCTTAACCATGCTGTTGTTAAATACTATCCTTGGTGCTGATGGCAGTAGGTTTCACTGTCATAACATAATCAGTGACTTGTCACTTATCAAAAAGACTAAGCCTACAAGTTACCAATTATACAATAGGTTTCAAACGTTTTACTATATAGCAAATTATTATGCTTACCTCTGACCTTGCTGAATGTGATAAATGCACTTGCAGTGATGATATCTATGCCTAACTTGGATGTTTCATGTATTAACCCTGAACTCTTTAACAAATGACAAAAGTTTAGAATGGTCTAAACTGACTCAAAAAAAGAAATTTGTGTTGGATATGGAAGAAAACATTGTGGAAAAAGGAGAAAATGCTGGTTACCAACATTTTCTCCTTTTCCCACAATGTTTTTAAAAAGATGTTTGTTACAAGTCGTTAAAAGTTGTGATTGTGTGGTAAAGAGCTCAAGCGCAGAATAAACCAAATGGACATTTTCATTCTAGAATAAGACCAATATGACTGCAAATTCATGGCTTCCTTTTGTCTGTGGTGTTTAACCCTTTACCACACAATCCCAAGTTTTAACAACACTGAAGAAGCCTTTTGGAAACATTGTAAGAAAAGGAGAAAAAGCTGGTAACCAGCATTTTATCCTTTTCCTACAATGTTTACTAGCTTACCGAAGACAGACATTGTCACTTGAGGTACATGTACATGTATTTTGTTGTCTGCAAATGCTTTTAATTTTGTCAAGTTCAAAAATTGTGATTTGGTAAAGAGTTAAGCAAAGCAGACAGTATAGATAAAAAAACAGACAAGCCCTAAAAACAAGCCTGTACTATGTTTTCAGTGACAGTCTACTTTATTGGTGTAAAGAAGTTGCATAAATACAGAAATGGACAAACTATTTGTCAGACAAGCAAATGGCTTTAAGACCCAGACACAACAGATTTTTGAAAAGATTTTTGGAAAACGAGAGAAAATCCTGGTACTGGCATTTTATCCTTTTCTCACAATATTTTTCACTCTATCAAAGACAAGTTCCATCTTTTGTGCCACGTTTGATTTCTCATCTGCAAATGCTTTCAATATGGATGAGTGTAAAATTTTGTCCTCTGGTACAGAATTTGTGTTTATGGGGAAAGAATGAATAGTTTTAATTCTTCCTTTCACACCTACCTCTGATAAGCTTCCTCTTCTTCCATACTTAATATACCTGGCAGGCCTACAAGGGCTTGTAAACAAACAGAGCCAATTTTACGACTAGGAATAATGTGCATAGGGACTTCAACTCTTCGATATTCATTTCCATGATCTGCAGACTGGAAACATGTTACCTCAATTCTGCAAAATGAAAAGCATATCAACCCATTTGGAAAGTATAATTTTCATTTCTTATGTGTACTTTAGTTTATAATAAAGATTATATCATACATATTGTGTATTCTCACTAGTCTGATCTTGGATCTAACTTGTCAGATACTTTGTGGAATAATTTTTGGCAGCACGGCATTGACACAGAAATGTGTGGATCTTTCCCCAACAATACCTATGTTGCAATCCAAGAATAAGTTTCTATGCCTTACAGGGGGCTATTTATTTTTTATGCTGTAAATCAAAATTTCTTCTGAAAATAATAACTACAACCAGATATATTTTTCTTTGCAATTAATAAATTATTTATACTGCAGGGTAAAATTTAGTAAAAGAAGCAATTGTAGGAGTTTAAGTAACAGGATAAATTGGTAACTCCAAGTATCTTTATAACATCAAATATGAAGTCGTCATACGGATTTGAATATGAATCCTCATCATCAATGCGTGTTAATAATGATGCGACATTCCCATAAGTCTTTCTGAAACTCCTGCATGAAATCTAAAAATACCTTAACCCTTTACCAAATGACAAAGCTTTGGACTTGACCAAATTGAAAGCATTTGCAGACGACAAATTAATTGCATAACAAATGATGACTTCTGTCTTTGATTTGGTAGAAAACATTGTGGGAAGAGAAGAAAACGCTGGTTTCCTGCATTTTCTCCTTTTCCCACAATGTTTTCCAAAGTCCTTTCTCTTGGGGTTGTTAAAAGTCGGGATTGTGTGGTAAAGGGTTAAGAGGCTATGTAGCCCATTAAGGAATTATCATTAAAAAATATTTTTTCCAATTCTAATTTGTCTTTCTTCTTTATAAACGATTTGCCAGCTATCGCCTTGCTTAATTGATCTTTCTGCTGATTTTGATTGACAGGTCCTATCAGCCAATCAAAAAGCAGTATAGCACGACATGTAAACACACAGGTCAGACAAAGCGATAGACTTTACTATTGACAATGTTATTATTTTCCTTTTGTTTAAACCATAGTTCTTAGACTGGATTATACAATAATTATTTTAAAATGGATTAAAATTACACATAAGAATCATGTGTTAAGGTAATTTTTAAATTATATACCTTGAAAGGAAAACTAAATTTATCCATTCCAAAAACCTAGATCTACATATAATGTCGCCGGTAGATTTAACCAGGATTCTGAAAAACCAGCAACTCTACCAAATGATAGAACAGCAGTCTTTCAGGAAAGAAAGAACGGTTATGCATAAATATAGAAAAAAACCCTTGCTTCAACCAAATGCTTGGTTGGGGCACACAAGCAAGCAAACCCAATCTTAGACATCAATGTCTAATATTGGAATACAAGTTTACAGTACTTCTAATAAAAATTTCTTGGCTTTCAGTGACCAAACAAAATTTAGCTTATTATTACTGATCAGGTCGAATTTCAGACTTTCTCTTCCATGTTTTGAAGAAATTCAGAACAACCAAAACAAGAACTGGGAAACATGTCCTGGTCAACCATTTAATGACCCCTTCTGTGAGCGATGGAAACAATTACATTCAAATGAATATTTCCTACTCATTCATCATCAGTCTTCGAAAATTCCTGTCTGTTTGGAATATATGTCAGATAAAGAGTGGTGAGAAATTGAGCAAAAAGATTATGGAACTTATGATGGAAAGTAAGTCAACTTCCTGAATGTACCAAAGAATATTCATATATAATGATGAGAAAATTTGAAAAAAGTCTAATCAAGATATAAAACATTCCAATCTACCTAGACTGTTTCAAATTCTTGTCTTCATTGAAAACTGAGAAAATTAGACCAATAAACCCTGGATCCATCATTTGATACATGGCTTGAGTTCTGACATCTACATGCGATGGCCAAACAGTGATGTGCGGGTGGGAATGGTACCAGCCAAGTACTCGCATGGGTCGACCCAAATCATGTGCCAGTCTCTCGGCTTCTGTTGATGCAGCTGACAACTGTTCCGGAGAGATCTCCACTCTGTCTGGCAGCTTGTCGGATCTTCTAAGCATAATGACTGCGGAAATATGAGATACTGAGGTCTCATCTATTTCGCCAATTAACAAGCCCATTATTTCTTCTCTTTCTGTTGACAACGCGTGTGTTAAACACACCAGATAAGCTTCTGATTCTATGTGAACACATTTTACACTCATTCTGTAAAAATAATGAACAGAAAAATACATCAGGCTTAGCAAGATGCTTGATAATTAGTATATCTCGCGAACTCCAAAAGGCCACAACAACGATTTAAATAATTCATTTAAGATATGGTGAAATTGTTTTAAATTGCTTGTATAAATTGAAAACGATATCAGTTTATGAAGTGCACAAGTATAAGTTTTGTATAAAAGAAATTTAATTAACGCTGAATTGACATTTTGAAAACACTCACAAAAGTTGAAAAAGTCTGTGAACTTTTGACCAAACCGCCCTTTGTTGAAATGATCATCAATTCCAAAGAATCATTCCTTTTGTCATATATGGTTTACTTCCTTATAAAATATTGTCTGATATACAGTTATTTTATTTACAAAGCCCCATCTGTTTATTTTGAAGGTGCTCTTACGGTTGTTCTTACATATGGTATCCGCATTTTATCGTTATATTCAAGCGTTCGTGCAACTGCGATCTACTTTTGGCTAGAATTACCGAAAAGTATGCAGACAGACCAAAAGAAAAGTATATACCAAAATGGTATCGAACTATTGTAAAGTAACAATTGGATTTGGGGTGCATTGTAAAAACGAAACAGGCGGAAACAGCTTCTCTTCTTGATCTCCCCCTCTCTGCCTGTCTTCGTTTCTGTCTATTTGTCCATCCCTCTGTCAGTCAGTTTGTATTACCAATCAATCTTTGTTGAGTGAAAATGGTTTTGTCTGTCTCCAAGCTTGATCAGTGTCCAGCAATGAAAGGCCCAAATTCTATATCGTTCACATGCTAGGTCTTGCAGCATTTTAACTAGCTCACCATCAACATAAAATAACATTTTCTAAACCATGAATGGTACATGAGAAATACAAACATTGAATGTTAGGAAGTCATATATGATATCATCGTGGTAAATATTTAGAGAATTTTACACTGTGGTTTTAGAGAAAAATTGCTTTTAAAAAAGATTTCCAGCATTTTTTAGTCTTGAATTGAATCAAATTCTTGAAAGAAAATCTGAAGAATCCATGGCAAGACCATACATTTTTGTAAAGTTTTGTCAAAATTGGACTAGTAAAAATTAATGTAGTTGCAGAGCCGATGTTTGAAGTTGAAGTTAATACCACACAAATGCACTGACAGACACTTGTACACATGCACAAAAGACACAGGGCTGTGACGTATTAAAGCTCGCTGGCCTTTTGACAGTGGAGCTTAAAAAATGCACATACTGGTATTTGATCTAGAACTGGGAGAAATATAAATACAGGCATTCCTCTTGTTAAAAAATGCTTCGTCCCTAGATACAACTGCACAACATTTAAGGAAGAGGTGGACAGCAATCTAGTAAAATGAAATACTTAGTGATTTTAATGTTGATGGTTCTAGAATCTTGCATGGAATATAAAAAAATTAATTAAGCTTTGACCATCCAAAACATGTATAACTTCACATAGCAGCAGTCTATATAGTGTCAAAAAGAACCACATGGTTGGATGTAGCTTTTGCATTTGACAACAGAATTTCAACAGTGGCTTAAACCAGAGTTCCAGGCAGAGGGAGTGATTTTGATTTCAAAATTGAAAATAATAGTTATTCTCCACTAAACCCTATGTTATGGGGACCAGTACTCATCATAGAATCGTCTCATCGAGATGATTCTAATGAGTACACACAACATAGGGTTTGGAAGAGAAATAATGGATTTAGAATACCATCACTCCCTCTTATCTGGAGCTCTGGCTTAAACCATTTAACCCTTTACCAAACAGTCCTAAACCTTAACAGGAATAGACGGCTTTTCAAAACATAACGAAAAAAGGGAGAAATGCTGGTTAGCAGCATTTTCTTCTTTTTCCATAATGTTTTTCCAGTTTGCCAATCATTTCAGACACATTATACTTTTTGTCTGCAATGCTTTCAGTTAGGACTAGTTTAATTTTTATTGCCTGCTTGGTGAAGAGTTAACTCTTTACCACACAGTCCAGAGTTTTAATGATCCTGAAAGAGAAGGCTTTTGAAATATTGTGGGAGAAGGAGAAAATGTGGTTGTTACCAGCATTTTCTCCGTTTACCACAATGTTTTCTACAATTTCAAAGATAGAAATTATCTATTGTGCTACATTAAATTCTCGTTTGCAAGCGCTTTCAATTTTGATAAGTCTGAGATATCGTCTAGTGGTAAATGCTTACTCTTTACCACACAATCATGGGTTTTAACGACCCTGAACAAAATGCCTTTTGAAAACATTGTGGGAAAAGGAGAAGATGCTGGTAACCAGCATTTTCTCCTTTCCCAACAATGTTATCTACCCTATCATGGACAAATTTTGTCATTTGGGCCACCTTTTATTTGTCATCTGCAAATGCTTTCAAGTTGGAGCAGTCTAAAATTTTGTCGTTTGGTAAAAGGTTAAGACAAACTACAGGACCTGGTATTCATAACATAATAATGAAATGAAAGAAAAATATTAGGTAATAAACCTCTAGATCTACATAATGTTTGAAAAATAATGTGTGTTATTGGTGCAAAGTTTGATTCTTCATTTCTTTCTGTTTTAATTAAAACAACATAGAAGTGATGTAATGAATTTTTTTTTTTCTAAATAAATCTTACATTTCTATGAACCTTCTCTCTGTTTCTATTTTTTCATGTGTAACAAGATTTTTTCTTTATATATATAAAATAGTAAATGTAAGAACTCTATAATTTAGTTGATGATAATTAAAAGATAAAGACCTTCTGATTAACACTTTACCAAACTGCAAAACTTTTGACTGGTCCAAATTGAAAGCATTTGCAGAAGGATCAAATTAATACGATTAAAAAATTAAAACTGGTTTTTGGAAGGGTGGAAAACATTGTGGGAAAAGGAGAAAATGCTAATACCATTATTTTCCCCTTTTCCCACAATGTTTTCAATAGACTTCTTTCTCAGGGTGGTGAAAACCTGGGATTGCTTGGTAAAGGAATAAACACAATATTAAGTGCCTAACCAGCAAGTCATGCAGATATTATTAACCATTTACCAGTCCATGGTTACGATCCAAAGTTTAAACGACCTCGAGAAAGAATGCTTTTTAAACCTTGGTAACCTGCATTTTTCGCCTTTTCCTACAAAATTTATAATTGTCTATCCTTTCACAGTCTGAATATGCTCTCAGTTTGAACGAGTCTAAAATTTTGTCATGTGGTAAAGAGTTAACATTAACTGCAAACAACCTATAGTAAGATTATGGAAAGAAGCATATTTCTTTTAAATACAGTAAATAGCAAAATATCATGACTTATATTTTACCTTAAATGTTCTTCCCCAACCCCGAAGCGCATAGAGTGTAAAATTTAATTACTTTGAGAGTACATTCAATTGTTCTTATGTTCTGTCTCCCGCTCACCACCACCTCCTTCTTTCCCAAATGACAAATTTTGGACCGGTCCAAACTGAAAGAGTTTGCAGACGACAATTTTAAATTTGATGAAAATGGCAGAAAGTTATCAAAAAGGGTAGAAAACACTGTGGGAAAAGGAGAAATTGCTCGTTATGAGCAATTTCTCCTTTTCCCACAGTGTTTTCAAAAGACTTGTACTGCAGACACGTGAAAACCAGGGCTTGTTTGGGAAAGGTTTAAACTTATTTAATGGTCTAACTTATTTAATGGTCTAAGGGAGAAAACTCGTACAGCCTAAACAAAAATTTATAAAGAGTCACCTCCCATATTGTGTCCTTGCTATAACCGATTAACGATTCAAAGTGCCGAGTTATCAACGATAGAAGCTTTCGAAAAGAAAAGCTGCAGGCCTTTTGCAGTAATCTGTTTAATTGTACTGATTCTAGACAATTTTGAAAAGAACTTCACAATAACCTCTGCCTCGAAAGAAGACAACGTTGCGTCCAATCAGGACGTTTGTGAACTGAAACGAATGCTGCTTCCTGGCGAATTTCGGATACAGTTTTTTAATATAATTAGAGCTATTAGGGCGCGGGACTCATTATATTTTAGTTCTTTAACCAGTCAAAAGTTAAGAGCTTGACTTTGAATGATCCGGTAACTAGACACATTTGACAATCATGATTTGTCGAACGCTGCAAAGGCAAGTATATGTTTTTAGTGGTCAACGTGTGACACTGACCTAGATATCATGGATATGTTCATAACGATCTGTGATCTAAGTGACGGCATATCGATCAGTTTATCGATTGAATATTGATAAAATCTTGACATATCACAATTCAATTTATATAGACCGGATGAATTCTTACCTTTACAACCAAACTGTTATTTCCAACTTGAAATTTTGGCGGTTGATGTGTTTACAGATGTGAAAAATACAAGGGAGACTACTGCCTGGTTTACGAATTATTTTTCCTTCCTAACTTTCTTCAGTCTTACAACATGTTATCTGCAGAAATGCAATCATTTATGATCATGTCATAAACATGTATTGGAATTAAGTTAGCACTACGAAAGAAATAGACGTTTTTAACACGAGTGTCTTTACAGACTTTTAGATGGTAATGGTTATTGTCCAATGATTTTTTTTAAATCTAGAATAGATCTAATCTTAGATTCATTTTTTTTTTTACAATCCTTTGCCTTCTTTAATCTATGTGAAATAGCATTTAAAGCTTGTCATGTCAATTTGTATAACTGACGATGTATCATGTATACAAGTCATTAATAAACTCCTGTTCCGCTTTGTCAACATTTTTTAATCGGGCGGTAGACCGATTAGAGAGATGGAACACTTCGGAAACCCGTCTACTCAGGGCAAACTGGTGTAACTGCAACTCGGAACAGCTTTTACTTACAGCGTTTTAACGCATATACCTGCTGTGATAACCTTATTACAAAAACTACTTTTGACCCAGATAACCGCACTTTTGACCCAGATAAGCGCAGGAATAGTAATTAGCGGTAAACAGGCGTTAAGTAATGTCAAGTAATCCCATAATAACTTTTCAATTATGTAATAAACGGGGGTTACAATTTGTTTAGTAATGAAGTATGTCATAATTACAGTATTATCAAAATCTCTGGCCAGCAAAAACTGGAGCAGTTTACTTTCAACACGATTATAAGAAATATGGTCAGTAATTAGCAGCAACTTTATGAATGAAACGAGTGCGAATCAAGTGTATCGGGTGATGTGAACACATCTTGTAGTCGTCTGCTGTCCATGTCATTCGGCAAATTTCGAGTGATCCCTTGATAGTTATACGTATTTACGGGATCGGCCGAGTTGTGACGAGTGCTCTCCGTATATGTAGCAGGTGTTGAAAAGATAATAGGTCATTTTGGTCTTGAGAGGAATAAAATCGCAACAGGAAACATTGCTTGAAAAGAATTTGAAAATTTAGATTGCTCTGCCTAAGAGAAAACTGATGTAAATGCAACTCGTAACAGCCGTAAGTTTAAAATAGTAACCGGCTGGTCGTTTAATGTTAGCGAGGCGAAGCGTGTGAAGCTGTGGGGACAAAGGGTATAGAGTTGTGTAAAGGTTATGGCCCTCGCGGAAAGGCCATTACGTTAACATTTTCAGAATGGACTGGCGATTCATCGCTTGTAACCTTAGTACCCAGACTGTCCATTCACAATACTGACTGATTACGCATCTTTCAGCGTATGATGTATTAACCCCTAGGCTGCTAAGTGCGACTCACTTACCTATTTTGCGGATAGTATAGATCAAGATCAGACTGCACAGAACGTGCAGTCTGATCTTGGATGTATACTGTCCGATAAGGAGATATTTCTTTTTCCAAAAAAGAATAAGTTTGACATAGAATTATTCGGGTTTTTCCACCGGTTTGAAATTTCATTTCAATGTTTTAGCGGGATAAGGGTTGAATTGTTTTCACAGTCCCTTTTCCTCTCCTTCCAGCCATGGCACTACCATTTTACACTCACTTACATGTTTCTTCTTGTTGAGTTTCTACAGACTGGAATCAGTCTGTAAACCCTTGACCAAACAATCCTGTGTGGCTTTGAAAATATAGTTGGAAAAACTGTATGTATTCAGCATGTTCTCTTTTTTCCACAGCGTTTTTCACCCGTTCGAAATTTTGTCAAATAGAACATTTTCATCGAGGATAAAAAAAAACCCGAAACTGTTA
Organism: Tridacna gigas; assembly: GCA_945859785.2. Classification (NCBI taxonomy): domain Eukaryota; kingdom Metazoa; phylum Mollusca; class Bivalvia; order Cardiida; family Cardiidae; genus Tridacna; species Tridacna gigas. The sequence continues at coordinate 31,112,980 of OX244030.2, forward strand.
CACAAATAAGCTCACTTACTGTTATATTCTCCATATCTGAATCAACGGACCAGGGAAAAAGTCTTTGCAGAGAGTGCAGATTCAGACCAGACTGCTCAGAACATGCAGTCAGATCTTGGATCTGTCATGCCAGTTTTCCGAGTTATTCTACTCAAGACAGCAATGGTCCTGCAAGATTTAGACTGCTTTTCTAAGCTTAACATGTCTATTTTAACAATTTAGTGCTCTAAGCGTGCAAATGTCAGCAACATGTTTGTCTCATCAGCTATTCCACATTGGTCGATTCTCATCCTTTCCACATTTCAGATAAAGAGATCAAGGCTACCGCAGTTATGCTCTTACTGATTAGAATGACTCAAATACAATTACCTGTGTTGGCTATGGACAAGTAAAGTCGCTTTTGAAGACAATAAAAGATAAAGATCAGACTGTCCTTTGAACGCAATGCAGTTTAATATCACAGACGTTCATATCTTAGATCTAATTGTCTGTTTATTTGGGATGTATATGGGAAAAAAAAACGACCATGAAATTGAAGCCTAATGTTTGATATTATTTTCCTGACTCTAAAAGGCTAGTCGATTAACTGAGTGTTTTAACTCTTAACCAAACTATCCTTTGTTAATACCCATGAGAAAGAAGTTGAAAACAGTGTGAGAAAAGGGGAAAATGCAGGTTACCATTTTCTCCTTTTCCCATGATTTTTAACCCTTTCAACGATTCAGATCATCATTTGGTCTGCATTTAATCGTCATGTGCAGATGCTTTTGATTTGGACAAGTCTAAAATTTTATCATTTTGTAAAGAGTTGACGGTTAGAGAGCTACTGGGTATCTTTGAAAGTATAATGTAGGAGAAATTTGCCAGCAGACGTTGGGACTGGGCGATTTGGTCCGCTAAAAAATAAGTAGGACAGTTTGTCAAAATGAATACGACGTCTTGTTCAAAATGGAAAAATGAAAGGCCTACAAGCAGCCAAAAGTAAACAATTCCAAAGTTATAATGCAGACATATGTTATACGGCTTTTATATGTTACAATACAGTTACCAAAGTTGCCAAAGTTACAGAAAAGAATATATGTATTTTTTCACTCTTTTAAAGGGTTGGTAGGTACTGCTGTTCACGATGGGTGATATCTAAAACTTGATAATGGGTATTGCTGATCAGAATTGTCACATATCTTTTACGTTCTATTGCTGTCGGCTGGCAAACATAACTAATATTTTAACCAATCGTTAAACTACTAATTTGTAAAAGACAGTTTAAAAAAGTGGGATCCTACGTCGCTCATTTGTAACGGTGTAGGATATTTTGTCCAATACATAGTTCAAACATCTACCATCTGATTTGTGATTTCAAACCACTGTAATTATTCAGTGTCGACCGATTACAGTGCTTACAGCACTTTGATTTTATTCGTCATCGGTTTTATGACAACACATATACGGGGAGCAACTCTGGTGTAAAGAAAGACAAACGCATACGAGTTTTCTCCCTTAGACCATTAATCTTTTACAATTTTACCATTCCTCCACTATCTAATTTCGATCAACATCTAAAAATTAAAATTTGCTAGAACAGGAAGAGAAAGCAAATGCGTTTCTAGAATAAAAAAAAGACGGACAAATTATGATACAAATAGATAATTAGGATATCCCTTTTTTTTAATCAGGATGATCTGCTTTCTCAAAATATGTTTTTACTTGGTATGCTTAAAATTCAGGAAAACAAAGGACGTAGATCGAGGCACATCATTATATATACAACAGTAACAGAACCATCATTTTTATATGCTTTGGACTCAATTCTTTTGGCGTCAGGTGCACAGTCTGTTTACAGCTGACAATGTTTGTAAATAGGGGAAAATTGCTGTCAAGGGGAGCACTTAAAGAGATAAGGTAAGTTATTTAATGCCAAGGCCTCAGGCCGGTAGTGACTCAAGAGGCGGTGGGGTGGGGGGGGGGGGGGTGGGGAACAACAGTGAAGGAAAAAGAGACTGAAGGAACACATTTACGTTGTTTTAGTTTTTTCTTTTCTTGAATTTGGGTTGTCATTTGTCATGTGTCTTAACAAAAGAAACATGCCGGTGATATCAAATGACAGGCTTTGAAATTTTACAAAAAAAAAAAAAACTTGAAAAATGGCACTGATAAGTTGATACACCCATCAGATTGTGTCCTAACCAGCTTTCTGATTAGAACTGTCACTATTTGTCGCTAAATAGAAAAGAACACATCGTACCACCAGAGACATACAATACACATCTATGTCTCTGGTACCACATACTCTTTGACAGAACTGGACAGTGTTTTTAGGCTTTCTTAGTTTTTCGATATAAAATTTTCGTTCCTTTTGGTTAATGAAACATGATATCTTTTACTAACTATGATAGAAAAATTAATCTTTGGTTCAAATAAATACTTTCATGGGAATCATATAGCTCGACTACCTTTGCATCAATTTTCGAGCTGTCAAGTAGCGAATTGGTTTTAGATGAACAAGTGTAGAAAAAGTGAGGGAAAATTCACCAGAGGAGACCGGGTCAAAATTAATAACCGGATGAAAAATAATTTAGTTGCGTTTTCCGGTACGTTTTGAACAAATGTACTCTCAGAAACTACTTTGAACTGAAATGTATAAAATTATCAATTTACTGATAACACTACAGGCTTATTTTCATTTAGACGCAACTCGACTCAAGACGATAAAAAGTAAGTTGGAAAAACAACGAAATAATAAAAAAGCCAGGTGGATCTAGTCGCCCCAAGAAAGAACTTGAAGGAGAATCGACCCAATCTTTTAGATTTTTGTACTTATTTGTCTGTACATATGATCTATGACTATTTTAAATAATGAATAAGAAATGTTTAAAACAGCACCGAAATTTAATCTCTTTTCCAAAGCCTCCAAAACGGGAACGGGCTTCTTCGTTCCTGGGCTTGTTCGTCTCAAATGAACTTTACCTAGTATAAACAGATGTTTTGAAGTTCCCTCAGACCAGGTTCATCTTATTTCATAAATTAGGGAGAAAATGTGAATTTACGTTCGCATTTTTAATATCCTTTTCAAGGTAAAATGTTAGCAGATTAATATCATTTTCGTCCGTTCCCGATGGCAAAGGTGAAAATGATGACTTATGATGTTGTATTTTAATATTACAAGAAGAAACAAAACCTCATTATGACGACAATAAGTCCTTTGAATTCCTTTTTAGTTGTGAAATTTACTTAATTTTTGTCTTTATGTGATACTTAACATTAATTTTAGTAATTAAAGTAGCGTGTAATCTTGTGGGACGAACAAGCCCGGGCGAACAACCCAGGGACAAACTGGTTCAGGGACGAACAAGCCCGGAACCGGTACCCGCCCGGAACTCTCCAAAACCGGGTAAATTCGGATCCGGTTATTTCGTCTGATCCTGTCTAAACCGGTGAAAGTACTTTTCCCTACTTTCATTTCTAAAATAACTGCAGAAGTCAACTCGTGAGTTTTCCATTGTATCTGTCAAAAAGTGTCGATTAATTCGAATCGGAATTTTCTGAAAACCAACCTTCTGTGGTTTGAATATTTTATTTTTTTATTTTGTTGATCAAAAAAATATACAAATAAAACACCTGTAAATTATTTCAATCAAAATTATGCACAGCGTTACTGGGGTGGAAAATTTGTGGTGTTTTGATTATTATTTCTTACTATTGCCCGTTTATGTTAAGTTTCCTGTTTGTTTTAGATCTAGTTCTTTAAATCATTTTGTAAAAATTCACACTCTTTTCTTATTTTCATTCAGATATTATGATTATTAGTTATTTAGATCTATCTGGATTGACTATTTATAAAACAATTTCAATTGAAATATGAAAAACAGGTGTAGAGCGGGGCAACATAATTCCGAACAGCGTTCTAATCCGAATGATACTTTAAACACCTCACAATATTTCCAGAATATACTCTACTAACCTTATAATGTCACATGATTTGTGACGTCAGGTATGGATATTTCTCAACCTTGCCGTTTTGTTTAGTTTCATGGTCTTCGTAACAGACTTATAATCTAAAGTATCAATTTAGACTGTCAAGATAAGTAAAATTATGCAAGACACAATATTACCATGGACATTTCTTAAGGTTCTCGTTGAGTGCTGGAGCTTGCTTTTTCTATTGTCAACCATTTTTTACAGATGTTTTGTCATTGCTCTATCACAGTCTAAGGAGTCCTCAACATCCCGACATATATTTAGTGCAATACAGAGGTGTTTGGAATTCAAACCACTATTTTTCTTTCGGGTTTTATTTCCAAATGTTAATATTCTTGACAGTGATTTGGTACAATTTGACCTTATTACAGTAGACCTACAGAGCAGTAATTTTGATTTAAAAGTGTGGCATCAATCTACATTAATAATCACGCCTGTTTTTCCTGGTAAATGCAGACATGAGTGGATGTGCATATCACCGAACACCTAAGCAACATTTTGACTGTTCATTAATACAACCACTTAAAATTCTAAACTTACTTAACCCTTTACCAGACGACAAAATTTTAGCCTTGTCCAAATTGAAAGCATTTTCAGATGACAATTTCAGTGTGGCTCAAATGATGCAAATTTTCTTTGATAGGGTAGAAAACATTGTGGGAAAAGGAGAAAATGCTGGTTACCAGCATTTCCTCCTTTTCCCACTATGTTTTCAAAAGGCTTCTTTCCCAGGGGTGTCAAAAGGTGGCATTGTGCGGTAAAGGGTTAAGCTTCTTTTGGAAATTACATGAAGAATTTGGTCAAAAGGAAGTTTCACAACTTGATTTAAATCTATGACAAACATCAAGTGGTTGTTATTTCTGAAGGTAAGCATTGTTCTTTTAAAAAACAATTACTGTTCAGAATTAGAACCACTCTTGTCTGGATTTAAAACCATTGTTAGGAATTTCAACCATTTACACATGCTTTCTGAAGCGCATATCTACTGTTAGATGTTATGTAATGGCAGTGATCTACGATAAAAATGTGCCTTGTGCATTGATGTTGTTGTAGGTGACAAGCAGTTAAGCATATGTGGCTGTAATATACGAAACAGTAAAAAATGTGGCTTTGGTGTTTGGTAATAGGTACACCCACTCAAATTAAAATTTGATGTCTGACAATGCCCTTTAATTTGTTGTTTTTGCAAAGAAAGTTGTGACACAGCTTCAGCATGCTCTTGGTATGGTATTTAACTCTTTACCAAACGACAAAATTTTAGACTTGTCCAAATTGAAAGGATTTGCAGACAACAAATTAAATGTACCGGTAGCTCAAATGATGATTTCTGTTTTGGATAGGGTAGAAAACATTGTGGGAAGTGGGAGAAAATGCTGGTTACCAGCATTTTCTCCTTTTCCCACAATGTTTTCAAAAGCCTTCTGTTACAGGGTTGTTAAAACTCAGATTGTGTGGTAATGGGTTAATGTAATTTTTTAGCATTATTTCAGTTATATCATGGCAGCCTCTGCATCTTTCCATGCTTTCCAGGTATTTCTTTATACCGGTGCAGGTCAATATCCTTTCCAAGCCGCTGCCCGATTCCCAAATAACCATGTCAAAGACACAAAACAATGATCAGTGATGAGAGAGGAACAAGTCCTGTTGCAATGACTATTGTCAATGCTCAGAAAGGAATTATCCGATCTGGCCATTTCAGGGGTGCAACCAGGAGTTCAGAATCACACGCCAAATCTAGAATGCTATTTCACCCATAGGCTGCTAAGCATTGTGCTTTTGCAGACAGTGTAAGTCAAGATCAGACAGCACAGAAAATGCAGTCTGATCTTGATCTACACTGTCCGATACAGTGAGATTTTCCTTTGAAAAGAAATAGGATGAAATCTCAATCTTCGGCTTTCTGCTATTAGTTGGAAATATTCATATTTTTTTTAAAGGCTTAACCCTTTACCACACAATGCCGATTTTTAACAACCCTGAGAAAGAAAGCTTTTGAAAACTTTGTGGGAAAAGGAGAAAATGCTGGTAACCAGCATTTTCTCCTTTTCCCACAGTGTTTTCTACCCTATCAAAGAAAAATCACATTATTTGAGCAACACTGAAATTGTTGTCTGCACATGCTTACAATTTGGATAGGTCTAAAATTTTGTTGTGTGGTAAAGGTTTAATTATGAAGATGGAGTTGTTCTATGTAAAGAATGTTTTGCCTGTTCCCATTTTTGTACATTATGTGCTTGCATATTGTGCTTTATGGGCACTATGCCTTTTTATTGGAGACAGTGACTGTGATTTGAACCCCCATAAATTACAGAGCTGCCAGCAACTCTACCTATAAAATAATCATGAGGGTTTTAACCTATTTCTTGGTTAGATAATCCATATAGTTGTTTACTTTTGTTGAATCGTTAAGCTTCATCATAAAGATCTAAATCTTTATATTTTTCAGATTTGTTATGAAAAATGAGTGGATACAGCAGAAAACCTTTTGATTCAAAGCCTCAGTTTGACCTACAAAGACAAGAAGAAATGCAAGAGGAGAGTAAATGGCAATGGAGAGAGTTTTGGAACTTTCTGAAGGAATATTACAACTTGAAAAAGAAGAAGGCAGATTTAGTAAAATACATCCAGGAAAACCCAATGAGAAGCACTGTTGTTCTTGTAACCATGGCAATGTGTGCAGTTCCAATAATCTGCTTTTTGCTGTTTGTCATTTGTAGCTTCGTCTTCACTCTCATGTGTTTTCTCATGTTTGAAGGTAATTTGGGAATCATTGTTTAACCCTGTGCCACACCGAGTTTTAACAACCCTTAGTAAGAAAGCTTTTGAAAACCTTGTGGGAAAAGGAGAAAATGCTGGTAACATGCATTCTTTCCTTTTCCTACAATGTTTTTCTACCCTTCCAAAAGCAAGTCACATAATTAGAATTAGATTTGTCGTCTGCAAATTGTTTTAATTTGACAAGTCTAAAATTTTGTTATTCTAAACCAAACAGCAAAATTTTAGACTTGTCCAGATTAAACACATTTGCAGATTTACAATTTAAATGTGGCTCAAATAATGGAATTTGTCTTTGACAATGTGGAAAAGGGGAAGATGCTGCTTAACATTGTGGGAAAAGCAAAAATGCTGTTTACCAGCATTTTTTCCTTATCCCACAATGTTTTCAAAAGGCTTCTTTGTCAGGGTAGTTAAGACTGGGGATTGTGTAGTAAAGTTTGTTCCCACAGTCATAGATCTATTTTCTTGTAACAAGCAATTGCATCTTTATTCACCGTCTTTTCATATGCTTAGAAAAATACTTATTTTTTTTTGTATCTGAGCCCTGGTAGCTCAGTTGATAGTGTTCAGGGGGTCACTGGTTTGATCCCTGGCTCAGCCAATTTCTTTCGGAGGATTGATGATAGTCATTGCAACAGGATTCATTCCTCTCTCACTGCTGACCATTGTTTCGACGATGGTTATATGGGAAAGCTGCCAGTGGCTTGGAAAGAATATTGTGCGTAGAACTAATATGAGAAACTCAGGAAGGCATGGATAGGTGCACTGGCCGCCTTGATATAACTCCAATAATGTTGAAAACAGTGTTAAACACCATACAATCCTTCAATTCTTAACTGTTCTTTGTTGCTTGAATGCAGTTACAGCAGCAGGTTAACCTTTTACCTGCAAAGTACCAGATGACAAAATTTTACACTTGCATCGATTGAAAGCGTTTGCAGAAGAAAAATCAGATGTAGCTGAAATGATGATATTTGTCTTTGAAATGTAGGAAAAGGAGAATATGCAGGTTAACCTGTTACCACACAATCCTGACTTTTAACGACCCTGAGAAAGAAGCCTTTTGAAAACATTGTGGGAAAAGGAGAAAATGCTGGTAACCAGCATTTTCTCCTTCTCCCGCAATGTTTTCTACCCTTCCAAAAGCATATTTCAATTCTTCAGTCACGTTTATTTTGTCGTCTGCAAATACTTTGAATTTGGACAAGTCTTAAATTTTGTCGTTTGGTAAAGAGTTACCAGTTTTTCAGAATCCCTCTTCTTCAGGGTTTTTAAACAGCAGGATTGTTTGGTATAGGGTTAGTAAGTACCTTTTACTCTGGATCCCTTTACCATACAATCCTGACTTTTAATGACGCTAGGAAAGAAAGCTTGTGAAAACACTGTGGAAAGATAAAAGCATTTTCTGCTTTTCCTGCAATGTTTTTTACTCTTTCCAAAACAAATTTCACTTTTAGAGTCACATTTATTTTGTGGTCTGCAAATGCTTTCAATTTGGATTGGTCTAAAATTTTGTTGTTTGGTAAAGAGTTATCAGGTGACAACATGTTAGAATCATCCATTTCGGAGGGGACAAATTAACAGTGGCTTAGATGATGGGATGTTTTTGAAAGGGTTTAACCCTTTACCACACAATCCTGACTTTTAATGACCCTGTGAAAGAAGCCTTTTGAAAACATTGTGGGAAAAGGAGAAAATGTTGGTAACCAGCATTTTCTCCTTTTCCCACGTTTTCTACCTTTTCCAAAACAAATTTCAATTTTTTAGTCACATTTATTTTGTCGTCTGCTAATGCTTTCAATTTGGACTAGTCTATAGTTTTGTCGTTTGGTAAAGCGTTAAAACATTAAGGGAAAGAGATGAAATGCAGATTACCAGCAGGTCTCCTTTTTCCCCCACAATGTTTTCAAAAGGCATCCTCCTCAGGGTTGTTTACAACAAGGATCCTATGGCAAAGTGCGACATGGATATGAGTCACACTCTGGTAAAAGGGGGCTCAATGCATCTCCTTGATGCATGATACCAAGCAAGTCATCACATAATTGTGGATCCATAAAGTCCATTTTGTCCAACAACTGACTGAATCATGAGGTAAACTGGTCCTTGAACATGCAGAAAATTGACCCAATAGCAAAAAGTTTCGGCCTAGGTCAGCCTGTGTGGACTGCGCAGGCTGACCTGGGTCAATACTTTTCCCCAGATGCATTTAGCCCCCTTTTCATAGAGCATGGCTCAAACACACACACACACACACACACACACACACACACACACACACACACACATATATATATTTTCTTTTTTTTTTTTTATATATTATTTTTTTAAAGTTTTTTTCTCTTCATTTCCAGGTACTGTCTTGGCAGTTGGAACCCTATTCCTTGGGTTTACTGTGTTTGTGGTTGGTTGTATGGGAGTGGGCCTGAGTGTAATGCTGATTGGTGGTTATAAAAGTTTTCAGATGACTACAGGAATATGGAAAACAGGGAGAGATGTTTTACTCACGGTACCTTTTCTCAGAAATCTTGTGATTTCAACAAGTAAAGAAGAATAGTTAAATTTGTTCAAGAAGAAATATTTTTTGGCTTTCCTGTAATCAAAGCATTGGAAGGTAATAAGTGAAATGTGGCTCAAATGATGGAATTCGCCTTTGAAAGGGTAGAAAACAATGCGGGAGGATGCTAGTTACTAGAATTTTCTCCTTCTGCCAAGATGTTTTCAAGAGCTGTCTTCCTTGGGTCATAAAACAAGGGATCATTTGGGAAAGGACTAAGCTGTGTTTAGAACATTGTATACCATACTGTTGAACTGAAAGCAACATTTCATGACATAGGTTAATTAGCTCGGCTGCGTTCGAAGAGAACATCGAAGTATTATCATAGCCCTGTCGTATGTGTCTGCATGCAAAAACTTTGATATTCTATAATATCTCTGTCGTTACAGAAGATATTTACTTTAAACTCTGACTATTAGTTACTGTGAACTCAAACAACAGGGGCAGATAACCATCAGAACACTTTTGACACATATATGTCCCGTTTTTGACTTGGAATTTCCACTGAAAGATCAGTCAGTGTCTATTACTAAAAGCAACAGTTAAGGGTTGGCACCAGCATGCGGTGCTCTTTTTTAAAGATACATCTATACTCCTTTTCAGCCAGTTTTTATCCCATTTCATCTTCATTGTATCAAACTAATATCATTCTTGTATCTTCATGCCTAATGTTGCAAGGTTGCATAGATTACGATTGATAGAAAATGGATTCATTTTCTAGGGGCTCTCAAAGAAATCATTGTTTTGATGTTTCCTGTTTTTAAATTGAAGAGTTCTGATGTATGTATTTATCTCTTACACCATATATATATCAGTAATTTATCTTTGTTTGTGCAGCTAACTAAATTCTTAACCATTCTACAGTCTGTCAAATTTTTACAGTTTTTCTCTCTCTGGCTGTAAGGATGTATCTTAAAAAATTGGTTATCACTATTTCTTTACAGACAAACAGAATTTTGGACTTGTCCAGCTTGAAAGCATGTTTTGACTACAGTATAAAATTGGCACAAATGAGAGGATTTGTCTTTGAAAGAAAAGAAAACATTATGGGAAAAGGAGAAAATGCTGGTACCGGCATTTTCTCCTTTACCCCTTTTCCAGCTATGGTTTCAAGACTACCAAGGAATAACCTTTACTTTTTTAGTGGCTACAAATACAGTTCAGCTGTAAGATGAAGAGATAGTTCAGATATAATCCATAATGAAAGAGTGGACAGTGTAGATCAGAGATCAGACTGCACATTCTATACATTCGTTACGTCATATATTTATAGAATTTTCTCACACGCCCGACTTACATTCCATCCGAGCAAGGGTAAACTTGTTTCAAGTTGATGAAATCTGTATCCATATCGAAGAAAAATTGTGAAAAATGCGTAAAAACAGTTAAAAAGCGGGTTTAAAGTCTTACCTTGTGCCTAAATTTCCCTTTTTAATGTAAAAATACACTATTTCATGTTTAAATGGCCTAATTTGCATAGACGAAAATATGATGTAGCCATTTCAGGTGCTTTCGTTGTTGTTGTTGTTTTGCACATGGGCCAAAGATACTGAAAAAAATACACTTAAGTTTACTGATTTTAATCCACCACGCTACATTCAATTTTGCGAGTGTACACATCCGATTGGCGTTTCGGTTAATGGAAATTGATATCTGTTTCAATAACCATCAAAATTTGATCTGATTAAGCTTCCTTATTTTTCGTACCTACTCAAGAAAAACAGTATAAATAATATTGTACCAAGATTGCAGTAACTTTTCCAGGTGGATTAAGTGGAAGATATTTGATAAACCTAGCTGTATATTGAAAGTAGCACTCGGGAAATGACATCAGTTTGATGTTATAGACTGACCAATCACAGGGAACGAATGTATGGGTCCTGCACAAGAGTGATTCAGATCAAAACATACACAAGTAAGAATAAACTTAAAACTGTTATCATGTTGTTTTTACCAGGGTTTTAAGTGTTAACAATCTGTAGATATGCCCAATCTCTTATTTTTCCAAAGTCTTATAAAATCATCTACAAAGCCACAATGCGCATGTGCAAAAATACAATGTTAAAGTAACGAATATATGGGTCCACAGGCTATTGTTTGGGGGTTGTCAGCATGTTGGGATGGTCTTTCCATTGATTTTTGTTACATGTACAAAAGTTAAGTATGTCCCCCTTTTTGGCAGGGATATTAACCCTTTATCACCCTATCCTGAGTTTTAACTACCCTGGGGAAGAAGCCTTTTGAAAACATTGTGAGAAATGCCTTTTCCCACAATGTTTTCTACCCTATCAAAGACAAATTTTATCATTTGAACCACATTTAAATTGTCTTCTGCATATGTTTTCAAGTTGGACAATTCTACATTTTTATCATGTAGTAAAGAGTTAACACTGCAACTTATTTTTGTTTGTTTGTATTACAGTCATAATGATAATAAGCTTTGTTGATTAAGTACAGTACTTTGAACTTTGGAACCCATGATAACACAGTCTTGTTTTCATGTTAACTTGCATCACTTTGTTAAAAAATCCAGGTCAGTATAATACTTAACAATTTTTTTCCTTGATACGGACAGATATGGTTTTCATACCTTTGCCCGTAGAATTAAGTTTAAGTTAGTCACACTTGAAATGTTGTTTGTCTTCCTTACTTTCCATAGTATTTGACTTGTGCATTGCATTGCATTGCATTGCGTAGCCCATGGACCTACCCTTATGACTAGAGCTGCAGAGATCAAACAAAGAATTGGATTTTCTGGTTACAAATCAAAAACCTTAATCATGGAGTCATGTAAAAGCTGTGAATCAAGAGTAATCTATAGTTTGTGTGTGTGTGTGTGGGGGGGGGGGGGGGGCGGGGGCGGAAATCTGGATACTTTAATTGAACTGAAATGTTTGAAATTTCACTTACCATGCCAGACCTTTTCTTTCATCATTTGTTGTGCAATTTCTGATTGAAGGAATCAAAAATGTCTGCTTAAGATACTCCATATGAAAAATGACATTACATGTGCATTGTTCTCAATTTTAGATTAAGAGTATAAAGTCAATGTTTATATATTTTCAAAACTGTAATATTATTGTTACTGTTGTGTGTTAACTCTTTACCTTACAATCCCGACTTGGAACGACCCAAAGAAAATGACTTATGACAACAATGTAGGAAAAAGAGAAAATGCTGGCAGCCAGCATTTTCTCCTTTTCCCACAATGTTTTCTACCCTTCCCAAAGCAAATTTCATGTTTTGATTTACATTTATTTGGTTAACTGTCAGTGCTTTCAATTTGGACAGGTCTAAAATTTTGTTGTTTGGTAAAGAGTTAAGAATTGTTTTCAATTTACATGTAATTATATTCATGAGGCAGTGATGATGTTTGATTTGCACAGTATTTTATAATGAGGATCTCAAATTTGAAATAATAAATCCATGAAAATCGCTGTTATTTCTTTATTCTTTCGTAAGTTCATGTATGTGAGCCATGCTCTATGGAAAGGTGTTTTAATGCCTCTGCAAAACATATCGACCCAGATCAGCCTGCACAATTTTTCTAATCTCTCGAAGACAATCACATTATTATCCACCACCAAAGGAGAGGGGATATAGTTTTTGCATTGTCCGTTTGTCCGTCCTGACAGATATCTTCTAAAACCCTTGATGAAATTTGATGAAACTTCATTCATGTGTTCCATATGATGGTCCGCCAATATACCTTTTTTGTTTTTCTGATTTAATGCTGTGTCATGGAAAAATGGGGCTCTTTTCGGTGGGGGATATCATTTCAATGAAATTGCTAGTTTGCACCAGATTGAATTTGCTGCAAATACTTTAAGGGCTCTGCCAAACAATCCCAAGTTTTAACAACCTTAAAAAAGGAGCCTTTTGAAAACACTGAGGGAAAAGGAGAACATGCTGGCTACCAGCATTTTCACTGTTTCCTACAATGTTTTCTTTCTTTTCATAGACAAATCCCATCATATCAGTCGTATCTATTTTTCAACTAAAAAGGCTTTCATTTTGGACCAAACTTTAATTTGGATGTTTCGTGAAAGGTTAATCAATATGGATATATCTAAAATTTTGTTGTTAGGTGTAGGGTCAATCATTATTTCACCACAAAAACTTATCTAAGTTTCTCATAAAACATTTCAAGAAAAGGAAAATAACTCGGTTGACTGATATTGACAGAAACTCACCAACAGTTGCTCCTTTTCCACAATGTTTTCCTTTCTACAGGTCTATAAAATCTGTATTAGTATGGCAAGATAGTAACTCTGTACCAAAGGACAAAATTTTAACTCAACCAAATTGAAAGCATTTGCAGATGACAAATGGAGCTCAAATGATGAGTTCTGTCTTTGATAGGGTAGAAAGCATTGTGGGAAAATGAGAAAATGCTGGTTACCAGCATTTTCTCCTTATCCCACAATGTTTTCAAAAGCTTTCTTCCTGAGGGTTGTTTAAACTCAGGATTGTGTGGTAAAGAGTTAATAGGAATTTGAATTTTATATGCCTATACATGATTCTAACCCCTTACCAAACAATCCCATCTTTAAATGACGCTGGTAAAGAGGGCCTTTGGAAATGTTAAGGGAGGAGAAATTGCTACAACCAGTATTTTTTGGTTTGTCCATAATGTTTTTTACTCTTTCAGTGAAAGTTTCATGATTTGAGCCATATTTAGTTTGTCGACAGTCTTTCTTTTCAATTTGTGCAAGACTGAAAATTTTGTTGTCTTGCAAAGAGCTAATAGATAAATCCTTGAATTAACAGTGGAGTCTCAAATTCAAGAGGTTTGTCCATCAGTGCAGTGTGCTTAACATGATTACAAGACCAGACGACAAAATTTTATATTCATCAGTATTGAAAAGAATTTAAAAGATTTGCAGACAAAAATCAATTGTAGATCTGATGATGGGATTTTGTCTCTAAAAGGTAGACCCTTGGAATAAGCAGAAAATGCAATTACAGAATTTCCTCCTCTTCCCATGATATTGTCCCAAGTTGTTAAACTTGTGATTGTTAGTGGAGGAGTTAGTTAGCCAACAGCTACTGTCTTAACCCTTTACCAGACAATCCCAAGTTCTAACCACCTTGAGAAGGACAGCTTTTAAACAGGACTGAAGGAAAAGGAGAACAGCATTTTGTCGTTCTTCCACTGTTTTCTACCCTTTCAAACTTGAAGCCACATACCGGTATAATAGGTTGTCTGCAAATAATCTAGCTTCAGACAAACCCAAAATTATCCTTTGGGAAAGAGTTAAGCTGAAATGTAAGCTTGTAGTGCAGGTATCAATTTAACAAAAAAAAGGAAAAGGAAACATACACAGATAACCAGCCATGTTTATTGCATAATAATAAATATATTATCATTTTGTTCAAGACATTAAGAACTATTTACAATCAATAGCAATTCAATGTACATATAGTAATAAATGATCTAGCATGTGATCTGCAAATAAAAAAAAAAAATTTCCCATCTTTATTGATCTAAAATCTAGATATTAACCTTTTACCACACAATTCCAAGTTTAATTCACACAGAGGAAGAAGGCTGTTGAACACACTAGCAGAAAAGGAGAAAATCCTGGTAACCAGCATTTTCTCCTTTTTCAACAAGGATTTCTTTCCAATCAAAGGCAAATTCCATCATTTGAGCAAACTTTCTCTGCAAATACTTTCAATTTTGACAAGTCTAAAATTCTGTCATCTAGTAGAGACTTAAAACTAAAACAGAGAAAGGAACGAGCCTGCCTAAGGGCCCTCTAGCCACCAAAAGTAATGAATTTGACAGTCAAAATACAGGTAAGTTAATTCACACCATTTTAATAATATATATCACAATGAGTTTTACAATGTGTTACAGTGAAATCTGTCAAACTTCCAGTCTCTGGCAAAAAAAAAAAAATGAATCTTAAAACTAGAACTAAAGTGTGTTATCAAAACCACTTACTGAACTTTGACTGACTATACTGCAATACAGTCAGACACAAAATCCTTACATTTAACCCTTTCCCAAACAAGCCCTGGTTTTCACGTGTCTCCAGTACAAGTCTTTTGAAAACACTGTGGGAAAAGGAGAAATTGCTCTTAACGAGCAATTCCTCCTTTTCCCACAGTGTTTTCTACCCTTTTTGAGAACTTTCTGCCATTTTCATCAAACTTAAAATTGTCATCTGCAAACTCATTCAATTTAAACCAGTCTAAAATTTGTCGTTTGGGAAAGGGTTAAGTGGTATACAGGTAAATTAAATTTGCAATTTCCAACGTTAGGATCTCTGGAGAAGACAAGTAAACAGACAGAAAAGCATGCCAGTACTTTATTTTTATATGAGCCCTGCTCTGTGAAAAGGGGGCTTAACATATTTGCAAAAAGTATCAACCCATGTCAGCCTGCACAGTCCACGCAGGCTGACATGGGCCAAAACTTTTCGCTATCTTTAAATTTTCTGCATGTCAAAGGATAATTCTACCTCATGCATTAGTCGGTTGTTTGTCAAAATGGATTTTATGGACCCATAATTAGGTGATATCTTGCTTGGTACAATGCATTACAGACATGCATTAAGCCCCCTTTTGCCAAAGTACAGCTCATATATTACAACATGACATCATTTCTGTTAATGAACTCTTTAGCAACCAACACAACTGTACACTTGTCAAAATTGAAATTATTTCACTAATTATACAAGGCTCAAATTCTGGAATTTGTCACTGATATAACAGAAAATATTGAGGAAAAAGGAGCATTTTCTATTTCCACAATGCTTTCAAAAGTACTTTTCCCCTAGGGTCATTACACATGGGAATTGTTTGGTAAAGGGTAAACTTTTTACTACACCACAAAAAAGTCACTTGTCTGAATCGAATGCATTTACACACACAATGTGGGAAAATGAGAAAATGCCGGTTATCCGCATTTTCTCCTCTCACAATCTTTTCAAAGGGCTTCTTTTTCAGTATTGTTAGACTTGGATTTGATTGGAAAAGGGATAAACAGTGGTAATTGCGTGATACAAAGACCAAAATGATTTTTTTTTTTCTACCAAAATAGTATTTCATGATGAAAAGAAGTTATAAATCTTAACTATTTTAGAAATAGCCAACTCAGTGGCAAACTGTAGGAAAAGAAGAAAACACAATTTGCATTTATAGATGGACAATGTGATGCCTGTTCTGTTACATCCCCCTTTGATCATGGGAGGGGGTATAATTCATGAAATAAAAAGCTATGCAAGAAATATGCTAGGAGAGAACTATCAATATCACTTTAAATTAACATCAAGGACATCATGTGTACACAGATCGAAGTGTTGTTTATTATAAAATAGAGATTGTCTTGTGAAAATTGGTAAGATTTCTATAAAACCCTGTTGACTTCTTTGTTGATGCCAAAAAGTGATCAGTCTGTTAAGAACATCCAATTTGCTTCCTTTCCAGTACAATTTTTTCACGTCATTCAAAATAAAAATTATTATTCAACTATTTCTCCATTATGTCACTTGCACTAGTCAGAGGTATACCTAACAGTAGTCTGTAATGCCGATTAGAGGCATATTTTCCTATTCCCACCAATGTTTGCAAAAGGCTTCTTCAAGGTAATTAAAACCCGAAGGTCATCTCAAGGTCATTAAAACCGAGACTTCAAATTGTGTGGTAAAGGGTTAAGCAATACAAAGATTACAGATTAGAATGCAGAACAATTTTTGAAATTAAAAATTCAATTTCATTCATTCCAATAGCCTAGCCCTTAATCATGTATATGTAACGTTGATTATGAAAAATTTCAAACAAGTTGTGACCATACATTATGTGAATTTTACACCTTACACTACACAGGTTTTGAAAACATATGGGGAAAGTTGGAACTTGCTTGTTAGCTATTTCCACAATGATTATGCAATCAAATCTAATCACTTTACTAAAAAAATTTCATCCTCATACATGTTGTATTCTAAATGTTTCTCCTTTGTACCAGTTATATTGCATGTCTAGAGATGTCCATATCAATTTGGTAATGAGATTCCAAGATAATTCATCACAGAATTTAGACATGCAGAGAAATGTCTACTTGTCTTTATTGCACTCCCTTGTGCTGTAACCATATTAGCGTTTCCATCCTTCTACTGAGAAATACATCTAAGCCAATCAGTGTTATTGTGACCTATACAAATGAGCCATGCTCTGGCAAAAGGGGGCTTAATGCATCTCCATGATGCATTACGCCAAGCAAGTCATCTCATAGTTAAAGAAGCATTTTGTCAAACAACCGACTATATCATAAGGTAGACTGTCCTTTGACAAACAGAAAATTGACCAGTAGTGACAAAGTTTTGGCCCAAGTCAGTATGCACTGACTGCGCAGGCTGACCTGGATTGATACTTTTCGCAAATGCATTAAGCCCCCTTTTCACAGAGCATAGTTCAAATAATTGCAAGTTTGAACATATAGAATGTCAAACTTTGAAAACAAAAGCAAGACATAACTTAATCCATTTTCCATAATGTTTACTACTGACACTTCATAATCAAGTCAGAAATCTAATATAGCCAGCCATTAATTTGTACAAATTGTATCCATTTTAATTCAATTGGAAACAGTAGGAAAAAAAAAAAAATTGTAAATAGTACTGATTAAATGACTTTATACAATCTATTTACAGTGAAAAGTAATTTTCTGTTAAGGAGAATGGCATACACATGACTCAGCCATGCTCTGTGAAAGGGGGGCTTAATGCACCTCCGTGATGCATTATACTAAGCAAGTTATCACATAATTAGGGATCCATAAAATCCATTTTGTCCATCAACCAACTGAATTATGACAAAGACTGGTCAGTGCACATGCAGAAAATTTACAAACAGCAAAAAGTTTCGACACAGGTCAGCTTGTGTTGAATATTTAATATGTGTGGACAGCATCAGCTGATCTGGACTGATACTTTTTGCAGATGCATTAAGCCCACTTTTCACACAACATGGCACATGTATTTTTGTCAAGAAGATTTCCAAATCTTAAGGAGTAGAAATGAAATGAAAAAATGGAAATCTGAATGATACAAACATTACTTCAAAACATCTGAGCATAACAATTAACCTCAAAATCAACCACTCTCCCTGAAATCTAAACTTTTTCTACCCCAAAACTTGAATACCCAACACCAGTCATATTTTAACTCTTTACCAAACGACAAAATTTTAGACTGATCTAAATTGAAAGGATTTGCAGACGACAATTTAAATGTAGCTCAAATGATTTCTGTTTTGGATAGGGTAGAAAACATTGTGGGAAAAGGAGAAAATGCTGATTACCAGCATTTTCTCCTTTTCCCACAATGTTTTCAAAAGGCTTCTTTCTTAGGGTCGTTAAAAGTCGGGATTGTGTGGTACAGAGTTAACAGTTTCGTCAGAAATGAAGATACTTGAAATAAAAGTTAACACATGCACAGACAGAAGGATGACAGACACAGGGCCATGACATAAGCTTGCTTGCCTTCGGTTAGTGGGGCTGAAAACTAGTAATGATTTACTCTTAATATTTTACAAACCTATTACAAAATATATTTCTAACTGCAAAACTTTAAAAGTTTATGGAAAAAAAGAAAAAGAGAAAAACAACAGCCCTGAATATTTCCCTTGCAAAGCCATACCAGGGCATTGATACTAACAATAATCCCTCAAACTTAAAGACTGTCCTGAGGCAACATGTTGAACCCGCCATGGAGGAGCTAGTAAAGAACCTCATAAGCCGCACTTGGAAGAAAAAGTGACCACTCAATGCATATCGATCTTATTTCAGATCCCTTTGTTTTCAAATTTGCACAAGGATAGAAGTATTTCCTTTGCAGAACAAGCTTAATCTATGAAGTTCAAGTATGACCTTCACACTACTGAACTGAATAATTCAAAGAAACTTACTACTCATTAAGCAGAAAAGTTGTCAAGAATATTATCATTTGACCATCAAGTGTGAACTTGACCTGGGACCTTCCTGAACAAATTTTTGGAATGGCACATCTCATAAAGAACAGTTTTGCAAATTTATTTTGAAATCCATCGATATGTGCAGAAGTTATGGCTCGGACAAAATCTAATTATGATGATTTTATCATTTGACCCTAAAGTGTGACCTTGACCTTTGACCTATATGATCAAATATTCTAAATGGCACATCAACTCATGAGGGAGAATAACTGTTCCAAATGATTTCAAAATCCATCTAAATTGTAGATTTTATGGCTCAGACATGCTCTTTTAATGACAATTTCATCATTTGACTTTTCAGTGGACCTACCTGAACCAATGATTCAAATGGCACCTCTACTTATAAAGGATAACTCCTGTGTACAATTATTTTTAAATTCATTGATTAATGTAGAAGTTGTAGCTTTAACAAGCTCTATGTATGACAATTTTACCATTTGACCTTCAAGTGTGACCTTGATTTTGGATCTACCAGAACAAATGTTTCAAATGGCACTTGTACTCCTGAAGGAGAACAATTGTGCCAAAATATTTTGAAATCCATCCATAAATGTAGAAGTTCTGGTACAAACAAGTCAAGACGGACAGATGAGAACACACACACGCACGCATGCGTGCTAATGCACATTAACCTGACAACTATGTCTTGCTCACCGCAAGCAGGCTTGAAAGAAACTAACATATCTCGAAAACAGAGTCATTGCTAGCAATACCTTTTCCAAGATGATTTCTACAACACCAAAATAAAGTGAAATGTTTGAGATTAGTTTCCTGTTATGTTTTATTAAAATGTGTGGTTGCATTGTTGTGAATTATTCATTCAAAATCAGTACATGAACATCTGCAGGGATAACTTCATTTTATCAATAAATAAGCATGTTTTCATACTGGTTATTTCAGACCTACTACATGCTATTACATATGGCACACTGAAAGGTAACAAAGCTCTCTTTTCACAGTGATATAAAAAATACAAGAAAGGAGCAACTGCATGTAACAGACAACTACTTTTTTTCCCCACATTATGTTCAGAACCTGACAACTCAAGGGACATGACAAGTCATATTTGTCTAATAATGACTTAACCCTTTCCCGAAAGATAAATTTTAGACTGGTCCAAATTGAAGAGCTTGCAGACGACAATTTTAAATTTGATGAAAATGGCAGAAAGTTCTCAAAAAGGGTAGAAAACACTGTGGGAAAAGGAGAAATTGCTCGTTATGAGCAATTTCTCCTTTTCCCACAGTGTTTTCAAAAGACTTGTTCTGCAGACACGTGAAAACCAGGGTTTGTTTGGGAAAGGGTTAATGTTCAATTCTATTTACTTTTTCATTCAACAGGGCCCATATTTACAAACCATTATGTTTCAATTCTAATTCTCATTTTCAACTAACTATTTGACTGGCTGAGACAAAATCTCTGATTAGCTTAATTGGCTTGCCTCTGCCAATCAGATTGATTGTTTTAGAATGTAACATTAGAATCAAATTAACTCTTACCACAAGATAAATCTTTAAAACTTGTCCAGATTGAAAGTACTTGCAGACGACAAATTAAATATGGCTCAAAAGATGGGTGTCTTTGAAAGGGTAGAAAACATTGCAGGGAAAAAAGGAAAATGCTGGTTACCAGCATTTTCTTTTCCCACATTTTTTTCGAAAGCCTTTTTTTCTCAGGCTTGTTAATACTTAGAATCGGGTGATAATGGGTTAAGAATGGTTGGTGTATACATCCCCCAGGGATAAACCTTACCACATACAAATAAGAAATACAGATATGTGAATGACATGCAACTACATGTATCAATAAAACAACCTCCCTGGGACCAATTTTTTTCACCTTGTGGTTAGCTACTAAAAATATTGTGGAAAATGGCAATGTTACTTTGACTGAAAAACTTCTCCTTTTACCATTAAAACAACATCTTTTGATGTACTAAACCAAAATTCGTGTTGATTTAACATATTCTGCCATGATATTTTCAAGTTGTCTGCTACATGTTGGTTTCAGATGGTAATAAGGTTAATATGTAAAGAAAATCTGAGTATTAATAAAATATTTTAGCTAAAATATTTTAGCTAATCTGCAAAATAATAAAAAAAAGCTTTGCTTTATTCAGTCGAACAAATACTCAGAAACCAATTTTAAAAACAAAAATTGCCCTGTCTTAATGATCCAAAGGCAGGAAAATTTTGAAAACATTGTGGGAAAAGGAGAAAATGCTGGTTACCAGCAAAAATTTTGGTGTTTTGTAAACATTTTGAAGTCATTTTGATACAGGTTTCTAAAAGGTCATTTTAGAGTATTATCCCACAACTTGTACCTTGTTTCATTTGTCCTCTGTAAGTGCTTTAGATTTCAATCAGTCTATAATATTGTCATCTGGTAAAGAGTTAATACAGTTGTCCTTAAAAAATGTCTTTCCTAAAAGACTTGAAAAGTAAAAAAAACCCTTGTACTAAAATAACTTTTCATCATTAACTCTTTACAAATAGACAAAATTTTAGACTGATCCAAATTAAATGCATTTGCACTCAACAATTGAAAAGTAGCTTACATAGTGATTTCTGTATTTCATGGGGCAGAAAATATTGTGGGAAAAGGAGCAAATGTTAGTTACCAGCATTTTCTCCTTTTTTGCACAATGTTTTCAAAAGGTTTCTTCCTCAAGGTCATTAAAACACTGGATTATAAGGTTAAAATGGTTAACTCTTTACCAAACAATCTAATGTTTAAACAACATTGAGGAAAAAAGGCTTTTAAAAACATTGTGGGAAAGAATAAAATGTGGTAACCAACATTTCCTCCTTTTTCCACAATGTTTTCTATCTGTTCAAAAAACAAATATCATCATTTGAGCTTGTTTAAATGCTTCAAATAAGGATCAATCTCAATTTTTTTCCTCTTGTAAAGAGTTAAAGGTGATTTTCACAAAAGTTCGTATAGATACACAAATAACAAGCTATATATTCAACATACAAGCTCATCACCTAATTAAACAAATTTGCAGTTGTAAATTTGAAAACATCCTTGGAAAATGTGAATAACCGCCATGAACAATAGAATAATACATCTGCTCTGTGAAAAGTGGGCGTAATACATCTGCGAAAAGTATCCACCCTGCTCAGCCTGCGCAGTCCATGCAGGCTGACCTTGGGCGAAACTGTTTGCTATTGGGTCAATTTTTTGTATGTCCAAGGACCAGTCTGCCTCATGATTCAGTTGTTTGTTAATAAAATGACGATTACGGATCCATAATTATGTGATGACTTGCTTGATACAATGCAGCATGGAGATGCATTAAGCCCCCTTTGGCCAAAAGATGGCTTATCTTAAAACTTTAAGGCAAAAGAAGAAATTGCATGTTAGGAACAATTTTTAACAAGCACACATGGTTTCAAATTCATCTGAAGTAGGTATTGACTCAGTATTTATGCCATCTTGTAGACAGTAAAGTACGAGCAATAACTTTCATTATTTTTCTTTTCTAAAACTACATGGACTTATGATTTGATCATCAAGGAATGTACCAATTCAACAGCTGATCTGTAACTCCATGTCCATTATCACAGGTGATGGAAGTTTTCCTAATCTGTTGTTATTGTACAGTAAAACTGTCTATATCTCCTACATCAGATATGTTTTGTTCATTTAGAGTACATGTCACTTTAAACTTTAACCGGATCTTTTCCTGTAAACAAAAAATAAAAAAAGAAATTGATACTGAATGATCCCCTTACACAAATAAACAAAAACAAAGATGTACAATGTTTGTTAGTAAAATATGTATATTTCATTGAAAATAAATTTGTCTTAACCCTTTCCCAAATGACAAATTTTGGACTGGTCCAAATTCAAAGAGTTTGCAGACGACAATTCTAAATTTGATGAAAATGGCAGAAAGTTGTCAAAAAGGGTAGAAAACACTGTGGGAAAAGGAGAAATTGCTCGTAACGAGCAATTTCTCCTTTTCCCACAGTGTTTTCAAAAGACTTCTACTGCAGACACGTGAAAGCCAGGGCTTGTTTTGGGAAAGGGTTAAAGAGTAATGTGTCCAAATCAAGTGTTTACTAACCAATCCTATGCTTTCATGGCACTAAGGATGTGGGCTTTTCAGAACATTTTCCCATGTTTACACCCATTTCAAAGACAAAACAGATCATTTTAACCATCCTGAATTTGTTGGCTGCTATTGCTATTGCTTTGGAGAAGACTTAAAATTAGTTACCTGTTAAAGAGTTAATTCAAATTTTGTGAAAGTAACCATGAAGTTCCTAAAAAACTATAGGCAAATTGAAATTAATTTAGCAGATAAAAAGACTAATGGCTTTGATGGTGCATGTAAAAGAGACATTATGTCCTAAATACATGACAGAGTAGATATGAGATCAGACTGCACTTTTTGTGCAGTCTGATCTAGGTTTATAATGTCAAATAAGCACATGAATAGTATCCTATGCTATACTAAATACTGACCTTCTGTGGATTTGCTACTAACATGACCTGTGTGATGGCTGCAGGGGGTAAAATTGGGTTAAAGGGTGGTAAATCTGTTGCAGACGGGGGTTGTAACTTCACCTTCATGATCTATAATAATTAATCATTGGTCAGTAAAGTGGCTTAACCCTTTACCACACAACCCACAGTTTTAGGGACCCTCAGGAAAAAGCCTCTTGAAAACATGGGAAAACGAGAAAATGCTGGTAACCAGCATTTTCTCCTTTTCCCAAAATGTTTTCTACCCTATCAAAGACAAATTCCATCATTTTAACCACATCTAATTTGTCATCTGCAATGCTTTCAATTTGGATATGTCGAAAATTTTGTTGTCTGGTAAAGAATTAACCCTTTACCAGACAACAAAATTTTAGACATGTCCAAATCAAAGGCATTTGCAGGCAACAAATTAAAGGTGGCTCAACTGATGGAATTTGTCTTTGAAAAGGTTGGAACATGTGGAAAAAGAGGAAAATACTCCTCTTCCCACAATTTTTTCCAAAGCTTTCTTTCTCAGGGTCAGGATTGTGTGATAAATGATCAAAAGTAACGAAAAATCGTGTGTTACAAAAATTGCTTCTTGTATGAAAGTAAGATGATAAACTGTCAGTATATCAATCAGATGCAGCTGATGTGTATTTATTGCTACCATTACTTCATTGTTTAACCCTTTACCACACAATCCCAACTTTTAACGACCCTGAGGAAGAAGCCTTTTGAAAACATTGTAAAAAAACAGCATTTTCTCTTTTTTCTACGTTTTCTACTCTATGAAAGACAAATTTCAGGTTTAGAGTTACATTTGTCATCTACAAATGCTTTTAATTCGGACCAGTCTAAGATTTTAGCTGTTTGTTAAAGAGTTAAGGATACATTTCAAGCTGCATGCACCAAAATTTGTCAGTAAGTTTATCTTTACCTTATTTTCTCTATTATGCTAAAACATTTTCAAGTTTTCATTTCATTGATGACTCAATAGTAGCCAGTCTCTGTACCTTTCTCAACATTTAACTTGTAACCAGAATGTTTTCCTTTTCCTATCATGTTACCTGACATGTCAGAGGAAAATCGATTCATTTCAGCCATATTTAACTGGAGGTTTGCAAACTTTTTCAATATGGACAAGTCAAATTTTTGTCACATCTAGAATCTGTAAATGTATTATACTCATTTTATGTTAAAAGTGCCATTAAGTTCAGGTGATATATTCACATATCATTCTAAATTCAAAGACATGCCATATAATTGGCTGACAAGTCTCAGTCTAATCTTTGGAATTTAAAATTGGAATTTATAATGGTTGGCAAACTCCATCTCAGCCTTTCACAGAACTTTGCGGTGTGAAAAAAAGTTATGCTTCTTCATTTTTGTTACCTTGGGCACAGCTGCTTGAAACACAAATCCTTTGACAGGTACTGTGTTAGTGCTGACAACTGATACTACCATCACAAGGACATCCTCTCTGGGTCTCTCTTTACCAGTATGTATCACGATCTTCAACCCATTCTTATCATATGCATTAACAGGAGAACTTGCTGCTAATTGCAAAGATAAAGGAAAACACATCCTTTCTGTATCTCAGAGAAGCAAAAGGACTTTCAAAGCAATTCATGAAAATATACTTTTACTTTTCAAGATCAAAATGAATAACAATGAAAAGGAAGATTTTTAACCCTTTACCGCACAATGACGCCTTTTAACGACCCTGGGAAAGAAGCCTTTTGAAAACATTGTGGGAAAAGGAGAACATACTGGTAACCAGCATCTTCTCCTTTTCCCACAATGTTTTCTACCCCATCAAAGAAAGATTGCACCATTTGGGTCACAATGAAATTGTCATTTGCAAATGCTTTCAATTTGGATAAGGTTAAAATTTTGTCCTGTGGTTAACCTTCAAGAACCCACACAGACTCTTAATTACTTTTGCAGACAGTGTAGATCCAACACTAGACTACACAAAATGTGACACTGTCAGTGTTATCAAAACAGCATGAGAATTCATGATTTGGCAAAGACAAGTAGCGATTCTCAAGTTACACAACAATTCTAATACAATTCCAAACCTAATCTTTTTATAATTTACCTATGTATCTGTTGCTTTAATTCACTGTCTATAATCCAACAGATGTAATACAACAAAGAGCACTGCATGCAGGGGCAAAGGCTTAGGTGCAGTTGCTTTTGTAAAAAATTTTCAGGTTGAAAATAGAAAAAATAACTGTGTCAGAATTTATTTGAAGGTTACCGGCCCTTTTCGTATGATTTTCTTTTTTTGATTGTTAACCCTTCACTACATAATCCTGGGTTTTCACAACATCGACGAAAAAGGCATTAAAAAACACAGTAGGAAAAGGGGGAAATGCTGGTAACCAGCATTTTCTCCTTTCCCCACAGTGTTTTCTACCCTTCCAAAGACAAGTTACAGGTTTTGAGTGATGTTTAATTTGTTGTCTGCAAATGCTTTTGAATTGGACAAGTCCTTTGGTAAAGGGTTTACAACTATCCCGACTTTGAAGTAAACATCTTCTGAAATGACAGTGATATCAGAAAATGTAAACATTTTTGCACAGTGATGCAATCATTAACAGGGCTATGTCAATACCTTAGTGTTTTCTTTGAAAAAGCCATAAACTCCTTTGTACACTGTCCCAAGTTTAAACAACCCTAAGGCACTAGCCCTTTGAAAACCTTGAGAAAAAAGGAGAAAAATGCCAGTAACCAGCATTTACTCCTTTTCCCACAATGTTTTCTACCCTTCCAAAAACAAATTTCAGTTTTTGACTCACATTCATTTTGTCGTCTGTAAGTGCTTTCAATGTGGACAAGTCATGTGGTAAAGGGTCAGTGAAGTGCCCAGCTATCTTCTGTACAACCACCATGTACCCAATCTAATTGCCCACTAATACTTGATCCTACCCAGCATGAAGCTGTTTGGTAAAAATGAAATGATATATTCGTCAGAAAGTGCGTCTTACATGGCTGAATAGATTCCAAAGGAACAAATACATCTGTCAGAGGTTGTATAGTGTCAGCTGGTTTTGATGAAGGTGAAGTTACTGTTGTACTTGATGATCCTGATACAGCAGACACCGGAGGTGGGTGCTGAGTTGCCATGGTAACAACTGGCATTGCAGAAACACTGTTGATTGATGTAGATGGTGAATTCAAAACAGAAGTGCCTTTTGACTGAGAAACCATCTGGTTTAGGGTGACCTTTGCTGGGGGAGGCTTTGGTCTGAAATTGTAAATTATATTATAAATCCTATTTCTATTAGCACTTTAACAAAAGATCGTGTATTTTTTTATTTATAGGAAGAATACTTTTAAAAACATTGTGGAAAAAGGAATGAAAGGCTAGTTACCAGCAATTTTTCCTTTACAAACTTTACTACTCTTTCAAGGACTGATCATTTGAGCCACAATCAATGTCATCAACACATGCATTCAACAAGAGGGCCATGATAGCCCTGTATCGCTCCACTGGCTTATAAATATAAACCATCAATACTAAACATTTCAAATCTGAGCAAAATGGTTTCAAAATGAAGACTTACAAAGTTTTCTCCGTAAAAGCCCATGTGAAAGTTGAGACCCACAGGGCAAAGCTATTTTTGATCCCAGAGCTATAATTACTAGGCCCCTGGTAGAGGTCCACAAGATAAAGCCACATGCCAAAATAATACAAGTCTATGCTGTATGGTTATAAATGAGGTGATTTTCAATTTTTGTCCATATGAAGCCTCTGTAAAACATAAGACCCCTGATGCAAGGCTAATTTAAAAAAAAAAAAAAATCAAAACAGGAAGATTTCTTAAGTTGTCACCATGTAAGCCCATGTAAAACTTGTGACCCCTGCGGTGGGGCCAATTTTGACCCCAGGGCTAAAATTTTGGCCAGCTTGGTAGAGGCCCACTAGATATAGCTACATGCAAAATTTGGTAGCTCTAGGCCTTATAGCTAGGTATAGGAAGATTTTTAAAGTTTTCTCTATATAAGCCTATGTAAAACTTGTGACCCCTGGGGCAGAGCCAATTTTGACCCCAGGGCTATAATTTGAAGAAACTTGATAGAGGTCTACTACATAAAGCTACATGCCAAATTTGGTAGCCCTATGCCTTATGGTTTCAGACAAGAAGATTTTTAAAGATTTCCAATATTTTTCAGTTTTGTTGCCATGGCAACCAGAGTTTTTGAAGGAATCAAATTCTTTCAAGAAATTCTGAAGAGGACCATGGCAGGATCATTTCTGTGAAGTTTCATGAAAATTGGATGGGTAGTTTCAGAGAAGAAGATGTTTGAAATAAAAGTTAACACACGGTCGGACAGACGCACGGACAGACGGACGCACGATGGACACCGGGCCATGACATAAGCCCGCTGGCCTTCAGCCAGTGGAGCTAAAAATGAACAAGCATTCTGATAGTATTGCATAGCAATACAGTCCCCTACCGGCCATATGTATCACTGGCATGTCAGTGAAATTTTTAAAGTCCAAGGCCCGTAAATGTGTCAAAAAGCAGTGGAGCGGGACCAAACTCGAACTTGATGTGTAAGTCATGGTGGTTGATGTACACACCAAAAATCAGCTCAATATGTAGCAGCGTTTAGAAAAAAAAGTGCGGAAAAATGTTTTATCAGTGAAATTTTTTAAGTCCAAATGCGTCAAAAAGCAGTGGAGTGGGACGAAACTCGAACTTCATGTGTAAGTCATGATGGTTGATGTACACACCAAAAATCAGCTCTACATGTAGCAGCGTTTAGAAAAAAAGTGCGGAAAAATGTTTAATCAGTGAAAGTTTGTAAGTCCAAGGCCCATAAATCCGTGAAAAAGCAGTGGAGTGGGACGAAACTCGAACTTGATCTGTAAGTAATGGTGGTTGACTTACACAGCAAAAGTCAGGTGAATATCTACCAGCATTTAGAAAAAAAAGTCCAGAAAACTGATTTATCAGTGAAATTTTGTAAGTCCAAGGCCCGTAAATCCGTGAAAAACCAGTGGACCAGAACGAAAGTCGAACGTGATCTGTAAGTCATGGTGGTTGAGTTACACAGCAAATCTGAGATCAATACCTACCAGCGTTTAGGAAAAAAGTCTGGAAAACTAATTTATCAGTGAAATTTTGTAAGTCCAAGGCCCGTAAATCCGTGAAAAAACCAGTGGACTGGAACGAAAATCGAACTTGATCTGTAAGTCATGGTGGTTGAGTCACACAGCAAATCTGAGATCAATACCTACCAGCGTTTAGGAAAAAAGTCTGGAAAACTGATTTATCAGTGAAATTTTGTAAGTCCAAGGCCCGTAAATCCGTGAAAAACCAGTGGACTGGAACAAAAGTCGAACTTGATCTGTAAGTCATGGTGGTTGAGTTACACAGCAAATCTGAGATCAATATCTACCAGTGTTTAGGAAAAAAGTCCGGAAAACTGATTTATCAGTGAAATTTTGTGAGTCCAAGGCCCGTAAATCCATGAAAAACCAGTGGACTGGAACGAAAGTCGAACTTGATCTGTAAGTGATGGTGGGTGACTTACACACCAAAACTCAGCTCAATATGTACCAGCATTTAGAAAAAAAGTCCGGAAAACTGAATTGCCAGACTGACGGACAGACGGATGGAGTGCAAACCTAAAGTCCCCTTCGGTTTCGCCGGTAGGGGACTAATAAGTCAAAAGTTTTGTCTAATTGTTAGTGCTAATTATATAGCCCCTTTCACCTAATATATGGTGAAAAAAAAATATGGGCATAAAATGTTGTCATACCAAACAAATGACATGTGCACTGCAAGCGAGTGCCAATGCCCCAGTGCAGTTGCTATTAGAAATAGATTGATTTTCATTGAAAATTCTTAGTCAAAAATGGGGCATAAATGTTTTAAAAATATTTTGACGGTTACCTGGCCCTGTTGTTTGGGTTCCCTTTTCATAGTTAACATCTAGCCTGAGTTTGAATAAATATCTTCAGTGTGACAGAGATATTACAAATCCCAAAATTTTTCAAAGACAACGCAAACAACAACAGGGCTTTGACAATACCTTGACATTATCAGAAAGTTCTTTAAATGTCACAGATTTTCCTAAAATTTACTGCCATAGATTATGTCGACAAACATGTAAAGCTGAGACAGAATTAATAGCAATATGACAGAAATATATGACTGAAAATTTTTTTAAAAAGTACCCAACAAAATAAAAAGGAATCAATTTCACAGATACCCATACACTCCTTACCACACAGTCCCAAATGTTAATGATCCTGAGGAATTAGGCTTTTGAAAACACTGCTGGAATCAAATTGTTGTGACCATCATTTTCTTCTTTTCCCGCAATTTTTCTACCTTATCAAGCACAAATTCCATTATTTGAGTCAACTTTAACCCTTTCCCAAACAAGCCCTGGTTTTCACGTATCTGCAGTACAAGTCTTTGGAAAACACTGTGGACGAGCAATTTGTCCTTTTCCCACGGTGTTTTCTACCCTTTTTGAGAACTTTCTGCCATTTTCATAAAATTTAAAATTGTCGTCTGCAAACTCATTCAACTTGGACCAGTCCAAAATTTGTCGTTTGGGAAAGGGTTAAAGTGCCATCTGCAAATGCTTTCAATTTGGACAAGTCTAAAATCTTGTCACTGAACAAGTCTGAAATCTTGTTGTTTGGTAAAGAGCTAGAATCTAGAGTTTTTACCCTGTGTTAAAACTGTATTTTGGTGTAGTGTCACCCAGTGTCTGCTGCATCAGTGTCTGTCCCAACATATCTAGGTCCTGCATAGCTTTACCCTGTTGTACTTGATTGGTTAAAGGTGGTGGAGGGATAATGCCTGAAAAGTATACATGTATGTAGGTTTGAAAAATAGGCTCATTAAAAATTGTGTTTGATCCTTTAGATGATAAACCCTAAAATGATAGAACAGAGTGCATAGATTGTGCAGTAAAATCTGCAAATGACAACATCTTATACTAGAACTAGATGGCTATGATGGCCCTATGTTGCTCTAAAGGTTAATCAAGCTAGATAGTTATTCCCAAACTAGGGACATTTATCTGTCAGACAAAACATGTTGGTATATTTATCTATCAGATGAATGAAATTTGCAATTTTTTTTTTTTATTTAAATAAAAACAAGATAACTATGAACCCAATGTCTGTCTATAAAAAAATCTTTACTAAATGGACCATTAAAAACAAGTTATTACAGTTACATAAGTTCTTGAAAAAAATTGTTTTCAATATTTTTGTTGCCATGCCAGCAAGAGCTCTAAATGGAAACAAACTTTTTAGAGAATTTTTACAAGGCATTTACTTCCTTTTTTTTAAAACAAAACTTGTATTTAAATTTGTTTTGTAATTTTGCAGGAAAATAGGTTTCAAAGAAAGATTAACACACTGACACAAGGACAGATGAGCACTTGACAGGCACAAGACCATTTGATAAGCAACTTGGCCTTTGGCAAGTTGACCTTAAAGGTGAATTGAAAAGTTATATTTCTTTTGTATTTTGTAAGATCGTTTATGGCAGTATTTTTATTTTGTGCATTATAGTGTATCTTATACAAAGTGAAACTGTATTACAGTATGTCATATCAAATTAAATTGACCAGAAAACCCTTTTCTTCATGTCATATCAAATTAAACTGACCTGAAGACCCTTGTCTTGTACGAAATAGAAGTAAACCTTTACAAAATAACGCACCATTTCCTGGAACTTTGTAGAATAGTGGTTTTACCACAAAACTTTATCAAAACCACAAACCATGCATTATACTGAGCAAATCATCATACAATTATGGATCCAGCAAATCCAGAGGTATAATGGTCCTTGGACATGAAGGAAAGTTAAATAGCAAATACGTTTGACCCAGGTCAGCCTGTCAGGACTGCAGAGGCTGACATGGGTCAATACTTTTTGTTGATGCATTTAGCCCCCTTTTTACAGCGCATAGCTTATATATACAAACCTTTACTTGCAGCAGGTAAGGTCTGAGGTGACACTGGACTTGAAAAAGTGTTTGTGATAGGTTGATTTAAAGCTGGGTTACTAGTTAAGGGCTGAGATACAATTTGGCTGTTAACAATTGGCTGGTTTACACCCTGCTGGAAACCCATCATGGGTTGGGGTGTTCCAAACACTGACTGAGTGAAAGCAGCTGGATTCACCATGGGAACAGGCTGTGGAGGTTGTTGAGTGGCTGGAGCTGATGTAGACTGAAACAGTGAGGTACGTCATGAGCTAAATACAAATTGCATACAACTTTTATAGTCATCTGGCTGACTTTTTTGATATTGGAATATGTGTAATTAGCAGTTCTCCTCTTGGCACAACGTTTTACAAAAGTCACAATCTTTTCACCTGTATTCCTATATTACACTTCTCTCCAACTTGATTAAACACATTTCAAATGGATATTCTAAAATTCGTCCCGAGATGTTAACAAGTCAAACCTGTCTTAAACTAGGTAAGATAATTGACTGATTGAATGGTGTTTACCTGATTTCAACAATTTTCCAGAAATATCATGGCATTACTTCACTTATTCATCTGTGTCCTGGATATCACCAATATGAGGCTATGGCTCTGAAGTGTCGTGCACAAGGATGCTCCTATGAAAAACCAAGCGCCTCAAGCAAAGATCAAACCCTGGGTCTCCAGGTTCGGAATCCTACATACTCATTACCATGCCAAGCAGGGCCCCTAGGCAAGGTGAAGGTTCAATCATTTAACAATTGATATCACACAAAACTTAATACTAACTCTTAGCAGACAACTTTGAATACCCATCTTTAACAAACAATTGCTGCTTTCCCCACAAATATTTCAAAAGCTAGCTATATAGCAGGGGTGTATGAATGTTTCTGATCGGTAAAAAACTAAAACATCCTTTACTTGCTGAGAAGTTGCGGATGAAAAAATATCATCCAGGTCTGAGAGTAGGCTATCTTTAGTGTCACCTGATCCACTTTGTCCTGGAGATTTGAGTCCTAAAAGAAACAATAAATAAGTTATCAGAAATTTCATGATCCGTAACTTTAAACAATTGCATTATCAGAAATCTAAGGATTGGTAACTATATGCATGTGCAGTTATCCATAATTATTTAGCATTTGTCAATGCAAGAAGTTCGAAGCATTTTATCTTACCAAATACCAGTACTTGGTTGATAATCATTTGCTCATTTATTTGGTAACTCTTTACCAAACAACAAAATTTCCAAATTGAAAGCTTTTGTGACAAAGAAATTGACTCTGGCTCAAATGATTTAATTTGCCTTAGACATGGTAGAAAAATTGTGGTAAAAGAAGAAAATGTTGGTCACCAACATTTTTTCCTTTTCCCACAATATGTTTTCAAAAGGCTTCTTCCTCGGGGTCATTAAAAGTCGGGATTGTGTGGTAAAGGGTTAAAGGCACTTTAACTTGTGATAGGCATGATTTGGGTAGCAGATTTGTTTTCAATGACTGGCAAATTTATCAATTATACCAATTTTCCCTTTCATTACACAAATTTATTTTCACTTTTATCCGAACCTCGACCTATGTAACACAAGGCATCAGAACATAGAGAAAAACTGAGCTATCTCTGTGAAAAGGGTACATTGTATTTCATGCATCTGCAAAATTATCAACCCAGATCAGCCGGCACAGTCTATGCAGGCTGACCTTGGTCCAAACTTTTTGCTTTTGGTAAATTTTCTGCATGTCCAAGGACAGGATTTTGCTGGTTGTTAGACAACATGGGTTTTATGGATCCATAATTATGTGATGACCTGCTTGGTAAAATACATAATGGAGATGCATTAAAACCTCTTTTTACCAGAGCATGGCCCATACTCATATTCTCAATGATAGTGTATCTACCTTAACCCTTTTCCAAATAACAATATATAATATTACACCCATCGATACTGAAACCATTTCCATGAAGCCTATGAAGCTCTAATATACCAATAGCATAAAGCAAAACTTAACACATTACTTCCAGAAAATATAAAAATGCAGCTGGAAACTTTGAAAATAACCTTGTAAAACCTGGAAAACTTACAGAAAGTGAAACTAAACAGCAAAGCATGTTGCTTTAGACAATCCGTTTCTCCCTACATTTTCAAAAGCTGAGAGCTGTAAAATAAGACACTCTCTAGCTGCTGATGTGTCAATACCAAAAGTGCCAAAAAAAACCCTAACATTTTCAGTCAACAAATTAGAACCCAACGCATGTAATTTAAAAGATGCCTATGTCCAGAACATTTCAGCAAAAAGGACATTGTAGATCAAAGATCAGACTGTATGTTTTATCTTGGTCACAAAGGAAACTATGGTTGTGAAAGGTGCTTTACGGGTTTACCCTCTACCACAAAGTCCCGAGTCTTAATGACACAAAGGAAAAGAACATTTGAAAATGCTGTGGGAAAAGGAGACAAGAGGGCCATGATGGCCCTGGAGTCGCTCACCTGAGCCTTTTGACCAAGCACAACCAATTTCCAATGTCTTGTGAGATATATATTACCAAACAATAAAATTTTAAACTCATCAGACTGGTCTCTCAAAGGGGTAGAAAACATTGTGAAAAAGGGAAAAAATGCTGGATACCAGCATTTTCTCATTTTCAAAGAGTGTTTTCAAAAGGCTTCTTTCTGAGAGTCATTCATTCACTAGATTTTTCTAAGATTTCACCTAGTGACCTAGTTTTTCAGCCAACATAACACATTTTCAAACTGGTCCAAGATATCATTAGGACAAACATTCTTACCAAATTTCAAGAGTATTGGACTGAAAATGTGGCCTCTACAGCGTACACAAGGTTTTTCTAAGATCTGACCTAGTGACCTAGATTTTGACCCAACATGACCTATTTTCAAACTCATCCAAGATATTACCAAGGCAAACATTCTGAGCAACTTTAAAAGAGTATTGAACAAAAACCGTAGCCACAACAGTGTACACATGGTTTTTCTAAGATTTGACCAGGTGACCTAGTTTTTGACCCCACATGACCCATTTTCAAATGCTACTGAGATATCATCCAGACAAACATTCTGACCAACTTTCAAGAGTATTGGACAGAAAATGTGGCTTCTGGAGCTTACACAAGGTTTTTCTAAGATTTGACCTAGTGACCTAGTTTTTCACCCTTCATGACCCATTTTCAAACTAGTCAGAGGTATTATCAAAGCAAACATTCTGACCAACTTTCAAGAGTACTGGACAGAAAATATGGCCTCTAGAGCATACACAACGTTTTTCTTAGATTTGACTTGGTGACCTAGTTTTTGACCCAACATGGCACATTTTCGTACTATTTCAAGATATAATCAAGACAAACATTCTGACCATTTTTCAAGAGTATTGGACTGAAAATGTGGCCTCTATAGTGTACAAAAGGTTTTTCTAAGATTTGACCTAGTGACCTAGTTTTTGACCCCACATGACCCAATTTCAATCCTGTTTGAGATTTTATCAAGACAAACATTCTGACCAAATTTCACAAGTATCTGACTGAAAATGTGGCCTCTACAGCACACACAAGGTTTTTCTAAGATTTGACCTAGTGACCTAGTTTTTGACCCCACATGACCCAATTTCGAACTCGTCCGAGATTTTATCAAGACAAACATTCAGACCAAATTTCACAAGTATCTGACTGAAAATGTGGCATCTAGAGCGTACACAATGTTTTTCTAAGATTTGACCTAGTGACCTAGTTTTTGACCCAACATGACCCAATTTCGAACTCGTCCCAGATTTTATCAAGACAAACATTCTGACCAAGTTTCATGAGGATCGGACTGAAAATGTGGCCTCTAGAGCATACACAAGGTTTTTCTAAGATCTGACCTAGTGACCTAGTTTTTGACCCCACATGACCCAATTTCGAACTCGTCCCAGATTTTATCAAGACAAACATTCTGACCAAGTTTCATGAGGATCGGATTGAAAATGTGGCCTCTAGAGCGTACACAAGGTTTTTCTAAGATTTGACCTAGTGACCTAGTTTTTGACCCCACATGACCCAATTTCGAACTCGTCCGAGATTTTATCAAGACAAACATTCTAACCAAGTTTCATGAGGATCGGACTGAAAATGTGGCCTCTAGAGCGTACACAAGGTTTTTCTAAGATTTGACCTAGTGACCTAGTTTTTGACCCCACATGACCCAATTTCGAACTTGTCCGAGATTTTATTGAGACAAACATTCTGACCAAGTTTCATGAGGATTGGACTGAAAATGTGGCCTCTAGAGCGTACACAAGGTAAAAAGTTGACGACGGACGACGCACGACGCACACCGCACGACGGACACAGCACGATCACAATAGCTCACCATGAGCACTTCGTGCTCAGGTGAGCTAAAAATGCTGGTAACCAGCATTTTCTCCTTTTGCCACATTGTTTTCTACGCTCCCCAAAACGAATGTCAGCTTTTGAGTCGCATTTATTATGTCGTCTGCAAATGCCTTCAATTTGAACAAGTCAATAATGTTGTCATTTGGTAAAGAGTTAAGTAAATGACTCATTGCAAGCAATGAACATAATGATTGTTAGTATCAATATACACATGATACAAGTATACTAAGCTCTGGCAAAATGGGGGTTTAATGCATCTCCATGCAAGTCATCACATCATTTTGGATCAACTACAGCCATTTTCTCAGACAAATGACTGAGTCCTGCAGTAGAATGGTGCTTGAACATGCTGAAAATTGACCAAAAGCAAAAGTATGGGGCCGGGTCAGCCTGCGCCAATTGTGCAGGTTGACATGGGCCGATACTTTTCTTTTTTTTTTTTTTTTTAAACAGATGCATTAAATCCTCTTTTCACAGAGCATGACTCACTTCTAGTTTGCCTATAAGCAGAAATAGCCTGTGAAGTTTGTATTTCCTTGCACTGGTTTCACATGAATGGTATGTGTATTAAATTTTAACCTTATTTCATGTTTATTATCCATTTTTTAACAAGGACAATTTGTAAGTCATCTGAAGCAAACTTTGTTTCAGTAGGTATGAGTTATAAGCAACCAAGTAAGTACTTGTTACATAAAATCTGAAAGCATATTCTAATCCAAGTCTGAAACAAATTCATTACACTAGTCAAAAAATTCCTGGGGAATTAAAAAGCAAATAAATAAAAACACTCTTTTTCAGTATTTCTGCAACACTTTTCTTTCCTGATAAAGGCTATTAGCCAAAATATTGAAAGAAAAAAAGTAGTGTTGTAACTTATGTGTTATATGTGTTATAATTTATCACAGTATTGAAGCAGTAGTTCTTTGTAAAAAAAAACTTTTGAGGTAAATCAACTGTACTGTTATAATCCTTGTTACAAATGTTTCAACACTTAACACCTTACACAACTTCAGATGCCATTGCTGCCAGTGTAGATCTAGATAAGACTGCACAGAATGTGCAGTCTGATCTTTCATCTACATTGTCCACTTTGCTTGGACATTCTGGACAAAAGCAACCTTGAAACTAGCGTTATTTGGATCCAATTTTTAGACTCAAGATCTCTGTTGGTTTAACCCTTTACCACACAATCCCAAGTTTTAACGACCCTGATAAAAAAGCCTTTTGAAAATATTGCGGAAAAAGGAGAAAATGCTGGTAACCAGCATTTTCTCCTTCTCTCACAATGTTTTCTACCCTTTCCAGATTGAGTTTCAATTTTCAGTCACATTTAATTTGTTGTCTGCAAATGCTTTCAAATTGGACCAGTCTAAATTTTTGTCGTTTGGCAAAGAGTTAATTCAGTACAATAAGGGTTAACATATTTAACTCTTTGCCACACGACAATAATTTAGACTTGTCCAAACTAAAAGCATTTGCAGACAACAAAATAAATGTAACTTGAAAATTGAAATCTGATTTTGGAAGGCTAGAAAACATTGTGGGAAAAGGAGAAAATGCTGGTTACCAGCATTTTCTTCTTTTCCCACAATGTTTTCAAAATCTTTCTTTCTGAGAACCGTTAAAAGTCCTGATTGTGTGGTAATGGATTATCCCATTATTGTACAAATAATTATGACTTTACTCTTCCACTACCGACAGCTTGAAAAACATTGTAGGGAAAGGTGCAATCATTCTTTTTCCTTTTCCACATGTTTTTCAGATTCTTTAAAATTATTTTTTCTTCACTTTTTTTGTCCTTTGTAAAAGTTTCAGTAGTGTTTGGTATATAAATACCCTTTACCATAATACTGGCTACTGTTCTTAGGTAAAAAATATTTGCATAGAAATATGTGGCAAATCTATTACCATTTTGTTGTTAAATTTAGCTTTAATATTGGTTACTGTTCTTAGGTAAAAATGTTTGCAAAGAAATAGATGGCCAATCTTTTACCGTTTTGTTATTCATTAACATCCAGACTTAAAATGACCACCAATCAAATCATTCTCAGAACCTTACCTAGCGACAGCATCTCATCATCAAAACTGGCAGAGGGTGGTGCAGAATTCTGGGCATGCTGTGAAGTAGGACCAAAGTTCAGGTCAAAGTCAAGGAGGGAATTTCCACCTAGGTGAATATATATATGTGACTAGATACAGTATGGGAGTATTGGACAAGAGGGTAAGGATGACCCTGTAATGCTCCACTGGCTTTAACAAACTGGAAATGCATTAACCCTTTACCACACAATTCCTAGTTTCCTAGACTCTGAAGAAGAAAGCTTCTGAAAACATTGAGGGAAAAGGAGAAAATGCTGGTAACCAGCATTTTCTCCTTTTCCCATAATGTTTTTTACTCTATCATACATAGAAATCATCATTTGAGCTACATTTATTTTGTCGTCTGCAAAATGCTTTCAATTTGGTCGCGTCCAAAAGTTTGTCGTTTGGTAAAGAGTTAAATGTCCAATATTGTACAGATAACATGCCACAGCTAAGGCAGTCTTGAAGGAGTCTGAAAGGTCCACATAGGGATCATGTTGTGAATGTAATCTTTCAAGGATTGCTCAAAGGATGTATCCAGGAAAAATAATTACCCATGGCTATTATGATTTTTTTGTCTGATGCAGATTCTGTACTGTGTTAGAGATATTTTTCTGAGCATAATCCATATGAAATACACACAAACTCTGATGGTATTTATTTAGAACATGGCTCACTAGGATCATATTAGCCTTGAATCGCCAAATAAACCCACCACACAATTTTCCATCAAGGCTAAAAACCCTTTGAAGTGCAATACCAATGTTACTTGTCTAGAATGGCTAAGCAAAGCCAATAAGAACAAAGATAAGACTGCACATTTTGTACTATCTAACCTTCGTTTTCACTGGCCAAAGAGACAAAAGTAGCAGTGACAGGGGCTTTAAGGGTTTATAAATATGCCATACCAACAGTGGCCATGTTGTTTCCAAGGCCCAAATATTTCATCTATCTTAAGATCTTAAAAAGGTTCCAAACAAGCCAGTGGATCTTATTACTTTAAAATCAGAATTTTTAACTAGTCAAAGATACCAGCCTTGTTTTTCAGGTTACATATATTGAAGGCTTATTTAAACTAACAACCTAATTAAGTGATGAAAACAACAATTTAGATCTGACTTCAGAAAGAAAAAGAAAAAATCCTTTCCAATGCAACTTTTAATTCCTATATTTCAAGATTGATAAAAAAAAAATATATATATATATATATGAATAAGCATTAAGCATTAAGCATTTGATGGAAGTCTCTCATAGGTCAACCCGATGATTATTTATGCAAAATGAAAAAAAAGACTGATGGTTTTGGAAAAGATTTTCAAATTCTTTCGTGCTTTTAAATTTTGTAGTAATGGTAGCCATAGGACTTTACAGACAACTTATTTGAAGAATTTCTGGGGAGGTAAAGGATAATTTCTGTGAAATTTGAAAAACCCTTAGGCTGCTATGCACAACTCATGGACCTTCTGCAGACAGTGTAGATCAAGATCAGACTACACAGAATGTGCAGTCTGATCTTGGATCTACACTGTCTGATGAGGTATTTCCCCAACAGTTTTGTACAATTTTGAAATACCAAAAAGAAAGAGCCAACATTGTGGTTTTTACCAGTGGTTTGAAAGTTTCATTTAAGTTTTTTTTTTAAGCAGGATAAGGGTTAAACTACTTTGAGACAACAAGAGAATTTCAAAATGTAAGTTAACACACATGACACAGACACAGGGCCATGACAAGAGTTTGCTTGCCATAAACCATGGGAGTAAACAAAGTATAGAAAAGTGCCTTTGATTTAAACAAATACATCTTGAAACAAAAACTTGAAATGAAAAAGTGGATGACTGATCCAATAGAACACATCTGAGTTTTTCAAAAAGGAAATGCTTTTACTGAAGTCATTTTTATGGATGTGAAAGATGAATAACTTAGACAGAGAGAACTAAATATGCTGGAATTTTATTCCTCCCCCCAAAATTAAAAATAATTCAACAAAATTACTAGCATATTCATTTTTTCCTTTCCATTAATTAAGTGTTTTCAAAGTCGCAAAAATTTCAGACATATCCATACTGAAAGTATTTTGTATCTGACACATCCAGTGAGGCTCAAATGATGGGATTCGGCATTGACAGGGTACAAAACATTGTGGGGGAAAAAAGGGGGAAAATGCTGATTACCAACTGGATTTTTTTCTTTTCCCACAATGTTTTCAAAATTCCTCTTTTTTCCAGAGCTATAAAACACATGGTAAGCTGGTACAGGGTGAAACTCATCGGTAAAAATTATGCATGCAAGGACAAATGGTACATCAATAAGGATGTCAGTGCTGTCAGAGTAGAGGATTCTGTTGTTTTGGTGAATGTAAAATATTATCAAAAATAATACTATCAAAAACTTGCTGACTTAAATTCAACCAATTGCCCCTTTACAGAACAATCCCATGCTTTTGTAACTCTAAGAAAGAGGCCTTTGAAAACACTGTGGCAAAAGGAGAAAATACTGTTAAACAGCATTTTCTCCTTTTCCAACAATGTTTTCTAGCATTTTGAAAATAAAGCTAATCATCTGAATCTCATTTACTTTGTCAACAGCAAGTTTTATCAATTTGCAAAAGTCTACAGTCTTGTCATTTGGTAAAAGGTTCACAGGTAGGCTAATAGATTGTAAATAGATTTAAACAAGCCGACACGAGATGAATCTGGTAGAAAACTTTACAATTTGCCATTTTTCATTTTCTTACTAGCCACATACAAGCAAAAGCAGTTATTTCTGGTTACCAGCATCTGCTTTTATTCTATTCCTAGGTATCTTGTAAACTCAAATTAAATACACCAGTTGTAGATATGGAAGGTTAAAATGAAAATAAAACTTTTCTATCAAATACATTTTTTCATTTCATTTTTATATAATACTGCACCAGTGACCACATGCAAGTAAAATTATATAGACTGATACAATCTAAGTAGGAGACATGATAGTTAATTTGTTTGAGATATAAAAGCAAAAATCCTCCACACAATGAATCAACCAAAACAGGTCAGAACAATTAGAATTCATTCAGAGCTTCAGCTATAACAGTCTGTAAGTAGTGTTAATTGACAGCAAGTTTCCTCTTTACAAAACAACAAAATTTTAAACTTGTCGAATTTGAAAGCGCTAGTCGACAACAAATTAAATTTGGCTCAAATGATTAGATTTCTTTATAACAAGACAGAAAATATTAAGAGAAAAGGAGAAAATGGCTACCATCATTTTCTCCTTTTCTTAAAATGTTTTCAAAACTCTGATTTCTCATGGTCATTTAAACACTGGATTGTTTGGCAAAGGGTTAAAACTGGAGTGTCTTAGGATTAGAAGCCAGGCTTTGTGTATAGTGACCATTTCCATACCTATAAGCTCATCATCTACAATATGAAGCATGTGATGTTACAATGAATTTTTCCTCCTTCCTTTTTTAAAAATAAAATGAAAAACAAAAAAGTCAAATTCTTAACAACAAACAACAAAATTTCAGGCTGAAAGCACTTACAAAGATCAATTAAAATATGACTCAATTATTGAAATTTATTTTGGAAGGGCGCAAAACATTGTTTGAAAAGGAGAAATCAACAGTACCCAGCATTTTCTTCTTTTCCCTTAAGGTTTTCAAAAGCCTATTTCCTTGGAGTTGTGAAAACTTGGGATTGTGCTGTAAAGGATTAAAGTGTGCTCTGGATAGAGTATTTTGAATGACTGTTCTTCCTCTCTAGGACTACTACTGTATACAGACAGCTGTTCCTTTCCTAGGACTTCTACTTTATATACAGTCTTGTTATTACATTCTTCTTCCAGAAATCTAGCAGAAATAACTTTACATAGAAATGAATGACCATCACCATGACTAACTTTTTAATCATAACAATGAATATAATTTAACTTTACTTTTGCATTCCAAGATTTACAGTCTAAATTAGTTACTTCTGATGTTTGCTTCCTAAAGAAAAAAGTTCATTTGCAATCATCTACCTGACCAATGTGGGACTTCAACCCCAAATTCCAAAGCTGCTTCATGCCACTAACATAGTTGTGAGTTATATTAACCCTTATCCTGCTAAATAACTTAAACGAAACTTTCAAGCCGATGGTAAAAAAAGTGTTGTTATTTCAAAGCTATGGGGGTCAGGGAAAAATATCCTTATCAGACAGTGTAGATCCAAGATCAGACTGCACATTCTGTGCAGTCTGATCTTGATCTACACTGTCTCCAAAAGGTCTCAGACTCGCACTCAGCAGCCTAAGGGTTAATAGCTTACTTTTTTGTCCAATGACTGAAGAAAAAGTTCTAGAATCAAATTGATCACTCTAAATTTCTGCTTCTT
Organism: Tridacna gigas; assembly: GCA_945859785.2. Classification (NCBI taxonomy): domain Eukaryota; kingdom Metazoa; phylum Mollusca; class Bivalvia; order Cardiida; family Cardiidae; genus Tridacna; species Tridacna gigas. Next base: position 31,155,534 of record OX244030.2, read on the forward strand.
CAGCACCACTGTACACAATACAGGATTCAAACTGAGACAAGGAAACTGATATAAGAACGCAATTGTAATACATGTACATGGTGTCAAAATTTAGGTATGAAGTGCAAGAAGATAATAATTCTTACCTTTCACTGGCTCTTTTCCATTTTCCTGAATTCCCTCTACAGTTTTCTTGTACTGTGACATGATTGTGGACACTTCATCATTGGCTTTCAAAATTGCATCTATAAAACAAATACTATACTGTACTGACTAAAAGATGTCATAAATAACTTTGTAGATAAGTCATATCAACTCATCATCTCCTGTAACAAAAGTGCTTGAAAGAATTACTTAAAACTAGGGAGGAAAAAGGTCATCTGTAAGAAGTCATGAGTTAACTCTTTACCAGACAACAAAATTTTAGACTGGCTCAAATTGAAAGCAATTGCAGATGACAAATAAAGTTTGTATGAAACTGTGAAAGTAGTCTTAGAAAACATTGTGGGAAAAGGAGAAAATGCTGGTTTAAAGTTTTCTTTCTACAGGTTGTTAGAAGTCGGCATTGTAAGGTAAAGGATTAAAGTAAACAACTAGCAACAAAGAAACTTTAAATGAAGGACTTTCTTTGTAGCTACCCATACACTTTTCCCATTTTGCATGTAGCCTGTGTCTTCTATACTTGATTACTATGACTGATACTATATGAATTTGCACATAAGCATTAACTATTTTTCCAATTTCCTATCCAGTCATTGATACAAAAAACCTATCTCAGTCAAAACATCAGAATAACTTAGTTCTTCAAAAGATTAAAGTAAACAACTCATCAGTAAATGAAAGAGAAAAACAATTAAAATTTCAAAACTTCATTTATATTTTCTATCTCACTCACAATCACCGTTTACTTTCAAATTCACTTACTGAGTCCTTCTGAATCTTGTTCATCCGTCTCACCAGCAAGACGAAATAACTTGGGACGCAACTTCTCAAGTGATTCATACAACTCCTGAAAAATATAACAGGTTTGTGTTTAGAAAGCAACATTGAAGGGCAATGTTGTTTACTAAAAAAACAGATTATATAAAAAATATTAACCCTTACAGCATACAGGCAAATAAGACCTCAATACATGAAATTTCAAAGCTGCCTTTGTTCAGAATGTCTCAGCATGGCTTTTGTGAAGTCTGATCTTGATCTACACTGGCCACAAGGGTAACTTTAGATGAGAAAAGTGCTGGTCACCATCATTTTCACCTTTTTCCTTAATGTTTTCAAAAGCCATCTCTGTCAGGGTCATTAACTCTTTAGCACACAATCCTGTGTTCTAAAAACCCAAGGAAAATGACTTGAAAACATTGTGGAAAAAGGAGAAAATGCCGGTTACCAGCAATTTTACCTTTTCTTACAATGTTTTCTACCCTATCAAAGAAAGAAGGTATTTTTTGAGCTACAATTAATTTATCGTCTGCAAATGCTTTCAATTTGGTCAAGTCCAAAATTTTGCTGTTTGGTGAAGAGTTAATACTTGGAAATGTGTGGTAAAGGGTAAAGGGTCAACTACACAAAGTTATAAATCTCTACCTTCATCATCTCTTTTTCTGATTGTGTTGTGGTTTTCGAATTAAACTGAGCCATCATTTCACTGAGAAGTTTCACATTGGTGTGAATTGTTTCAAGCTCATTAATCCTGCGGGAAACTTTCTCCATGCGCTCTGTATCTTGTTTCACCATGTTTTTAATCAATCTGTTGGCTGCTTGTAAATCATCAGGATTTTTACTCTTCAACAACTTTGCTAACAGCTGTAAATACAGAAGTGAACAGGGATCTGTTAATTTTATAGACCTTTTACCTCTTGTAACATAATATGCAGCAGACATTTTGAAAACATCCTTCAAAATTTGGGATAATTTATAAAAATTAAGGCTTTGCAGATAGAAAATTGTGTATGCATCAACCAAATACAACATGGACACAATATCTTAAAACCATTCTTATATTACCTTTGATGATTTTCAGTTTAACTCTTACCACACAATCCCGACTTTTAACGACCTTGTGAAAAAAGCCTTTTGAAAACATTGTGAGAAAAGGAGAAAACGCTGGTAACTAGCATTTTCTCCTTTTCCCACAATGTTTTCTACCCTTCCCAAAACAAATTTCAATTTTTCAGTCATATTTATTTTGTCGTCTGCAAATGCTTTCAATTTGGACTAACGTAAAATTTTGTCGTTTGGTAAAGAGTTAATGAAGGTCCATCTGAGCTTTAGGCACAGCTGGTATGGAAACAAAGATGTGCCCCTCCATCCCACTAACTCTTAACCAAATGAAAAAATTGTCGACTTGTCCAAATTGAAGGCAATTGGAGATAATGAATTCAATGTGGCCTATACTATGAGACTTGCCTGTCATCAAGGGATACAAAATATCATGCTGGCTCCTATCATTTTCTACTTTTCCAACCATGTTTTCATTATGCAAAAGGGGGCTTAATGCATCTCCGTAATGCATGACACCAAACAAATCATCACATGATTATGGATCCATAAAGTCCATTTTGTCTAACAACCAACTGAGTCATGAGGTAAACTGGTCCCTCAACATACAGAAAATTGATCAATAGCGAAAAGTTTCGGCCCAGGTAAGTCTTCGTGGACTGCACAGGCTGACCTTGGTCGATACTTTTTGCAGATACATTAAGTCCCCTTTTCACAGAGCATGACTCAGTTGAAATCATACCAGTAAAGAATTTTGTTCCCACAAATAAATGCTAACCTTAATTTTGGTTTAAAAGCTTGGGTACATTAATGCAAAAACTGTGCACATAAAATGGTCTTGAGTGTATTATAGCAGTTCAATTCAAATTCAAGTATCATATGGAAATTGACTGATACATTTTACCTTGGATTTCTCTTCATCTTCAAATGTTGCTCTCTTATCTTCCTCTGGAACTGGTTTAGGAATGTCCTGTGATACCTAAAAATCGGAATAGCAAGAATTTGTGTTTCCAAATTATTGTGAACTTTTTAGATGGACACTTATGAGTTTTAAATACTTTCCAAAGCAAAGATTTTTGCCAGAAAAGTAAAGTTCTATGACCAGACTACATGTTCTTTGCAGTTACCAAACTTAAGTTGTAAAAAGAGCACTGATAATTACTGTTATTTGTTTACTTTCAGGAACAACTTTTCCATGTTTGATCATTTACCATGCAGCTTTTGTAGAACTAACCTTATCCATATAGACTGGGTCCTCTTTCACAAGTCCTTGTGTCTTCAACATCTTATAGGCATCGAGTATTTTGGGTTCATGAGGCAACCCTTTTTGCCAGCAATATATCAATTCAATACATCTTTTCTTCACTTTTTCTGAGGTCTTTGTTCCTAAATACTGAATGGAAATAAAAAATTTGAGTAATGAGTTTGAAAGAGACAGCCATTGTCTGACCACTTGCTTTACAAATATGACTGATGTAGTATTTTGTAAACACTGTGGAAATCTGGAGACAGTGCTTGTTGAAAGTAATTATACCTTTCCTGTAATGTTTCACATAAATATCAGTCATGTAAGACATTTCACTTATTCTTAACCCTTTACCACACAGTTCCATGCTTTAAAGACTCTGAAGAAGAGGCCTTTTGAAAACATTGTGGGAAAAGGAGAAAATGCTGGTAAACAGCATTTTCTCCTTTTTCCATAATATTTTCTGTCTGATCTAAGAAAAATCTCAGCATTTGTACAAGAATTAATCTGTCGTCTGCAGATGCTTTCAATTTGGACCTCCCTAAAATTTTGCTGTTTGGTAAAGGGTTAAATATGCCTCATAAAGCAAGTAAGCCATGATAAGCAAGTATTCAGGAGCTTGATAACACCAAGTAACAAGCAGTCAAACATCTCCTCCTCTCTCCCCCCTGCACTCCACTCCTTCTGGTAGCTCAATAGTAAAGCACTGGGCTGGTGTTCTGAATCTTAGCTCCACCAAACACTTTTTTAACCCTTTACCACACAACCCTGACTTTTAACGACCCTAAAAGAAAAGGCTTTTGAAAACATTGTGGGAAAAGGAGAAAATGCTGATAACCAGCATTTTCTCCTTTTCATACATTGTTTTCTACCCTATCAGAAAGAGAAATCATCATTTTAGCAACATTTAATTTGTAGTCTGCAAATGTTTTCAATTTCGCCCATTCCAAAATTTTGTCGTTTGGTAAAGAGTTAAATTGATGAAAGTCATGGCAACAGGATTCACCATTCTCTCACAAGTGCTCATTGTCTATGTGTGGAAAACAGTCTGAGGCTTGGTAAAAGTGTTGAAAGTAGTACTGTTGAAGAAACACTGTGTAGGTGCATGACTTATGGACCAGAAATACTGTTGAAAATAACATCAACAGCAAATTAAACAACACGTAATAAACAAAACAAATGGATTAATAATGACATCTTACCTTTGGTGAAATCACCTTGATCATTTCATTCAAGAATCTGAATTTCCCAATTTCTTGGTGAAATCTTTTGCCACATGTCTTTACACAGGCGTCTAAAGTCTGCAAATTAGACAAAAAATGGTTAAAAGCAAGTAAGTTTCACTCAAGATTTTGTTTATTTGAAAAGATATTTTGGAAGAGGCTAAAAAATTAGAGCTTTTTTGTCTTGAAAATTTCAATTTCATGGTAACACAAACAACACCAGAATATCAGTTGAGCCTCAGCATCTTACGGTAATACGCTTAAAGTGTCATGTAATTCTTGTCAAGGTTAATCACCTAATTTCACATTCAATCAGAAAAATAAGAAAGTTTGCCAACACTACCATGAGAATATTCCTCTCAATGCAAAATTCTCTATCAAGCCAGTAAGTACCTTTCCTTGTTCAATGTAACATAAGAACTTCTTAAAAATATATATGAGCCATGCTTTGGCAAAAGGAGGCTTAATGCATCTATGTGATGCATGATATATGTGATGCATGATACCAAGCAAATCATCACATGATCATGGATCCATAATAACCACTTTATTTTTCATTAAGGACCAACTTGATCATGACATACAGAAAACTGAGCAATAGCAAAAAGCTTTGACATAGGTCAGTCTGCGCAGACTGCATGGCTCATATGTGAAAAGCATATATCATACTGATAAAGCAAAAAGGGCCTCGTTCTCCATAGGTGATTGACATTTGTGAGCCAACAGCCTGACTGCATACTGAGGACCTTCTAACTCTGTGTTGACTTGGTCACAGAACTTGTTTATGGCATCCCAGTCTTCTTCATGTCTGGCTGGATTGGTAGCATTGTCTTTAAAATATATAAAAATTCATCTATTAATTCTATACCTATATAAAAGTCAAGAATTACTTATCTTCATTACCAATTACAGTATAATGGTTATCATGAAAGTTCATTGACTTTATCAAACTTTATCAGGTATACATATATGAAAGCACAGCTTTACCATAAACTAAATATGTTCACTACAATCAAATTCAAATGAGATAATTTCAATATTTCATTTAAGTGACTTTATAGAAACTATTTAACTCTCTACCAAACGACAAAATCTTAGACGCGTCCAATTTGAAAGCATTTGCAGACAACAAAATAAAGGTTATTCCAAAATTGGAGTTTGTTTTGGGAAGGGTAGAAAACATAGTGGGAAAAGAAGAAAATGCTGGTTACCAGCATTTTCTCCTTTTCCCATCATGTTTTCAAGAGGCTTCTTTCACGGGGTCGTTAAAAGTCAGGATTGTGTGGTAAAGGGTTAACTATTTGCTGTTGGTGGATGAACAGCAATCAAAATATCTAGCTGTATCTGAAATGTTAAAGCACTTCATACAAATCTTCAACTGCTTTTCTTGTCTGTGATGGCATCTATTCAACTACTTATGACTGACCACTTCTGGTAATTTCAATCTATTCAGTCCTGTTCAGTCATACACTGATCCAACATTTCATCCCATCTTACAATTTATTCCATTTATCCACTAACCCTTAATTTTGTATCTGTGCCTCCTCTCTCCCTTTTTCATTTTTATGTGATTTCTCAGGATATTTATTGTCATATATTATTGTAACCTGCAATAGCTTGGTCACCCAACTATACACTAACGATAATGCACCCTGCTTAACCCTTTACCACGTAATCCAAAGCTTCAATGGCCTTGAGGTAGAATGCTTTTGAAATCATGCTGGTAACCAGCATTTCCTCCTTTACCCACACTGTTGTCTATCTTCTTAATAGCAGATTCCACAATGTGCACCACCTTTAGTTTGTAGTCTGCAACTATTTTGGATCTGGACAAGTCCAAATTTTGACATTTATTTGGGTAAATAGTTAACTATCGCAGAGAGACATACACCATCACTGTAAAAGTTAGCTCAAAAGCAAGGCAGGTTTTAAGTGCATAACTCTGTACCAAATGATAAAAATTTTAGACTGGTCCAACTTGACAGCATTTGCAGATGACAAAGTAAATGTGGCTCAACAATTGAAATTTGTTTTCGGAAGGACAGAAAACATTGTGGGAAAAAGGAGAAAATGCTGGTTACCAGCATTTTTTCCTTTTCCCACAAGGTTTTCAAAAGGCTTTCCCTTCATGGTCATTAGAACTCAGGATTGTGTGGTGAAGAGCTAAATATATCAAACCTCTCTCTCCTGAGAAGTTTAAATCCTGAGACTTATATACCAGTAAACCAAGGGAAAAAACAGATGGTAGGGCAATTCCAGTCAAGCAGTTGTCGTAAGCCCACCTCTATCACTAAATTTGAAGTGCAATAGCTTTGTCAGTCATCCATCCAAGTACTACCCATAATACATACTGCATAACTATCGTGGAGAGACATGTACGAAAGGGAATGAAAGGGAACAATATGAAAACTATTTCAACAAAAAGTTGCTTTTAATTGCTTATAAATTTAACTGCTCTACATGACACTATATTTTCAATATTTAGTATGACCCTTTACCAAACTATCCTGACCTTCAACAACCATAAGAAGGAAGAATTTTGAAAACATTGTGGGAAAAGAGAAAATGCTGGTTACCTGTATTTTCTCCTTTTCCCACAATGTTTTCTAATCTTTCAGAAATAAATCCAATCATTTGAACCACATTTAATCTCTTGTCTGCAAATGCTTTCAATCTGGACTAGTCTGAAATAATGTTGTGGGGTGAAGTGTTAAGGTCATCTGTATCCAGCAATGTCTTAATTTCTCTCTCTTGATTTAAACATTTTTTATTGCTGATTCTGCAAATGCATTCCATCATGTAGCTGCTTACCCCTTTCAGACATCCTGGATATGAAGTGTTTGACTGACACTGTCATCACAAAACATAAACCCTTTACCAACGACAAAATTTTAGACTAGTCCAAACTGAAAGCATTTGCAGATGACAAAATAAACATGACTCTAAAATTGAAAATTGTTTTGGGAAGGTTATAAAACATTATGGGAAAAGGAGAAAATGCTGGTTACCAGCATTTTCTCCTTTTCCCACAATGTTTTCCAAAGGCTTTTCTTTCAGGGTTGTTAAAACCCGTGACTGTGTGGTAAAGAGTTTAACTTAGTTGTACATAAGTTGCCAACAATTTGATTCTTGAAGAGAAAGTGAGGCAACTTCAATTTTTTTGTTACTGTTGTTATAAACTAGTGAAGACATCAATTATCGAACATCAAATATTTCAAAATATAAAATAGTATAAATCAGTGACAAAATCTGGGTGAACATGGCTTAAGGCAAAGCCTTGAAAGGACCAACATCAAACTTAGGGAACAAGGGCGAACAAGTTTTAGGGCGAATGTACCCAGATTCTAGTTAGGGTTGCTAGAGAATTCGTACCCTGGAGAACTCATACCCCAATCTGAAGGGTACGGGTTCTCTGGAAAACTCGTACTCTCGGTACGAGTTCTCCAGGAACTCTTACCCTGCTAATACATTTTGGGATGAATTATTTTCATTTTATTCAGATATATCATCCTCTTGTGAAATAAAAAGGATAGCTATAAACTAAGCATATACGGAACGATGACTTACGGTATTTGCAGTGAAATATCGGTATTGTTCGGTTCTCTTAACGGCTGTTTGGTAGATTAAATGGAAAAGAGGGTAAGATAAAGGGGTAAGTAGATTTATGAAAAATGAAATTATGATGTAGATCTACAATATCTGAATATCTTAAATGTTTCGAAGATATGATTTTGGAGGACTTTTTATCCAATACAATTTATTATTGATAAACTGTTTCTATACAATCCAAAATCAATCAATTAATTACAAACTTATTTCACTTCCATTAAAGGTTGCCCGATGGACTTAATATAGCAACGATTAATACTAAACGTGACTATTTTAGTAGGACATGATTTGATCACACTTCCTTTATGTTCTCCCTTTTCATGTTTACTTTATACACTACAAACACTTCTTTCTTTTCATTTGTTTATGTTATTTATTTTTTGTGAATTTGAGCCATTAAAAGTTTTTGTCTGTCTGTCTGTTATTTCAACACATGTACAATTTTTTTTCCCATCAAATCTACATCATAACAAATCCATACAAATTTTGTACAAAACTATAACGATGTTAAAGTCTAGTCACTTTCGAAAAATAAAACTTGAAAACATGCTGATCAACTATCTTTATATGTATTTGTGGGGTACAAGTTCTCCAGAGAACTCGTACCCCGGATACGAGTTCTCTGGTGAATTCGTACCCTTCAGAATTGGGTACGAATTATCTAGGGTACGAGCTCTCCAGGGTACGAGTTCACCTGATACCTCTAATGAGCACACCTGCTGCTGTGGAACTTCCGTGTTCACTAATAACACCTTCTTTTTGAATTGACCACATTTAACTTGCTTTAAATTTGGATTAGTTCCAATAAGTTAGAAATATGTGGCTTATAATCATCCCATGGCAATTTTAATCCCTATGGGTCAAGGAGAAGCGCTGTCGTAGCAGCTCCCAAAATTTCAACCTCAGTGCAATTTCAGACCATTACTGGATTGAGTGGATTCATCTTAAGATGGCCAAGTAATTACGTAATGACAGGCAAAGGTTTGTACGTAAAATACGAAAGAGTTAATTTGGTATCCATTTACTAATTAAACATTACCAAATTTATTTAAAACGTGAAAAAACGTACTTAAACGAGCCTCTAGAGTAAGATCTCTTTCTATGGTCGCCATCTTGTTTTATCACGAGATCTAAGCGAGACTCCCGTAACACGTCGTCTGCTTTGATAGGACAGGCGAACAATTTAAGCAAGAGCGCGTAGAACGGTGATATTCGCTCGTCTTTTTGATGATCACTGATTATGTTGCTAAAAGGTTCGATTCTCTGCAGTTCTATCCCGATCTACATCGTCCACAAAAGCGGACTGAATTAAGTTGTGCTTAACAGCAAAGGGTTAGATCTAAGTATTTTCTAGACGAATTCGTGACCGTAAGGATATTTTCAAGTAGCATGGCATCTATTATTGACTGTTTCGTGACATCTATAAATATTTAGTATAATTATTGTCTCTTTTACCCACTTGTATGCATGGGTGAGAGCAGATTGGGAGGGAGGTGTGTGAAATACAGCCTGTGTTTAGAATATGCTAACCCTTGACAGGATGTAGACCTAGATCTACCCGAAATTAATGAAGAAAATGTAGAGCTCTATATCTACTTAAACTTTAGACTACCTGACGACAAAATTTTAGACTCGTCCAAATTCAAAGTATCTGCAGAAGACACGATGAACATGGCTCAAAAATTGAAAATCCGGTTTAGGGATAGAAAAGGATAAAATAAAGGTTACCAGCGTTTTCTCTTCAAAAGGCTTTTTTCCCCCCCAAGGCCGTTAAAACTCTGAATTGTGTGGTATAAGGTTAAATGATGTGCCTGATGGCACACCTTTAGACTAGTCCACACTGAATGCAGTTTCAGAAGACAAACGTTATGTAGCTTAAATGATGGAATTAGGTTTTGAAAGGATAGAAAACATTGTTGGAAAGAGAGAAAGTGCTGGTTTGGCCTACAGCATTTTCTTCTTTTCACAAAATATTGTCAAAAACCTTCATTCTCAAGCCGTTAAGACACGGGATTGGTTGAAAATGGTTAAACAAGTATACCTGGGCTCATCCATATGAAACATAAACCCACTTTCATTAACCCTTTCCCAAACAAGCCCTGGTTTTCACGTGTCTGCACAGGGATCGTATATTACATAATATACGACCCCTGGTCTGCAGTACAAGTTTTTTGAAAACACTGTGGGAAAAGGAGAAATTGCTCGTGATGAGCAATTTCTCCTTTTCCCACAGTGTTTTGTACCCTTTTGGAGAACTTTCTGTCATTTTCATCAAATTTAAAATTGTCGTCTGCAAACCCTTTCAATTTGGACCAGTCTAAAATTTATCATTTGGGAAAGGGTTAACAAAGAATGTTCAGTCTGTAAAGAACCACCTGCGGCCAAAAATAAACAATGTAGGTGTTAAAATGCAATTAAATTGATACCAGTCAGAAGGTGTAAATGGTATGATTTTCAACACAACCTGGCTGTCACTGGGTCTAAAAATGGTATGATTTAAATCAAATGCATTTTTACACCTGCACTGGATGCTTTTGGCCTCTACTGGGCCCTCAGATGAGAGGATAAAAACGTAGATTACATGTAGATTTCTACAAGAAAATTTTGCGGCGAAGCCTATTTGTAAGCTGGCTCATAATCTCTTAATAACATGCAAATCATTGTGGAAAAAAGCAGGATTTGCCGGAGCAACTGCTTTCAATTATTTCTCTAGATCAACACATTAAAAACGACTTTTAACTCTTTACCAAACGACAAAATTTTAGGCTGGTCCAAACTGAGAGCAGATGCAGACGACATTTTGAAACTGGTCCACATGACAAAATTTGTCCTCAATAGGAAAGAAAACATTGTGGGAAAAGGAGAAAATGCTGGTTAACATCATTTTCTCCTTTCCCAACAATGTTTTCAAAATGTTTGTATAATCTAGTATTTATCAGTGCTTTACAGGAAAAAAAAAATGGCTCGCGATTGGCCTGAAAATCTCAACATTCACTTCTAAACAAGAAACCAGTCTTGGAAACAGAAATCAGTCGATTATAAAAAGGGAGTTCATATGACAAACTCATATTTTGTCCGCTAACCCCCTATCACAAATCGTGCGTCCCAAAAATATTTTAGCCACAACAAACCACAAACCAACAAACCCACACACCACTTATGCAATCCCACCACCCTTAACCATCAACCAATGCTCATGCATATGGCTAACCATTAAACAATATAACAATTTTATGTAACATTAACATGCTCATAAAATTATGTAATATAATGACTTAACACACACAACATATTAAGTTCATAAACAAAATGATAAAACCTTTTTTATAAATATTTTTTACTTAAATCAATTTTATTTTTTTAAAAAAATGTTTGATTTAGCTAGCTAGCCGGCTAACCAATTAACGCATTAAAAAATTTAAAAATTTAAAAAAAATTTAAAAAAATTTGTTGCATGCATGCATCAATGCATAAACATCATAATATCATAATATCATCATAAATTTTAAAAAAAATTTAAAATTAAAAAAAAAAAAAAAAAAATTTAAAATTTTAAAAAAAAAAAAAAAAAAAATTTGATTAAAAAAAAAAAAAAAAAAAAAAAAAAAAAAAAATTTGAAAAATTTGTTGATAAGTTGTATAAAATATATTATGTAAAGATGGGTAATAATAATACTGTAGTAAAAAAACATGTATTAGATAATTTAACCGAGGAGGAGATAGAAAATTTAAATAGATGTTTAAATGATAGAGCATATTTTAATGATATAATAAGTGAAAAACAAAATGGTAAATCAATGATATTACATTTTAATAAACCAAATTTTACAGATATTGATAGGGCATATAAAAGGTTAAAATCAGGAATATATTTTTGTCTAAGTAAAGAACTAAATAGAAATACAAATTTATTTTATTATCATATGTTTTTTAGATATGGTTGTCTTTTTAATTATGACATTAGTGTTACAACAAAAACTTTATTAAAAAATAAAATCACTTATGAAAAAATTGATGAATATATGTTAAAAAAAAATATCAGAGGCTTTATTAATGATTAAACCAACTAAACAATTTTTAACAATTCTTTTTACAGATTGTTATTTTGAAGAGTATAAAGAAAAAGAAAATAATAAAATATATAATATAAAAAAATGTGATATATGTCGAGTTAGTGATACAACCTCACATTTTATTATTGAAAGTAATAATTATAAATATATCTGTAAAAAATGTTATAATTCTAACTTTAAACATTATTGTCCAGTTTGTGGAACAAAAGAAGAAAATGATAGAATATTAGTCTATTTTAATGAAGATATAGATTATTATTAAAATTTTTTAAATATTTAATCTTTTTACTAGATTAAATATTTTAATATGTTTTTGGTCTTGCTCCTTGTTGCTCATATTTTTTTCTTTCTTCTTCAGTTAATTTTTTTTCTTTTTCAATATTTTCAATTCTATAATGTCCCCTAGCTAATGTATCATTACTACCATCCTCTAATATATATCTTTTATCATCAGCATAGCTTAATGCTTTTTTGTTTACTACTTCAATGTGTGTTTTATGTTTCCTACTTCTTAACACTGGCGTGGTTCTATAACAGTCTTCTTTTGTATCCAAACAATTTTTATAATTTTCTAATTTTATTTTGTTTTCAACAACAGACTTTTTAACCCCCTTACATCTTTTACCTTCATCAATACCTTTCCATTGTAATTTTCCATTTTTATCTAAAATTGGTTTTGGTTTTGGATTTTCATCAGTTTTTTCTTCTCTTATTATAGGAAATGTTTCATAAGCATATGTTTTTGCACCCAAACCAGCCATCTCAATCATAATATCACCTTTTAATTCATCTTTAAACATACCTAACACCTTTTTGTTTTTTTCACTAAACAATGGATGCTCTTTAGGGTAACCACTCATATCATACATTATATCACCATCTTTTTTCATATCCTTATAAAAATCTTCAGTTTCTATTTCAAGAATAAAACTATCAGTATCAGTGTAGCGCATCCTTACTTTTTCACCATACTTTGCTTTAAAGTAATTATAATAAGTTTCATACATATGTATTTTACTAATATCTAATATGCTCATACCTAAATAAACAGGTTTTTTATATTTTATATTTGTTTTCTTCATATGAACAGCAACTAAATTTTCATCAAATATTGTTGTATGGTGATAGTTTGGTTTAGCAACAAGCTTTTTATAACGATAGCTAACCGTATCATTAACTAACTGAATATCAACCCTATTTCTTAAGTTTTCCATTGTCTTACCAAAAAGACTATTCATCATTAATTTAAAAAAATCTTTTTCAAAATCATTTTTTGCATCTTTTCTTAAATCAACATTTTTATCAATATATTCTTTAATACAATATGTTTCTTCAAACATGATGCCACGATGTATATTTTTAATTTTTAATCATAATTCTAAATATTTTTTTATTGTTTCATGATGTATAACATAATTTTCTTTATCGTTTAAGTTAGGAATTAATTTTTCCACTTTTTCTATTTTTAGTTGCTCAGGAGCAAGAGGAAAATCACTATGTAAATCATGCAACTTTTCAGGATACTCCAAATCAACCTCTAAAAAGCATGGTATTTTTTTCCATTCTTTTAAATCATCTTCATCCATCCATCTAAAACAACTAGTGGGTAGCAGTTTGCTCATTGCCCAAGGATAAAGACTGTTTGCATCTATATATATTAAATATTTTGATGGTTTAGTTGGATCATAATCTTTTTTATCCATATATTTGTTGTTAGCTTTTGCATATCTTTTACTACACATAGATATCCCACCACGTATTCCTTTTTCAATCATTAAAAGCATATCAGGGTCTGTTAAATACTCAAATTTTGATTTTGTTGTTTTAAGCATAGCATCTATTGCTAATCCTGGAATGGTATAATACCAACAAGGGTCCAATTCATAATGCTTAAGACAAAGATCCCTAAAGTTTTCAATTATATCAGCTAAAAGTAAAACATCTATTTCATTGTAAAGCTCTAAATATTCTTTAAACGTTTTCATATTAAAAGTTTTCCCTAACATTTTTTGCATGCTCATAATCTTTATCTTCAATATGTTTATCATTTAAGCTTGAATAAAATTTTTCTTTAGGTGGTAGTTGTGTTTCTTTTAATTTTTCAAAAGTATCTAACCATTCATATGGAAAAAATCCTTTTTTTCTTAACAGTGATAAATGTTCTTTAGGATGAAATTTTAATAAAATTTTTAACTGTTCATCACTTAAAGTTTTTGAAAGTTTATCCAAACTTTCATTCATAAACTTAAGACTATCTAAAAACCTTATTTTATGGGTTTTGTTATTTCCAACCTTAATACATTTACTAAAGCTAATATATTTTTCTTCATTGTTTGGTATGCAATCAATTTCTCCTTCAGTTTTACCAAGATTTTTTATAAAAAGATGACTATCATAACCACTTAAATTATGAAAGAAAACAGGTGTAAAGTCAGGAATTTTTGCTTTAAGATTACACTTAGTATGTGCTGCACCACGATACTTACCTGTAAAATGACAATGATCTTTTACTTTATAATTTTTACTTGTAAATTTACCATTACATATCCAACATTTTTTTTCATCATCATATTTTTTTTCTTCATCTTTAGTTATCTTAATTGGTACCGGTTTTTGATAATATTTTTCATATATTTCTTTAATATCCTCAGTTATCTTATTTACAAAAACCTCTTCAACATTTTTACCAGTATATTCTTTTATTTCAGGTGGGCAAACTTCATCATCAAAACATTTAATGACATATTTAAAGCTACAGGGAATATGCTTTTGAGTTTGAATAGTATAACTTTCTTTTTTATCACTTTCACTGCTAATTTTTTTATAAATAGGTCTTAATACACATTCAAAATCAGCATATACAACAAAAGGAACCTTAATTTTTCTTTCATGATTTATAAATTCTCATACCTCTCCAGGTTTAGGCATATCTAAAGCAACTGGAGCATGCTTATCACAGTATTTTTTTTGTTTTATTAAAAGGTCTTCTTTTCCAAATGCATTTAAACATCTTTTACAAAAATACTTTTTACCATGATGTTTTGATATTTGACTTGTCATTAAGCGGCTAAAAGTTTTTATTAACACATAATGATTATTTTCTTCATTTGTTAAGTAAAGTAAATCAACATGATTACTTTTTTCTTCATTAGTAATTTTTAATGGATAAAATTTTTTGTACTCATCATAACTATAAACATTAACGCTAATTTCAGGATTTTCTTTTTCAAATTTACTAATATTATGTAATGAAACAGGATATTCAATACCATCCATATTTATGCTATTTTCCTTTAATTTTAAAACAGAATTTATTCTCTCCGGATGGTTATCTGTTGGATTAAATGCTCTTAAGATAGACCACTTAAAACATTGATTATCTTCATTTTTTATATTGATACATGCTTTTTTATCAGATATCCATTTTGGAAGAGGAATAAATGATGAAGCTCTTAATGGATCATAAATAGCTGTATGTAAATCTAAATCAACCACACTATGAAAAGCATAACCACTACCTTTTCTTAAAAAGTTTTCATATTTTTCTAAAATTTCAGAAACCATTGTTTGATACAACTCATCTACATCAGTTTCACTTAAGTTAATTAAATTTTCACCTGATTGAAAATATGCTTCTACTGGCTGGTCAATATCATCAAATCTATACATTAAACATTTAAGTATCATCTTTACTTTAACTTTACGACTATTTCTTAAAATATTTGTTATAGCTTGTTTGCTATGCTCTAAAAAATCAGCAGGAGAATTAACGGGATACCCATTTATTTTATATTGATTTGCCCAACCCCTTAATGAAGAATTACTTAATGTTGCTACATTATCTTCTGGTCTTCTTCTTGGTATTGTTTCCTCTATATTTCTTTCAACTTCATCTATTACCTGTGGAATTTGTTCTGGTGGAACATTACCGGTTACCCAATTAGTAAAATTTCTTACTCTTCTTCTGACACTCTGAGGAATTACCGCTGAGGCAACCCTTTGAGCACCACTATATAAATTAGATGCTAGCCATTGACTACCATCTGTTAATCTATTGATAAATCTTCGTGAAAAAGAATTCATCGCCATAATTTTTAAAACAAATAATTTTTGTTTAACTCAAATTTTTTTAATTTATTATTTAAAAAAAAAAAAAAAATAAATTATTGATCAATTTTATATTTATTATTCAATACTCTACCATTCCAATTTTCAATCGTTTGAGGACATCTATCTATAAACTTACTAGCCTTGTAAATTGATGGAAAGGTTGTTTCTTCTTCAGTCTCAACATCCTTTAAGGTAACCGTTTTAGGATTTTTAGCAATATCTTTTAATCTATCATAATTAGGTACTTTTATAAGTGGTATAGCTTCTTCAGGATATAATCCATGCTCTTTTAACACATCAATATATTTTTTCTTGTTCCAGTATGAATAAAACTTAATATTGTTATCTGTTAATATCTTTTTAAAATCAGCAATCTTTTTCATTTTTTATATAACATAAAAAATTACTTAATATACAACTGACATTTTATTACCATCACTCTGAAAGTTAATTAACCTATCACTAAGTAAAACCGCAAATGCTTCAGTATTTGGGTTAGGAGCTATAGTAAATGTTGCTTTAATGTGAATATCAGTTACAGAATACTTTAACCTTTCACTCTGCTTTGATAGGTCAAACACAAACAAAGGAAAGAGAGTTTTATAATCTGAAGGAGTAATATTAGGGTTTGATACTAATTCATCCATGTTAAAAAACTTTTTTCTAAACAAAGCTGCTTCACTATATATTCTACTAAATTGATTTCTAGCAAAATTTATATTATAATCATAAGCAGGATATTTTTTTGAACCTAGCATTACATGGATACCCTCAACATTTATGTTATCAAATATAGCTGGATTTCGTTCTTGGTTACCATTTTTATCTTCTTGAAAACCAACAATTAAGAAACGTGGCACTTCAGGAGATGATTTAGATGATAGCCTCCAAGTAAAACCTGTTGCTTGTGGAACCGCAATAGTGTCGCTTTGTATCATTCTATACTCAACTGGAAATTTTTCTTTCTTTTCGATAAATTTGTAAAGTTCCAACTTGTTACCATCTTCCGGCTCCACATGAGGCATAAACAAAGATACTTTTTGTAAATTAACTCGCCCAACATCAACTGCAGGGGTTGCCACGGCACCATCCGGGCCTAGAATTTCCCCTCTTCTAAACATTGCGTCGTTATCATCATTTCTTGTTAAGGTTAAAGTTTGTTTCATACCATATAAAACTTTGTTGTAATCTTCACAAAAACCAAATATATGTTTCAAGGGTACCCTAAAACTAAAGGTTCCAACTGGATTTGAACTAAAAATATGCTGTCTTCTTACTGAAAAACCAGTATTAGTAGCAGCATTAGCTAATTCCCCTGTATCTTTATACCATAATTGGTTTAACCCCTGTGATTTAGAAAAGTCATCAGGGTATTTTAACAATCCAAGCATTGTAGTAGTTTGACCAGGATAATTAATGGTTTCTATCTCTTGCCCGCTAAGTTGGTATCTTATATTTTTAAACAGATATAACAGACCATTATTTGTTATGGTAACCTCATTAGCTGCTCCATAACGCGTTCCATTATTTTTTACTAATTCGCCTGTAATTTCTAAATATGCCTCAGAAGGATGATAAAAAATATCTTGAGTTTCAATGTCAATCCTAATATTTCCTCCTGGATTGTTTAGATTGGTTCCTGTAATAGGTAGATATTCATAATATTCATATTCATTAATACTATCATCTTTTAAAATCGGTGCTTTAATGTTTAAAATATCCATTTTTATTATATGCAATTATAATTTTTAAGTTAAAATTATAATTGAGTTTTGTTTTTAGTGTTCAAACCATAGTTGAGGGAATGATTTGTTTTCATCATTAACATAAACACCTTTAAGTTTAACATTTTTAAGTCTTTCAGCAGAAAAATTTTTTCTCATTTTAGGATAAATTCTATTTCCGTAAAGAATGGTTACCTTAGGTATATCATTTTCTTCTAAATATTGATTTACATTTTCTTCAAATTCCTTCATGATATCAGCTTTTTCAGGAGACAATTTTACAACAACCTTTTTATAATCATAACTTGTATTATTTACTTCAAGTATCTCACAGTCTTCATTAAGTTTAAAATTTGCAAAAAGGATACCAACCCTTTTTGTATTGTATTTTTCATATTCTGTTACTTTAAATTTAAGATTTGACATTCTTTTTTTATTTAATGTAATAATTTGCTTAACTTAAATTTATTTTTTTCATAATACTTTAACGCCGGAACCCTTACTATTTAATTTCTTAACTAAATCTTGAATAGCAATGGCACTACCATCTTTTAAGGTGTTAATATTTTGCGTTGCAGGCTGAGTTGTTGTAGTAGGCTTTTGAGTATATTTTTCTAAAATCTTTTTAGATTTTGGTGTCAAAGCCTTTTCAACTAACTTTTTACCTGCATCAACCGCGGCACTCTTTCCAACCTCTAAAGCTTTCTTTGCTCCTTCCTTAGCAACACTCTTACCAACATCAACTGCTGAAGATGCAATTTGTTTAGCTGCGCTGCTTGTAAAAAGTCTTGTAAGAAAATTAACAAAGCTATCAAATATTCCAGCACCACCATAAGCATAATTTCTTTTAAATCCTCTCTTTTGTGATGTAATCATTTTATAGTATAGACATTAATTTTTTATAACTCTTTGAATTTAATACACGTTGTCTTTTTAATTCATCACAAATACTTACAAGCTCATTTCTTACACCTGTATTACCAGCTTCTTTACTTGCCATTAAGAGGTCTAATCTTTTTAATAGTGCGTAAGGGTCAGATGGAATAATGGTAATTCCTTCTCCAATGGGTCTATCAAGCCAAATTTTGGAAAGAATTTTTTTCCATTTGAATGCTTTACTGCTTTTTGGTAAATGACTATCTTTGTTATTATTTTTATGAAGGGTGCCAGATTTTAACATTATCTCCTTATAATTTTCAAAATCCCTATCAGTATATTTATCTTTGTCCGGTTTTTTAGCTATAATTAACTCCCACAGACCAGGTGTGCCTTCATAGGTTTTATTTGTAATTAAAAGATCATCTCCTAAAATTTCAACTTCCTCGCTGCCGATATAAAATTTACCTTTTTTGTCATATAACCCATACGTTGTATCAGCTTCATCTTTATTGGTAAATCTTCTTAGTTGCTTTGCTGCAAGTGGTCCAATAAGCAATAATGCTTCTCTAGCTTTTTCCTCTTCTTCCAGCTCTTCAATCCGCCTTAATATACTTTCAGTATCATCTTCTTCCGATTTCTCATAGGCTTTTATAGAAGGAAAGGCTGGAAACGTAATAGCATTAGGTAAGTCTTTGATACCCTCTTTAATAGGTTTAAGTTCTTCTGTAATTTCCTTTGTTGCGGCTTTTTGTGTTTCTGTAATAGGTTTAAAAAACTTTGAAAGGTCTGTTTGTAATTCAATTTCACCTGTTTTCTCTGCAAGTTGACTATCACGAATTCTTTTCATTGTTGCAAGATATTCTTTTACCATTTGCTCCCTTTTCACAGGGTCAGTTATCTTTAAAAATGACATATTTTTCGAAGTAAAAAATTTTTTTATCTTATTTTTTAATCAGTATTACCTATCTCACATGCACAAGAACATTTAAACTTAGGTGGTTTTAGTTTTAGCTTTAATGGGTTCCATTGTTTCTTTCTACTAGTCTGCGGAATTCCTCCCGTGCTTCCTGTTTCCCCTTCTCGATTAAACTTTCTTGTTCCTCTAACTTGCTTTTTTTCCTTGACTTAACTCGTATCTCTTCCTTCATCACCTTATATTTTTCCAATTCATCCATAATTAAAGTAAATTCTGAATGTTCTACTTTGTTGTCACTGATAGCTTTAGATATATGTGTAAATAGTGTATTTAACTTTGCATCAGCTAACATTTTAATTTGAAGGTGTTTTTCTGATTTTGTCCTGGTTCTTCTAACAACAAGTTTTCCTATCAATGCTGAAAGTCCAACAGCTAAGGCACAACCTTCTAAAGCTATGGTTGCTGAAATTGCTACAACGGTACTTAAAAGTGCTATTCCACCTGCTCCGGCACCTAGTGCTAAGGTGGTTAGTCCTGTTTCAACGTTATCAACTGATTTACTAATCTTCAAATACTTTTTACTTAACTGCTCTCTAACCCTAACTTCATTTTCAAGAAATGTTTGAATTTCTGATATTTTTTGTAATCTAAAGGATTGACCATTGTCTTCTGCTGATAGTATTGGTTCTAATGATGGTGCATTTGGTATATTTCGTGGTTCTGGTAGTACCGGATAAATCTTTTCTTTTAGTTCCATTTTATTAATTACAACTATTTTTTTAAATAGAATAGTAAAGGCGGCATAAAAATTCACCTTCATTAATTTTTAATAGATCACCAGAGTTGTTTGTAATTGTGGTAACCACATCTGGGGTTCCCTCCAACACTACCTCATTTGTTATACTTAATTGCTTAATTTTTAAGTTGAATGATAGAGAAATTAAAACGGCACCCCTACTCATCATAAAACCAAAACCTAAAACAATGGTTTTAGTTTCACCAGCTTTTAATATTAGGGGTCGTTGAGTAAAAACATCCCAAGTAACAGGATTAACTTTTTTAGCTGGATGCTTAACTTCTAAAGGTTTCCAAAAAATAGTTTTTGGTTGAACCATTTTAGGTATATTTCCAAATTTATGCACATTCATTCTTTTTAATTTACAAAATTGCACCTAATATAGGAATATTAGCAAATGGACTATTAGGTCCTAAAAGAAGACCTTTTCCATCATAAATTTTTCCACCTTGTTTTAAATACAATCCTTCACCTTTATTTTTTAACCCTTTACCTTTGTATGGTTTAAGATATAAACCTTCACCATCAGTTTCAACTTGACAAATATTACCACCTTTCTTAAGATACAATCCATTACCCATTGCTTTTTGAACTCCTGTTGATGCTAAACCAGTTAGGGCACCCACACCTATACTTCTATACGGGGGAGACATTTTGGGCTTCGAATATACAAGTGAAATTGAAAAAGTCCAAATAAGATTTTGTAAAGATTTTTTAGGTGTAGGACCTTCAACGAACGATTCTGTTGCATTGGAAGAATGCGGTAGACTGCCACTATGTGTAGACTATTTTTTAAAATGTATAAAATACTGGTTAAAATTATTATATATGCCTCAATACAGATTACCAAGAAATTGTTATAAGATGCTAAAAGGTCTAGATGATACCGGTAGAAATAATTGGGCTTCGTCCATCAAACATTTATTATACTTACACGGGTTTGGAAATGTATGGTTAGCACAAGAAGTGGGAAACATTGAAGTGTTTTTATCTATTTTTAAGCAGAGGGTCATAGATTGCAGGAAACAAAATTGGGAGGAGGCTATAAATAATTCGTCGCTATGTAGCACATACAAGTGTTTTAAAACAATGTTAAACCCCGAAAGATATTTAAGTTTAAATATTTCATATTCATTGAGAAGAAATTTGGCAAAATTTCGATGTTCTAATCATAAATTCAAAATAGAAGTTGGAAGACATTTAGGGATCGAAAGAGAAAGAAGAATTTGTTCCTTTTGCTATAATAATCAGAACCTATCTCATGTTGAAGACGAATACCATGCGTTCTTCCAATGCTTTCAATACAACAGTGAAAGAAAACGTTATCTCTATAATTGGTATAAAGGTAGAAGCACCCTCAACAACTTCTACAGGTTAATGAAAACAACGGAAGAGTCCACAATTAGAAAAATCGCAATTTTTGTCAGTGCCATAATGAAAGTGAAAGAGTCTCAAATTTAAAGAATATATAACGCTAAAATGGGCTAGTCTATAAGCTTAACTCTCTACCAAACGACAAAATATTAGACAGGTCCAAATTGAAAACACCCGCAGATGACAAAATAAACGTATTTCATAAGTAATATTTGTTTCCAACAAGGTAGAAGGCATTGTGGATAAAGGAGGAAATGCTTGTTACCGGCGTTTTCTCCTTTTCCCACAATGTTTTCAAAAGACTTCTATCTTAGGGTCGTAAAAACCAGGGATTGTTTGGTAAAGGGTTAAATGGAAAGTCATTGTATGTATCTAACTTTATTCAATCATTTGAGATGAGTTTAAAGGACAATCCGAATTGCTTAAGTGTGAGTCTAAAAAAAAAAAAAAAAAAAAAAAAATCATATCTCTCTTTATATAACATGTATGTTAGCTAAATATATAGATATTTTGCAATTATGTTTTTCGTATTTGTATACTAATCTACACCTAAACTGGTAGTCTTTATATAACATGTATGTTAGCTAAATATTATTATTATTATGTACATGGGGGATATTTTATGGATTCAAATGAATTTCATTATATCTCTGGGCCAGGACCTTCATCTACTTCAAATGGATAGATAGATCCTGGCATAATTAGCTATCAAATAGGGATTGTTTTGGTTAAGGATTTTACGAATTTCACCGATAAAATGACAACTCTAACAGTTAACTTTTGTAATGTTGTATTTTGTATGTTAGGCCGGTGGCCTCTATGTACATTGAGATTAAATTGAAATTGAAATTGAACCTAAAGCAGGTAATACTGTTTTTGCTAATACAGGTAAAGCAGCTGATGCCAATCCAGCTATCAAAGGTAAAAATCCTCCTTTAACTTTCATGTTGTGTTTAAGTTGCTTTTCTGTCATTCTAATCGTGGTTCCCTTACCAGCTTCATAAGCTTTAGTAAGTTTATTTACTTGTGATTTGGTTAATGCTATTACATCTTTACCATGCAAATCTTCATAATTTAAACGAATACTTGCCAAGCATTTGTTTTTTAAAGCAAGTTTAATTTTTTCCTTTTGCCCTTCTGATATATTTACTTTTGCGTTAATGTAGTTTGTCATTTTATATTAATATATTTTTTTATTTATCTTGCTTCTCTAATATGAAATCTAATTGTTAATGTTTCTCCTCTTAAATTTAATGTTTCCATCTTGGTCAGTTAGCGTAACGTTTAAATCATGTATTTCATTTAACGTTAAAGGTAAATATACCAAATTAACTGGATTTTCTATTATTTTATAACCTGGAGATACATTTGGAAAAAAGCTATAAATTGTGTTTCTTTGGGAACCATTAACATAACTACCTGAGATTATGTCAATATTAACAAGTAAGCTATTGATACTTAAGATATTAACTAAATTTTCGCTTTCATGAAACCCTCGAACATATTTTGCTCTGTTAAATCCTAATACCTTTCCAATACTGTTTCTCTGATTAAAATCTACCTGATATCCATTTTCAAGAATTAAAACTGATTTTAATGTATTAGTGTTTGCTGATAAGTAAATATAATATTCTTCATTGAATAAATCATAATGTCCTCTTTTCTTCATTTCTTGTTGTATATAATCATTGATATCAACTAAATCATAGCTACCTGTTGGTATCTTTATCTTTTCCCATGTGTTACCACTATCTTGTGAATAAATAAAAATGTTGTTACTATCAGTAATATTAGGAAATGAATAGTAAGTTTCAAGATTGACTAAAGCTATTTCATATTTTTTATCTTTTTCTAATTGAAGTGGTGGAGTAAATCTTGTTTTAAACTCTGTTTTGTTGTCACTTACTATAATTTGAAATGACGTTTTATGGTCAGTGTTTTTTACTATTTGTTTTAGTAATTCTTCTTCCATTTTATATTTAAAAATTAAAGTTTTTAATATAATTTAAATTATATCTTTTTTACTTAAGATATAATTTAATGATGTTGATTTAAAAAGTATTTTTTTCTTATTCCTTTTAAATAAAAGTTGTTGTATTCTTTGTTTAATCTATGTACTCCAATTCCTAATTGTATTTCACCTAATCTATTTATCATAGGTAATATTTTTTCTATAATATTTCTATGTTTTTTATTGGTTTTATCTACATCTTCATCTTTAACATCCTCTATCAATTCAAATATTTGATGAGATATATCAGAAATATGATTTTTAATAAAAAATTTATATTTTTCTATCTCACTTAAATCTCTTGTTTTTGTAAAAAGTTCAAACTCTTTTTTTAGCTTAAGACCTTTAATACCTTTTTTAATTTTTCGTAATGTATTTTTTTCTACCTCTTCTTCAATTTCTTTTTCTGTTTTTCTAACATCAAATATGATATAAGTAAAATTAAATCCACTAAAACTATATTTACTTAATCCAAATATACTATTATAACTTGCCATTTTTTATATCTATATTAAAAATCAACTTAAGTTATTTTCAATTTTTAATAGTAATCTCTATAATTTTTTGGTATATAAAAGTTGTTAAATCCATTTCTATATTTACCGTTATATTTATCATTGGTTAAATCGATGATAACAAAACCATGAGGTCTTTCCCAACAATTTTTACAAAAATTAACAAACTCGGTTTTTGTCATATCATCCCCTACATGATCGCTAAAAATATGATTAAGATTTTTTAAGTCTTGCCTAAACAAGCAAATAAAATTTGCATTCTCTCTAATAGTTTGACGGGGTAATCTAAAATAATTTTGTGATAGATAAAAACAATCAGCATTACTATGTCTTCCTCTTATGTAATAGCTTTCACATTTGTTTTGTCTTTCTAAAAGTAAATCGTCAAAAATCATTAAATTTTTGTTTTGCCCGTTTAAATCTCTTGGGTCAGGCACATCACTAGCATTTTCAAAAAATTCACAGTTAATATCAGATTTTTCTTTAATTGTTTTGCTCCATTCTTCAACTAATGCTGTAGGTGAAACATCATAGTTTTGAACTTCATTTTTAAGTGAAAACAACCTTAATATATATTCTTCTGGTATTTTTTCTTCAAAAGCTTTTTTAAGTATGCGATATTCTGGTTGAAACAAACTTTTACCAAAAACGTATAAGTTGTTATAATCTAACCAATCAGGTCTTAACAAAAGGTTAAGTAAAAGTGTAGTTTTACCACATCCTGATTTACCTACTATTAAACCTCTAATACTTCTTGGTAAAAGGGGATGGTTAAATCTTTTTGCTAACGCTTCATTCCATGATAAATTAACAATATCCATATTTTATATTAAAAAATTTAATTTAATATAAAAAATGTACTGTGTTAAGTGTAAAAAACAAACTGAAACAACCGATTTTGAATGTACGGTAAGTAAAAATGGTAGAAATATGAAACGGGGTAGATGTAAAGAATGTGGAACAACTAAAACTCAATTTACTAAAATAGAGGGTGGTTCATTGTTAAACAAGGTTATCAATAACTTACATGTTGAAATGCACTTACCTGGTCATAATTTTACTGGTCCTGGTACCAAGTTAAAGAAAAGATTAAATCCTGATTTAACACCTAAAGAATGGTCAAAGCCTGTAAATCGTGTTGATAAAGCAGCATATCATCATGATATATGTTATCTTAAACATGATGATACAGCAACAAGAAATTCTGTTTGTGATGTTAATATGCTTAAAGAGTTAAAAGGTATCTATAATCCAACAATTAGGGAAAAAATGGAACGTGGTTTAGTTTCTTCATTAATTGGTACTAAAAAAAGATTTGGTATGGGAATTAAAAAAAAAATGACCAAAATATAACGTTAGCAGAAGAATTACATAAACCTGTAAAAAGAAAATTTAAGAAAAGGAGAGTTAGAGTAAATGGTATTGATAGGATATGGGCTGCAGATTTAGTAGATATGCAAGCATTTTCTAAATTTAATCGTGGAGTAAAATATCTTCTTGCTGTCATTGACATTTTTTCAAAATATGGGTGGCTGATACCATTAAAAGATAAAACAGGAAAATCTGTTTCTATAGCACTGAAGAGTATTTTTAAGGAAAGAAAACCTGAGAAAATGTGGGTGGATAAAGGTAAAGAGTTTTATAACAAAGATATTAAAGACTTGATTGAATTATATTCCACTGAAAACGAGGAAAAATCAAGCGTTGTTGAGAGATGGATTAGAAAAATGAAAGAAAAAATGTGGAAGTATTTCTCTGCTCACTCAACAAATGTTTATATTGATGTATTACAAGACTTGGTTGAATTATATAATAACACGAGGCATTCTTCTATTAAGATGACACCAACTGAAGCAAGTAAGAAGAAGAATGAAAATAAAGTTTGGAGAACATTGTATCCTGATTATAATCAAGTAAGGGAGGGTATCAAACCAAAGTTTTCTGTTGGAGACAAAGTAAGGATAAGTAAAAAGAAAAAGACTTTTGAAAAAGGTTATACCACAAGATGGACAGAAGAGGTTTTTACAGTTTCAGAAGTAAAACATACATCACCTGTAACATATAAAATTGAAGATTTAAATGGAGAAAAAATAAAAGGTACCTTTTATGAACCTGAACTACAAAAAACAAGTCAAGAGTTGTATAGGATAGAAAAGGTTATTAAAAAGGGAAAAAAGAAATCTCTTGTAAAGTGGAAAGGTTATTCTGATGAGTTTAATTCATGGGTTGATAATAGTGCTATTATAAATATTTAATTGTATAAAAAAATGCAAGATATAAAAATTGATAATGTAACTTTAAAAAATAAACCTTTAAGTAATTTTGAACTAAATGATGCCGCAAAAAAATTAAAATTAAAAAATTTTAGAGGAATATTTTTAAGAGATACCCTACCTAAAAAAGTAAAAAATAAAGAATGTGGTATATTAAACCTTGATGATAGCAGAGGACCTGGTACGCATTGGGTTGCATGGTTTAAAGATGGTAAAACTAAAATTTATTTTGATAGTTATGGTATCCAACCACCTATTGAAGTTATAGACTATTTAAAACATCCTATACACTACAATACAGACCAATTACAACATACTGGTGATGTATTTTGTGGTCATTTATGTTTGTACATTCTTAAAGAGTTGGGTTTAGGTAAAAAATTTCAAAATGTTTTAAATAAACTTTTTTAGTAATATTAAAAACGATGCCCGTTGATAAATTTGGAAGAATGGATGATGTTAAAACAAGCGGTGATGGTGTGTCACTCGCTTACATAAGTAATAATTTTTTACGTAAAGATGGAACAACCAACGTTACCGGTTCTATAAATATGGCTGGTAATACATTAACAAGGGTTAGTAATCCAGTAAATCCTCAAGATGTTGCGACAAAGGATTATGTTGATAATACAGCAGGAGGTAATGTTGAATCACCTCTATTGAAAGAAAATGGTAGTTTCATTGCTACGGCTCCAATCAATATGGGTTTTAAAAAAATACATAATCTTTTTGATCCTGAAGAAACACATGATGCTGCTACTAAAACTTATGTAGATAAAAATACGATACCTTTTACCTATACTTCTTTTGAAAATCCACAATTTGGTCAAGTTGAAAACTATGCAGTAAAAGGTTTTCTAGAGGTTATAACACCTATATTAAATAGACATGTAGCAAATAAATTTTATGTTGATAGTTTAATAACAAATATTAGAGAGAGTATTATACAAAATGGTAGCAGGCTACTAAAAGAAGATGGAAAATATGTTTTTGAATCACCTATTGATATGAAAAGGAACCAAATTATAAATTTACCAAATCCTGAAGAGCGGTATGCTGCTGCTAATAAAAATTATGTTGATAATGGTGGAGCTATTAGAAAAAATCCAGATGGTTCATTTTCAGTTGTAGCAGATATAAACTTAAGAGGTAATAGATTAGTAAATGCTAAAAATCCGGAAAGTGATGGTGATTTAGTAACTAAAGGATATCTTGATGAAAAAGTATCACCAATCCCTTCTCTTTTAGAACGAAAACCTATTATAAGCATGTGTGCCGAAGAAAATGGTTCAATAGAAGATGGTAATTATGAGTTTTCATTTGGTAATGGTAATTCAGGTGTTAGTCATGGTTTAGGTGGTTACTGTATGAGTGTGTCAGGTAGAATTATAAGAGGTAGTTTAATGGTTGTAAAAGATGAGAAAAACATATCAAAAGAGGTAAAAGTTAATATTGTGGTAGATGGAATAGAGCAGGTTGATTACTCTGTTATTAAAAAGAAAGATGAAAGTTGTAGTTGTGTAGTTTTTCCTAAACCACTCGAAATAAAGCAATACGGTGTCATAAACTTTATCTCAAGATCAAACAACGGTAACGTGCGTCACTCTTACATAACTATTTTGATAGAGTTAGACTTATAAAAAAATATTTAACCCAGTAAAGGGTTAAATATTTAAAAAAAGGGTTTATCGATACACACACCAAGATCACGTGGTATAGTATTTCACAACTTTTTTCCCGATATTTTGCAATGTGTATATACACTTTAGACTGGACTTTTGAGGAAGATGGTAGTATGTTATGATATTAATAATTTTTTGCTTTGTTTTTTCTAAAAAATAAACTGTATATGGTAATTGTATAAAATATAATTCTTATTTATGATAATTAAAGCAGTCTTACTTCCTTGTTGTAAAAAAAATTATTATTAATAACACGGTAACCTCTGGCGCGGTCTAACAACCCGTAAGTTAATACCATATCACAATGTTGTAAGGCTGCTGTTTAAAAAACAATATTAAGTATTTTATACAATTATTGTACAAGTTAAACATTTTTAAAAACAGGGTAAAAATGTTTGTTAATATTATAATGTACTACCATTTTAGTGTGTTAAGCAAAAGTTAAAGGGTTGTACATTAAATAACTTCCTCTTTCGTTTTCGGTGAGGAGGCATGAAAAAATGGTTTATATCATGGTAGTTTAATGTTTTTCAACATTAATTAGCTAAAGCAGGAATATCAAAGTTTAAGTCTCTCTGTGTTTGGGGTTCACAGAATTTATCCTCGGATAAATACATCCCCCGATATTCCTGTTAAAATTTATAACTTTATATAAAAGTTATAATTTACGTTTTATATCACTAAGAGATTTACAAACCGGACATTTGTTTGAATTTTCATTTAAATCATCACAATTTGCACACAAGCATACATGACCACAAAAGCAAAAAAGTACATTTGGTTTTTCTTCAAGACAAATAACACATTTTTCTTCATAAAAAGTTTTTTTACTAGTCTTTTGTTTTTTAAGATTTTCAAGAACTTGTCTTAAACGTTCTTCATCTCGTTCATCTTGTTCAATTTCAAGCGCTTCTTGCCTTGCACCTTGTTCAGCTTGTCTGTTGTAATCATCAATCATTTCTTGTTCATGTTCAGTTAATTCTCTTGGTTGTTCTTCTTCATCTTCCTCATTTTCTTCCTCTTCCTCTTCTTGTTCAGCTTGATTATTTACTTCTCCAACCCTTTCAATTCTACAAATTCCATTACAACTAAATGTAATGGTATATCTTCCATCTTCAAATAAACTAAAGTTGTTTCTCCAAAATGTTTCAAAATCTTCATCAGTAAAATTTTCATAAAAACTTGATGAAATATATAGATTTTCTATTCTTATGTTATTTCTTGATTGGTTGTTGTCTCTTTCACTAAGGCGTGCTATTTCTCTAATTTCCTCCATTTCTTCTTCACTTATAAGAGGATATGCATTTTGGTTTTCACTTAAAGGTGGATAAACATCTTGCCTTTCTCCTACAAGTCTAGCAGCTTCTTGCCTTGCATCTTGTTCTGCTTGTCTGTTGTAATCATCAACCATTTCTTGTTCATGTTCAGTTAATTCTCTTGGTTCTTCCTCTTCTTCATCAAATGTTGTTTGTTCATAAACCATAAAACGTATTTTACGATGTTTGTCACTATCTTCAAAACAATTACTACTATTAGCTAAAGCTTCAACATAATAACGATATCTATCTAAAATATCATTTTTATTTTTGTTAAAACAAAATGATTTAAAAGATGATATATAAATACCTTTTTCTTCATAAAACCAATCAAGAAATACACCTAATTTTAACCATTCTGTTTCTCTTTCTTCAATCTCTTTTTTTGATTTACTAAATATATAATATAATTTTGGACTAAGTTTAGTTAAAACAGTTTCATAATTTAAATCATCTTTTGATAAAGGTAACTTTTTCTTGTACAATAAACCATATGAATTTAAATAAAAATCATGTTTTTCCTTTATGGTTTCTTTTAACTTAAATTTATACTCTCTTGTAAGTTTGTTTAAAACGGGCATTTTACATATTATAACATAAGGAAGAATATAAGATAAATTCAATTTTTATTTGTTACATAAACAAATAAAAAAAATATTTTTTTTATTTTTTAAATTTTAAAATTAAAAAAAAAAAAAAAAAAAAAAAAAAAAAAAAAAATTAAAAAAAATTTTAAAATTTTATTCTATATCAAATCTATTTTTTAATTCTTCAACATATCCATCAACCATATCATTTAATTCTTCTTCATCAACACAATTATCCCTTTCAATTTCAAAAATAAATTTTTCTAATGTTTTTTCTAAAATATATATTATCTCACTTTTAATATCATCTAGTTCATTTGCTAATTTGTTAATGCTTTCATTTTGTCTTCTTTCATATTCAATTTGCATTTCTTCATCATCTGTAAATGGAAAAAATTCATAAGCATCACTTTTCTTTTTAAGTTCCATTTTCTTTTTTAAATATTCAAGTTTTTTTCTAAGCTTGTTTTTGTATTGTTCTTTTTCCTTCTTTTCCTCCTCTGTTAGGGGTGGCACCGTAACATCGATACCTAAAGCTTCAACTTCTTCTTCACTAAAACCTAATTCTTTAGCTGCCACATAAGCTTCATCTATTTCTTCATCATTAGTAGTCATCTTATGGTTTGACGCCATTTTGACATATATTTTTATAACTTAACAAAGAAAAATTCAAATTTTTTAAAATTTTTAAAATTTTTTAAATTTTTAAATTTTTTTTATTTTTTTTAAATTTTATGATGATGTTTATGCATTGATGCATGCATGCAACAAATTTTTTTAAATTTTTTTTAAATTTTTAAATTTTTTAAATTTTTTAATGCGTTAATCGGTTAGCCGGCTAGCTAGCTAAATCAAACATTTTTTTAAAAAAATAAAATTGATTTAAGTAAAAAATATTTATAAAAAAGGTTTTATCATTTTGTTTATGAACTTAATATGTTGTGTGTGTTAAGTCATTATATTACATAATTTTATGAGCATGTTAATGTTACATAAAATTGTTATATTGTTTAATGGTTAGCCATATGCATAAGCGTTGGTTGATGGTTAAGGGTGGTGGGATTGCATAAGTGGTGTGTGGGTTTGTTGGTTTGTGGTTTGTTGTGGCTAAAATATTTTTGGGACGCACGATTTGTGATAGGGGGTTAGCGGACAAAATATGAGTTTGTCATATGAACTCCCTTTTTATAATCTACTGAAATCGAAAAAAAAATTTAGATGGGGTGAGGTACTAGGCTATGTATTACCCATTTCCACCCAATATTGTACAAAACCGACTTTACTCTTAAAACGGTGCAAATCTTGCGTTGAAATAATGGCCTATTTCTTATGAGAGCCAAGCCCCCGTAGCTCAGTCGGTAGCGTACAGGACTTGAGAACAGGAGGCCAATTTCTTTCCGAGGATTGATGATAGTCATCGCGACAGGATTCATTCCTCTCTCACCGCTGACCATTGTTTCGACGATGGTTATGTGGGAAAGCAGCCAGTGGTGCGCAGTACTGGTAAAAGAAACTCCAGGAAAGCATGGATAGGTGCACTGGCCGCCGTGATATAACTGAAATAATGTTGAAAACGGCGTTAAACACCATACAATCAATCAATCAATCAATTTCTTATGAGACTAGATAGGCCCACGACGTCATTTTGTTTTGTTGATGACTTGACATTCCCACAAGCCTTTGGTACAAAAACTTCAAATAATTTAGGAGTCTAAATTCTTTCACTTTCAGGACATACCGGTACCATATTTTACCCCTTGCACTTCTTTCAATGAGTCAGTGAAGGTTAGCAAATTATTGCCTGTCAAAATTTAGCGATAAACCATTTTTGAGGCTTGGTACGATTGTTAACCCATCGGCTGCTAAGCGCGACTCGCTGACCTTTTTCGGACATTGTCGATCAAGATCAAACTGCACAGAACGTGCAGTCTGATCTTGGATCTACACTGATCGATAAGGAGATTTTTTTTTTCTCCAAAAGATAAGTTTGAAACAGCGTTGCTCTGGTGGGAACCAGCATTTTCTCCTTTTCCCACAATGTTTTTTACCTTTCCCGAAAGAAATTTCAGTTTTTCAGTCACATTTATTTTGTCGTCTGCAAATTCTTGCAGTTTGGACAACAATACCAAAAATTTGTCGTTTGGTAAAAAGTTAACTTACTTAGCAGAATAGAGGTTAAAATATGAATAGCTCCCTTTAACGCCGTTTTCAGTATTATTTCATTTATAGGCCTACCTATGTCGCAATGACCAGTGCACATACCCTTGCTTTCTTGGACTTGCTTTTCATCGGTGGAAAGATTTCGATGAATCTAGGAACCGAACCAGCGACCCCTGATTTTTAAGCCCTGCACGACTGAGCCAGTGAACTCGGCAAATTCGGATCCCTTTGATGTAACTGTCGGTCAGAATGTCATTCACAGGATTCCAATAGAGTAACTGGACTTGATAGCGATTGAACTGACCTACTCAAAAATCAAAGACTTCTCTGTTGTAAAACAAGACATAGAAGTAGAATTTGGAATTTAGTATAAATCTATACCGAAACGGTATTACAAATTGTAAAATAAACGATATTCCGTCAAAAGCACACACATGCGTTTACTGTCGTGTTTTTGCCGTCTTGCACAGTTGATTTTTTTTTTTTATCTTTGAGTATTTACAGCAAT
Source organism: Tridacna gigas (assembly GCA_945859785.2). NCBI lineage: Eukaryota > Metazoa > Mollusca > Bivalvia > Cardiida > Cardiidae > Tridacna > Tridacna gigas. Next base: position 31,188,513 of record OX244030.2, read on the forward strand.
TGAATGTTTTTTATTTATGCCAATCATCATGCAAATCGCATGGAATTAAAATATGTTGGCCTATCAGGATTCGTAAATATACACGATCCCTGTAGTTATTAAACTACGACTGTACTGGACTCTAAAATCCATTTATGTACGTTTGCCGCCCAGGCACAGTTCTTGTTTACCTCTGTGTAGAAAACTAAAACCGTAAAAGTCTGCCTTATTAGATTTTCCGCGTGCAGAAGACGCGTTCTTTGAAAAAGAGCGCCACAATTATAACGACGTTTGTTCGATGACGTCATCGAAGCTCGTGCCAGAAAGATGGCGACACAAAACCCTTTAAACCATTCGAAAAAATAGAAGACAACAAACATACCATATATTTCGACACGATGAAGCCAACGGCAGAAGGAACTAATTCTGAGAAGTTGATGCCTGATAGTTCGGTGTCATTCACAGGCCAGGTAAATGCTAAACAAACAAAATCCGGACTGAAACCCCTGAACGCCATTTTACCACAGCAAAATCTCTCAAAATATGGCGAACAACCAGTTCAAAAGTTCGGCGAGAGGGAGAGACGAATGAGCCGTTGTGTGCCCTTTAGAAGACCCCCTGATTTCAATGTTAAACGCGCACCATCTGATTATATATATACACCTGAACCCGACGAAATTATAGATGACGAAGTGCTTTTTAGCAGACTACAAAAGATGTTTCTACTAGCAGAAGAAGACGGCAGAACGGGTCTCAATATCAGCGAGTTTAAAGAAGCCATGCGTAAAACGGTGGGGAGAAATAATACCGAAGATGAAATAGAGATCCTCTTTATGAAAGTAGATGCTAATTGTGACGGGGTCGTTGACTGGGAGGAGTATGTTACCTACAACTTGTTAGAATATAAAGAGAAAACACTGATGATTGAAATGCTCAGAGAAAAACCCTTTCCAAATGAAATTCGGGAGATTGACAGTCGACACCGTGAAACGATTGTTCGAATTTGTTTCTATCCGAACGTCAGAAAGACAGGCTCTAAAAGCTGCCAGCTCGACTATAAACACGGTAAATATATTACATTGAGTAAGGAGGGTACTTTAGGACTATGGAGTCTAAGGATGAAAAATCTGACATATTTCAACGCTAACCACTACCACGATAGACATACACAGCCCTGGTTCACCGACATGGTAGTTATGTACAATGTTAACATGTTGGCCATCGCCTCCACTGACCGTGACATCACCATATTCGACCTTGCTGGCAAGAAATTCAGCATGCGATACTATATCACCGGTTTTGAAAATTGTATCACTTCTATGGATTTCTGGGCCGACCAAAAAGACCTTGACGTTGCTTTATTACTTATTGGAGACACCTCCGGGAGTGTGTTCTCAATGAGGTTTGAAACTGCATTAAGAGGAGGTCCATTTGGGGCTGTCAGTGGAAAGAAAAACGCGTGTAAAAGAGTCAGCTTTCCTGAAGTTTTACGAGGTTTTGTGGTTGGTGTTAGGAGTGTTAAGTTTCCAAACATTCACGAAGACTGGGTAAACAAAGTGCAGTATCTCCCAGACATCAACTGCTTTTTGTCATCGTGTCAGAGCCCCCATACGGCTCTCTTCTTTGGCGATTTCACAGGAAAGAGATCCCATGTCTATTTCAAAGTCAATAAAGGAGTTCTCAGTTTTGACTATTCGCAGTTGCTCAACATTATCGTAACAGGTGGCATGGACTACATGCTGCGAGTATGGAACCCATACGTCAATAACAAAGCAATTGTACTCCTAAAAGGTCACACTAAGCCAGTCAATCACGTCATCATAAATGACAACAAAAATCAGGTCATCAGTATAGATAAGGGGAGGTCACTCAGGGTATTCGATCTCAGGGATCAGACCTGTCTTCAAAATATTAGCGGTCGTCTTATTAAGTTTGACCCGTTTCCGGTTTCTGCGGTATTCTTCAATGCATGCATGCGGACAACTATTCTTGCAGCCAACCAAATTGTTTTATTGGAGAAACGTGAAGAAGAAGAGCGCTATTCTGAAATCCGCTCCCATACTAAACCAGTGGTGGGAGCTATATACAGCAAAGTATTTGATTCTGTAGTTTCCGCATGCCAGGATTCAGTTGTCAGCATTTGGGACACAAACAATGGCGATAAGCTCATGCAGTTTGTCAACGCTCACTGCCGGGTAGAGAGAGGGGTTGAGATACCTGTCGAGATAACGGCACTCTGCTTTGATCACAACGGCAGACGCTTAGTAACGGGAGCACGGAACGGAACTATACATGTTTGGAACTTTAATAACGGATCATGCCTGCAAAAATTCGAGCTTCCAGACAACTCTGACGTCACGGGTATCGTTTGTACGAAACATCGCATATATGTAACCGGGTGGGGTAAAACGGTCCATATCTATGTCGACGGCGGTGGAGAGGAGCATAGGAAGTCCTGGAAGATGCAACATAAGGAGGACATTTTGTCGATCGCATACCTATCTCCAAATATAATTGCAACCGGTGCCTACGATGGGAACGTGATCATTTGGTCACGTGAGACTGGTCAGGTTTATTGTCGTTTAAATGCCTTTGAAAACACAAAACCAATAACAGAAAACACTGCACGTGTTTCAAATGGTGTCGGCGGTCCCAAACTTGATGTAGAGACATGTAGTCAGCAAACTGTTGGATCCGCTGCGGAAGAAGATGAAACAAGTCAACAAACTTGCAGCCATTGGCGGAAAAAGAAAACGAAATTGTCCGGCGCTATCGGACTTGGTCTGTTTACAAAAACTCGTGATGGCTCAATGGAAGACGGTTCTAGCGATGACAAACGAGAAGAAAATTGTGAACATCCGCTGCTTCAGGCTCTTGATCCTGAAAGTTTCAACAGTCTAGAAGAGAATAAGTACACACGCAATGAATACGACAGTGTTTGCAGAAGGTATGAATCTGCGGTGGAGAAAATCCTCTTTTTAGAAACACGTGAAACTCTCCTGACAGACACTGCTTTTATCGTTACGAGTGGAGCCGAAGGATGGATCCGATTTTGGTCGATGCACCATGAAGGAGGATTACTTGGACAATTTAATGCGGCACATAGATTAGGCGAAAGCGTCTTGGCGATGAAGAGCGACACTCGGAATCATTTTCTGATCACAGGCGACACACAAGGTTATGTGAAGGTTTGGAACATAATGCACTACTGTATTGGGAAAAAGTTTTCGTTGGCGGAGAAAAAAGAATACGTTGAAGATCTGAAAAGGAAGTTTACATTTTTTCGAGTCGAATCATACGAAGAAAAAAAGTACAAAGAAACCGTGCTCAGTTACTTGAAAAACACATTTGCTTTGAGACCACCCCCTTTTTCCAGCGAGCCAGAGAAAACGCTAAAATATCCCTTCCTCGTAAATTCGTTCAGGGCGCATGTGTACAGTATCCACAGTGTCGACTACGTCACAGACAGAGAAATTTTGATCACCGCTAGCGCCGATTGTTCCGTGCGCCTGTGGTCTGTAAATGGTCAGTATATAGGGACATTTGGAGAAAACTGGAGACCTTTGCCGAAAGTAGTATGCACAGAGTACTTTATTTCGCAGATTCCAGCCGACATAAGACGAAGTGGGTCGGCTCGTACTCTCAAAGTCATGAACGCTGGAAAGACTCCACTTTGGCACAACGCTATTGGTCTGATAAAACAGAGGGGCATAGAACGACTGAAGAAACAGTTCGATCATCTGCAGACGAAAGACGAAGAGGAGGAAATCGTGCGACAACCGGCGACGACAACGCTGGAGACAAGCAACATTCTTGGAAAGTCCTACAAAAGAACAATGAATCACAAAATGAGACCAAACCTGCCTAAATTTATAGAAACACCTGGATCGGTATGTTAGCTACTAGTGCGCTATTGACACATCGCTGTGCTCCCTTACATCTTGACCTTGAAACTGTTAACCCTTAAACTGCTATATTAAAGAAACGAAAATATCCATCCAATAGTAAAAAACCAAATATTGCTCTTCAAAAGTGATTTCATCGTGTCGGACAGTGTAAATCAAAGATCAGACTGTACGTTTTGTGCAGTCTGATTTTGATTTACACTGTCCGCAAGAGCGCCCCGGGTCGCGCTTAGCAGCCTAAGGGTTAACCATTGACCACGCAATTCCGAGTTTAAACGACCTTGAGGAAGAAGGCTTTTGAAAACATTGAGAAAAATAGAAAATGCTGATAATCAACATTTCCTCCTTTTTTTCACATTTGTCTTCTACCCTTTGAAAGGCGAAATCCATTAGTTTGCGCCAGTAATAATCATAATAATTTCGAGGAAAAGAAAACCGATATCAATACATTTTCCCCCACGTTTCTGGATACAACGAAAGAAATTTGCTTTCATTTCTTTACTACTTTTCTCTATGAGCCGCATGGGAAAAATATGATACAAAATGTACGGCTACGTTTTGGTTTTATGAACGCGAGAAGAAAGCAATATCTAAGTGGAGAAATTAGAATTCGAGTAGAACTGTACAGACTTACTAGAGAGCTGTGAGGTTAGCGTTTTGCACTTGTAGAATGACATCTCTGTTAGGTATTTGGGCCCGTTTTCAGCAACTGTTATGATTTGCACTCTTGGTCTTATTTCAGATTTAAGAAGTACCAAAACTCAAGAATATTTAAATCGCATTGGCTTGACTTTAGCAATAAGCGGGCTAGATACAGCCACGATCAGTTTAATCCTTAATGAGCTGAGCACAGTGATTTGTTAATTTGCGCTCCGTGTAGATCAAGATCAAATTACGCAGAAAGTACAGTCTGATCTTAGATATTAATTGTCCGACTACTGGTTAGATGCCCCGGCAAACGCACTTATGAATAAATAACTTAATATTTTCACGTCATGTGCAGTCTGATTTTGATATACAATGTATGCCGACCTCAAAAGCCCCTTTTACCGCCTATGGCGCTGATAGGTTAACCCTTAGGCTGCAAAGAACGACTCAAGTACCTTTTGCGGACAATGTAGATCAAGATCAGACTGCAAAAAACGTGCAGTCTAATCTCGGATCTATACTGTCCGATAAGGAGACATTTATCCATCCAAAATACCTTTGAAATAGCAAAATTTGAGATTTTACTTTTGGCTTGAAAATTTCATTTCACTTATTTTGCAGGTTAAAAGTTAACACTGTCGATACAAAATGGAGCAGTCTGTCTCACTGCCTTGTTAATTAATTTCAAATTTTTCTATTCTGCTTTTTAGGTCGCAGTTTATCATACTCTTCCATTTTCCGATCTGACCCCAGTGGATGTCGTAAATAAAACCATCAAAGAGATACAAGCCAGGCGAGTGGGAGCGTTTGCAGTGAGCCGTCTGCGAGGTTTCAACAAGAAAAAGGCCGACGGACCGGCTATTCTCAACGTATACAACAAAGTGGTCAACAAGCCGGGGCCGTCAGTCAAACGTTACGGGCAGGCGAGCAGGATTAAAAAAGTGGCTGAGAGGTTTCAAGGTCCACTGACTGGAAACCAACCGTCACCTGAGTCAAAAGTGCCTAAAAAGAAAAAAGAGCAAAGTGAAACAGGGAAGGAAGTACAAGTAAAAATACAGCTAGAAAGCGGTGACGCGACAGGCTTTGACATCCTGGAGAGCGAGACTGATGATGACGATGCCCAAGTAATACACAATGGCTCATCTACATCCGGGTGCTTTCCGACGGGGTCAAAAGTCGAATTCAAATTGCCAAGTATTGTAGAATAAAGACTTTAGAAAAGATTTCAATGGCTCTTTTAAGTAAAATATCCCAATGAATTAAAAAACGCAACATTTTGCTCGTCTACATCCAGATGTTTGTCCTCTGCAAGTGCTTTTAATTTGGACAGATCTAGAATTTTGTCGTTCGGTAAAGAGTTAAGAGTCATTTCAAGTTACTTTAATCGCTGAATACATAACCTGCAAAACATGTTTTCGTTCCACAGCAGACTACTTTTGAAAACATTGTGACAAAAAGCTGCTTGTAAAGAGCGATTTTTAGACTAGCGAAGCTAGTCTATAGGCATCATGACTGACCTAGAGTCAAAGTAAACAAAAATCCCCACAGTTGCCAAATACTGCCTCACAGAAAATACTTCTTTCTGTTAAAAATCTTAATTCTGTTACATATGACAATTTTTACAAAAAACACTAAATCTGTACCACTCCAATTTGAACATGTCGTCTTACAAAATAATAACCTGAACAAGATGCCATTTACAAGGTACAAGATCTTTGCTTATATGTAAATTAAGTGACCTATGGAAAGCAGAGAATCACTTATTCCTACACCAATGTAACATTATGAATGAATCTATTAATAGATATTACCTAGGTAACTTGTAGCAAATCCCAGCTGTATGAACCCTCAGTGGACAGGAAACCCTTGTCATTCCCTCAGTCATTCATTATTTAGATCATTGTGTACAGTTAAACTGTTATCTTAAAGTGTTATTTTACGTCTTGAATATTAACTCTTTACCATACAATCCCAAGTTTTAATGACACCGGGAATGAATCCGCTTGAAAACATTGCGGGAAAAGGAAAAAATGCTGGTAATCATCATTTTCTCCATGTACCACATTGTTTGCTGTCCTTTTGGAATCAGGTTTCATCAGTTCAGCCACATTTAATTTATGGTCTTCAAAAGCTTCGAATTTGGAAGAGTGTATTGTTTTTTTTTTGCTTTGTAAAGAGAGTTAAATAGTTAACTACATCTTGTGCTATTGGATATTTACTAATTAATTGCAGGGTGTTTAATGCCGTTTTCAACATTATTTCAGTGATATTGCAGCGGCTAGAGCACCTATCTAGGCTTTCCTGGAGTTTCTTTTACGAGCACTACCGCGACTGAATGACCTTTTCATGACAGTGTGGATTAAGTTCAGACTGCACAGAGCGTGCAGTCTGATCTTAAATCTACACTGTCCAATAAGAGGATATATTTTCTCCAAAATGAAACTTTGAAATAGCAATATTCAGGTGTTTACCATCGGCTTGAAAGTTTCATTTAACATTTTTTAGCATTTTAAGGGTTAAACTTAAACTGGGTTAGAGTTAACCATTAGCACGCATAGCCCCGGCAGCTCAGTCGGTAGCATACAGGACTTGAGAACAGGAGGTCGTTGGTTCGATCCCAGACTCGGCAAATTTCTTTCCGACTATTGATGATCTAGTCATTGCAACAGGATTCATTTTTCTCTCACGTTTCGACGGTGGTTATGTGGGAATGCAGCCAGGGGCTTAGAAAGAATATTGTACAGAGTACTGGTAAAAGAAACTCCTGGAAAGTATGGATATGTGTACTGGCCACTGCTACATAACTGAAATAATGTTGAAAACAGAGTTAAACACCATACAAACAATCAATCAATCAAATTCGCTAGTCTGTCAGTACTTTCAGTACTTTGATTCTGTTAGTCACAAAGTTTTCGCTCGGATTCTTGTACTATACCTTAGTTTTGGTCGATAAGTATCTTTTTTTTTTTCAGGATGAGTCTTTTCCGGCAAATTTGTTTCAACACCACCATCACCGCTGCCGCTTTCATCATCATCATCATCATCTTCTTCTTCTTCTTCTTCTTGCCAAGCCCCCGTAGCTCAGTCGGTAGCGCACAGGACTTGAGAACAGGAGGTCGCTGGTTCGATCCCTGGCTTGGCCAATTTCTTTCCGAGAATTGACGATAGTCATTGCGACAGGATTCATTCCTCTCTCACCGCTGACCATTGTTTCGACGATGGTTATGTGGGAAAGCAGCTTGGAAAGAATATTGTGCGGAGTACTGGTAAAAGAAACTCCAGGAAAGCATGGATAGGTGCACTGGCCACCGTGATATAACTGAAATAATGTTGAAAACGGCGTTAAACACAATACAATCAATCTTCTTCTTCTTCTTCTTTTTCTTCTTCCTTTTAGTCAAGCTTAGAATTGTTGTATTTGAGGTAGCTCTGAGTAGGTACTGGTGAAGATCATTGCGTTTAGTAAACATGGACAATTTCCAAATAAAAAAAAAAAGATCTGTCGATTAAAACATCTCTTTTTCTTACATTGATTATCTGCTTAAACTGAGATTTAATACTTGAAAACAACGAAAAATTGGTGGTTATGAGCTATTTCTGATGTCGCCACAGTCTGTTTTTAGATTTAAAAAAAATGGTGCTGGGGATGATTGTCACAACGCAAAATATTGCCAGTTAGATAGTTGGGTGCCCTTTTTACTGCTTTTTTTCCCCGACCATAAAGGCATTCAGAGCCATGAAGCAGCATATCATTAACCCTTCGGCTGCTTAGCGCGACTCACTGACCTTTTGCTGAAAATGTTGGTCCAATATCAGACTGCACAAAAAGAGCAGTCTGATCTTGGATCTACACTGTCCGATAAGGAGATATTTTTCTCCAAAAAATAAGTTTGAAATAGAATTATTCGGATTTTTGATTATCGGCTTGAAGATTTTATTTAACTTGTTTAGCCGGACAAAGATGAAGATACTGGACAATCCTATGTTTAGATAATTTCGTCGTCAAATAGAGTTAATGATATTCGATAATGCAAATGAAATGAACCATGCTCTATGAATAGGGGGCTTAATACATCTGCAGAGAGTATCGACCCATATCAGCCTGCGCAGTTCGCGTAGGCTGAATTGATCCATACTTTTAGCTATTTGTCGCATTTCTGCATGTCCAAGGACCATTCTTCCTCAAAAATCAGTGGATCGTTAGACTAAATGGATTTTATGGATCTATTATTATGTGATGACTTGTTTGATGTGATACATCACGGGTATGCATCAAGCCCCCCTTTTGACAGGGCATGGCTCAAATAGTTACAAATATATCACTATTTATTTAATGTCTGTCATATTTGAAAGGATCAAACATTTATATTTGTTGATGAGCTTAGCATAATAATTTGTTATTTTGTGCAGTGTAGATCAAGATCAGACTGCACAGAACGTGCAGTCTGATCTTCGTTTTTCACTGTCCGATAATTGGTAAGATGCCCAGGCAAACGCACTTTTGAAGTTTCAATGAATAGATAACTTCTTATTTTAATCCATTAAAATTGTCCATCTCTTTACCAGTCGACAAAATTTTAGACTGTTCCATACTTAAAGGATTTGCAGACGACAAATTAAATAAACGATGGGAAATGAGAAATGTATCAGAGAGCGGAGAAAACATTGTGTGAAAAGGAGAAAATGCTGGTTACCAGCATTTTCTCCTTTTCACACAATGTTTTCCATAACCTTCTTCTTTGTGGTCGTTAAGACACATGAGTGTTTGGAAAAGGGATCCAGGGGCTAATGGAGTTTAATTGCATCACATTAAGCCAGCATTTTACCATAATAGCATATATTGATCGAGAGGCAGAGCAAGTCCTGTAGGTTAAAATGTGATTGGCTCTCGAAGCAATAAGGTCACCAATTGGACATTCTTATTAAAAAAAAAAAAGCGAAATAGTGCGGTTTTAAATTAGTTTGTTCTGACCAAACTCCGTGGAATTCGGAAACATACTATAGAGCAAAGTTTGCCAAAGATCAAGCTGCGGGTTCTGATGTTGAAATTCGATCGACAGGATAAAAGGGATAAGAGTTAACTCTTTTCAATATATAAGGTGTATCAAGACTATTCCTTATTCATGATACTTCCTTGCAAGAATATAAGATATTGATAGCTATGAATTTTATGCTAAGACATTCAAGAAGACAACCATTTCAATGGAAAATTGTTAGTCTGAGTAAGGTTTCATTTTGCCACAGTGCTTCGGGACTAATCTGGGATAGAGATGAAAATGTACGTCAAAATAATTCTACATGGAAATAAGCGTTGAAAAGCAAACTTGGGATCGGCGTATTCCCTTGACAGTTGTAAGCAATCCGACAAAAGGTGTTCAGCTATCACGTATTTTAATAGCGAAGCTTAAATAACGTGCCCACATCGCTTGTTATGTCACATGCTGAGACAAGTTTGAAGCAGACGAATTTGAAGCAAACAAGTGAATGGAGATCAAACACAAGAACAGATAAATACGCACCGTGACCAAAGAACTTGCTCGCAATTTTCAAGACAGCTCTGCAGTAAGACGAAAAGAAAAACGGTTACTGTAAGAGGTAACGTGTTAATTTGCTAAATAATTTGTAGGAATGATTTTATATCCACTGCAGCGCTGAACCAGGATTGAATTGCTTATGTGGACAGTATAGATCAAGATCCATGATCTATACTGTCCACTTCTTCGTCAGATTTTCTGTCAAAAACAGCTTTTAAATTGCATAACAAGGTTTGATTTTGGTCTAGGATTTCAATGGCATATGCTTTTTTATCCTTAGGCTGCTAAGTAAATGAAACATTTTCAGGATTTCACCAAAAGAGCTGCTAAAACCCTACGTTTGCTTTCCAGGTTTAGAACTGAAAATGTTTGGTGTGATCTGTAATGTGCAAGAAAGGTGCTATAACGTCAATAAAGTATCATCGTTTCATTGTATTTTAAGATAGAGCAACAAATTTTTTTTCCCTTAAGGCTTTCCAAATCTATATTCCAGGATCATGATCCTAATTTGCTTAGATAAAATGGGCCATGCTCTGGCCAACAGGGGCTTAATGCATCTTCTTACTGCATTGTACCATACAAGACATCACATAATTCGGGATCTATAAATTCCACTTTGTCTAACAACCGACTGAATCATGAGGTAGACTAGTCCTTTGTTATGCCGAAAATTGACCAATAACAAAAAGTTTCGGCCGAGGTCAGCCTGCGCGGACTGCGCAGGCCGACCACGGTCGATACTTTTTGCAGATGCATTAAGTCCTCTTTTCACAGAGCATGGCTCAGATGTATCAGCCAATCCGAATCTTGACCTTGAACTTTGAATTTGGACCGTATATATAGCCACACTCTGCTCTTATTTACAGATGACAGCTAACTGTAGAACTTTGACCTTTTGAAAATGGAAGTGACCACATACATGATAACCTGGCATACGGTGTTCCTTGTTGGGATGATACCAATCATCTTGGGAAATGGTCTGATCATTGTAAGCATGATCCGGTTCGAGAAACTGCAGAGCAGTATGGATATTTTTGTTGGTAACTTGGCATTTGCGGATTTGATGGTTGGAGCTGTCTTGATTCCACTTTCTCTGATTGGCGACTATCTGGGATTCAAAAATGAAAAATACTTCTGCCTAACGAAACTAGCTATCTTTAATACAAGTCTTGGATGTTCCTGCTATAACCTATTGTTGATATCTGTAGAGAGATATATATCAATAACGCGCCCTTTACATAAATACAAATACCTTACCAGGAGAAAAATAGTATTCATGATTATGTTTGGTTGGATTTTTAACGGGATCAACTCATTTCTTCCTCTCAGTGGTTGGAACGCTTATAGTAATAGTACAATAGAATGTTACAGCGACCTAGTTTGGGATAAAGGCTACAAACTTTACACAAACTGGTTGTTTCTTGTGACTAATGTTGTAAATATTATACTGTATGGAATAGTGATGAGAGTTGCACTAAAGAGGACTAAATCAACAACTCTTGGAAATCACCTGAACGTAAATACAAGAGCGAAAAGAGACCTGCGTCATCTAAAAACAATGATCATTGTTTTCGGTCTATTTGCCATTTGCTGGGCCCCATATCTCGGCGCTGCAGTAGTGGTAACATTCCACGAAACACCTAAAACGCAGTTTATTCGTAGATGTACATTAATAGTTGGATTCCTCAACTCGGCTGTGAACTGGATGGTATATGGGTACAGGAATAAGGATTTTAGGTTTGCTTTTGTTAAGATACTACGTATTGAACGTTGTTACAAGAGACTGCAAACCTGTCGAAACATATACATGAGTGGTGACGTTGACAACGTGCCTTCTCGTTCATTACCGCATGTTTGAAAAGGACTGTTTTACTTATTCCTGCGATTTGTGGGTAACGACTTTGCAAACACCGAGAAATGGGAAACGGTTCCGAATGAGATACAATTATTCTTAGTTACCTGTTTAACCATGTTCTTTCGTCATTTTTTTTCCCTTTTAAAATGTGTTGTTTTGCACAGAAATAATACAAAATTAAACTGGATTAGACTTTGCGGAAAAAAGGGACATTATTTCCTAAATTTCTTGACTCAGGTGCCGCATATAGCGATGTGGTTGGGGACCTATGATCCGCTGTAAATCCACGTATGTGGAATATGCAGCACACAACTCATGGGTAAAATGGCTGCAATACCCATCAGCTGGTAAGTATGTTACAGTGTGCTTTAGTAGACAGCGCAGATCAAGATAAGACTGCACAAAACGAGCAGAGTAATCATATATTTACAACGTCCGCTGTCTGATACTAAACCATGAACAAAATCATCTTCAGTTGTTGACTCGAAAAAGTCTATTTCATTTATCAGGCACCCAAAGAAGCGGACCAAGTGGTCATTGGGCTTTTTCGACCTGACTGGTTCCCCCGCTCTGCCATCTGCTCTTCGTAAAGTAAAGAAACAGATCATTCCTCTGTCTCTCTGTCTCTCATTTCCATTACTCAGAGTATTTAAGCATAAAAATACTTCGCGAAACAGAGTAGGTGTTGACATATCCAAAGTTGAATCACAGAGTAATACGGAAAGGGTAGTTCAAAATGTTTTATGGATGGATAAGTAACTACATTACTGTTTGCAAATTTCATCTGTTTTATTCAACATTTTGTAACGGAACTAAAGCATCCAATATTAATAATCTACATGTATATGAAACGTTAAAATGCAAAGACATTGTGGTAGAAAACAAATGAGCCGAGCCCCGGTTGTTTAGAACAGGAATCGTATATACAGACAGATACACAATAATGATATACAGGCCTTGTAATCTGACGTTAAGAGCCTTTGTGAACGAAATCATTCTTTCAACATTGCTTAACCCTCCACTCGAGTATCCCGAGTTTCAACGACCCAGACGAAGATGGCTTCTGAAATCATTTCGAGAAAAAGAGAAAATGCTGGTAAACAGCATTTTCTCCTTTTCCCAAAATGTTTTCTAACATTTCACAGATAAATCCAATCATTTGAGCCGCACTCAATTTGTCGTCTGCAGGTGCTTTGGATTCAGTCGAGTCTAAAATTTCGTCGTCTGGTACAGGATTAATCCTGTTTAAGCTATTTTTTCTGGGCACACTGTAAACCAGTATGCTTATTGACACAATGGAGAAATGTCTGATGAAACGGAAAAAAAAAAACCTTTCATTGTCTGATATTATGGAAACTATTCTGTAGAAAAAAAGAGTCATTGTTTCTCACCTCTATACAGCAGAGTTACAGAAATTTTAACTCGAACGCTAAAGGATTGACACTGGTTCAGCTATGTTTGTACTGGAAAGCCGCCAGTGGCATGGAAAGAAATTTTTGCGTAGTATGCGGATTTGTGAGAAAAACACGAAGAACGCTTTGACAAGGATGCATAGGCAGAAAGGGCATAATTGCAATAGTGTTGAAAAATGCGTTAAACACCGTTATACTAAAGAAAATGTAACTGTTTGTAGAACAGACTAAACAATTGAATGGATGAGTGGACTACATCAATATTTCATACTTTTATTGTGAAGTACGGTTTCTTCTCTTTTTTGAATTCGTCTGCAAAGTTATCTGGACTTTTGTAAAATTCAACACATCTATTGTGTTCAAAAACTGGCTACTGTATTTTGCAGATCCATCAAATTCTAGCAGAGTTTTTTGATTTGCTTCTTTCCGAAGTGTGATTATCACATTCACACTGTTTTACAGCCATATTCGTTTTGTTAGAAACTTTTCAAATTGGAGAAAATGTGATTTGATGTCATTCAACACCATTCTTAACCCTTAACCACATCATCTTGTGTGTTTATGACCCTGAAGTTAGTTTGCAGTATCATTCTCTCCTTCTCCCGGAATTTTTTCTACCCGCTTTAAAGTCGATTCCTGCCTTTTAAACACAGTTTTTTGTCATCTAAAAATGCTTTCGATTTGGACAGGTCTATATTCTTTTCCTTGGAAAAATAAAAATAGATATGTGTCGGTTATAAAACAGAAACAATAAATTATACTTATCCACAGGCTCAAGTTAAATAACCTTATACCCAACAAGCCCGTATTTAACGACCCTAAAGAATAGCTTGTTTGAAAACATTGAGGGAAAAGGAGAAAAAACCACAAGATTTTGTGGTAAAGGGGTAAGAATAGTGTTGAATGCCATCAAATCACATTTTCTCCAACTTGAGATTTGGGATATTCTTTTCAAAAATGTCAGATAGTTAAAGTACAGCTGAACCAAGATCAGACTTCACAGGCATTCAGTCTGATATTTTTATACTCCCTTCACAAGGCACAGCCCACAGGTTGCAACAGGCAATTGCAATAAGCTAGGAATAAGTAATTCATCGAAACAAAACATTTTAAATTGCACTCTTAGTCTTATTCCAGATTTAGGAAGTAACGCAATTTCTGATTGGTAAAACCAGATGGTTTAGCCAGTAAGAAATTTCTTTATTTTGAAATTTACAAAACTCGTTAGAATGTAATTAAGAACGGTTTGGAATGCGGATCCAGAGCCCGTATTCACCAACCATTCCTAAGAATGTCCCTAGTCTTATTCTTCAGAATTTTCAAAGTTTGAAAGTAACGCAGCCTTTTGGTTTAGCCAACTAGAAGCTGTGTTACTTTCAAATTTAAGAAAATCTTGAAGAGTAAGACTAAAAAAAAAATATTCTTAAAGAATGGTTGGTGATTACGGACCCAGGAAATCTTTTCCTTGTCTCAAGTTCAACTGTTTACACCTTAGATCACAAACCTAAGAAAAAAAACGCTGTCCACTGTTCCCTCAACGCTTCAAGTTCCATAGGCGAAGACAGGGGCGTTTACGGACGGCATAGATCAAGATCGGACTACACAGACTGTGCAGTCTGATCTTGGATCTATACCGTCCACTTGCTTAGTCAAGCCAGTAAGCTGAAAATCTTTCTCATTTTCAGTGGATTGTATTTTTAGCTCTCGACAGTGGTCAAGTTTTTAAATCTGGCGCCGAGAGATTTAAAATGATGGAATTATATCTTCCGATTGCAGTGAGGATAACACAACGTAAAAAATCCACAGACAAACAAGCACGACGGACGTAAAGATTTTCCCGGGTACAAGTCCACCCAGCTCCGATCCACCGAAAATAGTTATCAGTTTGCGGCGTAGAAAAAGCAGCACTATTGTACACAAAGCTGTAGACATATATAAAATCACACTAAAAGTCAAACTGTCCGCTGGTGCATTAAATCTTTCACCCTGAAATGTAAAGATATAGAGGATAATTGTCCGTTTCGGTGAATGATCGAAACTTCATTTCATCGAGTGAAAAGCGGAGGCTATATTTTCACGAGCCATGAGTGAAAATATGGCCTTTGTTTTTCAGACAATCAAAGGAATTCCGATCTTACGTCGAAACAAACAATTATCCTTTTTCTTTTATGCTTTTCACTTTAACCTTTCTTTTCACATCTAGATAACTTTTGCTCATCGTGAAAAATGTGTGCGTTTTTCAACCGAAATAGATCTATTCAATCTAGTCGGATATGGACTAGAAATAATGACGCCATGAGTGATGTTGACTACTTCATAAAACGTGACGTTCACCCGCTAAAAATTCAGTCATGTTCTATAAATATCCTTGTCAAAAATATAAAAGTTATAATATTCATCGGTAAATTATAGCATTCACCGGTGAATTATAAGGATATAATTCACTATAAGATTTCTATAAACTACTGAAAAGCATAAAAGATAGGGCTGTTTCATACACTGAATATAATGTACAATCTTTTGAAACTCGGAGATAGAGCTTCACCATAGTCTTTCCTGGAAAAAATGCTGTTTATCGCTCTATGCATTGATTGGCAAGTAAAACAAATGACAATAAACTCTTTACTAAACGACAACATCTTGGACCTGACTAAATTGAAAGAATTGCAGAGGACAAAATAAATGCAGCTCGTGTGATGATTTCTGTTTTTGATTGGGTAGAAGACATTGTTGGAATAGGAGAAAATGCTGGTTTCCAGTATTTTCTCTTTTTCCTATAATGTTTTTAAAAGCCATCTTGCCCAGGGTCGTTAAAACTCTGAATTGTGTGCTAAAGAGTTACCAACAGGTGAAGGGAAAATGTATAAAAACCTAACTAGTGTATATAGGGGTGTTAATGAGTGTATGCTAATCTGATTAGCACAAGTGTGCCAAAATGAGGTGTTGCAAAGGCTGTCCCTGGGCCGAAAATTTCCGCTTTTCGTAAATTTTAGGCATGTCAAAGGACGAGTGTGCCTCATGATTCAGTTGGTCTTCATACAAAATGGATTGTATGGATCCATCATTTTGTGATGACTTACTTAGTATCCTGCATTACGGAGATGCATTAAACCCCATTTTGCCATAGTATGGCTTATTTATCGGTTTTAATGGGTATATGCTAATCTAATTAGCAAACATTTGCCAAAAAAAAGGTGTCCCTGCTCATCATAGGTTCGAATCAAAGAGTCTTTGTCATGAGAGGTTGGCGCAGGCTGACCTGGGCCAAAACTTTTCGCGTTTGGTAAATTTTCTGCATGTCATAGAACCAGTGTTTAGGTTGTTGTACAAAACGGTTTTTATAGATCTTTAATACTGTGATGATTTGTTTGGTATCATACATCACGAAAGTGCATTAAGCCCCCTTTTCACAGAACACGGCACAAATATTCTTGTCGAGAATTAGACAAAAGCAGTTTTTACGCCGGTCTGTATGAATAAGTTTTGTGTTCATCCTTAAAAACAGTTTATTTACTCGGGAAGACATGAGTTTTTCTCTAGTTAGAAAATAGTTCACATTAAATTTACCTTTGAAGTCCAGTAAATGGATGCCAGTAACCATGGCAACCCCAAACCAAGGAACACATTCACTGCATTGCTTCCGTTGATGTTACCGATGGAAGAGTCGGCATACTTCTCCATGGTTGCCGCGGTCCGACTTGCAAATGTATCAGGCATACTGGTGCCTAAGGCAACGAATGTGATGGCGGTTATTAGATCGTTCAGTCCAATCAGGCAGCCGAAAATACTGGCCAAATCACCAACAATTGCCGTCAAAAGGCCGATCATGACCAATGAAAAGATGAACGTAAGCCACCCACCACCGATATGAGGAGGTGGGATGAAGGCAAATAGAACCTGAAAAAAAAAGGTTAAATTCATAATGTTGCAGCCATATTAGAACATGACTGTATCAGTCATTGTCAATTTCAAAAGTTCATGAAATACAGTATAAGTTTCTGAAACGCTTTGTATAGTACTATGAAACATCACTGACAGAGAATTCACAAGCAATGCAATCTTACTGAAATAACTGAGAATGCTGGTGCTTAACCTGTCTACAAAACATTAAGGATTCGCCTGAGCATTATCAGCTAAATTGAGAATGAGGTTCCTTGCAATGTAATTGGAAACAGCTAGTTCATCCTTAGCAATACATTTCCTCCTGAACGTAAAGATGTATTTTCATAAAAAGCCAAAGAAAAAGGCTAAAAAACTCATCAACAACAGTCAAGCTTTTCATCCTAATACTTATGATAGTAATAGCTGTGACTCAGCTGAAATTTTACAGCGTCATAGGTAAAAACAGGGGCAAGATGCACATATCGTGCAGTCTTGTCTTTAAGCTATACCGCCTGCTTTGGTAGTCAGGCTTATGAGTATATATCTTACTTTCCAAAAGAAGGACAGAAAATGCATGACGTAGTCTGCGTTTGTTGCGTTATCGATATCACCACCATTCACGTTCATTGCACAATGGATTTGCTCCTTCCATGACGATGTTTCTAATTTTAACGAGTCCAAATTCTGTTTTGTTTGAGCTGCTATTCTTGATACCATCCCACTGAACTCTGTGTTGAAAATAAATACTTTAAGCATCAAAATACAGGCAACAGGCGAAGCTATTTAATATTACTAACTTGGGATCCAGTAATCATAACTGAGCTCTTAAAACAAAGACATATGACATCAATGGCAAATCAGACCTTGGCGAGTAGCCTCGATATATTGCACACTTGTCGCCAAACAAATACCCTCCTATTTTATGACCATAACAAGCAAGACACCGCGTCCATGCCAATTGGTTGGCCAATAATTTTTTGTACGAGTTTTTCCCCCCTGATTTCGATTTGTCATTTCACTGGTAGTATCGTCTTATTAGTGGCATCTGCAACTATTACGTTCGTCATAAACAGGCACTAGGTAGGAGGTAACACCATTAAATTTAACATTACAGATTATTTTCAAAGGGTCTTCCTTATTTGGGCTAGTCTATTGCAATGTAATTCTATGTTACATATTCTAAATCACGTATATATTTACGTACTGTATTCCACTAGGTAACATTGTTTGAGGTTTTGCCATAAAATTCAAAGTGAAGAATATTCTTACATAATCATTAGTATTTATTGCTTTACAAGTCGAATACTGCAGCTAACATACCGTCGTCATTGACCAAGGTCACGATAGTTTTGCTGATTTTACCGATCTTTGATCCTGCAGTAGGATTGGTCAGTTCTGCCATAAAGCTACAGTCACGTTCTTCTTCCTGTATAAAAATATATAAGTATATATTGTAAGTAAAAACTTTACAGGTTTCCATGTTGCTTGTTTATCAAATTAACCCCGAGAATGTTCAATAAAAATTCCTGATGCTTTTGCGGACAGTGTTAGGATCTGATTCAGGTTAAATGGAATGATAAGTCTGATCTTGGATCTACATTATCTGCCATTGATACACATTTTTCCCAAATTACACAGTACCACTAGTTTAAGGATAAAATGACTTATCGAATTCATTCACAATTGTTTATTCAGTTTATTTTTAAGCATGAAACATCTACCTGGACTACATTTTTTTAAAAATTTTTCTTTTGTTTAAATGTGTTCACAAATTTGGTAAAAATTGAGTATTAATTTAGACAAAAAGCAACAACGGAAATAAAGTATTTTGCCTAGTAAAAGGATGTTGTGGAAGATAATCATCTTTTGTCTTGACAGTCCATAACTGTCATTTTTAGTTCTAAAAAAAGGACTTTAGAGCTGAAATCAAAACACAAGTATCCTTCAAGTTACATATACATAGATTCTTAGAAAAGGCGTGCTGATCATAAACACTGACTTTTAAGACGTAGCTTTTTATTCTATTATGCAATTCTATGATGCAATTACAAATGTGCCAAGCCCTGTGGAAAGTGGGCTTCAGGTATCTGCAAAACGTATCGACCCAGGTCAGCCTGCGCAGTCAGCGCAGGTTAACTCGGGCCGAAACATTTTGCTAATGGTCAACTGCTTCGCAAAGGACCAGTTTACCTCATGATTCAGTCGGTTGTTTGGTAAAATACATTTGAGCCATACTTTGTGAAAAGGGGGCTTAATGCATCTGCGAAAAGTATCGATCCAGGTCAGCCTGCGCAGTCCGCGCAGGCTGACCTGGGCCGAAACTTTTCGCTATTGGTCAATTATCTGTATGTCGAAGGACCAGTGTACCTCATGGATCAGTCAGTTGTTATAGAAAAAGGAGGTTATTGATCCATAGTTATGTGACGACCTTGCTTGGTATCATACATCACGGAGATTTATTAAGCCCCCTTTTGCAAGAGCACGGCTCATTTTGTAGATCAACAATTAGTAGATGACTTGATTGGTATCCTGCACCACGAAGATGCATCAAGCCCTTCTGTCAAAGCAGGGCTCAGATACATTAATGTTGATTGATTGACTGTATGGTGTTTAACGCCGTTTTCAACATTATTTCAATTATATCACGGCGGCCAGTGCACCTATCCATGTTTTCATGGAGTTTCTTTTACCAGTACTCCGCACAATATTCTTTCCAAGCCACTGGCTGCTTTCCCACATAACCATCATCGAAACAATGGTCAGCGATGAGAGAGGAATGAATCCTGTCGCGATGACTATCATCAATCCTCGGAAAGAAATTGGCCAAGCCGGGGATCGAACCAGCGACATCCTGTTCTCAAGTCCTGTGCGCTACCGACTGAGCCACGGGGGCTTGGCATACATTAATGTACAAGCGATACAAGGTGAAGTCGCGTAAATACCAGACATTACGAAGGTACAGTAACATCTACCATTCTTTTGACCACATCCAGAAAACGAGTGAGAGGGAGAGACTGACTTTGATACATGCAGGAAGACAGACAGAGGGACGTAGAGACTCAGAATGATGGATGTATGGTCACCGTGCAAAAAGACAATGACTGACAGAGAGCGATGGAAATATTGGGTGAATAAAATAGACAGATGGGATAAATGATATAGGAAAGGTTTAGTGTCATAAAGGTTCCAAGTCACATCGTGTTGAGTTTTAATTGTGATCTATGAAGAAACTACATATCTTCTATGGTTAGTATCATGCTCTTACACCGATAAACTCCTAAGTTCTTTATATTGTGAAAACTAAGTAAGATTTAATTGATTTATCTATAGTCTAATAGTACATCAAAAAGACTTGCCTACATAGCCTCTTCTTGTAGTCTATTCAGGTTACTAAAGACAAAAAGGGTAATTTCGAAGACCATTTTCCTTAAGGAAAACTAGAAAGAGTCCTTAATGAACGGTCCGAAGGGACGCAAATGCGTTTCACAATGGCAAGTCAGTAATGTAGAGTTATCGTTCAAATAAGTGCGATGTAGGTAGTTTGAGGTTCATCGGGACCCCCTGAATTTTGAAATATCTTGAAAAATCCTGTATCAGTTTTTATGAAATTTTTCAAAGTCTTTTAAAATGACCATGCAAACTCTCACAGCGCAAATTAGAATTTTTCTTCTGCAAGAAAAAGCATTTTGACCATTCCAGTAGTGCTAAATTTTTGTTCTGAAGCTTAACTTTCTCCGACGGTTTCGCTCAGTGACCAGAACAGCAAACATAACTGATCAAGTGCATGATTTCAGTACTTCATTTTAGTCAAATATGAGGCCCTGAAATTGGTTTTTGTACAAATAAATATAGTGCTATACCTAACCTTATATCTCGCTTTCATCACATCCATACACAATTTCGAAGTCTAAAATGATTTGTCCATTGTTCTCTTTTATGGTGTCTGTTCTCCAATATTTGATCTCAATTTTATTTTCGCCATGGCTCCATGTTTTATACTACTTCTGTTGAGATATGTGTTCGAAACTGCCTGACACTTGGACTCGAAGGTCTTTCAGGGTTTGTTTTGAATTGTTTTTCGCGATGAATTTTTTTTTTTCAGTTCGCTCAATATTAGCTCAATAGGATTTTGGTCACAATCAAATGGTGCTTATCGCAAAGACACTATGTCCCTTTGACCGTAAAAATTAATCTACAACACTATTTTTGAACTTGTTTATGGAACTTAACCAGTTCACCCTACTTCATTTTACTGTTGTATACCATACCAAATGATATGAGCAAAGGTTTGACTGGGTTTCAGGAAAACATCTATGGTTGGGCATGGACAGAAAACAAAGAGTAAACAACAGCTTGCAAGTCTCCGATACTGAATCATTTAAAAAAAAAAAGGGCTTCAAAAGTTGAAGATTTTGCTGATCAAACAATAGACGACCACAGTTACTGTACTTGCATGAGAATTATTTTCTTAAACAGGTAAACCCTTTACTCGGAATAACCTTCAACCCTCCCAACGTTTTTAAACTGTTTTGTTCATACATTCATACATTTTAACATTGCACTGAATGCAAAAAAGTCAAACTAAGTTATCAAAATTCTGAAAATCTCACCCAGAGTTCGTAAAGGCAATATCATTAGTTATGCAAATTTTCAGCAGAACAGCTACAGCATTTTTTTTTAAAGATATTTCAAAATTCGAGGGGTCGCTATGGACCTCAAACTACCTATACAACGCAGCTTTGAGATTTCAATCGCGTAATGAGCCAAACAAACAAAGAGAATCTGTTTAAGATATGCCAGCCTTAGAACTCGTGCATAAACTAAGTAAATTTATTAAGTGTGATTCCATTGCCATGTTCAACAAACAGTCTATATGGGCTGAATATGTGAGCTTATATCTCTATATATTGTATAATATTTGAAATTCCAGTCATTTACATGCCGTTGCCGATGGAAGACACAACAGTGCAGATCACAACATAACAGGAAGGGTACAAAATCAGAGGACAATAGCATATCAAAATATTATACCCGCTTTCTCTTTTCCTGTTGGTTGAAAAATACAGCTATAATAAGCAAACGTAATCCTAAACTTATTCTTTAGCTGCCAAATAAGTGAGTTACTTTCTACGGCTGTAGGTACTATTCCACTCTAAATAAAGAGGCATTTTAAGCATGATTTACACGGCGAAGCTGACAGTTTAGATCAGAAGATCAGACTGCACTTTCCATGCAGGCTGATAATGACCTACCTTGTCCGCAAACGCTATAAATGATACCATTGGTAGAGAAAGTTAATTAAACTGGCAGCCTCATACTGATTTCTGTATCAAAAGAAGATAACACCCAAATCATCGCGAGAGGCAGCCAGACTAGAATAATTAAAAATGTCGCATTTTTGATGCACAGATATTGTTCTGTTCTCTCAAAAGATTATACTGTATCTAGAGTTTGATATTTCTCATGTTTAGAATAATTTTTGTTTGAACGAAAAGTCTTGCTAATCATAGACCTTCTCCACCATCTTCAAACGGACTTTTTTTTTCTAAATGACGAAAAAATCAAGACCCCTCCATATTGAAGGCATTTGCTTGACAAGAAATTTAGAATGGCTCGAATGATAGAAGTTGTCTTTGCAAGGATCGAAAATAGTGTTTGTGAAGGAGAAAATCCTGTTTACCAGCATTTTCTCCTTTACCCACAATATTTTTACAAGCCTCCGTCGTCAAGTCGTAAAAACACAGATATTTTTTTTGTTAAAGGCTAGAGGTATTCTGTTACAAAGTGTCTCATTGGTGCATTTATCATCTAACTGCTGCCATCAATGAATTTGGTGTTTCCCTTGTCGATCAGACAGTTACGGAAGAAGCAACAGGTACCTCTTTACCATACAGTCCCGACTTTTAACGACCCAGAGAAAGAAGCCTTTGGAAAACACTGTGGGAAAAGGAGAAAAGGCTGGTAACCAGCATGTTTTCTAGCTTTCAAAAAACAAATTTCAATTTTTGAGATAGATTTATTTTGTCGTCTGCAGATGCTTTCAATTCGGACTGGTCTAAAATTTTGTCGTTAGGTAAAGACTTAAGTCGCCCCCTTAAGTCACAACTACATGTACTTAAAAATAAATAAGATAAACAAAATGCAAAAAAAAGTATATAAGGCGGCTACAACTTGTGAGTTTTGGTCCTGGAAACCCTACTTTACGCGTTACCATTAACTTACCATGGCTCAACGTAACTCTTTTAGCGCCAAATATAATTATGAAGTCGACCTTTTTCGACCGGTGAAAATAAAATCCGCCGAAACTCAGATTTTTTCCTGTTTTGTAGGTTTGACTAGACAAGCAGGCGGTATAGATCAAGGATAAGACTGCACGTTCTGTGCAGTCTGGTCTTGATCTGTGCCGCCCGCAAAAGTCCATATTTTCGCCTTTGACGACGAAAAGATTTCAAGGGTATAAAAATAAATTACTAAAAATAAGCACAAAAAGCAAGCTTTACAATCTCTATAGCTAACGGAAACTATAACCCTTTCCCAAAAAAGCCCTGGTTTTCACGTGTCTGCAGTACAAGTCTTTTGAAAACACTGTGGGAAAAGGAGAAATTGCTCGTAACGAGCACTTTCTCCTTTTCCCACAGTGTTTTCTACCCTTTTTGAGAACTTTCTGTCATTTTCATCAAATTTAAAATTGTCGTCTGCAAACTCTTTGAATTTGGACCAGTCCAAAATTTGTCGTTTGGGAAAGGGATAAACAAAACTAATTTTTGAAGAATCCGCTCTACTGATTGATTCTATCTGTCACAGCTAATGCTGTTATCCCTTATCCTGCTAGATAAATGAGATAAAGCTTTCAAGCCGACAGTAAAACCCATAATTTTGGGATTTCAAAGTGGAATTTTGGGAAAAAATATCTCCTTATCGGACTGTGTAGAGCCAAGATCAGATTGCACGTTCTGTGCAGTCTGATCTTGATTTACACTGTCCGCAAAAGGTCCTTGAGTCGTGCTTACCAGCCAAAGGGTTAATATCCCAACACGTTTAAATAATGTAACATAAAGTCTCGATATTTTGAACCAAGAAATAAGTTAGAATTATCCGAGAGTTCGGATTATCGAAAAATCAGTATGAAACTTCAATATTGGTACAGTACCTTCTTTATTTGGTTCTTTTTCTTCATACAAGTTTATCTACTTAAAGGCCTTCACAATAATTTCCATACTTGTAAATAATATGATTTGGATTCAACTGCTTTTTAGCACCAGCACTGTTTGTGTTTGGTCGATACTGGGCCCTTAAGAGGCATGTTCTAAGAGGCATTACTTCTGAGCTACCTTGTGAGCAATCAGAAATGCTGCTATCCCATTTAAAAAAAAATTGTCAGTGGAAAATACCAGAAAATTATCTCTTCCCACCCGAAACAGACTTCAGCAGGCGACTGTGAAAATATATTTGTAACATATTTGTAATCAAAATTAATGACGGTTTTATATATCAACTCGTGTAAAAACATTGCTGATAAATGAGAAATTGCTCGTTAAGAGCAATTTCTCATTTATCAGCAATATTTTAAAAAGTGGTCTGCTGCAAGGCATAAAAAGTAGTGTGCCAGCTATATCAAAGGAGAGGCGACACGACACTACTTACTTCTGTATCAAGAAGCGTTATTTCAATAGTCTTCTGCGTCTCTCCGTGTTTAAATTCCAGGGTTCCCTCTTCGCTGACGTAATCTTTACCGGAAACAGCCGACATATCTTTGGTGGTGTAGTTCACCTTGATGGCCCCGTCGGCCCCGTTCACGCGTTTAACGTAGAGCTGTGCGGTGCCCGTCCCCTCACGAACTATGTAACTGGGCTTGGAGAACTCGAGTTGCCCAGGCTCTGAAAATTGGAGTAAGGTTAAAAAAAAATATATATATATATATGAGATATGCTCATCTGCGAAAACTATCGACTCAGGTCAGCCTGCGCAGTCCGCGCAGGCTGATTCGGGCCGAAACTTTTCGCTATTGGTCAATTTTCTGTATGTCCAAAGGCCAGTCTACCCCCATGATTCAGTTGGTTGTTTGACAAAATGGATTTTATGGATCCATAATTGACTTGCTTGGTATAGAGGATCACATAGATGCATTAAGCCCCATTTTGCCAGAGCATGGCTCATATACTTAATGCATTACGAAACAGGTTATTTATAGATATGATTATTTACCATGCAAATGATACAAGGTAGAAAATTTGGAGGTAAGGAAAAAAAAAAAGAACAGAATCCTAAGCGGTGTTTGTGCTTTTGTGCGCAGTGTCGATCCGGAAAAAACGTGCAGTCTTATCCTGGATATAGATCTACATCGTATTGTGTTGCCAGTGACATTCTTGCAAATTTTTTATATAAAAATTGCTGTTATTTTTTCGTCTTTTATCTTGTCCGAAAGAATGTGTCAATTCATGGTAATTATGTCCTCGGGTAAGGCACTTTTCAGACCCAGTAGATGAACCACTTCACTGTCTTTGGGTTGGTACTTTTCTAAAACAGTTCAAAATACTATCAGGGACGTAGACTTGAATGTAGTAAGAATTAGGCTATGCCGAAGAAGTAGAAAGTGATCACGCCGTCTGCTTTCTCTTCCGCCCTTCTATTCGAAGAAAAACCAACTTTGGAGCTCAGGCTACCGGCCTTCCATCTGGCTAGGCGACCGAATATCATGTAACGTTTGAATTGAAGTATGGGGACCAGTTAACCGAGTCAAAGCTGAGTTATTTGATACGCGTTACGGCAAGTTCTGGGATGATTCATCAACAGAAATGCTTTTAGACTATTTTGTTTGCTTGTTTTCTATTTCACTATCACGATTTAATTAAAAACGTATTAATATTTCAATAGCACGTTAAAAGTATCAATATGTAATAGTCAGGATCAGTTTTCAATTAGGTGTTAGGATCATTGACTACCGAAAGACAAGAAACATGGCACGTGGCACAGCACAGTAACACCACAGAAATTATATTAACCCTTTCTCAAACAAGCCCTGGTTTTCACGTGTCTGCAGTACAAGTCTTTTGAAAACACTGTGGGAAAAGTGGAAACGAGCAATTTCTCCTTTTCCCACAGTGTTTTCTATCCTTTTTGATAACTTTCTGCCATTTTCATCAAATTTAAAATTGTCGTCTGCAAACTCTTTCAATTTGGACTAGTCCAAAATTTGTCGTTTGGGAAAGGGTTAAACGACTTTTGAAATCTGACACTCTGTTCCAGTAGAACTAGCCTAGCCCCGGAAGCTCAGTTGGTAGCGTACAGGGCTTGAGAACAGGGGATTGCTGGTTCGATCCTGGCTCGGCTAATTTCTTTCCGAGGATTAATGATAGTCATTGCGATAGGATTCATTCCTCTCGCACCACTGATCATTGGTTCGACGATGGCTATGTGGGAAAGCAGCCAGTGGCTTGTGCTGGTACTGGTAAAAGAAACTCTAGGAAAGCACGGGTAGGTGCACTGGCCACTGCGATATAACTGAAATAATAGTGAAGACGACGTTAAACATCATACAACATACAACCAATCCACCAGAACTAGGGATTGAATACTAGTGGTCTTTTACCCAGAAAAAACGATTTATAAGCATGAAATTCTAAGTTTATTCTCTTGGGGCTCAATGTTGAAATGTGATACTAAGTCTTTACTGTCCGCAAGAGCCCCTATTTTCGTCAGTGGCGTTGAAAGGTGTAAGCTGTCAGCTGAATCGACTGGATTGAAATCGATCATTACTAGGGATAGGCTCCAGAGGTATTCTTACGAACATGAAAGTCCGTAACAAATGCATAGCTCCGGCTGGGATTCGAACCCGTGAGACAAATATCCTCGTTTATTGAGCATTAACCCCAATACACTAACCACAGAGCTAAAGAGAATTCTCCCTGACGCAGTTATCAGGTATTGATTTTATACGGGAAGAAGCTATGTCGTAAGGAAGGAGTGATCTCCCGTAACAGTATCAAAAACATATGAGCAATGCTTTGTGAAAAGGGGTTTAATGAATCTGCGAAAAGTACTCCCTCAAGTCAGCCTGCGCATTCCGGGCAGGCTGACTTGAGTCGAAACTTTTCGTTACGGGTAAATTTTCTGCAAATCAAAAGACCATTCTCCTTTACAATTCGGTGGGTTTTCAGACAAAATAGACCCATATTATGCAACGACTTGCTCGGTATAATGCATCACTAAAACGAACGAAGCCCCCTTTCCACAGAGCGCCGCTCCATTAAATACAAGAATGTATAAAAAAACACGGGTCGAATAAATAATTCAGCACTCACCGTCATCATTAATGATCGTAATCTGGTTAATGGACGTATGTCCGAGAATAACGTTTTTAGACTGATCGCAATCATGGTTGATGAAAAGCTTTGCAAAGAAGAATTCGTCTGGTTCCCAAACATCATCGTCTATAATCTTTATTCGAATTTCTCGGAGAGTTTCTTGTTCTTTAAATTTTATGGTCTCGTGGATTGGGACATAGTCTGAGTTGGCCTCTGCCGTACCATCGATTGTCTCTACCCTGTAAAAAATTGTCAAGAGTCAATAAAGACTGTGATTAACCCTCATCCTGCTAAATAATGTAGATGATCGGAACTAAAAATCCGACCAATGAAATGCCTTTATACATTTTGATCACGTGACAACAATTACGGCTGCGTCTTTGAAATTTGAGTGAATCGATCAAACATCGGACGATTTGGAGCTGTATTCTTCGTGTTATTATTAAACAACGAAAGTTGGTTAACGATATTTACTTGTTTTATCAAACCGATAAGTATTTTGGCCATGATCTTGTACAGAATAGTAGATTTACTCTGACAAGCGCACTGAACGAACCCGTGTCGGACCAAACAATTTCGACCTATTTGTCGAGAAACCGGCTTCTGTGGCACAAATCATTGAACGTTTAGTTATGAAACCACGTTAGTTTTCGCTAGAAATATGTGTAATGAGCTAGATAAAGTAGACCTTATGTGATTATCTGTAAAATTGACGAAGTAACTTGTGTTTTTGTGATGACAAGTAGACTTTGCCGATAATGTCAGTTGCATCCCTTGTATTATATATACATGTAAAACATAAAAAAACCGCTAAAAATCCCTGTGGTAAATCCAAGGTCAGACCGCACGTTCTTTGCAGTCCGATCTTGATCTACTCTGTCCGCAAAAGCTCCGTGAGTCGCCCTTAGCAGCCTAAGGGTTAATTGATTGTTTAGAACATTATTTATATCGCGGCGGCCATTGCAAAAATCCATGCTTTCCTGGAGTTTCTTTTATCAGTACTTAGCACAATATTCTTTCCAAGCCACTGGCTACTTTCCAACATAACCATCGTCGAAACAATGATCAGCGATGAGAGAGGAATCAGTCCTGTCGCAACAAGTATTATCAATCCTCGGAAAGAAATTCGCCGAACCAGTGACTCCCTGATCTCAACTCCTGTACGCTACAGACAGGGCTCGACTTAGTGAAGTCGAATAATATATCTACGTTTTACATAACTTTATCAGAGTTTCAAGAAAGAGGGATTTTCAAATTCTAAAGGCATTGTTCCTGAGTCACCAAAACCTATGCTGTGGTTACAAGGCAATCCTGATGAGTACCAATGACACAGGTTTTAAGTTAGCAATCAAGATATAAATTCTTTGATTTCAACATTACTGACCGGAACCCTGAAAGCGCTAAGCTAATGAATTCGGCCTTTTCAATTATGAAAAACAGCCGAAACAGTGCAACGAGCTCGTGTTGTAAGGTTGTTTTGGATAGAACTTTTAGCAGCCGACTTCTGAAAAATTGGGAATATGAATATAAACAAGGGTATTTCACACAAAGACACTTCAAAAGATTGTGGCAAAAGAGGACAGTTTCCTCTTTTGCCACAATCTGTTCAGAAGTGGTCTGCAAAAAAGGAGGCACTGTGTCAAGGCATGCCCGGATCAACTGTATTGGAACAGCGACCGTTACCATGACCAAAATGGAAATTATAGCATGATAGTATCTGTTTGGTGATACTCCAAAGACGAACCTGACGTGATCTGTTGAATCTATCGATTACCAAAAGACAAAAACGCTTGGTTCTCATCGTACATAATTTCTGCGCCAGTTACGTTGATAACTTGTTCATGACAAAATACAGATAAAAAGAAAATCCGCCTGTTTGGTTATGTGTGATCTGTGCACGAAATCTTTCGACTGATGAAAGATTAAGATGCAAATTCGTCATAGGAATTATACAGAATGCTTAAGAATAGAAAAAGGAAGATAAAAAGAGAGATAATCCACGCTTTACATGCATAATTAATCACTCGTAATGGCAACATCTGATATTTTAGGTTCAGATAAGAACTTCTGAATTACTTGGGCTAAGCAAGAAACAAAGACGTTTGTTTATGAGAGAAATACCGCATTGTCTCTTTTTTGAATTATTTGTATTCGAATTTGGCCTAACGTAATTTGAGCAAAACGAATCTTCAGGTATAGGAATACTCTAGACGGAAGTCTACTCTAGACGGAAGTCTGACTGGCAGAGAAAACTGGTCATACTTTGCGCTCTTTATTTGAGCCATGCTCTGGAAAAAGGGGATTCAATGGATCGCCCTGATGAATTAACCCTTTCCCAAACGATAAAATTTAGACTGGTCCAAATTGAAGAGCTTGCAGACGACAATTTTAAATTTGATGAAAATGGCAGAAAGTTCGCAAAAAGGGTAGAAAACACTGTGGGAAAAGGAGAAATTGCTCGTTACGAGCAATTTCTCCTTTTCCCACAGTGTTTTCAAAAGACTTGTACTGCAGACACGTGAAAACCAGGGCTTGTTTGGGAAAGGGTTAAACCAAGCCAGTCATCACAGACGTGTGGATCCACAAAATCCATTTTGTCTAACAACCGGCTGAATCCCGAGATAGATGGGTCCTTGGACACGCAGAGAATTTACCAAAGGCTAAACGTTTCGACGCAGGTCAGTCTGCGCAGGCTGACCTTGGTCGATTTTTTTGTTTTGCAGATGCATTAAATCCCCTTTTCACAGAGCTTGGCTTATTTATATGTTGACGTTTACGAGATGTATCTATTCGCCAGAGATGGTGGGCGTAGCATTCATACGTTCTGATACAAATTAGTTTTTCGATGTAGAGTCATTAACCCTCTCAGCGTCACAGGCAAAACAAGGACTTTTGAGCAAGATCAGACTGCACAGAAAGTGCGGTCTGATCTTAGATCTATACATAGTATACATATGTATAATCAAGCCTGTAAGATAAAAAACTTTTTTGACTTTAAGTGAATTGAATTTTCAACCGTCGGAAAAGGTCGAATTTATATGAGCCATGCTCTGTGAAAAGGGGGCTTATTGCGTCTGCAAAAAAAGTATCGATCCAGGTCAGCCTGTGCAGTCCGAGCAGGCTGACCTAGGCCGAAATTTTTCGCCACCGGTCACTTTTCTGTATGTCCAAGGACCATTTTTTCCTCATGATTAAGTCGGTTGTTAAAAAAAAGTAGCTATTATGGATCTATAATTGTGTGATGACTTGCTTAGTATTATGCATCACGGAAATGCATTAAGCCCCCTTTAACCAGAGCGTGGCTCATATTTCTGGGAATGAAATACGTAATCTTTTGGACGTCTGGAATAGATGACTTTGAGGTTAGTCTTGTCTATGATAAGAAAAACAACGTAAGAGTTTTCCGGACAATGCAGATCAAGCTTAGACTGCAATACACATGCAGTGTTTTGCGGAGTCTTTCCGCAAAAGTACGCTGAATCTCGCCTAGCAGCCTAAGGGTTATCTCGGTCGATCATGGTAAGACCATTTTCATTTACTCAGACCAACAACAAGTTACAAGCATGATTGTACGTCAAAGCATTTATATTGAAACTTCGAGACAAAATTACTATAATTCAAACTATTTCTCTTGGTGGACTATAGACTGACGTTTTTGCCAAGAAAAGGTGAGAAGAAAATTCGCTTGTACCTGACTGATACCGGTATATTTAGTTGTCCGTATCGCCGTATTCCTAGTCGTACATTTCCCTCGTTCTCCAGGACGGCGCAGGAAGCCGCTGTGAATTCTACCACCGCTTTAGATCCGTTGTCGGATAGATCTATCAGGGTTATGCTTGGAGGGTCTTTCTCCGGACTCTTTGTGAGGTTTTTGTACTGAATTTGGTGATAAAGCTGAAATTGTAGGGTGTATCAGCATGCATTAACCCTTATCCTGTTAAATAATGAAATGCAACTTTCAAGCCGATAGTACAAATCCAAATTTTTCTATTTCATAGGTACTTTTTTGGGGAAAAATATATCCCTTTGGGACAGTGTCACGTTCTGTGCCGTCTGAACTTGATCTATACTGTCCGCAAAGGGTCAGTGAGTCGCGCTTAGCAGCGTAAGGGTTAACTCTTTACCCCACGACAAAAATATACTCTCATCCAAAATGAAAGGGTTTAAAGACGGCAAATAAAACGTGGTTTTTACTTCTCCGTGAAAGGCAAGAAAACATAGTGGAAAAGGGAGAAAATACTGGTTACTAGCATTTTCTCCTTTTTCCAAAATGTTTTAATAAGCTACATTAGATCTGATAAAAGAAGATTGTTTGGTAAAGAGTTAAACGTACATTTCGTGGGGGGGGGGGGGGGGGGGGGGGGGGGGGGGGGGGGAGGGCAATGAAGAAATATTAGTGATCGCTCAAGTATGCAATTAAAACTGCTTTTTTACTGTTTTCCGAGTAAATAATTAATTTCTCCAAAGTTGATAGAATAGAGCAATCATTTATCTTATTGATGTGTTACTAATCATAAATATGATATGAATTACTATCCTGTCATACGTGACCACGTAGTTTTTTTTTAAATATAGAACAAGATCAGCATAAAATCACATGCTGTTTGATCTTTGAGTTTACTGTTTCTGCTTCTCTTTGAACGGCTCAAGTTTTAGGATTATAAGGCCTAAAGAATTAACTAAAAAGAAAAACAGTTATTTTTGTTATAGTCACCTATTTAAATTTGGCAGGATAGCAGGCGGGCGCTTAAAATTGTAAGGCTTTTCTTTGAAAAAGAACACACGAGTTACAAGTTTGGTATATCTTTTTAAATACATTTCCGTTGACAAACAGTTTGTACATTTGATTTTTAACGTGGCCTATAAATTCCGTCGGCAGATATCACGGACAGTTGATAGATGTGACTAACTTCAAGTCGGTGGTTGATGTCGTTGCTTATACATTTTGCGCCACCATATTTAAGACATGTGCCTGACAATACCTCAAAACGGATCCTTGATAAAGACGAGGCTGGATGTAGTTACGAAATCAGCCGAGTTGTGACGAGTGCAACTATTCAAGTTAGCTTCCTCAGTCTAATATAAAAAATCAGAAAGTAACGCAATCTCTGATTGGCTAAATCGAATGGTTTAGCCAATCAGAAATTGCGTTACTTTAAAATTTAGAAATTCTTGAGGAATTGGATAGAATAAGAGTGTAATTTAGAGTGGTTGGTGAATAAGGTCCCCTGGTTTGATTGATGGGCCCTATTCACTGAGCCACCAGAAGTCAAATACTATACAGGTATGGTAATTTCCAATACCTTTGATTCCATTGTTGATGTTAGAATACAAACTAGGACCACATAGTGCGATCCGTAGCAACAGAGACTGGATGTCTCGAATAACGTGCAACATGACTCTCGTGCATATTTATCTTATTTGCCTTGCCTAGGAGCGAAATGATGCAGAATCAAATGCAAATTATACAAAGCTGTTATGAATTTGCCATATCCTTTATTGTCAATGACATGTCCGTCGAGCATTCAAAGTTTGGTTATAGTACTGCTTGGCAAAGTGAAGCCAGCTTATCCAGTGCTTTCCTAAGTTGCTATAGATTTAAAATACATCCATACTCGTTTTTTACAGTTTATAACCCATTTCATCTTTATTGTATGCAATTTTAATCATTCTTGTATCTTCATGCCAAATGTTGCTCCTGACGGCTGCAAGGTTGCACAGATTACGACGGATAAAAAATGCATTTTATTTTTTGGCAGCCTTCAAAGAAATCACTGTTGTCGTTTCCAGTTTTAAATGAGGACAAATCCCTTCACTCTTCTATCCCTTACACCATGTTTATTGGTAATTTATCTATGTTTATACAGCTGACCAAATTCTGAGCCATTCTACACACTTTCAAGTTTTAATAGCGTTTTTTCCCTCTCTGGCTGCAAGGATGTATCTTTAGTAGTTCAGAGTGAGAACATTTACTTGTAACTCTCTACCTGAGGACAGAATAGACAGCGAAAAGTTAACTGTTTACCAGTCGACAAATTTTTAGACTTATCCATGTTGAAAATATTTAAAGATGGCAAATCGAATGTGTCAAACTATTAGGTTTATCACTGTAGGAACAGTGCGGAGAGAAGAGAAAATGCTTCTTACAAGCATTTTCTCCTTTTTCCACACTGTTTTCAAAATATCGCCTCCATCATTGTCATAAAAGCACAGGATTGTTTGGTAAAGGTCTGGCAACAAACGAAACCCTTACTTTAGCAAGACAGTTCCTACTTCTCTAAAAGCGTTTTACATGTGCGGAAATTGATATGACTCGGGGATTATTTTGGCCAGCAAATATTAGTTGTACCCCCAGTGGTTCCAAAGTGGAAGTGCCCTTAGGCAAAGTACTGAAGACCCCAATCCTAGTACATATAATTCACGAAGAAGTGGGCTGTGATGTATGCTTCAATACTGTTGAAGGTGGTGTACAAACATTCATAGAAATCATAAAATTAATGAAACAGTGAAAGGATTAGACAGACGAAAAAAAAAAAAAAAAAACTCGCACAGATCTCAGGGGTAAGTATACTGACCGTCTTGAATGTGTCCTTGACCTGGGGAACGAGTCTATGACCTCCCGTAAGTTTTCTCGTTGCTTGGATACGGTACCATCCGGAGTTGCGGGACTTGCTTTCCGATAACTTCGCAGCCGCTATTTTCGCAGCCTCTTCCTCGGGGATATTATGTTTGCCAAGTTCTTTAGCTAGATGAATAATGTTCACATTTTCGTCGGAGCCGCCCTCTATGTTATTGTCAATATCTGTAAAAGGCGGGTGGTCAAAAGTGAATATTTTACAGTGAATTAACTAATTACCTCTCGCAGACACCATTTTTTTCGTCTTGCAAACGACATGCTTTAAAACAATTTTGCAAAAAGGAAAAATTGTCCTTGACGAAGAATTTCTTCTTTCATTGATTTTTTTTTTTTCACTATTTTTTTTTTTTTGGGGGGGGGGGGGTGGTCTACGCGTATACCTACGCGTACTAACTCTCTACCAAACAACAAAAAGAGACAGGTTTAAATTCAAAGTATTTGCAGACGGCAATTAAATGTGTCTAAAATTATGGGACTTAAAACCTGTATTTGTAAATGTAGTAAACATTGTGGAAAAAGGAGAAAATGCTGGTTTCCAGCATTTACCCTTATCCCGCAATGTTTTCAAAAACCCGCTATCTGATTCTCAGGGTCGTCAAAACTCGGGATTTTTTCGCAAGTTATTAAAGCGAAAAAGTTTATGTAAATTTTTCAAAGTTTTCCAGCATGTTTTCAAAGTCTTCTGCTACACACGTGTTCTAGGAGGGAATGTGCCAATCAAATGAATGGTCAATGTACAGAGTTATTCTTTTAGATCATTGACAGATTGATTGATTAGTAGATTTTTACTCCACATGAAATATTTTCTCCTTAGAAATACATGTATTACCAACTAAGCAATACAATGGGAGAAATATCAATTAGAACTTAACCCCTAGGCTGCTAAACGGGACTCAATGACTTTTTACGGACAGTGTAAATTAAGATCAGACTGCACAGAACTTGCGGTCTGATCTTGGATCTACAGTGTCCGGTAAGGAGATTTTTTTCACTAAAAGACACATTTGAAATAGCAAAATTTTGGCTTAAACTATAAGCTTGTAAGGTTCATTTCACTTATTTAGCAGATTAAAGGTTAAAAAATTCGCCTTATTATGGTATACATGTATGAACGGTTTGTGGGAGGAAAAAAAATCATTTGCTTATGGAATGAATAGCTCCTTTTTCTATAATATGTTAGAAAGTTTTCTACCTGTTGCAACTTGATTGTTCAACGTGGTATTTTCATTGTAATTAATTAATTGCATGTCTAGTCCATGCTTCAATATCAAGTGAATGTAAATGCTTTTTGTACAGTTTGATGAATTGCAATATTGCGCCGGATACCGCCTCCATTCCAGCTGTTTTAATTGTTTCAGGTTGTTTGAATTATTAATATGAGCCATGCCCCGTGAAAATGGGGCTTGATGCATCTGCAAAAAGTATCGACCCATGTCAGCCTGCGCAGTTCGCGTAGGCTGACCTGGATCGAAACTTTTTGCTTTAGGTAAATTTTCTGCATGTCAAAGGATCCTTCTACCAGGCCAGTCAGTGAAGCAAAAGACCTAGAACTAATTGCAAAAGAATTTCTAAGTACACCTGGCGAAAGTAAGATGTATTCACCAGGAAAAATCCTCAAATTTTGCTCTTGCAGATAAAAAGAATTTTATGTCTAAAGTTAGCTATTTTTATCACTTTCGAAACTGGTCCGATTGTGCTACCGTACCGGTAGAAAAAAAATGTCGAACGCCACGCACCTATACATATGACGTCATAAAAAGTGTAATGACTGCACCCATATGATTATTAAAAAAAGATGTAAACGCGCTGCGAAACAGATGATTCAGAATTGTTCTGGTAAGTTTTAGGTAATTAGGCATATACGTAGAATAAAGATTGAAAACACACATTAGTACAACACGCACTGAAGTAGCAGTCGCCGATTTGCCAACAATCACCCATGAATAATGTCAACACTAGCGAGGTTTTCACGGTTACGTCATTGCAAATTTAATCAAATATATGTACGAACATGTCAATTATTAATAGAATATCAAAGCGAAGACCATAATTTCGTCAGGATGTAACTTTTCATTAAAAGAATCCCGGCATTAAAAAAATCCCGGAAGCTGTGAAATTATAAATGGGATGTAGAAGATTTTTCAATCTACGGAAGTGCATACTGGGCATAAATATGTCAATTACTAACAGCTACAATATTGGATATAAATATTTCGTCATAGCCTGAATCCTCACTGACTTACATGTATTTCCAGCTTTACCTTTTTGTGGGTTAAAAAAATGATGCTGTAATTAGAAACTTATACGAAAAGAAAGCAAAAAACAGTATATATTTTCAGAATCAATACAATGTAAATTTGACAGAAATAAAGCTGTTCAAAAACTGATCGACATTTTCGAAAAAGTTTTTTACATGGACATCAATTACAACGTCGCCAAAATTTAACAGAAAAATAATACTGCGAAGTTTAAGGGGCTACAAGTTGATGCCATGCGATGAAAAATAATAGCATTAGTGCAAATAGCCCCTGTAACCTGGCCTTCTAAGCATAGTTTTCGTTATGACTGTATGATAAGAAGCAGCGTAGTTCAATTTCTTGCAAACTGAAAAATGCATTTAACGGGAATTCGGAATTGAAAGAAATATTTATGGCCACTGACTGTAAGTGAAAAGCATATAATTGTTGAGAATTAAAATTTGAAAGTAATATTGTAAAACATTTCATTCAAAGGGGTGTTCAGTGGGCAGATGATGTAAGAAGACGTGTTACTGAGGCAATTTACCACCTGTAATGCAATGTACATTTTAAAACAGAGAAAGGCATTCGTAGGGCACATTCATAAGACATATACCAGGGCCGATCGATAAATTACATGTAGGGGTTTGACTTTTGGCGGTCATATTAAAGGTTGTTTCATTACTTTTCAACATGATATCTTTCACTATCCATACACTTTTGCTTATATATACATGTATATAAGAAGTGCCAAGTGCAACTTTACCCTTGAGTCCACTATACTCACTGTAACTAATTACCTTTGATCAATATTTAGTTCAAAGCTATTTGTATGTTCTATTTGTGCACAATTCGTGTCGCCGTTTTTAGCTCTACCGACCGAAGGCTTCGGCCAGAGGAGCTTATGGCACGGTTTTCTTCGTCCATCCGCCAGCCTTTTTTCCTGTTTACGGGGTAAAGTCTGAATTTTTGACGGATGT
This sequence comes from Tridacna gigas, assembly GCA_945859785.2. Classification (NCBI taxonomy): domain Eukaryota; kingdom Metazoa; phylum Mollusca; class Bivalvia; order Cardiida; family Cardiidae; genus Tridacna; species Tridacna gigas. The sequence goes on from OX244030.2 coordinate 31,225,886, forward strand.
TTTTGTAAAACTTGCACACTTACAAAAAATATATATTATCAACAGCTTGACCTCTATTGTCTTTTTTTTTCCCTAAACTCAAGAAACATTTAGGGAAGATAAGCTATTCAGAGTGGAAAATTTAACAGTTGTTGTTGTGATAAGCACTTTCATCCGATTCTTTTGAAAATTGCAGAGAGTATCTATATTATCAAGGAGATTGATCCTATTGAAAATGAAGAAAATCTATTCATCAGTTGTGTAAAAGTAGTCATTTGATGACCTATTTATTTTTCTCTTAACAAAGTCAACATTCTTGAATCCATTTCTTCGAAATTTGTAGGGGTTGTTATTAACAGTGAGTACTAAAGCCGTGCCAAATTTGGCTCGATTTCAAAACACGGATTTTGAGAAAATACACTGTTTTTTTTTTTTCCCCTATTTGTTCAATACACCACGCACTTTTAATATGCTGTCTTAATGCGGTCACCCTGACTGCAGTTGACTATAGCTTCGTCCACCCCCAAGTGGGTTGTTTTTGTCTCTTTTTTGCATCATGAGTTCATGATATTTGTTAGAAAATAATCAAAATTTCAAAAAGTCTGTTCGGGCTTTTCTTCTTTCGTTGGAAGGAGGTGTCCTCCAAGTCTACGGTACTTTAATGATCATGTAATCCTAAAGTATTTCATAAGGGCTTGATGTTATATAAAAGAATAGAACTTTCATTCATGGCCTAGAGCTTACAGTCCAAAGCAAAATTTCTGATTAATTTCTAATGTTTATTTCACATTATCGATACACATTTCAGTACCTGCCAGTAGAGCGATTCAGGCCATTATGAGCCTCTTATATTAATTGTTTATTTGTATGTTTTATGAATTCCAGTCATAAAAGTGTCTCAAAGAGGAAATAATGTGGGAAAATGGGAATATGTTGAAGTGTAAACATGTATGCAGTACATAATCTTAGGAAGCATCAGTGGGTGGGGTAATATTACATGTAATTTACCACCAGCATCGCAATGTAGATTTTAGAACAGGGAAAGGCACCCCTAAGGCACATTCCTAAGGCATATACATGTATAAGCAGTGTGAAGTGCTAATTAGCTTTACTATTAAGTCTACTACAAACAAAGTCACTCCCGACCGTTGATATTGAGCTTAAAGCTCTTAGACTTTTTTATTTTTGCATAATTTGTGTTTGTTTGTGTGTGTATGTTTTTTTTTTTTCCAAATATATATATATATATAGATCTGTATATATTTGTATATATATTAAAATTGTTATTATAAAAATACCTACAGATCAAACAAGTATGCAAGATGGCAATTGTTACTTTAAAGTGTGAACATGTACGTAGTACTTATGTAGGGTAACGATGGCAGGTGGGGTAAAATTACATTTAATTTCACAGAATAATAATAATTAAAAAAAAAAAATCATTTGCTTCAAAGGTCATGCCTTGCCCTCCTTTATCATAATGTATTGTACAACAATTAATTCCAACTTGAGTGTTGTGATAAATGCTTCTGTAGTGTCATTATCAACTTTTAAGTAAATTATGAACTCAAAGGTACCTCTCATATACCAGCGTCTATTTTTCAAAAAGTGCATCTGCAAAAGTTAAGGACTTTTAATGGATACTTGTACATACATTGTAGTAACAGAAAAATAGACTTTAAAAACTTGCAATTACTTCTAGGTTGACACCCAGAATGGGGTACACTGACTGGCCTATACCTCCATATCCAGTTAACTGTAAAATGTATTTTATGAAGCGATAATTATGTGATGACTTGCCTGGTATAATGCATTACGGATATATGCATTAAACCCCCTTTTCACAGAGCACGGCTCAGACAGATTATGGATGTGCCTATTTACTGATGTGACCTTCGTTCTTTACCATATGACAAAATTAAGATTTAAGACTTCTCCACTTTGAATTATACTCAGACGATTATTTAAATGTTGCTCAAATAGCGTAATTTCCCCTGGAATTAAAAAAAAAAAACTTCGAGGAAAATGAGAAAATGTTGATCACCTTTCCGAGGGTCGGTAACACACGGGATTGTTCAGTATAGGATTAATCCGAAATCAAAAGTCCCGCGTATTAACGACTCTGAGGAATAAAGCTTTTGAAACATTGAGATATACTGAAACATTGGGATAAAAGGAGAAAATCCACCATTTTCTTTGATTCCTTATATGTTTTCTCTCGTTTAGAAACAAATTCATTCAATTTCAGCGACTATTTATTTATCGCCTGGAAATGGTTTCAATATGGACGAGTCCAAATTTTTGTCGTTTGGTAAAGAGTTAAAGTCGATTTGAAATTACCGTTTTTATTTATACCAATATTTGAATAACAATGCTGTTGCAACGGAGTTATCATTATACGATATTTTAATACAATAACATATTGTGGACAACATTCGCTTTTTTTTTTTCCGGCTCGCAACAGACTTTTGAAAACACTGCGGTATAAGGAGAAATTGCCTGTGAACGAACAAAGAGCCTGCAATCTGATTTTGTATTTGTTCTAACAGATACCAAGAGATATTTCAAACAAAGAGAGCTTTCAGTCGAAAGAGTGTTTTTTTTTTTTCAAACTTTTGGCTGAAAAATGTTTATAATATTATCAACAGTTCAAACCTTTACCAAAACGACAAAATATTAGATTTGTCAAAGTTGAAATTTAAGGGGGGGGGGGGTCAAATAGTGAAATTTGTTCGCGAAAGGGTAGAAAGCATTGTGAGAAAAGGAGAAATTGATTGTCACCAGCATTTTCTCCTGTTCCCACAATGTTTTCAAAAGGTTACTCTTCTGGAGTCGTTTAAACATGGTGTCGCTTATTAAAGCGTTTACTGCCATGGCAATGTCTAATCAACTCGAACGAATTCAACAGTTAAAGAACGAAACTTTCCAACACGGTACAAACGATGAAAGCAAAGGTATAGAAGCGTATCAACAACCCATATCCTGTCTTATGCTACCACTAGTGTATTTTATGGAGAGTGACGACCATGATCAACTTGCACATAAGTGCTGTCCGATCTTGCTATTTACGCTCCGTTTCTCAGTCATGTAATTCCCCTCCAATACGACAGGATATTGTTTGACAACGTATTTACTGAAGCTAATAGACAACATAGAGATGATGACAGGTCTTTCTTGTTACAATCAATACTCGAGCCATCGATACCAATCATTTTTTCTTACATAACTCGAGATCGATTAAGATCAAAGTAATTGGTGTTTCTTCTTTCCAATCTAGAATATTGATCACCTTGAAACGATCGAGTTTCCTTCAAAATCTAATGATTGCTTGTTATGTCACATGCCATTCTTTCCAAAAGAATGATCATTTTCAGTGATCTGTTATGTGACCCTTTGGCTGCTAAGCGCGAATCACTGACCTTTTGCAGACATTGTAGATCAAGATCAGACTGCACAGAACGTGCAGTCTGATCTTGGATCTACACTGTCCGATAAAGAGATACTGTTCTAAAAAGATTTTTGAAATAATATTATTCGGGTTTTTACTATCGTCTTGAAGTTTTGATTTAACTTATTTAGCAGGATAAGAGTTTAATATTTGTTTACTGTTTATCGACCGTCAACCAGCAACCTTCATTTACATGTTATATTATGTACCTGTACACATTGTCTTTTGTTTTTCTGATAAACATGTAAACTTGTAAAAATGACATTCTTTCCAAATGAATCATCATTTTTAGTGATATTATGCCACATGACATTCATTCCAACAGAATTATAATTTTCAGTAATCTCTTGTAACATGACATTCTTTCAAATAGAATTATCATTTTCAGTAATATCTTGTAATATGACATTCTTTCAAATAGAATTATCATTTTCAGTAATCTCCTGTAACATGCCATTCTTTCCAACAGAATTATCATTTTCTGCAATTTTTTGTCACATAACATTCTTTGCAACATAATTATCATTTTCTGCAATATCTTTTAACATGACACTCTTTCCAGCAAAATTATCATTTTCAAAAACAAAACCAGAATTCGAAAAGAAAAATATGGCAATGAAAAGATCCTCTGGATCCAGGCGGCCATAATTTCTTAATCAGTCATCTCATTATTGCGGGAAACACATGTAGATCTTTGACAATATTCAGTTAATCTGTTACGTATTTTTTTGCAGCAAAGTAATGTAAGACAATGATAGAAGGAAAACAAGAGCACCGCATGCGGGTGCCAACGCTCAGCTGTAGATGCTTGATTTTCAAGGACAATTCTAAGTCGAAAAAAGGGGCATAACTCTGTCAAAATACATTCATGGTTACCTGCTCTTATTGTTTAGGTTCCCCTTTTGATAATTAACCCTTAAGCTGCTAATCCCGACCCACTGACCTTTTGCGGACAATGTAGATCAAGATCAGACTGCACGGAACGTGCAGTCTGATCTCTGATCTACACTGCCCGATTCGGTATTTTCTTTCCGGTGAAATCAACTTTGAAACCGCAATGTTTGGGCTTTCAGTATTGAGTAGAAATTTGCGTTTCATTTATTCAGCAGCTTAAGTGTTAAGAACTTGTCCAAGTTTGAAGTAAATATCTTCAGTAGTAACAGAGGTATTATTAAATGTTAAAGTTTTCGCACGACGCCGCAGACAACAATGACGACGCAGACGACGATGACGACGCAGACGACGATGACGCCAGGGCTTCGACAATACCTCGAAGTTTTCTTCAAAAACAGCCGAGCTAAAAATGATCAGGCTGGAACCATGGCTAAGATCCTACCATAAAGATTGATTGTATTGGGTCTAACGCCGTTTTCAACGTAATTTCAGTTATATCGCGGCGGCCAGTGCACCTATTTGTGTTTTCCTAGAATTTCATTTACCAGTACTTTGCACATTATTGTTTCCAAGTCACTGACTGCTTTCCCACATAACCGTTGTCGAAACAATGATCGGCGGTGAGAAAGGAATGATTCCTGTCACAACGACTATCATCAATCCTCGGCAAGAACCGATTGAACGAGCTAGGAATTCGAACCAGCGACCCCCTGTTCTCAAGTCCTCTACGCCACTGACTGCGCTACCGGCGCTCGGCTTTCCATGAAGAACAATATTTAAGAGCACAAAACGTGTACATGTATTCTGCAACAGGTTATGTTTGTCTTGATGCTTTCGGAAAGAATTTAACAATAATACAAATGACGAAAGATGGTAATAACTGCCACATTCAGATTGTTGTCATTTTGTCCATGGTGTCATATTATTTTTTTCAATTCGACAATCCAGACCCATAGCACACTTTCAACCACAAGTTACATGCTAAGCCTTTGCGACGTACTGCTGACCACAGCTTTTTACAGGAACAACAAAGGGAAATGCTCTGTGAAAAGGTGGTTAAATGCATCTGCAAAAAGTATCGACTCAGGTCAGCCTGCGCAGGCTGATCTGGATCGAAACTTTTTGTTATTGGGTCATTTATCTGTTTAATGTCAAAGGACCAGTTCACCACATGATTCAGCTAGTTGTTAGACAAATTGATTTTATGGATCCAAAATTATGCGAGGACTTGCTTAGAATAATGGATAACGAAGATGCATTTAACCGCCTTTTCCCATAGCGCAACATATTATGTGATAGAACCAGACCCCTCTGTACTTGCCATTGCCCTAAACACTTAGGCTGCTTTGCGCGAATCAATGTGCTACTAACCTGAATATCTGTCAACGCGTAAAAATAATATGGCTAAAACGGCTTTGAAATTGCGATACTTTGATTTTTTTTTTAAAACAGAAATTGACAATGTAGATTAATATCAGACTACACAGCAATTTTTCCTTTTGCCCGCAATGTTTTCTATCCTTTAAAAGAAAAATTCTATCATTTGAGCCGCGTTTAATTTGTCTTCTGCTTTTAATTTGGACAAGTCCAAATTTTTCTCGTTTGGTGTAGAGTCAATACTCCACAAGAGTGTCTTACAACTTTTGTTGCAACATTTGCAACTGAATTTGAGACCTATACTATCATCATATACTTTTAAAAATGTCAGTGACAGATAATTCGATGAGTTTCGACGGGAATGACAAATAGAAGAGGGGAGAGGTTTTATTATGCTATATTTTACCTGCGATACCATTTTTATATGCTGAAATAGAAATGTTACATGGTCACTGTTTTATCGATTTCATTGGGCAAGAGGTAATCCGCTTTGAAGCAACCAGAGGACGGGAAAGTGTCTGAGAAGACTTGTCGGGTGTGTAGGTAATCATTTTTCGCTGAAGACTTACCACGGTTTGTTCGTTTCTTAACTCTTGGGCTGCTAAGCGCGACTCACAGACCCTTTGTGGACAGTGTTGATTAAGATCAGACTGCAGAGAACGTGAGATTTCTCTGACGAGCAAAATTTTAAATAGAAAATTATGGGTTTTCACTACTGGCTAGAAATCTTTAGTTTAATATACATGTATTTAGTAGCTTAAGGGTTAACCAGACGACATAACTTTAGATTCTTCCATACTGACAGCATTCACAAACAACAAACTATATGTGGCTGAACTGATGGAATATGTCTTTGAAAGGGTAAAAACATAGCGGGAAAAGGAGTAAATGCTAGTAACCAGAATTTTCTCCTTTTCCGTCAATGTTTTCAAAAGTTTTAAAACAACGAACAATGCTACATATGCAGAAAAAATTTCAGTACAGAAATCTGGCTGTCTACCTAAAATGATATTGCACAACGATTGGACTGCACGTTCTTTGCTGTCTGATCTTGATCTACATTTTGCGCGAAAGCGGTAACAGTTGTGCCTGGAAACCTGAGTGCAACGATCGTAGGACTATGTATGTAGATCTATAGATACGATCCATGCTTAGCGTGAGGGTTGTAATGATGGGCTAGACTCCCGATTCCCCCAACCCATCTCGGTGTTAAAATGGTTCAACTCCTTATCCTCTGAATCATTTACAAAAAGGATTGTAAAACATAGATAACGAGCATGAATTTAATCATTAGGCTGATAAGCGCGACTCAAGGACCTTTTGCAGACAATGTAGATCAAGATCAAACTGCACAGAAGGTGCATTCTGATCTTGGATCTACATCATTGTCTGATAAGTAGATATCCCCCCCCCCCCCAAAAAAAAACCTTTCAAATATCAATTCTTTTTTTTACTATTAGCTTGAAAGTTTGATTTCATTTATTTAGCAAGTGAAGGGTTAAGTTTGATTAAAGCAGACAACTGAAAATATGGTAAGAAAAGGAGAAATTGTTTGTTGCGGGGAAGTTCTCCTGTTGCGACAGTGATCTGCGCATCGACGAAACAAGAAATATCTTTAAACAAGAAATATCTATAAAAAGATAGTCGGCTTAAGAGACACTGGAATATAAATATTGAAACTCTTCTGAGGCTCAGTATGAAGTAATATAATGAAAATTAATTTCGCGAGAAATTTCCTCTTTTTCCTCACCGTTCTTCAATTTGTTGAAAAGGACTACTTATTGGGTTATTGGGAAACGCTTATAAAATATTAAATTTCCAAATAGAAAAAAAAGGACCATTGCATTAATTTGCTATGGTATGAATCAAGGCTCCGGGGTATTGATTAGCGGTAGTAACGCTTGTAAACAATGTTTTCATAAATGTGCGAGCAAATACGCCAGCAGAGGCCCGCCGAATAAACATGTTCATATTTTTGACCAATCACCCATTACTATCTGTTCATTCTTTATCAGTACCAAGGATTAAGTCAAAAGCCAGAGTATCCAGCTTCACCGAAAAAAGATAGACGGCGTAAATTTTCCAGTAAACAGGTAGGGGCACAGAAAATAATCATGTCTATATTTTTGACCAATCATAAATTTCTGTTTATGCATTTGTTATCAGTACCAAAAAGTACGTCGAAAGCCAGCACACTCAGATACGCCGAAAAAGTCTCTTGCACGCCGTAATCGAACAAAATTGCCCTTTACGAAACAATCATTAGTTTAAACGAACGCAGTTAGGAACGCTTTCGAAAAACCCTGTGGAAAAAGGGGAAAATGCTGGTAACCAGTATGTTCATTTTCTCTATTTCTTACAATTTTTTCTACAGTTTCAAACCCTTTCAAATACAAATCCAATCATTTGTGAGACTTTTTATTTGTCGTCTGCTAATGTTTTCAATTTCGAAAAGTAAAAAATTTTGTCGTCTGGTAACGAGTTAGTTTAAACCTATTTATTGATTCATAATTTACAATATGCCATACAATACAATACAATTCAATAGGATAGGAACGAAATCATAGCTTATTATATTCTTTTCCTAGTGTAGATGACATGAAGTAATGTTATTCTGAAATCAATGAAAGAAAAAGATGATGAGGAAGAAAAAAAAAAAAAAAAAAAAAAAAAAAAAAAAAAAAAAAAAGAGGGCCATGATGGCCCTGGATTGCTCACCTGTGTAGAGTGCCTTAAAGGTATTTCTTTAATTTGACCAAGTGACCTAGTTTATGACCCCAGGTGACCCAATTTCAAACTCATATTTCACAAAGACAAACATTCTGACCAATTTTCAAGTCAATTGAGCAAAAAATGTAGCCTCTAGAGTGCCCTAAAAGTATTTCTTTAATTTGACCTAGTGACCTAGATTATGACCCCAGGTAACCCAAATTTGAACTGGTCTTGGACTTTATCAAAAGAAACATTTTAACCAATTTTCAAATCAACTGAATAATAAATGTGGCTTCTAGAGTGCCCACTAGGTATTTCTTTAATTTGACCAAGTGACCTAGTTTATGACCCCAGTTAATCCAAATTTAGACTCATGTGAGCTTTTATAAAGACAAACATTCTGACCAATTTTCAAGGCAATTGAGCAAATAATGTGGCCTCTAGAATGCCCACAAGGTATTCCTTTAATTTGACCTAGTGACCTAGTTTATGGTTCCAGGTGACCCAAATCCGAACTCATCTGATATTTCTTCAAGACAAACATTCTGGCCAAATTTCAGGTCATTTGAGCAATAAATGTGGCCTCCAGAGTGCAAACAAGGTATTTCTTTAATTTGACCCAGTGACCTAGTTCATGAACCCAGTTGACCCAAATTCAGACTTATGTGAGATTTAATAAAGACAAACTTTCTGACCAATTTTCAAGGCAATTGAACTAATAATGTGGCCTCGAGAGTGCCAACAAGGTATTTCTTTAATTTGACCTAGTGAACTAGTTTATGACCCAAGATGACCCCAATTTTGAACTCAATGAACTCGCTGTGCTTAGATGGGCAAACAAACTTAGAAGAGAATCACTACATACCAAACATCAAAGCTCTACGCCTTCCAGTTTCAAAGAAGAATTTTAAAGTTTTCCTTCTTTGTTCCTATGTTTGAACTTGTGACCCCCCGGGCTGGGCCAGTTTTGACCCAAGCAGCATCCTTGGAACAAACTTGGTAGAGGTCCACTAGGAGATGCTACATACCAAATATCAAAGCTCTACACCTTCCCCTTTAAGAGAAAAAGAAAATTAAAAGTTTTTCTTCCTTGTTCCTATGTTCGAACTTGTGACCCCTAGGGCGGGGCCAGTTTTGACCCCAAAGGCATCATATGAACAAACTTGGTAGAGGTCTACTAGGAGATGCTACATACCAAATATCAAAGCTCTACGCCTTCCAGTTTCAGAGAAGATGATTTTTAAAGTTTTCCCTCTTTGTTCCTTTGTTCGAACTTGTGACCCCTAGGGCGGGGCCAGTTTTGACCCCAGGGGCATCATATGAACAAATTGGTAGAGGTCTACTAGGAGATGCTACATGCCAAATATCAAAGCTCTATGCCTTCCAGTTTCAGAGAAGATGATTTTTAAAGTTTTCCCACTTTGTTCCTATGTTCAAACTTGTGACCCCTGGGGCAGGGCCAGTTTTGACCCCAAGGGCATCATATGAACAAACTTGGTAGAGGTCCACTAGGAGACGCTACATGCCAAATATCAAAGCTCTATGCCTTCTAGTTTTAGAGAAGAAGGTTTTTAAATTTTCCTTCTTTGTTCCTTTGTTCAAACTTGTGACCCCCCGGGGCGGGGCCAGTTTTGACCCCAGGGACATCATATGAACAAACTTGGTAGAGGTCCACTAGGAGATGCTACGTACCAAATATCAAAGCTCTACGCCTTCAAGTTTCAGAGAAGAAGATTTTTAAATTTTTCCTTCTTTGTTACTATGCTCGAACTTGTGACCTCCGGGGCGGGGCCAGTTTTGACCCCAGGGACATCATATGAACAAACTTGGTAGAGGTCCACTAGGAGATGCTACGTGCCAAATATCAAAGCTCTGCGCCTTCTAGTTTCAGAGAAGAAGATTTTCAAAGATTTTGCATTTTTTTTTCCTTTTTGTTGCCATGGCGACCAGAGTTATGGGTGGAATTCAATTCTTTGAACAACTTTGGTAGAGCTTCACCCAAGGAATATCCCTGCTAAGTTTCATCAAGATTGGCCCAGTGGTTTAGGAGAAGAAGATGTTTAAAGAAATTGTTGACGGACGACGGACGACGACAGACGACGGACGATGGACGGCGGACATAGGGCGATCACAATAGCTCACCTTGAGCACTTTGTGCTCACGGTGAGCCTAAAAAATAACGATAATGAAATATAAGCACAATGTGAGGCATGCTTAAGTTGGACTGTTGGTAGGTCTTGGAAGAAACGATACGATTGCAACTATAAGAATAACTTATCACGTGAACTAATTCGGTAATTAAACACCTAACTCTACCAGACGACAAAATTTTGGACTCCCTGAAATTGAAAGCATTTGCAGAAAAAAAAGAAATGTATCTGAAATGATGATTTTTGTCTTTGATTGGGTAAAGAGTTGACCGGATAAATGGCCCAGTCTACTTATTCTGTCTGCTCGATAATGACACAAGCGTCCGGTCAAGTGTGGTTTTAGTGGTAACATACGTAAAGAAGTGTACAAATAGTAACACCAGACGTTCGATTTTTAGATGTATTTTATTGACCGATCCCTTTTCTCCTGAGTTCATGTATTACTTACCCATTACCACACAGTCCCGACTTTCATCGACCCTAGGAAATAACACTTTTGAAAACGTTGTGGGAAAAGGAGAAAATGCTGGTAACCAGCATTTTCTTCTTTTCCCCACAAGGTTTTCTACCTATCCAAAGACAAGTTCCATCATATGTTCCATATTTAAATTGTCGTCTGCAAATGCTTTCAGTTTGGACAAGTTTAAAATTTGTCGTCTGGTAAAGAGTTAAATCTTTCAATGCCAAATAATTATATATTAATTCGAATGCTGAAGCAACAACCCGCTAAAACGCAGAAAGTTTTTTTTCTCGTTAAGGCTTGACTAAACAAGAGGACGGTATAGATCCAAGATCAGACTGTTAGGTCTCTATTCGTCTGTGGAGTTGAGAGGGCTAATATTGACTCCTGTTGACCATCCCTGGCTTAGAAGGATGGTTTCCAGAGTTGTTTGCTGTAAGTTTTAACTGCTGGTGACACAGACATTTGTGTGTGTGTGTGTGTGTGTGTTTTCTGGACAAATTTCGCTTAAGTCTAATGTTTAGTCTATACCGTCTGCTTGTTTAGTCAGGTCTATAACATAACTTTCCGAAGTTTGAGTGGATTCTATTTTCAGACGTGGAAAGAGGTCGAGTTTACTATACTTGGGACTGATAGAGTTAACCCTTTGTCTAACAGTCCTGTGTTTAAACGATCGTCAGAAAGAAGCCTTTTGAAAACATGACGGGCAACCAGCATATTCCCTTTTTCCAAAAATGTTTTCTTCCGTCTAAAAGTCATTCCCATTTTATGGTCCGCTTTTAATTTGGGTCTGCAAGTAAAGTAAAAGTAAAAAAAAAAGAACTTAAAAAAGTCATCATCATTATCATCATCATCATCATCATCATCAACTGGCCTTTTTGACCCTCGCCCTGCAGCATTACGCCATGCGGCGATCAGCTATCGTTTTTTTTATTTTTTTAACTAATCATAATTAACAAACCATGTTATTGCATTTATATGATGACTATAATGGCAATAACCAGTGACAAACTCGGCCTGTATCTGTAAACTCGGCCAATACGAGAACACTCGGCCAATATCAGTAAACTTGGCCAATACAAGAAAACTTGGCCAATATGCCAATATGACTCGGTTAATACCAAATCCAAAATAAACGACAAATCCTGTCCTTCGGCCTCGGACTGTTACCACAAACCTCGGACCTGCAGCTTAGCCAATACGAACTAACTACATTATATTACAAGAAAATATTGATGCTGAACATCAATGGCGCCGCAAACTAGTTGTTTCTGTAACAGGGCACAATGCATTGGGTTATTTCCTAATACGCATCTCCTGCACAATCTTCGTAGAGGTCCAAGTGGTGATACTGTATTTAAACTCTGGGCCATCTGGTTTTTGACAAGATTTTTAAATTTCATATCATTGAAGGCTATTTGCAAACTTCTTATCCATGGATTGGGCCATTTCTTTATCCACAGGACATCATTTGGACACAATTGGTAGATAGAAATGTTAGAGCTGTTGCCTTTCTGATATTTGATAGAAGATTTTGAAAAGTGTGCAACAAATATGGCTATGCGCAAATTTGTGACATCTGGGTGGAGGGGAGCATATGGCAACTTTTGACCCGAAGGCCACCATTTGAACATACTAGTACTCGGTAGAGGTCACTGTAGCGATACTACACATGAAATATCAAAACTCTCGACCGTCTGATTTTGAACAGGAAGATTTTACATTAACGAAAGAAAAGTCTGTTATCGGATTGTGCTAAATCTGACACTCCAACACATATGTCTGGTATCATACAACCCCTCTTTATTATAGATATAATAAAGACTTGAATGAAGTCCTTATATCTATATAGACTAGACGGGTTGTATGATACCAGTCATGTTAGGCGCTCCAACATTGATTTATGGATGTTTCGGTAACAGACGAGTTCGGTAAATTGGACTTATAGAGTAAATTGATTGGATGTTTCGGTAACAAGGCAGTAATATAGTGCCGTGACGTTTTTCACACCCATGGCTTCTGTTTGTGCAAACGTTTTTTCTTTTAATTTGCAATTCTCACTCGTTTTCTGACGTAAATATATTTGTTGTTCTTTCCATGCTGTATAAATAAATACCTGAAATTAGTAAATTTTGATCACCATATCTTATTTTCGTTTTTCACCCATAGCTGATTCATGTAATGAATAATATACGATCCCTGATAAAACCCAGCCCTAAGCTTGTACCCGTATTACTTAATCGTCCTTAACAGACTCCAACTTTAAGCCAGTCCTCAAGTTTTTTAAAAATGTTTTATTAAAAATGACACTATTCTTGTCAACGTTTTCTGTGTGAAAAATAATTTCTTCCGGAAACAAATTGGTCAACTTCCAAACCAGCCATTTACCCTCAGAATACCTTTCACTCTTGTTGCCCTTGCGACCGATTCAGACAAAGATCAAACTGCAAAAAAAAACAAAAAACAAAAAAAAAAAAAAAAAAAAACAGAGTCTGATCGTTGGTTTACGCTGCCAGCTTTTCTAAGACATTATGAGGAAGGACAACTTTGCTTTGAAATAGCTAATATTAGACCAGGGATCGTATATTGTAATATATATATTGTTCTGTTTCTAAAATAAAAATAGCCTTTACTTTTTTCGATGCTCTAAAAGTTAAAATTATGGATAATTAACGTGAATTCAGAAATAAAGATAATACATTTGAAACATTGTGGCAAATGAAGAGAGGGAGTGAGAGATAGAGAGAGAGGCCTTGACAATAATGCTTTCGTGCATACTTCTTGTGATTTTGACCATGAACATTTGTGCCCATCTAAAAGATATCTGTTCTGTATTGTTCCTCTCCATTTTCCACACAGATTTCAAATCTGGTCTGGTGCACAAAAATCGGCGTCTGCTGGTTTTAAAGTGCGTTCATCAATACAACACTGCATAAAAAAATCATATGCGTACTATTTGAGAGCGAAGGGAGTACTGTATATTGTATATAGACGCGTTTACAGCCTGTCTTCACACCTCCCATTGCCAACAAGATAAAGAAGTTTCCCGTAGATCTTAAAGATTAACCCCGGTTTATGAAAACCTGAAACACCAATGGACAAGAAGAAACTTGCAGATCAGACTGCATGTAAAAGTTATGGGGATTGGGCATGTTCAGATCACACACTGCTCGTGCAGTTTGAAAAAAGTATTTGTCAAAAAAAGTATTTGCTACTTTCTATCTCTCGCGCTCACTCTCTTCTTTTGCCACAATATTTTTACCTGTATTACCTGTGTTTCTGAACTAAATTTAACTATCCATAATTTTAAATCTAAGAGCGTCGAATAAACCCAAGGGTCATTTTCATTCTAGATATAAAACCTATTTTTAGCAGTGTCAAGGTTTTCTTGTTCAGAATGTCTTGCAAAATTGACAAATGAAGATCAAAGATCAAACTCCGTGTTTAGTGTACTCTGATCTCGGTCTGCACAGGCCGCAATGGCAACGGCAGTAATGACAGACGCTCTAAGGGTTAATGGCTGGTGTGGAAGTCTTTCAGTAAGAAAATATTTTCACATTGAAAGGATCATAAATCATTGATTTAAAAGGAGATACAACGTGTTTCAAGTTTAGGATTGGGTGTTGTTATTCGTTACCTCAACTTTGATTCGGGTATCATTTTACGTACAGCATGACAGTAGAAACATAACAAAAATATTATGTCTTAAAGTGTGTGGAAGAAAAATAGAAACATTGAACGAATCAGAACCAAGACTTTATTTGGTGTGAAAAACGTCACGGTGCATTACCACTATATAATTACCTTGTTACCGAAACATCCAATCGACCAGCCGATATAGCTCAGTAGGTAGAGCGTAGGAGTCGTGAACACAATGTCCTACAGATTGTGGGTTCGTATCCCCGGCTGGCCAACTAAAAAAATTACTAATAGTCTTTCGGATGAGACATTAAACCGAGGTCCCGTGTGACGGTGCTATACGCCGAGCACGTTAAAGAACCAGGCGAAGCTCTCAGTAGTTTCGTCCTGTATCCTTGCACTATCCCCCGTAACAACTAACCGTCTTCTGGGGGCGTCGCTCAGATGGGCAACCGGTAGCGACGATAAATAAACGGAAATAACCAACCAACATCCAATCGATTTACTCTATAAGTCCAATTTACCGAACTCGTCTGTTACCGAAACATCTGTCACCCCCAACATTGACCTAGTTACAGTTAGCTGGTCTTAAAAACACGATCGCGAAAGGAAAACAATATTTCTACAATCCATACAATACTAGAACAAAAATATAAGTGGGGTCACAAGTACCACATAGGGTGCTCTAGGGTCAAAGAGCTTGAAAATGCCTCTTAACCTTTTCCAGCGTAAGATATTTAAAATGGTGGCTTCGAAAATTTGTGACAGATAATTTTTGATCACGTGAGTTATTATTCGAAATGCATTTTTTATTTTTCGAAAGGAAAATGTTGATATGTCTACGATCCGTGTTTTTATCCATCTAACAATGAAAGTGCAATATACAAAAAAAAAAAAAAATCCCCACAAATAAATAAAAAAGTTATTATGGACCCCGATCTGGTAATCAAAGTACAGTAGATATAGGTGGATGTTAAAACAAAGCATGGAACCAGTTCAATATGGCTGCCTCCATAGGCACTTTTCAAAACCGAATAAAAATATTGTGCCGCCGCTCATGCGGCGCCACAACCATAGGCCACTGACATTCCATTGATCTATCACGGGATAACAAAATTTTCCTTAGCGGACACCGTTACTATAAATAGCACATTGGCGACTGCCTCTATATCCTATATAGTAGGACAAGGTGTGCAACGAAATCGAAGAAAAGTTTTATTTCTCTCCCCTTTCAGAGATAACGTTTAGCCGAAAACGGAAAACTAAACCTAGTTACCGTTGCAGACGGGTTCACAAATGATTTATCTTGTGTACCCTGACCTTCAAAAGTTCCAAACGGCTCTTGAAATCAAGCAATAGCTCTGATCTAAAAAATTAAAAAGCTTCCACATTTTCCGGATCGCCATACGCAGACCTCACACATTTTATCATCCCGCAGCGAACTAAAACTAAAATATTTATTTCAAAGATTTAATTTTTTTTTTTTTTGATATATCGATGACATTTTTTGAATAATATTTCGTCTGTTATAATTAATCTTTTCAGCTAATCCAGTATCACGATTTTCATCTTCCATTTCGCACATTTTCAAGCGCGTATTTACCGTTTATTGGTCAAAAACTTTGGCTCGTCTTTTCACGTGAGTTATAATTCTCTGCGTCATAATGAAATGTGTGACGTCAGCGCATGGCGATCTGGAAAATGGAGAAGTTTCTTAGTTTCTTTTTAGATCAGAGAATTGCTTTATGGCAAGAGCCGAATTGAATTTTTGAAGGTCAGGGTACACAAGATAAATAATTTGTGAACCCATCTGCAACGGTAACCAGGTTTCCTTTTTTGTTTTCGGTTAAATAGTATTTCTAAATGGGACAGGGGTAAAAATTTTCTTCGATTTCGTTGCACACCTTGTCTTATTATATACAGTATAGAGATAGTCGCCAATGTGCTATTTATAGTAACGGTGTAAATGAAAATTTGAGTATTCCGTGATATACAGGTGACGCACCAATTTGCAAAAGTGTTCGATGATCGACCAAGGAAAATTTTAGTGTTCTGTGATAGATCAGTAGAGTTTCAAAGGCCTGTGACATTACAGACTATTTGTTAAATGGTAATACTTTACTACAGACAGTAACACTTCATGGTTTCAGAAAGAGCTTAAAAATATATGAGCCATGCTCCGGCAAAAGGGCTTATAATGCAATTCCGTAATGCATGATACCAAGAAATTCATCGCATAATTTGGGATCCATAAAATCAATTATGTCTAACAACTAACTGTATCATACGGTAGACTGGTTCTTCGACATACGGAAAATTGACGAATCGCGAAAAGTTTCGGTCGAGGTCAGCCTGCGCGGACTGTGCAGGCTGACCTGAGTCAATACTTCTAGCAGATACATTTAGCCCCTTTTCACAGAGCGTGGCTCAGTCATACATACAATAAAGCCAAAAAGGGGCTTATTGTCGTCCGATAAAGATTGAAATAAATGTACAGCCTGTAAAACAATGTTATACAAAGAGGTAGGCACCAGGTTGATCGCCTTTTCCAGGTAATATGACAAATTGATTCATGGGGTCAATTTGAGATGACAAATGACCAAGGGATTATTTTCTCGCGCTCTAGGGATATATACACATTTACTTAATTAGAAAGGTTGACACAGCTGAATGCCACACTGATCAGGGGCTTTTATCTCTCATAGATGGTTAATTTTGACTCATTACCTTCCCAATCAACTTTGTACCTGACGACTTTGAAAATATCATTGTAAAACTATGGGTTTTCAACACGAGTTAGGGTATAATGTTTAAGTTTGCGTATATATATATATATCAAACGGGAGTTTCATCCATATCTGCTGGGCATGATACCAAGCAAATTTTCACGTGCTTACGGATCCATAAAATCCATCTTGTCTAACAATTGACTGGATCCTGAGGTAGACTGATCCTTTCAAATGCAGAAAATTTAAAAATAACAAAAAGTTTCGACCCATGTTAGCCTGTGCGGACTGCCCTTGCTGACATGGGTCGATATTTTTCGCAGATGCATTTAACCTCCTTTTTACAGAGCGTAGGTTATAGATATGTGCTGAGATAATAGATAAAACAAAGCCCTTTATCGCTCCACTGCATTATATAGCAAATGTCCTATAAATGTAAGAGGCCTGTATTGAAATAAATTTCTTGGAGAAATCAAGCCCGACCGAAAAAAGTACTATATTTTTCACATGCTAAGATGGCGCCATTTGTAGCATATCTAATCAAGTATTTACCACATTAGATATCAATAATTCAGTATTAGTTGTTTTCATGAATAATGACGACTTCTGATCGGCTGATTTGTTTTTTCATACTCCCCCGCCCCGCCCCCCCCCCCCCCCCCCCCATAAAAAAAAAAAAACATGCAGTGCCGGAACTATTTTTGCTGTGAAACTAATGAAAACAAACGAGATTACATAATGTTTTTCCTCTAATTTCATACCGATCTTTAAATGTTAGATTAATGTATTTTCTCAGAATATCATAAACGAAAAAAAAAAAAAAAAAAAGAAAGAAAAATTCAACATAGAATTCACAAAGTCTAAGAGAAAACTTAAAACTCATAGTCGATTTACTGCGTACGAATTAGATCAATCTAATTTTAAAATCACTGTCATTGTATTCAACTTCTAGTTATGGATCTATTAAATCTGCATTATCACATAAAACCTCCTCTAGCAGTGTACTAAACTAATTACTTATATTTGATAATACACTAGTGTATTATCGTTTTTTTTTTTTGGTTCAGGTTCCGGTCATTTTTGTAGTTATGAGCGCGTGAAGCCGGCGAAAAAAAAAAAAAGCACATGCCGGAATTTGCACCAGGTATATCATATTTTATTTTGAGTCAACAAAATTGTGGAAATATTTCGTTTTACTCCTTCTACAAACTGTTTCATTCTGATTTCGATGTAAATGTCACAGAGCTATCTTCTTGTGTATGTATACATTTCAAACCTATTTACATATGTTAACATGGACCCTTGAACGGTATATAGGCTGAATGTGATGATGCAGGACATTTATTTGTCTGTCATTCGTGTTATGAGAAATAGAATATCACATTCGTGTTTATGTATTATCATTTTTATCAAACTTGTTGACTAAAATGTACATGTATGTGACGCTCGCCAAGGTTCACGTCATAAAAGTTTAGTCAACTCGTTTGATAAAGAGGATCTTACATGTGTGTTTATGTATTATCCTTTTTATCAAACGAGTTGACAAAAATGTATGACGCGAGCCTTGGCGAACGTCAAATACATTATAGTCAACGAGTTTGATGAAAATGATAATACATTAACAGAATCTGAGATTCTATTTATCACATGAAACGAATGACAGACAAAATGATATCCTGCATCAACACCTTTGGCCTATAAACCATTCACGGGCCCATGTTTACAGTTGTAGTTCGGTTTCAAATGTCAGATCTCTTTGACATTTACGCAAAGAGTAGAATGAAACAGTCTCTAGAAGGGGTAATTCCACCTATTTCCACAGTTTTGTTTATTTTAAAACTTTCGCTGCATTTCTTGGTCTTTAATAACACATGACTAAAAAACTTACACGCGTATATGTCCTAACAAAAATGACGTCTTTTTTCCGCGAAACAGCGTAGTAGTACAAATATCGGCACGTGCTGTGGTTGGTTTCTCCGGCTTCACGCGGTCATGATTAAAAACTGATCAGAACCGGGACCCAAAAAACTATAATACTCTAGTGTATTATCAAAAATAAGTCATGGGTTTAATACACTGCCGGAGGAGGTTTTATGTGATAAAAAATCATAATACATAAACACTCATGTGAGATCCTCTATATATTCAGTGCTATGATGACATCACGAGTTACACATTCTTACGTCATGAACGAGCGATTTTCCCGTGCTTTGAAACACCTATGAAATAGGCATTAGAAACTACAATTTTGGATTTACAAAAAATGCAGTCAGTATTATATTTGTGCGTATTTGTTGCCTGTGATATTGAATTATAGGGAATGAAGAGATTTTTTTATGGAGGTATGAAAACAAAAACCTAATCACACTTTTGTATGAAACCGTTTCGCGGTTTGTGTTCAGGAATATTACCGAGTTCTGATCGCCTGAAAAAAAAATTCATGGCTCCATGAAAAAAAAAAACAACAACATGCAGTGCTGGAACTACTTTTGCTGTCAAACTAATGTAAACAAACATGTATCCGAGATTTCATATTTTTCCTTCTAATTTTATACCGAGTCCGAATGCTAACTAAGAGTATTTTCCCTGAATATCATAAATTGAAAAAAATATCCAACAAAAAATCATAAAGTCATACAGAGAACTGGATACTTATTGGATCTATCTAATTTTCGATTTACTTTCAGCGTATTAAACTTCTAGTTATAGATCTACTAAATCTGCAATATTCAATGCTATGATATCATGATTTACACACTTTTTATGTCATGAACGAGCGGTTTTCCTGCGCTAAGAATATCAGTGAAATGGGCATTAGAAACTGTAATATCGGATTTACACACACAAAGGTGCAGTTAGTGTTATATTTATGCGTATTTATTGTCTATTGAATTATAAGGAATGAAGAATGTTTTTGTTTGCATGGAAGGTTTCATACAGTGTGATTAGATTTTTTGTTTTCATACCTCCATGAAAACAAAATCTTTTTATTCCTTATATATAAAAAAAAAAAAAAAAAATGCAGTGCCTGAACTACTTTTACTGTCAAACTAATGTAAACCATAGGCCGCTGAAACTCCATTGGCCTAAAACGGGATAGCGCATGGCGATCCAGAAAATGTAGAAGCTTTTTAATTTTTTTTTTTTTTTAGATCAGAGCTATTGTTTGATCGCAAGAGCTGGCAGGAACTTTCGAAGGTCAGGGTACACAAGAAAAAATATCTGTGAACCAATCTGCAAAAATAACTAGGTTTATTTTTCCGTTTTTGATTAAATATTTTCTCTGAAAGGGGACAGGGGTCAAATTTTCGTCGATTTCGTTGCACACCTTGTTTTAGGCACATGTAAACAGTTTGTTTCGAATTGGCCATGGTCAAAATTAGAAATAATGGAGAAAGGTTAGTTTTGAATGCAATTTTGATAAGAAGAGTACTCATTACACCCATGAATTGTGTAAGATTATTGAAAAAAAGCATTTAGTTTGTCTTCAAAACGGGAGGTCATGACTTTCCTTCTTTGTTCCATTAGTTTTGACCCCAAATGCGAAAGTGAGGCTTCATGGAATTGGTGGCTAGCTTTAGCCGCAAAAATAATGGTGGACTGATACCGTGAAAGATTGCGAAAAATCGGCATGGTAACGTGCTATTTTTGATTCTACCCCCAAATTATGTATTGTTTTGAGTTTCAATTTAGCTTAGCATTTTCAGGCTAGCCTCAGGGGTTTGGAATTTGTGAATTTTGGAAAATAGGCTAAAATGGCTTATTTTGGCAGTTTTTTTCCGACCATGCCACTTGCCTGTATAGGTCAGTAATTTCACTGTTTCACAAGTTGAACATGATTTCTTGATAAAATCGTAAGAATTAGGATTATGCTGTTGCATTTAATTGCTCTTTATCATTTCAGGCTGATACTTCAGACCTCTAAGTGAAGGAATTGTGTTTGGCGTGTGTTTGGTCGACAGAAGGTTAGCCAAGAACTGTGATCAGGAGCCTTAAGGTAATTTAGCGTTTTATGAAGTTTGTAATTTGTCCTTCAATTGCATTCAGTCTAGTAATTCCATCAATTTCTAGTCTGGAAATAGTACTTAAGGTGATCCTGAGACTGTGAATTTTGGCTGAAATTGATTTAAAGAAGGGAGGTAACTCAAAGTGCGGAAAAAGGCAAATTTTGCGAATTTGGCGCTGGAGGTCATGCGGCCTTATTTTGTTATTTTTGGACATTACTGGTGACCTTTTGCTTGAAACCAGTTTAATTTAGGCAGTTCTGGTAAATTTAAACCCATTTCTGATATTACAGCAACAAATCCACATAGCTATATGGCCGGTGCATTCTTCAATTCTCCATCTTGTCCGGAAAGAGTCGTCAAGTTCCGAAATGCTTTATCCGACAAGTCTGTGGCCCGCAACGAATGTGTAGGTTGGACTGGCCCAACCGATATATTTGGCTACGGTGTATACCGAGTCTTGGTTGATGGTAAACGGTTGAAACTGCTGGTTCATCGACTTGCATACATTATTGAGAAAAGTCGAATTTTGTGAATTTGGCGAATTTGGCGCTTGAAGCCATGGTGCCATATTTCGCCATTTTCGGACTTTACCGGTCACTTTTTGTTTGAAACAGATTAGATTTAGGCAATTCTGGTACATTTAAACCATTTTCTTCAAACCATGTTGCTGTTTGGTTTTGTTGTTTTATCATGATAGTTCTTCTCACATAGTAAAGGTGTGTGTGTGTGGGGGGGGGGGGGGGAAGGGGTGGGTGTTTGGCTGTTATGGAGATTGTTAATTTTCTGTTATGAAGAGGGGCCTTGATTATGCTCCCGAGCTGATACAGAGGCGGCATTTCGGACATTGTTCAGGGAATCGCTAAATAGGGATCGACTGGTGTGCCGCATGTTGTCGGCATGACATCATTATGATGTTTTGGGAACTCCCATAACAGTGTGCCTGATGACCTTTTTTAAACTCAGCAGCTCTCTTTTTGGTGGATTTGTTGCAACTAATCCAAGGTTTTCCTGTAATTTACAGGCATTTTGTTGGTTATCACTGAGATTTCACCATGATTTGTGATAAAGATCTTCCTTTCTTGAAAAAGTCAACTCAGAAAGTGGGAGACTGTGCATATTTCTTTGTCTTGTAGATAGGATAAAGGATAAACTGACCACTTAGGCTCTCAAGAATGTGGAATTATCAGAAATGGTATCAGATTTCACAAACACATTCTTTCACCATAATAGGAGCATTAGCAATTGGCTCATGATATTTAAAAGCCTTCAATTCTGACTGTGACATTTGGATTACCTCCCTTTGATTTGATTGAATTTGAATGCTAAGGGGAAATTTCTGTCAAAAAGTTTGGAAAGGGTTCAGTTTATGCATTCATTTTGCTTCTTGCATATGTTGTAAAGTGCTGATATCTTAAACTTGATGCAGAAGTTTCTAAAAATTCTAATTTTTAGAATTTTCTGTGTAACAGACAGGCAATTTGGCATGGTATGTTAAAAATTGTGACAAATGTGACATTTTGAACAGAAATGGAACCTGAGACAGGCAAAACAGTGCTTTTGCAACTGAACAAGTACCTGAGGTAAGATTTAAGTCCAGAAAGGGAACAGAAAACTAGCCTGACTTTGTAAAAGTGAAGTTCAAGTGATTCTCCTTAGACTTGTCTGTGAGCTTAAATTGCCAGGAAAATAGGGTGAAATATGCTTATTTGCATAAGGGTTAACAATCCATGTAAAATGAGTTCTGTACAATTGAGCCTCATTTGGATGGTTTAGATCAGTCAGTATTAAGGTATGTTACTTGTTTAAAGTGTTTTTTGGCATGTGTGAACAATTTCATCATTGCCTTAAGGCACATGTAAACAGTTTGTTTCGAATTGGCCATGGTCAAAATTAGAAATAATGGAGAAATGTTAGTTTTGAATGCAATTTTGATAAGAAGAGTACTCATTACACCCATGAATTGTGTAAGATTATTGAAAAAAAGCATTTAGTTTGTCTTCAAAACGGGAGGTCATGACTTTCCTTCTTTGTTCCATTAGTTTTGACCCCAAATGCGAAAGTGAGGCTTCATGGAATTGGTGGCTAGCTTTAGCCGCAAAAATAATGGTGGACTGATACCGTGAAAGATTGCGAAAAATCGGCATGGTAACGTGCTATTTTTGATTCTACCCCCGACTTATGTATTGTTTTGAGTTTCAATTTAGTTTAGCATTTTCAGGCTAGCCTCAGGGGTTTGGAATTTGTGAATTTTGGAAAACAGGCTAAAATGGCTTATTTTGGCAGTTTTTTTCCGACCATGCCACTTGCCTGTATAGGTCAGTAATTTCACTATTTCACAAGTTGAACATGATTTCTTGATAAAATCGTAAGAATTAGGATTATACTGTTGCATTTAATTGCTCTTTATCATTTCAGGCTGATACTTCAGACCTCTAAGTGAAGGAATTGTGTTTGGCGTGTGTTTGGTCGACAGAAGGTTAGCCAAGAACTGTGATCAGGAGCCTTATTATATACAATATAGAGGCAGTCACCATTGTGCTATTTATAGTAATGGCGTAAATGAAAATTTGTGTATTCCGTGATATACAGGAGATGCACCAATAAGCAAAAGTGCTCCATGATCGACCATGGAAAATTTTAGTGTTCCGTAATAGACCAATGGAGCTTCAAAGGCCTGTGTGTAAACAAACATGTAGATCTATGCTAGATTTCATAATGTTTTTCTTTCTAATTTTATACCGAGTCCGAATTTCTAATGCTAGTTTCTCTAGGTATCTTAAACAGACAAAAAAATTCTAAGAGAGAGCTTAAAACTCATTGTCATTTTACTGGGTTTATATTATCTTATTTTAAACTTGTTAAGCTTCTACTAATAGATGTAATAAAACTGCAATGTTCAGTGCTATGATGAAGTCATGAATTACACATTTTTACATTTTTAAGTAAAAGTTTTTGAATGAGCCCATTTCCCGTGCTATAAAATACCAGTTAATTGGGTATTAGAAACTGCAATATTGTATTTAAAAAAAGAAAAGCAGTTAGTATTATTTATGTGCTTATTTTGTGTCTGTGGTATTGAATCATAAAGAGTGAAGGGAATTTTTTTGTTTTTTTTCATGGAGGTACGAAGACAAAAACCTTGTCACTCTTTTGTATGAAAATGCATCGCATCGCGTTTTCATACAGCGTAATTAGGATTTTGATATGATGTTGTTGGTTGAATTCAGGCTGCACGTCTCGAAACTAAAATTTTGCTTTGTCCTTGAAGAATTGACCTGTTACCACGACATTGAAAACATTGTGTGAGAAGGGAAAAATGCTTACGAGCATTTTTTCCTTCTCACACAATTTTTTCTTACTTTTCAAAGACAAATCTTATTATTAAAGCTACATGCGAACTTTCGTAAGCAAATACTTTGAATCTGGACGCGTCTAAAATTTTGTCGTTTATTAATGAAGCAAGGAATATAGAAACGAAACTCGTGCCATATCTTTCGTTATGGAGATGTTTCTAATGAAGAACCAAAGAATCTTTGAAACTTATAACAGACCTAATGTACAACTTATAAATTATTCAGAAATGTGATTGCTACGTGCAAATGTTATGGCTCCACCAATCAACCCTTCACCGAACAGTTTCGTTTTAATGATCCTGAGGAAGATAGGCTTTTGAAAATATTATGAGAAAAAGGAGAAAATGCTGCTTACCAGCATTTCCTTTTCCAAAAATGTTTACCACCTTTTCAAAGACAAATCCTATCGCTTGAGTCACGTGCATTTTTTCGTCTGCAAAGACTTAATTTAGACAAGTCTAATATGGTGTGACCTGGTAAAGAGGTAAGGTAAAACTAGATAGTACCATGCTCCTTGCAGTACGTCTTTTCAGACACACTAGAGGGTTTTTGAGATAATTCCAGGAAACAGCTCAAATCTGATGGCGCCAAAAATTGATATGCAAGTCTGATTGAAAAATGAAAACTAAGTGATTGAGGGTAGTTTTGTTGTCAGTTGCAGATAGCATCTGCGAAACAAAGTGTTTGGTTTGTTCATAAATTATTTAGCAGATTAGATTTTAGTTAAGTTAGCATGTTTTATTTTGGGGCTCTTTTGGGACCTCAAATGCGGTAAATTGTCGTATAAACGGCATCTATTCAAGTGCACGCAAATAGTTTTACTGATTTCCTCGTCAAAGAGTAAAAGCTGGCTTAGTTACTTAACCCTTTACCACACAATCCCGACTTTTAACGACCTTGAGAAAGAAGGCAGTTGAAAACATTGTGGGAAAAGGAGAAAATGTTGGTAACCAGCATTTTTTCCTTTTTTCCAGAATGTTTTCTACCCTTCCCAAGACAAATTTGAATGTTTGAGTTACATTTATTTTGTCGTCTGCAAAAGCTTTCAATTTGGACTGGCCTGAAATTTTGGCGGTTGGTAAAGAGATTAAGTATACCATACTACAAAACAATACTGATATCTTTTTTAGGAAAGAAATTATGATGTATCGATTAGCCCTGTACGACACAATCCCGAGTTTGAACGATCCTAAAAAAAGAAGACTTTTGAAAACATTATTGAAAAAGGATAAAATGCTGGTAACCAGCATTTTCTCCTTCGCCCATAATGTTTTCTGCTCTTCCAAAAACAGGTTTCAAATTTTGAGGAGCATTTACTTTGTCGTCTGCATATGGTTTCAATTTGGACTAGCCTAAAATTTTGTCGTTTGGTGAAGCACTTTAATATCCACAAGTAGAAATTAATCGAATGTATCGGGCAAATCGTGGAATTCTTAATTCGATGAATTGACTGTAACATTTTACTAGGTAGTTCCGACCCTTTTGACAAGGGCTTTTAAAAACATTGCCTAGAAAAGGGATGAAAAATTCTGGTAACTAGCATTTTCTCTATTTCCCATAATGTTTTCTCATTGTCTATAAAAATACCATCATTTTAGCAACATTTAATTAGTAGCATGCAAATGCTCTCAACTTGGACAGGTCTTAAACTTTGTTGTCTGGTAAAGGGTTAACCCTTAACCTGCTAAGTAAATCAAATGAAACTTTTAAGCCGATAGTAAAAATCAAAATGTTGCTATTTCAGTTATTTTTTGGAGAAAAATATATCCCCTTATCGAACAGTGTTGATCAGCCACTTACAGTCTGATCTTGGTCTAAACTGTCCGCAAGAGGTCCATGAGATGCACTTAACAGCCTAAGGGTTAACAGAGTTTGCCTCTGGACAGGAGGTATATGTGTTTAGAATCTGATGAATCGGCAGTATAGGAAAGGTACATCCTCTTATTTTATACAAAATTATCATTATTAGGCTCAATCATGATTTATTTTGTACAGGACACCTGATGCTGTTAACTGCACAATCATATTTTAATTAGTCTGGATCCAACGTCATTTGTGAAACACAAGAACCCAGACAGATCAGCTCATATGTAAACCACATGCGTGGTGAAATAGATACTGTGTTATACGATTACAATGTTGTACAAGTCTAAAAAATTAGCACTCACTTAAGCAAGTTTAAAAGAATTGCAAAGTTGAATAGCTAATTCAGAGAGAGTCAAGTCGTGAAACAATATTATAGGAAAAGTGCAACCGTTAATCCACTGAATTAAGGTCATTAAGAAAACCAATAATCATTTTAAATAAAATTAAATTGACTGTAAATAGATAGAGGTAAGATCAAAGTTGTATGTATTGAAAATACAGATCAAGATCAAAATACATGGTCACGCTCAGCTCTTTCCGTAAAATACACAACAGGTTGCTTTACAAAGATAGATTTAAAAACCGGAAACTGCCACTTTAAACTGAAAAATATATGGCACAGCTACGATGGAATTCGAAAATGCTATAATTCTAATACATCCTTATATTCTAAATACATTTATTGGCTAAAATGAAACTTCCCTTAAGAAATAGTGTAGCGGAAGTTCTGATAATTCATCTTTAACGCAAAGAAAATGGAAATTGAAATAGAAGTTACTGCATCCACTCAGTTTAAAATGGTTCACTTAGTGCTGGGTTGACAATCAATCACATACAATTACATTCGTACTTTAATTCGACTGATAAAATAGAATTATTTATTGGGTGCTGCTGTGTTACTTTGACTGCTGACATAGCTGCGCAATAAATGAAAGGAACATATAATGTCGTGGTCCGTATTTGTCAATTAAATTTAAATTCTAAATTTTTGCACTAGCCATCCGATTGGCTGAGATAGAACAAAACACAAAAATCACCGACGATTCTAAATTCATTTCTGAATCTCAATTCCACGACTTGCCACGTAAATGGCTAAGACAGATCGTCATCAGATGTCTAGTCTTAAAATCCAAAACTTAGAACACAGTCTAGAATTGCTTGCATATTTCTTGTAGTGGATTGCAGTCTCCAGGTTAGGCAGTCTTAGCAGTGCTGGTATATTTTGCACTTTTGATTGTGACCTATTTCTTCATAGATAATTTTCTGTCAGTACTCCAGTTATGCCACGACAACGAGTTCAGCCATCAAATCTTTCCCAGAATTTCTTTTACCAGTACTTCGCACAACGTCTAAGCTACTTGCTGCTTTAAAACCTTCACATAATGGAAACAATGTTCAGCGGTAAGAAAGGACTGAAACCTGTCGCAATGACTGATCATTAATCCTTGGAAGACTTTGGCCAAGCTGGGAATAGAAACAGTGACCGCTTGGTTTCAAGTCCTCTTATGACACCGAGTGAGTTACCTGGTTTGGCTTGCGTTTTTTTTTTTAACCACATCAATATTACGTCATTACTTTACTCGTCTAGGATCACACTGTTCATCGTAGTTACTTGTCCTGATCTTATTACTGACTAATCAGACGTAATGGTATACCTATAAGACTTAATTAACGACAGAGAGTCACATGGCTTATTCATATGGGCCATGCTCTGTGAAAGGGGGTTTAATGCATCCGTAAAAAGTATCAACCCAGGTTAGTCTGTGCAGTCCGCTCAGGTTGAAATGGGTCGAAACCTCGTCCTGTTTGTCAATTTTCTGCATGAAAGACCATTCTCTCTCATGATTCAATCAGTTGTCAGACAAAATGAATTTAACGAATCCGTAATTATGTGATGAGATGATTGGTATGACGCATAAAACACACTTTTCAAAGAGCGCCCCTAATATATAACACCTTAACACTTAAGCTACTGAATAAATGAAACGCAAATTTCTATTCAATACTATAAACCCAAACATTGCGGACTCGCACGTTCTGTGCAGTCTGATCTTGATCTACCCTGTCCGCAAAAGGTCAGTGAGTCGCGATTAGCAGCTTAAAGGTTATATTAACACTTTATCAAAAATCCCGTTGTTACAGCATTGAAGAAAAATGCTTTTAAAACCAATGTAGTAAAAGAAGAAAATTTAGAAAATAAGCATTTACCTCTTTCATCACTTTCCAATCATGTTTTCCACCCTTTCAAAGACAAATTCTATCATTTGAGCCACATTTGATTTTACGCTTGCAAATGCTTTCACAAAGGACGAGTCTAAAATCTTATCATTTGGTATAGAGTGAAACACAAGCTTTGATATCGTGGTTATACAGTGGATTAACCCTGAAACTTATTATCTAAAGATTGGCATGAGATAACCAACTTGAACAAAAGATTTAATTTATGAACAAAAGTGAAAAGTTTTGGCGAAATGAGAATGTACTCGTTACGAGCATGTAAATGCTCGTTACAAGGACTTTCTTCTTTCGCCAAAATATGTTTTATTTCTGCGTTATCTGGAAATCGCAATATGTGAAATACACTGTCAAATAAGTCTTTTCTTTAAGATACAGGAAAAGTGCTATTTGTACAAACCATATTTAAATCTTTGACGATAACATAGGTCTGAAGGAGAGAAAACATTTCAAGGGCTTTAGCTAATGAGCAAAAATAACCGTGATGATGAAGAAAGATAATTTACAAAAAATCTATCCCTAATTCAAGTTTTCCGTCTTCAAATAGCTTATTTAGACATGCTTTGGTTAGCTACTTTTAAGATGGTGTTTCAATTAGCAGTTAAGAAAAGCCTCCCATTAAGAAAATCGACATTAATTCTTGGTTCAGATATACAAAACTTGGCTAATTAGAAAGGTCAATGATAGTTCACGACACTGTTGTAGAGACGAATAAATATGAAAGCGTATGATAGATATGTTCTTGATCAGCGTATTTGGAAACTTTTCTCTCTCTGATGGAACAATTGGGTGGCTACACAAATAGCATTAGTTTCGAAATAAGAATGTTCATGTTTTGAATGTTTGTTTTACCCTTTCGAGCAACACGCAATCCTCTGCAAATATATATTTTGATTTTATTTTCTATTTTTTCAAGATCAGAATGCAATGCTTCATATAACAAATCGTTCTAACCTGTAACGCCTATATACTTGAATAGATCAGGGACATTTTGAGTCGATATGGTTCTTTAAACAAATAACATATATAAAAAGTTGCCTTTGCATCATTCAAAATTATAGATCAAACGGGAAGAGCTCGGGCCTGTATTCACCGTCCATTCTTAGTAATACTCTAAGTCTGATTTTCAAGAATTTTCTAAATTTGAAAGCAACGTAATCTCTGATTGGCTAAACCATATGGTTTAGCCAATCAGACACTACGCTACTTTCTAAATCTAGAATTAGACTAAGAATGTAATGTAGAATGGTTGGTGAATACAGGGCCCGAAGGCACACAAACACTAAAATCACTACGTCAATTTTATGGTGTTATTTACAGAATTAATCAGGTTATAAATTTCAACGCAAGGTACAACACATCTGAAATTAAGTGCACTCAACGTGAAAAAAAAAACAACCTCTTTTATAAAAACTATAGCTAGATAATAATTATTTTCAGAGTTCAGAGGAAAAATATCTGAAAGACAAAAAACATTGCTTATTATTGGTCAGAGTAAGTGCAAGGTTTTTGACGATGGCCCTGAGGTGAAAGGAAGAGGTGCAGTGGCAATGATGGAATCGTTATTTGAGTAAATATAATTGAATCAATAAATGTCCTAGAATAATTAATCAGCACAATAGAAGACCCTAAGGACACTCTAGAAATAAAAATGATAAGTTTACAAAAAAGATGTGCAATTTGTTTCGTTTCACCAACATTCAGTCTATTGCTACATAAGATGTCTTTGATGTGATTATAGATTATGATGACGCTGCTTAATCATGCGCGTTTTACTATTTTCTTTATGAAATTAAGAATTTGAGCTTTACAATACAACTTTGAAATCAATTCTGATGCTAAAAAGAAGCTGGTTCCACTGATGAATTTAGGAACGCATGGTGATAAATTACGCGAAGCAAAATAATCTTAATTCACAACGATTGAATAGGCATAAGCATTGGGAAAAAATTTTGATATTCTCTGTTTCAGAACAATATTTCATTCCCTTAACCCCCCCCCTTCCCCCAACACACACCCATACACACTTTGTCTCTTTCAGTATATTGAAAAATCTTAGAAGCAATCAATGTGTCAAGCACTGTGTAAAAGCCAGGAAACTGCCCGGGAGAGATTATAGATTTTTTAGATTTTATTAATTACTTATGCATACACATGCATATCGTAATACTCACATATATAATACAAATTATACAAGATTAAAAAAGACGTACAAAGTAATTACCAAGAAATTAGTTCTTTTTTGTAGTTCACTAGTATTGCTACAGCATACGTTAAATCGTTAACTGCAAAATATTGACACAATAGACTGCACTGAAATGTGATTAGTTTACGTATGCAGTGTTATGGCCAGCACTGTCGCAACAAAGAGCAAATAAGAAAAGCCAAACAAATAATGCCAAAGCTCCTAGCCGGAGCACTTAATGTAGACAAACAGAAGAGGCACCCGTAATTTAAATAAAAATGCTTCAGCTACAGCTCATAGACCAAAACAGCTCATATACCTAAAAAAGCGCCCAATCATTTTGCCTAAAGCCCATTTCATTTTCATTGATTCAAGAGGGATAATTATGCCAGCCACAACAATAACACCTTTATGTCAACGTTTTTTGACGTAAAGCCAATTCGGTATTGTTTGTTAAAAAGTCACTACCTCAACCACATGAAACCATTTTGGCATAAGTAAATGAATCTATCCCAGACGAGCCCCCACTTGTTACGATTAGCTCATTGGCGACTAAGAAGAAATGAGACAAGTAAGACAAGAACGGCCAAAATGCCCAGCTAGATCACTTAATGCAGACATGAAGAATGAAGCATCCGTCATTTCAATAGAAATATATCTGACTCAGTCAGGCTTATGCCTACGCAAACGCCCCATCATCTTGTCTAAAGCTCCTATCATTTGCTTTAATTCATGGGAGGTAGTAATGCCAAATACAACTCGTCCCCTACCCCCCCCCCCCCCCCCCACGCCCCCGCCCCCGCCCCCTTTTTATGAAATACACAAATTGTAAATAACTGAGGCATTCGTTTCTTCTAGCAGAAATGCTTCAGCCTCTTCAGCTGAAAAAAAAAAAAAAAAAACCAGACGATAAACCTACACAGGCAGTCCAACTTTTTGCCAAAAGCCTATCCCATCTGCATTAATTCAAGGGAGGTAATTATGCAAGTCACAATAACCATATCGTAATCAACTGCAAAGTATAAATTCAATTTAGAAAATGGAGCTAGCAACTCTATATTTTTACAAATTTTCGAGATGGCTATGACAATAATTTGTTCATACAGGATTGCACAATGCATACAAAAGTTAGAAATTATATTAACAATTTTAGCTTCGGTGCAGGATGAACATTGAGGGAAATTATTTCAGACCGAACTTGAAAAAAAAAAAAAAAAAAGAGCCAGGGTTTTCATCATTTCTTCTTTTAATGACACCATAAAAAGACATAATAATGATATCAGCTAAGATGATTTCTGCGTGATAATTAAATCGTAAATTTTCAATTAATTCTCACGGTGCAGAGTTTCTTCATTATGATAGCTTTATTGTAATCGATGCAAAGCTTCAAAACAGCAATGTCTATAATAAGAGAAAATCATGTCGACGGACAGGTGAATTCATTAGTATCAGAGGTAAGAGACAGAGACAGGTTATCAAACTGCACCTCTTTATTGCGAAATAGCTCGACAAGGCAGGTATCTCAAGAATCTCTCAGTATTTTCTGTATTTTAAACAAAGGGTGACACAAATAGTTATAGTGCTCACTATGAATGTTTGAATAGATAAATCATGATTTCAAACTTATGTCCAGGAAACATTATTTGATGAAACATAATTATCAACTTCTTTTTGTTTTTTTATATCTTTGTTCAATGTCATTATATGGAATTGGATTATGCTAAAGTTCTAAAGTAATATTGGAATGCAGTTCACCAATAACAGTTGTAGTCTGAACCTCAAAGGATAGTAAAGCATTTTAACGGGTAACATTGTACGGTCGGTCCAAGTGTTAGTCGCTGGCAGAAAAATGAATTTTCCTACCAGGTAAAAGTAAACAAAAATAGAGCGACCTGGCAACTTTCTACCTAATTTAAAAACTTATTTTTCTGCCACCGATAAATTCTTGGACCGACCGTCCATTAAATGAGCGCCATCTTTATAATAACCTCCATACTTTTAAATGGTATTGTTAAAATGGTATTGTTAAAATTTAAATGCATTTTAACACCAGCTTTGTTTACATCTGGTCGCTACTGGGCATTTAAGGTACACTTTAGGCGCCTACCTTTCACATTCATAAGCTAAAACATGGGCTTTTGCTGACGCTTGTTTGGTCAAGTCTATACGACAAAAAAGGCTTAATCGAAAGTCGCAACCTTTCTCACACATTCTCTTTGTTTTTTCAATGATAATTGAGACAAATACGTCGTGGGAACCCCAGGACGTAAAAAGGAGTAAAAAGAGAAGATACTTCGTCTGAAATATATAATAATAATTATTACAATGTCGTATTTCAAATAAAGAAAATCGTTAAATCCTTAAACAAGACAATCAACCCTCAAAACAGAAAACTAAATAAAGCTACTGGCTGTGAGGTGAAATATGAGACAAAATAGGGAAGTAGATCTGGTTTAGAATTGCCCTGAATATAGAACAGATATTGTAACCTATTGTTATCCTAGAACTAATGGTCCGACCAACATGCTGTCATTTCTTTGATACACGAGTATTTTGCTTAATATTGGTTACTTTAAGAGAGAGGCAAAGTCTTAAAGTCTGATTTAGTCCAGTTTTTAGCTCTACTGGCTGTAAGCCAGCAGAGCTTATGTCATGGCGTGGTTTCCGTCGTCCGTCCGTCTGTCCGTCCGTCCATCCGTTTTTCTTGTTTACGAGATAAAGTCTGCAATTATGGTCGGATTTTCGTGAAACTTGCGCAGTTTGTTTATCTCATCAATAGCTTGAATCCTATTGATTTTGAAAAAAAAAATCTGACAATCGGTGCGGGAAAAGTAGCTATTTAAAGTTCAAAATTTCAATTTCTTGTTTACGCAATAAAGTCTGCATTTGTGGTCGGATTTTCGTGAAACTTGAAACTTATCTGATCAATAGCTTGAATCATATTGATTTTGAAAACAATCTGACTATCAGTGTGGGAAAAGTAGCCATTTAAATTTCAAAATTTCAGTTTCTTGTTTACGCTATAAAGTCTTCATTTGCCGTTAGATTTTCGTGAAACTTGCACAGTTTGTTTATCTCATTAATAGTTTGAACCCTATTGATTTTGAAAAAAAATCTGAAAATCAGTGTGGGAAAAGTAGCCATTTAAAGTTCAAAATTTCAATTTCTTGTTTACGCGATGAAGTCTGAATTTGCGGTCTGATTTTTGTGAAACTCACAGTTTGTTTATTTCGTTGATAGCTTGAACCCTATTGATTTTGAAAAAAAATCTGACAATCAGTGTGGGAAAAGTAGCTATTTAATATCAAAATTTCCTTTTTCTTATTTACGCAATAAAGTCTGTATTTGTGGTCGGATTTTCATGAAACTTGCACAGTTGCTTTGTATCATCAACAGCTTGAACTCTATAGATTTTGAAAAAAAAAAAAAAAAAAAAAAAAAAAAAATATCGACAATTAGTATGGGAAAAGTAGCCATTTAAATTTGAAAATTTATAATTCTAGTTTATGCGATAATGTCGGCATTTGTGGTTGAATTTTCACGAAACTTGCATAGTTGCTTTATATTATCAATAGCTTGAACCCTTTGTATTTAAGAAGAAAAACAAAACATGTGAAAATCAGTATGGGAAAAGGAGCCATTTAAAAATTGAAAATTTACAGTTCTTGTTTATGCAATTAAGTCACATTTTTGATCCAATCTTTTGAAACTTGCAAAGATTATTTGTATCATCAAATGATTGAAGTCTATTAAGAATGAAGAAAATCTAGCAATCGGTTAAGGAAAAGCAGCCATTTGATGACTTCGTACTGTTTACTCAACAAAGTCCACATTGTTGCTCACATTTCTTTGAAACTTGCTGGGATTGTTTAAAACAATGAGCACTGAAACCCTATCAAATTTGACTGGATTCCAAACACTTGGTTTGAGAAATTGTACCTCAGTTGTTGTTTTTTTTTCACTATTAATTTTGTTCAATTCACCATGCCTAATTGTGCTATCTTAGTGGGTTCAAGCCCAGTTGCAACATCCCTTTCTCCCATATTTTTGTGTGTTTGCTTTTTTTTCCCTTTTCGCTTCATGAATTCATAGCGTATGCTATAAAAACAGCACAATCATGCCAGTGGAGCGATTCAGGCCCTCAAGGGCATCTAGTTCTTTTTCGATTGCCTAATACTACTGTCATTATTCCTTAGCTATGCATCAAGCATTCAGAGGTAGAGTCTCAATATCTAGTCACAGTAGCAAGTCATTTTTCATGCAAAGGTGTACCTATATGAGTTCAACAGTAATCATCAAGAGATATTTCCATAAGACCTTTACTCGATGGTCAGATATGAGGTGAACAATCACGTTTCTCACCTAAGTTTTCATCACCACTAAACTACAAACACAACATAAAGAAATATCAAAATGACCACAGAATAATATATAGATCTAATAGCAATTAATAAGACAACGAGGTTCAGATCTTTCCCTTATCACAATGACATTGCTTGAATTTCGATTTGTTGTTAACGCCACCAAACAACACAAAATAAATGCTAAAACATGAATATGGAAATTCACCATTATAATAGTTGCTTCTACAAAAAGACGAACCTTGGAAATCACTACAGATCAATCGGACGGTGTAAAATCTAGTGTCTGATCCGGGACCACAGGTTATGCCTATGAAACAGATGTATTTTTCTGCAGCATTAATTGCATTTAGATCAGTTGGTTGGAAAAGTTGTTGTTCAATAATGACATATAAATTCATAGATTCTAAAAATATCCTATATTTTTTTTTGCTAACGCAGAATGTGAGATTGATAGAGCACCCCAAATTTTGCAAGGTTCGTGTATGCAACTTCAAGAGCAGAGTAGAGAACTGGTAAGCTTTTGTGAATTTCTTGTAGAGTTCAGACCAAAAGTTACATTTCATAGACGAACGAGCACTTACAAAACAGTAATAATCTTTACGCGTGATGAAGTTTCAAGTCGTTTGAATTATCCAATAAGACTTACAAGGTGTAATTCTTCCTTTGCTTTATCAACGAATATGATAACAACAAAAACGGTAAATGCAGATGTTTGTTTGTAGCACATAATTTGTGCATTACAAAAATGGGGTCAACTAAACAGAAAGAGGACAAAGAAAACCGTAGCACACGAATGAAACAGCATCACCATAAAATTCGACATCAGCTGTGATGCTTCAGTAATGGTGGTTCAGGCATCTAAAAAAAATGGCGACAGCATGTAGTAAATACTTCCAGTGGGTAAATGTTCGCGTCATGACACATTCGTGCTGTAACAGTGTTTAATTTCCGTCTCACAAAATAATCAAACACAAAAAGCTTCATAATCTTCTCAGTGATGTTGTAGTCATTAACTACTCATGAAGGATTATATCGGCATTTTCCTGTGTTCAGAACACATCTTTTCTTCTGTACGGAATTTCGTATATTATGTATTAGTCTCATCGTGAGCCACTAACTTACTTTGTCTTAAAAGACGGTAAAGTAACGTAGATGTAATGATTTATACACTGTGAATATGCACGTGTGAGGCCGACTGAATACTTTCGTCTAGTTTCGCTTCCTAGACATTATATCCTGCTGTAAATGAAAGGGTTTTGTAATCTTGATTCATAATTCAGGACAGTTACATTTGAAGGAAAAATTTGAAACTTACCTATTCCAATTTCGATGTCAGATGAGGATGTTTTGTTCCGCCTGGGACAACACAATAACTTGTCCACGAAGTATGAAACAACAATAAGAATGGGGAAGAAAATAAAGGTTATAATAGCTTCCCATATATCCACATAGTTTGGTGTGATATATTTCAAAACAAGAAGCATCCAAATATAGGCAAACAAACTAAACAATGTCGTCACTACGTATACACGAACGTTGTTTATTTTTCGACCTTCACCTTTGGGTATACTACTGACACAGACAGCTGTTATAACTAGCAAGTTAAACGCCGCGGAACCAACAATTGTTGCAGGTCCGAGTTGACCAGCCTCAAACTTATTACCAACCACTTCTATCACATTTAGTAATATCTCCGGAGCACTTGTACCAAAAGCCATTAGACTAAGGTTTGCGACGGTATCGTTCCATACCTTTACTTCAATTTCTTCATAGCCACCTTTCGATTTAGGATTTGACACTTTAATTTTTCTGGTTTTGCTGGTGATTTTTTCAATACCGACCATAAACACGTCTGCGACGATAGCGATGCCAAGAAAGCACCAGACCATTCCTAAAAGATACATAGTAATCCTTACGCCTTTGTACCAATTATACTCATTGATAATAGGCAGAAGTAGTCCTTTGTCCGAGCACTCATAGTCGTCTATATCGGTCATGATCTTGCCCTGCAGCGCTCCGCAATGTCAACAAAATTAGTCAGCTTCGGCCGTCTTGGGTATTTCCAGTACAATAATCCATGATTGTTGGCTCTGAAAATATAATGTAATTACAATGTTGATATAAAGAGAACAACATATGCATCCTTAACACAAAGATCCTACAAACACAGAACGACATATATACCAGACCAGATAGGAAGATAGGACGAATAGTAGGTGGCGGCAACTTCTAGACCATACATTTAGCCCTTGCTCCTTGAGTTACCAATATGTTGATCTCCTTCAAAACTCCAACTGTGTTCCGTTTTAAAATAAAAGCTAAGGGTCTCGGATTTTTCACATCTTTCAGTCTAAATAATTACTTTTGAGTAAGAAAAAGAACTGCACTAGGGTCCGTATTCACCAACCACTCTTAAGAGCATTCTTAGTCTTTTTCTCCAAAGTTTACTAAATTTGAAAGTAACACAACTTCTGATTGGCTAAACCATTTAGGATTTTCTGTTACTTTCAAATTTAGAAAATAAATTCTTGAGAATCAGACAAAGAATATTCTTAAGAATGGTTGGTGAATACGGATCCAGGTTAAATGAACTTATTACATGATGATTTACGATCTATTTAGAAGCCCAAAGGTCTGTCTGTCTTTCTGTCTGTCTGTCCTCCCGTCCTTCTGTCTCTCCCCCCTCCGAACTTGAACCAAATATGCTAGCCTGCTTACCAGTGCCTCAATTTATTTACCTCGTGAAGGTTTGGTCAGTTTATGAATCTGAGTCCATGCTCATAGGTAGGAATGGAACTCCCAAACCGTGATGTAGTCTGAAATACTCACAAACCGTGATGTAGACTGGAATAACGTAGTTGGCATCCATATAATCTCAGAAAGAAAACTGTACTACTAGTATTCTTGTTTTATCGATGCAGTGTACAAATATTGCTGTTGCTTTCTGTTGTTGTTCCTACACTTGCTACTATCATTTTTTTTGTTTGCTTGTTTTTATCAATTTGTATTACGAAATTTTTCGGTGAGATAAGATGAAGAAAACTTGTGATGGTTTAGGAGTCATTGGTTTAAGAGAGCGGATCTCTGGCAAAAGAGGGTGAAATGCTTCTCCATGGTGCATTACACCAAGCAAGTCATCACATAATTATTGATCAATAAAAATCATTTTGTCTGAGAAGCGACTGCATAATGAGGTAGAACGGTCCTTGGACGTGCAGAAATTTACAAATAGCAAAAATGGTCAACCCATATCAGCCTGCGCGGACTACGCGGGCTGACAATGGTCGATTTTTTAAGCAAATGGTTAAACCCCCCTTTCACAGAGCATGACTCAAATACCTTCATTCAGGTGAAGTTTTAGGTTTACAATGCTAGCGTATGACACCCATAACTTGGTGTCGAATGATAAAAAGTGCAAATATTCCACGAATGTTGTTTGTCAGCCAATGGAAACTAATCGTTTTTCGATTGTTCATTGTTCTTTTATTTTGGACAACTGAAACGAGCAAAGTAAACACAACAGATGGAATATAAATCCGTTTGTTTCCTTTCAACTAGAAAATGTCACAGTTTCCGATATTTGCTTATTGCTAGACTTTTTTGTTTTACTTGTTAGCGGACCTTAACCCTTATCCTGTTAAATAAGTGAATTGAAACTTTCAAGCCGATAGTAAAAACGAAGATTTTGCTATTTCAAAGGTATTTTTGGGGAAAGATATCTCTTTATCGGGCACTGTAGATCAAAGATCAGACTGCACGTTCTGTGCAGTCTAATCTTGATTTACACTGGCCGAAAAAAGGTCCTTGTGTCGCTCTTAGCAGCCTATTGGTTAAACCTCTGCAAAGACTACAAGTGATTG
Source organism: Tridacna gigas (assembly GCA_945859785.2). NCBI lineage: Eukaryota > Metazoa > Mollusca > Bivalvia > Cardiida > Cardiidae > Tridacna > Tridacna gigas. Next base: position 31,265,141 of record OX244030.2, read on the forward strand.
GATGAGAACGATCATGGCTTTTAAAGCTAGTTGTTTTTGTAACCAGCCTTACGCTTTAAGTGGTGCATTTTGCTTTACTTTTTGACAGCTTAGCCTCATTTGAATACGTTATTTGCAGTCTGATCTTGATAAATCGTCCGCAAAAGCCCCTGACACTGACAGGTAAATCTGTAATGGTTACAGGTAGAACCAGCCGGGTCCGTATTAACCAACCATTCTTTAGAATATACACATGTATTCTTTGTGTTATGCTGAAGAATTTTCTTAACTTGAAAGTAACACAATTTCTGATTGGCTAAATCGTTTGCTTTAGCCAATCAGAAGTTGTGTTACTTTCAAATTTTAGAAAATTCTTCAGAATTAGACGAAGAATATTCTTAAGAATGGTCGGTGAATACAGACTTTGGTTGTGCCAAAATTTCGGTAGAAAATGATTTGTTTCGCTAAAAATATGTCGTCCTCTCCGTTTGATTTCGATATTTGGAACCTTGACTCTCAAACCTGATTCATATACCTTTTTTTTCTTCTTTTCGAATGTATGCCTTTAACTTCTGTTTACAATGTTCATGAATAAAAGTAGTAAAACTTGCTGACGCTGCAGTTTTCTTTATTGAAAGTCTGTGTTGCGAAAAGTAAACAGGCATTTAGACGCGAATGTGCCTTTTTAACCGTTACGCTGCCATTTCCGATTCAATTATCTTTTGCGGACAATGTAGGTCAAGATCAAACTGCACAGAACGTGCCGTCTGAACTTAGATCTATACTGTCTGATAGGGTGAGCTTTTTTCCAGCAACAAGCACTTTGTAATCGCATTGTTGTCACAAAATGCGTCTTTTTTTTTTTAAATCTAAAGCACAAGTGTATAGTGTAGTCCCATGCGCTTAATTAGCCAGAATGATTTATAGAAACATTTAAAATCATAGAGTTTAGTTCCGTTCATGCATGCTCTGTTCAACAGTGCATTTGCAATAAACAATATGGCTAGCTGTCAAATACTAAGTACTAGAAGTAAAAAAAACGTACAGTCTGCATTTTAACCCTTGGGCTGCTAAGCGCGACTCACTGACCTTTTCGAACAGTGTAAATCAAGATAAGACTGCACATAACGCGCAGTCTGATCTTGGATCTACACTGCCCGATAAGGAGAAATTTCCCCAACCCTCATAACTTTGAAATACCAACATTTTTTTTTTACCATCGGTTTGAAAGTTTCATTTAAGTTATATAGCAGGATAAGGCTTACAGGTATTTTCATCATACGAGTAGATAACGAAAGTGACAGATCACAGATCACACTTCTCATTTAGTCTAATCTTGGATCTTCACTGTCCACCAATTACCGGATGTTTTTGCTAGAAGCATGCTGAAGGTAAAATCAAATTAATGTCAAACATAAAACTCGTGTTCTATTCGGTACGGTGAACGACCATCAATCGATTGGTTACGGATCGATAGCTATACTGACCTCTATTTTTACGAGAGCAATGTCACGTGTTTTGTATGACCTTGAACAGAAATCTACCGCAGTACAAAAAACAATAGTTATCTAAAAGTAATGAGTAGCTAATTGGAAGAAAACGGGAGAACTCTTTTATCTTAGTAGAGGACGGTTTTAGGGGTTCCTTTGGGAAAGGCAGGTGAAAATCAGCCGCCACATGCCATGCAGCAGTACGGTCTCGGACCCTCAACATCCCCCCTGCAGTCAAGCCATACGATACTTGATCATTAAAGGTATGCTAGTAATTCACACAACTCTTAACAGTTCTACAGATAAGACAACGTTGATTACATCGGATTGCTTACTGTGCTCCTCAAAGTGATAATTTGGATAGTAAAATTTTGTCGTCTGGTAAAAAGAATGAAATTAATAGTACGAGTAATATAACAAGATTCTGTAAATAAAACCTTCTTTTTGCCAAAATATTTTCAGTGACAAAAATATAGGACATTGTGGTTTATTGTTGATTTCAGACCGACTCAAAAGAAGATTTGTTTTCAATCTTCTTTTTTCAAAGTCTCTACAACCCGTTCGTTTTTGCTTTGTGCAGTTTCATCTTGATCTACGGTGTCTACAAAAGCACGCAAACTTGTGCATGCTAATCTTATGCGAAGGTCCTAAACTTGTGATCAATGAAAAGAGTGAAGCCAAATCAATGTTAAGCAAGTGAATAAGCTCTATCTATCAAAACATTTTCGATTCGAACCCAGATGAAAATGTTGTTATAACCGAATGCGTCTCAGTTACCAACAACTTACTTTGTAGTCGCTTACATTAATGCTGTCCGAGAAAAATGGCAACTAAAAACTTAAACAAAAATACCATTATCTGTTTTTGCTATGTGGTATATATATATTTGGCTCTCTTTACATAATTTCAAAGGAGTTGGCCGAGTGTTTGTTTGTTTGTATTGGAGTTTAACGCCATTTTAACAGCTCAGGTCATATCATGGCGGTCAATGATGCACCCACGTGTTTCCTTGCTTTCTCACACCAGTACTGACACAACTTTCTTTCCAAAGCCACTGACTACTTTTCTCACATGCATCAGAGGTGAGGGGTGAAAAATCGACGGAAAGTAAGTTTGCCTCAACCGGGTATCGAACTCGCAACCACCAGGTCACGAGTCAGATACGCTAACCACTGAGCTACCTGGGCGGGCGAGTGAAACCAGTTCAAGATGGTTGACCTTACGCTCCTTGTAGAGTTCGTTGTGCCGCCGCGAGCCTCATAACTACTTGCATCTCCCCAAGCTATACATGTCAGCCCACGTAGACCCACATCAAACTGATCCGAGTCTACTTGAGTTAGCAATCGATAAACCGTATATCAGTACTTGGCCAGATGATCCTCTTACATCCCCTTAAAGTACACGTACATGTATTTTGTAATGTCATGTGACTGACAGCCAATTATAATATTTGAGATTTGTCCCACGTGATGGTGATATTGTCATTTGGTTGGTCAGGTATTACAACACAATAGTTGACACGAGCGTCTATAAAATTAAGGAACTATTATATAATGTTTGGTACGAGCGTTGGTTGACCTCGGACTTCAAAGATCTGTAGCAGTTCTGAAAATTGTGCTTAGATCTTTACAGTGCATTTCTTGCGTAATGCACCCTATTGTTCCTTTGTGAACAAACTATTAATTAACCCTTTACAATACGATCCGCACTTTATAAAACCAAGGAGAAGAAGAATGCTTTTGAAAACAGAATGGCAAGGGGAGAAAATTCTGTTGACCGACATTATTTTTCTTATCGGAATGTATTATACTCTTTCAAAGAAAGAGCCCATCATTTAAACCACGTTTAATTTGTCGTCGGTAATTGATGCCTGTATGGAAAAATTTGAAAGTTTGTCGTTGGGTAAAAGTTAACTTCTCCATAGATCAACAATTTACTAAACGAAGTGAACCGAAGCAGACCGAGATAGAAGGCTTCAAAAGCAAACGATTGCGAACTTCCGGTACAGTGAATTAGTAGTTTCCGCTCCAAGAACTTTCGCCTGTCTACTTTCAAAAGGAAAATAGTCGATAATTGCTGCAGATATTGTATGAGCTCGAAATTAAGAAATGTTTTGTCAAGTAGTTCCATTTTAATAAATTGCAGTTTATTCTTCTTGGATTTATACCGTCCGCTATTCAACTCAAAGTATTCTCTTGTTGGGTTACGTCCATACAAGACTATTTCATTCGGCGTGGCTGAATACTCTGGCTTTGGACCTATCTTTTGGCATTGATTCACTCAAGTGAGTAAATGGTTAATTTGCTATTGGTAAAAGATGAGGACAACTTTATTCTGCGGGCCCTAGCAGGCCTATTTGCGGGCATAGTTATCACACTAACCTATGAGTACAAGCGTTGCTATCGCTATTCGATACCCCTGGGCGCTCAATCATTCACCCTATTCCAACGATTATCGTGATAAACATCTTTACTCGAAAAATATATCACTCAAGTGAGTAAATGGTTAATTTGCTATTGGTAAAAGATGAGGACAACTTTATTCTGCGGGCCCTAGCAGGCCTATTTGCGGGCATAGTTATCACACTACCCTATGAGTACAAGCGTTGCTATCGCTATTCGATACCCCTGGGCGCTCAATCATTCACCCTATTTCAACGATTATCGTGATAAACATCTTTACTCGAAAAATATATCTTTTTCGAAATTGCACCTTTCAACAATATGCGAAACACTGAAGAAAAACAGACCGTTGCAAGCGTTGTTACTTTTAAGTATTTCTTGTCATATTGAACCATAAAAAAAGGTCTCAATATTCATTTTCTAGTGCCACTTACGCCTCCTATCTTTTTTCATAACGTAGTTCTTGTTTAACCCTTTACCAGACGACAAAAGTTTAGCCTTGTCCAAATTGAAAGCATTTGCAGACGAAAATTTCAATGTGGCTCAAATGGTGCAATTTTTATTTGTTGGGGTAGAAAACATTGTGGGAAAAGGAGAAAATGCTGGTTACCAGCATTTTCTCCTTTTCCCACAATGTTTTCAAAATCTTCTATCATGCGTCACATAACAAGACCTCAGGTTGAATCCCCCTTGCTTGGGTTTTTCGTGGGAGTGTCCTTGGGCAAGACACTTCAGAGCCCTAGCCTAGTACTGGTGAAACCCAGGAAATACATGAACATGTGAGCTGTCGCCGTGATATGACTGAAATATTGTTGAAAGCGGCGTAAAACACCATTCCATCAATTCAATCAATTGAACCCCCTTGCGAGTTTTTCTCTGTGTCCAATATTTCTGAGAGAAACATAGACTAATAAATTCAATAAATTTTCTCGACCTATTCTTGAATTCTTGCTTGCAAGTATCGTCATTCTGAACCAGCTAACCAAGGGATTTTCCTAGAGAAAAAAAAAAAACAATTCTTTCTCAGGGTAATGCTCATTTGGTAAAGGGTTAATGTAATATTTCATCGTTCACATCATTTTGATAGACACGCCAAATATTTGCATATCAATTGATAATCGTCTGCGACGCGCAGGATTTACCCTGATAATGCATTTCGTTAAAAAATGAAGAATCTACTGATTTTAAAATTGATATCTTTAATGTATTCATTAATACCAAAGTGACATGTACCGACCCATCATTTCAGATAACCTATTTTCTAATTTTCATGTAAATATTTTCTTGAATAGAAATGAAAAATGTAAGTCAGTCAACGATTTGTTACATGGAAAGCTATTTTAAGTTGTTTAGAATACAAATTGTGGGCGTTTGCTATGACGCCAGGTGACCTCAAATAATCTGGCAAATTCATCAACAACTTAGTCTGTAGGGGGTTTGTCATGATGGCATGGGTATTCAAACCGGCCAAGTTATGTAAATGTAACGAGTTAGTGTACACCCGAATTAGAAGAAGAAGAAGAAGATAACTTTATGCTCGTCGATATTGCTGTGTGTAACTAAAATGAAATTGGAATTGCAATGTAACATTATTGAATTCTGGTGTCGCACCACTACGAGCTGCTGCAGTGTTTAATCAGAGAAAATGGAAGCACATGTCTGAAATATGTTTCTAGTGTTGATTCGATGATTTCTGTGGAAACTGAGTACAAGTTTGTTACTTTTTAGAGAATTACTTTGTGCCTTTGCCCACCTGAAGGAACATGGTCGACCATCCGGAAAGGCCTTTAACACTGTGATTTTTTCAGGGGTAGTTGTGTGTGAGGTAGAAAAAAAAAAACAATTGGCTGACGTGCTATTATTTTTTCTATAGCTTCATGTGTACGCCACTGGACATATATTTCATAGACACAAACAACAAAGCTGTGGTTTTCCAAAAAAAGTACAGCAAATGGTCAACTTTGGTGAATTTCACCCTATTTTCGATGTACCTAATCACCAGTGGTGTGGCACCGTATGTAAATGTTCTTGCGAAACAAAGTATTGATGGTTTTACGGCCTCTTGATACGATTCACGTTACATTTAGACACAGAGACAATAAACAATAAAGATATACAGGTACATCAACAAGCAAACAATAAAACACTTAAAACGGGACTTTTTCTTTTCTTTCTAACATCTTTTACTTAGCCAATATGTATATGGCCAAGAGTAGAACTAAGTCTTGTAAAGATAGCTTTCATAGTAATAGACCTTATTTTATTCTTTACCTAGAAATCCCGCATTTTAACGACCTTGAGATAAAAAGATTTAGAAGTCATAGTTTGAATAGGGAGAAAATGCTGGTAATCAGCATTTTCCCCTTTTTGCCACAATGTTTTCAACCCTTTGAAAATCATATTTCATCAATTGAGCCACATTTAATTTGTTGTCTGCCAATGCTTTCAATTCAGACAGGCGTAAATTTTTGTCGTCTGGTAAAGAGTTAATCCGACCCAGCGAAGTAGAAACCTTTACGCAAAACATAAAAGGATTATAGCAATTCATTATGGTGTGAGAATAACATTGGCCCTTTACCATGATTTTTATAAGCTGTAGCAAAAACAGTTTTTGAAAAAAATGAGGGAAAAGGAGACAATGCAGATAACTTCATTTTTCTCCTTTTCCCTCAACGTTTTCGATCCTTTTACTTATTATTACATTTGAAACACATCGCATTTGATTTGTTGTCTGAAATTGCTTAACCCTTTCCCAAACAAGCCCTGGTTTTCACGTGTCTGCAGTACAAGTTTTTTGAAAACACTGTGGGAAAAGGAGAAATTGCTCGTAACGAGCAATTTCTCCTTTTCCCACAGTGTTTTCTACCCTTTTTGAGAACTTTCCGCCATTTTCATCAAGTTTAAAATTGTCGTCTGCAAACTCTTTCAATTTGGACCAGTCCAAAATTTGTCGTTTGGGAAAGGGTTAAAGAATGGACACGTCTTCAACCATGTCCGCCTGGTAAAAAAAAATCAAACTTCGACCAACCTTGATACAGAGAATATTGATGTTACCATTCTATTAGATTGATCGGAAAATGATTTATCTCGCTATCAATATCATTTCGGTCTTATCATAGCCCATGACTGCTCATTTATTGGTGTATTTCCTGAGTTCACCAGTACTATAGACTTGGGATATGCATTGCCTTTCCCAAGGCCAATCCAACGTGACCAGTGTACCAAGCGAGGATCCAATCTGAATTTATCCTTCAGGTAAGAGCGGTGCTCTTGCAAAAGAATGCATGTCTGTGATGCATTATACCAGGCAAGTTATCACATAATTATGGATCCATGAAATCCCATATGTCAGACAGCTGACTAAATTATGTCCTTTGACATGAAGAAAATTGACCAATAGCAAAAGGCTTCGACCCATGTCGCAGGATGACATGGGTCGATACTTTTTTTGCAGATGCTTTTCATCCCCTTTTCCTTTGCTAACAAAATCGGCACCTCAACCTATTGTGTTTTGTGCTTCTCCACCTCAAACAAAAACTACCCTTGAAAAATCATGACGAAAAAAAAAAAAACCCATCCTTCCAGATGGAAGATTATATTCCTTCTTGTGGACATAGGCACAAAATAGTTTCCCCAAAAATAACAAACTTGCTCTCGGTTTCCATAGAAATCTTGAATTCAACACAAGAAATTCATTCTAGACCTGTATTTCCATTGTCTCTGATAAAACAGTACAGCAGAAGAGCTTGCTGTCAAAATTTCAAATGGGACCACTTTTAGCTACTACGACCCGGATGCAGTTCGTAGTGGTATTACACCTATATGTACTGGTAAGCAGCTTCTCATTCGTCTCCCAACAGACTACTTTCAAGCGAAGAAATTGTTTTGTCACTAACACTTTCTCCCTTTGCCACCATGCATTAAAGTACTCATGCACCAAAATATGTTTCCCGTAGACTTCCCATATTTTTACACGGATGTCTTCCACGTAATCCTATACAAAACTGTCAGAGGAAAAGATCTGCTACAAACTGTCAAAGGTACAGATCTGCAACAAAACTTTCAAAGAAACAGGTCCGCTACAAAACTATCAAAGCAAAAGATCTGCTACAAAACTGTCAAAGGAGATGGTATGCAACACAACTGTCAATGGAGAATATCTGCTACAAACTGTCAAAGGAAGAGATCTGCAACAAAACTATCAAAGGAAAAGATCCGCTACAAAACTGTCCTAAGAAGTACAGAATTAAGATTTTTTTACATACTGACCAGCCAAATGAATCTTCTATTTCAAAGGATGAAGGGGTCCAGATTAGGTCAGTGGTAAAGTGTAGATTCGTGACCTGGAAGCCCTCGGTTCGATCCTCACTGGAAGCACTGGGGACACGTCAAAGCCGTAGCCTTGTACTGGTGAAACCCAGGACATGAATATGTGAACTGTCGCCTTGATATGACTAAAATGATGTTAACAGCGGCTTAAGATCACTAGCCTTGCATCGACTGAACCACAGGGCCCGGTCCGGCCCGGCCCGGCTCGGCTCGGCTCGGCTTAGGATCATGTCGAGGACGCTGTATATCCAACTTAAAACTGCACGTTCTTTGACCTGTAATCATAATGCTTTACCTCTGCAAGTGATTCTTATGTGTCAAATTGCAGTGAAAGGGTCAAACAATACTGCTATTTTGAAAGAGAGATTAACGGCAAGGTAAAATATTAATATAATCTTTAATCCAGAGTTAATCCCATTAAAAACGGATACTTATACACAGCTATGTTTATCTAACCATTATACATTTACTCCATGTGGTCACAATTTGACGCACCTGATTGGTTCTGAAAACCTCGGCATCAAGATGATTTTCGTTTTAATGAACCTGTATCCTGCTAAATAAGTAAAGTAAAACTTTCAAGCAGAGGGTAAAAACCCCTTTGATGTTCTTTCAAACTTATTTTGGAAGAAAAATATCTCCATATAGGACAGTGTAGATCCAAGATCTACATTCTGTGCTGTCTGATCTTGTCTACATTGTCCGCAAAAGGTCAGTAAGTCGCACTTAGCAGCTTAAGGGTTAAGTTTGAAGCATTTTTGCTGGTTTCCGGTTATATTGAGTTCCCCAGTCCATCTACCTTAGCGTTCCCTTGCCGGCACTACAAACAGAACTCCTTTGTAGCACTGGCAGCTACCCAGACTGATCTCAGTAACAATGTTAAATTATTCACATGGGCAAGATATGGAATTATTTCCGAAGAAATAGCTACCACCAAACCTTTGACAGATTGTTGACAGAAGCAAAGAAATTTTAAGGAATCATTATGGGAAATTATGGAGAATTGGCTCGAATTCGAGTGTCAAACACTTCTAGAATGAAAATGTATAAAACGATTTGGTCGTAACGTATTGTTGGAGAAATGGAAAAAGTTCAAAAAACGTGTTAATAGCAATGTCTTGACGAAGAATTTGTTAGAATTCCAGTGTTTAATACTTGAAAAGAATTGTAAAGAGCGATTTCACTGCGACGTCCACGGTTGTATTTCTTAAACTGTTCTAATTTTTGTCCATAGTCTACAGGGGCTTATCAGCCAATCAGATGACTGGTCTGGAGTTTAGAGCCTGATTGGAACCTAGAATTGATGGCAAATACGACCTAAGTACTTTGACAAAGTTTCCTGACCTTCCTTGAATTTAAATGTCTACAGATGTACCACAGGCATTAAGGCACAGATGCACCGTAAGCAACTCACTCGTCTACAGTGTAAAGGAGTGCAAAGCACACGACTTGGGAGATTGTGAACTGCAAATCTCTGTCTGTAGTTTCTAAATATAGACATGGGAAACTAGGATTTGAGAAACAGACTGGCAACGAAAATAACATCCCCACCATGCCGGGCTAAGTCCCAAGTATATAGGGGCTGTATTTATAAAGGACTGGTGCATAGGTTACTAATATATGCTAGCTAATCATGGCTGGATAATTCGTACCAGGTGGCGTTTTAGAGAGTAAAATTACATTTTATTTTGACTATCGCTGCATCGATTTTGCCGCCTTGAAAAGTACTCCGGTTCTATACCCAGAATGCCCAAAATCAGGTAGGTATGTATTTGATATATGCCACCTAGCGAAAGATAATGAAGTCGTCCAATCAACAAGAAAGTGAACAAGCATGGAAAGTTCATCCAAGAGCCAACTCTAGACCGTATCCAAATGCCACATAATTAAAGTGATATTTTCTTCATTTGCTTTTTTCAATTAAAGCTCAACAATAATAATTTTAACGGTATTTCCTAATTTAACAAGTAAACGGATAGTGGGTAAAGTCACCAGATCGAACCGGATAATACTCAATAACCAGATTGGGCCTATTTTTCTTTGATTTTGTGTGAATCAACCAAGTTTTATCTTTACCATGGCCGCTTATTTCACCTTCGGTAGTCTGTCAGTGTTTTCAGTACTTTGATTTTATCTCTTCCTCTGAATCAACTAGAATTTAACGCTGAAGCGGTAGAATTCAGTTTGATTGTTGCATAGGCAATATGACAAATACTTGTTATATGTACACGTATTTTCACCAACACATACGTTCAGTCTTTGTGGTTTATATTTAAAACCATATAGTTCTTTGTATTATTTACATAGCTTTTGTACTTTAGCTGTATGTTTCAATAGATAATAAAGTGATTCTACAGGAATTTATACATTGTCTCAATGGGCAATGAACCAGGGATCAGGACTGACCCCAAGCCAGCGTACCACAATTTACTGATCCTTTTGTGGGCGTTGTGTCTAGATTGGACCAAACAGGATGCATTGTCTGATCCTGGGTTTAAATTGTCCCACAATTCCTTAAACGGATAATCTGACCGAAAGAGTTTTAAACATGCATTATTTTGGAGCTTTTTTTTTTTTGTCTGGACCGAAAAGGTCCATTTCATTATCAAGCGCTCTCGAGTTGATTAATACAAATTACCTTCTAGAGACAAATTTCGTCGTTTTGCAAGAGATCACTTTTGAAAATATTGTGGCAAAAGGAAAAATTGATCGTAACGAGCAATTTTCCTTTTGTCACAATGTTTTCACTTGTATTCATGAATAAAGTCTTTATTTATTGATAACATTATTGATTATCCCTATTTTACAGGGACGTTTTCGAAAGCGTCCGAAGCAACTTTGTCCAAGGAGGTAACCAGCTAATTTAGTCAATAAACTTTTATTCGTGCGTTCATTCAATCCATGGCATTTCCGTTACTTGTGAAAGTAATATAGAAACATTGATTATTGAGCACCACTATAAATTTGAGACCACGTGAGCCTATTCAACCAATTATAAGACATGCTATTTTTAGAGGACATGTACCATTCTTCACTTTACAAGTGACAAAAAAAAATTGACAACTTCTCCACCCTACTTTTTCACAGTGATAAAGAATATGGAGTGATTATTCACAATGAACGATTTGTCAAAGTTTCATGATGTTTACAGAAGTTGCATACTGAATGCGTAAATAATTAGTTCGCTTGAAGGAGTTTTATTTTTTATGCTTACAAGGCATTCCAGTCGTTATCGTGGAATAACTTTGCTTATTCAAAGAATTCCCGGTCTTCACCAATACCAGACTGGGGCTCTGCAATGCCCTGTTCATGAGCATTCCTACATGCATCACTATCTTGGCCAGCAACGGTTTCAAATTTAGATTTTCCGGTAGAAAATTAAACGGCGTCACCACTGAGCCACGGAGGGACCCCTCGGGGCTTAATAACCCTTTACAAGACAATCACATGCTGTTACGTCCCTGGGGAAACTGTCATTTGAAAACATTATTGGAAAAGGAGAAAATACTGGTTACCAGTAGTTTGTCATCTTCTCTTCTCTGTCAAATACAAGTTCCTTCACTGAAGCCATATTTGATTTGTCGTGTACAAATTCTTTTAATTTGAAGTCTAACATTTTTCTCGTCTGGATAACAATTAACTATTTACCAGTCGACAACATTTTAGATTTCTCTTAACGGAAAGCATTTGCAGACGACGTACTAAACGTTTCTCAATACACGAAATTCGTTTTTCAAAGGGTAGAAAGTACTGTGGTAAAAGGAGAAAATGCTGGTTACCAGCATTTTGACTAATTTTCACGCCATGTTTTCAAACGCCTTCTTCTTCAACTTCAGAGTCGTTAAAACTCGAGATTTTGGCTGGAAGGGTTAAAACCATATTTGTAGAGTAATGATTTTATCGGTAAAAGTTCGAAGACCTACGTCATTGGATATCAATATTTATACATGTATTTGTTGTTCACACTGTTTATAAAGCTTTCAAATGTCTATACCATAAATAAGGCTGTTTTTCTCAGGATTTATACATTTCATACACTTAGCACATGCTTATTAATTTGAAAATATTGTGACAAAAAGAGTAAATGCAACATATCAGTCCTATAGACAAGTCTAAATCCTGCCTGGCATCCTCAGCAAAAATAGTTGCAACTACACAGTCTCCTTTATTTCAAAGGCTCAATAGCCGCCAAAACAACAATGCAGGTGTTAAAAAGCATTTGAGCCACGCTTTGGCAAAATGGGGCTTAATGTATCTCCGTGGTGCATAATACCAAGCAAGTCATCACATGATCATGGATCCATAAAGTCCATTTTGCCGAACAACTGACTGTATCATAAGGTAGACTGGTCCTTTGACAGAAAATTGACCAATAGCGAAAAGCCGCGCAGGCTGACCTGGGCCGATACTTTTCGTAGATGCATTAAGCCCCCTTTTCACATGGCTCATTTATTTATTTTTTTAACATAACATTATGTTATGTTATTTTTTTAAGTATGGTAAACATTGTTAAGATGACAATCTGTTATTGTGTGGTAGGTCCAAGTGTTAGACGCTGGCAGAAAAATGAATTTCAAAATCAGGTAAAAAGTAAACAAAAGACACAGCGACCTGGTAACTTTTAACATAGTTTTGAAATTCATTTCTCTGCCAGCAACTCACACTTTGGACCGACTGTACTGTAACATGTCATCTTCACAATAATTTCCATACTTTTAAGTAGTAATAGTAGGTCTAGATGCACTTTAACTCTTTACTACACAATCCTGACTTTTAACGACCCCGAGAAAGAAGCCTTTTGAAAACATTGTTGGAAAAGGAGAAAATGCTGGTAACCAGCATTTTCTCCGTTTCCCACAATGTTTTCCAGCCTTCCCAAACCAAATTTTAATTTTTGATTTACAATTATTTTGTCGCTTGCAAATGCTTTCAGTTTGGACTAGTCTGAAAACTTATCGTTTGGTAAAGAGTCTAACACAGGTATTGTTTACATTTAGCCACTGCTGTGACTTTGATAGAAACTATTGATCATAAACAAATTTTACTTTCACTATACTTGACAACAAAATTCCAGTGTTGCATAAACTGAAAGCATTTACAGACGATAAATCAAATGTAGCTAAAATGAAGTAATTTGTCTTTGAAAGGAGAGAAACCGTTAAGTGGAAAGGAGAAAATGATGGTTACAAGCATTTTTACTTTTTTTCCGAAATGTTTTTCCAAAGCCTGTTTCCATAGGATCGGTAAAACCTGGGATTGTTTGGTAAAGGGCCAAGAGCACAGAACATGTAGTCAGATCTACACTGTCTGATGTGATTAGAATTCTTTTCTGGCGAGGAAACTTTAAAATCACGATATTTTGGTTTTCGCTATTGGCTTAAAATCTAAATTTGATTTAGATCTGATATAATCTAGCGGATGCTTCAGACACTAGCCAAGTATTGGTGAAACCCAGGACGTATATGAATAAGCAAGCTGTCGCTATGATTAGGACTGGAATAAAGTTGAAAGCGGAATAAAAACCATTCATTCATTCATTCATCCATCCATTCGCTCGTTCATTCGCTCGTTCGTTCGTTCGTTCGTCCGTTTGTTAGGTCGGTCGGTCGGTCAGTCAGTCTTTGTAACCTGTAGAAACTTTGCTGATACATTTCGTAAATAGGTGCAACCTTGGCGTTTGGAATGATTGTTGCCATTGGTAACTCCGTCTATTTTGATGAGATCAGATATGACGTCATCATGCTGATTTCAGAACGAACCCACGGAACCGGTCATGTGACATTCCCACAAATTTTGTAAAACTCTGCCGCAAACTCTTGAAATACCTATAACCCTAAAGCTTCTAAGCGCGACTCAGTGGCCCTTTGCGGACAATGTAGATCTAAGATCTGACTGCACAGATTGCGGTCTGATCTTGGATCTATACTGTCCGATAAGGAGACAATTTTACCCCAAAAATAACTTCGAAATAGCCGTATTCAGGATTTTACCGTCGGCTTAAAGTTTCATTTGAGTTATCTAGCAGGATAAGGGTTAAGATCTTACATAGTCTTCTTACGTTTGTCTTTCTACTTTACAGAGGGTTTGGCAGCTATCGACGTACTAAATACAGTGATAAATCATTTTTGAAGTTTGATCATTGTATAGAAATTTGAACAGCCCTGTTTCTTAGAAATTTCTGCCGAGCCGGGTTTCTAAGTTAGTAACAAACAGGACTTGAAACCCAGGAGTTACTGGATTTCAAAGATAAATCCTATCATGTCATTTTCAAGTTCTTTGAATTCGGACAAGTCTAAAATTTTGTCAACTGATAAAGCACAGCCTCAAGGGAGGCAGAGCGAATGAGATCGAATGTCGATTGATTCAGGATCTTGCAGGTCATCCTGACATCTTATATCTCATTTATTATTGAAACGATTGTGTGCACTAAAGGAAATGCTTAAACCGCTACTCAACAAATATTTGAGCCATGTTCTGTGAAAAGGGGGCTTAATGCATCTGCAAAGAGTATCGTTCCAGATCAGTCTGCGCAGTCCGTGCAGGCTGATCTGAACCGAAACTCTTTTGCTATTATTCAATTTTCTGCAGTTCAAAGGAACAGTGAACCTCATGATTCAGTTGGTTGTTATACAAAATAGAATTTATGAATCCACAAATACTGTAATGATTTGCTTGGTATCATGCATCGCGAAGATGCATTAATCCCCTCCTTTTTTTGCTAGAGCGTTTCTCGTTTTTTAAATCCAGTTCGAAAATAGCATTGATTTTTTTTTAAATGTTGCACGAATAGGAGCGTCATGAGCATTTTTTTTTTGTCTTAATAATGTTTATCATAGTTGGTCTGCACTAGGGAAAGAAAATCGGCCTGCAGGCGGTAATGTGATGTACTAAATGCACTTTGCGGACACTGTATATCAAGATAAGACTGCGTGTTACGTGCATCCTGATTTTGGATCTACATTGTCCGATACAGTTAGCTTTTTTCCGGCAAAAAGGAATATTCGGAATCGAAACAATTAACCCTTATCCTGCTTTATAAGTTAAATAAAACGTTCAATTCGGTAGCAAAAACCCAAATAAAGTGACTTGAAACTTATGTTTTGAAAAAAAAAAAAGATCCTTATCGGACAGTGTAGATCAAAAATCAGAATGCACGTTCTGTGCAGTCTGATCTTGGATTTACACTGTCCGCAAATGGTTAGCGAGTCGCGCTTACCAGCCTAAGGTTAAAGTTGGGCTTATATGCTAAAACTCTACAATTAATTTATCCAGCAGTTTAAGGTTTGAGCAGATGAGTGATGCATGAAGGAAATTTGAAAACGTACTGGAGAAGAAGAAAGAAAACAAGCAAAAATGAAAAGCTGAAAACTACTTACGATGCAGTTCACATACGGCTGATTAGATCCGAATCGAAAATATTCCGTGATTTTCTTAATGGTATTTTAGTTAAATCACATTTTTAAAGAAAAAAATCAAGTACGCTCTTTCTGAATATACCATATGTATCACAAAATGTTCATTACCATACTTAATATTTCAGTATAAAGATAAATCAAAATAAATCAGTTCTTAATCCACCTCATGAAATCCAGTCTTAAATAAACACTGACAACTCGGCAGAATGTCCGAATCATTAAGCTTTAATAACCCTGAAACTGCAAGTAAAGTTCAGTTCGCCAGAAAAATCCCACCAGAACAGACAAGGTACTTTCAAGATCAGAGTGCGTATTCTTTGAAGTATGATCTTGACGAAGAGGGCACTGAGTCGTATCTACTAGCCTTAGGATGGATTTATAAATGAGCTATGCTCTGTGAAAAGGGGGCTTAATGCATCTTCGAAACGTATCGACCCAGGTCAGCCTGTGCAATCCGCGTAGGCTGACCTGGGCCGAAACTTTTCGCTATTGGTCAATTTTCTGTATGTCAAAGGACCATTCTACCTCAGGATACAGTGGGTTGTCAGAGAAAATGGATTTTATAGATCCATGATCATGTGATGACTTGCTTGGTATCATGCATCACGGAGATGCATTAAACCCCCTTTTGCCAGAGCATGGCTCAAATAATTAGGAAACCATGAGCTATTATGGGTTATTTAAAAAAGATTGACGAATACCAGGCATCAAGATCAGGCAGCACAGAATGTAGATCATGTGATTGCTTTCAAGTATTTCGGGAGGTATTCTGGCACAAAAATATGCTAAAAAGATGTATTGAATATCATTTTTTTTTTAATATTTCTTTTAGTAAATGTTATTCGAGGCTTTTAACCCTCTACCACACGATCTCGACTTTTTACGACCATGAGAAAGAAGACTTTTAAAAACATTGTCGGAAAAGGAAAAAATGCTGGTAGCCCACACTGTTTTTCTATCCAATCAAAGAAAACTCCCACAATTTTAGCCACATTTAAATTGTCGTTTTGAAATGCTTTCGGTTCGGACAACTCTAAAATTTTGTCACAAAGAGTTAACTTTCGAGAAAGCTAATCGAAATTGTAGAGCATTTTTCAGGTCGGGGAAAAAAAAAAACCTCATGAAATACTGCGACTTGAAGATTTTTTTTTTGTCAGAATATGCAGCAAATAGCGAGCAGAAAAGATTAAAACCCAGATTACACGTTCTTTTAAGCCTGATCCTAATATCTACTCAGTACAAAAATGTGACTCGAGCTGTAAAAAGTCGCCACAAGTTTTAATACCATTGAAATACTACAACGAAATAATCACAGTTTCTGATTTTAATGTTTTTCTCCCTGAAACAAAACTTCTCTCAGGTGATTTTAAAAAATACCCCGTAAAAAAAGTTTACATAAGCAAGATGGTATCAGATTTAATAGATGAATACATCTGTATGTAAAATAAAAATGGTAGCAGAAGGGGGAAAATGCTCGTTGTGAGCAAATTCTCCTTTTGATACAGTGTTTTTAAGAATTAGTCCTCTTTAAATCATCACCAAGTACTAGATATAATGTGTTGAATTTAAAAAAAAAAAGCCATACTTTTCAAGAGAGTTAGAAATAAGCCACAATTAGCGTTCCATTTCAATAGCGCACCACGAAATGACACTCATTCAAAAGTCGTCTGCTTAGAATTCCAATCGGCTGGTTCCGTATCCATGAACAACAAACAACAGGTGACACGTGAGACAGTTCCTGGCAATACAATGCAGACGACACTCGTCGATACGAAACAAGGTAGGGCCGGTGAAAGACTGGTTGTAAAGGAAACGGTGAAAAAAAAAAAATCGATTTGACCCTTAATTAGCTCTTTACCACACAAGAAAATTTTAGATAGGTCCAAATTGAAGGCATTTTCAGACGAAAAATTAAACATTGATAGGATGGTAAGATTTGTCTGAGATAGGCTAGAAAACATTGTGGGAAAAAGGAGAAAATGCTGGTTACCAGCATTTTCTCCATTTCCCAACAATGTTTTCAAATGGCTTCTTCCTCAGGGTCGTTAAACCTCGGGATTGTGCGATAAAGAGTTTACCGTGGACTCGATCGGTGCAAGGGTTACTTTCTAGTTCCTTTTTGGCGACTGTGGGGATAAAGATCAGACTTAACAAAAAGTGTAGTCTGATCTTAGATCCGCTCTGTGCAATACTTTGTCGTTTATTTTGATCAAAATATCCCCCTTATCTGGGCCTATTTTGCTGATTAAGTGTGTCCCTTTGTTTATTTCGCTTAGATTGAATTTTCTCGTAATCCATTCCAAAACAATCCCGTCTTTTACCGAGCCGAAAGAAGAAGCCTTTTGAAATAAATGTGAAAAAGAGAAAGCCACAGTAACCACTATTTTATCCTTTTCCAGCAAAATTTTCCATGACAAATTTCATCATTTTAGCCTCATCTAATCCTCCTGTCGTCTGCAAATGCTTTAGATATTGACATGGCTAAAAACTATGTCGTCTCTTAAGTGTTAAGGGTCACACTGCATAACAAACCAAATAAAATTTCCAGTTAGCATTGTATAATCTAAGATATTGCGATTTTATTGCTTTTTTTTCTCTCTTCAGTAAATCCTGTCTTATCGGACAACGTGAATCCAAGACCAGACAGCACGTTTTGTGCGTTCTGATCCTGATCCTGACTTATGGTCAGAAATCTGGGACTGATTTGCGCTCAGCATCTCGAAGTGTTTACAAATCTTTTGAATTACTTAGTTGCATTTCACCCCTTACCAAAAAACGAAATTTTAGAGGTCCAAATTGAAAGCAGTTTTTGACAAAAAATAACTTCGACTCAAATGATCGATTTTGTCACTGAAAGGGAAGTAGAAAACTTTGTGAGAAAAGGAGAAAATGCTGGTAACCAGCATTTTCTCCTTTTCCCGCAATGTTTTCAAAAGATTTCTTCCTCAGTTGGCATTAAAGCTCGGGATTGTTTGCTAAAGGGTTAAGGCACCTTATTGAGCAGTTTTCAATACATGTACACCTGATTTATTCTTTCGTGTTCAACATTCCAGTGTCCGTATTCACTAACCATTTTTGGTCTAGTTATGGATTTTGAAAGTAACACATCTTCTGACTGGCTAAACCAAATGGTATAGCCAATTAAAAGGAGTGTTACTTTCAAATTTAGAGAACTCTTCAGAATAAAACTAAGAATGTTCTCAAGAATGATTGGTGAATACGCACTCAGATGTGCTACAGCATTTCAGTTGTGGCACGGTGGTTCGTTCACCTTCATTCTTTGTATTGAAACGTTCGTGTTTCGAGCCCCAATAGCGGCCAAAAGTAAAACGTGCAGGTGTTAAAAAAATGCATTTGAATTTAAATCATATCTTTTAAAGGTATAGAAATGACGATCTGTCATTGTACAGTTGGCGCAGACGGAAAAATTATTATTTAAAATGTAGGTCAAAAGTTGCCAAGTCGCTCTATCTTTTGTTTACTTTTTACCTGGTTTCATAATTCATTTTTTCTTACAGCATCTAACACTTGAACCGACCGTACAGGAACAGATTATAATCTTCACTATAATTTCCATACTTTTAAATGGTATATTTGAATTTCAAATGCACCTTAACATCCGCATTGTTCCGCATTGCTTACATTTTGCTGCTATTGGGGCTGGGAACATCGATTATGAAATGACATCGATTATGAAATAAGTGCCACGGCTTTTATTGATCACTCTCGATGATGGCTTCTCGAAAACCTGAACCATTGCTCGCACCGTGGTTTGGGTGGTTCCAAAGGTCGACCAGGCTGATCACAGACAGACAGACAGACAGACAGACAGACGGACGGACGGACGGACGGACAGACAGACAGACAGACAGACAGACAGACAGACAGACAGATTATGTGGGAAATACTAACCTTATATGGTACAGAAAGTTTTTGTATTGTTATTTGTAAAGAGAATGGGGAAGTTTGTACCTTTAGCGTTGCTTTTTTAATGCTTAAAAACGTCGATAGGAAGGCTTAGAAGGTAAAGCGAGATCAGATTGCAGATAAAAGCTGGTCTCAGTCTACAGTATAATCAACGGCAAACACATCATCAGCCGATCTGGGCTCTATGAGTACGGCAACAAAATACAGCTTTGTAAAAAAAAAATCGAAAGACGATAGGGTTATATTTAGTCTAGTTAAGAGAATAAAGCGCATTATGCGTGCAACAAAACAAAAGGATGGGCAAATAAAGTTTTTAACAAAAGACAAAGGACTTGACTTTTCAGGTAAAGCCCCCGATTTTGCAGTCTTCTTGTAGATAGCTTTGGAAATAACTGAACCAGTTTTTGAACCGGACAACAACCCATTTCTCGTGACTTATTTTTTTCTCTTAACACCAAGGCTGTTAAGCGCGACTCGCTGACCTTTTGCGGACAACGTAGATCAAGATCAAACTGCACAAAACGTGCAGTCTGATCTTGGATCCACACTGTCCGACATGGAGATATCTTTCCTCCAAAAATACCTTTAAAATAGGAGAAGTTGGGTTTATACTATCGGTTTGAAAGTTTCATTTTATTTATGTAGCAGGATAAGGGTTAACCTGCTAAATAAGTTGAATAAAACTTTCAAGACGATGATAACAACCCAAATGTTGCTATTCCAATGTTATTTTTAGGGGAAATTATCTCATTATCGGACAGTGTGAATCCAAGGTCAGACTGCACGTTCTGTACACTCTGAACTTGATCTACATTGTCCGCAAAAAAGTCCTTGAGTTGTGCTTACCAGCCAAAGGCTCTGTCCATTTCCCAAACAAAATATTTTAAACTTCCAGTTTGAAAGCATTTGCAGACGACAGTCTAAAAGTGGTACAAATGGACTAAGATTGCTTGACAGGTTAGAAAACATTGTTGGGAGAAGAAAAATACTGGTTACCAGAATGTTTTTCTTTTCCTACCATGCGTTAATAATAATAAGGCTTTTACCTCAGTCATGCAAACACGCGATTGCTTGTTAAAGGGTTGTATATTGTTTCCTAAAATATGCAAATGTTAGACTGAATGATTTAAGGCTTGCAGCAGATGTAACTTCTTCAGATTTCTAACTTATTATATCCTGAATCAATCTACTTTGTAGAATCTGTGAATCTACTGTTTTGTAAAGGTGTTCTGGACTAAAACAGCCGTAAATTGCTGAATTTCTGAATCTACTCTCTTTTCTCTCACGTAACCAACAGTAGTGGCCATAGAAAATATAGTTCCACAGATTGACCCACTTTATTTCACGATTTTTATAATAAGCCAAAAGACGTAAGGGGTATACATTTCTAAAAAAAAAAATCAAACACGTAGATAAATCTGTGTTGTTTGTTGCATTTCCCCTTTTTTTTCTTTCTTTTTCAACCCCCACCCCAAGAAGGCGTTATTACCGCATATGTTATCTAAACATATTAGTTGTAAGGATTCTTTGATGTGTTTATATGTTAGGATACAATATAATTTATATGAGCCATACTCCGTGAAAAAGGGAGCTTAATGCATCTGCAAAATGTATCTCGCGGGCTGACCTAGGCCGAAACTTTTTGATACTTTTTCTGCAGGTCAAAGGACCAGTCTTCCTCATGATTCCGTCGGTTGTTATACAAAATGGATTTTATGGATCCATAATACTATGGTGACTTGCTCGGTATCATAGATCACGCAGATCCATTAAGCTCCCTTTTGCCAGAGCATGGCTCATATGGTTATCGAATGGTACGGTATGAGCACAGGCCTTTGAAGCTCCATTGGTCTGTTACGGAACACTAACATTTTTCTTGGTTGATCATCGAATACTTGCGAAATAGTGCATCGCCTGTATAGCAGGGAATACTCAAATTTTCATTTACATCGTTACTATATATAGCACATTGGCGACTGCCTCTATGTTGTATATAATAAGACAAGGTGTGCAACGAAATCGAAGAAAATTTTTACCCCTGTCCCCTTTCAGAGATAGTATTTAACCAAAAACGGAAAAATAAACCTAGTTACCGTTGCAGATGGGTTCACAAATGATTTTTCTTGAGTACCCTGACCTTAGAAAGTTCCAAACGGCTCTTGCGATCAAGCAATAGCTCTGATCTTAAAAAATTTAAAAAGATTCCACATTTTCCGGATCGCCATGCGCTGACGTCACACAATTCATTATGACGCAGCGAATTATAATTCATGTGAATTTACTATCAAAAGACACGCCAAAGTTTTTGACCAATAAACGGTAAATACGCATTTGAAAATATACGAAATGGAAGATGAAAATCGTGATACTGGATTAGATGAAAAGATAAATTATAACAGACGAAACATTAATTTGATAATTTCATCAATATATCAACAAAAGAATTTTAGATCTTTGTTTGAAAAAAAAAAAAGAAAATTAGTTATAATTCGCTGCGGGATTATAAATTGTGTGACATCAGCGCATGGCGATCCGGAAAATGTGGAAGCTTTTTAAAATTTTTCAGATCAGAGCTACAGCTTGATCGAAAGAGCCGTTTGGAACTTTCGAAGGTCAGGGTACACAAGAAAAATCATTTTCGAACCCATCTGTACGGTGGAACAAAAGTGACATGGAAGATATATTTTATACTACGTGCGCACGTAATAGTTATTACGTGCGCACGTATTAGTTAATACGTGCGCACGTATTAGCTACTGCGTGCGCACGTACTAGCTACTGCGTGCGCACGTAATAACTAATACGTGCTCACGTAATACTATTGCTTGCGCACGTATTAGCTAATACGTGCGCACGTATTAACTAATACGTGCGCACGCAATAGTATTACGTGCGCACGCAGTAGCTAATACGTGGGCACGTATTAACTAATACGTGCGCACGTAATAATCGACCAATCAGTTTATAAGGAACAGAAGCCATATTGTTGCGAGGGAAGGGCAAAATTACATTGGTCCAACACGGCAACAGATGTGCATACATCTGACACCCAAGTAAAAAATCAAGTAGAGCTATTATTTCTTAAATCGTTTAGGCATACTGCGATTATTTTAAGTATCTGTACCTTGGTACGGTACAGTAACTATTAATACTCTAGCCTACGGTCCATCGAATTACCCCAAACCACCCCAAAACACCCCAAACCACTCCAAAACACCCCAAACCACCTTTTATCATATAAAATTAATACTGTGGTGGGGTTGGGGGTGGAATGATTTGTAGGGTACGAAAGACTGATGAGCTATACGAGGATTTTTGTCACCGAAAACTACCCAAAACACCTCAAGAAAACAAAAAAGGCGTTTAAAGTGATATCATTTTACAACGGTTTAAGATGCAGGAACAGTATAAATCAAATTGAAAATGGCATACACAATAATTAATTTTCCTTAAACTGAAATATCTATGGTTCAAAAGATGTAGTTTGAATG
This sequence comes from Tridacna gigas, assembly GCA_945859785.2. Classification (NCBI taxonomy): domain Eukaryota; kingdom Metazoa; phylum Mollusca; class Bivalvia; order Cardiida; family Cardiidae; genus Tridacna; species Tridacna gigas. The sequence continues at coordinate 31,288,174 of OX244030.2, forward strand.
CCTAACACCGTGGACCCCAATCAGACTGTTACTTTAGTAGCAGTCTGATGATCTGGCTGCACAATGTTTGCATATATCTAACTTCCCTAAAACTTATATAAATTACGGTATCTGTTGCCATTCTGACTACATATAGTTCGGAGGCACGAACGAACTTTTTCAGGCAGTCAGACATGACCAAACATTATGGACCCAGATCAGACTGCTCCTTCAAGGGGCAGTTGGATCTTCATGGGCGGATCCAGAGGGGGGGACCGGGGGTCCGGACCCCCCCTGGAATTTTGGAAAAATGTGGTTATCGAATTCGTGAAATGGTACTGGTTTGATATTGCACAGCATTTATGTAAAATACAGTCATGAATATAAAAAATAAACGGTTCTAAATGTGGAGACCTCCTCATGGTTAGAACTGGAAACGTTGACTTACATCCACTGAAATCCGAAATCAAAGTATCATATAATAAGAAGAGTGCGTTTGCGGTGGGACCCCCCCTGAGAAAGATATCTGGATCCGCGCATGATCTGGGTCCACAAAGTTTCCCTTTCTGACAGCATGACTACATATAGTTTGGAGGTATGAACGAACTTTTTCAGACAGTCAGACATTAGCAAACATAATGTACCCAGATTAGACTGCTCCTTTAAGGGGCAGTCGGATCTGGGTCCACAAAGTTTGCCATTCTGACAGCATGACTACATATAGTTTGGAGGCATGAACTAACTTTTTCAGACATGACCAAACATAATGTACCTAGATTAGACTGCTCCTTCAAGGGGCAGTCGGATCTGGGTCCACAATGCTTGCCATTGTGACTACATATAGGTTGGAGGCATGAACGAACATTTTCAGACAATCAGACATGACCAAACATAATGTACCTAGATTAGACTGCTCCTTCAAGGGGCAGTCGGATCTGGTTCCACAATGTTTGCCATTCTGACTACATATAGGTTGGAGGCATGAACGAACTTTTTCAGACAGTCAGACATGACCAAACATAATGTACCCAGATCAGACTGCTCCTTCAAGGGGCAGTCGGATCTGGGTCCACAATGCTTGCCATTCTAACTACATATAGAGGCATGAACGAACTTTTTCAGACAGTCCGACATGACCAAACATAATGGACCCAGATCAGACTGCTCTTTCAAGGGGCAGTCGGATCCGGGTCCACAATGTTTGCCATTCTGATTACATATAGTTTGGAGGCATGAACGAACTTTTTCAGACAGTCAGACATTATGGTCCCAGATCTCAGTGGGGCCAAAAAGTCTCTAGCGCATGTAATGCATGTAGTCCTTTTATCCTTAGGCTAACGTGACAGGACGTAATATAGATATTTTTTGTTAAAAGTGATCCTTACCCAACAATTCAACCAACCCTTACTGTATTAATAATTTTATATCATATAAAAGGTGTTTCGGGGTGGTTTGGGATGTTTTGGGGTGGTTTGGGGTGTTTTGGGGTGGTTTGGGGTAATTCGATGGACCGTAGGCTAGAGTATTAATAGTTACTGTACCGTACCAAGGTACAGATACTTAAAATAATCGCAGTATGCCTAAACGATTTAAGAAATAATAGCTCTACCTGATTTTTTACTTGGGTGTCAGATGTATGCACATCTGTTGCCGTGTTGGACCAATGTAATTTTGCCCTTCCCTCGCAACAATATGGCTTCTGTTCCTTATAAACTGATTGGTCGATTATTACGTGCGCACGTATTAGTTAATACGTGCGCACGTATTAGTTAATACGTGCCCACGTATTAGCTACTGCGTGCGCACGTAATACTATTGCGTGCGCACGTATTAGTTAATACGTGCGCACGTATTAGCTAATACGTGCGCACGCAATAGTATTACGTGCGCACGTATTAGTTATTACGTGCACACGCAGTAGCTAGTACGTGCGCACGCAGTAGCTAATACGTGCGCACGTATTAACTAATACGTGCGCACGTAATAACTATTACGTGCGCACGTAGTATAAAATATATCTTCCATGTCACTTTTGTGCCACCGTACATCTGCAACGGTAACTAGCTTCATTTTTCAATTTTCGGTAAAATATTATCTCTGAAAGGGTACAGGGGTAAAAATTTTCTTTGATTTCGTTGCACACCTTGTCTTATTATATACAATATAGAGGCAGTTACCAATGTGCTATTTATAGTAACGGTGTCCGATAAGGAAAATTTCGTTGTCCGGTAATAGACCAATGGAGTTTCAGTGGCCTATGGTATGAGGAAGGATGACGTCGGTCCTTACATACCAATGGACGTAGCTAATAAAGCTTAAAAAAGAAAAGATTCTTAAAATACCTCTTTGCCGTAATTTCAATAGTTGTCTCTCGTGTAAGGAATGTCCATTTTTTCAGCTCTTCTTCCCCTTTTGTCAATTGTTATTTGCGTGTTGACAGAAATTGGTGGATTTTCATATCGGTGCTTTAAAGTTGGGGCAAAATTACATTCAAACCCTGCATATTTCTAGGGCCAATCCTAATGGGGAATAAACTTAAACGATATCTACACACGATAGCTTGCCGAAATCTTCCATAGATCGTTAATAAAGAAATAAATATTGATAAATTGTTCAAGACATACCTATGTATACCGTTTTTCTGTCAAGGGTGCTAGCTCGAGAGTTGCCGGATGTGTCGAGGGAACAAAATTCCATTGACTCTTTTTGGAGCTAGTTCCCCTGATTACCACCCGTGTTATAAACAACAGTTAAAATCCTCTGCCAATATGTTCGCATACCATGCTCGAGTTTATCACTTGTTCATTTCAAGATTAACGTCATTCATTACGATTTAAAAACGGTTTCCCGGATCTTCGCTCGGTGCACAGGTGTGCATATACATTTAAATGTCGGATATTAATTATAAGTCGAAAGGCCTTCAAGTAATACAATAAAGGAGATAAAATTTTCAAAATTCTATAGGGACAAAATTAAAGTAGATTTGTACTTTAGCCTATTGAGGAATGGTAGTCTAAACCGTTTTACATGGAATATTGTCGGGAAATGGTAAAGAAAAATGGATCTTCTGAAATCGCATTCGGAAATAGGACCGATTTGTGATCTAGGGAAGAAAATGTTAGCGGAAAGCGTATCAGTGGCAGCAGACAACATATCCACGTAGATTTTGAAGGAGAGAGTAGGCTTAAAGACGCATGGGTTTCGTTCTAAACTATACCCCTCCAAAGAATTAAGGACAAAAAAAAAAAAAAGGGAAGGGCTATGATTCCATAAATTTTATTGCTAATAACAAAATAATATTTGAAATCTAGTGTTCAATATCTCTTATAAACAAATGTAAACTTACGCAACAGCGAATAACAATCGTAAACATTTTGGAGATGAAAATGCAATGCCATTACCAAAAAGTCAACGTTTGCAAAGCGTTGGGTGGGGTATAAAATTTTACAGCGTCCGAGACACATTAAATTTGACACCATAACTAACGTCAGCAGCGCGTGTGACCACATCTAGCGTCAGAAACAGCCCTACATCTGAATTTGAAGCAGCGAATTAACTTTCTGAAAGCAGGACCATGGATTTGTGTCCATTCCTCAATGAGTGCATTGTGTCAGTTCCCCCTTGTTCTGAAGTTGATTAATTCTGTCACTGATCGGTCTCTAGTATATCCCATACGTGCTCTATCGGATTAAGGTCTGCGACCCCTAACTCATCGGCAAATATCGTGTAATATCAACGTTTTCGGAAAGGCTGTTTGACCCATCTCGCTATTTTCCGTCGTCAAAGAAAGGACTCAGTGGTTATCTTCATGTACAGTGCCAGAATTTGACTCTGGCTACAGAAATACTATCCATTACGTGAAAACCCATCACGGATGAAAGACTCGTGCCCCTTGTTTTATTGTCAATACAAAATATGGTACAGGTGGGTTCAATTTGTTTATCAAAATTTGATGCTATCAAGCGTGCAAGTTACGTGTTGACCCTTTCCCTGTTATGCAATATTTTGAATCTTCCAAACCCAAAGCATCTGAAAAAAAAAGGGGGTCAGAAACTTGGTCAGGTGATTGTTAAATTATCAGACAGAGTAGAAAACATTGTGGGAAAAGCAGAAATTGTTTGTTACGAGCAATTTCTCTTTTTCCCACAATGTTCTCAAAAGCCATTTTCATCAAAGGTGTATAAAGTTGTTTCTACGAGAGAAAGGGTTATTGTAGTAGTCTAAGGAAATGAAATACAATTTTCTACTTCTCTTTTATCTGTCAAATTGATGTGTGTTTTTTTCTGTTACGCAGAGCAATAGTGCAGTCTTGTGCTGCTGCATGGACATGTAAAGAAGACGGGGAGTTAAATTCTACACCACTAGCAGATGAAGATGAAGGTAAGAGGTAGGTTTTAACTCTTTATCAAATGAAAAAAATTGTAGACTTATCTAAATTGAAAGCATTTGCAGACGACAACGTAAATGTGACTCGAAAATTAAAATTGATTTTGGGATGGATAGAAAATACTGTGGGAAAAGGAGGAAATGCTTGTTATTAGCATTTTCTGCTTTTCCACAATGTTTTTAAAAATCCAATTTCCCAGCATCGTTAAAACTCAGGGTTGTGTGGTAAAGGGTTAATCTACATATATTACCATGAGAATATTATTTTTCCTTGGGTGAAAATGTCAGTATTTAGTTAAGGTAGTAAACTGACCCCCCCCCCCCCCCCCCCATTTTCAATTGAGTTGTGAATGTTGTTGTGGCCATGATTCAAACCCCAGCTTGGTCAACTTACTGTATGATGCCCTCACCTATTTTTTCTAAACTCTTGGCAATCTTCTGTAAATGCTTCCTATTGGCTGAATTTGATGACAGGGAATGCAACCCAATTGTTCTGACACTTTGGCATATTATCATGTCTATTTGAAAAATACAGCCATTTGTGCGGAAAGGTTGAATTACTATTTAGGAAATGTTTTGTTTGTTTGTATTTTAACAGCTTGGGTCACATCACGGTGGTCAGTGCATCTACGCATGTGTTTCCTGGCTTTCTCACACCAGTACTGACACGACTTTCTTTCTCAGTCTTTGACTACTTTTCTCACATGTATCAGAGGTGAGAGATGAAAAATCGCCAGAAATAAAGTTTGCTTCAACTAAGTATATCATACTCGCAACTACCAGGTCACGAGTCGGATATGTTAACCACTTAGCTACCCGTCCGGGCTGTGTAGGGAATGAATGTTAAAAACCACAATAATCCTAAAACAATGCCACACCTGAATTTGTAACTCATCACGTTTCTTACATGACATTTTATGTGTTATCCATCATGTTTCAGAAAAGAAAGTGCTGGCTTGAGTCTTGAACACTAGAAGGCTTCAAGGCAAAGAGAAGGCTGTTTCCTTGTAAAGAGCACAGCGGAATGACCCATTGACACACAGCCTGGTAGAACAGGGGATTAGATGGCCTAACATCCATTTCTATCAAATACTTTGTAAAGAGAGTGTATCTTAAAAATCCCAAAGCATCTTTTGAAAGCGGACTTCTGAATATATTTACTATCAAAAACAGGGAAGGCCAGCCTCATAGAAAGTGTTATTCAAAAACTGCCAAACTGTTCGAAAGGTTTTGAATAAAAATGAATGTCTTAAGCTGTTTACAGTACGGAAACCAGGCCATGCATATTGTGATTTCTAAAGTACCCAGGGATCAAAGTCGCATGGACAAAGAAGCGGTAGAAGAATTGTATTTTCACTCTACAAGACCACAGAATTCTAGACTTATCCATGTTGAAAGTATTTTCCAAAGACAAATTTGAAACAGAATGGAACTGCATCCAGAATGCTCTGCAACCTCATGCAATTTAGCGCAAAATGCAGCAAGCTGAAATCCAAAAGATATTTAAAGGTATAAAGCTTGGAAAACAGTATGTGTAAAAAGATGCCATTACTTGCACATGCAATGGCTTTCTCTTTCCATGATGTTTTCCATATTAGTTTGAGAAAACTGAATGCACCAGAACTGGGATGGAACAGTTGAAAATGTTGCACTCCCAAGGTTTAGTACTGTTCATCTTACGAAACTGAAAATTGACAATACTTTCTCATTTCAAAATTAGAATGATTCTAGTTATAAATGCCATTGCAATACATAAAGGATCTCAGTTGAACTGTAGAGACTACAGAGGCATATCGCCGTCTTTGAAATTTACAGTTCAAACTTTAGTTGTATCTAAAACATTGATCTGGTGATCCTGAATACACAGACTTAGCCGGCTTTATTATTAAGGCAGAGCCATTGTGATGTTTTTTTTTTGCACGAGGAATATATTATGTTTGGTGCATTTTAGTTTGACACTTCGAAAAATAATCAGAGCTATAGCAGATACCCTAGCATCAGTTTTGCCGTTGCAACTTAGTAAAGATCGTATATGTCCACAGTAACTGTGACCACTCCTTTGATTGAATGATAACTGCAAACCAGGCCCTAAAACTAGGGAATGCAACATCTAACCGAATGGAACTGGCAGTAGAGTGCACCATTAATGTGAATTAATTAAAATTATATGGGACAGCAACAACAATGTATGTAAATTTCAAGTCTAAAAGCTTTATTAAGAAAATGCGGAGGAAAAAAAAACACAGCAATTGCTCGTCAAAGCAAATAGTTTCTTTACCACATTGTTTTCTATTGGAAATTGAATACATAGAAACTAAAATAGTGTCTTTAAAAGTGTTGAATTTCCCAGTTTTAGTACTGTACATTTGTTACCGGTACTCTTTTTAGACTTTCGACTGAATTGTTAGCTTTTATCGAAATAGAAATTTTGAATGAAGTTTTACATATAAGTTTGTATCTCCATCATTTTACCATGGATTAAATTGCAACTTCACTGAAGACTATTGCATAAACAGGCCTACTTCTTTGCCAAGTTTCATTACTGTAGGTGAATATACAATGTAATTATTACCCATTTTAACTTCGAAACTTTTAGCTAATTGTGCTACTTGTTCTGTGACAAAGTGCTACAAATAGTCAAATGTGCTGGTCTAAGACAGCTCTAGTTTGAAACGGCATTTGTTTATACATTAGAAAGATCTAGATAGTAAACCTGAAGTTTGCACACACACACACACACACACACACACTGTCTTCTCTGGATTGTAATTTACTCATTTACTCACGTGCATGAGAGAATTTTTAAATGATTGGTGACTATCGAATCTACCTTACCATGTTTAGGTCCGGTTTTCTCTGAAAGTCTGTGGTAAACTTCTTTCAAATTTCTTCCTAGCATTTGTTAACGATGTTTGAATTTTTGTGGAAGTTCTACTGGGTTTGCAGGTTATTTTGTCAAAATAGTGTTGTCTTCTGGAAAGATCTTGCCATTTGGCATTTAATTATGATCAAGTAGTACTTTCTTTATTGTTTGATACCTTTTTTGTCATTGTATAGTGAAAAATATGATAAAGACATTGAATTTCAAGGAGGTAGTACTCTATTATTTTTGTTCAGCCTAGGTATCCATTGGTCATGAGATAAAATTCTTCATAATTGAAGTTACGTGTGGTGAAATGTTTTTTAAACTCCACCATAAAGTGTCCCTACCAGTCACTATTGTTGTGAGACTAAGTTTGTACAGATCCTTAAATATAAGAGTTAGGGGCCGCAGACGTTAATATCCGGGGACCGCGCAGGCCAGTCCACGCGTTCAATACCCTAGCGTTCTAAGGACTCCATGACCACATGAGTCCAGTGCGGCCAAGCGTTAGCGTTCATTAGCGCAAAGTCCAGTTCCATAGCTCTAGCATAGGGTCGTACAAATTCGTGTAAGATCTCATTCACATAGCGCACTCCCGTTTTGGTTGATGTACAGGTCTGTAGACCCGTCGAATGAGACCCCAATCCAAACCAGCACTGACGGACCACCGAACCTATCGTGTTCCTGAATACAACAGTACCGGAATCTCTCGTTTTTCTTTCTTCCACCACGTCAGCTGCGATCATCAAAGTCAAAACAAAACATTCATCTGTGAACAGAACAGAACGCAGTGTGGATAACGTATTGTTTCGGTGCTCCTGCGAAAACTGCAGTCTTAACCTCTTGTGTTTTAGGGTCAATGGTGGGCGGACAGTTGGCCTACATGAATGAATATTTGCAGCGTGAAGTCTATTTCGTAGAGTTTGTTCACAGATGCGAACCCCAGATTCCTCCCAGAAGTTAGCATTCAGCGTTTTAGATTCGAACCGTCGACGTTCAGGGAGTAAAATGTGACGGGGGCACAAGTTTTGGATAATTTATGGTGTTTGTTCATACTGTGTGTTTGAGGTAGGGTGCATCGTTTTAACTTTGGTTTTTTTAGAGCTAAAGATTTTTGTTGGTACTTTCAGTAGCATTGGCAAATTATTCGGAGGGGGATCCCCCGTGTCCCCCTGTTCCTACAGGCCTGACGATAGCAAGGCTGACAATAAAATGGTCATCTAGGTCCCTTGTTTTCCTCGTACGACCTCTTCCTGGATGTTCATCAACAGGGACAGTGTCTAGGTACCTCCTTCATAAACAACCAACCACGGTATGACAAACGTTAAACTGACGACCAAAGTGACGTAGTGCCTGTCCAGCTAATAATGTGTTCCATGTCACCAACCGGTTAAATGTCTCCTGATGAGCATTTTGGTCATATACTCTTTCTAAGTGAAAAACTACCCAAACCTTACACAAAAAATGTCCTGAACGAGTAACACTACAAAACTGCCACTTACAATGGATGTTTAGAAACACAACAAATCGCCAGGTGATCCATTCAAAAGCAAAATACAGGATTTTCCCGTGCAGTTACACACCATTGATTGTTTACTCTGTTTCTCCGATAGCTTGAAATAATTAGCACCTGAACGGATAAAATGCCAACATCTGGATAATTAGAAAATATGGTTTAATATTGTGGTCCTTAAATAATTTTGAGGAGTATATATTCGGAATCTGCATGGGTACTTTACCACACGAATGTCGACACAGGATCACCTATCAGAGCTACAGGATATATAACAAAATACAGAGGTCAGTGTACTTATTATCTTGTTTCAGATTCTTTTGTGGCCACCTTCCGAGATGTCAACCAAAAAAGTGAAAGTATATACTAGTAGACGCTACCGATAAGTCGACAGCGTACAGGGCTTGAAACAAGGGAGTCGCGAGTTCGAATTCCCAGCTTTGGCCACTTTCTTTCCTAGGACTGATGATAATCAGCGAAAGGATTGAAGTTTAGTTCCTCTCTCGCCACTGATAATTGTTTCGACGATGGTCATATGGGAAGACAGCCAGTGGCTTGGAAAGAACATTCAGCGAAGCACCGGTAAAAGAAGCTTCAGAAAAGCATGGGTAGGTGAACTGATCGCCAGGATTTAATCGGAATTAGAATATGATCAGAATGATTACCATCTGGAAATAATGTAGGTTGGAGTTTAGAATGACGTGTATTTAATAACATACATCTATATGTAGAGTATATATGATAATTATGCCAGATTTGACAAGGTTAGAGTTTCTAATTAGATATACTTCTCACAAAAAGTTAAGCAACAAAATAATTTCTCTCTCTTCTTCTTTTTAGTCTTATGAAATATTTGGCCAGTTAAATTTAAATGCCAAGAAAACGCGTTATTTTCTGAAGGTAACGGTGAAAATGTAATCGCCAATTGCATGTGCAAATAAAGTGTTTTTCTGTGCATTTAAAGTTAACTGATCAAATATGTCACAAGACTAAAAAAAGAAAAACGAAATGATTTAGTTGCTTGGCTTTTTGTGAGGAGTATACATCCACCGGTATGTGATCTTCTGTGGATGTGAGGTGAGTGGTAGATGGTCAGAGAATAGAGAAGGTGTTCGAGAGAGTTCATACGGTGCATAATTTTCTTGTTATACTCTTTCGACGCTACGAAAGTCTACAAGGGTCAAAGTGAAAGTAAAATGCTTTTCAAAAACACGTAATAACGTGAATTTAAACATGTAATTACGCAAAAAAAGTCGCAGTAACGCGAAAAATCTCGCAATAAAGTGTTTTAAAACACGTAATAACTTGTTTAAAAGTCGTAGTAATGCGAATCGAAAACTCACAGTTAACGTTTCTTTCTACTGTTTTAGTCATGATTGAGTTATGTGACATTCGGTCGAATCTCCCAATACAGATTTTTGTGTATTGATGGTGCTTTACGTCGTTTTCAATGGTATTTAAATCACATCACAACTGTAACTCGTTTATTCATGATCTTCCTTGGATTCATCAGTATAAGTCTGCAGCTTTACTGTACCTTACTATCAGACGTGATTGGCACCGGAAGCGGAGATCGAACCATGGTTTCCCATTACAAGTTAATAATTCTGACCCCTAATCCACGGAAGATTTCCTAATGAAAGCTACATTATGTAATAAGAAGTGCAAAATCCATGATCGATCTGGGTGTAATATTTTTGTTTCGATTTTACTCCGTTTTCATCAGTTTTTTAATCATTGAAAATACATTATTTCTCGTTGATTTTCCCATAATGGATACCGACTCGATGAATATCTGGTCGAGATCTCGCCGAGCTCGGTAGATCAATTTGTAAGATACAAAGCTTAAAACCCGGTGGTCGATGGCTCAATTTAACAGCCAAGCCAAATTCTTTTCGGAGATTGATAAACGTCATTCCTTCCTTGCCACTTATCATCTTTCGGACATGTTGATGTAGGATAGCTGCCAGTGGCTTAGAAATAATGTCGTGCGAATTATTGGTAACTAATGGCGAGTAATTGGTAAAAGAAAACCCAGTAGAGTACGGATAAATGCACTCCCGCCGGTAAATAACTGAAAGAATGTTAGAAAGGACGTAAAACACCCAAACATTTCCAACTATCTTGTCAAGATCGAGGATAGTGACAGTGAAAATTCCTCTTTCATTCCTTGAATCCTTGTTCGATCTCCGCTGCCGTTGCCAGCCTCGTCAGACAGTTGTAAGGCAAAGTAAAGATGCAGACTTCTACAAGTGAATCCAACAAAGATCATGAATAAAAAAAGTGGTTGCTGTGATGTGGCTGAAGCCAACAAAAACCAAAACCGACACAATCAAATCTTTATTGGAAATTCGACTGCATGTTAATGAACTTATTGCAAATACATGTAATCAGTGAAGTTTAAAAAGTTAAAATTTACTGCGAGTTTTCAAATCGCGTTACTGTGACCTTTAAATGCATTATTACCTGTTTAAAAACACGTTGTTACGAGATTTTTCGCGTTAGTGCGACTTTTTTTGCGTTATTACGTGTCATTAAATTCACCTTATAACGAGATTTTTCGCATTAATACGACTTTTAAAAGCGTGATTACGTGTTTTAAACCACGTAATTACGAGAATTTTCGCGTTAGAGCGATTTTTTTTTGTTATAACGTGTTTTAAATTCACGTTATTACGTGTTTTTGAAAGAAAATTTTCTTTCATTTTGACCCTTGTAGGCTTTCGTACGTCGCCATGATAAATAGTTCGACTTTGTCGAGGTCTGAAGTTGAAAATATTATCGGGAATTATTCTGTTATAGTTTAGAACATGGACGGTGTAGATCTAAGATCAGACTGCAGGCTCTATGCAGTCGAATCTTGATCTACAACGTGCCTCAATGCCACTTATTAAACATTTACCAGACTATCCCGACTTTTAATGACCTTGAAAAGGAAGCTTCGGAAAATATTGTGGGAAAAGGAGAAAATGCTGGTAACCAGCATTTTCTCATTTTCCCACAATGTCTTCAGACCTTCTAAAGGCAAATCACTACCTTTGAATAAGATTGAATTTGTCGTCTGCAACTGCTTTCAGTTTGAAGTATTCTTAGAGAACTAAAGTGATGGCGATGAAAGATAAATCGGTCCACATTATCAATTTTAAGAGAGTTGAACAAAGCGTTGTCGAGATATAGTTTTTAATGCTACAAAGTTGCTATTTTTGTATTTTGATAAATGCATTAAACATTATATACAGCATATTGTCATAACGTGTATGGCGATTTTACTCGTTATTGTTGACAGTCGCCATTTTGAATACAAAAATCGAAACACTAGGGGGAGTAAGTAGAATATTTTTATGTCTGGCCGGGAAAATTTTCCTCCCCTGATTACTGGCGTATCCCCGCCCCCTTTAATTCCCGTAACAAATTTTGAGCGACGTCCAGGTAAAAAATTGTTTTGTAAAATGAAACATGGTTGAATGCATTGATATATGCAAGAAAACATTGTGAAAAGAGAAAATTTTAGAAAATTACGAACAATCTTCTTTTCCTACAATACTTTAAAAAGTAACATGATGCAAAACAATAACATTAGAAGATATCAAGCTATTCATTCTTTCGAATTATATTTTGGTTAATATTCATGCACTAAACATGACTGAGCAATGCTCTGACAAAAGGGAGGTTTAATGGTCTCCATGATGCATTTTAGCAAGCACGTCATCACACAATCCTTGATCCATAAAATCCATTTTGTCTAACAACAGACTGAATCATGTGGTACTCTGGTCCTTTGACAGGCAGAAAACTGACCAATGGCAAGAAGTTTCCACTCATCTGCAAAGAGTATCGACCCAGATCAGCCTGCGCAATCCGCGCAGGCTGATCTGAGTCGATACTCTTTGCAGATACATTAAGCCCCCTTTTCACAGAGCACGGCTCATATATTAGGCTGAGTATTCGTACTCTACAAAGATGTTTGCTGGATTTTCTGTTGTTAACTATGAGTTAACCCTTTTATCAAATATCCTCCTTCAAGTTTACGAACCCTGGCGAGGAAGACTTAGAAACATTGTGGGAAGAGGAGAAAATGCTGATTACAAGCAATTTCTCCCTTTTCCGCCATGTTTTCTACTTTTTCGCATCTTGTAAATAGTTAAATCGTTCGATCGAGATCAGTTACACTATCAGATGGAGACGTTTCTCAGACAAAGAAATTTACGAGTCAAATTATGTTACACCTATCCTAGAACATGTAAGTAGGGTGTAAAAGAAAATTTCTGCGGTCCAATCTGCGATTTAAGACAAAATGCAGATCATTCGAATGTAAATACAAACCTGATACTGAAGCATGGCGTACCAGGACATGAATTACGTCCCTTGCACCGTTCAATAGAAACACAAACAACAACACTTGGGAAAGAGCGCTTTATTACCTCCCCTAGACCATTAGTTTTATTGTCCATTGTTGTGTCGTTTTCTTTTAACCCTTTACCAAACGAAAAAATTGTAGCCTTGTCCAAATTCAATCCGTCTGCAGACGACAATTTCAATGTGGCTGAAATGTTGCAATTTTTCTTTGATAGGGAGGAAAACATTGTGGGAAAAGGAGAAAATGCTGGTTACCAGCATTTTCTCCTTTTACCACAATGTTTTCAAAAGGTTTCTTTCTCAGGGTCGTTAAAAGTTGGGATTTTGTGGTAAAGTTTTAATCTGTTCGAAATTATCCAAGTAAGTTCAAATCCTTTACCAAACTGTCCTGCGAAACTAACCCGGGGAAAGAAGCTTTTGTAAACATTCGTAGAAAAAGAGAAAATGCTGGAAACCAGCCTTTGATTATTTTTCCCACAATGAAAGACAAATCCAATCATTTAAACATCATCAAAGCTATCGTCTGCATGTGCTGCCCTATGGACCCATCTAAAGTTATATCCGATTTCATATAGAGCTACCCTTGATAGAAAAAAATATCAGAGAAAAAAAAAAAATGTATTTGAGCCATGCTCGGGTAAAAGGGGGCTTCATGCATCTCCCATATGCATGATAGCACATAAACCATCACATAATTATGGATCAATAACAGCCACTTTTTTTAACGACCGACATAATCATGACGTAGACGGGTCCTTGAACATACAGAAAATTGACCAATAGCGAAAAGTTTAGGCCCAGGTCAGCCTGCGCAATCCGGATTGCGTAGGCTGACCTGGGTCGATACCCTAAGCAGATACATTAATTCCCCTTTTCACACAGCATGGCTTATTTTCAATTGATGCACAGGATTCACATCTTGCAATTTGTTAGTGTAAACCTATCTGTTTTATTCTGAAAAAAGTTGTTACACATTAGATCAATCACTCCCTAGAACTCATCTCTAGAAACCTAACCAGGAATCGCGGAGAGACGTGGTTAATATCTCTTTTCCTGGGAAAAACACTGTGGTGTTTACCCTTGCCCAGTTTTATAAAGGCATCAGTGAGGTAATACTTAAGTTCTTACCTAACCCTTATAGTGTATGCGTCATTAGTCAGTTAAAAGAACACCCCAAAGAGAACATATCATAATGAGCCATGCTTTGTGAAACGGGGGCTTAAGGCATCTGCAAAATTATCGACATATGTCAGTCTGTGCAGTCCGTGGTCATTTTTTTTTTGCAGAGGGCTATTCAACCTCTTGATTCAGTCGGTTGTTAGACAAAATTGATTTTATGGATCCATAATCATGTGATGACTTGCTTGGTATGATACATCACGGAGATGCATTAAGCCCCCCATTTGCCAGAGCACAGCTCAAATCTATTTGATTATTGTGTTGTTCAAAGCTATCGCGACATGTTGGTTAGAGTAAATGGAAGGTTTCACTGCGTATTGTCTACACTGTTAGCAAAAGTAACTCACGCAGGTCTTCAACGTAAATGTACTAAGTTTAAATGAGCAGTGCTCTGGGAAAAGGGGTTTTTAATGCATCTTCATAAAGCATGGTACCAAACAAGTGGTCGCATAATACGCGCCAATTTCGTCTGAAATCCGGCGGAACCATGAGAGAGAATGGTCGTTTGACACGCAGAAAATTTACCAATAACAAAAAGTTTCGATCAGCGTCAGCCTGCGTGGACTGCGCAGGCTGATATGAGTCGATACTTTTTGCAGATGCATTTAATACCGTTTTCGCAGAGCATATTCAAATATTCAAGTCAGCCTTTAAAACATTTTTTTTTTTGTTTTGAGGGTCAAATGTGGCGCATTGGTAATGGCGTTGAGTTTTTAATGAGGCAATTCGGAACCAGTCACTTTGGGTTGTCTTTAGACAAGGCACTGCAGAGCTCTAGCCTGGCGATGGTCAAGCCGAGAAAACACGTGAATAAGTGAAGTGTTGCCGTGATGTAAGACGGCGTCTATTCAGTTACTTGACACCGCTCAAATATACAAATATGTCTTAGAATACATTCTTTCAGGGCTTCCCCTACCATTTGAAGATACATCCTTACAGCCAGAGAGAAAAACGCTGTCAAAATTTGATAGACTGTAGAATGGTGTAGAGTTAGTCAGCTGTGTAAACATAGATAAATTACCGACATGTATGGCGTAAAGGATAAATACAAGTATCAGAAATCTTCGATTTAAACCTGGAAACATCAAAACAGAGATTTTTTTATGGCCACCAGAAAATGAAATGCATTTCTGTCGGTCGTAATCTTTGCAACCTTGCAACCATCAGGGGCAACATTTGGCATGAAGATACGAGAATGATCATTGTTTGATGAAATAAAGATGAAATGGATTAACACTGGCTGAAAACGAGTATAGATGTTTCTTTAAAGGAAAATCATAATTGATGGCTGTAAACCTATCCGAGCTGTCGATCTGTCGACCGTAAGGATATCATTTCACTTATTCTTGGCAGGGTTTTATCATTTCTATGTCAGATATCAAATAAGCGTGAGATAGGTGGAACAAGCTTCCCGTCAAACAGAAAGCTACAATTCGTCCTGAGCACCACTCGATGCGCTTTCGCACACAGTTTACACCAAGATCAGAAGTTGTGACAGAGTACAGAGTCTGATTTTGGATCTACGCTGTCCGATACAATGAATATTAACCCTTAGGCTGCTAAGCGCGACTCACTGACCTTTAGCGGACAGCGTAGATCAAGATCAGACTGCACAGAACCCGCAGTCTGATCTTTGGTCTACACTGCCTGATAAGGAGATATCTTTCCTCCAAAAATACCTTTGAAATAGAAAAATTTGGGTTCATACTATCGGTTTAAAAGTTTCATTTCTTTTATTTAGCAGGATAAGGATTAATGACCACTGCGACAGTAAACCTGGGTCCGTATTCACCAACTATTCTTAAGAACGTTCTTAGACTTATTCTTCCAGATTTTCCAAGTTTGAAAGTAACACAACTTCTGATTGGCTAAACTATATGGTTTAGCCAATCAGATGGTGTGTTACTTTCAAATTTGGAAAATTTTGAAGAACAAGACCAAGAATGTTCTTAAGAATGGTTGCTGAATACGGACCCTGGTTAAAAAGTCCAAAGGAATGGAAAACTGAAAGGATAGTGGGAATAGAAGCTTTTCCTTGACAGGCAATTGCTCTGTTTCCTGAAATATTTCAAAGGCTATCTACTGCATGAACCCCTTACCAAACAATTCCGCATCTAAATGATCCTGAGGAAATAGGCTTTCAAAAACATTGTTGGAAAGTGGAAAATGCTGGTAACAAGCTTTCCCCCCTTTTCCTACATTGTTTTAAATCCTATCAAAGGAAACTCCCACATTTTAGCCACATGTTAAATGTGGTCTGTAAACCTGAATTTAGACGGGTACAACGTTTTGTGGTTTGGTAAAGAGTTAACGTTAGCTATCCGAAAGTCGAGAGCTAGTAATCCGGGGCTAGTGAAATCGGGGTCCATATTAACCAGCCATTCTTCAGAACGTTCTTAGTCTTATTCTCCAAGTTGTGTTACCTTCAAATTCATAAGATGTTGGGGAATAGGACAAAGAACGTTCTTAAGAATGGTTGGTGAATACGGACTCAGATCTCAGCTCGACCAAACTTGTTCTAAAGATTGGTGGTAGTCATTGCTATAGAATTCACTCCTCTCACCGCTGAACATTCAGCAAAGATACCATTGGCTTGAAAGTATTCTGCGCGAAGTACTAGAAAAAAAAGCTCGAAGAAAGCATGGGTAGGTGCACTGGCCATTGTGATATGACTAAAATAATGTTGCAGACTTTGATAAACGCCAAACAAACAAACATGGTGTGTATGCGAAAGACCTTCGTTGCCAGGCATATACAGTAGCTTTATACAACAAACAAGAGGAGACGGTATGGCTTTACAACCAGACGAAATTAACCCTTTGGGTGCCTTTCTAAACTCTTCTTGCCTTTGGGCCAGTAAAGATCAAGCTCAGACTGTACAAAACGTGTGGTATGATCTTGGCTCTAAACAGTCCGCCATGTTCAGATATTTTGACCATATAACAACCGTCAAATTTCAACCTTAATACAGTCCTTTTCTTTTTTCGACTAAATGAAAATGCTCTGTTTTCATCAGGCGCCCCAAGGGTACAGTTTCCTCAGAAAACCACGTAAACCGGTCTGTGAAACTAAGTGCGTTTATAGCTACAGTATACAGGATCAAAGCGCTGCTGGTATTTTTGGAGCTTATAAATCGTTTATTCAGAAGAGGGGTGTTTGAAAACAGATTGGAACTGACAGAATGAAAAGCCGCCCTGTCAAACTTATGACATCGCAGCAAACTTCAAACGATCTCAGGAGATATAACAGTCCAGATTTATATTCATTAACTCATTACCCACCCTGAAACAAAAGCTTGCAACTTTTGGAAACATCCTTGTAAGCTAGGGATAATTGTCATGGATTAAGGAATGATCCCCAACCACACAATCTCGAGTTTCGACGACCCTGATGATGAAGCCTTTTGAAAACATTGTGGTAAAAAGAGAAAATGCTGGTAACCAGCATTTTTTCCTTTTTCCACAATGTTTTCTACCCTATCAAAGACAGAATTAATTATTTTTTGCAACAGTTTGCAGTTTTTAGAAAAATCCTCGTTAACTAGGGATAATCGTCATTGGTTAAGGTATAATCCTTAACCACACAGTCGCGAGTTTTGACGGCCCTGATGATGAAGCCTTTTGAAACATTGTGGGAAAAGGAGAAAATACTGGTAACCAGCATTTTCTCCTATTCCCATAATGTTTTCTATCCTATCAAAGACAGAAATAATCAGTTTAGCAGCATTCAGTTTGTCGCCTGTAATTGATTTCGATTTGGACAAGGCCATACATGAACGTAGTAAAAACCATTGTGGTAAAAGGAGAAATTGCTCGTACGGAGTTGCCAGTCTGGTTTTCCAAGCGGTATGCTGCAATAAGAAAAAAGAGTACGCCTGATGGAGTCAGTTATTGTGTCAATAATTACGTGAACAAGCTTCACTATGTCCAAGACTGTAATTTACCTTTTTTCTGCGTTGAACTTGTGATCCATATTGTAATACTGCATTGTAGCCTATATCTCCGGATTAATCTGCATGAATATCCCGGTTATGGAAATTCAGTGAAGATCGATGGATAGGATCTATGTTCTGCCAAGTTTGATCTTTTGTTTTTTCATTCTGTTCGAAAAGAACGTCTGTAGTTTTTTCCCACCAAACTATAGATTAAAATGACAGAGATTAAAAAGGTTTTAAAGACTGAGCTCAAATTTGGCATCTTTGAGTTGTAAAAATCCAAGAGCTGTTATGGAAAGATAGGTAGACTGGACAGTGGATGAGGGAAAAAGCCAAGACAGATGGTTCTATGCGGAGAAATTTGTGGAATTGAGCAGTTTCTTATTCATTTTACGTAAATCAACAGATTCAGTCATCGTTTGATTCTAGATGAGTAGAGTGAAATTTAAATTATAATTTGATAATCGAAAAGTGCGGAAAAGGATCGGACTGTATGGAATTGCTAGCCAAGAAATCAAAACGCGGGATTTTGTTTGAATAGGCCAGGCCAGATACTCTCTCTTAGGTGAGGTGCAAGGTAGTCATTAAACATAGGACCTTCAATCAAAGTATTGATGATACTTTTCAATACCGTAATTGGGTAGACATAAAGTACTACCCACCAAACACTAATCCCCTGTGAAACGCAAAAGGATGTGAGTAGGCTAATCATGCAATTGATTATGTTTACTTGAGTAGTGTTAGGGTATGCTGAAAAAAGTAAGGGTTCAGGATCCTTATTTACCAACCATTCTTAGCCTTATTCTACAATTAGAAAGTTACACAACCTCCCAATTAGGATTTGTGTTACTTTCACATTTAGAACATTACTGAGAATAAGACTAAGACTGTTCTTAACCCTTAAGTTGCTAATCGCGACCCGCTGACCTTTTGCGGACAATGTAGATCAAGATCAGACTGCACAGAACGTGAAGTCTGATCTTTGATCTACACAGTCCAATACGGTATTTTATTCCCAGTGAAATCAACTTTGAAACCGCGATGTTTGGGCTTTTAGTATTGAGTAGAAATTTGCGTTTCATTTATTCAGCAGCTTAAGTGTTAAAGAACGACTAGTAAATACGGATGCTGGTTCCTTGGCCATAAAACTTCAGTTCGTCCTCAGTAAAACTGGTATTCAAGCTTTAACTCTTTATCGAACGTCACACTTTTAGACGTTTTCAATCGCAGAAAGTATTCTCCGATCATATATTTTTGATGGCTAAAATGGTTAGATTTGTGTCTGAAAAGTTTAAATAGGGAGAAATATGCCGGTAAGGATCATTTTCTCGTATTCTCACAGTGTTTTTTTCAAAAGTTGTCTTCTTCAGGGTCATGCAAACTTGGGAATATTTGGTAAAAGATTAACTTTATGGCTGAAATCGTCAAAATGAAATTCCTACTTTAATCTAATAAGAAAAGATAAAGAAACGCTCTAAAGTTAAGAGGCTATTCATTGTGGTGTCATGACTGAAATTTCATATTAAGCTAACTTGTGCACGAAAAGAGATTTGTTATAATATGAAAATATCGACGCGCCAACACGCATGATATGCGGCATCTTCTTGAGAAATCTAGGTAAACAGTCGCCGCATTGCAGCCTTAGGAAGAAAAAAATTCTATAAAAACAGTATGGGCTATCCAGCAATGAATAACTTACAGAGAAGGCGTACAGTTTCTCCGCGTTATTTATTAGGGGTGAATGGGGGTCAGTCTACATTGTCGTAAAATACACACTAATGAATACCCCATAGTCAGTTGTGTTTATAAATCATTTTCAACAGCTATTCAGTTTTTTTGTGAGATGATTTATAATGCACATTCTCCTCTTTCAGACGGCCATGAAAAAGAAATTATAAACTACCAGTCGGGGAAGTTGTTACCGTCAATACAGGTATCGAGGCTTCTTCGTAACTCTTTACCAGACGAGAAAATGAGTCGTCAACATTGAAAACATTTGCAGACGGCAAATGATACGGGCCTCAGATTCTGAGATTTGCCTTTGAAAACTTAAAAAACGTTTTGATGGTTACCAGCCTTTTCCCCCTTTCAAAAAAAAATTGTTACCTTTGGGCGTTGAAAAGACAAGGCCGTATGATAAAGAGATAACCCTTTACCGCACAATGCCGCCTGTTGACGCCGCCTGTTGACGCCCCTGGGAAAAAAGCCTTTTGAAAACATAGTGGGAAAAGGAGAAAATGTTGGTAATCAGCATGTTCTCCTTTTCGCACAATGTTTTCTACCCTATCAAAGAAAAGTTGCACCATTTGAGCCACATTGAAATTGTCGTCTGCAAACGCTTTCAATTTGGACAAGGCTAAAGTTTTGTTGTCTGGTAAAGAGTTAAAGAAATAATTTTCGTTATTTTTATCATTATTACTTCGCCATCGGCTAGACCGTTTGATTCTTTTAGACTGACATTCGAACCTCTGTCTGAAACCATTGTCTAACGCGTTCTTCATTGATAATGAAATATTATGACGTGACAAATATGTGTAAATATTAGCAAAATCCCTTTGTCATCACGGTCTTGCAGCCCCTCTTAAAATATACTACTAGATCAAAAAGTCATTATCAACTAAATGCTTGGCATTTTAAGTTAAGGACAAAAGAATTCTTTGGTACAATGTTTGGCTTTGTTAGCAAATGTTTACTGTACCCGCCTTGCCATCCAAGCCTTCCTACCCTCCGAAATATGTGACACTTTTCAGTGAAAGAATTAATGAAGAAGATCAAAGGAACTCAAGTACTCTCGAATGGCGCGATATTTGTTAAAGGCAATGTGATAAATGACACTTGTATACAAGGTCGCCCCGCTGGAGAAGCGTCGAAAAATTTATTTACCAGTGCTTTAGTGTGAGTATACAAAATATCAATCACTCTTCAAATAGGTGACTCAATCCATTTCTGACAAATGCTGTTAAAACCTTAACCAAATATAGGTTATTTTCACACGATTTTTAACCAAGTACAGTAAAACAGCTCCAGTTGAAAAACCTCTACTCTCTCTGTATAAATAAAACAGTGTTTTTCACTTGCCCATATTATAAAGACTCGCCAATGAAATGTGGCCCAAATAGTAGGAATTGTCTTTGAAAAGATAGAAAACGTTGTGGGTTATCAGCATCTTCTCCTTTTTCCCTACAATATTTTCGAAATCCCTTTCTCTTAAGTTAATAAAGCTTGTGATTGTTTGGTACAGGAGTAAGCAAGCAACCTGTTTTAAGCAAACATTGCATCCCAAAGAAAACAAATAATATTGAAATGTGCATATACAAAACAAGCACCTATGTTTAATAATCACATTCTAAGTACCCCTCAAGAGCTTGCCTGGTACAGATTTATAGTGATACAGAGGAAAAAATGAAAGATGGGAGACTTTTGTTGTACTTTTTAGCTTACCTGAGCATAAGTTGCTTTATGTGATCGTTTGTGATCGTAATGTGTCCGGCATCCGTACTTGCGTAGCCAGCTTTCACCACGTGAACGCTCAGTATGATACTTATGAAAGTTGGTCAAAATGTTTGTCTTAATGATATCTTCGGAGTGTTTGAAAATGGTCACATTGGATGAAAACTAGGTCACAGGATCAAATCTTTAAAAGAACTTGTCTACATTCTAAAAGCCACATTTTCTGTCCAACATTTATGAAAAGTTGGACAGAGGGTTTGTCTTAATGATATCTCAGACTAGTTTCAAAATGCGTCACGTCTGGTAGAAAAATAGGTTTCTTGGTCACCAGGTCAAATGTTTGAAAAACATTGTGCACACTCTAGAAGCCACATTTTCTGTCCAATGCTAATGAAAGTTGGTCAGAATGTTTATCTTGATAATATTTTGGACGAGTATGAAAATGGGTCGTGTCAGGTAAAAAACTAGGTTACCAGGTCAAATCTTAGGAAAAAAACATGTGTAAGCTTTAAAATAGATGCAACATTTTCAGTCCTGTACTTATGACAGCTGGTCAGAATGCTTGTCTTTATGCCATCTTGGACGATTTTGAAAAGGCTTGTGTCAGATCAAAAACTAGGTCACCGGGTCAAATCAAAAAAAAAAAAAAAAAAATCTTGTGTACACTCTAGACTGTGGAGGCCACATTTTTAGTCCAGTACCCATGAAATTTGATCAGAAGGTTTGTCTTGATAATAGCTTGGACGAGATCTAAAATGCGTCCTGTCGGGTCAAAACTAGGTCAGCAGGTCAAATCTTAGAAAAACTTTACCCACTCTATAGGCTACATTTTTTTGTCCAATACTCGTGAAAGTTTATCAGAATGTTTGTCTTGATATCTTAGATGAGTTTGAAAATTGGTCATGTTGGGGGAAGAAAATAGCTTACAGAGACGAATCCTGGAAAAAAAAGCATGTGTGCATTCTAGAGACCACATTTTCAGTCCAATACTCATGAAAGTTTGTTAGAATGTCTGTCATGATATCTAGGAGGAGGTTGGAAATGGGTCATGTTGTGTCAAAAAGGCTCAAGTAACCGACCAAAGGGCCGTCATAGCCAATACTTTGAAAGTATTGTAGGGATTAAAACATTTGTTTTTCACAAGAAAACTTTGCTTTTTTCCCCTCGACATTTTTAAAAGGTATCTACCGCAGGTTTGAACGAAAGACTTCGCTCTTTAACTCTGAATATATACACCCAAACTCTTTCGACCTATGAAAATCCATTCTACTGAATCACATGTTTATGATACAGGCTTAACCCTTTCAGTTCCAAGTCAAGAAATTCCACTTTTTTCCGAGGCCTAAAAGATCTCCTCTGCTATTAAAGATGGATTGCGTCATAGTCTAGAATATGGGGAACTGCACGTTCTGTGCAGTCTGATCTTGATCTACACCATCCTCAAAAGCTACTTAAGTCATCATTTGTAGTGAAAGAATTAAGTAAACTAGTGGAGGATAGTAGATTCAAGATTAGACTGCAAGTTCTGTGCAGACTGATCTTAACCTACGCCGTCCGCAAACATGAGGCGATGAAAGGGTTTATTGTGGATGATGGAATGCGTTTTACACAGAGTCTATGCCGCCCAGGTAGCTCAGTGGTTAACGTATCTGACTCGTGGCCTGGTGGTTGCCAGTTCGATACCCGGTTGGGACAAATTTTCTTTCCTGCGATTTTTCGCCTCTCACCTATGATGCATGTGAGAAAAGTAGTCAGTGGCTTTGGAAAGAAGTTGTGTCAGTACTGGTGTGAGAAAGCCAGGAAACAAATGTGTGCGTCACTGACCGCCTCGATATGGCCTGAGCTGTTAAAATGGCGTTAAACTCCAATACAAACCAAACCACAGAGTCTGTGTTTCTTATCGAATCCCACAAAAAAATCTATATGGTTATTTTAACCCATTTAGCCTGAAATATATAAAACAACAGTAAATTAGTCAGAACTACACTATTTTTCGAGATTTGACTTTGGTAACAAGCTACCCAAAGTTGCATATTTTATCGAATTCGTCAACTGATTAAGTCCAGTAATCTGAACGACATTTTCATCTTGCAAGCCGTACATTCGCGATCTGTATCGGAAAATACCATAACAAATTCATGATCTAAGGAGACATAATGCTTTACAACGATAAAACCAAACGACGTCCATTTATTTCCCTAACTGACGGAACACGTCTGTTTTCTTTCCAGAAAACAGTCTGGTTGTCTGGTATATTTCATCACGGCCACGGAATTACGCAGGAGTGACGTTTTGAGGCTTCCAAACGTTTTCCTGGGCAATAATCTGTTGGTCAAAACGACGAACCCTTCTCTTGTTAACTTTTATCCTGCTAAATCACTAAAATGAACATCTCATGTCCATAGTAAAAACCCAATTATTGCTATTTCAAAGTGATTTTTCTGGGAAAAAAATATCTCCTTATCGGACAGTATAGATCCAAGATCAGACTGCACGTCCGCAAAGGATCAGTGAGTCGCGCTTAGCAGCTTAACTCTTTACCAAACGACAAAATTTTAGACTAGTCCAAATTGAAAGCATTTGCAGACGACGAAACAAATGTGACTGAAAAATTGAAACTTGTTTCGGGAAGGGTAGAAAACATAGTGGGAAAAAGGAGAAAATGCTGGTTACCAGCATTTTCTCCATTTCCCATAATGTTTTCAAAAGGCCTCTTTCTCAGGGTCGTTAAAATTCGGGATTTTGTGGTAAAGAGTTAAGGGTGAAATACTTGAAATAATCAACTGAACCGATCGTTGTGTAGGATCGGATAGGAAAAGAATAATAACTTGTAGGAGCGCTAAATTGATCGAAGTGGACCTTCTCTTTTGGTTTGAGGAATAAGACAAAAACAAAGTTAATTTCGATTACAGCAAGGGACAATCTGATCTTGATCTACACTCTATGCCAAAAAACAATTCAAGCTGCGCTTTGCACTTTAAGAGATAAAGTTGATATATAATTCAGGCATCGACATCAGTTGACAAGAGCACATAGCACAGAAATCAGAAACCACATAGGCTGTGTTTAAATAGAACCTCTAATACTATTTCATCTGGTAAAGGCGTTACCATTTTTCAAACGACTCACAATAGATTCTTTAAAATGAAAGCATCTGCAGACGACAACTTTGAAATTAGTAAAAATGAGGTCAGGTGGTTTAAAGATCCTGAGGTAGAAGGCTTTTGAAAACATTTTTGGGAAAGGAGAAAATGCTGGTAATCAACATTTTCTCCTTTTCCCAAGTGTTTTCTACCCTTTCACAGACAAATCTTTCTGTTTTAGCCTTACTTAATGTGTCGTCTGTAAATGCTTTCAATTTGGACCAGTCTAAAATTTTGTCGTCTGGTAAAGAGTTAAAGGCAGATTCACCTTCTGCAACTGTAGCTTAAAAACTGCATAGATTTTTTTTCAAATACTAGGCATCCTGTCACTATGCTTCACCAGAAACCACTTTATTCTAAACAGCGTGGAAGATTTGTAGCTTGTCACATAAAATGGGTTAAAAGTCGTCCGTAACTAATTTGAAGAAAGCGAAAATCTTCTTTATGGGCAATATCAGCTTTTTATTGTGATTCTTAATTTCTGCTACGGAAACGTAAATGCCCATTATTTGGGATCGTTACAGAGCCAATAAACAAGGGCCTCTGCTCCAATAAACAGTAAAGTTGACTTTTTTATACCGACTCCATGAGAACTTTTACTCGAAAACAGTCACCAATAAAGTTAAACAATACAGTTAGCCTTTTAACATCGACCCGACAATTTCTTCGAATAGTTACAATAAAAAGTTGGAAAAATAAAGTTGACTTACTTACTCCGACTCCTGACCTGGGTTCCAGTCAAAGCATTTTTTTTTATAATTGGACATCACTTTGTCGAAAATAATAAAGGAACCGATTAACAGCTTTGTCACAGATCTGTACAGACCGTGAAAGGAGATCGCGAAATGGAGTTAAAAGGAAAGATTATTGCCCCATGCTACCTGACCCCCTAAGGTACGGGCTGTTTTACCTATCAGTTTGGTATTGAGCATTGCAAAGTCGCTACAATTTAGTGTAAGAAATAATAATTATGTTACACCCGATCGTTCTTTACGATGATTCGATTTCGTAACCGTTTCTATCATTAACAAAGCAGACAAATTATTTTCGCCATGCAACGGACCACTTTCTAAAACATTGTGATAAAATGAGAGACTATTCTGAATTTTTTTCTGTAGTGATATTTGTTTACATGTATAGCCTGAATAATAAAGAGTCGAATCAAAGGCATACAAATCAATAGATACTTCGGGGTAGGTATAGCATCATGAGATTATAAGAGAGGTCTCAGCATTGAGCCCTGGGGAAACCATATTTTACTTCTAGCATTTCAGTTTTGAAATTTCAAACCTTTAATAGTTATCTCCTATTGGACAAATATGTGTTCATAATATCATATTCATAGTATGTTGAATGATAAAACTTCACAATAGTTTATGTAATAGAATTGGGTTACCAACTATGTCAAAGGCTTTTCTTAGATTTAAGATAATTGTCGCAATCAGTTTACTTCGGTCTACATTTATAACCCATTTTGAGACTGTTGTTGGAGGCATAATGATTATTAGTTCTCAGTACTTACAGAATACTTGTATAACTCATTTATTATGTTAGACTTCCTTCAATATACTAATTCCGGGTTCATGAATTAAACTACCCCGGAAGCTTTTGCAATTTGACTCTCTACCATTTTACAATAATTGAGACTTTTACGAATTGACACCTTTGTCAGAAAAATGAAACAATGTTCTTAAAAATGGTTGGTGAATACGGACCAGGGGGGCATATTTACCAACCATTCTAGAAACTGATCCATTCTGAAATTCAAATCTACCTGAGTTAGTTTCTAGAGGGCGAAATACCATGTTTTTTCGTCTTACCAATATGTGTCATTCACAAAAGATCACGCGCTTACAGTTGCAAAATTACTGGCTTTCTAGGATATATAGGGTATTTGTATTATTGAAAAGAGGTGCTATGTTAGGACCTCTTTTGTAAAAAAACGGCTTTTTGTAATAAAAATTTCAATCTCACCGTATTCCTTCAATATTCACCCAAACAGTTTAAAATGAATATATTCGTGTAATTTTAACCGATTTTTTTTTTTGTAAACATCATGACAGGTGGAAAAAACGTATTTGAAAAAGTTGTTGCAAAAGGCCGTTTTATGACAAAAGTGGTTGGATTCGGAGAATAGCAAATGCAACAAAAAGAGACGGCTTTTTGTAACAAAATTTCAATTTCACTGTATTCCTTCATTATTCACCCAAACAGTTTAACTGTTTTATTACAAAAGAGGGTGTAACATTGCTAGCAATGCATGTATCCATACAGAGACGGAGAAAGGTCGAGCTATTTTTTTTGCAACATTGTTTCTTAGTTACTGCGCAATTAGAGGTGACAGAGTTGAAAAGAACTTTGAAATCATGTTTATCTTTTATTCATGCAGGTACAATGGCAAATGATTTTTTTCTTTAGGGTGAAGGTTGGAACATTTCATTTAATGTGTCTCTTGACAAAGGCATTCGGGAACAAGAGGTGTAACAAGTAAGGTTTCTGTAGAAGCGTAAAATCAATTATGTGCGGCGGCAGGTAACATGTTTACTGACCAATGATCTACACACCTCCTGCGCTTTCACCGTCAATCATCCGGACGAGAAGGAGGAAACCTTACAATCAAACGCTTATTAATATTGACAGGGAGTAATCCGTATCGACAGGCGCATGACAGATTTGACAATTAAACGACCACTTCAAAGGCATTCCAACTAATCTACAATGGTGTTTCCGATTAGAAAATCCTCCACTCGTTAATCATTATGGACAATCGGCGCGGGATGAAAATCATTAGAAAAGGCAAGCCCTCGACTACCGATTGTATTATCTATCTGTTTGGCTAATATTTGGGGATTAGTTGGAGAGTAAATAAATATCGGGCCTGTGTTTGGGTGGAGGATGATTGACAGCGGGATTGTTTGTGGTTCGTCTGACCCCTATTTCCTAGTCCGATAATATAATTACCTGTCCGAAGTAGTGGACACCATGGGTGGTCATCCGCTTTAAAGCAAACATGATTCACCTGCGTAAACATCCAAATTATGTGTAAATTAAATATTAAAGAATAAGGGAGTGTTAAACGAATAAACTTTGATCTGCTTGTAGATTTGCTATGACGTATCGTACATATATGGGATTTGCGAACACTACATATCATGTGATCTTTTTAATGTTATTTTGCGCTTTGCCATTAGAATTACTTCAGTATGATCAAAGCTGTTGGTGTGCGGTGGTCTTATGGTTAATACGTTTGATTACCAGTCCGACGGTCTGGTCATTGTTCGATCCCTGGTCTGGTAGCATGTTTTTCAGAGACACTTTGTATTTCTCACCCAACAAGAGGTGAACTGGTTAGAAACCCAGAGGTAGCCTCATATGTATCGGTGCTTTACACCAGCATGTAAAAAAAACCAAGGAGATCTATCTGAAGAAGAGCTAAGGGTCTTGTACCCGGATTTCCTTGTATCCGACTCTTTCTCTCTAACCCAATCTGCGACTGTCAGATATGTGTATATATAAAAGCAAGCACGTGTATATATGTTACATCACAGTTTGAAAGCCGAGTGTTGAATAATTAACTAACCCTATACAGAAATATCTCAAAGTGAGATCATCAACTCAACACTGGAAAGTTGTACTCCGGTCTAGTGGAGGGATTTATACAACGAAGAGGGTGTCCACCCTTTGTAGAACAATCACGTACAAAAGTGACCTTGAAGGAAAAGGCTTATGAAGATACAGTAGGCGAAACAGCATATCCTAGCGACCAGCGTGTTCTCTCCCAGCACTTTTTCTTACTCTATCAAAGAAATGTTTCATCATTCGAGTCACATTTCATTTTATAAATCTGAAAGTAACACAACTTCTGATTGGCTAAACCATCTGATTGGATAAACCATTTAGTTTAGCCAGTCAGAAGTTATGCTACTTTCAAATTTAGAAAATGTCAAGTATACAGACTAAGAATGTTCTTAAGAATGGTTGATGAATACGGACCCTGATCTGATACACACCTGGGAACGTTTTTCTGCGTTTGTCATATTCGTTAAATGCTACCTAGAACTCAGAAATGAAATGAGGTTTGAATCATCTTGTGGCACATGATTACAGGAAAATCGAGACTGAAGAGGTCGCCCGCCTATTTTACGTGACCTATCGGCTTCATTGCAATAATTCACAATTATTTAGAATTCTGGATCATCAATCAGCGATACCCTGCCGATTTCCTGTGACTCTGCTACTTAATAACGATGGTGATGACAACATAACCCTTCCAGATCGCATTTCAGCGGACACCCCGTTCATCACAGTCCTGACTGGGTCCCATGTCCTATCAGTCACATTGTCAATTTACCCAGCATCCCTCTGATAACCCGTCAAACGGTGCAGCCTAATTTGGAGCCACAGATAATTTATCTTCTTATTCAAACACGCAAAGAGACGGAATTGCGACTTTTTGGACCTCAGCACGACAAATCAAAGGTCGTCGAAGATAGATTGGTTCCCGATCTGTCATTGATATATCGAGGGACCAACGTGAAATTGCCACAATGATGTCGCTTTGTGGGATTTAATGGAAGAGGTTGTTGGATTTATTATGGTCATGTAGGAAACCACGACTCTGTATGCAAACAATTTCTAAAGAGTTAATAACGGTCACTAAGCAATGTTAATGCGGGTCATATATTAGGGAATATGCCGCGATGGCCAATTGGATTTGCTGTCATTGTTTTATTGTTCTCATAAATCAATCCGAGCGGTTCTGACATCTAACAGATTATTGGCATTTTCTGTGAACTTTCTTGCTTCCTGATTTACCCTTTTGCTCATGGAAACCCGGTTGAAAATTTCTGGAAGACTGTATTTCCGGACATCTCTGAAAGAAAAACACATAGCCCTTTATGACTGGCTGGTTCCATTCACACTTATTGTATCAAACCGAATCACAAAGAGGTTCAGGAAGTTCTGTATAGATAGTCTCTTTATGTATTTTGTTTTACGGTTTTGGCTGCCATGAGTGAACTTTGAGTAAATCGTGTATGATGCCAGCTTAGGATAATAAAATGCATTTAATATGTAGTCTGCAAATGCTTTCAATTTGGGCAGAGTTAAAAATTTTCTCGTCTGGTTAAGACTTAAACGTCACTCAAACAAAAAAAAAAAAATAATAAATAAACACTGAACTTAGCATACTGATCTGAAATACGGAAAAGAACATTATTTACAAAAATATGTATGATTGTATGATTGTATAATTGTTTTTCCCAAATATATTTCTTGTGCAAACCTGTAAGACTTTCCTCGTAAAAAGCACGATATTCTTCTTGTTAGGATTCATGCAATTATCCCCCTTGTGCAAGAAATTCAAATTATGAAAATTACTCTTATCGGTATATAATGTTTTTTTTTTTTGTTTTCAATGAAGATATGAATTGGAACAGGAGCATATTCATTGGGGTT
This sequence comes from Tridacna gigas, assembly GCA_945859785.2. Classification (NCBI taxonomy): domain Eukaryota; kingdom Metazoa; phylum Mollusca; class Bivalvia; order Cardiida; family Cardiidae; genus Tridacna; species Tridacna gigas. Next base: position 31,318,434 of record OX244030.2, read on the forward strand.
CGATTCCCGACCCGCATACGGATTTTTCAGAGACACTGAATTTACCACCGACTAGAGACGAACTGGTAATAATCCTAGAGGCAGCCCCATGTGTATCAGCGCCTTACACCGGGCGCGTAATGGAACCAAGGGAACCGAAACAGAGCATGTCATAAAGATTTCTGTTTCATTGAACTTGTCTTCAGATCAACGTGAAATTCATTTTGAAAATGGATATACAGTCAAAATTGTCGCGCTTGAAAACGTCGGTTGCTGATCAAATATAAGTGTAAGAAAAACAACAGAATAACAAAAAATTTAACCCTTCACTCCACAATGCCGACTTTTAACGACTCTGTGGAATGAGGCTTTTGAAAACATTGTAGGAAAAGAAGAAAATGCTGGTTTCTTGCGGCAAAACACATTTCGCCATTTGAGCCACATCTAATTTGTAGTCTGCAAATGCTCTGAATTAGAGCAAGTTTAAAATTTTGTCATTTAGTTAAGAGTTTAGTAATGTCGAAGAGTAACACGCTCTGAACACCGCGAATCAAAGCTGTTAAGTCATGACCTGTTGGAAAGAAGTAGAGCTGGCAGAGGGGAGCTAACCGCTTAGGAGGGGAAAAGACGAAAATTGATGTATATGTAAAATGTAGAAATAACTATCTTAGAATTAAGAGAAAAGAAACTATGGTGATTAAAATAAAAATTCACGAGGTTTAAAAGAAATCAGATATATTAGTGAGAAGAAAAATATTAGAGAGCCATATAAACAACAAAAACTTTAAGAAAGGCTCAGCTGTTGAATAACAGGTAGGTTTACGGTGTTATATATCTATAATTTGTTTTATCCATTTTTGAAATGTTTGGATACGTAAATATCCATGTAACCGATAAAAAAAATGGTAGATTTTGTCACAAACGTTAAATTTTATTTCTCTTCACGGGCTTGATACCCTGTGCCTTATCATTCTTTAAGCTGGAGATCGGTTGCCCGTATTTTGAATTTTGAAATGATTTCTCTTCAGCCTAAACAATAAAACATTTATAATTATTTTCTCTGTGCATACACAGAGCTAAAAGCAGAGATTTAGTGTTAGGTCCCACATAGTTCATCTCACCCACTGTCATAGACAGACCATTGGTATCGGAAAAGGGGTAAAAGGAAGAAGAAGCAACGACAAAAAGGAAAATGTACTTTTGAATGACGTGGGAGAATGGATAAATTGCTCTAACGAGACATATTCATTATTCCTCCAACACCGTTCCCACTATCTCCATAACTATATGCCGTTCAGATTTCGGTAAACAGAACAGCGAAGGATCGAAGGAATGTAAACTTGTTTAAAATGTTGATATTTGTGTGATCTGTGAGCGATACATGCAATATCATAGAATGACTTAGCATTTACTTGTCAATCTTAAAGACTATCTTATCACCACAGATGTCTTTATTGGGATCAAAGGTCGCGTCTAAATTGTCTCAAACAAGATAACGTGACAGGGTAATTTAAATTCTACAAACATGAACTTGATAACAAGACAGAGTAATTTTATCATTTGTTTTTATAAACTTTGTCTTTCTGTGTTTTGGTAGGCTCATTTTCAGGCTTATTGACCTATTACCCTCTGCACACGACATTTTTTTTTTCTGGCGGCAAAACTTTTTCGAACATATGCCCTTTTTTTTTCTCTCAGTGGTTTCCCACTTGATTACGTACAGAATCTTAAATCATGTGGATTATCCAAATTTTTTCAATAACATTTTCAATTTCGTCTAATATAAATATGTATCAGGAGTCAATTAATGTAATATCAGTATTCAATAAAATATATATGAGCCATGCTCTGTGAAAAAAAGGTTAAATGCAACTGCAAAAAGTACAGATTCAGGTCCGCCTGCGCAGTCTGCACAGACTGACCTTGGTTGAAATTTTTGCTATTGGTCAATACTTCCGCATGTCAAATTCAGTGTCACAGGACAGTCTACCTCATATTTCAGTTGTTTGTAAGACAAAATTGATTTTATGGATCGAGCATTATGTGATAGATTGCATAGTATAATGGATCACGTATATGTTTAAAATTTCGTTTCCAAGAGCGCCGCCCGCTTATCGATGTGCTCATATGTTCAGTGTACACTGGCTGTAAATCAAGGCTGGGCTCTTTGTTCCGCCAATACTTTGATTAAATAATTCAGCATTATTGAGTGAAAGTGAACGGATGATTGAAACAATTACATGCACTTGTACATGTTGATTATTCTTGTTCTCCCATTTTGTCCATGAAAAGGCTGTCTACTGCTTGATTATTTGCTCGTGTATTAAAACTCTTTACCAAACGACAAAATTTTGGCCTTGTCAAAATTCAAAGCATTTGCAGACGACATATTAAATGATACTCAAAACATAAATTTGTCTTTCAAAGGGTAGAAAACATTGTGGGAAAAGAGGAAAATGCTGGTTACCAGCATTTTCTTCTTTTCCCACAATGTTTTCAAAAGGCCCCTTCCCCAGGGTCGTTAAAACTCGGGATTGTGTGGTAAAGAGTTAAAAAGGTAAGAACTAAAACAAAACATAGCACCAGTTCATGTATAACACCAGGCTTAGACCAAAGATTTCTTTGAGTCGATATGTGCAAACACTTTCTATTCAGATCGGCACTCTGGGAAAAGAGAGTTTAATCCATCTTCATAATACAGCAAAGGCAGATCTAGTCGTGGCATGATATCGGTCCATTTTGTCTGAAAACCGGCTGAATCATGGGGTAGAATGGTCCTTTGACACGCAGAAAATTTACCAACTGAAGAAAAGTTTCGATTCAGGTCGGACTGTGCGTACTGCATGTCGATACTTTTTGCAAATGCATTACATCACCTTTTCACAGAGCATTACCGATTTGTAATTTGCAGTTCCACATAACAAACCTAGAGCAGCCAACTGATACGTAGCTTGTGTACGTTTTACAACGCTTTTTATTTACTGGTTATTCTTCTCCCATGATGTAAAACTATATTCCTGTTGGAAGCTGTATAAAGAACAGTGTAACTACTTACTATTTGTATAAACTATGCAACGAAACCATAATTTATTAGTTTCGGCGTGTAGCGCAGACCTACGTTCTGTACCTGCCAACAGACCTGTCCTTTTCCGCCAAATTTAGTACCTCTTTGACTTTAAACATGTCGTCTGCGGAATAAAAACGTCGTTTGACCGCATCTTAAATAAGTTACACTGAATAAAGTAAATATTTAAAGCGCAATACGTCAACATAAACAACCTGGTGTGACAGATCAAAGCGTTCGACTTGACACCAATGATAATAGAAGACGTATTAAACTCTAATTAATTAGCAAGGCTTAGTCCACAAGGAGGCAGATTTAAGTGCATGACGTCACTATAATGTTTCCATTATGGTTACCGTAATGGTAATATTTACTGAACTCTTTATCAAACCAAAAGAAACAAGAGGGCCATAATGGCCCGGTATCGCTCCACTGGCTTATAAATATAAACCATAAATACTAAGCATTTCAATTCTGAGCCAAATGGTTTCAAAATGAAGACTTACAAAGTTTTCTCTGTAAAAGCCCATGTGAAAGTTGAGACCCCCAGGGCAAAGCCATTTTTGATCCCAGAGCTATAATTACTTGAACCCTGGTAGAGGTCCACAAGATAAAGCCACATGCCAAAATAATACAAGTCTATGCTGTATGGTTATAAATAAGGTGATTTTCAAGTTTTGTCCATATGAAACCTCTGTAAAACATTAGACCCCTGATGCAAAGCTAATTTAAAAAAAAAAAAAAAAAAATCAAAACAGGAAGATTTCTTAAGTTGTCACTATGTACGCCAATGTAAAACTTGTGACCCCTGCGGTGGGGCCAATTTTGAGCCCAGGGCTAAAATTTTGGCCCTCTTGGTAGAGGCCCACTAGATATAGCTACATGCAAAATTTGGTAGCTCTAGGCCTTATCCTAGGTACAGGAAGATTTTTAAAGTTTTCTCTATATAAGCCTATGTAAAACTTGTGACCCCAAGGGCAAAGCCAATTTTGACCCCAAGGCTATAATTTGAAGAAACTTGATAGAGGTCTACTACATAAAGCTACATGCCAAATTTGGTAGCCCTATGCCTTATGGTTTCAGACAAGAAGATTTTTAAAGATTTCCAGTATTTTTCAGTTTTGTTGCCATGGCAACCAGAGTTTTTGAAGGAATCAAATTCTTTCAAGAAATTCTGAAGAGGACCATGGCAGGATTATTTCTGTGAAGTTTTATTGAAAATTGGATGGGTAGTTTCAGAGAAGAAGATGTTTGAAATAAAAGTTAACGCACGGACGGACGGACGGACGCACGCACGGACGGACGGACTGACGGACAGACGGACGCACGATGGACACCGGGCCATGGCATAAGCCCGCTGGCCTTCGGCCAGTGGCGCTAAAAATGGATTCGTCTAAACTGAAGCTGGGAAAGGGTAGAAAACATTGTTGGAAAAGAAGAAAATGCTAGTTACCAGCATTTTCTCCTTTTTCCACAATGTGTTCAAAAGACTTCTTACTCAGGGTCGTTAAAAGTCGGGATTCGGTAGTACAGGATTAAACGATTCGGTTTTAAATTCTTAGATATCTTCCACGTGGAATTGCAGATCTGAAATCCCTGGGAAGAATGTGTTGCGTTTTATCTTTACTTCTCACATTCTGGAATGAATCATGTTGTTCAAGGCAGACGATCTTGAAAGTACATGCAGTTTGTCACGTGCAATTTTCACTTCCGGGGATTTAAACTTCGCTGGTGCAAGGCGAAATGGAGACTCCTTCGGGAGGTGGTGTTTAAATAGGGCAACATCAGCATCAACCCATAGATCTTTGCTGCACTTGTTAACCCCTTTATAAGACAACACAAATCTGTTGTTTCCATAATTGAAAGCATAATTATGCAGACGACATGCCTGAAGTGGCTCGATCGACGAACACAGTTTGTGAAAGGATAGAAAACATGATGGGAAAAGAAGAAAATGCTGGTAATCAGCCTTTTCTTCTTTTCCCACATTGTTTCCAAAAGACTTCTTCCCCAGGATCTTTAAAATACAAGATTGTTTGGTAAAGGGTTAGCATAGCACGGAGCTTACAGAGAACTCGCATCAAGTCAATCCAGTAAGCATCGTTCCTTTCCAGAATGAGAGGAAAAAGGTCAAATTAACTACTGTTATGAAGAGAAATGATTTAGCCGAAGTGCAACATAATTGCCTCCCTAAAAATGTACGATAAGTCCTTGGGGGGACTTGTAAATCACCAAAACCGTTCTAATTTGGATCCTAGTTCTAAACTTGAGAACTATCCGTCTGACTGAATGAGACAGAACGTGTGAGCCAATCAGATGACTTGTCTTGGAATCCAGCCTTAGAATAGTTAGTAAAGACGGTCAAAGGATCTGTCTCAATAGATCAGGAGACGTAATCACCAACCATCTTAAATTGAATCTAGTGCTATGTTTCAACATCTATTTGAATTTCTAAGTAACGCCGTCTGTGATTTACTAAGCTGAATGGTTCAGCCAATCAGAAATTGAGTAACTTTCTTCACCTGGAATTAAAATCAGAATGCTATTCAGAATGGTTAGTGAATACAGACCCTGATGGTTAATAGCAGAGCTCAATTTGGAAGGGTCAGGGCACGTATTCACCGACCATTTAATACAGTACTTTTAGTCTCAAGAACTTTTCTAAATTTTAGAAAGTAACGCAATTTCTGATTGGCTAAACCGAATGGTTTAGGTAATCAGAAATTGTGTTACTTTCTAAAGTCAGATTTAGAGTAAGATTGCTATTTAGAACGGTTGTTGAGTGCGGCACCAGGATACAATGTTTACGTTACAAGCAGCTCACATGTACTTTTTGTACCGATTTAAACCGTGCATGGTTAACTTTTAGACCACCAAAGTAAATGGAGGCATTTTCTGCCAGTAATTATAAGTCAAAGCCTGTTTTCGTCATAGTATCTCACAAAAATGCCGCAAACTGTCGATCCAAAATCGGACAGCACGTTTTATGCAGACTGATCTTAATCTACATTGCCGACATAAGCAAATAAAGTTGTGCTGCGTGATCAAAAGGGTTACCCCAGAACATTGTTCATTCCTGTGGGGCTCGGAGTGCAGTTAAAGTGATTTATGTTTCCCCCTCTAACCTCCCGGATTTTTACGTTATTACGATATATCATAGATGTCAGTTATAATTTGGATACAGCTCGTTTTTTCACGGTATATATCGCCAGTAAATGTCGGCTGCAATCTGTGAGCTTTTATCACAGTTCGCAACCTGGTCTACGTCAAATGGAAAATATGCAACATGTTTATTGGGTTCCCAGGGTGTTCTTCTTTACTCATTGCCTCCGAGAACTATTTCTTTAAGGCCAAAGTTTTTAAACTAGACCCCTGTCCGTGGCCGAAAATAAAATCCACTCCAACTCATAAAATTTTAAAACTTGGAGAATCGATCAAACAAGAAGACGGTGTAGATCCAAGGTCAGACGGCACGTTTTGTGTCGTCTGATTTCGTATCTATGCCGTCCGCAAAGGCCCCGTATTGGAATATTGCGAAAGTGTTAACTCCTTGCCCCCTTTAACGAGGTTGCACAAGAGGACTTGGAAATACCACTGTACAAACTGTCATCAGCATGAATCAACTATTTCAGCGACGAATAAATAAATTAGACCCATTTTGATGGCTGAAAATACAATCAACTGAAACTCAAAAAGAGTTAAGTAGGCTTATAAAGCTTGATAAAACAAACTGTTGGTGTAGATCGAAGATCAAACTTCACGTGAAGTTTGTCCTCGATCTATGTCGACCGCAGAATGATCTGCCTTTGCCTATGACGCTGAAAGGGTTAAGGACTTAAATAAATGCATATAATGTACAGTAAACGTTGTGCAAAAGTGTTTATAAAACTTTTCCAATGGGTTCCGTTTTATACTAAATTCACAGACTAACCTGAATAACTGTCACATTCTGTTTCAGCCTATCAGATGGCTAATCTGATAGTTGAAGACTTTAATTTTCATTCAAAGTATGCAGATATACACAGTTTACAATTTTAGAGTAGGCAGATATCCACAGTTTACATTTATAATATACACATATTCATAATTTACACTTTAAGAGTATGCAGCTATCCATAATTTACATTTGGAATATACAGATATCCACTATTTACATTTAGAATATGCACATATCCACAGTTTACATTTAGAATATACATAAAATTATATCCATAATTTGACTAAGAATATACATACATGTGTTTATCCACAATTTACATTGAGGTCATACATATATCCATAATTTTCATATAGAATATACAGATACATGTATACAGATATCCACAACTTACATTTAGAGTATGCAGATATCCACAATTTACATTTAGAATACACAAATACCCACGGTTCACATTCAGAATATGCACATATCGACAATTTTACAACTACGATATACAGATATCGACAATTTACATTTTGAATCTAGATATATCCACAATTTACGTACATTTAGAATATACATATGACTATATCTACAATTTGACTTAAAACTCACGTGCATGTGTATATCCACAATTTACATTGACAACATACATTTAGAATACTAGTAAACAGGTATACACAATTGAGATTTTGATACCGACAAATTACACTTAAAATATACACGTATATACATTTGTTTATCAACAATTTACATTCAGAATATACATATATCCACAATATTCTTTAGAATATATGTGCTCGTGATCCACATAAATGTTAGCGATGAATGAGAAGTGTATGATATATGTATGATAAGCTCAATTAGCTGTTGCAAATAAAATGACGTTGTCTGTGTTGTGTGATTTTTGATAAAATCATCTCTGTGTATAATGTGATGTGCAATACTGAATTTAAAAAAAAAAGCGAAAACAACTAAATTCAGAATGGTGACTATTTTGGTGTTTTTTTGGGGGGCATAGAAATTCAAGGCTCACTGAATGGATTCTAAATAAATTCTTTTTTGTCGATTTTTAAAATCCAATTTTCTCTTTTAAGGGTTTGAACCGTATTAACTTTTCTTACATAAAACTTTTGTTCCCAGCATAGGTTTATTGACTTTGTCTTAATGAAACATCGAAAAGCCTTGACATTTTTACGCGGATTGTGTCTAAAAAACACCCGTGTTTGCGTAATTAGAAAATTGTACGTTGAATTTTATTATCAGATCAAGAACTTAATTCTGATCCGCATGGACATTTATTGGTGTTAAACCCGGATGGGGTGCGACAGGGGGATATATTGAATGTCGTATTGAACAATTCTAATGGAAAACCAAATATTTTTCTGCTACATTTATGGGCTCACTGTGGAGAAATCTACTTTGTGACATCGTAAAAATGTTGATTTCATCAGGCCCGTTGGAAAACCTGCTCCGAGAAAAGATTCTTATGATGAACTCTTCCGAAATTGCCACAGCCACTTGCCAGGTTTTGTGAACTACCTAAGCGCTTGCCGAATGCATACATGTATACAACATTTTGGCTGAGCCTTTGCTTAGGGCTGGGTATCGTTTAGCGAGGGCACAAAGATATCAATTAGGAATAAAGATTTACATTAGGAATAAATTAGGCTACTTTTCTGTGATGTCAAATCGGGCTATCCCATATGATTCACAGGTTATTTTGAGAAAGACCATTACTTCATGCATGGAACACTATCGAGAAAAAAATGAAGAAAAACATTTCTCAAGAAATCCTGTGGGATAAAGAGCAACTGCTCCTTTACACACTATAATTATTGTCATATTCTATCGACTGCATGGGCGTAAGTAGTCTGAACTTCATTGCCATTCATTATACATAATTTCTCAAAGTGGCACTTTGATTAACAGGGAGTTCCGGAGTAACATGAAAGAAATAGGCAAAGATTACAGAAAGCTGATCCGAGTATACATTTCCCTGAATTAGCAGTCATAAAAGGGTAAAAGTGTGATTAGCCTGGCTTGTTGATCCTTATCGTGCCAAAGAAATGAGGCGGACATTTTCAGTAAGAAAATAAAACCCAATCATTGCAATGGCATGGGTATTCATATCAGATTATGTCACAAATTGTCATACAGTGTAGATAAAAATCAGACAGCAAGTTCTGTGCCGTCTGATCTTGATCTACACTGCGCAAAGGCTTCCACATATGTTAAAAGCACCTGAAGGGTTGATATTACGCCTGAGGGTTATGTCGTATAAAATATTTCGAGCTGAGAATTCTCAGACGTGATGTCTACTTGGCTGCCATTTATTTCTACTCAGTGGTCCATGTTAAGCTTTTTTATGAACTAGAAAATGTAAGAACAATCCTAAACGAACCTTTGAAATCTTCTTTTTTTGTTTTAAGTTTATCGGCGTTTTCAATGATATTTTACAGTGGTTATACCACAGCGGCCAATGCATCTACCTATGCTTTCATGTATTTCCTTCATCCAGGACTGTGCACTGCACTCTATTGCAAGTCACTGGCTCCTGAAAAAATATAGCCAGAACTACATTAACCCTTATCCTGGTAAATAAGTAAAATGAAACTTAAAAACCGATAGTAAAAAAACCCAAAATGCTATTTCAAACTTATGTTTTTTTTTTAAACAAATCTCCTCATCGGACAATGTAGATCCAAGATCAGACGGCACGTTCTGTGCAGTCTAATCTTGATCTACACTGTCCGCAAAGGTAGGTGAGTCGCGCTCAGCAGCTGAAGGGTTAACTCTTTACCAAACGACAAAATTTAAGACTTGTCCAAATTGAAAGCATTTGCAGACGACAAAATAAATGTGATTCAAAATTGAAATTTGTTTTAGGAAGTGTTGGAAACGTTGTGGGAAAAGGAGAAAATGCTGGTTACCAGAATTTTCTCCTTTTCCCGCAATGTTTTCAAAAGGCTTTTTTCTCAGGGTCGTTAAAAGTCGGGATTGTGTGGTAAAGGATTAAGCGATGAGAGAGGAATGAATGCCGTCGCGATGACCTTTTATCAATTCTCGTATGGAGATAGACCTTGCCTCGTATCGAATAGATAACGCCTGCCTTACCATCTCGATGTGTTGCTACTGATTCACAAAGCTTGAGCCAAACTTTCGTCAAAACACGGAGTACTTATCTTGCTTATATCGAGATGTAACAGGTAAAATGTGACATCCACCGTACTAGTATTTATTGTGACTGACTTGTAATTGTTTCGACGATAGTGGTGTGGGAAAGCAGCCAGTGGCTTGGGAAGAATATTGTGCAAGGCACTGGCAAAGAAAATTTCAAGGACAAGGATAGGTGCACTAGCCGCCGCTCTTTATCTGAAATAATGTTGAACACGGCATTAAAAACCATACAAACAAACAAATGATCGGTACTATAATTGCAGCTTTTAAATTGTTATCAACAAAATAGGTAAAGGCCAAATAGCGACCAAAAGTAAACAGTGCTGGTGTAAAAATCCATTTACGTTTAAATCATACCATTTGAAAATATGGAATTGTTGTAAGGATGACAATCTGTCAATGCACGGTCGGTCCATGTTCCGGACGCTGGCAGAAAAACGAACTTTTGACTTGGTTTTAAAAATATTTTTTTTTGCCAGCGACTAACAAACGGACCAACCGTAAAATAACAGAGTAAAGGCACTAGACAGATCACGCTTGCAATTAGAAATGTTCTTTTGTGTCAACAAAGACTTATTTCCTAATCAATTTTCAGCAACTAAAGGAAATAACAAAGGAAAGTGGACAGATTTAAATAAAATCGCCCATAAACAGTGCTTTCTAATATCTTGTTAATGATAAAAAGAAAAGTATATCAAGCGGGACATTTTTAAGAAATACGGTGCATTTTTTAAAAGTTATTGGCACAATGAATTACCTCCATTTATAATAAACGTCTTTATTGGCTTGATTTGGCATCCCAATCATTCATTAATCTCCCATTTTTCTCCTGCGTCTGTGATTTCGCGATATTTAAAAAGCAATCGACATATTACAGATAAAAATATACGCTCACTGTCATAGTAACCCATTGGAATATAACAGAGTTTACAAAAAGGAAACCGCTAAGTAGAGAGAACTGTGCGAGCTCTGGCATATGTCCTTAAGAACTTCGTGTTAAACAAAGAGACTGTCTGTAGCAGAAGTGCAGTTTTTTTTTTCACAAGCATTCGTGCATTGAACATAATATTATATTAATTATATATAATTTAAAAGGATGTTTTCGAAGTCGTCTGCTGCAATTTTGATTCAGGGTGTAATGAGTTTAAGTTCTTTACGGAAAGCCGTCTGATTTTGTTATTTCCGACACCTTGACGTTTATTGACATGTTGTCAAATGTTCAGGAGAATATTCCTGTCCCTTATTGGTGCCATCCAAAGTTTTAAAAGATTATCTGGTGTCTGGTTTCTTGCAAAACTGTCATCATCTAGCAACGAATCTAAGCTCATCCGGAACGGGCAAGTAAATGTGAATTATCTCCCTTTAAATTCCCGAAAGTGACAGCATTGGCCATGGGCAGAAACCAATCTGATTTTATTTATTATACCATATCACAAGACTAGTCAAGACCTTCTTTCTCGGCTATATGCATGGCTAGTTACATGGTATGTACACTTGGAAAATGTATCGCCATAGTTAGGATTACAGAGAGAAGAAAGAAATAACAAATACTGTGTTTGATGATTAGAACTGATTCTTAGCTTTGATCCCGTTATTAAAGGAAGTAGAGTTCATTTCATAACGAATCCTTGCAATGGGATGTTTTAGGCTAGACACCGTGTCACCTTGCTTTACTGTCAGTCCGCATATAAACAACAACGCTTCCGCCCTCTGTCTTAGATATCGTTTGACATGGAATAATGGCACTCCACTCAAGTATTGGGTACAACAAAAAAGAAACTTGTCATTAACATGAAGGGTCAAGGTCAATGCAAGGTCAGTGAAATGTTGCTGGAAAACACATCATAGTCTGGATTGGATAGGCTGTTTCTTAAATGTATTGCATTTGATATGAGACTTATAAATGTACATGTAAAATGTAGGTCAGTTAGGTCGATGGTCGTCAATTGACATTGTTACACATTATCTCCAGATCGAATTCTGCAGAGATTTTCAAGTCTTTGACAATAGGCTGTATATTAAGAATAAGTCAGTGCTTGAGAGTAGTCTTCGATTGTTTATTTACCCGTCCCCATACAGAGGCTTGTATGCCATTATATAGCAGTTATTTTCCAGAAAAAAAAAAGCATTTGGGGCGGCTCTACTGCCTTTGTTAAAGGACTGTTTTAAACCTATGTGGTAGTTCATAATCTAGTGACATTTATTCAGAATAAGGAAACCAGACATAAATATTAGCCAGTTGCATAAATTCAGCGGACTTAATCCACAAACCTTTCACTGATTATTTGTTCAAGAATTGCATAAGCGTTTTTTTATCACGATTTTATCGTCTGCTTATTTTCTAGGAATGCCGGATGGGCTTTATCGGCCCCTGTGGCCTGGGCTAATATAGCATCTTTGTATTTCCTTTAGAAATAACTGCCAGTCTTAGTTATTGTTTTTATGCGCCATTTCCCCAACGCTTATCGAATTTGGCGTAGATAAAATGCAAGATCAAAGTGAAATATGGTATATATTATCAGAATGTCGCGGTCGGGAATTAATTCAAAGGCTTTAACGTCCATATATCATAGAGCGTTAATTAACATTTAGCTACATGACATTACCGAATGGTGATTTAAAATTAGTTTATTATGCAGTTTAGATCGTTCACTTGATACCAACGCAACGTTCTTATTAAGTACCTTGAAGTATAGTTCATGCGGATTTTTGAAGAGTGCTGACGTTAAAAAGCGCTATAATATAAAATATGGGTGGTACTGGTTGCCCTATGATATTTTCTAGCCTTTGTTGAGGCCCATTCTCTTACCCACATTATAGGAATAGCTTAGAACAATGCAATATTTATCATGGTATTCCTAAAGCAAATATTCAAGTACATGTACTTTTAAAACGAACGGAGGGGGAGCAAAGTATTTTTCCCGGGCGTGGAGGGGTGTAAAGGCAGTTCCTTGCAGAAGGACTATGGGGCTGCGCAAAGCCTTCCCGATGGAAAATCGAATCTGTTCCTCTTTACAAGTAAAAACCTCTCCTGATAAGCCTATGCATTCTTGATTTTTGTGTCAATAATTTCCGTTGCTCCGATTTTTGTGTCATCTGCGTCGTCGTGCAAAAACCATGATGTTGACATTTTATAATACTGTATCTCTGTTAGTACGGAAGAGTTTTACTTCAAACTCGGACAAGTTGTTCCCTATCTAAAGGGGAACCCATACAACAGGGGCAGATAACTAACGAAGTATTTTTGACACAGTTATGCCCCTTTTTCGATATAAACTTTTCGTTGAAATCAAGCAACTGCAACCAAGCGTTGGCACCCACATGCGGTGCACTTGTCGTATCATGCAGGGGAGGTTGATCCATTTTACTTGAAATGTGTATTATTTCTGCAATTTTTCCACAACCGATAAAGGTCTTATTCAGTTGCAAACCATGATACCATCAAAATTAAGACTGTTTGATTTGGGGCTGGATTTATAAACCATATTAATCAAAAGTGAGTTTTTTTCCTATAACATGCGCATAGTAAATTATTTTTATCAAGCTTAAACCTGCAATCGGGTTACTCTGTCCAGTGCTTTGAGACATTTTAACCAAACCATGTCCGGAAAGTTGCAATATCCACCTATCTGCCATTTTCATCTTTTTGTACACTTTTACGGTTTATATATTTCTATATTCCCTTTTGAAGATTTTACCGGTTGACAAGAATAAGACTAATCTTTAGTAAACGCATTGGCTGACTACAAATTGAATGTGGCTCAAATGATGGATTTTGCCCTTGAAATGGTAGAATACGTGCAAGGAAAATGAGAATGCCGGTTACTAGGATTTCTCGATTAACATCTATGCTTTCTCAAATCGTCTTTCAGTAGGTCGTAGAAGAACAGGGCCCGTATTCAACAACTATTCTTAAGAACATTCCTAGTCTTATTCTCCAGAATTTTCCAAATTTGAAAGTAACACAACATCTGAAACCAAATGGTTTAGCAATCAGATGTTGTGTTACCTTCAAATTTGGAAAACTTTGGAGAATTAGACTAAGAATGTTCTTAAGAATGGTTGGTGAATACAGACCCAGATGATGATGCGGGAAAAGATTTGAAGATGAAAAACAGCATAAAATAATCTAAACTGTTGCTTCCACCAAGTAATCCTAGTTAGCGTCGACACAACAGAAACCATGTGACAGAGCTGTTTGATTTAAAAGTGAATAACTTATAATGATTTATCATTATGTTTGCAGATGATTTATTCATCTGAACTTGGAAACAAACCAAGACAAGGGAGACAAAATATTTACTTTCTGTCCTCACTAATGTTAGGTCATTTATGAATGCGTCATTAGTCGTGTGTGTGTTCATTACTTTAATAAAAGTGGATAATTCAGAGTGAGCCTTGCGCCGACAGCTACTTCCTAGCTGCATGGTCGCATGGTGATTTATGACGCATGTTGCTTATATAAGACATGACGTAAGCAGGTGCAAGCGTATAAAAAAGACATACACCTGAAGTTGTCATTTTCTATTTTGATGCTTCTGTCATGTTTCGGCACGAAATTTGTCAACCTACAGAGGTGCCATTCTACTCGAAAAAACGAACAGTAAACACTGTGCACTGAAAAGGCTTTGCCTTGAAACATTTTGGTAATTTATGAATTCTTAACCAAACAAAGTAACTAGAACCTATACGACTTATGATAGGCCGTAAATTATACTGTCAGTACTGACTTCCGTCTCGTGCGAAGAAGAAATATGAAAAATCTCATATTCTCTCTAGTTTTATCTGAGTGTAGTCTTCTTTTGTCATTCATCTGATTCTCTGGAACTTTTTCGACGATGTAGCCAAGTTCCATTTAAGCCATGTTCTGTGAAAAAAAAAGTTAAATGCATCTACAAAAATTATCGACTCGGGTCAGCCTGCGCAGTTCTTGCAGGACCACCTAGGTCAAAAGATTGTGCTACTGGTCAATTTTCTGCATATCAAAGGACCAGTGTACTTCATAATTCAGCTGGTTGTTATACAAAATGGGTTTTATGGATCCATAATTATGTGATAACTTGCTTGGTACCATGCATCACGGATATGCACTAAACCCCTTTTGCCAGAGCACGGCTCATTTGCAGGTTTCAATGTTAACTGACCGATCCTATTAATAGAGTTTTTAGCGGGTGCCGAAGACAAGAGCGGACAGTGGACTGTGGACTTTTATACGGGGTTGTCTCAAAAGAATTATACACCTTCAATTAGCTACGAGTTTTACAAATTACTTGTTCACTTTATCAAATTATACTACATATCTTTTCGATCAGTGAAATGCTTTGTACCTTAAATAGTCCCTGACCTTTTCCGCAATATCTCACTTTCTGGTATTAAGTAGGACTAAGATATGGCACCATTAAGTCAGAGTCTAGCTGATGGATGTGACTGGTGTCCTTTGAGAAGAAGCAGGATTGCCACCTTTCCTATTTAAACAACAACTCCCTTCTCTGAAATGATGTCTCTAAATAAAAGTAACGGATAAGATTCTGTACCTAATTCAACGATAGATTTTAGAGTCATTGCTATCGTTTTCTCAGACTTATGTGCCTAATTCAACGATAGGTTTTAGAGTCATTGCTATTGATTTCTCAGACTTATGTGCCTAATTCAACGATAGGTTTTAGAGTCATCGCTATCGATTTCTCACACTTTTAAAACGGCCAAGTAGAATTTAAACAAGAACCACAACTAGCCAACACCCCATTCTTTCAACACGGATTTGACAGTATCTGTATGCTTCGAACTAAGTTCAGTTTTCATAAATCTCGCTCCTAAAAGCTTGAACCTATTGCAGATTCCATTTCTTTTTCAAGTTATAAGTAATGTGTCCAGTGACCTTGACTTTCGCTTCCGCCTAAAACTAACTAATAGTGAAAGCATAATCTGCATATCAAGATCTATTACAATGCAAAGTTTCATAAACATATCTTCAGAATTATTGAGATGATTACTGATTTCTATAAATCTATGCACAACATAGAGAACATAATTTGGTCATAGACAGGTGACCACAAGATGATACGTAGGAAATACGGCCTTGTAATTTAGACACTTTGCCATTTAATTCTCCAATAACATTACTCCATGTAAAATTGTGACCTCTAAGATAGTGTTATGTTTCAACATATGGACATTACTGAACATACATGTACTTGAAGAACAATCACCATTGATAAAGAATCTCTCTAGGTAGTGGCACGTACAGAATACATGTATAATAATATCATTTCTAGATTTAATGTTTCAGAAAAGAAGTTTCATGAAGTTTTCGTGATATAAATCAATACAGTGTAGCAGCCCAAGTTTACCTTCCAAAAATAGGTCGAAGGTCATCCTTACTCAACCATTTTATGTAGTACCTCTGATAGTTATGACCAATACTGAGATTGAACGGCATCTGACTCTGACACTGTTCGAGTGGAGATCATTTTTAAAGGTTTCTGTTAAATATAGTTACAACGGCCATCTTGGTCACGTGACCAAGACCATTTAAACAATTACGTCCTAGTAACATCCAACACGAATCTATTAAAGATATATTATTTCAATTTATCAAAGATTTTATCTGAAGAGAAATACTTTAAGTAAATGTAGACGGACGAACGGACGAAACACGTACAGACATACGGAAAAAATGACGGACAGCAAGCGATCACAGTAACTCATCTCAAGCATATTACTCTCATGTAAGCTTAAAGAAAATGGGTTCACGTGTACTTACGCATCTTCGCAAGCCAAGGTGACGATCACTACGTGGATCTTACCGGTAAGATCCACGTAGTGATCGTCACCTTGACTTGCGAAGATGCCAAGGGGTAAGATCCACGTAGTGATCGTCACCTCGCCTTGCGAAGATGTGGTATCCCATTCATTCAGTTCAATTCGTCGTCATTTCATTCCACATAATGGAACACTAAAACAAAGGTTGTATTGTTTGACGGCGACGTGATAGAAATAATACGAGAATTCGTTGAAATTATAAGCGTTTAATAATGGAGAGGTCTCACAGCACCTGGATAACTATGATCATCAAGAGGAGCCACAAATAGGGGAAATGATAAGATTTTGCCTGTAAATATATAATATGTAAAGAATTCTTTTCTCTCCTTCTCAGTAGTATTCCAATGTCTTTTCGAGGAATCGCAGTAGCTTTCAAGCAGCAGATGCAAGCTACAAATTTCGTTTGCAGTTTTCTAGTCTTCAGTGTGACACTTCAAAAAAGGTGATGTCTGAAAGCATTGTCACTTTATGCTAATACAAGAGCATGCGGCCTGTCACCATTCTTATATTCTGTCACCTCGTGATAGAATTTACAGGAGCCTATTAATCATTGTAAACTTATATACATTTTCAGTAGTAATAAATCTAAAAATATATTGGCTGTGACAGCAGACTTTTTTCCTTGATTTATGATCTTTAAAAATGCAAGACAATGTCTCGGCGTGAAACAATATAAAACAAGGCTGTGGAAATTTACAAAAATCTCCTGAGTTGGTTGCAAAAATTGTACAAGAATAAAAAAAAATTAAAAGATTTAGGTCACATATTCCCGAACCATTCCTAAAGACATTCTGGTTATAATTCTCAAGAATTTCATAAATTTCGAAGTAACACAGTTTCTGATTGGCTTAAGCTATTTGGTTGAATCAATTAGAATTTGCGTTACTTTAAAAATTCAAAAATTGACAAAGACTGCATCTAAGAATGGTTGGTAATATACGGACACTTTCACCTAGTATTGAGCTGCGCTTTGACAAAAAAAAAAGGGGTATAATGCATCTCTGTGATGCGTTATACAAGGCAAGCCATCATGGATCCATAATAGCCACTTTGAGAAACAACCAACTTCATAATGGGATAGACTGTTCCTTGAACATACAGAAAATTGACCGATAGCGAAGGTCAGGTCAGACTGCGAAGGCTGACTTGGGTCGATACTTTTCGCAGATGTATTAAGCTCCCTTTTCACAGAGCATGGCTCAATTCTATTTGAGCCATAGTCTGTGACAAGGGGGGTTATTCCACCCCATGATTCAGTCTGTTGTTATGCAAAATGGATTTAAAGGGTCCACGTTTATGTGAGGACCTGACTGGTACAACGCATCACGGAAATGCATTAAACCCCATTTTGCCACAGCATGGCTCATAGACTGTATGCAAATTCTAAATTCTACGATTTGCCATGATGTTGGTCATAGAAAAAAAGTCGAATTCATTGAGTCATGCTATGTGGAAAGGTGGCTTAATGTATCTGCAAAAAGCATCGATTCAGGTCAGCCTTCGCAGTCCGTACAGGTTAACCTGGGTCAAAAAATTTTGCTGTCGGTAAATTATCTGCATTTTAAAGGACTGCTCTTTCTAGTTTTAGCCGGTTTTAGGCTAAAAATGGACCCAAACTATGTGACTACTTGCTTGGTATAATGCATTACGAAGGGGCATTAAACGCCCTTTCTCAAGAGCGCCGCACGTTTATTTGGCAGCTTAATAGTGAAACCTTAACCCTTTACCGCGCAAGGCCGCCTTTTAGCGCCCCTGGGAGAGAAGCCTTTTGAAAACATTGTGGGAAAAGGAGAAAATGCTGGTAACCAGCATTTTCCCCTTTTCCCACAATGTTTTCTAACCAACCGAAAAAAAAAAAATGCACCACTTGAGCCACACTGAAATTGTCGTCTGCAAATGCTTTCAATTTGAACATGGCTAAATTTTTTTCGTCTGGTAAAGGGTAAAGCTGCTAAATAAGTTACATAAGATTTTCAAGCCAATAGTAAAAACCCAATAATGCTATTTCAAACTTATTTTTTGGAGAAAAATATCTCCCTATCGGACAGTGTAGATAAAAGATCAGACTGCACGTTCTGTGCAGTCTGATCTTGATCTACACTGTCCGCAAAAGGTCAGTGAGTCGCGCTTAGCAGCCTAAGGTTAAATACGGACCCATATCCAGGGTCCTATAACTTGTTGTTGACTGATGAATAATTAATGACGTGGATACGAAGTACTAATTCTAGTTTTGTCTGGCTTAGAGAAGGGAAAAAAGAGGGTTTGACCTGCAGTCCTGTTTTTATCCCAAACGTCCATTACGGTGGCCCATAAAGTCTGTCAAATTGTCAGACAACAATTAAAAATGTGACGAATTAAAGTCATCGTAATAAATACGGTGATCATAAAAGTCACACGTACCAGTGTTCTAAGTGTCTTATGACCGAAAGCTGATACATTTATAGCATGTTATCTTGCCAGCTTTACGAGCACTGCTTTACAAATGCGGGAAGTTGAAGTCGCCATGTCGTCGACTGGGAAAGAAATACCAGAAGCTTTTCGACCTCTTTTGGTTAAAAAAAGGAAATACTGAATTGGAAAATGATTTTAATTGGATGTTGTAAGGCTCTTCCGGAAATGACGTCATCTGTGTGCATAAACTTTGGAGGAAAATCAACTCGGTCTCCTCCTGTTTTTTACTCATTTTCTTCTGAAACAAAAATGCAGCAGACGACTTTGAAAACATCACTGTACATTACGGATAACAAACATGAGTTGAGGTTTAATTGATTAAAACACATTTTTTTTTTTTAGAAAATGGATCGCTACAGGACGCATGTGGTCTTCAATAATGGGTAATGGTTTTAAGATAAACCTGTATCCAACATGGCTAGAGGAAAGGCACAGAGTTTCGAAGACAAATCCAGCCAACACCAGCCTACCAACCTAAACTACTGTATACAATTCATTTTGATGGCCAAAAATCCTAGTTGGTGAAAACGAAATTAAAAAATATATGACCCATGCTCTGTGAAAAGAGGGCTTAATTCATCTGCAAAAAGTATCGACTTATGTCAGCCTGCACAATCTCGCGAGCTGATATGTGTCGAAACTTTTTGCCACTGGTCAATTTCTGCATAACAAAGGACCGTTCTACCTGCAGATCCAGTCGGAAAACAGTGGATTTTATGCTCCATAATTGTGTGATGACTTGCTTTGTATAACGGATCACGGAGATACATTAAGCCTCCTTTGCACAGAGCGCGGCTCAGTTATGATTTCAAGATTTTATCATGAATACCAAAGACTGCGCGTACTGATATTAATATCACAAGGTCTGCGATGGCAACTAAAATTGTCAATGTTGCCCATACGGTGGAAGGAGAGCCATGCTCTGAAAATCGTAAGGGCATAATGCATCTGCAAAAAAAAGTATCATTCCAGGTCAGCCTGCACAATTCACGCAGGCTGATCTGGGTCGAAATCTTTCGATTGGTCAATTTTATTCGTGTCTAAGGACAAGTCCACCTCATGATTCAGTCGGTTGTTAGACAAAATTGGTTAAATGGACATGTTATTATGAGATGACTTACTTTGTATAATACTCGTACATCAAAGAGATGCCAGAGCACATAATATGATGTATTTATGGTTTTAGACGCATTTTTCAACATTATGTCAGTTATATCATGGTGTCCAGTGCACCTGTCCTTGTCTTACTGGATTTTTCTTACCAATACTTCGTAAAGTATTCTTTCCAAGCCACTGGCTGCTGTCCTACCTAACCTTTGTCAAGACAATGATCAGCAGTGTAGGAGGAGTGAATCCTGTCGCAATGACCATCATCAATCCTCGGAAAGAAATTTGCCAAGCAAGGTATTCGAACAGGCAACCACATGGGTATCATGTCCCCTACCTGATGGACTGAGCTACCGGGCTACACTTGCCACAACACAATAAACTTTGGCGCCTAGTTCACCTCTGTACCAAGGCTCTTCCAAATCCAAAGCGTTTCCACACCAAAAAGTAAATGTAGTTCAGATAGTGGAAAATGGCTTTAAAATGGTAGAAAACATTTTTTGGGAAAAGGAGAAAATGCTTGTAGCCAGCTTTTTTTTTTCCCTTTTCTCAAAATGTTTTCAAAAGTCTTCTTCTTCAAGATCGTTAAAACCCAAGATTGTGCGGCAAAGGATTAAGTAACTAATAAAAAAAGTATGTTCAATAAGGTATGACTGCCGTAGTTTAATTCCATACCTGATGTACTTTTTAAGACAAGTTTGTATTAAGAACCTGGGTACTCACAAATGACTTTATAATACTTACGACTTGAATCGGTGACTAATCATGTTTGATTTCAGATGCCAGTCAGTAATATTATAATCGTAGATTAAAATACTAATCTAGATTACAGCGAATACATTATATATTGTACACTGAACATTCACAGTACTTGAAATCTGTTAGTCACATGACAACAGGAAATGTGACTGTCATACTACACGGACTGTATGTCTTCTAGGTTAGTTTGGGGTCTGTCCATTCGCTATACATGTAGACCAAAATCAATGTAGATGACAAAACGTGAATTTCCATAAATAAAGACTGTGTAAGAGTGATCGTTCATACCCCCGCTTTCCCCCCCGCCCCCCACCCCGCCGGCCGCCATCAATCTCAAAAAGGTTATGGTTCTCGAGTCTGATTGAATATCGTTGAACCACACAGATGAGAACTATCTCAAGCTCATCTTATCGTGTGAATTGGACAGAGACAGAAACTGCTGAATGATTGTGATTCCTGTGTTAAAACTGGGAACAAGCCTTAAAATACTGTACTGATGAAAAAGATACTTATAGTCAACAGGAAACAGCAGATTGTTTCAAGTTCCAATGTCGTTTTGGCACAAAAAGATTTCACAGTGTTTATCCTCCTGAAATCAAGGACCATACTAGTATAGTTTTATAACTGACTAGTCTATTTGTGCACGGTAAGCTGATATATCAAAGTACATATTGGGAGTTTTTACAGAATTCAAAATCGAACATTACACTCACATTAAGCCTGTACAATTGTTCAATATCTTGTTCTTTTTTCTGACCAAAAGAGCCTGGAATTTAAGAAAACTTGGGGTCTGTCAAGTGGAATGAAATAATCATTTCCAATTTTTGTTAAAAAAATCTACGGATTATTACACTTTTAACAGCGGGAATTATTAGCTCAATTAAGGTTGAATAATAAACAGTTTCTTTAACTCATAGGCTGTTCAGCATGACTCAACTCACTTTTGTAGACAGTCTGCACTGAAGGGGATCTTGGGATCTACATGGTCCGATATAGTGAGATATTTCCTGCAAAAAGAACTTCGAAAACGCAATATTCCGGTTATAACAAACGTTTGGATTTCTATTTAATTTACCGAGCAGTTTAGGTGTTAAATTCCCATGAATCTATGTAACATGTTTGGGTCATAAGCTATCCCAGATGTCACTGCCAAGGGCCGAAGGCGCACGGACGTCAAGGGCCCGTATTACCAACTATTCTTACTTTCATTCTACGTCTAATTCTAGATTTAGAAAGTAACACGACTTCTGATTAGCTAAACCATTTGGTTTAGCCAATCAGAAGTTGTGTTACTTTAAAATTTAGAAAATTCCTGAGAATAAGACTGAGATTTTTTTTTTTTTTTTCTTTTTTAAGAATGATTGGTGAATACGGACCCAGGTCATGCTGCAGACAAAATTCCTAAGGCTTGTGGCTAAAGTATTGATGAAGATCGGACAGAAGTTACATCGTCTGATCCGAGTTTACCGAAACATTATGCACTTAAGTAGACACTTTTGTGGGCTAAGCCACGTCAAAGATTTGTAAAAATGGGTTTTAATACATACTTGAGGTTAATGGGTAATATAAGATTTATACATTTAATCATAATTCTAAGAAGGTGTATAAAATCGTTATTAACGAGACTAAATGAAGGATTATCGGTCCAATAATCCGGATTACAATCAACTCAAGGGTTTTATTTTAATTCTGATTGGCACTCTGATATAATATCTATGAACATTTAGAGATTTTGATCGTAATCTTTTAATCTCTTTCAAGTTTTAATGACAAATACTTGGTTAATCCCGTTGACAATCAGGATTGTAATTTGAAACATGTGACAGTTTCAAAGAAATGATCGAGTGCAGGATTTTCAAAGTCGTCAGTATAACCTGGTAGTCTTCAGTAGCACTTTTATAGACCATCTTCCAACAAAACCCATTTTTTTTTTAAAGATTTTATGGAAAAAAAGGTTTTGAAAGCATTGTGGAAAAAGGAGAAAATGCTGGTAACCAGCAATTTCTCCTTTTTCCACAATGTTTTTTAACCTATCAGCATTTGAGACACATCTAAATTGTCGTATGCTAAATATTTTAACGTAATCTGCAGTTTTGTTGCAGGAGATACAGACAGTAGGCCCCCATGAACGAGACCAGTAGACACGTATTTGATAACCGTTCTTAATTGTATTCTTCGTCTAAACCCAAATTTAAAAAGCAAGACAGTTTCTGATTGGCTGAACCATTTAGAGAATCTGTTACTTTAAAATCCAGAAAATTCTTTTTAAACATGTTTTCTATTTCAACTACTGCAAGTTTGTTTCAGGAAAAAATGTGCAAGTAGGCACGCATTCACCCACCGTTCTTAGTCTAAATCTAGATAATAAAAAAAGAGTACAATTTCTGATTGGCAGAATCAAAAGGTTTAGCCAATCAGAAATCGCAATGATTTCTTTTAAGTTTTGGTTAGCCGATCAGAATGATTGCGTTACTTTAAAAACTAGAAAATTCTTTAGAATAAGGTTTTAAATGCTTGTTGCACTAAGTCCCGACTCAATAGGTCATGCAGATGGTGCACAGTAATTCCGCCTCTATGTTATACATCTGACAAAAACAGCTTTAACCCTAAGGCTGCTAATCGCGACTCGATGAGATTTTGTGGACAGTGCACAAAAAGTGTTTTCTTTCGGGTGAAATCAACTTTGAAATCGCTATGTTTGCGTTTCCACTATTGGCGGTAATTTTCGTTACATATATTTAGCAGTTTAAGGCTTAAAATGGCAATATCTGCAACTTTAGCACTAACTTGGAACGTCTGTTGCAAATTTATCTAGCAGTTAAGGGGTTACGATGATAGGTGAACACAACCCTAGGGAGTTCTTAACCACATAGAAACCACGTCATCGATTTGATTAATGATTAATGTCGTTATAAACCCACAAAATCCAAACATCTTGTAACAATAATCTACGCGAGAAGAAAGGGTCAGAGAAATCCTCAAACTTATTCAGTTTTGATTTATATTGACATCACTTTTCTTTTAACATTCTGTGGTAGAGAAATTAAATCTCGGCTATTCGCGTCGCCATGCCTCTATATCCATGCACTCTGGAAGCCAAATGGATGCTTGATAACATTAAGTCTAATACATCTCGACTTTTGACAGTTTTTATCAACTTCAAAAGATTGGCGCGGCAAGAGTGCTCCTTGATTGATGCGAAGTAAATACGTTTTGGGTTTTCTATGTCGCTTTCAAGAGCTTTCCTACAACACAAATGACAGGCCGGGGTATAGAACGGATGAAAAATGGCTGTTATATTGGGAGACTTGAAATCCGTCTCGACATTATTAAACTGTAACAAATACAAGCTGTTGTGTTCGTCCCATAAATTTGGGATTATTATCGCCCTCAAACTGGGAACTACTTTTCACTTGAAGGGAAAGTTTGTGTCATTCCGCGGAGATTTATTTCAGCTATTACTGAGTACACATATATTGAAATATTGAGTTGCGATCTTAAATCTTTGCAGCCGTTGATTAGATTACCTAGATTTGAGAACTGATATTTTTTTTTATAATCCATAGGCCAGCTTTTCTTTTGCAATTAGTTACAGAATTACTGTGTTTCAGTAGTAAAATGAAGGGGACCATTTCACCTGGCACCTTAACAAAGTCCTTCAAATTTAGTACAAACAGAATACTCGGGAATCCGTTCCTTAGTTATGTCGATTATCTTTAACTTACAAAAAGGTGTTCTTTATGGAGGAAAATGACCAGTAAAAATTATGTAAAGGTAGTATTAAATCTCTTCATTATCAAACAAAACTTGCAAAAGGTTTATCAATGAATTTGGTCAGGCAATAGCTAGCATACCTTCAATATATATGAGGATGAAAAGTATTTAAAAAAAAAAAGTTAAATGGTATCTCCTTACTAGGCTACGTAGGCTTTAAATATATTTTAGATTTCCCATCATTATCTCGCAAAGGCTTGTGGAAATGTCACATGATTAATAGCGCTCATCGATTCTATAGGATCGTATTCACACAAGCATGATGACGCCATTTGTGTATTCATAAAAATAGACGGAGGTGCCGATTGTATCGCGACCATCCTACTGGTTTACAAGAAAGGTTGATTTACAGCAACGAACTCTAAATAGGTCCCTTTAAGGAGGTAGTGAGTAAATTGTACTATGTTACAAAGGTAGCGGTGAAAAATACAGCGCCGAGTTCAACATGGTCGAAAAGTATGAGCCATGCTCTGTGAAAAGGAGGCTCAATGCATCTGCAAAAAGCATCGACCCATGTCAACCTGAGCAGTCCTCGCAGGCTGACATGGGTCGAACCTTTTTGCTACTAGTCAACTTTCTGCATGCCAAAGGACCAGTCTATCTCATGATTCAGTCGTTTGTCAGACAAAATGGATTTTATGGATCAATAATTAATTATGTAATGTGTTGCGTGGTACAATGCATTACGGAAATGCATTAAGCTCCCTTTTGCCAAATCATGGCTCATATACTGTTGCCCATAATCATTATTGCTGTGATTCGACTTATTTAATACATAATTCATTTACACATTAACACAACGCTGGCTGATCACTCACTAAAATCTTCTATTGAACGATGAATTATTTCTGTGGTAGATCGTTTTTCATTCTAAACGATTTAAAACGATCCGTCAATACATCGTAGAGAGAAGAAACGAAAAAAGCTATCCCAGCAATCAGCTCGAAATGATTGACGTATTCGAGTGTTTCTTTGATCTTGATGGATAGCCCGCTAATGTGTTTTACGGCCTGATATAAACATACAAGGTGGGCGGTTGAATCGGGTTCTATACGTTTTGGCTTGCCGGATATCTTTTGTGCGGAGTTTCATGGGACTTCTCACCCGCGAAAATGGATTTTTGATCTCGCTGTATACTCGGAGTTTCTGTATACTTCGCCGACATCAAAGGGGCAATGTGTAAACACAGATTTAGGCATGAATTAGGTTTTCTGTAAAATATAAGTCTTCATCAAAGCGAGTTTGGTCTGATAGATTACCCGTCGGAGACGTTGGGCTGAAGTTTTCTAATTTACGTTGACGTATGTTGGTAATAAATGATAATTTTACCTTCTTGAAAATGGCCTATTGCTCTTGTCTACACCTTTCTCCTAGCTGAATTAACTCGTTCGGTTTGATATTACAGTAGTGTAGGGATCGACCAACTGATTTAAACGTGAATCGTCATGCTAAAACAATCAGAATATAACAAGTTTTGGCTGCACGTAGGTGCATCCTGATTTTGGTCTATTCTCTTCTCAAACGACGTTAAAAGTCGCAACACATAGGACGTTCCTGTGCTTATCTCTATTTTGTTGAGTATGAAGTACTAAACGATACACCTCATGGAATTGAATCTGCCAATTGACTTTAACACTTTACCGCACAATCCTGATTTTAACGACCCTGAGAAAGACGCCTTTTGAAAACATTGTGGGAAAAGGAGAAAATGCTGATAACCAGCATTTTCTCCTTTTCCCATATTGTTTCTACCCTATCAGAGACAGAAATCGTCAGTTTTGCAACATTTAATTTGTCGTCTGCAAATGCTTTTAATTTGGTCCAGTCCTAAATTTTGCCATCTGGTAAAGACTTAATCAGAGGCGGTAATGCTTGAGCAACTAACTGGTGTGTTACAGAAAGCTGAAAAAGATCAAACTGTACAGACATGCAAGCTGATCGTACTCTACCCTCTTTGCAAAGGGTGTTGCGATTCACAGGATATGTCACGGTTACTCTTAACCCAGCTGAAGTAAAATTAAAGTTACTACGGAACCAGCCATTGTTGGTTTATTAACCGTTGGTCATTACATAATCAACATGGTAACATATTGGTCGGTCCCATAACTTTGATAGAGTCGCCGAATATAGTTTTGAAGGCAATGGCTTCTAGTTCCACCGGAGCCATTCTTTTTTTTTTGAGCATTTTCTCCCAACTAAGGGTAAACGGTCACGTTCTTATGAGTTTATCTTACAAAATATCAGCTTTCTCTACCACACACACAAAAAAAGATTGTGCCGAGATCTTGTTTAATGCCATTTTAATGGGTTAATGTATTGTTTTAAGCAGGCACTGATCAACACTCCCACTTTTTCCCTGTCCTCATTACTTTGGATAAAAAAAATTTAAAATATTTAACTGTACATTATTTTGATTCGTGCCCATAAAGTGCAATAAAATGCAATAAACCTGTATACTTTATGATATTTTAAGGCCATTTCTCAACACTAAGAATTATTACTTGCCAGATATAGCCGTTGTTTTTTTTAAAGCTTCTTTCTAAAGTGCAATATAGAAGACTGTGATTACATTCTTTAAATCTTTACCAGACAATAATCTTGACTTGTCCAAACTGAAATCATTTGCAGACGACAATTTAAATTTGGCCTTGATAGGGCAGGGAGCATTGTGGGAAAAGGAAACAATGCTGGTTACTCGCATTTTCTCCTTTCCCCACAGTGTTTTCAAAAAGCCTTTTTCTTCAGGGACGTTGAAACTCGGGATAGTGTGACGCCTAATACGTACATGTTCTTGAATTAGAGCTGCACGGTAAATTTTGTGTGTGACAGTTTGTTATCCGAAAGTCTGCTGTTATTAAGCATTTATCCACTATAAACGACTCTTATTGTATTTTGCAAAAAAAAAACCCAAAAGATAAGCGCTGGTACATAAGTACAAACTGGTCTTGGTTCACAACCTTTCTAATATGAGAGTTAGAGTCATATATCTTAACTGTATCTAATAAATTTAAAGTAGTATATTATTTGTGATGCCCGTATGGATTGGCAATGTAAGGGTTACCAGGAAAAGCACAGCCTGGATAATATTTGTAAGGTAACGGCAAGGAACAAAGTAAAGAATCAAATCACTTTTAGCATCTCGGTGCTGTCAGATTTACTGCCGACAAAATGTATTGCTGCGTGGAAAAGTAGATCTCTTTAGATGTTCTCCTTCCTCCACAATGATTTCTATCCTTTCAAAAACAGTTCCCCCCATTTGAGCCATAGTTGATTTGGCGTCTGCAGATAGATGTACTGTGGATTTGAACAAGTCCAGAATTTCGACATCTAGTAAAACGATAAGATTAACTTAAGAGAAGGTAATTTCAACTTCGTTTTTCTGCAAGTGTTGGAATCTGACGGTACTTCAATGATTAATAGCCCGAGTTGTCATTTTGTCTTTTAAGTCTGCTGTAGATGTTTCTAGGTTTGTTTTACGGATCCTAAGTGCATTTGAAAAAAAAATCGTTCAAGTTAAAGTCGCGAATATTAATGAACTCAATACTTCCTGAACCAGCTTTGTACCAGACGACTTTTGAAGCATCCTTGTAAAATACTGACTTCAAGACCGAGTTAACCCTTAACCCGCTATATAACTAAAATGAAATTTTTGAATCGATACTAAAAACCCAGAAATTCTTATTTCAAAGTTATTTTGGGGAAATACTTCCGTATCGGACAGTGTAGATCAAGATCAGACTGCACGTTTTGTGCAGTCTGATCTTAATCTACACTGTCCGCAAAAGGTCCATGATTCGCGCTTAGCAGCCTAAGGGTTAAGATTTAACTCTTTACCAAACAATCCCGACTTTTAACGACCTTGAAAAAGAAGGCTTTTGAAAACATTGTGGGAAAAGGAGAAAATGCTGGTAACCAGCATTTTCTCCTTTTCCCACAATGTTTTCTACGCTTTCAAGGAGTGATTTCGTCATCTGAGCCACCTTTAATTTGTGGTCTGCAAATGCCCTCAATTTGGATTTGTCAAAAATTTTGTCTTTTTGCAAAGAGTTAATTCATGAATACAAATGGGTGCAGATCTAGGAAAAGGGGTCCAATGCATTTTAGTAGAGCTTAAAAACTACGTAAGTCGTAACATATAATTAAATTATAGATCCGCTTTGTTTAAAAACCGGCTGAATAATAAGGTAGAATGGTCCATTGACATTCTGCACAGTCTGGTCTTGTTCTACACTGTTCCCAGAAGGTCTGTAAGTCGCGCTTAGCAGCCTAAGGTTTAACATTTGACCTGCTTTATGAATGAAATAGGCGAGGTCAACCATTTAGGAAAGTATCAGCAACTATGATCTTTATGTGTCGATGATATTTTGGCCAGAATACAGTGTATATGTCGACACACATCTGACAATGTAGATTTAATACTGGAATGCCTGTCCTCTATAATCTTGTTACAATCCGAATTTACTTCAACACACATCTCCCGATGCTGATTTAATATAAGAAGTCTCTTCCTTTGCAGTCTTATCTTCATCCACACCGTCCACAAATGTGAGCTTAACCCTTAGGCTGCTAGGCGCGACTTAAGGACCTTTTGCGGACAATGTTAATCAAGATCAGACAGCACAGAACGTGCAGTCTGATCTTGGATGTACACTGTCCGACAAGTAGATTTTTTTTACCACAAAAAAACTTTTGAAATTGCAAAATGTGGGTTTTTACTATAGGCTTGAAAGTTTCATTTCACTTATTTAGCAGGTTATGGATTAATTGGTCATAGTATGGTAAGACTGAAATGCTCATTTGTTTCTTAGGAGCAGTAAATCCCGCGGTACTTTCAGCGCTTTGAATTACCATTGTTGCAATATGGTTTGATAAATGGCACTTACAGATCAAGATATACTACTAATCGCTAGAACAGTGTAGTTCATTCAGTTTTGCCATGTATTTCAACTTGCAAGGTTCTAATGAAAGACCCCATAGGGCCATCGTCATTGTAAGCGCAAATTAGTCAAAAGTTTTCGGAAAGTCCGCAAATGTGATAGAGACGCAGAAAGCGCCCATAAAATTTCATTCTGAAATACTTCTTCATTTTGCTCAATGCTTCAAAAAGTTGTCAAATGCAGAGACCCAACAAACGTGTCTTAGCTTGTCTGATAAAGCTTAATCATAAATTGCGCAAATATCTGTCAGGGCACCCTCCCGAGACGACGCTGCGATGGTCTTACGCCATTGACGCGCAACACAAATGCTGTCAGTTGGTGGGCCCCTATGTTACTGACACATACATACACACCGATAATCGCCTTCCGACCTCACGTCGAGTCTGTCAATCATTTCATTAAATCCTTGCCTTCCTGTCCAGATTTATTCTATTTAACCAGCAGAAAAGAAATCCGGCGGGCTCTTTTTTATTACCCCTTCACGCCACGGAACTATTCTCCCTATATTTTTTTTTCCGGAATCAACGAGCGTGGATAGACGACTCTCGCTGTAAGTTTCGGGCTTTATTGGGACCTATTTCATTCTAACCTTACTCAAGGTTGCAAGGCTAACCAACCGATTGGCCAAAGCATTTTTTATCAGCCAATCAGAGGGCTATTCTTAAGACTCTATATAAAAAGAATCGAAGTGAATACTGATCCCCTACATATACACCACAGGGCTGAACTCTTTCGCTGCCATCTAATTAAGTAAAACTGTTTGAAGATCTGAAAAAGACTTCCAAGGCAATTGAAAATCATTTTAATATTTCAGTATCAAGTAGCGAAAGACAAAGATCAAATCAAAGATCAGACTACACGTTCTGTGCAGTCTGAGCTTGATCCACACCGTCTGCAAAAAGATGGCACAGAGCGTACTGTCTGATATTTGATCTACACTGTCCGATAAGGAGATATTTCCCTACCCTATAAGTTTGAAATAACAACATTACGGTTTTACCATCGGCTTGAAAGTTTCATTTAACCCTTAGGCTGCTAATCGCGACCCACGGACCTTTTGCGGACAGTGTAGATCAAGATCAGACTGCACAGAAAGTGCAGTCTGATCTTGGATCTACACTGTCCGATATGGAGATATTTCCCCAACCACAATAACTTTGAAATACCAACATACTGAGTTTCATTTCATTTATTCAGTAGGATAAGGGTTAACTTATATAGCAGGTTAATGGTTAACGTGAACATCTAAGATTCATCCTCAAGATACAAACACATGTATTCGAAAATACAGTAATACTGGATTAGTAACAATTATAAAAAAAGTAGACAACCATCTGCCATTTCATGCTCATACCGTCAAGGGTTCTCTCTATCTGTCAGCTTCTTATTCCAGCCGGTTAGGTTTTTGAGACAGAAAACTGACAACCAAATAGAATCAATTACTTGAATGTTCAGAGGATGTGAAATTATGTATAAAATGCCGATGAAAAATTACCGGTTCAAACCGCGTCAATTTCATCATTGTGCAGTGGGTATAAAAATTTCGATTGAAAATCACTCGCTTTGAATATTCTCGGCGAAGAGCAGACGGTTGAAATTCACTCGGTCCTAATTTTGTGTCAGAAAGCAGACGTTAATCCTTAAAGCTCCTTTCACAGCTTTAGTTGCCTTTGCGACAAGTGTAGTACGAGATTAGACTATACGGAACGTAGTCTGTTCTTTGATCTACACCTTCCCCTCAGCTACCTTGAAATTGCCCTTCGAGGGGTTTTATTTCCACAGTGAAAGGCCCGTTGGGCTTATTGAACTTGACCCTTTACCAATTCTGGGTTTTAACGACCCTGGGGAAGAGGCCTTTTGAAAATACTGTGTTAACTTTTTGGCTCATTGAAAATAGAGTAAAAATCACTATCTTCGACTGGCCGCTGCTGATTCTCTGACAAAAGTAGTAAAGGGGGCTAGCATGGGCCAGCTGGCCCATACTGCCCCCCCTGAGGGAAATTTCTGGCCCATAGTGCCATCCTGGGTGGGTAGTATGGGCCAGATTCCGGTCAATTTGGAAAATTTTTGGTCGATTTGGGTAAAAAATGGCACTTTCTGGCATTTTTGCTTCCCCCCCTCCTGGCCCATGCTACCCACCCTGAGTGCTTCCCGGGTAGGTACTATGGGCCAGATTCCGGTTATTTGGAAAATTTTCGGGTGACAATTTGAAAAGATAGATCTTTCATGGTAGATGGTTAGCCCTGAAAAGGGCTGTTTTGTTTGGAGATTGTGTTTTTTCTCTCTACTGACAGCTTTTCTTTGTTCTTCTTGGGATTTTCGGGATTTTGAAGTCATTGAAATTATCAATGTTTTTCCCGTATTTGCCCTGGCCTGTCAGTGTCGGTGAAGATCTCTTTTGGTCAACATGTCGCTTATGGAGATGGCTAACGTCTTCCTCTGATTTTCGTTTTGTTGTTCTTCTCGGTTGATTTTGTTTTGGTTGTTTTTCTTTCTTCACAACAGTTACGATAGAGTCCACTAACTTGTGAAGATTTGTCTTATCGAAGTCGAACTCCACAGGAATCTTTACTGGAACTGCTGAAATGCTCTGTCTTTGATAGCGTAGTGTCTCAATGTTTTTCCATAACCGTTCGGTGTTTGTGTTTAAAGTTTTAAGCTCCTCCAAATGTTTGTTGAATGTTTCCAGTTCTTTTAAGATCCGAGTCAACATAGAGTCTTGTTGCGAATTTAACTGTTTCGTCTCTTCGTAAATGTTATCCAATACAGTCGTCGGGGTGATGTTTGCTGAATTCATAGCCGATGAGAGAATGTCTCCATTGTTTTCCACTGGTAGGAAAGCATCTAAGTTGAAATCGTTTAAATCGAATTCCATATTGATTTTTAACTTCCGAAATGTTCGAAAGCTATGAGTCAAAATGATGAATATATGGGAAAAATCGGTGTTTTTATAGCTTGATAGAGGGATTGACCTACTTTGACTTGGAATTAACAGAATTAACGTTAACCAATCGTTAGTTTCGTTACATTTTTTTGGATTTGATACTCTTAGATGTTGTAGATAGATCATATAGTACGTTATGTCCTATCTACATATTCTCGCCCACGTTCGCGCTTTTAATTCTGTTAATTCTGTATCAAAGTAGGTCAATCCCCCTATCATGCTATAAAAGAGACAGCATTTTTTTATTCTTTTATTAACTCATTTCACGATGAAGTTTTCGAAATTTTGCTGTGGGTTGTTTGGTGGCAGGAAGAATAAGGAAGAAATGGAGGAGAAATGGGAGCAAGAGCTCATGGAAAAGAAAGAAGACGAAGTAGAAGAAAGAAAGAGAGTAAAGCATAAAGCTCTTCGGGAGTTCTTCGCCAGGAGAGGGTATGAGTTTTATACGCGTACCCCAATTGTTAAGATGGGTAATATTTATCCGGACCTGTCAGAGCTGATACCGCCAACAGAACATCGCGGTTGGCAAAATAAATTAATGAGAATGTATCCTTCATTGAAATGGTAAAGTATACGTTCTCTTTAATTTTAAAACAGCCCTTTTCAGGGCTACCCAATACCTAGAAAGAACTTTTTTCAAATTGTCAAAAACAAACAAAGTCAAGTCCTTTATATGCTTTTCATATTTTTATTTAAAAACTTTTTATTTTAGAACATTTTGTACAATGAAACTTTGAACTGTAAAACAAAATGAATGAAAAAACTTTTTTCTTCGGAATGTCATAGAACTTTGAACTGTAAAAAAGACAGAATGAATGAAAAAACTTTTTTTCACTTAGGCTGTTTTTCTTTTTTTCTTCGGAATGTCAGATTCACATTTACTCTTACGTTTTTTTCCCCTTTCATTGTTTTTTAATACCATATCTGGACACATTTCATTCCCGTGTTTTGTCGATTTGCAAAAGAAACAGTTGTTTTTTTTGCTTTGTCGTTTTTTCTTCTTTTCGTTATTTTGACGTTTTTCCTCGCTTTCGCTGTCACTTTCTTCTTTCAACGGTACAGTTTTTTTCTTTTTTGGTGGAAATGGCTCATCGTCACTGTCGCTTTTTTCTATCAACAGTAAATCTTTTGGTTCTTCCTTCCCGTTTGAACAATTCGCCTCTGCAGAAAATTCGTTTTTTGTGCAATCTATGAGATTTTGTTTGTCCAGATTTTTCCGTAAAGTCTCTAATTTATCTGCTATCTTGCAGATCTCTGAATCCTTAATAGTCGTGTTGTCAGTCTGCATGTCTATGGTCTGAGTTTCAACGGATGATGTATCCTGTGGTGAACTTTTTTTCCATGTATTTTCACCGCTGAATGATTTGCAGAATGAATTTACTACCCCGACGTATTTCATATGTTGGAGCTTGACAACTGTTGGTGAAATTTTGATGTCATGGTTGAGTGGATCCACATAGACAAAAACATTTTCTCCAGTCTGCTTTTCTTTTTCTGGACATTGTTTGGCCCAATGTCCTGTTTTGTTGCACGTAAAACAAATATTTGTTCTCACGCCATCCATCCCATGTCGTTTGTCGAATGTCGCTTGATCCAGGATTCTGGTGATACGATAGACACCTTTTTCTGCAGAATGTTGGTGGGATAGAAATGATCCCACATAGTTCCCAGTATGGTAGACTTGATATTGTGGTGGTATATTGGTGATCTCATAGTCGTGAGTGTATGGGTTAACATACAGATACACTCTCTTTGGCGTTGTATTTTGCAGCTTGAACTCGCTCATTTTCTTTTATCGACTGCTCTGTCTGAGATTGGTCAGAGAAATAATGAGATTTTCACAGTCGACGTCTCTATTTATACACTACTGCAAGGAAAGAGTTTATAAATTGTTAGATTTTTTCTTGTTTGCTTCATTTTGTCTTCTCAACCAGAGCTGAAACGATGGGTAAAAGAAAAAGAATAATAGTTTATTCAGACAGTGATAGTGACGACGAGTCATTTCCACCAAAAAAGAAAAAATGTTTACCATTGAAAGAAGAAAGTGACAGTGACGATGAGCCATTTCCACCAAAAAAGAAAAAAACTGTACCATTGATAGAAGAAAGTGACAGTGAAAGCGATGAAAAATCTTTGAAAAAAGAGAAACAGTCCTTTTCAGGACTAACCAACGAGGATGAAAAATCTTTGGATATGAAAAGTCTGTATGACTTAATAGAAAGAGGAAAAAAGAAGTCGAGAAAATTTAGAACAGAATCACATGTATTGTCAGTGAGTTTTAAGAAATTTGAAGAATTATCACCGCAGAGACTGCTTGGATTATTTGACAATGTTACCCATGAAATCATTCGAAAGTTAGATGCAAACCCGACAGATATGATTAGAATTACCATCGATCATCCTTCATTGGAGATGGGGATTCATATTCCCTTTTTAGCTACAGAACAGCTGCAAGGTGAAACTATATTGAATGAAATTGAACGAGTTTTACAGTCAAATACAGATTTTGTCTTGAACGACGGATCCATGACATTTGACATTACACATACAATACCTCCATGTGGTAGCGGAAAAGTGAAATATAATTCGTCGGAATTGGATTCAAAGGTTTTTGCCAAGAAGAAACGATCGATTATTCAAATTAACAACCATGATCAATTATGTTTTGCAAGAGCCGTTGTTGTGGGAATTTGCTATAATGAACGTGAAAACAACGAAGCATGGAATCGGAGATGGAGTAATATTCGTCATTCAGACCATACTCTTCAAAAGATTGAAGCCGAGAAATTGATGAATGAAGCTGGAGTTTTACCAACACAGTCTGTAGGAATTGATGAATTCAAAAAAATTCAATTGTTTTTGTATGAAAAAGACTATGTCATTAAAGTTCACGACCAGCATTCCAAAACGAGGAAAATATTTGAACATCCAGAAGTGAAAGACAATAGTAAGATCATACATTTATACTTTCATCAAAACCATTATGACTATATCAAATCCATCAAAGGTTTTTTTTGTTGTTCATATTATTGTGAGTTCTGTGATGTGGGTTATAACGAACGGGAAAATCATGCTTGCTCAAAAATCTGCAAAGGTTGTTATCGTGCTGGAAAATGTCCATCAGAATCCAAAGAGTATGTCTGCTCCAAGTGTCATCGGCGATTTTTTAGTGCAGCATGCTTTGAAAATCACAGAAATGTTCAAGGTAAAGAAAAGAAATCCATTTGTGAAATAGTGAAACTTTGTTCAAAATGTGGCGCACAGTATCTTACCAGAAAGAGAAATCATATCTGCAAGGGAAAGAAAAAGTGTCATCTCTGTAAGAAGATAGTTGACTTCGATCATCGCTGTTATATTCAACCTTACCAAAGTAAGATGAAACACGACAGCGATGATGAGACGAGTTCTTCTCTAGTTAAAAAACCACAGTTCATTTTCTTTGATTTTGAATGCAAACAAGATACAGGCGTGCACATCCCAAATTATTGTATAGCACATAGAGCCTGTGATGATTGTATCGATAAACCACTTGATTTTCATTGTTCTACATGCAGCGAATTTGAAGAGGGTAGGGAAGTTATTTTTCAAGGAGAAGAAACTTTGAGTCAATTTTGCAAGTGGCTCTTTTCAAAACATCACAAAGGAGTCACAGCTATGGCTCATAATTTAAAAGGGTATGACGGGCAGTTCATTCTTAACTATATTGTTAAAGTTGGGTTAAAACTTCCAAAATTGATCATGAATGGAAACAATATTATGAAGTTAGAATTGAATGGTGTACGTCTGATCGACTCCTTCAATTTCATGAACTTTGGGCTGGCGAAATTTCCAGCCACATTTGGTCTTCAAGAAATGAAAAAAGGTTACTTTCCTCACTGGGCAAATACAGATGATTTTTGGAGTTATATTGGGCCATACTTGGATATGTCTTATTACAAACCCGACTCAATGTCTGAAGAGGGTAGGTCGAAATTCATAGTCTGGTATAATGACAAAGTTCAAAAGGGTGAGGAATTCAATTTTCAAAAAGAGATGGAATCATACTGTAGATCAGATGTCGATATCCTAAGACGGGGATGTGCTGAATTCAGAAAGCTGTTTATCGAACAGGGTGGTATTTGTCCATTTTTAGAGGCAATTACCATTGCCGATGCCTGTAACAAAGTCTGGCGAAGCAAATATTTGCCAGAAAATCAAATTGCTATCATTTCAAGTAAAGATTCGTCCAGACGTCGTTTTTCTATGAAAGCAATACGCTGGATTCAAAGCGTAGCTCAGGAAAAAGGTATTCATATTCGCCATGCAAAAAATGGCGGGGAAGTTCAAATCGGAAGATATACTGTAGATGGTTTTCACCGTCAATCAAACACTGTCTATGAGTTCCTTGGGGATTTGTATCATGGTTGTCCTGTATGTTATACAGATCGGAAATATATCAACCCTATCAATGGGAGGCCCATGGGTGAATTGTACGATCATACTTTTAAGCGTATAGGAGATATCGTAGAAATGGGGTATAATGTCGTGACCATTTGGGAGCACGAATTCGATGCTAAGATGAAGGATAAAGAGTACAAAAAACTCATTGAAAAGTTATATCCACATTTGGACCCCATCGATCCGAGGGAGGGGTTGTCTGGAGGAAGATGTAATGCCATAAAAATTAGCTACGATGTTGATGAAAAAAGCAAGAAGGAAATCAAGTACATTGATATCTGTTCTCTATACCCTTATGTTTGTAAACATAAATCCTATCCTGTGGGTCAACCAGAAATTTTGACTAGTGAGAATATTGATATGAACAATATTCGTCAGTATGAGGGCTTAATCAAATGCAAAGTTCTACCTCCAATGGATTTGTTTCACCCCGTTCTCCCAGTTCACTGTAACAATAAAATGATGTTTCCACTCTGTATGAAATGTGCAGAAGAAAGTTCAAACATTTGTATCCATGGTGAAGAAGAGAGGACTTTGGTCGGAACTTGGGTTACCTTTGAATTATTCAAAGCTCTTGACTGTGGCTATCGGCTAATGCAAGTGTATGAAATCTGGCATTTCAACTCTGTTTCGGATCAATTCTTTAAAGGCTATGTGGATAATTTCTTGAAAATTAAGCAAGAAGCCAGTGGTTACCCAAATTGGTGTCAATCAGACTCGGAAAAAGATCAATTCGTTTGTGAATATGAGAAGGCAGAAGGGGTTCGTCTTGATCCAAGTTGTATTCAAAAAAACCCTGGGAGAAGATCGTTTGCTAAGATTATGTTGAACTGTCTTTGGGGGAAATTAGCCCAGCGTGAAAAATTGACTCAGACGGAATACATCAGTGATCCGTCTAAATATTTCGAATTAGTCACCAATCCCAATTTCATTGTAAAGCATGTAGAAATCTTTGACGAGGACTGTCCATTCATCTTGGTTAACTATGAATCAAAATTGGAACATATTGATACCCACGCTACAGCCAACGTGATAGTAGGGTCTTACGTAACAGCTTATGCAAGGTTGGAATTGTACGCCGTTCTTGAAAAGTTAAAAGATAGAGTTCTGTATTTCGATACAGATAGTTGCATGTACATTCATGACCCTGAATTGTGGAACCCTCCTATCATTAACAGCAGGTTAGGAAAATGGACCGATGAAGAGCCTGATTGTAGAATTACCCATTTCAGAGGATTAGGACCCAAGAATTACGCTTATAAGATGAAAACAAAAGATGGAAAAGAGATAAGTAAATGTAAAGTCAAGGGAATTACTTTGGATTACAATACCAAGCAGGTGGTGAATTTCGATACCTATTCAAAATGTGCTTTGGATCGTACGATAGAAATCAAAATTCAGTATGATTGTAAAATTAAAAGACATAGAGATAGAACAGTGACCAGCGAAGCGCAGACAAAAACGTTTCGCTCTGTCTATACCAAAAGAGTTATTGTAAACGATACTGACACTGTACCCTATGGTTATAAAAGTCTGAGAAAATAAATTTCTATAGCGCATTGTTTTGTGGTAAACAGATCAAGTAAGACGTTTTTTAAAAACAGTGAAAAATGGCATGTGAAATGCTACCTTTACCGATAGAACTACGTGAAAAAGTTTATGGAGAATTTGTTCGACAACACACGCTCGATGAAGGAACACAGTTTAAGCTTAAATTCAGATGTGTGCATTTTTGGATAGATAAATTGCACAAGGGAGTTGCAAAAGGAGAGTCATCTTGTAAATTGTATAGCATGCACGACTTTATTACAATGCTGATAACTGAGTCAAACTTCGATACCCCTATCAAAGGGTATTTAACAGCTTGTTTGTGGAGAAGTGACTATTTCACTAAGCAGTTGCAAGCCACAAGTCGATGGCGATTCATTATCATAGGAAGACCAGAAGAAAGTTATCTGAATCTACTGAAAATGAAATCAGTCCTGTTTAACTTTTACTTACGGTATACAAAATCAAGAGATAATGTAGAAGGAGTGGATATCATGGAAGGGTATCTCCTATTTGGTAGAGATGTCACAGAAAAAATCGTACTTTCAACTCTTTCGTCAAAAGCAGTATTCAAAAACGTCTTTGAAATTAGAGGAACGTCTGAATATAGTGGTTTGGACAGTGTATATAGTTTGTTTTTGGGCAATGAACAATTGCACAAAACTGTTGTGGAACATGAAGACAAGTGGAAAAATCGAGGTATTTGTGAATTTGCATTGTAAAAAATGTTATATGCTAAACTGTAAGAATTGTTTTTCATTGTAAAAAATATGTTCAATACAAAATGTTTTTTCATTGTAAAAAATGTTCATTGTTCACTTCTGTTCAATAAAAATGCTTTTATTTTCATTGATATTGTCATTTTATCAATAGCCTTTAACGAGAAAAGTAAAAAATATGGATGTACAATCCATATTGTTTCAACACCCTTGTAATATTTTCATCACAGGCCCGAGTGGATGCGGAAAAACAGAGTTCGTTCATAAATTAATTGACTATCGAGAAGACTTGTTCAACATCGTTCCTGAAAGAGTTGTTTGGTGTTACAAAGAATGGCAGCATGCTTACAATCTTATGCAAGAAAAGTTCAATTCACAGTTCAAATTGATAAAATTCGTGGAGGGAATTCCTGACGATGAAAACGAAATTGTCAGTGATGTATCTATTCCACATTTAATTGTCTTTGATGATATGTTGGGTGAAAAAGATGAGGAAAAAATTAAACTTTGGTTTACAAGAAAAGGACACCATCGTAATGCAAGTGTGATTTACATCACGCAAAATATGTTTCAGCAATCGAAATCGAGTCGAACCATTAGTCTTAATTCCAGATATATGATTTTATTTCGAAATGAACGAGATAAGAATCAGATTAAAACACTAGCTCACCAAATGCAAGCCCAACATTTGTTACCTGCTTATGAAGATGCTACATCGATGGATCATGGTTATTTAGTCATAGATTTTCATTCACAAACAAAAAAAGAATTAAGACTACGAGCAGATATATTTCATCGTTGGCGTACACAAGGAGATGAAAGAGGCCCCATTATTTATTCTCCTGCTTAAAAAACTTTATGCAAAAATTCTTGCTTAAAAGGGAATCACATTTTGAACATAAATCATTTTTATGATTCACGCCCGTGAGTAAACATGGCATTACCAGCCACATCGAGTTCAGTTTTAGCTGCTTTGCGAAATTTAAGCCAACAAACCGATAGACATGAAAGAGAAGCTGTGTTAAAAGCAGGCTTAAAAGAAATTTTAAAATGGTTTACGTTGGCTGCGCAAAACATCATTGAAAATAAAATCAAATTACCAAAACAAACCACAACATACATGACAAAACATAGAACAGATATTGAACGGTTAGCAGATCCATCCATAGACGAGGAAAGTAAACGTAAAATCATTTTAAAACCTGGAGGGGGAGGATTTCTAGGTGGTGTTATTATCAGAAGCTTACTGAGATGGGATGGAGTAAAAACCATCAGAAAATTTGGAGTTGAAAGACAAACTCGAAAACGTGTTCCACGAAAACGTGCACCGCAAAAGAAAAAATCTCCAAAAAAGAAAAAATCTCCAAGAAAGCGTGCTCCGC
Source organism: Tridacna gigas (assembly GCA_945859785.2). Classification (NCBI taxonomy): domain Eukaryota; kingdom Metazoa; phylum Mollusca; class Bivalvia; order Cardiida; family Cardiidae; genus Tridacna; species Tridacna gigas. The sequence continues at coordinate 31,359,456 of OX244030.2, forward strand.
AAAAGAAAAAGTCTCCAAAGAAAAAATCTCCAAAGAAAAAATCTCAAAAGAAAAAATCTCCAATTACGATTGATGAAAGATTTGTTACTAGCCGAAAACGAACCCCTGTAGCAAGTACCATTTCAGAACATCAACAATATCCAAAATCTAGAGAGGAAATACTTGGTGAAAGAATGAGGAATTACCAAAGAAAGTATTCAAGATTTATATTACCAGGCAAAAAAATAGCGTTTCAAAGAATTCCATCCGTCGCTTGGTCTCCAAATACATTGGCTAAACATAAAAAAGGATTAAGAAAATATAGACGGATGATAGAAGATATGCTACGATATAACCTTGGCACAGGAAGATATAAACTTGACGAAAAAAAGCAGATGCTTGACCTTGGGAAAGGAAGAACCGTTCCCGTGGATTCATCCATGGCTAGCGCTGATACATTGGTTGACGCTCTCTATTCACAGTTTTCTTAAAAACAGTTTTCTTTTGAAAAGACAGTATGTTAAAAAAAGTTTTCTTTTGAAAAACGGTATGTTAAAAACAGTATGTTAAAAACATTAGGTATAAATGATAGCTGCATGGGTGTTGTATTATCATTTAATCCGATATCGAGTTAAAGTCAACATGAAAAGAAAAACGCCTCTAATAAAAAAACATGGTTCAATGGTTATGGCCATGATGCAGGCTACACCGAAAATACGTAAAAAACTTGTAAAAGATTCATCACCAGAAGTGATAAGATGCATATCGGAATGTTGTCATAACGTTTTAAAAGGCAATGTACATTTATCATCAGCTCAGAAGAAGAAATTGTATTCAAGCCGACAACATATCAGACGTTTAGCTTCGAAATCGGCTTCTGTAAAAAATAAAAAACAAATATTAAATCAAAAAGGTGGATTTCTTTCATTACTTGCACCTGTATTATTACCATTGTTAGGAAAAGCCGTTATCGGAGGAATAGGAGGGGTACTTAAATCCTTATAGATAAAAAAAATCTTGAAGATAGAAATCATGTCTGTTAAAAAAATGGTTATCGTGCCTTATCAGGTTTTAGAAAATATGAATCGTTGGAAAGACGAGCAATATCATAAGCCTCGTTTACCACCCAATCCGCAAGTTGTGGATGCAGCACATCTTCGACAGGATATGGGTCATATTTTACAAAGCACTGATTTGTCAGAAACAGAAAAGGCTCAAAGGTATGGTGAAACTTTGTTTAAGTTACAAAATTCGGTTCAAAAAGCAAGACCAACTTTGTTCAACTCACTTCCAACGATAAAAAATGATGACAGTATACAGAAATCAGCATCTGTTACCTTGCATGATCAAATTTTGCAAAGCGTACCAAAAACCATGAAAAGAAAAGCTGAGTTACTTTTGAGTATGATAAAAGATAACAATAATTTAACTTGGGACGAACAAGGAGTCGTGTCATACAAAGGTGTACGCATTCATGGTTCCAATATCATCGATCTTATCAATGATACAATTCGTCAGAGAAAAGGTACTGAACCTAGAGGGTGGAAAACTTTTTCAAAGGCATTACACGAAAGCAATATACCGCGAGAAGTTATTGGTAACTCAAATAGATGGAGGTGGATGCAAAAAGCTCAAGATAAATCACTGAGTAAATCAGTGAGTGAAGATGAAGAATCCTACGGCGAATCCGATCACTTATTTCACACGCCAAAAAGCGTACAAAAAAGTGCAAGGAAATCGCTTACAAGAAGTGTTAAAAAATCTGCAAAAAGAATAAAAGAATCATCTCCATACATGAAACCTGAAGAAAGAGAAAGACTGAGGCGATTCTATACTAAAGAGTTGTTAACTCCGCCAAAATCTATAAAAAAGACCCCTACCCGTAAAACGCTTCAGTCATGGGAATCCTGGTAAAGCCTAAACTTGGTTACAAACTTGGTTACAAACTTGATTACGTGTTAAGAAAATTGTTTTATGATCCCAAAAGTACTGTCGCATTTACTGGAATAAAGCAATTGTATCACGCTGCAAAATCTGTTTTGAAAGGAATAAGATACAAAGATGTTCAAGAGTGGTTACGGGGTGAATCCACCTATACCTTACATAAACCAATTCGACGTCGTTTCAAAAGACGAAAAACTATTGTAAGTGGTATAGACTATCAATGGCAGGCTGATTTAGCTAACATGCAGCATTTAGCAAGACAAAATGATAACAAGAAATATTTACTTTGTATAATTGACGTGTTTTCAAGATTTTCATGGGTTATCCCTATTCCAAATAAGATGGGAAAAACTTTGATTCGAGCATTTCAATCTATTGTTCAGAAATCAAATCGGAAACCTTTGTCACTTCAAACAGATAAAGGTTCGGAATTCAAAAACAGACAGTTTCAACAATACTTGAAAAAGAATCAGATTCATTTCTTTACCACCGAAAATCCAGAGACGAAAGCAAGTATTGTTGAAAGATTTCAACGCACTTTAAAAACGAGAATGTGGAAATACTTTACGTACAAGAAAACAAGACGTTACATTGACGTATTGAATTCTTTAGTTAAGAATTACAATCATACTTTTCACAGAAGTATCAAAACATCTCCTGCAATGGTAACAAAATCAAATGAGGCAGAGATTTCGAAAAATCTGTATCCACGTTTATCGACAATTGCAATGACGAAAAAACCAAAATTCAAAATTGGAGACCGTGTTCGTATCAATAAAACGAAACGTACATTTGATAAAGGTTATTTACCAAATTGGACTCAAGAAATATTTGAAATCACTCATGTTAACAAGACATTTTCACCTATCACCTATAAAATAAAAGATTTAGAGGGTGAACAAATTTTGGGGACTTATTATGAATACGAACTTCAATTGATAAAAGATGATGAAATTTATGAAATTGATTCAGTTCTTGATAGACGTACAAGACGTGAGGGCAAAAAAATAATCAAAGAAATAAAAGTCAATTGGAAAGGTTATCCAAAAAAATTTCAAAGTTGGATACCAGAATCGCATTTGGTATCTTGATCGGAAAAAAAGTCTTATAAATAAAAAGACAATACAATTATGATAAATTCGCAGTCAAACATTGAGACTGGGACAGAAAGTGTCGATAGTGTTAGTACTAAAAATTACAACTGCTGTGGAAATCGTGTTCCAAAGAATCAGTTTACGTATATTTCACAGATATTAGTCATTTACGCAATTATTGCAACCTCAATAGTACATTTAAGTATTCAAAGTCAAGATCGTGAATTGTGGTTGATACTGTTAAGCAGTTCACTCGGGTATATTCTTCCATCTCCAGGGCTAAAATTCACAAAGTCTGGACAAAAAACAACTAGTGGGGCTGATTCCATTGACAGTAAAAAATACTAAATCAAAAAAATTAAAAAATGAATTCGTTTTATCTTACTCTACCTAGCGATAGTTCCATAAACCTTTATCCAAACAACACACAGTGCTGTTTTAAAGTTCATTTACCAAAAACGATTCATATTGACAGGGAAAATTGGGAAGTTGCATTAGTTCATCTTATTACCCCCTCTCAGTTTTTAAACATAACTGAAGAAGAAGCGAAGTTCGAAATTATAACTGCAGATGTTAATTTATACAATGCAGCAGCAGCGGCAGATAGAAAAAGAGATAATATGAAGATAATTCCAATAAAACGAAACGAAAGAGATGAAGCAGTAAAATGGTCAATTGCATTTTATTTTTCACCGGGTAGTTACACTTCAGCAAAACATGTTATAGAGGTAATGGACGATTTGATTCAAAATAACCTAAGTGAAATCTTTCAGAAGCATTCAATCGGGGTGTCTATTAGCTATTCAACCTCAACCAAACGACCGAAATTGGCATTCACAAATATAACAAGAACCGGATTCAAATTTCATCCACAGCTGTTTTTAAAACTGGGAGGATCACCAGAATTCAAAAATGAGATAATTTTTTCGAGTAGAAATATTTTAGAGGTATTTAAATACAGTCCTAACATTGATGCTGGGTACAATCACCTGTTTGTTTATTCAGATGTTGCTGAACACACTATAGTGGGTGATACATTGGCTCCCATACTTCGTGTTCTTCCGTTCAAACCAAGCATATCAGATGAAAATAATTATGAAGCCCAACATATCAACCATGAAATTACATTACCGCATTATGTCCCCGTTTCGAAATCTGATTTCGATACTATTCACATTCAAATAACAGGGGATTCTGGTATACCGTTTCATTTTATTATTGGTAAGACAATCGTCAAGTTACATTTCAGACAGAAAAAATAAAAATATTTGACAAATAAATATCTAAATAAATATTTAACCAAAAAAATGCTACCAGTTTATCGCGGCGAAAAACATCAGTATGGCTACGGATTAGGTTCCCTATTTAGATCAGCAATTAAAACAGTGACTCCATTGCTTAAACCCTTGGTCAAATCTGGGTTGAATGCTGTAAAAAAAGAAGGAATCAGACAAGGATTAGGGGCTGTAGGAGATATCCTTTTACGTGGTGAAAACCCTAAAAAAGTTGTAATTTCAAGGGGAAAACAAGCTATTCATGATCTAGCACAACAGTTAATACCGGGGATAAATAAAAGAAAATCACAAAAGACACGTCATTCATCTTCTCGAGCTCGCAAAGGCAAGATCATTAATAAAAGACAAAGAAATCATTACAGTAGATCGAGGACTCTCGATATATTTGATTGATATATTATATATATTATATAAAAATGATGCAAAACGGATCTTGTGAATGCAGTAAATCAGAACTCAATGTTCTTTCTGTACCACCTACAATGACAACGATGCAAGAAAGTCAATGGGTTGAACATTTTCCAATAGCATCTTTGACAAGCAATTCACCAATAGAATTCATCATACCACCTCAAACCGAACATTGGACAGATTTGTCACAATCGTATTTGTATATCAAATTCAAAATCGTTAAAGCTGACGGTACTAATTTAGAAGTCGGTTCAAATGTGGCACCTGTAAACAATTTCCTGCATAGTATGTTTAGCAGCGTCGATTTGTATCTAAATAATAAACTAATCAGCAGTAATTCAGATACCTATCCGTACAGAGCATATATCGAAAATCTTTTGTCCTATAATGCTGACAGCAAAACTACGCATTTGAAAGCTGGTGCACTTTGGATCGAAGACACCAGTGGGCAATTTGAAACACTCAACCATGATGCGGGAAATACTGGACTAGTAAACAGAATCGGTGTAATCGGACTAAGCAGAACTGCAGAGCTTTTCGGACGATTGCATCTTGATCTATTTCAGCAAGAAAAATATTTACCTAATGGAGTTGAAATCAGACTTAGATTAAACAGAGCCTCACCAAACTTTTGCCTTACAGGAGGTACTGCTGCACCAGATGCAAAAATTGTAATGGAAACAGTCAGTCTTCATGTACGAAATATTGAATTGTTGCCTGTTGTTGCAAATGATCTAAATCATGTCATAGCTCAGCAAAACATGAAAATTCCTATCCGTAGGGTAGAAGTAAAGACGTTTACTATCGGTAATGGACTTCAGTCTAAAATTGAAGATCATTTGTTTCAAGGACAGCTTCCAAAACGTGTTTTCATTGCAATGGTAACAAATGCTGCTTATAATGGGGCTTATGCTAACAATCCATTTTTCTTTCAACACTTTAATCTGTCAAAAATAGATGTATCATGTAATGGACATAGTATTCATAACAGACCCTTTGAGCCTGACTTTGAAAATGGGTTGTATTTGAAATCATATTTGTCTATGTATCAGGCTGTCTCAGCCTTAGGACTCAATAAATCATTTGATATTGCTAAAGAAGACTATGTCGGTGGATACTGTTTGTGGGGGTACGATTTGACAGCTGATCAAGGCAGTGAAGAAGGACAACTTCATCCTATAAAAACTGGAAGTCTTCGCATTGAGCTTCAATTCGCACAAGCCTTGGCAACAGTGATCAACGTTATTGTCTTTGCTGAATTTGACAATCAGATTGAAATCAACAGTTTGAGAGAAATCATCACAGATTATTAATCTTGAAAAATCAACAGAAACTCTCTGATCGAAAAAAGTTAGCTTTCACAAAAACAGTCCTTATCAGGACTAATCAACTATTGAAAGATAGATCGAAAACAGTCCTTATCAGGACTAATTAACTTTTGAACGACATATCAGAAAAAACAGTCCTTTTCAGGACTATCTACAGGACTAAAGAACTAAAAAACAATGTCGGGAGTTAGATTTGCTATTTCACTGAGAAAAGAAGCAGAAAAAGTGAAATATTCCACCTCAGAGTGTCTTTCTACTCGGAAAAATGACATTCACAACAGCTTTGAAAAACATATGATTAAAGAACTACAAAATCTAATAGTCAGTGAAGTTCGCAACGAGTGTTACGGATGTCAAGTGGATCATCCCAGTCAAATACAGCATGAACTATGTTTATTCAAGGATAGACAAGAACATACAGATATGTTCATAGAACAAGCCATGAAGGAATTAAATCCATACAGAATCATGAAAAAATGGTATCCTGAGCTCGTAGAAATGAAACTCAATGAAACTGACTATGCGGAAGCCTACAGCTTTTGGCGAAATATAAAACAAAACATTCTATCTGATATCACGGAGTCGTTCTTAAAATATTGGTGTGACAAAGTAAAACAAGCCTGGAAAAGTGATTAGAAAAATGTATACTTCTGAAATTCAATACATATTGGATCATGGAACATGGATAAAAAATCTACAGGCAAAAGTCTGTGCAAAAGATCAGTTGCCTCGACAAAAACCCAATCATGTGAAAGCCTACATTGTGAACACAGAGAAATCAACCGGTTCAGGAGAACACTGGGTGGCCGTGATATTTGATAATAATGGCAATGTACTATACTTTGATCCCTACGGCCTACCACCACTTGAGCCAGAAATTATTAACTTTTTAGACAATCATTCTTATTCGTGGAGATACAATCGACAAAGCCTTCAGAGCCTACAGGGTAAAGTTTGCGGAATTTACTGTATCTTCGCATTGGATGCTGTTGCCAGAGGATATAATATACAGAAATATCTTCAACAGAAATTTCTCTCAACGGAACACCATCGAAACGATCGAAATGTATCATCGTGGTTTAATCAACACTATGGAAATCTATACAAGAAAATTTCAGAGACTTCTCCCCACAAACAGTGAAAAAAACATTTTCAAAAATGAATTTTTATTGTTAACAGTTCATTGATATTATGTTCATTTTTTGTCTTTTTAAGTTTTATTGTAAATATGTTCATTGTTTCAGTTCATTGTTCCAGTTCATTGTTTCAGTTCTGTTCAATAAAAAAGTTCAAAAAAGCAGTCGAGTTTTTTTCATTCTGTTTTTTCCCAAAAAGACTCAAATCTGCTTACATTTTTCCCCATGCTACGAGTCATAACTTTTTTTACTATATTAGCATGAAAACGTAGTTTGGGAAAAAATGTATATGCTTTCCGCCAGGTCCGCGCTCTTATTTTTTTCAATCCTCCTGCTATCGTATAAAGAAAGACTGATATTTCCCAATACATTCATCATTCGACTCTCAGCTCTCGACCAGTTCGGAAGTTTAAAATCAATATGGAGCAGAACAATATGGAGGAAATCAACCATCAACTGCGTGAGGCTCTCAAAGACTATCTAGATGTCGGGCAGCAGATATTGCTACTAAACACTCAGCCCGTACAACTACACCGTATATCACAACCGTTCAAAGATCTCGGTGAAAGAATAGTTCAACTATTCTTAAAGACAACAGCTGATATTATTTTAGTTGATGTCAAATTTGGGAGAAAGATAACTTTCAATAACGGAGTAATGACGGTCACAAAAAGAGTTGGAGTATGCCCCATCTGTCAGGCGAATTTCGGTTGCTGTCATTAGAAGTTAAAAAAATCACAACCACTAAAAAACAAAACAGCCCTTTTCAGGGCTAACCATCTACCAAGAAAAGAACTTTTTCGAATTTTGTCAAATCAAATTGTCAAAAACAAAAAAGTCATAGTCAGAAAAACACAAGATAGTCAAACTCTATTTTCTATCCCGAACAAGAAATTGTAACAAAGCTATGCATTGGTCAACGTTAATTCGGAGTTAAAAACATGAGACAAGTAGGTCAATCCATGCTGTGAACTATATAAGCGCGATGTTTTTCTCACAAAAAAACATAAATACTTCAGCATGGTTCAGATTCTTCTCTGTCCTCACTGTGCAAGCAGATGTCAGATAGAGTGTGGAAAATGCTTTACACTCCTGGACTATCTTGGTCAGAAGCATAATTGTCCAGATCCAGACGAAGGATTTTTTGATGATGATGAGGGATCTACAGTTTGCTGTGAATTCTGCGGATGTGAAATCACCCCAGTAATTCAACCAGAAGAATTGTAGGTCTTGACAGTTCATTAAATCTTCCTAAAAAGCCCTTTTCAGGGCTAACCATTTACCATGAAAAGATCTTTCTTTCAAAATTGTCAACTAAAACTCAAAACACTAAAGAAAAAATGTAACAAAATATGCGTTGACCAACATTTTACCAAATGTAAACACTAAAAAACTCCCATTTACTACTCAACTATCGTAGAAATAAGCCGATATTCACAATGTTTGGATTGACAATTACCCTCGCATTCCTATACTGGTTAGAAGAGAGAGAACGTATCAGATGTATCAAATATGAAGTGGACCGTCTGATACAGATCCCATATCCAGTGGGAAATATGGAAAGAGAAAAGAGAGGTTAAAAAGTGTATTTTACACAAAAAACAGCCCTTTTCAGGGCTAACCAATGCCATGAAAAGAACTTTTTTTCAATTTGTCAAATCAAATTGTCAAACAAAAAAGTCATAGTCAGAAAAAACACAAGATAATCAAACTCAAGTTTTTCTGTCCCGAACAAGAAATTGTAACAAAGCTATGCATTGGTCAACGTTAATTCGGAGTTAAAAAACATGAAACGCTGAAGCGGGAAAATATAGGAGAAAATGACGTCATGAGACAACTCAATCCTCCTGAAAAGCTATAAAACCCGACTCTATTTTATCATTTTCATTTCACGATGGAAGATCTTACAAAGTCCGTGAGAAATCTGATGAGACTGGCTGAGACCCTCCATCTGAAGTTAGAAAAGATGGATAGGCAGCTGGCGGAGATAGCTAGAGAGGAGAAGAAGAAGGAGTTTGTCATTCCAACAACAGAATGTTGGGATGATGATAACGAGCCGACGTTCTCATTAAAGTCAAACTTGGACGAAAGGCAGATAAAAAGACTCAAAAGACGAGCGGCGAGCAGCTGTCCGGCGTGTGGGAAAGTTGGAGGCTGTGCATAAAAAACACAGTCTCCAAACAAAACAGCCCTTTTCAGGGCTAACCATCTACCATGAAAGATCTATCTTTTCAAATTGTCACCCGAAAATTTTCCAAATAACCGGAATCTGGCCCATAGTACCTACCCGGGAAGCACTCAGGGTGGGTAGCATGGGCCAGGAGGGGGGGGAAGCAAAAATGCCAGAAAGTGCCATTTTTTACCCAAATCGACCAAAAATTTTCCAAATTGACCGGAATCTGGCCCATACTACCCACCCAGGATGGCACTATGGGCCAGAAATTTCCCTCAGGGGGGGCAGTATGGGCCAGCTGGCCCATGCTAGCCCCCTTTACTACTGACAAAGCGGGAGCTTGGCAGTTTTTACCATCAACTATACGTACATGTACATCGTCCTCCACAAAAAGGCGTAAAAAATGGCACCATGAGCAATGAAAAATGTATGAAAAAAAATGCGTTCATTCTGTGGAGAAACAAATCAAATCGACCTCAGAAACTATGCATATTTTAGACCTGTAATATCATCTTCCATGATAAAACAGTGCGGCAGAAGTGCATGATATCAAATTTTCAAATGGGACTACTTTTGGGAAGCATTTTCCGTTCTGTTGTTATACCAGGAGTACCCTTTTAAAATCTGATGGACAGTACTTCCACTTAATTGCGCTATATTATCACAGAAAATGGAACAGCATGTCTAAAATGTGTTCGTGGTGTTGAGTTGATGATTTCTGTGGAAACTTAGAGCAAGTCTGGTGTTTCTTCGGAAACTAATTTTTATTTGTGCCTTTGACCCATAAAGGATCATGTAAGGGCCTTTTTATCACTGCGTTTTTTCCAGGACAGATTTGTTCGAGATGTAATAATAAAAAAACGCAACAGAAAGTTGTATGGAAGGGGATATCCGCCAATTCACTCATTATTCATGATGAGACTTTCATTATTCCTGATGAAATTTTCAACTATGTTTTACAATGTTAACGTTGACTTACAATTACGTTTTGCCTATTTAATTGTTTATGTCGACATTTAAATTACTTTTTTTGTTACTTCAATTTACAATCAACTATTCTATCTAATTCCATCATATTTAATTATACATTCAACCTTCCTAGTAATATTTGAGACATTTAATTTCATATCAACATTGTAATTATTTTAACAAAAGTTACTTCAACAATACAAGATAACAAGTGTAATACAAACAAGCACAATGTAAATAAGCATAATGCAATAAGGATAATATGAAGCAGGGAACCACATCTCATTATTACGACAGGGGTCGCCACTGAGAAACTAAATTCTCCCTCAAGGCTAACGGTGCTGCACTATTTTACTCAGACTTCCGGAACCTTAGATGTGGCAGGCCCTGATGATACCTACCAAGCATTGGACAGGTATGTATAAATAACATTATCTCTCATTGATTTAGTGTTGAATCAACTTGGGAGAGGTGAGACAGGTTTGTGATTCGAACACGGGTATTACGCTAAAAGTGTGAGCGATGTACCACTGACTGAGCTACCGCCGTAGCCGACCGCATTTATCACAGGAATGTTGCTCATCTGTTTATTTTTTTATGTGTGAAGAGAAAAGGGGAAAAAAGAAATTTCAGCTGAATTCCATTTTCTACAATTTCGTTACATGTATACAGAGTTAACCCGTTGAAAAAATGCATTTTTTTACCGGTACGTAAAATTCACCGGATCAGGCATAGACCGGTATATGGAATTACCGGAATAGACATGAATGGACCGGAAAAGACCGGAATAGACTTGGAAAACACGGCGTAGCATGTAGGAATGGGGCAAAGCCTGCACATACTCAGAGAAGCAAAAATAGGGATTTGCACCTTAGACTACAGAGAATGGACCTTTGTAAAGCCGTGTAAGACATAAGTTGGCGAGAACTGGTACTTGGCGAGAACTGGTTTAATGCCAGTACAAAAAGTATTAATATATATAGCAGTTATTAATAGTCTGACAACTTGAAAATCTGTCTCCTACTCCTCTAATTTTTCCCTTTTTGACCACCAGTGCACCTATCCATGCTCTCCTGGATTTCCTTTAAGCAGTACTCCATATATTATTCTTTCCAAGCCGCTGGCGGCTTCCCTACCCGCCGTTTTCAATACTATTTCAGTTATGTCCCGGCGACCAGTGTAACTATCTATGCTGTCCTGGATTTTCTTTTTACCAGTACTCCGCACAATATTCTTTCCAAGCTGCTGCCGGGTTGCACACCTGCCGTTTTCAACACTATTTCATTTATGTCCTGGCGACCAGTGCACCTATCCATCCTCTCCGGGATTTTCTTTTACCAGTACTCAGCACATTATTCTTTCCAAGCCACTGGCGGCTTCCCTACCCGCCGTTTTCAACAATATTTCAGTTAGGTCCTGCAGACCTGTGCAACTATCCATGCTGTCCTGGATTTTCTTTTTACCAGTATTCTGCACAATATTCATTCCAAGCCACTGGTGGCTTTCTAACATGAGGCAGGATTGCGTCCTGTTGCATTGACTTTATCGGCTAACAACTATTTCTTTCCCTTTCAGGAGAATACATGAAGATTCAGACATTGGCTAACCTCTAACGTGGGGTTAGCCATTACAGCTGCGAATGCAACCAACCACACACGACAGACGAGACAGAAACGGGCATGGACGGACTGGACACGTTCCTGCAAGGACTGGTCTCGGCCTGGATGGGGAGGCAGGGGGATGTGATGGTTGTAGGACCTTTGAAGTCCCACTTCACATCCCTCCTAAAGTTTCTGGATTTCTTAGAGGTGTTAGGCATTCAGGGTTGGTGGAACCAGACCAGCCTCACCATCCAGGTCTTCATCTGGTCCCTCAGGAACAGGGCAGCGGAACGGAAGGCGGAAGTGGCGGCAAGGGATTTGGCATCACTTCCGTGGCCCGAAGCCAGACGGACATACTGGACTTCAGACTACTACGATAACGTTACATCAGCCGACTAGATGACGGACGAGGACAGACATGACCACCTTGACCGTCTGACGGACTGCCTGGTGATGGGGGTCAATATGACCAACGGATGCAGGCCGTCCGTCGTTACCAACATGACGCTGACAGCCTTAGAAGACTCGATGGAAGAGACGAAAGATGACAGGACGTTCTTCTGCATCCTGGTTACAATGCACAAGACCTCAGGCACCACGGGCTCTGAGGTGGTCACGGTGTCTGAGGCCTTGTACCGACGACTTGAGGACCTTCAGACACAGCTACACCCGGACACTGACCGACTATTTACGAACAGGGGGAGAGCATTCTATAGCAGTTCATCGGTCAACCGATGTCTAAATCGAGCATGGACTGCTAGCAGGTGCTCTAAGTACGGACGGTTTTCCTGTACCATCAACAGGAAAGGACTGACGACCGACATGCAACAGTAAATACAGGACTTCTACGGGGGCGGACAGAAGGTCTCAAGGACGGCGACAGACACTGACAAGAACCCGTGGAGCCTGACTGTGACTGACCGGACCCCGACGAGCCCGTCTCACAGTGACACTTCCTCGAACCAGACTGTGACTTATGAGACCCCAGGCCCAAATCAGACTTCCACGGAGACAAATGTGATGGACGGTTCTAATTTCGGTGACAATTCCGGACTGACGCAAAGGTTGCTCTCAAGACTAGAATTACCAGAGAAGAGGACAGACTTTTATAAGACAGTTTTGACCTTTGTTATGGACCTGGACTAGTCTCGGATACTGAGACGGGCCCAGGCAGACGAGACTGACAGAAAACATAAGATGATGACGGAAGCCTTCTACTTGTCGGAAGCCCTCAGGACTGGCGTTGAAATGAAATATGGAATGGACATAGTTAGCATGATGTTGAACTTGATTAACTTGGGGGCCTCCAACAAGCAGATGGACTTCCTGACAGTGGTGCTTGCCCTGATTGCAAACCAGTTTGACGCATACCTGACGACGGACGAACATGATGGTTTGACGGTCTCGACCTCATCTCCCTCACCCCTCCTGCAGAGCCTGGACCCTAGACCATCAGAGGAACAAGTTCAGTTTAGAAGGGAAATGGATGAGTATGAGGACAGGAGGCAGGAACAGGCTAGGGTCCAGGCTCAGCAGGATGAGGTGCTCGAGCAGATAAGGCAGAGAAAACGACAATTTATGACCCAGGAAATGACTGACATTATTAGACAGGACTTTGACATTTAGATTAGGACAGGAGAGCCACCGACAATGAAGAAAGTCAAATACCTTATGACTAAACGACCGACGCGTTACGGACAGCTGACTGCAAAACAGATTGTGGACAAAATTAGGAACTTAATAAAATATTCAAACAGACCAAAACAGACAGACTAAAAGACTGACGCTCAAGACAGTGGCCTATGACTGAACGACAGAAAAAAATAAAAAACCACAAGAAACTTCTAGTCAAAACAAGACTCTAAAATGTGTGATAGTCAAAACATGACTCTAAAATGTGTGCTTGAGAAAAAACACTAAAATTTCTGATAGTCAATTAAAAAAAAAAATCTAAAATATCTGGTAGTCAAAGAAAATCCCTAACAAGTCTAATATGTCTGATAGTCAATGTTTTCAAACGGCTTCTCTCTCAGGGTAATTAAAAGTTTGAGAAGGGTAGAAAACATTGTGGGAAAAGGAGAAAATGCTGGTTAACAGCAGCTGGTTATCAGCATTTTCTCCTTTTCCCACAGTGTTTTCAAAAGGCTTCTCTCTCAGGGTCATTAAAAGTATGAGAAGGGTAGAACACATTGTGGGAAAAGTAGAAAATGCTGGTCACCAGCATTTTCTCCTTTTGCCACAATGCTTTCAAAGAAAGAAACAAGTCTAATATGTCTGATGTTAAAAAAAAAATTCTAAATCGCCTGATTTTCAAATGTTAATGTTTAACTCATTACCAAACAACATAATTTTAGACTGGTCCAAATTCAAAGCATTTGCAGACCACAACTGACTTACAATTTAAGATGTGTTTAGAGAAGGGTACAAAATATTGTGGGAAAAGGAGAAAATGCTGGTTACCAGCAGCTGGTTACCAGCATTTTCTCGTTTTCCCACAATGTTTTCAAAAGGCTTCTCTCTCAGTGTAATTAAAAGTTTGAGAAGGGTAGAAAACATTGTGGGAAAAGGAAAAAAATGCTGGTTACCAGCATTTTCTCCTTTTCCCACAATGTTTTCAAAAGGCTTCTCTCTCAGGGTTGTTAAAAGTTTGAGAAGGGTGGAACACAGCATTTTCTCCTTTTCCCACAATGCTTTCAAAGAAAGAAACAAGTCAAATATGTCTGATGTTAAAGAAAAAAAAAATCTAAAATGTCTGATTTTCAAGTGTTAATGTTTAACTCTTCACCAAACAACATAATTTTAGACTGGTCCAAATTCAAAGAATTTTGTAGACCATGAAATAAATGTGACTGAAAAATTAAAATGTGTTTTGAGAAGGGTACAAAACATTGTGGGAAAAGGAGAAAATGCTGGTTACCAGCAGCTGGTTACCAGCATTTTCTCCTTTTCCAACAATGTTTTCAAAAGGCTTGTCTCTCAGGGTTGTTAATTTAAAAGTCGTGACTGTGTGGTAAAGGGTTAATCTGGTAAAAAGTTATGAAGAGAATGTTATTTTTCAGCAAATAAAGGCTGTTTAACAGTTTTTATTTTCTTTTATTTCTTGCAATGTAAGATCAGACTGCACAAACATGCAGGCTAATCTTAACCTCCAATTTTAACTGAATGAGAATGCTGATAGTGCAGCCCAAGATCTAACTGGTACGACAAATTGTAGACCATTCCAGCAATATACTCAAAAGAATAGAGGGTAGATAGTGTTGCCCAAGATCGGACTGGTCATATATGCAGTCTGATCTTAATCTGCACTCTCTCCTGACCCTAACCCGTCTTCTTTCAAAGGACAAATCTTTTCAGCATACTGGTTTTCTTCATGTTATTGAAGACTGAAGTCTAAGATCAGACTGCACAAACATGCAGGCTGATCTTAACCTCCACTCTTCATTTAATGAGAATGCAGACAGTGCAGCCCAAGATCAGACTCGAACAACAAATTTTAGACCATTCCAGCAATATACTTAGAAGAATAGAGGGAAGCGAACAAAATCCCTCCTTTTGGGCGGGGCTTAAATCTACAGGGTACCTTTTAAAAGGACAATATAAAACCATAGCCATAGATACGGTCCTACAGATTGTGGGTTCGTATCCCCGGCTGGCCAACTAAAAAATTACTAATAGTCTTCCGGATGAGACATTAAACCGAGGTCCCGTGTGACGGTGCTATACGCCGAGCACGTTAAAGAACCAGGCGAAGCTCTCAGTAGTTTCGACCTGTATCCTTGCACTATCCCCCGTAATAACTAATCGTCTTCTGGGGGCGTCGCTCAGATGGGCAACCGGTAGCGACGATAAATAAACGGAAATAACCAACCAACCAATAGCCAACACATTTCTTCTTCCGTTTGGAGAGTAAAGTCATTAAAGACGAAGTTGTGTCTTTGGTCTTTTATTTATTCATATGTCTCCAACATTTTTCAAATGGTGTTTGTGTAGAGTGCAGCCTAAGATCAGACTGCACGAACAGGCAGGATGATCTTAACCTCCACTCTTTACTGAATGAGAATACAGCCGAAGATCAGACTGCACCTACATGCTGTCTGTTTTTACTTATTTTTCTTTCGTTCATTATCTTTGTAGACAGTGCAGCCCAAGATCAAACTGCTCATATATGTAGTCTGATCTTAATCTGCAGTCTCTCCTAACCCTAACCCATCTTCTTTGAAAGGACAAATCTTGTCAAGATTTGGTTTTCTTTATGTTATTGAAGAGTGCAGACTGAGATCAGACTGCATAAACATGCAGGCTGATCTTAACTTCCAGTCCTAAACGATTGAGAATGCTGATAGTGTAGCCCAAGATCAGACTGGAATGACAAAATTTTAGACCATTCCAGCAATATACTTAGAAGAATAGAGGGCAGATAGTGTGGGCCAAGACCAGACTGCTCATATATGCTGATCTTAACCTACACTCTCTTCTACAGCTTCCCATCTTCTTTCAAAGGACCATATCCTTTCAAAGGACAAATCTTTTCAACATTTGGTTCCCTTCATGTTATTGAAGACTGAAGTTGAAGATCAGACTGCACAAACATGCAGGCTGATCTTAACCTCCACTCTTAACTGAATAAGAATGCAACCAAAGATCAGACTGGACATACATGCAGTGTAGTCTAAAGTTCCACTCTTCAATATATCTTTACAACATTTTTCAAATGCTGTTTGTGGAGAGTGCAGCCTAAGATCAGACTGCACATTCATGCATTCTGACCTTATACTCCACTCTTTACTGAATGAAAGTGCAGCCCCACTTAGTCCCTCTGTCTTTACTTATTTTTCTTTCCTTCATGATCTTTGTACATAGTGCAGGTCAAGATCAGACTGCTCTTATATGTAGTCTGATCTTAGTCTCTTCTACGGCTACCCGTCCTCTTTCAAAGGACAAAATTTTTCAAAATTTTGTTCACTTCATGACAGTAAAAATTGCAGCCTTAGAGCTAAATGCAAAAACATGCAGTCTGATCTTATACTCCACTCTTTACTGAATGGGAGTGCAGCCCAAGATCAGACTGCACATACATGCAGTCTTGTTCTAAAGCTCCAACCTTCAATATCTTTTCAACATTTTTCTTATGGTGTTTGTGGAGAGTGCAGCCTAAGATCAGACTGCAGTCTTGTTCTAAAGCTCGAACCTTCAGTATCTTTCAACATTTTTCTTATGGTGTTTGTGGAGAGTGCAGCCTAAGATCAGACTGCACATACATGCAGTCTCACTATACTCCACTTTTAACTGAATGAAAGTGCAGCCCAAGATCAGACTGCACCTACAGACAGTCTGTCTTTAATTAATTTTCATTCTTTTATAATCCTTCTGGATAGTGCAGACTGCTCATATATGCACCAATCTCTTCCTCTTTGACATAGGTGGACTCAGGGGATCAAGACGAACATTTTGATACCCAATTTAATGGGTTTTGATCCCCCCCCTCAAAAAAAAAAAATCTGTTTTCAAACCCAAACGTCCAAGGTGCGACCCGGTCAATGAGAGGTAACTGTCAAAATTTCAAATTGCTTCAAATTTGGCACACACAAACTTCCAGCTATACTTATCATAACCCACTAATTGAATGTGGGCTAACTTAAGTATGGTCTTAGATTTAAGCATTTGAAAGTGACGTAAGTCGCAAAAAATTGCGACCCTGCTGGCCGAAAAACCTACACGCCTGCCGGTATTTTACCTCTGTCAAAGTGATTCATACCACCACGGACTTTCAAACTACGCATCTGCTTATAGGCGGACTTGTTTCCTTGGGAAAAATATAGCGTAACACCGTGCAGGGGAGCAGTCGTTTTTTTAAGAGTTACCTCCCATATTTTAGAAGGGCCAAATTTCAGCGCAAAGAAGAATTCAATTTCGTCGTTTGTCTTTTACTTGTCCTTGTTGTCATTATAAACTGGAAATTAAAACTTTTGAAATGATTTTTAGTAAAACTCTTTTGGTTGATAATTTATAATTTAAACATCGATCTTTTTCGTTGTGTTAAGAATGTCGATATGAAATTAAATGTCTTAAATATATTAGGAAGGGTTAAATGAAGAATTAAAAATGATAGAATTAGATAAAAAATAGTTTGTTGTAAAATGAAGTAACAAAAAAAGTAATTTAAATGTCAACATAGACAATATAATAGGCAAAACGTAATTGTAAGTCAACGTTAAAATTGTAAAACATAGTTGAAAATTTCATCAGGAAGAATGAAAGTCTCATCATGAATAATTATTGAAATGGCGGATATCCCCTTCCATAAAGTTGGGCGATTCTTTTTAACTTTTTGTGTAGGTCATTAGGCCTGGACATTTATTTGATAGAGAAAAACAACAAAACACTTGATTACTTGATTTGTCTATGATATACAACAGGTGGTCAACGATTTTCAAAGTAGCAAACGAAAAGCAGTGGTACGCCACCTTGCATAGATTTTTTTATCACGCAAATAGATTTTAGCAGTGGCTTACATGGGTCCAAACTTTTGCTATTCATACATTTTCTGCATGTCCAACGACCGTTCTGTCCCTTGATTCGGTTAGTTGTTAGACAAACTAGATTTTATGGATCCATATTAATTTGATAACTTCGTTGGTATAATGCATCACGGGATGCATCTAACACCTTTTTGTCCGAGCGCCGAACGCAGCTCATATCTGAGCGAAAGCCACTTTAAAGGGAGTCATTATAGGTAAATTGCCAAAAGCAATCGGTTTTATCTTTATCAACTATTGTAAATACTTGAGGAACAGTTAATCCTGATTCGACTGAAATCATAATAAATAAAATGTGCGTTTATACGTTTTCTTTATGGAAGCGGGTGTGCAGTTCTTGGTAAAGTCGTTAATCGATCTACACTGCCCTTTACGTTGAGATATTTCCCGCAGGGAAAACTTGGAAACTCCTTGAAAACCGTTGAAATCGCATCATACTGGTTTTACTATTGTTAGAGAATTTTTTGTTAGATTAATAATGAGCCATGCATTTGTAAAAGGAGCTTAAGGCATCTGCAAAAAAGGATCGACCCATGTCAGCCTGCCCAGTCCGCGAAACTCTTTTTGCTGTCCTTGCATTTTCTGCATGTTCATGTACCATTCTTTCCTAAGATTCAGTCGGCTGTTAGATAAAATGGATTTTATTTATCCATAATTATGTGATGTCTTGCTTGGTATAATGTATCACGGAGATGGATTAAGCCCCCCTTTTGCCAGAGCATGGCCCATACATTATCATAGCACTTACAGGGTTAAGGTGTTTGTTTTGTTATCATATAATCTCGGTTCGATCCTTGGATTTCACAGACCAGATGTCTCTTTCATTGGGCAAGCCACAGAGCTCCAGACCCACAGCCAAGGCTTTTTGTAACCTATCAAAGATATGAATAATGAGCTTTGGTCGTGATACTCGTATGTCTAAGACACTGATGAGGGTGATTCCCCTTCAAACCAAAATCTGATTGGTCCATGCACAGTAAAACAAAGGCTTTAAAATATTTCACTTGTACATGTAGGTATACTGCACCCGAAAGGCAATCAACGTTGATCATAATAAGACTGCAGAGAACTTCAGTCTGATCTTAGATCTACACTGTCCGATACAATGAGAGAACATCTGATCAAAGCGGTCTGGAAATTATAGTACGTTATTTACTGAGACTGTTGACTGGTTGAAAATATATCATATCTTACAACTTGCTCTCAAAAGGTTTAATCTTTACCAAATGACAAAATTTTGGTATGGATGAAATTGAAAGCATTTGTAGACGACAAATTTAATGTTTCTAAAATGATGACTTCTGCTTGTGATAGGCTAGAAAACATAGTGGGAAAAGGAGAAAATGCTGCTTACCAGCATTTTCTCTTTTTCCCACCATGTTTTCAAATGCCTTCTATTTCAGGGTCGTTAAAAGTCGGGATTGTCTGGAAAAGGGTTAAAACCCCTAACCACACAATCCCGTGTTTTAACGAACTTGAAAAAAAAGGGCTCTTGAAAATATTGTGGAAAAGGGTAACCAGCATGTTCTCCTTTTCCTAACAATGTTTTCACTTGTCTCAAAGAGGATTCCCTGCATTTGAGGGTCAGTTAATATTTCGTCAGCAAATGCTGTCAAATTTGACAAGTCTAACAATTTGTCGTTTAGTAAAATGCTAAAGCCCCCCCCCCCCCACTCCCATTAACTATTTTGCCCTCATAGAAAAAGGATGTGTAGGTGAGAGAGAGAGAGAGAGAGAGGGAGATTTTGAATGTGCAAACGGTTAAACAATCACACATGGTGTAGACAGCATGACTTCCAGTTTTGATTTATTGCTGATTGCCTTTGTTGATAACAATCTTTCGTGACAGGTCAACATTTTTCTTTGAGACTTACATCTAAATGAGAAAACAAGGCTTGAATTTCACACTTCAATCATTCACAACAAAGAGCAAAGCACAGCCACCAGGAACAGTAAATAAACATGGGTATGGTATATTTTACCCCACGGTATAACTATTATAGTTAAGGTGCTGGTGTAGGGAAATGTATAGTTCGTACAATATTTAATTTGTCGTCTGTGTATGGTTTAAGGTTGGACCAGTCTGATATATTATCGTTTGGTTAAAAGTTAATGAACCACCAGGATGAGATTATGCTTCATTTTCATGAAAAAGGGTACTAAAATTGTTGCAGTCCTTAAAAAATGTCTTTTATCATAGTTCTGTGTCAGTTAGTCGATCAATTCTCTGCTTGATTTCTGTATTACCATAGGCGGCCTTTATTTCTACAGGGATCCCTGTTTTCAAGAAATAAAACCCTCGACAGCAAATGACTATTTTTTTTTTCAATAAAAAAAAATGTTATTATTTGCAAATAAATGGAACAGCAACAGCAAGAACCCTTCGTTCCCGATAAGAGAAATAAGTCTATTTCAACACAGGCTGATTTCAGATCTCCCTTAAAACTATAATAAAAATAACACACAACACACACACTGACGGGAAAAATACTCTTCTATCGAATACATTGTGAGAAAGAATCAACGGCTGTAACAATCATTCCTTCTTTTCCAACAATCTTTTAAACTTGTCTTCTGCAAATGCCTATTTTTTTTTTTAAATGGGGGAGAATGTACTGATCAACGGTGATAAACTGATAAATATCTACAAAATATACATTTTCGTATTTGTCAGACACGTGTCAAAAAATAAATCTATTGTCAGCCATACTGACAAAAATAAACATGCCAACTTTTTGCCACAAACACTGTCACAAAGAAATAATATACGGGGTGCTCAAAATAATTAAAATGGCCTTTCATGTCATCCAGATTCTTTAACGTCATTTTTGCAGATTTGATAATTTCGTAATTCTGACTGACATTTTATGAGTAATTTGAACCGAATGCATATTGTTATGAATGTCATGTACACCTACATACATATGCCTCTTACAATTTAAAGAAGAAAATCTTACTGTACTATCAAGAAATTGCTCGCAATCTGATTAGATAATATGCTCTGAATAAATATTGCTGCGTACTGGCAGCAATCAGGGACCAGCACAGTTTCCCTGACAGGAGCCTCGTAGACATTTGACTTGTACACTTTAACACAAAATCCAAGATGGCGGCGTCCCGTTTTTCCAATGTCCTAGCTGCAGGTCGTCTTTTTTGTATGGTTACTCTGTGTGTATAGTTATGTAACGTTCATCTGTAGGATTCAGGATTTCCAGATCATCTTGTATCAAATTATACAGTTTGGAGATCGCATGTCTATATGTAGTTCCAGAGCCCGAATTCACCTCCCATTCTAAATTGCATTCCAAGTCAATTCTCAACAGTATTTGAATGGCTAAGCTAAATGGTTTAGCATATCAAACATAGCGTTACTTACTAAATTTGGAGAAAGACTAAGTATGTAAATTAGAATGAGTGACGAATACGAGTCCTGGGCAGACTGACAATTATATTGTGAGCCGTGCTCTGGCAAAAGGGGGCTTAATGCATCTCCGTAATGCATGAAACTGAGCAAGTCATCACATTATTATGGATCCATACAATCCATTTTATATAACAACCGACTAAATCCTTTGACATGAAGAAAATGTACCAAGTAGGCCTGACTAGACAAGCAGACATTATAGATTCAGAATCAGACAGTGCATTCTGAACCTCCGCACATTTCCGTGACAGTTTACAAGAATGTTTTCAAGGTTATCTGCTGCTAATTTGTGGCAGGATATGATGAGTTAAATAAACCCTTTACCACACAATCCTGAGTTTTAACGGTCTGGAGGAAGAAGGCTTTTAAAAACATTGTTGGAAAAGGAGAAAATGCTGGTAATCAGCATTTTCTCCTTGTCCAACAATGTTTTCATTCCTTTTAAACGCGAATTTCAGTTTTTTTCATTTACATGTACTTTGTCGTCTGCAAATGCTTGCAAACTGGACTAGTCCATAATTTTGTTGTCTGTTAAACAGGGAAATGTCCATTGTCAAATGTATAGCCTTACAAAATATTGTGGCGTCAACCAAAGTTGGATCTGTAATTAACTCTTTACCAGACAACCAAAATTTACACTTGTCCCAATCGAACGTTGTTAAAATGATCAGATTTATATTTGTAGGGACAGAAAGCAAGGTTGGAAAAGGGGAAATTGCTGGTCATCAGTCTCCTTTCCTCACAATGTTCAAACAAAAATTATCCATCCCAGGGTCGATAAAACAAGCAACTGTGAATTGGTGAAGGTTTAAGTCTTAAAACATTAACGTTTTTTTGTCTAACCATTAAACCACATTAACATTAGGCATGCATATTTGGGTAACATTGTTTTTAACGTTATCTATAGAAGGCCCGGCCTGCTTTTATTACCCGGAGACCTTTCGTGCCCTTATTATAGCGTTTTTGCGTAGCAGGTATTTGTTCCCCGTGTCCTGGAGTAGATAGAATTACACCACATATTTACAAATACAGATAAGAGCTGCTTGCCATTTTCTTTTGAAGTTGCCGGTTAATTGTTCAATCTGTCAAACGTAAGACGGGAAACCTTTCGACGCGTCAATCTCAGTCTAGCGATAAACACCTTACTGTTAAACAGATTGATTGGTGAACAAACGAGGTCTTTACATGTTCGCGTCTATCTGGCTTCGTTCTGGTAATGCAGTCTTTTTATCTGTGGTCATTTTTAACCGCAACGTCTATTTTGTGAGACAACAATTCATGTCTTCTTAACCTACTGCACCAAAAGATCCAACAGTTGAAGTGGAATTTATCAACTTAAGTCACGGTCGATGTTTGGGACTAACTCGGCGGAAATACATTTTGTTAACAGTCGCAGGAATTTCACTTCCGGTCGAACTTCTACATAGGCTCGTAGAGTAATACCAGGCCCGATTTTTAAGATTGGAAGCCTTTTCTCATTAAAACCATCAAGAAAATGAATACAAACCTTGTAAATTCAGTGGTAATACCAGTGGCTTGTAATCCGGGATTGTCAAGGCCGCATTCGTACTTGTCTAAAATTCTTTCTCAAGATTGGCAAAATCGTTTGCGACATGAATTAGTCCTCTCCCACTGCAAAGCGATTTAGTTTATGTAGACAGGCTACAAGAGACTTGGAAAGCGCTGGGGTTGCTCTTTTGAAAGAAACTCAAGGAATGCATAGGTAGGTTCACTGACAACATTGATACCATTGAAACACCGTTGAAAACGGCATAACAGACGTATCAAAGAAAAAATAAAGGCTCGTTTGCTCCAAGTTATCTTCTAACCGTCCCCGTTGAAGAAGGAATGCATTCGACTCACACCTTGGTTACAAAGATATGAATACATGTAATTATTTTATGTAACGCTTAACCCTTTCCCAAACGACAAATTTTGGACTAGTCCAAATTGAAAGAGTTTGCAGACGACAATTTTAAATTTGATGAAAATGGCGGAAAGTTCTCCAAAAGGGTAGAAAACACTGTGGGAAAAGGAGAAATTGCTCGTTAAGAGCAATTTCTCCTTTTCCCACAGTGTTTTCAAAAGACGTGTACTGCAGACACGTGAAAACCAGGATTTGTTTGGGAAAGGGCTAAGTCATTGTGCTCGTACATATACAACAAGGACCATTTCAGCCCAAACTTGGTATATAATCCTGTTTTCATTTGTCAGATAATTATGATAGAGACAGATTTAGAGGGGAATACGATGGTAAAACCATGGACCCTTGTTTGTGTAAACATTGTGATAGAAAAGTCATGGGAGAGTACATTTATAAGCCATGTATCTACAAACAATGCAATTAAAGAGACTCAAAATTTGACTAATGAGGATAAATTATACCTGTAAAGACAACAATATATTTCTTAGGGGATATGTTCACCGACTATTCTCAATGCAAGTCTAATTCTAAATTCACAGACTAGCCATTTAATTGGCTGAAACAGAATGTCCCAGCCAATAAGATGAATAGTCTTCGAATATTGAAAAGAGTACGAACCTTGATTGTATAATAGGAATAGAAAGCTGATCGAGGTATTGACAGCAAAAGACGCGTTCTTCTGTAATTCATTTAGTGTCAAATATATGAGCCATGCTCTGGCAAAAGGGGACTTTGTGCATCTTCGTAATGCATTGTAACAAGTAAGACATCACATAATGATTAGGGATCCATAAAATCCATTTTGTCTAACAACCGACTGAATCATGAAGTAGACTGGTCTTTTTACATGCAGAAAATTAACCTATAGCAAAAAGTTTCGAGCCAGGTCAGCCTGCGCAGTCCGCGCAGGCTGACCTGGGCCGATACTTTTCACTTTTTGCAAATGCATTAGGCATTAAACCCCCTTTTAAACGAGCATGGCTCCTATAAAACCGTCTTCTGTTGACAGATGGAAGTACAATCATCTGAAACTCTGATTTAAATCTTGTAGGCTTGACTAAACTGGCGGACGTTACAGATCTAAGATCTGACTTAAGGTTTTGAGCGACAAAGAAGAACATTAAAATGTTCCTCATCGTGAGTCACTTGTACTCAATGACAGTTGTTGGTCTACATGTAACTGAGCCATGCTCCGACAAAAGGGGGCTTCATGCATCTCCGTTATGCATTGTACCCAGTAAGACATCACATAATTAAAGATACATAAAATCCACTTTGTCTTAACAGCCGACTGAATCATAAGGTTGACGGATCCTGCAGAAAATTGACCAGTAGCAACACGTATCAACCCATGTCAGCCTGCGCAGGCTCACACGGGTTGATACTTTTTGCAGATGCATCAAGCCCCCTTTTTAAAGAGCATGGCTCAAATTGTTCGGTAATGGCCTGATTTATCATTATGTTATGATTTATCTAGCAGTGGGTTATAACGTTTTTAGGTTTCCGGTCTACCTTCGTGCTATGGTGTTATGCTTTCTGAGGGAGAAAAAATCGTATTAAATGACTATGTGCATGGAAGTGCGGACAGTATTACATATTTCTTCTAGATTCCATAGTTCTTTTAACCCATAGGCGGCTAAGCACGACTCAAGGACCATTTGCGGACAGTGTAGATCAAGGTCAGACTGCATAGAACGTGCAGTCTGATCTTGGAACTACACTGTTCGATAAGGAGATATTTCCCGAAAATATCGTTGAAATAGCAAAATCTGGATTCTTATTTTCAGGTTAAATGTTTCATTTCTCTTCTTTAGCAGGTTATGGGTTAAGTGTCCTGCCATAAAGCAATGATACACGCAAGTATACCTCTGCTTTTCACACCAGTTCATCTTTAGACGGGTTGGAAAATCAAAATGTTTCTGACTAACCCCCCCCCCCCCCCATTTTCCTCCGACTGAAAATCGAATGTTGCACCTTGGTTAAATGCTATTTATCGGTACATGTATTTTCTTCCTTTCCCATTGTGTTTTCAGATGTCTTCCTTTTTCAGGGTCGTTGAAAGTAAGGATTGTGTGACAAAGGGTTAAAGCAACTCCTTCCGATAAAGTCAGCCCCATAGATAGCCTATGGTCTTGTTTATCGAAGTCCTAATGTGATAGTATTTGTTTACTAATCATTCATTAGGGTACATGGATCAACTTTGTGCAAATTTGCGCAATTGAATTATCTCGGTAAGAGCCCTTGATGTCGGGGTTATCTTATGGTATTGGTCATTATCTAATCCAGAGACGGCTTCCACAAACAGATTAATCCTTCTTAATAAATAGCCCAGCATTTGTGCAGATGTTTGTAGATTATTTGTGGGACTGGTGCAACTCCTTTTTTTCTCAGACGATTAACATGTACATATAGTTACAAACAGAAGTGAAAAGCGCATAACAACCAATACAATATACTGCCACGGTAAAAAGTAGACCGTATGTATATGTTGGGTAGGTGAGAGAGGGGTAGAGCGTCGGCCTTTGAAATCAGAGGTTCTAGATTCGGATACAGTGATGGGCTGATACAACTTCTGGAACTACCCACGTTACTGAGCGAGCACTGCTAAGGTTTCCAGGGAGCCATTATTACGTTGTCAAACTTGTTTCACAATCAATGCAAAATAAATAGATTTAGCGGCAACAAAGTCAATCGTTGGTGCCACTGAGAAATCAATGATTCACTCTGGTCTGTTATTTTGGATAAAGATTTTCGAAAATGATATGTCAGTTTCAATCTCGGTTTGTAAAATTCCTGTAATACTCAAATTTCAACAGGAAACTTTATATTAGTAAATCTGTAATTCAATTGATTGAAGGAATCGACATATGAACATGATCTTGCCTTTGCTAGATAGAAAAAGCCGGGTTCTCTGTCTATGCTGTACTTCGATCCGGTAACAGAGTCGATCACAGTCATTGATCAATCCGATCCGCCGCGAGCAGTCGTCTAAAATGTTCTTCTTCTTTGATCCATTAATGTGATATTGAAATCCTGCGTTGTTTTAAAGTAAAGGAATGGTCTGTGCTAAAGTAAGGAATACAGCAGAACTCAGATGAACAGAAAGTAGATGGAAAATGGAATGTAATAATGCGTGGTATATGGCACCTACTGGGTCCTGCACCAGGTCAATGTAAACTTAGTCTAGTGTCTCCTGTGTGGTAATGTGTATCACCAATACTGAAGTCTTCCAAGATAGGGAAAAGGCACGTTTATGTCGGAAAAGAAAACTTGGACTCCCTCCGAACAATGATTACGTTAGAATCGTGATCGAACGATTTCCCTTCAATCAAGAAGGACAAGTCCATCTTCAAGTGGTGTGGGCAAAGGTTTTAGTCTTGTTAAAAGAAGTTATATCCGCTCGTAAAACACTACATCAAACCCGGTGTTATTCAGTCATGTCTTGGTCGCCCATTGTCACTTCAATAGGCATTTATCTTTTCATTTTCATATTTACGACAACGACATCATCGCGAAACCATCGTATAAATTAGTTTTGATTGACAGAAGAGCTTTCTTAAAGATTAATGGTGCTTCATTATAACACGGCTGACTAACAACCGAATGATCGTCTGTCGTTGGCTATGATTGGTAGATTTGACCCGCCTCAAAGCTCCGCCTATCGGAAACTGGTTAACAGCTTTATCGACCAATCAGGACTACGTTAGCAGGTAGCGATATTTACCTCTAGGAATATTGCACTGTGTCTTGTTGTGTGCTACGTTCAGTTTGAAGTGTTGGAAAATCCACTGCATGGGCGGCGAGCGGGAGTTAGGTATTAAAGAAGGGTTTGAGGAATGATTGACAGCCGGTAGTGTTAGCGCGATACATTACTTCTATCAAACCTGTCAGCGACTATAACTCACCGCCATCTTTGTACAGGAAACACGCACATAACAAACATCGGAGTAGCCGTGTTGTGGATTGTGGTATTACACATTTTATTCAATATGTGCTAAGAACTCTTATTTTACCGTTTGTTAACTTTAAAACTGATTTCAAAACTTCGTGGTTGTGTAGTATAGGATATCGTTCCAAAACATGGATCGTTTAGACTCCGTGAAAATGTTGACTACGTCTTCTGCTCAGTATCTCTCACCGGACTATCTCCAGCCCCTACCTACAACGGTAAGATAATTTCCTTATTCTTTCCATTACAAACATTTTCAGTACTTGAATCATGGAATTCTTTCAGTATCATTCTGTGATCGACAACGAATACAATGAAAGGTTACGTGATTTTACATCATTAGGATAAGTCGAACTACGATGCTTTAGGTAACTCGTCTGCTGCTTAAAGTATGTATTTAATGAAACTTCTCATCTACATTGTGCTGCTGAGAATTTTAAGATAAAATCTATGACACATGCTCATGACTTTCAGTCACTTTTACAATTGGATTACAGTACAGTATCAGTTATAGGAAAAATTTACTTTTTGTTATTAGTGTATACTAATTAAAGTTTCGAAATGTTTAGTTTTATCAGAAAAAAAGACCGCATGCTTCATTTTACTCTTTCGTTGACAGCGGAAACATTTGTAGCGTTTTATCAGATGAGACTGTTCATAAAGTAAATTCTAAACTTGAATCTAAGCCCTCTGTGACATCATTCAAAATAATTTACTAAACGTCTTTTTTTTTTCAATAGCTGTATATTTGTTCTTCCAAACCTCGTAAAAAGACCGAGTTGTATATTTGGAGAGTTAAGATAGGCATACCGCCCCGTTAACGGCCTGTGTATCAGATAGTGTCGAGGTTTTCAATATCGGAAATAAAGCGTTTAGAAGACACCGGGATCAATATACACTTATGGCAGCAGTCCATATTAGGAGAAAATTAGATTTCTGGTAAATGATACATCATGTAATGAGAAAACGATGCAACACATTGATGCGAAATTGATGTCAATTTCATGAAGTGAGAACGGAAAACAACCCGAAAGTCTTTCGGTGTTTTGATATTGAATAATAAGGCAATTCTTTCGTATTCATGTCCTTATTGGTATTACTTTCGTTTAGACTTCAATCTCGTCAAATAAATGTTTTCAACGGCACTTGTATTTGTCCTTTTTTTGAAAACTGTGTTTGTATACGTATAATTCTGTTATTCTTAAGTTTAAAAAAAAAATTATATACAGATAATTCTGGAAAAAAGAAAGAACAGTTCCCTGAATGTACGTTTCTCGATTGTCTGAAAGAATCTTCGAAAATTTGGGTCTTGATTTTTTTTTTTTTATCGCTAGAATGCTTATGTTACGCCCAAACAACATAGTGATGCAGATCTTTCTATTTTAAATATTTCAGTTGGATGCGAAGAACAGCCCATTAGCCCTGCTTGCACAGACTTGTAATAGTATTGGGAAAGATCCACCTTCAAAGGCAATAATACCATCCGTAGAAAAGAAAGACAGTAAAATCTCATCTCCTGATGTTCGAAAAGCTACTCCGCCATCCAAACCTAAAGAAGGCAGAAATTCGGCAGATAAGCCTAAACTAAATCCAACAGAATCTGGCAAGGATATACAAAACTTTTACCCGCTATCAACATCGAGTCCTAAACCTGAAAAAGGAAACTTTGTGCCTGCTATAAGTCCAAAGGAAGAAATGAAATCGGCTCGAGTTACTTCAAAACCGAGTGCAAATATAGTGCCTTCACCTAAAACAAGCGCTGCATCAAGCCACCTAGAGAGAACAAGTCCAAGGGTGAGCTCGGATGTTGTCAAAGAAAACCGTGAAAACAGCGACACAAAGTGCAGTCCGCCATTAAAAAGACCTCGGTCAGAATCGCCTCTTCCAATTAGAAGAGAATACTCTCCTGGTCACGATACAAAACATTTACATGGGATGTATCCTGGCTATGGACATATGGGACTTCCTGGCCTACCATTCGGCCCTGGGACAGTGCAGCCTTCGCCCGAAATGTTGGCTGCTGTAGGATATCCATTCGCTTTACCAGGTCAGAGTGGACTAAGCTTGGCATCTGCACACGCAAGCGCTCTTGCCGCCCACCAAGCTGCTTTAAAAGCGGGATCCTCCTCAGCGGCCTTAGCACAGTATATGCAGTATGCAAGAATGCGAAATCCGTCAATGACATCGCCTTGTAAAGATCCATATTGTTCAAATTGTCTATCTTCATCGGTACATCCTAGCCATTTACCATCACAGTGCTCAACCCCGGGCTGCGCTCAATATTCCCAAGACAAAAATATGCAAGGATTAAATCTGTTTGGACTGCCTGTGTCTAGTGCTCTTCATTCATCATTTAGTGCTTCTAGTTTATCTTCTGCCTCGGCTGGATTATCCACACTCCATAATCTGTATACTCAGAATTTGTTGAGCCAGCAACAAGGCCATCCGCATATCTGTAACTGGATGTCTGGCAGTGATTATTGTGGGAAACGCTTCAGTACATCTGAAGAACTATTGCAACATTTAAGGACTCACACATCTGGTGGTGAATCGGCACTCTCATCGAGTTATGGACTAGGTCTGTCAATGCCGCCGTCAGCAGAATTAAGTACTCTTCCAGGCTATCTTGGGTCGTTAGGTGGATTAAGTCCCGAAAGTCTGAGGAGAATGTATCCAGGGAGTATAAGTCCAATAGGAGCTAGTAGTTTAGCCAGTCGGTATCATCCGTATAAATCAGGCTTGCCGGTCGTTCCACAAGGTTTACCCCCTCCCCAGTCTCTTGGACCTTATTATTCTCCTTATAATATTTATGGACAGAGAATAGGGGCCGCAGCTGTTCCATAATTTTTTTATACAATCCATTATTCATGCAGGGCTGTGATCGATTTGGTTTTCATATTAGATCAATTCTTTACTAGAATATTTTACTTGACAATACTTTGTCTCTGTACTAGATGACAAAAGATTGGAATTTCCGTAAGAGTTTGCGGTATATTTATTACACATGGCTCAAATGAAGAATTTATTTTTGAAAGGATAGAAAACATAGTTGGAGAAGTATAAAATACTATCAACCAGCTTTTTCTCCTTCACCACAATTTTTTCGAAAGATTGTTTGGTAAAGGGTAAAAAGTGATTCCATCGTGACCTAATTGCGGTAGAAGTGTCCTGTCAAATAAATATGCGGTTGTAAAGTTTGAGAATGATTCGTAAGTTTTTAACCGAAATAGTGCTAAACTAATACGCCATTTGTAAAAGAGTATGATGACTATTGTTGGTAACAATGTATTTTTTTTTATTTGAAATTTTATTTAAGATTTAATCGTTAAACTGGTGTACGTTTGTCTATATATTGGGACTTTAAGCTCTAATTTGTTTTTTAGATGATCTCTGGTTATTTTTTGTGAGCGTTACTTCTATTTACCTCTCTACCGTAAGGTAAAATTTCGGTCTTGTCAAAGCATTTGAAGACGACAAATCATCAGTGGCTCAATATTTTGGATTTGTCTTTAAAAGGATTGAAAGCTTTGTGGGAAAAGGAGAAAATGCTGGTTACCTGCATTTTCTCCTTTTCCCACAATATTTTCGATAGCCTATTTCCTCAGGATCGTTGAAACTCGGGATTATGCTGTAAACGGTTAATTTACCTCACGGCATGGTAGGCCTATATACAGTGTCTTCTTTATGAAGATTTTATGAAAACTGGAGTTCATATAAGGGGAGTAATTTGCAGGTTAACCCTTACACCTCACAATTCTGAGTTTTGAAGACCTCGAGGAAGTAAGTCCCACAATGTTTCTGCCTTTTCATGGACAAGACTCGTTTTTTGGTTACATTTTCTGAAGTTCTTATTTGCAGATGCTTTCAATTTGATCGAGTCAAAAAATTTGTTGCTTGGTCAAGAGTTAGAGGGTTCTGCTAACCACTACAAATTATATCTCTAAATCATTTCTCAAACGTATGCCATAGGCACTCATTTATCATTTTTCTATCAAAACCATGCACTAACACCACCACCACCACCACCACCACAACAACAACAACAACAACATTCCCCCATTTTATATAAAAAAAACCCTTTATATTAATTACATGTACTAGTAGTTAGACAAACGCGCCAAAGATAATTGATTCTGTTTCAGGTAAATGCATTTTAAGAAAAAATAGCTATTTATTCGCAAAAAGGAAAGAATTTTTGGAATATTGTTTAGAAAAAGATATATAACATTGTATTGAATTTCATTTCTTTTTGTAAGCGATTCAGACAGGATGATGGAAAAAAACAAACCTATGCGCGAAAGCTTGGGAATAAAATTCAGTCTGAAAGCTGATGATAAATTGTTTGTAGTAGGTCCAACACTGCAAGAAAATATATACTTAAACGCGTAATTCCCAGTGATCTTTTACCTTTTTAATATAAGTTAAAAAAAATACAAAGATTTTATGTTAAAATATTTTGAGGAACATGGGTCATGCTCATCTAAAATTCAATATATTTATTCTTACAATTCTGATTTGGTGACACCTTTAGTTTCAGCCAATTAGAGGGCTAGTCTTGGTGTTTAAAATTGAGCCGTGCTCCGTGAAAAGGGGGCTTAATGCCTATCTGTAAGTCATCACGGTATTGTAGATCCGTAAAATCCGTTTTGTGTAACAACCAACTGAATCATGACGTACACTCGTCTTTGACATGCAGAAAATTGCGGACTACGCAGGCTGACCTGGGTCGATACTCGCTGCAAATGCATTAGGCCCCATTTTCACTGAGATGGCTCAATTAGACTTGAACTTTTAGAATTATTGGCTGTGTTCGTAAACACGCCCAGTTTTAAAGGACACTGACGAGTTCTGTAATGTAAGTCTTGTCTTCTTCTGTCGTTTAACCCTTAACCAAACAATCCCTTGTTTAAGCGAGCATGAGAAAAGAGACTTTTTAACATATTGCGGGAAAAGGAGAAAAAGCTGCCGGTAGCCACCGTTTTCTCAATTTCCCATAAAGTTTTGTATCCATTCAAAAAGGAATGAAATCATTTGAATCACATTAAATTTGCCGTTTGGTATGCTTTCAGTTTGATTGAAAATAGAATTTTGTCGTTTGGAGTTGAAAATACTTGAGCCATGCTCTGTGAAAATGGGGCTTAATGCATCTGCGAAAAGTATCGACCCAGATCACCCTGCGCAGTCCGAAACTTTTCGCTATTGGTCAATTTTCTGTATTTCAAAGGACCAGTCTCCTTTATGATACAGTCGGTTGTAAGACGTACTGGGTTTTATGAAACTTTTCGCTATTAGTCAGTTTTCTGTATGTCAAAGGACCAGTCTCCCTTATGATACAGTCGGTTGTTAGACGTACTGGGTTTTATGGATCCCCAATTATATGATAACTCATTTGGTATCATGCATTACGGAGATGCATTAAGCCCCCTTTTGCAAGAGCACGACTCCTTTTTTTTCTTGTCTGATCAAAGATTATGTAGACTTTACAGCGCGAGACAGCCGTGTATTTTTTTCCAGACAAAATGTCTTAAAGTTTGACAAATTGAAATTACGGTGGAATAAAAGTGTGTTTGATAGGTCGTTGCATGGGGAATATCACAGTTTTGACGTTTTATGTCTTCCTTATTATCTTTTTACGACTCTGCCAGACGACAAAGTTTTAGACTTGTCCAAATCCGAGGCATCTGCAGACGACAAACTTTAAATGTTGCTCAACTTCAATTGATTTGAAAGTAGAGAAAAAATGGGAAATTGGGAAAAATGCTGATTGCCAGCATTTCCTCATTTTCCCACATTTCTTTTTTTCTAAAACCCTTTTACTTAACCCCTTAACCCTTAAACTGCTAAATAAATGCAACAAAAATTTCCTAGCAATAGTAAAAAAGAAATATTGCGATTTCAAAGTTGATTTCACCAATAAGAAAACACCGTATCGGACAGTGTAGATCAAAGATCAGACTGCACGTTCTGTGCAGTCTGATTTTGATCTTCGTTGTCCGCTAAAGGTCAGTGAGTCGCGCTTAAGGGTTAAAATATTTGGTCAACCCTTTCTTGTACAAACTGCTTTTAGCATAACAAAAGCATTTAGTGTTACGCCAAGAGCGTAAAGTAACGATTTTCAACAGTATGAAAAATATCGTGGAAAACGGAGCGATTGCCTGGTACAAACAAAATGCTCCTTTCCCACAATATTTTCACAGCTATCAGGGGTGCTGCAAATCGTCTTTATACAATAATGGATTATGTTTGAGCTGGTTCGGAGCTAGTACACAATGTTTATCCATTCTGCACCCTCCTATTTACGGATATGACGCATCTGTATGAACCATGCTCTGAAAAAAGGGGTTTAATGCATCTCCGTGATGCATCCTACCAATCAAGCCATTACTTAATTATGGATTCATATTTTTTTTTCACAGCCGACTTAATCATTAGGTAAACTGGTCCTTTGACCAACAAAGAATTAATCCATAGCGAATAGTTTCGGTTCAGGTCAGCCTGCGCGGACTGCGCAGGCTGACCTTGGTCGATACTGTTCGCAGATGCATTTAGCCCCTTTTTCACATAGATTTTTCTTTCAAGTGAAAACATTTCGACAAATGAGGAAAAAAAAAAACACACAACAACTTTTTCATAACAAGTACTTTCTTTTATTTTTGTTACAATGTTTTCAAACATACTCTTCTTTCAGACGAAAAAAATCGTCTGTTGTTTCTATGTGTTAGACTGAATCACTTAGATGAATTATTAAGCAACAAGCAGACATATGCTTTTAACTTAAATGCATGTACTTTTATGTAACATTTTTTTGATCGGGGTCCGTATTCACCAGCCATCTTTTCATTCTTATTCTAGATTTAGAAAGTAACGCGACGTCTGATTGGTTAAACCATTTGGTTAAGCCAATCGGAAGTTGTTTAACTTTCAAATGTAGAAAATTATTGAGAATACGACTTAGAATATTAGGCTGAAGAACGGTTGGTGACTGTGGGCCGTGGTCTGTTGGTTTTAAAAATGTTTGTTGGAAATTTCATAAGTCTATGACTATCGCAGTAATAAAAGAGGAAAAAGAACCAGCAAGATTGTCTTTCAGGGTTGTTGTCAATTTACTTACACATCTTTTACAAATTTTTCCCATGTCTTAATAATTTTTGAGGAAAGGAGGTTTTTGAAGACATTGTGGGAAAGGGAATAATAGTTGAATCCAGCATTTTCTCCTGTACAAGCAATATTTTCTATCGTATCGAAAAAATATCCCATCATTTTAGCCGCGATTAATTCATGGTCTGCAACTACTTTCCAAATGGAAAACTCTAAAATGTGGCGTGGAAAGAGTTAACCCTTTATCACACAATCCCGAGTTTTAATAGCCGTGACAGAGGAGGCTTTTGAAAATATTGTGGGAAAAGGAAAAAATGCCCTTTCCGGAACTTTTTCTACCATTTCAGAGACAAACCCCATCGTTTAAGCAGTTTTTCAGTCAATGTCTGCAACTGCTGTCAAAATGGACAGCTTTGAAATGTTGCGGTCTGTTGAAGAGTTAACCCTTTATCACACAATCCCGAGTTATAACGACCCTGACGGAAGAGGCTTTTGAAAATATTGTGGGAAAAGGAAAGAAAATGCTGATAACCAGCATTTTCTCCCTTTTTCCCCCCACAGCTTTGTCCTCCCTTTCAGAGACAAATCCCGTCAATTGATGCACATTTTAATCTGTTCAGTTCAACTGCTATCAAAACTGAGAAGTCTTAAAATTTCGAGGTCTGGGTCCGTATTCACCAACCATTCTTAAGAACATTCTTGGTCTTGTTCTTCATAATTTTCCAAATTTGAAAGTAACACAACTTCTGATTGGCTAAACCGTATGGTTTAGCCAATCAGAAGGTGTGTTACTTTCAAATTTGGAAAATTTTGAAGAATAAGTCCAAGAACGTTCTTAAGTATGGTTGGTGAATACGGACCCTGGAACTACACCGTGTGCGCTAAATTATTGAAACAATGTTAAGAAGAACCTCAAGCGTTTTGTATATTCAAAGCCGTTTGGTCAGAGCATGTCACAAAATAGCGGACAGTGTAGATCCAAGATCAGATTGCATTTGTTGTGCAATCGTAACTTGATGTACACTGTCTGCAAAACGATTTAATTTACTCTGTGCTTGTTAAAGATTTACCCTTAAAGCGTCGAATGAAACCATTAGACATTTTTAGTCTAGGAACAGGCCCTGATAATGTCGGTATCAAGAATCCTGCTGTCCAAAATGTCTTAGCAAATCGGACCGTGTATATCAAAATCAGACTGCACGTTTAGTACAGTCTTATCTTGATTTTCATCGTCCGCAAAGGCAGCTCAAGGTGTAAAAAGGTGCAGATGTTTAAATACATGTACACCACTTAGTAATTTTGACATGAACAGAATAGAACAGAACAGAAAGACAATTGCTGATAAACAAGCGGACACTTTCGGGTAGAGAGAAAAAGTCCGAAATATTGCGACTTTTAGCTCCACTGGCCGAAGGCCAGCGGGCTTATGTCATGGCCCGGTGTCCGTCGTGCGTCCGTGCGTCCGTCCGTCCGTTCGTGCATTAACTTTTATTTCAACATTTTCTTCTCTGAAACTACCCATCCAATTTTCATGAAACTTCACAGAAATGATCCTGCCATGGTCCTCTTCAGAATTTCTTGAAAGAATTTGATTCCTTCAAAAACTCTGGTTGCCATGGCAACAAAACTGAAAAATATTGGAAATCTTTAAAAATCTTCTTGTCTGAAACCATAAGGCATAGGGCTACCAAATTTGGCATGTAGCTTTATGTAGTAGATCTGTATCAAGTTTCTTCAAATTATAGCCCTGGGGTCAAAATTGGCTCTGCCCCAGGGGTCACAAGTTTTACATAGGCTTATATAGAGAAAACTTTAAAAATCTTCCTGTACCTAGCCATAAGGCCTAGAGCTACCAAATATTGCATGTAGCTATATCTAGTGTGCCTCTACCAAGCGGGCCAAAATTTTAGCCCTGGGGTCACAAGTTTTACATGGGCTTACATAGTGACAACTTACGAAATCTTCCTGTTTTGATTTTTTTTTTTTTTTTTTTTGAAATTAGCCTTGCATCAGGGGTCTTATGTTTTACAAAGGCTTCATATGGGCAAAACGTGAAAATCACCTTATTTATAACCATACAGCATAGACTTGTATTATTTTGGCATGTGGCTTTATCTTGTGGATCTTTACCAGGGTTCAAGTAATTATAGCTCTGGGATCAAAAATGGCTTTGCCCTGCGGGTCTCAACTTTCACATGGGCTTTTACAGAGAAAACTTTGTAAGTCTTCATTTTGAAACCATTTGGCTCAGAATTGAAATGTTTAGTATTTATGGTTTATATTTATAAGCCAGTGGAGCGATACAGGGCCATCATGACCCTCTTGTTATAACTCCTTAGCTAGATTGTCTGACAAGATGATTAACTGAGCCATGCTCTGGCAAAAGGGGATTTAATGCATCTCTGTGATGCATAATATTAAGCAAGTCGTCATGTTATGATGGATCCATAAAATCCATTTTGTCGAACAACTGTCAAAATCATGAGGTAGACTGGTCCTTTGACATACAAAAAATTGACCAAAAGCGAAAAGTTTCGGCCCAGGTCAGCCTGCGCGGACTGCGCAGATTGACCTGGGTCTATGCTTTTCGCAGATGCGTTAAGCTCCCTTTTCACAGAGCACGGCTCAATTACTATATGGGCCAGTTTTCATTTAAGATCAAACTACACGTCCACTGAACTTGATCTACAATGTATTCTGAAATTGTTGCGAAACTACATTTACCTACGAAGGATTTAAGGAACAGAAAGCACAATAAGGAAATTACATAATGGTATTTCATGGCGTGAAATATACATTGATAAAACAGGATGTTGTTTATAGCTAGTTTCCACGTGTTACATATTTGTTTAAAATTTCTTTTGATGAACTGAAACTTTTAATGGGAAATATATGCAAATAAAAACACTGGCAAAATGAACGATTTTAGCTAGTCGTATTTAGCTTTCAAAGAACTTCTGTTAAAGGTTCACTAGTGGTCAAAAGTAAACAATCCCTGCGTCAAATTGCAGACATGTTTAATTAATACCATTTAATATCTAGGATATTATTTAGAATCTTATGGTGTGGTACAATATAGTTTTTCAATTTTCCAGCTCTGGCAAAAAAAAAAGTAAAACTAGAAGTAAAGTTGGCAACTGTCATTCTAGTTTTACACTTTATTTTTCTGCCGGCGACTTGAACTAAAAATATACATACTTTACAACGGTATGAATTAAATGAGCCATGTTCTGTGAAAAGCCGGGAAGTTTAATGCATCTGAAAAAAAGGATCGACACAGGGCTGCCCGCGCAGGCTTTTTGTAAATTTTCTGCATGTCCAAGGATCATTCTACCTTTTTATTCAGTTTATTGTTAGACAAAACAGTTTTTATGGATCCATAATTATGTGATGACTTGTTTGATATAATGCATTAGAGATGCATTAAACCCCATTTTGCCAGAGCATGGCTCGCATTTGTTCACAATTTGAATCCCGAATTGTTTACCTTTGTCGATCCTTTAAGCCTGGTGCAGTAATACTGTAACTTCGTTATGGTTAGGGTTATCGTCAAGACCGATTGACTGATTGGTATTTAGCAGCGCTTTCACCATTATTTTCGTCATGTCACGGCAACAGCATAATCACGTATTTCCTGTACTTGTTAGGCCTCGAGCACTTCCACGAATAACAAAGCTCTTCGAGTGATAATGTGACCCAGGACCTCTAGGATTCGAATCCTATACCTTCACGACTAAGTTATGCAGAACCACGGTTATGGTCAAGTCTTAGAGAGGGAGGGAGCCTGAAGACATTTTCTTGTTCTATTTTTATCTGTATTAATCAACGATAACAAACGTTCATATTTTCTTAGCAATACAGTACCATTTCATTTGTAGACAAACCGCTTCTGAAAAGTAGGCTTAACCCTTTACCAGGGGACAAAAATTCAGACTTGTCCAAATAGACACAGTTTGTAGATTACAAATTTAATTTGCTAAAATGATGAGAGTCTGAAAGATTGTGGAAAATGCTGTAGGAAAAGCAGGGAATGCTGGTTCGCAGAATTAACCAAGTAAAGAGTATCTACCAAAAAAGGTATAAAGGACATTAAACTTGGGAATTGGTGTACTGTCCATCAAGATAAACCTTGGGTGTCCATAAGTTGGAAATGCAATTAGACGGGTATAAAAAATATATAGCAAAAAATGGTTGCCATAAAACTGTCGACAAGAGATTCGTTTTGACAGCCATTTCCAGTGCTTGACACGGACCTACAAACTCGACAATTATTAAAATGTTATCGTCTACCATGGGTTTCAAAGGAAACAGACCACTTTACGTGAAAACTGTATTGTCGTAAACGAAACATAATGTCGCAAATGAATATTCGAAAAGAGAATGTTTATCTTTTATATTGCTCTCTGCATCGTTTTTATCAATTTCTTCCCCTGTTTTATGACCCCATTTAAATTAAATGTGTATAACTTTGATGACGAATTTCAAATTATCATAATGTTACCGCTGTCGCACATATGAGGCGATCCATAAAATATAAAAAAATATACACGCAATCAACTACCCACCCCGCAGATATTATGGTCCGTCGTATCCTTTTAGTGGTTCCCCTTTTCAGTAAGGTTCATTATTTTACATTTCAATTTGCTGGTCGTACAATATTGTCATTGTAGTGGTCTAACTCAAGATTAGAATGCCCAGACTGACGTTACATTTTCTTAACGTTGTTTGTTAGATTCTAAAGTAGGGAACATCCGAAGTTTTCGACGATACCCTCACTAAGGATGTTTTAAATTCATGAACAAAACATACTAGTTTTTGAAGTTATCTCTAATCAGGACTATTTCACCCTTTACCATACGATCTCGCGTTTAAACGACCTGAAGTGGGGGAAAGTAGAAAATGCTGGTGACCAGCATTGCCTCATTTTCCTTCGATGTTTTCAACCAGCGACAATTTTCACAATTTGAGCCACATTCTGCCGTCTGCAAATCCTTTGGATTTGGACAAGGCCAAAATTTAACCTGAATATAGACATGAACATGCAGATCTAAGTCATAAAACGTCACTTTAAATTTCTATCAAACAATTCATTATGATGATTTATTTGTAGTTGTTTCACTTGAGTAAAATAAAAAAATAAATGAATGAAAGAAGATTACAAAAAAAGTTAAACATTTATTTTCATAGCGTAAAAAAAGAAGTATCATACTGTATAGCCAAGGTTAAAGCCCGTGTTCACCAACCATGCGCACTGGCCTTCTTGGTCTTGTTCTCAAGAATTTTCTAAATTTCAAAGTAATACACTTTCTGATTGGCTAAACCAAATGTTATCACAAGCTTATAATAATTTTCCTGACCATTATCACAAGAACTAATAATTAAGGGCAAAAACATTAGCTTGTTATGTGCAGTCAGCGTTAATCTTTTACCCAACAATCCCGTGTTTTAACTGAAGAAGACGGATACTGAAAGCATTGAGGGCAAAGGAGAAAATGCTGGTTATCAACATTTTCCCCTTCGTTATAATTTCTTCTTTCCTTTTCAAAGCCAATCCCATCATTTGAACCACATTTAATTTGTCATCTGCAAATGCTTTCAATACACTAAAGTCTAAAATTTTCTTGTAAGGAAGGGGTGTTGCCTTGGTGCATGGGCAAGAGTTAAAAATTCTTAATCTAAAAGTATGATGCACACGCTTTACAAATCACGAGTTTCATTATTTTGTGATTTACATGTAAAGGGCGGAATAGGGGAACAGGTCGGCCATTATTCGTCACGTTCAATTGTTATTTATATTCGTAACATGTTTCCTAATTATTCCACAGTTCGGAATGCGGGCAAGGCGCACGTAAAAGAGATGCAAAAATGCCTTTTTCTTGACAAAAAGAGCGCCAGTTTCACATTTATCATTTTCTCGAATGACTCAATTAAAGTTGGAAAGTGTTATGCCAAGTTCTATTGGAAGAAAAGCCATGCCCTCCTCAAGTTTCGACAAAAAGAAAACCCACATAAAAAGCTCATCAGTTAAAAGAAGCATTTATTTCAATGATAGCATCGAGAAGAAAATGTTAACAAGAATAAATGGGTTTTACTATCCATTTTTCCACAGCATCCCTCAAAGGCCAAACGCGCTCGGCAGACGACATTTTCAAGTCTTCTAGGCGCCATTTGATAAAAGCGAAAACGACAATTTCGCCAAGAGAGTAGATTGGCTGTCAAAGGAAAAGAAATAAAGTGAATGTACTGTCAGAAGCACAGTCAGTTAGTTCAATGACAAATTGAAGAGCTGTGTGTAGTC
Source organism: Tridacna gigas (assembly GCA_945859785.2). Taxonomy (NCBI): domain Eukaryota; kingdom Metazoa; phylum Mollusca; class Bivalvia; order Cardiida; family Cardiidae; genus Tridacna; species Tridacna gigas. The sequence goes on from OX244030.2 coordinate 31,400,615, forward strand.
GCATTATTCATCCGGATTGTGCGATTGTATCTATTTGAAAAAAGCCATTAATTATGTGGCAATGGTTATTGAATATATTCCAAACGTCCCAGAATGCCTGTTGGGGTTTCCTTATCTATTTCTTTTTTAGCCCTTTACCAAAACAATCCCTTGTTTTCACGACCCTAATTGAAAAAAAAAAAGAAAAGGATTTTGAAAATTTCGTGGGAATAGGAGAAAATGCTGGTAACCACACTGTTTTCTCTCGTTTTAAAGACAAATCCAATTATGCTGGCCACAAAGAGCTTGTGGTCTGAAGTTGGCTTTCAAAATGGAAGTCCAAAGTCTGTCGTATGGAATGGAATGAATCCAAGGAAAACGGTGGAAGACTCCGAAGCGATGAAATAAGGATCAACTAAACGGAAATAGGCCTTCGTGACAATATATAATGACTACATGTGAAAATTTTATGCCGAATGAAGAAAAATCCCGCCCGAAAAAAGCTGCTCTTTTCATTTGAGCCATGCTCTATGAAAAGGGGGCTTAAATGCATCTGCGAAAATTATCGACCCAGGTGAGCCTGAGCAGTTCGCTATAGGTCAGTTTTCTGTATGTCCAAGGACCAGTTTGGGGTCCTGCGTGGCTCAGTGGTAAAGTGTAGGACTCTTAACCTGGAAGCCCCAGGGTTCGAGCCTCACTGGATCCACTGGGATTTTCGTGGGGGTGTCCTTGGGCAAGACACTTCAGAGCCCTAGCCTTGTACTGGTGAAACCCAGGAAATACATGAATATGTGAGCTGTAGCCGTGATATAACTGAAATATTGTTGAAAGCGGCGTAAAACACCATTCAATCAACCAAGGGCCAGTTAACCGCATGATTCAGTCAGTTGTTAGACAAAATGAACGTTATGGATCCATAATCATGTGATGACTTGCTTGTTATAATTCATCACGGAGCTGCATTAAGTCCTCTTTTGTCACAGCATGGCTCCTTTACTTTGAAAATGAAGTGCTCTACGAAAACGGAAAACATTAAAGTTCGACAGCTTTACCTTTGTAGAATTATGCATAAAATGTGCCGTGTATTTCAATACTTTTCCAGGGCTTATGCTCACCAACTTTTCTAAATAGCATATATAGTCTACCTCTAGATTTAAACAGTAATACAGTTTCTGATTGGCTAAACCTTTTGGTTCAGGCAACTAGAAATTTTGTTACTTGTAAATGTTGAAAATCCATGAGAATTAGAACAAGAATGAAATTTAGTATAGATGTTGAATAAGAACCTAAAAATGAAAAAAAAAACAAGGTATAATTTAGAAGTGCTACATGCCGACGGACCAAAAAGTAATGGGGGAAAAAAATGAAAATTTATGTCTTTAGTTGAATATGAAACATGGCTGGAGGGGCCAGTCGCTTAAAACAAACAACAAATGCTCGTTTTCCCAAAATTCTTTCGATAACGGTTTGAGAAATTGACGCTAAACCTCGTTCTTGTATGAAAATGAAGTATTTGAATGAGACAAGCCTTTTCGTCCTCTTAATTTGAATTGAACAGGCGATATGATATAATTGAGTATACTGCTTCAAGTGACTTTTACTTTGCGGACGACGTACATCAGTATCAGACTGCTCAGAACGTGCAGTGTGACCTCTGATCGACGCTGTCCGTAACCCCCTTCTTCATTATTACCGAACAGTTTCACCATTTTAATTGTAGCCATAAAAATATGATATTAATTTAGAAGTGGAGGAGTTAAAATAGCGACTTCAGCTCTCTTACAAGAGAGAACTAGAACTACACATGTCCAAGTTGGAAACATTTGCAGACGACAAATTACAAGTGGCTCAGTTGCCTGGCATTCAGGCCCTGCATTTGAGTCATTCTAATAAACAAAGTACACAACTATTGTAGATCTAGAAATATATGTTGTTACTAGCCCTTTATCCAAAATACAGTCCGTTAAATCAGACCTTGAGAATATTATATGAGTGTATTTATTTTGCTGTTTTATTTTATATTTTTTAAATGAAAATACTCTATTTAACGGACTTATACCGGACTGGTTCAGATGACGGGATATGTCTTTAAAAGCGTTGAAAATATTTTGGGGAAAGAAGAAAATGCTAGTCACAAGCAGTCACCATGGTTTCAAAAGTCTTCTTCGTCAAGATCGTTTATTAAACACGCAGTTGTTTGGGAAAGAGTGAAACTACTTGACATTGAATACGGTTTATCTGTCCGAGACTACTATCAAAGCAGCGGAGAATGTAAAGCAAGATCAGGCTGCACATATGTGCAGCCTGATCTTGTTTTATACTCACCGCAAAATGTATCGATGGTATCGAACAGCAGAATGAGACTTAATAAAATGGTAATGCATAAACAGTCATTAGTTTCTCATTCTGTAGAAATCTTGTTGAGACTGCTGACAGAGCAGCGGAGAATGTAAAGCAAGATCAGGCTTCACTCATTGTGGCAATATGTGCAGCCTGATCTTGTTTTACACTCTCCACAAAATACATCAATGGTAACGAACAGCAGGATAAGGGTTGAAAATAACCAACAATGACTCTAAGGGTTAACGAGACACTGCTTTTATCTGATATACAGTATTTCAAAGTTATTATCTCTAACATTATACTCTTCATTGTGTATCATATTTGGCAGACGATACACGGCACGCACTGCAGTGCACGAAAACAAATACTAATAATTGTTGCTAGTTTTTTCTACGACCTTTTCCAGGAATTTCTCATTGGCCTACAGGTTGTTATGTAGCAAACAAAAAATCTTTTGCCGAGCCCTGTAGTGCAGTCGGAATTGTACAGGACTAAAGACCATGGGGTCGCTGGTTGCAATTTTCAGGTCGGCGAATATCTTTCCAAGGATTGGTGATGGTCAGTTCGACAGGGTTCATTCCTACTCTCGCCGTTGATCATTGTCTCGAAGATAGTTATGTGGGGAAGCAGCCGTGGCTTAGAAAGAATATGATGCGAAGTACTGGTAAAAGAAACTCCAGGAAGGCATGGACATGTGGACCGGTCGCCGCGATATAGCTGAAATAATGTTGAAATTGGCGTTAAACCCATACAAACGAAATGATCGGACTGAAGCCCAGGCTAGCAGGACGTTACCTATAGAAAAAAAAAAGTTTCGACCCGTGTTAAGATAGCTGACATGGCTCCATACTTTTTGCAGATCAGTCTGATGCATTATACCACCTTTTCACAGAACATGACTCGCGTGTATTCCCGTCTTGGCCACTATTTTGTTAAATGTTCTTGTAGAGACAGCCGCAAGTTTACAATGTCTTTCCTCCTCACCGAAGTTTTGAATATTTGTAATTTAGTTATTCAACTCTTTACAAGAAGACAAAAGAAATACTCACCCAAGTTTGAAGCATTCTGTTGACGATGTACCCTTTAATATGACTCAAATAATGAGTTTCGCTATTCACACAATGTTTTCAATAGCCATTTTTCGCTAGGTTCGTTAAAAACAGGATTATTTTATAAAGGGTTAAAGACTCTTTATTTTTAAAAGCAGGGAGTAGCTACCACTGCGATACTGTTCTGGTCTTCAGATCTTTAGTATCAACGAGTGACCCGCGGTAACCCTCTTCGATTCAAACACATATTTGATGTAAGATACTGTTTCCAACAAAAGGAAAGAAAATACTTTAAGGTAGGCTCGTAAATTGCCAATAACAAGCCCGTAGGGTGATACCGTATGTTCTAAAATTAATGGGGTAACGAAGCGTTACTGTGAGGCCCATTTCAAAAAGTTCGTGTTAAAAGATATTTCCGTTTTTTTAACTCCTTAACCAGGCGGCAGAACTTTAGGCAAGTCTAAAATGAGAGCATTGGCAGACGACAAATTAAATGCAGCTCAAATTATGGGATGTGACTTGGAAAAAGCAGAAAATTTTGTCGAAAAAGGAGAAAATACTGATTACCAACTGGTAAAGCGTTAAACTGTTTCGAACCTACAACATTTTGGCCTTTTTTTTTACAGACTCAAAATGACTCTTGCATTTGACGTAACACAGATGTGTTATTGGTGTTTTGTTGAGTTATTTCTTTTAAGGTAACAGCAATTTGCTATTGGTATTTTGTTGCGTATTTATTTCTTTTAACATAACACGAATGTGTTACTGGTATTTTGTGTATTTACATGTGTTTCTTTAACGTGACACGACTGTTCTATTGGTATTTTGTTTAGTCATTGATTTAATGAAGTGCGATTTTGTTTTTTGAATTTTGTCGAGTTATTTCTTTAATTGAAACGCGAATGTGCTATTGGTATTTTGTTGAGCTACATGTATTTCTTTTAACGAACGAAATACGAAACTGTTTCTAGCATTTTTGTCAAGTTATTTCTTTGAACGTAACACGAGTGTGTTAATTGTACTTTGGAACTCATACCTTTTATTAGTGTCGTGTCTGTTTTATATTTATCTTTACCATATTTTCGTGTTATTTCTTAAATGTTCAAAGACATGTATCATATACATTAGTCCAAAACTGCAAATGATGTGTCAGTATATTCATGGCTTCTTTTAATCTTGGTGACAAAAGAGGATATTTTTCATAATTCCGTTACAAATCCGGGTAAAAAAAAAACCGACTAAAAAATCTTTAATTAAACGACATCAGCGGAAAATGGTTCAGAGTGAAAACAAAGACGAAGTTTCTTTGAAACTTGAGTGCCAGGGTTCAAGCAAAAGCTTGGTTCAGTGGAAGAGGTCAAAGAGCATCCCTTGATGTACCCTAACCTGACACACTGCTGAGCCCACGGCTCATTTAACGTGGACAAACGAAGCATAACAGACCTGGTACTTGGAAATAGTTTACAACCCCTTCAGTGTCATGGAGAGAACATGATTTTTTTTTGCGGACGGCATAGATTAACACCAGACTGCACAGACAGTGCAGTCTGATCTTGGATCTATGCTGTCCGCTTGTTTCGTGAAGCCTTTATGATAAAAATCCCTCTGAGCTTCAGTTGAATGTATTTTCAGCCACAGAGAGAAGCCGAGCTTATATATGCTATTTGGCGGATCCTGCTAGATAACTAAGATAAAATTTTCAAGCTGATGGTAAAAACCCGAATAATGCTACTTCAAGCTTATTGTTTGGAGAAAAAAAAAATCTCCACATCGGACAGCGTAGATCAAAGATCAGACGGCACGTTTTGTGCAGTCTGATCTTTTTCTACAACGTCCGCAAAAGGGTTAAGAATGTAAAAGTCAACGTCCCAGCTTAATGATGTAGATGGTCTGTAACGCCCTTGTGTTTTTATAGACCTGTATCTATCAAACATTTCGAATTTATTCTAAGTCTTAATTCCAAGACTATAGCCGTCTGATCGGCTGTGTTTGAAAAGATGGGGGTTGCCTCTGTGTGTGTATGTGTGTGTGTGTTAGAGAGAGAGAAAAGGGGGTGAGTGATCTGAGTGATTTAGTTTTAGAGAGAGAGGTGGAGATGGGGGCAGAGTTAGTATTTTCTGCTTATGTTTTCGAAGATCTTTGACGCCTTCCATATGGGCTTGTAACCAAGGTAACATAGCCTCAAATACAAAAGAGAAGTATTTAAGTCTAAGTTTTATGACCATAGATAGCAGATAATGAGGCAACCTAATTAGACAAAGAACTATTATGAGATCAGGTTGAAAAGAATATTGAAAACCTAAAACCGAAATCTTTGAAGTGAGGGACATAAAATGCAGAACGGGCCATAAATTACGGTGAAAAAACTCATACACTTGTAAAAGAGAGCTCGTCTTGTTATTATTTTTTGTCAATCTCGGACCCTTTTTCCTATTTTTTTTTTATATTTTTCTCACCTCATTAAATCTCAACAAAGCACAAACGCACATTAAAGATATAAGTTTCAGGAGTTACTGATTTTTAAGATTAACAAATATTTTAATAGCAGGTTTAAAGAAACGGTTGTATAAACAGGGTGGCGTACAGATCTCCCGCATATTAACCAAACTTCGGCATTCTCAAAGAATGATCATCCCAAACCTGTACATGTCCTTAGTTGTGGAACAAGACCACTGATATGAATAAAAAGTAACATCACGGAACACGGCTACCAAAGCGAAACTGAATATTTTAGACCAAGGGAAAATGAATGTTTTCTTCCCTAAAGTCTCGTTAAAACGGCTAGAGCTACACTTTACCAATTCAGGTAAAAAGGGTACGCCCTGTAGCCACACACAACGGGGGCGGGGTTGCAACGGAGAGGACTTTTTCGCCAATTTAACCTTTTGGCATTGGGGGTTTAGAAGTTATCTTTTGAAAAAAGGCATCCCACCCTTAATATCAGGTTTTTAAAGTCTCTCATCGCCTAGTTATTTGTATGCGTGCATACTGACGTGCTTTTAAACCTTAGAAAGCTAACAGCAGATTCGGTGCGTTCATAGACATTGCGAATAAATCATTAATTAACTAGGTATTCTGGCTTTGTCTTCATGAACTATTCAAATGATCCTTCTATCAGTGAATAGAAGGCTATTTATATGACTAGCTGGGACAGAAAGTCTCAGCTAATCATGTAGATTGTCTTGGAATTAAAAACCTCAGCAAATTGACAGTAGAATGGGTGTTAAATGTTGTCCGTCGTTCTTCGACCTATCTTTTGTCATATGTGTTTAGATACTCCAGCCAAAACAGCCTTTTGATTGTTCTTTTCGAAATTTTCTTGAACACGTCAAAACTGTTGATTTTATCGATTAAGTAGTCTTTGGAAGAGATGTCTTTTCAGTACTTTCACGTATGTTTAATTGAAATTTGTAAAGCTGAACATTTATTTCTTGTAAAGATGTAAAATTATTACAGAAGGAAGACAAGGAAGGCAATATTTGTAAAGTAAACGAGAAAATCACAGATTTAGTTTTACTTATAAATCACATGGGTGTAGCTATTAAATCCTATTGGTTTCGAGAGAAATCCTAAAACGACTGCAAATAGCAACACGATTCTCATCCAATTAAACCATTTGTTACTCAGCATTTAATTATAGTGTTCATCAGCAAACAAAATGAAAAGCCAGTTGCGAGAAATTCGTTTCTAAAGGAGCATTTGTATGCGCGCACAAATTCGTGAAAGCAATCTCTGAAACGAGGCAAAAAATAGTTCGGCGATTATTCATGTCAGCTTGGATTCCCATTTCAATCCCATAATGCCTTGTGACATGCGCACAAATCAATCACGGCTAACAGTCATACAATTGGATTCCATTCATTCTAATACAACCGGAAGGAAGCCTCCTGACATGAACAAATGAGTGGAATTACATGTTATGTTGTCGACTTGTAATGAACATGCTGAAAATCTAGTTACAAAGTCGTTCTGCGGCAGAAAGAAAGAGGACCAGACTAAATGAAATGTCATTGATTCGATAGTATGTCTCTGTCACTACTACAAGATGTTTCCGATACTTGTGACATCTGTCCTTGTATGTCTGCTTTTGACATGGGCAGAGCTGAAATGCGTGAAAAGAGTAAGTCTTGACTAGGAAGTGCAGTAGCCCGTGTGCTACACATCGCCACTTCAGGGTCTGTATTCACCAACCATTCTCAGCTGCATTCTCAGACCAAATCTAAATGAGCCATGCTCAGTGAAAAAGGGCTTAAAACATCTCCGTGATGCATGATACCAAGCAAGTCATCACAGTAGTATACATTCCTAAATTTCGTTTTGTATAACACCTTACTGAATCATGAGGTACACTAGTCCTTCGACATGCAGAAAACTGACAAAAGCAAAAAGCTTCGGCCCAGGTCAGCCTGTGCGGACTGACCTGGTCGATAGTTTTCGCAGATGCATTAAGCCCCCTTTTCACAGAGCATGGCTCAAGGAAGTAATACAGCTCCTGACTGGCTAAGAAATGGTTAAGAAATCAGAAACTGCGTTATTTTGAAATTCATAAAATCCCTGAGAGTTAGCACCACAATTTAGAATGGATTGTGACTATGGGCCCAGGAGTCCATTACGAAGAGAACAGACCAGGATCAAGCGGGTTGCTTTTTGTGATTCGATCATGGTCGACGCTCTTCAGTATTGTTTACTTTTTGTGTTTATGTTATTTAAAACCCTTTACCAAACGACAAAATTTTAGACTAGTCCAAATTGAAGGCATAAGCAGACGACAAAATAGATGTGAATGAGAAATAGAAATTTGTTTTGGGAAGGGAATAAAACATTGTGGGAAAAAGAGAACATGCTGGTTACCAGTATTTTTTCCTTTTCCCACAATGTTTTCAAAAGGTTTCTTTCTCAGGGTCATTGAAAGTCAGAATTCTGTGGTGAAGGGTTAGGATGGATCAGAGGACCGTAAGTAAATTGGTTCTATCGGTTACTTATTTCTTAAATCTCCCGTTTGGGTAATGTATTGTTTTTAATGTACCAAAAATTGAATCATACAATCATAATTTTAAAAAAAGGTAATGGTAGAGACGTCATCCAGGGAAAACGGCAAAACTGTTTTCAGTGTGAAGATAGTCTATACGCACTTAAAACAGTTTTGCATCAACACTTTGATATAGTAACAAACATGTAGATTTCACGCCCTCAAACATTTCCGGGCCACCTGGGTGACACAGTTTTAACATTTTCAGATGCCAAAGCCTTGAGTCTTTCAGGCAGTCTATAACATTAGAAGGAAATTGACACGACCTGTCACGTGAAACAATTTCTCCGGGAATTGCTTCCCGAAATCTAAATGCTTCTTCTCGGAATGTGGACAACAGTCACTCAGCCACTCCGATCTTGAGGCTTTGAAGGTAGAATAATACACTAGTTGTTAAATCTGAAATTACCAATCTGACCCTTAGGCTTCAGAGCGAGAACTTAATGTGGTGCTTTTGCGGACACAGTAGATTAAGATCAGACTGCCCCGAACGCTTGGATCTACACCGGACGGTACTGTGATATTTTTTTTACGGCGAAATGACCTTGAAATCATACTATTTGGTGTTTTACTGTGTAGTTTTGTATGTTAGTGTCTGTTATCGGACTTTCCTTCATCAGTCTTTGTCACAGTGTCTTAACTCTTTACCACCCGAAACATTCTTGGACTCGACCAAATTGAAAGCATTTGCAGACGACAATTCAAATGTGACTCAATAAATGGAAAATATGGTGGGAGAAGGGGAAAAATGCGGTAGCCAGAATGTGCCCTTTTCTCAACATGCTTTCTACGCTATCAGAGACAACTTTCATCATTTTAGATGCTTTAAACTGGTCGTCTGCAATTGTTTTCATTATGAAAGAATGCAAATTTTTTATCTGGTACAAAATTAAGTGCTACACGAGTTTATCCTTGTCGACGGAGTCATCAAAAAGGATTAGAAATTACGTTCACGCGATCCTGTGTCGTCTTTTTCTTCCATGTTTGCTTGTACTAAATTTTTGAGCCATGCTCTGGCAAAAGGGGGCTTGGTGCAAAAAATCGTGATGAATTACACGAAGCAAGTCATCCCAGTATTATGGATCCATAAAATCCAGTTCGTCCAACAACTGAACGAAGCATGAGGTAAACTGGTCCTTGGACATGCAGAAAATTGACCAATAGCAAAAAGTGTCGGCCAAGGTCAGTTTTGTAGGCTGACCTAGATCGATACCTTTTGCAGATGCTTAAGCTCCAATATCTCAGAGCATGGCTCATTTAAATTTGGAACTAACTGATAAATATATCATAAGAATAAAGCATTGTACTCAAAGAATATGTAACAAATCAAGTCAATCTGATGAATTATTAATTTTGCACGGTATAACCTGCACGAGATCTGACAAAGATTGAATCTACAAACAGTGCGATAAATATCGGATGAACATGCATCGTTTGAAACTTGTATGTAAATATCTTGTCAACGGTTACCTTTAACCTTTTCGGGCCGAGCCCCGGTAGCTCAGTCGGTAGCGTACAGATTTGAGAACAGGAATCGGCCAATTTCCTCCCGAGGACTGATGATAGTCATTGCGACAGGATTCATTCCTCTCTCACCGCTGACCATTGTTTCGGCGATCGACAAGTTAGAAAGCAGCCATTGGCTTGGAAAGAATATTGTGCGGAGTGCTGGTAAAAGAAACTCCAGGAAAGCATAGATAGGTGCACTTGCGGCCGCGATATAACCGAAGTAATGTTGAAAGCGGGGTTAAACACCATACAATCACATTTAATCCTTTCGGCGTCATAGATCAAAAAAAGGGACATATGCTAACGTCATAAATTAAGATAAGAATATACAGATCGCGCAGCCTGATCTTGAATATACACTAACTTGACGTCAAAGGTTCCGGTTGAACGGGCTCAACCTTTGGAACTACCCATTATATGGTGTGAGCACTGATTGGGGTTACCAGGAGGCAATCAACGACAGTGATTAATGCCGTATAAGTTGCAAGAACTTGTTTCACAACGATTTTAAATGAATACCAAACCCTTTGAGTAATAATGACTTTCCTTGCTTCCCTTCGTCTGATGTATCCTCACTGCTTTGTTTTCCTATTTCAAAGGTATTTTTGGAGGAAAGATATCTCCTTATCGGACAGTGTAGTTGCAAGATCAGACTGCACGATCTTATCTACGCTGTACGCAAACGGTCAGTGAGTCGCGCTTAGCAGCCTAAGGGTTAAGAATTCCATGTTAGAGCCCCGCCTTCGGCCCTGGTCTCGTATCAATTCTGACAAAACCTTAATGAGCTCTATCTTCCTTTCTAATAAGATTCAGAAAAGACATTTTAAGTGACCTGTCTTGATTTTCAAATGAAAATGCAGTCTCACTTTGATCTTATGCTGCTTAAGCCTTTACCAAATAATCCTGCGTTTTAACGACCATGTGTTGGCAGGCTTTTCAAAAGATTGTCTGAAAAGGAGAAAATGCTGGTAACCAGCAGTTTCTCTGTTCCTGGAATGTTTTATATCCACTCAGAGGCAAGTCTCATCACTGGTAACCAGCATTTTCTCCTTTTCCCACTATGTTTTCTATCCTATCAAAGCGAAATTCCATCAGTTAAGCCACATTTCAATTGTCGTCTGCAAATGCTCTCAATTTGGGTAAGTCTACATTTTTGTCGTTTGATAAAGAGTTAATCACATGAGAAGTCAAAGCTGTTTCTTCTCCGTTGTTGAAACAAAAAAAAAAGGGTCTGAATTACATACAGAAATACGTGCACATGCACATGTACCTCTATGTATATTCTATGTGTCCACTTACGTCTTCTGGTAGCTGTACGTCACGGCAACATGTCGTTTGCTGCATTTTTGTGGTACTTGCTGCAAGCAGAAAATACAGTGTTTTAATAAGAGCGACACACTGTATACTATGTTTATCATTGTAATTTTAGATGTTATACTTCATTTCAAAGACAACTCAATTCTTTGAAATACGCGTTTCCATTTTTCCTGTCCTACTGAACAGTACGTGTTATTCTTTTGAAGACATAATTCTCAGAAACGTCGGATAATAATGGGCGGTAGTTTCCTGGCGGCGACAAAATAACGGCTCTATTGGCGACCAGTCCATCACACTTTGATGTACAATTAACATTTACCTAATTACCAAACGATCTCGGTTTTTTACGACTAAAAGACAGGAATCAGTCGAAACACATTGTAGGAAAAAGAGAAAATGCTAGCTACCAGCATTTTGTCCTTTTCATACAAACTTTGTTCTCCTTTCAATGACAAATTTCCTCACTGGACCCATATTGAATTTGTCTCCTGCAAATGATTCCAGTACGGACAAGCCTAAAATTTTGTCGTCTGGTAAAGAGTTAATTACCGTCTGTCAGTCAGGGTGATGTATTTGCTTTTGAAACGAGCACGAAAGAATGTCTTTGTTTGAAACAGTGATTTACTAAAATATAAATTGTCATTCTTTTTTTACATGCGACCATAAATATCTTTATTTATTTTAACAGTTCCAATTTTTAGGAAAGTAATTTAAAGTTAGGCTTAGTTCTTTCAAGGAAGGAAAATAAATAATCTTAACGCTTAGGCCACCAACATACAAAATCCGACCTTTTACGTTATTACCTGAGATCGTCAGTCTAATGTTGTGTTAGGGACCAGTAACTTGAGAAAAGAAATCGCTCATTTTTAAACCACGATTTCGATTTTTTTTTCTCTTGTTTTCATTTTCCTGCTGTAATTGATTAACCCTTAGACTGCTCAAGGACCTTTAGCGGACGGTGTAGATCAAGATCAGACTGCACAGGGCGTGCAGTCTGATCTTGGATCTACACTGTCCGATAAGGAGGTATTTTTCCCTAAAAAAGACTGAAATTGCAATATTTCGGTTTCTGCTCTCGGCTTAAAAAGTTTCATTTAACCTATTTAGCAGGTTCAGGGTTAATAATCCTTTACTGGCATGAGAGACATAAGTAGCTTTTTCGAACATGTAGATCAAGATCAGACTGCACAGAACGTACAGTCTGAGCTTTGATCTTACACGGTCTGCTACTTTATTGTGAACTATGACGAAAATGTATCTCCATTTGCCGTGAAATGGTAGTTTTTGTAGTCGACAATGCCTTAGTTATTTGTTTTGCAGCGAAGGACTTAAAACCTCTCTAAACTTTATCTATGGTTGCATGTTTGACTTGATCATTATTAGATTCCACGAATGACATAAGAAATTTACTTTTTGCGGCAGTGTACTTTTGTATTTGAGATTTATGCGTCCTGTTCTTCCGCTTTGAAACCGTTACTATTCCGGACTGATTGAGTATTGTTTTATGCCTTTTTTAACATTTCATCCATATTCATATCATCCCTTATCCATATCTTTCCTAGGTTTTATAAGTACTAGGCTTGGCTCCTTTGTCGTACCGAAGGACACTTCCGTGTGATCAACAATAACAGAAGTCCATTATCAATTAGCCACTCAGGACCTGCCATATAAGGGTGAGGGTAAAAGATATGAATATGTTCCTTCTTAAATTTTCTTGCTCAAAGTCACACCCATGTGACCGGTACAACAAGAGGGTATCGAACGCCAGAGGGTAATTTACTAATTACTTACCCAACGACTTAACCACTGAAACACTGAGGAATTACTTTTCTTTGAGGCTGAGTAATTTAGTTGAGTCCTCCACATCCGGCTGAGAACCAGAGAACCATATGTCTTACTACACTGCTTTAAACAGGGCGGGGGTAGCTATCTGTTTTTTTTAATGGTGTACTTTAAAGTTTCTTGTAATACATCGATAAATACAACTAGATATATTTTCTATGTAATGGAATAGAAACTTTACGGTAGCATTCAGGAAAAATGTGCAACTTCGGGCATTTAAATAACGGGATGGTCGTTTTCAATCAGTAACTCTATTTCTATGCGATCAGATATTACGCCATCACACTGACTACATCTCCGTAACCGATGCATGTTATGATCACGCAACACCTTCACAAGGCTTTGCGAAATTTTGGCGTGAAATCTAAAAATACCGCAAGAGGCTACGTAGGTCATTAAGGAAATACATGAACCACTGAAAACATTTTTCTTACATTAAGTCTACATCACTCTTTCCTCTTTACTGCAGGTTTTCAAGCTGTGACCTCACTTAATTCAGAGATGAAACATTTTTGAAGTGTGGCAACATAATATGAATCTAAAAAGTTCCCCGTAAAACTATCGGTGGTTCTTAAATTTATGGTTACGAAACGAAATACACTACATCGCTGCAGTTATCTCCGAATCAATAAAATTAACCCAGGGAAATACTGAAAACATAATGCTCAGAAATAATCATTACCAAAGTTTATCATCAGTTGGTGCCGAAACGATAAGACAGAATATTTATTGTAAGTGTTAACTCATTACCTCCTGCAGAAGCACTTTTTGCGTCTTATAGGCGAATACATTTGAAAACACTGTTGGAAAAAGAAGAAATTGCTCCTAAGGAGAGTTTCTTCTTTTCCCACAATGTTTTCTTCAGATTTCAGGGATTAGATATTGATTCGTTGTTGAATCATTGTTAATAATCCATGTTTACATGTTTTTCTTCACATTTGTTGGCTGCAAGACTGATTCAAGAGGGGATGAGTTGATAAAGATCCGGGTAGAGACCTTCCCTCCATAGACTATCTGCTCGCCGAGTAGATCTCTTAGAAAACATTTTTTACGACTGTCGGGAAACCCACATCTTTATTACAGATAAGTATTATATCACATTGAAATCTTGCAGTTTAAGTACAGAATTTGTAAATTATTGTAACTTAATGAGTACCATTCATTCGCCCCATACCGCGCCTAATGCTAATGTAGGCATAACGTCTAGAGTTTTATTTTCTACCTCCCCAACTTCAAAGCTCGTCTGATAGTTCTTGACTGGTCCGCACTGCGAAAAATAAATCATACTGCATCAATCATTTTAAGAGTCGATGTATAAAACAGCGGGAGATGGGAACTTGATGTAGTTTCATTTTGGTTAATAGCTTACACAAGTACGAAGTATTTCCGAGACGAACGAAAACAAATGGTCCCAAACTGTAATAGCTAGAAAGGTCATAATCTGATACGCAAATTAACACTTTTTCAACAACAAATCACTTTTTTTTTTCATCTTGCAGCGTACCACCTTTGAAAAGATTGTAACAAAAGGAGATAGTGACCGTAACGAAAGATTTCTAAATTAGCCTCAGTATTTTCAGATGTATTCATATGCATGTATTACCCTTCAATCACATCGAATGTCCTTATTCAACAAGGATGTTCTCACAATCGTCTACCGCAAACTTTGTTTGAAGAGGTAATGAAATAATACACCCAGAAATAATTTTGAAATAAATCTGATCACCTAGAAAATGAACTGAAAAGTGACATTAATGAAGTATACAAAATCAAATTACGCTCTGATGCTTTCCTCCACATAAAAGTGAATTTGCATGCAAAAGATTTAACTAAATATTGCATTAAGTTTTCTCCCTTTCTGTCTCTCTCTGTCCAATATCGTGAGAGTGAAAATGAGTGCGCGAGCATATTACTTGTGTGCGCATGTGTGTATGTGTGATTTTCATCACATATACTGTGTATATGTAAGTAGTTGTCTGTTGTATTCTGACCTTTATTGCTTGTGTTATTTAAATGTCGGAGAGAAACTCTATAGGATTTGATTTGCTTTCTTTTCAATCATATTATAATATAGTAACAACTAAATTTGTTTAAACTAAAGTTCACTCTTCGAGAACTATAGATAAGCCACAAACGCTGGAAATATCTATATGAGTAAACAGGTAGAATAGGTTTTCCGATTGGAAAGATTAGTTTTTGTGTGGGAATCTTACTTATTTTGTAACGACATGAAAAGTTTCAGTCGGTCATTTTAGGCAAATTGTGCGTGCGAGAATAAACAACACGATGGCACATAGATAATCAAAGGACTGAAAGTACTGACAGACTAGCGATTGTGGAATAAGCGGCCTTGGTAAAGATAAAACTTGGTTGGTTCATACAAAATTGAAGAAAACTGATCTTATCCGCTTATTAAATCCGATCCAATTCGATTCGATCCGATTCGATGATCAAGTCTGATCCAGTTCGACCCGCTGACTTTATCCACTGCCCATAGCCATTGTCACAATTGGTAATACTATGGAAAAATGTATTATTTCATTGGGGGAAAAAAGCAAAAACAGACAGCATATCAATTTGATGATTTGGCGTTTGAATACATTTTAGAGTTCACATTTAAATAAACTTTCCATGCTTTTTCGCTTTCTAATCGTTTGGACGAACTCATAGCTAGACGAGACCTGTACAATCCGCGAAAAAAACCCAAAAAAACACGAAGGTGAGAAAGGCTGTGTTGGGATAAGTAGAGTTGGTCCTTATTAGCATAGGTAACTGATTTAATTAACATACATGTATAAGTAAACGCCTTGCACCTGATCATTGACACCTTGCTCAGTCTATGACTTTCTTAGGAGACATCGTTGAAATTGGAGTGGTAGAGATTTCGCATTATCATAATTATCTAAGAGAATTGCGTTTTCTAACAGAAAAGATTATTTTCTGTTGGACGGTATTTAGCGATTGTGTTTCTTTTGTTAACATTTGGATCTGGGTCACTGTGGATGGCTATAGGCTAGCGATCGTACGGTCGCTGGTCTAAAAAGTCTCGATTTTTGTGACTCATCATATGCTTTACACCCATTCATTGTGGTTTGAAGTACATTTTTTTTTAACTTAGTGTCTGTCTAATATACATACATAAATGACTTTGACATTTACAATTAGATAAAACGACTCACTTAAATTGCATTTTTATGACCGATTTAGCCAAAAATATCTTTCAGGATATCAGACAGTGTAGATCAAAGATAAGACTGTATGCTTCATATAATTTGACTTTGCCCTACATTGTTAATGCGTCTAATGATGTCGTCTGCACTTTAAAGGTTGACTGTAACTTTTCCCAAACAAGCCGTGTCTGAAGGAAAAGGCTTTCAAAAGCATTATGGGAAAAGGAGAAAATGCTGTTTACCAGCATTTTCTCCTTTTCCCAGAATAATTTCTACCACTTAAAAGACAACAATCATTGTCTGAACAACACTGAATTTGTTGCCTGCAGATCCTGTCGATTTGATTATCGTTTGGTAAAGAGCTGTCTGACGCTACAGTAATTATGCAATGGCAAGTAGTGGTCAGTTACTTCCCTTCATTCCTCTAATAGCTGTATATTGGTCCTGATAATAGTTTTACTTGCCCTATGTTATTGACTTCCTTTGCCTTATATAGAAATGCTCAGGTAGAAGTTTCTTCTTTCAAATTTATCAAAGCAGTGTTTAAACCAATTTGATGCATTTCAGTGATAATTATGTATAAACTTTGCAAATACAATGCAGGCCTTATTCATAAGTTACAAAACCAAATCCTAATAGTAGCAATATCTTTATGTACAGCACGGATAAAAACAAAAGAAAACAAATACATGGACCTGCTGTTTGCTACTTTGGCTTTTATCTAACAGGGGAGATAATTTGAATTTCACCATTTCCCACCGCTCAGACAAATATGTCATCAATTTGCATCCTTGAAACTTAACCCATGGGCTGCTAAGCTCCACTTACAAATCCTCATGATTACGATAATTCTCTCTTATATCATTCTTGGAATCTACCATAGCTGAATTTCCTTTTTTCTTTTTACAAAAATGAGTTTTATTACCGAAGTGTTTCTAACAATGCTTACCGAAATTTTAAAATTATATAAACAGTCATGCTCAGTGAAAAGTGATTGAGTGCATCTACAAAAAGCATCGACCAAGGTTATCCTGTCCCAGTCGGGGCAAGCTTACATGGGTCGAAACTTTTTGGTATTGGTAAGTTTTTACAACTCAAAGGACCATTACAGCTCATGATTCAGTGAGTTTCTAGACAAAAAGGATCCACATTTAGAGACATCTTGCTTGTTATGATACGAAGATGCATTAAACCCCTTTTTTCAGAGCACCACTCATACTCAAAGTTGTCTGCTGCAAATTTGTTTTTCAAAGCGTAATGAGTAAAGTGGTGACTCAATTCCGGAATGTTTCATTGGCCCGTTTATCCAGGAAGTGAAATGATCGGGAACCTGACAGCCTGTGACTGCTATGTTTCTTCCAGTGACGTTTTCCCGATGGAAAGTTCAATAGCCCCTTGTTGTTGCGAAAAAATAGCTGTCATTTTCTATCAGGCGCCAGATAAATCATCGTTTACTTGATTATCGCCATCCAGTGGATGGTATGATACCATTAACTCTTTACCAAACGACAAAATGTTGGACTGGACCAAATTCAAAGCATTTGCAGAGAACAAATTACATGCAGCTAAATTTATTATTTCTGTCTTTGATAGGGTTTGAAAACATAGTTGGAAAAGGAGAAAATGCTGGTTATCAGCATTTTCTCCTTTTCCAACAATGTTTTCAAAAGCCTTGTCTTTCAGCGTCGTCAAAACTCGGGATTGTGTGGTAAAGGATTAAAGAGGGCGTACATTACTGAACATGCTATACCGATATTAATTTTTGCAAATAATTAATGATGACAAAGATAGCCTTGTCGTTGAGAGGCCAGGATGGTTGAGTTTTTGCTATCTGTTGTCCTTTTTTGTCAAAAGAAATTGCTTTTCAGTAATATTTACCGTATTTTCTGGACAAAAAGCCGCTGCACTGTATAGGCAGCATCTTTTCATTTTAACCATTTTTAGAAATAAAATAATATCGTATAGGCCCCTCTTGCACATAGGCCGGGGCCGAATCGCTTAGTTAATGTAAATTATTATTATCGCATGTATTATAAATAATACCAGTATATATTTTCATATACCACGCAATAAACGGTCAGTGGGGTATACAAACAAGTACATGTATCTTAATCCAATTATCATGCGATGTTGCGACTTTATAATTGTCTGAACAACAATAGAAACACCAAATAATCGAGACGGTTTTTCAGAGTTTGTCGTTAATCTGTCAAACATGGAGGATATGCCACAATGTGCAAAATTTGGTTAACCCTTACCTTCATATAGACGACGACTTTTGACAAGGGCTCGAAACTTGGACCTGCGTTAATAACATTTTCAGACAAGGGAGAAAACATTGAGACAAATGATGAATTTGCTCGAAAAGGCAATTTCTTCTTTTGTCACAATGATTTCAAAAGTCGTCTGCTGAAATGCTTCGGTGAAATAAAACAAATATAAGTATCAGCCATTATACGATATGTCTCTTTGTCTGTGATTCTTATATTTGTGTCATTCTCACGTTAAATCAAAATGGCGCCCACATTGGGAATTGGAAATTGATTTTCATTTATTTTCAGTTTTACAGACCACACTTAAAGATCATTCAGATCAATAAAATTAACGTATAAGGCGCTTCGTCTTATAGGCCGCACCCTTATAAATTTCCACTTTTTTATGGATTGGCCGCGGCCTATTGTCCGGAAAATACGGTATAGATGATTTATGTACTGTGCGCATTGGCGAAACTCTGTGTGCTATGAAGCATTAAATAACCAAAACACACAATTTCAGTCAGTTAATAAAGCCAAGATATTGCAATGTCAAGGTTGTTTCTGTCAGAAAGTCTCAAAAAATCACGGACAGTAAAGAATTAAGACCAGCTACGCGTTCTCTGCAGTCTGGAGTTGAGATCCACACTGATAGCAAAAAACAACAAAAGCAAGATGTGTTGTGCGTGATACCCTGTGGGTAACGCCTGTACATTAGTGCGCGTGGCGCAGACTACTAGCACGAAGGTATCACCAAAGAACGAGGCAGCTCCGATTGCTTTAGACAATATTCGAACATCGGTATATTTTCATTCAAAGATGCAACAGTATGATGATACATGTATATACAATATTGTAACTGAGCCTTGGTGTTTTATGCATGGCCGTGATGCATTATACCAAGCAAGTCATTACATAATTGTGGATTTATAAATTCCATTGTGTCAAACAACCTGCTGAATCCTGAGATAGGACGGTCCTTTGACATCCAGAAAATTGGCCAATAGCAAAACGTTTCGACCCTTTTTTCGATACTTTTTTAGATGCTTTAAACCCTCTTTTCACAGAGCATGACTCAGTTATATACAGTATTCATGTCATTGTCTTAAAGTATGGCTTATTCCATAAAAGTAACCAACGACGCGCAGGATCACAGTTATGCGTAACATGCTGGCCCACAGGATCGATAAAAAATTTAGCTATGGCTGCTAAACTAAGAATTCTTATCCAGTAGGATATCACGCTCTTGTGCAACGAATAGTTATGCTTTCGTCCGTCTCATTAAAAAGTTATTAATGAAAGTTGGCTACCTTTGTGACACAGTGCCTACCAGAGATGCCCAGAAATTTGTTCATACGTCATAGGGATTATGAGGAATGATATGTTAATTAACCCTTAGCGCAACTCGCTGACTTTTTGCACACAGTGTAGATCAAGATCAGACTGCACAGAACGTGCAGTCTGATCTTGAATCTACACTGTCCGATAAGGAGATTTTTTTTCTCCAAAAAATAAGTTTGAAATAGCATTTTTCGGGTGTTTTCATTTCCCTTATTAAGCAGGATAAAGGTTGAAATTTCTTCGAAGTTCATGAGATTATCAAGTAGTTTAGTTTTGAAACGGTAGTGAAAGACATTTCTGCCAAAAACAAAAATGTGTAGCAGCAGATAATTATGACTGACCTCATGAATACTCAGGACTACCGCGGCACAGTTTTCTTGAGACATATGTATACCCTGTACACATGGTAACTCGAATGCAAAGCATATTTAAAAAGTCAATATATTTTCTGAATTCGTATGGTTAGTGCCTCATAATGAATGTTCAACAATATCATCATTTTACAATGAGAGCTTTGATTCATCATGTTCCGAGTTAAAAAAAATCCTGGGGGCCGTATCCACCAGTCATTCAAAATTGCATTTTTAGTCTCATTAGAAAGCATCGTTTGGTACAGCTAATCAGAAGTTGCGTTTCTTTGAAATTTCGAAAATTCTTGAGAAGTAGACTAAAAATGGTGTTAGAATTGGTTTGTGAATACGGGCCTTAACTTTATGATGTAGATGCGTTTTTCTTTAAATACATACCGGACCTAGAGTGTAATACCTTGGTTAGAATATTGCATGTATGCGTTAAAAACGGGAAGCCCGTCTAATTTAATGAGACCAAATATGACATCATCAAACTATTTTGCATACGGCAACGTAAAATCGGTAAATGATATTGATTGTATAACATAGGCCTTTGTGAAATTCTATCTCAAAGATGTAAAAGAGCTGAACTGGTGGCTCCTAAATGAAATACTACTTATTTGATAAACATACAAATATTTTCTTACTTACGAATAGGCTTTTTTGGTCTAACCCGTTACATAACATTATTCAAATGAATGAATGGTGTTTTATGGCGCATCGACATCTAGGGTCATTTAGCGTGCAAATAGGAAAGATAATGAAAGGGAAAAATAATATGTAAAAATGTAAGTAATGAGTATATGATGAAAGATGTGTCATGAAATGATTCTGTTATGGAAATACAAAAGAGATATAGTGATAAGAATAAAAAGGTTTGAATAGGAATAAAGGTTGTAAAATAATATCACAGTTTTGTATAATTTATGGTCTAATCTTCTTCAGAAAAGCAATGTCCCTGATTAGATCGACAACCTTTCTGGTATGCCTTGATCCGTCATTGGTGACAGTTTTGCTGTAATTTATCTTTATTTTATGAAATTGATCCATTTGAATGTTTGATTAATAATTATTATTTACTGTATCCAGATCAGATTTTCAAACAGACAGATCTTGTATTAGCAAATACCAGCACATCTCATTATCTTCATGTATATCTAAGGCCATTCATCATGTAAGATAAAATATTGAAGAGATGAACTGACATAAATAAAACCTAAAAAATATGAGTAATGAATATATGATGAAAGATGTGTCATGAAATGATTCTGTAATGGAAATAAAATAAGCTAGATATAGTGATAAGAATAATATAGTCTGAATTAAGGAAGAAAAAATTTTAAAACAATATCGCAGTTTTGTATTGAGTCCAATCCCCTTAAGGAAGGCAATAATTGTTTCAGTGCTGACAGTATCAAAGAGAGCTCACATACTGTCAACACTGAAGTGTTTGGAACGAATTGGGTGGGTCGAAAAAAAATTCTGCATACCTGCCTTCAAGGTCCCTCTAGATTTTGGTTACATGTATTTAGACTGCATACAATAGCCCATAAAAATTGCTTTTCATTCAAATAACGATCTCCAAGATACAATATGCTGTCACGTGTTTAGTCGTATTTCATAAGTGCTAGTGACATTTTGAATGAAATGTTCAAATCTAATAGAGAAATCGGGATGCCGCGCTATGATTTAGAACCTAAGGCTTTTCATAAATATTGCAACTAACAAAGACCATGCTGTCAGGAGTATAAAATGTTCGACGATATTAGGATAATTTACAGATTCCCTTCGATTGGTCGATAGATAATATGTCATTTTGGGCTTTTTAGAAATCCCGATATCTAGTACAGAATGATTTACGGCTGTCGTAACTCGTGGTTATCGTGCTTTAGCGACATTGTAATGGCGCTTTACGGTATCGGATAACAGCAGCAACAAATATATAACAATAAAATTGTCATTCGCTGAAGCAGGAATAACAATTGAGAAATTGTATCTAGACTTGTGAAGCCATTACCATTTCCCAACAAATTAATCTTGTCGAGAACTCCTGTAAATAGATGTTTTATAGGTTATTTATTCCGGAATCGACGCAGCTCGCCATTATGTTCCACATTCAACGGTGTCTGTGTTAGATCGCAAATCGCATTAAAGTATGGCACCCAGTGTTCTGCTTTAACTGTGATTTGGAACTGATCACATTTTATCGTCGTAATACAGAAACTGCGGACGACACGACGTCAAATTAATGGGAACATCCTCTCGCTTACTACCAGCAGTCTGTTTTACACCACAGATTTGTCTTTCGAAGCTGTGATTATGGATAAGCAGATTCAATTGATCTTCGAGAGGATGAGGACAATTCAAAGGAACACACTATACTTGCTCATTTTTTTTTTTGGCCACTGCTAGTACAGGTACACTGGAAAGCTTGTAACCAAACGTTGTCCATTTCTCAGGTTAACAAAGCTCGTTTACGAAATGGTTGTCGAAGGTCACATTTGTTTCAAACTGGTTTGCCTTTTGTCTGCAAAAGGGCCATATTCACCAACCACTCTAATTTGCATTCTTGGTCTTATTCCATACTTGACAAGTAACGCAATTTCTGATTGGCTAAACCATTTGGTTAAGCCAGTCAGAAAGTGCTTTGCTTTGAAATACAGAAAATTCTTAAGAATTAGACTAAGATTGGTAGTAAGAATGGTCGGTAAATACGGACCCAGATGGTTTCGGCTTGAAATTTAGAACAGTATCTAGATTGTTTTTCTTGACCATCTACTTACTTTCACACGGTTTTCTAGGATAGACCCATCGTATTCGGTGGACGACTTTGTCATCTTGCAGCAGAAAGTTTTTGCAAACACTGTGGCAAAAGGATAATGTCTTGTTAGGAGAAAGTCCTCCTTTTCAAGGATTTGATATTGTATTAATGTATGAACCCTTTACCACACAAAAATAAAGCCTTGTCCAAATTAGAGCATTTGCATGGCGGTAATTTAACCCTTTCCCAAACGACAAATTTGGACTGGTCCAAATTCAAAAAGTTTGCAGACGACAATTTTAAGTTTGATAAAAATGGTAGAAAGTTCTCAAAAAGGGTAGAAAACACTGTGGGAAGAGGAGAAATTGCTCATTATGAGCAATTTCTCCTTTTCCCACAGTGTTTTCAAAAGACTTGTCTTGCAGGCACGTGAAAACCAGGGCTTGTTTGGGAAAGGGTTAAACGTTGCTTGAATGATGGTACTTGTACTAGAATAGATAGCAAAAACTGTGTAAAAAGGAGAAAATGCTGGTTACCAGCATTTACTCTTTTACCCATAATTTTTTCAAAAAGTTTCGTCCTCGGGGTAGTCAGAGCTTTGGTTTGTGTGGTAAAGGGTTAAACCGTCATTTTTGTTGAGTACCCAAACTATAAAAGAATGCGCTCATTGTCGTCTGCAACAAAGTCATGACTTAAACAAAGAAGCATACTAACTACTTACACATTTCTGAAAAAGAAAATTGTCATGAGAAGACTTATTGCTGTAAAATGTCACACAACAAACATGAAATGGGCTAATGCAGTTTTTTATCCTCAAAATTAACATGCTAGATGGCGCCAGGCAGCTCTGTTCTCGTGTACTAATGAGGTTGTTACACGATACATTACGTCATGTTTGCCATTGTTATGCGTTGAGAACATATTGTGTGAAACCGTTCGGGTGTTATTTAAACCTCTCTCTTTTTCAGCCCCTGTTTTGTATATCGCGACACCTTGTAGCACATAATTTTATATTGGTGTTTTGTATTATTTTTCAGTATTTAATGCTGATGCACAAGTTTCCCATAAACTTCTAAGACACATATTCGTATTTAGATTTTTGAGATGTTATTGAGCATGTAATATTGTTTTGTGATCTTCCGTGGCTAGGCGGTTAAAGCGTTCGATTTGTGATTAAGAAGTCGTGGTTAGACCACTACAGAGTTCAAGCTAAGTTCTAAAGGGCATCGGACTACGATTTCCTAATCACATACTAAAGGCCTTCCTCGCTGAGCCACCGAACCTTAGGAAGTCAAAGTATAATGATAGAACCGCCAAACCTGTATTGAATAGCCAGTCATCGAAAAGGCATTGAGGCCTCTGAAGACTGCTGACAGCATAAGGCAGCTAAAATGTTACGCTGAAAGCTCTTAGTGGAGATTCCAGCATTACATTTGATCTATATTTGAAAATCGCTGCCACCTGCCTTAAGGAAAGCTTATTAGACGTCTTATCAGTTGTCGCTATTAACAAGATTGACTGTTTTTACATTAAAGTATGAAAATAAAAGAGCCACGCTCTGGCAAAAGAGGGCTTAATGCATCTCTGTAGATTTAATGAATGATACTAAATGAGTTATCACATAATAAGGGATCCATAAAATCCAGTATGTCTAACAACCGACTGAATCATAAGGTAGACTGGTCATTGGACATACAGAAATTTGACCAATTTAGCGAAAAGTTTCGGCCAAGGTCAGCCTGCCCGGACTGCGCAGGCTGACCGAGTCGATACTTTTCGCAGATGCATTAAGCACCCTTTTCACAGAGCACAGCTCAAATGCACTTGGGTTGATTAATAAGAAACAAGTTTGTGCCATCCCGATCGAGGTAACTTTATCGCTTCAGAAGATCCTGAACAAGGTACTACATTGTGCAGGTGGTACAGCAATATCGTAATGCATGCTGGGAGATATTTCATATTCAGTACATGTACGTGTCATACATGAACCAATCTCTTTTCGTAGATCTCGAAATACAGTATCTAATTACATTTTCGTCGTCATTATCGTAAATTTTACGCTACTATATTGGATTGGTGTTTTACGTAATGAATCGTCTAACCCTTAAAATACCATATGAATACAATGAACTTTTTTCAGCCAATTGAGATGGCCCAAATATAGCGATGAAATGCTCTTTTTGTCGGAATGTCTCACAAATATTCAAAAGTATGTCTCATAGATCAGGTTGCACGATAACAGCAATCTCATCTTAATTTACTTTGATCGCAATAGTAGAGGCTGTCTAGCTGTGATTTGCATTATAAGGGTAACATGACATATTCCATTTGTCACACGATATTCTGTTCTTAAATGATATTACAAAATGCAAACGCAATACGCAATTTCGACTTATCTTTGGCATCTTTCTGCAATAAATGACAGGATGAAATTTGAGTTGGACCGCTTAGGACGCTAAGGAAAGAGTTGTTTGTTTCCGAACAAGGTAGATCCGAGATAATTCTGCACGGAAAGTGCAGTCGGACTATGGATCAACACTGTTCGATATCGAATTCTTATAAGATACATGTATTTTAACAAATCAGTCTCGACAGTGTAGTTTAAAGGCCTGTTTCACTGACTCAAAATATTCGTTTCATCCATTTTTTACATTTAAAGGTGTAAAACTCCTTTTATCTTGTACCATTTTCTAAATGAGGTTTTTGCCTTGTATTTATAACCCAGTAAGCACTGCTTCCAAAACATCTGTTTACTTTCTACCAAATGGCAACATTTTGAACTGGTCCAGTAAGAAAACACTTGAAGACAACAAAGTACGTAAATGTAGCTGAAATGATGGAATATGCATTTTAAACTGGTCCAATAAGAAAACACCTGAAGACAACAAAGTACGTAAGTGTAGCTGAAATGACGGAATATGCCTTTGAATGGTTAGAAAACAATGTGGGAAAAAAAACAAAAAAACGATGATGGGTAGTTTGGCAAAGGGCTAAAGCGTTGGACTAATCTGGAAATCCTGGTGCGATCTCGATAGAAGCAAGGGCCATGTGGAAGTGTCCATGGTACCTCAAAGCCACTACCCATTATTGTTTAAATCCAGGAAAGATGAGCTACTCCGCTAGTTGCACGGAAGCGCCCTTGGTACCAGAAAGCCACTGCCCATTATTGGTTAGACTAAGGAAAGATGAGCTGCTCCGCTAGTCGCATGGAAATGCCCTTAGTACTAGAAAGCCACTGTCCATTATTGGTTAGACCAAGGAAAGACGAGCTGCTCCGCTAGTCGCATGGAAGTGCCCTTGGTACCAGAAAACCACTTCCCATAATTGGTTAGATCCTGAAAAGACGAGCTACTCCGCTAGTCGCATGAAAGCGCCCTTGGTACCAGAAAGCCACTGCCCATTATTGGTTAGATCCAGAAAAGATAAGCTGCTCCGCTAGTCGCATGGAAGTGCCTTTGGTACCAGAAAGCCACTGCCCAATATTGGTTCGATCCATGAAAGATGAGCCACTCCGCTATTCGCATGGAAGCGCCCTTGGTACCAAAGGCCACTGCCCATTATTGGTTAGATCCAGGAAAGATAAGCTACTCCGCTAGTCGCATGAGAGAGTCCTTGGTACCTCAAAGCCACTGCTCATTATTTATTGAACCCAAGAATGACAAAAAAATGAGCTGCTCTGCTAGTCACATGGAAGTATATTTGGACGAGGCAACGCAGAACTCCAACCTAGTGCTTGTGAAACCCAGGAAACATATGGATGTAAGAACCGTCGTCTTAATTTGACTGAAAAAAAAAATGAAAGCGGCGGACAAACCCGTTCAAACAAACAACAAAGGGAACTGTTAAAGACTGTTTGGTTTAATTTTTGTAAAAGTTTTGATAACTTGTATTGAAACAGAAAGGTTACGCTGCGTAAAATAGATCGTTTCAATCTAGTTAATTCGCTGACATTTGGACTACAGTAATTAGTTACGGGTTTTTAACGATACAATCTTTTACTAATTTTGCTGTTTCACTTTGATCCCGGCCCTTTATAACCCTGTCACCAGTTGATTGGACCGATAGCAAATAACAAACCTGCGCAGGATGGACTGCGCCGTTTAAAATTGGGTACTTCGGTCACAGACAGTGTCGTAATACAGTGAGGATTTAATTACCTCTATACATGACCGCAGACAGCTTGGAAAACATCCCCTTGAAATGTTGAAAATGATGTGTTGACCCTTCACCACACATTCCCGAGATTTAACATCTCTGAGAAAGACAGCTTTTTAAAACATAATGGGAAAAAGGAGAAAATGCTGGAAACCAGCATTTTCTCCTTTTGCCATAATGTTTTCAAACCTTTCAAAGACAATTCATGTAAGCCCCATAGAACTTGTCGTCTTCAAACGCTGTCTATTTAGACAGGTCTAAAATTGTGCTGTGTGGCAGAAATTTAAAGTTTACAAGAATATGTTTATGTGAAAGCATTGTTGCAAGAGAGGAATAGCCCTTTATCCTTCTGACAAATTTGTTCAAAAGTGGACTGACACAGGGTCATCTTTGGGTAGCAAAATTTTATTTAACTTTACGAAAACCCACGTATATCATGTATATGCCATGTAAATAAAACTCACGTATATAGGTATATCCCATGTACATCGAGTTTGTTTTGTTTGACATAACAAATTTTATACTTCTCTCATTGTATCTTATCATATCACAGAGACAGCTCATTTTTTCCTGTCTTTCTAGCTTTCAAAAGTGCTAGGTTGGTGTTCCGCAGTGCATTGCCAATGCTTAAACAAACTTTTACTAATTCAAAAAGATTTCTACTGCAGATTTGTCGCAGGAGGTAATGTTACAACTGCTAGTGCTCTTTTCTTTGCTGAGGGAGAAAAGCCGTCTTTGCTTTATTTAGCAATGTCATGCTGTCATCTCTCTTAATAATCTATGATACGCGTGCTAATTAAAGTGTACGTGTATGTGTCATTGTAATGTTTGACAGGAAAAGTTCTTTCGTTTTCGAGGTTATCGATTGCCTTGTCAAAATTTATGAGACTATGGCAAGTTGGAAGGCATATCTATGTGAGGTATCAAAGATTATTACTTGCTAATGATAATCTTTTGTCAGTGAAGAAAACTACCTGTTGAGGGAATACTCTGCCTTCCTCACGGCCGATCGGTAAGGCTGATGTCTACTCGTGACCAAATCAGGAGATTTTTTAATTTTGAATGCCGTCAACAGTCTGTAACGCCGCGATGAGAAATAAATCTCTTGAGCCAGTTATAGAATTACATAATTATCTTTACTTAATTAAAGAAGTGAGAACTGATTTCTGTATCTCAGTAATTACTGCAATACTTAATAGTCTTTAAGGTACTGAGTGCGGCGTAACGCGCTTTTTCGGACAGTGTAGATGTGTATTCTAACATTGCAGAATATGAAGTTTGATCTTGATTCTACATTGTCCGATACGGTGAATACGGGAAAATTAGAAGACACATAATTTAAGTTTTTGCTGTTATCTTGACGTCTTCATTTAATTCAGTTTATATTCTGAGATTAATATACTTTCACGAGTCTCTGTTACCAGGGGCCATATTTAAAGGCCCAATAGGTTCCAAAAAGACAATGCAGGAGTTAAAATGCTTTTAGATTTAAATAATACCATTTAAAAGTATGGCAAATATAGTGGAGATGACAATCTGTTGTGTGGTTGGTCCAAATTTTAGTCGCTGGCAGAAAAGTAAATTTTAAATCAGGCAAATAGTAAACGAACGACAGAGTAACCTTGCAACTTTTAACCTAGTTTTAAAATTAATCTCTATCGGCGACTAACATTTGGACCGGCCGTACAATAACATGTTGTAATCTTGAAAATAGTTTCCATACTTTCAAATGGTATGATTTTAAATTTCAATGCATTTTAACATCTACTTTGTTTACTTTGGCAGCTATTGTTACTCTAACAACAAATATTAGTAACATCCTAAGTATAAAAAATGGTCTATACCTGAAATTAACACAAATTTTGATTGGCTGAACCAAATGGTTTAGCCAATCAGATATTGTGTCACTTTCAAAATCTAGTATATGAATGCAATTTAGTTCTGTGAATACAGCCCCTGCTGCTTAAGCGATTAGATAAACTAAAAAAACGATTTTTTTTTTACGTTTTGTAAAATATTGTTACCGTAATTAAGATCTCTAGTTTTAACGTGAAAGAACTTATTTCTGTTGTTAAAGTTTTTCTTTCATTCTGTTTTTTGCGAGCAGATTTAAAAAAAGACTGATTCTGCGCCTTCAGCACTTTGATTAACACAATACCTCCTAAAACTGTATTAAAGAGCTCTGGCTTTGAAAAGGATATTGCAAATTATGAATAAAAAACATGGAATAGTGTTTGATACAAAGACACATATTTATACATTGTTGCACGATGAGAAATTGCTCGTTTACGAGCAGTGTTTCCTTTTCCCACAATGTTTTCGAAAGTTGTCAGCTGCAAGACTGAGAAGGACGCTTGTGGTAGGAACGGCACCTAAGCTTTCGGAAGAGGAGCCATGGAAGATAGATAACTGATAGCACGACAGACATGAAAAACACTCCAGTAAATCTTGTGTTATTTTTCAATTATTTTCCGTCATCGCCTGTCACATCATATATCAACACAACTTGTGATTATTGAACCCATACCCTACTGACGACACTTTCGAACCCTTTACCAGACGACAAAAGCATAGTTTTATACAATTGAAAGCGTTTTGCAGACGACAAATTAAATGTGGCTTTAAATGTTAGGACATGTCTCTGTATGGACAGAAAACATTGTGGGAAAAAAAGAAAATGCTGGTGACCAGCATTTTCTTTTTTTAGCACAGTGTTTTCAAAAGCCATTTTGCTTCAGGTCGTTAAATCTCGGGATTGTGTGGTGTAGGGTTAAAAACACGGTATTTATCTTTTGACTCTTCATTCTACTTCTTTCTGATCGCTATCAACAGCAGTCGTGTGAGGTCTAATCAAACTTCATGATCGAAATATATCTAGCATCTGATGAGAATCTGATTTTTTGCTATCTGACTACCCCCTTGCAGATGACAATTTTACGTCTTGCAGCAGAGCAATTTTTGAAAAATAAAACATGTGACTGAGGAGAAGTTGCTTGTATCGAACAATCTACTTTTGCCAAAGTTCCTTTTTTGATGTATTGATACATTTATCGTAAATTTATGATGAAAATTCATATTTTACATGTAAAATACATGAAAATGCATAACAGATAGGTGCTACCGCCAAATACCGCCATTTTGACGTGTCCTGATAAACATTTGTCAAAACGAACAAACACGTTGTCAATCAGTTGTGATTAACGCTTTTATCTCGTGTTGTTTCGCCGGTTACGGGCAGATAAAGGGCAATAAAACTATAATTTATTCACGATCTGGCAAACCCCAAGACATTACTATTGGAGCATTTCAGCAATTTAGATTTTTAATTAAACTTATTGTTAAATGAGTGTTATGGATAACAAATGGTCGATAGAGGTTCGTGGTCTATCTCTATAGATCTACTAAATGTTTGGCCATCAGTATGTCTTGGCAAGAGATTGTCTCCTAAGCTACTTGATTTTTGTAGGTGCTCATAACTCTGTTTCCACGCTCACGATGTTTCAAAATGATACTAAATTGATTTGATAACCTTACAGAGCAACTTTTTTCTCCTTTCGGACTTAAACGTTTCCTTCTCCTTATAAAATAAAAGTCTTTATAGTCACATTTGAAGAAGCACTAATAAAATGAGACATGCTCTGTGAAAAGGGAGCTTAATGCATTTGCGAAAAGTATCGACCCATATTAGCCTGCGCAGACTGCGGAGGCTGACATGGGCCGAAACTTTTCGCTATCTTTAAATCTTCTGCATCTCAGGGGACAATTTTACCTCATGATTCAGTCGGTTGTCAGACAAAATGGATTCCATGGATCCATAATTAGGTGATGTCTTGCTTGGTATACTGCATATACGGAGATGCATTAAGCCTCCTTTTGCCAGAGCACGGCTCAAATGAAAGTTTGAGCACAAACTCAGTTGGGCATTAACCCAAGTTTTATAAACATGGACCCTGGTTATAACTTATGTGAACACAATATATCGGTATTCAAACTGAACACCGAGAAGTCCTCCATGGCCTACAAGTTAACCCTTAAACTGTTAAACAAACGAAACGAAAATTTCCGCTCAAATAAAACCCAAATATTGTGGCTTCAAAATTGACTTCACCGGAAAGAAAATACCGTATCGGACAGTGTAGATCAAAGATCAGACTGCACGTTTTGTGCAGCCTGATCTTAATCTACACTGTCCAAAAAGCGCCCGAGTCGCGATTAGCAGCCTGATGGTTAATTATAAGTTAACTCCTTACCGGACGACAGCATCGTAGACTTTTCATCAGATTGATCATGAAGTCAGATTAGACCTCACAAGACTATTGTTGATTGTGATCAGAAAGTAGTAGAATGAAGAGTCAAAAGATAAATACCGTTTCAAATTGAAAACATTCCAGATTATGTATCCAGTGTGGCTCATATTATGGGATATGCCTTGGAAAATGAAGAAAACGTTGTGGGAAAAGGAGAGCTAGTTCCCAGCATTTGTCTCCGTTTCCCACAGTGTTTTCGAGAGCAAAATTCGTCAAGGTCGTCACAACACGGGTACTGCTTTATACAGAGTTCAGACATTGACTTGTCATCAAGAAATCTGTGTTAGATCGCCTCTGGTGCTGTTCACGTGAGAATATCTTTAATCAAGGAACTGTAGAGACCCAGTGAGGTACTGGCGAAAAAAAAGATACGAGAGTTCTAGTTATCATCGAAATGATATCATTTTAGCAGCATGACTTAAGCTCATACAGATAAATTGCTTGAAAGGGATTTTAGACCGCTTACACCCAATACTTTAATAATATCACGCCAACAGCTCTCTTTTTGTGTTTGTCCCGTAGATTATTTAACCAGTATGCACGGTCATACTAATGCAATATAGTATCAGGATTGCATACCATGGTCTCTGAAAGTCATACTGACTTAACAATGCCAATACACGGTTTGATCCCTCGTTACGAGTGCTCAATTCTCCCTATGTAACCATGTTTGCGAAAGAAGTTTGTTGCAAAATGAAAAAAAAAAACATGTCTGCAGGGTATATCGTATAACGGTAAAGCATGTAAGTCTCGCCTTGGTATTTGACTAAGAGTATTGTTCATTTCAAGTGACTCGTGACATGATATAGGTATTTTCTACTATCTGATTCTAGCACCGTGCTAGAGAATAGATCTGAAAAAATTCAAAAGCGATTACATCTTTTTTTGAAATACTTTAACTTATTTAATCCTTGTTGCCGCTTTGTCCATTACCGCTAACATCCACAAACACACACACATACACACACACACACGTACACACAAACAAAAACTGCTACAAGTAACAGGGACTAAATCATCTTGCCTTCCAATGGGTTCTTAGATGAGGACTATGCAGATACAACTCACTCTGACTCGGACCTATGTCCAAGTCCTTTAAGTGGAAAGCATCTGAATCTTATTGCATTACACCTCAAAGTTAACAGTTTCAGAAATTATCGCTGTTCTCTTATAATGAAGCAGCCTAATAAGAATGGAAACGGGGTTGTACATAGAAATGAACCTTGTTAAATCCCGTAAAGTATCAAGCCCTAGTTATAAAAGGATTGGGTTTTTTTTATAAAAAAAAAGCGGGGAAGAAAGTAAATGACATTAGAAAATAGACTTGTTGTGAGCGACTTGGTGACAACGATGTCATTTATACAATACAATAGGGAACATGATAAATGCGGAAGATTACCTCTACTTCATTACATCGCCCATTTATCATTCCATTATCTTGTCTCTATTCTGATAAAAAAGGAATATTCTTCAGTCAGATTAGACGATAGCCTATCTATATTATGGCATCTCATTCAAAAGCTATCTTTTACGTTATTTGTCATTGATGATGCTTTGCAGAACTCTGGAGATAGGATTAGTTATTTATGTCGATATATTATAATGCTGCCATTTGAGTCAACTCTGGTGATGCAGGTGAGACTTGTACATATACCATATGCAGATAGTGTAAGTCAAAAATAGACTACAGGCAGGGTGCAGTCTGGTATAGAGTCTCACGATATCTCGTGAGTTATGATCTGCAAAACAGCATTGACATTGTAATGTTTTTGTCTTAACCCTTATCCTGCTAAATAAATGAAATAGAACTTTCAAACCGATAGTTTAAACCCAATTTTCCCTATTTCAAAGGTATTTTTGGAGAAAAGATATCTCCTTACCAGACAGCGTAGATTAAAATCAGACTGCTGTACGCAAAAGGTCAGTGCCCTTTGTAGCCTAAGGGTTTTTCCAATGTCTAAGCTATCTAGAACTCTAGGGGTTTAATTTTCTAAGGTCGTGATAATTATCATCAAGATCTTGCATCAATTTGTACTATCCAATTTTGGTAGTTTGTTGATACCAGGTAAAAGAAAATGGTGTTGGAAATAAAATGACAAAAAATATGCAGCTCTCAAGTTCATTTTATGTCACTTTCATACTATTCAGCTTGGGTAGCAGAAAAAAAAGCAGCTTACGTGAACATTCTGATTTTTGAAAAGGAAAACAAAATTTCAGACATTGAGGCTGTTATCTTTCGATGAAATAGGGGGAAAATGAACCTTTTACAAAAAAAAAAAGTACAATTCTTTTCTTTCCTATACTGAGAAATATGGCTGTCAGGATAGGTAAAGACTAAATCTGCTCAAGTATGCGCTTATGGGAAAACTAATCATGTTGTTCGAAAGGCTACCAAATGTAGAACACTCAAGAAGTTCAATCAGAAATAAAAAAAAAAGCAGTACAGTTGTGTGAGTCTAAAATTCAACCCCAATGGACATAAATGTATAAAAAGTGTATCAGATCACCGACTAAGACATGATAATCCATGTGATGTGTTAGAATGGA
This sequence comes from Tridacna gigas, assembly GCA_945859785.2. NCBI lineage: Eukaryota > Metazoa > Mollusca > Bivalvia > Cardiida > Cardiidae > Tridacna > Tridacna gigas. Next base: position 31,434,566 of record OX244030.2, read on the forward strand.
GATATTTGATCTCTATTTAATTCTCAAACGTATATTTATGGATGACAGGAAAGTCCAATAGCACTTTATTTGCTGTAATTTCGTATCAAATTTGATACCCAGAGGGAACAATATAAGACAAAAGATCAAGGAACGGGGAGAAAAAAATCCACCCTGAGGTATGCGGCAAAGCAATAATTCATAATATTTAACCCTTTGAGCACCAGATATATATATAAACAGGTAGATACGACGGTAAAATAACATGATACCAAAACTTGTAAGCTTTTTAGTCTCCATATTCTACGTAGATTTCGTTCAGATCAAAGGTCAGACAAAATGCAGGTCCTTTGCAGTCTGACTTTAAAGCATACTGACCACTAGAGCAGCTGAAGTCAGCCTTGGCTCTAGAAGGGTTAATCTGACTTTCCCACGCTGTGATTTAGAGATAAAAAGCTTTTAACATACTGAACTAAGTTTTAAATGAGGACAGATATTAATTGCCCTGCTTTCATTATAATTATGTAGTTTTATCATGACCTGTTATCTGTAATAATGTATTGCAGAGAAATGTTACAGGTGCGTTTCTGTGCCTAGAATGAAGAAACACTGTAATTGTCTTCGCTATTTTATTTATGGTTTTAAACAAATTTGAATCTAAGCATCATGCAGCCTATTAGTCTGCTTTTTACACTTTGCCAGATGACAAAACTTGTCTAAGTTGGAAGCAGTTGCAAACGACAAAGTGCTGCGGATCAAATCAGTGGGTTTGTTTTCAAAGTGAGGTTAACATTGTAACCAACGTTTTCTCCTTTTCTAACAAAGTTTTCAAATCTTTTTCTCCCTCGGGGTGGATAAAACATGAAATTATTTTAAGGATTGAATAGCGTATCACTGACCCAAGTAGTATTCAACCGGAAGTGATGGACACATTGCCGTAAAAATGATGTGCTAACTGCGATGAAAGTTAAACCTCAAGGACAAATTGTGGAATTCATTAGCCCATGTCCTGTGCTGTAAGATCCACGATCTCATTTGTAAATACTACAGAACAAGAATAGCTTGCAATCCTGTTTTCGATACGTACATTACTGGTTTGCGTTTCAACATTTTAAATCTTGAAGTGATTCCAAAAGTGAAAAGTTTCCATTGATTTGTAATCAAAAAAAAAAAAAAAAAAGATATTCGTTACTTCTAGTTTGTAACAGAGGAAGAACGTTACCCAATATTAAATGACCTTTGTTACAGTTTTCATTAGCTTTTCTTTTTGGTAAGAAAAAATAAACGACGTCGTCGTTAAGTACTGTCAATACTTTGAATTTCACTGGTACCTTCTTGTGGTATCTGTTACAGCCCCAGTTTGAATAGTTCGTCTTCGATGTTTAACTCTATCAGCTCCAAATATATCCAAATATATAAACTCGGCATCTTTCGACGGCTGTAAATACAATCCACTGATACTCAGAATTTTATCATACAGGCTTGAGCAAACGAGCGGACGGTATAGATTCAGGATATAGATGATCTTAATGTATACTGTCCACAAAAGACTCTGCTTTCGCCTATGGCGCTGACAGGGTTACGAAACTGACATGCTCCACCTCAGTGTAGATATTGCTGCAAATTATTCAGAGTGCAAAGGACAAATGATAAAGCTATAAGCCAAAGGTATACGATTGAGGTCAAGCAATGAGAGATTGGACACCATCGGTCACATAAAAAATATGCCTAGAACACGGAGGCCCCATAGCCAGCACGCTCATTAACATCGCATTCTTGAGTTTCTTTCAAAGTCAAGGCAAGGACAAATGTGTTTTACAGTTTCTTGAATCGATTGGCCACCTTAGGTCATTACCGGAAACTCTCGTCGCCTAACCGATATGTTTGGCTTCTGTCGACGGCTAAAAAATACAAGTTGACACAAAGATACAGACATTTTTTGGTCATACTGGGAATCAAAAAACTGCGCCATGTAGATCAAAGATCAGACCGCTCCATCTGATAGGCGCAGTCTGACCTGAACTTTGACCGTCTGCAAAGCTATTACAAGTAAAAGTCCCCTATGTCGTTGTAAGGATTAAAGACTTCACTCACATGCTAAAAACAGATAAAAGGGCCCAACGGCATTGATGCGTACAACTTGAATAACAGTCCATTCAAACCAAAATGATTATCTTCATTATTATAGACAATAATGAAACAAAGACGCCAAGGGACCATAAATCATGTTAATGGTCAAACTAGATGTTAAGTGATCTCATGCGTTTGAAAGCTATAGGATAACACACAGGATTATAATGGACCCACTACCATTCAGAAAATCATCACGCTTTACCGGACGACAAAAATTTCAGACTTTTCCAAATTCAAAGCAGTATCAGACGACAAATTAAATGAAGCCAGAATTACGGGATTTGTCTGGGAACTGTAAGGAAACATTATGGGGGAAAAAGGAGAATATGATAATATGAACATATGACAATATGGACATATTCACATTTTCCAACTGTATTTTACAAAGCCTTCTATCTTTGGGTCGGAAAACTACGATATTGTTTGGTAAAAGGTGAACCCAACTTCTCCTTAAACAACGCAGACGACCTTGAAAATATCCTCGTAAACGAAAGAAAATCTAGATCAATCACTGTTCAGTGCAAATTTCAAGCGAAAGCATTGCTGCAAAAGGCGAAATTGCTCTTTACGAGCAATTTCTTCTTCTGTCACAATGTTTTCCACAGATTGCCTGTGCCTAGGTGTTACAAAGTCCGTTTGTAAGAGGCAGTGCGTTTTAACCCTTATCCTGCTAAATAAGTGAAATGAAGTTTGAAGCCGATAGTAAAAACCCAAATTTTGCCATTTCAAAGGTATTTTTGGAGGAAAGATATCTCCTCATCGGACAGTGTAGATCCAAGATCAGACTGCACGTTCTATGCAGTCTGATCTTGATCCCCATTGTCCACAAAAGGACAGTGAGTCGCGCTTAGCAGCCTAGGACTTGATAATTTTAAATAGTCACTCCTTTTTTGTCAGAGTGAGGTAATTTCTTGCTTTGATGTATTGTTCACGGTGATTGGACTGACAGCGTAAATTATCTATAATAGGACTAGCAATAAATATAACAGCTATTTATCGCCTCAATTTCCTATTTCAAATCTCTTTATTCCTTGTTAACATAATACCTTTTTTTACCATAAACGCTCCTTTCACAACATGAGTTGTATTTGCAGTCCGTATAGATTAAGATCAGACTGTACTAAATGTGCACTCTGTCCTTGATCTACACATTCCACACATTCCTCTTTGCCGAGACATTTTGGACAAAAGCAGGAATGGCACTGCAGTTATTTGGGTCTTGTTTCTAAACTTAAAATGTCCTTTAAATTTATACAGCGCTCAAAGGGTTAAATCCTTTTTGTAATTTTTTTCGTTCCTGTTTCATTCTGTCGTTTTATCTTATAAAGCGCCTTTTACGACGGTAGTTGCCTTTGCAGCAAGTGTAGATCAAGATCAGACTGCACAAAACGACCAGTCTAATCTTTGATCTACACTGTCTGCTTTCCTGAAACACAAGACAAAAGCAACCATAATGTTGCAATTATTTTGGTCTTATTTTGTAGACTTCAAAAGTCTGTTGGGTACATTTGGTGCTCTAAAGGTTAACACTTTACCAAGCAATCCCTGTGTTTTAACGACCACGAAGAAGAAGGATATTGAAAAGTTTGTGGGTAAAGGAGAAAATGCTGGTGACCAGCATTTTCACCTTTTTCTCACAGTTTTTTCTAACCTTTCAAAGTCAAGTTCACTTTTTGAGCCTCATCTTATTAAATTTTGTCGTCTACAAATGCTTTCAATATGAGTTGGTCTCAAATTTTTGTTGTCTGGTAAAGGGTTGAATAAAGATTATAACTCAGGGTAGTTCGCTATTTTTCTTCTCAACTTCTAACAAAACATTAGCTTGCCTCTTGTCCATTTATGGTGTGAATGTTAAATACAAAGTAGAGAGCACGGTCTACATTTTCTTCCCTTTTTTTTTTCTAAAGGTCATCGTTGTTTATGTCCAACTAAACAGCTAGTTGACCGAAACTGTGGAATACCCTTTCCACCGCTTACAAAACACGTATGGAAGCCTAAAATGATCTCCAGTTTTTAAGAAGATCCCAACCGAAATCGTCCATAAACATTTTACGGCTGGAAAAATATCTCTTCCAATACGAAAAAAAAAAAAAACTGTATCGATTGATACGAAATAACCAATTCACGTTTTAATTCTTTGTACCAGTCTCAACAGTGCAGTCCCTTGAAGGTGTCTGTGAACACTGCAACAAATACTAGTACATAAAAATCTTGTCCTGGCAAAAGGGGGTTTGATGCATCTTCGTAATCCATTACATCAAGCAAGTCATCATATAATGCTTGATCCATTAAATCATTCTTTTTTTCCAACAAACGACTGAATCATGAGGTTGACTGGTCCATGGGCACACAGAAAATTGACCATTCGCAAAAAGCTTCGACTAAGGTCAGTCTGCGCACTCTGCGCAGGCTGATATGAGTTGATACTTTTTGTAGATTCATTAAACCCCCTTTTTACAGGGCATGGTTCATATGAAATTCAGCAATCCTGGCAAGGTGGTTAGACATATCTCACGAGGATCATTAAATCTTGCATGTAAGAAGCCTTTTAAATACGACAACAGGACAATTTCGTTCTGTCGTCTTTCAAGATAGCTAAATTAAGGGTATCTTGAAATTGATAGGAGATATAACGATCCGCGCGAGGGTTTTCTTCCCCGAAACCTGGCGGGGATTGTTAAATGTCTTACGTAGGTATGTTTTCTAGAAAATGCGACAACGCGATTAACCACGCGGTGGCATGTGATAAAGTGATCAAACTTAGGTGGCGACGGCAGGGTTCCGTAGAAAAGTGGTTCTACACTGATTTGATAGTGCAGAAACCGAGTACATGTAATACAATAATACTGTTTCATGTATAAGTTACATAGTTAAACTATAAATCAAATTATCTTGTTTACCATGACATATCGAAATAGGAAACCGACGAAGGTGAATAAAAAAGAGATAGTTTCAATATCTGAACACCTGCATTTTGACTTAAAAATTGGTATTTCATTTCATATTGTGCATTTATGATGGGAACAGCGGGTGAAATGTGGGAATTATGATTGCAATAAATCTTATATGAATTGCCGGTTTTTTTCACAGTATAAGTTACGCTTATACCTTCTCATTTACATAATATAAAATCGTATGCTATAATGTTATATCCCGTTGAACGTTCGTTGTTACCAGGGTACGAATACTTCCTATTAACCCTTATCCTGTTAAATAAAAGAAATGTAACTGTCAAGCCGATTTGTTGAAACCCGAATAATGTTATTTCAAACTTTTAGTTTTGGAGAATAATATCTCCTTATCCGACAGTGTAGATCCAAGATCAAACTGCACGTTCTGTGCAGTCTGATATTGATCTACACTGTCCGCAAAATGTCCTTGGTCGCGCTCCACAGCTGAAGGATTAACGTTTGAAAGACTCACAATGGCTGCCCTCAGCTTTTTGGGTTTGAGCTGCAGTTCACACCCGTAAGTTTTTCATAAACAGAGACACACTACGTTTTAAAATGATCTTTAATAAATGAGCAATGGTCTGTGAGAAGGGGACTTAATGCATCTGCAAAAAGTATTAACCAAGGTCAGCCTGCGCTGTTCGCGCAGGCTGATCTTGGTCGATACTTTTTGCTATTACCCAATTTTCAGCATGTCAAAGGACCAGTCTACCTCATGATTCAGTCGGTTGTTGGACGCGATGGATTTTATGGATCCATAAACATGAGATGACGTGTTTGATTTAATTCATCACGGAGATGCATTAAATCCCCCTTTTATCAGGGCATGGCTCTACCTTTTTTAACATTTGTAAATTTATTTGGATTTAGATTAGTATGCCAAGGGAGCCTATATGTACAGTATCAAGATCAAACTGTACAGAACGTGCTGTCTGATGATTGATCTACACCGTATGATATCTTGAGAGATATTCTGGTCAAAACAGCCTAGGAATTGTCATATGAAAGTTTTGCCCACTGAGAGTATGTTTCTATTATTTAGTAGTCTTGGGGGTAAGAACATCACAATTACTTTATAGAAACGAAGCTTATGTATGTATCATCAAAAGGCATGTAATCAGAAAAAAAAAAACAACAGAGCTCAAGGCGATGGACAAATGGCTCCAAAGCTCGTTTGAAATAACTAGCTTTTCAATTCAAAATGTCTGTACCATGTAACGCATTGCCAAACGACCTCGTATTTAAAGGACCATAGGCAAGAATGCTTTGTTAGACACCAAAGGAAGAAAGAAAATGCTGGTAGCTGGTTCCCGTGTTTAAAAAAAACTTTTTCACCAAGTGCCCCACCCTCCCAAAGACAACATCCACAAAAGTGAACCAGATTTTTTTATCTACAAAAATTTTAAGTTTGGACGAGTTTTTGAAATTTTTCTGTTAGGTAAAACCATGTTTATTTTACATCGAATGAGAGACAAAGTTCTTGCAACTTATACCAATCTCTCTCGATTCTGTTTAACTCGTTACCAATCTTAAACGTGTCCAAACTGAAAGCAAATGGAGACGAAAAATAAATGGATTTGTCTTGAAAGGGTAAAAGACATCGTGGGAAAAAGAGAAAATGCCATCACATTTTTCTCCTTTTCTCACATCGTTTTCAAAAGCATTCTTCCTTACGGCTGTTAAAACTGAGGTTGTTTAGTAAAGATATTAAAGCACAATGAATAGATATCCTAGTAATAAGGCAATAGAATATCCGGTAACCAGACTCCAGGATACAAGGTTGCATGCCGGGCGGTCAAAGGAACATGACGTATGTGTAACGTGAAGAGCAATGTGCCAATCAAAAGCACGTACAGCTGTTAATCTTGGGTTTCGTGTTATTGTACAGATTTCAGTTGTCCTTTAACGAGATTCATGATGCTTCAGCCACGTATTTATAATGCGTCAAATGAAACCTCATGCGTTTTGACAAAAAAACCGTATGGGTCTCTGGGTCATATACATGTAAACAACACCGTTCTCTCCGTAGATAATCCTTGCTGCAGCTGGATTCTTCTGCTGTTTGTTGATTGCTAGTAACAAAACGTGTTTACTTCATTACCTGTTGAAACAAATTTGTTGAAGATGACTTTGAAACTTTGAAACTTCCTTTTGAAATATTGATTATCTACATACATTATTAAGGTTTCATATCCAACACTTATCCTGCTCAATAAGTGCAATCAAATTTTCAAGCCGATAGAAAAATGCAATTTTTGCTATTTCAGTGGTAGTTTTAGGGGAAAGATATCTCCTTATCGGACCATGTAGATCAAGACCAGACTGCACGTTCTGTGCAGTCTGAACTTGATCTACACTGTCCGCAAAAGGTCAGTGAGTCGCGCTTAGCAGCTTATGGGTTAATACACATTGGAACATGGCTCATGGCCAAAGAAGAAATTGGTTCACTGGCCTCTAAGGCGGAGTGAAGATGTCCTAGGGCGAGGCATTACAGAGTACCTAGTACTTTGAAATTAATTTTACTGCTGTAACAATGGAAAGACAAAGAACTGACGCAGAAATACAGTATATGTAATTATGTACAAGTTACAAGGCCAAAAACTAGTTGACAATAAAAGATTTGTCGAGTTTCGTCTTAATCCGGACACTGCGACACTGGCTTGGTGTAATATATGAACATTTTCTGCCTCACAAATGGTGCAAGTTCAGAGTTCTTTTTACTGGATAATCTCACTGCATCAGACAGTGTAGATCAAAGATCAGATTGCACATCCTGTGCCCCTCAGTGTTGTCTTATCTTGATCCACATAGTCCGACGGAGCGCATCAAATCGCACTTAATAGTCTAAGGGTTAAGAAAAAAACCGGATCTGCGATGTACGATCCTAACAAAAGCAAATAACATACAAAAACAGACCGTCATATACGGCTACGTTGTCTAGCTTTCTAGAGTATATTAAATGCAGCTTGTAACATCCCACTTTTACTGTAGTAATGTTGAAATCTATATGACCCATGCTCTATGAAAAGGAGGCTTAATGCATCTGCGAAAAGTAACGACCCAGGTCAGCCTGCGCAGTCCGCGCAGGCTGACCTGGGCCGAAACTTTTCGCTATTGGTCAATTTTCTGTTTGTCCAAGAATCATACTACCGCATGAGTAAATCGTTGTTAAAATAAGTCTCTTTTATGGATCCATAATTATGTGATGGCTTGATAGGTATAATGCATCACGGAGATCCATTAAGCCTTCTTTTGCCAGAGCAAGGCTTATATGTACAACACCAAAACACAACCATTTAAAAACGTTTGATTACATTTTCACGTTTTTCAAAGTATGCATACACAGGAGATACTGGGCGGAACGTAGCACTGGTTCATATTAATGCTTAGATTATACAAAATGACCCGCGAGTTTAATGAAATCAGTGAACATGGCATATTCAAAACCGACTTACTAGGGTCATGTCACAGCGTTTTGGACAGATACAGAGCAGTCTTATAGGGATCTACTATCTACTACTGCCCACGAGATCGCATTTATTCCAGTCGATCATGGTTGGAATAAGCTGCAGAGAATTGTAAACCCGTCTTGCTATGTATTCAGCACCTGACATGACGGTCGTTATAAAGTCTTCCAAGAACATTCCCTTGACAGCTGTCGAAACAAAGAAAATTCCATGAGAAAGTCAAAAGAATCAAGACATTTAGAGAATCAAAGGACTCAAAGTCCTGGAAAGCGGATTGTGGTGTAGCATATTGCTGTAATATGTTGAAAAAAAAAAAAACATCACATGCAACACATGTGCAATCACCTTAAAATAAAGTTAGCAAGGGCAGGGTAAGTAAAAATTGTTCTGCCGAGAGGATGGCGCAGTAACTGTTATTCTACTACTGTTTAAGCGCAGTAACTGTTATTCTACTACTGTTTAAGGGGTGGTAATTCAGGTCAAACCGATATCATAGTACAGTATAAACGTGCATGCGTCATTACGCATGGAGTATTTGGTTCCTATCAGAACGATCACAGTTAGCGGATTTGCTATACAAATCCGCTAAAAAGTGTAAAACATTCCCAGCCTTTCATAACCTTCTTTGGCGGTGGTCTGAGACATCAGTTCCATTCAGAAATGCCTTACTCCTTTTTCAACTCTGCTTATTTGGGAAGCTGCCAGTGCCCTGGACATAATATTTAATGGAAGTTGTCCTAACCTATCCAAGAGGTCCACCTCTGTCGTCCATTTCTACCCGGGGGATAGTATGGACGCTTGTTCAGTGCTTCAGAACTGTCATATTCTCTATAGAATAAATTTACCACTTACTTTTTGCGCGTTACATTAAACCATAAAATGTATCAGACAAATGAGGTGCCAGCAAAACATATCGAGTCCGGTCAGTCTGCGCAGTACGCGCAGAATGGTTGACGAAAATGGACCCTATGACAAGCAAGGAGGGAAATCGAGGAATACGGGACTAGGTGAGGGAAGTTATATTAGGGAAAACGGATCATTTACGTCCTCTCCCTCATGTTTTCAGTTGTCGTCTGCTGCAGAGCTTCAAAATCGTCACATAATTTGCTGTATTCAGCAACCATTCTTAGCTTCATTCTTAGTCTTATTCTAGATTTCGAAAGTAACGCAATTTCTGATTGGTTGAACCATTTGGTTTAGCCGATCAGAAATTGTACTACTTTCAAATTAAAAAATATCTTGAACATAAGACTTTAGAATGTTCTTAAGAACCTTTGGTGAATACAAACCTTGGTATTGAGTCACAAGTTACTTTTAGACCAAACTATTTAAATATTGACGCCTACACGGACATTTTCATTTTCTTCTGAAGAGCAATTCATTTTATTAACAGGACTGCCTCAGTCAGATTTTCCTATAGAATGTCTAAAGGTGTTAGTATGTGCTCTGCATCCATCGCAATAGTAAATAAACATGTTAATTGTTTTGTTAAAGGATAACCTTAAATGAGAAAAAAAAAAAGCCAAAACTGACGAAGACAACGCCTATACACATTTATATAACCATGATTTCATGACACAGCAATTTAGAAGGACTAAATCAAATATTTGTCTTCTACACCTTTCATCAATACATCACATACGTGTCAGAAAATGTGTTTATGTGATTAAAACCAAGAAGAAGAGAAATTATATCAAAACATGGCTTTGATGGGATACGTCAAAACAAAGTGACGTAGAAAAACACCGCGAATTTCCACAAGGACATGCATGATGGGATCACGAACTCGGTTCTTGTGAACCCTTACTCTGCTAACCGTGATTCAATTTGCCTGTTTAGTTTCACAATCTACTTGCCTACGGAGAATACCTGTTAAAGCTGGGCAGCCTTGGTAAAGGATCAAGGTCACTGGGCAAGGTTAGCAGCACAGATGTGTTGCAAGAAATATTACTTTTCAATGGAAAAGTTTTATCATTTCCATTTATAATAACAATAAAATACGACCCAAAATTTGGTAGGGATCATCATATTAGATTCAGCCGATATGTATATGTGTGGCATGTATCAGCAATGTATCGGGTATAGCTTTTCAATATGTTACATTACCACTCTGATGAAATAAACCACCAGTGGAAATGGGTGTTTTTAACTCATAAATGTATTGTAGTAAGATATACCCGTATTGAAATATCTGAATGATCCTTATCAAAGTTTGAGTATAATAATAATAATAATGATAATAATAATAATAATAATCCATCCTGAAACTCTTAGCGTGGTTCATTTGTGCATTGCTGTCATGACGTTGAAGATATACTGAACACTTATAGAGGTGCATACCATGACCATGCTTTATGAAACTTAACCCTTGAGTGTTCATATCTAAAATTGACAGCTTCATTTGGCGAAAACGACACAGATATGGCAATTTGAAAGCCATGTCCTGTGGAAAGGGGCTTAATGCATCTGCGAAAAGTATCGAACCAGGTCAGCCTGCTCAGTCCGCGCAGGCTGACCTGGTTGAAACTTTTAGCTAATGGTCAATTTTCTGTATGTCAAAGGAGCAGTGCACGTAGAACGATCCAGACGATTGTTAGACAAAATAGATTTTATGAGTCCATAATTGCATGATAAACTGCTTCACGAAGAAAATGCATTAACCCCCCTTTTGACAGAGCGTGATTCATTGGTTACTTTGTTCAGAATACCAAACAAGATACATGTTCATGTATATAACAGTTTGTGTTCAAGATCAGACCGTCCTGTTCTTAAAACAGTATATCTACAGTTATCCTCATAATTGTCATAATAAATCGGAGTTACGGAAAACATTTATGAATGGAAATGGGCCATATTCTATGTCGTGGTTGATTACCGTAACAAATATTGGGGTAAAAACCTGTCTAAATCCCAACCTTTCAATTTATCTTGGACTGGAGACCACCTATGTTGAACTGTCTGCTTTCAGATCTGTCATTTCTTTTTTTATACTCAGAGCATCGAAGAAGTTGCGTACCATCCGGGCTTTCAAACAATAGGATGTAATAATGTTCAGGTACGTGCCAAAAGATCACTCCTAAAACCCACAGGGGTGTGAAAGACAGTTTCATGAAGAGACATGATGCGTCTTTTATCGCAGAAGGTGTTCAGTTTGTGCATTTGCCATAAACTATTATCGATAAAGATGTTCCTTGTTTTTTTTTTTCTGAAAACCTAAATGGCACTCGGCTTCGGCTACTTCAGTGTATAAGTCAAAGATCAGTGTGATCCTGGGTCTACACGGGCCGCAAAAAGTTGCCAAACTTGTGACAGGCACTGTAGAGGAAGACATTTGAGCAGCGCTCCGGAAAAAGGGGGTTTAATGCATCTCTGTTAGGCATTATACCAAGTACGCCATCATAATAATAATTAAATCCATATTGTATAACAACCAAATGAATCACGATGTAGAATGGTCCTTTGGCATGCAGAATACTGACCAATAGCAAAAAGTTTCGACTCGGGTCAGCCTGCGTAAACTGCGCAGGCTCATCTGGCTCGATAGTTAATTTGCAGATGCATTAAACCCCCTTTTCACAGAACATGACATACACACATATATAATTGACATCCCTGCATGCAAGACATTGATACAGCCAGAGATTAATTTTTGTACTAGGTTAACATCACCTCCAGCGAGATTTTAAACAAGCACGATCTTCCGGCTGCGTGTCTCTGAAGCACAACTTGTCGAGAGAAGTTACCTTATTTTATCAGTATTCTTATTTTTCTCGCTGTTGGAAGTGCGTGAATATCTGAGTGTCCTTGTAATTTGACTTTGACGGCCGAAATTTGACCACATCGTATCTTTAATCGTCTTTTCTGACTAAAATATGGGGAGAAAAATTAACATAGGGAAGATTGTCGATTGTTGTCGATTTGATTATATCAACGGCCAAACCCCTGACAACACATTTTCTAGAGAACCAAGCACCATGTATATTGGACAGGCACAGCTGACGAAGAGAATGAGTTTGTGTTAAAATGGCCTTAGCATGCCGCCGAGCTCAAATGGAAGTTAAGGGAATATCACGTTGAACACGATGTTTTATGGCCATGCATGCAAAGTTACGTCTGGAAATGTCTGAGAATAAGGAGAAATCTCACTTTAATTAACAAAAATCCACAAGCTATCAGTCTGCCTGGAACTTTAATTCATGGTTGTTACAAGAAGGCCTTCAAGCGTTCGCTTGGATTCAAAAGCAATCGATTCGTGGACAGAAAATATTCTGTGTAACTCTGGGCATTTGAAAGTTCATTCTAACCCTCAGAGGGTTTAAAATCAATATCGAGCGCTGATAGTAGCGATAAATCATGAAAACCGCAGGCCCCTGTGTGTATCGTTTAATCCATTCGGAAGCAGAGCGGAAGCTGCATCCGTTCAACACACGTGGAGTCGTAAATCAAGTTTGAGTGACAGCTCACTCATTGTAATGATTGATGTGTGATGATGTTAGAACGCATGGTTAGTTGTCAAAGCAATTATACGGAATATCTATTCTATCGGAGTTGGCATCGGGCGCCATGTTACATGTACCATCAATCGGCTTGCTTATCGGAACTGACAGACCAATAGGGCGATTAATCCTTAGGGCGGTAAAAAAAAGGAAATTGTCATATTCAGTCAGGAAATAAAAACATAAAAGCACATTTTCAAGGCTCGTTTGACAAGATTGTCTCGCTATGTATCATACAGAGTAGATCCACGGTTTCTGCAGTCGAATCTTGATCTATACTGTCCGCAGTCGCGCTGTGTAAGCCGCCCTCAGCTGTATAAGGGTTAATCCTTTTCACTATTTGACCTCTAAGACTTGATAATTCAAACTGAATAGAACAGAATTCAGACAATGTGTAGCAAATTATAGAAGTTTGGTTTTAAGGGGTACGAAAGCTTATTCTCACAGTCTGACGTGTTTCAAAAGAATATTTTGTTATCGATATGCATGTGTTAATTTGATTTTAACCCTTAGAATGTTCAAATAAATGAAACGACAATTTTACTGCAGTAAACAGGTTTTTCAAATATGAGCATGTCTAACAAAATGTCGGATATTCTGTACTGCATGCTTTGTGAAGTCTGGTCTCGATCTGCAAGAGAAATTATAGTGCAGTTTGGAGTCTACAGGCTATTTAAACATACCTTGCATGTACAGAGTTATAGCAATCTAGACGAATTGGTCAATAGATAAATAGGTTCCCACAACAAATACATGGATATTTATCTTAACTCTAAGGCTGCTAAGCATGTCTAAATGACCTTTTGCGAACAGTGTCGCTCAAGATCAGACTGCACAGTTTGATCTGTGATCTACATTGTCCGATATGGAGATATATTTTCCCTCTCTCTTGCGGATTAATTTTTACTCATTTAAAATCTGTAAGTGCTTTCTAAATAATGCTTTATTTTTTCAAACCCAGTAGGATAAATCTTATGATTTGTGGGACTGAAGAACCTCAGAAACTTCTTTTTAATTCCTGAAAAAATCTGGATCGTTTACAAGATAACAGATGAGTTATTGTAATTATCCGAGATGGTTCAGTACATGACATCGCTAGCTCTAGTCAATCCCTCTCTAGTTTAGAGAAAGATTGCATCTACAAAGTATTCAAAAGCTTTTTCAATTAAGCTCATCAAAAGAACCATCCTCAAGAGAAAGGGATAATGCCCTTCTAATTGATTTACGGCGATTTCCAGTGCACGCTGGTGAAAGGGCCACACCGGGGTGGTATCCTTTTAAGTTGTAAGGTCAAATCGGTGAAAAGGGGCGATTTTACGGATTAACTCTTTTTGAGTTTCGGTACATTTACCCTTTATTTCTTGAACTGATGCAAACTATATGGCAGTATGCTTGATCTTTTTCGAAATTTGAAGACATACCTTTTTTCTTTGGGGATTGTTTGACTGGTGTTTTAAGCGTCAAGACGAAGTTCTGACATTCACTATTCTTTCTTGATGATTTTAACCTCTAGTGTTCTTTGACACTGATGGACGTGTCGTAGTTCAGTCTCATGAACATTGAGGACCAAGGAGAGAAACTATTACGTATTGTTTTATGGCATACGGTGGTACCTGGAAAGACATAGAAACCACGATCTTCCGCTCTCGAGACGAACGATGCAGCGACATCGAGGTACGTGTATGTAAGAAGGCTCTTATCACAGAACGAAGAGTTGATATTCTTATCTGAACCCTCTGAAAGTCGCCGGAAGTTGCTTTAACATTTACTCCGTGGTCGTTTTCATTGAAAGAAATAAAGGGAACTTAACAACAGACTGGTATTCGTTGAACTTATATACATGTAGTAAAAATTTATGTATACATGGGACACAAATTTAAAGCATTTAACCAAAAGGTTAATAATTCAGGTAAAAATGCATTTACAAAATAACCAGGCACGTTCAAGCTGTCCTTCAGTAACGCATTACTGCGTGCATGGTGCTTTATTTACATAAAATGCGCATGATGACAACAGAGTTTATATCCTTTTTCTAGCCAAATCTTAAAGCTACCAGGGTATAAATTAATTGTCAGTGACCATACACAAACAAGCGTTCATGTTCACTGGGTCAGTTAATGATCACTCGACAGACGTCCGCACTTTTGGAAACGTTTTATTGACCTCCATTTTCAAAGAATCTGTACCCAGTGGCTGTGGGCAAGACACTTTGCAAGTCTATTCGTTATGAGTATAAGCTATCATAATACTCATTACTGTATTTTGTTAAGAAACCTCTGTATTTTAACACTTATCCTGCTAAATAAGAGGAATGAAACTTTCAAGCCGACAGTAAAAACCCAAATTCTGCTCTTTCAAAGGTATATTTTGGAGGAAAGATATCTCCTTATCGGACAGTGTAGATCCAAGATCAGACTGCACGTTTTGTGCAGTCTGATCTTGATCTACAATGTTTGCAAAATACCCTTGAGTGGTGCTTAGCAGCGTCAGGGTTAAAAAGGCGAAGTTGCTGCAAGGGACCAGCACCAATATTGTGTGACCAGCTGCCGTTATTACACAGAAAGTTCACCACTTTGATATCGGATCATGACAGTGGGCACAAAAATAGTTTCTCTCAACTCTCAAATCACGTTAACCCTTATCCTGCTAAATAAAAGAAATGAAACTTTCAAGCCTATAGTAAAAGCCAAATTTTGCCAATCAAGGTATTATTGGGGGAGAGATATCTCCTTATTGGACAGTGTAGATCAAGATCAGACTGCACAGAACGTGCAGTCTGATCTTGATCTACACTGTCCGCGAAAGGTCGGAGAGTCACGCTTAGCAGCCTAAGGGTTAATAGTTAAAGTAATACATTGCTCTATTTTATTTTCAGAGCTCAACATAAGGTGGGATATTCCTTCTTGAATTAAAACCGTATCTGCACCAAAATCTAGGTAAAGAACAGCAGAAGCATTCTCTGAACAACATCAGTCCCAACCAACAAAGTTTCAAAGTAGTCAAATATTGCTTCAAATGATGAATATCCAGGATTCATTCGACCTGTCATATTTGAACGCTGAAAGGAGGTGGTAAAGGATTCTTTTATGGTCTTACTTGACGGGCGTGTGCAGTGAACGAAAATGGCAGAACCCATCAATATAGCTACGCTCTATGACAAGGCAATATCTAAAATGAATGGGGTTGTTGCGAGTTTTGTAGTCATGGTGATAAATCCAGGCTTATAGTCTGTATTTTATACCGCCAGACCACCTAAAGATCTGGCTATTAAACTCGGAATTCAATACCGAGATGTGTAAATTAAATCAACACGGTCTTTGATCGCAGACATCACGTGCGTTTGATGTTCCCAATAAATTTTCCATTGCTTTTTACAAGTGCCATTTATGTAAATTTTTATGCTTGTACAAATAATGATGTTAAGGGGTCAGGCATAGCTTGAAAAGTATGACTGACAGCTCTAAGAATAAAACTGGAGATTTATGTCCTTTTGACGGAGAAAGCCTAAACAACATGGCGGCATGATCTTGGGAAAATTGACGCAAAGTGAAGGGTTATCGTTTGTGCCAATTTAGAAAATAACCCCCTGTAACAAATATTCTTTTGACTTTAATCAGTAAAGGTTGTATCTGCTTTCATTCACTTTTCGTCTGTTTTAAACAGAATTTTTGAAACTGTTTCGATTTGTATTGTCGACTTGAATTACCAATCAGGATAGAAAACAAACTTTCCATACATGCATGCATGTATACATACATACGTACGCACGTACATATAAACGGTTTTTTGCATGGATATAGAGCAACAAGGCAGGAAGAAAGAAATGTAAGATAAGAATATCCGTTAAGTGCAGCCTGATCTTATTCTTTACTGTCTGCAACAATTAATGTTTCCTTAAGCATGCCACGAGAAAGACATTTGATAAATTCATTTTTTATGATAACAAACAATCAGGTTAGACACATGTAAACCTCTGTTAGAAGAGTGGCTTTTCATGTCGACCTCTATAGTTGTTGTTAGTATTAAATCATTCTCTTGGCAGGTAGCATTGCTATTTACACCAAGAAAATGCAGTTTGATTTAACCCTTCGAAACCCAAACCGATAAACTGTACAAGGTACACAAGGAAATATAGGAGGGAAAGAAAAATATCCCTTTGGATGATATTGAAAACATTTTGGGAAAAGGGACACAGCAACAGTAAGCAATAGCCCCTTGTCCCGTCATTGTTTTTTTTTTTTAACTCTGTGGTCTCTATAGGCATGAGCAATCGGCATTTCTATGGCTAAGGGTTAAAAGTCACTATCTAGAAAAAAAAAATACAAGCAATCTTTGTTTTTGTCATGGTTGACATGATGTGCCCGAGGTCTTTAAGCTCAGGAGTGTTTCTTGGTACAAAATTTCGTCTTCTCTGTCGCCAAGATTGTAATAGCGCAGTCATTAATGTCACATTAAATGTCATTATGACCAGTCAACTAACAGGAGTTGTTACCAATTATCTTGTCAATGATGACATCACCGGATATAAAATGAATTATGGGTATTAATGACAATTACGTCATCGGACCTTCGGGATTTCTACGAAAATGTCCAGACATCACTTTAATTTGGATTACTTGTCTCCATTTATAGATTTTGAATGTCATAAATGATTTATGACTCTCATCTTGAAAATATTGTATCATTTACCGTATTCAAAATCGTTTGTCATGTCATATTTGCCTTCGAAGTAAACTGCTAAGGACCATGAAATAAGCGTTTAGCTCTGAAACCTGTAAGTCAATGAAACGTAACTATGTGTTTAGTCTGGAGACATAATTTCGCTTGAAGCAATTTCAAGGCTATTTTGTCTCTGTAAGCTTTGCTCAGCTCCAGTCTATGACCAGACTGCTAGCTCTGCGCAGTCTGCGATCCGGAAGATCACCATATCTTGCCACAAAAACATGCATGGGCTTAATATTTAATTCTTAACCAGACTACAAAATTTACATTTGTCCAAATCGAAAGCATAAGGCAAGTAAATGGCACTTAAATTGATCGGATTTGTCCCTGAAAAAATAGAAAACATTTTTGGCTTGGATGAAATGCTGATTACCATCATTTTGTCCTCCTACAACGCTTTTATAAGCCTTCTTCTACAGATTGTTATGTAAGGGGTAAAAATTTCATACATATCGAAACAGTAAGTTCACATAAGGCAATAATTAAGGACGTAAGTCTTATTTCTTACAGCAGTACTACCTCTCCGATTGATTTAGTCTTCTTTTTGGCCAACCAAATGCAAATTATGAAACACGGAATGAACATGATCTGAAGGCTGTTTTCAGTTTATTGGCTACCATTTATTTGAATTTGCAGTTTTTGCATGGCTTCACTGTTTAGCAACGATTTCAAGACAACAAGTGTGCCTCAGCCTAGTTTTGACTCAAAATCTGAACACCTTTTAGCCTTCCGTCATCAATTACTATAACTGTCAAATGGGAAGAAGTCTGACATAGACCTGATTCTAGTTTGGCTGATTAAGACACATGAACCCATTACAGCCTGAAAATAACTTCCCTTTCGAATTGTTGAAATGAAAAATCACTGGAAGCGACCAATCTTTTGATTGCAAGAAATCTTCACCAGGACTGTTTTCCCACAATGCTTTCTACTCTGTCCAAGACAGAAATCAACTTTTAAGTCACAGTTTACTTGTCGTCTGCAAATGATTTTAAGTTGTTTCTGCCTAAAACTTTAGTGTCTGGTAGTGAGTTATTATATTAAAAATTTACAACTTTTCATTTTGGTTATCTCTATTTTAAAGAAAGTTTTTATGGTTGGCTTCTGATCATTTGTTGTAAGAGATAATAAGTTAAACAAAATAGCACCGATCCATTTGTTGACATCTAAAACGTAAGAATGCTGCACGAAACACGCCTAGTGCTATATACATCCTACGCCATTTCTTGAGAAATTGTGACCAGTACAATTTTTCGAAATCAAACGAGACGGTCCTTGTTTTCCTTTAGTTCAATGACTCCTGCCGTTTTACTATTGCAAATTTAAGATAAATTTTCCACAGGAAGAAAGACAGCGGTCATAAATGTTGTATCTGTCAGTTTTATACCAAATACGGTAAAAAACATCTGAGCAATCACGATATTAATGGGTATTACATGATTGTTGTTTGCAGCCAGCATGCTGGACGCCAAGAGTTTGACATGGAGACTGGAGGTCCGTTCAAGGTGTGAGAGGAAAGTTATAATGCCCATCATATATGTCACAAATACATAAGTGTAACAATTAATTAACAATTACTGCTTGTGTAAAATGTCAATAAAGTACGACGTATCGCACTTATTCATTTCCATGATGGATGGCCACGGTAGAGACAAGGAGACATCTTATCATCTCCTTCATAGAGATGACAATGGACGTATCTTCAACGACTTCGTTTTGAATATATTGCGACAAATCGAGAAACTGTATGACGAAGGAGGAGGATCGCCCTTTGTCTCAAAGTTTATTTCGCTTTCTACATATCGTAATCCATTTATCTTTTTATATAGTTTGCAGTCTTTTCTTGAAATGTGTCTAATTTCCTCAAGTACAAAATTCGCCACAGTTTGTAATTGGTTCATCCATTACCAATAAGGTTATTATTTAGAAATTTAACTGACTAGTACCAAGGGATGTAAACGAGATGAAACGAATAAAAGACAAACGGCTTTATCATGTCATGGAGACAATTTTCCTGTTCTGTTAAAAAGGTGTAAACGTTCCTAATAAGTAATCGCTCTTTTTCCCATAATATGCTCAAATGCAGTATGCGGAAGTGACGCACATACTGGTTGGTATATGCATGGTTATTGATAAAAAAGGGATCGTTTATGCGGACATGTAATAAAGGGATGGCCATATTTATTGTTTATAAAATCACTTTTTATAATTTGTATGATTTAGATATTTGTTTTGATTCATGAACGCATGATTAATATGAGGTAGGTAATATGACTGATTTGTGGTACGGTAACCTTTTCAAACGGAATTACTACGCTCCCCAGAAACATCAAGGAAATTTGCGAATGACGTATGAGATGCCGGCATCCCATGTCCTCTATAAATCTTAATATCAAAGTAAATCTACATCGGCCTTTTCTCGAAAAGAAGGTCGATCTATTATTTGAATATTGCATAAAATAAAACACCTAAAGTTGAATGAAATGTAACGGGTTTAATAATGAACTCGTTTTCAAACAACAAAATTTTACACTTGCCCGAATTAAAAGCATTTGCAGACGACAAATTAAGGCTCAGTAGCGACCAAGAGTACACAGTTTCGGTGTTAAAATGCATTAAAGTTAACCCTTATCCTACTTAATAAGTTGAATGAAACTTTCAAGCCGCTTGTAAAAACTCAAATGAGACTATTTCAAACTTATTCTTTTGAGAAAAATTCCCTCTTTATCGGACAGTGTAGATCTAAGATCAGACTGCACGTTCTGTGCAGTCTGATCTTGATCTACACTGTCTGCTAATGGCCAGTAAGTCGCGCTTTGCAGCTAAAGGATTAAGCCACATCTTTTAAAAGTATGGAAATTATTACTGTATCGTTTTGGTCGGCCCAAAAGTGTTAGTTGCTGGCAGAAAAATGGATTTTAAAACCAGGTAAAAAGTAAACAACAGAAAGAGCGACCTGGTAACCGTTTAATACCTTGTTTTAAATTTCATTTTGTTTTTTTTTCTGCCAGCGACATATACTTGGACCGACCGTACAATAACAGACTGTCATTTTATACAATAATTTCCATACTTTTAATGAGTATGATTTAAATTCAACTGCATTTGAATACGCCCATAGCTTTGTTTTGGCGGCTATCGGCCCTCTCAATGTGGCTTAGATGATTGCATATGCCTTTAAAAGGGTGCAAGAAACTACGGGAAAGGAGGAAATGCTGGTCATAAGCATGTTTTTGTTTTCTCGCAGTGTTTCCAAAAGTTTCATTTCCCATGGTCGTTAAAAACCCGGAATTGTTTGGTAAAGGGTTTATTCACTCTTTACCAAACGACAAAATTTTGGACTCCTCCAAATTGAAAGCATTTGCAGAAGACAAAAGTTGTTCAAATAATGATTTGTAGCTTTGATAGGGTAGAAAACATTGTGGGAAAAGGAGAAAATGCTGGTTACCA
The DNA here is from genome assembly GCA_945859785.2 of Tridacna gigas. Classification (NCBI taxonomy): domain Eukaryota; kingdom Metazoa; phylum Mollusca; class Bivalvia; order Cardiida; family Cardiidae; genus Tridacna; species Tridacna gigas. The sequence continues at coordinate 31,455,764 of OX244030.2, forward strand.
GTAATCTATGCGACCTTGAAACCGCCAAGGGCAACATTTGGCATGAAGATACAAGAATGGTTATAATTATTGATAAAAAAGAAATGGGTTAAATACTGGCTTAATTCGAGTATAGATGTATCTTTAAGCTTTCGAACATAGTCGTCTGTTGACTTTTATAGAATGGGATAACAACAGTATACATGTCGGTGGTCATTTCAGATGTGCCGGAAATGCAACAGATGTAGAAAATATAAATGAGCCACGCTCTGGCAAAGGGGGCTTAATGCATCTCCTTGATGCTAAGCAAGTCAGCAACTAATTATAGACCCATGGTATCCATTTAGTCTAATGATTTACTGAATCTGGAGGAAGAGTGGTCCTTGGACATGCAGAAAAGTGACCAACAGCAAAAAGCTTCGACCCATGTCAGCCTGCGCGGACTGCGCAGGCTGACATGGGTCGATACTTTTTGCAGATGCATTAAGCCCCCTTTTCAAAGAGCATGGCTCATTGTATAAACTGTGCTCTTAGAGAAGGGGTTTGTTGCATCTTCGTTTAGCATTATACGAAGAAAGTCGTCATATAATATAGATATACATATATTTTGCCTAGAATCCTGACTGAGCCGTGAGATGTAAAAGTCCTTTAACATTCATAAAATTTACTATTAACGAAAAGTTTCGATCCAGGTGGGCTTGTGCGAACTGGGCAGGCTGACATGGGTCGAAACGTCTTGCAGATGCACGACTCCACCTTTTCACAGAGCATGACTCATTAAAATTCTTATTAGAACTATTATATTGTTTACAAATAAAAAGGATTGAAAACAAACAACAACAAACAATAAATCATAGATATGATTTCTTTCCTCGTAGTGAGTGGTTTGATGTAATATGTCAAACTACTGAAAAGGAAACCAATCCCAGAATGTGTGTGTCATGCCAGACTTTTTGAGTGACAGAGCATTTGCTTTTATAAAAGGATAAATGAAACCTTTTACAAGACTGCATATTTCAGACTCATAAATTAAACAACCAAAAAAGAGAATACAGACGGCAAAATAAATATAGCTGAGATATCTTAGAAATGGTAGGACAAACTGTAAGATAAGAATAATGATATTGTTATGCTAGTTAGCAGCATTTTCTTTTTTGCCCATGATGTTTCCCAAAAGCACTCTTCCTCCGAGTATCTTTGTAAAAGGGTTAAAACGCTTGAAATTCAGATTTCTGAAGTAAGAGCGTTCAGATATGAGCCATGCTCTGGCAAAAGGGGGCCAAATGAATATCTGTGATGCATGATGCCAAGCAATTAAGTCATCACATTATTATGGATTCATAAAATCCAGTTTGTCTAACAACTGAATGAATCATGAGGTACACTGGTCCTTTGACATGCAGAAAATTTAAGTATAGCTAAAAGTTTCAGCCCTGGTCAGCCTGCGCGGACTGACTGCGCAGGTTGACTGCGCAGGCTGACCTGAATCGATACTTGTTGCAGATGCATTCAGCTCCTTTTTACAGAGCATGGCTCAAATTATAAATCTTAAAAATAATACGGACTTTTCTTTAAAACTTACAGTCTTTGTGTTTTTCTGTTTTCGAATTTCTGTCTTTGATATAAGTGCTAATTGAAATTCCTTTCAGAGAGTAAGAAGAAAAGCAATCACATAAATAGTAAAGCAGGCTACACAGTGTGAGTCTTTGTTCTCGATATAGAATGGCTGCCTTCAAACCGATATCAAATATGTGAGTTGAAAGACTGTCATTTGCCCTAATTGGAAGTTTTAATGAATTCCCTCAGAAATGGTATTGTTTCTGACAGGTTCACGAAGACACTAGGGATAGGGGAATGACAAACCGGCGCCTTCTTCTTAAATAACATTTATTTTCTTGCCTGTAATATGATGAATTTAAAGTATCTTGTCAAAAACACGTGGTATTCACGAAAGAATGGGCTTACAGACTTTTTAGGGGGGAAATGTGTGAAAATACGGAACCAGTTTTAACGCTTAGGCTGCTAAACGCGACTCACCGACCTTTTGCGGATAGTTTGGATCAATATCAGACTGCACAAAACGTGCAGTCTGATCTTGGATCTACACTGTCCGATAAGTTTAAAATAGCATTATTCGTGGTTTTACTATCGGCTTGAAAATTGCATTTAACTTATTTAGCAGGAAAAGGGTTAATTTTTCACCACCTTACTTGTTTTGGCAACTTGTAGCAGATTTCTTATCTAAAACACTGTGAAAAAAGGCGATTTTCCCCCAGTGTTATTAAAACTGTTCTTCTTCCGGGTCGATTAAATGGATCGTTTGATAACTGGATTACCAAGACAATTTTTGCAAAACTGAATTGCATTTTTTTTATCATCTTCGAATTGTACATTAACTCTTTGCCAGACGCTAAAATTTTTAGTCTGGCTCAAATTCAAAGTTTTTGCAGACGGCAAACTAAATGTGGCCCAAATGAAATGATTTGTTTATGAAAAGTTGGAAAACATCGCGGGAAAAGGAGAAAATGCTGGTTACCAGCATTTTCTCCTTTTCTCACGATGTTTTCAAAACTCTAATTTCCCAGAGGCGTTAAAACTCGTCATTGTGTGGTAAAGAGTTAACAGACTTGATAAAGTGGAGCTTTGATTATTCGAACAAACAATAATTTGAACTTGAAGTAATTTCTTCACCAGATTGTGCAAAGCGGGGAATGGGGCGATGGGTAAAACGGGCACCTGCTGTTTGGATCAACATTTTATTTGAAGACTGCCCTTCAAGTCTCTCTGCAGAAAATATAAGTTTTACCAGAGATGATGATGTCGTGAGATGATGTCATGAGAAACTGAATTATTCGTAATTCAATATTACTCCTTGGTCATCAGCCGAGCCCCGGAAGCTCAATCGGTAGCGTACAGCACTTGAGAACAGGGGGTCGCTGGTTCGATCCCCGACTCGGCCAATTTCTTTCCGAGGACTGGTGATAGTCGTTGCGACAGGATTCATTCCTCTCCCACCGCTGACCATTGTTTCGACGACGGTTATGCGGGAAAGCAGCCGGTGGCTTGGAAAGAATATTGTGCGGAGTACTTGTAAAAGAAACTCCGGGAAAGCATGGATATGTGCATTGGCCGCTGCGATAAAACTGAAACTGAAAACGACGTAAAACACCATACAGTCATTACAATCAATCTTGGTCATCACTGATATTGGAGGTCATCAGTTACTCTGTGATTGTGTTGCTGTATTTGTTATCAAGCACCCGTGGTTCGACACTGGCTTGTAGCGCCGGTTTGTCGTCTGCAAATGCTTTCAATTTGGACAAGTCTAAAATTTTGTCTTCGGTACCCAAGCAGAACAATCCCTATCAGTGTTCGAAATGTAGAATATTCACCAGATTTATTTCTTGCATGGTACAACAGATGTGGAACAAGCCGAAATGCGATATTTATTTTTACGAAGCACAGTGTAATATATTCCATGTTTTATTTTTATGGTTGCTTTCAAACAATCACGCCGTATATAAAACATAAATCATAAAATGATTTGCCTCTCCTCCCACCTTTCACACAACAGCCTCAAAACATCATCATTTTACAGGATGAATCAATATAATTCTAAACGTTACCTCTCGTGGACAACTTTTGAAAACAATGAAGTGAAAGGAGAAATACATAACCAGCGATTACTATTTGTGAGCAAAATAATATCTTATTCTAATGTTTTATGAAATGTTTACGCATGTAGTCGTGTCTTAACCCTCAATTCCAGAGGCGAAATATCGGGGCTTTTGCGAACGGCACAGATCCACGATCAGACTGTGCAGTCTGATCTGGATCTTTACCGTCCGGTTATTTAGTCAAGTCATTAAGATAAAAGTCTTTCTTTTTTGGCGGATCTTATTTTTAACCGTCGAGAGAGGTCGAGTTAACCCTTATCCTGCTAAATAAAAGAAATGAAACTTTCAAGCCGATAATAAAAATCCAATTTTTCCTATTTCGAAAATATTTTTGAAGGAAATATTATATCTCCTTATCGGACAGTGTAGATCCAAGATCAGACTGCACGTTCTGTGCGGTCTGATCTTGATCTACACTGTCCGCAAAAGGTCAGTGAGTCGTGCTTAGCAGCCTAGGGGTTAAATATGTTTGGCAATGAAAGACTTTTACCACACAATCCCGACCTGTAACGGTCCCGAGAAAGCTTTCGAAAACATAGTGGAAAAAGGAGAAAATACTCTCAGCCAGGTTTTCTTCCATTTCCAACAACATTTTCCACCCTTCCTTTCTCTGTGATATGGTAGAAAACGTTGTGGAGAATAGGAGAAAATGCAGGTTACCAACAGTTTCTCCTTTTTCAACAATGCATTCAAAGGCCTTTTTTCCAAGGATCTTTAAATGTCGGGATTGTGTGGTAAAGGGTTTTTTAAGCACATTTGCTGTGTTGTGTCACCAGCAAAGGCGACATCGATACCTTACATAGATGTGTTAGATCACGATCAGACTGCACACAGAATGCAATCTGATCATGGATTTTCACACTTCGCGACCCCTTTTCAAGATTGGACCACAAATTCTCTTCATTTGAAAAGGCTGTGGGAAAAAACCGAACTTTTCGTTCGGCAAAAGCAGTCGAGCTTTACATAATACGTACATCATGGCATTAGTTATGTAGCCTGGGTTAGTCTGATTGTGGGGTCCTACATGGCTCAGTGGTAAAGTATAGAAATCGTAGCCTGGTGGACCTTGGTTTGAGCCTCACTGGAAGCATTTGGGTTTTTTATGTATGCATCATTCGGCAAGACAAATAAGCCTTATCCTGCTGAATAACTTAAATGAAACTTTCAAGGCAATAGTAAAAACACGAATAATAGTATTGCAAACTTATTTTTATTTTATTAGAAAAATATCTAACTTACCGGACAGTGTAGATCCAAGATCAGACTGCACGATCTGTGCAGTCTGACCTTGATCTACATTGTCCGCATAAGGTCAGTGAGTCGCGCTTAGCAGCCTAAGGGTTAAGAGACCTTGCCTATAGTCTGGTACCCCGCCATACTACAAGAGTACGTCAGGCAAAGCGCAATAATGGCAGTCCCCGTTGGTAATATGCAGAGGAGACGGGATATTGTTATTTCACATGATCAGATCGGATCATAGGCTAAATTCGAAACAGATCGCTTGCAATAAAGTCATGGCAGTGAATTTTTCTACATGTCGTTCTTACTTGGCGGGAAAAAACTACATATCAGAAATGCTTTAAGTATCCGAAATGTCAATATACCTATATAACGTCCAAAAACAGGGCTACTTTTAAAATGATTCATTGTCGAATTTTTATTTAAACCATACCCCAACAGCACGTTTTAGATTCGGTAATGTATTTTTTGTACAGAAATGATCTCAGTTTACTTACTGATCAAACGGGATCACATGAAAATGGGGAAAACGGGGAAGCATGTAGGGGTGCGCTTGAGGACACCTAGGAGGCCGCCATTATTGCGCTTTGCCTGACACGATAACGTAGTGGTAGGGGCAGGTAATCCAGACTACCTTGCCTAGTGCTGGTAAAACCCAGTACACACGTGAATAAGCGAGCTGCCGTCATCATATGACTGAAATAACACTGAAAGTGGCGTAAGACACTAATTCATAAATCCAGTCTGATATTTTTTTCCTTTTGTTACATGTATGTCAACGTTACTTTGTAACAATCGCGGATAGTCTAGACCCAGACTATTAGATTTTGTACTATGTAGTCAATGTAAATACTGTCTTAATTTCTCATAATATGGTAAAAACATAAACAGACTTAGGCAACTAAAATAGTAAAATTTTGTATAAAACAGAATATGAAGTCTTCACATCCTGTTATGAACTTCTAACTTTTTATTTACCCTTTGCCGAACAACTCCGTATTTAACGACCCTAAACAAGAAATTTCAAAACATTGTGGGAAAAGGAAAAAATCCAGCGAGCAGCATTTGGTCAATTTTCTTCATGTCCAAGGACCACTCTACCTCCAGATTCAGTCGGTTGTTATACGAAATGGTTTTTATGGATCGATAATTATGTGATGACTTACTTATGTGATCACGGAGATGCCCTTTTTGTCCTGGCATGGCTCAGTTATGTATGACGTAGGTTCATATGTACAAGGCTAGAAAAAGACACTCCCGACCTACAAGCGTCACAGACTGGGATCGAAGCGGATTTCCGGTTTACATATTTAACACTTTAACCTTTACCAAACAATCTGGAGTTTTAACGCTTAGGATGCCTAGTGCGAATTTGTGGGATTTTGCGGACAGTGTAGATCAAGCTCAGACAACACAGAACGTGCTATCTGATCTTGGATCTACACTGTTCGTTACGGTGAGATTTCTCCGGCGAGAACATTTTCTAAAATCAGAAAGTATGGGTTTTCAGTATCGGCTGTGAATCTTAAATTTTATTTATATGTAGCAACCTAAGGGTTTACTACACGGAGAGACTGCTTTTGAAAACACTGAAAAAGAAATGCAGGTAGCCAGTATTTTCTCATTCTGCTGCAATTGTTTCTTTCCTACAAACGACAAGTTCTATCATTTCAGACGCGTTTTATATGTCGTCTGCAATGCCAACCGTTTGGACATGTCTAAAATTTTGTCGTCTGGTAAAGGGTTATCCACTGAACACAGAGGATCCTGAGACTCAAGTTTTAAGAGTGCAGGTTCTGTGAAGTCTGATCTTGACCTACGTTCCTTACAAATGTCACTAAAGCTTTGCGCAGATATCTACTGGTTTACCCTCAGAGCGCGGCATAACGCCAACCGACATTTCTGTTCTAGATCTTATGAACCTGTATCCTGCTAAGTAACTGAAATGAAATTGTCAAATTGGTAGTAATATCCCAAATAATGTTATTTCAAACTTATCTTTAGGAAAGAATATCTCACTTATCGGACAGAGTAGATTTAAGATCAGACTGCACATTTTGTGCAGTCTGATCTTGATCTACATTGTCCGCAAAAGGTCAGTGAGTAGCGCCGAGCAGCCTAGTGGTTAATAGCAATGCCAAAGGTGCTATTGTCCAGACCACCTGCCGTCTCAGCAAAAGCGTACAATGTAGATCAAATATCAGACTGCAAGTTTTGCAGTCTGATCTTTAATCTACACTGGCCACAAGGGCAACTCTAGTAGTGAAGAGGGCTTTAATGGTTAATTTCCTTTCACGTTGCAACAGGTTTTTATGGCTGTATTCATTCCGGCGTTTGACAGATTTAAGTTTGATGTCACTGCATCCATGAGGTCTAATAAATCAATTCGGTTGCTGTAAATTTTGTTCACTTCAAAGGCAGTACGAACATCATGCATTATAAATTGGTCATTAAATAGACATTTAATGTATGAAATTCAACGTGTTATTAAAGTCTGCGCTACATTATGAAAATAATGCTTTCCTTTATGAAGGCACTTTAACACTCGTCATTTCAATTACACTTCGTGCTAAAATCCTCCTTTTTTTCTGCAAGGATACGTTTGACATAGGCGCTTTGATCTTAAGCTCAGCCTGTTACACTGAAATGGTGCTTGATTATAATTATACAGTTGCTTAACTTCGTAAAAACGCCAAAAGCTTAACTGGATCAAAATGAAAGCGTCTACAGACGACAAATTAAATGCACCTCTAAAGATAACGTCTGTATTTGGAATAGTGGGAAAAAAACGTGTGAAAAAAGGGAAAATACAGGTAACCGTTTATACCGCCTGTTACCACATTTTTTCATAAGGCTTCTTCTTCAGGATGGTCGAAACACGGAACTGTTAGGCTGTCATGGGTCGAAACCCTTTGTCTTAGTAAATTTTCTTCATCTCAAGGATCATTCTATCTCCAGATTCAAATTGTTGGTAGACTACCTGCATTTAACCCTTTACCAGACGACAAAATTTTAGCCTTGTCTAAATTGAAGGCATCTGCAGACGACAATTTCAACGTGGCTCAAATCGTGCAAGTTTTCTTTGATACGGTAGAAAACATTGTGCGAAAAGGAGAAAATGCTGGTTACCAGCATTTTCTCCTTTTCCCACAATGTTTTCAAAAGGCGTCTTTCCCATGGGCGTTAAAAGGCGGCATTGTGCGGTAAAGGGTTTTAACGGGCCCATAACTACGTGATGACTTGCTTGGAATGAAACATCACGGAGATGGAATAAATCCCCTTTTGTCAGACCGCCACTCATATATTTGAAACGAACACGAGGCAGATGGTTTTTAATGCATCCTTGTACGATATAAAATTAATGTTCAATGTAAATTACTGTTTGATAATTAACCCTTAAGCTGCTGATCGCGACCCACTGACCTTTTGCAGACAGTGTAGATCAAGATCAGACTGCACAGAACGTGCAGTCTGATCTTTGATCTACACTGTCCGATACGGTATTTTCTTTCCGGTGAAATCAACTTTGAAACCGCAATGTTTGGGCTTTTAGTATTGAATAGAAATTTGCGTTTCATTTATTCAGCAGCTTAAGTGTTAAGGTCGTATTTACTATAAATGAGCGGTGCTCTACGAAAAGGGGTTTAATGTATCTCCATAATGCATTACACCAGGCAAGTTATCACATAATTATGGATCCATAAAAATCCATTTTGTCTAAAAACTGGCTGAATCATTGGTAGAATTGTTCTTGGACAAAAAAAAAAAACACTTATAGCAAAGGGATTCGATCCATGTCAGCCTGCGCGAACTACGCAAGCTGACATCGGTCGATACTTTTTGCAGATGCATTTACCCTTAGGCTGCTAAGCGCGACTCACAGACCTTTTGCGGACAGCATAGACAAGATCAGACTGCACAGAACGTGCAGTATGATCTTGTATCTACACTGCCCGATAAGGAGATATCGCTCGTCCAAAAATACCTTTGAAATAGGAAAACTTGTTGTTGTTTTTTTTTGTTATCGGCTTGAAAGATTCGTTTCTTTTATTTAGCAGGATAAGGGTTGAACCCCCTTTTCACAGAGCATGACTCAAATCTACTCGGCGCCGAAAGAGTTTAACTCTTTACCAAACGACAAAATATTAGACCAGTCCAAATTGAAAGCTTTTGCAGACGACAAAATAAATGTGACTCAAAATTGAAATTTGTTGTGGGAAGAGTAGAAAACATTGTGGGAAAAGGAGAAAATGCTGGTTACCAGCATTTTCTCCTTTTCCCATATTGTTTTCAAAAGACTTCCTTCTTAGAGTCGTTAAAAGTCGGGATTGTGTGGTAAAGGGATATTATAAAAGACGTTACCGTACATGTTTACCGACTGATTCTTGGTTTAGTCAACACTTCTGCAATAGTAAAATTGCGGTGTCGGTTTCTTGCAAGAATGATCATAAAACAACGCACTAGTGGAAAGGTCCCTCAATTAGCAACACTAGCATTTTGTTATTCTACAGACACCGTACAAGTTTTGTCAACACTACGTAATTTTGAACTTTTCATTAATCCTGTTTTTGTTGATTACACATGTTCTTAGATATCTTTAAATTTTGTCAACTGTGAATAAAGACGTCGAAATTTCAATCTTTTGTCTCAAATGGAGGGTAATATTTTATAACATGGCCTATGTTTTAAAAGATAAATCTGTTACACGAACAAGGAAATGCAATTTACGTCTAAAAACGGCGAAGATCAATCCAAGCCAGCCCCCAATCTATCATTGATAATGGTTCTCTTAGTTTTATTTTCTTTTGTAGCGTGTAAAAACTAATGATTTAGATGCTAACCTATTTGTCACCATTTTAGACATTTAATGTCAAGCGCGTTAGCATTTGACGAATTTGAATACTATGTTTGAATGATATTTTATCGTGTGCAAAGACAAATTACGCACTCATTTTCGCAGTTGTTGCTAACGTGTCATTCAACAAGTATTTCGTACATTGCTTATTTTTCTCCCGCTGTTTTTCTCTCAGGGATAGACAAACATGTAATTTTCTGTCAGGTATAGACAAACATGTAACAGTGTAGATAGTTTTCATTTTCTTACAGTCGTTAACAGAATTTAACACGCCACCATAAGCTATTTTGGTGGTCACTAACACAACTACCCTTGGAGAAGCACAGTGAAAAGAGGCCCTAACTGGATACTGACTAAGTTAACCGGTCATACGGAACAAATAGTTTCCCAAGAATCACCAAATATGTGCAACACACAATTCCTTTACAAGTCATAAAATCAGCATTTAGAGAAACATTTTAGGCTTGCTCTTCCGTCTTTTACTATAAAATAGTGCAAAAGGACCGTTTGATATAAATTTTCAAACGAGATGACCTGTGATATTACAACCTGGAACATTTCGTTGTGGTCCGAAGCATTCCCTGCGTGGTTGACTCTATCTTTAGATGAGCCCATTTATATTTAACCCATTCGTTGTGGTTGAAAGCATTCCCTGCGCGGTTGACTCTATCTTTAGATGAGGTTCACTTATATTAAACCCTTAGCTACTTTTAGAGTGTTTTAACCATAAATACTGGATCTAATAAGACTTTTTGGCGACCCATTGCCTTCCCTATTGTTTTCCTTGTGTCAAGCCGACAACAACCACATATACCTAGCATATGACTTAGTGAAGATAATACCTTAATATAAAATACTTTTCTAGTTTCCCTGAAATTCTGCAAATGTACTGAAAATATACTGAAATCCTTAACATGCAATCCAAAAAGAATGAATAGTGACAGAGCTTAAGGCTACGCAATCCCAATGAATTTTCAAATAAAAATAACAATATTTTTGTTTTAAAAAAGATTTTAAAAAGCTTAAGGTACTATCAAAAAGAATATGAACCATGCTCTGGAAAAAGTGGACTTGATGCAGCTGCAAAAAGTATCGACCAGTCCGCGTCTGCAGTCCGCGCAGGCTGACCTGGGCCGAAACTTTTTGCCATTGGTCAATTTTCTGCATATAAAAGGACCAGTCTACCTCATGACTCAATAGGTTGTTAGACAAAATGGATTTCATGGATCCACAATCATTTGATGTCTTGCTCGTTATAATGCATCACGGAAATACATTCATCCCCCTTTTCAAAGAGCATGATTCATTAATAACGAAAAGACTGTACAGAACATGCGGAGTAATAATCATGAATTTACAGTCTAGTGTGACATGAGATTGTTAAGCCAAACCTTCCCTGGAAACAACAATTTGTTACATGTTGACTTAAAAAAAAATGGATGTATAGGGTTTACATAATTATGTTCTGATAAACATATGTTGTATGTGACAGAAGCCAAACATTGTGCCGTCAGGGTAAAACATGGGTGTTGCGTAATTAAGCAGCTGGTGTTTTTGTTTTGATTTTCATATCCAGATAGAACACTTTAATGTGCGTGTTCATTTAAAACTCGTTTGCAAACAAAATTTACATTAAGATTTAGAAAAACGATAGAGAAGCTCAATTCGAAGCGGCATCTTGGACAGCTTTTGAAAATTTTCTTATAGATAACTGCCTCATCCAATGAGACAAGATCGGCCAACCCTTTACCAACCGACAAATTTCTAGATTTGTTCTCAACCTAAATTGCATGAATACGACAAATTAAATGTGCCTCGAATGATGAGGTTTGCCATAGGAATGATGTTTTGGGGAAAGGAGAAAATGCTGGTTAAAAGCATTTTTTCCCTTTTTCACAGAGTTTTGGAATTCTTACTTTTTCGGGGTCGTCCAGACCCAGGATGTTTAGGTAAAGGATTAACTCTTTACCAAACTACAAAATTTTAGACTTGTCCATTTTGTAAGAAATTGAAGACGAGAAATTGAATAAAATTGAAACACTGGAAATTGTGTTAGAATGGTAGAAAACATTGTCGGAAAACAAGAAAATCTTGGTAACTAGCGTTCTCTCCTTTTCTCGTAATGTTTCCAAAAGTCTTCTTTCTCAAATTCGGGATTGTGTCGTCGCAGCGCTGAATTGTCATTCCTGTAAAACAAACGAAAGATCCAAACACATGTACATGAATTACAATTTCAACACTGTTTCGGCTAGAACATCTAAAAGTATTAAAATGTGTCAACAAAGATTAGATTTCAGTTTCCTTGAAGTCTGATCTTAGTCTACACTTTTTTCGAAATCAGTGTTAGTTATAAGATAACCTTTGGGTGAAGGTAATAAAGCTTTTATGGCATCTCTTAAAAAGTGTTGGTAAGCTCATGCAAACAAATATTTTCATTTAATGCATTTACCATTCTTTTGTCTTTGTCTAGAAAAAAAAAATACAGCCCATGCTATTTCTTTCCAATGTGACGTACATAGGGCGTATGGTCACCTATTCAGAATTTGCTCGACACTTACCTTTATTTTTGTAATAGATCTTTTAGTGCTCTTTCCCCCTTTGCATTTGCATTTGAGCCATGCTCTGTGAAAAGGGGACTTAATGCATCTCCGTAATGCATTGTACCAATCAAGCCATCACATAATTATGGATCATAATAGCCACGTTTTTTAACAACCGACTGAATCATTGGTCCTTGGACATACAGAAAATTGACCTATAGAGAAAAGTTTCGGCCCAGGTCAGCCTGCGCAGGCTGACCTGGATCGATACTTTTCGCAGATGCATTATGCCCCTTTTTCACAGAGCATGGCTCATGTGTATAAATTTTGTTTAAGATAAACGGTTTCAGCTAGTACAATATCTAATAGAAAGTCGCATTTGGAAGCTCAAAGTCGAAGTAAAATCAAAGCGTTGAAACACTGGTGTGGCATTTGTCAAGGGAGCCATTGTGTGGAATAAATAATCTGAAAAATAAACATAAAAAATAGTTTCAAAATATTCACTTGAAAGCCAACCTACTAAATAGTCACGTAAAATCCGATAGAGAAGGGTGCAATCTTGTGGGACGAACAAGTCAGAGCGAACAAGCCCTGGGACGAACAAGAACAGTATGTGTGTATCATTACGCCACTATAGAAGGTCATAGCGGATCAAGCTATTTTCGATAAAAAGGAAGTATTTCCACGATCGATGGCCGAATCCAATTCATTGTAATACATCATTTTCAATTTTATATCTGAGTGCAATCAAAACATTTATTTGTCTCAGAAAAAATAATTTTAATTGGGTTTACTTCCTTCGGTTTTGCACAAACTGCGATACATGATTTTCAAAATGCCGTATTGAACTCATGGTGGCATTGTCTTCGACAAATGCCACAAAAATTCCTCGTACAATGCTACAACTTACGTTATCTCTTTCGAGGCCAACACAGTTAGTCCGACAGTCTTGGAGGTCTAAAGGCAGATCTTTACTGCAGTTGAAATTGATTCTTGATCATCGTCTAGCATTAGTTAGCGGGCAGTGTAGACCCATATGGGGGTCAGACTGCACGTTCTGCGTAGTCCGATCCTGATTTTCACTGCCTGCAAAGCGAATTATTCGTTATTGTCAGTGAAAGAGTCAAGTACTTTTGTAGATTTAGACTTACTTGTATGCATTGCTTGTGAGCCGCGTAGCAACAGTAACTGGGGAAGTTTGCATTATTTCATTGCCACAGACACTAGCATAATTAAGTGCCTCTGCGGCAAGTGTAGACCATGATCAGACTGCACAGAATTTGCTAAGACTTTCTGGAAACATACAGCATTATAATTTTTTTCTTATTATGAATGATCTTATTACTAGAGTGAAAATGAAAATGCCTCATGGGTTAATGCAGCGCTAAAATGGCTAATGTTCTTTATTTCAAGAAATACATAGATAGGTGCACTGACGATGTAAGATGAATGAAAATCTGTCTTAAACACCAAACAAACAGGTCGAATCAACATACCACTGAACGTCCCACGTGTAAACTACCTATAAACATAATGTAAAACCATATTTTTTTTTTAATTCAAGAGAGTTCACCAAGGAAGAATTATTGCGTACAGGGTAATAAATTGGTTTATCTTACCTCATTTGTATCTGTCAGAGCAGTTTAATCAGGCTTTTCATCACTGCTGAGAAAACCCGGGAAACTATCAACACGACGTCACTTACATTTCACCAGAATGTATGCAAACTCATTTAAAATACCTTTGAAATATAATTGGTTTTCAGGCAGCCCGTAGTGTGGGATACCGAACGAGGTTCTCTGTAATTGACAGGGACTACTTTTTTGTGCGGATGAAAAAGTGTGTTCCCTGTTAAATTAACATTGAAAACAAAGTTGTTAAAATCGATTCCAAAAACGTCCGCTGGCTACGTTTGATGTTGTTTGCTTTCCTTTGAAATTGTGTTTCTTTCCAGTGTACTTCAAACAGGAAGCGGAAGTGACGTTTTCATCAACTGTAATTGTTCTCCATAATTACTTCGATTTGTTCCCTTCTTTTTTTGCTTTGTCGCAGGATTTTAACTGCAATACCTTTGCTTCGTTTCTGTGGCGCCAGTAGTTGTTAGTTTAGCGTCCGTTTGTTGTGGGGTAGAGCATCGGCCTCGTAATCATAAGGTCTTGAGTTCGACACCCGGGAGTGGGTGTCAACTTTAGTTCATTGGCCAACACATTCGGCGCAAGTACTGGCATAGGTTCCACGAAGCAGAATCAAGAGAGATTCAAATAAGTTGTAAGAACTTGTCTCTCAATCGATGCAAAATAAGTATGTTTAAACTAAACTTCGTTTCGTATACATGTTTCTTTGATCAAACTGTACATTTGATAGAGATGAGGTGGGTATTTGGTGGTTAAAAGGACATTTTTAAATCATTGCACCAAAATACAATGCAGTAGTTACAATGCACCAAATTACAACGCAGTAGTTACAAACTCGAGTTTGCTCGGCGGCCAGTTATTACAATGAGATACAACTAAATAAATATAAGTAGCAGAACAAGCATTTCAAGAATATATTTATAGTAACCCTAAAGTGACTATGTAATAATTAATGGCCCGCAACATGCGAAATAAGACCTTCGAATATTTGCGTAATATGTCGTCTCGGATTAGCCTGCGCAGTTCGCGCAGGCTAATCCGAGACGGCACTTTACGACTACATAAGATTTTTTTTTTATACAGTAGACTTTCGTGAAACAGTAAAATCGCCCAAAAACGGGAAGTGTAGTCTCGGAATGGTCACAGACTGGACAGGCTGATCTGGGACGACACACTTTTACGCATAATGTCCGAAGGCCCCTTTTCGTGTGTTGCACGCCGTATATAGACAGACTTACGGATCTGGGGTGAGAAAGCAACAGCTTATTATTTTTGTGCTAAACCTTCAACGAAGGAATAAGGTATCATTAAAGAAATAAGTCATGATCTGTGAAAGAGGGGTTTAATGCATATGCAGGCTAACCAGGGTCAAAACATTTTGCTCAATGTAAGATTTCTCCATATCAAAGGACCATTTCACCTCTGGATTCAGGTTTTTAGACAAAATAGAATCAGGTTATGCTTGGTATAATTTATTATGAAAGATGCACTAAACCGCCTTTTGACAAAGCTCCTGTCTGCAACATTCTTCGGAAGCCATTAGCTGCTTTCCCAACTGTCGCAATGGCCATCACCAATCCACAGAATGAAACTGGTCGAGCTGGCGGGATTCGAAGCAGCGAGTCATACACTTTTTCAAGCCTTGAGCGTAACTAAGTGACTGGGCTCGGCTCAGCGAAAAAGACTTAAAGCGTAACTAAGTGACTGGGCTCGGCTCAGCGAAAAAGACTTAAAGCGTAACTAAGTGACTGGGCTCGGCTCAGCGAAAAAGACTTAAAGTATTTCCATTTTGAAGCCCCCATCAGCAGAATTATTTAAGTATTCGCCTTTTAAAAACGATTTTCACTTACATCTTTAAATCAAATACTGTTTACTTTTAAAAACTCTTTTTAATCTTATAATGCAGATTTTGTTCAAGATAATGCTCATATACTGTAACGCAAAATTACACAGCTTCTGTTGAGACAGCAATTAAAATTTCAGGTACTTACTGTTTTGACAAAATGCAGGGCTCTAAATGGAATAATTACAGCGCACCACCACTCCATCTTCCATATTGGAGAATAATTTAATACCGTAACGAGATTACGTTGAAAATGCGATTGGAAATTTTGTAAATTATAATGGATGATGCAGACTGCATGGCGATACCATTTTTCATCGTGTATTCAAACGGAAATAAATCTTCAAGAAAAACGAGCCCCGCGAGCGAAGAGCTTCAGGGAAATTGCGATGAAATTGCCATTTGTAATAGGCTTACAGGCTCGTTCGTGGTGTTCTTTATCATTTACATTTCTTGTAGAGGTTTTAAGCTCGGGAGGATGTGCTACGAATTTACAAGTGTTAAATGATTATTTAACCCTTTACCACTGTATCCCGAGTTTTATCGACCCTGCCTTGAAGAAGAAGGCTTTTGAAAACATCCCTAATGTTTTCTACCATATCAGGAATAGATATCAACATTTGAGCAACATTTATTTTGTCGTCTATAAATGCTTTTAATTTAGTCTAGTCCAAAATTTTGTCGTTCGTTAAAGAGTGAAAGCTGTGCGTATCTTTTCCAATGAAATATTTCATCGTAACATTGATCCATTTCCCTGCCAACATAATAAATTCAAACTCTTTTTAGGTCTAGGGGTAGAGTTGAAGTACAGTGAAAATGATACTGGTGAAATTTAGCATCGGGAAGCGGACGGCTTAGATTCAGAATCAGACTTCATATTTTTTGCAGTCTGGTCTTGATCAGCACCATAAACAAAGTTATTTTTGTCCTCCACAGGATTCTCGGAGAAGCCGTACCTTTTTATCCCGTTAACGGTTTACAACACCGCAACATTTTAAACTCGTTCAAATTGCAAGCAGTTGCATATGACACAATGAATGGGACTCAAAAATTGAAATTTGTTGTCGGAAAATAGTAAACATTGTGGAAAAAGGACAAAATGCTGGCTCCCAGTATGTTCTCCTTTCCCCATAATGTTTTCAAAAGTTTCCCCCCCTAAAGGTACTTAAACCTCGGGATTGTGTGGTAAAGGGTTAATTGAATCTGGATTTCAGCTGATCCCCAACTGTTTATATAGATCTAGTTTTTCTTTTACTTTTATCCAGCTGCCTACATCATGCCAAAGGTCATCCAAATGTCAAATAAATATTAGATATTTATTAGATAACAATAACCACAGTATATTTTGCTAAAAAAACGGAGAAAAATTGGATGAAAAATAAATTAATGAGCCATGCTTTATGAACAGGGGCTTAATGCATCTGCAAAACAAGTATCGGCCCATATCATCCTGCGTCAGTTTTCTGTCTGTCAAAGGACCATTCGATAATCATGTTATGGCTTGCATGGTATAATGAATGGCGGAGATGCATTAAGCCTCCTTTTGGCAGAGCATGGCTCAAGTGTTTGTTATGAATGGTGCCAATAGGTATTGTTTGCCAATCCTTGTGTACCTAACCAAAACTCATGTAGACACGGATCAGAAATTAGATTATTAAGCATTTTATCTCTATCTACAGTGTTTGCAAGTACTAATTTTCATGGTTAAAAGGCACAAAATGTATCTATCTAGAAATAATGATGTGAAAAATGACCGCTGTATTTGTATGCTCTTGGCTGAAAATAAACCAAAAGAGAAAAACAGTGTCATTTAATAATATGATGCAAATAAATGAGCCATGCTCTGTCAAAAGGGGGCTTAATGCAACTGAGAAAAGTATCGACCAAGGTCAGCCTGCGCAATCCGCGCAGGCTGACCTGGGCCGAAACTTTTCGCTACTGGTCAATTTTCTGTATGTCCAAGGACCAGTTTACTTCATGATTCAGACGGTTGTTAAAGATACGAGGCTATTATGGATTTAAAATTATGTGACAGGTTGATTGGTATTAATGCATCATGGGGATGCAATAAGCCCCTTTTGCCAGAGCATGGCTCAAATACATTCGACTAATCATTTGCCAAGAGAAAAAATATTGGCTTGTCCAAATTGTAGAAGAAATTTTACAGATGGCTCAAAAAATGGAATTCGTATTCGACTGTGTAGAATACATTGTGAGAAAAAGGAGAACATGCTGGTTACCCGCATCTACTCCTTTTCAAACAATGTTTTCAAAAGGCTACTTGGTGATAGTCGTTAAAACAAGGGATTATTTAGTAAAGAGTTAATGCCTTCTATTTCAGAGGTTCTGAAAAGCCGGTAGCCAGCAAGTCTAGGCATGCGCATTACTGGGAATTCTTCTGAGGATTGAAAATAATTTACGTCCACGCGAGATCATAAACCTCGCAGATAGAAATTTATCCTCCGTTCATGAACATAAAGCAGATCGCGAAGCTGGTCTAGGCAATGACCTGTCAGATGGTATTTAATTCCATGTCTGACGAATACCAGACTCCCTTTCGCTCTCCATAGTTTATGTTTTTCAGTGGAGTCAATCTTTTGATCATGTAAGCGATAACTTCGTGTTGAATTAACAATAATAGGCCCTTACAAGAGGGAACGATTGATGTTTAGTGCGATGCTTTTTTTACCTTGCGGAAAGGCAAGAGAGGGCGGAATTCATCCTTGTTACTTTTAACACAAAGGAATTAACGATTCCAGGTCTATGGGGCGGAAAGTATGGAGCCATTAAACCACGACCATAGGCACCATTATTCATATAATTGATACGAAAATACGCAAGATCATAAACTGGCTAGGTGTGTTTCTGCATAATGATTTGTTATCTTATTGTTTCCACTTATTCAGGCGAAGATACTAGATGCTTCGATTATTAAAAAGTTGGGAGAGAGAGAGAGAGAGATTTGCAGACAGAGTTGTGGTCCTTTTAAAGACAATGTAGATTAAGATAAAAAAAAGAGTTTACAATATGCTGGAAATTTTCGTTTCTTTTCTATTCGAAATTTAAGGGAAATAGTGTTTTCTTTATTTCAGAAGCGCGTAAATCTACATAGTTTCATATTTTGTGTCTGTAAAATACCTTTCACACCTTATCCCATATATGCGTATTATCTATAATAGCAAACAACCCCAGATCATGGGCCAAACGCAGGAAGCGGACAGTGTAGTTCTAATGATCGGACTGCACGTTTTGTATACATGTAGTTTTGCTCGTATTCACTAATCATTCTGACTTGCACTCTTAGCCTAATTCTAAATTTAGAAAGTGACATAATTTCCGTTTGGATAAATGATTCGGGTTGACCAATCAGAAACTGCGTTACTTGAAATGTAGAAGATTCTTGAGAATTAGACTTAGAATGTTAAGCCTTAACCTGCCAATTAAGTGAAATGAAATTTTCAAGCCAATACTAAAAACCCAAATTTTGCTTGGGGAAAGATATTTCTTTAGCGGACAGTGTAGACTCAAGATCAGAATGCACGTTCTCTGCAGTCTGATCTTGATTTACACTGTCCGCAAACGGTCTTTAAGTCGTGCTTTGCAGCCCAAAGGATAATAAGAATGACTTTTGAATATTGCTCCTGATCTGGGATTCAGGCTTTCCGCAAAAACACTTTTACTATTGCTTGTTGTCCTAAGAGTCGATTTAACTTGTCGGGTTTAAAGTTTCACAGACCAATACATGTCAGGGATGATATTAAAAAAACAGAACATGAAACGTGAAACTGAATATTTATTGGGGTGTCGTGATGGGAGGTAGATGCATATTTAGTCTACCAATTATCGTACAAGTAGGGCTTATACACCCCTGCAGTCAACCATTTTGAACACGTTACGGAAACAATCCCCATGTTTTAATGACATCGAAATAGAAGAGTTCTTTTGAGGACATATTGGAAAAAGGAGAAAATGGTGGTAACTCTTTACTAGACAACCAAATTTTAGACTTAACCAAATTTGAAAAAAAGCACTGCAGACAACAAATTCATTGTTACTCAAACAATTGGATTTGGCTTTGATAGGGTAGAATCATTTTTTCCTTTTTCCACAATGTTTTCAAATGCATTGTTCCTCAGGGTTGTTGCAATTCGTGACTGTGCAGTAAAGGGATAAACCAGCATTTTCCCCCGGATTGCTTTCCAGCCTTTCGATGACAGATAGCATTTGTCTTCTGCAAATTGTTTAGATTTGGACTGATCTAAAATTTTGTCGTCTGGTAAAGGGTAAGTACATCTTTGGGGAAGAAATAATTCACTTGTAGCGGGACCTACGGTCGATGGTTCGATTCAAAGCTTGGCCAACTTCTTTCCGAAGATTGCTGATAGTCATTGCCGCAGGGTTCCTCTCTCACCATTGAATATTGCCTAAACAGTGTTTATGTGAGAGAGCATCCCTCTCTCACCGTTGAATACTATCTGAACTATTTCTATGTAGCAAAAGCAGCCATCGGCTAAGAAAGACTGTTGCGGGTAAAAGGCACTCAGTGAAAGCATGGAACAGAGTATAATAGCTTTAACTGAGTTTATGTTAAAAATTGTGTCAAGCCAAAAACGAATATACATGTATTTTACAGGTCCAAGTAGGTGACACCTTTCGAAAATATTCCTGGATAAAATGGCTTCAGGGATCCTTTATCTATATTTGAGTAACGCTCTGTGAAAAGGAAATTTAATGCAACAGCAAAAAGTATCAGCCGACGTCAGCCTGCGCAGTCCGCATGGGCTGACATGTGTCTTGCTACTTGCAATTTTTCTGCATGCCCAAGAAGCATCTTATGCCATGATTCAGTCGTTTGTTCTACCCCGCCTCCCCCTCCAACCTCCCTCGATTCAGTTGACTGTTAGACAGAATGGATTTTATGGATCCTTAACCTTTTACCAGTCGACAAAATTTTAGACAGATCCAAATTGAAAGCATTTGCAAATGACAATTTCAGTGTGGCCCAAATTGTGCAACTTTCCTTTGATAGGGTAGAAAACATTGCGGGAAAAGGAGAAAATGCTGGTTACCAGCATTTTCTCCTTTTCCCACAATGTCTTCAAAAGGTTTCTTTCCCAGGGGCGTCGAAAGGCGGCATTGTGCGGTAAAGGGTTAATTATGTGATGATTTCCTTGGTATAATGCGTCATGGAGATGCATTAAACCAGAACATAGCTTAATTCTGTTTGAATACCGGTACTATGTACGTCTGCGTTTCAGTCATATCACGGCAAGAGTATACTTTTCACCAGCAGTCGATCAGGGTTCGTATTCACCAACCATTCTTAAGAATGTTCTTTGTCTTGTTCTTCAGAATTTTCTACATTTGAAAGTAACACAACTCCTGATTGGCTAAACCATTTGGTTTAGCCAATCAGGAAATGTGTTTCTTTCAAATGTAGAAAATCTTGGAGATTAAGACTAAGAATATTCTTAAGAATGGTTGGTGAATACGGACCCAGAGCACCAAAGTGCTCGAAAACATCGCTGCCACATTGGTGCAGCCAGAGGACAACGAACTCAAAGCCGCTGGATTGAAACGTTTTAATCACTGGGGTACGGAGAAAAAAACAACCTGTCTTAAATACAATCATTATGCTATGAAAATTTTCATCGACGGTGGGCAAAATTTACTCCTTGAAGAAAATAGACCGCACGTGAATTTCACACAGAGACTACAATACTGCCAAGTGAGAATGTGTAAGCCTGATAAATTACAGGCAATATAGATCCAATATCGGATTGCATGTACTGTGCACCATGTTCTTCATTTAAACTGTTAATTTAACCGATGGATGTCAACACGATGCTCAAGGTAACAAACTTTGACCCATTTTTGAGGTGTTTCCTAATGCATTAGACCGGACGTCAAAAGCAAATAAATGTGCGTTTTTATAGTCGAAACTGTCTGGCGGCGTTGTTGTAAAATCTTCCATTAGATACTATCTTTCGGACTGGACCTATTAAACCATCTTATCCGACTGATATCGGACCTGTGTATTCATACCTCGGGAAAATCGAGTGAAATAAACAGACGAAAATCATATATATTTTACCCGTAGCTGGCTAGGCTCTACGTCTCATTAATTTTATATTGAAAACCAATATTGAAGGACTGCCACTCTAGTTTTATATCGACACCCATCCTTTTTTTTTTTATATTTGAGTCAGACTCTGGCAAAAGGGGGCTTAATGTATCTCCCTTATTCATTATATCAAGCAAGCCACCCCCTACTTATAGATCCATAAAATCCTCTTTTTTTTTTATAACAACCGACTTAACCATGGGGTAGACTGTCCTTGGACATCAATAGCGAAAAGTTTCGGCACAGGTCAGCCTGCGGAGACTGCGCAGGCTGACCTGTGCCGAAACTTTTCGCAGATGCATTAAGCCCCCTTTTCACAGAGGACGGCTCATTTACATTATAGTGACAGTTTCAACAAAAGAGATAAATGTCCTTTCTTGATTGACAGTCAATATCAATGATAAACGAGCGGTGCTTTGGCAAAAAGGGGTTTAATGCGAGTGTGTGTGTGATTCATTTTACCATGCACGACTTCATATAATTATGATCCATGAAATGCATTTTGCCAAACAACCGACTGAATCATGAGGTAGTTTGATAGTTAAACATGCAGAAATTTCACAAATAGTAGAAAGTTTTGACTGCGCAGGCTGACCTGGGTCGATACTTTTTGCAGAGGCATTAAACCCTCTACTTAAAAGCATGGTTTACTTGTGGCTATTTTCAGTGTTTAAAAAAAGAATCTCAGCAAAAATCTGCAAAGGCGCATTTGAGGGCTTTCTAAAATCTGTAACCAGAGGGTAATAGTGACTTGATCAATGGTTTTCTTTTTGAAAAATGCGTTGCCAAAACACAAGATATAGTAAGCACCACGACACCGATTGATTGATTGATTGATTGAATGGTGTTTAACGCCGTTTTCAACGTTATTTCAGTTATATCGCGGCGGCCAGAGCAAGTCCATGCACCTATCCATGCTTTCCTGGAGTTTCTTTTACCAGTACTCCGCACAATATTCTTTCCAAGCCACTGGCTGCTTTCCCACATAACCATTGTCGAAAAAATGGTCAGCGGTGAGAGAGAAATGAATCCTGTCGCAATGACCATCATCAATCCTCGGAAAGAAATTGGCCAAGCCGGGGATCGAACCATCGACCTCCTGGTCTCAAGTCCTGTGCACTACCGACTGAGCTAGGGGCTTGGCCCAAGAGGCCGATAGGGATTAAATTGTAGGAGCCCATAATGTTACGTCACAACATTTGTGTTAAATTTGTAGAAAGGTTTAAATTTACATTTAAGCCATGCTCTGGCAAAAGGGGGCTTAATGCATCTCCGTGGTCCATGATACCAGGCAAGTCATTGCATAAATGTGGATCCATAAAGTGCATTTTGTATAACAACTGACCATTTCATGAGGTAGACTGGTCCTTTGACATGCAGAAAATTGACCAATAGCGAAAAGTTTCGGCCCGATACTTTTCGCAGATGCATTAAGCCCCCTTTTCACGGAGCATGGCTTCTTTTCTTTTAGCTTTTTACAAGAGACTATTATGGCAAAACAAGATGATTGGTACGAGTATATAGTTAGATTATCATATTGATATCAATTTGTCCTTTACTCTAATGTGGGGCAACATCTACCACCCGCAGTTGGCCTTTTTCATCGTGCAACTGACGACTTTTGAAAATAATTGTGGAAAAAAGGAGAAATTCCCTGTTACTTCTCCATTATGTTTTTATGAAATTTTATTAATTCAAGCATTTAGTCATTGGTGCTAGTTATCCATATTCTTAAAGGGATATCTTTTTAAGTCGCTCGCCTCATTTTTTTGACGAGAAAAATTATGAAAAGCCGCAATGGCCCAACCTCCTTTGATTTTAACCCTTTACCACACAATCTCGAGTTTTAACAGCCCTGAGAAAAAAAAAAAAAAAAACCTTTTGAAACATTATGGGAAAAGGAGAAAATGCTGGTAACCAGCATTTTCTCCTTTTCCCGCAATGTTTTCTACCCTTCCCATAACAAATTTAAAATTTTGAGACACATTTATTTTGTCGTCCGCAATTGCTTAATCGCTTTCAATTTTGACAAGTCTTACATTTTGTCGTTTGGTAAAGTGTTCAGCTTTTGGGCGACATGCCCGGAACCTTAAACACCACTTGTCATTTAGCCGTCAAAGGCCCCCGACATTATCAGGGAACCACCCGCCCCCTTCCGTGTTGTGGAAGGCCTGCTATATATCAAGTATAAGTTTATGATTAATTGACCCTGTAATAGATAAGTGACTTATCATCTCACGCTATCGGCTCATAATCCATATTGACATCTCTCACGCCACCTTGAGAGGATATGTAAACAAGGGAGATAACCAATCGCTTCCCACTGTGACAAGAAGATGTAATCGGTATGACGTCGGTCTGCTAGGATATGCACGTATTATGATGGAGCAAACCGATTAAGTTATGAAAAAATCCCACAATTAGTCAAAGAATAAGGTATCAAAGCACCGTAACTACTTGGAGTCAAATTTTCACATTCATGTAGCATAACGGATTATGAGCTTTGACTCCAACATTTAGTCAAAGAATAAGGTATTATAGCACTGTTACTACTGAGAGTCAAATTTTCCATTCATGCAGCATAACAGATTATGAGCTGTTATTTTACGTTTCGAATATGAACCCTTTACCAAACAGTCCCAAGTTTTAACGACACCAGGGAAGAATCCCTTTGAAAACATTGCGGGAAAATGAAAAAAAAACGCTGGTAACCATCATTTTCTCCTTGTCCCACATTGTTATCTGCCCTTTTGGAGTCAGGTTTCATCAGTTTAGCCACATTTAATTTATGGTCTTCAAAAGCTTTGAATTTGGACGAGCGTAAAATTTTTCGTTTTGTAAAGAGAGTTAAATAGTTAACTACATCTCGTGCTATTGGATATATACTAATTGATTGCATGGTGTTTAACGCTGTTTTCAACATTATTTCAGTGATATTGCGGCGGCTAGAGCACCTATCCAGGCTTTCCTGGAGTTTCTTTTACTAGCACTACCGCGACTGACTGACCTTTTAAGGACAGTGTGGATTAAGTTCATACTATACAGAGCGTGCAGTCTGATCTTGGATCTACACTGTCCAATAAGAGGATATATTTTCTCGAAAATGTAACTTTGAAACAGCAATATTCAGGTGTTTACCATCAGCTTAAAAGTTTCATTTAACATTCTTTAGCATTTTAAGGGTTAAACTTAAACTGGATTATAGTTAACCATCAGCACACATAGCCCCGGCAGCTCAGTCGGTAGCATACAGGACTTGAGAACAGGAGGTCGTTGATTCGATCCCAGACTCGGCAAATTTCTTTCCGACGATTGATGATCCAGTCATTGCGACAGGATCCATTTCTCTCCCACGTTTTGGCAATGGTTATGTGGGAATGCAGCCAGGGGCTTGGAAAGAATATTGTGCGGAGTACTGGTAAAAGAAACTCCTGGAAAGCATGGATATGTACACTGGCCACCGTGACATAACTGAAATAATGTTGAAAGCAGGGTTAAAAACCATACAAACAATCAATCAATCAAATTCGTAGTCTGTCAGTACTTTCAGTACTTTGATTTATGTAAGAGACGCATTTTGTCTATGTATTTTTCATTTCTTTTTCTCATTCGTATTACTTTTGAAAGGTTGCAATTCAAACATCAACATGGCTGAGCGGTTTCATCGTTTAACCCCTAGGCTTCTAAGTGCGACTCAAGGACTTTTTGCAGACCGTGTAGATTTAGATCAAACTGCACAAAACGTGCAGTCTGATCTTTGATCTACACTGTCCGATAAGGAGATATTTTTCTCTATAAAATAAGCTTGAAATAGCATTATTCGGGTTTTTACTATCGGCTTGAAAGTTTTATGTCAGTTATTTAGCAGGATAAGGGTTAATATACAAACTTGACTTCCTTCGACCACTGAAAATACAATCCATTGAAACAAAGAAATTTTTTATTTTTTTAGGATTGACTAAACAAGCAGACGGTATAGATCCAAGACCAGACTGCACGGTCTGTGCATCCTGATCTTGATATTTGCAGTCCGAAAAAGGCCTTTGTTTACGCTATAGCCTATGACGCTGAAAGAGTATACATAGGTGACTCACGAGGCATTTTTCTCCGTGTGTGGTAAAGGCCCTTACGAAAAGGTAACATAGTTGTGTTACCAAAGTAGAAGACATGATAAATTTATTACACCACTTTAAACCCTCGAGGGCCTAACTTCAATCACTTTGAACAATCTTGAAGTCGAATATATCACTCAAAAATACCCTGGACTTTAATTTACAACTTTCGTTTATTGGTCGAAACCCTATAAGCTTCTACCGATCTGTACATATGTTTCCTTTTATAATGGTCATCATACCTGCGGGTAGACATATAGCTTCTAATCTTCCACGGGTGATATTTGTAAACATTGTAACAAATGGAAAGGTCGCTTATTGTTGTCTATTTCCAGACTTGACAAAATACAAATTTTTGCTTGTGTGTATTTCGAAACTGCACCTACCAACTTTCTACTTTCAACCCTCTAAGACAGTTCCGTCTTCCTCTAGTCTTCAAAAAGAAATGTATTGGAAACATTTATGGAAAAACATAATAATCAGTATTAACTCCTATTTTAACAATGCTTTGTACCCTAAAAGACAAAATCCCATTTTCTGAGCCTCATTTGTTTTATATAGTCTGTAAGTGCGGAAGAGTCAGAGACGGTGACGTCTCCTATAGCGTTAAACCCTGCGAAATTTATTTCCTACGCTTTCCTGACACTAGACTGTAGTGTTTCTATTAATACCGTAACCCTTAAAGCCCTAGAACCGAGTTGTTTTTGCGGACAATGTAGATTGAGATCAGACTGCACAGAACGTGCAGTCTGGTCTGAGATGTGCGCTGTCTGCATCTATTTTACATGTTATAAGGGAAACAACCTTGAAACAGCAATATTTTGAGCTGTTTTACCTCATTAGCTTTATTAGTTTATCAAAGTTTTATTTATCATTTATTTATTAGTTTTCAAACGCATCTTCCTCAGGGTCATTAAAAGTCGGCATTGTTTGGTAAAGGGTTAAATAGGTCCAAATCATTAATTCAGAGCTTTTGAAGGGCTAATGTTGTTGAAGTGGATAAATGTATGTTGATAAAGGTTTCGGCCAAGAAAAGAAAAAGGGGGGGGGGGGGACTTCTCGTATCGCTGTCATTTTTCATCAAGAAGCCATCGAGCAGTTGACAAACCTTGTATATAAACACTTAAGCAGGCTACTTGAAACTTGTTAGCTATCGAGTTTCAATCAATCATTGCATATATGGGGCTTAACTCTCCTTTGAGCCTGATAAAATTTGTTAGAAGTTTAAATAATGGTATAACTATTTATCAACTTGCTATTAAGATACGGTTGTGTACATAGAGCGACAGCTATGAAAGATTTACGACCTCGCTTTCATTTTAAGGACAATAAAGTATCGTTAGAGGAGAAATGGCTCGATAAACCTGGCCTTATAAATTTTATAAATTTGCTTTAAGTAGCTGTGTCGCACGAAAATAACTGAGCCGTGCTCTGTGAAAAGGGAGCTTAATGTATCTGCGAAAAGTATCGATCCAGGTCAGCCTGCGCAGTCCGCGCAGGCTGACCTGAGCCGAAACTTGTCGCAATTGGTCAATTTTCTGTATGTCAAAGGGCCAGTCTACCTCATGATTCAGTCGGTTGTTAGACAAAATGGATCTTATGGGTCCATAATCATGTAATGACTTGCTTAGTATCATGATTCACGGGGTGGGGGAGAGTGAATTAAGCTCCCTTTTGTCGGAGAATGGCTCATTGCTTTTTTTAATGTTTAAGTCTTTACCGAACAATCCCGTTTTAACAACACAGAGGTGAACGACTCAAGAAAACATGTGGGAAAACGAGAAAATGCAGATTTCCCCTTTTTCAACAATGATTTCTACCTTTTTTATGACAAATGTTACACCAGAGCTCCATTTAATTCTACAAACGCTTATGGGCAATTCTGAAATTTCATCTGCTCAAGAGTAAATTAGATGTGCCACACAAGAATAACTTTTAAAACTCTTTACCACACGACAGAATTATATCCCTGTCTAAATTGAAAGAATTTGTAGACGACAAATCAATGGTTATCCAAAACACATAATTTCTATTTTAAATGGTGGAAAACATTGTAGGAAAAGGAGAAAATGCTGGTCACCCGCATTCTCTCCTTTTCCAACGATGTTTTGAAAACCCTTCTTTCCTAGGATTGTTCAAAGTCGACAGACTCTCAACCAGACGACAGCACTTTAGACTTTTCAGAATTGAAAGCCTTTGCAGACGACTAATTTAACTTGGCTCAAATAATCAAAGTTGTTTTCCAAGAGTAGAAAACATTGTCAGAACAGTTCTCCTTTTACCATTTTTTTTTTCCAAAAGCTTTTTTTCCTCAGTGTTGATTAAAAATTTTGAATGTTTGGTAAGGAGTTAAATAGTCTCCATTTAAACCACCATACAAACCAAAGGAGAGCCTTGCCGAGACTTTTTAGGGTATCGTTTATTGTTTCCTTACCAAATAATCTCGTGTTTTAACGGCCCCGAAAAGGAAGGCTTTTGAAAACATTGTTGGAAACGTAGAAAATACTAGTTACCAACACTTTCTTCTTTTCCCGCGATGTGTTCAATAAAAAGGAGCAATTGTTTGTTTTTTCCTTTTTTTTCTTTTTCTATATTGCATCCCATTTCTCTGAAAAAGAAAAAGATTGTTTCATATCTTGCAAACGCCAGTAAGTCTTTCGTGTCCTTTCAAATGTGCCAAATCTGGCAAGAGGCTTAACCCTTTAACGCACAATCCAGAGTTTTAACAATCCTGAGGAAGAAGCCTTTTGAAAGCATTGTGGGAAAAGGAGAAAATGCTGGTAACCAGCATTTTCTCCTTTTCCCACAATGTTTTCAACCCTGTAAAAAACAAATTCCATCATTTCAGCCACATTTAAATTGTCGTCTGCAAATGCTTTCAATTTGGACAAGCCTGCGATTATGTCACGTGGTAAAGAGTTAATGCATCTCCGTAGTACATTATACCAAACAAGCCATCACATTATTATGGATCTATTGAATCCAGTTAGTCTAACAATTGAATTTGGAGGAAGAGCGGTCCTTGAACGTGTAGAAAATTTACAAATAAAATAAACGTTTCAACCCATGTCAGCATGCGCAGTTCGCGATTAATATTTTTGGCAGATGCATTTCGCCCTCCCTCATGTTTCACATAGCATGGCTCATATACTTTCTGACTTTTTTCCTAGCCCTAAAAACTATGTGTTTAACCTATTTGCGTGTCTGAGTGGTGTTTTCTATTGGTTTCAACAAATTCAACGGTCAAATCCCAGCGTAAGCTTACTTGCTCATGTCTTTCTGAGGTTTTACTAGTACTTGGCTGGGCCGAGACATTTCGTCTTGGGTCGTGGAACGTTATCAAATACATCTTTATCCAACTTAGGTGGAAAAAAAGAAAGTAATTAGCATAAAAAAGTACGGGAAATCTTATAAGACGTATGACCCATGCTCTGTGAAAAGGGGGTTTACTGCATCTGCAAAAAAAGTATCTACCCAAGTCAGCCTGCGCAGTCCGCGCACACTGACACGGACCGAAACTTTTTACTATTGGTAAACTTTGTGCATTCCCAAAGACCATACCACCTATTGATCCCAGCTGGTCTTTAGACAGAATGGATCTGTAGTTATGTGATGATTTACTTGGTATAATGCATCACGGAGATGCATTAATCCCCCTTTTTCCAAAGCATGGCTTATATCATATATCGAAGAAAATACATGTAGGCCAAGACCAGACTGTACGGATATGTTGGCTTGCTTTGGCCCATTCTTTTCGAAAAATGACACTAAGGGTTGCAGTATCTGAGCAAAGTTAGAAAACCGACAAAATAAGAGGGAAAACTTGTTGTTGAAGCTTTCATCAACTTACTGCGAAACTATGTTGAATACTAAGTTGCCTGTAGAGACATATTTCGCTATGTCAGTGCGTATATGTATATTTGATGTATGTAATAATGTCAATCTAGTAATTTATCAGACTGCTTCTGGCGAAAATCCTGGTATCAAATCATCACTGACACATTTTTTCTATGAAATTAAAAACAGTTTTATTACAAAAATCAAACATTTTCCTACTCGCGCTAATCAGGAAATCGATCTTAAAAACACAATAAAACATAATTTATTGACAGGTACTCCATAAATATCTATTGGACATGTCCATCAGAAAATGGGCCATTGAAATAATTTTTAACTCTGTGTTTTGAATCTGTTGCCATATACGCGAAATTTGTTTTTCAATATAAACAAGTAACCAAAAGTAATGGATTAGCTTGAATAGTTTACTTGCATTATCAGGTTCAGTTACAAAAAGACAGAAAACAGGGTGAAGAAAGAGCTCTTACTGACACTGATGTAGGGTGTTCAATTTCAAGAGAAAATAAAGTATGTACGTTCGTCATGGCGCTCATTAATTGAAATCGTAAAAAAATGTTGACAGTGATTAAGTGTTTCCCAGTGGTGAAAATGCATAGATAAACGATAACCTGTCAGCACGAGGGACGTGATACCCAACAGCAACATTATTTACCCGTATCCCGCGTTTTGTGTGATGTCTTATGGCCTTTGCGAAAGGAGTAGATCAAGATCAGCACTTCGGTTAGCTCCATCCGATACTTAACTATTTATCTAAGCATCCCATTATCAAATTAGTATTTCTTTCTCTATGGTAGATTCCTATTTTTGAGTAGAAATGCGGACGTAGAAGTAAAAAGATTTATTTACATGCATACATTATTGTTGATTATCTGCATTAGCGATTTTTCACATATGTTACAATATAATCCTCACCTGTGTTCTTTGAGGTAAATTCGTTAGTATTCACTGTAGATAAACCTTAACTTTCTTTCTTTTATTAATCAAATGCAAAAATATGACTAATTTTTTTTTCATTTTTTTTTTTTTTGCAAGTCCTTTCTCAAAGGGGGGTTGTCAGCAGAATCAGTTAAGCAACATAAACTAGAAACGTAACGTAAGAGTACACAAATTACTGCTTTTTCTCGGGATGTTTTTCGTATCATAAAAGTGTCCTTTTCTTTAATTTATTCAACACTGTGTAACTCTACCAGCTAGAGGTGAACTCCTGGACCGTTATTCACAGACCAATTAGTTTATTTCCTTAAACATTTCTAAGTTTCGAAGTAACCAAATTTCTGAATGGCTTAACCATTTGGTTTAGCCAATCAGAAACCGTGTAACGGTGAATTCCTGGGTTCGTATTTACAAACCATTAATAGTGTAATTCTCATTGATTTTCTAAATTTGCAAGTAACATGCTTTCTGATTTGCTAAACCAATCGGTTTAGCCAATCAGAAATTGTGTTACTTCCTCATTTGAGAACTAGACTAAGAATACAATCTAGAATGGTTGGTAAATACAAATCCTACAGTTATAACAACTCTTTGCCTTCTTGAATTCGCATTGGTGTTGCTGGTATATGTTTCTGCTTTATCGAAACCCAACTCTTGCACTCATGGCGAAAGTTTGGTGAAGGTGCTCTTGAAGATAATGTTTACCAAGAAAACGAATAATTGTTGCATAACTTTTTCTCTTGACACAAATATGGCTTTTAAAATACATTTACATTGACAAACTTGATACTTTAAAGGTTTTTGACTTTAATCAAGTGTTAGAGAGTGCGGAAGTAGACATATATCACGCAACGGTCAATAACTTTCTGTACCTATTAAAATGTCTCGAGCTAAAACACTTTTTTGATGAATGACTTGTCACATGTTGGGACATGTAGACATATACCTTTTCACAGGAAAACGACCACTCCCTTGCTACGCCGGAAGTCATTATATACAAATGTGTACAGTGCTTGATAACAAGCTTAAGAATGGAAAACGGCGTATACAGCTTTGAAAACTTCATGTCGTTAATTCAAGTGGTTGATTTTTAAACAGAAATACAGTATCTTGATCTATGTTGCAAACAAAAATTGTCATTTTCACGTACTTGACTAGCTAATAGGTCATTTGCAGAACGTCTGTTAACTGATTTGGCAGTTGATCTAGTCGGCTGGTTAACATAATAATAATACGCCATGCTCTTTGAAACGGTGGTTTAATGTATCTGTAAAATGTATAGACCCAGGTCAGCTGCGCAGTCCGAGAAGGCTGACGTGGGTCGAAAAGTTTTGCTGTCTTCAAATTTTCTGCATGTCAAAAGACCAGTCCACCTCAAAATTCAGTTTGTTGCTTGGCAAAATGGATCTTACAGATCCATAATTATGCCGTGACTTGCTTGATATATTGCATGACAGATGACAGAAGTTCATTAACCCTCCCCTTGCCAGAGCATGACTCATTTTGTATCTTGTAGAAGTCACCACACTGGTTACTGCGCTACATGTGGTGTGGTAACGACTGTGCCGACACAGTACCTATGGTGAACTCTTAAGTTCAGGTGAACTTTGCAAGTACTTTAGTTTTAATAGAGTTAAGAATGCGTTATGCCAAAGGACAGTGAAACCATTGAACAATAGGTATGGTTACCAGCAAGTTGCAGCGGTCATACCTTTTGCAAAGTTTGTTCCAATCTAATGAACAACGACCAAGTAGTGCATTTGTAGAACTGGCAGATTTAAACACAAGGGTTGCGTTGTGCGACCTAAGCTGCCTCGAGTTCTGTCACATCAGATGAAACAGCTATTTGTCGTCATACATTAGAGTACTTTTCCTCGTAATGTACTGTAGGACTTAGATTTGTATTGATTATTCGTATTGCACAGTGACATGCTACAAATTTGTTCTAGGGGTATATAAGCTGAACAGTTGCTCCAAAATAACTTGACTAATCTTGTTAACATTGATAAAAACTACAGACAAATCAAAAGGCTAATTAAAACAAAGGTTGACATTTAGTCGACTACAGTCATTTTGTCCGACATTTACAGTTATCAACAACCTTGTTCGGATTTAAGATGGCGTCAACAATATATGTTAGGGAAACAGGTTTTTTCCTCTACTTCTTATTTAAACACTTAATAAGACTATCACATGGCTTGCGAAATATCACAGATGATTCTTTTTTTGTTGTGATTTTACATAATCATATGTATCTTAGGAATTAAACAGAAATGTGTGAACCCTTTATCGAATTTGCATTTCAATAGGTCTGTCCCTACCTATTTAATGGCTTACCGTGACTTATAACCAGTTCTTAACTTATCTCCACATTACTTGTAAATAATTGTCCTACATCAGTAAATTTAACTCGTAACTTTACAGACCTCAGTTTAGACCTGTGACCCCCCCCCCAAAAAAAAAAAATGTCAGAATTATTCAAAAGACATGCATTTGAAGGAAAGGAAGGAGCTGTTTTTCAGCAGCTAAGAAAACTTAGTTGGGAAAAAAATGACCAGTTGCCTATTACAAACAATTGCCTCTTTTCCTCGCAGCTTTTTTTTCCCAAAATGTGTTTGCTTTTGAGAGGGGGAACTTTGGACGTAAAAACTTGGCACATGCATGAGTAAATGAATGCGCTGAAGAGAAGAAAAAAAGTACAGGACGTTTCTATGTATAACTACCATTCATCAACCTTAATATAAATCATCCTTTCAAACAATGAGTCATTGATAAATTAACGACTTCAAAACAGACAGGGACATGTATGTAAAATAAATGATTACTCCTAATTTATGGTTATGCATTGGGGAAAAAATGAGCCATGCTCTGGCAAAAGAGGGCTTAATGCATCTCCGTGATGCATTATACCAAGCAACTCATCACATGATCATGGGTCGTCGATCAAGTCCATTTTGACCAACAACCAACTGAATCATGGGGTAGACAGGTCCTTTGACATACAAAAAATTGACCAATAGCGAACAGTTTCGGCCCAGGTCAGCTAGCTCGGATTGCGCAAGCTCACCTGAGTCGATACTTTTCGCAGATGCATTAAGGTCCCTTTTCCCAGACCATGGCTCATATACATGTATATCCACATACGTGGGAAATACTTTGATTAATAAGTTTTTCATTCTATTCTAGCCGTGTCAACTTTTAACCCTTGAACAGTCTATGTTTGAGTGAAAAATAACCAGAAATATATGAGAGCTTAAAAATCATATGAAGGACGATTCAGCTGAATAGACTGTAACAAAACTTTTGAGCAATCTTTTACTTCTCACAAGCAATGGCTCGTTTTCCCATTTTAAAATTAACATATTAGTTTTTAACTTAAAATTAGATGTTGACAATGTAAATTAGAATAATTCTGCAAATGTATCTATGTTCACTAACATTTCTATCAAGTTATTTGTGCGTGTTTTTTTTTTTTAAAGTCGGAAAACGGAATTACTGTATATCCAAATAAGACATTACGATTCGCGACTTATGATCCAGGTTGAAAGTTTTGTCCTTAGAAATAATAATTTGCTCTGGCAAAAGGGGTCTTAATGTATCTCTCTGATCTATGCTACCAAGAAAGGCATCGCATAATTATGGATCCATAAAATCCATTTTGTCTTACAACCGATTGAATTGTGAGGTAGGCTGGTCCTTTGACATGCAGAAAATTGACCAAAAGCAAAAAGTTTCGGCCCAGGTCAGCCTGCGCAGGCTGAACTGGGTCGATACTTTTTGCAGATGCATTAGGCCCCCTTTTCACAGAGCATGGCTCATATTATTTAGTTCGAATGATAGGTTTGTCTATGCATGGGGATAATACCTTGTTTCATAAAATGTTTTCAAAGACCTTCTACCTTCGTGTCTTTAAAACACGGGACTGACTGGTAAGATAATTGACCTGGGATCGTATTCACCATTCATTCTTAAGAATATAATTGGTCTTATTATAGATTTAGAAAGTAACACAACTTCTGATTGGCTAAACCAAATGGTTTAGCCAATCAGAAGTTCTGTTACTTTCAAATTTAGAAATTTAGATTTACTTTCTTGAGAATAAGTCGAAGAATGTTCTTAATGGATGGTTGGTGGATACGGACCTTGATGAAGTTCTGTTACTAAGGAAATCAAAGTACTGAAAGTACTGACAGACTAGCGAATTTGATTGATTGATTGGTGTTTATTAACCATGTTTTCAACATTATTTCAGTTATGTAGCGGTGGCCAGTGCACATATCCATGCTTTCCTGGAGCTTTTTTTACCAGTACTCCGCACAATATTCTTTCCAAGCCACTGGCTCCTTTCCTACATAACCATCGTCGAAACGTGAGAGAGAAATGAATCCTGTCGCAATGACTATCATCAGTCCTCGGAAAGAAATTTGTTGGGGATCAAACCAGCGACCTCCTGTTATCAAGTCCTATACGCTACCGACTGAACTGTCGGGGCTATGTGTGCTAATGGTTAACTATAAGCCTGTTTAAGTTTAATCCTTAACCTGCTAAAAATGTTAAATGAAACTTTTAAGCTGATGGTAACCACTTGAATATTGCTATTTCGCAGTTACATTTTGGAGAAAATCTATCCTCTTATTGGACAGTGTAGATCCAAGATCAGACCGCACACACTGTCTGCAAAAGGTCATTGAGTCGCGGTAGTGCTGGTAAAAGAAACTCGAGGAAAGCATGGACTTGCTCTGGCCGCCGCATTATCACTGAAATAATGTTGAAAACGGCGTTAAACATGCGGTCAATTAGTCATGTATCCAATAGCACAAGATGTAGTTAACTGTTTAACTCTTTGTACAAAACGAAAAATTTTTCACTCTTCTAAATTCAAGGCTGTTGCAGACCATAAATTAAATGTGGCTGAACTGGTGAAACATGATTCCAGAAGGGCAGAAAACAATGTGGGAAAAGGAGAAAATGGTGGTTACCGGCATTTTCTTCTTTTCCCGCAATGTTTTCAAAGGGATTCTTCCCCAGTGTCGTCAAAACTTGGGATTGTTTGGTAAAGGGCTAATAGAATAACACTTTAACATAACAGCAACTGTTTAACTGTACACAGTGATCTAAATAATGAATGACTGAAGGAATGACAAGGGTTCCCTGTCCAGTGAGGGTTAATATAGCTGGGATTTGCTACAAGTTACCTAGGTATATCTAGTAATAGAATCATTCATAATGTTACTGTGGTGTAGGAATAAGTGATTCTCTGCCTTGCATAGGTCACTCAATTTACATATAAGCAATGATCTTGTACCTTATAAATGGCATCTTGTTCAGTTTATTACTTTGTAAGACGAAATGTTCAAATCGAAGAGGTAGAGATTTGGTGTTTTTTGTCTAAATTGTCCTATATAACAGAATTAAGATTTCTAATTGAAAGAAGTATTTTCTTTGTGGCAGTATTTGGCAACTGTGGGGTTTTTTGTTTACTTTGAATCTAGGTCAATCTTGATGCCTATAGACTAGCTTCGCTAGTCAAAAATGAACTGGTTATAAGCATTTAAAGGACATGTGATTAGTGGATACTGTAGCATTGCCATCTTTAGGTCTCTTATCAAAGCAAAGAAAACAAGAGTTTTCTCTATCTTTAGGGGGTGCGGGGCGCGTTGATACCCTTTTTCTAAAAAACAATGGTCCTTAAAGATAAACAAAGACAGAATTCCATTGTGGGATAGACTAAATAAGTTCTATTTCCCAAAACTGTATCATATCTTTCGGAAAAAAATATGACTGTTTATCATTGTAGTTGGGCTGCTGCCATTTTCAATGACAATGGTCCATCTATCAATGCCGTCAGCAGGCGCTATATAACATATTTTTCAAATATTTCCCGTCAATATTTTACAGCACAGTACATTGTTTCCATCTCGTTATGACGTAATAGATATGACAGATGTTATGGGTATTACATAAGTTCTGATTGGTTCTCTGATGGTTATCACACGTCACGTGACAGAACAGCGATTCTTTCATGAAAGGTGATTAGCGGCCGCTGTCACATCGATGTGATGGCCATTTAACTTAGGTGTGTGAACTGTCAACTTACATATTACCATGTACGTATCACTGTCAAAGACCAGTTCGACCCCACCACAAATTTGTCGCTCCGGGGTGAGAGTTGTCATGGCAACAGTTTATTGTGACAGAAATAACAAATTAAATAATTACCAGCTCCGAGCATTTTCACCTGTAAGCATTAATTATTTTCGGATCATTCTTTTTTTAGCACTACCCAGGTGTCGCCTAATTTTGTACACAGCCATTTAATGCGCAAATGTAAATGCGCTGAATAATTTTGTCCTGTATCACTTGCATTAATTCTACCGTAGTCAACGTTGAGCCTGCAGCATGGGTGAATTAACCCATTAAAATACAAAAATACAGGCATGCTTTTTATGTCCCTGCCGAAGATAACTACTGAAAACAGGAAAAGGAACAATGATTCTGAAAGCCTTTTTTTTCAGGAATTTTCTCACAATTTCCCTGATCATTATGGAAATCTGTTTTTCTTTCCTTCAGCTCATAACTGAACAAATCAATACACAGCCGTTTTCAAAAGCATTTGGGGAAAGGAAACAAGTGCTTGTCACTTAACTCATGTTGAAGAACGACGTTAAAACAAAACGAACAGAATGGAATGAAATTTATAGCACGAACGCAATTTTAGAAAAGATTTTTGTCTGGTACAGCATCAATCTTCAAATTAGGTAGTTACACCATAATTCATTTTGCTAATAGCTTCGCACCTGGCATTTCTGGTTTACCTTGTAAAAAGCAACTCTTCGCGGTTCTTTTCTTGTCAAAGCACATGATGAAAGTTCTAGGCTATACGCGTAACGCAGGAAAGTTTTCAGTTGGTCGATATGTAGACAGAATGATATACATGTACATGTACTGAAGGTTAGCCCTGTACATAGAGGCGATATTGCTTGTCAACCAACAGGTAGTTGATTCGATCTTCGCCATGGCTAGGTTATTCATCGGACCATTTTGTTTGGCGCCCAGCGGGAGGCATTGTAGAGATAGCCTTAGTCTGCGTTAGAATGCACTAAGACATTCCAACGATCGTCTTTGCCTCTGAGAAATATAAAGACGAATTTAAAGTGGAGGGAATAAAAATTATAATCTATTATGTATTCAGATAGGGAATAAGTTGGCGCTTGCACTACCTTGCAAGTGACGTGGCGTAGTGGTCTCCTATAGACTTAAAAGTTGTGAAATTGGATGCACGGTAGGTGCCCGTTATTTATCGATCTATTTTTCTTTTTACCCTTATCCTGCTAAATAACTGAAATGAAACTTTCAAACCGATGGTGAAAACCAACATTTTGGTATTTCAAAGTTATGGGGGTTGGAGAAACATCTCCATATCGGACAGTGTAGATCCAAGATCAGACTGCACGTTCTGTGCAGTCTGATCTTGATATACACTGTCCGCAAAAGGTCCGCGAGTCTCGCTCAGCAGCCTGAGGGTTAACGTAGCTTTTTCAATTAACAATTCAATTTTCAGACTTGAACAACACAGTTCCTCGGCAATAACATATGACCCATACCCTGTGTAAAGGGAGTAATGCTTCAGCAAAAAGTATCCATTCAGATCAGCTATTTTCGTATTGGTCAGTTTTCTGCTCGTCAAAGGACCATATTAGGTCATGATTCAATCTGCTGTTATAAACAAACTGGATTTCATGGATCCATAATTATGATATGACTTGTTTTTGCATTTTGCATCACGGAGAAACATCAATGTCACTTTTCGCACTGTGCCACCCATATACGAAACTTAGATTCGTCCCCGCGTATGGCGCCCGAAGTAACGGGCCAATGAACAATATACATGTATTGTCAAAGTCTGATGGGACAGTGCTATGTTGGACCGAACTATGGGGTTGACCGAACTATGGGGTTGAACCCCAAAGTTCGTTCGAACTTTGCATAGTTCGGTCAACCCCATAGTTCGGTCCAACAGTGCTATCTTATCGGCTTCAGAATGACTGCATTTGAAACTATGTTTGGATTCTACTTTTATTCTGGTCGCAGACCAGTCTTCCAATGCCTGACTTGACGAATGACTGGGAATTTCAGCCGCTTGGTAGATTCGAATCGCCTGATAAATCATTCAAACTGTCCGCTTTTTCGCTCGGGCACTTGTCAAGTTTCAAGGAAATCGTCATCAAGTGCGATGCTTATAAGATGTCGAACTTGTTTCCCAATCCTTATAAAATAAGTGTTTTTGGCGACTTTTTAGATTTCGCAGAAGGCAGTTTTCGGAAACATTGTGGGGGAAAAGGAGAAACTGCCCATAGCCAGCTGTTTCTCCTTTTGCAACAATGCTTCTCCTTTCTATTCATGTATAAAAGTATATTACAAATTAAAACGTTCATTTTCTCTTTATTTTAAGGATATTCCGAAGGTTTCTGTTCCAAATTTGTTTGATGACGAGTTCAATGTGTAATAGTATTTGATGCTATTTTTGCAACTGTCCTAACTTTTCTTTTAAAATACATTGTACTTGTTTCAATAGTACAAAACACATCATCTATTGTGCACTCAAGTGCAGCTTACCTTTCTGTTGCACGCGTACACAGAGTAGACGATGAAAATACAGCACTTTGAGATGAGGATCCCTCTAAGCGTTAAATGATAATATGTGTCTGAGTCATGCTATGTGGAAAGGTGGTTTAATACATCTGCAAAAAAAAAAGTATCTACCCAGGTCAGCCTGCGCTGTTCGCGCAGGCTGACCTGGGTCGAAATTTTTTGCCGTGTTAAATTTTTTTTTGCATAACAACAGGCCATTCTACCTCATTGTTCAGCCGGTTTGGAGACAAAATGAATCCGTATTGGTCGTCGACTTGCTAAATATAAATGCGTTGAGAGGCATTAGAAAACATTGTGGAAGAAAAGCTGGTCACCAATGTTTTCTACCTTTTCGATGACAAAATTCTGTCAATTGAACAACAGGTAATATTTGTCGACTGCAAGTGCTTTCAATTTGGACTAGTGTAAAATTTTGTCGCCTGGTAAAGAGTGAACTTGATACAGAATTCATCCAATGATGTTTTCATATCTCAAACATTAAGATAAATTACTGATACGAAATATTCTCGTTATTATAATGACACAAAATGACATTTACAACAAATTAAGGATGATGGAGCTTTTTTCTCTATCCTAAAAATGGGCATGAAACGCTTAATTTCGTTAATTGCATTTAAATTTGCATGAAAAAGCCGTTTTGAATCTAGAAAAAGCGCAGACATATTGCACTTTGCTTTATTTGAAAAAAAAAAATAAAAGGCTTGCGCTACAGTAGTCCTTTCAAGTTTGAAAAATTGTTTCGAAAATAAATTTGACCCAATATTTTTATAATTTATAACGGTGAAAATAAACAACATATAAGCCGTGCTCTGTGAAAAGGAGGCTTAATGCATTTGCGAAAAGTATCGACCCAGGTCAGCCTGCGCAGTCCGCGCAGGCTGACCTGGGCCGAAACTTTCCGCTATTGGTCAATTTTCCGTATGTCCAAGGACCAGTCTGCCTCATGATTTAGTCATTTGATAGACAAAGTGGACTTTATGGACACCTGATTATGTGATGTCTTGCTTGGTACATTGCATCACGGAGATGAATTAAGCCCCCTTTTCACAGAGCATGGCTCATATATTTTTGTGGCTGTATGTAATAAGAGCATATACCGTGTTTCATTTTTTACATGCTAGATGCATTAATTCTTTTTTTTTTCTTTAAACGAAATGCAGTTCCACTGCACTGAAGAAAGATTTGCAGGTTATAATTTAGGATCAACAGTTGATAGTGCAGATCTGAGACCAGATTGCAAGCTCTGTGCATTTTGATCGTGATCCACGCTGTCTATTATTGTTTAAGAAACTTATTTAAGAAAGAATTAAACTAGCTCCGACAATCAGTTTTTATAATACACGCATTTATATAATCACAAATCTATGTTAGACAGTATAATTATCTTAGTATCAACACAATGTTTAACCCTTAACTCTTTACCGAAAGACAAAAATGTAGATTTATCCAAATCGAAATCATTTGCAGACGACAATCGAAATGTGGCTTTAACAATGGACTTTGTCTTTGATAGGGTAGACAATATGTGCGAAAAGGAGAAAATACTGGTAACCAGCATTTCCTCCTTTTCCCAAAATGTTTTTAACCCTTTACCACACAGTCCCGACTTTTAACAACCCTGTAAAAGAAGTGTTTTGAAAACATTGCGGGAAAAGGAGAAAATGCTGGTAACCAGCATTTTCTCCTTTTCCCATAATGTTTTCTACCCTTCCCAAAACAAATTTCAATTTTTGAGTCACATTTATTTTGTCGTCTGCAAATGCTTTCAATTTGGACCAGTCTAAAATTTTGTCGTTTGGTAAAGAGTTAAAAGACATCGTTCTCAGGGCCGTTAACACTCAGGACGCGGCTGTTGTGAAAGGTTAACCAACCGACAAAATTTGAACTGGTCCAAATTGTGAGGAATAATTTCAGATAACAAACACAGGGGCCTTTATTTGCTTTTAAAAGGACAGAAAACACTGGAGAAAGGAGAAAATGATGGTTATCCGCATTTTCTTGTTTTCCCATACTTTTTTCGAAAACCCTCCTCGTCAGGGTCGTAAATTGACGGGATTGTTTGAGAAAGAGTTTAGAAAGAAAGAAATCAAAGCACTGAAATTTCTGAAGAGAAAAACCGACAAAATCACACACAATGACAGGATATTGTCCTGCATTCCTGGTATTGACAATGGTTGTAGACAATGTGACGTTCGAACCCCGGACTTGTCTAAAATTGCTAATGTAGAATATTTTGCCCACATTGTGCATCCAACAATTTTGATGAACATTGTAAGGACCGGTCAATAGTCGGTCAGCACGTCTGGTAAATGTTAGATCCTCACATTAAACCAATAAATGATGTAACTTACGACATGTTTTCACCTCATGATACCTACTAATATGCACTAAGTGTCCATACCCTTTACCGTGCAGAACAAGGGCTTTTAACGGAACCATGACAAAGGCTGAAAATCTTGTGGTGAAAGTAGCGATTGCTTGTTACTTGCATTTTGCTCCGTTTGAAACATTTTTTAATATAATTCCTTTATCCTTTCGAACATTTTCTTTCTCCTATTTCTTCCTCTTCTACATGGCATTTTGTATACACTAAATATTTACATGTACATTTTAAAGTTATCAATGACATACTGTGTGCACCCTTTTTGCTATGAAAAAAAAAAAAGAAAATCTATATATTTGTTGTCGTTAGCTAATGAAATGTCATATAATAGTATGTAAAGTCACGAGTAGATTCACAAATTTTGGCTCAGTGTGGGTTCAATACCTCGGCAAAGATGAAACTTGAAATGCTTTCTTTTTTAGTTTTAGCTTCTTGACAAGATATATAATAATGATAATAATATCTTTATTTATATATATTTATTTATATATATCATAACCACTACTAGATTATTTATCGTAAAAACTATCTCCCAGAACGCACAGAAGACAGAAAATGGATTTTTTTGGGACGGGGGGAGGGATAGGGTTGGCGGTTGCGGGAGAATATGACTGAGTTGTGCAAAACTATCCATATAATTCATAACTGGGACAAACGAAGTTACATATTTACGTCTTTCTTTTATTCTAGATCGTAACCATTGAACCAGTAGAGCATGGTAGTATAAGGCAGCGAGGGAATGTTGTGTATTTCTCCTTTTCTCAAGATGTGTAAAAGCCTATCTCCTCAGGGTCGTAACACTAAGGATCGATTGGTAATGGTTAAATTACATCGACTTCGCTCGCAGCGTCATATACCTGTCTTTAACCTGTCTATTTCACAGCATGGACGATTGATTGACAGTTCGGCCCAACAGCCATCAATCATTCTTTGTTTATGAACGTCGGGACTCTCACTAATACATTATAAAATCGGAGAATTGAACATTTTAGACTCTGGATTGTTTTCTGTTAAATTCATTGAAAGCTACGCAGACAGAAAAAAAGGCAAGTTAAAAATGATGATAGATGATATTTGATTTGACAAAGAAAATTTGATATGCATACGATATCCAGAATCTAGCCTTTTCAGCAATTTATTGGAAGATGACTGGGCAGGCATTAATTCAAGGCTACCAGAATGATACAAACTAAACAGGATAAACATTTGAATGAGACCTAAATATCGTTGTCCACAATATTGAAAACAGTGTAGAAAAGAAGCAAAACTTCGTTAAAGACAACTGAGCCTTTCCACG
This sequence comes from Tridacna gigas, assembly GCA_945859785.2. Classification (NCBI taxonomy): domain Eukaryota; kingdom Metazoa; phylum Mollusca; class Bivalvia; order Cardiida; family Cardiidae; genus Tridacna; species Tridacna gigas. The sequence goes on from OX244030.2 coordinate 31,498,890, forward strand.
CGAAGTTTTCAAAACCTGTCCACGCCAAATGCGTAAAAAGTCTTATTTTTGTAGGGATGAATCTGCAAAAAAGTATGAAGGGATAATTTGCCACCGGTTCTGACTTTTTGTTAAATTTTGTCATCGTCATTAATTTTCTTTTTATAAAAATGTGTTTTTTTTCCCGGTTTCACAAGGTACAACGCACTCTATTTATCGTTGTGATAGACTGTACTTACTATTACTGTCACGTTACCTTTCAACTCCAATAAAAAATAACCATGCTAATTTGTTACCTCCCGAACAGAGATTTATAGGACACAACGTTGAAAACATCATCTTAAATCATGAATAATTGACAAAAGATAGAAGACATGAATCCATGCGAAAGTATTGTGACAAAAAGTGAAATTGCTCGATACGAGCAATTTCTCCTTTTGCCAGAACATTCTGCAGTGACATAAACCCGTCGTATGCTGGGCGGTTATGACTTAATCCATTTTTAACATGTAAGTCTTTCCGCGCCAAATAAACTCAACCTGCTTCAATGGTTGAAAATACAATCCACTGAAACTTAGACAAAAAAAAAATTATCTAAGAGCTTTGACAAAACAAGCAGACAATGTAGATCCAAGATAAGACTGCACGTTCTGTGCAGTTTGATCTTGATCTATGCCGTCCGCAAAAGCCAGGTTTGCCGATGTCGCCGACAGGGTTAAACAAGACGACAGATTCTCGTCTCTTGATAAGTGAATACCACACAAATATTTGACGGGAATTTTTTGTTGTTTTTCATCAAGTTGTTTTCTCCATTATGTCAAACTTGAGACAGAATTGAACACGACAGGCCAACCACCTGGCGAGGTTGAAAGGTTCACGATACTGCAACGCACAGATATACTGCTCAAAACAATTGAAGAGTCATTCCGTGTTTTACGCAATTTCATATTGTACTTTGTGCATCTCTATTGACCGATTGCTGTAAAATTTTAATGATCTTTTGTGTAGACAAATGAAACATTTGATAATGAACATGTTTTGGAAAATAGCAGAAATACGGTTCGTTTGCATACACCGTAGGTGTTACATAAAATATAAGTCAAGTTATCTCCCTTGCCAGATAACGACTAAAGGTAACCAAATAACAGGCTGGAGCTTTTACATGTATTGCTTTGTTTTTATCCTTGATTTCTTTTGGGATTTTGAGATAAATATAATTTGATTTGTGAAATATATGTAAGGACTCCATATGATTTTAAAGCAAATTCTGTTTCCAATCATCAGAAAAACGCGTATAATCGATTTCTAAAACAATCTGACCAGATTTTGTTTTGAGATATTATCTCAAGAACATATCTTTGTAGTGCAAGAATATCAAAATCAAGGATAAAAACGATGTAATATCCTTATCAGGATCAATGTAGTACTGGAGAAGAATCAAGGGAAATAACTTGAGAATGGTCCCATTGCACATGGTACTGTTATACATATACTGCTCAAAACAAATACAGAGCGATCCCCGTGTTTTACGAAACTTCACATTATGCTTCGCACATCTGTATTGACTGACTGCCGTAAATTATCACTTATGCAGACAAATGGAACATTTGATACTGAATATAATTTTGAAAATAGCAGAAATGCGAGTCATTTGTACACATCAAAGATACCACGTAAAATAGCACATAGCACTGATATGCTTCTCAAAACTATGGAAGAGCCATTCCCGTGTTTTACGTCACTGCACACTGTGCTTTGGGCATCTATATTGCCTGGTTGCTGTAAATTATCTTTTATGTAGACTTTTGAAACATTTAATGCTGCACATGTTTTATATGAAAATAGCAGAGGCTTGAGTTATTTCTATACATCGTAGGCGTAACACTGACATGCACATAAAATAATCTAATATTGATTGCCTTAGAGCGTCTCTGTACAAAAAAGCAATGTTGAGCTCTATAAAAAACGCAGGATGGGTGTAATAGAATTCGGAATATTTGAACATGATCATTTTGAAATGTGATATATCGTTTATAAGCCTTGATGATTTATATTAATTAAGCATCGTTTTATAAATGCTTTATCTGTATTTATGCTGTAGTTTAAACGTTTCCCGGTGATAGACTATCGCTGTTAAACGATTGAAAAGCAGCAAGACAATGTTTAAGCCATGGGAAAAAAAAAAAATCAGTACATTCTCACAAAGGCGTGGTATCATGGATCGCAAGATCAATAAGCAGGCCTGATCGATGACGACGTTTGGATTCTGGCTCTTCAACTGTTTTGAGCAGTATAGTTCTCGGCTTCTCCACGATTCATTTTCATCAATTTACCATTGTAGTGGTGAACCCCTTATGCGGACAGTGTCGGTCGATATATGTCTGCACAGAACGTGCAGTCTGATCTTGGATCTGCACTGTTGGCGTCATTGCCAGATACTCTTACAAAAACAATTTTAAAATTGCAATATCTGTTTATCTTTAATACCGATTTAGAATGTCCGTTTCAAGTTGAGCTGTGCTCTAGGAAAAGGAGGTTAATGCATCTGCGTTATGCATGATACCAAGCAAATCATCACATTAATACGGATACTTAAAATCCATTTTGTCTAACAGCCGACTGAATGATGAGTTAGAATGGTCCTTGGACATGCAGAAAAAGGAAAAAAAGACCATTCTATCCAGGTCAGCCGTATGGACTGCGCAGACTGATCTTATCGATACATTTTGCAGATGCATTAACTCTTTACCAAACGACACAATTTTAGACTGGCCCAAATTGAAAGCATTTGCAGACGACAAAATAAATGTGTCACAAAAATTGAAATTTGTTTTGGGAAGGATAGAAAACATTGTGGGAAAGGGAGAAAATGCTGGTTACCAGCATATCTCCTTTTCCCACAATGTTTTCAAAAGGCCTCTGTCTCAGGGTCGTCAAAACTCGGGATTGTGTGGTAAACTTATAAATTAACTTTAAACAGAGCACGGTACGACAATGGTTAAAATCGCTATGCGTATTAGACAATGTGTCTTTTTAAATTATAAATTATTTGTTACTGCCATTTTCATTTTTGTTTACAAATTTGCTAGATTACAACTTGTATACAGAAAATTTTCCTAAACTATATGATTTTCTGTAAAATTGATGCTTAACAGTTAGACCATTTGGCTACAGTGTTTACTAAATTATTCCCGGTGGTACGTAGCTGAAGACTAATGTGGTAATAAAATTCGCTGAACCTTTACAGTAGCGAGATGAGGGTGGAGTGAAATGAAACGGGCAGAAAGTCCAAGATGTTGCGATTTTAAGTCCCCCCCCCCCACCCCCCCCGCGTCTTTGGCCAGAATATCTTCTAGAAAATATTGGCACGTAGCTTATTAGACTCATTAACTAGTTCATATCGCACAGTATTATTTCAAGATCCGGGTGTCCGTATTCATAAACCATTCTTAAGAACTTTGTAAGTCTTGTTCTCGAGAATTTTTCAAAATTTGAAAGTAACACAACTTCTGATTGGCTAAACCATTTGGTTTAGCAAATCAGGAGTTTCGTTACTTTCAAATGTTGCAAATTTTGGAAATTAAGACAAAGAATATTCTTAAGAATGGTTGGTGGATACGCACTCTGGGTTCGTATTCACCAACTGTTCTTAATTTCATTCTAAGTTTGATTCTAGATTTAGAAAGTAACGCAACTTCTGATTGGCTAATCCATTTGATTGAACCAATGAGAAGTGGTAATACTTTCAGATCCAGAAAATTCTTGGGAATTGGACCAAGATTGTTCTTAAGAATGTTTTGTGAATGTAAATACTGACTCCATGTTTTGTACGGTCTGCTTTTTTTTTTAAATCTCCGATGTCGGGGAAAAACAAAACTATAATCGTACCTGCGATATTTAGCAGTTAACTCTTTACCAACAGTTTAAACTTGTCCAGATTAAAAGCATTCGCTGACGACAAAGTCATTGTGATCCAGCTGAAGAAATATACTTTTTGTAAAGTAGAAAATCTTCAGGAAAAAAGGAGAAAAATGCTTTTTACCAACATGAACTGTGGCTCAAATTGTTGTAATTGTTTTGATAGGGAAGACAACATTGTGGGAAAGGGAGAAAATGCTGTAAACCAGCATTTTCTCCTTTTCCCACAATGTTTTCAAAAAGGCATATTTCTCAGGGTGGTTAAACCACGGTTTTGTTTGGTAAAGGGTTAAAGAAGGAATGGCTTAATTTAGGATGGACAATATATCATTAAATTTTGTAAGCACAATTTCCGTTCACTTCTTTTTTTACTCTGTAGAACGTTTTTGAATATTTGATGAAGTTTAACAGAATTTAGTATTTAATGGTGGCCGATAGAAAGAACACGACGCCGTACAAAACATCAATAAGTCGCCTGTTTGGCTGCAACTCTTCAAACAGTTTTTGATGCTAACTTTGATAAGCAAGTATGCAGTTACTATGGTAGAAGTGTTTCCTCTCTTAGTGCTATACAATATTTCCCGTTTTTTTTTTTAACCCCTTAGGCTGCTAAGCGCGATCCAAAGACTTATTGCGGACTGTAGACCCAAGATCAGACTGCACAGAACGTGCAATCTGATTTTCGATCTACACTGTCCAGTAAGGACATATCTTTACAAAAAAAAACCACCCTTAAAATAGCAATATTTGGGTTTATACTATCGGCTTGAAAGGTTCATTTCACTTACCTAGCAGGATAAGGGTTAACTTGAATGTATTTGCAGACAACACACCAAATTGGCTTCAATGATACAATGATATGATTCATTTCTGACACAGTAGAAAACATGGGAGAAGGAGAACAAACTGGTGACCGGCTTTTTCTCTCCTTTTCCCAGAATGTTTTCCCACGAACCCAAAGGCTAATATCACGCCTTTTACACTCCTTGTCATTTATAGTAAGGTGCAAATATGCTCTCATAAGGCATTTTCATCTTTGAAGACTACTATACAAAAAGTAATTGAACCAAACTCTGTGAAAAGGGGGCTTAATGATTCGCCGTAATCCATGGTACCAAGAAAACTATCAGATGCTGACAGATCCATAATCGCTACTTTATTTTAACAACCAACCTAATCATGAGGTAGACTGGTCCTTGGACATACAGAAAACTGACCGATAGCGAAAAGTGTCGGCCCAGGTCAGCCTGAGCGACTGCGCAGGCTGATCTAGGTTGATACTTTTCGCAGATGCATAAAGCTCCCTTTTCACAGAGCATAGCTCATATGTTCTTTATTTCTTGCAGTCTGATCTTGGATCTACACTATCCGATAAGGGGATATATTCCCTAAAACATGACTTTGAATCAGCCATATTTGAGTGTTTACTATCGACTTGAAAGTTTCATTTTAGTTATTTAGGGGTACAGGGTTAAATCATAAAACATCAGTGACTGAGATCTACACTGTCCGCAAAAAAAGGTCAGTTTTCAGACTCCCATTTAGCTCTGTTGATTTATTACAAAAGTCGTTCTAATAAAGCCTAATACGCTGATCTTGGTCCACACTCTCTAAAATAGGAAGCAGAGGTCTTAAAGCACATTCTTGACGTGGAGGTCGAACTTTGTGAAGAAAACTGCCAACAGTCACAGCGATATTTATAACGGTTGGTGCCAGTTGAAAGCAAATTGTAGTCTTTTGACATCAAAAGGCCTTTGCATTGTCGTTGAGAAGCGTAATTGATAAGTCCTTATGAATAATATGAGCCATGGGCTGGCAAAAGACGCCTAAATGCATGCCCTTAATACGCTATACCAAGCAAAACATCACATAATTAGGGATCCATAAAATCCACGTTGTCTAACATGCGACTGTATCATGAGGTAGACTGCTGCTTTGACATGAAATTCGACCCGAAATTTGAGCGATAGAAAAAAGTGTCGGTCCAGGTCAGGCTGACCTGGGTCTATACTGTTTGCAGATGCATTAAGCCCCCTATGCAAAGAGCATGGCTCACATAAATTGTGACATAGGCACCCTTGCCTTTGTCAGCACCAGACACACGATAAGGTTGTAAAAAGCTTCTTCCCGTATATTCTTTAACAGTCTGGTTTAATGCCTGTTTAAACGTTTCTTTATAGAAATAATAAGGAAGTCTTAGGATTTAAGTCATTTGATTCTCAGTCAAGAGTTTACGCATACGGTTCCTAACGGTTGCACTGGTAGTGTCCGGCCGTGCCTGAACATGTACTAGATATGACATCGTCCGAGCCTAGTTCCGGTGAAGGGTAAATAACTGTGTGAGGTATAACTGAAATAAAGCTAAAATACCTTTGAAAGTGCCGTAAAAGTTTAAAAACTCCATTAAAAATGAAGTAGTTAGAAATTATAATGTACCGAATTACTATCCAATCACATGAACATCTTTGATAGGATAGTAATGTCAACGACATATAGAAATGAACCATGCTCTGGTCAAGGAGGGGTGGGAAGGGTGTTAATGCATTTGTAGAAAAATCGACCCATGTCAGCCTGAGCAGTCCGCACAGGCTGACCTTGGCGGAAACTTTTGCTATTGGTCAATTTTCAAATTTTCAACTGAAGCAGCCGTGGGAAGTTTTCTTTTTTTTTCGGGGGGGGGGGGGTGGTTTAAGGGCAATGTTGCTGAGTTTTGTAAAAAAATATCGTTTTAATTCATAATTTGGATGGATGTTTTTATTTGAGCCATGGTCTGTGAAAAGGAGTTTAATGCATCTGCAAAAAGTATCGATTCATGCCAGCCTACGCAATCTGCGCAGGGTACCCTGGCCGATATTTATTGCTATTGGTCAATTTTCCCGCATGTCAAAGGACCAGTCTACCTTATGATTCAGTCGGTTGTTAGATTATCAAACCGGAAGCAACTGTTTCTTGTATCACCCAAGAGGCATTTTTTTACACCAGACTTTTCACGTTTTCCCATGTACATCAGTCAGAGACATCATTGTTTGCTAAAGCGAATAACATAACACATGGAATATAATTACCATACAAAAAGAGAAAAGAATACGTGTACATAAAACCAGTCTATGTAACAAATACTATTGTTTCTTTCTCACAGAAAGGCATTTCATTTTAAATAGATCGTGAAAAATCCAAAACTTTTGCTTAAGTGTTAATGCGTTGAAACCCGAGTAGTTCCGAACTTGTCGGAGTGTTTAGACGTGGAACCACTCAATCTGTCAATCTTGCCCGATACCAGACACTTTTACCCATAGGGCGATTGATTTATATGAGCAACTACAATAACGCGGTGCTTTTGATCTTTTATTCCGATTTACCAAGAATGGCATTTAAAATTCTACAAGGGTTACTTATTTCGTTTTGTAATCTTCTTTAAAGACTGTAAGTAGATCTAATTGGTAAAAAAAAGTCAGCATGGCTTAGATCTGGAAAGTATAATCAGACCGACAGTAAGCCAACGTCGAGTAACCATCATGATAAAACTTAAAAAAAATTTTAGACAAAAAGCATGACTGTGACCAAGACCATGATTATGCATATGTATTACTTGCTCGTTGGACAAGTGTTTTGTACACTTTACTGTTACATTTGAACAGATCATTAATGTTTCTTTTTTCAGTGTTTTGCGAACGGCAGTATAAATGTTCCTTGATATTAAGTACAAAATCTTATTCTCAAGATTCCAAGCACAAACGAAATTGTTGTCCGGCCTTTCCTAGATCAGAATCATTCTGCACATGGCCTGACATTTGATATCCATGTACACTGTGTAACAATTTGAGATCGAAGCTCCGAGAAGGCAATAAGACGATCTTTTCTTCTGGCCTCAAATGCTCTTTGAAGTCTTTCCTATATGGTAAACTTTTGTACTTGTCCATATTGAAAGCATTTGCAGATGAACATATAATTATAACTCATTCTGTGAAAGGGTAGAAAAAAATGAGAAAGTGCTGGTCAAACGGAACTGTTTGGTAAATGCTCACTTTATTCAGTACTTTACGGTTTAATTGAAAAGGGCCAACAGTTTGTAAAAAAATTCTAAGACCTCACTGAAGCTGATATTCTCTTCATGCTCATTTTGGAGAGCATTCTAAGTGCAAAAGCATACCTAGCTGACTACTTCAAAATGTGCTGTTAAGTGCTTTCTAGAACTAGATCTGCCTGTCTGGTACAACATTCACAGAGATTGCTTCTTTGTAAAGACATTTAAAGTCAGAATTTATTACCTGTGTTTAACCAGTTATCTCTGTGTAGTTTAATCTTTTCATTTTACCCTTCGGGGTGTATACATTAGCAACACAAAATGACATAAAACAGTCAAGCCAGGAAGCATATCGTCATGATAGATTGAAACCATACTGAAGCCTTTGGCCCTCTGCCAAAGCAATTACGGCTTTTATTTCTCATTGGTAGAGGCGCCTCTGTATGTTATCAATCATTGAAGCCATTAATTTCATCTGACAAGTAGGCGGGCTACTCCAATACGTCGGCTTAGTTGACAGGCGTTTCAGTGTTGTTATTGGTCGATAGGGTGAATTGTTTATCGGGCTGTAGATTTTGTCTAGTTTTTGTGTACATGTCTAGAGAACGTCTTGCTGGGCGGTATGAGTTTGTTATTCAGATAAATGAGTGTTGTTTAGTTCACGCTTTGATTGACAGGAGAGCGGTTTCCAGTTTGTAGTCAGTATACTTTACAGTGTCTCTTGGAGTAGCAGCCTATAACAATAGCAAGGCGTCTCTCGGATTATTTTCATATTTGTTTTCAAGTGTTGAACTTTGACAAAATGCTTTGTGTAAATTAGCGTTTATGTAAAATAACAACTTAGATATAACTTTTTTTCTGTGGTGTGTTTCCTTGGACTTGTCCTAGATCGGATTTACATGTTAACATCAGGGATAATTTAAAACAATCACGATGAACGAAGCGAAATCAGAGGCACCCGTTAATATGTCGAGTATTTTGTCTCCATCTGTGGCACAGTATCTTCACCCGGATTATCTTCAACCACTTCCGACCACGGTAGGTGAATCTTTGCCCTTTGGATATCTACAGACTAACAGGTTACAAGTTTTCTCTGCAGGGGTTCAGATATTATGGTATTATTACTCAAATCAAAAGTATTTCGTCCCTGAAACTTACGTTTTTGGTTCTCATTTTTAAATATCTTTTTTTTTAAGTAATCGAATTGGTGCCCTACTAACGGCCCCCATATTAAAGGAGAAACTAAAGATAAAACACAACTTGAATCCAATAATATGTTTTTTCCTATTACCTGCTCTTCTATCAGACACAATTTATTGCTTGAAGACAGCTTTCTGAGGTTTCCAAAGGGGTTAGCACATCCTTTCCTTGTAAGATACATGTAAATAGTGTAACTCAATACGTTTTCATTACTATAGCTGGATTTATTTTTGTCTTTTCTGAATAATGTTTGACTTCGGTGCACTGGTGTGAACTGTTTTCTGGTAGCTATGACCAACCCAGGTTTACGTTGTCTATCTGACAGCCTCAGTATCCTTCTGTTTAGATTGGTCTGTATATAGATTCAGTTTCTTTCCGTAAAGTATGTTTAGGACAAAAAAGTATATTCGCACGTGTGTACTGAATATAATGTTGTCACTATCACTTTGTAATTGTAAAAAAACTGTTCTTAATCTTACTTTGGTGAATAGCCGTCTGATGGTTAGGTCAGAACTTCTCAGCCTATCAGATGGTTAGTTCCGAACTCAGAACTAAAATTAGAATGATACACCAATAAGTGAATGTAACAGTTCGACCAATCTATTTTGGAATTTCTATTTTATGAGAGTCAGTTCGAGTTGTTGATTTTTTCTTCTAATACTTCTAATTTAAGATCACTCTTATTGTATATTTTTCAACGTCTTTAGAATGAATCACTGATTCAAACTGGTATAGTCTATGAAGGGACGTTTCCTTTTCATTTTCTATCCCTAACAAATTTATGTTGTCAATAATGTATGCAGTTATCAGTCAATCCTTTCAAACTATGACCGGAGGATATGAAATCTTAACATAGTCAACTTTGATCGGTTGAAGCAATTCAGGGTTGTTTTCAATTCACCAATCCTCCAGATCAAGAATCTCTTAAGCAAGACAATTTAATACAAGATGTTGTCATCTTTTCACAGTATAAGCATATAATTTAGAAAATAGTATTTTACAAAAAAATGTATTGCCTCCTACTGTCCAAATCTTCAACCGAGTTCAACTATTTAGTATGTAATGCATTGCCTTATTTTAAAGGGTGTCTCATATCTCATGGCACTGCGCTCTTCCCCACATATTGGATACGTTCTAGGCGCTTATTCCATCAAGTTTCTAGATAAACGGCTGCGTGGAAATCGATTTCCCTTAGCCACTACACCGTTTACGAATCGGAGATTCGGCTAATTTGTAAATGACTCCAAATTATTGGAAGAATTGACAGCTCCCGTCGAACGAATAAACCCTCAGGTCTTTGATCAATGTTTATAGTCCCAGACATCGCTTTGGTCCATAAAATTGGACGAGGTGTCCGATTACAGTGTATTTTTCTTAAATTCTCAAAACCTTACATCGATGATAATCATTTACTCAGCGCAAGTAACTGTCATCAATGTCTCTGTATGCTAGATAACTAACCACCAAATTGCCTTCTTGCTGGTTGAAAACATCGTAGAAGGGGCGAGCATACCAGAATAACTACCCTTTAATATGTAACCTTTCCGTGTTATATGCATGGCAAAAAGGAAATTGCTTGCAGCGAGAATTTGCTTCTTTTCCACCTCTCTTTAGCATGGATTCATGTATTAGACTTTCCATATTTTATAAGAACGTTTTCAACGTGTCTGGTATAAATTTGTTTCAGGAGAGTATTAAGTAAATATTAATTAATTATCCATGGTCGTATTCCTAATTTGATTCTTAGTCTAATTCTTTGTCAAAGAATCCGTATTTAGGGGTCCGTATTTACCATCCATTCTTAAGAATATTCTTGGTCTAACTATGGATTTTGAAAGTGACATAACTTCTGAATGGCAAAACCATTTGGTTTAGCCAATCGGAACGTGTGTTACTTTCAAATTTAGAAAATTTTTGAGAACAAGACTATGAATGTTCTTAAAAATGTTTGATGAATAAGACCCGGGATTATCGGCATACAGCCAAGGATGTATTCAATTTGTGAACAAACAGTGTGCCCTGCATGCCCAGGGTATATAATTTGTTGGCATGTTAGTGTCAGTCTGTATTTAATTATTTCCAAAGACTCCTTTTCAAGTCTACTTATTTTATATGTAGTATGTGTGGTTTGGTTTTACATTGTATTAACCCTTTCCCAAACAACAAATTTTGGACTGGTCCAAACTGAAAGAGTTTGCAGACGACAATTTTAAATTTGATGAAAATGGCAGAAAGTTCTCAAAAAGGGTAGAAAACACTGTGGGAGAAGGAGAAATTGCTCGTTATGAGCAATTTCTCCTTTTCCCACACTGTTTTCAAAAGACTTTTACTGCAAACACGTGAAAACCAGGGCTTGTTTGGGAAAGGGTTAAACACAATAATTTTAATATAAAGTGTAATATCTATGTAATATCAACTGCATGTTAGAATGGAAAGCTTAGTATGAATTTGTGATTTGTTGATGCTAATTTTGCAGAGGCGTTTGTCAAAATTTATAAAATGATTAAAGTCTTACATTTTTGGAAGAAAAAAATAACCCCCTTTCTTTTTTGAACATTTGTTTATAACCTTAAAAAGAAACGGGTACTTAAATGGAAGCGTTCTGTATTTTCAGTTAGATGCAAAGAAAAGCCCACTGGCCTTGTTAGCCCAGACGTGTAGCAGCATCGGAAAAGATCCAGCACCAACGAAACCAATTATTCCCCCTATTGAAAAGAAAGATACTGATAAAAGTGACAAATCAAACGCGAACGATAGCCGCAAAAGTCCAGGGAGTGATACGAGTACCGATAACGGTAGAGATTCCGCCAAAAAACCTGGATTTAGAACAGCACCACCCAAGGAAATCCCACCGTTAGTTCCAATATCCAGCTCAAGCAGTAGCAAAAGTAGCCCAGTACCATCTAGTACAACAGAGAAATCATCCTCAGACATAACTAGTGTCACAAATTCTGTATCCCGACCAGTTTCATCGACTGGGACCAGTACACAGTCAACCAGTTCCCGCTCTGTCAATAGTTCAACCGCAGATCGGGACAGAGACTCGGACCGCGAACGGGATAGAGAAAGGGGCAGAGAAAATGCCTCCGATGGAAAGTCTACAAGTCGGTCGAGCCCAGAAACGTTTTCTTCAAGTTCTAGTAGCTCAAGTAAATTTCCAGGACATCTTCATCCGAGTTTAAACGGACTTAGTGGTTTACCCCACCCAGGACTATCACTTTATGGACACGGATTTCCTTTAGACCCAGCTTCAGTTAGTTCGGCTTATGCTTCATCGTTGGCAGCGGCCCACTCTGGATATAACTTAAGTGCTTCTGCTGCAGCTGCTGCCCTCGCTGCTCAAAATGCTGCACTTTCTAAATCAGGAGGCTTGGCTCCTGGAATTTCTCCATATGTATCATATGCTCGCGTAAGGACTCCCTCTGGGGCAACAACATTAGTGCCAGTGTGTCGTGACCCATATTGTGCTACCTGTCAATTGACAATTCAAAACAGTCATGTAAGTTCCACATGTACTGCACCAGGATGCGCGCAATGTGCTCACGAGAAATCCCTCCAAAGTTTAAGTGCACTAAGCATGACAGGCGCATCACCACTCTCCTTGCTACCCCAGTTTTCAAATCCAAGTTCACTTCCTTCTGTGCCATCTGGACTATCTTCTTATCCAGGCCTTGCGTCATCTCTTTATGCTCACAGTTTGTTTGGAAGCTCGGCAGCCTCGAGCCAGGGCATGCCCTATGTGTGTAATTGGGTTTCAGGAACAGACTATTGTGGTAAAAGATACTCAACATCAGAGGAACTCCTACAACATCTGCGCACACACACTTCAAACTCTGATCCGACATCGCTAGCCGGATATGCTTCTCTTGGATTACCTCCACTTGGTTTATCCGGTTATCCACACGGACCTTTACCTGCGCATGGTGGACTTAGTCCGAATTCTTTGCGTAGGGCGTATCCAACAATTCCAAGCCCGCTAGGTAGTGTTTTAAACAGCAGTCGGTATCATCCATACAAATCGCCAATACCTGGAATGCCTTCTGCCCTCCAACCAGGGCAGCCACTCTCATCTTTGGGACCTTACTATTCACCTTATTCACTCTATGGGCAAAAGTTAGGGGCTGCTGCAGTTCCCTGACTAGACCGACCATTTTAATGTGTAATAAAGTGTGAATGTAGTTTGCTTATTATGTCTTGGTAGATACAAAGTGCTAAGTGGATTTTAAGTCAATGTGATTTATGACTCTAAATTAGGGTGGATGGACGGAGAGATATAAACAAAAAAATGTGCTTAATGTGACGTTGAGGTATATCGAAAGATTGGTTGATTTTATTACTGGATTTTGTAACTTTGTTTTCGTTATAGAAGAGGGCATTCAATGTGTCGCATTTCACTGCTAGCTGCCTGTTTCACTGCAACCAACCTGTCCTAGCATATATTTTTTTCCGACGAACAGAATATTATTTTGACAAGAGTAAAATTGAATTAATCGTTTTAACAATATCACTCCATACTTTTTGTTTATAGAATAATCTTAGGGCTTCAAAACGTTTCATAGCATGATACTTTGACCATAAATTGTGTAAAATTATACAAAAACTCTGATGTAATTTTACTTAATTCACATCATTTGAAATCCACAAAGGCCCGAGTAGGCCGTGTAAGAATATCATGCAACTGCTGTTAGTGTTCTCCAAAGTATTTCCTGTCGAACGCAATCTAAAATTTGTTTGGCAGAGGGTGTCGTCTAAGATCAGCTTGCTCATAGTGGCAGCCTTAGATGTTTGAAATCATGATATACACGTAGATTCAGCAGGATATTGAATAATTATCAGTTGATTGACATTTACACTTCACTGCACAACCCTGTGTTTTAACGACCGCGATGAAAAAGGCTTCCGAAAACGTTCTTGGAAAAGGAGAAAATGTAACTAGCATTTTTCTTCTTTTCTAATAATGTTTCCTACCTTTTTTAAGACTAATACTATCATTTCAGCCATATCAAATTTGTTGTCTGCAAATGCTCTCAATTTAGACAACTCTATTTTGCAGTTTGGTTACGAGTTCAAACCGTTTGAACTAGGGGCATATGGACAATATAAATTTAGATCAAACTGCACGGAAGACACAGTCTGATCTTAGATCTATACTTCATTTTCCAGTATTTCCTGAGATTTTTTTATCCACAAAGCGTTTTAAGCCGTGATAAGATCACTTAAAATATTTCAGTGTCGATATAGGCTAATGCGAAAATATGATTTATACTTGTAGTTTGGTCTCTGAATGTTTTTTCAGCATCAAAGGAATTAAATGAGCCATGCTTTGTGAAAAGGGGGCTCAATGCATCTGTGTAAGGTATTGACCCAGGTCAGCCTGCGTAGTCAGCGCAGGCTGACCTTGGCCGAAACTTTTTGCTATTGGTCAATTTTCTGTATGTCCAAGGACCAGTCTACCTTATGACACAGTCGCTTGTTAGACAATACGGGTTTTATGGATCCATAATTACGGGATATGCATTGCCTTGAATAATGGATCACGGATATGCATTAAGCCCCTTCTTGTCAGAGCATGACTCAATTTATTTATGGCTTGAAAGGAATGCAAATAAACGTAACACTTTTGAAATGATATAAACCCTGTTATCAACAGGCCAGAATAAACTGAACTAATTACAGTACAAATTTGGCTTTCATGCAGTGGATGATTGCTTTGAAACATTGTGGGACAAGGAACAATAGCTTGTCACAAGTGACTGCGCCTTATCCCATCGTTTTTTCTCTGCCATTTCAAAAATTCTTTTTTTTTTCTTTCAATTATTAATCTATTGTCTGTCGCTTTAAGTACTTCATGCATTAAAAAAAAAACCCTGCAAGATAAAAGGTTGAAAGGAGCCTAATTAAAGACATGTATCGTAGAACTAGAGCAAGAGTTGCCAATTTTTGTTCTAGTCTTACAATACTTTTTCAGAGCTCCAGGTAAGAGGGAGTGATGGTATTCTAAATCCATCATTTCTCTCCCAAACCCTATGTTATGGGTGCTCATTAGAATCGTCTCGATGAGACGATTCTAATGAGTACCCACAACATAGGGTTTAGTGGAAAATAACTAATATTTTTAATTTTGAAATTATAATCACTCCCTCTATCTAGAGCTCTCCTTTTGTTTTCCTGCTAGAAACTGGAACTTTGACAGATTGCACTGTAACACATTATCACCCTCATAATAATATCCATAGTTTTAAAGGGTATGAATTAATTTGTCTGCAAGTTGAACCCCACTTTGTTTATATTTGGCAGCTAATGGGCTTTTAATATCGTGTGAGTTGAAAGAAACTGGGAAGAAACTCACTTATAACGAGTGATTTCTCCTCCTAGCTCAATGTTTTCAAAAGACATCTATTGGAGACGTGTGAAAAAAGATTTGAGCCATGCTCTGTGAAAGGGGGGGTTTGATGCATCTGCAAACACTATCGACCCATGTCAGCCTGCCATTTGTAAGTTTTTCTGCATGTCAAAGGATCTGGTCATCTCTGGATTCAGCGACTGGTTAGACTGAGTGGATTTTAAGGATCAATGACGGTATGATAACTTGCTTGGTATATCCACCACGGAGATGCATTAAACCCCCTTTTGCCAGATTGAGTGGATTTTATGGATCAATGGCTGTATAATGATTTGGTTGGTACATCCACTATGGAGATGCTTTAAGCTCCCTTTTGCCAGAGCATTGCTCATTTCTTTATGAATGAAAGGGAAAGGGAAATTTTGTTGAGTCATTTTCAGTGTAATGGCTTAGAATAGATCCAGATGATAGTAAGCCCCTTAGCTCCTGCAACAAGTTTACATCTGAAGACTTTTTTCAAAATCAATAGTTTATCATTTAAAAAAAAATGATATATGCATATGAAAACATTGTAGAAAAAGGAGAAATTGTTCGTAACGAACAATTTCTCCTTTTCGCACTATGTTTTTAGAACTTATCAAATTCACAACGGAGTAAAAAAAAAATTCCTTGCAGGTGAACACGATGAGTTGCCATTGCGGTCAGTGTAGATCAAGATCAGACTGCACGGAATGTGCATTTTGATCCTCCTATTTTTGATCTTCACTGTACACCTTGCTGAGACATTTTGGACAAGAATAACACTGAGACTGCATTCATATGGGCCCCATAGATAGTTAAGTTGTTGCTCTAAGGGTTAGGATCATAAAAGTTTTTAAGTGCTTTAAGTGTGTGAAGTTAGTGAGGTGGATTTATAAATTCGATATAAGATAAAAATGAATATTGAAGTGTATGCTTTTTCAGTTTTGTTTCTTCTTCTTTTTTTCTCTCTGTCTTTAAGAAAGATATATGTTAAGTCTATTATTTCGTTAATTGTGTTGATAAGTTATTAAAATTTGTCATGCTACGTTGCCTTCATCTTATACTTTCGTCCTTTTCTCTTTAACAATCGACATAGTTTTAGACTTGTCAATATTGAGGGCATTTGCAGACGGCAAAGTAAATGTAGCTTAACCCTCGACCTGGTTAATAAGTTATATGAAAATTTAACCCTTTCCCAAACAAGCCCTGGTTTTCACGTGTCTGCAGTACAAGTCTTTTGAAAACACTGTGGGAAAAGGAGAAATTGCTCGTAACGAGCAATTTCTCCTTTTGCCACAGTGTTTTCTACCCTTTTTGAGACCTTTCTTCCATTTTCATCAAATTTAAAATTGTCATCTGCAAACGGTTTCAATTTGGACCAGTCCAAAATTTGTCGTTTGGGACAACTTGCTTTATTAAGTTATATGAAAATTTGAAGCCGAATAAAAAAAAATATATATATATATATATTGCTATATTGCTACAAAACTTATTTGTTTGGGAAAATGTCTCCTTATCGGACCGTAGATCCAAGAGCAGACTTCACATTCTGTGCAGTCTGATATTAATCTACACTGACCACAAAATGTCCTTGAGTCGCGCTAAGCAACCGAAGAGTTAAATGATGGAATTTGTCTTCGACGAAAGATATACTGGAAAAAGAAGAAAATGCTGGCTATCACATTTTGTTTTTCAAAAAATGCCTCAATGGGTGTAATGATACTGGATCGTTTGATGAATGCGGTTCTAATGATCGAATTTGTCTTTCGAAGAGAAAGAAAACGTGGGAAAAGGAGACAATTCTAGGTAGCAGCATTTTCTCCTTTTCCTATGATGTTTTCAAAAGCCTAGGTGTTGCTTAACCCTTTATCACACAATCCCGAGTTTTAACGACCCTGGAAAATAGGACTTTGAAAACATTGTGGGAAAAGAGAAAATACTAATAACTAGCGTATTCTTCTCTTCCCGTAATGTTTTTTACACTTCCAACGAGAAATTTCAGATCAAGACTCACGCATAATTTGTCAGCTGCAAATGATTTCAATTCTGACCAGTCTAAAGTGTTAACCCTTAGGCTGCTAAGCGCTACTCACTATCCTTTTGCGGACAGTGTAGATCAAGATCAGACTGCAAAGAACGTGCAGTGTGATCTTGATTTACACTGTCCGATGAGGACACATTTTTCACCAAAAGATAAGTTTGAACTGGCATTTTTCTGGTTCAGTTTACCATCCCCTTGAAAGTTTCATTTAACTCTTTTAGCAGGATAAGGGTTAAACTCGAAGTTGTGTAGTAAAGGGTTTTCTGTACTCTACTTGATTTTGACCATCACAGATCAGAATATCTGAAACCATTAGTCCCCTTCCAGGTGTTTGCAGAGGTCAAGGGCCCCGTATTCACCATCCATTCTTAATAATCTTCTTATCGTAATTCTCAAGAATTTTGTAAATTCTTAAAGTAACAATAGCTGCCAAAAGTAAGCAAAGCATATGTTAAAATATATTTAAATTTAAATCATATAATTTAAAGGTATAGAAGTTATTGATGACAATCTGTTATCGTACGGTCGGTCCAAGTGTTAGTCGCTGGCAGAGAAATTTAATCCTTATCCTGCTAAATGACTTGAATGAAACCTTCAAGCCGATTGTAAAAACTAAATTTGTTGTATTTCAAAGTTATTGCACGTTCTGTGCAGTCTGATCTTGATCGACACTGTTCGCAAACGGTCCGTGAGTCGCGATTACCAGCCTAAAGGCTGATTTCAAACGTAGGTTAACACTTGCCAGGACGTTTTATCTTTTGTTTACTTTTTGCCTGATTTTGAAAGTCGTTTTTTTCCCAGCAACTTAGACTTGGACCGACCACGCAATAACAGATTGTCATCTTCAAATATTTTCCATACTTAAATGGTATGATTTAAATTTAAGTGCATTTTAACACCTGCATTGCCTTTTTGGCCGCTATTGCGTCTTTAACCCTTAAGCTGCTAAATAAATGAAACGAAAACTTCCACGCAATAGTAAAAAACCCAGATGTTGCTGTTTCAAAGTTGATTTCACCGGAAAGAAAATAACGTATCGGACAGAACAAATTAAAGATCAGACTACATTTTCTGTCCGCAAAAGGTCCTTGAATCGCGCATAGCTGTTGTGTACGGGTCAAGTATCTGATAGGCTTATCGCAATGGTATGCTCATTTTCCAAAAGACATGTTATTCGAATCTTGCACAGAAACAGGATCGTTTTATTTAACTGTTTTACTAAACAATCCCGACCCTGAGGGAGGAGGCCTTTGAAAACTGTGGGAAAAGTAGAAAATGCAGGTAATCAGCATCAAACTGGTTTATCCGTTTTCCACAATGTTTTCTGTATTCTCAAAGACAAATCCCAACATTTCAGCCAAGTACTAATTTCTCGTGTGCAAATGCTTTGAATTTGGACGAATCTAAAAAAAAATGTGATTTGATAAGAGTTAATCCAGCGTTGCGTATCGAGTTCATTTTTCTTTAAAGTTTTCCGTCTTTTTCCGTTTACGAATAAAGATTTTTAAACCCCCTTTTATGATATATGACTTTCACGTCAGAATGGTTGTTTGAGAAACGCCATAATTTATTATCTTTTCAGCCGGAGACCTTAAACAGTCTGACATAATCATTTGTCATCACTTTTCACGGGTTTTCATTTTTTTCTTTTTGGTGTGTTATTCTGTACGAAGTAATTAAGGACCGCCAGTTTTCGGTCCTTGTGCGGGTCGTTCCATAGCCATTTCAACCCTTCACCAAACAATATCGAATTTCTAGCGACCGTTGGAGTAAGAGTCTTTTGAAAACATTGTGGGGAAAGGAGAAAATGCTAGTTACCGCATTTTATCCTATTCCCACTGTTTTCCGACCTGTTAACAACAATTCTCACTTTTTTTGCGATATTTAAACTGTCGAATGCATATGCTTACAAATTTGGCAAGTCTAAACTGTCGTCTACTGAAAGGTTAACTGTCGCCAGTAATTTTTCATTTTAACACATCAGCCTCCCCCAGACGATTTTTTTGCGTCGTGTAGCTGACAAATATTTAATACACCGTAGCAAAAGGAGAAATCGCTCTTGGCGAGCGATTATTCCTTTTGCCACAATGTTTTCACGTGTTATCGTGTATCAAACTTTAATCAATGATGCCTTTCAACGAAAAATATTTTCACGTGTTTTGTGTATTAGACTAACTTTTTTACCAAAAAACAAAAGTTAATACTTGTCCAATCCGAAAGCATTTGCAGATGACAAATTAGATGAGGCTCAAGTGATGGAACTTGTCACTGACTAGGTAGAAAACATTGTAGGAAAAGGAGAAAATGCCGGTAACAGCATTTTCTCCTTTTTCCACAATGTTTTCAAAAGCCCTTCTTCTTCAGGTCGTTAAAACTCCGGGTTGTTCGGTGCAGGGTTAATCAGTGTTGCCATACGAAGTAAAATATCATCACTATAGTTACATCTGATTTGTCGTCTGCTTATGCTCTGAATTTGATCGGGTTTAACGTTTTCAGCGCCAAATAAACAAACTTTGCTTCTTTTGATGGTTGTAAATACAATCCACTGAGTCTCCGGAAGACTTTTATCATATGGGCATGACCAAACAAGCGGAGGGTATAGATCAAAGATCAGACTGCACGTTCTGTGCAGTCTGATCTTGATCTATACCGTCCGCAAAAGTCCCCGTTTTCGCCTATGGCGCTGAAAGGGTTAAAATATCGTCCTCTGGTAGATAGGCAAGAGTGGTTGGTGAATACAATCATAGAAACCATGATATGAAATGTATGGATCACAATATGTTTGTTTGTACTTAAGTCTTTCCCAAACGGCAAAATTTAAGAGTCATCCAAATTGAAAGCATTTGGCAGACGACGAATTCTATGTAACTCAAAAATTGAAATGTGTGTTCGGAAGGGTAGAAAACATTGTGGGAAAAAGAGAAAATGCTGGTTACCAGCATTTTCTCCTTTTACTCACAATGTTTTCAAAAGGCTTCTTTCTCAGGGTCGTTAAAAGTCGGGATTGTGTGGTAAAGAGTTAACGCCGTCTTAAAAGGTTACGATATATCACGGCGGCCAGTGCGCCTGTGCATGTGTTTCTTGGCTTTCTCACACCAATACTGACCTTTTTTCACATGCATCAGAGGCGATACGCGAAAAATCGCCGGAAAGAAAGTTTGCCGCAACCGGGTATCGAACCTGCAACCACCAGGTCACGAGTCAGATCCGCTAACCACTGAGCTACCCGGTCGGGCTGGATCACAATTAAAGCTTCAAGACACATAGAGATTATGTAATAAGATAAAGTATTTGGATCATCTATGAACCTTTTAAAAAAAAAACCGCAGCACCAGTTCCTGTTGCTCTCTTGGGCAACTTGAAGTACTTCTAGATGTTGTCTCCACACTTGAACGTCTCACCGAATCCTTCAAACTTACCAGAGTATTTGAAAAATCCACGTTCGTAAAACCAAGAGTTCTCTACATTTACACAATTTTTGGAAACTTAAAAAAATCATCACATAACTATTTTCCCTCGCTGTCTTCACTGTCTATCCTAATTATCAAACTTGCTTATTGAACATGTAAGGAGGACGATTTAAAACTAACGGCAATTAAACCATGTGAGTCAGGTTCTGTAAAAAGAGGCGTAATACAAAAAGTATCGTTTCAGGTTAGCCTGCGCAGTCCTCGCAGGTTGACCTGGGCAGAAACCTTTTGCTTTTGGTAAATTTTCTGCATGTCAAAAAGCCAGCTCATGATTCAGTCGATGTTCGACAAAATGAACGTCATGGATCCATGACCATGTTATGACTTGCTTGGTATCATGCATTAAGCCCCCTTTTACCAGAGTATGGGTAATTTACATAAGAACCTGTTCAAAGACGTACACCCAAAGGGCAGATGAAGTGATACAGCGTAGATGGATACAAGACAGGCGCGTGTCTCTTTTCAGTGACATGGAAGATATCACATAAAAAGGAGAAATTGGTGACAAATCTAGTACATGTATCTCCCTGCATAGGCGTTAAAATTGGCATTTGTATGGTAACCAGTAATCCCTTAGTCTGCTAAGCGCGACTTAAGGACCTTTTGTGGACAGTATAGATCAAGATCAGACTGCACGGAACGTGTAGATCTTGGATCCACACTGTCCAATAAGGATAACCCCCAAAAATAGCGAAACAGCGCAATTTGGGTTTTTATAATGAGCTTGAAAGTTTCATTTCATTTATTTAGCAGGTTAAGGGTTAAACTCACTGCCTTCGAAAACAAATCTGCGATGACTTTTTGACACTCATAGCCGAAAATGGTACGTGAAACTATTGTGGTAAAAGGAGAACAAACTCGATTCAGGTAATCTATCCGTTCGTCAGAATGTTTGTTAGGACGATAGAGACGGTTTACAAATAGAAATTGGTTGTCATGGACACCATCATGTAAAGCCTTTGACTACCAAAAAATTTTCTGTCTATAGAAAGTTCCAAAATATGAGGCTTCAACTCTAATTTTGGCCAGAGAATCTCTGCAGATGGGACATTGAAGCCATAAGCACTCTGTCCAAACTTTCAGTTTCACAACTTACATCTTGTTTCTGTTTATACGAGAATTTGTGTGTGTGTGTGGGGGGGGGGGGGGGGGGGGGAACAGGGTAACAAGTAAAGAAACAAGATGGATTTGATACACGAACGTCAAATATTATATCAGTTTAAAAGTTCGGCATTACTGTGGTACACGAATTGGCTATATTCACTACTCGACGCTTCGGGAACCGATGTAATTTGAAAACAGGCAATAAACTTCCGTTGCTTGAAAACATGGCCGCTGTGAAACCGTCGCGTATTTATGATAAACAGAAAGAAATGTATGTTGTGAAATCGAAGTTTGGACCGAGTGTCTATGACTGAAGCCAGAAATTACTCCCCTTTTTACAACGATTTTCAATAACTATCTAAAAAGTTGACTGCATGCTTTCAAGTCGTGTTTTCAAGGTGTGTTAATTGTATGCCATGAAAAACCCGTAAGGAACCTATCTAGATGAAATATACGGTAATTTACACTTTATTGATGTTATCAGTCGATAACTTCGAGTCATAAATCTATTGCATATGACAAGATTAAACCCGTTACTTTACGCTGTATCTTGCAAACCTGAAGTGAACGGCTCTTTGAAAAAGCTGCTGAAAAAAGAGCAATTGCTACTTAAAAGCAGTTGCTCCTTTTCCAAAACGCTTTAAAAGTCATGAAAAAAGACACATTTTTTCGTCAGAAATAATTCTTTTTATTGTCACTTTAAGTAGTTACGGGTATATCTAAAGTAAGCCGACGTGGTAATGGGTTTATTTTTATTTTTATGGACCATCTTCATAACACAAAGTATCTTCTATCGAAAAATCTCTTCTTTTCGTGATTATATTTGGAAATGAATTTACCAATATACCCCCTCCACAAAAAGTAAACCAACAAGAATAAACATTTGCATATTTTTATCAAACACTAAATTGTGAATTTTTACATAAAACTTTAAATGATAATTACTGCACTGAAAGTATGCAAGCACTTTGTGAAAGCATACAAGTTTTTGTGCAAATCTTTTGCTGACATTCAACTGGACAAAAAATGATAACACATGCTCTTGCAAAATAGGATTCAATGCATCTCCCTGATACATAATACCAAGCAGGTCATCACATGATTATGAATCCATAAGAGCTATTTTGTCTTACAACTGACTGGATCAAGGTGGTCTTGGACACCCAGAAAATGTACAGATAGCAAACAGTTTCGACCCATGTCAGCCTGTGCGGCCTTCGCAGGCTGACACGGGAGTCGTTACTTTTTGCAAATGCATCAGACCTACTTTTCTCACAATATGGCTCATATCTTTGTTGCTCAATTTTTTGAAATGAGTGAACTTATTTTGAAAACAATATCTGTTTGTTTAACCCTTTCCCAAACGACAAATTTTGGACTGGTCCAAATTGAAAGAGTTTGCAGACGACAATTTTAAATTTTATGAAAATGGCAGAAAGTTCTCAAAAAGGGTAGAAAACACAGTGGGAAAAGGAGAAATTGCTCGTTACGAACAATTTCTCCTTTTCCCACAGTGTTTTCAAAAGACTTGTACTGCAGACACGTGAAAACCAGGGCTTGTTTGGGAAAGGGTTAAAGAAACATCTATACTCGTTTTCATCCAGTTTTTAACCCATTTCATCTTTATGTTATGAAACTACAATCATTCTTGTATCTTCATGCCAAGTGTTGCCCCTGACGGCTGCAAGGTTGCACAGATTACTACGGATAGATATTGCATTTAACTTTTTGAGGCCTTCAAGAAATCACTATTGTTGTTTCCAATTCTAAGTGAGGACAAATCCCTTGAGTTTCTCTATTCCTTACATCATATATATTGGTAAGTTATCTTTATTTACGCAGGTGACTAAATTGTGAGCCATTCTACACACTTTCAAGCTTTAACAGTTTTTTTTTTCTCTCTGGCTGTAAAGATGCGTCTTTACGGATTCCTAACTTACAGTATGCAAATTGTTTTTCGATGGATACACATGGTGTAAGATCCTGAACAAAGTTTACTTCGGTAAGATTTTAGATTGCTATATTTATCACGCTCAACCGGAAGTGTTGGGTGAAGCCGACTGCCAACAAAATGTAGTGCCTCGATATAAAGTAGATTTCTAGACCTACTTGTGGTATTCTTTGACTTTTTTTAACACACTTGCATAGCGAGGACATACCACTGGCTAAAATGCAGCGAGTTCTGGCATTAAAGTTGAAATTGATTTGATTTACATCATTAAAAAGAAAATCTTTCTTTGAACACAGTCGCCTACAGGAGCCTGACAGAAACAAACAAATGGAGGAAAGAGAAAAAGAGACACACAAAGAGCTTTTGAATAGAAAGATAGATACTCGCGTATCTCAAGCAGTGTCATATATCCCATGTTTTACATACGTCGATGTAAGAAATATGTTTTAACTTAACATTAAAGTACTAGAATAAAGAATATTGATGTATACTTTATGTGCTGTTTGCGTGCCAATCGTTAAAATAGATCTGAAAGACACTTAGCTACTTCTCCTCCTTTCCAAACAATCCTTTGGTTTTTACGTTCTTAAGGTAAGAATGCTTTTAAAACCATTGTTGAAAAAGGAAAAAAATGCTGGTAACTCGTTTTCCCTACAATGCTTTCTATGAAATTCAATGACAGATCTTATCTTTTGTTACACATATTATTTATCGTCGGCAAATGCTTTCAATATGGACTACTCTAACATTTTGTCGTCTGGTTAAGGAGTTAAGAAGCTTATAATTATCAGCAACCATTGTCTGATAACGTGGTGTCATGATCCCGGCCATTGATACGTACTATGGCTATTGTCACGGAACCATATCGCTTCTGTTATAGAAACTTAATATTGTTCAACTGTAGACCTATCGTATGATCATCACGATTTCATATATACGTCAAATTGTTTGAAACATGCACTGTTTGCAATATTGTCGTTTCATTGTGAATTCAGCTCAGACATCGAGACGTGTTTGAGATAGACTGCATGTATTTGCTTTTCCAAAGTCAGTAACTGCTTTTCTTTCCCATTTAGACAAAGTTGTAAGAATATTTAGTGAAATAACTTAACGTGAACCTTTATGTAATTACTTTTCTCAGTTTTCGGAAAGAGTTTTTGCACGACCGGGATCTAAACTCGCAAGCCCTACGCATTTCCTCGGTGCAATCAGCAGCCAGTTGTGCATCCTTTTGGGATCCATTAAGAATTTACGCAGTGGGTGAACTCGTTATTTGGCGTTATGTGTGTGACGACGCTGACAAATCAGCAGAAAGGACAACTCTAATAAACAGTGGCGGGGTGCGACAATAACAAATTGATGTTGGACCTCATACGGAAGGTCATCTATCACGGTTCTCGCTGGACAATCCGCCTTTTTTGTCCCGACAGCTTATTAGTTTTATAAGGCACTGCTCCTTCTATCGGGACAATAAATTACCCTCCGCGACCTTCTATTTTGAGCTGTTGTTTTCCCTGTCACCGAGGGCCCATGGCAATGGTTAATGAATTGGACAGGGGAGATCACCCACTTAACCTTTAACCTTCTAAAAAGTGAAATGAAACTAAAGCCAAAAATAAAAACTCAAATTTTGGTATTTCAAAGGTATCTTTGGGAGGATAGATATCTTCTTATCAGACTGCACATTCTGTGCCTAAGGGTTGATTGTTGCAAAAGGCAAAATTACCCGTTATGCGCATTTCAATCTCCTGCCACAATATTGAACAAGTTCAACCATAATTTATGTTAATCATTTACTTACAAAGTTTCAAAATCATCTGCTGCTGATTTGCTTTAGGAGGTTTTTAAAAAATCGAATTGTTTCCTCAATATGGCGCAACACCAAAATAAAATGTAGTCAGTAAGCAGTCTAGTCATTCTTGGTCCTCTTTTAATTTCGTTTCGAATTTCCAAACGTGTCTGCATGAGAATTTATTATTTTTACAATTACCATTTTTTCTACAAATGCATTTTTTTACTTTGCACTGTCACAAATGTTTGGTAACTCTGGACTCTTATATAGAAATACGGTATACGACTGTTCAAGATTTTGCCTAAAGTAGTGACAAAATACGGAAGACAAAGAAGAAGAAGGCTTTTTGAATACTAATCGCACCGTGAGAATACAAAAACGATTGAGAAAGACATTTTTCGGCGTAGCTGAATGCGCTGGCTTTAGACCGACTTTTTGGTATAATGAAGTCTAATGAATAGATGGTAATTTGCTATTGGTAAAAAAATGTGCACATGTTTATTCGACGGGTCCCTGCTGGCCTGTTTGCCCGCACATTTTTTAAAAAGAGGCCATTGCCGTCGACGTTATATCTTACTACTTTTCTTCATATTGAACCCCCACCCCCCATACACACACACACACAAGAGCATGAATATTCATTTTCCAGTAACTTTTACGCTGGCTATCTTTTTAAAGGTATTTCTTGTTTATCAGTAAACACAATGATTTCTTGTCCCTTTTCTGTATCAGAAATCCACATGCTTAATCCATTTGTGGTTATGGGTGCAATATTCTTAACATATAGTTTGGAGGTCGTAAGTTAAGTCTCGTAGTTGCTTTTTTCTGTTGATTCAGATCATACTGCACAGAAGTGGCAGTCCGATCTCATATCCACTTTTTCCACTGCTTTACAGGATAGTCTAACTGATGCACTCAGGAATAGAACTCAATACTATAAAACATCAGAATACGGTACATCTCTAGTAATTCTGACCAGTGTGTGGTCCTTCTTGGATCAGCTCTTATAGCCTTGGATTTGTAATCAAGAAATCCTGGTCCCTCCTTGAAAAACATGAACAGTCACAGGGTAGTGTCCTCTGACCAAGGGATATGGTCAGTGAAGGTGCTGCAGGCTCAAGGTATCGTACCAGGGCAACTAGGAAAGACATGAATGAGTAAGCTTATGCCGCGATATAACAGAAAAAAAACTTTTGAAGCAGCGAAAAGCCCTCATGCAAGCAAATAACTCTTGCCTAAAATTTTGCCGGCTCGTAAACTCTTAACCACACAACGCCGGCTTTTAATGAACCCGAGGGCGAAGGATTTTGAAAAAATACTAATTAAAGGAGAAAATGCTGGTAACCGGTATTTTCTCCTTTTCCCACAATGTTTTCTACCCAACGATAGACAAATTTCGTGTTTAGAGTAACATTTATCTGCAAATATCTCTAATTTGGACCGGTCTACGAGTTTACCATGGTAAAGAGATAAAAGTTAAGGGGAAGGACGAGATAAAAAAAACCCGAGAGGATCTGACATAGAACGTGCTAAGGTTTACGACAAAGATTGGTTTCGGGTAATGGAAGGTGAACGTAGCGGCGACATAAACCATCATAAAGTCAACTCTAACAGATGAAAATTTGAATTAATCTTGACGTGTCGCTTTACAGACCTGGGAAAGAAATGTTGCCACGGTTTCGTGCTGAATAATCCTTAGGATCTCATGTTCTGTAAAAAAAACCATTTTTACCACCCTACATTTAAAAATATTCTAAGAAAAGGGTCGTTTATGACATTTTAAGATTTTTGCTCCTTTCTCCATCTAGTTGAAACTGTTTTTAAATTGCTTCATGCCCTTAAAAACTTTACCGTATGTGTTATTTGTCATATTTTGGTAGACCTAGACCTAAGATAGCTTGAACAGTTGTCTAAGTACCATCGTGTCATTTCGACTATTTACGTCATGAGGTTGACAGCTTTTAAAGAACATAATGAAAAAAGAGGAAAAATGCTTCTTTTCCCTCATTTTCTACGTACAATATAACATTCCTTTTCTTTCAATTTCACCTCTGTAAGTTGTGTCAGACCTGAATTTGATGTAAGTGATCTTACGTTGGACATTTTTCTGAGTTGTGTGCCTGCTCTGAACGGTATTTCGCTGATATCAAAGCACCAGCTCACTTACCGTGTTTTTTCTTGGTTTCTGTAGTACTAGGCTTGGTCACAAGGGTACAGTTAAATGTGTTGATACTTTGGCTATGGCTGTACCAATAACTGACCTATGTTTAGATTAATAGTCCTTGGCTTACTGGCACAGAGTACATAAAACTGCTTATTTGAGGCACCAGGCGTGCGTTTTTACGTAGGTCATACGATCATTTTTGATCAATGATTATTGGCCGCATTTATCATGGGTACCTGTATGTCATAAACCAGATTATGTAGCGCAGTGAGCCATGATGGAACCCTTGATGTGACTATGCAAAGTAATGGATTTGAGCTAGGCACTATGAAAAGGCGGTTTAATGCATTTGTAAAAAAGTGTCGACCCATACCAACCTACGCATTCCTCTCAGGCTGACATGAGTCGAAACTATTAGCCATTTGTAAATTCTCTGCATGTTCAAGGACGATTCTATCTCATGACTTAGTCGATTTGTTAGACTGGATGGATTTTATGGACCCATAATTTTGTGATGACTTGCTTTGCATAATGCATCATGAAGATGCATCAAACACCCTTTTACCAGAGCACTGCTCATTTATTTTGGCTTAGGTTGATAACTGTCAGGGCCTAAATTAAGTTTGCCCTAAGGTTTTCTTTTGAAAATAAAGGCATCTCTGAGCAATATTATTAGACAAGAATAACACGACAAGACTTGGAAAAGTTTGAACTTTATGACTGTTGAACGTCATTCGCGTGAGAGGTTTGTGAGTGTTCCAATATAATTGCATTACACTTTGAACTCTTTCTCGCACCATCTCCTACGCTTACTCTTTCTTGTCTACAATAATAATACCACTTACCTGAGACACCAAGAAGCTTTCGTCCGTGTCTTGGCGGGTTCAACGGCGTTTCTTGGAAAACCCGAGGTTCGAATTCAAGTATTCTTTTAAAGTTTCATAGTAACAGAACTTCTGATTGGCTAAATCAAATAGTTTAGCCACTCAGAAGTTGAGTTATTTTCAAAAGATTACAAGTAGGCCAAGAATGCTTTTCAGACTGTTTGGTGAAGACGGACCCTGGTTTTATCTGCGCTAAAAGCGCTGGTCCCTTTAGGGAATCATTTGGGAAGCCTTGCAAAGTGTCAGCTAAGTATATACTACTGGAGAAGCCCTGGAAAAACACAAATACATATGAGTGAGCTGTTCCCGTACTATGACTGAAATATCGTTGAAACAGGCGTAAATCCCAAATCAAACAAACTACAGAAATCTACAGAAACTTAATGAAACTATATAAAAAAAAGGCAAAACAATTGCAGATGACAGTTCTAGGAAAACTGCCCCCGAGAAAACTGCCCCCACCCAGAAAACTACCCCCTGAAAAGTGCCCCAGGAAGTCTCCCCCCCCCCCCCGGAAAATTGCCCTCTCACCCGGAAACCCCCCTTCCGCCCACACTTTCATGTGTCTTGTTCTACAAAAAGACTATTTTAATCAACTATATTAATCAACAACATCAGCATCAGTATCACAATGTTAAAAATTTCCCGGGGGCAGTTTTCCTGGGGGCGGGGGAAGTTTAATGGGGGAGGGGGGCGCTTTTCTTGATACCCAGATGAAAACTTTCATGCGATTCTTATCAAAGGTATTTCTAATTCGACAGAAATATTCTTTGATAGAGATTTGCTCAAATGGTGTTTTATGCCAGTTTCAAATGAGCGGTGCTCCGGCAAATGAGGGTTTGATGCGTTTCCGTGATGCGTCGTAACACGGAAGTTATCACATAGTATTGATTATGGATCAGTAAAATCTATGTTGTCTACCAATCAATAAATCATGAGACAGAATGGTCCTTGGACATGCAGAAAATTTACCAATGAGAAAAAGTTTTGACCCATGCCAGCCTGCACAGATTACGTAGGCTGAAATGGGTTGATAATTTTTGTGGGTGCATTAAACCCCCTTCTCACATAGCATAACACAAATGTATTTCATTTATATCGCGGGGACAAATAACTTATTCATAGTTTCCTGGGTTTCACCAGTACAAGGCTAAAGATACACCAAGCTGACCAGTGCCGCTCGCGGAGACTGGACCCAAAACCCGGATTACAAATCTACCACCTTCACCACTGGCCCAAGGAGTTGAAAAGAATCAAAATCAAAAGTTCTCAAACTAAAAACTTGTTTAAAGGGCTATGAGATGGGTAGGGGAAGGCCTAGCGAGGTTAGAAAAAGTTGAGAATGTTCTCGCTTCGTGGCGCCCATAAACCATAATTCATTCATCTAATTAACGCAGACCCGCATCTCAATCTTCACAGATAGGAACCACAAAATAAGGGTTCAATCTCGTCTAATCTCGCATGATTTATTGAAACATTTATGTGTCTTACACCTGCCGCTCTTGACTTCGGGAATACTCGTAACATTGGGACCAAAAACTGAAAAGACCCCCATTAGACCATTTTTATGTCAATTACTCTGTAATCAATTTATGCATTATCCTTCGCTTTCATGCCCTACAAATCAAGGCACTTAGTGGCTCAATAGTTAACCTTGATGCTGTAGTAAAGCGCGAATCAGTGAGCTTATGCGAACAATGTAGACTAAGAAACAACTGCACAGACCATCCTGCACTGTCTGGTGCGGCAAGATTTTACGTCAAAAAGAACTATGAAATCCTTATAATTATATGGGTGTATACTAGCTGAAAATTTATCCGAGTTTATTCAGCTGTCAATAGGTTAAGATGCTGAATTTGTATCACAGAAATCTCAGTTCGATCCCCGTTGGCGATGCCGGTCACCTGAAATAGCTCTGTGAAAAGGGAGCTTGATGCAACTATGTGATACATTGTACAAATCAAGTCATCGCATAATTATGGATTCATAACGGCCACTCTTTTTCACACTCGACTGAAGACCGCTTCTTGGACATACAGAAAATTGACCAATAGCGAAAAGCTTTGGCCCAGGTCAGCCTGCGCGGACTAGGCAGGATGACCTGGGTCGATACTTTTCGCCTTTTCACAGAGCATGGTTCATATTTAATAGAAATATTGTCAAACCATTGTGCCACAGAAAGATCATACATCTGATGGCAGTCAGTCATCCGAAACTGGAGCAGTCATAGTATAATGACCAAGCCAAAAGATATGATAAATTATTCGGCATATGCTATGGTCAGGCCATTCTAACAGAAGGTTGCACCGATCGTTTAAATCGCTTATGGATCTGATTCTGAGAAACAGACAATAAGCATAAGGCAAAATAAGCATAGAGCGAAGATGCATGCACTCGAACGGTGCATGTTATATAAATTAGGTATGAAATATGCGTATTGCGATTTCGCTCATCCAAACAAATGGTTTTTACCACACGTTGGTCTGACGGGGATGTCAGTTTGTTGACGACAAATTAGTAACTGACACGCAAACCTGATGACAGGAGGTGCAATGTCATACGTCATTTCAATGACAGATATTCACATTGTAAACCCATGTGTGAGACAGGCGGATGGAGCGGAAAGCGACATTAATCGTCCTTACACCACAAAGGGGTACTTTTGTTTGTAGACTCAGAATGCTTGTAGTTTGAATTCGCGAACTTATGGCCTGTTATCCTTATGCACTTAGCTATTTTCAACATGTTTTCTATGTTTATTATTTGATCTAAACCAAAAATTGAGCGGCGCTCTGGAAGAAGGGGGGTTAATGCATCTTTGTAGAGCATTATACCAAGTAAGTCTTCGCATTTTTTTTTTCTAAAAAACCAACTGAACCATTAGTTTGAATGGTCTTTTGACACTCAGAAAATTTGATAACAAAGTCTCGACCCATACAAGCCAGCGCATCCTGCGCAGTCTTGCATAGACTTGCATGGATCGAACCCGTTTGCAGATGCTCTTACATTAAACCACCTTTTCAAAGTGCATTTCTCAATCCGTTTTTTACTTCAAGAATTTCCTATGTGGTGTCACCCTTATTTTTTTATGGCAAGAAGTCGAAGGTGCACAACAAAAAATAGTTTTTCGTTATTGACTTGGCTTTAGGATTTTATTTTACAGATTGCTTTTAAAACCCTTTAACACACAATCCCGACTTTTAACGACCCTGAGAAAGAAGCCTTTTGAAAACATTGTGGGAAAAGGAGAAAATGCTGGTAACCAGCATTTTCTCCTTTTCCCACAACGTTTTCTACCCTTCCCTAAACAATTTTCAATTTTTCAGTCACATTTATTATGACGTCTGCAAATGGTTTCAACTTGGTCGAGTCCAAAATTTTGTCGTTTGGTAAAGAGTTAATAGTGCCTTTGACAATTCTGCATGTTACCCCAAGGGCTAGCATATGTTACACTCAAAACAGTAAACAGGTGATGACCGTGTTTATACTTAAACGTTGGTATTGTGTCACTTGTATATAAACAAACAATCTGAAACAGCAACACGGAACGGCTATTATGAACTTCTAAATCATTGTAGATGTAGATTTAGGAATTTAGTTTATTGTTTATACGATTAACATTAGTTTTGTTTTATATATTTCTACCTCAAAAGCTTTTATTTGAACCCTTTCTATTTCCAAGTGTCACACTATCGCCGCTGAAGTATACCAATCATTCTTAATGTTGTGTTTATCTTAATATATAATATGGCCTGCAACACAGGAAAAGGAGCCTTTGGACATATAACTAAAAGTGTGTCGTCCCAGACCAGGCTGTGCAGTCTGTGACTAATCCGAGACGACACTTCCCGTTTTCGTGCGATTTTCTGTTTCACGAAAGTCTACTGTATGAAAAAAATTTATGTAGTCGTAAAGTGCCGTCTCGGATTAGCCTGCGCGGACTTCGCAGGTTAATCTGGGACGACACTTTATGCAAATGTCCGAAGGTCTCATTTCGCATGTTGCGGGCCATATAATAAGTAACAAGGACTTCCAACTGACGGAGAAAAAACAAGAAATTACGTGGCCAACTCTTCTATTGAGCTGAAGCGCCTAAACTAACTGAATGGCTTTTTTTAGAAATAAAGACGTCTCATTTCGGCCAGTCAGAGGGCACGTCAAAGAAACTTTAGAATGCTCAGTGGAAATGTGCAATTGGCGCATCTTAACCGTTGGTAACAGCCTTACCCACTTTAAAGTTTCACAAACAAAAATAACCACGATAAGAAAAAATGTGCTGTTCAAGTCTGGAAAAAAAAACCACCTTTATAATATAATTGCTATTTCATAGCTGATTTCTGTCAGCATGCCTCGGCTGAGCGGACAGCGCAGATCCAAGAACAGACATAGAGAATAGTACATAGTGTTGTCGTAGATCGAAAATATCTAACGAGGTTGGGAGAATTGATAATTGTCGAGCCTTGGCGAGACAATTATCAATTCTCACAACCGAGTTAGATATTTTTGATCAACGACACCACTATGTACGTATTCTATACTAGGACGAAAAAGAAACGCCGGATAACCTATTAAGATAGTTTTAAAGGATATAATGTAATATTACACTAATATATTCATTTTTTGTATAAAATTTCATCTGTATGAAACCAGTTGGTGAAGTTTCAATGATTTTCTATGCTGTTTAAGGGAAAAATAACCCCCTTTTAACGATGACCCTGCTTGTTTGGCGCAACACCGCCGGACATGTCAGTATCTTGTGTGTATGTACCCGGCGTTTCTTTTTCGTCCTAGTATATTTATCTTTTAACATCTGATTTGTACTCTTTGTGAAAAGATGTGAAAAATGTTGCTGACAAATACATTTTATAAGTTTATTTATGTCGGAACGCCCATTTTAAAATTGCTCTGCCCACAGACACAGTACTTTACCGTAGTAATTGAACGTCCGAAAATTGCGACTGAGATCGCTTGGGATTATTCTGTTTGAGAAGACGCGGTAAACGAGCATTCAAATGACGTCACGGGCAGGAATTACGTAGGCAGATCATCGGAAAGTAGCGCCCGTGCTATGACATCGCAATCTCCGAGCAGAGTTGTCGTTCGTTACCTCACATACATCTCTGCGATGGGCTAAATGACAAGAATCTTGTCAAACCGAGGAAAACATGTTTTGTTACTGTTTAACTGTTTCATGTGTAACATGATAAAGTAGACAAAGCAAATATGATTCCAGATGCATTATAGGTGCATTTAAATTGATGAATTTACCTGTATACAATGGAACTATTTTTTCGAGTTTCTTCACTGATCAGATTCCTACGCCAATTGTAAACCGAATGGCTGCGCCCACGAATGAAGACAAGTTAAACAAAATTATACAGTCCTGTGACAGTTTCGACAAACCGATGGATCTAAGTTTGTAACATCAAAGAAGAGATTGTCGTCCTTTAAAACACATTTTAGCTTTTCAGAAAACCCCTCTTTTCCACATTTTCTCCCACTAAGTTTGATTGGCCGTATGCTGTTTGAACAGCAAACAAAACAATCGATACATCTTTCTTTCACCGGCGTTTGTGTCGCCATTTGGGGTTATGGTCATGTGACGGAAAATCTCGCGAGAGGACGGACTACTTTCTGAGCCCACTACAGAGGTGAATGTGAATGAACCGGAGTGCAAGAGAGTGATGACATCGTTCTTTTTTCGCGGGCTTTCTGTAGTAATCGTTACTATTTTTGGAATTCACTTCATTCATAAATGGTGATAGGGGGCGGAGTCACTGTAAATTACTGTTCTATAAATATCCGTGGAATATCAAAAATCTATGAATATCCGTGGTATATAAAAAAAAAAATATCGCATGGGTATTATTGCATGGATATCCGGCTAGTTGAAAGATAAAGCATTTTTCCCCCAGAAAGATATGAGACATGCTTCGGCAAAAGGGGTTTAAATCCATCTCCGTGATGTATTGTACCAAACAAATCATCGTATAATATGGATTATGCAAAAAATTTCGACACAGGTCAGCCTGCACAGACTGCAGAGGTGATCTGGATCGATATACTATGTAGATTTGTAGATGCATTGGATCCTCGTTTCACAGAGCTTAACTCATATGTTGTTGTGAAAGGTTTTCTAAGGGTTAGATTTCATAGTATCAAACTTTTCAGTCTCATTGTGAGAAAAGTAGAGCGGAAGACTCGAAAAAATTCATCATAGCTAGTTGTCAAACCCTCCACAGAAAATGGTTTCACAGCTTTCTTTGCATCGCTACGGTTATCTAATAGTTACATGTCACACAAAGCCATTGTCATTGACTAATCTGGTCGAGGGCTCGCTTGTTAATATCATTGCACTATCATGAGAGTGGCAAACCAACAATAACTATAGACATTCCTTAACAGTTTCTAAAGGAACTTTTTGCACCACTTCTTGTTTTATTACATTTAAATGTACCTAGGAAGTTCTGGGGTTATAACATCAAAGGGAATATTATGGCAATAAATTGTCCTATCCGCGCAAGTAGAAATTTATATAAAACAATACCAAGCAGAAATACTAACATTTCGAAAGGCCGTTCTCCGTTGGAGCATCGTGTACGGCTTGAGCTGGTTTTGCAGACAATGCAGACCTTTTACCTACAATATTTTGTGAAATAGCATGATAGACTATGACCCATAGACATAATTATCTGAATTTGCAGCTTTCTTTTTACCTTCAGAATATGTCCATTCCATTTATTTGCGCTCTACGGGTTGAAGGTCCCAAGAGGAACTAATGCAATTAGAAGAGAACGACTGGTAACATCTAATTGTAGTTTATCGTGAACAAAATTTCTGAATTCTGCACAAGGTAATCAATCAGACTTGTCCCTCATCTGCTTATCAAGCATATGCTCAATTACCGCTTGTTAAAGGTTGCGACGAAAAACACGATGATAGGTCTGACAAGGATACGATAAGAGCCGAGGGTTAACGAGGGATATTACAGAGGTCGCTAGCTCTTCAAGGTCATCGTCATTGCATCAGACATTTAATTCATAATGCTGTGTGAAAAGGGGGGGCTTAAAGCATCTATCAAAAGTATCGTTCCTGGTCAGCCTTCACAGTCCGCGCAGGCTGAACTGAGCCGAAACTTTTTGCCACTGGTCAATTTTCTGCATGTCTAAAGACCAGTTTACCTCATGATTCAGTCTGGTGTTAGACAAAATGGACTTTATGGGTCCACCATCATGTGATGACTTGCTTGTTATTGTGCATCATGGAGATGCATTAAGCCCCATTTGCCAGAGCATGGCTCATAATTATATTGATCAGTGAGCTACAACGGATACGAGATATCAAAAAGGGTCATTCTGAAAACTAAGTGCTGTAAACCTGAATGCAATATATTTTTGATAGGATGTGTCCTAGTGGATTCCTTTTTTGTGATAAAGGCGTACATTCGTACATAAAAAATTTGAGCGATATCATTGTGTACTAGAACTATTTTCATATATTTATTTTTTTATTCATATTTTTAACAGCTGAGAAACTGAACATATGCTGTGTCACCTTAAACCAGAATACAAGAAAGGTTCATAGAAATTACTTGCCCATTAAAGATATCATATCTGATAGGTGAATATTGGATATTTTGGACTAATCTTGTAAAATCCTTGTTGTTAGGTAGGCTAGGTTTGAAACATTTGTTTATTCAGCAAATTTTCTTTAGGGTTTAACCTAACCCTGTTTCCAGCAATTTCAAAATAGTAAAGACTATTGTCTGCGTAATATTTACGAGGGGGTACACATTTGATAAATTCATATGACTTGAAACGCACACTATTCGACTTAGTAATAAAGTTTTACATAAATTATATACCGGAGGTATTGGCAGTAAATGAAAGTGGGTGCTCCCTTAACTCTTAACCTGTTAAATAAGAGAAATGAAACGTTTAAGCCGATAGTTAAAAACCCAACCCAAGTTTTGCCATTCCAAAGGTTTTTATTTTGGGGAAGGGGGGTGGATATCTCCTAATCAGACAATGTAGATCCAAGATTGGACTGCACGTTCTGTTCAGTCTGATCTTGATCTACACCGTCTGCAAAAGCTCCTTGAGTTGCACAAAACAGTCTAAGGGTTAATTACATATGCAGTATCTGACGTGAGCTGGCATTTCAGACATAATTTTATTAAAGGAGTCTAGGAAAAAAATGTTACTCAGAGAGCCCTTTGCAAGCTAAATAACATTTTTGTCGACAAGTATAACAGTATTTTACGTCAAAGACCAAAGAATATTAATTCTTTTTATCACATAAGTGTATCTCAAGAATCATAGGCCATGATGTGTTAAAATATAGATCTAGATATAGAAATGTAAATGAAAACTAATCACTTCTTTGACAGGTGTGTACATCACGGACGAAAAATAGTTCCATAGAAACTTTCACATTATAATGATTTTCTTAAATCTACATGACATTGTGATAAAATTCGTAGCATGTCACGATCATCAGTTTTGACAGTTGATTTCACAGAGAAATCTGGGTAAGCACTGTGGCGTATGATTACAGAGCTTTGACGAATACAGCGCTTTTTGTTTGTATCAAACGTGTATAAGACAAGAAAATTCGTAACGGCTGTATTACACTGAAAATACAGGTAGCTATAGAATAAAAGGCAAACATCAGGTTTTAGCGAACATTTTGTTGTTTATATGAGAGATGTTTATAAACCTTATTTTATTAACAAAGTATTTTCTGTTTGAAACCAATCTTAATATCTTAATCTAGTTTTATCTGAGCGATAAAAATATCCTTTTGACTCGCTTTTTGACATTCAAAATTTAAGACTCATTCATAATGATATCATTTTCAGACTAAAAATTCATTGAGGCTTTAATAATAGAATTTGTCTCAGAACGAGCTGAAATCATTGTTGGAACAGAAGAAAATAGAGGTTATCAACATTTTCTTCCTTAACCACAAAGTTTTCAAAAGCTTTCTCACGCCATCAGCTTTCTATTGCAACCAATGCATCAAGTTCATACTCTAGACGAATGTTTCTGTTCCCAGGGCAAATAGTATAGACCGGGATCAGACTCCACTTTTTAACTCTTAGGCTTCTAAAGGCGACTCAAGGCGCTTCTGTGGCCAGTGTAGAACAATATCGACTGCACATAACTTGCAGTCTGATCTTGGGTCTACATTGTCCGATAAGAAGATATTTTTCCAAAAAATATTACAATATTTGGCCTGTTTACTGTTGGCTAGAAACTTTTCTGTCACTTATTCAGCAGGTTAAGGGTTAAAGATGCTCATCTAGGTCTATGGTTCTGCTGTTGTCCACTGTCATTGTTGGGTGAAAACTGTGCAGAAGGTGAAAGCAGTGATACAGAAAAACAAATTGTTTCGGACAATTTACGAGCGGATCTGTCGGGGAGAGTTACTGCTTGTTGATATAGTTTGACAGGCTAATCCTTAACTCCCTACAAGTATTGTTCTGACCTGATCAAGGCAAAATGGACCGAACCATGTACTTGACATGAAAAGAAGCGTCTCTGTAGGCAGTGTCTCCAGCAAATTTTTTTATTCCCTGACCTTTATTCGATAGCTCATGTACCACAAAAATGAAACAATAACATGTTAAATTAATGATATGATATTCAATCTATTTTTGATTTGGTTTGTAGTATCTCAGCTTTATAAGTAATTTTTATTCACATAATACACCTAACTTTAATAGAAAGCTAGAGCGACATGACACAATATTTCTTTAAAAGTGTAATTGACCAGGCCTTCAAAACTGTAAAAGAAAAGGACTAAAGATAACTAAAGAATCTGGAAATTTTTCATATGACGTGCACAAGAAAAGGGATAAAGTAAATGATATCTATAAGTGATAGTTCCCGTCATGCTTCGCTATCTGCTTCCTGTCAAAACCGCGCACTTCGAGACGCATCAAAAGATACGAAACTACGGAAAATTGCAGAGCTAGCCGATTAGCGATGATTGAAGGCGGTTGTTTGTCAGGGAGCGGATGCCATTTATCATCAGTAGGCACATATATCACATCAATTAGGGTGCCAATGAAGACAGATGGAGCAAAAATGATAGACTTTTTCGCACAGTATATCCTTGCCGCTCGTTTCGCTGTTTTCACGATAACAGCGCAGCGTTTAGGTTACTCTAGATCAACCATTATTGCATTGAGAACACAAGAAATGAGAACTAGTTTTTTTTTTTACTAGAGAATTTGGTTTGGTTTTTATTAGAGTTTAACGCCATTTTACAGCTCAGGTCATATCATGGCGGTCACGTGTTTTCTGGCTTTCTCACACCAGTATTTACATACCTTTCTTTCCAAAGCCATGACTACTTTTCTCACATGCATCAGAGGTGAGAGGCGAGAAAACGCCGGAAAGAAAGTTTGCCTCAACCGGGTATCGACTCACAACCACCAGGCCACGAGTCAGATACGCTGACCACTGAGCTACCCGGAGGGGCTTTACAAAAAAAAAAATAGCTTGATTTGTTTCCTTTTGTTTTAGTGGAAAACTTAAAATGGCTGCAGAAATATACAAGAAATAGTCATCATAATTATGTAACTGTATAATGACCGTCGCCAGAATCAGACATGTTAATCTTTCTTCCCTGATAAAAACATTGAAATAATGATTGCAACTTTTTGGACGACTGAACTAAACAGCTTGGGCCAGTATACACCAACCATTCTTAGTTTCATACTAACTCTTATTCTAGATTTAGAGAGCAAAACAACTTCTGATTGGCTAAACCATTTTAGCCAATCAGAAGTTATGTTACTTTCAAATTTACAAAATTCTTGGAATTATAATTAAGGAGGTTTTTAAAGAATGTTTGGTGATTACGGGCCTTGATCTAAGATCTTCACTCTCTAATATGTTAAACACAGCACTTGGTGCAGAAACTGCTGTTATATTGTACAGTATGGGACAGTATGGGACAGTCTAAAATTCTGTGCTAAAATTTTATGCAAAGACTTAACTTTTTCAGTAAGCAGCCCAAGATATTCCCAGCTGAAAATATGGTTTGGTAGGAAATTGGAGAAAAAAAAAATATAGGTAACTATAGATGTAAATCAGACTGCATGTTCAGAAATCGCCAAGAGATTTAGACACAATGCCCTCAAGCTAGTACTTGTTAGCTTTAACCCTTTACCACACAATGTCCACTTTTCATGACCTTGAAAAAGAAGACATTTTGAAAACAGTGTGGGAAAAGGAGAAAACGCTAGTAAGTAACAAGTATTTTCTCCTTTTCCCACAATTTCAAAGATAACTTCCACAATTTTCAACCACATTTAAATTGGCTTCGGCATATACTTTGGGTTGGGAC
The DNA here is from genome assembly GCA_945859785.2 of Tridacna gigas. NCBI lineage: Eukaryota > Metazoa > Mollusca > Bivalvia > Cardiida > Cardiidae > Tridacna > Tridacna gigas. Next base: position 31,539,139 of record OX244030.2, read on the forward strand.
AGGTCTAAATTTTGTAAAGGTAAAGGGTCTATAGGTGACAACTTTACTAGTTAACTCTCTACCACGCGACTAGTCCAGATTGAAGGCATTTGCAAGCGACATTTTAAATGTAGCTCAAAAGATAAAATTTGTCTTTTAAAGGGTAGAAAACATTGTGGGAAAAGAAGAAAATGCTGGTTACCAGCATTTTCTTCTTTTCCCACAATGTTTTCAAAAGGCTTCTTTCTTTGGGTCGTTAAAAGTCGGGATTTCGTGGTAAAGGGTTGAACAACTTTGAAATATTGTATTTAATAATGACATATTTGTCCATGGGACCGGGTGTCATTATTATCATCATCTTTATTATTTTTGTTTATTTTTCCTTGTCAATAGAATTTGCTACTTACACATATTTCACTCTAGTGACTTACTTACTAATTTTCTGACTTAAAACAGTAGGAAGTCTAGTGAAAAATACGTTTGAAATACCTTTAGATAGATTTATTTCAAAGTACGTTTCTGAACGTCTGTGTCATGTATTAAAAACTATTTATCAAGTATTTTAATAGGGTTTTCAGCATGACGTAAGTTTCTTTTTACTTACTGATATATGTGACTTTAGTATTATTTATAGCTAATGCATTTATCATTAAACTGCTATTTTCAGACGAAGGGAACAATTATTGACAGAGGAATGTTCATACGTATACTATTTCGAATTAATAACCCTCAGGGAGGCATGGATAGGCACACTAAACTTAACCAATCAAGTGAGATTTTCGGCTCTCCAGACTTTTAAAATCTCGAAAAAGGTCTAAGACTGTATAAATCTAAGATCAGACTGCACGTAATCGTCTATCTTATTTTGGTGTATACTGTTTACACAAACGCCTTTTCTGTCTGCTAAGCGTTCTGCGGATTAATTTAACTTTTTAAGTGAAGATCAAACTACAACAAAATGTAATTTTTCATAATCCATTTTCCTCTACGATAGATTAATATTTTTGTTCATTACGATGATCACATATAACACGTAATAATTCTTTTTATATATAAATCGGCATCTAGATTATATGAGAATGTGAAAAAAAAAAACCCTACATGTAGGTCATATAAGGGCCCGCTGACGAAAACCTAGGTTGTGCCAAATAGAAGAAAAAAGAAAAATCGACCAAGGTCCGCCTGCTGACATTGAGTCAATATTTTTCGCAGTTGTGTTAAACGACCTTTTCACAGAGCATGACTCATATGACTCTTTAGACGAAATCCTACACCATAACGCATCTTGCAAACGAAAACCTAAAGTGAATGAGTCATGCTCTGTGAAAAGGGGGCTAAATGCATCTGCGCAGTAGTATACCAGTTCGCGCAGGCTGACCTTGGCCGAAACTTTTCGCTCTTGGGCAAGTTTCTGGATGTCCAAAGATCAGTCTACCACATAATTAAGTAGGTCAACAAACGAAATGAGATTTATGGATCCCTATTCATGTGATGACTTGCTTGGTATCATGCATCACGGGGATGTATTAAGACCGCTTTTACCAGAGCATGGCTCAAATAATAATTTACACTAAATTGTATGAGGACTTGCAGACGGAAAAATACTTTGTCGACGTGGAAGCATGTACATTATCAGAGAACTGGCAGGCTGAAGCCTTTGCCGTTTTTGAATTTTGAGACAAACACCTATTTTTTTCAGAATTTCCAAGCAGAAACCCATTCCTGTATAAGAATTTGGAGTTCAAACCAACACTGTATTCCAATATGCAGATGAAATTTGACCCAAAGGCTCACTCTTAAAGACGAGGACGATAGATATTGGCGGAATAGTATCACTTTGGTTCTCAAATTATGTCTTGTCGTTTTTGACGAGTTAATTGACAGAGCAGAGTTTCAACTTAACCCTTTCCCAAACAAGCCCTGGTTTTCACGTGTCAGCAGTACAAGTCTTTTGAAAACACTGTGGGAAAAGGAGAAATTGCTCGTAACGAGCAATTTCTCCTTTTCCCACAGTGTTTTCTACCCTTTTGGAGAACTTTCTGTCATTTTCATCAAATTTTGAATTGTGGTCTGCAAACTCTTTCAATTTGGACCAGTCTAAAATTCATCGTTTGGGAAAGGGTTAAGTCATTTACAAACGGTGTTCCTCAGGGATCTATACTTTGACCTCTTTTCGTTTTACTTTACATTACAAACGGAAAGAGACCTACTAAACCGCTGTTCAACTACTTGGAAATATTGGAGGTACCGTCGGAAACCATTTGATAAGTCTACAAATACCAGCCATACTGGAATGAAATTTTGGCCATTTTTCGAAAGAATTATGTTTAGCAATAACCCCCCCCCCCCAAAAAAAAAAAATCAAACAAAAACTTTCACATCTTAGCGCATACATGTAAAACGTTTATCCCGCGTTTCTTTTTCGGTTTAGTTGATATGTGATAGTTAACGACATTTAGGCAAATAGTAATCTCATCGCAGTTGATACCAGCTTGCTAATGGTTGTAGCTGATCCGTATGCAGTAGATACTAATTTACAGTCAGACCAAAATTACGCAGTAAGCTGATGGTTCGTCAGTTTCTACAGTAAAGTCCAAATCTTTATATCTCGTTAACGTTGTTACCCAAATCACACAGGCCTCTTTATGCAAAATACAGAAATTCTTTCTGTTATCAGCCATTCACATTAGGATAATCCACAGCATACCAGGAAAATTTCAAAGTCATATTATTACACATGGGCCATGCTCTGTGAAAAGGGGGCTTAATGCATCTGCGAAAAATATCGACCAGGTAAGCCTGCGCGGTCCGCAGTTCACGTAATGTTTTCAAAAGCTTTCTTCCCAAGGGTTATACAAGACTTGGATAGTTCTGTGCAGTCTGATTTGAATCTTCACAGTCTGCAAAAATAGCAATGAGTCACGGTTAGCAGTCAAAGAATTAAGAAATAGGCCACATCTATAAATAACTTTAACATCTATAAAGCACTCTAACTGACAATAACCGACATTGTCATTAAAAAGATTGATAGCCATAAGGTTTTTAGTAAAGGTTTTAGAAATATTATTTTTGATTTACACCCGTACTTTAACGCATAAACAGGAGGTTTCGAAATACCATCGAATTAATAAAGTTCGCAATGTTCTTTTTTTTAAATTCCTAACCCTATAGGCGTCAAGCGTATTTTTGCTTGCCTTTTTGGACCGCGTAGAGCAAGCTTGATCAGTAACTGCACTACAGTGTTTAGGTCTATATTGTTCAATATTTTTATGGCAATATATATGAGCCATGCTCTTGCATAAGGGGGTTTGATACATCTCCGTGTTGCATTATACCAAGCATGTCATCACATAACTTTTGTCTAACAAGCAGCTAAATACAGGGGTACACTGGTCCTTTGAAATGCAGAAAACTTACAAACGGCAAAACGTTTCGACCCATGTCAGCCTGCGTGGACTGCACAGGCGGACATGGTTCGATATTTTTGCAGATGCATTTACCTCCTTTTTCACAGAGCATTACTCATATCTAATAATAATAATAATAATAATAATAATCGTAGAAATGAAACTATTTAGGTATGTATGGGTCTGTGCTCACTGCCTAAATTATTCGGGTGTTTGAAGTTGGCAGTAAGTTCGACAATCGGAGTTCGATATTCAATGTAGAAATGAATATGCTGTTAAGTTGAATTTCATGCAGCAGTAGATTCGGTATTTTTTTCAAACTCAAGGGACAATTACGAATAACAAGGAATAAAGATATGAATATCGAAATGAATTTCATTCCAGCACTAAATTCGCGTGGTTTTTAGACTAGCGAAGCTAGCCGATAGGCATCATGACTGACCTAGAGTCAAATTAAACCAAAAACCCCACAGTTGCCAAATATTGCCTCACAGAAAATACTTCTTTCTGTTAAAAATCTTAATTCTGTTACACATGACAATTTTTACAAAAACCACTAAATCTCTACCACTCCAATTTCAACATGCCGTCTTACAAAATAATAAACTGAACAAGATGCCATTTACTAGGTACAAGATATTTGCTTATATGTAAATTAAGAGACCTGTGGAAAGCAGAGACTCACTTATTCCTACACCATTGTAACATTATGAATAAATCTATAAATAGATATTACCTAGTAACTTGTTCCAAATCCAAGCTGTATGAACCCTCAGTGGACAGGGAACCTTTGTCATTCCTTCAGTCATTCATTATTTAGATCATTGTGTACATTTAAACTGTTATCTTAAACTGTTATTTTACGTCTTGAATATTAACCCTTTACCAAACAATCCCAAGTTTTAACGACACCAGGGAAGAATCCCTTTGAAAATATTGCGGGAAAAGGAAAAAAACGCTGGTAACCATCATTTTCTCATTGTCCCACATTGCTTTCTACCCTTTTGGAATCAGGTTTCATCAGTTCAGCCACATTTAATTTATGGTCTTCAAAAGCTTTGAATTTGGACGAGTGTGAAATTTTTCATTTTGTAAAGAGAGTTAAAAAGTTAACTACATCTCGTGCTATTGGATATATACTGATTGATTGCATGGTGTTTAACGCTGTTTTCAACATTATTTCAGTGATATTACGGCGGCTAGAGCACCTATCCAGGCTTTCCTGGAGTTTCTTTTACCAGCACTACCGCGACTGAATGACATTTTGCGGACAGTGTGGATTAAGTTCATACTATACAGAGCGTGCAGTCTGACCTTGGATCTACACTGTCCAATAAGAGGATATATTTCCTCCAAAATGTAACTTGAAATAGCAATATTCAGGTGTTTACCATCAGCTTAAAAGTTTCATTTAACATTTTTTAGCATTTATCTTAAACTGGATTATAGTTAACCATCAGCACGCATAGCCCCGGCAGCTCAGTCGGTAGCATACAGGACTTGAGAACAGGAGGTTGTTGGTTCGATCCCAGCCTCGGCAAATTTCTTTCTGACGATTGATGATCTAGTCATTGCGACAGGATTCATTTCTCTCTCACGTTTCGGCGATGGTTATGTGGGAATGCAGCCAGGGGCTTGGAAAGAATATTGTGCGGAGTACTGGTAAAAGAAACTCCTGGAAAGTATGGATATGTGCACTGGCCACCGCTACATAATTGAATTAATGTTGAAAACAGGGTTAAAAACCCTGATTAACAAACAATCAATCAATCAAATTCGCTAGTCTGTCAGTACTTTCAGTACTTTGACTTTGTATGGGCATGCAGATAATGTATGATCTTAAATATAGATTTCAATATCGAAATGAATTTTAGGCTAGCAGCAGATTCGCCAAGATTTCCATATGGGCAGGTAGATATGTATGAAATCGAATGTCGATTTGAATGTCGAACTGAAATTCATGCTAGCAGCAGATTCGCAAAGATTTCCATATATCATGTAGATGTTGTATGAAATCCAATTTAGATTTGAATATCGAACTGAATTTCATGCTAGCAGCAGATTCGCTAGAATATCTGTATGGGCATGTAGATGATATATAAATTCCAATGAAGATTTGAATATCGATCTGAATTTCATGCTAGCATTCAAGTAATTAACATATTTTTTTTTTTAATTTGGGTGTCCATGTTTGACAAAAATATTTTCAAAGAAGTCAGGTACATGATACGAGTCGTGTTTTAAATGTCTTTAACCTCATTGATAGTTATTTGTATTCTTGTATTTAAAGTTTAAAGTTGAACTCAAGCTTAATTATGGTTTCCCAAAACTTATCGCTCTGTCTATAAATTACAAAAACCCAGCGTCTCTGATTTATAATTTAATGCCATCGACGAATTAATGTCTTTTCGTATAGTAGTCTTCAAAGTTGCAAATGTTTTATGTGAACATATATAGGTCTTCCCATATATTAAAAAGTAAGGCATACTTTCGTCATATTTAGTTCGGCAGTTTCCAAAAAAAAAAATCCTTGAGGTATGTCAAAGTTCTGCCGTCGCCGTTCAAAGACTTTGACATCCACTAATATATCGGTCATTACTGAGAATATTCACCTCAGACAGTTGTTACCCATCAAAAGGGAAAACCATATAACTAAGGCATGCAACTCTCAAAATAGTCTTGATACAGTTATCTCCCTTTCTCGAATTAATCAGTACAAACTAGAACTTTCGCAAAGCGAACAAATACCCCACCAGCACTTTGTCACTGAAGCAGTACAATCAGAGAACGAAAATGATTTTCTAAAACAAAGATCACAAGTGACCTTGACCTTTGAGCCATGTGACCCAAAAACAATGGGGCATCTCCTTGGGTCATGAGCAAAACTTGTATAAAGGTTCAGGGTCCTACGTCAAACAGCTTTTGAGTTAGACCACGGAAACGAAAATAAGTCGGATGAATTGACGGACGGACGGACCGATGGACGGACGGACAGACGGACATGGTGAAACCAGTATACCCCATCTACTTTGTAGGTGGGGGTATAGCAAGTCCTCCATGTATTAGCAATTCTCTGTGAAAAGGTGTTTTATGCATCTTCAAAAAGTACCGACCCAGGTCAGCATACGCAGTCCATACAACCCGACTCGGGTCAAAACGTTTTGCTATTCGTCAATTTTCTACATGTCAAAGGACCAGTATACCTCATGATTTAGTCGGTTGTTAGACAAAATGGATTTTATCCAACACATAAACCCCCTTATGGGCCCACAGTTTATGATGCAACACATAAACCCCCTTATGAGCCCACAGTCTAGGATGCAGCGTCAGCAACTCAAGTGGTCATTACGAGGACTAGCGACCAAGAAACGGACATATTTCATAGAAATGTGTTTATTAGATTTAATCGTACATGATGTAATCGTGTATCAAAGATTTGTTAACGATACACGTCGTTCAGACAAAAGTTACTTTGATATCAAAGATTTATTACGGATGGATTTCTGTCGCTCAAGCAATTTAATTTGTTTCTATATCAAAGATTTTCTTCTATATCAAAGATTTATTGACGACGAATAAACGTCTTTCCAGCAATAGTTGCTTTGCTACATGTTTCTTTGTCAAAGATTAACTAAGGAAGGAATGACGACGTTTAAGCACAAACTGTTTGAAGGACATAAAATTATAAAAAAAAAAAAATGTATTTAGGACGGATTTACAATGTACATTGTTTAAGCAAACGATTTTCTATGTCAAAGATTTAGTAAGGACGGGTTTACGTTGTTCAAGCAAAGATGCTTCTACGTGAAAGTTTTTTTTCTACGATGGACTTACATCGTTCAAGCAAACGTTGTTTCTTTTTAAAGATTTATTAAGAATGGATTTAAGATGCTCAAGCAAACCATGTTTCTATAACAAAGATTAAATGATTTACATACTTCAAGCAGAAGTTGCTTCTATATCAAAGTTCTTTAGCGATGGATTTACGTCGTTCAAGAAAACGTTGACATTTCTATATCAAATATTTATTGAGGATGGATTTACGATGTTCAAGCAAATGATGTTTCTATAACAAACATTCTATTCACGATGGATTTAGGTCGTTCAAGCGAAATTTGCTTCTATATCAATGTTCTATTGACGATGAATTTGCATTTTTCAAGCAAAAATGCCTTTTTTTCATGGATCCGTGCTTACTTGGTAACTTGCTCGGTATAATGCACCACGGAGAAGCATTAAATCAACTACAGCCGCACACATACCCCTCACGAAAGCATTGACCACAAAGATAATCAGCCAGAGGTTAGTTTGTATAATATAAACTTCTAAGAAAGCTATATACATATGCTATATTCATAGCTTGAACACAAGCCTGACCAACCTAAAAGGTGAAATATCATTAGGTGTATCAACAAGTAGCTTGAACTTTGCTTCATGTTAAAATGATAAATGTTCATGTCAACCAGTGGCTTGAGTAGAGCGAACATGAGCGAACGAACGAACGAAATATTTTAATGACAAAAACTTACATAATTTATAGCCATAACAGGCAGGAGAAATACATAATGCAATGTCATCGTGCTATAGCGGAAGAGAAAAATAAGAAAATAGCTTACAGGTTGCCAAATAAGAATACTAGCATTTCCACCTTTTCTCAGTTTTTTAAAGCCTCTTTTCTTGGGGTCCCAGTTGTTTGGTTAAGAGTTAAAAAGGTATTAGTGGTAAGATGCCCATAATTTAAATACGAGTTTCGTCCCTAGTCTCAAAGTATAAGATTGTTCATATTTATAGTTGCGTACTGTTTTGTTTTTAATTCCTCATTGTTCAGTCATCGTAACTATTCATCCAGTTATAGAAGTATGTTATCCAGGACTCTAAACCTTGAAATTTTCAGTACATCAACGATCAGGCTAACTGTTAGAAAGTGGTAGCTGGCTCCGCAATTAAGTGAATTAATTACTTTCCTTTTAAAAGAGAAGAGAAATATCTGCACAAACATGTATGTGTCTATGGGTATAGCAAGATGGGAGAAAAACTGAGTGGTAGTGATAATGGGTAAATATGAGTAGTTAAAGGAAATGAAATCATCTTTATTCGTGTCCGCCATAAATCGTTCTAATAGTTTAATTTATTGCTTTTAAGTGGCTATGATTGCCTCTTTGAAGTTTGCTTAATTAAGTAAAAGCGTATCGATATCCTCTCATGATTATTTGATCACCAGAATAAAGACGGATCAGTTGTCAGTCATGTATAAAATGTGTAAATCTCATCTCATATTGCAAAGTTTTATGAGACAAACGTGCATTACACGTTGCAGTTATGTAAGGAAAGGTGAATATATGGCGAAAATATGCGGCGTCAGTATGATAGAGCGCAATGGTTCGAGTAGCTCTCTCTTGACTTTTACATTATTGCATTATATTTTTGCATCAACATCAAAAAAGACTTAGCATCTCTCAGTTGGGTAGTTCGTTAACTAGAAAACTAAAACTTAAATGCATTTAAACAATGCATTCAAATACAAAAGAAAGAAACAAATGACTCCAGATTTCTATCTGTAATTTCATAATTGTATCTTAAATAAATACAGTTGTATTGGGAAGAGTGTAAAGGGCGCAAGGGGTCAGTGGCGGCGAGATGGTTATCAGACATTTAAGGCTCACGACTTTGTCAAGCCGGAAAAGAGACAACGAGAAATCGGACCACCTTGTAGGAGTCAAAGTGATGCTCGGAGTCTATAATTAAAGGTCTAGCCTTTATACGATTTCATTTAACCCAAGGCACAAATGTATTGAATTTAGTTATATTGTACTTTGAACGATTTACGGACTGTCAGTTTAAGTATCATCAAAAATATGAGTAATTATTTTACATGATGTGGTAAAGTAAGGTCTTGGTAGCGATTGAGCCTCAGAGTTGCAAAGAAGGAGAGCGGTAAAGTACCATTCACCTACAGGCGGCTGATTTTTTACAAGTATAAGTTTTAAACCCTTTTAGCGTCGTAGGCCAAAACGGTATCTTTTGCTGAGGGCATTGAGCAGGGTCAGGGCATGTATTCACCAACCATTCTTCAGAACAATGTTTGCTTTATTCTGTATTTAGATTTAGAAAGTACATCTATTTACTATCTATGACATGTATTTATAAAGTTTTGTCCCTTTCGGCGTCGTAGGCGAAAACGGGAGCTTATGCAGAGGGCATCAAGCAAGATCAGCGGCTCTATTCACGAACCATTCTTAAAACTATTCTTCGTATTATTCTTTATCTAGATTAAGAAAATAACACAAGTTCTGATAAGCTAAACCAAATGGTTTAGCCAATCAGAACTTGTGCTACTTTCAAATTTAGAAATTTCTTGAGAATAAGACTGAGAATGGTTGGTGACTACAGGCGCAGACTGCACAGTACATGCAGTCTTATCTTCGATCTATACCATTCCCTTTTTATTTTTTAGACTTGTAAGGAAAAGATCTTTCTGAGATTCAGATGATAATTTTAGCCGTCAAAAGTAGTCGAGTTTATATATTTGGCACTGGAACAGATGAGATTTTTTTTTTAACTTTATTGTCCACGTCTTTATGGTACTCGAGGGTCGTGGCCATCCCTCAATGCACCTTACAGATCGTTGTTAGTATTCTGTGTTAGTAATTGAACTTTAAAATACAAACAAAAGTCGTATTGGAACAGATGAGATTTTTGCTACTAAACCGGATTAAACGGCACCGTGGAAAATTTAAAATAAGGGAAGCATTTCCAGTTTTCCAAGTTTATCTTTGCATGATTTGTTGTTGTTTTCTTTGGGGGTGTTATTTTCTCTCCTAATTATGGTTTTCCTTCCTATTCCCTACAATATAGAACATCACCGGCAAAAATATGAAATTAAAAATGATTTATTTTGTTGTTGTTATCGTTGTTGTTGTTGTTGTTGAATTCGTGGAGTGGTGTGGGCGTCGATAGTTATAACAAACGAGATTGGTGGAATTGCAGTGGCCAAAGTCGAATACGAGTAGCAGCATTAAAAGATACACTGATATTTATGAGGGGAAGAAATAGAGTTTTCAAAGACTCAAATAACGCCACGTTACCATCGTGTACTGTCAGTAGCATTTTACTAAAGGATCACCTTCTTTTGTCACACACTTTCAGCATGTATTTATATGACAAACCTTAGGTTATGTTTAGCCCATATTTTACAAGATCTTTTTCAAAGTTTTCTGCTGCATTTTTTCAGGAAATATTGAGTTTATTATCATATTTACATACTTAAAATGCTGTCGGAACATTATGTGTTGAATTGATTGATTTCAAAGCCTCAAATAATGCCACATTACCATCGTGTACTGTCAGTAGCATTTTACTAAAGGTTAAAATGTTAGTCTAAGTCTTTCTGTGTTCCAAGTAGCACATCGCCATCATTTTGCTATAAATTCCATGAAGATTCCAATCTACTGAAATACGCTGACATTAAGATCAAAATTCAATTCAAAATTTATGAATAAAAAACAATAACGATCCTAGAAATGCGTTCCTATGGGATTCAAGCTATTTATCAAGATAATTTCAAACTATTATTTCGGTTTCGGAGTCTGGAAACGAAGTTGATATGGCGCCAGGCTGTAATGAAGAGTTGCAAGGTCTATTTGTCAAAGATTCCCGTGGCTTCGAAGGGTCTAAATGTTTATAATAGACATGCGATCGTCTTCTTTCTCCTAAACGGTTTCATAACAGTCTGTTTCGTTTGCTGTTTTTATCTCAATCTCATTTAAAAACCCTCATCCCCCACTTTGCGTGTTGGTTTAAGGACTGGCTATAGAAGATCACATTTTGTTGAATTTCTCTTCAGCAAATCAAAATCCTGTTTTACTTGTCCTTGAAGGCAGACGAAAAACTGCATACAACTTCTAACTCAACACTGTAAGTCCACCATTCTGAAGGATGCAACCAACGACCTTTCAAATGACTTCTCTGATTGATTGAGTTATAACTAGATATAAACCATCTTTTTTCAGAAGAAAGTAGTCGTCGTCAGATCTAGCATTTCGAGATCGTGCACTTTAGTCATTTTGTTCTGATCCATAAATTTGTGTTTGCTTCTCGTGAAAGGTATAACCGCTCTAATTAAGGCACGTCGTCTGTCTGTTTCAAAACTGACAGAACAAAGCAACTATGTTCAATTGATGGATTAATTAGGGCGAATCAATACCTTTATTGTCCAATTAGGCCTTGACATGAAACAAAACCCGATTGTATATTACATATTTGAGCTTATCAAAGCACGAGCGTGCTCGTCGGTCATCTTTGCGTTGTCAAAGTGTTATTTTTGTCATAATGCTATTTAAGGAAAATTTAGGGCTTAACTCATCGACTTGCACAGACGACCTTTCACGCCTTGAAGCGGATCACCTTCTTTTGTCACACACTTTCAGCATGTATTTATATGACAAACCTTAGGTTATGTTTAGTCCATATTTTACAAGATCTTTTTCAAAGTTTTCTGCTGCATTTTTTCAGGAGGTATTGAGTTTATTATCATATTTACATACTTAAAATGCTGTCGGAACATTATGTGTTGAATTGATTGATTAATTACTCTTGTTACTTATATCAACTCAGTAATCACATGCAGATTTAAATGTCAACATTTTACGTATAACATTATATAAAGAAGCCTATGATACAGCGTATAAAGACAGTATGATTGATCTGTTTCAAGGAGGTAGTTCAGCTCTTTTCTATAGCAATCCGATTAGCAATCAGAATATTGCGATGAAGCTGAAATGTAGAAAGTCATTGTCGTTTACATTCGAATGTACGTTGTATTATCTTAAAACTGAAATTTTGGACTTGGAGTGGAATATGCGTCTTAAAAACGGGATCGTCTTATTTTCGAGAATATCGTTTAAAATTTCCAGATGTTTATTGTAGCTCAAGTTCATAGGACCAATCAAATAAAAATTTGCGAAAACAGCTGATTGCATCAGAATATTATAAAGGCTTATATTTCTGTCTAAGCAGCAACTTGATGATACTGGTAGTTCTGTTTTGAGATTATATGGTATGACACCATACATTCTGTGACCAATTACTTGTATTGAAATCTCTATATGATGGGATGGACATGCACTGAAGTTTGAACTTTTCTGAATTATGGTTGTGTAACAGGCCCGTATTGAGAAAATAGTGTAGAAACAGTTCTGATTGTTCATAAGAGCAGAAGACTGTCTTCATGAACGCCTTGAAGCAAATCTACTTAAACCTAGGCCACAGTATTTTATTTGAAAGTTCTGTTACACTTACTTAAACTCTATACTGCTCCATCAGTTGTACGGAAATTTCCAATCAATTATTGTACAAAGCAAAATATTTCTCTATTTCAAATTTCAATTTGCCGGAAAAATCTCACTACATCGGACAGTTTAGATCCAAGATCAATCTTCATCTTTTGATCGCGAACGTCTGCAAAAGCGCATTCAGTCGCGCTTAGCATCCCAGGGGTTAAAAAGTGAATCGCGCTGATTTGAAGGGTAAAAGTGAATAGGTCAGTATGATAAAACGTTGTAATTATAATACCCATTCTCTGGTGCTCAGTGCGTTCTTTTGGTTGGAAATAATACCAAAACAGACAGCGAAAAGATAGACTGACAATGACAGACTGATGAATTGATAAAAAAGGATTCTTTTGAATTCGTTTTTTGTTTTTCTGATTAGTGATTAATTAGTCTGCGCTTACCTGACAGGTAAAGCAAGTGTATCTATATCGAAGTAAACATTTGTTCTACTGTTTTGTGAAAACATTGATCCAGCTATTTCCAAGCCTGACGACAATTTCATAGTCTCACAAAGTAGCCTGCATGTGTGTGTGTGTGTGTGTGTGTGTGTCAGTACTTTGATAATAGACAGGCCTATTAACCATAGGGCTGCTAAGCGCAACATTGTAGATCAAGATGAAACTGCACAGAACCTGCACAGACTGCACAGATCTTAGATTTACACTGTCCAATAAGGAGATATTTTTCCCCGTAAAATAACTTTGCAATAGCAATATTTAGGTTTGTACAATCGACTTGAAAGTTTCATTTAACTTATTTAGCAGGATAAGGGTTAATATAGTAAAAACTTGTCTAGTAGTCACGTCTATTAAACAAGCAACCTGTGTCAAATAAGAATAGATTTAGTTCCTTCAGTAGGCAGATATTTTGAAAGCACGGGTCTTAGGCAAGGACATTTCTAGCTATTTGCCTAAAGAGGTTGGACTTTTAATTCTGTAGAAAAAGAGAAAAATACACCTGTGATTGGTACAAGAAGCTTTGAATCTATTCATTTCACTGGATATATCATCCATATACAACAGACGTAAAAATATCTCATTTATAAATTACTACTTGCGTTCAGGACAAGTCTCACATGGGTCGATGTTTTCTGTATCAAATAACAGTTCTCTTCTAGCATATGATATCATAAATCACACAATACAATTAGCGGTAGACTTCACTGATGGCCAATATATCGTCTCGGATCATATGTTACCATCGACTATAGACTTCCACAGCAAAATAATCAACTATGATACATTTGGCTTCAGAGAATTCCGGGATATTTATTGCCATAATTCAATCCATCCAAGAACCCGGCATTAATACCGGAGTGAAAATCATAGCTATATTCCGTGCTAGTTCAAACTCGCTCAATCTATTTTGCATTCAATGAATGTCTTCGGTGGCTCATAATTCTTCTGAAATGCTATTGCCGAAGACTCCAAGTCTGCTAGGCGCTTAGATAGCCTGTTAATTTGCAATATATCACAAAGAACAAGCCTTTCTCGATCAGGACTTTTGGACAGATCTGTCAAATTTATTTCTCTCGTGATTTACAATTCCAGTTAGGTTTAACTACGTTTTCGAAGGTTCATTAAAATATTTTGAGAGGAGAGTATAAATTACGTCATTTGTACTTGTCAGAAAACCTCCTTACTTCTTTGGTGCTTCTCTAGTTAGACATGGGCGATAAATCATTTCAAAACGTGTGCCAAGATCGTTTGATTAAAGCTGTAAAATTTCATTTTCCTGATGCAAAGCAGGCTTAAATAATGGCTTTTGGAAAGAAAATACAGGCTCCCATGTTTTCCAAACGCCTTATCACGGGCATGCATGTCAAATATGATACACGTCAACTCAAGGCTCTTTGAAATGTTTCTAGACAGTCGACACGCTACTCTGTCTGTATAAAAAGTTTTAAAAACAAAAACTCTAGACATACAGACTCCACCGAACTGTGTGCTACACATGCAGCGTGCTTTAAACATTTTTTAAATCATTTTTTTAACAATTCTGTAAAGACTCGATACAGACAAAATCAAAGTATTGAAAGTTATGGGTACTTTAGCGTAAAATAACTTGCAATATACATGTATTTTAAAATATTATTTCAGTAAACCTCAAAGAAGTTATCGTAACAATAATCGCATCTCTATTAATATTTTATTACCTAGACGTATATCATACAGACTAATAACAATAGAAAATTATGTTCTCCATTGAAAAAAGAAATGGTTGAGCATAAAATACCATGGAACGTTTCCTCCTTGACCAATTCAAATATTCAGTTCCGGTTAGAACTGTATTACTAGCCATCAGGGGCTGTATTCACCAAACATTCTTAAGAACGTTCTTAGTGTTATTGTTCAAGATTTTCTGTATTTGAAAGTAACACAATTCTGATTGACTAAACCAAATTGTTTAGCATATTGTCGTAATGCATTTTACTTACTTTCGGCAAGTCGTCACGTAAGATAGACCCATTTTTTCCTAAAAGCGACTGAAACATGAGGTAGAATGGCCCATTGGCAGGCAGAAAGTGACCAACAGCAGAACGGTTCGACCAAAATCAACCTGGGTAGACTGCTGTTTATCAGCATTCGCTTCTTTGCCCACATTGTTCTCAAAAGCCATGT
The DNA here is from genome assembly GCA_945859785.2 of Tridacna gigas. NCBI lineage: Eukaryota > Metazoa > Mollusca > Bivalvia > Cardiida > Cardiidae > Tridacna > Tridacna gigas. Next base: position 31,554,475 of record OX244030.2, read on the forward strand.
CCAGTCAGGGTCGTTGAAATTCGAAATAGTGCGGTAAAGGTTTAACTCTTTCACTACTAACTGCGGAAATTCCACTTTTTTCTGAGCTCTAAAAATAGATTTCCACTGCTAGTGAAAATAACTTTCGTCATAGTTTAAAAACAGGGTAGCGGACGGTGTAGATCCAAGATCAGACTGCACGTTCTGTGCAGTCTGATCTTGATCTACGCTGTCCGCAAAAGCTACACAAGTCGTCATTAGTAGTGAAAGAGTTAACTCTTTACCAAAATTCTAGACTGGTCCGTATTGAAAGCATTTGCAGATGACAAAATTAATGTGACTGAAAGATTGAAATTTGTTTTGGGCTGGCTACCAGCATTTTCTCCTTTTCCCATAATGTTTTCAAAAGGCTTCTTTCTTGGGGTCGTTAAAAGTCGGGATTGTGTGGTAAAGAGTTAATACGGTTTTGTCAAAATGTTAAGTCGAAAATCCAAGATGAGATAGCACGTTTTTGCATTCTGACTTTGAACCTATATTGTATGCAAAAAAAAGGTTATTCGTCTTTCAAAAGCTGCCCTCGTCATTCTTCGGTTTCGTACATTATCTAAAGAAAAAAGGGCAAAGAAAGATTACAGTTAAAACCTTAAAATATTAATAAAGACTGTTACTATGAAAAGGAATGGCAAATTGTCGTTGAAATCATTTTGCGTCAATCTGGAAATAAAACATGCTACGTACACATCAAAAAGATTTAAAATGGCTTCAACATGTCCGCTGGGTGTTAAATTATTCAAGACCGCGGATTAATACCAGACGCTTCACTCGAGGCCGGATGTGAAGACATGGTTTAATTTTTACATGAAGACAATTTTGAACTTCTCTTAATCGAAAGAATTTGCGAACAACAAATTAAATGTATCCAAAAATAATGGATTATATTCCATTCCCACAATGTTTTCAAAAGCCATCTTTCTCACAGAATCGGTTGGTAAACTTTTAATTAAGAAAACAGTTTTCTGCAAAATTGACTCATGCAGGACTTTCTGTAAACATGGACAAATCTACATGAGACATGCTCTGTGAAAAGCGGGCTTAATGCATTTGCGAAAAGTATCGACTCAGGGTCAGCCTGCGCAGTCTGCGCAGGCTGACCTGGGCCGAAACTTTTTGCCTTTGGTCAATTTTCTGCATGTCAAAGGACCATGCTACCCCCAATTTTAGTCGATTGTTAGAAGAAAAAAGAATTTTATGAATCCCAAATTATGTGATGACTTGCTTGGTATAATGTTTCACAAAGATTCATTAAGCCCCTTTTTGCGAGAGCATGGCTCATATAGAGACAAAATGTTTCATTATCAAGGTACCGCAATTCATCAAACATATGATATTCTTGGCAGAAAGGATATATCAGGAGTATTGATTGCTTATATGACAACTGGAAATGTAATGACAGTTTGTTTTTTTTTATCTGAAGGAAACACATACATTTATAATCGAAAGACTAAAAAACAACAGATATGTATGTACAAATTCGTGTGAGCGATGCTCTGACAAAAGGGGATTAATGCATCTACGTGATGCATTATACCTAGCAAGGCATCATAATTATGGATCCATGAAATCCATTTCGTCTAACAACCGGCTGAATTCTGAGGTAGATTGATCCTTAGATATACGAAAAATTTACAAATAGCGAAAGGTTTCGATCCATGTCAGCCTGCGCAGGCTGATATGGATCGATCCTTTTTGCAGATGCATTAAGCCCCCTTTTTCACAGTGCATGGCTTATGTATTTATATGAATTTACACTGTATTAGATCGAAAGTAAGCCTTATCCTAGTTTACCCAACCATAGAAGTATTTTGTGGAAAACGTTGATCAAGATCAGCCTACACAATCTTTATTACCATGCTCATTGTAGACTGTCTCATGTCGCTTTGTGTATATTCTGTCTTTTGAAGATATTGCTATCAAAGATCGCTTTTCTGTGGGAACATCATTGCAATTAACAAGACAAAAAATTGAATCCATTTTTTTTTTCACTGCCGTGCCCAAGGACACTTGGAGTAGGCATCGAGCCAGGATTGTCCGATTACAAATCCAACGCCTTAACCCTTAAGCTGCTAATCGCGACCCACTGACCTTTTGCGGACAGTATAGATCAAGATCAGACTGCACAGAACGTGCAGTCTGATCTTTGATCTACACTGTCCGATATGGTATTTTCTTTCCGGTGAAATCAACTTTGGAACCGCACTGTTTGGGCTTTTAGTATTGAGTAAAAATTTGCGTTTCATTTATTCAGCAGCTTAAGTGTTAACCACTCAACAATACTAAAAAGTACGACAGCTCAGAATCTGTAAGCGAAGCTTCTATGCACACATATGAGTCATGCTCTGGCAAAAGGGAGTTTAATGCAACTTCCTGATGCATTGTACCGAGTTAGTAATCATATAATTATGGATCCATAAGATCTATTTTGTGTAACAATCGACTCAATCATTAGGTAACATGATTCTTGGACATACGGAACAATTATTAAAAAAGTTTGTGCGGACGGCGCAGGCTGACGTGGGTCGATAATTTTTTTTTTTTTTTTTCAGATGCATTTAAACCCGTTTTCACAGAGCATGCCTCATATACAGTATAGGATTGGACTATTTGATCTGGCAATATATTGGCATGTACCCTTGATCGATGTGATTTTCCCGCAGATGTCTAGTACGGCCATCAAAGTAAGCCCAGGGGCTTCAAAGTAGAACTACATGTAGTTATCACATCGTCATCTCAAAACTGGTTTCTTTCATCGTGCAGCAAATATTGTAGCGAAAGGAGATATTGCCACTAAAGAGCAATTTTTCCTTCAGGCACAATATGTAAATGTTGTCATATGGCGTGCAACACACAAAAAGGGGCCTTCGGACATATGCGTAAAAGTGTGACGTCCCAGGTCAGCCTGGGAAGTCTGTGACTAATCCGAGACGACACTTCCCGTTTTTGTGCGATTTTCTGTTTCACGAAAGTCTACTGCATGAAAAAAATCTTATGTAGTCGTAAAGTGCCGTCTCGGATTAGCCTGCGCGGACTGCGCAGGCTAATCCGGGACGACTCTTTACGCAAATGTCCGAAGGTCTCATTTCGCATGTTGCAGGCCGTATATCGAACCTCAATTCAGTACTGGATGTTTTCAAGCTAGTCCGCTGCAAAGGATGACATGAGTTAACCCTTAAGCTGTTAAATAAATAAAACGAAACTTTCCTTATCGGATAGTGTAGATCCAAGATCAGACAACACGTTCTGTGCAGTCTGATCTTGATCTACACTGTCCGCAAAAGGTCCCTGAGTCGTGCTTAGCAGCCATAGGGTTAACCCTTTACCGGTTGAATGCGGTTTTTTTTTCACCTAAAGAAAGACGGCATTTGAAAACAGTGTTTGAAAAATAGAAAATGCAGGTGAGCTGCAGCTTTCCCTCCCTATTTTTTTCTATCCTCTCAAAGACAACCCCTATCATTTTCTCACATTTGTCGTCTGCAAAGGCTTCCAGTAAGGACAGGTTATGTGGTCTGGTAAAGTGTTGGAGATACTTCTATACTCGTTTTCAGCCAGATTTTAACCCATTTCATTTTTACTGTATCAAACGATAATCATTCTTGTATTTTCATGCCAAATGTTGCCCCTGACAGTTGCAATGTTGCATAGACTACGACCGATAGGAAAATGCATGTAATTTTCTCGGGGCTATCAAAGAAATACTAGTAACTGTTGTTACGTTTCCGATTTTAAATCGAAGATTTCCAATATATGTATTTATCCCCTACACCATGTATTTCGATAATTTATCTATGTTTACACACCTGACCAATTTTTGAACCATTCTACAGTTTATCAGATTTTTACTGCGTTTTTCTCTCTGGCTGTAAGGATGTATCTTTAAATTAAACGTACAAGATGAGTTCAGACACGAATGTCGACACAAAGCAATAGAACGTTATTTGATCATTATTCAAGGAAAAAAAAGAGAGGATACATGAATGCCGACCTAAAGGCTTCTAGAAACGTGACAATTTAGATTCAATAACCCTTCACCAAACAATCCTGAGTTTAAACGGCACTGAGGAAGAAGGCTGTTGACCAGCATTTTCTCCTTTTCCCACAATGTTTTCAACCTTTCCAGAGACAAATCCTTTTAATTGAGCCAACTTTGATTTGTCGTCTGCAAGTATTTTTAAAAATGAACAAGTGTAAAATTTTATCTTCGGTGAAGGTTTTTAGCTAACTGGCGTCGATGATATAATTCGGTTCATATGAATCTAAAGCCTCAGTTATCAGCTTTTTTTAGTTATATCTCGGCATCAGCTCACTTATTCACGTTATTCTAGGGTTTCACCAGTATTGGGCACTGATATCAGCAAAGGAATAAACCCCATTCAGCAAAGCGAACACACCCTATGTACAACTGACAAGGGAGGGAAAGAGGGGTAAATTTTGGATTTCGGGATTTTTTGTCATTTTTCTTTGAGAAACATTTGTTGTTGTTGTCGTTGTTGTTATTGCTTCTGCTGCTTTGATAATTTCACGAATTTGACGCGCTAATCGATGGTAAGTACAGGCCATTGTACTCAAGAAGGCTATTTTATAGTCTAACTTTTCTTCTTTGTCTCCATATACATCGTAAATATTAACATCAGAATTCCAACACAAAGGCACCATTCTTTTTTGCAAGGCAGATGAGAGGAAGCACCGCTAAAAGGTTCATTTTTTTCTCCTCTAAAGTATGCTTATCTTAATTAGATAGGCATTAACTTGAAATCAATCATTTTGAAGGTCAACTGTAGGGTAGGTATAAAACAATAACTCATACCTTGCTGCTACAGAAAGCTTGATGGATAGATCGACGAGTATTTTACGGTCTAACACTTTCGTTTTCAATGATGACTGACGTATAACTTTTTGAGGACAGTGTATATCAAATAAGACTGCACCGAATGTGCAGTCTGATCTTGGATCGGCAATGTCCGCTACCTGATGCTAAACTATGACAAAATCACCTTCAGTTCAGCTTAAATATACTTTTAGACCTAAAAAAGAAGTAGAATTTCGTGATTTAGTAGTAAAAAAGTGAACCCTTTCCCTACGAAGGAATGAATCCGCCCTTTTTTTTTCATGGGCTTAAAATACTCCAAAATACAAGCAGGGTTTGGTGATAAGTTAGCATAAAGTAGGGAACTTTGTAAATCTAAGACAAGACTACACTTTCTGTGCAGTGTGATCTTGATCCACGCCGTCTGCAAAAGCTAATCAAATCGCCATTGACATTGAAAAAGAGTCTAAAAGGTTTAGTGAGAAATTACGACTTAACCTTACAATGACGTCATCTTCGACAGATCAAAGTGAAAGTATTAAAGTTTATTAAAATATTTATGACCCCTAATTAGTAAAACTGTGGTAATAAGATAACTTTAATTGTTTTGTTATCAGATCAGATTCGCAGATTTTTTTTAAACGATACAATCATCTTCATGCTTGAATATTATCCTCAATTTTCGGACGTGAGGGTACTTGGCTGTGAGACATTGAACGCACTGGTAATCTGGTAAATCCAGTCTGTCCATGTGCTTTATGGGCGCGTAGGTGCCTTTAGAGCGAAAACTTCTGGTATAATGGTGCAGGTAAATATCGTTATTTCAAGGGCAAAGATGTTATGCAGCATCTGGGTCCGTGTTCACCAACCATTCTTAAAAATATTCTCAGTCGAATGCTGGATGATTTTCTAAATTTGAAAGTAACACTTCTGATTGACTAAACCATTCGGTTTAGCAAATCAGAAGTTATGTTATTTCCAAATCTAGAAAATTCTTGAGGGTTAGACAAACCAAATTCTTAAGAATGGTTGGTGAATACGGACCGTGATCTCGATGTACATAGATTGCCATTTTTTTCCACAGTGGTAAGCAAACACCAGTTATGATGTAACATAAAGGTATAGATGAAAGCAATACAAAACATGATCATGGACGGACTTGTAGAGTCGACTAAGTCAATTATTGTGTACTCAAAGGACATTGCTCATGAGAAACTTTTCTCTACTCAACTCCTCTGGGCGTGAAATTTCAAACGGCAAATATTTGTGATCTGATGCACCCCTACCTCCTTTTTTTTTTTTTAAATATTTTGAACCCTTTCTTTTCTCTGCTTTATTCATCAATTTAAACTTTTGATCATAAAATATTCTCTAGTATTTTTTAAGTTAAAGTTTGTTGAGCATGACCACAAATTTTATATGTACGGAGCAAGGTTTTGTATACATTAGCCATCGAACCTCCGTAAAATGTGCTAAACAAACGTGTCATATTTGTCACTCGTTGGACTCCAAAAAGAGAGAATAATAACTGTATCCTCTAAAAGCAATTTGCTCTTATTTGGGGGAAAATACGATCATAGTTATAATGTAGTAAATGACAGCAATAAAATTATGTGGCGCCAAGTTTGAGAAAAAAATGAGCAGCTCACTCTCCTTTGGTTTTAATTATAATAATGTAAATACGAGCACCGGAAAACTGCTGCCCGGCCCTGTAAAGGATGCCGTTTATAAGACTAAGATTGTTGAATTTATTGACGAACAACATGTAAAGTATCTATTGATTGATTTGTTGGTTAAAACTTGAACTTGAATGAGGAGCAAAAACACTGATGAATAACCCTTATTGCGCTGCAAAATGAAATAAATGGACATTTCCAACTTATGTAGAAGAAAATCAAGAACTTCAATTTCAAAGTTGTGTTGGCTGGGAAAAAGGGACCGTAACGGACAGCGTACATCCAAGATAAGACTGCACGTTCTTTGCAGTCTGATCTTGCTCTACATGGTACAGAAAAGCTCACTGAATTGTGCCTAGCAGCCCGAAGGTTAACTTTGGCCATTTTTTCGTTGTTGATCTTTTAATTGAAATCATCATAGGCATTTCTTTCTTTTCTTCCTGTATTTGGTATGCAAGTGGATACACCGGCTGCTTTGGGACAAAACTGTCCTGGTCTAGGCAGTAATAATTCCTCGATCAATCCTTATCGCTGTACCCTGTCAGGGTCTATACAGATCTGTGGCAATAAACTCTTGATTTTGTTCCGCATTTATTAACGTATGTCATGTTTTACAAAAGAAGGTCAGAATATTATAATAGGGAAAAATGATCAGACTGGAACATTGGCAATGGGTTACAGTTACTGTACTTTTTGTGCGGTCTAATCTTGTTCTGCAGTATTGAGAAAAGTATCCTGTTGCAGTGACGTTCATCGACCTCTGGTTATGACTTTTTTCTGAACTCAAACTCAAAACCATCGTCTTATCTGTTCTGTGCGTCATCGCCTAAAAACGTCGCTCTTTTTAAACTCGAGAAATAAGGACTCAAAAATGCAGATAAAAATAGGCCAGGTTTCTCGAAAGTGGTGTAAAGTATTCAATTACTACATACATATCTAGATAATTAGCTTGGTTTATTTTTTATTGCAACGGGGGCTTTGAGTGTTGTACACAAAATGGCAGGCACGTAGGCTCATGACTGCAGAGAGAAACTCAAAACTTCATAAACATCGACAGAAATTTTCAATTTTCGCATTTTATACGACTTCAAAGCCCCGGAATCTTTGATAAGCAAATAACGAACATGTGTTATAATTTAAGGTATCTCCGCATCGTATCCATTAATATTTATGACGTGTAATAAAGTATATAAAGATGTCATCAATCATGGGCCGCGGAAGATTATCTTTTTCCTACATGACGTTTAATTTAAAACCCATAGTCCCGCGAAATGATATCCCCGGTGTCAAATGCGAAGAGTGCTGATCAAGATCAGACTTCACGTCCGTGCAGTCTGATCTTGATATACACTTTTCGATTCCCAAACGACTGTTTTGGTTTCGTCATACGAAGTTATATTAAATAGGTAGATTCTGAACACTATTTGTTTCCGTTGATTATTTCATTTACGCTCAAAGGGAAATCAGCCTATACTTTATAGTGTTAAGTAAGTGAAACAAATCCGTTTAAATCTGCTAGATAGATCCTGATATTGCTGTTTTTAGCAGAATGTATAAAAGAAACCCACTATGACGATTAAGATCTAAAATGCATGTTCTGTGCAGTCTGATCTTGCTCTACAATGTGGGTAAAAGGAATTTTATTTGTTCTCGGTATCAAAAGGGTAAAGCTTTTTCAGTTTTATGCCCGATAGCAATACGATTTGCGGAAACATACGACGTTGATCACAAATAAGGCCAGAGAAAATTATAGAGTAGTTTAAGGTACCGTACCTTAGAATCAGAAGACATCATGTTGTATTCATTGTACAAAACCTGTTATATTCAGAAAATAAAATCTTTCATTCAGCACACCCACTGTTTGTATTTACACATATTTGGAACATGCAAAAAGGGGCTTAATGCATCTCCGCGTATGGTTCTGCTTTTAAATCTTAAGTTTATCCAACTGATTAACTTAGGCACTAGGTATAAGACAATCAGTTAGATAGACTTGGAAGTCAGAATCTTGTAGAATTAGGCTTTAAGCGCTAAATACGGATCCGATTGTTGGTAAATAAACGAAACAATTGTTTCATCTCTTGCGTGAAAATCAAAATGAAGTAAGCTGCATTTAATGTTTGCAATAAGGCAAACCTAGAGAAGTAATCGATCATCGTTAAGGATCAAGTTAGGTTAAGATTTGAATTAAGTATCACAATCATGATAAACAATTGTTCCTCGAAGACTGCAGGCTGATTTAGGTCTAAACTATTAGCAACGAACATGAGAAACCGAAAAATTCGTAAAACACATTTGAAAATGGTGACTAATATTTTAGAAAGAAAGAAAAAAGCAAATATGAATAAATTGCTCATAATTATCATTTCCCAACACTCTGCAAAGTTATTCGTGCATCCCTGTATCAGAACAATTCCTACATTTTCTGTTTTCTTTCATTACAAAATTCATAATCTCAGATAATGGCTGAAAGTAGCAAGTGAGAGGCAAGTCAACGGTCTGAATTATAAAATTATCGCGGCCTTAATACGCCCCCCCCCGTTTCATGTACAACTGTCGGTTGAATTTCAATGTTCCCCCGATTCACAAGGTCGGCTCGTAGCCTCAAAGGTAATGTGCCATCAAAATTCTTTTCAAACTGGAAAATTGTAAATTTTATGACAGAGAACACACAAGATGCTACTCTAAAGATTCGGAGATAAACGTGAGAGGGGAAGGCTCTATTTTTGATAATTACTATTTGAAGAATAAATGTATATGTATTCAGCAGTTCTGATAATATTTGTAATAATAGATGATAGATGGCTTTTAATACCTTCTTTTGTATACAGCGATGAGCTGCCACAATTTTTGTAGATAACTTTACCCTATCTTTTTCTGTGTGGTGATTGATGTCCTTCGTGTCACATTAACCCTATCTTCTTTTTTCATCAGTGATAGATGTTACCACTCTAGGGCTTCTCTTTTTACTTTAATATGTCGGATACACAAGTATAAAAAAACAACCCAAAACATTTGAGCCGCGCTTTAGCAAAAAGGGGTTCAATGCATTGGACCAAGCAATATGATTAAGGATCCGTAATATCCATTTGGTCCAACAACCGGGTCCGTATTCACCAACCATTCTTAAGAATATTCTTAGTCTTATTCTCCTAGATTTTCTACATTTGAAAGTAACACAACTCCGGATTGACTAAACCAAATGGTTTAGCCAGTCAGGAGTTGTATTACTTTCAAATGCAGAAAATTCTGGAGAACAAGACAAAGAACGTTCTTAAGAATGGTTGGTGAATACGGAACCCGACTGATTCATGAGGTTGAATGGTCCTTTGATATGCAGAACACTGGCCGATAGCGGAAGGTTTCGATCTAGGTCAGCCTGCCCAGACTGCACAAACTAACACGACTTGATACCTTTTCCAAATGCATTAAACCCCATGTTTACAGAGCATGGTTCATTTACGTATTTTTTTAACTCAACCATTCCGTATGTTTAGAATTTTGAGTTAATCATGCATTTCTCTCAACAGTATATAATTCATCTCACGGCGTAAAATGACTCTGTCATGTTTTTCCAGAATTCCACGAATACCAGGTTGGAGTTCTACAGACAGTGTCTTGCCCAAGAACATTTTCACTTTACCAGAGCCGCGTAGGTTGAGAGAATTCGCGTAAAAACTAGCCAGATTGAAAATGATTTCATACTCTATTTTATAACAAGAAATTTTAGCCGATAAATCTAATACATGCATTGTAAGGAAACAGGACATCATCATGTTTCTCGGAGCATATTCAAAGCTTTGAATGATGTGGCCAACAAGACGTCCATTAGCGGACTGTAGATAAAGACGCTAGCTTTTTAACAATTTTGTCTTTAAAAAAAGTTTGCATTAGTGAGTGAGAATGGAAGAAAGTAGTCAGTTACTTCCCTTGATTCCTCTCCAATTCTGCGTAGGTCCTGATAATGTTATTACTTGGTTTTCATCCTTGATATCCTCTTAATTTTGTTGCTGTCATTTATTACATTATAACTATGATTGTAATTTCCCCCATATAAGGGCAAATTGCCTTTCAGGGTTTACATTTTAATCACAAGTAAAATTTAAAAAATCGCAATGTTTCATATTGAAGCAAGGAAAAAACACGAAAAAAAAAAAAAATCGAAGGTCCTAGCTGCAGTTTGGTTACCTTAGTTTTTATCTAAAAAGGGAGATAATTGGAAGTTCACTTTTTTCTCGCATTACTACAATCAAGTGAAAAAAAAATCTGATACAAAATCGGACTCGTCGATCCTGACACTTGATCGTGATGAAAATTTGATACAAAAAAAAAAGAGGATTACACTATTTCGACATTGCGTGCGCAGGTTATTGCGGATCAATTTGATTGGGTATCCCATTCCTATCAAGAAATACATTGTTGTGTGTATAATACATTCAGAGACAGGGAACAATCCTTGATCAACCTCTAAATCTGATTACGAGGGCTGATTGATAAGTTGTGAGCCTCATATGTAAAGTTTTGACTTTTGGTGAACATGTTACATTATTTTTCAATATAATCTCCTTCAGTATCTCTACACTTTTGGCAGCGATATTTAAGGACGTCAATACCACTTTCAAAGAAGTCAATTTCTTGACTGTTCAAGATGTCCTCTACTGCATGTATGACGTTATCATCTGACCGAAAATGGGTACCGGAAATGGCCTTTTTAAATTTTTAAAATTGATAAAAGTCTGGCGGGGCGAGATCAGGCGGATAAGGCAGATGCTCAAGCAATTCAAAGCCACAGTAATTAATGGTAGCCATGGCAATGGTAGACTTGTGAATAGGGGCATTGTCCTAGTGGTACAATACAACTTTACTGAGTTTTCCACGGCGCTTGAGTTTAATACTCTCTTTTAAATGCCTAGGAAGCGATTTATAATATGTGCCATTGATTGTTTGTCGCGTTTGCAGATAATCTACTAACAGAATACGCTCGGCATCCCAGAAAACTGAGGCCATAACCTTTCAAGCTGAATGAACAGTTTTTGCCTTCTTTGGCCGGGGGTTAACCAGGGTGCTTCTATGTTTAGACTGTTGTTTGGCCTCTGAGCCCACGAATCACCCATAGTCACAAATCTCTGCAGAAAGTTGGCAGGATCTGCTTCAGGTTCAGAGTACTACAAAGTCCGCCTGGTGTGCTTCTGATCAACTGTCAGAAAGCTGGTGACCAACCGGCTGAGAGCTTTCTCATTTCAATACCTTTTGTAAGAATAGCGTGTACTCTTTATAATGAAATCCTAACTGTTCTGGCTATATCTCTGTAACTCGCCTGTCAGTTATAACAGTATCATGGACGTTATTGACATTTTCCGGGGTTGCAACGGTGACAGGCTTTTCAGGACGGGCATCATTCTCAAAGCTCTGTCTGCCACGCTTAAATTCCACGACCCACCGTTTCACTGTAGCATACGAAGGAACATCATTCCCTCGTGTTGCTACCATATCAGTATGAATATCGTTTGGTGCTAGACCTTTCATTATGCAAAAATTAAATCACTGCTCTTTCAGCAATTTTGTCCATTTTGCAAAAGTAACTTGCTTTGTTTACTTCAGAGTGCTACCTCTTGGACATAAACTGACCAAATGACAGAAGTCAACCATAAATAGTCCGGGATTACTAGGGCTGAAAAAAGGTCATCTTTCAATACAAGGCTCAAAACTTTTCAATCAGCCTTAACAGTCATGATTCGGGTACATCATTATCATGCAAGTAATTTAAACTTACCGATAGCAAGTAGAAGTGGCACATGACATTGCGCAACCTATTTTTAGAAATTTTGGAATTTTTAGAACTATTTTTCTTCTTTGAAAGATATACCTATGGGAAACTGTTGGAGCGAGAGAACAATTATTTGTAACAAACAATTGCACTTTTCTTGAAGCCGTCGACTTCTTGGACGCTAAAAGTCGAATTCGCGGCTTGGTGATTGCGTGAAGGAACGAAATATATCATTTTTTGTTCTGAATCTGTTAAACGTTTAGATCAATGATTTATGAGTGTCTATAAGATAGAATCTTTGTTTCCGCATCCTGAATTTATCAGTTCAGCCCACAGAAAATTCATAAACTTACATTCATCTCTCTTGACAAACTAGAAGGTCCATAGAAATGGACTCATTTTCGAACCTTTTGAATTTAGAAAACCTGAGATACAAATACTAAGAATGTTCTTAGGAATGGTTGGCGAATTGGAACCCTGCTATACCGACCCTTCCGTCCCGGCTTTTAAAGGTCGTTTTCTTGAAAAAGCAACAGTTAATGTGTTAATAAATACTGGGAAAATGTTTAAGACATATTTTGCTTGTCGAATCCTCTTGTACAACATCCAATTAGAAGGTGCAGTGGAGTTACAGAAACAATCACTAAGAATATAGGGAAACCTGTAGATACCAACCCTCCAAACTACTGTAGATGCATAACCTTGCAGATAATACTAACCAGGTCAGACTTTAGAAAGAATCTTATAAATAGTTTGGTTTGATCAATCAACATTAGGGCAGTCGGTAGCGTAAAGAACTTGAAATGAGAGGGGAGAAAGAGGGGTGTCGCTGGTTCGAATTCCCAGCTCGGTCGATTTCTCCACGAGGATTGATGATAATCTCCTGTCTCCTTGATCATCATCTACATTTCTTGAGTCACGATATTGCACCGGGTTTGTTTCTAAATAACTTGTCCCTTTTACTATCTTAATTGCGGGTGACATCTGGTTTATGTACGTAATTATTGCAATCTTTCTGTTAATTTCTATATCTATAGTAGACGATGCCGAATTAGTTATCATAATTATTCAGTATGTTGGCAAAGTCATCATTATTGAAATGAGTAATGCTCTGTTAAATGGTAGCTTCATGCATCTGCAAAAAGTATCGACTCTGGTCAGTCTGACATGAGTCGAAACCTTTTCACTGTATGTAAATTTCCTGCCTTTTCAAAGGACAATTCTAACTCATGATTCAATCGGTTTTCCGACAAAATGGATAGATGCTATGCAAGAACTTGCATGATATAACACAAAATGAAGATGCATCGCAACCCCTTTTTTTCTAGAGCACCGCTCAAATATTTTCGGGTAACATTGGATAGTTATGGTGAAGTGTATAACTTTTACCGTTATGTTTTCCGATTTGACCTAAACAACTCATTATCAACATAAATGATAATAATTATCCACATCAATGATCATATCTGAGACCAGTATTGGAGAAAGGGGCACTTACAGCATGGTTAACCCTTGGGCGTTTAGAACAACTTAAGTTGTTTTTACAAACAATGTAAATGAAGATCGGATGACCGTTTGCAGACAGTGTAGGTGAAGGTGCAGTCTGATCTTCGATCTACACCGACCTTTTTTAGCGTAAAGTATCGGCAAAATTATTTTGGTATTACCGTGTTTGTTTTTTCTGTCCCTACCTGATTATAAACAAAGGTTAGTGTCATTGATCTTTTGTGAGTTGGCAAACACGAACTTCTTTCTTTCTTTCTAAATGAGATAAAAAATAACACGAATAACACAAAGTGCCAACAGATTATAAAATACATTTGATATACCTGCTAATGGCCATATTTCATCGGTTTGATATAGTTCTGAAACGATATATCTTCATAAACACCTCGAATACGAGCGATTTTATCCATGCAAAAAGAAATTAATCATATTAATAGTCAAAATACATTAGATTTTCCATGCGGAGAAGAGTGTTTTGACAGAGAAATATATCGTGAATCTATTTTTAATGCGTGTCTTTTTATAGTCTGCTCAAATTTAATCGACCATTTTTTATTTGTGAATTGTAAATGTATTGAACCGAACATTCTTGAAGTAAATTTGTCACATGCTCTGAATATATCTCTTTCATCATTACGTATGTTTTACAATTATAACATGTCTGATTGGCTGATTGAGAACCGCCTTGCCAATCATTATTTAAGCTGATATTGTCAGCTTTGCTCGCTACCCAGCGGCAATAGCAATATATCTAGACGGTGGAGTAATAACATGATATTCCCGCTATCGTAAGACTGTTCAACTCCAATGTTAAGTCGTTCTGCTTTTTGTTGCAGAGACATATAAAAACTCAGAAAGCATTGAACATAAGTCAAGTCTGTGTTAACAACTGCCCTCTCAGAATCTTAAGAATAAGGAGGGCTGAGAGGATTTCTAACACGGATTTCTGGAGTAAGACCAAAACAAACGTCATTGGTACTAATCATCAAAGAAAGAAAGTATCGATGGATGGGACACATTATGCGAAGAGAACCATCGAACATCACTTGCCAAGTCCAAAGGATAAACGTAAGCTAGACCATCCTGCACTGACATCGAAGGGGAGCCCTTGACACAGAGCTTAGCACAGTCGGGCTATCGATGGCGGAGGCGAAAAAAAAAAGGCAGAAGATGGGAACGACCGGAGAACAGTAGTAAAGGCCATGTGCCCACCTATTTACGAAGAGGAGTTAGTCAGTCAGTTATTATATGATAATAATGACAAATAAAATGACAAAATCACTGTCACAAAAGACAAAAATCATACCATAATTAATTGGTCAGAATTCGTCTTTTGAGCTGCAATGAATTTGTCGTTTGTAAACTCTTTTTATAGGGTGGAATCTAAAATTGTGTTGTTCTGTGATAGAATTGTCACTAAACGGGGCGTGCTATCTGGCAGTTTGTGTCCGATATCGCAAGAGAAAGTTACAGATCAATTTGATTTGCTGCTGTGGCTAATTTTTATATGTCTACTTCCGCTTAGGTCGATATATACCAGTGGTAGGAGCAAGATTTCGATTATATTGGCTCGATCTTAAACCCCCAAATTCCACGCACAGTTGTTGTAGCTTCTTTTTTTGTTTGTTTGTTTAGATTTTTACAGACAGTGTTGATAAAGATCAGACTTCACAAAGCGTACTTGCCGTTGTGCCTTTTATTGCCTTTTTTTCCCTACTATTACTTGGGTATAGAGTAAATATCAAAGGCAGAACAGGATTCCGTTTATATGGATTTGGTCGTAAACCACTGATATACACAACACGGTAGTTTTCTTTTCTTTTTTTTTTGATAACTGACTGTGTAGATTAAGACCGGACTTCACAAAAAGTATTTTTGGAGACATAATGACCAAACTAGCCTCCAAATTACATTTTATTTGACGGATTGAAAATAGCTGGTATCTAGCAGGCTAGAAAAAAAATTAATTATATAAATAAATAAATAAATAATAGTAAAGCGATCAATTATTGATTATTCAAGATTTAAATGAATATTTTCTTATCACCAAAACTTCTGCAAGACACGCGCTTTCTCTTTTTTGTCAAAATATACACCGGAAATTCAAACTCGCATTTAGTATAACTCCTGCTTAGAATATAAATGTAAATGCGTCAATACATAAATATTTCTCGAGGCATTTCTCAATGAAATTCAAATTTAACATTAAATATCCGTTTTATAGATCTCATAAAATTCATCCCGATTAATGCATCAGTCGGAGAAGTCTGAACTTTAGTGCATTTTACCCCTCGACGGCGCCAAGTTTACTTTCTTGTAACATTTATATTAACTGTTATGTTACGATGGTATTCTGTGATAAACCTGCACTTAGATGAAAAATCCTTTTGATTCTTGTTTGAATCAATAGACGCATAGCAATATTTTTGGATTACTAACCCGTAATGTTGGAATTTAAGGGCCTATATTGTATATGTTTTATTAATTTTTAATGTCTGCCTTAAGTCCACTTTCAAATCTGCTTTCTTAATTATTGTTAACTCGTTCGGTGGTAATAGATAAATAACTGCTATTTGCTACCATTTCAAAAGCTTCTGATTCTTATTCGAAGAAAATGTCCCGTATTAAAACTCTATCAAAACATTATATGTATAATAAGATTTTATTTGATGTGCATATTACCTTAGAATACACTATGAATACTCATAATAATGGAATACCATGTAGGTCTATTGCACCACGTGTTCCAAATGTTTTAATACGTTCTAATGATTGCTGATCATAGCCTGGCAAGTCTTAGTATTTAGAACAACTGCCGAGTAATGGGTTACTGAGTCCTCGTTTTGAACCATCCTAGACACAATATTTTTGTTGCAGGCAAACCGGCTTAATAGTTTACAGAAAAGGTTGCATTGATTGCAAAGAACCTTTGATCTCAAATAGGAAAAGAATACCATATTATCTTAACCCTTGTAAAGCTAACCAAATGAAAAATATGAAGCTTACGTACTTCAAGAACGTACTTTCCTAAAAACTGCAACTCCACGCCTCATTCGGATGAAATACCCTTCTTCATAAAGTATCCGAATGCGGTAGATCTATTAAGTTATAGTACCCGCACTAGGCAGTCTCATCCTGATCTAGTCCAGTTAAATTTTGCCAAAAGCAAATTTCAAACTGCTGAAATTAAGGCTCATGTCGTTTAAAGTGCCAATAAACAAATTCATCACAAGGCTCCAAAAAGTGCCGGCAAGCCTTCTCTTTTATACTGGCTCTTGCATGTTGTGGTTTCTCAATATATTAATTAATCTCTAACTAAAGTATTTGTCATATGTGGAGAAGGTAGAGAAGACTACTAAAGACTGCTCAAAGTATTAAAAATGAAGCTAAAACTATGTTTTAGGTAACCTGTGTAGCGAGCCTGTCTATATGTTGTAAGTATCGGTTACAAACACATTTTGTAACTTGAATATCACCACCGTGACATTACTGCCATTGTGTTGAGCGCTGCGTGGACCTCAATTTCAAGCAAGGGAACAAACTCAACAATAATGAAAGTATTGTAGAGCCGGTTGAAAAAAAGAGTCTTTCCTCCAAAGGTTTATCTCGAACGATGAAATACCGTTATTTTCGGCTGTGAAATATGAGCGAGCCTGCCATCCTCGATGTTCGTATCGGTTACAAAATACACTTCGAAGCTGGGATATTAATTTTATCTTCCAAACGAAAAAAAAACTATTTAGATAAGAGAAAAAGGGCCATAAATCCGATTGATGTGGTTTTTAGAGCAATTATTCAAGTTTAAGTAGTAAGTAAAGTTTTAGTTGAATTTTACTGATCGATTTAGCGTCAATAGTTTAGCTATTTCGACAAGAAGCCTCAGGCTGCTAGGCACATCTCTAGGCGATATTTAGGATAGTAGTATTCATGGTCAGAACCAGTTTTAAGTTCCCCTATTTCCCCCCACAATTACTATTTACTACAAAGGCTTGCCTGCACTACGCCTCCACAGTCGACGCACCTGTATTTGGTTCAGTATATACTGATTTTCACCTGTTTGTAAAACTCAAATTCGAATTTTCAATATCATTCACAAAATGAAATAATGATAAGCTCTGAACCCTTTACCGAGCAGTGTTGAGTTCCACCCTGTGAAAGAGAGCCTTTGAAAACATTGTGGGAAAGGAGAAAATGTTGGTATCCAGCGGCATTTTCTCCTTTCTCGACAAGGTTTTCTACATTTTCAAAAGCTAATCTCATCATTTGAGCCACTTTTAGTTTCTTGTCTGTTAACTCATTCAATATGGACAAGTGTAAAGTTTAATCGTCTGATAAAGAGTTAAGGCTGTACTATAAAACTAATTTTAGACCTAACACCAGCTAGAAGAAGTGACAAAAAGGAAAAACATTCGAAGGAAAAGGAGCCTAGTTTATTTACGTTCTGAAACATTGCCCACTGCAAGGGCGGCTTAATTATTTGTATTGTTAAGGGTAACGATCACTCAAGCCGAAAAGTTAGTGTAAGGAGCCCCCGTCAAGCTGAAACATGATTTTAGAAATGAAAAGGTAAGAAAAAGTTACTGACTACTGAATGAGTTACATGTCAGTTAAATAATATTTCGTGTTATTTTCCTTTCCTCAATATTTTATATCCCCAAAAGAGTAGTACTACAAAGAGATTCTTTTATTAAATTCATATTTCTTGAAAGAGAAACGATTTGGACCACTTCTATGGAACACTTTGTCGGCGAGTTTCATCTTAGCTCGGAAAGAGTCTTGTGCCAAGTTCTTGTTAGGAAAAGCATGGATCGATGCATTTGCCGCTTTGAAATAGTGTTGAACATGGAATAAATCGCTACACAAGAACAAAACACTTCCATACACGGATTACAAGGTACTTGTCGTACCTTCTTGGAACCACCACCAATAAAATACATGAAGGTAAAACATAAAATCCGAGTTATTTCAGAAAGATACACTTAGCTTTTCTCTTTCTTTGAACACGTAAAAAGTTTATTTTTTTAAAAGCCCGAAAAGAATATATGACGCGATTGTAGAAGTGAAGCTTTACTCTTGCCGTACGTAAATGTTATCCCCGATGTCCTGTGTGAGGGGCATGATAAGCCAGCACGGATGTGGTCCTGATCTCTGTCAACACTTTTTGATGCCCAATTAATTGTTTTAGGTGCACTATACCAGTTTGCAATCAGGGGATCGTGAACAAAAAGTCTGGTTATGTTCCCTGTGTTTTCTAAAGCAAGACAGGTGTTCATTTAATGGAATTTCTTTTAACTATCATTATTGGTAACAAATAGTTACTGCTGAGATTTTAGCCTCTGTCCATAATTCATTTATGTAGCTGTAGGTGAGTTGTTTACCTCTCCTAGCTTGCATGTAGTTTCTCATCCGGTTACTGTTTAAGCAGTCGAATACTCCCTATTTAAACCGAAATTCTCTACAATACTCATGCATATGAGTGCATGTATGTTGTCTAACCCGAAGTGAAAACTTGAATACACCTCACTTTCACGTAAAAACCTGTCGGCTGCTCTGTATTCAGCTGGCGCACGTCCATCATATTTTTACACTTATCTCTCATCATAGCTGTCAGTCAAGCCGCTCTCTAAGACTAAATCAACGTCTTGTATGTCAGCGGCGCTGTTTAAACGTCAAATGCGCGGTATCCATCACGCAGGAGGTATGGCGGTTTTCAACACAAGTAATTTGTTTTCGTTCGTAGGCAGTGACAGAAAGCCAACATATGTTTCGTTTATAACTTGAAAGGCCATTCCTGTAATACATTTAACAAACCTCTTGCTTCAGCATCGGTGTGATTATGTTATTACCAGCCAAGCTATTTTTATCTTCTTAAATGGCTTGAGGTCACGAAGTAGAAAACACGATTTATAGCAAGCAAGCTGTACAGTCGGCCCATAAAGCGCATTTGTTTAAATCTGCAGATTCCCTCATATGAAACTTTAAAAAGGCATCTAACAGAAAGCATCGCATGAAAAGGCTTTTAGAAGGAAAACAGTAAAAAGTTCTCTATCACGAACAAATAACTTGCATGAATTCGTATTCAGATATAGTGATGTATTGAAGCTTATACCCCTGCCACACTCAGACAAAGACCACAGAGATCTTAAAACTTCACCCACACAGGGAGAACGGGGCGAAATGCAGGGGAAAAAAAAAAAGTTTTTAACTTCCTTTTATGTCTAAACCCTCTTCCACCTCTGGACGTACCAGCCTAGTCTTGTCCCGCCTTTGATCTAGCTCTAACATTGTTTGTGTTTTTTACTGTGTACTTTCAAAGACTTTTCAGAACACAGCAAGCACTTACTGTGCGTTTACCACGGTCTCTTTATGCATTTACGTCTTTTACTACTCCCCAAGACGACATAGCTAAGTTCGTATAGCGATTGATCGATCGCGCAACACGTCCTTTGCCTTTTTAGTCCCCTACCGGCGAAGCCGAAGGGGACTTTAGGTTTGCACTCCGTCCGTCCGTCTGTCCATCTGTCCGTCTGTCCGTCAGTCCGGCAATTCAGTTTTCCGGACTTTTTTTCTAAACGCTGGTACAGATTGAGCTGAGTTTTGGAGTGTAAGTCACCCACCATCACTTACAGATCAAGTTCGACTTTCGTTCCGGTCCAGTGGTTTTTCACGGATTTACGAGCCTTGGACTTACAAAATTTCACTGATAAATCAGTTTTCCGGACTTTTTTCCTAAACGCTGGTAGGTATTGATCTCAGATTTGCTGTGTAACTCAACCACCATGACTTACAGATCAAGTTCGACTTTCGTTCCGCTCCACTGGTTTTTCATGGATTTACGGGCCTTGGACTTACAAAATTTCACTGATAAATCAGTTTTCCGGATTTTTTTTTTTCTAAATGCTGGTAGATATTCACCCGACTTTTGCTGTGTAAGTCAGCCACCATTACTTACAGATCAAGTTCGAGTTTCGTCCCGCTCCACTGCTTTTTCACGCATTTACGAGCCTTGGACTTACAAAATTTCACTGATAAAACATTTTTCCGCACTTTTTTTCTAACCACTGCTACATATAGAGCTGATTTTTAGTGTGTACATCAACCACTATGACTTACACATCAAGTTCGAGTTTCGTCCCCTCCACTGCTTTTTCACGCATTTACGGGCCTTGGACTTACAAAATTTCACTGATAAAACATTTTTCCGCACTTTTTTCTAACCGCTGCTACATATAGAGCTGATTTTTGGTGTGTACATCAACCACCATGACTTACACATCAAGTTCGAGTTTCGTCCCGCTCCACTGCTTTTTCACGCATTTACGGGCCTTGGACTTTAAAAATTTCACTGACATGCCAGCGATACATACGGGCGGTAGGGGACTGTGTATTGCTATGCTTGGTTTTTTTTTTTTGAGTACTTTCAACGACCTTTCAGATCGCACCAAGCGCTTACTGTGCGTTTACACGGTATCTCTACGCTCTTAGCGATCAAGATTCTCATTCGTTCAGCAAGTTTTCTTGAGTTAGAATATGATCTTTTCTCTCTTCACAAGGTTTGTACTACGTCAACGTAAATGCTCAAGCTAGGCAATATCATAGTTTTTCGCCGGTTGGGTTCTTCGTCTTTGCTTGCTGAGTATAAGAACTCACCACTTTAACTGATAAAAAGAACCTAGGCGTGCCCAAATTAAAAAGGAATGAAAGACGTCAATCTTATCTCGATCAGTTAGTAAATGAAAACGCATTGTATCGCACTTGGCAGCCTAGTGTTTAAAAAAAATCAAGAGTCTCAGTATCTTGGTCAGTGTAGGGAAACGCACGATACTTTGAATTTTGGAGCTCTCTTTATTCTAAATGAATCGAGGGCGGCAACAGGACTGCGTAAGACTGCTTGTTACAGATGTTTTTTTTCCTTTTCGAAAGCCATACAGATTTACTAAACGCCCTATAGCGGCCAAAAGTAGACAATGCGAGTGTTGAATGCAGTTAATACCATTTACCTGTTATTGTACGGTCGGTATAAGTGTTGGTCGCTGGCATAAAATGAATTTTGAAACTAGGTAAAAAGTTGCCAGGTCGCTCTATCTTTTGTATACTTTTTACCTGGTTTTAGAATTTTTTTCTCTGCCCGCGACTAACACTTGGATCAAATGCACAATCACAGATTTTCATCTTCATAATACCGTCTATACTTTTAAACGGTGTGATTTTAGTTTAAAGGCATTTTAACACCCGCGTTGTTTATTTTTGGTCGCTACAGCGGCTTTAAGCACAGATTTCAGGTAAGAGAGAAAAGTATTCGTTTAATCTTTAGGCTGCTAAGCGCGACTCACCGACCTTTTGCGGACACTGAAGATCAAGATCAGACTGCACAGAACGTGCAGTCTCATCTTGGATCTACACTGTCCGATAAGGAGATGTCTTTCTCCCCAAAAACAAATTTGAGATAGCAAAATTGGGGGTTTACTGTCGGCTTGAAAGTTTCATTTCACTTATTTAGCAGGATAAGGGTTAATGAAAAAAATCTCCATGAAATCTAAGCTAATGCACGTATGAGGGTTTATCTGTGATAGCCTTGTGCTCTTCCTATAAATAAATAAGTGGAAGATTTAGAACGGTGAATGCAAGTTAAAGTCAAAGCCAACATTGAATTATATTTCATAACTATTATTATCTGATTTATCTCTTCCAATTGGACATGCATTGCCATTAAATGTCAAACTTCGGTCGTAAATTCGAAGTTTTTTGCCACCCAAGATTTGAGAAACGTCTTTCGTGACATAGTATAGTTTGCAATTTATGCATCTGCTTATCTAGCTGCATATTGCATGGTTGTTTATAAAGTCACGTACTTTCGGAATTTATGGTCGTGGTAAATCATACACGGATAGATAAACTTATGGGATATTTACCCTTACCCTCTCGAAATCAGATTGTTGACGATTACAAAAATACAGTTTGTTAAGTTTATTGGATTGATATTATATGTCTGAAACTACTGCTCGAGCTGTGGAAAGTGTAGAGCAAGATCGGGCTGTAAGTATGTGCAGGCTGATCTCGCTAAACACTCTCCGGACGACATATATGAAGTCCAGAACGGCAGGATGAGATTTAGAGGCACAATAGTGGCTAAAAGTAACCACTGGGGTGGTAAAATGTAATTAAATTTAAACCATACCATTTACAAGTATGGAAATTATTGTGAAGATAACAATCTGTTATTTTACAGTCGGTTGAAATGTTAGTCACTGGCAGGAAAGTTAATTTTAAAACTAGCTCAAAAGTTGCCAGGACATTGTTTTTTAGTTTTCTTTTTAACTGGTATAAAATTTCATTCTCCTTCATGCGACTAGGACATAGACGGACCATACAATTACAGACTGTCATCTGCACAATTATTTCCATACTTTTAAATGGTATGATTTAACTTTAGATGCATTATAAAAACAACATTGTTTACTTTTGACTGCTACCGTGACTTTAACCTATAGAGAAAACACAGCGAAAGGGTGCATTTCAGGACAATCATGGTTAAGATCGGAGTGCAGAGAGAACCTAAGCTGATTTATTCTGTCCGATACTGACAGTATATCCTGACATTTCAAAAACTAAGATTTTCTTTTGATTCATTTGCGGCCACAGGAGTTTATATGAACACAAGTACATGCCTCTTTCGAAGCATAGTGAGAGTAAGAATATTTCTAAAAATAAATGAAATAAAATGCTTAATGCATCTGCGAAAAGTATCGACCCAGGTCAGCCTGCGCAGTCCGCGCAGGCTGACCTGGACCGAAACTTTTCGTTAGTGGTTAACTGTCTTATGTCAAAGGACCATTCTACCACAAGATGCAGTCGGTTGTTAAAAAGTGGCTATTATGGAACCACAATAATGTGGTAGCTTGATAGGTATAATGCATCACGGAGATGTTCTTCTTGGATTTCGAAAGGGTTTTTTTCAGTTCCTTGTCATAGGACAACCCCACGTTGCTGACGACAATGGGCATGTGGACATTCTTCCATTGGTCGATAAGTAAGTAGAATTAGAACATAATCAAGTAAATTTTCGAGCGCAAAGCAGGTTATAACTCTATTTTTTGAAGTGCAATGCAGATTGTAATGCTTTTTCCGGCATTAAGAAAGGTGATTTTTTGCAGGTACGTTACCAATGACAGCGATGCGTTAAATTGTCTCATAGAGGACTTCTTTTTGTAGGAAATAGAAAGGACCATGTCGGTCGCGCTTTTTCTATGGGCTGTTTTGGCAGGGACTATGTAAAAGAGGTCTGACAGAGTAGATCCACGATCAGACTGCACCTTCTGTGCAGTTTGATCTTGGATCTACGCTACCCATGAAAAAACTACCTTAATTTGCGCTCAACATCCGAAGGGTTAAAATGAATTCTCCCGCATTTCCTTCTTGATTTATGGCGGAAGACGATAGGAGGTTGGCGATGTCATACTTGATATACAAGATTCAATTCTGCGAGTGACGCAGTAGATGGTATCTTGGCGTGTGACAACACAAATATAACAATTGATGCTGCCATTTGACAATGCAATCAACTCAGCTGTCACTCAAAGCCAATAAATCACCATATATGAGAACTGGCGAGCTTAGATTGAAGATTGGTTTAATATTTACACATGGACTATTGTCGTTAGGTCTGTAAGATTCGCTTGAATAGTAAGTCTGTCGTGTCGTTAATACTATTTCGTCTGGTTTGTCTGCTGTCAAAAATTATATTATTATATGCAATTATTTGACCATTGCCTTTTTGCTGTGAGTCGTTCGGTAACTTGTCACGTAGTATGAGTTTGTCTGCCTTTAAAAGAGAATATCATATGAAATTATTTGACCGTTGTTCCTTTGGTAGGAACATGTATCCGGTAAGCATGTCGTTTCGTTGTAAACTTGAGTTCGTCCGCCGTGAAAAATAAAATTTCATGTCATTTTTTTTAAATTGTATGTTTGTGTGCAAGTTTTGGTTTGAAAAGCTTTTTCAGCCAACTTTCACAACGAGATTTCATCTCAGAGTCTGTATTTACCGTACTTTCTGAATTACATTCTGAAACCGATACTAAACTTTTCTGTCTTAAATTTGTAAGTAACAAAATTTCTGATTTGCCTAAATGAAATTTTCAGCCAACTGGAGATTGTGTTACTTTTTTTTTTATCTAAGTCGACTGAGAATGAAATCAAGGATGGTTGGTGAAAAGGGACCCAGGAAACAAAACAAACCGGCCGGGCACGGTACGATGGTCTCGTCGAGCACAGAAATAAGCGAACATACAGAGTTACAGACATTTAAAAATGTTAAGTTCTTTCCGACATGCCTGTACATTATTCCTTAAGTTACTAAGAAGATCGAATCAATATACCTTTACGGACATTTGTTGATCAAGATTAGATTGCACAGACAGGCTTAAAGATCAGTCTGAATTTCAGTGGATTGTATTTTCAACTGTCGAAAGAAGCAGTGTCTGTACATTTTGGGGACTAAAAGAGTTAAAAAGCACAGAACAGACTCTAAATTAGGAGCGTTTATCCTGGGTAGCCTAGGTAGTTGCACGTCTTTTTATGTTCTACAGGAATAAGTATCACGTGATGTTTCGTACCTAGGTAACCGATAACGGAAATAGTTAACTATTTACCAAACGGCAAATTCTTAACTCTTCCAAGTTGAAAGCATCGTTAGACGACAGATTCGAAAGTGAAATCAATCTACCAAAGTTTTTTGACAAGATAGAAATCATTGTGGGAAAAGGAGAAAAATGCCGGTTACCAGCATTTTCTCCTTTTCCCACAATGCTTTCAAAAACCTTCCCTTTCAGGGTCGATATTGTGTGGTTAAGAGTTAAGACATGTAGAAACTAAACCTTCAATATAAATATGATGTAAAAAAAAAAATCCCAACTTCTTCACTCAGGTACAGTCTTGCGTGGCGTCCGTGGTTGTGAGGTAGAGCGTCGGTCTCGTAACCTTTAAGTCCCGAGTTCGATACCTGGGAGCAGGTATCAACTTTTGGACTATTACTTGGCCCACACATTCGGCACGAGTGCAGGTGTAGTTTCCAGGTAGCAGAATCAAGAGAGATTAGAATAAGTTGCAAGAACCTGTTTCTCAAACAATGTAAAATAAATATGTTTAAACTATTGACTCAGGTAGGGTTTAAAAAAGTTTGAAAAATTTGCAAAAAGAGTATCCTAAATTAATAATGTGGTGTCAAATTTTCAGTACCAGCAGGACTTTGATTTACGATATAAACCATGTAACCGCTACGTTGGTTGAAACTTTTACATTTATCATGAGTGACAAGATTAATTTTTGATGAAGGACCTGGACAGAAAACTGATGTAAATTCCTTGTATGGGAATAAAAAACACTTAATCCTTCGGAATTCTTAACTAGCACGCGTGACAGATATATGATTTAAGCTGCAATTAAACGCAATGTGTCAACTTTTATGCCGGTGTCAAAATTTCGAATGACGGTAACTGGTAGTCTGGCTTGAATTTAACAGGCAATGAATTTCAAATAGACAAGAAAAAAATGACAGAAGTTTTTTACTGGTGTCGTTGAACTGTTTTTATTTTCCTGAGAGTATGACCATTTTTGTGTACATGCACTCACGACTGCGGCATTAAAAGTCTACCTTCTGTCCTTATTTTTCTCTTTTTGAAGTTGCCGAGGCTCATTAAAAAATGGTGTTGCACGAAGTCTTCTCATCATTTTTTCCCCTCAGAGAACAACAAGGCATCTTAGTCGAATTTATAAAACTGTTCAAGGTATTTCGAGTCAAGTTTCGTTTTCGCCCTTACATGTTTCAATTTTATCCTTTAGGCTGCTAAGCGCGGCTCAAGGCACTTTTGCGGCGACAAGATTAGACTGCACAGAGCGTGCAGTGTGATCTTGGATCTACAGTGTCCGAGAAGGAGATTTTTTTCTTCTGAAATAACTTTGTAATTGCAATACTTTAGTTTGTTACTGTAGGCTGGAAATTCCGTTTAACTTATTTTAGCAGGTTAAGGGTTAAACCAGGTCTGTGTTTACCAACCATTGTTGAGAGCGTTCGTAGTCTTATTCTCCAGAATTTTCTAAAATTGAAAGAAACTCAACATCCGGTTGGCTTTTTAGCCAATCAGAAATTCTTTTATTTTCAGATTTAGGAAGTTTTAAAGAATAAGACTAAGAATATTCTTTAGAATGGTTGGCAAATACGGACCTTTGACTTAATCGCCATTTGCTGATAAACGAAAGACCGTTGACAATACAATACTAATGACATACATATCTAAATATATACAGACTTTTTGAGTGATTTACCTATTAAAGATACATCCTTACAGCAAGAGAGAAAAACGCGGTTAAAACTTGATAGACTGTAGTATGGTTCAGAATTAATCAGCCGTATAAACATAGAAAAGTTATATAAAGTGTATGGGACAAATACACCTAACGAAAATCTTACATTTAAAACAGAAAAAGTCACTGCTGTGATTTCCTGGAAGGCCCTCAGAAAATGAAATGCATTTTGTGACCAGCGTAATCTATGCAACACTTAGCATAAAGACACAAGAATGATTATAGCTTAATAACATGCATATGAAATGACTTAAAATCTGGCTAAAAACGAATATGGATGTATCTTTAACTGTAGAAACATGTGAATTTATATACTAGTAACTTGTAACGCTTTGCTTATTGGTGGAAGACTAGACTCAAGATCATACTGCCCATGTTGCGCAGTCTGATCCTGCTCTAGTCAGCTAGCAACAGCAAACAAACTGAGCTTGGATACCTTAACGTACAAATAACTTAGTATTACTGGGTTTTGAGAATCTGTAAATTACCATGTAGAGGGGGTTGATTCACTTAAGCATCACCCATTATAATAACGGACAGTAAAGATCCAAGATCAGACTGCACATTTTGTACATTTTGTGCAGTCTGATCCCGGTCCAAACTGACCGCCTTGACAATGAGAATAAACATACACATATATACTGAGTTTTAGGGTAGCAATAAGCTACTGTGTATACGGGTTGATTCACTCCATTGACATGCTCAATGACTGTTCGTAATGACAATAAAATACATATACACAGACATATGAGCTTTTTAAGAATCTACAGACATAACATTCCGTGTAGAGGGGTTAATTCACTATAATACAATCCTTAATGTTGGCTAGTCAAGATCAAAGATCAGATCGAACCTTTTGTACAGTCTGATCCCGATTCAAACTGTCCGAAATGAAAATGCAAATACGTATACACATAAATTCTGGACTTCAGAATCTACAGCATATAGACAGGTTGATTCACTTTGGTGCCGTTCTCAATGATGGGCAGCCAAGATCCAAGATCAGACTGAACTTCTTGTGCTGTCTGAACCAGCTCCAAACTGTTCACAATGGCAATATTTTATTGAAACCGTAAAAACCTCCGGCCCATAGTATTAACGACAATAACATATGAATATATATACACAGACATAGACTGATTCACCTTTTAACTTTCAAGTAGCATATAAACATATAGTGATACTTTATTTAATTTGTCATAGTTTGCTGTTTGTAATAGCTCATAAAAGTTTCTTATATCTGTACCTGATTTATACCAGCTGAAGAGATAGTGATTTCTTATCTCGTTATGTTTAGAACAATGGAAAAATACATGATATTCACATTCGACCTAACCTATTCATCATTTGATATTCTTCTATACCCAGAGAAGACAAACACTGTAGACTCCGACCAGACCCCAACTAATGCTTAGTCTTAATTAAGAGGGTATACATGTATTTGACGACAGAAGTTTTAACGAATTACAACACGAGCTACTTTTGCAAATTGTAGAATCGAATATAAATTAAGAGAAAGGGAAATGTTTTTGCCAATATTTTTATTGTTTTAGAAAACACTGTGGGATTTGTGGGAAAAAGAAAAAGGAAACCGTAAATTACAGGGGCGAACGAAGTCGTGTAATGTTGTACAATAACCTCCCTCACAGAACATAGAAATGAATTTAACTGTTCAAAAAAAAAAAGAAAGAAAATCTAAATAACCACACTGCATGTTATATCATGCTGTGCCAGATGGCATAAAATAATAGCCAATTCATCCAAAACTCCCCACATTGAACTCTACGGGTGAGGTCAGTGACGTTTAGTATGTGTCATAAGTTGATAACTAAAAATTATTAAATTCGTTACGGTGTGGATACAAAATGTAGCTTTTGTTTTACCATACGCTACTACGGATGTATCTTTAGGCGACACAGACCAATAACGACCTGCACATATGTGCAGGCTTATCTTGATCCATAGTATTCGCTTCTGTACAAATGGTTACATGACAAACGTTAAATATTTTTCTTCGACACTATCATGGACAAAATATGATTTTCAATGACACGTCATACGCAATGCATAATTTGTTGTTTGGTCGTGATCCCTTTTTTATTTGGAGAAAAAAAATTATTTCATATGTTTCGCTGTTGCTTTTGCTGACTCTGCAGGTTTTAATTATCTGAAAAATTAACCCTTTACACCACAATCTTGACTTTTAACGACCCTGACAATGAAACTTTTTGAAAAAAAAATTGGAAAAAAAGAGACAATGCTGGTAACCAGCATTTTCTCCCGTTCCCACAATGTTTTCTTTCCTATGAAAGGCACATTTCATGTTTAAAGCTTCGTTTGATTTGCTTTCTCCAAATGCTTTCAGTTTGAGCAAGAGGCTCAAATTTTGTCGTTTGGTAAAGAATTAAGACATTGTTATCCAAGAACCGAATTGGAAATCCTGTGAAATTTGATCTTAATTAACTCTGTGCATTAATCCTTAGACTGCTAAACACAACTCGCAGACCTTTTGCGAACAGTGTAGATCAAGATCAGATCGCAAAGAACGTGAAGTCTGATCTTTGATTCACATTGTCCGATAAGGCGATATCAACCCCCCCCCTTTCAAAAAAAAAAAAGGATAACAATTAAATAGCAATATTTGGGTTTTTACTATCGACTTGAAAGTTTCAGTTGACCTATTTACCAGGTTAAGGGTTAAAGCGCCTGATGTTGCACGTAAAGTTGCTGAAGTGTAACAAAACCAATTAATTAGTGTAATGCACATTAGGTAACCTTATACCCTTGAATGAAGCATCATTTCTCATGGAACAAGCTTCAGTGCCAATGAATAGTATCACATTAAAATATAATATATCAAGGAGTCATGGTTTTCTCTAGTCTGGAACAAAACAATTAAACTATTAAACGAGTGTAACATAAAACTTGAAACATTAAAATGTCATTCATCTTGTCATGTCCTTTGTCTTTTCTGTCAATTTGACTCAGTTTATACTTAAATTTACTGTCAAGTTTCTGCTGTCGTTTATGATAACGTACAGGTGCGATGTTCCCTTCTCACGCACGTTCTTCCATCGAGTCATGCTATGTGAAAAGGGTTGTTTATCGCATAAAACCTCCTCCAGCAGTGTATTAAAACCCATGACTTATATTTGATAATACTCCACAGTATTATCGTTTTTTTGGGTCCCGGCCTGGTTATCTTTGTAGTTATAAGCGAGTGAAGCCGGCGAAACCAACCTCAGCACGTACCGATATTTGTACTACTTCGCCATTGCTCGGGAAAATGACGTCGTTGTTGCTAAGATGTATACCTGCAGAATACCCTATGGTATTCATATTCAATGACAACAAGAAATGCAGCAAAAGTTATGTAAATTAACAAAAATTGTGAAAAAATGAGCCATGCTCTGGCGAAAGGGGGCTTAATCCTTGATGTATGATACCTAGCAAGCCATCACACAATCATGGATCCATAATAACCACTGTTTTTAACAACCGACTTAATCATTAGGTAAACTGGTCCTTGGACATGCAGAAAATTGACCAAAAGCAAACGGTTTCGGCCCAGGTCAGCCTGCGTGGAGTGCGCAGGCTGACCTGGGCCGATACTTTTCGCAGATGCATTAAGCCCCCTTTTCACAGAGCATGGCTCAAATCGATTTCTTCCCTATATAAACTGTTTCATTCTACTTTCGATGTAAATGTCACAGAGCTATCTTCTTGCGTAAGTACACATTTCAAACCGAACCAAATCTGTTAAACATGGACCCGTGAACGGTATATGGGCTGAAGGTGATGATGCAGGATACTTATTTGTCTGTCATTAGTTTTATGTTATAAATAGAACCTCACAGTCCTGTTTATGTATTATCATTTCAATCAAACTCGTTGACTAAAATGTATATGGCACTCGCCAAGGTTCGCTTCATGTAGTTTTAGTCAACTAATTTGATAAAAAATAATGATTATAATACAAAGAAAGTTCGCGCAGTCTGATTCGATAATATGTTCGCGATATATATTGCTGAATGTATACTGGCAGCTCCCTGGGTACAACACACTCTCCCTGTCGGGAGCCCTACAGATATCATGACATGAATAGTTACTTACCTTCGAGTTGTTCAAATCAGTGTTCAAATAAAATACGTCGAATATCTATCGCAGTGACTTCATGCACAGAACGTGCAGTCTGATATTTGATCTACACTGGCCGATCACGAGATTCTTTCCCTCAAAAATACCTTTGAAATAGCAAAATTTGGGTTTCTACCATGGGCTTGAAATTTTCATTTCATTTTTAGCAAGTTAAGGGTTAAAAGGTGAAGACTAGAGTTTTCTATTGCAACAGACATAATATATTGACTTGGAAGACCAAATATGGCCTCATGATAACAATTTTCCAAGACTCTGGACATTTCGGTGTAATGACGGTTGACTGTTACTCCCTGTTATTCCAAAATAACAACCGATAAAGCAATGTCAGCCTTCAATTCTCCGTCTACACATCTCGTTAATATTGTTTGACAGAGTGACACTCAATCAAGACCACAATAAATTGTTGTGAGAGATGCGTTTGTTCCGGACAGGCAAATCTGCCAAGAAAATCTCAAACTAACTTTTGATTGAAAGTTCTTTGTCAAAGGAATAAGAGACTCGGCTGAAAAAAAGTAACTGATGTTGGATTATGAATGTCAAAGAAGGCGTCATCGTGTTATTGATGTCAATGAGTTGTTCGGCCCTAGACTGACGAGTGCTTTTTTGTCTTTTAGTGGCTTCTCTTCAGTACATCGTTTTGATCGTCGAAAGGATTGAAATAAAGCTCATTAATCAAAATATTTGAACTATGCTCTGGCAAAAGGGGTGCAGGCTGACCTGTGCCGAAACTTTTTGCTCCGGTAAATTTTCTGCAAGTCGAAGGACCTGTTTACCTCATGATTCAGTCGGTTGTTAGACAAAATTGATTTTATGGATCCGTAGTTATATGATGACCTGCTTCCTATCGCGGATCATGGGGATACATTAAGCCCCCTTTTGCTAGAGAATAGCCCATATAAAATGCCTGATATAATTATAAAATGCAATATTAAAGGAAAATGATGTTCGAACAAGGCTTGTCGTGAGAAAATGTGATGCCAAATACTCATTATTGATATAATGTTTAGAAATATGTGTCACTTTCTATAATTTTCGATGTAAACTAAGTTACAGACTATTCTACCCTGTCAGATTCTAAATGGAAATCTGACGTTTAAATGACGTTCCAATCGCGAGTGAAACGTAAAATGTTTCCGCCAGGTTTTTCAATAAAACATAGATAAGAACGATTGCACGCAATACCCCCAAGTTAATTCATTATCTGCTGCAGACGTCACTTTCCGTTTTGCATCGAAGTAATTTAAAAAAAAAAACATTTTGACAATTGGGGAAATTGCTCATGTTGAGCGATTTCACTCTTTGCCAAAATACTTGAGTATGTATTCTTACATTAGCCCTGATCCTGGCGAATTTAAGCTGTTGGCGATAACAAAAACAAATTTTGTGATATCTATTGACATTGGAAAGGGTTTGTATGACCGAAACTTCTGAGAGAGCAGCGGAGAGTCCTGAGCAAGATCAGACTGCACGTATGTGCAGGCTGATCTTGCTTTAAACTCTCCGCAAATACAGTTATGGCTGAGAACGGCTGGATAAGAGTTAACCCTGATTCATGTTAAAAATCCATATTCTACAACTGTTTTTCAAGGTCGTTTGCATCAAACGTGTTTTGGGTGATACTGAGTAAGTGTTTTATGTCGAAGATATAAGAGTAAGATAATGAAAGGTGCTATGTTACTAATGATATGGGTATCAAAGGTTTTGTTTAATCAGAGGCTGTGGGTTCAATTAGGCTAGATCCAATA
Source organism: Tridacna gigas (assembly GCA_945859785.2). Taxonomy (NCBI): domain Eukaryota; kingdom Metazoa; phylum Mollusca; class Bivalvia; order Cardiida; family Cardiidae; genus Tridacna; species Tridacna gigas. The sequence continues at coordinate 31,587,529 of OX244030.2, forward strand.
ACACAAACTGAATAGAAAAACAATTTACAAAAGTAGTTTATGCTCTATTGAAATCAGACAGGCTGTGTCATTTCCTAGAAAGTTTCGCAATAACTTTTGGTTTTTTTTTTGGAAGAGAAAAGAGTTTGCGAAGTACTAACGGATAGAATCATGAACGAAGAGTATGTTGCTTTGGTTCGAAAACCTATGTCAAATAGTAAAAACAACAACAACCACCACCACCAACAACAACAACTTCTATTCTTACTACAGGAACAAGTTAAGATTTTGCTTTTGTCTGGCACCTGTTTCCCCTGTTGTATATTTTCCCTGCGACCTCTGACAACACAGCTGGAATAGACGGTGTAAACAAATTAAGAAAAAAAAAAACTGTTCTGACTTTGAGTAGGAACAAATGCATTCACAAGCAGGTATACATTTTGTTCATGCGATTTAGCACTGAATAAAACTAAATTTTATCCGCGCGGTATTCTATTTTAGTTCTGTGCGAAAAGGAAACTGTATGGGGATCTAGATTTTGTTACCACATGTGGTTAGTACTAGCTTTAAATGAATTTCATCAGCATGGTATTCTATGCTGGTTTTGTAAAACAAAGAGGAAACACTGCACTTTGAATTTAGGCACTTTGAATTAAGCAACTCTTCTGAAATAAGATGAAGACCAGCTAATAAAATTATCAGTCTTTTTAAGATCACTACCAGGATTATTGAACAAAGTTTCTGCTTAATTTAAACAAATTATCTGAAAAAAAAAAAAGTTTATATGAGGAATGAGGAAGTATAAAATAGATTGAATTCAGCTATCTACAAAATCGTATTGAACGATCGAGGGTCTCACCGATTAAATCATGACATCTACAAGCCAGTATTAATTCTTTACCACACAATCCTGACTTTTAATGACCCTGAGCCTTTGAAGACATTGTGGGAAAAGAAGAAAAAGCTGGTAACCAGCATTTTCTCCTTTTCCCACAATGTTTTCTAGTCTTCCAAAAACAAATTTCAATTTTTGAGTCACATTTATTTTGTCGTCTGCAAATGATTTCAATTTGAACAAGGCTAAAATTTGTCGTCTGGTAAAGAGTTAAACGAATGAGTTATAGATGAATAGATACATACAAGACAACTTCGAACGAGTGTGCGTCGGTGGCATCCAGATGTCTATAAAAGTATTTTGAACGAGTGGGTTAATTGACAGATATTTACAGTACAATTCTATCAATATTTTATGGATTGAATCCATATGTCTACAAGAAAATTCTAAGAGATAGTATTCCGTCAAATTTGTTATCAGCATTAAGTATCAAGTATACTCTATTTCGCTACATATAAACCTTTAACCCTTTGCCACACAATGCCGACTTTTAACGACCCTGGGAAAGAAGCCTTTTGAAAACATTGCGGGAAAAGGAGAAAATGCTGGTAACCAACACTTTCTCCTTTTCCCACAATGTTTTTTTACCCTATCAAAGAAAAACTGCACCATTTGAACCACACTGTAATTGTCGTCTGCAAATGCTTTCAATTTGGACAAGGCTAAAATTTTGTCGCCTGCTAAAGGCTTAACCTGCTGATTCAAAATATAAATCTCCGAGCAGAGTTGTCGTTCGTTACTCTCACCATACATCTCTGCAACAGGCTAAATGACCAGAATCTTGTCAAACCGAGGAAAACATGTTTTGTTACTGTTTAACTGTTTCATGTGTAACATAATAAAGTAGACAAAAGAAATATGATTCCGGATGCATTATAGGTGCATTCAAACTGATGAATTTACCTGTATACAATGGAACTATTTTTTCAAGCTTCTTTACTGATCAGAATCTTACGCCAATTGTAAAAATAAATGGCTGCGCCCATGAATGATGACAATTTAACACACCGATGGGTCTAAGTTTGTAAGATTAAAAAACAAGTTATCGTCCTTTAAAAGACATTTAAGCTTTTCAGAAAATCCCTCTTTTTCACATTTGCTACCACTAAGTCTGATTGGCCGTATGCTGTTTGAACAGCACACAAAACAATCGATTGGTCTTTCTTTCACCGGCGTTTGTGTCGCCATTTTGAGTTATGGTCATGTGACGAAAATATCACGTGATGACGGACTACTTTCCGAGCCAACTACAGAGGTGAATGGGAATGATCCGCAGTGCAAGAGAATGTCAAAATATAAATCTGAACCAGAGAATGTTTTGGATATACATATCTATTATAATTGCAAAGATTAAACTATGAAAAAAATCATACTATGGTCATCCATCATAGACGGGAGGGCTGATCTTGGTCAAATTTCTTGGCCCGAAAAGAGGAAGCTGCTAGAAGAATATGAGTTTGTATATAGTTATGTATGACGCTCTCTTTGCATTGACAAACCTCCGTCTGATTTGACGCTCTGAATAACCTCGCAATAGACTGCATTATTGTTCAACGTTTTTACCATCTTTCAATTGGTTTCTCACTCTTTAACGTTACTTTCACCCTTGGGTCTCGTCTTTAAACCTCGAGGTCTTGAATATTTCATTAATCTTCCCACTCCAGTTTATATTAAAGGGTGTCATAACATTTACAAACCCCAAACATTTTAATTGCCACTCTCAGCCCTGGAGGACGGCATTAAAACATTTCCATAATTGAATTTCTTTCTTGTTGTTTAACGTATGACAGTTCGGGTTCCTATATTCACCTTCACTTCATTTATCAACATCGGAAACTGATTTCAGACGATTCATCAATGACATGGACAACAATGGGACGCTTCAAACATCATCTGTAACCATCGTTTTCACTTAGGCTATATTTTGCTATGATGGATCGGACCGTGCTAGCCTTATAATGACACTGATCATGTGGGCTAAAGGTATTATTTTGTCCAACCTTATTATGGAACTTTTGATAACGCTTGAATGCTTGAGAAAAGCAGAAATTATATCGTCATTGTAATAGAAATGTTCAATGGTCCTATTTATGCCCTCAGATGTAATTAGACCAACTTAACGTAACGAAACTTTCTAAATCTGTAGCATGTAGTCAAGCTTGCGCTTTCCGAGTTTATATATGCTCTGTGAAAAGGGGTTTAATGCATCTCCTTGATGCATTTATACCAAGCTACTCATCACATAATTAGGGATCCATAAAATCCATTTTGTCTAACACGCGACTAAATATAGGAGTAGAACGGTCCCTGGACATGCATAGGAATTATAAATGGTAGAAAATTCTGATCAACTTCAGCTGGCGCTGACTGCGCAGGCTGACATGGACTAATACGTTTGCAATTGTATCAAGCCCCCTTTTCACAGAACATGACTCATATATTTGCACTGAAAGAAATAAAAGCCTAAGGTCTGCTTCGCTTGATATTTGTTGGTAAAGCAGGTTTTTAATCTTTAAGACACAGGGTGGCAACAGATGCACAGCTCTAGAGAGCAACTGGAGAAATACGACAACATCGGCTTGCTAGAGCATAATCTAATTTGTATATCGGATCTACAGTATTCGAGATACTAAGATATTCTTAACCCTTAAACTGCTAGATAAATGAACCGAAACTTGCAAGCCGATTGAAGAAACCCAAATTTTGCTATTTCACTGTTATTTGTTGGGGAAAAATATCAAAATACCGGACAGTGTAGATCCAAGATCAGACTGCACGTTCTGTGCAGTCTGATCTTGATCTACACTGTCCGCAAAAGGTCAGTGACTCTCGCTTAGAATCTTAGGGGTGAATAAAGTCGTCTTTAAAACTAAAATACTTGATGTTTTTGCTGATTGAACCATTATATAAACCAAAGAAAATCGAAGCACGGCTTGAACTGTCTTTGCGGACAGTTTCAATCAAAACTAAATTGTACAAGAACGCACTGTCTAATATGGATACATTGGCTGCTTGCTTGTATATCTACTGTCAATGAGTAAAGGTAATTTGGCTAAAAACAGCTTTGAAATTGCAATACTTTGGATTTTTTTTTTCAAGAGAAATAGCTTTCTTCTTGGTTTTTTTTTTTTGCTGAAAGGTTTTTATGTCGATATCACCGAAAATACGTTTTCTGTGTCTTTGACTAATAAAGACAAACTATTCAAAACTTGCTACAACTGATGCTGTTTTCAGATTTTATTCCAACGAATGGTATTTTCCATCTGTTTTTGCACCGGGCTGATTCAGAAGATTTGTAAAATCTTCAGAATTCATACTGTATCGACGAGCCTCGTCACCTCTCTGTAATTTTTCCATGTCAGAAGGGATAATAAATAATCATGAATACGAAACATTCTTTTCAGCGAAGTGCAAATGTTTTCATTAACATGGTCATCAATTTCAGACGAACCCGATGAAAGAGTTTGAAAAATGAGTTTTTGAAACATCACACGTAGGCCATTATGATAATTACTTTAACATATGGGGGTTCCATGCACTTCGTTTCCACAAGCATCTTGATCAGGCCATCGTCATGATGTTTCTCTGAGAGTGTACGTTCGAATTTCAACACCTACGCTGCAAAGCGCGACTCGGGGGACCTTTTGCGGACACTGTAGATCAAGATCAGACTGCACAGAACGTGCAGTCTGATCTTTAATCTACACTGTCCGATAAGGAGATATTTTCCCCTAAAAATAAATTTGAAAGAGCAATATTTATGGTTGCACTATCGACTTGAAGGTATCATTTAATTTATTTAGCAGGATAATAATGGTTAACATGGCTTTAATCCCTGACCAGACAATCCCAGATTTTAACGATCCTGGGGAAGAAGCCTTTTAAAAACATTGTGAAAAGTAGAAAATGCTGATAACCAGCATTTTCTCCTTTTTCCACAATTTTTTCTATCCTTTCAAAGATAAATCCAAACATTTGAGTAACATTTAATTTGTAGTCTGCAAATGCTTTCAATTTGGTTGGGTCCAAAATTTTGTCGTTTGGTAAAAAGTTGACTTATTGCCTCCTAAAGACGACTTAGTTTTCGTCCTGCAGCAGACTATCTTTGCACGCGTTTTATTGGCATTCGCTTCAGAAAGGAAACTATCAGTTTGACCTTTAAATGAGGAAAAGAATATTTGAAATTTCCTTTAAAAATTTCAAAGCTGAATCATATATTCGATACTTAATACCCAGGTAACTTCTCAGAAGTTTAACCCTTAGACTGCTAAGTGCGATTTAATGACCTTTTGTGGACAGTGTAGATTAAGATCAGACTACACAGAGCGTGCAGTCTGGTCTTGGATCTACACTGTCCGATATGGAGATATTTTCCCCAACAAGTACCTTTCCATTAGCAGAAATTGGGTTTATACTATCGGCTTGAAGGTTTCATTTTATTTATTTAGCAGCTTAAGCGTTCAGATTTCCTGTGCTACCATGGTAAGGAAACAAGAAGGATTATCGATGTAGAAGCTTTGTTGAACCCAATCCTTTAATTCCCGCATGTTCAGTTTTTTTCCCAGAAAACCGCAATATCTGCTGGTTTGATGAAAGCCGAAACATTACCAAGATGCAACTGCTGTCAACTCTTGGCCTTCATCAAATCAATAAATGTCAGTGCTTTTAAAAGAATGATGTCATCCTAAAACAGTGCTCAATTTTGAGGTGTTGTTACTTTGAATGAAACACACAAGTCAAGATTCTAGTGTTTGTTTCAAAGTTTGAGTGCAATGTTAAGTTCGCTCTTCGAAGTTGCTTTAGACGATGTATTCACCGATGGATCCAAGTAAAACGTCATTATTTTGTTTCCTTATTATCTGTTGTCAAGTCATGCGCCAAAAAGGTTAAAAGAAACCAGCGATGCAATTGTATTTTGATGTCGTTTTACCATAGCTTGTGAGAAAAATGAATATTGTGTGAGTCTTGCCCTGTCACATTCTCAAATAGGCGAGGGATGAAACTGTAGATAAATAGATTCAAACTAGACTTGGAAGTGGGAAGCACCATGTTTGATATTAGTCTATCAATAGGTGTCTGACATTTCACAGCCAGATAAATGTAACTCTCCTGATATGGACAACATGGGGAACTTCCCCTTATATGGTAGTTATGGATCTTACTTCATAGACTTTGCACCTGATCTTGAATCTACACTGACCAGCAAGAGAAATTATTGACATGACTTCACACAAAATACTTGTTGGAATTTTTCCTCAGACTAAATGGCAATGTTAAATTCTTTTATTAGACACTACATGGTTTAAACGACATGCAATGAACTGTTTCTATGTCTTGCGAAATAAAAGTTTGTTTTGTTGATTCTTGTAAATTGCAATTTTCAAGGTAGAAAAAAGTAGTCAGTAACAGAGGGGTTCGTAATTTTAATAACTAACATCTAACTACAGTATTGCATGATCCGGTTATGTTTTATACGGATATCAAATATCCCTCTTCATTGAAATGAATTACTCCCATCGTGGCGGAAAGAAGCCAACAATAACATGGTGTCATAATGAGATACTGTCGCCAATAATGGGTAAACTTATCTTTTTAATCGACTTTTCAATTGCCATTTCAACGTGATTATGAAAATAAATGAAACACAAAATTGATAAAAGCATGGGTTTTCTAAATAAAATTCCTGTTATTTGACACCAAATGAGTTCCGCTGTCTGTTAATATTTTATAATATTTGTTCTAACCATGACCGAATGTTATGGCTCATGTTCTTCGTCGATTTCTCACGTTGAAAATATTTTTTTCTTTAATTCTTACGATGATCAAAGTTACACTGAACTGTATATATCTTGCCAGAAGAGAATGGAAAGATGTTTTCTTTTTCTTTCTTGTTATTTAGTAGGTGACAAAACAATTCACGCCATATCGCTCAAACGTTTCCCCTATACGAGACAGCACCCATGAATTATTAAACAGATATGTTTCCATTAATTTAACGTTGTTTCTATTCTATACGAAAACAAAATGTGACGTGCTTATACTAACGATGATTAATCAGACCCTTCGTGATAAATACATTGTGAAAAGTTAATTGGTATTTTCTGCTCGCAGAAAATCGGTAATGTCACTTTTCACTGGCCCCAATGGGACTTCGACATCACTGATTGACAGTTTAGGTAAAGTGGATGGAAATAAAGCGAGTGGTGATTATAAGTGGTACTTTTCCATGCGGTTGACTGTATGTAGGGTTACGTTTTTCTGCGGCCAATTGCTAAAGACGTCGAATTTGGGATCGGGATATCGTGGCACGGTCCTGCCTGGCAGCACAAGCCTGGTTGGAGTTCCATAAAGCAAGGCGTAGTGCATGACCTCAGCTTTGTACTGACAGATTTCAGAATTGAAATGAGTGAATGAAATGCCTAGGTAAGATGACTGAAATACTGTTAAAGCAGCGCAACCTGCTTATCAAAAGCCTTAATATTGTAACTGTTGAGCATAGTGATGGTCAGTAAGAGAAACGCCTGTCGTTGCTCATAGTACATAGAAGCTGGAATGACAACAAAGACATAATTTGGGCTTGCATTTACCAATCAATCTTAAGAACATTCATTCTTTATATCTGAGTTTTTTTTTTCTAAATTTGAAAGTAACACAACTTCTGAATGGTTTAGCCAGTCAGAAGTTGTGTCACTTTCATATTTAGAAAATTCTGGCCAAAAAGATTAAGAATTTTACGAATGGTTGGTGAATACGGGCTCTGGTTCAGGGAATGCTCAGGGAGACCTCTCATTATTATAATATTTAGTCTTGCTTAAAATGGAAGGTGTATTTCATGTACTTATATTATTGTGTTAGGAACATTTTCCCTCAGTAATTTAAATAATGTTTTATTGGGCACTTATCAACGGCTTTGACTTAGTTATTTAAAGCACTGTGTGTGAGGGAGAATCTAGCCTATTATCTAGAATGTCTCCCTCGTATACAGTTCTTAGACAAATACCTTTTTTTTTTTCTTCATTTTATTTCAAAGGACTTGTTTTCAATGAATATCGTTTGGATACATTTTATTCAAAGGAATTGTATTATATTAAATACATAATTGTACGCTGGGTCAGAGGCCTAAATGCTCAGTAAACTAAATCAAATCCAGCCAGTCGGAATATCAGTCGTCATAGCAGTTGTAACAGGCATGACGTTATTTTGTTATTCTGTTTAGCGAACAAGGAGGTTTCTGTAACTTTTGTGTTCAAGTAGACATATGGCAACCCGAAACATCTACGAAGGCCGTTTTTTCTGAAACAATGCGGTAAATAGAGAACTTTCTAAGAGACAGAAATGTCGTCATTCATCGTTTGGCTTTTTCTGTAAAAGTATTTCGATCATCCAGAATATGACGTTTCTTTTTATTGCGAGAGACTGTGAAACAGCCTCAGAATGAAAAGAATTTGTCATTGGTAAAGATGCCAATGTTCTCGGCGTTATTCTCTAAGATCCCCCACACCGTTATTACCTTAATTTCAGGAGTTAAACTGCCTTCTACAAGTCAACTCTGCTAGCCGTCTTCGTTATCAGTAGTATCTGTAGATTTCAGTTATTTTTGTTATTAAATACGACTGCTTTTATTGTGCAATCAACATTTTTGCTCTTGGAAGTTTTTCTTTCATTTCATGAGATGTGGTTTAGTGGAGTATGTTCTATCTAGCAGGGACTGTTTAAGTAGTTTTTACAACAGACCGGATGGGGGTCCTGCACGTGGTATGATGGCCGTGGTTATGAATATACAATAAGAGAAACTGGTTCGACCCAAACAACAGCTTGATACATATATGGGTGTCATTTGGCAATTTCATTTGAAATACTGTACACCAAATACTTAGTCTCAATAATGAGACGTTTATGGTGCTTCTTTTCTTATTTGGACATTTACTGTGCATTTTCCTGTAGCAAAGCTACAGTGTTGTACTTACTTCTGTTTTGTCGTTTTAATCTGTATTGCAGAGAAATGCAATTGATTTTTAGTGACACATAAGACTAAGTACAAATAAATTAATGTTTCATTACCTAAAACGCTCGTATAAGTCTTTTATAACAAGTAAATCTCGGGAAAAAAAAAAGTCTAACAAAATTTATCGTGTCTGGCCGCCATTTTGTGTGTATTTTGGGGAACGTAAACACTTCGTATAACAAATAAATTATTTGTATTTGAAACGAAGGATTATTGAATACGTAAGCAACTTGTATATTCAAATTCTAGTTTTGTCCTTTATTTGTGAAAATAAGAGAGTTTCAAAGTGCGCACAAAATCTGTGCGCAGATTTCATCTGATTTTTTCACAGTCGTCTCTGTACCCGGAGGCAACCAATCAATAACTAAAATCGCCTTCTGTGCTAACTGAATACTGTGCGTAAGCTGTCGCCGTGATATGACTAAACATGTCATTTTGGAATTGCACTAAAGCCCATTCAAACAAAGCAACACTAGGGACTTGTGAAGTTTCCAGGCTAGGAATTTGTTGTGACAGGGACATAATTTCGTCTATCGACAGCCAAGCAAATGAGATTGATTAAAGAAATGAAATAAACAAATGGACCGGGTTAGAGAGCTAATCGGTTGGGATAGGCAATTTGCTTTCTACAGCTATAACTTCTATCTAATCGTTATATTGTCATGATGAATTTTGGACGGAATTCGTTCTTCGTTTTAACCCTTTATCACAAATCCCGATTTTCAACGGCCCTGAGGAAAGAGGCTTTTGAAAACATTGTGGGAAAAGGAGAAAATGCTGGTAACCAGCATTTTCTCCTTTTCCGACAATATTTTCTACTTTGCCAAAAGAAAATCTCAGTATTGGAGTAATGTTTAGTTTCTCCTCTACAAATACATTCAATATGGACGTGTATAAAATTGTGCCGTGTGGTAATGGGATAGCACAAACGGAAAATGCAACCCAGTTCTGCACTGCACAACACGGTGGTTAGCCTGGCTTCCAGTCCGATTATTTTTTCCTTTTTTATATTCGGACTTTACTTTGTTAAAAAATATTATTGGACTGGAATCCAGGCTACACAGTGGAGTTTGTGGCTGCTCTTGTTTGAACTACCTCTCTAACCTATCATCGCCTTTCAGCGCATACAAACGGATTTTGAACACTTTTTCAATGATCCCATGGTCCCAATAAGCTTATAATTTGAATTTTCTTTAGTATTTGAATTCTACTCCGGTAGCAACAGAATCTCATTTTCGTACACAGAGTACAATTCATACGTAAGGTTTGACTTAACCGTTAACTCCACTGCGCGGCGCTTTAGCAATGTTTCGAAAGTTTGGTCAAAACGCCGACAATCGTAGCAAAAACGGCCACAGCGCACGAGAAACGCCTTGATCGTAGTATGAAGCGTATCGGAAGCTTTACGGCGCTTGTTTTGACCTTGCTCAAAATTTACGTTGCAGGATCGCTGTGGACTCGAAACGCTACAAAAGCGTAGTAAAAGCGTGGCAAGAAATTCATGAATGCAGCAGTATCAAAGCCGCAGCGCGAGTACAAGTAACGTACCGGAAAAGCACTGCATTGTAATAAAAGCGTCGAGATATTTGTCCAACTTCAGGCCTGGTTCAAGTGCTTTGCTTAGGTTGGTGCCACTCTTCTGGATTCTAGGGCCAACTCTATCCAATATCTCGTCAAACATGTGGGGTTTCATTCTCATATAATTGAAAAATGAAGCGCTGTATACCACACCATCCTGAGTTCTCTCATAAGATTGTCACAATGACCAAAAAGGAGTCTTCGCTGTGCATACAGCCATGGGAGGACCCAGAACGTTGTGGCCCTCCTTTTCTGTTTGGCTAGTCTCTCAACAACCAACCTCATCAATCTATTGTCCATCATGAATCGCAATCTGAAGCACAGCTACTGGAACAAGTCGATCCATTTTCTTCGAAGGCTGGTGGTCAACTGCGGATATATTTGATATCCGTATAAAACATATCCGGATCATGCAATACTTTAGTTAGATGTTAATATTACGAACCCCTCTGTTACTGACTGCTATTTTCTACCTTGAAAATAAAGCAGTTAAACCGCTGGTATATAGAAACGTTTTAAAAAACGCAACACAAGCGCAGCTGCTGCGCTTAGATCGTAGCAAGATCTCAGCATTAACGTAGTAAGCGTAGACTAAGCGTAGTCTGAAATCCTGTGCCGTAGTGGAAGCGCAGTAAAAGCGCCTTGGAGAGACCTAAAGCGCCGTAGAAGCGCAGCTACAGCGCGACAGGATCGTGACCAGCGCAGCAAAATCGTCATTTAAGCGTACTATGAGCGTACTAAAAACGCAGAATTTTGCACATGTCGGCGCTTCTGGGGCGATTTGCAAGATTTTGCAAAAGTGCCATGATCGCCGTGAGCGCAGTGGAATAGACGCCCAGTGGAATGGGGGTATTGCCCTTCAACTGCTAAATTACTTAAATAATACTTTCAAGTAGCGAGTAAAAACCGAAATATTTCTTTTTCAAAGTTATGATGGATGGAGACACATCTCTTATCGGACAGTGTAGATCCAAGATCAGACTGCATTTTCTGTGTGAGGGTTAAGCTGCTCACGCGACTCAAGCAGCTTTTGCAGATAGAGTTGATCAAGGTCAAACTGCACAGATTCTGCTGTCTGATATGGATATACCCTGTATACGACGAGATTTTTCCTTCACAAAGTGCTTCGGAATAGCCAAATTTGTGTCGTTTTACATTCAGCGAAAATCTTCATTTTATTCATAAAGCAACTCAAAAGCTCAGGAAATATTTTCATACTAGAAATAATAATTGAGTCATGCTCTGTGGAGAGGGCTTAATGCATCTGCAAAAAGTATCGGCTCATATCAGCCGGTGTAGGTTGACATGGGTGGAAACATTTTGCTATTTTTCAATTTTCTGTATGTCTAAGGACCATGCCACCTCAGGATTTAGCCGGTTGTTTGACATAAAACATTTTATGGATGCATTATTATCTAATGGCTTGCTTGGTATAGTGCATCACGCAGATGCTTCAAACATCTGTTGTAGCGGCCCAGTTGACATCGACATCTGTAAATATCCTTTAACTCTTATACTGCTAGTTAAATGAAACGTAAATTTCCACTCTATTGTGAAAACCCAAGTATTGTGCTTTCAAAGTTTATTTCAACGGAAAAAAATACCGTTACTGACAGTATAGAGCCAAGATCGGACTGCACGTTCCGTGCAGTCTGATTTTGATCTATATTGTCCACAAAAGAGTCGAGCTTAGCAGCCTGAGGGTTTCAATAACGCCACCAGTACGATACATCATCACCCCGCAAATAAACAAGCACCACACATTAATGAGATTGACATTTGTCAATAAATCTTTAAAAGACATATCAACACATTTTAATGTTGAAAATTATTTTTTCCGAATTTGCGTGACGTTTGCCTAAAAGCCCAAAAGTTTTTTTTTTTCTATATGGCCTCTCCTTCAGTCTCCTTTTCATCCTGCAACAAGGCACACAAAAATCGTTTGCTAGAGGTACAAACTAATCTCTCTGTATTTCTTGTTAGGAAAACATATGAGCCATGCTCAGGCACGATGGGGCTTAAAGTATCGCCGTCATGCACTGTTGGATCATATTTGTAACAAATCATATATGTAACACCTGTTACATATATGATCACATATGTAACATGTGTTACATATATGACTCGGAAATCAAGCATAAATGTAACATATTTTGTGACGAATATGATCGATGCCGGTTTTTGATGTGACATGAAATCACATATGTCACAGGTCAATTTTGATTTAAAAACAGTACAAAAGAATGCATATTTACATCTGAAACACATTTGTAGCAGGTTTTTGTCTCTTTCGATGACGTCACCATCTTCGCGTGGGAAAAATGTATACAGTGGAGGTGCTAGTTTAGCAAAAGTGCTAGTCCCGTAGATGCTTACTTTCAGTCACAATTGAGAGTTTCCATACGCCCGGCGCGCGTTTGGGTTATACGCTACAGTGTGACTGCTGTTTAAGACTGTTACACCCTGAACAACATGTGGCGCATAGTGAACGGAATCACACCACAGTTACGGAATATATATGGCACCAAGACCCGGGATTTCCTGTCATCAAATGATGTTGAACGCCGACTGAGATAAGAAATCTGTCTTGTTATCTTTTATTCAACAATTGATCGACAGTCAGTACGAGGCGCAGATTGTTGGAAGTTAAACTGTATGATGTGTGTTTTGCCTTGAGTTCCAATCTGCAGATCAATTTTCTTGCTGTTTGGATGTTGCTGGACACACTCACGTGCGCGCTCGAGATGCACTGGTACCTTGGGCAAAAAATCATTATTCCACACGTCCTCTCTCTCTCTCTCTCTCTCTGAGGTTGATTCAAGTTGGAGTGAGTCTCGAGAGCGATTAGCTTAATGTGCTAACTATTGTTTTGCAATCGAGAATAAAATCAATAGTGTAAAGAATATAATGATGTTGCTATTGCTGTTAATTGTTTGAATACAAATAGACAACTAAACCTGTTACATATATGCTTCTCATGTCAACCCCCATTTCGGACAAACACATTTGTAACACACTTTATCTGTTACGAATGTGATCATGTACGTAACAAATGTGTTACATATATGATTTGTTACAAATATGATCCAACAATGCACGATACCAAGCAAGTCATCACAGTATAATACATCCTTAAACTGCGTCTTGTATAGCAAGCTACCGAATCAGGAGGTAGACTGGTCCTTGGATATACAAAAAAATGACCATTGGCGAAAAGTTTCGGCCCAGGTCAGCCTGCGCGGACTGCGCAGGCTGACCTGAGTCGATACTTTTCGCAGATGCATTAAGTCCCCTTTTCACAGAGCATGACTCATGTAAAACTGCTTGTTGTAGATTTACTACTGGAGTCGTAAAATCCTCATAAAATAGCAAGTTCTGTAGCCTTGTCTTCCTTTGATCTGTGACTCATGATGCAGAAAAAAAAGGGACAATTAATGGAAAACGTTTATTAGGAAATATTAGGATTATTATTGCAGACAATGGCCCGCCATCGAAAGAATTCTACCACGAACACCTTTTACTCTTTACCACCGCCACTTGACTGTTTTCTTCGTCCTGTAGCAGATCTCATAACCCCTTAGGCTGCTAAGCGCAGTTCAAAAAACCTTTTGCGGACAGTGTAGATCAAGATCAGACTGCATCATACGTGTAGTCTGATCTTGGATCTACACTGTCCGATAGGGGGCGATATCCCCCCACCCCCCCCCCCCCCCCAAAAAAAAAAAATTGAAATAGAAATATATGATTTTTTTTTTTACTGTCGACTTGAAGGTATTATTTAACTTATTCAGCGGGATAAGGGTTAAAAACACGCGGTAAGAAAGGGAGAAAATGCTCGTTACTGGCAAGTTATCCTTTCCAGCAAGGTTTTGTTTCTAATTCGTGTAATACCTTGATACGTATCCATATTTCGCAAGAATGTTTTAAAATTAATCTGCGGAAATTTCTCAGAGAGTAATGAGTCAATCTGTTAACAAAATACAACTTTGACATGCTCTTCTAAAAGAGCCCTAAGTAGGTGGATAGTTAACATTGTTGACTTGTAACCAATAGGTTCTGGGTCGATACTCAAGTGCGTCGCTGTTTTTCTTTTTTCATGGGGCTGTCTTTAGGCTAGACTCAGCAGAGCCCATGCGTAGGTCCAGTGAAATTCAGAAAATAGACGATAAGTGAGAGGTCGCCGTGACTGGCTCAACGAATGGCTTCTATGGATTGAAATTTAGTTTGCTTTGTGGGGTTAAAGGTTAACTTACAGTTCTCCGGAGATTAATGCATTGAAATTGCATAGAAACAAAACTCGACCAGAATCAGCCAAAGCAATTACAAGAACGCCTTATTCGGAACATAAAACCGAAATTACTAGTGTATTATTTCTTTATCTAGATTGGTAAAGCATGCAACGGTCACTGACGTTACATTCCCCGTAGGTACCTAGCTGCTTTGTTTCTTTGTTTTGTCACAACTATTTTCTGTGTCATAAGATCTAGTCATAGTTTTTAACGGTGAAGGGCAAGATCAGATTCTTCAGACCTTGCAGTCTGTTCAACACAATCCCTAATTTAGAGAACTCAACATAGAAACAGCCTTTAATTTGCAGCAATTGTGTCTCTTTTCCCTTAACTATTTATCAAAGGAAGAATGCTGGACTGAACCAAATTGAAAGCATTTGCAGACGGCAAATTAAGTACTAGTATAGCTTAAATAATGTTTCTGTCTTTGGTGGGGTTGAAAACATTGTGGGAAAAGGGGTATTGTTTGTTTGTATTGGAGTTTAACGCCATTTTAACAGCTAAGGTCATATCATGGCGGTCAGTGACGCACCCATGTGTTTCCTGGCATTCTCACACCAGTACTGACACAACTTTCTTTCCAAAGCCACTGACTGCTTTTCTCACATGCATCAGAGGTGAGATTCGATGAATCGGCGGAAAGAAAGTTTGCCTCAACCGGTTATCGAACTCGCAACCACCAGGTCACGAGTCAGACACGCTAGCCACTGAGCTACCCGGGCGGGCGGGAAAGGGGGTAAATGCTGGTTACTAGCATTTTCTCCTTTTCCCGCAATGTTTTCAAAAGCTTTTTCTTTCAGAGTCGTAAAAAATCAGGGTTGTGTGGTAAAGAGTTAACGAAAAGTTCCTCTACTTTTCTTTTCAAATTTAGCCGTCAAGTGATCCTATGTTCAACGACCCTGTGGAAAAAGCTTTTTGAAAACATAGCAGGAGAAGAAGAAAACACAGTTAACCATTATTTTCTCCTCTTCCCACTGTATTTTCTACTCTATCAAAATTCACAATGTTCATCTTTCGCATCTTTTCCAGAACACTTAAGTTGTCGTCAGTTTGATCGAGTCTTAGACTTTGTCGTTTGGAAGCGTTAAACTATGTGCTGCTGAATAGAAAAAAAGATAAACATTTCATTTCATAGGAATAGCATATTTTAATCCATTAACTCTTACCCTGCTATACAGGTTAAATGAAACGTTTAACCTTAGAGCGCTGAATATATGAAATAAACCTTTTCAGTGAAAAAAAAACACCCAAACTATTGTCATCTCAAGGTTGTTTTAGCCAGAAGGTGTATTGAAGTAGCTGACAGTGTAGATCAAAGATCAGACTGCACGTTCTGTGCAGTCTGATCTTGATCTACACCGTCAGCAAAAACAAGTTAAGTTGGTTCCAGCGCTTTAAGGGTTAAGCCGATAGTAAAAACGCTAATGTTGCCATTTCGAAATTATTTTTGAGGGAAACTTACTCTCATCATCGGACAGTGTTGATTCAAGATCAGACTGTGCGTTCTGTGCAGTCTGATCTTGTCTACACTTGTTTGCAAAAGGTTCTTATGTCGCGCGTAGCAGCTGAAAGGTTAACATTTAAACCGCCGAATAAACCAAATGGACATTTTATTTCTGTATTTCTGATATAAGACTCAGTGAATTGCACTTTCGTGGCTGTCTTTTATCTACTTCAGAAAAGCAGACAGTGTAGATCAAAGACTGTACGTTTTGTGCAGTTTGATTTTGATGTATACTGACCGCAAAGGCAACTAAAGCTTTAACCCTTTACCAAACAACAAATTTTTAGACTAGTCTAATTTGAAAGCATTTGCACGCGACAAAATGAATGTGACTCAAAAATTGAAATTTGTTTTGGGAAGGGTGGAAAACATTGTGGGAAAAGGAAAAAATGCTGGTTACCAGCATTTTCTCCTTTTCCCACAATGTTTTCAAAAGTCCAATTTCCCAGGGTCATTAAAACTCGGGATTGTTTGGTAATGAAGTAAGGATTAATAAGGTAGCAGAGCTCGTATACCAAGATTTCGGTCTACACTCGCAGAAAAAGTAAAAGCACATTTGCGTTTTATAACGGGATCAGGAATATCATGCAACATTAAACTCTATTGATAAGTCGTGAATAATTTATATGCAGCGTCTGGATGAATGACAGGTTATCGTGTTCCTAACAAAGGGAGTACACTTTCTATCAGTACCACATCCGGGTAAATGATGAAACGCTGATCATTTTGTCACGTGATCGATTTTCATCCGTAACGTGCTGAAACATTTGCGGCTGACGACTCTGCAAACATCCTTTTGTAAAATAAAGATAATATACATGTTTAAATAAAGATAAAAATACATCTGAAAAAATGTGACCAAGGGATTTTTACCATGAAAAACTCAACCGTTTGCACACACGAGCTTTTCAAAATTAGTCTGCAGCATGACAAGAAAATTTAGTCTGAAAGATATGATACGTCGAAGCATTGACCCTAAAAGCCGCTAAGCGCCTCTCACTGACCTTTTGTGGACAGTGTAGATCAAGATAACACTGCACAGAACGTGCAGTCTGATCTTGGATCTACACTGTCCGATAAAGAGATATTTTTCTCCTAAAAAAATAAGTTTGAAATGGCATTACTCATTCGGGCTTTTGCTATCGGCCTGAAAGTTTCATTTAACCTTTTACCACACAATCCCGACTTTTAACGACCCTGAGAGAGAAGGCTTTTGAAAACACTGTGGGAAAAGGAGAAAATGCTGGTAACCAGCATTTTCTCCTTTTCCCACAATGTTTTCTACTATTCCCAAAACAAATTTCAGCCTTTGGGTAACATTTATTTTTTCGGCTGCTGAAGCTTTCAGTTTGGACTGGCCTTAAATTTTGTCGTTTGGTAAAGAGTTAATTATTTAGCAGGACGAAGGTTAAGTCTTTGCCAGACGACAAAATATTTAAGGTAGCTCATATCAAAAGCATTGGCAGACGAAATTCTAACCGTGGCTCAAATGATTTGATTCGTCTCTGAAATGGTAGACAACATTGCGGGCAAAAGAAAAATAATGCTGCAGGTCAGCAGTAGTTTCTCTTTTCCCTGCAATATTTTCAAAAGCCTCTGATGGTGCCAAGCCCCGGTAGCTCAGTCGGTAGCGTACAGGACTTGAGAAGAGGAGGTCGCTGGTTCGATCCCCGGCTTGGCCAATTCCTTTCGGAGGATTGATGATAGTCATCGCGACAGGATTCATTCCTCTCTCACCGCTGACCATTGTTTCGACGATGGTTATGTGGGAAAGTAGCCAGTGGCTTGGAAAGAATATTGTGCGGAGTACTGGTAAAAGAAACTCCAGAAAAGCATGGATAGGTGCACTGGCCGCCGTGATATAACTGAAATAATGTTGAAAACGGCGTTAAACACCATACAATCAATCAATCAACCTTTCGGATGATCGTTCAAACTCTGGAATGTGTGGCACAGCATTAACAAGATATTTAGCGATCATGAATATATAATAAGCGTGTGTGAAATCTAAAACGTTTTCGTACGGATCAAATTTTTATTTACTGGAACCGACGTAAATTGACGCACATACATAATATATGTGAACCGGAAAAAAGTTTCTCAATGTACTACTGTTACATGCATATCAATTTTTGAATACTATAGTCCATGTAACTGTTAACTTAATTTATTTCCGAAGGCTAAAGGTGAATAGCTCATTCACTCTTTACCAAACGACAAAATTTTAGACTGGTCCAAACTGAAAGCATTTGCAGACGACAAAATAAATGGGACTGAAAAATTGAAATTGGTTATTGTAAGGGTAGAAAACATTGTGGGAAAAGGAGAAAATGCCGGTTACCAGCATTTTCTTCTTTTCTCACAATGTTTTCAGAATGCTTCTTTTACAGGGTCATTAAATGACGGGATTGTGTGGTAAAGGCTTAAATGAAATATGTTACATTCATTATTTACCCACTTCAATATGTTTCAAACTCCGTCTGTAAATGCACCATTACATCGTTCTGGTTTAAAGTCAGAGAAAGGGGTGGAAATATGTTTTACAGCAATTAGTTTTAGAAAACATGAATCGATACATACTTGTATTTCTGTGTATCTTTTCAAAGTGAAAAAATGCATTTAACAAATGGAAATATCTTTTTCCGGATCATGGTATCAATAGAGAGCTTCCATTGTAATTTACAAGGTGTTTTCAAATCGTTCAAACAGATTTTATTATTACAACAAGGGTGTTTTGACATGAAATATCATGGAATATCAGATGTCTCCAATCAAAGAAATGAAAATTCATGGCACTGAAAAAAATATCAAAATTGTGTGCATAAGTTTAGTACTTTTTCTATTGCCTTTATGGATTTTCATTTCAAATAGAAAGAACAAAAAAAAAAAAAAAAAAAGCAGGGCATGAATTTGTAGACAATTTTTTGGGCAAATATCTCATATATTTCTCTCGACTGTCGCATTTCTGCTATGCTGGAACTGTTGCAACATTTAGAGTCTGGCATGGAATCGACGTTTAAAGTCTAGTGTACGTTGGGCGTTTGTGTGTGTGTGTGTGTGTGTGTGTGTGTGTGTGTATATATATATATATAGAGAGAGAGAGAGAGAGAGAGAGAGAGAGAGAGGAAGAGAGAGAGAGAGAGAGAGGGAGAGAGAGAGAGAGAGAGAGAGATATTATTTTTAAAGTATCATTTATTTTGTCAAGTAGTACCGTAATGTTCTTTCATTTCGCATATCTTAACCCTTAACCTGCTAAATAAGTTAAATGAAACTTTCCAGCCGATAGTAAAAAGAAAACAACACAACAATTTCAAAGTTATTTCTTTGGGAAAATATCTCCTTATCGGAAAGTGTATATCCAAGATCAGACTGTACGTTCTATGCAGCCTGATCTCGATCTACACAGTTCGCAAAAGGTCAGTGAGTCCCGCTTAGCGGCTTAAAGGTTTAAGGTACTTTTGCCATTTGAGCCAAAGATGGATATATCTCTAGTTCACCGTGTACGGATATCACAAATATCCTGATTGATTTGTTTCGGTTTGCTGTAACTATCAACAACGAGACAGAATATATACTGCTATAAGAAATGTTACAAAAATAGACCAATAAAATAGTGCATTTTGGTATCGCTCAATATCTTTGAGAGAATATTATGACTAGCCGCCGTCAATGTGCTTCAAGAATGCGTCCAACACAGTAGTCCGCGCAGGCTGACGTGGGCCGAAACTTTTCGCTGTTGGTCAATTTTCTGTATGTCAAAAGACCAATCTAGCATATGATACAGTCGGTTGTTAGACGAAATGAATTTTATGGGTCTCTAATTACGTGATGTCTTGCTTGGTATGATGCACCACGGAGATACATGTTGAATCATAAGGTAGAATAGCCCTCTTTCATGCACAAAGTTCAGCAATAGCAGAAAGGTTTGACAAAAGTCAGCCTGCGCGCTCCGGATTGCGCAGGGTGACCTTGGTCGGTACTCTTTCCAGATGCATTAACCCTTTCCCAAACGACAAATTTTGGACTGGTCCAAATTGAAAGAGTTTGCAGACGACAATTTTAAATTTGATGAAAATGGCTGAAAGGTCTCAAAAAGGGTAGAAAACACTGTGGGAAAAGGAGAAATTGCTCGTTACGAGCAATTTCTCTTTTTCCACAGTGTTTTCAAAAGACTTGTACAGCAGACACGTGAAAACCAGGGCTTGTTTGGGAAAGGGTTAAAGCACCTTTTTTCACAGAGAATGATCCATTCGTCTAACGATGCCTTAGAGAGGAAAGAAAAGTCTTTAGGTAAGATATTGGCAAGTGTCCAGTTTAAAAATACTGTTTTGCCACTATGATAAATGGACATAAAATTGATGGTATGTTTCGTTTTCATAACATCTAGTTACGGTTTATAGATTGTTTATTGCGGCCACTGGAGAGCCATAGACAACCGATAATCAGCATTCCACAGGTCTATAGTCTCCTAGATGACATGGAAATATTGAATTATTGCTGGCAAAGAGTAACACATAAATATGATCTAATGCATGCGATACTGAGTTACGTTTTTATGTCAGATAGTATACGGCTCTTAGAAAAGTTTCCACTTCATAGTGATCGCTATATTTAAAGAGACCTTAGCCCATCTTTGGTTCTGTGTTCTAATGTTGTTTTTTTTTTTCATACGTATTGACATAAATCCATGCCTATTTCCAAAATACATTTTGGCCATGCACCTCCCTGATTCATGGTACCATGGAAGTCATCACATAATCATGGATCCATAAAATCCTTTTGGTCCAGCAATCGACTGTATCATGAGGTGGACTAGTCCTTGGACATGTAGAAAATTGAAGAAAAACAAAAAGTTTCGGCCCAGGTCACCCTGCGCGGTCTGCAGGCCGACATTGACCGAGATTTTTTGCTATTGGTCAATTTTCTTCAGCTCAAAGGACCAGTGCACCTCATGATTCAGCTGGTTGTTGTACAAAACGGATTTTATGGATCCATGAATTTGTGATGACTTGCTAGGTATCATGCATCGGGAAGATGTATTTAGCCCTTTTTTGTCAGAGCATGGCTCAAGTACTTGAGACTAATTTTGCCGATTAAATAGTCCATTTTTATTTCTCTGGTTGTATAGAGGGTAATTTTTGTTTTACTTTTGCAATTTCATTAAGTATTAAGACAGACGAAATAACGAAAATAACCAACAGATGGAACAATTTCTGTTTTGTTGTTTTCTTACGGTATCATAAGATAAAATGTTGGTACCGAACAAGAGCCGAAGAATTCGATCGGTAAAATACAAGGACATTGTCCTGCCAGAACACTGGATGCAGACAAAGGACAAAGGCATCTGACATTTCGAGTAATACACATAAACTGCAGCCGTTAACCCTTTCCCAAACGACAAATTTTGGACTGGTCCAAATTGAAAGAGTTTGCAGACGACAACTTTAAATTTGGTGAAAATGGCAGAAAGGTCTCAAAAAGGGTAGAAAACACTGTGGGAATAGGAGAAATTGCTCGTTACGAACAATTTCTCCTTTTCCCACAGTGTTTTCAAAAGACTTGTACTGCAGACACGTGAAAACCAGGCTTGTTTGGAAAAGGGTTAATATTCAAATCTAATACTTTACATGTTAAACTGGTTCGTCAAAGAAGTCACCATTGAAGCTGTGCCAGTCTTGGCATCACGAAGTCCATTCACTGACATTGTCCGTACAGAACGAGCTCCCCCTTACGACCGATGTTTGCACGAAACAATTGTCTGGCTGAAGCTATGAATGCGGGAAGCAGACCGGGGCTCCCAACATCTATGTCTTGGCATGGTGACAGCCATTAGCATTCTTTGGAGGACAATGTAGATTAATATCAGACTGCTTTGATGGCGCACCCTTTTCTTTGATCAACACTGCACGGCACTGCAACATTTCAAATGAACTATCCCAGAAAATTGCTCCGTTTGGGTCTTTGTTTTTTTTACTGACTGAAAATGTCCATTTAATTCATTTTACGGTCAAAGGGTATAGAAAAGAATGTTTCAACCCAAACTGTATATTTATCTAGCTACATTACAGAATTTGTATCGTTACATTTTGTCATTTGATATCTCTTCCAGCGAGAGAACCCGACAACCGTCTTCGTTACCAACGGTTTTTTTTTTGTCGGTTTGGAATGAATTTTGTCTTCAGAAAATTTAGACTGGATTTATGCCGTCAGAGGCACTATTCTTCTTTCACCGGGAAACAAATGAGATAGATTAAAAGAAATAAAGCAAATAAATGGGCAAAGACAGAAACTTAATCGGTTCGGATATGCAATTTGCTTTCTCAAGATATAACTTCTGTCTTATCGTGACACTGTCGGAATAAATTTAACGGCGGAGCTCTCCCTACCGCTAGAATTGGTAGACTAGCATCCCTTTATCCGCCTGAATTCGAATAATCAACGGGACCAATCATTAGTAAGGACCCATTTATCATTGTGAAATTAGTGAAGTAATATGAATATCGATTTGGTACAAGAGTTGTGTGGACCATGATTATTCTTCACGGATATCTCGTCACGTCTAGATGAATGTCCGGAATACCAGGTAGCATTACTCACCATCCAATCTGGTCTGTATTCACCAATCATTCATAAGAACGGTTTTAGGCTTATTCTACAAGGTTTTCTGTATGCCAACGTAACACAACTTCTGATTGGCTAAACTACATGGTTTAGCCGATCAGAAGTTGCGTTACTTTCAAATTTAGAAAATCCCGAAGAATAAGCCTTAGAACGCTCTTAAGAATGGCTGGTGAATACGGACACAGCTATATACTGATCCAGTGTAAATTACAAGTCTGGCCCTTTGATTGCTGAAAGAGACTAAAGGCTAGTTTACACGGTATGTTTTAACAGAATGATAATATAGGTCTAATTTCAAGCATATCTGTATTTTACGTTTACACGGTATGTTCAGAAGATCTGCTTTCTATTATCTATTTTTACCCCTTCAATGGGATAAATCACCACCTGTCAGTTGTGTAACTGTATGTGACTTTCCACAAGATAGGGGTCTGTTTAGCATGTAGAAAACAAAAGTAATCATTTGGATGGTACTAAAAGTATAATTAATATCAAGATAAAAGGCTGGAATTTACCATACTGAGCACTGATTGATCCGTTCTTTCTGAAAAAACAGGGAAAATAGAACATACCCTATTTGCTCTGCTTTACAATTTTGCTAGCAATTCTCCCATTAAACAGGGTTTACACGATGTGTTCTAGCACATGTGTTGCAACAGATTTGAAACAGCAAGTCGTGTAAACTGGCCTTAAGGTCCCAGACAAGCAGATGGTTAGTATTTTATATTAGAAAAGCTGATGGCCCCAGCAGGATACTGGTTTGACAACATAGCCAGTAGAGAATAAATAAGAAAAGATCATAAAATAATAATAATAATAATAAAATCATACTTCACTGACCCTTAGAGCGCCAAATGAACAAAACGATATTTCCAGTTAAGGAAAAGATCGAAGATGATGAATTGTCATTGCTGCTTCTAGGTAGAATCTTTCTTGATAGCAGAAAGTGTAGACTCAAGATCAAACAGCACGTTTTGTTCAATCTGATCTTGATCTACACAGTCTGCACAAGCAAATGAACTTGTGAAAGGCGCTTTAAGGGTTATAGCATAATTTGCACTAATGCCAGCTCTGTCGACGGGTACTCAGTGTTGTCACCTCTTGTTTGCAAATGTGTGGTGGGAGTCGCGTTTTGAGTATGAAGTTCGTGTTCAGGTAGTCTATTTATTCAAAAAGAATTCTAGTCTGGTATAACGAACAGTAAGTCTGAATGTCTGATATTAAATCGAAACTGTTGCTGATGATGTTCGAAAAATTCTCGTTATTCACTTACTTGTATCGGATCACTTTATCAGGAAGCAGAGCTTTCAAACTGTGGTGCGCTGCCATAGAGTTGGTTTAGCGCACTAAATTTTAGAGGATTATGTGAAAAAGAAGCAGTGCATTCTAAATCTAGAGTTAAAGTTGTCCGTAGTGAATTTTCCAAAGAAAACAAAAATAATCACAAGGTACGTAACAGAGAGTTTTATCCATATGTGTAAAAAGTTAGCAGAAGGGAAAATCACAGTAATATGTCTGTCAATGTCCCTGACAGCTTCTGTATTGAAATCATCCTGATCTCCATGCTTTACCACATTCAATTAACCGTTTAGTACACAATCCCAAGATTTAACAACCTTGAGAAAATGACATTTCAAAAGAAAATTGTGGGAAAAGAAGAAAATGCTGGTAACCAGCGTTTTCATTTTCTTCTTTATCCATAAGTTTTTCTGCCCTTTCAATGACGACTCCTATCATTTGTACCACATTTAGTTCGTCGTCTGCAAGTGCTTTCAATTTGGACATGTATATGATAATCAGTCCTTCCCTCACTCACCCAGCCACCCACACATCTACTCACTCACTCACTCAATCAATCAATCAAACAGGGCACATTCACTCAAAACTTGCGCTCCCAGTCATATTTTGCCTTCTACATATCTGCTGTCTGACAAGGTGAAACAGCTCTTAAACTTGCAAAACGTAAATTTCAATTTATCTAGGTACGAAAAAACTGATGTGAAACACACCGTTGATATCTACTGCTGGAAGACAATAATTTATGATTTTTTAAGCTATAGCAGTAATGAAAAGTGCACAAAATGTCAGAGAAATACGTCCATCTGACAGAAGTCACCTCTATAAAAAGTACAATTTATTTCTTTTTTATCTTGTACAGATATTTTGCACTTTTTAATAAGATGTATTTTAGCAAAAACAGATTTGGATGTATTTTTTAATAGAATTTGAAATGATTTATCACTTTTTGACGACATTTTAAGGTTACGTAAACGATCTTTTGCAGATTTTTTGCCTCAGCGTCTCCAGTAGACGATAAATCAAGTTGCAGACGAATACATCTATCGCCGTAGAATATATAAGACTTCCTAACACAGTCTACTACATCAAAGAGGATCACATGAAGGGAAGTAATGGATTGTTTCAAAACTATACCGAATAGCCGTAAATCTCTCAGAGATAACTTAAAAGGAATATTTTAACTCGGTTTATACTTAGAACCATATATGGTTCTTTTGCGGATAGTGTAGTTCAAGATCAGACTGCACAGAACGTGCAGTCTGATCATTGATCTACACTGTCCGAAATTTTGTGAGATATTCTGGTCAAAAGAATTTTTCAAGTTGCTATAGGTTGGTTTTTCATACCAACTGAATGGACTGTTTGATTTATGTATAGGTCTAAGTGTTAACTCTATTCTTATCATAGATGACGCAATAAACTTTGGTGGACAGTCTACATCAAGATCAGATTCCACAGAACGTGCAGTCTGATGTCACATCTACACTGTCCATTACTTTGTTATAGATTATAACAGAAATGTGTCTTCATCATGCAGCAAACTGTATCGTTGCCGTTGAAAAGGTATAATTTATTTATTTGGTAGTGTAAAGTGTTAACACTTAAGCTGCTAAATAAATGAGATGCAAATTTCTTACTCAATACTAAAAACCCAAACATTGCGGTTTCAAAATTGATTTCACCGGAAAGAAAAAACCATATCGGACAGTGTAGATCACAGATCAGACTGCACGTTCTGTGCAGTCTGATCTTAATCTACACTGTCCGCAAAGGTCAGTGAGTCGCGATTAGCAGCTCAAGGGGTTAATGTATTCCATGGGACGCATTGTCTGTTGTAGACTCTCTGGGCACATGATTTGTGCGACACTGGAGAGCTAATAGAGGTCATAAATGGTTTAAATTCTACCAAACCTATTACACTATAAATTATATGGAAAAATTATACTTAACTCCTTACTGCACCAATCTAGTTTTTTACTTTTTCTTCGGTTGCCCGTTTTGGACATAACTGTGGAGAAAACAACAATTGTTTTTAACAAATATGTGCTTCTTTTCCCACATTGTTTTCATTATTTTTGAAAATCATATTTTCCTTGTCTTTAAATGTGCGTTCATTGTATAATACGTCATATTTTTGTAGATCTAAGCAGTAATTGTGATTGTCCTGCACAGTAATACGTAAAATAGAATACGTCGGATAAGAAATAATACTGATATATAATGATATTCAACACCTTTAATGAAAGGAAATCAAAGAAAGACATTATTGTGTTTCTTTTTAAAAGCAATGTTGTTTGCCTCTTTTAGTGCCAAGGGCGAGAACGGGCTTTTGCGGACGGTATAGATCAAGTTCAGACTGCACAGAACGTGCAGTCTGAACTTGATCTATACTATCCGCTTGTTTAGTCAATCTTACAACCTAACAGCCATTTTTGGGTTGCAGTGGATTGTGTCTTCTGCAGTCGAAAGATGTCGAGTTGATAGATTTGGTACCGAAAGAGTTAGAGAAAGCCAACTTGAGAAGGGTCCCTGTCACTGTGTTAAGAGTGAGATGTTTCAAATAAATTCACATTTGCGTCGTATCTATTCTAACTATCGATTCGTAAGCCTTGATTTATGCGCGTTTAAAAACTCATTTGTAATAAAACGCATGGATTCATTTATTTTTCTAGGGTTTCTGTTTCACAGTTTATGTTTTAACTTGTCGAGAATCCATAGCCTGATTGTAATATATGACAAAATCGACTTGTTTTTTTGCTGTAATAAATATGATATAAAGAGCATTGCTATCGTTTTTATTATAAACAGAGACAGCAATATTTCTACCATCCATTTTGCATTTAGCTTCACGTTTTGTAATGGAATATGATTCAAAAAGGAAAAACCGTTTACCAGCCTTGATCCGTTTTGCACCGCCTTTTACGTTATTTTTTTCAAAAGATGATTACATAACCGGGGGGAGGCTACTGCATCGGGTTTAACATCATCTTGTTTTGCATCGACTGTTTACCAAAAGACAGAATTTTAGACTTGCCAAGATTGAAAACATTTGACAAAATTGAAAAAAAAAAAGAAATGAACTTACGATGGCTTTGTTCCACAGGGTCGACAAAACGAGAAAATGCTGGCTGCCGGCATTTTCTCATTTTCCAACAATGTTTAAGAAGTCCTTTGCCGCAAGCTCGTTAAAGAACATAAAAGTTTGGCAAAAGTTTAAACACGCTATCCGCTGAAAAATCGTGTGTATCTTTTAGAAGACTGCTTTCGAAAACAATTAGGAAGGGAAAATTACTCTTAACCAGCAATATACCCGTCTACCATAAGTTTTTTTTCCATACATAGTCATGTAGGGACCACTTGACTTGAATGCGTTTTGGTTACACATATAACCATAGGATGTTTGCAAAGTCACATTGCAAATTTATTTCAGCAATATACCCGTCTACCATAAGTTTTTTTCACACGTAGTCATGTAGGGACCACTTGACTTGAATGCGTTTTGGTTACCCATATAACCATAGGATGTTTGCAAAGTTACCTTGCAAATTTATTTCAGAAGGTAAATCACCTTTTACAATGGTGGGTGTCTTAAACAAGGCCAATGTGTTTGTTTGGCTGGTTAGGACAAAGTTGAACAATACAATGCAATATTTTTTATTCAAAGTATAAAGGCCCCCGGCCCATAATCCTAATGACATACATATCTAATAATTATATACTAACATTTCGAGTGATTTACCTCTTAAAGATACTTTTGATAGAGACCTCAAATGGGAAACTTCAAAATCTCAATACAAACTCCAATTATAACGCAGAAAGGGCCTGTGTTCACCAACCGTTCTAAAGACCATTCTTAGTCCTAATTTCAAGAATTTTCTTGATTTTATAAGAAACACAACTTCTGATTGGCTAGTCCGATAAAGACATATTTTCCCCCAAAAAATACCTTTGAAATTCATGTAGCAAATTTTTTTTTTTTTTTTATCGGCTTAAAAGTTTCATTTCCCTCATTTAGAGGGATAAGGGTTCAGGTAATTTGCAAAAGAAGATATTTCTTAAATTCATTTTGACACTTTTCCTCACGTATGTGGGGAGTGTAGACCAAGATCAGCCTGCAAATACGTTAGTCTCCATTTTTACTTCTCTATGATTGGTGTCCGTCATGTATATGTACTAGTGGAAAAAAATGCCTGTGCATTCCATAATATTCCTCTAAGAAGAAATATGTCCATAAAGCTGTAGTCTGGATTACATGTCCCTACCACTACGTTATTGGATCAGGCAAAGCGCAATAATGGCGGCCTCCTAGGTGTCCTCAAGTGTACCCTTACATGCTTCCCCGTTTTCCCTAATTTCATGTGATCCAGTTTGATCAGTTAATAAAATGAGATCAATTTTGTACAAAAAATACATTACCGAGTCTAAAACGAGCTGTTGGGGTATGGTTTAAATATAAATTCGACCATGAATGATTTTAAAAATACCCTGTTTTCGGACTTTATATAGGTCCACTGACATTTCGGATACTTAAAGCATTTCTGATATGAAGTTTTTCTCGCTAAATAAGAACGAAATGTGGAAAAACTCACCGCCATGATTTTATTGCTAGCGACCTGTTTTGATTTACGCCTATAATCCGATTCGATCATGTGAAATAACAATATCCCGTCTCCTCTGCATAATACCAACGGGGGCCGCCATTATTGCGCTTTGCCTGACGTACTCTTGTAGTACGGCGGGCTACCAGACTAATAAAGCTGCACTAAAAAAAAAACAGGAAACAAAGATGACACTAAATATAGGCATGCCAAAACAGGTGTCGTCTTATCGCTGAAAAACCTGCTGTTATCGCAGACGTAAGTCAAGGAAATGTAGGTTTCACTTCCTGTAGCTGACTCTCCCAGTGTCAGTGTTCCTTTTGACCTACTTCTGGTGTATCAGTCACAAATGAGTAAATAGTTTTTGCAATTGGTAACAAATGCTGACATGTTTTGATTCTGCGTACTTTTGCGGGGCTGTTTGCGAGCCCATTTAGGACTCTAATATACAAGAGTTGATACCGTTTATCTACAGCCCGCGGTGCCCAGCCATACCTTCAATTTTCAACGATATACAAAACAGCTGAGGAAAAAGAGGCTATTACTGGCGTGGTTACCTTTCATCATTTCTCTTCAACATGAACTACTAAAAGAGTTTCACTCTTACACCGTTTATTTTCTTTTCTTTAAATCTGACGTTTTTTTTTTTATCGATAGTGTTTGAGTACCTTGGTGAAAGTTATAAAAACAAAGGTATTCAGGATACGTATTCACCAACCATTCTCAAATACATTCCTAGTCTTTATTTTCCATGTTTTACTAAATTTGAAAGTAGCACAAGTTCTGATTGGCTAAACCAAACGGTGTAGCCAATCAGAAGTTGTGTTACTTTCAAATTTCATAAATTCTTCAGAATGAGACTAAGAATATTCTTGATAATGGTTGGTGAATACGGACCCAGGTTCAGGGTATTTCACGTCCATTTGAAAAGGAATGTTTACGTGATATCGGCTTGAAACTGAGAGAAGACGAATTGACGATGCTAGACGGATTTGGGTGCTTAGGAATACTGTAAAATCTCATTGGAGACCAAGTTCAGCCTGCATTAACATACTTGCAATCTGATTTTGACCAACGGTCTCCGCTTCTCTGTCATCGATTTTAATCATGTACAAACAATTTATCATTAAAATGCCAAGAAACCAAACCAATTCTTATAACTTACAAACTTTATAACTTCTTTTCTTATTGTTTCGCAACTTATTAACTTATTCTCTTATTTACTTTTTCGCTGGAGCACTACGACATTACTTTTCATATTCATTGTGACTCTATACTGTTGTAAGTACTTTTCAATGAAGTATTTCGGTCGATTGTTCGTTCGTGTTCGCATAACAGGCACCAGTATAAATTTGGTAGTATAAAGGTTGAAATCGGTAGATTGATCTTAAACATTGATTGGTAGAATAGACCATTTACAATTCACCAGAGATAAAAAGTTTAAATATGTGGACTATCCCGTCTTTGTTAAGATTTGGAATTCTTGAGGGTTAAATGTCAAGTATAATCAGAATATTTTAGAAACGTGATTCTTTATCATATTGCCATTTCAATCTTTCATCTAGCCCACTGCTAACATTAACAATAGAGGTATAAAATATCAATAAGCCATCTCTGTGAAAAGGTGACTTAACGCATTTGCGAAAAGTATCGATTCAAGTCAGCCTGCGCAGTCCGCGCAGGCTGACCTGGGCCGAAACTTTTCGTCATTGGTCAATTTTCCGGATATCCAAGGACCAGTCTACTTCATGATTGAATCCTTTATTTAAAAAAAAGTGGCTATAATGGATCCATAATTATGTGATGGCTTAACTGGTACCATGCATCACGTTGATACATTAAGCCCCCTTTTGCCAGACCATGGCTCGTCTATGATAGGATATTACTCTATGACACGCGAAGCGCAGTTTTGCCTTGAGGACTGTGTAGATCTGTTTCATACTGCAAAGATCGTGTCTGTTGACGACAGACATCGACCTGGTATTCTTTTTCAACTGGACTTATTTTGGCACAGGTTGGACGGTTTTGCTCGATGTGAATGATAAACAGCGCTTCATCATTTTAAACCTTTACCACACAATCTCTACTTTAAACGACCCTGACAAAGAAAGATTTTGAAAACTATGAAGATTATGCAAGGAAACAGCATTGTATCCTCTTCCGCCGTGTTCTCTACCCTTCCAAAATCGAATTTCATTTTTTTAATCACATTTTTTTTTGTCTGAAAATGCTTGCGATATGGACAATGGACAGTGTACATGAACATTAACATGCATAGAACGTGCAGTCTGATCTTTGATCTACACAGTCAGTTATTTTCAAGATATTTCGACCCAGTCAACCTTGAAATTGCAATCTTCATTTCACAGGGATCATTCAAACTCAAGATTCTTCTGTCGATTATCTATTCGATTATGCTTGTGTTGCATCGACATTCTACAATGAAGAATACACAGTTAGGTTCTGGATTCAATCCTCGCCCGCGTCGGTGGTTTTTTTCTGTGGAAGGATCTTAGGGCAAGGCATGTCAGGACCTTGGAACACATTCATACGTAAACTGCTGCCATATGGATAAGATATTTCTGAAATCCATAAAAAAGGTCATTTGATCGATCAACCAATGAATAAATGGATCAATGAATGAATCAGTCAGTCCGTCCGTCAAGCAGTCCATCAGTCCTAAATCTGCAATATGTGGGACTAAAGAGAACAGCACGTTTTCAACTGAAGATGACCATTTTGCCTTCCAGTAAATCACTTTCGAAAACTTTGAGACAAAAACGAAAAATGCTCGTAACAAGCGAATTCTCTTTCCATTACAAGGTGTTGCCGTAAAATCATGAGTCAAACCTTAATCCTTAACCTGCTATAGAAGTTAAATAAAACTTTCCAGCCAATAGTTAAACAAAACATGACAAAAAAAAAAACAAAATATTGTAATTTCAAAGTTATTTAGAGGGGAAAATAATCCTTATCGGACAGTGTAGATCCAAGATCAGACTGCACTTTTTGTGCAGTCTGATCTTGATGTAAACTTGCAGCAAAAGCGCCTTGAGTCGCGTTTAGTAGCCTTCACATACAAGTTCCTCCGTACGCCAGATGTTGTCACATACACGTCGCTGCAGATGAGTACAGCGACGCTTTCATGGCGGCACAGAATTAAAATAAAGCAGGAAAACCAACAAACCATTCCTTTTTGTTATGTCGCATGAATAATCAAATTTTACGTATGACAATGTCAATCGTTAATTTAGACCTTCTGAAAAAATCAAATGACTCAGAAACAATAAATCATGACAAATTGATATCATAATTATCTACGAGCATTTCTTTATCGGTGTTCGAACGATCGAATTCCACCAATATCTATTCGATTATGATTGCTCTGTCGCGCCGTAACACGATTGAATTCGTAATTAAAAGAACGTATTCAGTGTGACCAGAAATGGGTTATTCAGTCTTCATTTTTTTTGTCATTTCTTAGTTAATCCATAACCACACACCCATGCTTTAACAACCCGGAGGAAGAAGACCTTTGTTAGTTTCATGGGCCGGTAGGAGGAAAGCAAAAACCATTAGTAAGACTATTATTTGCCTGATTCCCAAAATATTTTCTTTATTTGAAAGTGACACAAATTCTGATTGGCTGAACCAAATGGTGAAGCCAATCAAAAGTTGTGTTACTTTCAAATTTAGGAAATTCTTCATCATTAAGACAAATATTCTTAAAAATGGTTGAATACGGGCCAAGCATTTCTCAGGGTCTTTACCAAATGTTTTCAAACCTTTCCAAGAAAAATTTCATCACCTGAGCTAGATTTATTTGTCTGTCTTCTGCAAACGGAATCAATTTGGAAGGGCCTACAATTTTGTAGTCTGGTAAAGATTTCACTTTTACTCATTTATTTGTTTTCCAAGATGAGAGTGGTTGTTCGAATGGTCCTCGGGCATGCAAAAATACTACCAAAAGCAAAATGTTTCGACCCAGGTCAGCCTGTGCGGACTGCGCAGGCTGACTTGGTCGATATTTTTTGCAGATGCAATAACCTCCCTATTCGCAGAGCATGGCTCAAATGTTTACAAAGTTGTCTTCTGCAAATGTGTTGCACGGGGGCATGCCCAGACAATAATGTCGTTAATTAATGTAAAGAAGATAATTAGGAGCAATTGAAACGGCAATATTTTATTTTGTATCCACATTTTTCGTGCAATCATTCTCCATGACAAAAACTATCGTTTCTCTATTTCTTTTTCGGCACTGTATCGAGGTTACCCAACATTCAGTTTACAGGTACCGCGCCTTTCCGTGCCTCGTTCCTTCACCTATCATTTAATGTTTGATTATGGTATGACCGGACCCACGACCCTGGTTCGACCCTTTCCTCGTAACATATTGATCTTTTCTATAGCTAATAGTTCCCGTTGAAGGGTGTTATTGTCCCAACGTGTAAGCTATATTTTGATGGTAAGACATAAAATTTTACGGCTGACAGTCTCAAGTGATATCGAGTTACCAACGCCATTATATTAATGTTAAAACCCTCCCCAAAAATTTGCCCTCTCAGGACCTTTTTAGTTTTAAATTGTAAGGGCCTTTATCTGCTGGTATTCAAAGTTTTGCTTTGAAGTCTCTACGTTGGTGCCTATAAGTGATAAAAATTAGTTTAATGGCAGAGATCAGCTAACGAAGCGCGATATGAACGTAAATTACAGGTACTTATCGCTAGAGCACGAACTATTTTGATTGGCGTGAGGCACCCGGGGGATATGTGGAGTTTAAATTAGAACTTTTTAATCGTTTGTGTTACATACATTGCAGTATTGTATAGTTATTTTCTTGTTAGGCTGTTACATTTTTTAATTTGTCTCTATTAGATCTTTGTCGTTTTAAACAGATTGCAATCTTATCACAGCAATATCTTACAAATTTTACTAGGTTTTACTAGTACTGGTCGTGCGCTCTGCCGAAATATACACCTAATGTACCAGTGCCACATCTGGGTAATTAACCAGGAAATCCATATTACTATTCTCCAAATTAATAACTAGTGAGCTGCAGAGGAGCCCTGGGCGCGTTTTCACCAACCATTCTCAAATGTATCCTCAGTCTGATTCTAAATTTGGTTAGCCAGTCAGAAATTGTGTTGCTTTGAAACTTAGGAAATTGTCGAGAATTAAACTGAGAAAGCAATTAAGCATGGTTGGTGAGTACCGGTCCTGGTTTGAATTACAAATCAACTGGATTTTACTTGATATAAATGCAAAATGATCTTCATAACTAGAACATCATGGGAATTTTACAACGTGGGCGGTGGCAGTTCAATCACCGCTCAAGGATACACAAGATACAAGATTCTGATAATTGAAAGCGATATTTTTGCCTACTAGGAGCTAATACCCTGATGTATTCTTTCGAACAAAGGTTATGACGAAAAACAAAACTTAATAATCTTCTTTGAGACAAATTGATTTCTTTATAAATGCATTCTAATTCTATATAAACTACTGGAAGATGTGACCTGGGAGTCAGACAGACCTCCCTCACCGCTGGACCTTGCCCTGACGTTTTTAAACCTTTAAGCTGCTAAGCGCAACTCACTGACCTTTAGCGGACAGTGTAGATCAAGATCAGACTGCACATAACGTGCAGTCTGATGTTTGATCTACACTTTCCGATAAGGAGATATTGTTCTCCAAAAAATAAGTTGAAATATCGTTATTCGGGTTTTTACTATCGTCTTGAAAGTTTAACTTAATAAGCAGGATAAGACTTAATAGTAGAAATTCACCAGAAAGTAAATGTTTCGCACTGTTTTAGTTAGAGAAACGACGGGTATCCTTGAATGGGTACCATATATATGTTTTATTATGGTCTTAAATATTCGATATATTGTTGAAAACTACTTAAAAAAGACCAAGATAAACATTTAAAACTTTGGAAAGTTTTGGCTCGGGGGTAAAAAAAAAAACGATGATACCGGTACTCTATAGTGGAAATCTTTTGGGAGTAAATTCTATCGTGAATATGTCGATGATATGCTTTTGTTTACTTTCTCACTCTTTACAACCCAATCAATCTGTTTCTGTAAGCCCAGGTTTTGTCTTTACCAACCAGGTCTAAATGCCAAAACAGAATATCTGACTGCCCGATAGGTTCTGTCTAGCCTATCAGCAAAGTTCCTAGAGTTGACCAAGGCGTTCGATCTCATCCAGTCAGACCACTGGTCTGCGAATTTAGAATGAGAATTTAATTTAAACCGGTTTGTGAAAACTGTTTAGGGAATAAGCAAACCTTGAGTTGAAGATGTCCGAGCTAAATTGAATTTCCCAACATGGATGACTGAGCTGCTTTAATTAGTGAAATCGCTAAAAAAAAAAATACTGGCATTTTCAGGCAACATAAAAAAACTAACTATGCATGACTCTTTCAAAGTATCGGAAAGAGTTGAACAAAGATCATGGTCTGTCTGAAATATACACAAAACAAGTTCCAGACATTAATATTCGGATTTGCCTGCTATATATTTTAACGCTGTGCGTCTGCACCACTTAATATACATCACGCTAAAAAAAGTTTGGAAGACTTAGCCCCCCCTCCCAAGGAAAGCCGGAATGCGCATGCTCCTACCACCAACAATGTATGCATTCGTTACCAGTTTGCACAAGGGTATAGCTTTTCTCCGGTCTTTTTATCGGCACGATCATGTTTTATTATTATAACGTGTATTTAGCATGACATTTAATATAAACCATCTTCCTGTTTATTGTTCAGCGATATTTATGATGACCCTTGT
This sequence comes from Tridacna gigas, assembly GCA_945859785.2. NCBI lineage: Eukaryota > Metazoa > Mollusca > Bivalvia > Cardiida > Cardiidae > Tridacna > Tridacna gigas. The sequence continues at coordinate 31,623,091 of OX244030.2, forward strand.
GGGAACGCGCCCCTCAAAGAAAACCAATATGAAATTACCATTTTGATTTAAAGTGATGCAACATTAATTCTTATTTATGGCTGGAAAATGTAATAAATATTTTCTAGAATGACATGTAGCTCTATTGCCGAACAGGCTACAACGTAAATTATTAGATAATTACATTTTTAACATGGACGCCCAGAACTTGAACCTTACCCCTTACCCTTCACGAGAAAAGCTACCTACCAATTCATACAGAAACTTACATTTTGTAAACTAGTTTGCCAAATCATGGGAATTTCTTTTCTCTCTTCCTCAACTTTATAATTTAGATTTTTTTTCAAGCAAATGAAATTTAAGTCAAACGTTAAAAGTTACAAGTTTCCACAAAAATGTGGCTCTAAGTACTCCACTCGAAAGCGGTTGGTACATAAAGGTAGACCTCTTAGCTCCATAATAAAATTGTCAGACTCTCATCTGCTTATCTTTACGTCATATACGCAAGGGTACTTCCATTTATCACGCTTTGGGTGACTTGAAAACGGCGTGGGTGCCACAGATGTTTTCCTGCGTGTTTCTTTATTTTATTGACCGAATGGCTCCGGAAACAAAAGTTGCAGCAGACGACTTTTAAAACGTCCTTATAAAATATGGTTAACTCTTTACCATACAACAAAAAAGCATTTGGAGACGACAAATCAAATGGTTACCAGCACTTTCTACTTTTCCTGCAATATTTCCAAAAGCCTTCCCATTCAGAGTCGATGGAACATGGGAATGAGAGGTAAACAGTTAATCAACACGCATTCGGGTTAAATACATGAACTGGAATGATAATAGTTTGAAAGGGAGATATTCCACCATAGCTCACAATGCTTTCAGAAGTTGACTGCTACAAGACGCAAAAAATCACCTGCGGAAGGTAATTTCTTTAACATTTAACCAAGCATATTCCTCCATGTTCCTTCCCGTAATGCCGTGTAAAGTGTTCCATTGGATGATGTATAGCATAATGGAAACAAAAAAGCACTAAGTTCTCGGAACTCGACTCAACAATAACTCATAAATAATCGTGCGATGAAACCTAGAGCCATGTGTAATAAAAGGGGAGCCGGCATGTCTATTCAGAACTGCGAATGTTTCATTGAAAAATGAGATGAAGCTGGCCAAACGTCACGTTTCTTTTGGTCGTAATTGTGTGAAATGTTACTGAATTCAGCTTTATTCTATCCCATTTAGTTCTATCAATTAAAAGTCTATCAAAATGCGTTAAATCACACTCTGATATCCCTACGCGAAAGTTATCATTGGAAGTTATGACTTACGTGAAAGTATAAATCTTCCCCCCTTTTATTTCTACGATCAAAAACACATAAGTGTCCATGTTTTCCATTGTTTTCTTTATGTCTTTTTACCAATTTGTGCTAAAACTATCGCGAAGTGCAAAGGATGAAAAAATATGTTGTAATTATTTGCTATCATGGTTGATTATTCTACGCATGCAACGCTGGTCGCTTTTTCGCAAGTACCGGTTTAAACTGTCTATAAATCAAGCTAAATGGCATAGTTGTGGGTTATTTACTAGACGGTAAATTACCAAGAAAATTGGAAAATTTGACAAATGAATTTAAAACTATGAAATCTAAACGCCATATTTGGCTCTTTTGATGTTAGAATAATGTTCTTTTAATATAAGCAGATGTTCCTAGAAGGACAGTATTCAATTAAATTGTATTTAAATTTGAGTCCAGATCACGCAAGACAACTGTGAATTTTAAAATACATATCCATTGCGCATACATAAAAGTTCACTTATTATTCGAAGCACGTTTCTTACTCAAACTGACAAATGTCTAAGAAAGATAATGGCGAAATAAATTGCTGCGCTGGTAAGCTGCATACAAAAGAATATGAAGCATTAGGTCAGTGTTAAGTTGAAAAAAAGTTGGTGTAAATAATAGCTGTAGTGGATCACCTGGTGGTTAAGGTGTTTGATTTGTATGACAGAAATACAGGTTCGATATCCTCTGACGGCACAAGCCATGCTGGATTGTCCTTGGCCACAACATCAAAGATCCCTAACCTTTTCTAGTGAAACCAAGGAAATGCATGGATATGTAAGCTGTGACCGTGGTATTTCTGAAGAACTTACAGACCTTCAGATAAGAGGGAGTGATATTTTTCTAAGTCCATTATTTCTCTTCCAGACCCTATGTTGTGGGTACTCATTAGAACTGTCTCGATGAGACGGTTCTAATGAGTACCCATAACATAAGGTTCAGTGGAGAGTGATTAATATTTTCAATTTTTAAATCAAAATCACTCCTTCTATCTGGAGCTCTGGACTTGGGCCAACAAAGAAACTCTTTCGACTTAGTTTTAGTTTGTCAGACTTGTTTTCTTTTTACATTTGTTCATTTTTGTGGTAAAATAAAGCTGTTTTCATCCACTTGAATAAATATGCCCAAATCCCATGATGCCAATCTATGGAACAAATGTCCCTGTTTACACATTTCGTGTGAAATTCCATATAACACATCCATAGGCTTAGACTTTGAGTCTCAGTCAGTCAAACAGGTTGGTTTAAATTCAGTAAAGATGACTGATGTTTGGTGCCTTCTAAATGAGAGAAAGGGAATGAGGTTTCATACGGCAGTATTAGTAAGGCACATTTCACGTCTTTTTATAAACCTCTATCCTTTTTAATGATTCCATCTCATGGCCTCTCATCACTATATTTTATACAAATAATTTTAGTCAGCGAATGGGACCTAAGTTCTGTGTTACTTGAATTCATGAGATTTATATTTTAGGGCAAGAACATTCCCGCGCCAGGGACAGAGGATACCCACAGCCAATCTTATATGAGCCAAACTTTGGCAAAAGTGGGTTCAATGCATCTCCGTGATGCAATACACCAAGCAAGTCATCACATTATTATGGATCTATAAAATCTATTTTGTCTTGACAACCGACAGAATTACGAGGTAGAATCGTCTTTTGACATACAGAAAATATACCAAAGCCCAAAAAGTTTCGACCCAGACTAGCCTGCGCTGACTTCTCTTGCTGACCTTACAGATACATTAAACCACTTTTGTTACAGAGTATGGCTCATATGAAAGCCAAGAGGGAACTGAGGACTCTCTTGACTGTACAAGGAACGTTGACAAATTCCACATGTTCTGTTGAGCATTCCACAAATACCATTAATGTCAAACTAGCATAATATCAAACTGTTTGAAAGAAATTGTAATATTAATCAAAGCGTCATAACTTGAAAGAGACATGATGTTATAAAACGAATTTTGCGCTTAGTCTTATCAACACCACCACACAATCAACACCTTGACGGAGGAAATGTTTCAACGACCTTGACGGAGGAAATGTTTCAACGACCATGACGGAAGAAATGTTTCAACGACCTTGACGGAGGAAATGTTTCAACGACCATGACGGAGGAAATGTTTCAACGACCTTGACGGAGGAAATGTTTCAACGACCATGACGGAGGAAAAGTTTCAACGACCTTGACGGAGGAAATGTTTTAAATCATTGTGGAAAAAGGAGAAAATGCTGGAAACCAAATTGAATATGTCGTCTGCAAAAAACTTTGAAGTTACGTGTAAATCAGTATAAAATTTTGTCGCCTGGTAAAGCGTTAACACGATGCAGTAATGCATACATTAGGTAAGGAAATAACATTGACAAGAGTTCAAATGTGATAAAAAAAAAAACGTGTCATCAAAATGAGCCATGCTTTGGCAAAAGGGGGCTTAATACATCTCCGTGATGCATTGTACCAATCAAGCCATTACATAACTATGGATCCATAATATCACTTTTTTAACAACCGGCTGAATCATGAGGTATACTGGTCCTTGGCCATACAGAAAATTAATCAATATTAAAAGTTTTGGCCCAGGTCAGCCTGCGCGGACTGCGCAGGCTGACCTTGGTCGATATTTTTCGCAGATGCATTAAACCCCTTTTTTCACAGAGCATGGTTCAAATGAATTCAATCGCAGTGTTACTCCCTTTGTCGTGTGCCGCCAAGTATTACAAGAATTGTATGAACCGGGCTTTCCAAGACTAGAATAATGGTGGTAATTCATCACTCCTCAGTGGAGAGCGCGGAATGTGTTTTTCATTTACACTTCCCCCATGTCATAATAACCATCCATCAAAATCACAGCGCACAATGAAAAGTCGCCCGTTTATGCAATCAATTTTCGCGATAACGAAACAAATTCAGGGGATCAAAACGGCTATCAATCAAAGACAGACATAATATAATAACACATAGACTTTAACTTTCTTCTTCTATGTCAGCCAGTAGACAGCCGTTTTTCACAGACTTAAAAGCATTTTGAAGTGTAATTACAGTTGCATTCATCTTATATTCAAATTGATAATGATAGATGACGACCATTCCACTCTGTCACATATGATCAAATTGATTATCTCCCTTCTTTGGTATTCTCCATTGTTTGGAGACCAGTAAAAGGATTGCCTATGAATTGGGAAGGATGACAAGGTGTTTTGTCACGATCTCGGATTTCAAAGTATGTGAAATTCTACATCGTATTGAAAGCGACAGAATAATTCATATTTAGAACCGTTCAGGAAAACTGTCGTCTATTTCAATTAAACTAATCTGTTTTTCGTAATTTGACATAAGATACCGTCGGTTATGAAAAAAAAAAGGAAACCCTGAATAAAATGGGAAGTCTTCCCCAATCGAAATTATTATAAGGATGATTTCATTGTTGACTTTTTGTATTGACCGATAAAGATGGAAATTTTAAATTTTGCATATGATTCGGGTGACTGAACTGTTCACAAGAGGTTTATAACTCAGAGAATGTGTGAAGACATATTCAAAGGCAGAATTTAGGGCCTATGTTCACGAACCATTCTGTAATTTCATTACTTGGCAATCAAAGAATGTGTTACTTTGAAAAATGTTGTGGCCATTATGAAGAAGTCGGACGGCATCTTGGAATTGAAAAGGAACACACATTTGTTGTTACAATTATCAAAATCTTGTTTATAATGGCCACATCATTTTTACGACGTGCTCAGTAGTACTTCTGCCAGGAGTATATTTTGACGGCAAGTGCATCTGTCCACGCATTCCGCACAATACTCTCTCCAAACCAATGGCTGCTTTCTGATGTAAACAAGATTGATACAATGTCGGACATGGATATGTATCCTTTAGCTATAACTTCCATCAATCCTCTTAAAGAATTCTGTTTTGAACTGGCACCACTCAGATTACTAGCATCCTGTATAACCTCTCAGTACATAGTAAATTGGAAACTTCTTCATGCTTCCACGGGAAGTCCATGTAGTTTTCAGGTAACTGTCGACGTATGTGAGTTTTGGTGATCTCACAAAACGGGACAAAAGCAGTTCTAATACACGAGCAATAAAATCTGCTTAAATAACACCGTTTCTCAAACCAAGTTATTAAATATTTTGTCAGTCATGGACACTCTTTTACAGACGATAAAATATTTCCACTAGTCCCTATTAAAATCATTTGCAGACGGCAAATTAAATGTGCCTAAAATGATGAAATTTGTAATTGACCCTTGAAAGGTACAAAAACAATGTGGGAAACATAGAAAACGTTGGTTACCAGTATTTTCTCCTATTCCCACATTTTTTTCTGATGTACTTGTTCGATAAGTTCCAAATATTTGGAATTGTTAGGTACAAAGCTAAAAGTCGATTCTTATGATATACTTCAAAGTGTATGGCCTTTAAAACGAGGTTTGTAGGAAGTTATAAATTAAACTGTAGAGAGAGATTGGTTGTCTGACTGTATGGAATACTATATCAATCACAATTAAGTCTTAGGTCACTTAACCCAAACACAGTTGCTTTTGCGGACAGTACAGATCAAGATCAGACTGTACAGAACGTATCTATACTGTTTGCTATTTTGTGACATACCCTTACACTAAAGCCTTGACATTTCAACAGTTTAGTTTGTATTACAGACGACGTATATCCATTTTATAAATTTAGTGATCAAAGGGTTAACTCAATTCCATGCAAGTTATTTTTAGTCACACCAGTAAGAAGTAAACTTACGCAAAGGAGAAACATGTGGAGCAGATGAAACTTTTTCTCCATGACACAGAAAAAGAAGTAATTGTTTGTAACAAGAACAGCTCATTTTCCCACAATGTTTTCAAAAGCGGCTGTCGATTTGCAGGGATGTAATAAGTTTTAATTTTTCGGAAATGGGCTGAGTTTATTTTATCATAACCCTAAGGCTGCTAGGCGCGACTCACTGACCCTTTTCGAATAATGTAGATCAAGACAGAGTGCGCAAAATGCGCATTCTGATCTTGGATCTACACTGCTCGACAAGAAGGTTTTTTTTTTCTCCAAAAAGTAAGTTTGAAATAGCATTATTCTGTTTTTAGCTATCGGCTTAAAAGTTTCGTTTGACTTATATAGCAGGATAAGAGTTAATATATCAAATAACTCTGACATCGGGTTTCAATCTAGCCATAGAAGATATATACGTTTGAAATCGACCGTATGCATATTTCAGAACATTCCACAGACTCACAAATTCATGTGAGGTATGCTGTATGTAAAGGGGGCTCAATGCATCTGCGAAAAGTGTCGGCCCTGGTCAGCCTGCGCAGTCCGCGCAGGCTGACCTGGGCTGAAACTTTTCGCTATTGGTAAATTTTCTCTATGTCCAAGGACCAGTCTACCTCATGATTAAGTCGGCTGCTAAAAAAAGTGGCTATTATAGATCCATAATTATGTGATGACTTGCTGGGTATCATGGATCATGGAGATGCATTAAGCCCCCTTTTCACAGAGTTTAGCTCATATTTATTACATTACATGCATAAAATTAAATTCAATGGAGAGGAACTCATAAAGGAAAACGGGATGAGGTGTTTTTTTTTTCTGCAAACATATTTTCCGTAGCAAGTGTTTTATCTGGTAACAAGCTTTTTTTCTCCTTACCCCACAATTATATTTTTCTTCTATTCTGTTTGTAGATTCCGTCATTCGTGCCACATCTAATTTATCGTCTGCAAATACTTTCAATTTGGGAAAATCAGTAACATTGATGTTTGATCAGGGGTTCAGCGGAAGAGCCTTACTTGCATCCACAATGAGGAAAGAGCAAGAAATTCTCTGTGCTCAACAATGAGCTTAGATTAATTGCAGACTTCGGTCACCCGTAGATACCAGGAGTTGACGCATGACAAGACCCGACCAAATTACAAGCTATTACAAGCTTTAATCTAGCTCACTTTTAGATAGGAGTTGTGCTTGACTCAATGGTTAACTCTTTATCAATGATCTAATTTTAGACTGTTCCAAATTGAAAGCATTTTCAGACAACAAAATAAATGTGACTCAAATGTTAAAATTTGTTTTTGGGAGGGGGATTACATTGCTGGAAAAGGAGAAAATGCTGGCTATCAGCATTTTCTTTTTTCTCACAATGTTTTTGACAGACTTCTTTCTCGGGATTGTGTGATAAAGGGTTGAGGTGGTGGAGTTTCTTGGTGCGATCGTCACCAACAGACCTGATTTTTCATTGGAGTATCTTTGAGCAAAGCGTTGCAGAGCCCCAGCCCAGAACTGGTAAAACCCAGGAAACATAAATAAATGAGCTAATGCAGTGCTATAGCTAAAAAGCTGTTGAAAGTAAACTAATTCAAAAATCACTTTGCGGTACAAAATGAAATGGGATAGAGCTAGGGAATCCAAAGAAACCCACGGACACAAAAACACTTAACGTTAGAACTAAATTGCCTGGTAAATTCGATTTGATTCAACTTGGATATTGTTCATAGCTTTGATTAAAGCCCTAATCGTTCTTGACATGGAGAAATCGTATAAAACATCCACTCCGACGGTCTGTCAATGCCAATTTGTCGGAAGCCGTGAGGCGATGCAGATCTCTACAAGGGACCCACGTCTATTTATTGTGAGAGGCACAGCATTTGATCCTTGGGGCTGATAACTTCATGTTTCATTAGCATTATAAGGCCTTTTTGCATCATTATCAATTTCCATCGAGGACCCTCTTTAACAGACTACTGGTGACGTTTATTACTTGGTCAGAGAATATTACACGGAGTCTAGGCTCGTGTTCACCAACTGTTCCAAGTATTGATCTTCTCCTAAATTCTAATTCAAGGACTTTAACGACCTTTTCCCATATTCTGATTCAATTCAAAGACTAGCTATTTTATCCTTAATTCTACTTTAAAGACTAGCCATCTTTTTGGCCTTGTTCTCTGTCGGCCAATCAGATGAATAGTCTTGGAATCTGGATTAAGAACCGAATATTTGAGCCATGCTCTGACAAGAGAAGGCTTAATGTGTCTCCGTGATGCATCATACCAAGCAGGACATTACATAATTATAGATCCATAAAATCCACTTTGTCTACCAACCAACGAAATCATGATGGAGACTGGTCCATTGACATGCATAAAATTGACCAACAGCAAAATGTTTCGGCCAAGGTCAGCCTGCGCGGACTGCGCAGGCTGACTTGGATCGATACTTTTAGCAGATGCATTAAGCCACTTTTTCATAGAGCATGCCTCATTTAAAATGATTAATGAAAAAAGGTCTTTGTTGGAGCAAGTGGATGGATAATTTTCATCCCTCTCACACATAGCTCTTAGGGGCCTGTATTCACCAACACATCTGCTAAAAGTATCGACCCAAGTCAGCCTGCGCGGACTGCGCAGGCTGACTTGGGTCGATACTTTTAGCAGATGCATTAAGCCACTTTTTCACAGAGCATGCCTCATTTAAAATGATTAATGAAAAAAGGTCTTTGTTGGAGCAAGTGGGTGGATAATTTTCAGCCCTCTCACACATAGCTCTTAGGGGCCTGTATTCACCAACCATTCTGAGCTATGCTCTGTCCAAAAGGGGGAGGGGCTTAGTGCATCTCCGTAATGCATTATAAATACTAAGCGAATCATTACGTCATTATGGATACAATTGTGGATACATAAAATCCATTTAATCCAGAATTTGACTAAAGCATGATGTAGACTGGACGTTTGACCTGTAGTAAATAGAACACTCTTTTAAAGTTTCAACTCAGGTAAGCCTGTGCGGAATGCACAGGCTGACCTAGTCGATACTTTTTGCAGATGCATTGAACCCCACTTTCACAGAGCATTGGTCAAGTCGTAGTCTAATGCTAAAGAGCACTTTCTCCTTTTGCAACAATGATTTCCAATAGTGCTTTTGTTGATTGCCCCTTTACAAAGAGTAGCAGTGTTAAATCAATCGATTCTACGATAGGTGAATCAAGACTCCTTTTCATAATTAATTAGGTGTGATGATAAAAGCTCAATTAACGCTAATAGTGCTAAAAAGATGAGTGAACATTCTTAGTCGGTGCTATTTAAAGATACAGAAATTGCAATTTCAAGGCTGGTTTTGTCAAACTATCATGCAAAAATTGCGGTCAGGGTAGTTTGGAGATTGTAACGAACAATTTGTCCATGTGCCGCAATGATTTACGTGATATATGTAGTCCTTATTCCTGTTGATTACTCCTATCATATAACCAGTTTATCAAATGTGTCTGCGGCAAATTCGTTTCAGAAGGTGAGGAGTTAAACGTTCCATTTGATAAGACTGAGTGTTGTCATTTATGAGGGCGTGATGAACGTCATGTTGCATTCCCTTGCCTCATCTTTTCACAAAAATCTCAGAAACCTGGACTTGTTTACAAGACTTGCTTGTTGAATTATGTCTTGGTTGTCTCCCCCCCATCTAGTTATATACACGCTTGGGCGTAGTTTGATACTCTCTGGTACGATTTGCAGTGGGTAATAACGATAGTATAGTCAATAAATAATCTCAGTGAATAATTGTCCTATCTCTTCATTACTAAATTTTCGGTTTCACAGAAAAATAAGATATTTTTAGTAAATCTCTTGTGCACTTTTCAATTCTTTTTCGACGCAAAAGAGGTGTATGTTAGCGGACTAAATATTGATGAGACCAAAGCATTGACGTCATTTACGTAACGGAACCAAAGTATATTGTATGAAGTTGCATGAAAGTGACAAATACATGTAATCTAGCAAAAGCTGGTATACGAAAATATCGGGGGTGGGGTGGGGTTGCGTCCATATTGCTTAAATATGGGGAAAAATACGGTAAAACCGCATCGAGACAAAGTTTACTTTCGGGAACACGAACATTAATTCTCGAACAGATATTTACGCTTAATTTAACTGCTAATTGTAGAAGACAAAAATCCCAAAATATTGCGATTTTGAAGATCTATTCTCTGAAAAAAAAATCTTACCGTGGGCCTACTGCGAAGAGTACAGTCAAGATCTAAGGTCACACTGGACGTTCTGTGCTGTCTGGTCTTGATTTATCTGTCCGTAAAAAGACACTGCATTGTGTCAAGCAGCCTCGGGGGGGGGGGGGGAACAAACGATAACCTTCCATAATAGGTCCAGTGGAAACCGAAATCAAACGGGAAAAGAATCCATCCTGAAGGACAGCTCTATGTCCCTCTGCAAAATGCCTTTGAGAGCAGATATTTAAAGTTAAAACTTCAACTCTGACCTTGACCTTGAGTCCATATGGTTGAATTATATGCTGTGCATTGGAATATCTCATAAAGGAGAGCATTTGACGAAAGGGCAATTAAAAATCCTCCCATTGAAAAAAGAAGATACAGAATAGACAGGAAATAAAAGCTTTAAACTTGTAAACGTCAATTGTGACCTTGACCTTGAACCAGCATGATGAATCATAGATTCTGCACATCATCTTACTGAAAAAAGCGTTTGACCAAGTCTTTCTTACATGGAGCAGACACGAAATCCAGGGCTGGATTAGTCGACCTTCATTTGTGACCATAACCCTGAGACTATATAGTTTAGCATTTATCCTGCACACGGTCTCACTGCGGTGAACATTTGACAAACCTTAGATAAAAATCCTTGAAAGTGTGTAGGAGAAATGAAGCGGACAAATAAGTGTAACGGACAGATCAAAAGTGGATAAAAAGTGACATTAAATAGGAAAGTACATGCACATCATCGAATCTTGTCTCAAACACCGCATTTACACCAGGGCAAAACAAGCGTTTGATTACAAATTATATTTCCCCTACGCCTACAAGTATAGAACGATAAAAATATCAATTATCATATTGAATACATGATGATAAAACACTAAAGAAAGTAACAAACAAACTGACTCTTTTAACCCTTAGGCTGCTAAGCGCGGCTCAAGGACTTTGAGACCTTGACAGTGTAGATCAATTTCAGATTGCACAGAACGTGCAGTCTGATCTTGGATCTACTCTATCCGATAAAGAGATATTTTCGCCACCATAATAAATTTGAAATAGGAACGTTTGGGCTTTTACTATCAGCTTTAAAGTTTCATTTAAGTTTTTTAGCAGGTCAAGGGTTAAGACCTGACAATGAAAGATAATCTCAATTATTCGAGTCTGAATAGAATCATTAGTTATTTTCGATCGTAAGGGTACTGGAATGAGGACTATCAGGAGAGAAACTCGAAAGTTCAGTATAGTGCAAAAAGGCACGTATGCATTTTTATCATTTCATGACATTTCAATCTTCATTCAAAAATGAAGAGAGAAAATTTTCTTTGAAATCAATAGAGCAGCAGTTCTGAATGCTCATATGAAAAATCAGAACCGCCGCTTCCGCTGATTTCCGAGGTTTCTGACAATGAATCACATTAACCGATACACACGTGAACTCATATATTCCTGCATGGATGCGGAGCCGATATATCACTATATTTTCTGTTAGTCTTTTTTCTATGGCAGGCAGTAAATTTCCACTGAACGTTACGATGAGTAAATCAAGGATGAGTTTGATAAAGTGATATGTCCAAATGGCATTCTGCATACAGTATTCTGGCGCCTAAACCCTCATCATGAAAAATATATAAACAAATACCCTTGTGTTTGATGCCCTCAGCGTAAACATATCTCATGCGAATTTTTATCGGCACAATTCAGAGTGAAAATCGAAACAACAAACATACCGACAGAGACAATATGACTCTGTCCTCCTTTACATCTGGGCCACACAATCCCGAGTTTTAGCGATCCTGAGGAAGATGGCTGTGAAAACAGTTTGGAAACCAGTATTGCTGGTAACCAGCATGCTCTATTTTCTCCACCATGTTTTCTGTCTTTTCAAACACAAATTCCATCATTTGAGCCAAATTTGTCTTGTGGTCTGCAAATTCTTTCAATTATGGACAAGTCTAAAACGTCCGTCGTCTGATAAAGAGTTTACCGAACTAAAACTGTCGCAGGCCGACGAATATCCAGCACCCCCTCCCCTCCCCACACACAAACACAAACTGGATTTGAGGAAAAAGGTCAGCACCTCTAACTCCTGTTACAGGACTTCGACCAATCACATACAAGAAATATCTTCAAAAAAAAAAGTAGACGGCACAAGGTACTAGCCTATGCCTACAGGTGCCTGCAAGATAAACAAATCCACATTTTTCGACCAATTAAAAATCACAATTTATTCATTCGAAAATATCAGTGTCAAGAAATAGGTCAAAAGCCAACGCATTCAGCTTCGCCGGTGAAAAGATAACTTGTATAAGTTATTCGGCATATTGAGTAGCGCTAAGCAGCGTCAATGTTAACTAACATTTAAGCTGCTGAATAAATGAAACGCAAATTCCTACTCAATACTAAAAGCCCAAACATTGCGGTTTCAAAGTTGATTTCACCGGAAAGAAAATACCGTATCGGACAGTGTAGATCAAAGATCAGACTGCACGTTCTGTGCAGTCTGATCTTGATCTATTCTGTCCGCAAAAGGTCAGTGGGTCGCGATTAGCAGCTTAAGGATTAATTTTTGAGTACAGACGATTACAAGTAAGCAATGCTGTCGAATAATGGGGTAATAGGGTTTAATTAAGGCATCTCAGTGATATATGATACCAAGCAGGTAATCACATAAATTATTACGTATCCATAAAATACATTTTGTCTCACAACCAACAAAATCATGAGGTAGAATGGATGGTCCGTGGAAATTCAGACGATTCACTGAAAGCAAAAAAGCCTCGCCCCAGCCTGACATCAGTCGATACATTTTGCAAATGCATTGGTCCCCCTTTTCACATAACACGACTCATTTTCTCTAGATATGCCATTTTGGAAGGGCTGATTGTCGATCAATGCATCTAGAAATATCTTTACTTACAGAGCAAATACTTTGGACTCCAATCATACGACGTTTTTTGCGGCGCTTGGTCTTGGACTGAAGTGTTTACCTTTACCAGCTTTCATACATAACATACAGTTAATTCTTTATCCAACGAGAAGACTTCAGACTCGTCTAAATCGAGAGAGTTTTGCAAAAGACAAATTAAATAATGTTCATATAATGGGACTTGTCTCAGTGTAAAAAAAAAAAACATCGTAGGAGAAAGGAGAAATGTTAGAAAGCAATCTAAAGTTTAATTCCAGATATTGATGGTATGAAAGGGTGCAGTTTAAATAGGCGAGGAATGCATTAATGAGAACGGACAGTTTATGTCCAGACGCTATAAATAAATACATCCGCTCTGTCTAGTTCTATTCGTTAAGAAAGATGAAATAACAGACCAAAGTCAGGAGATAGTTGGACTTTCGCCCTAGCTAAGAGTCTATTTTGTTGCTTTAACCCTTAACCTGAAAATATATGAAATGAAGCTAACATATGAGATGAAAATTTCCACCCAATAGAAAAAATCCAAATATTGCGATCTCAAATTTGATTTCACCTGTAAGAAAATACCACATCGGACACGTTCTGTGCAGTCTGATCTTGATCTACACTGTCAGCAAAGGGTCAGTGAGTCGCGCTTAGCAGCCTTAAGGTTAATAAGAGAACGGAATAAATGAAATGGGAAAAGTCAATTTTTTGTAACACTGAATTGAAAAATGGCATGGAACTTATAATACTGAAATGGGAGAAGGATCACTGATTTGTTTAAATCATTTACTGAACAATGCCGTGTTTTAACGACCCTGGGGAAGGAAGCTTTTGAAAGGCCTTTTCTTGTAGAAAAGGTAACTTTTTTCTTACAAAGGTATTTCTGACCGAATAATAGATTTTTCTTTGCAATCCAAGCAATTTTTAGATGCGCCATAATGGAGCTATTAACTTATTACCTCTTTCTTTGAGACATTATCTCTCTGTTTGAGACAATATATCTGTTTGAGACATTTTTTTTTTTTTTTTCTTTTCTGAAACAATATTTCTGTGATTATATCTCTGTTTGAGATTGTATCTCTGTTTTAGACTGTTTCCCTGTTTCGCTTTAGCTGTAATTGACACTATATCATTGTTTAAGACTATATCTCTATTTGAGACCCCCCCCCCCTCCCCCGTTTAAGATCACATCTTTGTTTAAAATACTATCTCAGCATGAGACCATTCAGTATCACTGTGGGAGACAAATGCTTCTGTTTAAGGCAATATTTCTGTTTGAGACAATTTCTCCTTTTAAGACTTTATGTCAGTTTTAGACTAAATCTCTCTTTGAGAATATATCTATTTTTGAAACTATCGTTGTTTTAGACAATTTAACTGTTTTAGACCACCTTTTTTTCTAGTGTGAGACACTATCTCTGATTGAGACAATATCTCTCTTTAAGACTATATTTCCTGTTGAAACAGTATCTCTGTTTGAGATTTTCTTCGTTAAGAGACGTTTTACTCTTTGAGATAACAACTCTCTTTGAGACAATATCTCTACTTGAGACTTTCTCTGTTTAAGATAATTTCTCTGTCTGAGACAATATCTCCGTCGGGGACAATAACTCTGTGTGAGAAAATATCTCTTTTTTCACAAAGATACATCTGTTGACACTACATATCTTTTTCAGACTAAATCTTTGTTCAAGACTATACCTCTGTTTAATACGGCACTTCTGTTTGAGACTGTATCTCTGTTTGACAATTTCTCTGTTTAAGACAATGTCTCTTGTCTGACACAACATGTATGTTAGAGACAAGATCTCTTTTTAAAGCGAGATCTCTGTTGACGATATATATCTGCTTGAGACTTTATCTCTGCTTGAGACTATAACTTTGCTTGAGACTATAATCTGTGTTTCTGACTTTATCTCTGCTTGAGAAAATATCTCTGTTACTCAGGACAAATTTTTTCGATCCACATCAGAGCTTGCTTTTCAAGATATCTGATTTTGGTCCACATTTTTAGAGAGATTTTTGTCTATTGATATTTGCAGAATTTTGACTGAGATGTCACCGTTTAAATAAGCATGTAATGTAGTAATGCAAACGGACAGTTTCCGTCCAGACGCTATAAATAAATATATCCGCTCTGTCTAGTTCTATTCGTTAAGAATGAAGAATTGGTAGACAAAAGTCTGGAGAAATGCTTGACCTTAGCCCTGGGCAGTAGCCCATTTTGTTGCCTTGAACGAAAGAGTGCTATAAGATTATTCAAATGGATAAGTTATTTCGTAATAAGGATGTATCTACAGTGTTTTCGAGTACTGATTCTGACTTTGTCTTATTTTCATGGTCTGAAAATACGTTTTCCGTCTTGTCTTATCCCATCCCCATAGGCTGACCTGTGTCGATACCTTTAGCTTTTGGTATCCTTTCTGCATGTCAAAGGACTATTCTACCTCATGATTCAGCCTGTTTTGTTTTTGGCAAAATGGATCTATATTATGCATACTATGTGACAACTTACTTGCTCAGTGCATTTTGAAGACACATGGCTTCTCATACTATGTGAAGGACTTTTTGGGGAGTCAGTGGCGTAAATATAATGTGTCGGCCTCTCTCTTCAAACGTTCTTGGTTGGCACTCGTGATGTGCGGGGTCAACCTTTGGAACTTACCCACATCTATGAGGGCACGATCAGTGGTCAAAGTTTCTGGGAAGAAGTCATCCAGAGTGATAATGATAAGCTGCAGAACTTTGTTCACTATCGATGTAAAATAAACTAGTGTAATCTAAAGACTTTTTTCTCGAATTATCAAATGTTTAACTCTTTACCACACTTTACCGACTTTTAACGACCCTAAGAAAGAAGCCTTTTGAAAACATTGTGGGAAAAGGAGAAAATGCTGGTAACCAGCATTTTCTCCTTTTCCCGCTATGTTTTCTAGTCCCCTCAAAACAAATTTCAGTTTTTAAGTTACGTTTATTTTGTCGTCTGCAAACGCTTTCAATTTGGAGTAGTCTAAAATTTTGTCGTTTGGTAAAGGATTAAATAACCAAGTTTACTTTTCTACGTATAGTGATACCCATATAGGACAGATAAGTTAACCCTTAGGCTACCAAGCGGACTTAAAGAACACTTGTGGGCCTGGTTATCAAGATCAGACTGCACAGAATAATGCAGTCTGATCTTAGAGCCACACTGCCCAGTAAGGAGATATTCTTCGCTAAAAAAATAACCTTGAAATAGCAACATTTGGGTTTCTACTATTGACTTCATATAACTTATGTAGCAGGTTAAGGTTTTAAAGGCTAATTTACTCGGTATGTTTTAACAGAATGATAAGGTAGGTCTAATTTCAGGCATATCTGTATTTTACGTTTACACGGTATGTACAGAAGATCTGCCTCGTATTGTCTATTTTGCCCCTTCATTGGGGATAAATCACCACCTGTCAGTTGTGTAATTGTATGTGACTTTCCACAAGATAGGGATCTGTTTAGTGTACAGAAAACAAAAGTAATCATTTGGATAGTATTAAAGGTATAATTAATATCAAGATAAAGGGCTGGAATTTACCATACTGTGCACTGATTGGTCCGTTCTTTCTGAAAAAACATGGAAAATAGAACACGTCCTATTTGCTCTGCTTCACAATTTTGCAAGCAAATCCCTCATTAAAAGAGAGTTTACACGGTGTGATCTAGCACATGCGTTGCAACAGATTTGAAAAAGCAAGCCGTGTAAACTGGCCTTAACACGCTGCCCTATTCCCGTTCTAAAAGGGTTATTCCAAGTCAGCAATAGAACATAGATATCATTGTCCTGCCATATAAGTTATCTTGATGCAACATAATCCTATAGAACCATGTTGAGGCGTCAGAAGTCGGCATCTGTCAGTACCCGTAGATCTGTTTCTCATTCAGTCGGCCTGCGTGTGGATCTATCACTCGTGTTTTTGTGTGTTTATGAGCGTTTATCATCTCTTTCAGGGTCAAATATGTAAACTCGCCCTCTTCCGATTGTTGAAAATACAGTCCACTGAAAATCAGACAGAGGCTTTTACGGACGACATAGATCAAAATCAGAAAGCAAAGAACGTGAAGTCTGATCTAGGATATATATACCGTTCGCTTGTTTAGTCAAGCCAACAAAAAAATCTTTCTGAGTTTCAAAGGATTTATTTTCAGCAGTCGAAGAAAGACGTCGGGTTTATATATCTGCAAAAGGAACCAAAATTGATTAATCCTTTACCACGTAATCCCGAGTTTTAATGACCCTATAGCCGGTAACCAGCATTTTATCCTTTTTCAAAAATGTTTTCTAACAGTCCAAAATCAAATTCTAATTCTCGAGTCATATACATAATGTCGTCTGAAAATGATTTCAGTTTGTACAAGTCTAAAATTTTGTCGTGTGGTAAAGAGTTTAATAACTTGTTACACAAAAGTATCGTAACAAAAACCGTGTATGGCCTGAGCTTTGTGCTTGTCAGTGTTCGCTATCCATAAAAGAAATCAAAGTTTTGAAAGCACTGGTGTGGCATTTGTCAAGGGAGCTATTGTGTGGAGTCAATAATTTGAAAAATAAACCATAGAAATAGTTTCAAATTATTCGGTTGAACGTCAACCCACTATATAGTCATGCACAATCCAGTAGCGGGCAACCTTGTGGGACGAACAGGTCCTGGCGAACAAGTCCAGGGACGAATAAGCCCAGGAACGAACTGGTTTGGGACGGAATCGGGTGGTCGGGAAACAAAGATTGTGTATATCATTACGCCAATAGAAGACCATAGCGGATCAAGCTATTTTCGATGAAAAAGAGGTATTTCCATGATCGATGGCCTAATCCAATTTATTTTAATACGCCTTTTCATTTTCATATCCGAGTGCAATCGAAACACTTATTTGTCTCAGAATAATTGAGTTGAATTGGGTTTACTTCCTTCGGTTTTGCACAAAAAACGATACATGATTTTCAAAATGCCGTATTGAAACTCATAGTGGCATTGTCTCCGACAAATGCTACAAAAACAGTAAAGGTATCATTTGTCTGTCTCTCTGCCAATTATTTGAAAATGAAAAGTGTAATTCATATTGATCTCGGAGTCTTGAATCGAAAAGGGGAACAACTCTTACACGAAAGTCCGTCAAAGTGACTTTCATGAATATGCTTTGGGGAAAAATTCCGTCCAGTTGAAGCGAATTCATTCTGACAGAGCCTTTTCGAGATAAATGCGTATCGTTTGTAATGGGGACTTCCGCCGCATAAATAAAACGCATCACTCTTAGATATTGCCACTGAGAAAGGAATGAAAAGCCGTAAACAAGATGATTTTGACATTTTCGCATATATCTCCCGTTTTTATTGAGTAGTAAACCCCATAGAGAATCTTCGGGGAAATTAACGGAGACAGCTTGCTACGCTTACTTACTTTTTCTCCTTAACATGCCTACGGGTCTGACAGTTTGCTTAATATGTTTGTCTGCGATGAACATAAAATGGCCGAAAAAGAATCTTCCCTTCCTCTTCACTGAAACGCTGCATCAATCAAATAAACGCATTTTTCCGACCCCGCGTTTAAGCTAGTCCTGAAGCAACTGCCAATTAGATTAACTGTTACGCATGGCTTTCCGAGTACATTTGTTATTGGATGCTATCATTTATAATTAAAGCTTACTTTTTAACTATTTACCAAGCGTTATAATTTTCACGAGTCCAGATTCAAGCCTGTGCAGATGACTAATTAAATCTGGCTCACACGAAGGCTTTTGTTCTTGAAAGGGTAAAAAACATGATGGAAGAAGGAGAAAATGCTGGTCGCACAACATTTTAAAACTAGTCAGCTTTTGACCAAAAAAATCATCGGAAAATAGACAACTTTTGAAAACATTGCGGAAAAAGGAGAAAATGTGAACCTTATCATTAAGTGTGTTTTCCATTTCAATCAAAACAGACATTTCCCCTTCTTTCGAATCTTCTTCCTTTTAGGTCAGTTTGGGTCATTTGTCGGCAGTGGTTTTCGACTTGATTCTCTTACTTCAACGGTCCTAAGTTCGAGTTCAGTTGTGGGATGTTTCAACTTACGTAACCCGACCTATGTCGAGAAAACAGGGACGCTGCTCACCAATATTTCTAAATATGGTACAAATGCTAAATTCCGAAACTTGCCCAAATGATAGGCCGAGACAAAACGTCTAAGCTAATCACATGGCTAGTTTTGAAATTTAGAATTTGAACTGAGTTAAAAATGGTAGGTGAATACAGCCACTGGTTTCACCTATTCTTGTAAATGGTAGGCATTTTACTCGCTTTCGTGGTACTGGGTAATTCTTTCAACAGTTCTGAAAAAAAAAAAATTCCACACTTAAAATAAATGAGCCATGCTCTGACGAAATGGGGTTTAACACATCTCTGTGATGCATTATACCAATCAAATCATGACATAATTATGGGTCCATAAAATCCATTTTGTCTAACAACCAACTGAAACCTGAGTTACACTGGTCCTTTGACATGCAGAAAATTTACCGATTGCAAAAAGTTTTGACCGAGGTCAGCCTGCGCGTACTGCGCAGGCTGACATGAGTCGATACTTTTTGCAAATGCATTAAGCCTCCTTTTCACAACTTATGGCTCAAATAAAGAAAATATAATGCTGAGATTTTTTTTCATGACCTTTCGTAGACCCGAAAAGATGAATAACTCTAAATTGGGGTAAAATTGAAGTACATCGTACGAGTATTAGTCATAGTAATCCAATCAAATCTTGGACACATATCACATGACATTTTATCATTCCTAAAAGCCTTTCTGTCACTCCTCGTTAAAAATGATAGGTAAACCTGACTGTTGTGGGGTCCGTCAATGATTGACAGGCGCCATGTTTATAACAAGCCTGTCTGCCCGGTCATCAATCTTCGGTGAAAATAACCTATCACTTTACTCTAAACCACACGACAATGTTTAAGATTCGTCCACGTTGAAAGCATTCGAGACGAAAAACTTAATTGTGGCTAAAAAAGCGGAATTTGTCATAAAAAACGATTGAAAACATTGTGGGAAAAGGAGAAAATGCTGATTACCAGCACTTTCTCCTTTTCCCACAATGTTTTCTATCCTACTTTAAAAAAAAAGAAGAAAAATTCCCGCATTTATTTTGTCATTTGTAAACGCTTTTAACCCTTAAACTTCTAAGCGCGACTCACTGACCTTTCGCAGACAGTGCAGATCAAGATCAGACTGCACATAACGTGTAGTCTGATCTTGGATCAACACTGCCCGATAAGGAGATATTTTTTCTCAAAAAATAAGTTTGAATTAACATTGTTCCGGTTTTTACTATCGGCTTGAAAAATGCAATTAACTGATTTAGCAGGATAAGGCTTAAATTGGATAGGTGCAAAATTTTGTCTGATGGTAAAGAGTTTACTTGTTTGATCATGAAAGATAATATTCTTTATTAAATTAAATTAATGAATCATGCTTTATGAATTTTGAAGCTCCGTAATTCCATAGGCCACTGAAACACTGAAACTCTGTTGGTCTATCACGGGATACGGAATTTTTCATTATCGAACACCGTTACTATCAATAGCACATTGACGACTGCCTCTATGTTGTATATACAACATAAAGGCAGTCGTCAATGTGCTGTTTATAGTAACGGTGTTAGTGACAATTTCAGTATTCCATTATACATACAGACGATACACAATTGTCCCTATATAAGTGTTCGATGTTAGACCAAGAAAAAATATTAGTGATCCGTGATAAACCAATGGAGCTTCAAAGGCCTGTGGTAATTCTCATATTACTCATTAATTACTTCCTTAGCAGAGTGGCAGCAGATGCTTAAAAAAAAAAACGGCATCATATACTCGGGGCAATCAGCTTCTGACTGTACATGAAGCGTGCTCTGTGAAAAGGGGGCTTCATGCATCTGCAAAAAGTATCGACCTAGGTCAGCCTGCGCAGTCCGCGCAGGCTGACCTCGGTCAAAACTTTTTGCTATTTTGTCGATTTTCTGTATGTCTAAGAACAGGTGTAGATCAGGACTCAGTCGGTTGTTAGACAAAATGGACTTAATGGATCCTTGATCATGTATTGACCTGCTTTGTATCATGCATCACGGAGATGAATTAAGTCCCCCTTTTGCCAGAGCATGGCTCAAATGTAATACAAGATGAACGAAACATTGTCGGAAAAATGTGAAAGTGTTCGATACGAGTAATATCTTCTGTTGTCAGTAAAAATAGTCTGTAAATTCAACCCTTTACCACACAATCCCGAGTTTTAACGATCCAGACAAGAAGGCTTTTGGAAACATTGTTGGAAAGGGTGAAAATGCTTGTAACCAGCGTTTTCTCTTTTTCCCAGTATGTTTCCTACTCTGTCAACTACAAAAACAAATGCGTTCTGTGCAGCCTGATCTTTATCTGCATCGTCTGCTAAAGTCACAAATGCTGAAAAAATTAAAAATAAAAACGGCACTGGAAAAGGTAAATTCATTATTCATTCACTTTGATAACTTATTTCAATCGAAGATTACAATGAGTGGAATGATAAGAATCTCTTACTGTGTTAGAAGTTGGAATCAAAAGCTTTGCATAATAGAATTTTAACCGTTAGGCTGCTAAGCGCGACTTATTAACCGGACAGTGTAGATCAAGATCAGACTGCACAAAACGTGCGGTATTTTCTTTCCTGTGAAATCAACTTTGAAATCATTCAATAATTGGGTTTTTACCATTGACTGGAAGTTTTCGTTTCATTTATTTAGCAGTTTAAGGGTTAAACGAACTGCTATAGGCAGAGATTGGATTTGTTGAAGGTCCAATTAATGAAAAATCCTTTAAGAACGAAGATGAGTTGAGAATACCTAATTGTTGTGTTTTTTTTTCTGAATGTTTTCTTAGAAACGCATAAAATATTTATAACACTTTAAAGATAAATTTTAACTCGAGCCACCATTTGCACATGCTTAAAAACTTAAAAATGTACAAGTAGACCTACATTGTATCTCTAGGGGGCACTTTAGTTTTCATCTAAATATGAAAAAGCCATGTTATGTGAAAAGGTGGTTTGATGCATCAGCAAAAAGTATCGCTCCTGGATAGATTTTTTTTTTTGGGGGGGGTAAAGTTTCTCCATGACAAAGGACCATTCCATCTCGTGATTCAGTGGGATTTTAGAGAAAATGGATCCATGTATTAGCCCTTAGGCTGCAAAGCGCGATTCACGGACCTTTTGCGGACAATGTAGATCAAGATCAGACTGCACAGAACGTGCAGTCTGATCTTGGATCTACACTGTCCGATAGGGAGATGTCTGTCCCAAAAAATAGTTTTGAAATGGCAAAATTTGAATTTTTACTATCGGCTTGAAAATTTCATTTCACTTATTGAGCAAGATAAAAGCTAGTACATGTATTACATTACATGTATATGACGACTTGCTTGGTATAATACATGACAAAGATGCATTAAACGCCCTTCTCAAAGAGCACTGTTCAATCATGATAACAACAGAAAAACAGAGCAACAGCAGTTCTGATTGCTCATATGAGCAATCAGAACTGCTGCTACGCTGTTTTCTTCAAATGATTAATTGTTGATTGCATAGTGTTTAACGCCGTTTTCAACATTATTTCAGTTATATCACGGCGGCTAGTGCACCTATCCATGCTTTCCTGGAGTTTCTTTTTACCAATACTCCCCACAATATTCGTTCCAAGCCGGTGGCTGCTTTCCCACATAACCATCGTCGAAACAATGGTCAGCGGTGAGAGAGGAATGAATCCTGTCGCGATGACTATCATCAATCCTCGGAAAGAGATTGGGATCGAACCAGCGACCTCCTGTTGTCAAGTCCTGTACGCTACCGACTGAGTTACGGGTGCTTGGCTGTTTTCTTCAAAGGAAGTCCGTTCAAGACTTTATTTCGAAATATAAGAACTACTCGCATAGCATGTTTAAATAACCGAAATCACTGCACCTATTTACCTTTGAGGTTGTATTCCAGAATAAGTAACCCATTTACGATGGCAACAATACAACAAACCATCTATGATTTCAGGATCCGTCTTCACAAACTGCTCTTGATAACATTTTTTGTCTAATTCTCCAGGATTTTTTCAAAATCCCAAAGTGAAGCAATTTCTGATTGGTTAAACCAAAACGGTTCAGCCAATCAGAAATTATATTACCCTAAAATCCAGAAAAAGACTGAATGGAATCGAAAATGGTTGTTGAATATGGTCCCCGATGTCAACTGAGTACAACGAACGAAAGGGCTCTTCATACGGGCCAGTTCCAACAACATGGGTTTGATTTTAGAAATAAAAAAAAGGTGTCGGTTCAGGTACCTAATACCATTCCTTGCGAGCACACACGTGATGGATTTTTGGTATACAAAAATTTCAAGAACTCAAAACGATTTAATGCGTGCTTGCTTGTATTCTTTAGAGTACCCTACCCATCCTGCCCATCGAGTAATTCATACGTTTTCGGTGTAAAAAATGTTGTTGTTTTTTTTAAAATGTGAAAACATCCTCCTTGCCCTTTACTGAACATATGTTTTAACGACCCTCAGGAATATGGTGTTTGAAAACATTAGGATAAGTAGCATTTTTTTCATTTCCCGCCATGCTTTCTTTTGTTTCTGACACAAACATCATCGAACCACACTTGATTTATCATCTGTAACTGCTTTCAATTTGAACGAATCTGAACATTTGCCGTCTGCTAAAGAGTAAAATGGAGCCGACAGTTTTTGGGTCACTCAGTAACCCACATGACCTGTAATCCAGAAGTTCTAAGTTCGAATCTAAGCTCGGAATCGTTATTATTGAGAATAGTGGACAGCCGTTTAGACAAGATGTGTTATTCTAGCTCCAAAGTGCTGTTTCAGCACAGCAGGAACGCGTAAATAAGTGAACTAGTTGTCGATGTCAAAATAATACAGTTGCAAACGCCGTAAAACACCATAGCAACAAAATTTGTTTTATCTGCTTGAATTCACAAGATATACCCGTGTCGTAAGGGGAATTAACTTTTACAGCATATATTCAACAGCATTAATTCTGATTTGCAATAAAATCTGACAAACGCAATACCTTTAATGACAATTTTTCATAAAACTGACACTACCCTGCAAAGCCATATATCAGAGGATGTCAGCTTAATTGGCACTCAATTTGAATGTTTAATGTTTTTTTTCGGCATAAACCGTCTGTCATTACTCACGTCGGGTTTACCCATTGCCTTCTTCGTCGCGAAGCTTTATTATTCGAAGGACGAAGAACGATTCGTTGCTGGGTAAGTGAGCTTTATCACGGTATTGGCCTCACATGTAGTTTCATATGGTTAACCCGTAGGCTTTTAAGCGCGACTCAAGGGACCTTTTGTGGACAGTGTAGATCAAAATCAGATTATATAGAACGTGCAGTCTGATCTTGGATCTACACTGTCCGATAAGGAAATGTTTTCCCCCAAAATACCTTTGAAATGCCAACATTTGGGTCTTTACCATAGGTTTGAAAGTTTCATTGCGGCGCCGCATGAGCGGCGGCACTATATTTTTATTCGGTTTTGTAAAGTGCCTATGGAGGCAGCCATATTGAACTGGTTCCATGCTTTGTTTTAACATCCACCTATATTTACTGTACTTTGATTACCAGATCGGGGTCCATAATAACTTTTTTATTTATTTGTGGGGATTTATTTTTTTGTTTTTGTATATTGCACTTTCATTGTTAGATGGATAAAAACACGGATCGTAGACATATCAACATTTTCCTTTCGAAAAATAAAAAATGCATTTCGAATAATAACTCACGTGATCAAAAGTTATCTGTCACAAATTTTCGAAGCCACCATTTTAAATATCTTACGCTGGAAAAGGTTAAGAGGCATTTTCAAGCTCTTTGACCCTAGAGCACCCTATGTGGTACTTGTGACCCCACTTATATTTTTGTTCTAGTATTGTATGGATTGTAGAAATATTGTTTTCCTTTCCCGATCGTGTTTTTAAGACCAGCTAACTGTAACTAGGTCAATGTTGGGGGGGGGGGGGGAGGGGGAGTGACAGATGTTTCGGTAACAGACGAGTTCGGTAAATTGGACTTACAGAGTAAATCGATTGGATGTTTCGGTAACAAGGTAATTATATAGTGGTAATGCACCGTGACGTTTTTCACACCAAATAAAGTCTTGGTTCTGATTCGTTCAATGTTTCTCTTTTTTCTTCCACACACTTTAAGACATAATATTTTTGTTATGTTTCTACTGTCATGCTGTACGTAAAATGATACCCGAATCAAAGTTGAGGTAACGAATAACAACACCCAATCCTAAACTTGAAACACTTTGTATCTCCTTTTAAATCAATGCTTTACGATCCTTTCAATGTGAAAATATTTTCTTACTGAAAGACTTCCAAACCAGCCATTAACCCTTAGAGCGTCTGTCATTACTGCTGTTGCCATTGCGGCCGGTGCAGATCGAGATCAGAGTACACCAAACACGGAGTTTGATCTTTGATCTTCATTTGTCAATTTTGCAAGACATTCTGAACAAGAAAACCTTGACACTGCTAAAAATAGGTTTTATATCTAGAATGAAAATGACCGTTGGGTTTATTCGACGCTCTTAGATTTAAAATTATGGATAGTTAAATTTAGTTCAGAAACACAAGTAATACAGGTAAAAATATTGTGGCAAAAGAAGAGAGCAGGGGGCGAGAGATAGATAGTAGCAAATACTTTTTTTGACAAATACTTTTTTCAAACTGCACGAGCAGTGTGTGATCTAAACATGCCCAATACCCATAACTTTTACATGGAGTCTGATCTGCGAGTTTCTTCTTGTCCATTGGTGTTTCAGGTTTTCATAAACTGGGGTTAATCTTTAAGATCTACGGGAAACTTCTTTATCTTGTTGGCAATGGTAGGTGTGAAAACAGGCTGTAAACGCGTCTATATACAATATACAGTACTCCCTTCGCTCTCAAATAGTACGCATATGATTTTTTTATGCAGTGTTGTATTGATGAACGCACTTTAAAACCAGCAGACGCCGATTTCTGTGCACCAGACCAGATTTGAAAACTGTGTGGAAAATGGAGAGGAACAAAACAGAACAGATATCTTTTAGATGGGCACAAATGTCCATGGTCAAAATCACAAGAAGTATGCACGAAAGCATTATTGTCAAGGCCTCTCTCTCTCTCTATCTCTCACTCCCTCTCTTCATTTGCCACAATGTTTCAAATGTATTATCTTTATTTCTGAATTCACGTTAATTATCCATAATTTTAACCCTTAGAGCATCGAAAAAAGTAAAGGCTATTTTCATTTTAGAAACAGAACAATACATATATTACAATATACGATCCCTGGTCTAATATTAGCTATTTCAAAGCAAAGTTGTCCTTCTTCATAATGTCTTAGAAAAGCTGGCAGCGTAAACCAACGATCAGACTCTGTTTTTTTTTTTTTTTTTTGCTTTGCAGTTTGATCTTTGTCTGAATCGGTCGCAAGGGCAACAAGAGTGAAAGGTGTTCTGAGGTTAAATGGCTGGTTTGGAAGTTGACCAATTTGTTTCCGGAAGAAATTATTTTTCACACAGAAAACGTTGACAAGAATAGCGTCATTTTTAATAAAACATTTTTAAAAAACTTGAGGACTGGCTTAAAGTTGGAGTCTGTTATCTGTAGGACGATTAAGTAATACGGGTACAAGCTTAGGGCTGGGTTTTATCAGGGATCGTATACTATTCATTACGTGAATCAGCTATGGGTGAAAAACGAAAATAAGATATGGTGATCAAAATTTACTAATTTCAGGTATTTATTTATACAGCATGGAAAGAACAACAAATATATTTACGTCAGAAAACGAGTGAGAATTGCAAATTAAAAGAAAAAACGTTTGCACAAACAGAAGCCATGGGTGTGAAAAACGTCACGGTACTATATTACTGCCTTGTTACCGAAACATCCAATCAATTTACTCTACAAGTCCAATTTACCGAACTCGTCTGTTACCGAAACATCCGTAAATCAATGTTGGAGCGCCTAACATGACTGGTATCATACAACACCACTAGTCTAATATAGATATAAGGACTTCATTCAAGTCTTTATTATATCTATAATAAAGACGGGTTGTATGATACCAGACATATGTGTTGGAGTGTCAGATTTAGCACAATCCGATAACAGACTTTTCTTTCGTTAATGTAAAATCTTCCTGTTCAAAATCAGACGGTCGAGAGTTTTGATATTTCATGTGTAGTATCGCAACAATGACCTCTACCAAGTACTAGTATGTTCAAATGGTGGCCTTCGGGTCAAAAGTTGCCATATGCTCCCCTCCACCCAGATGTCACAAATTTGCGCATAGCCATATTTGTTACACACTTTTCAAAATCTTCTATCAAATATCAGAAAGGCAACAGCTCTAACATTTCTATCTACCAATTGTGTCCAAATGATGTCCTGTGGATAAAGAAATGGCCCAGTCCATGGATAAGAAGTTTGCAAATAGCGTTCAATGATATGAAATTTAAAAATCTTGTCAAAAACCAGATGGCCCAGAGTTTAAATACAGTATCACCACTTGGATCTCTACGAAGATTGTGCAAGAGATGCGTATTAGGAAATAACCCAATGCATTGTGCCCTGTTACAGAAACAAGTAGTTTGTGGCGCCATTGATGTTCAGCATCAATATTTTCTTGTTTAATTTATTTAGCAGGTTACGGGTAAAGAGACCGTCCTGCTGTGGTATATCCCGGCACTGCTACGTCATAACTCGATTTCCGTTTAGAGTGGTTACCTCCCTTGATACAGACCCCTAGTCAAGTACCCGTTGTATCTTCCGTATCCTTCTGATAGATAACAAACAAAAACTAATTAGATCCTTGGACAAGTTAGCGCGACTCAAAGAACTTTTGCGGACAGTGTAGATTAAGATCAGACTGCACATTCTGTGCAGTCTGATCTTGGATCTACACTGTCCATAAGGAGATATTTTCCCCCAAAAAAATACCCTTGAAATAGCAAAATTAGGGATTTTACCATAGTTTTCATTTTACATATATAGCAGGATAAGGGTTAACGATGGCACCTCGGGCTTGTAAAGTCCTGGAATCTCTAACAATGTCTCCTAAAGTCTCGATGTATTATACTGTTCAATAAAATATTTTTAAAGTCTCAATGTAGATTTGGGTGTCACCTTGTTGTTGATACGAAGATTGGATTGAGTCAGTGAGGTATATTTCCTTTAGGTTGACTGGCTGACCCATGTTTACCGACCATTCTACATTGCGTTTCTAGCCTAATCCTCAAGAATGTTCAAAATTCAAAGTAACGCAATTTCTGATTGGCTGAACTAAATTATTTAGCCAGTTTTTAGTCAGTCAGCTAATGGGTGATTTTCTTAATATAGATTTAGACTTAGAATGCTATTCAGAATAATGTGAGTGTAGAATATAAACACAGGTCGAATAATTCTTTAAAAAACGGAATTGTTACAAGCCGGTTCATCCCGGTTCCTCACAGTTCGCCCTGGTTTGGTAGCGCCAGCGTTATACTCACGGTTTTAAGCGTTCAGACTAGGTTGTTCCTGATTCCATGTCGCGTTAACCCTTTACAATCCGATTTCGGGTTCCAAACACCATACAAAAGATTTTAGAAAACATCGTGGAAAAAAGGAGAAAATGCTAGTAACCAGCATTTTCTCCTTTACCCACAATGTTTTCTGCAGTTTTAAAGTCAAATGTCTAATACTTAACCACAATTAATCAGTCGTCACCAAATGCATTAATCCTTAAGCTGCTACATAAATGAAACGAAACTTTTAAGCCGATTGTAAAAACCCAAATTCTGCTATTTCTAAGTTATTTATTAGGGAAAAAATATCTCCATATCGGACAGAGCAGATCCAAGATCAGACTTCCCGCTCTGTGCAGTCAGATCTTGATCTACACTGTCCGCTTAGCAGCTTAAGGCTTAAATATGGACGTGTCTAAAATTTTGTAGTGTGATAAAGACTAAGCAGCCATTACTACACGATTTGTGAATCTGTTTGTAATTCGTAATTTGTAAACATCGTAAATATAATCTTCATTTCCTCTATAAATTAGAAATTGATAGATGGCTATAATTATTTGAGCCGTGCTCTGGCAAAAGGGGACTTAATGCATCTACGTAATGCATGATACAAAGCAAGTCATCACATGATCATGGACCCATAAAGTACATGTACATAATGTTGAACAAATGACTGTGTCATAAGGTAGACTGGTCCTGTGACATACAGAAAATTGACCGATAGCGAAAAGTTTCGGCCCAGGTTAGCCTGCGCGGACTGCGCAGGCTGGCCTGAGTCGATACTTTTCGCAGATGCATTAAGCCCCTTTTTCACAGAGCATGGCTCATTTAGATAATCCATCTTAAAAGGCTCATAACGCATTAGCCTTACATCATTTCTTTACCGGGAACAAATCACATGCACGTAAAAGCGAGTGTTTCATCAAAAGATAAAAACAGAAAAATCGTCATAATCGTTAATGAAAATAATTTATCATAACTGATATTCATATTTTACTCATTAGTTAACGTAAAATATCTCGAGACGTTTTATCTCTTATTTATATGTAATCATGAACGACCAAGTGAAATGTTGACAGGAACAAATGGCATCTATTGTATTGTATTAAAGGCATATATTTGCGAATATGACACATACGAAATACATGTGATTTTAAAAGTACAGCGGGTCTTATTCACCCACCATTTCCAATAACATTTTTAGTCGAATTCTCAAGATTTTTGTAAGTTTTAAGGTAACGCAATTTCTGATTGGCCAATCATTAATTGTGTTAATTTCAAAAGGTAGAATTAGATGCGCTGGACTGGTAGGTAAAAATGGACCCTGGTCCCATAGTCACAACAATACAGTATTCTACAATATTTCATTTGCCACAAATACATGTATATGTGCAAAAGCACAGTGGCGGGTAGATTGAACAATAGCCATGGTGGTAATTAAATGTAAAGTACCAAGAAGCTCTTTAAAAATTATAATTTGATAAATTTACTGTTTCTAATGGAATATTTTTGTTGCGTTATAGATATATTCGGATACATTAAAAGGGGGCTATTTAGTTTTTACTCTGTAAATCATATTCTCTTGTAAAACACCGATAAATACAACTAGATAAATATTTCTCTTTCCATGTGTCTAAACTGTACGGTTACACTCAGTAATCAAAGCGGTGAAAGCGCTGCTGAGGTGGCGTGCATTTGATCCTGCACAAGTTGAAATCCAAATGATAAGCACGTAGTGCTGCTAGAAAGAGTTTAGTAAAAGCAAGCAGACCCTTTAAGAGCTGAGTGGTATCTCTCCGTTAAATCTCAGAGCAAATTGACAAATTTCTCTTTTTTTTTTTTTTTTTTTTGTGGGGAGGGTGGTTCAGTAGAATGTTAAAATAAAACGACGTAAGAAGTATTATTAAACAATATCTGGACAAATAAAGCATTCCTATTCAAAGAAATTAGCACAAGAGTTCTAATTATGCTTCTAAGTTTTCCATTGCACTTCTTGACGCTCCTTGACGTTATTTGGTGGGTGGAACTGATACATTTAAACGCGTATGTCTAAGCATGCATTAGGGTGGTCTGTTCTAACACTCTTTTTTAAAATTGTGTTATGATAATGGTGTATTTATTTACATATTTATCGTCCAAGTCGGGTAAGTTCCCCCATATGTTATGTTACATAGGATTTTATTACCTCCTGGCTCCTGTGTGATTTAGATTGTCGTTTGATGTTAGATAATTTATGTTGAGACGATGACCAGAATAGGTCAAGTTAATAAAATGATCTGTTCTGTTAACGTTTTAGTCATGCCTTGATGCCTAAGTGAATGAAATGCTTTCTTAATAGTACCATTTTTCCAGGTAATGATTTTGGAATATTAGGTACACCAGAATCAGATTTTTAGGTTCAATTTCCCACATGGTAAATCTGAGTTGGGATGCTTCGCACCCCACCTCAAAAAGGTGTAATTTTCGGCGTTTAAAAAATAACGGGAATGTCGTTTTGCAATCAATAAATGGTAACTCCATCTGGTTTTGTTACATCAGATATGACGTCATCTTACTGATTTGAATACGAATCCTCATAATTAACTCTTGCTTTTGATCATGTTGGATAACCGGAAGTCTGCGAAATCCTGGTGTGAAATCTAAACATACATTTAGAGGTTACGTAGCCCATTAGGGAAATACAATTGAAAATAACTTTCCTTACTTATGTATTTCTATTTTTCTGGTGATTTGCAAGCTGTCGCCTTATTGAATTCATTATATTCTTTTTTAAGCTCAGTGAGATTATGAAAATATGAACAGCTCCCTTTGATAGTCAAGGACTAAATTTAACAAGTATACAAGTAATTATGTACGAAATGTTTCATATGGTTAATGAAACGTATGATGCAAAATGCGAAAGTTCATTTTAAAAGTTCAAACATCTAACATTAACCTCATCAGAAATTAAAGCTATGTGTTTCTTTTCTGTATAATTCAAATGCACGATTAACCCTTGGGCTGCTAAGCGCGACTCAATGACCTTTTGCGGACGATGTAGATCAAGATCAGACTGCATATAACATGCAGTCTTATCTTGCATCTTCACTGTCCGATAAGGAGATATCTTCCCCTACAAAAATACCTTTGAAATAGCAAAAGTTGGGATTTTACTTTCAGCTTCATTTTACTTACTTAGCTGGTTAAAGGTCAAACCTTAAGTTGCTAAGCGCGACTCAAGGACCTTTTGCGGAGAACATAGATCAAGATCAGACTGCACAGAACATACTGTCTGATCTTGGAACAACACTGTCCGATAGGGAGATATTTCCCCACTAAAATACCTTTGAAATAGCAAAGTTGGGGTGTTACTTTCAGCTGAAAAGCTTCACTTCACTTATACAGCGGGTTAAGGGTTAACCCATAGGCTGCTTAGCTCAACTCAAAAACCTTTTGCGGACAGCGTAGATCAAGATCAGACTGCACAGAACGTGCAGTCTGATCTTCGATCTGCACTTCCCCCCCCCTACAAAAATACCTTTGAAGTGGGCTTTTACTATCAACTTAAAAGCTTCATTTCCCTTATCTAGCAGGTCAAGGTTCAACTCTTTCAGCACCAGATATATAAACTCGACCCCTTTCGACGAGTGGGAATATGAGCACACTTCACTTAACCCTTATCCTGTTAAAAAAATAAATGAAACTTTCAAACCGCCCAAATTTCCTATTTCAAAGGTATTTTGGAGGAAAGATATCTCTTTAACGGACAGTGTAGATCCAAGATCCGACTGCACGTTTTATGCAGTCGGATCTTGATCTACGCTGTCCGCAAAAGGTCAGTGAGTCGCGCTTAGCAGCCTAAGGGTTTAACTAAGATAAATGTTTTATGGTGTAATAGGCTTGACAAAACAAGCGGACAGCCTAGATCCAAGATCAGACTGCACGTTCTGTGCAGTCTGATCTTGATCTATGCCATCCGCACAAGTCCATGTTTTCGGCTACGTTGTCGATAGGGTTAACTTTGCTAATAGACCAAAATGATTCTTTTATGATGTTATGAACTTTGACATTGTAATGCATCGTCCATTGATGATATTTGAAAACTCTGTAGCAGACATATTGTTTTCCTAAATCCGTCTTCACAAGTTTCGAAATTATCATTATACGATTGAGTCATGCTCTGGCAAAAGGGGGCTTAATGAATCTCCGTGATACATCACACCAAGCGAGTCATCACATAGCTATTCTATTAAATCCATTAAGTCTAACGGTTGTACTAAATTTTGAGGAAGAGTGGTCCTTTGACATGGAGAAAATTGACGAATAGCAAAAATGTTCGACTCATGTCAGCCTTCGCGGACTGCGCTGCCTGACATCGGTCGACACTGTTTTGGAGATGTATTAAGCCCCCTTTTCACAGAGCATGGCTCATATAAGTATGACTTTATGTAACACTTTACCAACCCAATTCCGAGTTTTAACGACCCTGAGGAAGGATTTAGAAAAACATTCTTGGAATAGGAGCAGATGCTTGTATTTCTTACTACGTTTCTTACCCCTCAAAAGACAAGTGCTACCATTAGGGCAGCTTTACTTTGAAAACACTGTGGGAAAAGGAGAAAATGCTGGTAGCCAGCATTTTCTCACTTTACCACAGTGTGTTCTACCCTTCCCAAAACACATTTCAAGTTTTGAGTCACATTTATTTTATCGTTTGTAAATGCATTTTGTTTGGTTTCGTGTTTAAGGCAGTTTTATAATTTTACAATTTCACGGCTGCCAGTACACCTATCTAAGCTTCCTAGGGACCTTTCTCCAGTACAACGCACTGGCTGCTTTCCGTCATGCACTTAAGTCGAAAGGATGCAATCTTTCGCGGCAGGGTGTTTTTGAAGGTAACATAAATCTATGTTTATTTCAAGCAGATCTGGGAAATATCCGTCAAGACATAGACTATTTGAAATCAGGGATTTGATGAATAAATGTTTTATTACTCATGTTACCCTTAAACTGCTAAATCAATCAATTGAAAATTTCCAGCCATTAGTAAAGTCCAAAATATTGCGAATTTGAACTTCATCTCCCCGGGTAAAATCTCATCGTATCGGACAGTGTGGATCAAAGATCAGACTGCACGTTCTATTCAGTCTGATCTTGATCTACATTGTCCTCAAAAGCTCATCTTACTTAGCAGCCTAAGCGTTAAAGCGATCCCTGTGGGGCTTGGTAATAACATTTACTCCGCTTCTCTCATAAATTTCGTCAGAGCGGATCATGATATTCATCTTCCGATCTTTAACCCTGGACTTAACAATATACAGATTTATCGACCCTGACAAAGACAGTTTAAAGAAAAAAAAAAAAACATTGTGGGCAAAAGAGAAAATGCTGTTAACCAGAATTTTCTCCTTTTCCTACTTTGTTTTCTACTCTTTCAGAGAACTTTGGCTCACTTGTTCAAATTTCAAATTTGTCGTCTGCAGACTTTTTTTCTTGAAACTGGAAGATCTTAAACAATTGGGAAAGGGGTTTAACCCTTTAACTTACTGTGTATGTGAAACTCCTCAATTTTTCCAAGACGACCAAATTTTTAGTCTTCTATATTCAATGCATTTGCAGACGACATATAAAGTGTAGCTTATGTTATGAGATGTCACTGAAAGGGTAAAAAACACTGTAAGAGAGAGAGAGATGGTTACCAGTATTTTTCTCATTTTCTTGTAATGTTTCAAAAGTCTTCTTCCTCAGGATCGTATGATTAAAGATTAAAACATTACTGTACACATACGATGGTCTGTGATACAGTATATTTACAGCTTCTGGAAACATCCTGGAAAAAGAAGCACTTGCAAGTGAAAAAATGTTGTTTTTTTCCAAAATGTTTTCCATATCCATACTAATGTATTTAATCTAACTCAATTTTTTCTCTTCATGGCATGTAGACCGGTTGGTTACTGGCCTGAAATCAAACTGCATGTCACCCCTAGGCTGCTAAGCCCGACTCAAGAACCTTTTGCGGACAATGTAGATTAAGATCAGACTGCACAGAACGTGCAGTCTGATCTTGGATCTACATTGTCCGACTGGGAGATATTTATCCCCAAAGAATACCTTTGAAATAGCAAAATTTTGGTTTTTACCATCGGCTTAAAAGTTTCATTTCACCTATAGCAGGTTAAAGATTAAAATTGACAAAACCTCTGCAAAAGAAAAAAAAAAAAGTCACAAACTGACTACTTAAGATGATGTTATGAAAAACGGTGTGAAAAAAGTAGAAACTTTTTATCTTTAAAAAAATATTCATCATTTGTCGCATCGTTTCCAAGATGATGTAGGTTTACATTCCAACTGTGTGGTACGTCTATGTGAGGAAACAGGGGTTTATTACGATCCGCGATAGAGGGCGACCTCCCACCCTGTTTATGATATAGCTCGGTTTTGGGCTGTCTCCAAAGATTCAGCCCGTCATTTACCACCCGTCAATCTGTCTTTGTTCCTTTTTACTATCTGTCTATCAACACAGCGGGCCATTCATTGAGGCTATGGCAGGGTGACTGATCAAAGAACGTGGTACGTCTTGAGATATAAAAGGGGAGTTTAGAATACGACACTTCGTATACATGTAGATTGATCGTATGTCAAAATCTTATACATGTATTTCTTTCGTAGCCTTTTTTTAAAACTTTTATTCCCGTTGACTACAACAACAAGAGTGCCAATCATAATTTCACTTGCTTTTTAGGACAGTGTAGATCAAGATAAGTCAGCAAAGAAAGCTCAGGTTTACCTAATTTGAAATTACTCAAAGACTTGAATATCCAAGATCTAAGAGTAGGATTGACAGTTAGTGTTACTCTGGCAATGCATCGTCGAGATGTATGATACCATGTCATTTACATGGTTATGAATCCATCAAGTTCATTTTGTCTAACAACCGACTGAATCATGAGGTAAACTGGTCCTTGGACTTGCAGAAAATCGAACAATAGCAAAAAGTTTCAACCCAGGACTGCACAGGCCGACCTGAGTCGATACCTTTCGCAGATGTGTTAAGCCCCCTTTACACAGAGCATGGTTAAAATATATCTTCTTTTAGTCCAGTCGTTTCAAGAATGTATCAAGATCAAATACTTTCTGCATCAGGAAAAGTGGTCAACTCAGTTATCCCGCCTTCCATGCCACCAAGTGTCGTCGTGTAAACTGCCCTTGATAAAAGAATTAACCCTTCGTGAAGAGAAGTTGTTAAGGTGTATTATTTGTGTGTACTATCTTGTTAGAGATAATTTAAGATGTCATCAGTATTGTTTCGTAATGTCTTCTGCTGGATATTCAATACCTCGAGATTGAATATAACCGTGAGCCGACCATAAAATTGGATGAGCCGCTCTGACATTTCTTTTGTCCCTAATTGTCCTTCGATGTTACTCGATACGCCCGGAGAACATTTGACTTCATTAGAAAACTAATCTTAGGAATGAATAATGTTCTATGGATCGAAATCTAACCTCTTTATCTTTGTCCTTCTTATCCTTGTAAAATGTTTAGAGAGATAAAAGGGCTTTTCAGGACAGTGTAGATCCAAGATCAGACTGCACCGATGGTCTGAGGATCTTATATCTACACCGTGTCCGGCTTTGTAAAAGATATTTTGGCATCAACGTCTTAAAATTGCAAGAAGTTTCTGTCCATTTATATTGACTCAAAGATGTCCATTTCATTACTTGCATTACACAAATTGATTTAACATTTATTTATAGTTACTTTAAAAAATTTGAGATTATTGCAGGAAGAGTATGAAAGCAAATATATCCGCGAAAAAGATAAAATAGACATTACTATTGGTTTGATTTAACCTTTAACACACATTCCCGAGTTTTAACGACCCCAAAGAAAAGGACTTGTGAAAACATTGTGGGAAAAGGAGAAAATGCTGGTATCCAGAATTTTCTCCTTTTCCCACAATGTTTTCTACTTTTTCAAAGAAAATTTTCCTAATTTGTGTAGCATTTAGTTTGTCGTCTGTAAATGCTTTCAATTTGGACCAGTCTAAAATTTGATCGTATTATAAAGAGTTAACGAGGGAAATAGTGTATCATTGTTTGCATTTTTTTTTTTTCATAGGTCGTAGTTCTTCATAGTTTCTTCGTAGTTTCTTGTTTTATCATCACTTATAGGTCTTATATCTTGCAACATACAATTCATGTTGATCATTTCATACAAGTTGAAGGCATTTTTCAGTTTAAAATTTAAAAAAAAAAAAATGTGGTTCAAGCCATTGGCTTCTCCCTTTGTCTCTACTTATGGAATTCTCTTCGCAATATATAGAAAATATATGGAAATAAAGTACCTTTGAATTAATCAGGAAAAGTGGGGGGGGGGGGGGGCATACTGTTAACCTTATACAACACATTGCGGACTTTTAACAACCCCAAGGAAAAAGCATTTTTTTTAACGTTGTGGTAAAAGGAGAAAGTGATGGTAACCAGCATTTTCTCCTTTCCCCCATGATGGTTTCTACCCTATCAAACATAGGGCAAAGCATTTTTTGAACGTTGTGGGAAAAGGAGAAAGTGCTGGTCACCAGCATTTTCTCCTTTCCCCAACGATGGTTTCTACCCTGTCAAAGCAAAAATGGCATCGTTTAAGCCACACTAAAACTGTGGCCTGCAATGTTTTCAATATGGACGGGAATTTTGTCGTGTAGTAAAGGGTTAATACTGTAGATCGATACCACTCCATTTACCTTTCTGTGTTCTTCCTAGCACAAAATACCAGCATTTAGCCCTTACCTATGTTCATGCTGTACTGAAGCAGGTAACTGTTTTGAATCCAAGGTATTGTAGAGATAACTGACAATGAAGGAAATACATGAAGAACTGGGGTATGAAAAACCGTGAGAACATTTCCTTAAATAGCCTAAATTGAAGCTAATTAGGCGATCGGACATACATCAAAATTAACGTGAAGTTTCTTAAAATACTTACTTGATTAATGGGAAATAAGCAGATATCAATTTTTTTAAAATTTTTTTGGAGGGGTGGGCGATTAACGTCTATATTACCAGTATTTCAGGTTTGCGTAGCACGACGGCTTGTGTGCCTGTTGCGTTCATTGTGTAGCACGGACAATATATATTCTTATCACAGGCTATTAATAAACCAAGTCGGAGCCAAATACAGCAAAAGGAGAACTAGCTTTGTAGTAATGACTTTCGCAAAACACTTGGGAAAAATTCTTGTCGAGCCGGAGCTAGGAACTTGCAACTGTTGGATAGCTATCATATCCCTATGTTTTATCGACTGATCCAAGTGCACAGAGCGAGTAGCCTAGCCTTAGATCTACACTGTCCGCTTTTTTGAGATCGTTCGTCTTGTAACTTACAATTGTTCAATATTGTATAATCATTCAAGATGTTATTTTTCTTCGAAACCCAACCATAATTCCCTAGAACTCCTGCTAAGATGTCGGTAGTTTCAAGAGTTAATTCGACACAAGAAAGTTTGAAACGGGCGCCCTTCACCAACCCTTTTGCCTCTTCAAACAAGTTTGAAACCATATTCACCAACACTTTAGATACTGTTTTGTTTCCTGATTGAATAACTAAATGCCTGAACCAGAAAGATTACATATTTTGAAATTCAGATTAGAATATAAACTCTATAATGGTCGGTGATTAAAGTTAAAGCAGATAGTCGGCACGCACCTCAACCGAGTCGAAACACTTTTTTCCTTAACCCTTCGGCTTCTGAGCGCAACTCACTGACCTTTTGCGCACAGTATACATCAAGATCAGACTGCAGAGATCGTGCAGTCTGATCTTAGAACTACACTGTCCGATAAGGAGATATCTCTCCTCCAGAAATTTCTTTGAAGTAGGAAAACTTGGGTTTTTACTATTGGCTTGAAGGTTCCATTTCTTTTATTTAGCAGGATAAGGGTTGAAAACAGAAATGAAATAATTGACGTAACATGTGACAGGTCTAAAGAAGCTTTAGAAATAAAGAAATAGTTTGGTATCACAATATATAGATAGAAATCAAGACTCATAAACATCATCGGGGTGCATAGACCCAAGATGAATATACATGAAGTTGTGTGGTGGTCTTGATCCATGCAGGTCGAAAACTGTGAAAAACTGTTGCTCCCAAGCGTGATTTCCGCAAATACAATATATATTTATTTATTCAGTGTCTGTTATTGTTACATGTATGTACATGCTATTCTTATATTTTTGTATAAGCTTTGTAATGACGATGAACATAGTTCAAGTCATTTTGAAATAAAAGTTCTGTTCTGTTCTGTGAAATGTTGCAGACGACATAGTTAACAGACGAAATATGCTATATAATCTGCATGACAAATGCGGATAACGCGGATGATCCTTTAAGTATCCGTAACAAAAGAGATTAGTTCAAAGCTGCATACGGTGATAGTAAAACATTTCATCATGTGTGGCATCGTGGAATATCTTCTGACTGATTCATGCCTATTCATCACTTTTCTCGCCGAAACTATATGAGTCATGCTCTGTAGAAAGGGAGCTTAATACATCTGCGAAAAGTATCGACCCAGGTCAGCCTGCGCGGATTGCGCAGGCTGACCTAAGCCGAAACTTTTCGCTACCGTGATTTGGTCAATTTTCTGTATGTTCAAGTACCAGTCTACTAGGTTAAGTTGTTTGTTAAAAAAGTCACTATTATGGATCCATAATCAAATAATAGCTTGCTTGGTATAATGCATCACGGGGATGCATTAAGGCCCCCTTTTGCTAGAGCATGGCTCATATATTAGACGCTTTGGCGGACCTTGTAGATTCAAGATCATACTGTACAGAACGTGCAGTCTGATCTTGGATCTACAATGTCCGGTATTTACATAAAGTGACATTTTCTGATCAAAAAAGCCTTCATTTGAATTGGAATACTTAAATGTTTGTCGTACTCTTCTCATCAATTATAAATTGATAGCTGGATAGCTGTTGCAATTGATTGACCCTACAGCTGTTAAGCGCGGCTCACTGACCTTTTGCGAACAGTGTAGATCAAAATCAGACTGCACAGAACGTGCAAGTGAACGTGAAACTTTTATTTAACTTATTTAGTAGGCTACGGGTTACTAAACGAATACATGTCTACGTTCTCTCCATATAATACAGATATAAATCTGTTAACACTTATCTTGCTAAATAGATCAAGATCAGACTGCACAGAACGTGCAAGTGAACGTGAAACTTTTATTTAACTTATTTAGCAGGCTACGGGTTACCAAACGAAAACATGTCTACGTTCTCTCCATATAATACAGATATAAATCTGTTAACACTTATCTTGCTAAATAAAAGAAATGAAATTTTCAAACCATTAGTATAAACCCAACTTTTCCTATTTCTAACGAATTGTTGGAGAAAAGATATCTCCTTATCGGACAGTGTAGATCAAAGATCAGACTGCACGTTCTGTGCAGTCTGATCTTGATCTACGCTGTCCGCCAAAGGTCAGTGAGTCGCAATTAGCAGCCTAAGGGTTAAAGCTTCGAGGCAGTTGTACCCGGAAAATCACAACGTTATCTGTAAGTGTCCGTCAAAGATCAGACTGCATGTGAGTAATGCTTTCTTCTTTTGCTGTTGCCCGACAAATGCCGCATGTTTCTCCGGTCGTGAGAACGTTGTGGGTTGCTGGGGCGACCAAATG
This sequence comes from Tridacna gigas, assembly GCA_945859785.2. Classification (NCBI taxonomy): domain Eukaryota; kingdom Metazoa; phylum Mollusca; class Bivalvia; order Cardiida; family Cardiidae; genus Tridacna; species Tridacna gigas. The sequence continues at coordinate 31,663,604 of OX244030.2, forward strand.
TCTGACAACGAACTATTTTGTAAATTGTTATAACGGTAGTTTTTGTGTTTAATCGCCTGACTAACTGATTTCGTGAGCTACTTTACATATTTCGTCAGAGTGCGTGTGGGATAATATTTACAATGAACATACATGTAACAGGTTTAACCCTTTTCCACGGGAAACAATTTCACATCGCTTAATTTCGGAAGAAATTGCAGATGACAAATCAACTATGGATTAAATTTTAGGATTTGTGTATGAAAGGTTAGAAAACATTTTGGGAAAAGGAGAAAATGCTGGTTACCAGCATTTTCTCCTTTTCCCAAAATGCTTTCAAAAACTTTTTTCCTCAGGGTGATTAAAACTCGGGATTGTGTGGTGAAGGGTTAATGGCTTTCAAGCTTCTGTTTTACGGAAATGGCGTTCATCGCTTCTAGAACTGGAATCTGACAGATCTATTGACCAAGACAGAATGCCCTATCGTGATTAATTGATTGATTGTATGGTGTTCATCGCCGTTTTCGACATTATTTCAGTTATATCGCGGCGGCCAGAGCACCTATCCATGCTTTCCTGGAGTTTCTTTTACCAGTACCTCCGCACAATATTCTTTCCGAGCTACTGGCTGCTTTCCCACATAACCATCCTCGAAACAAGGGTCAGTGGTGAGAGAGGAATGAATCCTGTCGCAATGCCTATCATCAACCCTCGGAAAGAAATTGGCCAAACCGCGAATCGGACCAGCGACCTCCTGTTCTCAAGTCCTGTACGCTACCGACTGAGCTAAGGGGGCTTAGCGCTCTATCGTGATCTTGGGTCCTTAAGCCTTAGAAGGTACAGGCTACAAAAACCCTTGCCCTATCCCCAGAAACATATTTTGTCAATGCTCTTAAGAGATCCAGCTTAGTAGCGTTGAAACCCAAGAAACACATGAATAAGATAGTTGTCGTTGCCACCTGCGTTAAATATTGTTGAAAGTGGCGTCAAAAAATAATTGTCAACCAACCTATGGTGACCTGCGGGGCAGAACTGTTCTAAACTGCGGCTTTTCTAAACTACATTTTCCATACTGATTTTATATTTCAACAATTTAAAAATGTTAGAAGTATAGAAAGAGCAGGGCATGAAACGACGTTTGGGTCCACTTAAAGGTCCAATAGGGCCAAGAGTGAATAAATGCTAGTATCATGCATTTCATAGAACATGTATTTAAAAGTATGGGAATTATTGTGAAGATGACAATCTGTTATTGTATGGTTGGTCCAAGTGTTAGTCAATGGCAGAAAAATGAATTAATAATAATAAGATCAAAATGTGTCAGGCCACTCAATCATTTGTTTACTTTAAAAAAAACCTATTTTCTGCCAGCGACTACACTTGGACTGGACGTACAAGAACAGATTGTCATCTTCACAATGATTTCCATACTTCCAAAAGACATGTTATTATCTAAATTCAAATGAGCCGTGCACTGTGAAAAGGGGGCTTAATGCATCTGCAAAAAGTATCGACCCAGGTCAACCTGCGCAGTCCGCACAGGCTAACCTGGGCCGAAACTTTTCGCTATTGGTCAATTTTCTGTTTGACCAAGGACCAGTACACCTCATGACTAAGTCGATTGTTTAAAAAAGTGGCTATTATGGATTCATAATTATGTGACGACTTGATAGATATCATGGATCACGGAGATGCATTAAGCCCCATTTTTACAGAGTACGGCTCAAATGCATTTATACACCTGCGTTGTATTCTTTTTGGTCGCTACTGTGCCTTCAAAAGTAGACGAGCTAGTGTGAAGACAACTTCACTAGAATTTATTCTCCTCCATGTAAAAGAGAAAGAAAGCCACTGAAAATATTGTGGAAAAATAAGAAAATACTGGAGACTTTTATTATAATTTACTTCTCCTCCTTGTTAAATAGAAAAAAAAGCTTTTGAAAACATTGTGGGAAAAGGAAAAAACGCTGGTAACCAACATTTTCTCCTCTTCCGTCAGTGTATTCTCACATTCAAACGCAAATCGCATCTTTTGAGTCACAAATAATTCGTCGTCTGCAAATGCTTTAAATTTTTGGGGGAGTCCAAAATTGTGTGCTCTGTTAAAGAGTTGATGGCAACAAACCAAAGAGCACGCGCAAAGCTAACTGTCAAATGATTCACTCATAAATTATTTCCCTGTCTTATTTAAGGAATAACCTTAAAAGGATTTGACCATAAATTTTGAGGAAGCAAAGGGCTCTCCGAAAGCTTGGGTTTCATACAATCAGCATAAAACATTACTATGGGCTATCAATCACTCGACACTTGCATAACTTGGCGCCCATTTTTCCCTACTGCAGCTACGTAATCTGCCGTACAGGGATGGCCTCATTTGCATATGATTAGCATGGCCATCACTTAAAACGCCCTACAACAACTGTTTTGGGTAAAGGCTCATAAATAAGACCATTTATACTCTCCCTGCGTGATTAAAAGCAATTCAGAACTTGCTTTACAATGGCACCGAAAAGAGAGTCATGTCGCTTACTTGTGAGATTATGTTGTCGGGCTGCGTATTCACCATTTTCATTTGCATTTTTATGTCTAATTCGTCATCTAGAAAGAAACGTTATTTCGGATTGGCTAATCAATTAGCCAACCAGAAATTGCGTTATTGTCAAAGTTAGATCATTATTGAGATTTAGGCTAATAGTTTTATAAAGAATGGTTTATGATTTATGCAGAATGCTTTCAAATATGATCTGCCACAGTATTAGATCTCCAGTCAAGTGGCAGCGCACTTGGAAACTTGTTCACGGCTGTGGCGAATCGTGTCGCCCCGAGCCGAAGGCGAGGCGGCGACATGATTTGCTACAGCCGTGAACAAGTTTCCCAATGCCCTGTCGCCTGACCGGACAACGAATTTATTATCGTGCAAAGTTTTACCATTCCAACATGTATTCAAGTGAAATTGCCCTGTTTTACTGTCTCACAAATCGAGTCCGCTTAAAAAAGTGAATTTCCCCTCTGAGTGCCCAAAACACACTGAAAAATGACGTCAGTGAAAATTGACGTCACTGAAACCTAGGTAAAACGTGCACTTTGGTGAATGAATTTAGACAACACGAAGGTAAATAACTATTCATTTTATGATTTGTTGGCAAAAGTAAACGACCATTAGTTGTTTCAAACGACCATTAGTTTATCATTATTTTTTTAACGTAACAATGCATGATCTTTAACACTTAAAGGTCTTTTTTACTAGACGATTCGAAGCCTCCATCTTGAATTTTGCGTTGAAGGGTATAAGTATCTATGGGGCTTGCGAAATGGAAACTGTGCTGTACCCTGGGAGCTGCCAGTGTACAGCAATATATATTCGGAGCATATCATCCAATCAGATCGCGAGAAATTTCTTTGCAGAATTTTAAGACGCTAAGTCGACTGACGAAGGTATTTGTTCTCAATTAACATAAAGAGGAAGCAATACACTGTATAATGTGATGACAAATGAGACTATCTAGAATGTGCGTAGCAGTTAAGCGTGATAACGTTCCAGAGGCATGTGTTATTCATCTATGATTTTGAAATAAAACAAAATTATGAAGAAAATATCACACTAGCAATGGAAATACCCTCTTATAACAAGTTGTGTGAAGACCTGTTACACAATCTTAACCCTTAGGCGGCTAAGCGCTGTGTAGATCAAGATCAGACTGCACATAACGTGCAGTCTGACCTTGATCTACACTATCCGATAAGGAGATATTTTCCCTGAAAAATTACTTTGAAATAACAATATTTGGGTTTTTACTATGGGCTTGAAAGATGGATTTAACTTACATCGCAGGTTTAGAGTTAAAGATTTAAAAAAAAAATGGTGTTTTTTAGAGTAAAATCGCCTTTTCTCGAGTCATCAACTAGGCACCGTAACGTATGTGACACATATTAGGACATTTGATATACTTTAAGGTATATCAGAGAAAAACAAAATATTCACAGCCATTAACACTTTCAGTGCCAAATGTAATCAAAGCGCTGAAGGCCTGAGCATCAGAACGGGTGAAGAGGTAGTATTTTTGTATAGCCATGGTCTCATGGTCTTTATAGATTGAAAGGAGATAATTTTCAAAGGATTTTTTGCTTCTTATTTTCTTCCTTTACGTTGCTTTGGCAACAAATCATGGTAACAAACCAAAATGAGCAGCGTGCAATAGCAGGGAATATTTCTGGAAAGTGCAAAAATCCACAATGGCCTAGCAATGAATCATATTTTTCTTTCATTTTACCACACTCAGTCTAACTCTCTTGCACTACGGATCATTGCCATTCACCTCTGTAGTTGGCTCAGAAAGTAGTCCATCATCACGTGATATTTTCATCACATGACCATAACACCAAGCACTTGTGGGAGTAGATGGAATATTATGCTCTTTCCGTATCCAACTGGCAGATTTACAATTAAATCTCCTTTCCGAAGTCCTAGATATATCAATGCTTCACGTTGTTTAGGTTTTAACTCTAATTTCTTGTCGTAAGACTGTACAATTTTGTTTAAATTGTCATCAGTCATGGGCGCAGCCATTTTTTTTTACAATTGGCGTAAGATTCTAATCAGTAAAGAAGCTTGAAAAAAATAATTCCATTGTATACAGGTAAATTCATCAGTTTGAATGCACGAATAATGTATCCGGAATCCTATTTCCTTTGTCTACTTTATTATGTTACACATGAAACAGTTAAACAGTACCAAAACATGTTTTCCTCGGTTTGACAAGATTCTTGTCATTTAGCCCGTTGCAGAGATGTATGGTAAGAGTAACGAACGACAACTCTGCTCGGAGATTGACTCAGTCTATAGGTTGAAATAGTAACCATGTCCTTTGAGCGATGACAAGGAAAAACACAAAGTCTTTAAAGGCTAGTATCACAGAGCACGATTTGGTGTCTGAGAAGACAATCTTTTACGTATTTCTTTTTATTTTTAAGTTTTGGTTTCTATGGCAACAAATAAAAAGACGTCCGTATTCGGGCGCCAATGCTGGGTTGATTTTCAGTGAAAACACAAAGTTGAAAAGGGGGCATAAAGTGATAGTTATTTACCCTTAATGTTTATGTTTCCCTTTTGATAGTTAACAACTTGTCCAAGTTTTAAGTAAACGTTTTCAGTAATAACAAAGATGATGACACTAGGGCTATGAAAATCCCATGTCTCTAAAAACAGCTGAGCTAAAAGTTCTCAGTCGAAAAAGGGGCATAACTAATTACTTTGCCAAAAATATTTTGGTGGTTACCTACCTCTGTTTTACTGATATATATTCCCCTTTTATTAGTTAACGAAAAGTTCAAGTTTGAAGTAAGTATCTTCATTAATGACAGATATAAAATGCCAAAGGTTCTGAAAATTTAAAGCAATAAAAAGAAGGGCCTAAATGTGTCAAAAATATTTTGATGGTTACCTGCCCTGTTATATGGGTACCCCTTTTGACAGTAAACAACTAGTACAAGTTTTAGGTAAATATCTTCAGGAATAACAGAGATATTAAAAAATGTCGACGTTTTTGCACGACGACAATGACGCATAGGGTTTGACAGTAGCATGACGCTTTTTTCGTAAACAGATAAGGTAAAGACTACCAGTTGAATAAAATCACATGAATGATACAAGACTGCTCAAGGTACATTTCTATAAAAGTTTTGTAAAAATATCTGCTGTAAATGCCACTTTTCAACTTTCGCATTGAAAGTCTATGGAATCTCTAAGTTGCCATGATCAACCAAGTTGGACAGCCGATTTTCATGAACAAGAGGGCCGTTGGACCTAAAGCTCTCATCTGAGTAAAGTCATCTAGGATTGATACATTTGAAGAGCTCCTGGTTGTGATTATGGAAAACACAAATGATCAATGCTCTGGTAAAAGGGGGTTTAATGCATCTCCGTGATCCATCAATCCAAACGAGCCATCATACATGTATATCAATGGATCCATAAAATCTATTTTGCGGAGCAACCGACTGAATCATGAGGTACACTGGTCCTTTGACATGCAGAAAATTTGCCAAAAGCAAACAGTTTCGTCCCAGGTCAGCTTAAATACCTATGGAGATCAAGATCAGATTGCACTGAATGTCAAGTCTGACCTTCGATATAAAACGCCCACCAGTTACTTGACTCTTGACCACACATTCTCGAGTTTTAAGGACTTAAAGGAAATAGCCTCATGAAAACCTTTTGGAAAAAAAAAGAAAATGCTCTCTTTCTTCCTACAAGGTTTTCTGCACTTTCACAGCCAATAACCAACATTTCAGCTAAATCTAACTTACCGTTCGCAAATATTTTCAATCTAGACAAGTCTAAAATTTCATCGTTTTTCAAAGATTAACTGGTTTTAAATGTCTCATATTACAAACTTTAATACATATTTGGTATTGTATGCTCCGAGTTAGCTATGGGTCGAAATGGTTACTGGTCGAGATGTCATATCTGGACAATTCTGAAAGGAAGAAATAAGGCATATATACCAATCAAATACATACTTATAATTTCAGACACGAGGTGCACAGTAATTTTACGAAAATTAAAATCTTGCCGAGGTTTTGAGACACCTTTTTCAGAGAAAGAGCACATCGTTTGTGTAAAATACGCTAACATTATTTGTCATTCACATGGTGTGTAGAAAAAGGATAAACGAACGATCCCGATCAGTGCTCGGCAACAGCACTCGTCACAACTCGGTCGATTGCGTACCTACATCAAAACATTTGATCAACGATCACCCGAGGTTTGCCAATTGTTTCTTTCACTGTTAAGCGCACGAGTTTGCAGTTATGAATAACCTCACGAGGGCCCCAAATTCTCAGTCAGCACTTTCGTACGATTAAAATCGCACATCTATCAAGGTTTGTTGTGAAATTAAAACTTACTGTGATGTTCAAATCGAAATATTTTATTATTTAAAGGGGTCGTTTCCTTCAGCGTATTGAGATGGATTGCAGGCGGTACTTTTCACTTTTACTCGGGATTTTCTGTAAATGCTTGGATGGGATTGAAATTTTAGTATACGATCCCTATGGCCTTGGGCTGGGCAAGCCAAGCCCAGGCCAAAAACTCTACTTTTTTTTAACGGCCGAAAATACAACACACTGAGTCCCAGAAAGAATCTTATCTTTTATGTTTTATTTAACAAGCGGTCGGCATGGATCCAAGATCAAATTGCACGTTCTGTGCAGTCTGATCTTGATCTAGCTGTCCGCAAGAGCCCCTGGTTTCGCCTATGGCACTGGAAGGGTTAGGACAAACTTTTCAGTTTTCAAGAAAAGAAAAAACACAATGATTAATTAAAACGAAAAGGACCAGACCATGTCCAAAACATATAATTATTAAACTACATGAATAGAGCTGCAGGTTTTCCTTCATTCTTGTAATACTCAGGTGATCATTCTAAAACATAAAGATTTGTGACGTGGAATCAATGTGGTTTTGTAATTACCGGTGAAATAGCCACTTAATTAAGATTTTTGGTTGATTGCTTGATTTATGGTGTTTAACGCCGTTTACAACATTATTTTAGTTATATCACGGCGGCCAGTGCACCTATCCATGCTTTCCTGGAGTTTCTTTTACCAGTACTCCGCACAATATTCTTTCCAAGCCACTGGCTGCTTTCCCACATAACCATCGTCGAAACAATTGTCAGCAGTGAGATAGGAATGAATCCTGTCGCGATGACTATCATCAATCCTCGGAAAGAAATTGGCCAAGCCGGGGATCGAACCAGCGACCTCCTGTTCTCAAGTCCTCTACGCTACCGGCTGAGCTACGGGGGCTTGGCTAAGACTTTTGGCTGTATTTTTTTAACAGAACTCGGAACAACTTAGAATATTTTATTTTGTTGTTAAGGCCTCCGTCCCACATTTAATAGCATACAGTTTATAATTGAGCCGTGCTCTAGCAAGAGGGGGTTTAATTCATCTCCGAGATGCAGTATACCAAGCAGGTCATCATAATAATTATGTATCCATACAATTCATTTTGTCTAACAATCGTCTTGATAATGAGGTAGATAGGTCCTTGAACATACAGAAAATTGACGAACAGCGAAAAGTTTCGGCCCAGCGCTGACCTGGGTCAATACTTTTCGCAAAAGCATTAAGCCCCCTTTTCACAGAGCATGGCTAAAATATATATTTTGTTATCCCCACTCTTTTCTTTTAGTGCAAAACCCAACTCAGTTGATTTTTAACACACATATATATATAGACAAAGATCACACAAACGTACGCACACATACAACACACATCGAAACTGGCCTATAAAGAACAAGCATTCTAATTTTTGGCTAACCCTGTCCTATGTCTTTTGAGAATTCTGGCAAAAAAAATGCGAAAATACAGTATCCGTATCATTTAACTCTTTTCTAGACAACAAGATTTTAGACTAATCCAAACTGAAAGTAATGGCATACGACAATTTAACATTACTCAAATAATGGTATTTGTCTTAAAGGATGGAAGGAAAACACTGTTGGAAAAGCGTGAAAATGCTGGTTAACAGCGTTTCCCGGTTAAAATTAAGGATTGTTAGGTAAAATGTCTGTATAGTTCAGAAATATCCAATGAAACAAGCTGAAGGATTGTGGTGAGAGTGACATCACTCACTACATCAAATGAACAATTGACAGTTTTGTTGTTGTTTAAAAATATACGAACTTAAATAAAAGTTATGACGTGCGATTCTGACACATAATTTAATACACTTAATACACTATTGGTTCGATACAATTCAGAAGACAACTCCAATAAAGGGAATACCTGATGTTGCAAAATGTCGTTATTTATTCATGTATATCTTGTCAATTTGACAGTGCTTGTAAATTTGTGAATATTAAATGTCTGGTAAATTATCTCACACACACACACACACACACACACACACACACACACACATATATATATATATATATATATATATATATATATAATTCCATTTCTGTAGAAATATTATGAGCCATGTTCTGACAAAAGGGGGCGAATGCATCTTCGTGATGCATAATAGCAAGCAAGTCATCACATAATTATGGATCCATAAAATCCATGTACTCTAACAATCGATCCTTTGCCATGAAGAAAATTTACAAATAGCAAAAAGTTTCGACCCATGTCTGCCTGTGCGGACTGCACCGGCTGACATGGTTCGATAGGTTTTGCATACGCTTGAAACCCCTTTTGACAGAGTGGCGCTCATATGTAAAACGGCAAAGGTCCTCTTTAGAACAAGGGCCGTAGGAAACTTGGCTCCAGCGTCATTTTCACTACCTCAAGACCAATGCAATTCCAATATTTCTAAACCATCGGTAGAAGTTAAATTGTCCCAAACGAGACTGTCTCAAGAGCAATGTCCGTAGCTCAAGATCGAGGCAGTTCCAAGATTGTCTAAACCATTGATACCGAAATTCTAACAGGATATATTGTTATGGCTCCAGTATGATATTTAGAAATAAGCACATCTGGAAAGTTAAGCTGTATCCTTGGCATTTGTCAAGTTGCGTCTTTTCAAAAAAGCTGTAATAACCAATGCATCTTTAAGGAAACAGATTAATTGTTTCAGAATAGGTCCTTGTTTGCACTCACATTGTACACCTGGTATCTTCGTCTCTGAAGTTACAAGTGACCTTTAGAAAGAACATAAAACCTGACAGGAGCATCCAAAGAAACCGTTTTGGCTACAAAAAAGATGACAACATGGCTGTTGTGAAGGTTGTATGAATACATTACAATTTTGTTTTTATTTTTACCTCTTTCACTACCAATTCCAGAAATTCAACTTTTTTCCGATTTCTTAGAATACACTCCAACGGCTATTGAAAATTACTAGTGTCACATTTCAATAACGGGGAAGCGGACGACATAGATCAAGATCAGACTTCACAGAAAGTGCAGTCTGATCTTGACCTACGCCGTTCCGAAAAGCTACTCAGGTCGTCATTGGTAGTAAAAGAGTTAATGGTGTTTGGCGCCGCTTTCAATACTATATCACTTATATCACAATGACGGTTCACTTGTTTAACAAGAAGAAGTCATAAAACCTGCTGTGTCTGGCCTAAAGATACTCATATAAAAGTTATGGGTGATTTTGTTAATCTCTTATAACAAACTCACTTATCACTGAAGAGTAACAGGTTTTACATACTTGTGGATGCAAGATCGGACTGCACGTTCTGTTCTTGGATCGACAGTGTCTTCCAAAAAGCAACTGACGTCATTCTAAATGTTGAAGTCTGCCAAAAGTTAAGTTCATTTTCATATATCATTAAAATGGGTTTTCAAACGTCAGAGACAATTTTGAGTCAACAGCCATTAACTCTGACCACACCAATAACACAATGAATTATTCATTAGTAACCGCAATACCTTCTGACATTACATATTATTTATAAGGGCTCGTAACGTCCATTATGTTTGTCAAATGTATATTGTTACGTTGACACGTCTATGACGTTCAGATGACAATTTATCGGATATTATTGACATAAACACGTGACAGGAAGTGACGGGTCTGAAATACGCGCTAATAAAACGTTGAGTTATTAGCCATGGCAAAAACTGTCGATCAAGGTTAGCCTCCGCTGCACGGTTGTGCTGTATGATCTTAGACTTCACATCTCGATGTCTTAGTGATCATTTTCTTTTTCGCTTGATTTTTGTTCAACAATGGCTGCTAATTCAAACTTTTACAAGATCGATACAAGAATCTGATAGCATTCTATTTACATGTTGATAAAAACAAACCAATGGTTTTGCAATTAATGTGAAATGATATTGTTGTTTAAAACCGAAGTATAAAGACATTGTAAAACTAATTTGGCATAAAACAATGATTTAAAACGAAATATCATTTCAGACTTATTTCAAAGCCATGGTTATGTTTTTATCAATATGTAGACAGTAACCCTCAGATGTAAACAGTGGCCCGCACAGTTGTGACAAGCTCACTTAGATAAATCTTAACCCCCTACCTTTGGTCGATGGTCTTCCGTTTTTAAGTCAGATAAAGTAATAGTGTGTTTATATGCCCTAAACAAAGTAATATTAAGCCGTTTCGCCACAAGAGCATAACCTCTTGAAATGCCACATAATGAATCTTCGTCAGTAAAGAAAACCCAGGGGCTGCTATGTCGAGGGATAGTTAAAAGACAGGTTAATACAGAGAGATCTGGATCCGTATTCACCAACCATTCCGAAGAACATTCTTTTAGTCTTATTCTCTAAAATTTTCTAAATTTGAAAGTAACAAAACTTCTGATTGGCTAAACCAAATGGTTTAGCCAATCAGAAGTTTTGTCACTTTCAGAAGTCTGGTATCCGTAAAAGCAAGCTACGTTGCTCTTGGCGCCGAGTATATACATTATGTTATCCCTTTCAGCGCTACATGCAAAAACTAAAACTTAAATTGTGAACGCCATAAATCACGATCAAGCTGCACAGATGCATAGAATGCACAATCTGATCTTTGATTTATACCGTGGGCCTGTTTAGTCAAGCATATAAAGAAAAAAACTTTAGGGTTTTCATTGGATTATATATTTAGTTGTAGAAGGACGTAGGGTTTGATATATATTTAGCGCGAAAGAGTGAACAGAATCATGAAACAGTACCAACAAAATAATTTATCGCAGAAAGGATTGGTTCGTATTTCTGTAATAGATGAGGAATAGATCCCATTTATGAAGAAAACGGACAGTAAGTAGTAAAATAATGAACAGGCTGTCAAATTTAGTGTGATATTTGACACAGCTAAGTAAACGATAATGCCCACACCGCCACCCTACCTGTCAGAAACGGACAAATTTGGTGGACGTGTATGTTATATTTATTGCTGAACTTGACCGTCACGTGATCTGGAACGACGGGTCCTTTAGTGCTGCGTCTGTGTATCGAGTCTAGCAGAAATATATACCATAGAAATACTGTTTTATGCCAGTACGATGAGAAAGGTTAACTTTTTACCAAATAACTCTTTTTAACCCTTTACCAGACGACAAAATTTTAGCCCTATCCAAATTGAAAGCATTTGCAGACGACAATTGCAGTGTGGCTCAAATGGTGCAAGTTTTCTTTGATAGGGTAGAAAACATTGTGGGAAAAGGAGAAAATGCTGGTTACCAGCATTTTCTCCTTTTCCCGCAATGTTTTCAAAAGGCGTCTTTCCCAGGGGCGTCAAAAGGCGGCATTGTGCGGTAAAGGGTTTTAAGGACTCTGGAGAAGAAGTCTTTCAGCTCTTTACCAAAAGACAAAATTTTAGACTCGAACAAATTGAAAGCACTTGCAGACAACAAAATCAATGCAACTCAAGCGATGATTTCTGTCTTTGATAGGGTAGAACACATTGTGGGGAAAGAGGAGAAAATGCTGGTTACCAGCATTTTCTCCTTTTTCCACAATGTTTTCAAAAGTCTTCTACAGGGTCGTTAAAACTGTGGATTGTGCGGAAAAGGGTTAAAACATTGTCAGGAAAAATAAACTGCTGTTATCAGAATGCTGGTTGGGATTTTCTCATTAAACCACGATACATGCATGTTATTCCCTTCAAAATATTAGTTTTAGTTTCGATTCACGTATACTTTGTCCTCTGCAAATGCTTCCAGTTTCAAAACTTAATTGTCTGATACAGATTTGGGGAAAAAATGGGTTGTGGGTGCTCGTCACGAGCAATTTCTCAATTTCGCTTTCAACCAAGTCTTCAAAAGTAGTCGGCTGGAAGGCGGAAATGTCGTCTGCCGATGATTGTGTGTTAATCGTCATTTATTTCATTTTCGAGGAAAGAGGTGCGACCACAACTCCTGCATGAGAATTTTTGCCCATTAGTGAAAGGAGCAAAAATTATTCTGTGTTTTCCTCAATTAGCTGGCGCCATGAGTTTCTGAATGTTTCATTAAGCCTGTTTTACTGGCCTTATCAGTATCGCGATTAGGAACATTTAATAGTTTCTATGCCCAGACATAAAAAAGAACAAACTATATTCTTACGTCACGTTTCCGGTAGGATATGCGCATGTGTGGGAATGATACTTTGTAGACCTAGCAAGTTCGCACGTCAGATACTTTCGGTTGTAGTTTAAACACAGAGATTTGTATGTGTAATTAAGGGGGAAAAGTCTTATTAGTAAAAAAAAAAAAACCCTGTAGAAGCATTGTTTGATATAATGTTACTTTATAACATTGTAGCCAGAGAAGCTGGCCCTAAACTTTTTATACTTTAGTCCGACTACTAGTTCGTTTCTTCACTCAGAGACCCAAACACTTGCCTTCTAACACAAATCAACAACAACAACAACAAAAGCAACAAATATATTGGCAGACGGCAACAATGAAAACATCCGTGTTAAACATGGTTGAATAATAATATGGGCTAAACTACCTTCAATATACTCATACCTGCCATCAAACACAGAACGTGCAGTTTGATCTTGGATCTACACTATCCGGTAAGGAAATATTTTTTCTCCCAAACATAAGTTTGAAATAGATTATGTGGGTTTTCACTATCGGCTTGAAAGTTTTATTTAACTTATTTAGCAGGATGAGGGTTAAAAGCATTCGCAGACGACAGATTTATTCTGCGTGAAATGGTGATAATGTTTCATGATGGGAAAACTTGAAAAATGCTTGTTACAAACATTTTCTCGTTTTCCAACATTGTTTTTAAGAGGGTATCGTAAATACCGGTATGTAGAATGTCTGTCTATCTGTTTGTCTCTCTCTCTGTCTCTCTCTGGAAAGTACTTTTTTTAAACCAAATGGATGTCAATGGTAAGCACCCCTTTTACAACACCATATTAAATTTGATACGCAACGCCCTCCAGAATTTCCCTGAATTATACTGTTGCGTAATTGTTCATTCTTTGTCGGATGCCTTGTAAATTTCAGTCATGGAGCCGCAGTTAATGGTACTAGTTCAGAATAAATGAGATTGATTTGACAGGATATTAACGAGCAATTCCCCCTGCGCACCTCCGAAATAATTATCTTCACGAGGCTGTCACTCGATTTCATCTCCAGCGGAATTATTTTGACAACAGCGCATTTCCAGCTCGCCACAGTGACTGTGACATGACAGTACAAATTATATATGATAACGGATTAAGTCCTCTCAACAGAAAACTTACAACGGGGAGTGATCCACGCCTATCGCAATAACGAGTGATTGACAATGAAAAAAAAAAGGTCTACTTCATTTCTGTTCAATCTGACATTAGAACTACTAAACATGTTACACTACAAAACGTTGAAACATTTGACGATATGAAATATCTTTGTTTCAGTGTTTAGGAGGCACTTAAAGGAAAAAGAGCATTCGCTTGTTACAAGCAATTGCTTGTTTTTCCTCAATATTTTTAAAAGCTGGCAAGGAGTAAGAGCCCTCAAAAACTCATTTAAGCCATGCTCTGTGAAAAGGAGGTTCAATGCATATCCGTGAAGCATTATATCTTAACATACCGGTAATTATAAAGCTATGAAATCCATTTAGCCTAGCAACTGACTGAATCTGGAGGCAGAACGGTCCTTCGACATGCAAAAAATATTACAGATAGCAAAAAGCTTCGACCGATGCAAGCTGGCCCGGACAACGCAGGCTAACATGAGTCGATATCTTTTGCAGATGTATTAAGCTCCCTTTTTACAGAGCAGGGTTCATTTTATATTAGATACATGTATGTGCGCCATTTAGGCCAAAGTTGACAATGGAAATAGAAAACACCTTCTGAAATTCACTTACAATGACAAAGATTAGAGTGGTTACAGGAAAAGGTCATGGCTTTTTATTATGAGAAAATAAAGACAACACCTTTCTCTTGTGACCCCCTCAAATCCAAAGAAAGAATGCAGTCGATGCAACAAGTTGGCATAGTTAGGTGATATACCTCTCTTAACCTAAACGTCTAGTTGTAAAGCATGAAAGCGTACTTATATCCTCGTTTATAATAATGTTTTCAAGGTCGTCTGACACAAACTTCTTTCAGGCAGTAATAAGCACTGACACTATTTGTGTAAAGTCTAAAACTGTAATAATATCAGTATACATTGTTGTCGCAATTTATTCCTTTTTACAACTACTTTGTTTGCTCTATGTCATGAACAAAATAAATATACGATGCTGTGTTGTTTCTATGTGTGATTTATGCTGCGCTGTGCTGTGCTGTGCTGTGCGAGACTATCTAGTACTTCATGTACACTATATAGTGTAATGTACTGTGTGCTACCCTAAATCATACTATCTTGTGTCGAGTTGCGTTGCACAGTGCTACGTTATACTGTACTAGATCTATACTATAATTCTCTGTCATGAATTTCAGTGTTTCAGACAATAAAGATGCACTCATCAAAAATGAATAAAAACTTTAAGGCGTTGACAGATGACTTTCATTCAATTAATCACATGATATATATTTTTTTCATATAAATTAATGAAAGACGTATTACATCATGATCCCCATAAACTATTGTCTAGCGTCTAAAGTTTACGTTGTATATTAGACATACGTTATATAAAAACATGTTCAAAGAGGTAATTTCTTTTCACCCCACGTTTCGAATCGTTTATCATACTAAATCACCTATATTACTCATGTACGATGTAGACTCATAAGCTCAGTCTGCACTCATAAGCACTTTGCCGGCCGAATTCCGTCAGAGACTTAACACTTTACAACAACAACAAAAAAAAAATGAGAGCATTTGAAGTCGGTTACTTGAATATATTTCAAAATATGATTTCTGTCTTTGAATAAATGCTCTGTGAATAGGGAGTTTAGTGCATTTGCGAAAGTTTCCACCCATGTAGATTCTTTTTTCTATTTGTAAATTTTCCGCATGTCAAAGGACCATTCTACCTCATGATCCAGTCGTTGTTAGACCAAAAAAAATTTATGGATCCATATTTATGTAACAACTTGCTTGGTATAATGGATCACGGAGACTTTTTTCCCCACAGCACGGCATATTTACCAGCATTTTCTTTTCCAACATCGCCAATCCAATTCTAAATTTTGTGCTTGTGAAGAAAGCTTTTTGAAAACATTGTAGAAAAAGAAGAAAGTGCTCGTAACCATGCAGCATTTTCTTTATTTTCCACAAGGTTTTCTTCCAAAGATAAATCGCATTGTTGAAGCCACATTTAATTAGCCGTCTTCAAAATGCTTTCAATTTGGTCAAGTCTAGATTTTTGATGTCCAGTTAAGGGTAAGTATTTTCATTTCCCTTTCATAGGGGAAAGCAGCCAATGACTTTGCTATATATTCCATTTAAATAAAGCAAAATACAAAAGAGAACTTTAAGTCTTTTTTTCCTATTATTTTTTCCCGGGAAAGTTCGATCCCATTGCGACTCCACGTTTGAAGACTTTTGCTGTTGTTTTTTTGTTCCGTAATTCGACAGTTGACGGGTTTTTGACAGTTGATGTAGCGTCTTAACTTCATTGTATAGACATGCTGTAATTAGTTTGTCAGAAATTAGCCCCCGCCATAATGATTATACTGTCGCAAAATGACAACCCGTCTCGCGGGTAACAAAAACAAGAAACCTCTCTCCAAATATTTAATTCAATGAAAACAAATAATTTGAAATCTATCAAATCATTTTTCGGGAAAAGAAATTGAATGACTCGCGCCGCGTTGTTTTCGATTTGTCTTTGATAAAATTCTGGAACGTGTTTGGAGTTGTCAAGATAATAGGTTTTCCCCGAAAGGACGTCGTCTGTATAATGTTTATGGACGTTTTGTCCTTATTTACTCAGCCCTCAACCCTTTACTGAACAATTCCGACTTTCGACTTTTAACGAGCTGGAATATTTCTTCGAAAATATTGTAGGAAAAGGAGAAAATGATGGAAACCAGAAGTTTTTTTCCGGGGAGGGGGGGCGGGAGGAGGGGGGAAGGGAGTTATCCTTTTAATGACAATTCTCATCATCACGGCCACATTTAACCTGTAACCTGCTATACATAACTTTCATGAAACTTTTAAGGCAGTCGTAAAAACCTGAATAATGCTATTTCAAATTTACTTTTTGAGAAAAATATCTCTTTATCGGACAGTGTAGATCCAAGAACAGACTACACGTTCTGTGCAGTCTGATCTTGATCTACACTGTCCGCAAAGGGTTAGTGATTCGCGCTTAGCAGCGTAAAGGTTAACTCTTTACCAAACGACAAAAATTTTGGATTCGACCGAATTGAAAGCATTTGCAGAAAACAAGTATAAATGTAGTTCAAATGATGATTTCTGTCTTTGATAGGGCAGAAACATTATGGGAAAAGGAGAAAATGCTGGTTACCAGCATTTTCTCCTTTTCCCACAATGTTTTCAAAAGGCTTCTTCCTCTGGGTCTTTAAAACTCGGGATTGTGTGTTAAAGGGTTAAAGTGACGTCTGCAAATGCTTTCAAATTGGTCAAGTCAAAGATTCTATCGTCTGGTAAAAGTTTGTTCTAAAGAGTTTACTCATAGAATAACTTTTTTACAACTTAATGAGGTTTGCAGCCATAGAAGGCCAAAATCAGAACAAACAACACCTAAGTCCCATCTTCGATTTACTCTGTCCTTTCCAGGCGCGTGGCCAAACAGAAGCCCAGATGCCCAGCTTCAATATTATTAACCCATCAAAGAATCAAATAAACGAAACGCGCTATCTCAATCTGGAAAAGAGACCAAATCATTTCAGTTTGAAAACTGATTTTGCCAGAAAATCAAAGCTAAATAGCGGACAATGTAGATCAAAGATCAGACTGTAGGTTTTATGAAGTCTGATTTTGATCTACATTGTCCGCAAAATGCAATCTGATCTTGATTTACATTGTTCAAAAACTTGACAAAGTTGTCCTTGGCTCTTAAAGGTGCTTGTATCAATTTTACTAGAGGGAAAAAAAAAAACAACAAATGAAAGAAAGAAAGGAAAAAAAGGAAGAAAATTTCGAATATATTGGCTTCATCTTTACTACATTCCTGTCTACGCACCTGCTCTTTGTGGGAAAATATTCTGTCCGAAACAGCTTTGCAACGTCCGGGTACTTTCTTACTAAATGAAAATAATTGTGTGCGATCTAAAGATTAATAAATAACCGCATAAAACTTTGCTTTTAACCCTTTACCAAACGACAAAATTTCAGACTGGTCCAAATTGAAAGCATTTGCAGACGACAAAATAAATGTGACTGAAAAAATGAAATTTGTTTTGGGAAAGGCAGAAAACATTGTGGGAAAAGGAGAAAATGCTGGTTACCAGCATTTTCTCCTTTTCCCACAATGTTTTCAAACTGCTTCTTTCTCAGGGTCGTTGAAAGTCGGGATTGTTTGGTAAAGAGTTGACACTTGCTGTACCTTTGGGTACCTTTAACCCTTATCCTGCTCAATAAAATAAATGAAACTTTCAAGCCGATGGTAAAAACAAAAATGTTGGTATTTCAAAGCTAAGAATGTTGGGGAAAAATCTCCTTATCGGACACTGTAGATCAAAGATCAGACTGCACGTTCTGTGCAGTCTGATCTCGATCTACAGTGTCCGCAAAAGGTCCGTGAGTCGCGCTTAGCAGCCTAAGGGTTAAGTGGATTTGTCGACATTGTAGTTCAAGATAAGATTGCATAGATAGTGCTGTCTGATCTTAGGGCTTTTCACGGTCCGATACTTTGTGCGACGTTTCGACCAATGAAAATTAGATGTACAATATATATTTTTTTTGCGAGTTCCTACTACTGTATTAACCAACCATCCTAGGCATCGTTCTAATTCTGATCGCCAAGACTTGCCAGGAAGGTACCAAGATGTTTAGTGTTTGTTAAAATGAAAGATTTAAAATTAGTTAAAGGACTTCACTATAATAAACAGATACGTCAAGTTCGGTGTTGTCATTACCATCGGCTTTTCCATTGCCGCTGGCGCCACCATGACTTGGAATCCCGCAGAAGACACGTCTGTTTGAAGAGGAAATTTCATTCATGAGTTTCAATACAACACAAACTAGTGGATTCTCGAACTTCTTGTCCAGGTGCCTGTGAGACTGACCAAGAACTTTGAATAGGACTGAATCTAGGATGGTACGGTCTCTGATGAGGTGGGACTTCATACATCGAAACTCAATCAACTGATCTCATCATTAATTCAATTTCTTTGATCCCAGAATTAAGGTCCTTTTTTCCGGGTTATTCCGTTCAAGCACGCTTGTAAATCACTCAACGAAGACATCAAAAGTGATCCAAAAATAATTTCCGAATTGTTACTGGTTTATTACCCTTGAGAGGCCCCTCTGATTTATAGGGGATATTTTCCACTTCATAAATAACCTTGATTGGTTTAATAGTACTTTGGTAGACCCTTTTGTAGTATAGACCTCCTTCGATCTCCTCACTGACTTTATATCTCTGTATTATCATTGTATTTGTGCAGCACTCTGGCAAAACGGGATTTAATGCATCTTCGTGTTGCATTATACCAAGCCAGTCATCATATAATGATAGATCTATAAAATCCATTTTGTTCAAGAACAGACTGAATCACGAGGTAGATAGGTCCTTTGACATGCAGAAAATTGACCCGTAGCAAAAAGCGTCAACCTAGGTCAGCCTGCGAGGAATGCGCAGAATTACCTTGGTCGACACTTTTTGCGGATGTATCAAACCCCCTTTTCACAGCGCATGGTTCATTTATTTCAATGTCATGATCAGCTATAGTATCTATGCTCTTATAGAGTTTCTTCACCAGGCATACAAACAATAATCTTTCTCGACCAAAGGCTGATCTCCGACATTAACAAAGTCGAAGCCATGATTTTAGCGTCTAGAGTAAATGTTAAACTGTCTTGGAGCCATGAAAAAAAAAAAGAAACAGAAGTATTTTGTCTTTAATTTCACTTTAAAAGAGGTTCAACAGTTCTTCCCGCACATTATTAAAATAAGTTGCAGGGTTGCTAAGTAGCAAGTGATAGGTTCTGGACTGGTTCATGCCAAAGACAGTCACTAGTAAAAGCTACCCAGTTGCTATTTTTTGTCACATTTGGATATTGATAGTGGAAAGGTGTCGACTGAAATGCGACTCTTAGTGCTTATAAGTGCACTGCAAGCTCACATACGCTTTCCCTCTGATGTCTCAGAATACGAAAGCTGAAGAGGTTCCAAACATAATAATAATAACGACAAAGCAGTAAGGAAACAATTTACAAATATTTCAAATGTGTGGAATCGTCTTGAATATGAGCCATGCTGTGTGAAAAAGGGACTATGCATTTGCAAAAGGTATCGACCCAGGTCAGCCTTTGCAGTTCGTGCAGGCTGACCTGGGTCGAAAATATTTGCTCTTGGTAAATTTCTTGCCAAAGGACCAGTGTACTCATGATTAAGCGGGTTGTTATAAAAATGGATTTTGCGGATCTATAATGCTTTGATTAGTTGTTTTGTATCATGCATCACGGACATGCATTAAGCCCCCTTTTCACAGAACATGGCTTACGTCTAAAGGAAATGAACTAAGCTCTGACAAAAGGGGGCCTAATGCATCTCCGTAATGCATGATACCAATTAAGCCATCACATAATTATGGATCCATAAGATCCATAATAGCCACTTTTTTTAACAATCGGCTGAATCACGAGATAGACTGGTCCTTTGGCAAACAGAAAAGCGAAAAGTTTCGGTCCAGGTCAACCTGCACGGACTGCGCGGGCTGACCTGGATCGATATGTTTCGCAGATGAATTAAGCCCCCTTTCACAGAGCATGGCTGGAGTATAAAGGCCACACTATGAGTGAGGTAACTGGTCTCATAACGTTCTCCCGATAAAAACTGATCCTTTGTTGTTTGGCGCTTTACACATTAAAGAATCATCTTTGACCGGCCATGACACTGAATATTCAGTGTTACCTGGTCCTACATAAAAGGAAAACTGGAATTAAAAAAAAAAAGATACGTCGTACCACAACATAGTGTAAGTAAGTGCAAAATTGACACACAGACTGTTTTCGGTGCCATTCGGATTTGAACCATCTTCTTCCTCCATCAAAGTTTGTATATCTGTCCTCTCTTCATTACGCCAGTGAAATCGAATGCGTCTGCGCAAACTTTTTGTTGTTGTTATTGTTTATATAACCCTTTAACAAAAAACATTGTGGTAACCAGCAATTTCTTCTTTCTCCGTAATGTTTTCTGGTTTTCTCACAGACAAATGTAATCGTTTGAGCCACATTAATCTGTCGTTTGCAAATGCTTTTAATTCGAATAACTCAAAAATTTTGTCTGATAAAGGGCTAAGACATAGGGTGTGGACTAATATTATTCATGTGCTTCAAGAAAAAAATTGTGCATAAAACCCCTTCTTTTCCCTGGCCTACCATTAGCATAATAAATGACAAAGTTGTACAAGGCCTATTAACATTTTATCGATGTCGCTTTAAATTTATGACGTTTATAAAACCACCAGTACAAAAGCGCGACACCATAAAACTGTCACGAAACAAGAGGACCCTGTAAATCACCGTCCTCGGATGAAAAACTCAATTATTTGCACCTACATAATGGCTTTACCTCCCACTTGCAGCTGAGGGGATAAAATTTACAGCCACTTACCACGAACCTTATTCAAAATTGATTTAATATCTTGTTTCAATTCTTTTTATTTTTCCTCTCTCAAAGGGTGATTTATCGTATTTTCCAGTCCGCAAGCGATAGTACTTGAGAGGTTGGGCGGCCATATTGACGTGACCTGGGCAAACCTCTTTGGGCTACAAATCAACGTTTGGTGTGCGGAGAATAGATGAGGAGAGGCAAATACGGAAAGATTTAAAGACCTAACCTTTAATTATGAAGACATAAATATCAGCCAAATAGAGGCGCCTGTCAAACAAGAGATGTAAATTTTGTAAAATGTCTCCCCGAGATCACATGAATCATTGGATTCAATCTGATGTTTGTTTGCCTCGATTTGTAAAGAGGGACAGGTGGGATATGTGTTCTTTCTGTGTATTTTAATGAATTAAAAGATCTATGGCTGTTTTCTTTGCCTTGGGCGACCTACGATAGTTCCTGGTTAAGACAGAGAAAGGCAAAGGCTGAGACTTTGCCTACCCTGGTAGCAGGTTTGATACTTTATTTAGCTTTTAGAGAGTCAAATAAGCAAAAGACATTTTCTGTCAGGAAAAAAAGAATCAAGTATTAGCTCTTCAATGTTTTTTTTTTTAAGAATATCTCGTATTTTAGGACCACTTTCATACCGGGGATAAAATATACGACCATGCTCTGTGAAAAGGGGGCCTAGTGCATCTACAATAAGTATCGATCCATGTCAGCCTGCACAGGCCGACCTGGACCAAAACCGTTTACTGTTGGTCAATTTTTTGCATGTCAAAGGACCAGTGTACTTCATGATTTGTTCAGTTGATATACAAAATGGACTTTAGAGATCCTTAACACTTGGTATCATGCATCACTTAGGTGTATTAAACCCCCTTTTGCCAAAGCATGGCTCCAATGTAAATTGAAGAAAAGCGACCATGAATAACCGAGTTTGACCTTCAAATCGTTTGTCGTCTTTCAAAATATCAGAATTTACGAAAAGACATTATTTTGCTTTCGGCCTAAAGAAGTCGAACACAAATTTTGGGCCGGTTGCATAACAAAAGTTTTTTTAAAGACTGGAACAAGGCCTTACCCAGGTCTCAGTAGACCAGGATTTTAAGCCAGTTTGCATAAAACTAGGTTAGCTCGAGTCAAACTAGCCCCAGTCTATCCAGACTAGGGTTAACCCGGTGTAGCTATCCTCGTGGTAGGACTAAACGATGGGTAGATTTTGTTAAGCGCACCGCTTAAGCAGCAAAAGGCGAAATTGGTCGTCACGTTAAACTGGTACCCGTTGTATCTCACGTAACCGTCCGACAGACAACACGCAACACCCGATTTATCGACGGCAGGTATTGGTTGTCACATGTACTAAATCCACCAATCAGACAGCTCGTAGCAGAATGCCTTATTTTGTTTTAAAATAACCGAGTAATATTCTATCTTTGGCTAAGATTTTCATGATAGACAAAGATTTTTCTGACCACAATCAATTTATCAAAATCATTAAAGAATTTAATCTTTATCGATAATGTCTATTTCTGTGGATAAATAAGATTATGATTTAAATTTCCAAGTCTCGCGTTATCTCACGAAATCTCGAACCGGGCAGAAACTCGACTTATAAGCATTGGGTGTTACCTGTTGTTGATACGAAGATCGATAACAGGCTGCCAGTTTATCGTCACGTTTGTGTCATATCGTTTTCAAAAATTTTCTGATGGAAGAAAACAGAAGTCATCAGCAGTTTAATGACTTACACTCAGACACCGTAAAAAAAATCTTTGAATATTAATTTCTAGTCGGTAGAAAAAGCACAGTTACTACAAGTTTTCATCATATCCCCTCATAGTCTGGAACCCCGCCTTACTTCAAAAATATTTTTTTTTGGGGGGGGGGGGATTAATCTGGATTACCTGCCCCTACCACTATCTTATAGGATCAGGCAAAGGGCAATAATGGCGGCGCCCGTTTGTAATATGCAGAAGTAACGGATTATCGTTATTTTACTTGATCAAATCCTATTACAGTCTGAATTGAAAACAGATCGGTTGCAAAAAAGTAATGACAATTAGTTTTTTTAATTGTCGTCCTTATATATTTAGCGAGAAAAACTACGTATCAGAAATGCTTTAAGTATCCGAAATTTCAATGGACCGACATAACGTCCGAAAACAGGGCTACTTTTCAAATGACTCATAGTCAAATTTATATTTAAACCATATCCCAAGAGCAAGTTTAAGATTCGGTAATGTATATTTTGTACAAAATTGATCTCATTTTATTCACTGATCAAACTGGACCACATGAAATTAAGAAAAACAGGAAAGCATTTAGTGTTAAGCTTGAGGTCGCCATGGAGGCCGCCATTATTGCGCTTTGCCTGATCCTATAAGATAGTGGTAGGGGCAGGTAATCCAGATTAATCCCCCCCCCCAAAAAAAATATGATGCTCGGGATCCAAGATCAGATTGCAGGATCTCCGCAGTTCTTTCCTGTCCGAACCCCCCCCCCCCCTTATGTATTGATTTCGTCCTCAGCAGAATAAGAGTTAATCAGAATTTACAGAATTTGATAAAAACCCAAAAGATTAAAATGACCTGTTTACAGTTTTTTTTAACCCTTTTGCTGTTAATTTACCCCTTACCAGACAATCACGAGTTTTAACGACCCTGACGTAGACGGATTTTGAAAACATTGTGGGGAAAGGAGAAATTGCTGGTGACCAGCATTTTCTCCTTTTCCGACATTGTCTTTTACCTTTTCGAAGTCAAATCCCAATATATAAACGACATTGACCCTATTGTTTCCAAATGATTTCAATATCGACAAGTCGAAAAGTTTGTTCTTGATTAAGAGTCAAAACAAGTCCAACTTTTTAAGAGGTTTATAGGCAAGATTCCACAGCAAAGAAAGATGCTTTTTGGCCATAGGTGTAGGTCCAAGATTCAAAGCTGTATGTTCTGTGCAGTCTGATTTTGATCTACGCTGTTAACTAAAGCTACTTGAGTCACTACTGCCCGTGAAAGCTTCAAATATATGGATTTTTTTTTTTTGAAAATTACAAAAGTGCTACAGGGTGCTGGTCTTAGTCCGGGGTTCGTATTCACTAACCTTTCTTAAGAACATTCTCAGTCTTAATCTCGAGACTATTCTAAATTTGAAAGTAACACAACTTCTGACAACTTAACCATTTTGGTTTAGCCAATCAGAAGATATGTTACTTTCAAAATTGGAAAACCTCGGAAAATAAGACTACGGATGTTCTTAGAAATGGTTGGTAAGAACGGAATCACTGTTCACATTCACAGTCCCTAGCTTTTATGATAACGTTTCGTATCAACTCTTTACTGTTGTTTAACACAATGAAGATAAACACTTGTTCTAATTTGCATTTTTAGTCAATCAGGTCATTGTATTGCAGTGTTTCGTGATTTTTGGTCATAAGGTCCTCATAAAGTGATCGACAGTGTAAGTTCAAGATCTGACTTCATAGAATGGTACATGACCAGTTTATATTATACACGTACTATGTGAAGTCTGACAAGGCTGCGTATCTTCATTAAACAAGGATGTTGCTGCCAGTTTGTTTCAGAGGGCGGTGAGGTGAAAGGTATGTGAATTCGTCAACATTAAATGACATAGACCTCTGGGTGAGTTTCCCAGGTAATTTTTTGCAAAAAAACAGTAAGGACATACTTGTTGATGGCATACACAAAAAGTCATAAAAAGCTTCCTGTTGTGTATCCATATTACTCTAGGATATCATCTAAGGTCACTGCTACAAATTTGATTCATCAGGAAATGAGTTAAAAGGTAGGTGAATTCGTTAGATAGACCTCTAGGGGAGATTCTCAGGGTACTTGTGTGAAAAAGTAAGGACACACTGGCGTATGACAGGCACCGAAAATTACGAAAGAGGTTGGTTAGTTTGCAAACGTACAAATTATCTCGGCAGACATTCGAAATACAGCATCAGTACATAATAGATCTTGACACCAATGCCCCATGTCATGTACAAATTCGGTCCGTGTTTACCGTAATTGCATACCAGCTCACTGCTCCCCCACTGCTTCTTCATCATTTCCTTGACAACCGTACAAGTCCGCCATTGTACCTCCAAATCAGCGAGGCGCTTTATCATATCATCTTTAATTAAAAATAATGAACGCTCCCATAGCCTCGTTCTGTCCGTATTTACACGTTATTTATAGATATAATTCACTGGATGTAAGCGATACTCCCTAGATGGGGGGCTTGTGTTAAATATGTCAAGTTTATGGGTTAGCGCTGTCAGACGGAACAAGAAGAAGGATATTTTCTGTCATTCGATGTCAGGTATATTGGTATATATCCCTCGCACCTGTCAGCCGGCGTTACAGCGATACTTATCACTATGAAATGGTTTCACTTTATGTCGACAGTTTTTTTTTCTTCCAGGAGGGGTGAAAATACGAGGCGACGCATATTGCGCCATAAATTTAGCAGTTTTTATCGTTTTTAAGAGTGCTTGTAATGCATAATGCATGGAGCGTTTTTACGCAGATTTTTATCTGTATCTACGCTCACTACGTGAGCAGAGAAAAGTTTATAGAAGTGTAAATTTTATAGTTTTCAGGTTTTAAAATTTTAGCGGTTGTAATTTTTTCCATTTAGATGAATTTGAGGGAAGAGTGTGCCACTTCTGGGGGAGTTAACCCAAGTTATATTCAGAGTAAATGAGAAAATATGTCAATTCAGAATGGACTCTACAATCCTAATTTAACACAAAGAGTTTGAAATAAATTAACCTTTTACCAAACAATCCCGTGTTTTAACGACCCTATAAAAGAAATCTTTTTTCAAACATTGTGGGAAAAGGTGAAAATGCTGGCAACCAGCATTTTCTCCTATTCCCACGATGTTTTCTGTCCTATCACAGACGAGTGCCATCATGTGAGCCACATTTAATGTCATCTGCAAATAATTTCAATTTGAATCAGTCTAAAATTTTGCCGTCTGGTTAATTGTACATTTTCTGCTGGTAAAAAACAGATCCTGATTTTTTTATCGAGAAGGCATTTTTTGCCAGGACATGCAACAAGATGTCGTACATGTTAGGCACAAGATCAGTCTACACCGTCAGAATCTGCAGCCAACCGTTTCACCAGATTCACCAACCATTCTTAAGAATATTCTCTGTCTAATTCTAGAGAATTTTCTAGATTTGAAAGTAACTCAACTTCCGATTGGCTAAACCATTTGGTTTAGCCAATCAGAAGTTGTTTTTACTTTCAAATCTAGAAAATCCTTCAGCATAAGGCAAAGCACATTCATAAGAATGTTCAGTGAATATGGGACCTGGGTCCGTATTCACAAACCATTCTTAAGAACGTTCTCATTCGGTTTCGCCAATCAGAAGTTGTGTTACTTTCAAATTTAGAAAATCTTGAAGAATGAGACTAAGAATGTTCTTAAGAATGGTTGGTGAATACGGACCCTGATCTTCCTTGTCCACATACAGTCTTGCTCAATATCTTACGCATTTCTTTGCAGTCGTGGGATACGAGTTTTTGATAAAAGAAAGCTGTTACTTAAAGATTAAAGATCAAAGGACCAATTATATTTAAACCAATCTTGAATTAGTTGAAGAGAAAGCTTTAGAACAGGACTCTGGAACTATTTGATGAGGCATAGCAATGTTAACAATGAAACTAAGTTTTTAGTCACTACCTTATACTATACACCTACAGACACGTCGTTCTTCAAATCTTCCCATTAAAACTACAAGACTATTAAATTTTTATCATAAATTTTATCATTACAAGTATATGAGTTGTATTTAGGAATAAGTTGCTTACTTATAGCAATTGCCACAATGTTTTCAAACACCACCCTATGAACAATATATTTGAGCCGAGCTCTGCGAAAAGGGGTTTAATGTATTTGCAAAAAATTATCAACCCATTTCAGCCTGTGCTGTCCACGCAGCCTGAGATGGGTCGAAACTTTCAGCTATTTGTAAAGTTTTTCATGTCCAAGGACCACTCTACCTCCTGATTTAGTTTGTGGTTAGACTTATTGGATTTCATGGATCCATAATTATGTGCTTACTTGCTCGGTGTAATGCATGACGAAGATGCATGAAACCCTCTTTTTCCAGAGCGTGGCTCATTTGAATTTTCCACTCAAGCGTGAAGGATGAACTGTGCACTGCTGAAAGATGGTGTTAATCCTCGCGGCTAAAAAGTCATAAAATAGTTTTTGATCTAGACTTAGCTTTATCAATTATTTAGATTTATGGCCAGAGTGGAAGGGCGTTAAATCCTACTATCGTTCAATCAATCGACGCTATATAGAGGCCGGTCGTCATTTCCATAATGTTCCTGCAAATCAAGCAAGAATGGATTTGTTAACCTGTCTTAATCATGCAACCTTGTCATCAGTTAGTAACCCTATATAATGTACAGAATTTAAATTCTGTCGTTCTAATTTCTGTAGTGCCCTGGTTAACTCTTTACCAAACGACAAAATTTTAGACTGGTCCAAATTGAAAGCAGTTTCAGACGACAAAATTGATGTGACTCAAAAATTGAAATTTGTTTTGGGAAGGGTAGAAAACATTGTGGGAAAAGGAGAAAATGCTGGTAACCAGCATTTTCTCCTTTTCCCACAATGTTTTCGAAAGGCTTTTTCGTCAGGGTCGTTAAAAGTAGGGATTGTGTGGTAAAGGGTTAAACAAGACGGGATTATGTGTACAGCCATTGCATTGTACATATACCATGAAGTTTGAAAATAATTACCCTGACTTAGCTATCAGTGATTGGCCCCGTCGTAGTTTTGGTGTAAAACGTCGTTATCAACAGTATGCAATTGAGCTGCGCTCTGGCAAATGGAGGTTTGGTTAATCTCCGTGATGCATGATGCCAAGCAAGTCATCACATAAGTGTGGTTCCTTAAAAATACCTTATATCTAACAACCCACTGGATTATGAGCTAGAATGGTCCTTAGACGTACAAAAAATTACATAATAGCAAAACATTTTGACCCATGCCAGCCTGCGCGGATTTTACCGTATGCAGATGCATTAAAACCCCTATCCACAGAGCATGGCGCAATTATATCCGGCCTACTAGTGCACCACACCACACTAGTGCACCGCTGTTGTATATCTACCAGTGATACACACAAGTCTTTGACTGCTTCCCGAATAACAGAGCCACAATGTTTGAGGTGGTAATACCATCCACTGATACTCGGGCAGATTTTTCCTAGACGTTTGGCTAAACAAAAGCACAGTTCAGATCCAAGATCAGACTACACGATCTGTGAAGTGTGATCTTAATCTATGGCGTCCGCACAAGCACTTGTTTTCACCCATGGCGCTGAAAACGTTACTGTTTTTGGACAGCGAAGAAAAATTGAAAGCAAGATTCAAAATTCGTTTGATATGAAAGAAATAGAAACTCTCTTCGAGTCAAGTATGTAGTTACTCTAATACAGCTGAATTACATGTACATTTCAATAAGTTAGTAATTTTATGCTCTGTGGAAAAGGAAAAACCTCTGATTTCGTTCTTTTTGAAAGCTAAGTTTGTAGTGGAGTTTAACGCCATTTTAATGGCTCAGGTCAGTGACGCACCCGTGTGTTTCCTGGCTTTCTCACACCAGTACTGACACAACTTCCTTTCCAAAGCCACTGACTACTTTTCTCGCATGCATCAGAGGTGAGAGGCGAAAAATCGCCGGAAAGAAGATTGCCTCAACTGGGTATCGAACCCGCAACCGCCAGGTCAGGAGTCAGATACGCTAACCAATGAGCTTCCCGAGCGGGTGAAAGCTAAAAAGAAGACAAACTCAGAACAAAATTGACAAAGAGAGATAACTCATGTACATTTCCAATCGCGCAAAAAAAAATCATTGGGAAAAAATACATCATGCTGAGCATGCTGTTTTGCCAGTTTAATCACTCGTTGTCTTCAGTTGATCAAAGCAAACAGATGATTGCATATGATTGCTTATCAGCAAAATAAAAGGCGCGGAGATGATGTAATAGAAAAATATTATTGTAACCCCTAAGCTGACTCACTCACCTTTTGCGGATAGTGTAGATCAAGATCAGACTGCACAGAATGCGTGGTCTGATCTTGGATCTACACTGTCTGCAAGGAGATATCCCCCCCCCTCCCAAAGTAGCGTTGAAATAGAAATATGTGGGTTTTTACTATCGACTTGAAAGTTTTATTTTAGTTATATAGCAGGATAAGGTTTAACTCATAGGTTTTAGGAACAGATTGAGTTACCTTCAGTAGTTAGACCAGGAATAATAAATTATGAACGGCACTTTGGGAAAAGGTCTGAAACTTTTTGAGTAAAGACAGAGTTAACAGACAGCCTTCAGCGGGAGTAGCTTCAGTGCCAATCATCTTTTATTTGGGCCATGCTCTGTGAAAAGGGCGCTTTATGCATCTCCGTGATCCGTGATACAAAGCAAGTCATCATAATAATTATGGAACCATGAAATCCACTTTGTCTGACAACCGACAGAATCATGAGGTAGACTAATCCTTAAACATATAGAAAATCGACTAATAGCGAAAAGTTTCGGCCCAGGTCAGCCTGCGCGGACTGCGCAGGCTGACCTGGACCGATACTTTTCGCAGATGCATTAAGCCCCCTTTTCACAAAGCACAGCTCATTTATAAACTTTTCCTTTTTTCATGACATCTTACATCAAAACTGTGCGTAAAACAATAAAAGCAAGAGAGTCTGATAGCCATACTTATACAAAAGCAATAAATTCAGAAATACTTGAAAATCTTTCTTTTTTTCACCCGCCGACAAGCGCACCCGCACGAAAAACGTGTAAAATATGATTCTTGGCAATAAAACTTGACAGTGTGAGTGAAGCCTGCGCAACGAAGGCTTTCAATGTTACCTTTTCCTTTACAGTAACACTTTCCTCTGCCTGCATTGATTATGACGTCGACTGTTTCCGAAAAACAATTTGGGTCCATTTTTCCCTACGTAAAGCAAATAACTGCATATAACTTGAGCCGTTTAAAACAGGATGCACCCTAGACGCACCTAGATTGCAAATTTTCACTTCTCCACAATGTTTTCCTGTGTGGGCATGTCCATTTTTTTGTTTAGGAAGGGCGTGGGTGGGGGTATTTATTCATTTAGTGTTCTTCATTGCGAAAGTTCAAATTTTCTTATAGTGAATGGTGTGATTGACTGTAGAAGGGGATTCTATGAAGTTCCCAAACTCATGTGTAAGTGGTAACATACATGTGCAGTCCAGCTTCTGTTTAGCAAGCACCTAAAGGGGACCTTGAAAATGTTTGCTCAACTCTTTAACAAAAGATAGAATTTTAGAGTGGTCCAAATTCAAAGCATTTGCAGACGACAGAATAAATGTGACTTAAAAATTGAAATTTGTTATTAGAAAGGTAGAAAAACACTTTGGAAAAAGGAGAAAATGATGGTTACCAGCATTTCTCCCTTTTCAACAATGTTTTCAAAATACCTTTTTTTTCTCAGGGTCGTTAAAACTCGGGATTATGTGGTAAAGGGTAAATAGGGTCTCCCTGTACATTTCAACACATTTGCCTTCTCTCTGAACTCAGTATATCATGCTTTCTTAATGCAGGTTGCTTGTTTATAGAGGTGGTCACTAAGACAGGTTTAACTGTAGTTGATATAAGTTATAGAACCTGTTTCACTGCGGACAAGAAATGAATGAGTGGCGCTCTGGCAAAAGGGGTTTAATGCATGTCCATGATGCATTATACCATAGGCCACTGAAGCTCCATTGGTCTATTACTGGACAACGAAATTTTCCTTATCGGACACCGTTACTATAAATATCACATTGGCAACTTCTTCTATATTGTTGGAGAGGTCATCAGACCTCTCCAACAGTGGTGAGTTTAAAAGGCAGACTGCCTCAGAAATTGCTGCCTAACTCCATGCTTTTTTGCGAAATTGTTCTGATACACAGTCTGTTTCGTCATGGTTTTATAAATAAACCGAAATCAAAATACTGAAATAGGAAATAGATGTGTTTTTTTCTTTATTCGACGGATTTCAAAAACGATTTGTTTTGTTGATTTGATTGCAAATAACTTTTCCGGTAGTTCCAGTAGTTGTAATTTTTCATTAAAAAAAATAAAGCTACACACACACACAAAAAAAGAATTTCGTTAAAAAAAGAGAACAACGCGGGAAAAGATCACTTGAAAACGTGGGAAGAAGGTCACGTGTCTGTCATGTAATGCATAAAAGGTTTCTCCTTTTTACACTGCGGCAATCATATAATGCCTTACTTATTTGTTTACATGTACCAAAATATATTGAAATTAAAAGCAATATGCTATTTGAAAACATGGATGCTGACCTCTCCTGGCTTCTTTTTTAAAGAAGCCAACTTGTATATAATAAGACTTTATACAATATAGAGGCAGTTGCCAATGTGCTATTTATAGTAACGGTGTCCGATAAGGAAGATTTCGTTGTCCGGTAATAGACCAATGGAGTTTCAGTGGCTATGATTATACCAAGCAACTCATCATATAACTGAGGATCTATAAAATCCATTTTGTCTCTCAACTGACTGAATCATGTGGTAGAGTGGTCCTTTGACATGCAGAAAATTGACCAATAGCAAAAAGTTTTGACCCAGGTCTGCTTGCGGGGGCTCAGCAGGCTTAACCGAGTCGATATTTTTTGTAGATGCATTGAACCCCCTTTTTCACAAAGCATGACTCCAAAATATGAGCCATGCTCTGTGAAAAGGAGGCTCCATGTATTTGCGAAAAGTATCGACCCATGTCAGCCTGCGCTGGGACTACATGGGACGAAACTTTTCGCAATCTTTTAATTTTCTGCATGTCAAAGGATAATTCTACCTGATGATTTAGTCGGTTGTGTGGCAAAATGGATTTTATGGATCCCTAATAAGGTGATGCCTTGCTTGGTATAATGCATTACGGAGATGCATTAATCCCCCCTTTTACCAGAGCACGCCTCATATATAAAACCCTTTACAAAACGATCCCGTCTGTCCTAATTACCGTGAAGAAGCCTTCTGAAAAAAGATTGTGAATATAGGAAAAATTGCAGGTAAAGAAGTTTTTGTTTTTTATTTCCCTCACTGCTTCTCTACCCTTTCAAGGCGAAATATCAAAATTTGAACCACACTTTATTTGCCCCCCTGCAAATACTTTCAATTTGACAAGTCCAGACTTTTATCGTGTGGTAAGAATTTAACCCTTTACCACACAATGCCGCCTTTTAACAACCCTGGGAAAGAAGCCTTTTGAAAATATTTTGGGAAAGGAGAAAATGCTGGTTAACATGCTGGTAACCAGCATTTTCTCCTTTTCCCACAATGTTTTCTGCTATATCAATGGAAAATTGCACCATTTTAGCCACATTGAAATTGTCGTCTGCAAATGCTTTCAATTTGGACAAGGCAAAAATTTTGTCGTCTGGTAAAGAGTTAAATTATCCCTATCAGTAAAGGGATGAGAGCCGTTGTTCTGTGGCAATGTTATAAATCAGAGAACGGTTGAGGTGCCATTAATATTTCACAAAACAGGCCTGAAAATGGGTAGAAAGAGGAAACGCGCCTATGACAGGGAAAACCGATGACTGTTATTTATGGTGTTTCAGCGTGTTGTCACTGTGTATGATCAAAGCCAACTGATTGGTGAACCAGCCTGGTTCCCCCAAATGCGAAGCGAATGTCATCAAATATTGATGAAAATCGGTACCAGAAAGAGACACAAGTTCTAGAAGAAAGGAAAGGGACCGATTAACCCTTTGTCTGTTTTATAATTGTATAATTATCCACGTAGGTTTTTATACTAGGATCAGGTTGTCTGTTCGTCTGTACGTAGACGTTAGTTTGTTTCCTCGATTTCTCCAACAGTTCTTTGAAATATTAACCCTTATCCTGCTAAATAAATGAAATGGAACTTTCAAACCTACAGTATAAACCTAATTATTTCCTATTTCAAAGGTATGGGGGGATATTTTTCCTTATCGGCCAGTGTAGATCCAAGATCAGACTGCGCGTGCTGTGCAGTCTGATCTTATCTACG
Organism: Tridacna gigas; assembly: GCA_945859785.2. NCBI lineage: Eukaryota > Metazoa > Mollusca > Bivalvia > Cardiida > Cardiidae > Tridacna > Tridacna gigas. The sequence continues at coordinate 31,697,242 of OX244030.2, forward strand.
CTGTCCGCAAAAGGTCAGTGAGTCGTGCTTGGCAGCCTAAGGGTTAATTGAAACTTTCCGAAAATAGTACCATTAAGAGACAATTTCTAGAAGATAAGAAATGGACCAATTGATGTTGAGTCTGCTTTAAAGTTATACAATTATTTAACCTGCTGAATAAGTTACATGATACCTTCAAGTTGAGAGTAGAAACCTGATTGTTGCTATTTCAAAGTTATTTTTGGCGAGAAATATCTCCTTATCGGACGGTGTAGATCCAAGATCAGACAGGAAGTTCTGTACAGTCTGATTTGAATCTACACTGTTCGAAGAAAATCTTTCACTCGCAATTAGCAGACTAAGGGTTAAAAGCTGAGTAGCGGAAAAAATAAAACAAAGGTTTTAAAATGCAATTGAATGTAAACCACACCTTTTGAAGGTATGAAAACTATTGCAATTAATATCACAATCTGCTATTGTCCATGTATTCGTCACTGGCAAAAATCTGTATTTTAAAATCAGGTAAAAAGTAAACAAAAGATAAAGCGACCTGGGAACTTTTGCCCTACTTTTAAAACAATTTTTAGACTAGCGGAGCTAGTCTATAGGCATCATGATTGACCCAGATTCAGAGTAAACAAAAAACCCACAGTTGCCAAATACTGCCTCACAGAAAATACTTCTTTCTGTTAGAAAGCTTAATCCTGTTATATATGACAATTTTGACAAAAACCACTAAACCTCAATCATTCCAATTTGAACATGTCTTCTTACAAAGTAATAGACTGAACAAGATGTCATATATAAGGTACAAGATCTTTGCTTATATGTAAATTAAGTGACCCATGCAAAGCTGGCTATCATCACTTATTCTAACACCACTGCAACATTATGAATGAATCTAAAAATAGATACACCTAGGTTACTTTTAGCAAATCCCAGCTGCATTAAACCTCACTGGACACGGAACCCTTGTCATTCCTTCAGTCATTCATTATATAGATCATTGTGCACAGTTAAACTGTTATGTTAAACTGTTATTTTAGGTCTTGGATATTAATCCAATACCACACAATCCCGAGTTTTAATGACACTGGGGAAGAATACCCGGTAACCAGCATTTTCTCCTTTTCTCACATTGTTTTCTGCCCTTTTGGAATCAGGTTTCATCAATTCAGCCACATTTAATTTGTGGTCTGCAACCGCTTTGAATTTCGTTTCATAAAGAGTTAAACAGTTAACTACATCTTGTGGTGCTGGATATTGATTTATTGACTGTATGATGTTTAACGCCATTTTCAACATTATTTTGGGAATGTCATGGCGGCCAGTTCACTTATTCATGCTTTCCTTGAGTTTCTTTTACCAGCACCACCGCGACTCAATGACCTTTTGTGGACAGTGTGGATTAAGATCAGACTGCACAGAATGTGCAGTCTGTTCTTGGATCTACACTGTCCGATAAGAGGATATATTTTCTCCAACATGTAAGTTTTAAATCGCAATACTTAGGTGTTTTCTATTGGCTTAAAAGTTTCATTTAATTTTTTCTAGCAGATTAAGGGTTAAACTTAAACTGAACTATAGTTAACCAAAAGCATGCATAGCCCCAGTAGCTCAGTCGGATGTGCACAGGACTTGAGAAAGGAGTCGCTGGTTCCATCCCCGGCGCAGCCAATTTCTTTCTGAGGATTGATGATAGTCATTGCGACAGGATTCATTCCTCTCTCAAGTTTCGACGATGGTTACGTGGGAAAGCAGCCAGTGGCTTGGAAAGAATATTGTGCAGAGCACTGGTAAAAGAAACTCCAGGAAAGCATGGATATGTGCACTGGCCACCACTACATAACTGAAATAATGTCGAAAATAGGGTTAAACGCCATACAATCATTCAATCATCAAATTCGCCAGTCTGTCAGTACTTTCAGTACTTTGATTTTCTGTCGGCGACAAACGCCTAGACCGACCGTACAGTAACAAATTGCCATCACAATAATTTCCATACTTTTAATAGGTATGACTTGAATAAAAATGCATTTTAAGACTGATTTTGTTTACTTTTGGTCGCTATTGGGCCTTTAAAGGGTTTACTAGGATATTTGATTGTTTGCCTGTTAGTAGACGCAAGTTTCAACCACTTCGGATGAAATTTGAACAGAAGCCTTCTTACCATTGGAAAGCGTTTGTGTACCTGCGATTTTCATGCTGATTCCTCGGCTATTATAGAAATTATGGCCCTTAGACTGTTTTCCATGATCTAGTGACAAAGCGATTCGTCTGCCTTCGCAAGTTGTAGTTTAGCCCTTTACAACACAATTCCAAGATTTAACAACGCTGATGTAAAGGATGATTGGAAAACATTGTGGAAAATTGGTGAAAATGCGGGTAACCAGCATTTTCACCATTTCCAACAATAATTTCTACCCTCTGTAATACAAATGCAATCATTTGAGTATAGTTTTATTTGTCGTCTCCAAATGTTTTGGGCTTGGACCAGTCTAAAATTGTGTTGTTTGGCGAGGGTTTAACTTAGTATTTGAAATAATGTCAAAAGAGTTTTTTACCAGAATTTTTTTGTGTAATATTGGACAATTCTGACTTCCACCTCTCTAAAATATTTTTGCACTATGTATGAACATTTTAAACAACTAAACCTAGCTCTTTCTCCAGATCAGGGCAATTCTTTATGGATTTTGCTAATAAGGTTTCAACTCTTCACCAGACGTCAAAAATTTGGACTCGTCCATTTCGAAAACAATTGCAGATGACAGTAAATGTGGCTCATCAGGTGGAATTTGTTTTTATGTAAGATTCTTTTAATACCTTTTCCCTCTATAGCTCTATGTAAAAGCATCTTACAATGGGTGCAAGGCCAGTTTTTAATAACTCTTTACCAAATGACAAAAGTTTAGACATATTCAAATTGAAAGCATTTGCAGACAACATATTAGATGTGGCCAAGATGGCGCAAATTTCGATTGAAAGGGTAGAAAACATTGTGGGAAAAGGAGAAAATGCTGGTAATCAGCATTTTCTCCTTTTCCCACAATGTTTTCAAAAGCCATTTTCAGCAGGGTCATTTAAACTAGGAATTCTGTGGTAAGGAGATAAACCCAGAGCTATAATTTCAACAAGATGCCCATAAGTTGATACTAGATGATCATGAATTATCTAACCTCTAGGTCCTGTGGTTTCTCTTTTCCCCCCTTTAATTTTATGTGAAACACAAGGGCCCTGGTCAGGTACATGGGTGTTATTCTAACCATCTTTGTAGAAATCCAAAAGGGATGAGTAGTTTCAGAGATGTTTGAAAACAGTTAATGCACACATGGCCACATACACAGACTGATCCACAGGGAGACATGGGAAGCTCACCTGAACTAAAAAATTTGAAGAGGTTGTATTTCTTGTGTTGGTAGGGGGTGGGGAAGGGGTTGAGGTTGCTTGTCAAATTTGAGTAATGTTGACCACACAGCTTCTCAAATTTGTTTTAATTTCCTAGGAAAATTCCAACAAACATGGATCATTTTTACAGATGATCACCAAATGACCAATTTCGTGATGCTTTGTCAACAATGGTCTATTTGTAAGGGAGATAGTTGTATAGAAAATTTATGCCGACAGACAACCAAGGGCAGGACTTGGGTAATGACCCAACAAAAAGATCAACACTCTAAGGTCAATACATCCATTGATAAGAGTGCCAGGATGGCCCTGTATTGCTCCAGTGCCTTTTAAATATAAGTATCATGTACTTTACTGGCAATTATAAGAGACATTAAATCATAATAATTCTGTATGGCATAACCTTTCATAGAGGAAATAGCCTATTCCCCCCCCCCCCCCCACAGCAGGTAGCCCTAGGCCTTCAGTTAGTTACATGAAGTTTTTTGAACTTTTCATAATAAGCTAATGAAAAACTTGTGACCCTTAGTGCAGGGCAACTTTTGACCCCAAGGCTATAATTTAAATACTTTCAGTAGGAATCTACAAGATAAAACTACATGCCAAATTTGGCAGCCCTGAGCTTTCTGGTTAGCAACAAGAAGATTTCCTAAGTTTTCACTATATAAGCCCATGTAAAACTTGCAAACAAGTGACCCCTGAGGAGAGGCAAATTTTGACCCCAGGGCTGTTGTTTGAAGAATTTCGGTAGAGGTCTATCAGATGAAGCTACGTGCCACATTTGGCCTCTGTAGCCTTTATGATTATGGACAAGAAGATACTGAAAGATTTTCGATTGTTTTGTTGCCATGGCAGCCAGACTTTCTGCAGCAATCCAATTCTTTGAAAAAATTCTGAGGAAGGCAATGGTAGGATCATTTCTGAGGGTTTTGGTCAAAACTGGATGAGTGTTTTCAGAGATGTTGGAAATAAAAGTAAATGCACAAACAGATGGACCAACAGATGCACGATGAACGTGGCCATGACGTCAGCTTGCTGGCCTTTGGCCAGTGCAATTACAAAGCCAACATGGTATTATGCAGAAAGGATATTTCTTACTGCTGGAAAGATACTAGGCAATGACATAAGCTTTCTGGTCCTAAGGCCAGTAGAGCCACAAAAGGTCGAAGACCTGATACAGAACAAGACATATTTTCAAATATATTTCTTCAGTATTATGTATTCTTTTTTTTAAATGTGAAACATGAATTCAATGACAAAAATGCAAGAAGTTATACCAAACGTACAGTTCATGATTCTAAACTTATACAAAGTATCTACCTACAAGATTAACTCTTTACCAAACAACAAAATTTTGTACTTTTCTAAATCCAAAGAATTTGCAGACTACAAATCAAACATAGCTCATACGGTAAAAATTGTCTATGAAATGTAAGAAAACATTGTGGGAAACGGAGAAAATGCTGGTAACCAGCATTTTATCCTTTTCCCATGTGGTTTTCAAAAGCCTTCTTCCTTAGGGTTGTTACACGTTCAGATTGTGTGGTAAAGGATTAATCAATGAAAATTATGTACTTTGTTCTATAATTGCTTATCCAAAACATTTATTTACAAATAACATTGACCACATACAGTCCTGTTTCTGTTATGTCTGCTAACTAACTGCACATACACCTACACACTGCATCACCCACCCATAGAACACTGGAGATTTTTTCTGTGCAGTAGACCGCTTTCAGTAGTGTTGTGGTAATAGGAGAAATTTATTGTTAGACATAATTTTTCCTTTTGCCAATTATTACTTCAAAAATATTCATGTAGAAATCCTTTATTGATGTCGACTATACATATACTACAACTATGTTAACCCTTAACTCTTTACCAAACGACAAAATTTTAGACTGGTCTAAACTGAAAGCATTTCCAGACGACAAAGTAAACATGACTTTAAAATTGAAATTTGTTTAGAGAAGGGTAGAAAACATTGTGGAAAAAGAAGAAAATGCTGGTTACCAGCATTTTCTCCTTTTCCCACAATGTTTTCAAAAGACTTCTTTCTTGGGGTCGTTAAAAGTTGGGATTGTGTGGTAAAGGGTTAAAACACCTCTCACAGCTATAGCTGTCTTTATGATAGGTGTAGATAAAGATAAGACTGCACAAAGAGTGCAGTCTGATCTCTGATGTGCTGAGGCATGCTAAACAATAGCAATCTTGGCACTACTTTTATTAAGGTCTTTTTTCATGATTATGGATGTATATTGGGGTTATTCAGCGCTCTAAGGGTAAATCTATATTTGAATGAAATATCTTTGTCAATATCAAATCTCTGAAAAGTCTTACAGTTATTTCACAAGAGCATTACTTGCGGGTGCCAATGCTTAGTTGCAGCTGCATGATTTTAAGTGAAGTTTCTCAGTCAAAAAAGGGGCATAACTGTGTCAAAAATACTTTCATAGTTACTGCTCTTGTTGTGTGAGTTCCCCTTTTGATACTCAACAACTTGTCCAAGTTTTAAGTACCAGTAATTATCTTCAGAAATACCTGTAATATTGTAAAATGTCAAAGTTTTTGCATAACAACACAGACAACGACATGGCTACGGCAATAACACAATGTTTTCTTTGAAAACAGCCGAGCTAAAAATCTAACAAAATACATGCACCTTGTAAAAAGTACCAGTTCTACCTCATTTTTTCGAACAATACTTATTTCATGACAGAAAGTTACCAAGATCTTTTCTATCTTCATATCGACTTTGCACAAACACATCTCAACCAGCTTCAAAAACATGGGATTTTTACCACAAGAAATTGCTACTCAGCAACCTAGATAGCTACAAATAGTCTACCATGATTTGAAAATGTCCCAAACAGATACAACATATGGAAATGCAAAACTAAAAATCGATCAACTTGCATGACAAATTTCAATTTTATGTACATCAAAAAAAAAATTTGTTTTAGACAATTAGATATAATATGTGAACTTACCATTTTCACTGAATATCATGCATGTACATTTTTCCAACAAAATACTATCATTTAGTCCATAAATACACAAATTTAAGAATTTCTGTCTATGAAATCTAAACAAAATTAAAACATTCCATATTTATTTCGCTACTTTTTTGCTACTAGTTTAATATCATTTGCTTGTTGTTGTTTTTTTCCAGAAAGCAAGTGGTTTATAACTCCTTTGTAACAAGACAAAGACAACACTCCTGACAGCTGACCTTTACTTCAATACAAGCATATACTTACATACATGCAGACTATGACTAACAGGGACAGGGTTTAACAAGCCCTTCGCTCTTTACTAAATCATCCTGAGTTTTAACAACCAACATTATCCTCCTTTTCCCACAATGTTTTACACCCTTTTCAACACCAAATGTAAATTCCTTGAGCCACAGATGATCTGTATTTCTGGAAATGCTTTCAATATGGGTCGCTCTAAAACTTTGCCATCTGCTATTAACCCTTTACCACACCATCCTTTATTTAACAACCCTGAACAACAAGGCTGTTTAAAACATTGTTGGTAAAGGAGAAAATGTAGGTAACCAGCATTTTCTCCTTTTCCCACAATGTTTTCTATCCAATCAAAGACAGAAATCATCATTTGCGGCACATTTGTTTTGTCGTCTGCAAATGCTTTCAATTTGGTCTAGTCAAATATTTGTTGTTTGGTAATGAGTTAAAAGTTGGGATTGTGTGGTAAAAGGTTAACGGGTACAATTGTCTCTAATTTAAAATTTTAACCTTGCATTAAAGGTTTTAGAAGATATTCTTTTTGCTTGGAACAAGAATAGAGAGCCTATTATCTGGGTGTTTGAATACAAGAATTCTACACCAAAAAACCTGCATGATATATTTAAATTGACTACAAAGGTTCGGCATCATGCTATAAAATTCAACAAACCCCTTCCTCTAAAACCATATGGACTTTATCACAAGACTGAAAATTGATTACTTTTGATTGCTGCATCAGTCTGGCATAAGCTATTTTTTATTCAGGATGATAAACTGCCCTTAAAAATGTATTCATGGATTTTTTTTTTTTGTTTCAACAGATTTCTTAGTGTACACTCTGTCTATCTTGAAAGAGAATGCTGTTCTTTTGTGCATCAAATGCTAGGGTCATTTATTGTATATGTACCAATTTCTCATTCAGAGGAAAAAGAAAAACATTCCCCTGTGAAATACAAAAAAAAATTTCCGTTATTACAGGTACTACTTTCATACAGTTAGTCAAAAATCTAGTAATGCAAAGTGTTTACAGAAAAATTCTATGTCGACACAAGGGTGATATGGTAAATTATAACACTGCTTCCAAATTAACACTGTTATAGCATATAAAAGAACAAAAGACTTTAAATAGCATGCACAGCTAAGAAAATGACATCAATCAAAATCAGACTTTGAGTATATGCAGTCAAAGTCTGGGTCTTCACTGTCAGGTTTTTGTCTCAATACCCTTAAAACAGGCTTTTCTTTAACCCCTCACCCACATAACCCTGCCTTGTAATGACCCTGACAAAGACAGTTTTTGAAAATATTGAGGGAAAAGGAGAAAATGCTGGTAACCAGCATTTTCTCCCTTTCCAACAATGTTTTCTGTCCTATCAAAGACAAGTTTGATAATTTGATCAACATTCAAATTGTCATTTGCAAATGCTTTCAATCTGGACAAGTCTACATTTTTGTTGTGTGGTAAAGAGTTAACTCACTGAAAACTTCAATTTCAAAGGAATCATTTTCTGCTGAGAAAAAAAAAAATAACAAAATATCTTGATGTACTAAAAGCAGACATTGTAGGTCTAACATCAGACTGCAAGTTCATTTTAGTCAGATTTTGATCTACACTGTCTGCAATAGTCTACTGGGTTGCGTGAAGCATAAAGAAACTAAAGGGTTATAATCAAATGGTTTTGTAAAATAATCCTTAATCACAGAGGCAGATGTGCTGTATCATTTTATAAATCCTGTCTAACCTGTAACATGCATCATAAATCACTGCTATCACTCAGCAGCTAGCAGACATTATCATGTAAACTGTACAACTTGTTCACACTATCTGTTACACAGACAATATTTCAACTGTCATGCGTCTAGAAAAACTCCTGTGTAATTTATCGTTTCATAACTTCAATGCCATGCAATAGATGTTTTCATTTCCTTTATGAAACCTTTTTCAAACATTAACCCTACACAACCCATGACCCATAGGAAGTAGGCTTTTCTCCAGCTTTATCATTTGAGCTACATTTAATCTGTTGTCTGTGAATCCTTTCAATTTGGACAAATCCGAAATTTTGTGGTACAGAGTTAACCCATCACCACTTAATGCTAATTGCAGACTTACTCAAACAAAGTACAAATAATACCAAAGAAAACATTCTAAAGAAACTATATGTAACTCTATCAAGCTCTCTTGAATTCTTTGGGAGTAAATACAGAAAGGGGAAAATGCATGTTATAAGCAATTCCATTCCTTAACAATGTTTCCCAAAGCTCTAAGTTGAAAGGTTCTAAACTTTCCTCTTTATAATGGGGTGAATCCTGCTTCAGATAAAAAACTCAGGATAGTCGTGACAACTCAAAGAAAATAGAAAAAAAAATTCCATAGCAGGGCTTCTAGTCTTAATGCTGAAAAACAAACATGCAACCTGACATGCCGAAGAGTATTCCCTCTCCAAATGTACATACTAAAATGTCAAACCATGTCATGCTGATATACCTTGCGTTTGTATCATGCAAATATAAACAAAGTTTAAGAAAGTTAGTTTAATTTGGAATGTTAGTTATCTATGAAATTGGTACAAGTTGTTAAAATATGCATTCATTACTGTTTTGACACTTTCTTCTCTCACAGAAACATTTCATCATATAGTGTTTATCCTGAGAAATGAAGACATTCAAAAAGGGACAAACTGTTAAGAAGCTAATACATGCATCAGTTTGTAAAGAAACTCAGTAAACATTCTGATTGTCCCAATATTGGTTGAAATTATTTTTTATAATTAGGGAAGCACTTGCAGAAAGACTCTATGATAAGATACTTTGGCATTAATGTTATGTGCTTACAAAATTGAACTAAATATTCAATGGTGTTCTATGCCTCAATTAACATAATTTCAGTCACATTGTAATGCCAGATTAAAGCTAATCAATGTGTTGCCTGGATTGAATCAGTCCTAGGTCAGGACTGGAGACCAGAATAGGACACAATATTTTCAAAGGACCTGAAGTGACCTGGGTCACTGAAACACTTGATCCATTCCTAAGGAGATAGCTAATTACCTCCAATCATTCTAGCTAAAAATTATCAGGCTAGATAAATCTCCAAACAGAATAAAATCATTACAATTTGTGTGCCAAGCAACAGTATATTGAACATTAATCCATTTAGAAAATACTGAACATGATGATCATTCAAATATGCACTTAAATCAATATCTATCTCCCAATACTGTACAAATACCATTTTAACACCCCTGCATTTCATAGTTTTGGATAATATTGTGGAAAAAAGAGCAATCATTAAACAAGCAATTTTACCTTTTTCTACAATATTTTCCATTCAACTGAATCATGATATTGTCTCTTCTTTCCAATCATGTCCATTATGTAATTTGTCCCAGAATTTGCTGTAAAGAGCCTGTACAAATTAATGGGTTAACCCCTTCAATGCCATAGGCAAATACAAGGTTTTGGGGACAGCATATATCACGATCCGAATACACAGTGTGCAGTCTGATCTTGGATCTTACTATCAGTTCCTTTGGTCATGCTTATAAGATAACAATATTTCTGCGTTTCAGTGGTTTATGTTTCAGTTGTCGAAAGAGGTCAATATATGTAAGTCATGCTCTGTGAGAAGGGGGTTTCATGCATCTGCAAAAAGTATCAACCCAAGTCAGCCTGTGCAGCTCATGCAGGCTGACCTGGGTCAAAACTTTTTTTTCCTGCATGTCAAAGGACCAGTTTACCTCATGATTCATTTGGTTGATAGACAAAATGGATTTTATGGATCCACAATTATGCAGTAACTTGCATGGTACACTGCATCACAGAGATGCATTAACTCTTTACCAAACAACAAAATTTTAGACTTGTCCAAAATCAAAGTATTTACAGACGACAAAATAAATGTGACACAAAAATTGAACTTTTTGTTGGGAAGGATAGAAAACATTGTGGGAAAAGGAGGAAATGCTGGTTACCAGCATTTTCTCCTTTTCCCACAATGTTTTCAAAAGGCTTCTTTCTCAGGGTCGTCAAAAATCGGGATTGTGTGGTAAAGAGTTAAACACCCGGTCCCCAGAGCATGACTCACATCATATCTAGCACTGACAAAGCCAGAGGGGTTAAAGGTGTGTTTGTCAGGTCTCCTTTGTGTACTTAACCTGAAGTACACTTCAAGTGGTAACTCTGTCTGGTTCGCTCAATCTTCACACTGCACTTCATTAAGACAGTTTGAACTTTGGTCACAGTGAAAGGATCCTTCTTAGTGTGTTTCCTGAACAATATATCTAACATCAAGAGTTCAACTTCCTAACCTGGATCTACAGTTCATTTTATTTTCCTGGTCTCAAATGAAACTGGCTCTCTGACAACAAGATCAGTATTACGCAGGGAAATATTTCAGGTTGATTTTTCTCAGCATTTCTCCAATACGTTGATAACTCTTTCAATGGATTTCCCCCCTGCAGATCCAGTGCCACTCTGTAAATATTGAAATATGCACTTCTTGAACATGTTTTGTAGGGGACAATGAAGAAAGAAATCTATGAATACAAGTCATCTTCAAAGTTGACTATCATATGTTATTCATTATCACTTCATTCCTTCAAGGTATCATTTACATCAAAAAAAAAAAATTTTAGACTCTTCCAAATGCAAAAACAACAAATTGGTACAAATAAGCTGAAATTCTTTGATAAGTCAGAAAACATTGTGTAGAAAAAGAGAAAATACTGATTATGACTTACAACACGTTCAATGTCAATGACTGCATTCCCTAAACACAAAGTCTACTCACTGTTTAGGTTTGAGAGAGGAATGCATCCTGTCAATTTAACTTTTCATGAATTAACCAAAAAAAGTTTGTGTGAGCCAGGACTAAAACTTACAGCCCCTGAATGACAAGCCCTGCACAAAAAATGCTTCACACACACACACACACACACACACACACACACACACACACACACACACACACACACACACACACACACACACACACACACACACACACACACACAACCCATGGAGAAAAATGCCCCACTTTTTTTACATATCAACTTGAAATACAATAATACATACTGTGAGGTTCATAAACCCAAGGAATTTCTTCAACATATAGATCATCCCAGAAAATGTGTTGTCTGGCAGATGGTTTTTCACACTGTCTGCACATTCCTGAAATAATAAAGTTGTACATATCAATCACCTGTCGTCACTAACTGTAAGTGTTTATTTCTGCAAAACATCACCACATACTGATGACTTTGTTTTCCTCTATTGAAATAATTATGCAGAAGGTAAAATTGCTGAAAATGACCAATTTTTCTTTCTGTGCTTATTTTCCCCATGTATTACATCTTGCAGTTTGCAATGCTGTACCCATATTTAGTTCCCTTTGTAGACACTGCAGATTAAGATCAGACTGCACAGAATGTGCAGTCTGATCTTGGATCTGTACTATCCACTTCTTTGCCAGATATTCTGACGAAAGCAAATTTAAAATTCCATTATCTGCATGTTTTAAAATTCCAATATCTGCATGTTTTATACAGATTGAGAATGACCATTTCCTTTATTTAGCACTAAAAGCATGAGTGTGTCGAACCATCATCCACCTTTCCAAGACAGTTTTCTAAGTTATCTGCAGTAAATTACTTCCAGCTGGTAATAAAGTAGTTCTATAATACTTTACCAGTCCATTCCAGAATACATAATGGTTTATTTATATCTGAAACAGAGCACAGTAGTTATTGCCTATTCCAATAACAATAGGACAAAAAATGGGTTAAGAAAATTATCATTGAAAGTGAATTATTGGTATCACTAGGAATTCCAAATTGTCCTAATTTTTCAAGGTTTGCTACCCCCCCCCCCTCCCTCCGCCTGAGTAGGGGGTTTGAGAAAAACATTGTGGGATAGATGAAGATACTGGAATAGATGAAGATACAGGATAATAAAATTTTTCCAATTCCAACAATGTATGCCATCCTCAAATATGAATCCCATCACTCAAACTGTTTCATTTGCCATCTAAAAATTTTTTCAATATGGACAAGTCTGAAATTTTGTTGTCTGGTTAGGACTTGGAAGGATAAATACACATTATTTTCAGGTCCTTCGCTGCCATGAATGCAGGGTTTTCCCTGGACTTTCTAGTATGGGGGTCATTTGACCCCTTTCAAATGAATCGAAGAAGGCAGGCTTACAAATTTTGGGGGTCATTTTGAAAATTTGGGGGTCCAAATTCAAAGAAACAGGGGGTCATGGAAAACCCTACATGAATGTGTTTTTCCCTACGAAACCGAACAGCAATAATTCTTCTAGCTCCATTAAACAATCAGCACTGCTGCTACACCATTTTCTACAGGTATGTAAATTCAAGCAAACGCTTCAACTCGTAATATTATATTCAAAGTAAGCATTTTCAAATTATCCAGTTTCATGATCTCTAATAAGGGAAGTAAATCAAAAGTACTATTTTCTGTGCTATTTTCAACTTCTGCAGGGTGTAAGGCAAACATACCTGATTTTCCTGAATAAGGCAGCCAACTAATAGTGCTATATATGCTGCTACAATACTATTTTCCATGTGTTTTCCTGCCTTGTGTAATGCTGCAATCGTACAAAAAAAAAATTTGAAAACTATACAAAAATATATATTGCAGACACTCAAAACAAAAGAAATACTGAATGACTAATAAATACTTTAATGATACAACATCCTTACAGCCAGTTAGAAAAAAATGCTGTTAAAATTTCAGTGTGTAGAATGGCTCAGAATTTGGTCAGCTGCGTAAACATCAATAAAGTAGCGATATAAATGGTGCAAGGGATAGAGAAACACTGGGGATTTGTCCTCATGTAAAACAAGAAACAACAACAGTGATCTCTTTGAAGACTGCATTTACTGTCGTAATCTGTGCAACCTAGCAGCCATCAGGGGCAACATTTGGCATGAAGATACAAGAATGACTATAGTTTTATAAAATAAAGATGAAATGGGTTTAAAAACTGGCAGAAAACAACTTTAGATGTATCTTCAGCCCTAAGGCTCGTCAAGTACCTTCTGCAGACAATGTAGATCAAGATCAGACAGCACAGAATGTGCAGTCTTATCTCTCAGTCTGATCTTGGATCTACACTGTCCAATAAGGAGATATTTCCCCTCCCCCAAAATATTTTTGAAATAGCAAATTTTGGATTTTTACTATTGGCTTGAAAGTTTCATTTCACTCATTTAGCAGCTTAAAGGCTGATATTAGAGAAAAATAGCACAGTGACTTGTTAATTATAATAATCACATACAAATGAACAACGCAATCGCATTGGTGGCCGATAATTGGGAGTGAAGAAAAAAGGCCAATTTTATTCATACCATTTAGAGTATGGATTTTATTATGAGCCTGACAGTGTGTTACAGAACAGTCTGTCAAAGTTCCAGGTTGCTGGCAGAAAAGTGAATCATAAAAATAGAATTAAATTTGGAAACTATCTGATCTTGATCTATTCTGGCTGCACAAGCAAATACAGTTTCTAAAAGCACTTCACTCTTTTCCAGTGATGAAATTTTAGACTCTTCTAATTTGAAAATTTTTGCAGGCAACAAGTTAAGAGTGATTTAATTGATATCTTTTCTTCTTTGAAAGGGTAGAAAAAAATGTGTGAAAAGGAGAAAATGCTGGTCACCAGCATTTTCTCCTTTTCCCACAACATTTTCAAAAGCTGTCTTTGTCATGGTCATTAAAATATAGGATAATTTGTTAAACTCTTAATCATAATTACCTTTTGTGAAAGTTTCTTCATCATCCAAGTCCTTGTCATCAGCCCCAGTTTTGTTTGGTCCCTTTTTCTCTGTGGATTTACCTTTCTTTGCGGAGTCCACCACCCATTCCATTCCTGAGTCAGATTCCCTCCATTCTCCACTCTTATTCGGGGAAGCCTCAGGCGTTTTAGGCTCATCAGCTTCCTCTAATTGTCTAGCAGATTCTTCCCGCCTTACAAAAACCTACAAATACAACAGACATCATTGTGGAGGCAAATGTTGCTACATACCTGATTTCATGTTCCCATCTTATTTCTCACCAAAGTGTCCTTATACCATACACACTAGTGAGACTGTAGGCTGCCTGCTATAAAATTGGAACATTTTTGTCATGTATGAAAGATACCTACACCGCTAATTCAAGTTTTATTTTTGCCAAGACCTCTCATGTGATTATTATTGAGATTAACTCTTTACCAAATAAACTTTTTGACTTTTCCAAACTGAAAGCATATGTAGACAATAAAATAAACATGGCTCAAAAATTGAAATATATTTTGGTTACCAGCATTTTCTCCTTTTCCTACAATGTTTTCAAAAGCCTTCTCCCTATGGATCTTTAAAAGTCGGGATTGTGTGGTAGAGGGTTAAAGATTAGATATCATGTTCTGTGCAGTTCAATCTCGACTTACATTGAAACAATTAGCAACTTATATTTTCCCATGAAAGCTCACGGCCAAATATATCTTTAAATATGCCCTTCTTTTCTTTTTAATGAAAGTTTCAAATTTTTATAACAGTTTACCATAAAAGTAACACACCCGACAGACTGGATATAGAGTGTGTTCCAATTTTTTTCTTTAATGTTTTCTGTTTAACTTTCATATTATTTCATCCCTCTACATATTTATTATTGTATATCCATTAACAACAACCAGCCTACATACACAATCTCTCAACACAGCTGTCATGCCTAGAAATGGAGCACAACTATATCTGATACACAACAGCTTTCCTTAACCCTTGCTGTAATTAATAAAACAATACTTAGGCTTTTAAACAGATTTTAAAGCCACTACACACACACAAAAAAAAAATGTGGTGCGAGTTAATTTTTCTGATGAAAAGCCATGCTTTTGCAACAAAACTATCATAACAATCTGCTTCAAAGTTTTAGTTGACATGATTTCCTGTAAATAATACAGTAAAGTATTAAAGATGCTGTTATGGTTTTTCTTGTGGAAAATAAAAATATACAGAACCCCACTAACCTTCTCATGGACTGCTTTTTATAATGTGTTAAATTCTCACAGCCACTCCTACCCCACCTAACTTTCTAAGTACACATATTGAGGTTAAATTTGTGCAGATGATAACTAATGAAACTTTCTTGTAAAGTAACCAAACTAATTTGGACTGGTTCTTAATACATGTACATGAAAGGATGGGAAAAGTTATGTCACCCTTTATCTAAACCCTTAAACAGCTAAATAAATAAAACAAAAAATTCCACTCAATAGCAAAAACCTAAATATAACACTTTCAAAATTGATTTCACCTCCAAGAAAATAGCAAATCTGACAGTGTAGATCAAAGATGAGACTGTACATTTTGTGCAGTCTAATCTTGATCTACACTGCCCGCAAAAGCACCTCAAAGTTGCACTTAGCAGCCTAAGGGTTAATACTTTCAAAAGTTGTCTGCAGCAAGACAAAAATTTAATCCAATTAAAGATATGTATTACCTCAACCAGTGACAAGTAGGCCAACATCTCTTTGTTCTGTACTGGATTTTCATACATTGGAACTGTCTCCATTTTCAACAATTTATTGCGATTTAGATCACTGTGCTCTACTAGGTTGATCAACAACCCCAGACTCTGAAAAGAAAAAAGACTTGAATATGAATTTTCTATTTTAACCTGTTTGATTAGTCTGTATTTAGAGTATTAGATATATATATATATATAAAATAATTGCATATAACACAGTTGGCCTAAGGAAAAAAGTTACCATTGTTACACAGTATAGGAAACAATGTGAGAAAAGCAGTGATTGTGTGTTACAAATGACTGCTTCTTTCCCAAAATGTTCTCTACAGCAGTCAAACGAAAATTTGCACAATAAAGGGTGATACATGTAATTGGATAAAATTTCTTTTATGTTCAACAATAACTGCTAAAGTTTTGGTAGCGTTGAACCTTTTCTTATTCACTCTTTCCTCAATTTTTGTCCTTTTTGCATCAATTGCCTATTCTTGTAACACAAGGCTAAACACTGGATTATGGCGTAAAACTGACATCAAAAACAAGGTAGGATTTCCAGCCAACTAGCTTTTACTGAATGATGTCATATCCCTGCAAATATCTTTGAATCTGCAAACATGAGGACTGAATTAGTGTCCATCTCATGAATTTGTACCTAAACTTGATCAAACGTCACATGCTGTCAGTGATGTAACATAACTGCACCATGTGATGAAGAAAGTAATGAGCCAACACAATACAAGGGAACAGAAGAAACGAGACAAGTCTTTCATTGAATATTTTATGCTAGTTCTAAGGTAATTATTGTGCTCTGAGCTCATTATTCATGTGGTTCAAACGTTTCACCATTATTGCATTATTCATGTACAAAAATTCTGTGATCCTTTGCCCAAAGACAACCTTGACCTGCTTTGCCACTGGAGATAAACCCAAATTTACAAATCAGCACCATAAACTCTAAGCCAAAGACTCCTTGAACAGTATGATTTAACCCTTCACAAGGTGACAAAATCTAAGACTGGTTCATACTGATAGCATAAGCAGTCTACAAACTGTTACCAACTTGCTTCCTGTCTCCCAGTAAATTAGAAAATCTTGCTTTTGAGAGTGCTTAACCCTTCACCACACCACAAAATTTTAGACCGGTCCAAATTGAAAACATTTGCACACAACAAAGTAAATGCTGATCAAAACATAAAAATTTATTTTTCAAAGGGTAGAAAATATTGTAGAAAAAGGAGAAAATGCTGGTTACCAGCATTTTCTCCTTTCCAAACAATAATTTCAAAAGCCACCTTCCTCAGGGTTGTTCAAAGTTGGGACTGTGTGGTAGAGGGTTAAAACACAGCCTTATCTAGTATCTTATCTTTCAAAACTACAAATTTTAAACTCTTTCAAATTAAAAGCATCTGCATAGGAAAACTCAAAAGTGGTACAACTAAGCTGGAGTTCTTTGACAGGGTAGAAAACATTGTGGAAAAAGAAGAAAATGCTGGTTACCACCTTTTCTTCCTTCTCCAACAATGTTTTCAAAATGCATCTTCCTCAGGGTCATAAAATCATGGGGTTATTTGGTTTTGTTTTTTAATGTTTAATTCTCTACCAATGACAAATTTTAGACTAGTCCAAATTGAAAGCATTTGCAGAGGACAAAATAAAGGCGACTAAAATTGTGAATTTTGATTTGGAATGGGTGGAAAACATTATGAAAAAAGGAGAAAATGATGGTTACCAGCATTTTCTCTTTTTCCCACAACATTTTCATAGGCCTTTTTCTAAGGGTTGTTAATAGACGGGATTGTGCAGTAAAGGGTTAACAGGTTGATAGCAAAATTCGTCTCAAAACTGTTTTAAAAGTACAGTACTTACAAGTACAAACAGATCAAATCTGAGATCAAGTGGAACATACTGTGGTGATTGCAAAATACATAACAACACTGTCTCGATGACAAACTCCTGCTCTCCAATACTGCTACAACCACTATCTGTAATGAAATACAATAGCACTGCATGCAGATGCCAACTTTCGGCTGCTGATGCCTGATTTTCAATGAAATATCAAGTCAAAAAAGGAGCATAACTGTGTCAAAAACACTTTGATGGTTACCTGCCCTTGTTGTATAGGTTCCCTTTTTGATGTTTAAGTTTGAAGCAATATCTTCAGTAATAAGAGAGATATCATGAAATGTCAAGTTACTGCATGACAACACACGCCAGGGCTGTAACAATACTGGAACGTTTTCTGCGAAAACAGCTAAGCTAACATGAAAACAACTGCTACATGTACATTCTCATTGTTCACAGATATTTTTCCAAGACTTAGACAATTTAAACCTAAAACTAAGGCATTTACTATCTGAAAATCTTAGTCTTAGAAATCTGCAAACTACTTAACCCTTCACCACACAATCCTAACTTCTAACAACTCTGAGAGAGAAAGCTTTTGAAAACATTGTGGGAAAAGAAAAAAATGCTGGTAACCAGCATTTTTTCCTTTTTTCCACATTTTTTTCTACCCTCCAGAAATGAAATTTCAATTTTTCAGTCACATTTAGCTTGCTGTCTGCAAATGCTTTCAATTTAGACTTGTCTAAAGTTTTGCTGTTTAGTAAACAGTTAAGGCTACAGATATGCGAGTTTTTTAAGTTAAAACATGAGACTCCCCCCCCCCCCCCCGCCCCCACTAACACCCATATTGTGGCAACTCATATGTATTACATAAAAATTCAATTCATATTTGTACCAGTAGCATAGGTTTTGATGAAGACCTCATGCTAATCCGAAAACTCAAAGTTTTCTTGAACACTTACAATCAAAATTACAACCTGATTATTCTTTGATATGAGAACAATGGCAAACAGGTTTGTTTTAGAAAAATGATCAGACAAACTACGTCTACATTAACCCTTTACCACACAATCCCGAGTTTTAACGACCCTGAGGAAGAAGACTTTGGCAAACACTGTGGGAAAAGGAGAAAATGCTGGTAACCACCATTTTCTCCTTTTACCACAATTTTTCTACCCTTCCCAGAACAAATTTTATCATTTGAGCCACATTTAGATTGTTGTCTGCAAATGCTTTCAATTTGGAAAAGTCTACATTTCTTGTTGTGTGGTAAAGAGTTAAAGACTGAAGGTAATTCACAACATAGATTTTTTAGGCAAAAACAGAGTATTTGTAAAAGCAATGTATTCAATTAGAGTTTTTATCAGCTTATTATTCACAAAATCAAAAAAGATAATTCAACTTCTGAACATAAGGTATCAGAAATTATCTCCCTTCATAAATTTATTCTCCATAAAAATCTGGTTAACATATAACTCGCTAAACAAGACTGGCTATCATGCAACAGACCATTTTTGGAAAAATTGAGATGTATGCAGAAATTCCTTGTATTGAGCAATTTCTCCTTTTGTTACAATTTTTCACAGTTACTTTTCTAAGATACTTTCAAGTTCCTTTCAAGAGGCAACAGTTTAATGTGTCCATTTTTTACTTTAATGCAAATTATAAAAAAAAAATTATATTTTATCTAAAACCACTTTCTGCAGCTTAATCCTTATCAATCCTGATCACCAGCATTTTCTCCTTTTCCCAAAATGTCATCTAGTCTATCAAAGGCAAATGCTTTAATTCAAGTGTCTGCAAATGTTTTCACTATGGCTAAGTCTAAAATGTTGTGGACTTGAAAAGGGTTACCTCCACTTACAACAAAATTTTCAGCTACATTTTGAGCTAGCTTTACATTCCTAGTGTTTCCTAGCAAGTATCAACCAAGCATAATACTTCAGCAATGCCACATACTGCTAATAATTTCACCTATTTTACAGTTCTACATTTTTACTTGCCTTAAAACACCACTACCCTAAAGTCCTACTGTAAATAATATATTTCAAACAACATAAAATCCATGTCTATTCCCAAATATGTCAAATATGACACAATAGTAGATAAAACTGCCACAGAACAGCATGACTACATTTATCTACACTAACCTTATATGTGTTTTAATTTTAGCCTTTGTCAAAAAGCAGCAGTTGCCAACTTTAACCCTTTACCACACAATCCCGAGTTTTAACGACCCGAAAAAGAGACTTTTGAAAACATTGTGGAAAAAGGATAAAATGCTGGTGACCAGCATTTTCTCCTTTTTCAACAATGTTTTCTACTCTATCAAGCCAGATCCAACATTTGAGCCACACTGAATCTGTCATCTGCAAATGCTTTCAATTTGGACCCGTCTGAAATTATTTCATGTGGTAAAGAGTTAAACACATTGTAAAGAAGGGGAAACAGGAGTCATTACAAGTGATTATGCTCCTTTTATCACAACCTTGCAAACAAGATATTTCATGTATTCTATATAAAGTTTGATTATTGCATAATATAGCTTTTATGAAAAAACTTAAAATTGCATCATGGTTTAAAATAATTAAATCTTTACCACACAATCCAGAGTTTTAATGATTTTGGGGGAAAAGCTTTTTGAAAACATTTAGGGAAAAGAAGAAAATGCTGGTAACCACAATTTTCTCCTTTTCTTAAAATAATGTTTTTAAACCTTTCATAGAAAAGTACAGTAAGTTGAGCATCATTTAACTTGTTGTCTGTGTAAATGCATTTACTTTTGAGGAGTTGTAAATTTTGTCGTTGGGTAAAGATTTAGTGGAATATTTCACTGCTCAGGGTCAAAAAAAAAAAAATTGCCAGTCTTGTGCACAAAGATCTTACTCTGAAAACCAACAAGAAATTAAGAAAAGAGTTTTACCGTTGTCATGAGTAAGATTCAACAGAACACGCAATATTGCTAGCGTACAGCTGTACACCACCCAACCAAAGGACTCTTTATCCACTTTGCCTGAAGAGTTGGATTCCACAACGGGATAAATAGACAGACATGTCTGACACATCTTTAATCCTCTGCAAATATAAATAAAACCACAAAAAATCTGAAGTCTTCATAATAATAGGTGAAAAGATACATTAAAAATTTCCCTTCAGTCACCAAAATGGCTTGGACAATATAAAAATCAATACATGTACAACACAGTGCATTTTTTGTTGTTTCTGATACTTTCTCTTAACATTTCATCATATTATCTTGTTTTTCAACAGCCCTAAGAAAGAACGTTTTTCAGAACATATTGGGAAAAGAAACAGAATGATGTTTCCATGCATTTTCTACTTTATCCTTTTTAAGACCAATCATATCATTTGAGCCAAACTTGTTTGTCATTGAGTCAGTTTGGATAGATGTCCCTTCAATAGGCCCATGGCCTGTGTTATTCAATAGTTTGCGGCTATTTAGCTCTTGAGAGAGACAATGTTGCAAAACCAAGCTTATATATCATTTAGGTAGTGTTCTAGTTTCTAGTTTGGGTCTTTTTTAGTAGAAGAATAAGTAAACCAGGGCCCGAAAATCATTTATCTTTTTTGGTAGTACTGACAAGTTGGCCTTCCTTGCTTAATTTAAATGCAATTAACTCACTTCTGCTTAAAGCTTTTTTTTCATATGCAAGATAGTATCCCTAAAAAATTTGGAAAATTAGTCGGAACCTCTGAAAACATGTGGCTAAAGCTGACTTAAAGTTTCTCTTTTTGCAGCAAAAGTGGTTGACTGCAAATTGATCAAAGGTGTCTATAAGAAGCAGTGAGTTCCAAAAGAGTTACGACTTATACAAAACATGTTGTGTCCCATTTTTCCTTGCATTGAAAGCCATGTAGACTGAACTTACAACTTATACCATATTTTCGAAAAAAACCATAAGAAAGAGAATCAAGTAACATACCTGCTTAGTGAGATGACTAGGCATGAGTTTTTATAGGCTACCAGATAATTCTGATTATCTGTATTTAAATAAGTAATCTGGAAATCAAAACAAAAGAATACAATTTAAAAATGTTATTTTGATTCAATCTTTTTGTATGAGTCATCCAAAGTAATTGAAATGTTGAAAATTATGTTCTTCTTTTTTTGCTCAACAAACACTAACAAACAATAATTATGTGCTAATGCCTCTGCTTTTTACAACATTAAGTTAACCTTTTACCATATAACAAAATTCAGGAATCGTAAGCATTTGCAGACAGGAAATTAAATGTAGGCAAAAAGTGGGCTTTGTCATTGACACTGTAGAAAATATTGTGGGAAAAGGAGGAAATGCTGTTTACCAACATTTTCTCCTTTTCCCAATGTCTTCAAAATCCTTTCTCCTCAGGGTCATTAAAACACAGGATAGTGTGGTAGAGGGTTACCTCTTACCACAAGATCCCCAGTTTTAATGACCCTGAAGAAGAAGGCTTTTGAAAACAATGTGGAAAATGGAGACAACACTGGTTACCAGCATTTTCTCCTTTCCCCACAATGTTTTCTACCCTGTCAAAGACAGAAATCATCATTTGAGCTACAATAAATTTGTTGGCAGCAGTTACTTTCACTTTGGACCAGTCTTAAATTTTGTCGTTCGGTAAAGAGTTAAATATTTTTACATGCACACACCTGCAAGGAAATTCATTGCTATTTATATATGTCTCATCCAAGCTAGAGACAAAAAAAATATGAAAAAGCACAATGAACTGTTCAAAACTGAAACAATGGAGACACTTTGTAATTTTTTTTTTTTTGGTTACAGATAAAGGCTAAAAATCTTTATGTCAAATATGACAAATATGACACAAATGAAACACTTTGACACATCAAAACCTGAAACAAAAACAACTGTTAACTATTGTGTACCATTCATTTGCAAATGATATCAGTATGGACATGTCAAAATTTTGTAGTCTATTACACAGAACAAGATAGAATGCTTATTTTCAACTTGAACACAAACGGTTCACTATTAAAGCTTTAAGCAATTAATCCATTACCATTAAGGCTGAACTATAAACCACTAACAAAAAGAAGAAAAAAGCTCGAAGGAGACATCTTGCAAGAAAAGCTTCGTAGTAACAGAAGCAGCTTGTTTCTTTCCCTATTTGTTTTCAAAAGCTGTTGACTGAACCTGCAATTTCTATTAACCCTTTACCAAACAACAAAATTTTAGACTGGTCCAAATTGAAAGCATTTGCAGATGACAAATTAAAGGTGGCTCAGATGACGAAATTTGTCCTTGATAGAGTAGAAAACATTGTGGGAAAAGGAGAAAATACTGGTTACCAGCATTTACTCCTTTTTCCACAATGTTTTCAATAGGCTTCTTTGTCAGGGTCGTTAAAAGTCGGGATTGTGTGGTAATTGGTTAAGGCAGGTTTAATATATGACATAATGTAGCTAATAAGTATAGGTCTTACATTTTCTAAAACCCTGAGACAGCGATCAGTTTTCTTGAGGTTTTCTATGCTGCTATTTGTCAACACTGTGACATTATCACCAACAGCCTCTATACATGAACAAACTGAAATAAACCATGCAACAAAAAAAACAATTTACCAAAATAATTGATAAGTCAATTGCTCAACAAAACACACATATACACTTAAAAGTTCATTGATAAATGTAGAGAAGGAAGTCCCTTGCCATTAGCATCTTTGATGATTATCAATTTTTATGTAGAACAATGAATATTAACCATCAGAGGAAAAAATACATGTATACAAAATAGATATTTTAAGGTTAAGTCTACCAAACCACTGAATTTTTCAAGGCTCGGATGAGTCAGAACCTTCAGTCAAATGGACCTGTTGGAAGCAAACACAGTTTTGATGGACATTACTAAGATCAAAACAAAATTCAGAAATCATTCATGTAGAATCAATGAATAAATATGACATCGAATTCCAAAGTTATACTATTTCCACCATGTTAACAAAATCCATTAGATCTAATAATGTACCTTTTCTGACTGAAATAGAATACTTCTGATCTCAACATACAACTTCAAATTTTTCATTTAAGTTTCTGTAAATTCTTGTTTATTTAAACATACTACTAATTGTGATATAAGTTAGTCAATTTTAAGTTCACTGAAATTGCATAACACATTTCCTCTCAAAGCAAACTTGTAGCAGACAACTTTTGCTTGTAAAAATTGGATCATCAGCATGAATTAAGGTTTTATAAAATGAATACATGCTAACAGATTGTAGCTTAAAACCACACAGTTTAGACTCATTTCAAATTCAGAACATCTACAGACGACATATTCAAAATTGGTACAGAACAGCTAAAGCTCTCTGATAGGGAAGAAAACACTATGGAAAAAGGAGAAAATGCTGGTTACCAGCATTTTCTCCTTTTCCCACTTTTTCAAAAGCCTTCTGTCCCAAGGTTGTGAAAACATGGATTCGTTTAGTAAAAGGTTAAGCAAATGAATACATGTAAACAGATATTAGAGGCTTGAAAAAGGAAAATTTACCCTTGACAAGTTTTGAAAACAGGTCTGTTGAAACAAAGATTGTTGTAATCAATGTGCCTTGGTCTGACCCGTTTACAAACCAATGAAATCTTACTTCATGTTCTTAGAAGTTGGAGATGACATTAATAATCAATAACCCAAATAAAAAATACCTTTACTCTAGTATATCCATCCTCAACATTCACAGTTTGTAAATATTACAATTAAAGACTTTCGGGTTTAATCATGAATAAATTCCTGAAATTTTCAGAAAGTGGTATACCTGTATCAACAATGTGATCTAAAGCACCCAGACTTCTTAACTCTTCCTTAAACCATTCTCCCGCTCTTCTTGAAGTCAGACTTAGTAAGGATTCCATAGCCAAATTACCAGTCTGAAAGATCAAGAGTACCAATATAGTCACGCTGCATTTATCTGGGCTACACTAATCCAGAAACCTTGCATTCCATAAAAAATACCAGAAAATGAATATTTACAGTACAAATTTTCCTTTTTATTGCAGAACTCTGGGTTCCGGAAACATATTGAAAAAATCAGACACAAATGGTTGAAAAATATTACAAACTTTATGTGATAAACCAGATACATTATGGCATAACTGTGTACCACACAATGACCCATGTTATTTTTTGGGGGTATCATCAGACTGGTTTCATAGATTGATAGAGACTATTTTGATTTCAGACGGGTACTAATTATGTGTGCATAACACTTGTATCAGTCATGTAATGGTTTGTAATTTGTCACAGAAGATTTTCATACATTTAGTTAACACATTTATCAACTAAGAGAGTTTTTAGAAAAATTACTGTTGTGTGTCTTTGTTTAGTGTCATTTGGAGATATTATCCATACACACAACACTGAGTTGATGAAGTTGCACTCTTTTGATGTCCAATTGTTACTTGATTAACAATTATTACTCAGAAATAATATTATTCCTAACTGGCTTTAAAAATAATAATAGGTTTTTCGGGCACAACATGTACAAAATCTACAAAATCATTATAGAGCAAAAATGTAACAGCTTATTCCTACACAATCATATGAACAGTACAGGCATGTTTATATGTATTTGTGTAAATCATACGCTTTTGCACTTAATATGATGCTTAACAACATGAAAGCTGAAAAGTCTGTATCCTCCTTCATCGACCCGAAAATATGCCTTATCTGGAAATATTTGTATCAAACAGAAGTGTCCAGACAAAGGAAACTCAACTGTATATTAAATCCTTCAAAGTTCTAGACTCATCCATTTTTGAAAGCATACACATAATCAAGAGTGGCTCAAAACGGTCTGACGAATCACAGAAATACCACCAAAACACCGAAATACACCTATTTTTTCATTTTAAAGTTCAGATAACTGATGTTAGTTAGTGTGCAGTATTTTTCTTTTTTTTTTTTTTAACTGAAAATGCGCTCAATCAAAGCATTAATCGTTGTTGAGAAGAATGATTTTGTTAATATATTCTGATACTTATTTATATGGAGAACAATCAATGAAACACTCGCATGTCTGGTCTGTTACACACCGAAATACCCGATCTTGATTACGCCAATCTAGACCAAAGAATTATCAGGATCACATGATCAAATAAATTTATCATTTCTTTGAATGATAAACACACATACAAAATCATTTGCGGACAAAGTAGACCCAAATCAGACATTGCATGATGTAGGTCTCTAATCCATCGAAATGCACAAGTAGCTCGGCACGTTCTGTTCTGTTAAAGTGATGCAAACATAATTGAGGGCATTCAGCTGATATAATCCAACTTATTTGATGTTTAAGTTTGTCATTGTTATTTTTAAAGTGACATGGTTAGCATTACTTAATTTATCGGCGGAATTATAATTGTCTTATCAATTTACACCTGGTCAACCACAGATTCAAAATGGCTGCTGGTTTTCTGATTTGGTGATTTTTAATTTCATATGCCAAATGAAAATGAAAACTATTTTTGCTAGCATACTTATGGATAAAAATCAGACACATTAACCTTATACAAAGTATGGCTACTATAGTGAAACTGCGGATGTAGAATCTCTGAATCAACAAATGTTACTACGTCGAGCGGTTATTTCGGTGGACATTTACTGTACGGGTGGGATATTCCGGTGCATATTCTCCATGTCGGGCCTCAATGGCATGTTGTTATTTTGTCATTAGGTTTTAACTCTTTACCACACAATCCCGACTTTTAACGACCATGTGAAAGAAGCCTTTAGAAAACATTGTGGGAAAAGGAGAAAAAGCTGGTAACCAGCATTTTCTCCTTTTCCCACAATGCTTTCTACCCTTCCCAAAACAAATTTCAATTTTTCAGCCACATTTATTTTGTTGTCTGCAAATGCTTTCAATTTGGACCAGTCTAAAATTTTGTCATTTGACAAAGAGTTAAACTAACCCTCCTTCATCAATATTATTATAATTTGTGTCAAACACCACAACTTCAGTTGCCTGTAATCAAAAATTTGAAAAAAAAAAAAAATGTTGGGTATTTCAGTGTTTCGGTGGCATTTCGGTATTTCAGTGATTTGTCTGACCTGCTCAAACAACTGGATTGGTCTTTGAAAGAGTAGAAATACGCTGGTGACATGTCTGAAATAACACTTGAAGTTATGTACAGAAAATATGATTAACATATAATCACTAGGGTGCTATGCAACCTCAATTGACCTTTACAGATAGTATAGATGGAGATCAGTCTTATCTTTCAGCAAGATTGTCTTATCTCTAATTTTCAAAGTCAGAGACGATGAAATATTATGGGGGAAAATGATCTTTGAAAGCTCAGTATTTTGGGAGCCAAATTCATACTGTCATCTGCAAATGCTTTCAATTTGGACCACTCTAAAATTGTTGCTTGGTAAAGAATTAAGCCAGGTTCAGCTGAGGGTTAATCCCCCCCCTCTTATATGGTCTGACAAAGAAGAAATGCAATGAAACATCATGTGCATGACACAAAAAATATCAGCTTTCATGGGCAAATGATTCATCTGGGCTTGAAAGTCAAAATTTCGTTCTTACTCAAGAGTTTCTATATCAATTGTATGGCATCAATACTAAGGCAGCAAAACTGATTCTACCGGAAGTCTGTAACAACAAGGCTTGACTGCAGTTGCTTTTCAGTAAATTCTAAACCAAAAGGGCATAAACTGGAAAGAAATATTGCATGGTTACCTGCCCTTTTTTTAAATTGGGTTCCCCTTTTGGTAAAAGACAACTAGCCCAAGTTTATACAAAACATCCTCAGTAATAGCAGGGATATATGAAAAGTTTTCAAATGACAATGACATTCAAGACAGGGTTATGACAATGTTTTGGCCTTTCTTTGAAACCAGCCAAGCTAAAAATATACCTTTGTGTCAGCCAGAAACAGACAGGCAGGCAGGTTCTAATAAAACTTTCAGTACGATATTCATCACTTATACTTACAGATATGCAATCAGTATCAATATTTTCTTGTTTTCCCCCAGCCTGTTGTAGGAATTCATTATAAACTTCTTGCACTCTATCCCAGTTCCGCTTCAATGCACGAGTGGCTGAAGGACTTAATGTTGTAGCTAGATCCTCTTGCTGGTCCACACCCAGCAACCGTAACATTAGGTTTAATGTGTCTCTATCTAGGTCCATATTCAATCTATCTCGACTTAACATGAACATTAATGCTGAGGTACATAGTGCAAGGCTCTGAAAAAATATCAAAACAGAATTACGCTCGAACTTTCTATATCTAATACATGTGATTTCAATCAGTGGTGCTTTAAAGTGCTCTCACAGGATCTCAGTTCTTCCTCAGCAAAAACTCTCTATAAATGTATTTCCGAGTTTTACAAGTACAATGCTTAGGCACTCCTATGTGACACTTGCTGTGAGCAAGGACTAGGCATCTTACCTTCGGATTAGAAGCCAGTCCCCTATCAACTGAGACAGGAGGGACTCTGGCTACAATTCAAAATTGACTTATAAATCTTGCTAGCAACAATAAAGCAAAACTGACCCACAAAAATTGAAAAGATAGTTCTTTTTAACGTAATGTGGAGCATGAAATTTTAATTCAAATCAAACGAGTTCAAAATCGACAGGCTGTAAAATACTAAAAACTAGTTCAGTTTCTCATTTTAAAAACAAGACTTGGAAACAAGCCATATTCTGAGCCCTGTGATGGCCTTAAAAAAAACTAATCAAATAGGGTCCAAACACAATAAAACCTCACCTCACCACCAAAGGCCAATCGGCCTTTACAAATGATTTTTGTCAGAACGAATTTTTCCTTCTTAATGATCAATGATCATGAGCCTGAAAATATGAGCACCCCGCTATTCCAAAATTATGACCATCATTTTTAGTATCAACATGAAAAACCTGTAGAATTTAAAACTGTGAAACAATCATTCAATTTTCGTAAGTCCTGTAAGACAAGCTACTTTTCACACATCCGTAATTCCGAACTGTAAGCCATGCAAAATGACTGTGTGTTTATTCTTTGGTTCTATAAAATCAATCTATTATCTGTCTTTTGTTTATTTATTGACTATTGTAACATGATTGTGTTGTTGATTAGGTAACATAATCCAATGACCAGTCAACTGATATTAAAAAGAATTAATTTAGTTTTTATGTTGTAATCAGGCTTTTATTACACATTGCTGACCCAGGTTAAAAAAATGTTTTGGCGTCAGGGTGTTTACATTAAATTGTTTACAGACAGCTGCTGTAATTTAAAACACTTGGATTAATTATTCATTGAGATTGTATAATTTTTTTGCTTTTGTGACACATTAAAGCCATACTTATATTGTACAGAATATGCAAACTGTGAACAAATGAAAACTACAACTGTGAAATTGATGATTAGCAGGACTGCTTGAACATTCAACTCAAATCAAAATAGACTGATTGATTGATTGTATAGTGTTTAACACCATTTTCAACATTATATTGCGGCGGCCAGTGCACCTATCCATGCTTTCCTGGATTTCTTTTTCTAGTGCTCCGCACAATATTCTTTCCAAGCCACTGGCTGCTTTCCCACTTGACCATCATCAAAACAATGGTCAGCGGTGAGAGAGGAATGAATCCTGTCGCAAAGACTATCATCAATCCTCAGAAAGAAATTGGCCAAGCTGGGGATCGAACCAGCGACCTCCTGTTCTCAAGTCCTGTACTCTACCGACTCAACTACTGTGGCTTGGCAAAATCAAAATAGAGAAATAGCGCATGTTCAAAAATCTTTGTTTGAAAATGAAAATCCGCAAACTATAGAGGCAACAGTAGATCAAAAATGGGAATAGAACAAGTTCTATATTAACATCAAATGATGTAATCTTTGTTTTAATTTTGTTAATTTATGTACATATTTGAATGTAAGAGTTTAAATAGGTAATTTTGAATTGACATGCACTTACACATGGATCTGGGCACAAAATTCAAGAAAGAAATTAAGTTTTCAATGAAGATGAAAAATTTATTATTGTCATTTTGATGTTTGGGCATAGGCTTCCCTATATATAGCACATTTTCTTAGCACATTCTTTAAAATCTACGGAAGTGTGCGAGTCAGACTTTGATTCAAAATCCAGATCATAAGATGGGTAAAACCCAGAAATCGGATCACCCCACCAATAAGACCAAATTTCAAAAGTACCATGGATGACCTTAATAGAGGGGTTTTACTGTAAGTATATCTCAATGTATATTGGCAAACCAATGTCATTATGTGTCGCTGCCACCAAGAAATTTTCAAGGATCACAGATTGTTATATGTTCTTCTATTTGTTTCTGGTCCCTTTCAATAGTATTCCAGTTGTATCATGGTTATACCTCCTCTATCATACTGTTGCTGGGTTTCAACAGTACAAGGTTAGGATTCACCTATGCCTTGCACATTCATTTGAGCAATGCCCTGTAAAAAGGGGGCTTAGTGCATCTGCAAAAAGTTTTCGACCCTGGTAAGCCTGTGCAGTCTGCACAAGCTGGCCTGGGTCGAACCTTTTTGCTTTGGATAATATTCTGCATGTCAAAGGGCAAGTCTACCTCCTTATTCACTGGGTTATTGGACAAAAAGTATTTTATGGATCCATAATTACATGATGACTTGATTGGTATAAAGCATCACAGAGATGCATTAAACCCCCTTTTGCCAGAGCATGGCTTAATTAAGGGGTAATCAGATTATATTACTGGAAAAATTATAATAAAAAAAATATTCTAGTTGACAAAAACTACTCACTGGATCACTGGCAGCATCTTGCAAACATCCAAATATTTTTGTCACAGTTCCATGAGCTCGTAAGTGCATTCGGAATGCAGGTAATATACACTTCTGTGCTAGTCCAACACAACTACAAAATAAGGTTTGATTCAATATGTATACAGTCGAACCGCGTTTATCCGGGCTCCATAATTCCGGAAATCTCAGGATCCGGACAAAAACATCAGGGAACGGAAATTTTCTGTACAAATTTTACTTTTTATTCCGGAAATCCGCGTTCCGGAACCGGAATGAAAAAATCGGGAACGAAGGGTTAAAAATTAGTACAAACCTTATCCAAGAAACCGGACGTGGCCTGACTGTGTATCACACAATTTAAACTGGTACCCGTTACATCTCCCGTAACCGTCCGATAAATACAAAAATCGATAACAGGCTACTAGTTTACACACAATTTAGACTTGTTATTTTCCCCGGGACCTTAGACTGGTTATCATAAATATCATAAATACAGTCTACTTCGAGCGATTTCGGACTGGTTCGTCGTGAATAACACGGGTATCAGTCTAAATAGTGTCAATTGTTGCAGACGATTTTCACGCGTTTTGAAAACACGCGTGTTAATTAGTACTGTTTTCGAAAACTGTTAAATGACGTTCTCGTGCCATCGACAATTGTCAACTTAACAGATCATCCATACACATAGTACTGAAGTGACAATTCCACGCTTTTGTTGTTTAATTATTACTGGATCTACTTGATTACAGTAACAATCGCTAAAAAATAACTGAAATGTCCGCAAAGATTTTGTGGGCATGTTTAAACTTATCTTTCAAAACTAAACGCAAAACTAAAATATGAACATACCGTCTGCTTGCATATTCAATAATCCTTCGTTTCAAAAACAAATATTTTCAATTTAAATGGTCAACCATAGGAAAAAAAAAAAACAGTTTGATTCATGTGTTAACTCGAGATGTTTATGTTCCCCAAAGTACACACAAAATGGCCGCCAAACACGATAAATTTCGTTAGGTTTTTCGAAAATATTTCACTCCTAACAGACTGTAAAGATGATTGAAAATATGCCTGTCTTCGATATCAAATCAATTGGCAATCGATCTCAATTAGTCTTTGCCATTTTACCACTTTGAAAGTACGACTATCAGAAGCCAACAGAATGTCTACACCACCAGCAAAAGACGAGTTGAAGTTTCGACTTCCGTGAAAAAAGACATTTGTCAGTACAAAGAAGACCATCCAAAAAAACACATTTGCAGGAATTTGACAACACGTGATGTACATTTAAAATACTGTGCATATCGTGTTTTCCTTTTGTTTCGCCCTTTTCATGGTGTTTTCAAAGTCATAAATGTGCCGAGCTTTACAAGCGCACCTGTTTGCACAATAGGTATGCATGTGCATGTAATTAGGTACAGGTAAAAAGACATGTACAAAAACAGACAAATAACAAAAAGGCAAAATGCAAATTTATGACACTCTTTATTTTATAAACCTGAACAATCGTAGGAGCAATAATGACATGTATACAAGTGCTTGTGTAAAACATACGCTGTTGTAATTCTTACGATACACGGTGTCCAGTATGGTTATTGACCTAGCTTAACTTGGATGCCATGCCAGCAATCATAGTTCGTCGATCCGGAAATACGGCTGATCCGGAAACATTCATAGGAAACAGAAGTGGCCGGATAAACGAGGCTCGACTGTACTTTCAGAGTAAAACAGTGACTGCAGACAAATATCTTCGTAGTCTGGACAGGTAATTGATATAATCAGCTGGTACATGTATCACTGCTGCCTATTGTTATAGAAATGTCAACCATTTCTGTCAAAATCCAGTAGATCTACATTAGTTGTCTTTTGAAAAAAACAAGTCTTCCGAAAGGAAGAAATTTTCCTCTTGTAATATCACTTTATGGACTGTCTCTGTATTAAAAGTTTGTTTGTCAATGAATCTCCTTTTCTCTCTTCATGTTTCAAGATAGCAAGAATTTCAGGTTTATCACATGTAGAGCACTCTATGTGGGAGAGAATATTCACTTTCTATTCGTACAATGCTGTGCCATTTTACTCATGGCTATCATATTTCAATAAGCTAAAATGCTGAAGAAAATTCATCAAATCAATATTATAATTCAAAGCATGTTCTGTGAAAAACCAGTGCATGGCTATACAAAAGAGTAAAAATCTAGTCAAATTGTAATGGGTGCGAGTAGATCTATACAACCTAACATGCAAAAAGAACCTACCTAAGGCACCTTGTAGGCATAGGTTCGATATCTTTTATTCCAGCTAACAAGTACTCTATATCATCATCAAACTCTTGGGTTTCTCCAAATTCTTGACATTCATGAGCCTCTTTCACATTTTTCACTACTGTATATAGCTATAGTATAGAAAAGAAAATCAAGCTGACATTTACTATGAAAAGAAGTTCTTGAGAAAGCTCTATTATCATTTTCATCTAAGCACACTTAACTCTTTACCAAACGAAAAAATTTTACACCAGTACAAATTGAAAGCAGTTGAAGATGACAAAATAAACATGACTGAAAAATTCAAATTTGTTTTGGGAAGGGTAGAAAACATTATGGGAAAAGGAGAAAATGCTGGTTACCAGCATTTTCTTCTTTTCCCACAATGTTTTCAAAAGGCTTCTTCCTCAGGATCATTCAAAGTCGGGATTGTGTTGTAAAGGGTTAAATGTTAAGATATGAAGTATGATGAATGCCAAATGCAGAATAAAACAGTGCATCGTAGAAATGCAAGATTCTTTACAATTACCTATTTAAACCTTTTACCACACAATCCTAAGTTTTAACCAAACTTGAAAAAGAAGCCTTTTCAACACATTGTGGAAAAACTAGAAAATGCAGGTAACCAATTCAAGGACACTAATTATCATTTGACAAAACATCTGAATCTGTAAATTCCTTCCATAAGGATGAGTCTAAAAATTTTGCCATGTGGTCAAGGGTGTCTACACATCTACACAGGCTTTTTAAAGCAACAAGAGAACTGTGTGAAGGTACCAACTCCTGGCAATAGTTGCCTTTCAGAGACAATTCAAGGTCGAAAAAAGGGGGCATAACAGTGTCTCCAATATTCTGAGGATTACCCGCACTTCTGGTACGGGATCCCCTTGTGATAGTTAACAAACATTCAAAGTTTGAAGTAAGGATCTTCAGTAATGACAGAGAAATCATAATATGTCAGTTTTCTTCAGACCATGCAAATGACAAAAGGGCTATGACAATACCTAGGCATTTAACATCAAAAACAGCCCACCTAAAAAAGGACCTATTTGTATACTCACCTCTTTGTGTTCTTTTTTTACATGTAGGGATGTGTATGCTTCACTGCCATTTTTTCCCTCCCAGTGTATTGCCCGCATAAGCCGAGGCATTTCTGCAGGCACCTCTTTGGGCTCTTTCTGTTTCTTAGCAACTGGCTGAAGTTTGGGTGGCTCATCCAGGTCAGGTGGAGTGCCTTCCTTTTTACCATTCTGTGTAGTTATGACAGGAGGAGGAGGAGGCATCTGAGAATGACATCAATATGAACAGGTGACAATTCAGTTTTGTTGTTTTTGTTTAGAGTTTTACATTATTTTCAATAGTATTTCAGTTATATCAGAATGTTTAACCCAACTTCAACACTATCTAGGTTACGGCATAAACAGATGAATATGTATACTGGCTGCCATAGCACAATATGTTATGGCAGCCAGTATACATATTCATCTGTTTCTTATACATGTATTTCTTTTTTGATACAGGAAAAGTGGTATATTTGAAAGCTTCAGTTTCAATAAAGTCACAATGAGGGTATTAAAATGCATTTAGATTTAAATCATACCGTTAAAAAGTACATGAAGAAATAATTGTGAAGATAAAAAACTGTTATTGTATGGTCGGTCCAAGTATTAGTTGCTGGCAGAGAAATTAATTTCAAAACAAGGTTGACCCTTCGGCAGCTAAGCCCAACTCACTGACCTTTTACGGACAGTTTAGATCAAGATCAGATCTTGGATCTACACTATCCAATAAGGAGATAGTTTTCTAAAAAAAAGAAAATGGGTTTTAAATAGGATTATTCTGATTTTACTATCAGCTTGAAAGTTTCCTTTCACGTATTTAGCAGAATAAGGGTTAAAAGTTGCCAGGTCACTCTATCTTTTGTTTACTTTCTGCCTGATTTTGAATTCATTTTTTCTGTCAGTGACTAACACTTGGAGCAAAAACATAACAGATTGTCATCTTCACTATATTTTCTATACTTTTACATAGTATGATTTAAATTTAAATGTATTTTAACACCTGCACTGTGTTTTTGGTTGCTACTGGACCTTTAACTTTCCTCAAATTGACACAAATTTCAGATGATGGACAACTAGGCTGTTCTCAAGTTTTACATTGCTTTTCATACTTCCTAAGATTTTACCAAACAACAAAATTTTAGACTTACCAAATTCAAAGCATTTTCAGGCAACAAAATAAATCAGATGCTAATTATTTTTTTGTTTTGGGAAGGGTAGAAAACATTTTAGGGAAAAGGAGAAAATGCTGGTAATCAGCATTTTCTCCTTTTCCAACAATGTTTTCAAAAGGCATTTTTTTCCTTTTCCAACAGTGTTTCCTACCCTATCAAGAACAAATTTGTCACTTGGGGCACTTTCAATTTGTTGTTTGGTAAAGAGTTAACCTGGATGGCATTCTTGATAGCTTCTCATCACCCTGCAGACTATTTTTTTGTCTTGTAGCACACCAATATGGGAAACAAGGTAATATAACAAGAAACTGCTCAAAATAAGTAAATTTTTCCATTGGATAAAATGCTTTTACACTTGTTTGTTGATAAAAATTTGGTTAATGTTGATTGGCCATCTCTATAAAATTGTGTGATGCAAGTTTGATTCAGTGAGGAGGCTATATGACAACTTGCATATCACAGCGAAATAACTATTATTTCTTCATCAAATTTACTATGTTAAAAGAGTCTGATATCCAAGCTGAAGTGTTACCAAGTAGAATCAAAACAAGAACTCTCTAAGATGCAGTCTTCTTTTAAATTCATACTGACAAAAAAGAGTGAAATATCCCACCTCATCATCAACCTCAGAATCTTGCCACGATCGTACATTGTAGACAGCAGGTGCCTGCGAAAATAGACAACAAAAGTCCATGTTATTTCTGGTAAAGTTTAGCAAGCATCATTTGATTCACCTGCATGGTGTTTTTACAATGTAATTTCTTGAGCATAATTTGATAAAGTGTTGCACTATCAAAACAATCACTGTTGAGGAATTATTTCAAGACAAATGTACCTTTGCAGCGAGATGAAATACATGTAGAAAGAGTAAAGAAAACATTGACAGATCTTTGTTATACTCCAGTGAAAATTCATACAAAGTGGAGGAATAGCAACAGTCAAGCCAAATCATGGACTTTCATCCCTTGTCCTACAAATCTCTCTTTTAATGACCCTGAGGAAGGAGGGTTTTGAAAGCATTGTAGGAAAAGAAGAAAATGCAGTTAACTGGAATTTTCTCCTTGGCCTACACTGTTTCCTTACCTTTCGAAGAAAAATCTTATTTGAGTCACATCTACTTGCTGGTCTGCAAATGTTTTTATTATGGACGAGTCTGAATTTGTGTTGTCTGGGAGAGTTAACCACTCTCAATCATCACCAAGCACAGAAGCTAAGTGGTCAAAGCACTTATCCTACATTTTACAGTAAAAAATGATCTTTGATTTGAGTCTACATGAAAACATGTTCTGATGGTAAGTTTCATGTTCTAAGATAATAACTCAAAATGACATTTCTTTGATCAAATTTCATACATTTTCAACAATGGAACTTTAGTCTTTATTCTCTATTATAATGTTGCATTTATTCAGCCAACCTAGCCTTGTTTTCAAGAATCAGACCAATGCTTAGAATATTTAGTAAGAACACTAAAGAAATTTTCTCCACTTGTCCTTTCCCAAAAAAAGTCTGAGAATGTCAGAGCATATGGAAAGTTTGCACAAGAAAAATAAAGAAAACAATCTGATATACCTTCTTTGGACTGGAAAAGATTTTCTTGGGTGCAGCACCACGAGCACGGAATATTTTTCTTTCAGCAGGAGGTTTTTTGATGGATTTTGTCTTCTTTGGCTGAGGTTCTGAAACTTCCTACAAAATATGGTTAGTTTGATTTTTCCTTCAATCCAGGGCTTCTCTTAGACATGGGAGGTATTTATACCTGACCCAAAATATTAAGGATTAAAGTTAAAGTTTTTAGTGTCATTTACGAAGTCAAACTTTCATTTGACCCATAAAATTTAAGAAAAAAAAAAAATGCCATCTGAACAGTTTAGGACTGAGATATTACAACAAGTTGCTTATAAGGACCTACATATATGAACCTGACTCCCTGTTAGGACAACCTAATGCATCAAGAAGTCCTGGTATTGTCCTTGTAAGAAAGTCAGTATGCAATGCTAGGTTCTTAAATGTCTAAATCCAATTTCTGTTTACTCAGCCCACTTTCAGACATACCACTGAATAACATTAGTGACTAAAGGTGAAATATTACAAGGAAAAGATGTTTTTGGAAAATACTGTGGGAGAAGGAGCAACTGAAAATATTTCTATATGAGGTATCTTGCAGGACATGAAAATTTTAATTCTTAATTTGATGATAGATTCACCCTTTTCTAAACAATTTTACAACCCTGCAAAAGACTTTCGAAGACATTGTGAGAAAAGGGGAAAGCGCTTGTACCCAGATTTTCTCCTATTTCCAAAATGTTTTTTATACTTTCAGAGACAGATCCCATCATTTGAGACAGACTGTATATGTTCTCTGCATTCCACTTTAAAGTCTAACATTTTGAAAACTTTATAGAGTTAATATCTGGAGGACTGAGACCCAAACCAGACATCACATAAATATTGGCCTAAAATCAAACAATAGCTTTAGTTTAAAACTATATGAGTTCTGCTCTGGGAAAAATGGGTTTAGTGCATCTCCATGTTGCATTACACCAACTTAATTGTTTCATAATTATGGATCCATAAAACCCATTTTGTCTATCAACGAACTGAATCATGAGAAAGAACAGTCCTTGGACATGCAGAAAATGCACCGACAGTGCAGGCCGACATGGACCCAGTGTTTATTCTAGGCCGCGGGATTGCGGGAATCCCCCACTTTCGTAAAAAATCCCCCAAACTTTCTGACGCCGTGCGGGACAAATCCCCCACTTTAAATCATGTCGCTGTATTATTCAAAATAGTCTAATTTTTCATACTCTCGGAAGTTTAGGGTCTCCAAATAAAAACAAAACACATACTGGAAAGAGAACTTTCTAGTGTTCTGCTTTTAATAATGTTTGAGAACCAGTCAAATTATATGTTTAAATTGCGGTCCCCGAACAACCTTAAATCACGCAGCCAAAACTTTTGATGTCGGACCGAAAATCATTTAGAAGAAATACTTTTTTTGTTTCGAATAGATGGTTAATCTACCAACCATTATCATTTTAACTTTGGTATCAAAAATGTTTGTGGATTTACATAGTTCTGTTTGGACAATGTGACTGATTTGTTAATGTCCCATCGAAGCCGTAAAATAAACACGCCTTTTTCTGTTGCTCTTAGTAACGATATGACATCAAACATTTCTGTCGTCTGAGATCTTGTTTTACTGGACTTGTCTTTATTTTATCAATGTCGAAACGTAAAATTTGCGATTTTTTACATTGTCTGCCTCATCAACGTCCCAGACAGCAGATGAAGAAGCTGAAGAAGCGTTATTAGTCAGAGACGATTCTGTCGGGTCAGGCGAGGCCATTGCTGGGCCTTCGTCAGTCAGTAAACAACACGTTTTCCAACAATCGTGGCTGAAAGACTGGCCGTGGTTACAAAAAAATGACAAAGGAGCTATGATATGCTCGTATTGTTTAAAGCATGGTATAAAGAATACTTTCACCACTGGCAACACCAATTTTCGTACGTCGACATTATCAAGGCACGCTGACTGTGAACACCATAAGAGTGCCTTACTTGCTCAGTCATCGAGCAAAGCCTTCAAAAAGTCAGTTGAAAAAACAATTTTCAAAAAGGAAGAGGCTATTGTTAGTGTAATTGAAACTGTGTATTGGCTTGCCAAAGAAAACATCGCTACAGTAAAATATGCTTCTTTATTGGATTGCTTGGACAAGCAGTGATGTGAAGCAGTGAAATCATTTATTTATTTATTTATTGCATTACCTTATAATCCCCCACATTTTCTGAAAATCCCCCACATTTTTTCAAAGCATGGGGGCAGATCCCCCACTTTTTTCAAATCCTAGAATAAACACTGTGGACCAATACTTTTTGCAGATATGTTAAAACCCCCTTTCACAGAGCATGGCTCAAATCTCTCTTTCAAGAGAAAGGCAGGGTCGGAACTATCACTCTTCATTACTGGCTGATACACCTATATACCATTTTCAGTAAGTAGGTAAGCAATAAGCAACTTGCAGATTACTTCTTTGTGGCTGTTTTAAAATAGAAGGTAGCAAAAGGATAAGCCGCTAAGGTAGAGCATATTCGCCTTCTATCACAATGCATGCTAAAATGGTAACCAGCATTTTCTCTTTTTTCCAAAATGTTTTCGAAAGCCCTCTTGGCTAAAACACAGGATTGATTGGTAAAGGGTTAAACCTTCTTCGTGTAGACTGGCACTATTTAACAAGGTTTTCTCAAAGTCATTTGCCACACTTTTGTGTAAGAAAGTAGTAAACTACCACTGAAATACATGTATGTTCATTACCTGAGAAGAGTTGATATCTGTATCCAACCCTTGACTTTCGCTTGTGTTGGACTGTTGGGAACAATCTGCCTCCATCCCTGTGTCCTCACTGACAACAGATTCTTGAGAGTTTTCTATCTCACTTTCATCATTCAGCTTCTGGATCCCCTCTTTGCTTTCATCCTTATCTGAAATGGAAGTATTCCAGTGTGTACATGTACTTTTAATTCAATCGCAAAACCTCTCCTCTCCTGCAGACCACTTTTTGCCTCTTGCAAGGGAACCACTGCTGAAAGCAGTATGGAAAAAAAGTACAAGAAATTGCTCATGACAAACTATTTCTCCTTAACTCTTTGCCAAAACAACAAACTTTTGGATTGAACCAAACTGAAAGCATTTGCAGACGACAAATTAAACGTTGCTAAAACAATGATGTTTGTTTTTGGTATGGTAAAAATATTGTAGGAAAAGAACAATGTTTCGCACAAGGTTTTCAGAACTTTCTCTTTCAGGGATCGTTAAAAGTCGGGATTGTTTGGTAAAGGGTTGACCAGGTTTGTTCACCTACAAGGTTTAACTCTTTACAAAACAACAAAATTGTCCAAATTAAAAGCGATTTGTAGATGACAAATCAAAGGTTGCTAAAGAGACGGAATTTATCTATCAGAGGAATTGCTGGTAAGCCCTGTTTTCTCCTTTTCCAGTGACGTTTTCCAACAGTTCGACTAAAATGTCACATTTTTTGTTGTTTGGTAAAGAGTTAAAATGATTCTGTTCATCAGAGTACAAGAGCTGTACACAACATTCTAGGGACAACATAAATGTGCCAAAAGGGACTTGTCTGAAATTATTTCTGAATTCAGTGATATATAACTGGGGTATATGACCTGGCAAGTGTAAACAGTATCAGGTGCACAAGTACGTCACTATAATGTCTTACCCGGCTGCTAATGGATGGATAGAGGAACAGACTGACAAAAAAACCTTGCTAAACATGATAAGGGGTCATCTGATGCCTTTAATCAGTTTCTGGAGAACCAAGAAAGTACTTTACATGCTAGTTTTGTTTGATTTTTGTTACAGACGTTGAACATTTAACATTATAGAAAGTTGATGACCCTCTCTAAACTGAGGACTTGAAGCCGACTCCTCAGAAAGCAGGGGATTTTTTGCCTTTCCTGCGTGGCCGAATTTCGGCCCCATTCCCAGTTGAAAAAAAGTATGATTTTTTCCAACTAACTCAACATTTTGCTCGAAAAGACTCTGAAAGAAAGACAAATCAGACATTTGATGTACGCCTATCGGCCTGTGCTTTCTGTAAGCCGATGTGACTGACCCATATATATGTCCTGAAAAATCCCAAAAACGTCTGAAGAAATGAGACTGGAGGTTTTTCGTACATCCAGAATTTCACAAGTGTCCACAAATTTATAATCAGAAGTAGACAGTCATATGTTATGAGTAACAAAATCAAGGATTTAAACACAATGCGGGTAACCAGTGAAAGTCAACAGAAAGAGATCTATTTTTATCTTTTCTGTTATATCTTGGCATACCAAGATCTATTTATAGACACTCTGGAATTCCGATGGTCAGTTTGAAATAGAAATGTCAAATCTTTGTACCAGTATTTTGCAATTGTTTTCATTATTGATGTAGATCTAGTTAAGTCATGGTTTTGACTCATTTTTGACGCGATCAGCTTTGATATTTTGCGTACAAGCTGATTTTCATGCATATATAGATACTTTTACGTTGTAAAGGGAAACCCTGAATAACGATTAAGGTATCTCTCATAAACATAACTTAGAAGTAGAAGTTAAGAGACAAATGAGTAGGACATTCAATCAAAGAAAGAAGACTGAAAAAAAGAAGAAACATTGAATTAGTAGTGCAAGGAATGTCTTATATATGAGTTTATTATTAGATTAAATGTGTTCCTAACTTTCTCTGTTTTGCTAAATCCCACCCCCCAAAAAATTGCCATTTTGTCAAATTTTTTTTTCCTAATTTGGCTAGGGTCCTTTTCCCAAAATTCCTGGAAAAAGCCATAGAAAGCAAAGAATCAGAGATATGCACATCCCCGAAAGGGTTACCTGTGCATCACCTGGAACAAATATACAGCAGACAACTAGGAAAACTTTCGTAAAAAGTAGCTAAAATCAACCTTTTTTAGGCTGAAAACATGAATGAATGCAGGTAAAAACAGCATTACACACAGACAAAAGTACTAGTTACAAGTAAATAATTTCTAATTTAGGGAAACTATTTATAAAAGTAGTCTGCTTGAATGTATAATGACATTTGTAGGTTGCAGGTAGTTTGAACACATTACCTGAAAATAAGAGTAATTGTTGAATGAGCTTATTTAAAAGCGTAAAGTTGCACTAAAAGTCTGTAAAATGTAACAGACTTTTATCTTTGTCTGTACATGTACCAAAACACAAAATAGAGTCTGTAAATTTTATCATATTTACCTTCTTCTTCTTCAGTTTCCACCTTTATTTCACATGATGGTGTAGTTTCTTTTATACCCTCTTGCCTTGACACAGTTTCACTTTGTGATGATTCTGTTGGCGCTTTATTCTCAGTTGCTGATTCGCTAGATTCATTTTCTTCTTTTGGGTCCATGAAGTGTTTGTTTCTGGATCGGAATATTCTGTGATACTTTCTAGGTGGTTGAGCATTCTTCACTATTGTTTCAACATTCAATATCTTGGGTGTTTGGCCAGGGTTATTTCTATCATTTCTTCTCAGATCTGACTGAGAGGAATCAACTGTTTGACTGTCATCATTCTCTGAGACAATTATAGGCGAAGGTTCTTGTTTCAGTTCTACCAAATCTGGATCTTTATCCATATCATAGGGATCTGTATCTGGAGCTTGGGATGTAGCCTTTCCTGAAGCTATTTCTTCAGCAGATTTCTTTTTCGACTTCACCAGATCTTTTACATTATCTTTGAAATACTTAATCTGGGTGTTTGATTGCTTGATTTCATCATCACCAACTTTAGGTGAGCATACAACAATAAGTGTGGTTCCAGAGTCATGTTTCAAAACATTTTTATGAACCACTTTGCTATTTGATAGCCTCCCAACTGGATCTTTCGGAGTGATTCTTTCCTTAAATTTGGAGTAAACCGCTGGATTAAGGTACCTGCTCCTAAATTTCACAGTAACTTCCTCACCGTCAGACATAAATGTCTGCGTTGGGTCTCGATTTGGTCTTTTGAAAATATCCTCATTTTCATCCTGTAACACGTAACTTTCATCTTTCAAATCAAAAGATGAGCCATCATCTTTCTCAATGTATAATCCATCTTCAAGTTCTTCAAAACCATCCGGAGATTCACTTTGTTCCATACTAGTACTTGGAGTTTCTCCAGATGAGTCTACTGAATTTGTATCTGGTTTATTCTTTGATAGTTTCTCACGAGTCAAAATAGAGTCCATTTTAAGTTGTGATACTTCATGTTCTTCCTTTATTTTTCTGCCTGCTCCCTTTGTGTATGTTTTAAAATTTCCTTTCTTGAGAGTCAGGTCCTCTTCTACTCCATCATCATCAAGAGCTGTTCTTGAATTAAATTTAGGTTTAGCTTCTGCAGTCAATCTAACAGCAGGCTGAAGAACCACAGTTCGAGCTGGCTGATTCGAAAAAATCTTTTTATTGTTCTTTTTAGGTGATCTGTCACTGTCAAACTCAAAGCTAAAGGGGTCACTTGATTCATCAGAATCAACCTTAGCTCGTTTGGTATCTGGTCCTTCATCCATCCTGGGTTTACTGTATGAAGCATTGCCCCACTTCATAGCTGTTGGTTTAGCCTTATTGAATATTTCATCAAAAGCTTGACTTGATGACGACTGGTCCCGGCCAGACTTGCCATAGGTCCTTCCACCATATCGTCTTACTTCAGTCATTTTATTGGGTATAAGTCTAGA
The DNA here is from genome assembly GCA_945859785.2 of Tridacna gigas. Lineage (NCBI taxonomy): Eukaryota > Metazoa > Mollusca > Bivalvia > Cardiida > Cardiidae > Tridacna > Tridacna gigas. Next base: position 31,740,733 of record OX244030.2, read on the forward strand.
CACTATCTAAAATTGAAAAAAAAAAAAAAAAAAACAATTTGTTCAAAGTACTATTCATGCAATAAATAGCAAGAAAATGCATAAGTACCTAAAAAGAACACAGATTTGGCATATTCTCCAATTATGTATGGTTGAGTGACCTATTTTAGAGGGGTATCTTATCCGTTTTCGAACCAAGAATGATATCCAACTTTTCTTGCGAACTTTGAAGTGAATGATGTCACGTTTAGAGTGAACTGCTCATTTGCATGTAAATAACAGTGTCACTGCTGTTAATTCATGAAACGCAATAGAAATAAGACAGTGTACAACTACGTATGTTTCTAAAGGAAAGTTGCGAGTCAAGACAATTTCGCTATGGCAAATGCTGACAAGTCGGCCACAATTAAGCCATTAAAACGCCATTAATTACATCGTAAATTAATTTGATATTATGGCACAATAATCAAATTTTACAGTAGTAAAGCACGTAGCGTCATTTCAGTAAATAAATCGACAAAGTAAGTCGATACAGAAGTTTCATCTCTGTACAGGAAAGACTTGTTTACAAAATGATTCTGATGAAATTGTCTTCACTAGAGATATAAATCACTTTGACGTGAACAAAAATCGATTCTATTTCGAATTTTGATCTTACCTTCCAGTTATTTTGAGGATATCAAGCCCCCGAATAAGGAATTCTACCGTTTCCTCTTCAGTGTAGTGGTTTTTTGGTACGCTTCAGCGCCATATTGAAAATAATAAAATTGACGAGGGCGCATGCGCATACTGAAAAAACTTGCAGTTTTGTTCACATAATTTTAGCCCTGGTTTCGAATTCGCGAAGGGAATTAAACGTGTAATGACTGAATTAAGGATGATAGTAATTACCTCACCTTAGACTGCAAAAATTCAAGTAGCAGCACATGTGACGCATTTGAACCAGTGGGTATTCCAGTATGGTTTGTGTTTGATATTTAACGCCGTTTTCAACATTATTACAGATACATCGCGATAGCAAGATCATCTGTTCATGCTGTCTCTTACCAGTATCTTGCACTACATTCTTTCGAAGCCACTGGCTGCTTTTCCACACTCAAACACACTCACGTACGAACACGACCAAGCGTGCGTGCGTGTGCGTGTGTGTGTGTGTGTGAAACAACGTTTATCAGTTAAAGAGGAACGAATCCGTCGCAATGATTATCATCAATCTTCAGAAAGAATTCAGCTGAATTTGGGAATCAAATCATCGACTTTTGGTTTCACGCCCTGTAGATTACCAAGTGACTGAGCCACTGGGCTCGGCATTTCCAGTTCGGAAAGAGGGATAACGTTTACTGACAAAACTTCAGTAGGACGACTAGATTTTACCATACGAGTACCCCTTTCCCAAACAACAAAACTGAATTTGTAGGCTTCTCAAATGATTGGATTTGTCTCTCATGATTTAACATGAACTTTTGCCTGTCCCTATTATAGCAATTGCAGACGACAAATTAAGTGTGAATATAATCGTAACAGTCTTTGAAAGCATGGACAAAAACATAGTGGGGATAGCACAAAATGCTTGTTACCAACATTTTCGCCTTTTCCCACAATGTTCAAAAAAGATCATTAAAACAGGATTGTTTGGCACAGAGTTAACCCATAGGCGCTACTCAGTGCGCTTTCGCGGAAGTTGTAAATCAAGAAAATCAAGAATAGACTCCACAAAACGGGCAGTCTGATGTTGTTCTACTCATAACAGTTCATTTCATATTGACAATAGCCTATGTGACTACTCGTGTTTTCTCATAGACTTTGGTTCACGTTTCATCGTTCAACATTGAATTGCAAGCAGGCGTTTTGTGATATCAGCAAAAGGAACAATGTGATGAATAGAGGTACGGTCACGTGTTTTGCACATCATTTCAGTGATATTTGAAAGATATTTGAAATTCATGCACAAATCGAACCTTGGCATGTATATCTGAGCTGCGCTCTGGCAAAAAAGGGGCTGAATGCAGTATACCAAGAAGGTCATCTTACAATAATGGATCCATAAAATTAATTTTGTTTCACAGTAGGATGGATCATGGGGTAGGGTGGTCCTTTGACATGCAGAAAAAAGTGACCAAAAACAAAACGTTTCGACCCAGGTCAGCCTGTGCGGACTGCGCAGGCTCACCTGCACCGATACTTTATGTAGTTGTATTAAGCCCCCTTTTCACATAGCATGACTTTTCTCTGTGCAAAAGCAGTCAATGGCTTGGAAAAAGTGTAGTTCGAAAACTGAGTGCTAAAAGAAACTTACGACCACGTAGACAGATGCACTCTCCGCCGTGATGCTGAAAACGGTGTTAATCCTTTACCACACAATTCCGAGTTAGAACGACCGTCTGAAGAAGAAGCTCGACCGGGTAGCTCAGAGGTTAGCGTATCTGACATGTGATCTCGTGCTTGCGGGTTCGATACCCGGCTAAAGAACCTAAGGCAAGCCTTCTTTTCGGCAACTTTTCGTCTCTCTATTTCTGATGCATGTGAGATAAGTAGTCAGGGACTTGGGAAGAAAGTACGGGTGTGAGAAAGCCAGGAAACACTTGCGTAGGTGCACCGATCACCATGATATCACCTAAGCTTTTGAAACGTCGTTAAACCCTAATTCAAACAAACAAAAAACCTGAAAGAGAAAGCTTTTGAAAACATTGTGTGAAAGGAGAAAATGATGCTAATCGGTATTTTCTCCTTTTCAAACAATGTTTCCTAGCCTATCGAAGACAGAAATCACAATTTAAGCAACATTTATCTTTTGCAAATGCTTTCAATTTGGTATAGTCCAAAATTTTATCGTTTGGTAAATGGATAACGCTCGAGCAAATGCATCTCCGTGATGCTCTGTACCAATCACACCATCACAAGTATGGATCCATGATAGCCACGGTTTTTCAACAACCGACTTAATCATGAGGTAGACTGGTACTTGGGCATACAGAAAATTGACCAATAGCGAAAAGTTTCGGCCCAGGTCAGCCTGCGCGGACTGCGCAGGCTGACCTCGGTCGATACTTTTCGCAGATGTATTAAACCTCCTTTTCACAGAGCATGGTTCAATCTTATTGGAAAAGGAGAACCGCTGATTACCAGGATTTTCTCGTTTTCCCACAATGTTTTCAAAAGCCCTCTAGGCTCTACATCAGGTTCGTTTAAACTCGAGATTGTTTGGTAAACGGTTAATACTGGACAATCAATTGCATCAACAAAATAACCAAAAACGTTTTGTGAAACAGGTTTATAATTTAAAAATGGAAAAATTCACATAACGAGTGCATATATAGTTCCATTACATACATGTATTTAAAAACACGAAATGCAATGTTTCTTACCGTAAATTTACGCCTAATTAACACCTAAATCTTCCTGTAAACAATACAGACATTTTCAATGTTAAAAGGAAAAATGATTTAAAAATTTGATGCCTTTTTATTACCAGTTCTAGGCTTTTTTTTTCCACATTCTAGGTACATATCAAAAGACATTTATACATGTGCATTTATTTTATTCGAATAGTTGAGTGCTTAACTATTGACACACATTGTATATTTTCATACAGTGTATACTCTTTTGGTCCAATGACAATTGAAATCCCTTTTGCAGCCAGCATGAATATTGACAAGTCTCCATAGAATATACCATCTGATCTTAAATACACACTTCTGGGTATTCAGTATGATATTTTGACCAAAAGATAATTGGAATTTGAATACCGATATGTTTTTAATTGACTGAATGTTACATTTTTTCTGAATAGTTTTTTTTTTTTTTCATTGGGGGAGTGGAGATTAGTGCAATGTAAGATAAAGTTACATCTATAACCATTTTCAGCCAGTTTTCAACCCATCTCAACATTAATTTTATGAAGCTATAATCATTCTTGTATCGTCATGCCAAACACGTTGCCCCTGACGGCTGCAAGGTTACACAGATTACGACCGATAGAAAATGCATTTCATTTTCTTTGGGCTCTCAAAGAAATCACTGTTGTCGTTTCCGGTTTTAAATCGAAGACAAATCTCTTGAGTTTCTTTATCTGTTATACCATATATATCGGTATTTTATCTATGTTTACACAGCTGACTAAATTCTGATCCACTCTACACACTATCAAGTTTTAATAGCGTTTTCTCTTTCTGGCTGTAAGGATGTATCTTTAAAATTAGCCTTAAAATAGGTCCGCTGCGATTAGCGGTTAAGGCATTTGGTTTGTAATCGGGAAGCCCTGGTTCATCCCCGCTGGACGAGCTTGTAACATGGGAGTGTCTTTGAGCGAGGCAATGTTGAGTTGACCAAGATTAGATTACACCGACTTGCAGGTTGATCTTGATCTACTCTTTACCCAAATCGCATATGAAGTCGAGATACACTGGAAACGGTTTTATAGTAATATGTTACTTAACGATACCTGTGCAAAACAAACTTAAAATATGTCAGCCATGTTCTTTGAAAAGGGGGTTTCATACTTCTACAAAACGTATCGACTCAGGTAAGCCTGCTCGGACTGTGCAGGCTGACCTGTGTCGAAACTTTTTGCTATCGATATTTTTTTTGCATGTCAAAGGGCCATTTTATTTCATGATTCAGCCGTTTTTAGACAAAACCGTCCAATATTACGCAACGGTTTGCTTGGAATAGTGACATTACTATGATGCATTCAACCCCCTTTTCACAGAGCGACGCTCATAAATAGGATATTTTTGTCACCGTATTACTCAGTAAGAGACCGATTATCTTGCCCACAATCTTATTATTTAGATATCTTTGATATCAAGATATAAAGAAGTAGATCAAAGTACGCTGAATATGTTATACATCTAACCCCAGTTTAACCCATCTCTTCCTCCAGTCTTTAATTCTTTACTGCACGACAAAATGAAGACCTGTCCATAACTGAAACCATTTGCAGACGACAATTTAAATGATAGGATTTGTCTTTGATAGAAAAAAGGAGAAAATGCTGGTAAGCAACATCTATTTTTCCCACAGTGTTTCCGAAAAGCTTCTTTCTCAGGGACGTTAAATCTCGGGACTGTGTGGCAAAGGGTTAACGGTTTGGTCGGCAGGAACCAAGGACCTTTTGCAGACAGTTTAGATCAAGATCAGACTGTACAGAAACGACTGATGAAACGAATCAGAAGAAGCATTGAGCTGCGTTATATTTATAATCACACAGGATATTCTGTATTTTCTTGATAACATGGACCTCTAACGCCTCTTTTTAACTCCATCTGTTCTTTTGAAAAAATAAGTAAAGTACATGTACATGTATACATGTATGTTATTTGTCTACAGTTAAGTTATTCAAGTATTCAGTATTTACACTAGAGTCTCATTTTCATCTGTGCAAGATCTTTTTTTCTTAAGCACAGATCAAAATAAGTTTGAAAGTGAAAATGAAAATTGATTTCAATGAATTTCACTTCCTTTTTCCCCCTTTTTTCAGTAATAGTTTGATTTAAAGGAAGGCTGTATTTAGGGGAAGTCAGGTTACGGTGTTTCCAATGTCAACATTTAAGGAAAAAAGCCTAGAACATCTCCACCAGGAATATTTCTGAGTACTCATTTTCAGTGTTTACCTTTGACCAGCTATATAACTGAAATGAAACTTTCAAGTCGATAGTAAAAACCCAAACTCTGCTATTGAAAAGTTTTTTTCTGCGGAGGGTGGGGGTGGGGGTGGAGAATACCTCCTTATCGGATAGTGAAGATCAAGATCAGACTGCACGTTCTGTGCGTCTGATCTTCATCTACACCGTCCGCAAAAGGTCATTGAGTTGCGCTTATTAGCGTAAGGGTTGGTTTCTTAGACATGTTCTACGGACAGGCCGTCGTTTCACAAAATTGCCTGCCTTCATCAAGAAAGATCAACGCCAAAACCAGTTGTGTACATTTCTAGCTTCTCTGTGCCTCTGACTTGGGAGTTAACGACGACAGACAGGAACTATATAAACGTTGTCTCACTGAATGCCTGAGATGACAGTAAAAAAACACTGAATATAAAAGTTTTAGGTACTTTTGCAATGTCATTTTTTCTTAAACAACATAGCACTTGCGCTAGTTCTGTCTCACAAAACTGAAAACAAATCATTGTTTGAAGGCCTGGAATACACCAAGACACTTCAAACAAACAAGCAAATGCCACGAGTATGTACCTGACACACTGTTACACAGCAAAAAAAAAAACTTTTGGTACGCTATTTCATCACTGTGTAATGTGCTTCCATACAATCGTTGCCCCGCGTCTCTGTTTAACGTAGGTATTGCGTAAAAGAAGATATTCAAAGAACTTTCCGGTCACTTTTTCGGTTTACTACATCCGTTGAAAATCAATAGGCGGTTGGATGACCTTCAGGAAGATTGGACCCGCTGACCATTTTATCTGCAGCAGATGGAGGGTCAAGGAAGACGCTAGGTCATATGAAACGAAGGCTCTCGGACTATACTTGAATCTCTTACCATACTGTTCTGTCGACAGTTGCCGTATCTGTTAATGACTTCTTCGAATTCATCACTAATACCCTGTCCATAGTGGTACATCTTTTTTCTGAACTGGGTGGCTTGCCTCACCTTAGCGGCCGGAGCCGGTGACTGTAACCTTGGCAGGTGAAATTTCCAGTAATAGTTCGGATTTGCATGAAATTCGTCTCCTTCCTTCTCTTGGATTTCGACTCGTTTAGTGTTAGAAAGAGCTGATTTTTTCTTTAAAATGGATTTCAATTCTTTGTTGGAACATTCTCTGGGCGAAGACGCAGTGGACGAAGCAGCATCATTCTCATGCACTTCCGTTGGTACCATATTGAAACCTACACTTTTACGTCTGACTTTCTTAGGTTCTTTCTTCCCTTCTGGAGGATTACTTTCGGGTTCTTCTTGCTTGAGAGGTGCTTGTTGAAACCCCTGAACGTGTAACGGATTACCGTCTTGCATGTAATGATGAGGTAAAACCATCGGAGTGAGACGGACATTAGTTAACCTCGAAGAGTATGGCGTTGAAATACTACTCATTATTTGGGCACTTTCGTAAGACAGTTTAGATCCTGGCCGCATAGAATCGGGAGAAAAAAGTCTCGTCCCGCGTGGTATATGTTCTGTCATACCACTACGGTTAAAACACCGGTCATGACCTCTTGCCTTGTACAAGTTGAGCGATTTCGTAAAATAATCACTTGAGTATCGCTGTTTAATTTTTTCAACATCGTCTAATTGCTCTGTCAAATCTAGAGTTTCTATCAAACCTAAATGTACTTTTCCAGAAGAATCAATGCTTCTTGAGCTTTTTGGGGACGTAACTCTTGAAGGTTTAGATTTTTCAAGATCTTTGATCTGCTGCGAAAAAAGTTCCGGATGATGTCGCGGTGTAATAATACCTTCTGTGAGTTTGCTTGTTTCATTTGTCCTTCGATATGCATCAAATTCACTTGGTTGAAAAATTCCATATTCATGATCGTCACTATAAAAACTCTCTCTCGATGAAAGACCCTTTCTTCTTCTTTCCTTGACCTTTTTGCTAATTGTATCCCGTGGGCCCAAAGAACTGATTCTGCGCGGTACGTACTTCCTCTCGTTGAACATAGGAGGAGGTGCAAATGTTTCCTTTTTGTACTCTGTTGTCAAGGACAGAGTACTGAGTTTCTTTCGAATATGAGCGAAGGTGTTTTCATCTGGTTCTAAGAAACTTTTCACTTGTGTTCTGTTTTTCTGATCTGAGTCAGACTGTTTACATGATTTTTCTGACTCCTCGTCACTGCTACCAGGACCATTTGTGTTCCCATGTTCCCTACTGTCATAGTACTTAAACCTGTACACTATCGGCTGTATGGATTCCTGAAGGTACATATTTTCATTGACAAATAGGTATATCTACAGACATGTGTAACATTTATATTGCATTTTCACCAATTTTTACCATCCTCGCTATCACATTGCTCTGCGCAGCACGCAAACTAAATTAGTCTCAGTCAGTCAAAATCAAGAATATAGCTTCGTAACAATGTAGTGTATGGCATTGTCTCACAATTTAAAATGATCTATCTTTCATGTTTTCTTCCTTTTTTGCAATGAACAAACATGAGAAAAACTTAACTATGCATACGCATCCCTTTTGTTACATTTTATGCTGAAACAGTTCCGAGCATTATCACAAGTGCTTTGCTATGCTAAACATCCATTGTAATTGCATGATATAACAAACCGTTTAATTCGTTCATAAGCGATAATAATATTAATTCCCAAACTTACTTTACATTGACTAATTTCAACGAATCAAATTAACAATTAACACAATCCAGTCAATGAGCAACAATACAAAAATGTTATTAAACCCTTTAAAAGCGTAAAATGCTTATTTTACAATGGTAAATCTATACATACCTTGTCATTCAAACAATACTCTCAAACGTTCAGTTCAATGAATAACAGCGGCTCGGGTAACCAAATTCTCGCTCTATTAATAACCACCATTCTTAACGTTATATTAGTCCACGACCCGTTGAAATCGGACAGAACCACTGTACTAAGTCTTACCCTTTTCTTCTTTCACTCTGAAGTTAACCCATTACATACGGAATCAAATGGGAGTCAGACGACCTTTAACCCTTTCCCAAACAAGCTCTGGTTTTCACGTGTCTGCAGTGCAAGTCTTTTGAAAACACTGTGGGAAAAGGAGAAATTGCTCGTAACGAGCAATTTCTCCTTTTCCCACAGTGTTTTCTACCCTTTTTGAGAAATTTCTGCCATTTTCATCAAATTTAAAATTGTCGTCTGCAAACTCGTTCAATTTGGACCAGTCAAAAATTTGTCGTTTGGGAAAGGGTTAAAGAAATCTGAATAATTAACACCAGTTTAGGTTTGATGTATGATGTGTGGCATTGTCGTACAAAAAATGCTTATTACGAGCATTTCCCCTTTTTAATACTTTTGAAGCCCAATCGGATTAACCCCTTATCAAACAAGGCCGTGTATTGACAACCCTGAAGAAGAAACGGGTTTGAAAACATTGTTCGAAAAGGAGAAATACAGGTACCACTTGAAAGAAGCCCTTATTTGAGTCATATTTAATTTGTCGTCTGCAAATGCTTTCAATTTGGACATTGTTTCGTCTGGTAAGGGTTAAGTAGAGCCCATTGCAAGCAGTCGGGTGCACGGTATTTACGTATATTTTTCTTAATCTGTTTTGGGTAAAAATTGAAGTGCTTTATCGGATTTGCCTGCCCTTAACATCATTTCGGCGCCCTTTTTTTCGCTCATTTATTACTTCCCGAAACAAATGTGTAGCAAGGGACTTTGAAAAATGTCCTTTGAGATCATGTTTAACAGCTTCAGTGCCATTGGCAAAAACAGGGGCTTTTGCGGACAGCATAAACTAACATCAGCCTGCAAAGAACGTGCAGTCTGATCTTTGATCTATACCGTCCGGTTGTTAAGTCAAGCCTACAAGACAAAAAACAAAATGTATCATCAGTTTGAATGCATTGCATTTTGAGCCTTGGGTCTATATCGTAGCACCCCTTCTATGAAAGTATGTTTTAAAAAGCCGTTCTTTTTGTTTGTATCTGGTAATGGGTTAACCCTCAGGGCTCTGAATTGATAAACTGAATTATCTTTAGTGTAAGATAAAAGCTCATATACTGCAATTTCAGGCCATTTTTGTCCAAAATGGATGAAAAGGTATCAGACTATTTAGACCCGAGATCCGGCGGCATGTTTTGTGTCTGTCGTGACTGTAAAAGCAACTTAAAGGGTACTTTAGCGATTATTTTTGTCACTGAACCCTTATACAACCTATACAAATACAGTTGACTTTGCGTCCATTGTAAATCACGATTAAACTGATGAAAATGCGCAGTCTGATCTTTGATATCGACCGTGTTCTGGCAAAAGGGGGCTTAATGCAATTCCGCGATCCATTACGCCAAACAAGACATCACCTAATCATGGATCCATAAAATCCATGTTGTCAAACAACCGACTGAATTATGGGGTAGCGTTATCTCTTGATATGCAGACAATTCAAAGATAAAGAAAAGTTTCGGCTCATGTCAGCCTGCGCGGATTGTGCAGGCTGACATGGGCCGAAACTTTTCGCAAATGCATTAAGACCCCTTTTGACAGAGCACGGCTCATATATATATGTATATATATATATATATATATATATATGGGTCTGGTTTCTCGACTGAAAATGTCTGGTGTATTCGGCGTTCCAAGACTGAATAAAAATTAAACAAAATGAAACTTCATTTTTAGTATGGATTGATTAACAAATACGTGTAGATGTAATGAAACATTTTTTCCTTTATCGTTCTTATATTTCGTGATATCGATGGCAAATTGAACACATAACATCAGTTAGTATTGGTTATTGACCCGTCGCAGTGCAACTGTTTGTTCTTTGTGTATTTCTTTTCGTTTTAATACGGTATAAGGATAGGCTGTACAGTTAGGGGTTAATCTATGACTCTATCAAAAAGAAAGGTAGTCAAGTGTTCTACCATAGATTATGTTTTACGCAGTGGTATACTTTAAAGGCCCAGTAACGACAAAAAATTAATGTAGATGTTAAAATGGATTCAAATTTCAAATCATACCATTTAAAAGTATGGAAAGAACTAGAACTAGGAAGATGACAATCTGTTATTGTGTGGTTAGTCGCTGACAGAGACCTAAATTTTAAAACCAGGTAAAAAGTAAACAAAAGATAGAGTGACCTGGCAACTTTTAACCTAGTTTTGAAACCTAGTTCTTCTGCCAGCAACTAACACTTAGACAGACCGTACAATAACAGACTGTCATCTTCACAATAATTCCCATACTTTCAAATGGTATGATTTAATTTAAATCGACCTCTTTTGACCGATGAAAATACAGTCCACTGAAACCCAGAAAGATATTTACTTTATAGGCGTGACTAAACAAGCGGACGGTACAGATGCAAGCTTTGATCAGACTGCACGTTCTGTTCAGTCTGATCTTGATCTGTGTCGTCCACAAAAGGCTATGTTTTCGCCTATGACGCTGAAAGATTTAAGAGGCTTACTTTTTGCCGTGAATCAAACTTTTATGTAAAAGTTTGAAAAATACTGCTAACAGAGCATGGCTCAATTTAATTAGTCTGAAATCAATTTGATATGGCGGGGAATTTCTCGCAGCGAGAAATTTCTCCTTCAGCAACGTTGCTTTCAAAAGAGGTGTACGTAGGAGGTATGCTTTCTAAATGATTGACCACAAGTAGTTAGTAACAACGTCATTGTTCAGGCATTGTGTGTAATATTTAACCTCAGCCCTTTTTCTTCTGCAACTTTGTGAACGACAAGTGTTTTAATGTTTTAAGAATCTAAATTCGTGGAAAATGGCACACATTTCCTAGTACTGTAGATATAATGGTTGTCATTACTTTCCATGTACTTTTACATTAATCTGTATTGTGTTTTGAAACTTGTTGCGTCCTGAAACAGATTTGCTGTAAAAATCTGAACAACACTCAGGGAGAAAAGGGATAAATCCAAATAATACTGGATTAAGTAAAGCGCCTACTAGCTTGATGGGATAAGCAACAACTTTTCACGAAATGAAAGCTTCTGGTATTCCCCTACCATGTACGAACGGATTCTTTAAAGTACAACCATTTTATCGAGGATTTGGCTATCGGTTCCCAGATTGTTGGGTGGCACTGGGCGGGGAATGGGGTGGGAAAGAAGAAACCAGAAGGAATGTTCTAAAACGTTGGTGAACTGGGAGGAACCATACTTACCTCGCACTGATTCTATTTTCTGCTGCTGCCCGTCTGGGTAGCTCAGTGGTTAGCTTATCTGACTCGTGACCTGGTGGTTGTGAGTTCGATAACCGGTTGAGGCAAACTTTCTTTCCGGCGATTTTTCCCCCTCACCCTGATGTATGTGAGAAAAGTAGTCTGTGAATTCGGAAAGAAAGTTGTGTCAGTACTGGTGTAAGAAAGCCAGGAAACACGAGGATGCGTCACTGACCGCCATGATATGACCTGAGCTGTTAAAATGGGGTTAAACTCCGATACAAACAAACAAACAAACAAACAAATCTCTTTTCTGCATGAATCGTTACAGACCCGGTCGGAGTCATGACAGGACCGCAGCGCTACAAACCGTTGACGGCCTACAAAAGTAATTTTTGAATTACTTGCGATAGGTCATATCAAACAATGACACGAGACAAAACCGGCATATGTCTAATTATGTTCCCTTTCCCCACCTCTGTTAATACTTCGGTGTAGGCATCATACACTCAAGGTAGAGAACCGGTTTCCTTAAACCGGTGTCGCTCAGAGGTGTATTAGGCAACACAAGTGATGAGCTGCAACTGTTTTTCTGGATTCTTCACGAAATTCGTTTTGGTAAACTGGGAAATATTCTTCGCGCGTACTATCGAGCAGCCATCCGGAAACCACCTTGCACACACGACATTGGTCTTTGGGATAAGGTTAGTACATAACCTCCTGCAGAATGCGCAGGCTGACCTGAATCGACACTTTTTGTATTAGCATTTAGGCCACTTTTCACAGAGCTTGATACACTCTTTTTTAGAACGTATTCATGTAATAAAATTTAATCCACTTTAATTATCCGAACTCGAAAATTTGGATTGCGGTGGTAAGCGAGACAACTCGTTATTTCCAAGACTTCAATTATGATAAGATTACCGCCCCACCCACTTTCATACATTTCATCGAATTAGGGTTCTGTCTGGCTGAGTGGTTAGGTATATATCCAGGAAATTCTGGTTCGAGCTCCCCTTGCAGCACACGGGAGTGTCTTTTGGCAAGGTTCTACAGAACTCCTGATTGGCAATGCCGTGAAGTAGTGAAGCATTACTACTGATGTATCGTTAAGCTGCGATTAAGACGAATCAGACAATACTTAACCCTTAGGCAGCTAAGCGCGACTCACTGAACTTTTGTGGACAGTGTAGATCAAGAACAGACTGCACAGAACGTGCAGTCTGATCTTGGATCTACTCTGTCCGGTAAGGAGTTTTTCTTTCTCCAAAAATAAGTTTGAAATAACATTATTCGGTCTTTAACTATCGGATCGAAAGTGTTATTCAATTTATTTAGCAGAACAAGGGTTAAACAAACGGTTTCAATTCGAACCGTGGCATATTCTTAATGAAAACTGTAACAGTAGTACATGGTTCTGATTGCTTTTGTCAACACTTATGCACCTTTTGTTTGATAATTCTCTTTCTGTTGAAAGACTAATGGTAAACGACATTATATCAATTAGCCGCAAAGCAAGGCCCAGGATATTCTTTCGGAAAGTGCAGATGAAGGTCAGACGGTACAGAAAGTGCAAGGTTATCTGGGATCTACACTGTCACTAATACTATGTGTTTAGTCTGGTGCATTGAACTCGGAATCAATATCTTTATCTGCAGAAAAATTTATGTCATTTATTTAGCAATTTAAGAATGAAAATTACATGTAGTTATCATTTTTTTTACATGATAATACGCGTGAGTCATTCTCTGCCTGAAGAAGGGCTAATGCATCTGCAAAAAAATATCGAACAAGGTCAGCCCACGCAGTCCGCGACCTCGGTTGAAACCTTTTGCTATTAGTAAATTTGTTGCGTGTCAAAAGGCCATTCTACCTCATGATTCATCTGATCCGCTGGGTTTTTCGTGGGTGTGTCCTTGGGCAAGACACTTCAGAGCCCTATCCTAGTACTGGTTAAACCAAGGAAATACATAAATATGTGAGCTGTCGCTGTGATATGACTGAAATAATATTGAAAGCGGCGTAAAACACTATTCAATCAATCAATCTACCTCATGATTCCGTCGGCTTTTATGCTGCATTTACATAAACCACGATATCTACGATGTCCACCATTTAAAAAACATTGCGGAACTCCACGATTTATTGCATTAATTTTACCTCCTCGAGCTTTCTTACGCTCTCAGTGCGTTTTGTTACGAGCATCAACGATTTGTTAAATCTGAAATGACTCTGGTCAAAATATGCCATGATCTCCATTACGTTCTCTCAAGTTCTCGAAGTTCCCTAACGATTACAACGATCTGCTATCACGTTTTGTCACTTTTCCTTCAGACCCCTCATGTTATCGAGTTCTGTGGCAAAATTTTTGACCGTCAAAACTTCTGTGACGATCCTTCCTGTCACCACTCAAGATCAACACGATTCGATCCCACGACCCCACACGCTTACTGCGCTTCTCTCAGATCGTGGGCTTATGTAAACGCAGGGGATCGTGGCTTATGTAAAGGCAGCATTAGATGGAATGATTCCATGCTGTGTGACGACTTGATTGGTATAATTGATTACGAATTTGCCAAAGAGCCGCTCGTGTAAAACGGACCATTGATCTGTGAAAAGGGGTTTTTACCCGCAAAAAGAATCGATTCATGTCAGCCTGCGCAGGCCGCGCAGGCTGACCTGAGTCAGTAGATAGGTAAAAGCTCGATCTAGGCCTTAGCCCTTATGTTACTCAATCGGTTAACAAATTAATGCCTGGCTAAAAATGAACCACAGATAATAAAAAAATCACCATATAATTTATAAAACTACTCTTAAGTAAAATTTATGTCTCAGCTTTTTAAGTATGACTGAAATGAACCACAAATAATAAAAAGCACATTTACCTAAGCAATCTCACCACGCTTAAGCATATGGCTAACCCTTAACCAATCAACCCGCCCGTATGCATATAGCTAGCCCTTAAACAATATAACATATATTAACAATTTTATGTAACATTAACATGCTCATAAAATAGTTATTATACTTACGCAAAACCACTTGACTAGCTTCATAAAACAAAATAGCATAACTTTATTATTAAACATTTTTTACTTAATTCAAATTTTATTTTTTTAAAGAAATTTTTTTGATTTACCTTAATTTACCAAGCCAATGCATCAGTCACTCACTCACTTAACTAAACAAAAAACCCTTACATCAAACAATTGCTTAACCTTTTACCTCCCCCATCAAGCAACGCATCATGCAACGGCTAACCAACTTATGAGTTAGTGGATAGCTTAAGATTTTGATAAAAAAAAATATTTTTTTTTTAAATATTAAGCTAATCAATACATTAACTAACCAACAAACCCTTACATCAAACAATTGCTTAACCTTTTACCTCCCCCATCAACCAACGCATGACGCACCAAGGTATGGCTAACCGGCTTATGAGTTAGTGGGTGGATTAAGATGTTGATAAAAAAAAAAAAAAAAAAAAAAAAAAAAAAATTAAAAAAATTTTTAGAAATTTTTAAAAAAATTATTAAAATTTTAGCATCCATACATTGCTATATACAAAAATTTTTTTGAAAATAACTTTAAATCTTTCTCAAACATAGATATATAAAGATGGCAGGTGTAGATGAATATGAAGACTATTTTAAAATGTGTGATAAACTCGATGAATTTTTAGAAAAAATAAAAGAAGAGATAGATAAGATAAAAGAGGACAGAGCCCAAGTTTCAACTTTAAGGCTTGCTAGCCCCCCAATGGCAAAACTTATTACAACAATATATAGAATACTTATAATGCAATGGGATGAGTAAAAAAAAAATTAAAATTTTTTTTTTATTTTCTTAACGATGATAAAAAAATTGAATTTTTCTTAACTAAAGTGTATAAATAGCATGAATAAAGATGCATGTGTTAGCTAAACGTTCACATACAGAAATAGAACACTTAAACAATACCTTAAAAAATATTTGTTCTTTTAAACACACATATGTAAAAAACAGAAAGTTATTTATAATTTGCTTTAAAGAACAACACAAAAGAGATTTCCTATATATGTTTTCAAAACTGATCCCATTTGTTTATTATCAATATAGTAAGCATATGCTTAATAATAATTATGAATTTGATACAACTATTTTTGCTACTTGGCTAAATTTAAACAGATATAACCCATTGGAAGAATGGATAACACCCCCCTCAAGTGATGACCCCGTTTTTACCGGGATTAGAATACCAGGAAAGCAAAGTAATAATTTTATTGCTACCTATAAAACCGCTTTACTTGATTTACTCAGTAAAAATAAAAGATGGTTAGCCCCAACTAATTATTATATGTTACCAATTTTAACATTTGAAAATATTCACCCAGCTGAATATTTTGATTTTATAACTTTTGTAGAATATAATGAGTATTACTGGGAAAGTTTAACCCAACTTACAAAACGGCGCATTCCATTGAATGGAACTGACAATTATATAGGTTATATGAGTAGCTCACCTGTTAACTTTGATAGAACAAGTTGGGGGGCTTTTGAACTTGATGAACTGTAGAACAACTAATACAACAATTAGAAAAATTTAAATATTTAACCTTTTTTACTAGGTTAAATATTTTTACAAGTCCAACTCTATCAGTATTGTCAAATATGCATTTTTAGCATTAGGGTTAGTTGTCCTTGTTATAAAGTTTATAACATCACAATGATCTATTACTAAAGGTTGAGGAAAAACTATACAACTACAACCTTCTCCTTTCTTTTTTACTATGGAGTAGTCTACCTGTTCAACTCCATTTACGACTATATTGACTTTTACCTCTTCTTTTAGAATACCTGTTCCCTTAACAACCATTAAAGTTCCTCTTAAAATTCTACCAGGAGCAGCCATACAATAACCTCCTAACCCATGACTTACTCCGGAGCCTCCATTACCAAAAGCAAACTCATAATTACCATCTGCTAATGCACCTTGTTCCTCGGCACACACGCTTATAATAGGTTTAGGTCCTATAAGAGAAGGAAGTGATACTTTTCCATCCACATAGGATTTTGTTGCTAAATCTCTTTCTTCTACAGGTGCCGCAGCATTTTTTATAGTAAAGCCTTGAAAATCTACATCAGATATTGCTGTAAAACTTCCATCAGGATTTTTTACAATGGCACCACCATTATCAACATAATTTTTATTGGCAGCTGCATCACGATCTGTAGGATTTGGTAATCCAGTAATTGGGTGAGTGTTCATATCTATTTTACCAGCTGCTAAAAAAGTTCCATATCGGTTTTTTGTTAAAGCATTATTACCTGTATTTTTTGCTTCAATGGCGGTATCTACGTAAAACTTATTTGCAACTTGTTGGCTTTCTATAGGTGAACCAACATTGTTAATCCTCCATCCACCCATAGAAATGTCCTCACTTGCTGTATAACCATCAGCTCCATAAACAAAAGCACTATTAGCAGCATCTACATATTTTTTAGTAGCAGCTTCACTCGGCTCCTCAGGGTCAGCTATATTTTTTATTTTATTAAAACCCATGTTTAAATACCCCACCATATGGTATCCTCCGTTTTCATTTAACAACCCTCCAGCCTCATCAACATAACTCTTAGTGGCAACATCCTGAGGATTTACTGGATTACTAACCCTTGTTAATGTGTTACCATTCATATTTATAGAACCGGCAACGGGGGTTGTTCCATCTTTTCGTAAAAAATTATTACTTATGTAAGCGAGTGACACACCATCACCATCACCACTTGTTTTAACAACATCTATTCTTCCAAATTTATCAACAGGCATCGTTTTTAATATTGCTAAAAAAGTTTATTTAAAACATTTTGAAATTTATTACCTAAACCCAACTCTTTAAGAATGAACAAACATAAATGACCACAAAATACTTCTCCTGCATGTTGTAATTGGTCAGTATTGTAGTGTATTGACCTTTTTAAATAATCTATAATTTCAAGAGGTGGTTGTATGCCATAACTATCAAAATAAATTTTAGTTTTGTCATCTTTAAACCACGCAACCCAATGAGTACCTGGACCGCTGGTATCATCAAGATTTAATATACCACATTCTTTATTTTTTACTTGTTTAGGTAGGGTATCTCTTAAAAATATTCCTCTAAAATTTTTTATTTTTAATTTTTTTGCGGCATCCTCAAGTTCAAAATTGCTTAAAGGTTTATTTGGTAAAGTTATATTATCAATTAAAATATTTTGCATTTTTATATATTTAAATATTTACAATAGCGCTATTATCAACCCATGAATTAAACTCATCAGAATAACCTTTCCACTTTACGAGAGATTTCTTTTTTCCCTTTTTAATAACCTTTTCTATCCTATACAACTCTTGTCTCGTTTTTTGTAGTTCAGGTTCATAAAAGGAACCTTTTATTTCTTCACCATTTAAATCTTCAATTTTATATGTTACAGGTGATGTATGTTTTACTTCTAAAACTGTAAAAACCTCTTCAGTCCATCTTGTGGTATAACCTTTTTCAAAAGTCTTTTTCTTTTTACTTATCCTTACTTTGTCTCCAACAGAAAACTTTGGTTCAATATCCTCCCTTACTTGATTATAATCAGGATACAATGTTCTCCAAACTTTATTTTCATTCTTCTTCTTACTTGCTTCAGTTGGTGTCATCTTAATAGAAGAATGCCTTGTGTTATTATATTCTTTAACAAGATTTGGTAACACGTTAATATAAACATTTGTTGAGTGAGCAGAGAAATACTTCCACATTTTTTCTTTCATTGTTCTAATCCATCTCTCAACAACGCTTGATTTTTCCTCGTTTTCAGTGGAATATAATTCAATCAAATCTTTAACATCTTTGTTATAAAACTCTTTACCTTTATCCACCCACATTTTTTCAGGTTTTCTTTCCTTAAAAATACTCTTCAATGCAACAGAAACAGATTTTCCTGTTTTATCTTTTAATGGTATCAGCCACCCATATTTTGAAAAGATGTCAATGACAGCAAGAAGATATTTTACACCACGATTAAGTTTAGAAAATGCTTGCATATCTACTAAATCTACAGCCCATATCCTATCAATACCATTTACTCTAACTCTCCTTTTCTTAAATTTTCTTTTTACAGGTTTATGTAATTCTTCTGCTAGCGTTATATTTTCTAAAATTTTTTTTTTAATTCCTATACCAAATCTTTTCTTGGTTCCTATCAATGAGGAAACCATTCTTTCCTTAATAGTAGGATTATAAATACCTTTTAACTCTTTAAGCATATTAGCATCACAAACAGAATTTCTTGTAGCTGTATCATCATGTTTAAGATAACAGATATCATGATGATATGCTGCTTTGTCAACACGATTTACAGGCTTTGACCATTCTTTAGGTGTTAAATCAGGATTTAATCTTTTCTTTAACTTGGTACCAGGACCAGTAAAATTATGCCCAGTTAAATGCATTTCAACAGGTAAGTTATTGATTGCTTTGTTTAACAACGATCCGCCTTCTTGTTGTTTTATAAATTGTGTTTTAGCTGTACCACAATTAACACATTTTCCTCGCATCATATTTCTACCATTTTTACTTACATAACATTCTATATCAGTAGTATCAGTCTTTTTTTTACATTTAACACAATACATTTTTTTTATATTAAAATAAATTTTTTAATATAAAATGGATATTGTTAATTTATCATGGAATGAAGCATTAGCAAAAAGATTTAACCACCCCCTTTTACCAAGAAGTATTAGAGGGTTAATAGTAGGTAAATCAGGATGTGGTAAAACTACACTTTTACTTAACCTTTTGTTAAGACCAGATTGGTTAGATTATGACAACTTATGCGTTTTTGGTAAAAGTTTGTTTCAACCAGAATATCGCATACTTAAAAAAGCCTTTGAAGAAAAAATACCAAAAGAATACATATTAAGGTTGTTTTCACTTAAAAATGAAGTTCAAAACCGTGACATTTCACCTACAGCATTAGTTGAAGAATGGAGTAAAACAATTAAAGAAAAATCTGATATCAATTGTGAATTTTTTGAATATGCTAGTGATGTTCCTGACCCAAGAGATTTAAATGGTCAAAACAAAAATTTAATGATTTTTGATGATTTACTTTTAGAAAGACAAAACAAATGTGAAAGCTATTATGTAAGAGGTAGACATAGTAAGCTGATTGTTTTTATCTATCCCAAAATTATTTTAGATTGCCCCGCCAAACTATTAGAGAAAATGCTAATTTTATTTGCTTGTTTAGACAAGACTTAAAAAATCTTAATCATATTTTTAGTGATCATGTAGGTGATGATATGACAAAAACTGAGTTTATTAATTT
This sequence comes from Tridacna gigas, assembly GCA_945859785.2. NCBI lineage: Eukaryota > Metazoa > Mollusca > Bivalvia > Cardiida > Cardiidae > Tridacna > Tridacna gigas. The sequence goes on from OX244030.2 coordinate 31,760,831, forward strand.
TTGTAAAAATTGTTGGGAAAGACCTCATGGTTTTGTCATAATCGATTTAACCAATGACAAATACAATGGTAAGTATAGAAATGGATTTGACAACTTCTATATACCACAAAACTACTACAATTATTATTAAAAAAAAAAAAAAAAAAAAAAAAAATTTAAGGAGATTTTAAGTAAAAATGTGAAAAAAAAAAAAAAAAAAAAAAAAAAAAAAAAAAAATGGCAAAATCAACAATTTATCAAAGTATTGAAAAATATAGTTTAAATGATTTTAGCGTAAATGAACTTATGAGTATCGCTAACAAAACAGAAAATGATTTACTAAAACAATTTGAAGTTTGTACACCGAGATATTTTAGAAAAGCATTTGATGTGTTTGATTTAAAAAAAGAGTTTCTTTCTTATGCAAAAAGTCTAGTAGGTATTGATGAAAAAGAAATATGTATTTGGTTTTTGAAAAACCATATTTCTGAATTAATTTCTAATTTAGATAGATGGTCAAGTATTTTTAAAACTGAAGAGGAAGATAAAGCTAACAGAAAACATAGATACCATAGAAAAAAATTTATGGTATATCTATTTAAACTAAGAACAATAAAACAAACATTTAATTTCAGCTTTAATAAATCTTCTGATAACCACTCAGCTTGTCTTAACAAAAAACATTATTAAATTTTTTAAAAAATATATCTTAAGCAAAAAAAACCGATATATTTTACACATATAAACAACCTTTTTAGTAATATAAAAATGGAAGAATTGTTAGAAAAAATAGTAAAAAATACTGACCATAAAACATCATTTCAAATTATAGTAAGTGACAACAAAACAAGTTTTAAAACAAGATTTAACCCACCACTTAAATTAGACCAAGATAAAGAATATGAAATAGCATTGGTTAATCTTGAAACTTACTATTCATTTCCAAATATTACTGATAGTAACAACATTTTTATTTATTCACAAGATAGTGGTAACACATGGGAAAAGATAAAGATACCAACAGGTTCCTATGATTTAGTTGATATCAACTATTATATACAACAAGAAATGAGGAAAAAAGGACATTATGATTTATTCAATGAAGAATATTATATTACCTTATCAGCAAACACTAATACCTTAAAATCAGTTTTAATTCTTGAAAATGGATATCAGGTAGATTTTAATCATTAAAAAAGTATTGGAAAGGTATTAGGATTTAGCAGAGCAAAATATGTTCGAGGGTTTCATGAAAGCGAAAATTTAGTTAATATCTTAAGTATTAATAGCTTACTTGTTAATATTGATTTAATCTCAGGTAGTTATGTTAATGGTTCTCACAGAAACACAATTTACAGCTTTTTTCCAAATGTTGCTCCAGGTTATAAAATAATAGAAAATCCAGTTAATCTAGTATATTTACCTTTAACATTAAATGAAATACATGATTTAAACGTTACACTAACTGACCAAGATGGAAACATACTAAATTTGAGAGGAGAAACATTAACGATTAGATTTCATATAAGAGAAGCAAGATAAATATAAAAATGACAAACTATATTAACGCTAAATTAAATATATCAGAAGGGCAAAAGGAAAAAAAATTTACATGCTTTTAAAAACAAAAGTCCAGCAAGTATTCGTTTAAAGTATGAAGATTTGCATGGTAACGATGTAATAGCATTAACCAAATCACAAGTAAATAAACTTACAAAAGCTTATAAAGGTGGAAAGGGAACCACGTTTAGAATGTCAACTAAACAACTTAAACATAACATGAAAGTAGAAGGAGGATTTTTACCTTTGTTAGCAGGGTTAGCTTCATCAGTTCTACCCACATTAGCAAGGACTGTTTTACCTGCTTTGGGAGTTGGTGCGTTATCTGGTTTAGCATCAACAGGAGTTCAAAAAGCAATGGGTAACGGATTGTATCTTAAGAAAGGCGGTTGTATCTGCCAAGTTGAAACAGATGGTGAAGGTTTATATCTTAAACCATACAAAGGTAAAGGATTAGGTGCTGTTGGTGATGGATTGTATTTAAAACAAGGTGGAGAAATTTATGATGGAAAAGGTCTTCTTTTAGGGCCTAATAGCCCATTTGCTAATATTCCTATATATGGTGCAATATTGTAATATTAAAAATATGAATGTGCATAAATTTGGAAATAATAAACCTAAAATGGTTCAACCAAAAACTATTTTTTGGAGACCTGTTGATGTTAAATATCCAGCTAAAAAAGTTAATCCTGTTACTTGGGATATTTATACTCAACAACCTATTGTATTAAAACCAAATGAAACTAAAACAATTGTTTTAAATTTTGGTTTTATGATGAGTAGGGGTGCCGTTTTAATTTCTCTATCTTATGCTCTAAAAATTAAGCAATTTAGTTTAACAAATGAAGTTATTCTTGAGGATAATGATAATGTGGTTACCACAATTACAAACAACTCTGGTAACCTAGTAAAAATTGAGGAAAATACCTTTTTGTGTCGTATTTACTATTCTATTTAAAAAATAGTTTTAATTAATAAAATGGAACTAAATGAAAAGATATATCCAAGCTTACCAGAAGCACGAAATATACCAAATGCGCCAAGACTAGAAGCAGTAATTTTAAGTGATGACAATGGTCAATCCTTTAGGTTACAAAAAATATCAGAAATTCAAACATTTCTAGAAAATGAAGTTAAGGTTAGAGAACAACTAACTAAAAAGTATTTAAAGATTAGTAAGACAGTAGACAATGTAGAGGCAGGATTAACGGTGGCAGCCCTTGGTGCTGGAGGAGGAGGTATCGCTTTACTATCTACCATTGTAGCAATTCCAGCAACAATAGCATTAGAGGTTAGCGCATTGGTTATTGGTATTACAGCATTAGTTGGTAAATTTATGGTTAGAAGAACCAGAACAAAATCAGAAAAACATCTTCAGATTAAAATGTTAGCAGATACAAAGTTAAATACGATACATACACATATAGCTAAGGCTATCGCTGACAACAAAATAGAACATTCAGAATTTACTTTAATTATGGATGAATTGGAAAAATATAAACAAATGAAGGAAGAAATACGTGTTAAGTCAAGGAAAAAAAGCAAGCTGGAGGAACAGCAGAGCTTAATCGAGAAGGGGAAACAGGAAGCACGGGAGGAATTCAGGAGACTAGTAGAAAGAAACAATGGAACCCATTAAGACTAAAAGTAAAACCACCTAAGTTTAAATTTTCTTGTGCATGTGAGATAGGTAATACTAATTAAAAAAATTTTTTTACTTAAAAAAAATATGTCGTTTTTAAAGAAAACTGACCCTGTGAAAAGGGAGCAAATGGTAAAAGAATATCTTGCAACAATGAAAAGAATTCGTGATAATCAACTTGCAGAAAGAACGGGTGAAATTGAATTACAAACAGACCTTTCAAAGTTTTTTAAACCTATTACAGAAACACAAAAAGCTGCAACAAAGGAGATTACAGAAGAGCTTAAACCAATTAAAGAGGGTATCGAAGACTTACCTAATTCTATTACGTTTCCAGCCTTTCCTTCTATAAAAGCTTATAAAAGACCGGAAATAAGCGATGAAGATGCAGAAGAAATATTTTGGTTTAAGGAACAGATGGAAGAAGATGAAGACCCATTATTACTTATTGGACCACTTGCAGCAAAGCAACTAAGAAGATTTACCAATAAGGATGAAGCTGATACAACGTTTGGATAAATGACAAAAAAGGTGAATTTTATATCGGCGATGAGAAATTAGAAATTTTAGGAGATGATCTTTTAATTGCAAATAAAACCTATGAAGGCACACCTGGTCTGTGGGAGTTAATTGTAGCTAAAAGACCGGACAAAGATAAATATACTGATGATGATTTTGAAAATTATAAGGAGATAATTTTAAAATCTGGCACCCTTCATAAAGAAAATAAAAAAAAAGTCATTTACCAAAAAGCAGTAAAGCATTTAAATGGAAAAAATTCTTTCCAAAATTTGGTTTGATAGACCCATTATTGGAGATGGAATTACCATTATCCCATCTGACCCTAACGCACTATTAGAAAGATTAGACCTCTTAATGTCAAGTAAAAAAGCTGGTAATACAGGTGTAAGAAATGAGTTGGTAAGTATTTGTGATGAATTAAAAAGACAACGTGTATTAAATTCAAAAAGTTATAAAAATTTAATGGCTATACTATAAAATGATTACATCACAAAAGAGAGGATTTAAAAGAAATTATGCTTATGGTGGAGCAGGAATATTTGATACTTTAGCTAATTTTCTTACAAGGATTTTTACAAGCAGCGCAGCTAAACAAATTGCATCTTCAGCAGTTGATGTTGGTAAGAGTGTAGCTAAGGAAGGAGCAAAGAAAGCGTTAGAGGTTGGAAAGAGTGCCGCGGTTGATGTAGGTAAGAAGTTAGTTCAAAAGGCTTTAACACCAATATCTAAAAAGATTTTAGAAAAATATACTCAAAAGCCTATTACAACACAACCTGCAACACAAAATGTTAACGCTTTAATAGATGGTAGCGCCATTGCAATACAAGATTTAGTTAAGAAGTTAAATAGTAAGGGTTCCGGAGTTAAAGTATTATGAAAAACGAATTTAAGTTAAGCAAATTATAACATTAAATAAAAAAGAATGTCAAAGCTAAAATTTAAAGTAACAAATTATGAAAAATACAATACAAAAAGGGTTGGCATCCTTTTTGCTAACTTTAAACTTAATGAAGATTGTGAAATTCTTGAAGTTACCAATACAAATTATGATTATAAAAAGGTTGTTGTAAAATTGTCTCCTGAAAAAGCTGATATCATTAAGGAATTTGAAGAAGATGTAAATAAATATTTAGAAAAAAATGATATACCTAAGGTAACCATTCTTTACGGAAATAGAATTTATCCTAAAATGAGAAAAAAGCTTTCTGAAAAAGAACTTAAAAATATTAAACTTAAGGGTGTGTATGTAAATGATGAAAACAAATCATTCCCTCAACTATGGGTAGAATAATAAAAAAACAAAACACAATTATAATTTAACTTAAAAATTATAATTGTATATAATAAAATGGATATTTTAAATATTAAAGCACCAATTTTAAAAGATGACAGTATTAATGAATATGAATATTATGAGTATCTTCCTATTACAGGAACCAATTTAAACAACCCTGGAGGAAATATTAGGATTGATATTGAAACTCAAGATATTTTTTATCACCCTTCAGAATCATATTTAGAAATTGAAGGAAAATTAGTAAAAAATGATGATACCGTTTATGGAGCGGGTAATGTGGTTACCTTAATAAATAACGGTTTAATGTTTCTGATTAAAAATATCAGATATCAACTTAGTGGTCAAGAGATAGAAACCATTAATTACCCTGGTGAGACTACAACAATGCTTGGGCTGTTAAAATACCCAGATGACTTTTCTAAATCACAAGGGTTAAACCAGCAGTGGTACAAGGATACCGGAGACATTGCTGACGTTGCTACTAATATTGGTTTTAAGATAAGAAGGGATTACATTTTTAGTTCAAATCCAGTTGGAACATTTAGTTTTAGGGTACCATTGAAACATATATTTGGTTTTTGTGAAGATTACAACAAAGTTTTATATGGTATGAAACAAACTTTAACCTTAACAAGAGATTATAATGATGACGCAATTTTTAGAAGAGGGGACATTCTAGGTCCGGATGGTGCCGTGGTAACCCCAGCAGTTGATGCTGGTAAAGTTGTATTAAGTAAAGTATCTTGGTTTATGCCTCATGTAACACCGGAAGATGGTAACAAGTTAGAACTTTTTAAATTTATTGAGAAGAAAGAAAGATTTCCAGTTGGATATAGAATGATACAAAGCGATAGTATTGCGGTTCCACAATCAACAAGTTTTACTTGGAGGCTATCAGCTAAATCATCACCTGAAGTGCCTCGTTTTTTAATTGTTGGTTTTCAAAAAGGTAGAAATGACGATCAAACAAAAAACCCAGCTATATTTGATAACTTTAATGTTAAAAATATTTATGTAATGTTAGGTTAAAAAAAATACCCAATATATGATTATGATATAAATTTTGCTACTAATCAAATTAGTAGAATATATAGTGAAGCTGCTTCGTTTAGAAAAAAAGTTTTTTAACATGGATGAATTAGTATCAAACCCTAATATAACTCCTTCAGATTACAAAACCCTTTATCCTTTGTTTGTGTTTGACGTATCAAAACAGAGTGAAAGGTTAAAGTATTCTGTAACTGATATTCATATTAAAACAACATTTGCTGCAAATGCCCCTGCAGATGCTGTAGCATATGCGGTTTTACTTAGTGACAGGATGATTAACTTTCAGAGTGATGGAAATAAAATGAGTGTAGTGTATTAAGTAAATTTTATATTATATAAAAAAATATGTTAAAGATTGCTGATTTTAAAAAAATTTTAACAGATAACAATATTAAGTTTTATTCCTATTGGAACAAGAAAAAGTATATTGATGTTTTAAAAGAGCATGGATTATATCCCGAAGAAGCAATACCACTTAAGAAAACACCTAATTATGAAAGATTAAAAGATATAAGTAAAAATCCTAAAACGGTAATATTAAAGGATGTTGAAACTGAAGAAGAAACAACATTTCCATCAATTTACAAGGCAAGTAAGTTTATTGACCGATGTCCTCAAACGATTGAAAATTGGAATGGAAGAGTATGGAATGGTAAATATAAGATTGACATTCAATAATTTTATTATTTTTTAAAAAATAATAAAATTTTAAAATTTGACTTAAGGAATGATTTTTATATATAAAAAAAAAAAAAAAAAATGGATAGAGAATTTGATAGATACACAGTTGATGGATTAAGGGCTTTAGCAAGGAATAGGGGATTAAGAAGATACTCAAGACTTAGACGTAATGAATTAATTACCCTTTTAATCAATACGGGACCTTCAATATTAGATAGAAATATAGAAAATATAGATGCACCAATATTACAACCAACAATAGCCCGACCATTACCAACAAAAAAATCAATAAAACAGAGCCCAACTATTTCAATTAATGATTTGATGAAAGATTTAGAAAATGTTAGAGAGGTACAACCTAGTATATCACCAGAACTTAATGCTTTAAAAGAGAAGATAAATGATATATTTAGTAAAGTAAAGCAAATTAATATAAAATTAAGTAAATCTGCTTTAAAAGATTATGCTGAAGAACATAAAATAGAAGGGATACCAGTTGCTACACCGCAAAAGTTTTTAGAGCTGACACAACCAACAATCAAAAAACTTTTAAAAAGTAAGCGTGGGGTTAAAGTAAAAATGAACCTTCAATGTATCATGAAAAGAGGAGAAGGTAAAGATGAAGAAAGAAAAGAAGCAAATTTTTCTTCTAATACATATGAGATTAGTGTAAAAGGAACCAATGTAGAAGATTTATACTTTGATATGGTAGAAAGAATTTTAGAAAATTATGTTAGTTTTTTAATGATGGGTAGCGGGTGGGTATTTCATAGTGTGGTTCATTTAAAAGTGCATACCGTTATTTATGAACCATTAAAAGCTGGTGGGTGGATACCTTTACCTGATTGGATTGCTAACAAAAAAGCATGCATTAATATGAAAAGTGAAAATGATGAATGTTTTACAGATTGTATTTTAAGGCATTTAAATCCAACAAGTAGTCATCCTGAAAGAGTTGATGGTAATTTAAAATCTAAGAAAAATAGCTTAAATATGAAAGGAATTAAATATCCTGTTTCTTTACTTGATATAGATAAGTTTGAAAGACAAAATCGAAAAATTAGTGTTAATGTTTATGAATATACAGATGAGAAAAAAATCAGACGAATTAGAGCTATAAAAAGTTTAAGAAAAAATCATATAAATTTACTATATATTGAAGATGGTGAAAAATCACATTATGTTTTAATAAAAAATTTTAAAGCTTTAATGAGAGAACAAGTAACTGGTAATCATAGCGTAGAATATTGTATGCTTTGTAATGGTCATTTTGGAAGTAAAAAACTTTTAGAAAAGCATATGAAACGTTGTGTAGATTATGATGGAGTTAATTTAATAATGCCTGACCCTGAAAAGCCTGAAGAATATATGAAAAAGTTTGAAAATTATTGTAGGAAGATAATGGTACCTTTTATTGTTGTTGCTGATTTTGAATGCTTGTTGGAACCTATAGAAAATATAAGTCAAGAAGAAAGTAATACAATTAAAACACAAAAGCATATACCAATTAGTTATAAGTATTTAATTTGTAGTTTTGATAGAAATGTTTTAAAACCAGTATTAAGAGGGTATATTGGTAAAGATGCAGAAAAAAAATTTATAGATAAATTAACTAAGGATGTTAAACAACTTCATGAAGAATATTATAAAAAACCAGTAAAAATTAAAATAACAGAAGATGAAGTTAGGAAATATAAAAATGAAGTAAAATGTTGGATATGTGGTGGTAAATTTACTAATCAAAATTATAAAGTAAGAGACCATTGTCATTTTACTGGTAAGTATCGTGGTGCTGCACATAATGAATGTAATCTTAATGCAAAAATTCCAAATTTTATCCCTGTTTTTTTTCATAATTTAAGTGGTTATGATGCACATATTTTTATTAACTATCTTGGTAAAACTAATGGAAATATTGATTGCTTACCAAACACTGAAGAAAAATACATTAGCTTTAGTAAGCGTATTATGTTAGGAAAGAATAAATATCTTAAATTAAGATTTCTTGATAGTTTTAAATTTTTACCACAGAGTTTAGATAAACTTTCAGAACATTTAAAAGATGAAGATTTTAAAAATTTATTTGAACGTAACTATACAAAAGACCAAGTAGATTTACTAAAAAGAAAGGGAGTTTTTCCATATGAATGGTTAGATACTTTTGATAAGTTAGAAGAAACGCAACTACCACCTATAGAAGCATTTTATTCAAGTTTAAACAAAGAGCATATTAAACCTGAAGATTATGATCTTGCTTGAAAAGTTTGGAAAGAATTTAAGATGAAAACATTTAGAGATTATTTAGAGCTATACAATGAAGTAGATGTTTTACTTTTAGCTGATATCATTGAAAACTTTAGATTTTCTAGTCTTGAAAAATTTGGTTTAGACCCTGCTTGGTATTATACTTTACCAGGATGTGGATATGATGCAATGCTTAAGAAAAGTAAGATAGAATTAGAGTTATTAACAGACCGAAATAAACTTTACTTTATTGAAAACATTAAAAGGGGTGGTGTAAGCATGTGTAGTAAAAGATATGCAAAGGCTAACAACAAATATATGGGTGATATGTATGACCCATCAAAACCTTCTATATATTTACTCTATATTGATAAAAACAGCCTTTATCCATGGGCTATGACTAAACCTTTACCCGTAGGTGGTTTTGAATGGATGACTAGAGAAGAATTAGATAATTGGGAAAATTACCCATGCTTTTTAGAGGTTGATTTAGAGTATCCAGAAGAATTACATGATGAACATAGTGATATGCCTCTAGCAGCGGAACGATTAAAAATAGGAAAAGTAGAAAAATTAATTCCAAACTTAAATGATAAAGAAAAATATACACTTCATTATGAAGCTTTAAAAACTTACTTGCGCTTAGGATTAAAAATTAAAAAAATGCATGAAGGAATTAAATTTAAAGAAAGTAGTGAAATTAAAGAATATATTGATGAGTGTGTAAAATTAAGAACAGAAGCAAAAAAAGAAAAAAATAATTTTAAAGAACAATTATTTAAGTTAATGATGAACGCTGTTTTTGGAAAAACTATGGAAAACATAAGAAACAGAGTAAGTATAGAATTAGTTAATGGTGAAAATTGCGAACGTTTTAAAAAGCTAACCGCAAAACATAACTATCATGATCATACTATATTTTCTCCAGATTTAGTTTCTGTTCATATGAAAAAATTAGAGTTATTATATGATAAGCCTATATATTTAGGTGTAAGCATACTTGATATTAGTAAAACAACAATGTTATTAGATTACTATGAACATTTTAAGAAAATGTATGGTGAAAAAATAAGAATGTTATATACAGATACAGATAGTTATATACTTGAAATAGAAACTGAAGATTTGTATGAAGATATGAAAAAAGATGCTGATACCATGTATGATTTTAGTGAATACCCACCAAACCACCCATTATATAGTGAAAAAAATAGAAATGTGCTAGGTAAGTTTAAGGATGAATTAAAAGGAAATATCATGACTGAATTTGTAAGTCTAGGTGCAAAAACATATTGTTGTAAAAAACTAACATTAAAAAGAGAAAAGGAAACAAAAGAAAATCCTAATCCAAATGCAATTTTAGATGAAAATGGTAAATTTATATATGAAGATGAAGGAAATAAAACAGAAATCAAAAGATGTAAGGGGGTAAAAAAGTCTGTTATTAAAAATGAAATGAGATTTAAAACTTATAAGGATTGTTTAGATACAGGAAAGGATTATTATACAAATATGGGTGGAATAAGAAGCTATCTTCATCAATTAAACACAGTGATGATAAACAAAAGAGCATTAAGTTTTGAAGATGATAAGAGACATATACTTTTAGATGGAAGTTATGATACTTTAGCAAGGGGGCATTATAGGATTAAAGAGCTAACTGAAGAAGAAAGAAAAAAATATGAGCAAGAAGGGGCAAGACCAAAAACATATTAAAAATATTTAATCTAGTAAAAAGATTAAATATTTATAAAATTTTTATTTATTTATTTATTTATTTTTTTATTTATTTATTTATTTATTTATTTATCTATCAACATCTTAATCCACCCACTAACTCATAAGCCGGTTAGCCATACCTTGGTGCGTCATGCGTTGGTTGATGGGGGAGGTAAAAGGTTAAGCAATAAATTGATGTAAAGGTTTGTTGGTTAGTTAATGTATTGGTTAGCTTAATAAAAAAAAAAAAAAAAAAAAAAATTTTATCAAAATCTTAAGCTATCCACTAACTCATAAGTTGGTTAGCCGTTGCATGATGCGTTGCTTGATGGGGGAGGTAAAAGGTTAAGCAATTGTTTGATGTAAGGGTTTGTTGGTTAGTTAAGTGAGTGAGTGACTGATGCATTGGCTTGGTAAATTAAGGTAAATCAAAAAAATTTCTTTAAAAAAATAAAATTTGAATTAAGTAAAAAATGTTTAATAATAAAGTTATGCTATTTTGTTTTATGAAGCTAGTCAAGTGGTTTTGCGTAAGTATAATAACTGTTAATTTTATGAGCATGTTAATGTTACATAAAATTGTTAATATATGTTATATTGTTTAAGGGCTAGCTATATGCATACGGGCGGGTTGATTGGTTAAGGGTTAGCCATATGCTTAAGCGTGGTGAGATTGCTTAGGTAAATGTGCTTTTTATTATTTGTGGTTCATTTCAGTCATACTTAAAAAGCTGAGACATAAATTTTACTTAAGAGTAGTTTTATAAATTATATGGTGATTTTTTTATTATCTGTGGTTCATTTTTAGCCAGGCATTAATTTGTTAACCGATTGAGTAACATAAGGGCTAAGGCCTAGATCGAGCTTTTACCTATCTACTTGAGTCTAAACTTTTTGCAATTGGTAACTTTTTGTACGTGAAAGGATCAGTTCATCTTATGGTTCGGTTGATTGTTTTATCAAATGGATTTTATGGAACCATAATTATGTGATGAGTTGCTTGGAATAATGGATCATAGAGATGCATTAAACCCCCTTTTGCCAGAGCGTGGATCATGTTAATATCCTCAATTTTTTACATAATTCTGACTCTTAAGTTTAAAGTGACATTTACGGAGTGTCTTTGTGACCCTCCCAATTCATTTTTTATTTTTCGGACAGATAAAAATGTCAGATCATTTTTTTATGTTCAACCGATGTTAATTTCCGGAAGTGCTTTGTCACACAAATGAAATGTATACCATATTATGTCAAATTGAAACAAAACCAGACATATACATACGCTGTCACTGTCACTCTACAGTTATTGAGGACTCAGACGGCCCATTACCTTTCGGGCTATTTTAACACTTAAGCGCAGCAATAAAAAAAAAAGTGGACATACTCAGTCAGGAAAAAAGAGGATTTTCATTCCGATTTCATGGCTATTTTAGCTAGAATATTTTACATGGTAGCAGACAAAGTGGATCTAAGATCAGACTGAACGTTTGAGCAGCTAATCTTGATCTAAGTTGTCTGCAAAACCAATATGAGTTGAGCAAAGCGCTTTAAGGTTAAGTTATACAACTATCCATTGAAAGCAATATAAAGGAGAAACACTCTTTGTGGAGAAGACGCTATTCTTTAGGAATGGCGTGAATAAAAATTCGACTGAAAAATGTCAAAGTTACATTTTTATTTTCCTGTTCGACTTATGTTAATTTCAGGAAGTGCTTTGTCACAGGTACATTAATGAACTATAAAATGAGCTATGCTGTGGCAAAAGGGGGCTTACTGCATCTCCGTGATGCATGATACCAAGCAAGCCATCAAAATAATTACGGATCCATCAAATCCATTCTGTCTAACAACAAAATGATTCATGCTGTAAACTGATCCATGGACATACAGAAAATTAACCAGCAGCGAAAAGTTTAGGCCCAGGTCAGCCTGCGCGGACTGCGCAGGCTGACCTGGATCGATACTTTTCGCAGATGCATTAAGCCTCCTTTTCACAGAGCATGAATCAAATACAGTGTCGGGGGTTGAAAAATATTAAGAAAAAAAGCTGTTAGTGTCAGGGTTATAATCACTTAGGGGGAAAACTGTTTATTCATATGGAGCCATTTAGAGAGAAAACTTTTTGTTTTGTTGTTGAACTCTTTCAGCTCCACTGGTAGGCCTTATCACGCTTTCGACGGCTGAAAATACATTCCACTGAAACTAGGACAGATTTTATCTTGTAGACTTACAGTCTTATATTATAGACTTACGGTCATTTTATCCTTTATCGTCAACAAAATGGTATTCTAATCACTGTGGGTAATCTACAAAACGGAGCCGCTGGCTCCGCCGCTAAAATATTGTGTTGGTCTTCCGGGACACCTGTGGCTCCGAACTTGTAGCTCGTAGACAGCCCGTCTGTCAGGAAGGTGCTCGTTATTTTCATTTATTTCTTCTTTGAACGGTATTAACAAGAAAAGGTGGAATGCTATTCGACCGCTAATATATTTTACCGTTTAAATACGCAAAGGAAACTGAGCAAAGCCCTCGGGATTGTCTGTGAAACGCTTTCTTCCGAGAGGAAACTTTCGGATGGCGACACAAGACAGTTGGTGTTTCTCTTAAACAGATTGATTATTGAAACTGTTTGGCTGAGCGTTGCTGTTTTAACTGTGTCTAGGTGATAGATAAACAAGCACAATGTCCCCCGACATGTCACTTAGTAAAATCACAGAAAGTTTGCTCAAAACACATCTGGCTCCGTTTATGTATTGTGGCTCCGTTTATGTAGTGTGGCTCTGAAATTGTAGACATACTTTTGTCCAGTAAGCTTCTACCTAATTATATTACTACTTGGCAACTTCGTGCAAAAGTTTTACGTACCATAAGGTATGTGGAAAAAATATTTGAAACAACGTTGTCCCTGGCGTGCTTATACAGGCTTTATATCATTTATATTTTTTAGCGTTACGGAGCGTTGTCTGCACATGTCAATATTCATCGAAGATTTAACCTGTCTGCTATGACGCATCACAATTCTGTACAGGACAAATATTAATACGCGGTGCGTAAATTGCCGCTTAAAAAGTACAGACGGAAAATGGCAATAGATAATACATCTGTGGTGACTATTTAGATAAATCACATAAAATAAGATAAATCGCATTCCGGAATATTCATATTCGATCATTAGGTAAAATGCTTCCATGTCATGTTGCATTTGACTAACCCAACGTAGATGTTTATCTGTAATAACAGCGTTACAACTAGACGCAACAGTAATTAATCCAAGCGTAAGAGTCTATTTATAGCTACACACCCCTGAAGTAATAACACCATACTTTTGCCATAGTAATTAATTTTATTATGCTATTGTTCCCACAGAGGTCTGTACAGTATAATGTTCCGAATATATTTACCCAAGACTGAAAATCAAGTGGTTGTTCCTAATAGATTTTATTTTTTCAAGGGTTAGAAATGTAACGTGGCATGCAGTAAACCGTTCTTTTCTTTTTAATCGAAACGATTCTACTTGTGTAGAACTATGCGTATTTTTTCACAGGCTCGCCTCATCATATCCTTCTCAAAAGCAAAATAGATCGTACCATCGATTTCAAAAATTGGTTTCAACTAAAATCACGATTTCGCTATCTGATGTATGCTAAATTGAAAGGCTAGCCTTCGTATTGACTTAGATTTCTACAAACTATAAAACTAGGCGGCACCTAGCTGGCCATTTGAAACGAAATATTCTGACAAGCAATATGACTAGCCGAGACGTTTTATGAAGCTTCACCCTTTACCACACGACAAAATCTAGACTGGTCCAAATTGAAAGCACATGCAGACGACAATTTGAATGTAGTTTAAATGATGAAATTTGTCTGTAATAGTGTAGAAAACATTGTGGGAAAAGGAGAAAATTCTGGTTACTAGCATTTTCTCCTTTTCCCAAAATGTTTTCAAAAGGCTCTTTCTTCAGGGTTGTTAAATTTCGGGATCGTGTGTTAAAAGTATTAAACCTTTTAGCTCCGAAGACGAAGGGTTTTGCAAATGGCATAGATCAAGGCCACACTGCAAAGAACGTGCAGTCAGATCTTGAATCCTAACCGTCCGCTTGTTTAGTCAAACTTATAATTTTTTTTTCCGAGTTCAAGTGGATTATATTTTCAGTCATCGAATGAGGTCGATTAAGTAAATTTGTTAGCAACAGAGTAAAATTAGAATGCTCGTACACATTAAGATTGGTTGGTGAATAAAAGACAGTTTGTAGTAAAACGGCAAACTGAAGAAAAATACCTGTCGCAGTCTGCGGTAAACAACAGGTAATTTTGATAGGTGCACTGATGACTGACTTATGTGACAATGCTACGAAATTTGTATAATGCGAAATTCATCCTTTGAATTTGAACAGGAGAAATTAAATAACAGATATACTAATTATGATAAATGGTAATATCATATAATAGCCAGGCCCATGTAACAGATACAGAAATAACAACCGAACTCTGTACCAAACGGCAAAAAAACTGACCCGAAAAAAAAAAAACAAACAGAGCATTCGCAGACGACAAATTTAAAGTTGCTGAAATGATGATTTCTGTCTTTGATGGGGTAGAAAACATCGTGGGAAAAGGAGAAAATGCTGGTTACCAGCATTTTCTCCTTAACTAACAATGTTTTCAAAAGTCTTCTATTTCAGGGTGTCGGGATTGTGTGGTAAAGGGTAAAAAATTCGCAGACGACTAACAAAAACTCCTAATCAGCATTACTCTTTCAGTGCATGTTTTTCATGAATCCTTTTCACGTGAAGTTTGATCGTGTTGTATGCTGTGGGCAACATTTTGCCCTTTTGCAGACAATGTAGATCAAAATTTTGATCATACAAAACGTTTAATCCTTTTAAGGATCTACCGTACATCGATATTTTAACCCTTTACCGCACAATGCCGCCTTTTGACGCCTCTGGGAAAGAAGCCTTTTGAAAACATTGTGGGAAAAGGAGAAAATGCTGGTAACCAGCATTTTCTCCTTTTCCCACAATGTTTTCTACCCTATCAAAGAAAAATTGCACCATTTGAGCCATACTGAAATTGTCGTCTGCAAATGCTTTCAATTTGGACAAGACTAAAATTTTGCCATCTGGTAAAGGGTTAAGAGATACTCTAGCATTAAAATCGCAAAGTCCAAGTCTTTTTTGACCGACTAGATAGTGTTGATATCATTCGCTAATTAGCTTGCCAAATGTTTACCAAAGCAAACTAGATTTAACCCCTTACCAAACTATCCCGAGTTTGAATGACCCGAGGAAAGAAGGCTTTTTGAAACAATGTAGGGGAAAAAAAGAAAATGCTGGTATCCCTTTAAAGTCAAACCCTATCATTTTAGCCACATTGAATTCCGCCGTCTAGAAATGCTTTGTAAATGGATGAAAGTGAAATGTTGTTGTATGGTAAAGGGTAGAGTCTTTAAGCGTCCGATAAGTGAAATAGATACATTCAGATATATTCAGCCAAAAAAAAAAAATTTAAGTATTCTTAGTCAAAAGTACTCATAAGTCTAATATCACACAAAATTTCGGACAGTGTAGATCCTCGATTAGACTGAAAGTTCTGTGCAGTCTAATCTTCCATCTATCGTGTCCTCAGCAGTAACTACAACGCATTGGGGTACGAAAAGGTTAACGTTTATTCAACTCTTAACCAGACGACATTTTAAACTTGTCCAAATTGAAAGCATTTGCAGACGTCAAAAAAGCTTGTCTATAATGAAGGGATTTGTCTGTAATGGGGCAGAAAACATGGATAGAAATTGGGAAAATGCTGGTTACCAGCATTTCCTCAATTTCCATATATGTTTTCAAAAGCCTGCTTTCTTAGTGCCGGCAAACTTCGGGATTGTTTGGTCAAGGGTCTAACTTCTCGATGAAATCTATAATTAAAATTTTGTCTATTTTCTGTTTTATAAAAGATGGGTCTTCGGGTGCAATACAATGTTAATGATAGCTGATACGCCCATTTGACCTTTCGGTTACAGAACGTCTTCGGCATGGAATGTTTGGGCGAGATCATTCTTTAGATCGCGTTTTTCATTTTAGAGTTTTTTAATGGTATTTTTAAGGTTATTTTCGTTACTTCGTGACAATCGTTCAAATAATTAAAGTCATAAGTCGTCATTGACAGTATACCAATGCTCTTTCCGAGGATTGGTGTAAGTCAGCGACAGGTTTCGTCCCTTTGACCGCTGTATATATATATGAGCCACGCTATGGGCAAAAGGGCTTAATGCATCTCCGTGATGCATGATTCCATGCAAGTCATCACATAATCTTGGAGAAATAAAATCCATTTTGTCTAACGATCGACTGCAGCTGGATGTACAATGATCCTTTGACACGCAGAAAATTGATCTATAGAAAAAAAACTTTCGGCCCAGGTCAGCCTGCTCGAAATGCACAGGCTGACCTGAGTCAATACTTTTTTGCAGATGCATTAAGTCCCTTTTGCCAGAGCATGGCTTATATAGATATTGTTTCGAACGACTTTCTTATGTGGGAAAGCAGCCAGTGGCCCGGAAAGGTTTCTGTCTGTACTTCTTATTTGGAAGCTACATGATTACAAGGATAGGTACAAAGAACCTCGGGATGGACATGAAATCCTTTTTAAAAATGTTGTTAAACACCATTATTGCACAAAATGTAAGATTCCGGGCCGTTAAAAGCATGCAATAACGGAGAAAAACCGGGCGTTAACGGGAGAAAACGTGTATTAATCAGTAAAATCACGCGCCGTTAACGCCCGGCTTTGTATTTTGAATATCCTCAATCAGAGCCAACCTTGTAAACAATGTACGCTGAACGTTTGTTCTTGTCATACATCCCAGACTGCGACCAACTAAGCTGTAGGAACTTGTACCATATTAGATCCTTATTATGCCTTGTCTTTGATGAATTTAGTACACCACAAACGAAATCTTACCCAGTACCTCAGTATTATCGAGATATGAGCAAAAAATCAATCGTAATGCACTCTACATCCCACCCACTTTCCTAATGTGGTCGGCAATTCCTTCGCTTGATATATTCCTTTGACGTCCTTCAGTTACAGAAATTTCATATCCACTCATTTATCCTAGTTGTAATAGATCCAAAAAAATGTGCAAGTTAATCCCACCAAAGTCCGCTATGCATTAAATATCATTAAAAGTGAATTACAGCGGGAGCCCAAAACAGTGGCAAAGGACTATAGCCCTTCACTACGCGTAACAAAATTTCATCGTCGAATTCCGGTTTTGACCGGTACAAGTCCGGTTCATTTCAAGTCCGTTTCTTTGCATTTCTATGGAAATATTTTTCTTTTTGCTTTCGTTGCAAATTATTACTAAAACATATTTATTTTACGCAATATTAGCGTTAATCCACGTTTTTTTCAGTCGTTTACATTCGCAGACGCACTCAAAATGGTTAAACACCCTTGTACTTCGCACTCGGGCGTTAAACCATTTTTCGGGCCTCTGCGAATGTTAACGACCCCAAAAACGTAAATTAACCCTATAAACAAACATGGGTATGTGCCTTGCGCAGGGCATTCAAGCAAAGAGTAGCTTCTACGCCAACAGACCCCGATCTGTAAGTAACAGGTGCAACGCCTTAACCCCTTTAGAGCGCAGATTAAATTAAACCATTATATCAAGCCGATAGCAAAATACCCAATAATGTTTCAAAGTTGTTTTAGCCTTAACAAATCTCTCAATATCGGACAGTGCGGATCTAAGATCAGACGGCATGTTTTGTGTTTACACTGTCTACAAAAGCGCGTCGAGTGGCGTTTAACATTATGTGAATTAAATTCTCGTACACAGTGAATCTCGAATCACACCATAGAATAGGATTGAAATGTGTCCATTTGATTCTCAGGATTTAGGCACCTTGGGTTACCCAGGTGCATGTCCTTTCCTGCGCATTCAACCTCAAACTGAAGATTTCCTGGAATGTTTGAACGATCTCTCAATTATAATCCAGTTATATTTAATAAGTTTATTTTTGTGATGGTATGCATTAATGCGACAGTATTTAGGCACACCTCCAACCTGGATACAATTTCCTCCTTTGCCATAATGTTGCACGTATTCAACTTTTTATTTTCATATTATGCAAATATATATTCTGCTCCACGTTTGTTTCACGGCGTGAAGAATTAAATAATAGCTCTTGCTTATTATGTGTACGAAGTAGATACTTCAAATCAATTAAAGAGACCAAAATAATAACTTTGAACATAAGTTATGAATCCTAAACTTTTGAACAAAATATGGGACACAGGAGATCCAAGACCATACTGCATATTCCATGTAATCGCCACGTGACCCATACTGTCCGTAAAAAGTATGCATTCCCAAGGTATTTCGTATAAGTATTGCGCTAATCTTCAACTGATGTCAAGAAAACATAAGTGTACTGAGGCAGTAAGGCAGCAGCTTCTGCCCAGACGACTCATACTAATTTGCCCGTCAGTCGACGGGTCTGGAAGGTCTGTAGTCTGCAGTCGGTTGGTTTCCTTAGTCGATCGGATCCTACGGGTCTGTATACCATGGTCAGTTTGCCCCATCAGTCGACCGGGTCGCACAAGTTTGTAGTCTGCAGTCAGAGGGCTCGTCAGTCGACAAGGTTGTACAAGTCTTTAGTCAGCTGACCAGTCAGACGGCCAGGTTCCGTTTTCACCAAACATTCTTAAGAATATTCTTAGTCTTATGTTGAAGAATTTTTCATATTTGAAAGTAACACAAGTTTTGATTGACTAAACCATTCGGTTTAGCCAGTCAGAAGTTGTGTTACTTTCAAATACAGGAAATTCTTGAGAATCAGACAAAGACTATTCTTAAGAATAGTTGGTGAATACGGACCCAGGTCTTACAGGTCTGGGTGTCGTTTTATCAAAAACGTCGGTCGTACGTAAGATCGTAACTGAAGACCGACATTTACGACCAAACTTTCGCTCGATACTTTTTGCAGATGCATTAAGCCCTTTTCACAGAAAGCATGACTCATCCATAAGTTGGGGCAAGTAGCTGATATACTACTTTGTTGTCGATCATTGTCAATATAACTCGTGTATAATATACTCGACTCAGTTCGTGCTTAAAGATACATCCCTACAAAAACACTTTTAAAAATTGAAAGAGTTTAGAATGGCTCAAATTTAGTCAGCTGTGTAAACATAGATAAATTATCAATATATATGGTGTAAGGGATAGAGAAAATCGAGGGATTTTTCCTAATTTAAAACCGGAAACGACAACAGTGGTTTCTTTGAAGGCTACTAAAAAAGATTAGCATTTTCTATCTGTCGTAATCTGTGCAACCTTGCAGCCGTCAGGGGCAACAACATGAAGAAACAAGAATGATTATACATGTAGTTTCACAAAATAAAGATGATATGAGCTGAAAACTGGCTGAGAATAAAGATGAAATGGGTTAAAAACTGACCGAAAACAAGTATCTAAAAACTGCAGATTTTATTGATGCTCAAGAAGGTATCATAAACCGAAGTTAAGAAGTGAAGAGGAAAAAAAGGCAAGCTCTAAACGTGTAGAAGTTACCGTCATCGTAGAAGTTTTGATTCATAAAATCCATTTGTCTAACAACCAAATGAATCATGAGGTAGATTGGTCCTTTGACATCCAGAAAATTGACCAGTAGGAAAAAAAAAAAAAAAAAAGTATCGATCCAGGTCAGCCTGCACGGATTGGGCAGGCTGACCTGAGTCGATACTTTTTTTCAAATGCATCAAACAAACTTTTTAAAGAACATGGCTCATTTACAGACATAACTTTATGCCAAGCTGAATTCGGTGTGGAAGTTTTAAAAAGCAATGGCCTATAACGAAGGGAAGTACGTAAAGAAATGGATGTCTTTAAGACGTCCACATTCCAACATACGAATTTACATACAGTACTTGCATTTTTGTCGACCTTCATAAAACATTATGAGAGGATCAATAACCTGGCGGTAATGATGTTTACTTCATGTCGATTAAATTAAATGTGCTTCAAACAGTGAAATTTGTCTTTAAAGAAAACATTGTAGGAAAAGGAGAAAATGTTGGGTACCAGCATTTTCTCCTTTTCTTACGGTATTTTTTCTTTAGGGTAAAAAGATTCTTTTGTGAAGGGTTAAAACGAGTTACGCATATTTCTATAATTGTAAAACATGACGTTTACATGTGGTGGGACCCTGGATATGTCAGACAGTTTTCTCCAATTCATTTATAATGATTTATAGACATACAGAAAGTGTGGTTCGCCAAGAAAAGTTTTTTTATTACTATATATGTAACCATTTACCAAACAACCCCGTGTTTTAACAACCCTGTGGAAAATGGCTTTTGAGAAAATTGTAAATATAAATATAAACATTGTAAATAATCCCCCTTTTCTCCTTTTCGCTCGGTGTTTTCTACTTATTAGAAGACAGATGTAATCACATCAGCCTTATATAATATGCCGTCTGCAAATGCTTTCAGTTTAGATAATGTTTTGTCGTGTGGTGACTTGAGCGATAATGGTTAGTGTTTGTTATTTGAGAGAGATTTTACGCCGTTTGAATCGACAGTATTACGGCCACTTCCCTAATTTATGTTTCACATGGGCTTTACAGGTAGTAGGCTGACGCTCTGTGCACAGTGTAACAGCCGAGCGCCACCAATCGGGATCGAACTAATTTTTCCTGACTACAAGTACAATTCCTCAATTACTGTAACGGATGTTGACTTCAGTCAGATGCCATAGAATTTATTGAGATTTAGATACTAGTACATTTATATTTTTACTATCGAAAGCCTGTCTATTGATTGCTCGTTCGGTAATGAACAGGATCAACTATCGAAGGTTGCGTATTCGAAACTGTGCGCCTAAACATGTCGACGGAATGACAAATTAATTCTTTACTATAGTTACATGAGAACTGAACCAACCAAATACCCATTTTAATGACCACGAGGGGAAAAGTTTTTAGAATGCATTGTGGGAAGGGAGAAAAAGCTTGTAACCAGATTTTCTCTTTTTCCAACTATTACTTCTACCCTATCAAAGATAAATCCCTTGATTTAGGCCGTGTGTGGTTTGTGGCCAGCAAGAGCTTTTAATTTGGACAAGTCTTGACGTCTGGTTAAGAGCTAAAATAGCTTTTTAGGTTCAACCAAAGTTACAGTTTCTTATTTTCGTTGATAAGGCAAGTAATTTTCAAATTGTGATAGAGTTGTTTTCCTTGTTCTAGCTCACCCTTGCTTGCCTTGTTCAAGCTTATTCTTGTCTTCCTTATTCAAGTTCATCCTTGTTTACCTTGTTCAAGTTTATTTTTGTATACTGTGCCTTGTTTAAGTGCATCCTGTTTTCCTTGTTCAAGTTCATTCTTGTTTTCCTTAGTCAAGCTCATTCTTGTTTTCTTTGTTTAAGTTCATTCTTGCTCTCCTTGTTCAAGCTTATTCTTGTTTTTCATCTTCAAGTTTACTCTATGTATGATATACGATCAGTTTGGACATCGCATAATTTCGTAGCAATTTTGTAGCGGATAATTTGGACAGCCAAATATTTGGTAGAATAATTTTGCAAAAACTAATACATCATTAAAATTTTCTATCAAATCCACCACTTTCTTTTAGTGGAAAGAGCTCAGTTTAATCAATGTCTTCATTTGACCACAACTTATCACCTATTTTTTTTTTTGTAAAATTATATGTCGTTTCTTGGCTTTGCAATATTTTTGGCCTAATCTGAGTAGGATTGTGTAGTATATAGAGGATCTTACATGAGTGTTTATGTATTATCATTGTTATCAAACGAGTTGACTAAAAGTGTATGACGCGAGCAATACACAATTAAGGCTACTCAATGTTTGTGTTTTTTTACTTGTTTATAGGATCTGAATGGAATTATGACGAGTGAGAAAGGAAATAAAAAAAAATGTAACTAGTAGCATATTAAAAGACAAATTATAAAGAAAAAAAAGGATAAGGAATATAAAGAAACACGTATAAACCATGGACACGTTTGTGAATCTTGATTTTCCGACAAATTAACATTAAAAAAAAAGAAATCATCAAATTCATTATCTTAAATTTTCTAGTTTGCTTGAAAGAGTATTGGCCAGCCGGAATATATTTATAGCCGAAATTCATAACAATAAAAAATAGCTAAATATTTCAACCCTTTTCCTATCATTTTTTTTTTTTTTTTTTTTTCTTTTTTTTTTTTGTTAAAATCAACCTATCATTTAGATTATAAACAAATTCTAAAACAGTAGATTTTCATTTACCACTGCCACGATATTTATCCAGCTAGCTTGTCCTACCAAGCCTTTCGGGGTGGCAGAATCATCTAGGCCAATAGCCCGTTTGTCAAATCTTCCTGTGTTTTGTGTCTATGTGCAACACCACGCATTTTTACCGCCTCGCTCAAAATGATAAATAGTTCTATTTATTTAATTTCGCCTTGACAAATCAGCGAAAAAAGTATTGATAGCTATGTGTCATTTTTTTTTATATAATTACTGGCGACAAAAAACCTTCAGGCCTTTTTGCATCCACAAGTAGCCTAGGCTATATCAGCTGCATTGTATCATAGTCCATTACTGTATAAAAATGCAGATTTTTAAGACGACAATTTTTTAGATTACTGAAACATGTACTAGCCCACAATACTTTCCATGTCATTCATCAGATTTTTTTTATTACATCAGATTTTTTTATTACTTGAGCCTTGCTCTGGCAAAAGGGGCTTAATGCATTCCGTGGTGCACGATACCAAGCAAGTCATCACATAATTATGAATCCATAATAACCACTTTTTTACAACCAACTGAATCATGATCCTTTGACACGTAGAAAATTGACCAGTAGCGAAAAGTTTCGGCCCAAGTCAGCCTGCGCGGATTGCGCAGGCTGACCTGGCTCGATACTTTTGGCTGATGCATTAAGCCTCCTTTTCGCAGAGCATGGCAAACATGCCGATATTTCCGAGAATATATAACTGTTTAATACGTCAGATCGAGAAATTACACGGGTAGGAAACTTCATATTCGGAGCCAATGGCTCCGATGAGAAAATGTTGTGTTGGTCTTCCGGTTCCGAAATTGTCGGCTACAAAACAACTGAAAAACAGGTAAGCTTGTCATTCTTTGTAATTATGTGTTCTTGTGTCTTTGAAGTACCAAAAAAGGAGAATGTCATGCAATTCTCAAGTCTTTCAACGTGTTTTCTACACTACAGAAAGCCGTGAAATGTGTACAGTATTGTCAGAATCATTTGTGCCGTAGGTTGGCAGTAGCCGAAAAAACACGTCAAGAACCTAGATTCAGTCTGTAATTGCCATTAAATTAGCAAATAAGAGAGAGGTTTGCTGTCCTAAAGGCGTGAATTAGTATTTTGAACTGTTATAATCGCTGCTGGTAAACAATTGAAAAGAAGTAGCGTAAAAATGATAAAAACAAAGAAGGGCTCCGACTATGTGAACCGGCTCTGAATATGTAAGTTGGCACCGATTGATGAGGGCTTCCTTTTACAAATTTAGTTTTCTGCTAGAAATTACTTAATACATAAGCTCTGTTTTCCCGGAAATACCCTTCAGTCCAAAATTTATTACATTTCTTCGATGGAACGTGACCGAATTTAAGACAATACTAAGGACTGATATTGTCTCATTTGAAAAATACTGTCTAACATTAGTCTATCTAAATTTTGAAAATACGTTTGTGTAGCTTTTGATCAACCGAATTGTCTATATATTACATTTGTAATATCTTCTTAAGTGCAGCAAACAAATAAACTTACATAATGAAAAATACATGTATTTGGCATCTTCGGAACGCTGTGTGGTCTTCAAATGGTCATTAAAAAGCTACATGAAAATGTAATGCACCCATCATAGCACCCTCGTTAACCCAGGTGTGAAGTATTACCATTCATCACCCCTGGGACATTCAGTTGCAAAACCGTCGTTTCTATGAATATTATAAGATTGCGAATTACACCCAATAGCCAATCGAATTGTCGATAACATAACGATACTCTCTTGTCGTGGAGGATAATCACGTTTCTTCCGTTACTATGAATAAACCGGGTAAAACCCACATCATTATTAACATATATGGCTGCCGCCGGTGGGCCTTCCGTCTGTGGCATTTGCCTCACGACAATCCAGGGCAGACATTACAAATCCTTGTATACCAAGCTGGGACTCTTTTGGGGTGACGCCGAATGTTTTTTGTAAACTTTTGTCAATGATGTTCACGGCCTCAGCCATATTTAAAGTATCGCCAAGCTTGACTTGAAACAAGCAATTTGATTGGTTGTAGAAAGGGAAAAAATAGAAATAATGGCATATGGTTGATAAAAATAGATTAAATTTTCTCATTGAAAAACTGAGATTACCAATCAAAATTGTAGTTTACAGAATACACCGGAACTGGGTCAACGAGGATGCTATCGTAGCAGAAATATTGAATTAATAAAAAAAAAAAAAAAAATAGTCTGCATAGAATATTTGGGATTTTTTTGCCAAAGTACACATGCATATTACAGAAGCCATATTACTCTGGCAATAAGCACTGTTCCTTTACAAGTAAGAGAAGAGAAAAAATGATACACACAACACGTTTGAATGGTCTACATACATACATTTGCATTATGCAATTTATTACGCATTCATCAACATAACTGTTTACACTTGATAATGAAACATGAAAAGAGAGTAAGTGTAACAATATGTATAAAACTTAAGTTATAACTATTAATTAATTCATTCATTCATTCAAGCATCCGTGCATTCATTCAGTCATAAGTTCATTGTCCATTTGTATAGTGTTTGTTCTCTACCTCTCGTGTGGGTGCGTGTGGACGAGTTAGTGAATAGGTGGGTGTGTAATCACCTTATATATAAGGGGAACAGGCTGATATGGTTAAACTGAAACGTAATGTCTTACACATAAACATTTCGTATAACAATTTTACGTTTAGGCATAAATTACAAAAGAAAAAAAAACGTTGTCTTCTTTTCTGGTACGAGCTGTAAAGTTGTAATTTGGACTTCAAATCAATCAATATTCTTTGCCCACATATCTTACCAAAGAAGCTGAGGGTAAAGTGTCGTGTTTGTGAACTGGAAGTTTAATATTGTAGTGTAATTGATTGTGTGTAAGCAAACTAATGACGTACACGTTATGAATGTAACACATCATTTTTCCAACCATTGCACATTTGATTGCTTTTTCAAAATTCATATAGCATTGGTTTGAAAAATGGTTTCATGTAGCATTTACAATGCGTATATCGTTAGTTTGCTTACACGTCAGAGTTTGAATTTGTTGTTCTTTTTTGTAACTTATGCCTAAACATAAAACTGTTACCCGAACAGTTTACATTTCAGTTTTACCACATCAGCCTGTTCCCATTATATATTGGGTGATCACTCACCCACCCAGCCATCCACTCATTCACTCACTCACTTACTCACTCACTCACCCCTGCCCATTTTCAAGGTAAGAAAGATAGAGAACAAAAGATATACAAATGGGCAATGAACTTATTACTGAATGAATGCACGGGCGCTTGAATTAATTAATTAATTAATTAATTGTGATAACTTACATTTGATACATAATTGTTTCACTTACTCTTTTCATTTACATTTATTATGTTGATGAATACATTATAGATTGTATAATGCAAATTCATGTAGATATGTAGACCATTCAAACGTGTTCTTCTCTTACTTATAAAAGAATGGTATTTAATCCGAGAGTAATCGGGCTTCTGTAATATGCATGTGTAGTTGGATAAGACTTTCACTTCGCAAAAAAATCAAGTATTCTTTGCGGACTCAATTTTTTTATTCGATATCTCTGCTACGATAGGTACATTCCATTTTCTATTTAGTTGTTGAATGACTATTGGAAGACCACATAACGTTCCGAAAATGCCAAATATTTTTCATTATATGAGTTTATGAGTTGGCTGCACTTACGACGAAAGCAATTCAAAGGTAACATATAGACCATTTGGTTAATCAAAAGCTACACAAAAGTATTTTCAAAATTTAGATAGACTGATGTTAGACAGTATTTTTTCAGTTGTGACAATATCAGTCTTTTGTATTGTCTTAAATTCGGTCACGTTCCATCGAAGAAATGTATCAAATTTTGGACTAAAGGGTATCCAGGAAAACAGAACTTATGAATTATGTAATTTCTAACAGAAAACCTAATTTTCTAAAAGGATGCCCTCATCAATCGGTGCCGGCTAACATATTCAGAGCCGGTTCACATCGTCGGAGCCCTTCTTTGTTTTTATCCCTTTTACGCTATTTCTTTTCAATTGTTTACCAGCAGCGATTATAACAGTTCAAAATACTAATTCATGCCTTTACGACAACAAACCTCTCTCTTATTTGCTAATTAAATGGAAATAACAGACTGAATCTAGGTTCTTGACGCATTATTTCGGCTTCTGTCAACCCACGGCACAAATGATTCAGACAATACTGTACACATTCCACGGCTTTCCGCAGTGTAGAAAACACGTTGAAAGACTTGAGAATTGCATGACATTCTCCTTTTTTGGAATTTCAAAGGCATAAGAACACAAAATTACAAAGAATGACAAGCTTACCTGTTTTTCAGTTGTTTCGGAGCCGACAATTTCGGAACCGGAAGACCAACATAACATTTTCTCATCGGAGCCATTGGCTCCGTATAGTGGCATATTTCTGCCACGAGATACGAGATAGCTATCATGATAATTTTAGAGAACTATCGCGATAAAACAAACTTTCCTGGAAATATTATCTAGATAATAGAAAGTTTCAAAATAGAAACATCGCGAAATTTCTAACTGTTATCACGATTTTTTTTTACGCTCGTGCCCACAACTGACATTCACGGTATCTATAATTAGATATGGTTTCGGATCATCTTTGTCTCCTGTACAGTCAAAAACTTCCGAGTTCATCCAAATGGTGATTTTTCTATTTATAGATATCGAGAAACGGGTAGAACTATCGCGATAATTTTACCTCGATGTCAGCTTCGTGCACGAATGAGAAATAATCAACATAAAATTTTCAAGATAACAAAGTTTATCGTGATATTTTTTTCAGAAAACTTTTCACTATCTTGATAAAATTTCCAGGAAACTTCGAATTATCGTGAAAGTTTTCTAAAATTATCACGATAGCTATCTCGTATCTCGCGGCAGAAATATGCCACCATAGCTCCGAATATGAAGTTTCCTACCCGTGAATTATTCCGTTGGGAATTTATACGTCTTTTTGTTTTCAAAATTTCGGCCAGCAGCCTCTGTCAAAAAAATCAGAATCGTAATTTGTTCAAACTATAAATTTACACCGCTAACATTGCGGGCGATGTAAATTTATAGTTTGGATAAATTACGTTTTTCTTCCTTGGTAAAGGCCTTGGGCCGAAATATTTGAAATAAGAGTGCTTTAACCTAGCCTGGGTTCCAGCCTGATCATTTTTTTCCTTTTGTATATTCGGACATTTCTTTGTCAAAAATGAAGGTAATGATTAAGGAAGCGATAAACCGTTTCGCCACAGATCTGTATGGACCATGAAAGGACACCGCGATAAGGAGTGATTTAAATATTAGTACTGCCTGGACCCGGGCTGACCGATCCCATACAGAAATCATTTGCAGACGACAAACATTTCAATGTGACTCAGCTGAGGGCATGGGGATTTGTTTTTCGAAAGGTGGGGTCGAAAGCCTTGCTGGAAAAGGAGAAAATGCTGATTACAAGCATTCTTATACTTTCTCTTTTATTTCTCGTACATTTAGAAATCTATCTTCTAAATGATTACACGTACACGTGTTCCGATTTACCCACGTCTCAGTTTCAGAGGGATTAATTATTGCTTGGCATGAGTAATTTTTTCTTTTCATACACTACTTTTCAACGTTAATTCATTTTATTCTTCTCAGACATCACTTTTCAGGAGTGTATAGCAGAATCCTTGTTGTAAAATGGTCTCTGTGTGGAAGGGGAGATTGCTCGACATAATGATCCACCGTCTTATGTACTTCATTTTTAAAATTTTAAGATTCTTTAAAAAAGTAAGTGACGTTTTTGTTATAGAGATAACTGTGCGAGAGAGAGGGAGCCAGTGGATAATGTAATTTCTCTTTCTTCATACCGTAATTGTAATGTTTTCTGTAATAACAGTGTACTTGTGAATGTAAGAAGATAAAAAAAAAAATGTTACTTGAATCTAGGGTATATTGCAAAATAAATAAAATAATTTAAAAAAGAGTTTCATATTTTTGCATGTTAGTAATATATGAATTGTATAATGGGCCGGTGGCCTATTTTTGATGTTGTATCGTATTTATTGCTTCAAACAACTATCTATCTGAGTCAGTTCTGCAGTAATTGCCGAATGGAAATGAGCCATGCTCTGTGAAAAGGGGTGCTATTGCATCTGCATAAAGTCTCTTCCCATGTCAGCCTGCGCAGTTCGTGCAGGCTGACATGGGTCGAAACCTTTTGCTATTGGTCAGTTTTGTACATTTTAAAGGACCATTCTACCTCCAGCTCCAGATCCAGTCGATTGTTAGAAAAAGAAAAAGATTTTCTTGTTCTATAATTATGTGATAACCTGCTTGGTATAATCCATCACAGAGATGACTTAAGCCCCCTTTTGCCAGAGCATGGCTCAAATATTTTTCTGCAGAATAAACCAGACGTATGAGCAGTAGACGCATGAGCACTAGGATAATGCTCTTACAATGACATATACACACTCGTAGGATTTTAAGTACAGCATTAGTATTCAGGACGAAACTAGTAAAGCACAATGTCTTATAAATCGCATAGATTTTAGCCATGCTCTGTGAAAAGGAGTTTAATGCATTTGCGAAAAGTATCGACCCAGGTCAACCTGCGCAGTTCGCGCAGGCTGACCTGGGCAGAGACTTTTTCGCTATTTGTCAGTTTTTCTGTATGTCCAAGGACCAGTGTACCTCATGATTCAGTAGTTTGTTATACAAAACAGATTTTATGGATCTGTAATACTGTAATGAGTTGCTCGGCACGAAGATGCATTAACCTTTTACCAAACGACAAAATTTCAGACTGGTCCAAATTGAAAGCATTTGCAGACGACAAAATAAATGTTAACGAAAAATTGAAGTTTGTTTTGGGGAGGGCAGAAAACATTGTGGGAAAAGGAGAAAATGCTGGTCACCAGCATTTTCTCCTTTTCCCACAATGTTTTCAAAAGGCTTCTTTCTCAGGGTCGTTAAAAGTCGGGATTGTGTGGTAAAGAGTTAAGCCCCTTTTCACAGAGCATGGCTCATTTCTATTTGAGTCGTATGTCTTTTCGAGCACATCTGGTAATGTGGCTTTTGAACTGTATGCCTAGGTTATGACATGCATTATAATTACTCATTAGACCTATTAACCCGACCTAATTAAAGGTAATTATCACTTAACCCCTGGTATATATTATAGTCGGAGCACAGTATGAAAACTTAAGTCACCAAGAGATAAACTGCACAATTAATTTGCTATTCACCATCATGCCTTAAGTATATTTGCCCATAAAATTCATTTACATTGAGGCTTAGACTTTGCTGGATCTCAGTCTACAGTTTAAGAAAACGACTGGGTATACCAGAAAGAAGAAATATCTTAGAATATTACAGAATCATAAATGATTAATTCGAAAGATCTGTGATTAATGACTAGGCACATTTATCAGGCATACCGATACGTCACATTAGAGATTCTTTTTTATCACTATTTGACGACCTTTACTGTATTGAATCGCATCCATCTGATAGCTATCTCAAATATTTGAGCCATGCTCTGGCAAAAGGGGGCTTGATGCATCTCCGTGATCCATTATACCAAATAGTTCATCTCATAATTATGGATCTATAAAATCCATTTTGTCTAACAACCGACTGAATCATAAGTTACACTGGTTCTTTGACATGCAGAAAATTGACCAAAAGCAAAAAGTTTCGGCCCAGGTCAGCCTGCGCGGACTGCGCGGGCTAACTAGGGTCGATACTTTTTGCAGAAGCTTTAAGCTCCCTTTTCACAGAGCATGGATCATTTTTTTTTAAATTTCTTTCGAGCGCCAAATACATGAACAGTGCTTTGCGAGAATGGGATTTATTGCATCTTCGTCTAGGTCATCACATAATGTCTGAAAGCCGGCTGAATCGTGAGGGAGAGTGAACTTTTGACATGCAGAAAAATTATCGATGGCAGACAGTTTCGACTCAGGTCAGCCTACGCAGACTGTGTACGCTGACATGGCTCTATGCTTTTTACAGATCCATTAAACCACTTTTTCACATAACAGGACTCATATTATAAATTGGACCCCTTTCGGCGGCGGGAATTTTATCTTAGAGGCTTGACTAAACAAGCGGATGGTATGGATTGAAGAATAAGACTGCATGTTCTGTTCAGTCTGATCTTGATATATACAGTCCGCAAAAGGACCCCCCCCCCTTCCTGGTTTCGACTATGCCATGGAAAAGGTTAAAGTATTGGAGTGAATGAATAAATATTTGATGTTGTTTAACATCTCAACTCAATAGAATACGGTAACAGTTTATCTTTGCAGGGTACAAGAACGGACAGATGGTGAAAATCAAAAGAAAAGTCTGTATAGAACAATAACTCAGTATGTTGCATAATATACATTATATTGTTACATGTTACACGTTCAACGTACATGCACCTGGAATTCTAAGATCAAAACAGTCATACTTTTACATATATGGCATCAGAGAAAAACGTCAACAGATTGAACTTACTGTTATATCAATGATGGCATTTGAGACTATGTTGGAACAATGTGTTCTGGGTCCGTTTTCATCAACCATTCCTAGGAATATTCTTAGTCTTGAAAGTAACATAGCTTCTGATTGGCTAAACCATTTGGTTTAGCCAATCAGAAGTTGTGTTACCTTCAAATCTAGAAAATTCTTGAGAATTAGACAGAGAACATTTTTAAGAATGGTTGGTGAATACCGACACTGAACTGCAATTTAGAGAGCGTCTTCGCTCATCGAATTAGAAATCAAAATCCACTTTCTGCTATGAACTTTTCCAACAGATGTATTAGCACACTTAGTTTTCAAGAATGCTGCATGGCTGAATGCAATGTTTTCAACGAGGAAAATCGGTTTTGATGTAACCTCTGCCCTAACACACAGTTGGTGGAAAATCAAACTATATGCTTGATAAATCAAATCGGAACCAGTACGTTCTTTCTCAGCAAATCAGATAGCTACTTCTAAAGCTCGAAATCAGAACAGTATTGCACCTCCTGAAAAGACTTTAACTCTTTACCAAACGACAACATTATAGACTGGTCCAAATTGAAAGCATTTGCAGACGACAAATCAAATGTAGCTCAATTTATGATTTCTGTCTTTGATAGGATAGAAACATTGTGGGAAAAGGAGAAAATGCTGGTTACCAGCATTTTCTCCTCTTCCCTCATTGTTTTCAAAAGTTCTTTCTTTTTCAGGGTCGTCAAAAGCCGGGATTGTATGGTAAAGGGTTAAACGATATAAAACAACACCATTAGTTCTCAACAAACGAAATGGAACATCTACAGAGGGCTAAAGCGACAGAGATAATGCAGTTTGAACGCTGTTCTTGCCAGACTATATTACAAAACATCGGACAGTACAATATCGAGATCAACCGGCACCATTGTGCTGCCTGATCCCGATACACACTGTCAACATTGCCGACTCTAATTGGGCAATGCATTTTGTCTGAAAAGTCTGAAAATTTGTCGTTTGTTAAAGGGTTAAACACAAATATATGACCCATGCTCTGTGAAAAAAGGGGCTTAAAGCATCTGCGAAAAGTATCGACTCAGGTCAGCCTGCGCAGTCCGCGCAGGCTGACCTGAGCCGAAACTTTTCGCTCTCGGTCAATTTTCTGTATGTTAAAGGACCAGTCTACCTCATGATTAAGTCGTTTAGTAAAAAAAAAAGTGGCTTTTATGGATCCATAATGACCTGTTTGGTATAATGCATTACGGAGATGCATGAAGTCCCCTTTTGCCAGAGCTTGGCTCATATAAATTTTACCACAATACAATCTGAACATGGCAATAAACAAAATTCTGCCCTCTTTTCTAACATCATCATGTTAAAACAAAACATCAAATTCGGTAAAGTTCGCGGTTTGCCATTAGTTAACCTTGAAAATGATAAAAGAAATAATCAAGCCAAAAGTATAAACTCAAGTTTTCCAATTTCAAAGTTCTTTCCACAGGAAAGTTTCACTTGCATCGTACAGTGTAGATCCAACATCGAACTGCGCGTTCTGTACATTATACTCTGGACTTTAACTGTCCCAAAAAGCGCACTGAGTCGCGCTTAGAAGCCCGCGAATTAACAAGGGTTGCCAGGCAGTTTTTTGTCAAATATTTTGACCATGAATAATCGCCGTTAGGCTTTCTTTGAAGCATTTGCTTTGTACCATGAAAACAAGTTTCACATTTTGCAATCACAAAGGTTTGCTTAACTCTTTTCGCGCCAAATTTGACGGCTGAAATTACAGTCCATTAAAAAATTCATAAAATATTTGCATCTTAAAGGCCAAAAGTGAGATAAATGGTTTTCCCTCTTTTAGAGCCACTGACGAAAGCAGGGGCTTTTACAGACGGCATAGATCAAGATCACACTTCACAGAACATACATTCTGATCTTAAATTTAGTGGATCGTATTTTCAGGCATGGAAAGAGGCGGGGTTAATGAATTTTGGCTTAGACAAAAATACTCATCTTACTAAGTTGTTTAAGACCTTGTGGTTGGTACAAGATTTGTTAGTCTTTCGACTACAAAAACCATATGAGCCATGCTCTGTGAAAAGGGGGCTTAATGCATCTGCGAAAAGTTTTCTGTATGTCCAAAGACCATGCTACCTCATGATTCAATCAGTTGTTAAAACCATTGGCGATCATGGATCCATAATAATGTGATGACATGTTTGGTATAATGCATCACGGAGATGCGTTAAGCCCCCTTTTGCCAGAGCATGACTCATATATATATATATATATATATATATATATATATATATATATATATATATATATATATATATATATATATATATATATATATATATATATTCTTCCTCAAGAGCCATATATACCGACTTTACCGAATTCTAGATTTTGAGCATGCGAAGAAGCAAATGAAAAGGACGCTCTGTAGGCATATGAGAAAATCCTACTATGCAATTTTTTTTTTAGATTTTCTTGACCATAATACCGTTGAAACTATCGACCAGTCCTTACAGAGATAAGATTGCACACTCAGCTCTGTGCAGTCTGCCTTAGCTTGGACTAGACTATTGGTAAACGAACTTTTACAGTGCCCGTAGCTTGCATCGAGATAAGCACTTTCAATGTAGATATGACAACACATTTAAACATATGAAATAGCTGCTATTTAGATACATGGCATACTGTTACATGTATATGCAAAATCATTGTAATGAAATGTAGAATAGATGAATATGTTCGACAAAGATTTGGAGAGTTTGTAATACATTATATATGAAGAATGATGTGGTATGAAGTACATCTTTAAACTAGAATGACTTAACCATTAGGCTGCTAAGCGCGACTCAAGGATCTTCTGCGGAGAGTGCAGATTAAGATCAGACTGCACAGAACGTGCAGTCTAATCTTGGATCAACACTGACCGATTAGGAGATATCTTTTCACGAAAATCACCTTTGAAATAGCAAAATTTGGGTTATTAATATCAGTTTAAAAGTTTCATTTCACTTATTTAGCAGGATAAGGGTTAATGGAATAATAAACATATCTCAAAGAATAGCTAATGATTCATGCAAAAGTTTTAGTAAGTAAACCTTTGAAAAAAGTACGACTGCGAAGTTAAGCAAGACTTTCTAGACTTCTCGATTTATCAATAACGACCTGCAAGGTATCACCAATGCAGTTTCCATACACATGGAGCATGGAATAGTCGATACGAAAGTTAAGTGTGGGTTTCTTTGTCATCATCTTGAAATTTTGCTAAAAGGTTGTAGAGTCAAGGTAACACTCTGGTCCTTACACCATTAAGGTAAGGTACAGTGTCCTTATTCGACATAAAAGGTTTTTGACCGACTTAATGAAAAGACTTGAGAATGTTCTCATACACGCATTTATATGGAGGCCTGGGTAATGGTCGTCTACCACCCGATAAACTGCAAAAAAGTCTGAAGCGTACAAAAATATGTTACGACTTTGTACTGTTTTTAAGCTCAGTTTGTGCTGGCAAAGTAAGACAAGTACTTTGTATACCCTTTTCCTGGTTCGTGGATACACAGAAAGTTATCCTTGGTGAGTCGTATTGTTGTTCCGCCGAGCACATTAAGTCGAATGTAGTCTATCTCAATTCCATACAGATCTGCTTCCAAAATCTTCAGACTGTAATCATGTTTTCCCTTTTCAAGCGATTGGATTCCTCCCACAGGTCCGGAGGATTCAAACTCGTTCCATCGATAACCCCAACCGTGCCATGATGTGGTATTAAAACGCCCAATCTCACGACCATCGAGGTCCAATCCAAGTAAATCTGCATGTCCATCGTTAGAGTAAACAACCCCAAGAACTTCTACATCTGCGTTATCTTCTAGTTCGAAGTGAATGTTCAGCTGCTCCCCTTTAAATAGCCATATTGTTGTGTGGTCCTCTGCATTTTCCCGCCATTTTAATCGCCTTCTGAACTCTTGGCTAGCTCCTAGCGTTTTACAGCTTACGCTGAGAGCCTTTGGTCTCACCATTGTAGAACCTTGTACGGTAAGCCAAAGTAAAAGACAGAGACCTGTGAAGATCAGCATTTTCTTCATATTTATACTAAAGTATCTTTATGACCTCTTTTAGATAATGTGTGTGGATTGCTCTGTTTCCCTCTCTTGAAGAAAAGTAAAAAGTCTGAATGCTAAAGTCTGACAAAAACAAGTCCAACTGGAAACCTCCAAGTTGATCAGATGTAATCCACTAATGCTGAAAGAATTTTAAAACTGAATATATACAGTCACTGTTTATGATGTAGCATCTACTTTAAAACGCTCCGTGAGTTACTGCAGTCCTGTAGCCGCCTGACTGCCTTTTTATATTGACGGCCACGTATTTCGTCATATACAGTTATACATCTTCTTATTAATTGCTGCCCTTCCTCTATGGCCACTGACGTAAAGTCAAGAACCGTGGATGCTGCATCAAAAGCTTCTACTGATAGATTGCCTGCCCGTCCTTCTTTTCCAGCAACCATTAATTTGCACATTTTTACTTTGGGAAAATTCAATTGTATAGCCTTCGTTAAAATATTGGAAATAGATGTACCATGCTCTGTGAAAAGGAGGCTTAATGCATTCGACAAAAAAAAAAAGTATCGACCAGGTCAGTCTGTGCAAGCCGCGCAGGCTGACTTGAGTCGAAACATTTCGCTCTTGATAAATTTTCTACATGTAAAAGGATCAGTTTTTCCCATGATTCAGTCGGTTGTTAGACAAAATGGATGTTATAGATCCATACCTATATGATGACTTGCTTGTTATCATGGATCACGGAGATGCACCAGGCCCCCTTTTGCCAGAGCATGGCTCAGATCTTTATTCGATGACTCTAAGTCTTCTTGGTTCCTTTTTATTGATGTAAAATGTCTACTAGTCTTTTTCTTGATATTTTGTAGTGGGCGAGAAATTGAAAATGTCCTTGAAATATTTCCCGCGATCAGCATTACCTTCTTTCTTTTTCTTGTTTTTCTTTCGTGTGGCAAATGAAAACCTGTAACAAGCATTTGAGCCATTCTCTGGCAAAAGGGGGCTTGATGCATCTCCGTGATGCATGATATAAAGCTAGTAGTCACATACCTATGGATCCATAATAGCCACTTTGTTTTAATAACCGACTTAATCCTGAAGTAGCATAGTCCTTGGACATAAAAAAATGACCAATAGCGAAAGGTTTCGGCCCAGGTCAGCCTGCGCGGACTGCCCAGGCTGAACTGAGTCGATACTTTTCGCAGATGCGTTGAGCTCCCCTTTCCACAGAGCAGGGCTCATTTGTTTTGTTATTTCTAATCAATATCAAGTTAACACTTAAGCTGCTGAATAAATGAAATGCAAATTTCTACTCAATACTTAAAGCCCAAACAATGCGGCTTCAAAGTTGATTTCACCGGAAAGAAAATACCGAATCGGACTGTGTAGATCAAAGATCAGACTGCACGTTCTGTGCAGTCTGATCTTGATCTACACTGTCCGCAAAAGGTCAGTGGGTCGCAATTAGCAGCTTAAGGGTTCACAAGGATGCTTTCAAAGTCCTCCGCTCTAAATTAATGGATATTTAATGAATACAGAATAAAGCTTGTAAGGTGGTATAT
Source organism: Tridacna gigas (assembly GCA_945859785.2). Classification (NCBI taxonomy): domain Eukaryota; kingdom Metazoa; phylum Mollusca; class Bivalvia; order Cardiida; family Cardiidae; genus Tridacna; species Tridacna gigas. The sequence continues at coordinate 31,797,958 of OX244030.2, forward strand.
GATTGACTACCTGTCTTCGTAATTTTGCTAAAATGACATAAAACATATCGAAATTTGATGAGCTACCAAATAAAAGGCTTTTTTTTTTTCATTTAACTCATATCTGTAAGATTTACTTTATCAATGTCTTTAAGCCAGTTATAATTCATAGCTGTTTTGAAGGGAGTGCAATTTCCGGAACTCTGGCTGACTGTTATGTAAAGTGAAACTCATCAATGAGAACGTTCATTTGATTGTCAACTTTTATTTAGAAAAACGTGGTTCGACTCGAAATGAGACCATAATCCTTAATCCCCTGTATGTAAGTTTCGAAACCTGGTGTAGCATAAACGGCTTTCAATAAACCCGGAAATTTCTTCTTTTAATTTACATCGTACTTACTGATAATAGGTTAGAATCTCTGCAGAATTTTTACACGTTTGTATTTATTTCTCCCAGACCACTGCCCTTCAACTATTTAAATCATGTTACAATTTATGTACTATGAGGGATGCTTTGGCATCAGTAGTTACACTGTTCAAGGTTACCGTCTAAAATTGCTCTAATACGAAAATCTTTCGTTCCTGAATTTATTCTATCAACAAAACTGTGAATGATGTGATAGGCTTGCGTGAAGCGTTAAGTATTTGATATCACATTCTATAATGAAGCAGATGAGAAACCCTGAACCAAACGTAGAGATGGTTTAGGTTAAGAAACTTCTCTTTCTCTTGTTTTTTTTTTCAAACCATATACACATCAAAATGATTAACTTTTACGCTGCACGGATTTTTGCTCGTCAGTTATCTGTAATACTGCTGGTGAAAGAAAATGAAAGTTGAGAGAGAGAGAGAGAGAGAGAGAGAGAGATTTGTGTAAAATTTGTCGAAGACAGCAGATGGTTAGTTACTTATAACTCAGATCTATTAATTTACTGCATCAAGATCTTGACAACAAAGTAACATAAAAAAAACACGGAGCCTGAGTTGCCAAGTCAAAACGCTTTCGAGAAAGTTGGATTTTAGAGAGAGACCTGCCAGTAATATAGAAAAGAAATAAACAATACTTAAGTCAAAAGATGCTGGGTGCATTAGAAATGTGAAAATCATAGCAGATTCACCTTTCTTGCATCTTAGAAGAATTATATGTACTTTGTTGCAAATTTAGAGTTTGAAAGCAAGAGGCATTAACATTCAGTGGCCCTTTGAATATATTATCAAATTTTAAACACTATAATAGGTTTTTCATACCAGCTGCTTTTTCGCACATATATCGCTAATACACTCTTGGTGTGACTTTTTCCAAGACTTCCCGATAGAGAGAGAGAGAGAGAGAGAGAGCATAATCGTAATGTTTCATATCTGAGAAATTATTGATATCTTTTCGGGGGAATGAATAGTCATTTACATGTATATTTATCACGTGTGATGGTCTGTCTCAAATCTATCTTCTTTTTCCTTGTTTTACTTGATACCAACAAAGGAAATGAGTTTAAGTTTGAAAAGTTTAGAAAATATGACATCGCGCGTGGACCTGGTAATATGACGGAAGAAATTAATTACTATACTTTCTTTTTCTTTGGGGATTGTTTTTGAAAACATACTAGGAAAGAGAGTAGCTGCTTGTTTCGCACATATTTTCCCTTACAGTATTTTCCATTCCATCCAAAACAATTTCTCTTACCTTAAGGTGGTTTTCTTCATTTTTTTTGCAACAACATTTAATCTAGAATCCACCTGTATGATAATGAGATTCTTGACTTGTATGGCAGCGTATTATATGCAGCATATATACAAGCGTAGACATACGATTAAGCTAAGGTTAAGGTGTTAAACAAATGGTTGTTTTCAGCTTGAACTTGAACCTCTAATACTTAATCTACCTTTCAAATTGTTGTGTATGATGTATTTTTCAGGCTTTATCACCATGTTGACTTATAAAAAAAACCCCAAGAATCAATGTGTCTTTATTAATATAAAAACTACCTTTATAGCTTTTTTAAAGCCGGGTTTTACAAAATTCATTTTTTTTTTTGCAAAAATTACAGTCAAGTGAAATTTCAGACATGTGAGCTAGTATTGTTTCCAAAGCAGCCAACTGGCGGTTGGGTAAAGACGTGCTTCAATAAACCACTGTATTATTGACTTGGAAACTTCGTAGGTCAATGATAACCATCATATCCGTGCCTGACAATAAGCTACTAAATGCCTCTAAATTACTACGTTTCAGTAGAGCCAAATGATCAGTACTTTCAATATCACTGAAGATTGAAGAAGGTAGAACAAAAATTGAAGAACACGACATATTTCTGCTTTTGAAGATAAAAGAGAAAATAGGCTTTGACGAAATCTTGAATTAACGTTCATATCACACATCCCCGGAGTGCTATGAGCTTTACGGTGCAGTGAGCAAGCAGATGGTATTTAAAGTCATGTCACAAAGCAAGCGAACGTTTCGAAAACTTTCAGAAATAAATTTAAAAGATACATGTAACTAACGGCAGTTTTTGATTCACATGAGCACTCATACATTTTGTCTATTTTAAAATAAAATCATCAACTAAATCTAATTAAATAACAACCTGCTCTTGCACGAGATATTCTCAAGGCATTGTAAGGGAGATCACGGCGTTGGAATGTGTAACCATATTCTACAGGATACATGTTATCATCTGCGGCACTTGTCGCAGAATATGTTACCATGGCGCTTATTACGTAGACGATCACATTAGAAAATGATTCTGATAAAGAGGAACCTTGGCACAAATGCAAATGTATGTAGTAAATCGATAAAGATCTGAGTGATTCTGTCAATTACAACATTAATATTGTGGTAGCCAACATTTTGAGCCTGGTGCTAGTTCTCAGATTTGGACATGTTGAGAAGTAAAACAAATCATTTAGTGCACCTTTATTAAAAATGTTGTCCATCTAAAAATGCATTAGCTCATGTCAACGACTGATGTAACCATTAACATTAATGTCACTTCATGGTTACTTTATAGTGGAGAAATAGATTGACGTAGCAGATTTAAGACAATTGTTTTTGTCTATTGACTTAAAGTACATTTGATCCATTTATCCGGTAGGCCTAAATTTGTAAGCATATTACCAATGATCCTCAGGACACAAGGTTGGTTACCATTTTTACTCCAAGTCCAATTCTGGTTTGATACGGGCATCTTTCTAAACATAGCTTGAAATTGTTCATTCTTCCTGCGCCAAAGATTCAATTTGATTATTGGTTCATACTGATCAGCTACCTTCATAAACTATCCCATACATAACCTGCAATTACAAAATAATCATTTATTCGGTCTGTTTAATTGGTCGCTGAAGTAAGTCCATAGGTTAGCTAGAAAGCTTTCACGAAAAAATGTCTTTTTCACCAGACATCGAGTTTGTTCATTTGCAAGACGCTCTTTTAGATAATATTAGTGTCCTCCCTTTGTCAGTGGCTACTTCGTAATATCCAGTATTTATTATTTGTTTTAGCAACAGTGAACTCATTACAAACTGATAAGTTCCATTATAGTTAATATAAAGTATTGTGTTTAAAAAATTCAATCAAACGTTTAATAATCATGTTGTCCGTCAACGTGAGAAAAGAAGAGTTACACAATGAAATTGTATTTTAAGTAACAGCTGGCTTTCAAAAACTCCTCCAATTCTTTTGTTTTTTTCCTTTTGATTGTTTTACAGATAAACACAGATTTTGCCACCAAGAAGTTTGTTTTGTCTCATTATGACAGTAAGTACTGACAAAAATCACATGACTGTAGACATAAGCATTGCTTGTGCAAAAAGAAGTATTTGTATACATGTCCTAAAATGTTACTCAAGGTCAACAGATACTCCGAAAACAAGCTTTCTTTTGCGCATGTAAGCTGCATAAATCAAAGCATAACTATGTTTCAATTACCCTTTTCCGTTTGGAGCAAATATCGTCATGCTGGGTATTAATGTTTTGGTAAATACACTGTTTTATTATTGTATACATGTTAGAGTGTGCGTTCTAAACAAACAGCAGCAATGCGTGTAGACTTTTTAACAAAAATAGTCTTCTAACAAAATAGATCATCTCATGGGTTTTCAAACATCAGAATAGGACATGTTTCGCATAACATAAACTTTTTCTCTTCAATATATGCAAAAGAATTTGACATATTACAATAAATGGACAAAGAAATGACAATGACGTCAAATATTATTAATCACAATAAAACAGTATCCTAGGAACTTCCCACAAAATGCAATCTATCAAAAAACAGGTGGGTGCAGTTTTGTTATTTTTTTTTAAATATTTACCCAAATGCTTCTGTCTTGCCACCCTATGACTGTACCTTTTTGGGGCAATGTTGCCGCTCATGCTTGAGATCCTATTTTTGAATATAACCATTATTTGAGCATCGCGCTGGGTGGTTTAACGAATATTCGCGGGGCATTATACTAAGCAAGTTATCACATAGTTATGGATCCATTAAATCAATAAGTCTAACAACCAGCTGAATCATGAAGTGATCTGGTCCTTCGAAATGCAGAAAATTTATCAATAGCAAAACGTTTCGGCCCAGGTCAGTCTGCGTGGAATGCTAAGGCTGACCCGGAATGAAACTTTTTGCAGATGCGTTAAACCTCCTTTTGACAGACCATGGCTCATTTATTAGCTCGGCCATTTTCGAAGAAAACGTTGAGGTAGGGTCATAACCCATTCGTCGTCTGCGTCGTCGTATGTGACGTCGTCTGCGTCGGAAATAAAACCTGACTGTAGGTTCTTGACACTTTGGTAATGAACTCTCATGCGGACATCTACAAAAACTCCAACTTAAAAAAAAAATCAAAAGTGTCAGCCTCTTGAAATCAGCATATTCAGTATACGATAGAAATGTCTCTTGTTTTTTTTTTCACGGCAAGATTTGTCTTCTTAAAGACTAAATGCTATATATATTATATATTTTTTACATTCTCCTTCCAAATCAATAACACATTGTGATGAAGTCATAGTGAAAGATTCAGAAGCAGTATTTTCAGTCATGAGGTAGATGTTTTACTGTAGAAGAACATGTTTCAAATCCATGATAGCATCATTGATGTCCATTACTATGACTTACATAGTTCAGCGGAAGATACAGTTGACTATCAAAAATATCGGGTATGTCTCGCGATAATTGCAATTATGAAAATGCCGAATCAGTCATTTTTTTGTGTGTGTGTGGAAAATAATGAGCGGCCGTTGACAACAAAAAAACTGAACTGGTTCATGAAAGGGTATATTCATTGGAAGACCCACCCGTTACGGTAGCCAAGCCCGGTAGCTCAGTCGGTAGTGTACAGGACTTGAGAACAGGAGGCCGCAAGTTCGATTCCCGTCTCAGCCTATTTCTTTCCGAGAATTGATGATAGTCATTGAGACAGGACTCATTCTTCTATCACCGCTGACCATTGTTTCCACGATAACTACCGGTATGTGGGAAAGCAGCCAGTGGCTTTGAAAGAATATTGTGCGCAGAACTAGTAATATAAACTCCAGGAAAGCATGGATAGGTGCACTGGGCCGCCGCTATATAACTGGGATAATGTTGAAAACGACGTTACGGTAGAAACAAGTCCTTTTTTAAGATTAGCGTATCGATTGTTGATTAGTCATATTAATCAATGTCGAATCAACACGAAAGACAATTGGTATATAGCGAAACCACATGCTGGAAACAGCACGATGTAAGCCTCTCCCTTTTTTTTTTGAAAGTCTTTTTGTTTGTAAGCATGAATCTTTTTTGTCCCTACAGTATTCTTGGTGTGAGAAAGACTTAGTATTGACACAAAAACTATTTTTTTTATGTTTGATTGCGAGTCTCTAAAAAATCAGAAAAAAGTAATATAAAAAGAATCACAACAAACACCCGCTGTTAAATCTTCGTATCAATCAGTAATGCGAAATATTTCCTCGGAAACATTTTAAAAATGTTATTATTGGTGCAAAACACCTTCAGTTAGTTGGGCATCTCTCTTTGGATTCATGCAATGGATGAAAGACTTTTTAAACTTCAAAATAACATCCGTAGACAACCATTTTTAAACTTTTGCTGTCAAGACGCGACGTGTTTAAGTTTGTGAAGAAATAGAACTCGTATTTATAAAGAAGTTTTTACGTCGAATCTTTGATTTTTACCCTAATGTACTGACACATTCAATGTCAAAAAACATCTTCATGAGAAATTGCTTTTATTTAACATCTGGTTTTCAAATCTACCAGCATTTGAGGCGTGAAACACGTATATAACAATGGGTTTAGAGCCACCATAGTGCATTAAGTCTAGTTCCTACATCAACAAAATGTATCGAACCATGCTCTGTGAAAGGGGGACTTAATGCATCTGAGAAAAGCATCGACACAGGTCAGCCTGCGCAGTCCGCGCAGGCTGACCTGAGCCGAAACTTTTCGCTTTTGGTTAATTTTCTGTATGTCCAAGGACCAATTTATCTCATAATTGAGTGGGTGATTAAAAAGGTGACTATGACGGATCCATAATTATGTGAATTCTTGATTAGTACAATGCATCACGGAGATGCATTAAACCACCTCTTGCCAGAGCATGGTTCATTAGATCATCCAGATACATTTCGAAAAATAATATCAACTTTCACTTATAAAAGTACAATTTACATAACCACATCGAAAATTAATCAGGGTCAAACCCGAAACATTGTGTGGTTTTTCGGGGAGACCATCAAAGCAGTTCAAACTATTTATTTTCACAAAATTTTGTATGTCATCACACAGAGTAATTTAATCCATATTAACGTGACATATAAAACTCGTTTTAATCCTGTTTTGGTTATGGGTGCGGATTGTTTTTGCAAGTCTAATTATATTGAGTGTGCTTGCCGAGCTACAAAGACTCTCAGGGACACTGTCTGCAAAAACATCTGAAATCGCCATTGGCCCTGGATTATTATTATTATTATTATCATTATTATCATTATTATTGTTGTTGTTGTTGTTGTTGTTGTACATAAATTGTTTGCTTCTTTTTTTTCAAGAATCACTTATATTTGAGCCATGTTCTGTGAAAAGGGGGCTTAATGCATTTGCGAAAAGTATCGACCCAGGTCAGCCTGCGCAGTCCGCGCAGGCTGACCTTGGCCGAAACTTTTCGCTATTAGTCTGTATGTCCAAGGACCGGTGTACCTCTTGATTAAGTCGGCTGTTAGAAATAGTGGCTATTACGGGTCCATTATTATGTGATAGCTTGATTGGTATCATAGGTCACGGAGATGCATTAAGCCCCCTTTTGCCAGAGCATGGCTTATTTAAACTTGCAATATTTGTGAAATTATCTTACCGTATGTTATCACCTGACAGATTACTGGCAAGTTGATTCCTATTAAAAAACCTTGGGCTGTTAAACGCGACTCAAGGACTTTTTGCCAAGAACGTGCAGTCTGATGTTGAATCTACACTGTCCGATAAGGAGATACCTCTCCCCTAAAAGCACCTCTGAAATAGCAAATCTTGGTTTTTACTACCGGCTTGATAGTTTAATTTCACTTATTTAGCAGAATAGGGGTTGACACCACCGGAAGCTAGGTTAGTAACCTATGCTTATGTAAGAATGCATTAGTGTTTGATAATAATGTTTAGATTTCTTTCCTAAGTACATTTACATAGCCGCTGGTATAAATTAAGTAAAATATAGAATTGATCGCAAAGAATACACGGTCATGTCACAGATGAATGATGCGATTTAGTAAATCTTAAAATAACGAGCCACGTTTATTTTAATAAAACAAAATTTAAAGATCGTAAAGCGTGTATAATTATTAACATTAGCGTAAAAACTGTTATTTATGAAGGACCCTTGTCTAACCACCTTACAAATTCGTTAGAGTATACAACTCCTAGTTAGATTGTTTCTTTCTTTCATGGATGGTTTATACTGTTCCCAAGTGGAATTTAGTAATGTCACGGTCCCCATCCATGCTTTCTTGCACTCTTCTTCCATCAGCAATACGCACAGCATTCTTTCAAATCCACCTTTTGGTTTTCCACATAAACAAAGTGGAACCAATGGTTATCGGCGAAAGAAAAGAGCGTTTCCTTTCACATTGACTTTCATACATGCTATAGGAGAGAAGGAGAGTTTTGGCGGAGCCGGGATTCGAATACGAAGCTCTTAGTCTCTCAGTCTTGCATGTTATCACTTGCATATCGGGGCTCTATGGCAGCATGGAGAGGACATATGAGAAAAGAAATATAATTTGATCTGGAAGCCAGTCATTTTAAAAAATAACTCGTTACCATGGCATAACTTTCTCATAGGCACGACTTTACTTTACACCGTTATTCCCCCTTTTCGACGTAGAAAGCAACTGAAGCCGAACGTTGGCAGCCCCAAGCGGTGTTCTTGGTTTATATATGAGCCATGCTCTGTGAAAATCGGGCTTAATGCATCTGCGAAAAGTATCGACCAGGTCAGCCTGCGCAGTCCGCGCAGGCTGACCTGGGCCGAAACTTTTCGCTATTGGTCAATTTTCTGTTTGTTTGTCCAAGGACCAGTTCACACCATGATTCAGTCAGTTGTTAATAAAATTGAAGTTTAAAGGTTCATAATTATGTGATATCTTGCTTGGTATAATGCATCACGGAGATGCATCAAGCCTCGTTTTGCCTGAGCATGGCTCATATATATATTTATATGAGTGGCGCCCTGGCTAAAGGGTGTCTAACCCATCTTCGTAATGTAGTATACCAAGCAAGTCGTTACATAATATAGTTCCATTTTGTACAAAGCCAGGCTGGATCATGAGGTAGAATAGTCCTTTGACACGCAGAAATTTTCCTATGGCAAAAAGTGTCGACCCAGATCAGCACGTGCTGACAGCGTAGGCTGGCATGAGCCGATACTGCATGTGATTGAAAATGAATTAACGAACTTTCTACAGTGCATTGCTCGTATATATTGACAAAAATAACCTTGAAGCTGAACCGGGATCCTGTGTTGCCGACTGACTTTAAAAACACACATCTCATTAATTTTTCACTCAAACGTTTTCCTGATATACTGTTGAATTTTAAGCCTTTGACTGCTCAGTGCGATGTTGAGGATAGTGTAGATCAAGATCATACTACACAGAAAGTGCAGTCTAATCTAGGGTCTATACTGCCTGATATGGTGAGGTTTTTTTTTTCAGGCAAATAAAATTGAAATCGCTGTAGTGTGGAATAAACTGAAAATAAACCGTTATTCAGCAATTTAATCCTTTCCCACACAATTCCGAGTTTCAACGACCCAAAAGAAAGTGATTTGTGAAAATTTTGCGGAAAAAGGAGAAATTGCTTGTAACCATCATTTTCTCCTGATTCGTTTTTTTTTTTTTTTTTTTCTTTTAATTCAATTAACAATAACGCTTAAACCAATTGGTAAAGGATCTGCAATTTTTGATGAAATGAATAGATATAGGAGTGATTCAAAGCTTTTGTAATTTACATTACGTTTGCACCAAAATCATTTCCTTATGTTTGCCATTTCCTTCTATTTTTGAACTGAAGAAAAAGTGATATAACTTCAATCACATAATTACCTTCACATCTCGCCCAACTTTTTCTGACAATGAACTTACTTTATATACAACGTACACGTACAATAAATAAATCCGCTGAAAAGAAGGGAACCCTTGTATTCATCTTCAGATAATTGGAGAGGTCATCAGACCTCTCCAATAGTGGTGAGTTTAAAAGGCAGACTGCCACAGAAATCACTGTCTAAATCGATTTGTTTTTGCGAAATTGTTAGGATACACAGTCTATTTTGTCATGGTTTTATACACAAACCGAAATAAAAAAAACTGAAATAGGAAATAAACGTTTTATTTTATGTGACGGATTGTCAAAAAGATTTATTATACTATATTGATTGTAAATGATCTCTCCAATAAATGTAATTTTTCATTAAACAAATAAATCTAAGCAAAGAGAAACCAATTTCGTTAAAAAAAAAAAGAGAAAGAACACCGCGGGAAAAGATCACGTGACTTGATGCTATCTGGAGAATTCGTACCCTGGAGAACTCGTACCCTAATCTCGAAAGCATGAGTTCTCTGGAGAACTCGTACCCCACAAATAGATATAAATAGGTTGATCAGTATGTTTTCAAGTTCTATTTTTCAAAACTGACTAGACTCTTGCATTTTTCTCAGTTTTATACAAAAATTCTATGGATTTATAATGGTATATATTTGATAAAATAACAGAGTTGCCTCTATTATGCGGGATTGCGAGAATCCCGCGAAAATCAACTTATGAGCGGAAAAAAGGTCCTGCCTCTTCGCCCTACGTATCGCACACCTCAAAAGAGTCCGTGGTCCTTTGGTTTTGGGCGGATTGCGCAAGCTGACATGGGTCGATACTTTTTGCAGATGCTTTTTCTCAGAGCATGGCTCATTTATCTACTTTCTTAAATTTTTAACGTTTAGACAAACAACCTCTTCATTTTACATGTCTGCAGCAGACAACTTTCCAAAATATTGTTGGAAGAGGAGAAGCTGCTAGTCACTGCAGTTTCTCTCTTTGTCACAATGGTTTCCATCGCATCAAAGCACCATCTTCCAAATTAATTATCAAAGTTTGAATTGTCGTCTGCATGCCTTTGTTTGGGACAGTCCAAAAATTGCTGTTTCTTAAAGGATTAAAAAATGCTACATTTATTTTTAACATGTCTGGTACTAGTATTATGTATAGGCCACCTTTATTTATTGTCATCAGGTAAGATTCTTGCATATTCAGTGGAATTAGCATATCATATCAAATTTTAACTGAACGATTTCCCCTTTCCAAAAATATTTTGGCTTATCTGACCACACATTACAAACATTCACTACAGGTTTGTTCCTTTTGAAAATGAGCAAAATGGGTCATCATCTTCAGTTTTGTGTCCTTGAATTTTGAAAAAAAAAAAAAAAAAAATGCATTTCTGAGCATGTTCATAGCATATGGCCTACAATTCCTAGAATATTATAACAATGTGGAACATGTACTGTTTTGTGCCTTTACACCAGCAAAATTAAAAAGAAAAAAGATGTTTTTTTCTCATTCATTTAATTCCTAACTTGTTTGTTTACATCTAACAAAATATATTGAAATCAGAAGCCAATAAACTATTTGAAAAACATTGATGCCGACCTCTCCTGGCTTCTTTTTTAAAGAAGACAACTTGTTCTTTATTTTACCTAAAACATACAACAGATATGGAATCCACGTCAATATCGGGTGCGACCCCGTGTGCAGCAACACCCGCACGACACCTGGCGGGTACACTGGAGATGGTATGGCGTATCATTGCTCTTGTTGCTCTTGGAATCTGCTGAAATATTTAGAGGTAAAGTTTCCCTGACATTCAGGGTTCCCTTATTTTTGGGGCAACGTATATATAATCCAAATTTTTCTATATTGACAACCCCTTTAACTCTTTGTCAGAATATAAAATCTTTTTAAACATTTTCAAGCTGAAAGAGTTTAAACATGACAAAATGACTCAAATGATGAGATTTGTTTTGATGAATGGTAGAAAACAATGTGGCAAAAGGAGAAAATTTGTGGCTACCAGCATTTTCTCCTTTTCTCACAATGTTTTTGAAAACACTCTTCCTCTAGGGTTGTTAAACACGAGTAGTATAGGAGGGTCCGAGGTCTACCCTCCCTGAGTGCCATTTTGTCCGAGGTCTACCCTCCCAGAGTGCCATTTTGTCCGAGGTCTACCCTCCCTGGGAGGCAAAAAGAGGACTCGGAGTCCAAAAAATCGTCATTTACCCTTATCTCTCCCTTAACCCTTCTAAAACCCTTTTGTTTTGTTCTAATGGCCAAATTTTCTTCTAAAACCCTTATTCCTAATTTGTCCCTAGTCTGCCCTCCCAGAAACAAATTGGCCCATATTGCCCTCCCGCGGGAGGGCAATCTGGGGCAAAATGGTCATGTGACGTCACAGATAGGCTTTTCTCTATTATTGTTGGACTTAGTCTTTTTTCCGTCTTTTATTCACCTCTGTAGGGCTTGGGTCTTTCTCTGCCATCGTTGGACTTAGGTTTTCTCTTCGTCTTTGTTCGGCTGAGAGCTGTTCTTTTTTCTCTATCACCGTGTTGGACTTAGTCTTTCTCCACGATGTGGGCTATATGCCATATCACGCTGACTCAGGCAAAGATCTTGTTCGCCTTAGACCTTCTCTATCACCGTTGGACTTAGTCTTTTTCTTCGTCTTTGTTCGCCTCAGGCTTTTCTCTTTTCTCTATCACCGTTGGACTTAGCCTTTTTTCCGTCTTTTATTCACCTCTGTAGGGCTTGGGTCTTTCTCTGCCATCGTTGGACTTAGGTTTTCTCTTCTTCTTTGTTCGGCTGAGAGCTGTTCTTTTTTCTCTATCACCGTGTTGGACTTAGTCTTTCTCCGCGATATGGGTTATTTTCCCTCTTCAGCTTGGGCCGGGCAGAGATCACCGTTGGACTTAGTCTTTTCTCCACGATAGGTCTATATGGGTACTTTGGAAAACATTGTGTTGGACTTAGTCTTTTTTCTCCGTCTTTCTCTATCACCGTTGAACTTAGTCTTTTCTCCACGATATGAGCTATATACCGTATCATGGTTGAATTAGTCAGACAAGAATTATCTCCCTTTGTGCTATACGCGACTTTCCCGGAAATCAAACATGACGTCATTTTCCGAAAATGTAACCAAATCATGTTTACTGGGTTTTTCCGACATTTCCCAGGAATCAGATCTTCTAGACTTATCCGATCTTAGTCTTATTCGTCCCTAGTTTTATTCGTCCCTAGTTTTTTATCTGCAAAACTTTTTTAATTGTAAAAATTTTTTATTCGAAATTTTTTATCCGAAATTTTTATCCGAAATTTTTTAATCGTAAAAATTTTTCTATCGCTAAAAAAGTTTTTCTATTGCTAAAAGTTTTTCTCTCTGCAAGATTTTTCTCTCTGCAAGATTTTTCTATCGCCAAAAAATTCTTCTCTTCAAGTTTTGTCTACGACTTTTTTATTTGAAAAAATTTGTCTGCAACTTTTTCTGTCTGTAAGTTTTCTCTACAAGTTTTTCTCTCTGCAAGCTTTTTATCTCTGCAAGATTTTTATCTCTGCAAGGTTCTTTGTCTGCAAGTTTTTTCTCTTTACAAGATTTCTTTATTTGAAAAAATTTTTCTAGCACTAAAAAAGTTTTTTCTATTGATAAAAGTTTCTTCTCTCTCTGCAAAAGTACAACACATCTGCGAAATTGACAATTCTCAAAAGATAGACTTCCTGGTATTGGTTAGTCCTGAAAAGGACTATTTTGTTTTTGGTATAGCTTTCTGCTTTTATTGACAGCTTTTCTTTGATTCTTTCTTGCTATCTTTTTTTATTTCTGTGGTTTTTTCCTCCTCTATTGAGATCTTTCCTCTATTGAGAGCTTTCCTTTGGTTCTTTTGGGATCGTCGGAATCTTGAGGTCTTTGAAGTTATCCATCTGTGTTTTACCCAACTCTGTGTTTGGTGGCTTCTACCAGGGGTGGTGTTACATAGCTGGGATCGAATCGTTGTTTTTTGTGAAGTTGGTTATCGTCTTTCTCTGCTTTCTCTGCTTTTCGTTTTCTTCTTGACTTGACTTCTTTTGTCTGATTTGACTGTTGTTTTACAGGAGTGACGATAGAAGCTGTTAACTTTTGAAAACTGGTTTTATCAAAGTTAACCTGGGCTGGAATCGATACATTTACAGATGAATCTTGTCTTACAGATGAATCTTGTTGACTCTGTTGATTTTGTAGGCATAATGTCTCAATGTTTCCATTTAATATCTTCACTTCGTCTAAAATCTGAGTTATTACAGAATTTTGGTTTGAAATCATTCGGCTTATTTCTTCTTCGATTTTATTAACCGATCCTGTCATCGGCTCAATGAATGTTGAATTCATAGCTGTCGATAGAATATCTCTACTGTTTTCAGGCTGTGGTGAGGAGTTGTCTAGGACGGGGTTTTCTTGCGGTAAGGAATCGTCTAAACTGTCTAAGTTGGAATCCATTTTCCGTTATTCGCACTAGTTAACAGTTTGTTTTATTCACACTACTCGAGAATCGAGAATCGAATGATTATAGAGAAAGTTCGCCAGCATTTTATAGTTTTTTGGTCGAGGGACTTGTCTTGGGATGTAGACTTAGGCTTTTATGTAGGCATTGTAGATAGAAAATAATGTACTATATGATCTCACATAGAAAATAACATTCTATATGAATAAAATTTCTATCTACATTTTTTCCAAGTCTGAACTTTTTGCGAAGAAATCAAAACAGGCGATTTTTTTAAATCATTTCTTTATTCATTCAAAGTTTTTAACATTATCATTAAAAACAGTAACGTTTAAAACAAAGCAAACGTTCTAACACTATATTTTATATATTTACAATACATTATTCATTCAAAGTTTCTGACAATACAGTTTTAACAATACAGTTTTTAACAATTTCATTAAAACACTATAACATTTTAACAATACAGTTTCTTACAAAGCATTGAAGATACAGTTTTTAACAATACAGTTTTAATCTACAACAATGACAAAACAATTCTTACAATGCGAATTCACAGATACCTCGATTTTTCCACTTGTCTTCATGTTCCACAATAACTTTGTGCAGATGGTCATTACCTAAAGACATTGGATATATGCTGTCCATTTCGCTATATTGACGTACCCCACTAAATGGAAAAATATGTTTTGAAATATCTTTTGTTGAAAGAGATGAATATACGGTTTCTTTTGTGACATCTCTATCAAATAGAATATAGCCTTCCAGGGTATCCACTGTTTCCTCACTATCTTGAATAGATCCTCTTTTGTAGCGTAAGTAAAAGTCAAACAGAACCGATTTCATTTTCAGGATGTTCAGAAAACTTTCTTCTGTTCTTCCTATGATAATGAATTGCCATCGACTTGTAGCTCGCAATTGTTTACTGAAATTTTGCATCTGTTTAGCAATAATGAGATCTTTCCACCACCAGCCTGCTAAATAAGCTTCGAGGGTGGGATCTGAACCTGAGTCGTCCACCATCATCATAATAAAACTGTGTATGCTATACAGTTTGCAAGATGTTTCTCCTTCTGCAGCTCCCTTATTCAGTCTATCTATCCAAAGTTTCAAACAGTTGAATTTAATATCAGACTGTACTTGTTCATCGAGTGTGTGCAGATCGATGAAATCTCTATAAACTTTTTCACGTAGTTCTATCGGTAAAGGCAGCATTTCACTTGACATGATTTCACTTTTTTGATAGACCCGTCTTACTTTGGTTGTTCAAATCAATGTAGCACGATGTTGTTTTCTTACAGTTATTTATACCCTCAAACTTTTATATCCATAGGGTACAGTATCAGTATCGTTTACAATCACTCTTTTGGTATATACAGAGCGAAACGTTTTTGACTGTGGTTCGCTGGTCACTGTTCTGTCTCTATGCCTTTTGATTCTACAGTCATACTGAACTTTGATTTCTATTGTACGATCCAAAGCACATTTTGAATAGGTGTCGAAATTCACCAGCTGATTTGTATTGTGATCCAAAGTAATTCCCTTGACTTTACATTTGCATTTTTCTTTTCCATCTTTTGTTCTCATTTTGTAGGCGTAATTCTTTGGGCCTAAGCCTCTGAAATGAGTAATTCTGCAATCAGGCTCTTCATCGGTCCATTTTCCTAGTCTGCTGTTAATGATGGGAGGGTTCCACAATTCAGGATCATGAATGTACATACAACTATCTGTATCGAAATACAGAACTCTATCCCCCAACCTTTCAAGAACTCTGTACAGTTCCAACCTTGCATAGGCTGTTACGTAAGACGCTACAATAACATTGGCTGTCGCATGCGTTTCGACAAAGTCCATCTTTTCTTCATAGTTGACTAAAATGAATGGGCACTCGTTGTCAAAGATTTCCACATACTTTACCGTGTATTTCGGGTCGGTAATCAACTCGAAATATTTAGACGGTTCTCTGATGTATTTCGTCTTGCTCATGTTTTCACGCTGTGCTAATTTTCCCCAAAGACAGTTCAGCATAATCTTAGCAAATGATCTTTTGCCAGGGTTTTTTTGAATGCATTTGGGATCGAGACGAATCCCTTCGGCTTCCTCATACTCGCGAATGAATTGGGACTTTTCCGAGTCTGTCTGACACCAACCGGGATATCCACTGGCTTCTTGCTTGATTTTCAAGAAATTGTCCACATAGCCTTTAAAGAATTGGTCCGAAACAGAGTCGAAATGCCAGATTTCATACACATGCATTAGCCGATAACCACAGTCGAGAGCTTTGAACAGTTCGAATGTAACCCAAGTTCCAACCAAGGCTCTCTCTTCTCTTTCATGATTACAAACGTTTGAGCTTTCTTGTGCACATTTCATACAAAGTGGAAACATCATCTTGTTGTCACAGTAAACTGGAAGAACGGGGTGAAACAAATCAGTTGGGGGTAGAACTTTGCATTTAATGAGTCCTTCGTACTGACGAATATTCTCCATGTCAATGTTCTCAGCAGTCAGGATTGTTGGATGGCCTACAGGGTAAAATTTATGTTTGCAAACGTAAGGATACAGTGAGCAGATGTCAATGTACTTGATTTCCTTTTCACTGCTTTCCTCAACATCATAGACAATTTTTATTGCATTACATCTGCCTCCAGCCAGACCCTCTCTTGGTTCGATGGGGTCACAGTTCGGGTATAGACTTTCAATGGTTTTTTTGTACTCTTTATCCTTCTTCATCTTGGCGTCGAATTCATGCTCCCATATGGTCACGATGTTATATCCCATTCTTTTGATGGTTTCTAATCGTTCAATGGTACTGTTGTACAATTCATCCATTGTTTTTCCATTGATGGGGTTGATATATTTCCGATCCTTAAAACATTTCTGGCAACCATGAAATAAATCCCCAAGGAATTCATAGACAGTCCTTGATTTGTGGTGAAAACCGTCTACAGTGTATTTCCCTATTCGAAATTCACCACCATTTCTGGCATGTTGATTATGAATCCCTTTTTCCATAGCAATGCTTTGAATCCAACGTATTGCTTTCATAGAAAACCGACGTCTGACTGGATCTTTGCTTGAAATGATGGCTATCTGATCTTTTGGTAAATAATCTTTTCGCCAAATCTTGTTACAGGCGCCGGCGATGGTAAACGCCTCTGTAAATGGACAAATTCCACTCTGTTCGATGAACAACTTTCTGAATTCACCACACCCTCGTCTTAGGATATCAACATCCGATCGACAGTACATCTCCATCTCTTTTTGAAAATTGAATTCCTCACCGTTTTGAACTTTGTCATTATACCAGACTATGAATTTCGATCGAGCCTCTTCAGACATTGAATCGGGCTTGTAATAAGACATGTCCAAGTATGGGCCGACGTAATCCCAGAATTCGTCTGTATTTGCCCAGTGAGGAAAGTAGCCTTTTTTCATTTCTTGAAGTCCAAATGTAGTTGGAAATTTCGCCAGCCCAAAGTTCATGAAACTGAAGGAGTCGATCAAACACACACCGTTCAGTTCTAACTTCAAAATATTATTTCCATTCATGGTTAGTTCTGGTTCTTTCATCCCAACGTTGATAATGTGGTTGAGAATAAATTGGCCATCATACCCTTTGAGATTATGGGCAATAGCTATGATTCCTTTATGATGCTTTGTAAAGAGCCAGCTGCAAAATTGACTCAAAGTTTCTTTTCCTTGAAAAATAACTTCTCTTCCTTCTTTGAATTCACTGCATGTGGAACAATGAAAATCAAGTGGTTTATCGATACATTCAGCACAGGCTCGGTGTGCAATACAGTAATTCGGAATGTGTACTCCCGTGTCTTGCTGGCATTCGAAATCAAAGAAAATGAACAAAGGCTTTTTGACTACAGAAGAACTCGTCTCATCGTCGCTGTCGTGTTTCATCTTACTCTGGTAAGGCTGAATAAAACAGCGATGAGAAAAGTCAACTATTTTCTTGCAGAGGTGACACTTTTTCTTTCCCTTACAGACATGATTTTTCTTTCTGACAAAAACCTGGCCTCCACATTTTGAACAAAATTTCACTAATTCACAAATGGTTTTCTTCTCTTTACCTTGAAGCATTTTGTGTTTTTTCAAGCATTCCGCACTGAAAAATCGTCTATGACACTTGGAGCAGACATACTTTTTTGATTCCGATGGACATTTTCCAGCACGAAAACACCCTTTACAGATCTTTGAGCAAGTATGGTCTTCCCGATTCCTGTAGCGCATATCACAGAACTCACAATAATAAGTACAATCAAGAAATGCTGTGATGGATTTAATGTAGTCATAGTGGTTTTGATGAAAGTACAAATGTATGATTTTACTATTGTCTTTCACTTCTGGATGTTCAAATACTGTTTCCACTCTTGAATGCTGTTGATGGACTTCAATAACATAGTCTTTTTCATACAAGAAATCTTGAATTTGTTTGTATTCTTCAAGACCTACAGGTTGTGTCGACGAAACTCCAGCTTCATTCATCAATTTCTCGGCTTCAGTCTTTTGAAGTGGTCTGTTTGATCTTTTGATGATATCCCATCTTCGGTTCCATTCTTGGGTGTTTTCACGTTCATGGTAACAAAGCCCCACGACAACGGCTCTTGCAAAACATAGATGGTCTTCATTATTAATTTCAATAACCGATTGTTTCTTCTTTGCGAAAACTTTTGAATCCAATACTTCTGTGGCTCTAAGTCTTTTGCCACTTCCCCTTGGGGGTACCGTATGTGTGATATCGAATGTCATGCGACCATCGTTCAAGACGAATTCCTCATTCGACTGTAGAACTTTTTCAATCTCGTCCAACATAGTATGACTGTCCAGCTCCTCCACGTATAGAAAGGGAATATGAATCCCTATTTTCAATGAGGTGTGATTGATGCTAATTCTAATCATATCCCTCGATTCAGCCTTTAACTTTTGAACGATTTGTCGGATAACATCGTCAAATAAGACGGTCAATTGCTGTGGTTGTAACTCTTCGAATTCCTTAAAAGACGCCTCCAGTACGTGGGATTCTGTTTTGAATTTTCTTGACTTCTTTTTTTCCACTTCTGTTAAGGCGTATAGACTTTTCATATCCAAAGATTTTTTGTCTTCACTTTTTTCTTCCTTGGGCGAAAATGGTCCAGCATGACCTTCTTCTTTCAAAGATTTTCTGTCTTCTTCTTTCAAAGATTTTTTGTCTTCTTTCAATGATTTCTCGTCTTCTCCTTTCAAGGATTTTTTGTTTTCGCTGGTACAATCCACATTTATTCGTACAGATTTCTCCTTCGTTGAGTTGAAATCGCATTCAGCGTCACTTTTTTCTTTCTTCGGCGAAAATGACCCAGCATGACTTTCTTCTTTCAAAGATTTTTTGGCTTTGTCTTTCGAAGATTTCTCCTTCGTTGACGGTGAAAATTTCTCATCGTTTTCTTCTTTCAAAGATTTCTCGTCTTCACCATCACTTTCTTCTTTCAATGGTAAACTTTTTCTCTTTTTGATTGAAAATTTCTCATCGTCGCTTTCATCATTGCTGCTACTGTCTGGGTAGACTAGGATTCTTTTTCTTTTTTTAGCCGGCAGTAATTTTTTTCTCTTTTTCGGCATGGGGTGAATAGCCTCGTCGCTGCTTGTACTGTCTGAATACGGTACTAACCTTTTAGACATGACTGGTTGTAAGTCATATAATGACCCAGAACTCAAGAAATCCTAGCTTTTTTATACCTTTTTCAGGCCAACCGTGTATAAAAGGAGACGTCACGATTGACATCTTCATCATTCTTGGTAAGGTTTCAAACAGGACAGTTGGTAGAAAAAATGAGTGAGTTCAAGCTACAAAGTACAACACCAAAGAGAATGTATCTGTATGTTAACCCATACACTCACGATTATGAGATCACCAATATACCGTCAAGATATCAAGTCTACCATACTGGAAACTATGTGGGGTCATTTCTATCCCATCAACATTCTGCAGAAGAAGATGTCTATCGTATCACCAGAGTTCTGGATCAAGCGACATTCGACAAACGCCATGGAGTGGATGATATGACAACGAATATTTGCTTTACATGCGACAGATCAGGACATTGGGCCAGACAATGTCCAGAGAAAGAAAATCAAATGTGGAGATTCGTTTTTGTCTTCGTGGACCCCCACACCCACGATGTCAAAATTTCACCAACAACGGAAACGGGTGGTGAATCTCAACATATGAAATACATTGGGTCTCTATTATCCTATAAAGTAGACGAAAATAAATGGAAGACAAAACCGTCACAGCCTACAACATCGTCGAGTGGAAAGGGGAAAAGCTCCCAAAACAAGAAAACCTCTTCAACGTCTGGAAAGAACCAAAACAACGAACAGAGGGTTCAAAAATCTTCAGGGTGTGAAGAAAAGGAAATCGACGATAAAATCAACGAGTCATCGACTGAAAATCAGACCGAAAAGCAGATCGAAAATCAGATCGAAAAGCAGATTGAAAATATGGAGACTGATAACACAGAAATCAGCGATACAGAAATTTGTAGAATTCAGATAGACATACATGATAAGCCGCAAAACAAGAAACCCTCTTCAGAAAAGAAAATCAACGATAAAATCAACAAGATTTCTTCACAAGTTGAAGAAAAGAAAATTCAACGAGAAGGAAAGAAGATCTGTTCAGATATGGAATTGAGACGTAAATGGAAATCCGATGTTGAGAACGAGAAAAGAGAAAACAAGAAAAAGAAGAACAGTTTCCTTTACAAATCAAAAAAACATGGTGCAAAAATCTGTCCAGATATTGTGTTGAAAAATAACAAGGACGAACACAATAATATTAAAAACAATGAGAGGAAACGCAAGAGTGAATGTGAACCTGGCATCCCGAAGAAAAAAAGAAAAATGTGACAGTAAAAATGTGGTAACATTTTTTCAAAGAACTGTTTCAAAGAACTGTTTCAAAACGGTTTATTTTCATACTCATAGTTTGTATATATATTTCGACATGGACTGAATTACCTCATCGCTACTTGCTCTGTCTGAATACGGTACTAGGCTTTTAGACCTTGTTTTAGGGCTGATGGTAAGTCAGCCTTTTAGACATGGTTTTAGAGGCTGATGATAAGTCAGACAATGACCCAATTATGGAAATGATTTATTCTCACAGTTCAGTGTAGAACATATATGTTTCATTGTATATATTTTATCAGTTCAATGTTTTCATTGTAATGATTATTGTACAGAATGTTTTAAATAAAAGATATAAAAAACATATAGGACTTGACTTTTTTGTTTTTTGACAATTTGAAAGATAGAACTTTCTTGGTCTTGGTTAGCCCACTCATAATCTTCTGAAAAGACTATAGCTTCCTTCACTTCCTTCTCGAACTTCCATCAAATAACCCACAACAGCTTGGTATTAGCAGTATAACTTAGTACAAGCACTACTAAGTACCTCCAAAAAAGACTCACCATGGAGAACAGAATTCGGACAACTTCATCGTGGAAATGAAATGGTCTACAGAGAAATCTGCTGGCTTTATAGCCTGGTAGGGGGATTGACCCACTTTGACACAGAATTAAGAGCGCGAACGTGGGTGAGACCATGTAGATAGAATATAGAATATTATACTCTATCTACAATACCTAAGAGCCTTACCTCCAAAAATGTAACGAAACTAACGATTGGCTAATGTTAATTCCATTAAAATTAAGAGCACGAACGTGGACGAAACCATGTAGATAGAACATCACGTTCTATTTCACATAGAATATGATGTTCTATCTACAATGTCCAATCGAAGATGGAGAAAAGACTAAGTCCAACAATGGTAGAGAAAGACTAAATCGAGCGAAAGCAGAGAAATGGTTAAGTTGAACGAAAACGAAGAAAAGACTAAGTCCAACAGTGGCCTTTGCCCTGAGCCAAGCTGAGGAGGGAATATAACCCACATCGTGGAGAAAGACTAAGTCCAACACGGTGATAGAGAAAAAAGAACAGCTCTCAGCCGAACAAAGACGAAGAGAAAACCTAAGTCCAACGATGGTAGAGAAAGACCCAAGCCCTACAGAGGTGAATAAAAGACGGAAAAAAGACTAAGTCCAACGGTGATAGAGAAAGATTGAGACGAACAAAGACGGAGAAAAGACTAAGTCCAACGGTGCTAGAGAAAGTTTGAGACGAACAAAGACGAAGAAAAAGACCAAGTCCAACGACACTCTCTGCCTGAACCAGCGTGAGGAGGGAATATAGCCCATATCGTGGAGAAAAGACTAAGTTCAACGGTGATAGAGAAAGACGGAGAAAAAAGACTAAGTCCAACACAATGTTTTCCCAAGGACCCATACAGATTTGTTGAGGTGAATAAAAGACGGAAAAAAGACTAAGTCCAACGGTGATAGAGAAAGATTGAGACGAACAAAGACGGAGAAAAGACTAAGTCCAACGGTGCTAGAGAAAAAAGAACAGCTCTCAGCCGAACAAAGACGAAGAAAAAGATCAAGTCCAACGACACTCTCTGCCTGAACCAGCGTGAGGAGGGAATATAGCCCATATCGTGGAGAAAAGACTAAGTCCAACGATGTTCTCTGCCTGAACCAGCGTGAGGAGGGAATATAGCCCATACCGTGGAAAAAAGGTTAAGTCCAACACAATGTTTTCCAAAGTATCCATATAGACCTATCGTGGAGAAAAGACTAAGTCCAACGGTGGTCTCTGCCCGGCCCAAGCTGAAGAGGGAAAATAACCCATATCGTGGAGAAAGACTAAGTCCAACACGGTGATAGAGAAAAAAGAACAGCTCTCAGCCGAACAAAGACGAAGAGAAAACCTAAGTCCAACGATGGCAGAGAAAGACCCAAGCCCTACAGAGGTGAATAAAAGACGGAAAAAAGGCTAAGTCCAACGGTGATAGAGAAAAGAGAAAAGCCTGAGGCGAACAAAGACGAAGAAAAAGACTAAGTCCAACGGTGATAGAGAAGGTCTAAGGCGAACAAGATCTTTGCCTGAGTCAGCGTGATATGGCATATAGCCCACATCGTGGAGAAAGACTAAGTCCAACACGGTGATAGAGAAAAAAGAACAGCTCTCAGCCGAACAAAGACGAAGAGAAAACCTAAGTCCAACGATGGCAGAGAAAGACCCAAGCCCTACAGAGGTGAATAAAAGACGGAAAAAAGACTAAGTCCAACAATAATAGAGAAAAGCCTATCTGTGACGTCACATGACCATTTTGCCCCAGATTGCCCTCCCGCGGGAGGGCAATATGGGCCAATTTGTTTCTGGGAGGGCAGACTAGGGACAAATTAGGGATAAGGGTTTTAGAAGAAAATTTGGCCATTAGAACAAAACAAAAGGGTTTTAGAAGGGTTAAGGGAGAGATAAGGGTAAATGACGATTTTTTGGACTCCGAGTCCTCTTTTTGCCTCCCAGGGAGGGTAGACCTCGGACAAAATGGCACTCTGGGAGGGTAGACCTCGGACAAAATGGCACTCAGGGAGGGTAGACCTCGGACACTGTCCGAGGTCTACCCTCCTACACTACTAACACGGAACTGTTTGGTAAAAGGTTTTTTAGTCAGAGGGCCCATATTCGCCAACCATTTTTGTAACATTCCTTCCTAATATAAATCTCAAGAACTTTTCAAAATTCAATTCCTTATTGGTTTAACCAAGTGGTTTTGCCAATCAAAAATTGCGTTACATCCTTTACCTTGAATAAGACTAGGAAAACATATTAGACCGGTTGGTGTATAGAGGCCTACAAAAAAGTAACAGATCAGAATGTGCAACATCTTTGTCCCGCTGTCTTGTCCCTCGAGGTCTCGACGATTAACTCTTTACCAAACGACATAATTCTAGATTGGTCCAAATTTAATGCATTTGCAGAAAATAATTCAAATGTGGATCAAACAATGAAATTTATCTCTAAAAGAGTAGAAAAACAATGGGAGAAAAGGAGAAAATGCTGGTTAGCAGCATTTTCTCTTTTTCCCACAATGTTTTCAAAAGCCGTCTCCCCAGGGTCATTGAAAAACGGAATTGTTTGGTAAAAGGTTAAATAAATTTTTTACAACCTGTAGTGAAATCTAACTCACTTTACTGTCTATCAGAATGAGAAAAGAAATAGCCTAACTTCCGTATTCAAAGACACCACCTGCATGGATCTATCATTAACCCATATGCTTTCGAACACAAAATTTCAGAAGAAAAAAAATCAAAAGAGTTTCTCCCTGAATAATGAACAATATATACTACGTAGTGTAAAAAATGCATACTGTCCTCAAAAGCTCTTCAAGCACAAGGCCACTCGTGTGGTGTGGGTTTTTTTTTTGTAAACTTCGCCGTCTTCGACCTAATATAATCTTATATGTTACGTTATAGATGGATGAGTTTGTCAAAACATTAAGGTGCTTGTGCTTCAGCATCCCAAAAATTGATCATAAAACGAAGAGATGACAATACAAAAAGATTTCATGGTATCATAAATCAGGCCGTTTCGAACGCCCAATACATGAGGGCAATTACAACGAAAGTGCATATCTGAACGTAACAGACTTCGGCGATATATATTAAAATAAATAAACACGCTTGTTTTCAGTGTAAAATAAATTATGATGCATTATACTGTGTAAACAGTAAATTAAAGTTTGGCTATAAAAGTTAATGGACAAAAAACATAATGATGGATAAAATTGTAAAGAGTTACAAGCAAAATGATTGTTTTTTTCAAAGAAAAGAGAATTCGCGAATCAACGCCCAGCTCGTAACCTTAAGGCTGCTAAATTGACTCAATGCGCCACTTGCTGATAGTACAGATCAAGATCAGACTGCACAGAAAATACAGTTTGACCATTGATCAACACTGTTTGATTTGGTGAATTTTTCCTGGATAAAAAATCTTTGAAATTCACAATACATGTATTAGTATTTCACTGTCGACTGGGAAATTTTATTTAACTGACAAACTTTTTTAAGAGTTAAGATATGGAGCACGAGTTCAGTTTCTTTTCTTGCATTATGAATTTGGGTCGGCACACAGAGCCCCGGTAGGGTAATGCTAACGAGCAATGATGTATTGTTAACGAGTGATGATTGTAAACTAGAAGTTGCCTGTTCGAAGACGGGCAAGGCAAAATTCTTTTCCGTAATATGTACAATTCATTTAGTTTTCATCCTTCTCAAACTCCTACATTGTTTCGACTTTTAAGCGGGAAAGCAGCCAGTGATGTGGAAAGAATGCTATGCCTTGTGCTGAGGCAATCTAGGATAGCACAGATAGGCGGCTAGTCACCGTTTAAACTTTTTCCGGCCATGAATTTTTTTATTTGTCCATATGGAAAGCATTTGCAAACGTCAATTCTAATATGGCTAAGCCGATCAGATTTGTTCTTAAAGGATAGAAAATATTTTTGGAAAATCATTTTAGCCTTTTTCAACAATGTTTTCAAAGACTACATTAGCAAAAACGGGATAGTTTGGTTACGGGTTAGATTGAAATACAAACGACATTAACGTTAAGCACATACACTAAAACAGAAGAATTTTGGTTCTACGCTTTCCAGCATTTTGAATGGTGTTTGCTTCTTTCATCTTTCTACGCTTTAGACTCACAATTTGAGTCAAGATCAGACTGCAAAAAAGGTACTGTCTTATCTTTGATTCAAGTTGAACCATAAGCGTATGTTAGAAGAATATCGTGGGAAAAATCTGCAATTGATTTCAAAAACACTTTGGTAAAAAGGACATTCATGTTCTTCTAGGAACTGAATTGCTGAATTCATGAAATGTATGGAAAAGGACCAGGATTTGCATTCAAGAAGTCCAGTGATTGACCACCTGATTTGCCGGCACATTTATTTATCTCATTTGGAAGGTAGAATTAAAATTTAACATGGTTTTCTCAGCATGCCATGGGATAGATTATTCAAAAAAACGAGAGGCACATGGCTTTATATTTTTTAGTGTGGATGTAAATGTCGTTTAGCTTTGCCCTTATTTTTACTCAAAAAGTAATAACAAGCACAATAACTACCTGAACAATGACACAAAATTATCTTTTACATGAGCCATGTTCTGGCAAAAGGGGCCTTAATGCATCTGCGAGATGCGGTCACATAATCATTGATCCATAATAACGACTCTATTTCAACAACCGACTGAATGAAGTAGACAGGTCCTTTGACATACAGAAAATTGACAAATAGCGAAAAGTTTCGGTCCAGGTCAGCCTGCGCGGAGTGCGCAGGCTAACCTGGGTCGATACTTTTCGCATATGCATTAAGCCACCTTTTCACAGAGTATGGCTCATATAACTGATATTACAGGGATTCACTACCACTCACAGCGAATCATTTTTAACGATACAAATGAAAAAAAGTCCGCTTCCTGGCGTTTGTCCAATCTATGGTAGATCTATCTACATTTGGCTGATTTAGGACCAAGCTGAAAAACATAAAATTTATATCATATTTTCATGTCAATGTAAAACAAAATGGTCTTATATCACTAAGCTATATTTAGATCTAGTAATCTACTTTTTTTTTTGGAGCGGTAGACATGATATGAAGTGTAACAGAAGAATTACATGATCTGATATAAGTTGGTGTTTGAAATGGGGGAAAAAAAAACACGAAACTATTTCTAGAAACACTATATTAATCGAGCCTTTGGCAAGCTTAATAGATCTAGATTTATCTTTTTTTCCCAGACAAGCTTAATAAAATTTTACCTCAAAAGACGACGAATGTCACGTTCTTTTTATCACATAGCTATATTTCATGAATACATACGTAGATGATAAGCTAACATCTATGCGCAAATCTACATTATGGTAAATGGACCAAATCACTTCTTTAACAGGCTCGTACCTTTCGGGAAAAAAATGAGACGCTGTCGAGTCGAGTCAAGGATTCTATTCAAACTCTTGCCAAATTGAAATACCTATAAAGAATTTTCGAAATAGAGAATGATTGATCATAATATCAATCAAATATTTTAATTTTCATTTTCTTCTACAATAAAAATGCGCTTTTCCACTCGTTAAAATAAGTCTCCTTTCCCAAACGACAGACATCAGTTTAGAATGATCCTAATTGAAAGCATTAGCAGAACACCCATTCGAAATAGGTGCAACTGAGCTTAGTTTTTGTGACGTGGTAGGATCATTGTGTGAAAATGGTCTGTCTGCTTATTACAAGCAATTTATTCTTCGGCACAATGTTTTCAATATGTCTTTTAAATCATGACACACATTGAAACATATGAGCCATGCTCTGTGAAAAGGGGGCTTAATGCATTTGCAAAATGTATCGACCCAAGTCAGCCTGTGCAGTCCGCGCAGGCTGACGGGGCCGAAACTCTGCTATCGGTCAGTTTTCTGCATCTCCAAGGACCATTTTTCAGTCAGTTATTATAGACATAATGGATTTTAAGGATCCATAATCATGTTATGGTTTGCTTTGTATCATATATCAAGGTGATACATTAAGCCCCCTTTTGTAGGAGCATTGCCCATATGTAAAGTTATAACGCGTTGTTTACTGGTTAAATAATGATATCTCACCCCTCTTACTGCCAACCTTCTTACGATTCTGTTATCATTCTTTGCCATGTATCTATTTGTTGCCTCTTTCGTCTCGAATTGTTTCGTTTAGTAGTCATGGTAATAGTAGAAAACGTAGTGGAAAAAGAGTTAACGCTTGTTACCAACATTTTCTCCTTTTCCCACAATCTTTCAACAGTACTGTAAAGTAGCTGCAAGGTTCTTGGTCAAATAAGCGCTTTCTGCGGAAATGACGGACAAAGAATTTTATTTGACAGCGAATTCAGGTCAAAACATGATACGTTTCATATTCAATTTGATGTTTTTTTATGTTCTATTTTTTCAAAATCATAATAAAAATGTCCACCCTCATCCTAATCGTCACTAAATTGTTTATCAACAGTTTACATGAAATAATCATGTACAGCCACGTGATGATAGATACAGCGAAATAAAAAATTTTCTTTCTCCATCTGCCGATATAATGTTTTTGTAATCATATGAATTATATCTATTAAGGCTACTTTTGACAGAAATGGATTGCTTCAGACATTAATGCGGTTATACTTTTATTGAAGGAAAAAACATAATTGGGGGAAAAAACTTTTATGCGCTCTTCATATTCAAGCGTCAACAATAACAACAAAAATTTTCTCTGTCTTGATGTTACATTCGTAAGAAATGTAACATTATGAACGACCTTTTTAAACGGCGATCTCAATGAAACCCAGTCAACATAAGTAATGTCCTATCGATCTCTAGATCTAGATCTCACTGCCCTTCTTTCAACTCTTTCAGCGCAAAATTTATAAATTGTATTGTGTAGGACCGGAATTATGCATTGTATGTGACTTGGGATTCTGTACACTGACGGTACGTTACTTGGGTGTGCTAAAAAATGTGTTCACACTGTCAGACCAGCTCGTGCTTTTTCATTTATGAAAGTTATTATAAAACATTCTTATCCGTGCTTCTGTGAACCTTCCTTAGAGCAATGGGGATGCCTTGATCATAAATGTTTTATAATACCTATCAAAATAAACGAAAAAGCATCAGTTTAACTTACCGTGTGAACACAATTTTTAGAACCAAAGTGACAGACCGTGACTGTAGAGAATCCCAAGTCATAAACAGTGCATACTTCCGGTGCTACACAGTGAATGCGACTTCTTCCAACGTCGACAAGTACAATCCACTGAAACTCCGGAGAAAGATATTTATCTTATAGCCTTGACTATAACCAGCATACGGCATGCTCCACGTTCTGTGCAGTCTAGTCTTAATCTATCCCGTCTGCAAAAGCCCCTGTTATTGCCATGGTGCTAATAGGGTTAACCCTTTGCTATACTATGCCATGTTTCTACGACCCTAAGGTAGAAAACTTTTGAAAAAAATATGGGAAAAGGAGAAAATGCTGTTGACCAGCATTTTCTCCTTTTCCCACAATTTTTTTCTTACCCAGTTTAAGATAAACTCAACATTGAATGCAACCGCTATGATACATGTCATCTTTTAATAAAGTTGTAAAATTAAGAACTCTTCTTTATGCTCTTATATCGTGGGCTAGAAAAGTTATGGAGTCCCGCGTGGCTCAGAGGTAAAGTGTAGGACTCGTGACGGGTTCGAGCCTCACTGGATCCTGTGGATTTTTCATCAGGGAGTGTCCGTCGGCAAGACACTTCAGAGCCCTAGCCTAGTACTGTTAGAACCCAGGAAGTACATGAATATGTGAGCTGTCCCCGTGATATGACTGAAATATTGTTGAAAGCGGCGTAACACACCATCCATTTGCAAAAGGTCCTGTTATTGCCATGGTGCTTATAGGGTTAACCCATTACTATAAAATGCCATGTTTTACGACGCTAAGTAGAAAACTTTTGAAAAGATTGCGGGACTAGGAAAAAATGCTGTTGACCAGCATTTTCTCCTTTTCCCCCAATTTTTCTTCTACCCATTTTAAGATAAACTCAACATTCAATAGCATTTAATTTGTTGTTTGCAAATGTTTTCAGTTCGGACAGTTCTAAAATTCCTCCGTTTGGTACAGAGTTAAGGATAAACCAGGAAGATTTGACAGAAAAGGACAAGTACAAGAAAATCTACGTATGATAAATGGTTTGACTTCCAGACATGAAGGTATGAAAACAGTCTTAATCAAGTGAAAACTGTTGGATATACTTAAAGTAACACAAAACACCTGTCCCGTAAACAACTGATTATTTAAATACGTAAAATTTTAAGCAATTAAATTTTGCCTCATCATACCAGTTTTTGTTCTCATTCATTGTGAAAGAAGGCAAAAAACCTTTGCTCAGTAGTAATTTGAAAAATACCATTTTTACATGTCCACAGTAGCATTAGGAGTTCGCAAGTTAACCCTTATCCTGCTAAATAACTTAAATGAAACTTTCAAGCCGATGTCGCTGGTAAAAACCAAAATATTGGCATTTCAAAGTTATCGGGTCGGGGAAATATGTTCTTACTGGACTTTGTAAACGCAAGATCAAACTGCACGTTCTGTGCCGTCTATACTGTTCGCAAAAAGTCCTTAAGTAGCGCTTGGCAGCCTAAGGGTTAAACTCGACTTTGCTATACAACAATTACTCTGTTTTACAGCAACATTTATAGTTGAAGAACTCCGTAAGACTTACTTTTAAGTAGGATAGAAAAAGCACAGACTTGCAAATTTTTTGTAAATGATACATAAAAAGACAGCAGACGTTTATACATGTATATATGTAGAAAAAAAGCCCTCAAAATATGCAATACAGGTGTTTTCCGCAGTTACCTCACAAATTAAAGCTTTTGATTTAAATCCTCATATAGGATTGCAGTATTTTCTGTCGGTTGAATTAATTTAAAATGGCGCGATGCTTTAAATCTTTACCGAACAATCCCGTGTTTTAATGTACCTCAAGAAGAAGGCTTTAGAAAACATCGTGGGAAAAGGAGAAAGTGCTGTTGACCAGCATTTTCTTCTTTTCTTACGATGTTTTCTTTCTACTGTTTAAAAGACAGAAATCACCCTTTGAGTCACATTCACTATGTCGTCTGTAAATGCTTTCAGTTCGGTAGAATTTAAATTTGTGTCGTTTGGTAAAGAGATAAAGGTATAAAGATTGTTAGGCAGGAGAATGTTAACCCTTATCCTGCAGAATAAGTTAAATGATATCTTAAAGTCGATAGTAAAAGCCCAAATGTAGCTATTTCAAAGTTTTGTTTTTTTTTTTGGGGGGGGGGGGAGAAATGTTCTATTATCGGACAGTGTAGATCCAAGATCAGACTGCACCTTCTGTGCAGTCTGATCTTGATCTGCACTGTCCGCAAAAGGTCGTGCTTAACAGCGTATGGGTTAAGAGTATTGCTGCTATAATATTGATGTTGCCAGGAAAGAAAACAATGAATGACCATTTTACGACCGAAACATTGACTCTGCAGTCCATACATATTTCATGACATGAATTCAAAACAATGGACGTACTGTAGTCAAGGGAATACTTTTTCCTGTCTGCTCTTCGATCTGTGGATTCATAGTCATTGTCTTGTTTATAATAGATCTAATATGCCTCTCTGTATGATGCGATACGTGGAATTTATTATGTCTGTAAACGCTTGAAGCAAAAGGATATTTTGTGTAAATAATTAAACACGAGCTCATAAAAAGTTAATTAGTAGATGATTCTACCTGCCAAGGGCATTCATTTTTTTTGTTTATAATGTATATAGTTTTACTCCCAGGCTTCTGTTAAGTTATAGGGCTCCTGCGTGCCCTTGTGGCCAAGATGTAGGATTCGCAACCTGCGGCCCCGGTTCGATCCTCACTCGAGGCGTTGGGATTTTGTCGGGATTATACTTCGGTATGACACTTCATAGCCGTAATTTAGTAGGATTACTGGTGAAACCAGGGCCTGTATTCATCTACAATTCTTAGGAATATTGTCAGTATTATTCTCAAAAAATATTTCTAAATTTTAAAGTAACACCGCTTCTGACCGGCTAAACCAATAAAAAATTGTGGGGAAAGGAGAAAGTGCTGGTGACTTTAAATTTCAGAAAATCTTTGAGAATAAGACTAAAACTGTTCTTAGGATTGGTCGGTGAATATGGACCCAGGACCCATATGTGTAATTGAGGTATCGACGAGATATGTCTGAAACAATGATGAAAGTTTTGTAAAACGCAATAAATTGGTTCTACACGCTTGTGCGGTAGGAAGAGTGAACTAGACATTAATTTGAGACAGAGAGATAAAATTTTCCCACGTGGCACAATGTTTCACCTGTGCTCATTTATTAAACCTCGCCGAGCCTGTGTATCGCAGTCGGTAGCGTACTAGACTTGAGAACCGGGGACCGCTGGTTCGAATCTCCAGCTCGGCCAATTGGTAACTGATGATAGTCATTGCAACAGGATTCTTCCATCTCTCACAGCTGATCATTGTTTCGACGATGGTTATCTAGGAAAGCAGGCAGTGGCTTGGGAAGAACATTCCAGGAAAGCATGGATATGTACACTGGCCGCAGCGATATAAATGTAAAAATGATGAAAACAGTGTTAAACACAATACAATCAATCAATAAAACAACCAATTAATCAACAAATCAATCACGAAACCCGAAACCCAAATTTATGTTAAATTTCCCTGTCCACAAAGATATTTTAAAAGACGCCTGTTGCAGATAAACTTCTCCAGGTAATGAGTTTTTGGATCACCCAGGGGACATTGATAGGTTTATTGATTTAATTTCCCTACTAGACGACTGAAAATTTACACTCGTCAAAATTGAAAGAACGTGTAGACGACAAATCAAATGTGCTTCGAGTAATGATATTTCTCTCAGACAGGGTAGAAAACTTTGTGGGTAAAGGAGCAAATGCTGGTTACAAGAATTTTCTCATTTCCCCATTATGCTTTCAAAAGACTTCTTCTCAAACTCGTTTAAACGCAGAATTATTTGGTAAAGTACTAATCAAGATTTCGGTAATCCCACAGCGATCAGTGCACCAAACCATGTGTTTCTGCGCACAACATTGTTTCAACAGTTGCCTTGCTTTTCCTTTAATAGGGGCAACTTGAAAATGAGGACCTACAACATAGGTTTTAGTGAAGAACAAGCCTGAGATTACTTTTTTAACCTTAAAGTAAAAACTACCTCTGTCTTCTCTACCTATGCTATAAATGTATGTGTCAGTGATTAACATACAAAATCTTGAGAAAAATACATTGATGTGTTCTTTTAATGCGGTTTAAGTATTTGTTACTTGTCAATAACAAACCGCACTTTTAGCCTTTACCAAACAACCCTAGCTTTAGACGACCCGAGGAAAAAGACTTGAAAACAGTTGGGAAACGGAGAAAATGCCGATAACCAGCAACTTTTGCAACAATGTTTTCTGTCGTGTGGAAGAGAAATTCAATCATCTGAGACGCAATCAATTTTGCCTGTGCAAATACTTCCAAAATGTACAAGTTTAAATTTTTTTCGTCTCGAACAGAGTTAAGACAGGGATCCATGCTTACACCAGCGAATCAAACACGATGTTTAATACAAGACGTTCTATTCACTACGTTGAGCCCCCGTAGTAAAGCACAAGGATAGCTCTAATTCAGAGGTTATGAGTTCGAATTCTGGCTCGCCCTAACCTCCCTACCTGAGAAGTCACGATGACCATATTTTTTCACTGTCATCACTAAAGGTTGTTTAGACATAAATAAATGATGTGGGAAAGCATTAATTGGTTCTGAGAGACTGCTGCTTGTCGTACTGGTATTGTCGGAGAAACTTCCGGGAACGTAATGTGAGATGCATGTAGATGCAATGTTCATCGGTGAGAAGAGAGGCAAAAGGGGGTTTAATGCATCGCCGTGATGCTTGATACCAAGAATGTCATTACATGACTATGGACTCATAAAGTCCATTTTGTCTAACAGCCGACCGAATCATGGGGTTAACTGGTCCTTGGACATGCAGAAAATTGACCAATAGGAAAAAGTCGACCAAAAGGCGAAAAGTTTTGGCCCTGGGTCGACCTGGGTCGATACTTTAAGCATTGAGCGTCCTTTCCACAGAGCATTGCTCACCTATATCAGTCACGTGAAAAAGTGTTTGTTGACGCGGCCGGGATTAAGACTCAGAACGCCTGGATACCGGGACTCGAACATCGGAAGAAAAGGAAACTTTTTTTGTCGCACTGATATCCATCAGGCAATTATTTGTCCTGTTTGGTGATGTACTCAAAATCCTAAGATGGAGTTCAATCCTGTAAAATGCGTTGTCAGTAAAAACTATTGAAGCATACTGTGATCCCGTCTTTGAACTAGGTCAAACTAGCGGCCACTTATTGTAGGTTTATGCACTTGGCTTAGTATTTTGAAGGTTTCTGTAACCTTGGTCTCTGATCTTTAGTCTTAACATTATGTTTTGTGCTTAATATCTAAGTCATTTTTGTAATCATATCAGTGTCTTCTTAACGTCCGAACAAGGTCTCTAATTAGGTCGAAGGTCACCGTCACCTTGACCTTGTGACCTAAAAAATTCATGGGGAATAATCTTTCCTTCGTGGTGGATTTCAAAAGCCAGGCAATGCATTGCATTCTAACGGTACGACCGTCCCACCCATCCACCCACCCACTCACTGACACATTTAACCCATTACCACGCAATACCGACTTTTAACGACCCTTAACGACGGCTTTTGAAATCATTGAAGGAAATAGAGAAAATGATGGTAAGCAGTATTTTCTCCTTTTCCTACAATGTATTATATCCTATGAAAGACAAAAATCATCATTTTAGCAAAGTTTAATTTCTCGTCTGCAAATGCTTTGAATTTGGTCCAGTCCAAAAATTTTTCATTTGGTAAAAGTTAACAATAGGCTCACAGGCCGACCGACTAACGAACGCGCAAAGCAATATACACCGGCTTTTCGAATTTTGAATGAAGAAATGTGAAAATAGGACAATACAGAAACGTTGGCTTTTCAAACTATTGAGTAAATTGAACAAAATCAAAGTGCTTTTGACTTATCTAGGTTTACTTAGACGCGTATTTCAGGTATACATGTATTTAAACTTTTTTGACGCACAAGGTTTTATTAACTTAATTCCAAAATCTACGGTTTTTTTTTTTTTTTTTTCGTGATTTTCAATTTTCAAAACCTTGAAAAAAAAGGAGAAATTACCAGCAAAGAGCAATTTCTCATTTTGCCACAATTTCTTTTACATGTATTGATGCATTAAACTTTAAACCAGCCTTAAAGATTCCCATTTGACCAGGATTTACTCAATTGTCGTCTGCTGCAAATCTGTTTCGGGAGGTAAAAGGCTCACGTTTGTTAGATTTAACACTTTACCACACAGTCCCGAGTTTTAATGACCCTGAAGAAAAAGGCTATCCAAAATATTGTGGGAAAAGGAGAAAATGCCGGTAACCAGCATTTTCTCCTTTTCCCACAATGTTTTCCACCATATTAAAGACAAAAATCATTATTTCAGGTACATTTATTTTGTCATCTGCAAATGCTTTCAGTTTCGTCGAGTCCAAAATTTTGTCCTTCGGTAGAGAGTTAGCTGTATACCAATAAATTTTTACTTGTCCAGACAACCAACCCTGATACCGCCTGAAGAAAAGCAACAGATGTCTTCGAAAATATTCTTTGAGTTGCATAGATAATATGCATGAATAAAGGTTAACTACAAAAATACACAGTAAATCAGTGTGGAAAAAGGAGTAGTACCTTCTTACTAGCAATTTCTCCTTTTCATGCCATGGTTTCAAAAGTCGTGGACGAGAGTCATGGGCGCACAAAGTTGTTAGCTGGAAGTAAATAGTTAACCCTACAGCTGCTAGATAAATTAAAGATTTCCGGCCAACAGTGAAAATCCATTATTTACAATTTGAAATTTTTTGCCTGTCGGAGAAATCTCACCGTATCGAACAATGTAGATCCAAGATCAGACTGCACAGAGCATGCAGTCTGATCTTAATCTACGCTGTCTGCAAAAGCCCACAAAGTCGCGCTTAGCAGCCGAAGTGTTAACGAATAAAAAGGATCTTTTCGGTCAGACAAAAATAAATGCTGCGAAAACTCTACATGGCTATAGTTGATCTGAATGAAGTCGGACGTTTCAGGGTCCAGGATCAGTCTGCACGCTCCGTGCAGCCTGATCTTGATGTTCGTTGTCCTCAAAATGTACCTAAGTATGTGCTTACAAGGCTCAGGGATAAGAGGTTTCTTCAAGTGGTCTGTGGTTTTAATGGAGACAAAACTCTAATAAAGAGCGGGTTCTTTAGTTATTTACGACAAATTGATAACAGCACTTAACGTAAATTGAAAAATTGTGGAGCGGAAATGTATTTCACTTAACAATTTTCAAAGACGATTTAGAGAGGGAAATCTATGTAAAAAAATAAATATTATAAGAGATTTGTATCGCATGTATAATAATAAGATTTTCAAAAAGTTAATTAAAAGTTGAATAAATGAACTACTTTCAGTTCATTTGTTACTCGTTGTTGACCCGTATATTCAACAGCTTACGCAGTCTGATAAAATTTATCTTGCCAGCGACTGAAACACTTCTATTTTCATACCCGATTGTCTGTAAAAACCTTAAAACAATAACTACTGAAAATTTGTAGCACTCGTCGATGAGTTTAACCCTTAGGCGGCTAAGCGCGACTCACAGAACGTGCAGTCTGATCTTGGATCTACACTGTCCGATAAGGAGATATCTCTCCTCCAAGAGTACCTTTGAAATAGGAAAATTTGGGTTTTTACTATTGGCTTGAAAGTTTCATTTCTTTTATTTAGCAGGATAAATGTTAATGGGAGTTGGGCGGGGGCGTGGGGTGGGAAACAAGGGTCAACCATTTTTGAATAACACTGATCTAGAAGATGTCCATTTTTAGCTGACCTTGTGGATATTGTACTTATCTGAGCTCCAGGTCGTGATTACTGTAGCTAATCTTCATTTAATGGGATTTCTGCTATTTACATTTTCGTTGTAATACAATCTGCATCACAGGATTGTTTGTAAAGTACCTTAGCTCCTGCCTGGGGACTTGTCCAATTTGAAAGCGTTTGCATGGGACAAAATAAATGTGACTTATCTGATGTCGTTTGTCTTTGAGATGGTAGAAAATACAGGTTACCTGCATTTTATTCTTTTCCCACAATATTTTCAAATGTCTTTTTCCTCGGGTCATTAATGTACTCGAGCGTTTATTAAAGGATTGGTCAATAATGCCTAATGTCTTTAAAGATGGACGATGGCAAGAACTGTGGACCCAAATCCGATCCAACAAAACCACTAAAACTCGACTTTGTTTGAAGAGCGGTGTTTTAAACAGATCGATTCAACAACAGTGCGGACGAAACAGAAAGGTAAAAGAGGGTTGGTGAAAGTCAAAGCGGTACGGGTATTTTCTCTCTGCTGATCGTAGTTTCGTCCGGTTCTAGTGGATTAATCGCCAGCGGCTTAATCCTTAGGCTGCTAAGCGCAACTCACTGACCTTTTGCGGACAGTGTAGATCAAGATCAGACTGCACAGAACGTGCAGTCTGATCTTGGATCTACACTGTCCGATAAGGAGATATTCTTCCCCAAAAAATACCTTTGGAAAAGAAAAAAATTGGGTTCATACCATCAGCTTGAAAGTTTCATTTCTGTTATTTAGAAGGATAAGGATTATGGACTGTATTGTGTGCAGTACATGTTCGCATCCATTGAAAGTATGACTCAGATCACTAGCAGCCTTTACATAACCGAAGTACTGCTAAAGGCAGCCCTAACGCTAAACTGGTTACCACACGACAAAATATTTACTCTTGTCCAAATTGAAAGCATTCGCAGACGACAAATTAGATATGACTCATATGGTGAGATTTGTCTGTAAAAGGACAGAAAACATTGTGGAAAAAGGAGAAAATACTGGTTACCAGCATTCTCTCTTTTCCCCCCATTTTTTTTTCAAAAGGCCTCTTTCTCAGGGTCGTTTAAACTCGGAATTGTGTGGTAAAGGGTTTATCTAACGATCCCAGGTTTAAACGACCCAGTGGAATAAGATTCTTGGCAACCTTGTTGGAAAAGAAAAAAACTGCTTGTGACAAGCACGTTATCCTTTTCACACATTGTTTTCTACCCGTTTACAGAAAAATCTGACCATTTAAGTCCAAGTTACTTTGTTATCCGCTGATGCTTTCAAGGAGGGGGAGTACAAAATTTGTTGTTCGAGAAGGGGGTTAAACACCAACAAACAAATAAAAAGCCTTCATCATGAAGAAAAAAGTCTATAATATGGGAACTTATCTTTAACCCTTTCCCAAACAACAAATTTTGGACTGGTCCAAATTGAAAGAGTTTGTCGACAACAATTTTAAATTTGATGAAAATGGCAGAAAGGTCTCAAAAAGGGTAGAAAACACTGTGGGAAAAGGAGAAATTGCTCGTTACGAGCAATTTCTCCTTTTTCCCACAGTGTTTTCAAAAGACTTGTACTGCAGACACGTGAAAACCAGGGCTTGTTTGGGAAAGGGTTAATACTTTTTACCCATAGAATTTTCTGTAAATGCATCAAGAAGTTTCAGTCAGAAAAGAGTGGTCCAGATATTTATACTATCAAAATTGCGCGGTGAAAATATCTCAAAGATATCCGTCATCTTAGATCGAAGATCAGACCGATAGCTCTGAGCAATGTATTCTTGATCTACACAGTCGGACAATGCAGTTAGGTTTTGCTCAAATATCTCCATGAGGTAATTTCGTCTTGTGAGACCGACATTTTACAGCCACAATGAAACTGCAACAAATGTCATTTTAATACATTACCTCCTGAGACAAAATTCTAGCCGACAACTTTGAAAAAAAAGTCTTGTAAATTAAGGTTAATCAATACGAATCTGGATTTAATACATGAATACGGTTGAAAACATGGTGGCAGAGGGATAAATTGCTCGGTACGAGCAATTTGTCCCTCCGTCACCATGTTTTCAAAAGTGTTCTGCTTGAAGATAATTGTCATCGTTGTATGATTGTAGTATAATGGATTAAACATGTCAGA
The DNA here is from genome assembly GCA_945859785.2 of Tridacna gigas. Classification (NCBI taxonomy): domain Eukaryota; kingdom Metazoa; phylum Mollusca; class Bivalvia; order Cardiida; family Cardiidae; genus Tridacna; species Tridacna gigas. The sequence goes on from OX244030.2 coordinate 31,836,588, forward strand.
TACAATAATTACAAATGTCAGGTAAACGTGCCGACGTTGGTTGATGTATTTACTGCAAAAGATTTCCATTGTTAGGTCGGAAATAAAAGTTTTATCTGACCCTCGGAACAGAACTTAGATAAAACTGAAATGACACAAGGAAATAAATGAGTGGAAATAAATTTAACCCTTCTGATCTGTTCCTATGAAAGGTGTTGTAGATGCTTTTAATATTATGTTCATTCATTTCAAGGCAACCGCTGTGACACATGCCATCTTTTAATAAAGTTGCAAAATTAATAACTCTTCTTTATTCTCTTATTTCGTGTGTTTCAGAAGTTTAAGGCTGGGGGTTAAATAGTATCTTGCCCAAGGACACTTTCGCGTTAATAGCACCCACCATGCCCAGTTATGTAACCTTATAAAAGGATCAGTCAATGCTCTTTAAACACGCCGTTATTCAAATCTTTGTGAGTAAAAAGAGACTTGAAAATTAAAATGGTGTAGAAATGTCAATAGCCTTATCTTTGATCTATGGTATCAGTTTACACCGCTATGTAAAACAACCATGTAAACGGTGAATAAGATCATCATTGTCATTTTCTATCAAAATATTATTTTAAAAAAATTATACCGAGGCGCATTTGTGCTTATTTAACTCTTTCATTACCAACAGTGACTTTTATATCTTTTTTGGGTGGCCTTGATCAAGATCTGACTGCACAAAACGCGTCTGATCTTGGATGTACGCCGTCCGCTACCTGGTGCTAAACTATGACCATAAGCAGTTTCAGTTGTAGTGGAAGTCTGTTTCTTTATCTCGGGGGCAAAAAGAGGCGAATTTATTGAGTAGGCAGTTAAAGAGTTAAACATTTACGACACAAAATCTCGCGTTTTCTCGGCCCTGAAGTAAAAAAGGCCTTCACATTATGGGAAAAGGAGAAAATGCTGGTAACCAGCATTTTCTTCTTTTCCCACAATCTTTTCTTCCATATCAAAGATAAATTCCAACCTTTAAGCCACATCTAATTTGGCGCCTGCTTTCAATGTGGACAAGTCCACATTTTTGTCGTTTAGTTATGAGTTTTGGAACCTAAACATTTACCTCCGACAAACAACTTTTTTTTTTGTCCTGCATCGACTGCTTTTGAAACCTGGCTAAAAGTTCGGAAAAATCCAGGTTTTGCCAGATTTAGGATTGCTTTTGCCAGACTATCAAATAAAATAACTGACAGTGCAGATTCAAGATGAGAATGCATGGTCAGGGAGTGTCCTTGGGCCAGGCACTTGAGAGCCCCAGACTAGTACTGGTGAAACCCAGGACATACACGAGTATGTAAACTGTCGCCGTAATATGACTGAAATAATGCTGAAGGCGGCGGAAGATATCAATCAATCAATCAACCAACCAACCAAACAACCATCCACCCACCTTTTCACTCACTCACTCACTCAATATGCAAAAGATATTGAAAAAAAACATGCATAAGTCAACTGTAATTATGTTAAGGGTAAACTTCTTTATACACTTGGTTTAACTTTAATCCCTATTAAATAAACATTCGTACATAGTCCCGAAATGTTTTTAATCTTTATTACATCAAATATCAATATTTATCGAAGCTTTTGTTTAAACAGAAAGACAAGTGCCTACGGATAAACTAATCATAAAAAGAAAATGGTTTAGGGTAAAAGAGTTCTTTTGCAAATTGAAAAAAAAAAACGTCTGACCAGACGGCAAAAGGTTAGGTTTGCATTTAGGGTTATTCAAGTTTAGTACACTTTCTCCTTTTCCCACAATTTTTCTACCCTATCAGTGAGAAATCTCATCATATGAACCTCATTTTAACTGCGGTGTATAGGGTTAGCCCTGTACCAAACAATCCCGTGTTTTAACGATTCTGAGAAAAAAGTCTTTTTAAAACACTTTGAGATAAGGTGAAAATGCTAGTAACAATCATTTTCTCTTTTCCCCCACAGTGTTTTCTACCCTATCAAAGACATATCCAGTCATTTTTGCAACACTGAATTTGTCGTCTGCAAATGTTTTCAATTTGGACTGGCCTAAAATTTTGTTGTTCTGTAAAAAGATTAGAAAATGGTTACCCTATAAGATAACTTTAGTTCAATGTATGCTACATTTATTTCTCGTTTCTGCAATCCATAATCTGAAAAAGTGTCACCATATTTTCCTTTGGCCATTAACTTGAATACAAACTTAAAATCTCGTCAGAAAACAATCCTTATTCGCGAAAAAGTCAGGATACACTTGACTCTTTACCACACAATGACGAGATCTGACTTTCGAAAACATCGCGGGAAAAGGAGAAAATGCTTGTAACCAGCATTTTCTCCTTACTCCCACGATGTTTTCTAACCTTTCAGAAACAAATCCTATCATTTGAGCCTCATTTAATCTGTCGTCGGCCAAGGTTTTGAATTTGGGCCAGTCCAAAATTTTGTCATCTGGTAAAGATTTAATGCTCTCTTATCTTGGCTTCTCCTTTGACCTAGGCAGCGTAATGTGCTCTAGAGACCCTGACATAGAAAATGAGACTCGGAAATTAAATTTGTTTGGACAAACGCGTCTCATAAATCAGATTTTTGGCTTAGAATTTTCAAAAGTAGCGATACTTTAACCCATTACCAAACGACAATATTTTAGACCGGTCCAAATTGAAAGCATTGGCAGACGACAAATTAAAGGTCGCTCAAATGACGAAATTTGTCCTAGATAGAGAGGAAAACATTGTAGGAAAAGGAGAAAATGCTGGTTACCAGCATTTTCTCTTTCCCACAATGTTTTCAAAAGACTTCTTCCTCAGGGTTGTTAAAAGTCGGGATTGTAGGGTAAAGGGTTAAAAATAAACAGACGCTTTTATACTAAACGACAACATTATTTGCTTCATGTTCTGTGAAATGTTGGTTAAATTCATCTGGAAAAAGTATGTCAACTATGTCAGCCTGCATAGTCCGCGTGTAGTCCGCGCAGACTGACCAGAGTCGAATTTTTTTACTGTTGATGGAGTTTCTCAATGTCGAGGGACCATTCTTCCTCACGTTTCCGCCAGTTTTCTGGTCAATGAGGGCCATTCCTGTAAATCAAATTATCTCTCTTGTCAGATAAAGACTAAAGGTAACCAAATAACAGATTGGTCCTTTTACCTGTAGTCCTTTGTTTTTATCCTTGATTCCCTTGGGGATGTTGCGATAAAAATAATTTGATTTATGATTATATTTAAGGTCTCCATGTAAATTTAAAGCAAATCATGTTCTCAATCAACAGAGAAATGTATATATATCGATTTGTAAAACAGTCTAACCCAATTTAGCCGAGATATTATATCAAAAACATATTTGTGTAGTGCAAGAAAATCAAGGATAAAATCCATGTAATCTCTTTATCAGGACCAATGTAGTACTGGAGAGGAATCAGGGGAGATAACTGAAGAATGGCTCTCATTGGGTCAATACTATGCGACGACTTGCACGGCATAATGCGTTATGAAAATGCATTTACTCTTCACTCTTATCCTGCTAAATAAATGAAATGAGATTTTTAAACCAGTACTAAAAACTCGAATGATGCTATTTCAAACTTATTTTAGGGACAAAAATATCTCCTTATCGGACAGTGTAGATTTAAGATCAGACTGCACGTTCTGTGCAGTCTGATCTTGATCTAGACCGTCCGCAAAAGGTCAGTGAGTCGCGCTTAGCAGTCAAGGGGTTAATCTGCTAAATGACTGAGAGGAAATTTTCAAGCCGATGGTAAAAACCTGAATTTTGCTATTTCAAAGTTATTTTGGGGGAAAAAATATCTCCCTAACGGACAGTGTAGATCCAAGATCAGACGGCAAGTTCTGTGCATTCTGATCTTGATCTGCACTGTCCGCAATAGGCCATTGAGTCGCGCTTAGCAGCCCAAGGGTTAAACCCCGGTTTCTAGAGCGCCGCTCAAATTCAAAGCCAGGACATTACTTTCTGAAAGAAGCATGCAGCAGACGACATTAAAAGCATCTAGATAAGCAACATAAATTAAGTTGTTGTTTTTTCTACATGTAAAAAGTCAATGTTTGTAGTGGCTTTGACATGTAAATTCGTATGGGTTCCTTTTCAACGATCCGACTTTTTTATAACTTTGTCATTGTATTTTGCGTACTTTGTCTAGGCAAAAACAAGCATCAAAATACAGATACATGTATCAAAAGAATAAGGTTCTGTTAAACCTTTTCAGTCTACCAGTAGAAATATATATATGTACTCAAAGTTATCACTGCCAAGTTAAAAAAAAAAACATTTTATCCGTTTGCTTTCATAGTGCTCATAATGTTGACGTCATCTGTAGGTGTTCCGTTCATATTTATTCTAGTCACGTGTAACACATCCTGCCGTCCAGTTCGGATAGACTTATTTCCAGACATTTTATCTCGTCCATTTACATCCGGATTCAGATGAAACTGGTTTGACATTGGACTATTTGGTGGACACGGAGTTTCGAAATCCCTTTGATAAATATTACACATTGGGCATTCAGTGCAAGTATGAGACGGTACAACAATTGGGTCCAACTTAAATGTGCTCTGTTTTGAGGTATATCTTAAAATAGGTTTGTGCACATGAGCGTGATGATTAGAGCCGAAATTACTTCCCTTTTCTTCCGTTAAATTGTATTCTGTCAGTCTACTATGAGGGGTTATTGGCGCATTTGGCAATAAGTCCTTTTGGTAGTTAATCACTGTATTAGGTCTCGATAAAGTTTTTAAAATCCTGTTCTTTGAATGGTGACTCTGCGTCTTTAATCGTTGATAATCATTAAAACTTGGCCATGACGGTTGATCTGTATTCATAAACACTTCAGAAATTTCCCGAAGTTCATCTGAGCCGGGTGATTTCAACACGCGGTCCATATGTGACATCGTCGATGCAAGCGTCAAGGCCGTTTCCGGTCGTATTGCGTTTGTAAGAAAAGATTCTTCAGAATCTTCGTCTGGAATACATTCATGCGGCGACTGAAATTTCTGAAGGGGTGATGTTTTTGTCGTTTCTGTTTGATTGGAGCTGAGAGTGATATAGTCTAGTTTATCATTTTGTTTAACTCCAGCACCGGCGTTAAGCTCATTTCTTATCTGTTTAATGCGATGTAAATCTCGTTGGTCACGAGACTTCAGTGGCTTTATCGCTGGTTTAGCCGGAAAAGGTTGAGACATTGCCAAAGCACTCTGACACGGATCGCTTTTATAAAAATGATCTCGAGGTGAAGACGGGGTTACAAATTCGTAATGCTTGATATTTGCGGCCACCATATTTGGTGTTTTCATCTTAGATCTGTGAAGCTCCATCAGTTGTCTTAAAGACTCTCTCGTCCGTGCAACTGTCCTTGTCACCTCGGATTCATTTGAATACGTTTTTAAATCCACTCGAAATAACGGTAACTGAATCACTCTTTTCTTTTTATCTTTATCTTTGCCGCGATTTAAGACCGGCGAAGGAGTCTCTTGACCGTTTGGTCTGGATGCTGCTATCTTAAATCTATGTTCAAATAACTGACTTTTAGATCTATTTAAACAGGGCAAAGAATTTACATCGTTATCTTCAACACTATGATTATTTGTATCTTTGTTGTCTAAATGCGTACCTCTATTTTCGTATTTCCGCTTATTCTTGTCCAAATCTAAATTTTCATACATACTTAAATCACGCGCCCTAGTAAACTCTTTATTTAGTCCATCCCGATTCGATACCAAACATTTTTCAGTTCCATACCTAGCACGAACTTTGTGATCCCTGTTTTCAGCATACAAACGTTTCCCTGCGGACGATCTTTTTTCCTTGCGTACACATCCTAAGGGCCTCACTGTCTGTATCGAACTGTTCATATCACTATCTCCGTATTTGTTATATATCGCTTTTAGAGGTCTAGCCTCGATTGAGAATTTATATTGATCCCCAGCCATTGAATGTCTTATATATGCGTGTGTGCAGTAGTTCAAAACTTTCTCTGATTGTTACAACTTCTTTGACAAATAAAAATGTGTTTGCGACTATTTAGAGAAAACGTTCTCCCTTTTCATATACAAACCAACTTCGTGTCTCATTCACACAGAAATAAAAATGTTCTGTTTGATAAAGGAAAGTGACAAAAACTATTTGTCAATAGAACAGATTTATAGATAGTTATTTCACATGACCTAAAACCCCAATACGTCTATCAATGCACTGTTCAGATGTTTGACGTATTGTGTGTGATCAACTGTGAATTCAAAAATTACTTTGGCTTGTTTACTGTGAGATCGGAGGTTCGAGTCAAATATTTCTGTTCACTCAGCCCTTACACTTCTTTCCTCTAAAAGGTCAAAGAACACTCTAAAAAGAGTACGTTGGCAATATGCATCTGTATGAGTCATGCTCTGTGAATAGGGGTGTTTAATGCATCTGCAAAAAGTATCGATTCAGGTCAGCCTGCGCAGTCTGCGCAGGCTGACCTGAATCGAAACTTTTTGCAACTGGTCAAATTTCTGTATGTCAAAGCACTATTCTACATCCAGATACAGTCGGTAGTTAGACTGAATGGAATTTATGGATCTATTATTATATGATGACTTGCTTGGTATTATGCGTCTCGGAGATGCATTAAACCCTCTTTTCCCAGGCAGCCATTCATAAAGTAACTTCAGTATTCCATATTAAGTTTTTATCGCAGAACGATTCAGTTTTTTCCCCAAGACGTAAACCTACCGTTTTCAGAAAAGGGAAATGGAACAATTTTCAGTTTCATACAGAGAAAAAGAATGTAAAACATTAAACTCCATCTGCTCCTCTTATAATGGAAGCTATGTAAACCTAGTTAACTAATTCCCCCGTCTCCGAATCAATTTTCACTAAACTTAATCCAGATTTGGAAACATCACTGTTACTTGTGCTGATGTCCCAACGTTTCGCTTCAACCTTCCCTGTGACTTATTTCTAGTCCATTGTTTGGTTTATTCTGTTACATATAACCTGCAATATGTAAAGAGTAACTTTATGTACTACGTGTATCAATGCCAAAATTTTGTCAACAGTTTGCCTTACATTTCTCGCTGTTCTTGTGGATGCATGTTTCCATGAATTCTAACAAATTGTCAAATTATTTAAAGAATTCATTCTCCGATACGATTTGAAATATGTTTTTGTGCATTAGTTATGTTTTGGATCATCATCATCATCATCATCATCAAAACCATCATCAAAACCATCATCAGTTACATATGTATGATACCCATAATTCCTGTTGTTCTAGTTGGCAGTTCCTCAACTACAAACATTATTATGTCTCAAATATGTTGTTCGCCGTGACATCCCTGAAATACTGTAGTAAGCGGCTTAAAACACCATCATATTAACTCTAAACAGACAAAATTTTAGACTTATCCTGCATGAGAGCATTTGATGACAAATTAAACATGGTTCTCAAAATGAAAATTGCCTTTAAAAGGATAAAAAAAAAAAAATGCTGTGGGAAAAAGTAGAAAATGCTGGTCACCAGCATTTTCTCCTTTTCCCACAATGATTCAAAAGCCTCTGTCTAGGTCATTAAAACACGGAGCTTTTTGGTAAAGGGTGAAACTAGACGTTCGACAGATGTTAAACAGACTATAACAGGAATGGATGTTTCCCGAAGGTAGAATAAAATTTAACATTATTTGAATAAATCTTCGTTTTGTTTTGTTTCATTTATGATTAAAAAAAAAAGAATAGAAGCTAACATCATACCTTTTAAAGGACCGGTTACATTTTTTTTTGTAGACAGTGCTTTTGTAGATAAAGTCAAGTTCAATGCAGGAACGCACACGCGTAATCGCTGTGAAGGTCTTACGTCTCATTCGGAGCCGAACAGATAACTTTTTTTTTTAATAAATCTGAGACTATCAGATTTACTAGGTATGAAGTTTTTCTTAACTCTTTACCGAACGACAAAATTATAGACTGGTCCAAATTGAAAACATTAGCAGACGACAAAATAAATGCGCCTTAAAAATTGAAATATGCTTTTGGAAGGGTAGAAAACATTGTGGGAAAAGGAGAAAATGCTGGTTATCAGAAAATGCTGGTTATCAGTATTTTCTCCTTTTCCCACAATGTTTTCAAAAAGGTTCGTTTTCAGGGTCGTTAAAAGTCGGGATTGTGTGGTAAAGGGTTTTGAATAGTTTATAATGAAGTAGCGAACTCTGTAGATCCAAGATCAAACTGCACATTAGACACAGCTTCAGTTAGACACCTGAGATTTTGAAAGCATAAGTTACCAACTTATTTCTAGACATTTCATTTTTACATGTTTTAAAGTCCAAGTCAAACACTGTGGAAAAAGTACACTTTGCTAAAAAAAACTTCGATTAAACTCTTATGAAATTTTAATCCTAAACAAAAGAAAGCACATACCATGCTTGCTGTATATTTCATTTGAATTTCGGCAGGTCAATCTGTGATTATTTTCCTTTAAGCCTTTTCCACACAATCCCTACTTTTAACAACCCTGAAAAGGAAGCCGTTTGAAAAAATTTTGGAACAGGAGAAAATGCTGGTAACCAACATTTTCTCTTTTTCCCACAATGTTTCCTACCCTTCCCAAAACAAGTTTCAATTTTTCAGTCACATTTATTTTGTCGTCTGCAAATGCTTTCAATTTGGACTAGTTTGAAATTTTGTCGTTTGGTAAAGAGTTAAACCTTTACGACAAAACCTAGAGTTTTAACTACCCCGTTGCAGAAGTCTTTTTGAAACATTGTGGGGAAAAGAAGAAATGCTGGTTACCAGCATTTTCTACTTTCCACACAATCTTTTCTACCGCATCAAAGATCAATCCTTTGATTTGAGCCACGTTAAATATACCGTCTGCAAATGCTTTCAATTTGGACAAGTCTAAAATTTTTCGTCTGGTAAAGAGTTAAATTAGAAAGTTATTAGTCACATTAATTTTGTTTAATCTCTACAGCTGGTAATATACAAGTGTGCTATTTCTTTAAATCACGTCTGTGTCGAAAATCGCGTTAAACTTTTATTATGAGTAACAAAATCCATGATAATTCTGTGATAACTATTTTCGAAAATGATCGTGAAGATTTTTTTCAAAACTGATCGTTAGGACAGCTTTAAGAAGCCTGGATTTACCAAAAAGATGCCACTAGATATGAGTCATGCTCTGGCAAAAAGGGCCTAAATGTATCTCCGTGATGCATTATACCCATCAAGCAATCACATAATTATGGATCCATTATCGCTACTTTTTTAACAACCGACTTAATCTTGAGGCAGACTGGTCCTTAGACATACAGAATATCGACCAGCAGCGAAAAGTTTCGGCCCTGGTCAGCCTGCGCGGACTGCGCAGGCTGACCTAGGTCGATACTTTTCGCAGACGCGTTAAGCCCCTTTTTCACAGAGGATGGCTTATATTGTAAAATCGACCTCTTTTGAAGGTTGGAATTACAATCTAGTGAAACAAAGAAAGATTTTGTTTATCGTATAGACTTAAATTAAGAAGCGTACAGTGTAGATCCCAGATCAAACTGCACGTTTTATATAGTCGGATCTTGGCATATGCCACCTCCGAATGCCGCTGTTTCCGCCTATGACAGGGTTGAAACCAAAACCATATTATTCTGTGATCGGATTTAGTATTGTAAATTTTTCCCTTCACCACTCTACATGAATTTATTGTTTTACTCCTTTGTATGGATTCAATGTTTTGATTTAGTTTCGGAGACTCCTGTTTGAAGACTTTATCTACGAGAACACATTACCATGTTCTATTTCGGACACTGTAGATTCAGATCAGATCTTGCAGTCGATCTTTGACCCACACTGTCCAATGTTAAATTACATATTCTGGTCAAATTCAGCTTGGTCTGTAAAAACCCGAGTTCATTTGATCATCTGATCTGACAAAGCCCCGTTCATTTATATAATACTAAAAGGAATTAACCCTTTACCACCCGATAGAAAAATACCGCATTTTAAAGAACCTGTTGAAAAGGGCTTTTGAACACAGCGTGGTAGAAAGGAGAAAAAATGCTAGTAAGTTGCATTTCTCCTTTTCCGACAATGCTTTCTACCTTTCAGAGACAAATCTCATAATTTCAGCTTCATTTAGAATGTCATCTGCCACTGCTTTTATGGACGAGTCAAAAATTCTATCGACTGGTAAAGAGTAAAAAAAAAAGATAACCTATGCTCTTGCAAAAGCGGGCTTAATGCATCTCCGTGATGCATTATACCTAGCGAGTCATCATATAATTATGGATCCTTAATTGCCACTTTTTTTAATAACCGACCTAATCATAAGGTAGACTGGTCCCTGAACATAGATAAAATTGACCAATAGGGACAAGTTTCTTGTCAAAATCTAGTCCCCTTTTCACAGAGCATTTTTCATATAAATAATGTAAGGGAAAATGACTTCAACAGTCCGATCTTTATCTTCTTGAAAAATAAGAAAAGATGACTTTGAGAGAGGTCTTAGATGTATAAGAAAATCACTATATCGCCTAAAAACTGTAGTGACAATTTATAACATTCAACAACGGAATTTCTTTTCGTGAAAGAATATATCAATCATAAAAAGTATCATGTAAACGCAATGTCTCTTATTCTAATCAAAAAAAAAAGCCGAGAAAAGCAATACCAATGCTAGAAGTTTTAATGATATTCCAATTTATCGTACAGTGTAAATTCGAGATCAGAATGCACTTTTTGTGCAGTCTGATCTTAGATTAAACGGACCGCAAAGGCTCCTAAAGCCATTCAAGTCTTTCAAAGGTAAACATAAATACATGTATTAAACACTAGTCTTTTGTGAGGGAAAGGTTTCACTCTGTACTAGTGACGACAAAATTTCGGACTGGTCCAAGTTGGAAGCGTTTGCAGACGACAAAATCATTGTTGCTCAAAAGATGGCAGTGTTAGGTGAAAGGATTGAAAACATTGTGGGAAAAGGAGAAAATGCTGGTTACCAGCATTTTCTCCTTTTCCCACAATGTTTTCAAAAGCTTCCTTCCTCAGTGTCGTTAAAACTCGAGACCCTGTGGTAAAGCGCTTAATGCGATTGAGCTCGTTAAAGATCCTTTCTAGGGCAGATTACATGTAGGTTGATTAAATGCTAATGGTATTTGGCGCCCCTTTCAACATAATTTCACTCATACTACGGCGAGAACTCACAAATTCACGTATGCCCTTGGTTTTACCAGTACTAGGCTATGGCCAGTACCATAGACTAGGACACCCCCCCCCCCCCCTTCAAAAAAATAATTATTGATCTCTTTTTCTGCAACTAAGATAATTTCGACTGTAACCTCAAGGCTGGTTACCAGTATTTTCCCTTTTTTCCACGGTATTTTCAAGGCCCACCTTCCTCATGGGCGCAAAACATTGGATTGTTAGTTAAAGGGTTAAGTAAGATATCGCCTGGTTTATAAAGATAAAAAAGTTTCCATTTCACTAACGTCTTCACTTTCAATGGCACCAATGTGCGGACCGCGTAAATCAAGATCAGACTGCACAGAACGTGCAGTCCGATCGTAGGTATACAATGCTGCCTGATACTGAATTATGACAGAAATATCTTGCAAATCGCGGGGTTTTTTTTTATTAACCATTTATCGCACAGTTCCTAGTTTTAATGACCATATGGTAGAAAACCTACTAAAACATTGCTGGAGAAGAAGAAATGCTGATACTCGTACCCTACATTTCCTCCTAAACCCCATAATGTTTTCATTCCTCTCACAGACAAATGTCATCATTTGAACAACAATGATTGGACCGGTCGGAATTTTTTTCGTCTGGGAAAGAGTTACGACCTAGAATGTATTAATGAGCAATACTCTGTGAAAAGGTTGTTTAATACATCTACAGTCCGCACAGGCTGACCTGGGTCGAAACTTTTTGCTATTGGTCAGGACCATTCAACGTTATGATTCTATTGGTTGTGAGACAAACAGGGTTTCATAGATCATGACTTTCATGAGGACTTGCTTGGTATACTGTATCACGGAAATGCATTGCACTCCCTTTCCCTGCACTGTTCATTACCCTTTGACCTGCTAAATTTGCTAAATAAGTGAAGTGAAAGTTTAAAACCGATAGTAAAAATCCTTTTTTTTTTTGTTTCAAAGGTATTTTGGGGAAAAGCATCTTCGTATCGGACAGTGTAGTTACAAGATCAGACCGCACGTTCTGTGCAATATGATCTTGATCTACACTGTCCACAAAAGGTCTGTGAACCAAAGGGTTAATTTAAAAGAGAAAGAGTTGAATGTACCATGGTAACATAACATGGTTCAAGTGCAAAAACGAAAAACGTTGTTCAAGTATGTTTCCGGTATAGTCCTTGAAAGTAGGGGTCCATAGTACACCCTTTCCTGAATCCTTAACCGGCTTAGATCAGCCTGAGCAAATAGCAAGTTATGAAAAATCGTCTTCCTTGGCAAATACAAGAGATATAGGTGTACAACATAACATTCCTACTGGTATTATGAACCTTTTCGACACCAAGCTTAACTGAGCTGCACTCTGGAGAAAGTGGGCTTTGTGCACCTTCGTAATGCACTATACCAAGCCAGTCGTTGAATATTATGGATCTATTTTGTCCTAAATTTTACCGACTCATCAGGGAAAATGGTCCTTTGACGTGCAGAAAATTTACTCCAAACAAAAAGTTTTCATCAAAGTCCGCCTGCGTGGTGCAGGGTGATCTTGGACTATACTTTTTGCAGATGCATTTAAGCCCCTTTTCACAGAGCATGGCTGATATATCTACTTGGTCTCTTTCGACGGCTGAAAAAAAAAAAACAGATGATTGGCTTGACTAAATAATTAGATGGTATAGATCCAAGATCAGACTGCACGTTCTGGGCACCCAGTAAGTACATTTACGAGTGTATCACGTCAGTGAGAAGACCTGTGTATTCTACAATAAATATTTTGGCTTTTTTAAGTGAAATTAATCATCAAATGACAGGCAGTGAAGATTCAGGACAAGACTGCAGGTTCTATGTGCAGTCTGGCCATGATCTACGATGGCCAGAAAATTTACTGAACAACCATTGGCTCCCTAGGGTTGACATTTTTGTGCTCGGCTGTTCTGATTGAATGGCTGGACTTATCTAATTCCTTGAAGTTAGAAGGAAACAGCGTGGTGTCAACTGGCTATGAAGGAAAAGCTTACTGTCTTTGCTAAATTGCACTTTACCCGTTACCGAACGATCCCGACCCCGAGAAAGAAAGCTTTCGAAAACCATTGTGGCGAAAGGAGAAAATGCTGGTAACCAGCATTTTCTCCTTTCCCCACAATGTTTACTATCCTTCAAGATCAGATCACACGATTTTAGCGACATCTTATCCGTCGTCTGCAGATACTTCAAATTAGACAAATCTAAATTTTGTTGTTTGGTATAAAGTAAAATACATGCATATTCTTTTTTCACAAGTACAAGTGGTGATACATGTTTGCTGGTACGGACTAAAGATCTGTATACACTGCAATTGGCTGACTTATATCTAACTCTGCTGTAAGTAGTATTGTTTTTAACATGCAAGTAAAGTATCTACTATCTTTATTTCTTGGTATTTAGTTTTTACCTACTTTTTTCTTGGTATACTACTCTATATATGCAATAACAGTTTACTGGGAAATTGGAGAAAAACTCTATATGCTTCAAAGGGGTCTATCGTTTAAACCCTTATCCTGCTAAATAAAAGAAATGAAATTTTCAAGCCAATAGTAAAAACTCAGATTTTCCTATTTTAAAGGTATTGTTGGAGGAGAGATATCTCCTTAGTGGACAGTGTAGATCCAAAAATCAGACTGCACGTTCTGTGCAGTCTGATCTTGATCTACACTATCCGCAAAAGGTCAGTGAGTTGCGCTTAACAGCTTAAGGGTTAATTTATTTCGTCAGTAATATATTTATGCATTGTATTACCTTTTAACGAAATATGTTTTAATTTCAGTTAAATCTGTACCAGACTACTTGGTCGTAGTGACATTAATTGTTAAATATTGTTGAAGATTTTAATTCTACAGACTAGCCATCTGAATGGCTAAGGTAGAAAGTCTCCGCCGATCAGATGGTTTGTTTTGGATTTGATAATCAGATCTGTTTTTTAAAATGGTTGGTAAATACAGTCGTTTGGCAGCTTTATTGCTTGTTTGAATGTTTGAATGTCTCAAACGTCTTCTTTGTGTTGGTTTGATTAGCGATGGACCCGATCCCAAACGAAAAATTGCGAACTCTTCCAAATTGAAAGCAAAAGCAGACGACACATTTGAAATTGAATGTGCTAAACACTGTACTGTGATAGGGTAAAAAAAAACAATGTTTAGAAACAGAATTTGGCCGCGCATGTCTCAAACGTCTTCTTTGTGTTGGTTTGATTAGCGATGGACCCGATCCCAAACGAAAAATTGCGAACTCTTCCAAATTGAAAGCAAAAGTACGCGACACATTTGAAATTGAATGTGCTGAACACTGTACTGTGATAGGGTTAAAAAAAACAATGTTTAGAAACAGAGTTTGGCCGCGCTTGAAATTGTACTCCTGACCCCTGGATTATAATTTATAAGCGTTACCGACTGTGCCAACAGGCTAGACTCGTCTTCTCTTTCATGACAAGTTAAACTGTCTATCAGCTCGTTGGTGCCCTTTAAGTTTTCTCCCTCTTATTAATTGATTTTTTTATTTGTCGTCACCATCGGTTGCCCACATGGGCGATGTCCACAGAGAGCTGTTACGGGGGATAGTGCATCCTAAGTTACAATTTGGTTCTTTAACATGCTCGGTGTAAACCACCGTCACACCGGACATCGGTTTAACCCTTTCCAATACGACAAAATTTGGACTGGTCCAAATTGAAAGAGTTTGCAGACGACAATTTTAAATTTGATGAAAATGGCAGAAAGGTCTTAAAAAGGATAGAAAACACTGTGGGAAAAGGAGAAGTTGCTCGTTATGAGCAATTTCTCCTTTTCCCACAAAAGACTTGTACTCCAGACACGTGAAAACCAGGGATTGTGTGGTAAAGGGTTAATGTCTCACTCGAGAGACAATTAATAATATTTAGTTGGTAGAGCCGTGAGAATCTACCTCTTATAGAATCTGAAATTGGTAATAACAGAAATGAATTGGGCGAGATTAAGGAAATGGAAACTGCTTTAATGCCAAGATGTTTAAAGGCCCAGTAGCGACCGAAAGTGAACAATGTGGGTGTTAAAGTGCATCTTAATCTAAATAATACCATTCAAAAGTATGGACGTTTTGTGAAGATGACATTATTATAGTTATTGTACGGTCGGTCCAAGTGTTAGTCGAGGGCAGAAAAAACAATTTCATATGTAGGTAAATATGTAACAGTTGCCAAGCCCCTCTACCTTTTGCATACTGTTTATCTGGTTTTAAAATTTATTTTTCTGCCATTGACAAACACTTGGACAGAATGAACCTTTACAGATTGTAATTGTGGAAGGAAAAGATGAAGAAAAAGTCCATCAAAGAAACCGTTCAAAATGTGTATTTTTGGACTTCTGTCTGTGAGTATTTTATGTTTTTCTATGTGTTTGTAGGCCTACTGTTCAGACGAAACTCCAGACAGGGAGCATCTTTCTCTCTCTCTCAAGATCGACTACAACAGACAAATTTTGTCAACAGAAGATCAGATGGTTATGATAGCCATGTGGAGCTTTTACCTCGTTCCGATCGTTGTCCTTCTCTTACAGTTCGTTAGTCTTACAGAACAAATTGTAACAACTGAGGATCGCCTAGATATGCTTGAAATACAAGTGCGATTGGAAGAACATAGGAGAAAACAAGACATTGAGAGCCTTCAGGCTACATTAAGGGACATTGCAGCAACGAACAGGACGTCAGTTGACGCCGGAATATCTGAGAACATCACAAAGCGTTTGGATGAAATGGAAAATGAAGTAAAGAAGTTCATCGAAGAGATGAGCGTCAGATTTACTGCACTAACAAAAGGTTTGTCACGCGAAAAAATGATGGTTAGAAGAAATTCAGCTTTGCTCAGTGATGCCATTCAAAAGCAAAATGAAGAAATTGAAGCCCAAGGTAAAATAATTCAGAGCTATGAGGACTTGCAAAAGAAGGAAACTACTTCTAGAGAAATTCAGAACCGTGACCTTCTAGAAATGATAAAGGAACTGAATAATTCTTTCCATGACTCGAGGGCTAGATTGATAATAGGTGGAAGTTTTCCTTCGAAAGCATTGTTGCTGACATGTCCAGACGGATGGTTCGAATATGCCAAGAACTGTTACCTGTATGTTAATGACAGGGAAGATTGGCACACAGCTTCTATGAAATGTTTTCAGCTTGGTGCAAAACTTGCTGAACCAGATGACGAAAAATCTCTCGATAAATTGTCTGCACAAGTCGGTAATGATGTGTGGGTGGGAGGTACAGATGAAGCCGAAGAAGGGGTGTGGGTTTGGAGTGGGAGCAATAAGAGCATCCAGAACCTTATGTGGGGCTCCGGTCAGCCCAACTCGTTTGGCGGAGATCAAGATTGTCTAGAAATACACCGTAACGCTTTCAATGATGAAAGTTGCTCAGCAAGAAATAAATACGTATGTGAGAAGCCGCTGAAAAAGGACAATTGAGATTAATAATCCTTTACCAAACGAATCTTTATTTTAAAAACCCTCATGACGAAGGCCTTTTGAAAACATTATGTGAAAAGGAGAAAGTATTGCCATTTTCTCCTTTTCCCACATGTTTTTTTACCGTTTTAACGATAGCGATCATCCTTGCAGCAACATATGAATTGTCGGCTGCAAATGCTAGGATTATCAATTTGGGTGCGTGCAAATTTGTGTTGTTTGGTATTGAGTTGAAATTTATTCAGTCGCCCGATTTCACCTACCATTCTTAAAATTGTTCTATTCAGTATTAATTTCAAGACTGTCTGAGACGTTATGCACGAAAAGCGCAGTTTTAAATTGGATCTACACTGTCCTACATTTTGTAAAATAGTTTCATCAAAGGAGTATCAAAAACGATACTCTGTAGATGCACTTTACTTAACCCTTTCCCAAACGACAAATTTTGGACTGGTCCAAATTGAAAGAGTTTGCAGACGACAATTTTAAATTTGATGAAAATGGCAGAAAGTTCTCAAACAGGGTAGAAAACACTGTGGGAAAAGGAGAAATTGCTCGTTACGAGCAATTTCTCCTTTTCCCACAGTGTTTTCAGAAGACTTGTACTCCAGACACGTGAAAACCAGGGCTTGTTTGGGAAAGGGTTAATTGACAGAGACAGAGAATGATGAAATTCGTCTTTAAATGCTAGAAGCACCTAGAGTAAAGGGGGAGACATTTCTGGTTTCAGCGTTTTTATCCCATACCTACAATATTTTCAAAGGCTTTTTAGACTCTGTGTAAACTTGATTTTTGATTACAAATTAAAAACTGAACCTAAGATGACACAGAATAATTGAAATGTTATTTCTGTAAAACCGCATCTTGGGCCAACGGCCTAAATTTTGCGATAAAAGTATTCTTTTGTAATGAGGGGATTGAAATTGGTTATGCAAATTAAAAGAAAAAAAACATGAAAAATGACATATGAACGGCTATTCAATAAACAATCATAAAGATTTCGTGTATTTATTGAATGAATCTGTGTACTTAATTAACATTTTTGTGACGTAGTCACAGTTTCTAACACAACTTATAATAAACTAAAAACAAATTGAGATAACAAGAACGTTCTTTATACATTATTTGACTCTCCAACGAACAATCGCGTGTTTTAACTAGGATAAAAAGGTTTTAGAAAACTTTGTGGAGAGAGAAGAAATTGCTAGTAACCAGCATTTTCTCTTTTCCCACATTTTTTTCTACTCTTTTAATAAAGACATATTCCACCTTCACAAAACAATATAGTGTTGGAACTGAGATAAAAGGCTTCAGACAACAACGTGGAAAAAGAAAAAAAAAAAAAAAGCTTACCAAAAATTTCTCCTCTTGCCACAATTACCACAGTATTGTTTTTACTCTTCTAAAAAAAGACATATTTCCTCTTTTGAGCAACGGTTAAATTGTCGTCTGTAGAGGCTTTCGATTTAGACAAATACAAATGATAAGGTGTAAACACGTAACCATCGGGAGCCGACGTCTGTCGTCATGCTGCACACACCATTCATAAACATTATGGCAATATGAGACTTTGGTTGATAAGAGTAATTTCTCTTTTCACCACAATGCTTTCTCACGTATTTAAGCAATAACCCTAAAATTCACATTGATTATTCATGTTTAAGTAGGCTGTTAAAGAATTTATCGGGTACAAATTTGTTTAGCCCTTTCAGCACACCACAGACAGAAACAGAAGTTTTTTTTTTTTCGGACGGTATAGATCTATGTCAGACTGCGCAAAATGTGCAGGTTGTACTTGGATCTATACCACCCGCTTGTTAAGTCAAACCTATACGGTAAAAATCATTCTGACTTTCAGTGAGTTGTATTTTCAGCCGTTGAAAGATGTCGTGTTTATTAAAATTGAGCCATGCTCTGGCAAAAGGGGGTTTAATGCATCTCTGTGATGCATTATACCAAGCAGGACAATACATATTAAGGACCAATGTCATTCATTATGTCTAACAAACGACTGTATCATAAGGTAGACTGGTCCTTTGACGAACAGAAAATGGACCAGTAGCGAAAAGTTTCGGCCCAGGTCAGCCTGCGCGGACTGCGCAGGCTGACCTTGGTCGAGACTTTTCGCAGGTGCATTAAGCCCCCTTTTTCACAGGGCATGTCCCATTTTCATGTACTTGATGCTGAACGAATCGAGTACTTCCATGTTTTCAAAAGCCTTCTTCCTCAGGACTAGATTGGTTATCTCGCCTGATACAGCTAAACCCTACAGGTATTTTGTGTTATACAACAGGCCCAATTTACCTCAGGGCCATTTGTACAACGGAATGTACGGTAAAAAATATTGATAACGATACAAGACAATGGGGGGGGGGGGGGGGGGGGAAGGAGGCACTTGGGGCACGCTCTTTGAACAGTAGGTTTAAGACATCTACAGAAAGTATCGACCACGTTTAGCCTGCGCAGTTTGCACAGGCTGATCTGAGCCAAAACGTTTTGCTATTCGTCATTTTCCTGCGTGTCAAAGGAATAGTCTACCTCATGATTCAGTCGTTATTAGACAAAATGGATTTTATGGATCTATAATTATATAATGACTTGCTTGGAATAATACTTCACGGGGATGCATAGAACCGCGTTTTGCAAGAGCACCGTTCTTTTTGAAGTTATATTTTCATGGGTGACGATAACGTCTTTCATTCAGCCAGTGCTCTGTGTTAATATTTACATGAATGAATTCTTACGTTTTCTGTGATAAAAAGAGTAATGAAAAGAAAACTAAATACACGTTTTCTCCGAACTATGTGTTTACATCTTAATAAAACAAAAGATAAAGAGCGGGCTAATTAAAAAAAAAATATTTAAAAAAAGCATGCAACAAGAGACTATTTTACATGTGATTCCATTAGTTACATAAATATTTACAGATAAGATGGACAGTTGTAAACAAAAACAACTTTAGCTTTTGACCAAAGCGTAAAATGTATGAGCCATGCTCTGTGAAAAGGAAGCTTAATGCATCTGCAAAAAGTATCGACCCATGTCAGCCTGGTTACAGCATAGCTTCTTTCCGTATAAAATCAATACCTGACAACTGCGTTAGGAAGAATTCACTAACCCCTGAGCTTAAGGGAATTTTCCCTAAAGGAGCCGTCACACCATGGCGTTCTGGTCAACGTTTTCTGACGTTTGAGGAAACGTTGGTAGTCGCCCATGGTCGCTGGGATAGCGCCAGAAGAGCGTTGTGTGAACGCTAGTGAACGTCGGTGATCGCCGGGAATCGGCGGAGAACGCTGGTCCCGAAAAAAAGTTTTGAACATGCACAAAAGTTCTCACTGACACCAGCGTTCTTCGACGTTTAATTTTAAACGCTGAAGAACGTTTAAGAACGTTCGTGGAACGTTTTAGTAACGTCCACCGAGCATTGCACGCGTTCGGCTATCGTTAGTCAGTCGTTACTCTAGCGTTACTTGGTTGTTACTAATCGTTTGCTTTGCAGTGAACGACTCACTGGCGACCTGTCAACGACCGCTGAACGGTCCCTAGCGCACCCAGCGTGTGACTAAATCGTTCGTCGCTCGCCAGTGGCACGTTAGCATACGATAATGGTTTTCAGGGGTATCTTACTTGGTCGCTGTTACACGCTTCTCGTGCGTTAGATACACGCTAGTCATGCGTTAGGCACACGTTAATTACACGCCAGATGTGCCATCCTCATTCTAGAACGCTAAAAAATCGAACGATTGAAATGTTCAGAGAACGTTGACCAGAACGTCATGGTGTGACGGCTCCTTAACGCAGTTGTCAGGTATTGATTTTATACGGCAAGAAGCTATGCTGTAAGGAAGGAGTGGTCTCCCGTAACAAAAAGACCATTCTACTTCATGATTAATTCAGGTGTTAGACGAAATGGCTTTTAAGGATCCATAATCATGTGAGGACTTGATCGATATAATGCATCACGGAGATGCATGAAGCCCCTTTTTCCCAGAGCATGGCTTGTATATTTGTCTCTTTCAGCGCCAACTATATAAACTCAACCCTTTCCGACAGATTAAGAAACAATCTACTGGAACTCAGAAACCTTACTATCATAAATGCTTGACAAAAGAACGGACGGTATAGATCAAGATCAGACCGCTGATCTATGCCGTCCTCTACAGCAGCTGTTTATTCCATGACGCTGAAACGATTTATGCACATTAAAAACGTGGCGGCTGTATTGCATATGGGTCGTGCTGTCTGAAATAATTTTGTGGGAGGGATTGATAGTGATATATCGGCGCACCAAAGCAAGCTATCATAATTGAGTCATGCTCTGTGAAAAGGGTGCTTAATGCATCTGCGAAAAGTATCGACCCAGTCAGCCTGCGCAGTCCGCGCAGGCTGACCTGGGCCGAAACTTCTCGCTAATTGTCAATTTTCTGTATGTCCTAGGACCAGTCTACCTTATAATTTAATCGGTTGTAAGACAAAGTGGGTTTTATGAATCCCTAATTATTTGATGTCTTGCTTGGTATCATGCATGACCGAGATGCATTATGCCCCCTTTAGCCAGGGCATGACTCAATTATATTTTATTTCCTTTCATCTCAGAGAATTTTAACATGGCAATCAGTGGTAAGTAGCAAATTGTTTCAATTTCAATATCGAGTAATAATGGAAATATTGGACAGGAGACATGAACGAAACCTGAAAAATGCCTTAAAAGTGCTAAATAAATAGGTGGTGTCTACGCAAAGGGAGGCAATTTTGTTGTATAGATTCCTGTATGATTAATGAGTTACCCTTTCTTGAAAAAAGGTATCGAATGGGACTCTTTCTGACCCCAGACTGATAATATTGTTTTTCCAATTACATTAGAAAGGGATTCCTGGCATTCAAGTACATTTTGCTTGAGTAGCCCGAGCGCAATTAATTCTAATTTTTTGTGCTTTTTTTTTTAACCATTAACATTATATTCAAACCTTTTACAAATGAAATAAAAAAAAAAAAAAAAAAACAGTGGTCAGAAAAAAATATGTTTTTAGAATAAAACAATATTAATATAATAATAATAATAATAATAAAAAGTTTGTAATACATCGATCGACTCTTTTTTCCATAATAATTTTGATTGTTGTAGGTTGAAGGAACCTCTTTTTTGTCATAGGTATATTTTTCAAAATATACAACAACGTATTCACGATAAACATCTCCATCTTTGGATCTTCTGTCAAAGAAAAATAAGTAGTAAAAGGAAAAACAAGGAGCGGAAAAATCATAATTTCGGACTTCAATTAAAAACCACATTTAGTTGCTTCTCACTATAATTACTTAATTATGACTTAAAAACCCAATGTGCTTTACATCAAAATAAGTGAGCGATGCTCTGTGAAAAGGGGCTTAATGCATTTGCGAAAAGTATCGACCCAGGTCAGCCTGCGCAGTCCGCGCAGGCTGACCTGGGCCGAAACTTTTCGCTATTGGTCAATATTCTGTATGTCAAAGGACTAGTCTACCTCATGATTAATTCGCTTGTTAGACAAAATGGATTTAGTGGATCCATAACTATGCGATGGTTTGATTGGTTTCATGTATCATGAAGATTTATTAAGCCCCCTTTTGCCAGAGCATGGCTCATTTAATGTTTAATTTAAAAAAAAGAAAAAAAAGGAAAACAGGAAAACTATGTGTTCTTTTGCACACAGGTACTTTTTCACAAACGTCGACCTCTAAATATGAGCCTAATATTTCATACGTTAGGCTACAAAAGGTGAAATTTGTCAAAATACCAGTGCCTCTTCTTTCCGTAGATGGTTATCTTTTTCCCTTGGCATTACACTTGACCCGAATCACGTGTTTTATGCCGTCTGATCTGAAACCGCAGGGCTTGCAAATGTTTATCTGTACTAGACAAGAGTCAATATATAACCCTTTTCCAAACATTCACAATTCTTCGTGATCCTGTGGGAGAAACTACGAAGGATAAAACAAAAAGTGCTACATTTTCTCCCCTTTTTTTCAAAATGTTGACTATCGCTTCAAATATAAACCCCTTCATTTGAGCTATATGTAATTTGTTTGCAAATGATTTTAATCTGGGGGAGTCTACAATCTAGTCCGTTGGTAACGTGTTAAACGTGTCGAATCTTTAACCCTTTCCAAACGATGAAATCGAGGACTTCTCTTAATCAAAAGCATTTGTAGACGACAGCCTAAATGTGGCTCAAGTGGTGGAAATGGTCTTTGGAAGGGAGAAAACATTGTAGGGAAAGGAGAAAATGCTGATAACCAGCATTTACTCCTTTCCCCACAATGTTTTAAAAACATTTCATCCTCAAGGACATCAAAACTCGGCAATGTATGTTACAGGGTTAAATTAATACAAGGGTTAAGATAACTTGTTTTTTTTTTTAAAGGGTAAGCGACTATTTTCAAAATATGAATAAATCATATCGTAAGTCATTTAGTATCTGGGCAATACCTTCTTTGGTTGTTGGAATGTTTCCTTTCTTTCCATTTCTTTTTTAACTCAAAATTTTGAAACAGTAAACTATCTTTGTGGCTGAGATATATAGATGATCTGACATCATATGGCATTTGTGATAAAATTCTATTGAACGAGTCTTGAAAAATGTTATAAAGTGATTCGTTTGCACGCTTAATAACATATTTTTGCTCGACGGGCTTAATACAATTTTACCTAAAAAGCCAACAAATAGAGGACAATTGTGTTTTTCGGCGAAAGATCGAAATTCATGTCATTGAGTGAACATCATTGGAAAGGTCATCAGACCTCTCCAACAGTGGTAAGGTTAAACGGCAGACTGCCTCAGAAATTGCAATAAAATCCACTTTTTTTGCGAAATTGTTCTGATACACAGTCTGTTTCGCCATGGTTTTATAAATAAAGAGGGAATAAAAAAACTGAAATAGGAAATAGACGTGTTTTGTTTTTATGTGACGGAATTCAAAAAAAGATTTTTGTATTGATTTCATTGCAAATGTGTTTCGACGGTCGATATAAAAACCAAGATTATCTTCGATTTTTTCGTCTTTTATTTTCTGTTCCATCAGGGATCGTATATTATACATATACGATCCCTGGTTCCATCATTCATCTTTTCGAAAAACGTAAACTGAAACTAAGGGAGCTAATTCTTGCCTAACCTCAAAGGATAGTTTCAATTATTCATTATTTCTATTCAAAATGATAGTTTCAGTTACGTCATTATATTCAGAACAAATAGACCTCTTCAATAGTTGTAATTTTTCATTAAACAAATTAAATCTAAGCGGGAAAAAAAGAATTTCGTTACAAAAGAGAAAGAACATCGCGGGAAAAGATCATGCCACTTGAAAACGCGGGAAGGTCACGTGTCTGTCATTTAATGCATAAGAGGTTTCTTCGCAGCGGCAGTCATATAATACCTTACTTGTTTGTTTACATGTTGTAAAATATATTGAAATTTAAAGCCAATAAACTATATAAAAACACTGATGCTGACCTCTTCTGGCTTCTTTTTTTTAAGAAGCCAACTTGTCGGTACTATTTTTACGAGAGGCGCAAGTGAAAATATTACCACGTGATGTCAACAAAATGAAAAAAAAACTCATTTTTTCGCCGCAAAAAAAAATTATATTTATTTCATGTTTCTAACCCCTTTTTGTAGGGACTTGCGAGGTACAGGGGAGCTCTCGGTATTTCTGTACCAGTGAGGTTATCAATCAGTAAATTCACAGGTTGAAACGGTGAAATTACCAAACCATAATCCACCATTACTTCCCCATAAATTACCAAACGCATGAAATAAATTCGAAATATTATGTTGTAGTAACTTTCCTGGTGCTTGTATTTAATTCGAACAGCGTGAGAAAATTTGATATCGCGCGAGACCGAAGGGAGCGAGATGTAAATACAAGTATCAGGAAAGTTATTACTACATAACATTCCTTTTATTATATATCCACAATTTTCAACGAAAATATTTTGCAGTTCTTGACACTTTATTCGTAAATTGCTTAACAAAATAAAACAAACAATGGTGTAGTAGGTAGTAACTTCATTTTTATGAATGGCGGATAAATATCATAGAATAAATTTTGACCAATTAAATCGCAAATCAATGCGTATGTTTTCTGCGCGTGAGTTACGTCATCAATTCCATATTTTGAACCGTATTTCACAGTGTATAGATACAGAATTTTTTTTTTGTCTGTCGTAGGTTATTTTATCCGCATGCGACGCACGTATTTGAATCGGGAAAAAAAATCGGGTATATATTAAATGTCGATATTTTCTATCACAAAGGTGTCTCTCAAGAGTTGTAGTTCATAATATACGCAAACACAGACCTGCATGTACATGTGCACGAGTATCGAAATTAACATGAATGAGACCTGTGACCTATTCGCTTCTGTGAAAGGTGCATACACTTATAGTGAAAAAGACAATGGCTTTATTTCAAGGTATAAAATTCCAAGCTTTGTCACGATTGACAGTTGTAACAGTTGAATGAATAGGAAAATCTAAGTGAGCAATGTCTTAGAAATTATGCGTTTGATTACAGAGCTTTGACCAATAAACGGACTTTTTGCATATCTTAAACATGAGTATGAAAAGAAAATTCGTCATGGCTATGTTACGCCGAAAGCAAGGGTTTTTATGTGATAAAAATATTTTTATACTTTAACCCTTAAGCTGCTAATCGCGACTCACTGACCTTTTGCGGACAGTGTAGATCAAGATCAGACTGGACGGAACGTGCAGTCTGATATGTGATCTATACTGTCCGACACGGTATTTTCTTTCCGGTGAAATCATCTGTGAAACCGCAATGTTTGGGTTTTTAGCATTGAGTAGAAATTTTCGTTTCATTTATTCAGCAGCTTAAGTGTTATTCTATTATAGATGTATCCTGTGAAGCATAAACAACGAACAAACAAACGTTAACTGTAACAACACCTATAACATGCAAGATTTCGGCTCTTGATGCATTTTAATCTATAAATCATACATAATATGTGAGTCATGCTCTGTGAAAAGGGGGCTTATTGCATCTGCAAAAAGTATCGACTCAGGTCAGCCTGCGCAGTCCGCGCAGGCTGACCTGGGCCGAAACTTTTCGCAACTGGTCAATTTTCTGTATGCCCAAGGACCACCCTACCTCATGATTAAGTCGGGTATTTAAACAAGTGGCTATTATGGATCCATGGATGTCATGTGATGCCTTGATTGGTATCATGCATCACGGAGATGCATTAAGCCCCCTTTTCACAGAGCATAGCTCATGTGTTTGTAGGGACAATCTGTCCATACTAAGTACTGCCGCGATTACTCTAGTATTCGTCCAAACCTTGTGCAAGATCAGCTTAACACACTTTGCATATTCGTAGAACGTCGCAACGTGGTGCTTTACCCTATGAGATAATATGCAGCAGATAACATTCGGAAATACCCTTTTATCCTATCATATTATCGATAATCGACGTGAATTAATGCTAAATGCATATTCACAGGTGAAAAATTGTGGCAGACAAAGAAAACCCCATCACAAGCTATCCCGTTTGAACACGTGCAACGTTTTTGGAAACTGAACCTCTGTAAGATGAAAAAGTGGACTACTGGAGTTAGGTAACTCATGGAAATGAGTCATGCTCTGTGAAAAGGGGACTTAATGCATCTCTGTGATACATTATACCAAGGAATTCATCACAGTATTATATTTTAGTAACAACCTGCAGAATCTGGAGGTAGACTGGTTCTTTGACATGCAGAAAACTAACCAATAGCAAAATGTTTCGGCCCAGGTCACCCTTCGCGGACTGTGCAGGCTGACATGCCTCGATACTTTTTGCAAATGCATTAAGCCCCCTTTTCACGTAGCATGGCTCAAATATTTTAACAAGCCCAACAACACTCGTCTAACGACACTTAGGTAATCACAGTCTAGTTGAAATTTAGTCCTCGTTTTCAAAAACCGACATAATTTACAATACACGCTATTCTGTTCAATGAGTGTAAAACAGAGAGATTCAAGCAAAGAGCCTTAAATATATTTGACACTTCCTCAATCACAAAATTTAGAAAAATCCCCAAGGGACAACATTGATCAAGAATGGATTAAACAGTATGTTTCAAGAAATCTCATGATAAATCAGCTGTTTTTCGCCGCCTATCGGTCCATTATAAAAGGAATTAGGGCCGGTTGGTGAGAAAACAAATCTATAGAAATGATTCAAATATAATTTTCCCCCATAAACAGAGCAAAATAAAAAACACAACAGAAATCGTGCTGCGCTGAGTGCTTAATCGAAAGATATCGATATCTAATCAATCATCGATTCAAACACGACAGTTTCGTTTTATTTCTAATTTGACATTAATTTCTCCTTGGTTTACACTTTGAAGTACGAGTTACTTGTTATATGACAATACGACACGAAAACCAATCCCTTCATGCATCATTTTGCTCCTATCTTTCCTAGCGTAATTACCGTTCATGTGGTTCTACTTTGCAAAAGAGGTAGATCCCGATAAGCCTGAACATTCGAAGATAATGTGATCTTGACCTATACTCTTCGAGACCTAAATAACTATTCAGGCATTTAATTTCAACAGAGAACATATTCAGTATCTTGCCCTCAACAGTTATTGTATGTATTCCATGCGTGAGGAATAGTCAACGAACACATTTATCATATCTACCTTTTTTTCACATTTTGAAACTTATCACAAAGAATTTGTTTGCCAGAGAAAAAATTATCATAACGAACAATTTAGCGTTTACCTTTTTTACCACAATAGATCCATGTGCTATACTTTACTTAATTCATATACTTGACAAAGATGCTTTTGAAAAGTCGTCTGCTTCAGATTTATTTAAGAAGGTAAAGAATAAATATGCGGCCAGAGTCCGTATTCACCAACCATTCTTAAGAAATTTCCTTTTCCAATTATAGATTTAGAAAGTTACAAAACTTCTGATTGGCCAAACCATTTAATTGTTTTAGGCAATCAGAAGTGTTATTTTCAAATTCAGAAAATTCTTGAGAATTCGACTGAGAATGTTTAGAGAATGTTTAGAAAATCTTTAGGGTGCTACCACGTTGCGACCAGCTATCAATTTTATACTACTTGACCAAAGAATATAACGATAATTCCCACAACATTGATGATCAAGTAAGACAGGAAGAAAAGCCTGTCCGTCACACAGCAGATCACTTTCCATTCTCGGAGACACTTCTCTTTCAGTTCTGCTTTGGCTTTCTTGTCGTGAAACTTTTCGAGAAGTTCACGGATTGCGTGAATGTCTTCATGTAACGAGGAATAAACACACATGTCTTGTAAATTGTTATGAATGTTATTCTGATCGAAGCCATCGCCGCAATTGGACATTCCAACGTTTTGATTGCGGCTATCCCTTCCGTTGTCAAGGAGACGAACGCGCGCGTATTTCATTTCCGTATCCGTGTAGGAATTCTGTTGGCCGCCTTTCACTTTGGCACCCCAGTTGTTCTTTTTTTCGTTGGTATAATCAGGCTCCAAGAGCTGACTTCGGAGACAAAGTAGTCTGGCAAAGCCATCAATCATCATCTAGAAAAAATACGCAATGCTTGGTTATTAACTCTTTACCAGACGACAAAATTTAATGAAAGCATTTTCAGACGGCGAAGTGCACTTGGTTTCAATGATGGCAATTATCTCTTAAAAGACAGTTATCCCTTATCCTGCACAATAACTGAAAAGAAACTTTCAAGTCGATAATAAAAACCAAAATATTTCTATTTCAAAGTTCTTATTGAGGGGAAAAGTATATCCTATCGGACAGTGTAGAACCAGGATCAGACTGCACGTTCTGTGCAGTCTGATCTTGATCTACAATGTCCGCAAAAGGTCCTCGAGTCGCGCATAGCAGCGTAAGGGTTAATTAATATTGTGCGGGAAAAAAAGAACTGCCGGTTATTAGCATTTTCTCCCTTTCCTACAATGTGTTCACAAGCCGTCTTCAAAAGGGTCATAAAACACAGATTTGTTAGGTATTTAATCACTGAAGGAAAACTGATTGATTCCTGAAAAAAGCAGCAGACGTAATTGAAAAGTAATGCGCAGACGTCTATTATTGAGTGCTTGTCATTGCCTCCCTTCTGTAAGGGTATAAATATTCCATGTACTAAAACCATTTTTTTCCCTTCTTCTTTTTCAGCCAGGCCCACGTAGCTCAGTCGGTAGTGTACAGGACTTGAGAACAGGAGGTCGCTGGTACGATCCCCGGCTTGGCCAATTTCTTTCAGAGGATTGATGATAGTCATCGCGACAGGATTCATTCCTCCCTCGCCGCTGATCATTGTTTCGACGACGGTTATGTGGGAAAGCAGCCAGTGGCTTGGAAAGAATATTGTGCGGAGTACTGGTAAAAGAAACTCCAGGAAAGCATGGATAGGTGCACTGGCCGCCGCGATATAACTGAAATAATGTTGAAAACGGCGTTAAACACCATTCAATTAATTAATTCTTCTTTTTCTTCTTCCCCCTTATTCCTTTCTTTCTTCCTTCTTCCTTTCCTTCGTCTCATTTCTCCTTCTTCCTCTTGTTCTTATGTAGGTAAAGGTATGTAAACTCTTTTTATGGCTTTATTAGTTTTGAAGTTGTAATATAATGGTTTAACTCTTAGAGCGCCAAAAAAAAAAAACCATCCATTTTCAGTATAAAAAAATAAGACCAAAACAATGTCATTGTTGCTTGTGTATATAAAGATTTAGCAAAGCGGACAGTGTCGATCAAAGATCAGACTGCACGTTTTGTACAGTCTGATCTTGGTCTACACTATCCGCTAAGGAAACTGTAGTTGTGAAAGACACTTATAGGTGTTGTAAGTACTTACACTTCTAAGCCAATAGGGGGCTCTGTTTATTCGGACACCTCGGAAGAACATGTTGGCAATCACTGTCGACAAGACGGTTGACATGGTTATCATCACCATGGAGAGACAGAAATATCCTCCTGTGAGAAAATAGTACCTTGCTTTACATATAAAACGTCCATTTTGCCTATTTAACCTACTCAAGGACTAAATTAAGGTATTTATTATCACATAAGTTGGCATTTGAGATAAACTTTATTGACTTTTTACAACGCATCAAAATTTTAGACTTGTCCCAATTCAAAGCATCTGCAGACAACAAAACAAATGTGGCTCAAATGATGAAACTTGCCTGTAATTGAGTAGAACACATTGTGGGAAAGGAGAAAATGCTGGTTACCAGCATTTTCTCCTTTTCGCACTATGTTTTTAAAAGCTGTCTTTCTAAGTGTCGTTATAACGCGGGATTGTGTGATAAAGGGGACGAGTCTTGAAGATTGTTTTTCATGGTGCCTTGTGACTTTTGCCTCAAAGGCCCGTGAATGTCAGACCCTTGTTATCACAAAACCGTTTTTAAAAAATTATGTTTCATAACACTCAAAATGAAAGGTTTAAATCATGTACATGTATGTGACTCATCCATTTTTCTGACAGGTGAGTATGTCCCCAATGAAAAATAATTCCAAAGTAGCTTACACAGACCGACTAAATCTTCAAAGCTAAATATTGAAAAATTCGAGCTTCGTTACGAACATGAATTTTGACAATATTGATTGAACAAGAAAATCTATTTCTACAGTATTTTAGCAATACGGCATATGAAAACTGAGCTTTGGCCTATTTCTTTTTTTATGTTAAACATGTGATGGCTAAAAACTTGGCTGTATCACACTAAAAGAATGATAGCTATGTGATAAATATCGGATCCGTCATATGTTTGCTTTTGAGAATACATTTCATTTACGGCCCTAGCGTCATAGACTAAAACGAGGGCTTTTGCAGGATGCATAGAACGAGATCAGACTGCACAGAACATGAAGTCTTATATTGGATCTATACCGCCTGCTTGATTGGTCTAGCCTATTTGAGAAAAAAAAAACTTCTAGAGTTTCAGGTGATACTATTTTCGGCCGGTCGAGATTATACATGATTCAGCCATGCTTTGTGTAAAGGGGGCTTAGTGCATTTGTAAAAGGTATTAATCCAGGTCAGCCTGCTCGGTCCGCGCAGACTGACCCTGGCCGACTCTCTTTGCTTTTGGTCAATTTTCTGTAAGTCAAAGGACCACTATACCTCATGATTCAGTAGTCTGTTATACAAATCGTATTTTAACCCTTAACCTGCTACTAAGTTAAGTAAAACTTTCATGCCGAAAGTAAAAACCTGACTGTTGCCATTTCAATGTTATTTTTGGTGGAAAAAATATCTCCGTATCGGACAGTGTGGATCCAAGATCAGACTGCACGTTCTGTGCAGTCTGATCTTGGTCTACACTGTCCGCACAAGGTCCTTGAGTCATGCTTAGCAGGGTAAGGGTTAAGAATGTATAATACTATGATGACTAGCTTCGTGCACGACATCGCGGAGATGCATTAAGCCCCCTTTGTTAGAGCATGGCTCATATATTTGTAGCTGAAGACTTTTTACCGAATCTAAAAAGCACCCGTTAGTAAGTGTTGCTTTTTCGAGCCGAATATCTACATCTCTGGACGAGTTCAATATTCTTTTAGTTCAAAAAAAGCTACCGAGTATCAGTCTCTTTTTTTTTTTCACTGGCTAAATGCATAAAGTTCGTTTGTTTTGCCCCTGCTGAAAATTTGTGACGGTAAAAGGATAGTTTCCTGTGTGTTCAGTTGTAGAGAAACCAATAAACTTCGAACCTTCGACGCGTACACGGCAATTAACACCATTCACTAGCTCGGAAAATCCAATTTAGATGATGTTAACAAATATCTATGACTTTACGCAATAAGAGTACAGGAAGCAGACAAACATACATAAATTCCTAAATTAGACAAGGCATGTTTGGTTTATGCCTCGTACCACATGTTTCTTCGTTTGTATAAAAATGTAAGGTGCCAGGTTTCATTAATTTCCGATGAATTTCGTGAGGCTAACATATAACGGTTTTTAAATGCATGGACAGCATCTCGTATAAAGATGATATTGCTTATATCTTGCGTGGACGTCGCTATTCCTAGTTTCATGTGGATTCAGATGTGGGTAGGTTGATGTGACCGTAAAAATTATCTAAATACACAGGTGCTCTCTGGTGTATTTTGGACAGTCTGAAGACAATCTGAGGTGCTGCTTTTTAGTGCTGAATACTGAATATTGACAATTTAAGATGTATAAATCAAAGTTTGAGCCATGCTCTGGTAAAATGGGGCTTAATGCATCTTCGTGATCCACGACAGCAAGCAAGTCATCAAATAACTATGGATCCAGTAAGTCCATTTTGTATAACAACCCACTGAATTATCAGGTACACTGGTTCTTTAACACGCAGACAATTTACCAAAAGCAAAAGGTTTCGGCCCAGGTCAACCTGTTCGAAATGTGTAGGCTGATCCGAGTCGATACTTTTTGCAGATGCATGAAGCCTCCTTTTCACAGAGCACGGCTGAAAATAGTCACTTGGAAGATTTCTCTGTTGTCAGAATCATGTAATTTCACCCGCCTACGGACGTATTGGCATCAAGGCGCCTTACGTGTTACCTTTGAGATAGTTGGAGCCACAATATGTAGTTTCTATTAATACCTATAATCATGCTCTGTGAAAAGGGGCTTAATGCATCTGCAAAAAGTATCGACCCAGGTCAGCCTGCGCAGTCCATTTTACTTTATCATTAAGTCGGTTGTCAAAAAAGAAGTGGTTAAAATGGATCCATAATTATGTAATGGCTTGATAGGTATCATATATATATATGTGTGTGTGTGTGTGTATGTGTGTGTGTGTGTGTGAGTGAGAGATATGCATTAAGCTCCATTCTGCCAGAGCATGGCTCATATAATCATGCCCCTTACTTTATTTGGCACTCAAGTCGATAAACATTCGTAAAACTGGTATCAAATTTAGAATCACTGTTAGTTGTTTTGCCTTTCCGATGATATATCATTGTTTAAATGTGTTTTTCAGCACAGCGGTCTCCGTCAGTGATTTACAGAGGTCAGTTGTAAGTCACAGATTTGAATAATAGTATCAAATGAAATGCTAGACCGGCTTCTAGTCGGCATGTGACAAACTCTTTGACGTCTAAAACTGCCAATGAGATGAAACGCTTTGGCCTGATGTAACAGATCTGATACGCCAGCTTGCTCAAGAATCATACAACACTTGACTTACCTATAAGAGGAATAGATTCTGCGGCCTTTGGTGTTGATTCAGATAATAACAACAACAGCACGAAAAATGCCACAAATATATTCATTCCTAAAATATAAAACACTGCATCAACGATAAACAGAAAAATGTACAACTGTCAACCAGTATTTTCTCCTTGTCTCACAACGTTTTCCTTCTTTCCATCTTACGACCTACATTTAATTAATCTACGGTTTCTTCTTTAAGCTGAACAATGCTTATTTAAGTCAACAGAAGGTACTTTCAAAGTTTGGTTCTTTTGGGATTTTCTTTCTTTCACAGTTGGACAAAGATTGATTATTTGATAGTTATTTGATTCTCAAAGTTGCGAGAACAGCCTTTAAGGTTTGGGTCTGTATACACCAACCATTCTTAAGAACATTCTTTGTCGTATTCTTTGAGATTTTCTAAATTTGAAAGTTATCACAGCTTGTGGTTGGCTAAACCAAATGCTTTAGCCAATCAGAAGTTGTGTTATATTCAAATTTAGAAAATTCTGGAGAACAAGACTAAGAATGTTCTTAAGAATGTTTGCTGAATACGGACCCAGAGCTCATTTAACATACAACATGATCTTAGATCTACATGGGCAGATAAATGGCGAGAAATAATCATAGCCATAAGACTCTTTCAACTGCATAATAAAGGTCTTCGTGTCCACCCAGTTTTCGATCAAAGGGCTCCACTTGGTTTCCATTGTGACGAGATATCCATAGATAAAATAGTTCTTTGAATGCAAATCTAGGTTTTTACACCTTGCTGTTAGGATGATATAACAGACTATCGTTATTATTAACCCTCAGAGCGCCGAATAAACGCCAACGATCATTTTCAGTCTAGAGATAACACCCAGATAAATGCAGTTTCAATGTTGTTTGTGGCAAGAATGTCTCAGAAACCTTTACAATGCCTTTAACAACTATGGATGTTTGTGCAATCGTTGAAGACCAAGATCAGGCAGCACAATATGCGCAATCTGATCTTGGATCGTCATTGAGATGTGGCAGAAAAGGGTCCAGAAAATATGATTGTTTAAGGTCTTCTTTCGACACCTAAACGTTCATTTCGCTTATTTGACGCTCAAATGGCCAACTTTACTTATTGTTATCGCAAACCTGAAATAGGATTTAGTTCGGGAAATCAAATCCTGTGGCAGATGTTTCAAGTATTACAGGCGATAACAGGGGCTTTTACAAATGGCATAGATTAAGATTAGACGGCACAGAATATGACTGTATAATGGATCTTACTAGTACGTAGCCGTGGCTCTGCAGTGCTTTGCCAAAGATCACCCCAAGATGACCATTGCCGCCAGATTGAGGCTCTGGGGCTCGTTTAACTCTTAGAGTGCTGAATCAATGACACTGACCTTTGGACTAAAAAAAAAAACCAGCCGATATTTTGCCATTTCAAGGTGGGGGTTTTTTTTGCCAAAATATGTCACAAAGTATCGGACAGCGTAAATCCAAGATCACACTGGACGTCCTGTACAACCTGATCTTGATTCACACCGTCCGCAAAATCAGCTTAATTTCGAGTCAGCGCTTTATAGGTGAACCAGGTGAAAGCTACGATTTTCGATCCTCATGTACATGTACACACGTAACACGTAAACACTACCTTTGTTAAACTCACCAGTTAAAAAATCCCTGAAAAAAAGGAATGTTTTTACAGATACCAATGTATCAGTTTTCATCATTAGGTCTTGGGGTCAACATGTTTAAAGAAAATGCAAAACCATGCCATTTTTCTCTCTGAATGGATGATCAGCCGTGAGCCGTGAAACCTGATCTCTGTACAGAAAAAAATGGCTACTTGATCTGATAAACAAATCTATAATTGAATGCACTCTACCAATAATTGTTTTATATATATATTTTCTAAGATAGAAAGCATTACTTTGTACACTCTATAAAGAAAATAACATACCAATTTAATTAAAGGGGGAAATTTAAAGGCATTTAAAGTGTGCATGAAATCTAGTGATCAGCTGAAAGTGAAAATGTGTACCACATGAGCCAGAAGTGTACACAAAAGTTGTAATGGGCTATAACAAAGTTCATACTAGAAACATGAAGACATACTGCTGGAACAGATTCCACGTTAAAAACGTGTTTGAAGTAGCCAATAGGTTAGTTCTCCATATGATCAATATTTATCAAAAAGAAAAAACAAAAAAAAAAGAAAAAATTAAAAAATATATTAAAACGTGTCACTTATCTATATATCATGCATTGAATTACATGGGTGTACTTACTATATGTAAAGCACGAGCTTAATATAGTAACCTTTCCGACTTCGAACAACATAGCAAATGCTCATCTGATAACATGTATTTGGATACAGAGTTGCACAGCTACATAACATTATAGGTAATAAATCAATATCATGCAAACAAATCTAACAACTATTTTTTCTGGTGACCAAAATGATGTATTACTTGTTTGTGCCAGTAAATACGCTATTTTTTCCCTGAAAACACACATCTACGAGTGCATAAAACACGAATTCCGATAATAAGGCCAGATTCACAAACCCACCGACAGTGATTTATCCTCAATAGACAAGTGTATAATTGAATAATATATCTTTTTAAGAAAAATGTTTACTTTATCTTTCCAGACAAAAATATATATAGGCTACCAATGCCGATTACCTCTCTAATCGCATGTCGTTTGGTCTTCCGTGTTAACGAAAAAAAATACACCGTCTGCTTTGTATGTATGACTCGTTGTCTGTAATTGCTTTAAATATTGTTTCTATAGCTAATTTAAAGTGTTGTGTCTCAGCTAATTAGTCAATGGTTCTCGTATATGAGCAAAAAGATATTGAATCAGTCCAGAATCCGTAATAACCAACCACTGCAAGTTTAATTATATTTCTAAATTCTACCACTGGCCATTCGGCTAGCCAAGAAAAAAATGTTGAATAAGGCCAGGGCCAACTTGAATACCTCAATCATCGTAATTCATAGAGTACCGACTCTAGGGAGATTTAAGCCAAAATTTCCAGGCCTAACATTAGTAATTGGTTAGATGAAGTTTCTCGATAAATACGAAGAAGTTCCATTTAAAATAAGTATTAAACGCGCACCGAGGCCTTACCTTTTCACACTGAAGAGAGTAGCCCTGAAGACACTAGCTATCTTATGCTCTTAGCCAAAGGAAAATCCATTCAATGAATCAAGCAAAGGACATATAGTATTAATAAGTGAACCATAGCAACAGTTTTCCTCGAAAGCGAGGTAATCAGGATGGCCGACTTCTTACGCAACAAAGGTAGTTGAACCAAGAGAAGCTGGTTCTACTATAATTGAATTCTGATATACTGATCACGACGAAGAAAAAATATCAAAGTAAAAAAAATATAGAGAAATTGCAAATATATCACACCTAATTGCAAAAGGTCACACGGGATATATATAAAAATATCCTGTATATTAGAGTTTTAATAACGAGTTACAATGCAGCCAAAGAGATACTTACCTAAACTTAATTTGGCTGGAGATTCTGGAGGCACCCAGAAAATAACTAGTGTTAGGCATGATAGCAAAGCGCACGGCAACACTAGTATAAATGTGTAAAAAGCAACTTTTCGGCGTAAAGTTAAGTAAAATTTAATGTCTATATAAGGCACATTTGGGCAGCATTCATACACCTTTCTGTTTCTTACACCAACGTTTTCCATTATATCCCATTCGTTGCTTTGGATAAAATCATCTACCATGAATCTAGAAATGTTTGCGAAGAACTGCAGGTCCAAGTATTGGCCATCATGCGTCCAAGAACCAAACTGTAAGTAACAGGTCTGTGTGTCAAAAGGAAAGTATCTAGTTTCCAAACCACATGAACTTCTCAGTATAGCTTGTGGCATCCAGATAATATCCCCTGTATGTTCAACAACTACTAGGGCGCTTCTCTGGTCCTTCAGGCGGTCATCAGCGCTGTTACCGACAAAGAAATCAAGTGAAGGAACTTTTGGAGCAAAAAACATTTATAACATGCTCATGATCCTCTTAAAAAGTTGGTCAATGCAAAACCCCCAGACAGTACTCAGAAATATATTAAAATTACACCGTACGTCTGAATTATATTGACGGACAGGTATAGCAGATTTTGATCTGACCAAACTTTTTTCAAGATATATCTCAAATATTAATAACCTTGGTTCAGTTTATCGTAAATGGCTTTGAACGTCATTCCTATGCAATACATTTCATTGGGACCAGATCATTAATCTTACTATGATATACGACTTCATCGTTTGTGCCGTAATCCCGAGAGATTTTGGTACCAAAAGCTATCCGCATCGACAATCATGATAATTGTATATTTAATTAATCGCCAGACGAAGTGCATAAATGTTTGTTCATATTGAAAAATTCACAAGTGTTTGTTTTAATGTGCTGTGTGAGTTTACGAAATAAAATATGCCGTCAAATATGGAGTAAAAGAAACACAAAAAGGATGAAGTGATAGGCAGATTCTATAAGAAAGAAAGACTGGAAAGCATGCAGAGACAAACATAAATCTATTTACAGATAAAGTTTTAAGAAGGGAAGTTAAGTGACATGCAGATAGGAAAAATTGATTTAAAAACAGATGTATAGAGATGCAGAATAATATAGATATAAATTTGGAAATTACTTCAAACCATCTACTAAAGCAACTGTTCGAAGTCCCTGTGCAAACGACTTTTTCTATCAAAAACTAGAGGCTACATACAGAACACGTAACACTTTACATCTAATTAAAACATAAGAAAAGTGTTACAGTATATATCAACGTTGCAACATCAGATTATATCAAAAGAAATAGTTTTTGTAAAGTAGAGTCATATTGTATTGTCCCCATTGTACGTATTTTTGGATTACCTTATCTTTCCAAACGAAAAGGAAGGAAAAAAAAAAACTTTTTGTACTATTTTTCAATACTTTTGATCATAAACATACTTCTAAGTAGGGTGCAGACACAGAAAGAGCCTAACACTGTGAGAGTGAAATTCATATCAACCTAACATTAAACTTACCAAGTTGTAATTTGGCCGGTGACTCAGGGGGAACCCAAAAGATGACAAGCGTTAGCATGGACAGAAGCGCACAAGGCAGCAATAGGATAAAGCTATAGAAAGCTGTCTTGCGCTCCAGAACGACGAAAAACTTCAGGTCTAGAAATGGTACGCCCGGACAACATTCATAATACTTATCGTATCTTTTTCCATAATTGCCAACAAGCTTCCATTCATTACCAGGTATGAAATCGTCAATCATAAACTTTTCCATTTTAGAAAAGAATTGTATGTCCATTTGTGTTCCATCGTGTGTCCACGACCCGAACTTTAAATGACACTCTGTGGAGTCAAACGGGAAATATTTTGTGTCGAATGCACAGGTACTTCTCAATATGGCTTGAGGCATCCACAAAACCGTTCCGTCATCATAAACGTTTACTAGAGCTTTCCTTTGTTCCGTCAACCGTGAATCAGCACTGGATGAGGAAAATGAAGAAAGCAATTGAGGATTAAATCTTATCTTTTGTCCTCGAATTCGCATCAGTTACTAAGTATATATTACATGTTATGTAGAGTTCGCTTTAATGGACCTGCTAAATTAACTCCTTTTTTCATCCCAAAATGTCCTTATGACCCTGGTATCCTCTGCCTCTCTCTCTTAAGTTTTGTTTGTCATTATTTCATTCCAACTGTATTTTTGTTGCACTCATCTTTGAGTCCTACTGTATTAACCGGAATTATACAGAAAAGATCTAGGTAAAACAATTTATAAATGTAATTGATCACATAGAGTAGAAAACACATTTTCTACACCGAACGTTTTTTTTACTTCTTCTACCATCGGAGACTGTTTTACACTGTTACATTTAAAAGAAATGGCAATGTCGACTACCCTTGCATCGCTTATGAGTAGTCTTACTTGAGGCATATCTGACTTTGTGGTGACTTTGTGGGTAAAGTTATGTAAACTATGATACACCGAGTTCCTTAAAAGCTTCAATATGGTGGCTGTCTTCTCCGTACCTGTGGATTCGACACCTTCCCGCTTTTTTTTTTCACTGTATCCATAAGAGATAATGGAATAAATGACACGTGTGTTAGTGCGTAAAAGACACCAGACAGTAACTATTACTCATTATGGACATTTGTTTTGTGTATGATAGTTATTTCGTAGTTTATAGACCCCTAGATCTCAAGTTACAATGGGAAATAATTTTGTAGTTCAGAAAATATTTTGAATGCTTTACGGTAAGACAAATAGGGTCCAGTAATCTGAGCTATGTACTTGTGCATTAAAGGAGGTAACTTAAAACTTTAATGAATTCAGTGAACGAATTGATGCTGAGCCCGTGTTCGGATATACAGTTTTTGTTACTGTGTTCTTTCTGAGGGTTTAAGAGTAGTTGTTTAAGAAGCTAACAAGGAACGATTATACAGTAATGAATCATATACGTAGGATACAGAGGTTATGTAGAAATATATTCACGGACTATCACGACACAAATACATCAACTGAACTACTGGCAGATATAATTTGGAGAGTATAATACTGACAGTACAAGATTATGTTTATAAAAAGAAAGTTTACACTGCCAAAGTAGACCATGCCACCTTTACTGTTATACTTCTTCACCGTAGATACCACAAACTACATAAACTATCACCACTTGAAAGTATTAAATGTATAACTTCATTTTTCTCACCGAGCATAAGCTTTGCCGGAGACTCTGGGGGCACCCAAAAGATTACGAGGGTCAGACAGGACAGCAATGCACATGGAAGGATCAGAATAAAACTGTAGAAGGCTGTCCGTCGTTTCAACTTGACGTAGAACTTGAGGTCAAGGAAAGGTGTGTCTTTGCAACACTCATAGAACTCTACGTTTCGAATGCCATAATTATTTATTAAATCCCACTCGTTACCGGGAATATAGTCGTCTACAAGGAACTTCTCTTTTCCATCAAAAAACTTCAAATCTAATTGTGTGCCATCATGCGTCCATGAGCCGAATTTAAGATGGCAAGTAGTCTCGTCGAAAGGAAAGTATTTTGTGTCGAATGCACAGGTACTTCGAAGAATTGCTTGTGGGATCCACATAACATAGCCATCTTGAAATATATTGACAAGGGCTTTTCGCTGCTCCTGTAAGCGTGAGTCTGCACTGGAATGTGAGTGGAGGAGGAGAAGAAGAGAGCATTTACAGTTTTCCTATCTCTTTTTCAAAAGAAACATCAATATGGTTTAACTTTGGAAAAAAATTGCATATAGCAAAACATTTAAAGGAGGAGATAAGTGTTTCTCCTTTAATTGATATTAATCGATACTATGTATTGAATGATACATACGCAGGTTCTAAAATAGAATATAGTTACTGTTAATGAATTTGTAAATTTAATGGAGAACATGAAGATAACAATTAAAATGAAAACTTAAAAGGAACACTTTGCATAGTTGCTGTTTCATAATATTGTTTAATCCTATGTGTATACCGATACATAATAGGATACTAGAATAAAATGAGTTGATAGATGTGGCTAAAGATACTTGAAAGCAGGCAGTTCATAACTTATTAGAATAGGATGATGATGGAAGTGTGTTCAGTAAGAAATGTCAGAAATATACGTAACCAAACACGCAAAGGAGAATGGCATCAGAGGTAAAAATGTTGGTCAGTCTCAATGAATCCTTCAATTTGTTAATGTTTTAGTCGGACATAACTGTAGTGTGAAATCAGATGCAAAATACATCAGACAGCACGAAATTATGAGACATGCTCTGGTAAAAGGGAGTTTAATGGTGCAATATACCAAACGAGTCATCACAAAATTATGGATCGGTAAAATCCAGTGTCTCACAAAATCATGAGGTAGAATGGTCCTAGGACATGCAGAAAAGCAAACAGTTCGGCCCATCTCAGCCTAGGTCGATACTTTTTGTAGATGCATTAAACCCCCTTTTTACAGAGCATGGCTCAATTGAACAATAAGAGAAAAATCGTTTCTTATTAAGGTTCGATTTGAACTTTATTTAAATAAAGTTTTACTGTTTAAAGAAGTCGTAGAAATGAAAGCCATCAAGTCATATGACTTCAAGAAAGATATATGTTCAAGATTAATTCTATTAAATGTTTTATATATGTCAGTTACTGTTGAATAGTATTGGATTAGGAGAAAAAACAGTAGATATACACTCTTCATTACCTTTATAAAGCTTCCATAATTCAGTTTTTTGATCAAGATATTTTGAATGTTCTTTTTCGTTTCAGATGTCATATCGTACATATTTGAACTATTCCCTAGCTAGACAAAGTTCAAATTAATTCGAAGTCCACGCCACTCCTTTTTTTTTTTTGGATAAATTTCATTTAACATATGAGATATGAATTTGCATACAAATATATTCAAATTCTTGTAATTAGCATGATGGTGTTCTACAGAAAATGGAAATACGAGTCTAAAATTCTAAGTTATGATTATATTGTTTAAATTAAATACATCTTTTTGTGGGGTTTTGCTTTTTTCCCGTCAGAACTGTATAAATTAAGAAACGTAATACACGGCTAGAAATGGTTTTATACTTACAAATTGTACAGAACTATATCAGGGATCCAGACGCTTTCAGGAGGTACCATGATTTTTTTCAAACCATCGAACTTGTCCGGGTCCCATGTTAAAAGCGCATCCTTCCATTGCTGTTAAAATAGTGGCAAGGATTTGAATACGATATTTAGTTTATATACTCATGTCGCGTTTTTTAAAACCAGTCAACTTAAGAGACAGCATACAAGAGAAACAGACATAAACCTATGGGAATGAGTTTGTTATAAAGAAGTTGTTAAAAACAGGTAAATAATTCACTGGTTTTTCCACGGTCGGGTTGATTAATATTAGATCAAATACTTGTCAATTGATGTTAGACAGTATGTGATTCCTTGTTCGATATTCTATCCAGATGAGCTCTGAAATTACTTCATTATTCGTATCTCTTTTAAATGAGATAAACACTATGCTTCCCAAAGTTTTGACATTTATAACTCTCTCAGTCTTGATCATTTTGTTCTGTTTTATATTTCAGCTCAAAGACATTACCTCAGGACACAATAAAAATAACGACTTTTTTCCCATTCTAGTTTACAAAGAAAATTGACAAATGACTTGCAGTCACGCTAGGTATTATAGTTGGACGCTCTGTCCTCTATTTGTGAGCCATGCTCTGGCAAAAGGGGGGTTTAATGCATCTCCGTGATCCATTATACCAAACAAGTTAAACCATAATTAGGGATCCATAAAATTCATTTCGTCCAACAACGGACTGAACCATGAGATAAAATTGTCTTTGGACATGCAGAAAACGACCAAGAGCAAAAATGTTTCGGCCCAGGTCAGTAGGCTGACCTGAGTTGATACGTTTTGCAAACGCATTGAGCCCCCTTTTAACAGAGCACGTCTCACATGAATTAGGTTATTTAGAGGGCAAAGTTTTGTCATCACACAAGTACCTGTGGTAAGTAGAGATCAATTAACTTACATATGTATACCAAACATTTGTCTCTAAAACTTGATTCTTCTCATCAACATTCATTATTTGTATAAGGCTAAGTCCAAACTCGACTGTAATGAGCTCAGATGTGTTCGTCACAGGACGGCCAACAGTTGTGTAGTTTTTGTACCTCTCCAGGAGACATTTTATCAGCGCCTTTTCTTTCGAAACCGACTCATACATTTCCCACTGTATAGGGCAATCACGTTCCAGACCTGAAATATTCAAAATGGTCAAGTGTTTTGCGAAATTAAACAGAAGTTGCAAGGACGTGATGCCCATTACGCACAATACGCACGTGCGTATAAAAAATCCACAACCGAAGTTGTAAATTACAATAGGCTATCATAGAGATCAACATGTACAAATTTTTCTATTACATCATAAATGGGCTAAATGGGTTAAACTGATACATAGATAACTAGGGAATCCTCTATGCTTTACAATAAGTGGTGAGGTTTCAGTCGAGTCGACGTCATGTTGTCGAGCAATGTCATCATACAGCTCACTGTGCGTATAAATATTTTAATCCTGGCTACGTTTCTGGTTCGTATCAAAGTCTTACAGTTGTAAGTGGTTATTCTTGTACTTTCTTACAGACGGACTGTCAAAATACATCGACAGGTGCTTCGTCTAACAAAACTGACGTGAGTCAAAGTTAACGACGCTCTTTCACTATTGCGTATCGGCTCGCGTATGTACGGCGTATCGCGATAAGAAAGGAACGCCACGACAACGCCACAGTATCGTCAACTTACGTACATGTAGCTAATACTCTTTGGTACGTATCACGATCTCCTTGTACGCGGAGGTGCGACGTTTTTTGAAGTCCGCACGTAAAAATTCGTAGCGCGTACGTAGCAGCTGCGATATGTCATGCTTACGTCACACATACGCCGTAAAAGCGAAAACAAAGCAGCAGGGGCGCCGCGGGAATGTAGCTCGAACACTTATTAGCTCACGCAAGCGTATTGGTTAACATAATACGTAACCGTGGCGTATGTGTGGGGTAAAAAACGTTGTCACTGGGTACCCTCCACCTTCTTTTTGCATCCGTTGAGTATAAGTTGCGAACGAATGACTTATTCCGCGTATTTACGGCGTACGTTCCTCGTACGTTTCGCTGCTGAGTCGTTGCCGCTGGGTAGGTGTTGCACAGTCGAAGTATTTGTGGCGTTCCAAGAGTACATACGGCGTTTTGTGTTTGGATAATACCTTTTCACATGTAATATTCTGCTTTTTCTCATTATTTCCAAAGTCATGGACCATGAAGAATCTGACCTTCAAGTAGCTGTCGTTGGTCTAACTTGGATATTATTATGCCTTGAGGATGCAAATAAATCTCAAACAGCTAGGCTAAGAAACGCCAGACTTGATGCACAAGGACCGATTGTAAGAAGGAGAAGACCCAAGAGATTATGGGTGAGATCATGGTTTTACGCTGACAGACGGTTGCGGCATGGACATTACCATCGCCTCATGGAGGAATTGCTACTTGAAGACGCCGATTCGTTCAAAAATTTCCTGTAACTGTTTTGGGGGTAGACGGTGTCTGACGACCTAGCTCGGGAGCTACTGCTAACAGTTTCCCTTTG
Organism: Tridacna gigas; assembly: GCA_945859785.2. Taxonomy (NCBI): domain Eukaryota; kingdom Metazoa; phylum Mollusca; class Bivalvia; order Cardiida; family Cardiidae; genus Tridacna; species Tridacna gigas. The sequence continues at coordinate 31,880,571 of OX244030.2, forward strand.
CCTCTGAAGCGAGAAATTGATTTCGGTGGCATCTTCCTTTGACTTCTTTTGAACGAATAACAGCAACGAAGTGAGCACAGCCCTTTTCCATCGGTTACGCCACGGCAACGCGTCAAACGCCACGCTTACGCTTCAGTAAGCCGTACTTTACGTCCTTGAACTCTATACGAACACAAATACGCCACAGGAACGCCACAGAAACGTCATACTTACGCCGTGTCTTTAATGTTGAACAAAATACGCCTCAGTTCTTGGCGATTGACCCGCATAAAGAAATTTTGTTGGATACGCCCCTGATACGCAGTAGTGAGAGAGTAGCGTAAGGATAGATCATTCTATAAAACCCTTGGATACATGAAACAAAAGTAAGCCCTGCAAAACACCAGTCGTTATTCTGACAGTTTCTGAAGCTGATTTTGTCCACATGCTGCTTAGTAAAATCGGTGTTAAAATGTTGACAAACGGTCTAAACAACCGGCCTTGAAAGCGGCGAGCGACACACTCTAGCGTAAATACACACTGGGGTACCTAAAAGTAAAACGTGCTATTCTTTTTGCCTGAACACTATTATTTACTAATTTTTTACAGTAATTGTTGTATGATTCGTATGGAACATATTCTATAATTAAGCCATACTCTGTGAAAAGGGTGCGTAATGCATCTGCGAAAAGTATCGACCAAGGTCAGCCTGTACAGTGGTCAATTTTCTATTTGTCCAAGGACCAGTTTACCTCATAATTAAGTCGACTTTTTTTTAAAAAAACTGGGATTTTGTGGATCCATAATTATGTGATGACTTGCTTGGTACAAAGCATTACGGATATGCAACAAACCCCCTTTTCACAGAGTATGGCTCAATTATTGAAAACAACAAGCAAAAAATAGTTGTAAAATATTGTGTCTGGGATTAACTATACACCCACACCGCCTCCTGAAAAAAGTACTGTTGCAAACGATCTAAAATCGAATAATAAATTCTCCCCGAAGAAACAATTCGCTCATGACCTGCAATTTTGTTGTTCTGATTTGAACAATTTGCCTGCTATCAAACGCACAGATAATAGATCACGTCGGCGAATTTCCCAGTTACTTCGGTCGTAAATGGATTACAAATCTAACTGAAATCAGCAACGCATACTGACACATTTTTTTATGAATCCGACTTTACTCTTTAATATTTGAGACTCGTTCATATTCAAAGCATGTGCAGACGAGGCAAATGATGTCGCTCAATTGATGGATTTTGTCTTTCACACAAAAAAATGTAGACTTGTCCAAATTAAAACATTTGCAAATGACATTTTAAACATGGTTCAAATAATGAAATTTGTCTTTCATATAATCGAAAACTTTCTGGAAAAAGGAGAAAATCCTGGTAACCAGCATTTTCTCCTTGTCCTACATTGTTTTCAAAAAGCTTCTTTTTCAATAGAAAAAACTCGGGGTTGTATGATTAAGGATTAAAATGGATAGAAAACATTGTGCAAGGAAAATAAAGTACATGTACTGGTTATCAGCATTTTTGCCTATTCCACATTTCCCATGTCATCTAGGATCTTTTCTTCAAGATCGCATGACACTGAATAATTTGGTATAAGCTTAGGCATCGCAATTCTGTGAGAGCAACATTCAAGAAATGATTATCAAATGACTGCAAACGACTGTTTACGAATAAAATTTATGTGGGTGTAAGGATAAAACTTCTACCACACAAAAAATGGTTGTTTTTGTCAATATGGAAGGTAATCTATGAATAGTGATGAAACGAGCAAGAAAAGTCAGAAACTGTTTGCTATTACGCTGGTGGCTTTTTCTGAAATTGGCTATCGCACATCTTTTGATGCCTGCTTTGTTAACTCTATTCCTAACAGCAAAATTTAAGACTTTTCCAGATTGAAAACATTTGCAGATGACAAATAAAATGCGGCCTAAATGATGAAATTTGTATTTGATAGGGTCAAAAACTGTGTGGGAAAAGGAGAAAATGCTGGTTACCAGCATTTTCTCGTATTCCTAACAATGTTTTCAAAAGGCTCCTTCCTCAGGGTCGTGACTCGGAATTGTGTGGTAAAGGGTTAAAACATTGCCTTGAAAAAAAAAAATGTAACGCAGGAAACGAATTCGAAAACACCCTGACAAGAATTCAAGTATAATAATCAAACACTGGTACCCGTGAAAACGTTTTGGCAAAAAGAGAAATTGCTCGTTACGATTCAAAATCTCATTTTGCAAAAGAGCTTTCAAATGAAAAAAGAGCTCAAAAAAAAAAATCGTCTATTGGAGGAAGATGTCAACAAAAGGAAATTTTACGACGGGCTTTTCTTAGTTTGACTATAGTCAACTTTGAGAAGCAATAACCAAGTTGTTAGTTTGGAAAACAAAACACACAAAAATTGCAATAATAAATTGTAGGCCAGCTATCACGCCATCACAAAAATAAAGAATAGACTTTTCCGGTCTATTCATCAACTGAAGTTGCGTAAATTAAGTGTCGTTATCTTCCAGAGCTAGTCTTAAAATGGGAGAGACAAATTGTTTTAATCAAAGGGTAAACGCATCTCATGTTCAAATTGTAATATGCTATTTCTGTAGTAATAGGTCTTTCGAGGAACCTCACTCACTTCATTTGAAGTGTCTACCGTCGAATAATTACGTCTGGAATATAGACCTCATTGAATTTTCGAAGACGATATGTCAATCTTCAATGACCTATGTTATTGAGCGACACCCTAATGAAACGACGATTCTCTAAAAATGTCTGGTGTCTTGAGCGTCGCTAGTTCAGGGCCCGTATTCACCTATCATTCCTAAGAACGTTCGTAGTCTTATTCTCCAGAATTTTCTACATTTGAAAAAAAACACAACCTCTGATTCGCTTAACCAGTTAGTTTAGCCAATCAGAAGTTGTGTTACTTTCAAAATTAGAAAACCTTGGAAAGTAAGACTAAGAATATTCTCAAGAATGGTTGGCGAATACGGGCCCAGAATTTTGTCTGATTAAAAAAACTGTGAGTGGCTGCTTGGTAAGTACCGTAAGTGTAGCCGCTATTTACACCTGTGTATATATAAAACACACCTACTCCGGCAGTGTATTAAACCCATGACTTATTTTTGATAATACACCAGTGAATCATCGTTTTTTGGGTCCCGGATCTCATCATTTTTTAGTCATGAGCGCGTGAAGCTGGAGCAACCAGCCACAGCACGTGCCGGAATTTATACTACTACGCCGTTTCGCGGAAAAATGACGTCATTGTTGCTATGTGTGGAAATTTTTTTATTTCTATGGGTAATAAAAGCCAAGAAAAGCTGCGAAAGTTTTTTGAAATCAACAAAATTGCGGAAATAGGTGGACTTATCCCCTCTAGAAACCGTTTCATTCTACGCTCGATGTAAATATCAAAGAGCTGTCTACTTGTGTATGTACACATTTGAAACCGAACTACAACTGTAAACATGGTCCCGTGAATGCTGTATAGGCTAAAGGTGAGGATGCAGGATATGTTTTGCCTTCCATTCGTTTTATGTGATAAATAGAATCTCACATTCGTGTTTATGTATTATCAATTTTATTAAACTCGTTGACTACAATGTATTTGACGCTCGCCAAGGCTCGCGTCTTACATTTTTAGTCAACTCAATTGATAAAATGATAACACATAAACACTCATGTAAGATATATATAAGCCATGCTCTGACGAAAGGGGTTTAATGCATCTCTTTGATGCATGATACCAAGCAAGTCATCACAGTGTGATACACCCCTAAAATCCGTTTTGTATAAGAATCTACTGAATCATGAGGTACACTGGTCCATTAGATCTACCAGCATACCTGATATACTAGCTCTATAAAGTATCTTTATCATCATCGCTTCATGATTCAACGGAGCTTGGAAGTCATCATCAACCCGTCTAAATTCCATTCTAATTCTTAATTCAAAGACTAGATATCTTATTGGCTGAGACACGTTTTATCCCGGTCAATAAGGTGGGTAGTCTTGGAATTCAAACTGAGAACTGAAGTCGGAATGGTTGGTGAAAACAACCCAAAATAAGCGTATTTACCTTTTGGTAGTTACGCACGGGCCTGTCTCTGATTTCGGCCAGCTATTCACCCATCGAATACGAATTAATCAGGCAAAGTATCAATTTAGCACACAAAGCTTGACACAAATCGAATAAAGTAATTAAATAACAATTCTTGTTGGCGGATATATTCATCCCAAGTGGGAATTTTGAACCGATTCCTTTGTGTGCCATATTGTCATCTGTGTGAAAATTCTATTTCATTGTATAGACGCAAGATAAATAGTCCGTTATAAATGATAATTGGAGGAGAGAAATCTTTGTGGCCTGTTGACAAAGTCGACCAATTCGTCTTGCCGATAAACAGCTAAGTACATTAGTGTAATTGTGCACATTTCTGTTGCCGTCTAAATTGCATTGAAAAGCTGGCAGTTAATTACCGATATGCCATTCTATCTGGAGACATACTCGTATATGAGCCATGCTCTGTCAAAGGGGGATTCATGCATCTGCAAAAATATCGACTCATGTCAGCCTGCGCAGTCCATGCAGACTGACCTGGTCGAAACCTTTTACTCTTGGTCAATTTTCTGCATGGCAAAGAACCATTCTACCTCCAGATCCAGTCGATTGTTAGCCTAAATGGAGTATGTGATGACTTGTATTACGGAGATGCAATAAGCTCCCTTTTGCCAGAGCATGCCTCGTATATAGCCGCAAATTCCGAGAACAATAGTTAAATTGCATCAATGACTTTCATTGTACACCGGTCAAATTTCGATCTCATATAATTATAAAGACATAAGGTGGCTCAGTGTTTGAAGTAAGTGGTGAATTTGCAATCGGACGGTTCTGGCCCGGTTTCACGAAAACACTTAAGTCTCTAATTTTTCTCAAATCCAATAACGGACTCATATTTCGACTTCAGTTGAGATCGTTATATGAGACGCATTGCTTTGACATTAACAGACCCTAGTAACGTTCTTAAATCCTGAGTTGACACAACGTTCCAGACTCAACTCAGCAAAATAAATGAAATTAAGTTTTTTCAACAGATTTAAGTCTATTATTCTGCTTAGTTGAGTTTGAAACATTGTGTCAACTTTGGATTTGAGAACGTTACTAAAGTCTGTTAATGTTAGTAAAATGCGTCTCAAATAACGGGCTAAACTTAAGTCGGAAACTGACCCCGTTTGCGGATTTAAGCAAAATTGAAGACGTAAGTTTTTTCGTGCAAATGAGCCCTGGTCTGATTCTCGCCAATGGCGATGGTTTCATGATTAAGTGTCCTTTGGTCCCTGCAGGGCCCATACTTAGTAATAAAATGAATAGGTGGGACGTCGCTTTAATATGACTAAAACAGATGAAAAGAAACCTGAGATAAACATATTAATGCAATGAATACTCTCATTCATTCTTCGGAAGTTATTTCAATTCTGTTAGACGATTTATGTGCCAATCTGGTCCGTCTATAATTGTTTACAAAGTCGAAAAAATAATGACATTTTGTTGCAATCACCGGTGCCAGCCCTATTTGTAAACAGAGGCTAGTAATAGGAAAACTGGATTGCTGGTGTTATTTGTCAATTTCTAATCGCACTTGGGACGAGTTCTTTCATCAACAGTGATTACGTCAAAAATGACGTAGAAATATCCTTAAAGATACATCCTTACAGCCAGAGAGAGGGAGAGAAAAAAGCTGTTAAAACTTGAAAGTGTGTAAATTGGCTCATAATTTAGTCAGCTGTGTAAACATAGATAAATTACCAATATATATGGTGTAAGGGATAGACATCCTTACAGCCAGAGAGAGGGAGAGAAAAAAGCTGTTAAAACTTGAAAGTGTGTAAATTGGCTCATAATTTAGTCAGCTGTGTAAACATAGATAAATTACCAATATATATGGTGTAAGGGATAGAGATACTAAAGGGATTTGTCCTCATTTAAAACCGGAAACCACAACAGTGATTTCTTTGACGGCCTCCTAAAAGTGAAATGCATTTCCTATCCGTCGTAATCTGTGCAACCTTGCAGCCATTAGGGGCAATATTTGGCATGAAGATACAATTTTGATCATAGTTTTATAAAATAAAAATGAAATGGGTTAAAATCTGGCTGAAAACGAGTATGTATGTATCTTTGAACAAATTACTGAGTTATATACGATGAATAGTTAGGAACTTATGGGCCAGTATTCACCAACGTTTCTTTAGATTATTCAGAAAGTAACGCAAGTTTTGACTGGCTAAACTTGTGGTACTTTCTAATTTGACTACATACTTGAGAAGAACGCTAAAAATGTTTTAATGAATGGCTGGTGAATACAGAACATGGTACGGCCGATATATGCTGCTTCTGTATGATAGTTTTTTTTTTAATTCTAATTTCAACATGCATGAGAATCTGTTTTTCTGAATAACGCATTTTATATCAAATATATTTCTTCCCCATTGAAAATGTCACCGTAGTAACATAGAATCCGTTAATGTCACGGTCATGTTAGTAAATAAAACGTACCGAATTGTAGGTCCAACAATCATTTTAAGTTGCCAAAACGTAACAAGAAAGCAGCTGGGAGTAGCAGCTTCTCAAATCTTTGTGGTGCTTACGACACGATACATTCCGACTCATCTTGTTTTGACCTACACAGGCTATTATAGATCTCGTCAAGCAGCAAAGAAGCATTGAACAATGCCTGCTTATACACAAGATTAAACAAGAAACCGTTTAGTAACTTCAAGAGGTACGCTGAAGGAAATGATTGTTCAAAGGAAAAGTTTATTTGTCCACAGCTCACTAGGACTTGAAGTAACGTATCTCCAAACTCAAAAGAAATTCATAAAAGAAAAAAAAAAAAACAGCTCTGTTGAACAGAACTACTAAATGTCAACAAGGTTTTAGATACATGGATGCCAGTGGCAAAGAAACGCATGCGTTCGGTCGGGCGTTTGAATGAGACTAGTTGCGCGATCAGTAAATTTATCTAAGGAGTAAGCGTGCTGTCAACCAGGATTGTGAGGCTTGAACTATCGCAAAAAAGTTGAAAGAAAAACTCCCATGGGTTGTCTTACTGAAGATCCAAAATTAAGATATCGTATTGTTGTCCTAACAATACAATCACCTCAGTCTATGACTATTGTAGTTGTTTTAGTACAGTATTTTGCCATTTACGTATATGTATAGAACCATAAATGGTTCGACGGTTAATTACTTTGATTCAACAGGGTGCAGCTAAAACAACTCGCTAGTAATCTAATCCAACCTCAAACAAACAGGTCAGGGGCTTTCGAAGACCAAGGGGACTTTAGTTCTGTAAGTCTAGATAGATTAAGACTCTTAATGGTAAGGCATTAATTATTCGCTCTGTGAAGATACTCCAAAACTCTTGATAAAATTAATGTTCTGTAGGAAATGGTGCTGCAAGGGTAATTCCTTATTTATGGCGGTCATTTCATGGTACGGCTTTTCTCTAATCTATTTATTTCTCGATTTTTATTTCCGATTATCTGCTTCTGCATGAATTGTTAATGTATTGATACACGAGCTGTTAAACAGTCTAAAACACGTCTTACTTCTCGCATACTTCAAATCAGGCTCTTTACCTAGGACCTTTGTTTTAGAATAACCGTTTTGAATACAGTATGGTGGGTAGGAGAACTTTTTTCTTCATTTCACTTTTTTACAAATGACAAAGTCGGTAGGTTAGTCGGTTGAGTTCGGCGGAATATATGAAGGGATCGGGCGTTGCATTTTTTTTTTTTTTTTCAGGTCTTTATTTAGTTAAAAATGAAAACAGGAGAGTTGGGAATGGAGGCAGGGTCGGTTGTATTATATGAAACATAAGTAGTTTTAAGGCCTTGTATTTGTTTCTCTCATTCTTTTTGTAGAGCAGGCTCGAACCATAAATATTCAGTACATAATAGTAAAAATAACGTTGTTCGGAGTATACCGTCTTATGATAAAATTGAGCATTTATGTTTCATAGTTTACGGACAGTTTTTAGATGAAAGAGTAGAAGAGACATTGATGATCGTTTTCCTAATGTCTGCACCATTTGAGAATTACTTTGCGCTGCTAAATACTTATAAACATTTTTACTTTTATGGCAACAGTCTCAAAAAAAATGATAGATAAATTCTACTCCTTTTAATGTCAATGTAACTTTTCCTTCTGGGCTTTTACTGACAGAACCTATTTCTTGAATAAAGAAACGTTAAGGAGATTTTTGTTTAAATATACCATCTCGACGACCCGTTAACCCTTTACCATACAATCCAGACTTTTAACAATCCCGAGAAAGAAGCCTTTGGAAAATATTGTTGAAAAAGGAGAAAATGCTGATAACCAGCATTTTCTCCTTTTTCCACCATGTTTTCGACCCTTCCCAAAACAAATTTCAATTTCTGGGCCACATCTCGTCGTCTGCAAATACTTTCAATTTGGACCAGTCAAAAATTTGGTCGTTTGGTAAAGAGTTTGGCCATTACTGTACAAAAATCACTTTTAATGGCTCTGCAGCTGACAGCTTGGGAGACGTTGTACAGCGTTCGAACCACTTTTGTATAAGACGGTGGGTTTTTGTACTGCAGCAAGAAAAGGAGCAGATTCTTGTGGAAAATGTTTTTTGTTCTTGCTGAATATGATCCATTGTTGTTTGTGATGGAGTCAAACTTTTTTTTTTTTTTTTTCGGTAGTCTCAAAGAAAGATAGTTGTGCCCATGTTGTAACCGTAAATCCCTATTGAACGCCCATAAAGTTGAGAAGTGCTTATTTAAGGATTTTCCTTGCGTATTTCAGACTAGCATTACACGTAACTGTCAGAATTTTGTAAAGATTCGCATGTTCTTGGAGTTATGGTCTATCATCTTTTAGTAGGAGCATAATTCTTTCTTACTGGTTTTTGATATCGAACACGCGAGTTTGGAAATAAAGCAGTTTGTACCATGGTTAAGTGCTGTAGCCATAAAAAAGCTGTAGCAGTATAAATATAAATTATTCATCCATTCATACCCAGAGTGTATTTTATGGAGACTGTCAAAAACACACACGTTACAAACGAAATTAAATCCCTCAAATCATAGGTTTTCAGATGGAAAACGTAAAGGTTTTACAGTTGGTTACCCCCAAAAGAAGCTAAGCATACCTTTGGGTACTTTTGAGAACGGTGTAAATCATCATCAGACTGCACAGCTTGTGCAGTGTGACCTCGTATCTACACTATTCCGTGTTTTCTGAGAAACTTTGACCTAAACAGCTTTAGACTTGCACTGGGTCTTTACAACTGTCTAAATCGTTATCTCTCTTTTTTTTTCTAAAGGTTTATTAGATGATAAAACTTTAGACTTGTCCAATTTGGAAACGTTTTCAGATTTGGCTCAAATGAAGGTATTTGTCCTCATAATGGTAAAAAAAAGCGTTTTGGGAAAAGAACAAAATGCTGCTTACAAGCAACTACTCCTTCTTCCACAACGTTTTAAGAGCTCTCTATATTAGGGCCAATAAAAACCCGGATAAGCGCGACTCAGGGACCTTATGCGGAGAGTGTAGATTAAGATCAGACTGCACAGAACTTGCAGTTTGATCTTACATCTGCACTATCCGATAAGGAGATACTTTTTCAAAAAAAAAAATTTGAAAAAGCACCATTTGGGTCTTTACTATCGGCTTGAAAGTTGTTACTTTAACTTATTTCGCAGGATAAGGGTTAAAGTACAAAGTAAAACAACCTGCGTCAAAACCTAAACACCGAGGCCTCGTGAGCGTGTGAGAAAACGTCCTCAATTTCAATGAATTATTGATAACGTCGTGTTTGACTTGACGCAGTACTTTATGCGCTCTGAGGTTAAATATTTTGTTAAATCATTATGACATTAGACGGATTATTGATGTCTTCTCTCTGCAGAGATACTTTTCCACCGGCTGTCATATATGAAGACGTCAAAATCGTCTTTTGTGAGCTGTGAGGGACAACTCTTATATCTCCTGCGTAATCATAGCTTTCGTAATATACAAATTTTATCAAAGGTCCCGAAATTTCTCAGCATTAAAATTAAAGATGCATCTATACTAATTTTCAGCCACTTTTCAACCCATTTCGTCTTTATTGTATGAAACAATAGTCATTCTTGTATCTTCATGCCAAACGTTGCCCCTGACAGCTGCAAGGTTGCAGAGATTACAACGGATAGGAAATGCATTTCATTTTTGGCAGCCTTCAAGGAAATCGCTGTTGTAGTTTCCGGTTTTAAATGAGGATAAATCCCTTGAGTTTCTCTATCCCTATGACCATTTATACTGGTAATTTACCTATGTTCACACAGCTGGCCAAATTCTGAGCCATCCCTCACACTTTCAAGTTTTAACAGCATTTTCACTCTCTGGCTGTAAGCATATGTCTTTAAATGTTGTTGTAACCCTTGTCTATAATGTTTTTAAATTAAATTGACAATCTCAGTACTAAGGATGCATGTATTGCAAGACTATTTTTGTCAGAATATCATACAAGGAAGTGGAAAATGTAGATCTAAGATCGGACTGCATGTTCTTTGCAGTTTGATCTGGATCTACCCTGTCTACAAGAGCAGTTATACACGGGTTTGAACAGTACTACAAGAGTTTAAAACTCAGGTAGGTCATTTTCATTCTAATTTAGGTCAAATGATTTATTTGTTTGATTGTATTGGAGTTTAACGCCGTTTTAACAGCTTAGGTCATATCACGGAGGTAAATGCACCCACGCATGTGTTTCCTGGCTTTTTCACACCAGTACTGATACAACTTTCTTTCCAAGTCACTGACTACTTTTCCCACATGAATCAGAGGTGAGAGGCGAAAAAGCCCTGGAAAGGAAGTTTGCCTCAACCGGATATCGAACTCACAACCACCAGATCACGAGTCAGATTCCCTAACCACTGAGCTACCTGGGCGGGGCAAGATCGAATGAAAGGCGTTTTACACCGTTTCCAACTTTATTTCAGGTATATTCGCGCCGACGGCTCACTTATACATGTTTGTTCTGGAGTTCATAGGGCCATGGATCCTAAGTGTCTTGCCCAAGGACGCTCCAACAAAAAGCCGCCAGATCGCGAAGAGCACACGTTCACCTCTCTTCCCTGGCACTAAAAAGCTCTGTCTTTATCTTGGATCTATACCGTCCGCTAAGCTTGTTTAGTCGAGCCTCTGTGTATTTTATTTTTAGTCGTCGAAAGAGGTCGAGTTTATATGGCGTACAATACACGAAAAGGGGCCTTCGGACATAGTCGTAAAAGTGTGTCGTCCCAGATCAGCCTGTGTAGGCTATGACTTCACTTCCAGATTTTGCGCGATTTCTGTTTCACGAAAGTCTACTGTATGAAAAAATCTTATGTAGTCGTAAAGTGCCGTCTCGGATTAGCCTGCGCGGACTGTGCAGGCTAATCCGAGACGACACTTTACGCAATGTCCGAAGGTCTCATTTCGCATGTTGCGGGCCATATATTTGGCTTTTACTTTTATCATTAATTAAGTGCTCCAGCCAGGCATTGTCATTCTTGTTGGATGTTGGTTTCTTGAGCTATAATTATGCTTTTGTTGCAGCCGTTGGTATTAACATCTTTTAAATGAAACTGACTACTAAAATCCAATTAAGGTTATTTCGATATGTGAAAGCTTGGTTATAAAAAGCGAGCAGGTTTTATCCTAAGATGTCACTGTTTTTTTTTTTTTAAACAATAAAGAATTACCGTCAATTCCTTTATCTTCACGCACCGCTTCTCTTTGTTAAAGTTATTTCTTCATGCATATTGCTTTTCGCGTTCGTTTATTAACGTCTTTATTATGCGCTGCGTCCCGGTGAAATGGGACGGATTTTGGCAGATACAGTATTGGAGTGATTTCCTACAGCATGGGTATCAAAGGACTCAAAACCTTGAAAAGCGGATTTGTGCTGCATGGTAGTTGTATAACTCTGTATTCACATTTAGCAAACACTCAACTAATAACTAAACATTTAAAAGCTGGGCAAATAAGTACATCCGTATTAAGTCAAGTGTGAAAAAGGGATCTCCGCGTTTTATCCTATCACCCTGTATATAACGTCTTCTAAACACCGAATGATTGCTTCATCATATAGGCTTTTTAGGTGTGGCAACAGTTCTACAACTGTTCTCTGTGACAAAAATTACGTTCACAACTAGCAGGGGGCAATTAAAATCAGGGCTGGTCATCCCAACAAGTTAACTGTGATTCTGTTACTTATGAGACGCCCTTCGGATTGGTTCATTGGACTGACAGGACGGCGCAGAAGTCTGCCGCGGTTTTCCACCTTTATTTGATGAAGGACTATTTACACGTGCGTATATAGTAACAACTATATAGCAATTGAGAAATGTTAGCAAAATCTATATTTGTGGGCATGCGTAATCAGAAATGCTTGCTTTCGATCAGAACGAGCACATAAAAGGAGGTCAGATTTGCAAAGTAAATCCGCTTAAAAGTACTGGTGCCATGTAACATTCAAACCGGAATTCTCAAAGTTTTGCCAGTTGTACTGTTTACATTATCACAGTGTGAAACACGCATACGGTATGTCGGTGATAACGGTTGGCAGTTGATTTTGCAGTGAAAGTCGAAAACAGGGCATATCATGCTCTGTAAAAATGCATCTGCAAAAATGTATCGACCCAGGTTAGCCTGCGCAGTCCGCACAGGCTGGCCTTGGCCGAAACCTTTTGCTTTTGGTCAATTTTCTGCATTTCCAAGGATGAATCTACCTCAGGATTCAGTCATTTGTTAAAGAAAATTGATATAAGGGATCCATAATTATGTGATGATTTGCACGGTATAATGCATCACAGAGATGCAGTAAGCCCCCTTTTGCTAGACCATGGCTCTTATCTATGTGTACCTTTTGATTGTTAGCAATTAGCATGTAAATTTCTTCAATAATAACAGAGATATCAGAAAATTTTAACCTCTAAGAGCGACTCACTGACCTTTTGCGGACAGTGTAGATCAAGATCAGACTGCACAATGTGCAGTCTGATCTTAGATCTACACTGTCCGATAAGAAGTTTTTTCGCCAAAAAGTAAGTTTAAAATAGCATTATTCTGGTTTTTACTTTCGGCTTGAAAGTTTCATTTTACTTATTTAGGAGGATAAGGATTAAATTGTTCGCACAAGGAAGCAAACGAGGACAGTGCTACGAGGTTTTTTCGTAAACAGTTGAGGTAAAGATGGTAGCAAAAGAAGAAATGCGCGGTTTCTCAGTTTGCTACTTTTTCTTGTAAAGTGTTCTGCTTCAAAAGGATCAGAGTCGCATGCGGATGTTTATGTCTCAAGAGAGACGGAGGAATGAAGAGATGTTTACTGTAGTAATACATTAACTCTTTACCACACAATCCCGACTTTTAACGACTCTAAGGAGGAAGGCTTTTGAAAACATTGTGGGAAAAGGAGAAAATGCTGGTAACCAGCATTTTCTCCTTTTCCCACAATGTTTTCTACACTATCAAAGAGAGAAATCGTCATTTTAGCAACATTTAATTTGTCGTCTGCAAACGCTTTCAGTTTGGAGTAGTCCTAAATTTTGTCGTTTGGTAAAGTTAATACACATTGCAGCCTATAAAGGGTTTTAAACTCGTAGGTTGATCGATTGTATGGTCTTTAACGTCGTTTTCAACATTATGTTTCAGCTCTGTCGCAGCGATCAGTGCACCTATGGACGCTTTCCTCGGGTTCCTTTTACCAGTACATAGGGCAATATTCTTCCCAGGCCACTGGCTACTTTACCGCGTAACTATCGTTGAAACAATAATCAGCGATGACATAGGAATAAATCCTGTAGCAATGATTACCATCAATCCTCGGAAAGAAATTCGCCGAGTTGTAGATTCGAGCCATTGACCTCCTGGTCACAAGTCTTGCACGCTACCGACTGCGCTACCGGGGCTCAGCAAACTTGTCGGTAATTAACTTTAACACACCGGTGAAGAACGTTTCGATCGGTTGAAATAGTAAATTCAATTAGTTATGAAAAATTATGTCATGATTACATTTAGATGTCCGTAAAACGAAAATCTTCTAAAATGAATTCCCAAGTCTGAGCTACTTGAATGTGCCTAACTTATTATCTCTTGCTGACAACGTTTTTGGTCGTCTTGCAGCAGAACCCTTGTAACTCCTTTAACAACCAATCCCGCATTAGGAAACGGACGTTTAAAAACATTGCAGAAAAAGGAGAAAATGCTGGTGACCAACAGACAAATCCCTTTCATTTGAACCGCATTTGATTTGTCAGTATATGCTCACTATCTCGAGAAGTAAAAAAGAAATGTCATCTGGTAATGAGTTAGGCACATTATTATTGCAAAGGAAGAAATTTGCCCGTAGTGGGAAGCTTCCCCTTTTTGCACATTTGTTTACCTGTATCTATATTCTTATTCCTCAGCTATGTTTCATATTCATATTTCAGATGGCTGTTTTTAAAGTCGTCTGCTGCATATTTGTCTCGGGAGGTCATGAATTAATCTTTCCACAAAAAACGTCGTTCAAAACCCTATGCCAAACGACACAATTTTAGACTTGTCTAAATTGACAGCATGTGCAGACGACAAATTAAATGTGACTCAACTGATGATATTTTTCTTTGAAAGAGTTGAAAACATTGTGGACTGGTCTCCAGCAGTTTCTCCTTCATGCACAATGTTTTCATAAACCTTCTTCCTCAAGGTTACACTGTGTGGTGAAGGGTAAAAACGTTGCGTAACAGAAGAAAATTCTTGTTACCAGCATTTTTTCAGCAATTTTTCACGACGTTTTTCAGTAGACGATTTACACCATTCAAGGCGCGTTTCAGTTGTGGTCTGCAATTGCTTTTAATAAGGACAAGTCTGAGTAAAGTTGGGGTGAGATATACTACATTCACATTCTGATGGAAGTTTTCATCTTTCTCGTTTTTCAGTTTGAAATGTTACTCCTTAAAGTGTGAAAATCAATTATGAAAGAAATTGTTTTATACCTTATGTAACCAAAAGGGAATTTAAGGGATATTATTGCTGGTAATTGGTACCCGATTACTCTATCGACTATGTACCGACCAATCCCATATTTTTAGAAGACGATAGGGAAAGAAGGCTTTTGAAAACATTTTGGGCAAAAAAGAAAATCGTGCGTTCTACCTGTTCACAGATAAGTATATCATCTGAGCAGCATTTAACAGTATAAAACGCAATCCAGACTTTTAACGACCCTGAGTAAGATTGCTTTGGAAAAACATTATGGTAAAAGGAGAAAATGCTGGTAACCAGCATTTTCTCCTTTTCCCACAATGTTTTCTATCTCTCCGAAAACAATTTTCAATTTTTGAGTCACATTTACTTTGTCTTCTGCAAATGCTTTCAATTTGGACACGTCTTAAATTTTGTCCTTTGGTACTGAGTTAAATTGTCATCTGCAAATGCTTTTGGAGCCTAATATTTTGTCTTGTAAAGAGCACTCACAAGGACTTGGTGAGATCTTCGAGAACCTTACTGACCTTCACGTTAAAAAGAGCTTTCTCCTACGTGTTGTTCTCGGGTAGGTCATACTTAACCCTTTACCGCACAACCCTATGAGTAGTATAGGAGGGTAGACCTCGGACAAAGCCCTAGGCTGCCCTCCCTGAGGGCTATTTTGTCCGAGGTCTACCCTCCCTGAGAGGAAATTTGGGCTATGCTGTCTACCCAAACCCCAAATTTTTGTCGCTACGCTGTCCTACCGCCAGATTTTTCAGATTTTCGGCATTTTTTCTCCCCCCCCACGCCGCGGTCAGAGCCCCTTTTTAACTATCTCTGTGAAAAGGGGTCTTAATGCATCTGCGCACGCGCGCACACAGGTCGTAACGATATGATTCAGACATGCCGCGGTCAGGTGTTTATGAGTCATGATCTGGTAGAAAATGGGGGTCGTAATGACACGGCTCAGGCAAAGACCATCGTTGGACTTAGTCTTTTTTTCCCATCTTTGTTCGGCTGAGAGCTGTTGTTTCTTTCTCTATCACAGTTGGACTTAGTCTTTCTCCACGATATGTTGGTCTTTCGTTGGTTCAACCAAACCACCCTGTTGTACTTAGGTTTTTCTCCACGATATGGACTATATACTGTATTATGGTTGAATTAGTCAGACAAGATTTATTTCCCTTTGTGCTCTACGTGACTTTCCCGGAAATCAAACATGACGTCATTTTCCGAAAATGTAACGGAATGTAACGAAAGTATGTTTACTGGGTTTTTCCGCCATTTCCCGGAAACCATTTCGTCTAGACTTATCCGATCTTAGGTTTTATTCGTCCCTAGTTTTATTCGTCCCTAGTTTTTTAATCTGCAAAACTTTTTAAAATTGTAAAAAATTTTTATCCGAAAATTTTTATCCGAAATTTTTATCCGAAATTTTTTAATCGTAAAAATTTTTCTATCACTTAAAAAAGTTTTTATTGATAAAAATTTTTCTCTGCAAGATTTTTTTATTTGAAAAAATTTTTCTCTCTGCAAGATTTTTTTATTTGAAAAAATGTTGTCTGTAAGATTTTTTGAAAAAAATTTTTACCCTGCAAGATTTTTTTAGTTGAAAATTTTCTATCACTAAAAAAAGTTTTCTCTCTGCAAGATTTTTTAATCGAAAAGTTTTTCTCTCTCTGCAAAAGTACAACTCTTAGGATACATCTGCGAAATTAACAATTGTTGAAGATAGATTTTCTAGGGTTTGGTTAGTCCTGAAAAGGACTGTTTCTCCTCTATTGAGAGTCTTCCTCTATCGAGAACTTTCCTCTGATGACAGCTTTTCTTCTGATGACAGCTTTTCTTCTGATGATAACTTTTCTTCTGGTTCTTTCGAGATCATCGGGAACTTGAACTCCTTGAAGTTATCAATGTTTTTTCCATATTTACCCAACCCTGTTTTTGCTTCTACTAGTGGTGGTGTTACAGAGCTGGGACCGAATCGTTGTTTTTTGTGAAGTTGGTTATCGTCTTTCTCTGTTTTCTCTGATTTTCGTTTTCTTCCTCTTCTTCTTGGCTTGGGTTCTTCTGTCTGAGTTGTCTGATGTTCTACAGGAGTGACGATAGAAGCTGTTAACTTTTGAAAACTGATTTTATCAAAGTTAACCTGGGCTGAAATCGATACAGATGAATCTTGTCTTACAGATGAATCTTGTTGACTCTGGTGGTTCTGTCGACTCTGTTGATTTTGTAGGCATAATGTCTCAATATTTGTGTTTAAAATCTTCACTTCGTCTAAAATCTGAGTTATTACAGAATTTTGGTTTGAAATCATTTGAGTTATTTCTTCTTCGATTTTGTTTACCGATCCTGTCATCGGGTCGATGAATGTTGAATTCATAGCTATCGATAGAATATCTCTGCTATTTTCAGGCTGTGGTGAGGAAATGTCTAGGAAGGGATTTTCTTGCGATAAGGAGCCGACTAAAACGTCTAAGCTGGAATCCATTCTTCCGTGATCACTTCGGTCTAAGTTGGAATCCATTTTTTCCAGCACGAAATATTCGTACTAGTTAACAAAACTTTTTTAATTGTAAAAAAGTTTTATTCGCACGAATTAAGAGTTTTATTCGTACTATTCGAGAATCGAAAGTCGAATGATTATAGAGAGAAAGTTCGCCAGCAATTTATAGTTTTTTGATCGAAGGGGACTTGTCTTTGGACGTAGACTTTTCTATACGTCTTGTAGATAGAACATTTCCTGTAGGTCTTGTAGATAGAACATAATGTACTATATGATCTTATATAGAATGTTATGTTCTAGCTACATTTTACTATCTCTGCTCTTTTCTCTCTTTGTGAGATTTTTTCTCTTTATTCAAGTTTTCGAGAAGGAATCAAAAACAGACGACCTTTTGTTTTTGATCATTTCTTTATTCAAAGTTTTTTCTCTTTGTCCAAATCTGAACTTTTCTCTCTTTGTAAGATTTTTTCTCTTTGCCCAAGTTTTTTGGGAAGAAATCAAAACAGACGACCTTTTGTTTTTGATCATTTCTTTATTCAAAGTTTTTAACTTTATTCAACTTACAATAACATGATAACAATATCATGAAAAACAGGAACGTTTAAACCATTCTAACACTATAACATATTTACAAGACAATTTCTTACAAGACAATGTCTGACAACACAGTTTTAACAATATTATCGTTAAAAACGCTATAACATATTTACAATACAGTTTTTAACAATACATGATTCATTCAAAGTTTTTACAATGCAAATTCACAGATACCTTGATTTTTCCACTTGTCTTCATGTTCCACAATAACTTTGTGTAATTGTTCATTGCCCAAAGACATTGGATATACGTTATCCATTTCACTGTAATGACGTGTTCCACTAGATGGGAAAACATATTTTGAAATATCTTTTGTTGAAAGAGATGAATATACGGTTTCTTTTGTGACATCTCTATCAAATAGAATATAGCCTTCCAGAGTATCCACTGTTTCCTCACTGTCTTGAATGGATCCTCTTTTGTAGCGTAAGTAAAAGTCAAACAGAACTGATTTCATTTTCAGGACGTTCAGAAAACTTTCTTCTGTTCTTCCTATGATAATGAATACGCATCGAGTTGTGGCTTGCATTTGTTTAGTGAAATTTTGCATCTGATTAGCAATAATGAGATCTTTCCACCACCAACCTGCTAAATAAGCTTCGAGGATGGGCTCTGAACCTGTTTCGTCCACCAACATCATAATAAAACTGTGTATGGCATACAGTTTGCAGGATGTTTCTCCTTTTGCACCTCCCTTATTCAATCTATCTACCCAAAGTTTCAAACAGTTGAATTTAATATCCAACTGTACTTGTTTATCGAGCGTGTGCTGATGGATGAAATCTCTATAAACTTTTTCACGTAGTTCTATCGGTAAAGGTAGCATTTCGCTTGACATGATTTCTCACTTTTTGATTTTTCCACTTTTGATTTTCCACTGTTTTTAAAACTGTTTTTAAAACTGTTTTTAAAAATGTCTTACTTTGATCGTTCACTTCAATGTAACACGATATTGTTTTCTTTCCGTTTATTTATACCCTCAAACTTTTATAGCCATAGGGGACAGTATCAGTATCGTTTACAATTACTCTTTTGGTATATACAGAGCGAAACGTTTTTGCCTGTGGTTCGCTGGTCACTGTTCTATCTCTATGACTTTTGATTCTACAGTCATACTGAACTTTAATTTCTATTGTGCGACCCAAAACACATTTTGAATAGGTGTCGAAATTTACCATCTGATTTGTATTATGATCCAAAGTAATTCCCTTGACTTTACATCTGCTTTTTTCTTTTCCATCTTTTGTTCTCATTTTATAGGCGTAATTCTTTGGACCTAGGCCTCTGAAATGAGTGATTCTGCAATCAGGCTCTTTGTCGGTCCATTTTCCTAGCCTGCTGTTAATGATGGGAGGGTTCCACAATTCGGGATCATGAATGTACATACAACTATCTGTATCGAAATACAGAACTCTATCCCCCAATCTTTCAAGTACGCTGTACAGTTCCAACCTTGCATAAGCTGATACGTAGGATGCTACAATAGCATTGGTTGTCGCATGCGTTTCGACAAAGTCCATCTTTTCTTCATAGTTGACCAAAATGGATGCGCACTCATTGTCAAAGATTTCCACATGCTTTACCGTATATTTCGGGTCGGTAATCAAGTCGAAATATTTAGACGGTTCTCTGATGTATTTCGTCTTGCTCATGTTTTCACGCTGTGCTAATTTTTCCCAAAGACAGTTCAGCATAATCTTAGCAAATGATCTTTTACCAGGATTTTTTTGAATACATTTGGGGTCAAGACGAATCCCTTCGGCTTCCTCATACTCGCGAATGAATTGAGCCTTTTCCGAGTCTGTCTGACACCAGCCTGGATATCCACTGGCTTCTTGCTTGATTTTCAAGAAATTGTCCACATAGCCTTTAAAGAATTGGTCCGAAACAGAGTTGAAATGCCAGATTTCATACACAAATATCAGACGATAACCACAGTCGAGAGCTTTGAACAGTTCGAATGTAACCCAAGTTCCATCTAAGGCTCTCTCTGTCGTTTTTTTATGGTTACAAACGATTGAGTTTTCTTGTGCACATTTCATACAAAGTGGAAACATCATCTTGCCGTTACAGTGAACTGGAAGAACGGGATGAATCAATCCAGTTGGGGGTAGAACTTTACATTTAATGAGCCCTTCATACTGACGAATATTCTTCATGTCAATGTTCTCAGCAGTCAAGATTGTGGGATGGCCTACAGGGTAGAATTTATGTTTGCAGACGTAAGGATACAGTGAGCAAATATCAATGTACTTGATTTCCTTCTCACTGCTTTCCTCAACATCATAGCCAATTTTTATTGCATTGCATCTTCCTCCAGTAGGGATCTCTCTTGGATCGATGGGGTCGCATTTCGGGTATAGGCTTTCAATGGTTTTTCTGTACTCTTTATCCTTCTTCATCTTGGCGTCAAATTCATGCTCCCATATGGTCACAACGTTATATCCCATTCTTTTGATGGTTTTTAGTCGTTCAAGGGTACTGATGTACAATTCACCCATTGATTTTCCATTGATGGGGCTGATATATTTCCGATCCTTAAAACATGTCCGGCAACCATGAAATAAATCCCCGAGGAATTCATAGACAGTCTTTGATTGATGGTGAAAACCGTCTACAAGGTATTTTCCTATCCGATATTTGCCACCATTTTTGGCATGTTGAATATGAATCCCTTTTTGCATAGCAATGCTTTGAATCCAGCGTGTTGCTTTCATAGAAAAGTGACGTCTGACTGGGTCTTTGTTTGAAATGATGGGTATCTGATCTTTTGGCAAATAATCTTCTTGCCAATTCTTGTTACAGGCGTCGGTAATGCTGATCGCTTCTGAAAATGGACAAATTCCACTCTGTTCGATGAAGAACTTTCTGAATTCACCACACCCTCGTCTTAAGATATCAACATCTGATCGACAGTACATCTCCATCTCTTTTTGAAAATTGAATTCCTCACCGTTTTGAACTTTGTCATTATACCAGACTATGAATTTCGATCGATCCTCTTCACACATTGAGTCGGGTTTGTAATAAGACATGTCCAAGTATGGGCCGACGTAATACCAGAATTCATCTGTATTTGCCCAGTGAGGAAAGTAACCTTTTTTCATTTCTTGAAGTCCAAACGTTTCTGGAAATTTTGCCAGCCCAAAGTTCATGAAACTGAAGGAGTCGATCAAACACACACCATTCAGTTCTAACTTCAAAATATTATTTCCATTCATGGTCAGTTTTGGTTCTCTCATCCCTACGTTGATAATATGATTGAGAATAAATTGCCCATCATAGTCTTTGAGATTATGGGCAATAGCTATGATGTCTTTATGATACTTTGTAAAGAGCCAGTTGCAAAATTGACTCAAAGTTTCTTTTCCTTGAAAAATAACTTCTCTTCCTTCTTCGAATTCACTGCATGTGGAACAATGAAAATCAAGTGGCTTATCGATACATTCAGCACAGACTCGATGTGCAATACAGTAATTCGGAATATGTACTCCCGTGTCTTGCTGACATTTGAAATCAAAGAAAATGAACAAAGGTTTTTTGACTACAGAAGAACTCGTCTCATCGTCGCTGTCGTGTTTCATCTTACTCTGGTAAGGTTGAATAAAACAGCGATGAGAGAAGTCAACTATTTCCTTGCAGAAGTGACACTTTTTCTTTCCCCTACAGACATGATTTTTCTTTCTGACAAAAACCTGGCCTTCACATTTTGAACAAAGTGTCACTAATTCACAAATGGTTTTCTTCTCTTTGTCTTGAAGTGTTTTGTGATTTTCCAAGCATGCTGCACTGAAAAATCGTCTATGACACTTGGTGCAGACATACTCTTTTGATTCCGATGGACATTTTCCAGCACGAAAGCAACCTTTACAGATCTTTGAGCAAGCATGGGCTTCCCGGTTCTTGTAACGTATGTCACAGAACTCACAATAATAACCACAATCAAGAAATCCTGTGATGGATTTGATGTAATCATAGTGGTTTTGATGAAAGTACAAATGTATGATTTTACTATCGTCTTTCACTTCTGGATGTTCAAATATTTTTTCCACTTTCGACTGCTGTTGGTGAACTTTAATGACATAGCGTTTTTCATACAGGAACTCTTGAATTTTTTTTGTATTCTTCAAGACCTACAGGTTGTGTCGACGAAACTCCAACTTCATTCATCAATTTCTCGGCTTCAGTCTTTTGAAGTAATCTGTTTGATGTTCTGATGTTATTCCATCTTCGGTTCCATTCTTGGGTGTTTTCACGTTCATGCTGACAAATCCCCACAACAACCGCTCTTGCAAAACATAGGTGATCACGATTGTTAATTTCAATAACCGATCGTTTCTTCTTTGCGAAAACTTTCGAATCCAATACTTCTGTGGCCCTAAGATTTTTCCCACTTCCACTTGGGGGTACCGTATGTGTGATATCGAATGTCATGTGACCATCGTTCAAGACGAATTCCTCATTCGACTGTAGAACTTTTTTAATTTCGTCCAACATAGTATGACTCTCCAACTCTTCTACGTATAGAAAGGGAATATAAATCCCCATTTTCAATGAGGGGTGATTGATGCTGATTCTAACCATATCCCTCGATTCAGCCTTTAACTTTTGAATGATTTGTTGGATAACATCGTCAAATAAGGCGGTCAGTTGTTGGGGTTGTAGCTCATCGAATTTCTTAAAAGACGCCTCCAGTAGATGGGATTCTGTTTTGAATTTTCTTGACTTCTTTTTTCCCACTTCTTTTAAGACGTATAGACTTTTCATATCCAAAGATTTTTTGTCTGAAGAATATACTTCTTCCTTGGTTGAAAACGATCCAGCATGACTTTCTTCTTTCTTCGGCGAAAACGACCCAGCATGATTCAAAGATTTTTTCTTTGTTGAGTCTTTCAAAGATTTTCTGTCTTCTTCTTTCAAAGATTTCTCGTCTTTCAAAAATTTCTCCTTCGTTGAGGTTGACGGTAGAAATTTCTCATCGTTTTCTTCTTTCAATGAGTTTTTATCGGTCTTGGTTAGTCCTGAAAAGGACTGTTTTGGTTTTTGATATTGCTCTTTCAAAGATTTCTCGTCTTCGCTGGTACAATCCACATTCATTTGTACAGATTTCTCCTTTGTTGAGATTGACGGTGGACATTTCTCATCGTTTTCTTCTTTCAAAGATTTTTTGTCTTCTTCTTCTTTCAAAGAGTTTTCCTTCGTTGAGACTTTCAAAGATTTTTTATCGGTCTTGGTTAGTCCTGAAAAGGACTGTTTTGATTTTTGATATCGCTCTTTCAAAGATTTCTCATCGTTTTCTTCTTTCAAAGATCTTTTGTCTTCACTTTTTTCTTCCTTGGGTGAAAATGGTCCAGTAGGATTTTCTTCTTCTTTCAATGGTAAACGTTTTCTCTTTTTGGGTGGAAATTTCTCATCGTCGCTTTCATCATTGCTGCTACTGTCTGGGTAGACTAGAATTCTTTTTCTTTTCTTTGCTGGTAGTAATTTTTTTCTCTTTTTCGACATGGGCTGAATAGGCTCATCGTCGCTTGTACTGTCTGAATACAGAACTAGTCTTTTAGACATGGTTTTATGACTGGTTGTAAGTCAGTCAATGACCCAGAACTCAAAAATCCTAGCTTTTTATATCTTTTTCAGATCGAACGGGCATAAAAAGATGTTACGATTGACATTTCCATCATTCTTCGGAAAGAGTTCAAACAGAGCAGTCGCTAGAAAAATGAGTGAGTTCAAGCTACAAAGTACAACGCCAAAGAGAGTGTACTTGTATGTTAACCCATACACTCACGATTATGAGATCAGCAATATACCACCACGATATCAAGTCTACCATACTGGGAACTATGTGGGATCATTTCTATCCCATCAACATTCTGCAGAAAAAGGCGTCTATCGTATTACCAGAGTCCTGGATCAAGCGATATTCGACAGACGCCATAGAGTGGATGATACGACAGCGAATATTTGCTTTACATGCGATAGATCAGGACATTGGGCCAACCAATGTCCAGAGAAAGAAAATCAAATGTGGAAATTCGTTTTTGTCTTCGTGAACCCCCACACCCACGATGTCAAAATTTCACCAACAACGGAGACGAGTGGTGAATCTCAACATATGAAATACGTTGGGTCTCTATTATCCTATAAAGTAGACGAGAATAAACGGAAGACAAAACCGTCACACCCTACAACTTTATCGAGTGGAAAGGGGAAAAGTTCCCAAAACAAGAAACCTTCTTCAGGGAAACCTTCTTCAGAAAAGAAAATCAACGATAAAATCAACGATAAAATCAACGACCCATCTCCTGAAAAACAGATCGAAAATCAGATCGAGAGGGAGATTGAAAATATGGAGTTTGATAACACAGAAATCAGCGATACAGAAATCTGTAGAATTCAGATAGATTACCCTGTGAAGAAGAAAACCTCTTCAGAAAAGAAAATCAACGATAAAATCAACGATAAAATCATCAATAAAATCAACAAGATTTCCTCAGAAAAGAAAGAGGCTACGCTTATACTCGACCAGAAATCTGGAGAAGACCAAAACAACGAACAGAGCTCCCAAAAATCTTCAGCGATTGGAAACAATCAAATCAACAAGATTTCTTCAGGGTCTGAAGAAAAGAAAATCGGCGATAAATCTTCAGCGATTGGAAACAATCAAATCAACGAACAGAGGTCAGGGAAACCTTCTTCAGTACCTGGAGAGGGGAAAAACAAGAAACCCTCTTCAGAAAAGAAAATCAACGAGAAAAGAGAAAATATTCGACGAGAAGGAAAGAAGATCTGTTCAGATATCGAGTTGAGACGTAGATGGAAATCCGATGTTGTGAAAAATAATGAAAAGAAACGCAAGAGTGATTGTGAGCCTGACATCCCGAAGAAAAAAAGAAAATTGTGTCTGTAATTTTTAACAGAAAAACATTTCCAAAAGAATTGTTTCAAAAGACCTGTTTAAAAACAATTTTCAAAAGAACTATTTCAAGACGATTCATTTATTTCTACAGTTCAATGTTTCATTGTATATATATATTTCATACTTAAAATTCGACATGGCCTGCAATGCTCTTACAATTGCTTCATCGTCATTTGCTCTGTCTGAAGAATCTATCTGAATACGGGACTATCTAGCGTCACTTGTACTATCCGAATACGGTACTAGACTTTTAGACCTTGTTTTAGGGTTGCAATTCTGTCGTTTGTAAGCCATATGATAAGTCAACCTTTTAGACATGGTTTTAGAAGCGTACTATCCGAATACGGGACTAATCTTTTAGGCATGGTTTTATGGCTGATTGCGAGTATGTCTGGTTCCATTTCAGACAATAACCCATATACTGATTATTGTACATAAAGTTTAAATAAAAAGTTTTTAAATGTTTAAGAATTTCATTGTATATATCTATATTTTCACAGTTCATTGTTTCTAACAGTTCAATGTTTTAAAAATTTCATTGTAATGATTATTGTATATATTTTCTGTACTTTCATTGTATATGTCAAAGTTTCATTGTAATGATTATCTGACAAGACAATTTTTAACAGTCGTTAAAAACACTATAACATTTTAACATATTTACAAAGCATTGTAATGATTATTGTACATAAATAAAGATATGAAAAAGCATATAGGTCTTGACTTTGTTTGTTTTTGACAATTTGAAGAAAGTAAAAACTTTCTGGGTCTTGGTTAGGTCTGAAAAGGACAATTTGAAGAAGCAGACTTTCTGGGTCTTGGTTAGGTCTGAAAAGGACAATTTGAAGAAGCAGAGTTTCTAGGTCTTGGCTAGTCCACTCATAATCTTCTGAAAAGACTACAACTTCCTTCACTTCCCTTCCGAACTTCCATCAGATAACCCACATCAACTTGGTATTAGCAGTATTTGGACAAGTATCACTAAGTACTTTCCAACATAGGAGAAAAAGACTCACCATGGAGAACAGTGCTCGGACAACTTCATCGTGGAAATGATCTATAGAGAAATCTGCCGGCTTTTATAACCCGGTAGGAGGATTGACCTACTTTGATACAGAATTAACAGAATGAAGAGCGCGACCATGGGCGAAAGCATGTAGGTAGAATATATCTATATGAATGTAGAAAAAATGTAACGAAACTAACGATTGGCTAACGTTAATTCCATTAAAATGAAAGAGCGCGAACGTGAGCGGAAGCATGTAGGTAGACCATCACGTTCACATAGAATATGATATTCTATCTACTAATTATCTACAACACCCAACCGAAGATGAAAAAAAAGACTAAGTCCAACGCCGATAGAGAAAGATAGAACAGCTCTCAGCCGAACAGAGACGGTGGAAAAAAGACTAAGTTCAACGATGGCTCATCTTTGGTTAAGTCCTACAGAGAGGAACGATGATCGACCAAGGCGAACAAAGACGGGAAAAAAGACTAAGTCCAACGGTGATAGAGAAAGAAACAACAGTTCTCAGCCGAACAAAGACGGAGAAAAAAGACTAAGTCCAACGATGACAGAGAAAAAAGCCGAAGTCCAACGGTGATAGAGAAAGATGGAGGCGAACAGAAGACGAAAAAATAACCCATATCGTGGAAAAAAGACTAACTCCATCGATGTTGTCTGGCTGAACCAACGTGAGGAGGTATATAACCCATATCGTGGGAAAAAAGACTAAGTCCAACGATACTCTCTGCCCGAGCCATCGTGAGGTGGGAATATACCCCATATCGTGAAAAAAAAAAAGACTAAGTCCAACGATAGTCTCTGCCGTACCATATCATTACAATCCGTGCACGTGCGCGCAGATGCATTAAGACCCCTTTTCACAGACCACGGTTTAAAAAAGGAGCCCTGTCGCGTCAAAGATGGTGAACATCTATCTCCGATGAAGAAAAAAGACTAAGTCCAACAATAGTCTCTGCCGAACCATATCATTACGATCCGTGCGCGCGTGCGCAGCTGCATTAAGACCCCTTTTCACAGAGATAGTTCAAAAGGGGCTCTGACCGCGGCGTGGGGGGGGAGAAAAAATGCCGAAAATCTGAAAAATCTGGTGGTAGGACAGCGTAGCGACAAAAATTTGGGGTTTGGGTAGACAGCATAGCCCAAATTTCCTCTCAGGGAGGGTAGACCTCGGACAAAATAGCCCTCAGGGAGGGCAGCCTAGGGCTTTGTCCGAGGTCTACCCTCCTATACTACTCCTATGCTTTAAAGACCCTGAGGGAGAAGCCTTTTGAAAACAGTGTGGAAAAAGGAAAACATGCTGGTAACGAGCTGGGTCTCCTTTTCCCACAATGCTTTCTACCCTTTCGGAAACAAATTTCATCATTTCAGCCACACTTTATTTTGTCGTCTGCAATTACTTTGAATTTGGACGAGTCTAAACTTTTGTCGTTTGGTACAACGTTAAACTTGGTATCAAACGACAAAAAATAACAGACTCGTCCATATTGAAAACAATTGCTGACAACAAATTAAATATAGCCCAATGTATCGGATTTTGCTTTAGAAGGGTAGAAAACATCTTAGGAAGAGGAGAAAATGCAAAAGGTTTCCTCTGAAGAATAATCTGTCCCGGGAAAGACATGCAATAAAAACTTTATAGAAAGCATGATGTCAATGCACACAGTGTTTTCTACCCTTTTGGAGAACTTTCTGTCATTTTCATCAAATCTAAAATTGTCGTCTGCAATCTCTTTCAAATTGAACAAGTCTAAAATTTATCGTTTGGGATGGGGTTAAGAGTCATGCATCTCCGTTTATTCTTGAAGCAAAACAGATCGCGCATCATCTTCGTTCTAAAGAATTACTTCTAGAAAACTATGACATTGTTTTTCGTTCTGCTGGACGTAATTATGGATAAACACGCTCGTGTGTTGCCATGTAGAAATTCCATTAAACCTGATAATTAAAATTTTCAAAAAAAAAAAAAGTCCAAATGGTTTGAGTACAACGACAACATGGAGACGTTGTTCCCAAAGACAAAAAAGATTGGTTATCATTGTAGCAAAAGGCTGTTTCCTTATTACTTTAAATACTACAGTATTTATGCTCATTCCGTTACACGTATTCGTACTGGCTTGTATGCGTTGTGCATTGTGCAATATACTATTCATCCGTTATACTTATTGATAAAAAAATACACTCATCAACCAGAGAACCTGTCAAAAAATAAAATAGATATGAAGACATGTTACATAGCTCTGTTCACTTATATAGGAAAAAGGTCCAACCAAAAATGAAAAGAGTTTTGATGACTCTAAGTCATGTTTTACTCTATATCGTGATAAAAGTGCAACCTATTAAACGATCAAAATCATTATATTGTGATATAAAATGATAAATTTTAACCTTCCTTAACTATATATAAGGTTTTCAATTGAAATTTTCACTAATAACACTTCACACCGCTCTGTTCTTTTGTTATTTTTCCCCTACTTTTTTTTTCTAAATTGACTTACGTTCTCTTAAATTAAGAACGATATAATCATGTACTAACCGTTACCTGAAATTTGGAGAAGAACTTTATAAGCCTAGCTTTCGTTCTTATCCTTTCCCTCAGTATATTTGTCATATGATTGTATTGTATTATCTTTTGTAAATTGTATATTATACTGTTGAATAAAATATGTTTAAACTAAATTTTAACCGTGACAATCGCATTGTTCTTAACTCGCTAACAGACCAGAAAATTTAGACTGGCCCCTATTAACATCATTGGCGGACGACGTCTAAAGCATCATTCGAGCACTGGGATTAAATAGTTCCATTTATAGTCATTTGCCCATTTTCC
This sequence comes from Tridacna gigas, assembly GCA_945859785.2. NCBI lineage: Eukaryota > Metazoa > Mollusca > Bivalvia > Cardiida > Cardiidae > Tridacna > Tridacna gigas. The sequence goes on from OX244030.2 coordinate 31,909,449, forward strand.
ATACAACCAACCCCTTCTTTACTTTGAATTTACCATAATTTTGTTATGCTCATTCTGAACTCTGTAGAAAGACAACCTAAAAGACGCTAAGAAGATAATTTGAAATACCTCTAATGATTGTTAAGTGAGGTTTGGTCTCTTTGTCTCCCCATACGGATTTTTCTTTTTACTGATATATTTTTGATAAAATGCTGTTCCTAGAAAATTCTTGTATAACAAACATGTGCTGTAAAAATATCATTCATAATTCAGTTAAACCATTATCTGCCTAATTACTTTATAGCATGTTAACAACTTTCTGATCGGGATCGCTCCAAGAATTGTGTTGGTTTCACACTTTTGTCAATTGACAGTGAAATTACTTGAAACCCTTTGCTTGCTGTATACACTTTAATACTTTATTACCTCCTGGAACAAACTTGCAGAGGACTTTGGAAGCGTCCGTGTAAAATTCATATTATCAACATGGTCTAACTCTTTACCAGACGACAAAACTTTAAACATGTACAAATTGAAAGCATTGCAGACGATAAACTGAACGGGGTACTTTCATGAAAGGGTAGAAAACATGAAGAAAAGGGAGAAAATACCGGTTACCAGCATTTTCTTCTTTTCCTCCAGAGTTTTTAAAAGCTTTAATATTCTCCAGGGTCGTTAAATCTTGGGGTTGTTTGGTAAAGGGTAAAGGTTTGTTACATGAACAAATTTCTCCTTTTTTCCACAAAGTTTTCAAACAATGTTATTAGACAAAAAGTAATGGTTCAAAATCTTTTTCAATGTGTACCTAGGAGGTTAGAGTTTCTGTGGTAATAATAAATGGCCTGTCGCTAGGAATTTACTTGACGTCTTGCCGTTGACCGCGATATCTACAAATCATCACGAAGAAAATAATCCCAGTAATTTTAGGGGAATTCTTGATTTGAGATGAAGCGGAAACATAAAATGAGTATATTAAGCAAACTATGTTTCAAAGAGTCGTCATTAATGGTATCCGTAAAATGTATGCTGCCAAAGCAACAAGTATAGAGATTATTTTCTAAGACCAAAGATACATTTTTACTGCAAATGTTAAAACTTTTACACCAGATTACACTTTCCGTGGTGTATGATCTTGATATTGACCTTGTCCTGTGTCAAGAATATCTTTTTGCCTTTGATCTGACCTCTGTCAACGATGGTCCTACTTATGTTTCCTTTGATATATCTCCGTGACAAGGATACTTAAGTTGCTCGTGGCTTTGAATAGATTATTTAAAGTATTCCAGTCGTATAAGTTCAGTCGGCTTGTTACGTTTTGATCACGATTGTCAAACCTTTCTCGTAGGGATCCACATTTTCACTTTCGACCGAAAGTGTAATGCTAATACGTATTTTTCTACTTCTTCCTCTGATAACGACGAATATTTTTTAGAACGACACAATATGAAAACGCCGTTTCTGTTCGAAGTTTCTATTTTATCGAGAAAGGATGAGGAATTAAGCACACTAAATTTAAGTGCATCTGAATTTCCATATGCACCATGTCTAGCAAACCTGAACTTGCTTTTTGAGAATCAACTGATTAAGGGGTCATTACATTCCAACAGTGTTCCCATGAAGAATATCAAATCAGAGCAAAAAGTTTTACTTTAAGATAAAATATCATTTCTTGCGCGAGCTTATAACGCATGTGTAGACCCCCTCCCCTTTTCATAATGCACGCATAGGCGTGTACTTTATGAAACCACAGGCCTTTGAAGCTCCATTGGTCTATCACGGAACACTAAAATTTTCCTTGGTCGATCATCGAAAACTTTTGCACATTGGTGCATCGCCTGAATACCACAGAATACTCAGATTCTTATTAACACCGTTACTATAAATGGCACATTGACGACTGTATATAATAAGACAGGGTGTGCAACTAAACAGAAGAAAATTTTACCCCTGTCCCCAAGCAACAGCTCCGATCTAAAAAAATAAATAGCTTCCACACTTTTTGGCTCGCTATGAGCTGAAGTCACACAATTCATTATGACGTAGCGAATTATAACTCACGTAAATTTACTATCAAAAGATGCGCAAAAATTTTTGACTATTAAACGGTAAATACGCGTTTGAAAATATGCGAAATGGAAGATGAAAATCGTGATACTGGATTAGATGAAAAGATAAATTATAACAGACGAAATATTAATTTAATAATTTCATCAATGTATCGATAAAAAAATTTAGATCTTTCTTTGAAAAAAAAAAAAAAAAAAATGAGTTACACTGAGCTGCAGGATAATTAATTGTGTGATGTCAGCGCATGGCGATCCGGAAAATGTAGAATCTTTTTTTTTTAGATCAGAGCTATTGCTTGATAGCAAAAGCCGTTTGGAACTTTCGAAGGTCAGGGCACACAAGGAAAATCATTTGTGAACCCAGCTGCAACGGTAACTAGGTTTATCGTTTTCCGTTTTCGGTTAAACATTATCTCTGGAAGGGGACAGGGATAAAGTATTCTTCGATTTCGTTGCACACCTTGTCTTATTATGTACAATATAGAGGCAGTCGCCAATGTGCTATTTACAGTAACGGTGTCCGACAGGAAAATTCCGTCATCCCTATATATAATAGACCCACGGAGTTTCAGTGGCCTATGATGAGACAGAGTTAACATATTCAATCACAAGTTGGCTTCTTTAAAAAAGAAGCTAGGAGAGGTCGGCATCAATGTTTTCAAATAGTTTATTGGCTTTTAATTTCAAGATATTTTGGTAGATGTAAAGAAACAAGTTCGGCATTAAATAAATGAGAAAAAAAACATGTTTTTTTTTTTTCTTCAATTTTGCTGGTGTAAAGGCACAAAACAGCACATGTTCCACGTTGGTATAATATTCTAGGAGCAAGAGGTCTATAAAGGCTAAAAACAACCCTACTGGCATTTAAATACAGGATCGGGTTCATATAAAGAGTTGTGGAGGTATAATGAAGCTATTCTTTTTCATGTTATTTTCCAAAAATGCATGCGGTAAGCTCTTGGCAAGCTCAAAATGCATTTTTTTAAATTTAAGGGCAAGGAACTTCTGACTCAGTAATCTGACAGTTTGCAAATGAATCCAGCTCTCATGAATATCTATAAACTGTGTTGGTTTTGTGAAGATGGAAAGTAAAATGAAGGCTGTAAGCTGTTCACAAGCTAAAAAATGTTGTTTTTTATTTAAATTCAAGAGCATGTAATTTGTGACTCCATGACCCGATTTTGCTCAATTTTGAAAGGAACCAAGCTCTCATAAATATCAAACAACGTTGGTTTGGTAAAGATCTGAAGAAATTGTAGACCATGTGCTATTAACATGCTCAGAAATGCATCTTTTTAAAATTCAAGGACACAAAATTCAAGATGATGATCCAATCTGGCTCATTTTCAAAAGGAACAAACCTCTAATGAATGTATGTAATGCGTGCTCAGATAAGCAATTAAAATTTAATACAATTTGCTAATTCCACTAAACAGGCAAGAATCTTACCTGATGACATCAAATAAAGGTGGCCCTTACATGTACATAATACCAGATATGTTAAAAATAAATTTAAAATTTTCTAATCTTTTAACAAAAAGCAAATTTTGGACTGTCTCAAACAGAAAGAGCATGCAGACGACAATTCAAATTTGATAATTAATGTGGAAGATGGTGCTTTGATGTGACGGAAACCATTGTGACAAAAGGAGAAATTGCAGTAACTAGCAGCTTCTCCTCTTCCCACAATACTTAGAAAGTTGTCTGCTGCAGACATGTAAAACAAAGAGGTTGTTTGTCTGAACGGTAAAAAATGAAGAAAGTAGATAACTGGGCAATGCTCTGAGAAAAGGACGCTTAATGAATCTGCAAAAAGTATCGACTCATGTCAGTCTGTGCAATCTGCCTAAAACCAAAGGACCACGGACTCTTTCGAAGTGTGCGGTACGTAGGGCGCTGGAGTACGACATTTTTTTGCTCTCATAAGTTAATTTTCGCGGGATTCTCGCAATCCCGCAATCTAGAAGCAACTCTGTTATTTCATCAAATCTACATGATTATAAACCCATAGAATTTTTGTATAAAACTGAGAAAATGCTAGAGCGTAGTCAGTTTTGAAAAATAAAACTTGAAAACATACTGATCAACCATCTTTATATCTATTTGTGGGGTACGAGTTCTCCAGAGAACTCGTGCTCCCGAGATTAAGGTACGAATTCTCAAGGGTACGAGTTCTCCTGATTTAGCATCAAGTCACGTGATCTTTTCCCGCAGTTTTCTTTTTTTTTTTAACGATTTTTTTCCTTTTGATTAGATTTATTGGTTTAACGAAAACTTACAATTATTGGAGAGGTAATTTACAATCAAATAAATATAGTACACTAAATCTTTTTGGAAATCCGTCATATAAAAAAAAACACGTTTATTTCCTATTTCAGCTTTTTGATTTCGATTTATTTATAAAACCATGACGAAATAGACTGTGTGTCAGAACGATTTCGCAAAAATAAATGGATTTAGACAACGATTTCTGTGGCAGTCTGCCTTTTAAACTCACCACTCTTGGATGACCTCTCCAATAAACACCAAAAACAGCGGCGACATGTCATACTTTTATAGGCTTATTAACAAAGTATGACTTTGATGTTGCCCGCTTCGAAAGGCAATACCAAAACCCAAACTGCAAATTTGAAATAACCCAAGAACGAGGTATATAAGTATTTCTATCCCTTTACTTTGATCAGTGAAATCTTGTCGACATTTCTGCTGACAGCTAAGTAATCTACACAGGCTCAGAATATAGTCAATAGTCAGTTTTTACTGACAACAGACTCACTTCACGATTCCTTTCTTTTCTAAAGAGACTTGTTTTCGCCCCTTTCGTTTTCTGAAACTTTTTCGGCGTAGTTGAATGTGCTGGCTTTTGATCTACTTTTCGGTACTGATAAAAAAAATGTATGAAAATGTAGATATGTTTCTAAGGGCCCCTGCCTATTTGCAGTCAAATTTACGTCGTCTGTCTTTTTTAAAGTTATTTCTTATTTCAACTCATTTGAAAATCTAAGTATTCTCAGTACCCAACATGAATGCGATCACCTGTGCACTAAGTAAAGGTCATAGATACCCGTTTTAAAATAAATCGTCTTTGATTACGTCAACTTTTAAATCAAGAAGCGACATAAAGGGCGGGGAAAATATTTCTGGACGATTTTGTTTTTTATGCCCCCGAATTATTTTCGGGGGCATGTAGTTTTTATTATTCAGTCCGTCTGCCCGTTTCGTCCGTCCGTCCGTCTGTCGTTCCGTCCTCCGTCCGTCCGTTTTTGTGTCCGGGCCATAACTTTTTCCCTTCTTTTTTTTCAATTTCAGTATAACTTGGCACAAATGTTAACCACATCGAGTCAATGTGTCATGCGCAAGAGATATGTCCATAGGTTAGAGGTCAAGGTCACAGTAAGGTCAAATGTGTTTATGTGGTTTTTAGGGGTAGTATTCGAGTCCGGCCGGTAACTTTAATGATTTTCAGTATTACTTTGCAGAATTGTTAACCACATAAAGACGATGTGTAATGCGCAAAACCCATGTCCATGGTTAAAGGTCAAGGTCACAGCGAAATCATATGTATTTAGGATGGGTTACCGTTTTCGTGTCCGGGCCGTAACTTTTTTCCATATGACTTGATTTCAAGATAATTTGCACAAAATTTAATGTTAACCACATGGAGACATGTGTCATGCGCAGAGTCATGACCGTAGGTTATAGGTCAAGGTCGCAGCATGGTAAAATGCGTTTTTTGTGGGGGAGGGGGTGGTATTCGTGTCCGGCCTGTAACTGTTATAATAATGAATGAATGTCAGTATCACTTTGCAGAATTTTTTAACCACATAAAGACAATATGTCATGCACAAGGGTCATGTACCTGGGTTAAAAGTCAAGGTTCTAGCAATGTCTAGGAGAGGTAGCCGTTTTCGTGTCCAGGCCATAATGTTTTCCATATGACTTGGAAAATAGCTTTGCACAAATGTTAACCTGATTGAAACGATGTGCCATGCACAAGAGTCATGTCCGTAGGTTAAAGGTCAAGGTCACAGCAAGGTTTTTTTCTTTTTTTTTTTTGCGGGGGGGGGGGGTATTCGAGAGAGGCCTGTAATTCTTTTAATGTTCAATGAATTCTAATGCAACTGTATAAAATTTTCAACTGCATAAAGACGGTGTGTTGCCTGCAAAAGTCATGTCCAAAGGTCATGATGAAATTCAGTATAGCAGTGAGAGGGTCAACAACATAAAGACAATGTGTTGCGAAGCTCAAAAGAAAAGGTTACTATTTTGGGGGACATCAGTCAGTTCTCAGTGACAAGTCTTGTTGTACTAGATCTAATGTGTAAATAGAATCTAGAAGCTATTTTAACGGAATTGAAAGTCTGCATTATGTAAAAAAGTGTTGAGTCGGTGACTTTTCAGCAGTGTTTACAGAAATATAGCTTTTTTCACCCCAATTCACATGCACGGAATCAATGAAATTAGAATTTAATAAAGCCGCTGTTTTATCTAAGGTCTGTTTTTTTCCCTTGAGCGTCTTTCATCCTATTGATTATAAATCAAGTGTAGATTATAGTTTTAGCAATAGACCATTTATTTCTCAGAGTTTTTCTCCAAAAACATTTCATCTTGCTGATATAATAAACTCAAGATCGTCATATGGATCAAAAAGGATATCAAATATTAAATCTTTCGACATAAATGATTCTATTTAATCATTTCCTCCAGAAATATTGTCGACAGGCGTCAGGATGGGTTAGCGGTCGGCAATTCTTGTCATTTGATCTGCGATTTTCTTTCGTAATTTCTCGATACTGTAAGAAAAGGAAGCACACAAAACTGTAAAGTAACCCTTAAACTGTTTAACAAATAAAACGGAAATTTCCACTATATAGTGAAAACCCAAATATTGCGCTTTCAACGTTGATTTCACCGGATAGAAAATACTGTTACGGACAGTGTAGATCAAGGATCAGACTGCACGTTTTATGCAGTCTGATATTGATCTACATTGTCCGCAAAAGCGCCCCGAGCAGCCTAAGATTAAGAGTTACAACCTACAAGCCATCTAGATAAATCTGAATCGTGTGTCATTCCATTTCTTATGCCAGGAACGCCGTACAGGACTAAAATTAACCCTTAGACTGCTAAGTGCAACTCGAGGACCTTTAGCGGACCGTGTAGATCAAGATCAGACTGCACGTGTAGTCTTATCTTAAATCTACACTGTCCTTTAAGGAGATATCTTTCCCCAAAAATACCTTTGAAGTAGCAAAATTTTGGGTTTTGTTTTTACTATCGGTTTGAAAATTTCATTTCACTTATTTATTAGGCTGAGGGTTAATATTAACAATTCCCGGCACAGTGTGATCTTGAGTAACGTTGTTCCTTAAACAGATCTGCCGTTCCAGATTCACTGAGGTTAGTCGCATGATGTTGATGAAGTGATGTAATGGTGGCAACACCGTGCACTTAAAGTAACAATAACTGCAGAAAGTAAACAAAGCGGGTTTTAAATTGCATCTAAATATGAATCATATCATTTTAAAGTATGGAAATTATTGTGAGGATGACAATCTGTTATTGTACGGTCGGTCCAAGTGTTAATAGCTGGCAGAGAAATTAATTTCAAAACTACGTTTTTGCAAGGTCACACTCTATTTTTTGTTTACCTCTTGCCTGATCCTAAAATTCATCTTTCTGCCAGCGACTAACGCTTCGGCCAACCACATAACAGATTGTAATCTTCACAATATTCCATATTTATAAATGGTATGGTTTAAATTTAAATGCATTTTAACACCTACATTGTTTTTTGCCACTATTGGGCTTTTAATGAAGGCTTACTTAGAATGTCATATTCTTGAAATTAATCATAAAGATTATTTCCAACTTATTCTCACGACGCAGTCGAATATGTTGATCTTGTTAATTAGTTTTAAGCATTTCCATTTAGTTTTAACTATTTCCTACCAGCGCGAAAGGCGAAAACAAAGGCTTTTTGCGGATGACATATGTCCGCACAGGATGTGCGGTCTGGTCTTGAATCTGAACCCTCGGCTTGTTCAGTCAAGCCTATAAGATAACAATCTTTCTGAGTTTAATTGTATTTGCAGCCGTAGAAAGAGATCGAGTTTACATATATAGCACTGAATGGGTAATAGATTAAAAGCCAAAGGCTAGGAAAGGGCACTTAGCATTATACCAGCCAGGACAGGGACTGTAAGTCCAAGGAGGAAAAACCTCTTGCTCAAACCAAGCATCTACAAAAGATCATCTTTAATCAGTACATATTAATCCATTCTAAATGTAAATTAAATGGTCTCACAGGAGACGAAATTTCCACATAAAATGCATTTATGAGTTCACATTTCATGGCATTAAAGCTTTTCTTCTATTTCATTACCATACAGATATTCATCTACAGAAATAAGAACATCATTGAAAGTACAATTCGATTGCCTTATCTATTCATTAATTACCATAAAAGGACAAAGAAAAGTGCTAAACGGGAAATAGGATAACAGAAACGTGATATTTGAACGTCAATTGTAATAACAGAATAAGACATCGTTTCTCGGAAACAAAATTGTAACTGTAGACGACAAAAGAAATGTGGCTACATAGGTATTATATTTAAAGGCACAGACAAACAGCAGTGGGAAAAGTACTACAACGTTTATCTCCTTTTCCAAAGAATATTTTTTTTAAGAATCTTCTTTCTAACAGAACGTAAAAACATAGGTTGCTTTAGTGAATGGTAAATAAGCTGTTGAAGCAAGTCCAACTGTTTACTGAATGGCGGCCATTCTGATGAACGTGTAAAAATACTTCGAAAGTGCTGGGTTCGTTATCACCTGTTATTCGAAAAAAATTGCCCTAATTCGTAACTCAGAGATTACCAATCAGACCGCAAAAGATTTTTTGGCTAAATGAATTTCTAGTCTTTGAATTTGAACTAAGGGCAATTCTGAAATACATTCTAAGACGATAAGGAAGAAATCTAAATCCTGGTCTCGGATAAACACAAGAATACAGTGCAGACTTCGACAGTGATGGTCGAGGACAGAGTACAACTGCGAATTATATAATAAGAGATTCTCTTCATTTGAATAACAGAGGCAAAACAAAACAGTAAAGTCTAATCTTCATCGCAAAGTAGAAAAAATGCACCTTTTCTGCCGATTTGTAGCAAAGACCTGCGAGAAGGTCAATATCAATGGTAGTTTTGAGATCTAAGACCATCTTGAGTTCGGTCAAGTACAGGAAAACCGTTTGCATTCTTTAACGTGTATTTAGTAAAGTTCCAACGAAAAGTAAACCTTTGAAAATTCCTAGATATGATCCAAGAGAGAGAAACAGACCCTAGATTCCGCACCAGTAAAGGTCTTGTTATGAACTTACTCTGAAAACAAGGCAAGTTGTTTCATTTCCATGATTGAATATTTCTTGGGGTCCTGCCTTATTTTGTACAAATGGAAAAAAGTTATTAGATTTTGGGAAAATTTGTGTTTATATTACATTTGTTTCGTGTCATGCTCCACGCCGAGATAGTTGATACAAGTGAAAAACTAATTTGGTAATGCAATAAAAACAGAAGAGATGCTATTTGTATGATAGACAAAACAACGCCGCAATTCTGACTCCAATCACAAGCAGTCATAAGTGATGGCAATCTTATGACAACCTCTTTCTGGTAAATATAATTTTGAGCCATGGTCTTTGAAAAGGGGCCTTAATGCATCTGCGAAAAGTATTGACTCAGGTCAGCCTGCGCAGTCCGCGCAGGCTGACCTGAGCCGAAACTTTTCGCTATTGGTCAATTTTCTGTATATCCAAGGACCAGTCTACTCCATGATGAAGTAGGTTGTTAAAAAGAATGGATATTATGGCTGCATAATTATGTGATAGCTTATCTGGTATCATGGATCACGGAGATGCATTAAGCCCTTTTTGCCAAAGCATGGCTCAAATATAATTTGCAAACGTAATCGGTCTTCTACATCAGAACTATACAGTATTCCTATTTAGAAATGAGAACCAGTCTTTCACAGAGTAACAGAAAGAAGTACGTATTCTATTCTCTGAAATCAGAGACTGTATTTTTTTTTTCTGCTAATCTCACTTACTGAGCTTGCTCCTAAACTCAAATTGAAGAAACATTTGGCATCTGTATTTTATATACTGAAGAAACTTGTGGCATCTGTACTTTATAAACCAAAGAAACTTGTGTTATCTGTATTTTATATAAACGGAAGAAACTTGTGGCATCTGTATTTTATCAAATATTGCAAGGTTAAGTTTCACAAAGGTAACCCTTTGAAGTTTTTGAGTTATCAAAGGTTCCTACGAGTTGAAAGTCTTTCGTAATATAAGGGGAAAATGTACGCAGCGATGCACATACCCGCAGACACATGGAATAAACCTGTGTAGAGGACCAGACATCTTGTGCGTGTAAGGAGCAAAGCAAAGAGGGATTATTCTGCCATTCTATGACGGCTTTTAACCTGAGCTTGTGAGTTTGAACCTCACTTCGATCAACCATTTTTTTTTTTTTTCGTAGATTGAGGGTGGGAATACATATTTTGAAGACAACATGATATTATATACCGTTCATTGAACTCGGTAAAACTGTTTGATATCTCTCTTTTTTGACAATGCTATAAAAAAAATCTGTTTGGCGACAATTAAAAAAAATCGTCTGAAAGCGGAAAATTAACAAAACATTACAATACAATACAATACAATACAATACAATACAATACAAATATTTTTATTTGTAAACGAAGACAACCGGCCCATAATACAAAACTAAGAAAACACAATCTAGAAAGACTAAACACAATTGAGTCATGCCCTGTGAAAAGGGGGCATAATGCATCTGCAAAAACTGTCGACTCAGTTCAGCCCACCCAGACCGCGCAGGCTGACCTGGGCCGAAACATTTTGCTTTTGGCCAAGTTCTGCATGTCAAAGAATCAGTGTAATTCATGATTCAGTCGGTAATTAGAAAATATGTATTTTATGCATCCATAATTATGAGATGAACTGTTTGGTATAATAGATTATGGAGAAGCATTAAGCCCCCTTTTGCCAGAGCCTGGCTCAATTTTTTATTTTATACACAATGCGCAGGACCCTGTTCATAGCCTCGGTGTCTTGTATTATGCAAAATCCAATGCTACAGTGTAGTGACCGCGTCTATCCAAAACATCAGAATAAATGACGTGATTAGCCTTGCTGCGGACATAATGGTTAAAGGTCTCTCGAAATCAATACATGTTGCCCCAAGCTATTACAAGATAAAGTCTGGTGTACACTTCATTGTCTGGATTATAGAGGTCATCCAGTTTGGCCTCTTCCTGCATCTCTCCTTCTACTTATTCTACATTGAACCATTATCGTTTGGTCTTAATTGTTTATAAACGTCTTTAAAAAAAAAAAAAAAAAAAGGATGAGTCGAAGGTTTGGTTTGCCCTACCTTCTATTCGAAGGGTAGCTCCGATGTTATTTCTGTGACTGATTATCCGCACCCCTTCAATGCAACCCTTCTTTACCTGCTTCTGAATTTTGAAATCTTACCAGGCATCTTTAGCCAGTTGCATGTCCCTTCAACCTTTGTCAGTTATGAAAATGGACGTGGGTCAATTGACAAAGGATTAATCTTGAAACCCAATTTTGAACAAGATTTTCATAAATATTATTGCATTTTACCTTTACCGGCATAAACATATCTGGTTGATTTGTAAACAAACGTTCATTGTTAATGCTGAGGACGTTGCATGCGCTTAACTGGCAAGTATGACTCCTCGTAAATGAGAAAAGACAGTACATCTTAGCTTCCTTGTCCATGCACGAGATAATAAAAAAGAGAGCCGATAAATTGTGATGAACTTTACAGTAACTGGATGGACTTACGGAGCATGCAAAGGTAAGTATTGAGCCATATTTGAATGCCATAGATAGTAGGTAAATGGTAATTTACATTTTTTCAAGAACTAGAACTGCGAGAAGGTAAAAGTTATTTTTTTAAGTACTTTGGTGTTTTTGTACAGATTTCTCATTTAGCTATCGACCTGGAATGTTATTGTTAACTGACAATAAAAAGCTTGACGCATGTAGCTAATTGAAACGTTGCTGGTATGTTCATTTTTACTGAATTTCCAGAACGTACATAAGAAGGACTGCGACGGGGGTTAGTGGAGACATAATCACAAAAGAATATCAGCGCTAACCTCAAAATCGGGGTTGGATTTCCCCCAGCTCTTTTTCTCTACAAGCGGAAGCAATATGTTGAGATTTCTGTATAACAAAAGAAAAGGAGCCATGCTCTGGCAAAAGGGAGTGTGATACATCTCCGTGATGCATTATATCAAGCAAGTCATCACATAATTATGGATCCATTAAATCCAATTTGTCAAAAAACCGGCTAAATCATGAGAATGGTTCTTTGGCAGGCAGAAAGATGACCGACAGCAAAAAGTGTCGACCCAGGTCAGCTTGCGCTGATTACGCAAGCTGACCTGGATCCATGCTTTTTGCAGATAAATTAAACCCCACCTTTCAAAAGAATATGGCTCGAATGGGAAAGTATCTATCTGTATATGTATTATATGTGTCCAAGGTACGTGTATTCTGCACTATTTCTCACAGAATTCTAAACGTGACACTGTTTTATTCTGTACTAGTAACAAATAGTAGGAAACAATGAAGTAAGAATCCATTTAAAATTATTGTGAAAATGTCGTTCAAGTCTCACTCATAAATGCTGTCAACTTAATTCATTGAATATCTAAAATAACCAAATTTTAATTTCCTCCGACAAAAGTAAAGGTCACTGTGAAATGGTTGATTAAAACATCGCACAGCGGTATTGGTCAACGCAGATATCCGCTGTCAAGATCTGTCAGACAGGTTAGTGTCACAGTCATCACAATGGTATTCAAGAATTAATTTATTATCTAATCAAAGCCTACTATCTGTGTCTGGGGATTAATGGAACCCCCGTGCAACGATAAATACAGTATTAACATTCATTGGTTTGTTAAGTGTTGTTGTAAATATGTAGAACCCCTGTAGAATTTTACGTAGAAAACACGATGGCTGTCCTATCAGGCATCACTTGAAGCAGGACAGACTCTTTATTACATTTTCCTAATAATCATTTTCTAACCTTACCGATGAAACAAGGTACAAAGTTTATAAACTGAATACAATAGATTAACAGATTTGACCAAAGTAACTCATGTTGCCCGCAGTATACTCAGAGTCGTCTCTTTCGCTGCCACCTTTAGAGTTTCGACTTTTTTCGAGGTCCATTTTTCTACTTTTATCTATGATAATTTCGGTCAAAATTTGGCATCAGATAGTGGACAACATAGATCTAAAAGCAGAGTGCAAGTTTTCTGCTGTCTGATCTAGATGTACTAGTCTGTAAAAAGCTATATAACTAGCTATTGGCATTGAAAGAGTTATATACCGTTTTAATGTGCACAAAGTCTAAAGCTTGACACGTGGTGCCGCAATAGAGGACCAATTAGAAAAGAAAGTGCTGTCTAAGTGGGCTGTTCCTATTTTTACTGACATTTGATTGAACTTAATTACCTTGTGGTCTGTAAGTGCCAGTAACTTGGTACTGGTATATAAGAACTACCTCTGTATCAGCGCAAACCTGACCGACGAAATGACATTATAACTATCACGTGGGACAAAACTGTAACACAATGCGATTGGCAAACCCAGTCGCATGACCTCGGTGGCTCAAAGTGGGCATAACACGTGTTGTAGTATCTGCTCTTTTGTACTGTTTACCGAGATTGCTTGCTTTCATGAACGCAGAGTAATCTCGCAACTCTTTAAGGACCAAATATTAAATTAAAGTCACCCCCCTTCAACGGCCGTTCAAGGCAACTTATAGTCAGAAAATTTTTCAACATGAAGGCTTGAACCTGAGTAACAAGCGGACGGTATGATATGATCTTGATCTTTACCATCCTCGAAAGTAAGTTTTGTCTCCAATGTGCTTTGTAGTCAATTACAATTGATAGTTCAGCATACGTTTCCATCAATATTTAACGCATAATATTATGCCACTCATACTGTCTTTCCATGGAGAAAAAAAAAAAACACACATGCCAAACAACCGCCCTCGCTGATAAGATACTTGTTTCTTCTGTTTGTCAATGTTAAGAAATTTCGTCACAAATTTTGGTGTCCGTCTCACTGAAAATCCTGCGCTTTGGGATGTCTGGACTACTTTCTATGCGGCGTGATCTATCATGTGTCATGAAGAGGCTCTATTCTCTTGGGCCTTTCGTGTTTTATGGTCATGTTTACAAACAAAGCAGAACAGGCATGCGAGGATTTGTTTAATACAGTAAACTTTAACGAATCAGGGTAAGAGTTTCCCAAATTTGTACTTTGGCTGTCGGACAATCATATCATTATAAATCAAGTGTTTCTTTTATCTTTCGCGATTCAACAAAAAATATCATGTGTGCACATCGCGAATCTTTGTTCGACTTGGTCGTTTTGTAGACCTTATTGGGTCACAGGCCCACAGGTCCGACTGAGATCCTTTTTACGACTTTTGGGAATTAGCTAAAACGTTCAAATCCCTTGGTTTAAAACGACGTTTCCTCCTCAGACTGAGGAGAAGCCCATGAAAAAAAATGACTTTGGGAAAAAAAAGAATAAAACGATAGCTTTTATTTAGGTGCTTTGAAAGGTATTTAGTAGTTTCACTTTTTAAGGCTTATTGCGTAGTTCTTGGACAGACATTTTCAATCTAGTCAGATCGAAATTGCTGAAGAATTATAGTTAAGAAGTTATAGTGACTTTGCGACTTTATGGTTATAACAATTACTCAGCTAATATGGAAAGAAAACTTCTACTTTCTTGTTCAAATGTGGGTTTTGTTTTCATAGCTCTGAAATTTCTTTCAGTCCACTATGTTTAAGTGGAAACGATACTTACGTACTAATTTCCCTCTACATGAAAGACATATTGCAAATGGAATAATAAGACCGCCTGACGAACAGACATAAAATCTCAGAATTACTTGATTGGGGTTTTCAGCCGTCAGCCTCAGCGAAGAGCAGTTACGTTCCTGGAACGTCAATGTCACATAGTGGTCATCAAATCATTTGTCCTCTCACTTCGTGTTTATTGCGGCTCTTTGATTAACGTTGATTAAATTATATCGCATATAATGAAATAGTTTGTATTCACTGCAGAAGCGTGATGCTAGACATTTGTTGACCACAAGGAGAAGTGCTGTGGCAAAGGTGGGTCAATATTCAGGTCAGGTCATAAAAGTCACATAAAACATCCTGGATGTCTTCTCATGTATATCGACAGAACCTTGTAACTCATTAAGACCTAAGCTTTTTGACATTGCCGGAGAACCCTTTTTAAAACAATGCTAGAAACGCAATTGCTCATTTGCAGGCAATGACTGACATACTATTTATAAAAGAAAGACATGTCCTATCTTTAAGCTTTTTTTGTGCGTCACTTGTTTTTCTTTTTAAGTAAAGAGAAATTTAATAAAAATTGACTCTACTGTAATGTGTTTTACGGTACAGATTTGCATACGAACTTGCAGTATTTAAACAAAGAGACTGGTGCTTTCTTATAGGTTGTGTCACAAAAAAAAAATAGAATATTTTTACCACTGCCAACTGTCTCTGCACAATTCTTGTACGAACAACATGATAACAATAATGTACTTGTTTCGATATTTTTGTACAAGCCTAACGATTCGTGTTGTATAATAAACTTCGATATTCTTGGTCAACATCCCTTGGTAAGTTTTCTAAAATGACTGAGATGAACAAATTCCTTCGGCATATTTCATACGTGACCGCGAATATTGACAATCATAATGGATTATATTCTGAATGACATAGGAAATCGAACTCGAGGCCATTGCTGACATCATGATACCGCAGATAACGATGAAAACTTCAAGAAAAGTTTTATCGAATAAAGGCCCCTTTCAGCTTAAATGTAAAATATGAGTTACTCTTAGAAGTTCTATTTTTTCACTGACAGGTAATATCAGAACATGCTATTTAAGTGTTTCTGCAGATATATGTTTTGAATTCGTATCAGCCTTAGTTGTGGCTTCACGAGATTTTCTTTTTCAAATCTGAGAACTTTAAATTTCTTGATTTGAAAAAGAAGAGTTAGGGAAATCAATTTAACGCAATGAATGGCTGACTGAAACCGTACAGGGGTTTCGATGATTTCAGACATTTTTTACCAAACGATTCCATATCTTAAGGTCCTCAAGAAGACATAAAAACATTGGGGCAATGGGGGAAAATCCTCGTAAACAATATTTTCTCCTTTTCAAAAATGTTCTCTATCCGTCACAGAAAAATCTCTATCATTTAAGCCACATTTAATTTGTCGCCTGCAAATGATTTAAACATGGACAAGTCTAAAACTTTTTGTTCTTCAGAAGAAATAGATGACATTTCTGTGATAACGAAATCAAAACTGCGGACCACTTCTGATGTCTGCACAAAAGAAATTAGAACATGATATATTATGTCCGGAAAACAAACTCACATCTTTCATTAGGATCACTGGAAAATTTCAGGAGTCTGCTCTGCATTATTTGCAAACAGCAAAATCTATTAGATATGGTGAAAGCTTTCTTCAGATTAAATTTGTTGCGTGTCAGAAAACAACCAAAACTCGGGAACAAAACTCGGAAATTAATTTCAACAGACAATGCTCAAGAATGTTGTTTTATTTATGATGCTGCCAAAAACCAAATTTCAATTTATGGTACCATAACACGTGGTATCACCCATTGTTATGACCTCACAAGTTCCGTGCTAGTGCCTGGTGAAACATTTTGTTTATTTGTTTTAATTTTTCGCATTGTTCCGAGGGCAGTTTTTTTTAAAAATGCTCGAGAAGTTTTTCAATAAAACAACAAAATAATCAAAAGTATTCGGATAAGGTGAAGGAACTACATCTTTCGCATGATTAAGATAAAGGATATCAAAAAGTTTGACGAAAGAAATCAAGAGCCGGTGAAAATAATAAAACCCTTTAAATGATTTTAAGCTGTTTCAAAAAAAAACAAAAGGTTTACGAAACAGAACAAAGGATTATATCCACGACCCATAATCGCCAAAATACGTCTTATCTAAACGTAGCTTTTTGAAAACGTTGTGGGAATGGAGTATTAGCTTCTTGCTAGCTATTGTCCTTTTTCTACAGTTTTCCCATCAATATATATATATATATAGTTTTTTTTTCTCTTCCTTAAGAAAAATGTTTTCCTTTTAGTATTTGTTCTAGATTTCCATGTTGGTCCGAAGTTTTTACAGAAAAGGTTTAATTGACTTAATTTAACCCCTAAGCTGCCAAACGCGATTTTTTGCGTACAATGTAGATAAAGATCAAACTGCACAGAACGTGCACTCTGATCTTGGATCCTCGCTTTGCGATAAGGAAATATTTGTCACATAAAAGTTACTTTGAAATAGCAATTTTTGGGTTTACACTATCGGCTGGAAAGTTTTGTTTGACGTATTTAGCAGGTGAATGGTTAACTACTAAAATCCGGGAGATCTGAAAGTTTACAGACTCTTACTTTATCTAATTCAGAAGTTGGATTATAAATGATGTTTTAGATGTGTATCATAAATGTGCCAAGCTCAGCTCTGATTCATTTTGCAGACAGTGTATATCAGACTCAGATATCGGAACGTGCTGCCGGATCGAGGGTCCACGATGTCCGATATTGTGCTGAGATATTGTAACTGGTCGAAAGCGTACTGACGTCATTAGATAGTATTTTCTTATTCGAGTTTTTTTTTTAATCTTTTTGGGGTTACAAGTCCCAGTTTAGAAGGGGTTGTTGTTGTTGTTGTTGTTTAGTGCAATATACCGTTTCAAACAGACATATTGTGACTTCTCTATCAAAGAAATCTTTAAAACAGGAGAAGTGTACTACTCGTACAATTAAATGCTCATGTAGATAACTTTTTTAGAAATATGAACAATTCTCCTGCTAAATATATTAAACAGAACTTTCCAGCGGATAGTGCAAACCCAGATATTGCTATTTCAAAGTTATTCTGTAGGCTAAAAATATTTCCTTACCAAGTAGTGTAAATCAAAGATCAGACTGCACACTTTCTGTGCAGTCTGATCTTGATCTACATTGTCCGCAAAAGTTCCTTATGTCGGGCTTAGCAGTCAATGGGTTTAGAAACTGTTTGTCGTTTGATTTCATAGTAGTCACGACCAGGCGAAAATCTTGAAAAATAGTCTCGGATGACCTGTGTGTTTAGCATCAATCCTATAACGTAAATGCTTCACCAATCTACACCGAAACCCACAGTCAGTTTTATATAAGAAATTCAAGATTCACTTGGTGTTTTCCGTGTAATATTTCCATTTAAAGATACATCTATACTCGTTTTCAACCAGTTTTCACCATTTCATCTTTATTCATAAAACTATAATCATTCTTGTATCTTCATGCTAAATGTTGCCTCTGACAGTTGTAAGCCATTATACACACTATGAAGTTTAAAAACGCCTTTTCTCTGGCAGTAAGGCTGTATCTTTAAAGGCCAGGGTGCAAGAACTCGTGTCGCCTGCAACTTTTCCGGCTCAAATACATGCGTCGCACCCAGAAAAACTAACACATGACAGAAAAAATTCCGTATCTACACACAATCTCCGAGCAGAGTCGTCGTTCGTTACTCTCACCATACATCTCTGCAACGGGCTAAATGACAAGAATCTTGTCAGTCTGAGGAAAACATGTTTTGTTACTGTTTAACTGTTTCATGTGTAACATAATAAAGTAGACAAAGAAAATATGATTCCGGGTACATTATAGGTGCATTCAAACTGATGAATTTACCTGTATACAATGGAACTATTTTTTCAAGCTTCTTTACTGATCAGAATCTTACGCCAATTGTAAAAAAAATGGCTGCGCCCATGAAGGATGACAATTTAAACAAAATTAAAAAACAAGTTATCGTCCTTTAAAAGACATTTAAGCTTTTCAGAAAATCCCTAGAGATTATTAGCTAGTACTACACCATTGTTTGTTCATTTTGTTTACCAATTTACAAATAAATTGTCAGAAAACTGTTTTGTCGCTGAATGTTGTAGGTATATAATAAAAGGAATATTATGTTGTAGTAACTTTCCTGATGCTTGTACTTACTTCTCGCTGCGTAAGAAAATTTTGAAATCTCGCTCGACCTTCGATCTCTGGCGATATCAAATTTTCTCAGGCTGCTCGAATTAAATACAAGCACCAGGAAAGTTACTACCACATAATATTCCGTAGTTATCAAAGGGCTACCTGTTTTACTTTGGTTTTCTTAGGGCTAAGATGGGATGACATTATGACTATTATTATCATTGATACGGGACAAGCCGGACTAGGATTTTAACTCATTATCATCTGGACAATGTTTGTCTTGCCCATAACGATTCCTTTCTTCACAACCAGATCGTTTTCCACCTCTGCAATGTAAATAAGTATTAAATGCTACAACATATTAATTCCTGTGTTCCAACATTACAAACTTAAGATTCTCTTTGAAATTTGGAGTTGAACTTTTTTGCTGTCAAGTAAATGAATTCGACATTTTTCACGACCTTGATCCTTTATCAAACAATTCCGTGTTTTAACGACTATGAGGAAGAAGGCATTTGAAAACATTGTGGGAAAAGGAGCTAATAATCACAATTTTCTCACAATAGTTACAACCCTTTCAAAGACATGTCCTATCATGTAAGCATCATTTAATATGTCGTCTGCAAATGTTTTGAATATGGACAAGGTTAAAATTTTGTCATTTGGTAAAGAGTTTAAGAGGATTTCATTTGCAATCAGGGAGGACTTTGGTCATAGGTTAACATAAAAAGGCGGATGATGTAGATCCAAGATCATATTGTAAGTTCACTGGTCTGATCTTGATCTACACCATCGGCATAAGAAATGTTTACGTCACCACTGGCAGTGTAAAGGTAAATTTATGGTGGAAAGTCTTATTTATCTTGAAATTAAAGGTATACCATAAAATACCATTTTTGCTGTATAATTTTTTCGAACATCAGTCATTCACTTTTCTTTTCTTCAAACCTTAATAATGGTGTCGTTTTTGGAAATCAGTAGTTAAAGTACCGGTAATGATCTCTTAACATGCTTCGGGCAAAACAAGATCGTTTAGCAGAAAAATGCAGATCAAAATATTAACTTCACAAACGTGCAATATGATCTATCACCAAATGTCTGAAATATTTTCTGTCATTCTTGCACAAGCAACCCTGATATCGCCTAAATTGCTTTTTCCAGTGACGAAAAGGCTTATTTCACTCACTTATATTTCTGAAAGAGTTACGCGGCGTAAATATTTTTAAACCGTTCATTCACGTCGAAAAAAGCAATCCAAAGAATTGATCGACAGCTGAGTCGGTGGCAACAAAATGTTGGAATAGTTGCCGTTTTCTATGAATTAATGCCCTGTTTGGGTATTTTAGATCGGCCATTTATACTAATAATACCTTTCAGAACGCCTCATGGTGAAGATGCATACCTCTCTGCGGTAAAGATAGAGGGACGCTTGATAACAAATTTTTGTGTGACATTCGGATCGGCATTCAGGTATTTGCTCTTTTAATTCATATAATCTTTGATCCCTGCTCTGCACGTGCATCAAAAAATATAACCGACATTAAGTCATTAAGTACAATTCACGGGGATTAAGTGCATCTGCTAAGACCCATGTCAGCCTACACAGTTCGCACAGGCTGACATGGGTCGAAACTTTTTGCTATTTGTAAATTTTCTGTATGTCCAATTGACCGTTTTACCTCATGATTCAGTCGATTGCTAGCCAAAACGTACTTTTTAGATCCATAATTATGTGATCGCAGAAATGCATTAAACCGCCTTTTTCCCATTGCGCCGCTCATATACTAAGATTTGAACAATTACAAGCCACTTTCATTTCTTTCTCCCTCGCATATAAATATTTTTGGGCGATTGCAAATGCGGTAGGGTTTTTTGTCGTCGAAGTTGTTCTAAACGTTCTGGACTTTCCAAACTTGACCTATGCTCTCTGAAAAAGCTAAAAGCCACCTATGCTGGTGAATGAGTTTAGGAAAAATAAAGAAAATGAAGCCAGACACATGCAGGAAAAAAATCAACCTGAGATGGAGCAGAAGTAAAACCTGAAAGGTGCAAGAAATTAAACTATAAAATGCATAAAGTTCAACCAGACTCGGAGATAAGTAAACTAAGCAAACGCATAAAAGTCAAACCAGCAAACAGTAAGAACATCACAGATACAGAATAGCGAAATTAGACAGGAACAAGGAAGGCTGGACCAAACAGAGGAAATGTAAAGCCAGGCCGATGCAAAAAAAGTAAAACCAGACAGAGTTGAAGGAATAGAAAAGCAAAAAGACAAATGCATAAAAGGTAAACAAGACAGATAAAAACAGACAGATACATAAAAGTTAAAACCAGGAAGACGGAGATAAGATGTACCATAAGACGCAGAAGACTTTATCAGACACAAAACAGTAACACCAGGAAGATGCAGAGAAGTGTATTCATATCAATTCAGTAGAAATGTTCAAGGCGTGAGAGATGTTGAAAGAGAAATTTAGACAACTGTAGAATTGGTACAATCACATAGACACAGGTTAGAAAAATCAGACGAAAAAAAAGACATAAAAAGAACAACCACATAGAAACAAAATGTAAAATTAAAGAAGAAAATGTAAAACCATTCATGTAGAAAATAACGAGGCATAATATTATGTAGAAAAATGTAAAACCAGTCAGATGACAAAAGATAAACCACATAGAGACAAGACAGTAAAATCAAACATGCAGAAAGAGTAAGCCATGTACAACGTGGATACAGCAAAAGTAAAATTAGATAGTTACAGAAAGGTAAAATCAGAAGAATGTAAAAACAATGCTAGAGAGAACTATACAGATGCAAAAAGAAGGGTGCTTTTATTTTCAAATTGGAATAAATAATCCTACCGACAGGTGGTTTGGAAAAGTAAGACCAGGCATACAAAATGAAAACAAAACGGAACAGGTTTAGAAATTATGAACACCAGAAAAATAGAGAAAAAAGTAAAACTTGTCAAGTCCAAAAAATGTTCAACTATCCAGATGCGGTAAAAGTAAGGTGAGACGGATGCCGAAAGGTAAATCAAGACAAAAGCAAGAAAATTAAAATCTTACAGATGCAGAAAAGACATCCAGACAGACTGCAATCATATAATCCAGATATAGCAGAACAGGAAAGTGCAGGCGGATACAGGAATCTAAGAACCAGACAAATGCTCAAAAAAAGCAAAACCAGGGTGATAAGGATAGCTAAAATAAAACATATTCAGAACAAGTAAAATAACAGATAGATCTATACACCAAGAAGTGAAAATAACAACTTTTTTATGAAAGACTCGTAAAGGTAGTGAGACAAAAACTCCCGATCAGGTCTAGTGATCAAGAAACACACTCTCTCTGTCTCTGTCTCTCTCTCTCTCTCTCTCCAGATAAAAATAAAATATTTATAGCAGTGATACTGAAATGTATTTTTCCTTCTTACACCACAGTCTTGTTTGGGCTTCCTTTATCTCATTTTTACGTATAGCCCTTTATTTGAAGACAAATAGTCACATAAAACATAATTATCCTATCCAACGCTCTGAGCATTGTTTCGGTCTCACGTCTGTTTTTCCGATGATTAAGTTAAGAACCAGATTGTTTTCTTAAAAGACAACCCGCCTTTCTGCCTAATTTAATTCGTCTTTAATACATCAACTCTCAAACTTGTTTCTCGGAAAAGAGATCTAGAAAGCATACATCATTCCTTTTTTTTATATTAAATGACCGACATCTTTATTTGTATAAAGCCGTTAAGCCTGTATATCTTCTTGACAAGTGAGGAAAAAAAACTACAAACTATAAAGAGACACAGCGCAAAAGTTTAACAAAATTTTATCTTAACGTAGACTCTCACATTGCATGATTGTGCAAAGTTTAAGTCCTTCCATTCTTAGCTGGTAACCTTTACGCGCGACTTTCAATGTCGAGATACATCTAAACATAATAATTCAGATTTTAAGATTTGTATAAACAACAGATAGAAACCTATACGAGTATCTAATTTTCACAATCTTGGTTATAACCCTTGCAACGGTAAAATAAGACGAGTCCCCAAAGTTTATTTATGGACAGAAGCAGGCTCTTTAATTTCTCTTATCAAACCTACGGCTTTTGTTAAGGTTCGCCTAAGGCAACAAATTATTACTTTTCTCTGTGCCCTCTGGTTGCGACAATGCCAGTTGGACGAGACTGTATGTATCTATCCACTCTATATGTTTTGATTTCTAAGATAAGTTACCGAAATGTTGATCTATGTCAAAGTACAATTTGAAGTTTCTATAATCAACAATTAACGATAGCTTGATACACTCTTTTTAAGTATTTCTTAATAAGATTCTGTAATTGAAAAACATCTTGCATTTCTCACTTCCAGCAGGGAATAGAATCAGTCTGATATTCGACTTAGATACATGTAAATAAGTTTTTAAAAGACTGAAAACTTATATGCTAATTTTCTGTTTCATATTGTGAGAAGCCCTGTTCCCAACATGAAATATTTTCAGAGCTGAAACGGAAATTGGTCATTTAAGTATTGTATTCATAGTAAAGCAAAATACTGAGAAAAGCTTACACAAAACAGAAATCAGGTTTATAAATAAATGTACATCTTAATAGTTTCTGTCAATAAATTCCTCGAGTTTTGTTTCGTTTTTTTTTAAGACATTTTTGGAAAGAATCTGCTGAGATCAAGGAAAAAAACTTTACACACTGTCGAAATGGTAAGAACAGAACTACCATAGAGTCTCCCCCCCCCCCCCCCCCCCCCATTCCATTTGCATCGTTTTAGATATTTACTAATACTTGTTTCTTGTTTTGCTTTCTCGTACAAAAATTTCAGAGTCTGTTTACTTATATTTTTGGCCTTGACTGATAGATATTCTCACATTTTCCACCTTGACTGACAGATCTTCTACTCACATTTTTGACTTTAACTGAATGATCTTCTTCTCACATTTTTGGCCTTAACTGACAGATCTTCTTCTCACATTTTTGGCCTTAACTGACAGATCTTCTTCTCACATCTTTTGCCTTCACTGACAGATCTTCTACTCGCATTTTTGGCCTTAACTGACAGATCTTCTACTCATATTTTTGGCCTTAACTGACGGATCTTCTACTCACATTTTTTACCTTAACTGGCAGATCTTCTTCTCACACTTTTGGCCTTAACTGACAGATCTTCTACTCACATTTTTTGCCTTAACTGACAGATCTTCTTCTCACAGTTTTTGGCCTTAACCGACAGATCTTTTACTCACAGTTTTTGGCCTTAACCGACAGATCTTTTACTCACATTTTTGGCCTTAAGTGACAGATCTTCTCACATTTTTGGCCTTAACTGAGAGATCTTCTACTCACATTTTGGGCATTTACTGACGGATCTTCTCACATTTTTGGCCTTCACTGACAGATCTTCTACTCACATTTTGGACATTTACTGACGGATCTACTCACATCTTTGGCCTTCACTGACAGATCTTCTACTCATATTTTTGGCCTTCACTAACAGATCTTCTGGTCACTCTAAAAGGCTGCGCACACCTCTTCCCTTAAGTGAATTAAGTGAATATTAACGACCATATCCTGGCTATGGTAGCTATCATTATGATTGAAACTTTTAAACTCGTTTAATCATAGGTTATCGTTGTAGCCTTACACGAACTAAATTCATAGAGACACGACTGGGTGCAGATGTGAAAATATTGACCCTTAGCTTGCCAGCAAAATTTTAATTTCCTATTAGTGGACAATTTAGGGAAGTATTAGACTGAGCTTGTACTCGAACTTGGATATGGGTCATGCTGTGCGAAAAGATGGTCTAATGCATGAGATTGGCATGGTTCAAAACGTTTTACTATTTTATAAATTTTGTGCATGTCCAAGGACCATTCATGATTTTGTCGGTTGTTAGAGATTTAATGGATTTAATGGATCCATTATGCGATGACTTGCTTGGGACAATGCATGACGGAGATGCATTAAACCCCCTTTTGCCAGAGTGTCGCTCATATATACTGTTCGGTATCTACCTATGGCAGCCTTGATAACTGAAGTATCCGTGTCCTGAAAACATTCTTTCCGTGTAGATAACATTTTAAAGATAAAGATCATTTTTTCAAGACGACAGAAATATCCAACTTCAAAAGTATTTGTCGCCGTCAAATTAGATGTGGCTATAATTACGGTATTTTTATCTGTGAAGGTGTGGACAATACAGTGGGAAAGGGGAAAATTCTCTTTACCGGCATTTTCTCTCTTTTTTTCCCGGGATCTTTTAAAAGCATCTTTTTCGAAGTCAAGAAAACACGGGATTCTTTGCTCGAAGGGATAAACATACGAGTCATGCTCTGTAAAAAAGGGATTTATCGCATCTGCAAAAAGTATCAACCCAGGACAGCCTGTGTAGTCGAACCTTTTGGCTATTGGTCAGTTTTCTGAATGTCCAAGGACCATTCAACCTCGTAATTCAGTTGGTTGCTAAACAAAATGGATTTTAAAGACCCATAGTTATGTAATGACATGCTTGGTAGAATGCATTACGGAGATGCATTAAGCCCCCTTTTGCCAAAGCATGGTTCATATACATGTAACTCTAAGAAGCTTATTTGCACTCTTTGAGTTCAAATTTCACAATTTAGAATTTACAAGAAGTTGATAAGAGATTGAATAATCCAAGTTACAAGAAAACAACAGACTATGACGTTATAGCGTAATGAAGTGCCAAAAAGGAGATAGAAAACAGATCACCAGTTTAGGTAATTAATCCTTTCGATGGATAAATTGAGTTGCTTTTCGAACGGTGAGAATTAAGATCTGAGACCAAAAACAACACAGAGCCTGTTGTCTGACTGCCGATCAGCAACGTCGAAATATTTTGTGAGAAATTTTGAACGCCCCCTCCTAAAAAGCATGTTGAAACTGGAATAATTATTTCTTTAACATTTCCACTTATTTGCTGCTCAAAGGATTTAGTAAGGCATGTGAATATTTGATGAGAAAGTTCTTTGAAAACCCAACCAATATATCAGCGATAGATGTACCAGAATACAGAATTAAAATGGACGGTATATCTGATCCCGAAGTTAGATGGTTTCTTTGATACTCAAAGTCAGTCACGCATCGCTGTTAACCCTTAAGCTGCCAAGCGCGACTCACGGACCTTTTGCGTACTGTATAGATCAAGATCAGACGGCACAGAACGTGCAGTCTGATCTTAGATCAGACTGTCTGATAAGGAGATATTCTTTCCCCCCAAAGTACACTTGAAATAGCTAAATTTGGGATTTTACTATCGGCTTGAAAGTTTCATCTCACTTATTTAGCAGGATAAGGGTTAAGTTTCGTCTCAACTTCGCCAACCTCTCTTGTATTTCCGTGTAGTTGTAGTCGAGATAGATTTTCTTTCCATTAGCCGCTGTGTTAATTATTAGGGTCTCCTATCGCCCGTATGTTGCGTGATCAAAACGCGAGGCTTTACTTGTCATTATCTCCGAAAAAGTCATTACTATATGGAGCACTAAAGGCCAAGCAAATCACGTGCTTATGCATGTTCATTCTTTGTTCTTATTTTCAAAATGGCAGAAGCTGGCTGCACAATTTGCCAAGTTTTGAAACATTCTTGTCAGTTTCTACGTTATAGATTTCAATAAGAACACAAAATTTGTGTATCCCATGAAACACTTAACAAGTGAGCTAGACTCAAACAAACAAGAGAACTTGGTGGCGCTTCAAGTGTGTCTATAAATTCCTTGGTCATATTGTGAACAGAATCATATACGTCGGCCCTCTGCTTGTATTTAGAAAATGATTCAATGCCCATTAAAATGACTCTTGATTACATGAGAGCATTTTGTGCAGCACCGGCTAATAATGCACTTCATCTAAGTGTGCACATCTAAACATCCATTGCATGCGGCTTTGTCGTAGGAATGTGGAGTGGGCTCTTTGGAACAATGTCCCCGGTGTTTTCGAAAGACTTCCTTGTTGAAGTTCTTAAAAATACAGTTTGGTAAACAGTTAGTGACGCATATAGAAGTATTGCTAATACTAAAGGTTGTGTATTAGACGGTTTTATGCCAACAGAGTTGATTCAATCTGGAAATCTTTCAGTAATTCAAAGGAATAATGCTCTATGAGAATAATAAACATTTAGAGACGATTTCCTTACGGCCTAGGGGCGGTAAATTACTATTTTAGGTGAAATTTGTTTTTGTAATTGATGTAAAGTGCGCCAAACTTTCTTGAATTTCCTTTGTAAAAAACACACTGGAATTCATTAAAACTTCAGTCTGTCATGTTGTCGAAATGGGTTTGAACATTATATTGCTTTCAACAACAAATGACTTTTACGTAATTTTACACCCTTTCTTATGTAGTAGGACTTTCTTCTCATCTGTGCCATGGTCTCAGTCGTATTTGCGGACAATGTTGGTCAAGAAAAGAAATGACTGCACAAAATTGGCAGTCAAGTCACCGACTATACCAATTAAGTTTTACATGTCATGATTAGCACTTGAATTGCACAGACAGAACGTCGCAGCGAATTAAATAGCTAGTCTCGTGATATAGGATTGAAACAATATTTTCAGTTTTTAGTTCAAAGATTGCTATAATTCCATCACTGCGCAATATCCTGGTAAAAAAGGCGGAGAGAGTTGATGATCCTGATCTTTTTCGCAGGCAGAAACCAGTGTTCGTCATTTATTTGGAATTCGACCAGTGCATCGTATTTTTGTTGCCTAAATTGACCAAAATAGTTTGAAAAAATACTGAATTAAGACCAAAATTTAATCGACTTTTCTTGTTTCTTATCTAAATTCTTATTCCAAGACTCCGGCCGATTGCCTATGTCAGCATACGTAATTACGACTGTGGTTTCAAGATCACAAGAGAAAATAAAGTGAAAAGTTAGCAAAGATCTATATGATGTAACAGAAGCATCCCACTTCATTTTCATAGTTTGGGTGTTTAAAGCTTTCAGGGGGTCAAAAGATGTGTTTGTAACGGATGTATAATATCTTGTAATGCGAAAACAAAACGCATTAGGTCACCTTTTGTTTGGTAAAAATCATAAAATCACTGCGACAAGATTCACTCCACTCTCTCTCTCTCACAGCTATGTACACATTTTTTGACTGAGTAGTTCGTGGCTTGGAAAGAGAGTAATTTCTGTTACTAGCTATTTAAAGAAACTCGAGGAAAGTATGGATAGATGCACTGACCACCTTGGCCTTGTATCTCTTTGAGCGCCAGATATATAAACCCGATCTCTTTCGATGGCTGAGAAATCCACTGAAACTCAGACATATTCTTTTTATCTTCAGGCCTCACTAAACAAGCGGTCGGTATAAGTCCAAGCTCATACTACACCTTCAATGCAGTCTACGATCTGATCTTAATCTAGGCCGCCCACAAACCCATTGTTTTCAACTTGGGCTCTAAAGGGGTTGAAATGTCATTGAAAAAAAAAACACACACACACACACAAAAAGGCCAAACATACAATTTTCCTGTGCGCAATTAGATAATATATACTTCGTGTTGTAAACTCTTGTGAAACTAGCGCGCTACTTAAATACAAAAATTGTGTCTGGTAAGCTTTTTACAGTAATGTCAGGTTTATGGTTCTCTTGTGACCAAAATAGTTTACCATCGCAGTATTGCTCCTGGTTGGAGAACGAAGAGTACATATGAGTCTTTTTTCAGTAAATATGAGGTTGCTTGAAAGGTTATTTGTTTATTGGTGATTAATGCCGTTTTAGACCTTATTTCAGCTAAGTCGCGGTGGCCAGTGCACCTTTTACTGCTTTCCTGGATTTTCTTTATCCAGTTCCTCGCAACATTCTTCCCAAAACATTTAAACATCGTCGAGGCAATGTTCAGCGTTAAGGCAGGAACGAACCCTGCCGCAGTCACCATTATCAATCCTATTAGAGTACTCCTGGACTAAGCTGCCGGGCTCGGCCCAGAACTTCTGGAATACAAAGAAAACGGACTAACAAATGAACCAAGTAGGAACCTCTATTTAATAAATGATACTAGTGTTTCTAAAACATACGAGGGTAATAAGTACTTAAATTGGTGTTGTCCAAAGAAGCACGACCTACTACATACTGTATCACTATAGGCCACAACATTAGCTTTTGTGACAGGCATGCATCAAATTAGGTTTTACAGGCCGATTTTTTGTGATCTTGAGGTATCTTTTCTAACTTCCTTCTTTCAGTTTGCATTTATGGTGAAAAGCAACAATTAAGTGGATCCAGGAGTTACTTTAACTTTACCCCTGAAAACAATTTTGCAGCAGCCGACTTTGAAAAAAAAAACATTTTAAATATCGATGATCGACACAAATTACGGTTAACTAGATAGATGAAGGTGGAAACGTTCTGGCGAAGGTAGAGACTGCCCGTTACTTTTTAAAAAAAAGTTAGTGGTCCCTTGACGAAAACAGACGTTAGCTGAAGGTATATGCTGCCTAAATGTGATACAGATTAAAAGTGACCAGACGACAATGACATGATAGAGGGGGGAAAGGCCGCCGACGTAGGTTTATTAGCAGAAAGTACGACAAGAAGAGTCTCGAAAATTACATAAATATCAATTTCTATGAGATGTCTCTTAGTCTGTCTGTTCGTTTGGGAGGTCGTGTCAGTACATCTAAGTAGAAATCTGTCAGTACAGATTTCATATTGAAGGTGAATCGTTCATCGATGAAATGGATATGAGTGGCGCTCTGACAAAAGGGGGTTTAATACATCTCCTTGGTGCATTTTATCAAGCAAGTCATCACATGATTATGGGTCCATAAATCCATTTTGTCTAACAACTGTCTGCATCATAGGACAGAATGGTCATTAGACATGCATAAAATTTACAG
The DNA here is from genome assembly GCA_945859785.2 of Tridacna gigas. Taxonomy (NCBI): domain Eukaryota; kingdom Metazoa; phylum Mollusca; class Bivalvia; order Cardiida; family Cardiidae; genus Tridacna; species Tridacna gigas. Next base: position 31,939,543 of record OX244030.2, read on the forward strand.
ACAGCAAGCAGTTTCGACCCAGGTCAGCCTGGGTACTGCGCAGGCTGACTTGGATTGATACGGTTGACAAATGCATTAACACTCCGTCTTTTTCACATGGCATGGCCCATTTACTTTGACTTAAAGCACGTTTTGATTGTTAAGAAAAGGTTTTAGCATGGTTTATAGATCGCTGTTGCTACTATGCTCAATCTAAAGGGTGCAATGTCGATAAAATATATATGCCGCGATTGATAGTAAGTCAGTCACAAGTGTTGTGAAAATTTACATTTCATCTGAAGAATGCATTCTTTCAATTTTTCAACCCACATATGTAGGTCATTTTTCACAACGTACGTCAGCAAATATAAAACTGCAATCAGTAAATCTCCTGCCAAATACTCTTTTTTACGGACTTACTACAGGAGGTACATGGCGCACTTCCGTCTACAAATGTATGTCTAAATGCGAAAATAAAATCTTTGTGTAAAACTTATTTTTCTACTGAGGAAATACATTTTTCACTAGAATTGGAGGGCATTTTATATCAGCAATTCAATTGTTTTGCGGCAGTAAATGGTAAAGTTCTCTTGAAGTGCTCTTTTTTGTTCAACAGTATATCTACGGACAATCTTGCGAGAAAATAGCAATTTTCTCTTAAAAACAATAGCCCCATTGTACACAATATTTTTTTTAAAAGCCGGTCGAATTGTTCTAAGCAAATGGGTTAATGGGTCGAATGTGGAAGGTACCAATAAAAGTAATGTGTTTTCAATTCATCCGAGCACCTTTTTTGCCAATTGCCTTCCTCGACCAAATATTGAAGAGCAGTACGGACAGTGAGCTATTAAAATACAATTCGATTCTAAAATTGTTTTGCTGTCATAGCAACTGCTATGAGTTTTCTGAAATGAAGTGCAAAATCATTACACTTTCTTGAAGTGATTGATTCATTTCAAATTGAAGTTAAACGGTGATAACAACGATGTTGTTACTGGGGTATAAAGAATGCATAAAAAGTGGAGTGTAACGGTTAATACAGATTTTGAAAAGCCTGCTTATTATGATTAAGTATTCACCAAACAAACCCAGGGAAAAGCTTTTGAAAACATCGTGGGAAATGGGGAAATGCTGATAATCAGCATTTTCTCTTTTTCCCATCACGTTTTTTAACATATCAGAGAACTTAAGGTCATTTGTACAACTTTCGAATTCGTCTTTGTTTTGAATTTGGAAGTCTAAAATTTGTCTTCCGGAAATGGGTTAATATATCCATTACCGTATTATAATATTACCAAATTAATATGACTCTAGCGCTCTGCGAAGTATAGAGTTTGAAAACATTGTGGGAAAAAAAGATCGATAACTAATAACAATTTAATTCTAAATTTCAAATTAGCGGTCAAATTCGTTGAAATAGAACGTCTCAGCAAATTACACTGCTAGTCTTAAAATTCATAATTAAAATAAGGCGTTAAAGTAATGTTTTGAAAGGTTTGCTAATACAACCCCTTGGGGATTGCATTTCAAGAATTATAGAATCTTGTGGATCTGCTTTTTTTCTACCTCCTTTTAAAAAATGAAAGAAAAAAAAAAACCACGTTCTCTGCATTTCTGGGGGCCATCAACAAGCATTTCAACTTTAATCAATAGGCTTTCTCTTCCCAGTTTCTTATTCAGAAAACGTAATCAGATCAAATTCGTTTTCACCGCAAAACCAAGATTAACTTCACTCCGATAGATGGCCATGTTCTGTCAGAACGTCGTAGGTCCGACAGATTTTATACATCCCTACAGTCTGGGACAATTCAATCAACTCCTCACCAAACAATCCCCGAGTTTTAATGACCTTGAGAAAGGAGGATTTAGAAATCATAGTAGGGAATGGAGAAAATGCTGGTAACTAGTATTTTTCTTTTGTTTTCTTCCCTTTCAATGACAAATTCAAACTTTTGAGCCATATCTAGTTTACGATATACAGATGCTTTCAAATTGGATAGGTCTGATTGATTTTCGGTTTGTTCTTTTTTGCGACGCCCCAAGAAGGATGTCAGTTATGTTACGTGGGATAGTGCAAGATACAGGACAAAACCCATCCTAAATTACACTTGTTTAAGGTGCTCGGTATTTAGCGCCGTCTCAAGGGACCTAGGTAAAACGCCTCATCCAAACAATTAGTAACTTAGTAGGTGGCCAGCCTTGGGAATCGAACCCACGTGGATGTGTCTAGAATTATGTAGTCTGTCAAAAAGTTAAAGAACCCTTTACTCCTTTCATGGGACTGTAAACCGAAAATTCATTTCGCGCGATTTAACTTTTTCACTGCCAGCTAAATAGATTCGACTTTTTCAATGCCTAAAAGTACTTTTCTACTGGAATTGTACATAAGAGTTTAGCATCAGATAGCATCAAGTCCAAGATCAGACTGCATGTTCTGATTTCATCGGTGGTAATCTCAGACAATGTGCATTCGTGTGTACATACACTTTCTAGTTAACCCTTTCAGTGTGACCCATTCGAAAATAGTGACTTTTGCGATCGGTATAGATCAAGACCAGACTACACAGAACGTACAGTCTGATCTCGGATCTGTACCGTCCGCTTGTTAGATGAAAGTTTTTCTGGGCATTGTATTTTCAGCCATCGATAAAGGTCGAGTTTTTATATATTGCCCGCAGCATGCGAAATGAGACCTTCGGACATTTGCGTAAAGTGTCGTCTCGGATTAGCCTGCGCAATCTGCGCAGGCTAATCCGAGACGGCACTTTACGACCACATAAGATTTTTTCATACAGTAGACTTTGAAAAACAGAAAATCGCACAAAAAAGGGAAGTGCCGTCTCGGATTAGTCACAGACTGCACAGGCTGATCTGGAACGACACACTTTTACGCATATGTCCGAAGGCCCCTTTTCGTATGTTGCACGCCATATGGCACTGAAACATCTACTGGTTACGACACTTGTTTTTTTGTGTTCTTTCTTCCTCACGCATGTAAACATAATTTTATATGAAACATGGCATACTGGAAACCTGCCATAGCTGTTTTTCTGCGGAATTAACTATTTTTTCGATTGTATAATATACTATATATGAACTTAAGCTGGGTCTATCCTTCTAGGTCTCCAAAAGAGCTTTCGGAGTGTTCTTTTCTTCAGAGGTAACCAGACGTTACACAGACACCGTTCAGAATAGGTTTCACCTAAGCTGGGACCAAATCGAGTGAAATTGATAGATGAATGGCGGCTCACCGACATTGCTAGTGGAAAAAAGTTGTTATTTTTTGGTCTGATCTCTGCAACTCCCAAAAAGGAAAATTGCGTAATAAAATTAACTAGACAATGCACAGACGTTGAGAATAGCTTGATCTGAAGCTTCAGCTAAATTCGAGTGAAAGTTGAGAGATAAATGAAGGCTCTTTGACATTCAAAGTGTAGACTGTTTTCTGATGACTAAGCAAGTTCCAAGTGAGGTAACTTTGTTATACTGTTACCTAGACAATACATGATCACTGATATGTTTATCTGGATTCTTGTTGTGCATAAACTTTCTACCAAACGACAAAAATCTACACCAGTCCATATTGAAAGCATTTTAAGATGGCAATACAAATTTGTGTCTTAAATGTTGTGATTTGTCTGTAAAAGGGTAGAAAACATTCTGGTTATGGGAGTAAATGCTGGTTTCCAGCATTTTCGCCTTTTCCCCCATATGTTTCAAAGCTTTATTTCATAGTGATATTAACGGGCGAGAATGTTTAGTACAGGGTACATTAAATCTGATTATATTTCTAAAGAAGCTGCCTTACTCTTGATGCATTCTTAGAAATTTACAAGTTCATATAAAAAATATACATACTCTCTAATACAGAGTTTTTTCTCGGGAAAAACTGTTAAGTATGACTCCCGTTGGCGCATTAGTATCATAACAGTGACCAGACAGTACATGAGTATAACATTTTTCTTCGAAAATAGTTCTGTAGCATTTCTGATAGCCTGTATGAGCATCATAGTTACTGTTGTGTACCCTTTAGCTGCTAAGCGCGACTCACTGACTTTTGCGGACAGTGTAGATCCAAGATCAGACTGCACAGAACGTGCAGTCTGATCTTGGATCTACACTGTCCGATAAGGGGATATTGTTGTCCAAAAACAGGTTTGAAATACCATTATTATAGATTTTACCATCAGTTTAAAAGTTTCATTTCACTTATTTAGCAGTTTAAGGGTTAAACTCTTTCATAGTCAACTAAATAAACCCGACCCCTATTGACGGCTGGGAACACAATCTTCTGAAACTCGGAATGATTTTATCGCATAGGCTTAACTAAACAAGAGGACACTATAGATTTAAGATCAGACGAAATGTTCTGTGCAGTCCAACGACCATTGTTTTAGCATATGGAGCTGAAATGGTTAAACTAATGTACGAAAACCTCTCCTTTTCCAGCCAATACTTCGAGCAAAATTTATTCGAATTATCAGACCTTTGAACAATCGATATTTCTCTTTTCATAGACCAGATGAAGAATTAAAAGGTTGGCTATTTATAAAGTTGTTCCCTCTGGAATGGCCGGCCAATATCTGACCTATGAGACACGGTAACTCCAAAAGTTCGTATCTTGTATCAAGACATCAGTGCAAAATAGACATTCGGTAGCTGTTTCAAGTAGCAGGCGGGATACCAGTCCGCTTTATTAGAATGACCCCATTTCCTATTAGGATTCCAACCTTCAACTTCCCTCTCCTAAAGCAGATGCCTTAACCCTAAACCTGCTAGATGAGTTAAATGAAATTTTCAAGCCGATAGTAAAAACTTGAATGTTCCTATTTTAAACTTACTCTTTTGGGAGAAAAATATTTCCTTATCGGACACTGTAGATCCAAGATCAGACTGAACATTCTGTGCAGCCTGGTCTTGATCTACTCTGTCCGCAAAAGATTATTGAGTCGCGATTAGCAGCCGAAGGATTAACTCTTGGGACATAGAAACATGTCTTTGGTGCAACCGGAATAAAGCAATAGCCTTTCAATGAAAGATGTGCTCCCTTCCTACAGTGGATAGTTTATAGGACGCTGTTTGCGTATCAATCGTGCAAAAAAACCGTCGTCCCCAAGGGGAGATGGAAAACTGAATATGATTGCAAGACGGGGTTGATTTCTTGATACGAATATAGTTCAAGTAACGGCAAATAAAATGTGTCTGTTTTGACAGGACTTATCTTTGAAAAGGTAGAAAAACATTCAGCGAAAAGGAGAAAAAGCTGATTACCAGCATTTTCTCTTTTTCTCACAATATTCTCAAAAACCTTCTGTCTCAGGCTCGTTAAAACTGGAGACTGACAGGTAAAGGGCTAAAAGCAGATCTCCCGGGCTCTCCTATTAATACTATTATCTACATTTCTAAAGCTTTTCATGGAGGCAATCTACACTCTTATCCTGCTGAAAATGTCTCTTTTCACAACACTGAAAACATATGAGCCATGCTCTGTGAAAAGGGGGCTTAATGATCCGCGAAAAGTATCGACCCAGGTCAGCCTGCGCAGTCCGCGCAGGCTGACATGGGCCGAAACTTTTCGCTATTGGTCAATTTTCTGTATGTCAAAGGGCCATTCTACCTCATGATTCAGTTGGTTGTTAGACAAAGTGGATTTTGTGGATTTACAATTATGTGATAACTTGCTTGGTACAATGCATCACGGGGATGCATTAAGCCCCCTTTTGCCAGAGCGTGGCTCCTATTGAAAGACAAGTTCATCTGGTAAGAATCGCGAAAGACTTCAGCACTGAATACAGAATCGGCGCATCACGTTATATAGCTTGGAACGGCTATGTCGTCTCGTAGGGCCCTACCTTCCAAATAAAATTCAAATAAATTCTAAATTCCAAGACTATTTATATGATTGGCCGAGACAATATCTAAGCCATTGGAACGGATAGTCATGGACTTTAGAACTAGGACAATACTGGTGTTGAAAATAAACACCCGAGATGTGAGATTGCATATTAATGTGAAACATGAGGAAAATCTAAATATGAATTTTATTAATTTTCTATCGAGCTTAAAGAAGAAACCTCTTACTTACTCTTACCTAACTCTTTACCAAACTACAACAGTTTAGACTTCACTAAATTGAAAGCACCTGCAGACGTCAAAATAAATGTGACTAAAAAACTGAAATTTGTCTTTGGAAGGGTACAAACCATTGTGGGAAAATGAGAAAATGCTGGTTACCAGCATTTTGTCATTTTCCCACAATGTTTTCAAAAGCCTTCTTTCTTAGGTCGTTAAAGCTCGGAATTCTGTGGTAAAGGATCCATGTTTCTTTCCCCGAATTCTCCTGCCCCGTTCTTTAGGTTTTACATGGACACCTTCAAAGTCCACAGGTACATTTTTCCCAAGGGTTTATATTAATCCTTACAGATTCGAATGAGCCCAACAGACTTTTTCAGTCAAGAGATAAGACCCGAATAAGATCAGTTTCAAACTTGCCATAGTCTCAGTAAATCAGGCCATGTACATCCAGAAGTCAGACTGCACGTTTTGTGCAGTTTGACTTTAATCTACACCGGCCGCAATGGCAATAAAGTTGTGAAAGGCGTTTATGGGTTAACTGATGATCCAATATAGTAGAGATGGTCATGCATACAGAAATCATAAAGGAGACACATTTGAAATACAGGGGTGAAAAATGTCTGTTGATTATGTAAAAAGCATTGCACGGAAAATAAGCAACTGGGTATAACAGGAAATAGCTTCTTTTTCAAAAGTATGTCTTCTGTAAAGAACTAAAAAGAAATCATTTGCATGGCCATTGGTATATTCAACAGCATAATAGAGACTCAAAAGTTAAGGGATGATTTATTTTCATATTTTGGCCCGTTAACCCCTACAGCGCAAAGTAAATAAAGTAGATATTCGACGCAAGCTCGGCATCCAAGTAATTTAAAATGTGACCCCGCTGGAAATTGCTACAGTTCAACGCAACGACTGTCTCGTCGTGCAAAATCTTGATACCTAAACCCATTTTTTTTTTTATCTTAACCCTTAACAAACTAGATAATTGAAATAAAACTTTCAAGTCGATAGTAACAAAAAAACTATATTTTTTGCTATTTTAAAATTATTTTGGGAGGAAAAATATTTCCTTATCGGACAGTGAAATTCCAAGATCTGACCGCACGTTCTGTGCAGTCTGATCTTGATCTACAGTGTCCACAAAAGGTCCCTGAGTCGCGCTTAGCACCTAAGGTTAATATCATCCGTCATGTTGAAGGGGCAAAGGAGATAAGGGTTAAGCAAACCCGCAGTGTTTCTCCAGAGACTGTAAATTCACAGAAAAATGTGTGAAAATATTTCGCAATCTTCGATTTCTTTCACTGTCGGCTGGATCTGAGCCCACCAGAGTGGGTTATTTGTCATATTCATACAGTTACAGTCAAATGAGAATCATAAACGTGACTTGTCTTGTGAGACCAACCTCGCCTTTCTTTCTGTTTTAGAAATGAAATCTGCTATGATAAAGAAAGGGAAAAAAATCATCGGGGTTAAACTAAAGCATAGCTGCATAAGTTTCTAAATTTGCATCTCTCTCTCTCTCTCTCTCTCTCTCTTCTTCGAGCACATATATTAAGTCGTGTTTCAACGAACCGTATTGATGCTAGCTATCATGAAATAGAAATTTCAAGGCTTGGGCTTCTAATAATGATTGATTGATTTATTGATTGTATGGTGTTTAACGCCGTTTTCAACATTATTTCAGTTATATCGCGGCGGCCAGTGCAGCTATCCATGCTTTCCTGGAGTTTCTTTTACCAGTACCACGCACAATATTCTTTCCAAGCCACTGGCTGCTTTCCCACATAACCATCGTCGAAACAATGGTCAACGGTGAGAGAGGAATGAATCCTGTCGCGATGACTATTATCAATCCTCGGAAAGAAATTGGCCAAGTCATTACATAATTGTAAGTCCATAAAATCCATTTTCTCTAACAACCGACTGAATCACGAGGTACACTGGTCCTTTGACATGCAGAAAATTGACCAAAAGCAAAAGGTTTCGGCCCAGGACAGCCTGTAGAGATATTTCTCCCCTGAATGAACTGATAATATTCGATTGACCTCGACTAACATAGACTAGATCTACATTTTTGCGGACGGTGTGAGTGGAGAACAGTCTGCACAAAAGGGCAACCTGATATTGGACCTATAACGTCTCCTAGATGATCCTAAATTTCAACCAAATGGTCGAGCTCACTTGCAGCTTTATAGTATATTAGAACAAAGTAATGATCTACTGACTGGTCTGACGGTAAATGACCTAAAATGAAAAGAGGCCTCAACAGGAGGTCCTCCTTTTATCACATAACTACCACCCTTGCCTTCAGTGTAATATAGTCGTTACGAATTTCTTTTTATCACATAATTTCCCTTGTCGTTAAATAGTGTAATACATGTATACCCAAATGTTACGAATTTTCTTATACACGTTTAATATCACAATTTTGTGACGTCATTTTTGACGTCATTTTTCACAACCGGATGTCCAAGCCAAGATTATGTCTGCCTATATATCCACTCGTCACAACTCGGCCGATTCCGTACCTACATCTAACCTCGTCTGTATAAGGGAGGCTTCCATTTTGAACTACCAATCACATGATCTTAAACATGGCGGCGCCCCTGTAGATCGCTTAGCAACGACATGAACAACCACTGTGAAGTTATTCACTTCTATCGATCTGTCGATGAAAGCTCCTAACGGAATTGATAAACCACGCTAAAAATTGAATGTACAAACTGTTTGCCGACTGAAATACTCTTAGAAAGATAACGATAGAAAATTTACTCACGCGTTCTTTCTAAAGAGGAGCCTTACAATATCAATTACGGTAAAGCGGTGTGCTTCCGGAGATGTGCGAAATGTACCGTGTAGGTGCATATCAAGCTACGTGATACAGCCGAGGGATTTGATCACCGGATCACCCGAGGTATGCCGAATGCCTATATATCGCGACCGCCATCTTATTAAAGATTTGGGATACATATATTGGATTAAGGATAGTGGTACATTTCCCACATGTGTGGACTACAGTGCTGTAAATTGTTGTATTTAAAGAGTAAAAGGTTAACAAAAAGGCCATCCGGAGCTGCCAGAGAGAGATTCTCTAGAGATTGCTTGATTTAATTTTCTAGTTTTTTCCCTTTCACCCATGCGCTCCTAACAGCTACTTTATTGCGCTTTAGCGCACAGTGTTGATGAAGATCAGACTGCACAGAATGTACAGTCTGATCTTAAATCTACACTGCCCGATACGATGCTTTTATTCACAGAATAAAGAGATAAGAATGGCAATATTGGCTGGATATTTTCATTTAATTTATTTCGCAGTTTAAGGGTGAAATAACTTGAATTGCATTCAATAACAGAGTCTAGACTGAAAAATAGATGTATATCTTGGTGACGTTTTAAATCAGATTATTATCGTCGGATTGCCTATTCCTATCGGTAAAGTGAGGCATTTAACCGTTTTAAATACTGGGCTCGACATCGGAAGCTGAATAGCCTACATTGCGATTGCGTAAATCAAGAACAAACTGCACAAAATGTACAGTCTGATCTTGGAAATAGACTGTGAGAACTACTTTGTGAGATAATAATCCTTTTGCATGAAATCTCTTTGTTTTTCTTGTCCCGCTAAATGCCCTAAGTATTTCTATTTTATATACTTTGTGCTGTGTTCTAAAAATTGCAACAATCACGGTGCGTATTCACCAACCATTCTTAAGAACATTCTTAGCCTTGTTCTCCAGATTTTTTCTATATTTGAAAGTAAAACAACTTCTGTGTCCATGTCACTTATTCTTTGCTCTATCTTTCTTAGCAGATTCCTTCCGTATAAAAAGGGGATAGCTTGCAACGCCTACAAGTAATTGAGCTGCGCTCTGTGAAAAGGGGGCTTAATGCATCTGCGAAAAGTATCGACCCAGGTCAGCCTGCGCCGAAACTTTTCGCTATTGGTCATTTTTTCTGCATGTCATTTGAAGGACCCGTGTACCTCATGAATCAGTCGGTTGTTAGACAAAATAGATTTTATTGATCCATAAATATGTGATTCCTTGCTTGGTATCTTGGATCACGGGGATACAGTAAGCCAATTTTGCTAGAGCATGGCTCAATTCTAAGATTGCGAATTCAATTTACTAATGGCGATATCTCGCGACAGAACGTCTCACGCTCAAATCAAGGGGAAAACGTTTTTCCATCTTTTACAGCACAATACTTTTGAATATTGTGATTTCCGTTTTATAAATAGACAGATGTCAGATCACCGCAATCTTTCATACACCAACAATACATCAAAAAGGCGTTCTCTATCAACGGTTTCGTAGCCAGGAACTTGACAGAATTCGGGGATCGTCGTCGTTGTTGTTGTCTTCCGCCTACGAGCCAAGCAGGTTTTTTTTGATGATTACATTTTGCAGACAAATCTTTGCTTCGTGCAGGTGACCACATTCGAGAAAACTATTACAAAAGAGTAAGCAATCGTCAGCTGCAAAAATTCTTTTTCGCTTCTCCATTTTGTTTTCACACGTATTCCTGGATCAAGCAGTGATTCTTGTTGGTGACCAATATAAGGATGAACCATGCTCTGGCAAAGGGGTGTTTAATGCATATCCATTATGAATTATACCAAGCCAATCATTACATGTATATCATTTTGGATTCATAAAATCCATTTTGTCAAGCGACCGACTAAATGATGAAGTGGAATGGTCCATGGCCATGCAGAAAATTTACCGAGAGCAGAAAGTTTCGGCACAGGTTAGTCCTCGCAGTCCGATACTTTTTGCAGATGCATTAAACCCCCTTTTCACAGGACATAGCTCAAATGTTTTTTAAATCATCAATCTTTTTCCTGTTTGTCACTCTCAAGGTTACATGTATATGGTTTCAGTTGGACCTTTAAAAACTCAATGTATATAAATTGTATGTTATGTAACTGTAAATAAGGCTAGTGGCCTGAACGCTTGAAGACTAAAATTACAATTGTAATGTTTAATTATGAAAAAAAAAAAATGAAATACAGTCCGTTTTTTTTTTGTTTTTTTTTTTTCAAAACTTGTTTGTTTCACGTGTTAGAATAAATCTTAATAGTAAAAAAAATCCAGCAATGTAAGTTATTAGTTTAAACGTATTTATTTTACATCGACTGCGAAACAAGTTCTTACAACTTTTATCTATTACTCTCATTGATTGCTTCCTGAAAACCTCATCCACTATTCGCGCCGTTATGTTGGTGGTTCCAATGGTCGACCCGGCCCATCACAGGATTTGAACCCAGAACCACTACACCACTTTCTCCCACACACAAGGCTACTATTAATGAGACCTTCGGACATTTGTGTAAAGTGTCGTCTCGGAATCTCCGCAGGCTAATCCGAGACGGCACTTTACGACTACGTGAGATTTTTTCATACAGTAGACTTTCGTGAAACAGAAAATCGCACAAAAACGGGAAGTGTTATCTCGGATTTGTCACAGACTGCACAGCCTGATCTGGGACAACACACTTTTACGCATATGTCCGAAGGCTCCTTTTCATGTATTGCACGCCATTTTGTCTTTCATGCCGAAGGTACCGGTATTCGGACTTTCTTCATATTTACTTATCTTACATATCTTCACCCAAACATTTCTATAAAAGCGGTATAATAGTTTCACAAAGAACTGTCCACGAAAACTTATATTCGTATAACTCTGTAGGTCGATCATTGCAGGAAAAATGTTTCATTATCATCACAAAGAAGTAATGCCGAGAAGAAAGTTCATTTTCTACGAGGACACAATAGTTATAGATTATCAATTAACAAACGAAATCTTTGCAGAGGGAAGAAAAAAATGTCGCAAAAAAGGGTCGTGTATTCCATGACAAGATAATAATCATAAATTATTAATTAACATCCCTTAGGTAATATACTTCTAAGAGGCTTTGAACATAATTGTAGTAATGCGATTTCCGATATACTTAACACATTCCTTTAACAAATAAGCAGATATTATCCGGTCAACGCCGTATATTGGGACTGACACGGGACCCCTAGTGGCCCATAACTTCACCTTCTACTGTTATATCCTCTGTGATAAGTTCCAGAACGTCTGAATCGTCTCGTCACGGTTCCTTTTCACCGTTGACTTTCAATTATGTTCTTATCCTGAATTCCAAGACTCATCATTTAATTGGCTGAGACACAACGTCTAAGCCGATCAGATGGCTAGTCTTGAAGTATAAAGACAGACCAAAAATAAGAATTAAAATAAGAATTGATGAAGAATACTAACTCTGGTCTCACGTCTTGTTGTATCGACTGAAAGATATCGACAATAGTCGTTAAACTGAATGATAAAGGTATCACTTTAATCAAATATTCGAGCCAAAGTTTTCCTACAGAGCTGAAAAAAGAAAACAGAAGACAAGTAGAAGATGCTGTGGTTTACAAAACATGGCTATCTGGAAACAAATAAGAGGCACCTTGTTGAACGATTCGACTGTTCTAAATCTTTCCATCGCGGCAATACATTTAAAGTTAGTAATTTGCCCTGCATTTTCGGTTGAACACCGTAAAAACAGCAGGATGTTGGTTTCTTGTCGTCACCTTCTAAATAAGAATTATGTCAGGATACCGACAGTCACTGGAAGATACTGAAAATGACCCATGCTCTGTGAAAAGGGGCCTTAATGCATCTGCAAAAAGTATCGACCCATGTCAGCCTGCGCAGTCTGCGCAGGCTAACATGAGTCGAAACATTTTGCTGTTGGTCACTGCATGTGAAAGGAACATTCTACCTCCAGATCCAGTTGATTGTTAGATTAAATGAATTTGATGGATCGCTTATTATGAGATGACTTGCTTTGTATAATGCAACACTGAGATGCATTAAACATTTTTTTTTTTCCAGAGCACGGCTCAATTATCAATGTACACAAAGACAAAAAAAAATATGCTGTGTATGATAGACGGAGAGCGCAAATGTACTAGCACTTCCGGTTGAAAACCGCAACATCTCAGAGGCTCGGTAAAGTCTCACTTACAATAACTGTGAAAGCGTAGTGCATGTTCGGGTCATATCCTCATTTGGTGAACAAGAAGCATTCGAGAGGATGTCGTCAGATACTAGAATATACTTAAAGTATCAATGTGCAGAAAATCTGCTGTCTACGAGTATGATAGATGTGTAGAGCTTTTAACCTTTGGATGGGGAGCACATTACTGTAACACTAATGAATTTCAGGTTTCAAACTGGTACTTTTTATTTACCAGGGTAATCTTTACCCGCTAGGAAAAATTATGCAAAGTATTAACTAAATGTGTTTTCGCTGTTGGTTGCAAACAAGTTCCAGCACCTTCAAAAACTAACGCACAGCGATCTTGTCTATCAGTGTTCAGACAGAGCGATCGGTATTGGCCCTTTCAATGGTATTGGTGAAACACCGGCTTTTTTGGATGGTATAGATCAAGATTAGACCGATTAGAACGTGCAGTCTTATCTTGGATCTCTATCGTCTAGTTGTTTAGTCAGTCCTATACGGTTAAAGTCTTTCTGAGTTTCAGTGGATTAAAGAGGTCACATTTAAATTGTTGGTCCTGACAGAGTAATGACTATTGCGGGATTTAACCCTGTACCAAACAATCCCTAGTTTTAATGGCCCTAAAGAAAAAGACTTTTGAAAACATTGTAGGATAAAGAGAAAATGCTGGTAGCCAGGATTTTTTCCTTTCACACAACATTTCTACTCTTCGATAAAAGAAGTTTCATTTTTTTATTACATTTATTTTGTCGTCTTTAAGTGCTGTCAATTTCGACAGGTCTAAAGTTTTTGTCGGCTAGTAAAAAGTTAACTCTTTACCAACCCACAAAATTTTAGATTTAGTCAAAGTAGCTAATGTTCAGACGTTTGCAAAGCCAGCCAATTAGATTGCTTGTTGTGGATGTCAGAACTAGAACTGAATTTTGAATTTGTTATTAACTACAGAAAATCCAAAGCGTAAAGTAGTAAATCTATTGGAAAACAATCAATGCCAAATTTTAAATAATTTTATATGACAAAAGAAATCCCACAAGAGTTTGACAAAAAAAAGAATACTTTTTTATTCAAATTTTATCACCACATACTAGTTTTAGACCCATTACACAATAGTGCAATAGAAATGAAGGAAAAATTTTGAAGAAAGGAGTGTTTTTCTTTCCTGAACTTTGTAGAAAACGTCGAGGAAAATGGAGAAATTGCCAATGAAAGGTAAAAATTGTCTACTACAATGGCATAGAAATTCGTCTTTGTGTGGGAAAATGGAAATCATCTATTTTACAATAAATAGATTTATATTTTTATGGCGGTAATTAATTACGAGCATCTATTGTGATTATAGTTCTGATTACTTATTAACTAGTTTTAGTTAACCCTTTACCACACAAACCCGGGTTTTAACGACCGTGGGAAAGAAGCCTTTTGAAAACATTGTAGGAAAAGGAGAAAATGCTGGTAACCAGCATTTTCTCCTTTTCCCACAATGTTTTCCACCCTTCTTAAATCAAATTTCAAATTTTTGAGCCACAGTTGAATTGTTGTCTGCAAATGTTTTTAATCTGGACAAGTCTAAAAAGTGTGGCAAAAGGATAGCCAACACGTCGGTCACAAAAAGAACAAAAGAGATGCTTTAACCCCTAACCTGCTCAACAAGTGAAATGAAAACTTCAGGCTTATAGTTAAAAAACCAAATTTTGCCATTTTAAAAGTATTTTTGAGGGAAAAAATCTCCTTATCGGACACTGTAGATACAAGATCAAACTGCATGTTCTTGATCTACACTGTCCGCAAAAGGTGACTGAGCCACGCTTGGGTGAGCAGCTTAAAGGTCAAGCTGAAATTCAATTACTTCTTTCAGCGCCATATATAAGTCCGTGCAGGCTGACCTACATGTAGGTCGAAACTTTTTTGCTATTGTTAAATTTTCTGTATGTCAAAGAACCATTCTACCTAGAGATTTTTTTTCGGTTGTTAGACAAAACGGGTTTTATGGATTCATAATTATGTGATAACTTCCTTGGTATAATGTATCACGGAGATGCATTAAACCCCCTTTTGCCAGAGGGCCTCATATACTTGACCTCTTAGAATGGCTAAAAGTAACAATCCACTGAAAAGCAAGTAAGAATCTACTGAATATCAGTTCTAAGTCCCTGTTTCCGCCTGTGGCGCTGAAAAGATTAAATGGCGTGCAACACACGAAAAAGGGCCTTCGGACATATGCGTAAAAGTGTGTCGTCCCAGATCAGCCTGTGCAGTCTGTGACTAATCCGAGACGACACTTTACGCAAATTTCCGGGCAAAATGATAGTAATTTAAAAATAAACTTTTACCTTGCATTCTCCATATTGCACATTCGTGGTATATTTCACGAAATCGTGTCATTACATACTTATAGATCCATAAAATCCATTTTGTGTAACAACCGACTGATTCATGAGGTACACTGATCCTTGGGCATACAGAAAATTGACCAGTAGCCGCAGAAAAGTTTCGGCCCAAGTCAGCCTGCACAGACTGCACAGGCTGACCTGGGCGGTACTTTTCGCAGATGCATTAAGTCCCTTATTCATGGAGCATGGCTCATTTACATTTCGTTCAATTTATACAAGGTACATTTTGTTGTATGAATCCCAAACTTCATTTAAAAAAAGAATATTTTTCTGAAGTCTCTCACGCCAAATATATAAACTCGACCTCCTACCACGGCTGAAAATACAATCCAATGAAACTCAGGACAGATTATTTTCTTGAAGGCTTGACAAAACAAGCAGACGGTAAAGATCAAGGTTAAAACTGCACGTTCTGTGCAGTCTGATCTTAGTCTATGCTGTCTGCAAAAGTCCCTGTTTTAGTTTATGGCGCTCAAGGGGTTAACCAGATGACTCTTGATTCCACAAAAAGAAAGATGTACAGTATCATGGGAGAGAAAGGCCTCACATCTTTACGCTCACTTTAATGACTTCCCCAGCCGAGAACATGGTAGCGATCCATATTGAAATCGCTAGTGGGTGATAAATCAAATGTGGGACAAACTGTAATACTTGTCTTTGAGTCTTTGAAAGGGTCGAAAACAATGCCATAAGAGGAGAACATGCTGGTAGCCAGTATATCTCTGTGATGTTTGAAAAGCTTCCTCCCAAATGTTCCTGGAACACACGCGATCGTTGGGTTAAGATTTAACTTTTTTCTTACTATAGTCGACACAAGTAATTTTTTGTGAACAGTGTAGATCAAGATCAGACTGCAGAAAACGTGCAGTCTGATCTCTGATCTATACTGTGCGCTACATTATTTTAGATTATGACAGAACTGTCTCTTTACCTTGCAAGGGAACTCCTATATTTGTAGTCCTCGAAAAGAAAATGAGTCATGCTATGGCAAAAAGGGGCTTAATGCATCTCCGTAATGAAGTATACCCAGCAAGTCATCACATAATTAGGGATCCATAAAATCCACCATGTCCACCAAAAGAAAAAAACCCAACTGTATCATAAGATAGAATGGTTCTTTGAAATACAAAAAACTGACCAATAGCGAAAAGTTTCGGCCCAGGTCAGCCTGCGCGGACTGCGCAGGCTAACCTGGGTCGATACTTGTCGCAGATGCATTAAGCCCCATTTTCACACAGCATGGCTCAAATGTATTTTATTTCTTTGATAGTAAAAGGGTTAATGACTTTTCCCCCTGCCTTTCCGATAACGCATCGTGTTGAGACCATCACAAGGTTTCAATGGATCAGATTCAATGATGGATACTGTCAATTAAATGTGGAAGTTCGTTTTCTCAGTGACAAAATCTATTGTCAAACTACACCGCGAAGACAGTGAAGTGATACTGGTTTAGAATATAGATTCGGAATATACGCGATATGACGGTCGTGCTCATGGGAAAACCGCCTGCATACTATTTTGCGGTGGGGTACGACTTCTCTAACTCCGCCAGTAAAATCTGACCTAGCAAATGAAACATCTTTAACTCTTTACCAAACAACTAAATCTTATACCAGCCCAAATTGCAGACGACAAAATAAATGTGACTGAAAAATTGAAATTTGTTTAGGGAAGAGTTGAAAACACTGTGGGAAAAGGGGAAAATGCTGGTTACCAGCATTTTCTCCTTTTCCCACAATGTTTTCAAAAGGATTCTTTCACAGGGGTCGTTAAAAGTTGGAATTATGTGGTAAAGAGTTAAGTCTTTATCAGACGCCGAAATTTTATGCTCGTCAAAATTGAAAGCTTTGCAAACGACAAATTCAATGTCGATCGAATGATTGGTACCAGCTTCGGAAGGGTCGTAAACATTGATGGAAAAAGAGAACATGTTGGTAATTTGCAATAACTCCCCGAACCAATTCTTCGAACAGCATGGATCAAGATAAGACTGCTTCCAGTTCAATCAAACGAATAGATTGAAGGGCAAAAAGGTCCAAGTTCATGAGTTAAGTATTTGAATAGTTGTGGGAAAAAAGCATAACAAACAAGGCATAATGGGAAACTTCCAAGAACTGTAAACCAACACTGTTCTACCATTCATGAATTCTTGTGGCCAATAGCACAGATTAAATGCGACATGTAATTATTCACGACACATTGTAGTTATTTTAAGACACAGCACTAGTTAATTGATAGATACATATAAAGTATCTGGCGCCTGACCTTTATACGTAGTTTTAAGTTCCAGTTGAATGTGATGCACGTGTAATATTTCTTAATTTTATAACAGTGGGTGTACATGTCAATATAAATTGAAGTGCAGACATCACGATTTGAAATATAAAATCAACGTAAACGAATGTAAAATACCCTTTGTAATTTTTGTGTTTAAACCGAGTACCGAATTTCAGCTTTTGCAGGACGAAAAAATTTCAGACTTGTCCATATGGAAAGCATTTGCAGACAACAAAGCAAAAATGGTTCAAAGGAAGGAATGTGTCCTTTATCGGGCAGGAAACATTGTGGAAAAGGAAGAAAATGCTGGTGAACAGAAATTTCCCCCTTTCGAAGCTTGTTTTAAAAAGAATTTACCGGGGGGAAGGGGTAATACTTGGGTTTGTATGGTACAGGGTAAAGTGATCGAAACAAACCCCTACTAAAAGGTCAGTCTTGAAACATACAAAGAAAAAAAAGGAATTCTTTTCGGAATCTGAAGTCGTAAATACGATACGTTACTACTGGTGTAATTTACATATTTTAATAGAACGGCTAAAATCATGTACATATTTTCCCATGCCATGTATATTTCTCGTTCATTTCAAGATCGTTAATAATGACGAACCGTTTGAAAACAATAGGTCCGTGACCTTTAGCTCAGTGCGCAGGTGTGCATATAAATGTCATTTATTAACCTTTATCCTGCTGAATAAGTTATATAGTACCTTCAAACCCATAGTAACAAGCCAGAAGTTGCTATTTCAAAGTTATTTGGGTGGTAAAATACTTCCTTATCGGACAGTGTAGATCCAAGATCAGACTGCACGTTCTGTGCAGACTGATCTTGGTCTACAATGTCCGCAAAAGGTCCCTGAGTCGCGCTTTCCAGCCTAGGGGTTAAGAAATCTGGGCATATCTTAATGCAGCATACAATGTGATTGCAAATATCGAAAAATGAAAACGGTTTTCGGAATGGACAGTGTAATTTAATTTTGTTTTGAGGAAGGATATTATAGAACAAATCAGTGACAGAATTTGGTCCAGAAACAAAAATGGTCGATTGTTTTTACAAAAATTTCCTTCACATTTTCTATCGCTTTTTCTTTTTCAAGAAACGGAACTAATCTGTATTAAAAAGAGCATCATAACTTTTCACGCATGCGTTTACGGATCCGACACAAATGCAATTTCTCAATATCCCTCGAGTAACCCTTATTACTTGTATATGTAGTCATATGTAATCGAACACAGTCTACCAGTTACCTTTCGTTCTTGTACATTTCATCAGTTTGTTTGTCATTGTTTCATTTTGTATTTAGAACATTGTACATGTATGATGAATACCAAGCTCTTGACAAAATAGGATAAAAAGAGAATTTCAGAATTCTGAGGGGCGAGACTTATATTCACATAGCCAGAAATGGTAAAGTTAAATGTTTTTTTCTCTTCAAAGTAAAATGTAGGGGAAAAGTAACAAGAAAAGGGGAAATTCTGAAAATTATATTCGATACGGGCGGAAGTAGAATCTGAGATTTCGTGGCGATGGGATATTATAAAAGCTTGAGAAAAGTAAGAAAAGTAAAAGCGAAATCTCTTGGAGACATTTCTGATTTCCGGATCCCATCTGTAACCAACAACTGTTACTGATTACTAGCTTTTTGCAGCAAACAAATGATAAACAAGGTAGATCTTGAAAAAGAGATTTAGAGAATAAAGCCAGCACGTTCTTAACTATAATTAGAACCTACATAGAACTCTGCCAACACGAATGTTGACACTTGGTCATTGATCAAAGCAAATGAATAATGAAATTACATATAGATAACTAATTTATCGAGTCACTGTAGTTGTTTTTAGTTTGGTTGATGAACTCGATGTATTCGTTTTTAGGCAGGGTTTACACATGCATATTTTCAATGACGCATGTACATTTAACCCTTTACCAGACGACAAAATTTTAGCCCTGTCCAAATTGAAAGCATTTGCAGACGACAATTTCAATGTGGCTCAAATGGTGTAATTTTTCTTTGATAGGGCAGAAAACATTGTGGGAAAAGGAGAAAATGCTGGTTACCAGCATTTTCTCCATTTCCCACAATGTTTTCAAAAGGCTAATTCTTCAAGGCGGCATTGTGCGGTAAAGAGTTAAAAAAGTCAAACTGAGGGCTTTGGCATAGACGCGCGCTATTACGCAGGGTTAACACATGCATTAACCTCGTTCGCATAAATTCAGCTAAATCCTTTATCAAACGACAAAATTTTGAACTCGTCAGAGTAGAATTTGTAGACAACAAAATCAGATGAGTCTCAAAGGATGGAAAATTGAAAAGATACAAACCGTTGTCGAAAAAGGAGACAGTGCTTGTAACCCAGCATTTTCTCCCTTTCCAAAAATGTATTCACAAATCTCCTTCCGTAGTGTCGTTAAAACACGGGATTGTTTGGTAAAGGATTGAACGCACTATTGTACAATGTAAGTATTTCAGGCCTTCACAACGCCACTACAAACCAATCAAAGGACACATATTTCAATGAAAGGAGACTATCGCATTTGGAAAAGTATGGGAAAAGGAGTATCAGTTCTTTGCTTTTCTAAGCTGTTTAAAACTGAAAACTAAACACAGCAAAAAAGAAAAACCTCGTCGTTATGTGTCAAATATGATACAAGTGTTTTGTTGAATGGTAATGCTCTTATTGCATACGTTTACGGATTTGAGCTTTATAAAGTATTTTGACTCTGGTTCTGTAATAATGCGTTAAAGATACGTCTATACTCTATACTCTCAGGCAGTTTTAACCCATTTCATCTTTATTTTATCAAACTATAATCATTCTTGTATCTTCATACTGAATGCTGCACCGGAGGATTGCAAGGTGGCCCAGACTACAACCGATAGAAAATGCATTTCGTTTTCTGGAGGCCATCAAAGACAATACTGTTTTTCGTTTCCGGTTTAAAATCGAAGATTTCCGATATTTGTTCTTGATACCCTCGGGATATCGCATGATAGTTACGTATTCTATCACATGACTATATTTGACTCTCGCTATGCGTGTAATGAGGTAAACTAAGCGGATGGATATTAAAAAGCGTGAAAGAACGAAATTGTATGCAGATTACATCGTATCCGACTCTTTGCGGAATCCAGCGATAAATTTCCTTGACGCCCCGCAAAAGCAGAGTTCTACTCACCTCGGACAAATCTCTTGAGTTTCTTTATTACCTTACACTATATATGTCTGTTATTTATCTATGTTTACACAACTGACTTAATTCTGTATCATTCTATCGCCCATCAAATTTTAACAGCGTTTTTTCTCTCTGACTGAGGATGTATCTTTAATAAGCCTATACTCAGAAATATGAAAACAACATCAGGTTATTGTTTGCAGTGTTGTTTTATTTAAGTATACATATTTTGAGGGGAGCTAGTTATGTGGCAATTGTGATCTGAGACACACGGTATATAGATGGGATAGCATCTAGTTAGAGAACAGAGATTGATTTTTTTTCCTGGCCATATCGTTATTTCACAGACTATCAATTTAGGTAAATGTATCTTTATTCCATCTTGTCTTTTGGACTAATGTTCTCAATATGAGAAATTCGTTTTTCATGAGCAAATGAATTAGTCCAAGAAATATGAGGGCTTTTGATACCTTATTTCCGTTGCTAGCTTCTGTAACTTCTTTAAAGTATTAAAGGTCCAATAACTTTGTTTGTTTGCATTGGCGCTTAAATCGCGTTTAACAGCTTAGGTCATATCACGGCGACAAGTGCACATACGCATGTATTTCCTGGCTTTCTCACATCAGTACTGACACGACTTTCTTTCCAAGCCACTAACATCTTTCTCACGTGCATCAGAAGTGAGAGGCGAAAATCGCCGGAAAGAAAGCCGCATCCGGGTATCAAACCCGCAACCACCAGGTCACGAGCTAGACACGCTAACCACTGAGCAACCCGGCCGGGCGGCCCAATAGCGGCCAAAGTGAACAGCACGGATGTTAAAATGCATTTGAATTTAAATCACACCATTTCAAAGTATGGATTTTGTAAAGATGGCAATCTGATATTGTCAAGTAGGTCCAAGTATTAGTCGCTGGCAGAAAAATGAATTTTAAAACCAGGTAAAAAGTATACAAAAGATAAAGCGACCTTTTTTCTGCTTTTCAGCTGACCAATTTTGAAAAACATTGTGAGAAATAACTCGTTGCAAGCAACTTCTTTTTCAGTCAGAAAATATTGATGTATCTTTGTGTTAGAATACGAAATACTTAAAATACGTATACTTCAAGTATCTTATCTCTGTTTCAGAGGGATGCTTTAAAGTCTTCCGCAGTAAATTCATTCACAGATTTTGAATTATACTTAACCTTTTACCACACAATTCCGATTTTTTACGACCTTGGTGATAAATGCTATTGAAAACATTGTGGGAAAAGGAAAAAATGCTTGGAACGTTTTTCAACCACTTTTTTTTTTTTTTTTTTCTACCCTTTCAAATACAGGGTGTTTCATGATATATGTCACACTTTCAAATATGCCTAAAGTATATTGTTTATAAAGATAGTACTATAAAATTCATACCACTTGGCCCGCAACATGCGAAATGAGACCTTCGGACATTTGCGTAAAGTGTCGTCCCGGATTAGCCTGCGCAGTCCGCGCAGGCTAATCCGAAACGGCACTTTATGACTACATAAGTTTTTATTCATACAGTAGACCCTCGTGAAACAGAAAATCGCACAAAAAACGGGAAGTATCGTCTCGATTAGTCACAGACTACATAGGCTGATCTGAGACAACACACTTTTACGCATATGTCCGAAGGCCCCTTTTCGTGTGTTGCACACAATTCAATGTTATTGTGTTACCTTATCAACAATATAACTTAGGCATATTTGAAAGTAAAATATATATCATGAAACAGCCTGCACAATTTCTCTCAGTTGAGCAACATTTGATTTATAGTCTGCGAATGCTCTAAATTTGGTTAAGTTTAAAATTCTTTCGTTTGGTTTAGAGCTAAACTAACATAAAAATGAATCCACCATTTTTTCGTATTTAAGTATATTCTACCAATATAATCGAACAATTTAGGTGACTTACCGTGTATCAACGTAAATATTCCAAGTACTAACAGATGTATCACTTCAGTGGTTTTCAAAGCCCACATTTTTCGACCAGAAAAAAAATCACTAAATATGGGTAACCCTGTCGACAATTAGTCTTTGTCCTCTTTGCTTGACAGGTTAATTTCTTAACGCCCGCTAAAATCGATTAAATCAAGAAACAAAACTGGTACAAAGTCTAATGTAGCAAATAACAGGCATCGTTGCGTCGCAAATGTCTTCCATTTGAGTTTAAAGAACGTTAAGTACAGCTCGACTGCAGAACGCCCAATAGAAAGCCAACGCAATTCTCTCTCTGCAAGCAAAAATGTTCTGAGAAAGTGAAGTACGACTCCACTGGAGAATACCTCTTAGAAAGCCAATGCTATTCTTCCTCCGCAAGTTGGAAATCACCTTTTGTAAATGGTCACGTGATCTAGACGATCACTACACTTGTTCGAGTGCTTCGTGAAACCTTCCACTGTTGAAGTGACTTCCTTGTAGGGTCCTCGTTCCAATGCTTATATTTAATACATGTATCTACTTTAATCCGATGAGGTCCTTTGCACGCATCTTACTTGTGTCACCGCAACCAAAAGAGAGCTTAATAAATGGAATTACTTTTAATTCGATTTAAGACACAACGCAGTAATCTGTTGTAACCGATTATGACTTGAAAAACATGCAGATTAAATTTCAAACACTTTAAACGATAAAACCTTCTACACAGCTTGAAAAAAATATCGAATTTTCTGCGAGCACTTTCCTGTCTTTTTTGATGGATTAAAAACAATAAAAGATAAAAGATCTAAACTGGTTCTGACCTGTAAGGTGGTGTTTCTTTTTAGTTCGCCTACTTCATGTCAATGCTTTAAAATTCCACAGTCACGTCGTTTGAAATTTAAACGATTGCAAAGTATTACAACTGTAGTTGGTCGGATGCCTGTTTTGTCTATGTTCAAACAAAATTTAAAAAAGTCGTATTTTGCCTTTCACAAACGAATGAAATTTATTTACTTTCATTTGTAATTTTTATATATGAGCGGTTCTCTGGAAAAGGGGGGTTTAATGCATCTTCGTAATGCACGATACAAAGCAAGTGGTCGTGGATCCATTTTGTCAAAAACCAGGTGTATCATGATGTAAAATATACAAAATTTACCAATAGCAAAAGATTTCGACCCTGCTCAGCCTGCATGGCTTGCAGGCTGACAGGTGTCGATATTTTTTGCAGATGCATTAAGCCAGCTCTTCACAGAGCACGCCTCATACAATATATTCATATTGAAACCAAGACATTTGAATTAAAATAAAAGAAAAAAAGAAACATATTCCACGTCAGGAAATTAAGCCAGCACTGCAAATAGACGGCAATATAATAGATCAAGAGAGAAAATATTGACAGCGGTATTTACTTTTGAAATAATTTTCTTCCAATGCGAATAAAATGTTATTGATAACATTTCTTTACAGCTGAGGCAAACTCTGGAATGGCTTGTCCAATATTGATATCTCCGTGCGACCTTTACCGACGACAAAACTTCAGACTTCTCCAAATTGAAAAAAAAAATGCAGATGAGAAAAAGAGACATTGGGCCATGCTCTGTTAAAAGGAGGTTTAATGCATCTGCGAAAAGTATCGGTCCAGGTCAGCCTGCGCAGTCCGCGCAGGCTGACCTGGACTGATACTTTTCGCCGTTGGTCAATTATTTGTATGTCAAAGGGCCAGTCTACCTTATGATACAGTCGGTTGTTGGACAAAATGTGTTTTATGGATCCATACATGTAATTATGTGATGAATTGCTTGGTATCATGGATCACGGAGATGCATTAAGCCCCCTTTTTCCAGAGCATGGCTCAATTAGATGTTTCTCTAGTAGTGGAATTTCTCTTGAAAGCGTAGAAAATGTTTTTGGGGAAAGAGAGAACGCTTGTTACCAGCATTTTCTCCTTTTCCCACAATGTTTTCAAAAACTTTTCAGTCCAAGGTCGTTAAAACTCGGATTTGTGTTGTAAAGGACTAAATTTTACGAGACGGCCGTGTTTTTTTTTCCGAACTCTGAGATAGAGAGTTTTCTAAAACATCGTAGGAAAAGGAGAAAATATTTGCGATAAGCATTTTCAACTTCTTAGCCTTTCTAATCGTATTGTTGTCTTGTGGTTAGGGCATCCGCCTATGGAGCCGGAGGTCCAAGGTTCGAATGCTAGTTAGAGATGGCGGTCATTCAGATATGGCTGGTTGATGAGTCGCCAGATAATTTAATATTGGTTAGTGAATGCCCATATACCTAGCCTAGTGTCTTGGGGTAAAAGATTTGGACTTTGGAAGTAAATATATTAAGGCCGAACGTGTCTCACAAGTTCGATATTGGCTAGCCCTCATAAATAACGAGTGACACTTTAAAAGACAAAAACTTTACATTCTAAGATAAATTCCATCATATGCACCACATTCCAATTGTCGCCTACAAACATTACCAGTACCACCCAGACTTAATCTAAATACATATATATAGTTTTTTTTTTTTTACCAGTGCTCTTCTCTACAATATTCTTCCCAAGCTTCTGGGTACAGAACCGGACAACTTTTCAAGGCGGCAATCAATGCAGCGAATTTCAAAATGAAATATACATTTACTCACTAAAACCTACCTTGTATGATTCATCCAGCCATGGTAAACTAGCATATATCATATACACCAGCCATTTATAAACATAGCCCTTATAAGCTTGGGAAAAAGCCCCAGTATAAGCCCAGCATGGTGGGAACATTATTTTTGTTGTCAGTCTGTTGCACAAATCCCGGTTTTACCCATGTCTATATTTAGAAACTGTCTACAGAGATTTGCAGTAAACAATGGTATTTTATAAAGTTATTTTCCCCATTTGGAATCATTATATTTGAAAGAAATTTTTAAAACTGGAAAAAACTGACAAGACTGTGCTGGGCCGAGGTTTCACGGTTGCTCTTGTTGACAATAGTATCTTTTTTTCCTAAAGTATTTCAGAACAATTCAAGCGAAGTAATATCTTTTCCTGCAAATGTTTTCCTTTGTTTCACTTTATATGCATTGTACTAAATAGAATCTACGTTGGACCGTAAAAGCGTATGACACATTCACAATATAAAACGACAGAATAAAATTAATGAATGTGTGGGGGTCATAACCGGGTACTAGGTTATGAAAATAAGATTTTATGATAAGTGGGTATGTTTTAATTGATAAATGGGTATGTTTAAATAATTCCATTCATGAATTTTAAATTCTGCAAGCATGTGAAACTGCTTTGATCAATAATATTTGAACAGAATATTAAATATCTTAATTTGATTTTGATTGTGTCCCTTTTAACTACGATGTTCAATTCTGTATTATGTTTCATTTTTGTAGCGATGACCAACAGCGAAAAGCTCGGTCAAGGTTAGCCTGCGCAAACTGCGTAGTCTGACCTCGCTCGTTACTTTTCGCAGATGCATTAAGTCACCTTTCCACAGAGCATGGCTCAGTTGCTTTTTTTTTTCAGTCTGTCGAGGAAAAAAATATGAACTCACATGCTTATCTTCACGTATTTCACAACTAACATTGTTTAACTTTTTGGAAATTCTTAAGTTTCACTTTTGGATACAACTGTAGTGAATCTTTCACTTTTGGATACAACTGTAGTGAATCTATCAAAAAAATATTCAATACCATTTCAATGATCTTAATTTTGTTGATGTTTTTTTTGTTTTTTTTTTTTTAATCAAAAAAAAAAAAAAAAAAAAAAAGAAGAAGATTTCGGAAAAAACAAGAGCTAGTCAGTTTGAAAGAGGTTTACATACAAAACAATGTCTTCATTAAGCGTCTGTTTCTATTATCCGATTCCTGTGTGTACATATACTGCGTCAATGTTCATTTATTTACCGTCCATTAATCGGGGGTTCTATTGCTCCGTAAAATCAATCTGACACGTTTTTAATGTTTTAACCCATTGCTCTACAAGCCCAACATTCTCCTGTAGTGTATTTGACAGCTCTGGAAATTATTGTGGGAAAAGAAGCATTTGCTTGTAACAAGCAATTGCTTCTTTTCCCAAAATGATTTCCATGTCCTTCGGAAACACGACATTCACCTGTCCTTCAATTATTTGTTATTGTTGGTATTGGTATTTTCCAGTGCATTATGACAGATCCAAAAGTATGCTTTATGGTAACGTTTTAACGTCATACTTATATAAACAGTCGATGTTAGTTTCCTGGACACAAAAAATCGTCAACTTGAAAGAATAGGGACATCGACATCGATTGCTAATGGTAATGTCCCAGATTAACACCGTTTGTGTATTTAAACACCGTGTGCGGAGAACAAATCTATCCTCTTTTCACAATGATTTCCGGTAATCGAATATTTTTCCTTTGCTTTTTTGTTGAAGTGTCAGAAAACATTACTCGATAAGTAAAAATTGTGACATAGGTAAAAATACATTATCGTTGTCTATATAAATATGGAACACAGACGATAAGGAAATATAACGTACCTCTGTACCACACTATCCCGAGGTTTAACGACCCTAATGAAGAAGCCTTTTGAAAACAATGTGGAAAAAGGACAAAATGCAGGTAACCCACATTTTCTCCTTTTCCCACAATGTTTTCTATCATTCCAAAAGCAAACTTTAGCCCTTAAGTCATCTTTGATTTGCAAATGCTTTGAATTTGGACAAGTCTAAAATTTTGTCGTTTGGTAAAGAAATAAGGTGTGTAAACGGGTAGGAGTGGACGATGAGGAGGGAGACTGTCGAATTTTGTTAACCCTTACCCAGCTGAATAAATGAAATGAAACTTTCAAGCCTATAGTAAAAACGCAAGTATTGCTATTTCAAAGGTATTTTTGGGGGGAAAGATATCTCCGTATCGGATAGTGTAGATCCATGATCAGACTGCACATTATGTGCAGTGTGATCTTGATCTACACTGTCTGCAAAAGGTCCTTGAGTCGCGCTCAGCAGCCTATAGGTTAAATAATAAGAAAACAGACGCCTAATTTAGGACGCAAAAAACAGAAAAAATCAAAATGCAGCAGTATTTCGGGGGGAAAAAAACCGGAAAAACAAAAATTTTAATTGCAAGATAAATAATGTTAAATTTGGACATCAACACTCACGTTGACTTCATACAAACACAGTTAATCGTTTATCAATGTCTGACCCATTAAGTGCAATACATTTTTTTTTTGTGGACAGTATAGATCATGATCAGAATGCACATGTCACTCTGTTTGACCTGGGTTCTACACTGTCACCTATTTTGTGCGCTACCTTAAATCTCTACCACAAATCCCCGAGTTTTAACGACCCTGAGAAAGAAAGCGTTTGAGAACATGGAAAAGGAGAAAATGCTGGTAACCAGCATTTTCTCCTTTTCCCACCATGTTTTCTACCCATTCTGACACAAATTTCAATTTTTTGAGTCACATTCATTTTGTCGTCTGCAAATGCTTTCAGTTTGTGCAAGTTTTATTTTTTGTCATTTGGTAAAGAGTTAAAATACGAGTAAATAGCCTTTACATAGCAACATCCGGTCTCATTCCAAAAGAATGAAAATGGGTAGCATTTTTGAGACACAGTGCGATTCAACTTTTAACCTGACGACAAAAGTTTAGACTTGTCGAGTTTGAAAGTATTTGAGCTATGCTTTGGCGTGAGGCATTGTACCAATCAAGTCATCACATAATTATGGATCCATAGTAGCCACTTTTTTTTAACAACTAACTGAATCATGAGGTAAAGTGGTCCTTGGACACACAGAAAATTGGCCGATAGCGAAAAGTTTCGACCTAGGTTAGCCTGCGCGGACTGCGCAGGCTGACCTGAGTCGATACTTTTCGCAGATAAATTAAGTCCCCTTTTCACAGAGTATGGCTCATTTGCAGACGGCGAATAAAAAGGGGCTTCCAGAATAGGATTTATCCTTAAAATGGTATGAACATGTTTACAAACATTTTCTCATTTTCCTACAATGTTTTCCAAAGCCTCCTTTATCGAAGAGTCGCAAAATATTGGATTATTTGTTAAAGGGTTAAACTAGCTGGTATTTGGGTAGCATAGCTGTTTGCTCAGTCAAGTGTCTTTTGGCCTAGCTTAACTCGACAAATATAGTAGAATTACTTTAGTATCCTTTAATAGGTCAATAATACCCAGATTGTGTAATTAACTAGGGACCAATCCATATAGGCTATTTTTAGACACACCAGCGACATATTATACAGAAAAGAAAGTAATCCTGCCTCTTAAAAAATAATGATAACATTGTATATGAAAAAAAAACAGCAATGCTTTAAATAAGATATCGCTTATTTTAACCGGTGGTTTTAAAGGTTTCTACTGCTGGAGCAAAAATGCCGGATTTGTACTATAATAACATTATGGATATGGAGCTCTGTAGGTGTTATATGTCTTTTTTTTTTATTTCGTACAAACGATATACTAAACTGATGAAACGAAATAAATATTCGTCTTATTTCAAGAAAACGAAAGAATGATTCGTTAAACAAAATGCTAATTCGTTTTATCGAAAAACTATTTCGAGATAACGTCATAGGTATGTGCGAAACACTTGTTAGATTTCATTCGCCACGATACGACTGTTCCCGTACAAAGTATTATTTCGTTTTATCGATATAGGATCTCATTGAAACAAATTATTATTTCGTTTTATCGAACAACTATTTCTAGATAACGAATAAGCATTTCCTTTTATCGATGTAGGGTTTCGAATATTTCATTTTATCGAATTAGCATTTCGTTGTAGTTGAAAAAAAGTCTAACACGTGAAACCTATGGGGTTAGCACGTACTTGTAATTAAATAGTCTTGCACACATTTTAGTCATATTTTCATATTATGGAGCGAAATAAATAATTATTCTTTTACGATCATCAGCCACGACATACAAATAGCTTGCTGATACAGCGACATCGCCTACCTTGAGCCCTGAGGGCAGTATATAAATGGAACATTCAAAATCTTGCTACAAAATGCTTCCTCAGTGCATCTCATCTGAACATCACGAGGCCACTACGAGGCCATGCATACACAGGTTTTTTGTGTTTGGCCCGTGAATAGGCCACTGATTAAGAAATTCTTGTAAAATATCACATACAAAAGTTTTAAAGTGGCCAGAAGAATTCTACTTTTGAGAGTGAATATGCTCAAATCTTTCGTTCACTTAATGTAGGGACTTTTGTTACAGGATAACACATGAAAATTAGTGTGATACGTCATATGCGTATCAAGATCTCCCATCAAATCAAAGGACTCAAAGTCCTGGAAAGCGGATTTGCGGAGTAACATAAAGCTGTAATCTGTTGTAATAAAAAAACATCACGTGCAACACATGTGCAATTATTTTAAAAATGGAGTTAGCAAGGGCAGGAAAAGTCAAAATTGTTCTGCCGAACCGGCCTCGCGGTAACTGTTATTATATTACTGTTTAAGGAATGGTAATTTGATCCGTCAATCTTACTCAGTTTTTTTGCTGGTATCAGATTTCGGACTACATGAATAGGTATTCACGTGTAGGAAAGTATATACGGTGGTGACAAAAGCGAGGTTGGGGTCACTGGCGCTCGATCATTATTCAGAATCGTTGCTCGATGTGTAACCTAATAAATAACATGGTAATCAAGGCAAAGTAGACTCACCTCGTTTGAGACGGTCGTAATATATATCGTGAACGTAATTCGCTCCATAATTGAATGTTATTCATCAGAATACATGTTTGAATCGACAGTTTCATGGTAAAGTTATTCATAAACGTCCAATTAATACTGCACGCGACACTTTTTTCGTTGCATTCACAATTTTAGGCACATTAACGTCAGTTTCCTCACTGGCTCACTTCCGGTAACCTCCTATGACCTTTTCAAAATGATACGAGTCATCTGATTGGTCAAACTTTTAACAGTATATTACATGGCTGTTTTGAAGCGTAAAAATGTTAGACAGAACTCTTGCCGGTCCCTGCCTGGCCAGTAAGAACCTTCTGAAATAAATTTTATAGCTGCTCTACTTTGGAGTTCTGTCAGCATAATTACAAGTCTAGCAATCTGTCTCTTGAAAAAGTTTGACAGATCGCGGGAAAATTCATGCCTGACACCCCGAACACACCTTTCCTATTTGTCCAATCAGATCGCCTGTTGTAAAAAGAGTCTGTTGAAGTCTGGTGTAAGTCAATCAGACCGGAAGTGGACGTAAAGTGAATCTACTGGGCAAAAGTAACTCGTAAAAAAACTTAAATTTCTTCGATACATGTAAGTAAGTTAAATTTTACTTACCATTTCTATTTGAATAAATATATCTTCCTTCCAGCCATTTAAAACTTTTTGCACACGACTGTGTTTTATTCGAAAAAATTGCGGCGATACGGAAGAGGTCATTTTGCCTTGATTACCATGTTATTTATTAGGTTACACATCGAGCAACGATTTTGAATAATGATCGAGCGCCAGTGGTTGGGGTGTATTAGCTGAACTGAAGGTAGAATGGTCGCAAGCGTGAACGGCAGTATACTTGGTTCAGGTCAAGCAGATATCATAGTACAGTGTGAGCGCGCATGCGTCGCTACGCATGATGTATTTAGTTCCGGTCAGAACGACCACAGTAAGCGGATTTGCTATACAAATCCGCTAAAAACAATTCAGAGAGCCATTTACTTTCGTCAGATACAATGTTTGGTAGATAGCGGGATCTCTCAAGGGTCGTCGGTGTCTAATTGATTAAAGCAATGGCCTTGGGCTCAATACCCATAGATGTAGCATGTCACGTAGGTGTTTCATCGTACTAGGCGCTGAGACGCCTAGCCTTACAATATACAAGTAAAGCCAAGGAAGCACAATATGGTTAGGGGAGCTGTTGCCGTCAGAAATTCATTTGTAGGGCAATACCGAAACACTGAAAGTTCAAAATCGGTAAATAAAAAAAAATCAAATCGAATTCTATAAATACATATTGACATTCAAGCCAAACGGAACTCCTTCCAGAAATCGAGATGCCCATTAAAAAACTATCACTTCTATTGATTTTTTATTGGCATTAGAGGGGACAAATAAAATGTTAGATTCATCAGATAAATAAATCCATGCCACATCACAATGAGGTCATTGATTCATACTAAAATCAAATATAACAACCCCTCTTTGTTTATCAAGGCTCAAATTGCGCTGTAATGTCATATCCGTTGCCGCGTGAATAATTGTGTGCACAGCCTTTATTTATATATGAGCTAGGCTCCGGCAAAACGGGCTTTAATGCATCTCTGTGAGCCAATATTCCAAGCAAGTAATCACATAATTCTTGATTCCTAAAATCTATTTTGTCTAACAACTGGCTGAATCCTAAGGTAAAAATACTGCTGGTTCCCAGTAGTTTCTCCTTTACCAATAATCTTTTCAAAAGCCTTCTTTGACAAGGTCGTTAAAACGCGTGACTGTTTGGTTGAGCGTTAAGCTAAGATTTGCCCACAGGAGCCTAGAGGATCGCTATCATCCAAGGCCTGAATGTCACATGGTCATGCTTGAGCTTGTTCCAAGCTAAACCATTGTGTACAGGATATCAGTGTAAAAACATATTATCTCAAATACATGTACACAGGTACTGATCGAAACCTTGCCCCTTGCTTATAAGACTTTGAGTTTGTTTTGAATTGGGTTTGTGCTTTAAACTCCAATGAAGTATCTGATGGTCAGATAATTTGAGATAAAGTCTGATTTGATAAGAAGAAGGAACTTCGGATAAGCTCAGAAAGTTAATAAGTTTCATTTAATGTATTTAATTACATTAACAATTCAAAATTCATCAATGCTTCTAACAGTCAGATAATTTGAGAATAAGCCTGACCTTAGAAAAAGAGAAAGAAAAAAAACAAGAAAAGCCCAGAAAGCCGAGAAGTTACATAGGGTGTATCAAATCACATCTATACAACTTTGAAAACTCTGTGCCCAGCTGAAATGAACACGAACAAGAGATATATATGGAAAAAAAATACAGACGGCGTAATTGGTATTGGAATATGAACATTGACACCCTTTCGTAATTAATATGATGCATAATGGGAAGTAACTACGCTAGCAATCCCCTCTTTTTCTTCATTGTGTTGCATCTTGTTGAATAGTATTAATGTGGTCCTGCAAAAGGCCTGCAAAAGGCCCGCAAAAAGGCCCAAAGGGCAAAAAAAGAACTGATCCATGATACTAAGCAATTCATCACATAATTACATGTATGGATCCATAAAATACATTTTGTCCAACAACCGACTGTTTCATAAGGTAAACTGGTCCTTTGACATACAGAAAATTGACCTATAGCGAAAAGTTTCGGCTCTGGTCAGCCTGCGCGGACAGCGCAGGCTGACCTGGGTCGATACTTTTCGCAGATGCATTAAACCCCCTTTTCACAGAGCATGGCTCATATACAGAGACTCTGGCACTCATATTTCACTCCATAAATATCTACTTTTGTCGACAAGGGATCAGATTCATGATGCCAGACCATGACATTAATGACGTTTGTGAAAGAAGCGTTCAGAGTTTTCTCAAGTTCATTGAAACGGTTTGCAAGTCTGCAGATTTATTGGCTAACAGTTGACAACAGGGAGATAAATATTGACGATGCTATGGGATATAATAGGGATAGCGCTGAGTAATTTCGCGAAATAAATTCGTAGGGATTCCTAGCTGTATTAAACCGAATATACCTGGTGAAAAGCATTCTGAACTCCCAGTATTGGCCATCTGACTGGCTTACACAGAACGTCTAAGCCAATTTGATGACGATCCGTGAATTTAGAATTAGAATTATATTTGAGCCATGCCATGTGAAAAGGGTGTGAAATGCATCAGTAAAAAGTATCGACCCATGTCAGGCTACGCATTCTTCTGGATCGTTAAAACACGAGATTGTTTGGTAAACGGTTTAGTCAAAATATCTTTCACGATGTCGTATAGAATAGACCCAAAATCACAGCACCTTCTGCGCATAGTTATCTTGATCCATATTAACCAGAAGCTCATCTAAAATTTCGTTTTGGATCTAAATTGTTAACACAATTCTGGGTCCGTATTCATCAACCATTTTTAAGACCGTTCTTAGTCTTATTCTCAAGAATTTTCTAAACTTGAAAGTAGCATAACTTCTGATTGGCTAAACCATTTGGTTACTTATGTTATGTTACTTTCAAATTTTGAAAATCTTGAAGAGTACGACTAAGAATATTCTTAAGAATGGTTGGTGAATACGGACCCAGTTGACAGACTTTGGACAACTCTATCTCAGGTGCTTTGTATCAATACAGCCTCAAAGAATCAGCTGTAATAATATAACTGGCAAAGAAAAGAAAAAAGAATGCATGCAGGTGCTATTAAGAAATACAATAGATAAGCACCATTAGCTGATTATACTACTTATAAAGAGCGGATGGTTTGCTGAAAACATGCCAACATTGAGATAGTCGGAGGAAATGGTCACGTATTTGCTGTCTTTATCGGTATCCTGGAAAGTTGAAAAGATTTTCTGGTATGAAATCGTAAAATAAACTTAACGATCCCCTACATGAACGGATGTTAAAATCGTTTGAAGTTTTTGTTTCAACTTCATAATTTAGGATCAACTGCGAGTCGTGTTATGGTGGACGAACTATGAGGGAACAAAAAACAAATGCAATTTCAGCACTATAATGTGTTTTTTTTAAATCCACGAGTTGCTAACATAGTGCCAAATGAAATCAAAATTATGGCACTGAGACGTTCATAGACCGATATTAGCTTTGGATCTTCTGTGCGCACAGTGTTGTCAAATTCATACTCTTTGTAAAAAAAAAAATGGACATTTTTTCAAGAGGGATTTCACGTATCATAACACAAATAGAATATTACGTCAAGCACCGAGAGTGGAGATCTAATTACAAAAGTGTAACATATTTTCTTAGTGTCCCGTTGACATTTAGATTCGGGAGGACGATGTGGCTGTTTCCTCTGTTAAAGTGCGAAAACGTCGATAGCAAAACCTTAATTTGGGACAAAGTTTGGCAGTTCTGTTAATATTTAAAATTGTGTAATCGGATTTTAGACTTCTTCTCCAATCATTTTCTAAAGGAAGTGACATTTCCCAGGACTAACTAAGTTAAAGCCAAAGGCTTTTTAATTTCCAAAATCTATGTTTTCGGGATTAATTGAAGCAATTTCATTGATGTCCAAATTTGTTTTATTGGTATATTGACCATACCCGTACATGCAGTTTTTTTTTTTTTTTGTCATGACTATGGTGTTGGTCTTGATACAGTAAGACAATTTAATGCTGTACATGTAATGACGTTTTTTTTTTTTCTGGAAGCAAACCGTAGTTCAAGCTATTTCCATGCAAATACTACAACATAATCTTCAGTGCCGAATTAATGCCCTCTTGCAGACACTATAGATCCAAGGTAAGACAGCACAGGACGTGGACTTAAGTTGTTAAGTAAAACATTGATTTATTTAGCTGTTTAACTCTTTACCAAACGACAAAATTCTAGACTTTTCCAAATTGAAAGAATTTGCAGACGACAAAATGGATGTGACTCAAAAATTGAAACTTGTGTTGGAAAGGGTAGAAAACATTGTGGGAAAAGGAGAAAATGCTGGTTACCAGCATTTTCTCCTTTTTCCACAATGTTTTCAAAAGCTGTCTCACTTTGGGTTGTCAAAAGTAGGGACTGTGTGGTAAAGGGTTAAGGGTACAGAGATATTTGATACGTCCAACGTAAGTCTGTACAATAACGCTTGACCTTTTTTGATGGCTGAAACACACCGCCGGTAAAGAAACTCAGACTCGTAACTTGAATGTTTGCATTCTGATCTTGATCTGTGCTTTCCGCAATCGCCCGTGTTTTCGCCTTTGGTACTAAAAGGATTAGTTCAAAGATAGCAGTACTCAAAGCTTCATAATTGAGCCATGCTCTGTTCAAAGGGGGATTAATGCAACTCCGAGATGCATTATAGCAAGCAAATCATCAAATAATTATGGATCTATAAAACCCATTTTGTCCAACAACCGTCAGAATCATGAGGTAGACTGGTCCTTTGCCATGCAGAAGATTTACAAAAAGCAAAAAGTATCGACCCATGTCAGCCTGCGCGGACAGCGCAGGCTGACATGATCGACACTTTTTTCAGGTACATTTAAGCCCCCATTTTCAAGGATTAAAAAGTAAGGCATCGGTAATGGGAAATATCTTTGTATCACATAACTACCCATATTTTCAGTTTAATAGAGCCATTAGGAATTTTCTTATCTTACTTATGTCTTAGATAAACACATAGTGCCGCATTTGGTCAACTTTCTGTAATCATACGCCTCATTTCTAAAATATTGCTCACTCAGATTATCTTTGAAATTGATTGTCGTAACAAAGATGCAAGTTTGTCACCTTTAGCTTCAAAACAAATGCATTTATTCAAGTTTCTTGGGAACTATTTCCCCTCCGTGATGTACACACCTGTTCAAGACGCGAATAGACTTCGTGTTAATTTCAGTACACATGTACATCTAGTCCTATATTTAAACACATCATTAACTATAATGCTACGGATACAGTTATGTGATAAAAAGAATATGACATTTGTTAGCATATGAGGTAAAAAATTCTATCTAACTCGTCGACGCAAAAGTTTTATCGAGCTCGAAAAAGGCTCGCTTAATAACAATTTTTTGACTCTTTAATAATAGGCCAATAAAAGAATTTTACTTCAAATGCCAAATCATGTCAGATCCTATAAGTATGTTTAAATGACATCTTAAGAATCTGATAGAATTAAAATTTGAAACAATTACATAACCTTAACACAGCCAGTTTTTCTTTTTTTTTTTTTCAGTTTGGCGTTCTTTAAATTACCGTTTGTACCCGAGTAATCACTTTAATAGGAATTACCTCCCTTTGGTAGAGATTTACGAAAAAAAAAAAGCATTTGAGGAATAAGTTTAAATGACTTTTTATGGAAATCCATTGGTTGAAAAAAAGCAATAATTACAATTGCTCTATTTCTGCTCATTAAAGTAACAATAGCTGCCAAAAGTAAACAAAGCAGGTGTTAAAATGCATCTAGATTTAAATCGTATCATTTAAAATTGTAGAAATTATTGTAAAGATGACAATCTCTTATAATACTGTCGGCCCAAGTGTTAGTCACTGGCAGAGAAATTAATTTCAAAACTAAGTTACACGTTGCCAGGTCACTCTATTTTTTGTTTACTTTTCGCCTGATTTTAAAATTCATTTTTCTGTCAGCGACTACGACTGGGACGGACAACACAATACCATATTGTCATCACAACATTTTCCATACTTTTGAATGGTATGATTTAAATCTAAATGCATCTTAACACATGCATTGTCTTTTTGGCCACTAATGTGCCTTTGATTCAATCAAATGAAATTTTCAAAAACTGTGCTAGTATCTTATATACTGTTCACCCATAACGCTGACGGTCAAATACATTTGAGCCATGCTCTGTGAAAAAGGGGTTTCGTGTATCTGCTAAAAAAAAAAAAAAAAAAAAAAAATCAAACCCGGTTGAGCCTAAGCAGTCCGCGCAGGCTGACATGGGTCGAAAACGTTGCTTTATTTCCTGTATGTCCAAGAACCATTCTACATCGTGATTCAGTCAGTTGTTAGACAAAACGGATTGTACGGATCCATAATTATATGATGACTTGCTAGGTATAATGCATCACGGAGATGCATAAATCCGCTTTTGCCAAGGATGGCTCATTTCATTTTCATTATTTCATTCAGACTGGCTTGCAGAAAATGGTGATTTATTATGTTTCCTTTTTCATCCAATGAGAATTGTATTATGCAAAAAAGCTCTCAAGAGCACTATTTAGATGACTCTTGAAAGGACTAATGCTCACAACAAATGCGCAGCAGGCAAACAGAAATCGACTACCACACAGCCAGCACTGGGTGCAGGCAGTAGTCTGAGGCATACCAGATTTCCATTAGAAGTGGTTCTACTCATGATCAGATGATAAAATTCTAAACTGGTTCAAGTTCAAAGCTCATGCAGACGACAAAATTATATTTTTGAAAGGAAACATTTTGGCTATTTCCATTTTCTTCCTCTTTCTCACAATCTTTTCTACAGGCCTCCTCCTCATGATCGTTTAAATACATGATAAGTTGTTAAAGGCTTAACCCCACATAATGTAGGCGTCAGAATACCATAAAACGTCTAAACGGTTGGTCCTTTTGCAAATCACGCAGCTCTGCTTACAGAGGAGGTACCGTTGATTGTAGCATGTCCTCTTTAAATAGTCATCATCCGTGAAGGCATTAACCACTATCCTGCTAAATATGTGAAATGAAACTTTCAAGCCGAGAGTAAAAACCTAAATTTTGCTATTTCAAATGTATCTTTCGAGGAAAGATATATCCTTATCGGACAGTGTAGATCCAAGATCAGACTGCACGTTCTGTGCAGTCTACACTGTCTGCAAAAGGTCAGTGAGTCGCGCTTAGCAGCCTAAAGGTTAAACTAAACCAATGTAGGCATTCCAGAGTAAGGAAATCCTTTTTTTGTAGTATATGCATAGAGTGCTGCCGGACGAACACTATAAAATGCACAACCTTCGGTAGCACCAGAAGCATAGAAGACAAGGAGAGACACAGTCATACATTTTTACGACATCGCACAACATGAGCGCTGATTGCACATTGAATGGACGCAATAGAGTGAGCAGCTTATATTGATAATCATTACCTGCAAAAGCATGTAGCTTCAAAAATTATCCAAAGCTCACAATCTTTGGCTATTTCTAATAACGCAATCTTTGGCTATTTCTAATAACGCAAAACAGAATAATCTAACGACTGTGTTCAAGAATATTCCTCTGACACGCCATCGACAGCAATTACAATTTGTCATTATCTTTGGCGCCAAACGAGTTAATAACACTATCGCAATCTTTCCTCTTCCACGACACTCATGCAGTTATTCATTGAAAAAATACCAGCCCCATCTTGTTGTATTTACTGATACAAATGTGGTATAACTCTAACTCGATAAACCTTTCATTAACAGTTTATATTATTGTCTTATTGAATACATGTTTAAAACCACGATCCCTGACGAGATCATATAAATGTCATCGAGTTGGGTTTACAAATTATCTCGTCACGGTACGTGATTTTAAACCTATTATCCCAAACATAAACAATAATATAAACTGATAATGAAAGGTTTATCGAGTGAGAGCTATACAGTGATTGTTGGTGTTGTTTCTTTGTGGTGTTTAGAAAAAGTAAACATATTCTTACCTTGTTTTCCTCATAAGTCGGTAAGCCTACACATCTTTTAAGCTTTTCCCAAACAAGCCCTGGCTTCCACGTGTCTGCAGTACAAGTCTTTTGAAAACACTGTGGGAAAAGGAGAAATTGCTCGTAACGAGCAATTTCTCCTTTCCCCACAGTGTTTTCTACCCTTTTTGATAACTTTCTGCCATTTTCATCAAGTTTGAAATTGTCGTCTGCAAACTCTTTCAATTTGGACCCGTCCAAAATTTGTCGTTTGGGAAAGGGTTAACAGAAGCAATCAGGACTAGTCCATTGTCTTTTTACATGTTGCCCGTCGTTTTAACAGTATTTATCAACAACATTATATTTGAGCCACACTCGAGCAAAAGGGGGTTTAATGCATCTCCTTGATACATTATACCAAGCAACTCATTATATAATTATGGATTCAT
This sequence comes from Tridacna gigas, assembly GCA_945859785.2. NCBI lineage: Eukaryota > Metazoa > Mollusca > Bivalvia > Cardiida > Cardiidae > Tridacna > Tridacna gigas. The sequence goes on from OX244030.2 coordinate 31,979,138, forward strand.
TAAATCCATTTTGTCTAACAACCGACTTGAATCATGAGGTAGAATGGTCCTTGGACACGCAAAAAAAAAAAAGAAATAGCAAAAACTTTCGATGCACGTCAGGCTGCGCCGACACCTGAATTGGATTGAATTTTTTTGCAGATGAATTAAACCTCGTTTTCACTGAGCATGGGAGCATGACTCATCTGTTATTTATCTGGTTAGTATGTAAAAAGTTGTATTTTGAACAAATCTGCTGGGTTAGAGATAGAGGATATTTGTTTTTTTCGGTGAAAGATCGAAATTTATTTCATCGAGTGAACATCATCGGTAATATTTTCACGAGTGGCGCAGCCACTCGTGAAAATATTACCGATGATGTTCACGAGATGAAATAAATTTCGATCTTTCATCGAAAAAACGAATATTCTATTTATTTCATGCTTCTAACGCCTTTTTTTTTTTTGTCGAGACTTCCATTAAAAAAAATGAAATCGGTATTCTCACTGGTCGTACCCGTGTAATATCGAAAAATATTTTCACCGCTATTTCTCGATATCCTACCGGAAAGCATGAAATAATAATTAATCTTCTTCTAAGTATAAGATCCTTTTAATTTTGCTTTTCCATTTGTGTTTATCTGTTGTTGACTTTAGCTGAGTGCTATGGTATAGCGATACTAAGTGAGTGCTGAGTTCACTCTTACCATAATCAGGACAGTAACAAGGCTTCTTTTACGAAACGTGCTGTCTGATCTTGGGTCTACTCTCTCAAATCTGTAGAGATATTCTAGCTCTACCAACGTTGAGATGGCAGCATTGGAATTTATCGATCATCAGGAAAATGTGCATTATTCGACTTTAGCAGTCCTTGTATTAAAACTGCGCCATGTAATTCAAACATTTTATTTAACATGAAGTCATTTTTTTAACAAACACCTGAAAATATACTTAAAGATACATCCTTGGAGCCAGGCAGAAAAAAAAAACCCTGTTAAAACTTGAAAGTGTGTAAAGAGATAAATTACCAATATATATGGTGTAAGAGGTTAAAACCGGAAACGACAACAGTGATTTCTTTGAAGGCTGCCAAAAAAAAAAAGAAATACATTTTCTATCCGTCGTAAGTTGTGCAACGTTGCAGCTGTCAGGGGCAACATTTGGTATAAAGATACAAGAATGATTATTTTATAGAATAAAGATGAATGGGTTAAAAACGGGCTGAAAACGAGTATAGATGTATATTTAAAGATCGAATATGGCCAACTTTTAACGCTTTGGTATCTGCTATCGAACATGGGAAACGTATTGCAGATGTGTCACCTCGAAGTCATTTCCTCTGGTGTCCCTGAATACAGGCCCTTTGTGTCCATCTGCAAAACCCTGTCCTCTGTCTGTGCTTTTCTTTTCCCAGCCCGATTTCCTCTCTTTCCCCCCGCCCCCCACCATCATAAAAAAAAACTGGCACACTTGAAAAAAATGTTTATTTAGACTTAATTTCGCCAGGGCTCACCTTGGTCGATACTTTTTGTAAACCAAGTTTTTGATGCTAGGGTGGCCATGGAATAAATTCCCTCAGCGGTTCTGTTTAAATGCTAGTAGTCCGTCTACTGTTCTGAAACGATTGGTAATAACTATTCCTGTTCGTCTCATTTTTTATTACTAAGCTAGCGCCATCCAACCACATTTCTTTTATACTGGCTATATCCCTGTCTTATTTACATATATAAGTGTGTTAGGATGCCAATTAAATTGCATTTTGTTCCCAAGTATATGGTTCGAAACAGTTTTATTCGATTATAATATTTACCCTCCCGCAAGGAATTTTGGTGTGGGTGTGTTTATGTTTTTGCAAAACTCTCGTCAAAAGAAGAATAAAATTGATCCATGTTCCGTGAAAAGAGTGCTTAATGCAGCTGGAAAATAGTATCTACCCATGTCAGCCTGCACAGTCGGCGCAGAATGACCTGGGTCGAAACTTTTTGCTTTTGGTCAATTCTAAGCATGTCAAAGGACAAGTGCAACTTACAATTCGGTCGTTTGTAACATAAAATGGATTTTATGGATCAATAATTATATGATGTCTTGCTTGGTATATCAAATGCATCACGGAGATGCATTAAGCCCCTTTTACCGGAGCATGGCTCGATTATTATTTATCCAGAGAGCGTATACATGGACAGTTTTAGCGCCATCTAGAGAGACGTCCCTTTTCTCAAACGGATGATGTTACGACACGCTTAACACTTGGATAACACAATGATTTCGTTTATTTTGGAGTTTAATGCCGTTTTCAACAGCTTAGGTCGTATCTACATCTCACATGAGTACTGACACAACTTTCTTTCCAAGCCATTGGCTGCTTTACTCACACGCATCAGAGATGAGAAGCGAAAAATCGCCAGAGAGAAAGTTTCTCTGCCTCAACCGAGTATCGAACTCACAACCACCAGGTCACAAGTCAGGTACGCTAACCATTGAGCTACCCGGCCGGGCGGATAACACAATGACCAGACAACAAAAAAAAACTTAAATTTGACCAAACTGAAAGCCTTTGCAGATCATAAATCAAATATAGCTGAAATTATGGGACTAGTCTCTGGAAGGATAGAAAATGTTGTGGAAAAAGGAAAAGATACTAGTTAAAAGCATTTTCTCGTTTTCCTACAACATTTTCTTTTTGCTCGGGTCGTGGCATTCGTACTAGAGAGCTAGCGAGAGAGAGAGTGTGTAGCGTTGTTGCTTGAGAATCATACAATTCCACATTTGATTTATTAGACTAGCGAACGCTTGTCTATTGGCATCGAGAGTAACCCAAATTTAAATGTAAATAAAAACTCCATAGTCGCCAAATACAGGCCCACAGAAAATAATCATTTCTGTAAGAAATCGTTATTTTGTAAAATATGAAAATGTTGACATGAACTACAAAATCTATACCACTCGAATTTCGACGATGTCTGCTTACAAAATCATAGACTGAACAAGATGCAGTGGACAAGATACCAGCTGTTTGCGTATTTGTAAATTAAGTCAGTGATGTATGCAAGACAGGCTCATCTTAAATTATCCCAACGCAACCTTTTACATTCTCGTGTTTTTCGCGAGCGTTGTAGGTCTCGTCCAGCTAAGAGTTCGTCCAAACGACAAGAAAGAGAAAAAGAATGGAAAGTTCACCTAAAAGTGAAGTAAAGACAGTATTCAAATGCCAAATCATCAAACTGATAGGTTGCTTATTTGCTTTTTCAATTACAAGTCAACAAACATAATATTTTCATGACATTTCCAGTTGTTTCGAGTAAATGGCTATGAGCAGTGGGTAAAGTCACCGAAGCAAACCGGATCGAAATTAATAACTGGATTGAGCCGAATCGGATCGTCCCTAATCAAGGGATTGGACCGGAACAAACTTGATAACTGAAGTGGACCATTTTCTTTAATCTTGCAATAAGCAATCAAGTTTTATCCTTATAAAGGCCGCTTATTCCACATTCGCCAGTGTGTCAGTACTTCCAGTGCTTTGATTTTTCTTTTTAAAGTTCGAATAATAAAGATTTAGCTGGAACAGCAATGCAGAATGCCGAACCACCATAAATATTATGCATAGATAGTTTCACAGATAATTTGCTCTATGTTGTTTGAAACTTACCATATACCATATTTGATGTTCGATGTCTGACGTGGACATGTTCCGTGTGGTATATATCACTGTAAACATACAATGTCAACTTCCATTAACTCTTTCGCAGACAATTAACACTTCCCCACACTACAAAATTTTACACTCGTCCATATTGGAAGCATTTGTAGACGACATATAAAAGGTTACTAAAATTGTTGTTATTATTTGTTGCGATGGGTAAAACACATTGTACAAAGAAGAAGAAATTCAATCGTTTTACTGCATGCAATTATAATTCTCGTCTGCTTCAGATTCCGTTTCTCGAGATACTGGCCATGGGGAAGTGGAGACGGTTAACTGTTTACCACATGACAATATTTTGGACTGGTCTAAATTGACAACAAATTAAATGTGGCTTAAACAACTGTGGGTTTTTTTTTTTTTTTTTTTTTGAAAGGTTAGAAAACATCGTTGAAAAAGGAGAAAATGCTGATAACCAACATTTTCTCCTTTGCTACACTGTTTTCAAAAGCCTTCCTCCCCAAGGTCGTAAAAACTCGGGATTGCGTGGTAATGGTTAAACGCTTACAAGCTACTAGTATATCATTCAAAACTGGCATTTTCAGGCAAGAAAAGGCAAAAGACTTTCAGATATATGAAAGGGAAAAAAGGCGGACAGTCTTTTTTAAAGGAGCAACTGAAGAGAAATGATATCCCAGAAGAATTAAACTTTAAGCGTAAATTCTTGTTTTTCTTGAAGAAAAATTCTTTATTTTGGAGGTTTTGCTGACTTTTACTTCCTTATATCCTCTCGCCAGCATCTTGATTTCCCAGGGGAGGAAACTGCAAAATACAATAAAGATCACACTAAATATCAACGGAGTGTCATCTGCAAAATACATGTAGACGTAACGCCTGTATGGAGCAATGGTGTTCTCTTGTCAGTTTTACCCTTTAACAAACGACAAAATTTTAGACTCGTTAAAAGTCGAGACTTTTTGGCCACACCAGGGAGGCGGGAGGGAGGGGTTATTCACCAACCATTCTATTTCCATTTTTAGTCTCATTTTATATTAAGAAAGTAATGCAATTTCTAATTGGCTTAACCGAATGTGTTGAATTTCTTCTACTATTCAACATTCAGCCATTTTATTCATGCCGGGGATATTTTGCTATGACTTACAATGGCCTAATCTATTTCAAGAATATTTATATTTATTGCCTATAATTGAAATATAGTGCATTTAAAATACACATTTCAAGCGGATAAAATGTTTTATACGTTTTACCCTCTATCTGTCTTTAAATTCCTAAATGGCGAAGTAAGATCTATGGATATCAGAATCGATTTCTTTCTCAGTTTTCTTTATAACTGTCCCAAAGTTGTAAATTTCATTCTGTACATTGCACTACACACGTCTTAACCCTTTACCACACAACAAAATTTCAGATCAGTCCAAATTGAAAGCATTTGTAGACAACAAAATAAATGTGGCTCAACTGATGAAACCCGACTCTAAAAGGATAGAAAACATTGTACGAAAAGGAGAAAATGCTGGTTACCAGCATTTTCTCCTTTTCCCACAATGTTTTCAAAAGGCTTCTTTTTCAGGGTCGTTAAAACCCGTGATTGTGTGGGAAAGGGAGGAGAAATGGACGAAAATATTCCCCTAGCTATCTTACAGGTTGAAACGTTTTTTCTCAACAAGGGGCTCAGCTACCTGTAGCACTTAATTTGTGTGCATTCAGGTGAAGGCAGAGGTGCGGTTAACAAGCCCCTGGTTAAAACTTTAACAGAATATTTTACCCTGGTGTTATTTTGGCCTTTTAAGGACGACCTGAGGACTGTATTTTGGAACTGAAGATTGGCAATTTAAAAATGAGCTATGCTTTTGGGAAAAAGGGGGTTAATGCATCTCTGTGATGCATTATAGCAAGCAAGTCATCAGATACTGATAGATCCATAAAATTTATTTTGTCTAACTACCAGCTGAATAATGAGGTAGAACGGTCCTTGGACATACAGAAAATTGACCGATAGCGAAAAGTTTCGGCCCAGGTCAGCCTGCGCGGATTGCGCAGGCTGATCTGGGTCTATACTTTTCGCATATGCATCAAGCTTCCTTTTCACGGAGCATGACTCAAATTTAAATCAACAAATAAATACTTCACCTAGAAGAATTTTTTTTTTTTTTTTTGATGAGAATCATATGCGTTTAGCTGCGTACGCGAAGTTTTTAGCAAGCTACGTGCCTGTTAGCAAATCCAATAGCTGGTCTTAACAGTTTGAACAATTTTGTAGAAGTATTTAAGAATAAGGGAAAAGAAAAACACCTGAAATCTGTTGAGTGTTTGGCATTCTGATGGTAGCTTTTGGGTGTTAATACAGAGTGAATGACCGTGAGACTCTACAGTTTTCTTCAATGTTGCCAGATACCCTGGCCTAAACCCTAAACAGAAGTAGATTCCTTATTTGGTGACCTAATTGTAACATTCATTTATTTAGGTACCCATGCATTTTACGACCAAAGCATAAGCTTTTGTTTATTTGGCAATCCAAGTATAAGCTTCAATTTGTTTGGCGATCTTAGCAAAAGCTTTCATTTATTTGGCGGCCCAATCAAAGCTTTCATTTATTTGGAGACCCAAGTATGATCTTTAGTTCATTTGGCACCCCAGGCACAAGTTTTAGTTCATTTGGAGCCCAAAGCATAATCTTTCATTTATTTGGCGATACACGCGTAAGCTTTTTTGCATTTGGCGCCCCGAACATAAACTTTGGTTTATGTTGGGCCCCCGAACATAAACTTTTGTTTATGTTGGGCCCAAGCAAATAATTATCCATTCGTTTGGCATCCAAAGCATAAAATCAAATGGTTTTTTTTGCAACTCAAGTATAAGTTTTTGTTTATTTGACGCCCCAAGCATAAGCCTTCGTTTCTTTGGAGACACAAACACATGTTGTCTTTTATTTGGCAACCAAAGCATTAGCTTTCATTTATCGGGCGAAACAAACACAAGCATAAGCTTTTATTGGTTTGGCGACCCAAACACAGGCATTAGCTTTAATTTATTTCCCGACCCAAACATAAGCTTTTGCTTATCTTGCGTCCCAAGCATAAGCTATGTGTTTGTTTGGCTACCTAAGTATAAGTTTATAAGATTATAATTTATTTGGAAACCCAAGCATAGGCATGTTTTCTATTTGGAGACCCAAGCATAAACTTCAATTTATTTGGCGACACAAGCAGAGGTTATTATTTGTTTCACTACCTATTACATTATATACACCTCAAGAGTATTGATGTGAAATTGAGAAGACGTGATTAAAAACATTTAATAGGCTGTACAAGCGGAGACCATGAACCAAGATCAGGCTGCACGTATGTGCAGTCTGTTCCTGGTCTACATTCGACACGATATACATCTAAAGTCAATTATGACAACTTAAGGGTTAATTGGACTGATATAATTATTCAATCTTTTGAAGTATAAGACACATCAAATACCATAAGCAGCATCTCTTTCGGCCTCAGTTTATTTTGGAAAAGTTCATTGCTTTGAATGCAATTTAGAATGACAGCTTAAACCTAATTAACTGGTTTTAAATATTTCAGGAGCTAACTACATTCTCCGAAAAGTCGAAATTTCTCGAAGCGACACCTACGCGTCGAGCTCGAAGTTCCTTGCCCTATAATCGTATGAAAACACAGTTTTAACAAACACACTGCATGCACGTACCGTGATGTACGTTTGAAGAAAAACTGTTCTTTGACATTCTCATGTTATTTGTACCCAGACATTAACCTTAATTGATAGAATGTCTGTTCACCTAAAGCTGCTGTTCCTGACAAGGCAGATCATACTGCGTAGAAAGTGTTTTTGTTTTGAAATTTTGCACCTTTACTTTGACCCATCGGCGACTCTTCGGAACAAGCCGGCCAGTAATCGGCGACTGATAACAACATCGACAGATGCAGAAAGATTCCAGGCCAGTTGTAAAGGCTTCTTTGAGTGTAAAGCACAATACTTCTTTTGCTTGTGGTTCTGAAATACTACATCCTTACTACGCAGCAAATCTTCTATTCAGCAACCGATAGACGATCGATTACTGTCGCGATTAGTTGCATGGCGGTTGCTGACGAACCGCAAACTACTTTCGAAGTCTGTCATCAGTTGTACAGCTGCTTATGTACTGGCTGTTGACCTGAAATTATTGGAAGGGGACTTTTACATATAAATGAGCCATCCTATATAAAAAGGGTTGTTTAATGCATCCTCAAAAAGTATTGACCCATGTCAGTCGGTGCAATCAACGCAGGCTGACATGGATCGAACCCTTTGGCCTTGGTCTTTTTCTGCATGTTCAAGGATAATTCTACCCCATAATTTTCAAAAAACAGTTGTTAGACAAAATGGATTTTATGGATTCATAATTATGTGATGACTTACTTGGTATCATGCATCACAGAGATGCATTAAACCCCGTTTGCCAGAATATGGCTCAAACACATGATGAGTGATTGCAGAGGTCGCGATTCGCTTGCAAATGAACACTTGAGAACTTGAGAAGCGTATGTGTTGTAGTTGCAGGCAGTGTCGGACCGATCCTGAAGTACTGACCAAACATTATCAAATTGCTAGATATTACAGGGATATTGTTGCTGCTGCTGCTGTTGTTGTTGTGGTTGTCGTTTTGGTCCTAATAGGTTAAATTTCCGAAATATTTCAAGCTTTGCAAGATATTTCGGATTATATTGCTTTTCTGGATCGATGGTGTGAAAATTTGAATGGCTAAAGGATGGTCGTAGATGCTAACGTAGAGATATTTTTCAATTACCGCCTGTTCATAAATCAGCGCTCTACAGACAGCAAACTACTTCTTTCTGCAATTCCATGCAGACGTGCACGCTTGTAAATTCAAATGGAACCCATGGAACGACATATTATCTTGGTGCGTTTCCAGCGTGGCGCAATGCCGGAGATACAATGAGCGGGCTAGTTAATTTTTAATACCTATTATAACCTATCTTTTTTCTTTTACCAGACCACGAAATTTTAAACTTGCCCAACTGGAAAGCATTTGCAGACGACAAATTAAATGTGGCTTTTAGAAGTTGTCTTAAATAGTGTTGAAAACATTGTTTCAAAAATATTTTCCCAAGGGTGTTTTGAACACGGGACTGTGTCGTACAGAGTTGAATTAACTTTTCCATCATGATCACAGTTCATTGAAACTTACGTTTTATGGCATTGTACTTGTGTCATTTATGTCTGATTGCCTTTTGATGTGATCGAAATAGGTGGTAGTATTGCAGAGTGTCACAACACATTTAGTTTCTGAGATTTTTATAACCTTTTCATTGCCATAGGAGATAGCATAGCTTTTGTCGACAGCATAGATTAAGATGAGACTGTACAGAACGTGCAGTCTGGTCTTTGATATATACCGATCGCTTGTTTATTCTTGCCTTAAGATAAGGCCTTTCTCAGTTTCGGTGAAATGTATTTTCAGCCGTCTATAGACGTCAAGATTGTTATGCACGTGAGTCATGCTCTGGCAAAAGGGGGCTCATTACATCTCCGTGATCCATGATACCAAGCAAGTCATCGCATTATTATGGATCCATTAAATCCATATTGTCTAACAACTGACTGAATCATGAGGTACACTGGTCCTTTGACATGCAGAAAATTGACCAATAGCAAAAGGTCTCAACCTGTGTCAGCCTGTGCGGACTGCGGAGGCTGACAAGGGTCGATACTTTTTTTCTGCAGATGCATTAGGCCCCCTTTTCACAGAGCATGGCTCATTATGTATAAAGATATACTTTAATCCTGTGGGTTTAGCCTCGTTTAAACTTTTAAACTTTCTAGTAAAATCTGATTTTAGCTAAAATATATTATTTTCTTTGATTCTATATAGGAAGTATGCCTTCGTTGGCTTTTTACATGAATCATTATTTTTCCACAGTGGGGAAAGGCATAACTATTAATGGAGCTTAACATACTATATGGTACGGATCGATCGAAAATCATGTTGCCCGCTCTGAACAATTTGATCCCGATCTTCAGTGCCTGCAAAAAAGCCTAGTGCTTCTCAGAGCATTCTGAAATTTAGTATTTCAGCGCTAAAAATATGCACACGACCTCTTTCAAAGGTCAAAAAGACATTCCGCTGAAATTTAGATAAAAAATCATAGAGGGATGACTGTACAAGCGGACGGTATACATCAAAGATCAGACTGCACGTTCTGTGCAGTCTGATCTTGATGTATACCGTCAGCAGAGGTCTCGTTTTCTATAGATGTCACTTACAGAGTGAATAATAGATACCAAACTGTTGAACAACATCCGAGAGAGAGAGAGGGAGAGAGAGAGAGATGTCTTCAGTTTATTTCGTGCCAGTGAGCAATACCATGTCAATTGGATTGCAGAACTATCAGATACTATGCCAATGCCAATTACAATTTGTCATTGTTCTTGGCGCCAATACAAGACATGTGAAACCATTCCACATCCTATCACTAAATGTCATCCGGTTTGAGTTTACAAAAATTGGAAGGTCGTATAAAGTTATCTCTCATTCGGCATACCTCGGGTGATCCGGTGATCAAATCCCTCGGCTGTATCACGTAGCTTGATATGCACCTATACGGTACATTTCGCACATCTCCGGAAGCACACCGCTTTACCGTTATTGAAATTGTAAGGCTCCTCTTAAAAAAGAAAAGATGAGTAAATTTTCTGTCGTTATCTTTCTAAGAATATTTCAGTCGGCAAACAGTTTGTACATTCAATTTTAGCGTGGTTTATCAATTCCGTTGGGAGCTTTCATCGACAGATCGATAGAAGTGAATAACTTCACCGTGGTTGTTCATTGTCGTTGCTAAGCGATTTACAGGGGCGCCGTCATGTTTAAGATCATGTGATTGGTAGTTCAAAATGGAAGCCACCTTTATACGGACGAGGTTAGATGTAGGTACGGAATCGGCCGGTGACGAGTGAGTTATCTCGCTGACGGTAGGAAAAGCGGGGTTATATTTACAGTATGATATTTTGACCATCGTGTTCGGTTCGGCCCATTTCTTTCTTTATCCTTTACAGTACCATGCACGAAACAGGGGCTTTTCTGGACGTGAGAGATCGAGACTGGACTGCACAGAACGTGCAGCCTCGTTATGAATCTATAACATCCATTTGATTGGCCAAGCCCATAAGATGAAAATCCTTTTGAATTCCAGTAAAATGTATTTTACTGCGTCGAGAAAGGTCAAATTAATATATTTGGCGCTGAAAAAGAGTTAACCCTTTACCAAACGACAAACTTTTTACTTGTACAAATTGAAAGCGATCGCAGTCGAAAAATTCAACGTGACTGAATTTTTTTGTCTTCGGTAGAAAAGAATGTGGATAAAAAAGAAAGAGAAGAAAAAATGCTGCCTCCCTTATTTTCTTCTTTTCCCACAATGTTTTCAAACGCCTCTTTTCCCAGGGTCTTTAAAACATGGAATTGTATGCTAACGGGGTTAAACCATATCGATACAGTCTTAATGGACTAAGATACGCCAATGACTATTAAACGTGATAGTCTACAACGTTTGAGCCATAATCTGCATTACACCTTGCAAATCATCATATGATAATAGATTCATAAAACCCCTTTTGTCTAACATTCAACTGAAACATGAGATTAACTGGTCCTTAAACAGATAATTGACCAACAGCAAAAAGCTTCGACCCAGATCAGCCTGTGCGGACTGGTCATCCTGAGCTCTGTTTATACTTGCAGGCAGAGAGCCGGCGATTTACTGTTCGCACTATTTCTTCGTAACTGGGTGTATAAAAATCATATATTCACCAGATTTTGACCTTTACCAGACGACAAAATTTTAGCCTAGTCCAAATTCAAAGCATTTGCAGACAACAATTTCAATGTGGCTAATTAAAATGGTGCATTTTTTTTTTTTTTTTTTTGTATATATATATATAGGATAGAAAACATTGAGGGAAAAGGAAAAAATGCTGATTACCAGCATTTTCTCTTTTTCCCACAATGTTTTCGAAATGCTTTTTTCCCAGTGTCGTTAAAAGGCGGCATTGTGTGATAGAGGGTTAACAGAAGATTACAAATGAGCAAAGTTAGTGCAAGGTGGGTACCTTGACTATTGTCCGATGACTGAAAACTAAGCGAGTGGAATGTTCTGATGAGTTCCTGAATCGGTATGAGATGGAAGGCGATCAGATCTTGGACAATATCATTACAATGGACGAGACGCGGATCTGGGAATATGATCCTGAAACAAAGGCTGAGTCATCAGTGAGGAAAACACCGAGAACCCCGCCTCTGAAGAAAGCAAGAGTAAGCAAGTACGGCGGAAAATATATTCTGAACAAAAGCATCCTCAATATTGCACTTATTCGGGTACTTTCTTTTTAGACAGAAAATGTGCGGTGGGTTTATTTGACGATTCCGTGATATGCACTACCTAGCACTTCCACAGTATTGTTCCGAAAATTGCCTCTATTCTGTGCTCTCCCTTTTCCGTTACGTTCAGAAAAGCTGATTAACGTGCATTTTGAGCATAACAATAAAAAGCAAATGTCATCAGTATACATCCTCTCCTCAGTGGGTCGGAACAGATAACTTTGAGATATATTTACTAGCAGATCGCGTGTTGGTTTTCTACGAAACATTTCTAACATATACCATATACTGGTATATGTGAGCCATGCTCTGTGAAACTGGGGCTTAATGCATCTGCTAAAATTATCGACCCTGGTCAGCCTGCGCAGTCTGCGCAGGCTGACCTTTGCCGAAACTTTTCGCTACTGGTCAATTTCTTGTATATCTAAGTACCAGTGTACCTCATGATTAAGTCTGTTGTTCAAAAAAGTGGCTATTATGGATCCATAATTATGTGATGGCTAGCTTGGAATCATGCATCACGGAGATGGATTAAGCCCCCTTTTCACAGAGCTTATATATAAGAGTCGCTCTGGTAATAGGAGGTTTAGTGCATCTCTTCCAGCCATTATACCAAGAGCAAGTCATCACAATTAATGGATCCGTAAAATCATATAATACTTTGATGTTTTTACTCACTTAACCTGTCCATTCATTTATTACAGTTCCACCCAATGAGGCATACTTCCTTTTAGCCAATATTTTACTTGCATAAATTTTATTTCGACTTGTAAATACTCATCTGTTTTTCCATATCTTATCATCAGAAACACCCGCGCATAGTGTCAGAGCCACGTACTCATTTTTCTCTATATGAGCTATGTTCTGTGAAAAGGGGGGTTAAATACATCTGCGAAAAATATCGACCCAGGTCAGCCTGGAACCGGACCGAAACTTTTCGCTATTGGTCAATTTTCTGCATGTCCAAGGACCAGTTTACCTCGTGATTAGATCGATTTAAAAAAAAAAAAAAAAAAAGAACTGGCTTTTATGGATCCATAATACTGCGATGGCTTGATTGGTATAATGCATCACGGAGATGCATTAAGCCCTCTTTTCACAGAGCATGACTCACATATAAGCGACGCTCTAGTAAAAGGAGGTTTAGTGCATGTCATTCAGCCATTATACCAAGAGCATGTCATCACACTTAATGGATCCGTAAAATCCATTTTGTCCAACAACCGACTGAATCATGCAAAAGAATAGCCCTTTGGTAGGCAGACAATTTACTAACGGTGCAGACTGTGTAGGGTGACATAGGTCGTAAATTTTTGCAGATGCATTAAACCCGCTTTTCACCTATCATGGTTCATTTGGAGCTGAAAGAGTTAAAAATTTTTGATGATGATAGCGATGCTGTTCACTGTGCAGTGTAATGTACTTAAAGATACATCCTTACAGCCGGAGAGAAAAACACTGTTAAGATTTGATAGACTGTAGAACGGTCCAGAATTTATTCAGCGGTGCAAACTTTGATAAATTACTCATATATATAGTGTAAGAGTTAAATACACATATCGGAAATATTCGATTTAAAACCGGAAACGTCACAACAGTGACTTCTTTGATGGCCTCCAGAAAATGAAATTCATTTTCTATCAGTCGTAATCTCTGCAACCTTGCGACCATCAGGTGCAACATTTGGCATGAAGATACAAGAACGATTATAGTTTTGTTAACTAAAGATGAAATAAATTTAAGATTGGCTGAAACGGGTTCAGATGTATCTTTAGTACTGTTAAGTAAGCATCGAGTAAAAAGCTTAATCCAAATACTATTGACAATAACACAAGTGTAGTTGCTAATATCGGAATAAAGGCCCCGGACCACGGTTTTCGGTGAAACGTGTGTCGATTGTCAACACGCCAAACAGAACTTCTTCAACAAAACCTCTATAGAATCAGCCTGAAATGATTAAGAACACTTAAATGCAACAGCATAACCCCAGTTTTTTAAGATTCCATCAAGAAATCATGTTAAACTTGTGAAACAGTGAAACTACTGACCAATACAGGCAACTGGCATGGTCGGTAAAAAATTGACAAAATAAGCAATTTTAGCCTTTATTCCAAAATTCACGAAATGCAAACCCAGGAGACTAGCCTGAAAATGCCAAGCTAAACTGAAACTCAAAACAATAGATAATTTGGGGATAAAATCAAAAATAGCACCTCACCATGTCATTTTTTCGCAATCCTTCAGGGCATTACCCCGCCATTGATTTTACGGCTAAAGCTAGCAACTAACTCCATGACCCCTCAGTTTCGCATTTCGGGTCAAAACTAATGGAACGCAGAAGGAAAAGCCATGACCTCCTGTTTCAAAGATAAGATGAATGCTTCTTTTCAATAATCTTACACAATTCATGAGTGTAATAACTGCTCTTCTTATCAAAATTTCATTGAAAACGCACCTTTCTCCATTATTTCTAATTTTGACATGGCCAGTTCGAAAAGAACTGTTTACATGTGCCTAACGAAATTTTCCTTATTGGACACCGTTACTATAAAGAGCACATTAGCGACTGCCTCTATATCCATTCGGCATACCTCGGGTGATCCGGTGATCAAATCCCTCGGCTGTATCACGTAGCTTGATATGCACCTACACAGTACATTTCGCACGTCTCCGGAAGCACACCGCTTTACCGTTATTGAAATTGCAAGGCTCCTCTTAAAAAAGAAAGCATGAATAAATTTTCTATCGTTATATTTCTAAGAATATTCCAGTCAGCAAACAATTTGTACATTCAATTTTTAGCGTGGTTTATCAATTCCGTTGGGAGCTTTCATCGATAAATCGATAGAAGTGAATAACTTTTCCGTGGTTGTTCATGTCGTAGCTAAGTGATCTACAGGGGCGCCGCCATGTTTAAGATCATGTGATTGGTAGTTCAAAATGGAAGCCTCCTTTATACGGACGAGGTTAGATGTAGGTGCGGAATCTGGCGAGTTGTGACGAGTGCCTCTATATCCTATATAGTAGGAAAAGGTGTGCAACGAAATCGAAGAAAATTTTCTTTGCACACCTTGCCTTATTACAGCGGCAGTCACCAATGTGCTATTTATAGTAACGGTATAAATGAAAAATTGAGTATTCCGTGATATACAGGAGATGCACCAATGTGCAGAAGTGATCGGCCAAGAAAAACTTTAGTGTTCCGTGATAGACGAATGGAGCTTCAAAGGCAATTGCTAATACAAACAGTAAATTAACTGACTTTGCAGCTTCACGTGGTTTATTACGAGAACGTTAGACGTGTTTGACGTGAAGCCAGATTTATTTTGTATTACTTGAGTAACAATCAGAACCGAAAAGTGAACACGGACTTGTGGTAGTAATAAACAAATTGCGTTTCCCCTTCTTGGCCAAAAGTTATGACAGTGAGCATTTTGAATAATTGTTAGAAAACCTTGTAGACGATAGTCAAGCGGTTCTTTAGGAGTATAGTATACCTTTTTTTCGCCTTCGACCTCTGTTATTTATAAACACATTATTTGCGGTTGCCTCAGTACACAAAGAAATATTTTTCTTTTAATTCTCTTTGATTATCTGAAAAAAGGAAAAGAAAGAGCATGGGTTATGCTTTGTATTATTGATGCATTCACGTCTGTATCTATCTCCTTTGATCGTTTTGGCTAGTTGTCGGTTGCCGAACACTAAACTGTAATTTATCTAAAATATTTCAGACACCAATGTCAGTTCGCCGATGAAAATCGCTTATTAGTTGTCCCGTTCTTGCTTTTGTGTTGTAGTGGGGGTTGTTTTAAATCTTAAAAAATAAATCTTTGGAAAGATTCAGATAATGATAGAAATACCTGAACACCACACGCTTTGGTTATTTCATGACTTACTTCTTGTGTCAGGATAAAGGATATGTTTAACCTTTTACAAAACGTGCATCTGTTTTTTTCTTTTTAGCTCACCTTAGCACAACGTGCTAAAGGTGAGCTATTGTGATCGCCCTATGTCCGGCGTCCGTCGTCCGTCAACAATTTCTTTAAACATCTTCTTCTCCTAAACCACTGGGCCAATCTTGATGAAACTTGGCAGGGATGTTCCTTGGGTGAAGCTCTACCAAAATTGTTCAAAGAATTGAATTCCACCCACAACTCTGGTTGCCATGGCAACAAAAAGGAAAAAAAAGCAAAATCTTTGAAAATCTTCTTCTCTGAAAGTAGAAGGCGCAGAGCTTTGATATTTGGTATGTAGCATCTCCTAGTGGATCTCTACCAAGTTTGTTCATTTGATGCCCCTGGGATCAAAACTGGCCCCGCCCCGGGGGTCACAAATTTGAGCATAGTCATAAAGAAGGAAAACTTTAAAAATCTTCTTCTCTAAAACTTGAAGGCGTAGAGCTTTGATATTTGGCATGTAGCATCTCCTAGTGGACGTCTACCAAGTTTGTTCATATGATGCCCCTGGGGTCAAAACTGGCCCCGCCCCGGGGGTCACAATTTCCAACATAGGAACAAAGAAGGAAAACTTTAAGAATCATCTTCTCTAAAACTAGAAGGCATACAGCTTTGATATTTGGCATGGAGCATCTCCAAGTGGACCTCTACCAAATTTGTTCATATGATGTCCTTTGGGTCAAAACTGGCCCAGCCCCGGGGGTCACAAGTTCGAACATAGGAACAAAGAGGGGAAACTTTAAAAATCATCTTCTCTGAAACTGGAAGGCGTAGAGCTTTAATATTTGGTATGTAGCATCGCCTAGTGGACCTCTACCAGGTTTGTTCATATGATGCCCCTGGGATCAAAACTGGCCCCGCCCCGGGGGGCACAATTTCCAACATAGGAACAAAGAAGGAAAACTTTAAAAATCTTCTTCTCTGAAACATGAAGGCATGGAGCTTTGATATTTGGTATGTAGCATCTTCTAGTGGATCTCCACTAAGTTTGTGCATATGATGCCCTTGGGGCAGAAGTTGGCCCTGCCCCGGGGGTCACAAGTTCGAACATAGGAACAGAGAAGGAAAATTTTAAGAATCATCTTCTCTGAAAGTGGAAGGCGTAGAGCTTTGACATTTGGTATGTAGCATCGCCTACTAGACCTCTACTAAGTTTGTTGATATGATGCCCTTTGGGTCAAAATTGGCCCTGCCCCAGGAGTCACAAGTTCAAACATAGGAACAAAGAAGGAAAACTTTAATTTTATTTTTGTCTTAAATGGGAAGGCATAGAGCTTTGATATTTGGTATGTAGCATCTCCTAGTGGACTTCTACCAAGTTTGTTCCAAGGATGCTGCTTCGGTCAAAACTAGCCCAGCCCCTGGGGTCACAAGTTTGAACATAGGAACAAAGAAGGAAAACTTTAAAATTCTTCTTTTCTGAAACCGAAAGGTGTGGAGCTTTGATATTTGGTATGTTGCATCTCAGAGTGGACCTCTACCAAGTTTGTTCATATGATGCCCCTGGGTCAAAACTGGCCCCGCCCAGGGGGTCACAAGTTCGAAGATAGGAACAAAGAAGGAAAACTTTAAATTTCTTTTTCTCTTAAACGGGAAGGTCTAGAGCTTTTATATTTGGTATGTAGCATTTCCTAGTGGATCTCTACCAAGTTTGTTCATATGATGCCCCTGGGTCAAAACTGGCCCAGCCCCGGGGGTCACAAGTTCGAACATAGGAACAAAGAAGGGAAACTTAAAATTCTTCTTTAAAACTGGAAGGCTTAGCACAACAAGTTCATTGAGTTCAAAATTGGGTCATCTTGGGTCATAAACTAGGTCACTAGGTCAAATTAAAGAAATACCTTGTTGGCACTCTTGAGGCCACATTATTTGCTCAATTGCCGTGAAAATTAGTTAGAAAGTTTGTCTTTATAAAGTCTCACATAAGATTAATTTGGGTCAACTTGGGTCATAAACTAGTTCACTGGGTCAAATAAAAGAAATACCTTGTTTGCACTCTGGAGGCCACATTATTGCTCAAATGACCTGAAATTTGGCCAGAATGTTTGTCTTGATGAAATACCAGATGAGTTTGGATTTGGGTCACCTGGAACCATAAACTAGGTCACTAAGTCAAAATAAAGAAATACCTTGTGGGCACTCTAGAGGCCACATTATTTGCTTAATTGCCTTGAAAATTGGTCAGAATATTTGTCTTTGTAAAATCTCACATGAGTCTGAATTTGGGTCAACTGGGGTCATAAACTAGTTCACTTGGTCAAATTAAAGAAATAGCTAGTGGGCACTCTAGAGGCCACATTTATTATTCATTTGATTTGAAAACTGGTTAAAATGTTTCTTTTGATATAGTCAAAGACCAGTTCAAATTTGGGTCACCTGGGGTCATAATCTAGGTCACTAGGTCAAATTAAAGAAATATCTTTAGGGCACTCGAGGCCACATTTTTTGCTCAGTTGACTTGAAAATTGGTCAGAATGTTTGTCTTCATGAAATCTGAGTTTGAAATTGGGTCACCTGCGGTCAAAAACTAGGTCACATGGTCAAATTAAAGAAAAACCTTTAAGGCACTCTACTAAGGTGAGCTACCCAGGGCCATCATGGCCCTCTTGTTTTTTTTTTTACCCTGGGAAGGAAATCTTTTGAAAAATCGTTGGAGAGGAAAAATAGCCGTGACCGGTGTTTTCTCCTTTTCTTTCCGTGTTTCTACCTTTTCAAGAACAAATCCTATTTTTCTAGCGAAATTCACTGTTGTCGTCTGCAATACCTTTCAGTCTGGATGGGGATGTTACAGCTTGACTCAGTGTTTTGTCTTTTAGGATTAGTAATTCAAAAGCACTGGGATTTTCGCAAGGTTTCCGTGAACAAGGCACTTCAGAGTCCATGGCAAGTACTAGTAAACAGAGGAAACACATAGATGAGATGCCACCGTCATGACCATCTATGAGATGAAAACCGAAAGGCTCCCCCAGCTGGCCTGATAAATAAAAGTAGATATGAGAGGCGCTCTGGAAAAATAGGCCTAAATACGTCTACATAATGCGTTATACCAAGCAAGAAGTAAGATAATATGGATCATTTTTTGTATAGAAACCTGCTGAATCATGATGCAGAGTTGTCCCTTGAGATTCAGGAAAAAATACCAATAGCTAAAGGTTGACCTGTGTCTTTACTTTTTGCAGATGCATTACCTTTCACAGAGCATGATTCATATACATTTCTCTTGAGAGTAAACCGTTATCTTTAAATTACCATTTTTTATGGCTGTTGTGTATTTTTCCTACATGATCTCTCGGCTCCTTCTTGCAATCTTTTACGGAAAAAAAATCGAACCTATCTTAGAAAGATGTATAGGTCTGTCCTCTTGTAGCATACATAAAAACCTGTGATTCTATCGCATGCTCTGGACGATTTGTCTGCAAAGAACATGGTGTAATGCATGCGCCATGTTAGCATTGCCAAATGTTTCATTTATCTACAAAAAGAGATAAATGTTATAGTCTAGCAGAGGGATCAGGGTCCGTATTCACCAAACCATTCTTAAGAATGTTTTTAGGCTTATTCTCAAGAATTTTTTAAATTTTCCATTCTTAGGCTCAAGTGCGTATTCACCAAACCGTTCTAAACTTTAGAACGTTCTAAATATTTAGACTATTCTTAAAAATTCCAAGTCTACCTTGCACCATGCTCAAGACCGCTCTAAATCAAGAAAAATGGCCGCCCCTTGCCGTATTGTTGTGTGCTTAATGAACGCCCCTCTTCTTATTATTGTTCTGTATGACGTCATCATGATGTCACGTGTGTTTTTGTTCGATTCTTGGAAGCGTTCTGGTCACCAGTGTTTGAGCGGACCGCACAGTTTATGTCAATAAACTTAAGAAGATTACCATAACTTGTTGGAATATATTTACCCCCACGCAACAGTGGTGTCAGAAGTGGTTCAAAGATAAATATAGGTTTGTAGTTGACAGGGAAAAGGCAGAAACCAGCAGTTCAAGTGTCAATTCGACGAGCTGTCATCGGCTGTCAACTGTCAGACGATCGGACTTCGATATTTCTTTTTCTTGGATTGACAAAGGTAAAACAGTTAGAATTATACTTCCATCCATTATAGGAAGCAGAATTTTCCCATCTAATACTCTGTTTC
This sequence comes from Tridacna gigas, assembly GCA_945859785.2. Classification (NCBI taxonomy): domain Eukaryota; kingdom Metazoa; phylum Mollusca; class Bivalvia; order Cardiida; family Cardiidae; genus Tridacna; species Tridacna gigas. Next base: position 31,999,266 of record OX244030.2, read on the forward strand.
CTTGTAGTAATTTATTTCCTCACCACTAGGAACTATCATCACCGTTGATCTTTCGGACCGAGAAATTCCGTACAGATTCTAACAGAAACCCTGCATCCGAGTGTTCACAGCGAATACGCTCGTGTTATTTGCTTGAAACGACTGAGAGCAGAGATTATTTCACATGACAGAGCGAGACTTGGAAAAGTTTTTAGAAAGAAATCCTTTGCAGGTGCCACACACAGAAAATTCATATATAGCCGTTCTTTTGTCCGATAGTAAAGGGAAGAGACTTCAGAATGTTGTTGAAGGCAACATAGGGATTTCCCACTAGAATTCTTATGCGAATCAGGGGCTACATCCGTGGACTGTAAACGTTTATTGAAAGACAACTATAGGGTTCTACAATCAAAATACGGAAAGCCGCTATTTGTGTATGTTTGGTCTGGAACCTGTGACTTAACCAAAAGAGTTAACAAGGGACAAATAGATCTCCGTTCCTATGGTGATAGACAAATCCAAGAAGCAGTAAAGTGTTACAAAGAAATCAAAGACTTTGTATTGAAAAACGAGGGCCGTGTTAAATTCATTGGGATCCCAGTGTACTCGATAAGTAAATACAACCAATTCAGAGGAGGGCCGTTCAAAAAGTGTGAACACCAGGACTAGGAACTTTTTCGGCAGGTGGCTGTTTTGAATCAAAACATATCAGAATTAAATTCAGAATTGGGTACATCTACGTTGAGGTTTAATGCTGATTTAGTTAGGTCTCACAGGTAGAAAAATACTTTCAATTTAAATTTGCTTGTAGATGGATTACATTCAGGTTATTTACTTTCAGAAAAGTGGCCCAGAAGACTTTAAATTGATATTGTTAAGACCTGTTATCCAAACCTGCTAGGTTCAATTTACATAGATCCTCAAGAGTATTTAGCTTTTGAGTCAAAGAACGTGGAAACCCAACATGCAGAAAGAAATTAGCCAACCAGTGCAAGTAAAAAATCATGATGGATCATCAGGGGATGAGGGATCATCAGGAGATTCAGGTATATTAATAAAATCATTAATGGAATCATTTCACAAGTCCCAGAATGAGTTGATTTCAAAATTATTCCAGAAATTTGAAGATAATCAGAGAGAGTTTCTTCAAAGCTTTCAAATTACAGACACCAGACATGATGACTATCTGCCTCGCTCATCAACGCCTTATCCTGCAGAGACGAGGGATCAAGTGATACACCAGCATGATGAGGGGGTGTTAAATGGATTCAGAACTCCATCTTCTTTACCATTTCATGACGAACTTCGGGTCATTGAAAATCATGAAAGATCAAGAGGTTATGGTCCAAGTGCTGCTCAATACAATATCCAACAGCGTATCAACAATCCCCGGACTGAAATGCTAGGTTTGAAACTTCCGGTATATGAGGGAAAAGAAGAGATATATACTTTCTTAACACCCTTTGAAAGAATTGCTGAAAGAGCCAATTGAGGTGAACAAGATAAGATCGACAGGATCTACCAATGTCTGAAAGGGCCGGCCATGAAGTATCTTTGTACGTTACCGCGAGAAGTGTGTGAAAGCTACAGAGCCTTAAGAGGGAGTTTAATAAATAGATTTGGCAGAAAGGAGCCATCAACAACAGTGAGAAGAAAGTTATCTGAGATGAAGCAGCAAGTGAATGAATCAAATGAAGAGTTTGCAGAAGAAATCCGTAGACTTATAGGAAGAGCATATCCTGGAGTAGGGTCAGAGCTGCGGGACCAGATTGCTGCTGAAACCTTCCTGAAAGGTTACAAAAATCCAAAAATTGCATATGAGACCATGAATAAGAACCCCACTTCCTTAAATGAGGCCCTAGACCTAGTTACCTTCTTGGAACATAACTACAAGGCGACAATAGGAAGGGATGATAAAAGGGACAGAACTAGAAGAGTTTGTTGGCAAGATGAGATGATGGGGTAGACACCGAGGAAAGCACTGCCAGTGTCAATCGGGTCAATTCTGGATATAACCCTAATTACACTACCATAAGAGATCTTGACACAAGACTGAAGAGGATAGAGGAATTACTTGGGAAATTAGACACCAAGGACAAAAATATAGACAAGAGGTCCAGCAGTCCACATAGGCAGACCCAAAATACGAGAAAATGCTTTGGCTGTGGTAGGGAAGGTCATTTCCTGAAAGAATGTATGTCAAGGTCACCAAGTCCAAAACCCAAGAATGATCAATTAAACATTGAAAATAAATCGATCAAAATTACTCACATGGATTCGGATAGTCCGGGAATAATTGTGGATATTAAGGTAAATGGAATGGAATCAACAGCTGTTGTAGATACAGGTGCAGATGCTACTGTGATTTCCGACAGACTTGCTGATAAAGCAAACATAAGGCAGGGAGCCACAACCAAAACAATTAAATTATTAAATGCAAAAGATGGATCTGAAATGACGGCATTTGGAGGAGTCACCGCGACTATCCAAATTGCTAACACCTCAATTGACTGGCTGGTGTATGTGGCGCCGATCCGTGATGACATGCTGTTAGGGATTGACTTTCTAAGAGAGACTGATTCCAAAATTTTAACAAAACAAGGGGACATAATTGTGGGAGATGAACTTGTAACTGGAAGGAGAAGCTATGAGGTAAATTCATGCGGAGCTGTAGCAGATAAAGATGAAGTTATACCCCCTGCCTCAGAGAAATTGATTGTTGGACGAGTACTGCTACCACAGAATGAAGGGAACTATGTATTGGATCCAGCAAATGTTAACAGTGGCTTGCGAGTTGGGTCCGTACTTGTAAAAGCAGGAAAACAGATTCCAATCAGGATTTTGAATCTTGAAGACACTGAGGTCAAAATTAAGAAAGATACTCATTTGGGTAAGGTCACTACCATGGAAGCTGAGATCAAACAGGATTTCACTGAAAAAGAGAAGACCGATATCGGGGACAATGTTGTTCCAGAACACTTACAGACGCTATACCATATTGCTTCTGAAGGACTGAATGAGCACCAAGGGCAGCTTTTATCAAAACTTCTTACAGAATATGTAGATGTCTTTGCAAAGGACGATCTTGATTTAGGGTGTTTTAACTCTGTTAAACATAAGATACCGATTGGAAATCAAGCACCTATTCTGCAACCTGCAAGACGCACACCACTTGCATTTCAAGAAGAGGAGGATGAACATTTAGACAAAATGATCAGATCTGGAGTAGTTGTTCCATCAGAGTCAGAATGGGCATCCCCAGTTGTACTAGTGAGAAAGAAAGATGGAGGAGTGCGTTGATGCGTGGACTATCACAAACTAAATGAAGTCACATCTAAAGACGCGTATCCCCTTCCAAAAATAGAAGAGTGTCTGGATACTTTAACTGGTTCTTCTATGTTCAGTACCTTGGATTTGATGAGTGGCTACTACCAGGTAGAGCTGGATGAAAAAGATGGATCTAAAGCTGCTTTCATCGTTAAACGAGGGCTTTATGAGTATAACAGGATGCCTTTTGGTCTTTGTAACGCCCCTTTAACATTTCAACGAGCCATGAAACTTGTTTTAAGAGGGCTACAGTGGGATATTGTCTTGATTTACCTGGACGACATAATTGTAACAGGACGCATATTTCAAGAACATTCAGAGATTGTCAGATGTTTTGCAGAGATTCAAAGAGGCTGGTCTGAAGCTTAAACTTTCTAAATGTAAACTGTTCCAAAGGAAAGTGGTATTCCTTGGACATACTGTCAGCGAGAGAGGTATTGAAACTAACCCAGACTTGGTTAGAGATGTTCTGGAATGGCCGTTACCACACAACAAAAAATCATTACAGTCCTTCCTTGGCTTAACTAACTATTACCGGAAGTTTATCAAGGACTATGCAAAGATAGCAGCACCTTTGTACGACTTATTGAAAAAAGGTGTAACATTTAGCTGGACAAATGAGCAGGAAAAGTCTTTCAAAACTCTCAAGAGCACTCTGACGGAGCCATGTATCTTAGCTTATCCTAATCCTGATGGTTGTTTTTTCCTGGATACAGATGCATCAAACTCGAGTATTGGAGCTGTTTTGTCACAGGAACAACTTGGTGAAGAAAAGGTCATTGCTTATGCCAGTATAAGTTTAGGCCCAGCACAGAAAAGATATTGTGTCACCAGAAAAGAGCTTCTTTCCATTGTTGTTTTCACAAACCAATTCAAACACTATCTTCTTGGGAGGCAGTTTGTAACCAGAACCGACCATGGCTCTCTAGCCTGGCTATTTAGATTCAAGAATCCACAGGGGCAGCTTGCCAGGTGGCTGGAGGAAATGAGTCAATTTTCATTTGTTATTCAACATCGCGCTGGGATATCTCATGGAAATGCTGATGGCATGTCTCGAAGGGTGGAAATTGGGTTGCAATGTGATTGTTATGTGGCTGGAAAGGACATTTCTTCCCTACCGTGTGGTAGATGCAACCATTGTAAAAGACTTCAAGAAACTTGGTCACAGTTTGAAAACGAGGTAGATTACTTTATGCCAGTGGCTATTAGAAGAACGAAAGAGAAACAAAAGGAACAGGATCCAGCTGCTTTCAGTTGCAACTGGGTGTCTACACACGGAAAAGAAGAATTAATTGCTGCACAAAACGATGATGAGGATATCAAAGTTATCTTAAGTTGGATGGATTCTGGTTCACTACCTTCGAGTACAGAGGTAAGGTCAGAAAGTAAAGCAGTGCGTCATTACTGGCTTGTTTATGATCAATTCATGTTGATAGCGGGTGTTGTTTACTACAGATGGGAAGACCAGAGTGGACCAAGCACCAAACTTGTTGCTCCGAAATATTACAAGCGGGAAATTATCGAGTTATGTCATAACTTGCCAACATCTGGGCACCAAGGAGTCGAGAGGACCACTGAAAGGGCTAAGAAAAGCTTTTACTGGTACGAAATGAAGAATGATATCCGTAGTTATGTTGAACCATGTGGTAGATGTGCAACAGAGAAAAAGGACAACCACACAAGGACGGCCCCACTACAAAATTACTTCCATGGGGTACCAATGGATAGAATTCAGCTTGATGTCCTTGGCCCTCTACCTGAGAGTTCCAGTGGAAATAAGTATATATTAGTTATCATAGATCAGTTCACCAAATGGGTAGAAGCCTATCCCCTGCCACATCAAGGCAGCGAACTAATTGCTGAAAAACTTGTGAAAGAATTTATTGACAGATTTGGGGTTCCATTAGAAATACACACTGACCAAGGTAGCAATTTTCAGAGTGAGCTGTTTTGCCGTGTTTGTAAGCTTCTTTGTATTGCACAAACGCGCACTACACCATTTCACCCAGCATCAAATGGACAAGTTGAGAGATTCAATAGAACCTTGCTTCAGATGATAAGGCGTTTCTTAGAAGGGGGTCAGAAATGCTGGGATGATCGGTTGCCACTGCTTTTAGCAGCATACAGGAGCACACCACATAGTGCTACAAAGTTTACACCAAATAAGCTCATGTTCGGAAGAGAAGTTTACCAGCCCCAGGATGTCTGTTTTCACCCAGCTGCTGTCTTACGGGATGGTGAAAACCGCTTAGAATATGTTGAGAAGTTGGAGAAGAATATTGACGATGTTCAAGAAATGGCAAGGAAACATCTAAAAGTGGCAAAAAGAGCTCAAAAGAGGCATCATGATCTTACTATTCTGACGAATACCCATGAAACTGGTGATTTAGTGTACATCCTGAACACTGCAAGAAAGAAGGGTTCTTGTCCAAAATTAAAGAGCATTTACAAGGGACCTTTTGTTGTTTCAAAGGTTCACGGACCAGTTACATATGAAGTGAGGAATAATAAGGTATGTAAGACACTCCACCACAACAAGCTAAAGCCATAACATTCCGAATTTATACCTGGATGGGTGGCACGAATTCGAGAGCAATTACAAGTTGTCATGGCATCGGATGTTACTGGATGGGAGACGGATTCTCGTACAGATTCGATTACGGAACCCTGTAATTTACACCAGACTGATGGGGACTACCTTTGTGAGAGTTCACTGCGAATTCCCACAAGGAATGATGTATCACTTCATAGCCAGGATGAAGAATCAGTTGTACCAACCAAAATCCTGGAAGAATCTAGTAGGAGTTCACAGCGAATTCCCACCAGTAAAAATGACACACCAGCGGAAACCCGATTACATCCAAAGCAACCTGTGGGCGCAGACCTAGCAGAGATCACCAATCGGAGTTCGCTGCGAATTCCTGTTGGAGATCAACCAGAAGTGAGGAAAAGCCAAACCAGATTCGGAAGAAGTGTTAAACCACCGTCACGCCTTGATCTTTAAACTTACCTGAGTTGACATGACTGATCAGACTCTTATGTTTTTTTTTTTTTTTTTTTATTAATTTGTGCTTGTAACGTGTTTTTGCATTAATGTTTTAGTTCTTTTTAATCATTTACAGGTCATAAAATTATTTAAAGAAAAGACTTGGAATTGGTAATACAGAGTTTGAGTCATGCATCATAGTTGTTTCAAGAAGGACTTTGATTTGAGTTAAAGTTTTCTATTAATTCAAATCTCACAGTTGTATTTTCATGTTATAAGCGGCACTTTTAGTTTTGCTGGTGATATCTCTAAAGACTGAGATGTTTTCCTTTTAAGATAACTGATTTTATTCAAGAGGACTTGAACTTCTTAAAATCAAAGGGGGTGTAGTGTTGTGTGCTTAATGAACGCCCCTCTTCTTATTATTGTTCTGTATGACGTCATCATGATGTCGCGTGTGTTTTTGTTCGATTCTTGGAAGCGTTCTGGTCACCAGTGTTTTGGGTGAACGGACCGCACAGTTTATGTCAATAAACTCAAGAAGATTACCATAACTTGTTGGAATATATTTACCCCCACGCAACAGTATGAATAGAATTGAAGCAGTTGAGTATCTTCTATTTGGACCGGTATCCCCGATTCAGAGGTTTGCTCCGATGTTATTGTTTATTGTATCTCCGGAAGCGGAGATAGAATCACAGAATAACATCGGGGACCGATAGAATCCGCTGGCGATGTTTTTGCTTGAATATGGGCGCAGGACTAGTTTTCACCAATCGTTTTAAGTTGCTTTCTTATTTAAGAATTTTCAAAGTTTCAAAGTTTCAGATCGAACCAAATTGCTTAGCCAGTGATAAATCGTGTTACTTACTTGATTGATTGATTGATTGATTGATTGATGTTTAACGCCGTTTTGAACTTTATTATATTAGTTATATCACAGCGGCTAGTGCACGTATTCATGCTTTCCTGGAGTTTCTTTTTACAAGTTCTTCCCAAGCTACTGGATGCATCCCGACATAGGCAAAACAATGTTCAGCTGAGAGAGAGGAATGATGATACTTTCTTGATTTAGAATAATTTGGTAAATAAAATGGTCCTGATTGCCTCCGGTTTAACCCTACTTTAAAACGTTCTTCCCAAGCTACTGGATGCATCCCGACATAGGCAAAACAATGTTCAGCTGAGAGAGAGGAATGATGATACTTTCTTGATTTAGAATAATTTGGTAAGTAAAATGGTCCTGATTGCCTCCGGTTTAACCCTACTTTAAAACGTTCTCACAGGTTTATCAACATGTGGAAGAAAGCTCTAGAAAATTCTATAACGATTTTTTTTTTTTCTTTTTTTCCAGAACGGTTTCTTTTCTGTCAAAGACAAATCCGATCATTTGAAGTGTGCGTATTCTGTTAGGTTTACTTGTATTTATTCCACATCTACTCCAAAACAGGTTCTTACAACTTATGGCAATTACTGTCGGTGAATGCTTCCTGAAAATTTAATCGTTCCTATTTCATAGCTGTCCTCAGCAAACACATTTGAACCATTTTCTGACAAAAGGGGTTTTAGTGCATATCCGGGATGCATTATACCAAGCGAGTCAACACATGGATCCTTAAAAAAAAAAAATATGTTTAATAACAGGCTGAATCCTGAAGTAGAATGATCCTTGGACTGCAGAAATTTAGCCTACCAAAAGCAAAGGTTCAACCCAGGTCAGCCTGGCGTGGACTATGCAGGCTGACTTAGGTCGATACTTTTTGCAGATGCATTAAACCCCCTCTTCACAGAGCATAGCCCATTTAGAATGGACAAGTCCAAAAACGTTCAGTCTATAAGACAGTGATATCAGCTTGAAAATGAAGATGCTGAGCAGAAAGGAAAATTGTGCAAATTCCATAAAATTCAGTGATATCATGTGTCAAAGACTGAAATGTATGTTTGTGTCGGGTTGGTCATTTATCTGTATGAAATATCTAGATTAAAATCGAGAGCTAAGCTTTTGTTTAAAAGTGGCTTACGACACTTCTAATAGTATTTTGACCGTTTCACACCGACAGTTCATGTTTTATGTCTTTTCTTTGGTTTCCTAACCATTTCCCAAGCAAATGGTTTAGCCAATCAGATTTGTGTTACTTTCTAACTTTAGAATAAAAATAAGACCTACAATTTAGAATGGTTTGTGAATACGTGCCCATAGCCAAGTGTATGCTCTCGAACTAAGCGAGAATTCATTTGAGGCGTGCTCTTTGAAAAGAGGATTAAATGCATCTACAAAAAGAGTTGATCCAGGTTTTGTGTCGAAACTTTTTTCCTTTTGGTCCATTTTCTGCATGCCCAAGGACCATTCTACTCAGGATTCAGCCTGTTTTAAGAGAATATTGATTTCATGGATCCATAGTAACGAGATGACTTGCATGGTATAATGCATCACGGAGATGCATTAAACCTCCTTTTGCCAGAGCGTGACTCATTTTTATTACACGAACCATAGACATACTCGACGCGAAGCGTGATTTATTTGACCCTATTTCTAGAATAATCAGAGGCGAAAAGTGAAGAAAGACCTCTTGGTGGTAACCAAATAAAAATTGCTTTCTTGTTGGCCACAAATTCTAGTTGCAAAAACTGAAGTTTCTCCGGGAACTCGAGGCGAGTTGCATTGATAGTACACTTGTCTCACTTGTTTATTGCTAATTTCATCACAAACTTTCATGAGATAAGATTTTGTAAACTTGGGTTGGGTGTTTCCAAACTTTGTTTAACCCTTAACCTCTAACTAGGTTAAAAGAAACTTTCCAACCGAAAGTAAAATCCCGAATGTTGGTATTTCAAAGTCAGTTTGTGGGGGAAAATATCAGTAGTATATGGGGCTAGACTAGGGACAGCCGGACAAAAGTGTCCCTAGTCTAGCTCCCCTGAGGGAGATTTGTCCCCAGGGTACCTACCCTGGGTAGGCACTCTGGGGACAAATCCGGTCAATTTGGAAAATTTTGGGTCGATTTGGGTAAAAAATGGCATTTTTTGGCATTTTTGCTTCCCCCCCTTGTCCCCAGTCTAGCTCCCCTGAGGGAGATTTGTCCCCAGAGTACCTACCCTGAGGGTAGGTACTCTGGGGACAATTCCGATCAATTTGGAAAATTTTGGGTGACAATTTGAAAGAAAAAGATAGATCTTTCATGGTAGATGGTTAGCCCTGAAAAGGGCTGTTTTGTTTGGAGACTGTGTTTTTCTCTCTACTGACAGCTTTTCTTCGTTTTTCTTGGGATTTTTGGGATTTTGAAGTCATCGAAATTATCAATGTTTTTCCCGTATTTACCCTGGCCTGTCAGTATCGGCGAAGATCTCTTTTGGTCAACATGCCGCTTGTGGAGATGGCTATCGTCTTCCTCTGATTTTCGTTTTGTTGTTCTTCTCGGTTGATTTTCTTTTGGTTGTTTTTCTTTCTTCACAACAGCTACGATAGAGTCCACTAACTTGTGAAGATTTGTCTTATCGAAGTCAAATTCCACAGGAATCTTTACTGGAACTGCTGAAATGCTCTGACTTTGATAGCGTAGTGTCTCAATGTTTTTCCATAACCGTTCGGTGTTTGTGTTTAAAGTTTTAATCTCCTCCAAATGTTTGTTGAATGTTTCCACTTCTTTCAAGATCCGAGACAGCATAGAATCTTGTTTCGAATTTAACTGTTTCACCTCTTCGTAAATGTTATCCAATACAGTCGTCGGATTGATGTTTGCTGAATTCATAGCCGATGAAAGAATGTCTCCATTGTTTTCCACTGGAAGGAAAGCATCTAAGTTGAAATCGTTTAAGTTGTATTCCATATTGATTTTTTAACTTCCGAAATGTTCGAGAGCTATGAGTCAAAATGATGAATGTATGGGAAAAACGCTGTTTTTATAGCTTGACAGGTGGATTGACCTACTTTGACTTGGAATTAACGTTAACCAATCGTTAGTTTCGTTACATTTTTTTGGATTTGATACTCTTAGACGTTGTAGATAGATCATATAGTACGTTATGTTCTGTCTACATGCTCTCGCCCATGTTCGCGCTTTTAATTCTAACGCAAAGTAGGTCAATCCACTTGTCAAGCTATAAAAGAGACAGCGTTTTTTATTCTTTTATTAATTCATTTCACGATGAAGAATTTCTTCCGTAAATTGTTTTGTTGGAAAAAGATGAGGAGGGAAGAAGTGAAAAGACGAGAGGAGGAACAGCAGAGAAGAGTTGAAAAAGAAAGGTTAGAGGAGGAGCGAAAGATAAAGAAGTTCAGGGCGCTTTGCGAGTTCTTCGCCAGGAGAGGTCATGACTGGAGAACTCGCACTCCAATCGTTAAGATGGGTAATATTTACCCAGACCTGTCAGAGTTTGTGCCACCTACAAATAATTGTGCTTGGGTGGCAAAAATGAATAAGCTATATCCTTCATTGAAATGGTAAAGTGTATAGCTTATTTAGCTAAAAAAAAACAGCCCTTTTCAGGGCTAACCATTTACCAAGAAAAGAACTTTTTCAAATTGTCAAAAAACAAAAAAGTCAAGTCCTATATGTTTTTTATATCTTTTATTTTAGAACTTTTTATTTTAGAACATTTTACAATATTCATTTCAATGAAACTTTGAACTGTAAAAAAGACAAAATGAATGAAAAAAACTTTTTTCTTCGGAATGTCATAGAACTTTGAACTGTAAAAAGACAAAATGAATGAAAAACTTTTTTTCACTTAGGCTGTTTTTCTTTTTTTCTTTGGAATGTCAGATTCACATTTACTCTTACGTTTTTTTCCCCTTTCATTGTTTTTTAATACCATATCTGGACACATTTCATTCCCGTGTTTTGTCGATTTGCAAAAGAAACAGTTGTTTTTGTTGTTTTGTCGTTTTTTCTTCTTTTCGTTATTTTGACGTTTTTCCTCTGGTCTTTTTTCTATCAACACTAAATCTTTTGGTTCTTCCTTCCCGTTCGAACAATCCGAGTCTGCAGAAAATTCGTTTTTTGTGGAATCTATGAGATTTTGTTTGTCCAGATTTTTCCGTAAAGTCTCTAATTTATCTGCTATTTTGCAGATCTCTGAATCCTTGATACCCGTGTTATCAGTCTGCATGTCTACGGTCTGAGTTTCAATGGATGATGTATCCTGTGGTGAACTTTTTTTCCATGTATTTTCATTGCAGAATGATTTGCAGAATGAATTTACTACCCCGACGTATTTCATATGTTGGACTTTGACAGCTGTTGGTGAAATTTTGATGTCATGGGTGAGCGGGTCCACATAGACAAAAACATTTTCTCCTGTCTGCTTTTCTTTTTCTGGACATTGTCTGGCCCAATGCCCTGTTTTGTTGCACGTAAAACAAATATTTGTTCTCACGCCATCCATCCCATATCGTTTGTCGATCGTTGTTTGATCCAAAACTCTGTAGCTGGTCATGCGGTAAACATCTTTTTCTGCTAAATGTTGTTGGGATAAAAATGATCCCACGTAGACGCCGTTATGTTTAACTTGATACTTTGACGGAATATTGCTGATCTCATAATCGTGGGTGTATGGATTAACATACAATGCCATCCTCTTTCTAAGTGGTGATGTATTTTGCAGCTTGAACTCGCTCATTTTCTTTTATCAACTGTATTGTCTGAGATTGGTCAGAGGAATAATGAGATTTTCACAGTCGATGTCTCTATTTATACACTACTGCAAGGAAAGAGTCAATAAATTGTTAGGTTTTTTTCTTGTTTCCTTCATTTTGTCTTCTCATCCAGAGCTGAAACGATGGCTAAAAGAAAAAGAATAGTAGATTATTCAGACAGTGAAAGTGACGATGAGTCATTTCCACCAAAAAAGAAAAAATCTTTACCGTTGAAAGAAGAAAGTGATAGTGACGATGAGTCATTTCCACCGAAAAAGAAAAAATCTTTACCATTGAAAGAAGAAAGTGATAGTGAAGATGATATCTTTTCACCAAATATGTTCGTGGATAAAAAAGAAGAAAACAACAGCTCTACTTTGGATATGAAAAGTCTATATGACTTAATAGAAAGGGGAAAAAAGAAGTCAAGAAAATTTAGAACAGAATCACATGTATTGTCAGTGAGTTTTAAGAAATTTGAAGAATTATCACCCCAGAGACTGCTTGGATTATTTGACGATGTTACCCATGAAATCATTCGAAAGTTAAATGCTAACCCGACAGATATGATTAGAATTAGCATCGATCATCCTTCATTGGAGATGGGGATTCATATTCCCTTTTTAGCTACAGAACAGCTGCAAGGTGAAACTATATTGAATGAAATTGAACGAGTTTTACAGTCAAATACAGATTTTGTCTTGAACGACGGATCCATGACATTTGACATTACACATACAATACCTCCATGTGGTAGCGGAAAAGTGAAATATAGAACGTCGGAATTGGATTCAAAGGTTTTTGCCAAGAAGAAACAATCGGTTATTCAAATTAACAACCATGATCAATTATGTTTTGCAAGAGCCGTTGTTGTGGGAATTTGTTACATTGAACGTGAAAACACCGAAGAATGGAACCGAAAATGGGATCTCATCAAAAGATCAAACAGATCACTTCAAAAGACTGAAGCCGAGAAATTGATGAATGAAGCTGGAGTTTTACCAACACAGTCTGTAGGAATTGATGAATTCAAAAAAATTCAATTGTTTTTGTATGAAAAAGACTATGTCATTAAAGTTCACGACCAGCATTCCAAAACGAGGAAAATATTTGAACATCCAGAAGTGAAAGACAATAGTAAGATCATACATTTATACTTCCATCAAAACCATTATGACTATATCAAATCCATCAAAGGTTTTTTTTGTTGTACATATTATTGTGAGTTCTGTGATGTGGGCTACAACGGGCGGGAAGACCATGCTTGCTCAAAGATCTGCAAAGGTTGTTATCGTGAAGGAAAATGTCCATCAGAATCCAAAGAGTATGTTTGCAGTTACTGTCATAGACGATTTTTTAGTGTTTTATGCTTTGAAAATCACAGAAATGTTCAAGGTAAAGAAAAGAAATCCATTTGTAAATTAGTGAAACTTTGTTCAAAATGTGGTGCACAGTGTCTTACCAGAAAGGGAAATCATATCTGCAATGGAAAGAAACGGTGTCGTATCTGTAAGAAGATAGTTGACTTTTCTCATCGCTGTTTTATTCAACCTTACCAAAGTAAGACGAATCATAACAGCAATGATGAGACGAGTTTTTCTGTAGTCAAAAAACCACAGTTCATTTTCTTTGATTTTGAATGCAAACAAGACACAGGGGTACACATCCCGAATTATTGTATAGCACATAGAGTATGTGATGATTGTATCGATAAACCACTTGATTTTCATTGTTCTAAATGCAGTGAATTTGAAGAGGGTAGGGAAGTTATTTTTCAAGGAAAAGAAACTTTGAGTCATTTTTGCAAGTGGCTCTTTTCAAAGCATCACGAAGGAGTCACAGCTATGGCTCATAATTTAAAAGGGTATGACGGTCAGTTCATTCTTAACTATATTGTCAAAGTTGGGTTAAAAGTTCCAAAATTGATCATGAATGGAAACAATATTATGAAGTTAGAATTGAATGGCGTGCGTCTGATCGACTCCTTCAATTTCATGAACTTTGGGCTGGCGAAATTTCCAGCCACATTTGGTCTTCAAGAAATGAAAAAAGGTTACTTTCCTCACTGGGCAAATACAGATGAATTTTGGAGTTATATTGGACCATACTTGGATATGTCTTATTACAAACCCGACTCAATGTCTGAAGAGGCTAGGTCGAAATTCATAGTCTGGTATAATGACAAAGTTCAAAAGGGTGAGGAATTCAATTTTCAAAAAGAGATGGAATCATACTGTAGGTCAGATGTCGATATCCTAAGACGGGAATGTGCTGAATTCAGAAAGCTGTTTATCGAACAGGGTGGTATTTGTCCATTTTTAGAGGCAATTACCATCGCTGATGCCTGTAACAAAGTCTGGCGAAGCAAATATTTACCAGGAAATCAAATTGCTATCATTTCAAGTAAAGATTCGTCCAGACGTCGTTTTTCTATGAAAGCGATACGCTGGATTCAAAGCGTAGCTCGGGAAAAAGGTATTCATATTCGCCATGCAAAAAATGGTGGGGAAGTTCAAATCGGAAGATATACTGTAGATGGTTTTCACCGTCAATCAAACACTGTCTATGAATTCCTTGGGGATTTGTATCATGGTTGTCCTGTATGTTATACAGATCGAAAACAGATCAATCCCATCAATGGGAGACCCATGTCTGAATTGTACGAACATACTTTTAAACGTATAGCAGATATCAAAAAAATGGGGTATAATGTAGTGTACATTTGGGAGCATGAATTCGATGCTAAGATGAAGGATAAAGAGTACAAAAAACTCATTGAAAAGTTATATCCACATTTGGATCCCATCGATCCGAGGGAGGGATTGTCTGGGGGAAGATGTAATGCAATAAAAATTAGCTACGATGTTGATGAAAAAAGCAAGAAGGAAATCAAGTACATTGATATCTGTTCTCTGTACCCTTATGTTTGTAAACATAAATCCTATCCTGTGGGCCAACCAGAAATTTTGACTAGTGAGAATATTGATATGAACAATATTCGACAGTATGAGGGCTTAATCAAATGCAAAGTTTTACCTCCAACTGATTTGTTTCACCCCGTTCTTCCAGTTCACTGTAACAATAAAATGATGTTTCCACTCTGTATGAAATGTGCAGAAGAAAGTTCAAACACTTGTATCCACGGTGAAGAAGAGAGGGGTTTGGTTGGAACTTGGGTTACCTTTGAATTATTCAAAGCTCTTGACTGTGGTTATCGGCTAATACAAGTGTATGAAATCTGGCATTTCAACTCTGTTTCGGACCAATTCTTTAAAGGTTATGTGGATAATTTCTTGAAAATTAAGCAAGAAGCCAGTGGTTACCCAAATTGGTGTCAATCAGACTCGGAAAAAGATCAATTCGTTTGTGAATATGAGAAGGCAGAAGGGGTTCGTCTTGATCCAAGTTGTATTCAAAAAAATCCTGGGAGAAGATCGTTTGCTAAGATTATGTTGAACTGTCTTTGGGGAAAATTAGCCCAGCGTGAAAAAATGACTCAGACGGAATACATCAGTGATCCGTCTAAATATTTCGAATTAGTCACCAATCCCAATTTCATTGTAAAGCATGTAGAAATCTTTGACGAGGACTGTCCATTCATCTTGGTTAACTATGAATCAAAATTGGAACATATTGATACCCACGCTACAGCCAACGTGATAGTAGGGTCTTACGTAACAGCTTATGCAAGGTTGGAATTGTACGCCGTTCTTGAAAAGTTAAAAGATAGAGTTCTGTATTTCGATACAGATAGTTGTATGTACATTCATGATCCTGAATTATGGAATCCTCCCATTATTAACAGTAGGTTAGGAAAATGGACTGATGAAGAGCCTGACTGTAAAATTACCCAATTCAGAGGACTTGGGCCTAAAAATTATGCTTACAAAATGAAAACAAAAGATGGAGAAGAGATAAGTAAATGTAAAGTGAAGGGAATTACTTTGGATTACAATACCAAGCAGGTGGTGAATTTCGATACCTATTCAAAATGTGCTTTGGATCGTACGATAGAAATTAAAATTCAGTATGATTGTAAAATTAAAAGATATAGAGATAGAACAGTGACCAGCGAACCGCAGACAAAAACGTTTCGCTCTGTATACACCAAAAGAGTTATTGTAAATGCTACTGACACTGTGCCCTATGGTTATAAAAGTCTGAGAAAATAAATTTCTATATCGCATTGTTTTGTGGTAAACAGATAAAGTAAGACGGAAAAAATATTAGGCGTTTGGTGAAAAATGGCAACAGTGTTACCGTTACCAATAGAGCTACGTGAAAAAGTTTATGGAGAATTTGTTCGACAACACACGCTCGATGAACAAGTACAGTCTGATATTAAATTCAACTGTTTGAAACTTTGGATAGATAGATTGAATAAGGGAGCTGCAAAAGGAGAATCATCCTGCAAACTGTATGCCATACACAGTTTTATTATGATGTTGGTGCACGACTCAGGTTCAGATCCCATCCTCGAAGCTTTTTTAGTAGGCTGGTGGTGGAAAGATCTCAATACTGCTAAACAGATGTATAATTTCAGTAATCAAATGCAAGCCACAAGTCGATGGGTATTCATTATCATAGGAAGAACAGAAGAAAGTTTTCTGAACGTCCTGAAAATGAAATCAGTTCTGTTTGACTTTTACTTACGCTACAAAAGAGGATCTATTCAAGACAGTGAGGAGATAGTGGATACTCTGGAAGGGTATCTCCTATTTGATAGAGATGTCACAAAAGAAACCGTATATTCATCTCTTTCAACAAAAAACGTTTTTAAACATGTTTTTCCATCTAGTGGGGTACGTGACTATAGTGAAATGGATAGCGTATATCCATTGTCTTTGGGTAATGAACAATTGCACAAAGTTATTGTGGAACATGAAGACAAGTGGAAAAATCGCGGTATTTGTGAATTTGCATTGTAAAAATGTTATATGCTATACTGTAAGAAATGTTTTTCATTGTTCACCTCTGTTCAATAAAAAAATGTTCAATAAAAAATGTTCAATAAAAATGCTTTTATTTTCATTGATATTGTCATTTTATCAATAGCCTTTAACGAGAAAAGTAAAAAAATATGGATGTACAATCCATATTGTTTCAACACCCTTGTAATATTTTCATCACAGGACCGAGTGGATGCGGAAAAACAGAGTTCGTTCATAAATTAATTGACTATCGAGAAGACTTGTTCAACATCGTTCCTGAAAGAGTTGTTTGGTGTTACAAAGAATGGCAGCATGCTTACAATCTTATGCAAGAAAAGTTCAATTCACAGTTCAAATTGATAAAATTCGTGGAGGGAATTCCTGACGATGAAAACGAAATTGTCAGTGATGTATCTATTCCACATTTAATTGTCTTTGATGATATGTTGGGTGAAAAAGATGAGGAAAAAATTAAACTTTGGTTTACAAGAAAAGGACACCATCGTAATGCAAGTGTGATTTACATCACGCAAAATATGTTTCAGCAGTCGAAATCGAGTCGAACCATTAGTCTTAATTCCAGATATATGATTTTATTTCGAAATGAACGAGATAAGAATCAGATTAAAACACTAGTTCACCAAATGCAAGCCCCACATTTGTTACCTGCTTATGAAGATGCTACATCGACGGATCATGGTTATTTAGTCATAGATTTTCATTCACAAACAAATAAAGAATTAAGACTACGAGCAGATATATTTCATCGTTGGCGTACACAAGGAGATGAAAGAGGACCCATTATTTATTCTCCTGCTTAAAAAAACTTTATGCAAAATTCTTGCTTAAAAGAGAATAACATTTTGAACGTAAATCATTTTTATGATTCACACCCGTGAGTAAACATGGCTTTACCATCCACACCGAGTTCAGTTTTAGCTGCTTTGCGAAATTTAAGCCAACAAACCGATAGACATGAAAGAGAAGCTGTGTTAAAAGCAGGATTAAAAGAAATTTTAAAATGGTTTACGTTGGCTGCGCAAAACATCATTGAAAATAAAATCAAATTACCAAAACAAACCACAATGTACATGACAAAACATAGAACAGATATTGAACGGCTAGCAGATCCATCCATAGACGAGGAAAGTAAACGTAAAATCATTTTAAAACCTGGAGGGGGAGGGTTTCTAGGTGGTGTTATTATCAGAAGCTTACTGAGATGGGATGGAGTAAAAACCATCAGAAAATTTGGAGTTGAAAGACAAACTCGAAAACGTGTTCCACGAAAACGTGCACCGCAAAAGAAAAAATCTCCAAAAAAGAAAAAATCTCCAAGAAAGCGTGCTCCGCAAAAGAAGAAGTCTCCAAAGAAAAAATCTCCAAAGAAAAAATCTCAAAAGAAAAAATCTCCGAAAAAGCGTGCTCCACCAAAGAAGCATGCTCCAATTACGATTGATGAAAGATTTATTACTACCCGAAAACGAACCCCTGTAGCAAGTACCATTTCAGAACATCAACAATATCCAAAATCTAGAGAGGAAATACTTGGTGAAAGAATGCGGAATTACCAAAGAAAGTATTCAAGATTTATATTACCAGGTAAAAAATTAGCGTTTCAAAGAATTCCATCCGTCGCTTGGTCTCCAAATACATTGGCTAAACATAAAAAAGGATTAAGAAAATATAGACGGATGATAGAAGATATGCTGCGATATAACATCGGTACAGGAAGATATAAACTTGACGAAAAAAATCAGGTGTTTGACCTTGGGAAAGGAAGATCCGTTCCCGTGGATTCGTCCATGGCTAGCGCTGATACATTGGTTGACGCTCTCTATTCACAATTTTCTTAAAAAAAGTAATTCTGACTGTAAAAGACAGTATGTTAAAAAGTTTTCTTTTGAAAAACAGTATGTTAAAAACAGTATGTTAAAAACATCAGGTATAAATGATAGTGACATGGACGTTGTATTATCATTTAATCCGATATCGAGTTAAAGTCAACATGAAAAGGAAAACACCTCTGATAAAAAAACATGGTTCAATGGTTATGGCCATGATGCAGGCTACACCAAAAATACGTAAAAAACTTGTAAAAGATTCATCACCAGAAGTGATAAGATGTATATCGGAATGTTGTCATAACGTTTTAAAAGGCAATGTACATTTATCATCAGCTCAGAAGAAGAAATTGTATTCAAGCCGACAACATATCAGACGTTTAGCTTCGAAATCGGCTTCTGTAAAAAATAAAAAACAAATATTAAATCAAAAAGGTGGATTTCTTTCATTACTTGCACCTGCATTATTACCATTGTTAGGAAAAGCCGTTATCGGAGGAATAGGAGGGGCACTTAAAGCCTTATAGATAAAAAAAATCTTGTAGATAAAATCTTGTAGATAAAAAATCATGTCTGTTAAAAAAATGGTTATCGTGCCTTATCAGGTTTTAGAAAATATGAATCGTTGGAAAGACGAGCAATATCATAAACCTCGTTTACCACCCAATCCGCAAGTTGTGGATGCAGCACATCTTCGGCAGGATATGGGTCATATTTTACAAAGCACTGATTTGTCAGAAACAGAAAAGGCTCAAAGGTATGGTGAAACTTTGTTTAAGTTACAAAATTCGCTTCAAAAAGCAAGACCAACTTTGTTCAACTCACTTCCAACGACAAAAAGTGATGATAGTATACAGAAATCAGCATCTGTTACCTTGCATGATCAAATTTTGCAAAGCGTACCAAAAACCATGAAAAGAAAAGCTGAGTTACTTTTGAGTATGATAAAAGATAACAATAATTTAACTTGGGACGAACAAGGAGTCGTGTCATACAAAGGTGTACGCATTCATGGTTCCAATATCATCGATCTTATCAATGATACAATTCGTCAGAGAAAAGGTACTGAACCTAGAGGATGGAAAACTTTTTCAAAGGCATTACACGAAAGCAATATACCGCGAGAAGTTATTGGTAACTCAAATAGATGGAGATGGATGCAAAAAGCTCAAGATAAATCACTGACTAAATCAGTGAGTGAAGATGAAGGATCCTACGGCGGATCCGATCACTTATTTCACACGCCAAAAAGCGTACAAAAAAGTGCAAGGAAATCGCTTACAAGAAGTGTTAAAAAATCTGCAAAAAGAATAAAAGAATCATCTCCATACATGAAACCCGAAGAAAGAGAAAGACTGAGGCAATTCTATACTAAAGAGTTGTTAACTCCACCAAAATCTATAAAAAAGACCCCTACCCGTAAAACGCTTCAGTCATGGGAATCCTGGTAAAGCCTAAACTTGATTACAAACTTGATTACGTGTTAAGAAAATTGTTTTATGATCCCAAAAGTACTGTCGCATTTACTGGAATAAAGCAATTGTATCACGCTGCAAAATCTGTTTTGAAAGGAATAAGATACAAAGATGTTCAAGAGTGGTTACGAGGTGAATCCACCTATACCTTACATAAACCAATTCGTCGTCGTTTCAAAAGACGAAAAACTATTGTAAGTGGTATAGACTATCAATGGCAGGCTGATTTGGCTAACATGCAACATTTAGCAAGACAAAATGATAACAAGAAATATTTACTTTGTATAATTGACGTGTTTTCAAGATTTTCATGGGTTATCCCTATTCCAAATAAGATGGGAAAAACTTTGATTCGAGCATTTCAATCTATTGTTCAGAAATCAAATCGGAAACCTTTGTCACTTCAAACAGATAAAGGTTCGGAATTCAAAAACAGACTGTTTCAGCAATACTTGAAAAAGAATCAGATTCATTTCTTTACCACTGAAAATCCAGAGACGAAAGCAAGTATTGTTGAAAGATTTCAACGAACTTTAAAAACGAGAATGTGGAAATACTTTACGTACAAGAAAACAAGACGTTACATTGACGTATTGAATTCTTTAGTTAAGAATTACAATCATACTTTTCACAGAAGTATCAAAACATCTCCTGCAATGGTAACAAAATCAAATGAGGCAGAAATTTCGAAAAATCTGTATCCTCGTTTATCGACAATTGCAATGACAAAAAAGCCAGAATTCAAAATTGGAGATCGTGTTCGTATCAATAAAACAAAACGTACATTTGATAAAGGTTATTTACCAAATTGGACTCAAGAAATATTTGAAATCACTCATGTTAACAAGACATTTTCACCTATCACCTATAAAATAAAAGATTTAGAGGGTGAACAAATTTTGGGGACTTATTATGAATACGAACTTCAATTGATAAAAGATGATGAAATTTATGAAATTGATTCAGTTCTTGATAAACGTACAAGACGTGAGGGTAAAAAAATAATCAAAGAAATAAAAGTCAATTGGAAAGGTTATCCAAAAAAATTTCAAAGTTGGATACCAGAATCCCATTTGGTATCTTGATCGGAAAAAAAGTCTTATCTACAAGATTTTTATAAATAAAAAGACAATACAATTATGATAAATTCGCAGTCAAACATTGAGACTGGGACAGAAAGTGTCGATAGTGTTAGTACTAAAAATTACAACTGCTGTGGAAATCGTGTTCCAAAGAATCAGTTTACGTATATTTCACAGATATTAGTCATTTACGCAATTATTGCAACCTCGATAGTACATTTAAGTATTCAAAGTCAAGATCGTGAATTGTGGTTGATACTGTTAAGCAGTTCACTCGGGTATATTCTTCCATCTCCAGGGCTAAAATTCACAAAGTCTGGACAAAAAACAACTAGTGGGGTTGATTTCATTGACAGTAAAAAATACTAAATCAAAAAATATTTAAAAATGAATTCGTTTTATCTTACTCTACCTAGCGATAGTTCCATAAAACTTTATCCAAACAACACACAGTGCTGTTTTAAAGTTCATTTACCAAAAACAATTCATATTGACAGGGAAAATTGGGAAGTTGCATTAGCTCATCTTATTACCCCCTCTCAGTTTTTAAACATAACTGAAGAAGAAGCGAAGTTCGAAATTATAACTGCAGATGTTAATTTATACAATGCAGCAGCAGCGGTAGATAAAAGAAGAGATAATATGAAGATAATTCCAATAAAACGAAACGCAAAAGGTGAAGCAGTAAAATGGACAATTGGATTTAATTTTCCACCGGGTAGTTACACTTCACCAAAACATGTTATAGAGGTAATGGAAGAATTGATTCAAAATAACCTAAGTGAAATCTTTCAGAAGCATTCAATCGGGGTGTCTATTAGCTATTCAACCTCAAGCAAACGACCGAAATTGGGATTCACAAATATAACAAGAACCGGATTCAAATTTCATCCACAGCTGTTTTTAAAACTGGGAGGATCACCAGAATTCAAAAATGAGATAATTTTTTCGAGTAGAAATATTTTAGAGGTATTTAAATACAGTCCTAACATTGATGCTGGGTACAATCATCTGTTTGTTTATTCAGATGTTGCTGAATACACTATAGTGGGTGATACATTGGCTCCCATACTTCGTGTTCTTCCGTTCAAACCAAGCATATCAAGTGAAAATAATTATGAAGCCCAACATATCAACCATGAAATTACATTACCGCATTACGTCCCCGTTTCGAAATCTGATTTCGATACTATTCACATTCAAATAACAGGGGATTCTGGTATACCGTTTCATTTTATTATTGGTAAGACAATCGTCAAGTTACATTTCAGACAGAAAAATAAAAATATTTAAATAAATATTTAAATAAATATTTGACCAAAAAAATGCTACCAGTTTATCGCGGCGAAAAACATCAGTATGGGTACGGACTAGGTTCTCTATTTAGATCAGCAATTAAAACAGTGACTCCATTGCTTAAACCCTTGGTCAAATCTGGGTTGAATGCTGTAAAAAAAGAAGGAATCAGACAAGGATTAGGGGCGGCAAGAGATATCCTTTTACGTGGTGAAAACCCTAAAAAAGTTGTAATTTCAAGGGGAAAACAAGCCATTCATGATCTAGCACAACAGTTAATACCGGGGATAAATAAAAGAAAATCACAAAAGACACGTCATTCATCTTCTCGATCTCGCAAGGGCAAGATCATTAATAAAAGACAAAGAAATCATTACAGTAGATCAAGGACTCTCGATATATTTGATTGATATATTATATATTATATAAAAATGATGCAAAACGGATCTTGTGAATGCAGTAAATCAGAACTCAATGTTCTTTCTGTACCACCTACAATAACAACGATGCAAGAAAGTCAATGGGTTGAACATTTTCCAATAGCATCCTTGACAAGCAATTCGCCGATAGAATTCATCATACCACCTCAAACCGAACATTGGACAGATTTGTCACAATCGTATTTGTATATCAAATTCAAAATCGTTAAAGCTGACGGTACTAATTTAGACGTCGGTTCAAATGTGGCACCTGTAAACAATTTCCTGCATAGTATGTTTAGCAGCGTCGATTTGTATCTAAATAATAAACTAATCAGCAGTAATTCAGATACCTATCCGTACAGAGCATATATCGAAAATCTTTTGTCCTATAATGCTGACAGCAAGTCTACGTTTTTGAAAGCTGGTGCACTTTGGATTGAAGACACCAGTGGGCAATTTGAAACACTCAACCATGATGCGGGAAATACTGGACTAGTAAACAGAATCGGTGTAATCGGACTAAGCAGAACTGCAGAGCTTTTCGGACGATTGCATCTTGATCTATTTCAGCAAGAAAAATATTTACCTAATGGAGTTGAAATCAGACTTAGATTAAACAGATCCTCATCAAACTTTTGCCTTACAGGAGGTACTGCTGCACCAGATGCAAAAATTGTAATGGAAACAGTCAGTCTTCATGTACGAAATATTGAATTGTTGCCTGTTGTTGCAAATGATCTAAATCATCTCATAGCTCAGCAAAACATGAAAATTCCTATCCGTAGGGTAGAAGTAAAGACGTTTACTATCGGTAATGGACTTCAGTCTAAAATTGAAGATCATTTGTTTCAAGGCCAGCTTCCAAAACGTGTTTTCATTGCAATGGTAACAAATGCTGCTTATAATGGGGGTTATGCTAACAATCCATTTTTCTTTCAACACTTTAATCTGTCAAAAATAGATGTATCATGTAATGGACACAGTATTCATAACAGACCCTTTGAGCCTGACTTTGAAAATGGGTTGTATTTGAAATCATATTTGTCTATGTATCAGGCTGTCTCAGCCTTAGGACTCAATAAATCATTTGATATTGGTAAAGAAGACTATGTTGGTGGATACTGTTTGTGGGGGTACGATTTGACACCTGATCAAGGCAGTGAAGAAGGACAACTTCATCCTATAAAAACTGGAAGTCTTCGCATTGAGCTTCAATTCGCGCAAGCCTTGGCAACAGTGATCAACGTTATTGTCTTTGCTGAATTTGACAATCAGATTGAAATCAACAGTTTGAGAGAAATCATCACAGATTATTAATCCTGAAAAAATCAACAGAAAAAAGATAGCTTTCACAAAAAACAGTCCTTATCAGGACTAAAGAATATAATATCGAAAAACAGTCCTTTTCAGGACTAATTAACTTTTGAAAGATATATCAGAAAAAACAGTCCTTTTCAGGACTAATAAACAATGTTGGGAGTCAGATTTGCTATTTCACTGAGAAAAGAAGCAGAAAAAGTGAAATATTCCACCTCAGAGTGTCTTTCTACTCGGAAAAATGACATTCACAACAGCTTTGAAAAACATATGATTAAAGAACTACAAAATCTAATAGCCAGTGAAGTTCACAACGAGTGTTACGGATGTCAAGTGGATCATCCCAGTCAAATACAGCATGAACTATGTTTATTCAAGGATAGACAAGAACATACAGATATGTTCATAGAACAAGCCATGAAGGAATTAAATCCATACAGAATCATGAAAAAATGGTATCCTGAACTCATAGAAATGAAACTCGATGAAACTGACTATGTGGAAGCCTACAGATTTTGGCGAAATATAAAACAAAACATTCTATCTGATATCACGGAGTCGTTCTTAAAATATTGGTGTGACAAAGTAAAACAAGCCTGGAAAAGTGATTAGAAAAATGTATACTTCTGAAATTCAATACATATTGGATCATGGAACATGGATAAAAAATCTACAGGCAAAAGTCTGTGCAAAAGATCAGTTACCTCGACAAAAACCCAATCATGTGAAAGCCTACATTGTGAACACAGAGAAATCAACCGGTTCAGGAGAACACTGGGTGGCCGTGATATTTGACAATAATGGCAATGTACTATACTTTGATCCCTACGGCCTACCACCACTTGAGCCAGAAATTATTAACTTTTTAGACAATCATTCTTATTCGTGGAGATACAATCGACAAACTCTTCAGAGTCTACAGGGTAAAGTTTGCGGAATTTACTGTATCTTCGCATTGGATGCTGTTGCTAGAGGATATAATATACAGAAATATCTTCAACAGAAATTTCTCTCAACGGAACACCATCGAAACGATCGAAATGTATCATTGTGGTTTAATCAACACTACGGAAATCTATACAAGAAAATTTCAGAGACTTCTCCCCACAAACAGTGAAAAAACATTTTCAAAAATGATTTTTATTGTTAACAGTTTATTGATATTATGTTCATTTTTTGTCTTTTTAAGTTTATTGTAAATATGTTCATTGTTTCAGTTCTGTTCAATAAAAAAGTTCAAAAACAGTCGAGTTTTTTCATTCTGTTTTTCCAAAAAGACTCCAATCTGCTTACATTTTTTCCCCATGCTACGAGTCATAACTTTTTTACTATATTAGCATGAAAACGTAGTTGGGAAAAAAATGTATATGCTTTCCACCAGGTCCGCGCTCTTATTTTTCAATCCTCCTGCTAACGTATAAAGAAAGCCTGATATTTCCCAATACATTCATCATTCGACTCTCAGCTCTTGACCAGTTCGGGAGTTAAAAAATCAATATGGAACAAAACAATATGGAGGAAATCAATCATCAACTGCGTGAGACTCTCAAAGACTATCTAGATGTCGGACAGCAGATATTGCTACTAAACACTCAGCCCGTACAACTACACCGTATATCACAACCGTACAAAGATCTCGGTGAAAGATTAGTTCAGCTATTCTTAAAGACAACACCTGATATTATTTTAGTTGATGTCAAATTTGGGAGAAAGATAACTTTCAATAACGGAGTAATGACGATCACAAAAAGAGTTGGAGTATGTCCCGTCTGCCAGGCGAATTTCGGTTGCTGTCATTAGAAGTTGAAAAAATCACAACCACTAAAAAACAAAACAGCCCTTTTCAGGGCTAACCATTTACCAAGAAAAGAACTTTTTCAAATTGTCAATTCTTTCTCTCAGAAGAATTAAACTCAGAAAAAAGTCATAGTCAGAAAAAACACAAGATAATCAAACTCTATTTTTTCTATCCCGAACAAGAAATTGTAACAAAGCTATGGATTGGTCAACGTTAATTCGGAGTTAAAAAACATGAGACAAGTAGGTCAATCCATGTTGTGAACTATATAAGGGCAATGTTTTTTCTCACAAAAAACATAAATGCTTCAGCATGGTTCAGATTCTTCTCTGCCCTCACTGTGCAAACAGATGTCAGATAGAGTGTGGAAAATGCTTTACACTCCTGGACTATCTTGGTCAGAAGCATAATTGTCCAGATCCAGATGAAGGATTTTTTGATGATGATGAGGGATCTACAGTTTGCTGTGAATTCTGCGGATGTGAAATCATCCCAGTAATTCACCCAGAAGAATTGTAGGTCTTGACAATTCATTAAATCTTTCTAAAAAAGCCCTTTTCAGGGCTAACCATTTACCATGAAAAGATCTTTCTTTCAAAATTGTCAACTAAAACTCAAAACGCTAAAGAAAAATGTAACAAATTATGCATTGGTCAACATTTACCAAATGTAAACACTAAAAAACTCCCATTTACTACTCAACTATCGTAGAGATAAGTCGATATTCGCAATGTTTGGATTGACAATTATCCTCGCATTCCTATATTGGTTAGAAGAAAGAGAACGTATCAGATGTATCAAACATGAAGTGGAGCATCTGATACGGATCCCATATCCAGCGGAAAATATGGATAGAGAAAAGAGAGGTTAAAAAGTGTATTTTACACAAAAACAGCCCTTTTCAGGGCTACCCAATACCAAGAAAAGAACTTTTTTCAAATTGTCAAGGTTTTCTCTCAGAAGAAATAAACTCAGAAAAGTCATAGTCAGAAAAAACACAAGATAATCAAACTCTAGTTTTTCTGTCCCGAACAAGAAATTGTAACAAAGCTATGGATTGGTCAACGTTAATTCGGAGTCAAAAAAACATGAAACGCTGAAGCGGGAAAATATAGGAGAAAATAACGTCATGAGACAAGTCAATCCTCCTGAAAAGCTATAAAAGCCGACTCTATTTCATCATTTTCATTTCACGATGGAAGATCTCAGGAGGAGCGTGAAAAATCTGATGAGGGTGGCTGAGACCCTCCATCTGAAGTTAGAGAGAATAGATAGGCAGTTGGCGGAGATGAATAGAGAGAAGAAGAAGGAGTTTGTCATTCCGACAACAGAATGTTGGGATGACGATGACGAGCCGTCGTTCTCGTTGAACTTCGACTTAGACGAAAGCCAAATGAGAAGGGTCAGAAGACGAGCGGCAAGCAGATGTCCGGCCTGTGGGAAAGTTGGAGGTTGTGCATAAAAAACACAGTCTCCAAACAAAACAGCCCTTTTCAGGGCTAACCATCTACCATGAAAGATCTATCTTTTTCTTTCAAATTGTCACCCAAAATTTTCCAAATTGATCGGAATTGTCCCCAGAGTACCTACCCTCAGGGTAGGTACTCTGGGGACAAATCTCCCTCAGGGGAGCTAGACTGGGGACAAGGGGGGGAAGCAAAAATGCCAAAAAATGCCATTTTTTACCCAAATCGACCCAAAATTTTCCAAATTGACCGGATTTGTCCCCAGAGTGCCTACCCAGGGTAGGTACCCTGGGGACAAATCTCCCTCAGGGGAGCTAGACTAGGGACACTTTTGTCCGGCTGTCCCTAGTCTAGCCCCATATACTACTAATATCTCCCTGTCGGACAGTGTAGATCCAAGATCAGACTGCACGTTCTGGGCAGTTTGATCTTGATCTACACGGTCCGCAAAAGGTCAGTGAGTCGCGCTTAGCAGATCAAC
Organism: Tridacna gigas; assembly: GCA_945859785.2. Taxonomy (NCBI): domain Eukaryota; kingdom Metazoa; phylum Mollusca; class Bivalvia; order Cardiida; family Cardiidae; genus Tridacna; species Tridacna gigas. Next base: position 32,027,305 of record OX244030.2, read on the forward strand.
GGTTAATTTACTCATTATAACACCACTAAGATGTAAAAGCGAGAGCAAGACAAATCAGAAACGTTTGTTGTGACAAGATTTTTTTTTTTTTTGTTTTTACCAAAAAATTGGGGGGGGGGGGGGGCCTCCTTTTTCCTTATAATCTTTAAAATGGCAAAACTTGGCTGGGTCTGGAATCGGTAAGTGACTTTTGAGGGAGCATGGGTAAGTCATGTTTTATTAATGCATTCTTGGCGTAAAGTCTGTTTCTATCTCACGAATGCTCGGAAAAAGTTGTGGGGAGATTCTCTCCACACAGTAATTTTGTTAAAAGATTTTCGACTTTTTTTAATGTCAGTGTACAGACGGATATTGTTTATTGCCTGCTAAAACATGCTGTAAAAGGTGAAATTTGGTAATGAAAGCCTTATGCTATATACATTTTATGTTCTTTCTACTCAATTTTACAAGCTCAAATCCCCATTAAAGGGCAGTGACCAATTGTTACATGTATTGGCATTTTTCCTCTGTGGATTCCCTCCTTCCTAAATGTTTGAAATTTAACATTCAAGATTTTTTTTTTCTGCAAGCGTAAAGAAAGTGTTACCACCCCCCCCCCCCCTCCCCGGGCCCAAGGCTATAGTTTTAATAATATTGCTATAGGCCTACTAGAAGGAGCTACATTTAAACTTTTGACCACCTGGGCTGGGTCAGCTTTGACCCGCGGGGCTATAATTGAGACAATCTTGGTTGAGGTCTACAATTTAAGCTCCACGCCAAATATGGTAGCCCGAGGCCTTCCGTGTAGGAAGGAGATTTGTTTAAGTTTTCAATATACAAGCCCTCGTAAAATTTGTGACCCCTGGGGCAGGGCCAATTTTGAGCCCAGCAGGGCCAATTTTGAGCCCAAGGTTACAATTTTAATAATCTTAGTGGATGTCCGCTAAATAAAGCTACGTGCCATATTTGGTAGCCCTATGCTTTATGGTTAGGAACCAGTAGAGTTTTTAAGTTTTCACAATAAAAGCTTCAGTTAAACTTGCGACCCCTCTGGGCAGGGCCAAATTTGACCCCAAGGCCATAATTTGAAGAAGTCTGGTGAAGGTCCATTAGAGTTATATGCCATATTTGGAAGTCACAGGCCTTATGGTTTTGAACACGAAGAGTTTTAAAGATTTTTTACCTGTTGTTGCTGTTGTTGTGGCAACCAGAATTTTCATTGGTATCAAATTCTCTAAAAAGAAATCGAAAAGTGTCATGGCAGGATAATATCTGTACATTTTCATCAAAATTAAATGGGTAATTTCAGAGATGTTTGAAATAAAAGGTCACGTACGGGCGGTCACGGGGCTGTGCCATGATCTTGCTGGCCGTCTGCCAGTGGAGCGCGATTTTTGCATTTGGATAACGGGAATGCCGTTTCGAATTCGGAAACCCCGCCTATTTCTATGAGACTAGATATAACGCCATCCTGCCCTTTTGAACGCGATCCAACATACCCGATCCGTTTTATTGATCATGCAACATTCCTACAGACTTGCAAACTACTGTTTTGTATAAAATTTGAATGGATGATAAAACTCAGTTATCCCCTCTTTAACCTTTTCAGTGCCATTGACGGAAGTAGAAGCTTCTCAGGGTGGCAAAGATCAAGACCTGACTGCTCAGAACTGTTTTTGCGGACAATGTTGATCAAGATTAGATTGCAGAAAAGTGCAGACTGGTCATAGATCTACATCATCCTTTTATTTATTTATTTATTTATTTATTTATATGGGATAATCAGGCCCAAAAAGCTTTGACATGGAAAAGCTTCGGGTCTTCTTCCGAAATGAAAATGTCCTTTACTTAACATTCGAGGAGTTAAATAGTAGAAGCAGATTCAATGATTTCCTGCTTGGATATCATCAGTCATTTTCCAAAACTTGTGTTCTCCAAGACAATTCCATAGTAAGAAATATCTTGCAGAGCCGAAGGTCAATGTACATAATATAGAACAAGACAATAAACAGGAAATGAGTTTTGTACGTTATATATATGGTTTGACGGGTGATTGACAGACAAATTTAAACAAAGGCTAATAAAGTAGGAGTTTGGTTTTTATGGCTATTACAGGAACATGACATGGTGTCCATATATAACCTATAACCTTTCATACATTTGTCTGTTAACCCTTTCTCCATAACAGTTTTTTACATATCATTATCAGACACAAAATGATACCGGTAATCTCTAGATATTCTTACAAAAGAAGCAATTATATCGCAGGGGTGCTTACACATTGTATAACACTTGGCGACATAGATTGATCAACCACTTATTATTCTACCTGATTGTCCTAACTTCTTTTTAATGAATAACATTTTTGTGCTTAAAATCAGTTGAATTTGGAACTTTTCTATGATGCAATAAGGGTCAACATTCTAAAAGGGGTAGAATATCACACTGGTGGCTGTAAAATTTGTGTCGTTATCTTTGTTTGTCAAACTTTTTGGAGCACCAATCACACCAGTGCTTGTTTTAACAGACAACATAGATCAAGTAATTAAGGACAACATAGATCAAGAACATCCTGTGCATAATTGGCATGTGATCTTAAACCTGTAATCCGAATTTCCGGATTATACATTTACCAAACGTGTCTTGACTTTGTATTTTCTTTGTGTTTTTTTTCCCCACTGACTAAAATGCATTCTGCCCACATTTCGTAAAGTTTTGGGCCAATGAAGGCCTTCAGAGTGCAAATAGGCTTTACCTAAGATTCACATCTCTAATGACCCTTCCAAATACCACTGCGACAACTTATTGTACATGCACCTTTTAAAGACACCTATGGTAACAGGTTTTCAACATATCGTCGGAAATGTAGTCAACACTTCTTCAGTCAAACCAATAAAATGAAAATCTTTCTGGGTTCAAGAGGACTCTATTTTTTGCTGCCGTAAGAGGTCGATTTTATATACATGTTCATGTATTTGGAAATGAAAAAAATTCGAGGAGGAGGGGCGAGTGTCCGACGTAGCTCAGTTACTATGGCGCTAAAATTGTAATCTGCACATCGTTGTTTGATCCCGGCTGACAGCGCTAGTAACGTTGTAGTGTACTTGACAAAGGCTTTGTAGAGGTCGAAGTGTAGTACTAATGAAACCACGGAAAGACGTGAATAAATGAGCTGTCGCCACGATATGACTGCTATTGAAACCCAAGTGAACTATCCTTCCAACATCGCTGCAAAAATGGTTTTCATTCAATCAGTCATTAAACAAGAGGGCCATGATGGCCCTGGATCGCTCACCTGAGTCAATAGGCGAAATTTCACTCCAGGGTCATAATTGAAAGTACTACATGCCAAATAAATACGATGTTAGGCCCAATTTCAAACTCATCCAATATTTTATCAAGACAAACATTCTGACCAATTTTCAAGTCAATTGAGCAAGACATGTGGCCTCAAGAGTGACCACAAGGTATTTCTTAATTTGACCTAGTGATCTCGATTTTAAACTCATCCTAGATTTTTTCAAGAGATTTTATGAAGACAAGCATTCTGAACAATCTTCAAGTCAATTGAGCAAAAAATATGGCCTCTAGAGTGCCCACAAGATATTTCTTTAATTTGACCTAGTGACCTAGTTTATGATCCCAGTTGACCCAAATTCGGACTCATCAGAGATGTTATCAAGACAAACATTCTGACCAATTTTCAAGTCAATTAAGCAAGAAATGTAGCCTCTAGAGTGCCCTCAAAGTATTTCTTTAATTTGACCAAGTGACCTAGATTATGACCTCAGGTGACCCAATTTGAACTCATCCTAGATTTCATCAAGACAAACATTTTAACCAATTTTCAAATCAATTGAACAATAAATGTGGCCTCTAGAGTGCACACAAGGTATTTCTTTAATTTGACCTAGTGACCCCAAATGACCCAAATTCGAACTCATGTGAGATTTTATCAAGACAAACATTCTGACCAAATTTCAGGTCATTTGAGCAATAAATGTGGCCTCTAGAGTGCCCACAAGGTATTACTTTAATCTGACCTAGTGACCTAGTTTATGACCCCAGGTGACCCAATTTCGAACTGACTGAACACGTTGTGCTCAGGTGGACTAACAAACTTAGAACAGGTTCACTACATACCAAATAACAAAGCTCTATGCCTTCCAGGTTTAGAAAAGAAGAATTTTCCTTCTTTGTTCCTTTGTTCGAACTTGTGACCCCCGGGGCAGGGCCAGTTTTGACCCCAGCGGCATCATTTGAACAAATTTGGTAGAGGTCTACTAGGAGATGCTACATACCAAATATCAAAGCTCTACACCTTCCAGTTTTAGAGAAGAATTTTAAAGTTTTCCTTCGTTGTTCCTGTTAGAACTTTTGACCCCCAGAGCAGGGCCAGTTTTGACCTCAGGGGCATCGTATGAACAAACTTGGTAGAGGTCCGCTAGGAGATGCTACATACCAAATATCAAAGCTCTACGCCTTCCAGTTTCAGAGAAGAATTTTAAAGTTTTCCTTCGTTGTTCCTGTTAGAACTTTTGACACCCCCACCCCCCACCCCCAAAGCAGGGGGATCATATGAACAAATTTGGTATAGGTCCAGAAGGAGATGCTAGATGCCAAATATCAAAGCTCTACGCCTTCCAGTTTCAGAGAAAAAGAATTTTAAAGTTTTCCTTCTTTGTTCCTATGTTCAAACTTGTGACCCCCAGGGCGGGGCCAGTTCTGAGATCAGGGGCATCATATGAACAAACTTGGTAGAAGTCCACTAGGAGATGCTACATACCAAATATGAAAGCTCTATGCCCTCCAGTTTCAGAGAAGAAGAATTTTAAAGTTTTCCTTCTTTGTTCCTATGTTCGAACTTGTGACCCCCGGGGCGGGGCCAGTTTTGACCCCAGGGGCATCATATGAACAAATTTAGAAGAGGTCCACTAGGAGATGCTGGATGCCAAATATCAAAGCTCCACGCCTTCCAGTTTCAGAGAAGAAGAATTTTAAAGTTTTCCTTCTTTGTTCCTATGTTCGAACTTGTGACTCCCGGGGCGGGGCCAGTTTTGACCCCAGGGGCATCATATGAACAAAATTGGTTGAGGTCCACTAGGAGATGCTATATACCAAATATCAAAGCTCTACGCCTTCTAGAATCAGAGAAGAAGGTTTTCAAAGATTCTGCTATTTTTTTCCTTTCTGTTGCCATGGCAACAAGAGTTATGGGTGGAATTCAATCTCTTGAACAACTTTGGTAGAGCTTCACCCAAGGAACATCCCTGCCAAGTTTCATCAAGATTGGCCCAGTGGTTTAGGAGAAGATGTTTCAAGGAATTGTGGACAGACCGACAGATGGACGCTGGACAATGACCGATCACAATACCTCACCTTAGCACTTCGTGCTCAGGTGAGCTAAAAACAAATACGGCTTTAGAAGTCATTTTGCGGACTCCATGGTTCAAATATGGACACCGCCGTCTAGGAAGGGCACCCATTGGTGAGGCAAACTAAACTGAATGGTTGAATGAATAAAGCATGGCCAGCAAGTACTTTTTATGAGATTTTAATCCAATAACGCAAAAAGCAAAATACACTTATACCTACTTACAAGATTAACCCAAAGCAGACATCAAATATTACAAACTCAAAACAATGTTCATATTTCAAACACAAAATTATTAAAACATTACAAACCTAACCCTTCGCATGATACCTGTAGACTTGTAACACCTACAAATATTTGTAGATGCCTTATTTTATAAGACTCAGAAACCCTATTTCTACCGTTACGTTGTTCAACTGGAGATGCCCGTTTTCTAATACTGGTTGTCAGTAGAACAGAATTTTTTGAGTATTTTGGCATTAAATTGGGTCTCTTAAAAACAGGGAGCGTAAACCAAAATCAAACTGAACGTATATACACACAGATCTCTGCCTATTACATTTAAGCCATGCTCTGTGAAAAGGAGACCTAATGCATCTGCAAAAAGTATCGACCGATGTCAGCCTGCACAGTACTTTCTGCATGTCCGAGGATCATACTACCTCTGATTCCAGTCGGTTGTCAGAAAAAATGGATCTTATACATCCATAATTATGTGATGGCTTGTTTAGTATGATACATCTCGGAGATGCATCAAGCCCCCTTTTGCCTGAGCACGGCTTATTTATAGTCATGTATGGAGAGCTAAGGGGTAATATGGGTATATCTGATTTGTAACCTAGCAGTGATGTTATCTACAGTTTAGAAACTTGCCTTAGCTAAGATTCTCTTTTCGCTGCATGTAAATAAGCAGAGTTTGGCTCTCAGTACCTTCAGTGCTTTGAATGTAAGCAACACCTGTGTCCTACACACAATATGAATATGTTATTACATTTGTCAACAGCTGGGTTACACTAAGCCAGCTACTTACATCTCCTTAACTTCACCATCATATCCATGCGGAGTCCATACAGATTTAAATTAATGAACCATTTTAATTCTCGATTCTACACTACAAGGCTAGTTATCTGATTGATTAAGACAGAAGACTGTGTCCAATCAGATGGCTAGTCTTGAAATTTGATTTGGAACATTATTTAGCATCGTTGGTGAATACATCCCCTAATGATTCTGCATAAGGACACTTTCTAAAATATGGTGGCATATGAAACCATTGCTCATTTCCATGCAGATGACAGGACTCTATGTGAGATATTCCTTATAGCATTTCCTCTATTACATCCATATTTATGTGATATTTATTTAATAAGCATGTTGATTCCTAGGTAAGAAACATTTGAATATGAGAAGGCAAAAAAAATGACTGGTAATGGATCATCACACTGACACATCATTATTTTGTCCTACAGCAGATCACTGTAAACAACACTGGCAAAAGGTGACATTGCTTGCACTACCGTAATTTTACACTAACCCTCAGCATCTATCTGGTATCCTGAATGCAGACACTTGAGTATTTTTTCCACAAAAAAATCCCAACTTTTCTAATTCATTATATTTTGAGGCAGAACATGTCACAAAATACTGGACACCATAGATCAAACTGATGTCTCTACATTCTGATCTTGATCTACACTGTCAGAATAATTGCCTTCAGCTGCACTTAGCGGCTTACTGGCTGAGGTATAAACAAGGTAAACATTAGTGTTCACACTGATCAGCCCACTAGACCAAGACCTGCTTCACCTTTACAGCACTGAATTAACTCTTTACCAAACAACAAAATTTGAGACTGGTCCAAATTGAAAGGATTTGCTGACAACAAATTAAAGGTGGCCAAAATGATGAAATTTGTCATTGATAGGTAAGAAAACATTGTGGGAAAAGGAGAAAATGCTGGTTACCAGCATTTTCTCCTTTTCCCACAATGTTTTCAAAAGGCCTCTTTCTCAGGGTCGTTAAAAGTCGGGATTTTGTGGTAAAGGGTTAATGAAATAGACATTTTCAATCAGGAAAAATATACAAAATATTGTGATATCAATGAAGTTTTGGCCGGATTATGTAATGTAAGTAGCAGAGAGTGTAAATCCCTAATTAGACTGCAACTTCTTTGCAGTCTGATCTTGATCTACACTGGCCGCAAATACAACTTAAGTCAGTTCCAGCACTTTAAGGGTTAATCCTTCCCAAAACAAAAACTGTCACTCTTCCAAATTCAAAACAACTGCAGATGACAAAATCAAAATTGGTATAAATGAACCCATGTTCTGTGATAGGTAAGCAAACATTGTGAGAAAGAGCGAATATGCTGGTTACCAGCATTTTTTCCCTTTTGCAATCAATGTTTTCAAAAGCCATCTTTTTCGGGATTGTTGAAACTCAGGATTTTTGTTTAGGGTTGAAGGACTACCAAAACCAATTGTTAATTACACAAAAGACAAACACTTGAAAGTCACGCAAATACACACAGTATGGCCAACAATGTCAGACAGGAAGCAGTTGCTTCACACAAGAAATTACTCAATTTTCCACACTGTTTGCAAAAGGTTTTAACTACAATGACGTGAGTGATTGTATTTGCACAGTGAATAGTTAGCATTTACAATAAACATTCGGTGTCTTCAGATTCAACCATAAAAAAAAATATTTAAGTTGAATATTTGTTACTACACATACAAACAAAAACATCGTATGTTTTATATATAAATGTATTATGTAAATAAATATGAGCCATGCTCTGTGAAAAGGGGACTTTATGTATCTGTAAAAAGTATTGGCCCATGTCTGCCTGCATAGGCCGACATGGGTCAAAACTTTTTGCTATTGAATGATTTTCTGCATGTCTTAGAACCACTCTTCCTCCAGATTCAGTCAATTGTTACACTAAATGGTTTTTATGGATCCATTATTATTCAATGACTGATCTGGTATAATGCATCACAGAGATGCATTATGCCCCCTTTTCACAGAGCATGGCTCATATATAACAGTTTGCTCAACAGCAGATCACATGGCACTTACTACAGGAATGCATAAATCATAAGGACAAACATTGCAAAATACTTGTCCAATTCTGTTCAGATTAACCCTTTACCAGATGACAAAATTTTAGCCTGGTCCGAATTGAAAGCATTTGCAGATGACAATTCCAGTGTGGCTCAAATGGTGCAACTTTCGTTGATAGGGTTGAAAACATTGTGGAAAAAGGAGAAAATATTGGTTACCAGCATTTTCTCTTTTTCCCACAATGTTTTCAAGAGGCTTCTTTCCCAGGGGCGTCAAAAGGCGGCATTGTGCGGTAAAGGGTTAACCTTACCACTTAGGCTGCTGTGCTTTATTCACTTTTTTCGACTTTTTATGCTAACAAAAAAAATCTACTAAAACCACATTCTTCCATTTTTGGTCCTAAATCCTGGAATCAAATTTAGATGCTACTGTTGTAAATGAAGAAATTTTAGGTTCTACTGTTGTAAATGAAGATCATGATCAGACTGCACACGTTGTGCAGTCTGATCTTGGATCTACATTGTCCAAAGTTTTTGATAACCTGACAAAATGCAGTATTTGATTTCTATTTCCTATATAAGAAATAACTTGATCATATTCATCTACACAATTTGTTGGTAAATATGTTTTCTAAAACCCACCATTCTGACAGTGTTTTTAAAATTGTATGCATGATAAAAATATGATAAACTGACAATCAGTCTTACAAAAGTTTGTTTCCAAGCTACCATATTAATGATTACATAAACAATGGCAATTCTATCACAGTAAGAATAATACTATACATAGTGTGGTTCAAAGGCATACTTATGGTGCTGGGCAAAGGTTCATTTATACTGCTTTAACCCTTTACAACACGAGAAAGAGTTTCAACAGTCGGCAAGAAAAAGACTTTTTTAAAAAATTGTGGAAAAGGAGAAAATGCTGATAACCAGTATTTTTCCTTTTCCCAAATTGTTTTCTACCTCTCCACAAATGAATTTCAATATCTGAGTCACATTTATTTTGTCATCAGCAAACACTTTCGATTTGAACAGGTCTACAATTTTGTCATTTTGTAATGACTTAAGCATATTTTTTGAGTCAAAAGCTGTTCTCAACAGTTGTTCAGTTTTGAGACTGTGTCCAGTACACTTACACATGTGTTTTTTTGTGATATTTCAACTGTAACAGAGCAGAACACTCTGGAAAACTGCATTTTCAAGTATACAGCTCTCAAACACTTTGCTCTTTCAGCCCCAAATATATGAGCCATGCCATAGGGGGCTTAATGCATTTCTGTGATCACATAATTATGGATTCATAAAGAGCCATTTTGGTCGTTAGACATACGGAAAATTGACCAATAAAGAAAAGTTTCGACCCAGGTCAGACTGCACAGGCTGACCTGGGTCGATACTTTTTGTAGATGCATTAAGCTCCCCTTTTACAGAGCATGACTCATATAAATGTGACCTCTGTCAACGGCTTAAAGTACAATCCACTGAAACTCAAAGAGATCTTAGGCTTAATGGCATGACAAATCAAGACAACATAGATCCAAGATCAGATCACATGTTCTTGGCAGTCTGATTCTGATCAATGCCAATCTGAAAAAAAAAACCTATGGCAATTATTGCAAGGTTAATTTTTGTAAGTTACTGTTTAAAAGGATATCACTTTTAGTGTGCCCAATTACAATGTCCTTTTTCGTTCAGTGAAGAAGAAACCATGTGTTATACTGTTGAGGCTTTTGTCAGCCATCTCAACACTGCAAACAAGTATAAAATAAAGATCAAGTTGTGTGATCTTCACTCATATTGTTTACAATAGCAACTTAACTCTTTACCAAATGACATGGTGATAGACCAGTTCAAATTGAATCCTTTTCCTACAATGTTGCAGATGACAAATAAAATGTGACTCTTACACTGAAACTTCGAAAGTGTAGAAAACATTGTTGGAAAAAGAGAAAATGCTGGTCACCAGCATTTTCTCCTTTTCCTACAATGTTTTCAAAAGCCTTCTTCCTTACGGTTGTTAAAACCTGGGATTGTGTGGTAAAGGGTTAAATCATAAATGGCACATCAATTACTCAACTGCATTTTAAAGATTGATTTGTCTTACTACATTGGCTCTTTATCACATAGTCCTTTGAACACATTGGGGAAGATGGCTTTTGCAAATATTGAGGGCAAAGAAGAAAATGCTGGTAACCAGAATATTTTTTTTTTTTCTTCCCATAATGTTTTCTAGGCTTTCAAGGACAATTTCCACCAAAAGAACAACATGTATGCTTTGGATTTCAGTATGTTCAAAATCCTATTCTTGGGTAAAGAGTAAAACAGTTCTGAAGTAAAGATGAACTTGACTTGAACTCTTTACCAGAGGGTAAAATTTAAGACTTGTCCACTTTGAAAGCATTAGTAGCGGCAAATTAAATGTGGCTCAAATTCTGGACTTTTTCTGTGAAAGGCTAGTCACCAGGATTTTGCTCCTTTCCTCACAATGTTTTAAAACGGCTTTTCCGTCAGGGTTGTTATATCTCAGGATTGCGTGGTAATGGGTTAACCAATTACTCAAGCTGCAGTTGACAAAAATGAAGATATTCAACAATATGCAATAGGCAGAAAATGTCAACATTTCTTATAAATCATTTCAACTACAATCGAACAATAATGACTTATTTTACCCTTTACCAGATGACAAAATTTTAGTCTTGTCTAAACTGAAAGCATTTGCAGATGACAATTTCAATGGTGCAACTTTTCTTTGCTATAGTAGGAGACATTGTGGGAAAAGGAGAAAATGCTGGTTACCAGCATTTTCTCCTTTTCCCACAATGTTTTCAAAAGCCTTCTTTTCCAGGGTCATTAAATGGTGGCATTGTGCGGTAAAGGGTTAACTCTTTACCACATGACAAAATTTTAGACTAGTCCAAAGTGAAAGCATTTGCAGACGACAAAACAAATGTGACTGAAAAAACTCAAAATTTGTTTTGGGAAGGGTAGAAAACCTTATGGGAAAAGGAGAAAATGCTAGTTACCAGCATTTTCTCCTTTTCCCACAATGTTTTCAAAAGGCTTCGTTCTCAGGGTCGTTTAAAGTCAGGATTGTGCGGTAAAGGATTAAGACCGTATAAATGTGAATAGCTCCTAAAACCTCTGAACATTTTAAGTACATGTATTTCAATTCAGTACTTCAGTAATTGGATCTCAACAACATTGGTGCATAACAGGTATACTGTATAAATTACAAGTGGAACCAACTTGAGCAAACCACACCAAACTCAAAATTATCCCAATAACTGACCAACTAAATTATTTTAACCCCATCAAAAACGAAACATGACTTTTGCCACATAATTACAAAAAAAAAAAAAAAAAAGGTTATTATGCTGACAGAAAATCATAACATACATTCCCATAGTTCAGACAGCTAAATCGGCCTTGGACCTCTTATTCTTGAGACATAATTTATCCTTTTCAAACCTATGTTGTAGGCACTAATTGAAATGTTAACCTTTACCAAACAACCCTGACATATTTAACTACCCTCGGAAAAAAGGCCTTTCAAAGCATTACAGAAAAAGGAGAAAATGCTGGTAACCAACATTTTTTCCTTTTCCTACAATTTTTTCTGACCTTTCATGGTAAATCAACTTATTGGAGTCTCAATTTGTCGTCTGCAAATACCTTTAATTTAGACCCCTGAAGTATTGCAGTGTCCTATTTTATGGAGACATACAAGCAGACAGCTCTACAGGTGGCTGGTAAGAAGGCAAACTTGTAGTCTAGTGCAACATACCAGTAGTAGGAGACTAAATAACAAATACATATTGTCCAGTTCTTAACATTATTCCAAATTTGCCTTTCTTGTTACCTTGTCCTTCACTTTGTCTACACATGAAATTTAATTCGATAAAACTTAATGGAGTAAAATTATTAGTTAAAGAGCAATTCCTTTCATCATCTTGGATTAATGTCTATTTTTTTTTAATCTTCTCACTGTCTGAAGCATTTATGAAATAGAAAGTTGGGCAAAGTTGGGCACAAACTCAGTTGATCATGAATTCAAATTTTATAAGCATGACTACAGATACTATCAAAAACTGATAGGGAAAAAAAATCCATATAATTAGTGTATCTCCACTTCCAATGCACTAATAAAAAAACCTTCCAAACTAATGAGTGAAACAGGATGCATATTTGTATATTTTCAACATAAAAAGAAGCAAGATAGAAGACAAAAACAGCCAGCTTAACTCTTTACCACACAATCCTGACTTTTAACGACCCTGTGAAAGAAGTCCTTTGAAAACTTTGTGGGAAAAGGAGAATATGCTGGTAACCAGCATTTTCTCCTTTTCCCACAATGTTTTCTACCCTATCCAAAACAAATTTCAACTTTTCAATCACATTTACTTTGTCATTTTCAAATGCTTTCAATTTGGACCAGTCTGAAATTTTGTCGTTTGGTAAAGAGTTAAGCATAATCCCTGACAGAAAATCATTTTGATCTTTCTTTTTATCTTTACCAAACTATCCTATATTCTTACAAACATGGGACAGAAGGCTTTTGAAAACATTCAGCGAAAAAAGGAGAAAATGCTTGCTACGGAAATTTTTCTCTTGTTCCTTGATGTTTTATATCCTTCCGCAGATAATCCAATATTTGAGTTCAACAGCAGAAGGACCCAGATATGAGTACCAGATATTAATGTATTTAACCCTTTGACAATCTCTTGTTTTAACAAACTTTAGGAAAAAGCTTTTGAAAACATTCTGGGAAAAAGAGAAAATGCTGGCACCAGCATTTTTTCCTTTTCCCACAATGTTTTGATGTCTCTTATTTAAAGATAAATCTCATCATTTTAACCGTCTTCAACTTGTCATGTGCAAAGGCTTCTAATATCAACAAGTTTAAACTTTTGCCATTTGGTAAAGAGGTAAGAAACCTCTTAACGTATCAAGAGAGATAAAAAACTCATATTCATTAGGCCCTTTGCTTTCGTATGTGTAATGATTTTTCTTTCCCCAGAGAAAAATGCAACATGGGCTTTCATGTAATGAAATTTAATTCCTTTTACTAAAATGATGTTCTATTCATATTTGAGCCATGCTCTCTGAAAAGGGGCTTAATGCATATGCAAAAAGCACTGACCCATGTCAGCCTGTGTAGTCCCCCTGCTTGTCAACCTGCGCAGTCTGTGCAGGCTGACGTGGGCTGGAACTTTTTGCTATTAGTCAATTTTTTGTATGTCAAAGGACCAGTATACCTTATGATTCATTCAGTTGTTCGACAAAATGGATTTTACAGATCCATGATTATGTGATGTCTTGCTTGGTACTTGGTACAATGCATTACAGAGATGCATAAAGCCTCCTTTTCACAGAGCATGGCTCATTTATTTGCTGAATCATTGGATTATACATTTTTTACATACATATTTTCAGAGTCGACTGCAGCAAACTTGTTATAACATGTAATTAGCTTATTTATGTACACACATTATCCTATGCACAGATAACCGAAACAGTGATGCATGCTTTGAATTTCAAGTGGTGGAAAAAAAAAATCAAGGAAAATGCGCTGTTTAAATTAGAAAATAGACATTCTATTACTCATCGTTTAATGTTGCATTTTGTATGAATAACCAATGAAGCTTGACCAGGATGTGTCACAGCTGCACACTTTACCAAACAACAATATTTGAGACAAGTCCTATTTAAAGGCATTTACAAACAACATATCTAACCCTTAATCTAACATATCTAACCCTTAAAATAAATAAAACTTTCAAGCCAACAGTGAAAAACTGAATATTGCTATTTCAAACTTATTTTTTAGAGAAAAACATCTCCTTATTGGACAGAGCAGATCCAAGATCAGACTGCACATTCTGTGCAATCTGATCTTGATGTACACTAGGCGCAAAAGGTCAATGAGTCACAGCCTATGGGTTAATATGGCTCCAAATGTTTGGATTTGTCTTTTAAGCAGGATAAACATAATGGAAAAAGAAGAAAATGTTGGTTTTTAAATTTTACCCTGTTTAAAACAGCATTTTTTCCTGTTCTCGCAATGATTTAGAAAGGTTTCTTTATTATGGTCATAAAAAATTCTTCACACAATATGTATTACAAATGACCCTGACAAAGGTTGCTTTTGAAAACATTGTAGGAAAAGGAGAAATTTCTAGTGTTCAGCATTTCCTCTTTTCCAACAATGTTTTCTACCCCTTTCAAATACCATATGTTAATCAAATTTATAATCATCTGTAAATGCATTCAATTTAGACAAGTCTTAAATTCTGTTGTCTATAAAGGGTTAAGGAACAGATTGCCTTAGATAAAACAAAATACACCAAAGAAAAACAAACAAAATACATCTAGTTTTAAGAAACCATAAAACAAAAACTTAAACAACAGAACTATTTTCAACCTAAGCACGTAGACTCATTTTTTGTAACACAATGCTGGGACCTTGAGGGTACAAATTCCACCAAACCTAAGAAAATAAACCTCCAACAATAAAATATTCATAAAATTATAACCTCTGCAAAACCAGGTCCTCATAATTACATATTACATGTAGTTCAGGGTCCATATTCACTAACCATTTTCAGTTTCATTCTATGTCTAATTCAAGAATACAACTTCTGATTGGCTATAGCATATAGTTCAGTTGTCGCGTTACTAATCAAAGTTCGAAAATTCTTGAGAATAAGGCTAAGAATGTTCTGAAGAATGGTTGGTAAATATGAGCCCTGGTCTTTGGAGTTAAACCCTTTACCAAACAATCTTAAGGCTGAACAACACTGAGGATGGTTCTTGAAAATATTGTGGGAAAAGGAGAAAATGCTGGTAAGCAGCATTTCTCCTTTACCTCCAATGTTTTCTACCCATTTACAGACAAATCTTATCATTTGAGCAACATTTAACACTTAAGCTGCTAAGCATGACTCACTGACCTTTTGTGGACAGTGCAGATCAAGATCAGACTGCAGAGAACGTGCAGTCTGATCTTTGATCTACACCGTCCAATATGGTAATTTCTTTCCGGTGAAATCAACTCTAAATGTTTGGGTTTTTACAATTGAGTAGAATTTCGTTTCATTTATTCAGCAGCTTATGGGTGAACTTGTCATCAACAACTGCTTTCAATATGGACCAGTCTAAAAATTGTGTTGTCTGGTAAAGAGTTACATTTCTTACACTTTATGGCTTATATTTGAGTCTCTATTCATCTACCACTGATAAATCTGAAAGAAATAATTTGATCTTTCAATAAACTGTTCACACAGTTTCTCCTGCACACAACTTACTTTCAACTTGCAGAAGACCACTTTTGAAAACACTGTGACAAAGGATGAAATTTCTCACAACAAACCATTTTCTCCATTTGCCACCCATTTTTAAATGCATTATGCTGCAAGGTGAAAAACTGACTTCTGTAGGTGGTAATGTTTTAAAGAATTACATAGAATGTCTTATCACACTTTTGCTATCACATGATTAATGACTGTTCACTTTTGCTATGATGTTTTCAAATGTACTCCTGTATGAACACTGCAAAGTACAGTCCTTGAAAAAGTAGGCTTTTGAAAACATTATGGGAAAAGGAGAAAATTCTGCTGAGCCACATTTTCCCCTTTTCCTTCAAGGTTTTCTTCCCTTTCAGAAACAATTTTCATCCTTTGAGTCACATATAATTTGATGCCTGCAACAGCATTTTATATGGAGGAGTCTAAAAACTGTCCGGTAAAAAGCTAACGATGCCAACTTTAAAAGACCTTGATGAAGAAGCCTTTTGAAAACATTGTGGGAAAGGGAAAAATTGCTGGCAACTAGCACTTTCTCTGTTTTACACAATATTTCCTACCTTATTAAAGGCAGTAATCATCATTTTAGCAACATTTAATTTGTTGTCTGCAAATGCTTTCAAACTGGACCAGTCTAGAATTTTGTCATATGGTAAAAGGTAAAACCCTAATTAATCTTGACCATCTCCTTTTTGTAAAAATATTTTCAAAGTCATCTGCTGCAATTTTTTTAGCTTGTAATGAGCCAAGATACATACCTACAGTGTAGCCCTTAACCAGCTGACAAATTTTTAGACATGGCGAAATAGAAAAATTTTTCCAGATGACACAATAAATTCGATTGATGGGTTTTAAATTTGAAAGAATAGAAAGCATTGTGAAAAAAGGAGAAAATGCCGGTTACCATCATTTTCCAAAACTTTTTAAAAAAACGTTCTTCAACAAGGTCATTAGAACACATGATTGTTTAGTAAAGGGTTAACAGACAGTTTTGTATAACAACAGGGTTTTGTGATCACCCATGGATTTCCATAGAACTGAGAATTTAAAAATAGCAAAATCCTTAAACCTGCATCAGTTCCCAGCAGCACATCAGTTCCTGGGCAGCAAGTCCCGACTAAATACATTTAGCATCCTATTTAACAAATGATGAAGTAATAGGATTAACTCTATACTGCACAATCCCGAGTTTTAATGACCCTAAGGAAGAAACCTTTTGAAAACATTGTGGGAAAGGAGAAAATGCTGGTAACCCTATCAAAGATGAATTCCATCATTTTTGCCACATTTAAAATGTCGTCTGCAAGTTCTTTCAGTTTGGATAAGACTCAATTTTTCTTGCGTGGTACAGAGTTAATAGAGAAAAACAATACCTAAGTGAACATCAAGATCTTATTGGTGCATTTGCTTATGTGCTTAAAGGAAAATGCAAAATTTATTTGCTAAAAAAAACGAGAGTCTTGACTCCTAGAAAATTTAAAAGCCTGGATAGGTCCTTTAGCTTCTATCTGTACTATTGTTTGAAACTTCCTTGGCTTTTACATCAATCCTTTTGCATTTTCACTTTCCTTTTTATTTTGCAGCATTCATTAAAAAGGTTTTTTGGCATATCTGTTTTCTCAAAAGAACCTTTTATACTTCGTAACTTTTTCATAAAGTGAGAAGAGTGCTGGAAAATATGGTAAAAGGATGCAAAAAGAAAAGAGAAGAGCCTGGGCGTCTATTCATCAACAATTAGTTAAGTTCCAGGACAATCCATCTACCTGTTACCAATCCTTCTAAATCTAATCTTAGTTCAAAACTGCCAGCCAACAAGATTTCTTGGCCAATTATATAACTAGTCTTGGAATTTAGAGTTACAAATAATTTGAGAATTTAACTTCTTTATAAATTCACTAATTTTCACCCCGAACAAAAGATTAGTGTACCTATATAAATTGTCCCATTGAAACAATTCATATAATTACCGACAATGCACATTTTAGTGAGGAATGCGAGTTCTGTTGCCTTTAACCCTTTACCACACAATGCCACCTTTTAACAACCCTGTGGAAAAAGCCTTTTGAAAACACCGTGGGAAAAGGAGAAAATGCCGGTAACCAGCATTTTCTCCTTTTACCACAATGTTTTCAACCCTACTGAAGACAGAAATAATCATTCGAGCCACATATAATTTGTCTGCAAATGCTTTCAATTTGGTCCAGTCCAAAATTGTGTTGTCTGGTAGATAGTTAACCCTGTACTAGATGACAAAATTTCAGAATTGTCCAAATCAAAAATATTTGCAAATAACAAAATAAATACAGCTCAAAATGATTGGATTTCCCTTTCAAAGGGTAGGAGGCATTATGGTAAAAGCAGGAAATGCTATTTACAGGATTTTCTTCTTTTTCCCAACATTGTTTTCAAAGGTAATTTTTCCTCCGAAAACACAGGGATGCCTGCTATAAGGTGAATGGTGCAGGTTTAAAAATTCTGTGATACTTGAAGGAATCCTAAATCTAATAGACATAGTTCGAACTGCTAGCAGATTTCTCCAAAGATGGCATTACATCATCTGTTTTCAGGCGACTGTAATCTTTACTGGAGGGACGTCTTCCATGCTGAGTGTTCTTTCCTTCTATGACAAGGGCAATAATCTGTGGAAGAAAAGCAAGAGAATCAAATTATGGAACATGAATTGTCTTTTACCCTCAGTGCACTGAATAAACAGAATTGGAACATTTTCAGCAAAAACAAATATAGACTTAATTCTTTACCACACAATCCCAAGTTTTAAAGACACTCAGGAAGGAAACTTTTGAAAACATTGTAGTAAAAGGAGAAAATGCTGATATCCAGCATTTTCTTCTTTTCCCACAGTGTTATCTACCTTTTTAAAAGCATCTCTCGTCATTTATGCCATGTTAATTTTCTCTTCTACAGATGCTTTCAACATGGAGGAGTTTCAAATACGGCCATGTGGTAAAGGTTTAACTCTTTACCAAAAAACAAAATTTTAGACTGGTCCAAACTGAAAGCATTTGCAGACGACAAATCAACTGTGGCTCAAAAATTGAAATTTGATTAGGGAAGGGTAGAAAACATTGTGGGAAAAGGAGAAAATGCTGGTTACCAGCATTTTCTCCTTTTCCCACAAAGTTTTCAATAGGCTTTTTCTTCAGGGTCATTAAAAGTCGGGATTGTGTGGTAAAGGGTTAACTCTTTACAACACAACAAACTTTTAGACCCGTCTAAATTGAAAGCATTTGCAGATGACAAATTAATGTTGCTCAAAACAAGAAATTTGTTAAGACTAGAAACCATTGTGGGAAAAGGAGAACATGCTGGCTACCAGCATTTCCCCCTTTTCCAACAATGTTTTTAAAAGTCTTCTCCATTTGGGTCATTAACACTGGGCGTTGTTAAGTAAATGGTTAAATACGATCAAATTTGTCTGAACTCTGTAGCAGAAAACAAAGAAAAACCCAGACTTGCTGAAACTGAAAGCATTTGCACTCAACAAATCAAAATGTGGCTTATCTCTTTACCAAACTACAAAAATTTAGACTAGTCCAAATTGAAGGCATTTGCAGAAGACAAACTGAATGTTACTTACAAATTAAAATTTGTTTTGGGATGGGTGGAAAACATTGCAGGAAAAGGAGAAAATACGTGTTACCAGCATTTTCTCCTTTTCCCATAATGTTTTCAATAGACTTTTTTCATAGGGTCGTTAAAAGTCGGGATTGTGTGGTAAAGAGTTTACTCTTTACCACATAATCCCCAGTCTTAACCACCCTGAAAGGGAGAGCTTTTGAAAACATTGTGGGAAACGGAGAAAATGCTGGTAACCAGCATTTTCTCCATTTCCCACAATGTTTTTTTACCCTATCAAAGACAAATTCTGTCATATGAGTAAATTTAAATCATCATCTGCAAATGCTTTCATTTGTAAGTCTAAATTTTTCTTATGTGGTAAAGAGTTAAATGGTGAGATATGTATTTCAAAAGCATAAAAACAATGTGGGAAAAGCAGAAAATAATAGTAGCCAATATTTTTCTCTTTTCTAACTATGTTTCCAGAGGGCTTCCTCCACAGGGTTGTAAATTAAGCTGTTTGGTAAGTGGTTAAAAAGCCACCTATGGGAACAAACGTGGCTTTTACATTTATGGCTGTTGCATTCAAAACAAGGAACTTGAAAGTTCAAGTGATGGTTGTTTCTACAGCTTGCTATCAAACCCCTTCATCACATCAATCCTAGGTTTTAACATCCCAGAGAAAGAAGCTTTTTGAAAACATTCTGGGAAAAAGTAATCAGCATTTCTCCTATCCCCACATTGTTTTCAAAAGCCCTCTTTATGTGTGTGTGGGGGGGAGGGCTATCAAAACACAGGATCATTTGGTAAAAGTGTTTAAAAAATAAAAGAAAAGAACACATAAAATGCAGTAAAATTTCCTTACTTTTTGTTTATTATGGAAGAGGATGTAACCAGCCACACAGAGAACCACAAACACCAAAAAGTAGGACATAAAACTGATGCCCCCAGACTCTCCAGTATCATCTGTAAACAGGGAAACAGAAACATCAACAATACTTTTTTTTCCATCAATGGAACTCTTTAAAATAAAGGCGCATTTAGACGTGCAACCATGACAACAGGTTAACAGAAATTTGAAGGCATCATTAATTCATTACAATCAAATACAAACATCAACACTAACAGAAGCACATTTCACTGCATCGCATTATTTTACCAGTATATTTAGGCTTTCATTTCTAATTTGTTATTCTTGTCAGTTTTGTAAATGTTTTGTCTTCTTTACAGTTACCTTGTGTATCCTAACAATATCCCACTGTCTTTTGAGACTTATTCATTTTCTCACTAAACATGCACAAAAGTGCACAAAGAGGGGTAACTTTATCAGACCGGTGATATTACATATTTTCTCACTTAAACAAGCAATATATTCCCTGGCCATTCTGATATCAGGGTCCTTTGACCCCCAACCCCACTTCAAACATTTAAATTTGGAGGGATATTCAGAAAATTTGAGGCCAATATTCAAAGAAACAGGGGTCAGGGAAAACCATTTAACTCTTTACAACATGTCAAAAATGTAGACTTGGCCAGATTGAAAGCATTTTTTGCAGATGACAACTGAAATGTGTCTCAAATGATTGAATTTGTCTTTGAAAGAATATAACACATTGTGGGAAAAAGAGAAAATGCTGGTTACCAGCATTTTCTCCTTTTCTCACAATGTTTTCAAAAGGCTTTTTACTCTGGGTCGTTAAAAGTTGGGATTGTGTGGTAAAGGGTTAAACACTTAAACAGTCAACATACATGTATTGACAGTATTACCATCTACATATCACTTTCTACATCTTGCAGAAGACTGCTACTGAAAACATTGTTACAAAAAGAAGAACTTGCTCATTCAGTAAATAAATAAAAATATTTTTTCCTCTTTACCAGAAGACAAAACTTCAGAGCTATGTCATTGCTGTTTTGGATAGTGCAAATGAAAAATGAGACTCTAATCTTGGATCTAGACAGTCTTATATGCATCAATATGCTAGCTTTGAATTGCAGCTATCTAGGTGTTGCATCCAGTCTAAAATGTAACTTTGGTATTGCAAAGTGTTAAAACTGTAGACTTTCTTCTCCTTTAACCCTTTACCACACAATCCAGAATTTTAAAGGCCCTTAAGAAGGAAGCTTTTAAAAACAAAACAATGTGGGAAAAGGAGAAAATGCTGGTAACCAGCATTTTCCCCCTTTTCCACAATGTTTGTCTACCCTATCAAAGACAGAAATCATCATTTTAGCAACTTTCAATTTGTGGTCTGCAAATTAATGCTTTGAATTTGGTCCAGTCCAAAAATCTGTTGTTTGTTAAGGAGTTAAGCTGCAAAAACTATGTTTGCATCTTATGTTTTCTTTACATTTACCTCTATAAGCATTGACATTTTTACCATAATCATTGTAAAATTTTAGACTGGTCCAACTCAAAATCATTTGCTGACAACAAATAAACTGTTGCTCAAGCAACAAGGTTTGTCTCTGAAAAGGTAAAAGCATTGTGGGAAAAAGAAAAATGCTGGTTATCATCTTTCAAAAATTATTAGAAGCCGCTATCCTTAGGGCTGTTAACCCTTTACCAGACAACAAAATTAAAGCCTTGTCCAAACTGAAAGCATCTGAAGGTGACAATTTCAATGTGGCTCAAATGGTGCTATATTTCTTTGATAAGGAAGAAAACACTGTTGGTATAGGAGAAAATGCTGGTTACCACAATGTTTTCCATCCTACCCAAGCAGAGTTTCAATTATTGAGTCACTTTTATGTTGTTGTCTGCAATTGTTTTTCAATTGGAAAGTTTAAAATTTTGCCATTTTGTAGAATTAACCCTTTACCAAACAATCCAATGTTTTTACACCTTAAAAGCCCAGTAGCAGCCAAAGGTAAACAGTGTGGGTGTTAAAAAATATTTTAAATTAAATGAATATCATTTAAAAATAGGGAAATCATTATGAAGGTGAAAATCTGTTATTATATAGTAGGTTCAAGCGTTAGTTGCCGGCAGAAAAATAAATTTTAAAACCAGGTAAAAAGTAAACAAAAGACAGTCCACGCAGGCTAATCTGAGACAGCATTTTACAACTGCATAAAATTTTTTCATACAGTAGACTTTCCTGAAGCAGAAAAATTGCACAAAAATGGGAAGTGTGGTATCCGATTAGTCACAGACTGCGCAGACTGGTCTGGGATGACACACTTTTAGGCATATGTCCGAAGGCCCTTTTCATGTGTTGCACGCCAAATGATATGATTGGAATGTAAATGCATTGAAACATCCGCATTGTTTACTTTTGGATGCTATTGAGCCTTCAAGGAGAAGGCTTTTGAAATCTTTGTCCAAAAAGGAGCAAAAGATGGTGACTAGCATTTTCTCCTTTTCCCACAATGTTTTCTACCCTATTACAGATCTGTGGCTAATTCATTTAATTTGGACATGTTGTGTGTACTTGTACTTGATTGCAAAGAGAAAAAAAAATGTCATTTGGTATAGGGCTAACACTTTCTTAAGTCAAATTTCTCTCATTTGTTTCTTTCCTGCTTGTAAGAGGTTTTTACTTAAACCTTTACCACATAATTGCCAGTTTTAACGACCTCTAAGATAGAGGGCTTTTGAAAACATTTTGGGAAAAGGAGAAAATGCTTGTAACCAGCATTTTCTCCTTTTTCCACACTGTTTATTATTAATTTTAATTTTTGTCACAATTATTTTGTCATCTGCAAATGCTTTCAATTCGGACATGTCTTACATTTTGTTATTTGGTAAAGAGTTAAAAATGCATGAATGTAATGGTTAAAAAGCCTTTTTTTTTCCGTTCTCTACATTTTTTGAGAAAAGAAGTTCAATCTTTTTCAAAACAAAGAATTGTCGACTCTTTGAAGTGGAAAGCACTGATTGATTGATTGACTGATTGATTGGTTGGCTGGCTGGTTGGTTGGTTGGTTGGTTGGTTGGTTGGTGTTTAACACAGTTTTTAACATAATTTCAGTCATATCATGGAGACAGCTTCGTTCATGTATGCTATGGGCTCTAAAGTGTCTTGCCCAAGGACACCCCTATGAAAAATTCAGTGCATCAAGTGAGGCTTAAATCCAGGGTCACCAGGTAACTAGTCCTACACTTTACCACTGAGCCACACAGGACCCCGAAATGGAAAGTACATGTAACTGCCAATGACAAATTATAGCCTCTACATGTAATAATTGAGCTGAAGTTCTCTGACAAAAGGAGAAAAGGTAGGAAATTTTTTTGGAAAAGGAGAAAATGCTGTTTACCAGTATTTTCTCTTTTTCCCCACAATCTTTTCAAAGGCCTTTTTCCTCGGAGTCATAAAAACTCTAGAATGTGTAGTAATAGGTTGAAACAAAAAGTTGTTTATATAGTTATCATTGATAAATGCAAAGGGTACTGTGCTATACAGATAAAAAAAAAAACAACCCGCTGACTGAAAGCTAAGTATGTAAAAGTTAGTTACCTTGAGTAATTTGAGAATCTAGTGGCTTGCTGTCTGCTTTTAAATTTCCATACATTTTTCCAGCAGCAGTTCCAAAGTCTGTCTTATCATTATCCTCAAAACCACTCAGTTCATCATTTACTGATTCATCTATACCAGACATGTTTGAAGTTACACCTGGTGAAGTCTCTTGATCAGTATTCACTGATGCTGTGGGCACAAGGGTTGCCTTGGTTGTCAAAGCTTCATCATTGTCATCTAAAATGTCAGTTTGACCGGCATCATTTTTTTCCTGGATTTCCCCACTTGACTTCTGGTCTCCCTGATCTTTATTTTCTTCCTCTGATGACAGAGTAGGTCTGGCTACATTGACAGACTGATCCTCAGGTTTCTTAACATCAGGAATGGTACCATTATGTTCGTTACCAGCATCAAGACTGCTTTCCAATTCTTTACTAGGAATTGTACTGTCTACAGTTTCCTCAATGGGATCCATGTTGACTCCTGGGGCTTTACTGGAAACAAGACTGACCTCAGTGGCCTTACTAGGACCAAGAATGACTTCTGGCACCTTAGTAGGACCCAGACTGACTACAGAAGCCTTACCAGGAACTTGACTGACCTCAGTGGTCTTACCAGGATTGTCTTTAGGGCTTTCAGGATCAAGATTATCTCCAGAGGGTTTGGTGATAACATTCTGATTGCCTTCAAGTCTTTCATCAGGATTTATAGGAGGTGTAACATGCTTCTCCGGAGCAGGTTCTACAGTTTGAGTGGGAAAACTCTGAGTCTTTGCAGTTTCTGTGGAAAAGAAATTAACATAACAAAATACCAAAAACTGAAAACCTCTGTTAAATGACCCACTCATCCCCTAAAAAAGGAGAGAAAGGAAGTGTTCTTATAATATTTATGATGTTGAGAACACTAAGTCTTAAAGAAAAGTAGCAATCTGCAATTTTTATTATTATTATTTTTTTTTTTTTTTGGCAAGTAAGCAGTTACTCCTCCTACAGCTTTTTCATGAGACGTTCATTACACAACAATTGTCCTTATGATGTTTAAAGCCATTTTTTTTAAAATTATATCAGTTGTAGCAAGGAGCTAATGCACCTATCCATGCTTTCCAGGACTTTCTGTTACCAGAATTTTGCATAATATTCTCCCCAAGCCACTGGCTGCTTTCCCACGTTGCCATTGTCAACATAAAGATCAACTGTAAGAGATGAATGAATCCTGTCCCAATGACTATCATTAATCCTCAGAAAGTAATTATCCCAGCTGAGGATTCGAACCAGCAACCCCTTGGTCTCAAGTCCAGCATGTTACTGACTGCGCTATCCCACGCTTCAGGAAGACAGCTATAGAAAACTAACAAATTCAGAAATATCTGCAGAGGACAAAAGTGAAAATGGTACAAATAAACTGAGGTTCTTTGACAGGGTAGAAAACATTGTAGGAAAAAGAGAAAATGCTCATTAACAGCTCTTTCTCCTTTTCTGGCAATATTTTCAAAAGGTTTCTTTCTAAGGGTCGAAAAAAAAAAAAAAAAAAGATGCAATATCAGTGGTTAAAAAAAGATGATGGTTGTTTTGCAATCAGGAACTCTGTTTCTTTTATAGAACCAGATATGACATAATATCTATCTGAGTATGACCCCACTTACCCTTAAAGTGCAGAATAAACCTAATGGACATTTTCATTCCATAATAAGACTGAGATACATTGCAATTGCAAATTCATGGCTGTGTTTTGTCTATAGTGTTTCAGCCAAGTGGAGGTATAGATCAAAGATCAGACTGCACATTTTGTGCAGTCTGATCTTGATCTACACTGACCGCAAAGGCAATTATAGCTGTGAAAGGCCCTTTAAGGGTTAATGGAGATGAGTGATTGATCATGTGACCTTCCCTCAAGGCATTGCAAACTATAAAT
This sequence comes from Tridacna gigas, assembly GCA_945859785.2. NCBI lineage: Eukaryota > Metazoa > Mollusca > Bivalvia > Cardiida > Cardiidae > Tridacna > Tridacna gigas. The sequence goes on from OX244030.2 coordinate 32,052,977, forward strand.
GTGAAAGTTATGAACAAATTAACAGTAATCTACTTAGATCAGTAATACCACCCAAAGATTTTCAAACTTGTTTTCTACTATGGATAGTTAATGAAGTATTGACTTTATTCAAATATATGAGCCATGCTCTGTGAAAAGGGGGCTCAATGCATTCTGCAAGAAGTATTGACCCAGGTCAGCCTGTGCAGGCTGACCACCTTGGCCGATACTTTTTTACTATTGGTCAATTTTCTGCATATCCAAGGACTATTCAGTCAGTTGTTAGACAAAATGGATTTTATGGATCAATAATATCATGTAATGACTCGCTATGTATCATGCATCACAGAGATGAATCAAGTCCCCTTTTTCCATAGTATGGCTCACATGTATGGTATTTTTTGCCACTTCCAACATTTTTCCTATCATTTCGCTGTAAAAGCTCATTATTCATGCATGTCTTGGGTTTCACAAGCAGACAACTCAAATGACATTTGTGTATTGTTTGAGCCCCTTCTGTTGTCTACGAATGTTTTCAATAAAGACAAGTCTGATATTTGGGGTCTGGCAAGAGAGTGAAAGATAAATATATTCATGCAAGTAAAAGAAAGTAATTGATCAAAATTAACTCTTATCCTGCTGAATAACTTAAATGAAATGTTCAAGATAATAGTAAAAAAAAATAATAAATAAACAAGAGGGCCATGATGGCCCTGGATCGCTCACCTGAGTCAATAGGCCAAATTTCACTCCAGGGTCATAATGACCCAATTTAAAACTCATCTGAGATATTATTAAGACAAACATTCTGACCAACTGTCAGGTCCATTGAGCTGAAAATGTGGCCTCTGGATTGTCCAAAATGTCTTTCTTCAATTTGACCTAGTGACCTAGTATGTGACCATATTTCAAACTCATCCGAAACATCAAAACAAACTTGTTGACCAAGGTTCAGGTGAACTGGGTAAGAATTGCCGCCTCTAGAGTGCCCACAAGGGGTTTCTGTAATTTGACCTAGTGACCTAGATTATGATCCTATGTGGTCCAATTTCAAATCCATTCAAGATATCATCAACTCAAACATGCTGACAAATTTTCAGGTCAGTTGAGCAAAAACTGTGGCCTCTACAGTGCCCACAATACATTTCTTAGATTTGACCCAGTGACCTAGTTTATGACCCTATGAGATCCAATTTCTAATTGATCCGAGATATCATCAAGTCAAATATGTAGACCAATTTTCAGGTCAATCTAGCTAGAATTGTGGCCTCTAGAGTGCCCAAAAGGTATTTCTTCAATGTGACCCAATGACATTGTTTATGACCCGATGTGACCCAATTTTGAACTCATCCGAGATATCATCAAGACAAAAAATTTCGAACTCATCCAAGATTTTATCAAGACAAACATTCTGACCTAGTTTCACAAGCATCTGACTGAAAATGTGGCCTCTAGAGCGCACACAAGGTTTTTCTAAGATTTGACCTAGTGACCTAGTTTTTGACCTGACATGACCCAATTTCGAACTCATCCCAGATTTTATCAAGACAAACATTCTGACCTAATTTTGGAAGTATCTGACTGAAAATGTGGCCTCTAGAGTGCACACAAGGTTTTTCAAAAATTTTACCTAGTGACCTAGTTTTTGACCCCACATGACCCAATTTCGAACTCATCCCAGATTTTATCAAGACAAACATTCTGATTAAATTTCACAAGTATCTGACTGAAAATGTGGCCTCTAGAGCGCACACAAGGTTTTTTGAAGATTTGACCTAGTGACCTAGTTTTTGACCCCACAAGACCCAATTTCGAACTCGTCCCAGATTTTATCAAGACAAACATTCTGACCTAATTTCACAAGTATCTGACTGAAAATGTGGCCTCTACAGCGTACACAAGGTTTTTCTAAGATTTGACCTAGTGACCTAGTTTTTGACCCCACATGACCCAATTTCGAACCTGTCTGAGATTTTATCAAGACAAACATTCTGACCAAGTTTTACAAGTATCTGACTGAAAATGTAGCCTCTAGAGCGTACACAAGGTTTTTCTAAGATTTGACCTAGTGACCTAGTTTTTGACCCCCCATGATCCAATTTTCAACTCGTCCGAGATTTTATCAAGACAAACATTCTGATTAAATTTCACAAGTGTCTGACTGAAAATGTGGCCTCTAGAGCGTACACAAGGTTTTTCGAAGATTTGACCTAGTGACCTAGTTTTTGACCCCACATGACCCAATTTCGAAGTTGTCCAAGATTTTATCAAGACAAACATTCTGACCATGTTTCATGAGGATTGGACTGAAAATGTGGCCTCTAGAGCGTACACAAGGTTTTTCTAAGATTTGACCTAGTGACCTAGTTTTTGACCCCACATGACCCAATTTCGAACTAGTCCGAGATTTTATCAAGACAAACTTTCTGACCAAATTTCACAAGTATCTGACTGAAAATGTGGCCTCTAGAGCGTACACAAGGTAAAAAGTTGACGACGTACGACGCACAACGCACGAAGGACAACAGACACAGCACGATCACAATAGCTCACCATGAGCACTTCGTGCTCAGGTGAGCTAAAAAGCTGTTACGAATAACATTTGCTTGCCTTATTAAAAAAAATTGTGATGATCCCCATGACAAAGCTAGTATCTGATTGGCTGAGACAGCCATAAAAAAAAAAACATAGTCTGTTAACCTTTTACCACACAATCCCAAAGACAATGTTTTCTACCCCACCAAAAAGAAATTTCAATGATTGGGTCAAGCTCATCTTTCAATTTCATTGATTGGGTCACACTCAATGCTTTCAATTTGGACATGTCTAATATTTTGTTGTGTGGACAAAAGTTAACACTAGTCCAAATTGAAAGCATATGCAGACGACAAAATTGATGTGACTCAAAAAAGTCAAATTTATTTTCGGTGGGTTAGAAAACATTGTGGAAAATGAAAAAACTTCTGGCTACCAGCATTTTCTCCTTTTCCTGCAATGTTTTCAAAAGACTTCTTTCTCAGGGTCATTAAAAGTTGGGATTGCGTGGTAAAGGGTTAATCAATGAATATTACAATTTAGAACTTTTAAAAATATTATTTAACAAAACTCATACCTTGAGCAGGTCTAGATATATATCCATACGCCAAACTTCGGCATATCACACCATTATCACCCTCACAACTGTTGTTACATTTGTCTTTGAACAATTTGTTCGACTCGTTCCACTTGGCTAACACAGGGCATGGATCCCATGTTCCTTCTGTTACATTGAGATACATTGCTGTCTCATCAATCGCACCAAACCAGTGATTACTTGCATACTCAGTTGCCAGATCTCTAATTAGTAAACATAAACCATGTGTTGGTTCGGGGACACTATCATTCTCACACTTTGCCAAGTAATATCCTTTATCTTCACTCCCATGAGGTGGAAATGGAAAATAGTTTTGCAAATGTTGGATGACATTGTGAAGAGCTGACAAGTTGTTGTTACCTACAAAAGAAGCATACTGCACTGTAGTTTAAGTTAACACTTTACCGCAAAATGCCGCCATTTAATGACCCTGGGAAAGAAGCCTTTTGAAAACTTTGTGGTAAAGGAGAAAATGCTGATAACCAGTATTTTCTCCTTTTACCACAAAAAGGCACAATGTTTTCTGTCCTACCAAAGAAAAATTGCACCATTTGAGCCACACTGAAATTGTCGTCTGCAGGAGCTTTCAATTTGGACAAGGCGAAAATTTTGTCATCTAGTAAAAGGTTACACATTGCAGACAACCATCAGAGGTCCTTATCAGTAAAGGGATCTACTGTATTTGTAACTGTTTACCAAAAATTAACTCTTTACCAAACAACAAAATTTAGACTGGTCCAAACTGAAAGCAATTGCAGACGACAAATTAAATGAGACTCAAAAATTGAAATTTGCCTTGGAAAAGGTAGAAAACATTATAGAAAAAAAAAAGAAAATGCTGGTTACCAGCATTTAGGGCCCACTCCAACAAATTTAGTGGGCCCTTTATGAAATTAGAGGGCCCCTCAGAAAAATGGACACTGAAAGAATACCACATGCATAAGAAGACTAAATCCCACTTAAACTTACTAGAACTGGGATTCTTGAAAACAATATTCATGGATTGTTTTCATTTTTACATCCGATGCAGACAACGAATATCCGTAAATCAATATGGTCAATGGCTAAAACGCCGTGTACTCTTCATCTCAGTGGGCGCTTGAAAATGTACCAATTTCGCTGTTAGACATTACTTTCCTTTTTTTAAAGTGGTCCGTAATAAGTTTTTATATAATCAGTTGTATTATTGTCAAATATTTTACCAAAAAGTAATTAACTATTCCTACTCGACTTACCTGTTTGGCACACAAAGTAAAAGTTTATACATTACCCAGCCCATAATTATCTTCGAGACACTTCCAAATGTGCATAGAAATAGACAAGCACCTGAATAATCCAGTCTTGATTCTGTAGACTGGACGGAATGCATTATACATGTAATAATGTATAAAACAACTAGACTAAAACGAGTTTGATTTCCTATTTACAAGGTCAAAGTTAAATTAGCCTTTCTAGGAGTTTCTGAGCACTGCTCTTATGATCTCATGCGAGGGCATTTAACCTTTTACCAAACGACAAAATTTTAAACTGGTCCAAACTGAAAGCATTTGTAGACGACAAAATAAATGTTACCAAAAAATTGAAGTTTGTTTTGGGAAGGGTAGAAAACATTGTGGGAAAAGGAGAAAATGCTGGTACCAGCATTTTCTCCTTTTCCCACAATGTTTTCAAAAGGTGACTTTCTCAGGGTCGTTAAAACCCGGGATTTGTGTGGTAAAGTGTTAACTGTACCCCAAAAGGCCCATTCTAGTGCGCCCTTCATAATTTTACTGTGAAAAATAATGTGAAAACGCAGACTGCAGGAAACACTGACCCTAACTGATGTCAGAATTCCAGAAGAAATACTAATTTATCTCCTTTGATCTGCCCATGTGTGGTGGTTGCTAACACAAGAAGTCAGAACATATCAGCCCAATAGCAACTTAGCATGGGAAGCTGATGCAATTGCTTGATTGTGGGGGGAATATTTAGTTGTCTAACTTCAGTTTTAAGGTTTGCTCCGATGTTATTTTTGTAACTCTTTCTCCGCTCACCTTCATATCAGCCATTCATAGTTCTATTCTGGAATGAAAGTTGATCATACCGGCATCTCTTCTAATGGCTCTATGGGGCAAAATTATTGTTGACTGCCAATAATATGGGCACAGATTGTTAGACAAATAATTAATCTTCACAAAAATGCCAAAATTATCAAAAATGTAACTGTAACCTCCTCGTAATTCTATGTTTTTAAAGTGTAAATATACATTGACCTACTTCCAAGGAAATCGAAACTAGGCTTTACATTTACTACAAATGTTCTGGAAGTCATTTCCAGTGCACTAAAATTTTTTTTTTTCCCACAGTTTATGGGCTTCTGTTTCATCAGCTTGGGCATTGAAATGAATGAATGAATGTTGTTTTATGGCGCATTGACAGCTTTGGTCATTTAGCGCACTTGGGCATTGAAAGGAAAACTGAAACATACTGGATGTACGTCATTTGCGAGGAGTCATACTTATCACTTCAATTGCCGATCACATCATTTTTTTCAAATAACAAGAGGGCCATGATGGCCCTGTATCGCTCCGCTGGCTAATATGTACAAACCATACACATCAAACCTAAAGGCTTCTAACAAGAAGACTGATAAATTGTAACCCAAGGGCAAGTCCACCTATGATTTACGATTTCAAGCTATAATTATGAGCTATAATTAACTGAATCCTGGTTGAGGTCAACAAGATATATCCACATACCAAGCAATATAGGATTTGGCTGCAGGGTGCCCAATCAGTACTGCAGTACGTAATTCACGTATAAATTCTACTCTGCGCGTACAAATTTTTTGTGCTTAGGTGCATGCACGCACTGTCAAAAGTATGCACGTACAAAAAGTAAAGTAATTACGTAAACTGCACGTACAAATTAAATACCATTTTAGTATTGCATGCCAAAAAAACAAAACGAAAGTAGTTTTCCTCCGAAGTGGGTACCATGCTTTGTCCTCAATTTAGAGCGGGTTACCAAATATTTTCACTGTATATAATTGGGGCTCCCTCGTCCGTCTGAATAATTTTCGCTATGATTTTTTAAGGTGTCAAAATTTACCTAATGTGCTGGAAATCTGGTAATTATTTTTCAATGAGAAATTAAAATCATTTAATTATATCATGATGCGCAGTTATTGTTAAAAACACATTTTTTTGACATATGAAAGCTGAAAAATTGAGCCACAAATTAAATGTTTAATTTTCGTAGGTATGGCGTCTGCTGCGGAAAAAAAATGTCATCACAACAAAAGCTGTTAAAATATTTTACGGCGTGAAGATTTGAGAAAGGTAGGTTTACAAAAGTGATTCTACCATTACACATTTTATTTTATTTTGTCCTAACATGGCATGGCCTTTATTCGACAGAGTTTGAGCTTATAATGTACCAACCGGCCTGCTCCTCTGTGATTTTAAAATAGCCAGAACATCATCTTGGACAACGAGCATCAATCTGTCTACGCTTCCTTTTTAAAACAGTTCTAATGTACTTCACAACTCTGAGAAAGGAATAAAGGTGAAAAATCTTCCATAAAGGCGTTTGATTATCAAAACTCATGGCCGTGTTCGGCTTTTAAACCCTGACCGCCGTTACGATTATATCTAAATATGTGTATGCCCTGGAGACATATGATGCATCCATATAATCACCAAATGCACAATTCCACAATTCAATTAAGATCCAATTCATAATGGTAAAGGAGCTAGGGTGTTAAAATTCATTAACAAGAGGGCCATGATGGCCCTGTATTGCTCCACTGGCTTATAAATATAAACCATGAAGAGAAGTCTTCACTATATAAGCCCTTATAAAACTTTGACCCCAGGGCTACAGTCGGACTAAATGGGGAATATGTGTATTAGAAGAATAACATGCCAAATTTGGGAGTTCTTGGCCTTATGGCTAGTAACAAGACGGTTTCTGAACTTTTCACTCCATAAACCAATGTAAAACTTGTGACCCCGGGTGCAGGGCCAAACTTGATCCTAGGGCTGTAACTTGGGCCCTCTTTGTAGTTGTCCACTAGATAATGCTATAATTATGCAAAATTTGGTAGCCTAAGCCTTATGGCTATGTACATCAAGATTTAAAAGTTTTCCCTATGTAAGCCAATGTAAATCTTGTGAAAACCCCCCCCCCCCCCGCCCAGCATGAGGCCAAATTGACCCCAGGACTATAATTTGAGCACTTTTGGTAGACCCCAACTAGATCAAGCTAAATGCAAAATTTGGTAGCTCTAGGCCTTATGGCTAGGTACAGGAAGATTTTTAAAGTTTTCTCTATATAAGCCTATGTAAAACTTGTGACCCCTGGGGCAGAGCCAGTTTTGACCCCAGGGCTATAATTTCAAGAAACATGATAGAGGTTTACTACATAAAGCTACATGCCAAATTTGGTAGCCCTATGCCTTATGGTTTCAGACAAGAAGATTTTTAAAGTTTTCTCTATATAAGCCTATGTAAAACTTGTGACCCCTGGGGCAGAGCCAATTTTGACCCCAGGGCTATAATTTCAAGAAACATGATAGAGGTTTACTACATAAAGCTACATGCCAAATTTGGTAGCCCTATGCCTTATGGTTTCAGACAAGAAGATTTTTAAAGTTTTCTCTATATAAGCCTATGTAAAACTTGTGAACCCTGGGGCAGAGCCAATTTTGACCCCAGGGCTATAATTTCAAGAGACATGATAGAGGTCTACTACATAAAGCTACATGCCAAATTTGGTAGCCCTATGCCTTATGGTTTCAGACAAGAAGATTTTTAAAGTTTTCCAATATTTTTCAGTTTTGTTGCCATGGCAACCAGAGTTTTTGAAGGAATCAAATTCTTTCAAGAAATTCTGAAGAGGACCATGGCAGGATCATTTCTGTGAAGTTTCATGAAAATTGGATGGGTAGTTTCATAGAAGAAGATGTTTGAAATAAAAGTTAACGCACGGACGGACAGACAGACAGACGCATGGACGGACACCGGGCCATGACATAAGCCCGCTGGCCTTTGGCCAGTGGAGCTAATAAAACTGAAACAGACCAAAACCCAATTCAAAACCTAGGTGGTACAGTGTACCCCCAATTTTTTCTTTGTACCCCCAATTCAAAACCTGGAGGGTGCATGTACCCTCAAATTGAAAACCCAGTGGGCATGCTGGGCTGTATGGTTATAAACAAGGTTTTCAGTTTCTTTAATAAACCTTGAGGGGGTTTAATTCAATTTGAACAATGGCTAAATTTTGAACAAATTCGGAAGATTGATTGATTGATTGTATGGTGTTAAATGCCGTTTTCAACATTATTTCAGTGCACCCATCCATGCTTTCCTGGAGTTTCTTTTACCAGTATGCACAATATTCTTTCCAAGCCACTGGCTGCTTTCCCACATAACCATCGTTGAAACAATGGCCAGCGGTGAGAGAGGAATGAATCCTGTCGCAATGACTATCATCAATCCTCGGAAAGAAATTGGCCGAGCCGGGGATCGAACCAATGACCTGCTATTCTCAAGTCCTGTACGCTACCAACTGAGCTATTTGGTTGCCCTAGGCCTTACAGCTAAGAACACGATGATTTTTAAAGTTTTCACTATAAAAGTCCTTGTAAATCTTGTGACCCCTGGAAAAGGGCCAATTTTGACCCAAGTGCTATAATTTGTAGAATCTTATCAGAGGTCAATTAGGCGAAGCTTCATACCAAATTTACTAGCCCTAGGCTATATGGTTTAGAACAAGAATATTTTCGAAGTTTTCCCTGTATAAGCCCAGGTAAAACTTGTGACCCCCAGGGTGGGGGCCAAATTTGGCCCCAGGGCTATAATTTGACAAATCTACATGTAAGTAAAGGTCTATTAGATGGAGCTACATGCTGATTTTGGTAGCCCTAGACCACATGATTTAGAACCAGAATATTTTGGCCTGAAGCCTAAAATTTGAAGAATCTAAGTAAAGGTCCATTAGATGAAGCTACATGCCAAATTTGGTAGCCCTAGGTCATATGGTTTAGGACAAGACGATATTTAAAGTTTTCACTATACGGTAAAACCTCGATATTTCCAGTCTTGAACATTCGAGAACCCCGCATTATTCGAGGAATTTCCATAGTAACGGCAAAAACTCCACTTTATTGCACCAAAAGCAGATCGGTAATTTCGAGTCTCGATAATCTGAAAATTCGAACATGTATGTTGGTCCCTCTCAATTTTTTGCTTCTTTAAATTGATTGTTAATTCGAACACAATGCTTTCTCACCTCTGGTGTAATTTTTTTCAGACCTTTTCCATGCAAAGGATTTGGTGTGTCGGCCCGAGTACAGTGTGGTGTAAGTTTTACAATCCATGACAATTACTAAAGGGGATTCACACTACCCAATATTTTTGGGAAGAAACTGACACTGATTTGATGAAGAAAGGTTAATGATGAGAAGTTGTGACAACCTCCCCATCTCATTTATGTTGTCTTATATTTCATCTTATAAAATTCACAAAAGTATTTTATTCCTGATTAAACAAGTGATTTTATCTCCCGACTACAATTTTCTGTAGTATGTTCTTACGTCAACTGCTCAAAGTCATTGTTGACACTACAAAGACAGTTTGAAGCGTTTGTGATCGGACGATGTTTAATTTCTTATCCGTTTTTGTGTCTATCTATTTATAGCATCAGGGTTTTCCCAAGTCACAAAATGCAAAAAAAGCCTGATCACAGTTTTTCCCCCATCTTGTTACAGTGATGTCATGTTTCAAGTTTGCAAGAATACCATTGGTTTATTTACATGTCACAGATTAATGTTATTTTTCACGGGTGTGTAGATATCATGGTGTGTTCTTCTTTCATGGACATTGAAAAGCACCATCCATAGAACACAGAACCGCTTGTAAACTTTTACATGTATCGACACCAAAACAACTTTTCCGTACATTCCTGAGTTTTAGCGAGAAGTAAATCGCATATTCTCTTTTTTTTTCTTTAAACTTTTGACATCTTGCCCGCTTTCATTCTTTGATCGTTTTCAACTCATTTCTAGTTGCATGTCACTGAATCCAAGTATATTTCAGGGAAACACCAGTGTCGAAGGAAATTATAAGTGTAAATTTTCGGTTTTTTATATTTTTCTGGAATAGTGCGAGCACCATATTAATATTACCTTCTTCCGTTTTCTCAGTAAACAAAAAAAAAAGTTTGGATGCCTTCCTGTGGGGTGACAGTTATTGGGGGCGAATGCAAAAGACGAAATTTTACGATTTCGTAAACTTTCAGTACCAATCTCCTTGGAAAAAAGGTGACTTAGAGTGATTAATTCCAAGAACCCATAGAATCAAAACACATGAATTTACAAAAAATAACCCACTTGATGTGATACTCTTTGAATGTTATGAAAAAAAGAACAAAAATTCGGTTGTATTGCTCAGGGAAGTATACCTTGATTGCCGATCTTAAACGGAATGCAACTTTGTTTTCACTGATATTTTGGATAATTCAAGAACTACGATAATTTGAGCATTTTACTTGTCCCCATGGGACTTCAAATTATCGAGGTTTTATTGTATAAACCTACGTAAATCTTGTGACCCTCCGGGGCAGGGCCAATTTTGACTCGGGGCTATAATTTGAAGAGTTTTTGTAGAGGTCCATTATATGAAGGTACATGCCAAATTTGGTAACCCCAGGCCTTATGGCTTTGGACAAGATTTTAAAGATTTCCAATATTTTTTCAGTTTTGTTGCCATGGCAACCACAGTTTTGATAGGAATCAAATTCTTTGAAGAGTTTCTGAAGAGGGCCATGTCAGGATCATTTGTGAAGTTTCGTTAAAATATGATGGGTAGTTCCAGAGAAGATGTTTGAAATAAAAGTTAACGCACGCATGCAGGGATGCATGCACGGACGGCCAGAGGGACGGACGCACGATGGACACAAGGGTGACAAGGCCATAGCATAAGCCCACTGGCCTTCGGCCAGTGCAGCTAAAAATGACTGCGCATGCACTGTTAACTGAATTAATAATGGGGGGTCTGTTTACAAATTGACAAGATGTATTTATGTCTAATAAAAGGTAGATTACAAAAAGATCGATGAAAATCTTTCACTACACTTGGTGTCAATGTGAAGTTTAATCGTTTATCTACTGATTTATGTACATTTTTACAGCTGACAAGTAGATTTAAGACACATTATGATGGCTTAAAGATGACCGGTAATATTTTGAAATTTCCAGAAGCCCTAAAAAAATGTCCGATATGAAGGTGTGCGGAGACCCAATCACAAAATAACATCAGAGCTATCCTTCAGACTTAAGAAATTAGTCGGCATGAAATTTTTCTATAACATACCTGCAAAAGTTTTAAAAAGACCCCTCAACATTGCTGAATAGAGACTGACTGTATGAAAGGCTGATTCCGATTCAATTATATCTGAACATTTCTCCTTGGTGAATATATGCTGAATTTCAACACGCGAACATAGGTCATTCTGTGTATCTTTTACAATAATCATGACATCAATGACCGGTATTAAAAAATTCTGAAGACTACAAACGAGATCTGTGAGTTCCAGAATATTTTCACAAACTGTTTTAGCGGTAGGCCTATCTTCCTGGTTGGTATTTTCCAAGCATAGCTGTAACTTGTCCGCGGATAGCGCTATTGCAGGAGGAAATGTACATTTTCTGTCGGTATTTGGTTCCAATAGCGTCTTGAATTTTTCAGCTGTTGTATCCGACATTGGCAGTGCTAAAGTTCCTATTCCTTCTACCATCAAAATAAAAACAATAACTGCTTTAAGCCCCGTCATCGTTGCATTCTATCTCAGCAATCTACCTCGCTACGTGTTCGAACTTAATAATACAGGTCCGTATGGTTGAACAAAGTAATTACAAGTATAATTAAGTTCCCTCATGATACCCTTTACAATATGAATCCTGATCGCTGGGAAAAAAAAATGAATATAATATATGCGATATAATCTATAACCCTTTCAAGCTTTAAAAATAAATTTTCAAAATTGATGACTTTATCATTTGATCGATTAATTATTTAATTTTACCTCAATACCAAACAAGTGACCCATGTAAACATGTTGTCTGCGCATGTCAATATTCCTCCGCTAGTTAAAACTGAGAGCCTGTTATTGATCTTCGTATCAACGGTTACGCGAGATACAACGGGTACCAGTTTATCCGCTAGTTGGCATTCACTTTAACTGGCACTCGTCACAACTCGGCCGATTCCGTACCTACATCTAACCTCGTCCCACTCGTCGCAACTCGGCCGATTCCGTACCTACATCTAACCTCGTCTGTATCAAGGCGGCTTCCATTTTGAACTACCCATCACATGATCATAAGCATGGCGGCGCTCCTGTAAATCGCTTAGCAACGACATGAGCAACCACGATGGAGTTATTCACATCTATTCGATCTGTCGATGAAAGCTCCCAACGGAAATTGATAAACCAGGCTAAGAATTGAATGTACAAACTGTTTGCCAACTGAAATATTGTTAGAAAGATAACAATATGAAAATTGACTCATGTTTACTTTTTAAAAGGAGCCTTACAATTTCAATAACGGTAAAACGGTGTGCTTCCGGAAACGTGCGAAATGTACCGTGTAGGTGCATATCAAGCTACGTGATACAGCCGAGGGATTTGATCACCGGATCACCCGAGGTATGCCGAATGACCTCGTCCGTATAGAGGAGGCTTCCATTTTGAACTACCAATCACATGATCTTAAACATGGCGGCGCCCCTGTAGATCGCTTAGCAACGACATGAACAACCACAGTGAAGTTATTCACTTCTATCGCTCTGTCGATGAAAGCTCATAACGGAATTGATAAACCACGCTAAAAGTTGAATGTACAAACTGTTTGCCGACTGAAATATACTTGGAAAGATAACGATAGAAAATTTACTCATGCGTTCTTTTTTAAGAGGAGCCTTACAATTTCAATAACGGTAAAGCGGTGTGCTTCCGGAGATGTGCGAAATGTACCGTGTAGGTGAATATCAAGCTACGTGATACAGCCGAGGGATTTGATCACCGGATCACCCGAGGTATGCCAAATGTTTAACTGGTACCCGTTGTATCTCCCGTAACCGTCCGATAGACAACAGGCAACACCCGATTTATGGAGGGCAGCTATTGGTTTTCACATGTACCGAATCCACCAATCAGACAGTCTGTAACAGAATGCCTTCATTTGTTTGTAAAAAGAGTCGATTAATAATTCTATCTTTGGCTTGGATTTTCATGGCAAACGAAGAGTTTTTTTGACGGCGATCGATTTATCTAACTCTTAAAGAATTTAATCTCTATCGATAAGGTGTATCTATGTGCATAACTAGAATCACAATTTGAATTTCCAAGTCTCGCCTTATCTCATGAAATCTCGAACCGGGCAGAAACTCGACTTGTAAGCATTGGGTGTTGCCTATTGTTGATACGAAGATCGATAACAGGCTGCCAGTTTAGCATTTACTCTTCACAACTCGGCCGATTCCGTACCTACATCTGGTGTCGCACCACCCTCTTGCACAACGAATCATTCCTATTCACCTCTGTAGTTGGCTCAGAAAGTAGTCCGTCATCACATGATATTTTCGTCACATGACCATAACTCAAAAGGGCGACACAAACGCCGGTGAAAGAAAGACCATCGATTGTTTTGTGTGCTGTTCAAACAGCATACGGCCAATCAGACTTACTGGTAGGAAATGTGAAAAAGAGGGATTTTCTGAAAAGCTTAAATGTCTTTAAAAGGACGATAACTTTTTTTTTTTTTTTTTTTAATTTTGTTTAAATTGTCATCATTCATGGGCGCAGCCATTTTTTTTTTTTTTTTTTCAATGAAGATTCTGATCAGTAAAGAAGCTTGAAAAAATAGTTCCATTGTATACAGGTAAATTCATCAGTTTGAATGCACCTATAATGTATCCGGAATCATAGTTCTTTTGTCTACTTTATTATGTTACACATGAAACAGTTAAACAGTAACAAAACACGCTTTCCTCGGTTTGACAAGATTCTTGTCATTTAGCCCGTTGCAGAGATGTATGGTGAGAGTAACGAACGACAACTCTGCTCAGAGATTGGTGTCGCACCACTGCGAGATTGTTTCCGGGTCGTAGTAGTCAACAGTAGTCCGATGTGAAATTTTGCAGTAGCGCTTTTGTTGCACTGCTTCATGAGAGGGCTTGGTGGTATATAATTTAGATTTGCTTCAAATTTAGGTAGTGGGGGACCATTTAGATGTGATTTTATCATATATTGATTGGACTATTTTATGTCAGTGGAGGAACAAAAAATTGGGGTCATGGCGGTGAACAGGCGTTTTTGAGATGACAATTTCTAGGGTGTCTGTATTGATAGGGATTTAGCGAAAAACGCAATCGATTGACATGTTTTTTTTTTGCATTTTTTTGAAGGACTATGAACATAACATAACATAACATTCACTTTATTTCACCCAGTAATGTTAAACATTATACAAGGGGTCAAGAAAATACACAAATTAATCAGTCTGATAAAAAAAAAAAAAAAAATAGAAGAGATAAATATAGTGGGGGAAAGAAGATCCATTGTTGAATATCATTTTCGGTTAAGAAGTAGGAGGAGGATAAGGTGAAGGAAAAAAAAGAGAGAAGAAGAAGGGGGGATTTCAGACAGCGATAGAGTCTAATGAAATGTGTCCGCCCATTCGTGCTACTTGCGGGATCACGTGAATTGCGACATTAATTCGGGCGGTTAGCCTACCGTAATGCCACACTAACCACGAGATTCACCCGAGATCTTTGATTTTGCCGTGCACACGTGGATGAGCAAAATAGACGCTTTGCCCTGTCTGAAACTGGCATATAAATAAAGGACATTTATAAACAAACGGAACGGAGTATGTATTTAAAGCAAAGGTAAGTACATATATAAAATTTTCAATAAATATATGACACGTTTTAAACTAGATGTAAATCTAGTCTAATAGGCTACTTTTTATCATTTTTATTACTACTGCTCGTGGTCGGCGAGTAGTGCAGACCTGAATCAGCCCTATATAGGACTCATTCCGGTCTGCAGTGCCCGCCGGATGTCAGGGGTTGCTCTTTTCTACAGGTTGATCACATGTAACTTTAAGCAAGCAACCAGTAGCTGACTATTTACAGGTCTGTACCAGTTAGTTTACGATACCACAACATATTTAGGTCTATAATAACAAATAAATATTTGTTGGGTTCACGTACGATTGATTAAATGTGTGATGATCGCTTTAACAAAAAGTATGGCATAGGATCAGGCTGCTCGGATGCAATGATCGATATTCTGCCATCTCCTTGTCAGAACAACTGCACGAAAACTTTCTGGATTTGATCATGGGTCAAAATGGTGGAGCACGATCAGATCGCAGAAATACAAGTAAATATAATGCCAACCATATAATAAAACCAAAGACCGAAATCAAAGCGACATATATGAAGTAAATTACAGAGAAATGTGGGAATCGATATGAAAAAAAAAAGACAAAATCTTACTGCAAGAAAAATTAGCGTAAGGATTACACATTGAAAGTTAATATGTGCCTATCGGTATACGAAAGTATGCAACCTTTCCTCACATTCTTTAAAAGTTTTTTTTTTTTTTTTTTTTCTAAAATTTAAGATTAATGATTTTCCCTCATAAAAAAAAGAATATTCGAATGCCGATTTCGAATTCGAATATTCGCCGAAAAACCGAATATTCGAATATTCGTTCCCATCCCTACCATTAAGCGATTTGTGAAGCTTCAAAGATGGTCAATTTCACTCTATTTTCAATATGGCAAAAAACCAGTGGTGTGACACCATCTAGGGCGTATTCCTTTCGCGACTCCAAACACTCTAGCCTGGCATTCAGGCCCTGCATTTGAGTCATTCTAATAAACAAGGTACAAAACTATTGTAAACCCTCAGGAATATATGTTGTTACTTGCTCTTTATCTAAAATACGTTAAATCAGACCTTGAGAACATTATATGAGTGTATTTGTTCTGTGGTTTTATTTTATGATTTTTTTTTTTTTTTTTAATGAAAATGCTCTATTTAACGGACTGATACCAGTCTACGAACACTCCGAACATGATCTAGACCAATGGAGTATTTCAGAACACGGTACTGTGTTCTACAGAACATGTTCTGACTGTTCTAAACACTCGTCACAACTCGGCCGATTCCGTACCTACATCTAACCTCGTCTGTATTAGGGAGGCTTCCATTTTGAACTACCAATCACATGATCTTAAACATGGCGGCGCCCGTGTTAATCGCTTAGCAACGACATGAACAACCACGATGAAGTTATTTACATCTATCGATCTGTCGATGAAAGCTCCCAACATCTATCGATCTGTCGATGAAAGCTCCCAACGGAATTGATAAACTAAGGTAAAAATTGAATGTACAAACTGTTTGCCGACTGAAATATTCTTAGAAAGATAAGGATAGAAAAATGACTCATGTTTACTTTTTTAAGAGGAGCCTTACAATTTCGATAACGGTAAAACGGCGTGCTTCCGTAGACGTGCGAAATGTACCGTGTAGGTGCATATCAAGCTACGTGATACAGCCGAGGGATTTGATCACCGGATCACCCGATGTATGCCGAATGTGTTCTAAATAATTCGAGGTGCAGCGCACCTGCTGAACGCGCCCACACGTGTTACAAGATGGCTGACAGACAAACAATTTTTCATTGCGAAAACAGTATGGATCGTGAACAGGCCTCACAGATGTGCAGGGTGCGCTAGATCCATGGTGAAGGCCAAGCCATTTTGTTGGTTTCAATCGTCTTCTCCTCATTTCCTCGTGTCTTGGCACTAATGTACTTTCAAAAAGCTCAGAATTCTCCAGTCCATATGACCAGAGTATAAATCAAAGTGCTGTTAACATCAGCACTGTAAAACAGTCGACACCCAATTAGTTGCTTAAAAAAAAAAAAAAAAAAAACTTGCAACTAATAGGTTTTGTCATGATCGAAATATAGGTGAAAAAAAAAAATCTGAAGACATTGTGTGAAAAAAGAAACTGCTGGCAAGCAGCTGTTTCTACATTACCCCCATTGTTTTCTACCCATCCCAGGACAAATTTCAATTTTGGAGTCACAGTGACGTTGTCGTCTGCAAATGCTTTCACTTTGGACAAGTCTGAAATGTCGATCTTTGGTAAAGCGTTATGTGATTGTAACAACTAACCCTCAACAAATTGTCTTGAGGTGATTTAATACGCCCATACAATTTCCCTATTTTCTAGAGAAGTTTGCGATAGATTTGAAGTTTAATTATGACATAAGTTAGAATAGCATTCTAATCACCAACAATAGATTGAAAAGGGGATAAGACTCATATACCCAATATCGACCAGCAATATTGTTATCAGGTTTAGAACAAATGAAAGACAAAACATTTTTGATATTGATAAGAACACTGTTCAAAAAATGCTCCATTCAGAACATCATTCCAGAACAGTACTTATGTGCGGAAATATTCCTTTCGCCCGTTCCAGAAGAGTATTCCGGAACACTGTGCAATGTGCCAGAATAGGTGAATGGAATACGCCCCTTACCTCGTTAAACTGGCAGCCTGTTATCGATCTTCGTATCGACAATAGGTAACACCCAATGCTTACAAGTCGAGTTTCTGCCCGGTTCGAGATTTCATGAGATAACGCGAGACTTGGAAATTCAAATCATAATCTTATTTATGCACAGAAATAGACATTATCGATAAAGATTAAATTCTTTAATGATTTTGATAAATTGTTTGTGGTCAGAAAAATCTTTGTCTATCATGAAAATCTTAGCCAAAGATAGAATATTGCTCGGTTATTTTAAAACAAAATAAGGCATTCTGCTACGAGCTGTCTGATTGGTGGATTTGGTACATGTGAAAACCAATACCTGCCGTCGATAAATCGGGTGTTGCCTGTTGTCTATCCGACGGCTACGGGAGATACAACGGGTACCAGTTTACTAACCTCGTCCGTATAAAGGCGGCTTCCATTTTGAACTACCAATCACATGATCTTAAACATGGCGGCGCCCGTGTTAATCGCTTAGCAACGACATGAACAACCACGATGAAGTTATTTACATCTATCGATCTGTCGATGAAAGCTCCCAACGGAATTGATAAACTAAGGTAAAAATTGAATGTACAAACTGTTTGCCGACTGAAATATTCTTAGAAAGATAAGGATAGAAAAATGACTCATGTTTTCTTTTTTAAGAGGAGCCTTACAATTTCGATAACGGTAAAACGGCGTGCTTCCGTAGACGTGCGAAATGTACCGTGTAGGTGCATATCAAGCTACGTGATACAGCCGAGGGATTTGATCACCGGATCACCCGAGGTATGCCGAATGTGTTCTAAATAATTCGAGGTGCAGCGCACCTGCTGAACGCGTCCACACGTGTTACAAGATGGCTGACAGACAAACAATTTTTCATTGCGAAAACAGTATGGATCGTGAACAGGCCTCACAGATGTGCAGGGTGCGCTAGATCCATGGTGAAGGCCAAGCCATTTTGTTGGTTTCAATCGTCTTCTCCTCATTTCCTCGTGTCTTGGCACTAATGTACTTTCAAAAAGCTCAGAATTCTCCAGTCCATATGACCAGAGTATAAATCAAAGTGCTGTTAACATCAGCACTGTAAAACAGTCGACACCCAATTAGTTGCTTAAAAAAAAAAAAAACTTGCAACTAATAGGTTTTGTCATGATCGAAATATAGGTGAAAAAAAAAAATCTGAAGACATTGTGTGAAAAAAGAAACTGCTGGCAAGCAGCTATTTCTACATTACCCCCATTGTTTTCTACTCATCCCAGGACAAATTTCAATTTTGGAGTCACAGTGACGTTGTCGTCTGCAAATGCTTTCACTTTGGACAAGTCTGAAATGTTGATCTTTGGTAAAGCGTTATGTGATTGTAACAACTAACCCTCAACAAATTGTCTTGAGGTGATTTAATACGCCCATACAATTTCCCTATTTTCTAGAGAAGTTTGCGATAGATTTGAAGTTTAATTATGACATAAGTTAGAATAGCATTCTAATCACCAACAATAGATTGAAAAGGGGATAAGACTCATATACCCAATATCGACCAGCAATATTGTTATCAGGTTTAGAACAAATGAAAGACAAAACATTTTTGATATTGATAAGAACACTGTTCAAAAAATGCTCCATTCAGAACATCATTCCAGAACAGTACTTATGTGCGGAAATATTCCTTTCGCCCGTTCCAGAAGAGTATTCCGGAACACTGTGCAATGTGCCAGAATAGGTGAATGGAATACGCCCCTTACCTCGTTAAACTGGCAGCCTGTTATCGATCTTCGTATCGACAATAGGTAACACCCAATGCTTACAAGTCGAGTTTCTGCCCGGTTCGAGATTTCATGAGATAACGCGAGACTTGGAAATTCAAATCATAATCTTATTTATGCACAGAAATAGACATTATCGATAAAGATTAAATTCTTTAATGATTTTGATAAATTGTTTGTGGTCAGAAAAATCTTTGTCTATCATGAAAATCTTAGCCAAAGATAGAATATTGCTCGGTTATTTTAAAACAAAATAAGGCATTCTGCTACGAGCTGTCTGATTGGTGGATTTGGTACATGTGAAAACCAATACCTGCCGTCGATAAATCGGGTGTTGCCTGTTGTCTATCCGACGGCTACGGGAGATACAACGGGTACCAGTTTACTAACCTCGTCCGTATAAAGGCGGCTTCCATTTTGAACTACCAATCACATGATCTTAAACATGGCGGCGCCCGTGTTAATCGCTTAGCAACGACATGAACAACCACGATGAAGTTATTTACATCTATCGATCTGTCGATGAAAGCTCCCAACGGAATTGATAAACTAAGGTAAAAATTGAATGTACAAACTGTTTGCCGACTGAAATATTCTTAGAAAGATAAGGATAGAAAATTGACTCATGTTTTCTTTTTTAAGAGGAGCCTTACAATTTCGATAACGGTAAAACGGCGTGCTTCCGTAGACGTGCGAAATGTACCGTGTAGGTGCATATCAAGCTACGTGATACAGCCGAGGGATTTAGTTTAAACATATTTTATTCATCAGTATTAGATACAAATTTAACAAAACAAGAGGAAATACAAATATATGATAAATATACTGAGGAAAAGGATAAGAACGGAAGCTAAGCTTATAAAGTTCTTCTCCTAGATCCGGCTTAAGGTTATTATATTAGCATATCCTTACTAATCACTGACAAAGAATGCAATTGAAAGAAAAAGTTGTAAAACATAGTGAATATCCAAAGGGTGTGGAGTGGTATTGGTGAAGATTTCAATTGAAGACACTTATTTACTAGCTGTAGAAACCTCCAGCTAGACCAAACAAATGACAGGACTAATGATTGCTTTAAACTAAGGGAACCAAAATCGTATAAGGATGTTAGCAAATCGTACTCAAGTGGTCCAAACCAATATTTAAGTTTAAAAGAAAAGGTAATGAAATGATTTGAATTTATGCAACAGATCGGGTATAAAATCAACTGTTACATAGGAAACAAAAGAATTAGATATCATTTGGTAAATCTTTTACTATCACGGATATAGATGTGCACGGCGGCAAATAATCTTTGGTTATCAAACAGGTTAAGATTATCATCCCCATATAAAATGGTTTGGAGTGTTAAGTTTGTTATAGCGTTTACACTGAAACTAAGACTAATTCTTTGGCTATTATAAAATGGACATTCTAAAAAGAAGTGCTTAGTCGATTCAACCGCACCACATCTACAGAGCGGGGATTCCACTAGTTTTTTTAAGTACAGATGTTCATTGAGACTGCTGCATCTGTTGCGTAATCTGGCATGTATAACTTGAATTTTCCTTTCGCCAAAAAAATAAAGCCTCCGTGGACAAGGTTTATCCATGTTTAAACGATATTTAAAAGCTGACAATGATTCTGCATTCTTAGTATCATCTGCAAGTGAATTCCAATCATTAATCACAGATGGCAAAAATGAAGCGCTGTACAAGCTCGTTCTACAAGTAATGTTTCTCAAATTATTGGGCCTACGAAGATTGTAACTGCAAGAATTGCCAACCGTAGATGGAACAAGAGTATTAAGATAATTTGGGGTAAGTCCGTTGACCATTTTATAGAAAAGGATGAGTTTGTGCTTACGCCGTCGGTGGCTTAATATTTCCCAACCAGACTCTTGGTATAGATCAATGATAGAAACTAATTTAGTACAGCCGGTAACGATCCGTGCAGCCTCATTTTGTACTTTATCCAGTTGATCTTTCAACCCTTGAGAAAGATTATCCCATATGACATCACCATATTCAAGAATAGGTCGAATAAAAGAAAAGTACATGATTTGGAGTGAAAGTCGATCAAGGTGGATTTTCAGATGACGCATGACTCCAATTCTTTTCCATGCCTTTTTGATAGATTTACTAATATGGGAGTCCCAAGACCCGTCGCTAGAAAGAAATATGCCTAAATGTTTATGACTAGTGACAGGTGGAATTTCGGTATTCGACATAAACAGACCAGGGTGGTTAGTCTTAAAACGTTTTCGAGATATAACTAAGGATTCTGATTTTGCTGGATTGAACTTGACCAACCACTTCTGCGCCCAACGAGTGATTGTATCGATATCTGTTTGTAATACAGTTCCAGCGGCAGCTGGATCAGATACAACCATCGATAGACTGGTATCATCTGCAAAGAGATTAATGTTTGCCCGAATATCATCAACAATATCATTAATATATATTAAGAACAAAAGAGGTCCTAAAATAGATCCTTGGAGCACACCAGCCTGCACGTGGCGTAAGTCAGAGATACCACCTGGTATAAGAACTCGTTGAAAACGATTTGAAAGATAATCAGAAAACCAGGACAATAATTTACCTCTAATACCAGCTCTTCGCATCTTGAATAACAAGCCCTTATGCCAGACTTTATCAAATGCTTTGCTTATGTCAAAGAATACTACTCTGAATTCCAATCCATCATCTAAGGCTTTGCATATGGTGTTATAAAGACAAGTTACTTGATTAACAGTAGAATCACCTGGCATAAAACCAGACTGATATGGAGTAAAAAAATCTGTATCCTTTAGATAATTATAGACATGCTTGAATATGATTCGTTCTAAGACTTTTTCTATGTTATTTAGTAATGAAACGGGTCTGTAGTTGGAAGGCAGAGAAGGGTCACCCGACTTAAATATGGGACATACATTGGATATTTTCCACGAAGATGGGACAGTACTAGTATTCAATGAGTAATTAAATAGATCGCATAAATGTGGTGCCAGCTGACCAGCTGCTTCAATAAGAATTTTATTATTTATGCCATCAGGGCCAAAGGGAGGGATTTGATCACCGGATCACTCGAGGTATGCCGAAAGAGTTGGCATTTAGTCTGGTACCCCGCCGTACTTCAAGAGTACGTCAGGCAAAGCGCAATAATGGCGGCCCCCGTTGGCATTATCTTCCGCTAGGTGGCATTTTTCAAATACATCGAAGAATATGACATGCGCAGATAACGCCCCCGTTGGTAATATGCAGAGGAGACGCGATTTTGTCATTTCACATTATCAAATCGGATCATAGGCTGAATTCAAAACAGATTCCTTGCAATGAGACAATGGCAGTGGGCTTTTCCACATGTCGTTCTTATTTAGCGAGAAAAACTACATATCAGAAATGCTTTAAGTATCCGAAATGTCAGTGGACCTATATACCGCCCGAAAACAGGGCTACTTTTAAAATATGGTTCATAGTCAAATTTATTTTTAAACCATACCCCAACAGTATGTTTTAGATTCTATAATGTATTTTTTCTTTTATACAAAATTGATCTCATTGTATTCACTCATCAAACTGGATCATATGAAATTGGTGAAAACGGGGAAGCATGTAGGAGTACGCTTAAGGACGCCTAGAAGGCCGCCATTATTGCGCTTTGCCTGACCCGATAACGTAGTGGTAGGGGCAGGTAATCTAGACTAGTTGGCAATTTTTAAATACATCACTAGTCTGGATTACCTGCCCCCCCCCCCCCCCATTAGCTGCCGTTAGGTGGCATTTTTCAAATACATCACCAATCTGATATTGGCATTCTGGGTAGAGAACCGGACTATTTTCTAACGCGGGACTCAATGCAACGAATTTCAAAATAAAATATACGTTTACTCTCTAAAATCTACCTAGTACGATTCATCCAGCCATGGTTAGCTAGCATAAAATCTATGCACCAGCCATTTATAAACATAAACCCATATAAGCTTGGGAAAAAGCCCCGGAATTATTCTGGATTACCTGCCCCTACCACTACGTTATCGGGTCAGGATTACCTGCCCCTACCACTACGTTATCGGGTCAGGCAAAGCGTAATTATGGCGGCCTCCTAGGTGTCCTTATGCGTACCCCCACATGCCTCCCCAGTTTCCCCAATTTCATGTGATCCAGTTTTATCAGTTAATAAAATGATATCAATTTTGTACAAAAAATACATTGCCGATTCTAAAACGTGCTGTTGGGGTATGGTTTGAATATATATTCGATTATGAATCATTTTAAAAGTAGCCCTGTTTTCGGACGTTATAAAGATTCATTGACATTTCGGATACTTAAAGCGTTTCTGATATGTAGTTTTTCTCGCGAAGTAAGAACGACATGTAGAAAAACTAACTGCCATGACTTTATTGCAAGCGATCTGTTTTGAATTCAGCCTATGATCCGATTTGATCACGT
Organism: Tridacna gigas; assembly: GCA_945859785.2. Taxonomy (NCBI): domain Eukaryota; kingdom Metazoa; phylum Mollusca; class Bivalvia; order Cardiida; family Cardiidae; genus Tridacna; species Tridacna gigas. The sequence continues at coordinate 32,076,897 of OX244030.2, forward strand.
GAAATAACAATATCCCGTCTCCTCTGCATATTACCAACCGGGGGGCAGCCATTATTGCGCTTTGCCTGACGTACTCTTGTAGTACGGCAGGGTACCAGACTACCCCGGAATAAGCCAATCAAGGTGGGGACGTTATTTTTGTTGTCAGTCTGTTGCACAAATCCCAGTTTTCCCCTTCTCTATATTTAGAAACTGTTGACAGAGATTTGCAGTAAAACAGTTGGTATTCTAAAAAGAATATTTTCCCCGTTTGAAATCATTTCGTCTTCTTAGAAATTTGTAGCGAAAGACTGGCTTGATTTTTCCACATACTTATTATTTATTACCATTTTCGCCCGCACTTTTTAAGCGACAATTTACGCACCGCTTATTGATATATGTCCATTTTTTATCAAGTGATGCGTCATAGCAGACAGGTCAATCTTCGAAGAATATGACATGCGCAGACAACGACCTGCCCCTAGTAAGGTAGACACATTGTGTAAAAGTAGATCCAGTTTGATTAGTGAATAAAATGAGATCAATTTTGTACAAAGCATGTATTTACCGAATCTAAAACGTGCTTTTGGGATATGGTTTAAACATAAATTTGACTATGAATCATTTTAAAAGTAGCCCTGTTTTCGGACGTTATGTCGGTCCATTGACATTTCGGATATAAGCTTTTCCGGTATGTAGTTTTAGACTCACAGAAGGGTTAAAATCGTAGTTAAAGATCATCTTGATTCTTACGTTTATTCTTTTCTACACGAAATAATATTTAACTAGCAAAACTTTGTGGCCAACAGTAGACAAGAAAATACCCGAGCTGGGCCAAGCCTCTTAAGCCCGGCCAACGCTTAACAAAATAGCCCAGCGCTTAACAGCAAACCCACCCTGAAGATAATCAGCTAACCCTTATGCCTGGCTAACCCTTATGCCTGGCTAACCCTTATGCTTGACTAACACACTTATGAATTGGCTAACCCTTATGCTTGACTAACTTATGCATTAGCTAACCCTTATCCCAAACAACCCACCCTTAACCAAACATATGCTTTAACTAATTTCATAAACATAAACATGCTTATAAAATTCATGCGTCACTCATATAACAACCCACCAGCCAACCAGCATAACCTCTTTCTAAAACGTTTTTACTTAAAATTCAATTTTAAAAAAAAATCTAAAAAAATTTTGATTTTCAGGGCCCAGCTAACCAGTCAGCCGGCTAACCGTTTGTTCCCCCCATCAAACAACGCAATGGCTAACCAGCTAACCATATGAAAAAATTAAAAAAAAAAAAAAAAAAAAAAAAAAAATTTAAATTAAAAAAAAATAAAATTTGAATTTTTGTTGGTTAAGTAATTTTAAAATATTATAAAAATGGGTGTGTTAAATAAAATTTCAAACGATTTTGAAGATGAGCTATACTGGTTTTTGATACAAAAAAAAAAAAAAAAAAAAAAATAGATAATAATAGTTATGATTCAAGTAAAAAATTATTTACATTTTATTTACATTATAACAGAAATTTTATTAATGATTTTCTTCAAATGTTTGTAGAACTAAAACCGCAAATTTATTATGAATATAGCAAAAAAAGATTAGAAAAATCTGATTTTGTTACAACTGTTTTTGTAGTATGGCCTGAAATACATAATTCTGGAAAATCAGGAGGACCACTTGAACCTATTTTTACTGGTATTAAAATACCATTTAAACAAAGTGATAATTTTCTTAGTGATTATGAAAAAGCTTTATTTGATTTACTTAAATTTTCTGGTAGATGCTTACAACCCTATTATTATTATTTACAACCAATGCTAACATTTACTAATATTAATTAAGATAAAAACGACTCTTTTTTACTTCTTTTAATTGTTTGTATATCCTAATAAAAATGTTTCTGGTGGATTATATGATTTTCTTAGTAAATCAAATAAACCTTTTTTAATTAATGAAGGACCAGGCTATAAATTGATTCATACTACTTATGATGATGGTTCTTTTGAATCATTACCTCCAATTTTTTTACTTTCACCTGTTAATGAAAAAGAATTATGTTTTTCATCAGAATGTATAATATGTTGTGAAAATAAACCAAATGTAATTTTCGCAGATTGTGGCCATATACCTATATGTGTAAATTGTGATAAATTAAAATCATTAGATTGTTGCCCAATATGTAGGACAAAATGTAACATTAAACGAAATCTTATAAATATTTAACCTTTTTACCAGGTTAAATATTTTTTAAATTAAGTAAATATAAAATATCATGAAAATGGGAATAAATGCATTTACTGAAATGTTATCGGAAAACTGTTTTAGAAGTTCAGATTCTAATTGTGTGTTTCAAAAAGCAGTTCCTGTAGTAGAAGAAAATATTAGAAAAAAAACTTGCTTGCATACCATACTTTTCTTCTAAATTTCCCCAATCCACAATCTTTTTAGGTATGAAAAGAAAATTTAAATACTGTTTTGATTTAATAAATCTCGAAGCAAGGTTGTACTATGAATATAGTAAAAAGAAATCGGAAGATGAAAATATACCTTTTAATATGTTTTTTTGTTTGTTTATTCTTTCTGATGGAGAAGATATTACTACACGATCAGAAAGTAAATGTGTTACTCATTGGTTATATGAAAAAACAAGAATAAGACCTGGAGGGTATTTTTTAAGTGAATTTAGATATAGTCACGAACGTCTTATTTATATATCTTTTGTTTTTGGAGAGAAGGAAAGAATGCGTGGTAAAACACTCGTACTTTTTGTAGAAATATCTGATGGTGCATTTTATTCTTTACCAAAGAACTACAAATTTGATATTTTTGACCTTTTTCCAGAATTAATATACCAAATAAACCTTTAAAGTAGTATAAATATTTAGCCTTTTTTTAACCAGGTTAAATATTTTAAATTTTATGATGTCCCCAAGCTAAAGTGTTTATCTTATCCTCTAATATAAACCTTTTGTCATCAGCAGAACTTAATGCTTTTTTGTACAACTCCTCAGTATAAATTTCATGTTCATGGCTTCTTAACACACTCATAATTTTATAATGGTCTTTTTCTTTAAACAAACATTCTTTATAATTCTCTAAATTTAGTTCATTTTTAACAACTGACTTTTTTACCCCCTTACATCTCCGGTCTTCACCATCACCTTCCCATATCAATTTTCCATTTTTATCTATTTTTATATCTAATTTTTTATAAGCATACAATTTAGCACCTAAACCAACATACTCAGTCATAACACCACCATTTAATTCATCTTTAAACATTCCCAACACTTTTTTGGTTTTTTTTTTTTTGACTATGCAACTCATGCTCTTTAGGGTAACCACTCATATCATACATTTCTTCAGCGTCACAAGCAATATCCTTATACAAATCATCAGTTTCTATTTCAAGAATAAAACTATCTGTATCAGTATAACACATCCTTACTTTTTCACCATACTTCACTTTAAAATAATTATAATAGGTTTTATGCATAAGTGTTTTACTAATATCTAATATGCTCATACCTAAATAAACGGGTTTGTTATATTTTATTTCTGTTTTCTTCAGATGAACAGCAACTAAATTTTTATCAAATATTGTAGTATGTTGGTAGTTTGGTTTTGCGGTAAGTTTTTTATAACAATAACTATTATCATTATTAACCAATTGTATATTTACTCTATTTCTTAAGTTTTCCATGGTCTTACCAAAAACTGAATTCATCATTAACTTAAAAAAATCTTTTTCAAAATTATTTTTCGCATTTTTTCTTAACTCAATATTTAAATCAATATATTTTTTAATAGCAGAACTTTCCTCAAACTTAATTCCACGATGTATTTTTTTAATTTTTAAACCTAACTCTAAATATGTTTTTAAAACCTTATGATGTATAACATAATTTTCTTTATCATTTAAATTAGGAATTAATTTTTCTACCTTTTCTATTTTTAAGCGTTCAGGTGCTAAAGGAAAATCATTGTGTAAATCATGTAACTCTTTAGGATATTCTAAATCAACCTCTAAAAAACAAGGCATATTTTTCCATTCTTTTAATTCTTCTTTACTCATCCATTCAAAACCACAAGTAGGCAATAATTGACTCATAGCCCAAGGGTAAAGACTGTTTGCATCTATATATATTAAATATTTTGAGGGTTTAGTTACGTCATAATCTTTACCCATATATTTGTTATTAGCCTTAGAATACCTTTTACTACACATAGATATACCACCCCTGATACATTTTTCAACCATTAAAAGCATATCAATATCTGATAAAAGTTCGAGCTTTACTCCCGTTTTTTTAAGCAACGCGTCATATGCTAACCCAGGTGCAGTATAATACCAACAGGAGTCTAATTCATAGTGTTTATGGCATACATCCCTGAAGTTTTCAAATACATCCGCTAAAAGCAAAACGTCTATTTTGTTGTAAAGTTCTAAATAATCCTTAAATGTTTTCATGTTAAAAGCATTCCAAACATTTTTTGCATGTTCATAATCTTCATCACTAATATGTTCCGTGTTTAAACTTGAATAAAATTTTTCTTTTGGTGGTAGTTGAGTTTCTTCTAACCTTTTAAAAGAATCTAAGTAATCATAAGGAAAAACTCCTTTTCTTCTAACTAATGGTAATTGTTTTTTTGAAAAATATTTTGATAAAATATTTAACTGACCCTCATTTAAATTTTTTTGAGAGACTATCCAAACTGGAACTCATAAACTTAAAGCTGTCAAGAAACCTAATTTTATGGTATGTATTTTTTCCTACCCAAATAGTTTTACTAAAGCTAATATATTTTTCCTCATTGTTTGGGATACAATCAATGTAGCCACTAGTTGAACCAAGAAGCTTAATAAAAAGATGAGCATCATAGCCACTTAAATTATGAAAATAAACAGGTGTAAAGTTAGGAATTTTTGCTTTAAGATTACAGTTTAAATGGGCGGCTCCTCTATATTTACCAGTAAAATGGCAATGGTCTCTTACTTTATAATTTTTATGAGTAAATTCTTCATTACAAATATAACACCTAGTTTCTCTTTTATGTTTTCTTTTTTCCTCTTCAGTTATTTTAATTGGAACTGGGTTTTGATAATATTTTTGATGGATTTTTTTGATATCATTGGTTAGCGTTTTTAATCAGCATCTTCTCCAGTATATCTTCTTTCTATAGGTTGGCTTACTTCATCATCAAAAAATTTTATAATGTAGTAAAAACTACAAGGAACATGCTTTTGCCGTTGTCAGGCATTTTTAAATTAACAGGTTCATGCGTGGAGCAATATTTCATATGATTTTCTAAAAGTTTTTTACTACCAAAATGATTCATACAAAGCATACAATACTCAATACCGCTATTGTCGCTTACTTGTGTTCTCAATAACCCACTAATATTTTTTATTAAAACATAATGCGTTTTTTTACCATCATCAATAAAAAGCAGGTTTATATGTTTTTTTCTTAAACTTTTGCTAGCCTTAATACGAGTAATTTGTTTGTTGTCTGAATACTCAAAAACATTTACACCAATTTCCGGATTTTGTTTTTCAAACTTATCCATATCATGAAATGTAACAGGATATTCTATTCCTTTCATATTTAAGCTATTTTCCTTTGATTTTAAATCACCATCAATTCTTTCTGGATGGTTATCTTTAGGATTTAGTGCTCTTAAAATACACCATAAAAAGCATTTATTGTCTTCATTTTTCATATTGATGCATGCTTTTTTGTTACTAATCCATTCAGGCAGCTTTATATATCCTGAAGCTCTTAAAGGTTCATAAACAACCGTATGCAACTTTAAATGTATTACACTATGAAACGTCCAACCACTACCACTTCTTAAAAAACTAGAATAATTTTCTAAAATTCTTCCTACCATAATATTATATAATTCATCTACATCGGTTCCCTTTAAATTAATCTCATTTATATCAGAAGAAAAATTAACTTCTATTGGTTTATCAACCTCTTCATATTTATACATATAGCATTGAAGAACCATTTTTACTTTAGTCCCCCTTTTACTTTTTAAAACATTTATTATAGATGGTCTTGTAAGCTCTAAAAACTCATCAGGTGAAGAAACTTGTATTCCAGGTATTTTATGTTCTTCTGCCCACATTTTAAGAGCTGAACGATTCTTTTCAACTACTATTTGCTCTGCTTTACTATATAATTTTTTAATTTTCTTTTTAAGAGCATTTAGTTAAGGTGAAATACTTTTAGGAACTTTAACTTTTTCTAAACTTATTAATAAATCCTCAACTGTTTGTTGTTGTGTAGGTGGTGTGGGTGGTGTTGGTGGTGGTGCAATTGTTGGTTGTAAAACTGGAGTCCTTATATTTCCAATATCTCTATCTAATATTGGTGCTCCAGGATTACTTAAAAGCTCAATTAATTGAGCTCGCCTAAGTCTTGAGTATCCCCTGATACCTCTTGACTTAGCTAAATTTTTTAGACCTTTTACTGTAAGTCCGCTAAACTCAACATTCATATTTTTTATATAAAAAATTAAATTTTTTAAGTCAATTTTATTATGAATTTTTTTCTTCATAATAAAATTTATTTAATGTCAATTTTATATTTACCATTCCAAACTCTTCAATCCCAATTTTCAATCGTTTGAGGACATTTATCTATAAATTTACCCGCTTTGTAAATTGATGGAAAGGTTGTTGTTTCTCCTGTTTCAACATCCTCTAAAATAGCTTTTGTTGGATTTTTTGAAATCGTCTTTAATCTTTCATAATTAGGAACTTTATTTTCATTTCTTTTTCTTTTTTTCTTTTTTTTTTAATTTTCTCCTCAGGGTATAACTCATGCTCTTTTACCACATCGACTAATTTTTTTTTAGTCCAGTAAGAGTAAAACTTTATACCATTATCTTTCAAATTTTTTTATAAATCGATAATCTTTATCTTTTTTTATATAAAACAAAAATTACTTAATACACTACACTCATTTTATTACCATCACTCTGGAAGTTAATCAACCTATCACTAAGTAAAACCGCATATGCCTCAGTATTTGCAGGAGGATTTGCAGTAAATGTTACCTTAATATGAATATCAGTTACAGAATACTTTAACCTTTCACTATGCTTTGATACGTCAAACAAAAACAAAGGAAAGAGAGTTTTATAATCTGAAGGAGTAATATTAGGGTTTGATACTAATTCATCCATGTTAAAAAACTTTTTTCTAAACAAAGCAGCTTCACTATATATTCTACTAAATTGATTAGCAGCAAAATTTATATCATAATCATATGCTGGGTATTTTTTTTAACCTAACATTACATGAATATTTTTAACATTTAAGTTATCAAATATAGATGGGTTTTGTTCTTGGTCACCACTTTTAGCAGTTTGAAAACCAACAATTAAAAAACGCGGCACCTCAGGAGATGATTTAGATGATAGCCTCCAAGTAAAACCCGTTGCCGCCTGTGGAACCGCAATGTTGTCGCTTTGTATCATTCTATATCCAACTGGAAATTTTTCTCTCTTCTCAATAAATTTTAAAAGCTCCAGCTTATTACCATCTTCAGGCGTCACATGAGGCATAAACCAAGATACTTTCAGTAAATTAACTCTACCAACATCGGCACCAGCAGCTCTAAAAATTGCGGCATTATCATCATTTCTTGTTAAGGTAAGTTCTTGTTTCATTCCATATAGAATTTTATTATAATCTTCACAAAAACCAAATATATGTTTCAAGGGTACCCTAAAACTAAAGGTTCCAACTGGATTTGAACTAAAAATATACTGTCTTTTTACTGAAAAACCGGCATTAGTAGCACTGGCTGCATTGACTCCGGTATCCTTGTACCACAGTTGGTTTAATCCTTGTGATTTAGAAAAGTCATCCGGGTATTTTAACAGCCCGAGCATTGTAGTAGCCTGACCAGGGTAATTAATAGATTCTATCTCTTGTCCGCTAAGTTGGTATCTGATATATTCAAACAGATGCATCAGGCCATTATTTGTTAATGTAACCTCGTTAGCCGCTCCATAAACGGTTCCATGATTTTTTACTAATTCGCCTATAATTTGTAAATATGACTCAGAAGGATGATAAAAAATATCTTGAGTTTCGATGTTAATCCTTATATTTCCTCCAGAGTTGTTTAGATTGGTTCCTGTAATAGGCTCATACTCAAAATGTTCATATTCATCAATACTATCATCTTTTAAAACTGGTGATTTAATGTCTAAAATGTCCATTTTTTATATGCAATTATAATTTTTGAATTAAAATTATAATTGAATTGAGTTTTAATACTCTATCCAGAGTTGAGGGAATGATTTGTTTTCATCATTAACAAAAACACCTTTTAGTTTAATGGTTTTAATTTTTTTTATTGGTAAAGAGCTTTTCACTTTAGGATAAACCATATTTCCATAAACAGTTGTTACATTTGACACATCATTTTCTTCTAAATAATCATTTACCTCTTTTTCAAAACAATTCATGATATCAACTTTTTCAGGAGACAATTTTTTAACAGCCTTTTTATAATTATTATCTGTGTCAATTACTTTAAGAACCCCACAATCTTCATCTAGTTTAAAGTATGCATAAAAGACGCTAACTCTTTTTGTATTGTATTTTTCGTACTCTGATATTTTAAATTTTAGCTTTGACATTCTTTTTTATTTATTAAAATAAATTACTTAAATTAAATTGTTTTAATTCCCGAACCACTATTTAATTTCTTAACTAAATCCTGAATAGCAATGGCACTACCATCTATCAAAGTATTAATATTTTGTGTTCTTGTAGGTTTTGGTGTATATTTTTCTAAAATCTTTTTAGATTTTGGTGCTAAAGCCTTTTCAACTAACTTCTTACCTGCATCAACTGCAGCACTCTTTCCAACCTCTAATGCCTTCTTTGCTCCTTCCTTAGCAACACTCTTCCCAACATCAAGGGCAGAAGATGCAATTTGTTTTGCAGCATTACTTGTAAAGAGTCTTGCTAAAAAATTAGCTATGCTATCAAAGATTCCGGCATCTCCATATGAATAGTTTCTTTTAAATCCTCTCTTTCTTGATGTAATCATTTTATAATATAGACATTAAATTTTTATAACGGCTTGAATCTAATACACCTTGCCTTTTTAATTCATCACATATGCTTACCAACTCATTTCTTAAACCAGTATTACCAGCTTCTTTACTTGCCATTAAGAGGTCAAGTCTTTCTAATAGTGCGTTGGGGTCAGATGGGATAATGGTAATTCCTTCTCCAGTCCTAATCTTTTCCCTAATCTCCCCCCAAATAGGTCTAAGTATTTTATTCCACTTGGGTCCTTTACCAGCTTTAGGATATTTAATTTTGGGTTGTTACCACGATAAAGAGCATTGGTTCTTATCATTAATTCCCTATATTCATCAAGGTCCTTATCTGTATAAATGTTTTCATTCGGGTCTTTAGCAACAATTAATTCCCATAGACCAGGTGTTCCTTCATAAAATTTACCAACAACCTCAATATCATCATCATTAAGCCAGGTTAATTGGTCGCCAGTATAAAATTTACCATCTTTGTCATATAATCCATATGTTCTACCAACATCACTTTTTTTACCAACAAATTTTGTTAAATACTCCTTTGCGATTGGTCCAATAAGATGTGCAGGTTCATCTTTCCACCATTCCTTCCTTCCCATAGTTTCCATTTGCCCTTCAGAGGTATAAGCTTGTATTGTTGGGTAATTTGGTAAGTTAATAGCCTGTGGTAACTGTTCAATCCCCTCTTTAATAGGTTTAAGTTCTTCTGTGATCTCCTTTGTTGCTGCTTTTTGTGTTTCTGTAATAGGTTTAAAAAACTTTGATAGGTCTTTTTGTGATTCAATTTCACCTGTTTTCTCTGCAAGTTGGCTATCCCTAATTCTTTTCTTTGTTGCAAGATATTCTTTTACGATTTGGTCCCTTTTTACAGGGTCTGTTATCTTTAAAAACGACATTTTATATTACAAACATAATTTTTTATATCGTTTTCAACGCAGTTTTAATTGCTATTTTTAATTTCACATGCGCAAGAACATTTAAATTTAGTTCGTGGTACGATTTTTTTCCACCAACCTCCGAAAGGACTCACGCGCTTCTTGCCTCCCTTTCTCAATCAATGATTCTTCATTTTCAGCTGTTATCTTCTTTTTAGATTTAGTTCTTATCTCATTCTTCATAGCTTTGTATTTCTCCAATTCCTCCATAATTAATTTAAATTCATCATCAGATATATGATTATCAAGTAATGCTTTTGATATATGTGTGGATATTGTGTTAAGTTTGCTATCAGCAATCATTTTTATTTTCTGGTGTTTTTCACCTTTACTTCTTGTGGTTCTTACGGCATATTTACCAACAACACTCATTAAACCAGTAACAAGGGCTGACGCTTCTAATGCTATTACTACAGGTATCGCTACTACTGTTGATAACAAACCAATTCCTCCAGCACCACTTACCATTGTCATGGTAATTAAAACTGTATCAATATTATCCACTATATTAGCGGTTCTAAAATATTTTTTTGCAAGAGCATCTCTTTGTTGAACTTCATTTTCAAGAAAAGATTGAACTTCTGATATCTTTTTTAAACGGTATGAATGACCATTGTCATCGTTCATTAAGGTTAATTCAATAGGAGGTGCATTAGGTGTATTGCGTTCATTAGGTAAGCTCGGATAAATTTTTTCTTTCATCTCCATTTTTATTAGAGAGATATTTTTTTTTAAATTGTGTAACAAACGTGACACAAAAACTCATTTTCCTCAATTCTTAATAGCTTACTTGAATTGTTTGTAATAGTAATGATGACATCAGCGGCATCCTCAAGAATAACTTCATTTGATAAACTTAATTGCTTAATTTTTAAATTATAAGATAGAGAGGTTAAAACAATCCCCCTACTCATTAAAAAGCCAAAACCTAATACTATTGACTTCGTTTCACCTGGTTTTAGTGTTATGTGTTGTTGAGTAAAAATTTCCCAAAGAACAGGATTAACTTTTTTAGGAGGATGCTTAACTTTAAATGGTTTCCAAAAAATAGTTTTTGGTTGAACTATTTTAGGCTTTACTCCAAATTTATAAACGTTCATATTTTTAATTTTATAATATTGCTCCCAATATAGGAATATTAGCAAATGGGCTATTAGGTCCTAAAAGAAGCCCTTTTCCATCATAAATTTTTGAACCTTGTTTTAAATATAAACCATCGCCGACAGATTTCAATCCTTTACCTTTAGCTGGCCCAAGGTAAAGACCTTTTCCATCAGTTTCTACTTGGCATACACATCCACCTATTTTAAGGTAAAGACCCGACCCCATTGCTTTTTGAACCCCTGATGAAGCTAACCCGGATAAAGCACCAACGCCTATAGCGGGTAAAACGGTTCTCGCTAATGTAGGTAGAACTGATGACGCTAAACCAGCTAACATTCCAAGAAAACCTCCTTCTACTTTCATGTTGTGTCTAAGCTGTTTTTCTGTCATTTTAATTGTGGTTCCCCTACCAGCTTCATAAGCTTTTGCTATTTTCTTTGCTTGACTTTGGGTTATATCTACAACATCGTTACCTTGTAAATCACTATGATTTAAACGAAGACTTACAGGACATTTGTTTTTTAAAACATGTTTAAGTTTTTCTTTTTGTCCATCTGATATATTTAATTTTACTGTAGTATAGTTTGCCATTTTTTCATTTATCTTGCTTCTCTTATATGAAATCTGATTGTTAAATTCTCACCTCTAAGATTTAGTGAATTTCCATCTTGGTCTGTAATTGATACATTAAGGTTATGTATTACATCTAATGTTAATGGTAGATAAACCAGATTTACTGGATTTTCTATTATTTTATACCCTGGGGAAACATTTGGGAAAAATGAATAAATAGTGTTTTTAGTTGAACCATTAACATAGCTTCCTGAGATAATATCAATATTAACGAGCAAACTATTAATACTAAGAATATTTACTACATTTTCTGATTCATGAAAACCTTGTGTATATTTAGCGCGAGTAAATCCTAAAACTTTAGCAATAGAATTTGATTGATTAAAATCTACTTGATAGTTATTTTCAAGAGTAAGAACAGACTTTAAGGTATTGGTGTTTGCAGAGATATTAATAAAATACTCTTCATTAACTGCATCGTAATGACCTTTTTTCCTCATTTCTTGTTGAATGAAATCATTGATATCAACAAGGTCATAACTTCCTTCTGGTATTTTTATTTTTTCCCATGAAGCACCATTGTCTGGAGAATAAACAAAAGTGTCATTTTTTTCATCAATATTTGGAAAAGAGTAGTAAGTTTCAAGATTAACCAATGCTACTTCATATTCTTTATCCTTTTCTAATTGAAGCGGTGGAGTAAATCTTGTGTTAAAATTTGTTTTGTCGTTGCTTACTATAATTTGAAATGATGTTTTGTGGTCAGTGTTTTTAACAATTTTTTATAAAAGTTCTTCCATTTTTTATTTACAAAAATATTATTTATATGTGTAAAAATATATCTTTTTGCTTAAGATATATTTTTTTAAAAATTTAATTAATTCTTTAGTTTATAAGAAGTTGAGTGACCATCAGTAGATTTATCTATGCTTAAATTAAATAAAAAGTTTATTTTTACCATTTTATTCACATATACCATAAACTTTTTTCTATGTTCTCTATGTTTTCTGTTAGTTCTATCTTCCTCTTCAGTTTTAAAAATCTTTGCCCACCGATTTATATTAGAAAATAATTCTGAAATATGGTTTTGTAGAAAATAAACGCATAATTCTTTTTCATCAATACCTTCTAGGCTTCTAGCATAAGAAAGAAACTTTTTTTTTAGATTTAAAATATTAAATATTTTTTTAAAATATCTTAATGTAGAAACTTCAAATTTTTTTGGTAAATCACTTTCTACTATATCTTTAATAACATTCATAATTACATTTACACTATGATTGTGTAAATTACAATTGCTAACATTAATATACGTAACCAGTTTTGCCATTTTATAATTATACTTAAAATCTTCTTAATTTATTTTCAATTTTAAATTTTTTAAATTAAAAAAAAATAAAATTTATACCGACTTAGGTATATAAAAATTATCAAATCCATTTCTATACTTACCATTTTGTTTTTTACTGGTTAAATCAATGATAACAAAACCATGAGGTCTCTCCCAACATTTTTTTACAAAATTCACGAAACTCATCCTTAGGCATATCATGACCTACATGGTCACTATAGATATGATTAATATTTCTAAGGTCTTGTCTAAATAAGCAAATAAAATTTGCGTTTTCTCTAATAGTTTGCCGAGGTAATCTAAAATAATTTTGTGATAAATAAAAACAATCAACATTACTATGCCTACCACGGATGTAATAACATTCACATTTGTTTTGTTTTTCTAAAAGTAAATCATCAAAAATCATTAAATTTTTGTTTTCTGATTTTAACTCTCTCGGGTCAGGAACATCACTAGCATCTTCAAAAAATTCGCATTTTATATCAGATTTTTTTTTAACCGTTTTAGCCCACTCTTCAACTAACGCTGTAGGAGAAACATTTAAATCTTGAACTTCATCTCTAATATTAAACAACCTCAGGATAAGTTCTTTTGGTAATTTCTCGTCAAAAGCTTTTTTAAGTATGCGGTACTCCGGCTGAAACAAACTTTTGCCAAAAACGCATAAGTTGTCATAATCAAGCCAATCAGGTCTTAGCAAACGGTTAAGTAGAAGAGTTGTTTTACCACATCCTGATTTACCCACAATTAACCCCCTAATGCTTTTAGGTAAAAAAAGATGGTTAAATCTCTTTGATACAACTTCATTCCATGATAAATTTGCAATTTCCATTTTTTATATTAGAAATTTTAATTTTAATATAAAATGTATTGCGTTAAATGTAAAAAACAAACTGAAACAACTGATTTTGAATGTGTTGTAAGTAAAAATGGAAGAAATATGAAACGCGGTAAATGTGTTGAATGTGGAACAACTAAAACACAATTTATTAAAAAACAAGAAGGTGGGTCGTTGTTAAACAAGGTTATCAATAACTTACCTGTTGAAATGCATTTACCCGGACATAATTTTACGAGTCCTGGTACTAAATTAAAAAAAAGACTCAATCCTGATTTAACTCCGAAAAAATGGTCAAAACCTGTAAATCGTGTTGACAAAGCTGCATATCATCATGATATCTGTTATCTTAAACATGATGACACAGCTACAAGAAATGCTATTTGTGATAAAAATATGCTTAAAGAGTTAAAGGGTATCTATAATCCTTCAATTAGGGAAAGAATGGAACGGGGGATAGTTTCATCATTAATTGGAACCAAGGCTAAATTTGGAATGGGAGTTAAAAAAAAATTCAACATGTTAAATTTATCGGAAGAATTACACAAACCTGTAAAAAGAAAATTTAAGAAAAGAAGAGTTAGAGTAAATGGTATTGATAGGATATGGGCTGTAGATTTAGTAGATATGCAAGCATTTTCTAAATTTAATCGTGGTGTAAAATATCTTCTCGCTGTCATTGATATCTTTTCAAAATATGGATGGTTGATACCATTAAAAGACAAAACAGGAAAATCTGTTTCTGTTGCATTGAAGAGTATTTTTAAGGAAAGAAAACCTGAAAAAATGGGGGTGGATAAGGGTAAAGAGTTTTATAACAAAGAAGTTAAAGACTCGGTTGAATTATATTCTACTGAAAATGAGGAAAAATCCAGCGTTGTTGAGAGATGGATTAGAACAATGAAAGAAAAAATGTGGAAATATTTTTCTGCTAACTCAACAAATATTTACATTGATGTATTACAAGACCTTGTTAAAGAATATAACAACACAAGGCATTCTTCTATTAAGATGACACCAGTTGATGCAAGTAAGAAGAAGAATGAAAATAAAGTTTGGAGAACATTGTATCCCGATTATAATCGAGTAAAAGAAGATATAAAACCAAAGTTTTCTGTTGGAGATAAAGTAAGGATAAGTAAAAAGAAAAAGACTTTTGAAAAAGGTTATACCACAAGATGGACAGAAGAGGTTTTTACAGTTTCAGAAGTAAAACATACATCGCCTGTAACATATAAAATTAAAGATTTAAATGGAGAAGAAATAAAAGGAACCTTTTATGAACCTGAACTACAAAAAACGAGTCAAGAGTTGTATAGGATAGAAAAGGTTATTAAAAAAGGAAAAAAGAAATCTCTTGTAAAGTGGAAAGGTTACCCTGATGAGTTTAATTCATGGGTTGATAACAGTGCTATTGAAAATATTTTAATATATAAAAAAAAAATGCGAGATATTTTAATCGATAATATAATTTTACCAAACAAACCTTTAAGCAATTTTGAACTTGAGGACGCAGTAAAAAAATTAAAAATAAAAAATTTTAGGGGAGTATTTTTAAGAGCTACCCTACCTAAAAAAGTAAAAAACAAAGAATGTGGTATATTAAATCTTGATTATTTAAGTGGGTCTGGTACGCATTGGGTCGCTTGGTATAAAAATGGTAAAACTAAAATTTATTGTGACAGTTATGGTATTCAACCACCTATTGAAGTTAGAGATTATTTAAAAAGTCCATTACATTACAATAGTGACCAATTACAACAAGCTGGTCAAGTATTTTGTGGTCATTTATGCTTGTACATCCTTAAAGAGTTGGGTTTAGGTAATAAATTCCAAAATGTTTTAAATAAACTTTTTTAGCAATATAAAAAAATGCCTGTTGATAAATTTGGAAGAATGGATGAGGCTAAAACAAGCGGTGATGGTGTGTCACTCGCTTACATAAGTAATAATTTTTTACGTAAAGATGGAACAACTACCGTTACCGGTTCTATAAATATGAATGGTAACACATTAACGAGGGTTAGTAATCCAGTAAATCCCCAGGATGTTGCCACTAAGAGTTACGTTGATGGTAACTCAAGGCTGTTAGATGAAAACGGAGGATACATTATGACAGGGTATTTAAACATGGGTTTTAATAAAATAAGAAACATACCTGAACCTGAGGAGCCGAATGAAGCTGCTAACAAAAAATATGTGGATAGTAGCAAAGCAATAGTACAACAACAAGATGGCACTTTTTCCGCTGTGGATAAAAATATGCGAGGATATACTTTAACGGATGTTATAGAACCTGCAGAACCACAAGACGTTGCAACTAAAAATTATGTTGATGCTAGCAATCGAGCTTTTGTTTATGGAGCTGGAGGTTATATAGCAAGTAGTGACATTTCTATGGGTGGGAGAAGAATTTCCAACGTTGGAACACCTATAGAAAGTCAACAAGTTGCAAATAAGTTTTACGTAGATACTGTTGTTGAGATAGCTACCGCGGGAGAAAAAGCTTTAACAAAAAACCATGATGGCTCCTTTTCAATGGATGGTAAAATAGATATGGGTGGTAACTCGATTACTGGCTTACCAAATCCCATTGACCGTTACGCCGCTGCCAATAAAAATTACGTTGATAATGGTGGAGCTATCGTAAAAAATCCTGATGGAAGTTTTACAGCAGCGGCCAACATAGACCTCCAAGGTTTTTCTATAAAAAATGCTGAAGCACCAGTAGAAGAAGGAGATTTAGCAACAAAATCCTACGTGGATAAAAAAGTATCGCTTCCTTCTCTCATAGGTCCTAAACCCATTATAAGCGTGTGTGCTGAGGAACAAGGCCCTTTAGGAGATGGTAATTACGAGTTTTCCTTTGGTAATGGAAGCTCTGGAATGAGCCATGGGATAGGAGGTTATTGTATGTCTGCTCCTGGTAGAATTATAAGAGGGACTTTAATGGTTGCTAAAGGTAATGGTATTCTAAAAGAAGAGGCAAAAGTCAATATAGTCATAAATGGAGTTGAACAGGCTGACTACTCCATAGTAAAAAAGAAAGGAGAAGGTTGTAGTTGTATAGTTTTCCCTCAACCTTTAGTAATAGACCAATGTGATGTTATAAACTTTATAACAAGGTCTAACAACCCCAACGCAAAAAATGCATATTTGACAATACTGATAGAGTTAGACTTATAAAAAATATTTAAATAAAATTTTATTGTATTAAAAAAAATGGAAAAAAGAAAAGAAATACCAATAGATGATGGCTTAAGTGGAGTGCTAAGTATGTTAAAATCTACCCACTCTGATTTTATAAATTACAAGAGTTTTCTTAGAAATAACTTTAACTTAACCAAATATGAAATGAATGTTAAATCTATATATGATATTTTAAAAACAGAGCTTAAATATTTTTTTAGGAAATATTATGAAAATGATATTGATATAGATAATCTTTTAGATGAGTTTAAACAAAATATTTAACCTGGTAAAAAGGTTAAATATTTATATATTTTTTAAACTCTTTAATATGCTTTTCTGCAATTTCTTCAAATTCTTCATAATGTTTGTTTTTTTCATCTGATGGAAGATTAAAACGTCTTTCTATTTCACCCAAAAAGACGGAAAAAAGCTCGAAGATGTGGCCAGTATCTTTATCTATTCCTTTGTTGTTCCCAATTTCATCTAAATATTTTTTTAGTTTTGTGTCTATTACACTATTAACATAATCTTTAATCACTTTTTTCGCTGTTTTCGCTCCATCCTTCATAAGTCGCTTATAGATTTTTCTTTGTCCTTCCACGACTCCTTCCGGTAAATCAAAAGAAGTAAAAGGCCA
Organism: Tridacna gigas; assembly: GCA_945859785.2. Taxonomy (NCBI): domain Eukaryota; kingdom Metazoa; phylum Mollusca; class Bivalvia; order Cardiida; family Cardiidae; genus Tridacna; species Tridacna gigas. The sequence continues at coordinate 32,094,611 of OX244030.2, forward strand.
ATTTTTTATAAATTCGTAATCGATTAAATCCATTTTTTTTATATTTACACAATTTTTTCTTATAAATTTATATTTTTATTTATGCTTCATAACCCGCCCATGCTAAAAACTCTTTAGTTCTTTGAATAGCTGCTTCATCAACCAATGGAGGAAAGGGTATTTCTAATGAATTATATAAATTATGAAATATAAAACACAAACAAGGTATGAAGCATTTATTTTCCATTGAACGTCTATTCCACTCTGGATAACTGAGAATATCATCTATTTTTTTTTTTTTTTTTAATGATTCTAGAAAAATTAGTATCATCTGAATATCCGTTAATCCCACAAATAGTTTTCACCGTATCGATTCTTTCAACGGGTGCGTCATCGTCATTGATGATTAAACAAAGAAACACCGTAAAATTAGAAGTTTCTTTTTTAATTTTGCTGAATTCATAGTACATATGTTCCCAATTTTGTTCAATCGTACTTAAAATTGTTTCCAAGTCGTAATCACGTATATTTTCAAACGTGATTAAACACCTCTTGTTTTTTTGTTGTAGTGTTGTTTTAGCTTCGCGTTTGTTTAAAATATTGGTTCGTATGTTAATTTCACGTAACATATTCAATCGTTCAATTGCAATAGTCAAATCCATTTTATATTAACACAATTTTTACTTATATTAAAAAAAATTTTTAACTTTAAAAAGTTATAAATTTATATTTTACATTTAATTGTGTTCTCTTTTCTACATATTGGACAACTATTTAATGATTTTAAATTATCGCAATTATCACATATAGGTATATGACCACAATCGCAAAACAAAATATTGGGTTTTACATCTTCAAGACAAATTACGCATTTTTCTTCATAAAAGGTTTCTAATGTGTTGATTTTTCTTGTTGTTTGTTCTTCTTCAGTTTCAATTCCTTCATCCATTGAATAAATTACTCGCTCTTGTTCACCATCAATTCGCCTAACCTCTTCTATACCAAAGTTAGAAGTTACAATTCTATAACTTCCTTCCTCTAAACCTAATTCATTTGCAATTCTTGCATTAAGTCCTTCCAGCCTTGCGACATATTCAGCTTGTCGCTCATAATCTTCTAACATTTCATGTTCGTATTCAGTTATTTCTCTTTGTTGTTCTTCATCTTCTGCTCTTTCTAAAGCAAAACGTATAGGAGGTCCATCATAACCTAAGTAACTTTCTTCAGAACAATTTCTCATTTTTGTATAATTACATAATTCACCCCAATATTCACCATAATATTCAACAAAAAAGTAAAATTAGAATACTCTGCAGGATGAATATTTTTAAATGTTAAAATTGGATATAATATATAATTATCTGGCGCTGGCTCTCTTTCATCATTTCTAGCTAATTCAAGTAAAGCATTTTGATAAACACTAAGAAAATTATCACTTTGGTTAAATGGTATTCTAATACCAGTAAAAATAGGGTTGCCAAAACAACGAAATGGATCCTCAAGGCTCATTGGTGGAGATATTTGTGGTAAATCGGGCCAATACATAAAAACAGTTGTGTCAAAACCAGATTCATTTAACTTATGCTTACTATGTTCATAATTAACAAAGGGTATTAATTTTGTAAGCATATAAAGAAAATCATTACTATTTTCAAACCAATTAAAATGCAATTGAAATAGTTCTTTATCTGAATCATAATAATAGTAAGACATACATTTTTTATTTAATGTAGTCTCTGTTAGCTTTATTCTAAAATCGTTTGAAATTTTATTTAACACACTCATTTTTATAATATTTTAAAATTACTTAACCAATAAAAATTCAAATTATTTTTTAATTTAAAAAAAAAAAATTTTTTTTTAATTTTTAAAATTTTTTTAATTTTTTTAAAAATCTTAAGCATTATATTCTTCTTCAATAAATGAGCCACCTTCATAAGAATAATATTCAGGTAAATTAAATTCTTCTAACAATCTTTTAATAAATTTTTCTTTCCACTCATTTATATTACTAGGGTTGATGTATTCACTTTTTAATATTAATTTAATCATGTCATTTAGCATACTATTAGTTTCAATATCTATTCTTTTTTTTGCTTTCTTTTGTATTTTGTTTGCTTGATTTAAAAAAAAAATTATATACTTTTTTTCTAATTTTCTATCAATCTTTTTTTTAATATTTTTAAAATACTTAATTTAAATTTTTTTTTCTTTTAAATTCATAAGCTAATTTCTGTTTCTAGGCTAGCATATGGTTAGCTGGTTAGCCATTGCGTTGTTTGATGGGTGGAACAAAAGGTTAGCCGGGCCCTGAAAATCAAAAATCTTTTAGAATTTTTTTTAAAATTGAATTTAAGTAAAAACGTTTTAGAAAGAGGTTATGCTGGTTGGTTGGTGGGTTGTTATATGAGTGACGCATGAATTTTATAAGCATGTTTATGTTTATGAAATTAGTTAAAGCATATGTTTGGTTAAGGGTGGGTTGTTTGGGATAAGGATTAGCTAATGCATAAGTTAGTCAAGCATAAGGGTTAGCCAATTCATAAGTGTGTTAGTCAAGCATAAGGGTTAGCCAGGCATAAGGGTTAGCCAGGCATAAGGGTTAGCTGATTATCTTGAGGGTGGGTTTGCTGTTAAGCGCTGGGCTATTTTGTTAAGCGTTGGCCGGGCTTAAGAGGCTTGGCCCAGCTCGGGTATTTTCTTGTCTACTGCCAACACGACTGAAATCTAGCGGCCCAAACGCACCCAAAAGTGCATTAAAGACACACATAGAGGCAACCCTAAATCAAAAGTTTTCTTGTGGAGACCCCCCTCCCCCCTTACGAGCTCTCCGCCTCTTGTGCCTCCCGCACTTGCTGCTGTTCTCCGCGGGACCACTTTTAAAAATGCGGCGACGGGCCTCTTAACTCGGAGTCACTAACTTTTAAGTTAATGACTCCATAGTAGCAGGCTCGTAGGAAGCATTTTCATATTGGGAGGGGGCGCCTAAATTTTTTCGGCGGGGGGGGGGGGGATAGATTTGTTTGATCGGTTAGTAAAAAATGTAATTGTACATATAAATCCAGCTTTAATGCCATATAACCTTTAATAGCCTTTTTCTCGGGTTTGAGGTCGACTAGAATAGTGATTTTCTTCTGCACTTCTTTTTATTTATTCATTAATTATTATTATTTTTCTTTTTTTTTAAACTTTATTTTATAGTTTTGGATGTCATGATTTCTGCACGAAATCAACAAAAATGGTATATCGGTGTTCACTGAAACCAACAAAATCACATCCAATCTTCATTCCTAGACTCAATGTGTAGATTTCAGAATGACGCCACGTGTCAAAGAACAGTTCATATGAACAGGGGTCAAATTAGGAACATAAAACACAGTTTTTCCTACTCACAGGTTTGACAGAGAAATTATATATTTTTATCTGTAATATGTCAGTTGCCTTTTAAATACATGTATCTGCAAATCACCGACACTGAAGAAAACGGGAGATTTATAAGTGATCGAGGTGCCAAATCAGGCCCAAAAAGTAAATTACTTTTGAAAATGCTCTGTATCTAGGAAAATCATTTATTTGAGCCGTATTTTTACCTTAAGAACCGTTCTTTAAGGTTTGAAATTAAAGCCTATTTCCTGTAATTTTGACAAGCGTTATCCCCTCAGAAGAACCGTACATATCTTTGTATTCTGTTCCGCAACATATCATTTTATTTTCAATTTTTTTTTACTCCACATACATTATATTTCCATCTAAGCGGAAATGAAAAAAATATGTCCATAGGAAAAAAAAAAAAAACCTGTGACATTTGTCCTTATGTAAGACAAAGTAGAACTACTGATTTTACAATGCTTGTAAGAAAATGCAGATCTGTATTCTCTGAACAGGGCAATTATTCAACAAGTATAGAATTGGATTTTAAATGCGCGACATGTAGGTTTACATGCAAGATTTTGATAAACACAACTTATAAATTTGACAAATTATTGGGGGTGGGGGCTGAGCCCCCCCCCCCCCCCGCTAGCCCCCCCCTTCCCCCTCGTTCCTACAGGCCTGAGTAGTATAAAACATCAGTTTCTTGAAGATCTGCGTGTACAGCTTTAAGTAGATTTATTTTTCAATTCTAAGATTTAATGATATTAGGAATTGAACTGTGACTTTGTAAACCATATCGTTTCCAGTTTTGTATTAACTCTGCATGTGAAGATATTGAAGGGAGATAACTCTAACCAACGTTTGATACTTGTCTTCACTTTTATCTTTAGTCTGGAGATGATACGGTTTACAAAGTGATGGTGATTCAGTGCTAAACAGTGTTAAATGTCCTAAGAATTGAAAAATAAATTTATTTAAAGATACACACTCATCGTCAAGATATTAATATATCATACAGCCATGGCATCATTTCAGATCGCGACTCACAAACAACACGGAATATTGCTTTCTTTTAAGATCAAATTACTACCGAAATACATTGAATTTCTAAGCTATAGTTCACTATATTATTGATAACATGTTTATTAAGATATCTAGACATAAAAAATTATTTACTAAAAGTTACACATGTGGTATGGCCTGTCAGTTTCTCCTGCGACGTGACTGGCATAAATTACTGCAGTGGCGTATTTTTAGTGTGACCCTTTGAAAACCAGCATTTTCTCCTTTTCCCACAATGTATTTTACCCTATCAAAGACAGAAATCATTATTTGAGCCTCTTTTATTTTGTCGTCTGCAAATGCTTTCTATTTGTTCAGGGATGGTATAATAAATTACAGGGAGTAATATACGATCCCTGCTCAGAAGAACTATGTCATCAGCTGAATTGATACGCGGTAGGTGAATATTGCCTAAATGGAGAGCATAATTGCATTTTTCTAATTCACAAAGAAGTCCATTTGTACGAAGATCGATAACAGGCTGCCAGTTTATAGCGTGATACGTTGTCTGCACTTGTCATATTCTTCAAAGATTTTACCTGTCTGCTATGACGCATCAGTGCTATCCTGTACAGTATAAATTGATACGAGAAATAGCAAGCGGAAAATGGCTATTTATAAACAATACGTCTGTGGGAAAATCAAGCCAGCTTTTCGCTACAAACTTCTTGAAAATATAATGATTTCATAAAATAGATCTACCGTTGTTTACTTTAAGTCTCTGTAGAAATTTCTAATATATAGACATGGGGAAACCGGATTCTTGCAACAGAATGACCACAAAAATAAAGTTCCCACTTTACTGGGCGTAACACAAGAACCGGGGCTTTTTCCCAAGCTAATATTATGGACTATGTATATAAATGGCTGGTGCATAGGTTTTATGCTAGCTAACCATGCCTGGATGAATCGTACAAGGAAGGTTTTAAGTGAGTAAACGTATATATTTTATTTTGAAATTCGTTGCATTGATTGCTGCCATGATAAGTAGTCCGGTTATGTACCTAGAATGCCAATTTGCCAGTTTAGTTGAACGAACCACCCGAGATTTGCCGAATTATTCTTTTCGTGAAATCTCGGTAAACAAGTTGTATTTACGGGATTGGCCGATTTATAACGGTTGCTGAATGCAACGCCATCTAGCGTGTTAATCATCGATTTCCACAAATATGGCCGCCATGGAGAAGAAAAAGATCACTGATTTACGTGTCGTAGACCTACGTGCTGAGCTTGAGAAGAGAGACATGGATAAAAGCGGGGTAAAAGCAGTGCTCATTGAAAGACTTCAAAAGGTATGTAAGGGCCAATTACGATTATTTTAAACAGCCTTCGATAATATGGGATATGACTGTGTGACCATCAACCTCACGATAGCAATGCAACAATTTTTTTTAAACCAAAATATTCTAATATGAATATAGGCAAAGCCTAAAGGTGAGCAGCGCTACTTCGATGGAAGTAAATCTCCAAATTAAATGCCTACAAATTGTAGGGTGTAGATTTAAATCGATGTCTGATCTTTTTATAATCTCACTAAATCTCGCATGTGTTTCCCGGCTTTCAGTCTGTGTTCCCACTCAGATCTCTTTTTGGGAGTGCATGCGCTCCCTGGAATACAAGTTTGGGAGTGCAAGAGAAATTCTAGGAGTGCACTTATTATTGGCAATTATAGAGTATCTATGGAGGACAGTAAGGGTCTGTTGTATTGAAAATTTGTTTTGATGAGTCTTACTCTGCAGTCAGCTGCTCTTGAAAACAATATGGGTAATTTGGAAAAAGAAGACGCTTATTACAATTTCCTTACTCACAGGACTAGTTTCAGAGGGACAACTTACAGCATGACGGCCCGTAGAATTTTCCATTTCACTGTCAAATCCTGACACTAATTAGGTTTCACTTATTGTTTTATAGAGATATTTATGTAAATTTACTGTTCAAAGTCATTGATAAAACTGAATAGACAGTTTGAAATGCCTATGATCGGATGATGTCAGACCAATTTTTGTTGTGTCATGGGTTTTCGCGTTTCTTGCAGTGATCTTTTTTTTTCATGCCTGTTAAGTTTTGGAGTAGTATTTCCGCATGATTTGACATAGATTTGTCAATAAGAATAGCATGTAACTTCAAAACCTTTAATCTTACACTAGAAAAGCGGATTGATCCCAAGTTTGATTAGTGGTGATAAACAGTGACTTTCACACTTGTTAACTTGTCCCAACTGGCGCCACTGGTGATTGACAATGGGAGCCCTGAAATCTGTGCGTGCATGCATGTTTCACTTCATATTTTTGTGCATGATTATTCAATTCAGTGCGTGAATCATACACATATGTGCGTGAATGGGAATCCTGCTTTCTCACATGAGCACTGACACAACTTTCTTTCCAAGCTACTGACTACTTTCCTTAAATGCATCAGAGGTGAGAGGTGAAAAATAACAGAAAATAAGTTTGTCTCAACCAGGTATTGAATCTGCAACTACCAGGTTATGAGTCAGACATGCTAACCACTGAGCTACTTGGCCGGTCAGGTTTCATGCCAGAATTAGGCATATTACAGTGCTCCAGATAATTTTCAATGACATCAGTACAGTACTGATGAAAATCAAGATAAATCAGTACCAGCATATGGGGATCAGTACCAACATTTGGTTAACGAGACTGATTAAAGTCAAAATTGGTTTTCTTGCATTTGCTTTTATATAAGCATTACTGTAAAACTGCATAACATTTTACCTAGTAACAGTTTGATGGTTACTGTACAAAGTGTAAAGCAGGTTTGTAGAAACAAATATGCAACTCATAATCTTTTTTTACAGCGATCTTTTTTTCATGCTATTTAATTTTTGGAAAAATATTTGTGCAGGATTTGACATAAATTTGGCAAATAGGGTCACAAATAACTTCAAAACCTGTAATTTTATGCTAGAAAAGCAGATATCATAAATACTTTTGAATTCACCAGTGCTTCAATTTTGGAGACATTTTTTCTAACTTGGCCCAAATTGGCGCCACTGGCGGTCAACAGAGAGCCCATCTGGGTGCATGCGCTTTTTGCTTCATATTTTTTGTGCGTGATTATTTAATTTAGAGCGTGAATTATTGGGTTTACCAATTATTGCACATTTATACATAAATGGGAACGGTGCTTAAGTCTTGGCCAGTTTGATTTTATCTTTAAACGATTCTCAGTTTTGTTAGGATTATTTGGTTCTGGAGATGAATGAAATAACCTAGCAGGATGTTTCTGTGTATTCCCCGACTTTTTCGAAGTGCAAACTATTCATTCGGAACATACATGTACAAAGTACGATTAACCGCTGGTCCCACGCCGTAATCGAAAAAAACTTGACTAAAGCCGAGATGCAGGGTCTAATTCCGGTCCGAGCCGATTCTCCCTTTTTATTTAACGGGGAAAAAATTGGAAAATCGCTCGGCAATCCCGAAGATATCTGAATGTTTGTCTGTGTATTCCCCGACTTTTTTGAAGTGCAAACTATTCATTCGGAACATACATGTACAAAGTACGATTATCCGCAGGTCCCACGCCGTAATCGAAAAAAACTTGACTAAAGCCGAGATGCAGGGTCTAATTCCGGTCCAAGCCGATTCTCCCTTTTTATTTAACGGGAAAAAAAATTGGAAAATCGCTCGGGAATCCCGAAGATATCTGAATGTTTGTCTGAGAAAGAGTAAGCTCCCTTTCATTGTGTACGGATTTGTACCCTATATTTTACGTACCTGGAAAAACGTTCCGTATCGAGTACGGAATTTTGTAAAAACGATGTGTAACAATCAAATCGTCATCCATAAATTACGTGAATACAGACCTTATCTGGAGCAGTGATATTAGTATGATGCTGTCATATTTGAAAGCATAACAGTAGACAGAGTAACATATTGCCAAGTACTAGTGATGGGACATTGGTTAGAAATCATAATCGATCATCGGTTGGAATTGGTTGCTGCTACCGATGCGATTCTTCCGATTATAATCAGTTCCTCATAAATTCGCTCTTACATGCATGTTTCATTGTAAACCCTTGTATCATTTATGTATTATGCTGTTGTTTGTGTTGTAGATAGACTTTTTGTAGTTTTACCTTTGCACCTGCTTTCTATACACCTTTTGGTTTTTAACCACCTCTGCTTTGTGCTAGTTGGCTTTGTAACACAGAAGTATTTCGGCTGATTGTTTTTGTTATCGAGGGAGTTGTTGTTATTGCGGGAGTGATAAAACCAGGTTAACAGACACTGGTATATAAAATCTGGTACCCGACCGACGGTGCAGACTTCCTGCCGATCATCGATTATGACAAAGTTCAATCGATAATCGAAATCGGGAGCTTCCAACACGCCGCTAATCAATACTTGCCGATTATCGGTACACCACTACCAAGTACTGTATATTCATTATTTGAATGCCAAATTTGCACCTTTTTATTGCATTTAACCGTCCAGTGTCTTTGGTGGGATTCATCTGTGCTAAAAAAAAAAAAAAGATCTAAACTCAAAAAAAAAAATAACCTCTAACAGCAAAAATTTTTTGGTAGCACTGATCATGTAGCGTGGTCATGTTTTTCAGTTGGTAGACCTACATCGTAGGCTCAGGTAGAGCAGGGGTTTGTGTTGGAATCCATTTCTAGGGTAGCATTTCCTCTGGATTCTCATTACAATGTTGACAAGCTTAATTTGTGTATGTTGGTAGGTGGTCTTGATCAGGGGATATAACAGAAATGATAGTTGTTATATCAGCTTTGTTGCCTTCAAGTGTGTACATCAATGCCCTGTTAGCCAGAAGTAACATTTTCCCACAGCCACCGTTTTCCCCCTTTACCACACAATCCGAAGTTTTAATGACCCTAAGGAAGAAAGCATTCGAAACCATTGTCAGAAAGGAAGAAAATGTTGGTTTCCAACATTTCTATCCTTTCATGAACAAAAACTATTATGTGAAATAGATTTATCATCTGCAAATGCTTTGAAATTTTGCAGTTTGGAAAAGACTTAATTTATCATGGGATCTGTTTGAGAGAATGGATGGACAGACAAACAGACTGACCAATGGATGGACAGAATTATCTGTACTTGAAGCAATGTTGCCTTGTTGATATCTTGGGCCATGAATTTGTTGCAATCTTTAATTATTGAAACAAACAGTTCACCGAAACATTTTCATCTTTTTACTGTCAGGGATGTTGATATCTTGGGCTATGAATTTGTTGCAATCTTTAATTATTAAAACAAACAGTTCGTCAAAACATTTTCATCTTTTTACTATCAGGGATAAACAAGGTTAAACAAAATCAGAATAGAACTTCAAAGTTTTTTAAGAGTTTGTAGGATCTGGGTCAAAATGGCACCCTCCAAAGTTTTTTTGAGTTGTCTTGGGTGGCTCGGTGCTTAAGGTGTTGAATTAGTTACGGTATATGCTCGACTATAAGACGCCTTCGCTTATAAGACGCTCCCCCAACTTCATGATTCAAAATCGGGGATTTCATTGATGACCTCCTATAAGATGCAGGTAGACTTCACAGTGATAATAAGAATGCTAAAATTTTGAGTATTCAGCTGGAAATAGGCTCGCAGACTTTACAGTCTATCGGAGTTGTATCAATTCCCAAAATACATCTCTTGTATCTTAGCCAGTCGTATCTTGATTCAAGTCTAATTTCTTTATAAAATTGAAAAAAAAAAAGCAACTTGACAAGAATGTAATGCATAGTCCAAAACACCCACATTTTTTGTATAAATAATCCTATCAGGGAAATTATGCCGATGGTTTACTCACAATTTGCCGATGGTTTACAGCACAATTTGATTTAACTCTTTACCAAACGACAAAATTTTAGACTTGTCCAAATTGATAGGATTTGAAGGAGAAAAAGGTAACTGTGACTCAAAAATTGAAATTTTTTACTAGTGTTTTCACCTTTTCCCACAATGTCTTCAAAATTCTTTTTCTTTCGATTTGTTAATAATCAAGATTTTTGGTAAAGAGTTAAATTTCTACATGGCCAGGATAACTATTTGTCGTTAAATCATTAGCTATCAAAATGGAGACCTTGATGCTTGCTGATTTAATCTAAATAATTCTATAATCAGCTATCCTGGTCGTAAATTAAAGCTAATTGTTAATCTCTGGTGTTATACCAGCACTAATTTATCGATGGGATGCTTGGTCAGTTCAAGCTGTGAAAGTTTGACATCTAGCTGTTAATCTCATTAAAAACAGACCTGTGTTGTCTGTGTCGTAAAACACAGACTGCGATCACACCCCTTTACTTCCTTACCTCGATGATCACCTGATAAACACTACCAATTTCTATGTAGGTAGAAATATTTGGGAATATTTGCCTCTGTTAGGTTACTTGTGTTATTACATCATTTTAATTCATCTCAATGATCAAAATTACCAATCATGAAAAAAGTATCGATTCATCTTTAAATCTAAGAATTGCCAAAAGGGTCAATTAATACACATGGTACTTTGATATGTATCACAGTCAACTCGAGGGCCATATTATACACAGAGTGCAACAACAACAACAAGAGGAATACCCGCAAAGTCTGGAATGGATTTAAAGCTAAAATAACAAGTAAAACACACAAAAAAGTTTGTTCCAAACTTTTATTTCTTCACATTGACGGCAATTACAACTATTTCTGAGACACTTAAAACTTTACATCAGCGTGACTAGATCGGGAGGTGGTAGTATCTCTTCGTGTTGGTCGGCAGGTAAGTAGGTTCCCCAGATGGAATTTTACAAAGTCCTTTGATTGTGCGCTTATAAGACGCTCCCCCTACTTCAAGCTCAAAATTCTAGGGAAAAAAATGCATCTTATAGTCGAGTATATACGGTATCTTAAGGCCCTGGGTTTGATCCTCATCCAAGATAAAGATTTAGTTTTATGGGAGTGTCTATGGGCAAGGCAAGGTACATTCCAAGCATGGACTATGTGTAAAACCAAGGAAACTACAATAAAAAGTGAGCTGTCAGCCTGATACAACTAAAATAATTTCGAAAGGAGAGTAAAACACCAACTGATCCAGGGTTCGCGCTGCCGATCGCCATTGTCGCCATTTGCGACAAAAATAAAAATTTGGCGCAAGAATTTTTCATTTGGCGAAAATGCGTGGCGACAACTTTTTTTCAAGCTGACTCCCAAAAGAAATTCTTTTGAAATTCATTGTCGTAAGCGTTTGCGAGCTAAGCGAGTTCAATGACATTGTTTATTCGAGTCGCCAGCACATCATGTGAATGTCACGCATCATGACAGCACCTCCGATAAGAATCAAAGGAGATTTGACGTACGCTGATTGGTTGATAGGTTTGAATAACTGTCGATGGTGTTTACACGCTTGCTGCAATATTGATTGTTGTAAGTTTATGACACATTTTGCATCAATAGCGGTGTTTCTTAGTGATAAGGACAATTTCAACACTTTGACAAATTGGTCTATTATCACATCGATTAATGATCGTAGATTGTATAATTGTTAACTGAACACCGCATGGCATGAAAGTCCAAAAAGGTAAGTAATCGTTGTTTAACCCTTTCTCAAACAAGCCCTGGTTTTCACGTGTCTGAAGTACAAGTCTTTTGAAAACACTGTGGGAAAAGGAGAAATTGCTCGTAACGAGCAATTTCTCCTTTTCCCACAGTGTCTTCTACCCTTTACGATAACTTTATGCAATTTTCATCAAATTTAAAATTGTCGTCTGCAAACTCTTTGAATTGGGACCAGTCCAAAATTTGTCGTCTGGGAAAGGGTTAATACGACAGATTAATGTGGTAATTAGATGCCGGCTTTTAATTAAAGGACGCTACTCAGTAAGTCCAAAAAACAATCACGAGTCAATTATTTCCCGATTTTGTATAAATAGGTAACATTTTAGCTCTTTCTTTCTGTGTAAAAATGGATTTTTACAAGCTACATTGTGATATTCATCTGGCCCCAACTCCTGAAAATTTGGCCCCAACTGTCGCCAGATTGGCCCCAACTTTTTTCATTTGGCGAAAGAGCTGGCGACAACTTTTTTAGACCCAGAGCGAACCCTGTGATCAACCCCAAAAAGTCCTAGTATTAAAATTGATAAGGCCAAAAGAGGCAAATTAAAAATCATGATCCTTTTTTTTTTTTTAAATCATTATCTGACATTAATATTCAAATTGAATTAATTTCTAGTTAGTCAATGCTTTGACAACAGAGTATTTCTATTTCTCAATCAAAGTTATGAACAACAAATGTTTCACTTGCCTGGATCTAGGAAGAAAGTAAAGACTGAGAATTTTCAGAGATTTAAGTTTGTACATCTCAATCTTTTTAAATATTTGATTGTGTAGAGTTTTATGTTGCTTTCCACAGCAACATAGCTTACTTATTGTCATTAACATCTTTCTTAATGTTTTAACTAGTGCTAGCCTGTGGCTACGGTGTGCCTTGCTCAAGGATAGTCCTACGTGACTCTGTGCAATCAGGGGTTGAAACAGGATTTCCAGACAACAAACCCTTTGCCATGACCAAATAGCTGCAGTCTGCAGATCACCATAGGGATACAATACCTACGAAAACAAAACTGCAGGAAAAAAAAATCAGCAGCTCTCAAGTCCATGCTTTTACTTTGCTACAAATCTATTCTTAACAATCAAATCATTGATCATAATGATATGTTTTTTATGACTATGCAGGTAAATGCAGTTAACGGTTTTGCCATGATAAGATAAACTTAAATTTCTTGGAAGCAAATTTAAAACGGGCGTGCTAAAAAGGCATAACACCAGATTTTGTTTTGAGAAGTTAAAAAAAATCTTTACCAAATTAATAAGCAATATCATTCTACAAAAAGAGGCCTGTAACTCTTTACCACTCAACAAATTTTGGACTTGTCCAAATTCAAAACATCTGCAAATGACAAATTTAGAATTGGTGCAAATATACTTAAGTTCTCTGATAGGATAGAAAACATTGTGGAAAAAGGAGAAAATGCTGGTCACCAGCATTTCCCCCTTTTCCCTCGATGTTTTCAGAACTTTCTCCTACAGGGTTGTTAAAACTCATGATTGTGTGGTAAAGGGTTAAATTTAAATATCATTTCTAGGGAAAATACCAAAAGGAATAACCCATTTTTTTAAAAAATGTTTTAACTGTTAACTCACTGTAACAGGGTAGTTCCAAGTACATTTAAACATGCATGACAGATACCATAGATTGAATGATAAAGATTAGTTCAGTCAATGAAGGCATTCTCTAGAGGCAGTCATTCTAACTCTAAAGCAGATGTAGATCTCGATGAGAATCGAAATTTGTTAATTTCTGTTCAGAATAAAAGACACGCTAATCAATCTGTCAATATCTACATAGATAAACAAACTTAAGAGTCTGCTCGGGCCGAGTTGACCTAGGGACGAATTAAATACTGGTCAAGTTGTTTCGCTATCTTTACCAAACAAGATAGATAGATAGATTTTAAAAATTAGGGAGAACGTACCTATTAAACATAAACAAAGTATTCATTGGCAAGAGCGCGAAAAAACTTTTAGGAAAAGATCGATTGGCTCACCCGAGATGGTTCGGCTGCTTATTAATTCCCGTAACCTTTATTTACATATTCGGGGATATCCGTACCACGTACAGATACAGAAAACCCCGAAATCCTTCGGATTTGACCAGATCTCGCGAGGGTCTCATTTGTAGACTGGAACACTGTTTCAAATCACATGATTGTCAACGTTGTCAGAAATCATAGTGTAGAAACGCTCTGAGTACCAGTCTTTTACGTCACTTCCGTCTGCCATATTTGAATATGTCAAAATCTACTTCCGGTCCACCACTTTTTCCAAGTCATTCCAAGGTATGTACATTTTTGACACCATCCCTACCAATAAGCTCTCGCTTACATGAGGCGTCGCTCCGCGACACCTCTTGTGCGCTGCTCGCTAGTAAACAGTAACAAATCTGAAAAGATACATCTTTCCCATTTATAAAACTGTTTTGTTCAAATATCTCAAGTAGAACAGAAGTTATCAAGTGTTTACCCTTGACACCCAAAAGCATGAAAATTTGGCTGCGCATGAAAAATAGGAGAAAAAGCGACCCAGGTTTAAATCAAATATCTACATTAAGATATACTCTAAAATGACCTTGGATCTGAAAACATAAATGTTTCCTCAGTTGAAAACTGCTTATTTCATTCAAATATCTAGAGTAATAAAAAAGTTATGAGACATGGAATCCTTAACAAATACCTCAAAAATATGAAAAAAACTACTGGAATGAGAAGACAAGGCAATGAAATACCAATCTGATTACCACACTGTATGCCAAAAGAAATTAATATACCCATTTAGTGACACACATGTCATAATATATTGAGCTACATCACAGATAAAATGCTTCAATGTTATCATTGACCAAGACTTTAACCCTTTACTGTTTTAAAATCTGTTCAAAACCTAATGTATGAAAGATCTTTTTCTTGCTGGGAAAACAAGTTTGAAGATCATTTCAATATTTCTACAGTTTAACATCAATGAGAACAGTTAACACAACCAAACCTCTTGTCTTTTGTCTTTGTTATCTGAATGAAATGCCATATTTTGTCTGACTTTGCCAGAGCAGCCAATATCCATCAAGAGTAAAGGAAAACCTCTTTATTTACAAAATTGTAAAATGAGTGAGGTGAAAGTCCTGGATATGTATCTTTTTATAAAGATTAAGAATATAATTCTTACAAACTCAGGATGTAAAGGAAAATATCTTTTCATGAAAACAAAGTAAAGTTATAGGTCCATGGTCAAGGCCATGGCTTGCTTGTTCACAACAGGAAAATGCTCCTTTCTACACTATGTTTTCAAAGACAAAAGTATATGAAATTAGTTTTTCAAAGAGAACATAGCTTTGAAAAAAACTCTTTATCCAGTGTAGGGAATGAGGTTATTCATTATTTCTCTCATGATGGTTTCCTATTGCAATCATATGATGCAATTTCATATGCCAGCATCTTGAAATTCTAATGTCTATGTCAATCAGTTTGTTGAGAGAATTACACCTAGTTACTTTTTCTTCTCTTTCAGTATTTGTCCAGCAGTATCCAGCATGTTGAGAGTGACCACATTTTATTATTATTATTTTTTTTTTTATTAAGTAAAGCAGTTTCAACTATGGATTATTTAGATGTAAAAAGTAGTTGATAACTTCATTACTGAACTTGAAATCAATTATCACAGATTTTGAAGCTTTGGAACAATAGGTACGATGATATATAGGGTGTATGAAATAAAAAGAACGAAGCTACACTGGTACGAAACTAAATAGATGAGTTTCAATTCATTTGTAGGTATCATGTCTCATAATAAGAAAAACTTTAATTAGACATGTTCCTGAGACCAAGAATGAAAAATAGAAGACAAAATTATCCAAAAATCGAGGCTTGTTTTCTTTAATTTTGACAAGATTGATCAATATTGGAAGTGCCACTTTTGTTTTTGCCGCCATTTTGAATTTCTGTTTATGTGTTTCTGGGATTGAAAATGGCAAAGAAATATATTTTGCTGGTCGATTATGTGAGAAAAAACACTTGTGACATTGGAATTGGCAAAAATCTACCAGGGGAAAAAACCAATTTGCCGATCGTAATCAACTCGGAACTGACAAAAAGTGATCGGAATTTTTCATGTTCTTGTAGATTTTTCATTAAAAAGAATTTCCGCGGAACTTTTTATTGTCTGGGACATTCAATCTATCTACTTTAATCTAAGGTTAAACATTAAATTTAGGCCTTTATAACCTTTTCAGAGTGTAATAAATTTGCCCCAACGTTGGGTCAGAATTGGCGTCTCATTGATATTCATAAGATCAATTCAAAGGACACTACTCTTTTTGACTGAGCATCGCTACTCAGGAGGTCTTGCGATACTTTATAGCTGTACAGCGAATTGAACTTCCTTTCACGAAAGGAAGATTCCATCCACGAAAGGAGGATTGTTTGCTATAGAACTAGTGTTTTCCCCACAAAAAAAAAGGTTTCCCAAACATAGTACATCTTCTTGATATGACTTGAATTTAACCAGGATTTTCCTTGACACACGATTTTGTGCGCTTTGATGCATTTTTAAGGAAAATGACCCAGATTTTTTTTTCAATAGTGTGTCATTGTGGACGCACAAATACAATAAAGGTTACTTACGATTGTCATTTCTACCGACAATGTTACATCGCGAGTACATAAGAAAGCTGAAATACGAGAAGAAAATGGGATGAAAAACTAGACTGTGTATCGATTTTATGAGAATACAGTCGGTCTCTAAACTCGTATTAACTAAACCAGTCGATCTCTAATGAAAACAATAAGGATCAGTTAAAATCGACATCATTCTTGCTGTCTGCAAGGAAAAGAGACCTTGAACAACGATTGGACGATGATCGCCTTGTTTGAGTAACAAGAAAAAGATTTCAAAGGCTGAGGGTTTACTGAAAATTGGCTGGAGTCTTGATTATTCGTTGAAAACGGCGACATGAATTCATGTGACCCGCGTATCAAAACACAGGAATCGTCCGTTTAGTGAAAATGGTTTGTCGTCGGATAGATACTCTCTTCTGAAAAAAAAAAACATAACATAGAGTTATCAAATCCTGCTGACAACAAGCTATTTGTATCAATTACACGGTTGATTCCTGTGATGAAAACAAAACACAATAACCTTTTTTCCACAGAGATTGGCTGCACAGACTTTCGCAATTCAACTCTTATGTGCATCACCAAAACACTGTGGTCACGTTGATGCCGTTGATAGATTGAAATTGGGTAAATAAATGACAGCTTGTCTGCAGGTAGAGCATTTTTGCCTGTTAAGAACAGGCTTTTAATAAAGCATACTCATGATACTCTATGAAAAAAAATGCCATCTAGACTGTAAGCCCCTCTGTACAGAGAATCACTGGTGTTACAATGTATCTTGCATCATGCAATAATTCATAGATAGGTTATTCAAAGCTTTGAGGTGAATAAGTAACACAAAAACACACAGTGTTTCATACATAGTAGTCTTTAATGTTTAACCTAATTACATTTGGTTGTGACCCCCACAAAGTCTAGAATGATCCCCTATTTTTGTTGCCAAGGGAGAACCCAATTTAACTGTGTTTCAGATAGAAAAAATTGCATTTTGATATTTTTATAGTCGCTTCCGGTATTATCGGGGGTTCTTCATTATCATGGTATTTACAAATTCCAAAATTGAGGCTGAAATACACCTTGAGGATGGCCTCACGTGAGTATTTGTAGGTCACATACTGTCAACACACTTTGCAACCTTACCTCAACAAGGGTAGGGCGGTTTAGTGAAATCAGCGAAATCACTGGAATCACCATATAAATTAGTGAAATCACCATTTCTTTGATATTTAACAAATTGAATTACATTAAATATGATAAATATGATGGAATTTAAAGGTTTTAGAACAACTTTAAGCAGAAAAAGACCGAAAATTCAATTGAATCGTAAGTTTTTACATAAATTTGAAATCACCTGTTACCTCTGAAAATGAAATCACCCAACACAGTAGTGAAATCACCAATTAATTGTGCTCAAGCCAGGTTGTTTCTTGTTTGTTCTTTTTGTTTGACAGAAAAAAAAAAATCATGTAGGGATCAAGTGATTTACTTTTGTATGATATTTAAGAGGTAAAATCCAGAAATGATCTCCGTTTCGTGCGTAATTGTTATCAGCGAAATCACCTGTCACCGAGGCTCAAAGATGATGAAATGACTAGTCAAAATCATCCCATAAAACAGTGAAATCACCTTTTTATTTACAGAAACACATTTTTATATTCAGAGCTTATCAAAATGTGATGCAAAGGTATAGTTACTTTGATCATTTTCTTTTATGATTAGATAATAAAAGGTATAGAAAAATTGAAATTACAGGAATTACCATCGGATAGGTGAAATTAGTGAAATCACCAATAGATTGATGTCTAACAAATTGAAGTACTTAGATTATAGTTGTTTTGATGTGTTTAATAAGTTTTGTAATTAGTTTAAAAAAAAAAGTCATCTCATAATTATGGGTCCATAAGATCTGTTTTGTTTAACAACAGACAGATTCATGAGGTAAGATGGTCCTTGGACAATTAGAAAATCTGCAAGTAGCAAAAAGAATTTACCCATGTCAGCCTGCGCGATGAACCCACGATGTCTTGCAAAAACATATATTAGATTCTGACTTTCCTGGGCCACCAGCTAATAGTCAAAAAACAAATTTTTCTAGAAGTTTTAAGGACTCTTGGAAAGTAGGAAATGGATGGCTAGTCTTTGATCCTAAGTCTAGACCAATGACATGCAATATTTGATATACTCAATAAACATCTTCACAAGTAGATGTACCATACTAAAGAGAGACAGCTCACTGTTAAAGTGAAAAGGCAATTACAACTGCTATGACTAACATCAGTGTTTCCATTTGAATGTAATTTTACTGAGTCCATGGGACCCGGTGCAACTGCAAAAGTTGAGTTCCATTGCGTTCCTTCTGAGTCCCATTTTTGCTTGCATAAATCGTCTGTTTATTAAGGCCAAATTTGGTTAGTTGATAAAAAGAAGAAGCTTTTTCATATTACTTCTATATGGAACTTTTAGCAGATTTGATGTGCTGTGCAAGCAGGTGACCGTCGCTCAAAATAGTACAGATCTTATGTCAAGATGGATTGTATTGATTGATTGTATAGCGTTTAACACCGTTTTCAACTTTATTTCAGTTGCATCACTGCGGCCAGTGTACCTATCCATGCTTTCCTGGAGTTTCTGTTACCATTACTCTGCACAATATTCTTTCCAAGCCACTGGCTGCTTTCCCACATAACCATCGTCGAAACAATGGTCAGCGTTGAGAGAGGAATGAATCCTGTCACAATTACTCAGGGTTCCCATTCACGCACATATGTGCGTGATTCACGCACTGAATTGAATAATCACGCACAAAAATATGAACTGAAACGTGCATGCACGCACAGATTTCAGGGCTCCCGTTGTCGATCACCAGTGGCGCCAGTTGGGACAAGTTAACAAGTGTGAAAGTCACTGTTTATCACCGCTAATCAAACTTGGTATCAATCCGCTTTTCTAGTGTAAAATAAAAGATTTTGAAGTTACATGCTATTCTTATTGACAAATCTATGTCAAATCATGCAGAAATACTACTCCAAAACTTAACAGGCATGAAAAAAACGATCGCTGCAAGAAACGCGAAAACCCATGACACAACAAAAGTTGGTTTGACATCGTCTGATCATAGGCATTTCAAACTGTCTTTTCAAGTTTTATCAATGACTTTGAACAGTAAATTTACATAAATATCTCTATAAAACAATAGGTGAAACCTAATTAGTGTCTGAAATTGATAGTGAAATGGAAAATTGTACTGGCCGTCAGGCTGTAAGTTGTCCCTCTGAAACTGGTCCCGTGAGTAAGGAAATTATAACAAGCATCTACTTTTTTTAAATTACCCATATTGTTTTCAAGAGCAGCTGACTGCAGAGTTGACTCATCAAAACAAATTCACAATACAACAGACCCTTACTGTCCTCCATAGATGCTCTATAATTGTCAATATTAAGTGCACTCCTAGAATTTCTCTTGCACTCCCAAACTTGTATTCCTGGGAGCGCATGCACTCCCAAAAAGAGATGTGAGTGGGAACACTGTGACTATCATCAATCCTTGGAAAGAAATTGGCCGAGCTGGGGATCGAACCAGCAACCTCCTTTTCTCAAGTCTTGTATGCTACCAACTGAGCTACTGGGGCTCTGCATGTCACGATGGAACTTCTTTAAAGTTCCATGCAACCTTTCGTAAAACCCTTATATCTGATGTGCTGTGCAAGCAGGTGACCCTCGCTCAAAATAGTACAGATCTTATGTCACGATGGATTGTATCGATTGATTGTATAGCGTTTAACACCGTTTTCAACATTATTTCAGTTGCATCACTGCGGCCAGTGTACCTATCCATGCTTTCCTGGAGTTTCTGTTACCATTACCCTGCACAATATTCTTTCCAAGCCACTGGCTGCTTTCCCACATAAGCATTGTCGAAACAATGGTCAGCGGTGAGAGAGGAATGAATCCTGTCACAATGACTATCATCAATCCTTGGAAAGAAATTGGCCGAGCTGGGGATTGAACCAGCAACCTCCTGTTCTCAAGTCTTGTATGCTACCGACTGAGCTACGGGGGCTCTGCACGTCACGATGCAACTTCTTTAAAGTTCCATGCAACCTTTTGTAAAACCCTTATATCTGCTTAGTTTCATAAATCAAACACATTAACACGAATAGAAGAATATAGAAAAATTTCTCCAAGCATTTAATCTTAGAAGGCAGAATCTTTCAGCAATTGATCTTTGAAAGATCGCGAATGCTTTTTCTTTTTGGCCCGGGAAGCCATCTTCAGGAAAGGAATTTGAAACGACAGCTGTTTTCCTAGGATTAGTTGGCTGGAAAAGATAATATGAACACAACGTGGGTAACCAGCCAAAGTCAACAACAAAGGGATCTATTTTTATTGTTCTCGATTATGGCATACCAAGATGTATTTATAGAAACTTTGGAATTCCGATGGTCAGTTTGTACAAGAAGTGTTAAATCTTCAAACAGGTATTTTGCGTTGTTTTCGTTATTGATGTAGACCTAGTTAGATCATGGTTTTGACTCACTTTTGACTGCGTCCAAGGGATGCGATCAGCTTCGATATTTTAGGCCCAAGCTGATTTTGTGTGTATATAGATACTTTTATGCTGTAAATGGAAACCCTGAACAAGTACTTTGCTGTGAACGTGTCATTAAGATACATGTAAAATAAAAAAAATATGGATTGTACTATTAATGATTTTATTTTAAACTTGTCTATTTTCCTTGATTAAAGTCCTTTCCCTCCCAGGACTATCTGCCTACTAATACTCATTTCAAACTGTCGTTAAATACATAAATTTTGGGGAGGGGAATGGGAAAATTTGGCTCCTGATTTGGCTTCTTGGAGCCAAATTTGGCTCCAATTTTTTTCAATTTGGCGAAAGTGTTGGCAGAAAGGCAAAATAATCCAGGGAAAGCCCTGACTGTATTAGCATAACAAAAGCAACATCAGTATAAAAGTTCTGTAAAATTTGTTTTCCTGACACTGAAGTTTATGAGAGAGGAAAGTAAATTTCAGATGACTATTAATGATGTCACCCCTTTCCAAATACAGGAATGGAAATAAGAGGTCCATACATAATTTTTGACTTGCTAATTATAAAAATCTTATTCTCAAGGCACTACAAATTATTTTTACTTGTTTTCCCTGTTCTATTGAAATGAGAGAACACTCTAGAAATTATGAATTCACTTTTTATCCACAAAAGAGGTCCAAAATAGGGATTTTAAACACAGATCTATAGACATCTTTTTTTTTTCTCCATTTTTACAGGTGCCCGAAGTAGAACCTCGCTTACAAAGTGACACGAAGAATTTATTTATATCTGTTGCTCAAAATTCTTGATAAAATTCTCGTCTCAACTCCTTGAAAATAAAATATTTTTCATTTGCCAAAGTTTTGGACTTAAAGAGGATGAGCATGAACATCTTCCAGCGCCTGATCTCAATGCCATAATAATTGACTTTCTGCTGATTTTGATTGACAGGTCCTATCAGCCAATCAAAACGCAGTATAGCACGACATTTAAACACACAGGTCACACAAAGTGATAGACTTTACTACTGACAATGTTATTGTTTTCTTTTTTTTTAAACCATAGATCTAAGACTGGATTATACAATAATTATTTCAAAATGGATTAAAGTTACACGTAAAAATCATGTGTTAAGGTAATTGTTAAATTATATAACTTGAAAGGAAAACTAAATTTATCCAATCCCCCAAAAACCAAGATGTATGTAAAATGTTGCCGGTAGATTTAACCAGGATTCCGAAAAATCAGCCACTCTACCAAATGATAGGAAAGCAGATTTTGTTTTTCCAGTCTTTCAGGAAAGAAAGAATGGTTATGCCAAACTGTTTTGTTAAACTACCTGTATTGCAATCTAACTGCAGGTACATCTTTCAAATTCCAAACCGTTACTCCTAGACAGCTGTAATCATTACACACGAAACGAGCTACAGGAAGGAGGATATTTTATTGAAAGCCACTCATTAACCTGTTTCAAAAATAAGTTGACATTGCAAACGTCATCGTATGATTCTTGTAATACTTTAGAGAGCATTCATATTTTATTCTTGTTTCATAAACTCGATTGCATGTGACTGTTAATATCACTTTTGCTTGGTTCAAACGATTATTTGTTTTCCCAGTGACTGATAAACGCACGTCCATTCCAAATCAGTATAATCCTTACAATCACCCAAGTGACCAAATTAAAAAGTTTTTTACAACATACATCTGTTAAAAATACGACAAATCACATAATTGATTACATGTATTGTACTTACATAAAAATTCTTGAGTTTTACTCGAACAGGTGTTAGAGGTGTTAATTACATCTTTACCAGACAACAAAAGATTAGATTCATCTGTTTTGAAAACATTTGCTGTCAACAAGTCAAATTAAGCGTTGCTCTAATGATAAGATTTGTCTTTGAGAGGATAGAAATCATCTAAGGAAAAAGCAAGTTTTCAAAAGTTTCCCTCTTCAAGGTCGTTGAAGCATGGGTTTGTGTGGTAAAGGGTTAAATTGTAAATCCTTTTCTCATATTGTTTCCTGTCAAACGGACATTATTATATACTGACAAAATGTCTTAGAAACCTGTGCCCCTATTGTAAGTTATGGATAATGCCGACAACAATCTACTCACAATGTATTTTTAGTTTAAATGCCGTGACCAAACATGGAATTACGAACATATTTGCGCTATTTTCATTTTTCGATTTCACATAAATATAACATTATTTAAAGTATTTTTTGTTGTTACTTGGCTTATTTAGTCCGAAATGACAAGAACGTCAGGGAAAAGCTTTTGGTACTGTAATTATAGCGAAACATAAGCTAGAATAAAACTGAAATAATCTCTCTTTTTCTATGTATTCGACGCCATTTTCTGGTTTGTTTGTCAGGCATAACAACCGAAATACATTACTAAGGTGGGCTTGCCAAAATCACGTTTCCAGAAATGTCAATTCCAGAAGTAGTCCTTTTTTATTATACCCCCGCAAACGAAGTTTGTGGGGGGTATACTGGAATCAGCCTGTCGGTCGGTCGGTCGGTCTGCAAAATCTTGTCCGGACAACTCCTCCTACAGTTTCTGTCTGATTCACGTTAAACTTGGCATAAGTGTTCATTAGGAGCTGTAGATGTGCAAGACACACATTTTGCAAAAATTCCATCAAGAATTACTGAGTTATTGCCCCTGATTTGACTTAAAAATGCTTGTCCGGACAACTCCTCCTACAGTTTCTGTCTGATTCACGTTAAACTTGGCAGAAGTGTTCATTAGGAGCTGTAGATGTGCAAGACACACATTTTGTAAAAATTCCATCAAGAATTACTGAGTTATTGCCCCTGATTTGACTTAAAAATGCTTGTCCGGACAACTCCTCCTACAGTTTCTGTCTGATTCACTTTAAACTTGGCATAAGTGTTCATTAGGAGCTGTAGATGTGCAAGACACACATTTTGTAAAAATTCCATCAAGAATTACTGAGTTATTGCCCCTGATTTGACTTAAAAATGCTTGTCCGGACAACTCCTCCTACAGTTTCTGTCTGATTCACTTTAAACTTGGCAGAAGTGTTCATTAGGAGCTGTAGATGTGCAAGACACACATTTTGTAAAAATTCCATCAAGAATTACTGAGTTATTGCCCCTGATTTGACTTAAAAATGCTTGTCCGGACAACTCCTCCTACAGTTTCTGTCTGATTCACTTTAAACTTGGCATAAGTGTTCATTAGGAGCTGTAGATGTGCAAGACACACATTTTGTATAAATTCCATCAAGAATTACTGAGTTATTGCCCCTGATTTGACTTAAAAATGCTTGTCCGGACAACTCCTCCTACAGTTTCTGTCTGATTCACTTTAAACTTGGCAGAAGTGTTCATTAGGAGCTGTAGATGTGCAAGACACACATTTTGTAAAAATTCCATCAAGAATTACTGAGTTATTGCCCCTGATTTGACTTAAAAATGCTTGTCCGGACAACTCCTCCTACAGTTTCTGTCTGATTCACTTTAAACTTGGCAGAAGTGTTCATTAGGAGCTGTAGATGTGCAAGACACACATTTTGTAAAAATTCCATCAAGAATTACTGAGTTATTGCCCCTGATTTGACTTAAAAATGCTTGTCCGGACAACTCCTCCTACAGTTTCTGTCTGATTCACTTTAAACTTGGCAGAAGTGTTCATTAGGAGCTGTAGATGTGCAAGACACACATTTTGTAAAAATTCCATCAAGAATTACTGAGTTATTGCCCCTGATTTGACTTAAAAATGCTTGTCCGGACAACTCCTCCTACAGTTTCTGTCTGATTCACTTTAAACTTGGCATAAGTGTTCATTAGGAGCTGTAGATGTGCAAGACACACATTTTGTAAAAATTCCATCTAGAATTACTGAGTTATTGCCCCTGATTTGACTTAAAAATGCTTGTCCGGACAACTCCTCCTACAGTTTCTGTCTGATTCACTTTAAACTTGGCATAAGTGTTCATTAGGAGTTGTAGATGTGCAAGACGCAACTTTCGTGAAAATTCTATGAAGAATTAATGAGTTATTGCCCCTGAT
The DNA here is from genome assembly GCA_945859785.2 of Tridacna gigas. Taxonomy (NCBI): domain Eukaryota; kingdom Metazoa; phylum Mollusca; class Bivalvia; order Cardiida; family Cardiidae; genus Tridacna; species Tridacna gigas. The sequence continues at coordinate 32,119,798 of OX244030.2, forward strand.
TTACATTTGAAATGCTTGTCCGGACAACTCCTCCTACAATTTCAGTCCGATTTGCTTTATACTTGGCAGAAGTGTCCATTTGGAGTTGTAGATGTGCAAGACACACATTTTGTAAAAATTCCATCAAGAAATACTGAGTTATTGCCCCTGATTTGACTTATGCTTGTCCGGACAACTCCTCCTACAGTGTCTGTCTGATTCACTTTAAGGAGGTCTTTTCTGTCATATGTATAGTTGGCCAACATTATGCGAAAAGACACCTTTGGACATTTGCAACAAGTTTGGATCCAGACCAGCCGCTGTGTCTCAGACATATTATCAGATCATGGTCTGCACTTTTTTACACTCATTTAGTTTTGTGTCCAATTAAATTGATACTTTGCATAAATATTCACCAGGAGCAGTAGGGGTTCAAGATGCATTTTTCTCAAATGTTTGCCAAATTAATTACCCCTGAATTTACTCAAAACTTCTTGTCCAGAGAACTATTCCTTCAGTTTAAGTCTTATTCACTTGATATTTGTCATGATATTCACCAGGAGCAGTAGATGTGCAAAGCACAAATTTTATGAGTGTTGGCCTAATGATTATGGAGTTATTGCCCCTAAATTGACATTGCAGAGTTATTGCCCCTGTGACATGAAATATAGGGGCGGGGGTATTTATCACCTTTAGTGATAGTTATTCTAGTTGTAGGTCAGTGCTGTACCCCATTTTGTCTAGAATAAGAATAGTTAACTGACAAACAGAAAATCTTTTACACAGAAATATACATGGGATGGCCTTGCATGTTTTCTGCAACAGAAAAATATCAGGCAATACTCCAGTTTTCCTACTCACTGTGGAATGTGTTAGTACCACGATAATAGGGTAATCAATCCTGTAAAAAAGCAATGTGGCGCTCCTTTAATGAAAAGGAAGTTTTGTGCTATGAAAGTAGTGGTTAGTCCAGGGTGCATGGAAAAACTGAATTTTTTTGTATAACAGAATTGTACCTCTTGCTGACTATATTACATCAAATGTCAAATTTTTCATGGTTCCGGGCTTGTTCATCCCAAAACCAGATTGTCTCTGGGCTTGTTCACCTGGGCCAGGTTTCACGAAAAAACTTAAGCCTCTTATTTTACTCAAGTCTACTAATGATCCCAGGTTCTGACATAAGTGGAGTTTGTTATTTGAGACACATTTCTGCAATGTTAACAGACTGTAGTGACATTCTCAAATCCTGAGCTGACACTACATTTCTGACTCAACTGAGCAAAATAAATGGACTTAAGTCAGTTAACACTTAAGTCCATCGTTTTGCTGAGTTGAGTCAGAAACATTGTATCGACACAGGACTTGAGAATGTTATATAAGCCTGTTAACCCATAAAGTGCCTTTCACTACTATAGTTGCCTTTGAGGCCAGTATAGATCAAGATCAGGCTGCACAAAATGTGCAGCCTGATCTTTGATCTACAGTGTCCGCTTTGTTGATACACTGCAGACAGAAGCAACCATGAAATTGTGATTATTTGGGTTTTATTTGTAGGGTAAAATTTTCTATTGGGTTTATTCGGTGCTCTAAGAGTTAATGTAAGTGAAATGCATTCTGGAATAACAAACTCAACTAAAGTCAGAAAATTGTTTGCAGATTTGAGTAAAATAACAGACTTAAATTTTTTCGTGAAACCAGGCCCAGGGCTTTCTCGTCCCATATGGTTGCAAGGTACTTTGTTGACCAAAATGACTGTAAGTATCTCAGAAACGCCAAAATTAGGTAACTTCTTACCATTAAAGGGGATTTTATATTTTTTCACTGTTTTATTCACCATGCCTACTTATGCTGTCTTGGTGGGTTCAAGCTCAATTACAACAACATCCCCCACCCATTTTTTGTGTGTTTGTCTTTTTCCTTTTTGATCATGAATTCATAATGTATGCCAGAAAAAAGCAAAGTCACTGCCAGTAAAGAGATTCAGACCCTCAAGGGCCTCTAGGTTTAGTTACAAATCTTTAGGAATAATCATTTTGAATAAGAAAGGGGTGGCCAAAATAGTAGGTTTTACCTTGCTGTCAGAATGTGTGTCGGAAATGATAAGGGTATAGTAAAATCTGACGAATCTAGATCTATTTATAGCACAAATGAAAGGGTCAAAACTGTAGTATATCTGAAGTTCCGGAATGTTTTCAATCTTAAAAGTACATCTTTTACATGTTTACTTAACTTATCGGTATTTAGACCTAAAAGCAGTAGCTTTGTAGAGTCATAGTTCAGTATTGGTTGGTATAAATCCAAGATCAGAGTGTAGATTCTGTATAATCTGATGTCTATCTACACCCTCTGCCAACATTTTGAACTCAGCCATCTTGCCATCAGCAGAGTAAATTAGATAGACCAAAAATGTATAACAAGCTGCCATCTTTCTAAAATATTCCTGCAGGGTTTCCCTTGATGCACGATTTTGAGCCTTTTGATGCATCTTTAAGGAAAATGACACGTATTTTTTTCAAGGATACATCATTGTGGACACACAGATACGATTAGGGTTACTTATGATCATCTTTGCTACCAACAACGTTGCATCGCGAGTACATAAGGAAGTGGAAGTGCAAGAAGAAAATGGGACGAAACACCAGACTGTGAATCAGTTTTACTGGAATACCGTCAATCTTTAAACTCATCTAAACCAAACCAGTCGATCTCTAATGATAACAATATGTCTCGGTCAAAATTGACATCATTTTTGCGGTTTGTAAGGAAAAGAGACCTTGAACAATAATGGGACGATGATTGCTTGATACGAGCACTGAGAAAAACATTTCAAGGCCAGAAGGTTTACTGAAAATTGGCTAAATACATAATTACTCATCAAAAATGGCCACATGAATGCGACTTGTGTATCAAAACACAGGAATCGGCTGTTTAACTGGTGAAAATAGTTTGTTGTTGGATGAATAGTGTCTATTGAAAAAACAAAAACACACACACACAGCAGAGGTTATCAAATCTGGCTGACAACAAGCAATTTGTACCAATTTAACAGTTGATTTCTGTGATAAGAACAAAACACAATAGCCATTTTACCACAGAGAGCGGCTGCACAAACTTGCGCAATTCAACCCTGGTGCGTCACCAATTAGTAGCAGTCATGTTGATGCCCTTAAAAATTTTAAAACTATGTAACGATAGCTTGTCTGCAGCTAAAGCATTTTTGCTTGTTAAGAACAGGCTTTCGATAAAGCACACTCAAGATACTCCGTATGAAAAAAATATGTCATCTAGACTGTAAGCTCTTCTATATCCCTGGTGTTACAATGTATCTAACATCATGCAATAATACACAAATAAGTTATATAAAGCTTTGAGGTGAATAAGAAACACAAAAACACATATTGTTTCATAAATACTAGTCTTTAATGTCTAACCTAATTACTTTTGTTGTGACCCCCACAAAGTTCAGAATGACCCCCAGTCAACATGATAGCCCTGGTGTTCCAGAAACAACCATCTGTAAACGCAAAAAGGCACTATCAGCTGCTGTAAAGCAGGCATGATATTGGCTTATTGCGTGATCATTTCGTGTTGACTGGCAGGTAACTGGCCACAAATTTCTTGGAGCAGAACAGATGTTAATATGTACAAAAAACGCCTGATTTACTACCCTCTCACTTCGAATGATTTGCACATTACATCATACCCCTAATTGAAATTTTACTGCAAACATTTGTGTAACCGCGACAGGTATGAAATTTTGTTGATGACTTGTGTCATACATGGATTTGGTTGTTCTATTTTAGTCTACCGATGGCAAGATGGCTTTTTTTATTATTTATACCGAACCAAACCGGAAGTTGATAAAAGTGAATACAAAGCGTAGAAATTAAATCCATCCGCTAACAAGCACAGAAATTTAATACCCCCTGTTTTGGGAAAAAACTGCAGAATTTGGAACCCACAGAAAAAAGTGGTTATACGGTAATCATGAAACTCTGTCAGAATGTTTGGTTTATCTTGATGATATCTTGAACAAGTTGGAAATTGGATCATGTTGGGTGAAAAAGTAGGTCATTCAGACATCTCTGAGAAAAACCTTGTGTGCATTTTAGAGGCCCTGAGAAAGAAGCATTTTGAAAACATTGTGGGAAAAGGAGAAAATGTTGGTAACCAATTTTTCAGTCACATTTATTTTGTCATCTGCAAATGCTTTCAATTTGGACTAGTCTAAAATTTGTCATCTGGTAGAGGGTTAAAAGTGGGTTCAGTGAAGAAATACTGTTGAAGGATTCATTTATCCCCATATCTCTGGATCTTGTCTATTTTCTTCTCTAAAGGCTCTGGAAGATGAGGGTAAAGACCCAAACATTATAGAATTTGCTATGACTGAATCGCCTAATACTAAAAAAGGATCTGGTGGAGGAAAGAAAACACCAAAATCAAAAGAATCAGGGGGAGATGGGTTTGATATGGAAAGTGATAAGGTAAGCCATTGTTTTTTTTTTTCTCATGGATATCAGATATATTAACTCAGAGAAAGTGTTGAGGTACTGTAGCTGGGCTGAGAATTCTGGGTCTGTATTCACCAACCATTTTTAAGAAGGTTCTCAATCTTATTCTCCAGAATTTCCTAAATTTTGAAATTAACAAAACTTTCGGAAATGATTTAGCCAAGAAAAAGTCTTACTTTCAAATTTAGAAAATCTTGTAGAATAAGACTAAGAATTTTTTTAAGAATGGTTGATGAATACACGCTCTGATCTTGTTCCACACCATATTATGCTTTGGATATCAGACTGAAACAATTTTGAAATCTGATTGCTTGGTTCTCCTATATGACTAGAGTGAGTATAACCCCTTAAGGTTAGCTCAAAATGTATAGAAACAGATAGGCCAGGAGTAAATAGAGTGAAAGGTCAGCAGTAGAGGAAACATCTATGATGTGCCAAACCTTTTGAGAATTAAAGTTTTGTAATATATAGTAATGAAAGAATGAATATAAGAAACAGCTCTGAAGTGTCTACCAATTATTTAGACTAGATGAAAATTTCAATCCAAAAAAAGAAAAGAAAAATGTTTAAATTTTTTTACCTGAAAATCAGACTGCACATTTTATGCAGTCGGATCATAAACTACACTGTCAACAGAAGCACTCTGAGTGGCGAAATGGGTCTCTTTCCAAAGCACTTGAAGTGTGCCTTGATGGTTAATAGGCATTTTTAAATCAGCAATCATTCAGACTGCCATGAGCACCAGCATGCACTGTTTTCTGAAAGAGTAGATAAACATAAAATGGCATGGAATATACAGTCTGAACCAAGATGTGGTGTGGTATATCAAGACTTCATTAGATAAGTTGAATAACCCTATTTCATTTAAGAATTTTTCTTTGTGGGGGGGGGGGGGGGGGGGGGTAAAGAGGATTTACCATTTAATTTGCTTTAGCTGTCTTTGATTAGTTTGAACTGTGCAGAATGAAAGAGTGTTTAAGATTGAATGCTCCAGCAGTGTAGTCGATACCATTCAGGACTTGTGAACAGGGGATCACTGGTTAAAATCTCCAGCATGGCAGAATTCTTTATGAGAATTGATGATAGTTGTTGCAAAAGAATTCATTCCGTCCTGGCTATGACAGTGCCTATACATTTTCTCAAAAAACAGCCAAGCTAATAATGTTGAAAACGGTATTGAAAACTATGTAATTAATCATTCAAGTAAGAGTGAAGGCAAGAAATTTAATGAGAGTACATTGTACATCCATAACAAAGGGACAAGAATGTTTTGTAATCGGCGATAGTTTAACTTATTACATGTACTTTACAGGGTACTCTTAAATATATATGTAACTGGTATAATAGATGCAAGGAATCAAAACAAAGAATTTTCAATGATTCAATGATTATTATTACAATATGTAATGGGAAATAGAAGAAATGCTTGGGAAAAAACATGAAGTAATAGCTTTATTTTTAGTAGTATTTAACCCATTATAAGACAACAAAATTTTAGACCAGTCCAGTTTGAAGGCATTTGCAAACAACTATTGTGGTTCAAAAGATTGGGCCAGATAAAATGATAACAGTGTTTCAGGTGACCTTTGAAAAAAAAAAAAGAGGATTGGTAGATCGGAAAAACCATTTTTCTTTTTTTTTTCAAATTAATGTAATATCAAAGAATCCCAGTTATTTTTGTCTCTGTCATAAATATAGCATGTACATGTATAGCAACTGCAATAGGACCATAAATTTCAGAGTCATTCCTGCAGGAACAAAAAAATATGGTATGTTTACGAATTCCGTATGATGTCTGTATATTTTTAACTTGTCTTATTTCTCTTGTCCATTCCCTATGGATTGTACTGCAGCTAAATACTGCACATGTGCAAAGTATTAGAACAGGACCCAGGCTTGTAAATGCCACTGAAATTGGGACATTTTTCACATTGACTGAGAGAATGGCTTTCACCATTTTAGAGGAAGTCAACAATCACGTAGACCCTGATTTCAAGCATTTGAAAGAGGGTAGGCCTAAGATGTGCATTGGAAATTTTTTGACAAAATGGACGAAAGAGAAATCATTTGACAAAATTTTTAATGGAAATCATCACAATCTGAAGTTGACGGTTAAGGGAAAAATTATCTATGCTATTTTAGGCCTACAGTCAGAAAGACATTGGTGGCGGTCACACTATTTACTGATATGGACAGAAAAATTGAAAAAAAAAAAAAAAGTTTACCAGTCACTGGCCACTAGGAAGGGTTGGTCGGATCACCTGAAACACATGTATTTTTTTCTGGTCTTAGAGTAGTCTTCGAAAGAGTAGAAACCTACTGTGGGAAAAGGAGAATAAACTGGTTATCAGCATCTCCGTTTCCTACAATGTTTTGAAATAGCATCTCCAATAGGATTGCTAAAACTGGGGATTGTTTGCTACAGGGTGAGAGAAAATAAGTCGTCACATAATTAAAGATCCATAAATCCATTATGTCTAAAATAAATGACTGAATCATGAGGTAGAAAGGTCCTTGGAGCAGGCAAAAAATTTACCAATAGCTATAAGATTCGACCTATGTCAGCCCGTGCAGACTGCAAGGGCTGATGGGTCAACGCTTTTTGCCGATGCATTAAACCCACTTTTCACAGAGCATGATTTAAATATTTATAAACACAGATAACTGAAGAGGGAGAGGATTACTCTGAGACAGCAGATGAAATAAGTGAGATGCTTGATGATGCTGAAGATGTGGAACTCATTGATATTGACAACACTGATTATATTCTTAAAGAAGTAAGGCAATGGTATTTATGATTATGTAAGAGAAAAGTCAAACCTTGAGTTAAATAAATTGTATTAATACTTTCTGAGTTACAGATTTGTAATGCAAGCTCTTTTTAGAGCATTTTGCCCCTGCTTTTCCCAGCATCAGAATAGAAAGCATTTGAAAATGTTTAGGTAAAAGGAGAAGATGCTTGTAAAACATATGTGCTCCTCTTTCCACGATACCTTCCATACATAGGAAACTATTTTGCTTTCCTCCAAAATTTTCTCTTGTTTGCTTAGTTGCTAGTTTTTGAATGGACTAAATTAGACCTTAAATTAATGGTCAAACACCTAAATATTAGGGATGGCAACGGTTAACCGGTTAACCGATCGAATGACCGATTAACCGGTTAGGAAATTGGAAACCGGTTAACCAGAAATATAAATTACCAAAAATGTACCAAAATAGTGAAGAAAAACGTCTACAAAATTAACTTTGCCGGTTCTGAAAACCATAACTGCACTATACGCGCATCTGTGTCGCCAAGACGCGGCGAAGGTGTGATACACAGTTTGACATGTCTGTGCTATAAACATTGTTAATCCGCTTATTGGTCTCCTGTCTCCGATAATAAACAGTCAAAAACAGGTGTCCTCCTCTAATCAAAGGCACTTGCTTCTACAGTTTATTGGTTTGATTTGTTTGGATTATTTCATTAAGTGCCCGCCCCCATTCAAATATGTGCATTGATTGACCAATCAGCGTAAGACGGATTAAAATTAACAAGTTAATCGACCTCCGGTCAAAAACGCACATCGATTACTCTTCGTTCATTATCAGTTTGATAAGTATCCTTGAAAATCGAAATATACCTTTAGAAGTTAATCTTAAGTACAAATCTCGAAAACAAACAACATGCCTCCACCTACATCAGCCGTTTGGAAGTATTTCAAGCGAAACAATGACGGGAACACTGTAAAATGCACTTTGTGCAGTCAAGAATTGAAGATGACAGGTGGTACGTCAAACATGCGCAACCACTTGAAGGGGAAGCACCCATCTCATGAAACAGGACAGAGAGAAAAGGAAAACCAGTCCTCTATGACACTCTTTGTCAATACACCAAAGAAAACGACTTCATCGCAGAAGGAGAAGATTACACAAGCTATAGCCGATACGGTATTTTTAGATTACATTCCACTCGGCATCGTCGAAGGAGATGGGTTTCGAAATTTGATGGAGATTGTTGCCCCAGATTATACTGTACCATGCAGAAATACGATTAGATCCCGCATCGTTAAAAGATACGACGACGAGAAAATATCGCTGACATCTGACCTTGAGGTTGAAAATCTATGAAAACATTGCGACAAAAGGAGAAATTGCTCATAACGAGTAATTTCTTCTTTTCCCACAATGTTTTCTACCTTTTTAAAGAAGTAAGAATCATTTGTATCAATAACAAATAAAATTGTTTTCGACAGAGGCTTCGAATTTGGAAGGGTCTAAAACTAATATTTGTCGTTTGGGTTAACACCCGATTCACTTAGCGATGGCCCTTTCGTTTGACGATAACCATAGCGTCATCTGCATGATCCAGTTAATTGATTATGAGAAGTTGTGAATAGCCTGATAATTTCTAGTACTCTGAAGAAAACATTGTGGAAAATTGATTATATTGCCGTGAGGGAGATCGTCGATAGATTGGCCGCCTTCTGCGCCAAAGTACAGAAAAAGTAAACGTTACGGGTATGCATTTCTTATGCACCGGTTATCAATGTTGACATCTCGAGCAAATATGGCAGGTACCTTCATCTTAATTTTTTTACATGGTCGTTCGGTTAACCGGTTAACCGATCGAAAGATTGAACGGTTAACCGGTTAGTAATTTTACTAACCGTTGCCATCCCTACTAAATATGTATTCATCAAGAATTAGCTAGGGAAAAAACTGAGAAACTTTCCTTATTGTTTCAGCAGAATGAAGAAGAACAACTTGAAAAATCAATGTTTGGCAATGAAGATGGAAAGAATGAGGTGAGGCAGCTTAATTTCTGTAGATTAGTTCACAGGATTAGTGTGGGTACTTATTTTTTAGCTCACCTGAGCACAAAGTGCTCAAGGTGAGCTTTTGTGATCATGCTGTGTACGTTGTGCGTCGTCCATCATGTGGTCGTCAACATTTACCTTGTGTGCAGTCTAGAGACGACATTTTCAGCCAGATCCTCATGAAGCTTGGTCAGAATCTTTGTCTGGATAAAATCTCGGACAAGTTTTAGAAAAACCTTGTATGCACTCAAGGGGCTACATTTTCAGCCTGGTACTCATGAAACTTGGTCAGAATGTTTGTCCGAATAAAATCTCAGACAAGTTCCAAATTGGGTCACATTTGGTCAAAATGTAGGTCACGGGGCCAAATCTCAGAAAAAGTTTGTGTGCACTCTAGAGGCCACATTTTCAGCCCGATATATGTGACACTTGGTCAGAATGTTTGTCTGGATAAAATATCAGACAGGTTCGAAATTGGGTCATGTCGGGTCAAAAAGTTGGTCATGGGGCCAAATCTTAGACAAAGCTTCTGTGCACTCTAGAGGTCACATTTCAAGCCTGATATGCATGAAACTTGGTCAGAATGTTTGTCTGGATAAAATCTCGTACCATTGTGAAATTGGGTCATGTCGGGTCAAAAAGTAGGTCACTAGGCAAAATCTTAGAAAAAGCTTGTGTGCACTCTGGAGGCCACATTTTCAGCCTGATACTCATGAAACTTGGTCAAAATGATTATCTGGATGAAGTCTCGGACAGATTTGAAATTGGGTGATATTGCATCTAAAAGTAGGTCATGGGGCCAAATCTTAGAAAAACCTTGTGTATATTCTAGGGGCCACATTTTCAGCCTGATAACCATGAAAATTGGGTAGAATGTTTGTTTTGGTAAAATCTTGGGACACATAGAAAATTGGAGTATGTGGAGTCAAAAAGTAGGTCACAGGGCCAAATCAAAGAATAACCTTGTGTGCACTCAAGAGGCCACATTTTCAGCTTGATACTCATGAAACTTGGTCAGAATGTTTGTCTGGATAAAATCTCGGGCAAGTTTGAAATTGGGTCACATCAGCTCAAAAAGTAGGTCACTAGGCCAAATCTTAGAAAAACCTTGTGTGCACTGTAAAGGCTACATTTTCAGCCTGATACTCATTAAACTTAGTCAGAATGTTTTTCTGGATGAAATCTCAGAAAAGAATGATATCAAGTCATGTCAGGTCAAAAAGTTGGTCATGGGGCCAAATCTTAGAAAAAGCTTGTTTGACTCTAGAGGCCACATTTTGAGCCAGATTAGATATTCAAAAATAGGCTAAAGCAGTCAAAAAGTAGATCACTTACACTCATGTGTTTTACATCATCACGACCAGGATCTTTTCAGCCTTATCACTCCTAGATGATCTTACTCAGGTGAGCGCTTTAGGGCCAATGGCCCTCTTGTTTCAAATGAGTATTTCTAAATGAAGTTGTGAATAATGTAGGTTCCCCTTTATAGCTATTTAGATAGTACACATGTTAAAGCAGTACCACACAATCTCACGTTTTAACGAACCAATAGAGGATGGCCCTTTGAAAAGATTGTGCAGAAAGAAGCCAACGCTGGTAACAGCGTTTTCTCCTTTTTCCCCCCACAATTCCACCCTTCCAAAACCAAACTCTGTAGTATTTGAGCCACCTTTTCTTGTCATCTGCTAATGTCTTAGATTTTGAGAAGTCAAAACTTTTGTTGTTCAGTAAACAGAAACATGCCCTGCATTGATAGCTTTTGATTAATCTCTTGATCTGTCTCAGATACTCTCCTTGATACATTGATTTTTAAGGTGTAAATACAGTCTGGCTTGCCATTATCCATACAGACTAATTTTACATTTTTAGCTCTACTTGTTGTAAACCAGCAGAGCTTATGTCATGGCGTAGTTTCCGTCGTCCGTCCGTCTGTCTGTCCGTCCGTCCGTTAGTCTTTTTCTTATTTACGCGATAAAGTCCGCATTTGTGGTCTGATTTTCGTTAAAATTTCAGAGTTTGTTTATCTCATCAATAGCTTGAACCCTATTGATTTTGAAAAAAATCTGACAATCAGTGTAGGAAAAGCAGCCATTTAAAGTTCAAAGTTTCATTTCTTGTTTACGTGATAAAATCGGCATTTGTGGTTGGATTTTCGTGAAACTTGCAGAGTTTATTTATCTCATCAATAGCTTGAACCCTATTGATTTTGAAAAAAATCTGACAATCAGTGTAGGAAAAGTAGTCATTTAAAGTTCAACATTTAAATTTCTTGTTTATGGGATAAAGTCTGCAGTTGTGGTCGGAATTTTGTGAAACTTGGACAGATTGTTAATCTCATTGAAAGCTTGAACCCTATTGATTTTTTTAAAAAAATCTGACAATCAGTGTGGGAAAAGTAGCAATTTAAAGTTCAACATTTCCTTTTTAGCTCACCTGAGCATGAAGTGCTCATGGTGAGCTATTGTGATCGTGCTGTGTCCGTCGTGTGTCGTGCGTCGTCCATCATCAACTTTTTACCTTGTGTACGCTCTAGAGGCCACATTTTCAGTCCAATCCTCATGAAACTTGGTCGGAATGTTTGTCTTGATAAAATCTCGTATGAGTTCGAAAATGGGTCATGTGGGGTAGTGGTGTACCGATAATCAGTAAGTATCGATTAGCGGCGGAAGCTCCCGATTTCGATTATCGATTGAACTTTGTCATAATCGATGATCGGCAGGAAGTCTGCACCATCGGTTGGGTACCGGATTTTATATACCGGTGTCTGTTACTGGGTTTTATCACTCCCACCATAACAATAACTCTCTCAATAACAACAATCAGCCGAAATACTTACGTGTTACAAAGCCAACTAGGACAAAGCAGAGGTGGTCAAAAACCAAAAGGTGTATAGAAAGCAGGTGCAAAGGTAAAACTACAAAAAGTCTATCTACAACACAAACAACAGCACAATACATAAATGATACAAGGGTTTACAATGACACATGCATTTAAGAGCAAATTTATGAGGAACCGATTATAATCGGAAGAATCGCATCGGTAGCAGCAACCGATTCCAACCGATGATCGATTATAATTTCTAACCGATGTCCCATCACTAATATGGGGTCAAAAACTAGGTCACTAGGTCACATCTTAGAAAAACCTTGTGTACGCTCTAGAGGCCGCATTTTCAGTCAGATACTCGTGAAATTTGATCAGAAAGTTCATCTTGATAAAATCTCGGACATATTCGAAATTGGGTCATGTGGGGTCAAAAACTAGGTCACTAGGTCAAATCTTCGAAAAACCTTGTGTACGCTCTAGAGGCCACATTTTCAGTCTGATCCTCATGAAACTTGGTCAGAATGTTTGTGTTGATAAAGTCTCGGACGAGTTCGAAATTGGGTCATGTGGGGTCAAAAACTAGGTCACCAGGTCAAATTTTCGAAAAACCTTCTGTATGCTATAGAGGCCACATTTTCAGTCAGATACTTGTGAAATTTGATCAGAATGTTTGTCTTCATAAAATCTTGGATGAGTTTGAAATTGGGTCATGTGGGAACAAAAACTAGGTCACTAGGTCAAATCTTCAAAAAACCTTGTGTATGCTCTAGAGGCTACATTTTCAGTCAGATACTTGTGAAATTTGGTCAGAATGTTTGTCCTGATAAAATCTGAGAGGAGTTCGAAATTGGGTCAAGTGGGGTCAAAAACTAGGTCACTAGGTCAAATCTTCGAAAAACCTTGTGTACGCTCTAGAGGCCACATTTTCAGTCAGATTCTTGTGAAATTTGGTCAGAACGTTTGTCTTGATAAAATCTCGAACGAGACCGAAGTTGGGTCAGGTGGGGTCAAAAACTAGGTCACTAGGTCAAATCTTCGAAAAACCTTGTGTACGCTCAAGAGGCCACATTTTCAGTCAAATACTTATGAAACTTGGTCAGAATGTTTGGCTTGATAAAATCTCGGATGAGTTCGAAATTGGGTCATGTGAGGTCAAAACTAGGTCACTAGGTCTAATCTTCAAAAGACCTTGTGTATGCTGTAGTGGCCAAATTTTCAGTCTGATCCTCATGAAACTTGGTCATAATGTTTGTCTTGATAAAATCTCGGACGAGTTCAAAATTGGGTCATGTGGGATCAAAAACCAGGTCACTAGGTCAAATCTTAGAAAAACCTTGTGTACGCTATAGAGGCCACATTTTCAGTCAGATACTTGTGAAATTTGGTCAGAATGTTTGGCTTGTTGACTCAGGTGAGCGATCCAGGGCCATCATGGCCCTCTTGTCTTGTTTATGTGTTTTAGTCTATGTTTGTGGTCAGATTTTCGTGAAACCTCCACGGTTTGTTTATCTCACCAATAGCTTGAACCCTATTGATTTTGAAAAACTCTTACAATCAGTATGGGAAAAGTAGTCATTTAAAGTTCAAAATTTTCATGTCTTGTGTACCCAATAAACTCAGCATTTGTAATTAGATTTTCATGAAACTTGCACAGTTGCTTTATATCATCAAAAGCTTGAACACTTTCTATTTTGACAAAAATTTGACAATCGGTATTGGAAAAGGAGCCATTTAAATTCAAAACTTTACATTTCTTGTTTACGCTACGACTCAGCATTTGTGGTAGAATTTTCATTAAACTTGCACAGTTGCTTTACATTATCAATAGCTTGAACTCTATCAATTTTGAAAAACATTCGACAATCAGTATGGGAAAAGGAGCCATTTAAAGTTGAAAATTTACATTTCTTTTTTACACAATTAAGTCCACATTTTAGATCCAATTCTTTTGAAACTTGCAAAGATTATTTGTGTCATCAAGGGATTGAACGCTAATAAAAATGAAGAAAATCTAGCAATCAGTTAAGGAAAAGCAGCCATTTGAAGACCAGGGATTGTTTACTCAACACAGTCCACATTATTAGTCCATTTCTGTGCAGGGATTGTTTAATACAATGAGTACTGAAACCCTATTAAATTTGGCTGCATTTCAAACTGCTGGTTTTGAGAAATTGTACTTCAATTTTTTTTTCAATATTTGTTCAATTCAGCATGCCTGCTTGTGCTTTCTTAGTGCATTCAAGCCCAGATGCAACAATACCCCCGTTTTTGTGGGGTGGGGGGGGGGGGGGTGTTTGTCTTTCATCTTTTTGCATCATGAATTCATAATGTATGCGAGAAAAAAGGCAAACTCACTGCCAGTAGAGTGATTTCAGGCCCTCAAGGGCCTCTAGTTTACAAATTAACATTAACTATTTTAAGTGACTTGAACAAGAAACACTTTTTTGGCAGATATATGTGGAAAAGGAGCATTTATTCATAACAGGTGATTGCGTCTTTTCTTAGAATGTTTCAATGAGCTTACAGATCTATGCTGCTGTATACAGAGCCATGAGTTAGAGTTCAATACAGTTTGATTATTCAAAGCCTTTTTGTTAGCTCCTCTGAGCAAAAACTGCTCAAGGTGAGCTATTGTGATCGTGCTGTGTCCGTCATCCGTCATCTTTCGTCCATCGTCTGTCGTGTGGCGTCAGCATGTTACCTACTCTAGAGGCCACATTTTCAGTCAGATGTGCATGAAACTTGGTCAGAATGTTTGACGTGGTGATATCTTGGACAAGTTTGAAATTGGGTCATGTTGGGTCAAAAAGTAGGTCGCTGGGCTAAATCCAAGAAAAACCTTGTGTGCACTCTAGAGGCCATATTTCCAGCCTGATTCTCTTGAAACTTGGAGGGGTCCTGTGTGGCAAAGTGGTAAAGTGTACGGCTCATAACCTGGAGGTCATGAGTTTGAGCCTCACTGGATCCACTGGGTTTTTCGTGGGAGTGTCCTTGGGCAAGATACTTCAGAGCTCTAGCCTAGTACTGGTGAAACCCAGGAAATACATGCATATGTGAGCTGTCGCCCTGATATGATGTAAAACACCATTCAATCAGTCTTGAAACTTGGAAAGTTTGTGGGGCCACATTTTCAGCCTGGATCTTATGAAAGTTGGTTAGAATGTTTGTGTTGATGATATCTTGGACAAGTTCGAAATTGGGTCATGTGGAGTAAAAAAGTAGGTCACTGAGCTTAATGTTAGAAAAACCATGTGTGCAATCTAAAGGCCACATTTTCAGTCTGATACTCTTGAAACTTGATCAGGTTGTTTGTCTTGATAATATCTAGGACAAGTTCGAAATTTGGTCATGCCGGGTCAAAAAGTAGGCCACTGGGCCAAATCTTAGAAAAACCTTATGTGCACTCTAGAGGCCACATTTTCAGTCAGTTATGCATGAAACTTGGTCAGTATATTTCTCTTGATGATATCTCGGACAAGTTTGGAATTCGGTCATGATGAGTAAAAAAGTAGGTCACTGGACTAAATCATAGAAAAACCTTGTGTGCACTCTTAGAGGCCACATTTTCGGCCTGAAACTCATGAAAGTTGGTTAGAATGTTTGGGTTGATGATATCTCGGACAAGTTCTAATTTGGGTAATGTCGGGTCTAAAAGTAGGTCACTGGGCTAAATCTTAGAAAAAACTTGTGTGCACTCTAGAGGCCACATTACAGCATGATACTCTTGAAACTTGGTCAGAATGTTTGTCTTGATAATGTCATGAACATGTTTGAAATTGGGTCATGTCAGGATAAAAAGTAGGTCACTCAATCAAATCTTAGAAAAACTTTGTGTGCACTCTATGGGCCACATTTTCAGCCTGAAACTCATGAAAGTTAGGTAGAATATTTGTTTTGATGATATCTCAGACATGTTAGAAATTGGGTCTTGTCGGGTCAAAAAGTAGGTCACAGGGCTAAATCTTAGAAAAACATTGTGTGCATTCTGGAGGCCACGTTTTCAGCCTGATACTCATGAAACTTGGTCAAAAAGTTTGTCTTAATGACATCTTGGACAAAATTGGGTCACGTCTGGTCAAAAAGTAGGTCACTGGGCTAAATCTTAGAAAAACCTTGTGTGTGCTGAAGAGGCCACATTTCCAGCCTGATACTCATGAAACTTGGTCAGAAAGTTTGTCTTTGTGATATCTTGGACAACTTCCAAAGTGGGTCATGGGTCACATCCGGTCAAAAAGATGGTCACTGGACCAAATCATAGAAAAACCTTGTGTGCACTCTAGAGGCCACACACAGTAGGTCACCTACACTCATTTGTTTTACATCATTAGAACCAGGCTCTCTTCGGCTTCATCAACTGTAGATGACTTTACTAAGGTGAGCGCTTTAGGGCCAATGGCCCTCTTGTTTTTGTTGTCGTAGGAGATTTTACATGGTAGTAATTTCCCCTTCTGTCATCAATCCTTTACATTGCAAAGCTTCATTTTACCAACATATACTAAATTTACATTTTTGCTGTCTTTGAAATGATCCCTCTGCACTCTCAATATACACTTTTAATGTCATCTGGCGGTTCGATGTTCAGGTCTTGTGACCTAGATTTTTGGGGCAGCCTACCTGTGGACAGTATCTTGACTCCATTTTCCTGTGTGCGGCAAGAGTATGCAAGGTGAATGTCATGCACAGTCAAGTGACAAGCATCATGCAATATCCTTGATTTAACAAATAGATTTACACAAAATCCCAAATTGCAAATTCTCTCTGTCTTAATGTATGCAATAGCATAACCAGCAGGGGTAATATTTATCATTAAGCCACAAGAATGACTATAGTTTGATAAATTAACGATGAAATGGGTTACTAGTGTATTTGTCTTAAAATGAATACTTTAGTAACTTTAAAAATGTGCAGAACCAAATCTGGTTTCGTGAAGCCTTAAACAACTAATATTGAATTGAGATAAGGTTAAGAATTGATGGTGGACACAAAGTCCATTTCTGTTGTGCATCTATAGACAGATTAACAGTTTCCATTACTTATAATCCTCTTACTAGGATGGAGGCGAGTTTGCCATGGAAGAAAAGAAGTCGCTTGATGTCACAATAGAAACAAATGAAGTACCAGTGGTATGTATACTTATTCTGATGTATACTTGCAATCTTAAAATTTTGAATCTCTTTAATGTTATCATTCTGTAAGTGAAATACTAATTTGATATACAATCAATCCATGGTGACTGTAATACGGGTAATTTCAAACGTCAAAGAAAGCTTGAACAACGATCTCTGTCCCAGCAAAATATCTATATAGTTTATAATTGGAACTTTCAAAGACATATTACAGTCCTGTCATTCATATTTCTATGTATTTTGCCTGTCAGAACTCAAACAAAGGGTTAGTCAATATATTTATTCATTGGATATGTCGGTAATCGTCTATCAAATAATGGATGTAGTACTTGTTAGCTCACCTAAGCACGAAGTGCTCAAGGTGAGCTTTTGTGATCGCCCAATGTCCGTCGTTCATCGTGCGTCGTCCGTCGTCCACAATTTCTTTAAACATCTTCTCCTCCTAAACCACTGGGCCAACCTTGATGAAACTTGGCAGGGATGTTCCTCAAGTGAAGCTCTACCAAAGTTGTTCAAGAGATTAAATTCCACCCATAACTCTGGTTGCCATGGCAACCAAAAGGAAAAAAAAAATAGCAAAATCTTTAAAAATTTTCTTCTCTGAAACTAGAAGGTGTAGAGCTTTGATATTTGGTATGTAGCATCTTCTAGTGGACCTCTACCAAGTTTGTTCATATGGTGCCCCTGGGGTCAAAACTGGCCCCACACCGGGGGTCACAAGTTCAAACATAGGAACAAAGAATGAAAACTTTAAAATTCTTCTCCTCTGAAACTGGAAGGCGTGGAGCTTTGATATTTGGCATGTAGCATCTCCTAGTGGACCTCTACCAAGTTTGTTCATATGATGTCCCTGGGGTCAAAACTGGCCCCGCCCCGGGGGGTCACAAGTTTCGCACATAGGAACAAAGAATGAAAACTTTAAAATTCTTCTTCTCTGAAACTGGAAGGCGTGGAGCTTTGATATTTGGCATGTAGCATTTCCTAGTGGACCTCTACCAAGTTTGTTCATATGACGCCCCTGGGGTCAAAACTGGCCCCGTCCCGGGGGTCACAAGTTTCAAACATAGGAACAAAGAAGGAAAACTTTAAAGTTCTTCTTCTCTGAAACTGGAAGGCTTGGAGCTTTGATATTTGGCATGTAGCATCTCCTAGTGGACCTCTACCAAGTTTGTTCATATGACGCCCCTGGGGTCAAAACTGGCTCCGCCCCGGGGGTCACAAGTTTCAAACATAGGAACAAAGAATGAAAACTTTAAAATTCTTCTACTCTGAAACTGGAAGGCATGGAGCTTTGATATTTGGCATGTAGCATCTCCTAGTGGACCTCTACCAAGTTTGTTCATATGATGTCCCTGGGGTCAAAACTGGTCCCGCCCCGGGGGTCACAAGTTTCAAACATAGGAACAAAGAATGAAAACTTTAAAATTCTTCTTCTCTGAAACTGGAAGGTGTGGAGCTTTGATATTTGGCATGTAGCATCTCCTAGTGGACCTCTACCAAGTTTATTCATATGACGTCCCTGGGGTCAAAACTGGCCCCGCCGCGGGGGTCACAAGTTTCAAACATAGGAACAAAGAATGAAAACTTTAAAATTCTTCTTCTCTGAAACTGGGAGGCGTGGAGCTTTGATATTTGGCATGTAGCATCTGCTAGTGGACCTCTACCAAGTTTGTTCATATGATGTCCCTGGGGTCAAAACTGGTCCCACCCCGGGGGTCACAAGTTTTGAACATAGGAAAAAAGAATGAAAACTTTAAAATTCTTCTTCTCTGAAACTGGAAGGTGTGGAGCTTTGATATTTGGCATGTAGCATCTCCTAGTGGACCTCTACCAAGTTTATTCATATGACGTCCCTGGGGTCAAAACTGGCCCCGTCCCGGGGGTCACAAGTTTCGAACATATGAACAAAGAAGGAAAACTTTAAAATTCTTCTTCTCTGAAACTTGGAGGCGTGGAGCTTTGATATTTGGCATGTAGCATCTCCTAGTGGACTTCTACCAAATTTGTTCATATGACGCCCCTTGGGTCAAAACTGGCCCTGCCCCGGGGGTCAGAAGTTTCAAACATATGAACAAAGAATGAAAACTTTAAAATTCTTCTTCTCTGAAACTGGAAGGCTTGGAGCTTTGATATTTAGTATGTAGCATCTCCTAGTGGATCTCTACCAAGTTTGTCTATATGATGTCCCTGGGGTCAAAACTGGCCCCGCCCTGGGGGTCACAAATTTCGAACATAGGAACAAAGAATGAAAACTTTAAAATTCTTCTTCTCTGAAACTGGAAGGCGTGGAGCTTTGATATTTGGCATGTAGCATCTCCGAGTGGACCTCTACCAAGTTTGTTCATATGATGTCCCTGGGGTCAAAACTGGCCCCGCCCCGGGGGTCACAAGCTTTGAACATAGGAACAAAGAATGAAAACTTTAAAATTCTTCTTCTCTGAAACTGGAAGGCGTGGAGCTTCGATATTTGGCATGTAGCATCTCCTAGTGGACCTCTACCGAGTTTGTTCATATGACATCCCTGGGGTCAAAACTGGCCCCGCCCCGGGGGTCACAAGTTTCGAACATAGGAACAAAGAATGAAAACTTTAAAATTCTTCTTCTCTGAAACTGGAAGGCGTGGAGCTTTGATATTTGGCATGTAGCATCTCCTAGTGGACTTCTACCAAATTTGTTCATATGACGTCCCTGGGGTCAAAACTGGCCCCGCCGCGGGGGTCACAAGTTTCAAACATAGGAACAAAGAATGAAAACTTTAAAATTCTTCTTCTCCGAAACTGGAAGGTGTGGAGCTTTGATATTTAGTATGTAGCATCTCCTAGTGGACCTCTACCAAGTTTTTTCATTTTATGTCCCTGGGGACAAAACTGGCCCCACCCCGGGGGTCAGAAGTTTCAAACATAGGAACAAAGAAGGAAAACTTTAAAATTCTTCTTCTCTGAAACTGGAAGGCGTGGAGCTTTGATATTTGGCATGTAGCATCTCCTAGTGGACCTCTACCAAGTTTGTTCATATGATGTCCCTGGGGTCAAAACTGGCCCCGTCCTGGGGGTCACAAGTTTCAAACATAGGAACAAAGAATGAAAACTTTAAAATTCTTTTTCTCTGAAACTGGAAGGCGTGGGGCTTTGATATTTGGCATGTAGGATTTCCTAGTGGACCTCTACCAAGTTTGTTCATATGATGCCCCTGGGGTCAAAACTGGCCCCGCCCCGGGGGTCACAAGTTTCAAACATAGGAACAAAGAATGAAAACTTTAAAATTCTTCTTCTCTGAAACTGGAAGGCGTGGAGCTTTGATATTTGGCATGTAGCATGTCCTAGTGGACCTCTACCAAGTTTGTTCATATGATGTCCCTGGGGTCAAAACTGGCCCCGCCTGGGGGTCACAAGTTTCGAACATAGGAACAAAGAATGAAAACTTTAAAATTCTTCTTCTCTGAACCTGGAAGGCGTAGAGCTTTGATATTTAGTATGTAGCATCTGCTAGTGGACCTCTACCAAGTTTGTTCATATTATGTCCCTGGGGTCAAAACTGGCCCGGCCCCGCCCCGGGGGTCAGAAGTTTCAAACATAGGAACAAAGAATGAAAACTTTAAAATTCTTCTTCTCTGAAACTGGAAGGCGTGGAGCTTTGATATTTGGCATGTAGCATCTCCTAGTGGACCTCTACCAAATTTGTTCATATGATCTCCCTGGGGTCAAAACTGGCCCCGCCCTTGGGGTCACAAATTTCGAACATAGGAACAAAGAATGAAAACTTTAAAATTCTTCTTCTCTGAAACTGGAAGGCGTGGAGCTTTGATATTTGGCATGTAGCATCTCCTAGTGGACCTCTACCAAGTTTGTTCATCAATTGACCTGACAATTGGTCAGAAATTGGATTATGCACGTTGAGTGAATTTCGCCTATTGACTCAGGTGAGCGACCCAGGGCCATCATGGCCCTCTTGTTTTTAACACTTACTGCTAAATACACACTTGCTTAAGTCATCAATTGTTTTGCTGTGATTGAATAATTGCTACATCTTTAATTTTTGTTTTTCAAGCTTGTTGAGATGAATTAGAGTGAGAAGTCATTTTTAGTTCAACTGGAGTGTGTCATGTTGTGGTTTCCGTCTTCTGTCCGTCTGCTCTTCCTTTTTTAGCTCACCTTAGCACAACGTGCTAAAGGTGAGCTATTGTGATCGCCCTATGTCCGGCGTCCGTCAACAATTTCTTTAAACATCTTCTTCTCCTACACCACTGGGCCAATCTTGATGAAACTTGGCAGGGATGTTCCTTGGGTGAAGCTCTACCAAAATTGTTCAAAGAATTAAATTCCACCCACAACTCTGGTTGCCATGGCAACAAAAAGGAAAAAAAAGCAAAATCTTTGAAAATCTTCTTTTCTGAAACTAGAAGGTGCAGAGCTTTGATATTTGGTATGTAGCATCTCCTAGTGGACCTCTACCAAGTTTGTTCATTTGATGCCCCTGGGGTCAAAACTGGCCCCGCCCCGGAGGTCACAAGTTTGAGCATAGTAACAAAGAATGAAAACTTTAAAAATCTTCTTCTCTGAAACTTGAAGGCATAGAGCTTTGATATTTGGCATGTTGCATCTCCTAGTGGACCTCTACAAAGTTTGTTCATATGATGCCCCTGGGGTCAAAACTGGCCCCGCCCCGGGGGTCACAATTTCCAACTAAGGAACAAAGAAGGAAAACTTTAAAAATCTTCTTCTGTAAAACTAGAAGGCATAGAGCTTTGATATTCGGCATGAAGCATCTCCTAGTGGACCTCTACCAAGTTTGCTCATATGATGCCCTTGGGGTCAAAACTGGCCCCGCCCCGGGGGTCACAAGTTCGAACATAGGAACAAAGAGGGGAAATTTTAAAAATCATCTTCTCTAAAACTGGAAGGCGTAGAGCTTTGATATTTTTATGTAGCATTGCCTAGTGGACCTCTACCAAGTTTGTTCATATGATGCCCCTGGGGTCAAAACTGGCCCCACCCCGGGGGTCACAAGTTTGAGCATAGTAACAAAGAAGAAAAACTTTAAAAATCTTCTTCTCTGAAACTTGAAGGCGTAGAGCTTTGATATTTGGTATGTAGCATCTCCTAGTGGACCTCTACCAAGTTTGTTCATATGATGCCCCTGGGGTCAAAACTGGCCCCGCCCCGGGGGTCACAATTTCCAACATAGGAACAAAGAAGGAAAACTTTAAAAATCTTCTTCTGTAAAACTAGAAGGCATAGAGCTTTGATATTTGGTATATAGCATCTTCTAGTGGACCTCTACCAAGTTTGTTCATATGATGCCCTTGGGGTCAAAACTGGCCCTGCCCCGGGGGTCACAAGTTCGAACATAGGAACAAAGAGGAGAAACTTTAAAAATCATCTTCTCTGAAACTGGAAGGCGTAGGGCTTTGATATTTGGTATGTAGCATTGCCTAGTGGACCTCTACCAAGTTTGTTCATATGATGCCCCTGGGGTCAAAACTGGCCCCACCCCGGGGGTCACTAGTTTGAGCATGGTAACAAAAAATGAAAACTTTAAAAATCTTCTTCTCTGAAACTTGAAGGCGTAGAGCTTTGATATTTGGCATGTAGCATCTCCTAGTGGACCTCTACCAAGTCTGTTCATATGACGCCCCTGGGGTCAAAACTGGCCCCACCCCGGGGGTCACAATTTCCAACATAGGAACAAAAAAGGAAAACTTTAAAAATCTTCTTCTGTAAAACTAGAAGGCATAGAGCTTTGATATTTGGTATGTAGCATCACCTAGTGGACCTCTACTAAGTTTGTTCATATGATGCCCTTGGGGTCAAAATTGGCCCTGTCCCGGGGGTCACAATTTCCAACATAGGAACAAAGAAGGAAAACTTTAATTTTTTTTTTCTCTTAAATGGGAAGGCATAGAGCTTTGATATTTGGTATGTAGCATCTCCTAGTGGACTTCTACCAAGTTTGTTCCAAGGATGCTGCTTGGGTCAAAACTGGCCCAGTCCCTGGGGTCACAAGTTCGAACATAGGAACAAAGAAGGAAAACTTTAAAATTCTTCTTTAAAACTGGAAGGCGTAGAGCTTTGATATTTGGTATGTAGTGATTCTCTTCTAAGTTTGTTTGCCCATCTAAGCGCAACAAGTTCATTGAGTTCAAGATTGGGTCATCTTGGGACATAAACTAGGTCACTAGGTCAAATTAAAGAAATACCTTGTTGGCACTCTCGAGGCCACATTATTTGCTCAATTGCCTTGAAAATTAGTTAGAAAGTTTGTCTTTATAAAGTCTCACATAAGATTAATTTGGGTCAACTTGGGTCATAAACTAGTTCACTGGGTCAAATTAAAGAAATACCTTGTTTGCACTCTGGAGGCCACATTTATTGCTCAAATGACCTGAAATTTGGCCAGAATGTTTGTCTTGATGAAATACCAAATGAGTTTGGATTTCGCTCACCTGGAACCATAAACTAGGTCACTAGGTCAAAATAAAGAAATACCTTGTGGGCACTCTAGAGGCCACATTCTTTGCTTAATTGCTTTGAAAATTGGTCAGAATGTTTGTCTTTATAAAATCTCACATGAGTCTGAATTTGGGTCAACTGGGATCATAAAATAGGTCACTTGGTCAAATTAAAGAAATAGCTAGTGGGCACTCTAGAGGCCACATTTATTATTCATATGATTTGAAAATTGGTTAAAATGTTTCTTTTGATATAGTCAAAGACCAATTCAAATTTGGGTCACCTGGGGTCATAATCTAGGTCACTAGGTCAAATTAAAGAAATATCTATAGGGCACTCGAGGCTACATTTTTTGCTCAATTGACTTGAAAATCGGTCAGAATGTTTGTCTTCATGAAATATGAGTTTGAAATTGGGTCACCTGCGGTCAAAAACTAGGTCACATGGTCAAATTAAAGAAAAACCTTAAAGGCACTCTACTAAGGTGAGCGACCCAGGGCCATCATGGCCCTCTTGTCTTGTTTACGTGATAAAGTCTGCATTTGTGGTCAGATTCTTGTGAAACTTGCCCAGTTTGTCTATCTAATCAATAGCTTGAACCCTATTGATTTTAAAAAAAAATCTGACAATCAGTGTGAGAAAAGTAGCCCTTTAAAGTTCAAAATTTCGTTTTCTTGTTTACGAGATAAAGTCTGCATTTGTGGTTGGATTCTCATGAAATTTGCACAGTTTGTGTATCTCATCAATAGCTTGAACCCTATTGATTTTGAAAAGCATCTGACAATTGGTGTCGGAAAAGTAGCCATTTAAAGTTCAAAATTCCAATTTCTTGTTTACACAAAAAAGTCTGCATTTGCGGTCGGATTTTTGTGAAACTTGCACAGTGTGTTTATCATATCAATAACTTGAATCCTATCGATTTTGAAAGAAATCTGACTATCATTGTTGGAAAAGTAGCAATTTAAAGTTTAAAGTGTGCTTTTTTTGTTTACATGATAAAGTCTGCATAATTATGTGGTCGGAATTTTTTTGAAACTTGCACAGTTTGTTTATCACGTCAACAGCTTGAATCTATTGATTTTGAAAAAAATTTGACAGTCAGTATGGGAAAAGTAACCATTTAAATTTGAAAATTTACAATTCTAGTTTACTAGATAAAGTCAGCATTTGTGGTTGGATTTTCATGAAACTTGCACAGTTGCTTAATATTATCAATAGCTTGAACCCTATTAATTTTTACAAAAAAAAAAAAGACAATCAGTATGGGAAAAGGAGCCATTTAAACTTGAAAATTTACATTTCTTGTTTGTGCAGTTAAGTCGCATTTTTTGATTCAATCTTTTGAAACTTGCAAAGATTATTGTATGATTGAACTCAATCAAGAATGAAGAAAATCTAGCAATCTGTGTAGGAAAAGCGGCTATTTGATGACTTAGTATTGTTTACTCAACACAGTCCACATTATTGGTCACATTTCTTTGAAACTTGCAGGGATTGTTTAAAACAGTGAGTACAGAAACCCTATCAGATTTGGCTGGACTCCAAACAAGTGGTTTCGAGACATTGTACTTCAGGTTTTTTCACTACTTGTACTGTCTTAGTTGGTTCAAGCCAAGTTGCAACAACCCTTTCCCTCCTTTTTTTGTGTGTTTGCTTTTCTTTTCCTTTTTGTATCATGAATTCATAACGTATTCTAGAAAAAAAAGCAAAAGTCATGCCATTGGAGGGATTCAGGCCCTCAAGGGCCTCTAGTTTAAGGGTATGGTCTAATGAAGAGTGGGTCTATTGCTTTCCATCACACCAGGTTTATTTATCACAACTTTGATCTTATATCCGCACATGTAACATAGATATAAGTTGCAACTAGAACAGATTATGTTTAGTCTTCCTTAATATCTGCAAATAAATTTCCTTGTACTTGATGTATTTTTTGTTTTGCCTAATAAAATGACTTGGAGATAATGTGGGAAATGAAGCTGTAAAGATGCAATGAGAATACACGTAACTTGTTCACTGACCAATTCCTACTTTGTCTGAAATATGGATACGTCGAAATACCGATATTTCAAAATAAAAGACCGAGTCTCAAAGATGTTTAAGCTCCCTAAATTTGACTGGACTGCATGTTTATAGTTCACTTCTATTGCAAAAGGCAAAAATCATTCTGTATTTTCTTGATATGTATTATTTCAAGGTATATGGAAAGTAAGTTTGATTGATACGCATTATCAGAGCTCCAGATAAGAGGGAGTGATGGCATTCTAAATCCGTTATTTCTCTTCCAAACCCTATGTTGTGGGTACTCATTATTATCTCTATCATTACACAGGGTTCAGTGGAGAATATGTAATATTTTCAGTTTTAAAATCAAAATCACTCCCTCTGTCTGGAGCTCTGCATTACCATATGTTTTTCTGGAATGAAATTTTTATTTTTGGTTCTGCATTGCTTACTTTAGGTCACTGAGGATGAAAGCATAAATGATGCTGACAAGGGCTCTGCTCCTGTAACAGGGAAAATCTTGGAAGAACCAATGGTATGTACAGTGGAACTGGTGAATTTTGCGCTTTAACTTTTTTCATTGAAGTTGACCTTTCTATGGTGATTATAAATGAGCCATGCTTTGTGAAGATGGGTTTCAATGTATCTACAAAAAGTATTGACCCTTGTCAGCCTGTACAGTCGAAACTTTTTACTATTGTCAAATTTTCTGCATGTCCAAGGACCATTCTACCTAATGCATTTTCGCAAGCCAAGGTGACGATCACTACGTGTATCTTAACCCTTGGCTGATCGAGTCGAAATTTGTTATTAGGTGACGTGCCACCTACTGGATTTTGATTGTCATCACCCCTAGATTTACGTCATTGAAAACCAATCAAATGTCGCATAAAGTAACTCTTTTGGCCAAAGACTTATTTACCTTTCTAGGTGTTGGGCTATGACCCGGTAAGTGCTTTGGTGTTGTTCTTTTAACGGGGTCCTTGACAATTGGCCATTAAGGTTTGGTTCAATTATAGTTTGCTCAGCATGCTTTATCTGTAATTCACCAAAAATTGACTGCTTTTCAGATTGCAAACTTGATAGACGATTTATCAAGTTAAAATCTATTTTCTAAATCTTGTTCAGTTTAAAGCAAAGGCCACACACATACTTTGACAGTCCATCGTCTAGGGTCGGGATGTATCCTAAAACTTCATTTAATTGATTTTTGACAGTGAATGTTGAAGAAAGTATTGTTCATCTGTATTTGTTTGGTCATAATTCCCAGCATATCCGTCAACTTTCTCCTGTGGTTGCCCTTTTTATTTACGTTCTCCTGATGTTGGATAGCAAATGTAACACGCTGTTTGATTGGTGCTTTCAGTCCTGACTGCAACCAATGATAACATGTAAAGTGAAACTATCAAATTTCAACCCGATCAGCCAAGGGATAAGATCCAAATAGTAATCGTCACCATGGCTTGCGAAGATGTACCTAATGATACAGTCAGCTGTTTGATAAAATTGATTTCATGATCCATAATTATGTGATGACTTGCATGGTAAAATACATCATGGAGATACATTTATAACCCTTTTCCCTAAGCATGGCTCATTTAATAGATTTAATTGGAAACTCAGAAACTTTTTGGTCGTCAGTGGTAAGTTAGAGCTTAGAAAGGAGAAGTAAACAGTGTAGATCTAAGTGCACAAAGCAGTACTGTGTGATTTTGATCTAAACCACCCTCAAAAGTCACTACGTTACACATAGCAGTGACAGAGTTAACCCCTTACCAGATAATCATGTGTTTTACCAACCTGAGGAAGAGGCCTTTTGAAAACATTGTGTCTGGTAATCAGCGTTCTCTTCATTTTCGTATGTTGTTTTGTACCCTGTAAAAGAACTTATGTTCATTTGTACCTCTCTGGATGCTGTCATTCTGGAAGAGTCTAAAATTTTGAGAAAGATTTAAAGATAAAGATGGGAATTTCATTTTGATTGTAGGTGTGATATGCTGTAGATATCACTTTATTTTGTACACTTACAGGAGACAGACAGTACCAGTGAGAGAATCTTTAACAAGGGTAAAGAGAAAGGTAATGTATTTGATGGTATTATAATATTTGACATCAAACAAAAACTTTCTAACATTTTGATCAGATAAACAGGCTTGTAGCAAAAAAAAATGTAAATGAAGTTTTGGTCCAAAAAAAATCTAACCATGTAGGCCTTTTTTGAATGAAACTGCAGTAGTTTCCAATTTTGTTGTGGGTGGGTCAGTAGTTTGCTAATTTCTTGTATACATAGTAAAGGAAGAATCCATCAGTTGCATCTCTGCTGTATCTGCAGACTGGATTGGTTGAAGCAAAATCAGTTGCAGAATGTTAAGTCAACTTTTGACGAGGAAACTAAATGGACAGGTTTTGTGGCGATGTTCGTTATCAAGTTCAATAAAGTTGCTGCAGAAGATGTAAAGAATATTGGAACTTTCTGCCTTTGACTGCATGTGTGCCATATTTCAAAAAAGGGGAACCAGACAACAGACTGTTTATGTGGTAAACTTAGAGGTGTGCAGAATGGTGAAGCGTCTTGTGCCAATTGTATAATCCATGCCAACAGAGCTTGACAGAATTTTCCTTAATCATCAAGAGCTACCTGATAGGTTTTAGGGACTGGTGTAAAAATGACAGCTGTAACAGTGACTGGTGTCAAGGTATTGTTGTAATACAGGTAAGTGAACAATGGTCTGTAGTCCTCTAGGTATAGAGGTATTCTTTATGAAATTATGCATTAATTTTTCAATCACCCACTTTTTCTGCTTTCTGTAGCACAACAAGGCTCTAATGCATCTGATGTTGAAAATATAACTAATGTGGAATCAGCTAAAGCAACAAGTGAAGGGGATAGAGATTTGGTTGAAACTTCTGCAGAAGACAAGAAACCAAAAGAAACTGCAACTGATGAGGGGAAAAATTCAAAGTCTGATGCTATAGAAAGTGAAAAGATGGACATAAATCAAGACAAAGGAGAGTCCAAACAGACCCAAGAGGTTGTGAAAGAAAAGTTTGGTGATACTGCTGTTCCAGTCAGTGCTGAGACTGATGTTTCTGCAAAGGAAGAACAGTCACATTTACCTGGAATGACTTCAGATTCAGGTAAAAATACATCAGCTGAGGCAGACAAAGCCAAAGTTGATGGTAAAAAGTCATTAGATGATAAAAGTGAAACACAGAAGACAGATGGTGATAGTGAACAGCTTGAAGTACTGGTAGATGACACACAGAATGACTTAGATGCTGATTTGCTTAGTGGTCAGTTGGCAAAAAATGAAGCTGTAGAAGTGGAAGCCTCAGCTACGGACAGTGAACCAAATCCTACAGAGAAAGTGGATGTACCAGCTACTGGTACCAAGGTAGAAAAATCTGAAGGGACTTCCAACCCAGGTGATCCAGTTGTCAAAACAGAGGAGAAAAAAGATGTTGGTGATGACAAGAATAAGAGGTTGGTTTGGTTTGTATGACTAATTTTCTCACAATCTTCATCCCTGTTCAGTTGTTCCAGTGTTACCCATGTTTTATATTTTGACATCATCACCAGGAAGGTTTTGTAATCATTTGTAAACTGTGGTACTTTTTAGCCTTCATATAGACAGCAAGACCTTTTTTCTTTTAATGAAAGCTTTCTGTCTCTGATTCCTTTGTTTAAATCAAGAGATGACTAAAGCTGACCTAGGCAGTGCAAAAGAAATATGACAGAAGACAATTGATGATGAATGAATCCTTGCACACTGTGATGACAAAACTTGATGAAAAAGATGATGCTGACAGATCCCTGCCAACTGTTAGTTAAATAAACCTTTACTTATTCACCCTGATGCCATTGCCATTTGAAGTTAGACTTCTGTTGTCAACCACAGCAACTGATCAACAATCCCATTATCTATTAATTAAGTTTTTTTTTTTTCAGGGTTTCTTTCGTAATATCTGTGGTAAATCTGCTTAGTATCTATCAGACTGCACTGGTTAAAAATGTTTAGTGTGATATATTAGTTTCCTTCCCCGAAAATTTGAGAATAACTTTTCATTTATACATGTTTACCCTTTTTAATTATAATTAATTATTATTTTTAATTATATACTACACTTTTGCTAGATTTAGAAAAAAACAAATGTATTCTGAAAAAAATTAGTGGTGCTCTTGAGAAAGCAGACCATTAGATTGTATAATACATGTATATGAATAATGGATGATACTGTATAAATAAAAAGCTGTACCTGAGCATTTTGATAAATTATTCTGATAATCATTCAGCACATTACTTGTCAGAATCATACAAGTTAGAAAAACCTATCCCAGTTTGAGTAAAAACTTATCACTTTCTTTTTCTATCCAATACAGTGCAACAAAAGATCCAAAGAGGGATGAGAAATGTAAGTGATCTCCTATGCATACTTATTTTTCTTACTGAAAGTGCCTCTACATGTCTTTGTTAACCCTTTACCATACAATCCCAAGTATTAATAACCCTGAGAAAAATACCTTTTGAAAATATTGTGGGAAAAGGAGAAATTGCTGGTAACCAACATTTTCTCCTTCTTCCGCATTGTTTTCTACCTTTCCCAAAACAAATTTCAATTTTTGAAAACAAATTTAGTTTGTGATCTGCTAATGCTTTCAATTTGAACAAGTCTAGAATGTTGTCATTTGGTAAAGAGTTAACAGCGACATAGTGAGAGTATTTTCACTGGGTCCATCTACAAACATTTTCCAAAATTTTGCTGGTCATGAACTCTTTACCAAATGATAAAATTCCAAATTATCGGTAAAAGCATTTGCAGACAACACAATAAATGTGACTCATTAGTTAAAATTTGTTTTTGGAAGTGGTTAAAAAAAAAAACATGGTTGGGGAAAAAAAATGATGGATACTAAGTCTTTTTCCCTTTTTCACAGTGTTTTCAAAAGTCTCCTTATTTGGGGCAGTAATATAAAAAAATATGTAAATAAAATTGATTCTTATGTGAAGGGTAAAAGAGTAAAGAGAAACCTGTTTATCAGTGAGTCTTTGTTGTAGGAAATTTTAACTTACACAATTTCGTTTTGTTTTTAGCTCACCTGAGCACGAAGTGCTCAAGGTGAGCTTTTGTGATCGCCCAATGTCCGTCGTGCGTCGTCCGTCGTCCACAATTTCTTTAAACATCTCCTCCTCCTAAACCACTGGGCCAATCTTGATGAAACTTGGCAGGGATGTTCCTCAGGTGAAGCTCTACCAAAGTTGTTCCAGAGATTGAATTCCACCCATAACTCTGGTTGCCATGGCAACTAAAAGGAAAAAAATAGCAAAATCTTCTTCTCTGAAACTAGAAGGTGTAGAGCTTTGATATTTGGTATGTAGCATCTTCTAGTGGACCTCTACCAAGTTTGTTCATATGATGTCCCTGGGGTCAAAACTGGCCCCGCCCCGGGGGTCACAAGTTCAAACGTAGGAACAAAGAAGGAAAACTTTAAAATTCTTCTTCTCTGAAACTGGAAGGCGTGGAGCTTTGATATTTGGCATGTAGCATCTCCTAGTGGACCTCTACCAAGTTTGTTCATATGATGTCCCTGGGGTCAAAACTGGCCCCGCCCCGGGGGTCACAAGTTTCGAACATAGGAACAAAGAATGAAAACTTTAAAATTCTTCTTCTCTGAAACTGGAAGGCGTGGAGCTTTGATATTTGGCATGTAGCATCTCCTAGTGGACCTCTACCAAGTTTGTTCATATGACACCCCTGGGGTCAAAACTGGCCCCGCCCCGGGGGTCACAAGTTTCAAACATAGGAACAAAGAATGAAAACTTTAAAATTCTTCTTCTCTGAAACTGGAAGGTGTGGAGCTTTGATATTTGGTATGTAGCATCTCCTAGTGGACCTCTACCAAGTTTGTTCATATAATGTCCCTGGGGTCAAAACTGGCCCCGCCCGGAGGTCACAAGTTTCGAAGATAGGAACAAAGAATGAAAATTTTAAAATTCTTCTTCTCTGAAACTGGAAGGCGTGGAGCTTTGATATTTGGCATGTAGCATCTCCTAGTGGACCTCTACCAAATTTGTTCATATGACGTCCCTGGGGTCAAAACTGGCCCCACCCCGGGGGTCACAAGTTTCAAACATAGGAACAAAGAATGAAAACTTTAAAATTCTTCTTCTCTGAAACTGGAAGGCGTAGAGCTTTGATATTTAGTATGTAGCATCTCATAGTGAACCTCTACCAAGTTTGTTCATATGATGTCCCTGGGGTCAAAACTGGCCCCGCCCCGGGGGTCACAAGTTTCGAACATAGGAACAAAGAAGGAAAACTTTAAAATTCTTCTTCTCTGAAACTGGAAGGCGTGGAGCTTTGATATTTGGCATGTAGCATCTCCTAGTGGACCTCTACCAAATTTGTTCATATGACGCCCCTGGGGTCAAAACTGGCCCCGCCCCGGGGGTCACAAGTTTCGAAGATAGGAACAAAGAAGGAAACTTTAAAATTCTTCTTCTCTGAAACTGGAAGGCGTGGAGCTTTGATATTGGGCATGTAGCATCTCCTAGTGGACTTCTACCAAGTTTGTTCATATAACGCCCCTGGGGTCAAAACTGGCCCCGCCCTGGGGGTCACAAATTTCGAACATAGGAACAAAGAAGGAAAACTTTAAAGTTCTTCTTCTCTGAAACTGGAAGGCGTGGAGCTTTGATATTTGGCATGTAGCATCTCTTAGTGGACCTCTACCAAGTTTGTTCATCAATTGACCTGACAATTGGTCAGAAATTGGATTATGCACGTTGAGTGAATTTCGCCTATTGACTCAGGTGAGCGACCCAGGGCCATCATGGCCCTCCTGTTTTAAATATGTTTCTGCATCGCTTTTTAGCTCACATTAGCACAACGTGCTAAAGGTGAGCTATTGTGATCGCCCTATGTCCGGCGTCCGTCGTCCGTCAACAATTTCTTTAAACATCTTCTTCTCCTAAACCACTGGGCCAATCTTGATGAAACTTGGCAGGGATGTTCCTTAGGTGAAGCTCTACCAAAATTGTTCAAAGAATTGAATTCCACCCACAACTCTGGTTGCCATGGCAACAAAAAGGAAAAAAAAGCAAAATCTTTGAAAATCTTCTTCTCTGAAACTAGAAGGCGCAGAGCTTTGATATTTGGTATGTAGCATCTCCTAGTGGACCTCTACCAAGTTTGTTCATTTGATGTCCCTGGGGTCAAAACTGGTCCTGCCCCGGGGATCACAAGTTTGAGCATAGTAACAAAGAAGGAAAACTTTAAAAATCTTCTTCTCTGAAACTTGAAGGCGTAGAGCCTTGATATTTGGCATGTAGCATCTCCTAGTGGACCTCTACCAAGTTTGTTCATATGATGCCCCTGGGGTCAAAACTGGCCCCGCCCCGGGGGTCACAATTTCCAACATAGCAACAAAGAAGAAAACTTTAAAAATCTTCTTCTCTAAAACTAGAAGGCATAGAGCTTTGATATTTGGCATGCAGCATCTCCTAGTGGTAATCTACCAAGTTTGTTCATATGGTGCCCTTGGGGGTCAAAACTGGCCCTGCCCCGGGGGTCACAAGTTGGAACATATGAACAAAGAGGGGAAACTTTAAAAATCATCTTCTCTGAAACTGGAAGGCATAGAGCTTTCATATTTGGTATGTAGCATCTCCTAGTGGACCTCTACCAAGTTTGTTCATATGATGCCCCTGGGGTCAAAACTGGCCCCACCCCGGGGGTCACAAGTTTGAGCATAGTAACAAAGAAGGAAAACTTTAAAAATCTTCTTCTCTGAAACTTGAAGGCGTAGAGCTTTGATATTTGGCATGTAGCATCTCCTAGTGGACCTCTACCAAGTTTGTTCATATGATGCCTCTGGGGTCAAAACTGGCCCCGCCCCGGGGGTCACAATTTCCAACATAGGAACAAAGAAGGAAAACTTTAAGAATCATCCTCTCTAAAACTAGAAGGCATAGAGCTTTGATATTTGGTGTGAAGCATCCCCTAGTGGTCCTCTACCAAGTTTGTTCATATAATGCCCTTGGGGTCAAAACTGGCCCTGCCCCGGGGGTCACAAGTTCAAACATAGGAACAAAGAGGGAAAATTTTAAAAATCATCTTCTCTGAAATTGGAAGGCGTAGAGTTTTCATATTTGGTATGTAGCATTGCCTAGTGGACCTCTACCAAGTTTGTTCATTTGATGCCCCTGGGGTCAAAACTGGCCCCGCCCCAGGGGTCACAAGTTTGAGCATAATCACAAAGAAGGAAAACTTTAAAAATCTTCTTCTCTAAAACTTGAAGGCATAGAGCTTTGATATTTGGCATGTAGCATCTCCTAGTGGACCTCTACCAAGTTTGTTCATATGATGCCCCTGGGGTCAAAACTGGCCCCGCCCCGGGGGTCACAATTTCCAACATAGGAACAAAGAAGGAAAACTTTAAAAATCTTCTTCTCTGAAACAGGAAGGCATGGAGCTTTGATATGTGGTATGTAGCATCTTCTACTGGATCTCTACCAAGTTTGTGCATATGATGTCCTTGGGGCAAAAGTTGGCCCTGCCCCGGGGTCACAAGTTCGAACATAGGAACAAAGAAGGAAAACTTTAGGAATCATCTTCTCTGAAACTGGAAGGTGTAGAGCTTTGATATTTTATATGTAGCATCGCCTAGTAGACCTCTACTAAGTTTGTTCATATGATGCCCTTGGGATCAAAACTGGCCCAGCCCCGGGGGTCATAAGTTCAAACATAGGAACAAAGAAGGAAAACTTTAATTTTTTTTTTCTCTTAAATGGGAAGGCATAGAGCTTTGATATTTGGTATGTAGCATCTCCTAGTGGACTTCTACAAAGTTTGTTCCAAGGATGGTGTTTGGGTCAGAACTGGCCCAGCCCCTGGGGTCACAATTTCGAACATAGGAACAAAGAAGGAAAACTTTAAAATTCTTTTTTTCTGAAACCGAAAGGTGTGGAGCTTTGATATTTGGTATGTTGCATCTCAGAGTGGACCTCTACCAAGTTTGTTCATATGATGCCCCTGGGTCAAAACTGGCCCCACCCCAGGGGTCACAAGTTCGAACATAGGAACAAAGAAGGAAAACTTTAAATTTCGTTTTCTCTTAAACGGGAAGGTGTAGAGCTTTGATATTTGGTATGTAGCATCTCCTAGTACACGTCTACCAAGTTTGTTCCAAGGATGCTGCTTGGGTCAAAACTGGCACAGCCCGGGGTGTCACAAGTTCGAACATAGGAACAAAGAAGGAAAACTTTAAAATTCTTCTTTAAAACTGGAAGGCGTAGAGCTTTGATATTTGGTATGTAGTGATTCTCTTCTAAGTTTGTTTGCCCATCTAAGCACAACAAGTTCACTGAGTTCAAAATTGGGTCATCTTGGGTCATAAACTAGGTCACTATGTCAAATTAAAGAAATACCTTGTTGGCTCTCTCGAGGCAACATTATTTGCTCAATTACCTCGAAAAGTAGTTAGAAAGTTTGTCTTTATAAAGTCTCACATAAGATTAATTTGGGTCAACTTGGGTCATAAACTAGTTCACTGGGTCAATTTAAAGAAATACCTTGTTTGCACTCTGGAGGCCACATTTATTGCTCAAATGACCTGAAATTTGGCCAGAATGTTTGTCTTGATGAAATACCAGATGAGTTTGGATTTGGGTCACCTGGGTTCATAAACTAGGTCACTAGGTCAAATTAAAGAAATACCTTGTGGGCACTCTATAGGCCACATTATTTGCTTAATTGCCTTGAAAATTGGTCAGAATGTTTGTCTTTATAAAATCTCACATGAGTTTGAATTTGGGTCAACTGGGGTCATAAACTAGGTCACTTGGTCAAATTAAAGAAATAGCTAGTGGGCACTCTAGAGGCCACATTTATTATTCAGTTGATTTGAAAATTGGTTAAAATGTTTCTTTTGATATAGTCCAAGACCAGTTCAAATTTGGGTCACCTGGGGTCATAATCTAGGTCACTAGGTCAAATTAAAAAAATACCATTAGGGCACTCGAGGTCACATTTTGTGCTCAATTGACTTGAAAATTGGTCAGAATGTTTGTCTTCATGAAATCTGAGTTTGAAATTGAGTCACCTGTGGTCAAAAACTAGGTCACATGGTCACATGGTCAAATTAAAGAAATACCTTTAAGGCACTCTACTAAGGTGAGCGACCCAGGGCCATCATGGCCCTCTTGTCTATAGTATTGATATAAATGTGATTTGTTTATAAATTTGACACTTACACAGTTTTGTTTTGTTTTAAATTTGTTTCTGCATCGCTTTTCTATAGTGTTTGATATAAATGGGATTTGTTTATAAATTTGACTGGTTAGTAAAAAAAATTATTGTGGCATATTGACTACTGCAAAAGATCTTTTTGGTACAGCAGCAGATTACTTTTCAAAATAGCGTATATCAGGGGGGTTTTTTTTTTTGGTGGGAAGGGAATTTTCGCTATTATAGGGAGTGGGTCATTTTTGCGAAAATCATATTTGCTGAATATTCCATACAATCTGAAAATCCTTCTTTTCATAAGAAACATCAAGAGATACTGGTAATCATCATACTGAAGTTTGAGCAAAGTTGTTTCCCTTAGTTTCTCAGTGTCCGTTTGTATTCAAACCATACTATGAATTGTGAATAACTAAACTGACTAGGAAATACCAGTAGTCTAAGATTTGAATAAATATTTTTCTTACTTATGTATTTATATATAAAGGGGTAATTTTGAGATTTTGAAATATCTGACTTTCAAGGTAAATCTTGTGAATCTAGCTTTTTTTTCCCATTTGCATATGCACTAATGCATCTGGTATGTAACACCAGGCATACCGATCAATATTTCTGGTGGATTTGATGCGTTCACATATCTACAATTTCATGAAAAATGGAAACATACCAATGAATTTGTGAAAATAAGAAATGTGAAAAATTTATTTTGACCAAACTCATGAAAATTTTGGGACGCGAAAAAAACTTGATATACGATTCTAGCAAAAGGAGAAATCGTTTGGTTGAACCATTTTGGGTTTTTTTGCCATAATGTGTAAAAGGTAGAAGTCTGCAGTTGGTAGTGCATAACTTGATATTGGGGTAATATTTTGTGTTTTCAGCTGGCAGTCGTAATCTGTGGGTAAGCTCCCTGTCATCAACCACCAGAGCAACTGATCTGAAAGCTTTGTTTAGCAAATATGGGAAGGTATGTTAGTTTGCCTATAAATAGATTAAATAGTGAAACCCTCATTATGAAAATAATTCTTAACTTTGATGTTTGCGGTTGGTAGCAAATCCTGGCATAGATCTAGAATTGTAAGGTTAATTTGCCAAGAATATCTCTCTACAGATTTGTGAGTGAATACTGGAGATTAGATTGCTCATTCTCTGCCGTCTGATTTCTGATTTTGACCTGTACTGTCTGTAAAAGCCTGTAAAAAGGTGGGGGGGGGGAATAAATATTGAGTAACCATGATCTTCCTTGGATGCTTTTTTTTATTGCATGACTTGGGCTGTTCATCACTTTGAAAAATATAGTGCAATGTGAGGATTTGGTCTATTTGAAACAGTTCCTCAATATCCTTGCTCGTACTCTCCAATGCGCCTAATTTATCAGTCCTACAGAAACCATTGAGCTCATTAGGTAATGCACAGACCTTGTAATCCAGCGAATTAGGGAGTAAATCTGACTTAAGCTGAACCAGTCAAACAGAAATTTATGAAAAAGGTAGGATCCTTAAAGTGCAGAAAAAAACATAACTCAAACTTGCCATTCAAAACAGTTCCAGCTAATCATGAGGATCTTCTCAGAGTTTATGTATTGACTGAAATATGTGTGTGTGGGGGGGTCTGGGCATATCCTCTCAAATTCCATTGATCACACCTATGGCTGGATGAGCTGGTAGTTTATCCAGGATAAGATCTTGATATTACAAGAGTTGTGGAAAATTTTGACAATTCTGGCTGACATAAAAAATGCTTGAAACTGATCTGTGACTCCTAGCTGAAAGTTGGAGAATTTTTCTTACGAAGGAACTAAGGCAACATGTTTCAATGTAACAGTTTATTACTTGCTTGTTATGTATGTGATTCTATGAAAGTGTGTGATTTATTCTTTGTTAGGTTGTTGGTGCAAAAGTTGTAACAAATGCACGTAAACCAGGTTCCAGATGCTATGGATTTGTAACTATGTCATCGGCAGATGAAGCTGCCAAATGCATACAGCAACTACATAGGACAGAACTGCATGGCAAGATGATATCTGTAGAAAAGGTAAAGCTTTGTTTGTTAACAATTCAAAAACTAGTACAGCAACTACAGCAAAGGAGACTTATTTGAAGCAAAGAAAAATGACTTAATTGCTTTTTGTAAAAAACATTATGAAAGAAGGAACAATACGTTTTGACCATCTGTGGCTTGTCTTGCAAAGATTTCCACTGTCATATTTCACAGTATTAATTTTATACTAAAATTTACCAAATATCATGCACTCTGTTATAAGTGCAAGCTGGAAAGTTTTCCAGTATATTTCTGATTTTATCATTTTTCAGAATCATCCACCACCTCCAAAAAAAATGTCAATTGAGACAAAATGAATCTGTCTTTAGCTCTACTGGCTGTGAGCCAGCAGAGCTTATGTCATAGCGTGGTTTCTGTCATCCGTCTGTCTGTTCATCTGTCCATCCATCGATCTGTTAGTCTTTTTCTTGTTTACGCAATAAATTCTTCATTTGTGGTCGGATTTTCGTGAAATGTGCAGAGTTTGTAAATCTCATCAATAGCTTGAACCATAATGATTTTGAAAAAAATCTGACGATCAGTGTGGGAAAAGGAGCCATTTAAAGTTCAAAATTTCAATTTCTTGTTTACACAAGAAAGTCTGCATTTGTGGACTGATTTTCGTGAAACTTGCACAGTTTAATTATCTCGTCATTAGCTTGTACCCTATTGATTCTGAAAAAAAAAATGACAAAATCAGTGTGGGAAAAGTAGCCATTTATTTAAAGTTCAAAATTTCTTGTTTACGCAAGAAAGTTTGCATTTGTGGTTGGATTTTTGTGAAACTTGCACAGTTTGTTTATCTCATCAATAGCTTGAACCCTATTGATTTTGAAAAAAGTCTTACTGTCAGTGTGGGAAAAGTAGCCATTTAAAGTTCAAAATTTCAATTTCTTGTTTACGCATTCAAGTCTGCATTTGTGGTCAGATTTTCTTGAAACTTGCCTAGTTTGTTTATCTCGTCAATAGCTTGAGCCCTATTGATTTTGAAAAAAATCTGACTATCAGTGTGGGAAAAGTAGCCATTTAAAGTTCAAAATTTCAATTTCTTGTTTACGCAATAAAGTCTGCATTTGTTGTCTGATTTTTATGAAACTTGCACAGTTGCTTTGTATCATCAACAGCTTGAACCCTCTTGATTTTGAAAATAAAATGACAATGAGTATGGGAAAAGCAGCTATTCAAAGTTCAAAATTTCGTTTTCTTGTTTAAGCAATAAAGTCTGCTTTTGTGGTCGGATTTTCATGAAATTTGCACAGTTGCTTTTTATCATGAACAGCTCAAACCTTCTTGATTTTGAAAAAAAATTGACAATCAATATGTGAAAAGGAGCCATTTTAAGTTAAAATTTACATTTCTTGTTTATACAATTTTAAGTATGCATTTTTGATCTTATTCTTTTGAAACTTGCAAAGATTACAGTCAAACCTGGTGATCCGTCCACCTCCATTCAGCGTGAACCTCCATTTAACGGCCAGTTCAATGTCCCCCCCCAACTACTTTTACTCTATATGAACCTTTATTCAACACGCACCCTTAAAATGCACGCAACGGCCGCCGAAATCGTGTCCCATTTTTCAAAACAACCTGGTATGTAGCGGCCAGTAACCAACGTAAGTCGGACTGCTAACTTATGTATACTTCACACTTAGTGTACTTCTCACATCCGACCGTTTTCGGATTAACAACTAGAGTGTCAAAATTGAACAGTCATATACACACGTTGCCAATCAACAGGTGTATGCATATAACCTGATATCCTCTAGAACAGGTTATTTTGATGCAATTGATGATTTCGTAAGCTATTATTCCCGATTTGTCAAAAATTTTGAAGTTAGAAATCAAATGTAAATTACCCGAGTCAGACTACCAAAAATGTTTTTCTGCTTTCGATTTAATCTGAAATTACGTAACGTACGTGTAGCTGCCTCGACATCTTGTTTGTCTGCTTACTTCTAAAAAGTGAGAAAAGATTAAAGAAAACTGTCCTAACAACCGATTGCACCCAAATTAGTATAGGTTATTACCTATGCCGGTGTGTTTAAGAAATTGTCTTTGATGACATTAATTTTAATTGATGATTACACCTGTGTCACATTTTAATTGACCAGTAAACCTATGACTGTTTGATCTTTATGTCTGCAGTTGCTTTCAATTTGGTTAAGTTAAAATTTTTGCTACTTTTGTAAAGAGTTAATTCTTTACCACACAATACCAAGTTTAAACAAACCTGAGATAGAAGTCTTTTGAACACATTGTGAGAAATGTAGAAAGTGCTGGTAACCAGCATTTTCTCTGTTTCCCACAATGTTTTCTATCTGTCCCAAAATAATTTTCAATTTTTGAGTCACATTTATAATGTTGCCTGCAAATCCTTTCAATTTGGACCAGTCTAAAATTTTGCCATACACATGGTAAAGCGGTAACAAACTTCAATTCAATGACTTTTTCATAGTTTCCCTGTTTTCATGTACAGTAATTCTAATTAAAAAAAAGTATAGTTTGAATTAGATCCAACTGTTTCTTTGTTTTTCCCTGGCATATGTGCATATGCATGAACATGCACATGTGTACTTACATTTGTCTTGGGTATGTATGCACATGTACATGTATATGGATATGTACCCCAGCCCTTTATAAATGTTTAGGAAAAGATAACTCCGAGAACATCTTGCGTGATCGACCTCTTTTAAGCAAGCACCTGTCTTAAGCAAGCGATTTTGGAAGGGCCCTTGACCGCTTGCTTAAGACAGGTTTGACTGTATTTATATCATCAAAGGATTGAATTATTAAAAATTAAGAAAATCTAGCATTTAATTTTGCAAAAGCAGCGATTTGATGACTTACAGAGGTTTACTCAACACCGTCCACATTGTTAGTCACATTTCTTTGAACATTGCAGGGATTGTTTAAAACGATGAGTACTGAAACCCTATCAAATTTGGCTCGATTCCAAACAGTGAGAATTTGTACTTTATTTTTTTTTTTCACTGTATCCATTCAATTCACCATGCCTTCTTGTGCTGTCTTAGTTGGTTCAAGCCCAGTTGCAAGAACTACCCCCTCTTCCATATATTTTTGTTTGTTTGCTTTTTTTTTTCTTTTTGCATCATAAATTCATAACATATGCTAGAAAAAAAGCAAAATCACTGCCAGTAGAACGATTCAGGCCCTCAAGGGCCTCTAGTTTGTAACAACTCAATGCTGTAATTGCATGATTCTTTCCAACAATGTTTTAAGCCCCTTTTCCCAGACTGCCCCTCATATGTTTGATTTTACATAGTGGTCTAATCATTGTACTCTATTTTATATCTTTGATAGGCCAAGAGTGAGCCAGGAACAGCATCCAAGGCTGCACCAGGAGTCAAGAAACCAGAGTCAAAACCAACCATCGACAAAGACAAAAAACCCGCTCCTGCCAAGAAAGAAGAAGGTGAACTATGAAGAGCTCAAAAAGATTCAAATAGATTAGTACTTATTTCTCAAGCCTAGCTTTTATGATTGCTTGCTGTATCTGGTGTGTCCATTTCCAATTTCAAAAACCTGCTTTAAAATATATTTAGCCGATATTGGTCAAATTTCACATGCATTCTCCCTTGGTTGATGGTTAAAAGATTTTGTCCACCATGGTTCCAAGATC
Organism: Tridacna gigas; assembly: GCA_945859785.2. Taxonomy (NCBI): domain Eukaryota; kingdom Metazoa; phylum Mollusca; class Bivalvia; order Cardiida; family Cardiidae; genus Tridacna; species Tridacna gigas. Next base: position 32,161,411 of record OX244030.2, read on the forward strand.
ATGCAACCAGTATGACCACCAGTGTTAAAATACCCAAGATTTTCTCCCCTAGAACCCGGACTCACATTCACCAATTGTTCTTAAGAAAATTTTTAGTCTTATTCTGCAGAATTTTCTAAATTTGAAAGTAACACAACTTTTGATTGGCTAAACCCTTTGGTTTGGCCAAACCATTTGGTTTAGCTGATCAGAATTTGTGTTACTGTCAAATTTAGAAGACCTTGGAAGTTAAGACTTAAAATGTTCTTAAGAATGGTTGGTGAATACAGACCCAGGTGTTGCAAGGTATTTAAACTTGACCTGGATAATTGTTGATATCATTTGAATGTTCAAGTATATTTCATGTGTATCACAGGTTCAAATAACCAAAATTCATTGTATCTGCAATCATTTGTGTATTTAGGGAAACCAGAAGTGGAGAAAAAGGAAGACAAAGACAAAAAAGACGTCGAAAAGAAAGAGGAGAAAAGAGATGACCGTAAAGATAGGCACAGATCTCACAGTTCCCACAGGGATAGAGATAGACATGACCGAGGAAGGGACAGAGACAGAGGGGGCAGATATCGAGGAAGAACTGACCATCATAGACATGACAGTCACAGAACAACAGCACACAGGAGGAGAGATGAGAGGGATAGGAAAATCAGTGAAAAAGGTGAGCACTTTATTGCCCCTTCATCAAACTAAGATTTAAAGACTCGTCCATATTGAGAGCAATTGCGGATGACAAATGAGACGAAACTCTTTACCAGATGACACAATTTTAGACTTACAAATTGAAAGTGTTTGCATAGGATGTAGTAAATGTGGCATAGTTAATGGAATTTGTCTGTTTAAGGTTAACACTACGGAAAAAGGAGAAAATGCTGGTTACCAGCAATTGTTCCTTTTCCCACAATGTTTATATAAACTTGCCTTCTCAGGGTGGCTTTAACTCAGGATTGTGTGGTAAAGGATTGAATAGTGGGATTTGTCTTTCCAGAGGAGAGAAATATTGTGGAAAGAGTTGGAAATCACCTGTAACCTGCATTGTCTCTTTTCAGGGCATCTAATGCAGTTGTGTTAAAAGTAGTAATTTTATGTTATTTGGTTAACTAGATTCACAAAATGTAATGGTCTACCCACATAAAATGTTATTGGTCTACCCACTAAAAAGTAGCTCTATTGTTCTTATAGAGACATCTTTATAGGTTTGTTATATATGGATAAAGCTGATCCAGGTAGCTCAGTCGGTAACATGCATGGTTTGAAACCAGTGTTCAATTCCTCAGCTTTGCCAGTTTCTTTCCATTGTGTTGTTCCTGTTTGAAAGTAACCAGTGGCTTGGGAAGAAAATTACGCAGTAATGTTAAAAGAAACTCTAGGGCCTGTTTTCACCAACCATTCTTAACATGTTTAGTCTTATTCTGTAAGATTTTTTAAATTTGGAAGTAACATCTGATTGGCTACACCAGAGTAATGGTTTAGCCAGTTAGAAGTTGTGTTCCTTTCAGATTTTGAAAATCTTTCAGAATAAGGCTAGGAACCTTCTTAAGAATGGTTGGCAAATATGGACCCAGGAAAGTATGGATAGGTGTACTTGCTGCAGTAATATAACTGAAAAAAATGTTAAAAACAATGTTTTTATCAGTCTGCAAAGAAAGGCACATGAACAATGGTATTATATGTGAATACATGTGAAATCATGATGGGTATCCAAAAAAAAAAAAAACTATGCTTGTTACATCTATTTGGCCTTCTGCCTCATTTTTCTTAATGATCTACTGCAGAAAAGCTTGGCAAGATGAATATGTGAAATGTTTGGCATTAAATACCTGACACAATATTTATAACACCAAGCACACAAAATACAAGGAAAAAAGTATTTATGTATTTCAATAGAACTGTAAATTTTTGTCGCATTTATTGTGCAATCTGCAGATGACAAGTCCAAGCCTCGGACTGTGGTTATGGATAAAAATAAAGGTGAACCTGTCATAAGTGTGAAGGCAGAAGATAAAGAAAAGAAAGAGGAAGGATCTACAGTAGCCCCTGCTGAAGAAGGAACCAAAATAGATACATCAGAAAAGGATAATAAAACAGAAGTTGATTCCAAACCTTCAGGGGTGAAGAAGGAGGAAGAAAACAGTGCTGCTGGTATGAAAATTTAATCTATTAGAAAGGTTAAAATGAATATAATATTCTGCTGAAGCCTGATTGATGGAGGAAAGCTAGAAATATCAATTCAGATTTTATATGTTCACATCGTCTTTTACAGAACCCATGAAGAAATGCATATTAGATATTATGTCAATTCATTACTTTATATTTTTCATCTATATGAGCATGGGGAAACGGACATAATTGCCCTATGTTATTTTTGCCTATATCTAATTACAATTATGTAGATTTACACTGTTATAGTTGGCTTTTCCTGTAGATGTTTTAACTGAATCAGTCACAAAATCAAAATATATATGGGTCCTTGTTTATTAAATTGGAAAGTCTTTTTAGTACAAGGATTAAATGTTTTTTTTTTTTTTTTTTTAATTTTTGTAGGTGGCCCTAAAACTGAAAAACAAAGTGAAAAACAAGATGATGCCAAAACTGATGACAAGAAAGAAAAGAGTAACCATTCTAGATCACTCTCGAGGGGAACATCTTCAAAGAAAGAAGATAAAAAAGATGTGCTGTCCTTAGAAAAAATAAAGGTAATTTTTTGGTAACCTATGTGATATATACCATTTCAGCACTGTTTCTGTTTAAGTTGTGATGGTTCACTTTTAGATTGAAGCTCTTTCTTCATTTCTGGTGCTAACCAAATCTCTTCCTTTTGTTTCTATAGCTGAATTGTTGCTGCAGCAAAGACAAAATGTCTATTATAATTTTGAAAGTCCTGTTCTCTTAATTTTATGATTTCTTAAAAGAATTTTGGCAGACCACATAGCTGCAGCTGTGTCCGTCTGTTTATGCATTCACAAAGTCATTATACATCCACAGAGCATCCATCAGTTTTACTGATATTCTTGTTTCCATTTTGCAGAGATTGAATTACTTATCCAAATGAACAGTTGTATGAACTTGTAAAGTGCAAGAGCTATCAATATCTTAAAAAGGTTTCTGTGGATATGGTATTCTTGCAGATTTTTAGTCTTTTGAAATATATATGACCATAAAAATTGTAAGATATGTATAAAAGCAGTCTTTTGAACATGTGAATTATTAGGAAGAAAGAGAAAAAGAAAGATTACGACAGATGGAAAGACGGTTGAGAGAAGACGAAAGGAGACGTCAAAGAAACCTACTTAGAGATAGGCAAAGACAGAGGGATGTTCATTTGAAACAGAGACAAGAAGCAATAAAGTTAGCCAGAGAAAGAGATAGATTGAAGTATGTTGACATTTAGAGCCTTCCATGAACTTGTCCTGTTTTAGTTTTTAGCTCCTCTGGCCAAAGGCCAGTGATCTTACGTCATGGCCCTGGCCCTGTGTCCGTCATGTCTCAGTGCTTGTGTTAACTTTAGTTTCAAACATCTTCTCTGAAACTATGCATCCAATTTTGACCAAACTTTACAGAAATGATCCTGCCTTGGACCTCTTCAGAATTTTATAGAGTAATTTGATTCCTTTAAAAACTCTGATTGCTATGGCAACAAAACAGGAAAATATTGAAAATCTTTGAAAATCTCCTTGTCCAAACCATAAGGCCTAGAGCTACCAAATTTGGCATTTCGCTTCGTCTAATGGACCTCTACCAAGTTTCTTCAAATATTAGCCCTTGGGTCAAAATTGGTCCCGTCCAAGGGGTCACAAGTTTTACATGGGCTTGTATGGTGAAAACTTTAAAAATCTTCTTGTCCAAAACCATAATGCCTAGGGCTACTGAATTTTGTATGTAGCTTCATCTAATGGACTTCTACCAAGTGTCTTCAAATTATAGCCCTGGGGGTCAAAATTTGCCAAGCCCCAGGGGTCACAAGTTTTACATGATCTTATGTAGTGAAAATTATGTAAGTCTTCTGGTTCTAAAGTAGAAGGCTTAGGGCTATCAAATTTGGCATGTAGCTTCATCAAATGGACCTCTACTAAGGTACTACAACTTTTAGCCTTGGGGTTAGAATTAGCCCTGCCCCAAGGGTTACAAGTTTTACGTTGGCTTATACAGTGAAGACTTTAAAAATCTTCTAGTTCCTAACTATAAGGCCTAGAGCTACCAAATTTTGCATGTAGCTTTATCTAGTGGGCTTCTACCAAGATAGCTCAAATTATGGCCCTGGGGTCAAAATTGGCCCAACACTGGCAGTCAATTTTTACATGGGGCTGTATAGCGAAAACTTTAAAATTTGTCTTGTTCCTAACCAGAAGACCTATGGCTTTCAAATTTTGCATGTATATTTATCTGATAGCCCTCTACCAAGAGTGTTCAAATTATAGCCCTGGGGTCAAGATTGGCCCAGCCAAAGAAGCCACACTTTCACATAGGCTTATATAGTGAAAACTTTAAAGAACTTCTTGGTCATAACTTTGAGATACAGCTGTAATATTTTGTGAATACTACCGTAAACCTGGAAATTATTCTGCACTATTTAAGAAAGTGGAGTTAGTGGATGTGTTGACTTTGTGAACTTTAATAGTCGTGAAATTGGCTGTTACTACGAAATCGCGAACATTTCTAGCTTGGGTATGAAAAAATGAACATTTATAGAATTCTCATACACTTTACTGACCTTCAAAACAGGGACAGAAACAGATGAACAACAATACAACTTGTTATCAACATATATACACTCATGACTCTACACAGAGTCGTGTTCGATTTTTACAACGTAGAGAAAGTCAAGTTTGATTTGTACCACAGTTTAGTTTACTTTTTAATGCCTTAATGGATCCAACCAGAATGAATTTTATTAAATGCATTTCTGACACATACAACTGGGGATTAACGGTAAATTAATTGAACACCTGTTGACCTATTCTGTTGCCTGAGGCCTATACTAAAAGTTGTTTTTTACATATTCACAGAAGCTTTTTAATATTAGCAAGTTTCACGAACCTCTGTTGATCGCAAACGATTATCTCGCAAAAAATGTCTGCCAACAGAAAAACGCAAACAATTCTTGCCGTGAACATTTCTTGCTTATCATGTAGCAGGTCACTTCCAAAACTGTTCAAATTAAAGCCCTGGTGTCAAAATTGGTCCCACACCCATGAGTCATGAATTTAAGATGCACTTATAGCACAAAAACTCTAAACATTATCTTGTGCCTCACTATAAATCCTAAGGCTACTAAATTTGGATTATTTGTTCAACATTTAGCTCTTGGATTGAAATTAGCCCCACCTCCAGGGTCTCATTTTTTACAGGGGCTTTATATTGAGAGAACTCTGAAAATCTGGTTGTTTATGACCATACAGCCTCAGCCAGTATTATTTGGTATGTGGCTTTATCTTGTCGACCTCCAGCAGGATTCATGTAATTATATTCTTATCGTCAAAATGGCCTTGTCCTGGAGTCGTGACTTTCACATGGGCTTTTGTAAATCTTTGATGAAATCATTTTGCCTTTGGTTTTAATGTTTGGTATGTATGGTTTTTATTTATTAGGCAGTGGATCGATACAGGGCCATCTTGGCCCTCTTGATTTGTGTTCCTGTTTTAGTTAGTAGTTACTATTCGGATGAACACTTGGGATCATGCCTAAGAAATATTTCCTCAAATATCATTAGCAAGGGTGTCATGCAGTGTCAGTTTGAATCCTTAGAGCCTATGTCTGTGAAAATAAAAGGTGTATTGCTATTGAAACATGTTTTGAACACAAGATATGGAAATATCAGAGTACTAAGATTTCAAGATGACCTTTGTGGTAGCTCTGTAGCTGCCACCATCCATTTTATGGCATCAAAATTTGCTTTTTACTGCGCTGTAGGTTACATATTTGCCCACATTTTAATGAATGTTGCTAGATTAAATTCCTTGAATAGGTTTGAAAAAGATTTGATCAAAAACCTGGTCACCAGATCATGTGACATGAACACTTTATTATTGCTCCAGAAGCTATATGTTTGTCCAAATTTTGATGTATGAAGTCTTATTCCAAACAAAGAATTTCAGACTGGTCCAAATTGAAAGTATTTGCAGATGACAAAATAGATTTGACTTAAAAACTGAAGTTTGTTTTTTTGGAAGGTTGGAAAACATTGTGGCAAAGGAGAAAATGCTGGTTACCAGCATTTTCTCCTTTTCCCACAGTGTTTCCAGAAGGCTTCTTTCTCAGGGTTGTTGGAAGTCGAGCCTGTGTGGTAAAGGGTTAAGGTTTGTATCCTTGTTATTGACATTTTGTAACAGGAGAGAACGTGAACAGCTTGAAAAAGAGCGACAAGAGGCCCAGAGACTTGAGAGGTTAAGACTTGAACAGATTGAGAGGGAAAGATTAGAAAGAGAGAGAGAAGAGAAAAGAAGACTGGAACAGTTAAGGTATTTATTCTTTTGTATTTGAAGTAGTAAAAAAATTGCCCCTTCTCAGTACCCCTTACTTCCATAAGGGTCAGCTGATTTGGATGTTAGATTTGTATGTTGAGCTCGGCAGGATATTTTATCTGATTCGTGACCTGGTGGTTGCAAGTTCGATACGTGGTTGAGGCAAACTTTCTTTCCAGCGACTTTTCTCCCCTCACCTCTGTTGCATGTGAGTAAAGTAGTAATTAGCTTGGAAAGAAAGTTGTGTCAGTACTGGAGTGAGAAAGCCAAGAAACCCATTTGTAGGTGCAGTGACCGCTGTGGTATGAACTAAGCTGTTAAAACGTCGTTAAACTCCAATACAAACAAATTTGTATGTTGAAAAAATGGGTAAAGTTACACTCATGAGTTGCTAATGGCTAAAGTATTCAAAGTATATTGTGATAAGAACAATAAATTACTATGATTAATAAGTAAATTGTCTAGAAGTATCTTGAGATTGTCTCCAGATCAGTGATGAACAAACAAGTAGTTTCCAGAGCCCAACATTCACTGAAAATCAGTCTCTGGGTTAAGCCTGTTGTAAAAGTAGGGTATTTTTCTCGTCCTATATGCTTATTTTTATCTTTTTCATTTAAATTTTGGTCTTGAGGTTGGAGAGCTTACCTAGAAAGCAGGAGAGTTGAATCCTTTTCCAAACAATTTAGTGCTATTACAATCCTTGATGGAGATTGCTTTTCCACAAAACGTGCCATGTGATCCTTGTTTGAAAAATTGTTTTTCACACAATGTTTTCAATCACATCAAGGCCAAATCCAGTCATTTGAGGCACATTTGGCTTCTGCCAATGCTTTAGATACAGACAAGTCTAAGATTTTATCATCTGGTAAAGCCCAAAAAAAAGGCATTTTCAAAGACCAGAAAATGATGCTGAAACATTGCGGAGTTTGGTGATAAGATTGAAACTTGTCTTCAAGTTTTGTAATAGTGTGACAAGCAAAGTAATATTTAGAATGATCCAGGAAAGAAATAAACAAGTAAATGTTTTGATCAAGTAAATAACATTGATAAAGCATAAAGCACCAATCCAAGAAACATTCTTTCTTCATACACTGATACATCATAATAATGAAAGATACATTTTATTTTATTTTCTAAAACATAAGTTTTATGTTACAGACTTCAAGAAGAGCAGCAAAGACGAGCAATGAAGCGCTCTTATGATGCTAGAGATAGTAGAGATGCATACTGGGATGTCAAAAGACCAGCTTTGGCTGACCGGGGATACCAGGACAGGTACTCTAGTTTACTAATTTTGACAATAAAAATAATGCAAAGAGCGTTTTTTTATTTGCATCCTAATATCAGTAAAGATGTATTCATGCATTGCAACTACTATCTTTTTCAGAATCGACAGGAGTAGAGATATGGATAGAGGCGGAGCAAGGGACACTGGCCGTTTTGTGGAGAGAGTAAATCAGGGAGGTGGTTTAGGTGATGGCCGACGTGGTATGGACAGATTTGAGAGACGGGCAGAACCAGGTGGAAGGGGTGGAGCTAGATTTGAAGAGCGACGAGACAGAAACATTGGACACAAAGATGATAGAGATCAAAGATATGATAGGTAACTATACAAGAATGGGAATTGTCCTTTTCTGGATCAATGTATGTATGTTTGAAAACAAGCAGGCATGATAATGTTATCTGTCAGAAACCGGAATAATTACTCCAGACCATAAAAGCCTTTTTACATCGATATTTCATGTATAGTGATTTTCCCTACATTGTATTTCATATTAAACAAAATGTATAAGTTTTGAAAATTGGAATCATTTATTAATTTTAATTTGATGGAGTGACATTTTAGGTCGGCTGTTTTTTCGAAGAAATGTTGAGGTATTGCCATAGCCCTGTCATCATCTGCATTTTCCAACAAAAACTATTGTCTCTGTTATTACTGACGATATTTACTTCCAACTCCAACTAGCTGTTAAACTCGCACTCATACAGCAAGGGCATGTAACCATCAAAGCAGTTTTGACACAGTTATGCCCTTTTTTTGACTAATCAAGCATCTGCAGCAAAGCCTGCTCTTCTTGTTAAATGTCCCGCTTTTAATTGCAGAAATCCAGTGTCTGGTAGAGATAGAGGGAATGATCGAATTCCTGCCAGAAATGACCGTGGTGGGCGTGATGACCGAAGAGATGTTGACGGATCAAACTACAGGGATAGTCATGATTCAAGGGATGTTAGAGATAGAGGACACAGTGACAGGGGTGGGAGACAGAATGTTGGCTCAGCCAGGGATGGAAGGGACTTCAGATCCAACAGAGATCAAAATGTTATTGGAAGAGACCACAGAGGTATGCCTTTCCCTTGGTAAACTAATGCAAAATCAAGTGCAAGAAAATAATGAAAAGATGTCGGGTGATGTACACTGTTTAAAGGAATTTGAAAATATTTGGTTGCTTGATAGTTTCTTAGTTTAAAGTTAATTTTGTATTTAGCTAAACATGTCAAATTGGTCTTTGCATGTTGAAAGCCTAGTAGCCGGCAAAGTAAACAATACTTGTGTAAAAATGTGTTTAAAGTTGGGGAAATTTTTGTGAAGATGAAAACCTGTAATGTTTTGAATTTTTAAACCAGGTAAAAAGTTGCCAAGTCTCTCAATATTTTCTGTACTTTTTACCTTATTTTAAAATTCATTTTTCTGCCACCGACTAATACTTGAATCAACCATACAATATCAGAATGTCATTTTCACAATGGTTTCCAAACTTTAAATGGTTTTCATTTCAATGCATTTAATACCTGCATTGTATACTTTTGGCCTCTGCTGGGCTTTTAAGGTTTTACAGGCTTTTGCTTCTACTCACAGCAAAAGTTGATACTAAGGGTAACAATGAAATACAAGTACAGGTTTTAAGAAATTTAGCCATTCAAAAATATCCTTTGATATTCTACAGATGCAATTTATTTGAATTAATATTATGAAATCACTAAAAGTCATTCAGTCTTCTAAACAGTGTAAGCAAAGTCAGTCTATGTAAAACATGCTTGATGTGGGAAAAAAGGACAATTTTACTGAGTGATCTTGCACAAAAAATTAAATTCACAAAGTTTGTTTCCTTTATTTTAATCTCATGTCTTTGTTTTATGTAGATTAATCGTAAGCATGAAGGCAGGGATGTACTTTAAACAATTGATTTATGTAATTGTTTAATGGTGATTTATGCCTCAGTGCCTGTGATTTATTTATGGTTTTATTGAAAAGATTGGCTGTGATACCTTGAAACAAAAAAACAGGCAGAAGGAAATTGTGCAACTAGTTTTCTGAGTTTTCTGAAAATTTGTTATCTGTTTCTATTTTGAAAATGAGCATTTGCTCAGTTTTATGGCTGATTAGTTTAAGAGCATTCACTTATGGAACTTGGGAATGAACTGATCTAAAATCATCCATTAGATTTGTGATATCTTTTTTTGCACCACTGATTATACAGATGGATGTAATCCCAGCTTTCAGACTGGACAGCTTAGGTAATGATGTTGGAGTATACTTAATGTTCTCCTATTTGCATGAAGATTTGTATCAAAAGCAAAATGCAAAAGCTACGTCAAAAAACAGAAGTTATTAAGATGGTCTGTCAAAAACTTTTTGTAGCAGCATGAATTTGAACACTGTTCAACTTGACATTCACCAGGTTCCATTCAATATGTAAGTAACATATTTAACTCTGAACTGTCTTTGCATGGTGCAGCTTGTAAATACATGTGGTGTCAGTGTTCAAGCTTCGCTTGTAAGGGGGCCCATCTGGCCCTCTCAGACATTGAAATAGAGGGCCATGTTGAAAAACAGGGGGCCACTTACCAGAAATATTTTATTACTGATATGTTAACGTTTTTATTTAACAACTGTTGCCTATTTATTTAACATTTGTATTCCCACTCATATATCTGAACACTATGCTAATAAAACTGCAACACTGCAGAAATTAATCACTTACTTGATGCAACCTTATTTCCTTCATTAACTTCAAACCTAAAAAATGATGAAATATGTCTGTCAGTGGTAGACTTTCAAAATTCTGACATCCCATCACAAGGGCTTTAACTTTGCCATCAATCACTCAAACTACAGGTTATTTTCTCATCATAAACTAACCATCTTTGATCTTATCGCCCTGGAGCCATTTTGGTTGAAACTCGCGTTTCTGTGGGTTTTACTTTCGTCGCTTGAACTAGGGGTAGGGATTGGCCCAATTGTGCTTTCTGAAGTAATACTTTCAACAGGTTTTACCTTTTTCGCATCATCGATACTTCCAAAAAACTCAGAAAGTCACTTCATTGCGATTGTGAATGATCAGCGGAATCCTAACTACCTGTACCTGTTGTATCTCCCATAACCATCCAATAGGAAGGTTGATAACAGGCTACCAATAATTCTCACTGGTAAGCAGAAAAAGCAGAAACGGACGAAAAGGACCGTAATTCATGGAATGGTTCTTTTTAGATCGAGTGCGCCCTATGGGCCTGAGGTTGGTTTAGAATTGTGCCATCTTGGACTTTAAGGGGCCTGGGCACAATGGCGGGCTCTAGATTGAACACTTGTGGTGTATGGATCTTGTGCTATTAATAATCAAACTTGACAAAGAAGGGTTTTGAAAACATCGTGGGAAGAAGAGAAATCCCAGTTTGAGCCACATTGATTTGTCATCTGAAAAAACTTTTATTTTGGACAAGTCTAGAATTTTGTTGTCTGGAAAAGGGCTATTACCATTTGCACAGATGGGTAAAAGAAGATTCTCTTCTTGTTAAAAAGATGTAGGTGCATGTCTTAAAATCCTTCTTCACACTTACAGCGAGTCATATGAGATCTTTTTGGAATATGTGTAAGAGTCGGCCAATTGCAAAAGGGAGGCTTTAGTACATGTTTGTATCGTTTTGCGTATTGCTTTCCCAGATTAATAAGTGGGTTGAAATGGTGCTCTTTTAATGACTTGATTACACTTTTTTTCAATGATGTAAATTTTAACTATAATCCACAATTTATTACAGAAAATTTGCTTGTATTTCAAGAAAAAAGTTGTTTTACAAGTTTACATGTTGGGTGAATCGTAATAAAGTTAAAGTATACTAATTCTGTTTTGCACAAGTTGCAGTTGGAAAATATGTTGCCTGTAGTAATTTTATATGCTTTGTTAAATTAGAAAAATGGGTTTTCCGGACTTAAGACAAGGTATCATGACCAGGTGTCTGTCGTGTGCATGTATAACTTGTTTCTTTTGTTTCAAATATCTGAACAATGTAATAATGTAACAATGTAATTGTGAAATTTCTTGTCAGAATCTGAGTCATGATTCTGTTGCAATCTTGATTTATCAAAAGGCATTGCTTCTGCAGAATGACCTTATTTAATCTTATTAGCTTGGCTGTTTTTGTAGAAAATGTTGAGTTAATTGTCATAGCCCTGGCGTCAAGTGGCGTAGTGCAAAGACTTTGGCATTTTCTAATACGTGTTATTACTGAAGATATTTACTTCAGACTTGGACAAGCACTTCACTATCAAAAGGGGAACCCAAAGAACAAGGGCAGATAACCGTCAAAGTATTTTTCACACAGTTATGCCCCTTTTTTATTTAGAATTTTCACTGAAGATCAAGCAACTGCAGCCGGGAGTTGGCAATAGCATGCGGTGCTCTTGTTTGGTCTGTGTTGCAATCTGTTAAAACTATTTGTAAGAATGTATTACTGCTATCATTGAAAGGCCCAATAGTGACCAAAAAGACAATGCAGGTGCTAAAAATTTATGCATTTAAATTTATATGATGCCATTCAAAAATATGGAAAATATTGTGAAGATGACAAGCTATTATTTTGTGGTAGGTCCAAGTGCTACTGCGAGTCCTTGGCAGAAGACTGAATTTTACGATCAGACAAAAAGTGAACAACAGATAGAGTGATCTGGCAACTTTTAACCTAGTTTTGAAATTAACTTCTCTACCAGCAACTGACACTTCGACCGAATGTACAGTAACAGATTGCCATCTTCACAATAATTTCCATACATTTAAATGACATGATTTAAATTTAAATGCATTTTGACACCTGCTTTGTTTACTTTAGGCAGATATTTTAACTTTTAACAATCTAGTGGATTTCAATCTGAAGTTTGATAAACATACTGATTTGGGCAAAGCCTTTGTTCATACAGCCTTCAGGTCCCCAGGAGGAAAAAAATATAGGTCATGATGGTTTAGTGATCTGTTAAAGAAAAATGGCTGCTGTAGGCTTTCTATTTTTACCCAATTAGACCTACAGAGCAATCTGGCTTTGTTACTGGATAGATAGCAACACAGGGCCATCATGGCCCTCTTGATCAAATTTCCTCCGGATGCTTAACAATGTTTTTCCAAAATGCTGGACAATAACTCTTTAATATTTCTTTATTCAAGCAGCAGATGTGTACATACTTGATATTTTGTTTTGCATGAAATGGTTAACGATCTGGTTTGCTTTTCACAGTTGCTGCCCCAGTCTATCTTTAAACCATGTACATTGTAGGAGTTTTATTTATTCTAAGCTCTGACGAGTTGAAGGAATGGGAAATGTTGAAGAAGGAAAACGAAATTGAATACCTGTAGTCTGAAAAATACAAATGCAAAGAATTTATCACTGGTACCATAAATAGGTTATGTTTTTAAACACAAAACGATAGTTTTTCAATGAAAAAGGAAGTGTGGCCTTTTTTAAAAGATTTGAAAAACATTGTGATAGAGCAATTATTTGTCACAAGTAAGATTTTACTTCTTTAGATACATGTTTTTTCAACAAAAATCTAATAGAACAGAAGCGAGTCACTATTGCTTTTATTTAATGAGAAGTGCTCTTTAGAATTGGAGTGTCATTTGACTTCAAAAGAAATTTAATCCTTCACCACACAATCAGGAGCTTTAGTGACTGTGATAAAGACAGTGTTTGAAAACATTGTGGTAGAAGGAAAAAATGCTGATACTGCCTGCCCATCCTAGCTTTTGTATTTGTAGCCACATGTAATATTCTCTATATTTTCAGATAACAGGAGCTCGCAAGACATCAGGGGGTCAGGAGGGTCCATCTCACAGTCTAGCAGGGGAGATAACTGGCAGAACCAAGGGAGAGGGAGTAGTGGGCAGGGTATGCAGGACAGGGGACGTGATGGAAGTGGCAAGAATTTTTCTCGGGGACAAGGTGGGGGTCTTTTAGGTAAAAGTTGTGTATGTCTAGATGTGCTGTGAAAGGATCATTCTATCTCTGCTAACTGCATCTAACAAAGGTTACTGTGAGGGTATTTTTAGCTCACCTGAGCACGAAGTGCTCATGGTGAGCTATTGTGATCGTGCTGTGTCTGTTGCGCATCGTCCGTCGTCAACTTTTTACCTTGTGTACGCTCTAGAGGCCACATTTTCAGTCCGATCCTCATAAAACTTAGAATGTTTGTCTTGATAAAGTCTGGGACAAGTTTGAAATTGGGACATGTGGGGTTAAAATCTAGGTCACTAGGTCAAATCTTTGAACAACCTTGTGTACGCTTTAAGAGGCCACATTTTCAGTCCGATCCTCATGAAACTTAGAATGTTTGTCTGGATAAAAATCTCGGACGAGTTCGGAATTGGGTCATGTGGGGTCAAAAACTAGGTCACTAGATCAAATCTTCGAAAAACCTTGTGTACACTCTAGAGGCCACATTTTCAGTCCGATCCTCATGAAACTTGGTCAGAATGTTTGTCTTGATAAAATCTCGGACGAGTTTGAAATTGGGTCATGTGGGATGAAAACCTAGGTCACTAGGTCAAATCTTAGAAAAACCTTGTGTGTGCTGTAGAGGCCACATTTTCAGTCAGATACTTGTGAAATTTGGTCAGAATGTTTTTCTTGATAAAATCTCGGGTGACTTTGAAATTGGGTCATGTGGGGTCAAAAACTAGGTCAGTAGGTTGAATCTTAGAAAAACCTTGTGTGCGCTCTAGAGGCCTCATTTTCAGTCAGATACTTGTGAAATTTGGTTGTCTTGATAAAATCTCGGACGAGTTTGAAAACTAGGTCACTAGGTCAAATCTTAGAAAAACCTTGTGTACGCTCTAGAGGCCACATTTTCTGTCAGATACTTGTGAAATTTGGTCAGAATGTTTTTTTTGATAAAATCTCGGATGAGTTTGAAATTGGGTCATGTGAGGTCAAAAACTAGGTCACTAGGTCAAATCTTAGAAAAACCTTGTGTGCGCTCTAGTGGCCACATTTTCAGTTAGATACTTGTGAAATTAGGTCAGAATGTTTGTCTTGATAAAATCTCAGATGAGTTCAAAATTGGGTCATGTTGGGTCAAGAACTAGGTCACTAGGTCAAATCTTCGAAAAACTTTGTGTACGCTCTAGAGGCCACATTTTCAGTCAGATACTTATGAAACATGGTCAGAATGTTTGTCTTGATAAAATCTTGGACGAGTTCGAAATTTTTCGTCTTGATGATATCTTGGATGGGTTCAAAATTGGGTCACATAGGGTCATAAACAATGTCATTGGGTCACACTGAAGAAATACCTTTTGGGCACTCTAGAGGCCACAATTCTAGCTAGATGACCTGAAAATTGGTCTACATATTTGACTTGATGATATTTCGGATCAGTTAGAAATTGGATCTCATAGGGTCATAAACTAGGTCACTGGGTCAAATTAAAGAAATGTATTGTGGGCACTGTAGAGGCCACAGTTTTTGCTCAACTGACCTGAAAATTTGTCAGCATGTTTGACTTGATGATATCTTGAATGGATTTGAAATTGGACCACATAGGGTCATAATCTAGGTCACTAGGTCAAATTACAGAAACCCCTTGTGGGCACTATAGAGGCAGCAATTCTTACCCAATTCACCTGAACCTTGGTCAACAAGTTTGTTCTGATGTTTGGGATGAGTTTGAAATATGGTCACATAGGGTCATAAACTAGGTCACTTGGTCAAATTGAAGAAAGACATTTTGGACACTCCGGAGGCCACATTTTCAGCTCAGTGGACCTGACAACTGGTCAGAATGTTTGTCTTAATAATATCTCAGATGAGTTTTAAATTGGGTCATTATGACCCTGGAGTGAAATTTTGCTTATTGACTCAGGGGAGCGATCCAGGGCCATGATGGCCCTCTTGTTAGCTCACCCGAGCACAAAGTGCTCATGGTGAGCTATTGTGATCGTGCTGTGTCCGTCGTGCGGTGTCCGTCGTCCGTCGTCAACTTTTTACCTTTGGTACGCTCTAGAGGCCACATTTTCAGTCCAATCCTCATGAAACTTGGTCAGAATGTTTGTCTTGATAAAATCTCGGACGAATTCGAAATCGGGTCATGTGGGGTCTAAAACTAGGTCACTAGGTCAAATCTTAGGAAAACCTTGTGTACGCTCTAGAGGCCACATTTTCAGTCCTATCCTCATGAAATTTGGTCAGAATGTTTGTCTCGATAAAATCTCGGAAGAGTTCCAAATTGGGTCATGTGGGGTCAAAAACTAGGTCACTAGGTCAAATCTTAGAAAAACCTTGTGTACGCTCTAGAGGCCACATTTTCAGTCCGATCCTCATGAAATTTGGTCAGAATGTTTGTCTTGATAAAATCTTGGACGAGTTCGAAATTGGGTCATGTGGAGTCAAAAACTAGGTCACTAGGTCAAATCTTAGAAAAACCTTGTGTACGCTCTAGAGGCCACATTTTTAGTCCAATCCTCATGAAATTTGGTCAGAATGTTTGTCTTGATAAAATCTCGGACGAGTTCGAAATTGGGTCATGTGGGGTCAAAAACTAGGTCACTAGGTCAAATATTAGAAAAACCTTGTGTGCGCTTTAGAGGCGACATTTTCAGTCCGATCCTCATGAAACTAGGTCAGAATGTTTGTCTTGATAAAATCTCGGACGAGTTTGAAATTGGGTCATGTGGGGTCAAAAACTAGGTCACTAGGTCAAATCTTAGTAAAACCTTGTGTACGCTCTAGAGGCCACATTTTCAGTCAGATACTTGTAAAACTTGGTCAGAATGTTTGTCTTGATAAAATCTCAGACGAGTTCAAAATTGGGTCATGTGGGGTCAAAAACTAGGTCACTAGGTCAGATCTTAGAAAAACCTTGTGTACGCTCTAGAGGCCACATTTTCAGTCAGATACTTGTGAAATTTGGTCAGAATGTTTGTCTTGATAAAATCTCGGACAAGTTTGGAATTAGGTTGTGTGGGGTCAAAAACTAGGTCACTAGGTCAAATCTTAGAAAAACCTTTTGTACAGTATAGAGGCCACATTTTCAGTCCAATACTCTTGAAAAATGGTCAGAATGTTTGTCTTGATTATATCTTGAAATAGTACGAAAATGTGCCATGTTGGGTCAAAAACTAGGTCACCAGGTCAAATCTAAGAAAAACGTTGTGTATGCTATGGAGGCCATATTTTCTGTCCAGTACTCTTGAAAGTTGATCAGAATGTTTGCCTTGGTAATATCTCTGACTAGTTTGAAAATGGGTCATGTCAGGTGAAAAACTAGATCACTAGGTCAAATCTTAGAAAAACCTTGTGTAAGCTCCAAGAGCCACATTTTCTGTCGGATACTCTTGAAAGTTGGTCAGAATGTTTGTCTTGATGATATCTCGGTAGAATTTGAAAATGGGTCATGTCGGGTCTAAAACTAGGTCACCTGGTCAAATCTTAGAAAAACCATGTGTACACTGTTGTGGCCACATTTTTTGTTCCATACTCTTTTAAAGTTGCTCAGAATGTTTGCCTTGGAAATATCTTGGATGAGTTTGAAAATGTGTCATGTTGGGTCAAAATCTAGGTCACTAGGTCAGATCTTAGAAAAACCTTGTGTACGCTGTAGAAGCCACATTTTCAGTCCAGTACTCTTGAAATTCGGTAAGAATGTTTGTCCTGATGATATCTTGGACCAGTTTGAAAATGTGTCATGTTGGCTGAAAAACTAGGTCACTAGGTCAAATCTTAGAAAAACCTAGTGTACGAATGACTCTCAGAAAGAAGCCTTTTGAAAACACTGTTTGAAAATGAGAAAATACTGGTATCCAGCATTTTTTCCCTTTTTCACAATGTTTTCCACCCCTTTGAGAGACCAGTCCCACAGCTTGATCCACATATTATTTGTTTTATGCAGAAGGTTCAGACTGATAAGTTCAAAATTTTATTGTTTGGTAATACATATATCTCACAAGACGTTGGAAATTGGTTGTGCTTGGTCAAAAGGCTCAGGTGAGCGACTCCAGGGCCATCATGGCCCTCTTGTTTATGAATTGTATAGGATTTTGCAATTTTTTTTAACTGCTTTTAGCTCTCCAGAGCACAAAAGTGCTCAAGGTGAGCTTTTGTGATAATTCTATGTCGGTTGTCCTGGTCCACTGCCAGCCTTCCAGGCATCAACAATTACCTTATGTATACTCTAGAAGCCACATTTTCAGTCCAGTACTCATTAAACTTGGATGGAGTGTTTTGGTCAAATCAGATCAAAACATAGGTCTCTGAGACAAATCATTAAAAAAAAAAAACCGGTGTGCTCTGTAGAGACCACATTTTCAGTCCAATACTTATGAAAGTTGGTTAGAACCTTTGTCTTGATGATAACTTTGACATGTTTGAAATTAGGTCACATCAGGTGAAAAAATAGGTAACTGGGACAAATCCAAGAAAAGCATTGTGTGCACTCTAGAAGCCACAGTTTTGGTCTGATACTCATGAAACTTGGTCAGAAGTTTGTGTTGATAACTTGTACAAGATCAAAAGTCGGTCACATCGGATAAAAAAGTAGGTTACTGAGACAAATCTTAGAAAAACCTTATGTGCACTCCAGAGGCCACATTTTCAGTCTGATACTCAGGAAATTTGATCAGAATGTTCGTCTTGAACAAGTTTAAAAGGGGGCAGGTTGGATCTAGAAGTAAGTCACTAACACATGTTTTGTCTTAGCACAATGAGGATCATTTCAACTTTATCAATCCAAAATGACTTTGCTTCGGTGAGCTCTTTATGGCCAATTGCCCTCTGGTAAATCTTTACAAAGCAATCCCAGGTTTTAATGACCTTGAGAAAGAAGGCCTTTAAAAGTACTGTGGTAACCAGAGTTTCACCTTTTCCCACATTGTTTTGTATCCTTTCAAAAACAAACTTTTGAAAACACCACATTGAATTTGACAACTGCAAGTTCTCTAAAATTGGAGGTGTTTAAAATTCGATTGTGTAGTAAAGAGTTAATACATACCACCATAAGATTGCCAAAATTAGTTAATACATACCACCATAAGATTGCCAAAATTAGTTATGAAGAAAGTCAACAGGAATAGTCACCATTGAACTTGTTACCATTGGGCAAAAAAGTTGTAACTTGTCTAAACTGAAAAGATTTGCAAACTACAAATAAATTGTGACTCAAATAGAGGAAATTGTCTTTGAAAGGGTAGAAAACACGAAACCTTGACTAATATGGGTCTTATTTCTTGAGTGAATATGTCTGTTAAGTTTAGGTGCTGTTAGAGTTTTTGCCCGCACAGGTATCTTAGTGGTTAGCATATCTGACTCGTGACCTAGTGGTTGCGAGTTTGATACCCGGTTGAGACCAACTTTCTTTCTTTCTTTCGATTTTTCACCTCTCACCTCTGATGCATGAAAGAAAAGTAGTCAGTGGCTTGGCAAAAAAGTTGTGCCAGAAAGCCAGGAGAGACATGGGTGTGTCACGGATCGCCATGATATGACCAGAGCTATTAAAATGGCGTTAAACTCCAATACAAACCAAGCAGTTAGAGTTACCATAACTACAATTTCATAAATACAGAAAAGGAAAGTCCAAGATGCATCATATAAAATATATATGTAGACTGATAAAATGCATACAACTTTAACATTACAGGCAGTGGACCACAGGGCGGAGGTAGTGGGCAGCAAAGTTGGGGTTCAGGCACTTCACAGAGGAATGAGGGCTCATCATCAAGTGGGAGGGCAGACAGGTGGACGGGTAATTCGATAGTTCAGGCTGATGCAAGACCATTGGCTTACCAAACTGTTGGTGCACCACCTGGTATAATAGCTAATGTGCCCACTGGAATGTATGTGACAACCTCAATGGCTCCTGGAGCATTAATGATGGCAGCACCAAATATTGGAGCACAGGCTAGGCAGCAAGACCAGAGATTTGATGCATATAAAAATCTAGGTGCAAGTTTAAGGCGATACTGAGAAACCAAACATCTGGGTTAAATATTGCTTCTCAGTTCTTGTTATCTGTTGGCCCATATCTATTGTAAGGCTGATATGTGCAAGTGACACAAGGGCAAAATATATGAGGTAAAGAGAATGGTCTCTCATGCGACTTCAGAAAATTTGTTGGAATTGTAGCAATTGCTTTGAACAAGGAATTCCTCCCTTTCCATAGTGTTTTCAAAACCTGTCTACTGCTTTGGCATAAGAAGTTTTGCTTGTATTGTAATCGGTTAAAAGTGCCATAGATTATAGCTGAAGTTGGGTCAGAAAATGGAAAATTTGGCAAGAAATGCCCAGTTGTTGTTAAGACAGGAAAATTGAAATAAATCATGATTTGGATTGTACAGAAATAAAGTACACTCATTTTGTTGCTCATGAACATTTTTATTCGAAGATTGTAACATTACAGGGATATGTTTTTGTTATTGTTGAATGTGACTGTATGAAGTGCTAGCCTTCGAGTAACTCAAAATTGATCAAGAGAAGAGAATTCATTTGTTCAAGATACACACTTCATGCATGATGTTGAAGCCTAAGTATTATGACCATTCCTGTGTTGTTTAACTCATTACCACCCGACAAAATCTTAAGACGTGTCCAAGTTGAAAGCATTTGCTGACATCATTCTAAATGTGGCTCATATGATTGAACTTTTTCCTTGATAAGGTAGAAAACGTTGTGGGAAAGGGAGAAAATGCTGGTTACCAGCATTTTCTCCTTATCCCACATTTTCAAAAGACTTCTTCCTCAGGGTCATTAAAACTCAAGATTGTGTGGTAAAGGGTCGAGATGTAATTGATACGCTGCCAGCTAAAATTTAAGATCTCATAGAGAAGTTTCAACGTAACAATTATAAACTTGTAGCTTTACATGCTGGTGTTCGTAATTGTGCTCAGTTCTGTTTTTCCAACAGATATCTAGTTTGAATTGTTTGTTTGCTATCGGTTAACCCTTTCCCAAACAAGCCCTGGTTTTCATGTGTCTGCAGTACAAGTCTTTTGAAAACACTGTGGGAAAAGGAGAAATTGCTCGTAACGAGCAATTTCTCCTTTTCCCACAGTGTTTTCTACCCTTTTTGAGACCTTTCTGCCATTTTCATCAAATTTCAAATTGTTGTCTGCAAACTCTTTCAATTTGGACCAGTCCAAAATTTGTCGTTTGGGAAAGGGTTAATGCACAAAACATTAATATAGTTGAAGGGGTGGTTTGAATGCACTGAACCATGTGAGACATGAAGGACTCTTGGATATAAGGATTGCTAATAACTCTGACAGGTGAAAATACTATTATAAGCAAAACTTGTATAAGTAAGCCATGTTCAGGCAAATGGGGGTTTTTCTTTGTGATGCATTATACCAAGCAAGTCATCTCATAATAATGGATCCATAAAATCTATTTTTTCAACAACTGGCTGAATCCTGAGGTAGAATGATCCATGGACATGCAGAAAATTGACCAGAATCAAAGAGTTTTGACACAGCCAGCCTGTGTGGCCGACCTGAATTGATACTATTTGCAGATGCATTAAACCCTTTTTCAAAGAGCATGGCTGATGTATTTGTGATGTAAATTTCTCATTTTTTTTTTTTTTTCAAATCCTAAAAAAAATAATCAGGGACATAAAGGACAACAAAGTTTGCTCTCAAGTTTTATCAGTGGGAAATGGAGACGTTGTAGATTACATGTGTGTTTTTTGCTGCCCTGATGGTTTTATACATTTTGTGTAGAGTGCTGCACACAAGGTTGGTTTGATCAAGGTTAAATACCTGAAAAGATACTGGCAAAAGGAGAAATTGCTAGTTACATGCATTTTCCCCATAGGCTGCACTATTTTAATCTTGAAAGCACTTTTCACTACTTTTGTTGCCCTAATAGCTAGAGTAAATCAAGATCAGGTTGCACAAAATACGCTACCTGAACTTGAATCTTTACTGTATACGCTGTAGAAATCACAATTATGTGGATCGTATTTCAGGAAAGAAATTTCTGTCTGGTTTATTTGGGGCTCTAAAGGTTAAAAGTGATCCAAAAAAGTGAATTGAGACGGATTACTGTGTTTGTTTAGATATGTGTTGGGGAGACTAATATTTGTTCAAAATTAAATGTTTTTTTATGATGGGACGTGTTTTAAGTACAACATAACTTTCAGTTAATGTTTTAAAATGTGTCAATTGATTTTCATTTACCATTGTAAATATCATTTCTACAGGTCAATAAACCGTTTCAGTAAATAGCGCTTATGTTTTTTTTTATCTTTATAGTTGGAAGCCATCTTTGATACTGTCAATTTCAATATTCTCACAGTTACATGTATTTCCGAAAGAAAAGTGTGACCAGTCAGTTGAAAGGGAAAATAGTGCGACAGTACCCATCGCCCTCGTTTCACATTGCAGGATGTGACGCAGAGTGGGTTAACTTGTATTTACATTTATCAAGGTCTGAAGGACAGCAGTAAGAACTTCAATTCAAGAATACTAGATCAAATTGTCAATTATAAATATCAGTCACCCTTTAACAGACGGAGGTGATCAAATATAGCCCAAATAGAGATTTCTGTCTTGTCAAATGTAGCCGAACTCAAGATTTTTACCCTAGATAGAAAAAAAAAATATTGTGGGGCGAGGGGTAGAAAAGGACCGATTACTAGAACTTCCCTTTTTTTTTTTTTTAAAAAAAGTGTTTTCAGAAGTGGTGCTCATTATCAGTCGTGCGTCGTATCTTTTATCTTGTGTATGCTCTTGAGGCCCCATTTTCAGTGCAATACTTGTGAAACTACAGAACGCTTATCTTGATCATAGCTCGCCCGAGTTTGAAAATGGGTCATGTTAGATAAAAAAAAAAATACTAGGTCCTCGGGTCAAATCTTTGAAAACCATACACTCTAGAGGCCTTAATGTAGGTCCAATACTCTTGAAAGTCTGTCAGAATGTTTGTCTTAACGATATCCGAGGAATTTTAGAAAGTGTCACTTAAGGTCAAAAAATAAATCTTTGAATAACTATGTGTTTAGACTATATTGTCCATCCAATTCTCATGAAAGTTGATGAGAATATTTGTCTTGATATTGTCTAGGATTAATTTTATACTACGTCAATTTGATCTAAAAGGAGGTCACTGCATCAAATATTTTACAAAAACTTTTCTATGTCTAGAGGCAATAATTTTAGTCACGTATTCACCAAAATCGGTCAAAAAGTTGTTTAATGGTTCAAATCTGAGAAAACCTTGTGTCCACTCTAGATGCCACATTTTCAGTCTCAAACTCACGAGTCAGACAGAATGTGTGTTGATGCATTACAGAGGTCAGAATAAAGTCGTCAGATAAGAGTAGTTTACAGGTTCAAATCTTCGAAGGACCTTGTGTATGCTGTGGAGGCCTCATTTTCAGTCCAATGCTCTTGGTCTGAATGATTCCCCTGATGATATTGCAGACAAGTTTTTGAAAATTAGTTACTTCTCAAAAAGTAGGTCACCTAGTCAAATCTTTGAAAAACCTTGTGTTCACTTTAGAGGCAGTGTTTTCAGGCCAGTCCTTGTGAAAGTGGGTCAGAATGTTTGTCTGGATATCCGAGATGAGTTCCAAATTTTTTTGCATCATTTCTAGTTCCTTCTAATGATTTAACCAGGTGTACACAAACGCCCAACATTAAATCTGTGCATGCTTTTAATTGAAAATACGCAACCTGTAACCACATGTGGAGAGACCAGTGTTGGCCACCTGTGCTATTGATGTAATTGTTTGCCAGAGCACATAGTATATATAACTTTAGACAGGTTGCATCCATATACAGAGGCAATATCCATTAAAAACAATAGGCAAATTCTTTGCACAGATTTTAAGCACAATTTTAATCTCTCAAGTTTTCACCAATTGACCACAAAACTAGAATTTGGACAATACTTGTTGGTTGCGCATTCAGTAATCCTGTTTCAAATACATGTAGAAATATTTTCAATTCAAAAACAGAACACAAAAACAAGAGGGCCATTAACTCTATAAAGTACTCGCCTGAGAAAAGTGACCTAGGATTCAGAAAGTTCCGAGTTAGTGGTGATGATGTTTTAGCATATGGAAAGTGTATTCCGAGTCAACGAGAATTTTTGTTTTTCCTGAATGTAACAGTGGAGTAACATTGACTGACTGGAGTGCAGCCCCAACATGAGGGTTTGACTGAAAACATTCTGACCAATTTTCAAGAGTATTAGATTGAAAATGTGGCCTTTTAGAGTGTACACGAGGTTTTCCGAGGATTTGTCCGTAACCTACCTTTTTATGTGCTGTGACTTCTTTGAAGATAAAATCAAGACAAAAATTCTGTCAAAATTTCACGAGTATAAGAATGAAAATGTAGTCTCGAGAGTGCACACAAGGTCTCAGATTTTTCCCCTTGACCTACTTTTTGATGCGATGTGACAATTTCAAACTAGTCCAAAATATTATCAAGCCAAACATTCTGACCAAGTTTCAACAATATCAGATAAAAATGTGGCCTGTAGAGTGCACAGAAAGTTTTTTCTCCAACACGTCACTTTGACCTACAGTAACTTTTTGACCCAGTTTGACATGTCCGAGATACCATCAACACAAATATTCCTGCCAATGTTTAGGAGCATGACTGAAAATGTGGCATCTAGAATGCATGCAAGATTTTCCTCAGATTTATCCTAGCGACATATTTGTTGACCAATCATGACCCAGTTCCAACATGTCCAAGATACGATCAAGACAAACATTCTGACCAAATTTCATGAGAATCGGGCAGAAAATGTGGCCTCTAGTAAGCACACAGTTTTTTCCAAGATTTGTCCCAGTTAACTATTTACTGATCCGACATGACCCAACCTTGTTTCAACCTTGTTGGAGATATTATCACAACATATTTTCCGACTACTTTGCTTGAGTATCTGACTGAAAGCGTGACCTCCAGACTGCACACTAGGTTTTTCAAGGATTTGACCCCGCAACCTACTTTTTAACCCCGAGACCACATTTAACACTCGACAGATATTCTCAAAACACGCATTCTGATAAATTTTCATGAGTATCGGATCGACAACATGGCCACACAGAGTCCACACAGGTTTTCCAAGATTTATCCCCATTACCCACTTTCTGACCCAGTATGACCAAATTTTATACTTGTCCAAGACATCACCAAGACCAACACTCCAACAATTTTTCTTGAGTATCTGACTGAAAATGTGGCCTCTAGAGTGCACACAAGGTTTTTTCAGAGATATTACCCACATTACACTCTTTTTGAACAGATGTTTCCAACTTCAAACTTGTCCAAAATATTATCAAAACAAAGATTCTGAGCAATTTTCAGTGAGTATTGGAAAAAGTGTGGACTTGTGGCAACCGTTGATGAAGGACACAGCATGATCACAAAAGCTCACACAGCAGTTAGGTTGATTTATTACTAGAGATGTTTATGTTTCCCAAAATATAGACAAAATGGCTGCAGATATGGCGGCTCCCATTTTTCGAGATTAATGGTACTTGTTGTTTATATAAACGACTTCTGAAAGCACTTTTGGTAATGAAACATTTAATACTTTGTCTTTGGCCTTGGGTCGCTAAAAATGTATTGCATTTCACTGCAATACAGATTAAATAGATGAAACAAAGTTAGTAGAGGGTAGTAGGTTTTTTGCACAGAAAATTCAAGATGGGCTTCAGATGTTAAGGTGCACAATAAATGCCCAAATATGAAAAATATCTCATTATTGACATTACCTGCGCATCTATCCATCTGTACTTGGGAATTCTACCAGTACAACACACCATGTTCTCACCAAGCCACTGGCAGCATTTTCATGCACACAACCTTTTTTGAAACATGCTATTGATGAGATAAACAGATTGTGCAAGTTTCATGAAAAATCCGACCACATATGCAGACTATCTCATGAACAAGAAATGGAAATTTTCAACATTATATGGCTACTTTTCCCACACTGATTGTCAGATTCTTTTTAAAAATCAATAGGGTTCAAGCTGTTGATCAGATAAACAAATTGTGCAAGTTTTATGAAAATCGAACCAAAAATGCACACTTTATAGCTTAAACAAGAAAAGACTAACAGACCAACAGACAGACCGAAACCAGCCAGTAGAGCTAAAAATGATCTGCGGTGAGAGAGGAACAAATCCTGTTGAAAGGCCATCATCAATCCTCTAAAAGGTGTTATAATTTGAGCAACCTTGATACAGGTGCAGTAGATGAAGTTACATGAAAATTTGGCCTTTTGGTTGGCAAGATGCTTTTTCTGTACGACACTATGAATTCCTCAGGGAATGAATAACACTAAGACTTCAACGTTCGAGTTCAATACACATTTTCCTCTAGAACATTTTTTTAGCATTACTTACTGCAGCCATGTTGTTTTACAAGAAAGAAGTGATGTCAACTCTCATAACTATCTCTTGTCAACTCTTATCTCTCAAATCTGGAGTTGATGTTGCTTTTTTCTTGTGAAACAAAATAGCTGCAGTAATTCATGCTAAAAAAAAGTTCAAGAGGAAAAAGTGTTCCGAACTCTTGAAAAAGGCAATAGCTGAAATATCGAATGATAGAATCTTGTTCTCCATAGTGTTTTTTTCTTTAGTTTCACAAAATACGCCCATTTTATCTTGATTCCAGGGCTATAATTTGAAAATTTTTGGTAGAAGTCCATTAGATGAAGTTACATGCCAAATTAGTAGCAATGGGCCTTTTGGTTTCGGACAAGAACATTTTCAAAGACTTTCAATATTTTTTTTTGTTGCCAGGGCAACCAGTTTTCATTGAAATCAATTTTTTTGAAAACATTATGAAGAGGGCCATGGCAGGATCATTTCTGTGAAGTTTGGTCAAAACTGGATGGGTGGTTTCAGAGATGTTTGAAATTAAGGTACATGTATAGACAGACCGACGCAGGTCCATGACACAAGCTCACTGGCCTTTGGCCAGTGGAGCTAAAAAAAAATAATGTCATGACAGTTCTTGTCCCACCCTTTGGGCAAAACCATGAGAACTTTATGCTCACTACTCCGGGGAGCTGATATGTGAGCTTTAATTTGCTTTTAATATTTTGAAAGGGGATGACTGATGTTAACCCTTTACCCCATGACCCCAACAAACAACCCTAAGAAGGCTTTTGAAAACGTTGTGGAAAAAGGAGAAAATGCTGGTAACCAACATTTTTTCCTTTTCCCCCAGTTTTCTACCATCCCAAGAGAGAAATCGACATTTTGTGACATTTTACTTGTCCTCTGCAAATGCTTTCAATTTTGACTTTTGTTGTTTTGTAAAGAGTTAAACGTTTTTTCTTTGCACCCTATACAGCAAAAGTGATAATCTGTGTCATACAAACTTGTCTGCCAACTGAAAAACCTTTTTTCAAATCCTATAGCCTAACTTTTCAGTGCAATACAGTACCTGTTTACACTCAAATTATGGGCTCCAACTAATTGTCACAATATATTGGGAGAACTTTACCCAAGAGAAAGACAAGGGAAGGACTTCACTTCCTAGAGTTAATATTTGGCTAGTTTTTCCACGAAAACAGCATGTAGTCATTT
Source organism: Tridacna gigas (assembly GCA_945859785.2). Taxonomy (NCBI): domain Eukaryota; kingdom Metazoa; phylum Mollusca; class Bivalvia; order Cardiida; family Cardiidae; genus Tridacna; species Tridacna gigas. The sequence goes on from OX244030.2 coordinate 32,188,675, forward strand.
CTCTAAATCCAGTTAGTTTTTGCCCTTTGAAACTTTACTTCTGTAGCTACTCCAATTTTGTACATGAGCTGTGCTCTGTGAAAAGGGTGCTTAATGTATTTGCAAAAAGTATCAACCCAAGGCAGTCTGCATGAGCTGTCCTTGGCCGAAACTTTTTGCTATCGGTCAATTTTAATTAAGTCTAAGAAACAGTTTACCTAATGGTCTAGTTGATTGTTAAGACAAAATGGACTTTATGGATCCATTATCATATAATAGTCCAGTCAACGTATAAGATCGGTTGGAACTAATTGCAAAAGTTTTTATTTTTGCATTCCACGTCAGAAAATGTACATATTAATCCCCCCAAAAAAAGTTGCACCGAAAATTCATTGCCCGAAAACAGATATTTGTAACTAAAATTTGCAAATTTCGGGAAAATATGCGAGCTCGATGATGGCCCGATTAACCGCCGTAATGAATACTCTTTCCAACCTACGTCAAAAGTTATCACGCGCCAATCTACGGGTCAAATGTAAACACGGAGGATGATGATCAGCAAAATGTTCTTCGAGAAAGAAATTTAAGCTACTGATGTGTTAACGAAACTTCGATGTTAACTTAAAAGGTATTCCTCTTTCACTTACTGACATCTTTCATTTCAGATAATCGTTTGAATTCGAAATAGCCTTCTAGATCTGTTTGTTCATCCATCATTTCACAGATGAGTATCAGATCATAAAAATGCCCATTTCTGTGTTTCAATGATTGTATATCAGCTTTATACACCGACGAAAAGTTTCTTTTTACTAGATAATGAAATAAAATCCGTGCGAACTGTTGTGTGTATGTTAAGTGTGAGTAAATCTAAGGATCGATAAAGTTTGATGACGTCACGAAAAGCGATATGGTTGCAAATAAGTACGGCAGCACCGTAGCGCCTCAATTTCACCGTACTGGTAGTAATTACACGATATAACTTCTTTCATTTTGTAACTTTTGTTGTTGTTGTTACTTTAATATTATGTTTCATCATACTTTTCAGTTTATTAGTACTTGATTCGTCTCTTTCAGATGGCTGAATATTATTGACGCTTAAGAAAGATTGAGTGATTAAATTAATTTGAGACTCGAGTACATGTAGTTAAGTACACATTTAACAAGTTGAACGATAAACTAATTCATATCATTTTTACAACAGAAGTGTAAGCATGTTTAAACTTTTATATTCAGTGTTAGTTGAATGATTTACTGGCGTTCACTATGTTTCACTCACATCATAGCAAACTTCACTTGTTCATGGGTTTCACCAGTACTTCTAGCTGCCTTGCAAGAAGACACTCCCGTGTGACCAATGATGCCAGTGGGATTCCATTCCAGGTCCCCTGGATTATAAATCTTACTCGTAACCTATGCACCATAGATGGTCTCATGTTAGCGCTAAGAGTCAGACTAATTATACATGTAGAACAAAAGCATGATTTTTTTTTTTTTTTCTTAAAAATTATAATCTTTTTCTTCCTTCATTCCCAGTAAACAAGAAACACAAAATAAGATCAGCACTACATGTACATAACTAATGATAATCAAAAGGTTTAGTTCATACAAATATGGTGTTTTTCTCCCTTTATTTTGGGAATGTGAACATGACATTTAAATGGAGAATTTTACTGACCATTCCATTACCATTGGGAAAACTAATGAATAGAAAATTCTGAGATTTTTAGCTTATGACTGGGGAAATCATAAGTCAAATGGCGACTTTTGTTTAATCAAAATTAAACAATGAAATATTACCAAAAGCATTTACCACTGAAAAGACAAATGCCTTACTATTATTTTATGCAGCCATTAATCTGTTGACTGGTATTGCTGAAAAATTCTGAAAATGATATGAACTGAAGATGTGTTTGTTTTTCTACTGTGTACTTCATAAGGGAACGTAGTTAAGGAATCTAAATAAGACTGCAACCTAAGTTTAAACAAGAGGGCCATGATGGCCCTGGGTCGCTCACCTTAGTAGAGTGCCTTAAAGGTTTTTCTTTAATTTGACCATGTGACCTAGTTTTTGACCGCAGGTGACCCAATTTCAAACTCATATTTCATGAAGACAAACATTCTGACCAATTTTCAAGTCAACTGAGCAAAGAATGTGGCCTCGAGTGCCCTAAAGATATTTCTTTAATTTGACCTAGTGACCTAGATTATGACCCCAGATGACCCAAATTTGAACTGGTCTTTGACTATATCAAAAGAAACATTTTAACCAATTTTCAAATCAAATGAATAATAAATGTGGCCTCTAGAGTGCCCACTAGCTATTTCTTTAATTTGACCAAGTGACCTAGTTTATGATCCCAGTTGACCTAAATTCAGACTCATGTGAGATTTTACAAAGACAAACATTCTGACCAATTTTCAAGGCAATTAAGCAAAGAATGTGGCCTCTAGAGTGCCCACAAGGTATTTCTTTACTTTGACCAAGTGACCTAGTTTATGGTTCCATGTGACCCAAATCCAAACTCATCTGGTATTTCATCAAGACAAACATTCTGGCCAAATTTCAGGTCATTTGAGCAATAAATGTGGCCTCCAGAGTGCAAACAAGGTATTTCTTTAATCTGACCCAGTGAACTAGTTTATGACCCAAGTTGACCCAAATTAATCTTATGTGAGACTTTATAAAGACAAACTTTCTAACTAATTTTCAAGGCAATCGAGCAAATAATGTGGCCTCGAGAGTGCCAACAAGGTATTTCTTTAATTTGACCTAGTGACCTAGTTTACGACCCAAGATGACCCAATTTTGAACTCAATGAACTTGTTGCGCTTATATTGGCAAACAAACTTAGAAGAGAATCACTACATACCAAATATCAAAGCTCTACGCCTACCAGTTTTAAAGAAGAATTTTAAAGTTTTCCTTCTTTGTTCCCATGTTGCAACTTATGACCCCCGGGGCTGGGCCAGTTTTGACCCAGGGGCATCATATGAACAAACTTGGTAGAGGTCGACTAGGAAATGCTACATACCAAATATCAAAGCTCTACACCTTCCCGTTTAAGAGAAAAAGAAATTTAAAGTTTTCCTTCTTTGTTCCTATCTTAAAACTTGTGACCCCCAGGGCGGGCCAGTTTTGACCCAGGGGCATCATATGAACAAACTTGGTAGAGGTCCACTCTGAGATGCAACATACCAAATATCAAAGCTCCACACCTTTCGGTTTCAGAAAAGAAGAATTTTAAAGTTTTCCTTCTTTGTTCCTATGTTCGAACTTGTGACCCCAGGGGCTGGGCCAGTTTTGACCCAAGCAGCATCCTTGGAACAAACTTGGTAGAAGTCCACTAGGAGATGCTTCATACCAAATATCAAAGCTCTATGCCTTCCCATTTAAGAGAAAAAAAAAAAATTTAAGTTTTCCTTCTTTCTTCCTATGTTTGAACTTGTGACCCCCGGGGCAGGGCCAATTTTGACCCCAAGGACATCATATGAACAAACTTAGTAGAGGTCTACTAGGCGATGCTACATACCAAATATCACAGCTCTATGCCTTCTAGTTTTACAGATGAAGATTTTTAAAGTTTTCGTTCTTTGTTACTACTGCTCGAACTTGTGACCCCCCGGGGCAGGGCCAGTTTTGACCCCAGGGGCATCATATGAACAAACTTGGTAGAGGTCCACTAGGAGATGCTACATACCAAATATCAAAGCTCTACGCCTTCTAGAATCAGAGAAGAAGATTTTCAAAGATTTTCCTATTTTTTGCCTTTCTGTTGCCATGGCAACCGGAGTTTTGGGTGGAATTCAATCTCTAGAACAACTTTGGTAGAGCTTCACCCAAGGAACATCCCTGCCAAGTTTCATCAAGATTGGCCCAGCGGTTTAGGAGGAGGAGATGTTTAAAGGAATTGTGGACAGACGGACAGATGGACGCCGGACAACGACCCATCACAATACCTCACCTTAGCACTTCATGCTCAGGTGAGCTAAAAATAAAAAACATATTCATGTTATCTCATTCTTTATGACATCAACACTGTGCTATTTGCATGAAATAATTTGACGATATCAGAGCAGTACCAACAATGAAACTCACAACATGTCTCTTTTAACCAGATCTTTTCATTCATTTGATTTTAAAAACAAATATGTTCTGTGGAAAAGAGGTAACAAGAGGGCCATGATGGCCCTGTATCGCTCCACTGGCTTATTAATATAAACCATGAAGAGAAGTCTTCACTATATAAGCCCTTATAAAACTTTGACCCCAGGGCTACAGTCGGACTAAATGAGGAATATGTGTATTAGAAGAATAACATGCCAAATTTGGGAGTTCTTGGCCTTGTGGCTAGTAACAAGACGGTTTCTGAACTTTTCACTCCATAAACCCATGTAAAACTTGTGACCCCTGGTGCAGGGCCAAACTTGATCCTAGGGCTGTAACTTGGGCCCTCTTTGTAGTTGTCCACTAGATAATGCTATAATTATGCAAAATTTGGTAGCCTAAGCCTTATGGCTATGTACACCAAGATTTAAAAATTTTCCCTATGTAAGCCTATGTAAATCTTGTGAAACCCCCCCCCCCCCCCAGCATGAGGCCAAATTGACCCCAGGACTATAATTTGGGCACTTTTGGTAGACCCCAACTATATCAAGCTAAATGCAAAATTTGGTAGCTCTAGGCCTTATGGCTAGGTACAGGAAGATTTTTAAAGTTTTCTCTATATAAGCCTATGTAAAACTTGTGACCCCTGGGGCACAGCCAATTTTGACCTCAGGGCTATAACTTCAAGAAACATGACAGAGGTTTACTACATAAAGCTACATGCCAATTTTGGTGGCCCTATGTCTTATGGTTTCAGACAAGAAGATTTTTAAAGTTTTCTCTATATAAGCCTATGTAAAACTTCTGACCCTGGGGCACAGCCAATTTTGACCTCAGGGCTATAATTTCAAGAAACATGATAGAGGTTTACTACATAAAGCTACATGCCAAATTTGGTGGCCCTATGCCTTATGGTTTCAGACAAGAAGATTTTTAAAGTTTTCTCTATATAAGCCTATGTAAAACTTGTGACCCCTGGGGCAGAGCCAATTTTGACCCCAGGGCTATAATTTCAAGAAACATGATAGAGGTCTACTACATAAAGCTACATGCCAAATTTGGTAGCCCTATGCCTTATGGTTTCAGACAAGAAGATTTTTAAAGATTTCCAATATTTTTCAGTTTTGTTGCCATGGCAACCAGAGTTTTTGAAGGAATCCAATTCTTTCAAGAAATTCTGAAGAGGACCATGGCAGGATCATTTCTGTGAAGTTTCATGAAAATTGGATGGGTAGTTTCAGAGAAGAAGATGTTTGAAATAAAAGTTAACGCACGGACGGACGGACGCACGACGGACACCGGGCCATGACATAAGCCTGCTGGCCTTCGGCCAGTGGAGCTAAAATGAATCTGAAATGGGCGATGGATGGTTACCCTGTTTTATAGCCAATAAATGAGAGCAGGACACAATCACATTAGTTAAAAGCCTTTAACATTCCTTTTTGGTGGTGATTTTCAGACACCCTCAACATCTACTGGTTTTAGAAGTTAGCTTATGAGAAGGTTTACGTTTGTACAAAGTCAGTCATTATCATCTACTTCAGCTGCAATGTTCAGAATTTCGTTCCCTTCATGTGCACTTTCAGATACAATGCTAGATAGCCAACACAACTTTCATTGCAGAAGAATGGGTCTAGGAACAAAGAGATTGAATATTCTTTCCAATAAAAACTCGCCTTCCCCTGCCCCAGATTATGAATATATTGAACATAGTCCGTTTAAAACAAACTGTAAAATTGCGAAAAACGTGGTTTAGATTGTTTAGTTCGCTCAGAGATTTTCATTTGTGCAAAATGGCATATCATTTGCAGAATTTGTTACTTTCATTTGCGGAAATAATTTATATATCGTTCGCGGAAATTTAAGAAACATGATTATCTCTTCCGGGAGCCAGTCGGTGTGAAACATCCATTCTAGATTACCTTGCTAGATCTTTACTTGTACTGGCTACATAGTCCAAGACCTTTAATTTTTTAGCCACCAAGCTTGGCTAAGATAAATCTACAGCATTGTAGGAGCATCATGGTGAAGGTTTCCTTAATGACATTATGCATTACCTTTATGAAGTTAACATGTACAGTAGCTTATTCTAGCTTCAAATAGTGGTTCTCATAAAGGGAAATGATAGTATTCCACATGCTTTTGTATGTTGTTTGTCTTGACGCAGAGTAAGGTGAACAGAAGCGGTTTGTAATGTCAATTCTTTAGACCATGGATACCGCACAACTTTTGACAGCACTTAACTCCTCCAACAATAAAACGGTCTGTTGCAGAACAAAAACATTTCAGGTTCTTGCTACATGAAAATACTACTATTCCATTGATAAGATTTTAACGTGACACTTACTGATTTGCAATATTGCGCTTTTTAAATACTGAACTGTTAAATGTATGTGCGCTAATGAAAGGGTAATTTTTCCCGCTTATGATCAATATGTAATTAATTTTTCGTTTTTCCGCAAATGAAATTCGCACAGTTGGCTATTGGACATGTTATCACTGATGCATAAATTAAGACTTGTAAAACTGATTAGGAAAGAATGGTCTCTACTGATAGATATCTGATTGGTAGATCAAAAATGAGTTGTTGTCATATAAATGCACTACTATATTCTCTCTCTATTTGTGGAACAATTCCCTGGCAACATCTAAGACTAGACCAAACTTGAAGGAATCTGTAGATGAAAATTCAGACTTTGTAAGGATGACATGAATAGAAAATGTTGAGAAAAGTGAAATTGCCTGTTACTGGCAATGTCACTCTTTTCCAAAGTGCTATCTACCGTTGTCGATCATCTTTAGTCCTGTGTTGGAGAGAAAGAAATAAAAGAATTACAAGTAATACTTTAAGCCTTTACCAGACGAGGAAAATATGGTTTTGTGCAATTTCTGAACACTTGTAGACCACAAATTAAATGTGGCTCAATTGACAGAATTTGTGAGAGAAAGGTCAGAAAACATTGTCAGAAAAATAGAAAATGCTGGTTACTAGTTTTTGGAAACCCTTTTCTTTAACTAGTGTTGTTTCAAACTTTGGACTGTGTGGTAAAGGGTTAAGTGTCATAATTCTTATTCCGTGCTCTTATGTCTGTCCATAAGAGACAGACAAAGTTTAAATTTGTTTTACTTGTGTTGGCCCATTTATTTAAGGCAATACTGAAAGTTGAATATGCAAGCATCATGCAGAAATGATACAACTCGAGCATGCAACCTCTTATGTGAAATAAATTGGCAAACAGGATGCACTGCTCTCTTAATTCGATATCACATGGAGCGCAGAAAATTTGAGAAATTAAGCCTATAAGCATCTTGTTGGAGACGAAGAAATTGTTCGGACAAGAATTTGAGTACCGGTATCTCAGGGTTTTCAGTGCTTGGTTTCGATTATTGACAGCGTCGTACCTAAAAGGGAACTAAACATTTTCTTGTTAAGCTTCAACACTTGCTGCTCCAGATAAAGACGTTAACCCTTTACCTATTAACCAATCACAAAATTATAGATTTTTTTTTCTGCATTGGATTGGTGCACTGGCCGCGGCGATATAACTGAAATAATGTTGAAAAACACCATACAACCAATCAATCTGAGTTAAAGACATCTGCAGATGACAGAGTAAACATGTTACAAATGTTTTTTTTTTTTTTTAAATCTGATCTGTGAATATACTATGGAAGTAAGAGAACTTGGTCGTTAAGAGCAATATTTTCTGCTTCTCTGAAATGTTTTCAAAACGCATTTAAATGTCATGGACATAAAACATGGGATCGATCATAAATGGTTAAAAAGTGAAATTACAGAGGGAAATCTTGCGAGAATTAGCAGTTTGAGTACTGTCAAAATTCTACTTTATTTGCTTTCTTGCGATCATTTATATAACATAGATGTATTTTGGTTCTGACAAAGCCTCAGATGTGCTATTGACATTCCCCCCCCCCCACACACACACTCTGGATATGCATATGCACATAATGATGATGTTTTGCCATAACACTGGTTTGCTTCAAACAAATTTGTGTATCAAATGGATTTGATGTATTTCTCTTCATTAACTAACAAAAAGAAAAAAATACATTTCTGAGCTAAGTGGGTGGGGTAAATTAATACGGAATTGCAACAGTTCAATTTTTTTTTCTTGTTTTGATCACAAAACAACAGCGTCTTAGAGCATAATCTTTCCTGCAATATCAGTTTCACAAATAAGGTGAAATAACACCATTTTCCATTGAGTATCTTGCATAAAATTGCACTTTGTTGAAAAAGTAGATGATGTTGGAAAAATTATAGTGGGCCTATTCGAGGGCATTTTTTGACAACTTCCCCACATAATTCAGAATGCAACTTTTTTCTTGTGAATACTGATGTATCACATGAAATGAAAATGACAAAATCATTTCTTTTGCAATTAGTTCCAAGTCTGATGCCGTTTTCGGGTAGGTTGACTGGCCTATAATGAACTGCTTGGTATATTTGCATCACCGAGATGCATTAATCCCCCTGTGCCAAAGCCCAAGCATGGCTCATATACATCTTTGTGTGAACTTTCTATGGAATATGAAATATGATTTTGTAGGACATACATTATTGACAAGAGGGCCATGATGGCCCTGGATCGCTCACCTGAGTCAATAGGCGAAATTTCACTCCTGGGTCATAATGACCCAATTTAAAACTCATCCGAGATATTATGAAGACAAACATTCTGACCAATTGTCAGGTCAATTGAGCTGAAAATGTGGCCTCCAGATTGTCCAAAATGTCTTTCTTCAATTTGACCTAGTGACCTAGTTTATGACCCTATATGACCATATTTCAAACTCATCCGAGACATCAAAACAAACTTGTTGACCAAGGTTCAGGTGAATTGGGCAAGAATTGCCACCTCTAGAGTGCCCACAAGGTATTTCTGTAATTTGACCTAGTGACCTAGATTATGACCCCATGTGACCCAATCTCAAATTCATTCAAGATATTATCAAGTCAAACATGCTGACAAATTTTCAGGTCAGATGAGCAAAAACTGTGGCCTCTACAGTGCCCACAATACATTTCTTTAATTTGACCCAGTGACCTAGTTTATGACCCTATAAGACCCAATTTCTAATTGATCCGAGATATCATCAAGTCAAATATGTAGACCAATTTTCAGGTCAATTTAGCTAGAACTGTGGCCTCTAGAGTGCCCACAAGGTATTTCTTCAATGTGACCCAGTGACATTGTTCATGACCCTATGTGACCCAATTTTGAACTCATTCGAGATAAAGACCTAACATGTGGCCTCTAGAGTGCCCACAAGGTATTTCTTTAATTTGACCTAGTGACCTAGTTTCTGACCCCACAAGACCCAATTTCTAACTCATCCGGGTTTTTATCAAGACAAACATTCTGACCAAGTTGCATGAGTACCAGACTGAAAATGTGGCCTCTAGAGTGCACACAAGGTTTTTCTAAGATTTGACCTAGTCACCTAGTTCTTGACCCAACATGACCCAATTTCTAACTCATCTTAGATTTCATCAAGACAAACATTCTGATCAAGTTTCACAAGTATCTGACAGATAATGTGGCCTCTAGAGCGCACACAAGATTTTTTTGAGATTTGACCTAGTGACCTAGTTTTTGACCCCACATGACCCTATTTCAAACTCGTCTGAGATTTTATGAAGACAAACATTCTGATCAAGTTTCACAAGTATCTGACTGATAATGTGGCCTCTAGAGCGCACACAAGATTTTTTTAGGATTTGACGTAGTGTTCTAGTTTTTGACCCCACATGACCCAATTTCGAACTCGTCCGAGATTTTATCAAGACAAACATTCTGACCAAATTTCACAAGTATCTGACTGAAAATGTGGCCTCTAGAGCGCACACAAGGTTTTTCTAAGATTTGACCTGGTGACATAGTTTTTGACTCCACATGACCCAATTTCGAACTCGTCCAAGATTTTATCAAGACAAACATTCTGACCAAATTTCACAAGTATCTGACTGAAAATGTGGCCTCTAGAGCGTACACAAGGTTTTTCTAAGATTTGACCTAGTTACCTGGTTTTTGACCCCACATGACCCAATTTTGAACTCGTCTGAGATTTTATCAAGACAAACATTCTGATCAAGTTTCATGATCAGACTGAAAATGTGGCCTCTAGAGGGTACACAAGGTAAAAAGTTGCCGACGGTCAACGCACGCAGCATGACCACAATAGCTCACCATGAGCACTTTGTGCTCTGGTGAGCTAATAAATGTCTCCCGCTTACAACTTTGGAAACATTGTTTAAATGGGGTTTTATTCAGCTTTTCATGGTAATTTACCGTATCACAAAAATCAGCTTACTTTCCTGGGTGTAACCAGTGCTAGACTATGGCTCTAAAGTGCCTCACCCAAGGACATCTGAAAAGAACAGCACCATCGACAGGGATCAAATCTTAATTTCTTGACAGCGCTCCTAAAATAATGAACCATGAATCAGGTTGTCTGGTTCTTCATTAATGAACCTGTCTCATTTGAATACATTAGCTGTAGCAGGATAATTAATGCCCTAATTTTTGTGTGCATTTCAGGCCAATGTTCACCCACTTCACATCAAATTCAGATGATTACATGAGTGATAAAGGACTATAGAAGGTTTGCATTATGCTATTGGGTTCCTAACAAGAAGCCTAAATACATGGCTATGATAATGATACATGAAAAATTCAACCTTTAAGATTTTAATTTCTAACCAGATTTTTTCACATCGCAAAGTAATTTCCTTCTGGATTAAAAAGCCCAGTAAATGTAAGTTTTGTTTTCGGGCAGCTTTCTCAAAAACAATTCATCCTGTTGCACCTTCTGTTCTAATGAACATATCCCTAGCGTTACAGATCCTGTCAGGAAGTGTTCAGGTTTTTGTTTTGAAATTTTCTTTTTAGTAAAAGATCTATATCGCCATCTTTCTACTCTGCCAGTAACTATTTAAGATTTAGTGAAGCAGGAGCAAAGTTTCCAGCAACTCGTTGATCTGCTGCAACTGCAAAATGGACAGCATCGGACTGCCACAACTCTGCAAAACTGCAACACAGCTCAGCTTAATCTGCATTAATGGTCAGCAAGTCACAGCATCAGACTGCACTCCCTGCTACTCATAACTCTCGCAGCAATACTTTTATCAGAACCCACTGCTCCTGGCAGATTAAAGAAAAAGACAAGTTGGTTAATAAACCTATATACACATCATTTTAATACATATGTGGCATGATTTAAGTGATCTATAGACGTACTCTGAAAAATGGCATCAAACAAAAACATCTTCAAGTGAAATACTTACAGACATTTCTTGATTATTAAGATTTCAACATCACAATTAAAGAAGAAATGTTAAAATCTAAACGTATGTTAAGCCCTTACATCTCACTCATCAGGATGCATCCTTCCAGCTGGGGTAGCATTGTCATACATTTAATTAAACTGGTGTGATAAAAAAAAAAACACGAAAAAATGCAACTTGTCAAATATTTCTGTTTGAAATGTAAAACAGTTTTACTCCAATTTTCAAATGATTACTCGTATTTCAGTATCAAAGTTCACATTGAAATATGTAGGACAAGACAATAACCTTTTATGTTTAAATTCTGGTTCAACAGATTTGTATTCACTGCTCTATCATTTCGCACTCAGCAGTCATGTTTAATCATGCCATTACTCTGTTCCATTTTCTTGTGTCTCCTGCGGTGTATTGGATCTGGAACCTGACCTTGATGATCTGCTCCTGGAGCGACTTCTACTCCTGCTGTTGCTCCTTGATCGGCTGTAATATGACCTGCTTCTACTTCTGCTTCTTGAATACCTTCTGTTGCGTCTACCTCTAGAGCGTGAACGTGATCTTGATCTGGATCTACAATATGATTTCAAATATCACAGCCTCCTGAGTCCAAATACATTTAAAGTGAAGATGCCCAAAAATGTATATGATTTAAAAATACCCCTATCTTGGTAAGTCCTTTCAAAGGATAAGTATGAGACCAAAAATTAGTGCAAATTTGGACAGCCATGAAGCACATTAACTTGTGATATGTATCTCCATACCTAGGTAAAATTACATTATGCATTGCCATGTGCTAGATACAAAAGAAATTCTATACACTACCAGTGTTTCCGCTAGAGCGCGTATCTTGCTTTTTTGACGCAGTTATTTCTTTCAGGGCGCAATAGAATTGGCCTTGTGCGTTTTTTTCCGACGCAACCAAAATATCAGTTCAACCAAGAGAACAATTTCGTACAAAACCCTAACTTTTAGCGAAACCAGGGTGTAAAAGAATGTTCCGTAAGCGAAGGTTGAAAATTTTGTCGGCCATGTTTATTTAAATTAACAGTTTATGTTACGGCTCCCAGTGCCAAGTGGTCGTCGCTTCTGAATTTTTCCGGATTCAGTCTTAGTAGTCTTCTGGTTTTCTAATTGAATAGAATACATTGTGGAAAAAGGAGAAATTGCACAACCTGTGCAATTTCTCCTTTTACCACACTGTTTTCTAAACCTTCCACTGTAGAGTTAGTGAAAACATGGGACTGAATGATAATGGGTTATAACAGTGACTCATAATTTTCCTGTATGACCCTCAAAAGTTAGGATAGGGGGTCACAAATGACCCTAAAAAATTTGAAGCTGGCAGAAACACTGCACTACATGTATTTTTGCTTACTACTTAGGCTTAAATACCTTCCAGACTTAGTGTTATTGCTTTTACTGTTGTTGTGTAGTTCTTGTTGCATTCAGTTTATAATACAACTCTTGAATTGACCGAGGCACATACAAAACTATACGGTGCACTGACTGACCCTGTTGACAATTTTGATGAATGAATGTTGGTAATTTTAAAATTTCATGATTAATCAATGCTATTTTCTCAATGGAATGTTTGAATTGATAAATTTGGTCTTTGAGACTTCTTCTATAGAACAGTGTAATGACAAAATTATCTTAACAGTGGCAAACAATTCCACAGAACAATTCAGATTTTTAAGTGTGTATCAGACAATCATCGCGTTAAGCAAGTAAGGGGTTATGATTAAAGTCTGTGTTTCACAACAAAGAAAAAATTACTAATTGTAAACTGAACTATGAACATCCCAGTGTCAGATGATACTGTCCAGCAGACTATTGTGACACTATTACTGCAACTAAGGTACGTAGAAAAGCTATTCCATTTTACTACCTTTTGAAAGACAGCTCACAGCTCATTTCTTGAAAAGGCGTAATCATGCAAGTCATCTTCTTGAAAAGACATAGTCATGTACATCATCTAATCATGTAAAGTTACTGACTTACTTCCCATAATTATAACAGCCTTTGACAATCTCAGTCAAATTGTTAATCACAATTCTCATCTGAATTCATTTCCATTTCAATAATAACTTTTCTATTTCAAAGTTTACAAACATCCCTACATTCAAAATACCCATGTGCTGCATTATTATTACCTTCCTCTCCCACCATATCGACTTCTACCACCTCCACCACCACCTCCATATCTACTTCTAGTTGGTCCACGCTTGACGGGTTCTGATGGTCTGCCATATCTAGCCATCTGGACTCTAAGTTCCCTGCCATCCAGTATTGCCCCATCCATTGCATCTAATGCATCTTCAGCATCACGTTTGTCATAGTAACGCACAAAGGCAAACCCTCGACTCTCTCTAGAAAACCTGTCTCTTGGTATGTATACATCACCAACATCCCCTGAGAAAATATATAGAATACATCAATCCTTTTTTATGCTAACAACTTACTAGTAACTAATCACAGAGAATAGTGTGAAACCGCTTGACAATAAAACATTGTATCTTGTACATGCATAATTACTGTAAAGCTTTTCACTTTTACTGAAGCTGTACGCAAAGTCCACTCATTGCTACATTATAAAGCTTAAAAGTGCATGATGGACCTTACCCACCCCCCCACCTCCCCGATTCGGAGTGCTTACTCTGATGTTACTTTTTTTTAAACCCGACTCCATAAGTCAGCCAACCTTGTACATTAATTTGATCATGCCGGCATCCCTTCTAATGGCTCTATGTGGCAATATTTTTGTTGACTACAAATAATTTGGGCTTCTCTCATGTATATCGACATGGGCATAGGAAATAAATCAGTACTGGATGTGCTACATTTATGAGGTGTCATATTTAGCACTTAAATCGCCGATCGTACAGCGCATGAACGCACATGCAGACTTAACTGAAATATTAATGAATGTTTGTTTACATATTGTACAGAAGTGTCGATGACAAAATAAAGGTAAAAATAAAGCTCAATGAAAATCGTGTAATAAATTTGGTGTCAGCATTTAGTTGAATAATTTATCTAACGATCTGTGCCAGCAAACGTGAATATTGGCCATAAAGCCGTTAAAGGAGATGCCGGTAAAATCCACTTTCATTCTAGTAGCTTTCTAATTAATGGCCGACCTGAAGGGGAGCGGAGAAAGTCACAATATCCGAGTAACCCTTCAGACTGAAGGTTGACGGACTCTGGAATCAAGCATGTAATAAACTGCCAAATTTTGTTGTTTGCATAATATGGTTGCTTGTTTTCCAACTGTAATCACTATGTGGATTGCATTCCTAAATCTGAACTGAATCCACAGAATAATCGATCACGTCCGCAAAATGGCGGAATGCGAGCCGGAATTTTTCTTACCGTATTTAGCAAATGCTCGTCGTAGGTCTTCAGGTGTCGTTCTGTAGGTAAGATTGTCGACCTTCAGTGAGATCATGCTATCCGTGTCGGGAGGAGCCCGTCCGTAACTCATGTTTTTGTTTCTCTTCGAGACAGCTTTGTCATAAAATAATCGTTGTCTTGTGGTTCGTTCTTCTTCACGCTCTTACAAGTTGCCCGGATGACGTTGGACTTGTACACGTTGGAAGGGGCTTAGGCTTGTTCGTCCCAAAACCAGTTCGTCACTTGTAATCTTCTTCCACCCGTTTGACCACGGGCTCATTTCGTCCGAGCTTGTTCGTCCCTGGGCTTGCTCGCCACAGGTTGTACGTTCCACACTACCTAATCAGTCGTTTTGAATGTGCACTACCATGTGCCATTTAGAGTAAATTGCTTGATAAATCTTATTAAGGCTTTACTGATCAATGCCTTTCACTTAGTCATATTTTTCACTATCGTCTGTTCTGCAAGATACAGTGAGCAGTTAAAATGCCTTTTGCTAATTGTTCACGAAATATGATTAGCTACGAGCACAGAGTTTATTATTTCAGTCATATCACGGCGGCCAGTTCACCTATCCATGCCTTCCTGGAGTTTCTTTTACTAGTACCCTGTACGATATTTTCTCAAGCCAGTGGCTGCTTTCCAAGATAGCCATCGTCGAAAGAATTAATTCTGTCGCAATGAAAATCATGAATCCTCGGAAAGAAAATAGCTCTGTTCAGAGAGAGAGAGAGAGAGAGAGCGACGGGTTTCATACATTTTCTCATTAGACATGTACGAGTATATGCATTCACAAACATTTATTTATCAACTCTGAAATGAAAATTGCATGTATTCTATTACGAATACAGAGAACGTAACTTGAATGAATTTCAAAGAACGATCCTGAACGAATAAGCCTGGGCGAACAAACCCAGGCTCGAAAAAGTCCATTTTCTCGTTGAATTATAGCGAAGGTACATATTTTATATATCAATACTTTTTTTTTCAGACAGAACATTCTCGAATCTTAAATTCAATTTTGTGAATATGAAAAAAAATAAGAAATATGTTGTAAAGGTAATTGATGATTTGGTTTCAGGTGGGGAATAAAATGTTTTACATGACTATCTTTGGCGCTACTTTCTGTAAAATAAATAACGGAACCAGACTAGTTGGATTTTTCTGTCAAGTCATGTGACAAAATAGCTGTCCAAGATGGCGGGTGACAGTTATTGTGATGCTCGTCTGTACAACATTTTAATGCTTGGATTATCCTTTATGTTTATCTTCACAGCTTTCCAGACAACTGGTATGGTGGAGGTAAATCAGATGATTTTTCATACACATCATATGTGAAAAGGGGGCCTTTCAATACATATGTGCTGGCTATTTCTGGTAAAGAGGGCAAAGTGGGCAGTTGTTAGTCCAAATATTTATACCTTCTTGGGGTGTGTGGAAATACCGAATAACACCTGATATACCAAATAACACCGAATTACACCGAATAACACCGAATTATATCAACAAAACACTTATTAGGTAAATATAACATTAATCAGGCTTGTTAAGATTAGTTCTTTGTGGTTATCTACAGTTTAATTCAGTAACAAAACAATACTGAATTACACATTTAAACTGAATTCGGTATCCCGGAGAACAATAACGAATTACACTTTTATAATACCGAATTATACCCACGAAACATGTATTAGATTATTATGAGATTAATTAGACTTTTTGAAAACAGTTCAGCGTGGTCAACAGTGTAATTCGGTACTAAAAAAAGTACCAAATTACACCTTCACACTGACTAAGGTATTGCCGAGCACTCGGAGAAATATACCTAATAACACCGAATTACACCGAATATCACCTAATTATATCTGCAAAACACTTATTTGGTAAGTATTACATAAACTGTTGACAACCACAAAGAACTAATCATAACAAATCTAATTAACCCTTTCCCAAACGACAAATTTTGGACTGGTCCAAATTGAAAGAGTTTGCAGATGACAATTTCAAATTTGATGAAAAGAAAGCTATCATAAAGGATAGAAAACACTGTGGGAAAAGGATAAATTGCTCGTTACGAG
Source organism: Tridacna gigas (assembly GCA_945859785.2). Taxonomy (NCBI): domain Eukaryota; kingdom Metazoa; phylum Mollusca; class Bivalvia; order Cardiida; family Cardiidae; genus Tridacna; species Tridacna gigas. Next base: position 32,205,536 of record OX244030.2, read on the forward strand.
CAATTTCTCCTTTTCCCACAGTGTTTTCAAAAGACTTGTACTGCAGACACGTGAAAACCAGGGTTTGTTTGGGAAAGGGTTAATGTAATACTTACCGAATAAGTGTTTTGCAGATATAATTTGGTGATATTCGGTGTTATTCGGTATATCTGGTGTTATTCGGTATTTCCATACACCGTACCTGCTTGTTTACTTTTCAACATTTCACATTTTCTTTTGCATACAACATCTAAACAGGTCTCATTCAGTTCTATGTAGCAAATTGAATCTCTCTAACTCCGGTATCATTACAAAAGAGAACTTAATTTACCTTTACGAAAAACTTCATTTGAAAATATTCAACAACTGTCTTAATAAATAATGGGCAGATTCAACCAGAATTCAGTTAAACCACTTGCAAGTCAGACTACCGACAGAGTCGCCGCCATGTTTTGCAGTCATGCAGACAGTTGCAAAACAAACCAGAATTGACTTTATATTTATGAACGAAATCTGTTTCAATAATCATACAACACCATGCAGAACAAAATTTCGTTTTTAAAGATATAATATGATTCTGTAAGTTGCATTACCCAATTACCGTATATACTCGACTATAAGACGCATTTTTTTCCCTAGAATTTTGAGCTTGAAGTAGGGGGAGCGTCTTATAAGCGCATAATCAAAGGACTTTGTACAATTCCATCTGGGGAACCTACTTACCTGCCGACCAACACGAAGAGATACTACCACCTCCCGATCTAGTCACGCTGATGTGAAGTTTTAAATGTCTCAGAAATGGTTGTAATTGCCGTCAGTGTGAAGAAATAAAAGTTTGGAACAAACTATTTTGTGTGTTTTACTTGTTAATTTAGCTTTAAATCCATCGGGTATTCCTCTTGTTGTTGTTGTTGCACTCAGTGTATAATACGGCCCTCGAGTTGACTGTGATACATATCAAAGTACCAAGTGTATCAATTGACCCTTTTGGCAAATCTTAAATTTAATGATGAATCGATACTTTTTTCATTATCGGTAGTTTTGATCATTGAGATGAATTAAAATGATGTAATAACACAAGTAACCTAACAGAGGCAAATATTCCCAAATATTTCTATCCAAATAGAAATCAGGTAGTGTTTATCAGGTGATCATCGAGGTAAGGAAGTAAAGGGTTGTGATCGCAGTCTGTGTTTTACGACACAGACAACACCTGTTTTTAATGAGATTAACAGCTAGATGTCAAACTTTCACAGCTTGAATTGACCAAGCATCCCATCGATAAATTAGTGCATATATCACACTAGAGATTAACAATTAGCTTTAATTTACAACAAGGATAGCTGATTATACAATTATTCAGATTAAATCAGCGAGCATCAAGGTCTCCATTTTGACAGCTCAATGATTTAACGACCAAAAATTATCGTGGCCATGTAGATATTTAACTCTTTACCAAAAATCTCGATTATTAACAAATCGAAAGAAAAAGAATTTTGAAGACATTGTGGGAAAAGGTTAAAACGCTAGTAAAACAAATTTCAATTTTTGAGTCACAGTTACCTTTTTCTCTTTCAAATCCTATCAATTTGGACAAGTCTAAAATTTTGTCGTTTGGTAAAGAGTTAAATCACATTGTGCTGGGTGTAAGATACCAGAGTACTTTGATCCTGTAATGTAACTCTTCACTGTCGAGGTAAACTTTATACACCCATTGATAAATAACAATTTTGAGTGAACCATCAAAGGCCTAATTTCCCTGATATGATTATTTATACAAAAAATGTGAGTGTTTTGGACTATGCATTACATTCTTTTCAAGTTGCCTTTTTTCAATTTTATAAAGAAATTGGACTTGAATCAAGATACGATCGGCTAAGAGGTTCCGGGACGTTTCGCCCCAAAACCATTTCCTCCCCTAGTCGTTTCGCCCCCAAGACGTTTCCCCCCTGGTCGTTTCGCCCCCCTGGTCGTTTCCCCCCTAGTCGTTTCGCCCCCAATACAAGGTTAAACTTAGTTTGCACTTTTAAATGAACTTTTATTCAGTTTTAACAGGACAATAGTGGTATTTGGAAAACATATCACGATCATGATCGCCCTGTCACGTCAGCCTAAGGATAATTTTTATCCTTAGTTACCGGCCAGCACCGGGCCTAAAAAGTGGCCTCTCAGGGAGGTGTGACTAGGACTTGTTACACCGAAATATTAAATTTCGGCGTAACCATTTACTGGCCATTTTTTTTTTCCTTTAACTTTTTTTTCTTTATTTATGTTGCATATTATTCAAGTACTAGTATATTTATTTCTTTGTATTTTTCAGGATTTTTACAACATTTTGACCATAAAAGAAAAAGACAAAAAAAAAAGACATTTTTTTTTTTTTACTTTTCCAAATTTAAAGCATTTGCAGACAACAATTTAACTGTGGCTCTTATGGTGCATTTTTACGATAGGGTAGAAAACTTTGTGGGAAGAGGAAAAACTGCCAGTTACTCACAGTTTACCCTTTTCCCATAATGTTTTCTAAAGTCATCTTTTGCAGGTTTGTTAATACTAGGCATTTTATTTGTTACAATATTATGACCAGAAAAAAAGAGAAAAAATATATATATTTTAGACTTTTCCAAATTTAAAGCATTTGCAGACAACAAATGATGGTTTGATGTGGTGCAATTTTCCTCCACTAGGTTAAAAACATTGTGGGATTAGGAGAAAATGCTGTTTACCAGCAATTTCTCCTTTACCCATAATGTTTTACCAAGTCAGTAATATGCATTTCCTTTTTCACTCAATAGGGTAGTAACATTGCGAGGAAAGGGGAAGATACTGGTTAACAGCATTTTCTTCTTTTCTCAAGATGTTTTCCAAACATTTTATCCCAAGGTTCGTTAAAAACCGTCACTTCGCAAAAGGCTAGCAAATCCAACTAGAGTCTTGTTACAATATTTTCCTCGTTTACATGAATTTCTCTACTGTCGTCTGTCGGCCCATATAGTTGGCTGCATCCCCTCAAAAGTCGTGCAGTAGAAATCTCACCAGACGTGTACTTGTCCCATAGTTCATGGATTTTTCTATCAAGTCGGCGGTACGACGGTCTAGTGTCTCTCGCTGTTAGTCCCCCGTTTGTCATCAGGCAGATTTCCACTGTAACTTTTTCCGCTTCTTTCCTCAACAATGGCACTATCTTGTAAAAAGACAGTCCTTTGTGGCCCGCTCTGTTGTTAAGACGATGATGCCACCCTGCAAGATAAATTACCCATGTGTGGAAAAAGAATCATTGAATTGCTGACTACTCAGTCCCAGACAAGACGAACATGTGACGCTCACATATACATGTATATGAATATTGTACTCTATTCTGGAAAACCAAACGAGTGACATGAAAGACAATGTTCAGAGTGAGAGTATGAATGAGAGTATATGAGAGTATATGTACCTTCGACATCATTGTTAGTGCGAACTGTACTTCCGAATATGCACCAAGACTGAACATCGAAGATAGCATGGTGCATCCACTGTCTGTCGATGTAGCTGACCAGTCGTCAAAGCTGCTCTGTGTTGGCCCGTTGTTGGAGGTGTTGAAACGTCGGCTGGATATGGTTCTGGGGCAAGAACGGCAGCGCGAGTATTTGACGAATGTAATTGTAGATACTTGATCTCTGGCTGTAGGCTGGTTTCAAACCTATGTCCTGAACCTGCCTCCATACCGCCTGTGTCCAGTGAAAGACACACCCTTTCAATGAGATCCCGGGAAACACGTATCTAACAGCAAGCCAGGCAGCTGAAGAAATATAGAAAAGGACTTTGTTAAAACAATGACCACATTCACATAATGAAAATAGAAGTATCCATTTCAAAGAAATAGGCATGTAAACAGTTATTTTTTTTATTCTTTTGTTTTTATGTCTTGCATTTCAAATTTGAATGATACATACCCGGCTCGAAATCAATGACGAAACCTTCTACCACGACATCACCCAGAACTCCTTTCAACTTGCGCAGAACCTGTATCAAAAATAAATAATCATACGTATAACTGTATTTTAGATAAACCGTACATAGTAGAATAACTCTTTTTTTGGTTTAATATTAGCTTGCACATTACAGAAGAAAAAAAAAAGCATATTACCTGAACATAATCTTCTTTCCTTCTCCTTGACATAAGAACAAACGCCAACGGAACTTGTTTCTCGGCCCCGTCTCGTTGTATGAAACCATGTATAGACATCAGCTGTCCGGATCTAAACGGCTCACCCATCACCTGTGAAATGTCATTAGGATGTCAAAATGATGGCAATTATTGGAAACAAAAAGCATTAAACATAAGGCATTCTTAAGAACATCAAAATGTATATCTTATAAAATACATTAACAAAACATTGTAAACGAAGAAGCTAAGGAGATCCCAGAATCAATCAAGCGGAATATAAAATCACATGTTTTTGTGGTTAAGATATTCAATTGAAAAGTATTTGTAGTTTTTACCTTAAATGTTCCGTCCATAAACCAACGTTTGGTTTGCTTTAGGAGACGCAATTGCTCTGGAGAGGCAAATATCAAGTGTCGGTCTCTGTCAACCCTGATGTCAGCAACTAGGAAATCTTCGCACTGGAGATATTCTTGGTTCAACTGAAATGATAACATTAAAAGTCATCGCAAGGTTTTGAAAACAACACGAAATCATCTAACAGTATACAGAAATCGGGAGATCAGAATGCAAGACATGTGGCAATGTTGAAAACTGAAATTACCTCAAACTGCAAGTCTTTGGGTTCCTGTGGTCTTATTTTTGTTCTTACACGGTTCGCAGCTCTAGTGAGATTCTTAGGGTTACAGATGTTGGGTTGGTTGGGCGTCACATACTCTCGCATAGCATCCTCCACAAGTTCGCTAGCAGACTGGAAAACATGCTTCTTCGCCTCCAATTTGACCTAAATTATAACATAAATTATGTATATGATATAAAATTTTACATTCAACTGCGTCACTTTAAACTGTAAAATATGGCTTAGTTTTGAGTAAATATGAAATAAAGAAGTCACCTTTGATGATACTCGCACTGTACTGAGAGTGGATGGATCTGCTGAATGCACGTGGTTTTGGTTTCCTCGTTGAAAATCGCTTCCCTTCTGCGTCACTGTTGCGTAGCACCGAATCTTTTTGCTCCTGACACTGCATGTCCAGATGGTGGATTTTTTCAGCTCTTTCTGCAGTTAACAAAATTAGGACATGAGTTAACGACAATTTAAAGTAATGATTTCGTAAACAAGATTTTACTAGATCATACAGCATTTGATTAGCAATATCAGAGAGTAACACGAAATTATCGACATTAATGATATACAAGACTTTTTACTGCTCGTTATTATTGACAATTTATCACAAACAAGTCTACCTTTACTCCATACTTGTATCCATCACTGCTCACGAGAAGACGACCACCGCGCTTGCTACCATTCTCGAATATGTGAAATGTCAAAGGCTCGTCAGGCAACACAGAGGTCGAGAGACTTTCATCCAGCATAGAACTGAAAAATGAATAAAAGTGTGTATACGCATTTTACTTTGCGCAAGCTGAACAGTCGTGCATATTGCAAATAATGTTATCGCTGCGCTATGCTCGTTGTTATTGATGTACGTCTGTACGATTATAAAACGATATACTCACTTTAATTTTTCTGGATGTTGGGCTGGATCAAGATCAGACGGCAAGTTGCAGTACTCTCTCTCTCTCTCAAGCGCAACAAGTCTCAGTAAAAATGCAAAATTTTTCCTACGAACTTCAAAAATATAAATGATGAATTAAGGAATTGATATCTCTTAACAAATTTGTATTTCTACATTTGTATTGTAAAATGAAAAATAGGTATCCTCGATTGAGTGAAAGTAATGGTAATCGAAAAGCGTTCATACGACTTCGCAGTAGCAAAGTCCAAATGGTATAGATTGCGTAATACGTAATTAACGATGTTGATAATCGGCCCTAATAGGATTATGACGGCACATGATCTAAAGACATTTAATCAGCAACACAGTGGACTCATTCAATCAGAGAACAATTTTGGATAGCTTTATTCATTTAACCCTTTACCACACAATGCCGAGTTTTAACAATTGTGAGAAAGACGTCTTTCCAAAGCCTTGTGGGAAAAGGAGAAAATGCCATCTACCCTATCAAAGAAAATTAGCAACATTGAAATTGTCATCTGCAAAGGCTCTCAATTGATAAGGCTAAAATGTCATAACAATTCTTAATCTCTACCTTTTGGCCTATATATATATGTTGTAAGAAGTGTGGACTATGATTGCAGTAATATAGAGTAAAGTGTAGAGCAAGATCGAGCCATACGAATATGTAACTCTGTCTTACACTGTCCGCTATTACAACCAAATACAAATATGTTTTTAAAGAAAAAAAATCAACATATCATTTATGTACAAAAAAAAGGAAGTACAGCTCTAAATGATTATTTTCCCTTAGTGATTTCTTTCCCGTACTTAAATTCAATCTTAAACAAGCATTGACCACATTTACAACAAAAATAAAAAACGAATAATCACGTTTACTGGGTATACTAATTCCATTATGTAACCAAGATGGTAATTATGTCATTATATGGCTTGCAACACACGAAAAGGGGCATCCCAACATTTGAATAAAGTGTCAAAAGGATGACTTTGTGCAACCCTCGTAGGTTAATCCCATACGACACTTTCAGTTTTCACCAGCCTGCGAGGACTGCGCATGCTGATCCGAGACATAACATAACATAACATTTATTAAGCATAAAACAGCACTTGCATGTTCATAGCTTACAACATATTAACCCTTTAGCACACAATCCCGACTTTATACGATCTTAGGAAGGAAGCCTTTGAAAACAATGTAGGAAAGGGAGAAAATGCTGGGAACCAGCATTTGCTCCTTTTCCCACAATGTTTTATACCCTTTCCAAATAAAATTTAAATTTTTGATTCAATTTTATTTTGTTGTCTGCAAATGCTTTCAATTTGGGCTAGTGCAAAATTTTGTCGTTTGGTAAAGAGTTAAACAAATTCATACCCCCAGAAAACTAAGACATGAATAGAATGTTATTTTCTGAGGAGTATGAAATAATTTACTATATCAATACAACAGCACCATTTTTATAATCAGTCAACACATGTCATGAGCATACGGTTCTAAATCAGTAAGTATGCACAGATCAATGCTAATTTTAGCACTCATAATATACTCGATGGGTTGTACTTATTTCGTAATGATTTCCCATAACAGATCAGTTTGTTTTGTTCAAGATCAGACCACTCCTCAAGAGCCGTCTGATCCTAAACGAAACTCTCTCTAAGAATACCAAAATGCTTCATTGGCCCAAGGGGTTTAATGCACAATTTCTGTTATGAGCAGTCCGATCTAAATCCATAAGTTTATATAGATCAATACTATTTTTAGCACCCATAAATGGATAATACACTCAATGAATTGTCAAGATCTTCCATGATGCAAATGTTAGAGTGATCATTTTCGCGTGTAGCAAGCCATACATAGTTACCTAATTCATATTCATGCAAACATCTTTTTTCTTGGTCCGAAACGGTTTAACGTTATTTTGACAATATAAAATTTTTTTTTTTAAAATGCTTTCGATTTGTGGCATTCAAAAAATTTGCCCTAAAAAAATGAAGACTTCAGTTGCTTTGGGATTGATCTCGAGGAATATGTGTTTCCAATCCTTCAAAATGGTACTTACTAAGAATCAAAAAATGCATTTTTTATTTAAACCTTGACTATAAGGGTAATTTGTTCGGTCGGTAAACGTGCAAGGCATAATTAGTAGATTATAGAGGCAGGAACAACATATCAAAAGTAGAAAAAAAAGAAAGAGATAAAATCTTACCTGTTCCACAAAGCCGATGCTGCCATCCCTCACACCGATCGCAAGAAATAGAATGGCGGCGGCCATTAACTTCTTTCTGACAAGAAATGCACAACACTGACATAATTCCATTCTATAATCCTTTTCAACACTAACGACACTTTCAAAGATGAATAATGATGAGACATTTTTGCGAAGCTTATATAGCAATGTCGTCGGTGCATAAAAGATTTTTTTGAAACAAAAGATAAACCAATTACTAAAACTTTTCCTTTTTCAATCATTGCTCATCGACACGAATAAAGAGCAAACCGACCAATTTAAATCACTTACCTGGTAAAGGTGCTAATTATATGATTAAAGACGTACAATCTTCCATAAAGCACGCGATTTCACACCTCATCATTAATCACATTAATTGAGTGAATATGGTGTGATTAATTAATCAAACTAAATAAACAAGGTGATCAGCGGTATCTATCAAAAACCGTAATATTTCAGTTTTTTTTATATTAAATTTATAAAAGGTAAACCGACATAGGTAATCATATTTACATGTATATAGATTCTTTCTTCTTTTTTTCCAAAAAAAATTATAAAAGGTAAACCGACATAGGTAATCATATTTACATGTATATAGATTCTTTCTTCTTTTTCCAAACTGTTTTCCATTTCCGAAAAAATCTTAATTTACATGGTCATATGATGTTCTTTGAAAAAATATTGTCGATCTCTCTCTCTCTCTCTGATTACATTAATTAGAGGGTAGGGGGGCGAAACGACTTGGGGAGGAAATGGTTTGGGGGCGAAACGACTAGGGTCCGGGGGCGAAACGACTACGGGTGAAAAATAGAGGCGAAACGACCAGGGGGGAAACGACCAGGGGGGAAACGTCTTTGGGGCGAAACGTCCTGTTACCGGCTAAGATACAAGAGATGTATTTTGGGAATGATGCAACTCCGATAGACCGTAATGTCTGCGAGGCGTATTTCCAGCTGAATACTCCAAATTTTAGCATTCTTATGATCAGTGTGAAGTCTACCTGCGTCTTATAGGAGGTCATCAATGAAATCCCCGATTTTGAATCATGAAGTTGGGGGAGCGTCTTATAAGCGAAGGCGTCTTATAGCCGAGCATATACGGTATGGTGGTTCATTCACAAGATTGTATCTCTTCCGCAGCAATTCATAACAAAATAGAGTAGTGTTGAATCAGAATAGATTTAGCTCATAAATAGGCAAGTTTTGGACAAATATCCTTTTTCAGTGGAGAAATTATTTATTAATCTTACTTCTGATGTATGTTTTATTAATAAATATCTGAATATGATGTTCAAACAGCGACAAAATTCTATGTTGGAGTTTGCTAAAGGAAACTATGTAGGAATCGATAAGACCCTATGTACATGATGAATGTCAAAATGAAAATAACGTATGTAGGGGCTTATAAATAGGGCTATGCAGTTGCGGGCTAAGATGTTTAGACCCTATTCCAGAAAAGGATTGGATTGCAGCATAGGTGGTGCAGTCTGATGTTGAATGAACTTGGTCTAATATTGTATTACAAATTCTATGCTAATGATAAATCTGACTCTTTAATATCACACTCATTTTGTCTTTCGTGTTAACTGTAAATGTTGTTTTAGTTTATAAACTGTGATCAAACAATCCTGTGTTTAAACAACTTGAAGAAAGTGGGCTATTGAAAAACATTGCATAGAAAAGAGCAAATGCTATTAACCAGCATTTTCTCATTTGCTCTCAATGTTTTTTGCCCTTTCAAGGACAAGTCATATCATTTTAGACAAACTCTACTTTGTTGTTAGCAAATGTTTTGTCATCTAGTCAAGATTTAAGTGATATACAAGCAAAATTAGAAGAGACTGAATGTGAAAGGATATACATTTACAAATGTGAGCACTACTTATCGTCTCCAAATGCTTTTACCGGTAATTTGGACCAGCCTGAAATTTTATTGTTTTATAGTGAAGAGTTAACCATTCAGTCCCATGTATGACCCTGATGATGAAGCTGTTTGAAAACATTTTTCAAAAGAAGAGTTTACACTTCAGGAGTAAGTTACGCCATATGTCCGCCACAGGAGAAAATGATAATGCCACAGCATATAAAGTTATAAATTTTTAACTTTCAGTACACAAGTTCTTTGTTTATAGTTTTTTGGGGTTTTTTTTAAAGATGCTATCTTTAATATTTTGAAGTAGAGCTCTATGAAATTTTGAAATTTTATGTACTTTAGTAGAAATTTGATCTTGAAAGACTGTCTGACACTCATATTCTTTGTCATGATCTCAGTGATGCAATGGTTGTATTAAACATTAATTTCTTGAAGATGTGTGTTTATGCAACTTTCAATGAATTTATGTTTCAGTTCTTTGAATATTAATAATATTTAGAATTGAATCATCACCGTTTTTAAACCATATTGTCTCCAGATATTTTCCACTATTTAAGTAAAACTTACAACTAAAGATTTATAAAATAAATCTACAGACGATATGGTTTGCAAAGTGATGATGCAGTACAAAACATTGGACATTTAATAATCCTAAGCATTGAAAAATGAATTTCTTTAGAGTTGTATAAACACACATCTTCATAATGTATGTTTATGAAATAATGTTTCATACACCAGTGGCATCATTGAGATGGCAAATCATAGACAACACAGATTATGGCTGTCTTTCAATATCAAATTTATACCAAAATGCATAAAAATTTCATAGCTATACTTTGAAATATTAAAGATAACATCTTTATTAAGATATTTAAGCATAAAATTTACGTATTGAAAATTATATATACTAAATGTGCTGTGGTGTATCATGTTCTTCTGTGGTGCACATGTGGTGTAAATTACTCCCATGGCGTATTTAAGTTTGACCCCTTTTTTTCCACAATGTTTTTTAATCTTACTAATACAAATTTTTGGCTTGAACCACATTTTATTTGTGATCTGCTCATGTTTTCGATATTGACATGGTTGAAATTTTGTCATCTGATATTTAGATTTAGTCCAAGATTGCTGATGTATTAAAATGTTGTGAATGAAATACGTATCTACATCACTGTGTTGAAAACTTTAGATAATTTTTGTTACACTTGTATGATTACAAGATAAACATCTGAATACCAGCTGGGTATTTATAGGTATGTGGTTTATCTTCATTCACAGCTTTTTATCAAACCTCTTGTAGACTTTCAAGGTTTAACCCTTCTCTGAATTAAAAGCATTTATAGACAACAAATTAAATATGGCTCAAATGATAAAGTTTGTTCTTGAAAAGGTAGAAAACATGGTGGGAAAAGGAGAAACTACTGGTGACCAGAATTTTCTCCTTTTCTCACAATGTTTTCTTTTGAAAGCCTTCTCCATCAGGATTGTTATACATGTATCTCCGGATTTTGTGATAAAAGGTTAACCCTATACAAAATAGTCCCATGTTTTTATGACCCTATAGAAGAAGAAAAAGTAGATTAAAAATTCCAAGTGACGTAATGATTTTTTTTTCCCTTCAGAAAACAGTATTGGATAGTGCTAAAAATGAGACAAATAGTGATTTTAAGGGTGATGGCTATGTCAGGTAACATTTTTTCCCCCCATTTTATCAGATATCATATATAATTATGTAGATAAGATTTTTGTCAGTACATTTCAACTTCTTTCATTCTTCCTGAAAGAGTGTGGTCAACCTTTACCATACAGTTCAGAGTTTTTACAGTGCTAAACAAGAGGGCTTTTGAAAGTATTGTGGAAAAATGAGAAAATGCTGGTGACCATAATTTTCTCCTGAACCCACAATTTTTTGTATCCATTCAAAGACAAATCCCATCATTTAACTCTTTACCACACAATCATGGGTTTTAACGACCCTGAAGAAGAAGCCTTCTGAAAACACTGTGGGAAAAGGAGAAAATGCTGGTAACCAGCATTTTCTCCTTTTTCCAATAATATCTTCTAACCTTCCCAAAACAAAGTTCAATTTTTGAGTCACATTTATTTTGTCGTCTGCAAATGCTTTCAATTTGGACCAGTCTAAATTTTTGTTGTGTGGTAAAGAGTTAAGCCATGTTTAATTTGTTACAGATCTGCAAATGCTTTGGATGTTGACAAGTCCAAAACTTTGTCATTTGGTAAAGAGGTAACCAATACAGTGTGTATTGATTTGTTCTGTGAAACAGCTTTCATTGACAATCCATTAATTATCTGATAAAGAATGTGTTACAAGCAGTATTACCCCTTTGAATTTTCCTTTTATCATCCAAAATGTTTACTTTCTTTTAACCCTTTGCCTGCTAAGGGCAACTCTGTGCACTTTTGCTAATAGTGCACATCAAGACCGGACTGCAGAGAAGTTGCAGTCTTATGTTGGATCTAAATTGATTGATACAGTAACTTCATAGCATTTTCTCCTTTTTCCAATAATGTCTTCTAACCTTCCCAAAACAAAGTTCAATTTTTGAGTCACATTTATTTTGTCGTCTGCAAATGCTTTCAATTTGGACCAGTCTAAATTTTTGTTGTGTGGTAAAGAGTTAAGCCATGTTTAATTTGTTACAGATCTGCAAATGCTTTGGATGTTGACAAGTCCAAAACTTTGTCATTTGGTAAAGAGGTAACCAATACAGTGTGTATTGATTTGTTCTGTGAAACGGCTTTCATTGACAATCCATTAATTATCTGATAAAGAATGTGTTACAAGCAGTATTACCCCTTTGAATTTTCCTTTTATCATCCAAAATGTTTACTTTCTTTTATTTTAACCCTTTGCCTGCTAAGGGCAACTCTGTGCACTTTTGCTAATAGTGCACATCAAGACCGGACTGCAGAGAAGTTGCAGTCTTATGTTGGATCTAAATTGATTGATACAGTAACTTCCTAGCATAAAGAAATTTGAAATACATGTATTTTGAGGTTTCCTAATGTTGAGGTGCAAATTTATTTGAATTAATTTGTCAGTTTAAGAGTTAAATCTTTGTCTTGTTTCAGCCATAGTTAGTGCTTTTTTTGAGCCATAGTTAGGACATTTTTCTCTTAACCCTCTCCCAAAGGACAAATTTTAGACTCTTTCAAATTCGAAACATCTGCAGACGACAAATTCAGAATTGCTACAAATGAGCTTAAGCTCTCTGACAGGGTAGAAAACATTGTGGGAAATAGAGAAAATGCTGGTTACCAGCATTTTCACCATTTCCAACAATGTTTTCAAAAGCCATCTTTCCCAGGGTCTTGAAAACCTGTGATTGTTTGGTAAAGGGTTAAACTTTTGTTTTATTTTCTATATTTTAGCCTGAGTATCATATATGTCATGTTTTCTGTGTCTAACTGGGTAGCCCCATCCGCAATTGCATTGATAGGGCCCAGGGCAGCAATGTTCATTGGATCCCTCCTCTATCTGTAAGTTAAACTTTTTATTCATTATTTCAGCCTAGCTTTACATTTCCACAAGTACAAAGAAAGTACATGGATATTGACTAATGTTTAGCAAGCACCTGCTTAATACAAGCAATTTCCAAATATCCCAGGACCCTTAGCTGCGTTCTTAGTGAAGGTTAGACTGTATAATGTACAAGTATAGGGGTCAGGCTCCGTGAAAAGGGGTTCTAGTGCATTTGCAAAAAGTATCCAACCATGTCGGCCTGCAAAGTCCTCGAAAAATTTAGCTATTTTTTATCCCCCGCCAAAGGCAAGGGGATATTATTTTTGCGTTGTCTGTCTGTCCATCTGTCCGGACAGATGTCTTCCAAAATCCTTGACGAAATTTGATGAAATTTGATACATGTGTTCCTTATGATAGTCCACGGGGTATAATATTTCGATGAAACTGCACGTTTTCCTGAATGTCAAAGGACATGCTAACTTCATGATTCAGTTAGCATTTACACAAAATTGATGTTATGGATCAAGAATTATGTGATGGTGTAATTGATCATGGAGATACCTTAAACCTTTACCACACGACAAAATTTTAGACTGTTCCAATTTGAAAGCATTTGCAGGCGACAAAATAAACGTGGTTGAAAAATTGATATTTGTTTTGGGAAGGGTAGAAAACATTGTGGGAAAAGGAGAAAATGCTGGTTACCAGCATTTGCTCCTTTTCCCACAATGCTTTCAAAAGGCTTCTTTCTCAGGGTCATTTAAACTCAGGATTGTGTGGTAAAGGGTTAAACCTTTACACAATCCCAACTTTTAACGACCTTGAGAAAGACAGCTTTTGAAAACATTGTGGGAAAAGGAGAAAATGCTGGTAACCAGCAGTTTCTCTTTTTCCCACTATGTTTTCTACGCTTGCCAAAACAGATTTCATTTCTTGAGTTGATTTTCTTAATTTTGTCTTCTGCAAATCTGTTCAGTTAGGACCATTCCAAAATTTTGACGTTTGGTAAAGGGTTAAACCCTGTTTTTCCAGAGCTCCGCTCATAGATATTCATATGTCTTCTGTCTTTCAGACTGTTCATTGTTTCCTTCCTAAAACCAATGACTTGGGCCTTGTATGTAACATCTGTCTTGATTGGATTTGGAGCTGCAAGTGAGTATAGCCATTTTGTTTGTTGACCTTGAGAACATCTTTAATGGGACAGTTCGTTTTAAATAATTTTATTTTTATTTCTGAAATCACTTTACCACACAGTCCTGAGTTTTAATGACCCTGAAAGAGAATACTTTTGAAAACATTGTGGGAAAAGGAGAAAATGCTGGTCATTTTCTCCTTTTCCCACTGTGTTTTCTACCCTACCTAAGGCAGAAATCATCATTTGAGCTACATTCAGATTGTTGTCTACAGATACCTTCAATTTGGACAAGTGTAAAATTTTGTGGTATGGTAAAAACTTAAAAAAAAATTGTGAACGAAATCTTTACATATTTTTGTTGTTGTATCAGAATTTATTGTTCTTGTTGCGACAAAAGACAGAAATAGACTTACCATGATTAAACCTTGGAAGAGGAAGTAATCAGGGGATATTCTTCTATGTTGTGGGAGCCCATTAACCCTTTACCACACAATCATGAGTTTTAACGACGTTGGAGAAAAGGTCTATTGAAATCATTATGGGAAAAGGAGAAAATTTCCACAATGTTTTCTAGCCTTTCTGAAGCAAATTTCAATTTTTGTATTGTCTGCAAATGCTTTAAATTTGGACCAATCTAAAATTTTGTTGTTTGGTAAAGAGTTAAATTGCCCTATCAAAACAATTCTAATTAGTACCCACAGTATAGGTTTTAGTCAAGAAATAAAGCAAATTCTAAGCTGTTAAGCCCTAAATAATCCCCTTATTTGTACCTCTGAGCAATGTCAAACTATAATGTTAAAAGATTTGCTTAATTCTCTACAAAACAACAATGTTCTAGTCTAAACCAAATTGAAGGCAGATTCAGACAACAAATTAAATGTGGCTGAAATTATGGGATATATGTTTGAAAGGATTAAAAACACTGTGGGAAAAGGAGAAAATGCAGGTAACCAGCATTTTCTGCTTTTCCCACCGAGGTTTTCAAACGCCTTTTCACTCAGGGTCATTAAAATACAGGATTATTTGGTAAAAGGGTTCCCCCTGGCCATTTTTTTTCTTGCGCCACCACTTTCGCCAAATGAGAAAAGTTTGCGCCACATTAAAATAATTGGAGCTAGTTGGTGCCATTTTTAAAATGAAAGTACATGGGGTCGGCCAGGATAAAAAATTGGTTGATAAAATATCTTTTCTTTGTTTGTATC
Organism: Tridacna gigas; assembly: GCA_945859785.2. Classification (NCBI taxonomy): domain Eukaryota; kingdom Metazoa; phylum Mollusca; class Bivalvia; order Cardiida; family Cardiidae; genus Tridacna; species Tridacna gigas. The sequence goes on from OX244030.2 coordinate 32,221,124, forward strand.
ATGAGCAATGAAATGAATGAGAAAACATTTTTCCATTTGATTAGTTTTTTAACCCATATCTATATTCATTGCGTGAATATAGTTCGGCAGCAGGTGCTTGATTTTCAGGGAAAATCCCAAGGTGAAAAACGGGCATGGCTGTGCTTCAAAATGCATTGATCGTTACCTGCTTGTTGTATAGGTTCCCCTTTTGATAGTTACTAACTTGCCCAGGTTTTAAGTAAATATCTTAACTCTTTCCCAAACGACAAAATTTTAGATCGGTTGAAATTGAAAGCGCTTGCAGACGAAAAAATAAATGTGACTTTAAGATTGAAATTTGTTTTGGGAGGGGTAGAAAACATTGTGGGTAAAGGAGAGAATGCTGGTAACCAGCATTTTCTCCTTTTCCACAATGTTTTCAAAAGGTTTCTTTCTCAGGGTCATTAAAAGTCAGGATTGTATGGTAAAGAGTTAAGTAATAACAGAGGTATTCAAAAATTTCAAACTTGTTGCACGACGATGACAGGGCTATGGCAATATAACTCGACGTTGTATTCTTCAAAAACAGCCGAGCTAAAAATGTTGTCCGTATTGAAAGCTCTGGCAGACAAAAAATTACTGAGTTATTCATAGATCAAGTGACAAATCTTGTCTTTTGAAAGGTAGAAAACATAAATGGGCAATAAGATCATAATCGTAAATTACGATTATGATCTTATTGCCCAGATTACGACGTAATCTACCGAAAACTTTTTACATAAAAAAAAATAGCGACCGACTTCTTTAACTGAGAAAGGAATAATCAATCGCGAAAGTTCCAGTTTGCAAACATAGGTGGCGAGCCGATAAATCAGTTATCCCGAGGTCCAATCTTCTTTCATTGATGTGTTAATTACCGACTTTAATCCACCTAAACATGGTGTGGTCGTCGTTAAATACGAACCATAATGACCCGCATGCATCATGCATGTAACACAGAATCAAGGCGTGGCTTTAGAAATTATGGGCGGCGACTAAATCTCGTATGTGATTCCTGATTGGTTCGCAGTGCTTCACGTTGTGTAAAAATTCTGTTTTCACAGCCTTGGATGCAGATCGGGCGTGGCGACATTGATATTTGATTGATTATTAGCATTGTATGGTGTATATGCGTGTATTGTGTGCAGCTAGACAAATCCCATGTATTTAGATAACCTGCCATGACAGGGTGAATTGCACTCTCTTGCACTCCGGTTCATTCACATTCACCTCTGTAGTGGGCTCAGAAAGTAGTCCGTCCTCTCACGAGATTTTCCGTCACATGACCATAACCCCAAATGGCGACACAAACGCCGGTGAAAGAAAGATGTATCGATTAAACGTTTAGGTCTTAACTCTAAATTCTTGTCGTAGGACTGTATAATTTTGTTTAACTTGTCTTCATTCGTGGGCGCAGCCATTCTGTTTACAATTGGCGTAGGAATCTGATCAGTGAAGAAACTCGAAAAAATAGTTCCATTGTATACAGGTAAATTCATCAACTTAAATGCACCTATAATGCATCTGGAATCATATTTGCTTTGTCTACTTTATCATGTTACACATGAAACAGTTAAACAGTAACAAAACATGTTTTCCTCGGTTTGACAAGATTCTTGTCATTTAGCCCATCGCAGAGATGTATGTGAGGTAACGAACGACAACTCTGCTCGGAGATTGGGTGAATTGGCGACAATTTACAAACTGCTTATCGATTTTTCGGTCATAGATACGCTTTCACGCAGTGAGGTGATGGGGACCAGTATCAAAATGTACGGCACCCCGATGTGAAAAATATCGGCGCCAGTCATTTTCGCCATTTGACTTTTTCTTGCGCCACATTACAAAATCTATCGCAAATGGCGCCAAATGCGAAGCCCAGCGGGAACCCTTTAAGGTTAATTGATGTTAGATTCAACTACTGTATGAGTTTTCCTTGGGCTATATTCAGCATTAATTCCATTTTAAGTTAAAGTCAAATTCTGAATTCCGGAACTAGCAGTCTGATTGGCTGAGATATTCTTTCTTAATGAATCAGATGACCAGTTATAAACATAATAATATATAGAAACATTAGTGAATGCTTTCCCTGATAATTGCCCTATAAGTTTAAATAAACCGTCGTAAACTACATCTTAAATGTAGAGCAATGACATTTATGAGAGCCTTTTGTATAAAGAGTGGGTTTTTTTTTTTTTTACTAACGATTATAACGTTTATAAACTTAATACCTCTCAGTTTCCCATAATCTTTTCTAGCCTTTTGAACACAATTTGGATAATTTAACTCTTTCCCACACGACAAAAATGTAGACTCTTCCGAATTGAAAGCATTTGCAAGCAGCAATTTGATTTTGGCTCAAATGATGCAATTTGCCTTTGAAAGCATAGCAAACATTGTGGGAAAAGGAGAAAATACTGGTTAACATTTTCTCGTTTTCCTACAATGTTTTCAAAAGGCATCTTCCATAGGGTCTTTAAAACTTTGCGTTGTGTGGTAAAGAGTTAAACCATACACAATTTGTTGGCTGAAAATGCTTACAATTTGGACAAGTCTAAAATTTGGCTTTAGCAGCCCTGGAGAAGGAAGATCTTGAAAACATTGTGGGAATGCAGGTAACCAGCATTTTCTCACAATGTTTCCTAACCTTTCAAAGACAATTCTCATCATTCGAGCAATACCAAATTTGTTCTCCTTAAATGCTTTCAATTTGAATAACTCTAGAATTTTGTCATCCAGTAAAGAGATATTTAGGTCTGTAAGTACAATGTAATAATTTTTTCATTCTGCCTTTTTCAGTTTTATGGACTGGCCAGGGAAATTTTTTGACCATCAACTCTGACTCAGAAACCATATCTCGCAACAGTGGGATATTTTGGGCCCTTTTGCAGTGTAGGTTAGTAGTTCATTTATGTATATATCTTTTCTGTGTTAAAAAATGGCTTAATGCGTCTGCAAAAAGTATCAACCCAGGTCAGACTTTGCACACCACGCAGGCTAACCTGGGCCGAAACCTTTTGCTTTCAGCCAATTTTTTGCATGTCAAAGGACCAGCGTACCTTATGATCCACTTGTTTGTTTGACAAAATAGCTTTATGGATCCATAATTATGTGATGACGTGCTTGGTACTATACATCACAGAGATGCATTAAGCCACTTTTTGCCAGAACATATCACTATCGCTAGGCCTTGCTAACTGTGCTGTTATGAAACAAAGATGACTGAAATGTTGCTGAAAAGTAAAATTTTGAGAATAGGGTGAACAAGTTTTTAATTTGTTGTGCATGTATTTTTGGATTGCCCAATTTAGAATTTGGACTGGTCTACAGCTACAACCACATAATATTGTAAATATGGCTATACATCATTTTTCTAATGAGAGAGAATGCAACACAACAAGGAAAGTCTTTGTGTATTTGTGATTTTTTTTCAAGACTAATTTCGAAGTTTGACTTCTTGCATTTGGGTGCTTGCCTAATGTGAGAGAATGAACCTCTACAAGAAAAGTCATTGTTGTTGATCTGTGGCTGTCTGTACAAGACTATTTTGGAAGTTTTCTGTCTTGCATAAGAGTGGTTGTCTCCAGGACAGGAGATTGTGGGCTAAAAGTAATGGCCCAATCTTGATTCGTACCAAAGATCATAAAACATTTATAGTAGTATCCCCCTCCTCAACTACCCCAAGGTCAGATAAGTGGAGGTAATTGAATTTGTAACTCTTTACCCATTTTTTCATGACCCTGAAGAAGGCTTTTGAAAACATTTCAGGGGAAAAGTGAGATACAAGTGTTTCCTCTATGACATATTCAACCATTTTAGCAACAATTGTTTTGTCATCTGCAAGGAATCTAAAACTGTGCCATCTGGTAAAGAGTTAAAACATTAGTACTTCACTAAAATATAGGTCATGGGTTTAATTAGAATTGTTTCACTGAGATAATGAAATGAGTACCAACAAAATAGGCTTTGTTATAGAACTAAGGTGGTATTGCTCTTCGAACCCCGAGATACTCCTCGGTGCTAAGGCAGTAGAGCCTGCAGTTGTCTAAATATTATGACTTGTAAAGTACCTAATGGTTCAAAACAACCTTGGAAGGAAAAAGATATGTGAATTGTTATTTTGAGATAGGATAACCCTATAGGTGCTGAACTCAGCTTAAGAAGCTGTGCAGGCAGTGTAGATCAAAATTATACTTAATAGCACATGCAATCTGATCTTGGATCTATACTGTATTGTATTTTGTTACATTTTCTGCCCTGAACAGCAAAAGAACTTTTTAAGTGTTTATTCAGTGCCCCATTGATGACCCTGTGTTAGAAGGCTTTTGAAAACGTTTTAAGAAAAGGAGAAAATGCTGATAATCAGCATTTGCTCCTTTTCCAAAAATGTTTTCTACCCTTTCAACAACAAATTTCAACTTGTAAGCCACATTTAATCTGTTGTCTGCAAATACTTTCAAGTTGGACAAGCCAAACAGTCATAGTGTCATTTGGTAAAGAGTTAAATAATTGTGGCTAAGCTTGAAATATCAAGAAAAGAACTAGCATGAAGAAGATAAAATGATAGTTCAGTCAAATCACATGCATCGTTATGGCGCTTTGTCCCAAAAGCAATTAATAAGCCAGACAGCCGCCCTTCTTTTGTAATTACCAAACCTTTTTTGTATTTCAGTTTGATATGGGGCAATGCTTATTCCCATTTTGTTCTTAACGGTGCAGATGAAATCACGAAAGACGAAAGAACCAAGTTATTTTTAGCACTGAGTGGAGCAGGTGCCTTAGGGTGTTTGTGTTTGTTGTTGCTTAGAAGAAGAAGGACTAGTGATGCAGATAATCTAGTCAATCTGAATTCCAGGTAATTTTGTTGTATTTTTATTTTAGATTGGCTGTTTTTTAACAAAATGTTGAGGTATTGTCGTAGCCTTGGAGGCGTCGTCTGTGTTTGCATCGTCAGCATCTGTGTTGTCGTGCAAAAACCTTGACATTCTGATATATCTCTATTATTACTGGAGATATTTACTTCAAACTTGGACATACAGTTATGCCCCCTTTTTGACTTAGAATTGTCAAAAACTGAGACATTTTATAATACCTTTGTAATTACTGAAGAAGTCTACTTCAAACTTGGACTAGATGTTAAGTATCAAGAGGGGTACCTTTACAACAGGGGCAGGTAACCATCAAAATATGTTTGATACATTTATGCCCCGTTTTCATCTTAAATATTCTTTGAAAATCAAGCACTTGCAGCCAAGCATTGGCACCTACATGTGGTGCTCTTGTTTTTTATTTTTTTGTTTCACTTTACTGTTGTCTTCACTATTACTTGCAGAAATAAATATGAAGTTGAGGCCTGGGCTACTTCCTGTCATAAAAAGCTTGACGGGTTTTAAACTGACCATTTGAATAAAAGGATTTCAAAGGCAGAATTGCTTGAAACAAACGAATGCTTAACATAATGTCACATGGGTATTACCTAAAGTGGTATGAAAGAATTAAATTCATGTCTGGAAAATTAAATCCATAAATGTGCTAAATAAGTAATGAAAAGATTTGATAGATGGATCAAGGAGTTCTTTATCTGTTAATTCATTTTAATCACAGTGTACACTTGTAATAGTAGTCATTATAAACTATCTGTTTAAAGCATATGACTTCCTCATTGCACATGTTTTTTCAGTGGTCAAGCTGCAGTGGACACACCCCTACAAGCACTGAGTTTGTATTTCATATATACCTTTTATAATATTTTTATATTTGTTTGAAAGTTAACTTTCTGGAAGGAATGAAATTTCAGCACTCCTATTTTAAAATTTTAAAACCTATTTATTTTACATTGAATGTGAAACTAGTTCTACAACTTGTATTTATCTCTCTGGATGATTGCTATCTGGAAATACTATCATCAGTTTGTGTGCTGGTGTGTGGATAGTTTCAGTAGATCTGAACCTTGTACATCTGATGTGAGAGGCAGATACTCTTCCCATACACCACTGCTAATTTGCAAAGACAAAATTTTCTCCTTTTCCAAAGAGATTTTCAAAAAGCCCTTATCTTTTATGGGTCATTAAAACTCGGATAAAGAGAGTAGCACTACGACACTTTCTTAGTGCTATCAATATATTCAGACTGAGCCTCAATTGTCTTTCACCTGTTCAAAACTCTGCACACATGATCATGTGTGAAAGGTAAAAAATTCCTTTTTTAAGTCCTCAAAATCTAAATATGCATTCAAACCTGTTATTTTTCACCTTTTTTGGATTCTCAGGCAATTTTTTTTTTTTTTGTTTACCAGTATATGATCTGTGAGAAGATTCATTTCTTTTTCATTCGCAGAGCGATCTTTTCATCTTATGAGGACCAAAGAAATGTTGATGTTAAGTATTGCAATAGCCTACACAGGTAATCTTTTATTTGTTCCTTCTCTGTGGCATTATCCTACAGTCTACATACAATTTTTCTTTACACATAGCTTTGGAATCGTAAGTTTTAACAACCCAGATGAAAAGGGCCTTTAAAAATATCGTGGAAAAAGTATAAAGTGCTGGAAACCAGCATTTTCCCCTTTTCCCACAATTTTTTTCTACATTCTTAAAGACAAAGCTCTGACATCATTTTCACCGCATTCATTTTGTTGTCTGCAAAATTTTAATGCTTACAATTTGGACAAGTCTAAAAATTTGCAACATGGTAAAGAGGTACTTAGTAAAAGTTTCAAAGAGATATTAGAACAAAATCAAAAGGTCTATTCCACTGATATGCAAAATACTGTAGGAAAAGGGGCAATTACTTGTGACAGATAATTGCTTGTAATATGACAATATTTTCAAAAGATGCCTATTGCAGGGGCATAAAAAGCCATACTTGTATTGTATATTATTAAGGTGGCATTGTTGATATGAACCTCTCCTCTCCCAATCCTTTACAGAAAATGGTATTTCTGCATGTATCATAGAACTATGTCTTCACTTCTGTAAAATTTATAAAAGAAACTGAGAAAAGGGATCCAGATGACATTCATATACTGTATTTCACTCATTAGATCTTAGACAAAATCCATTTTGTACTTACTCACATGAATTGTGTCAGTGAGACTGTTTATATGTATTTCTTGATGGTAAACAGTCCCAAAAAAACACAAAAATCAACTGTTCAAATATGGCTATATTGTCAAGCTATTGCACTGATTCAGACAACAGACTGGGGCACTCAACATTTCAAAAGAATGCTTCATCCCGTGCTGCATTTCTACATCCAAATACTTTAACACTTTGATCCAGCCAAATTTATGTATTGACAGGAGGTGGGAGTATGCTTCCCATCAGTCTGAGGAGAAATGTAGGTTTTATGAAGAGCATAAAAATTACTGTAAGTGTTCCATAAATACAACAATTCATCTGGTCTTTTCAAGCCCAAGGGAACAACCTTGGTGATTGATAGTTATTCTAAATTTGATCTTTCCAGAATTTGAAGATTAACTCTTACCAAACGACAAAGTTTTAGACCAGTCCAAACTGATTGATTGATTGTATGGTGTTTAACACCGTTTTCAACATTATTTCAGTTAAATCATTGCTGCCAGTGCACCTATCCATGCTTTCCTGGAGTTTCATTTACCAGTACTCCACATAATATTCTTTCCAAGCCACTGGCTGCTTTCCAACATAACCATCATCGAAACAATGCTCAGCGATGAGAGAAGAATGAATCCTGTCAGGATAACTATCATCAACCCTCGGAAAGAAATTGGCCAAGTGACCTCCTGTTCTCAAGTCCTGCACCAGTCCAAATTGAAAGCAGATGACAAAACAAATGTGACCCAAACATTGAAATTCGTTTTTGGAAGGGTAGAAACATTGTGGGAAAAGGAGAAAATGCTGGTTACCAGAATTTTCTTCTTTCCCCACAATGTTTTCAAAGGGCCTCTTTCTCAGGGTCGTTAAAAGTCGGGATTGTGTGGTAAAGGGTTAACTTTTGTTTCTGACCAGCTGTGGCATAGGTCCTATATGTGGATACAAACTGATATATAAATATACTATGAGCATCCTGCAATGGCTTTTGCATGTTATTTTAGCAATCAGATCCGAAGACTTGCATGTTTTGACCTTTAAAGTGAAATGAAGATGTGTTCTAATTATAGCATGTTAGAAGAAACCAACATTTTCAACATTCAAGATCCTTGGAAGAGAAGCGTTTGAAAACAGTGTGTGAAAAGGGAGAAAATGCTGGTAGCCATCATTTTCTCCTTTTCAAACAATGTTTTTACCCTTGTAAAGAAAAATCACCAACAATTAGCCACATTAATTTGTGGTCTCCAAATGCTTTCCATATGGAAGAGTCTGAAACTACTAATATGTTGTCTGGTAAAAAGTTACTGAACACAATTATGATCAATAGATATACTGCTTCATTTTGTGCTTTTCAGGTGTGGAGTTGACATTTTTCAGTGGTGTGTATGGAACATGCATTTCAAATAACAAGCATTTTGGGAAGAATGCCAAGGGGCTTATTGGTATTTCTGGAATGTTCATTGGTGTAGGAGAAATTTTAGGTCTGTGGATGTTCTTAGTTTAACATGCTTTGTCTACAACTTTGCTTTGTACTGCAATTAATGCTCAATAATCATTGTTCTGCATTTTATTCAATTTTTTTTAATGAATTTCATTTTAAATCTGCCACTGCTGAGAAAAGTAATTATTTTCGTTTCTCAGAACAGAAACAAATATTGTAAAGTTGAGGTAAATGGTTTCTGCATGAGTATCTTTAAAAAATATCGAATATTAAGACCAGACTGCATGTTTTGTGCTGTTTCACAAGTAGTTTTATCTGTAGTAGTGATGGTACTATGAAATAAATGTGCCATGCTCTGGCAAAAGGGGGCTTAATGCATTTATGTGATGCTTCATACCAAGCAAGACATCACATAAATAGGGATCCATAAAATTCATTATGTCTAACAACAGACTGTATCATAAGGTAGACTGGTCCTTTGACATACAGAAAATTGACCGATAGAGAAAAGTTTCAGCCCAGGTCAGCGGACTGTGCAGGCTGACCCAGGTCGATACTTTTCACAGATGCATTAAGCCCCCTTTTCACATAGTATGGTGCAAATCAAATGGGGGTTTATATGCAGTTACCAGTAGATAGATTCACTTGTTGCCTTTTCGCAACTTTTTGCAAGAAAACCTCATTTTTAAAGTACCAGGCACTGTTGAACCAAGATCAGACAGATCTGGGTCAGTGTTCACCAACCATTTCATTCTAAGTCTAATTCTAGATAAAGAAAGTAAGTGGCTAAACCAAAGCATTTGGTTAAGCCAATCAGCAGTTGTAATACTTTCAAATTAAGAAAATTCTTAAGAATAAAACTAAGAATGTTCTTAAGAATGGTTGGTGAATATGGACCCTGTTCTTGATCAACACTGTTCGGTAAATTATCTGAAATTGTTCTCAGAAAACATAGTTAAAGTTTCATTTATTTCACAACCTGCAATCGGGATAAAAACATAATTTACTGCATACAGACAAACTGTTAGTTAGAAGTAATTTTGCCTTATGACAGATATTTTTTCTAAGTTTTGTCTACTTCAAAACAAAAAAAAATTGTCTTCAAGTGTTAAAGTGTGAGATATTTGACTTCTACTAACAGGTGGTACAGTGTTTGGTTTGCTGGGTAAGAGGACCAATCGACATGGTCGTGACTTGATTGTTATTTTTGGATACTTGGTTCACATGGCTTGTTTCTACCTAATATATATTAACTTTCCAAATAATTCTCCCATGAAAGAATCAGACGAGGACACCTACATTAAGTCAAGGTCAGTGGGTTTTATAGGAATATAAGTTGTCTATTTTGATAAATTATTTCATTTTACTTAATTTACAAATAAAGAATCTCTTTGATGTTTGAAAAGTGTTCACACATGAAATGAGCCATGCTCTGTGAAAAGGGGGCTTAATATATCTGCAAAACGTATCGACCTGCGTCAGTCTGCACATTTCTGCATGTCAAAGGACCAATCTACCTCATGATTGAGTTGCTTGTTAGACAAATTAGATTTTATGGATCCTTAATTATGTCATGTCTTGCTTGGTACAATGCATGATGGAGATGCATTAAGCCCTTTTTTGCCAGAGCATTGCTCAAATGCTTATATTACTCATTGCTGAATTGATCAGTTTGAGATTAATCAAACACTTTTATTCTGATTTAGATGTCTCGGACAAACATTATATTTGTATACCTGTTTACCAGACAACAGAATGTTTACACTTGTTCAAATTGGAAGTATTTACAGTCTATTAACCCTTTACCACACAATGCTGAGTTTTAACGACCCTGAAAAAGAGGCCTTTTGAAAAAAATGGGGGAAAAGGAAAAAAATGCTGGTAACCAGCATTTTCTCCTTTTTCCACAATGTTTTCTGACCTTTTACTGACAAAACTCACCATTGTCGTCTGCAAATGCTTTCAATTTGGACAAGTGTAAAATTTTGTTTGTCTTTCGTAGTGTTGAAAACCTTAATAGAAAAGGCAAAAATGCTTGTTACTAGTATTTTCTCCTTTTCCAACATTTTTTCCAAAAGCCTCCATCCTCAGGGTCGTTGAAAATTGTGATAGTTTGGTACACTGTTAAGCTACAATAACTGTTAACCATGCATTATCAACAATTATCTATATACACATTATGTTTTTATTTTCAGTGAATATATTGCCATTCTGTGTAGCTTTCTCTTGGGACTCGGAGACAGCAGTTTTAATACACAGATTTATGCCCTGTTAGGCTTCATGTTTCCAGAGGATAGTTCACCAGCATTTGCCATCTTTAAATTTGTTCAGGTAACTTTCATAGTGCAAACTGATTAACTCTTTACCAGAGGTCATAATTTTTGACTTGTCCAAATTGAAACAATTTTTAAAGATCTGTCTTTGAAAGGGTAGAAAACCCTGTGCTAGTAACCAGCATTTTCTCCTTATTTTCACAATGTTCTCATAAGCCTTCTTTCTGAGGTTTGTTGGACTTTGAGATCATTGGTAAAGAGTAAAATATACAGTCTTCTTACGCTGAGTCTGACAATTACCGCTTTCATAGGTTTTCTATAATCATTTTCCAGTTTCACTAATTGGGCTCTGTCGAGCAGCCAACCAGAGAAGTCATTGTACACAAAGGTTTGTGCATTTGTCAATTATTACATTTTCCTCTGGGAGAAAAGGTGATTGTAATATTAGCCATACATACATGTATCTACTTTCTAAGTTAAAAACATGTGATGTATGCAGCCATTAATGGGACATAACACTTATCTGTTACTTGTACCATATTGGAGGAATATTAAAGATGTGCTTTTGGAAGTGTGACATGCACAAGCTGTTATATGTTTGTAACTCTGTACTAAACAACAAAATTTTAGATTTGTCCAAACTGAAGCATTTGCAGACAACATAATAATTGTGTCTGAAAAATTACAATTTATTTTGGGAAGGTTAGAAAATTTTGTGGGAAAAGGAGAAAATGCTGGTTATCAGCATTTTCTCCTTTTCCTACTGTCTTTTCTAAAGTCTACTCAGTCAGGGTTGTTAAGGGTTGGGATTGTGTGGTAAAGATTAACAAACCTCTCATTTTAGGTGCATAATGATTATGAAGTGTGATTTTAGAGCCCGTTGTGCTCTAAGAGTTCAACCTATTGCTTACTTCTTATTATTCAGAGCATATTTTTACCATATTTTCAGTCTGTTGCTACTGCTGCAGGATTTTACTACAGTGAATATTTACACCTTCAGTACCAGTTACTTATATTGGTCATCCTAGGCTCTTTTGGTTCAATTTGCTTCTCTGTCATAGAGTGGCAGGTGACCAATTCAAAGAGGGAAGGATATCAGAGCATTTGACAATTACAGGTAATGAAGTGATCTTCAGTTTTGTTCTCCATTACCTTATTACCTTGGAAAGCATTGAGGTATTGCCATAGGCCTGGTGTTGTGCAAAAACTTTGACATTTTATAATATCTCTGTCATTACTGAAGATATTTATTTCAAACTTGGAGAAGTTGTTATCTATTATGAAGGAAACCAATACAAACAGAAGCAGGTAAATCTCAAAATATTTTTCACACAGTTATGTCCCTTTTTCAATATAAAATTTTCACAAAAAGTAACTGCAGCCCAGTGCTGGGTACCCACATGTGATGGTCTTGTTCTGTTTTGGAGGGGGTCATATGTGCGAAAAGCATGTTTACCAATCAAGCATTAAGCTATGATACTATGGCTAGAGATGTAACTTATGTTAGCCCGTAACCCATTACCACACAATCCCGAGTTTTAACGACCCTGGGAAATACGACTTTTGAAAACATTGTAGCAAAAGGAGGAAATGCTGGTAACCAGCATTTTCTCCTTTTCCCACAATGTTTTCTAACCTTTCAGAAACAATTCCAAACAAATGAGCCACATTTAATTTGTCATCTGCAAATGCTTTGAATTTGGACCAGTTGAAAATATTGTCATGTGGTAAAGAGTTAAAGCAGCAAAAAAGCCCCTCACACATTTTTTCTAGAGAAAAAAAATCCTTCTTAGTGCAAGTCTAAATCCTTCTATCTAGGTTGCCTTCATGCAGAATGTCTCAGCAAAACTGGCAGTGTAGAACAAAAGTCGAACTGCACATTTTGTGCAGTCAGATCTTAATCTACATTAGCAACAAAGGCAAGAAAAGTAGTGAAAGGTGCTTTAAAGGTTGTATTCAAACAAAGAAAACTATCTGACAGTGAAGATCTAAGATCAAACTGCATGCTTGTCGCAATTCTGATCTTGATCTATTATGTTTGGAAAAACAACTTGTGATATGCATCATTGTGGTTTATTTTTTTCTATATAATGAAGGCTTCAATTGTTGGCTCAAACATAAGTTGAAATTATTTCAGTATTCCAACCCTTGTAGCTCTGAACTTGTATGTAACTGTTTATTCAGATTGTGTTGGTCAAGATTAGACTGCACAGAAGATGCAGTCTGATCTTGAATCTGCACTGTCCATAGATGTGCCTTATGTTCCGACAAAACAACTTTGAAATCACATTATCTAGATCTTAAGCACTGACTGAGAAAGTCTGTTACATTTATTTAGTCTAACAAGAGTTAATGATCCTTGTTTGAGCACTGTTATGGTTTTATATTTGTAATCAAGAAATCTTGGTTAAATTCAATCTGGTAAAGGTGGTCAGGTGGGAGATACCTTTAGCAGAGTATCCAGAGCCCTAGATTGGTGCTGACGAGTCCCAGCAAACACACAAGTTGACTAATGTGACTTAAATACAGATGAAATTGGCTTATCATCCTATTCTAACTAACATATTTTTCAGTAGTTGTCCTTTTTTTCTTTTTCAGGCCAAGCCTTTTAAGTAATTCATTATTTAGTTTCCAGAAACCACTTCTACAACATGTTTATTTTCTGTATTCAGCCTACAGCTTACCTTTTTACCATTGTACATGACGTGCACTAAATCAGTCACTGATATTCCAGGGGCCACATTTACTAATCATTCTAAATTTATTGTAATACTGAACTCCAAGGTTACCTATCTGATTGGCAGAGGTAGAACTACTTAGCCAATCAGATAGATAGTCGCGGAATTGGAAATACCAGTTCAGTTCATCTATTTACCAGACGACAACATTTTAGAGTTGTCCAAATTGAAAGCATTTATAGATGATGAATTTGGCTCAAATTATGAGATTTGTTTGTGAAAGGGTAGAAAATTTTGTGGGAAAAGGAGAAAATGCTGGTTATCAGCATTTTCTCCTTTTCTGAGAGTGTTTTCTAAAGCCTACTCAGTCAGGGTCATTAAAATTCGGGATTGTGTGGAAAAGGGTTAAATGTTGGTGAATTTGGGCCTAAGTTGGTACACATTTGTTTCTTCCTTGCCCATGTATGTAATCTCTCTCCAATCAGAAATTTTCTTCAAGATGTTATCAAGTTATAGGTAGCATATTATCTTAGTCATTAGAAGAGCCTAAACTATTGAAAATTTGTCAGGTTATTGCGAAATACCTCACGTAAAATAGCTGAGAGTATGTGCAGTCTTATCTTTAAATACTGGTTCACTGTCTACCACTGTACCAAAATAAGTTCCATGATTCCTAGAACAAAGCACCTTCCTTTTCCCCCACAATAAAACTTGTCAACCTTATTGTCGGTCAGTATATATTTACGTGTTAAATGACAATCATTGGTTTCTTTTCTGTGAAAATAGGCATGAATACGTACATGTGTCATTGCAAAAAACCAAGGTATGCATACTATGCATGCATAGCAAAATTTTATATGTTTAAAAACCAATGTTTTGCTGCAATAATTTACTTCATGGGCTCCAAAACGGGACCCTATCTTGTTCTTCTTCATTAACGAATGTCAAATTGTTCTTGTTATTGTGCATGTGCATGGTAGTTGATAGTATTTTTTCTGTTCCAAAAATGCTCATTAAACAATGAATCTAACCTCTAGGTCACAGGTAACAACAGAGAATAATTAAAATTACATAAGCAAAGATTTTTACTGCTTTAATGAATTCTTTAGTGAAGATTTATGACTTCCAGTTATCCATCTAGAAAACATTTTGTAATGAAATAAAATGTGTCTGATGATCAGAGTTCAGGGGTTTGTGTCAAACAGAAGGTTTATTGAAGCAGTCAGCATAATTAATATGAGAATATTATGAGTCTGGAAGTAACCGTTTGAAATTTGCAGTATGACAAACTCATGGTTGAATGGATAGGGATCACTTCTATAAGATGATCCAAGATGTACACATAAACTTACCGTAGCTGTAAAGGTAGCCAAGGAAACACTGTCAGAAATGGGAAAAAAGTACCCATTTCCCCATTCCTCACTCTGTTTTTACTGCCTGTCACTTTAAAGGCAACAAGGGGTATTGGAATGAGGGAAATGCTTTACTTTATATCCCCAAAGGTAATTCAAAGCAAAATAGTTTGATTAGAGCATGAGAATGATATATATAGAGATATGGTTTTGTTTGTGTAACATATAGCTTCTTTATCCGCAGTGTTTCATTTATATCACTGCAGCTGGTGCACCCATGGATGAAATTCATGTTTACATGTGACTGCAGCACACAACATTTGCAAGCCGGAAACTGCTTTCCTTGGTAATCTATCCCAGAGCTGTATTTAGCAATGAAATAGGTGTAATTGATTTTGCAATGACTTTCTTCCATCCTTGCACAAAGTTTTGGCTGAGCCAGGGATTTGGACCTGTAACCCAGTGATAACAAACCCTTTGTTTTTATCACAGAGCTACCAAAGTTCCAATAAAACAGGCTTGGTATGTCATGTACATAGAAGTAGATTTGAGCCATGTTCTTTGAAAAGAGAGTTTAATGTATCTGCAGAAAGTACTGACCCAGCTCAGACTGTGCAGTCCACGCAGGCTGACCTGGATTGAAACTTTTTGCTATTGGTCAATTTTCTGCATGTTCAAGTTCCATCCTACCTCAGGATTCAGCTGGATGTTAGACAAAATGGATTTTATGGATCCATAATTGTGCAATGACTTGCTTGGTATGATGCATCACAGAGATGCATTTAAACACCTTTTGCCAGAGCATGGCTGATTTGTAAATTGTTGAATGCATTTTTATTTATTTTCAGAAAACTGGTGTAAGCACCAGTACAAATGACACTGATGATGTAAATTCCATACAAGCCCCTTTATTGTCTGCAGCAGACCCAGAGGAAGACACCTGACAATAACAGATGTTAATTAGCTGTAGCCAAATAGAAGACTCTATCAGTGCCAGCTTTTTTTGTGTGTATATTTTTGGTAGTTAAGTATTTGCTTTTGTTTTTGTTGCTTTTGCTTTTGAATAAGACTTAACCCTCTACCTAAGAGCTTTATGTTTCTTGGCCCCAAGGAACAGGGCTTTGGAAAATATTGTGGGAAAAAAAGAAAATACGAAACGTTAGGTAACTAACATATTCATCTATTCCCACAATTTTTGTACCTTAAAGACAAACCCGTCATATAAGTCGCACCTAACTCTTTCCCATACAATCGTAAATTTTAACAAGGTAGAGAGAGCTTTCAAAAACATTGTGGAAAAAGGAGAAAATGCCGGCAATGAGCTTTTCTTCTATTTCCACGATGTTTTCTAGATAAAACTATCACTTGAGTAACATATAATTTGTTGTCTGCATATACTTTCAATTTAGACCAATCTAAAATTTTGTTGTGTGGTAAAGAGTTAATTTTTCTATGTATGATTTCAATACTAGTTAAAAAAGTCTAATATTTTGTTGTCTGGTAGAGAATTAAGCCTAAAAACCATGATAAAATGTGTATTTCAGTCACACTTTTTAACCCATTACCCCATGAAAAAAATTGTGGCATAGGGTTGTTACAGATGACTTAGAAGATGGTTTCTGTAAAATATGGAATATCAAAGTGAAAGTTTAATTCATGATTAAGTTTTCTAATATCTTGGCACCAGGAAAAATTATTCCTTAAGGGTTTTTTCTTCACAATTTTTTTCAAATGTGGTCTGCTGCAAGGCAAGGCACTCCCTAGTTAATTTGTCCATTTTCTGAGTTCATCTTTTCAATAACTTATTGTTGTAATAACAAGTTGTAATGTTTTATAACTAATAAGTGAACTTACTGTGTTTCATAAGCCTTTTGAAAATGAGGTCATTTACATTAGGAATGTTCATGAACTGATAGGATAGACAGTAGAATGATAATGTATTAGTTTTAGAGAGAATTTTTAAGAGTGTTTATTATTTTTTCCATCTGTGCAATGCTCATTTTATGTGACAAAAGATTATCATAATTAGGTTTATTTTTTTTAATTAAATTTCATCTAATACTGTGGTTGTATGATTTACAATGTTATTTGACAGGATGTTTCCAATTTAGATTTTGTTTTATAGTATGCATATTTTTCAAATGCCTTGCTTAGCTTTCCAAGCATACCATTTAAAATTTAGCCATGCTCTGTGAAAAGGAGGCTTAATGCATCTGCCGAAAGTATTGACCCAGGTCAGCCTGTGCAGGCTGACCTGGGCCGAAACTTTTCGCTATTAGTCAATTTTCTGTATGTCCAAGGACCAGTCTACCACTTAAGTCAGTTTTATACCCCCCCACAACGAAGGGGGGTATACTGGAATTGCCATGGCTGTCCGTCCGTCTGTCCGACCGTCTGTCTGTCTGTAGACACAATTTTGTCCGGAGCATTTTTCCTACAGTTTTTCAAGTACTGCACTGAAATTTACACATAATGTTTGGGTACATGTGAAATTGTGCATGTGCAATTTTCACGACCTTACTGCCATTGGTTGCCGAATTATCTCCCCTTAAGCTTGTTGCCCTTCGTAAATTTTTACTTTGGATTTTTGTCCGGGGCATAACTTCCAAAGTATAGAAGCTAGTAGCTTCAAACTTCACACACAGATAGATCACATTGAGGAGAAGTGCATTGTGCAAGAACAATAACTCTATTCCATTCTTTTTTGGAGTTATTGCCCTTTGTAAATTTTTTATATGGATTTTTTTTCCGGGGCATAACTTCAAAAGTATAGAAGCTAGTAAATTCAAACTTCACAGGCAGATAGATCACATTAAGGAAAAGTGCAGTGTACAAGAACAATAACTCTATTCCAACTATATTTTGAGTTATTGCCCTTTGTAGATTTTAACTTTGGATTTTTGTCCGGGGCATAACTTCCAAAGTATAAAAGCTAGTAACTTCAAACTTCACAGGCAGATAGATCACATTGAGTAGAAGTGCACTGTACAAGAACTATAACTCTATACCGTCTATTTTTCGAGTTATTGCCCTTTGTAGATTTTAAATTTGAATTTTTATACCCCCCACAACGAAGTGGAGGGGGGTATACTGGAATCGCCATGGCTGTCCGTCTGTCTGTCCGTCCGTCCGTCTGTCTGTAGACACAATTTTGTCCAGAGCTTTTTTCCTACAGTTTTTCAAGTACTGCACTGAAATTTACACATAATGTTTGGGTACATATGAAATTGTGCATGTGCAATTTTCACGACCTTGCTGCCATTGGTTGCTGAATTATCTCCCCTTAAGCTTGTTGCCCTTTGTAAATTTTAACTATGGATTTTTGTCCAGGGCATAACTTCCAAAGTATAGAAGCTAGGAACTTCAAACTTCACACAAAGTTAGATCACATTAAGGAGAAGTGCAGTGTACAAGAACAGTAACTCTATTTCATTTATTTTTCGAGTTATTGCCCTTTGTAAATTTTAACTTTGGATTTTTGTCCAGGGCATAACTTCCAAAGTATAGAAGCTTATGACTTCAAACTTCACACACAGATAGATCACTATAAGGCAAAGTGCAGTGTACAGGAACCATAACTCTGTTCCATTTATTTTTCGAGTTATTGCCCTTTGTAAGTTTTAACTTTGAATAATTGTCCGGGGCATAACTTCTGAATCATTTAAGCTAGCGACATCAAACTTTATATACAGATAGACCACATTAATGAGAAGCGCAGTTTACAAGTACCATAACTCTTTTCCCACTTTTTTTTTCAACTCTTATTTTTTTACGAAACCATTCTGCATTCTGTGACAAAGAGCTGTTTTGTGACAAGGAGCTGGTGGGGGGTATGATCACTTTTAGTGATAGCTCTAGTTAAAAATAGTAGCTATTGTTGATTCATAATTATGTGATGCCTTGATTGGTATCATGGATCATGGAGGTGCATTAAGCCCCCTTTTGCCAGAGCACAGCTCATAGATTTTGTTTTATAGTATACATATTTGTTAACTGCCTTGTTAATCTTTCCATGCATAACATAAAAAATTAAGGTAAGACCTGTGTAATGGAAAACAGCTATTTCCACTAAAATGTCATCCTGCAAAATTAGCTATAATTAAAAATGAGTATTATTGAACTACTTTCACCTTTTCATTTTTTCCATTTTTTCCTTTTTTGAATTATCATTTATAAATTTAAAACCGCTATATTCTCAATTGAAAAAGAGATAATAATTACCTCCCTTTTTAGAAAACAAACAAAAGTATCAAAAAAAAGTTTCAAGATAGACATAAACGGAATTTCTGATCCATTAGAAATGTGCAAAAATATTATTTCGGCATAAATCCTTATTTATCCTTATTTAACTACCAATTAGAATTTTTGCCCAATGTTCACCGGAAGTGCATTACACAGGTCTTACCTTAAGTTTTATTGTTATGCCATTCTTTGTCGCGTTATTACCTGGAACTGTAAACAAGTCATGTTTTTAACCTATAACTATACAGGTAAGTGTTTTTACAATACCTACATGCCAGACAAAAAGAACATTAAACATATCTATATTAAAAGCATTTACAGACTATGAACTTAATATGGCTTAATTATTATGCCCCCCTTCGAAGAAGCGGGGGTATATTGCTTTGCACTTGTCCGTCGGTCCGTCAGTCCGTAGACCACATTTTTGTCCGGAGCATAACTCAAAAAGTATTTCAGGTATCATCTTGAAACTACATAGGTTGATAGATCTCATTAAGGAGAAGTGCAGTGCACAAGAATCATAACTCTGCCCATCATATTCATGGAGTTATTGCCCTTTGTTGATTTTCATACTTAATTTTTGTCCGGAGCATAACTCTAAAAGTATTTCAGGTATCATCTTGAAACCTCATAGGTAGATAGATGTCATTAAGGAGAAGTGCAGTGCACAAGTACCATAACTCTGCCCATCATATTTTTGGAGTTATTGCCCTTTGTTGATTTTCATACTTAATTTTTGCCCGGAGCATAACTCAAAAAGTATTTCAGATATCACCTTGAAACCTCATAGGTGGATTAATCTTATTAAGGAGAAGTGCATTGCACAAGAACCATAACTCTGCCCATCATATTTTTTGAGTTTTTGCCCTTTGTTGATTTTCATACTTAATTTTTGTCCGGAGCATAACTCGAAAGGTTTTTCAGATATCATCTTAAAACTTTACATGTGGATAGATCTTATTCAGGAGAAGTGCAGTGCACAAGAACCATAACTCTGCCCATTATATTTTTGCAGTTATTGCCCTTTGTTGATTTTCGTACTTAATTTTTTTCCGGAGCATAACTCAAAAAGTATGTGAGGTAAAATCATGAAACTTTAAAAATTGATAGTTCACATAAATGGGAAGTGCAGTGCCCAAGAATTGTTAATTTATCATTAATAATTTTTGAGTAATTACCCTTTGTTCGTTTTTACACTTTGAACTTAACAGTTTATAATCACATGTTATATTTAGAATTGGAGGCCATTAGGGGGGCATACATGTTTTACAAACATCTCTTTTTTCCTTGGATTGGATACAAGGTGGCCAGCTGGATACCATTTTGAAATTACAATAATCAGGGTCATCTGATCCCAACAACAGGTTTAAGGTCACAGTTTCTGGAAATAGGGCTTTCGGGGGGCATTGCTCTCATTCCGACAGCTCTTGTAATATTTAAAGGTTGTTTCAACCATGAAATGTAACATGGTATCGGACTGTGTAGATCTGACAGCACCTTCTGTGCAGTCTGATCTTGATCTGCACTGTCTGCAAAAACAACTTAACTTGGGTCCAGCACTGTAAGGGTTAAAGAGTGAGTTGTAAAGAACTTTTCTGAATGATTTCTGTAGGATACTAATACGCAAATTCCTATTCAATACTAAAAGCCCAAACATTGCAATTTCAAAGAAAGTTGATTTCACCGGAAAGAAAATAACGTATCGGACAGTGTAGATCAAAGATCAGACTGCACGTTCTGTGCAGTCTGATCTTGATCTACACTGTCCGCAAAAGGTCAGTGGGTCGCGATTAGCAGCTTAAGGGTTAAGCAACCCTGAGGGAGACAGATTTTGAAAACGCTGCGTAGGATATAGACTTCTGTCAATAATTATGCCCCCCTTCGAAGAAGCGGGGGTATATTGCTTTGCACTTGTCGGTCGGTCCTTAGACCACATTTTTGTCCGGAGCATAACTCAAAAAGTATTTCAGGTATCATCTTGAAACTACATAGGTGGATAGATCTCATTAAGGAGAAGTGCAGTGCACAAGTACCATAACTCTGCCCATCATATTTTTGGAGTTATTGCCCTTTGTTGATTTTCATACTTAATTTTTGTCCGGAGCATAACTCAAAAAGTATTTCAGATATCACCTTGAAACCTCATAGGTGGATTAATCTTATTAAGGAGAAGTGCAGTGCACAAGAACCATAACTCTGTCCATCATATTTTTGGAGTTATTGCCCTTTGTTGATTTTCATACTTAATTTTTGTCCGGAGCGTAATTCAAAAGGTTTTTCAGATATCATCTTGAAACTTTACATGTGGATAGATCTTATTCAGTAGAAGTGCATTGCACAAGAACCATAACTCTGCCCATTATATTTTTGCAGTTATTGCCCTTTGTTGATTTTTGTACTTAATTTTTTTCCGGAGCATAACTCAAAAAGTATATGAGGTAAAATCATGAAACCTTATAAGTTGATAGTTCACATAAATGGGAAGTGCAGTGTCCAAGAATTGTTAATTTATCATAAACAAATTTTGAGTAATTACCCTTTGTTCATTTTTACACTTTGAACTTAACAGTTTATAATCACATGTTATATTTAGAATTGGATGCCATTAGGGGGGCATACATGTTTTACAAACATCTCTTGTTAATTTTTCTTTGAAAGGTCAGAAAACATTATGGGAAAAAGATAAAATGCTGTACATCAGCATTTTCTCCTTTCCCAGCAAGGTTTTTTTTATAAGCCTTGTTGTTGTTGATAGAAACACAGGCCTATCCGGTACAGGTATAAAACTATCTCAAGCAACACCAGAGAAAAACAAATGTAGGCATGGAAAAGGTTTTTACTTAACCCTTTACCATACAGTCCCAAATTTTAACGACCCTGGGAAAGAAGCCTTTTGAAAACATTGTGGGAAAAGGAGAAAATGCTGGTTACCAGCATTTCTCTCCTCCCCATAAAGTTTCCTACTCATTTTAAGGCAAGTTCCATCATTTTGGCCACTTTTGATTTGTTGTCTGCAAATGCTTTAAATTTGAACAAGTTCAATGTTGTCTCCTGTGGTAAGAGTTATCCCTTAACCACACAATCCCGACTTTTAAAGGCCGTAAGAAAGAAGACTTTTGAAAACATTGTGGGAAAAGTAGAAAATGCTGGTAACCAGCATTTTCTCCTTTTCCAACAATGTTTTCCACCCTTCTCAAATCAAATTTCAAATTTTCGAGCCTTTCAGCACCATAAGCAAATACAGAAGATTTTGCAAATGGCATAGATCAAGACTGGACTGCAAAGAACTTTCAGTCTGATCTTGGATTTGTACTATAGGCTTGTTTAGTCAAGTCTATAAGATAAAAATATTTCTGAGTTTCATTGGAATGTATTTTCAGACCCTGCTAAGTAGATGGCATTTATGTATTTGGTGTGAACCCTTAAGTCTAGTCAATGGTAAATATCCAAACATTGTGGTTTTAAAGTAGATTTCACAGGAAAGAAAATACAGTATCAGACAGTGTAGATCAAAGATCTGTCTGACACTGGTCTGTGAGTCACACTTGGCACCTTAACCCTTTACCACATGACAAAAAATATACATGTTTAAAGTGAAAGCGTTTGCAGATGACAATTTCAGTGTGGCTCAATAGATGTGATTTTTGTTTGATATGGTAGAAAACATTGTGGGAAAAGGGGAAAATGCTGGTTACAACAATGTTTTCTAAAGGCTTCTTTCTCCGGATCATTAAAAGTGGGGTTTGTGTGGTAAAGGGTCAAGGGTTCAAAGAGTTAATGATGAGGTACAGCTTGGGAAGGGAAGGGAAGAGAGCAGTTAGTCTTTTTTCAGCATTGATTTCAAAAACTGTCTATCGGAGAGGAACTTTATAAGCTTATAGCTTTCGTTCCGATCCTTTTCATGTAGTTAGCTGTTGTTAATTAAGAATACCTATGTTATCAATATATGAATAAAATATGTTTAAACTAAAAACTGTCTATTGCGAGGACAAGAAAAGCTACATCTGTATGACAATGGGTTAACTGATGTATAAATCTATTTCATCTTGATGGAAGCCAAGGATCCATGTCCACCAACCGTTTTTTAATTCTATTCAGACTCAAATCCTAGCCATCTGATTGACAGAATCAGAATGTCTCAGCCATTCAGATTTCATTTTTTACAATTCTAAATTAAAAATAGAATTTCAAATTATTGGAGAATTGGATTGCCCTTGACCTTCATTTCACTTCAATTACTAGTATTAGGTAATACATGTAACACTTATCATCTTGGATTATACAATTGCATGTTTTCAAACATGGATAATTTAGAATATTAAATTCACAATATAGATGATGGTTGTAGATGATGGATGAATGTTTCACATGAATTCATCATGTTTTCTTTGAAAAAAAATATGTACATGTATTTAAATTTTATGAATTGTTTATCCATTCTTAACTCATTATCTTTCATAGCCTAAATGATAAGATTTGTCCTTGAAAATGAACAAAACATTGTGGGGAAAAGGAGGAATTGCTGGTTACCAACAGTCTCTCCTTTCCCACCATGTTTGCAAAGCCTCTTCTTCAGGGTCATTAAGGCCTGCAGTTGTTCTAAAGAGGGTTAATTTATTAATGTGTTTTACTTCAAGATGGAAAAAGATATTTTAACTCTTTACCAAACAACAAAATCCCTTCTAGACTTTTCCAAATTGAAAGCATTTGCAAACAACAAATCAAATGTGGCACAAATGATGAAAATTTTCTTTGAAAGGGTACAAAATATTGTGAGAAAGGGAGGAATTACTGGTTACTAGCATTTTCTCCTTTTTCCGTAATATTTTCAAAAGCTTACTTCCTCTGGGCCATTAAAAGTTGAGATTGTGTTGGAAAAGGTTAATTCTTTACAACATGACAGAATTTTAGATTTGTCCAAATTGAAAGCATTTGCCAACAAAATAATCTATTGAAAGTTCCAGGTATGAAATGTGTCTTTGAAAACAGTGTAAGTTGTGGTAACCAGCATTTTCCCTTTTCCCACAATGTTTTCAGTAGCTTTTTCCTCAGTGTTAAAATATGCAGGTGTTAAAACATAGGATAATTAGCTAAAGGGATAATCAGGTGACAAAATTGTAGAGTGTTCCAAATGGAAAGCATTTGGACACAACAAATGAAAAGTGGCAAAACTCATTGGATTTGAAAGGGAGGAGGAGAGGCTGGTAACCTGCATTTTCTCCTTTTCACACAATGTTTTCTAAAGCCATCTTCCCAAGGGATGCTAAAACATGGATAACTGGCAAAGGAGCAAAAGAGCTATTTAGAATTTTTCAGATATTGTAGCAAGAGTCACCAAAAGAACATAAGTATGTTATGTAAACAATACACTACATGTGTATATGCTGTACACAGTGAAGTACATGTGTATATACATGTATTACATACAATGTGGTGCCGGTACATATGTATATAATGTATACAATATAGTAAATGTTTATATAGTGTATACAATGTATGTATTTGACAAAACAGAAAAACGAGTGAATGACAAAAAAAGGAACACAATGAAAATGTGGTGTCAAATTAATTGTGTTTGTAAACATTTTAGTGGAATGTAAAGCAAATGTGATGTCATGCTTTACCGGTATTCATTTTTGTTAGGAATATTTTCGTTGTTTTGGCCATTGTTCTTCCTATTTTTCATGTATAATATTACAACATAAAGTTATAGATTTTTGATTGTGTTTTTTTTATTTATTATAAGCATCAGTATTCTAATTTCATTTGTGTTAAACTGCTGGGGAATTAAACCAGCGAATCCAGAATTCCTAGCCCTATCTGAGCTCAGCACTTGTTACATGCAATTGTTCCTTCTCATGCAATGTAGTTAAAGAATATTTAATGTGAAGCCCTTGCCTAATGATCAAATTAGGCTTTTGAAAATGTGGGCAAAAGAGTAACTGCTTGGAACCAGCATTTTCTCCTCTACCAACAATGTTTTCTATCCTCTCAAATCTTTACCAGACAACAAAATTTTATTTATCCAAATTAAAAGAAAGTACAGACAAAAATCAGTATGGCTCAAACACTGGGATTGGTCTATGAAAGGTTATTTACCCTTTACCAGACAATGCCAAGTTTTAATGACCTTGAAGAAAAATCCTTTTGAAAGCATTGTGGGAAAAAGAAAATGCTGGCTACCAAGTTTTCTCCTTTTCCTACAATGTTTTCTACCCTTCCCCTCAAAAAAAAAATCGATTTTTGAGTCACATTTATTTTGTTGGCAAATGCTTTCAATTTGAACCAATCTAAAATTGTGTTGTGTGGTAAAGAGTCAAGGAAATGCTCATAAAATGGGACATTTCTTTCAGTTGGATACTTGTGTCTGATCTTGATTCATGTTGATTTTCGACATTTCACCAGAATGTGTTTATCAGCTGGAGGTAATAAATAAACTTTGTCCCAAACAACAAAATTTCAGACTGGTCCAAATTGTCTCAAAAGGCCTTCTCTAACTTGGGATTTTGTAAATTAACATTCTTTTGTGTCTTGGTTCCTTAATTTTAAAGTAAATGCTGATAAATGAGGAAAGTGCACTATGTGAACAGTCTCTTTAGTTGACACATATTTTCTTCATATAGATCTATTTCTTTTTCTTTTGAATTATTTTTTTCTCTCCTCCCTTGGCTTTGCAAAATTCTCATTGTTCAATAAGCTAAAAAATACTTAACATTATCTGAAAGAATTCATGTTCTGTGAAAAGGAGGCTTGATGCATCATGAAAAGTATCAACCTAGGTCAGCCTGTGCAGTCCGCACAGGCTGACCTGGGCCGAAACTTTTCACTATAGGTCAATTTTTAGCTCACCTGAGCACGAAGTGCTCATGGTGAGCTATTGTGATCGTGCTGTGTCCGTCGTGCGGTGTGCGTCGTGCGTCGTCCATCATCCATCGTCAACTTTTTACCTTGTGTACGCTCTAGAGGCCACATTTTCAGTCCAATCCTCATGAAACTTGGTCAGAATGTTTGTCTTGATAAAATCTCGGACGAGGTCGAAATTGGGTCATGTGGGGTCAAAAACTAGGTCACTAGGTCAAATCTTAGAAAAACCTTGTGTACGCTCTAGAGGCCACATTTTCGGTCAGATACTTGTGAAATTTGGTCAGAATGTTTGTCTTGATAAAATCTTGGACGAGTTCGAAATTGGGTCATGTGGGGTCAAAAACTAGGTCACTAGGTCAAATCTTAGAAAAACCTTGTGTACGCTCTAGAGGCCACATTTTCAGTCCAATCCTCATGAAACTTGGTCAGAATGTTTGTCTTGATAAAATCTCGGACGAGGTCGAAATTGGGTCATGTGGGGTCAAAAACTAGGTCACTAGGTCAAATCTTAGAAAAACCTTGTGTACGCTCTAGAGGCCACATTTTCGGTCAGATACTTGTGAAATTTGGTCAGAATGTTTGTCTTGATAAAATCTTGGACGAGTTCGAAATTGGGTCATGTGGGGTCAAAAACTAGGTCACTAGGTCAAATCTTAGAAAAACCTTGTGTACGCTCTAGAGGCCACATTTTCAGTCTGATCCTCATGAAATTTGGTCAGAATGTTTGTCTTGATAAAATCTCGGACGAGTTCGAAATTGGATCATGTGGGGTCAAAAACTAGGTCACTAGGTCAGATCTTACAAAAACCTTGTGTACGCTCTAGAGGCCACATTTTCAGTCCGATCCTCATGAAACCTGGTCAGAATGTTTGTCTTGATAAAATCTCAGACAAGTTTGAAATTGGGTCGTTCGGGGTCAAAAACTAGGTCACTAGGTCAAATCTTAGAAAAACCTTTTGTACACTATAGAGCCATGTTTGGTCAAAAACTAGGTCACCAGGTCAAATCTAAGAAAACGTTTTGTATGCTCTAGAGGCCATATTTTCTGTCCAGTACTCTTGAAAGTTGGTCAGAATGTTTGCCTTGATAATATCTCGGACTAGTTTGAAAATAGGTCATGTCGGGTGAAAAACTAGGTCACTAGGTCAAATCTTAGAAAAACCTTGTGTAAGCTCCAGAAGCCACATTTTCTGTCTGATACTCTTGAAAGTTGGTCAGAATGTTTGTCTCGATGATATCTCAGTCGAATTTGAAAATGGGTCATGTTGGGTCAAAAACTAGGTCACCTGGTCAAATCTTAGAAAAACCATGTGTACACTGTTGTGGCCACATTTTTTGTTCAATACTCTTTTAAAGTTGCTCAGAATGTTTGCCTTGGTAATATCTTGGATGAGTTTGAAAATGGGTCATGTTGGGTTCAAAATCTAGGTCACTAGGTCAGATCTTAGAAAAACCTTGTGTATGCTGTAGAGGCCACATTTTCAGTCCAATACTCTTGAAATTTAGTAAGAATGTTTGTCCTGATGATATCTTGGACCAGTTTGAAAATGTGTCATGTTGGCTGAAAAACTAGGTCACTAGGTCAAATCTTAGAAAAACCTAGTGTATGAATGACTCTCAGAAAGAAGCCTTTTGAAAACACTGTTTGAAAATGAGAAAATGCTAGTATCCAGCATTTTTTTTCCTTTTTCAGAATGTTTTCTACCCCTTTGAGAGACCAATTCCACAGCTTTATCCACATATTATTTGTTTTATGCAGAAGGTTCAGACTGATGAGTTTAAAATTTTATTGTTTGGTAATACATATATCTCACAAGACGTTGGAAATTGGTTGTGCTTGGTCAAAAGGCTCAGGTGAGCGACTCCAGGGCCATCATGGCCCTCTTGTTTTGTATGTCAAAGTACCATTCTATCTTATGATACATTCAGTTGTTAGACATTGGATTTTATGTATCCCTAATCATGTGATCACTCATTTTGGTATTATGCATTACGGAGATGCATTAGGCCCCCTTTTGCCAGAGCATGGCTCATTTGAAGAGGCTCTGTAAGTGTTAATGCCATAAATCAAAATTTCTGGCAAAATATTGACCGATACTACAAGATATGTTTTTCCTTGCAATGGTATAAATTGTATAGATACAATGAATGATGAGGAGAATTTTCCAGCGTAATCCATGTTTAAATGATGGAATGGTCTTTTAGCAATCGGTAACCCCGTCTATTTTTAGCCCACCTTAGCACAAAGTGCTAAAGCTGAGCTGTGTCCATCGTCTGTTACGCAGTAGTCAACAATTACCTTGTGTGCACTCTAGAGGCCACATTTTCTGTTGCATACTCCTGAAACTTACACTTGTTTGAAATTTGGTCACATTGAGCCAAACAGTAGGTCAGCAGGACAAATCTTAAAAAAAACTTGTGTGCACTCTAGAGGCCATATTTTCAGTCAGATAGTCATGAAACTTGGTCAGAATATTTGTCTTGATGATATCTCAGACAAGTTTGAAATGGAATCATGTCAGGTCAAAAAGCAGGTCACTGAGACAAATCTTAGGAAAAATCTTGTGTGCACTCTAGCGGCAATATTTTCAATCTGAGACTCATGGAGTTTGAGCAAAATATTTGTCTTGATAATATCTTGACTAAGTTTGAATCTGGGTCATGTTTGATCAAAAAGTAGGTAACTTGCATCATGTGTTTACACCAACACAACCAGGATGTCTTCAACTCTATCAATTCTGGATGACTTTACTCAGATGGCCCTCTTGTTATAAAATCGGGTACGATGTCATCATATTGTTTTGGATATGAACACTGGTAATGGATGTGTGTTTTTGATCATTTGATACAAGTCTTTAGAAATCTAAACTACCTAAAGAGGCTAGGTAGCCCCTTAATGAAATACTATTGGAAAAGCTTTATTTTGTTTTCTTACTTTTGTCATTCATCTTAAATGATGATTTGCTAGCTAAGGGCTTACTTAACTTCGTGAAGAATCAGTTAAATAGCTCTGCTTGCAAGCACTGACCAAGGGCCAGCAGACCTTCCGTCATGGTGTGTTCACCTGTCTCTCTGTCCACCTGTTTATCTTTTTCTTGTTTGAAAGATAAAGTCTGCATTTGTGGCAAAATTTTCGTGAAACTTTCGGTTTCTTAATATCATCTATGCATTGAAGCCTATCAATTTTGAATCCAACATTTAGTTAGGGAAAAGTAGTCACTTACAGTTGAAACTTACATTTTTTTTTTTTTTTCCACAATAAAGTCCAAATTTGCACTTGGATTTTCATGAAACCTCCACAGATTCTTTATATCATCAATGGCTTGGATCCTATTGAATTTGAAAAAAAAAAAAAAAAAAAAAAAAATCCATGTAAGGGAAACATAGCTATTTAAGGTTGAAAATTTACACTCTCTTGAATCCTATAGAATTTGAAAAGGATCTGACAATTAGTAAGAGAAAAGTAGCCATTTAAAGTTGAAAGATTACATTTCATATTTACAAAATTAAGTTGGCAGTTTTGATCTAATTATTTTGAAACATGCAAAGATTATTTTTATTCGCAAGGGATTGAACCCTACTGAGACTAAAGAAAAAAATCCAGCAACCAGCTTAGGAAAAGCAGCCAGTTGATGACTAAGTCTTGTTTACTCTATGAAGTCCAAATTATTACTCTCATTTCTTTGAATTGATTGTATGGTGTTTAACGCCGTTTTCAACATTATTTCAGTTATATCACGGCGGCCAGTGCACCTATCCATGCTTTCCTGGAGTTTCTTTTACCAGTACTCCGCACAATATTCTTTCCAAGCCACTGGCTGCTTTCCCACATAACCATTGTCGAAACAATGGTCAGCCGTGTGAGAGGAATGAATCCTGTCGCGATGACTATCATCAATCCTCGGAAAGAAATTGGCCAAGCTTGGGATCGAACCAGCGACCTCCTGTTCCCAAGTCTTGTACGCTACCGACTGAGCTATGGGGGCTTGGCATTTCTTTGAAACTTGCAGTATTTAATTCAATGAGTACCAATAACTGACAATTTGGCTGAATTACTTGCAACTGTTTTTTTAGAAATTATGTGTTAATTATTTCACTATTTGTTCAATTCACCATGCCTACTTATTATTATTTCTAGGTGCCCAGTTGCAACAGCCACCTGCCCCCATCCCATTTGTGTGTGTGTGTGTGTGTGTGTGTGTGTGTGTGCGCACGCGCGCTCGCGTGCGTGCGTGCGTATGTCGCTTTCCTTATTGCAATAGCCGTATTCGACTGGTAACTTTTTTGTGAAGCACGAAATTTGAATATTAGGCTCTGCCGACCTGCGCATTGACGAAAACATGCTTCACGAAAGTTGACCAGTCGAACAGCATCGTGCTTCAGGAAACTGTCGACATTTCTGGTAGACCCGATGCATGTAAAAGCCCGAATGGACCAGAATGGACAGGAACGGGCCGGAATGGACTTGAGAATACGATGTAAACTCTTGTAGCGATCCTGTATGTATTTAATATTGAAATACAGAACAGCCTGAGTGGAAAGAGGGACTTGCCCGAGCTTAGGCTACAGGGAATGGACCTTTATCTTGAAGCAAAAAATATTTTAATATCAGACTTTGGAAAGATCAGATAAAACACTAACCTTACTCAGAAAAATCAAAATTAAAGAGAAACCAGAACAGACCAGAACAGATCATGGTAACTAAACCTGTGGACTTTGAAAACAAAAAGAAAACCAGGACTGGACCTAAACCTTATCAGAAACATTAAATATCAGGCGTAGAAATCATCAGAATGAACCAGAACTCAATTGAAAATATCAGATATTGAAGTATGGAAAAACCGGAACGGACCTGAACGGACCCTGAAAAGCCTAACGATGGACTTTCAAAACAAAGGAAAACCCAGGAACGGACCTAAACCTTATCAGAAACATTTAATATCAGACTTGGAAAGTATTAGATATGCTTTTTAGGATCCGTTGAGGACCGTTCCGGTTTTTCCATACTCCAATTTTAGATCTTTTTAATGAAGCTTATGTTCATTTTGATGATTCCTTAATCCATTATTTAATGTTTTTGATAATGTTAATAAGGTCTGTTTCAGATTGTCCTTTTGTTTTGAAAGGTCATAGGTTTACTTACCATCGTCTGTTCTGGTCCGTTCCAGTATTTCCTTATATCTACATGTATTTATTTATTTATTTTTCAAAAAAGGTTCATTACTTGATATGCAAAGTCAGATAATATTTTTTTATTGCCTGGTTGCGTAGCAACCAGGCTCTCATTGTTATCATCTTGATCTATGGGGTGACGTAAGCATACCTCCGGCCTTGTACTGCTTCCTGTCCCAAGTTCCGGTTTACGAGATAAAACGTAGTTTTCTAATTTTTCGGTAAACAACCCAATTTTTCTGTATTAATTCACTTACAATTGTGCCTTTGTGATAATGAATGTGTCTTTAAAGACTGAGCTCTTTGACGGTTTAAACCTTTGAAAAATCATTTCATCCATATGGGTACACGATCTTACACAGATATCATCTCTTAAAGTAGCGCATTATGTATGTATCTAAAAATAGCAGTCGTGAACTGAACAAGTTTACGAACACACTGCAAAATACTCTTTGACGACAAACGTCTTCACTACGGCACGCTTCTATTTGTGGACAGTTCTCAGTGAAAAAGGTTTGATAATTACCCATTAGAAGCACACTCTAAATCTTACAATCTGTCCGTAATTGTAAGTCTTATTTCAATCCAACATTCAACCTATGGTCGGAAAGAGAAAGGCGATACCGAGTTTACGTGGAAGCTTTCAATGGACATTTTTCCCAAAAGTAGGCTAATTTTTTTTAACAAATTTATAACGACTTGGAATGGTTGCGTTGCCTTCTTAGACATTCTTAAACGTTGCTTCTTCAGAGTTTTTTATTCTAGACATCAACTACTTTGCACACCCATATTCTAGGCGCACAAGCAGAGATCGTACATAGCGTATGTCATGCGCACGGTTCTAGACTGCACCAAGTCATCGCTTAGCAGGTGCTTTCTGGAATGTAGCTGTGCGACAAATATAGATCTTATAATCAAGTGACGTATAACGTCATTTGCACCATGGAATTCTTTATAAATTTACATATTTATGAATGAATCAGTCGCTGAAGCGGATTTAATTTTCAGAGTACACCGACCTAGCGCCTCACCGATCCATGCAGAGAGAGTATATTAAAGTTTACTGTGTTCATTTAATTGTTTTTCGTTTTTAAAGAGGTGGATTTGTCAAAGTCTGCTGTTGTGTTTTTTTTTTTTTTTTTTTCAATGTGCGATTAACCTAGATCTAGTATTTATGAAACAATTTATTAGTGCAGGTGTCAGAACACAAGGTGCTTTTGTAACTGCCAAAATATGAACTCACACGGGAATTCGACTTGTTAGCAGTTCTAACATCCAGCAATCTGAGAACTTGACTTTTACTTCACTATATTTCAAATATAATAGAACAGATCAATGTTAACCCACTCGAACAACAAGGTCTTTATTGGAGTGTTTGAAATCTTGTAAAGGGTTGTTGTACAGGGTACTAGAACTAATTGCAAACACATGTAGTTTACACCAAAGCAATACACTTGTAGATCTCTACAATTTTCAATTGGTGTGGAAGCAGTACTAATTCCTGGGCCGTTATAACACGCAGACAAAATTACAAGGCTGATGATCATGCTTTTGGGTTATATTGTTTTTCTTGAGCTGTAGCAGCCACATTTCTAGAGTCCACTGTGGACAAAACTTGAACCTGGATAACAACAAAAACAAATTATTTTCCAAAGGACAGGTAGATTACTAAGTCAAATATTTGTGTGTGCTCCAGAGGCTACATTTCAGTCCAATGATCATGTAATTGCCCGGCTGTTTGTCTCAGTAATATTTTTGACAAAACTGAATGTAGGTTACTGGGGGTTAAAAGAAAAAGGTTGTCACTAGGTCAAATCATGTAATAGATCTAGTGCTGTAGAATCCATTTACATTCAGTCTAATACTCACGAAACTTTGTCAGACTGCTTAGATTAGATATGGGTGAGTTTCAAAAGGGCAATTTTGGTCTAAAAGTATGTAACTAGATCCTGTACCAAAAGACAAACTTCAGTTGAGTTCCATACTAATGTTGCCTAAATGGCCCTCTTGTAAAATTGTTCAAGTGGTTCTGCTCTGTTTCTATAAATTTACAGAAGCTTCAGAACTGAGTAGTAACATTTCAAAATCACGGCCTCTGAAACTGTATAAGCAATTATACCCAAATTTCATATCTAGCATCCTGTATTTGGAAAGGACAATTATTCAATTTAACAGATATATGTATAACCACCTGGTCCAGTTTTAGAAAATTTGTCTCATAACAAAAACAACTTGTTCTAAATCTGGAGAGAAAATGTATGCCCTGTTCTACTGAAATTATTTAGAATGTTTGTTCTAGCAATATAGAAGTAATTATGGCTAAGAGTGTAAATAGCTTCAAAGGTCTTTTAAACAACCACTGGAAAAATTGTTATTTTAAATTTTGTCCCACATATATGAATCCGGAAGCGGACAACTATAGAACACCTTATGAAAATCGATCAGAGAGGCGATGCCTAAGATGATCTGGAGAACAAGGTAAACAAGGTAAATATATGTAAGAATTTT
Organism: Tridacna gigas; assembly: GCA_945859785.2. NCBI lineage: Eukaryota > Metazoa > Mollusca > Bivalvia > Cardiida > Cardiidae > Tridacna > Tridacna gigas. The sequence continues at coordinate 32,254,724 of OX244030.2, forward strand.
AGATATACATGTAAGTTAAGTCACCCAGTTTCTGTGCAAGAAAAACATTTTTATCAACCTAGAAGCCTGATTTACAGGCATTATTACGCTGGGAAGGAACTGTAAATATTGATGGAACTTGGACAGTTATTATGCCCCGCTGAATTCCGGGGTAGGGGGATGTAGTTTTCATGTTGTCTGTCCGTTCATCGGTCCGATCTTCCGTCCATCCAGACAGATATATTCTAAAATTGTTGACGAAAGTCATGTGTTCCTCATGATAGTCCGCCGATATACTTTTTTTTAATGTAATGCCTTTTCATGGAAAAAGGAGGCTTGATGTTCTCCGGTCTGCTTGTTTTGTTTTATCTTATTTTTGTTTTTAATGCAGCATCATGGAAAAAGGGGGCTTGATGTATATTTCCATTATGGATCAATATCTCTTTAACTACTGGACAAAATTTTATGAAACTTCATATTTATATTGTTTATCATAAGCCACAGACAATCAGTATTTGTTTTTATTTAATGAAATACCATGTCATGGAAAAAGGGGGCTTAATGTATATTTTCACCAATGACGAAAAGGCCATTTACATGCAAAACACGATACATCTTATAATTATGCTTCTATCTAAAAAAAATTTTTTTTTTCGCGGTGGATATCATTTCAATGAATGACTTGTTTTGTAATGATTTTACCTTTTGAAAAACATTTTTTTAAATGAGGTCACCCGGGGTAAGAGACTTTGAACTTTTTAAACCTGCTCCTGGTGCCTAAATGTTTGCAACTTTAGGATGACAACTAAGAAACATACTTGCATATAGTACTGTCTTATGGTTAAGTTATTTTGTATCTTGGATGCTTTTAATAGATTTGAACAGAAAAGGATGAAAAGTTCTAACCCATTACCCTCCAGGCGACTCTCAGGACTATCAGTCCTTTGATTTAATAACAATTAATATTAGATCTGTTAATATTTTTGCTTCAAGATATTTAGGTTAATTCCCTGTTGCCTAAGTTCGGGAAATTCCCAATTATAGCCTATACGAGTACGTTCAGGCTGCTCACCATTCCAATATCCAATAAACAAGTATAGCTACAGGAGTTTACATCGTATTCTCAAGTCCATTCCGGTCCGGTTCGGCCATTCCGGTCTATTCCTGTGTTTCCATGCACCCCGTCTTGAGTTTCACGTGACTAATTTCACGTTGATTGAAAAGCGTAATGTTCGTACTTCACGAAAGTTTACGAAATCGTGAAATATTACCAGTCGAATACAAAACGTGCTGCACGAAAATGGTCGTGCTTCACGAAATTACCAGTCGAATACGCCTATTATGAATTCATGGTAAATGCTGGAAAAATAGCAAATTCACTGCAAAGAGAGCGATTGAGGCCCGTAAGATCCTCTGGTGTAAGTTTGGTGAGATTGTAAAATTCTGAATAGCTCCCTTTAATTCTAATTCGGTGTTTTTGTGAAGCAACCCTTGATTTTTATTATTTTGCAGTCTGTGATCGACGTCACAGAAAGGAACATGATACAACGGTTAACGGCTTCGGTCTTCACCCCCGCCCATTTCCCAATGCACCTTAGTAAAAATTACGATGTGTAGTTAACACGACACCTATTATAGTTGCGTCCATAGATACGTCAAACTTTCTTGTACGGTTTTCAATTATACCCAAGAGATAATGCCATACTCTGATATTTCCATTTAATTTTTACTTATATATGTATATTTCTTTTTAGATTAACGCTAATCTTCCTGAAATAAGAAAAGACTTCCAAGTCTTACTTTTGTGTGCAATACAATACTGGAGTTGGAACACCGATATCGTGGATAATCGGATGGTTTGATATCAATTTCGAAAGTTCTATAAGCACCTCAGAATATACGAATTAGAAGTTATTTTCCTATTGCAGAAGTGACCAACAGACAAAATGCCTTTGAATGCTAAAGTTTTCATACATTATGGTCCGTATTTAGCTGTATACACGGTGGAACACAGGCTATCTAGATTGCAAGGATTACAGAGTGAGTACAAAGAAATAACCTTTTCAGCATAACACCTAAAAAATATGAATAGAAAAACAAATTTTGTACTCTGTAGAGAAAATTGCCTTACTCAGCATGCGCTCCACCATGCAGGTGCATCAATTTTTTATTATGAAATACTTAACCACATGCACTGTGCTTTTATAGGACCACATAGATCAAGATCAGCCTAATTAATATAGAGTTTGATCTTGGATCTCTTCACTTGTCAAGCCTTTAAGATTTCTTTGTAGGTTTCAATGGATTTTATTGCAAGCCATTTAAAGATGTTCAATTTATTTATTTAAAAAACTTAATAGGCCGAGTGAGGTCTTATACTGTCAACTAAAGAAACTAATGTCAAATGTAAAAGGATTACAAAAAAAATCAAGACAGAAAATAAATTATACAGGGTTCAACAAATAGGAGTTGGGGGGGGGGAAAAAAGGAAACTAGGCCTTATTTTTTGTGGATGTGATGAAAATGATTTACAATTACTCGTATTTCAGCATTTTTTTTTTTTTTTTCCCAAATATCATAACTGTCAGACATTTAAACTTTGAGATAAAAAGTAGATTGATCAAAATGATAACATGTGTCTAGTTAAAATGATGATATCACAAGAACAACAGAAAATTCATCATTGGCTTGGTTTTTATAAGAGTGGATACCTTAAGAAAAAAAAAGTATTTTGTCCGAAGTCTTTCTCACAGAAAAATCAAGATTTCTCCACAATCTTTCCCAGGTTCATACCATTGCAGCTAGACATATAAAATTATAATGTAGTGACCAGCAGGTTCCTAAGGGGAATGCATGTGCACTCGGAGAATAAAATATGTGGAGTTCTAGAATTACCTTTTTACATATTTTGTTTACCACTTTGGTAGTGAGAACAGTTCTGAGTATTAAAATTGGCCGTGGAATGTAGATCTATAAAAGAATTGACAGAGCAAAATATTTATATATATATATATGTACATGTGTAACCTAGGCACAAACAGGATTAAAATATGTACATGTATTAGCACAGTGAGGTGCGTAGTGCCGAGGGAGGAGGAAGCAGTTGAGGGAAAAACAGAGAGGAATTCCGAAGTTATCGGTGCACCAATTTAACCCATCTCTAGGGATCTTTTAGTTTGAAAAGGCATGCAGATCTGGACAAAAGTCAATACATGTATAAATATATTACATGATTTACAACTCTTACCTTTTTTTTTTAGATGCACATGCATATTGTGCGAAATGGTCACTACGCCCTTGAATAATATACATTAGTTATTATATTGAACCGAGAAAAAAGTGAGTCTGACAGGTTTAGAGTAAAATATCCTATTTCTGCAAAATTCAATTTAATAAATTATACCATTTCAGGTGCTCTGACTCGTGATGGACATACTGTTGAGTTTGTTAAGCTAGAGGACAGAGATGCAGTTGAATTATCTGTGAATGGAGAAATAGTATTTAAATGTGACATAAACAATTTAGATTATGGTAATGTATGAAATTTAATCCAAATTGTAATAAAGCAATACATAGGCAAGCTAGCAACATATATGTATGTGTGGGCATTTGCATACCACATTGTGAGCTTTTCTATATTGAAGGAATTACACATAGTGCTTATGTTATCTACCATCAGACTAGTCATAGAATCTTTCAAGTTGTGGGACGAAAACTCCCACAGCTGATTCTCTGATTTCGTACAAGCCCACATTAAACATATTATTTTCAAATACTTGTACATAGACAACTTATTCCCTTTTAAATCTGGTACATTACATGTTCTTTTTCCTGTCATTAGAAATAATTTAAGTTTAAGTCCTGTTTGTTTTTGGTTTTTTTTTAAGCATTAATTGAAATATTTTCATTTCTAAATTTTCCGGTTAAATCTTTACCAAATGACAAAAGTTTAGACCTGTCGAAATTGAAAGTGCTTGCAGGCAACAAATTTGACTCAAAAATTGAAATTTGAGTTGGGAAGCATAGAAAAAATTGTGTGAAAAGGAGAAAATGCTGGTTACCAGCATTTTCTCCTTTTCTGACAATGTTTTCAAAAGGTTTCTTTCTCAGGGTTGTTAAAAGTAAGGATTGTGTGGTAATTTTTTTAGTTTACTACATGTATGGATATTAGTGCGTGTATACCTGAAAACTACTTATCTTCTCTCGCAGCCAACAATTTTTCCAGTAGAGTGGCAAAAGAGGAGCTGCTCTTGATAAGCAGTTTCTCCTTTTGCCACATATTTTTGCATGTATTTCTGTACTTATCTGTAACCTTACTTTATGTTGATTATCAATATTTCTGCACCCTATACTGTGAGTTTGTTTCCAGGGATTTGAATAAACACAAATGTAACAAGCAGGTTTTCTTTTCCTATGTGTGTTTTTGCATAAATTGATCAAATCTTAATCCATGTTATTCTTATTTACAATGTTTTTCAAAGTCTCTTGCATACAATTTGTGTCGGGACGTAATGGGTTAAGTATTCACATATTAGATTTTTGGAGAAAAGAACAAAAGTTACATATTACATTACAGGGTCAGATGGAGAGCTTGATCCTTTGTGTACAACTGCCAGGGAAGCTGTCAAAAGGGCCTACTGATTACATGTTAATGTTAGAGATGGTATTAAATATTTACATCTGTTCTGATTCTTCAGTTACAAACAGGCTTAAAAACAGCATTATTTAATTTTCTGTACTGAAACATCATGACTCTAATTTTCCAACACCCTCCATTTTACCTTGTAAAAGTGCCTTGTTATTTTTCTGTCAATACTTACATATGTGTACCTTTGATGAATTTGTCTGGAAGTTCAAAAGACAGTGGTCAGCTATCAGTTGTTAGCTCGAAATATATGTCAACTCAAAATATGAACGCCCAACTGTTGCAACACTTTGAAACGATTTTTTGATTTGGTGTTTAACACTGTTTTCAACACTGTTTTCAACATTATTTAAGTTACATTGCTATGGCTAGTGCATCCATTCATCCTTTCCTTGAATTTCTTTCCCAGTTCCAAAACGACATTCTTTCAAAGGTGCCATCTGCTTACCCACATTAACATCACTGAGACAATGTTTAGCACTGAGAGAAGAAACAATCCTAACAATCCTACCACAATGACTATAATCAACAATTCTTGGAAGGAATTTTGCCGAGTTTGGAATTGAACCAGTGACTCCTAGGCTTAAGGATCTACCGGGATTGGCAGAAACAGTTTTGTGGACAGCAATAATGATAAACTTTTTTCAATCTGCCTACATTCTTTACCACACAACAATATTTAACACTGGTCCAAATTGAAAGCATTTGCAGGTGACAAATTAAATGTGGTTCAAACGATTGAATTTGTTTGGAAAGGTTAGAAAATACTGAAGGAAAAGGAGAAAATGCTGGTTACCAGCATTTTTCTCCTTTTCCCACAATGTTTACAACAGTCTACTTTCACAGGATGGTTAAAACTCAGAATTTTGTGGTAATAGATTAATAGAAGGCATTGTATGGTCATGTTAACTTCCAGTTACCATCAAGGTAGAAAGGAACATGATGTATCATTGAACTAGATGTACATGTACTTGTAAGAACTGTGACTCCATCAAAACATGTAGTTGTAAGTTAACTGTGACTCCATGTACATGTAGATAATGTAATTACATGTTCATGTAGTGAAAATAAGTGAACATATGTATACTTGTAGATATGTTGTATCATCTTATTGTTTTATTCCTTTCACACAAGAATTAAGCCAAACTACCCCAACAGCATTAAAAATTTAGAAGGAAAATAGTTTTATCGCATTTGAAGATAAGAGCATTTATGCAAAGATAACATACCAATCATGTTTAATAGGATAAATTTATGTGTATGAAACAGCCTGAAGATTTTTTTTTTTTGTGCGTGTGTCCAAATGAGAAAAAAGTTGTGAATTTTTGTTTTTCAATCTTGCTTCATAATATACAAGATAATTTTTAAAGTTGTAGTTATTACTGAGCAATAAATTGTTTTTAAATAAGTTTTGGAATTCATTACTGCATTGATCATTCCTTTAGATGCATTTTTCCACATACATACCTGATCACTGTTTTTTCCAAGCTTTATGTAATACAATTCTGAAATAGCATCTGCTGACAATATTATCCTTTACTAGAGCAGATCAGTTCAAAACTTTGTGTCTTCACATGTATTAAACCCTACTGTCAATAAACTTTTTACCTGATGACAAAATTTTAGACTTTTCCACATTGAAAGCATTTGCAGATGAGAACATACATGTATGTTACTGAAAAAAGGGTAGAGAAATGGGGGGGGGGGGAAATTGAGAAAATGCCGATTACCAGTATTTTCTCTTTTTTTTTAACCCTAAATGTTTTCAAACCTGTTGGGGTCGCTAAAACACAGGATTGTGTGGTAATAGGTTAACAAGGTTGTCTTGGAAATTGTTTGCAGTAAATTTGTTTCTGCAAGCAATGAGTCAATTCAGCTGTTCATTGATGTTAAGTATAGACTTTGACAACTATCTCAGTGACTGCAAGTGAATTTGCCTTGACACCACAAGGTCCTAGGTTCAAACCACTGCAGGAATGTCAAAAATGGGTTCACCAATTAACACTCAATGTTTAACTATATCAGACAACACAATTTTAGACCTGTCCATATTTAAAGCATTTGCAAACTGAAATTCAGGTGTTGGTCCTAAGATGAAATTTGTCTGAATAGGTAAAAACATGTGGTAACAGGAGGAAATACTCTTTATCCCACTATATTTTCAAAGGATTTTCTCCAGGGTTGTTAGAACACAGGTTTGTATGGTAAAGACCTAAAAGATACAGGAATAATATTTTATCAGTTTATACATGTCTGCATTTGTATTGATGCTCTCCACATGGTAACATATGAGAGGTAAATACAAGTGATCCCAGCATGCATGTCAGAGTTACTAGCCCAACTGTTGCCAGCAGAGAAGTGAATGAGTGAATGCTGTTTTATGACACTCCATCTTGCAGTAGGAAATATGGTGGGGAAAAGAGAAAATGCTAGTGTCCCGCATTTTCTCCTTTTCTCACAATGTTTTCAAGCGCCTCATTCTTCAATGTCGTTAAAACATGAGATTGTTTGGTAAAGGGTTAAAGCAAATACATGTACGTATGATATTTCTGTATGCCCTATGTGATATGTGTGCTGTAGCTACTAAAAAATACAAAGCAATACCTTAAACTGTTAAATAAATGGAAAGAAAATTTCTACTCAATAGTGAAAACCCAAATGTGTTTTCAAAGTCGATTTCACCGGAAAGAAAATACCATATTGGACAGGGTAGATCACAGATTAGACTGCATATTTTGTGCAGTCTAATCTTGATCTACACTGTCTGCAAAAGCACCCCAAGTTGTGATAAGCAGCTTAAGGATTAAATGATTGAAACCTCAATCTAATCATTAGCCACTGAAACTCCATTGGTCTAAAAACTGGACAACAAAATTTTCCTTATCTGACACTGTTACTATAAATAGCACATTGGCAACTGCCTCTACATTGTATATAATAAGACAAGTTGTGCAATGAAATCGAAGAAAATTTTTACCCCTGTCCCCTTTCAGAGATAATATTTTACCGAAAATTGAAAAATAAAGCTAGTTACCGTTGCAGATGGGTTCGAAAATGATTTTTCTTGTGTACCCTGACCTTCGAAAGTTCCAAACGGCTCTTGCGATCAAGCAATAGCTCTGATCTTAAAAAATTTAAAAATATTCTACATTTTCCGGATCGCCATGCGCTGAAGTCACACAATTCATTATGATGCAGTGAATTATATCTCACGTGAAAAGACACGCCAAAGTTTTTGACCAATAAACAGTAAATACGCATTTGAAAATATATGAAATGGAAGGTGAAAATCGTGATACTGGATTAGATGAAAAGATAAATTATAACAGACGAAATATTAATTTGATAATTTCATCAATATATCAACAAAAGAATTTTAGATCTTTGTTTGAAAAAAATATTTTAGTTCTAATTCGCTGTGGGATTATAAATTATGTTACGTCAGCGCATGGCGATCATGAAAATGTGGAAGCTTTTTAAAATGTTTCGGATCAGAGCTACAGCTTGATCGCAAGAGCTGTTTGGAACTTTCGAAGGTCAGGGTACACAAGAAAAATCATTTAAGAACCCATCTGCAACATAACTATCTTCGCAACAATGATCAGCAGTGAGACAGAGAGAGGAGTGAATCCTATTGCAATGACTATCATCAATCCTCTAACAGAAATTTGTGGAGCAGGGAATTCGAAACCAGGGACTCTGTTTTCAAGTCCTGTGCACTACCAACTGCTCTATAGCATTGCTCCTGAATGGTAAAATGGGTAAGCATGAGTGTTTGTTTACCAGTTACATAATTCAGGAAAGCATACAAAAAGACAATAAAATAATCACATTGAAAGAATTTTATTTAGTTAAATTCATCACCCTTTCAGAAAATCTAAAAACTGAATGAACAAATAAAGAGTTTTCAACAACTTACCGAGAATGATTTACAAGCCATTTGGGGGTACAATACATAACAGAAATGAATTTATATATTCAGATGCAATTTTTGATGTGCGACATAAATATTTCATTGATTTCTTTTAACATGTAGAGCAAACTGTTTTACAGAGATACTTAAATTCAAGAATAACACCATACAAGGAGTCCCAGAATAATCTCTTACCATTTTAATTACCATTATTTTAAACCTTTCAGCGCCACAGGCGAAAACAGGGACTTTTGCGGATGGCATAGATCAAGATCAGAATGCAAAGAACATGCAGTCTGATCTTTGATCTATACCTTCCGCATGTTTGGTCAAGCCTATATGATAAAGATCTTCAGGAAACTCAGCGGACTGCATTTACAGCCATCAAAGGAGGCTGAGTTTGTTTATTTGGGGGCCAAAAGAAATAATAATTTGGTCATTTACAAGCAAGTCTAGCTTTTTCATACACCACATTAAACAGAATTAAGTTTTTAAGGCTAAAATGACTGGAAAGTATTTAATGGGATGACGAAGGAATGACTTCAGTTGATGCTACATGTTAATCAAGATTGCGTTGTCAACCAGCTTTGACAGTGAAGACCTTAAATTATGTTAAAAAAGTAAAACAGTAAAAAAGATGGGGTTGCAACACTTTTTTTACTGTGTATATGTATTCATTTGCAAGTTAATGCACAATGTATCCAGTATTCCATTTTGTTTTTCTTCCATGAAAGAAAAGCGTCTTCATACAAAGTTGTGACAAAGTTATTTCAATAAAGCAGCAGCAAAATGTACGTTGGTTTCATTGACATAAATAACTCACTTTGCCCACTAAGTTTCACAAGTACGACAGTTTGCACCAGACTTGACAAAGGCAAGTGACAACTTTCTAACCCTTTACCAGATGGCAAAATTTTAGAAATGGCGAAATCAGAAGCATATGTAGATGACAAATGCAACTCAAATGATAGGATTTGTTTCTGAAAGAGTAGAAAATATTGTGGGAAAAGGAGAAAATGTAGGTTACCAGCATTTTCTCACAATGTTTTCAAAAGCCTTTTTCTACAGGGCTGTTAAAACTCTGGCTTGTTTGATAAATATCAAATTCAGTATCTTGAAGGCAATATCTTCTATCAGTAATGCATTCAGACATATTTCCATACACAGAGATTTTGTACTAAAGGGAAACGATCAGCCAACCAATGAGCACCTCAATATATGGAGAACTTCAATGATACATAATTTCACAGTTAACATATACAAGTATCACGCCAAATGATGATCTAACATTTAGAAAAGAAAATTCAAAATCAGGCCCATCTTATTCAGACGTGTGATGCAAAGAGGCATACATTGGATATCTATCTGTAAGCATTTCCTTGCAAAATCAAGGATACATTATCGTTTTAAATCCAAATGAGAAGGCTAACAGTTTATAGCTTCCTACTATTCAATCATGCCTTTTTTGTCATATTTCATCTGGCTTATTAGGCAGACAGGAGAAAACAGAAATTCAAATAACATCACTCTTGAACATGCCAATTCTGTTTTCATCTCTCAAAATAGCCCTTTAACTAAAAATTTAAAATGTCAAATCCAAATTTGGAAAAACAAGGCATTTGACAAGGTTATGTATCCCCTGCAACAGGTGACCCTTTTGACCCATTTTCAATGCTTGCGCTACGTCTTTTGGATTTTGACCTTGATCCAGATCTGGATCGAGATCGCCTAGATTTCTTCCGTCTTGATCTGGACCTTGACCTACGACCCCTTGATCGCGACCTAGATCGGGACCTGCTTCTCCTGTAATTGAATAATGAAATTATACAGATATTCATCAACTTTTAGCCTTCACAATTTATAAATACAAAAGACTTTTTTTTTGAGATCAAATTGGTTTGCCACCAGTCAAATTTTGGTCTAAATTTCCTGCAGAAGCAACTTTAGTAGTCACAAGTGCATAGCTCTCCAAGAAGTAAAAGAATTTTATTTTCGCTTGAAACAACATTTCAGTACCTGGATAGGTCACAATGAGACAACAATAAGCAACATCAGCTGTAAAACAACACAAGAGCACCTCATGCAGGTGCCAACACACACAGGTGCCTGATTTTCAGTAAAAGTTCAAAGTCAAAAGAAGGGCATAACTGTAACAAACAATATTTTGACGGTTACCTGCCCTTGTTGTATAAGTTCCTTTTCACATTTAACAACCTGTTAAGTTTGAAGTAAATTTCTTCAGTAATTACAAAAATATTATAAAATGTCAAAGTTTTTGTACGACGACGATGCAGACACAGAGGGCTATGGCAGTAACTCCCTATTTTCTTTCAAAACAGCCAAGCTGAAAATGTTGAAAGCATCCCAGTGAGGAGACCTGCCTTGTGCAAAACAAAATATATCCTGTATGACAATGATACATGTACATGTGATTTCTAAAAGCAGATAAATTCTTTATAATCTTAATTACTATAACCCATTATCATGCAAACTTTTCTGTATTCTGTGTCATGTCATTAACCCTCAGACTGCTTAGCGTGACTCACACGCCTTTTGTAGACAGTGTAGATCAAGATCAAACTTGCAGCCTGATCTCAGATCTACACTGTCCGATAAGGAGTTATTTCCCCAACCCCCATAACTTTGACATATCAACATTTTGGTTCTTATCATCTGCTTGAAAGTTTCATTTAAGATATTTAGCAGGATAAGGGTTCACTGAATCCAAATGACACAAATGGAGAATATGGGACTGATTTTATTTCTTCCTGTAGGCTATGGAAAACATTGTCTGTTAAGGTGCATTTGCTGGTAACAAACAAGTTTTCCTTTTGCCAAAGCATATCAAGTTGTATTTGGAAAAATAATTATCATTAAAGACAATTGAACTTGAACTAGATACAGATTACCAATATCTTAACTCATTCCCTCCAACTTTCTGCAGTAGACCACTACGGTCTTGATCTAGACCACTTTCAATTTTTTAGCAAACAATCTAGAGATTTAGCGCCCCCAAGGGAAAAGGCTTCTTACACCATAATAGGAGGAGGAGGAAACACTGGTAATAGGTATTTTCTCCTTTTCCCACAATGTTTTCAACCCTTTCGCGGACAAAGTTCACTATATGGAGTACACTGGATTACGCTTAGGCAAATTCTTTCACAATGGTTAAGTCTACAAAAGTTCATTTTGAAATTGCGTAGAAAGCATTGATGCATCCAGAAACTTCATATTGCAGGGCACATGCCCCCTTATTCTAACAAAAAGGGGACACTCTAATCTGAGAATGGGGCACTTTATTATTCAGAGAAAATGGAAAGACTAAATGATTAGATAAAGGGTTGCTACAATAAACTAAGACATGCCTCTTTTCTGATGCATCCTATAGTGATACAGCCCATACAAAAAGATAAATTACTGGAATGTTTGGTATTAACTACAGCTTAGGCAATCACTATCACCAGTTTTCAGGGAATCCGAATATACTGTGTAACAGGCTTTTTTTTACTGTGAAATTTTAGGAATTTGGGGTAAAAAAAAAACCATAAGATTTCATTTTGTTGTGTCATGGGTTTTTGCATTTTTTCCATCGATCATTTTTTTCATGTCAATTAAATTTTGGAAAAGTATAACAGCATGATTTGATACGAATTTGTCGATAAGTGTAGCTGGTAACTTTAAAACCTGTCATTTTACACCAGATAAGCCCATTAACAGCTTGAGTGGGCAATTTTTACGAATTGTGTTCAGTGTTCCCACTCACATCCTTTTTTGAGAGTGCATGCACTCCCTGGAGTACAAATTTGGAAGTGCAAGAGAAATTCTAGGAGTGCACTTAATAATGACACTTTCAGAGCTTCCATGGAAGAAAGTAAGGGTCTGTTGTATTGAAAGTTTGTTTTGATGAGTCTCACTCTGCAGTCACTTGCTCTTGAAAACAATATGGATAATTTAAAAAAAGAAGTTGCTTGTAATGTTTCCTTATTCACTGGACCAGGTTCAGAGGGACAACTTACAACCTGATGGCCAGTAGAATTTTCCATTTCTCTGTAAATTTTACACACTAGTTAGCTTTCATCACCAAGTGTTTATAGAGAGATTTATGTAAATTCACTGTTTAAAGTCATTAATAAAGCTGAATAGACACTTTGAAATGCCTATGATCGGATGATGTCAAACCGATTTTTGTTGTGTCATGGGTTTTCACGGTTTTTTTTTTGCCCTCAGTGATCTTTTTTTTCATGCCAGTTAATTTTTGGTGTATTTCTGCATGATTTGACATATATTTGTCAATTAGGGTAGCATGTAACTTCAAAATCTGAAATTTTACACTATGGAAGCAGATTAATACCATTGATACTTTTCAATACATGACATAACAGCTTGATTAGTGGTGATAAACAGTGACCTTCATACTTGATATGTATTGTATATGTCAGAGCTTAGATCTTTTAAATATCATGTAAAGACATTACATGTTGCCAGTAGATTTGCCACTGCTTAAGTTTTGGAGATTTTCTTTTCTAACTTGTCCAAATTAGCACCATTGGTGATCGACAGCGGGAGCCTTGAAACCTGTGCGTGCATGCACGTTTCACTTCATATTTTTGTGCGTGATTATTCAATTAAGTGTGTGAATCATGCACATATGTGCGCAAATGGGAACCCTGGTGCCTGGGTTGTAAAAAAAGTAAAAATTGGGAGTGCCAAAAAAAAAAACTGTTGTACGGTATGATATTATGCACACAGAGTTCACCTAACATATCAAAGATTCGTTACAAATAGCATGGTCCTTATATTTCAAACTGTTCTATATTCCCCAACGTAACAGTATCTAACGCCATTTCTGTTGACGACTCGTGAAATTTGATGAGAAACATTTTCATCCAATCAAATTCATGGGATTTTTTGCACCATTCTAATTTATGATATCATCGAATAATGTCATTGGGATATTCCAGAGAAATCCAGTGACCTCTTTACCAGTAAGAGTCGTTTCCCTTACACTAGCAATATTTTAGTCTCAAGACGGAATAGTTTTTGTGACCTTGTTGAAATTTTTAGCACCGCACACTGTGCTTTTAATAATGTGCACATAACAGTAAAAATGTGGCATTTTGCAGTTTTGCATGTATAGTTTTTAGATTTTGGGGGCATTCTTGGAAATAAAGGGGCAATGCTGCAAGCTGGATGCATCACTGAGAAAGTATTCTCAATTAGATAAACTGCTCATTGCAAATTTTTCCATTTGTCACAATGTTTGCAATGTTAATAATAAATTATACCTTGAATCTTGTCAAAATATTTATAATATATTGCAAATGATTTAAATCACCTGCTACAAATACCTAAAACTTGACTGAGGATGTCAATTGAGAATACAACTAACCTTGAGCGCTTCTTTGACCTAGACCTTGACCTTCTTGATCTTGATCTTGACCTTCTCCTGGACTTTTTGTACGAGCGTCTAGATCTAGATCTTGACCTCCTGTAGGTTAAACAGTAATAGTATTATCTAACACATGACTGTTTTAAATCTAAACCCAAGATTCAAATTGCAGAGTTGTCTGGTAAATCATTTTATCTCTCTACCACACATTTCTGAGTAAAATGACCCTGGGGCAAAAGCCTTTTGAAAACATTGTGGGAAAAGAAGAAAATGCTGGTAAACAGCATTTTCTTCCTTTCCCACAATGTTTTCTACTCTGTACGAGACAAGTTTCTCCACCTGATCCATGTCAAAATTGTCGTCTACAACTGCTTTCAATGTGGACCAGTCTAACATTTTGTTGTTTGGTAAAGGTTAACAAACAATATTCACAAGATTGGTTTCACCCTCTACCAAACCAGTCCTTTGTTTTAACCACTATGTAGAAAAAAGCCTTTAAAAGCATTGCGGAAATGGAGAAAATTCTAGCAACTGCATCTGCTTTTCCCACAATATATCTTATCCTTTAGAAGACAAATCCGTTCTTTTGACCTTATCTAATTTCTTGTCCACAAATGCTTTCAGCATGGACCAGTCTCTTAATTTCTTGCCAAGTAAGGAGTAAACTTCTTACCTCCTCATACCTCTAGACAACTTTGAAAACATCTTTGTACAATGTACAATGGGATACAGGTTTAACTCTTTACCAAACAACAAAATTTTAGACCAGTCCAAATTGAAAACTTTTGCAGACGACAAAATAAATGTGACTCAACAATTGAAATTTGTTGTAGGGAAAGTAGAAAACATTGTGGGAAAAGGAGAAAATACTGGTTACCAGCATTTTCTCCTTTTCTCACAATGTTTTCAAAAGGCTTCTTCCTTAGGGTCGTTAAAAGTAGGGATTGTGTGGTAAAGGCTTAATACAATAAAGGTATAATGAGAAAAATATCATGTAAATATAAGTTCACAACAATCTATCTTTTTTTTGCAAAAATGTTTTTCAAACATGGTCCAAAGCAAGATGAAACAAGAGGGCCATAATGGCCCAGAAGTTGCTTAACTTTTGACCAAACATGACCCATTTTGTTGTTACAAACATTCTAACAAAGTTTCATGAGTACTGGACTGAAATTGAGGACTCTAGAGTGTACACAAGCTATTTCTAGAATGAGTCTCAGTGACCTACTTTTTAGCCCAACATAGCCCATTTCCCAACTTGTAGATATCATCAAAACAAACATTCTAACCACCTTTCATGAGTATTGGACAGAAAATGTAGCCTCTAGAGTGTACACAAGGTTTTTCAAGATCTGACCTAGTTTTTGACCCAATGTGCAAATTTTCAGTCTCAGCTGAGTTTTCATCAACTTTCATAAGTATTGATCAATATATGTGGCCTCTTGAATGAAGGCAAGGTTTTTCTAAGATTTGAAGTAGCAACCTGGTTTTTTACCCACCTGACCCATTTTCAAACTCATCCAATCATCAACACAAACATTCCAACTACCATAATTCACCAATGTATTCGGACAGAAAAAAATAATTAATTTTTTTAGTGTCCGAATCTTCAGGAAATTATCATTTTAATAAAAAGGGGGTGGCCGAAATAATAGGTTTTACCATGTTGTCCAAGTGTGTGTGTCCCCAAATAATAAGGGTAAACTCGGAGAAATTTAGATCTATTTATAGCACCGAGGGGGGGGTAAAAACTGTAATATATCTAAAGTTCCAGCGTGTTTTCAATCTTAAAAGCATGTGTTTAATTTCTTAGACCTAACAGCAATAGCTTTCTAAAGTCATAGTTCAGTAGTGGATGGTATATATCCAAGATCAGACCGCTTATTATCTATAATCTGATCTCTATCTACACCGTACGCCAACATTTTACACTCCGCCATCTTGCTATCATCAACGAGCCATCTGTCAACAAGATTTCACACCTGTCGCGGGTACACAAATGTTTGCAGTAAAATTTGGATTATGGGTATGACGTAACATGCAAATCATCCAGAGTGAGAGGGTTGTAAAGCACCTGTTTTTGTACACACTCTCCCAGGTTACATGCTGACCTCCAATCGACATAAAATGACCATGCAATAAGCATATATCATGACCCATTTTCAAACTCATCCAATCATCAAGACGAACATTCCGACTAAATTTCCTAAGTATTGGACAGAAAAAGTGGCCTCTAAAGCTTACATGGGGTTTTTCAAACATTTGACCATGTGACCTAGTTTTTTACCCACTGTGACCTGTTTTCAAAGTCAATCGAGTTAATATCATGACAAACATTTTGACCAACTTTCATGAGTGTTGGACTGAAGTTGTAGCCTATAAAGTATACAAAAGGTTTTTCAATGATCTGACCTGGTGGCCTAGTTTATGACCTGACATAACCCGTTTACAGACTCATCCGAGATATCAAGACAAACATTTAGACAAACTTCAATGAGTACTGGACTGAATATGTGGCCTCTAGAGTGTAAACAATGTTCTTTTATGATTTGACCTGTTGACCTAGGTTTTTACCCAAACTAACCCATTTTCAAATGTGTTTAGGATATCATAAAGACATACTTTCTCACCAGCATTCATGAGTATTGGACTGGAAGTGTGGCCTCTTGTGTGTAGATATGACCCTGTGACCGACTTCTTCACTGGATGTGACCCAATTTGGCACTTGTCCAAGATATCATGAAGACAACCTTTTTGGCCATTTTTCATGAGTATTCGACTGAAAATGTGGCCTCTAGAGTGTACATAACGTTTTTCCAAGGTCAGACCTAGTTTTTGACCCGATGTAACCATTTCTCATTCTCAGAGTTTTCACCAAGACAAACTTTCTGACAAATATCCATAAATGTTGAACAAAATATGTGGCCTCTAAAGTGTACACAAGGTTTTTCTAATATTTTACTTAGTGTCCTAGTTTTTGACCCTACCTTTCATATTTTCAAATTCTCTAGAGACATCAAGACAAACAATCTGAAAAACTTTCAGGAGTATTTGACTGAAAATGTGGTCTTCAGAGCATACATGAGGCTTTTTAAAAGATTTGACCAAGTGACCTAGTTTTGACCAGACATGACCCTTTTTCAAACTTGTCCGCAATACTGTCAAGACAAACATTCTGACCAAATTATAAGAGTATTGGCCTCTAGATTGTACACAAGGGTTTTCTAAGAGTTGAAGTAGTGACCTACTTTTTGACCATACATGACTCATTTTCAAAATCATCCAAGATATCATCAAGACAAACATTCTGACCAAGTTTCATTACTATCAGACTGAAAATGCGGTCTCTAGAGGGAAATAAGTTTTTTCAAAGATTTGGCCCAGAGACCTAGTTTTTGACCTGACACAGCCCATTTTAAAGCTTGTTCGAGCTATTATAAAGACAAACATTCTGACCAACTTTCAAGAGCACTGGGCTGAAAATATGGCCTATAGAATGTATACAAGGTTTTTCAAAGCTGTGACCTGCTGACCTAGTTTTTGACCCGACATGACCCATTTTGGAATTTGTCCGAGACATCAAGAAAGTTTGCCTCAACGGGGTATGGAATTTTCAACCACAAGGTCACTAGTCAAATACTCTAACCACTCAGCCAGCTGGGTAGGCCACTTTTACAACAAAAACCAGAACTCTTACAAAATATGACTTAAGCCCTTGCAAAAAGCTTTGATAGGACAGTTGTTAAAACCCAATGAACAATACACACACGAAAGAAATTCAATTCAAGGGGTGATAATTCTTAAATCTTTAAGCCAGACACCCAAAAATTGCACATCTACAGGTTCCTGTTTATATACAAAGTTACCATTAAATGAAGTAAAACTGAGGGAGGTACACAAAATACCTCTGTGAATTTGCAAAGATGAGTAGATGAACAGACATGGATGGACAGGAAGGCTGATTACAGTATACTCCCAAAAACACTACTTTTGCAGGATATAATAAATTTCTTCTGCTTGCTAAACATAAAAGTACAAAAGAGTTAACCTGCTCCTGGATCTTGACCTAGATCTTCTTCTCCTTCTTCTTCTTGACCTACTTCTTGACCTGCTGCGAGACCGCCTCTGACTTGCACTTCTACTGCGACTCCTTCTGGATCTGTCATCATCTTTTTTTCTCTCTTCTTCCCTCTGTTTACGTTGTTTTTCTCTCTCTTCACCTCGTTGTCTGATTCTATCGGCATGAGTGCTCTGCCAAATAAAAAGTGTAGAAGTCCCTTTCAACAAGAGCACCTCTTAATCCTTTCCTTTTGCAAAACACTTTACAGAATCTTCCAAATTGAATGTATAAGCTCTCAAAAAACTCTACCAGGTAGAAATTAGATGATCTATATGGTACAAAACATTGTAGGGAAAGGAGAACATGCTGATACTCAGCACTTTCTCCTTTTCCAATTATGTTTTTAAAAATCTTCTTTCACAGGGTTTGTTTGATGAAGGGGCTCAACAGTATCTTTTGAAAAATATTGCTTTGTCCTGTCAGAAGAGGTAAATGAATTATTTACTAGTCTTTCAGTACAAAGTCAACAGCAATTAGAAATTCATTATCTACACTCTTATCGTTGTTGTACACACAGTCATAGTCAATCGTCTTCAACAATCATTCTTTTAAACTTTTGATTGTGTATGACAACCTAATAAAAAGACTGTGATTAAAAAAAAAATGCTTGATATTTACAGCTGGCAGTGCTCCAGATAAGGTCCATATTCACGTAATTTACAGATGACAATCTGATTGTTACGCATCTTTTTTTACAAAATTCCGTACTCAATACGGAACGTTTTTCCAGATACGCAAGATATAGGGTACGAATCCGTACACAATGAAAGGGAGCTTACTCTTTCTCAGACAAACATTCAGATATCTTAGGGATTGCCGAGCGATTTTCCAATTTTTTTCCCGTTAAATAAAAAGGGAAAGTCGGCTCGGGCCGGAATTAGACCCTGCATCTCGGCTTTAGTCAAGTTTTTATTGCTAACGGCGTGGGACCAGCGGATAATCGTATTGTGTACATGTATGTTCCGAATGAGTAGTTTGCGCTTCGAAAAAGTCGGGGAATACACAGAAACGTCTGGCTAGGTTATTTCATCGATCTCCAGAACCAAATAATCCTAAAAAAACTGAGAATCATTGAAAGATAAAATCAGACTGGCCAAGACTTAAGCACTGTTCCCATTTATGTATAAATGTGCAATAATTCACGCTCTAAATTGAATAATCACGCACAAAAAATATGAAGCAAAAAGCGCATGCACCCAGATGGGCGTTCTGTTGATCGCCAGTGGCGCCAATTTGGGCCAAGTTAGAAAAAATGTCTCCAAAACTGAAGCACTGGTGAATTCAAAAGTATTTATGATATCTGCTTTTCTAGCGTAAAATTACAGGTTTTGAAGTTATTTGCGACCCTATTTGACAAATTTATGTCAAATCCTGCACAAATATTTTTCCAAAAATTAAATAGCATGAAAAAAAGATCGCTTCAAAAAAATATTATGAGTTGCATATCTGTTTCTACAAACCTGCTTTACACTTTGTACAGTAAACACCATACTGTTACTAGGTAAAATGTTATGTAGTTTTACAGTAATGCTTATATAAAAGCAAATGCAAGAAAACCAATTTTGACTTTAATCAGTCTCGTTAACCAAATGTTGGTACTGATCCCCATATGCTGGTACTGATTAATCTTGATTTTCATCAGTACTGTACTGATGTCATTGAAAATTATCTGGAGCACTGAGCTGGGATATCAATTTAAAATCAGATGAAGCCCACACCTTCAATTCTGCAAGCTTATCCCTGATAGTTATAAATCCAATATGAAGCTTTCCACCAAAATGATCTGCCAGTCGTCTGTCATTGTCATGGATACCTAGGTATGCTGAACAAATCTCACACACTCTCAGTTTTTGTTGTTGATAGCTGGAGGCTGGCATTGAGTTTTTATACTCTTGCTGTATGAAAGGAAAGAAACCAAGCTATTTCATTGAAATGATATTGCCCACCGAAAAAAAAAAAAACCCTTTTTTCATGACATGGCATTGAATAAAAGAAACAAAACAACTATATCAGCTGACTATCAAAAAGAACACATGTATAAACTTTCATCAATTTTTGTCAAGGATTCTAGAAGATATTTGTCCATCCGGATAGGCGGACGAACAAACCGATGGACAACGTAAAAATAAAGCTGAAGAGATTCTGTTTTTTAGTGATGTAAAACACATGAGCGTAAGAGACCTACTTTTACACCTGTCATGGCCGAATTTCGAACTTGTCAAAGAGATCATCAAAAGAAACGTTCTGACCAAGTTTAAAGAGTATCACCCTGAAAAGGTGGCCTCTACAATGCACATAAGGTTTTCCTAAGATTTGGCCCAGTGACCTACTTTTTTATCGATGTGATCCAACTTGACCCAGTGTAACTCAATTTCAAACTTGTTTGATATATAATCAAATCAAAGATCCTGACCATGTTTCATGAGTATCAAACTGAAATGGTGTCCTATAGGGTGCACAAAAGCTTTTTCTAAGGTTTGTCAGTGACCTATTTTTTGACCTGACTTAACCTGATTTCAAACTTGTCGAAGATATCACCAAAACAAACAATCTGACCAAGTTTAAAACATATTTGACTGAACATGTGGCCTCTACAGTGCAAACAACATTTTTCTAAGATTTGTCCAAGTGACCTACTTTTTGACCCTACATAACCCAATTTCAGACATGTCCAAGAAACAATTAAGAAAATTATTCTGACCGAGTTTCATAAGCATTTGACTGAAAATATGGCCTCCAGAGTGCACACAAGCTTTTTCTAAGATTTGTTCAAGTGACCTGCTTTTTGACCTGATGTAACCAAATCTCAAAGTTGTCTAACATATTATAAAGAAAAACATTCTGACCATGTTTCATGAGTATCAGACTGAAAAAAATGTCCTCTAGAGTGCAAACAAGGTCCTTCTAAGATTTGTAACTGTGACTTACTTTTTGACCTGATGACAACCCGCTCGAACTTGTCTGAGATATCAAGACAAACATTCTGACCAAGTTTCAAGCATACTGGACTGAAAATATGGCCTCTAGAGAGCACACAAGGTTTTTCTAAGATTTGTCCCTGTGACCTACTTTTTGACCTTACTTGACCCAATTTTAATCTTGTCCAAGAAATAATCAAAACAAACACTTTGACTAAATTCCATAAGCATTGGACTGAAAATGTGGCCTCTAGAGTTCACAAAAGGTTTTTCTAAGATTTGTCCCAGAGAACTACTTTCAAACCTAAAGTGACCCAATTTTGAACTTGTCCAAGATATTATCAAGACAGCCTGACCAAGTTTCATGAGTATTAGACCAAAAATTTGGCCTCTAGAGTGCACATAAGGTAATTAATGCCTGGACGAAGGACAGCATACGACAAGACATCATACAATCACAAAATCTCACCTTAAGCACTTAAAGCTCAGGTGAGCTAAAAACAGAAACATTCTGCAGCCATCAGCAACCATGTCATTAAATTCATATCTATAGATTTGAATTCAAAAGACAGTACACCATAATGGAGATTCTACCTCAAAAAAAGACACTATCTATAAAATCATGCCAAATTTCATATTATTAACTAGTGTTGTTGAATAAAATGAAATTTTCTATAACTGTAATACTGTTGTTATTCTTAATAAAGATTGTAAAAAAAGCTCACTTAATTGGGCCAGACATGTGCATATTTAAGAACTCATTCAATGTGCTCCAACAGGAGAGAATAGTTCTAAAAGGAAGGCATCCAGCAAATGAATACAACACTTCATAAACAAGCGCTACAAATTCATACTTCAGCTAAAACTTTCTTCTTTTTCAGCTCCTCTACTTCATTCATGAGCTGCATTGACTCTTCTACCTTGCCCTCTGCGCCAAGACCTTCAGCTTTGGCTAGTTTGGTCCCTATTTCCTCTCCAAGGTTGTGGATAGACTCAGCCTAAAAATCCAAAGGGCATGACAAGTTTAAAATAAACCAAATGAAAATACAACATACACAAGGCATAAAGCTGTATTCCCATACAGGCCTTTTTAGACCTACTGATCTATTTTCAGACATATAAAGCTTAAGAATCACAGAGTTTAGGAGAATAGCTTGAATAACTGAAATTAATTTGCAAGTAAGAAGACATTGCTCATTTTCCCACTCTGGAGTGTAAAGGTCTTATTTTTGAGACAGTTGTCTCTTAAAATTAATTTTATGGCACCCTTTTATTCTTTAGCAATGAGTTTCTCCAATATTATAAAACATTCCAACACTTCTATTACATTATTCATTGAATACACCTTTGAAAAAAAAGCTACACATGTCAAGAGTTTTCTGAAAAGAATAATCAACAATAACTTTTCTATAAAAGTAAGGATGAAAAGAGTTTGACTAACTTTTTAAAATCCTGTCATTAAAAAGATGCTAAATTCTATCTTACTTTGCTGTTAGCTTCTTCGCTCAGTTCTTCTTGTGTTTCCTTCAGTCTGCGCTTGTACATTTCTGTCTTTCTGTCACACTCATTAATGAAATTCTGTAGATGTTCCATGGCCTGTTTGTTGAAACATGTCAGAGACAAATATAAGTTGTAGAAATTCAAGGACCCTTTATCAAACAATCCCATGTCGTAATGACTCTGCAAAAGAAGGCTTTTGAAAACATTCTTCGAACAGAAGAAAATACTGGTAACCAGCATATTCTCCTTTTCTGACAATGTTTTCTACCCTGTCATTTGAGACACATTGTTGTTTCAAAATGCTTTCAAAATGGCAGTCTAAAATTTTGTTATTTGGTAAAGAGTAAAACTAATGTGAGTGAGGGAATAATTTAATTAGATTTCCTTATTTCTGACTTTCTTGAAATGGAAGAAATTCCAACAAATACAAGACTGCTTATATGGCAAGGAACTGTAAGACATGACAAAGCACTGTCAGAACTAGCGGCCTGAGACTTACACATGAAACACTCATAAATATATAGACACTGAGTGCAATGATTAATGAAATTATACATAAGAAACAAACGATTGTGATAATAAAGCATGTAAAAATTGCTTACATCAATGTCATAGAAATAATCCTTCTTTTTGGAGGCATTTTCATAATCTGCCCTCAGAGCTACATCATGGTATTTTGGACATTCTCCAAGGTCCATTCTCTGTAAGGGAATAAACAAATAATGCTTGAAATTAAAAAAAAAAAAAAAAGCTCAAACAAAAGTAAACTTCACCATTTGGGGTGAAAAGTTTTATGAAAAATAATCATAACAAATATATAAGTAGTGAAAGTCACAAGTCAAATGGGACAGCACTGCCTTGCTGGGGTGCTGAATATATATAGAGATCCAACATTTCATTGAATGCTTCAACCCAATCAAATGCTAAGTACAACAGCACTTTGAAATGGTTGCTCTCATTTTTATATTACAAAACACATAACAATAAACCAAATATGTTTACGTTACCAAAATGTTCTCCTTTTCCAACAATGTTTTGAAAATCTTCTTCCCCAAGGCCATAACAATATGAGATTGTTTCAGTTTGGTAAAAGATAATAGTATTTAAAGTATGATACAGATTTTCAGGAAAAAAAAGTATATTCACTCTTCAACAAAACACATAACTGTAGACTGGCCCAAACTGAAAGCATTTGCTGACAACAAAAATTTGATTCAAATGATAGGATTTGTATCAGAAAGTGTAGAAAACAATGGGAAAAGGAGAAGATGCTGTCTACAAGCATATTCTCCTTTTCCAATTATGTTTTCAATAGACTTTTCCTTCAGGACACAGAACTGCTTGGTACAGGTCTAAAAGCTGTAAATCTTGGGTGAAGTTGTAGTATTTCTGATACAGGGTTCCCCCTGGCCATTTTTTCTCTCGCGCCACCACTTTCGCCAAATGAGAAAAGTTTGTGCCACATTAAAATAATTGGAGCCAGTTGGTGCCATTTTTAAAATGAAAGTACATGGGGTCGGCTGTGATAAAAAATTGGTTAATAAAATGTCTTCTCTTTGTTGTGCCATGAGCAATGAAATAAATGAGAAAACATTTTTCCATTTGATTACTGTATTACCCATATCTATATTTAGTGCTTGAATATAGTTCGGCAGCAGGTGCTTGATTTTCAGTGAAAATCCCAAGTTGAAAAAAGGGGCATGGCTGTGTTCAAAATGCTTTGATTGTTACCTGCTTGTTGTATAGGTTCCCCTTTTTATAATGAATAACATGTCCGGGTTTGAAGTAAATATCTTCAGTGATGAAAGAGATATTCAAAAGTTTCAAACTTGTTGCATGACGACAACAGGGCTAAAGCAATAACTTGATGTTGTATTCTTCGAAAACAGTCAGGCTCAAAATGTCGACTTGTACTGAAAGTCTGGCAGACAAGAAATTACTAAGTTATTCATGGCTCAAGTGATAATTCTTGTCTTTTGAAGGGTGGAAAAAATTACTGGGCAATAAGATCATAATGGTCATCTACAGATCACTGTTTACATAAAAAATTAGTGTCCAACTTCTTTAAGTGTGAGAGGAATAATCGATCGTGAAAATTCCAGTTTGCAAACATTACTAGCAAACCAATAAATCAGTTATTATGAGGTCTAATCTTCTTTAATTTATCCACCCGAACATAGTGTGGTCGTCGCTAAATACATACCATAATGCCCTATCATAGATCTGTAACAGGATGCATATAACACAGAATCAAGGCTTGGCTTTAGAAATTATAGGCGGCGACTAAATCTCATATGTGATTCCAGATTGGTTCGCAGTACTGCATATTGTGTAACAAGAGGGCCATGATGGCCCTGTATTGCTCCACTGGCTTATAAATATAAACCATAAATACTAAACATTTCAATTCTGAGCCAAACGGTTTCAAAATGAAGACTTACAAAGTTTTCTCTGTAAATGCCCATGTGAATATTGAGACCCGCAGGGCAAAGCCATTTTTGATCCCAGAGCTATAATTACTTGAACCCTGGTAGAGGTCCACAAGATAAAGCCACATGCCAAGATAATACAAGTCTATGCTGTATGGTTATAAATAAGGTGATTTTCAAGTTTTGTACATATGAAGCCTCTGTAAAACATAAGACCCCTGATGCAAGGCTAATTTAAAAAAAAAATCAAAACAGGAAGGTTTCTTAAGTTGTCACTATGTAAGCCCATGTAAAACTTGTGACCACTGCGGTGGGGCCAATTTTGACCCCAGGGCTAAAATTTTGGCCCACTTGGTAGAGGCCCACTAGATATAGCTACATGCAAAATTTGGTAGATCTAGGCCTTATGGCTAGGTACAGGAAGATTTTTAAAGTTTTCTCTATATAAGCCTATGTAAAACTTGTGACCCCTGGGGCAGAGCCAATTTTGACCCCAGGGCTATAATTTGAAGAAACTTGATAGAGGTCTACTACATAAAGCTACATGCCAAATTTGGTAGCCCTATGCCTTATGGTTTCAGACAAGAAGATTTTTAAAGATTTCCAATATTTTTCAGTTTTGTTGCCATGGCAACCAGAGTTTTTGAAGGAATCAAATTCTTTCAAGAAATTCTGAAGAGGACCATGGCAGGATCATTTCTGTGAAGTTTCATGAAAATTGGATGGGTAGTTTCAGAGAAGAAGATGTTTGAAATAAAAGTTAACGCACGCACGCACGGACGCACGACGGACACCGGGCCATGACATAAGCCCGCTGGCCTTTGGCCAGTGGAGCTAAAAATCCTGTGTTCACACCCCTGGATGCAGATGGGGCGTGGCGAAATTGACATTTGATTGATTATTAGCTTTGCATGGTGTACATGTGTGTACTGTGTGTAATTAGACAAACCCCATGTAATATACAGACTGTTATTCAGATCAACTGCCGTGACGGGTGTATCAGCAACAATTACAAACTGGTTATCAATTTTTTTTGGTTATAGATAACGCTTACATGCATTGCAGTAACGGGGACTAGTATCAAAATGTACGGCACCCCGACCTAAAAAATATCGGCGCCAGTCATTTGCGCTATTTGGCGTTTTCTTGCGCCATATTACAAAATCTATTGCAAATGGCTCCAAATGCAAAGCCCAGCTGGAACCCTGTGATAAGACCCCTCCCCCCCCCCCCCCCCCCCCAAAAAAAATAAAAATCTTTCAAAACAACATACCGTACTGGATAGAATATCATGTGGACAGCAACCCAGCAAGAAACTTTTACACACCCTTGAGTCATCAAACTTCATTTGACATCTTGTGGAATCCCCTAAAAATATTCATCACAAAACTTTTTTTGAATACAATGATAGCAAAAAGGGCTCATGAGACAAAACTTGTATCACTATTTCAAGTAACTTGTACTTGGTAAAATGTTCAGTGAATTTCATCATTCTCTCCGGTTATTGAAATGAATGGCAAATGCCACTTTATGCAGTCAAAGAATCAGGTCTGATTGCATCATATATTTGCATACATGGATAAAAGCATTTAGGTGCATCGTTCAAGTACATGAGACATTACTGTCAAAGATGACTTGATATTCCAAACAAATATTGGTTGTATTCCTATGACATTCTAATAACATGACTTTTGAAGCTATACATATATAATGCCATCAGTAATAAGGACATTACACCCCTGATTCAGTGGGTAAGCTCCCATGTCATTTTCGTGATCACAAAAAAATTGACATCAGGGCTACCCATCAAAATGGGGATAAGAACATCCATGTTCCTGCTTATACAAATATGTACATTTACAAATGATATAAACTGTTTTGTGCAATGATCAGTGTCCGAAGTTCTTCTTTAAAGTTTCTCTCAAGACATTTAAAATTGAATGACAGCATGTCTGACTTACTTTCACAAAATACTCTGAGAACAAGGATTTTTGAAAACATTGTGGGATAACCATTTACAAGACAAATCAAATTGATTGAGCCATGCACAATTTGTCATCTGTAAATACTCTCAATATGGACTAGTCCACAAATTTATTATCTGGTAAAGACGCAAACTGCATCATGGATCTGATATTATCTTTTTTGCAATTCTTTAAAATACAGTCAGTATTTAAGCATTTAATTCTATTCATTAATATGTGTACATAGTCTCCCAATAATAACTAAGGACATTTCTTTTTGTGAATGGAAACATTTAAAAACATAAATAAACCTGCAATGCAAAGGGATCATTAGTACATATAAAGCATGATATCACACATTTAACTTACAGCCTCCATGGATAATTAGCCAGGATCTTCTGCCACTTTCACATGGTTATCAGCCTGTGTATCCCCATTTCTAACAGAATTTGTGCCAACTTGGTCAAATTCAATATTTCAAATATATTCATATTTTCTTCATACATACATTCCCGCTAATCCACATCAGAGTAGTTGAGGCCAGTCAAAGACTCAAAGTAGTGTGTCCATATTTAAGAGTAAGATAAGACAAGGTTTGAATGACATGTATACGTACGAATGAAGCTTTCCATTGAAATACCCGAACCCTTTCTTCACATCATACGATAACTGCTACATGAACATTTATCCTCTTTGTAGACTACAGGTATATTGGAACTAGTTGCTTTGAGTCAAGAAAAGGCTATCCAATTTCAAGTGAAATGGTTGGAAGGGAAAGCACATGTAATTCTTTCCCAAAGAATGTGTAACAACAAAGGTAAAAAATGCCTTGGTTGTTTACTACTAGTAGCAGCTGTTTTATATGAATTTCCAGATTAGGAAGAAATCTTAATAAAGAAACGCTTCAAAAGAGTTTTAGTATGGGGCAAGCGATTTGGTTGCTACAACTCATTACTTTGGAGACAAAGTATATGGGATCTTGATCTTCCAGACCTCTAAGTTCAAAGGCAAGTGAAAGAAAGACAAGTGATAGATGTGTTCAATACATACGAGTCCATCAGTGAATTGTTGATCCATGGCTATGGTAACATATGTAACAATTATGATTTTAACAGAACTGAAAACTCTCAAGTAAATTTGATTTCTTCAAATGTCCAGAAAAAGAGATTACAGAAACTTAATAGATACATACAGTTTTCAAATGATCTCAAAGTTTGCCAATAATACCATGAACTGTTCTCACCCAAGTGTAGCATCCCATATAACCAGAATCAAGAATTGTATGCAATTTTTGGTGGTGTTGTTCTGCTTAAGCTTTCCCTTGTATAGATTTTCTGATTCTGATACGGAAAAAGTACAACACAGCTAATGACTAATGTTACTACATACACACGTGTCATCCTGGTCTACATTATCTACGAGCTATAACCATGTGACTCTACCCCCAACAGCCTTTTTGTAGTCTGAAAAATAAGCTAAGTAGCTGGTTTTCTTTCTTTTTTTGTACTTTTCTGTGTGAAATAAACAAGCAGCCATAAAAAATTAAAGGCAAGCAAAGTCCGGTTTAGAATTGAATAGAAAAAAGGATTTAGGAAATACATTTGTTTGTCTGATAATGTCAAGAAATGGCAAAAACACATTATCTAAGTACTAAAAAAAGATCTTTAAAATTGAATCACATTTAAACAAATAGTGACTACAAGTATTATATATTCCTGCAAGAAAAGATTGTATTTTAACTCACGGCTTGGCCTTCATCACCTTTTATTTTTCATAAATTCAGCTGAGCACCGCAATAGAAAGCTCCCTTAAAAAAAATATGTGAAATATAAAATAATTTAAGCAAAATTGAAGAAAAGTTTTTAACAAACTTTATATCCATCACATATATCATTCTTCTCGCCAATCTGTCTAAAATATAATACACCCTTAGTTATCTACCTATCTAATATGATATTTGATACAAATAATGAATGCTAGAAATCTAAAATACCAGTACCAAAAAACACAAAATAATCTTTGGAAAAAAAAACATACAAACAGAAATACATAAATATCAATTATGTACCCTGCTTTTCTGCAATCCCTTAACACTTTAAAATATGACGGGTAAAGCATAACACATATTCATAGTTCTTATGTAGAAAGTTCTCATGAAGAAAAAAAAAACTCATTTACGTTATCTTGCTAGATTTGAAAAATTCTAGAGTGTACATCTGTTTTAGAATAAGCAGCAGTTTCTTTAAAAACAAAAAAAATGCCAACAGTTAATATATCACCACCGTATTTCATGACAGCTTATAAACATTTATAGGTTTCAGTAATGTACGAGTATGCCTGATTCTATGATTAGGATAATACCTGAGAAGGAAAAAAAAAAAATCCTTACTGCAGGTTTTGTTTAACCCTTTTATGTGAAATCATCCCCTGAAGAGGAAGGCTTTAGAAAACATAATGGGATAAGAAGAAATTTCTGGTATCAAGGCTCTTCTCCTTTTCCCACAATGTTTTCAACTCTTTCAAATACAAGCTCATTACTAAAGCAAAATGTTTCATCTACAAAATGCTTTCAATTTGGGAAAGTGTAAAACCTTGTCACCTAGTAATCCATTCACAAAAAATATGATCTTGGTCTTCATGGAGCTCCACCACAATAGCAAAAAGAAGATCAAACACTCAAATTGTGCACAAAACTTAGGTACAAGTACTGATATGTAACAGTAACTGTTGTAAGATTATGATTCTCTGTCAGCTAGTACTGCAAATGAAGATTACTAGCCATTGTTGCTGCCAATCAGGGCTCGTAACTACCCATTTTTAACGGAGTGTCAATGTCCTTTGGATGTACATAAGCAAGAACTTGTAACATAACAGAAAACACATTTGAAGGAAATCAAAATTTAATTGTCTGCTTTGAATGATACTGAAACATTGCAGGAAAAAGGTGCAATATGTTCCAAACAATTGCTCCAATTCCCTTGTTGCTTTCAGAAGTTGTCTGCTACAAACAGAGAAGTATTTAACCCTTCACCAAACAACAGATTTCAGAGCTTGTCCAAACTGATTTGCAAACAGCAAAATAAATTTGACCCAGAAATTGAAGTTTGTTGTTGGAAAGGCAGGGGAAATGAGAAAACACTGGTTACCATAATTTTCACTTTTTTCCACAATATTTTCAAAAGCCTTCATCCTCAGGGTCGTTGAAAGTTGGGATTGTGTGGTAAAGTGCCAAGAGTTAAAGGGTTAATTGTATCACATGTATCCTTACAACTGGACATTCTGAGTTTTACCTAAAGTCATTCAAAGCTGAATGAAAGCAACAGGAATATCCAGAACTAAGAGCCCAACTCACTGATAGATAACAAATGCCACCTTTTGAAAAAAATGTCTGAAAAACGATAACCATGTTCAAAATGGACAATGCTACCCTTATTAATTCACCTTGATGCACTGTATTTCACAGAGCTGTCACTGCAATTTGTTTCAGGAGATATTGGGGTGAACTGATTCTAATTTCCATTCTAAACTGCTTCAACTTTTGCATGAATGTAGCACCTTGTAAACTGTAACTGTCACTAAGTATGGCAATATTTATAGGCCAAAGTTTTCAAAATGCTTCTGGAGCAACACATTCCACTTTTCAAATTCAAATGAAGACAATTAACCCTTTACCGTACAATGCCGCCTTTTGACGCCCCTGGGAAAGAAGCCTTTTGAAAACATTGTGGGAAAAGGAGAAAATGCTGGTAACCAGCATTTTCTCCTTTTCCCACAATGTTTTCTACCCTATCAAAGAAAAGCTGCACCATTTGAGCCACAATGAAATTGTCGTCTGCAAATGCTTTCAATTTGGACAAGGCTAAAATTTTGTCGTCTGGTAAAGGGTTAAACCTGTTACAGAAATAAAATGGTATTTCCATATTTTCAATGCAATTAACCTTCATACCTACAAGTTGCTGTAACAATACTTATTTTTAAAATGTAACAGATATATCCTCAGCTTTTATAACTATTATCAACATGCAAGAGCGTATAGCATCTGCAAACAACTCTTTTTCAAAATGCAACAGACATTTATTTTTTGAAAATACAGTAGTTCAAGGAGAGGCTAATCCTTTTGCTTTAACCCTTTACCAGACCACAAAATTTTAGCCTTGTCCAAATTGAAAGCATTTCCAGACAACAATTTCAATGGGGCTCAAATGGTGCAATTTTCTCTTGATAGGGTAGAAAACATTGTGGGAAAAGGAAAAATTGCTGGTTACCAGTGTTTTCTCCTTTTCCCACAATGTTTTCAAAACAATTTCAATGGGGCTCAAATGGTGCAATTTTCTCTTGATAGGGTAGAAAACATTGTGGGAAAAGGAGAAATTGCTGGTTACCAGCGTTTTCTCCTTTTCCCACAATGTTTTCAATAGGCTTCTTTCCCAGGGTCGTTAAAAGGTGGCATTTAGTGGTAATGGGTTAATGTTTTCACATTTGCTTTGTTCATTATCAAGATTTTACTAGGACGGTTTTATAGTTGTTTAAATCTTTACCAAACAACAAAATTTTGGACTGGACCTACCGCAATCAAAAGCATTTGCAGGCTACAAATTATCTGTTGCTCAAATGATTTGTCTTTGATTGGGTAGAAAAATTGTTGGAAAAGGAGCAAACTCTGGTTATCAGCATTTTCTCCTTTTCCAACAATCTTTTCCAAAGCCCCCTTTCTATGGGGGTTGTTAAAACTTCAGATTGTGTGGTAAAGAGTTAAGAGGCCCACTTGGCATAACTTCTTGGCATAAGTAATGACTAATGACAGTAGTGTTGGGAAATCGGTTGAAATTGCTAATCGATGATCGGTTAGAATCGAATACCACTTCTGATGCAACAATCAGTCATATAATCAGTTATAGAAAAATATAAAATTTGGTGTTTGGATATGGCTTTAACTTGGACAAATTAGTTATAAAAAGGAAAAGAAACGCACCTAACAGGTTCTCCTTTTTCCCACATTTTTAATTTTAAACATGGGTTTGTTAAAAGATTATAACCAGTCACATACAGTTGTTAAATTTGCTTTTTAGACTAGCGAAGCTAATCTATAGGCATCAAGATTGACCTAGAGTCAAAGTAAACAAAAAACCCCACAGTTGCCAAATACTGCCTCACAGAAAAATACTTCTTTCTGTTATAAATCTTAATTCTGTTACATATGACAATTTTGAAAAAAAAAAAAAACCAAAATCTCTACCTCTCCAATTTGAACATGTTGTCTTACAAAGTAATAAACTGAACAAGATGTCATTTATAAGGAACAAGATCTTTGCTTATATGTAAATTAAGTGACCTATGCAAAGCAGAGAATCACTTTTTCCTACACCACTGTAACATTATGAATGAATCTAATAATAGATACACCTAGGTAACTTGTAGCAAATCCCAGTTACATTAACCCTCACTGGACAGGGAACCCTTGTAATTCATTCAGTCATTCATTATTTAGATCGTTGTGTACAGTTAAACTGTTATATTAAACTGTTATTCTAGTCTTGAATATTAACCCGTTACCAAACAATCCCATGCACAGAGCATGCAATCTGATCTTGGATCTACACTGTCCAATAAGAGGATATATTATTTTCTCCAAAACGTAGCTTTGAAATAGCAATATTCAGGTGTTTATCATCGGCTTGAAAGTTTCGTTTAACATTTTTAGCAGATTAAGGGTTAAACTTAAACTGGATTACAGTTAACCAATAGCACGCATAGCCCCAGCAGCTCAGTCGGTCGTGTACAGGACTTGGGAACAGGAGGTCGCTGGTTTGATCCCCGACTCCGCAAATTTCTTTCTGAGGATTGATGATAGTCATTGTGACAGGATTGATTTCTATCTCACGTTTCAACAATAGTTATAATATAAATGTGGGAAAGCAGCCAGTGGCTTGGAAAGAATATTGTACGGAGTACTGGTCAAAGAAACTCCAGGAAAGCATGGATATGTGCACTGCCCACTGCTACATAACCGAAATAATGTTGAAAACAGGGTTAAACACCATACAAACAATCAATCAATCAATCAAATTCGCTAGTCTGTCAGTACTTTCAGTACTTTGATTGAAAATGTTCAAATGCCATATTTCGGTATGTCTTCCTACTTATTCTACAGGTCTACAGATCTGCTTAGATCCAACTATTATATATTAGTCGGAGGCTCATCTTGTTTTAAATTGTAAAAGCCAAAATACCTCCACCCTTCAGCTTTTGTTTTTGCACCTGGATGGGGACTAATTTGGTGCTGTTTGACTGTGTCAGTCACCATTTTCATGTTTTCAGTCCGTTGGAGTTGCATCCCTTGATTGAGTTTGGCATTCCTTGGTTAAGTTTGGTGTTATTCAGGTTTATTCCGATGATCGATTTTTTGTATTTGTAATCGATTATCAGCATCAGCAATGGTGATATGATATGGTTAAACCATAGTTATTCGATCTTTCCCGATCATCGTCCCATCACTACTAATGAGTAATCGCTTTACCAGATGACAAAATGTTAGAATGGTCCATATTGAAAGCAATTGCAGATGACATATCAAATTAGGCTAAAATCATGGGATTTGCCTTTGAAATAAAGAAAACATAGACGGAAAAGGAGAAAATGCTGGTTAATTGCTTGTTACCAGCATTTTCTCTTTTCCAAAATATTTTCAAAAGCGTTCTAATTCAGGGATGTTAAGCATGGATTTTTTTTAGTGTGTGTGAAGAGTAAAATTAAAACCATTTTACCCCTAAGCTGCTCAGTGCGACTAGCTGACCTTTTGTGGACAGTGTAGATCAAGATCAGACTGCACTGAACATGCAGTCTGATCATTGATCTACACTGTCCAGTGAAATCAACTTTGAAATCGCAATATTGCAAAATTGCAATATGGTTCTTACGATTGAGCAGAAATTTTCGTTTCATTTATTTTGCAGTTTAAGGGTTAAAATTCTATCTGAAAATGAAGTAAAGATATCAAACATCACATTCACAATACTGATAACTTGAAGTAAAAAAAGGGATAAAAATCAACTGGAAAAAGTTCTCTTCCTAGCAACATTAGAACTACATCCCAGAAAAACTATTATTTTATAACAAAAGGACTTACTACCATCAATGCCATTTAGACCCTTTTAATCTTTGAACTCTTTACCAAACGCCAAAATTTTAGACTGGTCCAAATTGAAAGCATTTGCAGACGACAAAATAAATGTTAACTGAAAACTGAAATTTGTTTTAGGAAGGGTAGAAAACATTGTGGGAAAAGGAGAAAATGCTGGTTGCCAGCATTTTCTCCTTTTCCCACAATGTTTTCAAAAGTCTTCTTCCTCAGGGTCATTAAAAGTCGGTATTGTGTGGTAAAGAGTTAATGAAATTTAATGCATGGATCCCTATTCAGCACAAGAGATCTCTGACCTGAATACATGTAGACTCCTATTTTCTTTTAGGGATTTCTACGTAATTTCAAAAATATTTCTTGCTTATTTTTAAAGTCAATGTTTCATTTTTTTTTTTTTTTTTTGGGGGGGGGGGGGGGAACAAACTTCCTCCCTTTGTAATCTATGGACTGGTACTATCTGTGCACTGCAGAGACCTTCCCTAGTATATTAAATCCATAAATACATAAGCAACCTTAACAAAATATTGCTGAAAGGGTCTTTCAAAGAAACAGAACCATCATGTTCTAACTGTAACTCAGACTTCCAGCTCAGGCCAAGATCAGACTGCACTGAACAAGGGATTCTACACCGCCTGCCGTTTTACAGGAAAGATGGTGGTAAGAGTACACATTACAATGTTTTGTACATACAGCATTTGCTTGAAAAATAAAAAAACAGCTCAACGCTCAACTGAACTTGCTTTTTTCAGTGAAATTTCTTTGTCAAAAAAGGGGTCATAACTGTGTCCAAATTAGTTTGAGATACTTGTCCTTTAGATATTTAATAACTAGCCCTAGTTCAACAGTATTCCCACTCACATCTTTTTTTCGGGAGTGCATGCACTCCCTGGATTATAGATTTGGGATTGCAAGAGAAATTCTAAGAGCGCACTTTTAATGCCTACCGACAATTTCGAGCTTCTACAGAGGAAAGTAAGGGTCAGTTGTATTGAAAATTTGTTTTGATGAGTCTCACTCTGCATCTGTGCTTGAAAATAATAACAGGTAATTTAAGAAAGGAAGGAATGTTTCCTTACTCACGGGACCAGGTTCAGAGGGACAACTTACAACATGATGACCAGTAGAATTTTCCATTTCACTGTCAATTTGAGACACTAAGTAACTTTCACTTATTGTTTTATTGAGAGATGTGTGTAAATTCAATGCTTGAAGTTATTATCAAAGCTGAATAGACAGTTTGAAATGCCTATGATTGGACGATGTAAAACCAGTTTTTGTTGTTTCATGGGTTTTCACATTTTTTGCAGGCTTGCAGCAATCTTTTTTCATGCCAGTTAAGTTTTGGAGCAGTATTTCCACATGATTTGACATGAATTTGACAATTAGCATAGCATGTAACTTCAAAATCTGTAGTTTACACTAGAAAAGCAGATTAATATCATTAATACTTGAACTTAAGTTTTTGGAGACTTTTCCTTCTAGCTTGTCCCAGTTGGTGCCACTGTTGATCAACAGAGGTGCCTCTGAAACCTGTGCGTACATGCAATTCATATCTTTGTGTGTGATTATTCTATTAAGTGTGTGAATCACACACATGATTATGCGTGTGAATGGGAACCCTGTTCAAGTAGCAGAATTTGGAAGAAAATATTATCAGAATTTGACAGATATATTACAAAATGTCAAAGTTTTTGTACAGTAACATCATACAGACAACAGAACTATGATAATGCCTTGTTTTTTCTTTATAATAGCCTAGGTAAAAACAGTGAAATCCTTAAATATCATATGTGTTTACATTCTGAGGAATATTATAACTGAAAAAAAAAAAATCGCCATCGGGCTATTCTATTCAGCCATTCTACAAGTGCTTCTGGAATAAATTTGATCATACAGGCATCTCTTCTAATGGCTCTATGTGGCAATATGTTTGTTGACTCGTAACAATATGGACACTGATCGTTAGATAAAAGACTCATCTTTACAAAAATGCCGAAATAGTTATAACTGTTACCTCCTGCAGTGGTCAATCTAGAGCACACCACTGTGCCCCAGGTCCTCTAAAGTCCCAGATGGTGCAATTCTAAACAAACCTTGGGCCTGTCAGCTACATTTGATCATAAACAAACCATTCTGCAAATTACAGTTCTTTTTGTCTGTTTCTCAGTCTGCTTTTTCTGCTCAATAAACATAACACTCAGCTTGCTAATGAGAATTTATCAATAACCTGACGCATGTTATGGTTAA
Source organism: Tridacna gigas (assembly GCA_945859785.2). Taxonomy (NCBI): domain Eukaryota; kingdom Metazoa; phylum Mollusca; class Bivalvia; order Cardiida; family Cardiidae; genus Tridacna; species Tridacna gigas. The sequence goes on from OX244030.2 coordinate 32,290,966, forward strand.
CATTAACCTGGTAGCCTGTTATCAATCTTCGTACAGGATGGTTACACAAGAAAAATTGGGTACCAGAATTCATGATTCCTTGAACTTCCGGTGATCATTCACGATCTCAATGAAGCAATTTTCAGAGTATTTTGGAATTATCAATGGTGCGAAAAAGGTTATACCTGTTGAAAGCATTACTTCAGAGAGCACAATCAGACCAGTCCTTAGCCCTAGTTCAGGCAACGAAAATAAAACCCCACAAAATGTGAGATTCAACCAAACTGGCTGCCAGACGATCGGATAAAAGATGGTTACTTTACGAAGAGAAAATAAACTGTAGTTTGAGTGATTGACAGGAAAGTTAAATCCCTCTATGATGGGATGTCAGAATTTCCGAAGTATACCATTGACAGACATATTTGGTAATTTTTAGGTTTAAATGAATGGTGAAAATAAGGTTGTGTCAATTCACAGTAATAATTTCTGCAGTGTTACAGTTTTATTAGCATAATATCCATAGATACATGAAAGGGAATGCATTTGTTAAATGAAAAGGCAACACTTGTTAAATAAAAAGGTAATCATTATCAGTAATAAGAAATTGTTTGTGTGTGGCCTCTAGGTTTCCATCATGACCCCCTCTTTCAGTGTCTGTGGGCACGATGGGCCCCCTTTCAAGCAAAGCTAGACTGAACACTGCTCCTGGTAACTCCATGTCAGGGTTCCCATTCACATATAAATATGAGCAATTCATGCGCTTAATTGAATAATCATGCCTATATTATTTGCAGCCAACAAGAATATTGCCGCATAAAGCCCTTTAAAGCTGTCCCAGAATGATAAATTTTCATTCCAGAAGCTTTCTATGAATCGCTGACAAAAATGGGAGCAGAGAAACAATCACCAAATAACATCGGAGTAACCCTTAGACCGAAGGTAAACGAATCCATGAAAGAAAGAACTTGTGAGAATCAAATTAAAGAATATGGTCAAATAGACCAGTATTCTGCCTTTTGCAGTTGGTATATTTTTGTGGGCATAATACCAGCAAACCCCAACCACTTTGTACAGATAACTGTCCCTGAAGGCGATCTTAGTTTTTGATTTGTCGCCTCCAGGTACAGAGACGATCGTGAAAAAAGCAGTTGAAATCTGTGCACAGATTTTGTGTGCACTTTGAATCTCTCTTATTTTCACAAATTGATGACAAAACTAGAATTTGAAAATACCTGTTGCTTAAGTATTCAATAATCCTTCATTTCAAATACAAATATTTTCAATTTAAAAGCTAAACATATGAAAAAAAGTTAAATTCGTCTGTTACTTGAAGTGTTTACGTTCCCCGAAATACACACAAATTGGCCGCCAAAGACAGTAAGTTTTGATCCTTCTTTTCCAGATATACATGTTAGAAAAGACTTCTATGAGCGCTCTAGGTTATGAAATTTTTAATAATTTGTTCTTTATCATGTGTGTCACTAAAGATTAATTATATTTCGCTGCAATACAGATTAAATACTGTGCACTGCACCATCTAAAGTCCATCGTGAATTTTCCAGTAGCAAAGCTACAGCACTGTACTGAATTTCTGTTTCATAGGTTAAATGTCCAAATAAGAAAAGAAGCACTGCAAGCGTCTCATTATTGACTACCCAACCACTATATATACAGTTCTATGCATTATAGGTATGTGACATTGTTTTATAAGTTAACGATTAGAAATTAACAAAATTAAAGTTTCATTCCGTTGACCAATATTGCACTCAATAATGTAAACTGAATGAATCCATAAAAAATGCAATCTTTTTTCGGTACCCATCTTTTTTGCCGCATAATTTTGATTTCCATGGGTTTTCGCGATATAGCGGCGGAGTTCCCGGTATTATGCTTTTTGTGATTCCTAATGTGCTGATGTTCTAACGTTCCCCACGAAGAAGTTTTTGGTGGGGTAAATAAGGAAACAAGTTATTTCCGTTCTTTGAAGTATCGATAATAATTCAGTTTCCTTCGACAATATAAACCGATACAAATGTGGCAACGCATTGAGTTTTATACCAGAAACAATACTCACCATCTCTTGACGTTCCCATTAGCTCGTCGAGCATCGCACGCATCTGGTCGTGAGCCGACATCTTTCCTCAAGATCTGATGATTATTCACGATACTTTATATGTACGAGACTGCGTCCTTCCCACGTCTCAAGATGGCTGACGATTGTGTCTTCAGTCAAGGGAAGTAACTATTCTTAATTGCACTGTGGTGCGTTAGGTCTACGCCTTTGAGATAACTCTTCTGAAGAGAATAGATTCTAGGCCATTTATTTCGTGTGTGTCATGTAAGTAAATACAAAAAAAATCAGTTTTAATAATTTTGTTAATTGTAGAGTGATAAACTATATTAGCAAAGGACATTGATAGGGCTAGATCTCCCACGTGTTCGTCCTTTAACGGCCCGTCAGTGTCTTCTGAAGACCTATCAATTGGCGCCAAATGCGAATCTGAAAAGGTGGCACGCGTGCTCATTCATAATCATAATGGTAAATTTGATGAATTTCAAAAGATCTGGATCTATCTAAAAGATTAAGATTTAAAAATTTGCAGAAAGCTTTTCCAGACAAAAGATTGACTGTGGCTTTAGGGGTATACGGTTAAAACGTCCCACAGTAAAAACGTCCCACAGTCAAAACGTCCCCCATTTGGTTAAAACGTCCCCATTTCCATTCCGATTTGGTTAAAACGTCCCCCTTAAACGTCCCCTAAAACGTCACCCGAAAACGTCACGTTTATTTTGTTATTATTATTATTTTGATCTTGTTTGATTATTTTATAGATCTTGTACAGTCGGTGTTTTATATTTAGATCTTGTTCTTATCGCGATAGGTTATTGATTTTTAACCCTTATCCTGCCGAACTTACAAGTTTAAGCAGCATAACATCAATTTTCGGTACATTTTTATGACAGTTACCTTAATTAGTATGACTTAACTAAATCATCATTAGATATCGTAACTGTGTATTTCAATAACAGACAACACTTGTGTATTTCTTTGGTTTTCGCTTGGTAGAATGAAGAAAGTGTAATGTAAGCTAAGTAGGATCCAGAATGTGTGTTGTAGACTAAGGGTTATGACTGTTTATCCGACATGCTCTAATGCCTCCCAGTATACCATGTTACCACTAATTAATGGTCAAGACAAAACCCATCATTTTATCTCTATAAATTCACTTTTGAAAAATAATAGAAAACATTGTTTGAAATGGAGATAATTTAGGTTTGTGGGATTATATACTGTGCCATATGTTCGGTAACCAGCATATGTCCTCTCCCAAAAGAAGGGGTTGTAAAGGGTAATGAATTGTGCAGATGATACATCGACTTTTGTGTGGATTATGCTTATGACAAACAGTTGGCTTTTTCCATAATGTTTTCAAATGAATTAACCAGGTGCGATTATTAAAAGGGCTTGGGAAAAAAATCCAAGACAAATTATACAAGGTACGAACATTTTAATTAATGTCAAACTTTTTCATACGATGAATTCACCCTTAACCACACAATCCCGGGTTTAAACATCAGAGGCTATGGTAAACATTGTAGGAAAAGGAGAAAATGTTTGTAAACAACACTTTCTCATTTTCTCACAATGTTTTCTATCCTTCTCTCAAATCAAAAGTCATTTTTTTGAGTTGCGTTTTTTTGTTTTTTTTTCGTCTGCAAAAGTCCCAATTTGGTAAAGTTTAAAAATTTCTCGTTTGTTACAGAATGAATAAATTTATAATGTACAACAATAAAGCTGTAAATATTTGCAGACAACAATTACAGGTTGGGTAAGTGAAGGGATTCTTCTTACAAGGTATAGAAAAAATTATTTATCAAAGTTGTTAGAAAAATTAAGTGCATAGGCTTACCTAGAAGGAACTAGAAGGCTGAGTCATAGAAAGGATTGGAAACATTTCGGAAAAAGGAGAGAATGCCTATAAATGACATTGGCCTTTTTCCATAATGTTTTCAAAAACATTTTTCCAGGCCAGATAAATATGGATTGAAAACAACTGATACGTAGAATTCGGGAAATCACAATTCAATAAATGTCAAGTTTTGAATGCGACATAATTAATTACATGTAATTGATTGAATAATTCTTTACAGTGGTACAAATTTGCAGATGACAAATGAAAACGCAGCGTACCTAATGGGATTTAGGAAGGGTTTGGAAACATTTTGCTAAAATGAGAAAATGCCTGTAATCGGCACTCTCTTTTTATCCATAATGTTTTCAAAATCACTTTTTTTTTCTTTTCTCGTTTGAAGAAGATGGAACATTACGAAAAACTTAGCGTAACGGCAATACAAAATAAGAATACTTTGACATCATGTATATGAATTCTTATAATCGTATGTACAGCTACGGAACATTCCTGAACACCAGCAGGCGTAGGGATTTGCGTGATGGTTGCTGGGGTAGATAATGTAAATTTATGATGATGTTTCCCCGGAGACTGCGTGTTCCAATGATGGACTTGCCTGTACGGGTGTTGTTGGTGCTAATGGTGTGTACAATGTTGGAAGTGTTTTGGGACTTTGTGCAATTACTGCACAAAAATATATATATCAGAGCCTGTTTGAACTGCTTGTCGGTACACATCTATGCTTGTCCCTGAAAATATCAGAGATTGCTTTCTATATGTGAGCCATGCCCTCTGAAAAAAGGGGATTAATGCACCTGCGAAAAGTATAGACCCAGGTTTGCCTGCGCATGCTGACCTGGGCTGAAACTTTACTCATTTGGTCAATTTCCAGTATGTCAAAGAACCATTATACTTTATGATACAGTCAGTTGTTGGACAACTGTTTTTTTTTTTTTTACGGATCCATTATTATGTGATTACGAGCAGTAATATTTTGGCTGTTGTAATTGTTCTTTGTGTGACTCTGTGCACCATTTTTAACAGTGAGATTGTGTCTAATTGTTTAATATGGTCTTCCATTACTATCTATAACCAGTTCACACTTTAACAATATGCTGATCCCACACACAGACTCACAGGAAAAAAAAAAGTCATATATTGCGCTCATTGTTCATTGAATGTATACATTATGCAAGATTAGTTGGTTGTATGGTGTTAAATGCTGTTTTGAGCAATGTTTCTTTATTTCCTTTTACGAGTAATCCACACAACATTCTTTCAAAGCCACTGGCTGCTTTCCCACGAAACCATCGTCGAAACAATGATCCTCGGAGAGAAATGGGCCGGAATGAACACCCCTTTACCAAATTATAAAACATAAGAAGCTCAAATGATAAATTCTGTCTTTGTTTCAGTTAAATAGCGGCGGCCAGTGCACCTATCCAAACTTTTCTTTATTTCGTTTTACGAGTAATCCACACAACATTCTTTCAAAGCCACTGGCTGCTTTCCCACAAAACCATCGTCGAAACAATGATCCTCGGAGAGAAATGTTCGGAATGAACACCCCTTTACCGCATTGTGGGAAAAGAAGAAAATGCTGGTAACCAGCATTTTCTCCTCGAAAACAGCATTTTCTCCTTTTCCCACAATGTTTTCTGCCCTCCCCAAAACAAACTTCAATTTTTCTTTAACATTTACTTTGTCGTCTGCAAATGCTTTCAATTTCGACCAGTCTGAAATTTTGTCGTTTGGTAAAGGGTTAAAAGACCTTTGCATAGAGAGTCATTGAAACTTGGGCTTATGTGTTAACATGAATCTCTGAGATAATAAATGCATGTATATGGATAATCTCTTAAGAAATAAACATTAACTTACCGGTATTGCATATGCGATGCTGCCAGCGTTCACAAGTACATTGCAGAGTATGCTGCCGTTTTCTTACTTCTCTTTCACACACAACACACAAGTATTGTATTCCACTCTATCACGAAACTTCCCACAATAATATATATCTATCTTTAAAGTTCACACAGTTACAAAATCACCAAATTAAAATCCAGAAATCTTATCAAGGCACAATTTTATCTTATTTTGAAATCAACAACTGACTTCAAAACAAATAATAATCAAAATTCCGTTAAACTTATATACTTTCAAATTATGTAATTTGTCTTTAAAAACCTGCTTTATCGGCAAAAAGGAAAACTTTCTAAAAATGATTGATCCATATAAGTTCGTCTTTCATTAACCGTCGTTATTCATTACCGGCTAATCAACACATTTTTCTTTTCACGTGTACCCGATTGATCATGATTGCAATTAATTTCAATAAAACTGTTGACAAACAGCTTTATTCTTTATCACTCATATCAAAATTAACCAAATGAATTAGATCTAATAGTTTCAACATTTACTGGCAGTTGATAAGAACAACAAAAAAAAAACCGAGGGGGATGTTTGACCAATTTTTTTTAATAGGGGGACATTTTAACCAATCTAGTGGGACGTTTTAACCAAATGGGGGACGTCTTGACTGTGGGACAATTTTACTGTGGGACGTTTTGACTGTAAACCGGCTTTAGGCCTACCTTCAAGTTTTACCAATCAAAAAGAGTTTGAACGACCTTGGAGAAGGAGGCCTTTGAAAGCATTTAGAATCAAGGGAAAAGAAGGAAATGCTGATTAGCATTTTGTTCTTTTTCCACATTTTTTTTCTGCCCTTTCTCAAATGAATTCAGTAATTTGAGCAATGTTTAATTTGTCATCTGAAATTGCTTTTAAATTGGACTAGATCTAGATTCTAGATCTAGATCGAGTAAAAATTGTGGTTTACAGTCAAAATGCCCCACTTCTGGTTAAAACGTCCAACTAATTTGGTGAAATGGTCCCACCATTCAAAAAAATTGGTCAAAACGTCCCACTTCAAAATTTTTTGTTCTAATACACCTCTACTGTTAAATCTTGTACAAAGTGGTTGATTAATTTAATCAATTTTGGTATGAATTAGAGGTATGATAAAGAATAAGGTTGTTTGTTAACACTTTTACTGATATTAATTGCAAGTACCTTTGTATGATCAATCACCTGTAGGTGAAAAGAAAAATCTGTTAAACTGTGTAAAACAGATTGTAATGACAAATGAATGATAATTAAGACGAAATTATATGGATCAGTTAGTTTTGAAATTGTCCTTTTTTGCCGATAAAGCAGGTTTTCGAAGACTTATTCCCAACATTTAAATAATCATCAGCATTTGTCCAACTTTATCTGATCTTGAAATTGTACAGGAGGATTGTAAGGGACTTTTGATTAGTATTTGTCATGCATTTTATCAAGTCGGCTTTTGGTTTTACAAATAATAATTCAAACCCGGTCGTTTATGTTACAGGAAAAGAACAGATAAGACTATGAATTGTTAAGTTTGTTGAATCTTACAATTTGTGATATATAGTGCAAAGTTTAATGATAAAGTGACATGGAATATAAGAGAAAGAGGTCAGAAAACGGCACCATGCTCTGTAGTGTACTTGCAATCGATGGCAGCATTGTATGTGCAATACTGCTAAGTTATTTTTTGCTTAATGTAGGAAATCAAAATAGAAAGATTTTATTATTAGATTATACATATACATGCATTTCACATCTCACAGATTCATGTTAACAAATCAATAGGTCATCTCCGATAATAATTACACATATATTAACTCTTTACCACGTAGTCCCCAGTTTTAATAACTCTGAATGAGAACGCCTTTGAAAAGATTGTCGGAAACTGAGTAAATACTGGTAACCAGCCTTTGCTCCTTTTTAGCTCACCTTAGCACAACGTGCTAAAGGTGAGCTATTGTGATCGCCCTATGTCCGGCGTCCGGCGTCTGTCAACAATTTCTTTAAACATCTTCTTCTCCTAAACCACTGGGCCAATCTTGATGAAACTTGGCAGGGATGTTCCTTGGGTGAAGCTCTACCAAACTTGTTCAAAGAATTGAATTCCACCCACAACTCTGGTTGCCATGGCAACAAAAAGGAAAAAAAAAGCAAAATCTTTGAAAATCTTCTTCTCTGAAACTAGAAGGCGCAGAGCTTTGATATTTGGTATGTAACATCTCCTAGTGGACCTCTACCAAGTTTGTTCATTTGATGCCCCTGGGGTCAAAACTTGCCCTGCCCCGGGGGTCACAAGTTTGAGCGTGGTAACAAAGAAGGAAAACTTTAAAAATCACCTTCTCTGAAACTAGAAGGTGTAGAGCTTTGATATTTGGCATGTAGCATCTCCTAGTGGACCTCTACCAAGTTTGTTCATATGATGCCCCTGGGGTCAAAACTGGCCCCGCCCCGGGGGTCACAATTTCCAACATAGGAACAAAGAAGGAAAACTGTAAAAGTCTTCTTCTGTAAAACTAGAAGGCATAGAGCTTTGATATTTGGCATGAAGCATCTCCTAGTGGACCTCTACCAAGTTTGTTCATATGATGCCCTTAGGGTCAAAACTGGCCCTGCCCTGGGGGTCACAAGTTCGAACATAGGAACAAAGAGGGGAAACTTTAAAAATCATCTTCTCTAAAACTGGAAGGCGTAGAGCTTTGATATTGGGTATGTAGCATTGCCTAGTGGACCTCTACCAAGTTTGTTCATATGATGCCCCTGGGGTCAAAACTGGCCCCACCCCGGGGGTCACAAGTTTGAGCATAGTAACAAAGAAGGAAAACTTTAAAAATCTTCTTCTCTGAAACTTGAAGGCGTAGAGCTTTGATATTTGGATGTAGCATCTCCTAGTGGACCTCTACCAAGTTTGTTCATATGATGCCCCTGGGGTCAAAACTGACCCCGCCCCGGGGGTCACAAGTTCCAACATAGGAACAAAGAAGGAAAACTTTAAAAATCTTCTTCTGTAAAACTAGAAGGCATAGAGCTTTGATATTTGGCATGAAGCATCTCCTAGTGGACCTCTACCAAGTTTGTTCATATGATGCCCTTTCGGGTCAAAACTGGCCCTGCCCAGGGGGTCACAAGTTCGAACATAGGAACAAAGAGGGGAAACTTTAAAAATCATCTTCTCTGAAACTGGAAGGCGTAGAGCTTTGATATTGGGTATGTAGCATTGCCTAGTGGACCTCTACCAAGTTTGTTCATATGATGCCCCTGGGGTCAAAACTGGCCCCACCCCGGGGGTCACAAGTTTGAGCATAGTAACAAAGAAGGAAAACTTTAAAAATCTTCTTCTGTAAAACTAGAAGGCATAGAGCTTTGATATTTGGCATGAAGCATCTCCTAGTAGACCTCTACTAAGTTTGTTCATATGATGCCCTTGGGGTCAAAATTGGCCCTGCCCCGGGGGTCACAAGTTCAAACATAGGAACAAAGAAGAAAAACTTAAATTTTTTTTTTTTCTCTTAAATGGGAAGGCATAGAGCTTTGATATTTGGTATGTAGCATCTCCTAGTGGACTTCTACCAAGTTTGTTCCAAGGATGCTGCTTGGCTAAAAACTGGCCCAGCCGCTGGGGTCACAAGTTCGAACATAGGAACATAAGAAGGAAAACTTTAAAATTCTTCTTTTCTGAAACCGAAAGGTGTGGAGCTTTGATATTTGTATGTTGCATCTCAGAGTGGACCTCTACCAAGTTTGTTCATATGATGCCTCTGGGTCAAAACTGGCCTCGCCCCAGGGGTCACAAGTTCGAAGATGGGAACAAAGAAGGAAAACTTTAAATTTCTTTTTCTCTTAAAGGGGAAAGTGTAGAGCTTTGATATTTGGTATGTAGCATTTCCTAGTGGACCTCTACCAAGTTTGTTCATATGATGCCCCTGGGTCAAAACTGGCCCCGCCCCAGGGGTCACAAGTTCGAACATAGGAACAAAGAAGGAAAACTTTAAAATTCTTCTTTAAACCTGGAAGGCGTAGAGCTTTGATATTTGGTATGTAGTGATTCTCTTCTAAGTTTGCTTGCCCATCTAAGTGCAACAAGTTCATTGAGTTCAAAATTGGGTCATCTTGGGTCATAAACTAGGTCACTAGGTCAAATTAAAGAAATACCTTGTTGGCACTTTCGAGGCCACATTATTTGCTCAATTGCCTTGAAAAAATTAGTTAGAAAGTTTGTCTTTATAAAGTCTCACATAAGATTAATTTGGGTCAACTTGGGTCATAAACTAGTTCACTGGGTCAAATTAAAAAAATACCTTGTTTGCACTCTGGAGGCCACATTTATTGCTCAAATGACCTGAAATTTGGCCAGAATGTTTGTCTTGATGAAATACCAGATGAATTTGGATTTGGGTCACCTGGAACCATAAACTAGGTCACTAGGTCAAAATAAAGAAATACCTTGTGGGCACTCTAGAGGCCACATTCTTTGCTTAATTGCCTTGAATTTTGGTCAGAATGTTTGTCTTTGTAAAATCTCACATGAGTCTGAATTTGGGTCAACTGGGGTCATAAACTAGGTCACTTGGTCAAATTAAAGAAATAGCTAGTGGGCACTCTAGAGGCCACATTTATTATTCATTTGATTTGAAAATTGGTTAAAATGTTTCTTTTGATATAGTCAAAGACCAGTTCAAATTTGGGTCATCTGGGGTCATAATCTAGATCACTAGGTCAAATTAAAGAAATATCTTTAGGGCACTCAAGGCCACATTTTTTGCTCAGTTGACTTGAAAATTGGTCAGAATGTTTGTCTTCATGAAATATGAGTTTGAAATTGGGTCACCTGCGGTCAAAAACTAGGTCACATGGTCAAATTAAAGAAAAACCCTTAAGGCACTCTACTGAGGTGAGCGACCCAGGGCCATCATGGCCCTCTTGTTTCCAGTCTTTTCTACCATATCAAAGAAAAAAAAAGAAAAAAAAAAATCATTTGAGCTAAATGTAATTGGTCGTCTACCATTGCTTTCAATATGGTTAAGTCTAAATTTGATTTTTTGTAAAGAGATAGATCTAAGAATCAAATGCCATACCATGGCAGAGAGAAAGGGGAAAAAAAGGAAAATGCGAAAGATGGAGAATGATCATGGACAATTTAAGTTTTGAGTTGCAGTTAAATTATTGTATACCTTTTCCTTGGCAAATTTGGTTTTACCAAATGACACTGAAGACATATCTATAGACTTTTGAGACCATTGTGTGAAAAGTAGGAAAAGCTAGAAACAAAAGATCTCCCCTTGACAATGGGTATTTTCAGGATCTTGGGAGGCACGTTCTTATATGAACATGATCAGACAGTGAATGAATTTGAAATTCAATTTTGACCTTTATTATTTGTCATTAAGGTGTATTATTAATAGTTGTAACATTTATTAAACTAATTAGGTGGTTGGGGTAGTGGACTGTGATGGGCCTTGCCTAATGTGTGGACTGTTCATAAAGGGTAGCCATATGATCTATCAAACAGTTGTTAGTTTTACCAAATATAATGGACATTTCAGTAAAATTTCGATGGCAGGTCATGTTGGTTGAGATCAGTAGATGCGGTGGAGTCCGAGTTCAATGAACACTTCTGGCAAGACATTTGGTTTTATTCGTTTATCATATATTTGTATAAATAGGTTATTCACATGTTGTTTTGCATTGGGAATGTTTCCAATAGCCAATGTAATAGATCAATTTATATGTAATACATTCATTTTATATGCAAGAGAGAGAGTTTTTATCCTGTACCAATCCTGCTCTTAGAAAGGAGATATCCTGGTTATTGGCGAGTTCTCCTTATTGGACAATGTTTCTACACTTAACCAATCTCAATTAAACTAAACCTAAGAGAGTGATTGAAAACATATGTCACTGGAGATATTGCCAAATACTACATTTTCTCCATTTCCTACAATGCTTTCTATCTTTTCAAAAACGAATTTGACATATAGAGCCCCGTTTTAAAATGTCTTTAATCTTGGAAGAGTTGAAGGGTTTTTTTTTTTTTTGTGGTAGAATAATGGGTTTTGTCTAAGGCACGGCAAGAAAATGGAAAAATTTAATCTGATTCCACTTACATAAGTGTTTTAGCTACAAACTAACAAGCAGAAATAGAAAATGTTTTTTGTAAAACATACTCGGTATCAGTAGCTCATAAAAAGTGATTGCTCTTTTCCTTATTTGCTCTCAACAGAAAAACATACTTTTTTGGAAACTATGTGGGGAAAGATTAAAATTCTGATTACCCACATTTTTTCCTTTTCCTACCATGTCTAGAAAATGTTTCTTTCTCTTGGTCGTTAAGACTTGGGATTGTTTGATTAAGGGTTAAGGGTTAAATGGATACTTTACACATACACACAAAATAATCAGTGAGAACATTGCAGACATGGAGGCATTTGAGTGTGTTGAATAAACATTCATGTAGGGAGGCAGTATGGGCCTTAACCCTTAGCCTACATTATGTCTATACAATCTTGATTCTACTTAACCTACATTACACAATCTTGTTTCTACTTAGCAGAGCCCACAAAAAAGATTGATACGCACAGAAAAGTAGTCTGATCTTTAAATACACAGTTACGATAACTAATGATGGTTTAAATCATATTAATCAAGGTAAATGTTATAAAATCTATGTGCTACTTGAAAATATAAGTTTGGCAGGATATGGGTTAAAAAAATGTCACTATAAATGACAAAATGTAAAAAATTAACTGCAAACGATTTCTGAAATAATCAAACAAGATCAAACTAATAATTTTAATGAAATATACGGGGATGTTTCAGGGGGATGTTTTAGTGGGACGTTTTAACCAATTCGGAATGGAAATAGGGACATTTTAATCAAAAGTGGGACGTTGCGACTGGGGGATGTTTTTACAGTGGGAAGTTTTAACCGAATACCAAAAATTGTTCTTGTTTGGTCAAGAGTCAGAAAATGATGAGACTCATTCATGCAACAGCAGAAAATGTGAGAAAAAAGATGTAGATCTAGATGGCAACCAGCATTTTCTCCTTTTCCCTTATTGCTTTTTTTTTCCCCCTTTTGATGACAAATCATCAGTGGAGCAACTTTTCATTTTGTTGTCTGCAAATGCTTTGAATCTGATTAAGTCCAAAATTTTGTGGTTTGGTAAAGGATGTTTAAGAAAAACATTCATTCTCAGAGTTTTAAAAACATGTAGATCTAAATCTAGCTGTTTTCGTATAAAAGAGTTATAGATCTAACAGCATTGTTCTACTTGCATAGATTACATTATGGTAGCTAACAAATTACTGACACTGGTTTTGATGCGGGAACCTACAAGAGTGTTACTTGGCATGAAAAAGAGGGGATTTGGAGAAGGTCGGTGGAATGGTTTTGGTGGTAAAGTGGAACAGGGAGAAACTATTACACAAGCAGCATACAGGTACATATAATGTACATAATTATGTAATCTGTCTATTAACTACCTACAGATTACTTTTCCACAGCTCACAACTTTATGAAATTTTGAAGCAAAAGAAGTAATCACTTGTTATGGGCATTTTCTCCTTTTGCTTTAACTCCTTTTGTTTTAATGCCTCTTGGAAATTTGACTTTTGAAAACATCGTGGGAAAAGGAGAAAATGCTAATAACCAGCATTTTCTCCTTTTCCCATGATGTTTTCTAACCTTTCAGAAACAAATCCAATCATTTGAGTCATTTAATTTGTGGTCTGCAAATGCTTTGAATTTGGGCCAGTCTAAAATTTTGTCATGTGTTAAAGGGTTAACATGTTAAAAGTGAAATGTGTCTAATTTATTCATGACGACTAGATCTGTCCATTTTTTTTTTTTTTTTCAATTATCCTTTCAAAGTTCACTTAGAACTGCAAATTTGCTTTAGAGGGTAACAAGTAAATCTTTCAGCATACTTGGATCCTTACAGACTCATTCCTTGATGGTAAAAGGGGTATAAAAGAGAAATAGTTTATGGAAAAGAAATGTCAAGTTTGAATGAAACAGAAAACATAGTAGGACAGAAAAACAGGCAATAGCTTGTAAGAATTGCTTCGTATAATGACCCTGAGGAAGGTTTTTGAAAACAATGTGGGAAAAGGAGAAAATGCTGGTAACCAGTATTTTCTCCTTTTCCACAATGTTTTCTACCGTATAAAGACCAAATTTCACCATTTGGGCCACAGCTAATTTGTCATCTGCAAATGCTTTCAATTTGAACCAGTCTAAAATTGTGTTTATTGGTAAAGACGTAAAAGTCTTACAGTATTTGTATTGTTCTGGGTGAAATGATAATATTTTCCACCTGTATTAAGCTTAAAATTTTATCAGCTGTTTGGTTAGACAAAAACAAGCCCCTGGAAGTTCATAGGCCTAAGACCTGGGTCCGTATTCACCAACCATATTTAAGAACATTCTCAGACTTATTCTCCAAAATTTTCTGGATTTGAAAGTAACACAACTTCTGATTGGCCAAACCATTTCGTTTAGCAAAGCTGAAGTTGTGTTATTTTCAAAATTTAGACAATCTTGGAGAATAAGTCTGAGAATGTTCTTATGAACGGTTGGTGAATATGGACCCTGATACTAGTATTTACCGTTACATGTTTATTCTACCTTTATTTCTAATTCTAAAAGTATAGACTGGAGATCACCGATTTGCTGAGACAGAGTGACTTAGCCAATCAGATGGCTAGTCTTTTAATTCAAGAATTACAACCTTACTTATTGTTTGTGAATACAGCCCCAAATTTCCAAATCATCCAGAATCGGTACTACTTTGTCTATACCCTTAATCTAACACCTTACTGGCCCTTTGCAGACTGTGAAGATCAAGATAAGAATGCATATAATATGCATTCTGATTTTGATATTGTGACCAATATTTTATGTGGTGTTTTGACCTAAACAGAAAAAGATGTTTCATCAGAGTCTCTTCAACTGTCAATCTGAAGTTGGGTCCATTTCATTTTTGTGCCACTGTAAGAGTTCACAACTTGTTCCATGTCTTGAACACAGCCAAGTTCTAGGGTATTCAGGCATTTAATCCTTTACCAAACAATCCCAAGTTTTAACGACCCATCCAAGTACAAGTTTCAGTTTTTGAGTCACATGTTAATTGACGTCTGCAAATGCTTTCAATTTGGACTACTCTAAAATTTTATTGTTTGGTAAAGAGTAAATGTGGAATATTCAGTGCAGACTAGTCCTTGTTTATAACATCTGTAATAGCAGCTAAACCTGCACTAAAGAATTAACCCTTTACCACACAATCCCAAGATATTGAGAAAGAAGACTTGAAAACACTGAGGGAAAAGGAGAATGCATATAACCAGCATTTTCACCTTTTCCCACAATCTTATCTGCTCTATAAAAGACAAATTTCATGTATTTAGTTACATTTGTCATCTGCAAATCCTTTCAATTTGGAAAAGTCTAAAATTTTGTTGTATGATATTGATAGTGAGTTAACAACAATGTTATGATACTCTTTAGCTCGGTTGTTTTCGAAGAAAACATCCAGGTATTGTCATAGCCTTGTTTGCAGAGTCATGCAAAAGCTTTGACATTTTATGATATCTCTGCCATTACTGAAGATATTTACTTCAAACTTAACAAGTTGTTAACTATCAAAAGGGAACCTATACAATAAGGGCAGGTAACTGTCAAAGTATATTTTTACAGATGTGTCTCTTTTTTATCTTAAAATCAAGCAACTGCAGCCAAGCATTGGCATCCACATGTGGTGCCCTTGTTCACTCTTAACCAGCTGACAAAATTTGACTCATCTATACTTAAAGCAATTGGATGCAAAAAATAAAACATGTCTCAAATGATTGGGTGTGTCCTCAAAGGGGAATAAATATCTTGGGAAACGAGAAAATGCTGGTAATTAGGATGTTTTTATGAGCTTTCAGCCTTCGGGTAACAAAGACATGGGGTTGTTTGGTAAAAGATTAACTCTTCACCACACAATCCCGAGTTTTAACAACCCTGAAGAAGGCATTTGAAAACATCGTGCAAAAAGAAGAAAATGCTAGTAACCAGCTTTTTTCTTCATTTCCCACAATGTTTTCAACAATCTCAAAGACAGATACTGTCATTTGTACCCCATTTGTCGTCTGCAAATGCTTTCAATTTGGACAGGTCTAAAATTTTGTTGTGTGGTAAAGAGTTCAGAATGATAAGGCAATGCTCATCAAAATATCTGTATTTTTATTTATCTCTGTTTTTCATGCTATAGCAGTTTGAGCCTAGATAAATAGCTTTTCTGCAGGTCATAATCTTTTTAACTCTTTACCAAACAATCATCCAAATGATCCTGAAAGAGAAGTCTTTTGGAAACATTATGGGAAAAGGAGAAAATACTGGTATCCAGGTTTCCTGGTTCCCTCTATGTTTTCCTCCATTTTAAAAGACATCCCATATTTTGGGCCATATTTGTGGTCTGTAAATACATGTACTTTCAAATTGGACCAGATTAAAATATCGTTGTTGCTACGGAGTTGGTACAGAGTTAAGTTATTAAAATTTAAATTTCAGAGAACTATTTGAAGAATCTCAAATAAAAGCCAACAGTTTAGTGGAGGTTGGACAACTTATATTTGAATTTGTTGGTGATCCTCAGAAACTAGAAGTACATGTTTTTAAAGGTTCAGAATATACCGGAACTCCTACAGAAACCCCAGGTTAGTTTGTTTGGTGTTTAATAACATATGAACGCTTGTAAGTAACTCTTTTATGGATTTTTGTTTTTTTTTTCAAATAATCCTTAAGTAAAATGTGAATTGACAACAAAGTCTTCTTGAAAAGTCCATCATATACAGCGGGCCCTCGCACCCACCCCTTAAAAAAAAACTTTCTATGTTGGCAAATTGTAGATATATGTGTAAACTGAACACAAATGTCACCTACCTTTGTTTACAGAAATTTAAGAACATTGTACTGCTTGGTCTCTGTATTTTTAAACATATTATAAAAAAGACGTTTAAAGACATCTTTGTAAATGTAGTTTGAACTTTGAAAAAAAAAGTATTTGTCCTGGTAAAAGATAGATTGCAGTAGCAGACCAATGACTTTATGAAATGTTTTGGGAGCAGGAGTTAAAAGTATTACATCGAATGTAGGAGGTGTAAGGTGACATTTTTCAACTGACTTTGAGATAAACGAGCCTCTTTTTCAATTTTCACCTCTAGAACCTGGCAAAACCTAAATGCAAAAGATGTAACTGCTTTTTAGCTCACCTGAGCACGAAGTGCTAAGGTGAGGTATTGTGATCGGTCATTGTCCGGCGTCCATCTGTCCGTCTGTCCACAATTCCTTTAAGCATCTTCTTCTCCTAAACGGCTGGGTCAATCTTGATGAAACTTGGCAGGGATGTTCCTTTGGTGAAGCTCTACCAAAGTTTTTCAAGAGATTGAATTCCACCCAAAACTCTGGTTGCCATGGCAACAGAAAGGAAAAAAATAGGAAAATCTTTGAAAATCTTCTTCTCTGATTATAGAAGGCATAGAGCTTTGATATTTGGTATGTAGCATCTCCTAGTGGACCTCCACCAAGTTTGTTCATATGATGCCCCGGGGGTCAAAACTGGC
Organism: Tridacna gigas; assembly: GCA_945859785.2. NCBI lineage: Eukaryota > Metazoa > Mollusca > Bivalvia > Cardiida > Cardiidae > Tridacna > Tridacna gigas. The sequence goes on from OX244030.2 coordinate 32,308,347, forward strand.
CCCGCCCCAGGAGTCACAAGTTCGAACATAGGAACAAAGAAGGAAAACTTTAAAATTCTTCTTCTCTGAAACTGAAAGGCATGGAGCTTTGATATTTGGCATCTAGCATCTCCAAGTGGACCTCTACCAAGTTTGTTCATATGATGCCCCTGGGGTCAAAACTGGCCCCGCCCTGGGGGTTACAGGTTTCAAACATAGGAACAAAGAAGGAAAACTTTAAAATTCTTCTTCTGTGAAACTGGAAGGCGTGAAGCTTTGATATTTGGCATCTAGAATCTCCTAGTGGACCCCTACCAAGTTTGTTCATATGATGCCCCTGGGGTCAAAACTGGCCCCGCCCCGTGTGTCACAAGTTCGAACATAGGAACAAAGAAGGAAAACTTTAAAAATCTTCTTCTCTGATTCTAGAAGGCGTAGAGCTTTGATATTTGGTATGTAGCATCTCCTAGTGGACCTCCACCAAGTTTGTTCATATGATGCCCCTGGGGTCAAAACTGGCCCCGGCCCGGGTGTCACAAGTTCGAACATAGGAACAAAGAAGGAAAACTTTAAAATTCTTCTTCTCTGAAACTGGAAGGCGTGGAGCTTTAATATTTGGCATCTAGCATCTCCTAGTTGACCTCTACCAAGTTTGTTCATATGATGCCCCTGGGGTCAAAACTAGCCCCGCCCGGGGGCTCACAAGTTTCAAACATAGGAACAAAGAAGGAAAACTTTAAAATTCTTCTTCTCTGAAACTGGAAGGCGTGGAGCTTTGATATTTGGCATCTAGCATCTCCTAGAGGACCTCTACCAAGTTTGTTTATATGATGCCCCTGGGGTCAAAACTGGCCCCGCCCTGGGGGTCACAGGTTTCAAACATAGGAACAAAGAAGGAAAACTTTAAAAATCTTCTTCTCTGATTCTAGAAGGTGTAGAGCTTTGATATTTGGTATGCAGCATCTCCTAATGGACCTCTACCAAGTTTGTTCATATGATGCCCCTGGGGTCAAAACTGGCCCTGCCCTGGGGGTCATAAGTTCTAACATAGGAACAAAGAAGGAAAACTTTAAAATTCTTTTCTAAACCTTGAAGGCATAGAGCTTTGTTGTTTGGTATGTTCTAAGTTTGTTAGCCCACCTGAGCACAACATGTTCAGTCAGTTCGAAATTGGGTCATCTGGGGACATAAACTAGGTCACTAGGTCAAATTAAAGAAATATCTTGTGGGCACTCTAGAGGCCACATTTATTGCTCAAATGACCTGAAATTTGGTCAGAATGTTTGTCTTGATAAAATCTCGGATGAGTTTGGATTTGGGTCACCTGGGATCATAAACTAGGTCACTAGTTCAAATTAAAGTAATACCTTGAGGGCACTCTGGAGGCCACATTTTTGGCTCATTTGACTTGAAAAATGGTCAGAATGTTTGTCTTGATAAAATCTCACACGATTCCGAATTTGGGTCATGTGGGGTCCTAAATTAGGTCACTTGGTCAAATTAAAGAAATACCTTGTGTGCACTCTAGAGGCCACATTTATTGTTCAATTGATTTGAAAATTGGTCAACATGTTTGTCTTGATGAAATCTAGGATGACTTCAAAATTGGGTCACCTGGGCTCATTATCTAGGTCACTAAGTCTGATTAAAGAAATACCTTTAGGGCACTCTAGAGGTCACATTTCTTGCTCAACTGACTTGAAAGTTGGTCAGAATGTTTGTCTTGATGAAATATTGGGTGAGTTCGAAATTGGGTCAGCTGGGGTCATAAACTAGGTTACTGGGTCAAATTTAAGAAACACTTTGTGGGCACTCTTAGAGGCCACATTCATTGCTCAATTAACTTGAAAACTGTTCAGAATGTTTGTCTTGATAAATTTTTTGATGAGTTCTAAATTGGGTCACGTGGGGTGATAAATTAGGTCACTAGGTCAACTTACGGAAATTCCTTGTGGACGCTCTAGAGGCCACATTTTAAGCTCAATTGACCTGACAGTTGGTCAGAAATTGAATTATTCACGTTGAGTGAATTTCGCCTATTGACTCTGGTGAGTGACCCAGGGCTCTTGTTCTCAGTTTGTTCCTATGCTTATTTTATCTAATTATATCATTTTCGAAACATTTTCTAATAACTTGTTCAAATCTTCTAGGAAAGTCTTAATGGCATAAAATGTGTTTTGGAATTTTGATTCATGATTCATGGACCACATGACATCAGAGGGAAGAGCAATCTATCATCTGTCGTTTGGTTGATTACCACTATACTCCTTTGGCATTGACTCTCATGCATCCTCAGAGTTTTGTTTGGGCCTGAATTTGCACATGTAACCTTTCACTACTTGTCCTGAGCCGTAGAACCATGCTACCTTGGCTCAGTTGAGAGCCAAGGTAACTGAAAATCTTATTAAAATTTCTGACTTTTATAAAGATAAATTCAATCGCGGAAAAATTCCTTAACTCTTTACCAAGTAATTCCATGTTTTAATGACGCTGAAGAAGAAGGCCTTTGAAAACATTGTGGTCACAAGCTTCTTCTACTTTTCTCACAATGTTTTCTATCCTTTCAGAGACAAATTACATCATTTTGGACACATGTAGTTTGCTGTCTGCTTCAGCTTTCAATTTGGATGGGTCTAAGATTTTGTCTTCTGGTAACAAGTTTAAGTAACATGAGTAATCCAAAAGCCATCTTTTCTCCTCGTAAGACTTGTGGGCAGATTCCCTGTGAACGTCCTGGTTTGGTTTGACTACTTTTTAAGGCCATGTCACCTCTTGAAGTACAGATTAGGAGGTGAGATTGAAACAAACAACCATATCCGTGTCTAAAGTAAAATTTTCCAATCCAAGGTTATGATGTTCTATATAATTTGTAATTGCTTACCAGGGCCATCAATATTAACTTGATGGACATGACATGTTCTCTACTTATTGTTGTTATTATCCTATATTAGAGGGCTATCCATCTGCGTAGGAAAGTTGTTTTGTCTTGGCCAATCAGATTAGTTATGTTGAAATTCAGGATTCAAACTGAGTTTAGAACTGGTGGTGAATGCAACCCAAGGTGAAATGCTTTGTAAAGTGCTCTTAGACAGAACATTAAATACATGTGACAGTAATTTGTGTATCAGGTATTTAACTCTTTATAAAACAATCCCGAGTTTTAATGACCCTCAAGCAAAAGGCCTTATGAAAACATTGTGGGAAAAGGAGAAAATGCTGGTAACCAGTATTTTCTCCTTTTCCCATGATGTTTTCTTCCCTTTCATAGACAGCAATCATCCTTTTAGCTACATATGAATTGTAATCTGCAAATGCTTTCAGTTTGAGAGAGTCCAGTGTTTTGTAGTTTTGTATAGAGTTAAAAATGCTACAAAAAGATTTTCTCAAACAATTTTCCCCACTTTTCTATCTCCTTCAGAAATGCGACCACAGTGGTTTTCTATTGAAGACATTCCATTCCAAAAGATGTGGCCAGATGACAAGTTATGGTTCCCTCTGTTTCTAAAGGATGTAAAATTCAATGGATATTTTTTATTTGAAGGAATGAACACTATATTGAACTACACATTGGAAGAAGTAAATGAGCTCCCCGGATAAGTTAAAAAGTTGTGTTTGTAAGGTTCTCTCTCTCTCACACACACACACACACACACACACACACACACACTAGCCATGCTCTGTGGAAAGGGGGCTTGATGCATCTGCAAAAAGTATTGACCCAGGTCAGCCTGTGCAGGCTGACCTGAGCTTGAGCTGGAACTTTTTTCCTATTGTTCAATATTCTGCATGTCAAAGGACCATTCTACCTCGTAATTCAGTCGGTTGTTAGACAAAATGTTTTTAGCTCACCTGAGCAGAAAGTGCTCAAGGTAAGCTTTTTTGATCGTGCTGTGTCCGGCATCCATCATGCATCGTCTGTCTTTCAGTCGTCAACATTTACCTTGTGTGCACTGTAAAGGCAACATTTTCAGCCTGATCCTCATGAAACTTGGTCAGAATTTTTGTCTGGATAAAATCTTGGACAAGTTCAAAATTGGGTCACATGGGGTCAAAAAGTAGGTCACAGGGCCAGATCTTAGAAAAACCTTGTGTGCACTCTAGAAGCCACATTTCCAGCCTGATATGCATGAAACTTGGTCAGAATGTTTGTCTGGGTACAATCTCGGACAAGTTCAAAATCGGGTTATGTCGAGTCAAAAAGTAGGTCACTGGGCCAAATCTTAGAAAAGCCTTGAGTGCACTCTAGAGGCTACATTTTCAACCTGATACTCATGAAACTTTGTCAGAATGTTTGTCTGGATGAAATCTAGGAAAAGAATTATATCAAGTCACATCAGGTCAAAAAGTAGGTCACGAGGCCAAATCTTATAAAAACCTTGTGTGACTCTGGAGGCCACATTTTGAGCCAGATTAGAAATTCAAAAATAGGCTAAAGCAGTCAAAAAGTAGATCACTTACACTCATGCGTTTTACATCATCATGACCAGGATCTTTTCAGCCTTATCAATCCTAGATGACCTTACTCAGGTGAGTGCTTTAGGACCAATGGTCCTCTTGTTTATGGATCCATGATTATGTGATGACATGCGTGGCATCATGCATCACGAAGGTGCATCAAGCCCCTTTTTGCTAGAGCATGGCTCATATTTTTTAACCAGAAGTGTTTTTAAGGTGTTGTCTTTTTTTTATTTTTAACACTTCACCAAACAATCCTGACTTTTAATGACCCTAGGGGAATAAGGCTTTTCAAGACATTGTGGGAAAAGGAGAAAATGCTGATAACCACTACCAGTGTTTTTTCCTTTTCCCGAAATGTTTTCTATTTTTTTCAAAGACATCTCATCATTTGTGCTATGTTAAATATATCGCCTTCAAAAGTTTTTAATTTGGATGATTCTGAAACTTTGTCGTCAAATAAATAGTAAAAGGCCCAGTAGTGGCCAAATGTAAACATCAATCCTCAGAAAGAAATTGGCCAAGCAGGGATCAAACCAGCGACCTCCCGTTCTCAAGCCCTGCACGCCACCGACTAAGATACTGGGCTTGGCTGACAGAAATGTCTAAATCTAAGAAAAGGCATACACACTTGAAGTGAGAGTGTTTGAGTTGTACATGTATATGTTATTTCAATGTTCAGAATACTCATGGGCACATCAGTTGTTCAAGCTTTCTTTCCCAGTCAAATACATTTACTTGTTTTTTTTTGTTTTTTTTTTAATACAGTGTAGTCTAACATGCACAAATAAAGTGATATCATGGTCTTTTCACTATGTTATCTATGGCCTTGCTTTGCACTTGACATATATTCAAACCCATCCAAGACATTTTTGAAGCAAACATTCTGACCAAGTTTCAGTAGGGGTAAAATGGGGCTTCTATATCAAGTATTTTCTAAAATTAGGGTTTTTTTTTAATTTGAAAACATCATTTGAATGCATACCTGATGAAGGTTTTCAAAAATTATCAAAACATTCTCATGAAATTCCATTTAGATTGGGCAAAATTGTGTCCACTTTGGGGAAAACAAGTCTTCTGTAAGATTTAGAAAAGCTGACCAAGGTTTCGACCTTGGATGATGATGTTGTGTCAGGTAATTTTCAAGACTTATACTCTCTATAATTACAGTGATATTAAGTAGATGTACCTGTACATTATGGTCACAGTGGTATCACTAAAGCACTTTGTACTCTGGTAAGCTAATAAAACAAATTGTTGCTGTAAAACAACTGGAATAAAAAAAACAAAAAACATTAATCCTTAGCCTTAGAAAGCCCAATGAATGAACTTGACCTGTTCAGTGGGGGAAAAACAGCAGACAGTATAAGTATTTCAAGGTTGTTGTACCATTTATATGTGACAAAGTAGTATGCAGTGTAGATCCAGGATCACATTGCACTTTCTATGCACTCTGGTCTTGATGTAGGCAACTTTAGTCAGTGCTTTAACCCTTTACTGCGGAGCCCTGGTAGCTCAGTCAGTAGCATACAGGACTTGAGAACAGGGGATCGTTGCTCCACTCCCCTGCTCAGCCAAATTCTTTCCAAGGACTAATGATATTCATTGTGACAGAATTCATTCATTTCTCACTGCTGACCATTGTTCCGACGATGGTTATGTGGGAAAGAAGCCAACGGCTTGGAAAGAATATTATGCGTAGTAATGGTAAAAGAAACTCCATGAAAGCGTTGTTAAACACTATACAACCAACCAATCATTGAACCCTTTACCACACAATGCCAACTTTTAACGACCTTAAGGAATACGACATTTGAAAACGTGCAAGGAGGAGAAAATGCTGGTTACCAGAATTTTCTCCATTTCCCTCAATGTTTTCTACCCTTTCAAAGGCAATTTTCTGTTTTTGAGTCACTTTTGTCGCCACTAAATGCTATGAATTTGGACCAGTCTAAAATTTGGTCATTTGGCAAAAATTTAAGGGTTAATTATCTAGTTGTTGCATTTTGTTGGGAAACTCTTCCGATTTGTAAAGCCAAGGTTGTTTTGCCCTGAATGTTTTGTAAGATAGAGGTCAAAATGGATCCAAGATCAAACTGTTAAGTCCTTGCAGTCTGATCTTGATTTATGCCAACAATCCAGCCATACCAGGAGTTAAATATGTGTCACACAACCAAATCCATCAACAACTAATTCATTGAAAGAGCTTAAAACAGACCATGAAAAGAAGAGAGTAACATCTTGGACAGCCTTTTCTAGGTCAAAATTAAGAACTTCTATAACACTATGCAACTTTGATGTACCAAATTAAAATACTTTATTATTCATTAAGTTGTAAACATCCGTCACAGATGAGCATCATTCACCAACCAATCTAAAAGTTCTTATTCTTAGTCTAAATTACAAGATTAACCATCTGATGGGTTATGATGTTTTGTCTTATAGCCAGTCAGATGGCTAGTTTTGGAATTGTAAAGTTAGAACTTGATATAGAATAGTTGGTGAAAACGGCTCCAGGATAAAACTTGTAATACAAGAGATCTCAGTAATCAAATACATAATTATGATAAGTTGATTGTAAAGCAGGTAATGGTTTGTTGCTCATTTTTGCTACTTGATGTCATTTATAATTTTTGAAAACTTTATGGGAAAAGGCAAAAATGATGGTGACCATTTTTTTCTCCTTTACCCACACTGTTTTTTATCCCTTCAAACTTCATAGATAAACCCCATACTTTGTACCACATTCAATTAGTCCTCTGCAAACACTTTCAACATGGATGAGTCTAAAATTTTGTCATCTGGTACAGTGTTAGCCCGTTACCATACAAATGAGCCATACTCTCTGAAAAAGGGGTTTAATGCATCTGCAGAAAGTATCAATAGAGGTCAGCCTGCACAGTCAGCGCAGGCTGACCTGGGCCAAAACTTTTTGCTATCTGTCAATTTTCTGCCTGTCCAAGGACTAGACTACCTCCAGTTTCAGTCGGTTGTTAAACAAAATGGATTTTATGGATCCCTAATTACGTGGTGACTTGCTTGGTATCATGGATCATGTCAGCATGCATCATGCCCCCTTTTGCCAGAGCATGACTCAAATTATATTTTTATTCCCAATGAGTCTGCATATATAGAAACCATTGTAGGAACAGGAGTAAGCTGGCTTGTGACAAGCAGCTGTTTCACTTCTTTCAATGTTTTGTATACAATTCTTTTTCTTTAAACGACGCTGAAGAAGAACCCTTTTGAAAATGTATACATTTCTTTTTCTTAACTCTATACCACACAATCACGGGTTTTAATGACCCTGAAGAAAAACCCTTTTGAAAACATTGTGGGAAAAGGAGAAAATGCTGGTAACCAGCATTTTCTCCTTTTCCCACAATGTTTTCTAACCTTCCCAAAACAAATTTCAATTTCTGAGTCACATTTATTTTGTTGTCTGCAAATGCTTTCAATTTGGACAAGTCTAAAACTTTGTTGTTTGGTAAAGGGTTAAACCTTAGACTGCCAAAAGAAAAAAAAAAAAGCAGACATCTTGAGTCTAGAAATAATACCGAAATAGTTGGAATTTTAGGACTGCACTTCACCAGTATGTATCAGCCAAGGGAACACTATGAATCAAATATCAGGCTGCTTGTTTTGTGCAGTTTGATCTTGATCTACAATGGCTTCAAAGGCAAAAAAAGTTGTTAAGGGCTTTTAAAGGATTAGAATGTTTCTCTATTGTATTTACTATAAGCTCTATGTTCTCTCTATGACTTCCTCATTTTATCCTCTAATACCCAAATAATGAAAGTAGCCATAGTAATTCAGAAGATGTTATCAGAATGAGATAATACTGAATTCAATAAAAAAAAATACAGAATAATGATGAAATAATTGCCATCTGAATAAAGACTACAATGATAAACTGTTTTGGCACATAAAAGACTCATAACGGATGGATGGATTTCAACATATAGATTCATAAATGACAAGGCACCTTAACACACCAGCCTAGTTAAGTCCAGTGTAGTTGTACCTTATTCCTATACAGCAAATGCTGAGCTAGAGAAGCTTACCTGCCAACTACAACAAAAACTTGGTTAATGTGCTGATTGCATGTATCAACTCACTACCACATAATCCCGACTTTTAATGACCCTGAGGAAGAAGGCTGTTGAAAACATTGTGGGAAAAGGAGAAAAGGCTGGTAACCAGCATTTTCTCCTTTACCCACAATGTTTTCTAATCTATCAAGGGCAGATTTCATCATTTGGGCTACCTTTAATATGTCATCTGCAGATGCTTTCAATTTGGACAGTCTAAAAACTTGTTGTGTGGTAAAGAGTTAAGGTTCTTTTGATGATAATTTGTTTCAATTGGACACATCTTGAACATCTTTTGAAAATTCTTTGAATAAATGGTTTGCATCTAGGACTCCACTATTCAATGGCAGGTTTTTTCCTGTCTCTCAGTATCCAGATATCATTGCATCAATGTCTTCTATCTTATTTTAACAATGTTTACATAAAAGAAAGTATTGATCATACAAACATTTAATTATGTGCAGCACTTGACATTGATTCACAGTTTAGCTCATTACCCCCCCCCCCAAAAAAAAAAAAATTTACTGCAAAAAGCTACTTAGGCAACCAAGTCAACCTTTTACCAAACAATTCTGTGTTTAAATTAACTTAAGGAAAAAAGCCAATGAAAATATTGTGGGAAAAGAAGAAAATGCTGATAACCAGCATTTCTTCATTTCCTGCAATGTTTTCAGCTCTAAGAGAGACAGATTTCTTGATTTCGGCCACATTTGATTTGTCATTTGCAAATCCTATTAATTTAGCCGTGTCTAAAACTTTGCTACTTGATTAAGAGTTTATAATGTAATCAGCTGAAACATTTTCTTGACCACACAAAGTCATGTAATGCCCAAAAATAAAATAACTTGTCTCACAATCAATGGAAAATAAATACAGTTAACATCAGTCAGGTCAAATCACACAATTAGTATTGACATTTCATTAATTATTTTGATTATAAATAAAGTTTTCAAAATAATACATTCGTTATGATTCTGCATTATAAAATAAGCATGTTTTCTAGAATACTTTCTACAATAATATATATAATCGATACTGACCAGCACTAGTTAAAAAGCATGATAACTATCTTTTTGAAAAAATAATATCATACTGCAAAGTAATTTCTTGCAATCTGATTGGATAATATGCTCTGAATATATATTGCCACCCACTGGCAGCTCCCAGGTTACAGCACACTTTCCCAGTTGGGAGCTCCATAGACACTTATACACTTCAACCTAAAATCCAAGATGGCCACATCGAATTAAAGCGAGTTGCCCACAAGACAAATGCACCTTATTATTACTTGTGCCCCTTAATGGTTAAAATTAAAGCTGAAAGAATGGATTTCTTTTGAATATAAATAAAAACGGTTAAATATATTATCGTTTGTTGTCATTCCAAAACAAATATACAGGGTTGAAAGGAGTCATCCCTTTGTCATATAAACCAACCATAAAATGTCAAAGGTCATATATGGTAATGTTAAAAAAGAATAAACTTATGATTTGAAGCAACCTATGGTAGTTTACTTTTGTTAACAAATCATCATAAAATGAGTAGTTACTTACCTTGAAGTTGTTAAAATCCATGTTAAAATGAAAGCACATCAAATCGCAGTGACTAAGTGCTGAAGTGCATGTTTTACATAGTTTTCAGTGAAACTTTCATTGACGTCACTGTTGACCATTGTTGGGGCACTCCAAAGGTAAATTCTAATTTGTAAGCATATTCAATTCCTGAGACCATATTTAAACAGAAATTTCACTGAATACACGTTGGACTGTTAAAAACATTGCAGCAAAATGAATTTGTTGCACAGTCAGGTGGCCCTGCCCCCTGACCGTAGAACTAATTGAGTCCAGCAGGTAGTGCATGTATTTGCTCATTAAAGGCTCAATAGCTGCCACAAGATAAAAATGGGGATAGTAAAATGCAATTAAGTTGAGCCATGCTATGGCAAAAGGGGGCTTAATGCATCTCCGTGATGCAGCATACCAGTCAAGCAATCACATAATTATGGATCCATAATAGCCACCTTTTTTAACAACCGACTAAGTCATGAGGAAGAATGGTCCTTGGACATATAAAAAAATGACCTATAGCAAAAAGTTTCAGTCCAGGTCGGCCAGGCTGACCTGGGTCAATACTTTTCACAGATGCATTAAGCCCCCTTTTCACAGAGTATGGTTCATTTATATCAAACTATTTAAAGTCTGGAAATTACTGTGAATATTACAATCTGTTATTTTACGGTCACTCCAAGTGTTAGTCACTGGCAGAAAAGTGAATTTTAAAACTAGGTCAAAAGTTGCCAGGTCACTCTGTCTTTTGTTTACTTTATAACTGGTTTTGAAATTCATTTTCCTGCCAGCAACTAACATTTGGGCAGACTGTACAATAACAGACTGTCATCTTCACAATAATTTTCAGACAACAACCTAATATGGCTCACATGACACTGTTTGGCTTTGAATGTGTAGAAAATATTGCATTTTCTCACTTTCACACAATTCAAAAACCATCTTTTTCAGGGTCATTAAGACATGATTGCATATAAGGGGTTAAAATTTAGCCCTGTTTAACCCCTACAGCACCAAAAGCCACTTAACCTACTTTGCCAGACCATGTAATTCAAAATCAGACTGCACAAAATATACTGTCTGGAGTCTACAGTGTCTCATAATTTTACGATTTATTCTGACCAAAACTGCTTTGAGATTTACGTACCTTGTAACAGTCTATTTCACAGACTCAAAACACATTCTTTCCGTGCTCTAGGTTTAAATGTGTTCCCAATGAAGATCATATGCCAGATTTTTTCTGTGGACTTTTTTTTTTTTTTCATTTTCGCTCAGATGATAGCATAATGTATGCAGAGTAACAAAAATCATATGTTGCGGAGCAAAATACAATGATACAGTTCTTCTAGGGAGATAACTCTAGTCAAAATTACAGAAAATAGGCGTTAATTTCAAACCTACAAAAAGGGTTCTTAATGTAAAAATACTGCTCAAATAAATGATTACTCTTAGAAATGTGATGTTTGCCAAGAGTAAAAAGGATTAATCGAAAGAATTAAGGCAATGGGAAGATCACAGTGGCGATCAGAAATGTTCTTACATGTCAACAAGGACTTATTTTCTAATTAACTTTCTGCAATTAAAAAAAAATTCAGTCAGATTTTTTTTTAAATTTTGTACCGATACAGTGCTTTTACAATATCTTGTTTAAAAAATGAAAAAAGAGTAGATCAAGCATTTAAAACCTACTGTCATAATGAATTGCCTTCCTTTATAATAAACGTCTATTTTGGCACGATTTGGCATCCAAATCATTTATAAATCTCACACTTTTCTTCCGCATCTGTGATTTCTAGATATTTAATGGCAACCAACATATTAAAGATGAAACCATAGTAATTCTGTCATACTAACCCAGTGTAATATAATGTAGTTTACAAAATAGAAACATGCGCAAACCGGTGAGCAGGAAAAACTGGCATATGTCCTCAAGAAATGAATTCAACAGTTTCTGCTTATATTTGTATTTTCAATTACACAAAAGAGCAACAAGAGCACTGCATGCTGGTGCAAACACTGGGCTGCAGTTGCTTAATTTTAAGTGAGAATTCTACGTCTAAAAAGGGGCATTACTGTGTCAATTGGTAATTGGTTCTACTCAATTTTGTTTCACTTTAGTTTTCTCAAAGCCTGGGAGTGAGCAAGAACACTGTAACAAGTTATAGTACCACAAAAGACCGAACCCACATACTGCACATATAATTAAAATGTACTCAAGCTGATTGTCATAAGGTGTCCCACAAATAGTGTACCAACTCTCATAGGCCGGGGGTTTCTTTGAAGTGCAGTGGAAGTCAAAGACTGCTTCATCATAATTCTCCAAACAAAGATATTTCCTCTTTGATAAAACCTGGAAAAAAAAAAAAACATTTCCATGGAGTGCCTATGATAACTTCAGCTTTTTTACACCGTGTATTACATCATGATCAGACTGAACTGAATGATGCAGTCCAATTGTAGATCTTCAAAATGTGATATTTGTAAGATATTCCAAACAAACAGCCTTGAAATTACAATCAGTTTGGTTTCACTTACTGCCTAAAAATATTGTTACGGGTGATCACTCCTTCCTTACAGCATAGCTTCTTCCTGTATAAAATCAATACCTGTCGGCTGCGGTGGGGAGAATTCTCTTTAGCTCAGTGGTTAGTGTATTGGTCTTTTAAACCTCAATAAACGAAGAACTTTGCCGCACGGGTTTGAATCCCAGTCGGGGCGATCTGTATTTGAGCTATGCATTTGTTACAAACTTTCATGTTCATAAGAATATCCTTTTTTTTTTTTTGTACAGCACATTAACCATTAGAATGCTATATATTATATAAACAGATATTTTCAGTCTGCCAATGTTTCAACAGTCCCTAGCATTTTCTCTTTTTCCCTCAATGTTTTCAACCCTATCAAAGACAAATTTAATCATTTAAAAAGGACTTGATTTATCATCTGCAACTGCTGTCAGTTTGCTGACATGTCTTTGATAATGACTCTGGTAAAGAGCTAACACAATGGAAGTGTAGAGCTATATCTACAGCAAGATAACCTACCAAACTGTTCTACAAATACATCATAAAGAAAAATCAATAACATCTTCCAAAACCCACTCACTGTTCCAAACGGTGTTAAAACAGGCACATTCTCCTTACATGGTCCAACTGGTTCATGTAAACCAATTGAAACATTTTTCTCAGGTCGAGATGCGATGACAAGATATAGGAAAAAGGAGTAAAATATTATCACCTCAACCATCAGAAGACTCGGCCATGGGCCTGAAAATGGATGGAAAAATATTAATAACCATTTTATCCCTTTACAAAATTTTAAACTTGTCCAAACTGAAACAATTTGAAGACAGCAATGTAGGGTCCAAATTCACCAACCATTCTTCAGAACCTTCTTTAGTCTTATTCTTCAAAATTTTCTGAATTTGACAACAACACAACTTCTGATTGGCTAAACCAAATGGTTCAGTAGCAGTATTTTCTTCTTTTCCCACAATGTTTACAAAAGGCTTCTTACTTGGGGTCATTAAAACTGAGGATTGTTTGGTAAAGGGTTAAACTTTACCCAAACAAACATTTTTTACAGCCCTGCACTAAATAGCTTTTGAAAACATTAAGATGAAAGAAGCAATTTCTTACATATTAAGAACTTACAAAAATGACCATATAGACATTCTATTAAATGCATTTCTGAGTTAAAATGTTAAATGTTACATTCATGACAACATTTATGTAACATCATCAATATGATTTTTATTCAGCATCAAAAAAGCAAAAATACATTGCTCTCACATTGCTTTTAAAACCCTCAGGGTAGTCAAAACTCAGGGTCCAGATTCACCAACCATTCTTTATTTCATTCTTAGTCCTATTCTAGATTTAGAAAAAGAACTTATTAGCTAAACCATTGGCTGTACATAGCCAATCAGAAGTTGTGTTTTTAATTTAAAAAAAGAAATAATTTCTTGAGAATAGGACCAAGAATGTTTTTAAGAATGATTCGTGAATATGGACCCAGATTAGTTTCATGAAGGGGATAAAGATAATACAACCTTTAAATTTTGATACAGCTCTTTGTTCCGAGTATCTATCTCCCATCCACACAATGGATCCATACACAGTAAGAAGGATTACCAGACAGACAGATGTGGGCACTTTGTATGTGTCATGCAGGGGATGATAAATAAATACAAACTGTAGCACACCCAGAGGAAATCCACACATGGCTGCTACCACACAGCACACTGTTTCTCTTACAAATCTAAAGCCAGAAACTTTTCTAATCAATCTTTATTTATACACATGTACAAGAAAAATTATTGAAAAGTAAACTAATGAATTGGGTAAAAAAATCCTCAGTAGAATACGAGGCCAAAAATACTCTACTAGTTTTACAAGGCCAGTGTTTACCATTGTAGTTAGTAAAGTTAAATGATTCCATATTCACTGTCAATTGTTATATAAATGAACAATTCCTGCATCTCTCATAGAAATCAGTATAAAACAAGAGCTGTCAGAATGAGAGCAATGCCCCCCAAAAGCCCTATTTCCAGAAACTGTGACCTTAAACCTGTTGTTGGGATCAGATGACCCTGATTATTGTAATTTCAGAATGGTCTCCAGCTGGCCACCTTGTATCCAATCCAAGGAAAAAAGAGATGTTTGTAAAACATGTATGCCCCCCTAATGGCATCCAATTCTAAATGTAACATGTGATTATAAACTGTTAAGTTCAAAGTGTAAAAACGAACAAAGGGTAATTACTCAAAAATTATTAATGATAAATTAACAATTCTTGGGCACTGCACTTCCCATTTATGTGAACTATCAACTTATAAGGTTTCATGATTTTACCTCACATACTTTTTGAGTTATGCTCCGGAAAAAAATTAAGTACGAAAATCAACAAAGGGCAATAACTGCAAAAATATAATGGGCAGAGTTATGGTTCTTGTGCAATGCACTTCTCCTGAATAAGATCTATCCACATGTAAAGTTTCAAGATGATATCTGAAAAACCTTTTGAGTTATGCTCCGGACAAAAATTAAGTATGAAAATCAACAAAGGGCAATAACTCCAAAAATATGATGGGCAGAGTTATGGTTCTTGTGCACTGCACTTCTCCTTAATAAGATTAATCCACCTATGAGGTTTCAAGGTGATATCTGAAATACTTTTTGAGTTATGCTCCGGACAAAAATTAAGTATGAAAATCAACAAAGGGCAATAACTCCAAAAATATGATGGGCAGAGTTATGGTACTTGTGCACTGCACTTCTCCTTAATGAGATCTATCCACCTATGAGGTTTCAAGATGATACCTGAAATACTTTTAGAGTTATGCTCCGGACAAAAATTAAGTATGAAAATCAACAAAGGGCAATGACTCCATAAATATGATGGGCAGAGTTATGATTCTTGTGCACTGCACTTCTCCTTAATGAGATCTATCCACCTATGTAGTTTCAAGATGATACCTGAAATACTTTTTGAGTTATGCTCCGGACAAAAATGTGGTCTACGGACCGACCGACGGACCGACCGACAAGTGTAAAGCAATATACCCCCGCTTCTTCGAAGGGGGGCATAATTATGTACTTTACCACATAAACAAGATATATTATCTAATGGCTGCTTTTTCATAATAAAAAGATAAGACTGTATTACACCTTTTCTTCACAAAAAGATAAAGCTGTATAATACCTATCGAGCTATCTGTGAGATAATCTGATTGAATTATCAAAAGAATAACCTTCTACTACACAGACTATTTATAACACTTTACCACACAATCGAGTTTTAACGACCCTGAGGAAGAAGCCATTTAAAAACATTGTGAGAAAAGGAGAAAGTGTTGGAAACCAGCATTTTCTCCTGCTCCATCAATGTTTTCAACCCTCCCAAAGACAAACCCTCACATTTGAACGAAATTTTATGTCATTTGCAAATGCTTTCAATTTGAATGAGTCTAAAACTTTGTCAAGTGGCAAAGAGCTGAAGCAATCGAGAACACATAAAAGTGACAAAGAAAGAAACATTTGAAGAAAAATGAAATATATGTTTCCAAATAATATGGAAAACAATGTTGGATAAGGAGCAACAGTTTCTTACTGGCACTTGTTCATTTCACCATTTTGTTATCTTACAGGAGTTTATGACAGAAGCAAGGAAGTCCTATTTGTACAGGAATTACTAAACCCTTTACTGTACAATGCCAACTTTTAACAACCCTGTGAAAGAAGGCTTTTGAAAACATTGTAGAAAAGGAGAAAATGCTGGAAACCAGCATTTTCTCCTTTTCCAATAATGTTTTCTACCCTATCAAAGACAAATTTTGTGTCTTGAGTAACATTTGATTGGTTGTCTACCAATGCTCTCAATTTGGAAAAGGCTAAAATTTTGTCATCTGGTAAAGAGTCAACCACATACAATTGATGTAATCTAATGTATAAGTCTTACTCATCATGCAACATCACTTACCCTGCATGCTGATAAGTGTCTACACTTGGTGCAAGCAGTTTATGGGTCCCATGAAAAGCCAGAGTGAATCCACAGGCAAAAGAGGCATGAAAATAGTAACTTGTTATAGGTACCCAGTAATTCCTGTCATATATGTTGGGGTCTGTATCGTGCCATGTCCAGAACAAGTTCTTAATGCCCAGTATGTCATATGGAACATCTAGTATAACCACTGATAGGCCCACTGTAATGTACATGGATTCATTTACATTATCCTGCTTGCCTTTAACCCTTTACTAAACAATCAAATGTTTTAATGCCCGTGAGGAGGCCTTTAGAAGACATTGTTGGAAAGACAAATTTCCAAATTAACTGAACAATAAAACTGGAGATCATAGTAAGCCAAGATTTGTTTCAAATCTAGGTCTGAAATTAAGTACATACAGTTATCTATCTTCTTCTGCGGAACTATTTCTATGCCAAACATACACATCAGTAAAAGCAATGAGCCGATCTCATTTATGAATATCTTGTTTTTGACTTGATTATTTTATGCCTGATTCTTGAGATACAGTTATGTTATAAAAAGGAATCTGACATTTGTTGGCTTTTGAGATAAAAATTTTAGTAAAACTGCTAAGAAACAATGTTATTTATCTTACCAGAGGCTCACTTAATAACATTTTTCTAGACTTGTTTAATAAAAATTTATCTACAACACCAACTGATACCAGATCCTTTATGTCTCAGTCAATCAAAGCGCTAGTCTTGGAACTGAAAATTTGTAAACTTACAGTTTGAAATCTTGGAGATACTGTGGCCAAATGTGACTGTTTTGCAACATAACTGAGCCATGCTCTGGTAAAAAGAGGCTTAAGGCATGTCCAGCATGCATGGTACCAAGCAAGTCATCACCGTACTGTGGATCAATAAAATCCATATGGACTAACAACTGACTGAATTATGAGGTACACAGGTCCATTGAGCTGCAGAAAATTAACCAATAGCAAAAAGTTTCTGCCTGCCAAGGTCAGCCTGCATGGACTGTGCAGGCTGACCTGAGTCAATACTTTTTTGCAGATGCATTAACCTCTTTTCACAGACCATGGCTCATAGCTTTACTGTAGGAGTATTTGAAATCATACAAAAAAGAGGGCCATGATGGCCCTGGATCACTCATCTGAGTCAATAGGCAAAATTTCACTCCAGGGTCATAATGACCCAATTTAAAACTCATCTGAGATATTATTAAGACATACATTCTGACC
Organism: Tridacna gigas; assembly: GCA_945859785.2. Taxonomy (NCBI): domain Eukaryota; kingdom Metazoa; phylum Mollusca; class Bivalvia; order Cardiida; family Cardiidae; genus Tridacna; species Tridacna gigas. The sequence continues at coordinate 32,326,164 of OX244030.2, forward strand.
AATTGTCAAGTCAATTGAGCTGAAAATGTGGCCTCTGGAGTGTCCAAAATGTATTTCTTCAATTTGACCAAGTGACCTAGTTTATGACCCTATGTGACCGTATTTCAAACTCATCCGAGATACCAAAACAAACTTGTTGACCAAGGTTCAGGTGAACTGGGCAAGAATTGCCGCCTCTAGAGTGCCCACAAGGTATTTCTGTAATTTGACCAAGTGACCTAGGTTATGACCCTATGTGACCCAATTTCAAATTCATTCAAGCTATCATCCAGTCAAACATGCTGACAAATTTTCAGGTCAGTTGAGCAAAAATTATGGCCTCTACAGTGCCCACAATACATTTCTTTAATTTGACCTAGTGACCCAATTTCTAATTGATCCGAGATATCATCAAGTCAAATATGTACACCAATTTTCAGGTCAATTTAGCTAGAATTATGGCCTCTAAAGTGCCCACAAGGTAATTCTTATGTGACCCAATTTTGAACTCGTCCAAGATTTTATCAAGACAAACATGCTGATCAACTTTCAGGTCAATTGAGTAAGAATTGTGGCTTCTAGAGCACCCACAAGGAATTTCTGTAAGTTGACCTAGTGACCTAGTTTATGACGCCAGGTGACCCAAATTCGAGCTCATCCGAGATCTGATCAAGACAAATATTCTGAACAATTTTTAAGTCAACTGAGCGAAAAATGTGGTCTCTAGAGTGCCCACAAGGTATTTCTTTAATTTGACCTAGTTTCCTAGTTTTTTACCCCACATGACCCAATTTCGAACTCATTCAAGATTTTATCAAGACAAACATCCTGTCCAAGTTTCATGAGTATCGGACTGAAAATGTGTCCTCTAGAGGGCACACAAGGTTTTTCTAAGATTTAACCTGGTGACCTAGTTTTTGAACTGAGGTGACCCAGTTTCAAACTCTTCCAAGATATCATCGAGACAAACATTCTGACCAAGTTTCATTAGTATGGGACTGAAAATGTGGCTTCTGGAGTGCACACAAGCTTTTTCTAAGATTTGACCTAGTTTTTGACCCAACATGACCAAATTTCAAACTCATCCAAGATTTAATCAAGACAAACATTCTGACCAAGTTTCATCAGTATTGGACTGAAAATGTGTCCTCTAGAGCGCACACAAGGTTTTTCTAAGATTTGACCTGGTGACCTAGTTTTTGAACAGAGGTGACCCAGTTTCAAATTCTTCCAAGATATCAAGACAAAGATTCTGACCAAGTTTTATTAGTATGGGACTGAAAATATGGCCTCTGGAGTGCACACAAGGTTTTTCTAAGATTTTACCTAGTGACCTAGTTTTCGACACCACATGACCCAATTTCACACTCATCCGAGATTTTATCAAGACAAACATTCTGACCAAGTTTCACAAGTATCTGACTAAAAATGTGGCCTCTAGAGTGCACACAAGGTTTTTCTAAAATTTGACCTAGTGACCTAGTTTTTGACCCCACATGACCCAATTTCAAACTTGTCCGAGATTTTATCAAGAAAAACATTCTGACCAAGTTTCATAAGTTTCAGACTGAAAATGTATCCTCAAGAGTGCACACATGGATTTTCTAAGACTTGACCGGGTGACCTAGTTTTTGAACTGAGGTGACCCAGTTTCAAACTCATCCAAGATATCATCAAGAAAAAGATTCTGACAAAGTTTCATTAGTATGGGACTGAAAATGTGGCCTCTGGAGTGCACACAAGGTTTTTCGAAGATTTGACCTAGTGACCTAGTTTTTGACCTCACATGACCCAATTTCGATCTATTCCTCGATTTTATCAAGACAAACATTCTGACCAAGTTTCACAAGTATCTGACTAAAAATGTGGCCTCCAGAGCGCACACAAGGTTTTTCTAAAATTTGACCTAGTGACCTAGTTTTTAACCCCAAATGACCCAATGTCAAAGTCTTCCAAGATTTTATCAAGACAAACATTCTGACCAAGTTTCACAAGTATCTGACTGAAAATGTGGCCTCTAGAGTGCACACAAGGTTTTTCTTAGATTTGACCTGGTGACCTAGTTTTTGACCACACACAACCCAATTTTGAACTTGTCCGAGATTTTATCAAGACAAACATTCTGACCAAGTTTTATGAGGATCAGACTGAAAATGTGGTCTTTAGGGCGTACACAAGGTAAAAAGTTGATGACAGACGATGGACGCCGGACACAGCACGATCACAATAGCTCACCATCAGCACTTTGTGCTCAGGTGAGCTAAAAATTAACCCCTTAACTCTTTAACACACAATCCCAACTTTTAACGACCCTGAGTAAGAAGGCTTTTGAAAACATTGTGGGAAAAGGAGAAAATGCTGGTAACCAGCATATTCTCCTTTTCCCACAATGTTTTCTACCCTTCCTAAAACAAATTTCAATTTTTCAGTTACATTTATTTTGTCATCTGCAAATACTTTCAATTTGGACCAGTCTAAAATTTTGTCGTTTGGTAAAGAGTTAACAAACAATTCTGTGCTTTTTATAAGCCTGAAGAAGGCTGCTAAAATTACTGCCTTTCCCACAATGTTTTCCACCCTTTCAAAAAAATGTTATGCACACTTTCCATATGAGCAAGTCTAACATTTTGTCATCCTGTAACGTGTAAAAAAGAAGTTTTTGTCATCTTTACCTGCAAACGGCTGGGCCCATTTTTTCATCCCGGAATGAGCAACAGCAACAGAAGCCGTGTACAAAAATACAGCATCTGGTGAAAGAAATGAAAGAGTGTAAAAATACTAATTTGAAGTCAAAAGACAGAGAAAATACTCTGTAAATTTCATGACAATTGAAAAAAAAACTTGACATCTCCTTCTCCTATGTTACTGTTTTAACTTAACTCTATTGTCAAGTTTCAGCAGCTTAGACTATACATGTAGTTCCATAACAGCAAACGGAAGAGACTTGGAAGGACATAGTTTAGAATTAACTCTTAAAGTGCCTTTCACCACTATTGTTGCCTTTGCAGCAAGTGTAGATCAAGATCAAACTGCACAAAAGTTGATCTACCCTGTCTGCTTTGCTTAGACAATCTGAACTAAAGGAACCATAAAATTACAATTATTTGGGTTATATTTCTCAACTGAAAATGTCCCTTGGATTTATTTGGCTCTCTAACTTCTAAGGGTTAAGTGGAGGATGGTGTACATCCAGGGCCAGAATCTTTGCAGGCCAATATTAACCCTTCACTAAAAAATCCTTAGTTTTAGCAACCCTAAGAAAGAGGGCTTTTGAAAACAAAATGGGAAATGGAGAAAATGCTAGTAAACAGCATTTCCTATGTTTTCTACAATTTCTACCATCTGAAAGACAAATCTCATCATCATCTAAACCACATTCAATTTGTCTTCTGCAAATACCTTCAGTCTGTTCAAGTCTATTTATTTGTCATCTGGTGAAGGGTTAACTCTTTAACAGATGATAAAAATGTAGACTGGACCAAGTTGAAAGCATTTGTAGACGATAAATTCATTGCAGCTCACATGATGACTTCGGTCTTTGATAGCAAAAACAATATTGTGGAAAAAGAAGAAAATGCTGGTTACCAGCTCTTACAAGGTCGTTAGAAGTTGCACTGGTGTAGTAAAGAGTAAACTCTGTACTCTTTACTACAAGACACCATTTTAGACTTGTCTTTATTGAAAGCTTTTGTAGACTACAATTTGGATCCAGTTTAACTAATAAGCTTTGTCTTCCAAAGAGCAGAGCTCTGTGAGAAAAAGAAACAAGCGCTGATGCCAACGCTCAGCTGCAGTTGCTTGATTTTAAGTGAAAATTCCAAGTCAGAAAAAGGGACATAACTGTGTCAAATATACTTTGGTGGTTACCTGCACTTGTGTATAGTTTCCACTTTTGATAATTGTCCCAGTTTGAAGCAAAAATCTTCAGGAATAATAGAGATATTAAAAAAAATGTCAAAGTTTTTGCAATATGACAACGATGCAGACGATGCTGCCATGGCTACCACAACACCTCGACATTCTCTTCCAAAACAGCCTAACTAAAAATGCTGGTTACCAGGATTTCCTCCTTTCCAATAATATTGTCAAACTGAAAAAAAACATTTTCAATTTGAAATATGTAGATTATAGATTGAATCTACTAAAATGATGATTCTTGTCTTTGATAGGGTAGAAAATATTGTAGGAAAAGGAGAAAAGCCTGGTTACCCACATTTTCTTTTTTTTCTAAATTGTTTTCAAAAGCCTTTTTCTTCAGGGTTGTTAAACCTCAGAATTGCGTGGTAAAGGTTAACCAACAGGTGTGACTTCATTTCATTGTTTTTATCAAAATGGTCATTGACTCTTACACTCTGAACCAGATTTAACTGCTTTTTCAGACAATTTAGACCAAGATAAAGCTGAAAAGACAAGAGGACCATGATGGTCCTAAATCGCTCACTTGAAATGCAACTCAGCTGTCATTGTTATGGCCACTTGCCTCTGGTTTTTTGCTCTGCATATAAGCCATCGTTCACAGATATGCCTTCATATTCAGTCTTAATATTGTGATCATACCTTTTTTATGAGTAGGTCCAAAAATAAATTAGATATGCAATGACCTTTTGATAGACAGGCAAATGAAAAGTTGACAACAATTAGACAATAATTGCAGAAAGCAGTTAAAAGACTCAGTGTTTCCCAATAGTGGCACATACCTGGTACGGGTTGACATCTGCGACAGCCCAAATTAGGGTTCCACTTATAATGATACTCAGGGGACCGAAGAAATCATATTGTTTTATCTGAATACATGTATCGTTTTATATTCTTATAAAAAGAGACCCTGTTGGGACCAAGGGATTAACATCATTATAAGCAATATATCGTATTAAGCAATATAGTAATAAGCAAAGTTTACTGTAATTGTTGCAAAGATGCTCAAGAAATTAATTAATATTTTAGCAGATCAGTATTGAGTTGACTCTTTTCAAGATATAATGGTGATAAACACTTGCAAGAAGACTCAACACCATAATGCTCCATGCCAAATATGAAAGCTCTAGCCCTTATGGTTTGGGACAAGAAGATTTTTAAAGATTTCCCTCTTTATCTCTATGTGAAATCCGAGATCAACAAAATATGGCCAATTTTCACACCAGGGCCATAATTTTAAGTGTTTTGGTAGAAGGCCACTAGATGATGCTACATGCCAAATATGAAAGCTCTAGCCCTTACGGTTTGGGACAAGAAGATTTTTAAAGATTTCCTTCTTTATCTCTATGTGAAATCCGAGACCCCACAAGAAATGGCCAATTTTTAACACCAGGGCCATAATTTGAAGTATTTTGGTAGAGGGTCACTAGATGATGCTACATGCCACATATGAAAGCTCTAGCCTTTATGGTTTGGGATAAGAAGATTTTTAAAGATTTCCTTCTTTATCTCTATGTGAAATCCGAGAACCCACAACATAGGGCCAATTTCCATACTATGGCCATTATTTTAAGTATTTTGGTAGAGGGCCACTAGATGATACTACATGCCATTTACGGTTTGGGACAAGAAGATTTTTAAAGATTTCCTTCTTTATCTCTATGTGAAATCCGAGAACCCACAACATACGGCCAATTTCCACACTAGGGCCATAATTTGAAGTATTTTGGTAGAGGGCCACTAGATGATGCTACATGCTATACATGAAAGCTCTAGCCCTTACAGTTTGGGAAAAGAAGATTTTTAAAGTTTTTTCTTTCGGTTGCCATGGCAACCAGAGTTCTTCATGGAATTCAATTCTTTGAAGTATTTTGAAAGAGCATGACCTAAGGATCATTTCTGTGAAGTTTGATTGAAATCTGATTGTTAGTTTGGGAGGAGAAGATTTCTTTTGTAATTGTGAACGGACGGACAGACGGACGACGGACATTGACCGATCACAATAGCTCACCTCGAGCACTTCGTGCTCAGGTGAGCTAAAAAAGTAATCTGATTTTGGATCAACACTATCAGCTATAATGGCAGAGATTCTAACATAATCAGCCTTGACGTTGTCTTCAGAAATGACTCAGAATGGTCATTTCATACAGCACCGATCAACCCTTTACCACAAAACAATATTTTAGATGTACAAATTAAATGTGGCTCAAATGATTGGATGTTTCAATGTTTTGGAAAACATTGTGGGAAAAGAAGAAAATGCTGGTAACCAGCATTTTCTCCTTTTCCCACCATGTTTTCAACAGTCTAATTTTATGTGTGGTAAAGTGTGAGGAGTAGACCGACGTTTTCTCTAGTACATGTACAAAGATCATTAACACTTATGGTAAATACAAGTCTACACACAAAAAAATCCACAAACTTACATAGACAAACAATGTAAAGCGGAAGTCTTTTGCCAAGAAACATAAGGAGTCCTTGAGCATGCCAAAAGCTGTCAATATCTGGAACAGCATAACTGACGGCCTCAACAACAAGACCATGAAGCACAACTCCAATCCAAAGGAATGTGTATCTTCCCCCTGATTTCATGGCTGAAATATCTCAAACAATACATAACCCTTCACGATACAAAAACGGCTCTTTGTGCAAAGAGCAACAGAGATAACAGATTAAGGAAAAACAAGCTATTTCATTGAAATGATACCTCCCTTCAAAAAAAGCCCCCTTTTTTGATGATACAGCAGTAAAAGCATTAAATAAAAAAAAGAAAAGGAAGTATATCAGAGGACTATCATAAGGAATACATGTATGAAGTTTCATTAATTTTCGTCAAGGATTTTCGAAGATATCTGTCTGGATGGACGAATGGACAGAGGGACAAGCAGACAGACAGATGACGCAAAAACTATATATATGCCCTTGCCTTCGGTGGGGGATAATTATGGGAAAATGACCAAATCCTTGTAAAAAGCAATTGCTCCTTTTCCAAAGTTTTTTTTTTTTTTTAACAAAAAAAGAACACCACAAATTCACAAAAATGTCTTATTTTCCTCCATAAGCTTGTTGTTTACATAACTTGTATTGGTTTTTGGTATGACTGAATTCCCTTGTACAATAATGAGTTGGCTGTTGTACGATTCCGTAACGCAGACAAGTGACTTTTTTTTCATACATATCACTCTAACTTCTACAAGGAGTTACCAGTTCTTCAGTTCAAAAGCAACTGAAGAAAGAAAGATTGTATGTTCCCAATCCGAATCTCAGGGTTTAAACCACATGTATTAAGATCATTTGGCAAGGTGTTCATACAGTTTGAAAGTTTACCATGTATAATTGTCAAAGCACAGCAGATAAAAGTTGTAATTTCCATCCATAGGAAGTCCCCATGGTTCCTCAGTATATCAAATGGACTTCTGAATTGTATAAACCACTCCAGAACCTTAAAATAAAAACAAAAATAATGTTATCAATCAGTTACTGCATTTAAACAACAAAGGCGATATGCAAGCATGGACATGTATATGAAGAAGAAAAACCGAAGACTGAAAGAATATTAACCCTTAAAGTGCCAAACCCAGGTAACATTTTCAGTCTAGAATAAAACCCAGAGGATTGCGATTTCATGGTTGATTTTGTCTATAATGTTTTAGCAAAGCTGACACTGTAGATCAAAGATCAGTCTGCATGTTTTGTGCACTCTGATCTTGATCTAGACTGGCAGCAAAGGCAACTTTAGTCATGAAATGCGCTTTAAGAGTTAAGGTATTTCTTGTGCTTTAACCCTTTACCAAATAATCCCATATTTTAATGACCATGACGAGGAAAAAAGCCTTTGAAACCACTGTGGGGAAAAAGAGAAAATGCCAGTTACCATCAGTTTCTCTTTTTCCTAAAGCTGTTTTCTACTCTTCCCGATACAGATCTCATTACTTGGGCCACATTTAACCCTTCACCACACAATCCCGACTTTTATAGACCCGAAGGGAGGTGCCTTTTGAAAACATTGTGAGAAAAGGAGAAAATGATGGTAACCAGCATTTTCTCCTTTTACTACAATGTTTTCTACCCCTTCAACTATGAATCCCATCATTTGAGCCACACCAAATTTTGTTACCTGCAAATGCTTTCAATTTGGACAAGTCCAAAATTTTGTCGTTTTAGAAAATGCGCAAAATCCGCAAATCTTTTCAAATTTACACAGGTCTTAAATTTTGCCTCCTGGTATAGAGTTGAGAGGCCTATGATGTTTCTACAAACTGAGAGGATCCATGGTTTCAATTTCAATTTTATCAATGTGGGAAGCTCTTTATCAACCGTGGAATTCACAAAACTACAGAACACCTCTACACCTTTATCAGCCTTGGAATTCACAAAAATACAGAACCCCTCTACACCTGCGTACTCATCAGCAATTAAATCATTCCAGAATCTAAGGGATATATCCACCTACAGTCATAACTAATTAAGTATTTACCGAACGACAAAATTTTAGAGGGTCCAAATTGAAAGCATTTGCAGTTGAAAAAAATTAAAGATGGTCATAATGACGAAAATTACTCTTAGTAGAGTTGAAAACATTTTGGGAAAAGGAGGAAATACTAGTTACCAGCATTTTCTCCTTTTCCCACAACTTTTTCAAAAGCCTTGACCGAGGCCTTCTTTCTCAGAGTCGTTAAAAGTCGGGGTTTGTGGTAAAGGGTTAAATTCCAAATCTAAATTCCAAGACAATCCATCTGACTGCCCAAGGTAGAAAATCTTAAGCCAACCAGATGGCTAGCCTTGCAATATAGCAGCTGATGATATTCAGATATGTTTTAAAATAAGCGTCAGCTTACATCCAAAAACTCAAAAATTTCCAATAATCAAAGCTTTACCAAATCTTAGACTTTTCTGATTGAAAGGAAATGCTCACAACAAAAAAAATAAATGTGTCTCAAACAATAGTAATTTTTCTTTGAAGGGTTGAAAACAATGCGAAAAATGGGGGGAAAAAATGCTAGTTACCAGCATTATCTTTTTTTCCAAAAATCTTTTCAAAAGCTTTTCTCCCAGGGTTATCAAAACATAGGATTTTTTGGGAAAGGATTCATCTTGAGAGTCACAAGTACTTTCACCTTCATTTTACAAAGAAATAATTATATGCACTTGGGTTCGAATCCTGTACAGGCCACACTTTTTCCCCTTGGAATTTACTTTAATGGTGTAAGAAGTTCTTGCAAAAACCAAAAGAGTCTTATGGGCCAGGGGAGTTGTATTGCTCCCAAAAATCAGGTAGGGAAGAAGTGTAGTGATAATAGGAAGCATGGATGTGGATGTGGAGCGGCTCATGTAGCTCAGTGGTTAGAGATTCCTCCTGTAAGCATGGGGTCCCGAGTTTTAATCCAGTACTAGACGTACTTTTCCCCCTACAGTAGGGATTTATTTTGCCCCTTTTCACAGAGCACTGGCTCATTATTAAAGCAATTCATAGTCAGGTTAGGGGTAACAGGAGAACTCGTACCCTGGCGATCTTGTACACTGGAGAACTCATACCCTAATCTGAAGGGTATGAGTTCTCCAGAGAACCGGTACCCAGGGTCCAAGTTCTCTGGAGAACTTGTACCCCACAAACATATATAAAGATAGCTGATCAGTGTGTTTTCGAGTTTTATTTTTCAAAAGTGACCGGACTCTAAAACTGTTTTCGATTTGTACACAAAATTTGTATTGATTTACAATGCTGTAGTTTTGATGGGGAAAAAGATGTCCATTGAAATGGAACATGCAGTCTGAGCTTGGATCTATACCGTCAAAGTTCCAAGTTAAACCTTGCGGATAAATCCTTTTCTGAGTTTCAGTGAACAGTTATTTCAGCCATCAATAGGGTCCACTTTATATATAGATACTTGGTGGCGAAAGAATTAAACATGTGTAATAATGATTGGTAAAGTAGGAACTTCTGAAGGTTATAGAAGTTCATTCATTTCTCCACAATGTTTCAGTACAAATCATTTCTACGATATATTCAAGATATACATTATAATTTCATTTTTCTACAAGGTATACCCCTTTACCGTGCCCTCCCATAAAAAACCAACATTTTACTGCAAATACCATAAACCTGTATTATGCATGTGCTTGGTTTACAGATGTCGCAAAAGGTATGGTCAACGTACCTATTTTCGTGGGGTACCTGTTTTCGAACCCAAATTGATATCCAAGTTTTCTTGCGAACTATGAAGTGAATGATGTCAAAATATTGTGGGAAAAGGAAAACATGCTGATTAGATTTACCTAATAAGTGTTTTGCAGATATAATTTGGTATTATAAAGTGTAATTCAGTGTTATTTGGTATATTTCTCCGAGTGCTCGAGGATACCTTAGTCAAGGTGATGGTGTAATTCGGTACTTTTTTTAGTACCGAATTACACTCTCATAATAATCTAATACGTGTTTTGCGGTTATAATTAGGTATTATAAAGTGTAATTCGGTATTATTCGGTCTGAGAGTTCTCCGAATTCAGTTTAAATGTGTAATTCGGTATTGTTTTTTTACCGAATTAAACTGTAGATAAACACAAAAAACTAATCATAACAAATCTAATTAATGTAATACTTACCGAATAAGTATTTGCAGATATAATTCCGTAATATTCGGTGTAATTCGGTGTTATTCGGTATATTTCTCCGAGTGCTCGGCGATACCTTAGTCAGTGTGAAGGTGTAATTCGGTACTTTTTTAGTACTGAATTAGACTGTTGACCACACTGAACTGTTTTCAAAAAGTCTATTTAATCTCATAATAATCTAATACGTGTTTTGTGAGTATAATTCGGTATTATAAAGTGTAATTCGGTATTATTCGGTCTGTGAGTTCTCCCGGATACCGAATTCAGTTTAAATGTGTAATTCGGTATTGTTCTGCTACCGAATTTATATGTAGATAACCACAAAGAACTAATCTTAACAAGTCCGATTAATGCTATATTTACCTAATAAGTGTTTTGCTGATGTAATTCGGTATTATAAAGCATAATTCGGTGTAATTCGGTGTTATTCGGTATATCAGGTGTTATTCGGTATTTCCATGCACCCATCAAAATCTGGATGATCTATCTGAATAGAATGAAAATAACCTATCCCGGATCTATTTGTAACGTACGAGTTCTTCAGAGAATGAGTTCTCGAGGGTACTAGTTCTCTAACAAACAGTAAGGGCCTTCCTACAAAAAAAAAAAAAATCATAAAAGATAAAAAGCCTCACTGTTTCCTTGTCAGTCGCGGCTGCTGCAGCAGGCATCTTTGAGTTGACACAAATCGTTGCTTTTATGTCGCTGTAACCTCAATTCTCACACAAGGTAGCTCCCTTTTTCGTTTGCTTTTCTGCTTCTCCCGGTCTCCAAACTATGTTTGAATTAAATCCGTCACTGGGGCTCGATTTGAAACAGACAACTTCAGTCGCCTTTGGTGGGCATGAAGACCGGAAAAAAACAATGTTAAATGAACTGGTTCTCTGCGCAAGTTACCATTATCGCGCTCAACGCAAGCCTTGCAAAGTACCTTTAGTATGCAGTCACTTCGTACCATAACCATTTCGTACCATTTCGTTTAAAACCATTTCGTACCATAGATTTACCATTTGGTACCATAAATTTACCATTTCGTACCATAGCCTTACCATTTCGTACCAGGGTAGAACCTTCTCATACTATGACCTAACATGTAATTTAATGTGGTTGGTTGGTTATTTCCGTTTATTTATCGTCGCTACCGGTTGCCCATCTGAGCGACGCCCCCAGAAGACGGTTAGTTGTTACGGGGGATAGTGCAAGGATACAGGTCGAAACTACTGAGAGCTTCGCCTGGTTCTTTAACGTGCTCGGCGTATAGCACCGTCACACGGGACCTCGGTTTAATGTCTCATCCGAAAGACTATTAGTAATTCTTTAGTTGGCCAGCCGGGGATACGAACCCACAATCTGTAGGACATTGTGTTCACAAGTCCTACGCTCTACCTACTGAGCTATATCGGCTGGTTTAATTTAATGTGACAAAAAGTGGTATTTAATATATTTACTTGGTATAGACCAATGCTTTGGACCTTATGTTATTTACGGGATATTATCATTAACCAATTTAAAGAATCAGTATGCGATTGAGAAGATAGGTGTTTGGTCTGTTTGTCTGTAATGTTTGTCGCAAGTTGGATAATCAGAATTAGGAACAAACTGATCACATTAAATTGAACAATTAATCAAAGAATTATAATTGTTTGATTACCCTTCATTGTAAATTGTCTATTTCCTTTTTGTCTTCTTTTTTGTATGTTTGTTTATGGGTATGTTTTGAAATTAGGTGGGCCTTGTATGATGCCACGACAGGGACAGGGTCAAACGTCAAGGTCAATATGACGATTTTTTTTCCTTGTAAATACATCATTTTGCACTATATTCATTTACTTAAATTACACACCTTACAAAAGCAGTTCGTTTTTCAACGACTCTTAGAGAAACTGCTATGAAATCATCTTTGGAAAAGGAGATAATCAGAAAATGTTATTGGCATAATTTCTTGAATAAATATCTAACTTGAATAAATAGCGGGTTTTTTTTTTTTTTTTTTTTGTCTTCTTCTTCTAATATCTTCATAGTGAAAGTTTTTCTTAGTAGAAACTTTGTCATAGGTCTCAAAAAAACATGGTACGAAATGGTATGACTATGGTACGAAGTGGAAAAATTATGGTACGAAATGGTATAAACTATGGTACGAAATGGTAAAATAATGGTACGAAGTGACTGGTACGAAATGGTTATGGTACGAAATGTCCGTAATTCGTACCTTTCAACACCGCCCCATCTTTTCCCCCCCCCCCCCATCAAAGTGCTGTAAGCACTGTAATCGGTAGCCTGGTACCCCGCCGTACTACAAGAATACGATAACGTAGTGGTAGGGGCAGTTAATCAAGACTATGTAATCGCTCCATAGATTGGTTACCTCCCCTGATACAGCAAGTGTATATAGGGATCGGTACAGGCTACTAAAAACGGGCGGAATTCTGCCCGTCTATTTTAAGAACAGCCATGTCGCGAGACTAATATGGAGATTCAGGGGAGGTCACTCTCACTTCCTGAGCAGCGCATTCTCCGTTATTCTTGACGTCACGAGTAAGTGAATTGTATTTTTTGGTATCACCTTTTAATGTTTATGTCTGCTAAACCCTACTCTTTTTAGTTTCGATTACCAATTTCAAATTGTGCAAAATATCGCAGTGTTACTTATACAGCCAAACTGGAAATGTGTAAGCTGCTCTGATTGGCCTCTGTGATATACATGTACATGTAGCCCAATGGAAAGGAACGATACAATAGCCTGTGCCAGTTGTAATATGTATATCTACCACTCGGCATACCTCGGGTGATCCGGTGATTAAATCCCTCGGCTGTATCACGTAGCTTGATATGCACCTACATGGTACATTTCGCACACCTCCGGAAGCACACCGCTTTACCGTTATTGAAATTGTAAGGCTCCTCTTTAGAAAGAACGCATGAGTAAATTTTCTATCGTTATCTTTCTAAGAGTATTTCAGTCGGCAAACAGTTTGTACATTCAATTGTTAGCGTGGTTTATCAATTCCGGAGCTTTCATCGACAGATCGATAGAAGTGAATAACTTCACAGTGGTTGTTCGTTGCTAAGCGATCTACAGGGGCGCCGCCATGTTTAAGATCATGTGATTGGTAGTTCAAAATGGAAGCCTCCCTTATACAGACGAGGTTAGATGTAGGTACGGAATCGGCCGAGTTGTGACGAGTGGTATATCTACAACGGGGACCAGTTAAATCGGTCGACACTAAGTACAGTGGTTTGAAATCACAAAACAAATGGTAGATGTTTGAACTATGTATGGGATAAAAAAAAATCCCACACCTTACAAATGAGCCACGTAGATACCCCCCCCCTTTTTTTTTTAACTGTCTTTTACAAATAAGTAGTTTATAGGAATAGTTAACATATTGATATATTTGCCAGCCGCCGAACAGCAACAAAACGTAAAAGATACGTGACAGTTCTGGTCAGCAATACCCATTGTCCAGCTTTAGATATCACTCATCATGAATAGCAGTAGCTACCAACCCTTTAAAAGAGTTTTAAAAAAATACATATATTCTCTTCTGTAACTTTGGCAAATTTACTTTGGTAACTGTGCTGTAGCATATAAAAGTCGTGTAAAATATGCCTGCATTATGACTTCATTTTTAACAAGCCATCGTATTCATCTAGACAAACTGTCCTACTTTTTTTTTCGGGCCAAATCGTCTGCTGGCAAATTTCTCCTACATTACTCAAAGAATGTAGATACCCAGTAGCTACCTAACCCTCAACCCTTTACCAAATGATAAAATTCCAGACTTGTCCAAATCGAAAGCATTTGCACATGTCGAATTAAATGTAGACACAATGACGATTTGAATCGTTGGAAGGGTTAAAAAACTATGGGAAAAGTATGTTTTCAATGGCCTTCTTCCTCATGGACATTAAAAAGGGGATAGTTTGATCAAGAGTTAAGACACTCAGTTAATCGACTGGTCTTCAAGTTACAGTCAGAAAAACAATATCCAAACATTACAATTTCACGGTCTTTTTTTTTTTTCCCCATATATATCCCAAATAAACAGATAATTACATGTAAGACATGAACGTCTGTGATATTGATCTGCAAAGCGTTCAAAGGACAGTCTGATCTTGATATTTTGACTGGTGAGTCAAACATGTACCTGCGAGTTACACGCTTAGAGCGCTAAACTGGTAAGATAAGACATGTTAAGCTTGGAAAAGCAGCCTTATATTGCAGGACCATTGCTGTCTTGACTAGAATATCGCAGAAAACTGGCATGATCCAAGACCTAACTGTATGTTCTAAGCAGTCTGGTCTGAATCTGCATTCTCCGCAAAGACTTTTTTCCCTGGCCCGTTGACTGAGATATGGACAATATAACGTTAAGTGAGCTTTGTTGTGTTTCAGTCTTTTTTTTTTTTCCTCGATGAAAATACTCTATTTAACTCTTCCAAATGTCAAAATTTTGAAAATCTTTAAAATGGGTGGAAAACGTTGTGGAAAAGGGAGAAACATGCTGAATACATGCAGTTTTTCCAGCTATATTTTCAAAGCCCCACATGATTGTTTGGTCATGGGTTAACCGTGAGACTGATTCCAGTCTTTAGAATCTTATCAAGAAGAACCATGTAGGCTAAATGACTCTGTAAAGTTGTAATGCCATGGCTGGAAGGAGGGGAAGAGGGACTATGAAAACAGTTTAACCCTTATCCTGCTAAAAAATTGAAATGAAATTTCAAACCGGTAGATCTAGTAAAACCCGAATAATTCTATTTCAAACTTATTCTTTTTTGGAAAAGATATATCTCCTTATCGGACACTTTAGATCTAAGATCAGACTGCACATTCTTTGAAAATAGCTTGTTGTCGGCAGGAATGGATATTTTGTGTGTGTGTGTGTGTGTGTGTTTTCAATAGAGAGTATCCATTTCGGCCGACAACACGCCCGCTAAACTCGGACCTTAACCGTGCGATCGACGAAACGAAAGATACAAGAACATACCACACACTTCAACAACCCCCCCCCCCCCACACACACACACCGTGATAGTACACAATAAATACTTATTCCTCTTACTAGTCAGTATCTTGGGGCTATGTTGCTGCAAGAGTTGTATTGTCTTAGAAATCAACTCTTTTGCTGTACGACAATAATAATAATAATAATAATAATAATAAAATCTTTATTTCTTGAAGGTTAAAACATTAAGACAGAATTTCAAGAAAAATGACCTGAAAATAGAGTCTTTTTTACAATGTTGCCTTCTCTCTCTCTCTCTCTCTCTCACACACACACACACACACACACACATCCACACACTTACCCCCACACCCACACACAAACAGATGCGATAATAAATAAGTGGATGATGAAAGAAAATAACATGAAAATGAGTCTATAAGTCAGCGGACAGATACACTATTTACGGTAATTTGTTTGTGTTATTTGCTGAGGTGATAGATTGCTTACTGAACAAATACTGTTTAAGCTGATGTTTAAAGTTAGATAAGGAAGTTGCTGCTCTGATTGAAATAGGAATTTCATTCCATATGTTCATGCTGTAATACGAGAATGCTTTTTTCTTGAACAAAGTGTTAAATCTTGAGTTAATGAGATATCATAATGAGCAGATGACCGTAAATTATACTTGGTGTTGCTAGAAAACGAAATAATGTCCCTTATATATCGTGGTGAAAGGTTATTATGACACTTGAAGATTAAAACACCAGCGTGATAATCACATCTATTGTCAAAGGTCAACCAATTTAGTTCCGCGAAAAGTTCAATCGACGATGTTCTAGATGGAGCCCCTAATGTGATGCGGGCTGCTCTTTTTTGAAGTACAGATAGTTTAGAGGTCCTATATTTAGCGCTCTTCCACCAAACTGTACAACAATAGTCGAAGAGAGGCAGTATGTACGAGTTGTAAAATAATTGTTTCATTTCCATTGTTAGGTAAGTCGAAATCCTTTTAAACAAATTAATTTTATTGTTGATCGCAGTGCAAGTTTTATCAATGTGTACATTCCACGACAAATGCTTGTCAGTGTGTACACCTAATATCTTAACAATCGGTTGGCATTTTGTTTATCTATGGACATATTTTGCATTGAATATCGTTATGCTATTTCTCACTTTTGTTTACAAAGATGAGAAACAGGACATTTTTTTTACCCGAAGAATCCCAGTATCTCTCTTTCAGCAGCTAACTAGCATTTTAGCAAAACAGAATTTGGTCAATAGCCCTTTACCAAACAATCCCTATATTAACCCCGAGGAGGAAGCCTTTTGAAAACATTGTGAGAAAAGGAGAAAACGCTGGTTAACCAGTATTTTCTCCTAACCCCACAGCGATTTCTACTCTTCCGAAGGCAATTTTCATGCTTTTTTTTAACCATGTTAAATTTGTCGTCTGCAGATGCTTTCAGGTTGTACAAGTCCAAAACATGATTTTTCGTTTGGTTTCACGAGTCCCTTTTCATACAGGTTTACTTTTTTACGAACTCATTTCCCACAGAAATCTATTAAAAGTGCCTGACAGTGTTAGACACCGTAGTACTGATTAGACCACACAGAACGTGAAGACTGGCCTTGGTCTTCTGCTATCTATAAATGATATCCGACTTCAAAGAAATTGCGATGCGGCAAGATATAATTAACTCTTTACCGGACGACAAATTGTAGCCTTGTAAAAATTTATTTTAAAGGACCTGCAGACGGCAAATTAAATGTTATTCAAATGATGAACTTTTTATTTCAAAAGGTACAGACACTGTGAGAAGAGGAGAAAATGCTGGTTACCAGCATTTTCTCCTTTTCCCTCAATTGTTCTTCACCAGGGTCGTTAAAAATCGAGATTGTTTGGTAAAGGGTTAAACTGATGTTCCTGGAAAACAACTGATCATCTCACATGTCCAATATTTCACATCGTATCTGGCATTGTAGGTCCAAGATTACACTTCGGGGAAGCCTGTTTCGATGTACACTGTTCGCAAAAGGCATCGCCGTCATCCGTGAAGACCTTTACAGGCCTACTCTACTACAAAGTTAATGTATGGATCCAAGCACATAATTAGGCATTCAAAAAAGTGCACCGGGATCATACTCTTTAGTACATAATCTTAGGTTTCATACTCTTTATTAGGCCTACACAAGGCTAAATCTAGACCTATTGTAGATTTTCATGATCTCATTTCAAAAATGACTCATAACTTAATTTAGTAAGACAATACCTGGCAAGCCATGAGTATTTCAGATAAATACATAAATTGAGGAGAGAGAGATTTCCGTCGTTGGGATGTTTAGCATCTTTTTGTATCTTCAGATTTCGCGGCAGAGTTTCTCAATTTTAACCCTGATCCTGCTAAATAAAACAAATGAAACTTTCAAGCCGGTAGTAAAAACCCAAATTTTCCTATTTCAAAGCTTTTTTTGAAGGAAAGATATCGCCTTAACGGACGGTGTAGATCCAAGATCAGACTGTACGTTCTATACAGTCTGATCTTGATCTACGCTGTCCGCAAAAGGTCAGCGAGTCGTGCTTAACAGCTAGAGTTAAGCTTGTGAGAATCATAGTCATATGATAAGTAAGACGCGTCGACTAAGTTACCGATTGCAGACGACTTTCCCGTTTTTGAACTCAGATGTGCCCTTTTATTGAATGTAAGGTTCCGCCCAGTTTCTTTTTACGCTAGCAAAAAAAAAATCTACCGAGTACCTTTTAGTGTTTTTTTTTTAATTGTGATTTACGGTAAATATTTCACCTTTAGGATGACGCTTACCTTACAAACAACAGTTTAGATTTTATACGAATGTTAATTATACTTGTTATTTCATTTTTACTGTTATTGTTCTAGAAACTGAATGTTTATATAATAACAATGACTTCTTTCTTTCTTTCTTTCTTTCTGTCAAATGAGTAACGTGCATCTGCAGTAAAAAACTACTTTATGTCTAGTTTGTAAAAGTATAGAAACAAATTACAGAAATATACATGACATGTAAAAATATCACAATAGGTGGCGTGACGAATGCCCGGAAGTCTGCGCATACTTGCCAGTGTCGTCTGCAAATGCCCATTGATCTGAATCTGCCATGTTGAAATTAATTTAAATTTATTTGATATCTAACTAATGAAGTAAAGGCTCGGGTTTTCCACGGAAAATGCAAAACGGTGACTCCATGCATTGTTTTACCGAAAATTATTCTGGGATTCCAGGATTCCAGCGATGCAAGACATGGTAAAAGGAAACGGTGGAAGGCCCGGCATCTTTTGTTCAAACTTGAGGTAAGGAGTTAGTGGATCACTATTAAATTCAAACTAATTTTGAAACAGAGTCAGGCTCAGCTGAAAGAATGACATTAAGTAACTGAGTATACGGGGAGTACTTACTCAAATTCAAGCGAGTAGATCTTGATTAGAATAATTGTCGGTGCGGAGGATTTGAATACGTCTTCTGTGACAGAACAACTAGGAAAGATTAAAACACCAGTAACGTACTTGTAAGTGTTTATCCAACATATATGATACTTGAACAGCACCATATTCAGCACCACAGGAGATTTTGCGAACAACATAATATTATATCAAGATCAGACTGCAAAGAACGTGCTGACTTATCTTGAATCTATACTGTTCGCTTGTTTAGTCAAGCCTATCAGATGAAAATCTGAGTTGCAATAGATTGTGCTGTCGAAAGAGTACAGGGTTAATTTACTTGAAGCTGAAAGATTTAAATTTAGAAAAACCTAGAGATGCATAGGACAAGAATAAACTTGGATATTTTCAGAATAGAAAAAAGACCTAAATTGCTGCACTTCAGTGTTTGCTGTTGTTCAGAATGTCTCTGTGAGCAGTGTAGATCAAGACTGGACTGCATGTGTTGTGTATGTTCACTCTTTACGACACAACCCCAAGTTTTAATGGCCCTGAGGAAATAGCCCTTTAAAACCTTGTGGGAAAAGGAGAATATGCAGGTAACCAGCATTTTCTCCTTTTCCTACAATGTTTTCTACACTTTCAAAGACAATTTTCATCATTTCAGTTACATTTAATTTGTCATCTGCAGAGTTTACAATATCAACAACTCTAACATTTTATCTTTTGGTAAAGAGTTCAGGTTCATTTGTAATGACTCTTATAATATCATATCATTTCAAAAATAATGATCAGTTGTAGTTCACTTGGATTTGACTTTACTACATTGATTTGCTTGATGTTGTTTTCCACATTATTAGCTCGGCTGTTTTCAAACGAAACGTCAAGGTATTGTGGTAGCCCTTGCGTCAAATGCATCGCCTTAGTGCAAAAACTTGGACATTTTATAATATCTCTGTGATTACTGAATATATTTCCTTCAAACTCAGACATGTTGTTAATTATCAAAGTGGGAACCCATACAACAAGGGCAGGTTACCATCAAAGTATTCTTGACAAAGTTATGCCCCTTTTTAGTCTTAGAATTTTCACTGAAAATCAAGCATTGGCAGCTGAGCGTTGGCACCTGCATGCGGTGCTCTTGTTTAAGTTACATTGCAGTAGCCAGTGCACCTTCCATTTTTTCCCGGAATTTCTTATACCAATACTGTGCACAATATTCTTCAAAACCCATTGGCTACTTTCTATACATAACCATTGTTGAAATGATGATCAGCAGTGTGGTAGGCAACCCTGTTTATGAGCTAGCTCTGAATGTTATCAGCTGAGGTACTAGGCTTCCCTTCACTGCAATGAAGAATTCAAGGTCTTGAAAGATTTTATGCTATCAGGGCTTGAGACCAGTGTGGGAGAAACAAAACATTTTCTCACACAGAATCCATGCCAATGGACTACACTACTGTACATGCATTTTGAACGAGAAACATGAAAAGTCACTGAGATAATACAGAGTGTTGCTGCACTATGCTCAAGAAGATATCTTATTCATAACTGTATACCGGTAAGTATTTTAAAAGTCTACAAATTTGCTATGTACTCCATTGCTTCTATTGACCTTTGCAGAGAGAGCAGACCAAGATCAGCCTACATATCTGTGCAGATGCATCTTGGTGACTTGCATTTTCTTGGTTTCCCAAAGTATTTTCAGAAGCCTTTTCTTCAGGGTTGTAAAAGCATGGGATTAGATCTAGAAAAGAATGTGGGGAAAGGATAAAATGTACACAAGTCATGTTTGAAATAAAATAGCACATACTGGTAAATTTATTTCCTGTAATACATACTGGAACATACAGGTGAAAAACCTGCATCAAAAAACCCAACATGTACATGATTTTCAAACATACAAGAGACTGGTAGAGATAAGTTCGACTGATTTTTATCTCACCTGTCAACATTATTTAAGTCTTGAACAAAAGCCCATTTATTCATATGTGTCATGGGTTTCACCAGTAATAGACCAGGACTCTTAAGTGTCTTGCCCAAGAACACTCCAACAAAAAACCCAGTGCTGTTCACAAGAGTGGGTCAAAACCCCGAGCCCCCCAGATTGTGAATGCCATACCTTCACCACTGAGCCACTCAGGAACCCCAGAGATAAGGAGTGAGCATGAGACTGTGAAATGGGTAGTAAGGGGAAAGAGAAATACATAGAAAAAAATCTTCGGATCTTACATGCTGTGTTGTCAAAGTGTTTGATAAAGTTGAAGCTATAAACTGTGATTAGACCATACAAGTGACTTTTCTTTTTACTACAACCCAAACTGGTCAGGCAATTCAACAGATACGCAGTTTAAAAGTAACTTTATTAATCTTTAATTTTATTTCTCAAATATGATAAATATTGTATAATAAATTGTCAACTTTATACCACAACATTCACAGTTGCAGGACTTGCATCACATCCTTCTCAATGCTGCAGCTATAGACATCTATGATTGTATCACAGGTGACAACGTTTTAGGCTGATTTAAAATTGAAAGCATTTGCAGACAACAAATTGAGCGTGGCTCAAATGATTTGATTTGTCTTTGAAGTGTTTGAAAATTTTGTGGGAAAAGGAGAACCAGCATTTTCTCCTTTTCCGGCACGGTTTGAAAAAGCTTTCTTTCTATGCATTGTTAAAACTTGGTTAAGAGTTAATGGTTCTGATGATCTCCTTGCACAGATTGGAGTCATGCTAAGCCATTACAGTAATTTATGTTAGTTAACTCTTTACCAAACTACAAAATTTTAGACTAGTCCAGATTGGAAGCAGCTGCAGATGACAAATCTGGCTTAAAAATTGAAATTTGTTTTGGGAAGGGTTGAAAACATTGTGGGAAAAGGAGAAAATGCTGGTTACCATTTTCTCCTTGTCCCACAATGTTTTCAAAAGGCTTTTTTTTCAGGGTTGTTAAAAGTCGGGATTGTGTTGTAAAGAGTTGAGACGAACACGAAAAACAGTGTCACAAGGGAATGATGAATTTGTTGTATTTCAAAAATCACAGAACAAATAAATATTTCAGTTTTGTAAAATTGTCTGCGCTGAATACATACTTTTGTTGACTAATGATATTTTATAGATGCAGGTATTAGCTGGAAATATACTAGTTGTACATAAAATTTTCAATCAATCTTAACCTAAAGAGCGCTAAACAAATTGAATCTGCAGTGATTCAGCCAGTAAAATGATCAAATTATAGTTATTTCAAGGCTGTTGAGATCAAATATATGACAATGAGAATCACAGACAACATTGCAACTGTTCTGTTTTGTTCCAATACGTTGTCTGTAAAAGTTGCCTATACCGTGCTTGGGACCCCCCAAAAAATAGATATTTTCCACTTGAAGCCATCACATGTCATGCTCTTCAACTATAATGTCGCCTGAAGGCTGACGATATCTTGCACCAAGCTGTGTCATGTTACTTATCAAACTGTCTTGTGATGTGTGATGGCTCAATGTCCCACCTCCTGTAATATAGAATTTGCAGTATTGAATTTGATACAGAAATTCAATGTCAAAACCTCACTGGAAATTTTGGTTCTGTAAAACTTGGAAAAATAAGGCTGAAAAAGCAGAAAATACATAGAACAGTGGAATTTGAGTAAATTAAAAGAAGGATTTGAGTTGCTCACTACTACAAGCACCAATTTTACTAGGATCAAAAACTTGCTATATCCAAATCAAAGGACTCAAAGTCCTAGAAAGCGGATTTGTAGAGAAGCATAAAGCTGTAATATGTTGTAATAAAAAAGTAACATCACATGCAACACATGTGCAATCATTTTAAAATGGAGTTAGCAAGGGCAGGGTAAGTCAAATTGTTCTGCAGGCTGTTAAGTAATTGTTATTTGATTGCTATTCAAGAGTGGTAATTTGATCCATCAATCTTACACATTTTTTTGCTGGTATTAGATTTCTGAATAAATATGTATACACATGTAGGACAGTATATACAGTTGTGAAAAAAGCGAGGTTGAGGGAAGAAGCGTATATTTGGTTCAGGTCAAACCAATATCATAAGTTTGAGTGTGAGTTCATTGTTACGCATGACGTATTTGGTTCCGATCAGAACGATAACAGTAAGTGGATTTGCTATACAAATTCGCTAAAAGTGGATCATAATCACATTGTCTGTGGGCACATTTTCAGGTGCTTTCTTTGCTTAAAGTATAATTTAGGATCAGGCAACACTTTCTCACGTCAAAGTACAAACCCTTGTTCAGAGTTGGTGTATCTATGGAGTGCATCCATGGCACAGTAGCACTGAAAGGTTGAAGACAAACACAAGTTGCTCAAATGAGAAAAATTTTCACTTTTTGCTATAACTATTGTGTTTATTTTTGTATGTGCAGTTTCCATTTGTATTTTATTTAATATTCTTGTTTGATTTGAAGGGTTCAAATTCGTTCATAAAACTGATGGGTTTATATAATATATTTACCTGACATGGCTCTTCCTGTAGCAAATATCCTCCGTTTCTCAACTTTCCTTTCCTGAAAGAAGACAAACATACTTTTAACTCACTCAGTCTTTAAGTATTTCCATTGTATTGTTATTTATGAAGAATTTGTATATTTTCCTTCTTTTCAGTCAATTTCTGATTTAGTTATTCGTAAAATGTTATCTATCAAGATTATAATATGGTTTTTTTTTTGTTGTTTAAAGTATGATATTTGCAGTACTTACAAATATAAGTTGCTTCCTCAGCTCTTCTGTTAGACTTTTGTAAGATGAAAACTTGACATTGAAGTAAATTGTTGATAATCTGAAGAAAAAAGAACAAATAGGGTTTCAGCAATACAGCTAATCTGTTTTATCAAAATATTAATCAGTTTCAGAAATACCAAACATACAGCTTTAATTCAAATATCCAAACACTGCACAATTATTCCTGTATGTCACTTAAAGTCGCCCAAGTGTTATGAATGAAATAAAAAAGTTGTAATGAAATGGTAAACAATGAAAATGGAAGACAGTATGGAAAAATTAGAAACTCTCCTCTGCCAAAAATATTTTTCAAAATAGATCAACTTGTAATGTGAAAGGAAGGTTGATATTTTACTTACAAAAAACTTACATCAAAAGTATCAGTAAAGGAACCATAATGGCTGGCGTGCTGATATAATTCAAAATGTCTTCCAGCCAGTTTGGCAGATCACCGATAATGTCACTAATAACACGATAAGATCTGTCCTTACCCATAAATGGGCCGCATGTTTTAGAGGGTGTCACTCTGAAAGTATACAAAAATTGCTGTAATTTTAACTTGCAACGGGGCAAATATATTGCTTAACTCTTTACCAAATGACAAAATTTTAGACTAGTCCAAATTGAAAGCATTTGCAGATGACAAATGAATGTGACTGAAAATTTGAAATTTGTTTTGGGAGAGGTAGAAAACATTGTGGGAAAAGGAGAAAATGCTGGTTACAGCATTTTCTCGTTTTCTCACAATGTTTTCAAAAGGCTTCTTTCTCAGGGTCGTAAAAAGTCGGGATTGTGTGGTAAAGAGTTAACTCACAACTCCACAGGCTAAATTAGACTGAATTTAGCGTATCACCAATGATCTCTCTGATAACCATGTAAGATCTGCCCTTTAAATAAACATACTACATGTCATATAAAAGGTCACTCTGAAAGAAAAGTAGTAGCCTGTAGTTTGTTTGATCTGTCAAGAATAGCTTCAAAGAACTTGTAAAGAAATTAAGCACCAAATAAAATCAAATTTTATTTGCAGGATCTCTGGCAGAAGTAACTGAATTTTGTTCAGATTATAAAAGGGCCACTATATGCATGTTTATACAAAAAAAAAAACAATAAAAAGTCTTTCCTAGAATCACTGTTCAAATAACATGAAAACTTGTCATGAATAATGAGCATCAAAAGTACTAGGCTCTCCTTTGATCTACATTTGATACACTCAAAGCTTTCAATCTATAAAAATCCTACTTTCCCAAGCCAGATCCAAAGAAAAACCTATGAATTTGAGGGTTAAAGAAATCTATATTTGGGATAAATGATATTACAAATGAGCCATGCTCTGCGAAAAGTATCGACCCAGGCCAGCCTGTGCAATCCTGATTCAGTTGGTTGTTAGACAAAGTGGATTTTATGGACCCATGAGTAGGTGATGAATTTCTAGGTATCATGCATCACGGCAATCCATTAAGCCCCCTTTTTGCCAGAGCATGGCTCAAATTTGCTAGGATGCGGGTAAACTTTCTAAATACAGCTTTGATGCATCATCTTCTGTTCTGTAGTAATCCTTATGTATTTTCAGTCTGGAAATACAGTAAGACCCTAATAATTACCATTTCAAAGTTAGGCTTATTTTTGTCCAGACTGTCTAACCAAAGTGTGTGTTCTGTGCAGACTGATCTTGTCCCACAATGTTTTCAAAAGGCTTCTTAAGTTGTGAAAGGTGCTTAACAGATCAAATTTCTATTCTATCAGAAGAGTCAGTTTTTCATAGAGTTGTGAACATTGCTTATCAGATTTGATGCAAAAATTTTAAGTTGGTACTTTTGGGACCATCATGGCCCTTTTGACCATGATTTGTACAGATAGGTAATTCTGTCTCATACCACTGATGTGTCTGAGGCTTGAACTGTAGAGATGTAAAACTTTTGACTGTTCACCCTCTGAAGAAAAATTGCAGCAGATGACTTTAATTTTAGCTTTTTACTAGACTCAATTTTAGACTTGTCTGCTTTGAAAATCTTGCTGACAACAAATCAAAATGAGGTTTCTCATCCCTGACTCCACCTGCAGTTTGTTGATTAATCCAAGTTTAAGGCTTGGATGTTAGTGAAATCCATAATAAAAAAAACCCGAACTTTTAGCACTGAAAAACATTGTGAAAAAAGCTCAGCAGTAAGCAAGAAGTAATTAACATGAAATTAACCTTTAATAAAATTATATTCTAGCTGTCCCACTTATTAGTTCAACTGACACAAGAAAACATTCTGTGAAGGAGGGAAAAGTTAGTCATTTTTAGCTAGCGAAGCTAGTCTATAGGCATCATGACTGACCTAGATTCAAAGTAAAAAAAAAAAAAACCCACAGTTGTTAAATACTGCCTGACAGAAAATACTTCTTTCTGTTAGAAATCTTAATTCTGTTATATATGACAATTTAGACAAAAACAACTAAATCTCTACCTCTCTAAGTTGAACATGTTGTCTTACAAAGTAATTAAGTGAACAAGATGTCATTTATAAGGTACATGATCTTTGCTTATATGTAAATTAAGTGACCTATGCAAAGCAGAGAATGACTTATTCCTACACCACTGTAACATTATGAACTAGAATAACTATCACTAAAGGTGATAAATACCCCCGCCCCTATATTTCATGTCACAGGGGCAATAACTCTGCAATGTCAATTTAGGGGCAATAACTCCGTAATCATTAGGCCAACACTCATGAAATTTGTGCTTTGCACATCTACTGCTCCTGGTGAATATCATGACAAATATCAAGTGAATAAGACTTAAACTGAAGGAATAGTTCTCTGGACAAGAAGTTTTGAGTAAATTCAGGGGTAATTAATTTGGCAAACATTTGAGAAAATGCATCTTGCACCTCTACTGCTCCTGGTGAATATTTATGCAAAGTATCAATTTAATTGGACACAAAACTAAATGAGTGTAAAAAAGTGTACCCCATGATCTGACGATATGTCTGAGACACAGCGGCTGGTCTGGATCCACGCTTGTTGCAAATGTCCAAAGGTGCCTTTTCCCATAATGTTGGCCAACTATACATATGACAGAAAAGACTTTGTTTTGATGGGCAAGGTTTTTATCTATAAGGCAGTATAAATTTTAACCTTTTGACACTAGCACAGCATCTTGAAAGGAACCGCACTGGACACAATCAAGTGATCACTGTAGTATGTTGGAATGACATCAACAATGGTATCTTATCATGGAGAACAAGTGAGCCAAATTATTTTGAAATCCATCCATTAATGTAGCAGCTATGCTCCAGATAAGCTCAATTTTAACATTTGACCTTGACCTGTGACCTTGGCCTTGGAGCTACCTGAAAATTTATTTCAAATGGCACATGTACTCATGATAGAAAACAATTGTACCAAATTATTTTGAAATCCGTCCATAAATGTAGGAGCTATGCTCCGGACAAGCTCAATTTAAACATTTGACCTTGAACTGTGACCTTGGAGTTATTTGAAAATTTATTTCAAATGACACATCTACTCATGATGGAGAACAATTGTGCCAAGTTATTTTAAAATCCATCCATAAATGTAGGAGTAATGCTCCGGACAAATTCAGATAGATGCACGAACTAACGCACTAACGCTCATACACCGACTTGTCATAGTGACAACTATGTCTCGCTCACCGCAAGCGGGCTCGACAAAAAAGCATGCAGATGATTACATAAAAGCTTGATGTGTGGGTTGGTTTAATTAAGTGCACAATGTCCAGCACCGGGACGAGGACCCAAGCCTTTTTTCAAACCAGTTCTAATGTCCATTGACATTTAAAAAAAAAAACCTGATCAAAGACAAATATAGTGCAGTTATGATCAAACTATGAAGTTTTTTTGTTAATATTTGAGAACTTGAATTCACAATGTAATGATTTTCTGTAATGATTAGAAATGGTTTGAAGGTGTCATTTTAATCTTGATACATGTATCTAATATCTATATGTAAAGGGAGGTTAAAGCTAAAAAACTTACCTTTGAGATGATTGAGTGAAATCAGTGAAAAAAAATAACTCTTGCAAAACTTGCATCTTTGAATCAGTGGCAAAAATTCTGTAATCCTCAACGCTAAATAATTTTTAAGTCAAATCAGGGGCAATAACTCATTAATTCTTGATAGAAGTTTCAAAAAATTTGTGTCTTGCACATCTAGAACTCCTAATGAACACTTATGCCAAGTTTAAAGTGAATCAGACAGAAACTGTGGGAGGAGTTGTCCGGACAAGCATTTTTAAGTCAAATCAGGGGCAATAACTCAGTAATTCTTGATGGAATTTTCACAAAATTTGCGTCTTGCACATCTACAACTCCAAATGGACACTTCTGCCAAGTATAAAGCGAATTGGACTGAAATTGTAGGAGGAGTTGTCCGGACAAGCATTTTAAATGTGAATCAGGGGCAATAACTCATTAATTCTTCATAGAATTTTCACGAAAGTTGCGTCTTGCACATCTACAACTCCTAATGAACACTTATGCCAAGTTTAAAGTGAATCAGACAGAAACTGTAGGAGGAGTTGTCCGGACAAGCATTTTTAAGTCAAATCAGGGGCAATAACTCAGTAATTCTTGATGGAATTTTTACAAAATGTGTGTCTTGCACATCTACAGCTCCTAATGAACACTTCTGCCAAGTAGCAAGGGAATTGGGTTGAAACTGTAGGAGGAGTTGTCCGGACAAGATTTTGCGGACAGACCGACCGCCCACCCGCCCGACCGACCGACCGACCGACAGGCTGATTCCAGTATACCCCCCACAAACTTCGTTTGCGGGGGTATAATGAATCTATTAATGGATACACCTAGGTATTATTAACTTGTAGCAAATGCCAGGCTATATCAACCCTCACTGGACAGAGAACCCTTGTCATTCATTATTTACATCATTGTGTATAGTTACACTGTTATGCTGAACTGTTATTCTACCTCTTGAATATTAACCCTTTACCAAACAATTCCATGTTTAATGACACTGGGGAAGAATCCCTTTGAAAATATTGCGGGAAAAGGAGAAAATGCTGATAACCATCATTTTCTCCTTTTCTCACATTTTTTTTTCTGCCCTTTTGGAATCACGTTTCATCAGTTCAGCCGCATTTAATTTATGGTCTGCAACAGCTTTGAATTTGGACGAGTGTAAAATTTTTGGTTTTGTAAAGAGAGTTAAATAGTTAACTACATCTTGTGCTACTGGATATTGACTCATTGATTGTATTGTGTTTAACGCCATTTTCAACATAATTTCAGTGATACTGCGGCGGCCAGAGCACCTATCCATGCTTTCCTGGAGTTTCTTTTACCAGCGCTTACGCAACTCAATGACCTTTTGTGGACAGTGTGGACTAAGATCAGACAGCACAGAGCGTGCAGTCTGATCTTGGATCTACACTGTCCAATAAGAGGATATTTTTTTTCAAAAATGTATCTTTGAAATCGCAATATTCAGGTGTTTACTATCGGCTTGAAATTTTCATTTAACATTTTTAGCAGGTTGAGGGTTAAACTTAAATTGGATTACAGTTAACCAATAGCACGCATAGCCCCAGCAGCTCAGTCGGTAGTGTACAAGACTTGGGAACAGGAGGTTGCTGGTGTGATCCCCGACTCGGCAAATTTCTTTCCGAGGATTGATGATAGTCATTGTGACAGGATTCATTTCTCTCTCACGTTTCGACGATGGCTATAATATAAAAGTGGGAAAGCAGCCAGCGGCTTGGAAAGAATATTGTGCGGAGTACTGGTAAAAGAAACTCCAGGAAAGCATGGATATGTGCACTGTCCACTGCTACATAACTGAAATAATGTTGAAAACGGGGTTAAACACCAGACAAACAATCAATCAATCAAATTCGCTAGTCTGTCAGTACTTTCAGTACTTTGATTTATGAAATGGGAAAACTGGGTGAGTTAAAGGAGCAATAAGTGCATATAACAAATAACTTCTGTTTCTCCATACTGTTATCAGAAAGTATCTACTTCAGCTGCTCAAAAAAGTCTTACTTTCATTTAAATGGGTCAACCCTTTACCAAACAATCCCAAGTTTTGAAAAACATGACACAGAAAGTCTTTGAAAACATTGTGGGAAAAGGAGAAAATGCTGGTAACCAGCAATGAGCATTTTCTCTTTTTCCCACAACCTTTTCACAAATCCCACTGTTTAAGCAACATTTGACTGGTCATCTGCAATACTTTAAAGATGGACAAGTATAATTTTTTATCATTTGGTAAAGTGTTAATAGAAACTGAGATCAAGAAAATGTGTAAACTTACTCTATTACAGCATATGCCATTGGAAACAGACTTACAAACAAGTTCAACAACAATATTGCCAAGTAAAAGTTTCCTGTGCTTGAGGCTCGAAACAGTTGCTGTGGTGGTACCATGGCAACCTTAAAAGAAAGTTTTTTCAAGATTTTTGTTGTTTGTGTCATACATGTAGCTATCTGATATATTTTTAGAACATGCTGATTGTATTTATAATTCTGATACCCAACTCTTTTTCTACAGACTGGCAATAACAATTTTATTTATGCTTCAGCCTTTTATAACATATCTTCTATCTAATAGGTATTTATATACATTTTATACAGTCTGATTTTTATCCTGTCTGCTAAAGCAGCTGCTGATCTACAGAAGTTAAAACTGACACAAGACAGTTTAGCTTTGAGCATGCCATGGGCAAACAAGGCAGTTCAGAATTACCATTTGTAAAGATGCTGTGGTTCAAGATAAGACTGCAGAGAAATTAAAGTTGGCGCTTTATCTAGAATGTCCAATAATCTGAGAGATATTGTGGGCAAAAAAGCTTCGAATTTGGATTTTGGGGGTGATAATTTCTTACTAAAATTATTCAGTCTTCATTTGTTGAGTATAAACTTTAATATTCCAAATACTCATATCTTACTTTAGCTATGATTAGTCTGATATAAAACACCAAAACCAACTTCAGGAAACCAACAAGACCAAGTAGTGGAGAAAAATACAATCCAAGCCAAACTAGAGATTGTCCATAAATAACATCCAAAACACATGCTACAACATCAAACTTACTGTAACCAATCTGAAATAGAGAGAAAGTACCAAGCTGAATGAAAGAATGCATGAACAAATTAAGTGACTTTCAAGAACCACTGACAACTAAGTGCATTTTTATTGACATTTGTAGCCCTGTTGTCATCTGCTTTGTTGTCCTGCAAAAACTTTTCTGATATCTCTATCATTACTGAAAACATAATTATGCTTGAAACTCTGACTGGTTTGCTCACTAACAAAAGGGAAACTTATACCAGAAGGGGAGGCTACCCTAAACAATTTTTTTGGCAAAGTTATGCCCATTCTATAAATTAAAATTGCTCCTGAAAAAGCAACCAAAGATGAGTGTTGGATCACACATGGAATAATTTTAACTTCCAGCAGACTTCGTGTGTCAAAATGTGTGGTGATTGGAAAAATTACTCATAATGTGTATTTTCTCCTTTTACCACAATGTCTTCATTTGTAACCATTAATCTTCGATTTATGATACCTTCCAAATTTATATGAATATTCTCCAAGTTACCTGCAGCAAATTTGTTTTAAAGGTAATAAAAGTAGATAGTAAAATTAATGGTGTTAAAAAATGATGCTGCATCACATGGCTACTTTCAAGGTTTAGTAGATTGGTATTCAAGGGTTTATATAAGAACCATTATACAAATAAGAATGTACCTGTTTAAAACAATACTTCTGAATAAATGCTCTGCCCATGTGTATAATAACACCAACCAAAATTAAAATTCCAAAATCTAGAAGGATGACTTTCAGCACTTCTTCTCCTACATCATTCTCCCAACAACAGGCTGTCTGAAATTAAAGAAAACAAATACATATAGTACGCTGTAAGGAATGGGGGAGGGCTATTAGAACTTACTGCCGAAACCATTTTCTTTCAGTAACGGAAGTTATGTTTAAATAAATATGTACAGAGATCTTAAAATATGGGTTGAGTCTGCACATATTTTGCCCAGATCGCTTTGAAATACTTTATATAACCCAAACCAGGTTTAAAACACAATTGACATTATTGCAAACCACTCACTGACTGCTCTGTACATCCATCAATAACCTATTGCCAATTTAGTAGACTACTCTAAGGCCTAATTGGTCATCTTCAGAAGGTACAGTAAAACCTCTAATCACGACCAACCAGGCAATATGAGCAACCCACTATTACGAACAATTTCTTTCAGAATGTAACTTTTCCTTCTTACTGCTCATTGATCACAAATCCGGAAATACGAGCACCCAGCTATTCTGAAATTACGACTGCTATTTTCAGTACCAATAAGAAATTACCTACAGATTTTAAACCTGTGAAACAAACACTAATTTTCACAACTTCTTTATAACCAGCTAATTTTCATGTGTCCACAATCGGCAGAGCTTCAGGTATGAATATTCTTGGGTCTGATGGAATTGATAATCAATTTTTCGGTCTTTTGTTTACCTGTTGACTATTGTAACATGACTGTGTTGCTGATCAGGGTGTTATCTTACATAATCAAATGACCAATGAAATGAAAAAAATTAATTTGTCTTTCATGCTGTAATCAGAAGTTTATCACACATTGCTGAACTGGGTGAAAACAGTCATGTCAACATACAGGTAATTACGATTTGTTTTTTAAATTCAGCTGTTGTAATTTGAGATGCTTGGGTTGATAGCTAGTGATCGAGATGGGATAATTATTGTTTTTGTGAAACATTAAAGCCATATACTTACATCATAGAGAATATGCGATTTGTAAACAAATGAACACAACTTTTCAATTATTCACCTTAAATCAAAATGAAAAAAATGTAAAGGAAAAAATAAACTGTAAACGTCAGGCTGTTTAATGATTAGCACTGATTCGAAAATCTATGTTGAAAAATGAAAATCAACATGTGGAATATGAGTCCTTGAGACTACACTGTACCCAAAATGAAAACAAGAGGGCCATGATGGCCCTGGATTGCTCACCTGAGTCAATAGACGAAATTTCACCCCAGGATCATAATGACCCAATTTAAAACTCATCTGAGATATTATTAAGACCAATGGTCAGGTCAATTGAGCTGAAAATGTGGCCTCTGGAGTGTCCAAAATGTATTTCTTCAATTCGACCTAGTGACCTAGTTTATGACCCTATGTGACCATATTTCAAACTTGTCCAAAATATCAAGACAAACTTGTTAACAAAGGTTCAGGTGAATTGGGCAAGAATTGCCGCCTCTAGAGTGCCCACAAGGTATTTCTGTAATTTGACTTACTGACCTAGATTATGACCCTGTGACCCAATTTCGAACCCATTCAAGATATCATCAAGTCAAACATGCTGACAAATTTTCAGGTCAGTTGAGTAAAAATTGTGGCCTCTAGAACGCCCACAATACATTTCTTGAATTTGACCTAGTGACCTAGTTTATGACCCTATGAGACCCAATTTCTGACTGATCTGAGATATCATCAAGTAAAACATGTAAACCAATTTTCAGGTCAGTTTAGCTAGAATTGTGGCCTCTAGAGTGCCCACAAGGTATTTCTTCAATGTGACCCAGTAACCTTGTTTTTGACCCTATGTTACCCAATTTTGGTCTCATCTGAGATATCACAAAGACAAAGATGTTGACCAATTTTCAGGTCATTTAAGCAAGAACTGTGGCCGCTAGAGCGCCAACAGGATATTTCTTTAAATTTGACCTAGTGACCTAGTTTATGACCCTATGTGACTCAATTTTGAACTCATCCAAAATTTTATCATGACAAACATGCTGATCAATTTTCAGGTTAACTGAGTAATAATTGTAGCCTTTAAAGCGCCCCCAGGAATTTTTGTAAATTGATCTAGTGAGACCTGCTTTATGACCCTAGGTGAACCAAATTCAAACTCAACCGAAATTTCATCAAGACAAACATTCTGACCAATTTTCAGGTCAATTGAGTAAGAAATGTGGTCTCTAGAGTTTCCACAAGGTATTTCTTTATTGTGACCTAGTGACCTAGTTTATGACCCAAGGTATCCCAAATTTGAACTCATCTGAGATTTTATTAAGACAAATATTCTGACCAATTTTCAAGTCAATTGAGCACAGAATGTGGCCTCTAGAGTGCCTAAAAGGTATTTCTTTAATTTGACCTAGTGACATAGTTTATGACCCCAGGTGACCCAATTTCAAACTCCAAGATTTAATCAAGACAAACATTCTGACCAATTTTCAAGTCAACTGAGCAAGAAATGTTGTCTCTAGAGTGCCCACAAGGTATTTCTTTCATTTGACCTAGTGACCTAGTTTATGACCCCAGGTGACCAAAATTCAAACTCAGTCAAGATTTCATCAAGACAAACAATCTGACAAATTTTCAGGTCAATTGAGTACAAAAAATTGGCCTCTAGAGAGCCCATAAGGTACTTCTTTAATTTGACCTAGTGACCTAGTTTATGACCCAAGGTGATCCAAATTCAAGCTCATCCAAGATTTTATCAAGACAAACATTCTGACCAATTTTCAGGTCAATTGAGCAAGAAATGTGGCCTCTAGAGGGTCCTTAAGGCATTTATTTAATTTGACCTAGTGACCTAGTTTATGACCCCAGGTGATCCAAATTCAAACTCATCCGAGATTTTATCAAGACAACTATTCTGATTAATTTTCAAGTTAATTGAGTAAAAAATGTGGCCTCTAGAGTGCCCACAAGGTATTTCTTTAATTCAATCTAGTGACCTAGCTTATGACCCCAAGTGACCCAAATTCAAACTCATCTGAGATTTCATCAAGACAACTATTCTGATTAATTTTCAAGTCAATTGAGTAAAAAATGTGGCCTCTAGAGTGCCCACAAGGTATTTCTTTAATTCAAGCTAGTGACCTAGTTTATGACCCCAAGTGACCCAAATCTAAAGTCAGTCAAGATTTTATCAAGACAAACATTCTGACCAATTTTCAGGTCAATTGAGTTAGAAATGTGACCTCTAGAGTGTCCAAAAGGTATTTCTTTAATTTGTTCTAGTGACCTAGTTTATGACCCCAGGTGTCCCAAATTCGAACTCATCTGAGATTGCATCAAGACAAACATTCTGACTAATTTTCAGGTCAGTTGAGCATGAAATGTGGCCTCTAGAGTCTCCACAAGGTATTTCTTTAATTTGACCTAGTGACCTAGTTTATGACCCCAGGTGACCCAAATTCAAACTCATCCGAGATTTCATCAAGACAAACATTCTGACCAATTTTCAGGTCGACTGACAAATCACAATACCTCACCCAGCACTTCGTGCTCAGGTGAGCTAACAAATGGGCCTAACCATTGTCTGTGGCTTGTGATAAACAACATAAAGATGGAGTTTCATAGCATTTTGTCCCGTAGTTAAAGAGATATTAATCCATAATGAAAATATATGTGAAGCCCCCTTTTTCCATGACACGACATTTAATCAAAAAAGCTGAAATAATGATATTGGCGGACTATCATAAGGAACACACGTATGAAGTTTCACAAATTTTTGTCCAGGATTTCGAGTTGAAGATACATGTATATTGATCCGTAACAGAAATATACATGAAACCCCTTTTTCCTATGAGACCTTATTTGATATCAAAAAGGCAAAAAAACCAATAAATATCGGCGGACATCATTAGGAACACCTGTATGAATTTCAAGGATTTTAGAAGATATCTGTCCTGAAAGACAAACAGATGGTCATTGGTCCATGATGAAATTAAACATTTAGCCCCCTTTTTTCATGACATGGCATTTCATGAAATAAAAACAAATAACTGTTGTCTGTGGCTTGTAATAAACAATATAAAGATGAAGTTTCATGACATTTTGTCTTGTAGTTAAAGAGATATTGGTCCACAATGAAAATATACGTCAAGACCCCTTTTTCCCATGACACAGCAATAAAAAAAAAACAAAGGTATATAACTGTGGTGTTGCATGGTCAATCTGGGTGAAACTTATTGTCCTGCATTTCAAAATGGTGGTTGATAGATGTTACAAGTTGGATGTAAAAACTCTGTATAGTTTTCAGGATATGAGTCAAAACAAAAGTTCACTCTGTATACCTTCATGTCCTACTTTGTGACCCCTGGGGCAGGGCTGATTTTGACCCCAGGGGCATCATTTAAATAAACTTGGTAGAGGTTCACCAGGAGATGATCCATATAAATTATCAAAATTCTAAGCCTTCTAGTTTCAGACAAGCAGATTTTCAAAGTTTGCTCTATGTATGATTTTGCCCAAATTTGTGACCCCTGGGGCCCGGCCAATTTTGACCCCAGGGGCATCATTTGAACAAACTTGGTAGAAGACTACTAGAAGATACTACATACCAAATATCAAAGCTCTGGGCTTTCTGGTTTCAGACAAGAAGATTTTTAAAGATGTTGTAAATTTCCCCTTTTTTGTTGCCATGGCAACCAGAGTTAATGGGTTAATTCAATGCTTTTAACAACTTTGGTAGAACTTCACCCAAGAAACATGCCTGCCAAGTTTCAACATGATTGGCCCACCAGTCTAGGAGAAGAAGATGTTTAAAGGAATTGTGGACAGACAGACAGATGGACGCCGGACAACGACTGATCACAATACCTCACCTTAGCACTTTGTGCTCAGGTGAGCTAAAAACAGATCAAAACAGGGTGTATGACAAGTTTTATCAATTACATTAAATTATGTAGTTTTTAAGCTCAGTTTCTTAACTCATGTACATATCTGACAGAAGGAGGCAATTATGAATTGACATGCACTTACATGTGGATCTATTCATAAAATCCAAGAAAGATAACTTTACAATGAACATGAAAATGTTCTTGATGTCATTTTCATGTGTGGGCAAAGGCTTCCCTGACTGAAATACATGTAACTTACTTCGTACATAATTGAAATCTACACAAGTCTACACTGAG
The DNA here is from genome assembly GCA_945859785.2 of Tridacna gigas. Taxonomy (NCBI): domain Eukaryota; kingdom Metazoa; phylum Mollusca; class Bivalvia; order Cardiida; family Cardiidae; genus Tridacna; species Tridacna gigas. Next base: position 32,362,752 of record OX244030.2, read on the forward strand.
TCCAAGTTCGATTCAAAATCTAGGTGGGTGAAACCCAAAAATCAAACCATTCTGCCAGTAAGACCACTTTTCAAAAGTACCAAGGGTGGTCTTATTAGAGGTGTCTTACTGTAATGTGATCCAGTTTAAATTTCATACTACTTTAGTTAACAGCCATTTTTCAGTTGCTTGTATCAAGCAAATGCTTCTTTTCTCAAATTATTTTCAGTCAAATTCATAAAATTAATTTCCATTCATTCACACATTTCACTTTTGCATCACATGCCGCTTTTAGGTTGATTTAAAAACTTAGCCTTGGAGAGTAAGTGATTATATAAATGTGATGGATAAGATGAAATCATACCTCCTGAAAGAAACTTGCACCTGAAAACTTGGACAATTTACATCCCTATAGAATAGGGATATTCAAGAAAAACTACTGTGAACAAAAATATGTACAACAGAAGACATTGTGGCAAAGACAGAAATCGCTCCACAATTTTTGTTTCTTTTTCCAGACGAGACAAAAAGGTCTGTAACAGTTAATGAGTAAATCTTTAAATTTTCTACCTCATTGAAGTCTTTAGTAGTAGTGTCTTTAGTACTGTCATTGCATGACTGATTCTCCGTAACCTTGTACAAGGACAACACAAACACTAACAGACTGGCTATGTAAAAAACTGTTGTTCTGCGGAAATGAAGAGAGAAAAATACACATATTAAGGTCTCCATCATACCAAGTGTATAATGAAAATTTTACAGGTACAATGTACATGTATTATCTGAAATTAAAAAAAAAAAAAATGTTTCTGTAATAACTCCTTACAAAATAATACCATGACTGACTCACCCAGAGGAATATGGCATTTGAACATCAGGGGTAAAGGGGGAAGTGCTGATGACCAGCATTTTTTCCCTGTCCAACACTGTTTTCTACTCGTTAAAAGACCAGTTTCATCATTATCATCACATTTCATTTCTTGTCTGTAAATGTTTTTATTTTGGACAAGTCTAAAGTTGTTTTTTTTTCTCTCACAAAGAATTCAAGCTTATATTCTGACTGTCCACTTTTACCTCCATTTAGGAAATGCTCATGGTAGGGGAGATAAATTAAAACTGGAACTGAATTTTATTTCAGTTATTATTTTTATTCAGTTATTTATTTATATTTTTTATTCACTTTTTATGTTATTTTGAATGTGGGTTAAAGCAGTCTTTTGAAAAGTAGGATGCCTTTTCTCTTTCCTGCTTTAGCCAGGGAACATCAGTGCATTTAGCCACTTACTTTGTTCACCTGTGCATTTTGTTGTGGTCTTTACATTAAGATGGGGGCTTGTCTAGGAAATCCGAATTTTATTACTTCGATGAATAGAATGTTTATGTTCAAAGGAATTTGATTTGTCTAAACAAGGCTAGGTCATATCATAAAACCTATTAACGTATGACAATCTTTATTATCATCATCTTTATTTTACACAGAGGCTTTCAAGTAACAAAGTCTGCTGTTTCAGAATGCAACCCATCGAAAATAGATCTTTCATCACAGAGAAGATCCTGATTTAAAATCATACCTTGCTAATGTGAATTTTGTCTCAGTCCTGGGATGCCACCCCTCTAGTTTGACGACCTGTTGAAATACCTGGGGTACAATGAACTTTAACCCCGCAACAACAGCTGTCAACTGTAAGAGAAAATTGTATAATGTTACATTATTTTCACATCAATTAAGGGTTGATATTAACTAATGGTTGATATGATTCCTGGTACTAAAATTTACAATCCATCCAGATGACATGTGAAAGCCTTGTGTGCAATTACTCATCATTCAACACAGATAACCTCTTTGATCTTGCAGTTGACTGATCCTGAAAGCTTTGTAATAAATGGAGAAATTGCATGTTACAGGTAATGTCTCCTTCCACCAGTGTGTTTTTATACAAATTAATGGGTCAAGCCTTCATGCAAGTTCATTAGTTAACAATATGTTACATCAGTGGTTTCAAAGTTAGCTGCTGCAAAATTGGTTTTAGTGGTTGATTACAATTCTTCTGAACTTTTTTTAACATCAAGTACCAAATGGGGAGATTTGGGGTTTCATGGGGGAGACTTTTTGAGACGTACTGGATGGTCTCTCTTAAGATCATTTTTAAACTATTCTAGGTCAAGTATCTTTATACTTAATACAGGCTTTCAAGCAGGCCCTACTTTTCCTACCCTTCCCTACTTTTTTTCTGTCCCCCTACTTTTCCCTCCTTTTTTCTGAAAAAGGCCTACTATCCCTACTCTTTTATAGGAAAATGGAAAATATTTATAAAAAGGGTAAAAAAGGTGAAAAGTCATGGGTGAAAGTTTTCATATTATGATGGAATTCTGTATTTTCAGGGTCCAACTTGGTCATTTTTCCAAATAGTCTGAGTAAATCTTATATCTACGGCATATTGCAAGGCAACTGATTTCCAAGTGTTGTATCAATAAAATTTATTTCCTATCTGCATTTCCTTCAAGGCTATTCCTGATCATTTATGGCTTTTGTTGAACATCTGGTAATAGAGATTCTGTTACGGAATCCGATGAGTTTAATGGCTGCGTATACTTGGAATATTTAAAGGAGCATTTCATGCTTTCTACTTGAAAAACATCATATGATTGGACCAAAAAATATCAATCAATCAATAGATAACTATTAAATGGAGAAATTTCATCCTGCATCATAACATGGCTGCCGAGATGTATAGAGAGCAAGTATATTTACATGAAGTAGTCAAATATGTAACCAGATAGTAAAACCTTCATCATCATTGATGAAAAATATGGTAAGTTCTCTGTAAATATGCCCTACTATCCCTACTTTTTCTTCCTTATAATCCCTACTTTTTCACTACTTTTTCAAAAAGTTTAGCCCTACTTTTTCTCTACTTTTTTGCAGATGGGCACTTGAAAGCCTGTTAATAACATTTGATAACATTTAATATAAAACAAGACTGATTCAACATATGTCAAGAAAGTATCATAGCAGATCAAGGTCAAGAAAGCAACATCAAGAATCAGCTTACACTTAGTAAGAATTGTCTGAGAATACTATTTGTAGTAAGGTATTTAACACCAATTTTTCTAAATCATTACCCAATGCACAAAGTTTTGACTTGTCTGCATGTGCACCAAACTGTACCTAAATGAGGCAAAATGTACACATACTATCACTTAGTAAGTTTATTTCCAGGCCTAAAACAAGTGACTTCAAGAGAAAACAGACTGGAGTGCAGAATGTTAAAGTTTATGAATGATAGGAAGCATTCTGTGAAAATATTTTAGTTCATTGTTTTCCAGAAGTCTTCCCTACCAGGGATGCAAAAAGAAATGATCATGAATAAGTGTTAGATCTGTTGCAGCCCCCTCACACACACACACACACATACACACGCTTTTTACATGCCTGCAGCAGGCAGTTTTACAGAATATTTTGGGAAAAGGAGTTGTTGCTTGTACCTAATTTTTTTCCATTTTCAATCAAAAACATAATTTTTTTCCCCTTTCTTTTAACCCTTTACATCAAAACCCTGGCTAAACGACCCTGATGTAGAAGACCTTTGAATACATAGTGGAAAAGGAAAATTCAGGTAATCACACTGTTTTCTAGCATTTCAAATACAGATTTTAATTTTTTGGTCACATTTATTTTGTCATATATGCAAATGCTTTCAATTTGGTAAAGAGTTATAAATGTTTCCCCTTTCTGCCACTTCTACAAGTTTTGGTCTACGCAGTGAAGGTTTGATGGATTAGTCTTTGCCCTGTCAAAGTAGAAATCTCACCTGATATTTTCTGAAGAGTTTTTGTATAGATTCTGGTACTGTGCTTGGCAGGATATCCTTGTCTGCTACAGTGTAAATGAGAAATCCGCTTCCAACTAGAATTCCCATCACTATCACATTGCTGATCAGCCGTCCTATATACCATGTTAACCTAAAACACATTTACAATTACTTAATGTAAAATATTTTGCCTACGGTAAGCTAAATAACTAAAATGGATATGATCAGTCTGTAGGAAAAGAAAAAAAAAAAAATTCTTTAATTTGAAGGCTGTTTTAGTCGAATATATTACAAAATATAGAGCCACAAATTTAGCATTTTTGTATTTGTTGCTGATGAAGTGTGATCTTGAGATCTACACTATCCTAAAAGTATGTAAAGTTGACCTCTGCATATGCTAGATTTCACATTTAGAGATATTATAACTAAACAATATTAACCTTTTCCCAAACAACAAATTAACGACTAGCTCTTTCGTAAAACATCTGTGGACAAGAAATTCAAAATTGTTACAAAAGAGCTTGAGCTCTCTAATAGGATAGAAAACATCATGGGAAAAGGAGAAAATGCTTGTTACCAGCATTTTCTTCTTTTCCCACAATGTTTTCAAAGCTTTCTTTTGCAGGGTCATGAAAACCCAGGATTGTTTGGTAATGAGGTAACAAGGATTTAATTGGCAGAAAGGAGACAGCAGGTTAACTGCTGAAACTGCTTTTAAAAAAAATTTTTTTGCCATTTTATGTGCTTTGCCCATTTGATGATTCCTAGAGCTTATTGATTAAAGCATATCATTAAACATGCTCATCATAGTATACCACTGCAGTGGACATGTTGTAAAAACAGGGTAGAAAAATGAACATTGAACTCTTTTCATTTTCATAGACAAAATTGAGTATGGCTACAAATTTATGGTAGGAATCTTTTATTCATGTACCTCATATTTCAATCAGACTTGGGATCATTAAAGATGTACAGTGTACATGTAAATCATTTTACCTGGTGCATCTGCTAACCTGGAATGTAGACTTCTCCTCTCTTACAAGTTCCTGTCATTGAAATTGTTTAAAAATAAGACTGTAATTACTCTTTCAATAAGTAGACTTTATAAATTTTTTTGTACTAGTACATGTAAATGATTTAGCTTTAGAATGCTTATTACATTAATGTACAAGAAAAAAAATCATATTAACTCTTAACCAAACAACAAAATTTTAGTCCAGTCCAAATTGAAAGCTTTTGCAGATGACAAAATAGACATGAATCAAAAATTGGAATTTGTTTTTGGAAGAGTAGAAAACATTGTGGGAAAAGGAGAAAATGCTGGTTACCATGTGTTCAAAAGTTCTTACGTAGGGTCGTTCAAAGTCAGGATTGTGTGGTAAAGTGTTAACTCTTTAACACACAAACAATTTTAGATCAGACCAAATTGGAAGCATTTGCAGACAAAAAATGAAATGGGGCACAAACAATGGCATCTGCCTTTGAGATCATTGAAAACAATGTGGGAAAAGAAGGAAATGCTGGTTAGCAGCTTTTTCTTCTTTTCTTACAAGGTTTTCAAAAGCCTTCTTCTTCAGGGTAGTTAAAACTTGGGATTGTGTGGTAAAGAGTTAAGTAATTTCAGATGTTTTTAATACAAAACTTTCCTCCTGTATCAACAAGCCGTACGAATTCAGTGGTAACTGGAAGTGTCATGCATTTAAGGGTCATGAGCTGAAACCTCTTTATGGCCAAAATTCTTTTAGTACTAGGCACCAAGCAATAAGGAAAAAAAAAAAAAACCCAATTTCTGTTGCTGTTGTCTCTGGTCAGACCTTTGATTAACTACAAAATATCTTAGTATGGTCTTTGACAAACAACAAACCAATATGCATAGATTCGAGCGTAAAGATTACAACTGTTATTTGTTTCCTTGCATCCTTAGGCTCTGAACATCCGTGTAAATGATTCCATAAGGAAAGACCATTCGTCCATTTAGGATACCAAATTGTCTTTGAAAAGTAACCTGGCCATGACATCATTATGACCTTTGCAAAAGCAATCATTTTGTCATTTTATATCCCCTGTTGCCATTACTTACATTTTTGCCAAAGAGCAAACACATTTTATACATGTATGTTTCAATAACCACAGGAAAAAAAAAAGGCATGAGAAAAAAACAAGATAAAGTTGAAAATGCTAATTGCAACATGTCTGTTATCAAATTCAACGGAGAAAAATGAGGGAAAAACAAACCTAAGCTACCGGTATTAAAAATTGTGTACAGACCTTTAAATCAGTGCGCAGTGAAGTCCTATGATCGATGACACCTTGTCTACTGGTTATTGAATAGTCCCAGGTACAGAAAGTCCTCCAGGCAAACTTATATTCACTACTTTTGTCTGCCAATAGTTTACTTTTCTTGTAGCGTACTATCATCCTGCCAGTGTCAAGATTTTCATGGTTACTTAACAGCTTATAAAAATGGAGTTCCTTGTCAAGTCTTTGTCCTTTGTACTGCTAAGTTTAAGGTAGGTAAAAAATTGGCCTGTATTTTTGAGCCATTGATTCATTTAAATTCAAAGTTAGTTAAAAGAGCATTTTCATGCTAGAAAATGATCGAAAATGTAAGTCACATTGCTACGTTTTTAACGTTATTTTAACATTCACTAACCTTAACTCCAATGGAAAATGTAAGTGGGGTCATTTTCTGACTTGCTGTTTTCACAGTACAATCATTCTTCAGGTACCTGACCATCAAATACAGAAATAGGAACACAAAGAACTTGAAAAAACTTATGTGAACACTAAAACTACTAAATATTTTAGCAACGTGTTTATGCAAGAAAGCATCTTCAACACATTATATAACTTATTCCCGTTTGGTTTTAAGATGTAGTTAACATACTTAACATAACATTTCTTCGTGAAGTTTCTGCTTGCTAGGAAAGGTATACCAGTAAACGTAGCATCTATACTGGGACCAGTACTCATTGGGCATCAATATGCACACATCCAAAAGTAGACAAGGCAAGAAAATCAAAACCACAATTCAGTGACTGCATTTATCATTATTCAGTTGCTACAGCCAAAATGAAGTCTGTGAAACACTGGTGTTATTTTAAACAGGAACTGGGTTGATAGAGATGGTAAGGAAACCTTTTGTCTTGACATTTAAGATCAGTTGTGCATGTTTTCCTAAGCAGACGTCTCACATACTTGACAATTCTGATCATCCCTCTTTTGAATATTATGAATATTGTGCAATCATCATTTCATGCTTACGCCAAAGCATGTTTGGCTTGCATTTGTTCAAATCCACACATATTATGATTTATTTCACTGTAATAGTGTTTGTATTTACAGTATGTACTTTCTGGTATATTTGTGTGTGATGAAAATGTGTCAACGTTCTTGACTTGTTTGGGACAATGATGAAATAGTTGTCCGCTGTTTGATTTGGAAATTAACGTGTGGGTAAGTAATTTTCTAAAATAAAATATCTTAGCTTTAAAAAATTGGCAAAGTGTAAGGTTATGTGCTGAATTTATCTAATGCAAAATGGTCATTTTTTTTCAACCTACTTTGCGACAAGCAAGTTTTCACCATTTTCGGGCAATTACTTTGTACTTCGTGACCATGCATCCAAGTCCATCTTCATGGCATTTTAGAAAGAAGACCCAGAAAAACAACTTTGACACAGAAAAAAACGAAAACATCCAATGAACTGACTGAGTGTTAATATGCTGTAAAACTGTAAATGCATTATGTCGCATGCTTTACAGAAAAAGGGATTATGAACAGATAGCATATTTGAAGCACTTTCTACAAAATATCACTCCATAACACACAAATTGGACTTTATCGTGCATATTCTGCCAATCAAATTGATGAAAAATAGTAAACTTGGTACTGTATGCCATATTCCCATTGAGGGAAATGGTCCAGGCTCTTGTCTCCCTTTATTCAAAGTGTATGGTATGGAAATTAGTTAACTAGTATGAAATTTAGTCCATCCTGATGTGGGAAGAATCTAAGGTTAAACTTTTCTATTTACAGATGTAGTGCCAAAAATTTTGAACAGACATTAATTGTCAGTCGGTGCTAGAGATGCAAATTATCCTATTCCAAGGCGGTTTTTATCAGAAAAATCTTGCATAGAAGTGGGTAGTGTAGATCCAAAATCAAAGTGCATGTTCTGTGCATTCTGATTTTGATCTACACTGGCTGAAAAGGCAACAAAAGTTGTGATATGCATGCAGCGGCTTCAAGGTTTAAATGGTGAATGTCATAGTCTGTTGTTTGCACCATATTTGGCTACATGATCTCTTGAACTTTGAATACACTGCAACCACTGATTTTAAATCCAAGGTAAAAAAAAACCTGCAGTATACTCACAGAGTAATGATGTACACAAAACTTAACAGGTTTACAGCTAACCATGTCAGAAAGTATGCCACAGGTATGTTATAGGTGAAACTTAAATCATCTGTGTACAACCCATAAAACATTATGCTATCTGATAATTCACCCTGAAAATATAGTAGATGGTCAACATTATTGTTATCCTTTGATTTCTTTTCCTTTGAATAAGGGGGGGGGGGGGGGGGGGGGGGGGGGGGGGAACCTAGTTTTAAATAAAATTTACTGAGCTCTGAATCAAACATACTCCCACTCTAAACCAACTCCTGTCCAATGAATGATGATAATAAATGCAACTGGCATCATTCCTGTCTCACTGCTGAACACTGTTTTTGATGAAATTCTATGGTAAAGCAGCCAATGGCTTGGAAAGCATTTTGTGCCAAGAAACTGAAGGAAAGTATGGATATGTAGGTAAACTGGCCAATAAGTTGGAATAACACTGAGACTTTATGAAACACAAAACAACTAATTTTCATTTTGCAGTAGATCACTTATAATACAATGTAGCTATAGAAGAAACAACTTATTAATGTAAACACAGCAGTCTGCAGAAGGTAACTAGTTAGGCTATTGATTTATTCACTGATCAGAGTAAAAACTTTCTTACAAAATGGCCACCAAAGGTAATATTGGACTTGAAACTGCCATCTATCATCTGCAAATAAAAGAAGTAACTTTAACTTTTTGCAAATGTGAACAGCATATTTTCAAGACTGCTTGATACTTGTCTCTTGTTCTTATATCAATACACTCCGATATTATGAAAAATGTTCTAGCCAAAACAACCTTGGATTTTCGATTCTGGTTTGGTCATGTCTACCAACCAAAAAAGTCATGTCAATTTGCCTAGCAGTAAAAGTATGAAAGATTTTGGAAAATCCATGTAGATTCATATAGGCAAGTCACTATACAAGCCAAGAACTTATTGAGCGCCTTTCCCTGATAAATGTCCCATTTCCCTTCCAAAACTAGATAAATTACAGCAGATGTACTGCTATACAAAAAAAACCCTTCATCAGGGGCATTTGTAAGGGGAAATGACAGAGCTGGCCTGTGTTTAAATTTATGTAGTATTTATTTATTTGCTGTCTGCTTTGAAAAACTCTGGGCCAACAAATGATTAGTTTAATTACTAGCACCATCAACCCTGTCCCATGATTTTGAACTCAAAAGCTATGCCACTTTACCAATAGGTAGGTTTCTTGAAATGCACTTTTGACTATGTACTTAGATGATTATTTTTAAAAGTAAATGCAAAGACCCTTTGTTTAATGCATTAGCTGTTTTTGAATATAATTGATGAAAGAATATATTTCAATTTTTACAGAAGAGGAAATATTCACCTTAGGAGCTGTAATTAATCCTGCTAGGAGAAGAGCTATGACAATGTTCATATACACAATACTTCTTACAAACCGAAAGTAGGAGGCCACATTACTTCCAAAGTAAGCTGCAACAAACAAAATAATTCTCTCTACCACCAGAACTAATTTTGCAGCCTACAAAAATTTAAAGCATTCATGTTAAACATGAACATGAACATTCATGAAATTAAAATATGAGCCATGCTCTAGCAAAAGGGGGCTTAATGCATCTCCGTGATACATGATACCAAGCAAGTCACTGCATCATTGTGGACCCGTAAAATCCATTTTGTATGACAAGTGACTAATTCATGAGGCACACTGGTCCTTTGACATGCAGAAAATTGACCAATTGTGAAAAGTTTTGGCCCAGGTCAGCCTGCGCAGACTGCACAGGCTGACCTGGGTCAATACTTTTCACAGATGCACTAGGCCCCCTTTTCACAGAGCACAGCTCATATCTTTTGTCTTTCAAAGACATCTGAAGAGAAGACAAATAACTTTGATGATTAGACAAACAAGAACTATTGAAGCAAATGGAAAAATATTGTATGTAATTTGCCCATCTGCCAAAAATTTTTCAAATATCTCAGGGGTATATGAGTAAAAAGGCACTTACATGTGGCACAGATTTTTAGCTCCACTGGCCGAAGGCCAGCGGGCTTATGTCATGGCCCGGTGTCCGTCGTGTGTCCGTCAGTCCGTGCGTGCGTCCGTCTGTCCGTGCATTAACTTTTATTTCAAACATCTTCTTCTCTGAAACTACCCATCCAATTTTCATGAAACTTCACAGAAATGATCCTGCCATGGTCCTCTTCAGAATTTCTTGAAAGAATTTGATTCCTTCAAAAACTCTGGTTGCCATGGCAACAAAACTGAAAAATATTGGAAATCTTTAAAAATCTTCTTGTCTGAAACCATAAGGCATAGGGCTACCAAATTTGGCATGTAGCTTTATGTAGTAGACCTCTATCATGTTTATTGAAATTATAGCCCTGGGGTCAAAATTGGCTCTGCCCCAGGGGTCACAAGTTTTACATAGGCTTATATAGAGAAAACTTTAAAAATCTTCTTGTCTGAAACCATAAGGCATAGGGCTACCAAATTTGGCATGTAGCTTTATGTAGTAAACCTCTATCATGTTTCTTGAAATTATAGCCCTGGGGTCAAAATTGGCTCTGCCCCAGGGGTCACAAGTTTTACATAGGCTTATATAGAGAAAACTTTAAAAATCTTCCTGTACCTAGCCATAAGGCCTAGAGCTACCAAATTTTGCATTTAGCTTGATCTAGTTGGGGTCTACCAAAAGTGTCCAAATTATAGTCCTGGGGTCAATTTGGCCTCATGCTTTGGGGGGGGGGGGGGGGTTCACATCTTGGTGTACATAGCCATAAGGCTTAGGCTACCAAATTTTGCATAATTATAGCATTATCTAGTGAACAACTACAAAGAGGGCCCAAGTTACAGCCCTAGGATCAAGTTTGGCCCTGCACCAGGGGCCACAAGTTTTACATGGGTTTATGGAGAGAAAAGTTCAGAAACTGTCTTGTTACTAGCCATAAGGCCAAGAACTCCCAAATTTGGCATGTTATTCTTCTAATACACATATTCCCCATTTAGTTCGACTGTAGCCCTGAAGTCAAAGTTTTATAAGGGCTTATAGAGTGAAGACTTCTCTTCATGGTTTATATTTATAAGCCAGTGGAGCGATACAGGGCCATCATGGCCCTCTTGTTAATTAACTCTTAACCAGGTGACAAAATTTTAGATCCCTCCTTTAGGGAAAACATTTGTTAACAACAACAGTTTACTTCAGTGTGGTAAGGATAATGGAATTAATTTTGGAATAGCTAGAAATACTGTGGGAAAAGCAGTAAAAGCAAATTCTGATTTTGCACAGTGTTTTCTAAACCTTTCTTGCTGAGGATCTTAAATATATAGGATTGTTTTGTAAAGGGTTAACAGTGGTAGATAAGAGGCTGGTACACAGGAAAAATAATTGTAGAGAAACCTGTAAGTTTTGCAATAGTATCATCCCAAAGAGTAACCATCTGCATCATGCCATCCATTGTTCGCTGCTACAAAATAGAAGGCAAAAATTCTATATTTACATGTAAGCAAATCCAATATTTATCATGTGAAATTACAATTGATGCTGAATGCATATAAGCCCTCACTTGAAATAGTAATCATATGTAACATAATATTTAAAGGCAATTGCTGCACTAAAACTGATAGTCCTACCTTTTCCATGTTCTTTGACTTTCCTGTATTGTAGCGCCTTTTCAAGTAACCCTCTGAATGTAAAAGCCTACAAAATTCCAAACAGTTTGATGTAAGAAACTGCAAGAACATTTTTGTGACAGGAACAGATACTATAAATTAATACTATCATCAAAAAAATACACTGTTTCAGTGCCCTTTTTAGCTTGCCTGGATGGAGTCAGGGAAGAGATATTGCACTACCCCCAGCCTTTGCATTGAAGTCTGTGTCCACACTTATATTAAAGTTTATTTAGAGCTCACATTTCCCAAACTGTTTGATGGATTTGGTTCAAATTTTGCTTGACAATAGATATAGGTCCTAATTGATTTTCAGCAATACCTCAGCCACCCCAGCCTTTGAAAGCCCATGACCTTAAGGTCCAAGTCATAGATTTTGATATTTTATATCAATGTGTAAAAGCTCATATTTTTCGAACTAAATGATGGATTCGGGTCATTGTTTGGTTTGATGACAGATACAGGTCCAGTGTTTCATTGAGCACAATATCTTAGCCATGCCCATGCTCATAATCTTAAGGTCAAGGTCACAGATTTTTAAAGTTCATGTCAAAGTTCTTACAGAATTCCTATTTTCCAGACTGAATCAGAATGATTGATCTGGTTCATATTTTTTATGATGATGGATATAGGTCCACAGTTTCATTCAGCCATACCCCTGTCCATGCCTGAGGCTAAAATAATAAGGTCACTGACAATTTTCTTGGCCAAGTCCAGGAAGAGCTATTGCACTAACCCAGCCATTGGAGTTGGTTTTGAGTCTTTTTTCTCTAGGCTGGGACACTCTTGCTGTTTAAAGGCACAGCCCTGAACAATTAACTTTTCCAGGTCAGCAGTGCTGTCTGATGACAGGTCTTGTTGAAGAATGTGCTGTCTTAATTTCTGCTTTTTCAGGTCTGATTCCAACAAGTAGGATATGAGAACAATATGTCATTTTTCTCATAAGCCTGCATTTCTTAAAGTTTAAGCTTTCAGAATGCTGAAGTTTGAAGAACCTTTACATCCAGGTTTGAAATATCAAACTACTAGTATCTACTTGATATGGAAAAAGGTTACTCATACTTTAGCACCTGCTTCACCTATGTATAAATGATAGAATTAACAATAATAACAACAAAAAAAAAAACATACAGATATTTTGCTCATACTTGCAGATTTTTAACTTTTGATGGATCTTCAAAGGGAGGGCATTCAGTTCTTGTAGGAGTCTAGCAATATCATCTTCAGTGCACTGTTGTAGCATGGCTTTCACATCTGCCTGTACATCATAGTTTTTGTCAAAAGCTGCATATTTCACACGAAACAAAAGTTCATCCACAGTCATGATGAAGCTATCCTCTGGAAGTGCTGACCCAGTTGAAACTCGTCTACCTCTGGCTTTATAATGTATAGTAAAAAACCTGTGTGAAACATCTGCTGGAACTTTGTTGTTACAATGCAATTTTTCATCATTAAATCGATCAATGTAGAAAAAGATACAAGAAGACCATGAGAAAGCATACACCATCTTGCATCAGACCAACTTTGTAAACATGGTGGCTTGTTGGCTAAGACATGGGATTTGTAATCAGGAAATACAAATTATAATACTTTGATTCCATCTGACAGCACCTGTTATGTGAAAATGTCACAGGTCAAGGCAATACAGACAGCCTGTTTTTGGTATATGGCATATGTGGTAGAGCTGTTGCCATGATTTAACTAAAATGCTGTTGAAAGCAGCATTCCATTAAAACAAACAATCAAAGATTTTCTATAGATATCAAGTTAATCTGTATCAAATATAATAACTTGTTGCTAGGTGCCAGTGTTGGTGGTGGCAATGATTTTGTCTTGGCTCATGCAGTTTTATCATTTTCTGCATCTCTTTAACCTGTATCTAGACAACAAAATTTTAAAATCATCTGCCTTGATGGTGTGCACAGATGGCTCACTAAATGTGGCTGGAATAAAGGATTTTTTGTTTGAAAGAGAGAAAATTTTGTACCTGTAATTATGAGCCGTTTAAAAGGCTTAGTAGTAAAAGCATGGAACTGCTTATATAAAGTGCAATGGTTTAGCCATTATAACTTACTGGATCCATATTCCATGTTCAGATAGGTGGGTTCTGAACCTGTATCTTCATTTTTTATCAAGGCTTCTGTTTCTGATGCCATTTTATCTTTGTTCTCTGACAAAAATCACTATTTCCAAATGTACTTTATATCGAATGTCTGAAAAAAAAAACATAGAATGAAAATACTAGTATATGATACACATCATGTATTTGACAATGTACTCATAACAAGGTGTTAAAAGCAAAGCTGTGCCATGAACAGAACAAAAAAATACATATATGTAAAAATACAACGTATTTTGTCATTAACAATATCAGATTTAAATGTTTTGCAAAGATACTATTTTGTGAGACAACAAACAAACAGTACTGGTTCAAAAGATCTTAACCATTTCATAGAGCCAAACAGAAATATGGTTGCTTTGAAATCTAATATTTAGACAATTCTAGAGAACTAGGCTGCAACTAAGAATGGCAGATGAAGATGATCCCAGTGTATGATATGAAAATAGATGTAGGATAAAAGATTATTTTAACTCTTTACCACACAAGAAAAATTTATTTGTTCAAATTGAAAGCATATGCAGACATATCAGTTTAAATTTGGCTCATATGACAGAATGACAGAACAAATTACAACACCTTGGCTTTTTCCACTGATAATGTTTATGATCCTCAATTTTTCTAAACTCATAGATGAATGAATACAATAATTTATTGACTTACCTTAAATCCATTACTTTTTTCACTGATTTTACACCAAAGAGTGGTGAATTACCATGATAAAAGACAAGACAAACAATTGAATATGTTGCACTTCAATAGTTAGTAAGCATAAGGAATATCAAACATCATTTAACCCTTTACGAAACATTTCTGTGTTTTAATGACCCTGAAGAAGACAACTTGTGAAACATTGTGGGAAAATGAGAAAACACTGGTAACCACATTTCCACCTTATCCTTAAAATTGTTACCGTTTCAAAGACAGATCCCATCATTCTAGCCGAATTCGATTTGTCATCAGCAATGCTTTCAATTTGGACATCTTCAAAATTTTATTGTCCGGTAAAGAGTTAAAATGATTGTATGCAACCCTTGTACATGTACTGTCAGATATTTTCACATTGAAAGAAGTATCAGTTCTTGATGTTTATGCCTATGTATGAATGAAAAGACCATAATTCGAAAGTGCAGTTTATGTTCAGACAGTTTTTGTTTGAATTTTTTTTTTTACCCAATATCGTTGAAATTCTCAAAGATGAAGATCAATGTCTACAACTTTCGTTTGTTTTCATTCAGGGTTAAAAAGGGCTTTCAACTCTTTACCAAACAACAAAATTTTAGATTTGACCAACTTGAAAACACTGGCAGTGGACAATCTAAGTGTGGTTCAGATAATACGTTTTGACTTTAAAAGGGTAGAAAATATTGTGAAACATGGAGAAAATTCTGGTTACTAGCATTTTCTCCTTTTTCCAAAATGTTTTCAAAAGCCTTTGATCTCAGGGTCATTGTAACTTCGGCTTGTTTTGTTAAGGATAAACTGATATCCCTGTGCCCATTGCAGATGACTTTTCATCATCCTGGAGACAACTACTTTTCCATGCATCTTGGTGATAGGAGAAATTGCTTATTATTCTTTGTACTTATTAGTAATTCCTCTTTTTGTTGTAATGTTTTTTTTAATATAACCATTTATCAGATTTGAATTTAGGTTGAATTTCAACAACATTTTCATAACCATCTATTGCAAATTTATGTCATGAAGTGATAAGATATGTGATAAAGCAAACAATGGTGATTAATATGGCCTGGCAGTTTGCTATCTCTTTCACAGCCATAACTCGTCACACTTATTGCTCCAGTCCGTAACAATTTTACACCATGGATCAGGATCAGACTGTACAGGATTTGCATTCATAATCTTTCATTTATTTTGTATGATGAATTCCAGCCAAAACACCCTTAATTTTTTAATAAAAACAAAACAGTCTCCTAAGCTTAATATGTTTAACTTTTTACCCAATGACAAAATTCTGGATCAGACAACAAAATAAATGAGCCATGCTCTTGAAAAGGGAGGCTTAATGCATCTCCGTAATGCATGATACCAAGCAAGTCATCACATAATTATGGATCCATAAAATCCATCATGACTAACAACCAACTGTATCATAAGGTAGACTGGTCCTTCGACACAGAAAATTGACCAATAGCGAAAAGTTTTGGCCCAGGTCAGCCTGCGCAGACTGACCTGTGTCAATACTTTTCGCAAATGCATTAAGCCCCCTTTTCACAGCGCATGGCACAAATGTAATAGGAATGATTTTCTTGTCTTTAAAATGGTACAAAACATTTGGGGGGGAGAAGGAGAAAATGCTGGTTACAAGCGTTTTCTCCCGTTTTCACAATATTTTCAAAAGCTTCTTTAAAACTCGGGATTGTATGGTAAAAGGTTTATGTTCATTTTGTGTAGAACTTGTTTGAAGATTAGGGGTAAAGTTTCTGACAAATGAGTTTAAAAAGTATACTTGAATATGTTAATCGACAATATGTACAGAGATAAAACCACTCATCTGTTAACAATACATGAAAATCTATTTTTTATAGAACCAAGGATCCTGTAGGTTAACCCTTTCCCAAACAACAAATTTTGGACTGGTCCAAATTGAAAGAGTTTGCAGACGACAATTTTGAATTTGATGAAAATGGCAGAAAGGTCTCAAAAAGGGTAGAAAACGCTGTGGGAAAAGGAGAAATTGCTCGTTACGAGCAATTTCTCCTTTTCCCACAGTGTTTTCAAAAGACTTATACTGCAGACACGTGAAAACCAGGGCTTGTTTGGGAAAGGGTTAAAAAAAATAGGAAATATGTTTGCTGATGTTTAAGTTTCATCATGCTGAAATGGGAACAGAGCGAAGATAATGTTATTTATCAGTGCTGATTATTAATGGTTTGTTTTGATAAAAGGTTAATGATAGTTACTTATATCACCTAAAGTTTAACCCAAAACCATACAGATATAACTGAAACATCCCGACAGGAGATGGGTATTTAACTCTTTACCACACAAGAAAAATGTAGACCAGTCCAAATTGAAAGCATTTGCAGACATTTTAAATGTAGCTCAAAACATAACATTTGTCTCTTAGAGGTTAGCAGGTTACCAGCATTTTCTTCTTTTCACACAATGTTTTCAAAAGGCTTCTTTCTTAGGGGTTGTTAAAAGTTGGGATTGTGCGATAAAGGGTTAAAGAGAGAATAGGTGTTCGAAGCAACAGACTGCATATGTTTGTTCAACTGTTTTTTTTTTTTTCAAAGTTAGTCATGGGGAACAAATTTTACCCAACCTCTATATCTGTATATAGATGAAAACACAATTCACTCCCTTTGAAAACTTTCGATAGCAAGTCTTTGCAGGTGCTTGCAGGATCTATTCGATATCTTGGATTCCTCACTGTTCAGTATTTTGTGAGACAATTCGATCATAGGTCCTTTAAATCAGCACATTTGGATCTTTCTTCAAGATTGAATATACCCTTTGCAATATACCTGGAGGTTAAAAAACATTCACATATTCATATTTTGCAGTTGCAGAGAAATAGAGAGGAGAGGTGAGAAGAGAGAGAGAGTTGCATTCTTTTGAAGAACCTGACAGTCACAAATAAATGTTTAACCCTTTACCACACTATCCCACATTTTAACAACCCTGAAAAAGAAGGCATTTGAAAACATTATGGGAAAAGGAAAAGAAGCTGGTTACTAACTTTTTTATGACAAATTCCATCATTTGAGCCACACTTAATTTGTCGTCTATGAATGCTTTGGATTTGGACAAGTCTATAATGTTTTTGTTCGGTTTGCTCTTTGATTCTTTACCTACAGACAAAATTTTGGGCCGGACCAAATTGAAAGCATTTGCAGACCATAAATTAAATGTTGCTTAAATGGCAATTTCTGTATTTGATAGGGTAGAAAACATTGTGGCAAAAGGAGAAAATACTGATTACCAGCATTTTCTCCTTTTACCACAATGTTTCAGAAGCATTCTCTTTCAGGGTCGTTAAATTTCAGGATTGTGTTGTAAAGATTTAAACTTGAAAAAGCTCAATGTCAACAGGGATTATACATGAACACTCAATTTGGAAACCATTAAATTTTGTAAAAGTGTACCATTTATGGTTTGCATTTTTCAAATCTTAGCCAGAAATCACAGAACCTGGCTATTATTGCTTTTGCTTGCCATAGAGATCAAAATCAGACAGCAGGGAACATTTAGTCTGCATTTAGTTTTTACACTATTTGTACACAAACAACATTGAAATGGCAATATTTTGACTTTTTTCCCTAACTGTACAGGTCTATTTCATAAAATCTCAAGGCCTAATAGCAGCCAAATGTAAAAGAGTGTGGGTGTTAAAATGCATTTACATTCAAATCTTTCCATTTAGAAGTATGGAAATTATTGTAAAGATGACAATCTGTTATGGTACAGTCAGTCTAAATGTTAGTCACTGGAAGAAAAATTAATCTTAAAACTAGGTTAAAGGTTGCCACGTTGCTGTATCTTTCGTTTAATTTTTACCTGGTTTTGAATTTTATTTTTTCTGCCAGCAGCTAACACTTGGACCGGACACACAATAACAGACTGTCATCTTTATGATAATTTTCATATTTCTAAATTGTATGATTTAACTCTTTACCTCACAACAAAAATGTACACTGTTCCAAATTCAAATCATTTGCAGACAACCACATAATTGAGACTGAAAAATTGAAATTTGTTTTGGAAAGGGTAGAAAACAATGTGAGAAAAGGAGAAAATGCTGGTTACCAGCATTTTCTCCTTTTGCCACAATGTTTTCTCCTTTTGCCACAATGTTTTCAAACGGTTTCTTTTACAGGGTCATTAAAAGTCATGACTGTGTGGTAAAGGGTGAAATTTGAATGCATTTGAATACCCGCATTGTTTACAGGGTTTCTAATGCTTTAAGGCTTAGATGGATAGCTGGAGTAGTTTTTGGTGGTGTCTCTTCAGATTTTGGGGGTCAATCAATGGACATCAAAGAAAGAATTAGAGTTCCAACTATGTGTAGCCAAAAACCCGGTCATGAACTATCTAAAGAAGCCACTTTTCGTAAGTAAACACAAAATGCCTTTGGTATCAGATCAGGGTAGCTTTAATTACCCACAGAGTGCTTATAGTTTTATGTTGTTGTTGGTATTTGTTGTTGATGTTGTTTTGCAAACAGTGTACATCAAAATTTATCCACAGAGAACATTCTGTGCGTTTTGGTTCTAGTGTACACTGTAAAAACCATAAGTTGGGTCAAAGACTGCAAAGATGTGACATGATTGCATTATAAATTACCGTATTATACCGTACTACAAGAAGATTATGATGACAAAGAACAACAAGGTGAACAAGTACAAGGAGATTACATAAAAGAATAACATAAAGAAGAAATGCAAGAACAAGCAAGGATCAGACAGCAAGAGCTAGAGGAAAATAAAATGAAGAAGTATAGGTGCAAAAAATATACAAGATGAACACAGACAAGGAGAAGAATAAGAATGGTACCAAGAAAAGAAAGTCAGAGAGGCATTATGTTGACAATATTATGGTAAAACAATAATTGTGTTCACAAGAAATTTCTCTCTCTCTCTCTCTCTCTCTCTCAAGACATTTTAACAGTGATTTTCTTACTAATTACAGGTAAGGTTAAAGCATTGGGGCACCAGGGTCTTACTAATTTTGCAACCTTACTAATTTTGTTCTGGTTCTAATTTTACAAAACTAGTTGCTGAGACATCACATATCAGGAAATCAGAAAACTAGTCTTTGAATCTAAGATTGACTTCAGAATATGTTTGATAAATGTAGTCCCATGGCAAGTACTGATGATAAGGTGCTTTAATAGTCAGTGACAGAGAGGAGCTACTATTTTCAGCTATTTTAACCCTTTACCACACGACAAAATTTTAGCCTTGTCCGAATTATGAGCATTTGCAGACGACAATTTCAATGTGTCTCAAATGGTGCAATTTTTCTTTGGTAGGGAAGAAAACATTGTGGGAAAAGGAGAAAATGCTGGTTACGAGCATTTTCTCCTTTTTCCACAATGATTTTAAAAGGTGTCTTTCCCAGAGTCGTTAAAAGGCAGTGGTAAAGGGTTAAATTCATATTAGATATAGGTCGGATGATTGTGTTTGTCTTTGAACAAGTAGAAAACACTGTAGGAGAAAAAGGAGAAAATGAAGATAATCAGCACTAGACTTTCCCTCCAGTTGTTTAAAAGGCCTTCTTTCTCAGATTCAGTAAAACACGGGATATTGGTAATCAGTTACAGGATTAAATACAAGTTATTTGACCATGTAATATTACAAAATGTATGGCTTTTGCAAATTGTTGGCTGAAATGAACTTTTCCTTGGGAAAAAGGTAGCAATAGGTCTGATTGCTTCTGCTTACATGTATACATGTAATCAGAACTTCTGCTTGACTTTTTTGTGTTCATTTGTAGCTTGACTATCTTCGAAGAAAACATTAAGGTATTGTGATAGACCTGTGGTCGGATGTGTCATCTGTGTCATCGTCATCATTATGCAAAAACTTTGACATTTTTGACACTTGTGTTTGTGCCTGTGTCTGCGCTTGGGATAGCTTTTATTTCCAACATCTCTTTTGCTGAAACTCTCATCTAATTTTAACCAAACTTCATAATCCTGCCATGGTGCTCTTCAGGATTTCTTAAAAGAATTTGATTTCCTTGAAAACTCTGATTGCTATGGCAACAAAATGGAACGTATTGAAAATCGTCTGCTGAAAAATGGTAGAAATTGGCAAAGTCCGTTACTGGATCTTTTCTGATTTCTTGAGACATCAGTAGTTTTGATTCAGCAAAAGGCATTGCTTCTGTGGGCTTGGCTTAACTATAGTTCATAACTGGCTGAATTTAAGCTTTTAGATATCTTCAAGGGAAATAACTCCTGCTTCACTCGTTGTAGTTACAGTATAGTTTGTTACATTGATCTCCCTTGATTATCAAAGCTTTATTATGGCATGTCATGTATATTAACCCTTAAGCTGCTAAACGCGACTCACTGACCTTTTGCGGACAGTGTAGATCAAGATCAGACTGCACATAACGTGCAGTCTGATCTTGGATCTACACTGTCCGATAGTGCTCTCCAAAGAAGGATAGTGTTCAAGTTTTTGGGTTGAAAAGTTCAGATTTTCGGTGGTAACCATTTATTCTGATGTTAATGGATAGGTACAGATGAGTTGAATATTAACATTTTACCAAATGAAAAATTTATATTAAGACTGGGCCAAACTGAAAACATTTTATTACAAAAATACATTTTATGCAATATTCACTCTAGAGTAAAAATATCTAAAGATGTAGGCACAAAGATATAGAATCGGGACAATCCTAGCAGCTGGAAATACGACTATTAGAGAAGCACTGCACATATGTCACAATGTCTCCTAAACATTATCTTAAAGTATGTTTCTGACAGAAGGTATATGTATGGGTGATCAAGTTTCGTGTTTATTGCAACATTGCCTCCGCTTCTTTTGGAGATTGGCCTCTTTGTACGACTAGTTCAGTTGTTGTTCGCTCTGATTGGATGATGGGCAGTAACATTAATGAACTTCCAAATAGAATAGAACCACTGACGTAAAACGTGACGGAATATTTCTGAGAGAGGTTGAATATCATCCCTGAAAGTATATATATGTAAAAAAAAAACCTGTTACTTTTTCTACATGTTTGGCAAATTAGTGTTAAATATCCCTTTCAAAAATATGACGGACATGCTATGACCAGCAATGTAGCTGATTATTAACACTCAACTATGTATGTGCGTAAAAAGAAAACACTGCATAGCTCGCTAAATAAGTGCAGGCATCATTTAAAGATAGGAAAAAATGACCCAGATATAACAATGTCAAGCCTGTTCTGGCCAGAAGAGCGCACAAAATGTTGGATATGTAGATCCGAGATCAGGCTGCATGGCAATATTCACGGAAAAATATTCGCACAGAATGCACTTTTAGCTCAGCTGTTTTCGAGGAAAAGTTCGACGTATTGTCATAGCCCAGTCATCGCATGTGTCGTCGTGCTAAAACTTTGACATGTTATATCTTTGTCATTACTGAAACTTTTTACTTCAAACTCGAACTTAAGTTTCAAAAAGGAACCCATACAACAGGGACGGGTAACCAACATATTTTGACATAGTTATGCCCTTTTTTCGACCTAAAAATTTCACTGAAAATCAATCTATTTCTAAAAGCAGTTGCATCTGAGCGTTGGCACCCGCAAGCGGTGTTCTCTTTTCTTGATATTTCCATAATACCGGTAAATGAATGAAAGACAGAGAGATTAGCCGGAACAATATTTCAATTATTTGCTTTATCATTATACAAGCACTATTTGAGCAATGCCGTGACTGGTAATATAGAACTTGGAGCCAGTCTGTCATGTCCTAGAGCTGTATGCATTACCTTTGGCAGCGAGAGCTGGAAGCTGTTTATAAGTCTTTGTTATGATCCTTTGTACGACTCTTCCGAAGGTCTAATGTGTAATCGGACATGCGGATGGTTAAAAAAGAGTGGAAAACAAAACAAACTTCAGATTTTTAAATTCCGTTTAGTGTTCAGAACAAGACGGACACATACCTGCAAGAGGTCCAGCGACAAGGGTTCCACACCCTTTCAATATCTGTGCTGCACCTACACCATCTGAGAATCGTTGTTGGCCAACTAGCTCTGCTACAAATTCTAGGTAATGACCCCCTAGCACACTAAAGGTGAATCCTATCATGGATACAATGGTAATGACCCATGGAGTATTAGACATCAAAGGCAAAATGGTCATGGAAAGCCCACAAGTCATTAGACATACTGTATAAACCTTCTTCACGCTCAAATTGAAAACGTGACCTAGGAAACTCAGACATATTTTTGCAGCGGAATTCAGCACACCAAATAACGTCAAGGAAGTTGAGACTATCACAGCTGTTAATTTAATAGAGAATATATATGCCGGCAAATGCAGTAACGCCATAGGACAAGCAATGTTTATCATAAAACAGTGGAATGCGAAGAGAACATACTTTGGAAGCTTTAGTATGCTAAAGTCAAACATCTTTTGCTCTTGGTACACACTTTTAGGGAACAATGCCAGAGCACAAGGACAAATATTTAGCATTATTCCACCGATAATCAAAAGGCAACCCCTCCATCTGTATATATCGTTTAAATAAGGTATCAAAAAGGAGAACACAGCCATCCCAACTGTTGGCCCCAATGTTGTCAGAATGGTAACAACAGAACGATACTTCTTGAAGTAACGGCCAACTGATGTCACAAATCCAACATACTGGATACCGTTTCCAAAGCCTGAAAGTATGACAAGAAATACCAATGAATTACTTTACCAAACGATAAAATTTTGGACTTGTCGAAATTGAAAACAATTGACCTTTCTGCAAATGCGAGTTTGGCACGCCCACCTTAGTAACGCAGTATTTCGGTCGTTATGTCCGACAAACAAACCAGAAAATGGCGTCGTACTCATAGAGAAAGCGAGAGATTATTTCAGTTTTATTCTAGCTTATGTTTCGCTATGATTAAAGTACCCAAGGGCTTTTCCCGACGTTCTTTTCAGTTTGAACTAAATCTGCTAAGTAACAAGAAAAAATACTTTGAATAATGTCATATTTATGAGAAAAATGAAAATAGCGCAAATATGTTCGTAATTCCATGTTTGGTCACAGCATTTAAAATAAAAATACATTGTGAGTAGATTGTTGTCGGCATTATCCATAACTTATAATAGGGGCATAAATTTTTAAGACATTTCGTCAGTATATGACATGTCCGTTTGACAGTCAACAATATGAGAAAAGGATTTACAATTTAAGCCTTTATCACACAAACCCGTGCTTTAACGACCTTGAGGCTGGAAACTTTTGAAAACTTTCTCTTTTTCCATTGATGTTTTCTGTTCTTTCAAAGACAAATCTCATCATTGGAGCGACGTTTAATTTGTCGACAGCAAATGTTTTCAAAACAGACGAATCTAATCTTGTGTTGTCTGGTAAAGATGTAATTAACACCTCTAACACTTGTTTGAGCATGGATCTTATATACACATGTATATAAGATCGCTGGTTTGAGTGAAATTCAAGAAGTTTAACGTAAGTAATCAATCAGGTGATTTGTCGTATTTGTAACAGATAAATGTTGTAAAAACTTTTAAATTGGGGTATATTTGGTCACTTGGGACATTGTAAGGATTATACTGATTTGGAATGGACGTGCATTTATCAGTCGTGCGACAATCGTTGGGAAAATAAACAATCGTTCGAACCAGGCAACAGTGACATTAACAGTCACGTGCAATCGTCTTAAAGTATTACAACAAGAATCATATGATGACGTTCGCAATGTCGACTTATTTCTGAAACAGGGTGACGAGAGGCTGTCAATAAAATATTCTCCTTCCTGTCGTTCGTTTCGTATGTAACGATTACGACTGTCTAGGAGTAATGGTTTGGAATTTGAAAGATGTAAGTGCAGTTAGATTTCAATACACGTAGTTTAACAAAACAGTTTGGTATAACCATTCTTTCTTTCCTAAAAGACTGGAAAAAAAACCTGCTTTTCTATCGTTTGGTTAAGTGGCTGGTTTTTCGGAATTCGATGGTTAAATCTACCGGCGACATTTTACGTAGATCTGGGTTTTTGGAATGGATAAATTTAGTTTTCCTTTCAAGGTATATAATTCAACAATTACCTTAACACATGATTCTTGCGTGTAACTTTAATCCATTTTGAAATAATTATTGTATAATCCAGTCTTAGAACTATGGTTTAAACAAAAAGAAAACAATATACCATTGTCAATAGTAAAGTCTATCACTTTGTCTGACCTGTGTGTTTACATGTCGCGCAATATTGCGTTTTGATTGGCTGATAAGACATGTCAATCAAAATCGACAGAAAGGTCAATTGCAGATGTAACCGAAATGGTGGTAATTGTCTATAAAAGTGTTGAAAAGCTTGTTCGAAAAGGAAAAAATGCTGGTTACAAGCATTTTGTTCTTTTCCAACAACGTTTACAAAGAGCTTTTTCCGCTAAGTCGTTAAAACTCAGGATTGTATGGTAGAGAGTGAACTCGTAACTAGATGTAGGCAACATTTTCTGTCTTACAGGAAACCAATTTTGGAACAAGAAGAGTTTGCTTTTAAAGACAACTATCTCCTGTAGCAACACAATTTCCACAAGTGTCATGTAGGTCTCTTACCCATGTGTGACCAGAATGCTTTGAAAGTCTTCTTCACGGAGGTTAACACCGTTAAAGAGTAAGATATTGAGCAAGGTATTGTAATTTCTAGTTTAGTACGGCGGTTTAGGCCTACACACTGCAGGACAGTGAAGATCTGATTGCACAGAGTGCACTGCCTAAATAAAGCATATACAGATTGAATCGGCGTTACAAGAACGGAGACCAAAAAGGAAAGTGTTTTTGTAAAGTTTTTGTCATAACAAAATATACTCACTTAGCTAATGGCAAAAGATCGAAAAGTTTTCTTGGCATCGCCGGTAATGTCGACAAACAAATGATGTTACACGGAAGATAAAGATTTGAAAATATTGAAAACATGTAAACCATTAGGGCCTGATTTATTATTATTATATATATTATTATTATTATTTCACTGGCCAGCTGATTGCTTTACATGTTCCGTTTCTACAAATCAGGAGCTCGGTCTTGGATTTAGTGGATTTAGAATAAGAAATATAGTTGAATATACGAAACTAGTTCATTACCTGTAATAATACCATAGCAAAAGAACACGTGATATACATCATTCGCAAAGAAACAAATACAGAGTCCCAAAGGAGCCATTATACCACCCATGAGAGAACATGCCCGGCAGCCAAACTTGTTGGTCAGCAAACTACCAATAAGACCTGGAAGTATGTAGAATATATTTTTTCTTTGACGTACATTATTTCTATTTAGCATATTATTATGTAAAAGGTTATGTCGTAGTTCAGAGGTCTAGCTTGAAATCTTGTCGTAAGCGAGGTGAAATATTTCTTTCGAAATGCTGCTTGCGTCAGACAATTATCTGTATTCAGTTCTCTAGCAAAACGATTTTGTCCCGTTTGTCTGGTTGGCGTCTTGTCGCAGATGTAGGAATATAAATCAAAGTCGATGCAATTTCGAATTTGTTTTGGTACCTTACAAACGCAATCTGTAGATCAAAGATTAGACTGCACAGTTCAATCCCCAATGGAACTATAAAGGCAGTACTAGTGCCCTCAAAGACATTTTCATCTACCATTTTGGTAGTAAAGGACGAAAGTGTACTGTCACAGAGATATTATAGATACCGTCCATCCTTTGCCACTTGTTCCGGTATTTTAATGACCTTAAGGGAAAAAAAAACATTTGAAAACTTTGTGGTAGAAGAAGAAAATTTCCGCCTATTGAATAATGTTCTCAACCCCAGTCGAAGACAAAATCCAACCATAAATTTGAGCCACATTTACTTGGCACTCGCAAATACTTTCAACATAGACGAGTAAAAAATTATCTCAACTATTGAAGTAGTTGGCATTTACCACACGACAAAATTAAAGACGTGTCCAAATTTTTGGTCTGCATAGGACAAGTTAAATGTGTCTCAAATGATTCAAATTATCTTCGAAAGGGGAGAAAAAAGGGGGGATAGTGAGGTGGATAGTGATTTCCAACATTGTCTCCTTTTCCCACAGTGATATATACCTAAGTTTTTCTCCCTGTGGCCGTTAGAACATGGGATTGTTTGGTAAAATGGTTAAATAACACTAGAGTTAAACTTACTTCCGATAAACCACAGTGTAATGGGCAGTGTGCATAACCAGCTGATGAGCACCTCATTAGCATTCGGGAACTCTTCCTTGACGATGGTGTAGAAAATCCCTGCAGTGTACACGTAACCACCGATCATCATCTACTCATATAAATTACAAATTCACTTCAAAATGTTACCAACGCGCACGTAGAGGACACTAATGCGTCTGTCTGTGGAAGCAAAGAGTCGACTGCATTTGGCAATATTAACTTGGGTACCTTTTGTAACAAGTATGCAGCAAGCGATTCCGGGACGCCCATGTAAAATATAAAAATACCCACGAACTAAGGTGAATGAATAAATACGTGTAAGAAAATAAAGGCAAAAGGAGAAATTGCGCATCAGTAGGAAACATTTCCTTTTGTTTTTGCCTTATTGGTTTTCAAATTGGCTTCCAGAAGATTGTACTACGTGATGAAATTGAATACGGGTAGCCTTTGTTATAACTATGACTAAAATTTGACAAAGACATGAGCGGTGCGATGAGTAGCAAAAACCTACAAGTCTCAAACAATTTAGGCATACTGCGTAATAGAATCATTATCAAGAGAGGGTAAATAAAGATGACAGGTGAAAATAAACCCAATTTGATAACAATATTAACCTATTACATGCAATCTCTGCTTTTGCAACAATGTCTAGGATAGTCCTCTGCAAGACGAGAAATTTCGTTTGTAGTGGTAATGAGTGAACAGTGGTATTTGACGAAATCGGGGTCTAAGTAGTTCACCAAGCATCATAACTCGAAATTCCGAGGTTGACCAATTCGATGGCCAGTCATGGAATTTAAAAAAATATAACAAATTTTAGAATGGTTAAAGACTACGGACATTGGAAGATATATCGAATGCGCTTAAGTTACCTGCGCAACAAAGGAAGCCGAAGCCACGACATAACTCCAACCCTTATCGACAACATCCACATCATCTTGTCTTTTCATCGTGCCCTCTTATTGTATGACTTCGGTTGCTCGGTTACTGCTCTGATCGGTCACCTAAAATACATGAACAATGCTCTGTGAAAAGGGACTCTATGCATCTGCGAAAAGTATCGACCAGGTCAGCCTGCGCAGTAGGCCGCGCAGGCCGACCTGGACCGAAACTATTCGCTATTGTTCAATTTTTTGTATGTCCCAGGACCAGTCTACCTCATAATTTAGTCGGTTGTTAAAAAAAGTGGCTTCAATGGATCCATAATTATCTGATGGCTGGATTGGTATCTAGATCAGATTCAAAGAACTTGCAGTCTGATCTTAGATCTACACTGTCCGATGACGAGACCACCCGCCTCCCCAACTATACTTATGAAATACCAAAATTTGGGTTCTTACTATCGGCCTAATTAAAAGTTTCATTTCACTTAATTTGCAGGTTACGGGTTAACACAAGCTTATGACTTGGGTAGTTTCGTTTTATTACATATGCACCACAACAATTCATATTGCACATCAAAGCTCAACCTTGGTAACCCAGATGAAATTCATTTCTTGACTACATTCATCTGATTAATGAAACTGAAACAAACGATTCACACCTTGGTAACCGAGGGTGCTCAGCTCTGCCACTGCTTGGACGCAGTCTGCACAACCATGACAAACGGAATGTGAACACTGGAACCGTGTTCCCAATCCACTAGAAATATTGTGCCAGGCTGAAATCCAAGGCTAACTTTCTGCTTGGTTTTGACAGAACGTCTGAGCCAATAGGATGGCTACTTATGGAGTCTCGACCTAGAATAAAATTACGATGGTTGCTGAATACAGTCCCTTATTTGCCTGGTGCAAAATTATCTACCTCTTTACCAGATGACAGATTTTCTAACTAATCCAAACTGGAAGGATTTGTCGCATTGAATATGGCTTAAATGATTTTGTTTTTAACGGATCAGAAAACATTGTGGGAAAAGGGGGAATTCTGGTTAATATCAATTTCTACTTTCCCACAATGTTTTCAAAAGTTTTTCTAAACTCGCAGTTGTGTGGTAAAGCCGAAAGACCGCTTCATACAACTTCAAGAAATTTTGGGGACATTGTAGGTTCAAGACCACACTTTACATGAATTTACGGTGTGATCTTGGATCTGCATTATCGGATACTTTATTTCTGTAGGGTTTCGCTATCTTAGTTATGATTGGTTTATGTCTTAAGAATGTGCGAGTTGATGGATCAGCCCAATTCCTGCAGTAATTGATACTTCAAAAACTATGTTTTTCATGATGGGTTTCTAATTCTACATTATTTCTATTATACAGTGGTCGCAAGATTGTAACACGCGTAGAGCCGGCGCGGAGAGTCACGGTTTCGACCTATTGTAGCTCTGGTCCGAGCTTGGACTGAAACGGATGCCAACTTCTGTCGAATAATGAGGTATATAAATACGCTTCTTTCATGGTTATTTCAGTAACATCGCATGGACCAGGGTACATGTGCATGCACTCTTTCTGTTCCTTTTATAAGTACTTGGTTATTACTATTTTTAGCGTCTAGCTGCTTTTCCACAATAGTAACAATTTAAGTGACATGTTCCGTTGAAAATAAATGAAAAGTGGTTCAAATAGCGGGCGGGGCAATACAAGCTTGCCGGTGTAAAGGTTTGTAATTTACCATATTTTGTTATTAAACCGTTCACCCTACCCCTACACATATAAATCAAATAGTATTGTGTTACCTCGATGGTAATAGTACAACGTTTTTAGCTCACCTGAGCACGAAGTGCTCATGGTGAGCTACTGTGATCGTGCTGTGTCCGGTGTGCGTCGTGCGTCGTCCGTCGTCAACTTTTTACCTTGTGTACGCTCTAGAGGCCACATTTTCAGTCCAATCCTCATGAAACTTGGTCAGAATGTTTGTCTTGATAAATTCTCGGACGAGTTCGAAATTGGGTCATGTGGGCTCAAAAACTAGGTCACTAGGTCAAATCTTAGAAAAACCTTGTGTACGCTCTAGAGGCCACATTTTCGGCCAGATACTTGTGAAATTTGATCAGAATGTTTGTCTTGATAAAATCTCGGACGAGTTCGAAATTGGGTCATGTGGGGTCAAAAACTAGGTCACTCGGTCAAATCTTAGAAAAACCTTGTGTACGCTCAAGAGACCACATTTTCAGTCCGATCCTCATGAAATTTGGTCAGAATGTTTGTCTTCATAAAACATCGGACGAGTTCGAAATTGGGTCATGTGGGGTCAAAAACTAGGTCACTAGGTCAAATCTTAGAAAAACCTTGTGTACGCTCTAGAGGCCACATTTTCAGTCCGATCCTCATGAAATTTGGTCAGAATGTTTGTCTTCATAAAACATCGGACGAGTTCGAAATTGGGTCATGTGGGGTCAAAAACTAGGTCACTAGGTCAAATCTTAGAAAAACCTTGTGTACGCTCTAGAGGCCACATTTTCGGTCAGATACTTGTGAAATTTGGTCAGAATGTTTGTCTTGATAAAATCTTGGACGAGTTCGAAATTGGGTCATGTGGGGTCAAAAACTAGGTCACTAGGTCAAATCTTAGAAAAACTTTGTGTACGCTCTAGAGGCCACATTTTCAGTCCGATCCTCATGAAACTTGGTCAGAATGTTTGTCTTGATAAAATCTCGGACGAGTTCGAAATTGGGTCATGTGGAGTCAAAAACAAGAGGGCCATGATGGCCCTGTATCGCTCCACTGGCTTATAAATATAAACCATGAAGAGAAGTCTTCACTATATAAGCCCTTATAAAACTTTGACCCCAGGGCTACAGTCGGACTAAATGGGGAATATGTGTATTAGAAGAATAACATGCCAAATTTGGGAGTTCTTGGCCTTATGGCTAGTAACAAGACTTTTCACTCCATAAACCCATGTAAAACTTGTGACCCCTGGTGCAGGGCCAAACTTGATCCTAGGGCTGTAACTTGGGCCCTCTTTGTAGTTGTCCACTAGATAATGCTATAATTATGCAAAATTTGGTAGCCTAAGCCTTATGGCTATGTACATCAAGATTTAAAAGTTTTCCCTATGTAAGCCTATGTAAATCTTGTGAAACCCCCCCCCCCAGCATGAGGCCAAACTGACCCCAGGACTATAATTTGGGCACTTTTGCTAGACCCCACTAGATCAAGCTAAATGCAAAATTTGGTAGCTCTAGGCCTTATGGCTAGGTACAGGAAGATTTCTAAAGTTTTCTCTATATAAGCCTATGTAAAACTTGTGACCCCTGGGGCAGAGCCAATTTTGACCCCAGGGCTATAATTTCAAGAAACATGATAGAGGTTTACTACATAAAGCTACATGCCAAATTTGGTAGCCCTATGCCTTATGGTTTCAGACAAGAAGGTTTTTAAAGTTTTCTCTATATAAGCCTATGTAAAACTTTTGACCCCTGGGGCAGAGCCAATTTTGATCCCAGGGCTATAATTTCAAGAAACATGATAGAGGTCTACTACATAAAGCTACATGCCAAATTTGGTAGCCCTATGCCTTATGGTTTCAGACAAGAAGATTTTTGAAGATTTCCAATATTTTTCAGTTTTGTTGCCATGGCAACCAGAGTTTTTGAAGGAATCAAATTCTTTCAAGGAATTCTGAAGAGGACCATGGCAGGATCATTTCTGTGAAGTTTCATGAAAATTGGATGGGTAGTTTCAGAGAAGAAGATGTTTGAAATAAAAGTTAACGCACGGACGGACGGACGCACGCACGCACGCACGCATGCACGGATGGACGGACGGACGGACGCACGACGGACACCGGGCCATGACATAAGCCCGCTGGCCTTCGGCCAGTGGAGCTAACTAGGTCACTAGGTAAAATCTTAGTAAAACCTTGTGTATGCTCTAGAGGCCACATTTTCAGTCCAATCCTCATGAAACTTGGTCAGAATGTTTGTCTTGATAAAATCTTGGACGAGTTCGAAATTGGGTCATGTGGGGTCAAAAATTAGGTCACTAGGTCAAATCTTCGAAAAACCTTGTGTACGGTCTAGAGGCCACAGTTTCAGTCAGATACTTGTGAAACTTGGTCAGAATGTTTGTCTTGATAAAATCTCAGACGAGTTCCAAATTGGGTCATGTGGGGTCAAAAACTAGGTCACTAGGTCAAATCTTTGAAAAACCTTGTGTACGCTCTAGAGGCCACATTTTCAGTCCAATCCTCATGAAACTTGGTCAGAATGTTTGTCTTGATAAAATCTCACACAAGTTTGAAATTGGGTCGTGTGAGTTCAAAAACTAGGTCACTAGGTCAAATCTTAGAAAAACCTTTTGTACACTATAGAGGCCACATTTTCAGTCCAATACTCTTGAAAAATGGTCAGAATGTTTGTCTTGATTATATCTTGAAATAGTACGAAAATGTGCCATGTTGGGTCAAAAACGAGGTCACCAGGTCAAATCTAAGAAAAACGTTGTGTATGCTCTAGAGGCCATATTTTCTGTCCAGTACTCTTGAAAGTTGGTCAGAATGTTTGCCTTGATAATATCTCTGACTAGGTTGAAAATAGGTCATGTCGGGTGAAAAACTAGGTCACTAGGTCAAATCTTAGAAAAACCTTGTGTAAGCTCCAGAAGCCACATTTTCTGTCTGATACTCTTGAAAGTTGGTCAGAATGTTTGTCTCGATGATATCTCAGTCGAATTAGAAAATGGGTCATGTTGGGTCAAAAACTAGGTCACCTGGTCAAATCTTAGAAAAACCATGTGTACACTGTTGTGGCCACATTTTTTGTTCAATACTCTTTTAAAGTTGCTCGGAATGTTTGCCTTGGTAATATCTTGGATGAGTTTGAAAATGGGTCATGTTGGGTCAAAATCTAGGTCACTAAGTCAGATCTTAGAAAAACCTTGTGTATGCTGTAGAGGCCACATTTTCAGTCCAATACTCTTGAAATTTGGTAAGAATGTTTGTCCTGATGATATCTTGGACCAGTTTGAAAATGTGTCATGTTGGCTGAAAAACTAGGTCACTAGGTCAAATCTTAGAAAAACCTAGTGTACGAATGACTCTCAGAAAGAAGCCTTTTGAAAACACTGTTTGAAAATGAAAAAATGCTAGTATCCAGCATTTTTTCCCTTTTTCACAATGTTTTCTACCCCTTTGAGAGACCAGTTCCACAGCTTGATCCACATATTATTTGTTTTATGCAGAAGGTTCAGATTGATGAATTTAAAATTTTATTGTTTGGTAATACATATATCTCACAAGACGTTGGAAATTGGTTTTGCTTGGTCAAAAGGCTCAGGTGAGCGACTCCAGGGCCATCATGGCCCTCTTGTTGAAGTTAACGCCCGACCCGCACCCCTGGATAACAGAAAACGTGAGCAAACCTTTGCATCTATCCCCCACCAATCTTGCGGGTGCAGTGTATTTCCATACGCCTCTAAAATCCACAAATTAGTAATTAGCCTCAGCTAGATATTGAGGCATAATTATGCCTGAATTTATGATTCAAAGTACATGTATGTCCCTGTGTATTTGTATTGGGTGAATTATGTCTGCTTAACAGTTTACACTTAGTTTGTTCCTCATTTTAACCGTAGCAAATTTTCTCTTTTATTCAAAAAACCGTGTAATCGGGATATCGTCTTACTGAGCGTTAAAGTAGTTAAAGTTATCTTTCTTAGATCAATCTGTTCTGTTTTCTCTTTATTTTTGCGATCTGATTTCTACCTGTGTATACATTAACGTTATCATTTAAATGTTAGCTTCACTCTTAGCTGGACGAAAAAAACAGACTTGCCCAAACTCAAAGCATACAACATTAAATATAGTTCAAATGATGGGATTTGGCATTGACAGGATAGAAAAAAAATGAGGGAAAGGGGAAAATGCTGGTTAACTACGTGTTCAAGTTTATATCGGCACGATCGTTCAAAAAACGAGATTGTTTTGTAAGGGATTAAAATTGTGCATATATATAGCTTATTAAAAACAGTTTCGAAATAAAAATCGACTGCGATCGCATGGACGTAAATTCCTTTCCTAGAAAACGCTGTAGGGCAAAGTAATTGCTTGTTGCAAGCCTCTAACAAGTAACTGCTCCTTTTGCAACAATGTTTGTTTAGCATAAAGAGGCATATATCTACGTGTACGTGGGTTTAACTTTCTCTGTTTTCTAGTCTTTTACTTTCCATGAAATCTAAACATGTTCTAGGAAATCTAACGTGTAACGTTAGATGTTACTGAAAAAAAAGTTGATACGTGACGACTAGATCTAGAACATTTTTATGCAAGCACTTGTGGAATTCGTACTGAAGTGAAATAACAGAGTCAGTTGTTTTCGGCCTGGCTTAGTGCCGAGTTAACGCTTTACCAGACGACAAAATTTTAGACTTGTCCATATTGAAAGCACTGGCAGACTGTACATAAAATGTGGCTGAAATGATGGGATAATTTGAAAGGTAGAAAATACACCGTTGCAAGAAAAGAGAAAATGCTTCTTTTCTCTCAGTATTCTAAAATCCTTCAACCTCAGGGCTGTGAAGTCACAGGAGCGTTTAGTAGGCTAAGTGATAAACACTTTCTTCATCTGTATACTTGACGCCTTTGCAGCCCTCAGTGTTTGAAAGCATTGTCTGACATGTTTGTAACTATGGGAGAAAGACTTACACGAAGCAGCTGATTTCTACACACAAAAGCTACTTTTTCCACCATGCTTTCTTTATCTGAAAGCAAAACATTTTCCTTGTCTTCATTAACGTCTCCTTAGTAACCTGAACTGGGTAGCGTAAGTTTATTATTAATCTGGGCTACACTAACTGTAATTTTACAACGCTAGTTCCACACATAGAGCAATTGCCCCATTTTCCACCGAGTCGGAGGAGAGTTATTTTTCTCAGTCACAATTTGAGCATACGTCGCAAAAAATAGACATAACACACATACTTGAATATAAATCTAGTTTAATCGTAATCGCTTATCAAACTTGTTCCCTTTTCCTGACCTTGCAGATCAAGATCAAAGTCCATCAAACTTGCAGCCGCATCAGTAACTAACACTGAGCGAAACTTTCTACCTGATGCAATCTGTTTTTAAACCCGGCTGAAAACGTCATCATTCATCACTCTTGTAAGTATTATTGTTAACCCCTTTACACAGCTTTGCAGTTTTTGAAATAATTCTTGTAAAATATGGATAGTTAACATGAAGTAAAGTATGATGAAAGAATACAGATGAGAAAACATTGTGGCAAAAGGAGAAATTGCTAGGATCGAACAATTTCTTCTTTTGCCACAGTGTTTTCAGAGTGTTCTGCTGCTGATTTACATAACGAGTAAAAAGAGCGCGAACTTATGTGTACTCACGTCTGTTATCTGATCTTCTGTATCCAACACATGTATATGCTTAATACAACACTTCACATCTTGAAGTCCCTTACAAACTAATGCATTACAAGACACATTTATTACAATGGATCTTTACCTGTATTGGAGTCATAACACAGATCGAATTACTGTACATTTTTATCCAATTTTGCAATAGAATTGAATGATCTACTAGCATGTCTACACAGATTAACACAAATGAAATGTAACAGCTGATCGCTCGATCAATCTTTCAGTCACGTTCAATGAACATTAACAGCGAAACTATCGTGTCGTGTTAGGTATTGTGCATGCAGTATTGAATACAAAAGCCCCAAACCTAACCCGAATAAAAAAAGGTTTACTTAACTATATGATAATTTCTAATCCATTTGCCATCGGTTCATTTTTATGATATGATTGATCCACCAAACATTTACGTGGACACAAATGAAAGGTAACAGCAGCTGATCAATATGGATCGATCGTACCAAAAAAGAAATCAACGGATATCACTACCTTCACAGTTCCTACCTGGTAAGCTTCACTGCATTCATATTTAAACAAAACATACGTGAGAAGTTTCACTGTATTCGCAATTAAACACAGCAGTTCTAGCACTTAAACCAAGTATCTCCCAGATCCAGTGTTGGTTTTAAAGTCTAATTTTTTGCAAAAGTGTTCAAAGGTCTACTGTCGAGTTTATAGTATGAATTGGTTGTGACTAAAATGTATGTCAGTCAGCTGTTTTAACCCTTTCATTGGGAATGAAACACTTTTGCAGGCGTCATAGATTAAGACAACACTTCCCAGAACATGCAGTCTAGATCTGGGTCAACACTGTTCCTTACTTCCTTCTGAAACATAACCCAAAATGCTTCTTCGTAAGCGATTATCAGTTAGAAGGCGAAGAAAAACTGGAAATAGACGGCGAAAAAGAAACTTCCAGTGTACTGATCCAAAAATGTTTCATCTGCAATAAAGTCGATAGCGATATGATCTCCATTCCTCGGCTTTATTCAGAGACAATTGATGGACGGTATATAGAGATTTTTTTTTTCATAATTAGGCTACTGTAGCCCACCATGCGGTACCCACGTCAGCAAAATGGGTAAATGATTCTGACGAGCAATATCTCCTTTTGCCTGAAAGTTTTTTTTTTTATATATAATCTATTCTCGTACTATGATGTTTTCGATTGTATGGTGTTTAATGCCGTTTTCAACATTATTTCAGTTATATCGCGGCGGCCAGTGCACATATCCATGCTTTCCTGGAGTTTCTTTTACCAGTACTCTGCACAATATTCTTTCCAAGCCACTGGCTGCTTTCTCACATGACCGTCGTCGAAACAATGGTCAGCGGTGAGAGAGGAATGAATCCTGTCGCAATGACTACCATCAATCCTCGGAAAGAAATTTGCCGAGCCGGGGATCGAACCAGCGACCCCACTGTTATCGAGTCCTGCACGCTACCGACTGAGCTACCGGGGCTCGGCAGGGATGTTTTCGAAGTCGAGTGGGAAAATGGATTATATTTAAAAAAAAAAAACCTTTGAGGCAAAAGTAGTTATTGCTCGTTAGAATCATTTACCCATTTCTAGACTCGTTCTATGATGTTTTCGAAGTCGGTTGTGAGCGTGATATTTAACCAAAATAATGTTTGAAGACGGCGTTAAACACCATACAATCAATTCGAAATCGCGTGCAAACTTGTTTCAGATGAATTCCAGATTTAGATGTAACACAACTTTCGATTGGCAAATCTAGCCTGGGTTCCAGTCCAATCATTTTATCCTTATACGAGCGTTTGTATTCGGCCCTTTCTTTGGTTTTTTTTTTTTCCACAAAGTAACGTCCGAAGATACATAAAAAATATTAATGGGACTGAGCCCAGACTAAGGCTAACCAGAATTTAGAAATTCTTCAGAATCAGACTAAGAATGTTATTGAGAATGGTACGTCAATACGGATCCCGGTCTTTTCTAACAGCTGTAATTGTATTTCATGTATTTTTTAGTCCAAGCCTTCATGAACTAACCACCCCTCCCCCCCAGCCGAAACAAATTAGCAGCTGACGACTTTTAAATCATATCAAATATAGATAACAGGGATAACGTGCGGAAAATTGTAAAAAAAAAAAGGCGATTCCTGCAAACGAGCAATTTCTCCTTTAGCCACAATATTTTTAAAATGGTCTTGAGAAAGGAAAGTCTGCAGGAGGTGATTTGTTAACCCTAAGACTGTTAAGCGCGACTCAGTGACCTTTTGCGGTCAGTGTAGATCCAAGATAAGACTGCACAGAACGTGCAGTCTTATCTTGGATCTACATTGTCCGATAAGGAGATATTTTTCTCCACAAAATAACTTTGAAATAGCAACGTTCGTGTTTTTTTATCACAGGCTGGTAAGTTTTATTTAACTTATTTAGCAGGTAACGGGTTAATAGGGTAAACATGAAGAATGTATTCTCAAGAGGTTATTTTCCTGTTGGAATAGTATTAGCTTCATCTAAATAGCCTTTCATTTCTAAGAGCTATATTTATTCGGGTAAATTAGGTCATACCATCACGTGAGTACAACACGTGAGATACTTAACCAAATGAGATAGTTCACCATGTGGTCTCTGTATCGGTTTATTCTCTATCTAAGATAGAGTCTCCACTCTCTTAGTGATGTTAGCAAGATCATCTTTTTACATCGGTTGCGTAAACCTCTACCAGAACCTATAACGCTTTTCTATCCTATTTCGATCGACCTCCGTTGGCTGTGATGTCTACTATTTTAGTAACTAAAATATCTAGTACTCCTGAGGTTAGAAGTTCGAAACCCAGCTCGCCTAAAACTCTTTACGAGGGCTGATGAAAGTTTCGGGATTCATTCCCCTACCACCACTGAACAGTTTTAAATGTGTTCATATACGAAAGCAGCCAGTGGCTTGAAAAGTGTTGTGCCTGTTAGTTCAAGAAACTTCAGGAATGCCTGGAAAGGCGCACTGCACTCCATGATATCTGGGATACTGTTGAACAGGTGTTAAGCGTCGTACATTTTTTCTTAAACCGGATGAATATTGGTCATGGTCTATTCGTCTCTTTGGTAATTTTTCAAGTGTTAACGGCCGATCGAGTTATAATACATTCACTTTGAACACTTTATCAAACATGTGGATCAATGAATGAATGAATGAATGAATGTTGTTTTATGGCGCATCGACAGCTTTGGTTATTTAGCGCGCATGTCTGTATTAAAAGATGGTTAAAACAGGAATTTTGAGGTAAAAAGATTTGAACATAATGATGACAATAAAAAGCTTGAGTTAGGAAGGATTATGAGTGATTTTGATAGGTATAAACATGTGGATCAGGGCCAGGTTTCACGGAAAAAAAATAATAAGTCTATCAATTTACTCAAATCTGCAAACAGACTCATTTTCCGAATTAAGTTGAGTTTGTTCTTCCAGACGCATTTCACTAACATTACCAGATTTACGTAAAATTCCCATGTCCTGTGTTGACGCAATGTTTCGGACTCAACTCGGCAAAATGTTGGACTAAAGTCTCTTAATTGACTTGTGTCCATTTATTTTGCTTAGTGGATTCTGAAACGTAGCGTCAACTCAGGATTTGAGAACGTTACTTCAGTCTGTTAATGTTGCTGAAAGGTGTCTCAATAACATACTCAACTTAAGTCAGAACCTTGGACCGTTAGTAGATTTGAGTAAAATAAGAGACTTAAGTTTTTTCTTGAAACCGGGCCCAGATTTTTTGATACTGTAAATGCAAAGCACATTTGAACTCAGACTAGCCATCTTCAGCTCCACAGGCAAATCTGAATAACTTTGACTAGAAGACGATACTTCGGAACGATATACCAACACTTCAGGCCTCATGGTTTCTGACAAGGCAATTCTCTAAATTTTCCATATATATCTCTATGTAATACTTGTGTATGAACCCGAGGGAGGGACAATCTTCAACGCTGTAGACACAGTGTTCAAATTTCGATAACCCTTTACCACACTGTTCCAATTTTTAACGAGCTTGAGGGAGAAGGCCCTTGAAAATATTGCGGGAAAATGAGACAATGCTAATAACTAGCAGTGTGTTCAAAGTGTTCAAAGACAAATCCCTCTATAAGAGCAACAGGACTTGACATCTGCACATGCTTTGGATTGGGACAAGTCAAAAATTTGTTTAGTAAAGAGATCAAGGACTATTTGATGATACCATACACCAAATATCAATACACCAGATCCTATGGTTCCAGACAAGAAGACGGACGTCATACATTGACCGTTTACAATGGCTCGCGTTGAATATCATGTGATCAGGCGAGCAACAAGTTATTTAGTCGTTGACGGAATTTTCAAAGATTTTCGCTTATTTATTCATTAGGCACACAGAGCAAATTGACAATGATTTTAAATACAGAAACATTTCATCACCAAACACATCTTTCTAAATTTTTCTATTTTTCGTCGTACAAAACACTCCTTGTACTTGGCATGATGAAACTCGGGGCCGCGTTTCATGGAAATTGTTAAGTCTCTTATTTTAGTCATATCCGCTAACAGACTTATTTTCCGACTATAGTCGAGTTCGTCGTTTGAGACGCATTTCACTAACATTAACAGACTTGTGTAACATTCTGAAACCCTGAGCTGACACAACGTTTCAGACTCGACTCATTACTACAAAGGTCTCAAGTCTTTTAATTGTGTTAAGTCCGTTTATTTTGCTCAGTCGAGTATGAAACGTGTCAACTCAGGATTTGAGAACGTTACTACAGTTAATATTGGTGAAATGCGTCTCAAATAACAAGCTCAACGTAAGTCAGAACCTTTGTGGATTTGAGTAAAATGAGAGACTTAAGTATTTCTGTGGAACAAAGGACCAGAACCCTTCTCAGTCTGATACTTTCTTATTCTTTCGTTATGGACAAAAAATGTGTTCATGATGCAGAAAATGGAACTGTTCCATCGAAGAAATTTTAAGTTTTCCGCATCTTGTATTTTCCATCACAGCATAACGGAATGCCATGTCTGTATACAAAGTCGAGTCAAATGAAGTCTGCCGGTTTTCCATTCACTCCGTTATTGAAGCAAGCACAGCTCCACTGTATCAAAC
The DNA here is from genome assembly GCA_945859785.2 of Tridacna gigas. Lineage (NCBI taxonomy): Eukaryota > Metazoa > Mollusca > Bivalvia > Cardiida > Cardiidae > Tridacna > Tridacna gigas. The sequence continues at coordinate 32,402,970 of OX244030.2, forward strand.
TGGATCCTTATTAAGAATTCCTTCAGTCACCAAAAAGTCGTATATTTTTCGTGTCTTATTCACATCAATTTTAATCAAGAGCCTTGCCTGTGCAAGCTTCAAATGTCCCTGCTTTTTGCATTCAGTCATGAGCTGATTCTTAAATTCTGTGTAAGCAATGGGTACCAGTCGTATTGTCGAACATAGCTGCAAATTGCAAATAAAAAGAAGATGAATCGCCTAAAAGATCAATGCAAAGTTTGTCGAGATTGAAAAGCGCTTGAAGAAAAGGCCACATGGGACACAGGGAAAATATTTATATGAAAGATATATTGGCTCTCCTAAACGATATGGAAAGTGCTGTCTGAAAAGGAACAGTAACATTTTAACTAGCAATTGATGCTTTTCCAAGTCGTGTTTGTAGGAACTGCTGTGTACAAGCAGCTGAGCTACTTTAGGGCCTTCATTCATTCACTGCTTTAATCTCTTTCGCATAAATACATTTTCCTTGTTCTGGGTTAAGAAACCGTGACAGAAAATTAAGAATATTACTGAAGCTCATTTCAATTTTCTCTTAGTCAAAACTAAAGCCATTAAATTAATCACTTACTTCAGCATCGGACAAAACTTAAAGCAAAACCGAACATGCTCCTAAAGGAAAACAGCTTTACTTTTGTAGTAAAGCGGTTCTATAACCAGGAGCACACGTCGTAATATATATAGCAAAACATTTGGCAACATATAGCAAAACATGGTTTTTAAAATTTAGCACAACAAAAAAGTCCTTCAGCAAGCACTTCCCCACTCCAATTCATTTATTCATCACAAATAAAACCCAGATCTGATCTCGTAACAAACTGACAATCAAAATATCCGAATTCTACAAGACCGAACAGTGAATATCTTTGTAAGAAAAAACCGCTGTTGTTAGTGTAAAACTATTTAATGTACATCAATTGTGAAAAAAGTTCTTGCAAAAACTTATATTAATCGCTCCCGATGAGAGCTTCAAAGAATCCTTAATCAGTACTCGTGCCAAGGTGCGGGATAGTTCCAAAGGTTGACCCCCAAGGATGTTGTTAATTAATGTACAGTCTGATTAACTCCTTACCGTTTAATAAAACATATGACTTTCAAACACTGTAACTAAAGGTAAATTTGCTCGGCTTGTTTTTCCCCGATTACAAATTCAATCATTCAACCACTTTCACCCTAGTGAGTTATGAATTCAAAACTAGTCTGTATAGAAATTAGTTAACAGAAGAAAGGAACACATTACCTCCCTTTCCCTCGAGTTCAATCTTTCATACCCTGGTAGTTCTGCAATTTCTAAAGGTGGGGCAGACTTTCGTGCTAAAATGAAAATAATGACCACATACAACAAAAAATTCTAGCACTTTATCACTGGATGATTATGATTGCACAGAAATAATGCTACCAATGCTACACTGTTTCTTTAACCTCATTTTTTTGGTTCGAGTGTCTGCTTTGAAGATGTAAAAATTCAAATGAGCCATGCTCTGGCAAAAGGGGGCTTAATGCATGTCTGTGATGCATGATACCAAGCAAGTCATCACGTGATCATAAATCCATAAAGTCTATTTTGTGTAACAACCGACTGAATCGTGAGGTAGACTGGTCCTTTGACATACAGGAAATTGACAAATAGCGAAAAGTTTCAGCCCAGGTCAGCCTGCGCTGACTGCTCAGGCTGACCTGGTCGATACTTTTCGCGGATGCATTAAGCCTCCTTTTCACAGAGCATGGCTCATATATCTTTACAATAATATATAAGACACTGATAAAAAAGAAGCAACTGCTAGCAAGAACTCACATTTCTGCAGATTGATTACTACACAAGCAAAAAATAATTAATTGCTTCGGTTAAAAGCTGCCGATTGTTCAGTTTGAGCAACCTTAGGTCACAATGTTTTCAAAAGTGGTCTGCTGCAAGAAGAAAAAGTCATCTGCCTGTAATAATTAGATAAAGTTCATGTTTTTGTTGTATTATGATACACTAAATGCACATGGACTTACGTGCATTAGGCAGGCTGTGACTCCCTTTACCTAAAGTTTCTAAGGTAGCTTGACGCTGTAACCAGGACTGACAGGCTGTTTCATCCTGAAAAAGGAAAATCAGGTAAACAGGTTTTAACTTTTTACCAGGTAAGAACATTTTAGCCTTGTACAAATTGAAAGCATTTGAAGACGACGAAGTTAATGTAACAACAAGAGGGCCATGATGGCTCTGTATCGCTCCACTGGCTTATAAACCATGAAGAGAAGTCTTCACTATATAAGCCCTTATAAAACTTTGACCCCAAAGCTACAGTCGGACTAAATGGGGAATATGTGTATTAGAAGAATAACATGCCAAATTTGGGAGTTCTTGGCCTTATGGCTAGTAACAAGACGGTTTCTGAAGTTTTCACTCCATACACCCATATAAAACTTGTGACCCCTGGTGCAGGGCCAAACTTGATCCTAGGGCTGTAACTTGGGCCCTCTTTGTAGTTGTCCACTAGATAATGCTATAATTATGCAAAATTTGGTAGCCTAAGCCTTATGGCTATGTACACCAAGATTTAAAAGTTTTCCCTATGTAAGCCTATGTAAATCTTGTGAAACCCCCCCCCCCCCAGCAGGAGGCCAAATTGACCCCAGGACTGTAATTTGGGCACTTTTGGTAGACCCCAACTAGATCAAGCCAAATGCAAAATTTGGTAGCTCTAGGCCTTATGGCTAGGTACAGGAAGATTTTTAAAGTTTTCTCTAAATAAGCCTATGTAAAACTTGTGACCCCTGGCGCAGAGCCAATTTTGACCCCAGGGCTATAATTTCAAGAAACATGATAGAGGTTTACTACATAAAGCTACATGCCAAATTTGGTAGCCCTATGCCTTATGGTTTCAGACAAGAAGATGTTTAAAGATTTCCAATATTTTTCAGTTTTGTTGCCATGGCAACCAGAGTTTTTGAAGGAATCAAATTCTTTCAAGAAATTCTGAAGAGGACCATGGCAGGATCATTTCTGTGAAGTTTCATGAAAATTGGATTGGTAGTTTCAGAGAAGAAGATGTTTGAAATAAAAGTTAACGCACGGATGGATGGACGCACGCACGGATGGACGCACCGGGCCATGACATAAGCCCGCTGGCCTTTGGCCAGTGGAGCTAAAAATGAATAAAATTATCATTGAAATGTTAGAAAAGAGTGATGAAAAAAGGGAAAATTCTGGTTACCAGCATTTTATCCCTTTTTTGTAACGGTGAAAAGCCTTCTTCAAGGTACATGTAGTTAAACGATTGTTGGGTAAAGAGTTGGCCCTCAGAGGGACAAATAAGTGAACTGGAAAGTTTCAAGAGGTATGAATATCAAGACTTCTTTAGTCGAAATATCTTTCAAAATATCTGCCATAAACTGCCAGCTTGTTACGGATATCCACATTAACAACAATATACATTCCATTTAGTTTGCCTAAACACTGCCTGGTGTATGATTAACATGTAAGAGGGTGGGAGATTGGGAAATTCTATATTGAACAGTTAACTAAAGATTAGCCACTGTCTTGCCTTTGATATTGATGCTGGACAGAAAAACTTTAACGTAACAGGTCTGTTAAGTAGCCTCCCATGGCAAGACTGAACTGAGGACCTCTGGATCCTAGGGCAAACCTCTACCACATTGCTATGAAAGCTAGCTCTATAGCAAGGCAATATGTGTCCCCTAATACAAACACAAGCTATACATGCACGGTGTGTATCTATCTGTGGGATAGGCCAGTATACTGCATTTGTATAAGGGGACACTAATATTGCTATAGAGCTAGCTTTTGTAGCGACCTTGGGATCTAGAGGTCCTGGGTTCAATCCCGCCTTGGGAGGCTATTTAACAGAACTCTTACAACAGAGCCCACTCTCAGGTAGTTGAGAAAAGGAGTAACGCTTCTTGAAGTGAACCATTCTTGAACAAATTTTCATACTATGTAGGCGAGTCGAACCTATACATTTATACCTATAGGTATGGTGAATAGATTGATTGTTAGAAATATATTGATGTTGCACTGATAGCACCATGAACATGATCCCACATAATTGCTATGGGTATATGGATTAGATGTTTCAAATACTCTTTAACCCTTTACCATATTACAAAATATTATACATACCCAAATTGAAACCATTTGTAGATGGCAAATTGGATGTGGTTCAAATACATGAAGCTGAATTTGCCTTTGACTGAGAAGAAAACATTTCGGGAAAAGGAGAAAATACAGGTTACCAGCATTGTCTCCTTTTCCCAAAATGTTTTCAAAAGCTTCTTCCTCAGGGCCCTTTAAACTCGGAATTGTGTGGTAAATGGTTGACTAAACACTATCCTAGTCTTTAAACAAGAGGGCCATGATGGCCCTGGGTCGCTCACCTTAGTAGAGTGCCTTAAAGGTATTTCTTTAATTTGACCATGTGACCTAGTTTTTGACCGCAGGTGACCCAATTTCAAACTCAAATTTCATGAAGACAAACATCTTGACCAATTTTCAAGGCAATTAAGCAAATAATGTGGCCTCGAGTGCCCTAAAGGTATTTTTTTAATTTGACCTAGTGACCTAGATTATGACCCCAGGTGACCCAAATTTGAACTGGTCTTGGACTATATCAAAAGAAACATTTTAACCAATTTTCAAATCAACTGAATAATAAATGTGGCCTCTAGAGTGCCCACTAGCTATTTCTTTAATTTGACCAAGTGACCTAGTTTATGACCCCAGTTGACCCAAATTCAGACTCATGTGAGATTTTATAAAGACAAACATTCTGACCAATTTTCAAGGCAATTAAGCAAATAATGTGGCCTCTAGAGTGCCCACAAGGAATTTCTTTAATTTGACCCAGTGACTTAGTTTATGGTTCCAGGTGACCCAAATCCAAACTCATCTGGTATTTCATCAAGACAAACATTCTGACCAAATTTCAGGTCATTTGAGCAATAAATGTGGCCTCCAGAGTGCAAACAAGGTATTTCTTTGAATTGACCCAGTAAACTAGTTTATGACCCAAGTTGACCCAAATTAATCTTATGTGAGACTTTATAAAGACAAACTTTCTAACTAATTTTCAAGGCAGTTGAGCAAATAATGTGGCCTCGAGAGTGCCAACAAGGTATTTCTTTAATTTGACCTAGTGACCTAGTTTATGACCCAATTTTGAACTCAATGAACTTGTTGTGCTTAGATGGGCAAACAAACTTAGAAGAGAATCACTACATACCAAATATCAAAGCTCTACGCCTTCCAGTTTTAAAGAAGAATTTTAAAGTTTTCCTTCTTTGTTCCTATGTTCGAACTTGTGACACCCGGGGCTGGGCCAGTTTTGACCCAAGCAGCATCCTTGGAACAAACTTGGTAGAGGTCCACTAGGAGATGCTACATACCAAATATCAAAGCTCTACACCTTCCCGTTTAAGAGAAAAAGAAATTTAAAGTTTTCCTTCTTTGTTCCTATGTTCGAACTTGTGACCCCTGGGGCGGGGCCAATTTTGACCCAGGGGCATCATATGAACAAACTTGGTAGAGGTCCACTCTGAGATGCAACACACCAAATATCAAAGCTCCACACCTTTCGGTTTCAGAAAAGAAGAATTTTAAAGTTTTCCTTCTTTGTTCCTATGTTCGAACTTGTGACCCCACGGGCTGGGCCAGTTTTGACCCAAGCAGCATCCTTGGAACGAACTTGGTAGAAGTCCACCAGGAGATGCTACATACCAAATATCAAAGCTCTATGCCTTCCCATTTAAGAGAAAAAAAAAATTAAAGTTTTCCTTCTTTGTTCCTATTTTTAAACTTGTGACCCCCGGGGCTGCGCCAGTTTTGACCCCAAGGGCATCATATGAACAAACTTAGTAGAGGTCTTCTAGGCGATGCTACATACAAAATATCAAAGCTCTACACCTTCCAGTTTCAGAGAAGATGATTCTTAAAATTTTCCTTCTCTGTTCCTATGTTTGAACTTGTGACCCCCCGGGGCAGGGCCAACTTTTGCCCCAAGGGCATCATATGCACAAACTTGGTAGAGATCTACTAGAAGATGCTACATACTACATATCAAAGCTCCATGCCTTCCTGTTTCAGAGAAGAAGATTTTGAAAGTTTTCCTTCTTTGTTCCTAGGTTGGAAATTGTGACCCCCCCAGGCGGGGCCAGTTTTGACCCCAGGGGCATCATATGGTCAAACTTGGTAGAGGTCCACTAGGCAATGCTACATACCAAATATGAAAGCTCTACGCCTTCCAGTTTCAGAGAAGATGATTTTTAAAGTTTTCCCTCTTTGTTCCTATGTTTGAACTTGTGACCCCCGAGGCAGGGCCAGTTTTGACCCCAAGGGCATTATATAAACAAACTTGGTAGAGGTCCACTAGGAGATGCTTCATGCCAAATATCAAAGCTCTATGCCTTCTAGTTTTAGAGAAGAAGATTTTTAAAGTTTTCCTTCTTTGTTCCTATGTTGGAAATTGTGACCCCCCAGGGTGGGGCCAGTTTTGACTCCAGGGGCATCATATGAACAAACTTGGTAGAGGTCCACTAGGAGATGCTACATGCCAAATATCAAAGCTCTACTCCTTCAAGTTTAAGAGAAGAAGATTTTTAAAGTTTTCCTTCTTTGTTACTATGCTCAAACTTGTGACCCCCAGGGCGGGGCCATTTTTGACCCCAGGGGCATAATATGAACAAACTTGGTAGAGGTCCACTAGGCAATGCTACATACCAAATATGAAAGCTCTACGCCTTCCAGTTTCAGAGAAGATGATTTTTAAAGTTTTCCCTCTTTGTTCCTATGTTCGAACTTGTGACCCCCAGGGCTGGGCTAGTTTTGACCCCAAGGGCATCATATGAACAAACTTGGTAGAGGTCCACTAGGAGATGCTTCATGCCAAATATCAAAGCTCTATGCCTTCTAGTTTTAGAGAAGAAGATTTTTAAAGTTTTCCTTCTTTGTTGCTATGTTGGAAATTGTGACCCCCGGGGCGGGGCCAGTTTTGACCCCAGGAGCATCGTATGAACAAACTTGGTAGAGGTCCACTAGGAGATGCTACATGCCAAATATCAAAGCTCTACGCCTTCAAATTTCAGAGAAGAAGATTTTTAAAGTTTTCCTTCTTTGTGACTATGCTCAAACTTGTGACCCCCGGGGCGGGGCCAGTTTTGGCCCCAGGGGCATCAAATGAACAAACTTGGTAGAGGTCCACTAGGAGATGCTACATACCAAATATCAAAGCTCTGCGCCGTCTAGTTTCAGAGAAGAAGATTTTCAAAGATTTAGCTATTTTTTCCTTTTTGTTGCCATGGCAACCAGAGTTGTGGGTGGAATTCAATTCTTTGAACAATTTTGGTATAGCTTCACCAAAGGAACATCCCTGCCAAGTTTCATCAAGATTGGCCCAGTGGTTTAGGAGAAGAAGATGTTTAAAGAAATTGTTGACGGACGCCGGACACAGGGCGATCACAATAGCTCACCTTTAGCACGTTGTGCTAAGGTGAGCTAAAAATTGATTACCTTCCATCAGTGCAATAAATACATGTAGTTAACTCTTTACCACACAACAAAATTTAAGACTCATCCAAATTGAAAGCATTTGCAGACAACAAATACAAATTGTCTAATATGATGAAGATTGTCTAGGTAAGGACAGAAAACATCGTGGAAAAAGGAGAAAATGCTAATTACCAGAATTTTCTCCTTTTCCCACAATGTTTTCAAATGCTTTCTTCCCCTCAGTCGTTTAAAGTCGGGATTGTGAGTTAAAGGGTTAAATCAGTTATTGTACAGACTACTTGCAGACATACCATGATTAGAACAAACAACTCAAAGGAGACCTGTTTGATCTTGAAGAAAAGAAAAATGTTACATAATATGAAAAAACTGTCGTAAAAGGAATGAATTCTCCTTTTTTTTAAACCACGTTTCCGAAATCTCAACTGCAAAGGATATAAAAGTCGTATATAAATCTTAATTGGTTAACTTTTGAAAATTTTCACAAATTCACATAATAACTATGATATGGAACCAAAAGTTCACACAATTTCACTAGCCCTTAGAATGGCGAAGTAATGAAATATATGTAGGTAATCTAAGTAAATCCCAAATATTGCAATTTCATGGATGTTTAGGTCAGAGTATCTCAACAAGAGTATCACATGCATGCCATGCAGGTGCCAACGCTTAGCTGCAGCTGCTTGATTTTCAGTGACAATTTTAAGTCAGAAAAGGGGGCATAACTATGTCAAATATACTTTGATAGTTATCTGCCATTGTTGTATGAGTTCCCCTTTTGAGTGAACAACATGTCCCAGTTTGAGAGACATTGTAAGTTTTTGCACAACAATGGAGACGTGGACGTGGACCCAAGTGTTACGACAATAACTCAACGTTTTCTTGGAAAAAAGCCGAGCTAAAAAGGTGAAGACAGTATTATTTTGTTAAGTATAATCTCGATTCAAGCTGTTCACAAAAGCAGATTAAGTTTTCCACTGGCTTTCATACATAAACACCAAATTAAATCTTTGTAGATCATTTGAAATTATACCTTTACGTTGGTAATAACATCATTTAGTAAATGTCTTTGACCTTTTGTCTTCTCTCTTATCTTTTTCAGCATTCGAAACATCTTGATATGCCGTAATCTTTTTAGCCCACTCTGTCTGTAGTTTTGCAAGTTTAGAATGTCATGTTTAAGTTCTTTTTCATCTGAAAGTAACCAATCAACCCTTTTATGAAACAATCCAGTGGAAGACACATTTTGAAAACATTGTGGGAAAACCATAAAATGCTGGTATCCATTCCTATTACCAAAATGTTATCTACCCTATCAAAGACAAATTCTATTATTTGACACACATTTAAATTGTTGTCTGCAAATGCTTTCAATTTGGACAAATCTACATTTTTGTTGTGAAGCACCGAGTTAGTCAGGTTTAAAGGGCTTTCACTGCAATGACCTATTTACAACCAATCAAATATGAAAACAATGATAAAATGGTGATACATTTAAAGGAAAGGAATCATGATTTGTTTGAACTGTATGAAACTGATCCAGGGAAAAGTGGTGAACACCTGTTAAAGGTGATTACTATTTCTCCCAAATTGTTTTTAAAGCTGTCCACTGCAGCAGTATAATGTGTTGTAAAGTTAGAGGTTAATCAATATCTAATAGAACTTTCAACTTTCTCAATATTTTTATTAGTCCCTACACCCAAAAACTGATAACATATCAAAAGTCAAACCAACTACATTCCCAATGCAACAGAAATTCTGGGAAAGGTTTTGAAATCATTGTTACAAGAGTTGCTAATCTTGAGTAATTTCAACTTTTGTCACAATGGTTTCGCCATAAAATACATATATACCAACTTAAGTATGCAAAAAATTATACACTCTTGTCACCAGTTAAAAAAAAAAATTTCAGTTTCAGTGTCCAACTAAACCTACCCTCTATTACATTTTGTCATACAAATAGGTTGACCATCTTACCTCATCATGCCAATAAAAAACAAAAGCACCACCTCGTCATGCTGATAAAAAACAAAAGCACCACATGCGTGTGCCAACGCTCCCCTAATAAACATTGTAAACTGAAAATGTCAAAAATTCTTTGATGATTACCTGCCCCTGTTGTAAAGGTTTCCCTTTTGATAATTTACAACTTGTCCAAGTTTGGAGTAAATATCTACAGTAATAATAGAGGTACTACAAAATGTCGAAGTTTTTGCACCATGACAACAAGGAAGCAGACAATGCCAGAGCTGCAGCAATACCTCAACGTTTTCCTTGAAAACAGCCGAGCCAATAATCTACAATGAAGTTGTTTAACTCTTCACCACATGAAAAATTTTAGACCCGTCCAAACTGAAAGCATTTGCAAATGCCAATTTCAATGTGACTCAAATGGTGCAGTCTGTTTTAGATTGGGTAGAAAACATTGTGGGAAAAGGAAAAAATGCTGGTTACCAACATTTTCTCCTTTTCCCACAATGTTTTCAAAAGCCTTCTTCCTCAGGGTCATTAAAAGTTGGGATTGCAGGGTAAAGGGTTAAAAGGTACAGCACACACATTAAAAAAATGATAATAAGTCAAACCCATTAGTATGATCTACTTACAATACAATGACTCTAAATACATGTTGTAATCAACTGGCTGAGTAACCTGTGTAAACACTCGTAGTTGGTCTATTACTGGACCAAGTAATCTTTCAAATCTATTCCTTACTTCTGCAAATATAGTAAAATGACCATCTTACTGCATACCCTCTCTAAAAAATTGGTCTTACACTAAATACATGGAACTTTTTGTGTTATTCCAACAATTGACAAATAACCTCCAGCAAACAGCTTCCTTTGCCTTGAACCAGACCACTTTTGAAAACATTTTGCTCACAATTAGAATTCTCTTCTTTTGCCACATATTTCCAAATGTATACATGCATCTGGGTATGCATTTTCACATGTTCATGTATACATGCCCTAGATCTTCTTTTGTACTATCTATATTTTACATGGCTGTTTTCAAAACCCTCTGGTTCAAAATTTGTCTCGGAAAGTGATGAGTTGAAACAATAAAATGTTTCTCCAAAACAGTAAAAGAGCTCCAAAATCCCACCAAGTGCTTTGATTCAGATGTCAGATTTTCAAATCTAATGTGCATTTCATCAAAAAATGTCTTATTTCATGTGGAGTAATTCCTCATTGCTTGAAACAGGCACTCATCTGCAATTTGCTTCTTGTACATCCAAAGATTTTGTTTAATTAATAGACAACAAATTTTAGACTACCATAGTTCATACTGCAAGCATCTGCAGATGCCCAAATGTTGACATTGGTCTTGATAGAGTTGAAAACATTGTGGTAAAAAGAGAAAATGCTGGTTACCAGTATTTTCTCTTTTTTCCATGTCTTCAACAGTCACCTGCAAAACTAGTGCAGATTTCACAACACAACAACCTTTGTGTATGCTGACAGTTAGACAAAGGGACAGAGAGGTGGACAGGCTGATCCAGTATACCCCTGAGGACTTTCATTGTCAACAGTATAAAAAAATTTACATGTACTTACTTGCTATCTTATACATGTTAATCAGTCCATGTGATTGCACTATCCTGTGAAATTAAAAAAAAAACATTTAACCCTAAACAATCGTTGAAATCTATCAAATACATCATTAACATACAGACTGTTAAGAAAAGGAAATATTTTATTAACATATTCTGATATGAAAGATTTTATGACACCAGAGCTCACCTTTTCCTTCTCAACCTCTCAATCAAACATCGCTGATAGGCATCAACCACTGCGAGTTTTAAATCTGAAATAATTGTAACACTGTAATTGAAATGAGAAAGAAAAATCTCTCTATCCTGCATGCATGCATGTTTTACACAATGGCTGTACATGAGTTTGAAAACATTGTGAGAGAAGAAGAAACTGCTAAAAAATCAGCATTTTGTCAGATATTTTTTTTCAACATCTTTTATACACATATATAGGACAGCTAAATAAGTAGTGGACTTATAAAAGATTCTATCACTAAAAGCTATGTTAAGCTTATTTGTCATAATTGTCTAAATGAAATAATTCTACTGAGTACCTTCAACATAACTTTTAGTGAAGAACGGAGATGATGTCATGGTAATTACCATACAATGAAAACCTTTGCTTAATTTTTACTGTGACCTAGCTATTGATCCCATGTTGCCAAGTTCCAAAGCTGGCCTACACATAATAAGGAAAAATACCCTGACAAACTTCTATGAAAAAAAAAAAAATGAAGAATACTGTTATCTATAAAATGTTAATAGTATTTTTTATTAACTTTAATTCAGAAAATGATATTTGTCCTTACCAAACACTCCCATTTACATGTATTAACAACTCTGGCAGGGGGAAACTAATAAAATCATTCTGGGAAAAGGAGAAAATGCTGATGCATTTTCTGCTGGTAATCAGCATTTTCTTCTTTCTTTCAATGTTTTCTCCCTTTGCAAAGCAAATAACATTATTTGAGCCACATTTGTTGTCTGCAAATGATTTCAAAGAAAATGAGTCGAAAATTGAATTTGTTGCTTGGTAAAGAGTAATTTTACCTAGTTTTCCACCTCATATTACCAAGTTTTTTCCATCTTGACCTAGAAATTAGAGACTAATGCAGACCTTTTCATGAAGATTTAGTGATGACTTCTATCTAAATAACGAGAAACTGTTGATAACGCACAACAAGATCACAAGGCTCATGTTCAGTACTCTGAGCTTAGGGGAGCACAGATTCATGACAGAATACAATTCAGTTAACCCTTTTGTCCTAACTGAAAGCATTTACAGACAAAAAACTAAATTTTACTCAAAAATTGAAATTTGTTTTTTTTTAGGGTAGAAAACATTGTGGGAAAAAGGAGAAAATGCTGTTTACCAGCATTTTCTCCCTTTTCCAAATGTTGTCAAAAGCCTTCTTTCTCGTCTGAGGGTCATTAATCTTGGGTTTGTGTGGTAAAGGGTTAATAATCAGGCTTGTCATTATGGACAATCTGGTCACCTAGATCTACAATGTCATCTCCTTCAAGACTGAACTCCAGACTTTTCAGGTCTAGCTCCATAAAGTTATCATACTCTGTTGTAAAGTCTCCTCTACCAGCCATATACCCTCCCATTTCATTGGTAACCTGAGACCCATCAGCTGGTCTGGGCGGATCTTCACTCACTAGAAATCAAACACAAATGAGCCACACTCTGGCAAAAGGAGGCTCAATGCATCTCTGTGATGCATTATACCAAGCAAGAAATCGCATAATTATGGATCCATAAAGCCACTTTATCTAACAACTGACTGAATCCTGAGTTTGACTTGCACCAATAGGAAAAGGTTTCAGCCCAGGTCCGCCTACACGGACTGCGCAGGTTGACCTGGATGGATACTTTTTGCAGATGCATTAAGCCCCCTTTTCACAGAGCATGGCTCAAATATTTATGTCTTATTTCACCACATATGCAAATTTTTACTTTGCAGCTATGGACAGCTTTTAAAAACATGTGTAGAGGGAGTGAGTACAAGCAGTTGTGCCATAACCTTTTTCCTCAATGCTTTTTATATTATCGTCCATTGACCTAGGAAAAGGAGCTGTTGCTCATTACATTACAAGCAAATTAATGCAAGTATTTTGGCCTTTTACCATAATGCTTTTCATATCATACAAAAGAAATATTCATTTTCTTAACATATTTCTGTTTCCTTTCCTCTTGCACAAAATTTTGTTAGGTTTAACTCTGCCTTAATTTTGGACATGTCCAAATTGGAAGCATTTGCATATAACAAATGTAAATCAAATTCTAAGATCTGCCTGTGAAAAGGAATAAACATTGTGGGAATAAGAGAAAATGCTGGTTACCAGCATTTCACCTTTTCCCACAATGTTTTCAAAAGCCCTCTTCTTAAGGCTTGTCAAACACAGGATTGTTTGGTAGAGGTGTATTGTAAACATAAGGTTTCACTTATCATCTCTTGATACAAATTTGCAGCAGACATCTTAAATCATTTCCCCAAAACAAACAAATTTTAAACTGTCTCAAACTGAAAACATCTGCAGACGACAAGTTAAGTTTGCCTGAAATGATGAGATCTGTGTTTGAATGGATAAAGAAACCTTGTGTGAAAAGGAGAAAATGCTGGTTACCAGCATTTTCTCCTTTTCACACATTGTTTTCGAAAGCCTCCTTCCCAAGGATTGTTAAGACATGGAATTGCTTGGTAAAGGATTAAAGACCACTAGTAAATAGGGCTTGCAAACAATGTTTAAGAGTTCAAGTGAAAAAAAAATTTAAAAAGTGAAAAGATTCTGCCAAAAGTTCCTTGTTAAAAGTTACTGTTTATGACCACCATCTTCTGCCAGAATGTTTTTGAAAATGTATTCTGCTGCAAGACTTCTAACAAAAAATATTTGTTGCAGGTCAATGTTTGCATGAGGTATTTTTTTTGACCCATTATCAAACAATCCTGTTTTTCATTACCCAAAGTTGAAAACTTTTGAAGAAATTGTTGGAAAAGGAGCAAATGCGAGTGACTGTGATCTAGAGCTATGTTTTATTTGTTGTCTGTGAATACCATCAACATCTACGAGTTAAACATGTTGTCACTAGTATACAGTCAAAGATTGGTGAAACGACTGATTTTTTTTACTGTAAAACATTTTTCTTGCATTTTACTAGCTGCCCAAAGAGCAAAGTTCTTAACCCTTTACCACACAATCCCGAGTTCATACAACTCTAGGGAAGAAGCCTTTTGACACCATTGTGGGACAAGGAAAAAATGCTGGTAACCAGCATTTTTTTTCCTTTTTCCACAATATTTTCTACCCTTCCCAAGGAGAATTTTTATTTTTGAGTCACAATTATTTTGTCCTCTGCAAAAATTTTCAGTTTGGCCAAGTCTAAAATTTTGTTGTTTGGTAAAGGGTTAATTGGATGTCCATTCTTCCAAATTAAAGATCAAGATCCTTTCATAAAATCTGAATAATTAAAAAACTACTTATTTATCAATACCAATATAATGAGAAAAAGAAAAGCCATTCAGTAACTTACATTTATATACTACAGGTTGAGGAAAATAAGACAGGTCTATTTCTGGAAAGGCTGAAATAAAACCATAAAAAGACATCTTGGCAAAGAGCCTCCTGAAACAATTCTGAAGCAGACAAATTTGGAAACAGACCTGTTAAAATAGAGAATATCAACAAAAACTAAGGTTTTGTAGCTAAATACAAGGGCTGTTCCAAAAGTTTGTAGACACCGCTATTTTCTTGGCAAAATGACGTCCTACCGTTTTCATATCATATATTATGGTACAGATTATTCCAACTCTGACTACCAAATTTTGGAGAAATACAACCCTTTCTTCCTCATGTACAAAAGTTTGAATAGAGGTTGTATCAAGATCGCCGTGCAGTCCAGTTTTTGGTTTTTCAATCAGACGTGTAATGAACACAGTTGTATGTGCTCTACAGACCATGTAAACCATCTAAATGGCGGGAAACCCTGTAATAAAGTTACCAGTATGGATATGAAATCATTTTGTAAAGATTAGAAGCCATTTGAATTTTCGGTTTTATTATAGACAAGTAAAATACAAACCACAGTTAAAGCGTCTGTTCTCAAAATGGACGTCACTGAGCCATCAAAACTTCCAACAACCATAAAAGTTTGTTGAAGTCTCGGAAAAATGCCTAGTGATACTAAACCTATGAAAGAAAGTGTTACAAACAAGCCTTCCATTTTTCAGTAACTAATTTATAAGTGGTATTGGTGGTTTTCTGAGAGACAGGAAAGCATGGTCCAGCAGTCACCAATGGAATATAGAATTAAGAAGATAATGGGGGCACTTTCAGAAAATAGAGGACACCCGAGACATTGACATTAAACTGCCCTGTATGACGTAACAATGTATGTACAATGTCTTGAGCTGTGCTGTGAATCATGTACTGTGTTTAAAAGGTTGCAGTTATATTAATATTCAGTCAAAAATATAGAAAAACATTGACTTAAATATACAGCAGCATTTTAGATAAATATATATAGTAAGTTTTATTTTACAAGCACTGTGCACAAACTTTTAGATCAGCCTTCGTACATAAGAAAACTGCATTGAAAGATGAGAAATACTTGTTACAAACGGTCTCTCTGCTTTTCCACAATGCCTTGACCCTTTACCAAACATCCTGTGTTTTAACGATCCTGAGAAAAAAAGCTTTTGAAAAGAATGTTGGAAAAGGAGAAAATGCTGATAACCAGTATTTTCTCATTTTCCCACAATTTTTTCTAACCTTTCAGCTACACAAAAATTCTTGTCTGCAAGTACTTTAAATTTGGTTGAGTCTAAAATTTTCTTGTGTAGCAAGGGGTAGTGTGTTGTAAGATAAAACAAATTATCTGCAGAAGGTAATGAACATCAGTAATGAAATTCATAAAAATGTAAAAGCAGAATAAATGCAAAATGCTGACCAACCACTACTTGTACAATATCTGATTCTTCAAATGGTGGTTTGAAGTTAAATACAAGAGAAAATTAAAGATAATGTGCACAAAACATAAACTTTTTCCATTGCTGTCTATACAACAACATCACGTTCTTATACAAGTGTATCTAATACCTCTTCTCCAATAACACTTATGTGTAAAAGTCTGAAGATACATTATGACATGACGTATGGTGCAGCTGTGACGTTAACCAGTTGAATATTTTATGTATTGAATGAGTCAATGATAAACTAGTGTTGTAAGCTTGCATATGTGCTGAATCACTATGTCAAAAGAATTCCATAGTCTGCAAATTACAAACTCCAATAATCACATATCTGATGGATACCTAAGCATCTTTAGTGCTCACATTAATCGAGGAACATTTCATATACACATTCATCTAGCAACCTCTTCTACAGGAATAGCGTCACCAACAAAGAAACATATTTAAGATACGGTGAAAGTGACAGCAAAAAACGACCTCCAAAGTCTGAATTCCCATTCATTCTCTAACCAGCTACACTATATGATGTAAACATAGTAACACTGATGAAGCAGTAACATAATGGTGCAGGTAATAGTAACGGTGATGTCATGAAAATATATGCAAGCCTTGTTGTATCCCTATTGGATAACTCTTTCAAAAATTCAATACACGTACAACATAATCACTTATGTAAGATACGCTATAAAGGTAATGATGTAGAGAGTTACCATCAAGACTGCTGAATCAAACGAAATGGACATTTTAAATCAGGTAAAATGACCTCGTCTTAAAATATAACCCTATGCCAAACAATTTTGTAGTTAAATGGCTGTTAGAAAAACAGCTTTTGAAAGCACTGTGGGAAAGGGAGAACATTCCTGAAATCAGCATTTTCTCCTTTTCCAACAATGTTATTTTTACTATAAAGATAGATCCCATCATTTCACCCATATTTTACTTGTCATCAGCAATTGCTGTCAATATGGAAAAGTAAAAAATTCTTTAATTCGTCTGGTAAGAGTTAAATACAACAGAATAACTATACTGTAGCTTGACAACACAAAACTTACTTGGTAAGTCCTCACATGGTTTATTAACATAACATGAGTTGTAGTGCTTCTCACATTCTATGTGGGTTTTATTTCTAACTTTCTGTGCTATGTCTACCCTGAAAGAAACAATAATTGATCCATTTCTAAGCTAGTAAGACTTGCCCTTGAAGTACAATACACAATCTTCTGAAAAAAAATTGGCAAATGTTTGTTACAAGCAATTTCTCCTCATTGAACCATGATTTCTATATAATTCAGGACAGTAATTTTCTTTTCCTTCCAATAACTCCCATGTTTTACACTAGTTTATGGAATGGACTACACCTATTCGAAGTGTTTGTGAGAGGCTTTCTGATTTCATACTTATTTGTTATTTACTAAATAACCCTTAGAGTGTTGAATTAAGTCTTAACCAGACTACAAAATGTTAGATTTGTTCAAATTGAAAACTTTTGCAGACAAGAAATTTCACTTTTTTGTGATAATATGCTTTGTCTTTTGAAAGGTAGAAAACATTGTATTAACTAGCATTTTCTCCTTTTGTCACAATGTTTTCAAAAGCCCTCCTCGGAGTTATTCAAGCTCAGGATCATTAGGTAAATGGTCAATAAAATGACTTTTTTCATTGAGGAAAAACCTATTGCTAATTCAAGGTTCAAGGTAGACCAGACCATACAACAAAGTAGTGGACTGTGTAGATCCAAGACTAGACTGAATATCCTGTGCAGCCTAATCTTTATCTACACAGCCCACAAAAGCATCTGATGCCTATTCCAGTGCTTTTAAGACTACATATCTACACTTTTTAAAATGTGCAGACTCTAATCGATATTATACTCTAAGATATTTTTACGAAAAATAAAGAAACATTCATACACACCAATTACCATACCCACAATCAATAATGGCATCTAACAGTTGTCTTTCTTCCTGGGCTGTCCAAGAAGCCTCAAACAAAGGGAAGTTATTTTTCTGTAATATTAAGTGACATACCAAATTTTACTCCCCTACAAGTACATACAGTAGTATCTAGACTATTAGCATCACTCTTCTACTCTGGCGTACACAACTAATCATAATTAATCAACCCCCTTAACAGAGGCATATGTAATGCAATCTATTAAAATCTTAATGTCATACTGTGTAGCCAGCACAGGACTCAAGCTTAAGGCTCCTCACTTACAGGAGGAATACTCTAACCACTGAGCTACCCAGACCACCTGACATCCATAATACTGATTATCACTACAAAATCTGCGACTAGCACATGAAGAAAACAATTATTCTTCTGAAAATTTGTTTCAAGATGCACACAGATTAACATCTACAGAGGAAATAGAACCCTAGAGAAAGTCATCCCAAGTTTGACCGAGGACTATGTCTCAAGAGAAAATGTTCTTTCTTGGAGAAAGGTCCTCCAGAAACATATTTCACCCTTTACCACACAATGCAAAGTTTTAACAACCCAGATGGAAATTATCTTTGAAAACATGGTTTAAAGGAAAATATGTTGGTAACTATATTTCTCCATTTTCCACAATATTTTAAACCTCATCAAAGACAAATCCCATTATTCGAGCCACACTTCATTTGTCATCTGCAAAAGCTTTTATTTTTGGCAAGCCTCAAATTTTACGGTCTGGTAGTGGTAAAGAGTTACAAGGGCAATTTCTCGGGGATAATTTCTCCAGCAATCAGATAAACTTACTACTACAGAGTATGTATGGTTGCTCTGATGGTCATCTGTCTCTACACCCTTTGCAAAACAGTGTAGACACAGAAAAACTTTACTTGTGACCAGACAAGTTTCACACTGGATGTAGGGTTCTGTCAGAAGAGTTCTACACCATACACAAGTTGGGTCATCTCTGTCATTGATTGTCTCCATAGGATAGTCTTCCTAAAATATGGAAGGACTGAACATTAATTTCATAGACAGTGTAGACAAAGATTAGACTACAGATAGTGTAGATAAAGATTAGACATCTCAAAACAATTCCCATGATCATTGTCTGATACCTTCAGTCTGATGGATTGCTCCGATGCTATTTTATGATTGTGTCTCCGCGCTAGCGGGGACACAATCACATAAATATCATCGGAGCTAGTCCACTGAATCGGGGGTACCTTGTCTAGCAATGATATTTTGCATATAATCACATACCCTTACTTAGCTACTCACAGATCAATCATAAAAATAGACGTGAAATTACCGAAATATCTAAAATTCATACATCAAGGGCGAACTCTGATAAAGCGTTAGAAATAATAAGGTGTATCCCAACGAAGTATCGATAGACTCGCGAAAACTGATGACATTCTGTATGCAGGCAATAATACGGTCCCATCCGGGATTCCAACGCAAGTTACACAAGTTTTAATCTAAACGGGTCTCGACAAACCAATTCAAATAGAAAAATTTAAAATGATAGTTGAGACAAATTTATGCAAAAATCCTTCATGGAGACTGGCATTATAAGTAGTGATATGTCGTCATTATTGTCATCAGGTATCATATACTATATATACTGTGTATATAGGCGATCCGTGTTTTCATTTGTCACAAATTTTTTGTAGGCCTAGATGTTTCCTATACAAATTCTAACGAACAAACAAATAAGATACATGGTGTAAAAAAAATGCTAAATGAAAGCGTTTGTATTTTAGTTTTGTTCAGGATTTTGGATTGATAATTATCGGACGTATTAATAGGTGTTTAAATTGACGTAAAATGATGTATACATACTGTTTAAAAGGGGAAGTCTGGAGTAAGAGAAAAATTATCACTAAACTATATAGATCTAAATCCCAATGCTGATGATAGCATTTGGTAAAAAACTATTGTTCGATCCTATTCTTATGACATACACAGATCAGAGATCAAAGCCAAAATCCTTAAAGGGACATAGATCTATACCTTACAGTCCGAAAGGCCGCTGTTTTTAATCAATATTCTGTTAACCCAACATATATACTTAGCAATGAAAAAGCAGAAACCACTTGATAGCCAAATGCCCCACAACTGAAGATGTCCGTATAAAATTGAAGGAGAAATCCCTATCTCCCTAGGAAGTTCAAAACCATTTCATCTGGAAGACGAGATGCATGAAGTTTTACGCTCATTGCGCAGCGTTTTACGCAGCTCTGGACTGTACCCACTCAGCCCTCATATACGGAAGAACTTAAAAAGGCAGAGCTATTGTCCCGAGAATTCTTGAAAAAAAAAAAAAAAAAAGAAGACGTACGTTTACGTAGAATGCTAAAGCTACATAGTTCTCACTGTATTTCATGTATTAAAACCGAAATGTGAAACTTCAACCCCTCCTACTGAAATAAGTGTAATATGTATCTCCATGTATAGATATAAAGACATTAGATGAACAGATATAAATTAACATGCGTAAAGGCAAACCAGATGTTGGGCCTAATTAAAAGATCTTTCAATCATATGGATAAAGATATGTTCCTGATCCTGTACAAAAGTTTAATACGACCTCACCTAGAATATGGCAGCGGCATCTGGTCAACACCATACAAAAAAGATTCTAGTAAACTTGAAAACATCCAAAGAAGAGCAACAAAAATCTTACCAGAACTGAAGGATAAAAATTACTCAGAAAGACTAAAAATACTAGGCCTGTCATCACTGGAATACCGACGATTAAGATCCGATATGATCCAAACCTTTAAAATACCTAAGAATATTGACAGATTAGATAAAACTAAACTTTTCCCAAATTTAAACAAAGTATGGAAAAACCACCCAGTCAAATTTTCTCCTTCTTGTTATGGACCGGAAGCGGACAACATGGACAAAATCAATCATAAAGGATCATCAGAGGCAGAAGCCTAAAGAGATCTCACAGACAAGGTAGACAAGGTAGACAAATAGTCCTATTCTTTAAATACCGCTCATGAGTAAATTCAGTGGGCATATTTCACATGTAGGAGCTAAACGATGTGCGTCTGTGTTAAAGTCACAATAATTTCCATACTTTGAAAACGTATGAGTTAGATTTAAATGCTTTTTACCACACCGGTTATTTACTTTCGGCCGGTAATGGGCCTTTAAAGTATAAGTTATAAGTGCAAAAACTTAATACTAAGGATTCTTGGGTTCTCCGAAAAGTCAGTGGAGGAAATTTAACAACAACAGAAACAATGACATTATGATAATGCGTAGATCTAGTCCTAAAGGTTTGCAAATGTCGGTTTTGGGCCAACTTCTTCATACACGGGTATGTTTTCACGCACACCGTTACGATATTTGTATTTTTATTGTAGAATTTGAAGAACATGGAACTGAATTACTCCAACATGGAACGGACTGGGGCAGGAACTAAACCACACACCCCTTCACCAAAGTTAATGTGGGCTGCCCCTGCGGCCCCTTTCCTATTCCTATGCATATCTGTGACTTTTTTTGTCACATTATATCGTGACTGTCGTACCGGGTCAATCGTTGTGATGTCCCCGAAATCTCATGTCGGCTATGAAAGAAAACATCGCTTCAAATTGCTACAGGTAGATCCAGTAGCCCTTGGATAGTGAATGGAGCAGCTACACCAGAGCAGGGATCTACAGCTTACCTTCCAGCATTCGGGTAGTCGACTCCTGGAATTCTTTACTAAATCAAGTCATGAATACCGAATCATCGGATATAAATTCCTTCAAAAGTTTAAACATATTTTATTGCCACATAAACCTGTAGACATAAGCGACCCCACAACAAACTTTCGTGTACATAGAATGATACATGTATATTTTTAAACGGGGGTCTGGCTACAAGTTCTCACAACTTTGGTTCCGCCATTACCCTTCTCCATTTACATGTTTAAGAAATAAACGTCTTATACATTGTATATGGCAGCTGAAAAAAACTTTCAAACATTTTGTACAGTAGTTAAGGAATGGTAAAGAAAACTAGATCACGAAATATCTGAACTCACAGAGACTGAAAAACATGACATTAAGAGCGATAAAGATATAGAGGATTTTTTTTTTCCGGAGAATTATCGAAATTTATTTCATCGAGTGAACATCATCGGTAATATTTTCACGAGTGGTGCAGCCACGAGTGAAAATATTACAGATGATGTTCACGAGATGAAATAAATTTTGTTTATTTCATGCTTCTAACCTTCTTTTTTGTTGGAACTTTCATCATAATCCAGTACAGTTATTTTCGGTTATTCCCCGTGGCATACCCCCTTCTACACGTAATAACGCATTACAATATTACGTAAAGCGCAAGAAATATAAGGAAAAT
Organism: Tridacna gigas; assembly: GCA_945859785.2. Taxonomy (NCBI): domain Eukaryota; kingdom Metazoa; phylum Mollusca; class Bivalvia; order Cardiida; family Cardiidae; genus Tridacna; species Tridacna gigas. Next base: position 32,425,303 of record OX244030.2, read on the forward strand.
GCTCGTAAATTACGTAATATTTCCCCCATTTGAATGGCACGCGCTGCTCACCTAGGTAACTGGTGCACGGGAAGTACTGTTTCCGCCTTCAATTGAAGAGTTAGAAAATTTGAAATCGATATTTTCACTGGTCGTAACCATGAAATACCAAACCATAATCCACCATTTTTTTTTTCGATAAACCGAAAAGCATGAAATAAAGAAAGATAGATTATCAGCCTTCAAAGTTTCGAAGGGAATAATTTGTCCTGTTTCCATCAGTCGAAGGAAACAGCTGACATACGAAGTCTGGGACTAGCCCATTTATGATCTCAGAAGTTGAAATAAGTTCTGGTATTTGCATTCTGTCGAACAAGCTTAGCAAACCGATCTCACTATATGAATTTTTAAGAGAAATAGATCTCTTAAGTCCTGTAACTATTCTTGCAGCTTCATGATGATTTTTTTCCCCAAGAGAGTCTCTTTCAGTACAAGTACAATTATCCCAGACAACTGAAACATACTCAAGAATGCTAGGACGTAAAATGATCTGTAGAGTTGATTCAAAGAATTTCGGCTCATTTTGAATTTTTACGCCCTCATCATTCCGAGGATTTTAGAAGCTGACTCAATTGTTTGGTATGTTCACGTCATTTTCTGTTCGTTCAAAGGGTTATACCTAAGTGTTTATGATGTTCAACGAAATTTGTTGGAACATTGTCGAAGACCAAATAAGGACTGGGAACAGGTTTACTAGAGAAAATCATTGTTACAGCTTTTTATTAAATGTAACCAGTCACTGCTTTGCCCAGTAAGCAATCATCAATGAGTCATGATACAGTATACCCTGAATATCTTAAAGTATTGCCGCTGAGCAAGCTATTGATATATTACCACCAAATAGACGTGATATGCAACATGCTAGGTAATTTTCAGAAATATCCTTACTCGAATTGAAAATAGAAGAGGGCCAAGAACTTTTGTTGAACGCCCAGCTTTACATTCAGAAGTTTTGATTGCGTATTGCTAAAAATTACCGCTTGTTGTCTGTTTGTAGATCAGAGATCACACCGCACACTATGTGCATTCAGATCTTGATGTACACTGTTCTCAAACTGAGTCGCGCATAGCAGCCAATGGGTTACGTAGTATCTTTGATCTCAAATGGATCTAGAGTCTAAGTAAACTGGATTATATAGACAGGTTTTAAAGATACATCTACACTCGTTTTGTGCCATTTTTCAGCCTGTTTTTAAACCATTTCATCCTAATTGTATGAAACTATATTATCATACTTGTATCTTCAGGTCAAATGCTGCCCCTGATCAATGGCTGCAAGATTGCACAGATTACGACGGATAGAAAATGTATTTTGTTTTTTGGCGGCCTTCCTTTCCGGTTTTAAATGAGGACAAATCCCTTGAGTTTTTCTATCCCTTACACCATATATACATGTATATGAGCCATGCTCTGTGAAAGGTGGCTTAATGCATTTGCAAACTGAAGTCACGATCGACCCAGGTCGTTTTGCTATAGGTCGATATTCTGCATGTCAAAGGACCAGTCTACCCCCATGATTCAGCTGGTTGTTAGACAAAATGGATTTTATGCATAATTATATGATGACTTGCTTGGTATCATGCATGACGGAGGTGCATTAAGCCCCCTTTTGTCAGAGGATGGTCCATATCAATTATTTATCTATGTTTACACAGCTGACTAAATTCTACGCGTACAGAATCAAGTTTGAATAGCGTTTTTGCTCTCTGGCTGTAGATATGTATCTTTAAAGGCCCAGTAGCGACCAAAGTAAACAATGCGGGTGCTAAAATGCGTTTACATTTGAATCAATCACACCATTTCAAAGTAGATCTATGGAAATTACTGAGAAGATGATAATCTGTTTTTGTACGGTCAGTCCAAGCATTAGTCGCTGGCAGAAAAAAGAAAATGAATTTCAAAACGAAGAACAGGGTAGACTAGATCTATATAGCTCTATAGACCTTTAAACAAAAGATCTAGCGACTTAGCGACTTGGCAACTTCTTACCTTGTTTTAATCCAATTTGTCCTTTCTGCCAGAGTCTAACAGTTGGACCGACCGTACAACCGTACAACAACAGATTGTTATCTTCACAATAGTTTCCATACTTTTAATAAGTATGATTTAAATTCGTAAATGTAGGCCTACGAGTCTAGATCTAGATTTCTATCTATTTCTAAACTCTATTATAAATAAGAAAGTAGATCTAGGAAAACATGAATTGACAAGAAGTGGAATTGATGGTAAATAAAATGGAACACTATGCGATCGACATAAAACCTGGTTTTTTTTTTTTTAGGAAAAGCAGAAAATGATCACTGTACGCAATTTGCCGCTTTTCTCACTTGTAAGGCAATCTCAAATTTCGTCTGCTAATTAGACTTTAAATACACAGGAGGTGTGTCTTCGGCCTATGCGTTTCGGATTTTTTTTTTTAACTTCATTCTTTTTTTTTTTGATAATATGTATTTTTCTCTTTGAACGCTCGATCACAGAAATATCAAATAAATTACGAAAAGAATTAATTTTTGTACATAAAAGTTAGTTTTTTTTTTTTCAACCGCTGCACCAAAGCTAGCCTTCGAAACTAATGTTATCATCTCTCTTGTTTACAATTTACAATGGCGGACAGTGCGAGTGAGCTGGAGAGCGATACAAGCTCGATTGATGGAGGCCCCACCACTAAAGTTGGTACTGTTTTGCAAGTCGAACAGCTTCAGAAGAGAGTTGAATCCCTGCAACAGGAAAACAGAGTACTGAAGGTCGAGCTGGAAACGTACAAGTTAAAATGCAAGCAGCTGACCGAAGAAAAACAAGAATTGAAAAGAGCGAGCGTAAACATTGTACGCAGTCCACATTTTTTGTATCTGCACAGCTTGTCTGTTTTTTGACAAGTTCATTTTCACATTATTCTGTAAAAAGATATGACCAAACTAAGGAATGGCTCAATTTGTATCTATGAGAGTGATAGTTTTAGACGGAATGTCGAAGTCCATAAAATGTAAACAAAGACACTTATGACTAACACGTGCTCTGTGTCATTTGGGTTATTCGAGATATTTGAACAATGTCTTTGTTTGTATGAAATATATTACACTGTTTTCGACAGTATTTCAGTCTCACCACAAAGACAACTCATTGATGTGTATTCTAATTTTCAATGGAATTTTACTGTGTAGCTCAGTCGGTAGCGTACAGGACTTGAGAACAGGAGGTCACTGGTTCGATCCCCAGCTTGGACATTTTCTTTCCGAGGATTGATGATAGTTATTGTGACAGGATTCATTCCTCTCTCACCGCTGACCATTGTTTTGGCGATGGTTATGTGGGAAAGCAGCCAGTGGCTTGGAAAAAATATTGTGCAGAGTACTGGCTAAAGAAACTCCAGGAAAGCATGGATAGGTACACTGGCCGCCATGATATAACTGAAATAATGTTGAAAAACGGCGTTAAACACCATACAATCAATCAACATTATTGTGTACCCAGCAGTGCCTTGCCCAAGGACATTACTGCACTGTCAAATAAATGACAGTGCAGAACTCATACTGGTCAGTTGATGAAGAGTCTTTCTACAATGTTTCAAACTTATGTCTATGAGTCAAGTGTCTTTGATCTGCTATGCTAGTTTGAAAACCCCCATATGATGGGTAGGGGAGAAACGCCTTCCTCTGGTGATCTCCCCTCACTTTAGCCTTTGGCACATGGGGAATGCCAGAGATATTCCATGGCCATAGTAGTTTACATAACCCTTTACCAAACAATCCCGGGTTTTCACGACCCTGAGAAAGAAGCCTTTTGAAAACATTGTGAGAAAAGGAGAAAATGCTGAGTCTAAAATTTTTATCGTTTGGTAAAGAGTTAAAACTTTTACGGCCATGTAGACTGCATTAAACTATGAATTCATGTGAGAGTATTAAAATCAGGGATGTTGGTATGAATTTATAATTATTTACTCAACAATCACAAGTTTTGATGATCAAATCCTGACAAAGAAAGCCCTTGAAAACAATGTTGAGAAAAAAAATGCTGTAAACTAGCATCTTTTCCTTTTCCTTAATGTTTTAGTCTCTTCTACTTAACCCTTTATCACACAATTAAGAATTTTAACAACCCTGTGGGAGAAAGCATTTGAAAACATTATGGGAAATGGAGAAAATGCCGGTAACCATAATTTTCCTGTTCCCACAATGTTGTCTATCCTAAGATAGAGCTTAAGTATGTTTGCATCAATTTTGAATTTATCATTTGCAGATGTTTTGAATATGGACAAGTCCAAAATTTGTCATATGGTAAGGGTACAATCCTATCATTTGAGCCATAGTTGCTTTGTCTGTCTACAAATGCTTTCAAATTGGACAATGTAAAAAATTTTGTTGTTAGGTTAAGAGTTAAATGAAAAAAAAGATTGTTCATGGTTAATGTAGAAATCAGATCCACGGGGTAAACTAACCCCCTCATTAAAAAAAAAAATAATAATAAGGGCCTTTAGAGAAATTTATGGGTACAAGAGAAAATATTTTTAAACCACTGTATTTCTTCCATTCAGTCAATATGCTTGTCTTTTATGCTAAAAGCACAAATTACTTTACATTATGGGAGATCTATATATTCTGGTGTTTTGTGATTAGAACAGTTATAGAAAAATGAAATATTCTAAAGCCATTGAGAACTGGCTGAAATACAATAATTTCTTTCTTTCACCAGATTTGGTCCTGATTACATTCTTGACATCACTTTAATGAGGAAATTTGTTTGTCATTGTTACCTTGACATTAGCTCTGTGGTTATTTTGGCCCCAAAATTCTAAATTTCCTGCTGAGATTCCTGCTGTGTGATCAAGACATATTTAATTGCAATTATATTTTTAAGTATGCCATTATCAATTGGATGATATGGCTGACATACCTACAGAGATAATGAGTGCCTTTTGAAGAATCCAATGCCTATGATTTGGCTGCTTTTGATTTGTTCAAGTCTCATTGGATCCATTAGATTTTTCGTGGGAGTGTCCTTCGGCAAGACACTTCCCTAGCCTAGTACTGGTGACATCCAGGAAATACATGAATATGTGAGCTGCTGTTGTGACACGACTGAAATAATGTTAAAAGTTGCATGAAATGCCATTAAATCAATGCACTTGATCCTCAGAGTGGCATAAAATACCATTCAGTCAATGTACTTGATTCTTTAATAGTATGAAATCAGAGAACAAATTCATTAAATTAACATCCAAAACTAACACCAAAATAAGATTTTTTTATGCTCCAAAGATGAAAAATATGTGGCAGTGGTGCTAGCACGCCCTCTTGAATGAACCCTGGGTTATTATTACTGAGCTAACTGGGGAAGTTAAGTGTTTTTCATTATCTATTTGTGATGTGTTTGTGAATGTCTGATGCAAATGTATACAAATTTATATATTCCTATGAACATTAAAGTTCCCAACAAACCATGCATAGCTCAAATATAAACCACTTCGGCTGGGATTTGAACCTGTGCGGCAAATATTCTCGTTTATCGAGGTTTGAAAAGACCAATACACTAACCACTGAGCTACAGAGAATACTCCTTAATGCAGTTGTCAGGTATTGATTTTATATGGGAAGAAGCTCTGCTGTAAGGAAGGAGTGATCTGTAACACACCCCCTCTTAAGAGAAGTCATCATTTTGATGGGCAGGATGTCTATTAGTTAGACAACAAATGGTTCAATGGCCAATAACGGGCAATTTTATAGACAACAAATGGCTTAAAGGCTAATCCCGGACAAGCCCCCATCTTACAAACATGAAAGTTTGCAACAAATGCATAGCTCAGATATAAACCACTCTGGCTGGGATTCCAACCGGTGTGGCAAATATCCTCATTTATCGAGGTTTAAAATGACCAATACACTAACCACCAAGCTAAAGAGAATTCTCTTTAACGCAGTTGTTATGTATTGATTTTATATGGGAAGAAGTTATGCTGTAAGGAAGAAGTCATCTCCTGTTAGAATATGTATATTGTATATTGTAGCAAGCCAGAGCAGAGCAAGAAGAAGAATTCATTAGTAACACTCTGCTGAAAAAGATACAGCTTCTGAAGAAAGAAAAGGAGTCCTTGGCTATGAATTATGAACAGGAGGAAGAGTTCCTCACCAATGATTTGTCTAGAAAACTGCTGCAGGTATTGATACATGTACATTCTATAGAGTATTTTTTTTTTTTTTTTTTGGTGGGGGGGGTAAAGATAAAAAATTATTTCATCAAGTGAACAGTGGTTATATTTTCACGAGTGGTGCAGCCACAAACAAAAATATTACCTATGATGTTCACCAGATAAAATAAATTTTGATTTTTCACAGAAAAAAAAAATTCTATTTTTTCATGCTTCTAACCCCTTTTTTGTTGGGACTTGTGAAGTACATGGGAACTATCGGTATTCTCGCACCAGTGAGTTCATCATTTGGTAAATTCACTGGTCAAAACAGTGAAATATCAAGCCATAATTCACCATTATTACCTGATACACTACCAAAAGGTATGAAATAAATTTAAATCTTTATGAAATGACAACATTTTAGACAAGTCCAATTTGAATGTGTTTGCTTTGACAAAATAAATGTGACTGAAAAATTGAAATTTGTTTTGAGAAGGTTAGAAAACATTGCGTGAAAAGGAGATAATGCTGATAACTAGTATTTTCTTCTTTTCAAACAATTTTTTCAAAAGGCCTCTTTCTCAGGGTCATCAAAAGTAGGGACTGTGTGGTAAAGGTTTAAATCTTTTCCAGACAATAAAATTATACTAGACTTATGATTCGAAGTATCTGCAGATAACATAATATCATGAACTCTTTACCATGTGACAAAAATGTAGACTTGTCAAAACTGAAAGCATTTGCAGATGACAATTTAAATGTGGCTCAAATGATGGCATTTGTCTTTGATGGGGTAGAAAACATTATGGGAAAAGGTGAAAATGCTGATTATCAGCATTTTCTGCTTTTCCAACAATGTTTTTGAAAGGTTTTTTTTCTCAAGGTCATTAAAACTTGGGATTGTGTGGTAAAGAGTTAAGTGTGGCTAGAATGATGGAATTTTAAAGTACCTGGTGTTAGAGAATATTATGGCCAAACAGTGGCCCACACTGTTTTCAAAAGCCTTCTTCCAAAGGGTTTGATAATGCAGGACTGTTTGAGAAAGGGTTATACTCTTTTGGTATTCCTGTCCCTCATGTACATATAGATCTAGACAAGGTTTCAGAAAACCCTTTACTGACAAGGAAGAAGAAATGGCAAATATAAGCATTATCTTCTGAAAACAGTTTGCAGCAGACAGGATAGGGTTAAAAACATCCTTGTAAACAAAAGATTATCAGGATGAATAAGGTTTAAAATATTAATAAAAGGTAAAAGATGCAGTGGTAAGTTAAGACATTGCCTGAAATCAGAACTTTTCACTGTTGCCACAATGTTTTTAAAGGAGGAAATAAGTAGAAATTTGCCAGGGACAAGCAAGTTTACCTATTTCAACAATGTTTTAAAAAGTGGTATGCAGGAACACACCATAGGTTGTTCTGGAGCAGTTTAACCCATTATCATAATCCTGAGTTTTAGCTATCCGGAGAAAGAAACTTTTTGAAAACTGTGTGAAAAGGAAAAAATGGAGGTAACCAGCATTTACTTCTTTTGCTACAATGTTTTCGGCATTTTCAAAACGCAAACTCAATCATTGTAGTGGTATATGATTTGTCATCTGCAAATGCTTTCAATTTGAACAAGTCTAAAATTTTATCGTTCGGTATAGAGTTGAATGAGATGAAGCAAATAGAAATGAGCCGTGTTTTGGCAAAAGGGGGCTTAATGCATGTCTGTGATGCATCATTCTAAGCAAGTCATCACATGATTATGGATCCATAAAATTCGTTGGGTTCAACAGCCAACTTGTTCATGAGGTAGAATGGTCCTTGGACATGCAGAAAATGTACAAATAACAAAAACTTTCAACCCGTGGCAGCATGCGCGGACTGCTCAGGCTGACATTGGTAAATATTGTTTGCAAGTGCATTAAGCTCCCTTTTCATGGAGCATGGCTCATTAATGTTTTGTTTTCAGTTGCGACAAGAAAAAGTGGAACTGGAAGAGACACTTGAAAAAGAACAAGAGTACCAAGTGAACAAACTGATGAGAAAGATAGAGAAGTTAGAGAGAGATACAGTCAATAAGCAGTCTACATTAGAACAGGTAAGCAATCCTTGATTTTCACCTATCTTTTTTTCTTCATTTTTTTTTTTTTCATTTTTTAGCCCGGCTTTTTGAAGAAAAAGTTGTTGTACTGTCATAGCCCTGTTGTTGTCTGTTTCACAGAACCCAAACAACAGGGGCAGAGGTTCAAAGACTTCCTCAACACAAAAAGTGTGAGCAATCACTACTTTTCCCAAACTGTTTTCCCTGACTTCAGCAGACATTTCTTTTCACTCAAATATTTGTCTCTTGTTGTCACTTTTACTTTAAGGTTTGATGTTTCAAAAAGCCATGTATAAATGGTTTACATTAACTCATTACCAAACAACTAAACTTAAGACTAGTCCAAATCGAAAGCGTTTGCAGAAGACAAAATAAACGTAACTTAAAAATTGGAAATTGTGTTGAAAAGGGTAGCAAGCATTGTTTGTAAAGCAGAAAATGCTGGTTTCCAGCATTTTCTCGTTTTCCCACAAAGTTTTCAAGAGGCTTCTTTCTCAGGGTCCTTAAAAGTTGGCATTGTATCATAAAGGGTTAACTCTACCAGATGACAAAAAGGTAGACATGAAAGCATTTGCAGGCAACAAATCAAATATGACTGAAATGATGAAACTTGCCTTTGATAGGGTAGAAAACTATCGTATAGCAGGTAAAAAGAATGAAACCAAAGATGCGTTGTGTCTTCACTGCTGTATATTTTTGTCTTCAGTTTTCTAACGGTTTCTTTACATGTATACAAAAACAAAGTGACGTCACCGACGTCGTACGATTTCCCGCGTAATGTGCACGGCGACGCTAAAACTACAGTGATTCACAACATACTGGGGGGGGCGCAAAAAGTTACTTTAACGAGAAAAAAGTGCACATATCCTAGTATTAAACACATTTGATATAATCATACTAATCGAATTAAATTAATCAAAACATTAATATAATACAATTAAGTCTAAGTTTCTTAATGCAAGAAAAGTTTGCAGTTAATTAAAGTTATAAGTAGATAGGTTATTCTTGCATTAATCAAGTCTCTGCAAGAAAAATCATTATAGTCTCTTTTAATGTCATAATGTTCACGAGAGATTAACGAACTTATCACTGAATAATATCACGAATGTGTCTATCACTAATCACTATTTTCGGCATTGTCTATCACTTCAAGCGGATATAACTTAATAATTGGCCTAGTCGCAATAAGTCCATTTGCAAATTTAATTTTCGTGGCGCGGACTAATCTGTTGTTCCCGTAGATAAGCCTCTCCACCACGGCAAGTTTCCAACGGATCCTGGTGGACTCGTCATGGACCTGTACGACCTCACCAACACGGATGGTCTGGGAGTTGGACCCGAGTTTGTCGCTGCGCTCACGAAGTGCTGTCAAGTATTCCGTCTTCCAGCGAGTCCAAAACTGATCAATCAAGCGTGACTGATTCCTTGCTCGCTTCGAGATGTCATTACGATCCACCAGCACTGCTCCATGATCAATGTCGGCTCTAGCATGAGGCAACGATCGGATTTTACGACCTGATATCAAGTGTGCTGGGGTTAACGGCTCAGGATCCTCAAGGCTCGAAGAAACATACGTCAGCGGGCGGTCGTTCAAGATGGACTCGACTTCAGTTACGACCGTCTGTAGTGTCTCCAGGTCAACCAAGGCACAGCCAAGGATCTTCTTGAGAGTTCGTTTTGTTATGTTTATTAGTCTCTCCCACCAACCGCCGTACCACGGCGCTCTCTCGGGTATAAACTGCCAGTCTACTCCAGTGTTTGTTAGGTGGTCTCTAACTCTCAGGGATTCGAACATGGACTTCAAATAGGTAGACGCTTTCTGGAAAGTTTTAGCATTGTCTGATACCATCAAAGAAGGTAGAGACTTTTGATTGGCGAATCTCCGGAAGGCTTGTAGAAAAAAGTCGACGGACATGCTGGTTACCACCTCTAGATGTACGGCTCCGGTGACGGCACATGTAAACAGGCATACGTATGCTTTGGTTTCTGTTCCGGTGGGGTTCTTTATGTACAGTGCGCCTGTGAAATCTACACCGGTCACGGTAAAGGCAGGGGTTTCTTTGACACGAAGTTTCGGCAGTGGCGGTACTTCTGGTGACTTGTACGGGTTTCCTTGGACCTTGCGGCATATGACGCACTTCTGGATGACTGCATTGACACACTGCCGCGTTGCTGGTATCCAAAACTTCTGTCTGATATTTGTAACTGTAGAATTCAAGCCAGAATGTCCATGCAATTCATGAGCTGCTTGAATCATCAACGTTGTAAGTATGTGTTTCTTTGGCAACAGGTAAGGGAATTTTGTGACGTCATCAACTTCTGCGTTGTGGATCCTGCCACCACATCTGATAGCTCCGGTCGGATCCAGGAACAAATGTAGTTGTCTAATCAACAAGGCCCGTGGCTTGCTGGTCTTCATCTCCTGTAGTTCTTCTCTGTAGTATGTTGCTTGGCAACCACATATCCATAGCAACTGAGCTTGCTGTAGTTCACTCGCAAATAGCGGATCAAGGTTCGCATTCGCTCGGCCTGCCTTGCAATTTTTGATGAATCTCAGGATGTATCCTGTAACTCATAAGAGTTTGTTGAGTCTGCTGTACTTCTGTACGTTCATCACATTTTGTATATTTCCCTCTGGTGTGGAACGAGCTGTCTGGTCAGTGATTAACATCTGTGTATATCCGGGTTCTTCCAGCAGGATCTGCACTTGGTTTTCCGAGAATTCCCACATCGGCCATTGACTTCTGTCACATAACCATTCAGGTCCTGTCATCCAGAGGTCATTCTTCATAAAGTTGTTGGCAGTTATGCCCCTTGTAAGTAAATCTGCTCGGTTGTCTTTCGTAGGGCAATATTTCCACTTGTACTGCCCTGTCAAATCTCGGATCTCTTTCACACGGTTTGCCACAAATTTTGGAAGTACTTTCTGGGTAGCTATCCAGTGTAATACTATCTGGCTGTCTGACCACATAGTCACATTTGTTGCAGGAAATGTCGTTTGCAAATGATCAGCCAGTCGTGCGCCAATCAGGGCTGCCATCAATTCTAGTTTCGGGAGTGTCATAGTCTTGAGAGGGGCAACTCGATTCTTTGCCATAACTAGTCTCGATTCCTCTTTATCACAAATGAAGGGGGCGGCTCCATATGACGCCATACTTGCGTCAACAAATATGTGTAAACGTCTCTTTTCACTCTCTGTGGGATTGCTTAAATATTGTCTCGAAAATGTGATCTGTGTAACTGTGTTTAAATCTTTGGCAATACAGTTCCACACTTTATGTAAATCCTCTGGTAGGGGTATGTCCCAGTCAAGTTTCTGCTTCCACATTTCTTGCATCAGGATCTTGGCACGTACTGAAACAGGGCTTAGTAGTCCAAGGGGATCGTAGATCTGGGATGAATGCTTCAATATGAATCTTTTGGTTACATGGCAGGTAATAGGAATCGTTCTCTGTGCAAATGTCAACACGTCTTTGGACGGGTCCCAGCGTAAACCCAAAACGTTCGTGATCTCATCTTTGTCCATGACATTGTCTCTTTCGGCAATTTGAAGCAATTTCTCGCTGTTCGAGCCCCATGACCTCAGATTCATACCAGAGCTCGACATCAGGGCACGGGATTCACTGTAGAACTGGACGCACTCGTTTTCGTCATGGAAACTCGAAATGACGTTATCGACGTAAAGATCTCGCCGTAGAATTTCTGAGGCAGGTACGTCTGGATTGGATTCTAGATGCTTAAGTATGGTGGCATTGAGTATAAATGGCGATGATGTAGCACCAAACAGCACCGCTCTGAAACGGTAAGTCACGAATCCACTGTTAGGGTCACGCGGAACTCGTAGCCATAGAAATCTTGTGACGTCACGGTCGTCAGGGTGAAGGTTAATGTTTAAAAACGCTTTCTCTATGTCGGTAGTGACTGCAAATCTATGCTGTCGAAATCTCAATAGAATAGAAGTGAGTTCATTTAGAACCGCGGGTGTTGATTTTAGACAATCATTCAAACTCGCTGACTCTGGAGTCTGTCTGCAACTACAGTCGTAGACGATTCTAATGGGCGTGGTCGACGACTCTTTCTTCACAGGGTGATGAGGAATATAGTGGATCTGCTTGTCGCTGTCGAGGTCTGTGTCCGGTACCTTTTCAATGAAACCTCGTCACTCCTGCTCGGCAATGATTTCACCGTAGGTTTTCAACATTGCAGGTTCTTTGGCAAGTCTACGCACGGTATTTTCGGTTCTCTTCAGCACTATGTTGTAGTTTGTCAGTAAGTCCGGATGTTTTGGTCTCCATGGTAACCTGGCAATGTACCTTCCATCATGGTATTCAAACAATGTCTTTTGATACTCTTCAAGTTCTTGTTCTAGCTTACAATCGGGCTCGTTCTTTATGATCCCGAGACTCTCTCTAAGTCCCAAAACCTTTGCAATGATTCTTCTTCTCGGATTCTCGACACCATCACATTCAGAATGTGTTCACTACCCCGGCCCATGGTAGAACTGTTGAATGGCCCGGAGAGTAGGTAACCAAGCTTAGACTTGACAGCTGTTGGACCGTTGCCTCGAATGATTTCATCCTCAATGAAATCCCAATAAAAGTCTGCACCGATTAACAATGAAATTGGGAATTCATGAGCATATGAGATGGGATGGGCTAATTTTAGTCCCTTCAAATAAGATAACTTTGTAATGTCTGATCTGTGACTAATGTCATTTGGCGTAGCTATCGTTGGCACAATTAGAACACGGATAGGAATCTTCTGCTGCTGCTCTGTGACTACGTACACGGTCGAAGTGTCTGTGTGCTGATACTTTTCACTGCTACCACCGAAAGCAGATAAACTGACGGTTTCTGTACTCTGCCTAGGTAGCTGTAACTCCTTTGCTAATGTTTCTGCAATGAAACTTCTCTGAGCGCCCTCGTCAAAGAGTATTGCTGCTGAACTCATATTGTGTTTATAGCACACGTCCATAATGGCTGTTTTCAGCAAAACGCCTGCGCGTGATTGTCGTGCGGATGTATACAACACGACTGCATCCCTCGTCATTTGATGATTTCTTGTCGTCTGCGGCTGAGGGTCAGCCGTTCTAGTTGTCTGAGAATTACCTGTGTTCGTCTGGCAAATGGTTGTGTGGTGCTTTCTGCCACAACGTTGACAACGGTTCTTATTTTTACACGAGAACACTGCATGTTTTCGAAAACAGTTAAAGTACAGTTTCTTCTCCTTCACAACTTTCAACTTTGACTGTACATCGGGGTATTTCTTACACTGACTCACTACATGCGTATCTCCGCATAATAGACAGTTTAATGTTTGTTTATTGTCTCTCGGACTCTCTGCCTTACCATCACCACCATGTTTTGCGCCCGCAAACAACGATGCAGCAGACCCATATGACTCTACTTCCGGTTGGAACACGTTTGATGGCGCACCGGCTTCTTTAATGTTTATTTCCTTGAAAATTGCACAGCGTAAGTCACTCAATAACCAGTCATCATCACCGTGCTGACGCGCTAAATGTTCTCTTATATCACCGGGTAATTTGTTGAGTACGATCGGCACGAGCACGTCGCTGTAAGCCTCTTGCGGCTTTCCGAGAGATTCGAGAGCACGGATCTTTGTCTCCATATCGTCATAGAACTTTCTCAAACTGTGTAGAGTGTTACTAGGGGCAGGAAGTTGGATCAATGTCTGCATAGTAGCGTGAACGATTTTATGTCTCTGACCATATCTCTCTTTCAACAAGTCAATCGCTCTTGCATAGTTAATATTTGTCAGTGCAAAACCATCAATGGTACGTGCTGCTTCACCTACTAACTGGTTCTTTAGGTACGAGAATTTCTGCACATCTGTCATATTACAGTTCTGATGCACTGTAGACTCGAAAGAGTCCCAAAAAGTTTGCTAAGTTTGGACATCACCATCAAACATCGGGAGAGTTAGCTTCGGTAATCTGTGATAATTAGCAAAAAGTGAGACATTACCTGTAGCAGTCTGCGACCCACTTCCCTGTAAGTTTACCACCTGTTGTGACGTTTGGCTTCCGGCATCAGTACTCGGCCCGATTGCGACGCCACCTCTTGGATCTCCGTCTACACTCACGTCTACCCGGTCACTTCTGTTTGCACTCTGTCGGCTTCATCTCGTTCCGTCTCCGTCTCGACACCTCCGTCTGCACAATGTCCGTTCTGAGCGTTACGATTTACGTTCGAGTCTTTAGGACTTAGCTCCTGTAGAAATGATCTAAGTCCACTTAATTTCAGCTTAATCCGGAACCTTTCGGCTCTTGTCGTGACGATTTCTTCTTCCGTGTGTTCTGCATCGGTCGCTGGCAATATCTTCTCATTAAGTTCGCTCAGTGTATTCACCTCAATTTCCAGCTCCTCAAACACCAGCCTGAATTCGTCTTTATTCAACTCCATCTTCGCTTTTTCGGCTGTTTCAATTAACATGGAAATATTTGATTTAATGCCAGCTCTCGTAGCTTGCAGCTTCTGTAGGTTCATCTTAGACATCTTCGTATCCTGGTCATGGCACCAATATCGTATAGCGGGTAAAAGGAATGAAACCAAAGATGCGTTGTGTCTTCACTGCTGTATATTTTTGTCTTCAGTTTTCTAACGGTTTCTTTACATGTATACAAAAACAAAGTGACGTCGCCGACGTCGTACGATTTCCCACGTAACGTGCACGGCGGCGCTAAAACTACAGTGATTCACGACAAAAACATTGTGGGAAAAGGGAAAGAATGCTGGTTACTGACATTTTCTCCTTTTCCCACAATGTTTTCAAAAGGCCTCTTCCTCAAGGTTGTTTAAACTTAGGATGGTGTGGTAAAGAGTTAAACTGATGAAGATATTTTTTTTTACAGTTGAGAAGAGAAAAGATTGAGCTAGAGAATGCTCTAGAACAAGAGCAAGAGTCCCTTGTCAATAGGTTGTGGAAGAGAATGGACAAACTTGAAGCAGAAAAGAGGTATTTAGATATATGAATACTCTGAATGCACCAAAAGTTTAAATCTGTAAGTACTTAAATTGTTGTCCAGATGAAAAATCTCACCTGATGGGATTGTCCCAGGATGGTAGAAAAAATTATGTATGAAGGAGAAAATGCTGGTCACCAACATTTTCTCCTTTTCCCAAAAAGTTTTAAAAACGTTTTAGCCTAAAAGACCAAAAAACATTGGATGGTCTGGTACAGGCTTAAGAAAACTTGGAAAAAGCACTGAAATTATGCCTTTTGTTAAATAAAGCCGGATGTACTTTTAAAAGAAATGGATAATTACTGATTGTGTCACAAATTCTATAAAAACCTTGACCACAAATGGTTAAAAAAAATCTTGATGTTAACTGAACAGTAATTTGTTTCCATATTGTAAAGATAGTAATTCAGTTAGCACATCACCTTCTGCAGACCATTTTTTTTTATTGTGCCATTTTTTAACGTACCTGGGTAAAGGATGAATTGCTTATAAGAACCAATTTGTACTTTTGCCATAGTCTTTTCAGATCTATTGTCATATTACACCTAAATCCATGTGAGTTTTTCCCCTTCTTCAGTAATATCTTTAACGCTTCACCACAAATTCCTTAGTTTTAACGACCTTAAGCAAGATAACTATCGAAAACATTATAGCAAAAGGGAAAATGATGGTATTAACCAGCATTTTATTCTTCTCCCACAATATTTTCAACTGTTTTAGATAAAAGTCTTATCCTTTGAGACACATTAAATTTGTTGTGTGCACCTGCTTTCAGATTGGGATAGTCTTTAAGTTTGTTATTTGGTAAAGAATTAATGAGGTAACAAATAAAGGGACGGAATCAGACTTGATGGTAAGTTGAATCAATTGTGATAAAATGCTACCTATAACTTTTATAGTTTATAAGTTGGTGCAGATCAAGATCAGGTTACACAGAAGATCCAGTTTGATCTTAACCAAAAATATCACTTTCTCTCATTCAGTTAAAAGAAGAAATGGATTGCTTTTCAGAATGCTACAAGAAAAATTAGAACAGCCAGTGACAGAACCTCCATCTCCAAGGGACATCAATAATGGTGATACAGCCCAAAATCTGACCACCCACATAGCTGGGCTGCGTGCTGAAGTAGCAAAGCTGAAAAAACAATTACTTTCAGCCCAGGTTGAACGTAAGTCTTGTTATACTTCTTTCTTACCCTTTCAATGTCAAAAAAGTGAAATGCTTATATTCAGTCTATGAAAAAGTTATTGTACTACCAGAATTTATAATTACAAAATGTTGGACGTCCAACATCATAGATGAAAGATCAGACAATGTAACTGTGCCATCAGATCATGATCTGACCAGCCTTCAAAAGTGTCGAAAATATAGTTTAAAATTAGTTTATGGTTACACAAGTAACTGTACCAGCTTTTGAGTATAGAGGTCACATCAACAGAAAATAGTGACTGCTGTTGATTCATTTTCTCAGATCATATTGGGCCTCTCAGTATTAGTTTCACATGGAGCAAAGTTTGAAGGAAGGAAAAGTGAGAGTAATTGCATTTGCCCAAGGGATATAGAAGGTAATTTCTGTGTGCCAATGTCCATTTTAATTCAAAATTCTTCAACCAGTCATCTAGGTAGCCAAGACATTCTATTTCTGAAAAAGCTAGTCTTGAAATTTAGAATGTGTAATTCATGTATAAGTATGTCCATGTGTTTACTTTTAGACGAGGAAAAGATGGCTCAATATGCTATGGAAGAGAGACATATCAGAGAGGAAAATCTGAGACTGCAGCGCAAATTACAGATGGAAATGGAAAGAAGGGAGAACCTTTGTCGCCATCTGTCTGAAAGTGAATCCAGTCTAGAAATGGATGACGAAAGGTACTACATTTTATATTCCTTCACCGTGTGTAATGTGATGTTGCATGCCTACTATGGTATGGTCCACATTTCATACTTTGATTACACCTTTACCACATATTCCTGTGCTTTGACAACCCAGAGGAAGAAGGCTTTTGAAAATATGGTGGGGAAAGGAGAAAATACTGGTGACCAGCATTTTTTCTTTTACCCAACACGTTTTCTACCATTTCAATGACATATGTAATTCTTTGAGCCCTTTATTTTTATCTGCTAATGCTATCAAAATGGAAGAGTCTATAATTTTGTTGACTGCTGAAGGGTTAAGATTATAGAATGTGTTCGTCTTTTGTTATGAGGCATTCCACATTTTATAACCCATTTAGTTTACTTCACTTATAAATCATCACAGAATAAAGTATATTAACACACAATCCCGACTTTTAACGACCCTGAGGAAGAAGCCTTTTGAAAACATTGTGGGAAAAGGAGAAAATGCTGGTAACCAGTATTTTCTCCTTTTCACACAATGTTTTCCACCCTTCCCAAAATATATTTCAGTTTTTCAGTCACATCTATTTGTCATCTGCAGATGCTTTCGACTTGGAGTGGTCTAAAATTTCGTCATTTGGTAAAGAGTTAAAGAAGTTAAAATTTTGGCACATCATAGTAAGCATCAGTATCAACCATTTGACTCCATCTATTCAAACCCTTCACTGTTTAGAATGATTCTGGAAGTTGTTTCCAGCATCAGACCTCCAGATAAGAGGGAGTGATAGTATTCTAAATCCATTATTTCTCTTCCAAACCCTATGTTGTGGGTACTCATTAGAATCGTCTCAATGAGACAATTCTAATGAGCACCCATAACATGGGGTTTAGTGGAGAGTGATAAATATTTTCAATTTTGAGATCAAAATCACTCCCTCAATCTGGGGCTTTGCAGCATTATAGCATCAATCATTTGGGCTGTTCTCAAATTGTTTTTTGATACGAGAGCTCTATGCTGATCAAGTTTGCTTGAAAAGTATAGGTTTGATAAATGAAAAATGAATTGTCAATTGAAAAAATGTTTCAGAAAAAAAAGGTAATGTTTTGAAGAACAATCTTGTGAAAATTTTACTTGGTGTGACTGTTTCTAAGAGCTTGTCACAGTTTCACATTACTGCTTGCTATTGCTTACCTGAAATAAAAAAGTTAAAATAGCAAATGTAATAGAACTGAACAGCTCGAAGAGTTACCAAAAGGTAGAATGTATAAGTTGTCTGTTAACCTTTTTCTTTTTTAATGAAATTTGATAATGAAGGAGTGAATCTTTCATTGTTTTTAGACATTTCAATGAGATGACTAAACAGCATGACTTAAGTGGAGGGAGTGGTTCATCCAGTCATGGACATTCTGGAGGTCAAGGCCACATAAGGCCAAGGACAGTGTCCAGTCCCATTCCTTATGTATCTCCTAATTCTTCAAGACCACTGTCACCAGGTAGGATGAAGATCAGATTATTTGCTATCTTTAACACTGACAATTCCTATTCTTTCTGTCTCCTGATTATACTAGATCACAGTCAGCAGGTAATCATTTTTATGCAACCAAAAGGACACAGTTTGTTATGCCCCTTGTAATCTGTCTGTTTGTTCGTTACCAATTTTATCTTGTAGAACCCTTGTCTGATTTTGAAAATATTTGACACATAAGCACACCTTTAGGAGACAATGTGCAGAGCAGAGGATTTTTTTGACGCCAGGCTTTGCACAGCTTTTGTAATTTCTTGTCCTAATAAAACCCCCAACTGGTTCTTGTCAGGAAAAAAAAATTTTGAGTACCGTTCAATGAGATCGTTGAACCTTGTTGATCTAAATTTTTGGCAGATGACTGTTTAGTGATTCTTGTAAAATATGAATTATCAACATGAATTAAGATTCAATACCTGAATGCTTAAGAAAACTTCTTAGAGTAACACATGTAAATATGTTTGTTTTCATTTTGTTCATTTATGCATATACCTTGTCCATTGAATTTGAAAACTTTGTTACAATTTCATGTTTTGGCATATACTGCCCAAAATTTAGTTACATTGTAATTGATTTACTTGTTTGGCTGTTTTTAGAAGAAAACTCTGAGGTATTGCTGTAGCCCTGTCGTTGTCTGTGTTGTCATGCAAAAACTTTGACTTCTTTTAATATGTCTGTTATTGCTGAAGATATTACTTCAAACTTGGGCTAGTTCTTAAGTATCAAAAGGGGAACCCATACAACAAGGGCACGTAGCCATCAAAGTATTATGACACAGTTATGCCCATTTTTTCAACTTAAAAATCAAGCAACTGACACTAAGCCTTGACACATATGCGGTGCTCTTGTTTCAGGAGGAGCAAGTCTACTCAAATTAAAAGTTTGATTCCAGACTGAGATAGGTAAAACTTGGGATTCTGATTGCTCCAACAGTAGTACCAGTTTTCAAAAGTACCCAGTATGATCTTTTTGCAGTTATACTGAAAATATTTTCAAACTGCAATTAAAAAACAAACATAGCAATTTTTAAAGACAGGTTTTGACAAAATTTCTCACAAATGATGCAATTCCGAAAGCAAGCTTTGATTATGTGCAGCCACATAGATTCAAGATTAAGCCTTTACCAAACAAACCTGTGTTTTAGCGACCCTGAGGAATAAGCTTTTGAAAACATAGTGGAAAAAGGAGAAAATGCTGGTAACTAGCATTTTCTCCTTTTCCTGCCATGGTTTATACCTCTTCTATTAAAAATCCCACCATTTGAGACACTTTAATTTTTCTTCTGCAAATCTTTCAGTGGGACCAGTCAAAAATTTTGTCATCTGGTAAAGAGTAAATGAACCTTTGTGCATTTCAGCCGGTGGTATGCACCCAATTTTCAGTCCACCTAGTCCAATGCGGAGAAACACTGGAGAGTCTGCAGCCAGCAGATCTGCATTTCATCCCCCAGCTTTTGGGACATCCCCTCCTGTTCACACACACATGCCCCAACACATGTCCCAACATCAAGGGCCACAGGTTTGAATCTTACATTTTTGTTTTATTTTTGTTTTCAGTTCACCCTGAGCACTCAATGCCAACTTTTCCTGAACCATTAGATCTAGAGCTGTCATATTTGTTCAGCAGTATAAACTAATCATCATACACCAAGGTTCATCACATAAACAGCCCTGAAACTAAAGAAAGCTCCACTCCTACTTAGGGTCACATAATTATTCAAAATGTTGTGTAGGGAAAAAATAATAGGACTTACCTGTGAAGTATAGATAGGCAAAGAGCTCTAAAATTTTTATGAAGCTTCCAGCATTATATGATGGTCCTTTGATGAAAAAAGGTTTGAATTGTACTTTGCTGTCAATTATCTACCAACCACGTTAACTGTTTACTACACAATCCAGACTTTTAATGACCCTGAGAAAGAAAGCTCTGTAAAATATTGTTGGAAAAAGAGAAAATTCTGGTAACCAGCATTTTCTCCCTATCCCACGATATTTTCTACCCTTCCTGAATCGAATTTCAATTTTTGAGTCTCATTTATTTTGCTGTCTGCAAATGTGTTCAGTTTAGAATAGTCTAAAATTTTGTCGGTTGGTAAAGAGTTACTGTGTTCTGAGGTATTTTTGTGTTGAAATAAGTGGTATGCTGGTGACCAAGGCAATACTATTAAACAGCAGCTTGCATAGTTTATATGCAAAGTCATGGTCACCTGTGTATGAAATACTCAAATTTAACTTGCATCTAAGCTATACAAGTTTAAGTGAAGTCTGATTTGGATCATTTTGCTTCTTTTATCCCCTTTACGAACAATCCTCAGTTTTATTATCCTGACAATGATAACATTGAAAACATTGTAGGAAAAAGTAAATGCTGGTAGCATTTCATCCTTTTCTCCTCCTCCTTTCCCCCCCCCTCCCCTCCCCCCCCCCCCCCCCCCCCCCCCCCCATGTTTTCTACCCCATTATAGACAAAACCCATCATTTAAGCCACATCTGAATTGTCACTTTGCTTTCAACATGGACAAGTCGAAATTATGTTGTCTTGTCAAGAATTAAGCCTATACATTTCAATGTAGAAAACATGTATTGAGGGACAATGTCACACAAGACTGAAAAGGATCATTGAAAACTGAATCCAGTAAATTTTTTTTATATTAATTTTATTTCACAGAGACGACCTTCCGGTGACAAATTTGTGCGACCAAGTAGTTATCATGGCTCAGACAAGCAGGACAAAACCTGAGAAAGGTGGATCAGAAGCCTGATTTTAGTGGATTATTTATAACGGCACAGAAGAAGGATTGTTCCAGCCCCTAGCTCTGCTTGTCAAACACTATTTGTGTCTTTAAGCTGCTCTGTTAGTTAACTTGTCATGTAAAGCTTTCAAAATTGTTTTGACAGCCGTGGTTATTAAAAGGTGCTAAATTCCTTGCGTATTACAGCATGTTATAGAGAAGCTCCCCTTCCCGTATTTCCTAAATGTAAATGGTTTAAGATATATTTTTTTACTAAGATCACGAGGTTTGTCTGAAATTGTTTGTAATTATCTCTTTACCAAATGACAAAATTATGGATCACCAAATTAAAAGCATTTGTGACGACTAATCGAATCTGGCACAACATAAGATTTCTGTCTTTGAAATGGGAGTAAACATTGTGGTAAAAGGAGAAAATGCTGGGTTACCAGCATTTTCTCCATTTCCCACAATGTTTTCAAAAGCCTTCTTCTTCAGGGTTGTTAAAACTCGGAATAGTGTGGAAAAGAATTAAAGTGTTAGTTTTGGACCATTTAATCCTTGGCAAAAAGATCCAGACTTTTATTGACGTGGAGAAGATGGCTTTCGAAAATATTTTGGTTACAGGAGGAAATTATGGTAACCAGCATTTCCTCCTTTCTCCACAATTTTCCTGTCCTTTGAAAGAGAAACCGCAACATTTGAGCCACTTTGGTTTGTCATCTGCAAATGCTAACAATAAAGATTTAATCTATTATGGGAAAGACGGTAGCTGTACTTGAACATGTATAATTTGAGCCAAACTCTGGTGAAAGGAGGTACAATGCATTTTCATGATTCATTTAAAAGCCGGCAACCAGCATTTTCTCCTTTTCCCACAATGTTTTCAGCCCTTTCAATGACAACTCGTATCTTTTGGACCACATTTAGTTTGTCATCTGCAAATGCTTTCAATTTGGACACATCTATAATTTTGTAGTTTGGTAAAGGGTTAACCCTTTACCAAACAACCCTGTGCTTTAATGCCCCTGAGAAAAAGGGCTTTTGAAAAAACTCTGTACCAAATGAAAAAGATTGGACATGCCCCAATTCTTTCCATTTGCAGAGGAAAAATCAAGTATAGTTCAAATACATGAAATTGTCTTTGAAAGGGTAGAAAACGTTGTGGGAAAAAGAGAAAATGCTGGTAACCAGATTTTCTCCTTTTATCAACAGTATTTTCTCTCCTTTCATACAAAAGGTCAATATTCAAGCCACACTTTGGTTGTTATCTTCTAATAGTTTCAATTCAGAAAAGTTTAAATTGTGTAGTGTGGTAAAGAGTCAAAGAAACCTTCCATATTTATTTCAGGTGAATTCCCATGTTTTTTCTTGACTGAAATTCATTTTTACAGGAACGTTTTGAGCTGCAAATAACTATAACGGGTATATCCTGTCGGTCAAAACAGTCCACTTTCTTGCCTTATTGCATCATACTGTCTCACAAAATGCTTGACTATTCCGATCCACGAACAAGCAGACTGATTTTGATCTTCTGTTTCCAAATGCAGTTGAACATTTCCAGGATAGATTGGTCAGGTGGTGTATTGGACATTGAAGATCCAAGAATGTGCAGACTGATCTTGATCTTCCGTTTATTAAAGCAACTGAAATGGCATTAAAGGAGTTAAAATAGGTATTCGGTATAGTGTATTTGGTAGAAAATTATACTGCTAGAACTTGTTTCCATCTATCACA
The DNA here is from genome assembly GCA_945859785.2 of Tridacna gigas. Classification (NCBI taxonomy): domain Eukaryota; kingdom Metazoa; phylum Mollusca; class Bivalvia; order Cardiida; family Cardiidae; genus Tridacna; species Tridacna gigas. The sequence continues at coordinate 32,448,370 of OX244030.2, forward strand.
CATTTGTTCTGTTTTACACATATCTACCTGGATTTGATATTTGATGATATTTTTTCTTTGCCATGTGTCTACTGCCAATTATTGTTTTGTATTGAATATAAATATACTTCATTGTTAAATAACAGGTTTACTTATAATAGCAGCAAAGTGGGGACTCTAATATTACTATACAACAGGATCCTAGAAAGCATAATAATTACGCTGTTGGTCAGATAAAATACACATATCTATCTTTGTTATCAACTCACTATCGTGGGCAATAAAGTTCCTGCACTGACTTTAAAACATACTTGTAAAGATGGTCACTAGGCATTAATTAATGTTTAATACACCTATGGGCTAAGCTTTGTGAAAAGGGGGCTTAATGCATCAGCAAAAAGTATCGACGCAGGTCAACCTTTTTGCTTTTGGTCAATTTTGCTTTTGTCAAAAGGACCAGTGTACCTCATGATGCAGTCGGTTGTTAGACTAAATGGGTTATGGATCCATAATTATATAATGATGTGCTTAGTTTCATGCATCACAAAGATGCATTAAACCTTCTGTCGCCAGAGCACCACTCAAATACATGTATAAAGAGAAATTACTTGTTTGACCAAGCAGTTTCTCCTATAGTCTGAATCTTCTAAAAGTAGTCAGCTCTTGAAAGTTTCTTTAGCCACGGTTTATCTGAAATTACTTGTTTGACCAAGCAGTTTCTCCTATAGTCTGAATCTTTTAAAAGTAGTCGGGTATTGAAAGACTCTTCAGCCACAGTTTATCTGTTCAACTTTTATCTTACAGTTAACCCCTGTAGTGATGCATAAAATGGACATTCACAGTATGGATTTAAGATGCAGATATTGCAATTTCAAAGCTGTTTTTGTCAGAACATCTGGCACAGAGGAGACATTGTAGATTCAAGATCAGACTGTGCAGTCTGATGTTGAATCTACATTGTTCACATAAACAATTAAATCCGGGTTCAGTACTACAGGGGTCAAAGACCTTGAAACAGTTTTTTTTTTTTTTTTCCCAAAAAATGCAAAATGCATATGGGTTCATGTATGTTTACCAGTTGAATAGAGTTTACTCTGCTGTCACTGAGCAGAGACCAAAACATGATTTTAGGGCAGTTTTAGCTAAAATATTGTAGAATTGATTCTGCTGTTAAAATAAAGGATTACAGAAGGATTACAGGGCACAACTTGTTCAGTCTGATATTAAGCGGTACTGTCCAGGGAAGTACTTAATATTGTCTGGAAAGGTAAAAAAGTAAAATCTTGTACATGTATTGCAGAAAGCAAAGTCTTGTACATATTATTTGTGAAATGTTCGTATGCCCAAAGACTTATGAAAGAGTAAATATGATGTCGAACAGGGTTTGTGGTTTTTTTCATAAACTGATTGTCATACAAACTCCTGCAGTCAAAAGACTTGAAAATATTTGTTGAAAAGGAGAATGACTTAAGTATCTCTTCCTTTCTTCCAGAATGTTTTGTGTATAATTTTAAAATCGCCATTTTCTTTCCCTTCATATTTCTTCTTTTGCCAATAGTTCAATTTTGTTTTAGGTTTAGCTTAACTGTGTGGTAAAGAATCAACCCTTTACCAAACAAATCCTTAAGAAGAAGGCTTTTAAAAACATTGTGGAGGAAGGAGAAAATGCTAGTTATCAGAACCATCATTTTAGAATTTTATCTGCATATGCATGCAATATGTGCAAGTCTACAATTACTTTGTCTAGTAAAGAGCAAGGGCTAACATTTGAACAAGTCCTTCAACAAGCTATAGCAGCTATTATTTACAGTATTAGAATAGAGTGCTCAGTTATAACTCTAAATACTTTGTTGTTATTTGCCTGTATTTGTAAGATTTATATTAGCACTATGTATTTGCTTGATATTGAATTTTAAACCATTACTGCGCAAATCTGATATTGTAAGCCCTAGCAAGGATAGTGCTGGAAAACATTGTGTGAAAAGAAGCAGAAGCTTGGTACAAGCAGTTGCTGCTTGCATCTATTTTTTGTGCATGGGCTTGTTTTGTACCTGTTCTTTAGTACAATATGATGTTTTTGTCTGCGTATCAGTTAGACATTTTGCCGCGCTATCTGTTTGGTTTATATGTAATTGCTTTCAGTCAATCATTCCTTGTGTAGCATTTTGACTTCTAAGTAACCCATTTCTTTACAGAGACCAGCATCTGTTTTATTCCCAAAATTTTGACAGCCTAGGAAAACATTGTGGGAAAATTCTGCAATTTCTCCCAAGAATTTTCTCCTTTTCCTTCAGTGTTTTACATTCTGTTAACCCTTATCCTGCTATATAAGTTAAATGAAACTTTCAAACCTATAGTAAAAACCCCAATAATGCTGTTTCAAATTTATTCTTTGGAGAAAAATATCTCCTTATCGGACAGTGTAGATCCAAGATCAGACTTCTTGTTGTGTGCAGTCTGATCTTGATCTACACTGTCCCCAAAGGTTTAGCAGCCATAGGGTTAAAAGATGATAATTTCTTTTCACTCACTTGTTTGTCTGTTGGGTCATAGTTTGTGGTAGTGTAGAGGTGGTGTAGCTACCTCTCATTTCAAAGGTTCCAGGTTTGAATGCTGTGATGAATGGGATGAATCTTTTGAACTACCCATGGTATTTGGAGAATGGAGAGTGTGGGTTAGGTTTCAAGGAAGCATTAAGAATGATTTGTGTAAGTTTTAAAAGGTGTTTTACAATTAATGTAAGATGCAACACATAATATAGCCTATAGAGTGGTAATACAACCTTGATATGGTTTAAGTAGGTTCATTTTACAGACTAAATATTTCCATTTCAGAACTAAATATTTCCATTTCAGTTAACTGAGAAAGCTTAGAGTTCAATGGGTTTTCTTTAAGGATGTAATAATGTTCATTGTATGGTACTATATAAATATGTACTCTGGTTTATTTTGTGCATTATTGTTGTTTTTCAGAGATCATATAAGTTGTGTAATTGGAGTATATTAAAGTTTTCCTTAGAAAATTTAAAGCATCTTGCATTTCCAAAGAGTTCAATATACCTCTGTTTGGCTTTTCTTGGCATATTCAAAACCAGAAAAAAATGTGAACTCCTAATGTTTTGAGTTGTATCTTCTAATTCCATAATGTCCAAACAGGTGAATACTTTTAAAAGATTGTGGGAAAAGGATCAATTATTTGTAACAAGAGACACTTGTTTTGCACAATGTATTTTCATATTGTTTCAAATTTTCTTTCCTTACAACTCTGACAAGTAGAGCATACTTAATCTTTTCAAAGCTGAATAGAAACGTTTCCAAATATGTAAACAGATCAAAATATTTTTATATCAAATTGGACAATTAAGAATTTTTGTCATGATTCAGATTATTTTATAAAGCACTCATAAATATTTCTAGTTATTTGTTTGTCTGCAAGCATAAAGGAACTGAAGAGTTACAATGGGTAAAAGGGTGCATTCTTGGCTTTCAAATTTTGGGATGGTCCTCTTGCAATTCGTCTTTTTTTTTTGAGAACAACTTTAACATCATCATATTTATTTGAATAAAACCTCAGATGGCTGATGATTGGTATTGTGTAACATTCCAACAAGCCCTTGTGAGATTTTGTTATGAAATCTGAAAGTACCTAAAGAGGACTAATTGTAGGAAATACTGTTAAAAAGTTTTTTCTTTTCTTTCACTTCTCTTTCGTATTTGTGAAAGGGTGTCATGTATGCCTTACTTAATATAGGGATAAAAATATTTGAAGTTTGGTTTGGTCATGAAAATCTGTTTAGCCCCCTTTACCAAACAACAAAATTTTGGACTTGACCAAATTAAAAACATTTGCAGACAACAAAATAAATGTGTTTCAAAGAGCTATCATTGCAACAGAATTCATTTCTATCTCACTGATCATTGTCACCATGATGGTTATGTGGGAAAGCAGCCAGAGGCTTGGGAAGAATACTCTGCGAAGTACTGGTAAATGAAAATCCAAGAAAGCATGGATAGCTGCACTAGCCACAGCAATATGACTGAAATAATGTTGGAAATGGCATTTAAAGTAAATCAACAAATCTTTTTCTACCCATCCTCCCCCCCCCCTCCCGGCCTAGTGTGAGGTACAATGTTATCATGATCCTCATGTTTTAACTGGAATTGACATAATATACTCTTGACAGAAGGGAAGAAAATGAAGTATATGATAAATATTTAAGCCTAACATTTTCATTTCTTTTCATTATAAAGCTAAGATTGTGATAGTAGTTTAGAGTAATTTAGTAATTCTACACCATTATCCTATTTGTGTATTAAAACTAAGGCGAAAAAAAAAATATGTTTGAGAAGTTGGTTATAGAATATATAGCGAGAAATGGAGAAATTGCATGCTATCAGTTTGCAGTCACTTTTTCATGTGAACAAGTTTTTTTAAAGTTTTGTGGAAGATTGATCAAATTATGTACATATGTGAAAGATCAGGTTCTTGGTCAACTACATCTGTTAGTCAGAATATGTACACAACTGTGTTTTAACCTAAAACCCTTTATAAAACAATCCTATTGGAAGAAGTCGTTGAAAAACATTATGGGAAAAGGAGAAAATGCTGGGAACCAACATTTTCTACTTTTCCTGTAGTAATTTCTACTTTTCAACCCTTTACCACAGAATCCTGACGTTTAACGATCCTGAGAGGAGACCCTGTTGAGAAAATTGTGGGAAAAGGAGGAAACGCTGGTAACCAGCATTTTCTTCTTTTCCACATTGTTTTATTCCCTTTAAATGACAAGTGTCATGTGTTAAGAAACATTTATCTCCTGCAAATGCACTCAATTTGGACAAGGCTGAAATTTGGTCGTCTGTTAAAGGGGTTAAAGAGAAATTCCATCATTTTGAGCTACAGTTAACTCTTAACCAAATGACAAAATGTTAAGACTGGTCTAAATTTGAAAACATTTGCAGACGACAAAATGATTGTGATTCAAAAATTGAAATTTGTTATGGTAAGGGTAGAAAACATTGTGGGAAAAGGAGAAAATGTCAGTTACCAGCATTTTCTCCTTTTTCCACTCTGTTTCAGAAGGTTTCTTTCTTAGGGTTGTTAAAAGTCTGGATTGTGTGGAAAAGGGTTCATGTGTCATCTGCAAATCTAAAATTTCATGGTGTTAAAGAGATAGGCTTCAACACACTACCTACTTTTTGTGGGCTATGTAGATTAAGATCAGACTGCTGGGAACCCTTATTGTGATCTCTGTCCTTATTGTTTAAAATTTTGGCAAAAGGCTCTGTTTAAAACTTCCAGTTTATTTATGGATCTTTTTTTTCTCATCTTTGAATGGCCCTTTCATTTATTTTGTGCTCTGAGGATTAAGAACTGCACTGCTTGCCTTCTGCACCAAGTTACATTTTACAATGGAAAGAAATGTAGATTTCATAGGATGGTGTATAAAAATTTTATAATAATACACTATTGTGATATAAGGGATCATATCAAAAGGGTGTTTATTAGCAATGTTTACACATCTTTTTGTTAAACTAGTATGTAGAAAAGCTTCTCTTCTGCAAAATTGTGTTAGGAAAATTGGAGAAAGCATTCTTGGGAAAGGAAAAACTGCTGGTTACCAGCATTTTCTTCTTTTCCAACAATGTGTCCAAAAGCCTTTTTCTGAGGGTCCCTAAAACCTAGGATTATTTGGTAAAGCGTTAAAGTTATTTTAGTCTGTAGATCAGTAACAAAATTTTGAGCTAATTGTAACTGTAAACACCAAAAAGAATGGATAGAAAGTATGGACTTCTAAGGCTTGGGGAAAAAAATAAGTCAAGGGAGCAATTTGAAAAAAGAAGAAACGGATAAATTTTAGCCATTTGTTCACTTCTATCAGCATTTCCAAAGATTGATTCTGTATATTTTGATTTATCAAAATGCATTGGTTTAACCCTTTACCACACAATCCCTAGTTTTAACGACCCTGAGAAGGAGGGCCCTTTGAAAACATTGTGGGAAAAGGAGAAAATACTGGTAACCAGCATTTTCTCCTTTTCCCACGATGTTTTCTAGTCCATCTGATACAAATTCCATCATCCATGCCATATCTATTTTGTCGTATGCAAGTGCTTTCAAATTGCACTGCCCAAAAATTTTGTCATTTGGTTAAAGAATTAAAAGAAAGGATTCCCCAAGAATATTTATAGATCATTTTGTTTGAGATTGCACACCTGATGCAAAATATATTAACCCTTTACTGCACAATGCCGCCTTCTGACGACCCTGGAAAAGAAGCTTTTTGAAAACATTGTGGGAAAAGGAGAAAATGCTGGTAACCAGCATTTTCTTTTTCCACAATGTTTTCTACCCTATCAAGGAAAAACTGCTCCATTTGATCCACATTGAAATTGTTGTCTGCTGATGCTTTCAATTTGGACAAGGCTAAAATTTTGTTGTCTAATAAAGAGTCAATTAAGCATTACTTGCCAGAATGATTTAGCTGTACATTCATTTATCCTGAACTCTTTACTGCTTGTCAAAATTTAGTCGAAAGCATTTGCAGACAACAACCTTGATTTGGCTGAAATGATGAGGTTTGTTTCTGAAAGGATACTTTTCTCCTTTTCCTACAATGTTTTGAAAAGCTGCCTGCCTCAGGGTCATTAAACTCTGGATTGTTTGGTAAAGGGTTTAGCTTACATTGAGCATAGATGCCTTTAACCCTTATTTAAGGATTCAGTATTTTTAAGATGCCGAATGAGAAGGCTTTTGAAAACATGGTGGAAAACAGAGAAAAAGCTTGTATCCAACATCATCTCCTTTGGGTTTGCAGCTTGACATTTTTTTGTTGTTTAGACCTTATTAATACAAGGTTGATTGTAGCTTAGCCAGTGCTGTAAGATACAAAAGAAAAAAAAATGAGTTGTGTTGCTCGTGTAATATACATGTATCACAATAGTTTTCTATATGTTTCTCTGTTTGAACTGCCTTATTTGGAAAAATTGTATTTGGAAGATGCAACTGAAATTTTACCATTATTGATGATATTTGACCTTGATATTGATTCATCTGACCTTTGTAGTGACCCTGAACTTGCGCACTGTGGCCTTTGTTACAGCTGTATTTACGCTCTGTCCAATTACAGTGCTTTGTCAGTTTCTGTTACGTATAATTTGAGCCAATAAATATTAGATGAAACCTTGTCTTTTTGAGTTTCTTGAAATCCAGCATACTACAGGTAACTTATTGCTTTGCGACCAGTGTAAATCAAGATCAGACGCATAGAACGTGCGTTTTCTGTATTGGAATTTCACTTCCCGATATTTCAAATACGTCAAAAACAATATGTCTTTAAGGATATATTGCACACCGGTTTGCGCATGTTTCTTTGTGTAAACTCTGTTATATTCCACTGGGTTAGTGTGACAGAGAAATAGCGTATTTTTTATTTTTAATATGTCGGTAATATGTTGGAAATCACAAACGCGGAAGAAAAATGGGAGATTTGTAAATGGTCGTGATGCCAAATCACGCCAAAACCTGTCTTTTTTAAAGGCACGTAATTCATTCTGTGAATAACTTTTAAAAATGCACCGTATCTTTTAGAAATGCCCCGCTTGATGTACTTTTTACAAGATATTAGAAAGCACTATATCTGTGGATTTTTTTTTTTTTTCAAAAAAATCTGTCCACTGATTTTTTTTATTAAGAAAATTGATCAGAAAATAAGTCTTTGTTGACATGTAAGAAGATTTCTAACTGCTACTTGGATCTGTATAGTGCCTTAATTCTTTCGATTAATCTTTTTTACTATAATAATAATAATGATAATAATATATTTGAGCCGTACTTTTACTGTAAGATCCTTTTTTAGGAGACTTTTTTCCCTAAAATTTGACAAGAGTTAGCCCCTTATAAGAACTGAATCTTTGTATTTTGCTCCGCAGCATATGATTTTGTTTTTATTTTTTTTTATTCCGCATACACTATATTATCATCTGAGCGAAAAATGAAAAAGAAATCTGCCCACAGGAAAAAAAACTGGCATATGTCTTTAATTGTAATATTTCAATTAATCTTGTTCAGACTTATGAGTAGAATTTTGAGCACTTTGTTGTGTGACAAGTGAACCACAATGTTGACGTTACTGAAAAAAAAAACTGCCTTGTCATTTCATCAAGATAGAGGAAAAAGAAGATTTAATCGAATTCCATGCTTTCAAATTACAAACAATTTTAAATAAAGTGGAAAATAGTAGTAATAGGCTTGCATTATAAGCACTATGATAAATGGGCATTAGCCTGGGTTCCAGTCCGATCATTTTTTTCCTTCTTTTATATTCGGACTTTACTTTGTCAAAAATTTTTGACAAAGTAAAGTCCGAATATAAAAAAGGAAAAAATGATCGGACTGGAACCCAGGCTAAATGGGCATGTACATGGAGAAAAAAAAAAAAAGAGGCAAATGGAAAATTGCTCATTTTGTAATAAATGGACACCTTTATTAAAGTTAATTTGCACTGCATTTTATTTGTCCGTGATTGGTAGGTGAACAACTATTCTGCAACGACTATTCTTCTTTAGGCCGGGCAACTTCAAGAAGACCTTGTGCTTCAAAGTCTATTTTCATCTTGCCAATTTCCTGTTGATCGAGTTGTCGAAGAGGTAATCTCACCGGACCCACGTCTATTCCAGTCAGGACTGTGAACATGGCCTTTGCTGTGCTCATGACACCTAAAGTCGCAAATATGCAAGAATTTACTATAAAACGGAATGAATATGAAACTTATAAAACTTACCATGATTTGGAAACGAAAGATACCGAGAAACTTTCAAGAATTGCCAAATAATGGGTTAACAATATAAGATGTTCTGAACATAAATCCCAAATGATGATAGGTTTATACCTGATGTAATAGCAAATACGGATTTTTCACCACAATTTCTCCCAGTGCGGTACGAATTCGATACAGACGACATTGAAAATACCTTTGTGAAATAGTGATTGTCGTCATGAATTGATGTTGAAAACACGAATATGTGTGAAAAAAAAAAGTGTGAGAAAAAAATATTGTTTGCAGAGCTCATTTTCCCCCATCGTAATCTTCTGCTGCTTGACAAAACTGCGCGCGTCGTCTGCAGCCAGTCACATGATATTACATCCGTCACGAAGCAGATTTATCAAAGTATCCTTCATTCGCACCTATTTTCTCTGCCTCGTGCATTAAAGTATTCTTTTACCTCACCATCACGTGTTTTAACGACTGCGGAAGAAGTCTTTTGAAAACATTATGGGAAAAGGAGAAAATGCTGGTAATCAGCATTTTTTCCTTTACCCAAATGTTTTCTAACCTTTCAGAGACAAATATCAAAAGTTGAGCCACATCTAATTTGTTGTCTGCAACAGCTTTGAATTTGGACGAGCCTAAAATTTTGTCGTTTGGTAAAGGGTTAAACAATAGAGTATCGCTGTAATTGTTTTAAGACTAAACAAGCTCTGTAAGTTAAATAAAACTTTGAAGCCGATTGCAAAACCCCAAATTATATTATTTCAAACTTATTTTTGGAGAAATATATCTCCCTATCGAACAGTGTAAATCCAAGATAAGACTGCATGTTCTGAGCAGTCTGATCTTGTTCTACACTGACCGCAAAGGGTCATTGTGTCGCATTTAGTAGCCCAAGGAGTAAGGGTGTGGTTTTTAGAGGTAAATCGCATAATCGATCAAGAATTTCTTACCTCCATATTTTTTCCTTACATTTTGGATTTTTTGGCAGAGCTCCTGAAAGTAGATAAAGTGTTTCAACCCTTCATATTGAGTCATTTGTCTTTAACTTACCTCTTTAGCACACGACAAAAATGTAGCTTTGTCCAAATTGAAAGCATTTGCAGACGACAATTTAAATGTAGCTTAAATAATTGAATTTATCTTTGATAGTGTGGAAAGCAGTGTGGGAAAAGGAGAAAATGCTAATTACAAGTTTTTTCTCCTTTTCCCACAATGTTTTCAGAAGGCTTCTTTGTCAGGGTCGTTAAAACTCGGGGTTGGTAAGAGTACAACATTTAACTAAACCTACCATATCATCTTTAACTCGAGCAAATCAATTAAAAGTGGTCTACTGAAAGAAGAAAGACAGTAAAAAGATCTGCAGATGACTGCGTTAAGGAAGTTTGTAAGGTAAAAACAAAGAAGATCTAATCATCTTGATTCAGAATTGGATAACTCTTTGCCAAACTTCTAGAATTGTCCATATTGAAAGCATTTGCAGACGAAAATTCAACGGGCTCAAATTATTAATTAGATCTGTGAAAGGGTAAAGAACATAATTCGAAATGGAGAAAATGCATGTTGTATTTCTCAGCATCGTTAAAAGCCGGGACTGATTGGGAAACGGATTTAATCACAGAGGTTGTACTGTGATATTTCAAAAGCCTAACATACCTGTAAATCTCTCGCTGTTTTCAAGTCGCGGGCCTCAAAAGCATTCCTTAAATCATGAAACAGTGGACCGAGATAGGACACAATAACCACCCCTGGTATTCCCAGGACGAGGCAACTCAAATATTGCTGAAATGCAAACAAGTACGGCATTTTTTTTTGTTAGGTATTTGAACGACTGTGCAACATATAAATCTTAGCTGAAGTTGGACTGGTACCGTATTTAGTAATATATTCGTCCATCTAACGACTTATAATTCGCCTTCAAGCACCCTGTGTGAACACTGATAAATTGAATTTTAAGTTTGTTAAATGTATTGATTACATTTTAAACGAGGCAATATCAATAAACGACGTCAAATGGTAAAAAAATGACAGATCTATGCATATAAGAATACCCATTCATGTCAATGAACATAAAGGAAAAATAGTTTAAACCTAAACAAAGTAGGATGAAATGCTGTTAAACACTATATCACGGCAAAAGATGATTTTTTTTTTACAGTAACAAGATGCAAATTGTACCTCGTTTGTTCCCATTAACACTTGCATATTACCGTTTTCCATCAGTGTACAGTCGTAGGCACTCGGTAACTCTCGGGAAGAATGCTTCAAGCCTCGTAGCGTCGGTATCCTCCCTCTAGCAAGCTCAAGAAACTTCCGAACATTTACTGTAAACATAATTACAATATAGGAACTGCTTATACATGTAAAATTGGGGCACTCAAGTTTGAAGGATGAAACAATCAATTACCAGGTGCAACCTTTTTTCTTGAAAACATGTTCACGAAAAACACTGGAGTGCAACCCCCCTGTATGTAAAACATGTACTTCGAAATTAACAAAGTGGAACTGCATTATGTACGATACGAACACAAAAACAAATGCGTGACCTCGTAGATCTATCTGTAAAATATGTAAAACATTTACACGAAAGACTGTAACGAGCAACCTCTTCAGTTAAACACAATATATAATACACCAAAGGGCTACCTCTTTATGCATGACATGTGCACACTAAATTGTTTTTTGTGTGTATAAATGTACACGAAATACTACAAAGTGCAACCTTATTTATTTGATAAATCATGCGTACGTGGCTGATTACAAGTACAACATTGTGTAAAAATTGCACAGAAGATACAAAGCGCAACCTCTTATATGTAAAACATGAAAACAGAAGATAACAAACTGTTTAGAAAACAGTCCCCACAAGATTACAGAGTGCACTGTCTTCAACGTAAAACACGAACACTGAAGAGTACACAAGGCAACCTTTTCTGTGTAAAACATATATTCGAGGATCACGAAGTGAAACCTCTGTTCGGTTAGACATAAACATGGCAGATTACAAAGTGTAGCCTCTTCCATGGATAAATTACATGTATGTGTAAGGCAGCCCCCTTATTATAAATGTGAAACACAGAAATTCACAAAGCACTACCTTTTCTCCTTTAAATCATGTATATAAAAATTCAAACAGTGCAACCTCTTCTATTTGCAGTGCAGCGTTCTCTATGTAAAACATGGACACAAAAGACTGCACAGAGTAGGATAGCACACCTTCAGTGTACAACATGTACACGATTTCAAGATCACACAGGTTACAAATCACAACATCTTCTATTTAAAATATGGACAAAAAAAAAATCAAAGTGCAGCATGTTTATGTGATACTTGAAGGTCTACACAGAATTTCACAAAGCGCGAAAGATTATAAATGTAAAATATATACACGGAAGATTACAAAGTGCAAATCTATGTAAAAATTGTTCACGGAAAATTGTACACAGTGTAACCTCTTCTAAGTGAAACATGTATATGGAAAATGACAGATAATGTATAAGACTTGTACACAGCAAACGTCATAGCAGGACCTCCTCATGCAAAAACAAATGCAAGGAAGGTTAAAAATTCAACCTTACTGTAGCACCCTGTCATAAAGTTGATGTCGTAGTAATAAAATGGAGTCTTCGGAGCTGCTCCAGCTATCTTCTCCATTACTTGAACCATGACTTCTGTAAGCAAACGTGTTTCAAAACATTGTGAACATACTGTGAGGACCTAATGGAGATATCATTGTCGATGTACATTCGATAATCCAGATATGCATGGAACAAAGAGGTTAGTTTATATTTTCTGTGAGTATGGATTAGCGCAAAACATACAGTCTCCAATAATCCAAAGAATATAATAATGAAAACTAGGAGTTTTCCACCGGCATATCTGTTCACGCCATTCTGTTAAATCTGTGTAAAACACCATTGGAACAAAATCAAAATTCAGATATTTACAGTACCAAGCAAATAATGATAAAAGAAATTATAATGAAATGTTTTCAGTTTTTCTCACATTTGAAACTCGCCCTGGGTTTCAATTTTAGAGCAATATAGAAGTCAGTTAAGGAAAAATGAAAATCAAATGTGAAGAAAACATCACAAAATGTTTTGAAAAGAAATCTGCCACATTCAAAATGCGACTGTAAATGGATATACATGTACACGTACGAGTATATAAATGGGCGTCTTACTTAATTACTTTTACCGATAGTGTGGATCCAAGTTGAGACTACACAAGGCTAAAACAAATGGTTTAGCCAATCAGAAGTTGTGTTTCTTTCTACATCTGGAATCAGACATCAATTGAAATTTAGAATGGTTGGTGAATACGGACCGTCTGAACTAGGATCAACATCCACTGTTTTGTGAGATATTTCGACCAAAAAGCCTTGCATAGTGAACATCTTGTCCTTTAATACCCACTCATTTGTTCATTTCACTTGTTTGGAGCTTAAAGTTTTAAAAGATTTTCATTTACCTTCGTTTTCTGGTTTGTAATAAGAAGGGGTGAAGGACGCAACGGCATCAGTTCCGATACTTTCTGCATGGCGTGCCTGCAAAGAGAATAAATCAAAACGGACTAAAAAAGGGATTTCCTTTCCTTGTGATAGCAGTTTCAACGAGACAGGAAAGTCTGATTTACTGCAACGTCAGAAAGTAAAATATTCAACGGGACCAACCCGCTTTTACGGTCATCATATCAACTTTAAACCAGAAGAGTTTGGCTTTGTTTGTTCGAAGGGGGTGAGCAGAAGTAACACTGAATGGATATACAAACTGACCCTGTTCTACTCTCTTGCAAGTTACAATAGATGATTGGTGGCTGAAGTCGTTTTCAATCAGTATTTCAATTACATAATTATTATACGGTTGGTGACCAGAGTACACATGCTTCTGTGGAAGTTACAATATACGCTTTTCAAGCTTTCGTCTGCTTTTCCATGTAAGTAAAAGTCCAGACTGTATTAAGGCCTATGTTTTACAAATACCACGAATCAAAATTCCCTAAAGGTAAATGTACCATAGTCCGCATTAGGCACACAGCTTCATTTTTTTTTTAGTTAGAGTAGTTTAAGATCGGGTTGCACCTAACGTGGCTCCTGGTCAATACTGGTCTAGGATGGCCTTATAGTGAACATTCCAGGTTTATACCTGACTGAATAAAAATAGCACTCTAATGATTAATAATAGATTTCCATACCAGTTCTTCGCAATCCTTCAGACAATTAGCTCCCACATGTACCACCAACTCAAGTCTTCCATTGGATGCATCTTTCCATGCAACAGCCAGTCTTTTCCGTTCTTCTATAGTCATTGACATTCCTTCCGCTAAGGAACCATTAACTGAATAAAAATTGTACTTTTTTCCCTTTGCTTTATCATGTACAACCCTGAGAATTCGAGACAAGTTCTGGCGTTTGGATCAACCTTTGAACAAAGTAGTTTTCAAGTATGGAAAAGTCAGATTTTGTACAGAGTTTACTCTTGGATGTATCTGATGGTTGTTTCATATACATGTACAAAGTCATTATAGAAATAGTTGCACATCTTTATTTTTTGCGCTTTTTACATTTATTTTCTATTGTCGAAAATAATTCTAGAAGTTGAACTTCTATATAGAAAGACTTCTTTATGAGAATCAATGGATTTTTTTTTTTTTTTTTTTTCAGAAAAAGGAATCTTGAAAGACTTTTTTTTTTTTTTTTTTGTTCTGCTTCTCCTGCTAATAGGTCGTAAACTATATATAAAAAACTATATCAAAAACTATATCAAAACCAGTTTTGAGGTTTGAAAGTCAACCATGGTACAAGTATTGTGCTCCTATATAACCGTGACTTAGCGTTGTGTGTTGAGTGTAGAAAAAAAAAGTACTTACTGAAGACTCCCGTAAAATGTGCTTTGACCAGATAATCTGCATATTCTTTGATAAGAGGAAAGTCAATTTCTCTGTAAGAGATTAAATTCAGTACAGGTGATCGCTCTACTGCGCGCTTCTTTAACGTTTAAACTATGATGAATACCCTTTACTAGGCACGTAATATTAATCAGAAAATTTTCGTTATGTTAAGGAGTTTGTTGATTACCAGTTAGATGGACGGAAATGGATAAAATGATAATACTGTATGGAAAACGATGGCAATTATAAGAAACGGTGTAATTTTTGCATCTTAAATGAATTGTATCAGAAAGGTATTTATATACCTTTGATGTTTGGAGCTATCATATGTCAAAAAGGAGGTATAATAAATAACACGACTAGTAGTATGTCCTAAGTTCAGAAGTAAAGGATACGTGGGAAGAATCAAATACAATAACATTTCAAGAAAAAAAATCGTATTATTTCAAAAACATGGGCTACATTTCACGGTAGCCGTGGACTTTTGATTATCAATACAAGGGGAAAAAACTACCATTTAGACTGAAAACATATTCTGTTCTGTTCACGATGATTATTTACACTTCTCGCACCCCCACACACAACAGATTTATTTAAATTAATTTTCTGTCGAGTGTATAGTTTTCATTACGTACCCATCTTTATCCAGCGGCGTAAAAGGAGCAGCCAACAGTTCTTTGAGGCGAAATGTGTTTGTCTGTAAAAGATATTTTCTTACTGTTTAAAGCCTGTCCATTTAACCCCTCCACCCCGCGAATAAATCAAGTTCAGTTATGAAAAAATCGCCTTAGAAGAAAAAAATTATTGCTCTACCATTCATTTTTTAGCTCACCTGAGCACAACGTGCTCAAGGGGAGCTGTTAGGATCACCCAGTGTCCGTCGTTCGTCGTGCGTCGTCAACAATTCTTTAAACATCATCTCCTCCTAAACCACTGGGCCAATTTGGCCCAAACTTGGCTGGAATGTTTCTTGGGGGGTCCTCTTTAAAAATTGTTCACAAAATTTAATTCAATCAAAAACTCTGGTTGCCACGGCAACGAAATGGAATTTTCAAAGAAATTCTTTAAAAATCTTCTCCTCTGAAACCGCTGGTCAGATTTTGAAATAATTTCACAGAAGAAATGTTCCTTGGGTGACCCTCTTCAAAAATTGTTCGCGAAATTTTGATCCGTCGAAAAACATGGCCGTGGGGGGGGGGGGGGGGCGGCTCATTGCACTCGTGCAGTGTCAACAATTCTTTGAACATCATCTCCTCCTAAACCACTTGGCAAATTTGGACCTAACTTGGCTGGAATGTTCCTTGGGAGATCCTCTTTAAAAGTTGTTCACAAAATTTGATTCCATCAAAAACTCTGGTTGCCACGGCAACGAAATCGAATTTTCAAAGAAATTCTTTAAAAATCTTCTCCTCTGAATTCGCTCGTTAGATTTTAAAATAATTTCACAGAAATGTTCCAAGGGTGACCGTCTTCAAAAACTGTTCGCGAAATTTTGATACATCGAAATACATGGCCGTGTTGGTGGTGGGGGGGGGGGGGGGCTCTTTGCACTTGTGCAGTGTCAACAATTCTTTAAACATCTTCTCCTCCTAAACCACCGGGACAAATTGGACCAAACTTGGCTGGAATGTTTTTACAGAAGTTCTCTTTAAAAATGTTCACACAATTTGATTCCATCAAAAACTCTGGTTGCCATGCCAACCAAATGGAATTTTCTAAGAAATTCTTTAAAAATCTTCTATTCTGAAACCGCTTGTCAGATTTTGAAATAATTTCTCAGAAATGTTCTTTGGGTGACCCATTTAAAAAATTGTTTGCGAAAGTTTGATCGGTCGAAAAACATGGCCGGGAGGGGGGGGGCGCTTTTTGCACTGTATGGACTAAAGAAATTCTTTGAAATTCTTCTTCTCTTAAACCACTGAGGCAATTTCAACCAAACTTGGCTGGATTGATTCCTGGTGACTTTATTATTAGAATATAGTTAAATTTTGATTCATGAAAAAACATGGCCATTTTTGGGGGACTTCTTTCGTCCCTGTAGACTTGAAGAAATTCTTTAAAAATCTTCTTCTCACAAACCATTGGGCTGATTTTGAAATAATTCTATTCACTGGCTAAATGGTTCTTAATAGTATTGCATATTAAATTTTGTTCTTATTAGTCGAATGCCAGCGTTGCCATAGATTACCACTCCATCAGTCTTTCACAAGTTTGCCTAATGTTTTTCCCAAACTGGCCCAGGCATGCAGATAAATTTATTATACCCCCACAACGAAGTGGAGTGGGTATACTGGAATCACCATGGCTGGCTATCTGCCTGTCCGTAAACACAGATTTGTCCAGCAAAATTCTACAGTTTTGTAAGTACTGAACTCAAATTTCCACACAATGTTTCTATACATATGAAGTTGTGCATTTGCAATTTTCATGACCCTGCTGCAATTAGTTACAGAATTATCTCCCCTTGAACTTTGTAATTTTTGCTAAATCATTGTTTCAGTGCTCTAACTCAATAACTATTTGACCTAGGGCCATGCATTTTTACCCAAGGGTAACCCAAGGAAGTGCCCTATTGGTTTTGGGTCACATGGGTAAAAGTTCAAGGTCACATATGAACTTTGTTTGAAAAACCATATCCGTGCTCTAACTCGTATACCAAGGTGGTGCCATATTGTTTTCACATTGCATAGGTCAAAGGTCAAAGTCATAGAAGAACTTTGTTTTGTAAACAGTTCTGTTCTCTGAAAGTGCTACTTCAGTTACAAGGCGCTAGTAGGAGGTATTTGTGCGCTTTGCAAAAGTTCTAGTTCCTTTTACTATACCCCTGCAAAAGAATAAATTCAGAGCAAACTGAAATCACAACGTCTGCCTGTCTGTCCATCAGTCTGTTCGACCGTCTGTCAACAATAATTTGTAAATTCTGGGTCACAAACTCCTACGGTTCGGGAAGTATTCTGTTGAAACTTTGTAGATACATTGATCACGTGTTGAAGCATTCCAAGACAAAAGTGTCAACTGCCTCTAAATCACAAACCATCTCCGCTTGAAGTTAGACATTTCCTTTGTCAACTTCTTTTTCCACTTGAAATTCAGGTGAGCGGTTAAGGGCCATTCTGGCCCTCTTGTTTTTACAATTCTATAGTGTAACGGTTAAACAAGCGGACATACTCGTATTCGTCAATTTCGGTGCAAGTGCTGTTCAACTGCTCACAAATTTTACAATGCAATTCTTACAACAACTACATCGGGAAAACATTAAGCAGTCTGTAAAGGAAGCAATAGGATATATCAAAATTTAAGAAATAATTGCACGTTTTTCAGGTCGCTTTTCGAATATAATACTTGATGTACAAGTATATTTAGAACAGCAAATGACACAGCAAAGATTTTGAGCAACAGCTACAAAGACGTTGACTATGGTGCCCCCCTTCTGTTTCGACAGTAATAAAATGTAAAGAATCTTTAAAAAAAAAAAAGATTTACTCACGTTCGCCATATTTCATTACATAATTATTATGTGTCACTATAATAATACAGAACAGATAACTTCACCCAAAATATGTTATCTGGTTGGCCTTGTAAACTGTGATAAAAGTTATCTTAGACTGTCTCCGCTGATCATAATGGTCCCCTCCCTACTGTATGATTATTAGTAATGAAAGATGTGCTGATGTTCGGTTTTATCGGTAGAAATCTCTTCAAATCATATTAATGGTTAGATCTGATTAATTAATTGATCGATTGATTGATTGGTTGACTGATTGATATTTTACACCGCTTTCAGTATTATCTCAGACATATTACGGCGACAGCTCACATATTTATGTATGCCCTGGGTTTCAGCGACAAAAGGCTACGCAAGGATATTCCCACGAAAAAGCCAGTGCTTCCATTGAGGCTCGAAGTTAAGGGTCCTACTCTTTGCCACTGAGCCACGCAGACCCCACTTAAATTCAAGTACAATATTAAATTACCCAACTTTATAACTTCAGTTATATTTAGTTATATTTAGTTATAGTCTGTCCTATCCATAATCTGGAATCAAGATAAAACGTTGCATGGTAATGAGGCAAATAACACTGGCTTTTATTATTCTCATTGTAAATGAAGTGCTTACAATGAATTTCTATTGACTTGATTCTCACAAATCCTTTCAAACGTTTGCCCTAACAAAATGAATTACAATTGAAAGCAAGACAGAGTTAAGAAGGTGACTCTATTTTATGCAAAGGCACGTGATATGATAGATAACGTATGTATCCAACTAATCCAGAACACTGCAAATGCAACTCCAGTGATAAAAACAAGGGATATTAACATGGCAGGGGTAAACAACGTTTGTTATTTATAATGTTTATCATTCTAATGTTGATTAGATACATGTATGTGCGACAACTCATTGTGTATAGAAATGTGTATGTTTTTTTTTTGTCACTACTGCATGTAATAGCTGATCCAACATTCGTTGAAATGGACTTACCTTTTCAGCTATAGTCCAATCAGTCGTTCAGAATAAACAACACCTGTGTGATAACATACTATTCATTTATCAATCAAAATTTGCAAGAGAAATCCTCATCAAAGGAACAGACAACCTAAGGACTTCTTTTCAAAAGTACTTTGGGTTAGAGTGATATTATTCTGCTTTCGATCTGTCAGGGAGTGGACATAGTAGATCAATATTCGGACTTCTTTTCTTTGTAGTCTCTGTGCAGCCCGGTTATGATCTCAACCGTCGATAGGGATGAAAGCCTATAATAACATAGCGAAGAAGGTATATTGACAGTATCAACACCATTCTTTTGATTTGATATTACTTTTACCTTTTCTTTCAGATTAAACATTTCAGAGTAAAAGATTTGATATCTGCTCCGTTTACACCAATAACAAATGAAGGGTATGTATAAGTGTGCTTTTCCAACACTCTATGTTTCTATTAAGGATATGTATACGTGTGCTTTGTCAGTTATCTATGTTTCTGCCAAGGGTATATGTATACGTGTGCTTGTCTAATACTATATGTATGTTTCTATGAAGGGTATATTTACATACGTGTAGTTTCCTAATATCCTGTGTTTCTGTGAAGGGTATATGTATACGAGTGCTTTTCCGACACTAGTTTCTATGAAGGGTATGTATACGTTTGCTTTTTTAATTCTCTATGTTCTATGAAGGGTATGTATACGTGTGCTTTTCTACTAGTCTATGTTTCTATGAAGGGATGCGGATAGGTGTGCTTTTCCGATACTATATATTCAGTGAAGTATATTTATACATCTGCTTTTCTAATACTCTATTTTTCTATGAAGAGTATTTATACAAGTTCTTTTCTAATACCATTTCTTGGTTTCTGTCCCAATATCTTTAGCTGTGCTCTGTAAAAATGGATTTAAATGCATCTCAGTGATGCATTATACCAAACAAGCAATTACATAGTTACGCATCTAAGTATGCCCGAACCAGAGACTGCAAAGATTACCAACTTATACAAAAAAAAAATGAGTTATGTAACTGTACATTTGGTAACAAAACCTGTTCACTTAGAGTAGTTACCTTTTCGTGCGGATAACAAAACTAAAACAAGAAACTGGCTAAATACTTAAGTTCCATTTGGTTTCGAATTTTGAGAAAAAAAATGTTCAGAAAATGACAATGACCTTTTCGTTAGGCACACACTTCATTTAACTCAAGTACTAAGTACCTTAGCACCTGGCGTCCTCTGCAAAAAAGAGTAGACAGAGATCAGCATGTGCGTCCCTGCAACTTGATCTTGTTTTTGCACTTGTCGTTACTGAAGTGATTCTCAAAGTGTTCTCTTGCCATCTGAAATATGTTTTTTGGTGCTAAAAGACAATTAATTTTGTTGACTAATTTTGTCCTAATTCAGTTCGTTTTTCACCAGTCTGTGCTCACTATTCCCTTCATGAATTTCGAGATTAGGAAGGTATCGCCTTCTCTCGCATTTCGTGAAACTACGTTTGCCTCAGCAGTGCGTATAATTTTGTCCGAAGCCTGATTCTCCGTTGGAGTGAATTCATGTTCTTTATTTGTTGTTTTACTTACAGAGAGGTGAACTATTCGATCATTCAGCAATATGCTGATTACCTTGTATCGACCAAGTTTACTGGAGTTTTCAGTAAAGTATACCTTTAGCATATCAATTTTGTATCACTGGTGAACTATTCTATCAGAAAAATAAAAAATTCTTTAGAATCTGACGAGTGTGTATGGTGGTATTGGGTCATAAGTTTTCCTTTCTCCTCTACTACAGTAGGTTCATGTTTGAAACAATATCTCTTTGCCAGCTAAACCAAAGTGGACTCAAATAATTTACTATATTTTTCGATATATAATCCCTATCTTAACTCTTTCTAAATCAATTAAATAGAACTTTCAAGCCGATATTTAAAAAAAAACGAACTATGTTCTTTCAAACTTGTTTTTGGACAAAAATATCTCTTTATCGGACAGTGTAGATCCAAGATCAGGCTGCATGTTCTGTGCAGTCTGATCTTGATCTACACTGTTCGCAAAAGGTCAGTGAATCGCGCTTAGCAGGGTAAGGGTTAAAACCTTGAACGCAGTACTATTATCAAGTTTTATTTCGGACAGACATTAACTCTTTACCAAACGACAAATTTCAATAGACGACAAATTATATGTGGCTAAACTAATTAGATTTGTCTCTGAAAGGGTAGAAAACATTGTGGAAACAGGAGAAAATGCTGTTTACTAGTATTTTCCTCTTTTCCTACAATGCTTTCAAAAATCTTTTTCCATACAGTTGCTTGCGGACTAGCACAAAACCCCTCAGTGGTATTTAGCTTTCCAAATATACGCTTGGCGATTTTAATACCCAGTGCTGCGCACAAAATAATTAAAAGATGAGATTAAAATTTCAAATCAAGAAAACTCAGATTTTGAAATTCCAAGACTAATTTGGTCACAGTATCTCACAAGCTATCGGATAGATAGACTCGTAGTGGTCTTTGATCTTGATCTACACTATCCTATGAAGAAAGTGTTACCTGGCGGTCTAAGGCTGATCAATGCAGATTTTTTTTTTTGTAAATTCCTCTTCCCTTCAACTTGAACGTCTCTACAGGATACATTGACAAGTTTTTGGAATAGGTTTGTATTTCCATCGTTCTATTAGATGTTTCACACCATTTTCATCTGCAAAGTTTTCATTAAGCACTGCGGTAGGTGGCTTAACATAAAAAAAAAAAAACTGCTTACAGTAGTCACAATCCAGCTATTTTGGCCAGCCATAGCATAGACAAGAGATTGCTCTAGTGTTTTCTGTTTCAGGATATGAAAACATTACAACCATGATTTTAAAGGTACAGACAAATCGATTCTCTTAAATTGCCAATGCCAGTTTTCATCTAAAGTGGATTACACTTCTTCACTTTTGTCACATAACATACTCCTTGTTCAAACTGCACAATGTAAGGTAGAACCTCGGTTACAAGAAAGCATTCACACATCTTCCCCGAGTTGCAAATTGATGTGTTGTTGTCTCCTAGTCATAATGAATGCCATACGGGGGAAAAAAATGAAATGATGAACTCTTACTTTAGTTAACGGTACGCTAGCAGAGGGGTTGTCTATGACTGTAGACGAACGTAAGAAGTTGGCAGAAAGCTGGATGCAAGCTTCAAAAGGAAGACTGGAAGTTATTGTGCATGTTGGGGCACAATGTATCAAAGACGCACAGGAAATGGTGAGGGTGAAGTAGTCATTAATTTCTATCTGAACCGTTTGTATTAATGCTTTTCATGAAAATGTTTGTCCTTTTAAACCCTCGTCAGTCTTTTGCAAACTGTGAAATAATACCCTTATCGTATCAGAATTTTCAGGTAATGCAAGCAGACTTTAGATGGACATTAATAGGAAAATGGATAGGTTTTCTCTCTTTTTTTTTTTTTTTTTTTCCACTGATATTTTCTTGTAAGTTCTTGTGCACCTAAACAAGCATATGACTTCATTCCAAATATAGGTTATTTAAAAAAAAATACTACACGAGTGTTTCGGATCAACGCATAATTTCTAACAAATGCTACCTGACATATCAAAGATGACAGTGTTGCTGTCTTAGAACAGGCTCACCACAGATTTCAATTCTGGGTTTAATTTTTGTGAACTCTTTCTTCCTCAGATTCACTCGCTTTTAAATGAATAAAAACATTTATGAAATCAATTTATATAAGAGTTAAATTTTTGGGTTTTATCAGAGCAAACACGCAGAAAAGATTGGAGCAACAGCTATAGCTGCACTTTCCCCATCGTATTACAAACCTGAAAATGAAGGTACATATTTTGTATAACCACTTCGTAAATTTCTTTAAAGCTCTGATACTTATGTTTTATCTGTAAAATCCCAACAAAGTTCAGATCCTAGTGACGCTACCAAACTAAAGTGCTTCGGCGCCTTACTTTAGACCGCTTGCATTTCAACAAATGCTGAACCAAACAGATCCTGAATTGCAAATAATATGCCAAGTGTTTTCTTACATCAAGGCAAGCTTCATTATTTAACTTGAAGTATTTGTAAGATATCTTCAACAGCTGTAACTGAAACATTAGCGTATGTAAGCGATACTGTATAGTTATCTTTAAAGATGCATATGATTTTTTTTTAGTTTTGCCAAATAAAATGTTATCAAATAAAGGTTATACTTTTTCCTTTATCCCAGAATCAAGAAAAAGTATCAAATATTAACAAAAATGAGTAAATATTTTGGTTTTTTTCTAGATGTGCTGGTAGAAATCTTGTCACAGATTGCTGGGACAGCACCAAAAACACCGTTTTACTACTACGATATCAACTTCTGTACGGACATATATTGTAAGTTAGACTTATCAAAATTATTTTTTATTCCATAATGACTATGTCATTGGTTTCGTACGATGACATTTAGCTCTGAATGGAACGTGTTTTAAAAGGAACGTTTTTTAAAAGCAGGACATCAAATCAAGAAGATTGCCTTAACTTAGTGGTAAAACCGTATGCAATACAAGCGATTTTATCTTGTACGAGTACATTTTAAGATGCTTTTTTTTCATGAAGTGAATTATAATTGAGCATTATACTGTTCCCTTTGGAATGAAATATTTTTTAAATTTTAAATGAAATGCTTTTGAACTGTTACCATAAATGTTTTTGTAATATACCACTACTTAGTATAAATAAATAAGGAATAATATGGGGGAAATAATACATGTTCTAAAGTGCTCTGGAAAATATTGTTGAAAAAAAAAAGATTTTTTTCTAATCTTTTTAAAAACAATCGACTGTATAGACATAAAGATCGTATTTGGGTTCCTAATATTTGCTGATGCTGAGTTTTACAAATAGTAACGGTAATTAACATGCAATAGCTTAGTACTGGTACATATGTTTTTCTTTTAGTAAACGCACGAAAAATAATGGAGAAAGGCTTGATGAAAATACCAACTCTGAGAGGCATGAAATTCTCGTCTATGGAGTTGCCAAACGCCCATGATTGTCTGATGACAGAGGGTGCTGATCTACAAGTCCTCATGGGTACCGATAATGTATGTTTTATAAAATTTCATTCGTTTGCTTCAAATATAATCGGTTGATTTTGACATTGTCTTCTTTACGCAAATCAACTCGACTTTAGAGAGAGACCTATAATTTTGTTTTTGACAAAAAGTTGCCATTTTATGATTAAAAACTTAACCAAGATAATCACCTACCTGTTATTCTGACCCTAAAACTGATTTCCTACAGTTGAAGCAACTATAACTATTGTTTTTCAAATGTTTTCTGTATTGTACGTTTTATTCTTGGATGCATCTAAGTAAGTTTCATTTATTGCCGATAAGTAATTTAACGAGTTAATGATGTGTATTTCAGCAATATCTGACGTCGCTAACGTTGGGCTTGTCTGGTGTTGTGGTCATTTCTTTTATGGGCAATCTGTGCTTTGACATGAAGGCAGCATTTGACAACGGCGACCTTGCCACTGCAAGCAAATTACAAGTAAAACATCTTTTGTCATAACAATATAATACAGGTGTGCATGGACGAAAAAGCGTGTTTAATAACATTTTTTTCAATTTTATTTAAGGACGTCATAAATGCTAGCCTTTTTCTGTTATGCCTGATCTTTTGTCCTTAACTTAAAGTAGTTACTTTATTCAGCAGATCAGCCGACAGCTAATCCATCCTGTTAAGAATCGTCTTGACAATTTTTGTACCGCATAACAAAGGAGCAAAATTTAAAATGTTGACAAACCATCTGAGATATTTATAATGTCTTTCACAGGCAACAGCTCAAAAGATGTTCCGAATACGAAACGAAAATGGTGGTAGGTATTATAGATCTTCTGTCACTTCGTCTAATTGTCTTTAATCTTATGTCGATTGAGCAGCTTCTAATCTTTTAAGATTTAAAATCACTACTACTTCTTCTTTATCAGCATTTTTATATAACTCGGGTTTAATGGTTTTCATTTCTTTTCTTTCTCTTCCAAACCCCCTTACTTTCACTTGGATTAAAGACATGATCTTGCCGGTATTTTTTTTTTTTTTACCTAGAGAGCAGATACCATCTCTTGTACATGATGTTTCACTGTCGTTGGAAATAATTGTTGTTTGATTTGTTTAACTATTTAATTAAGCCAGTCAGAAGTTGTGTTACTTTCAAAGTTTGAAAATCTTGGAGAATAAGACAAAAATATTGAATAGAATATTTCTCGGAAGTGTAATTGTGATTCCATTGTTGGATTACTGAAATGGAATAGATACAAAAAGAAAGTAGAAGTGTTTTTCCTATTGATATTATAGGCTTTGGCAAAAAGTAATACCGCCCATAGTGACTAGATTTTTTTGCGTAATATTTATTGGTGGTAAGATTGGGTCTCGTCTGGTGTACCTTTCTTTATCCGTGAAATATTTATGTTCACAAATGAGTTGATATTGCTTTGCTAAGGCTTCGTTGATGTACAGTATGATGAGTTTTTGAGAGAGAGTGTTTATGGCTCATGATATACAAGTTAATGCAAGCAGTACAGATTGTTTTGTAGAGTTGTCACAAGTAAGTCATCTTCGCCACTACGTAATTGATCGTCACCCCTGGCTGGCGAAGAAGTAAGAAGCGAGAGTTAAGCGTTTTTTTTTTTAATTGAAATCTCGGATGGCCCAATCATTTGTCTGGGATTGATATCCTGGCAAGGGATGTTTTCTTGTTTCGGCTCTTGGCTTCTTCAGCTGTCGATTTGATGCTTTCCATGAACGATTGACCGAATCTACACAGCGCGAAAATGAGATGGCTTTTCCCTTGGCAGAGAGGATTACCACCGATACAAAGTCCCAGAGTAAAGTGATACTAGTGTTTACGTTCTGAATAGAAGGGGAAAATTCCGCTAAAACTTTAAATTGTGCACACCTTGACTCTCTTGCGAACTAGACTTATCTGTTACTCAGACAGACATGTATTTGTTTCATCTACAATGAACAACGGTTGAAAATTGGACAAACAGTTTTAAAAAAAAGCAGTAACTGGGTCTCTTTTATATGGCACCGTAAGTTTGAAGTAAGACCACCAGTATTCCATGTGCTTTCGCATTATCGTAGGACCGCATTCATTAATAGTTTTTGATAGTAAAACTACTTTTTGTACCATTGTTACCTAGTGTAGCATACTGTATTAAGACTCACTTTTTATTCACTTCTTATTTTATGTTTGCTTGTATGTTTCAGGAGGCATTCCAGTTGCTAAGGCGCTTGGTAGTCTTTTAACTGGCATTGATTTTGGCCCTGTTCGTCTGCCACTCAAGTCATTATCCAATGAAAGAATAGAAAAACTGAAGAAAGATTTTTCAGCTGAAAATCTGTTAGATATCGGCAAAGTGACTGAAGGGTAACTATAATTTAGAGATTAATCAGTGTAACAGAGTGTCTCGTCTTCAGTTCACCTAATTTATTACCATCTGTACGAATATAGACAAGAGAAAACTGAATCACTGGAAATTATAGTCATTATATCGATGAATTTGGCTTGACTCAATCCTATACCAAACGATTCCGTGTTTTTACAACCCTTTTTGTCGTCTGCAAGAGATTTTATTATTAATTGAGTGTTACATTTTGTCGTCTGGTTCACAATTTTGTCTCAGCAATTTAACATTGTACTTAAATCTCAACCACATTAGAACAAGTTCCCACTTGGTCAATGTCAATTATGAATATGATGAAAATAGTCATAACGTACAAGTGATTATTCAGGACACAGGACTTGATAAGGACGTGGTACCAACGGGGTATGAACCTAATACAGACCTTTTACGTAGTTCAAACCTCGTGTAAGCAGGAAAACTTGCAGAATGACCGAGAATGGAGAGTACGTTGGCTTGAAATTATTTGAGACCGCAGGGCGTAGTGGGGACATAGTAAATGCGCAGTGGTGCTTGTTTACTGCATTCTCATAAGGCCCTATGTGATCTTATAAATTCGAGTCATCTCACGCATAGTTTCCATTCGATCAGGACGTTTTCTTGAGAAAACAGTTCAGTTCTTCTCGTCCATAGAAGCGATACACATGGAACTGGTTGTTATAGGTGAGTTTTGAACATATTAAAAAACAAGTTAGGAGGAAGTGATCGAAATGGACGATGTAACGACTTTATAAGGATTTTGGAGTAAAGGCATTGACGTTGTGCCAACGGGACATGAAGCTCAAATGGTCTTCTTTAAAGAGATACAAACCTTGAATGGACAAGAAAAGATCGCACTATTTACATTAGAAAATTATCAGTTACGAATGAGACCGCAGAGGGTGGAAACTGACTCTTATTTAAGGTCTCGAAAGGCGCAGTGAGAACGTGGCATGCATACAGTAAGCGGCTACGCCTGCCATTAAAGTTTGACATACCTTTTTCACTCTAAAATTTTTCTGATGAAAGAAGAATAATTTACTAGTTTAATTGGTGTTTAAGGCCGTTTTCAACAGTACCTTGGCCATGTTACCGTGGTCAATGTACTTATCCACGTATTCATTGACTTCCTAAAACAAGAAAAAGAATAAAACGCATAGATGAGTTTCACTAGTATTAGGTTTGAGCTTTGCTGTTCCTTGCCAAGGGCCTCTCTGATGAAAAACTAATGCACAAGCATGGATCAAACCTAGAACCTCCAGATTACAAACTCACCGCCCTAAATACTGGGCCACTCATAAATATGTACCCATTCAAATTGGCACCAGCACTAGCAGTTTTCCCTATTTCTGCCGAGTTTTTGAGATTGACACCAAAAAAGGATTCACGTAAGATCTAAGCATTTCATTTTATAGCTGAGGACTGAACGAATGAGTAAGAAGCAGATGTGTAGATAAAGATCAGACTCTACTCTCCGAGTTATTGATTCACGGACAGGATTAAAGTATATCTTGAAAATGAATGGGGGCTTAAACATTATATCAAAGATGACTTCATGTACGATTCATTTTCAGTTTTAAGTCGTTCACTTTCCAGCACTTAAATAGTTTTGAAACCCCGTAAACATTAAACCATTGGAGAAGTCTCAAAAGTACGAATGAATGATGATATTGTAAGATAATGTTTGAACTACTAAAAAAACCTGGAAACACCCAACAAAATTCCATCAAAACAGCTGATTAAACGACATCTATATCTATAAAATTCAGACAAAAGAATAAAGTCACTTTCTGTTCAATACTAGGTTTTATCACATAAAACCTCCTTTAGCAGTGTATTAAAATCATGACTTATTTTAGATAATACACTAGTTTATTTCATGCTCTTCGGTAGTTTTATCGCCACTTGTGAAAATATTACCGATGATGTTCACTCCATGAAATAAATTTCGATCTTTCACAAAAAAATTCACAAGTGATGTTCACTCGATGAAATATATTTCGATCTTTCATCGAAAAAAGAACCAAATATTCTCCTTGTTTTATCGTTTTTTTTTTGAGTCCCGATTCTGTTTATTTTTAGCTCACCTGAGCACGAAGTGCTCGAGGTGAGCTATTGTGATCGGTCAATGTCCGTCTGTCCGTCCGTCTGTCCGTCCGTTCACAATTACAAAAAAAATCTTCTCCTCCTAACTGACGATCAGATTTCAATCAAACTTCACAGAAATGATCCTTAGGTCATGCTCTTTCAAACTACTTCAAAGAATTGAAATCAGTGAAGAACTCTGGTTGCCATGGCAACAAAATGAAAAAACCAGCATCTAACACTTGGACGGACCACACAGTAACAGATTGTCATCTTCACAATATTTTCCATACTTGAAAAAGTATGGTTGCCATGGCAACCGAAAGAAAAAACTTTAAAAATCTTCTTGTCCCAAACTGTAAGGGCTAGAGCTTTCATATATGGCATGCAGTATCATCTAGTGGCCCTCTACCAAAATACTTCAAATAATGGCCCTTGTGTGGAAATTGGCCCTATGTTATGGGTTCTTGGATTTCACATAGAGATAAAGAAGGAAATCAGTGAAGAACTCTGGTTGCCATGGCAACAAAATGAAAAAACCTAAAAAGTCTTCTTCTCCAAAACCGTAAGGCCTAGAGCGTTCATATTTGGTATGTAGTATTGTCTAATAGCCCTCTACCAAAATACTTCAAATTCTCACTTCACATTGAAATTTAGCCCTATGTTGTGGGATCCCAGATTTTACATACAGGTAAGAAGGAAATCACAGCCAATCAGACTTCAATGAAACTTCACAGAAATGATCCTTAGGTGATGCACTTTCAGAATACTTCAAAGATTTGAATTCCATGGAGAACATTGGTTGCCATGGCAACCGAAAGAAAAAACTTTAAAAATCTTCTTGTCCCAAACCGTAAGGGCTAGAGCTTTCATATATGGCATGCAGTATCATCTAGTGGCCCTCTACCAAAATACTTCAAATAATGGCCCTTGTGTGGAAATTGGCCCTATGTTGTGGGTTCTCGGATTTCACATAGAGATAAAGAAGGAAATCTTTAAAAATCTTCTTGTCCAAAACCGTAAGGTCTAGAGCTTTCATATATGGCATGTAGCATCATCTAGTGACCCTCTACCAAAATACTTCAAATTATGGCCCTGGTGTTAAAAATTGGCCCTATGTTGTGGGTTCTCGGATTTCACATAGAGATAAAGAAGGAAATCTGTAAAAATCTTCTTGTCCCAAACCGTAAGGGCTAGAGCTTTCATATTTGGCATGTAGCATCATCTAGTGGCCCTCTACCAAAATACTTTAAATTATGGCCCTAGTGTTGAAAATAGCCCTATGTTGTGGGTTCTCGGATTTCACATAGAGATAAAGAAGGAAATCTTTAAAAATCTTCTTGTCCCAAACTGTAAGGTCTAGAGCTTTCATATATGGCATGTAGCAGCATCTAGTGATCCTCTATCAAAATACTTCAAATTATGGCCCTGGTGTGAAAACTTGGCCCTATGTTGTGGGTTCTCGGATTTCACATAGAGATAAAGAAGGAAATCTTTAAAAATCTTCTTGTCCCAAACCGTAAGGGCTAGAGCTTTCATATATGGCATGTAGCATCATCTAGTGGCCCTCTACCAAAATACTTTAAATATGGTCCTAGTGTTGAAAATAGCCCTATGTTGTGGGTTCTCGGATTTCACATAGAGATAAAGAAGGAAATCTTTAAAAATCTTCTTGTCCCAAACCGTAAGGGCTAGAGCTCTCATATATGGCATGCAGTATCATCTAGTGGCCCTCTACCAAAATACTTCAAATAATGGCCCTTGTGTGGAAATTGGCCCTATGTTGTGGGTTCTCGGATTTCACATAGAGATAAAGAAGGAAATCTTTAAAAATCTTCTTGTCCAAAACCGTAAGGGCTAGAGCTTTCATATATGGCATGTAGCAGCATCTAGTGACCCTCTACCAAAATACTTCAAATTATGGCCCTGGTGTTAAAAATTGGCCCTATGTTGTGGGTTCTCGGATTTCACATAGAGATAAAGAAGGAAATTTTTAAAAATCTTCTTGTCCCAAACCGCAAGGGCTAGAGCTCTCATATATGGCATGTAGTATCATCTAGTGGCTCTCTACCAAAATACTTCAAATAATGGCCCTAGTGTGGAAATTGGCCCTATGTTGTGGGTTCTCGGATTTCACATAGAGATAAAGAAGGAAATCTTTAAAAATCTTCTTGTCCAAAACTGTAACGTCTAGAGCTTTCATATATGGCATGCAGCATCATCTAGTCACCCTCTATCAAAAAACTTCAAATTATGGCTCTGGTGTGAAAACTTGGCCCTATGTTGCGGGTTCTCGGATTTCACATAGAGATAAAGAAGGAAATCTTTAAAAATCATCTTGTCCCAAACCGTAAGGGCTAGAGCTTTCATATATGGCATGTAGCAGCATCTAGTGACCCTCTACCAAAATACTTCAAATTATGGCCCTGGTGTTAAAAATTGGCCCTATGTTGTGGGTTCTCGGATTTCACATAGAGATAAAGAAGGAAATTTTTAAAAATCTTCTTGTCCCAAACCGTAAGGGCTAGAGCTCTCATATATGGCATGTAGTATCATCTAGTGACCCTCTACCAAAATACTTCAAATAGTGGCCCTAGTGTGGAAATTGGCCCTATGTTGTGGGTTCTCGGATTTCACATAGAGATAAAGAAGGAAATCTTTAAAAATCTTCTTGTCCAAAACTGTAAGGTCTAGAGCTTTCATATATGGCATGTAGCATCATCTAGTGACCCTCTATCAAAATACTTCAAATTATGGCCCTGGTGTGAAAACTTGGCCCTATGTTGTGGGTTCTCGGATTTCACATAGAGATAAAGAAGGAAATCTTTAAAAATCTTCTTGTCCCAAACCGTAAGGGCTAGAGCTTTCATATTTGGCATGTAGCATCATCTAGTGGCCCTCTACCAAAATACTTCAAATTATGGCCCTAGTGTTGAAAATGGCCCAATGTTGTGGGTTCTCGGATTTCACATAGAGATAAAGAAGGAAATCTTTAAAAATCTTCTTGTCCCAAACCGTAAGGGCTAGAGCTCTCATATATGGCTTGCAGTATCATCTAGTGGCCCTCTACCAAAATACTTCAAATAATGGCCCTTGTGTGGAAATTGGCCCTATGTTGTGGGTTCACGGATTTCACATAGAGATAAAGAAGGAAATCTTTAAAAATCTTCTTGTCCCAAACCGTAAGGGCTAGAGCTTTCATATATGGCATGTAGCATCATCTTGTGACCCTCTACCAAAATACTTCAAATTATGGCCCTGGTGTTAAAAATTGGCCCAATGTTGTGGGTTCTCGGATTTCACATAGAGATAAAGAAGGAAATCTTTAAAAATCTTCTTGTCCCAAATCGTAAGGGCTAGAGCTCTCATATATGGCATGTAGTATCATCTAGTGGCCCTCTACCAAAATACTTCAAATGATGCCCGTAGTATGGAAATTGGCCCTATGTTGTGGGTTCTCGGATTTCACATAGAGATAAAGAAGGAAATCTTTAAAAATTTTCTTGTCCCAAACTGTAAGGGCTAGAGCTTTCATATATGGCATGTAGCATCATCTAGTGACCCT
Organism: Tridacna gigas; assembly: GCA_945859785.2. Lineage (NCBI taxonomy): Eukaryota > Metazoa > Mollusca > Bivalvia > Cardiida > Cardiidae > Tridacna > Tridacna gigas. The sequence continues at coordinate 32,480,565 of OX244030.2, forward strand.
CTACCAAAATCCTTCAAATTATGGCCCTGGTGTTAAAAATTGGCCCTATGTTGTGGGTTCTCGGATTTCACATAGAGATAAAGAAGGAAATCTTTAAAAATCTTCTTGTCCCAAACTGTAAGGTCTAGAGCTTTCATATATGGCATGTAGCATCATCTAGTGACCCTCTACCAAAATCCTTCAAATTATGGCCCTGGTGTTAAAAATTGGCCCTATGTTGTGGGGTCTCGGATTTCACATAGAGATAAAGAAGGAAATCTTTAAAAATCTTCTTGTCCCAAACTGTAAGGGCTAGAGCTTTCATATTTGGCATGTAGCATCATCTAGTGACCCTCTACCAAGATACTTCAAATTATGGCCCTAGTTTGAAAATGGCCCTATGTTGTGGGTTCTCGGTTTTCACATAGAGATAAAGAAGGAAATCTTTAAAAATCTTCTTGTCCCAAACCGTAAGGGTTAAAGCTCTCATATATGGCATGTAGTATCATCTAGTGGCTCTCTACCAAAATACTTCAAATAATGGCCCTAGCGTGGAAATTGGCCCTATGTTGTGGATTCTCGGATATCACATAGAGATAAAGAAGGAAATCTGTAAAAACCTTCTTGTCCCAAACCGTAAGGGCTAGCGCTTTCATATATGGCATGTAGCATCATCTAGTGACCCTCTACCAAAATACTTCAAATTATGGCCCTGGTGTGAAAATTAGCCCTATGTTGTGGGGTCTCGGATTTCACATAGAGATAAAGAGGGAAATCTTTAAAAGTCTTCTTGTCACAAACCGTAAGGGCTAGAGCTTTCATATTTGGCATGTAGCATTATGGTGTTGAGCTGAGTTGCATTTTAGGTGAGCGATTTAGGACCATCATGATCCTCTTGTTGTAATTATGAATGCGTTGAGCCGGCGAAATCAACCACAACAGAACAGAACAGAACAGAATTTTATTTTGACTTGTACAAAGTACATCGTCAGTTGCACTACAATATACAAAAACAACGTGGTACATGGAGATACTATCAAAATGTTACAAAAAAAGACATATAGGAAAGAAATAAGTTGAAAAGTATTATGATTAAAAATAAAAAATTAACAAGCAGAACATTTAAGATCAATTGATTACAATATTTCCAGTCGTTTTGCGATCGCAAGTTTGACGTAGACTGCAGTTTTTTTTTAATGATATTTTTGTCTTGGGAGTTTAACAGTTCAATACATTTATACATAGATGGGCGATTTCGAAAATATGTAGGCAAAAAGGAAAAAAATCTCTGTCTAAGTTCGTTATAACATGAGCTTAAAAATAAAAAATGATACGAGTCTTCAATATCTGTAGCGTTAGAGCAAGGACAAAATCTTTCCGAGCGGGGTATAGAGGGGTTGCTGTATCTGCCAGTTTCGATTCGCAAGTTGAGTGATGAACATCTAAGTCTTGTAAAATAATTCCTCATATCTCCTGATAAAATATCTAAATATGGCTCGTAGCCAAATGTATGCTTGATAAGAAAATAGTCCTTCAAAGCTGCGCTATTTTGTAAGGTACTTAGCCAATCTTGAGTAAAACAATCTATTGCTCTTTGTTTAAAAACTTTCGGGAATTGTTTCACAGCACGTGCTGGAATTTGTACTGCTTCGCCATTTCGCGGTAAAATGACGTCGTTGCTGCTAAGACGTATGTATACACATCTGTGGAAAATGTTAGTATTTTCATCTTTAATAACACCAAGGAATGAAGCATAAGTTGTTTAAAATACACAACCCCCTCTATAAACTGTTTTGTTCTACCTTCGATGTAAATGTCAAGTGCTATCTTCTTGTGTATACATGTACACAATTCAAACCGAACTACATCTGTAAATATGGACCCGTGAACGGTAAATAGGCTGAAGTTGATGGTGCAGGATACTTATTTGTCTGCTATTCGTATTATGTGATAAATAGAATCTCACATTCGTGTTTAAGAGAGAGAAAGAGAGAGGGGTCTAATGTCTCTATCGTCACAAGACAAATTGTCTACCGGTACTCGACAATGGTGTGCTTTGAGTCTGCTCGTATTTAACGATAGATAACCATATGCCACCGAGAATGACAGACTTGCAGAGATAATTTGAATACTTCGAGTTTTGTTATCCAGCAATGAGCTTTGTCTGCCCTCCCATAATACGTATTTTCTATCAGGAAAAGGGTTCGGTATCCGAAACATGCTGTAAAGAAAGTACCTACGACACGAAAACTTTGTCAATTATCGAACGTTGAGTCATGTGCTGACGTACCGTCTATGTCTGTTATGATGTTGAGTAAACTTTAGTCCTGATTGTATTCTTGATTGATTTGCCAAGCTCAGAACGTCTCTCCGAATTACATGCGCATAAATTTTGTTATTTCTTCTTGCACTTGTCTCAGCACGTCTTTGAAGTTCTCTTCATGTATGCCTCATAGTTTGCAAGTGGGTTCATCGGTATGCGGATGCGTCTGTCTCTTGTTTACATCCATTGCTTTAACTATGCGATGTCTTGATTGGTCAGTGGTGCGTTTACCTGTGTTTATTGTGGTCTTTATCCGTACGTTACTAATGGGCTAGACCAGCTGTAGTATCCAGTTTCGAGGTCATGATATAGCATGGGATTGGATAGGGTCGATAGAAGAATGGAAGATGGTAATTCGGCGTCAGATGGGAAGCCAAGTGATGCATTTGTTCTTTTATGTTTACGTCAGCATCTATATGTGGGATCCTCTGTTGTTTAAATCCCAGATGGCTAAGTCTCCGAATTACATGCGCATAAATTTTGTTATTTCTTCTTGCACTTGTCTCAGCACGTCTTTGAAGTTCTCTTCATGTATGCCTCATAGTTTGCAAGTGGGTTCATCGGTATGCGGATGCGTCTGTCTCTTGTTTACATCCATTGCTTTAACTATGCGATGTCTTGATTGGCCAGTGGTGCGTTTACCTGTGTTTATTGTGGTCTTTATCCGTACGTTACTAATGGGCTAGACCAGCTGTAGTATCCAGTTTCGAGGTCATGATATAGCATGGGATTGGATAGGGTCGATAGAAGAATAGAAGATGGTAATTCGGCGTCAGATGGGAAGCCAAGTGATGCATTTGTTCTTTTATTTTTACGTCAGCATCTATATGTGGGATCCTCTGTTGTTTAAATCCCAGATGGCTAAAACTTTTGAAAACATTGTGGGAAAAGGAGACAATGTCGGTAACCAGCAATGGTTTTCCCACAATGTTTACTACCCTATCAAGGACAAATTTCGTTATATGAGCCCCTTTTATCTGTCGCTTGCAAATGCTTTCAATTCAGACTAGTCTAAAATTTTGTCCTTTGGTAAGGAATTAAAGGTTTAAACAGGGTATATATCAGCCTCCGAGGTTCCTAATCTGAAAAAAGAGTATGGGAAGCCAGTAAAAAGGTCAGTATAACCCATGGTTCGAAACAAAGACACTCTCTGTTTTCATACTATCACACGACCGTGATTGCTATGAAACAAATCGGGGGAAAAAAACTTGTCAAATCACTCTTCAAGTTTGAACTAATTTTATTTCATACAAACATGGGGTCAGACCAAAAGTCTGTTACATAAGTGTATGTATCAACACATGATATTATACAGCAGCACAAAACTTTTTTCTAATATGTTATTAACACAAATCAACTAATGAGAGAGAGAGAGAGAGAGAGAGAGAAGGGTTCTATTAATGGGAGAGAACACAGTGCAAATATTCCAATTTCAGTCTAGTTTAAACATACTATCATTCAAAAGTAATACGATATACTGCAGGGGGAAAAAGGCAGTGCAATCAAACAACTAAGTTAACACTGTAGAAATGGCTCAATCAGAAGTTCAGCTTGAAGACTTTTTGTCCAAGTTACGGGTAACGGGTGTATGAAGTATCATAGTAAGAAAAAGCTGAGAACATGACACTGATTCCAAAACAGAATAAAATGGAGAGGGGCAAACTGGTGTGGAGCGTCACTAATGAGATGCTAACTGAAGATACCTATGTATAGGTAATAATGACTTTCAACCTGACCGGACAGTGCACCCTGGAATAAATAAAATGACAAGGTGCTTGATAGAAATGCTATGACATCATTTGTAATATATACCATATGTTGAATTTAGTTTGCGCAACTGGTCATTATACGTAGAGAAGAAAGAAAATGTTGCAATTTTAAGGCTGATTGCGCGAAACATCATCCACACCGCCCCCTCATCCCTGATGAAAGAGAGGGGAGGAAAAGGCGGAGGGGTATTAATGCAATATAAAGAGAAAAAACTCAGTCTTATCTCGGTTCATGCTGCCCTGAAAAAGACCTTATGATATGGTTACCATTAACTTATTAAGAATTATATATAACATACATTTATGTAATAGGTAACGTCACGGTATTGACGCTAAAGACGCTAAAGACCATATATGCCATCGAGAATGACAGATCTTGTAGAGAACATTTAAGTATGTTTAGGTTTATATTCCTGCAATGTGCACCATCTCTTCTTTCAGAAGCAAGCATTATTTTTTCAGTAAAATAGCTATCTAAAAAAAATTTACTAAGTACCAACTAACGAACAACCGGAAACGGTTTCGACCCTTTTTTTTTTCTTATTTAATTCTTCGCTCCATTAACCGACTTAATGTTTGCGTAACAAAGTCCTTCTGTTAGACTGAAAAAGGGTCGTTTGCTGAAGGCTACCACATTAAATGGCCATTAACTGATTTACTTGCAAGACATATTTTCAGTCTACAATGAAAAGCCTAACAAATGCAATATATCAAGGTTGCATTCTTACAGAATGTCTAAGCAAAGCGGACAGTGAATATCAAAGATCAGTCTGAAAAAAAGTTGTGTGGTGCGGGGGTCTCTAGGACGTTTACAATATTTTGAAAGATGATAATAGTATTTTTCGCGTGAAGTGAGCCGGACATTTACAGTATTTACAGTATGGATCTTTAGTAAGTTATTTCCCTTCCTTGAGAGAAAATTACTGGTTGGGGATCGTTGTCATTGAGTAACTCCATTAAACGGGTCACATTCCTCCTCAAAAATCATCAGTTCTCGGCTGGCACCGATGTTGTTGGAAGTCGAATGAATCGTATAAAAGAATATATGTATGTCACAAGATGAAAACATGACATCGTTGTTTTAACTTAAAACCTGCAGCAAAACACTTCGAAAACATTTTACAAAAATAAAGAATAACCCTCATAAACTTAATTTAGATATAGGAATACATATAAACGCACTGTAGGAAAAGGAGAGACTCATCTTACAAAGCTTTTCCTCTTTTTTTTTTTTTTTTTTTTCCCTTCTTCTTCTTCTCTCACTCTCTGTCTCTCTCTGTCTCTCTCTCTCTATCTCTCTCTGTCTCTCTCTCTCTCTCTCTCTATTTTCTTTAAAAACTGATCTGTTGTAGGACGAAAAAAGATTGTCTGCAGGAGGAAACTTCTTGTATCCAAATATTCAACGTGCACCCCGTCAAGTCCTTGAAACATGGTAAGAACCCGATAAACAATCATTGACAGACTTTCTTGGTGAAATGGTTTTTTACGCTATTCAGTCGTATCACAGCGACACCTCACTCATTTATGTCTTTCCGAGGTTTCATCATCACAAGGCTGGGACTCTGCTATATCTTGCTAAGTCTCGTGTCACTAACACTACTGGCAGGGATAAAACTAAGATTGCCGGATTGACAATTCTATTCCTTTAACCTTTTAAAACCCCGACTTTTAACGACCCTGAAATAGAAAGCCTTTGAAAACATTGTGGGAAAAGGAGAAAATGCTGGTTACCAGCATTTTCTCCTTTTCCCACAATGTTTTCTACCCTTCCTAAAACAAATTTCAATTTTTGAGTAACATTTATTTTGTCGTCTGCAAATGCTCTCAAACTGGACAAGGCTAAAATCTGGTCGTGTGGTTAAGGGTTAATCACCGGAACTGAGGCTGGCGAATATATATCCTTCGGTGCATACGCGATACTACCAAAGTCAAAGGCATAACACTAATTATATCAGATGACTGAAGATCAGTTTCATTTGTGATATGGAAAGAAATAGAAAGTAAAAAATTCTCTGTCTTAAAATGAATTTATTTATTAAATAAAATGTAAAGAATAAAACAATGAAAAATATAATAAATGTGCTTTACATAGATAACAAAAAAATGCATTACAATTCTACTGTGATGGATCACATGTGAAAATACATTATTTCATGCCTTTAGGTAGTTTATAGAGAAATGATGGTGGATTATGCTTTGATAATTTACTGTTTTGACCAGCGAATTTACCGATTGATAAACTCACTGGTAAGGAAATACCAAGAGCTCCCCTGTTATTCGCAAGTCGCAACAAAAAGTGGGGTTAGCAGCAAGAAATAAATAGAAGATCAAAATTTATTTCATCTCGTGAACATCATATAACATTTCACTCATGGCTGCTCCACTCGTGGAAATATTACCGATGATGTTCACTCGACGAAATAATTTTCGATCTTAGACCGAAAAGAAATAGACATCCTCTATTTATTTTATGTTCAATGAATGTAAATTGTATTTGAGCTATGCCCTGTGAAAAGGGAGCTTAATGCATTTGCAAAAAGTATCAAACCAGGTCAGCCTGCACGTATTGTGCTGGCTGACCAGGGTCCATACTTTTTGCTGTTGTTCAATTTTCTGTATGTCGAAGGACCTACCTACCTCATGATTCAGTCGGTTGTGAGGAAAAATGTTTTTTTGCAACCATAATTATGTGATGACTCGCTGGGTATAATGCATCACGGAGATTAAACCCCCCCTTTTGCCAGAACCCGGCTCGTTTATATCTTTATCAAACAATCGCGTGTTTTAACGACCCTGAAGAGGAAGATTTTGTGAAAACATTGTGGGAAAATGAGAACATGCTTGTAATCAACATTTCCTTTTAGAGAAAAACTCCTTTACTTGAACCACATTCGCTTTCTCGCATGCAACTGTTTTCAAAATGAAAGGGTCTCAAATTTTTTCGTTTGGTAAGAAGTTTAATAAATCGTTTTAACATTGGATGCTAAATGATTCATGACTAGGCTAGTTACAGTGACTTGTAACTGTGCTCGGTTGACAGCGAAAATCTTTAGTTCCTGATAGTGAGGAGCGCTTGGTCATGCTTGACAATTTACGGTACATGCCAGAGCCAAAGTTGTATATACCGCTGTAATGTGTCTAGGTCGATGTTCTTGCTGACACTTTTGCCGACGGTTAACATCAGATGGCACAGAACTTGCAGTCTTAACTTGCATCTACGCACCCGCTTCTAGAGATTAAAAAAAAAATGGGCCAGAATCATATTTAAATGCATTGGAAATCTATCTGAAGGCCTCTACAAAAGTCAGCGACAGTGTTTATAAAGTTCATAAATATGAAAAGTCCCCGAAAAGGAAGTCTTGACAGCCTTATGTTGGTAATTGTTACTAATGGTAAAGTTAGTTCATTTTGAAGATGGTGCAGATCTGGAACAGACTGCACAAAACGCGCTGGCTTATCGTGGGTCTTCACTGTCCGATATTTTGAGAGATCTTAAAAGCTTCAGTTTTCAATGTTTTCTTCTTATCAACTGACTGAAAAGTTCGTTAATATATGAAGAAGTTCAAGAGCAGATATGCAAATGAGCATTTCTGAACTCTGTCACTGCCTTTGGCGATATAAGCAGCTTTTGTGAACTGTATAGATCATTGTCAAACTGCACAGAACGAGCACTCTGATTTACATCCATCAGTAACAAGTTCTGCACTTTTGTTCAAAGTCGCAAGGTTGATTGTGAAGATAAAAAGTTAATCGTTTGCCAAAACAATGCCGTGTTTTAACAACCATCAAGGAACTGAAAGCTTTTTGGAATGTTGAAGGGAAAAGGGAGAACATACTGGTAACCAGCACTTCCTCCTTTTCCTGCAATGTTTTCGACCTTTCCAAATATAAATCCCATAATTTTAGACACATCTCTAATTTGTCGTATGCAAATGCTTTCAATTTTGACTAGTCGAAAGTTTGGTGGTATGGTAAAGAACGAAGCAATTTCACTGATATGACGCAAAAACTATCATAAAATTCTATGACATGATACACTTCCAGTGTTATGAACAACAGCATTATCAACTTTGGGGTTTGATTCATTCCTCTAGCTGTATAACTTGCACCTTCTTGGCCGCTAAAAGTTTGTCAAACTTGACAACATCTCTGTAGTGTGGTATTAGAGCCGGATCCATTCCTGGCGGGAAGTATTCTGCTGGTTCTTCGACGACAGGAGGTGGATTAAGAACAGATTCAACTTCTTTCAGAACATCAAATCGTTTTATGGCCTTTAAGCCGTGCTTTAGGTCTTCGGCTCGAGCACGAGTGTGATGTCGACGCCAGCGATTTAGCGCAACACTGATGATGTCCTTCTTGGGTCCTCTAGAGCCCTCGACGGCAATGCTTGCGATATCTTTTTCAATGGTCTCGGCGCCTCGCTTCGGTAAGAACGGTAAGTTACGATAAAGCTGCATCCAATCTTGATCAATATATTGAACTACAACTCGACATGCCTTGTCAACAGCCCCTGAAAGTAAACAAACTTGTAACTGATATTCAAGCATTTTTTTTTTTAAATCAGATGAATCGAATCTGTCGTAAATATGGTTACTCTCACCGGCAATAGGAATTTCTCTTTTTTTCTTAAAGCGGAAATGAAATCTTTCGTAAACCAAGAGCAAACTTTCTAACGAAGTAGCGCGAAAGGCAATCTGGGAAAAGAGGGTTCGTGCATCTTCGTAAGCATTATACCAAGTAAGTCGTCACATAACCTGAATCCATGTTGTCTAAAAACTTGATGAACCATTAGTTAAAATAGTCCTAGGACATGCAGAAAATGTACCATTAGTAAAAAGTTTCGATCCAGGTCAGCGTACTCGTATTGAGCAGGATGACTTGGGTTGATACTTTCTACAGATGCATTAGAACCACCTTTTCACAAAGCATTGCTCGATTATACTTTGGTGAGAACATCTTGGGGTCTCGCATTAGATCGACTACCAGTAATGGTGATCGTATTCTCCGAAAACAGTGCCAAAAGATGAAAGGTTGTATTCGCCAACTTCTTGAAGGTCCTTCATATTATAAATTTCAAGACTTGTCCACTGATTGGCTGCAACTGAATGTCTCCGTCAATCGAGTTGCTAGTCTTAAAATTTTAGAATTAGGATACAATTTAGAATATTTGGCGATACAACGAATCCCTGTAAAAATTACTCTCTCCACTTGTTTTCGTCCTTACATCTTTTCACTTTATCAACTTAGGCTCCAGAGCGTGACATGACTCCATGCGCTTTGGCGGACAGTTTAAATCAAGATCATCAAATCCACCAAACGTGTAGTCTGATCTTGAATTAACACTATCCGATACGGTGATGTTTTTCCAACAACAAGCGCTTTGAAAGTGCAACATTTGTGCTTTAACCCCTTCGTCCGTTTGTCTGCCCGACCTCTGGTTGGGTCATTCGGCCGGTTGTGCCTTATTTGTATACAACTTTTTGTTGTTGTCACAATTCAGTTTACATTGGTATGGGCTTTTTGCATCTCAAATAGATTTTCTCTAATCAATGTTTTTTTTTTTTAGATGAGCAAAGTCTAAAACTTAAACCAACAAAAAAAAATGTGCTATTGAACCCTAAAAAATGCTTAAAATGTTACACCCTGAGCTAGTACACTAATTGTTGGCTTCGTGGGGTGGTATTCTGTTTGGTAAAAAAAAATCTTTATAGTTTGCTTATTCAGATTTCCCCTACTTTAGAATAAGAAACCCCTCGTCGTCTCACAATTAATATGAAATATTGTTAACACTCATGTATCTTTTGTTGTTAAGATTTGAGCTTAAAAAAGTATTTTGAATTTTGAATTGAATTGGTAGCAAAAATTTTAGATGAAAGACAATTTTTAAGGTCTTTTACCAAACCCTTAACATTTGAAATGATCTTTCCTAGCCTTTGGAGTGCCAAACACATTGAATCGATGATTTTAGTAGGTTAAAAAAAAAAAAAAAACATTCTATGGTTTCAAGGCTGTTTTGGCAAAAAACATCTGGTAAAACATTGGATAGTGTAGATTAAAGATCAAGCTCTTTGCAGCCAGATCATTAACAGCACACGGGAAAAGCAACTTGAACTGATCATGGTGCCATTAGGTCAATAGTTGTAGTTACTTGGTATAGGGAAAATCAAAACTTACATTATAATTGAGTAATGATCTGTAAAAAACGCAGTTTAACACTTTGCCACACGATGACAAAATTTTAGACTTGTCCAAATTCAAAGTATGTGCAGAACACAAAGTAAATGTGGCTCAAAAAATCAAATTTGTTATCGAATGGTAGAAAACATTGTGAGAAAAAGGGAAAATGCTTGTTACCAGCATTTTCTTCTTTTTCCACAATGTTTTCCAAGTCTTTTTCTTCAGAATTGCCTAAATCGGGATTGTTTGATAAAGGCTTAATGCAACTGCAAAAGGTATCGACACATGTCAGCCTATGCAGTCCGCGTTGGTTGATCTGAAGCGAAACTTTTTGCTATTGATAAATTTTGTGTCTTTCAAAGGGCAATTCTTCCTCATGATTCAGTCGGTTTTAACCCTTAAGCTGCTAATCGCGACTCACTAACCTTTTGCAGACAGTGTAGATCAGGATCAGACTGCACAGAACGTGCAGCCTGATCTTTGATCTACACTGTCTGATACGGTATTTTCTTTCCGGAGAAATCAACTTTGAAACCGCAGTATTTGGGCCTTTATTATTGAGTAGAAATTTTGGTTTCATTTATTCAGCAGCTTAAGTGTTAAGACAAAGTGGGCACATATCACGCGACGACTTGTTGTAGAGCATTACAAAGATGCATTAAACTTTTTTTTTTTTTCAGAGAGCTGCTCAATTGTATATATGCGTTGTCTAACAACCTTGAAACTTACCGTCCGTACTACTTGTTATGTTTGGCAATTTGACTTTATTATGTCTTGCCGTTATCGGCAGGTCGTAGAAAATCTTTCCCACTGTGTCGTTGCTTGTTTTCAGAAGTAGCAATCGCCTAGACAGCTCAACCGTTTTCTCGATAGTTTGTAGCTCTGACTCTCGTTTGAGTTTATCAGCTTCTGCATCTTTCATTTCACCAGTTAGTTCTATAATTTCCTTTTCAAGCTTCTCTAAATGTTGACGTTTTTCTTTCATCCACTCACGACGCTGTTTAACAAGAGATAAATTTCTTTTAATACCAGGTAGTTCCTCTCTTAAGTATCTTAGTTCTTCATTCAGATTATCCCATGTTATCGCCATAGATTCGATGTCCATGCCTATTGGTTGACTTCTTAGATCCTCTAACCGACCTTCTTTAAATTCCATATCTAACTCAAGTTCATTACATTTGTTTTCCAGAAATGTTTCCTCTATTTCATTGGCTTCTTCCTTTTCTTTCAGGTTTTCCAAGTCAGACATCAGTTTTGTGTATTCAGCTTCGGCCTGATTCACTTTAAAAACTGCTGAGTGATAGTGTTCTCCCGCATCTCTCGTAACTTTAGTGTGTTCTTCTTTTTGATGGTCCAAGTCTCTCACGTCATTTTGTAAGAACAGGCCATAATTCTCGTCAGCTTTGAGCCATTGTGACATAATAGACAACACTGTTTTTATGTTCGTACAAGCCTCCGGAAAAAGAAGTAAAAATGGAACAATTTCACATTCAGTCCTCTGACAAAATGTCGATACCGGTGAACTAAACATAGAATAATGAATACCCCTATTTTTGAAATGCAATACAAGCGTATTTATTTTTTCTAACTGTTCTTGAATCGCTTTTTTCCAAGAGCGAATCTGAATTTCATAATGGGCAGCAGTTTCCACCTCCACATCGCCCCCAGGCTCGTAAAAACTGATGCAGTACTTTTCAAGCAAGCTTAGCATCTTTAAGCAAACCTCTGACACTTCACTGAATTTACCCGGAACGAAATTCTGAACCTTAGTGTACACATCTTTTAGCATCGTGACATTACTGGGATCACCTTTGTAACGTTTCGGATCTGAGCCATATTTAATTGCTGCTTCGATGGCCTTGGTGGATGATAATTCGAAATAAGCCAGCATTCGTACAAGTATTTTAATCGGGGTCGAGTATTTCTCCACTTCATGGTTGAGCGACTTTCCAACTCCATAGTAGGATCTTTCCAATCGTGCAAGTTTCTTTTGCACAGCTTTTATCTCTGCGTAGATGGCCTGGCGTACCTCTTTTAGACTTGAAGGTGGGCTTGACTCGAGGCGTAACAGCCTTGACACCGAGTTGGCTGCAGCATCGTCAATGGGAAGCAGAAATGTACTTTTATTGGCTAATGTTGGCATTCTGAAGTCCAGAACCGGTCGCATCTGGAAGTAAACGAAATAATGTACAATTTTCAGAAAACTCTCGTCTTCTTGAAAACAGAACAAGACTCGGGCATAACTTGAATTGTTCGATAAGGACGTATTTCTTTTTCATATACCGGTATTTCAAGCAAGATTTTTTTTTTTTGACCAAAAAGGCAGATTTCTGTTAAATCTGTACCAAACAATACCGGCTCATTTTTTTAGAATTCTCCAAATTGAAAGTATTTCTAGAAGACAAATGACAGGTGGCTCAAATAATGGACTTTGAATTTGTCTTTGATAGGGTCAAAAACATTGACAGGGAAGGAAGAGATGCCGATGTCCATCGTTTTCTCCTTTTACCCACAATGTTTTCAAAAGTTTTCTTCCACAGGGTCGTTAAATTTCGGGCTCTGATTAGCAAAAGCTAAATTTTGATATATCAACTCTCAGAAAAGATGCTTCGGGGTCCAGCGTGGCTAAGTGGTGACGTGTAGGAATCGTGACCTGGAGGCCCCGCAGGTTCGAGCCTCGCAGGATCCACTGGGCTTTTCGTGGGAGTGCAGTTAGCTAAGACACCTCAGAGCCCTAGCCTAGTACTGGTGGAACCCAGGAAATACATGAAAAAGTGAGCTGTCGCCGTGATATGACTGAAATAATGTTGAAAGCGGCGTAGAACACCATTCAATAATAGTAATAAGAAGAAAAAGATGGTTCTGTTTGACAAATCACATATGAATTTTGGTGAGCCGATCGTTGTACATGATAAGATTTTGGTTGCTTATATTGTCGGCAAGGTGCTACATTTTGTTTCTCATCTATATACAACAAATTTGATACGTATTTCAGAACTGGTAAGGGTAGGCAGGGCGAAAGTGAAATTGTATGTTGATTATTCAGAATGAATACGAAATGAATAAATAAATAAATAAATAACTTTATAAACAAATAAATAAATAAATGCTTTTACATAATGATAAGATTAAATGAGCCATGCTTGGTGAAAAGGTGCTCAATGCATCTGCAAAAATATCGACCCAGGTCAGCCTCCGCAGTCCGCGCAGGCTGACCTGGGCCGAAACTTTTCGACATTGGTCAATTTTCTGTATATCCAACGACCAGTCTACCTCATGACTCAGTCGGTTGTTAGAAGAAGTGGCTATTATGGATCCATAATTATGCAATTACTTGCTTGTTACAATGCATCACGGAGATGCATCAAGCCCCCTTTGCCAGAGCGTGGCTGAAATGTATTCAACATGTCATTTGTCGATGCTGGGGTCGGAATACTGCCGTCCCGTAGATGTCTTGAGTTTCGTGTGGCTGGGGATCCATCTAGTACCATGATTCCTTATCGGCCTTGAGGTGTACTTATCCAGCTGTCTGCCATCTAAGCGACTTGATATTAGTTCATTTTTCGTCAGACTTATACCTTTTTAAAAAATTTCCTTGAGAAAGAAGGCTTTTGGAAAACATTGTTGGAAAAGAAGGAAGATGTTATTTACCAGCATTTTCTCCTTTTCCAAAAATGTCTCTACCCTTTCAAAGACATTTTTCACCAGTTGAGTCACATTATATTTGTTGTCAACAGGTGCTTTTCTCCTCTGTTAAATACTTATCTGTTGGAGATTTAGTTTTTTTAACTCTTTACCACACAATGCCGCCTTTTGACGACCCTGGGAAAGAAGCCTTTTGAAAACATTGTGGCAAAAGGAGAAAATGCTGGTAACCAGCATTTTCTCCTTTTCCCACAATGTTTTCTACCCTATAAAGAGAAAATTACATCATTTGAGCCACATTGAATTGTCGTCTGCAACTGCTTTCAATTTGGACAAAGCTAAAATTTTGTCGTCTGGTAAAGGGTTAAAATTGGGTGCTTATAACTTTCCTAGACACTTAAAATCATCAAGATTTATCCTTCAAATAAAAATTTTAATTACTTTTAGAAGCAATTTTCAGAATCCTGTTCAAAAACATTTCGGGAAATAGTTCAATCAAGGTTAAAATTATAGTTGTAAAAATACAGTATATTGTATATCAGAATACTAATTATGATAATAATGATGGCAATAATACTTTATCTATAGGCAAAGGCATTCAGCCGTGATTCGTTTGATTTCTCAACCAATGAATTTACATTTTCCTGTGAAAATACAAACAAAAACAAGGGAAAAGAAGTCAATGAGAAGCAAGAAACAAGAACATACGAAGAATGAAAGCTTAGACGGGTAACACCGATGTTTTGTCGTTGCCGAGTAACAGCGCTATTTTGTACCATTAGTTTTATCACCCTGTTTTCAATCGACCAATCAATTTTAACCCTTATAAGTCTAGAAACATCTTTTATGCTGTTTTTTCGAATAAATAAAGATCAGGATCAGACTTCACAAATCGTATAATCAAATGTTAGATCTACTCAGTCCGATACCTTTCGATATGCTGGCCAAACCCAGCCTCGAAATCGCAGAATTTGGTATACTGTTTTTCAGAGGGAAATATCTATGTTATTCATTGAATAGACTAAGGTTTAACAAATTGACTCGGTCCTTTCCTGCCACAGTATGTAGTCGATATGGTAAACAACACTAATCCATTTATATACGGACTACGCCATGCTTATTTATTTTTCGTTTTTAACTTTTTCACTACCACCTCCATTGATTCTTTGGGATTTTTTTAGGACTAAAAGAATATTCCCATTACTATTGAAAATCAAAGTACTGAAAGTACTGACAGACTAGCGAATTTTATTGATTGACTGATTGTATGGTGTTTAATCTTATTTTCAACATTATTTTAGTTATATAGCGGCGGCCAGTGCATATACCATGCTTTCCTGGAGTATCTTTTATCAGTACTCCGCACAATATTCTTTCCAAGCCACTGGCTGCTTTCCCACATATCCACCGTCGAAACTTAAGAGAGGAATGAATCCTGCCGCATTACTATCATCAATCCTCGGAAAGAAATTAGCCGAGCCGGGGATCGAACCAGCGACCTCCTGTTCTCATGTCCTGTATGCTACCGACTGAGCTACCGGGGTTATGCATGCTACTGGTTGACTATCATCCAGTTTAACCTTTAACCTGCTAGAAACATTACATGAAATTTTCAAGCCAATGGTAAACACCTGAATATTGCTATTTCGAAGTTACATTTTGGAGAAAATATATCTCTTATCGGACAGTGTAGATCCAAGAAAAGACTGCTGTTCTCTGCAATCTGATCTTAATACACACTGTCCACAAAAGGTCACTGAGTCGCGGTGGTGCTGGTTAAAGAAACTCCAGGAAAGCATCGATAGGTGCACTGGCCTTCATGATATCACCGGAATAATGTTGAAAACGGCGTTAAACACCATATAATCAATAAGTCAATACTCAATAGTGCAAGATGTAGTGAACTATTTAACTCTTCACGAAACGAAATTCAAAGCTGTTACAGACCTCAAATTAAATGTGGCTGAATTGATGAAACCTGGTTCCAAATGGGCAGAAAACAATGTGGGAAAAGGAGAAAATGCTGGTTACCAGAGATTCTTGCCCAGTGTCATTAAAACTCCGGATTGATTGGTAAAGGGTTAATATTCTAAACGTAAAATGACAGTTAACATAACAGTTTAAGTGTACACAATGATTTAAATAATGAATGACTGAAGGTATGATAAGGGTTCTCTGTCCAGTGAGAGTTAATGCAGCTGGGATTTGCTACAAGTTACCTAGGTGTATCTATTTTTAGATTCATTCGTAATGTTACAGTGGTGTACGAATAACTGATAATAGCCTGCTTTGCATAGGTCACTTAATTTACATAAAAGCAAAGATCTTGTACCTTATAAATGACATCTTGTTCAGTCTATTACTTTGTAAGAAGACATGTTCAAATTGGGGTGGTAGAGATTTAGTGGTTTTTGTCAAAATTGTCATATATAACAGAATTAGGATTTCTTACAGAAAGAAGTATTTTACTGTGAGGCAGTATTCGGGCAGCTGTGGGGTTTTTTGTTTACTTTGACTCTGGGTCAATCATGATGCCTATAGACTAGCTTCGCTAGTCTAAAAAGTCCCCTTATCGGACAGTGTTAATCAAGATTAGACTGCACGTTCTCTGCAGTCTGATCTTGATCTATATTGTCTGCAAAAGGTCCTCGAGTCGCGCTTAGCAGCCTAAGGGTTAACACAGCCCATTCGTTTCGCTACTTAGCATCAGCAAATCATTTGTTTCCCGTGAAACTACACAGTTCATAGATCTACGCTATCTGATACTTGATAAATTAGTCTGAACATGACCAAGAAATTTGTCATGTATCTAGTCTTTTGATTTTAACAAACTGTTTATACATGTATATATACCTTTACTTCCATGTATAAATGTCCATTAACTTTTTTTTTTCAAACTGTATGTACATACGATCACTGTTGGCAACCTTAGTCACGTTGGTTGCCTCTTGACAAGCCACTGCAGATGTCCTGGATAGTATTGGTGAAATCAATGAAAAGAAATTGGGTGAACCACTGTCATGATATGACAATGTTAAAGTTGGCATAAAACATTGTTTTAAAAAGAAAAGTATGTTTTTTTTTTCTTAAATTAAGAAACTTCTCGTGTGGTTGGGTCGAACACACCATAATCTTTCCGAATCAGACCGTCACCAAAATTATCAACTCGGTCAATATTTGGGTTTAAAAACTTTGACATCTGCCTGATAAATGTCGAAGATTTTATTTGGACAGTGTCGACATTTTGTTTTAAAGGATCGAAATTCAATCCATACAAACAGTAATGCTTATCTGTGGATTATTGATATCATTGATCTGGCATTTTTTCACGTACACTAAGACCGTGTGACTTAACCTTTTGGCTGCGAAGCGCGACCTATGGCCCGTTTGCGAACGGCGCAGATCAAAATCAGACTGACAGAACGTGTAGTCTGATTTTAGATCTACCCTGTCCGATACGATGAGATTTTTCCGACGACAATATTTTCAGTTTTACATTAGACTGGAAATTTTCATACAATGTATTAACCCTTTACCACATCCTTCCCGAGTTTTAACGACCGTGACAAAAGAGGTCTTTTGAAAACGTTGCGGGAAAAAGAGAAAATGCTGGTAACTATCATTTTCTGCTTTTCCACAATGTTTTCTCCATTTTCAAAAAGCGAAATACATGATATGAGTGGCAATTAATTTGTCGTCTGCGAATACATTCAATTCGGACAGGTCTTCAAGTCTTTCGTCTGGTCAGGAGTTAAACAGTATGATGCTTAAACCATCATTACAAGGACTGTATCTTGCATAATACTAGTGCAAAAATTTTGTATAATTGTCTCTAAGTTAAGGCTTTATTTCTTTGAGTGTAAATACGGTAGTTTTGACATTATGCATCTGAGTAATACACAGGCAGTTTCTATACAAAAAAAGACGAGCATTTTTGCACTTAAAACGTTAATTATACTTTGAACTTTGGACGACATTATAATAAACATACAAAATCGAATTGCAAACGGTAAAAGACCATAGCAAATGCTTTTGTGGGAATAAAAACCTGTCTTACTTTAATAGACATGGAAAATCAATTTGCCATACACCGAATAGTCCCCTTTTTGAGCGGTCCTGAGAAATGAATGCTTTTAAAAAAATTGTGGGAAAAGGAGAAAATGCTGGTGATCAACATTTTCTCCTTTTCTCACAATGTTTTCGATCCTTTAAAAGGAAGATCCCAATCATTTGAGTCAGATTTATTTTTTTTTTTTCTGCAAATGCTCTAAAGTTTGACTCGTTTACATTTTGTCGTGTAAAGAAGGGTTAATAGACACTGAAAATCAGTTTACCCTTTACCAAACAGTCACGTGTTTTAGCGGTCCTGAAAATTGTAGTATTTGAAAACTTTGCAGAAAAAGGAGAAACTGCTGGTAACGAGGATTTTCTCCTTTTCCTACAATGTTTCCCATCCTTTCACGGGGAGACTCTAAACATTTGAGCCGCGTTTAAATTGTCGTCTGCAAATTCTTTCGATATGGACAAAGCCTGAAATTTTGTTGTCTAGTGAATAGTTCAAAGGACTTACGTGGCGTTCTTACTTAATTACCACGATCATTGCTACACGTAAACATTGTGGAAAAAGGGATTAATTGCTTGCAACAAGCATCCGCCCATTTTCCCACAAAGAAAACCTGTCTGCTATGTCGGTGTACGTCGAGAAATAGCCTGCATGATAATGCCAAATTTACTCTTTCTGTTGTTGCCGCTGATTCGAAGCCGGGAAGAATATTTGAAATGCCAATTATTTCAACGAATGGATAGTAGACAGGCTCTTACATCATTACCATACGGCAATACTTTTTGTCTGATATAAATTCAATCTGTCTGACAAGACAAAACACTTTTTTTTTATATATAACTTCAATTTGTCTGACAAAACAAACACTTTTTGTTTGATATACAAATGTACTCAATCACCGCACGAACTACACTCTCGTAGACACAGCACCTCGAGTACCTGTCTATTCTAACCCTTCAGTGTGGTATCAATGGACTCGTCGAATTCCAAAGACGTATCAAAAGAGTCATTTTCTGTGAAAAGGTGACAAGTATCGACCCGAGTCAGCCTGCGAGGACCGCACGGGCTGACAGGGTCGAAACCTTTTTGCTAACGGTCAATTTTCTGCATTTCAAAGGACATTCTATGTCAAGAGTCAGCCAATTTTTAGATAAAAATGATCGATTGTTGGTACAGTGATGCATTATGAAGATGCATGACAATCCCTTTTCCTAGAGAGCTGCCCATATACATGTCGTTGCCCATGAGTCCCATGTGCAAGTATAAGTGGTGAAAAGAATAACCAGTTTAAAACAATAAATTTTACTGAACAAACCTTTTTTTGCCACTTTTCAGACATCTTTTCAAGCTGTTAAAGTATGTTTAACTCCTTAAGAGTTGTAATAATGAAATGGGTCTTTGAATAGAGGAGAAACAGCTGAACTATTGCTTTTTCGAGGCTGTTATGACTAGGATATGTAAAAAAGTCGCGGACAGTGTGGATCCAAGATCAGACTGCACGTTTTGTGCAGTCTGATCTTGATCTACATTGTCCGCAAAAGCAATTTAACGGTTACAACACTTAAGGAGTTGAAGCACTCTCGTATAAACATAAACTTCTACTTAAGTTTGTGTCATACACCACCGTGAGTGCCGCTTTCAATACGGTTTGACTAGGAAGTGTTTTAAGTTCACTCATCTTTTATTATGATAAATGTATTTCCAATTGTCTTAAATCACGGGTTTTCCCTCCTGGAATATGAAAATTGAAACTTCTTCTGGGGTTCAATATGAACAGTAACCACGCCATCAAATGCCTCGTTTTCCACTTTATTGGAGAGTAAAATCCTTCAATATACATGTTACGCGCGACTCACTGACCTTTTGCGGACACTGTAGATCAAGATCAGACTGCACAGAACGTGCAGTCTGATCTTGGATCTACACTGTCCGGTAAGGGAATATCTCTCCTCCAAAAATACCTTTGAAATAGGAAAATTTGGGTTTTGACTATCGGCTTGAAAGTTTCTTTTCTTTTATTTAGCAGGAGAATGGTTAATCCAACTCCTCGTTGAAGTCAGAGCAATTACTGCTAAAATAGTTTGTATGAAAATACTGGTACGCCGCACTGTAACAGGGTATAGAGAAGGAGTTTATAAGCTCAAAACTTTCGTCCGAATCCTTCTTCTTTTTGAATCAAAATTATTTCAAACTAATGCATTATACGGAAAACGCATAGAGAATATTAAATTACGAATAAGACAAGAAAAGAATTATCCCCTATCAAACCCATTTACTAAGGTGTCAATAAACGCCGCAGGACCGCTTGCATATTTTATCCACAATTCGGACCGAAAAAAGGCCAGCAGAACCCGCAGAATTAACGTTTCAACAGTTTGACCAATCGCAAGTAACTAGATATTCATTCGAGACTAATACCATAAAGTAGGTCAAAAGCCAGGTTATGCAGCTTCTCCGAAAAAAAATTCAATGTCGTCTGCTGCAATTTTTTTTTTTCTGATGAAATCAGGTCTTCTTTTTGTTAAACTCTTTTTCCGTGACATCATGTTTCATGCACAAAAACTAACCAGAAAAGGGGAGGGTAAATCTTTGATAAGATATGTGTCACAAATAAGTGTTTTCAAAACATTATATTTGTGGCCATAGATCAAGATCTTGTTCAATTTCCCCTCCTTTTCATAATATGTATTAACCCTGACAGCGCCACATAAACCTAACAGACACTTACAGTCCAGAAGTTACGCCTAAAATAAATGTAATATCAAGGCTTCTTTCGTTCAGAAGATCGCTACGAAACGGACAGTGTAGATCAAAGATCAGACTGCACGTTTTGTGCAGTCTGATCTTGATCTACATTGTCCGCAAAGGCAACTAACAGTTTTGAAATGCGCTTGAAGGGTTAATCTGCATTTCTATAGATAACGTATATTTTATAAAGGCGCTAATAAACCTCTTTGAAAGTCTCAGAAGCGTGATTAGAGTCTATTTATTTGCTGTGCAACATGTTTATATCTGTATTGAAATAAATACGATACACTTTTCTCTAACTCTTAGCAGGCTGGGACCAGCTTTAATTACCTGTGCGGACAGTGCAGGTCAAGATCAGACTGAATAGAACGTGCAGTTTGATCTTTGATCTACTTTGTCTAATTTTTTTTTGTAAGATAAATGTATTCTGGCTAAAGCATTTTTTTTTTATTAATACTTGGGTCTTTTTTCTAATATTAAAAGTGTTAATCAAACCCCCCCCCCCCCTTTTAATCTAAACAGTTAAAGCATAATTTCGAATCTTCCACTTATCGTTGCCAATGACAACTTGATAGCTTTTATGCAGACGTAGATCAAACATCGGGCTACACATAACTTGCAGTCTGATCTAAGATCTCGGCAGACTGCGAGAAAACTCTAATTTATGTCATCTTGAGTATTTTTATTAGCAAAGGAACTATGCTTTTTGATATTGAAAAGAAAAGGTCGGGTCTATTTATTTGGAAGCGGAAGACTTAACCCAGATAGATATAAATAGATTAAAAAGAAATGCTGAAATCAGCTTCTGATAAATTAAATAAATTGAGCAACCTTTTTGTGCCCATTAGCCAACAAATGCGACTTATACAAAAAAAAAACAGATCAAGATGAGACTGTGCAAAACGATCTTTCATTTAGATCTACGTTATCTCTTCAACGACATACGACGAATAATCACATGACTATGCTGACTGTCATGAACCCACACCATACAACGAAATCATGTTAAAACTACGATATATATGTATATGTTACATGTACTGCTGTATTGTACCGAAAGGCTGATCTGTGGGTCTTCGATCTTGTACTACCACCTCGTACCACCATTATAAGATTTTCCTTTGTTGTAATCATTTTCTTGACGTGAAAGTTCATGTATTACTTTTTGAGGGCACATTCAGCCAGTACTTGAGGAAACTAATATATTTGAGATATACCTAGAAGTATGAACTTGAGGACACCTAAAAGTGATATGAAGCATGCTCTGTAAAAAGGGTGCTTAATACATCTGCGAAAAGTATCGACTCAATATCGACGCAGGCTGACCTGGGCAGAATCTTTTCGCTACTAGTCAATTTTCTGTATTTCAAAGGACCAGTCTACGTTATAGTACAGTTGGTTGTTAGAAATAATGAATGTTATTGATCTATAATTGTGTTATGTTTTGCTTGACATGGTGCATCATGGACAAGCATTAAGCCCCTATTGCCGCAGCATGGCTCATATGTATCAAAAACTGGTATTTATTCAGTCAGCATCATTTTCGTCATGTAAACTTAATATTAAATAACTCATTTCAATATTCGGATGAAATGGGTGACTCAAATCTCCCCCTTTTAGCTTAATGCAAGTTATTGCCTATGATTGCAATAAGGGTTTGTGAAAGGATTTCATCTTAACACGAGGAGTATATCTTAAATCTTGCAGCAAGCCCTACATAGTCAGGGTTTTGGTCTACGCAGCCCAGTTTTTAAATCTACACAACATGGCGTTTTCCCATTCAATTCCTGTAATGAGATAATACCTACCCATTCTACGACATAAAAAGGGAATAAAGACTTTTTATTTATTGACATTTCGTATTCTTGCGCCCTAATACTCCAAGGTTTATAATATTATTTCATGTTCATATACATAAAGTAACAGTTCTAACCATTCCCACAATACATAACGTTTTCTCATTGACTTCCGGTGCAACTAGACTTTTTATTTATTGACATTTCGTATTCTTGCGCCCTAATACTCCAAGGTTTATAATATTATTTCATGTTCATACACATAAAGTAACAGTTCTAACCATTCCCACAATACATAACGTTTTCTCATTGACTTCCGGTGCAACTAGCTTATACCTAACCATGCATGGCAATACGCAAAGAGAATAAAAACCTTTGATGTATTGATTGGCCATGGTTGCGAGGATTTCCTTTTTTTGTGGTGTTCTTTTGTGTCGGGATTCCGTAACATCAATATTAAAACCTTGGTTAGAAAAAGGACCACAGCGATAATACAATATTTGTCAATAGCTTCCATTGTATATATGATTGATCCGTCCTCTGTGAACTAATTAAACCTTTTACATTATTTAACTCTTAACCTGAGAACAGAATTTTAAACTTTTTCATTCTAACAGCATTTGCAAACGACCCAGAGGAAGAAGTCCTTTGAAGGAAAAAGCTGGCAATAGGGAAAGAATGTCATTCTGCAAGCGCATTTTCGAGATTTCCTTGAATAGAAGCTTTTTCACTTCATTGTAACACACAGACAACCGATACCAGCATTTAGTTAAAATCTTTATGGTAATTCAATGTAGGTTGGCTGTCAAATTTTGAGTCCTTTTTTTTTTTTTGTCACACATACAGTTCTGATTCGAGTAAGAAGTTTGATAGCAACATACTTAAATTGTTCAATCTGTGTTGTACGCTTTTCTTTCGGGTCCTTTCCTCGAAAAGGTATATTTGCAGCTTGGCTTCCAGGCTTACACCTGGCTTCCAGGGCGCCTGACGCCTCCTAAGCAGCATAAATACATGCTTCCTCTAACGCACCTTCGCAGACACAAAGCAGTAAGCGCCATATGTATATACTCAACCGCATTCGACGGCTGGAACTACTACTAATTGAAACGGTCGGAAAGATTTTTTTTATCTGACTGAACAAGTAGACGGTATGGACCAAGATCAGACTACACGTTCTTTTCAGTCTGATCCTTTGCTAAGCCGTCTGCAAAACGCCCTGTTTTCGCCAAAGGCACTGAGGGTTGGAAGAAAAATCCTTCGTACTTTAGGCTTATCCACTGATCCTAGATCCCCGTCCCCATCTCGCACACTCCAATATAAATGAGAACTTGTTTTAATGCAAAGCATTGTAACCCTTAATCCGCTAAATAAATTGAATGAAACTTTCAAGCCGATAGTAAAAAGCCCAAAACTGTTATTTCAAAGTTAGTGGGGGTGGTAAAATATCTCCTTATCGGACAGTGTAGTGAAACTGCACGTTCAATGCAGTCTGATGTTGATCTACACTGTCCGCAATAGGTCATTGAGTCGCACTTAGAAGCCTAACGGTTAAATAATTGCTGCCCAGATATTCAGAAACTGATATCAAAATCATTATAGGCTGTTTTTAGATTATTCAAAAACAAGAAAGAAAAACAAAAGCAAAAAGAAGCTTATTACAGTTACGAAAACTGTATTTTGGGGTCGGTAATAATTGTGGGAAAAGAACCATTTGTTTGTAACAAAAATATTTGGGCCGCGCCCTGGCAAAAGGGGGATTAAGGGATCTCCCTGATTTAATACCAAGCAAGCCATCACATAATTATGGACCCATAATAGCCACTTTTTAAACAACCGACTTAATAATGAGTTAGACTGGTTCTTGGACGTACAGAAAATTGACCAATAGCGAAAAGTTGACCTGGGTCGATACTTTTGGCAGATGCATTAAGCCCCCTTTTCACAGAGCATGTTTGGTTTTTTTTTTGTTTTTTTTTTCTTTCTTTTTTTAAGAAACCGTTCACTGTATGAACATGTAATATTGTAAATTGTATTTGCAAAGCAGTCAAGTAAATTAGAAGAGCCCTAAATGAAATACAAAGACCTGGAACGTAAAAAAGAGTTTGTTGTTGTTATTGTTGTTGTTATCCATGTTATACTTCAAAGAGATTTTTGCAGTTCCCTAGGAAAAAGAAGAATATTTTATCTGAGACTTTTTTCCCTTATATTTAATGGTAAAAATGTTTATAGCATGTGGAATATTAAGGGGAAAAAACAATCTGCGTATTTGGTGATACAAATAAAAATGATTGATGACTACAAAGTCTTTAATCTTTAATTTACTTGAAAAGTATACCACAATCTGCAAAAGTAAAAACTGCGAAACATATGAAAACTGAGAAACATATCGATTTCATGTAACAGACAGACAGACAGATAGACAGACAGACAGACAGAGACAGGCCTACCCTCATTCCCATTCGACTAGGGCGTAAGTATCTCTTGTTCTTCAAACTCATTTTCACGAACAGCACTCAGTTTTTAAACGAATACATGTAATGTAGTAAGTAAACCGTTCATCTCTTTTATTTCCACACTTTCGGTTACAAGATAATTTAAAACTGTACGTAACATCATCACCTCGCGACTTTCCGCCAATACAGTTTAATCCGACACTGTCAATTTATTTAGCATGAGTCGATTTCGTCATCAATAAACTCTTTCCTTTCTATAAACACAGCAAAACAACAATCGCAATTCCTTTGCCTCGCTGAAAATGCAAACATCGTGGCAACATAAGAAATTGCACGTAAAAAGCCATTTCTCATTTTGAAACATTGTTTTCCTTTTTCCTCATGTTGATTACCCACAATTTTATCAAAGCAGTCTGCTGCAAATTTGTTTCAATAGAACAGCGGAACCAACCTTTGACAGTTTTAACCCTTAGGCTCTTAAGCGTGACTCGGGGCCCTCTTGCGGGCAGTGTAGATCAAGATCAGACTGCACAGAACGTGCAATCTGATCATGGATCTAAACTGTCCGATAACGAGATATTTTCCCCCCAACAATAACTCTGAATTTGCAATATTAGGATTTTTTTTACTATTGACCGGAAAGATTGCTTTAACGTATTCAGTAGTTCAAGGGTTAACTCTTTTTCAAACATTGCCGATTATTTTCAAGACCCGAGCAAGAAGGCCGTTTGAAAAGATTTAGATAAACGAAAGAAAATGCGGGTTACAAGCATTTTCGCTTTTTCTAACAATGTTTTCTACCCTTTCAGTGACAATTACCATCACTTGAGGTGCATTAATTTTGTTGTCTGCAAATGCTTCCAGTTTGGACAAGTCAGTGCTGAGACAAGAATGAATCCTATTGCAATTGTCATCATCGATTCTAGGAAAGAAATTGGCTGAGCTTGGAATTGTTCAAACCACTGCCCCTTATTTCTAGGCGTGCTCGTTACCGACTGAGCTACCGGGCTTACTTCGCCTAATTTGAAAGCCTTTGCAGACTGCAATGTAAATTGTTTCTGAAGAAATTATATTTAAGGCATGCTCTGGCAAAAAGGGGCTTAATGCATCTCCGTGATGCATTATAACGCAAGTCATCCCATAATTCTGTATCTATAAAATACATTGTCATAAAAGTCGTTTGGATCTCGAGCTAGAAGGGCACCATGACATTCAGAGAATTGACCCAAAGCAAAAAGTTTCGACTCATGTCAGCCTGAGCGGACTGCGCAGGCTGACATAAGTCGATCTTAGGCCCCCTTATCACTGAGCGTGGCTCATTTGTCTTTGAGAGGATAGAAAAAAAAAATGGAAAAGAAGAAATGCTAGTTACTAGCATTATTTCCTTTTATTACAATATTTAAAAAAAAAACTCCTTCCTCAAGGTCGATAAAATGTAAAGGACCTTATCAAATAACTTTTTGAGACAGTTCTTGTTTATACAGCAGACTGAAGGCCTGGTCAGAAAGGGTAAAACCAAACCTTTCCAATACATCGAAGTGAAAGTTGATAAAAGTAAAGTATGAAAGATCTTCTATAGAATTCCACTCTGATTTATTTAAACTTTGACGATAACAGGAAGTAGTGAAAAACACTTGAATCTCTGTTGGGTAATGTGATCTAACTTACCATGATGGAAGAGAGAGACATATAGGCCTACACATAGACAGACAGGCAGACAGACAGCTTGAGCCAGACGGTCAGGAGACAGAGACAACCAGAGAAAGACACAGAAAGCCAAGAACGGAAAGGGGGCTTGTGGAGTGAAGGTAGGACAGATACACATATACACAGATTGGGAGATCAAAAAAAAAAATGGCAAAAGACGTGTGGGTTGGGAGAGGTTTGAGGGACCCAAGAATTACAGATCAACAATAATACTGAGCCATACTCTGGCAGAGAGGGGCTTAATGCGTCTCCGTGATGCATGATACCAAGCATGTCATAACATGAACATAAAATCCATTTTATCTTACAGCTGACAAAGTCATAAGGTAAACTGATCCTTGAGCATGCTGAAAATTGATCGATAGCAAAAAGTTTCGGTCCAGGTCAGTCTGGGCGGACTGCACAAGCTAATTATGGTTGATATTTTTTGCAGATGCCCCTTTTCACAGAGCATGGCTTATATTCTTTGCTAGACGTAGCAATAGCCTAATACGGATATAGACTCTTAAATTGCCATATACATGTACGTGACAAGAGCTCCGCAATGCGGTGCAATAGACGCCCGAAGGAAGCTATCAAGAGCATGTTACCTATGACCCCCTGTTTCGACCTTGATCTTGGAGCCCAGGTTATCAAACCTCTGCTCTGCACGTCGTCCCATCAAAGTGCACATAATGTGTGTTATTCGTGTATATTCAAATTTAGATCAGGGCTTTATGATATAATAAGAGGACTCGATTTAATAGCCTTTGACCTTCTACCCCTCCCCCTGCTGTGACCTTGATCTTGGAGCCTGGCTTCTGAAACCTCTGCTCTGCACGTCGTCTCATCAAGGTACAAACATGTGTGAAACATTTTCAAAACAGACAAGGGTTCGAGAGATATGGAGCGGGCATGACATTGTTAGAGGACGGACAGGCGGGCGGACGACCAGGAGCATGACATAACACGTCCCTTCGGACATACAGAAACAGACAGAAGGACAACGTCCTACCTCTGCCTTACTTTCAGCGCCGTCTTGGCTGGCTGACATTATTCACAAAACTCCAGACAATGTACATCCAACATCAGACTTCATGTTCTGCTCTGAATGTACTTGATCAGCACTTTCCGCAAAAGCACTTTCAATTTGTCCTTAGCAACGTAAGACATACTACGCCAGATAATTTGGTATTCTTTGCCCCAAACTTAACCCTTCCAGTGCAGTAGGCGAAAACAGGGGCTCGAGATCAGACTTAATAGCGCGTGAAGTCTGATCTTGGATCTATATCGTCCACTTTGGTAGAACCACTTTTGTAATAGAATTTTATTACGAAAAGCCGTTTTATTACAAAAGTGGTTCTAACACCTAAATCTGTGGATCGTATTCCAGCCGTTGAAAGAAGTAGGCTCAATACATGTAATTATAATTGTCGCGTTAAAATATTTAGCAGACACTGAAAAAATAGAATAAGGGACCACTTGATGATATTCGGAAGCCATAAAATAAATATGTATAGAATATGAAATTCTTTTGGAATTCTTTGTTGACTTTTCGTCTGCTGTATTTGTCCGCTCTAAGACCCTCTTAACTTTGTACGGTAAGTGTTTAGATAGTCAATTACCGAAGAACTTAGCCCTTTACAATTCAATTCTGACTTTAACGACCTTGGGAGAGAAGGCTTTTTAAAAACACTGGGGGGGGGGGGGGGGGAAGGAGAGAATGCTAGTATGCACCTTATTAAAGACAAATCTTATCATTTGAGCAACAATAAAGTTGTCGTCTGCGAAAGCTTTCAAATTTGGACCAGACTTAAATGTTGTCGTCTGGTAAAGAGTTAACTTGTTACCTCCTTAAGCAGATTTGCTGCAGACGACCCTGAAAAAATTGTAATCTATTAGTCGTGAATATGAACCAAATATAAACGTACAAAAACGTGTATAACATTGTGATATGAGGGGATTTCGTTTTGCCACAATATTTCAAAATATCATATGCTGCAAGACAAAAAAAAGCCTATCAGTTATAAAGTTTTAATCTGTTTACGCAAGTATGCTGACATTTCATGTCTTTAGCTAAGAACGTACAAATTCGGCCTACACGTCCTGCAGTCTGATCTTAGAATACTCTCGTCGATACGCTTTTATCGTTACTCATCTTATAGCCATGGAAGCGTCCTTATAATGATTGGTTCCGGGTGCATAGCCAGATGGAAGCCTTGTGGTTCTGGCTTCAACATCAAACTTTTCAAATAGCCCTACGCCCTTTTTTTCTGAGATAAAAAGGGGGAAACGAAATAGCCGAATACGTTGAAGGTCAGCCTAGGCCCTGGTCATTGCTTTCAATTTACTAAGTCCCTGGCTACGCATTTGGGTTCCGACTATCATTTCAGTTCAGCGGATAAAGGTATAACCTTGGTCGACTTTCGCCTTTCGTATGTTTAGGTATGGAAATGCCTTGGCACGGATTCTAAATCAACCAGGTCATCAGATCAGTAGATTAGCATTTAAAATAAGGACATGATTTGTTAACGGTCTTGAGAAATTCGTCTGCAGAATTTTTAAAGAACGAACCATGAATGTACAAAAAACTGTACCGATTTGTGCATCAAACTATAACCATGTGTAAATTACTGTCAAGAAACTGAGTATGACTCACAAAGGTCAGTTCTCCTTTTCTCCCAATGTTTTTATTAGGTCAACGTTTTACATAACAGTTTTAAAAAATGTTCTAGGAGAACGTTTTACCTCCCATTTAAAGTAGTGATGAATTAAAGATGTATTGACTTTAGGAATTAAGGTATTATCCTAATATCTTTTAAAAGCTTGAACCATGGCAATCCATTCTAATGTTTTGAGGTCTTTTATTTAGGCTAAGTTGTTTTCAGCATGGAAGCTATTATTTCGTTGCTACCCATATATAATACAAAGATACAAAAATACATTTACCTCTACAGTACAACTTGTTGCTGTTATCTGTTTCACTTTTTGCTATTGTTAGTTTTTTTAACCATTTACCCGACTATATGTTGAATATACTTCAGCTGTTCGTCAGATTCAAGCCAAACGCTACTGTCTTTGCTATCATTTACAGATCTAGGCAGAAAATTTTAATTGTATTTAATTACGATACACAACTTTAAGCAAAAAGTGACAAAGCTCATTCCTAGGCTTACACGTATTACTATAGATATACATACATGATAAAAATTCATGTACCTTTTGATATGCAAGTAGATTTTGAATTTTTGCTTCAAAATTTTACATATTGCTTTAATTATTTCTTTTTCTCTTTTTTAACTATCATTATTTAAATACCATGTCTCACATTAGATTACAAATGTGCATTACGAAACAACATACAAACCATGATGTAATAAATGTCAATATATCAACATGCTAGAATACTGGTATACTTTCCATAAACATCTCTCGTAAGCAAAGGACCCAACATTTGAATGACGACGGCGATAATATTATTCGCATTTATCTTGAATTCCTATGATGTATACATTGACTCCTGCAGCATCCGTGTAAAATATAGGTAGTTAACATGATTTGACCAAAAGCAAAAAAAAATGTTCTTTACGAAGAATTTCTGCTCTTGCTACCATGTTTTAAAAGACGCGGAAAAGAAAAATTCATCTGCAGATACTAATTAAAGGTTTGGCCCGGGGAAGGAGGAATCGTGAAAACTGTGTTTTCAAAGATGGTATATTACAAGATGCAAACAAAAATCATCTGCAGATAGTAATTAAAGGTTTGGTCCGGGAAGGAGGGGCTAATTTTCTTTTTCTGTTCCCAGATTTTTATATTTTCTATAGTTTCCATCATTACGTGTATTTCAATAGATGTTTTTAGTGCTTTGATTACAACCATCTTTGACACTTTTGCTTTATATATTGCTTTTGTCTCAGTCATACAGGTTATTAACATTGTGAACGGCCGATGACATTATATGTTAAACCAAGCCAATAAAATTAAACAAAACAAAGTAATAAGTTAAGGTGCTTAGCCAAGAATGTAGTAAAGATGACGCCCAGTCAATTCTAAATTTTCTTCTCTTACTTCCTTTTTGGCAATCTAATCTTCAATCTACATTGTCCGCTATTTAGTTTTCATTTTCAGGCAAAAGCAGTTTTGAAATTGAGATGATTTGGTTGTTTTTCCTGAGTGAGAAAGCGCATTTCGTTTATTCGATGCTTTGATTGTTTTGCTTTGTGCCTGATTTAAACTAGAGTTCGGTAGACAGGGTTCGGTAATGCTTTAACAAAATACCCCATTATGGCAAAATACCTGTTTTACTACCTGTATTACTAGCTTCTCATAATAAAATGATCGCCCATTAACTCTTTCGCTGCCAAACAAATGATTATGAGATTTCACAGTGTCTAAAAGTATATCATGGTAGCTTTTGAAGCCGATTTTGGTCGAAGATTAGTATCGGGTAGCGGATGGTGTAGATCAAAGATCAGACTGCACGTTTTGTGCAGTCTGATCTTAATCTACACCATCCGCAAAAGCTGTCCAGTGCGGCATTGGCAGTGAAAGAGTCAAACATAATTATTAGGCCAATTATCGCTATTCAGTATGTTTAACTCTCAACGTATGCCGAGTAGGTAAAACTATGTGCTTTTTCGAGCAGTTTAGATCAAGATCTGACAGCTGAGAACTATCCTATATTGATTTTGATTTACATTATCCGATTTTCTTAGAGGACTTTTGGAAAAACAACATTATCTTGTCTTCCATACTGACTTTCAGTGGAATTTCACATATGGAACAGCCAAAGGATTAAACAACTTGATAATCAAAGTATTTATATCGAATCATGACTATGACTTTCAAAGATACACCGACATATACAAAAGAATATGCATGCTATATATCAAACCACAGCAATCGATGCGCAGGCTGACATGAGTCTACACTTTTTTAAGATGCACCAAATTACCTTTTCATAATGCCTTACTCAAACATATTTGATTTTGTCAGGTCGTCCTAACTTTTTTTCTGAGATACGACATTCGCACACTTCAAAGAACCAGATGTTTTCACGTTGTTATTTTACAACCCTAACAAATGTAATGCCCATAAAATCTGCCCCCACCTAAATCTGATTTAATGCCTAATTTGAATAACAGAGCGAGGCTTTTTTTAAGATTTCATTTATATCCTCTCTCTCTCTCTCTCTCTCTCACACACACACAACAATTAGTCTAGCAAAAATCTCGATTGCTGAAAAATAAATTCGTTCGATTCATCAGCCTCTCTACGAACAGTGACTCGTTTCTTCTACTATGGTTAAAAGATAATTGTCCGTAGAAGGTATCCTTTAAGTCATAACACTCTTTTTACTTTTTTTTATCTTGAACAAATAATAACAATATATCTGAAATTTTGCATGAGGAATTGATAATGAGACATGTCGACCCATGCAATTCTTTCGATTAACTGAATCTGTTAGAAATATTGCATGTTTAACCCTTTAACAGACGACAAAATTTTAGCCTTGTCCAAATTGAAAGCATTTGCAGACGAAAATTTCCCTTCAAATGGTGAAATTTTCTTTTTATATGGTAGAAAATATTATGGGAAAAGGAGAAAATGCTGGGTACCAGTATTTTCTCCTTTTCCCACAATGTTTTCAAAAGGCTTCTTACCCAGGGTCGTTAAAAGGCGGCATTGTGCGGTAAATGGTTAAAATAAACAAGATTACACTAAAAGATGAATAAATAATAAAAGAGTACAATCGTTATTTAGACTGGAACACTATAGGCTTACCCTGTTACCACAGAACCTAGTTCGAATCGACCAAGAACTTTCCGCTCGACTGATGCTGCCCAGACTTCGAGTGCTGGAGGTCTCCGGTCCAGCCCAACTCCCGGGCTTTTTCACCAGAAACCCATTGGGTTTCCTAAAATTCTTCAAACTGTTCGACATATTGAACGAATCACCAAGCATACAGTTTTTTTTCCTTTGTCTCTGTCACTTTATCTCTCTAAACCCTATATCAAATAATCCCGAATTTTTACGATCATAATGGAGAGACTTTTGAAAACATCGTGGAAAAAAATGAGAAAATGCTAGTAACAAGTATTTTTCCTGTTCCAACAATGTTTTCTATCCTTCCAAAAACAAATTTAAACTTTTTGGGCTAAATTCATTTTGCCGTCTGCAAATGCTTTGAATTGGACAAGTCTAAAATTTTGTCGTATGTAAAAAAGTTCTTTTTTTTTTAAGTCCTTAACGGCTTGAATAAACGTGCAGCAAACGACTCTGTAAATATCCATGTAAAATATAAATTATCATCATAAATTAAGGTTTAATACATAAATATGCGTCACAACGTGGGTTAAAGAAAAAATGCTTTTCGTGAGCAGTCATATCCTTATCATTTGTAGGTGACATTGTCCGAAATAATTCAAAGCACAGTAAGAATCCATATTATACATGAAATACTTCAAGCATTAAACTCTAAAAACCGTTGTTTCTCTCACTTCGTATCAATATCAAGAATAAAAGGCAAAAATGTAATATAGGATAACACTATTGATTTTGCAAGCTATAAATCCCGATCTCAAACAGTAACCCTTTACTCCCAATTTTTTCGACGAAATGAGAAATCGTCTTTGTTGAGTTGAACACAGTGACATTGAAATTTGTAATGTTAATCACACGATTCCGACTTTTAACGACCCGGAGGATGGAGACTCAGTTTGAAAACATTTTCGGAAAAGGAGAAAATGCTGGTAACCAGCATTTTCTCCTTTTCCAAAATATGTTTTCTACCCTTTCAAAAACAAATCTCATCATTTGAACCGTGTTCAGTTTCTCCTCTACATATGTTTTTACATGTTTTATACATGAGTCGAAAATTTTCATTTGTGGTTAAGGGTTAAGAGAATTAAGCGCTTAAAACAGAATGTCTGTGCATAATGGAGCATGTTTTCCATGGCAATCATGTCTACAGTATTTGTCAGTGACAAGTACGAGCTTATCGTGGACCTGCGTTGTCATAGATTAAGATTATTACGGTTAGATATAGAGTAAATCCTTGAACATCTGGAGAAATTAAATAAGAGTTTCAAATCGATGGCAAAAAGTCAAATATTGCAGTTTTAAATTTCTTACCGCCGAAAACAAAATTTCAAGGCACAGGACAATGTAGATCTAAGATAAGACTGCACGTTCTGTTCAGTCCGATCTTGGATCTACACTGACCGCAAATGCACTTTAAATCGCACCTAACCGCATAAGGAATAAAGCGAGAACAAATAAAAGACATTCACACGTCACATAGTACTGGGTCCGTATTCACCAACCATTCTTAAGAACATTCTTGGTCTTGTTCCTCAAAATTTTCCAAATTTGAAAGTAACACACCTTCTGATTGGCTAAACCAAATGGTTTAGCCAATCAGAAGTTGTGTTACTTTCAAATGTAGAAAATTTGAAGAATAAGACTAAGAACGTTCTTAAGAATGGTTGGTGAATACGGACCCTGTATTCACCACGCTTTACCTTGCGACAGGGTCGTCAAAGTGTGTATTTCATTATATTTGTTCAATAAATAAAAAGCGAATAATCTCTTTACTTTAACTGATCTTCAAGACTGGTGTATTCTTCTCCATTGTTGGATTTTTACCTTTTTGGCGGTCGATACACAACTGTACAATTATCTGTTAGTTTGACGAGTCGGGAGAAAAGCAGCCCCCCCCCCCCCGCCCCTCCGACACACACGTACACACACTCAGTTCCTCTATCCTAGAGAAAAAAAGTTTCAAATGTTGGGAAAATAGGACTTATCCGTTACAGGATTGTGATTGACCTTCTACGATCATTTTATTTGTTTCTTTTAATTGTACGTTACCGCCGCTTTCAAAAGTATTCCATTTCTTTGGGGCCACGGCGCAAATAATTCATGCCTTTCCTTTCACAAATGAAAAGCTGGGCTGTGCCTCTGCAGTGTCCTGTCAAAAGACAACCCCGTACCTTGTCCAAAGCCACATCACTTGCAGACCAGACTACAAATGTGATTCAAAGGACGGATTTTTTCTTTGAGAGGGTAGTAAAATATTATGTGAAAAGGAGAATGTGGGTAACCAGCATTTCCTCCTTTTAAAGCGATATTTTTATAAGCCTAAACAGTCTATATCGTAATCTGATTGCACAGAATGTAGACTAATAGGTCTGCCAGTACACTGTCTTGTATATTTTTCGACATTTTCTTGGGAGTAAGATAAGCCTTGAGGTCGAGATAGATAAACTCATTTTGAGGTTTTTACTTCATTTCTGCAATCTGATAGTTGAATCCCCCCCCCCCCAAAAAAAAAAGTCTAGGACATAATTATATATGGATAAAGCCTTTTATCCATTGTACTCAACACGTTCAAAAGCCCTTCCCTTTGTGTGCGTTTTAATTTTTTGACATTTTATTTTTTTTTGTAACAATATTGGCTGACTAAAGCACTTGAGTCATGCTTTCGCAAAAGGGGGTTTAGTGCATCTTCGTAATGCATTATACCAAACGAATCATTGCATGATTATGGATCCATAAGATCCATTTTGTCCAACCACAGACTGAATCATGAGGTACACTGATCCTTTGACATGAAGAAAATTGACCAATAGCAAAAAAGTTTCGACTCAGGTCAGCCTGCGCGGACTGCGCAGGCTGACCTGAGTCAAACTTTTTTTGCGATGCATTACGCCCCCTTTTCAACGAGCATGGCTCATTTTAAAACAGTTCTCAAAGGGTAAGTCCAACATAGCATAAACTTGATGTAGTTCCTGACAAGAAGTCCGACTAGCCGACAATGTTTCTCTTTCTTTTTTTTTCCAAATATAAAGTTACACAGTCATCATTCGAGGTCAAATCATACTGGAATTCGACAAGCGTTCCTTTGCACATTTCACATCACCCATGACCTCAAAGACGTACAGGACTTGAGAACAGGGGGTCGCCGATTCGATCCCCGGCTTGGCCAATTTCTTTTCGAAGATTGATGATAGTCATTGCGACAGGATTCATTCCTCTCTCACCGCTGACCATTGTTTCGACGCTGGTTATGTGGGAAAGCAGCCAGTGGCTTGGAAAGAATATTGTGCGGAGTACTGGTAAAAATAAACACCAGGAAAGCATGGATAGGTGCACTGGCCGCCGCGATATGACTGAAATAATGTTGAAAACGGCGTTAAACACCATACAACCAATCATGACCTCAAAGAAAAGATGCGCGCCATATTGGATCATTCCAAGCAATCATTATAAAATACTTACACATACAAATGCAATTATCGTTGAAAGAACAGGGGCCCTATGCTGTTCTAATTGTAAAATCCAAGACTAGAAGTCTAATTAGTCTGCCTCAACAAAGAATTAGATGGTTAGTCTTGGATTTAAGACCTAGGACTGAACTAAAATTGTTGGTGAATACCTCATTGTGAAATAATTGGGACAAACCGACAAATTGCTGATTTTCCTAATTGTCAATGTGTCACATTTTTTTACCTTCAGAATCGGTCTTCTGCTGGCTCACGAAATTGAGCCATGCTCTGTGAAAAGGGAGTTTAATGCAGTTGCAAAAAATGTATCGACGCAGGTCAGGCCTGCGCAATCCCCGCAGGCCTGACCTGAGTCGATACTTTTTTTGCCGATTGGTTAATTTTCTGCTAGTCGAAGGACTATTCTACCTCATGATTAAATTAATTCAGTTGATAGACAAAATGGATTTTATGGATCCATAATTATGTGATGCCTTGCTTGGTATAATGCATCACGGAGCCCCCTTTTGCCAGGGTATGGCTCAAATGTTTCTTCATTAAGTAAAGGATCAACACATTCGCTGAAGGGTAACAAAGAGTGCGATCGCTGTTGATCAATATCAGCTGCACAGAAAGTGCTTTCAGTCTGATCTTGAATCTGTGCCGTTAAATACATTAATCTTCATACCGGATGACCCCAAATGACCTTAATTTGCAATGGCAATGTACTTGTAGACCTCAGAAAAATGTTGAATTTATTTATCTGGTGTCTAAAGTAAAACAAATAATAGTGAAAAAATGTAAGTGAATAATTACACCTAGTTAGTCGACACAACCAGCCCTTTCCCAAACGCTAAATTTTAGACTTAAAGAAAGCTAAAATTGAGAACACATGCGACAGATAAATCCAAACTTGGCACAAATTAACACTGTGCACCAATAGGGTAGAAAACATTGTGGAAAGAGGAGAAAATGCTGGTTACCAGCATTTTCTCCTCTTCCCACAATGTTTTCAATTCCCTTTCAATAAAGCACAGGGTTTTAGGGTAAAGATTTAAAAGATAAGTGAGGATTATCAGTGTTATCAAGTAAGTACAAGTAATTTTGTTACACTTACTGTTTACGAGCGTAACGACAAAGAACAATAGATAGAACCCTTTCTTCGGAACCCAAAGAGATTTAGTAGCAATCGCATATAGTGTAGATCAAGAAAAAGGTTGTGCAGAATATAAGGTCTGATCTAGGATTTACACTGTGCGAAATTCTATCAGATAATTCTGATAAAAAGTTCTTTTTGAAATATCTGGGTCGGTTTCTCTTTTATCGACTAAATGGAATCCATTTCAGTTACTTGGCGTTAATGAGTAACATTCTCACAGACAATAGAGTAAGTTTTACAATCTGATAAAGTTATAGTGTTGGGATTAAACGCCTTTTTTGTATTTGGACACTCTAGAAGGCATTGTAGTCTCGTTTTGAAGGCAATACATAGGCCCAAAATACTGGCCAGCACTTGGGCAATGACACAGTTGTCATGTTTTTTTTTTTTTTTTTTAGATTTCAAGAGATTGATTAATTGAAAGAAGAAGTATCTTTAGAAAATATAGACGACGTAAATTTCCCAGTCAATAGGCAAGGGCCCTTAAAATAAACATGTCTGAAATAATTGAATATTTTTGTTTCCTTTTCATAGTGTATATTATTAATTTAAAAAAATCCTATCACATAACATCTATTTATTTGCTTAATCCGTTTAAATGTTACAGCCAAGGAATAAAAGTAATTCGAATGAAATTAAATTACCAAAGCAGTCCAAGAGTACAAGCTTTTCTTTTCTTTGGCATGTCGAATCAGATTCTCCTCGAAACCAAATGAACAATGCTCTGTGAAAAAGGGGGCTAAATGCATCTAACAAAAGTATCGATTCTGCGCAGGCCAACCTGGACCGAAACTTTTCGCTACTGGTCACTTTTCTACATGCCCAGAGACCAGTCTACCTCGTGATTCAGTCGGTTGTTTTAAAAAAAAGTGGCTATCATCCATAATGATGTGATGGCTTGATTGATGCAATGCATTACGGAGGTCCATTAAGCCTCCTTTGTCAGAGCATGGCTCAAATATATGTGCGTATATTTTAGACAGTTTTATTCAGGCGGCTGAACTATGATCCATGAGACACACCCGTCAAGACTATGAACATAGTTTTTAAAATTCCGTTAGTCTCTCCCATTTGTCAGATTAATACCCCAGGAAGTCAAATTATAGACTAGCCCTTTCGTCAGTTTTGTGTGCGTGCAGTTGCTGTATTGAGAGATGCTGTACAAGTCATTTCAAATTGTTTAAAATACGATGTTATTTTATATAGGCCAAAGTAAATACATGAGATAATAAACTTACAGCGGGCATGGTGCTTTACACGGAAAACTTTTCGAGCCAAATCTTTGACATTCTCTCTGTAAAACTTCGATTAATGCATGCATAAAGTTCAACTATTGTCAATTTCCCTGCCACTTTAACTTGTTGAAACCTTTTGTGCCGCCTTTTCACCCAAGCTTCACGGATGTAATGACAGAAATTAAATAACAAAATTAACGTATGTATTAATTTTACTCACCTTTCTTCTCCAGCCCATATCAATATGTAACATGGTATAATGTCTTCATGAATGATAACGAATCAAATCAAGAAAATAACATATCAATTGTTCGGGGTTCAATTTTCCGTTATATATTACAGAATGAAGTTTTTTTTTTTTAAACTAATCAAATGAAAACGTTTAACAATGAATCTCATTCAAGACACCCGCACACACAAACGCATTGCGCACAAACGAATTATTTTCAATTGTAATACAACTTTCAGACCCAAGAATTTCTGGGCGAAAATGTCCTCTTCTATGAAGTAGATTTCTACTTCGAAATCACAGTTCGAGATTCTGTCGCTACATTTTATTCCGAGTAAAATCTTTTAGTTCATGGCGTTACACTCTGATCGACTCAGAATTGTCTACAAGATATCTTCACTTTTTTTTTTTTCCAGAAGTACTGGTACCACTGCTATGCTAGAATAGCTTATGATAACTCTAGCGTCAAGCTTACTGGTATTACAACTGTATCTTTTTTATATTCAAGCTGTTTGTGAGAAGACACTATTGAAAATATAGAACTATAGAACAAAAAGATACAACCATGTTGATTTCAAGCACCAAAATCATCAGTAACAATGTGCAAATTTTAACTAATTTTGTCAACTTCAAGCATTGTCATTATGTTTTATCCTGTTTGTACTCCTTAATACGCCTTTTTATTTGCTTGAAGTTAAAACATTACTCAGCACTTTAAGACATTAAATTCGTGATCTAAATTTGACTTTTGGCGGATCTGAAAAAATCCTAGAGGCCTTGACTTTGGTATATTCATAGTTTTGATGTCCCTTAACACCCAACAACTTTGATAAATATGGGAAGAAAGCCGTTGCTAGTATCAAACAATGCTTTCTACTTCACAATACATTCATTGCTCTTTTCTTTTGTTAAATGTTTTTATTTTCGGTTATTTCTTTTCTCCATTTTGAGTGCTTATTTGTCCTTTCAGGAATCATAAAGGTCTGATCGTGCGAAAATAGAAGTATAATAACAAGTCAGACAAACTTTATCGAAACAGATCTACGATAGTCTTTAAGGAATTGGCCTTATCTCGATCGGCTCGTTTCCTCGAACAATGTGGATCAATGTGAGACTGCACAAAACATGCGGTCTGGATCTACACTGTCTGATTAAATGGGTGATGGTGTGCCTAAATCGGAATTACATGAACTTGCATTTTACTCTTAGAGAAAATATCATTTTCTTTTGTTATAGTTTTTTTCAAGGGTTTACTCTTAACCGCTTTTATTATATCATCGTTCTGTTATAAAAGATAGATATTTTAGTTTCGATTCATAGTGTTTGGGATATCTCTTAAAATGGGGGACAGTATTGATCATAGTTCATGTTGAGCGTTCTATACTGCCGAATCTTGATCTATATGGTAAGCAGTAGCAACTAAAGCTATCCTTGGTGCCTCAAGGGTTAACCCTTTACCGCACAGTCCCGAGTTTTAATAACCCGAGAAAAAAGGCTTTTGAAAACATAGTGGGAAAAGGAGAAAATGCTGGCAACCAGCATTTTCTCCTGTTCCCATTATGTTTTCTAAACTATCATTGACAAAAATCATTATTTTACACCTATTGTATTTGTCGCCTGTAAACGCTTTCAATTTGGACCAGTCTAAAATTTTGCCCTCTGGAAAGAGTTAATACATAGTTAATGTCTCATTAAGACTGAGCGCTATTGTTTGAAATAGTTTTTGATATTCAATTAGGCTCTTTTTGACAATACCAATAACTTTATAATACATGGAGTGAAACCGAAGTATTTCATTCGATATGTAACCCTTTTCTTTTATTGTTTACGTGTCAAACATGCATATAAAATACTTCCAAGGTAGCGTATCTTGTGTTGAAATTTCTGAGAAATCCCACCAAGAACTGGCTCAACATACAGTCATAGCAGTTGTGTACTAGGTGTAATGATAGACACTTTGTAAAATATATCAGAGGTCGCGTTCCACAGAACTCAGTGAAAAGGCATCGGGTGGGCATATGCATTGGTTAGTGCAGTTACCGACTTCTTTCGGTCC
This sequence comes from Tridacna gigas, assembly GCA_945859785.2. Classification (NCBI taxonomy): domain Eukaryota; kingdom Metazoa; phylum Mollusca; class Bivalvia; order Cardiida; family Cardiidae; genus Tridacna; species Tridacna gigas. The sequence goes on from OX244030.2 coordinate 32,521,149, forward strand.
ATAACCGATGTGCTTAGAGCTATAAGGAACCTTATTAAACCATGAATAAGTCAGTAGTGTTGAGAACCATTAATCAATCAATAGGACTGAAAACCATCTTAACCTATTAACGCTGTAACAAACACATAATGTTGAACTAGAACAACTTGAATGCATTTGCACACGACAAATTCAGTGTGGTCAAAAAAAAAAAAAATCTATCGCTGAAATGGTAGAAAACATTGTTGGAAAAGGAGAAAATGGTGGTTACCAACATTTTCACCTTTTCCAACAATGTTTTCCAAAGGACTTTTTAAAAGGTCGTTAAAACACAGGATTTTGTGGCAAAGGGTTAAAGTAAGGATAAACGTCGAAACGCCTTTCCCATTGTGAAAACCTTTAATATGAATTATTCCGGGGGAATTTTTACTATCTCTATATCTGATATCAGATGTCTTTATGACATAGTTAATCAGACATATGTGACTAATTTGACACACATTTTTATAAGCACTTTTCCGCTTTGTTTCAAGATTCAAAATTTTAAAGTGCCTTAATATTTTGTTGATTGTCTTTTTACTGTATGTTTTCAACCGTAAAAGTTTCATAACTGAAATGAAGAGTTCTTTATCATAAACTGTAGCTGAGGAGAAAAATTTGATCAGTTAAATCTTTACCACGATAATACTTCAGACCTGTCTAAATTGAAAGCACAGGCAGACGACAAATAACGCGTGGCTCAAAAACTCGAATTTCTCTTTGGAAGTATAGAAAACATTGTGGGAAAAGGGAGTAAATACTGGTTACCCACATTTCCTCCTTTTGCCACAATGTTTTCGAAAAGGTTTCTTTGTCATTGTCGTTAAAACTCAGGATTGTGTGGAAAAGGGTTAATAAAAATGCGGAAAGCAATGAATTGTTTCCTGTCCGCTCTTCAAGCTTTGTTTTTGTTCTGACGGAATCTTATTTTCAAGAAGTATTCCCCGCCCCCCCCCCCCTCTCTCTCTCTCTCTCTCTCTCTCTCTCCAACGCCCAAATTTTATGACATACATGTAGTATTGAATACTTCAATATCTGAAATATTGTAATTCAAGCTAATTATAGTTCAAAATGCTTTTACAGTTTGGAAACATGTCGAAACCCTTGTAGCCATTCATGATTTTGCTGGCTACTCGCAGATGGCTACTGATTTTGAAAAGTGTCATAAGTCTTGCACAGGGCATCGAAATGAAAGCTCAATAGAAACTATTTTGTCCTAAAGGAAAGGTACTGTCCCCCTACAATTGTCATTGAATTTTAAACCCTTTACCACACAATTTTAACGACCGTTAGGAAGAAGCCTTTTGAAAACGTTGTGGTAACTAGCATTTTCTCCTTTTTCCATAATGTTTTCTATCCTAACAGACAAACTCAGTTGGGCAAAATTTAAATTGTCTTCTGCAAATGCTTTGGATTTGGACAAGTCTACATTATTCTAGTGTGATAAAGAGTTAAATGGGTGCTGCCAATATCTACCCGTATGTATATAAACAAGAGGGCCATTTGCCCTAAAGCGATCACCTGAGTAAGACCATCTAGGAGTGATTAGGCTGAAAGGAACCTGGTCATAATGATGTAAAACGCATGAGTGTAAGTGATCTATTTTTGACTGCTTTAGCCTATTTTTTAATTTCTAATCTGGCTCAAAATGTGGCCTCTAGGGTCACACAAGGTTTTTCTAAAATTTGGTCCCATGACCTACTTTTTGACCCCACATGACCCAATTTCATACCTGTCCAAGATTTTATCCAGACAAACATTCTGACGAAGTGTCATGCATATCAGGCTGAAAATGTGGCATCTAGAATGCACTCAAGCTTTTTCCCGTGACCTGCTGTTTGACCCCACATAACCCAAATTCAAACTTGCCCGAGATTTCATCTAGACAAACATTCTGACCAAGTTTCATGAGTATCAGGCTGAAAATGTGGCCTCTAGGGTGCACACAAGGTAAATGTTGACGACCGCACGACGGACGACGCACGACGACGACGGACACAGCACGATCACAAAAGCTCACCCTGAGCACTTTGTGCTCAGGTGAGCTAAAAAGGGGCCCAGGATAAGTAATGCATTGAAGCGTAAGAAATTTCTTCTAGGAAATAATGGGTCGATACATTCGGGTACACGACACTACTACTATTGGTAGATCTATTATCTCTACTAGATTTGGTGACTAGATCTATCGACAGGAAAAAATGTTCTGCCTTGATACTGTAAGATAGACTCCTATCTAAGACTTCATTTTGAACACAAACACCAATATACACTAAGAACAAAGAATACTGTTCTGAAAATGCCTGCTCGAGGAGAAGGGGGGCAGGGGGGTATGCATCCTCATAATGTAGTACAACGATCACGCCGTCGAATTTTGTTATAGACCAGCAAAAGCATGTGGTAGAATGGACCTTCGACATTCAGAAAATTCATCACTAGCAAAAAGTTTTAATCATGGATTGGAACCGGTGCATGGTTTTGTTGTATTACACAACTCCCCTTCCTTTGCTCGGCCAGATATTTAAATAGAACCGAAATGACGAAATGAATGTTGTGTTGATTGTATGTCAAACAATTATGCTTAACTTTAAGCTTTGAGAGAAATGCTGAATTTTCTGGGTATTTTTTTCCCGAGGTTTACGAAATAAATCGGTTCTTCTGTTTCACCAAAAAAGACCACTTGTGCACAGTTATATGCGACGAAAATGCACATAGATTAAATAAGGTGGAAAAAATATATGACGTCCAAGACAAATATTATAAAAGAGCCGTGCTCCGGCAAAAGGGGGCTTAAAAGACGTCACCTACTTATGTATCCATTAAATCCCTTTTGTCAAACAATCGACTGAATCACGAGGTAGAACTATCCCTAAACATGCAGAAAATTTAAAGATAGCGAAAAGTTTCGACTCATGTCAGCCTGCGCGGACTGCCCAGGCTGACATGGGTCGATACTTTTCGCAAATGCATTAAGCCCCCATTTCACAGAGCATGGCTCAAATATGTCAGCCGTACTCTTGGAAAAGGGGGTATAATGCATCTTTGTGATGTAATGCATTTTACCAAGCGGGTCATCACATAATTATGGATCCATAAAATCCATTCTGGCTAACAACCGGCTGAATCTTAAGGTAGATTGGTTCACTGGCATGCAGACAATTGAAAAATAGCAAAAAGTTTCGATCCATGTCAGCCTACGCGGACTGAACAGCCTTGTAACATTGGTGGATACTTTCTACAGATACATTAACCCTTTCCCAAAAGACAAATTTTGGACTGGTCCAAATTGAAAGAGTTTGCAGACGACAATTCTAAATTTGATGAAAATGGCAGAAAGGTCTCAAAAAGGGTAGAAAACACGAGCAATTTCTCCTTTTCCCACAGTGTTTTCAAAAGACTTGTACTGCAGACATGTGAAAACCAGAGCTTGTTTGGTAAAGGGTTAAACCAACTTTTCACAGGGCATGGCTCATATAAAAATAACATACTTACATACTTATAACTAAAGCTGAATCAATCTAATCTTTCAACATCTTTGACTTGTCCCATAGTCCTCGGAGAAATAAACTCCATGTGAAATGTAACAATGTAAAAAGGAACTCACTAACAAAACTGTATGATTTATTGGTTTATGATGATCTGGGTCCGTATTCACCAACGATTCTTAAGAATATTCTTTGTCTTATTCTCCAAGATTTTCTATATTTGAAAGTATCACAGCTTCTGATTGCCTAAACCAAATGGTTTAGCCAATCAGAAGTTGTTTTACTTTCATACATAGGAAAATCTGAAGAATAAGTCTGAGAATGTTCTCAAGAATGATTGGTGAATACGGACCCAGTACTCCTTTCACTTTGAATAACCTGCTGCATGAATCATAGTTCAAGTAAGCGATAATATTCCTTATTTGATTGGATGAAAGAAGTAACATTATAACCCATTGTCTACGGAATCAAATTTACCGCAGACGACTCTGAAGGGATAATTATAGTACAAGTGAAACGATTATGACAAAAGGAGAAAATGCCCGTTACAAGCCATTTCTTGTTATGCTACAATGTCTCAAGAATTTGTCTGCTAGAAGACACACACAGAATAGTTTTGTGGGGGTAAACACTACATGTTTCTTACCGGATTAACCCTTTACCAAACAATCACGTAGTTTAACGACCTTAAGAAACAACTCCTAGGAAAACATTGTGGAAAAAGGAGAAAATGCTGGTAAACAGCATTTTCTCCTTTTCCCACAATGTTTTCTATCCATTCACAGACAAATCGCATCATTTGAGCCATATTTGATTTGTAGTTCGCAAATGTTTTGAACATGGACCAGTCTGATTTTTTGTCGAGTGGTAAAGAGTTGTTAAAAAGAAGGGGCAACGATCTGATGTAAGCGTCGGTATATATATTATTTCTTTATACTTTATTCTTTATTCGCAAAATTATGGCAGACAGTCAACAGACACCAGTAAAATACTTTTTATCTTCTCAGTATTCCAACCCCCCCCCCCCCCCAACGGATGTTTATGTGCTTTTAAACAAAGGAAAACTGTTTTAGACAGATTCAAAACAATTTGGAAGTGTTAAGACCGCCGAATTAAATGATTAATTTTTAATCTCGTGTTATTGCAACACTTATGCTTCGTTATTCTTTCACTGTGTCAAAAAATTAAATTCTTAAGTCGAATTAATCTGCCATGCCCGTTTCCTACCACGAATGAAGTTTTTGACAATCCTGTGGAGATCAACAGACTGACTTTTTCTTGCTTTTCAGATTTGGGCATCAATACAACATTTGACTCTTTCCAATTGCCAGGCACCCTTAGGCTGTGCAGTCTGATCTTTGATCTACACTATTTTGTTGAATATTTTGAGAAAAAAAAAACAAAACAAAACACTCTTGAAATTGCAATGCCTTGGTCTGTTTTCCTTATTGAGAAAGTCCAATTCGTCGGTTTGCCCCTTTAGTTCTTTACCAAACGTCACATTCTTAGACCTGTCCAAACTGAAGGCATTTGCAGACGACAATTTAAAAGTGGTTAAAATGATGGAATTTTTCTTTGAAATGTAAGGAAAAACACTGTTGGAAAAGGAGAAAATGCCGGTTATCAGCATTTTCTCCTTTTTCAACAATGTTTTCAGTAGCCTCTTTTTTCCCGGGGGAGGGAGTGGGTTATCGCTAAAACACAGGATTGTTGAGTAAATGGTAAAGGGCTAATCCTATGTAATTCCGTCCAGCTGTCTGTATGTTCATTTTGATACTATAAATAACTTCAAGTAGATATTATATTATATGACAAGTTTCATTTCCTCCACGGACAGACACTAGACCTTGACTTGTCAGTTTACATTCTACAGAAAATTTGCTGCAAAATCCTTGTCAAAGAAGGATAATCAAGTTATATAAGGTTTAATGCACGAAGAACATAGTACGAGATTTATTTTTCCATTTTTCACAATGATTTCAAATTTTAGTCTGGTGTCTAAGACGCATAAAATGGTCTATAGGAGGTTATACGGGCGCTGATTGATAAGTTGCAAGCCCCATATGTAAGGGATTGTTAGAGAGATTAAGTACTCGTCTATGTGGACTTTTGTGCCCAAAAACTCATTCGGTCGCAGGATTTTCTGACCGAGAAAAGTTTTGAAACTACTACAATTTCATTCGAAATTCCGAAAAATTATCTCAAATTTGACATAAAAACGACATTTGTTGAAAGTGGTGATCAGTATAGCTACGATATTTCCGACTTTACAGTTAATTATAACTGAATGTCGAATTGCCACCAAACCAAACAACCTTTTCCAGTGTACATGTATGTTGCAAATATCGAAATCGTGCGTGGTGTAAACCTGAAACAATGACAGAAACCTTTTGATATCAAAAGACAAAGGGGTTGTTTAAGAAGATGCCGCTCTTGAGTGATCGCAAGGGGACTAACTACATATGCTCCGTTCATATAACACTCCTGATCTTGCCCATTTCAATTTTATGCTGTTTTAAAGGGAGATAACTAAACTTCATGCAAGTTTGTTTTGCAAGAGTACAGCCGCTTCTACCAGATTAAGCACGAAACTATTCCAGCGTAATATTTGCTACGCTACGGACTAAAGTATCCCGGCAAATAGTGTATAACATACTAAAAGAATCAAAGCGTTGAAAACACTGGTGTGGCATTTGTCAAGGAAGCCATTGTGTGGAATTAATGATTTGAAAAATAAACAACAGAAATAATTTCAAAATATTTGCTTGAATGTCAACCTACTATATAGTCATGCAAAATCCGATAGAGAAGGGTGCAATCTTGTAGGACGAACAAGTTCGGGCGAACAAGCCCTGAGACAAATAAGCCCAGGAACGAACTGGTTTTGGGACGAACAAGCACGGTATGTGTGTATTATAATGCCACTGGAGAAGACCATAGCGGATCAAGCTACTTTCGATAAAAAGGAAGTATTTCCACGATCGATGGCCTAATCCAATTTTCTTGTAATATGCCATTTTCAGTTTCATAACTAAGTGCAATCGAAACAATTATTTGTCTGAGAAAAATTGATTTTAATTGGATTTACTTCCTTCGGTTTTGCACAAACTACGATACATGATTTTCAAAATGCCGTATTGAACTCATAGTGGCATTGTCTTCGACAAATGCCACAAAAACTATTCGTTTTGCTTTGTTAATACTTTTTGTTACTAAAGACCTCTTCACGTGTGTATCTTGACAGTGTTACACAACCAACTTGAAAACGATAGCTCAACATTCAAGGCGCGTGCTCGTTTTAACAGCCTGCCAAGCAGATTTAAACAGACACCATTGCGATTAAAAGTGCCGATACTTTGTCAAGAGTCATTTCCCTTTTTTTTTTAGATTAATGTTGGATTCTTTTAACTCATGGTATATTTTAGGTGAAGGCTTGTGGACACAGAGGTCTGACCTGGGCCACATTTTGAAAAAAGATATGAAAGACGTAAATTTCTTCTGAACCGCCTCGGCTGTGAATGTACATGCAGCTCTAAAATCAAGACACGTTTTATTTGACGTAAGGTAATATGGCTTCTAGTCATACATGACAATAATTGCAATACATAATACTGAAGTACATGACAATGTCGTAATCTGTTCTGAATTTCAATGAGACCAGCCACATAATTAGCCATCTAATTAGTTAAGACAGGACGTCTGGACCAGTTATATGGCCAAATGGTAGAAAGAATTAGAACATTTCGAGCGGCCAGACGAGGGAAGGGTGTGGGATTTGAGCCAGAGGTCTTGTTACCCTATCACGTAGTTGTCAAGTTTTTCAATTTTGTGAAAAAGTAGAAAGCAATAGTATCGAAATCAGATATACGAGTTTATCTACATTCCATATCTCCGGTCAGAGATCTTGTCAGGGTTATGGGAAGGTCATTTTGGCGGTCTGAAGTTTAGTACTCTCATTTTCAAAGGAAAATTTATCAGGTGTAATCCGTTTGTATCAAAGGTTGTTTGTTTAATATTTGACATCATTCTAATCAATGTCATGGTCAACAGAAATCTGACCAATTGCGAAAAGTTTCGGCCAGGTCAGCCTACACAGACTGCGAAGGCTGACCTGGTTCGATACTTTCGCATATGCATTAATCCCTTTTTTCATAGCGCGTAGCTCAAATGTATATGCCCTTTCTTAGTTCTTTGGAACGACAAAGCCTGGATCTTTGATATTTTGTATTGGACAATTTAGTGTTTTTTTTTTTTTCAGTTGATTGGAACTACAAAGCCCCGAGCTTTGTATTTGTGAATGCAGCACTTCAAGAGACCCTATATCAGAGTTTTTGTCTGTTAATTTCAACAGCAAAAGGCCTTGAGCTTCGATATTATGTAAAAAAACATTTTTAAGAAACTTTTATCAGAGTTTTTTATTTGTTTGGAACTACACAACCTATACTTGGAATATTTTGTATTTAGAAAGTAACCTTGAGTTCGGAAATTGTTAACATAGTCTTGAGGTCGGATATAATGAATATAACCTTGAGTTTTGATATTATGAATATAGTCTTGAGTTTGGATATTTCATTGTAGTCTGGAGTTTGGATATTTCAAGTGTAGCCTTGAGTTTGGGTATCATAAAAGTAATCTTGAGTTTGAATATTGAGAATGTAGCCATAAGTTCGGATATTTCGGATCTAGCCTTGAGTTCGGATATTGCGAATTTGGCTGGAGTTTGGATAATTCCAATGTAGCTTTGAGTTTGGAAACTGTGATTGTTGTCTTAAGTTTGGATATTGTGAATGAGCCTTGAGTTTTGGGTACTGTGAATGTAGTTTGAAGTTTGGATATTGAAAATGAAGACTTGGGTTTAGATACTGTAAATGTAGCCTGGAGTTTGGATATTGTTTATGTTGCATTGAATTAGATAATGTTAATATAGCTTTGAGGTTGAATTCATAAATGAGTCGAGAATTGTAGATATGTGTAGCCTTAAATTTGGATATTGAGAGTATGGCTTCGATTTTGATATTGTAAAATGTAGCCTTGAGTTTTGATAGGGTGAATGTAGTCTTAACGTATATAAATGGTAGCCTTAATTGAGTTTAGATATTGTGAATGTAGCCATGAGTTTGCATATTTTGAATATAGCCTTGAGTTCGGATATTATGAATATAGTCTAAACTTTTGATATTGTGGATGTAGCCTTTAGTTCGGATATTGTAAATGTAGCTTTGTGTATGTATAGAGAAAATGCAGGCTCAAATTTAGATATTGTGAATGGTGCCTTGAATTGGCCGTTGTTAATTTAGCCTTAAAATACTAGTATTGTAAATACTGCCTTCAGTTTGGAGATCCTATATTTAATCACAAGATTGGAATTTGTGAACGTAGCCTAAATTTTGGATATTGTGAACGAAGTCTTGAGTTTGGATATTGTGCATGCAAATTCGGTATTGTATGTTGAAAATGAAGCCTTGAGTTTCACTTAGGATATTGTGAATGAAGCCTTGAGTTTGGAATTTGTTAATTTTGCCTTATTTATTTATTTATTTATATATTTTTTTTTTTTTTTTTTTGTAGTCTTGAGTTTGGATAATGAAAAAGTAGCCTTGAAACTGGATATTGTGAATGAAGGCTGAGTTTGGATATTGTAAATGTAGCTTTGGGTTTGGATTTTGTGTATATACCTTTGTTTGAGTTTGGATATTATGAGTGTTGTCTTGAGTTTGGATATTGTGAATGCAGTCTCAAGTTTGGATATCATAAATGTAGCTTTGAGTTCAAATATCGTGGATGTAGCTTCGAGTATGGATATTACGAAGAAGCATCGTGTCTGGATATTGTGAATGCAGCTTTGCATTTGATACTGACAATGTAGTGCGAGTTTGGATATTATAGATATAGCGTTGAATATGGACATTGTATATATAGCCTTAAGTTTTGATTTAATGAATGTAGTCGTCAGTTTGGATATTGTTAATAAAGCCATGTGTTTGAATGTTGTAAAAGTAGCCTTGAGTTTGGATATTGTTTATGTAGCCTTGAGTTTTGAAATTATGAATATAGTCTTGAGTTTGGATATTACGAGTGTTGCTCAAGTTTGGATATTTTGAATGGAGTCATGAGTTTGGAAATCATAATTGTAGAATTGAGTTTGGATACTGTCAATGTAGTTTTGAGAATGGATACTGTGAATGTAGCCTTGAGTTTGGATGTTATATAGTCTTGAGTCTGGATTTTGTGAATGTAGCATTGAGTTTAGATTTTATAGATACAGTCCTCAGTTTGGATTTTGTGAATGTAGCGCTGAGTTTGGGTATTGTGAATTTAGTGTCATAAAAGAAATGGTTCTTTAACCACATAACAGAGTTTCAATATGGTGGGTGCCGTATTATAAAGAGACCCTTTATCAGGCTTTTCAGTTCTTTGGAACCACAAAACCAAACCAAAAGCTCCTTTTTGACTAGAGTACTATAGAGAATCTTTATCACGATTTTCACTTTTACGGGATCACTAGGCCTACAGATCTTCAATTTGGTAACTAGCATTTTCTCTTTTTCCAACAATTTTTCAAAAGCCGTCTCCCTAAGGTCATTAAAACTCCGTTCTGTTTGTTAGGCCTAAAGGAGTGCTTATCCAAATGTTCGTTTCTGTGCCGCTAGGGTTAGAAGCTCAGAATACATCCTACATTTCTTGACTTTGCCACACGACAAAATGTTTGACTTTTCCAAATTCAAAGCATGTGCAGACGACAAAATAAAGTCATTCAAAACTTGCAATTTGTTTTTTGGCTGGTAGAAAACAATGTGGGAAAAGAAGAAAATGCTGGTAACCAGCATTTTCTCCTTTTCCCACATTGTTTTCAAAAGTTTTTTTCTCAGAGTCGTTAAAACTCGGGTATGTGCGGTACAGGGTTTACCCGTATGTTTTAACTACCCTGAAGTAGATGACCTTTGAAAACATGCTGGGAGAAGAAAATGCTGGTAAATAGCACTTTTTCTTTTTACCAGAATGTTTCGTACCCTTTCTAAGACGCGTTTCCATATTTCAGACAAGTCTAATATGTTGTCGTTGCAAAGGAGTTCAGCATATTAATTCTAAGACATGAACAAAATAACTGATGATGTTTTAGGTTTTTATTTTCAAAATTAGAATGCACATGCATACAAAATCTGACAACGTTTACTTTGTTGTAGATATCTGAACATAAAGCCTTCCAATCAAGCATACAAACTACGTTAGGCACATTTATCTGCCTTTTAAATATTTGATTCTTATGCAGTGCTTAAAGATATGCTCTCTGATTGGCTGATACATTTTGTATCAGACACTCAAAAGACCTGTATTTGAAATCAAAATTGAACAAGTGGATAAAATGTTAGATCAACTCTTTACCAAACCACTAAATTTTATAAGAATTTGCAAGACTGAATATGTCTTTTGTGACTATACAAAACATTGTTGGATATGGAGAAAATGCCAATTACCAGCATTTTCTCTTTTCCCAACAATGTTTTCAAAATCCTTCTTCCCCAGAATCGCTAAAACACAGAATTGTGTGGTAAAGGGTTGACGTGTTCCTGGCTGTAATGACTTCCTCATACTTGCATACATGTACAGTAATACAAATCTCTCGTCACGAAAACTAACACTGATGCAATTAGCAACATATTTAAGGGCACACCATGTACATAAATGATAAATAACTAAGGGAAAATAACTGAGGTAGGTCAAATGTTTGACACAGATGCTTTAGACATGGTAAAATTTACAGATAGTGTTTTCCTTCCACTATGGAGATTACAACAAAATAAAACTTCATTACAGTGGGGAGCATGCTGCAGAGAACCTGATACAGCAAACTTCTCATTCCACCATAGACAATTAACATAAAACTTTCACGTAAAACACTTAGTATCTGACCAAAATATTTAAACTGCAACACTTAGTATCTAATAAAAAAAAAATTTAATAAGACAAACAAGAGGACCATGATGGCCCTCTATCGCTCCACTGGCTGATAAGTACAAACCATACACACCACAGATTAGAATTCTAGGCCAGGTGGTTTCAAACAAGAAGAATCCCATGTGAAAGTTGTGACCTAAGGGCTAAGTCATTTTTGATCACAGAACTGTAATTACTTGAATCCTGGTAGAGATACACAAGATAAAGCCACATGCCAAATAATACAGGTCTAGGCCCTATGGTTATAAATAAGATTTTAAAAGTCTCCTCAATAAAAACATGAGACCCCTGAGACCAGGCTTATTTCTAACAAATTTAGAAGTGATCCAATTTTTGTGGCCCTAGGATCTATGGATAGGAGCAAGAAGATTTTTAGAATTTTCACTCTATAAGCCCAAGGTGAATTTATGACCCTTGGGTAGGGCAAATTTTGTCACCAGGGCTTTATTTTGAACAATTTTGGAAGAGGCCTGGTAGATGATAACACCCACAAAATAACTAGTTGTATCTTCAGGTCAGTAACAAGAAATCTTTAAAGTTTTCACTATATAAGCATATGTAAAACTTGTGACTTGTGAGGCAGGGCAGATTTACACCCCAGTTTTGGGCGATAATTCGGATGCTCTTGGTAAAGGCCCACTAGTTCAAGCTATATGCAAAATTTGGTAGCCCTAGGTTAGGAACAAGATTTTGAATTTTCACTACATAAGCCAATTTTAAACTTGTAACCCCCTAGGGCAAGGCCAATTTTGAACCCAGAGCTAAAATATGAGGAATCTTTATAGAGGTCCACTGCATGAAAATTTGGTATACCTAGGCCTTATGATTTTGAACCAGAAGATTTTCAAAGTTTTCACTATATAAGCCAATGTAAACCTTATGACCCCCGGGGCTGAGCCAATTTTCACTCGTGGACTAAATAATATTAAGAAACTTGATAAGAGGTCTATAAGATGAAGCCACACACCACATTTGGTAGCCCTAGGCCTTGTAGTTTCGGACGAGAAGATTTTCAAAGATTTACAATATTTTTCAGTTTTGTTTCTTCAAAGAAAATCAAATTCTTTCAAGAAATTCTAAAGAGGACTATAGTAGTATCATTTCCGTGAAGTTTGATCAAAATTGGAGGGTTAGTTTCAGACAAGATATTTGAAATAAAAGTTAATGCACAGACGCATGCACAGACAGATGCAAGACAGACACAGGGCCATGACATAAGCTTGCTTGACTTTGGCCAGTGGAGCTAAAAACTATTATATATGTACAATGGTTTAAAGACAAAGCTCTTAGCCTTTGTCATTTATAAACTGACAAGAGTAATAAAATATGGCCTTTCCTCGCCCACCTGTGATTTTTCTAATTCTTAGTGACTGAGATTGTATTTTTTTTTTTTTTCTTAACTGTCCAAAGAAATACCAATAAGTTTTCAAAGGACTTTTCAATCTCACATGACCCAGATGACCTCAAATGCTGGTTATCAGCATTTTCTCCTTTTCCCACAATATTTTCAAAAGACTTCTTGCTTAGGGTTGTTAAACCACAGAATTGTGCATTAAAGGATTACAGTTACATAGAAAGGTTCATGCCTGATATTATACATTCTCTGGTATACAAATAACAAATACATGGATGCAAATGATGACCTATCTAAGTATGATTACTTATGTAGAAGTTTATCCAAGTTAAGCACCCCTATCCATGAGTCCAGATTCTTTTACTAGTATGGCAAACAACATTCTTGACTTACCACTGGCTGCTTTCCCATATAAAAATGGTCAAAGCAATTTCTAGAAGTGCGAGAGGAATGAATTAAGTTGCAATGACTATCATCAATCCTTGAAAAGAATTTGGCTGACGTGGGAACTGAACCAGTGGTCCCCTAGGTTTCAAGTTCTGTGTTTTACAGACTGAATGAATACAAGGCGAGATGTCTGAAGTTTAGTTTGAAGTTTCCAGTTTAGTTCATAAACATGAACATGACATGCGCTTGGCCAATTTGATTCCAAACTTCAAACTGAAATATCATGATACTGTTATGGTTTTGAAAATACTGAGGCAAATTGAGAAATTTCTTGACAAGCAATATAATAAAATGATTTAAACAAGAGGGCCAATGGCCCTAAAGCACTCTCCTGAGTAAATTCATCTAGGATTGATAAAGCTTAAGAGATTCTGGTTGTAATGATGTAAAACCTGAGTGTTTGTGACCTACTTTTTGATCCACTTGACCTATTTTTGAAGGTGTCAGAGATACCATCATGACACACATTCTGACAACATTTCATGAGTATCAAATGGAAAATTTGTCTTCCAGATTGCACACAAGATTTTTCTAAGATTTGTCCCAGTGACCTACTTTTTGACCCAACGTGACCTAATTCTGAACTTGTCTGATATTTCATCAACACAAACTTTCTGACTTTTCATTGGAACTGGTCTGAAAATGTAGCTTCTAGAATGTTCACAAGTTTTTTCTGAGATTTTGCCCAATGACCTACTTTTTGACCTGACATGATCCAGTGTTGAACCTGTGCTAGATTTCATCAAGACAAACATTCTGACCAAGTTTCATGGGTATTGGGACAAAAATCTTGCCTCTAGGGTGCACATAAAGTTTTTCTAAAATCTGGCAGTGACCTATTTTTTGACTGACTAGGTTTCATGAGTTTCTGGCTGAAAATGTGGTCTTAGAGAGCAAACACAGTTTTTCTAAGTTTTGTCCCAGTGACCTACTTTTAGACCCAACATGAGCCAGTTTCCAACTTGTCCAAGAAATCATCAAGGCAAGTTGAAGTTTCATAAATATAAGACTAAAAATGTGGTCTCTGGAGTGCACACAATGTTTTTCTAAAATTTGATCTGGTGACCTACGTTTTGGCCCAACACGACCCAATTTCATACTTGTCCAAGATTTTATCAAGACAAACATTCTGATCAAGTTTCATGAGTACTGGACTAAAAATATGGCCTCTAGAGTGCATACAAGGTTTTGATAAATTTTGACTAGGTGACCAACTTTTTGACTCAACATGACCCAATTTCGAACTTGTCTGAGATATTATCAAGACAACCATTCTGACCAAGTTTCATTAGTATTTGGCTGAAAATGTGGCCTCCAGAATGCACACAAGGTAATTGTTGACACCTATATGATGGACACTGCGAGATCACAAAAGCTCACCCTCTCGCCACTAGCATCACAATCCTTGCCTACTACTTTTTCTAACCAACTACATTGGTATAGCCCATGTCTGTCTAAATAGATTTTATGAAGGAAAGAGTTCATGAACATAACAATGATAACATAAATGTTGGAGATATTTACATAAAGACTGACTAGTGATAGTAATTACATGTACATGAAACAAAAATATTAGAGCCAAGCCCTATGAAAAGGGGGTTTAATTCATCTGCAAAAAGTATCTACTAAGATCTCTTTTGGGTTGAAACCTTTTGCTATTGGTCAATTTTTTGCATGTCAAAGGACCAGTGTACCTCATGATTTAGTCAGTTGTTAGACAAAATGGATTTTATGGATCCGTAATTATACAATGACTTGCTTGGTATAATGCATTCACAGAGATGCATAAACCTCTTTTTGCCAGAATGCTGCCCATTTATTAGATGACTAATGTTTCTTACACGGTTCATGACATCATGCATTCCTGTCAAAAAGACACTGAATCCATTTCTTGGCAATGACCTTGTTCTTATACTATGTTAACCTGAGAGTCACAACTAACAGTCAAAAGCTATAAATGCCTAATAGTGTTTACCAAACAATCCTGTTTGCATGATCCTGAGGCAAAAAAAAAGAACCTCTGAAAACTTCGTAGAAAAATTGCAGTCACCCAGCTTTTTTCTCTACGAAAAATATAATTTCTAACCTTTTGAACAGAAATCCCATTGTGCCACTGTTTATTGGTCGTCTGCAATTGCTTTCAGTATGGATGAGTCAAAAACTTTGTTGTTGAGTATAGAGTTACAGACATGCATTTGTCCTTTAAATTTACAGTCATGTGTTTAACTCCTTATCAAACAACAAAAATTCAAACTTGTCAAAATTGAAAACATTTGCAGACAACATACTGAATGTAGCTCAAATGAAGAATTGTCTTTGATAGGGTAGAAAACATTGAGGAAACAGGAGAAAATGCTGGTTACAAGCATTTTCTCCATTTCTAACCATGTTTTCAAAAGCCTTTTTCCTCAAGGTTATTAAAAAGTGTGATTGCATGGTAAAGGGTTAAGTCCCAAAGTGGATGTCATTTTTTGAAGTATGTTTCGTTTTCATCCTGCTAAGTCCCCACAGTCAATTTGAAATAGTAATACAGCATTTCCAATTATCAGGGTTTTTTTCTGTGAGAAATACATCTAATCATAGTCTACATGTAAATGGCTTTTTGAACATATTTGTTTTTGTGTGGACAAAATGACAAAGCCATAAATCTAGATACCACTAGAATAACTATCACTAAAGGTGATAAATACCCCCGCCCTATATTTCATGTCACAGGGGCAATAACTCTGCAATGTCAATTTAGGGGCAATAACTCCGTAATCATTAGGCCAACACTCATGAAATTTGTGCTTTGCACATCTACTGCTCCTGGTGAATATCATGACAAATATCAAGTGAATAAGACTTAAACTGAAGGAATAGTTCTCTGGACAAGAAGTTTTGAGTAAATTCAGGGGTAATTAATTTGGCAAACATTTGAGAAAAATACATCTTGAACCTCTACTGCTCCTGGTGAATATTTATGCAAAGTATCAATTTAATTGGACACAAAACTAAATGAGTGTAAAAAAGTGTAGACCATGATCTGACAATATGTCTGAGACACAGCGGCTGGTCTGGATCCACGCTTGTTGCAAATGTCCAAAGGTGCCTTTTCGCATAATGTTGGCCAACTATACATATGACAGAAAAGACCTCCTTAAAGTGAATCAGACAGAAACTGTAGGAGAAGTTGTCCAGACAAGCATTTTTAAGTCAAATCAGGGGCAATAACTCAGTAATTCTTGATGGAATTTTTACAAAATGTGTGTCTTGCACATCTACAACTCCAAATGGACACTTCTGCCAAGTATAAAGCGAATCGGACTGAAATTGTAGGAGGAGTTGTCCGGACAAGCATTTTAAATGGGAATCAGGGGCAATAACTCATTAATTCTTCATAGAATTTTCACGAAAGTTGCGTCTTGCACATCTACAACTCCTGATGAACACTTATACCAAGTTTAAAGTGAATCAGACAGAAACTGTAGGAGTTGTTGTCCGGACAAGCATTTTTAAGTCAAATCAGGGGCAATAACTCAGTAATTTTTGATGGAATTTTTACAAAATGTGTGTCTTGCACATCTACAGCTCCTAATGAACACTTCTGCCAAGTTTAAAGTGAATCGGACTGAAACTGTAGGAGGAGCTGTCCGGACAAGCATTTTTAAGTCAAATCAGGGGCAATAACTCAGTAATTCTTGATGGAATTTTTACAAAATGTGTGTCTTGTACATCTACAGCTCCTAATGAACACTTCTGCCAAGTTTAAAGTGAATCAGACAGAAACTGTAGGAGGAGTTGTCCGGACAAGCATTTTTAAGTCAAATCAGGGGCAATAACTCAGTAATTCTTGATGGAATTTTTACAAAATGTGTGTCTTGCACATCTACAGCTCCTAATGAACACTTCTGCCAAGTTTAAAGTGAATCAGACAGAAACTGTAGGAGGAGTTGTCTGGACAAGCATTTTTAAGTCAAATCAGGGGCAATAACTCAGTAATTCTTGATGGAATTTTCACAAAATTTGCGTCTTGCACATCTACAACACCAAATGGAAACTTCTGCCAAGTATAAAGCGAATCGGACTGAAATTGTAGGAGGAGTTGTCCGGACAAGCATTTTAAATGTGAATCAGGGGCAATAACTCATTAATTCTTCATAGAATTTTCACGAAAGTTGCGTCTTGCACATCTACAACTCCTGATGAACACTTATGCCAAGTTTAAAGTGAATCAGACAGAAACTGTAGGAGGAGTTGTCCGGACAAGCATTTTTAAGTCAAATCAGGGGCAATAACTCAGTAATTCTTGATGGAATTTTTACAAAATGTGTGTCTTGCACATCTACAACTCCAAATGGACACTTCTGCCAAGTATAAAGCGAATCGGACTGAAATTGTAGGAGGAGTTGTCCGGACAAGCATTTTAAATGGGAATCAGGGGCAATAACTCATTAATTCTTCATAGAATTTTCACGAAAGTTGCGTCTTGCACATCTACAACTCCTGATGAACACTTATACCAAGTTTAAAGTGAATCAGACAGAAACTGTAGGAGTTGTTGTCCGGACAAGCATTTTTAAGTCAAATCAGGGGCAATAACTCAGTAATTTTTGATGGAATTTTTACAAAATGTGTGTCTTGCACATCTACAGCTCCTAATGAACACTTCTGCCAAGTTTAAAGTGAATCGGACTGAAACTGTAGGAGGAGTTGTCCGGACAAGCATTTTTAAGTCAAATCAGGGGCAATAACTCAGTAATTCTTGATGGAATTTTTACAAAATGTGTGTCTTGCACATCTACAGCTCCTAATGAACACTTCTGCCAAGTTTAAAGTGAATCAGACAGAAACTGTAGGAGGAGTTGTCCGGACAAGCATTTTTAAGTCAAATCAGGGGCAATAACTCAGTAATTCTTGATGGAATTTTTACAAAATGTGTGTCTTGCACATCTACAGCTCCTAATGAACACTTCTGCCAAGTTTAAAGTGAATCAGACAGAAACTGTAGGAGGAGTTGTCTGGACAAGCATTTTTAAGTCAAATCAGGGGCAATAACTCAGTAATTCTTGATGGAATTTTCACAAAATTTGCGTCTTGCACATCTACAACTCCAAATGGAAACTTCTGCCAAGTATAAAGCGAATCGGACTGAAATTGTAGGAGGAGTTGTCCGGACAAGCATTTTAAATGTGAATCAGGGGCAATAACTCATTAATTCTTCATAGAATTTTCACGAAAGTTGCGTCTTGCACATCTACAACTCCTGATGAACACTTATGCCAAGTTTAAAGTGAATCAGACAGAAACTGTAGGAGGAGTTGTCCGGACAAGCATTTTTAAGTCAAATCAGGGGCAGTAACTCAGTAATTCTTGATGGAATTTTTACAAAATGTGTGTCTTGCACATCTACAGCTCCTAATGAACACTTCTGCCAAGTTTAAAGTGAATCAGACAGAAACTGTAGGAGGAGTTGTCCGGACAAGCATTTTTAAGTCAAATCAGGGGCAATAACTCAGTAATTCTTGATGGAATTTTTACAAAATGTGTGTCTTGCACATCTACAGCTCCTAATGAATACTTCTGCCAAGTAGCAAGGGAATTGGATTGAAACTGTAGGAGGAGTTGTCCAGACAAGATTTTGCGGACAGACTGACCGCCCGACCGACCGACCGACAGGCTGATTCCAGTATACCCCCCACAAACTTCGTTTGCGGGCGTATAAAAATGCACAATGGCTCATCTTGAGTATTTTCTCTATTTGCAATACTGCTCAGCTCAGCTTTCTTTAGCTTTGTCTACCAGAGAGATATTACTTATCTTTCAACACACTTGAAGACCAAATGACATGTAAGTTTTGTTAAGATCATCAAGATAAAATTAAGATAAACTGAAAAAATTCTTAAGCAGTTTATCCTTCTGCAAGTTGCTTTAATTATTCTTCCAAAGGGGGCTGTATGAGTATGTGAGAAAGACACAGCTGACTGTTTAACCCTTTACCAAACAATCCCGAGTTTTAATGACCCTGAAGAAGCCTTTTGAAAACATTGTGGGAAGAGGAGAAAATGCTGGTAACCAGCATTTTCTCCTTTTCCCACAATGTTTTCTAACTTTTCAGAAACAAAATCAATCATTTGAGGCACATCTAGTTTGCCATCTGCAAATGCTTTCAATTTGGACTAGTCTAAAATTTTGTCATGTGGTAAAGACTCAATTAAACCTTTACCAAACAATCTCATGTTTAAACAACCCTGCAGAAGACTTTTGAAAACATAGTGGGACAAGGAGAAAATGCTGGTAACCAGCATTTTCTCCTTTTCCCACAATGTTTTCTATTGTATCAAAGACAAATGTCACTGCTTGGGCACAAATTAATTTGTTGTCTGCAAATCCTTTGGATTTGGACCAGTCTTAAATTTTGATGTTTGGTAAAGGGTTAAAGACCTAAATTTTATCATCTGTTCAAGGATTATAAAAGATTTGTCACAAAACAAAGACCTTTGTCCATACATTATCTATGAAATAGCAGGGAGCATGTGCAATGATGTCATTGCTCAGTGTGAACATTGTATGCTTCTTCAACTAATAGTATAAATCACAGTTTAACTCTTTACCAAACAACAGAATTTTAGACTGGTCCAAATTCAAAGCAGTTGCAGACGACAAAATAAATGTGACTTAAAAATTGAAATTTGTTTTGGGAAGGGTAGAAAACATTGTAGGAAAATGAGGAAATGCTGGTTACCAGCATTTTCTCCTTTCCCACAATGTTTTCAAAAGCTTTCTTTCCCACGTTCGTGAAAACCCGGGATTGTTTGGTATAGGGTTCTCTTTACCACAGAACAAACATATAGACTTGTCCAAATTGAAAACATTTGCAGACAACAATTTAACTTTTATCCTGCTAAACAGAAGAAACGAAACTAAAATTTTAATTCGATAGTAAAAACCCCAATTTTCCTATTTCAACGGTATTTTTGGAGGAAAGATATCTCCTTATCGCACAGTTTAAATCCAAGATCGGACTGCACAGGTAAGCGAGTTGAGCTTAGCAGCCTAAGGGTTAAATGTGGCTAATAGAATGGAATTTGTCTTTGATAGGGTAGAAAACATTGTGTGAAAAGGAGAAAATACTGTTTACCAGCGTTCTTCTCCTTTCTTACAATGTTTTCAAAAGCCTTTTTCCACAGGACTGTTTAAAGTTGGCATTGTGTGGTAAAAGCTTAGCTGTTTGGAAAAGAAAAGATGAAGATCAGACTGCAAGTTAATTTTTTCCATGTCTTAGGACAATTTGCACTTTGCAGAGAAATGCAAACAATCTGTTTGGTAAAGGTCTTTTTTTGTATGCTAAATTTAAAAAAAAATTAGGCACAACTGGCAAGTTAGGCATCCTTTGGCAATATTCACCAATAATTCTATCTAGTTTTCTTACAAAAGCTGCTAGCCATCTCTGGTCGAGACAGAAAATCTCAACCAATCAGATTGCTAGTCTTTAAATTTAGAACTGGAATCAAATAATTCTTCAAGGGTATAATTATGCCCAGGTCGTATATATATATGCCCAGGTGTTTTATATATATATATATGTATATATATCTCTCTCTCTCTCTCTCAATCACTGACCCATTAACTTGTAGTGTGTGCAGAAACAAAACATAGACATACATGTACCAAGAATTAATTTGGAGAAACTTGAGGACAGGTTTCTGACAAATGATATTGCTTTCTCATCAATCTTTATTCTAACATTACATGTATATGTTAACTCTTTCCGACACAATCCCGAGTTTTAACGACCCTGAAAGAGAAGGCTTTTGGAAACATTGTGGGAAATGGAGAAAATGCTGGTAACCAGCATTTTCTCCTTTTCCCACAATGTTTTCTACCCTGTCAAATACAGAAATTATCATTTAAGAAACATCAAATTTGTCGTCTGCAAATACTTTCAATTTGATCCAGTCCAAAATTTTGTCGTTTGGTAAAGAGTCAAGTCTTACTATGCCAAGAAAAATTGTTGAAACTCATAAACCTATGAGGGTTAGGAAATCTTTAAATCTTTATCAGACAACAAAATTTCACATTTCTCAAAACTGAAAGCACTTGCAGACAACATATCAAATGTGACACAAATTATTGATTTTGCCTGTGACTGGGTAGAAAACATTGTGGTTACCAGCATTTTCTACTTTTCCCACAATGTTTTCAAAAGACTCTTTCCTCAGGGTCATTAAAACATGCATTGTGTGGCAATAGGTTAATTGATTTTACTGACAGTGCAGATCAAAATCAGACTGCAAAAAATAAACCATTTGGTCTTGGATCTAAACTGTTTCTTACGTCATGAGAATATGATTTTTAGGTCTTTCTTTTTTTACTGCTAAAAATGTCTTTTTATTCGTTAAGCACTAATTGGGTAAAAACTACACAACACTCACACTTAAAATACTAAGTGGCTAAACCCTTCACCAAGCAACTGCCCATTTCAATGACCCTTTTGAAGAAACATTTTGAAAACATTGTGGGAAAAGCAGAAAATGCTGGAAACCAGACAAATTCCATCAGTTGAGCCACTTTTGCCTCCTGCAAGTACTTTCAGTTTCGACCAGTTCAAAATTTTGTCCTTTGGTAAAGAGTTAATCATGTACAAACTTTACTCATTACCAAACAATCCCATGTTTTAACAAACCTGAGAAAGAAGGCTTTTGAAAACACTGTGGGAAAATGAGAAAATTCTGGTAACCATCAATAATTTTTCTCCTTCACCTACAAAGATTTTTACCCTATCAGAGAACATCAGTTCATTTGCAACAAATCTGAAAATGTTGTCTGCAGACTTTTCAAATTCCTTGTTTATGAAAGGGTTAAAAGCTGTTTTGACACAAGTGTTTGACACAAGTCCTTTTGGCATGGTACAATAATAAGAAAACAGATTTTCTATGGGGAAACATGAGGACCATACTTTTTTTCTACAATGATGGGAATGAATATCAACTGACTTCAATAAAGGTACAAATGGCTTTTGAATAGTGTGCTAAAGTCAAATGCACAACTTTGTTTTATAAATCTCCTACATCCCCATTATGGAACAAAGCAAAAGATTTTGACATGGTATTAATGAGGACTTGGTAAAAACAGTGTCCCCATTTACCCTTTACCACACAATCCAGACTTTTAACAACCCCAAGAAGACGTCTTTTGAAAACATTGCTGGTAACCAGCATTTTCTCCTTTTCCTACAATGTTTTCTTCCATATCAAAGACAGAAATCATCATTTGAGCTACATTTACTTTATTGTCTGCAAATGCTTTCAATTTGGTCAAATAAAAAATTTTGTCAGTTGGTAAAGAGTTAATATAATACATGCTATACTTTGAAAACAGATATTAGTAAATGTAATTATGATCACAGTTGACAATTCATGATCTTCAAAAATATGGACCATTAAAGATCTCTTTGATAGGGCCAGTCAAAAACTGGTTTCACTCTCATACATGAAAAATAACTTCTATGACAGACAAAGATTGAAAGTGTGCATTGAAACCATCTAAATGTACAAATAAATTTGAGACATGCTCTGTAAAAAGGGAGCTTAATATATCTGCAAAAACTATTGACCCAGGTCAGCCTGCGCAGTCCATGCAGGCTGACCTGGGCTGAAACTTTTCGCTATTGGTCAATTTTCTGTATGTCCAAGGACCATTCTACCTCATGATTAAGTTGGTTGTTAAAAAAGTGGCTATTCTGGATCCATAATTATGTGATGGGTTGCTTCGCATAATGCATCACGGAGATGCATTAAACCCCCGTTTGTCACAGCATGGCTCATCTGTAACAGTGATGTGTGAGACCGACAAGGCACAAGGCACGGCAAGCATTGCATTTATGTACAGGCAAAAAAAATCTGCTTTTAACCTCTCATGTAAATTTTCCTGTATTTTTTTTTTTTAAATCACTACAAAAACATGAAGCCATTAAACATATGGAAATGTTTCTTTAGTGTGACAATGCCTTTTTTTTTGGAGGGGCGGGGGATGGGTGAGGGGTTGGGGTTGGTTCTGACTGTCATGAATCCTCTGAAGAGTTTTGTTCCAGTTAAGATCTGAACTTGTAACTCATTGGGTTCCAATTCACTAACAATATTATTACAAATCTAATTTCTAAGACTAGCTATACAAAAGGCTAAGAGTTTCTGTTTTCAGCCAATCAGACAGCTACTCTCAAATCTAGAACTGAATTTAGAATAGTTGAGTACAGCACCAGGCACTATAACCACCAAACATTCTAAATTGCATTCTTTACAGTCTAATTCTAGATTTTGCGAGTAAGTTTCTAAATTCCAAAGTAACACTATTTATGATTGGCTAAACCAAATGGTTTAGCCAATCATATATTGCATTGCTTTCAAATTAACTCTTTACCAAACAACAAAAATTTAGACTTGTCCAAATTGAAAGCATTTGCAGACGACAATTTAATGTGTGCCAAACGATAAAATATGTCTTTGATAGGGTAGAAAATATTGTGGGAAAAGGAGAAAATGCTGGTTACCATGCTGATTACCAGCATTTTCTCCTTTTCCTACAATGTTTTCAAAAGGCTTCTTTCTTAGGGTCGTTAAAACTCGGGATTGTGTGGTAAAGGGTTAAGAGAATCCTGAGATTGCAAACAAGAAGTTTATTAATAATGGTTGGTGAATATGGGCCCTGCATTATTTGCCCTTGGGCCCTAGATTATTTGCCCTATGATTTACTATTGAGTTGCCAAACATCATAGCAGCAGACTAGCAACAATCTTTCATATCCATTTCCATGATACTTGGCATTTATTTACTTTATCTAAATCAGACAGTTTTATTTCATAGCTTGTATCCCTGTCAGCTATGGGTGGTCCAATGCACTTGTCAAAATACTTGTTTAAAATCTTTTTTCAGTAAACACTTGACAATTATATATTTTTTCAGGGGTAAAGTAAACAGTATTTTATGCCCAGATCAGTTATATGTGGCAAAATTTGACATGTGCCACCTACTGCTTTTTGAACCTTTGGACAGACTGATTTATTTTTATTTTAAATTATGTTTTAAGTCTAAGAGGCATTCTTATATCAAATATTTTGTAATTTATTCGGCAAAAGTAAAACTTTTTAAAAAGCAAATTTAAAGCTGTGTCAGTTACCTTGTGACTGTATTCACTGACAATTCTTAGTTCAACTCATATTTTAATTCACAGACTTGCCATCATAATTGGTTGCAAAAGAACATCTTTGCCAATCAACTGTCCATATAGCCTTGGAATCTAGAGGATCTAAAACAATATGGTAGTATTGGTGAATACTAAGCCTGGTCTTAAACTGCTTTTTGTGGCATTTGTTGAAGACAATGCCACTATGAGTTCAATATGGCATTTTGAAAATCATGTATCATATTTTGTGCAGAACTGAAGGAAGTAAACCCAATTAAACTCAATTTTTCTAAGTCAAACAAGTTTTTCTATTGCACTCAGATATGAAAATGAAAATGTTGTATTAAAATGCATTGGATTAGGCCATCAATCATGGAAATACTTCTTTGTTATCGAAAAGAGCTTGATCCGCTTTGGTCTTTTATTGGCATAATGATACACACGATCCTTGTTTCCTGACTGCCCTATTCCGTGCTTGATCGTCCCAAACCAGTTCTTTCCTGGGCTTATTCATCCCTGGGCTTGTTCGCCAGGACTTGTTTGTCCCACAAGATTGCACGCTACTCTATTGAATTGTGCAGGACTATATAGTAGGTTGACTTTCAAGCGAATATTTTGAAATTATTTCTATGGTTTATTTTTCAAATTATTAATTCCAGACAATGGCTCCCTTGACAAATGCTAGAGCAGTGCTTTCAACGCTTTGATTCAATAAGGTACTGGAAAAAGCTGACATATTTCCTACTGGCAAACAGTATATGTTGTGTTCTGGAAAAGAGCACGTATATCAGTGCAATAATGGCATCCTTTACCAGTGCAAGTTTCAAAGTCACTCATTTCTCCTATAAACGAAGCAAGTCATTGTTGCATTTTGGCTTTGTGGTTGGGCAAATGTTGCTGTCCTTGTTCTCTTTAACACCCCCCTTTTAAAAAAAAGCCTAAGCTAGAGATTTAAACTTGGAACCTCCACAATACAAAGCAAGTGTGCACTGTGTTAACCATTTGGACACCTGATGAACCCAGCAAGCATAATAAAAGTCTACAAATAAGAATTAAATAATTGATGTTTGCTTATGACTACCTTCATCTTGATCTACACTATCCTAAAGGGAACTTTTATTGTAAAGGTGCTATAATGGTAAACCTACCGCAGCTAAGCTTTGGGATAAATAGCAATTTGGGTTTGTTGTATTAAAAAAAAATTAAAGAGAAATTAATTTTCATGTCTAAAATGGAATATGTCTATATAGCTTAACCCTTTACCACACGAAAAAATGTTAGACTCATCCAAATTGAAAGCATTTGCAGACAACAATGTCAATGTGGCTCAAATAATATGACATTTCTTTAATAGGGTAAAAAACATTATGGGAGAAGAGAAAAATGCTGGTTACCAGCGTTTTCTCCTTTTCCCACAATGTTTTCAAAAGGCTTTATTTTCAGGGTCGTTAAAACTCGAGAATGTGTGGTAAAGGGTTAAATAATAGGTATGAAAACTGTGATGGTAAAATAATGCAGTAGATCAGCAACTGTAG
The DNA here is from genome assembly GCA_945859785.2 of Tridacna gigas. NCBI lineage: Eukaryota > Metazoa > Mollusca > Bivalvia > Cardiida > Cardiidae > Tridacna > Tridacna gigas. Next base: position 32,547,101 of record OX244030.2, read on the forward strand.
CTTGACTGGTTCAGCTCTTACAAGACTTCAAAATTTTACATTTGTCCACATGATTTCATAAACCTGAATTTCCATACCATAAATTAAATGTAGCCCAACTGATAAAATTTGGCAATGTACAGTAGTGCACATCATTGACAACAGAGAAAATGCTGGCTATAAGCATTTCCTCCATATCCCATTACGTTATTAAGTGCCTTCTATCTTAGGGTCTTATACACAGGTAATTATTTGGTAGAGTTAACCACCTTTTTTTTAGCCAATTTTGCACCTGACACACTGGCACAAATCACATTAAGGAGAAAACATTTAAAACAAATAGTATCATTACCTTTCATAATTGAGAAACTGAAAGTGTTGAGGCAAAAGGAACCATTGGTTGTTGTAAGTGACAGCTCCTTTTTTCACAACATTTTCAAAAGCAGATAGCTGCCTGTGTGTAAAACCTAATTTCTTTGCCATATTTGTATGGTACTTGATTAAACAATTTACATATCTGAAAGATTGCTACAAAAGAAGGAAATTGTTTTACATGTATTTGATTAAGGTTACTCCCCCTCTGCCATACTCTTGCTACTTTTAATGCTTGGCTTTTCTACCATAGATAAATTTGGTACTGGATTACTTTGATTTTTGGAAATATTTTTGTGGATGTTGATCTCATCTTTAAATGCCAATAAACCTAGCTGTGCATGAGATGCCTCACTTAATGCTTTTGATCGTATGCAACTTCGATATTGCTCAGAGTTTAACTTTGGATCACAATGTTTTTCATGCCACAAGTGAAAAAGCCCTGGATCTGTTGCTCTGACGACCATGTAGTCACTGCGAACATACTTTTGGTACAAAAACACATCTTCTCCACCCCAGCCTGAGATATATTCATCAAAACCTTTCACTGTTTTGAAGTCTGATCTATACTGGCAGGTCATGCCATAACCAAAGTCCCGCCAGAATCCTGTATTACGTGATATGACTAGTTGTTCCCTTTCAGACGGAATTGTCATGTCTTGGAGACTGTAAACTATATTTGGATTGTATAAGCTAAACACTATAGGAAAATATACTCTTTTGCCCTGTTCTGTATTCACTCGACATCTTTCAAGAAAGTCTGCAGTGAACACCACATCTACATCACATAAAAACAGAAGTACATCAACACTTTTCCAGCTCTGAACCCCTACATGTAAACCGCGCCCCCTTGAAAAAGATTCCTTTAATGTGACTAGTTTCATGTGTTTATATTTATGTTCCTTTGCTGTGCTTGTCATTATTTCTTTTACATCTATCAGTCCATTAACTCCAAAATACACAACTGTCAAAAACACTCTCTTGTCTTGATTTATAACAATTTTAATGAACCTCTGCATAAATTGACGAAAAGCATCAATTCTCCCTGAGAGAGGCAATATCAAATTGATCCACACATCAGATGAATTTTTGATTTCATGGTGAACATTATGCAGCATTCCAAATGGACGAATAACACTTATCTTTGTGTAGCGATGTTTCTGAGCAAGGTCGATGTTGCGAAAAAATAGTTCATACTGTGTCCCTGATAGTGGTTCTGTCCTATACATTCCTTCAATGAAATCATTTGCAGAATATTTAGCTTGATCCTTAGTCCTATTCTTATTTAGTTCCTCTGTTGCAAACAGAACAACATCTACGATATCTTTCCTCTTATATCCTATTGGTTTCTCTACCACTCGTTTACCCAGACCTGGCTCTACTAGAAATATCTTATTCAATGTGAACTTTGTAAATGGAATTATTTCATACTCAGACTTTAACGGTACACCATGAAGTATTTCAGCCTTTTTGACTTTCTCTTTTATGAAGTTGGAATAATTTCTATGTTTTGTAACAGCACTAAAAGATAACTCAGACTGGTTCCTGTATTCCTGTAAGGATCTGATCATCAGACTTTGGTGGGATATCTGATCAGAGAGATTCTGTGCTTTCTTATCTGTCATATCCAGAATAGATTCCAGGACCCGTATTTTCTCCTGTAATGATTGTACTTCCATCTGATGTTTTCTGTGGATCGCATCATCTAAATCAGTTGGCTGTTTGCTGGAGAATTCAATATGGCTGGTGCGCTGAAACTGTCCATCCATATACACACCAAACTTGGCCACATAGAGCATAGTCATTACACACAGACTAAAGAGGAGTGTGAGCACCCTGGGCATTGGGTGCCTCATCCTTAACATCCTCATAGGATTACCCTACAAACACCAATGATAAGTTTCTTAATCTAAAAGATTGTAATATACTCTCCATTTTGTAACACTGGTGACTCATGTCCATTCCCCAGCTTCTCATAACAGTTGCATATTGATAATCATACATGCATAGGTGTAACATATTATGTTCAGCTTGTGACCATTCCGTCTCACGACCACAAAATCATATTTAACTGTTTGTTACTTCCTTATCTATTCCCACTAAATAGAAGAGTGTGTTTTTATGTGTTTATGTTGAATGTTCTAATCTTGTTTGAAACTATCCTGAAATCCCATGACTATGCTTGTTCAAATTCTCCTGCTTCTAAATGCATTTGTTCCATGCTTATCTGCTGTTTTCTGCCTGAAAATATAAAACAGAATCATATTGAAGGAACTTCTCCAAATCATATAGATAACTTGAACAATATAAAGTCTTATGTTTTTTTCTCCAATGACTTTGATTGTGTTAGGCGTTGAATAAGAAAACATTGTGCTTGTAAGAGAGCTAAGAGAAATTCTTAGTGCATTTTAGATGGTATAGATCAAGATCAGAGTGTGCAGTCTGATCTTGGATTAACAGCTGTGTGCCTTGTAGACATATTTTGGCTGATCAGCCTCAAACCTGCAATAAATGTATCTGATTATTTCAAGAGGAAGTAAAGACGATACACTATTATTTTTTTTTTACACAACACAGTCTTTATAATATCAAATAATTAGGATAATTTAACCCTTTTCATGCTAAGTTAAGTAAAACTTTCAAGCCGTTAATAAAAACCCGAAAAATGTTTTTTGAAACTTAGTTTTTGGAGAATAATATCTCCTTACAGGATAGTGTAGAATCAAGATCAGACTGCACGTTCTTTGCAGTCTGATCTTGATCTACACTGTCTGCAAAACATCAGTGAGTCACGCTTAGCAGCCTAAGGGTTAAGGCAAAATAGCAAATGTGGGAAATAGCATGGCGATATGAAATTTTCAAGCTTGATGTAAATAATGCAAAAAAGACCTTTTTTTTTTAATTTCAACTGATTCTTGATCAGAATTATCATGGTCAGAATTTGTCTCAAAACTTTTTTTTATTATACATAATTATTACAAAGTATCTAACACAATGCATACTTTGTTTTAACCATCTAAAGCTAAATTAAATCTTAACCACACAATCCTGACATTTAATAACCAAGGGTATGAAACCTTTTGAAAACATGGGAAAAGGAGAAAATGCTGGTAACCAGCATTTTCTCCCACAATGTTTTCTAGCCTCCCCAAAACAAATTTCAGTTTTTAAGTCACATTTATTTTGTCATCTGCAAATGCTTTCAATTTGGACCAATCTAAAAATTTGTTGTTTGGTAAAGAGTTAATGCAATGGACTCTTCCAAACTCTACACCCCTCTGCATTTGCAGAGAATAAAATGTGTCTCGACTAATAAAATTTGTCTTGGGAATGCTAGAAAACATTGTGGGAAAAGGAGGAAATGCTGATCAGAAACATGGATCAGATTACATGTTCAGTGCAGACTGATCTTCTTTTATGCTTGAGGCAAAGCATCAAAAGTACAATGTAGTACGAAGTGCTAAACATGCTTATACAAGGAAATGGAAGGGAAAAGATGGAAAAAGGTGAAATGATGATATTACTTTAAGTTTACAAAATGAGTTGAAAAAATGACCTTTATTTTTATAAGGGGTGAAACATATATCAATGTCAAAAAAACAAAATGACAAGGAAGGGGGAAAACAAAGCAATATAATTGCAAGTACAGTAAAAGTCATCTGGCTTGTGAAACTTCAAGTGCCAATTAACCCTTTACCACACAATACCTAGTTTAAAGACCAAAGGAATAGGACTTTAGAAAACATTGTGGCAAAAGGAAAAAATGCTGGTAACCAGCAATGTCTGCTTTTCCCACAATGTTTTCTATCCTTCCAAAGTCAGATTTCTTAATTTGTGCAAGATTCAACTTTTCATCTTCAAAAGCTTTCAATTTATTTGAATGACTCCAAATTTTTGTCGTTTTGTAAAGTGTTAATCCATTACTTCCTCCTACGGCTGCAATTTTTATCTTTCAGCAAACCATTTTTAAGAACAGAATGGCAAAAGAAGAAAATGCTCTCATCAAATATTTTACCTTTTGCCACAATGGTTTTCTGTGTGTTGAACCCTATCTCATGTCAGTTATCCGTGTTTTAAAGGGTTGTTTTCAAAGCTGTCTGCAGCAGATTACTTTTAGGGGGTAAAAAGTCAAACCCTTCATTATCCTGTTACCAATCAATCCTGTGTTTTCACCTTTCTCCACAATGTTTTCTTCCTTCAAAGAAACAAATTCCATTCCTTGACCCTTAGTTTCATTTGTCATCTGCAAACTCTTTAGCTTGGACAAGTTTAAAATAATGATTAACTCTTTACCAAACAACAAAACTTTAGACTGGTCTAAATTGAAATCATTCGCAGATGAAATATTGAATTTAGCTAAAATGATGGATATGGTTGGTGAAAGTGTAGAAAACCTTGTGGAAAAAGGAGAAAATGCTAGTTACCAGCATTCTCTCCCGTCACCAAAAGGCTTTCTCCTCAAGGTCGTTAAAACTCGGGATTGTGTGGTAAAGAGTTATCAAAACTATTTTTAGATTTCCAACTACTGATTACAAGAGATACAAATTGCAGAAACACTCTGTAGGGAAAAAGTACTTTTTTTCTAAGGAATGAAAAAATATTCTGACAAAAGGAGTAATGGCTTGTTTCAAGCAATTTCTCTCTTTTCCCATAGCCAACAACAGTAAACTGTTGGGGTGTTAAATAAAAAGATTTCACATAAAACCTCCTCCGGCAGTGTATTAAACCCATGAGCCAAATCTTACTCTATCAATGGCAACTTAACCTTTTACCACACAATCCTGACTTTTAACGACCCTGAGGAAGACGCCTTTTAAAAACATTGTGGGAAAAGGAGAAAATGCTGGTAGCCAGCATTTTCTCCTTTTCCCACAATGTTTTCTACCCTTCCTAAAACAAATGTCAAGTCTTAAGTCAATATTTTTTTGTCGTATGCAAATGATTTCAATTTGGACTAGTCTAAAATTGTATTGTTTGGTAAAGAGTTATAATGACAGAGATCAAGACAGATTACATAGAATATGCAGTCTGATCTTGATCTCTACAGTCCACTACCTTATACAAAAGGATGATGTAAATCATCCTGAATTGCAGTATGATCTACATGTACCTTTATCTCAGGAAAGTCATTTGGTTGCAGTTTAGCCTGTCTTAGAAAGTTGAAATTGTGCCTGCCTTAGAAACCCTGCCATATTAACCCTTTCCAAAACAATTCCAACAACCCTGTGAATTCGGGTCTTGATCTGTGCTGATCATGAGAGCACTTTTAGCTTTGTCTTTAAGCCTTTAAAGCCATAATGGGATATTTAGAGATGTACTAAAATTGTCTTATCACTGCTTCTGTTGCTTTGGCAAATCAGATCAAGATCAGATGACACAAAATGTACCCGGTTGTCCATTATGTTAAGGCATTCTAGCCTTTAACAGTCATCAAATAGCAACACTTTGTCCCTTACCATTCAAACTGAATTTTTTTGATAAGTATTATATTTTGCACATTAAGATTAAAGTAACCCCAACTAGATAGTATTACATCTATAGTATTGTTAATAAGTTAATTAGTGTCATAAATTATCATATTTCATTCAATGGCTCATTAAATATGACAACCTGAGGATCAGACAAATAGTATCTAGTCATGACATTCTCAAACTTTACCTCTTTAACTCTTTACCAAATGACAAAATTTTAGAATTGCAGAAATTGAAAACATTTGCAGACGACAATTTAAATTTGACTCAAATGATGGAGCTTGTCTTTGATTGGGTAGAAAACATTGTCGGAAAAGGAGAAATGCTGGTAACCAGTATTTTCTCCTTTTCACATGTTTTAAAAAGGTTTCTTCCTCAGGGTTGTTAAAACTCTGGATTGTGTGGTAAAAAGTTAACTGACAACATTTTTAACTTGTCTAAATTGGAAGCATTTGCAGATGACCAAGTCACCTAAATGAGAGTCAAATGAGATCATCTGTCTTTGATAGGGTGAAAACAATTGTGGAAAAAGAAGAAAGTGCTGGTTATCAACATTTTCTTGTTTTCTGCCGTCTGGCTCATAGTTGTTAATACTGGGTTGTTAGGTAAAGGATTAGAGGGCAATTTTGATTACATAGTTTTGGTATTTTTCATATGATTGGTTTGGTTTGTATTGGGGTTTAACCCTTTCCCAAACAAGCCCTGGTTTTCACGTGTCTGCAGTACAAGTCTTTTGAAAACACTGTGGGAAAAGGAGAAATTGCTCGTAACAAGCAATTTCTCCTTTTCCCACAGTGTTTTCTACCCTTTTTGAGAACTTTCTGCTATTTTCATCAAATTTAAAATTGTCGTCTGCAAACTCTTTCAATTTGGACCAGTCTAAAATTTATTGTTTGGGAAAGGGTTAACAATGTTTTAACAGCTCAGGTCATATCATGGCGGTCAGTGACGCACCCATGTGTTTCCTGGCTTTGTGATACCAGTACTGACACAACTTTCTTTCCAAAACCACAGGCTACTTTTCTTACATGCATCAGAGGTGAGAGGCGAAAAATCGCAGGAAAGAAAGTTTGCCTCAACCAGGTATGGAACTCACAACCACCAGGTCATGAGTCGGATACACTAATCACTGAGCTACCAGGGCGGGCTCCTTTATATGAGCCATACAAAAAGGGGGTTTAATGCATCTGCAAAAAGTATTGACCTAGGTCAGCCTGCTCAGTCCCTGCAAGCTACTCTGTGTGGAGTTTTTGTTTTGCAAATTTTCTGCCTGCCCTAGGACCATTCTACCTCTGGATTCTTGCAATTGTTAGACAATGCAGATATGATAGATCCCCAGTTATCCACAGTTATATGATGACTTACTTGGTATAATGCATCACAGAGATGCATTAAACCCCTTTTTGCCAGAGCATGGCTCAATTACAAGTATTTACTGATTTCGAATGGCAATTTTTATACTGTAATAATTGCAACATTAGAATTATATCTGCAATACATGCTTTTACATAAATCTTTGAGCTTCTCAGGTCCTGGTAGCAAAATCAGGTGCTTTGCAAACAGTCAAAGTAGATCAGGATATTTGAATCTAATGGAAAGTCTTGTCCATTCTTACTAGCTTTCAAGTCCTAGCACAACACAAAACCTTAACAAGAATTAGTTGCAGTTTTCTGTTGGCATACAATAATGAAATTTACTTTTTACCACACAACAAAATTTTAGACAAGTCCAAACTGAAAACATTTGCAAACCATGAATTAATCATGGCCCAAATCACCAAATTTGCCCCTAATAGGATAGAAAGCGTAGTGGGAAAAGGAGAAAATGCTGGCTACCAGCATTTTCTCCTTTTCCCACAAAGTTTTCGAAATTCCTTTTCCTCAGGGTCACTAAAACTTGAGTTTATGTCGTAAAGAGTTAATCATAGTTAAAACTACTTGGGGTAAAATTGTCCACATTTTACTGGTCAATAGGTAAACCTGAAAAACCTCAACAAAAAATCAAAAAGTAAAAATGTCTATTAGACTTCACACAGAAAAATAATCCATTCAAAATCCATTAATCCACAGGGAGATTTTCTACTTCTTAAAACTATTCCAATAAAGAAATGCCTTTTAAGATAATTTATGGCTTCATGCAGTTTGAAAAATACCTCAAGTACATATTAGCATCATTAATGCTTATACACTTACCTAAATGCACTCAGTTACATAATATAATACTGTCTCTCGGTAAATGAATAAACTTTTCCCATTTTCGATTTTTCTTCAGACCACATGAAAAATAATAGATATGGACATTTTTCGACATTACCTCCTAAAGCCCTTTTACAGCCATAAATGGCTTGGCAGAGCAGTGTTGATCAAGATCAAAGTGCACAAAATGTCTGATCTTTGATCTACAATGTCCTCTTCGCTGAATCACAATAGACCAAAAAACTAGTAGAAGTTAGCTTATTGCCATGATACAACTGAAATAATGTTGGAAATGGCCTAAAACACCATTCAATCAATAAATCAACCAGCTGAAGCCTTGTTATCTATATGGTTGCTACCTGGAAACCTTGACCAGTAGGACCAGTAAACACAGGGTGCTGTGAGTAGTCTGAAAGTTGACCTTACTCATCTGGATTCCATCGCAGAACCTTCCATGTTCAAGAAATTAGGAAGAGACACTCAAGATTCAGTAATTTAGAGAAAGAGAGAGAGGTCACAAATTTCAAATCTGTTTCAGGAAGTACTGAATGTGTTCATATAAAAATTTCCTATTTTAATCCTTTCCTACATTACTATTTATGTCATTTAACTCTTTACCACACAATCCCGACTTTTAGCAACCCTGTGAAAGAAGCCTTGTGAAAACATTGTGGGAAAAGAAGAAGTGCTGGTAACCACATTTTCTCCTTTTCCCACAATGTTTTCTACCCTTCCCAAAACGAATTTCAAATTTTCAATCACATTTATTTTGTCGTCTGCAAATTCTTTCAAATAAGACCAGTCATAAAATTTTGTTGTTTGGTAAAGAGATAATAAGCATTTTTCCCCCATTGGTAACTCTTTCCTTACCACAGATATCAATACAAGCTTTTGTGGACAGCCTAGATCCAGATCAGACTAAACAGAATGTGCAGTCTGATCCCTGATCTACACTGTCCATGACTTTTTTCAAGATTATGTTTGTACTGTCTCTTCATCGTGCAGCGGAATTGTATTTTGAAGCACTAAAAATGTGTAATTATTTATTTGGTAGTAAAAGGGCTCAACAATGGCTTTCTTTGGGAAACATACAACATGATCAGACAAATGGTGTCTGCAGAATGATTTTAAGACTAAAGCAATAAAATTATTTTATGAGGATTACATAGTGTTGTAAGCAAATAGTCTTTAACCTTTAACCCTTTACCACAATCCTGAGTTTTAAAGACCCATAGGAAGAAGTCGTTTGAAAACATTGTGCTGGTAATCCTTTTCCCACATTGTTTTCTACCTGTTCAAAGATTGAAATCATCATTTTGGTCACATTAAATTTATCGTCCACAAATGCTTTCAAATCTGACAAGTCTAAATTTTCTTGTGTGGTAAAGAATTAACTATGAACCTTTCAAGCCATTAGAGTATAGCCTTAAAATAAACATTGCAGTGACCATTTTGTTTGCATTACCCCTTTACCACACAATCCCGAGTTTTAATGACCTTGAAGATGACAGCTTTCGAAAACGTTGTGGTAACCAGCATTTTCTCCTTTTCCCATATGTTTTCTCCCCTTTCAAAGACTATAATTCCCATCATTTGAGCCACATTCACCTTACTATCTTTAAATGCTTTCAATATGGAGAGATCTAAAATTATGTTGTGTGTTAAAGGGTTAAATAACAGCTAACCCATTACTCTACAAGCCTTTTCAACCCTCCACTCTTTACAAAAGACAAAGTTTTAGACTTGTACAAATTGAAAGCATATGCAGAAGACAATTTAAATGCGACTCAAAACATGAAATTTGTCTTACCAGCATTTTCTCCTTTTCCCACAATGTTTTCAAAAGCTTTTTTCGGGGGGGGGGGGGGGGGGGGGGGGGGGGGGTAAAATTTGGGATTTGGTAAAGGGTTAACTAAACAATCTTGTGCTCAAATTACCCTGGGAGAGAATGCTCTTGAAAAATTGTGGGAAAAGGAGAAAATGCCAGTAACCAGCATGTTCTCCTGTATCCACAAGTTTTCTTGTCTTTTGTGAAGGACATCCCATCAGTTTTGAGCTAAATCTAATTGGCTAAATAAAGTTTTGTCTACAAATGCTTTCTCTTTGTTGCCTAAAAAATTGTTGTCTGGTACAGACTTCCTCTGGGAATTACAAGCATTATCACCTTAACTCTTTACCAAACAAAAAAATTTTAGACTGGTCCAAATTGAAAGCATTTGCAGAGGACAAAATAAATGTGATTGAAAAATTGAAAGTTGTATTGGGCAGGGTAGAAAACACTGTGGAAAAAGGAGAAATGCTGTTTACCAGCATTTTCTCCTTTTCCTACACTGTTTTCAAAAGGCTTCTTACTCAGGGTCGTTAAAAGTCAGGATTGTGTGGTAAAGGGTTAAGATGATCTTTACCATAATCACGGATCATATTATATAACAATAATTTACAATCCCTACCATAATACAGCTGACAGCATTTGAAAAACCTCCAGACAAAAGGAGAAACTGCATGCAAATTCAATTTCCACTTTTGTTGTCATTGTGTATAATTCTCATAATTATATTCATGTAAAAGACCTTGGCTAATTATATGCTAGTTACACTTTTTTTTTCATTAACATTGTCAAATCATCTGCAAATCTGTTTTAGGAAGTAACGAATGTGTTCACACAATAATGACCTATCTTAATCCTTTTCTACCTAACTGTTTATGTCATATAATAAGCCTTTTCACACCCCCCCCCCCCCCCCCCCCCCCCACTGGTAACTATGTGTACTTGAGTTAACTCTTTACCAAATGACATAATTTTTTACTCTTCCAAATTCAAAGCATTTGTTGCAAACAACAACTTAAATGTGGATCAAAAGATAGGTTTTGTTTTAGATGGGCTAGAAAACATAGTGGGAAAAGGAGAAAATGCTGGTTACCAGCATTTCTCCTTTTCACACTTTGTTTTCAAAAGCCTCTTTTTAACTCTTTACCAAACAGCATAATTTCACACTGGACCAAATTGAAAGCATTTGCAGATCACAAGTTAAATGTAGCTTAAATGGTGATTCATGTATTGGATAGGGTAGAAAAAATTGTGGGAAAAGGAGAAAATGCTGGTTACCAGCATTTTCTCCTTTTCCCAAAATGTTTTCAAAAGTCTTCTTTCTCAGGGTCGTTAAAAGTCGGGATTGTGTGGTAAAGAGTTAAGGGACATTAAAACTCGGGATTGTGTAGTAAGAATTTAACCAAAAACTGGCAAAGTGGCATTACACAGTAATGGATTAAGCCCCCTTCAGTGTTTTTTGTCTATAAATATCTTCTTTTAACCCTTGACCACACAATCCCGACTTTTAACAACCCTGATGAAGAGGCCTTTTGAAAACATTGTGGGAAAAGGAGAAAATGCTGGTAACCAGCATTTTCTCCTTTTCCCACAATGTTTTCTACCCTATCAAAATAAAAAAAAAACATCATTTTAGCAATGTTTATGTTGTTGTCTGCAAATGCTTTGAATTTAGTCTGGTATAAAATTTTGCTGTTTGGTAAAGAGTTAAATGCCTGATAGCTGCCAGAAGTAAACATAGTGGGTGTTAACATGCATTTATATTTAATCATACCATTTAGAAAAATGGCAATTATTGTAAGGATGACAATCTGTATGATACTGTCGGTGCATGTGTTACTTGCTTGCAAAAAAGTTCATGTTCAAAACCAGGTAAAGAGTTAACAAAGGAATGAGGGACTTGCCAACTTTTTACCTTGTTTTAAAATTCATTTTTCTACCAGCGACAAACACTTGGACCTACTGTGCAATGACAAAATATCATCTTCACAATCATTTGCATACTTTTCAATGGTATGAATTAATTTAATATGCATTTCATCACCAACATTGTTTACTTTTGGCTGCTACTAAGCCTTTAAGTCTAGCTGAGTTATGGCTCAATGTATTCCTAGAAATTATGGTTAATATATTCCTTAACCCTTTACTGCACAATGACGCCTTTTGACGCCCCTGGGAAAGAAGCCTTTTGAAAACATTGTGGGAAAAGGAGAAAATGCTGGTCACCAGCATTTTCTCCTTTTCCCACAATGTTTTCTACCATATCAAAGAAAAGTTGCACCATTTGAGCCACATTGAAAATGTCGTCTGTAAATGCTTTCAATTTGAACAAAGCTAAAATTCTGTCGTCTGGTAAAGAGTTAAGTAAGAGAATACAAAAGCCTGAGCATAAACAATTACCATAATTAACTCTGAATGCTGAACTGAATTGCAGATATTCATTCTCAAAATACTTAGTGTCCCTGCAATCTTACTTCATTCCTGGGTAAAGTTTCAGGGTATTTGTTATAATTGGTAGATTATCCTTAAAGATTAGCCAGATGTAAGTAAGACCTTTGCCTTTGCACAGTGAGAAGCAAGGCTGGCTGCTGCTTTGGTTTCAAAACTGCAGTTGTTTATAGTTTCAAACTTTTACCACACAATCAGGGATGTTCACCTTTAAAAAGAGGGCTTTTGAAAACATCACTGGAAAATGCTGTTGACCAACACCACCTCCTTTTCCCACAATGCTTTTTGGCTTTTCAAAGACAAATCTTACCACATGAGGCACATTGAATCTCTCATAGGCAAATGCTTTGGGTTTATCAGGGTTTTCATTTAAAGCAGATTGCCGATCAAAAACATCGGTTGAAATCGGCCTTTAATCGGTTGTATTTGCTGGATCTTTGAGAAATCGATCATGTTGTTTATATCGAAAATATTTCACGCGTTGGTAACTGTACTGCGACACTGGTTCAATTTTACCGCGAAACAAGAAACAATTGGTTTATGAATGTTACGTGGTCATTCATTGGATACTTGCATCCAATTATCCAATTGTAGGCGATGATACGTTTCTCCTATCTCCATTTGGTAATCATGGACGCCAAAGCCTAGGCGGTCCCCTTGTCAATCAATCTGTTGCTTCATTTCAAAATGAAAACCCTGTTTATACAAGGCCAAATTTATGTTGTTTGGCAAAGACTTAAATAAGTCATGACAAAGTTTTAGACTTGTCTACACTGAAAGCATTTGCAGAAGAAAAACTAATAATTTTAGCTGAAAAGATGGAACATTATAGTCTCAAATCCCTCTTCTGTGCAAAGGTAGGCAAGATTAAATGGGGGAACCCTCGTGTAATACATTGTCTACAAAAATTTGTGCTCTGCAGCACACCACTTTCAAAAAACACCATCGCATATATGGAATATTATTTTTGACAATCAACTTTTCCTCTTGCCACAATGTTTTCACAAGTACTATGTATCTAACCTTAACCCTTAAGCTGCTAAATAGATTAAATGAAAGTTTCCCTAGTAAAAACCCAACTATCGTGATTTCAAGGTTGATTTCACTGGGAAAAGAATACCACATTGGACAGTGTAGATTCAACATCAGACTGCAAGTTTTGTGTAGTTTGATCTTCATCTACACTGTCTGCAAAAAACCAAGTCACGTATATCATCCTAAGAGTTAATTCATATTTACTATCTATATTTTACCTGGGCATTTTCATACTGTTCTGCAACAAATTTGTTCTTGCTGATGAGGATTTGATTTTAAAAAAATCTAATTGAATTTTCTATTCAAGGTTTAAAAAAGAATTAAAAGTTATAACAATGACTTAAAATTGATTTAAAAAAAAAAAATTAAAATAAATTCCAAATATAAACTATTACTTTCTCTACCTTCTTTTCTCGAATAAAATCCATTAGCTTCATTCAAATAAAACCATAAATTAATCCCACAATTAGTGTAAAACTGTGTACCCTTCTTTATTCCTATAAAATAACATATTGCAGTTGGCAAACCAAGCACACAGAAAAATAGCATAGTTCCAAAGCAAATCAGTTACAATTATAATAAGTACACTCAAATACAGCAAGTTACCAATGTCCTACATCAGCCCCTTTCATCCTTTACCGCACAATCCTGAGTTTTAATGACCCTGCAATATTGGACATTTGAAAACATAGTTGGAAAAGGAGAAAATGCTGGTAACCAGCATTTTCTCCATTTCCAACACTGTTTTCTAACCTTTCAAAAAAAAAAAAAACCTGATCATTTGAATCAAATTTATCACCTGCAAATGCTTTCAATTTTGACCAGTCTGAAGTATTTCTGTGCGGTAAAGAGTTTATCACAATACTTTTATAAACCTTTCCTTACAACACAACGCCGGGTAATGATGACATAATGGCAGAAAAGTTTTAAAAACTTTGGGAGAAATGGAGCGAATGCTGGTGACCAGCATTTTCCCCCTTTTTCCATAATGCTTTCTACCCTTAAACAGAAAAGTTGTCTCATTTAGTCACATTTTATTTTGTCATGTGCAAGTTGGTGCTTTCAATTTGGAGGGTTCTAAAATTTTGTAGTCTGGTAAAGGGTTCTCTCATAGAGTCCTAAATAAAATAGACTGTTCACAAAGAGGCCAAATTCTGCATGAAAGAAACCATAGCTAAACAACATCACTCTACACCCCTGCAGCGTACCTTGTTTGGAAAACATTGACAGAAAGAAGCAAATGCTCCTTTTCTCACTTTAATTTCCACAGCAAGAGAAAGAATAAAAGTCCCTCGGCATCAATAAATACCAAGCTATCTGTCTTACAAAAGTCTATTAACAAATTACCAAACGACAGAATTTCAGACTCTTCCAAACTGAAAGCATTTACAGATGATAAATGTAGCTCAAATGATGATATCTGTCTTTGATAGGGTAGAAGACATTGTGGAAAAAGGGGGAAATGCTGGTTACCAGCATTTTCTCCTTTCCCCACAATGCTTTCAAAAGGCTTCTTTTAACTCTTTACCACACAATCCTGACTTTTAACGACCCTGAGAAAGAAGCCTTTTGAAAACGTTATGGGAAAAGGAGAAAATGCTGGTAACCAGCATTTTCTCCTTTTCCCACAATGTTTTCTACCCTTCCCAAATTTCAATTTTTGAGTTACATAAATTTTGTCTACTGCAAATGCTTTCAATTCGGACGAGTCTGAAATTCTGTCATTTGGTAAAGAGTTATAGGGTTGTTAAAATTCAGGATTGTGTGGTAAAGGATTAGAGTAAAGGGCAAAGGGCAAGCTTTAAGAATTAAGATCCATCACTAAAGGTATAAATCAAAGATCAGCTGACGGCAACTTTTTTTCAGTCCAATCTTGATCTATGTTGTCTATATAAGTGCCACATGATGCCTTTAACAAGGTAACCAGTGACACTGAACACAGAACACTAAAACACCATAGTATAATATAACGCACGGCAGGTGTCACTTGATGAGGGTTAAACCAAATAGTCTTTCGATAGAAATACACATGTACAAAATTACATAAATCTTATAAATGATTAATTTACATTCCCTTATGTGCGTATACCATAATTCCAAAATTCAAAGTGCATATTTTGTTTGTTTAGGATTTTTGAGTATATAAAACAGACACAATATCAACATTGAAGTATAGGACCTATCACCATACATTTCAAGTCACACTCTGCAAAAAGGGGGCTAAATGCATCTGCAAAAAGTATCAACCCATGTCAGCCTGTGCAGTCCGCAAAGGCTGACATGGATCAAAACATTTAGCTATTTGTAAACTAAAGGCATCTCCAAAGATCATTCTACCTCCAGATTCAGTCAACTGCAGGACAAAATGGATCTTATGAACAGAACAGAACAACATTTTATACGATGTGTACACAGTACACAGTCATTTTTACATCAGTAGTCAAATAAATTCCAAGCTCTCTCTCTCTCTCTCTCTCTCTCTCTCTCTCGTTCTCTTGATGGATCCATACTTATATGATGTCTTGTTAGGCATAATACAGCAGAGAGATGCACTAAACCCCCTTTTGCAAGAGCAAGGCTCTTATATTTACACAATATTTGTTCATACCTTTATACCTTTAATACTGTCATCAATGTCAAACGTTAAACAAATTCCTGTCAATTATGTCATTTTTATTTGCTACAAAGTACTTCAAACTCTGATCCTGACAAACAAATATTGGGACAGAAGTAAATATAGGTGTTACAAATCTTTAACTCTCCTTGCAACTTAACACTTTACCACAGAATCCCGACTTTTAACAACCCTGAGAAAGAATGCTTGAGAAAACATAGTGGGAAAAGGGAAAAATGCAGGTGCAAATGTTTTCAATTGGACTAGTCTAAAACTTTGTGGTTTGGTATACAGTTAATAAGCTTTTATTTTTTAACCCTTTAAGGTGCCTTTCACAACTAAGAGTTCCCTCTATGGCCAGTGCAGATCACGATCAGAATGAAAGAAAAAAAGTGTATTCCGATTGTTGATCCACACCATCTGCATTGCCAAAATACATAAAGGGAGGTAACCTTGATATTACTGTTATATTTGTCTTATTTCTAGCCCGTTGGGTTTATTCGGACTCTTAACAAATGGTTTCAACTTGGTCATGTCTAAAATTCGGTCATTTGGTAGAGTCAAGTGTCAGAAACTGTTGTTTCAAAGCTTTCTTTGTTGATAATGCTGATGATCCAGCATTCTTCTACATGTACAGAAATTCTGACAGACCTGCGAAATAATCTATCAAATTTAATCTATAAATTCACGGAATAATGCTATCAATTCTAGATAGAAAAACTGTTGTCAATCATCAGATGGATGAAGTTTTAATGAAATGGTCCAGTGGTAAAACCTATTTGCTGGCAAATTTCCACCATCACCTTCGATTAGTACTTTCAGTACTTTGATTTCCAAATTGGAAAACTTTTCATGTTTAACCCTTTCCCAAACGACAAATTTTGGACTGGTCCAAATTGAAAGAGTTTGCAGACGACAATTTTAAATTTGATGAAAATGGCAGAAAGGTCTCAAAAAGGGTAGAAAACACTGTGGTAAAAGGAGAAATTGCTCGTTACAAGCAATTTCTCCTTTTCCCACAGTGTTTTCAAAAGACCTGTACTGCAGACACGTGAAAACCAGGGCTTGTTTGGGAAAGGGTTAAAACGAAGGATTATTGAATACGTAAGCAACAGGTATGTTCAAATTCTAATTTTATCCTATCGTCAAGAAAATAAGAAAGTTTCAAAGCGCACACAAGACCTGTGCCCAGTTTTCAACTTTTTTTTCATGATCATCTTTGTACCCAAAGGCAACCAGTCAACAAGAGGGCCATTGGTCCTAAAGCGCCCACCTGAGTAAAGTCATCTAGGATTGATAAAGCTGAAGAGATCCTGGTTGTAATAATGTAAAACAAATGAGTGTTTGTAACCTACTTCTTTACCTACTTGACTTATATTTGAACTTGTCAGAGATATCATCAAGACAAACATTCTGACAACATTTCATGAGTACTGAACATAAAATATGGCCTCCTGATTGCACACAAGATTTTTCTAAGATTTGTCCCAGTGACCTACTTTTTCAATTTTAAACTTGTCCGATATATCATCAAGACAAATTTTCTGACCAATTTTCATTAGGATTGGTCTAAAAATGTGGCCTCTAGAATGCCCACATGTTTTTCTATGACTTGGCACAATTACCTACTTTTTTGACCTGACATGACCCATTGTTGAATCAGTATTAGATTTCATCAAGACAAACATTCTGACGAAGTTTCATGGCTATCAAGATGAAAATCATGCCTCTAGGGTGCAAACAAGGTTTTTCTAAAATTTGGCAGAGTGACCTACTTTTTGACCCGATATGACCCAATTTCAAACTTGTCAGAGATATCATCATGACAAAAATTCTGACTAAGTTTCATGAGTTTCCGGCTGAAAATTTGGCCTAGAAAATGCACAAAAGGCCTTTCTATGATTTGTCTCTTTGACCTACTTTATGCCCCGACATGACCCATTGTTGAACTTGTCGGAGATATCACCAAAACAAACATTCTGACCATGTTTCATAAGTATTAGACTGAAAATGTGACCTCAAGAGTGCAAAAAAGGTTTTTCTAAAATTTGACCTGGTTACCTACTTTTTGACCCGACATGATCCAGTGTTGAACTTGTGCTTGATTCCATCAAGACATACGTTTTGACCAAGTTTCATAAGTATTAGACAGAAAATGTAGCCTATAAAGTGCACATAAGTTCTTTTAAAATTTGACCTCGTGACCTACTTTTTTGACCTGACGTGACCAAAAGTTGAACTTGTGCTAGATTTCATCAAGACAAACATTCTGACCGAGATTCATAGGAATCGGGATGAAAATTTTGCCTCTACGATGCACACAAGGTTTTTTTCTTAAATTTGGCAGAGTGACCTACTTTTTGACCGGACATGACCTAATTTCAGACATGTACAGGGGTGTGGAAATACTATGCCCGACTTGGCCGACTCGGGAAAATTCAGCGTTGGACAAGTGACTTTTTCAGTCTAGAGGTCCACGGACAAGTAGAAAATATGAGGAAAATTTGAAACAAAAATCTGTTGTACATATACATATCCAGTGAAATACATATGCTCTCACTCCGTACATAATGACATTTTGAATGATAAACAGTATCTTGAGATGATCCCTGATTTCTGGAAACCCAAAATACACATCTGGTCTACCTCTGCTTTCACCGCTTACAACAAAATCGGAAAAATATGCGGCTGTTTTTGCATGTCAATTTTTTTTTTAAAAATGTGTATAAACCTTAAATATCATCATTATGGATTAAAATAATGTCATAGTATTACTTTAGCACCGGTTCAGAGATCTTTGATGACAATGTCGCACACATGAAAATTTTAGCCTTTAATCAGATTTTAAACAGCTTCGGTGCGAAATGGGTCGTGATTTAACTCCTCTGCCAGAAGCTGTCTCAAATTCCAAAAGTTTTCGATTCACCGATCAATTGGTGCATAAAATCAGAGAAAATGTTTTGTTTTTTTTCTTAATCAAATCTTCGATGCAAGCAAAGTTGGAAGTCTGAGACTTTTTGGCGGCTCCGAACACAAAACAGATCGTGATTAGAAATATGACAAAAACATTTTTTTTTTAAACAAAGCGTGCTTGAAAGAATTCCTGTGGTTGAATGCAGACAATCCTAACAACGCTTTTTTAAGGTTTGTCGAGAGTATCCCCATGTTGCGGACACGTCACTTTGTGTGTATTTTAATTAAAATAATTTTGTTTTGGACAAGTGAGCCACACTGGTGGACAAGTAGATGTTTGTAATTTACTTGTACGTGGACAAGTAGAAATTTCTAAGATTTCCACACCCCTGATGTCAGAGATATCATCAAGACAAACATTCTGACTAAGTGACATGAGTCTCTGGCTGAAAATTTGGCCTCTAGAATGCACAAAAGGTTTTTCTCAGTGACCTACTTTTTGACCCAAAATGACCCAGTTTCAAACTTGCCTCGGATATCACCAAGACAAACATTCTGACCATGTTTCATAAGTATTAGTCTGAAAATATGGCCTCAAGAGTGCACACAAGGTTTTTCTAAATTTGTATTTCATAAGTATTAGACTGAAAATATGACCTCAAGAGTGCAAACAAGGTTTTTCTAAAATTTGACCTGGTGACCTACTTTTTGACCTGACATGATTCAATGTTGAACTTGTGTTTGATTTCATCAAGACATACATTCTGACCAAGTTTCATAAGTATTAGACTGAAAATGTAGCCTCTAAAGTACATACAATGTTCTTTTAAAATTTGACCTGGTAACCTACTTTTTTGACCTGACATGACCCAATGTTGAACTTGTGCTAGATTTCATCGATGAAAATCTTGCCTCAAGAGAGCACACAAGGTTTTTCTAAAATTTGACCTGGTGACTTACTTTTTGGCCTGACATAACCCAATGTTTAACTTGTGCTTTTTTTCATCAAGACCAACATTCTGACAAAGTTTCATGGGTATGGGGATGAAAATGTTGCCTATAAGGTGCACACAAGGTTTTTTTTTAAATTTGGAAAAGTGACCTACTTTTTGACCCAACATGACCCAATTTCAAACTTGTCAGAGATATTATTGAAACAAACAATCTAAGTTTCATGAGTTTCCGGCTGAAAATATGGCCTTTAGAGTGCAAACAAGCTTTATCTCAGATTTGTCCCAGTGACCTACTTTTTGACCCGACATTACCCAGGTTCAAAACTTGTCCAAGAAATCATCAAGCAAAAGATTCTGGCCAAGTTTCATAAGTACTAGATGAAAAATGTGGCCTCTAGAGTGCCTGCAGTGTTTTTCTAAAATTTAATCTGGTGATCTAATTTTTGACCCCAGATGACCCAATTTCAAACTTGTGCTAGATTTTATCAAGACAAACATTCTTACCAAGTTTCATGAGTACTGAACTAAAATTGAGGCCTCTAAAGTGCACACAAGTTATGTTAAATTTTGACCTGGTGACCTACTTTTTGACCCGACATGACCCAATCTTGAACTTGTCCCAGATATTATCAAGACAAACATTCTGACCAAGTTTCATGGGTATTTGACTGAAAATGTGGCCTCTAGAGTACACACAAGGTAGTTGACAACAATGCAAAACAGACAAGGCACTATCAAAAGCTCACCTTGAGCACTTCGTGCTCAGGTGAGCTGAAAACTAAACTGCCTTTGGGGACCGAGTTATCTGTACAACCTTTAGAATTACCCACATCATGGCCCAAATTCTAGTCATGATTTTAAGGAAGCAGTCATCAGGAGTGATTTATATGTTGTAAGCGCTTGTTTCACAATTTATGAAATCACTGAAATAAACAGTTCAAAATATGGCAAGCAATGTCTCCCTAATTCCTGTTGCTTTCT
The DNA here is from genome assembly GCA_945859785.2 of Tridacna gigas. Classification (NCBI taxonomy): domain Eukaryota; kingdom Metazoa; phylum Mollusca; class Bivalvia; order Cardiida; family Cardiidae; genus Tridacna; species Tridacna gigas. The sequence continues at coordinate 32,567,890 of OX244030.2, forward strand.
AGTGTTATTCTTTCTTACTTTTAAGTACTACTGTATTGTGTCTTTTCTATAAGTTGTTTACCTCAGATTAAACTTTAAAATGGTAGTTTCTATCATTATCTGTTAAGTTTTCTAACCTTAAGTAACAAATCCCATCATTTGAGTCACATTTAAATTGTGGTCAGCTACATGGTTTCAATATGGGAAGTCTATTATTCTGTTGCCTTGTAAAGGATTGACTGTTGTACAAGTGTCTTGCACAAGGTTTTTGTGCATCCTGCATTTTTTAACGAAAAAATATAATCAGCTATGAAATCTCTGTCTGCAAGATTGCTATTTGATGAATGATTTCCTGAAATGTACTGCTCTTCCAACAAAACCTGCTGCCATCTTTTTAGAAGTTTAATTACATTCTGACAAAGTTGGGGGGAAAGAATAGGCAAAAAAATCCTTTCAAACGAGAATGGATAATCCCCAGAAGTATTTCTCAATTCTAATCCAGTAATCTACTATGAAAATAATTATAATCAGGTGTACTTTTCAACAACACTTCAGAGCCCTAGCCTAGTGCTGGTAAAACACAGGAAATACATGAATATGTGAGCTGTCTCTGTGATATGACTGAAATAATGTTATTCAGTCAGTCTAGTTTGTAGGGATTTTCTTTAGTCTCGCCATTTTAGAAGACTATGCAGTCAACAATGGATGCTGTCAACCTTGAGGGTACCCAAGAAGTGAAATAGTCATGCTCAGTATGTACATGCAAATCACCATTTTATCAGGCAAACTGTAGACTTGTCCAACTGAAACATTTGCAGATAGCAATTTAAATGCAACTGAAATGATGGTATTAAATGCAACTCAAAAGATGGAGTCTGTCTTAAAACCCTTTACCCGACATCAAAAATTTGATGTGTTCAAATTAAAATCAATTGCAGATGGCAAATTGAATATTACTAAAATGATGAAATTTATTTTAGAAACAGTAAAAAAAACATTGTGGGGAAAAGGAGGAAATGCTGGTTACCAGCATTTTCTATTTTTCTCAAGATGTTTTCCAGTGCCTTTTTTCCCACTGAATTGTTTGGTGAAGGGTTAATAATCTAGCTGAGGGGTGAGGAGTTAAAGGTTCTGACAAATTGAGTCATAAATTTAAATTTTGAAGGTTAAGATTTCTCAGTTCTTCAAATGATTACAATCTGTCCATGAGTTCTACAACTTTGTTCTAAATATAAACTCCTGATAAGCCAACCTGCTTGCCTTGACTACAGGGAGTCAAGCTGTTTGTTTTGTTTTTTCTCTCCATTATTACAACCCATAAGAGTTAACTCTATACCAGCTGACAAAATTTTAAACTTGTCCAAATCTAGAGCATTATGTCTATGTGGTTTAAATTACAGGATTTGTCAGATTGTAAGAGTAGAAAACAATGTGGAAAAAAAGGGAGGATATGCTTGTTACCAATATTTTTCCCTTTATCCCACAATGTTTTGCTTCTTCCTCAATGCTGTTACATCACGGAAGTTTTTGGTATAGGGTTACAAAGATCAGAAATGTTTTGTGCAATCTGATCTGAATAAACATTTTCATCAGTAACTTCAGTTGTCCACAATATACTATGCCTTGACTCTTTACCACACAATCCTGACTTTTAATGACCGTGATGAAGAAGACTTGCTTATGAAAACATTGTGGGAAAAGGAGGAAATGCTGGTAACCAACCCTTGTTTCACAATGTTTCTTCTCCCTGATAGAAAATTTCATGTTCTGATTTACATTTAGTTTGTCTTCTACAAATGCTTTCAATTTGGACAAAGCTAAATTTTATCATCTGGTTAATAGGTAAGGAACATTTTAACCCTCACAGTGCAAATGAACTGACATACACTGCTTTGGCCAACATGTAAATACAAGATTACACTGCACAGAACAAAGAGTGATGCAAGTCTTTTTTGTCCAGGTTCTCCTAACTCCCTCATCACTTCAACTTTCTTTTTTTTCCTTGGTTACAGGGAGGGTGTTGGTAGTGGTACTAACGCAGAAACTCAAGGAATGCATCAAAGAGAAGCACTGTTCATTGTCAAATAGCAGCTGAATTAGTGTTTAAATACTCATAGTGTTGATCATAGTGAAAGTACTTAACTGAACAATATTACTTTGATTATGTTTATATGAGGGAACACAGAACAAAAACAATTAATGGGTGTTGAAGATAGCCGCCCAATTCTAGAATATTAACTTCCTTGCTTCACCCTTTACCAAACGATCCCGAGTTTTAACAAACCTGAGAAAGAACGCTTTTGAAAATTCTGTGGGATGGGAGGAAATGCTGGTAACCAGGATTTTCTCCTTATCCTATAATGTTTTTTTTTTTATCCAGTGAAAGATAAAACGTTATCATTTAAGCCAAATTTTCTTTATTGTATGCACAATTAATGCTTCCAACTTTGACAAGTCTAATTTTTTTGTGTGTAGCAAAAGCTTATTAAACTTCTCACAAATGCAAGAAGCATTTTGGTCATTTTCATGACTCTATCCATAGATATCATTGTGACAAATGGCAAAAGTTTTACACTAGGGAATTTCTCTATTTTGTCACATTTTTTGAAGTTATTCTCATCAGTGTTTTTTATTTATTTGCATGAAACATTCTGTGATTTAGATGCTTTAATTCAGTTTGTGGTCTAGAAATTGGGTATTTACCCTCCCTCACACAGTTCCAAGTTAAGGCTTATGAACACATTGTGGAAAAAAGGAGAAAACATTGGTAACCATCAGTTTCTCCTTTTCTTACAATGTTTCCTACCCTACCAACAACAATTTTGTGATATAGGCAACCTTTGTTGTCTGCAAATGTTTTCAATCTGGACAAGTCTAAACTTCTGTTGTTTGGGAAAGAATTAACCCTTTACCACACAATCCCGACTTTTAACGATCCATGAGAAAAAGGCCTTTTGAAAACATTGTCGGAAAAGGAGAAAATGCTGGTAACCAGCATTTTCTCCTTTTCCCACAATGTTTTCCAACCTATCAATGACAAATTTCATCATTAGGTACACTTTTTATTTGTCGTCTGCAAATGTTGTCAATTTGGACCAGTCTGAAATTTTGTCGTTTGGTAAAGGGTTAAGGTGAAATGGACAAGATATGCCCACATATCAACACTAGCCACAAGTCTCTTATATCATAATTATGAAAAACTAAAAATTTAATCATCCTGATATACTACAGAAAGAATATAGTTGAAAAGAGAACAACTGTTGTTTTGTTTGGGGTTTAACACCATTTTCAACATTATTTAAGTTAGATTGCAAGGACCAGTGCACCTATCCATGTTTCCTGAAGTTCTTTTTTCTAGCACTTCCCACAGTATTCTTCCAGAGCCACTTGCTGCTTTTCCATATAACCATTGTCTAAACAATAATGAACCATGAGAGAGGAATGAATCCTGTTGCAGTGACTATCATCAATCTTCGGTAAGAAATCTGCCAGCTGATTCAAACCAGCAACCCCTTGGTCTCAAGTTCTGTTAGCTACCGACTGTGCTTCTGGGCTTGGCAAAATGCAGCAGAAGCAGATACATGTATTTCACATAAGATTTCTTAAAAGGTTTTTTTTTTACCTTGTACCAGACAAGAATATCTTTTAAACTTGTCCAAATTGAAAGCACTATCATACAACAAATTTAATGTTTGACTCAGATGGAGTCTGTCTTCAAAAGGTTTAAAACCATTGTAGAAAAAAACAGCATTTTCTTTGTTTTGAACAACATTTAATTTGCCGTCTGCCAATGTTTTCAATTCAGACAAGTCCATATTTTCTTGTTTGGAAAAGAGTAACCTTAAATGAATACATCACCACCTAACATAAACATAAATGCAAAATCTGATTAAACCTTTACCAAACAATACCAAATTTTAACGACATTTGGGAGATAGGCTTTTAAAAACATTGTGGAAAAAAGAAAATGCTGGTAACCAGCATTTTCTCTTTTTATCCCACAATGTGTTCTACCTTATCAAAGACAGAAATCATCATTTTAGCCACATTAAATTGGAAATCTGCTGACAGCTTCAAATTAGGTAAGTAAAGAATTAACCTTTTGAATACAATCCCAAGTTTTAATGATCTCAAAGAAGAAGGCTTTTGAAAACATTGTGGGAAAAGGAGAAAATGCTGGCAACTAGCATTTTCTCCTTTTCCCACGTTTTCTACCCTATCAAAGACAGAAATCATCATCTGAACTATATTTAGATTTTAGTCTACAAAAGCTTTCAATTTGGTAGAATCCAAAGTTTGGCCTTTGGTAAAGAATTAAAGAATTAAGCAACTACAAAAAAGCCAGGTTTTCCCACTTTTAAAAACCTGAATATCTGACATACAAAAGTCTAAAATTCACACCATTTTAGACAGGCTGAAACAGATAAGACTGACAAGCACAATTTCGATCATGGATTGCTGTAAAATCTCCTTGACTTTTCCCAAGAGCTGCGTTCAAGGCAAACAAAATCACGTCCAAACCATCACAGACCCACCCTAAATTTCCTATCAACTTCATGATCAACAGTTACTGTTTCTGCAACATCAACTTAGGTTTTGTCAGAGAGGAAACCCCAACTCATCAGCACCTAATTAACGCTCCCTCCCTAATAGAAGTGCCCCCACTATAGTTATCAGTTCAGAGGCCTCTGGACAAACCCTATCCATGCTCGATGACTGGAGTGACAAACTTCAAAACACTGGATAACTTCACTAAAAGGTCTCAAATGCAGACTGACAAAAATTATTAATGACCATTTTTAAATAAACTTACTAGTATGGCATCAACATAATCCTAATAACTTCACAAATCAGTGTCATCCAAATATACATACACTTTTGATAGCATGATAAACCTCTGGTAAAACAAAATTTGTCAAGTAACTTGGAAAAGGGCTAAGAAAGCGAAGTATCTAAGATCTATGTCCCACACTGATCATGAATGCTATTTAATGAGTCCAAATGTATCATGATCGGCGGTAAAATCTATATTCTGCAGTAACAGCCGGTTTTTCAAATGGTGACTGCTTTGTGGTCAGCACTGACTAAACCTGGATCTAAGTACTGCACTTACTCTTCTATACAACGCCCTTAAATTTCAGGAAACTGGCTATGAAATAAGAGCACCCTGTGGGCGTTTTGCATGCTGCCTCGGTGCATTAATTAGGTGAAATATGGTATATCCATTGTTCGCTTCAAATTATGTCAAACACTGGAACAAGCTTGGGTTCAACCTCAGCAGATTCTTGAAAAACCTGAGGAGAGTAGTTCCAGTCAAGTACAGAGACAATCTTAAGTTTAAATCAGAGCTAATTCTTGACTGACTTAAGGGGAGTAATCAAGTCCAATACAAGGACAACTTTAGCTTTAAACCACAGCCATTTCCTGATAGACCTTAAGGGAGTAGTTCCAGTCCACAAAAGGGACAATCTGTGGTTTAAGCTCTAACTGGTTCCTGACAGACTTTAGGGGAGTAGTGATAGTCCATTATTCAGGGTTAGTCTTTGATTAAAACCACAGCTGATTCCTGATAGACTTGAGTCTAAGTGGGGTACTTCAAATCCAACATAGGAACAATGTTTCGTTAAAACCACGGCCCATTCTTGACAGAGCTAAGAGGGTGAAGTCCAGCATGAGCATTTTACCTGTTAAGAGTGCTGATTGATTTGAAATAGACCTACACAAACAATGAAGGTTTTTGGGCAGTTTAATCTTGGCCTACACTGTTTGATTTATATTTTCTAGTCAAACCAGTCTTTACATGGGAAAAAGCTGAGCCCTGTAGGTCAGTTGGTAATGTACAGGGCTTGAAACCTAAGGGCTGCCTGTAAGATTTGTTTGTATTGGATTTTAACGTCATTTTAACAGCTTAGGTCATTTACAGTGGTCAAGTGTTTCCTGGCTTTCTGAGATCAGTGCTGACACAACTTCCTCTCCAAGTCACTGACTACTTATCTCACAACCATCAAAGGTGAGAGGCGAAAAGTCGCAGGAAAGAAAGTTTGCCTTGACCAGGTATCAAACCTGCAACTACCAGTAAGATACGCTAATAAATGAGCTACCAGGGTGGTTGAGCTGTCTGTTAGTTACACAGCTGGGGCCATTCCGTCGTAGAATTTATGATAGACACTGCAACAGGATTTATTCCTCTCTCACCTCTAACCATGGTTTCTATGTTTAAGTAAGAACGCAGCAATGACTTGAAAGAACTTAACATGAAGTACTGGTAAAGAAACTCCATGAAAGCATGGACAGGTGCACTGTGTAATGCAATGTAGCAATCTCAGAGTTCTTATTATTATTGCAAAATGTATACCTAAGTGCACAATGGTGGCCATACATTTTGTCAAAATGTATCTCAAATAAAACAATCCTGACATAATAATACTGTCTAAAAGCTATATTATCCACATTGCACCAAAGGCCTGAAGATATTCTTGATAACAATTTTGACAACTATCGCCCGTAAAATCTATACAACTGCAGGTAGTTTTAACATTCAGGATAAACAATTCATCTTTTAACTCTTTCCTTACCAATTGCAACAACAGAGACTGCAAACAACATGCACTCTGACCTTTGATCTACATTGCCCACTATTCTTGATCCTGACTAAAATTTCTCCTCATCTCACAACTAAACTGTATGTGAAACCATCAAAAAAGTACAATTTATTTGAGCCATGCTCTGTGAAAAGCCGGTTTAATGCATCTACAAAAAGTATCCATCAAGGCCAGCCTACGCGGACACTTTTCGCTATTGGTCAAATTTCTCAATGTCAAAGGACCAGTCTACCTCATGATTCAGTCGGTTGTTGAAAAACATAGCTATTATGGATCCATAATTATGTGGTGGCTTGAAAGGTATCGTACATCACGCAGATGCATTAAGCCCTTTTTGCTAGAGCAAGGCTCACTTATTTGGTAGTAAGAGAATTAGGTAATGAGGTAACCCACTGCTACATAAATACAGCAATTCCTGCAGTTGACAGCTTGGTTAACTCTTTACTGCACAATGCAGCCTTTTAACAACCCTGGGAAGTAAGCCTTTTGAAAAAATTGTGGGAAAAGGAGAAAATGCTGGTAACCAGCAATATCATAGAAAAATTGCACTATTTGAGCCACATTTAAATTGCTGTCTGCAAATGCTTTCAGTTTGGGCAAAGCTAAAATTTTGTTGTCTGGTAAAGAGTTAAACCACCTATTGCTTCTTTCCCCCACATGGTGAAAAATGGTGTTTAGTCCTGAATCAAAAGCTTTGTAGGACATGTTTCAAGGATTGAAAAGGATGAGGCTTTGGAGAACATTACAAACTTTCGAGTACAAGTAAGATGATGACATTAGGTATTGTAGTTTTGTAGACATAAGGTGCAAGATAATTTGGCAAAATATAGTACCACTCACGTACCTATTTTCGTGGGGTACCTGTTTTCGAATCCCGAAATGATATCCAAGTTTTCTTGCGAACTATCAAGTGAATGACGTCACTGTTTTGTGTGAACCGCTAATTTGAATGTAAACAACAGTGTCACTGCTGCTAATTTATGAAATGCAATAAAAACAATACAGTATGCATGTTTCTAAAGGAAAGATCGATTTTAGTGACAAATTTCTTATTACCTTTTTCAACCCAATAGCGCCCAATTTAAATTCTCCATCTGATATTTAATTTTAATCCGGAAAAATTCCCGACATGTGACATAGTCAGTCTTGATGCCAAGAAGTCATGTGACCAAACTGGAATGATGTGACAAGAGTCTGGTCTATAATTAGATGAGAGAATTTCGCGACCTATTTCGTTCGGTCGCTTACGAATGAACAATTTTTCCAGAACATTCAACCGCTACAGAGAGAAAATGTTTCCAACCCTTTTATTGAGACACTCAATATTTTCAGGTGTTTTATGATAAAATGGTGGTTACAACAATTCCTAATCCGTCCTTGTAAGTGCATATAAATTGAGAGAAGGGACCAAAAAGCCTTAATTTTTATTATTCTGGTATTCTCGTGCTGCCGTCACGACAGGGCAAATGGCCGCCATGACACTAATCTATCCTTTAAATAGCTCTTTAAAAACTGACTCAGAGCTGTTCATTTTCATCAATCAAAACAGTTCCTTCTTGTGACAGTTAATGCTTTTGATGAGTGTTGGTGTAAATGACGATTTTTAGTGTTTTATGTATGAGTTGTTCTATTGATATTGAAAGCCACGAAATGAAGGCATGTTTTCCCATGCACCAATTCAGCTTCTGGCATAAGATTGAAGGGTGAAATATATTCTTGCTGTTGAATATGCATGATTCAGGCAGAATTTATATTTTTATATGCATTTAAATTTGGTTTTTTTTTGGTTTATAAAATGTTTTTTGTCATTAGTTCTTCATTTAGATATGCGTAAGCTAAAACTGTCAATTTAGTTCCACGAAAATAGGCAAGACCACAGTATAATGTGCCTTGAAAGATGAGATGGATGATGTACATAGGGGTCTGACAAGGATGGTTGATGTACCTGATAACTTGGGGGATGTTGTACCTTGGGGGACAAGAGGATCTTTGTACTCCTATTGAGATGATGGATAATGAACTCTGGAGGGAGGACCTGTGGAATATTATTCCTTGAAAGACATTAGGGTAGATTTTGTTTAGAGGACTGAGGGGATGATCTATTCTGGAGGGCATGAGTGATAATGTTCTGTGCAGAATGAATGGTGATGTACTCAGGAGGGCATGTGGCAGGGGCGCAGAATTCCTATACCTGACTTGTCTGACTCCGGATTTTTTGTCAGCTAATGAGTGGAATATGATGTAGTCTGGAGCATAAGAAGGATTATGTACTCCAAAGGATATGAGGGATGATGTAGTCTGAAAGACATGAAGGACAATGTGCTCTAGAGGATATGACAGATGATGTTTTCTGGAGGATATGAGGAATTATGTACTCAGAAGATGTACTCTGGGAACATAAGGGATGATGTGTGCTATAGGATATGAGGTGTGATGTCCTCTATAGGATATGAGAGTTAGTGCATTCTAGAGGATATTGAGCAATGATGTATATTGAGGGACATGAGGAATTATGTACTCTAATTGATATGAGGGATGATATGCTCTAGAGGATATGAGGGATGATGTACTCTGAAGGACATGAATGATGACATACTCTGAAGGATATGAGGGATGATATGCTCCAGAAGATATAAAGGATGATGTACTGAGAAAAATAATGTACATTGGAGGACATATGGGATGATGTACTCTGTAGGAAATGAGGGATTATGTACTTTGAAGGACATAAGAGATATGTAGTCTGAAGGATATGAGGGATAACTTACACTGAGGACATGAGAAATGGTGTTCTCTGGGGGACATGAGGGAAAATGTACTCTGTAGGATGAGAGAGATTGATTGTTCTCTTAAGGACATGAGAGATGTGTTTCCTGGGACTTTTGAATGATGATTTGATTACCTTGTACAACATTAGTGATGTACCTTGGAAGATATGAGCTATGATGTTCCTTTGAAAACTTGAGGGAATGATGTACATTGGAAGCCTCATACACTCCTTAACCCTTTCCCAAACAAGCCCTGGTTTTCACGTGTCTGCAGTACAAGTCTTTTGAAAACACTGTGGGAAAAGGAGAAATTGCTCGTAATGAGCAATTTCTCCTTTTCCCTCAGTGTTTTCTACCCTTTTGGAGAACTTTCTGTCATTTTCATCAAATTTGAAATTGTCGTCTGCAAACTCTTTCGATTTGGACCAGTCTAAAATTCATCGTTTGGGAAAGGGTTAAGGCATAAGGCATGGTTTTTACATAAAAGGACATGAGAGCTGTTCTATGAAGTAAAGATGGATTAACGTACTTTGGTTGATAAGTGTTTATATTCTGTATAAAAGGCATGAGATGTGTGTCTTGGGAGTTTTTGAAGGATGATGATCTTTGAAGGACATTAGGGTTGATGTACTATAGTGGACAATAGGGTTGATTACATTGTTCAACATTCGTGATGTTGTGTCTTGGAAGATATGAGAGATGATGTACCTTAGAAGACTTGAGGGAATGATGTAGACTGGAGGCCTGATGCACAGTTTAAGACACAAGGGATGTTTTCTACATAAAAGGACATGAGAATTGTTCTACTGATTAAACAAGGGTTAATGTGCTTTGCTTGAGCATTTGTGTTTATTTTCAGTATTAAAGGCATGAGAAATTATGTACTTTAGAGGATATGACTGGTGATAAACTCTGAGGGATGTCATAGATGATGCCCAAGAATGTCCTGCTATAAACCAGCATTTTCTCCTTCCCCAACATATTTTTTATTAAAAAAAAATCCAGTCATTTGAGCCTCATTTGTCCTCTGAAAATGCCTTCAAAATGGATGAATCTAAAGTTTTATTGTTTGGTAGAGATAATGTTGTTTGGAGGTCATGTAGCTTGATCTTTCCTAGAGGCCATTAGAGGTTATATCCTCTGGAATGGGAGGCACATACTTTCTTGAGGATTGGAATATAATGAGCCTAGATGGGGTATGCAGCACAATGCAAAAATATACTTGAAGAAAAGAAAAATGTGCCTTGTGAATGGAATGTAAATCACTGTCCTTTGCCACAAAGTACTTACAAAAATTTTTCAACAGAAAGGGCACTTGTGTGGTAATGGGTTCAATAAATGTAGATCTTATGATTCTATTGTGTTCAACTCTTAAAAGAAAAGATCTTCCTGGAAATAAGTGATGATTGTGTTTGTCACACACAGATTTAACCCTTTACCAAACAATCCCATGTTTTAAAGACCCTAATCAAGACGGCATTTGAAAATGTTGTGGGAAAAGAAGAATATGCTAATAATCAACATCTCCTTTTCCTATAATGTCTTCACCCAAGCATATATCTTTAGCTTATTTGTACCAATTGTGGATTTGTCGTCTAAAATTGTCCTCAGTTTGGGACCTTACAAAAGATGTTGTTTGGTAAAGTGTTAATACTTTACCATGTGATCCTGTGCTTTTACCACAAAGTAAAAAAAGACATGTGAAAACACTATGACCCAGAAGCAAATGCTGGTGACCAGTTTCTCCTTTCCCACAATAATTTCCAGTTTTAAAAAAATCAAGCTATTTAACCCTTTTCCAGACAATCCCAACTCTTAATGACCCTGAGAAAGAAGCCTTTTGATAGGTAACCAGCATTTTTTCCTTTTCCCACAATGTTTTCTACCTTCCAAAAATGAATTTCAGTTTTTCAGTCACATTTATTCTGTCGTCTGCAACTGCTTTCAATTTGGACTAGTCTAAAATTTTGTGGTTTGGTAAATGGTTAAGACATGTTAAATTCAGTCAGCATATTATGCTTTAACCCTCTACGACACAATTTCAAGTCTTACCAACCCTGAGGAAGACAGCTTTAGAAAACATAGACTGAAAAGTAGAAATGCTGGTAACCAGCACTTTCTGCTTTTCCACCATTTTTTTCTGTCCTTTCCACGACATATTCCATCATTTGAACCATGTTTGTCATCCACAAATCCCCACAATTTGGACCAGTCTAAACTTTTATCAAGTGGAACAAAGAGTTGTTATGGACTGCCAACAAGTTTACAACTTTGTTGTCTGTGTAAAGAGGCGAGTGCTTACATCCCCATAAACACAACAGGACACAGATATATTGCTGTATACTTAAAAGTCCATATTGTGTCACTTGCTGATAAACAAAAAGTTAAAAAAAAAACACAGAACGGGTATCATGAATTTCAGAATTATTGCATATGTATATTTACGAATGTAGTTTATTGTTTCAAAGACTGATTTAAGTTTTAATTCATATATTTCTACTGAGAACCATTTGATTTAACCATTACCAAGTGACACACTATCGCAGTTATACTATACTATGATTGACAGGGTCTCAACAGGGTCTCAGTGCTCGGTGGGACAGTCTCAATATTTGGCAGGCCAACTGCCGACAAACTATTAGGCAAGTCCACAATTTAGATAATCATCACAATGGGAACACACAGTCTGAGTTTATTGTTATATTTACACCTGAGGTGTTTCAGGCAATAGTATCTTCCCTGATAAATATCTACAAAACTAATTAATGTGCAAGCTTGTAAATAAACAAAATTACATACAAAAATGGAGTACTTGGTAATTTTAGATTTTACCTTTTGGTAATGTTATCATGTAATTATTTCAGAAATTGACCTTTACCACACAATCTTGAGTTTTTTTAAGGACCCTGATCGCGAAGGCTTTTGAAAACATTATGAGAAAATGTGGGTAACCAGCAATTTTTCATTTTCCAGCAATGTTCTGTACCTTGTGGAAGATCATTTTTACCATTTGAGCCACATTTAATTTGTTGTCTGCAAATGCTTTGGATTTTGAAGAAACTACAATATAGTTGTTTTGTAAGGAATTTATACAGAAGTCATTCACCATCACAGTAACTACCTGTATCACATGAAATGAAGGATTTCTACAACTAAATAAAGGATATGTATTTGTTTTTTTTGGTGCAAGACTGAAATTTATTTCGAGTGAACGTTATCGGTACTATTTTCACAAATGGCGCAGTCACAAAAGGAAAATTTAGTGATGATGTTCACAAGATGAAATAAATTTTGATCTTTCACCGAAAAAAACAAATATTCTATTTATTTCATGCTTCTAACCCCTTTTTTGTTGGGACTTTCATCAAAATCCAGTACAATTGTTTTTGGTAATTCCCCGTGGCATACCCCCCTCACATAACAATGCATTACAATATGCCATAAAGCCCAAGAAATATAGCGTAAATTACATCATATTTCTCTCCATGCGAATGGCACACGCTGTTTGCCGAGGAAACTAGTGCGCAGGAACTGTTGTTTCCCCCTTCAATTGAGGAGTAAGAAAATATGAAATTAGTATTTTCACTGGTCCTAACCATGAAATATCAAACCATAATCCACCATTATTTCTCGATAAACTACCAAAAAGCATGAAATAAAACTAGAGCTATCACTAAACATGATCATACCCCCCAACAGCTCCTTGTCACAAAACAGATTAATGTCACAGGAATGCAAAATAAGTGACTGGAGAGTCAATTATACCAGAGCTATCACTGAAGGTGATGAATATCCTGCAATGGCTTCTTACCAAAGAATTACTCTTTGTTACAGACTGAAGACTTGGAGAGAATAAAACTTACTTGATACATTTTTTTTTACCAGTTGGACAAATTGAGACTGGTTTAAATGAAAAGGTTTTGCAGACAACAAATGCCTTTTCATGCAATGTTTTTGACCAGACTCTACATCTTACTTATACAGTACGGAAACTAACGAAAGCAACCTCCAAACCGAATCGCTCTTGGAAATTTTATTTAATTAACTAAGAACAATTTATGATATGCACATCTTTGCTGAGTGCAAAGTCTATCCATGAAGTTTGAAAGAAATTTGTCCAGAATCATCAAAGGGCCATAACTCCATGAAACCTAAATAAACCATACCCAAAATAGGATATGCACATCTCTGCTTGATACCGAGTCTATTTGTGTAGTTTGAACCAAATCTGTCCAATAGTTGATGAGAAAAAGAGCGGACAAGAAATTTCATGAAAGGGCCATAACTCAGTGAAAAATCAATGAACCATAACCAACATTTCATATGCACATCTCTGCTTGATACTGAGTTTACCTGTGAAGTTTGAATAAAATTCGTCCAGTAGTTTATGAGAAATAGAGCGGACAAAAAGCTACAGACCGACCGACGGACGGACAGACAGACGGACGGACCGACCGACAAGCTGACTCCTATATACCCCCCAAACAGAGTTTTGAGGGGTATAATAAGGTATTGTAAGGATCTATGAAGAGAATTCATAAACTCTTTTCAAAACGACAACTATCAGACCCTTCTAATTTCAAATCTCTTAAAAAGTAGAAAACATTGTGCGTAAAGGAGAAAATGCTGGTAACCAGAATATTTTCCTTTTCCCACAATATTTTCAAAAGCTTTCTCCTTTAGTGTTATCAAAACTAGGTATTGCTTGGTAAAGTATTAACTCTTTACCATACCACAAAGTTTTGGACTTGTCCAACTTTAAGGCATTTGCAGACAATAAATTAAATGTATCTTAAATGAAAGCATTTGCCTTTGAAATGGCAAAAAGATTGTGGGGAACAGACAAAATGCAGGCTACCAGCATTGTCTCCCTTTTGAACAATGTTTTTAAAAACCAACTTTCTAACTGTTGTTAAAACTCAGCATTGTTTGGTAAAAGGTAAAGACTTGCCATGGTATTCAGTCATATGGACATTCTTACAAGTGCTTTGCAGATGACAAATGTGGGCTCACAGGGTGGAAGTTGTGTTTAAAAGGATAGAAAACATGGTGGGAAAAGGAGAAAGTGCTGGTTACCAGCATTTTCTCCTTTTCCCACAATGTTTTCAAAAGTTTTCTTTCTTGAGATCCTGGAAACTCCAGAATTGTGTGAGTGAAAAGGGGTTAAACAGAGGAAGATTGTGCATGCAACAAGATTTAGAGAGGAAATCTAACTGTGCTTCAAAAAAGTTTTGCAGCTGAATTAAGTAAGGTAAAATTTAAGATTTAAATAGAGACAGCTTGCAAATCATGGATAAATAAGGGAGAGATGTGTAAGAAAAATGTTTTTGGTGATAATTCCTCAATGGGAAATTTATCCTCTACAGGCAACTGTAGAATTATTGCCAGAACTTTGTGAAAGCTTGAGGGAATGTCACATGATCATTGCCATGTGTCGGTTATTTGGGGATTGTATTCAAATAAGTATGATGACATCATATTTCATCTCATCAACATGGAATCAACAACTGCAAAAGAGCTATCCAGTAATGTGAATATCAAAATTCCACATTGTTAATGCATGTAACCACCCAGTTTCTTTACGCTTACAGAAAAAAAAATATTTGTGGTTTTAATCAGTGTTTTATAATTAATGTTAATTGTGAAAAAATCAAAACGGGCCCCTTTAAGATTTTTTTTTTTTTAAAATCCGGTAAAAGGCTTAAAACAAATTCAATCACTGTCATGAGTGACAACTAGTTTACCTGACATGCAGACCTAACTTTTTTCAATGAAACTCTTAGACCAAAGGCACTGCTGAAACACCTCATTTTCAACAAGTACAGAAAAAAAACCTTGGGAAATTTAAGAGCACTTTTAATCAAAATATCTCTTTAATTATTTGACAGTGTAGATCCATGATTAGACTGCACATTCTGTGCAACCTGATCTTGATCTACACTGTCCATACAAGCATGTTATGCAGTGTGCATTATGCTCAGAGTTAAACAGGAAATAATCATGAAATAACAGACCAGCCTCTACTTCTGTGATTACATGATACAAACCATACTGAACTGATAAGCCCATTTAGGCTTTCACTTTTATCATTCTTCATGAATAATTATCCTTTTCCAAATAGCTAAACAGACCCGTCAAGATTGACTTGTTTGAATTAATGGCAATGAAAGTATGATCATCAGTTTGGATTCAAGAACAGGCAAACCCGTGCAAAGCATAACCTGGATCCATGTCTGTGGTTATTTGCAGATTTCATCTAAAGTCATAGTATGTAAACCAAAGTATGATACCATGGATTTGGACCTGGTCCTTTCTTACGAACCTATTTTCAACTGATTATCAATTTTTAATTGATAATATTTGGTTCAATTCCATAATAGGCTACCATTTTGGTCTGATTCACCATCCCTTCTTAACTCTTTACCACACATTCACAACTTTTAATGACCCTGAGGAAGAAGGCTTTTGAAAACATTGTGCGAAAAGGAGAAAATGCTGGTAACCAGCATTTTCTCCTTTTCCCACAATGTTTTCTACCCTTCCTAAAACAAATTTCAATTTTTCAGTCACATTTATTTTGTTGTCTGCAAATGCTTTCCATTTGGACCAGTCTAAAATTTTGTCATTTGGTAAAGAGTTAAATTTAGTTTAGAGCCTCTCTGAGACACAGAATAGTATTTTAAAAACATTGAATTAAAACTTCACGAACACTTACCAGAAATTTGCCTTAAGCCCCTGTTACAATGCTGATCACTGAAAAAAAAAAAAACTTTGATATCAAATGCAGAAAAACTATGACTAAATCACAACAGAAAGAAACCAACAACAAAGAGCTAACATTTCACTTCATGTGAATGCATTTCTCAAAACGCAACATCTAGTAGAAATAATTGTGAAAAAACTGAGTCAAATTGAAAAAATATAGCACAACAGCATTTTTTTTTTTGCCACAATGTTTTTCTACAGTTTCCTCATCATTTCTTTTTGGCTAACTTAACCAGATCATTAATGAGAAGAGTATGTTCCACTCTCACACTACTAATATTTTCTGTTGATAGAAGTATTGTCAAAAATTTGAAGCAAAATTTAACAAGTTATCAAACAATACAAGTTTATCAACCAAAAAAGACCACAGATCAGACCACATGTTTTGTGCTGTCTGATCTTAAACTACACCACCCACAACATTACCTGTAATTTGCACAGCATCATAAGGGTTAAAAAATATCCAATTTCAAAGAAATACCAGTGAAGTTCAACTGACGGCCATCAAACTGTGGACAGCACCAGTGTAACAATGTACTATAATGGTCATATTTTTCTAGTGTTTAGTTACAAACCACTCAACTGTACTTGATGGATTGATGGTGAGCAACTGAGCAAATCACTCCTTTTATAGTATCAACTGAAGCCTCCCCATTGTTAGGTTAAATTTTTTGTTTGATCCTTTCTTAAATTGTTCCTACTTCTTTAACTCTTTACCAAATGACAAAATTTTAGACTGGTCCAAATTGAAAGCATTTGCAGATGGCGGCCCAAATGACGAAATTTGTCCTTGATAGGTTTGAAACATTGTGGGAAAAGGAGAAAATATTGTTTACTAGGATTTTCTCCTTACACCACAATGTTTTCAAAAGCTGTCTTCCACAGGGTCATTAAAAGTTGTGTAGCAAAGGTATAACCCTTTACAAAACAATCATGTGGTTTTACGACCTGTGAAAACAACATGTGAAGAGGAGAAAATACTGGTAAAAAGCATTTTCTCCTTTTCCCACAATGTTTTTTGGTCTTTTCAAATATGACTTCCATAGTCTGTGACACATTTCAGTTGTTGTCTGCAAATGCTTTAAATATTAAAACTTAGGGTGTCTGATAAATGTTTACCATTCACATACTCTTTGTATAACCCTTAACCCTTTACCGCACAATGCCGCCTTTTGAAGCCCCTAGGAAAGAAGCCTATTGCAAACATTGTGGGAAAAGGAGAAAATACTGGAAACTGGCATTTTCTCCTTTTCCCACAATGTTCTCTACCCTATCAAAGAAAAGTTGCACCATTTGAGCCACTATGAAATTGACGTCTGCAAATGCTTTCAATTTGGACAAGGCTAGAATTTTGTTGTCTGGTAAAGGCTTAAAGTGCTTAACAAATGAAAAGGAAATTCCCACTTAATTAGTAAAAATCCAAATACATGTATTGTGTTTTAAATGCTGATTTCATCGCAAAGAAAATACCATATCGGACAGTGTGGATCAAACATCAGACTGCACATTTTGTGCATCCTGATTTTAATCTACACTGTCTACATAAGTGCCTCAAGTCACGCTAAGGTTTAAAATTTTACCAGCTGCAGAAGACTTGTTTCAGCTGGCAGAAGACCATTATTGAAAACATTTTGGCACAAGGAGAATTTACTTGTAAAGGACATGTTTTCACACGCACTCCTGAATCAAAAATAAACTCCTGCTGATTATTTTGATCTACAAAGGATGTCTGACTTCATTGTTAACCCTTAACCTGCTACATAAGTTAATCCTTTACCACACAATCCTGACTTTTAACGACCCTGAAATAGAAGCCTTTTGAAAACATTGTGGGAAAATGAGAAAATGCTGGTAACCAGCATTTTCTCCTTTTCCCACAATGTTTTCTAACCTATCACAGGCAGAAATCATCATTTTAGCATCATTTAATTTGTTGTCTGCAAATGCATTCAGTTTGGTCCATTCCAAAATTTTGTTGTTTGGTAAGGAGTTAAATGAAACTTTCAAGTCAATAACCAAAAGTTGCTATTTCAAAGTTAACATTTTGGGGTAAAATATCTCCTTATAGGACACTGTAGATCGAAGATCAGAGTAAACCTTCTATACAGTCTGATCTTGCTTGATCTACACTGTCAACAAAAGGTCCTTGAGTTCTGCATAGCAGCCTAAGGATTAACACTTTACCAAACAACTGAATTTTTGACTTGCTTAAATCCATTTGCAGATGACAAAATTTTAATTAAGTGCAACTCAAATAATGGAATTTGTTGGTGAATGGGAAAAAAACATGGTAACCAGCATTTTCTCCTTTTCCCATAATGTGTTAAGGGTAGTTAAAACATGGGATAGTTCGGTAATGGTTTAACCCATTACTGTAAAATACAGCTTCTCATGTCCCTACTTAGGGCTAATTTTTTACAATATCATCATGCTTTGTACAAAACCTCCATTCTGTGTAATGTTTTTCATATTATTAAAAATGGCATGTACTCTTGTATCAAATGCAACAGTTTTACTGGTGCAGAAAGTCCAGTATTTGGTTATGATTGGGCAAGGTCATGAAGACTAATGCCCAGACAGTATCCTTGATGAGCCCTAAGAGCATTATACTCTTTTTCTGCTCAAGAAGTAAAATGAAATTTTCAAGCTGATAGTAAAAGCCCAAATAATGTTATTCTAAACTTATTCTTTGGAGAAAAAATGTCTTCTTATTGGACAGTGTAGATCCAAGATCAGACTGCACATTCTGTGCACATTCTGTGCAGTCTGATCTTGATCTATACTGTCCGCAAAAGGTCAGTAAGTCGTGCTTAGCAGCCAAAGGCTTAAGGTAAGAAATGCTGTTTCAACTCTATCAGACGACAAGACATTAGATTTGACTAAATTTTATACAATTTGAAAGCATTCACAGAAAACAAATTGGATTTTACTCAAACGGTTTTGTCTGGTCCCAAAATTTCCCTTTTCCATAATGTTTTCAAAAGCCTTCTTTCTCAGGGTCATTAAGATACAGAACATGTATTGCTTGGTAAAGGGTTAATGTCTGTGTTTAAGGATAATGGAGGAAATGTACATTTCAAGAATTGTCTGTCCTTGTTATTGTCCCTGTTGAAGCATGTTTGAGGAAATGTATATTTTAGGCATCCCTCTCCCTCCGGAACTTGTCACAAGAGATAAGAATAACAATAGTCTTAAGCTCCGGAATAGAATGAAGCTTAACTCTTTACCAAACAATCCGGAATTTAAACGCCCTTGAGGTAAAAGCTTTTGAAAACAGTGTGTGGACTGGAGAAAATGCTGATAACCAGCATTTTCTCCTTTTCCTGCAATGTTTTCTACCCTATGAAAGACATATTTCATGTTTTGAGTAACAGATAATTTGTGCGTCTGCAAATACTTTAAAAATTTGGACCAGTCAACAATTTTGTTGTTTGGTAAAGTGTAAAAGCCACTCTCAGATGTATTTCGGTTATATCCTTCCTACAATACTGTAAAACTGGAAAAGTTCATGTCATGGAAATCTTTTCGGCTTTCAGTTTTGACACAAATCGAGAAGATATCTGCCAGCATAAATTTAAGATACATTATGGTATACAATAGGCCATGTGGGCGCCATTGACTGGGACCCTTGTTGACATCAATGAGTGCCTTCTTTCATCAAAGTCGACCAGAATACCAGTCTAGTGGTGGTTAATGCTGCCAATTAAACATGTTTCATCTGACTAAAAATGGATATGCAAGATTGTCTGATGCAGTTTTCACGGAAATTATAGCATTTTAAGGTCAGTATTTGGTAATTGGTGAAATTTTAGATCAGCAATAATATCCACTTTTACAGTAGCCCATCCATTTATGTCTTTCTTAGGTTCCACAATTATCAGGCTCAAGCTTCCAATGATGTTTTCCATTTGCTAAAAATCATTTTTTCCCTTTCTCACAAATATTTTCCTTCATTTATTTGTTCCTTTTTTTTTTTAGAAAATAAAAATGACACATGCAAGTTCTTCATTATCTGTACAGAAGCTGTTACAATACCGTTTTCAGACAGCACTTTAGTTTGAAAAGTGTGAGTTCTGAAGCCGAGGACAAGTCCTGACCTCAGTTAACTCTACCAAACAACACACTTTAAGACTGATTCAAATCGAAAGCATTTGCAGACACAAATCAAAGGTGGCTGACATGATGATATTTGCCTGTGAAAGTTTGGAAAACCTTGTGAGAAAAGGAGAAAATGCTGGTTACCAGCATTTTCTTATTTTCCTACCTGGTTTTCAAAAGGCTTATTTCCTTAGGGTCGTCCAAACGCTGGATTATATTGTTAAGAGTTAAGTACTTTTTCCAAGGAAGCATTTAACTCTTTACCACACAATCCCCATGAGTTTTAACAGCCCTGGGAAAGAAGCCTTTTGAAAACATCAAGAAAAATGAAGAAAATGCTGGTTGCCAGAATTTTTTCATTTTCCCACAATGTTTTCTACCCTATCAAAAACAAATTCCGTCATTTGAACCATATTTAAATTGTCAACTGCAAATGCCTTCAATCTGGACAATCTACAATCTACATTTTTGTCCTGTGGTAAAAAGTTACCACTTTACCAAGGGAAAAACTTCTAAAATGGAGTAAATTGAAAGCATTTGCAGACATTTTAAATGTGGCTCAAATATTGCAATTTGTCTTTGATAGGGTAGAAAACATTGTGGCAAAAGGAGAAAATACTGGTTACCAGCATTTTCTCCTTTTCCCACACTTTCAAAAGCCTTTTTCTTGCGGGTCATTAAAACTTGGGGTTGTGTGGATAAGAGTTAATTACTTTTCAAGACATTGCTGTCACAACTGAGTGTATCATTAAAAAATTTAATCTTATGGTACAAAGGAAAACAAAACCATGTGGAAGAGATTATCCCGTCTCCTCATAATCCTTCACGCCCGGTCTTTGTTCATGTTACAAAATCCATATGCCAGACAGGCAAGGAAAATTTTGATGTAACCTTGTCCACGAAGCCATTTTGAACAAGAGCACAGCATGGTGGCGCTAAAACTTGGCTGCAGTTGCTTGATTATCTGTAAAAATTGTGAGTTGAAAAAGAGCCATAACTGTGTCAAAAATTCTTTGATAGTTACCTGCCCTTGTTGTATAGGTTCCCCTTTTGATAGTAAACAACTCGTTCAAGTTTGAAGTAAATATCTTCAATCATAACAGAGATGTCGAAGTTTTTGCAAGACAATGCCAGGGCTATGACGATACTGCTGTTTTCTCCGAAAACAGCCAAGCTAAAAATGGAAAAATTGCTGATTCTTTCAGCTTCTCCATAGTCCTAAATGTTTTGGTAGCCAGAGTTAACTTTCATCCAGCTGTTCCTGACCACAGATATACACTGTATATCTTGAGGAGAGTGTGAAACAAGATCAGCCTGCACATACATGCAGTCTGATCTCGCTTTACACTCTCTGCTGGTCTTTCAGTAGTCTCAGTTACATTAACCTGGGTATTTAATGTCAATTAATTTAACGAAATTTGTTTCTTTTATCCCCAACAATTCAAATGTGACTGGATAAGGGTTAAAACATGGGTTATTTAGTAAAAGGATTAAATAAACAGGAAAACTCTGTTCTATAAATGAAAAAAACCTCACAGGACTTGAATGAAATTTTTATTACTTTAGCAGTGACAAGAATCTAATAGATTGATCTCTACCACACAATCCAGACTTTTAACAATCCTGAGAAAGAAGGCTTTTGAAAACATTGTGAGAAAAGGAGAAATGCTGGTAACCAGCATTTTCTCTTCTTCCACAATGTATTCTACCCTTCCTAAAACAAATTTCAGTTTTCGAGTAACATTTATTATGATGTCTGCAAATGCTTTCAATTTCAACTGGTCTAACATTTTGTCGGTTGGTAAAGAGTTAACCTAGATATATAAATCCAGATAGCACTGACTCACCAATGAGGAAACCCTTTGAATTTCAAGGTAAACACATTTATAACCCTTTACCTAAAGACAAAACTTAAAACTCAAATTGAAAGAATTTGCAATTGACAAATTAAAAGTGTCCTGAAAGAAGATTTCTGTTTTTCAAATGGTAGAAACATTGTGGTAAAGGGAGAAAACGCTGGTAACCAGCATTTTCTCCTTTTCCCACAATGTTTTCAAAAGTTTTCTTCCTCAAGGTTGTTAAAACACAGGATTGTGTGGTAAAGGGTTAATCAAGGAACATGTTTTTTATTCCTTTCACCCTTTACCAAACTACTCCAGGTTTTTAGAGCCCTCAGAGGAAAAGGGCTTTTAAAGAAATCATTGTGGAAAAAGGGAAAAAAAAAGACCTGCATTTTCTCACCATTCCATGATGTTGTAACCCTTTCAAAATACAAACTTCATCAGTATTGAAAACAACAGGTAATTTGTTGTCCTGATTTCAAAATGAATGTCTAAAATTTTGTAATCTGGTAAAAAGTTAACCATTCTTTTCATCATAGCTATACCAAATAATTCTGAGTAAAAAGGTTTTCAAAAAAAAATATTACTGGGAAAAGAAAAAAATGTTAGAAATCAACATTTTCTCTTCTTCCACCATGTTTTCATCCTTCCCAATGGAAATCCCTTCATTTAAACCACATTTGTCTTCTGCAAGTGCTTTCCAAGGACATATCTAAAACTTTTTTTGGTTAGTAAAGACTTACAAACAGGAATTCATGCAGTCTGATCAAGGACTGCAACAGAAACTAAAGTCGTGCTTAGCATCTGAAGCATTGAATTTTAACAAGACAACAAATTTTCGACCTGTTCAGAATTAAAATTAATTTGCAGATGACAAAAAAATTGTGGCTCTAATGATAGAATTTGTATTTGAGAAGGTGGAATACATTACGGAAAAAGGAGAAAATGCTAGTTACCATCACTTTCTCCTTTTCCACAATGTTTTCAAAGCCTTTGAAAGGGTCTTTCAGACAATGGAATGTTCAGTAAAAGGTTAATCCTAGGTAGCATGCACACGGTTTGTAGGCACACCTGTGATGTTGGGATATTATGTATACTTTCATTTAATTGGATAAACCTTTTAACTCTTTACCAGTAGACAAAATGTTAGACTGAACGAAATTGAAAGCATTTGCAGACGATAAATTAAGTGTTGCTAAACTTATGATTTCTCTTTTTGATAAGGTAGAAAACATTGTGGGAAAAGGAGAAAATGCTGGTTACCAGCATTTTCTCCTTTTCTCACAATGTTTTCAAAAGCCTTTTTTTTCAGGGTCGTTAAAAGTCGGGATTGTGTGGTAAAGAGTTAAATTAGTTGAAAGATTATTTCTTCACCAGGATAACACAGATTACCAGGCCAAAGGAACAAGAGGGCCATGATAGCCCTGTATCACTCCCCCCTGCCCTTAAAAAAAAAAGCCATACAATACATTTTCTCCTTTTCTCGCAAGGTTTTCCAATCAACAGGGAGATTAAACCATAAGAAGTCTGTATGGCAATAAAACTTCATGGAGAACACGCCTAGCCCAAAACAAAAAGCCATTACATTTTCCACATGACAAGATGATGTCTGTGAAGACAAGCAGGTCTAATCAAGTATCATTCATACAAAATATCAATGAACTATGACAAGGTCAGGGCTTTGACAAGAAGATTTCCAAAAGTCAGCAGAAAAATCATTTGGGCAACACTCTATGAAAAGGGGGCTTACTGCATCTGCGAAAAGTATCGACTCAGGTCAGCCACCTGCGCAGTGCGCACAGGCTGACTTGGGCCGATACTTTTCGTTACTGGTCAATTTTCTGTTTGTCCAAGGACCAGTGTACTTCATGAATTAGTCAACTGTTATACAAAATGGATTTTATGGATCCACAATCATGCATTGACTTGCTTGGTATCATGGATCATGGAGATGCATTAAGCCCCCTTTTGCCACAGCATGTCTCATTTTTTTAAAGGCATAAATGGTGAAGATTTAGAACAAAAACTGGAAACATTTCATGTTAAATACTGAACTCATTTGAGCATCACCATTAGCATCAGAATATATCCTTTCAGAATATATCCTTGCAGCTGAAAACTTAACATTTTCTGTCCAAAAAAACACTTGAATATACAATACCAATCATGTTACAGTACAGGTTGATGTTCAAAGGAGACAAATGGTAACAAATTACAAGGAATCTGAAAAAGGTCTACCAAAGTATAATTTATGCCCATCTGTAGTGATTTTAAACCTGCCAACCTGAAGAATAAGATTTTTTAAATATTTTCAATATTCTTCAGTTCTATTGCCATAGCAAACACAGTTTTCAAGAAATTCTATGAAAAAATCCTGTAGAGCACTATAGAAGAATAAAATTATTTTGCTTCATGCCTATTTCAACAGCATTTTGGTTATATCACAAGAATGATTTCTCAGTTACAAAATACAGTGATCTATTCTTCAATAACCAAACAATGGCCATTTATTTTCAGCTAAAAAAGTTTGCTTGTTTGGAGTTAATTGCCATTTTCAACAGTTTTAGTCAGGTCAATAAGGCCAGTTGATCTATCATTGTGGTCTATACAACCTGATCATGATCTCTGCTGTCTGCAAATGCAGCCAAAGTTTTTCATGGTTCAGAGAGGGGTAAGCTTTTCAATTTGAAAGGTGTCAAAGCCAGTAAAAAAGATAAGACATGTTTTAACACACTGACAAATGTTGGGTTTTTACTTTTATTAATCCTTCCTTTCAAATTCCATTCACAATTTCCTTGGCAACTAATGATATCATTACTCTTTCATTGAGGGTATCTTATAAGGTCTGAGCACAACTTTTGTTGCCTTTGCAGACAGTATAGGTAAAGATCAGACTCCAATATGAGCATGGCATGCAGTGACTACAGCTCGACACCTTACTATTAATCCATGGAGGAGCCGTAATTTTTTCGATAAAGAAAGACCTTTAAAATTTTTCTACATTGTAGATCACTTCTCAGTTCTTACGTTAACAACTTGAAGTAGGTCATGAACAAAATCTATTTTCAGAGCAACTGTGAATAAAGTGGTAAACCAGATGCATTTTTTTATCATGTTCACCTAATTCTAACAGTGGTAGTAAAATTCAAATTAAAAGTTATCAGACATCTCACTTCAATCAGAAACAGCTTTGCAGTCAGAATAAGCAGTCATAATAAAGTCATTTTGGGAGGCTTCTGTTCTGTTATTCTCAGCTGAAAAAGAAAGCTTACCCCGTTACCAAACGACAATTCTAGCTTGAACGCATCTGCAAACAACAAAGTCAAAAGTGGTACAAATGAAGTGAAATTCCTTGACAAGGTAAAAAACAATGTGAAAAAAGGAGAAAATTCTGGTAACCAGCATTTTCCCCTTCTCCCACAATGTTTTCAAAAGCCCTCTCCTGTCAGTGTTGTTAAAACTCCGGATTGTGTGGTAAAGGGACTATAAAAATGCACAATTTATCCCATTCATGACAGAATATTAAGCATCCAAATGAAATCTAGCTGCTCTTGCAGACTCTGTTGATCCAGTTCAGACTGCAAAAAATGTGCAATCTGATCCTGGATCTACACTATGTATAAAACTTTTTTGAATATCCTGACTGAAATGGCTTTGAAAGGTACCCCATGATTATAACTTCTTATTTCCATTGGCGTAACTCTGTACGTTATAGGTGCTTTTAGACTTTTTCCGAGACCACTTGTCAAGTAAAATCAATGACATCAATATAGGAAGTGCAACACAAATGCAACCATCTTCACTTAGTACAATCTAATGCAACCAGCTAATTACTAACATAGGTACATTTTGTAGTTATGCAACGTCTACTTATTATATTTAGGCTTTCGTTTCCTGTTTATTATTCTGTTTGTGAGTCCACAAAAGCTCCTTGTGTTTTCTGCAGTAAAAAAAGAGTTAATCCCGAGACTGCTGTTTCTGCATTTTTGCAGATATTGTAGATCATATTCCTTTCAGTTTGATCTTAATATACGCTTCCTAATACCATTAAATGTCTCTGTCATCGAATAAAAATAGATCTTTGAAAGTCCAAGATTTGGATTTAAGTATTTGGCTGAAAATTTTTAAGGTTATATTTTGCAATTTATGGATGAGCCCTTTATGAAACAATCCTGTGTTTTAACCTTGAGGAAGAAACTTTTTGAAAACATTGTGAGAAAAGCATAAAATGTTGGTAACAAGCATTTCCTCCTATTTCCGTAACTTTTTCTACCCCTTCAAAAACTATTCCCATTATTTCAGCCACATCTACTTTGCCATATTCAAATTCTTTAACTCTATACCACACAATCCCAACTTTTTAATGACCCTGAGACATAAGCCTTTTGGAAACATTGTGGCAAAAGGAGCATTTTCTCCTTTTCCCACAATGTTTTCTACCACAGCAAAGACCAATTCCATCATTTGAGCCACATTTGAAAAGTCGTCTGCAAATGCTTCCAGTTTGGAAATGTCTACATATTTGTTGTGTGGTAAAGAGTTAAATGATGGAACTTGCTATTGAAAATGAAAAATGTTACAGGAAAAGAAGAAAATGCTGGCTACCCGCATTTTCTTCTTTACCCACAATATTTTAAAATGGCCTCTCTCTGAGAGTTGTTAAAACTCAGGATTGTGTGGTATATGTTTAAGAGTGGACAGGTCCAAAATTTAGCATTTTGGTACAGTTATAGAACATTCTGGAGACATGATATGGACTGACAAACCATCCTTAGAAATTACTTCATTAAAGAACTTATTTGAAGTTTCTTTTTCAGCTGATAGAGCAAACATAAATAATATTGAGCCATCTCTGTGAAAAGCTGGCTTAATGCATCTGCAAAAAGTACCAACCCAGGTCAGGCTGCGCCATCTGCGCCACCTGACTTAGGTCAATACTTTTTGCTATTGGTCAATTTTCCTCATGTCAAAGTACCAGTGAACCTCATGATTGAGTCAGTTGTTATACAAATTGGATTATAAGGATTCATAATACTGTGATGACTTGCTTGGTATAATGCATCACAGAGATGCATTAAACCCCCTTTTGTCAAGTATGACTCATATGTATAGAAGTACTATAAAAGGTTAAAGTAACAAAGAGTGCAGTGTGATGCAATTGATTACTGGACACCAAAGCCAGTTCAAAGTATTACAAAATAATTTATGCTTTGCCCTGTAAATGATTTGGCTCATAAAAGCTGCTCTAATTTGACACTTCTCGTCCAAAGTGATTACGCATCAAAAGAAGTGCCTTTGAAGTTTTTTCCACAAACCGGTACACCAACAACAGAAAAATTCAAAGAATATCTTTGATAAACTCTTTACCGGATGAAAAAAACTTGTCAAAATTCAAAGCATGTATGGATGACAAATCAAAGTTTGAAAGAGAAAAAGGACATTGTGGATATAGGAGAAAATGCTAGATTGGTCTACCAATGCTTTCAATTCGGACAAGTCTAAAATTCTGATGTTTAGTTACAGATTAAACATTCATTTTTCCAGGTTATAACCTTTTCCAGGTTATAATGAAGACTCTAAAGTCAGTTAAAAATCAAGTAGCCTGCATTGTACAGCCATTTCAGACTGCATATTCTGGTCAGTCTGATCCTGATCTACTTTGTCCCTAAAGTACAGCTTCCAGGTCCCATGTAGCAGCAGTAAAAGATTACATCAACGCCCACACACCTGTCTTATTACCATCAAATAAAATCTAATCATGCAAGCCAAGCCCCTTTCACAACAACAGTTGCCTCTGCAGCCAAAGAAGATAAAGATCGGACTGCACAAAACATGCAGTCTGGTCTTAGATCTATACAGTCCCTGCTGCTGAGACAGTCTGGAAAAGAGCTACCTTGAAATTACAATTATTTGGGTCTTTTTTCTAGATAGAAAATGTCTGTTAACCCTTAAGCTGTAAGCACAGCTCACTGACCTTTTGCGGACAGTGTAGATCAAGATCAGACTGCACAGAATGTGCAGTCTGATCTTGTATCTACAGTGTCCAGTTAGGAGAGATTTTTTTCACCAAAAAATAACTTTGAAACAGCAATATTTGGCTTTTTACTACAGGCTTGAAAGTTTTATTTAATTTATTTAGCAGGATAGGGATTAATGTTTCTAGGGCATTCTACGGGCTAAAGGTTCCAAAGGTCTTTTAACACAGGATGTAATCAAAGTACAGAATTTTTTATGACTAGCATGACTCAAGCTGGAAACATTAACTTTCTGAGAGCAGCATCAGGTGCTTTAGCAAACACTGCAGCAATTGAAATTACAAATATAGTAATTATTGCATAATTAATATTTAACCCTTATCCTGCTAAATAAGTGAAATGAAATTTTCAAATTAGTAGTAAAAACCCTAATAATGCTATTTCAAACTTAAAATTTCAGGAAAATGATATATACTTATGGGAAAGTGTGGATCCAAGATCAGACTGCATGTTCTGTGCAGTCTGATCTTGACCTACACTGGGAGCAAAAGGTCAGCGAGTCACGCTTAGCTGCACAGAACATGCAGCCTGATCTTTGATCTACACTGTCTAATAAGGAGATATTTCTCCTCCAAAAACATGTTTGAAATAGAAAAGTTTGGGTTTATAATATCTGTTTGAAAGTTTTATTTCTTTTATTCAGCAGGATAAGGGCTAGTACATGTTATAAACACTGGGCAAAGCAGCTGTTTCTCTTTTACTTTTGCTACAATGCAATGTTTTCTCTTTACCAGATGACAAAATTTTAGACATCACTAAATTAACTCTTTACCAAACAACAAAATTTTAGACTAAAAAATCTAGTCCAAATTGAAAGCATTTGCAGACGACAAAATAATTGTAGCTGAAAAATTGAAATTTGTTCTGGAATGGGAAAAGAACATTGTAGGAAAAGGAGAAAATGCTGGTAACCAACATTTTCTCCTTTTCCCACAATGTTTGTTACCAGCATTTTCTCCTTTTCCCACAATGTTTTCAAAAGGCTTCTTTCTCAGGGTCGTTAAAAGTCGGGATTGTGTGGTAAAGGGTCAACTGTGTGTGGAAATAATAAATTGGCTCAAATAATGGAATTTCCCTCTGAAAGGATAGAAAAAATTGTTGGAAAAAGAGAAGATACTGGTTATAATTATGAGCATTTCCTTCACTTCCCACAATGTTTTCAAAAAGTTTTCCATCATAAGGTCATTAAAACACATGATTGTTTGTAAAAGGGTGGAGGAAAAAATGCATGCTTTGGAACAAAATTATGGCAATTTCACTATGAAATCAGACAAATCTACTATAAAATTATGTGGGGCTCATGATCTTCATTAGATGCTAAAGCCTCTTTGGATAATTAACACAACTGTTCCCCTTTCTTCAATACCCATTCAACAGCACTTAACTCTGTACAAGACATTAAATTTTAGCTTTGTCTGAAAAGAAAGCATTTGCAGATGACATATTAAATATGGTTACAACAATCATTAGAGTTGTCTTCAAAGAGGTATAAAACATCATGGAAAAAGGACAAGATGCTAATTACCAGCATTTCTCCTTTACCAATAATTTTTTTCAGAAGCCTTATTTCTAAAAAGTCATTAAAACTCATATTGTGTGAATAAACATTTTTGGTAAGAAAAAACATCAAAGTCGAGATCAGACTTAACTCTTAACCAAATGACAAAACTTAGGACTCAAACGAGTTGATGCATTTGCAGACAACAAATGTAGTGCAAATGATGATTTCTGTCTGTTATAGTGCAGAAAACATTGTGGGAAAAGGAGGAAATGCTGGTTAGCAGGGTCATTAAAAGTTCGGAGGGATAACCCTTTACTACACAATTCCGGGTTTTAACGGACCTGAGAAAGAAGACTTTTGGAAACGTGGGAAAACAAGAAAATGCTGGTAACCAAAATTTTCTCCTTTACCCTGACCCTGTAGCTACCATCGTGAACCCCTAGAGTGCATAATAAACACATCAGACACTATCAGGACTACAAATTAGACCTAAATAATTGCAATTATAAGGTTGCTCTTGTTCAGAAAGTTTCAACTAAGTGGACAGTGTAGATTAAAGATCAGACTACATGTTTTATGCAGTCTGATCTTAATCTACAATGGCCTCAAAGGAAATTATTACTGTTAAAGGTGCTTTGAGAATTAAATATAATGAAATATCTGATATCACTCTCCTTCAGCATGAAAAATAATTATACAAGTGTCACATATCAAGATAGTAGATGATTACTAATTGAATATCCAAATTGCCTACCATTTTGTATCTGTATCAATTAACTGTTTACCACACAATGCCAATTTTTAACAACCCCGAGAGAGAAGTCTTTTGAAAACATTGTGGGAAAAGGAGAAAATGATGGTAACCAGCAGTTTCTCCTTTTCCCACAATGTTTTCCACCCATTTCAAATCAATTTTCCACTTTTCAGTCACTTTTACTTTTTTACAAATGCTTTCAATTTGGAACAGTCTGAAATTATGTTGTTTGGTAAAGAGTTAACCCTTTACCTGCTGAAACAATCACTAACTGTATCAAGTTTGAAGAACGAAGCTTTTGAAAACACTGTGAGAAAAGGATAAAACACTGGTGACCAGCATTTTCTGTATTTCTCAATAATATTTTCAATCCAGTTGTTTAATTAAGCAATATCTAATGTTATCTGGAAATACCTTTAGATTGTCTAGCTCGATAAAGAGTTAACCCTTTCCAATGTAATCCCAAGTTTTAAGGATCCTGAGGAGGAAGGCATTTGAAAACATTGCCGGAAAATGAGAAAAAAAAAAACAACAGTATTTTTTCTTTCTCCCACAATGTTTTCTACCCTATGAACAATAAATAGCTTTGCTTTGACCACTTGTAATTTGTCGTCTGCAAATGCATTCAATTTGGATACGTCTAAAATTCTGTTGTTAGACAGCTGAGCCCCGGTAGCTCAGTCGGTAGCGTACAGGACTTGAGAACAGGAGGTCGCTGGTTCAATCCCCGGCTTGGCCAATTTCCTTCCGAGGATTGATGATAGATGATAGTCATTGCGACAGGATTCATTCCTCTCTCACCGCTGACCATTGTTTCGACGATGGCTATGTGGGAAAGCAGCCAGTGGCTTGGAAAGAATATTGTGCATAGTACTGGTAAGAGAAACTCCAGGAAAGCATGGATAGGTGCACTGCCCGCCGTGATATAACTGAAATAATGTTGAAAACGGTGTTAAACACCATACAATCAATCAATCAATCAATCAATCAATCTGTTGTTTGATAAAGAGTTAAAGTTAGATTTTGTCCATTTAAGATAATTTATGAAGCTGCAAAAATTGGCTATTTTGTCTTTTAGCAAATACTTATTATCATTTTTAAATAGTATTTTCACTACTGCTTACTTAACCTTTTACCACATGGCAAAATTTTAGATCCGTCCACATTGAAAGCATTTACAAACAACAGTTTCAGTGTGGTTCAAATGATGTGGTGTTTCTTTGATAGGATAGAAAACATTGTAGGAAAAGGAGAAAATGCTGGTTACCAGCATTTTCTCCTTTTCCCACAATGTTTTCAAAAGCCTTCTTCCTATGGTCGTTAAAATTCAGGATGGTGTGGTAAAGGGTTAAAATCCTGCTTTTATCCTATGCTGGATATTCTTTTGTTTTTGGAAGTGTCCCTTCCACGATTTTGCCCTCTTAACCCTTTCCCAAACGACAAATTTTGGACTGGTCCAAACTGAAAGAGTTTGCAGACGATAATTTAAGATTCGATGAAAATGGCAGAAAGTTATCAAAAAGGGTAGAAAACACTGTGGGAAAAGGAGAAATTGCTCGTTACGAGCAATTTCTCCT
Source organism: Tridacna gigas (assembly GCA_945859785.2). NCBI lineage: Eukaryota > Metazoa > Mollusca > Bivalvia > Cardiida > Cardiidae > Tridacna > Tridacna gigas. The sequence continues at coordinate 32,599,810 of OX244030.2, forward strand.
TTTCCCACAGTGTTTTCAAAAGACTTGTACTGCAGACACATGAAAACCAGGGCTTGTTTGGGAAAGGGTTAAAGATAGATGACTGTCTTTATGATGTGTCCTTTCAATAATGTGTCCATTCAATGATTTGGCCCTCTTACTAACTGTCTTTACTATGATTCGGCACAGCGATGACATAATTTTACTTCAGATGTGTCCTATCAATGAACTGGCCCTCTTAAGATGTGTCCTGTCAATGACTTGGCCCTCGAAAGATGTGCTCTTTCAATGATTTTGCACAATTAAAATGTGTCCTATCAATGGTTTGGCTCTCTGAATATGTGCCTATACGGTGATTTGGCCCTCTGAAGATGTTTCCTGTCATTGATTTGACCCACTTAATATGTGTCCTATCAATGTTTTGGCCCTATGAGGAAGCATCCTTTCAATAATTTGCCCCCCCCTAAAATCATTTAATAATCTGCTTATTCCAGCAATCGAACCAGAACAAAAATGCAACAGTGCTAGTGGCTGATATCCAGACAGGTTACTTACTGTAAGACTAACCTGTGTTGTCCGAACTCAAATGAATGATTTGTACCCAAAAGAGTGGTTTCAGAGCTGAACTAAAGAACAATTGTACTTTAAATTCCTTAATACCTCTTTCTATCTTGAGTATTAAAGTGGTATGTGGAAAATGCATAAAAAATCTTCTCATTGTGATAATATTATCTTTTAGACCTGAGACTGACAAGAAAGAAATGAAATGCATTCCTCCAGTCTGATAATGTGATAGGATCGAGGGATAGCACATGACAAAACTATCAGTGGACTGAAATTCATGCTACTGTTTATTTACTCTTTACCAGAGAGCAAAATTTTAGACATGTCAAAATTCAAGGTATTTGCAGATGGCAAATTTCATGTGGCTTAAAATTTAATTTTTTATTGTGTCTTAGAAAGGGCATAAAACATTGTGGGGAAATAAAATAACATGTAGATTACCGGCATTTTCTCCTTTTCCCACAAAGTTTAAAAGACATGTGTAGTAAAGGCCAAATCTCTTACCTCATCGATCATTTTCAAGCAGAACAACCAAAAATGTAATAGTATTTAAAAGAAAGGAAAATTCCTATTCTAAAAGATATGGCAAATATTGTTTGGAAAAAGAGCAGTTGCTTCTACTTGCTTCTAACAGTATTGGTGCCAAATAAATGATATAGGTTAGTGCAAGTTGGCAAAAAAGCAAAACATATCTCAATACACAGCCTGTTGAGCTAGAAATACCTCCCAATATATTGCTTGGAAGTTCCAATAGTTTACATTTAAACTTATCTAAAGTTAATAAAACAAAAACCCTCTATACTCACCTTCAGAAGCTTTCTGCAAGTGTGCCAGAAAAAAATAAGTGTTATTTCTTCCACATGTCAAATTTTAAGCAATTATAATGCATCCTCTAGCAATTTCTTCTTGTCCTGAAAAAAGAAAAAAATTATTACTTTAATAAAAAGCAATAAAAAGTACTAACAAGAGGGCCATGAAGGCCCTATATGACGCAACTGGTTTACATGCAAATGCACAGAAATGGACATGGATGGTAACATTTTGTCTGTCATTTGTAATCCATGTAATATATCTTACAAAGAAATAAACTTAGCCTACAATAGTATTGTTTTTTTTTTACATTACAAGATGACATTTACACATAAAAGATGTATCCATAGATCATTCATGCCGAGTATCAACAAACTCTCATGGTTTTTGACATGAAGAATTGCCATTATTGTTCAGCTTAAAAGATCTTTTCATGGCAAAAAATGGTGAACTGTAGAAATAAACAATGTACAAGTTTGATACAAAAACTGCTTAATGTTAACCCTTTACCACACAATCCCGACTTTTAATGACCCTGATGTAGAAACCTTTTGAAAACATAGTGGGAAAAGGAGAAAATCCTGGTAACCAGCATTTTCTCCTTTGCCCACAATGTTTTCTACCCTATTAAAGAGAAATCGCATCATTTGAGTCATGCTAAAATTGTCGTCAGCAAATGCTTTCAATTAGGATGGGTCTAAAATTTTGTCGTGTGGTAAAGAGTTAAATTGAAGACTATAAACATAAAAAAAAAATCATTGTCAATGAAATCATTTTCTGTAAACTAAACTGTATATTACAGTAAGCTTAACCTGCTGCACTTCTATCAAGGGAGATGAATAGTCATAATAAATTTCATGAAAACATAAGCTAATTCCTTTGAAAATTATGCAGCTTCATTTCATTTAGTTAATTGACAATTGAATTACATGTACTTGCATAGAAATCCAATCTGCCTTGTTAAAGACTTTTCAAAGTTCATTCTAGACTTCTTAGTTTTGTTGAAATGCTGAACAAAGATGTTAACCTTTTACCCCAAAAACAAAATTGTAAACATGTCCAAAATCAAAGTACGTGCAGGTGGTAAGTCAAATTACAGCTCAAATGATGGATTCTGCCTGCGAAAGGGTAGAATGTGGAAAATAAAGAAAATGTTGGTAAACAGCATTTTCTCCTTTTCCAACAATGTTTTACAAAAACGTTCCTTTTGTTAAAGAGCTAGAGACATTGTCTGCAAGAAGTATTATGCTGAATTGTAATTTTAATTTTGAGCCACATTCATTTTGTTGTCTGCAAATGCTTTTAATTTGGACAAAGTCTAAAATTTTGTTGTTTGGTAAAGGGTTAATTGACCTCCCTTAGATCTACTGATGTAAAAAAAAAAAAAGGTTCTTGATCCATAAAACATTTATTCCCATAATAAATGTTGGGTCATTTAATTGCATCATTTTTTGATCAACCTAAATATATGATTTGATCACAGACTTCTTACAAATATATAGATGTGATAACCATCTGCAAATGTCTTAAGGACTCCCTGACCCAACAAACTCTATCTCTTTACTACACATTCGTGTATTTTAAAAGACTTTGTGGATAAAGACTTAAAAATGTGGGGAAAGGAGAAATTGTTGGTAGTTTGTATTTTTTCACAGTATCTTCTACAAATTCCAAGACAAAACTCATCATTATATTTAATTTGTTGTCTGCAATTATTGCTGTCAGTTTAGACATGCTTAACTCTTTACAAAACAACAAAATTCTAGCCTTGTCCAAATTGACAGCATTTGCAAACAATTCAAATGTAGCTCAAATGAGAGAATTTGTCTTTGAAAATGTAGAAAACACAGTGGGAAAAGGAGCAAATGCTGGTTACCAGCATTTTCTCCTTTTCCCACAATGTTTTCAAGAGTTTTTTTTTCCTAGGGTTGTCAAAAGTCAACAGTGTTGGGTAAAGGGTAAGTTGTGTTGTCTGATAAAGAACACTGAAAAGGTGAGAAACTAAACACATTTATGCCTACTTTATACAAGGTTCCTAATTATTTCCAAGTAAATCTGACAAAATGTGAACTGGATCAGAACATTCAACACTCTACAGATTCCAATCAGAGTTCTCTTACATGAGGGATTACTATGGAAACCCAAGACAAGTAACCTTTCAATGTACCTCACCAGCACCAGAGTGAACTTTCTGCTCTTACACTGATACTGGCTGGGCTTTCAAGGCTATCTTTCATACTTTCTAGAGGTTGATTCTGATTATTTGGTCCAATTTCTCATTAATGCTTTATTCTTTACCACACAGGAAAATTCTCAACATGTCCAAATCCAACATGTTTGCACTTGACAAATTAAGTATGGCTCAAATAATGACAATTGTTTTTGAAAAGGTAGAGAACACTGTTGGAAATGGGGAAATGCTGGATACCAGCATTTTCTCCCTTTCGCATAATGTTTCAATCATGATATCCCTGACTTTGGAGTACTGAATGATTCATATCCTTATTTGTAAACAATCTCAAACTAAGCTCTTACATGGCTAACAAAAACTTTAAGTTGCTACTTGAGAACAGTGAAGACCAAGATCAGACTACAGAAAACATGCAGTATGACCTTGGACCTATAGTTTGCTATTTCATGATTTATTTTGGACAAAGTAAGCCTTGATATTGAAAAAAAACAACATCTTTTTCATTTTTATACTGATCTATGGAATAAGGCATGTTTTTTTGGATTATGATTAATTAATCTTTCTGCAAAAATCTACAGAAACCATACTATTTGATTCCTCCCACTCACAGACAAAAAAAACTTCAAACATTTGATAGCTGCAATAAAGTACTAGGGCGTTTCCAAGCATATATCCTTTCACCTCAACTCAGGGCTTATAGATCTCTAAGAAAAGTCTAGCACAGAAGAAAATTATCATTTTGAAATGCAGAAATTGGATTTCATTTTGGAGAGGAATACAATTTGAAATTGATAAAAATTGATCAAATGAACAATGTTTCCCATTTTCATGATAGCTCCAGATAAGAGGAAGTGAAGGGGTTCTAAATCTATTTTTTCTCTTCCAAACCCTATGTTGTGTGTACTCATTAGAATCATCTCGATGAGACAATTGTAATGAGTACCCATAACATAGGGTTTAGTGGAGAATAATTAATATTTTCGATTTTGACATCAAAATCACTCCTTTTAACTGGACCTCTGATTGTTACTGTCAAGTGGTATCTACTGCAAAAGATCAAAATAGGTCTCCTTGGAATAAAGTTGTAGTACTTGTATTCTGTCAGTCTACCACACAACTTTTACTGAACTCATGGAATTTTGGGAAAAAATAATTGGCAAATATTCAGAGTGATACTAGAAATAGGTTTGTAGTATATATAGTTCATGTTTATTTTACTAGAGACATTGTCCATCCAAGAACTCTTTGCTTCTCTGCAAGTCTTTACCAAATGACAAAATTTTAGACTGGTTGAAATTGAAAGCATTAATTTGCAGACGATCAATTTACCAGTATTTTTTCTTTTTCCAGTGATGTTTCCAAAAGTCCTTTTTCTTGAGATTTTTAAAAGTCTGGATTGTGTGGTAAAAGGTTAACCTTTGTACAGCTAAATAGATGAATTAATGCCCCTGTCAGTGACTCGGTGCAAAAGAAGAAGATAATTATGACAGTATCAAAGTTTGAGTTTTTTTTCCCAGAACATCTGACAAAAGAACAGACAGTACTAGTGCAAGATAAGACTGCAAGTAAGTTCATTTGTACAACATTTTCAATTAAAGGTGCATACTTTTTATGCAGTTACAATTGATGCCTTTTAACTCTTTACCAAACGACAAAATTTTCGACTGGTCCAAATTCAAAGCATTTGCAGGTGACAAAATAAACCCGACACAAAAATTATTTTTGGTGTGGGAAGGGTAGAAAACATGGTGGGAAAAGGAGAAAATGCTGGTTACCAGCATTTTCTCCTTTTCCCACAATGTTTTCAAAGAGCTTTTTCCTGTGGGTCACTAAAAATCAGGATTGTGTAGTAAAGGGTCAAAGCATAATCCACTTAAATACAGTAATTTCACTAACGCTGTTTTCTTTCACATTATGCTACAACCGCAAGGCATAGTTGGCTGCTAGACATTGATACATGTTCACAATTTCACATGACATTTTTCTCTAAAAAGAAGTTTGATGAATCTAGCTTTGAAGACTCTTCAACCTACGTCCAGTGCTTTTAGCACTACAGGAATTTTCATTTGTTTTTTTAATCGTACAAGGATCAATTATGCAGTGATGCAAAACTCTTGAAGAATACAGGCAGAACTCATTTGTTTTCCTTAACCAAATTTTATGTTATAATTGGAAAAAACTATGACCAAGGATCCTTAGATTGTTGCATTTCTGACTCACAAAGGTACAAATCTCAACAATATAATGCTAAACAGGCAGAATTATGGAAAACAAGCAAAAGCCAAGTTGTCTGTGCAACTTGGGATCCGTCCTCAGTCACAAAGAGAAACTACATTTGTGGAAATTTATGGGGTTTTTTTTAAGAAATAAAACTACAGAGTTGTTCATGAGCACTGACAAAAAGACAGGAATACTGCAGTCAACCACTTTCAAAAATATTGAGGCAAATAGAAAAACTGTTTGTAAGAACAAATTCTGAGGATCATTCCCACCATGTTTCCAATAGAAGTCCTCCTTTGGGTGGTTATAGTTAGGTAAAGTTTAGGTAAAGAGTTAGTTAACCCTCACTATTGACAACTATGGTAACCAGCATCATCTCCTTGTCCCACAGTGCCTTCTAAACTTTCAAAATCAATTCCAGTCATTTCTACCACATTAGATTTGTCGTCTGCAATGCCTTTAATTTGAACAAGTCTAAAGTTTTGTTGCCTGGTACAGAGTTAAAAACAGGAATCCTTAGGAGAGAGATTGAGCACTTGAAAGTTTACTGCAGTAATAATGACTTTCAATTCCCATAAACTAAGTAAGAAAATAGTTAATTTGTTCAACTAACCCTTTTTACAAAAAGAAAAAAATTTTGCTAAAGATTGCTTTGCTAAAAGTGAAGGTAAGGACTAGTAAGCACTGACTGTACAGATCAAGATCAGGCTGCACACAACATGCAATCTTATAATTCTTGGATCTATATTGTCTGCTGGTTTAGTCAGTACTACAAGTTAAAAATCTTTCTGAATTTCAGCAGATTAAATTTTCCGTCTCTGAAAGAGGTCAAGCTTATATCTTTTGAAATGAAATAGTTGAAAGACGTTTTCAGAGTTAATAAAACTTTTCCAGGCTTGTTTTGCCAAAGTATCTCTTTTTCAAATCAGACATGTCATATTCAAGATCAATGAAGCAGATCTTTTCTATAACTAAAAGCTAGCTAGTCCAACCTTTAAGTACATGTCTTTAGTAATGACAGAGAAATTAGCAAATGTCAAAGTTTTGCCTTACTATGACAGAGACAACAATGCAGGCAGACTACAACAGAGCTGCTAGAGCTACTGTATTTTATCTAATTAAGGCTCTCTCCCTAAAAGTAGAGCCCAGCCCCCCCCCCCTATTACTAATTCCAGAGACCTCCAGACAAGCCCCTCCCACACCCAACCTTAGCTTGAAATCGACGGTTGGAGTGATAGACTTTCAAACACAAGATAAGTTCAGTAGAACTTTTCAAACCCAGACTGATGAAAAACATTAATGACCATTATTTCATAAATTAGCTTACCGGTACAGCATCAACACAATCCTGATTACTTCACAAATTGATGTCATTAAAACCTGAGTATCTGAATATGCATACACTCCTGATAACATTGTAAACTTCCAGTAACACATAAATTTTTCAACTAACTTGGAAAAACTTTAACAAAGTGAAGTATCGAAGACCTGTGTCCCATTGTAATTGTGAATGTGATTAAATGTCCAAATGAATCATGATTGGTCATAAAATTGACATTCTTCATTAAATACAGTGGGTTTTTCAAATGGCGATCGCTTCAGTCAGCACCGACTAGAACCTGGATCAAAGTACCTTACTTACTCTAATATATGACAACACTTAAATTTGGGAAATTGGCTATGAAATAGGAGCACCCTGTTGGTGTTTTGCATGGCAACCCAGCGTGTTAATTAGGTGAAATAGGATATGACAACAACTCATGTTTTTCAAAAACAATCGAGCTAAAAATTCTACCTTTCCTAACAAATCAAACATCATTCTTAACCTACTAAATTAATGACATGAAATTTTCAAGCCGACAGGAAAAAACCCAAATTCTGCTATTTCAGAGGTAATTGTTTGGGGCAAAATATATCTCGTTGTCCAACAGTGTAGACCCCAGATCAGACTGCACATTCTTTGCAGTCTGATCTTGATGTACACTGTCTGCAAAAGATCCTTGCTTAGTAGCCCAAAGATTTATACATACTAGCCTTTCTTCCACTTCTATGCTTGCATAATTACACGGTTCTTCTGAAAACAGTATCAGACAGTAAGCACAGATCAAAATCTTTTGTTGTTGGTCACACTGTATTAGCATTGCTAGCATCCAACATTGTACATACAATCACAGCCTTGAGCTTTTAAGAATTTGATGTCATCTGATTAACCTAGTTGTCTAAAGGTTTAAAAGAAAATGCATCCAACCTGCAACAACTACATTGTAATGCAATCACAGGTTACCAGGATTATTTGTAGCCCCCATCAGGTATTTGACCCTTTACAAGACAACAAAGTTTTAAACTTGTCCACAATGAAAGTATTTGCAGACAACAAATTAGATGTGGCTGATAAACTTGGATTTGTCTTCCAAAAAGGCACAAAACAATTTACCTGGTTACCAGCATTTTCTCCTTTTTCCAAAATGTTTTCAAAAGCCTTCCTCCTGAAAGTCATTAAGACACTGGATTCTTTGGTAAAGGATTTGAATCTAGCCTTTGCTGTCTGTACAATGCTTTCATAGCATTTAATTAATCTCTTTGTCTTTAACCCTTCACCAAAAATCTCTTGTTTCAACAACCCCCAGGAAAAAGGCTCATGAAAACATTCTGGGAAGAAGAACAAGAGGGCCATGATTGCCCTGTATTGCTCCACTGGTTTATAAATATAAACCATAAAAACTAAACATTTCAGTTCTGAGCCAAATGGTTTCAAAATGAAGACTTACAAAGTTTTCTCTGTAAAAGCCCATGTGAAAGTTGAGACCCGCAAGGCAAAACCATTTTTGATCCCAGAGCTATAATTACTTGAACCCTGGTAGAGGTCCACAAGATAAAGCCACATGCCAAAATAATACAGGTCTATGCTGTATGGTTATAAATAAGGTGATTTTCAAGTTTTGTCCATATGAAGCCTCTGTAAAACGTAAGATCCCTGATACAAGGCTAATTTAAAAAAAAAAATATATCAAAACAGGAAGATTTCTTAAGTTGTCACTATGTAAGCCCATGTAAAACTTGTGACCACTGCGGCAGGCCCGATTTTGACCCCAGGGCTAAAATTTTGGCCTGCTTGGTAGAGGCCCACTAGATATAGCAACATGCGAAATTTGGTAGCTCTAGGCCTTATGGCTAGGTACAGGAAGATTTTTAAAGTTTTCTCTATATAAGCCTATGTAAAACTTGTGACCCCTGGGGCAGAGCCAATTTTGACCCCAGGGCTATAATTTGAAGAAACTTGATAGAAGTCTACTACATAAAACTACATGCCAAATTTGGTAGCCCTATGCCTTATGGTTTCAGACAAGAAGATTTTCAAAGATTTCCAATATTTTTCAGTTTTGTTGCCATGGCAACCAGAGTTTTTGAAGGAATCAAATTCTTTCAAGAAATTCTGAAGAGACCATGGCAGGATCATTTCTGTGAAGTTTCATGAAAATTGGATGGGTAGTTTCAAAGAAGAAGATGTTTGAAATAAAAGTTAACGCACGGACGGACGGACGGACTGACGGACGGACGCACGACGGACACCAGGCCATGACATAAGCCTGCTGGCCTTTGGCCAGTGGAACTAAAAAATGATGTTAAGCAGCAATTTCTCCTAATGCCTGCATGTTTTCAACTCTGTCGAAGATAAATCCCATCATTTGAGATACAATCGTCTTCTGGAAATTCTTTTAATTTTGGACTAGTCTAAAATTTGGTGATGAATGCCCCAGTCACACTCAGACAAAGTTCAAATAGACCCTACTGCATTATTAAAACTTAATAAACCTAGGGAGACCAGCAAAAAACACAGTCTTCAAGTTGGTTCTATGTCTCACTCTGCCTCTGCTACATTGTCATTGCATCTAACATGTCTCAGCTAAGTTTTGATGTGCTCTTGATCAAGCACACCCCAAGTCCTTTGCGTTTTTCAGAACATTCTTTCTAAAAACTTTCAGATCGCACCACTAATTTATTGCTTGTTTACCAAATTCTCACTGCGCCCTTTGTGATCTTGTAAATTTAAGTCCAGGATCTCTGCATTCTCATTCCTTTTTCAAGATTTCTTGAACTGTCCATACCAGGTTTGTACTGCATCTATGAAGACCATAATTGGTTCATCCCCCCTTGGTACTACATCAATGCCATTGTTTGCAGTCCATTTTGAGTCCTTACTGCATATGGATTTGATCACATCCTCGGTACGTTGTTTTAAAACATGTTCAGAATTCATCAGCCAAGACCATAAAGATTGCATTACGTTCTCAGCGGTTTCTGCTGCATTCCTTCTAGTCCGTACAAGTCTGTAATGTGATGGACCTGTTTTACATTGACATAGGGAGAACTTGGTCTAGTATGAATGGGGTTTAACTTTTTACCACACGACAACATTTTAAATTTGTCCAAATTGAAAGAATTTGCAGATGACAAATTAACTGTGACTTAAATTATGAGATTTATCTTTGAAGGAGTGGAAAACATTGTGGGAAAAGGAGAAATCCTGGTTACCAGCATTTTCTACTTTTCTCACAATATTTTCCAAAGCCTTCTTCTTCAGGGTCGTTAAAATTCGGAATTGTGTGGTAATGGGTTAAAGAGTTAAACTTCTGTGAAATTCCCTTACCTAAAGTCTTACATAGGAAAAGACATGTACATGACTGTAGTGTTTTTGAAACAAATTAGCAGCAGAGAACTTTGCCAGCATCCTTTCAAAATAAAGATAATCAACATGAAGCAAGATTATGTCATAGATAATTGACAGCAAAATAAGAGGGAAACAACTCTGCTAATTGACTCTTTACCAAATGACAGAATCTAGACTGGTCCAAATTGAAAGCATCTGCTGATGACATATTCGAAGTAACTTACACAATTCGATTTGTTTCTAAAAGGTTAGAAAACATTGTGGGAATAGTAAATGCTGGCAAGCAGTATTTTCTCCTTTCCCCACTATATTTTCAAAAGGCTTCTTTCTCAGGGTTGTCAAAAGTGGAGATTGTGCAGTAATGGGTTAACTCTATATCAAACAACAGAATTTTAAAGTGGTTCAGTCTCAAAGCATTTGCAGATGACAAAACTGAATGTTGCAAAAAATTAATTGTGAGAAAAAATTTAATTGTGAGGGTAGACAGCATTGTGGGAGGAGGAGAAAATGCTGGTTACCAGCATTTTCTTCTTTTTCAACGATTTTTTCAAAAGTCCATTTCCATGGGGGTCATTAAAACGTGGGATTGTGTGGTAAACGGTTAAAGCATGACTGTATTACAAAACTCAAAAATAACTTACAGCATTACCAGTGCATTTTAAATTCCTGAGCATTTTGCCGCAAAGCTTGCAAACATTAGCTCCTTTTCACGGCAGTTTCTACTGTTTAAATCACAAGTTTATTTCAGAATATGAAAACAGTTGGTGTTGGTTACTCTTCAAAATTTAAACCCTAGGCTGCTAAGAGTGACTAAGTAATTTTTTGCTAACACTGTAGATCAAGATCAGACTCAACAGAACTTGTTTTCTGATCTTGGGTCTACACTGTCTGATAAGGACATGTCTTTACTCCACCAAATAAATTTGAAAAAGCAGAACTTGGATTATAACTATTGGCTGCACAGTTTCATTCAGTTTATTTAGCAAGTTAAGGGTTAATCCTTTAACATACAAGCCCAACTCTAAACAACCCTGAGAAAAAGGCCTTTTGAAAATATTGAGGGAAAAGGAGAAAATGCTGGTAACCAGCATTTTCTCCTTTTCCCACAATGTTTTCTAACCTATCAATGACAAATTTCATCATTTGGTACACCTTTGTCGTCTGCAAGTGCTTTCAGTTTGGACCAGTCTAGAATTTTGTCATTTGGTAAAGGGTTAAGAAAGAACAACTAAAGTTTTGCCTCTTCTCTTTTTGAACAGCTTAGACACTTGCACAAGACTTTATATTTTAGATGACCCATGTCAGAAACTGTGACAGAAAAATCTGTTCAATTATGCTTCCTTCACTGTCCCATTTTCTAGCCAACCTTTTACTTTCAGGTTTTTACTATCACTTTCTCTCCTTCTCCCAGAATGTTTTTAAGAGATACGATCTCAAAGTGGCGCAGTGTCAGGATTGTTTGGTAAAGAGTTAACCAGTTACCAAACAATCCAGAGTTTTAACAACCTACAGGAAGAGCGCTTATGAAAGCCTAGTGGGAACAAGAGAAAATATTGGTGACCAGCATTTTCATCTTTTCCCACAAGGTTTCCTACCCTTTCAAAGAAAAATCCCATAAATATAGTTACATTTAATTTGTTGTCTGTAAATACTTTGAATTCAGACAGGCCTAAAATTGTCTTGTTTGGTAAAGGATTGAGCAAGACAATACAACACCCAAGTGTGAAAGGGCAGCTCACATTATTTACTGAAGTGAAGCTTAACCCTTTACCAGATGACACAGTTTTAGCCTTGTCCAAACTGAAAGCATTTGCAGAAGACAAATCAAAATGTTACCCAAAACATAAAATTTGTCTTTGATAGGATAGAAAACATTGTAGGAAAAGCAGGAAATGCTGGTTACCAGCATTTTCTCCTTTTCCCACATTATGTTTTCAAAAGACTTCTTTCTCTTAGTTGTTAAAAGTTGGCATTGTGCATAAAAGGGTTAAACACAGAACAAATTGAAATAGGAGAGATCTTCTTCCTTTGTTTCTAGTCATTTGTGTTTGAAAAATCAGTCATTTAATCACCTTTCTATTTAATTTCTCACAAGTAATATAGCCACCATAAAAGGTGAACATTTTTAGCACTGAAAACATTAGCCAAACCGGTAGCATAGCCGGTAGTATACAGGACTTGAGACAAGGGGGTCACTGGTTTGAATCCCCAGCTCGGCCAATTTTTTTCCAAGGACTGATGCTAGTCCTTGCGACACAATTCATTCCTCCCTCACAACTGATCATTGTTTAGATGATGGTTATGTAGGACAGCAGCCAGTGGCTTGGGAAGAATATTGTGCAAGGTACTGATAAAAGAAACTCCATGAAAGCATAGATAGGTGCGCTTGCTGCCATGGTATAACTGAAATAATGTCGAAAATGGTATTAAACAGGATACAAATAAAGTAACAACATTAGTGGGCAGAGTTTCTTCCAGGATTTCAACACGGTAAGGATTTGGTCCCCATACTTTTTAAAGGGGAGCACTGCATGCAGGTGCAAAGGGTTGGCTGTAGATGCTTTTTTCAGTGAAAAATCTAGGTTAAAAAAAGGGGCATAACTGGTGTTACAAATATTTTGTGGGTTACCTGCCTTTCAGGTATGGCTTCTCCTTTTGATAGTTAACAACTAGCCCAAGTTCGAAATAAATATCTTTAACCCTTATCCTGCTGAATAAAAAACGAACCTTTCAAGCGGTTATCAAAAACCCCCATTTTCCTATTTTTAAAGATATATTTGGAGGAAAGATATCTCCTTATCGGACAGCATAGATCCAAGATCAGATTACACATTCTGAGCAGTCTGATCTTGATCTATGCTGTCCACAATAGGTCAGTGAGTTGCGCTTAGCTGCCTTAGGGTTAATAATAAGAGACATACGAGTAAATACAAAGTTTTTGCACTATAACAACGACATATACACATACGACGACAAGGTTATCACAATACCTTGATGTTTTCTTCCAAAACACACAAGCTAAAATACGAGTGATTTTCAAAAAATTGGGACAAAATGGGTAGTAAATGTTTCCCAGTTGCTAAAGGTACTGACAAGCAAACACATTGTAATTTGTGGTTTCCAGAGCTCCAGATAGAGGGAGTGATTTTGATTTCAAAACTGAAAATATTGATCACTCTCCACTTAACCCTATATTATGGGTACTCATTAGAATTGTCTCATATCAGTACCCACAACATAGGCTTTGGAAGAAAAATAATGGATTTAGAATACTATCACTCATTCTTATCTGGAGATCTGGTTTCAACAGCGACATTTTTAAGACCAAAAATCAGTTATTCATTGTGAAAAGAAAACCAGACACAACGATCTTTTGTTTTGTTACATAAATCATTTTTCAAGGAGAAAAAAGATTAGCTTCAAATTATTATCAACCTGATGCTTCATATTTTCAACTCAAAATCATTTTATGCCAGTAAACAGTGCGGTAACTACATACTAAGCATCTTGCTTAGATAGCACTGGTTCCAAACTGAAAAAATCATATTAGCGAAAGACTCTATCAAGCTGGGAACAAGTCAATGTGGTTAACAAATTGCCTGAAAGTATCCAATATGAAAACTCATAAATGGGAATTAATAGCGTTTCTTCAGTTACCTACAAATTTTGCAGGGGCCTTATCCTGCACTATGTGACAAAATATGTGCAATCCTGAAGGAGTTCCCGCAATTTGGCGACCTGAAAACTGTAGCTGTTTGCATTCCATAGCCTTGGATGATCCTTTGATGAAATTCCTTTGCTGTATCACAATTGCTGATACGCATCACCTACCAGGTATGTCTCTACACCAGGGATAGACTGCTTCACCTTTTTTAACACTTTACCAAACGACAAAATTTTGGAATGGACCAAACTGAAAGCTTTTGCAGACGACAAATGAAATGCTGCTAAAATGATGATTTCTCATTTTGATCGAGTAGCAAACAGTGGGAAAAGGAGAAAATGCTGGTTACAAGTATTTTCTCCTTTTCCCACAATTTTTTGAAAGACCTTTTCTTTCAGGGTCGTTAAAAGTTGGGACTGTGTGATAAAGGGTTAAAATAATGATGCTCCACTTAGCAATAATCAAAGTACTGAAAGTACTGACAGACTAGCGAATTTGATTGTTTGATTGATTGATTGACTGATTGATTGTATGGTGTTTATTAACCCTGTTTTCAACATTATTTCAGTGATGTAGCGGTGGCCAGTGCACATATCCATGCTTTCCTGGAGTTTCTTTTACCAGTGCTCCGCACAATATTCTTTCCAAGCCACTGGCTCCTTTCCCACATAACCATCGTCGAAAAGTGAGCGAAAAAAAAATCCTGTTGCAATGACTATTATCAATCCTCAGAAAGAAATTTGTTGAGGATCAAACCAGCAACCTCCTGTTCTCAAGTCCAATATGCTACCGACTGAACTGCCGGGGCTATATGTGCTATTGGTTAACTACAATCCAGTTTAAGTTTAACCCTTAACCTGCTAAAAAATGTTAAATGAAACTTTCAAGCCGATGGTAAACACCTGAATATTGCTACTGCTATTTCACAGTTACACTTTGTAGAAAATCTATCCTCTTATTGGACAATGTAGATCCAAGATCAGACTACACACACTGTCTGCAAAAGGTCATTCAGTCGCGGTAGTGCTTGTAAAAGAAACTCGAGGAAAGCATGGACAGGTGCTCTGGCCGCCACAATATCACTGAAGTAATGTTGAAAACAGTGTTTAACACCATGCAGTCAATTAGTCAATATCTAATAGCTGTAGATTTAACTCTCCTTACAAAACGAAAAATTTTACATCCGTCCAAATTCAAAGCTGTTGCAGACCATGAATCAAATGTGGCTGAACTGATGAAACCTGATTCCAGAAGGGTAGAAAACAATGCGGAAAAAGGAGAAAATGGTGGTTACCAGCATTTTCTCCTTTTCCTACAATGTTTACAAAGGGACCCTTCCCCAGTATCGTTAAAACTTGGGATTGTTTGGTAAAAGGTTAATAGAATAACAGTTTAACAACAATGATCTAAATAATGAATGACTGAAAGAATGACAACGGTTCCCTCTCCAGTGGGGGTTGATATAGCTGGGATTTGCTACAAGTTAACCTAGGTGTATCTATTAATAGATTCATTCATAATGTTACAGTTGTGTAGGAATAAGTGATTCTCTGCTTTGCATAGGTCACTCAATTTACATATAAGCAAAGATCGTGTACCTTATAAATGACATCTTGTTCAGTTTATTACTTTGTAAGACGACATGTTCATATTGGAGAGGTAGAGATTTAGTGGTTTATGTCTAAATTGTCATGTATAACAGAATTAAGATTTCTAACAGAAAGAAGTATTTTCTGTGTGGCAGTATTTGGCAACTGTGGGGTTTTGAATCTAGGTCAATCTTAATGCCTATAGACTAGCTTCGCTAGTCAAAAACCAGAGTCATAGTTTTCTACTGAAATCTTTCTACATAAATTGCATTTCTTTTTCAAAAAAATAGCTTGTAAATTCATTTTTAATAACTTAACTGTGGTTGTTGTTGTCCTCATTGATAAATTGAATTTCATGGGTCCAGTTAATATGTTTAAAATCCTGTGACTGAAAGAATAACGAAATGAAAACTTCCTTGATATACATGGGGTTAGATGTAGTTACAGAATCAGCCGAGTTGTGATGTGTATCTTTGTTTGTCATTTTATACCATTTTTAGCTTGACTTCATTTATTACAGGAAAGCAAATTTTGGACTTGTCCAATTTGAAAGCATTTGCAGCTGTCAAATCCATGTTTTGTTACACAAGTTTCCAACACAAGCAATTAAATACTAAGTTCAAAGGTTCAGCACTACAAAGATTAAGTTTTTGGAGTTTAAACCATTTTAACAGCTTAGTACATAACATGGAGGTCAGTGCACCTATGCATGTGTTTCCTGGCTTTCTCACACCAAATCACCAAAGAGAAAGGTATCAAACTCGCAACTGCCAGGTCACAAGTCAGATATGCTAAGTACTGACCTACCCAACCAGGCACAAAGATTAAGAAACTGGGTCAAATGCCTGTACAAACAGCTTGACTTACCCTAATGTTGTTTCAAGTTCCAGTATATCCTTATAGCTCCAAATGTTGATGTGGAAGTCAACTCCAAGATTCACTCAATTACTGTCACAATCTGAAAAAAAGAAGTTTTTTAAATCTGCATTCATTTTTCAAAGCTACTTTTTACAATATAAAAATGTAAGGAGAAGTTTGAGCCAAATTACTCTTGACAGTTATAATGCCATTACCAACTATAAAGTTTCTAGAAAAGAACATCATCAGTTTTTGTGAAGGACTTAGAAAAAGTACTGTCTGGGCCAAAAAAATATTCCCCTTCACCCTATACCAAAGCGCAAAATTATAGACTTGTCCAAATTGGAAGCATTTACAGACAACAAATTTAATTTAATCAAAGTGCTTAACCTTTTACCATACAATCACAAGATTTAACGACCTTGAGAAAGAAGCCTTTTGAAAACATTGTGGGAAAAGGAGAAAATGCTGGTAACCAGCATTTTCTCCTATTCCCAAAATGTTTTCTACACTTTCAGAGACAAATTCCACAAGTTAAACGACATTTGATACGTCGTCTGCACGCGCTTTGTATCTGGACAAGTCCAGAATTGTGTCATGTGGTAAAGAGTTTACCCTTTACCACACAATCCCAACTTTTAACAACCCTAACAGAAAAGGCTTTGGAAAACATTGTGGGAAGCCAGCATTTACTCCTTTTCCCACAATGTTTTCCACTCTATCAAAAAATGAGAAATCATCATTTTAGCAACATATAATTTTTCGTCTCCAATTGCTTTCAGTTTAGTCCATTCCAAGGTTTTGTCATTTGGTAAAGAGTTAATATAATAGGATCAGGCACTTACAGTGTACTCATGCAGATCATGACATTTGAAAGTAAACAGTATTTTATATTCCAAAAGATGCATATTATCATTCCACATACATCAATATAACCTTTTGTTCTGAAACCCTTTGCATGTTAGTATAATACAGATTATGTGAAATTTTACTTCAGCAAAACTGACCCATTCCATTGTAATTTCAATGCTCTTGGGTAGCTAGAGCTTACCCAATCCCTAGCAATATCTGCAAAGGGGGGGGAAGAAAGGGGGGGGAGAGAAAGATACCCCAACCCCTTTCCTTAAAAGTTGAACTATTTATCATTTTCTTCTACTTATCCATACAAACTAATTTGATCTGTGCAGTCTGCAAAATCATTTAAAGTTCTGAAGTTCTAAAATTTAACCAGCTTGCAAAGGTTTTATCTTGTTCTGTTTGAAATACATACCGTATACAGAATGAAAAAACAATTTCTAAGACAAAAATTTTGTGTGTAATTATTGCAGAAATTGAGAAACATAACTATTCAATTGTAGTCATAGCATAGGGAAAATATTAACACTTTACCACACAATCCTGAATTTTAACAACCCTGGGAAGAACAGCTTTTGAAAATACTGTGGGAGGAGGAGAAAATGCTGGTAAAAAGCATTTTTTTTTCTCACAATATTTCTTAAACTTTCTAAGAAAAAATTCATAGCTAGAGAAACATCGAACTTGTCCTCTGCCGTTAATTTCAATTTGGACAGGGCTAACATTTTGTCATGCAGTGCAGAGCTTACCCTTTTAGTGCTGAACACAGAATTAAATGCTTATAATCAAGATCAGACTGACAATCAGTCTGAACAAGCAGTCTGACCTTGGACCAAAGTTGTCTGCCTCTAAGCCAGATATTGACAAAAACAACCTTATAACATGCATCTTAATATGTACTAACTCAGAATATCAATTCTATTTATATATCACTGAAAGGGTTTCACTCTTAACCACAAAACAAAATTTTAGACTTGTCCGTACTGAAAGCACTTGCAGACAACAAAATATAATGTTACTCGAAACTGGAAATTTGTCTTCCAAAGTGTAGAAAATGTTGTGGGGAAAGGAGAAAATGCTAGCAGCCAACATTTTCTTGTATCCCCACTATCTTTTCAGTAGCCTTTTCCCTTGGGGTCATTGAAAGTCCAGGTCTGAGGAGAGAAGAAAAAGGATAGATAGAGCATTGTGATGTTCCCACACATCTGAAATAACAATGACCTCTGTGAGTAACCTTTATGAGGTTTTTCACAAACCATAATCATTAGTGGAAATTGTGGACAGAAATTTGACCACCCTCATAATCAAAGTACAAAATTACTGACAGTAATGTATAGTGTGTGATTCATGGAAGATTGGGTTGATAAGGGAATAAATAACACAATGTCATGAAACAATTCAATTCTCCCAAATTCAAGACAGAATATTTAACAAGAAACTAGACAGAGCAGATCAAAGATCATACTGCACATTCTACACAGTCTGGTTTTGATCTACTCTGTCCTAAAGAAAAACTTTAGTTGTGCTTAGCAATCCAAGGGTTACTCAGAATATCATGCAAAAATTATGTATCAACAACCCCTAACTCTTTATCAGACAACAAAATTTTAGAATTGTGAATTAACCCTTTACCAAACAATCCCGGATGTTCACAACCCTGAGAAAGAAGCCTTTGGAAAACATTGTGGAAAAAGGAGAAAATGCTGGTAAGCAGCATCTTCTCCTTTTCCCACAATGTTTTCTACCCATCCTAAAACAAATTTTAATATTTGCTTACATTAATTTTGTCGTCTGCAAATTCTTTCAATTTGGAAAAGTCTAGAATTTTGTGGTTTGGTAGAGTTAAAAGTAGTAACAGATGACAAATTAAAAGTGGCTCAAAAGATGGGATTTGTTCTAGTAACTATCATTTTCTCCTTTTCTCACAATGTTTAAACCCTTTCAAAGACAGATTCCATAATCTGAGCAGCAACAAACTTGGCATTACACACTACGAAGCAAAAATAATATGTGTCGTTTACGAATGACATGTAGCTCATAAGATTATGATGGGATTTGCCTGAAAGGTTAGAACACGTTGCAGGTACCAGCATTTCCTTTTTTCCCTACCATGTTTTCAAAAGCTTTAATACTCGGGTCGTTAGAAATTGGGATGGCGTGGTAAAGGGTCAGACTGCTACATAAATAACATTAAATTCTCCAGCTAATTTAACAAAAACCCAAAGTCTATGCTTTTTTTTTTTCATCAGAAAAAAATTTACCGACTGGGACTGTAGAGATCCAAGATGAAACTGCATTTTCTGCTTTTCCCATCATGTTTTCAAAGGCCATATTCCTCAGTATCTTGAAATCATGGTATAGGTGGGTAAGGTGTTAGCCTCAGACTGACGGAACAGTCCGAGTATCGGAAAGTATCCGACAGTGAATATCCCAAATTCTGTGCGGACTGATCTTGATCTGCACTGTCAACAGGAGCATAGTAACCCTATACCAAACAATCCTGGAGGAATAATGCTTTTGAAAACATGGTTGGACAATGGGAAAATGCTGGTAACCAGCATTTTTTCTTTCTCTCACCATGTTTTCAACCCTTTCTCAGACAAACTCCATTATATGAACATCAAATTTGTCGTCTGTAACTGCTAGTTTAAGCAGGCTTAAAATTTGTCATTGAATTAGCAGCTAACCCCTCAAGTGCAGAATAAACCAAATAGGCAATTTCAGTCTAAAACCAAAATAAAAGCAATTTCAAGTTAACTTTTGTCCCAAAAGTTTCAGCAAAGTGGACAGCGTAGATCAAAGATCAGACTCCACATTTTGTGCAGTCTGATCTTGATCTACACTGGCCACAAAGGCAACTTTAGAAGATCAAGTTGTCCCATCCATAATAAGGGCTTAGACAATGGAGTTAAATGTGTCAAAATATTCACTTACCGTTTGAATTTTAACCAACATACACAACACCAACATTTACAATTGTTTACAAACTTTAAACATTGAATATCTTGCACACACTATCTTTTACAGCGAAAAAAAAATTCAAGGGTTGAAAATTAATCATATTAAAACTTAATCCAATTAATCGATGGATGTCAATCCATGATTGAACTGACTGAAGATCAGGATCGAAATGTGCCAATAATTCTCCCTCTGCTTTAAAAATTCTCTAGAAGAAATGTATAGAATGTAACACTCTAGACAAGTGATACATGTATTATTAGCCATTAGAACAAAGCAAAACTTATATATATCCTTACAGGATGTGAGTGATCCAGATATGAGAGATTTTCTTATTTTCTTGGAGACTGCAATGTATGGATAAATGTTGGGCATCACATCAAAATCAATGTTCTGGGTAAAATTTGAATCCTGAGAAGCACTGGGTCAACCTCTTGAACTGAAGCCCTGTACCACACAATACAAACTTCTAACAACCCTGAGAGAGAAAGCTTTAGAGATATTATGGGAAAAGGAGAAAAATGCTGGTAACCAGCATTTTTCTCCTTTTCCCACAATGTTTTCTACCTTTCCCTCACCAAATTTCAATTTCAGAGTCGTATTTGCTTTGCCATTTGAAAATACGTTCAATTTGGATTGATTGATTGATTGTCTGGTGTTTAACGTTGATTTCAACATTACTTCAGTTATATCGCGGCAGCCAGTGCACCTATCTATACTTTCCTGGAGTTTCTTTTACCGGCAGTAAGTACAATATTCTGTCCAAGCCACTGGCTGCTTTCCCACATAACCATCGTTGAAACGATGGCCAGTGGTGAGAGTGGAATGAATCCTATCGCAATGACTTTCATCAATCCTAGGAGAGAAATTAGCAGAGCCGGGGATCAAACCATCAACCTCCTGTTCTCAAGTCCTGTTTGCTACTGACTGAGTTACCAGGGCTCTCCATGTTCAATGTGGAACAGTCATTTGGATCCTCAGTGACATTTTCTAACTGCAACAATTCCGACACAACAGTTTCCATGTGTGTACTAAGTCACATTTTCTTACTGCAAGAATTCTAACAGAATGGATTTTCATGTGGGTACTCAGTCACATTTTCTTACTGCAACAATTCTGACAGAAAAGTTTCCATGAGGGTACTTAGTCACATTTTTTTATGGTATGAATTCCGATAGATAAGGTTTTCATGTAGTTAGTCACATTTTCTTACTGCAAGAATTTCAATTTAATAGGTTTTTATTCAGGTACTCAGTCACAATTTCTTACTACAACAATTCTGACAGAAAAAGCTTTCATGTAGGAACTCGGTCACATTTTCTAGCTGTAACACTTCTGACAGAACAGGTTTCCATGTGGGTACTCAGTCACATTTCCTTATGGCAAGAAATCCAAGAGAAAGGGTTTTCATGTGGGTACTCAGTCACATTTTCTCACTACAACAATACTAATAGAACAGGTTTCCATGTGGGTGCTCAGTCACATTTCCATATGTCAAAATATCCAACAGAAGGGGTTCTCATTTGGGTACTTACCGGTAGTCACATTTTCTTACTACAACAATTCTGAAAATGAGTTTCCATGTGGGTACTCAGTCATATTTTCTTACTGCAACAATTCTGACAGAACAGACTTCCATGTTGGTACTCAGTCACATTTTCTTACTGCACGAATTCAAGAATGGGTTTCCACATGGGTAGTCAGTTGTATTTTCTTAATGCAATAATTCCCTCAGAATTGGTTTTAATTTGGGTACTCAGTCACGTTTTCTTACTGCAGCAATTCCAAAAGAAAAGGTTTCCATGTGGGTACTCAGGTCACAGTTTCTTACTGCAATAATTCTGGCAAAATTTGTTATCACATGTGTACCCAGTTACTTTTTCTAACTGCAAGAATTCCACCAGAATAGCTTTTCAGGTGGGTACTCAGTCACATTTTTTAGCTGCAACAATTCTGACATAAAAGTTTTCATGTGGGTACTCTGTCACATTTTCTTACTACAAAAATTCCATCAGAAAAGGTTCATGTGGGTACTCAGTCACATTTTCTTGCTGCAACAATTCCGACAGAAAAAATTTTCATGTGGGTGCTCAGTCACATTTTCCTATGGCAAGAAATCCAGAAGAGGGGTTTTTCATGTGGGTACTCAGTCACATTTTCTTACTGCAATATTTCTGACAAAAGGTTTCCATGGGGTACTCAGTCATTTTCTTACTGCAATAATTCAAGAATGGGTTTCCGTGTGAGTAGTCCATGATATTTTCTAACTGCAACAATTCCGAAAAATTAGTTGTCATGTATGTACTCACTCGCTTTTTCTAACTAGAAGAATTCCACAAAAATAGGTTTTCATGTGGGTTCTCAGTCACATTTTCTAACTGCAACAATTCTGACAGAAACGGTTTTCATGTGGGTACTCAGTCAAATTTCTTACTACAAGAATTCCAACAGAAAAGGTTTTCATGTGGGTGCTCAATTACAACTTCGTACAACAAGAATTCTGACAAAAAAGGTTTTCATGTGGGTGCTCAGTCACATTTTCTTACTACAAGAATTCCAAAAGAAAAGGTTTCATGAGGGTACTAAGTCACATTTTCTTGCTGCAACAATTCCAACAGAAAAAGTTTTCATGTGGGTACTCAGTCACATTTTCTTACTGCAACAATTCCAACAGAATGGGTTTTCATGTAGGTATTCAGTCACATTTTCTTACTGCAACAATTCTGACAAATGGTTTTCATGTGGGTACTCAGTCGCAGTCATTTATTTACTGAAACAATCTGACAAAATTAGTTTTTAATGTAGGTACTCAGTCACATTTTCTTACTGCAAGAATTCGGACAGAATAGGTAGAATAGTCTTTTTCTTACTGTCACAGTGATTTTCTTACTGCAACAATTCTGACAGAATGGGTTTCCATGTGGGTAGTCAGTCAAATTTTCTTACTACAACAATTCTCACAGAACTGGTTTCATGTGGGTGCTCAGTCACATTTTCTTACTACAACAATTGTGAAAGTTAATAGGTTTCATGATGGTACTCAGTCAGAGACATTCTGATACATGATAACATTTATCTAAATCGCAAAATACCTGAGGCTATTTATATGATTATGTATGCAATATTATGCTGCTTTTCTTTGGCTTTTAGTGCACCTTCTCATCATCTGGCAGTAAACCCTTTAACAAACAATCCCAAATTTTAGAAATTCAAGGCTTTTAAAGAAACATTGTGGGAAAAGGAGAAAATGCTGGTGATCAGTATTTTCTCCTTTTCCCACCATGTTTTCTACCTTTGAACAGGCAAATCCTATGATTTGAGACACAATTGATTTGTTGTCTGCAAATGCTTTCAAAATGGACAAGACAAAGCTGATCATTTGAACCACATGTAATTGAGCAACACTCTGTGAAAAGGGGGCTTAATGCATCTGCCAAAAGTATCGACCCATGTCAGCATGGTCAGCATGCGCAGTCCGCGCAGGCTGACCTGGGCCAAAACTTTTCACTACTGGTCAATGTTCTGAATATTGAAGGACCAGTGTACCTCATAAATCAGTCGATTGTTATACAAAATGGATTTTATTGATCCATAAATAACTGATAACTTCATTGGTATCATGGATCACAGAGATGCATTAAGCCCCCTTTTGCCAGAGCATGGCTCAATTTCTTGCCTGGAAATTCTTTCAAAAATGGACAAGTCTAAAATTCTTACCTTTACCTGAAGATCCTGTATTTTGTACAATACAGACTTAGCCACTAATCTTGGTTCCTTGATTTGGGAACTAAATTTAACCTTTAAAAACCTGAATTAATGATTTGGACCTTTTGATTTAGGAAAAACTGCCCAAAAGGTTGTTTCCCTAGGAATGTGTAACATAGTAGCAGACTGTGTAGATCAAGATCAAGCTGTATGTTCTGTGCAATCTGATCTTGATCTATACTGTCTGCAAAAACAACTTAAGTTGGTTCTAGGATTAAGAGTTAAAAGTACATTAACTTTTTCTAAATCTGAAAAAAAAAATTGACAGGTAATTAAAATCCTTTTCCTAAATACCTGATACATGATCTACTCCATTAATAATTTACAAAAAAATTAACTATAAATCCTGACATTTATCTAACATTTATCCATTGTACATCTGAATGATTTATGATGTCCAAGATTTTAAATATGACAGGAAGTCTGTTGTTGAATTGACAGGGGGCATGCCAGAACTAGCTGTGTGTTGCTCAACTTTGCCTAATTAGGTATTTGCACTGCAGGCAGCTGTATATCGAAAAGACAAGTATATCAAGTATATGATCTTAAATCCTTTTTTATCCTACTTTTACAAAAAAAGCCCCCCCCCCCGCCCCCGCGCAGCATTGGCATATCTCTACCAAACAACATAATTTGAGACTTGTCCAGATTGAAAACATTTGCAGATGTCAAATCAAATGTGGTTTACAGGGTAGAATTTGTCTTTGAAAGGGTTGATAAATATTGTGAAAACAGAGTGAACAAATTTAATTGAAACAACAATGTATCAGATAGGTAAGTATGGAAAAATACCTGTCACAGGAGGTATAAACGATTTTGAGATTCAAATTTCCTGGAAGACAGCCCTCAAAATTTACTACCAGCAGCTGTTCCTACTTGAACCTTGATGTTACACATAAGTAAACTTGTAGAATCTAAATTAGCTACCCATGTTACCAGTAATCTTCTTTCACAAAGTGCAAAATGTTGACTCTTTACCATGTGGCAACATTTTAGACATGTCCAAATTGAAGTACAGTCGAGCTGCATTTATCCGGGCTCCATAATTTCGGAAATCTCAGGATCCGGACAAAAACATCAGGGAACGGATATTTTCTGTACAAATTTTACTTTTTATTCCGGAAATCCGTGTTCCGGAACCGGAAAGAAAAAATCGGGAACGAAGGGTTAAGAATTAGTACAAACCTTGTCTGATAAACCAGACGTGGCCTGACTGTGTATCAGACAGTTTAAACTGGTACCCGGTGTATCTCCCGTACCCATCCGATAGATACAAAGATCGATAACAGGCTACCAGTTTACACACAATTTAGACTTGATATTTTCCTCGGTACCATAGACTGGTTATCATAAATATCATAAATACAGTCTACTTCGAGTGATTTCAGACTGGTGCGTCGTGAATAACACGGGTATCAGTCTAACTAGTGTCATTTGTTGCAGACAATTTTCACACGTATTGAAAACACACGTGATGTTAATTTGTAGTGTTTTCGAAAACTGTTAAATGACGTTCTTGTGCCATCGATAATTGTCAATTTAACAAATTTTCCATACACATAGTACTGAAGTGACAATTCCACGCTCTTGTTGTTTAATTATTACTGGATCTACTTGATTACAGTAATGATCGCTAAAAAAAATAGCTGAAATGTCCGCAAGGATTTTGTGGGCATGTTTAAACTCATTTTTCAAAATCAAAGGCAAAACTAAAATATGAACATACCGGCTGCTTGCATATTCAATAATCCTTCGTTTTAAATAGAAATATTTTCAATTTAAATGGTAAACCATAAGAAAAAAAAAAGTTTGATTCACGCGTTACTCGAGATGTTTATGTTCCCCAATGTACACACAAAATGGCTGCCAAACACGATAAATTTCATTACGTTTTTCGAAAATATTTTACTCTCAACAGACTATAAAGATGATTGAAAATATGCCTGTCTTTCATATCGCATCAATTGGCTATCAGTATTCTCAATTACTCTTTGCCATTTTACCACTTTGAAAGCACAATTATCAGAAATCAACAGAATGTCTACACCACCAGCAAAAGACAACGAGTTGAAGTTTCGACTTCCGTGAAAAAAGACATTTGTCAGTACAAAGAAGACCATCCAAAAAACCACTATCACGGGAATTCGACTACACATCAAAAAACACTGTGCATGTCGTGTTTTCTTTTTGTTCCGCCCTTTTCATGGTGTTTTTAAAAGTCATAAATGTGCCGAGCTTTCCAAGCGCACCTGTTTGCATGATAGGTATGCATGTGCATGTAATTATGTACAAGGAAAAAGTCATGTACAAAAACACATAAATAACAAAAAGGCAAAATGCAAATTTACGACATCCTTTATTCTATAAATCTGAACAATCGTTGGAGCAATAATGTATACAAGTGCTTGTGTAAAATATAATTCTTGTAATTCTTATGATGCATGGTGTCCCTTATCAACATGAAGGGAACTGACCTAGCTTAACTTGGATGCCATGCCAGCAATCCCAGTTCGTTGATCCGGAAATACGGCTGATCCGGAAACATTGATAGGATACAGAAGTGTCCGGATAAATGAGGCTCGACTGTACATGTACTTGCAGAGCACAAATCAGATGCAGCTGAAATCATGAGATTTGCCTCTTAAGTCTTCATCAAACAACAAAATTTATGACTAGACCAAGTTGATAGCATATGTGCAGACAACAAAATGAATATAGTTCAAATGATGATTTCTGTCTTAGATGGGGTAGAAAACACTGTGGGGAAAAGGAGAAAATGCTGCTTACCAGCATTTTCTTCTTTTCCCACAGTGTTTTCAATAGTCTTCTTCTTCAAGATCCTTAAAAATCAGAATTATGTGGTAAAGGGTTAAAAGGTTGAAAGGATTGTAGGAAAAGAAGAAAATGCTGGATACCTGCATTTTTTTCTTTTCTCACAATGTTTTTTTCTTTCTATGGGTCGTTAAAACTGGGATTATTTGGTAAAGGATTAAATGATTTTTAATTGGCCTCCCAATGTCAGAAAGTATATATCCTCCAAGGCAATTATTATCTACTTTTGTATCAGACAAGTTAATTTAGCAGGCAATTAAATTTCAATGAAATTACAGGGGAAAAAGTAGCTTACAATTACCCAGCCAGGGTAAAAGCTTGTGTTAGAACACATTAGGGAATCCTGATTAACTCTTTACCAGCAGATAAAATTACAGATTTATCTAAATTGAAAGTATTTGCAGCCAACAAACTGAATTTGGTTTAAGTGATGGGATTTATCCCTGAAAGGTAAAACAGCATTGTTGGAAAATGGAGAAAAATGCTGGTTATCAGCTTACAATGTTTTCGAAAGCTTTCTTTCTCAGGGTTAAAACCCTGAACTGTGAGGTAAAGGGTAAATAAAGCACTTAATTAACAAATAAGATATTTTCATTTGGCAAAAAACCCCAAATCTGGGTAACTATTTTGGCTATATTTGGTCAGAAAATCTCTACCAAACTATCTGTGTTGATCACTATACCGACCTAATGTTTAATGCTGTCTGATCTTGATCTGTACTTCCTGCAATAGTAACTATAGTTGCAGCTTAGATGCTAGGGATTACATGACTGGAATCCAAGATACTGTTTCCATTTCTGTACATAGGAACGATTGGAACAACTTTATTAAACAAGAGGGCCATTGGCCCTAAAGCGCTCACCTGAGTAAAGTCATCTACAGTTGATAAAGCTGAAGAGATCCTGGTTTTAATGATGTAAAATACATGAGTGTAAGTGACCTACTTTTTGAAC
The DNA here is from genome assembly GCA_945859785.2 of Tridacna gigas. Taxonomy (NCBI): domain Eukaryota; kingdom Metazoa; phylum Mollusca; class Bivalvia; order Cardiida; family Cardiidae; genus Tridacna; species Tridacna gigas. The sequence goes on from OX244030.2 coordinate 32,627,717, forward strand.
TAATGTGACCAAAACTTGTCCAAGTTATCATTAAAACAAACACTCTGACCAAGTTTCATGAGTATCAGACTGAAAATGTGGCCTCTACCATGCACATAAGTTTTTTCTAAGATTTGGTCCAGTGACCTACTTTCTGACCAGATGTGACACACTTTGAAACTTATCCAAGATGTCATGAAGGCATACTTTCTGACCAAGTTTCATGAGAATCAGGCTGAAAATGTGGCCTCTAGAGTGCACACAAGGTTTTTCTAAGATTTAGCCTAGTGACCTACTTTCTGACCGGATATGATCCATTTTCCAACATGTCCAAGATATCATCAAGACAAACCAGTTTCATAATTTTCAGGCTGAAAATGTGGCCACTAGAGTGCACACAAGATTTTTCTGAGATTTGGCTCAGTGACCTACATTTTGACCCGACATGACCCAATTTCAAACTTGTCCTAGATATTATCAAGACAAACATTCTGACCAAGTTTCATGAGTTTCAGGCTGAAAATGTGGCCTCTAGAGTGCACACAAGGTTTTTCTGAGATTTGGCCCAGTGACCTACTTTTTGGCCTGACATGACTCAATTTCAAACTATATATCCAAAATATATTCAAGACAAACATTCTGACCAAGATTCAAGAGTATCAGGCTGAAAATATGGCCTCTAGAATGCACACAAGGTTTTTCTTAGATTTAGCCCTGTGACCTACTTCTTGACCCAAAATAACCCAATTTCGAACTTGTCCCAGATATTATCAAGACAAACACTCTGACCAAGTTTCATGAGTATATGATTGAAAATGTAGCCTCTAGAGTGCACACAAGGTAATTGTTGACGCCTGGACGACGCACGACGGATGCTGGACACAGCACGATCACAAAAGCTCACCTTGAGCACGTCACACTTTTAAGAGCTAAAAAACATTGCTCTTACTCTTTAACAAACAAAAAAACTTTAGGCTTGTCCTAAGTGAAAACATTTGGAGGCGACAATGTGGTTGACCAGCCCGTATAGCTCAAGTGGTTGAAAGTTCTACTTGTAACCCTCAAGTCTTTGGTCACTTGAGGGTGTGGGTTTGAGCCCCATAGCTAGCCATCTGAAATTACTTAAAGTCTTTCGGATGAAATGTTAAACCCAAGTCCCATGTGATTGTGCTATACACCTAGCATGTTAAAGAACCAGGTTAAAGAACAAGGCATAACTCCGGATGGGTTTTGTCCTGTATCTTCCACTATCCCCAGCAACAAAACTAACTGCCTTCAGAGGGTGTCACCCATATGGGCAATGATAAACAAACAAAAAATCAATCAATTAAATGTGGTTCCAATGATGGTGTTGGTCTTTGAAAGGATTGAAAAGAGTTTAGGGAAAAGGAGAAAATGCTAGTTATCAACATTTGCTCCTTTTCCCACTAAGTTTTCAAAAGCCTTCTTCCTAAGGGTTGATAAAACTCTGGATTGTGTGCTAAAGGGTTAACTATCATGGGAGACATATTCAGGTAAAAAAAAACATAGCATGCTGGTGCTGATGCTTGGTTGCCGTTGCTTTTCCAAATAAAATTGCAAGGGGAAAAAGGGCCACAACTGTATGAAAACTATTTGGTGGGTTACCTGCTTTTCTGGTAACAATTCACCCTTTTGATACTTAACTCTTTCACTACTAATGACGACTTGATTACCTTTTGAGGACAGCGTAGATCAAGATCAGACTGCACAGAACGTGCAGTCTGATCTTGATCTACAGTGTCCGCTACTCTATTTATAAACTATGACAAAGTCGTTTTCAATAGAAGTGGAAATCTATTTTTAGAGCTCGGAAAGAAAGTGGAGTTTCCGGAGTTAGTAATGAAAGAGTTAAAACTTGTCTGGGTCTGAAGGGCATAACATGCTATGACAAAACCTGGATGTTTCCTTTGACAACAGCTGAGCTAGGGTCACTTCTAATGAAAGCTGTAGGAGTCTGTAAAACTTAATGTAATTCAAAATCAACTTAACCCTCTACCGAACACTTGCCCAGTTTTCAAGACCCTGTTGGAAAAAGCTTCCTAAAACATTGTAGGAAAAGAAGAAAATCTTGGTAACCAGCATTTTCCCCTTTTTCCAAAATGTTTTCTACCCTATCAGAGAACTTCAACTCATTTGTACCAATTTTGAATTTGTCGTCTGGAGATGTTTCTTATAAGAAAGGGTTAGGCATTCTAATGATAAACTAGAGGCCCTTGAGGGCCTGAATCGCTCCACTGGCATGATTGTGCTGTTTTTTATAGCATACACTGTGAATTCATGATGCAAAAAGGAAAAAAAGACAAGCACATAAAAAAACAGGGGAAGGGGTTGTTGCAACTAAGCACAAGTACATGTAGGCATGGTGAACTGAACAAAATTAATAGTGAAAAAAAAACAAGTGAAGAACAATTTCTCAAAACCAACTGTTTGGAATCCAGTCAAATTTGATGGGGTTTCAGTACTCACTGTTATAAACAATTCCTGCAAGTTTCAAAGAAATGTGACCAATAATGTGGACTGTGTTGAGTAAACAATACTAAGTCATCAAATGGCTGCTTTTCCTAATCTGATTGCTAGATTTTCTTCATTCTTAATAGAGCTCAATCCCTTGATGATACAAATAATCTTTGCAAGTTTCAAAAGATTGAATAAAAAATGTGACTTTAATTGCATAAACAAGAAATGTAAAGTTTCAACTTTAAATGGCTCCTTTACCCATACTGATTTTCAAATGTTTTATTTAAAAACCATAGGGTTCAAGCTATTGATAATATAAAGCAACTATGCAAGTTTCATGAAAATTCAACCACAAATGCCAACTTTATCGCGTAAACTAGAATTGTAAATTTTCAAATTTAAATCGCTACTTTTCCCCACTAATTGTCAAATTTTTTTTCAAAATCAATAGGGTTCAAGCTGTTGATGATACAAAGCAATTGTGCAAGCTTCATGAAAATCCAACCACAAATACAGACTTTATTGCATAAACAAGAAAAGGAAATTTTGATCTTTAAATAGCTATTTTTCCAATATTGATTGTCAGATTTTTTCACAATCAATAGGATTCAAGCTATCAAAGAGATAAACAAACTGTGCAAGTTTCACGAAAATCAGACCACAAATGCAGACTTTAACAAGTAAACAAGAAATTGAAATTTTGAACTTTAAATGGCTACTTTCCTACCACTGTTTTTCAGATTTTTTTCAAAATTGATAGGATTCAAGCTATTGATGAGATAAACAAACTGCAAGTTTCACAAGAATCCAACCACAAATGCAGACTTTACTGCATAAACAAGAAATTGAAATTTTGAATTTCAAATGGCTACTTTTCTCATACTGATTGTCAGATCTTTTTCAAAATCAATAGGGTTGAAGCTATTGATGAGATAAACAATCTGTGCAAGTTTCACGAAAACCCGACCATAAATGCGGACTTTATCACGTAAAACAGATAAACAGGCAGACGGACGGACGACGGAAACGACACCATGACATAAGCTCTGCTGGCTTACAGCTAGTAGAACTAAAAAGAAATGATCTGGGCATTTCCAATCATTAGAAATGACTGACTACATGATCAAGGCTGTTGCTGCCGATAATTCTGAAAAAATAAAATCAAAAAGTGTAGATCCGTGATATGGTTGCTTGTTCTATTCAGTCTGATCTTGAGTCATAGCCTCTGTAAAAGTAGCCACAGTTTTGTTTAGTGCCCCAAGAGCTAACCTTTTGCCAAACAATTCTGTGTTTCAATGAACCTCATGTTCAAAAAAATTGGTGGACAAAAAGAGAAAATGCATGAAACCAGCATTTTCTCTTTTTTACTTTTTCCCCACAATGTTTCAAACTTTTAAACAACAAAAATTGTGATCTGAATTACATTGAATTTGTCGGCTGCAAATACTCTCAATTTGGACTCAGTATCGTAAAGAGTTCAATGCTACTAGGAGGTAATAAGAGAAGACTTGGACCATGCTGACCCAGGTCACACTGCCCATTAATCACCATTAAAGAGGATTATTTTTCCCCCAGCCAAAACATTTCACTTTCATGATCTGTCTTTTACTGTCAGGTTATACAAAAGACTTAACTCTTTACCACAAAATCCTGAGTTTGAGTGACCCTGAGAAAGAAGCCTTTTGAAACTTGTGTGAAAAAGAGAAAATGCTGGTAACCAGCATTTTCTCTTTTGCCACAGTGTTTTCTACTCTTTCAATCAAATATTCCATTACGGTATTTGAGCCCCATTTACTTTGTCGTCTGCAGACACTTTTGATTCCGACCAGCCTAAAATTTTGTTGTGTGGTGAAGAGTTAACTCTTTACCAAATGAAAAAAATGTAGACATGTCAGAGTTGAAAACAATAGCAAAGGACAAAGGATGAAATTTGTCTTTGAAAGAATAGAACACATAGTAGGAAAAGGAGAAAATGCTGGTGACCAGCATTTTCTCCTTTTCCCACCCTGTTTTCAAATGCCTTCTTCCTCAGAGTTGTTAAAATAAGGGATTGTTTGGTAAAGGATTAACAATGACTTGTCCAATGGATTGACAGGCCTTCCAAAAGCTGGCATGAATTAGGTACATGGGTGAAATTAAAATTGAGAACAAAAAAGAAAATGAACATTTTTAAGCCAAAATGCCACACTTTTGTATGTGTTTTGGTTAGACTGTGTACAGTTGCAACATCTAACTTCACAATCTTGATCCCCAATGTTTAGAAAAGCAACCTTTACCTGGATCAAATTTTTATGGGCATGTAACTTAAGACAAGAATTTTGGCACAATCAAATTAATGTGTCATAATGTCACACTCTTTCTCAAATATTGTACAGCTACAAACATCAAAGTACCAAAAGTACTGACAGACTAGCAAATGTAGAATAAGTGGCCTTAGAAAAGATAACACTTGATTGGTCCAAGATATACGAAAATGGTCCAGTTTATGAAGTACACTCCAGTTCAATCTGATGGCTTTATCCACTGCTCAAAGCCATTTACTTGTCACAAGAGGACATATAGTTCGACCAAGTGATTGAGCCCAACCTTGTTTGGCCCGTGCAATTAGGTTAAGTCTAATTCAGTTCGATCTGGTGACTTTATCCACCGCTCAAAGCCCAAGAGGAAATATCATGGAAACATTCTGTTTGCTGATCTTTAATAAAAAAAAAAAAGCAAATAAAGAACATATCACTCTAATGATTTGGCACTTGAATTCTTTGTAGAGTTCACTTTTAGATGACCTTTCAATGCTTTTTCACTTTCTTATTGAATGGACGAAGTCATAGCCAGACGAGACCTGTAACATTGCAAAACAGTCACTTGAATGAAAAGACTGTGTTGGGACATGTAAAGATAAGCTTTATTTGCATAGGTCACTGACTTAATTCACATTTCAGCAAACAGCTTGTACTTTATCATTAGTTGAAAAAGGGGCATAACTCTATTAAAACTACTTTGATGCTTACCTGTCCTTGCTATGTAGGTTTCCCTTTTGATAATAAACAACTTGTCAATGTTTGAAGTAAATATCTTTAGTAATAACAGATATTATAAAATGTCAAAGTTTTTGCAAGATGACAAAGACAATGACTATACTAGAGCTACAACAATACCTTGACGTTTTCCTCAAAAACAGCTGAGCTAGTAAAGCTCAAATGGGTTAATAACTGGCTGACAATAAGTATAGATGTATCTTTAATTGATAGGATTAGTCTTTAAAACAGCTCATATCCAGCATTTTCTCCTTTTTCCACAATGTATTAAAAACACTTTTCCCCCAGGGTGGTTAAAACAAAAGATTGTTCGATAAGGGGCTCCAGTTAAATTTTTCTTATTTTTCCCAAATGCCTTCTGTTCAGCTCGTAACAATAATTCCAGAAAATTTTCCTTCATTTTGCAGCTACTATCCCTGGTAACCAGCATTTTCTCCTGTTCCCACAATGTTTTCTACCCTTTAGAAGAAAAGCACCATTTCTTGACTATAACACTCAAGTTGTGACCTACAAAACTATGCTTTCAATTTGGACAAGTCTAAATTTTGTTTTCTGGTAAAGGGTTGTCAATTTGACATGCAATCCCCAGTTTTAACAGCCCAAAAAGAAAGAGGGCTTTTGAAAACATTATGGAAAAATAAGAAAATGCTAGTAACCAGCATTTTCTACTTTTCCCAAATGCTTTTTGGCCTTTCAAACACAAATCATTTGGGTCATATTTGATTTGTTGTCTGCAAATGCTTTCAATTTGGGCAACTCTAAAATTTGGGTTTTAGAAATTCGGTCACCATTTTATTGTTAAGGGTGTCACGCAGGGCTCTTGTATTGTAATCTAAAACTAATTGGGCGCAGGGCTCTTGTATTGTAATCTAAAACTAATTGGGTTAAAAATAAGACAGAAAATATATAAATATAAGAATTAGGTCTAATGCAACCACTTAAAGCCCAGCATGTTATACATATAATACATCGCATTTAGAACACATCTTTTTTTTCGCCTTGCAGGAGACCACTTGGGAAAACATCATGCTCAAAGGAGAAACTGCTAATAATGAGCAATATCTCCTTTTGTCATAATGCTTTCAATATGTATTTTGTGTATTAAACCTGAACTCTATCTCACAGCAGTTTTAGATTTGTCAAATTGAAAGCCTTTGTATACCACAAATTAACCCTTTACCACACAATCCCAAGTTTTAACAACCCTAAGGAGGAAGTTTTTTGAAAACATTGTGGGAAAAGGAGAAAATGCTGGTAACCAGCATTTTCTCCTTTTCCCACAATGTTTTCTACCCTATCCAAAACAGAAATCGTGATTTAAGCCACATTTAATTTGTCAACTGCAAATCCTTTCAATTTGGACCAGTCTAAAATTTTGTTCTTTGGTAAAGAGTTAAATGTGGTTCTAGTTGAGAAAGTCAAGGAGAAAGGGTAGAAAACATTCTGGGAAAAGGAGAAACTCCTGGTTTCTAGCATTTTCTCCTTTTCTCACAATGTTTTCAAAAGCTTTTACTACAAAGGTCATTAAAATAATGGTTTGTGTGGTAAAAAGCTAATTCATCTTGACAATCCAAGTTACAAAAGGATGTTTTCTGATAGGTTCTACCCATGAATGTTTTAACCTTTTACCACACAACCCAGAGTTTTAACGACCTTGATGTGAAGGCTTTGGAAAGCATTGTTGGAAAAGGAGAAAATGCTTGTAACCAGCATTTTCTCCTTTTCCCATGTTTTCTACCATTAAAAATACAAAGTTCAGTTCTTGAGCCATGCTTTTAATCTGTTGTCTGCACACTTTCAATTTGGACCAGTCAAAAATTTTGTCATTTCATAAAGAGTCAATGGAGGTAACAGTTTCAACAGCATGAAATCTGAAAACTGATCCTTTCCCATCCCACATGCAGATGGCTTTTGATGCTTATGTAGCAATTAGCTTCTGAAACCAATGTGGCAGAAGAAGAGATTACTGAAGATGAGAATATTCTTCTTCTGTCAAAAGTTTTTTTTATTATATTTCCAGCTCTGTGATTGTGATGTCAATTACTATCCATTTATATTTTGATACTAGTGCTACAAATCTTTTGTGAACATGAGTTTTTCAGTAATTACATTAGGAATCTGGTTAATCCTTTATCAAACAATCCCAAGTTTTAAAAAGGCTTTGGAAAAAAGGCTTTGGAAAAAGTTGTGGGGAAAGGAGAAAATGCTGGTTAACCCTTTACTGCACAATGCTGCCTTTTGATGCCCCTGGGAAAGAAGCCTTTTGAAAACATTGTGGGAAAAGGAGAAAATGCTGGTAACCAGCATTTTCTCCTTTTCCCACAATGTTTTCTGCCCAATCAAAGAAAAGTTGCACCATTTGAGCCACCTTGAAATTTTTGTCTGCAAATGCTTTCAATTTGTACAAGGCTAAAGTTTTGTCGTCTGGTAACGGGTTACCAGCATTTTCTCCTTTCCTCACAATGTTTTCTACCTTTCCCAAAGCAAATTTCAATTTTTGAGTCACATTTATTTTGTCGTTTGCAAATGCTTTCAATTTGGATAAGTCTACAATTTTGTTGTGTGGTAAAGAGTGAAGATAATCTGTTTATGCAGTTCTTTCCATTAGCTTTTGCTTTCCTTATTATCAAAGCAAAAACAATACCAGGCGTTCATAAACAATGTCAAAGACATACAACCTGTCTAATGGATAAATCTGTACATCATCAAAGTCATGACTTAATGATAAATATTATTGTTTAACCTTTCCCAAGCTTAGGATAACTTTGTATGCTTTCAAGACATTGTAGATCAAGATCAGATTGCACAGAATATGCCATCTGATCTTGGATCTACACTGCCTAACATTCTTTTTTTATATTAGTTCAGATTTTAACCTCTTTATTTGACACTGATTGTAAAACAACTTCTTTAACCCTTTACCGCACAATGCCGCCTTTTAACAACCTGGGAAAGAAGTCTTTTGAAAACTTTGTGGGAAAAGGAAAAAATGCTTGTAACCAGCATTTTCTCCTTTTCCCACAATGTTTTCTTCCCTATCAAAGAAAAATTGCACCATTTGAGCCACATTGAAATTGGTGTCTGCAGATGCTTTCAATTTGGACATGGCTAAATTTTGTCGTCTGGTACAGAGTTAACTCATTCAGCACCATATATATAAACACCAACTCTTTCAAGGGCTGAAAATACAATTCACTGAAACTCAGAAAGATTTTTATGATGTACCCACAACACTTTACCACAAAATCCCTAGTTTTAGTGACCCTGAGAATGAAGCCTTTTGAAAACACTGTGGGAAAAGGAGAAACTGCTAGTAAGCAGCATTTTCTCCTTTTCCCACAATGCTTTCTACCACTTCAAAGAAAAATTCCATCATTTGAGCTACATTTGTATGTCTTCTGCAATTGCTTCAATTTGGACCAGTCTAAAATTTTTCGTTTGGTAAAGAATTATCTAAACAAGCAGATGGTATAGATCCAAGATCAGAGTCTGATCTTGATCTTTGTCATCTGCAACAGCCCCGTTATATGGCCCATGGTACTGACAGGTATAATTCATATGAATCACTCTAATTACTTCCTGGGTACCTTGACCAGTACTTGCACCATGATGTTAATAGTTCCTGATGTTGAACTCTCGCTTATCACAGGATTTGAACCTGGATTGATTGAATTTCCATTTATCATTGCCACCAGTTGTCCTGGAAACTGTGATGTAAGAGGTCTATGATCTATCTCTACACCACTGTCTCTGCAGAGAAGTGTAATATTCACCGCCTTTTTTCAAATGTCAAGACTGGCTGGCTGAAGACTGGTCAAGACAGCATGTCTCAGCCAAATAGACTACTGGTTTTGAAATTCAGAATAAAACTCAATCAAGTGGTCAATACCACCCAAGACTTGGTTTCCCAAGTGTGGCCATCTTGTTCAAGTCTGTACAATCATATCTACCTTTAAATAGTGAATTTGTCCAATGCAAAGGGTTCTGCCACCGAGATCTGAAAAAAAACACAAACTGCACATTTTTAATTACATTGCTTGTAAATCTAAAAACATTATCTCTACAAAGAGGAAGATTTGTTATTCATGAATGACAAAGCACAAAATCCAAGAGCAATGACAAGATATATAAGAGCCACAGAAACAGTCTAACAAGTTATCTTACATGGAGGTTTTTTTTTTTGGCAACTATGAATCGCCAGAAACATTGTTATAAAAGGAGAAAATGCTGGTAACCTTTTTCCACAAGGCTTTCTACCCCTTCCAAAAGAAATTTCAATTTTTGAGTAGCATTTATTTTGTTGCCAACAAAATGCTTTAAATTTGGATGTCTAAAATTTTGTTATCTGGCAAAGAGTAAGGCATGTTTGATCCCAAGCTACTTCTTAGATTATTAACCCTTAAAGCACTTTTCACTTCTCTTGTTGCCTTTGCAGGCAGTGTAGACTGAGATCATATTGCACAAAAAGTGCAGTTTATTTTTTACACAGTCTGCTTTGTTAAAAAATTCTTGACCAACACAACCTTGATATTACTATTATTTGGGTTAAAATGAGCTGGGTTTATTTAGCAGCTTCAAAGGTTGAAATAAGTACCATATTCACATTGGTTAAATGATTGAATCCTGTTTAATGCCGCTTTCCTCATTATTTCAGTCATATCACAGCAACAGCTCACGTATATATTCATGTATGTCCTTCGTATCACCAGTACTGGGCTCTGAAGTGCCTTGTCCAAGGACGCTCCCGCAGAACACCAGTGCGTCCAGCAAGGCTCGAGCATGGGGCCTCCTGGTTACAAGTCCAACACTTTACCACTGATCCACACAGGACCTCACATTTTATGTCTGTAAAAATACTCATCCACAGCTGTGTGTCCAAGAAGGCAGCACAAGTTCCTGCATGTCTTTTGGAGGCAAAGGAGATAGGATGAGAAATTAACAAAGACAAGCTACTGATGATAAAAACACTGCTTTCTGCAAGATCCATTATCCCGATCCAATAACAGCAGAACACTTTTCCTGCTGATCTTTTAACTTCCTGCAGCAGACTAGCAGACACAGTTCACCCTTTACCAAATAATCCCATGTTTGAAAGACCTGCAAGAGAAGGCATTTAAAAACATTGTGAGAAAAGGAGAAAATGTTACCAACATTTTCTCCATTTCCCACTATATCCTCTAACCTTTCAAAGACAGATCCTGCCATTTGTCATACACATAATTTGTCGGCTAAAAGTGCTTCCAGTTTGGACAAGTGTAACATTTTGTCATATGGTAGTGAATCAAAGAAAGTGCACATGGAAATTGTATAAAAATAAAATATTATGACATATACCGCTCTCTGGTAGAATTGTGCAATTTCTCAAAATCCTGGCAATTTCCTTCCATCTATCAAATAAATATGGCAGAAGTTACAGGTGCCAAGCTTTAACACTTTACCAAACCACAAAATTGTAGACTGTTCCAGATTGAAAGCATTTGCAGACACAAAATAAATGTGGCCCAAATGATGAAATTTGTTCTTGATAGGTTACCAGCATTCTCTCCTTTTCCCACCATGTTTTCATAAGCCTTCTTCCTCAGGGTTGTTGAAAATCAGGATTGTGTGGTAACTGGTTAAGCTACTACAAAGGTATTACCAAGTCAAACAGACATTTCTGGTTTTTGGAAACTACATAATACTGCAATTTCAAGGCTGTTTAACTTTTTACCAAATGACAAAATTTTGGACTAGTCCAAATTGAAAGCATCTGCAGACAAATGAAATGTGTCTCAAATAAAGGAACCTTTTCCTGACAGAGAAGAAAACTCTGTCGAAAAAGGAGAAAATGCTGGTCACCAGGATTTTCTCCCTTTCCTACATTTCTTTTCGAAAGTCTTCTTCGTCAGGGTCGTTAAAGGTCGGGGTTGTGTGGTAAATTGGTAACAACAAGAACACTGTTTGTGTGGAGACATTTAGCTGCAGTTGCTTTTCAAGTGAAAAAAATGAGAAGGTCACATGAACTGTAATTTAATGGTCACCTGCCCTTGTTGTTTGGGTTTTACTTTTGATAGTTAACAACAAGCCAAGTTTGAATTAAATATCTTCAGTGTAACAAAGGATAGAAAAAATGTTAAAGTTTTTGCACCACAATGGTGCCCAAAGGTCTATGGTTTTCTTTGGAAACAGCCAATCTACAATTATGAGGACTGTGTAGATCCACTGCTGGTTACCAGCATTTTCTCCTTTTACCACAATGTTTTTAAAAGCTTTCTTTTCAGGGTCGTAAAACTTGGGATTGTGTGGGAAAGGGTTATAGGGTGAAAATTCGTATGAAAGATCAAAAATGAGAAAATAAAAACATTTGGGGACAAGGATAACATTCGATAACCAGCATTTCCTCCATTTCTGACCATATTTTCTATCTTTTTCTAGACAAACTCCATTGCATAACTTGTTACCATACAACTCCAAGCTTCAACACCTCTGAGAAGAAAAGTTTTGAAAACAGCGTAGGAAAAGGAGTAAATGCTGGTAACTAGCATTTTCTCCTTTTCCCACAATGCTTTCAAGCCCTTTTTAAGACAAGTCCTTTTTTTTAAATTGCATGTCATCTGCAAATGTTACAAATTTTGGCAAATGTAAATTTTTTTTTCATTTGGTAAAGGACTTAAGCCACATTTGAAGTTTGGTCATATGCACTGATCTCAATATGAACGAGTCTAAATTTTGTTAATGAAAGAAGCACACTGATTTTCAGTACATAGAACACAAACCAATCTCAAACTCTGAAATACCTATGCAAGCAGTGATGTTGATATGTTGATGGTAAAAACAGCCATCTTGCATTTCTGATTCTAAAATTTGTCTCAGTATTCTTGATTTATATGCTAAGTCAGCAAGAATAAATTCCAAGACCATCCATCAAAAGGCCCTTCAATGAAAATCCTATAACTTTTATCCCTATATTTCACCCTCTACCACACAATCGGGGGTTTTAATGACCCTGAGAAAGAAAGCTTTGGAAAACATTGTGGGCAAAGAAGAATATGCTGGTAACCAGCATTTTCTCCTTTCCAAACAATGTTTTCTACCTTTCAACAGACAAATTTCACTTGTTCAGTCATATTCATTACGTCATCTGCAAATGCTTTCAAATTAGACAAGTCTAAATTTTTGTCCTGTTGTAAAAGGTTAAACACTGTGAAAACCGTGGTGCCAATGCAAGTCTCAGACATGAAAAACAGGATATATTACATGAAAAAAAAAACTCATATAATAACCAGGCAAGCCATTTCAAGTATTTACTGAACCTGCTTCTACCAGCAGAACATGACCGAACACAGTCCAACCTGTATTAAGCAAGCACCTGAAGGATATTCAAAATGTGCTTGCTTAACTCTTTACCAAACTACAAAATTTTACACTTGTCCAAAATTGACAGCATTAATTTTGTAGACAACCATTGATACAAAAATCATAATTAATGTTAAACCCTTTATTCTTACATGACACAATGAATTTTGGCTCAATAAACACAGTTTAATGAAAGCGTGATAAAATCGACGTCATCCTATATCAAGTGATGTCATTTTCAGCGTTTCAGAAAGTCTGCATTTTTGCGTTTTTGACGCACAAAATGAAACCCTGACGCAACAAAATTAATGCATCGCGTCTTCCTTGATGCAACATAAATCAGAATGAAAAAGGAACATAAAGTATTGATTCATTGAATAGATCTAATCTTACAAAATCGTCAAATTAATCTCTGCAAAATCATATCAAACCCGCTTTCTAACACTGAATTATTTGTTTCTGGTTTACACTGATTCGGTCTAAAACACAACATTATTCTGTGTAACATCGCTGTCATCTCGTCCATGTTACTGTATGGAATCTATATATAAACTTTTTTTCGGCATTTTAAACCCTGCTTAGTAATGGTCACCGACTTGCTGGAGTAATCGGGATGACAGATGCAGTTTTTACGAGGTCATTGTTTTCTACTTTTACCCTTAATACCAGACTATCATTTAAAACTTTTAGCATTATGCAACATCTACAAACTGGCAAAGGTAAACAACATGTGGAAAAAAACAACAGGTTAAAGACCATGACGCATAAAATTTCTGAATGACCCCCAAAATTCCAAACAGCGAGTCACAGATGACCCCCAAAATTTATGAGCTAGCAGAAACACTGCATTCTATGTAAGGTAAGTAGACCATGGCTGTTCCATGTCTCCGCCCTCAGATATTTTATCACTGAAAATCAGTTGACGTCACCAAATCATCATTTTCCACTGCTCGACCAAGGAGGAAGGAAAAACTCAAGGATTTAACAATATTTACTGTTTTTGATAACTAGAGGGCCATGATGGCCCTGTATCACTCCACTGGCTAATATAAACCATAAATACTAAACATTTTAATTCTGAGCCAAATGGTTTCAAAATGAAGACTTACAAAGTTTCCTCTGTAAAAGCCCATGTGAAAGTTGAGAACTGCAGAGCTATAATTACTTGAACCCTGGTAGAGGTCCACAAGATAAAGCCACATGCCAAAATAATAAAAGTCTATGCTGTATGGTTACAAATAAGTTTCGTCCATATGAAGCCTCTGTAAAACATAAGACCCCTGATGCAAGGCTAATCTCAAAAAAAAATCAAAAGTGATCCAGATTTGGTAGCCCTTTTTGCGATTAGGTCTGCGAAAAGATTTTTTGAATTTTCACGCTATAAGCACATGTTTATGACCCATTAGATAGGACTAATTTTGACATAACTTGAAAAACTTTGGAAGAAGTTTAGATTACACTCATACTATATTACAGCTGTAACTCAAGGTAAGGAACAAGAAGACCTTTTAAGTTCTCACTATATTAGCCTATGTAAAGCTTGTGACTTATTGGGTGAAGCAGTTTCAAAGACAATAAACTTAATGGCCTTAGGCCTGTGGAGCTAAAAAGCAGTATCTTTTTCATGAGCTACAATAACGTTAGTAAATACAAACTTTTGGAAAAAATTTTTAAAGGTTTTTCAATACTTTTCAGTTTTGTAGCCATAGCAACCATAGCTTTTAACAGAACTCAATTCTTTGAAGACATTCTGAAGAACATCATGGCAAGATGATATCTGTAAAGTTTGGTCAAAATTGGAAGAGTGGTTTCAATGAAAAAGATGGAACAGTCTTGGTAGAAGTCTACAATATGAATCAGCATGTCAAATTTTTATAGCCCTAGGCCTTACAGTAAGGATAAAAAAAGATATCTTAAGTTTTCACTATGTAAGCCTATCTAAAATTTGTGAACCCTGGAGTGAGACAAATTTTGATCCCAAGACTCAAAACATGCCAAATTTGTTAGTATGATGCTTTATGGTTAGAAACAAGAAGATTGTCGAGAAGTCGTCGCTATATAAGTCCTTATAAAACTTTGACCCCAGGGCTACAGTCAGACTAAATGGGGAATATGTGTATTAGAAGAATAACATGCCAAATTTGGGAGTTCTTGGCCTTATGGCTAGAAACAAGACGGTTTCTGAAGTTTTCACTCCATAAACCCATGTAAAATTTGTGACCCCTGGTGCATGGCCAAACTTGATCCTAGGGCTGTAACTTGGGCCCTCTTTGTAGTTGTCCACTAGATAATGCTATAATTATGCAAAAATTGGTAGCCCTAAGCCTTATGGCTATGTACACCAAGACTTAAAAGTTTTCCCTATATAAGCCCATGTGAACATGTAAATCTTGTGAACCCCCCCCCCCCCAGCATGAGGCCAAATTGACCCCAGGACTGTAATTTGGGCACTTTTGTTAGACCCCCAACTAGATCAAGCTAAATGCAAAATTTGGTAGCTCTAGGCCTTATGGCTAGATACTGGAAGATTTCTTAATTGTCACTATGTAAAACTTGTGACCCCTGCGGCAGGGCCAATTTTGATCCAAGGGCTAAAATTTTGGCCTGCTTGGTAGAGGCCAACTAGATATAGCTACATGCAAAATTTGGTAGCTCTAGGCCTTATGGCTAGGTACAGGAAGATTTTTAAAGTTTTCTCTATATAAGCCTATGTAAAACTTGTGACCCCTGGGGCAGAGCCAATTTTGACCCCAGGGCTATAATTTGAAGAAACATGATAGAGGTCTACTACATAAAGCTACGTGCCAAATTTGGTAGCCCTATGCCTTATAGTTTCAGACAAGAAGATTTTTAAAGATTTCCAATATTTTTCAGTTTTGTTGCCATGGCAACCAGAGTTTTTGAAAAATTCAAATTCTTTCAAGAAATTCTGAAGAGGACCATGGCAGGATCATTTCTGTGAAGTTTCATGAAAATTGGAAGGGTAGTTTCAGAGAAGAAGATGTTTGAAATAAAAGTTAACGGACGGACAGATGGACGCATGACGGACACCGGGCCATGACATAAGCCCGCTGGCCTTCAGCCAGTGGAGCTAAAAATTGACAATGATGGAACTATTTGAAAGTTTAACAATAAATAAATGTAAACCAAGTATCTTTTCATGTTGAAGAATGACATCAAAATTGGCCGGTGTTGCATTGGAAATGGACTTGGGAGTGGGAGGGGTAATATTCAGAGAATTTGAAGCAACTACGTCTCTAATGCCTGACTATACATTTATTCTTCTTTGTCGTTGAAAATGTGGCCTCTAGAGTTCACACAAGGTAAATGTTGATGACTGCACAACGGACAACGCACGACGCACGACGCACACCGGACACAACATGATCACAAAAGCTGACCTTGAGCACTTCGTGCTCCGGTGAGCTAAAAACAGCTTGAAATTGCAATATCACACCTTTGCTACTCACTTTGAATATCCATTTTATTCAGTTAGCATGACAAGGACCAATTTGTAACTGAACATCTGTGAGACACAGAAATGCACTGGGTAAACAGGTGCTAATGACATGTTTGTCTGTCTGTTTACAATATCTTCTCAACCACTTCCTCTCTTAATCCATTACTGATCCAAATCAAATCTAGAACTAGTACAACATTTATTTATGAGACACACTTTTCTGCCCAGAGAAAAAATACTGTAAAACCTGTTTAATGGCCACCTCTTTTGTGCAAGCAACCTGTATTTAGCATGCATAAATATGTTGAGTTCTAAGAAAAAACAAAAGCACTATGCTCTGTGAAAAAGGGGGTTAATTCATCTGCTAAAAGTAATGACCCAGGTCAGCCTGCGCAGTCTGCTCAGGCTGACCTGAGTTTAAACTTTTTGCTATTGGTCAGTTTTCTGCATGTCAAAGGACAAGTCTACCTCATGATTCAGTTGCTTGTTAGACACAATGGATTTTGTACATCCGTGATTAATAAATGACTTGCCAGGTTAATGCATCACGGAGATGCATTAACTCTTTACCAAACAACAAAATTTTAGACTGGTCCAATTTGAAAGCAATTTGCTGACAGCAAATTAAAGGTAGCTAAAAAGACAAAATATGTCCTTGATAGGGTAGAAAACATTGCTGGAAAAGAAGGAAATGCTAATTACCAACATTTTCTCTTTTTCCCACAATGTTTAACTGTAATGTTTAACTTTTGGGCAGTGGGGATCATGATCAAACTTTACCGAATATACAGTCGATCATAACATCTACAATGCCTTTTAAAGACAAATCTGATCATTTGATTATATTTCATTTGTTGTCTGCATATGCTTTCAAAACCGACAAGTCTAAAATTTTGTTGGCTGCTGACCAAACAACAAAATTTTAGCCTTGTTCATATGTAAAGCATTTGCAGAGGGTAACAAATATAACTCTAAATTTCAAATTTGATTTTGGAAGAGTAGAAAATATTGATGGAGAAGTAGGAAATGCTGATTTGTCAGCATTTCTTCCTTCTCCCTCAATGTTTTCAAATATCTTCTTCTCTAGTGTCACTAGAACCTCAAGACTGTTTTGTCAAGGGCTAACGAGTTTCTTCAATTTCCTTTTTCCAACACTTTCAGGGTTATCACTTTACCACAAGACAAAGACTCTTCAACACAAAACAACATTTTAGACTGGTCCAAATTGAAAGCATTTGCAGACAACATGAATGTTGCACAACTTGGGACATTTTCTTTGCAAGGTTAGAAAACATTGTGGGAAAAGGAGAAAATGCTGGTTAACAGGATTTTCTCCATTTCCCACAATGTTTTCATTGGTCGTTTTCCTTGGGGTACTTAAAACTCAGGAAAGGGTTAATCTTACAAAGCTGTACCCTTTTCCATTATCCCAGCCAGAAACCTTGACCTTAGCCCTATCCAACAAGCAGATACTGTTAGTGCCAATACATTATGTAAAATTAAAATGATATTAAAGTGTTTGGATCAATTTTAAACCTTGTATGGTTGTAACAATTCCTTTAACTCTTTACCACACAATCCCCAGTTTTAACGACCCTAACAAAGAAGGCTTTTGAAAACATAGTAGCAGGCCGACTTGGGCTGAAACTTTTCGCTAACCGTCAATTTTCTGTGTAATTCAGTAAGTAGTAAAAAAAGTGGCTATTATGGCTCCATAATTGATGGCTTGATTGGTAGAATGCATCACTGAGATGCATTTAGCCTCCTTTTCCCAGAGCATGGCTCATATATATTTTCACATCTAATTATAGAATACATCATGACAAATAGAGAAATTGAAGATGAAGATACATCTATGAACCAGAATTTCCATCCCTCCATTGGTTTAATCTTCAGTTCTGTTTTCATAATTCTGTCAAAATTTTGTTTTTTCATACAATTGTTCCTGTCCACAAGCAAGAGTGCTGTACAACAATATGCAGATCAGGTATTAACCCTTTCCCAAACGACAAATTTTGGACTGATCCAAATTGAAAGAGTTTGCAGACAACAATTTTAAATTTGATGAAAATGGCAGAAAGTTATCAAAAAGGGTAGAAAACACTGTGGGAAAAGGAGAAATTGCTCGTTACGAGCAATTTCTCCTTTTCCCACAGTGTTTTCAAAAGACTTGTACTGCAGACACGTGAAAACCAGGGCTTGTTTGGGAAAGGGTTAATAGATTACTGAGAAATCAGTGAAACCAATATTCATACTTATCACTTCTGTAATGACCAGGTAAAAAATCCATTTAATGTATCACAAATAAACTGAGTCCTATAAAACAAAGGAGCAATAAATAGCTCATGAGAAAAGCGTTTCAAAAGTATTTAACTATTGTGACCTTTCAATCATTAACTGAACATAAAAGAAAGAGATCTTTTATCTTTAACCCATCATCATACGACAAAATTTCACTCTTGTCCAAATTAAAAGCGTCAGCAGACGCCAAATTAAATGTGACAAAAATAATAGAATTTGTATCAGAGAGGGTAAAAAAAACATTGTGGGAAAAGGATAAAAATGCTGGTTATCAGTATTTTCTCCTTTTACCCACAATGTTTTCAAAAGCCTTCTTCCTCAGACTGTGTGGAAAAGGTTAAACACATTTCAAGACATGTACAATTAGGACTAAGAGGAAATACAGAAGAATCAAACAAAGTACAATAAGTACTATCATAGAGACTGACACAAAACATTTGTTGTTTTCAGTAAAAGCTCTCCCAGCTGTAAGTGCAATTTATGCTGTGGACACATAGATCAAGATTAGACAGCGCAGAACATGCAGAGTGATTGTGAATCTAAATTTGTTGGATACTTTTGTCAGGTAATTCTGCAAAAAAAAAAAGTGTTGAAACTGCAATATTTACCCATGTACATAATTTTTCTTGGATACTTTCGTTTCTTTATTTTGTGCTCCAGGGACAAGTTATCACAACTACTTCACCTACCACAATTTTTTAAAAGATTGTGGAATGATTCAATAATTTTCTAAAATTTAATGAAGGAAAGAATGAACCCTTAGCTTACAACAGAAATCTACAGGTACTTCAGAAGACATTTGATTCTGATCAAACTTCAAAACATGCAGTCTGATCTTTGATCTAAACTGTATATTTTTTGGCAGTAACAGCCTTCACATAGCTCTACAACTGGACTTTTTTCTACAGATTGAGAGTGTCAAGGTCATTTTCATAGCAATCTAAGGGTTAACCCTGCAACAATTTACAAAATTTTAGCCTTAACAAAACTCAGACCAATAGGAGACAACAAAGTAAATGTGGCTCAATCGATGTGTGTCTGTCTTTGAAAAGGGTAGAAAAACATTCTGGGAAAAGAAGAAAATGCTGGCTGCAGCATTCTCCCCAGTTTTCCACAATGTTTTAAAAGTCTTTTTCCCCAAGGTCGTGAAAACTCGGGGATTGCTTTGTAGAGGGTTCAAGTGTCAATTATATGACCACATTAGATATGACTGACTGTCCAGAACAAATATCAGGTAAGCCAGATAAATGGACCGACCCTTTTAACTCTTTACCAAACGATGATTTAAGGTTTGTCCAATTTGAAA
Source organism: Tridacna gigas (assembly GCA_945859785.2). Taxonomy (NCBI): domain Eukaryota; kingdom Metazoa; phylum Mollusca; class Bivalvia; order Cardiida; family Cardiidae; genus Tridacna; species Tridacna gigas. The sequence goes on from OX244030.2 coordinate 32,647,611, forward strand.
GCGTGGACAAACAGCTTAATAAACATGGTTGAAAGAAATGATAGGTTTTATCTCTGAAAGGGCAGAAAACATTGTGGGAAACGGAGAAAATGATGGTTACCAGCATTTTCTCCTTTTCCCACCATGTTTCCAGAAGCCTTCTTCATCAACAGGTCATAAAAAAACACAGGATTGTATGGTAGAGGTATAACATATAATCATGTATAAAGTTTTTTAGAGTCAGATCTTATAATGTTGCTGGAGTTAGATCTGCCAACCCTTCTGAATTATTTCTAATTCTAAAATCCATTACTAGCCATTACTGATTGGATGAGAAATCATGTCCTCAAGGCAAAATCAGGTATCTGCTGTTTGAATTTAAAGCAAGACAATTTTCAGACAATTTCCACCATTTGAACCATGTTTATTTTTTTCGTCTGCGGGCCTAGTACAGATTTCATTCATAAAATTCACAACTTTTATTACATAGGGAATGCTGGAGTGATTACATAAAGCTTACTAGAGTGATGTAGTAGTAATTCATTCATATCTCAAAGCTTGCCTCATATTTCAATAAAACACTTTTTTCATTCATGAATCGGGCCAGCAAATAAAACAATCCTTCTCATAAAAGGCCTGGGGTTCTCTTGAGATGGCTAATATACATCTCTTTAACCCTTTACTACTCAATGCCGACTTTTAACGACCCTAAGAAAGAAGACTTGAGAAAACATTGTGGAAAAAGGAGAAAATGCAGGTAACCATACCCTATGAGAGATAAATTTTATGTTTTGAGAAACATTTGTCGTCTGCAAATGCTTTCAATTTCAACAAGACTAAATCTTCTGTTGTCTGGTAAAGGGTTAACTCACAAACAAATGTTTGAGCAGCTTTTGAAAACACTGTGGGAATCTAAGCAATTACAAGTAACAATCAACTGCTTCCATTCCCAATATGTTTTCAGTAAAATTCATTCGAGGAATTTTCCTTTACTTAGTATTTTCCTTCTGTTGGGTACTTCTTAAAGTTTGTTGGTTGTTCTAAATTATCATTAGATGGGATAGTGAGGGGATAAGTGAGTTTTCTATTTATCTGATCTATAACAAGACAGCAAAATTTAACAATAGACCATATTGAAAGCATTGGGAGACAACTTTTTTGTAAATGATGGGAATTTTCTCAAAATGTCTCAAAAGACATTTTTCAGTGTAGATAAAAAACCTAAATAGTTGAAACTTCAAGGATGCCTCTGTCTACACTGTTTCAGCAAAGCCGACAGTATAAATCTCATATCTGACTATGTTTTGTGTGGTCTGATCTTGATCTACAAAAAGCAACTATAAGTAATGAATGGGGCCATAAAGGCAACTACAGTAGAGAAAGGGGCCTTAAAGGTTTCACTGAATAAGAAAGGCCATTGTCTTGGGCTGAGTATCTTCTGAAATATCAGGCAATGTATACAAGATCAGGCTACATGTTCAGCAGTCTAATCTTGATCTACAAAGTCTGCAAAAACACTGAAAGATGGCCCTAGTATGATCAGCATGCCCACTAGATTTTCAATTTGAGGGTACAGCCACCCTCCAGGTTTTGAATTGGGGGTACAAAGAAAAAATTGGTGTTACACTGTACCCCTTAGGTTTTGAATTGGGGGTACAAAGAAAAATTAGGGGGTACAGAGTAACTTTGGCTGTTTCAGTTTTATTAATGAATTTGAACACCCTAGCTCCTTTACCATTATGAATGGGATCTTAATTGAAATATTAAATTGTGCATTTGGTGATTATATGGATGCATCATATGTCTCCAGGGCATGCACATACTTATAATATAATTGCAACAGCGGTCAGGGTTTAAAAGCCAAACACGGCCATGAGTTTTGATAATCGACCGCCTTTAAGTAAGATTTTTCCCCTTTAATCCTTTCTCAAAGTTGCGAAGTAGATTAAAACTGCTTTAAAAAGGAAACATAGACAGATTGATGCTCGTTGTCCAAGATGATGTTCTGACTATTTTAAAATCACAGAGGAGCATGCCGATTGGCTCACTGTAAGCTCACACTCTGTCAAATAAAGGCCATGCCGTGTTAGGGCAAAATAAGACAAAATGTGTAATGGTAGAATCAATTGTGTAAACCTATCTAAGATCTTCACACTGTAAGTATTTAACAGCTTTTGTTGTGATGACATTTTTTCTGCAGCAGATGCCATACATACAAAAATTACACGTTTAATTTGCAGATCGATTTTTCAACTTTCACATGTCAAAAAATGTGCTTTTAACAATAACTGCGAATCATAATATAATTAAATGATTTTAATTTCTCACTGAAAATTAATTACCAGATTTCCTGTACACATGGTAGACTTTGACACCTTAAAAAAAATTGTAGCGAAAATTATTCAGACAGACTAGGGAGCTGCAAAATATATATAGTGAAAATATTTGGTTCCCCGCTCTATGTTGAGGCCAAGGTGTGGCACCTACTTACGAGGAAAACTACCTTCATTTTGTTTGTTTGGCATGCAATACGAAATGGTATCTAATTTGTGCATGCAGTTTACGTAATTACATTCCTTTTTGTACGTGCATGCTTTTGACAGTGCGTGCATGCACGTAAGCACAAAAAATTTGTACGCGCGCAGTAGAATTTATATGTGAATTACCTACTGCAGTACGTGATTGGCAGGGCTACAGAAATTTTGTAATCTCAATCGGTCCGGACGATCGACGGCGCATTCGGCAAACTTCGGTTGATTCCGGAATTGGCCCAGCTGTGACGTGTGATCGACGGCGGCGAGTCCACGTTACCTCACCTACTTTCTTTGTCAAAATAAACTCGCAATTGGTCCGGGAATGTCCCATCTCAAACTCATTGACGGTGATGGCATCAGTTAAAATTTTCTGAAGAATATTTTCTTCTTCATTTTCATCAAATGATTTCTGTCCGTCGCTTCCGCTGCCATCAAAAATTCGCTGCACAACGTCTTAAAGTGTCAGTCTACGTTTAGTCATTTTACTTTCGTTTTCAAGAAGAACGTGGCCGAAGTAAACATGAGTCTCAGTCTGCTAAAATTACACCCGATTGATTTGTTTCTTCGGAAAGTATAACGTAAAATTACTTTGTTCATCATTACATAATTCATGTCTACAACCCTGAGTGAGCATACCTATACCAAAAGCGAAAATGAGGCAAATTTCTTAGGCAACCGCCCGGCGCAGACAGTTCTCCAAATCGTGTTTACCACTGACAGGTGAGATAGTTGGGTGCGAGTTGTGTCTGCGCTAATGGAAATGGATTAGTAATTCAAGATTACGAGAGGTCGTAGCTAAATATACAACGTGTAATGCTAGTCATGAGTTCGTGACAGAATGCACACTACCACATAACGTAGAGTCAAGGCGCGGCTTTACAAAATTATGGGCGGCAACTAAATCTCAGTAGATATTGTATGTAAACTCTGATGCACATGGGGCGTGGCGAAATTGACTGACTGATTAGCATTGCATGGTGTGTTTGCATGTATGGTACGTAATTAGACAAAACCGATTGCGAACAGGGCCGTACCATGCTTAAGGCAACGATGCATGACGCTATCTCTATAAGCTGTGATTTATGTCACAGTGAAATGGCAATAATTAGATAATGGCCAATTAACAGTTTGACACTCTAGATACAAAGGTATCTTATATACGATCACTGCTTTGCCTAACGTTCAAAAATGCCTGCAGCAATGATTTAAGGTTTGTAAGTTTGTTTCTGACTGGCCATATTATGATATTTCAGACCGATTTTTAAGGACGTTTTTGAAAATAAATCAGTTTTCAGTGTTCGGAATCGGTCTGATCCGGCAATTTTTCGGATTTCTGTAGCCCTGGTGATTGGGCACCCTGATGATATGACTTAAAGTCATCTGCTTTACCATGACTTTCAGCACAGGACTTCTTATGCATGTAGTAGCCCCCGTCTGCAAACATTGTAGCAAATGGTGAAAATGCTGCGTATGGGCAAATTTTTCTAACACAATATTTTCAATTTCACTAACATACAGCCCTTTATTAAATGATTATCTCTTATATTCAAAGATGTTTTGAAAGTCCTTTGTAGGAAATTTTTTCTAGGACATTAATGAGTTAACTCTTAGAACTCCAAATAAACTTCAAAGACATTTTAGTCTAGAAATAAAACTGGGAATAAACCTTAAAGACATTTTAATCTAGTAGGAAAAGTGGATATACACAAAATCAAAGTTGAGTTGTATATAATGTCTCACCAAAGCAGACAGTGTTGATCATAGTTCTGCAGTCTGATCTTTATCTACATTGATTGCATTGACAACTTGTGAAAGGTGCTTAACTGTTTATCAATTCACAAAAAAATTAGACTTGACCAAATCGAAAGCATTTGCAACAAAATCAAAGTGACTCAAAAATTGAAATCGGTCCATGGAAGGGAAGAAAATATTGTGAGAAAAGGAGAAAAGCATGTTACCAGCATTTTCTCCTTTTCCCACAATGTTTTCAAAAACTCTCCTTTTCATGGCCATAAAAACACAGGATCTTAAGGGGTAAAGGCTTAGCAAAGTGGTAACCATCTTTGGGTGGTCTAAAATCTGTTCATTTGGAAAGAGAAAACATAACAAAGACCTGTGTGCCTTATCTGGACCTGGATTAGCCAAAGAGAATAAATCAGTTTCAGTGTTTATTTCTGTCTGCCCCTTCCTACTAATCTGATTTAAACTTTTTATAGAGATGAAGAAACCCAATCTACTTTTTTTGGTTTAGAAATAGTGTCCAAATTATTCTGATTTAAAGGTTACTTTCATCTTGATTGTCTATGCAAAGCAGATAGCTAAATCAAAGATCAGAATGTGCCAGGCAATTTTGATCTGCACTGGCAGCAAAGGTAACTACAGTTTTTCAAGGCTCTTTAACTCTTTACCAAATTACAAAATGTCAGACTGCTCCAAATAGAAAGCATTTGCAGACAACAAGATAAATGTGACTAAAAAACTGAAATTTGTTTTTAGGAGAGTAGAAAACATTGCGGGAAAAGAAGAAAATGCTGTTTACGGGCATTTTCCCCTTTTCCCACATTGTTTTCAAAAGCCTTCTTCCTCAGGGTCATTAAAAGTCCAGACTGTGTGCTTAAGGTGTAAGGGTTGAGACATAATCCATCTCAAAAAGACTACCCTGACACTCTGAATCTCTGTGAAAAGCCTTTTATGGTTGGCAGATTCATCTGCTGAAGGATGCAGCATTATGAAAAATCAGATTAACAGAAATAAAAAAAACATTTTTGCAAAAGAAAAATTTGGTATTCACACTTTAGCATTGGTTTGTCAACTATTTAAAATTTGACAAATAGGTCTATGCATGACCACACGGACAATGAAACATGAATCAGGGAAATTCAGGCTCAATAAATAACCAAATAAAATGAGGCTCAGTGAGTGACTGAAAGTGAATAACTGAATAAAATCAGGCTCAGTGAATAACTGAATAAAATTAGGCTCAGTGAATAACCGAATGAAATCAGGCTCAGTGAGTAACCAAAAGTGCATATCTGAATAAAATCATGCTGAGTGAAAATGTATAACTGAATAAAATCAGGCTCAGAGAATAAGTGAAAAAAATCAGGCTCAGTGAATTACTGGGTATCATGTAGAATGACACTAACTGAAAGAAGCATTTTCAGCCTGTAAAAAAAAGTACTAAATTCAATAAATTGCTATTGTTTTTTCCAAACAGCACAGATCCTAAATAAGACTACAGTTTCTATACAGCCCCCTTCTGACCTCAACAGTCAACTAGAGGCAATATAATTGTAATTAGCATAGTAAAGGTTTTTAAAAATCTATTTTCAATAGCCAGATAAATTCACAAATTTTAAACAAAGAGTAAAATTTTTAACCAAACTCCTACAGCAACAGTAATTTGGCATAAAGCCATGAGTATACAGCTTCAGTATCATCAATATGATAGTTGGTATAAACAGTTTTGATGTAGACCAGACTGTCTAATTTTACATTAACTCTTTACCAGACAACAACATTTTAACTGGAAGCGTTTTCAGACAATGCATCAACTGTTACTCAAATCATGGAAGAAGTCTTACAAATGAATAAAAACATTGTGGGAGAAGATAAAAATGCTAGTTACCAGAAGTTTCCCCGTTTCCTACAGTGTTTTCAAAAGCCTTCTTCCTCAGGATTGTTGGTAGTCGGATCGTTTGGTAAAGGATTAAGTCCAAGGCTAGGTCAATGAAGTATTCATTTCTTTCCTAATTGTGCGTTTTGTCTAATTATTTTATTCTTTTGCTTTCTCTTGATCACAGATAACTGAGGAATAAACATAGGGTTTAATACCTGCTTAACTCTTTACCAAACAACTAGATTTTAGACTTGTCCAAAGTGACCTTTCTGCCCATTTTGATTGACAGGTCATATCAGCCAATCAAAATGCAGTATAGCGCGTCATATAAACAAAAGGGTCAGACAAAGTTACAACCTTTTCTATTGACAGACAAGCTGTTTTTTCTTTTTGTTTAAAACGAGGATTGAATTGTAGATAAATTATTTCAAAATAGATTAAAGTTGCAGATAAGAATCATATGGTAAGGTAATTGTTACATAATATACCCTGAACGGAGAGCTAAATTTATCCTTCCAAAAACCTATATCCACGTAAATGTTGCTGGTAGATTTAACCAGGATTCCGAAAAACCAGCCTCTCTACCACACAACAGAAAAGCAGGTTTTTTTTTTTGTTTCTTGATCTTTCGGAAAAGAACGAATGATTATGCCAAAGTTTATTGTTAAACTACCTATTGAGTCTAACCCAACAAACATCTTTCATATTCCAAGCATTACTCATAGACAGTCGTAATCATTGTATGAAGCGAGCAACAGGAAGAAGTATATTTTATTGATAGCCAAACGTAATCCTGTTTCATAAATAAGTTGACATTGCGAACATCAGCTATTCTTTGATTCTTGTTGTAGTACTTTAGGGAGCAATTCATATTTTATTCCTGTTTCATTTAGACGATTACTGTGACTGTTAATGGCACTTTGGCCTGGTTCGACCGATTGTTTGTTTTTCCCATGATCGTCACATAATTGATAAATAAAACATCCATTCAAAATCAGTATAATCCTTATAATCACCTCAAGTGACCAAACATTCCCCACAAGTTAAAAGTTTTTACAACATACATCTGTTAAAATTACAACAAACCACTTTCTTAATTCATTACTTACAATAAAACTTATTGATTTCCACTCAAACAGGTATTACAGGTGTTAAATAAATCTTTACCAGACAACAAAACATTTGATTCATCTATTTTGAAAACATTTGCTGTTAACAAATCAAACGTTGCTCTAACGATGAGATTTGTCTTAAAAGGGTAGAAAACATGAAGAAGAGAAAAGTTTTCAAAAGTCTCCTTCTTCAAGGTCATTATTTAAAAAGCACTGGATCATGTGGTAATGGGTTAAATTGTAAGTCCTTTTCTTATGTTGTTTACTGTCAAACTGACATGTTATATACTCACACAATTTATGTCTTAAAAACTTACGCCCCTTTCCCGTATCACTAATTATGATGTTGCTGACAGCAATCTACTCGCATTTGTGAGACCAAACATGGAATTACGAACATATTTGCAATATTTTTACTTCTAGATTTCTTATAATTATGACATTATTCAAAGTATTTTTTCTTGTTATGTTGCTGACTTAGATTGAGTTGATTACAAAGTTGGGCAAAAAAACTTTGGGTGCTTCAAAAAGAGTGAAACATAAAATGGAAATAAACTTTCTTTCTCTATGTAGTCGACGCCATTTTCTGGTTTGTTTGTCAGGCATGGCGACCAAATACCCTGTTACTAAGGTGGGCGTGCCAAACTCGTGTTTGCAGAAAGGTCAATTGAAATCATTTGCAGATGACAATTTAAATGTGGCTAAAATGATGGAATTTGTATGTGATAGCATAGCAAACAGTGTTGGGAAAAGAGAAATGCTGGTTACCAGCATTTTCTCTTTTTACCCACAATGTTTTCAAAAGCCTTCTTCATAAGGGTTGTTAACTCTCGAGATTGTGTGGTAAAGGGTTGACTCTTTATTACACAGTCCTGAATTTTTTACCCACATGGAGAAGGCTTTGGAAGCCATTGTGGGGAAAATAGGGAAAATGCAGCTAACCAGCATTTTTTCCTATGTCAACAATGTTTTCTACCCTTTCTGACACAAATAAAATCATTTTTGACAGATTCAATTTGTTGTCTGCAAATGCTTTCAACTTGGGCCAGTCTTAACTTTTGTTACTGAGTAATTGAGCATTACCAGGACAAATACAACTTTTAACTCCCTGAAGAAGCAAACTTTGAAAAAAAAATGCAGGAAGAGTAGCATTTGATTTTAATGAAAAGGTGCTCATTTCCCACAATGTTTTCTTTCTTTAAAAGACCAAGTTCACACTTTTAGCCACATTTAATATAATGTCTGCGAATGCCTTGGACTTGGGAATATCTACAATTTTTTTGTTTAGATAAAAAGTTTATAGTGTTTTTTTGCTTTTTCACATCTTTACCAATAAAATTTCTCATCCGCAGAAAAAAAAAAACAGATATAGGACCCAAACAAACATTCTATTTTCAAGAAAAAACAGATATGGGACCCTAAAAAAACATTTTATCTTCAAAAAATTTCTTCATGACAAAAAAAACCTCTCTATTCACACGATATCAATCTTTGGAGTCTTCAAGTGATTGAGTTCTTAATACAAAAAGTTGGGAAAGTAAATCCACATTCAGTACTGCAAGTATTACTCTTTACCATAGAACAAAACTTTAGATTAGTCCAAATAGAAAACAGACAACAAAATAGATGTGCCTCAAAAATTGAAATTTGTTTTGGGAAGGGTAGAAAACATTATGGGAAAAGGAGAAAATGCTGGTTAAGAAAATGCTGGTAACCAGCATTTTCTCCTTTTTCTACAATGCTTTCAAAAGCTTTTTTCTGTGCATTGTTAAAAGTTTGGATTGTATGGTAAAGGGTTAAAATATTCCCGAGTTTTCATCTTTTAAAGAGGGAAAATGAGTTATCTATGGTCTACTGTTGTAGTGTTTTTCGTGATTCATCAAAGGAATTTCACTCCAATCAAAGTACCCTCACTACTTTGTTTCAGCAACCTGATTGATTCCCACAATTTAATGCCTCACTACAGGTGAAAAACCAGTATTCACAGGAAATACATCAACCCATTGCCCTCCTCAAGCTGTCTTATCTTACACGGAGCACCAGATAATAGAGAGTGACAGTATTCTAAATCCATTATTTCTATTCCAAACCCTATGTTGTGGGTACTCATTAGAATTGTCTCGATGAGACGATTCTAATGAGTACCCATATCATAGGGTTTAGTGGAGAATAACTTTTTCAATTTTGAAATCAAAATCACCCCCCCTATCTGGAACTCTGTTACACCTGATAAAAACTCGTGTAAGTAACAATCAAAGTACTGAAAGTACTGACAGACTAGCAAATTTGATTGATTGATTGTTTGTATGGTGTTTGAACCTGTTTTCAACATTATTTCAGTTATGTAGCCGTGGACAGTGCACATATCCATGCTTTCCTTGAGTTTCTTCTACCAGTACTCCGCACAATATTCTTTCCAAGCCACTGGCTACTTTCCCACATAATCATCGTTGAAATGTGAGAGAGAAATGAATCCTGTCGCAATGACTATCATCAATCCTGAGAAAGAAATTTGCAGAGCCTGGGATTGAATCAGCAGCCTCCTGTTCTCAAGTCCTGTACGCTACAGACTGTGCTGCTGGGGCTATGTGTGCTATTGTTTAACTATAATCCAGTATAAGTTTAACCATTAACCTACTAAAAATGTTAAATGAAACTTTCAAGCCGATGGTAAACACCTGAATATTGCTATTTCAAAGTTACATTTTGGAAAAAAAATATCCTCGTATCGGACAGTGTAGATCCAAGATCAGACTGCATGCTCTGAGCTGTCTGATCTTAATCCACACTGTCCGCAAAAGGTCATTGACTTGCGGTGGTGCTGGTAAAGAAACTCCAGGAAAGCATGGATAGGTGCTCTGGCCGCCGCAATATCACTGAAATAATGTTGAAAACGGCATTAAACACCTTACAATCAATGAGTCGGTATCCAGCAGCACAAGATGTAGTTAACTATTTAATTCTATTTACAAAACCAAAAATTTTACACATGTTCAAATTCGAAGCTGTTGCAGACCATAAATTAAATGCGGCTAAACTGATGAAACGTGATTCCAAAAGGGCAGAAAAAATGTGAGAAAAGGAGAAAATGATGGTTATCAGCATTTTCTCCTTTTCCCGCAATATTTTCAAAGGGATTCTTCCCCAGTGTCATTGAAACTTGGAATTGTTTGGTAAAGGGTTAATATTCAAGAGGTAGAATAACAGTTCAGCATAACAGTTTAACTGTACACAATGATCTAAATAATGAATGACAAGGGTTCTCTGTCCAGTGAGGGTTGATATAGCCTGGCATTTGCTACAAGACAATACCTAGGTGTATCCATTAATGGATTCATTCATAATGTTACAAGGGTGTAGGAATAAGTGATTCTCTGCTTTGCATAGGTCACTCAATTTACATATAAGCAAAGATCATGTACCTTATAAATGACATCTTGTCCACTTAATTACTTTGTAAGGCAACATGTTCAACTTAGAGAGGTAGAGATTTAGTTGTTTTTGTCTAAATTGTGATATATAGATTTCTAACAGAAAGAAGTATTTTCTGTGAGGCAGTATTTGGCAACTGTGGGGTTTTTTGTTTACTTTGAATCTAGGTTAGTCTTGATGCCTATAGACTAGCTTCGCTAGTCAAAAAGAGAAAGCATTTGGGGGATAGGAAAATGCATTTCTAATACAGGAAACTATGTGGGAAAAGCAGCAATTCCAACGGACATGCAATGCTTTTTTCCAAAGATGTTTTCAAATTTCAAAAATGTTTTCGAAAGCAAAGTTGTGTATAGTTGGGTGTAAATGGGCTGACCCCTGACAACTTACCGGAATAAAATGCCCTTCAACCCTTTACCACGCAACCCGAGTTTCAACGAATCTGAGAAAGAAGCCTTTTAAAAACATTGTGGCAAAGGAGAAAATGCTGATAACCAGCATTATCTCCTTTTCCAACAATGTTTTCTAACCTATCAAAGACAAATTCCATCATTTGAGCCATGTTTTAATTGTCATCAAAAAAAACTATCAAAGAAAAGATGAATGCCTACATTTGAGCAATATCGAGCAATATCTTTATTGTCATCTGGAAATCCTTTGAATTTGGACTTGTCTGTTGTGCAGTGAAGGGTTAAAATAATGATAAATGTAATAATTATCTCTTTACCAAACAACAAAATTTTAGACTAGTCCAAATTGAAAGCATTTGCAGATGGCAAATAAAAAGTGGCCTAAATGACAAAATTTGTCTATGATACAGTAGAAAATTTGTTTTGGGAAGAGTAGAAAACACTGTGGGAAAAGGAGAAAATGCTGGTTACCTGCATTTTCTCCTTTTCCCACAATGCATTCAAAACTCAAAAGTCATCTTTCCCAGGGTCACGAAAACCGGGGATTGTTTGGTAAAGGGATAATTATCTAGGCTGTTTTAGCAAGAGTATCTCAAAACTATTTGACTGTGATGATCATGGATCAGACTGTACTGAAATAACATGAGAAGAAAGGATAGAGACATTTATCAGTGATTCTGGACTGTCATTATGGAAATGATTTTCTCCATCATTATGAGCAATCACAGTTAACCCTTAGAGCCCTGAATAAACAAAACAAACATATTTAGTCTAATAATACAACAAAGGTCGCTGTTGTATCTGTAGTGGTTCAGCAACAAGGACATTGTAAATTGACAATCAGTGTGCATATTTTGTGCAGTCTGATCTTAATCTAAACTCGCCACAACAGAAAAATAGAACTTCTGAAAGATGCTTTCAAGGCTAACATGTCCATGATTACTTCTCAGTAATAATAATTTATCCACATTATGAACAATCATTTAGGTCTATCTCAATGATTATTTATTCATTTAACTCTATACCACACAAAGCTGCCTTTAAACAACCCTTGAAAAGAAGCCTTTTGAAAACATTGTGGGAAAAGGAGTAAATGCCGGTAACCAGCATTTTCTCCTTTTCCCACAGTGTTTTCTACTCTTCCCAAAACAAATTTCAATTTTTGAGTCACATTTATTTTGTCGTCTGCAAAAGCTTTCAATTTGGACTGGTCTAAAATTTTTTCGTTTGGTAAAGAGTTAATCAGTTAACCTTCTACCAAATGATAAATACTTGGCTTGTCCAACTTGAAAAAGTGCACAGACAGCTTATAAATGTAGTTTGAATGATGGATAAAAGGGTAGGAAACATTGTGGGAAAAGGAGAACATGCTGGTTTCCGGCATTTTCCATTTTTCTCAAAAAAGTTTTCAGAAGCTTTTTCTCTTGGTTGCATAAAAATGTAATTGTTTTGTAAAGGGTTAAAAAAATGCAGCATGTGTCCTTGAAAATGTCCTTATGAAACCATCAATGTGAACTTATGTGAAAAATTAGCAACGCATGCATGTGCCATTTTAAGCTTGGCTGTGGATACTTTTTCAGTAAAGTTGAAAAAGGGGCATAACTGTGTCAAAATTGAGTTGAGAGTTACCCGCTCTTCTGGCAGAGGTTTCCCTTTGGATGGTAAGTTTAAAGTAAAAGTCTTCAGTTATAACCCTTTAACAGATAAACAATTTTTAGATTTGTCCATAATGAATGAGTTTGCAGATGACATTATAATTTGTGCGGCTCAAATGGAAAGATTTTGTGTGACAGACAAGAAAGTATAGTGGGAAAAGAAGAAAATGCTGGATACCAGCATTTTCTCCTTTTTCCACAATGTTTTCAAAAGCCTTCTTAGTCAACATAGTTAAAACTTTGGGTTGTGTGGTCAAGGGATAACTGAGATATGAGAAAGTGTCAAAGTTAGTATTTGCACTATGACAAAACTACAACAGGGCTATCTCAATACCTTTATCTTTTCTTCAAAAACAGCTAACATAAAAATGTTAACTCTTTACCAAACAACAAATATTTAGACTGGTCCAAAATGAAAGTATCTGCAGATGACAAGTTAAATGGTGGTTGACATGATGGAGTTTGTATCTGACAGGATAGAAAACTCTGCGGGTAAACAGAAAGTGCTGGTTACCAGCATTTTCTCCTTTTCCATCGATGTTTTCAAAAGCTTTATTTCCTGCAGTTGTTAAAACACTGGATTGTTTGGTAAAGGATAAATTTTATTGATTGTGTAACCAGTTCCTCTAATCGAATTCAATCACTCTAAATGATCCTTTTCTGGGAACCAAAACAGAGCTTGCTTCCACCATGATGTAGGTAGCTCCAAAGTTTGACCACAATCATCACATACTTTAACTCTGTACCAAATGACAAAATCTTGGACTAGTCCAAATTCAAAGTATTTGCAGACAACAATTCAAATGTGGCTCAAATTGGTTTTGATAGGGTAGAAAACATAGTGGGAAAAGGAGAAAATGCTGGTAACTACCATTTTCTCCTTTTCCCACTTTGTTTTTAAAAGCCTTCTTTGTAAGGGTTGTTAAAACTCGGGATGGTGTGGTAAAGGTTTAAATCTGCAACCTCTGATGTAAGAAGCCTAAAGCTCTACCCCTCTACCACTGTCTCTCAAAATACATGTACATGAAGGCATGTGAAAATACTGATGATAAATTATTTCTCCTTTTGCCACAATGTTTTCACAAGCTGTCTGCTACAAGATGAAAAAAAAAGCTGTCAGCAAAAAGCCATGCGTTTTAAGCTTTGACCAAACAATCTTATGTTTTAATGAGGGTGAGAGAGAAGAAATTTGAAAACATCGTGAGAAAGGATAAAATTCTAATGATCAATATTTTCTCCCTTTCCCATAATGTTGTCTTACCATTCAGAAACAAATTACATCATTTTAGCCACATTTAATTTGTTGTCTGCCAATGCTTTCAATTTGGACAAGTCAAAAAATTCAATATAGATTCTGGTAAAAATTTAAACGTGCATGAGAGAAAAACGAGGTAACAGAGATAAATTACTCACAGTAAGCAAGTTGAAAAGTTTATCTCAGAAAGCTTGATTTCAAAAGCCTCACATGTAATTTGTTAAGACTAATTTGACAGAAGCCCTTACATTAACTTTTTAACTTTCTCTTTTCTAGTTTGCGTTTTATTGGTGCACCCCATATCATGTCATCCTTCACCCTTTACCACACAATCCCATGTTTTAACAACCCAAAGGAAGAAGGCTTTTGAAAACATTGTGGGAAAAGGAGAAAAAGCTGCTGACCAGCATTTTCTCCTTTTCCCACAATGTTTTTAAACCTCTCAGAAACAAATCCAATCATTCGAGCCACATTTAATTTTTCGTCTGCACATGCTTTCATTTGGACCAGTCTAACATATTGTTGTTGGGTAAAGAGTTAACCCTTTACCACACAAATTAAAAAATTAACCTTTTACCACACAATCAAAGAAGGCTTTTGAAAACATTGCAGAAAAGGAGAAAATGCTGGTAACAAGTATTTCCTCCTTTTCCCACAAAGTTTTCTACCCTCTAAGACACAGTAATCATCAATTAAGCAACATTTAATTGGTATTTTGAAATGTTGTCAATTTGGTCCAATCAAAAACAAAAATTTTATTGTCCGGTAAAGAGTTAAATGACACTGAGAAATAGGGTTTTGAAAATATTTTGTGAACATCAATACCCAAAAAAGATCAAAGTTGAGAAGACAAAGCACAAGACCAAAGCTCAAAATAGAAAAATTGTTAACCCTTTCTCACACAATCCTGAGTTTCAACTGACAAGATATTTACAGTTATGTCATTTGCGAACGCTTTCAAAATGAACAGGTTTAAACTTTCGACATTGGATAAAGATTAAACTTTTTAACTTTCTGTTTTCTAGTTTGCTTTTTCTAGTAGCTACCCTCTGTCATCATTAATTAACCCTTTCATTCAAAACAGCATTCCTTAAAAATTCTACTTTAACTCTAACCAGATGACAAAATCTTGGACTGATTCAAAACGAACTGTTGCAAAGCCGACAAATACCCCTCACCAGCTCCTTGTCACTGAAGCAACACAATCAGAGGACTGAAATGATTTTCAAAACAAAGATCACCAGTGACCTTGACCTTTGACCTATGTGATCCAAAAACAATAGTGCATCTCCTTGGGTCATGAGCAATACTTATGTAAAGTTTGAGGGTCCTAGGTCAAACAGCTATCCAGTTAGAGCACGGAAATGATTTCCAAACAAAGTTCACCTTGACCTTTGACTCATGTGACCCAAAAATGATAGGACATCTCCTTGGGTCATGAACAACATTTGTATAAAGTTTTTGGGTCCCAGGTCAAATGGCTTTTGAGTTAGAGCATGGAAACAAAAACAAGACAGATGGATTGGCAGACAGACAGACAGATGGACAGACAAACATGGCGAAACCAGTATACCCCTCTCTACTTCGTAGGTGGGGTGTATAATAAAGGCATCTGCAGATGACAAATCAAAAGTGGTCAAAATGATAGGATTTGGCACCAGCAGGGTATGAAACATTGTGGAAAATGAGAAAATGCTGGTTACCAGCATTTTCTTACTTTCCCGCAATGTTTTCAAAAACCTACCACTTCATGGACTGTATGTTAAAGGGTTAACTTTTTAACTTGCCCTTGCCTAATTTGTTTTTTCTCGGTGCCACCCTTATCATGTCATCATTAAACCTTTCATTTAAAATGGCGCCTCTTGCAATATCTGCATTAATTCATTTCCTTGAGAAAATGATCACCTCTGAAAACATTTTGGCAACAAAGAAGTTGCCTATGATGAACAGTTTCTCTCTTTGTTACAATGTTATCTTGGCACGTGCATCTGTTGCATGGTGGAAAAAGGAGAAAACAATGTTTACTTTTAGAGTTAAATTATTTCTAGATATAATGAATATTATTGAAAGTGACAAAAAGCAGAAATATCTGATTGGCATTCTATTTTGCAATATATGTAAACATGGTTGAAAAAGATGCATGCTTGCTATATACTGCTCCTGAACCCACAATGTTTTCTACACACAGTCTGCAGTCAGATGCAGGAAAAGCACTATTAATATTGTAGAGTTTTCACTAAAATCTTTAACCCTTCACCACACAATCCTGAGTTTCCTACGATCATAGGGGAGAAACTTTTGGAAAACATTGTGGGAAAAGGAGAAAATAATGGTAACCAGCATTTTCTCTATTTCCCACAATGTTTTCTACCTTATCAGAGACAAATTCTATCATGAGAGCCAACCTGAAATTTTCCGTGAATGCTTTCAGTTTGGACAAGTCTAATTTTGCTCCTGTGGTAAAGTGTTACCTCTTTAACAAACAACAGAATTTTGAAATTTACAATACTGAAAGCATTTGCAGAGAACAAATATATATAGCTCAAGTGATAATTTCTGTCTGTGATATGGAAGAAAACATTGTGGGAAATGGAGAAAATAATGGTTACCAGCATTTCCTCCTTTTTTCCCACACAGGGTCGTCAAAACTCATGGATTGTGTGGTAAGAAGTTCAGAAAATAACAAGTCAAGGAGTGCAAACCTCTGAAGTATCTTTTCCCATGTCCAAACACACACTATCCCCTGGTCAAAACAGGTCCGTTCTTTCATTGATTGTTTTGGCACTACAACTATAAACTACTCCTTCCATCTGTTTTAATCAGTCCCTTATCAAAACATAAGACCACTTCCCTAATGAACATGATAGAACCCAGCTGATATGGAATAGGTAATGAGGGTCAACCTGAGGTCGAGGCCCTTTAAGCCTTTTCCCAAAAATCTCAGTGTTTTGATGACCCTTAGAAAGAGGGCTTCTGAAGACATCATGAGAAAATGAGAGAATGTTGATCACATTGTTAAAGAATCCTTTTTTTACAATGTTTTCCACCCTTATTAAGACAAATACCATTATATGAGGTATATTTACATTGCTACGTGCAAAATGCTTTGAACACGAATGTGGCTTTAATCTTCTCATCTGGTAAAGAGTTAGGCTTTTACAAAACACCAAAATTTCAGACATGTCAATATTAAAAGCCTCTGCATATGACAAGTAAGATATGGCTTGAATGATAGAATTAATGTTTGTCAGAGCAGAAATCATTGTGGGGAAGAAAGGAGAAAATGCTAGTTACAAGCATTTTCTCTTTTTCCCACTTGGTTTTCAAAAGCCATCTTCTTCTAAGGTAAAACTCGAGAGCATCTTGTAAAGAGTTAACACTTTACCAGACGACAGAATTTTAGCCTTGTCCAAATTGAAAGCACTTGCAGACGACAATTTTGGTGTGGCTCGAATGCTACAATTTTCCTTTGATAGGGTAGAAAACATTGTGGGAAAAGGAGAAAATGCTGGTTACCAGCATTTTCTCCTTTTCCCACAATGTTTTCAAAAGGCTCCTTTCCCAGGGTCTTTAAAAGGCGGGATTGTGCGGTAAAGGGTTAACATGTGCAAGTGTGAATGGCTGGTTTTGATCCCTCTGACAAAGAAGTCAATATGCACGTCAATACCCAAACCAGATCAAAGTTGAGTGGACAAAGCCCAAAACAAAAATTGAAAATAGAATTATCTTTACCCATTACCATACAATTTTAAGTTTTAACAACCATACAGGCCTTTTGAAAACATTCTAGGAAAAAGGAGATAATGCTGATAACCAGCATTTTAGCATCTTTCCCACATTTTCTACTTTTTCAAAGACAGAAATCATATTTTGAGCTATACTGAATTTGACTTCTACGAATGCTTTCAATTTGGTCAAGTTAAAATTTTGTTGTGAAAGATTTATTTAGATCTCGGACTGGTCTACATTGAAAACAACTGCAGCCAACACATCTGGTGTTCAAATGACAGAATCTGTCTTAAATTTGGAAGGTTTGAAAGCATTTTCAAAAAGGAGAAAATGCCTTTAACCAGTAATGTTTGCTTTTCTAAATTATTCTTTGAAAGCCATCTTCTTATGGTACGTAAAATCTCAGGATTGTTTGGTAAAGGTTTGTTATCAGGTTGCTTTTTGTCTCAGTATCTTGGACACTCTAGGAGCTAACAAGAGAAAGCTTTTCACTAGCAGTGTAGCCTTAACTCTTTACCCAATGAAAAAAAGTTTGATTTTAACATTTGCAGAAGACAACTCAAATTTGGCTCTAGTAGTGGGAGTTAATTCTTAGATTGGGTAGAATACATTGTGGAAAAAAAGGAGAAAATGCTGGTTACCAGCATCTTTTTCTTTTCCCACAATGTTTTCAAAAGGCTTCTTTTTCAGGGTCGTGAAAACCGGGGATTGTTTGTTAAAGAGTTAATGTTTTCTCAACAATCTCTGAAATTCAAACACTTGGAGAACAAGGCACAAATCATGCTGCCTTTGCAGTCTGTAGATCACAGTCAGACTGAATGAGTGTCTCAGGCTGTACTGAACATGCAGTCTGATCTTAGCGCTACACTCTCCTGTCTTTTGTGAATTGGTCTAAGAAAAATGTGTTTTAACTGAGGAAATTCAAATTTCTTTCATACAGCAAGCTACACGTAAGTTATAGTAAGATTAACTCTTTCATTACCAATGATGACTTAAGTAGCTTTTGCAGATGGTGTTGATCAAGATCAGATTGCACAGAATGTGTAGTTTGATCTTTAATCTGCACCATCCACTACCTGATGCTAGCCTATGACCCACTTCATCTTCAGTGG
This sequence comes from Tridacna gigas, assembly GCA_945859785.2. Taxonomy (NCBI): domain Eukaryota; kingdom Metazoa; phylum Mollusca; class Bivalvia; order Cardiida; family Cardiidae; genus Tridacna; species Tridacna gigas. The sequence continues at coordinate 32,666,445 of OX244030.2, forward strand.
CAGTAAAAATCTACTTTTCTACCTCAAAAAAAAAAGTTGACTTTCTGAAGTTGGTAGTGAAAGAGTTAATATATAATTCAAGACAAATAAAACTAAAGAAAAAGTTACCTGCTGACTCCTTCGGATCATACCACAGTACGGTTCACCAGTTTTACCCACGCTTTACCTAATGCTGTTAATAAAATTTAACTTCTTTTCAACAGATTCAACTTCTTTTGAGGGCTACAAATACAATCCACTTCAAATTGAGAATTTTCGCTCACAATTTGTGATGTAGTGGCAGACTGTGTAGATCAAGATCTAACATCAGACTGTACTTTCTGTACAGTCAGACCTTGACCTCTGCAATCTGCAAAGACTACTTATGTTGCCAATACCAGTGGAAGGGTTGACCCTTTACATCAAAATCCTGGGATTTTACAGACCCGAGGAAGAGGGCCTTTGAAAACTGAAGAAAATGCTGTTTAGTAATTTCTCCTTTCTCCAACAATGTTTTCTACCCTTTCCAAGGCAAATTCCATCATAGGCTCCAAATATCTTTTGATATCTGCAAATGTTTTGAACATGGAATCATCTACAATTTGTTGTTCAGTGAAGAGTTAACTTGTAAATACCCAAGGCCTGAGGGGAGGGACAGAAAATATAGTAACTAGTGTCACATTTTATCTGTTTCATCAATAGCCTATGATGATCACACCTGGCTAAAGTTATCGCTTCACAAAAGATATAAGCCATGCTCTACAAAAAGGGGGCTTAATGCATTTGCAAAAAGTATCAACCCAGGTCAGCCGGTGCAGTCCGAGCAGGCTGATCTGAGCCAAAACTTTTTGCTATTGGTGAATTTTCTGTATATTCAAGGACCAGTCTACCTCACAATTAAGCCAGTTGTTTAAAAATGTGGCTATCACTGATCCATGATTATGTGATGGCTTGCTTGGTAATATGCATTACAGAGGTGCATTAAGCCCCCTTTTGCCAGAGCATGGCTCATATGAACTTAAGAGAGTCTTTCCATTCATGATTTAAGATTTTTTTTTTTTACCACTTTTGGAAATTCTTTGCAAAAAAAATGCAACATCAGCATCAATGAATTATTTTAAACCTTCCTTAAGTCTTTACCAAATGACAAAATTTCAGACTGGTCCAAATTGAAAGCATTTGCAGACGACAAAATAAATGTGACTGAACAATTGAGATGTATTTTGGGAGGGCAGATAACATTGTGGGAAAAGGAGAAAATGCTGGTTACCAGCATTTTCTCCTTTTCCCACAATGTTTTCAGAAGGCTTCTTTCTCAGGGTCATTAAAACCTGTGATTGTGTGGTAAAGGGTTAAGCTCGTTCAGTGCCAAATATATTAACTCTTTACCAAACGACAAAATTTTAGATTAGTCCAAATTGAAAGCATTTGCAGACGACGAAATAAATATGGCTGAAAAATCGAAATTTGGTTTGAGAAGGGTAGAAAACATTGTGGGAAAAGGAGAAAATGCTGGTTACCAGCATTTTCTCCTTTTCCCATGATGTTTTCAAAAGGCTTCTTCGTAAGGGCCATTAAAAGTCGGGATTGTGGGTTAACTCGGTCTCTTTCGTGGCTGAAAATATGTATATCCATTTTGTCTAAAAACCAGCTGAATCCCAAGTAGGCTAGTCCTTGGACATGCAGAAAATTAACCTATAGCAGGTTTCGACCCAGGTCAGCCTGTGTGGGCTACACAGTTCAACACTGCATATCAAGACAAGATGATCTATCAATTTTTTTCACAGAAATGAGAAGGTCTTTTACCTCCCCTGTAAAATTTTCCAAAACACAGATCGAATAGTTTCTCATTCAGCCCTCCATGAGCAGATGACGAATTAATGTGGCCCAAAAGACAAAATATTGTCCTTCATATGACAGAAAACATTGGGGAAAAAAGCGAAAATGCTGGTTACTACAATTTTATTCTTTTCCCACAATGTTTTCAAAAGGCTCCTTTTCTCAGGGTCGTTAAAACTCCAAATTGTGTGGTAAGGGTTGAATGGTATGGTTTGTGGATGCATAATCTATTCTTATGTGTTCATCAAAAATACTTGCTATGTTAGTACCTTCTCAAATTTGACCACGAAATTTTTAAATTTGTAGACCAAAATCATGTATGGCAAATAAACTGCTGGTCAGTAAAAGTTCAACAATTTTATAACATGCTATAAAGTAATAACATGATGAACTTACTGTTTGATGATTGGTTGATCAAAATTTGTCTGCTTGAACCATTACTCCATAATGCAACTTTAGAACTGCATGTACTATCTAGATTAGTGGCTTTTGAAAAAGGAAAATGGGCAACAACTGAAAACATAAAATGGAAAGAAGTAGGGAAATTGCTCATTTCTCCAGTTCCCTTAATCTTCTTAAATCTTCACCAAATGACTAAATTTTGGACTCGACCAAATTGAACATTTTGCAGATAACAAAATAAGTGGTTCAAATGTCGACCTCTGACCTTGATGGTGTAGAAAACATTGTGGAAAAAGTAGAAAATGCTGCTATATTTTCTACTTTTCCCACAATGTTTCCAAAGGCCTTCTTCGGGTTGTTAAAATTTGGGATTGCGTTGTAAAGCCCTCTCACCGTAGGGGTCAAGATGCACTTGAAAGTGGAAAAAAAGAGTTAAGAATTTACTCCTGTTCTTTAAATTTTTTACAGATGACAAAATTTTGACTTTTCCATTTTGAAATCATTTAGAGACAACAAATGAGCCATGCTATGTGAAAAGGGAGCTTAATGCATTTGTGAAAAGTATCAACCCAGGTCAGCCTGCGCAGTCCGCACAGGCTCGCCTGGGCCGAAACTTTTTGCTATCTGTCAATTTTCTGTATGCCAAAGGACCAGTCTACCTCATGATTCAGTCAAATGTTGAAAAAAGTGGCTATTATGGATCCATAGTTATGTGATGGATTGCTTGGTATTATGGATCATGGAGATGCATTAAACCCCCCTTTTGCCAGAGCATGGCTCAAATGAACTTCTATTACTGGTAATGATCAAGTTTGTGACCATTTGTCTATACAAAAATATAAAAAAGGAACAAAAATTCCTAAAACTAATACTCATTCTACAGGACATTCAGAGCTTCAAAAAGTTTGATGCTCACTTGTGTTACTTCTTTATTTCAATTTGTTGTAACAGTAGATACTGAGGTCTATGTTTAACCCTTTACTGCACAATGCCACCTTTTACCACTCTGGAAAAGAAGCCTTTAGAGAACATTGAGGGAAAAGGAGAAAATGCTGGTAACCAGAAAAATTTTGAAATTGTCATCTGCAAATGCTTTCAATTTGGATATGGCTAAAATTTTGTCATCTGGTAAAGGGTTAACTCTTCTACAGATGACAAAAATGTAGACTTGTCCAAACTGAAAGCATTTGCAGGTGTCAATTTAAATATGGTTCAGATGTTGGAATTTGTCTTGGCTAGGGTAGAAAACAATGTGGGAAAAGGAGAAAATGCTGGAAACCAGCAATTTCTCCTCCTGGTTTTAAAAGGCTTCTTACTCAGGTCGTTAAAAGTCAAGATTGTGTGGTAAAGGATTAAACAAAATACGGAAGAGGGCCTGTGATCTGGGCCTGTGGTCCGGTAATTTTGTGGTAAGTTCGTTAAAAATGAGTCAGGTTCCTATCCAACAACCTCCTAAATTGCATTCTAAGTCTTATTCTGGATTTAGAAAGTAACACAACTTCTGATTGGCTGAACCATTTGGTTTAGCTAATCAGATAACATGTTACTTTAAGGTTTGAAAAAAATTCCTGAGGATTAGACTTTGAATATTTTCAACTCTTTACCGAACAATTCCTTGTTTTAACAACCCTAAGGTGGATGGGGTTTGATTGTTAGAAGAGTAGAAAATGTTGGTAACCAGTATTTTCTACTTTTCCAATGATGGTTTTTGTCCTAAGACAATTCCCATCATCTGAGACGCATCTGTCATCTGCATAATACTTTCAACTCGGACTAGACTTAATTGTTGCCATTTGGTGAGTTAAGAATGGTTGGTGAATACAGATGCAGATGTCTTAAGTTCCTGATTAGTCTTGGCTCACTTTTGAAAGATTATCTAAGTTTTCCAGTATTTTGGCCTTTGCAAATGTTTTCTTAGGGTTGTAAAAACACCAGATCATTTGGAAAAGAGCTTAATGCACTTTATCACATAAAACCTCGTCTGGCAGTGTATTAAACCCATGACTTATTTTTGATAATACACTAGTGTATTATCATTTTTTGGGTCTGGGTTCTGATCAGTTTTTTGTCATAAGCGCGTGAAGCCAGAGAAACCAACCACAGCATGTGCCAAAATGTGTACAACTATGCCGTTTTGCGGAAAAATGACATCATTGTTGCTAAGACGTATATACGTGGAAAGTGTTTGATTTTCACGTCTAATAAAAACCAAAAAATGCAGTCTTTTAAAACAACAAAATTGCGGAAATAGGTAGACTAAATCTCTCTAGAGCCTGTTCCATTCTACTTTCGGAGTTTATGTCTATCTACTTGTGTATGTACACATCTGAAACCGAACTACAACTGTAAACATGGACCCGTGAATGCTGTATAGGCTATGGGTAACGATGTAGGATATTTTCTGCCTTTCATCTGTTTTATGTGATAAATAGAATCTAACATTCGTGTTTAGGTATCATCATGTTTATCAAACTCGTTGACTAAAATGTATTTGACGCTCGCCAAGGCTCGCGTCATACATTTTTAGTCAAGTTGTTTGATAAAAATGACAATACATAAACACTCATGTAAGATCCTCTATTTTTATATCATGATCACTCCCTTGAACCCTTTACCATACTGAAAAGCTGTGGACTTGTCCAAACCCAAAGCAAAATTTTACAGACAACATCTTTACTGTGGCTCACGATATAAAGTTGTCTTTTACAGGGTAGAAAACATCGTGGAAAAAGGAAAGAATACTGCTTACCGTATTTCCGCTTTTTCCCAAAAAGTTTTTTTTAAGTCTTCTTTCTCAAGGTTGTTATGTAGAGATTGTGTGGTAAAGAGTAAATGTTTTTTTTTTTTCAAACTGCTCAAATTGAAGAGAGGTGTGGTTGTGACAAAAACAGGATTTTTACCTTTATCTTCCCTTTTTTGTCCCCCTCCTTTACAAAAAATAGTGTGAAAGAATACTCAACTGAGAACACACATATGGCTCTGAAATGCAGTACAAGTCAGAACAATCGATTTGATACAACAGCATTGATAGAAAATCTTAGGAATTACTCAAAACATGTCCACAAGAACTTACAATGGTATACTGTGGTCTTGAATTTTGGTCTGGCATTGTTTTTTATATGCACAAATAGTGCAAACTTAGTGTAGGAAAGGACTTCATTTCATCACAAATCAATCCCTGCAGAAAACTTTTATTGTTGTATATACTTTATAAGTTGTGCAGTGGATGAATTTTGGTCAGTTTTGATTTATTAAGTTTAGTCAAACATGTAGAATTATTCTTGCATAATGCAGATCAAGCCAGTGGGGATGGTGGTGCTTGTTTGTAGAATGAAAAAACAAAGTGCACACATGGTTGAAATAAAGGAACAAAGAGAAGACTGAATGTTCTCAATTGAGCTTTTCCCCCAAAATACCACATAACAGTCTTGCTGTACACCACTTTTGAAAAGATGAAGGCAAATTGAGAAAATGCTCAAAACAAATGGTATCTCTATTGCTTCAATGTTTTCATGTCTTAACCCTTTACCAAACCATCCAGTGTCTTAATGGCCAAGATGAAAAAAAGCCCCCATATTTAAATGGCCCAGATGAATCCAGTATATACAGGACCCTTAGGATTCAAACTCCATCATTTAAGCCATGTTCAATTAGTTGTCTGCAAATGCTATCAACATTGACAAGTCTCAAAGTTTGAAGTCAGACCTAGTCTGATAAGGATGACATACCATCCTCAGGGACCATACAAGCATGAAGACAATTTGATGAACTTTCCAGGTTTTTTCCTAAGTGTCTACAATGAAAATGAAATCAGGACATTCAGATTATCTGGATCTGCATTTTGTTACACTCCTATGATGTAGCCTAAGATGAGTTTTTACCGGAACATTGAAGCTTTACCTGTTTAACAAATGACAAAAGTTTATAGACTTGACTAAATGCTTGTTACCAGTAGTTTTTCACACTATGCTTTCAAAAGGTTTTATTTCCTCAGGGTTGTAAAAACAAATCAGCCATGCACCGTGAAAAGGGGGCTTTAATGAATCTGCAAAAAGTACCGACCCAGGTCAGCCTGCAGAGGCTGACCATGGCCAAAACGTTTCACTTTTTGTCAATTATCTGTATGTTCAAGGACCAGTCTGCATCATGATTCAGTCAGTTGTTAGACGGAATGGATTTTGTGGATCCATAATCATATGATGACTTGCTTGGTATCATGAATCACAAGATGCATTAGCCCCCCCCCCTCCCTTTTTTCCAGAGCATGGCTCAAATGGTTATTTGATATAGAGTTAGTGGTCCAACTTCATCAACTAACACTTCTGACTTACCTGTTTGCTTCTAAACTCCTTTCACTTGTCTCTTGTTTATAGCATGATCCTTCACCACCTTCAACAAATACTTTACAGTCTGAGAAATGACCTGAAAAACAAGACCGTTTAAGTTTTATTAACTCTTTATCACACAGCAAAATTTTAAACTGGTCCTATTCATAGTAATTGCAGACAAACTGAAATATGGCTCAAATGATTGAATTTGTTTCTGAAAGGTTAGAAAATAGTGTGGGAAAGGGAGAAAATGCTGGTTACCAGCATTTTCTCCTTTTCCCACAATGTTTTCAAAAGTCTAATCTCCCAGGGACATTAAAACTCAGAATTGTGTGGTAATGGGTTAACCCTGAAATGCAAAGATATTCCATTCTGAACATGGTTCTAAACTGTCCACTATTGCTAAGGCACCTTGAACCTTCCGTATCATGGTTCTTTAACTCTTTACCAAACGACAAAATTTTAAACTGGTCCAAATTGAAAGCATTTGCAGACGACAAATTACAGGTGGTCCAAATGATGAAATTTGTCATTGATAAGTTAGAAAACATTGTGGGAAAAGGAGAAAATGCTGGTTACCAGCATTTTCTCCTTTTCCCACAATGTTTTCAGAAGGCCTCTTTCTCAGGGTCATTGAAAGTCGGGATTGTCTGGTAAAGAGTTAATTCAATCTCTGTGATGCATTACACCAAGAAAGTCATTGCATAATCATGGATCCATAAAATGACTGCCAAAATCATGAGTAAGAATGGTCCATAGACAAGAAGAAAATTTACAAAAGGTAGAAAGTTTCCTCCCATGACAGCCTTCACGGACTGCGCAGACTGACATGAGTCAATATTTTTTCCAGATGCATTTAACCCACTGGCGGCAAAAGCAACCTTTAAGTCTTTAGGGTCACTTCAGTGGTAAAATAAAGGTGTTTTTCTTATTGCATGAACAGTCTGCGAAGATTTTTTTTAAAAATTTGTTACTGTATAATACACACACAATCTGATAAATTAATAAATTTTAAAGCACAGAAGTTTCATCAAATATTCATCAACAATCTTATTTCTCTTCTGCTATTTAAGTCATTCTCTTTCCAACACAGTGTAAGTTTCACAATCCAATAAAGCTTTACATAAACCTGCTAATGTCAAATACACATATATAAATTTCGATGAAAGCAAAAAGTGCTCAAATCATTGACTAAATGCACAATTCATGCAGGGTGGTTACCTATCCTTTTTGTATTTAACCCTTCATAAAACATTCTCAAATATAAAAGATGTTCAAGAAAAATGCTTGAAAAAAAATGGCAGAAAAAAAGAAAAAAACTTACATAACCAGCATTTTATCTTTTCACCACACTGTTTTTTTTTACCTTTTAATGACTGTTTCCATCCTTTGAGCCATGCCTCACTAAGTTTGTCACCTACTCGTAAATGATTTCAATTTGGAGAAAAAGTATATAAATTTTGTCATGTGGTAAAAAGTTATTTAGTTAAATGCTTAACCCACTAATGCATGGACTAAAAAACAGACCATCTAATCCAAATCCCATTACAAATCATTATTCATAATAACTACGAGAAGTGTTCAACTATGCATGCATCTGAGCACCTAAAATTCGATTCTTTATAGGTTTCACTGAAAAAGACCACGAAAATGCCTTCAAAGATTGGATCTGGAGACTGAAACTGTACAGCTGTTGGAGGTGAATACTTTGCGGGAACAAGATAAAAATTTCAGTGAAACCTATGAAGAATCAAATTTTAAGTGCTTTGATGCATTCATATTTGAACACTCCTCATGTTTTAAGGACAGGTGTCCATCCTTTTTTAATCATTTAGGAAATATGAAAGAAAAGGACCACTAGTTTCCTATTTTAACCCTTTACCACACTATCCTGACTTTTAATGACCCAGAGAAAAAAGCCCATTGAAAAGATTGTGGGAAAAGGAGAAAATACTGGTAACAAGCATTTTCTCCTTTTCTCACAATGTATTCCACCCTTCCCCAAACAAATTTCAATTTTTCAGTCACTTTTTTTTTTTGTCATCTGTAAATGCTTTCAATTTGGACATGACTAAAATTTTGTTGTTTGGTAAAGAGTTAAATGTCAAGAATGGCTGGTCATACAATTAGCACAGACTGAACATCACAGCCAGCCAGTGCTGATTCTCAGAATGAAGACTGCATGTTCACTAAGATTTCCATTAATCAGGGTTTAACCCTTTAAAAACAATCCCATGTTTTTACAACCCTGAGGAAGAAGCCTTTTGAAAACATTGTGCTAAAAGGAGAAAATGCTGGTGACCAGCATTTTCTCCTTTTCCCACAATGTTTTCTACACTATTAAATACAGAAATCACCATTTAAAGTATATATAATTTATCATCTGCAAATGCATTCAATTTGGACCAGTCTAAAATTTGGTCATTTGGTAAAGAGTTAAGAGAGAGAGTTGTATCACATGGCGCATATTGAAAATTTTTGGTTGTAATTAACTATGTACAGTATGTACTAGTCAATAGAGTTATTCATTCATTCATTCATCATGGACTCTCTAATTATTATGAACCCTATCATATATGTGAAAGAAGGCTAACATTAAAATTTTAGGTGACATTTTGAAAATTTGCAGATCAAAATTCAGTGAAAAAGGGGGTAGATCGAGAGATACATGTAACTTTGAGGTTTAGAGTTTTTTCCAGACAAACCCTGTCTGTTTGGTTCCTCTAGGTTAATTTAAGTCAATTTACTCAGCAAAGAGAAAGATAATTTATCAAGAAAGGGTCAAAAATATATTGATAACATTTCACAAAATAAATTGTAATAAATAAACCTGTCATGAAAAGTCGTCGTTTTTTTGTTTTCTAACCCTTTACCAAATGACAGAATTCAGCCTTTCAAAACATTGTGGGAAAAAGATGAAAATCATAACCAGCATTTTCTCCTTTTACCACAACACTGTCTACCCTTTCTAGGACAATTTCCATCCTTCAAGCCATGTTGTAACTATTAACCACGCAATTTTTTTGTTTAACATATGCAAATTAAAAGCATTTGCATACGACAATTTAAATGTGGCTCAGATAAAAAAATCCTTGATTGGATAGAAAACACTGTGGAAAAAGGAGAAAATGCTGGTTACTAGCATTTTCTCCTTTTTCTACAATGTTTTCAAAAGTCGTCTTCCTAAGGGTCGTTAAAACTCAGGATTGTGTGATAAAGGGTTGATTTGTCGTCTGCAAAGGCTTTCAATGTGGACAAGTCTCCAGTTTTGTAAAGACTTCAAAAAAAAACTTGGCCAGTAGTCATGCTTTACCCATATAGCCTTGTGCATCTGCAGATATTGTAGGTCAGACCGCATAGAAAATGTGGTCTGATCTTGGATCTATACTCTCTGATATTGCAAGACATTCTGGCAAAAGCAGCCTTGAAATTGCCAACAGTTTTGTTCAGTGCAATTCCATGTGTTTTTGTGGATGTGTAGATCAAGACCAGACTGTACACAATAACATTCTGATCTCAGATCAACACTGTTCTTTCATGGTGAGAATGTTGGCAGGGCTAAGAAACTTTGTAGTTGCAGAAATTAGGTTTTAACCCCAAAGCCCTGGAACCAACTTAAGTTGTTTTTGCAGAGTGTAGATTAAGATCAGACTGCACAGAACATGCAGTCTGATCTTTGATCTACACTGTCTGCTACTATGTTCAATTCAGTGCTTGAAGTGTTACACCATAAGTGGGAAATTTTAATTAATGAAGACTTTTCAAGAAATGGTAAAGGGAATTCCATCTGTTTGCAATTCAGACAGATAATCATCCCACAGACTAATCCACTAATCAGGTGATCTCGAACTGGTATGAGGTGATACACTGATCAACGCCCACTGCACTTATTCTGTTGGTTCTCTGTGTGGGTGTATTGGTGTAAAACAGGCTTGTTTTTTTTGTAACTCTTTACCCCACAAAAAAAAATTAACACTCTTATAGCATCTGACTGATGACAAATGCAGCTTAATTTATGGAGTTTGTTTTAAGAAACAACTGAAAACATTGTGGGAAATGGATAAAAGTCTGATAACAAGCATTTCATCCTTTTACCACATTGTTTTTGAAAGCCTCCTTCCTTGGAGTTGTTAAAACAATTGTTCGGTTGATAAAGTGATAATCCATTTTTATATAAATGAGCCATGATCTGGCAAAAAAGGGGTCAATGCATCTCCGTTATGCATGATATGAAGCAAGTCATCATGTAATCCTGGATCCATAAAGTCCATCTTGTCTAACAACCAAGTGAATCATGAGGTGGACTGGTCCATTGACCTACAGAAAGTTGACCAGATTGCAAAAAGTTTCGGCCCAGGTCAGCCTGTGTGGACTGCACAGGCTGACCTGGGTCAAAAGTTTTCGCAGATGCATTAAGCTCCCTTTTCACAGAGCTGGGCTCAAATACAAGTTTCTAGCCCATTACTCCACAGGCTTTGTGGCCACTGATCAAAATATCTCACAAATAACACAAAGCACCCATGATGAAGTGAAAATTTCACTTTTAGATCATTTTTAGACTTGGCCAACTTGAAAGCATTTGCAGGCAATGTGGCTCAAATGAAGGGTTAGTCTTATAAACGATAGAAAACATTGCGAGAGAAAAAGAAAATGCTGGTGTCCACAATGATATTAAAGCTTTCTTCCTATGGATCCTTTAGCACAGGATTAAAAGGAATAGAAAACACTGGATAAGGACAGGTTGCTTGTAACTAATTCCTCATTTTGCCACTGTCTTCAAAATGTGGATTGCTGCAAAGTCAGACAAGTTGAACCATGCCAATTAGCAGAGTCAGTGGTGTATAGGATTTGATACCACAGGGTCGCTGGTTCGAATCCTAAGCTTGGGAGGATTAATGATATTCAATGCCACAGAACTCATTCCTTTCTCACTGCTGATCATTGTTTAGACGATGGTTTGTGGGGAAGCAGCCAGTGGCTTGAGAAGAAACTGTGCAAAGTACTGGTATAATGAACTCAGGTAAACTTCGGAAGCATGGATAGGTGCACTGGCTGCCACAATATGAATGAAATAATGTTGAAAGCAGTGTTAAACACCATACAAAGAAGTATTCTGCAGCTAGTAATGTCTTTTGCGCATGGTGTGGATCCTAGAGTCGCATAACAGGTTACACCTGTAAAAATTAAAAAAGAATATCTTTTTCAGAATTTACATAACTGATCTTCAAAAGACAGTTGCCTCATTTAATTATTTTTTGATGCATACAAAGATTTTGTTTTCATTTAAATAATACTGAAATCCAATCGAAAATATTGAAGTTACAGAAGACTGACTATGGTGTGAAGAGATGGTTTGTTTTAAATAAGCCTTTCCTTACCATAGGCAAGCCTAGAAGCTTTTGTGAACACTGTAGGTCAAGATCAGACTGCACAAAACATGCAGAGTGATCTCTGATCTACAATTTCCACTAATTTATTCTAGTTAACAACAAAACTGTCTCTTCACCTTGCAGTAGGTCTGTATTTGTAGCCAGTGAAAAATCATATTTTACCTATTTGGTAGTGAAAGAGTTAACCCTCAAAGCGCCTTTCACAACTATAGTTGCAGTGACTTTTTTTTACAAATCTGTAACTGTGAATCCTGGGACTCACTAACCAGAAATTTTATGAGTCCTCTACAAAATTCTCAAGTTCCTTGGCTTCATTGAACCATGCTCTTTCAGTCACTATGAAAATCTGAACTAGGGACTTGATTATATATATATGTGATAACATAAACAACTAATCTAATTCTAGTGTTTTTATTTTTGTCTTTTGACAACCTGTAAAAGCAAGTAAAACTTTTGAAGACACTGTGAACACTGTGGGAAAAGAAAAAAATGCTGGCGACCATCATTTCCGACAATGTTTTTTGCCCCTTCAATGACAAATCACATCATTTGAGCCACATTAGATTTGTCATCGACCAATCCTTTCTATATGGACCAGAAACAACTCGGCCATTCCAAATCTACATCCTACCTTGTCTGAAAAAAAGGTTTCCATTTTGAATTACCAGTCACATCATTTAAAACATGTTTGTGACCAATGTAAATCAGAGTTTCCAATTACAACGTAAAAGTATCAATATACGCACAAAAATTAGCTCAGACACAAAATATCAAAGCTGATCACGTCCCTTGGAAGCAGTCAAAAATGAGTTAAAACCATGATTTAACTAGATCTACATCAATGACAAAAAGAATGCAAAATACCAGTACGAAGATTTTACATTTCTTTCACAAACTGACCATCGGAATTCCAAAGTTTCTGTTGAGAGATCTTGGTATGCCAAGATGTAACAGAGAAAGATAAAAATAGATTTCTTTGTCGTCGACTTTGACTGGTTACCCGCGTTGTGCACATATTGTCTTTTCTGTCAAACTGATTATAGGAAAACAGCTGTTGTCTAGCATTCTTTCCTGAAGATGGCTTCCCGAGCCAAAAAGAAAAAGTGTTCGCGATCTTTCCAAGACCAATGGCTGAAAGGTCCTGCCATCCACGGTAAGATTTTAAGAGAAATATATCTATATACCTCTATTCATGTAAACGTGTTTGATTTGTAATGAAACTAAAGGAGCCGTCACACCATGACGTTCTGGTCAACGTTCTCTGAACATTTCAATCGTTCGATTTTTTAGCGTTCTAGAATGAGGATGGCACATCTGGCATGTTATTAATGTGTGCCTAATGCATGACTAGCGTGTATCTAACGCACGAGAAGCATGTAACAGCGACCAAGTAAGATACCCCTGAAAACCATTATCGTATGCTAACGTGCCACTGGCGAGCGACGAACGATTTAGTCACACGCTGCCTGCGCTAGGGACCGTTCAGCGGTCGTTGACAGGTCGCCAGTGAGTCGTTCACTGCAAAGCAAACGATTAGTAACAACCAAGTAACGCTAGAGTAACGACTGACTAACGATAGCCGAACGCATGCAATGCTCGGTGAACGTTACTAAAACGTTCCACGAACGTTCTTAAACGTTCTTCAGCGTTTAAAATTAAACGTTGAAGAACGCTGGTGTCAGTGAGAACTTTTGTGCATGTTCAAAACTTTTTTTCCGGACCAGCATTCTCAGCCAATTCCCAGCGATCACCGACGTTCACTAGCGTTCACACAACGCTCTTCTGGCGCTATACCAGCGACCATGGGCGACTACCAACGTTTCCTCAAACGTCAGAAAACATTGACCAGAACGTCATGGTGTGAGGGCTCTGTAAGCAGAGAGAAGGTTTTTACAATGGGTTGCATGGTCTTTCAAATAAGTTCCATCGTGACATAAGATTCAGACTATTTCATGCGATGGTCACCGGCATGCACAGCAGATTAAATCTGAGAAAGGTTCCATAAAGAAGTCATTTGAAATAGCCTCTTCTTTTTAACCACTGACCAAATTTGGCCTTAATAAACGGACAATTTATGCGAGCAAAATGCGACTCTGAAGGAACACAATGGGACTCAACTTCTGCAGTTGCACTGGGTCCCATGGACTCAGTTAATTTTTATTCAAATGGAAACATGGTAAATCACTCAGCAATGTCATGTACAACCGTGATGAAGTTAATCACATCTATCGATCTGTTGGTGAAAGCTCCCGACAAAATTGATATACCACGTTTGACTGTACAAACTGTTTGCCAGTGGAATTATTCTTAGAAAGATACTGATATAAAATTGTGACTTGTGTTTTCTTTTTTCAAGAGGAGCCTTACAATTTTAATAACGGTAAAACGGAGTACTTCCGGCGAAGAAATGTAACATGTGGATAATATCAAGCGAATTACGGACGTTTCGTACCATAACCATTTCGTACCAGTCATTTCGTACCATAATTTTACCATTTCGTACCATAGTTTATACCATTTCGTACCATAATTTTTTCACTTCGTACCATAGCCATACCATTTCGTACCATGATTTTTTTAGACCTATGACAAAGTTTCGACTAAGAAAAACTTTCACTATTAAGATATTAGAAGAAGAAGACGAAAAAACGCTATTTATTCAAGTTAGATATGTATTCAAGAAGTTATGCACAATAACACTTTCTGATTATCTCCTTTTCCCATGACTATTTCATAGCAGTTTCTCCGAGAGTCGTTGAAAAACGAACTGCTTTTATAAGGTGTGTAATTTAAGTAAATGAATATTGTGCAAAATGATGTATTTACAAGAAAAAAAAATCGTCATATTGACTTTGACGTTTGACCCTGTCTCTGTCGCGGCATCATATAAGGCCCACCTAATTTCAAAACATACCCATAAACAAACGTACAAAAAGAAGACAAAACGGAAATAGACAATTTACAATCAAGGGTAATAAAACAATTATAATTCTTCGATTAATTGTTCAATTTAATGTGATCAGTTTGTTCCTAATTCTGATTATCCAACTTGCGACAAACATTACAGACAAACAGACCAAACACCTATCTTCTCAATCGCATACTGATTCTTTAAGTTGATTTATGATAATATCCCGTAAATAACATAAGGTCAAAAGCATTGGTCTACACCAAGTAAATATATTAAATACCACTTTTTGTCACATTAAATTACATGTTTGGTCATAGTATGAGAAGGTTCTACCCTGGTACGAAATGGTAAATTTATGGTACGAAATGGTAAATTTATGGTACGAAATGGTAAATCTATGGTACGAAATGGTTATAAACGAAATGGTACGAAATGGTTATGGTACGAAGTGACTGCATACCTATCAAGCTACGTGATACAGCCGAGGGACATGATCTCTAGATCATCCGAGGTTTGTTGAATGCTGGTAAACTAATGTATCTAGTTAGAACAAGAAATATCTTTAAAAAAAGAAAAATACCGGTAGACAGCGTAAATATGCCCGCAAATAGGCAGGGGCCCTTAAAATAAACATGTCTACATTTTTTACCAATTATAAATTTGTGTTCATTATTTTATTATCAGAAGCAAAAAGTATGTGAAAAGACAGCACACTCGGTTACGCCGAAAAAGATCGAGGGCCAAGCACTGAATATGAATCCTTTTTCTTCATACAGCCTGATCTAGATCTGAATCTACCGCTTGTCCATAAATTAGATCTTGGCCTAATTGTTGGACTGTAAAAATAATCATTTTTGATTTATCGTTAAATTCAAAACTAAATGAAAAGCGGCAAGTGGGCTTACTTCACGATGTTTGTGGCTTCATCAAGGTACGCATTTCACCGCATGCTTTTCACGTGTTTACCGCCATACAAACTCAAAGGGAAATAACTGTTTTTTTTTTAATATGAACTGTTGACAAGGTTTTGCTCTGTGAAGTCGAACTAGATCTGCTTACCGTTTATAGTTTTTTTTTCTTCCTGAAATAAGAGACGGAAACCATTTTCTCCATGCTCGTTATTGCATCGCTGATAACTGAAAACAAGCAAACAAAGAAATAACGCTGCAACACTTTCTCCCGTGCAGGAAGCATAAGCAGGAGGGGGCGGGGGAGGTTGTACCAAAAAAGACAACGCTTGACTCATATTCAGATATAAATGGTACAGTTGTTATCTACCTTACAAGACTGTGTTACTGAATATCTCGTCGACGTCGACCGTACGAATAAAAAAAATAGGAATTAGTTAAGGGATTCGATTCGATTGTTTTGCTTGTGGACTAGATATTAATTAATATTTTTACAGACGACAAAAAATTTGGCCTTATCCAAACTTAAAGTAGTCTATGAATTGCAGAAAACGTGTGAAATGTGGCTCAAATCTAAAATCTTGTCATCTGGTAAAAAGTTTGTCAATTTATCAGAATGAAAATGTCGATGGATTGGCTTTTTTTTTTTTTGCACGTTTCTTTCTAAATTTCCTTTCGAAAAATTAAATTTCAAACCCAATGTTCTTGGGTAAATTTTGGGTACATTACCTCTTAACCCTTTACTACAAAATCCCGAGTTTTAACGGTCCCTAAGCAGAATCCTTTTGAAAACATTATTGAAAAAGGAGAAAATACTGGTAACCAGCACTTTCTCCTTTTCCCTTAATGTTTTCTACTCATCAAAACCAGAAATCATCATTTGATCTACATTTGTCGTCTGCATTTGCTGTCAAATTGGTAGAGTCTAAATTTTGTGGTTTGCTAAACAGTTAAAACATATTTGCAGCAGACAACTTAAAATACCCATTATAAATAGGAATCAACCATGTGTATTCAGATTTAAACCTTTACCACACAGTCCTGTGTTTTAAAGACCCAGACGAAAAAGGCCTTTTGAAAACACTGCGGGAAAAGGAGACAAGAGGGCCATTGGCCCTAAAGCACCTACCAAAGTATAGTCATCTAGGATTGATAAAGCTGAAGAGATCCTGATTGTTATGATGTAAAACACATGTGTTAGTGATCTACTTTTTTACCAACTTGATCTATTTTTGAAAGATTTTTCTAAGATTTGTCCCAGTGACCTACTTTTTGACCCAATAGGACCCAGTCTTAAACATGTCTGATATATCAGACCAACTTCTGACCAACTTTCATGAGTATTGTGGCCTCTAGAGTGCACACAGTTTTTCTAAAATTTGTCCCAATGACCTTCTTTTTCCCCTGACATAACCCAATTTTCTAGATTTCATCAAGACATTCATACCAAGTTTCATGAGTGTACACAAAGTTTTCTAAGATTTAGCCCAGTGTCCCAGTTTCATACTTGTCAGAGTTAATATCAAGACAAAATATTCTGACAAAGTTTCATGTGTAACTAGAAAATGTTGCCTCTAGCGTGCACTCAAGGTTTTTCTGGCCTAGTGATCTACTTTTTCACCTGATGTGATCCATTTTTAAAGTCATCCAAGATATCAGCAAGACAAACATTCTGACCTTTTTACAAGAGTATCCGGATGAAAATGTTACCTCTAGATCTGGCCCAGTGACCTACTTCTTGACCATATGTGACCCAATTTCCAACTTGTCCGAGATATCATCAAGACAAACATTCTGACCAATTTCATGAGTATCCGATTAACCCTTTACCAAATGATAAAATTTAGAGTGGTCCAAATTGAAAGCTTTTGCAGATGACAAAATGATTGCGACTTAAAAATTGAAATTTGTTTTGGGAAGGGTAGAAAACATTGTGGGAAAAGGAGAAAATGCTGGTAACCAGCATTTTCTCCTTTTCCCACAATGTTTTCAAAAGGCTCCTTTCTCAGGGTCGTTAAAAGTTGGGATTGTGTGGTAAAGGGTTACAAATCTAACCTTTAGAGTGCATAAAAGGTTTTTCTAAGATTTGGCCCAGTGACCCATTTTTTGACCCAACATGACCCAATTTAAAACTTGTCCAAGATATTGTCAAGACAAACACTCTCACCATTTTTCATGAGTATCGAGCTGAAATCTTTGTCTCTAGATAGTACACATGGTTTTTCTAAGATATGGCCCCGTGACCTTCTTTTTGTCTGGACTTGACCCAATTTCAAACTTGTCCAAGATTTTATCAGGACATAGATCCTGACAAAGTTTCATGAGTATCAGACTGAAAATGTGGCCTCTAGAGTGCCAAATGTTGACGACCACACAACAGTCAACGCATGACAAACGAGAGACACAGCACAATCACAAAAGCTCACCTTGAGCACTTTGTGCTCAGGTGACCTAAAAATGCTGGTGGCCAGCATTTTCTCCTTTTCAAACAATGACTTTTTACCCTTTAAGAGACAATTTCATTATTTCAGCCACACTTTGTTTTCCGTCTGGAATAACTTTGAATTTGGCCAAGTCTAAAATTTTGTTGTATAGTAAATAGTTAATAAATGAAGACTGCAAAGATGCAGTAGCTATTGAATAAATTACTTGTTACAAGCATTTTTTTTCCTTTGGCCAAAATTTTCGAAAGTGGTTGGCTGCAAAACCTAAAAAGTAGTCAGCCAGGGGTTGTGAAACATCAGCCCATAGGCCCCCTTATGTTCGCCCTTCAATGGTTGAGATCTGCAGTATTGGATCTTTTGTATTTGATGAAATATGTTTGCAAGTGACTGGCACCAACATCTCACCCATTACTAGCCAAAATTTGGAACTTTTCTTTTAGGCTTCCACAAAATGAACTTATTCTGAACACAGGAGTACATTAAAAAACATTTTATTCTTATGCTTTACACATGGTACAAGAAGTCATTACAAAATTCCACAAGAGCTCCATTTATAATCATTTGGAACATGAAGGAAAGAGAAAAATAGACAACAAAATAAGAAATCAATTGTTCTTTATATTTTACAATGTTAAAAAAGCCCCAATTTTTGCACTTCAAAGGCTGGTTTAATTAAAATATCTGACAAAATACTGGACAGTGTAGATTTAAGGTCAGATACATGCAAACAGATCTTAACCTAGACAGCATACAAAAAAACACTGGAACTGAAAGGTTTTCTAAGGGTAAATTTATTCTAACATGTCCAGTTTGGTCAGGAAAGATTATCCTACCATGTTGAAAGTATAATGCCTGCCCTGTTCAATGTATGTTTTTTTTTTGTTGTTTCATGCTTGTTGTCATTTTCAACATTATTTTGGTCTGCTAGTGCATATATACATGCATTCCTGCAAATTTCTTTCCATTACTTAATACACCCCTTCCAAGCCACTTATTGCTTTCCAACAGAAATATTGCCCAAACAATGCCCTGCTGAAAATGAGGCAAGACTACCTTTCACAACAACTAACAGCAATCCTTAATTGTTTACTAGATAACAAAATATTAGACTAGTCCAAACTGAGAGCATTCACAGACAAAAAATTACATATGACTCAAATGATCAGAGTTGTCTTTAGGAAGCATTGCAAGAAAAGGAGAAATTGCTGGTTTACAGCATTTTGTCCTTTTCCTGCAATGTTTTCTGAAGGCCCCTTCCTAAGGGTGGTTTAAAACTTGGGTGAAAAGGCAAGAATATTTATTGAAAAAGGGGAAAATGCGGTTTATCAGCATTTTCTCCTTTTCCAACATTGTTTTTGGGTCCAGATAAGCTGCTGTTAAAAATTTTATAAACACTAACTATTCATAAAACCTGGACCTGTAAATACTTATACAATGCTGTGTTGAGAAAATTACTGCGAGTCCGAACAACATAAGTTTAGCGGACAAATATGATATTGTTACCTTTTCAATCCTATTGTACCCAAACCATCTTTAGATCTGAATTTACATAAGGCACATTTGTTTTACTCTTCCAACTGAATTCTTTACACATGCAAATACACTTACAGAGTCACGAGCATATATACATGTAGATCTCGCTTTTCTAAATTCTTTCTGTGAAACGCAAACCATTTCAATCTCCGTAAATAACAGACTGACTGACAGTGTCAACCTTGCAGCAAAATCAGAAAATCAGGTTTACTCAGCTACTTGACAATAGGTTCAAGTATTTCTTACTACCAAGGTGGCCTGTGAGTTTGATGGATACCAAAACAACCGACTTGTCCACAGAATGAAGGTCCATGTACCTTAATATTGCATTTTATTTGAAATTTCTATTGAAAAAAGAATTCAGACATGTCAAGTTATATATTTATGCACTATTAAGAAAAAGCACTTTGTACAACAGCTAAAAAAGTGAAGACCAGAGAAAAGATTTCAGAGATATGTCTGACTAATAAAGTGATTGAACAGTAATTTTTCAATGAAATGATGTCCCCAAAAAAATGTAACCATCTCTGTTTTTCTAATCAAGCAGAGCATATACTAGCATACGATGTAAACGGTAACAAAATTTTCATAAGGTTCCATATTTGAGTCATCCTCTGTGAAAAGGGGGCTTAATGCATCTGCAACAAATATCGACCAAGGTCAGCCTGTGCAGGCTGACCTGGACCGAAATTTTTGCTGTTGGTCACTTTTCTACATGTCAAAGGACCAGTCTACCTCATAATTCAGTTGCTTTTTAGACAAAATGGACCATATAGATCCATAATTATGTGATTAGTTGCTTGGCATGATGCATCTCAGAGATGCATTAAACCCCATTTTGTCAGGCATCAACCATATATGGGTGCAAGTTTGAGGAAAGTAATGCTCATATTCTCTCTAACTTATCAACAATTTGTCACACAGGATATTTATTGTCATACCACTTAATAGTTCCATGCCAGATGAAGAAAAAGTACTGAACAGTAAAGGAGAGTGTCTTTTGAACATATTGGAAAACATTGCAAAAAATTGTTTATAAGATCAAGACTGGATTGAAGGCATTTTATTCACAATGATGTTCAGTTCTCCAACCATGTCGTGTTAAACTGTTATCATCAGTTCCCTACTGACCTAAAAATCCTTGTTTTGGAGGGCACATGGAAAATGTAAGATCAATGAAAGGAAAGAAAACACTTCAGACACTCTGTACAAAACATCTTTACTAATTCTTTGCATATGTACATTATGAGTTACAGGAATATATTTAATATGCAGATCATTCATGTTTTCAGCAAAGTAGTTAAAATTTTCACAATGGCCAAATAAAATCAACTCCATATTGTAATCACAGCGGTTCCAAAAAATCTGTATGTCTTGCGTGTTCAGCTTCTCCAACACTCTACATTTCTATTGCATGTTTAACTTGCTGTATTAACTTATATACTGTGCCATCCATCTAAACCCCTCACCATAACCTTGTCGTTTTAAAACACTACACATAAAAAGTTCCATTGGGCGCCCAGGTAGTTCACGACGTGGAACAGTTCCCTGAAACGTAAACAAGGTTGGATTTTAAGTTCATTGAAACAACTTAAAACCTTTTATTTTCAGTGTAGATCAGGATAAGGCTAACAAAAATACAATGTCTGATCTTGAATCTACATGTTTTTATATTTTGGGATATATTTCAACCAAAAGTGCCTTGAAATTGCAAAAATTCCTGTCTTTAATACTGACCAAAAGTCCCTACTAGGGAATAAATTGATGTCTCTGTGTATGTACTGCTATATGGGTAACATTGAAGTTCGAATAGAGGGGATGTTTTCCAATGATACCAAGACAAATCCCACCATTTAACTCTTTACCACACGATCCTGACTTTTAACAACCCTGTAAGAAAAGGCTTTTCAAAACATTGTGGGAAAAGGAGAAAATGCTGGTAACCAGCATTTTCTCCTTTTCCCACAATGTTTTCTACCCTATAAAAAAGAGACTTCATCAGTATAGCAACTCTCAATTTGTGGTCTGCAAATGCTTTCAATTTGGTTCTGTCTAAAATTTTGTTGTTTGTTGAAGAGTTAAGTCATATTCAACTTTTCCTTTGCAAATGCCTTCAGTAAAGTATTATTTTGTTGACTGGTCAAGTGTTTACAAATGCAGGCCATACAAGTAGCAATTCAGAGAATATTGCTTAACACTTTACAAAACAATTCCCAGCGTTAATGCCCCTTATGAAGAAATCTGTTGAAAGCATTGGCAGAAAAAGGAGAAAATGCTAATAAAAGAAAATTCTTGTAACCAGCATTTTCCTAAATCCTGGTAGATCTAACCAGCATTTTCTCCATTTATTTGAGTTGTCACCTGCAAAAACTTTTAATTACGATATGCCAATTTTTTTTTTTTAGTCTAGTACAGAGTGAAACCTTTGCTATAAAAAAATATTTCTTGAAAAGCTTGTTCAGAAACTTGAAACAAGAGCTATGTCTGCAATACAACAAGAAGCAAGAATCACGCCATTTCTTTAGTAATTCATTACAATATGCAAATATATTTCTCTTGAATAGTACTCTTCACCCATTACTTTTCACACACAAGCAATTCGGTGTTTTTGAAACTTCTGACGGAAAAGGAGCAATTGCTAACAAAAAGCAAATCCTCTTTTCTCACAATGAGCGTAAGAAAATCATACTTTCCTCTTCTCCCAATTTTTACTTCTTGTGTGATTTGTAATGGTTTTTTTGTGTGTCTAAAATTAGATTACAGAGTAATTGGCTGATCCTTTCCAAAACAACAAATTGTTGACTTTTCCAAAACTGACAGTCACTGCAGACAGAAAGTTCAAATTGGTCCATATGAGCTGTAGTTCTCTGATGAGGTAGAAAACTTTGCAAGAAAAGGAAAAAATGCTGATTACCAGCATTTTCTCTGTTTTCTAATAATATTTTCAAAAGCCTTCCAGCTTGTGATAGTTCAAACTCTGGATTGTGTGGCAAAGGGTTAATTTCTAAGTATTTTGGTAAACCATATGTAGATAAAAAAGATACCCTTCCAGTTGTCTGTCCATGTAAACCAAACATATGTCTAATTTCGTCTTCACTGGCAGCACCAGGTATGTCTATTTTATTTCCTAATATCAACACAGGGGCATTGGCCACTTGCTCATCAGTCAGCAAACTCTGCAAATGAACAATGATTTACCCTTAACTATTTACCTCCAAAACTTAAAATGGCTTGCAGCAAACCACTTTTGAAAACAATATGGAAAAAGGATTGACTGATTGACTGCATGGTGATTTATGCCACTTTCAACATCATTTCAGTCATATCACAGGGAAAGCTTAAATATTCATGTATTTCACAGATTCCACCAGTACTAGGCAAGGGCTCTGAAGAGTCTTGCCCAAGGACACTCCCATGAAAAATCCAGTGGAACCAGTGACGCTCAAACCCATCCAGATCAGGAGTCCTACACATTAGCACTGTGTCAAGCAGAATCCCTATGGAAAAAGTTGCATTCCTTATGGTTTATGAAGAAACAAAGAGACTCTGAAACCCTGCTTCCTCTACCTAGACCCAGGCGGACCCCAACAGCCCACCCATTTTCAGATGGAATATTCCAATTTTCACCCCAGGAATGCCCTTGCCATCTGACCACAGAACCACAATTTGGAAACAATAGGCCAGTGAAGAATGTGATTACCGGTATGTCGATCATTTTAACCTTTTCAGCACCACAGGCAAAAACTGGCACATTTTGGACAGCATTGATCAAGATCATACTGCACAGAACATGCTGTCTGATCTTGCCTCTACACCATCCACTTGTGTAATCAAAAGCGTAAGATAAAAATCCTTTTGAGTTTCAGTTGAATGTATTTTCAGTTGTCAAAAGAGATCAAATTTTATATATTTGGTTCAGAAAGTGTTAACCCTTCACCAAACAATCCACAGTTTCAAGCCTCTTGAAAACATTGATGGAACAGGAGAAAATGCTGGTAACCTACAATTTCTCCTTTTCCCACAAAGTTTTCTAACCTTTCAGAAACAAATTATATTATTTGAAGCACATCTAAAAGTCTAAAATTTTGTTGTTTGGTAAAGAATTAAATAAACATGTTACAACAATATGCAGAAAATGTAAAATGGTCAAATCAATTTGCTGTAAAAGGCAAACTGAAAACAAAGTGAGATCAACCATCTTAAAGACAATATTGTAGGGGAAGCCTCTCACATGACAGGTTCTTGGCTCGAACCAAAACATGGGCATGGTCATTCATTGAAATTGATCAAACTTTGGGGCAAGTATTGGTTATGTTTCTGGTTATAAATCACCAAGGCTGATTGACAATGTAAGTTGTAGAACGTTTTTCACAATGGTTAGAAAATCAACAAGAGGGCCATTGGCCCTAAAGTGCTCACCTGAGTAAGGTCATGCAGAACTGATAAGCTGAAAAGATCCTGGTTGTGATGATGTAAAACACACGAGTGTAAGTGATCTACTTTTTGACTGGTTTAGCCTATTTTTGAATTTCTAATCTGGCTCAAAATGTGGCCTCTAGAGTCACACAAGGTTTTTCTAAGATTTGGCCCCATGACCTACTTTTTGACCTGACATGACTTGATATCATTCTTTTCCGAGATTTCATCCAGACAAACGTTCTGACCAAGCTTCATGAGTATAAGACTGAAAATGTGGCCCTTAAAGTGCACACAAGGTTGTTCTAAGATTTGGCCCCATGACCTACTTTTTGAGCTGATGTGACCCAATTTCATACTTGTCCTAGATTTTATTTGGTATAAGGCTGAAAATGTGGCCCTTAAAGTGGACACAAGGTTGTTCTAAGATTTGGTCCAGTGACCTACTTTTTGACTGCACACAAGCATCTTATAAGATTTGTCCCCCTGACCTACTTTTTGACCTAGCATAAACCAATTTCAAACCATCCCAAGATTTTATCCTGACAAACATTATGACTAAATTTCATGCTTATCAGGCTGAAAATGTTGCCTCTAGAGTGCACACAAGCTTTTTCTAAGATTTGGTCCTGTGACCTACTTTTTGACCCCACATGTGGAACTTGTCCAAGATATCATCAAGACGAACATTCTGACATAGTTTCATGTGTATCAGGCTCAAAATGTGGCCTCTAGATTGCACACAAGCTTTTTTTAAGATTAGGCCCTGTGACCTACTTTTTGACCCCATGTGACCCAATTTCAATCTTGTCAGAGATTTTATCCAAACAAACATTCTGACCAAGTTTCATGAGTATCAGGCTGAAAATGTAGCCTCTAGAGTGCACACAAGGTAGATGTTAACGACCCCACGATGCACAACAGACGACGGACGACAGACGACGGACACAGCACGATCACAAAAGCTCACCGTGAGCACTTTGTGCTCAGGTGAGCTAATAAGTAAAAGCTAAACAACCCAAGTAGGATAACATTTTCTACACTTACATCTAACTCTGCTTTAGCTTCTTGAAACCTTTGTCTGTCAAATACATCAACTAAGAATACAATACCATCAACAGCTGGAAAATAATCCTTCCACACACGACGAGCTGTAAAATAGATGTACGATATGTTAACTTTTTGCATGACACCAAAATTTCAGACTTCTCCAAACTGACAACCTTTGAACACTACAGTTCAGAAATGGCCAACATGATGCATTTTGTCTTTGAAAACAATATGGGTAAAAAAGTACATGCTGATTTAAGCTTAAGTCCCTTCTGAGGTTGTTAAACATCAAAATCAGACGGCATAAAATGTGATGCCTGGTGTCCTAATACACAGGCAGATATTTTGGCCAAAACAACTTTAAGTAAAAGCAAAGTAAAACCAGCTTTAGTGGCCACATCTAATAAGCAAGAAACCTGTACTAATCAAGCATATATTGAGTTCTGAAAGAATGCATCTACATTGAAATATACCTGTAATAAACAATAACCTGTCTTAAACACATTTTGGGAGTCCCATGGGTGCATGCTTAATACAAGTTGAACTGTACTTAGGTGTCTTTCCCCAGACCCAAAGCTCACTTATTCAGCACTCTAGGGTTTACAACTTACAGTGGTTTTAATCACTGTCTCCTGACATTAACTTGCAGTAAATAATCCAGAAAATATGGATCAATCTTAGTTTTTTTTTAATATGTGTGAGCACATTGTGGCAAAAGCAGAAATTCTTGGCTATGACCAATTTCTACTTTACCCACAATGTTTTCATATATTTAAGTGTTCTGCAGCAAGATGCAGCAGGTAATATGACATCAATATATCCGTGAAAAGGTTACAAGTAAGAGATATAAAAAATAAATAAGCAACTTCTGACTCACCTTGCTGATGACCTCCCAAATCAAAGGTTGTGAATTTCATTCCTCCCATACTTAGTTCTTCCGATGCTGCAATAAGTGCAGAAATTGAAAATTAGTGCACACTGAAAAAGGAGGGCACGCATAATCATTTTTGAAACATCACCTGAGTCCAGTAAAACCTGTTCAAGTGGCTACCTCTATTAAGCAAGCAACCTGTGTCAAAGGCACAACAGCTGCCAAAAGTAAACAAATTTGGGGTCAAAATGCATCTAAATGTAAATCATACCATTTAAAAGAATGGAAATTATTGTGAAGATGACAATCTGTTTTTGTATGAGCAATCCAGGTGTTTGTTGTGGGAAGGAAAATAAATTTTAAAATCCGGTAAAAATTAAACAAAAGCTTGAGTGACCTGGCAACTTTTGACCTAGTTTTATCATTCATTTTTATGTCAGCAGCTAAAACCTGGACAAACCGTACAGGTGTACAATAACAGACTGTCATCTTCACAATAATTTCCATACTTTTAAATGGTATGATTTAAATTCAAATTTATTTTAACATCCACATTGTTTACTTTTGGCAACTATACGGCCTTCAAGCAAGCACATACATGTAATGAGTTCCAAAGAATGCAAGATGTTGATATGTACCTGTATTAAGTGAGCACCTATTTTTGTTCTGTACCAAACAGCATAATTTTAGACTTTTCCAGATTGAAGGGATTTGCAGGCAACAAATTATATGTGTCTATAAATGATTGGATTTGTCTTTAGATAGGTTGAAGATAATATGGGAAAAGGAGAAAATGCTGCTCACCTGGTCCCATATGTATAACATTGTCAGTTATTTTAGTTATTTCATGGCAGCACCTCTGACATATTCACCTATTTCTGGGTTTTGCCAGGACAAGACTGTGAAATGCCTGTAAAATGCCTTGCACAAAGATATTCCAAGGCAACCAGCCTCACTAGCTTTAATCACTTCATGAACTCTGTGGGACAACTACGGTAATACAAGTATGTTAACATGTAAAACTATACCATTACCTGTCCATAACAAGCAATTTTAGCTTGTTTATGAAACTGCTTTGATAGTATTATTAGCCCATTATCAAGGTGATGAAAAAAAGACACTGTTCACCACCTATTGTACTTAACTCTTTACCACACAACACAATTTTAGACCAGTCCTAACTGAAAGCATTTGCAGACCACAAAATATAGGTGGCTCAAATGACAAAATTTGTCCTTGATAGAGTAGAAAACATTGTTGGAAAAAAAGAAAATGCTGGTTACCAGCATTTTCTCCTTTTCCCACAATATTTTCAAAAAGCTTCTTCCTAAGGGATGTAAAAAGTCAGTATTGGGTGATAAAGGGTTAAAAGGTTTTTTCATCTAATATAATGGTTTTTTCATCTAATATAATATGTCAGATGTATCCAGTATATATGCTGTAAGTATAGATTTAACTCTTTACCTACAAGTCTTGTGTTTTAAAGATCCTATGGAAGAAGGCTGTTGAAAACATTTGTGGTAAAAGGAGAAAATGCTGGTAAACAGCATTTTCTTCTTTTCCTACATTGTTTCCTACTTAAAAAAGACAACTGCCATCATTTCACCCACATTCAAACTGTCATCTGAAAATTGTTTTGAGCTCTCTACCACACAACAAAATTTAAGACTTGTCCAAACTGAAAGCATATGAAGACATAAAATTGAATGTGGCCCGAATGATGCAGTTTTTGTTTGAAAGCAAACAAAACATCGTAGGAAAAGGACAAAATGCTGGTTACCAGCATTTTCTTTTTTTTCTCACAAAGTTTTCGAAGGTCATTTTCAGAAGGGTCACTAAAACTCCAGACTGTGTGGTAAAGGATTAAAAGGATGGGCCTAAAATTAACCTATCTAGTAAAAAAGAAACCCTTTGACAAACAATCCAATATTTTAACAACCCTGAGGAAGAAAGCCTTTGAAGACACTGTTTTCTTCTCTTCCAAAGCAAGATTTCATAAGTCAAGCTACATTTAATTTTTCATTTGCAATGCTTTCAATTTGAACCATTCTACAGGTTTTTTATTTGGCGAGGAGTTCACAGTTTACCATACAGGGTATTTTTTGACAGAATACTAACTAGTATATGTACAAATGAGACAAAAGCAAATCTAAATTATGAAAGGAAATTGTTTTGTCTGAATCCCCAATTTATCACTTGTGAGGCCCAAAAAAACTCCTTGTGAAACGGAACTGCTCCTTTTACCTGAACATTTTCAAAGACTGTTTTCTATCTGTATTTGCTAAGTAATAATTTACAAGAAGATCAACTGTATGCTTCACTCTATACCAAACGATAAAATTTCAGACCTGTTGAAATTCAATGCATTTGCAGACAACAAATTAAACGTAGATTAAATTATAGTAATTGTATCTGAAAGTGTAGAAAACCTTGTGGAGAAAGGATAAAATGTTGGTTACCAGGCTAATACCAGCATTTTCTCCTTTTCCCACCAGGTCTTCAAACCACTATTTTCTCAGAGTCGTTAAAACTTAGGACTGTGTCACTGTGGTAAAGAGCTCAGGGGGAAACAAAGAAAAACGTAAGCTACTTTCAAGATACAGCTATAGTGCTGTTGAAAGCAGCATTAAACACCATTCAAACAGAGTACACGTAATTAAATAGCAAACATTTTTTTATCAATCATGTTTTAGTCACTCCGTGAAGAAAAGCAACATTGCTTTATCCCTTCATCTAATGACTCCATGGTTTACTACCCAAAGGGAAGTTTTCAAAAACACCAAGGGAAATGGAAAAAAATGCTGCTAGATAGCAGTTTTCCTTTTTCCAAAATGTTACCTTTCAAGAACAAATTCCATCATTTGAGACATGGTTTCCAAGACAAATACTTTCAACATGAACAAGTTTAAAATTTCGCTGTCTAGTAAACAATACTCTTTACAACACAACAAAATAGTAGACTTGTCTAAAATGAAGGTGTTAGTAAAATCAAGTAAGACTCAAATGATTGAATTTGTACTTAAAAGGGTAGAAAACATTGTGGGAAAAGGAGCAAACACTGGTAACCAGCTTTTTTTCCTTGTCCACCAATGTTTGCAAAATCCCATTTCCTCAGGGTCATAAATACATGACTGTTTGGCAATAGTTTAAAGCTTTAGGTAAATAATGGGTAACTCTTAGTATTTCATGCATATAAGCTTACTTGGATGCAGTGTGGGAACATGCTGTGCCATTCGGTCATCTTTGAGCATATGTAGTAAGGTAGTTTTTCCAGCATTATCAAGCCCCAAGAACACAAGCTTTCCAGACTTCTTATACAGGCCTATAAATATACAACAATGTGATAGGTTACTGAAGTTCATGCTGGGGGCAGAGGGGGTCCATTCTTCTGAAGCAACTCGCCTTCCTGTGCTGAAAATAACATGCTTTGACAAACTACTACCTGAAGACATCATTTTTGGTCTTGCAGCAGACCAATTTTGAAGACACAGGAAGAAGGAGAAATGTCACTAAACTCTTTACCAAACAATAAAGGTTTAGACTCCTCAAGTTAAACTAATTTGCAGATGACAAATGTAGCTCAAAAGATCAAATTTGTCTTTGCAAAGGTAGACAAGATTGGGGAAAATGAGAAAATACTAAAAACCAGCATTTTCTGCTTTTTTCAACAATGCATTCAAAAACATCTTCTTCCAAGGAGGTCATTAAAGCTCAGGACTGTGTGGTAAAGGATCATCAAGCAAATTCTCCTTTTGCTTTCAGACGTTAATGTGTTTTAGACTTTCAAGATTTTATAGAAGCTGCCTACTTCAACTCTGTTTCAGGAGCTTACAAGTTAAATGTTAGTATCAAACAGTTTCAAAATGAATTTGGCAAAGCATGCAAATGAATACCATCTTCAATCATAGCATGCTAAATCCTTCACAACACAATCCATTTTGAAAACATTGTGGGAAAAAGAAAGTATTGGTGACCAGCATTTTCATTTTTTCCCACACTGTTTTCTATCCACTGATTGACAGGTTTTATGTTTGGAGTAACATTTCAATTGTTACCTGCAAATGCTTTGAATTTGGACCAGTCTAACATTTTGCTGTTAAAGAAACATGTGGAAACAGCAGATTAAGATCACGCTTAACAGACTGACAGATTGCATCTTATCCCAAATCTATAAATATTGGTATTCTGCTAGACATGCCAGTAAACATCTGTCAAACAGCAACAAGTGAGCTCCAACTACTGACAAAAAATTTCAAGGTCAGACTGAGAGAGCAGTCAAAAAGTGTAGATTTACCCTTTAACAGCAACAAAATTTAGGACTTGTCTAAATAGAACATGAGGGAAAATCCTGTTGGCAAGTATTAGTGAGTAGTATTTTCTCATCCTGCTTCCCAAAGCCTTCTTCTTCAGAGTTGTTAACTCTTTCCCACCAAGTAAGTTTTAGACTTCCAAAGTCAAAACATATGCAATTAACAAATTTAAAATCTGTATCTAGAGACCCTTGTAGGCCTGAATCGCTCTACTGGCAGTGATTTTGCTTTTTTTCCCAACATCATGCATTATGAATTCATGATGCAAAAAGGATAAAGACAACCCCCCCTCCCCCCAAAAAAGTGGGGATGTTGTTGCAACTGGGCTTGAACCCACTAAGAAAGCACAAGTAGGCATGTTGAATTGAACAAATACTGAAAAAAAAAAAAATGAAGTACAATTTCTCAAAACAAATTGTTTGGAATCCAGCCAATTGATTGGGTTTCAGCACTCATTGTATTAAACAATCCCTGCAAGTTTCAATGAAATGTGACTAATAACATAGACTGTGTTGAATAAACAATACTAAGTCTTCAAATGGCTGC
The DNA here is from genome assembly GCA_945859785.2 of Tridacna gigas. Taxonomy (NCBI): domain Eukaryota; kingdom Metazoa; phylum Mollusca; class Bivalvia; order Cardiida; family Cardiidae; genus Tridacna; species Tridacna gigas. The sequence goes on from OX244030.2 coordinate 32,697,372, forward strand.
TTTTCCTAAACTGACAGGTAGATTTTCTTCATTTTTAATAGGGTTCAATCCCTTGGTAATACAAATGATCTTTGCAAGTTTCAAAAGGATTGGATCAAAAATGCAGACTTAATTGCATAAACAAGAAATGTAAATTTTTAACTTTAAACAGCTTCTTTTCCCACACTGATTGTCGAATGTTTTTCAAAACCAATAGGGTTAAAGCTATTGATAATATAAAGCAACTGTGCAAGTTTCATGAAAAAATCGACCAGAAATGACACATCATTGTAGCGCAAACAAAAATTGTAAATTTTCAAATTTAAATGGCTACTTTCCCAACACTTATTGTCATAATTTTTTCAAAATCAATAGGATTCAAGCTATTGATGAGATAAACAATCTGTGCAAGTTTCATGAAAATCTGACGACTTTATCGTGTAAACAAGAAATTTAAATGTTGAATTTTAAATGGCTACTTCTCCCACACTGATTGTCAGAATTTTTTCAAAATCTATAGGGTTCAACCTATTGATGAGATAAACAAACTGTGCAAGTTTCAAAAAAAACAACCACAACTGCAGACTTAATCGTGTAAACAAGAAATTGAAATTTTGAACTTTAAATGGCTACTTTTCCTACACTGAATGTCAAATTATTTTTCATAATCGATAGGGTTAAAGCTATTCATGAGGTTAACAAACTGTGCAAGTTTCATGAAAATCTGACCACAAATGCGGTCTTTATCGAGTAAACAAGAAAAAGTCTAATGGACAGACATACTGACAGACAGCAGAAACCACCCCATGACATAAGCTCTGCTGGCTTACAGCCAGTAGAGCTAAAAATGAGCTGAAGTTCTCTGACAAGGTAGAAAGCATTGCAGGAAAAGGAGAAAGTGCTGGTATCCAGCATTTTCTCCATTTCCCACAATGTTTTCAAAAGGCTTCTTTTATACAGTTGTCAAAACCTGGGGTTGTGTGTTAAAAGGTTAAAACTCGTGACTGTATGGTAAAGAGTAACCTTGAAGCCCCTTTCACATTTGTCCTGTGACCAGTTTACAATTCCCTGCAACACTTTTTTAGCAGTGTTGCATGTTCACTCGCATGGTGTCTTGCAAGCTGTCACAGTCATTGCAGAGTCACAACCAATCGTGAAAGGCTTTCGAACAAGTTCAAAATTCTGACGCAACTGGATGCAATCAAAATACTCGTACTTATTGCACTAACTGTCGTGCGAGTGTTGCACAACACTGCAAACCATTGCACAACAAGACGCATTGCTTGCCTGACTTGGATATTGTATTTGATTGTTTAGCCGTCATGTTACACTTGCAACTGTATCAGGGATCTCTAAATACCAGATGCGTGTTTGGTTGCATTTTGAAAGCAACCAGTAGACTATTGTCAGACAATTTGCACCACATCATACGTCATTATATTACCATTCTACAACTTTAAAAACCCTATGAGACTATCTTGAAAAGAAAATAGAAGTCAGGGACTAAAATGGTCCCCAGCCTTTTTTTTGAAGCTGCTGCCACTAAGTGTCTGTATTTTTGCTTGTTGTTTGTTGCCTTTTTTGACGGTATCTCATTCCTTCTTCCGAATTCAATGTTGGTCTGACCAGGTCCATATTTTGGCGGGTATAAATCTCTGGTTTCTTACACAAACACTTGTATAAGCAGTCTCATGGTCATGTAGCCGGTCTCACCAAAATACCCGACCAATTGCACAGTACTGAGACAAATCATACAATATTGCCATCAGTCCCAGCAGTTGTATGATTGACGTCGCATCAGTCGCAGTTACTTGTGCAACACTCAAAGGTAAAAGTATTATTGTTCGCACAAGCAAATGTGCCTCTGTCTTGCAATGGTCCCTTCCTTTCATTAAACGACTTCTATTGCATTTATGAAATTTTTTTTTTTTGTGATCCCTTGCAAGAGCAGCTTTTTTAAGTCAATCATACAACTAAATTGTCACAATTAGTCACACTCCAATTGTGAAAGGGACTTAACTAGTCACAACTTGAATTAATTTTAATGCTTGGGGTCCATAAGTTAAAATATAACCACCTGGAATACCAAAGAAACAGTGTTGACCTTTAATTCTCTGTATGATCATTGTTTCTGTACAGTGATCTATCTCTTCCTATCAAAACTCAATATGATATTAGTCCAAAGTTTACTTATTATGCAACCAATGCACAAGTCAGCCATGCTGCAATCCCACAGTCACTTACTAGGGTGGAGGGTGGGTACAGGTTGTACCATGTGACCTTCCTTCAAAACGCTGAGTAAAGTGGTTTTACCAGCATTATCCAGTCCCAAAAATATCAACTTTCCATTTTTCTGTCGAAAACCTAATCAATAGTTTAAGATGGTGTCACAGTTAAGTTGAAAACTGTATAACTGATAATTTTTTCAATATTTTCGATGCTGGTTTGTGAGAAGACAAAAAAGCCCTCTCAAAAGACAATGTATTAATAGCCCTCTCAGCCTCCCCTTACCAAAAGAAATTTTTATGTTCATAGATTGAAATATTCTTACTTATTGGAATCTGGCTAAAACAACATCCTAAGACATTTCAAGTCCAGAAATATAATTGCACATTCAAAGTTACTCTTGTTCTAAATGTCTCAGTAAAGCAGGTATTATAGGTCAAAAATCAGACTAAATGCATTGTATACTATAATGATAAATACTACAGTCTGATCTTAATCTATACTGCCCACAAAGGCAACCATAGCTATATAAAATACAGAAAGGCACTTTCAGGCTAGTTTAAAAAAAAAGGAAAATCTTTAACAAAAACATCTTCGAGCTCAATTTATTATGCTACCCTTCTTAATTACTCATCAATATTCAGACCAGCTGTTGTCATTTTTCCAGAGTTATTGACATAGGGATTACTTTGTTGTAATTGCAATCAACTTTTTTCAATCACCCTTACCATGCTCTTTATAACAATTATTGGTGAAATAATGTTGGACTTGAGATACATGTAAATACTTTTATCCAGTATCACTATTGCACAAGTCCTATTATTTTCAAGACAAACCAATATCTTACATAAAATACCAAAAGCAGAAATACACGTACACTGTATTTGGAGAGAGGGAAAATGACATTAAATATAACGTGTAAAACATTATGAGAAAGAGTGAAGTTGCTTGATGGAAGCAACAAATACATATATACATGTACATGTGAACAAGCAATTGCTCCTTTGAGCACACCTTTACAGTAACCTGTCAATAGGAAAACATGTATTAGTGTGGTAATGGGTCTACAGCATATTGTTTATATGTATCATGAGTGTTATTTCATCTTTTTTTTAAAACAAGTCATACTCCATTGTAATTTAGTTTCAGCCTTTCTTTATCTATCAAGTACTAATGATACATCCTAACAGCCAGAGATTAAAAAATGCTGTTAAAATTTGATAGACTGTAGAATGGTTCAGAATTTACTCAGCCATGTAAACATAGTTAAATTACCAATATATATGGTGTAAGGGATAAACACATATACTGGAAATCTTCAATTTAAAACCAGAAACTTCACAACAGTAATTTCTTTGGCCTCCAGAAAACAAAAAGCATTTTTTTTCGGTCGTAATCTAATTGCAACAGTCAGGGGTAACATTTGGCATGAAGATACAAGTATGATTATAGTTTGATAAAATAATCATGAAATGGGTTAAAAAAAACTGAAAGTGAATATAGATGTACCATTAAACAGTTAAAAGTCAATAGAAAATAAGTACATGTACATGTATTTCTACAGAGCACTAAGCCTTTCTTTGATTCTGTTCACCACAGGAAAGAGCACAACTGAAAGCAACCTGCTCTTACATCATGTAGTTCTAGGCTGGACTGTAACTTTCAGATAGACATCTATGCAGGGTCAATCATGTACTTTTAATCACCTTGCCACATCATGATTTTTTGAGGTTTGGTGTGGTTAGAGATAAATAGCTGACCAAATCATCACAGATGTTGAGTTAACATCTTTTATTAACTGTTTGCATTTAAGTATCAATAAAGTCTGAATTTCTTCAACAGATATTTATTAATGTGAATTATGATACTTTTACACCCAGCTAAAATCATTAAAATCAAATTAAAGTAAGACTCCGAGACACTGGGTCCTTTAGGAAACACATACCAGTAACATTAGGTGCACACACATCAATTGACTGAGGATAACAATATACAGTTGTTTGGCATTCTCACTATTAATTGTCTTAAGTTATCATTTTATGTATATAAAAAAATGTGTCAACTGTGACTGACAGAAAAATCGGATCAAAGCCTTTTAGGTTGTATTGAAGTTGCATCCCATGATTGGATGCAAACATGAAATTACAGAAGGTCCTGCTTCTCTTTTTCTCCATACCTTACACAGAAAAGGTGCATCTGTTAACCCTTTACCAAAAAAGCTATTATTTTAATGACCCAGGGTCTACCAAGAAGCCTTTTGAAAACATTGTAGGAGAAGGAGAAAATGCTGGTAGAAGCATTTTCTCATTTCCTAAAATATTTTCTAATTTCTCTGACCTCCAGTTGAACTGTTCATTTGTACTGATTTTAAATTTGTCATCTTCTGAGGCTTTCACCTTGGAAGAGTCAAAAGTATATCATCTGCTAAAGGATTAAAACCATGGATATGGTATTCACCACATCATAAGACTGACTTCAGACATAATAGACCATTATTTACCTAGAAAGTTAAGCATTCCTGTCAGCCAGTCCCATAAGAACATCTTCTCACTTCTTGTATGTATCCAGTATGTCTGAAACAATCTACCTGCCATAAACAAAACAAGGGATACATTCAAGTAATAACATGTACTGTATACCATAAGTTGCATTTATAAACTTATTTCTTTTATAAAACTTTTGGCAATAGATGGAAGGTGCAAAACTGACAAATTAAGCAGAGACAGTAAAAACCAACCTTTGTTTGCTAAACTTAATCAGATGCAGAGAAAAGAATATCTGTAGAAACCCAGGTAAATCAGTAGGTTGGTCAAAACTAGCACACTTTAACAAAATGGCACACTTATACCAGTTCCAAAGAGGCCCATTTTAAAATATGACAAAGTGTTATTTCACTGATTTCATTAGAATGAACAAAATATCTTCCTTATTCTTATGTACCATAAGAGGAAGGATTTTGAAAATGTAGTGGGAAAAGAAGAAAATGCTGGTATCCAACATTTTCTCCTTTTCCCACAATATTTTCTACCCTTCTAAAATCAAATTTCAATTTTTGAGCACCATTTATTTTGTTCTCTTCAAATGTTTTCAATATGGACAAGTAAAAAGTTTTGTTGTTTGGAAAAAGATTAATTACTAGCATCTGGACTGTACTTCCCTATTACATGTGTAGGTTGGACTTTGCATTCTTGTTCAATGTGAACTTCTTTTTGTGTGCCCAACTGTTCCCCCCCCCCCCCCAATGACATTGTTCTCTTCTCATGAAAATGTGGCATTCTCCGAAAATGCACGCTTAGTAGAAAGTGACCGAAAAACAACAAACCAAAACTGCTCATTTATGTATATATTATTAAAATTAATATTTATTATATATAACCATTTGTATAAAACATCATTTTTTCTGATACTTTTTGACTTTGTTTTATGAACTTAGATCAGTTTCTGCTATGTACAAATTACACATGAGCAAAACAAGAGAAACTGAGTCAAGAAGTACTGGAATATCTCCACAAATGTATAAAGGAAGACCATCTCTCTGGATTCACAAGTTTAAAAGTTCAGACTTTTATTCAACTGTATTTGAAATAACTGTGTGATCAAAATCACAGTAAATGAACACCCTTAAGAATTTATAAAGCACATCAGAAATAGACCATTTCGGTAACTGGCTGTTTTGGCACTGGACAATTTTTGTAAGGGCCATTTTGACCCCTATTCCAAAATCAACCATGCCATGGATACGAATATGGATTGAATTTGTTCAAAATCATGTGGTCCCGGAATAAACTGACCACCAAATTTCTTCAGCCATGTACATAAACAGGGTGCCCAATCACATACTGCAGTACGTAATTCACACTCTGCGCATACAAATTTTTTATGCTTACGTGCATGCATGCACTGTCAAAAGTATGCACATACAAAAAGGAAAGTACATGTAATTACGTAAACCGCACATACAAATTAGATACCATTTCGTATTGCATCCCAAATAAACAAAAGTAAACAGAGCTCCACATAGAGGGAGTGATTTTGATTTCAAAATTGAAAATATTAATCACTCTCCACTAAACCCTATGTTATGGGTACTCATTAGAATCGTCTTATCGAGACAATTCTAATGAGTACCCACAACATAGGGTTTGGAAGATAAATAATGGATTTAGAATACCATCACTCCCTCTTATCTGGAAGTCTGAGTAAAAGTAGTTTTCCTCGTAAGTGGGAACCACGCTTTGTCCTCAACATAGAGCGGGTAACCAAATATTTTCACGAAATATATTATGCGGCTCCCTTGTCCATCTGAATAATTTTCGCTACGATTTTTTTAAGGTGTCAAAATGTACCATGTGTACAGGAAATGGGAGGTGTGAAAACAGACTGTAAACGCGTCTGTATACAATATACAGTACTCCCTTCGCTCTCACACAGTATGTTTATATGATTTTCTTTTTATGCTGTGTTGTATCGATGAACACAATATAAAACCAGCAGACGACAATTTGTGTGCACCAGACCAGATTTGAAAAAATTGTGGAAAAAGGAGAGGAACAGAACAGATATCTACTTTTTTAGACAAGCACAAATGTGCATGGTCAAAATCACAAGAAGTATGCACCAAAGCATTGTCAAGGCCTCTATCTCTATCTCTCACTCCCTCTCTTCATTTGCAATGTTTCAAATGTATTATATTTATTTCTGAATTCACGTTAATTATCCATAAGTTTAACCCTTTGAGTATTGAATAAACCAAAGGCCATATTCATTTTAGAAACAGAACATCTAATGTTAGCTATTTCAAGGTTGTACTTGTTCATAATGTCTTAGAAAGGCTGACGGTGTAAATCAAAGATCAGAATGTGTTTTGTGCAGTTTGATCTTTGTCTAAATCGACTGCAAGGGCAACAAGAGTAAAAGGTGCTCTGAGGGTAAATAGTTGGTTTGGAAGTCGGCCAGTTTGTTTCCGGAAGAAATTATTTTCACATAGAAAGCGTTAAGAAGAATAGGTTCATTTTTTATAAAACATTTTTTTGTTTTTAAATAAAACTTGAGGACTGACTTAAACTTGGAGCCTTTTATCTGTAGGACTACTACTACAGGTAAAAGCTGAGAAATGGGTATTGTTCATTACATCAGCTATGGGTGAAAACCGAAAATAAGATATGGTGATCAAAATTTATTTATTTCAGGTATTTATGTATACAGCATGGAAGGAAAAACATGACAAATGCAATATAATTGTCAAAAAACGAGTGGTAATTGCAAATTAAAAAAAAAAAAAAAAAAAAATCTTAGTTTGGTGTGAATTGGGTGTGAAAAACGTCACGGCACTATATTACTGCCTTGTTACCGAAACATCCAATCGATTTACTTTGTATGTCAAATTTATCTAACTCGTCTGTTACCGAAACATCCGTAAATCCTTTGAGAAAGGAATAAAAGTGAAAAATTTTCCATACAGGCGATTGATTATCAAAATTCATGGCCATGTTCGGCTTTTAAACCCCGACTGCTGTTGCGATTATATCTAAGTATATGCATGCCCTGGAGACATATGATGCATCCAAATAATCACCAAATGCACAATTTACTAATTTAATTAAGATCCCATTTATTATGGTAAAGGAGCTAGGGTGTTAAAATTCATCGATAAAACTGAAACAGCCCAAAGTTACTCAGTACAGTGTTCCCACTCACATCTCTTTTTGGGAGTGCATGCGCTCCCTGGAATACAAGTTTGGGAGTGCAAGAGAAATTCTTGGAGTGCACTTAATATTGACAATTATACAGCATCTATGGAGGACAGGGACAGGGGTCCTAAGGGTCTGTTGTGTTGAAAATTTGTTTTGACGAGTCTTACTCTGCAGTCAGCTGCTCTTGAAAACAAAATGGGTAATTTAAAAAAAGAAAACGCTCGTTATAATTTCCTTACTCACGGGACCATTTTCAGAGGGACAACTTACAGCCTGACAGCCAGTAGAATTTTCCATTTCACTGTCAATTTCAGACACTAATTAGGTTTCACTTACTGTTTTATAGAGATATTTATGTAAATTTACTGTTCAAAGTCATTGATAAAACTGAATAGACAGTTTGAAATGCCTACGATCGGACGATGTCAAACCAATTCTGGTTGTGTCATGGGTTTTCGTGTTTCTTGCAGCGATCTTTTTTTCATGCCTATTAAGTTTTGGAGTAGTATTTCTGCATGATTTGACATAGATTTGTCAATAAGAATAGCATGTAACTTCAAAACCTTCGATTTTACACTAGAAAAGCGGATTGATACCATGTTTGATTAGCGGTCATAAACAGTGACTTTCACACTTGTTAACTTGTCCCAACTGTCGCCACTGGTGATCGACAATGGGAGCCCTGAAAACTGTGCGTGCATGCATGCTTCACTTCATATTTTTGTGCGTGATTATTCAATTCAGTGCGTGAATCACGCACATATGTGCGTGAATGGGAACCCTGCAGTACCCCCAAATTTTTTCTTTGTACCCCCAATTCGAAGCATAGTGGGTACAGTGTACCCCCAATATTTTCTTTGTACCCTCAATTCAAAACCTGGAGGGTGCATGTACCCCCAAAGTACCCCCAAATTTTTTCTTTGTACCCCCAATTCGAAGCCTAGGGGGTACAGTGTACCCCCAATATTTTCTTTGTACCCCCAATTCAAAACCTGGAGGGTGCATGTACCCCCAAATTGAAAACCCAGTGGGCATGCAGAGTGAATTGCAATGAAAATTGGTGGTATGGATGTCAATCAGTTAGGGTAGCTCAGTGGTAGAGCAATCGCTGGTTTGGTAACATGGACGACGCATTTAGTGGAAACCGAAAGATAACTTTTCGACAACTACATTGAATCTGTTTCACAACCTTTGTCCCTAAAAGCAGGTAGGAAATTCTGGAACTAGAACCCATTTGTATAAAAACATATCCTCTTCTACTTAACCAAATACGTGTTTTTCTTATGTAAAAATAATTGCTGCGACTAAATTCATTACATGAATAACATATAAAAGGCCATACTTCGTTGTAACCCGAAAAAAATGTCTGTCTTAGTGTCGTAATTTCGTAAAGTCCGTCTGACACGAAAACAAAATGGAGTTCACGTTCACATGGATTTGTTAGATCCAATACCATTGGATATTAGCAAAAAATAAGCCAATAAAATTTCACGTTACAAAATTGAAAAGGATTTATTCCATTCTCACGGTGGAAAAACGTGTCTTAATAGAATGAATGATTTTTCGACTTTAGATACAAACATTAATTTTGATTGTTAGTCCCGAAAAAATATCCATATGAAAATATAAAATTAGATTTTTTCATTTATTATTCTTCTAAAATTGGGGCCAGTGACCACTTTAATGTTTACCGTATACCGAAATTTATGAAATAGAATATTATTCTATTCATTGACTTCTTTGACAACGTTTATATCAAACAACACAACCCTAAACTAGTACCCAAGATTCGAATAAAGGCACCTTTCCTTGAAACTAATTGAGTTATGAGTGCTGTCTTACTTTCAGATAAGCTGCTATGGGTAATTGATAGATTTCATTGAATAGTGTTTATTATAAGGCCGTTTTCAACATTTTTTCAGTTATATCGCGGCGGCCAGTGCACCTATCCTAGTCCAAATATTTAGACGTATACATGCTTATTTACCTTTCAACATTTATCATCGGACATTTCACATTTTATTTTTCTTATTGCATGTAACGTCAAAACGGGTCCCGTTTAGTTCTATGTAGCAAATCCGACCTCTCTAAAACCAGTATAGAGAAACTGTTCTCTATAGGAATAGATAAATAACAGTATAGCCAGCAACTTACGGAATTCCTGAGCGGGTCCTTAGAAGTCCTGGCCGGCCAGTCTGTTAATGTTCAGCCAAACTACTGCCCACGTCTGGGTTAAGTCAGCTATCGTTGTAGAACTTGGTGTCTCAAAAGGTACGTGTAATCAGGTTGAAGAAGTGAAGTCGAGTGTCCCTGTCCTAGAGTCGTGCAAACCCAGGTAAACGCCTGCGCATGTGCAGGATGGGCAGCTGCCTTCTCATTGGCTAATGCGAGAAGTTGTTTGTAAGCAACTTCTCGCCACCACTCGGGTAGATTCCGGGATCCGAACTATTCCCGGAAAGTAATGATACTACACCAGTATTATAATGAAAGAGCACTTCATTTACCTGTAGGAAGAACTTTTTTTGAAAATATTCAGCCGCTGTCTTGATAAATAATGGGCAGATTCATTCAGAATTCAATAAAATCACTCGCAAGTGGGATTGCCGACAGAGTCACCGCCATGTTTTTCAGTCATGCAGACGGTTGCATAACAAATAAGAATTGACGTTAACTTACGTTTAACTTACTTACGTTCCTAGGACTGCGGGTAAGCCATCGGCTTCTAAAGGTCCATCTGTTTGATTTCTTTGTCCGGTTATGTATGGGTTGTAGCAGCTCGGCGTGAATTTCAAGGGGTGGTTTTTCCAATGGTTGTTAAGTCTGTTTTTGAATGAGTTGATACTCGGTGCAGTTACTACGTCATTACTTAGTGCATTCCAATGGTCTATGACTCTATTGCTGAAAAAGTTTCTTCTTAATTCTGTTTTCGATCTTTTTTTGTATAGTTTGTAAGTATTACCTCTTGTTTGATTATTTTCTGACAAAGTGATAATGGGTCTGCTTGGTTGGTCGATTTTGTTCATTATTTTAAAAACTTGGATCATGTCTGCACGTTCACGTCTGTACTCTAGGGATGGTAATCCAAGATTACGCAATCTTTCAGTGTAATTTAAATTTCTTAAAGCTGGTATCATTCTGGTGACTCTTCTTTATATATTTTCAATGGCTTTCTTGTATTTTTTCAAATGGGGAGACCATACTGGGCTGGCGTATTCAAGGTGGGGTCTCACCATTGATTTGTATAGATGTAAGAACATAGTTTTGTCCAGATATCTAAAATTTCTATAAATTAATCCAAGGTGCTGGTTTGCTTTGTTGATTTTAGCATAAATATGGGAATTGAAATGTAACTGATGATCTATTATTACACCAAGGTCTTTCTCCTCTTCAACATTTGTGATCAGTTCCCTGATATTATTGGTATCGTTCATATAGTAATTTGTAGTTGAATCTTTCTTTCCAATGTGCAATCTTTTACATTTGCTAGGGTTAAAGTTTAATTCCCACTTTTTTGACCATTCGACGAAAGCATCAGTTGTGGACTGTAGTTTGTCATGGTCCTCCTGTTCTTTTATTTCTGTATATGTTTTGGTATCGTCCGTGAATAGTTTTACTGTTGTTTTCGCAACATTCGGCAAATCATTTATAAATATTAAGAATAGCGTCGGACCTAATACGCTACCCTGTGGTACTCCGCTTTTGACCTTTAGTCTAGATGAACGTATATTGTTTATAATTACTTCTTGGTATCTGTTTTTGAGGAAGCTTTCAATCCACCAGTAAACTTTGTCTGTAATACCGTATGACTTCAGTTTAAGTAAGAGTTTATTATGGGATATTGTATCAAATGTTTTCTTAAAATCATAAAAAATGATGTCTGTTTCAACTGAATTATCAAGTGATACTGACCAATCTTCCATTGATTCTAACAGTTGGAGTTGACAGGATTTACCTTTCATAAATCCAAATTGTTCTGGAGCAAATAGATTGTTTGTCGTCATGAATTGAATGATTTTTTCATTAACTATCCTCTGCATTAAGTTTGAGCAGATTGGATTGAGACTAATTGGTCGGTAATTCTCTGGTTTTTGTTTGTCTCCAGATTTATAAATGGGTACAACATCTGATATTTTCCATTGTCGTGGTAGTTCTGTATTTTCAAGTGATGTTTGAAAAATTTTAGTTAGTGGATAGCAAAGTTCATCTTTGCATTCAATCAATAGTTTAGGGTGAATACCATCAGGACCTGCCACTTTATTCGATTTTAAGTTATTTAAAGCTTTCCTCACATCATCCATGGTAATGGTAATTTGATTCAAGGTTTGGTTTGTCTTTTTTTCTATTTCTTCAATATGCAATTCATCATCTGAACTACTTGCATTAAATATACTACTAAAATAGCTATTGAATATATTTGCCTTATGGAAATCAGATTCTATAAGAAGATTGTCATTGTCTTTAATGGCACCAATGGTTGATTTTGTTTTGCTTTTAGATCGGATATATTTCCAAAATAGTTTACTGTTTGTCTTTATTTGAAGAGCTAAATCTCTTTCATATTCATATTTTGCTTTCTTGATTGCAGCTGTAGCTATATTTCTCGCACATTTGTATTTTGCGTAGTTTCCTGTTGTTTTACAGTGTAGATATTTCATCCAAGCTTGATGCTTTTGCTTAAGTTTCATCCGAGTTTCCGCATTCATAAATGGAAGTTGATTATTGAATCCAGGTCTGTCCCTGTACACTGGTATGTTTTCTTCGACTAGTGTGTTTAATATGAACGAAATCTATTACAATAATCAAACAAGACAGAAGCGAACAAAATTTTGTTTTAAAAAAAGACATAATACCATTCTGTAAGTTGCATTGACCCGCACATGACGGTTCATTCGGAACAATCTTATCTCTTCCACGGTAATTCATAACAAAACAGAGTGGTATTGAATCGGAATGGATTTAGCTCATAAATAGACAAGTTTTGGACAAATATCCTTTTTATATCCAGAAATTATTCATTTATCTTCCTTCTGATGTAAATTTTATTGAACAAGTACACTTGAAAGTATCCAAATTTGCTGTTCAAACAGCGACAAAATTCGATGTCGGAGTTTGCTGAAGGAAACTATGAAGGAGCTGATAAGACCCTATGTACACGATGAATGTCAGAATGAAAAATAACGTACGTAGGGGCTTATAAATAGGACTACACCTATCCATGCTTTCCTGGAGTTTCGCTTACCATTAATGCCCTTTTCTTATACCTTCGTGAACCTAACTGGTATTTTCATGCCATCAAAGAGACAAACAAGGCATAGATTTAATTTTTAAGCATACTAATAGACAGGGAAAGAGTAAGAAATCATTTTTGGACCAGGGAAAGTATAATTAACCCATTTTTCATAGCAAAATTATCCTTAAAATACGTTTGATCACCATCAGAAATTGACCAGACGGTTTCCCATAACTCCGTGGATCATTTTGGAAAAAAGCAGAGTCATCCAAATGTAGTCAAATGACGTCATACAGGGGGTATTCCTAAAGGTCACAGCCTCTACACTTATGACTGATGCATATTTCTGTTTCATACTTTGAATTGATGAGCTTTCAGTGTAATTAAATGATGTGTTGTACATACAACTGATGAATGGGGGGGGGGGGGGGTGGAAATATGATTTTTGATCAAATGTGACTTTTTTAAATTGCAATTCTGTTTTTGACACACTTCTTCGGCGTAGAGAGCTTCTCTAGAATATATACATTTGTAAAGGTTTAACAGGAGTCATGAAAACAGAGTTTGCAACAAAATATTGATAGCAAACATAGATTCACAAGGATATGAGAATTCACGGAGTAATGGGAATCAGCGATAGTCCTCACAATATTCTTTTCAAGCCACAGGCTGCTTTCCCACATAACCATTGTTGAAACAATGGTCAGCGGTGAGAGAGGAATGAATCCTGTCGCAATGACTATCATCAATCTGCGGAAAGAAATTGGCCAAGCCGGGGATCGAACCAGTGACCTGTTCTCAAGTCCTGTACACTAGCAACTGAGCTACTAGGGCTTGGCTTGCTAAGAGTAAAACGACTTTTTAACGTGACTTGACTGTTTGATAAACTATACATCAATACAACTAATACACTGACATTACTCTTCAGTTTAATTGATAATTTGTGAACCAACCATCACGACCTGATCACCCAACTACAAAACTTTGGACTGGACAAAATTCAAAGCATTTGCAGACAAAAATTAAATTGTTGCCCAGATGATGTGATTGGCCTGTGAAAAGGTAGAAAACACTGGGTGAAAAGGAGACAATACTGGTGACCAGCATTTTCTTCTTTTCCCACAATGTTTATATCTGTACCAGATGCCAAAATTTTGGATGGTGTGTGGTAAAAGCCGAGCCCCGGTAGCTCAGTCGGTACTGTACAGGACTTGAGAACAGGGTGTCGCTGGTTCGATTCCTGGCTTGGCCAATTTCTTTCCGAGGATGATAGTCATTGCGACAGAACTCATTCCTCTCTCACCCCTGACCATTGTTTCGGCGATGGTTATGTGGGAAAGCAGCCAGTGTCTTGGAAAGAATATTGTGCATGGTACTGGTATACGAAACTCCAGGAAAGCATGGATAGGTGCACTGGCCGCCGCGATATAACTGAAATAATGTTGAAAACTGCATTTAACACCATGTAATCAGTCAATCATAATCATGTGTGGTAAAAACGCCAGGGGTAGAAATGCCAGATTCTAAAATGTCAGAGATAAAAATACCAAGGGTGAAATGCCAGAGTTAAAGGGGTCAGTATACCAGAGGTAAAAGATCTACTGCCATAGGTAAAAATACCAGCAGTATTACTATGTTGTATTGCTGTCTGGTTTAGTGCAGCTGGTCAAGGCATTGCAGATTCGATTCCTCAGTAAATAAGCTGTCATTCTATAGTCACTTTGGGTCCGTATTTACCAACTATACTTCATTCTTAATCTTATTCTAGATTTAGAAAGTAACGCAACTTCTGATTGGCTAAACCATCACCAAATCAAAAGTTGCATTACTTTCAAATTTAGGAAATTCTTGAGAATAAGACTAAGAATGTTCTTAAGAATGGTTCGTAAACACGGACCCAGATCATTTTTGAAGTGGAATTTTGTTCACTTTTGTATAGGGCTGAATCTCCTTTGGATGGATTCTTCTTCAGCTCGGGGAAATATACATGGTATTGTTGAATCACCTATTTATAATTATCAGCCTACACCTGTTTCCAAACTTGAAAGTGTATCTGATCCTTCTTGCAAACTATGTTAAAATTCACATCACTGGTGTGAAGAGATTATGTGACAAGAAACAAGGGTTATGCTACTTTATCTATACAGACTGCAACAAAAACAAAAAATATTCACAATTTCCATGGGAAGATTCAAGATACTTTTTACAGACAAATTAATTTCTAAATACTTTTGCTGTCAGGTATATGACATCTTGAAAACCCTTATTTTCCTTCATACTTTATCTAAAAAAATCTTTCACGGCTGACCTAGTTCAATTGCTATGAAGTCATGTCATGTGATAACATTCTGATATATAATAGTTATTGTTCCCTCAAAACTGGAAAGTTGTTCAGGACATAGCCCTTTCATTGACAGAAAATGTTTGCCATCCTTATTTGTTTTAAGTATAACATTTACTTGTGTTGCATTAAAATGTGTGTTAAAGAAATTCTACATCTGCCCACTACAATGTATGTTGGTTGGTAAAAGGGACATGAAGAAAGTAATCACAGTAGATAATTGTCAAGCTATGAGTGTTTGTTGTCAAATGAATGTGCCCAGCTATTGTTTTACTCTCTCTTGTTATGAAAGGGAGCCAAAATCATAAGAAACACTTATGGTACTAGTGACACTAGCATTGTTAGCAAGGAGAATATACTGGAGACTTGTATTTTCTCCTTCTTGCCACCATGTTTTCTACCTTTATGAGACAAATCTCTACATATGAATCATATTTGTCACCTGGAATGTTTTCAATTTGGACAAGTCTAAAACTATACATGAATTTTCTGGTCAATGTTGGAGGAACAAAAAACAAAAATTATCATATCAGGGTTTTACCTGACCACTTATGTCTTTGAATCTTCAATTTCTTTGAAGACCCCTTAAATTTAGAAATGTGCCTTGTTTTCATTTCAATGGGGTCAGATTAGTGTCCCCATAAGAGAAAGTACAAGGAAAACCTTGCTACATGTATATACATAAACATAAAAATACTATGAAATTATTCTGTATCTTCAAGGTTCAGCAGCTTCTGTGTCTGCCATCCATTGTAAAGAGAGGTCTTCATGCTTCAACAGTTTTATCCAAAAAGCACCTGAAAGCTGGTGTATTTAAGGTATCACCAAATAGCAATATTCCACTTACTTATGAAGAAGCAAAAGGCCCTCATCTAATTGGTGTTGAAAAGGCTTGGCTTGCATGGAATACTAGTAAGTTGTGTGTCTTTTAGTAAAGAGTTAACTTATAGATAACTCCTTAACCCTTTACAAAACAATCACAAGTTTTAACAACCTTACGGAAGACGGCTTTTGAAAACATTGTGGGAAAAGGAGAAAATGCTGGTAACCAGCATTTTCTCCCTTTACCATAATGTATTCTGCCACTTCTTATACAGAAATCATCTTTTAAGCTTGATTGATTTTTGTCCACTGCTAAAGCTTTCAAATTTTTTTAGTGTAAAATTTTGTCGTTTTGTAAAGGGTTCACCTGTTATTTCCTGCAGACAGTTGCTTAAACCTTTACCACACAATCCCGACAAACGACTGGAATTTTGTCGTTTGGTAAAAGAGTTAACCCTTTACCACATGACAAAATTATAGCCTTGTCCAAATTGAAAGCATTTGCAGACGACAATTTCAGTGTGGCTGAAATGGTACAACTTTTCTTTGATAGGGTAGAAAACATTGTGGGAAAAGGAGAAAATGCTGGTAACCAGCATTTTCTCCTTTTCCCACAATGTTTTCAAAAGGCTTCTTTCCCAGGGGCATCAAAAGGGGTCATTGTGCAGTAAAGGGTTAACCCTTTCTCAAACAACAAATTTTAGACTCTTTCATATTCAAATGATCTGCAGACGATAATTGTACAAGCGTTACAAATGAATTTAAGCTCTCTGATAGCGTAGAAAACATTGTGCCCTATTGTTTTGGGGTCACTTGGGTGGGAAAACGAGCAAAGATGTACATGTATCTTTAAATATATGGAGACTTTTAACCCTTTACCACACGACAAAATTTCAGACTCATCCATATTGAAGGAGTTTGCAGACAACAATTCAAATGTTATTTTTTTAATTATAGTATTTGTTCTTGAATAGGCATTTTCTCCTCTTCTAACAATGTTTTCAAAAGGCTTCTTTCCTGGGTCGTTTTAATTCAAGATTGTGTGGTAAAAGGTTAACACTTCTGCCCTTTGATACGTGTCAGAAAAGTAGTCAGTGGGTTGGAAAGAAAGTTTATGCCAGTACTGGTGTGAGAAAGCCAGGAACCACTTGCGTAGGTGCATTGACAGTCATTATATAACCAAAGCTGTTAAAACAGCATTAAAGTCCAACACAAACAAACACAAAGGAGGAAAAGGATTAATTGCTTGTAACAAACATATATATTCTTATTTTACAGAATGCTGTCTAAAGCTATCCATTGAAAGGATATAAGGACTTCAATTTACATGGCTTTAGCTTTTTAGGGGTCCTGTGTGCCCCAGTGGTGAAATGTAGGACTCATAACCTGGAGGCTCCAGGTTCAAGCCTCACTGTATCCATTGGGTCTTTCATTGGAGCATCCTTTGGCAAGACACTTCAGAGCCACACCTTGTACTTGTGGAACCCAGGAAATACATGAATATGTGAACCGTTGCCATGATATGACCAAAATAATGTTGAAATCGGCTTAAAACAACATTAAATCAATCAATTCAATATAGCTTTTTGATTCCCTTGTCCTTTTCTGAACATGTAACTTACTAACTTTATTCTCATTATTTTTTTTTTTTTTTTTATTTTTTAGGTAACCTTATAAGAGAAAAAAGACAGTCAGAAACTTTGCTTGAAGATGCGTTCATCCGAAAATTCGTCCTTGGAACATGGCATGACATGTTTGCAACAGACATAGTGATAAAGAGAAGATACAATTTGATTGTCATAGCTGGGTTTTTGAAGAGACCTAATAATGCAGTGGAAGCTTATTTTCTAATTGGATACACAGAAGAAATATTATCTCTCTTATTAAAATGTCCAGTGAAGCTTGAGCTCCAGACAGTGAAGAATCAAAGTGATGTTACTTATAAGTATATTTAGATCATACTCGAAGGAATACAATCTGAGCCATGCTCTGTGAAAGGGGGAGGGGGGCTTAATGCATTTGCAAAAAGTATCGACCCAGGCCAGCCTGCGCAGGCTGACCTGGGCCAAAACTTTTTGCTTTTGGTCAACTTTCTGCATGTGCAATGACCAGTGTACCTCATGATCCAGTAGGTTGTTATGCAAAACGGATTTTAGGGATGTATAACAGTGTGAAGACTTTCTTTGTATCATGCATCACAGTGATGCATTAAGCCCCCTTTTGCCAGAGCATGGCTCATATATAAATACACATGCTTTCAGAGATTAAGTTGAACCTTTACACGATATTCAGTTTTTATGACCCTGAAGAAGAAAGCTTTGAAAACATTGTCATTTAACTCTTTACCATACGGCAAAAATATAGACATGTCCAAATTGGAAGCAATTGCAGAAGACAATTTAAATGTGACTCATATATGGAACTTGTCTTTAATTGGTTCAAAAAACTTTGTGGGAAAAGGAGAAAATGCTGGTTTCTAGCATTTTCTCCTTTTCTCACAACATTTTCAAAAGGCCTCCTCAGGACCATTAAAACTCTGGACTGTGTGGAAAAGAGTTAAGGATACAATGCTAGCATCTATCACTTTCTCCTTTTCCCAGAATGGTTTTCTTCTGTTTTAACCCTTTTCCACACAATCTAGAGTTGAAAGAACTCTGAGGAAGTAAGGGTTTGAAAAATTGTGGGAAAGGAAGAACCAGTATTTTCTCCTTTTTCCACAATGTTTTCTACCCTTTCAAAGACAAATCCCATCATTAGAGCCACAATTGTCCTCTACAAATGCTTTTAATATTGATAAGTCTTTAAATGTGTTGCCTGGTAAAGAGTTTAAGTCAAATTTTATTATTTGAACTACATGTATATGAGCCATGCTCTGGCATAGGGGGCTTAATGCATCTCATGATCCATGATATCAATCAAGCTATCACAGAATTATGGGGGTGCAAGGAGAAGTATCATACTTTTTCTTTGCTAAAACTTGTTTTTAGATAGTGTCAATTAGCATAGTGTAAATGAGACATTTCTAATGCATACCAATAACATAGATTTTGGTAAAGGAACAACGATTTTTACAATCTGAACACCCTTTGTTTACCTTGATCTCTTTTAAGAGGCCTTTATAGATTTTTTTGCTGCAAAATGAATTTTGTTAAACATTACTTTACTTATGGTTACATGCTATCACCTTACTTAATTTGGTAATGAATCATTTTTGAAGTTTTTAGAGTTATAAAAATCTGAAGAATCATCCCCCACCCTGCCCCAGCCTCTCTTAACAAGATGATAGGTATTAGTGCTCAGACAATTTATTTATATTGTACAAAAATGAATAGAAAGTTTTTTCAGAAATGGATTTGGTTTTGAAAAGTAAAGTATGATAGTTGAATACAAATAAATGAACATTATTACTAGTTTATGACCTACTAAATAAGAGATTTTTATTTTCTTTTATTTTTGAAAACAGACTGTGCTGGTGACCAGATTTTCTCCTTTTCCACAATGTTTTCTACCCTTTCAAAGACAATACCATCACTTGATCTACATTTAATATGTCATCTGCAAATGCTTTCAAACACAACAAGTCTAAAAGTTTGTCATGTGGTAAAGAGTCAAATGATCTTTTGTTGTTCATAACAGTAAGATGTCATTTAGACTGAGAAATAAAGAAACTGTTGTTTAGTTAGTTTTCTGGGTTACTTCGTTTTCTTTATTCAAAGCTTATAGGAGTCTATGTAGCTTTTATTTCATATAATATCCATGAACACAACTAATTATATTTTTCTTTCCAACCGTTTAAACTGTATTGTTACATTTAGTAGTGAAATAATTCAATGCTGGACTGAAGGGATGGTGGCTTTGCAATTGGTAACTCCACCTTTTTTATTACATCAGATATGATGCCATCATACTGATTTGAATACAGATTTTTGTCACCAAAGCATTTTATTGATCATGTGATGTTCCCACAAGTCTTTGTGAAACTCTAGCGCAAAATCTAAAAGTACCTTCAGAGGCTAACCCATTATGGAAGAACCACTGATTTATTTTTTTACCTATGTCTTTCTTCTTTACTGATGATTTAGCAGCTATCGCCTTACTTAGGTCAGTGATAAATCACTTTTTAAGTCTGGTGAGATAGTGAAAATCTGAATACCGGAAGTTCCCTTTAATGCTTTTTAATCCTTAACCACACAATACAGAGATTAACAACTTTGAAGAAGAAGGCTTTTGAAAACAATGTGGGAAAGCAGAAAATGCTGGTAACCAGCTTTTTCTTCATTCTCCTACAATGTTTTCTATCCTGTTAAAGACAATTTCAACTATTTGAGCTAAATTGAATTTGTTATATGAAAATGCTTTGGATTTTGACCAGAACAATGTTTTGTTGTCTAGTAAAAATGTAAACATAATTTTTTGAGTTATAGCTCAGCAGCCAGTGCACTTATCCTTGTTTTCCTTCAGTTCTTTTTGTGGTCATAGGCACAAAACTCATACCAAGCCACTGGCTTCTTCCTAACATACACACTTTTCAGAGGTTAGAGAGGAATGGATCATGTCACAATTACTATCATTAATCCTGGAAAATAAATTTGAAAAGCTAGGATTCAAGCTAACAACCCATAGATCACAAGTCTTGACCTATTGGACTAAGCTGTTCTGTACATATATGTGAGTGTCCTTGAATATGTTTGAGTTGCTTTGACTTACTACGCAAATACACTCAAATTTACATCAGTTCAAACATCTTTTGATGGGTTTATGTATGGCTCAGTGATTAGGCTGTAGGGCTACCTTGTCACGAGGTGCTAGGCTTGATCCATACCAGAGTAACTGAATTATTTGTGTGAATGCCCTTCAGTAACTCATTTAGAGCCTCAGCCTTGCAGTTGAGAAAACAGGGATCGTATACAGAGAGAGTGTACATATGAGTAAATTAGCTGCCGCCGTGATATAACTTACAAAAGCGGAATAAAAGGCTATTTAATCCATGGATCAATAAAATGTTGACGTTGGATTCCGGGCAGGATAATATTTTTTTTTTAAGGGGGGGGGATGGGGTGTGAAGGGGGCGCCTTTACTAAAGGGAAGCAACCTCTTCAGAAATATTATCGCCCTTACGATGTTAGCTCCCTTATCACTTTCATCCTCACATGTGCTAACCACGACGTCAAAAACATCGCTGAACTCCAGCACACGATTGAATAAACGCTGTGGTACGCTCTCAGTACGTTTTATTACGAGCTTCGGCGATTTGTTTCTAAACTAAAACGATTCTGCCCAAGATATGCCACGATTTTCATTACTTTCGCTCAAGTTCTCTAACAATTACTACGATCTGCAATCACGTTTTGTAATTTTCCGTTCAGACTCCTCGCGTTATCAAGTTCTGTTAATCCTTACGCTGCTAAGCACGACTCACTGACCTTATGCGGACAGCGTAGATCAAGATCAGACTGCACAGAACGTGCAGTCTGATCTTGGATCTACATTGTCCGACAAGGAGATATTTAGCCAATCCCAATAATTTTGAAATACCAACACTTTGGTTTTTACCATCGGCTTGAAAGTTTCGTTTAAGTTATTTAGTAGGATAAGAGTAAAGGAAATATGCCACAGTTTTCTCTGCTCACCAGTTTGTGCATGTATCCTTTTTGTAGCTCTTTGTAATAGAGGCAAAGCTTTTGTCATGTTGGAGACCCTTTGTAAGATTTCGTATCCATGCGATAAAAAGATTAATTGACCCTTAACCAACCAATCCCGTGTTTTAACGTCAGTGAGGAAGTAGCATTTTGAAGACATTATGGGAAAATGAGAAAATGCTGGTAACCAGCATTTTCCCCATTTTTCCTCAATATTTTCTTAAAGCTTCTTCCTCAGTGTCGTTAAAAGTCGGGAATGTGTGGTAAAGGGTTAATCCTTAGAGCGCCAAAATGAAAGAAATTGATGTTTTTGAGTCGATAAGAAGGCACAGAGTTTTTACTGCCTGGTCTGGCTTGTTTTTGGGTAGAATGGCAGAATGTCCTGGCATAGTGGACAGTGTAGATCTAAGATAAGACTGCACTTTCTGTGCAGCTTGATCATGACCTACGCCGGCCGCAAAGGCAACTAGAGTAGTGACAGGCAATTTCAGGGTAAAATTGGTCGCTATGCCCATGATGTTGTCTTGAAACCAATCCCGGTCCTCACTTCTCCAATTTTAAGACCAGACAAAACGTCGAGTTTAGGTTTAATCCATTTTTTAGCATTGTTTGATAACAACGACTGTATCTTACACGACGCTGGATTTTTGCCTCTGTAAAACCTCATATGCTTCTCCAGACAGAACGACAAACAGAAAGACTGGGTTCGACGATCCGATATTCAAACTGCGCAAGTATCATAATTTATAAACAAGTAGTGAAGATAAGTGTCTAAGCTTATACATGTATTTAACAAACGGACAAAGTATTTCTCCTTTACCCTGCCAAATATATGTTCCAATCATAGATACCACCCATTCATTTCAAACTAGGTACAGTAATGCTGGAAAAAAAAAAAACATATGGATAAGAGTATGTAGCAAGATCAGGCTTCACGTCTGTGAAGTCTGATCTTATCCGCACTCTTTGCAAAGGTTTCCAGAGGTCAAAGTACTCAGCCACTGGGCTGTATATCATTATGTACTCAAGAACACTATAACTACATCGAGAATTAATTAATGAATTGAATAGATAGTTATAAACTGATAAATAACATAAATCTGTATCTAAGACCTTTGATAGCATACATTTTATAGTTTATACTTCTCCCTATAAATCAGTGAACATCATTACCCCTTTTAAACGGGGAGAAAAAAAGCAGTCTTTTCGAAGTCAATGCTCCGGAGTAAATTTGGAAAAGCCTAAGATTTCATAATTTGGATTAAAAAACGTCATGTAAAGAATTTGCTAGAATTGGATGGGTATTCGATATTTTTGAACAGGTAATGACTGAGACACGTTTTATTAACCTTTTACCACATGACAAAATTTCAGATTAGTCCAAATTTAAAGCATTGACAGATGACAAAATTTGTGTTGCAAAGGGTAGAAAACATTGTTTGAAAAGGAGAATGTGCTGGTTAGCAGCATTTTCTCCTATTTTCCACAACGTTTTCAAACGCCCTTTTTTCAGGGTCGTCAAAACTTGTGATTGTGTGGTAAACGGTTAAAATGGTTCTTTTGAAGCTGACAGCTTTTGGCCATATTGTGGCAAAGATAGAAATAGCTTAGCATGTAAGGAGTTTCCAGCACGGAAAACATTGTGGAAAAACAACTGCTTATTACATGTACATGCAATTGCTGACTTTCCTATATCGTTTTCGAAAGCTGTCGACTGCAAAAAAGTAAAACAATTAACTAACCGGTTTTTTTTTTCGTTTATGTCCTGAACCAGCCGTTACCTGTGGATCCATATATCAACCCATAACCTGATAAATAGGTTAAACAAAACTTGCAGGCAATAGTGTAAACCTAAATACCGTAATTTCAATTTTTTTTTTTTGTGGGAATAAATATCTCCTTATCGGACACTATACATGAAAGATCGGACTGCACGTTCAGTGCAGTCTGATTTTGATCTAACCTGTCCGCAAAAGGTCCTTGAGTCGCGCCTAGTAGCTTAACCCTTAAGCTGCTAATCGCGACCCACTGACCTTTTGCGGACAGTGTAGATCAAGATCAGACTGCACAGAACGTGCAGTCTGATCTTTGATCTACACTGTCCGATTTGGTATTTTCTTTCCGGTGAAATCAACTTTGAAATAGCAATGTTTGGGCATTTAGTATTGAGTAGAAATTTGCGTTTCAATTATTCAGCAGCTTAAGTGTTAAGGGTTAGATTTAACCAGGACCAATCAGAAATAAACAAATACTTATATATGAGCCGTGCTCATGGTAAAGGTAGGGTTTAGATTTCTCTCTGTAATGCATTATACCGAGTGGGCCGTTGCATATTATCGATCCAGTGTGTCTGAAACTGATTCATGACGAAGAGAGGTCTTTTGACCTGCAAAACATTTACAAATAACAAAAAGTTTCGACCCATGTCAGCCTGCGCGGACTCTGCAGGATGACAAGGATCGATACGATTTGCAGATGTATTAGACCTTCTTTTCACAGAGCATGCCTCATTCATATATCAGGAAGCGATGCTGACCCAAGGAAGATAGTCGGTAGCGCAGAAAAACCCAGTCAGGTGTTGGGTTCAATCCCCAGCTCTGTCAAATTCTCCCGAGGGTTGATGATCGTCATTGCGGCAGGATCAATATCTTTCTTATCGCTGAACATTTTTTCCATGACGTTACGCGGGAAAGACGCCCGAGGCTTTGAAAGAATATTGTGCCCAGTTCTGCTAAACAAAAAAACTCCACGGTCCCTATTCACTAGCCATTCTTAAGAACGTTCTTAGTCATATTCTCCAGAACTTTGCAAATGTGAAAATTTCTGATTGGCTAAATCATTTGGTTCAGCCAATCAGAAGTTTGCTACTTCCACATTCTGAAAATCTTGGAGAATAAGACAAAGGATGCCCTTATGAATGGTTGGTGAATTCCAATCCTGGAGAGCATGAGTATGTGCATTGGTCTCCGTGATATAGCTGAAACAATATTGAAAACGTTGTTCAAACGTAATACAAACAATGAGTAATTGAAGAATGCATGAAACATCATAATGTGTGGCAATGCAGGCTGATCATCGTATACAAACTCTCCCTGCACAGGACACCGGAGATACGCACGATACCGGGTTATAATCGTGCGTATTGCACATTAATTTCACATTTCATAACAAAATAAAATATCTGCGGCATTTAAGACAGCGTCAATTTTCAAGAATTCTAAGTGAACCCGCGAGGATCACCAAAGAGTTTTGAACAAGAGCACTCGTGAGTTACTGCTGATTTATATATGCGATATACGCACATTAAGCAGCTATCTAATTAAAACACAAACTGTGCTGTTAATTGTGGAAATTAATATCGCCAGATACTGAAATAGACGGTGCGAGCCGATTGAAGTTCGACAAAAATTCCAAGATGGCGCCAGACACATGACGTTTTCGTACCTCTGTAAAATTGAAGGGAAAATAAAATCGAGATTGAAAATGGGAGAAAAAGAAACAGTTCTCTAATTAATTGATCAGATATATATATGAGCCATGCTCTTTTAAAAGGGGGTAAATGCCTCTGCAAAAAAATATCGACTTAGGTCAGCCTGCACAGTACGCGCAGACTAACCTGGGTGGACACTGTTTGCTATCGGTCAATTTTCTGCTGGTCAATGGTCCAGTCTACCTCCTGATACAGTTGGTTGTTAGACAAACTGGATTTTATGGAACCATGATTATGTGATGACTTGATTGGTATAATGCATCGCGGAGATGCATTAAACCCTCTTTTGTCAGAGCAAAGCTCATATCTATTTTTCGTTTTGAAATGTTCAGGACTTTCAAAAATTTTGGGGTAAATGGGGTTTTCTTTGACGCATTGTCCCCTAAAACTGCAACCTATTAAACTTTTTACTCTAAAATACTAGACGGCAAAACTGTTAGACTCAACCATTAGGAATGTACTAATTTTGCCGACGACAAATTAATTATGGTTCATATAACGGAATGGGGAATTTTCTTCTTTTCCAGCGTTGTTTTGAAACGCCTTCTTTTTCAAGGTCGTTAAAATACGGGATTGTACGATATAGGGTTACGTGATTTTCATTGTAAATTAAGGATTATGGTTTATATATGGATACATTTGAAAACGAATTGTTACTCAAAGTAGAGACTGCCTTCTAAAATAGTTTTCCTTTTGTTACAATACTTTTAACAGTGGTCTGCTGCACGTGTAAGAGGTCATGAATTAACCCCTTTACCAAATTATCGCGAGTTTAAACAGGCCTGGAGAAAAAGGCTTGGAAAAAAAATGTAGGAAAAAGAGAAAATGCTGGAATGCTAAACAACATTTTCTACTTTTCCTGCAATGTTTTCTAACCTTCCACAGACAAATATCATCATTTGAAACACTCAATTCTAAATTGTCGTCTGAGAATGCTTTCAATTTAGTGTTGGTGAGTTAGGAATTAAAAATTGCATCAAAATAAATAGAGATGTTACATTCACCCCTTTTTGGATTTCTCCATGGCGTTACAATAGCGTAGGGATATGGGCGGCATGGGCAAAGGCCGCCGCCCAAATATTTTGGCCGATTCTACTATATTGTGTTCGCTCACTTGCAAAATTCACAGCTCATGCACCCGAGAAACGACGAAAATTTACTCATTGCTAATACCTGGGGTTTTTTTTTTTTCTGTTTGACCTGATCCAACATGTGAGTTAATGTATGTAAATAATTATTTAACTCTTTTAACCAACAACAAAATTTTGGACTAGACGAAATTGAAAGCATTTGTAGATGACAACTCAAACATTGCGAAAATGACGATTTCTGTCTGTGATAGGGTAGAAAAAATTGTGGAAAAAGGAGAAAATGCTGGTGACCGGCATTTTCTCCCTTTCCCACGATGTTTTCAGAAGGTTTCTCTTTCAGGATGGTTAAAACTCGGGACTGTGTGGTGACGGTTTGAAATTGACAGTGGCTTACAGGCCAATTGGGCCATGTGTATGTCATTTATATTGTTGTATTCTTTTAATGTTATTTTGTGCACATGTCACTTTACGAGGGGTGATCAAAAAGAACATGGACCAGCGCCTGTATCGAAATATTGTCAAAAAAACCAACTTGGAATGTTTACTGTTTTTGAAAGTAACATCCTTTGAATTCTATGCGCTAATTCGTTCTTGATTGCCACGCACGAAACACGTGCCCGAGCCCGTCACATGACATTACTCTCAACGACCCGGTCACAGAGAGGGTAAGCTCCTCTCTGGTGTTCAAATCTCCCTGTCATCAAGATTTGCTCCATTTGCTTTTGGCAACACAACCTTTGTCACAAGCCTTTTTGGCGTGGCAGTGGAAGACTTTGCGTCATCACGACGGGCTTTATCAGACTTTCGACATCACAGTGTGTGCCACCGGCCTTTGTGTAAAATTTTACGATGCGTACCATCAAACTTTTATCATATATTCCAATTTCAGCCTTTTGGCATCACATTGTTTTACATTACATTTTTGCAATCGCAATATGCACAACAAATTCTTTTGGTGTCGCAAAGTTTGTCAACAGCTCTTTCGGCATGACGTTGTGTGTTCCCAGGCCCATATACATGTAAAGATGTGCGAAATCAGCTTTTCAGCATATCATTGTTAGCCATCGGTCCCTGTTTCATCAAGATTGTACGCCACCAGCCTTCGAGCATGTTTGTTTGTAGCATCAGTCCCTATGTCATTACGATGCGTGCCACCAGCCTTCGAGCATATTTGTTTGTGGCATCAGTCCCTATGTCATCGTGATACATGTCACCAGCCTTGAGCATATTTGTTTGTGCCACCAGTCCCTATCATCGCAATGCGTGCCACCAGCCTTTGTGTATGTTTGTTTGTGCAATCAGTCCTTATGTCATCACCATACGTTCCAACAGCTTTGTGGATGTTTGTGTGTGCCACCAGTCCCTATGTCATCACGATTCATACCATCAGCCTTTAGCATTAAAATGCATGTCATCAGCCTTTTTGCTCATCAAGATCACCATGCCTACCATCAACTCAATGTATGGAACCAGATTTGTGTTATCACGACATCCGCCGACGCCATCATCCTTTTCGTGGCGAAGTATGTCACATTAGACTTTTCGTCATTACGATACTCACCACCATACCATTACATGTATTTTGTCCTCGTCCTATATGTCAAAGGAGAGTCTCAACAGTGCGACTACTGAAGGTTAGTCATCAAACAGTGTCATGACAGTGTATGCTACCGGATGTTAATATTCTGTACTTTATCAACATTTTGGACAGGTAGAACTCGTTCCACCTTGACATGTTTCATAAAAGAATCTGCCATCACAAAGTCCTAAAACCATGTAATATGAGCATGTGTTTGAATAGAATGATTGTGCCACCAGGGTTGGTATTCAGCAACCGTTCTTAAGAACATTCTTGTTCTAATCATAGAATTTGAAAGTAACAGAACTTCTGATTGGCAAAACCAAATGGTTTAGCCAATCAGAAGTCGTGTTACATTCAAATTCCAAAAATTCCTGAGAATAAGGCTTAGAATGTTCTTAAGAACTGTTGGTGAAGACCGACCCGGACCTCATTATCAAAATCTAGGAAGAGACTTTCTATACATTTTTTTTCCGTCAGTGTTGTTTAAACACGGGCATCTTCGGTGAAGAGTTATAGTAATTTTATCATGATGGTCTAGTCTATAGACAGATCAGAAGAACTTACAATCCTTTATACCCGTTTTAGCAAACAAATGTACACACGCACCTATTTCAACCTTTTGCTTAATCTATAACGAGAGCGTATTTTCTGCGTTTGAACTCCTTGTATCCAACGATACCACATACACATACATGTACGCAGACATTTTTTGTGGATATCGTAGACCATTTTTCATGTAGCCTATCATCAAAACAGTTTTGCGTCGGCATGTTCGTTTCTAGTGTGTAGGAAACTCAAAATTTGAATCGAATACTGGTGTCCTTTGATCCTTGATATCTTTTCTTTGAGTACCAAGCAAAAAGTAAAGAACAAAAAACAACTGAAACATTAGATCGTTTCTTTTCATGGCAGACGAACAATCTGCTCATTTACGTTGTTTGTGGTTTATCCTATCCCTAAAACAAAGCCGACAGTTGTTTCGTCGTAAAGATTTGGCATTCGTCTGCAGCCGAACATAATGGCAGTAATGTGTAGAACTAACCAGAAACGAATCTCGTCTTTCCGGTGCCTGAAGGCGGTATTGTTTGGAACTAAGTCGTTTGATTGTTTTCACTGAAATCAATAAAAAAATACAAAACCTGTAATAGAATTTCCTAAATAATCCCAAAGAATTTCTGAAAACTGAATCAGTTTGTAGTTTTATTTCTTCGTGGATGTACGTCTGCAACTAAGCAGCTTTATCTTAGTTTTTAAAATTTAAGATTTGGAATTCTACTTTTTCAAACGGTAAGACAAGAATTTTCATTATACATACAGATAAAAATCAAAGCAAAAGAATAATTTTGGTTGTTATGTTAAGCCTAATCATGCTAAATAAGTTCAATAAAAGTTTCTAGCCGATAGTGAAAACCCTGAATAATGTTATTTCAAACTTACGTTTTGGAGAAAAATATCTTATCGGACAGGGTAGATCCAAGATCAGACTGCACGTTCTGATCTTGATCTACATTGTCCGCAAAAGGTCGGTCAGTTGTGCTTTGTATCCTAAGGGTTAAACGTCCATGGACATGAACAGCAGCAATTGATTTTTTTTTTTTAGAATATGTCCATTTTCTTTATCTTAGTCTTACACAAATGACCCACTAGTCATGTCAAGAGACACAATTTTTCAAATCAGTTGAAAGTTCAATTCTAAACCGTTTCTACCCTACCCCCCACAAACACACACTCACTTGAAAATTTTTCGCCTTAAAATTGCAAAAACTGCGTTATTTAGCAAACAGAACATCTCAATGGAAAGGTTTTTCACCTGCCGGCGATCTGTTACTTCTTGTAGCTAACCAGGCTTTGAAACAGTGCCGTCAACGAAAAAAATTCTCGTACTGAAAATTTCTCTTCCTGCTACAATGGTTCCACAATTACTCTGTTCAAGTATTTAAATTTTAGATTACATTAACCCTTAGACTGCTCAGCCCGACTCGGGGCGCTTTTGTAGACAGTGAAGATCAAGATCAGACTATACAAAAGGTGCAGTCTGCTCTTTAATCTGCACTGTCCGATGCGGTATTTTCTTTCCGTTGAAATCAACTTTGAACCCGCAATATTTGTATTTTTACTGTTGACGGGAAATTTTCCTTTCAATTATTTAGCAGTTCGAGGGTTAAATTTTTCGCAGTTAAATGCTTTAGATGAAAACTAAGGTATTCACAGGTTTCACCGTAAACATGACTTAGGCCAACCAAGAAAAAAATTTTGTACTCTTTACTTATCAACCTGGCATTATCTCAAACCGGGGAAAAAGACAGTTGAGAATATTGTTGAAAAAGGAGGAAAACCCCGGCATCTAGCATTTTTTTCCTTTTCCCACAATGTCTTTTACCCTTTTAAAGACAAACTACATTATTTAAGCCATTGGATTTGCAAGTATTTTGAAAATGGACTGATAAAAATTGTCGAAAGGATAAAGAGTTAATCTTGAACGAATATTTCTGTCAAAAAAGAGAGTTCCTGAAAAACTGGATAGTGCATTGTCTATTATATATTGTTATCGATACTTTTTCAACAAAGATGTTCTGTACTGTTTAATTCCTGATTGATTTAATCATGAATGATCGCATTGTGCAGTGCTTCAACACGGAACCATCCTCGGCCGAAAGTTTACGTCACCTATTAAAAGAACCGGATATCCGCCGGGTTTAAATCGAACACGATTTAAAAAAGGATAGTTAAAATCCGACCATTGGCTGCATTTTAACCGGTTGACGGCCAAATGAATCAAATCAAATCAGAATAGTAATTAACCCCTAAAGTGCCTTTCATAAACTAGAGTT
Organism: Tridacna gigas; assembly: GCA_945859785.2. Classification (NCBI taxonomy): domain Eukaryota; kingdom Metazoa; phylum Mollusca; class Bivalvia; order Cardiida; family Cardiidae; genus Tridacna; species Tridacna gigas. The sequence goes on from OX244030.2 coordinate 32,728,296, forward strand.
GTCTTTGCGATCAATGTAGATCAAGATCAGACTGTACAAAAATGTGTAGTCTGATCTTTGATCCACACTGTCCGCTTTGCCGAGACCTTCTGGACTTTAGCAACATTGAAATTGCAATTATATGGGTCTTTCTTCTGGACTGAAAATGTCTGCTGGGTTTATTCAGCGCTCTAAGGGTCAAGAAAACTTAGGTATTGTTGAATTAGCCATGCTCTGTGAAAAAGGGGCTAAATACATCTGCAAAAGGTTTCTACCAATGTCAGTCTCTGCAATCAATGGCCGGGCAGGCTGACGTGGGTCGAAACTTTTTGGTATAGGTCAATTTTCTGCATGTCAAAGGACCATGCTACCTCATGATTCAATCGGTTGTTAGAAATAATAAATTTTATGGATCCATACTTATGCAATGACTTGCTTCGTATCTAATGCATCACGGAGATGCATTAAGACTCCTTTTGCCGGAGCAAATCCTGAAATGTATCCCAGTTTGGGGCAGAAAATATCACAAAACATTAGACGGTGTAGATCTTATATTAGACTGCAAATTCTACAATCTGATCATTGGTTTGCACAGCAATCATTAGTTCTCAGCTTTTTACTAGATGGCAAGTTTTATATTCTTTCATATTTAAAGCATTTGCAGACGACAAGTGAACTTTTTGCTCTAATAATAGAATTTGTCTTATTCAATATCTACCATAAAACAAGCGAAAATCTTTTGAATGCCTAAGAAAACATTGGAAGCAGACAGAAAGAACTGGTAAAAAGCACTTACTGCCTCCCCCCTTTTTTTCAAAATCTTTACATGGCAACAACGTATAAAAATCGTACATTGCGTTATTGGCAATTTTTCAAAATTACTTCAATTATTTCTTTTCTTAAATAGTTACCAAACGACAAAATTTCAGAAAGTGGGTCATTTCCAGTCGAAAACTTAAGCCACCAAGTCAAATCTTTGAAAATCTGTGTGTACAATCTCGAAGCCACATTTCCAGTCCAATGCCCATGAGAACTGGGCAGAAAGTTTTCATTGGTGATATCTCGGACAGGTTTGGAAATGAGTCACATCAGGTCAGAAAGAAGGGAACAGGGACAAATCTAACATAAACCTTGTGTACACTTCATAGGCCACATTTTCAGTCCAAAATTTATGAAAGTCGTTCTGAATGCTCGGCTCGATGATATCTACAACGACTTTTCAAAGAGTAGGTCACTGACACAAATCCTAGAAAAAGCTGGTGTACACTCTAGAGGCCACATTTTCAGGCATTTACTAATGAAAGTTTGTCCGGATGTTTGTCTTGATAATTTCTGAAGAGACTGGTAACGGGTCGTGTTGGATAAAAGAGACTCAGGTGAGCGACTCAGGGTCATCATGGCCCTCTTCTTTTGAATTTGGGTGCAGCCACCTGTAACTTTTAGAAGTATTCACAGAGTAAGTAATATTGAGTAAAATACAAAAAAAAAAAATCTTTTTGTTACTGTTTACATATGGGATTACTCGATTGTTAAGTTCAGCAAACGATTTTTATATTTCAACGCAGAAATCAAAGGATTTATGGTCACTTAAATATCATAAACCGTATGCTTATTCTCCCGAAACTTTGATTGCTATAACATCAGAGAGAAAAGTTTAATCCCCGAAATTGTAAAAACGGTATTATCTAATCTGTTAATACTATAAACCATCCAAAGAGCGCCTGTTGAATTTTGAATTACATTGTGGGAAGATTCCGGTCAGCTACAGGTTTTATTTCCGGGAATATTTGAGCAATGCTCTAACAAATGAGGGCTTAATGCATCTCCGTGATGCATGATACGAAGTTAGTCACTGCATAATTAGGAATCAATAAAATCCATTTTCGTCTGACAACGACTGAATCCCAGGGAAGAAATGTCCCTGGACATTCAGAAAATCGACTAATATAGAAAGTTTCGACCAGCGGACTGCGCAGGCTGACACGGGTCGATACTTTTTCCAGATGCATTAAGCCCCTTTTCATAGAACAAGGCTCATTTTTTACTGTTAAGAAGTGATTTATGTCGACATAAAACAATCGCAATTTCGTCAGTAATTTTCCCAGGATTTCATAAGGAATTCCGGATCTATTTATGTCATTTTGATGACGCGTAGTTATGTCTTGTATCTCAGATCTATCTGTATTAATCCGCGATCAAGAAGCTCTGCAACGCAACACTAGTGGTTTAACCTTTGATCTTGTCCTTAAAACCCTACAGCATCTTCCGCATCAGCTCGAGGCCCGTCAGTTAACTTACTTCGAAGTAAAATTATAGAGCCACTTTAAAACCAGCATGAGGCGAAGCTTCACTTTAAAAAAAAAATATCGGTGCTAGTATTGTGCTAGTATTGTGTACTTTTGTACTGTAGCGGTCAGTTAATTATATTTGAGTCATGCTACGTGAAAAGGTGGTTTTTGTGTATCTGCAAAAGGCTTCGACTCATGTCAGCCTGCGCAATCCGCGCAGGCTGACATGAGTCGAGGCCTTTTGCTTTTGATAAATTTTCTGTATGTCAAAGGTCCATTCTACCTCCTGATTCAGCCGGTTTTTAGACAATACTATGGACTGGTACTATAAAACGACTTGCTTGCTGTAACGCATAACGAAGACGCATTACGCCTATTTTCAACAGAGCGCTGTTCATTTAGATTTATTTTCTAGAAAGCAAATAAGTTTATTTTGGGGTGGCCAAACCCAAACTTAATGTTCATTCTGATTTACCCTATTGCTTTAATATTTACACATCTACTCATGCATGATAACGATAATCACTCCTGTTTTACATTAGTGCTTTCAAAGTCGTCTGATGCAAAATGAGTTTGATGATGGCAATGCTTTAATAAGTATTTAAGTAGAGAGAAGGGGAGAGGGGTTAGAGAAAGAATCTTGCATAAGCCCAAACAAGGGCCTCTCTATTCGTATAGAAGTTCTAGTTTTACTGTCGAGCTGCTCTTTAATGGCGAAGTGAGTGAAAACCCCGTTTTCTAACGTTATCTCTTGAGTGCCAAAAAAATAAAGCACATTTTCAGACTATATAAAAAGAAACCTTTAATGAGTGCCATATCGCGGGTTTCTTTTTTGTCCAGAATGTCAGTGCAAAGTGAACATAGCATATCAAAGATCAGACTGCAGGTTACAGTCTTATCTTTATCTGGGCAGGCAGCAAAAGTAACAAAAGTAGTGTTCAGGGTTAAGTGTTCTCCATGCATCACGCTAACGTCAATCATTTTTCACACGTTATAACCCTTAGAGCACAGAACAAATGAAATGGGTATACCCAGTCGGCAGCAACAACGACGCAAATCACGTTTATTAAGCATAAAGCTTTAGCCGACAGTCTGAAAATATTATTAAAAAATGCATATATATACAGAAATCACACATGTGCAGAGGGAAAAGTTAATGGAAAAACGCATATACATGTATCATGATAAACAATAATATTGTTCGATGACTGAATAAAAACACCATGAATTAATTATTTCGGCTCTTGCCTTTTTCGACAGTTTTGAAACACTAAAGCCGACTAGAACATTGTTTAACGTGCATTAATGCAATCTTTTTTTTTTTGCAAAAGTAATGCTTATGGTTGAAGCAATACACGTTTATAAATGTTCCAGGCTGATTAAGTGTTTCTGAAGTCTTGAAAAAAAAAACAATAGCAAAGATAATTAAGCAAAAGAGTCATTTAATTCATAGAATTGTACTACAGGCTAACAGCAAAAAATGTAGTTTCTAGTAACTTTCAGTATTCGGATCTCTCGGTAAAAGACAAAAATTCTTTCGATCTGGAAGCTTTTTTGGTCAGATAATATCACAAAATATATGCTTGTGCTCATGCAATTTAAGATGGCTCTTCATGTTCTTTCTGATCTTAATTAAATCCCATATTGAAAGCGTTTGCAAACGACGAATAAAAGTTACTTTATCATGGAATTTGTCTCTGAAAGGACAAAAAAATTCTTAGAAAAAGTAGAAAATGGTGGTAATCAGCATTTTTCTCTTTTTCCACGATGTTTCAAAAGGCTTCTAGTTCAGGATCGTAAAATTACGGAATCGTGTGATAAACGGTCGGAGGAATATCAACTATTTTATTAAGATGTACTTACAACCTAATATTTGAGCCATGCTCTGTAAAAGGGGGCTTAATGTGGTCCAAGCAGGCTGACCTGGGTCGAAACTTTACGCTATTGGTCAATTTTCTGTACGTCTACGGACCAGTCTACCTTATGATTAAGGTGGTTGTTAAAAGAAGTGGTTATTATGGATCCATAATTATGTGGTGGCTTAATAAGTATCATGCATCACGGAGATACATAAAGCCCCATTTAGCCAGAGAAGGCTTATTTGTAAGTACATCCGAAGGAGAAGAAATACATGTATATAATCTATCCTCTGTGAAAAGAGGGTTTAATGCATCTTCAAAAAATATCGTATCTCCGTGATGCATGATACCCATTAAGCCATCACATAATTATGGATCCATAATAACCACTTCTTTTAACAACCACCTTAATCATGAGGTAGAATGGTCATTAGACATACAGAAAATTGACCACTAGCGAAAAGTTTCGACACAGGTCAGCCTGCACAGTCCACGCAGGCTGACCTGGTCCAAACTTTTCGCTATAGGTCCTTTTTCTGTGTGTCAAAGGACCATTCTACCCCAGAATCCAGTCGCTTGTTGGGCAAAATGGAGTTTATGGATCCATAATTATGTGATGACTTGCTTGGTATAATGTTTAACGGAGATGCATTAAGCCCACTTTTGCCAGAGCATAGCTCATATGAATATGCATAAACCCCCTATAGCCGGAGCACCACTTATATCTTTTTGACGAATAAAAAAAAAACATTGTCTGAAAAGAGGTGAATGTATCGCATCCTTTTCCAACAATGTTTTCACAGGACATATTCTTGACGGACATTAAAAAGTGTCGATGATCTCCAGAAACAAATCTGCAGCAGATGACTGAAAACATCCTTGTAAAATATAGACAGCCACGATGAATTTTTGTAAAGACTGGTTTAATGCATGACTATACGTTAACCCTATACCACACAATTCCGAGCCCTGAAGGAGAATGCATTGGAAAATATTTCGGGAAAAGGAGATAATGCTGGAATTAATTGAATGATTGAATGGTGTTTTACGCCACTTTCAACATTAGTTCAGTCATATCACGGCGACAGCTCACATATTCATGCATTTCCTGGGTTTCACCAGTACTAGGGTAGGGCTCTGAAGTCTCTTGCCCAAGGACACTCTCACGAGGAACCCAGGGGATCAAGTGGGGCTCGAGCCCGGGGCCTCTGGGTTACGAGTCCGACACTTTACCACTAAGCCACGCAGGACCCCCAAGATAATGCTGGAAACCAGCATTTTTTCTCCTTTTCCAACAAATATTTCTGTCCTTTCACTCACAAATTCCATTGTTTGAGCCACACTTAATTTATCGTCTGCAAATGCTCTCAATTTAGGCAAGATCAAAGTTTTGTCGTTTGGTAAAGGGGTAAACATGGTGGCAAAAAGAGACATCGCTATTTAGCTAAAATATTTGAAAAGTCGTCTGCAGGAAAATGTTTGACGGGTTTACTCCTCACCAGGCAACAAAATTTGAGACTGATCGAAACTCAAAGCACTTGCAGACGACAACTAAACGTGTCTCAAATTATAGAATTCGTCTTTGAAAGGGTAGAGAACATTGTTAGAACAAGAGAAAATGCTGTTTTCAAGCATTTTCTCATTTTCCAACAATGTTTTCAAAATCCTTTTTGTTCATGGTTCATTAAAACCCGAGATCATTTTTGGTAAAGGTTTAATAAGGTATTCTGGCGTCATAGGTATACCATAATACACTGCAAAAAGGCTGGGTTTTGTTTTCAAAAGGCAAGAAAGCCCTATCTCAAAAGTTCAATCTCCAGCGTGTAAATTTTACTGTGCTAGCAAAAGTGAACGAGTTCTTAGTAAACTTCTAAGATCTGCCTTAATCTTGTTATAGATCATCTGATAAAGTAACAAGATCGACAAATTCTAAAATAGTTCGCGGCGTCAGAAAGTATGGCTAAATCTTTCTTGCTCTTTTACCAATTCTTCTTTGCCTTATTTGTGTTTAACGCCATTTTTAATAATATTCCAAAATCACTACCACAGCAAAGGCTCTAGTGTATTGTCCAATTTCGCCAACCTTAATCTTATATGAAAGTTATAAAGAGCGAAGTTTGTTCGTATATATGCGCCTGTTTACGGCAGAACAATAATTTTTAATGATTAGTCAGTGTTGTAAAATAATAAATGGTTCGAACTGTCGAGAAATTGGTGATTGGTGGACTCGTTAGGGTTTTGAATTTTAGCCTTTTTTGCACTTCTTTTATACAGAGACGTACATACTGACCGTTCTTTTCCTGCTGTAACGCTTCTTGACATGAATACATGTACAATCAAACATGTTTACAGCGGCCACTGAACACACAACAATTAGGCTTTCTTGTTGATAGTTGGTTACATAATACAGTTCGAACGTAATGCAGAAAGCTCTCACAGCAGCTTTCTACATTTCGTTTCAGCTGCATTTTGCTACCACCTGTCTTTAAATGCCAATATACCTTTTCGATGAATGGCTGTTTATTTAGCTATGTCTGTAGTTTTAAGACCGTCAAAAAGTGTAACTACATTTTTAGATGCACCAAATTCATTGAAGTATAGGCATTCTTTGCTCGTTCATAAATTGGCATCAAAGAAATTTATATTTCAAAGAAAGCAGAAAAAAAAAGTCGAGAGCCTAATTTGGTTACCCGTTATGTACAGCCAACACTAGTGGCAAACTGCTTCGATCTGAATACGTAGAAATACATGTAGAGTCGATTGCACTTTCGGTGTGGGCAAGAAAAAAGTTATGCAAGCAACTAAGCATTCCCTTCATTCATTACAAGATAAATCAAACGTAAAATGGTTAGAGAACGGCACATATGAATGAGAGAAAATGGTAAAAAATCTTTCAAACGTGATATGTGATAAAATTATGTGGCTTTATTTGAACTCTATACCAGACGATCCCGTATTTTTACGACCCTGATGGAGTAGTCTTTTGAAAACATTGTGGGAAAAATAGAAAATGCTGGTTACCAGCATTTTCTCGTTTTTCCACAGTGGTTTCTATCCTTGCAAAGACATTTTTCTTTTTTTTCCCCTAATTAGAGCTACATTTAATGTGTCCTGTACATAAACTTTCAACAGTAAAATTTTATCTTTGATAAAGTAAGTAAAATGTGATATTCGGCTTTACCTCAACAAGTAATCAGAATTTTCATGATTGTTTTATTGCAGAGATAAGCAATCAGACCCTAGAATTAGTTTACACCCAAGTTTTCAAACGGAATCTTAACTTTTATACTGCCAAATAAATCAAATAAAAATTACCGACTTATGGTAAAAACATAAGTATTTCAATTTCGAAAGCAGTTTTTGGCAGAATTTTTTCACCTCATTGGTGTGGACCAACGATCAAAGAGCACGTTCTGTGCACTCTAGTCTTGATCTAAGCCGAGTGCAAAAGTGTATAGAGTCGCAAAAACAGCTTAGAGGTTAACTTTCCTAGACTGTTAGATAACATTATCTCACTGCCTCCCAAAACAAGTTTAGCAGACGAGTTTGAAAAAAATATCCTTGTAAAATGGAAATGATCAAAATTCATCAAGATTTATTGCATGTTTGAAATTAACCACAGCAGAGATGTCTCCATTATCACAGTAAAGAACGTAACTGCGTCAAATTGTTGGAAAAAAATTAACTGAGAAAAGTTTACCGTTACCATTATGATTTCGAAAATCGCCTACTGCAAGCAAAAAAGAATGGCTGCAGCAGAAGGTAATAAATTAACATAGTGTTTTATTCAGGAAGCGAATTTCAATGTTCAACAAATCCTAATGTTGCATTTAAATTGAGGAATTGAGACTTAAAACGTAGAATCGTCGTAAACCATTCGAGCTAAGGAATATGTTTATACTGAATTAAACAGCTGCCCAACAAAAGTTAAAGATTGACAATATAAAGTTCCTTATTGTTGAAATGTACCAATTCAGTGTTTTCTTTTACATAAGTTTTAAAATAAAAATCAGAGATGAACAGATATTGTTCTTATTACATAGTTGTCTTAGCAAGCTCGGACACCTCTACCAAGAGATATATTTGTTGAGTCGAGACCATGTATGGTAAAAATACTGACAGACAGACAGACCGCTGATCATTGTTTCAACGATGGTTATGTGGGAAAGCAGCCAGTTGTTTAGAAAGAATAATGTACGAAGAACTGATGAAAGAAACTCTATGTAGGCATGAATAGGTGCACTGACCGCCGCGATATAAATGATATAGTGATGGATGTTGAAAAAAGTTATAGTGTTGAAAATGGCGTTAAACGCCATACAAACAAACAATCGAATTCAACCGGCGTATTTTTTTTTTTCACTCGTAACTCAATTCAAATATATTTAAGTGTACACTCAAATGTCAATGTGTCAAAATGTTTTTGAAAGGTTCCCGTTGGCTATTACATTTAGGCATAGCTTCGACAACCTACCCATATCTATCATTTTAACGCCAATTAATTGAACATTGACTTACACATTTGATATCATGCAAATAGTAAATGACACCATGCTATACTCTGTAATACATGACAAAACAAATGGAAATCCGATAGATGTTGCACTTTTAATTTATGCTAAGACTACATAAAGAAGCTTTAACCCTTTACTGCACAATGACGCCTTTTAACGCCCCTGGGAAAGAAGCCCTTTGAAAACATTGTGGGAAAAGGAGAAAATGCTGGTAACCAGCATTTTCTCCTTTTCCCACAATGTTTTCTTTCCTATCAAAGAAAAATTGCGCAATTTGAGCCACATTGAAATTGTCGTCTGCAAGTGCTTTCAACTTGGGCAAGGCTAATAATTTGTCGTTTGGTAAGGGGTTAAAGATCTTCTCCCTCCCATGCCGCACCAAACAAACACAGATCTGGAGACCTATTCACCAACGATTTTAGTCTAATTCTTAGCCTAATTGTAAATTCAAAACGAACACGATCACTGATTGGCTAAACAACCTGGTTTAGTCAAAGAGAAACTGTGTTTCTCTACAATTTAGAAAATTCCTGAGAATTACAATTACATTGCTGTTCAGAATAATCAGTGAGTAAGACCCCTAGAGCTAAGAAAAGGCACTTAACCGTGTGCCATGGGCAAACTTGAGTAAAAGACTACTGACCATAGGCGGCGTTAACTAACAACGAAGCGTGCATTTTTTAGGATATCCCGGCTGAAACACCATTGCAGTTGGGCCATGCTCTGTGAAAAGGTTCATTTTTGCAGTAATTAATTACAAGCTCATAATTATGACTTGCTTAGTATAATGCACTGTAGAGATGCATTAAACCCCCTTTTGCCGAACGCTGCTCGTGTTAACCCTCAAGCTGTTTAGCGCGACTTGAAGCGCTTTTTGCAGACAATGTAGGGCCGGCGTTTGTTATGATGGTTTTTGTACTCCTCTGTTCTTGATCATTCAATTTAAGACTTAGAATGAGACCAGACTGACTGACTGGCTGACTGAATGATTGACTGACGTTTAACGCCCTTTTAAACATTATTTCAGTTATATTGTGGCGGCCAGTGCACCGATCCAGGCTTTCCTGGAGTTTTTTTTTTTTTTTTTTAACCAGTACTTCGCACAATATTCTTACCAAGCTGCTGGCTGCTTTCCCACATAACTATCGTCGAAACCATGACCAGCGGTGACAGCAGAATGACTATCATCAATCCTCGGAAAGAAATCGGCCGAGCTGGGGATTCGAACCCACCACACCATATTCTCAAGTCCTGTATGCTACCGACTGCACAGCCGGGACTCGGCGACACAAGACTTAAAGGTTTGATAAGTGAAATATACATTGAAATACATTTATTGTAATTGTGGTATATATTGCGCTAAGTTAGAGTTAGGCAAATTTCTCGTACATAGAACATTTACGTCAAAATTTCCTTACATTAATTAGCGGATTTTATGACTTTTCCTGTGTTGTAAATATACGTCTGTGTAGATAAACGCGACAGGACCGCACAATAAACGAGAAAGGAAGTAAGAAATCATGCCAAGAATTCTGGGAGGACGTCAGATTCTATTTCAGTGTGAGGCTGCATAACACCAAATAATGGCAGTAACCTATCGATAGGGTTCTGCAAAGTCCGGTCAGAAAATTAAGAAAGACGAAAAAAAAAAATCGAATTCAAAGATTCAAAATATTAAAAGAGATATCAAAATCTGAAAAAGACTGCGTAGATTTATTTCTGTAAACCGAAGTAACAATCTGGTTGTAACATGAATGATTTTACAAGGGGTTTTTAAACAGAACTCGATATCGCCAATGACTTTTATAATACATAATGCATTGATTACATATTTTAACGTTGCCTACACTATATAAGTCACTTGTTTGCTTTTCGTGTGAGGTGTCCAGCTTTCGGCGCTTCACATGTGTAACCTTTTTAACGGAATTATTAGTCGCTTTGAAATACCGAAGAAATAATGAAAATGTTAAGAAATTCATATAGTATGTTCACCACCATACGAAAAGCTGTAGGAAATAGGTTACGACGTTATTAGCGACTTTATGAAAACGGCTTATCTGTAAAATACGGCTAAACATTTCCCAGTGTATGTCTTTATTTTTAGCCTAATTACCATAGCTTCGTGCTCCTACCTCATCGCAAACAAAACACAGATAACAAAAATTTGATATTGTTTATGCCAACCTCCTATGGCTTATCAGGCTCATGCAAGTTTCAAAATGATGTATCAAATGATGACAGTAACATTTTAGACATGCGCCTTGGTGTCAAATATACAATTTGACGTAAGAAACGCTCGTGGCGAATTCTTTCACTACATTTTCATAGTCATACATGCCGTTAACTTCGACACTTTCTTGACAATAAGTTGAAGGTTTGGTAATGGATAGTTCTATAGGTTTGCCCTATCTGCCAAGAATGTGGATCACCTTATTTGCTTGACCTTGATTTTGGATTATCAAAGAACTCTAAGAGCGTTTTTAAAGATAATGATAATTTTATTGTCCAAGTTGTATTTATATGAACAAAGTTCAGGAGGTTATCAGTTTCTCTGACAGTTATTCGAGAAAAATGACTGATGGCATCTTTTTTAATATCTTTATTTTCTTTAAGGACATATTTTTGGTACGTAATAAAAGTAGAAATTGGACTATCTTTATCCTCATATAGGTAATAAAATATAATATTTTAGATCAGATGAAACCGACTCAATCCTAGATACTTGGTGTCCTTTTCTTTAACTTCTTTCCACAAACAAAATCTTAAACTTGTCTAAAATGAAAGCAATTGCAGATGACAATGTAGATGTAGAGGAAATCGTCGTAGGTATATATGTCTCCATGACATTTCGGGAAAAGGAGAAAATGCTAGTTACAAGCATTTTCTCATTCTTCCACATGATGTTTTCAAAACCTTTCTTTCTCGTGGCCCTTAAAAGTTGGGAATGTGTGGTTACATGTCTAACCGATTAAAATGCAGTAACTCGCGAACAAGTGCCACACCGGTCAGTAATAAATGTTTTGCAATGGACAAGCTCACTTATGCATGACAGAAATTTAAAAAAAAAAAAGGGGGGGGGGGGGGTAAACAGAAATATAATGTATATCAGGAGGGGGGGCGTTTGTCACTATATAAGAATGCAGATTTAAAAAAAGCTATCTTCAGGTAAAACACAGTTATATATAATAAAGCTTTTGGGTATGAGAAAAAAGCTATAGGTTAAACATCCAATGACAAATCATACTATGTGAAAAAGGGACTTAATGCATCTTCAAAAAGTATCGACCCATGTGAGCCTGAGCAGACTGACATGGGTCGAAACTTTTTGCTATTTGTAGATTTTCTGCATGCCCATGTTTCATGGTCAGTTGATTGATTTGCCGGGCTGATAAGCTTTAACATCATCTGACGCTGTGTTCTGGTAGCAGAAGTTGGACGGTACTCTATTCCATAGTATGTTGGACCTGGGACCAATAGAGTTTGGAATTTATTCGATGAGCCGTAACATATTTAATACTTTAGCTGTAATAACCATTTTGCAGACAGTGTAGATTCAAATCAGACTGCACAAAAGATAATTTTGAAATAGCAACATTCAGTTGTTTACTGTCGGCTTGAAAGTTTCATTTAACTTATTAAACCCTTACCGCACAATGACGCCTTTTGACGCCCCTGGGGAAGAAGCCTTTTGAAAACATTGTGGGAAAAGGAGAAAATGCTGGTAACCAGCATTTTCTCCTTTTCCCACAATGTTTTCTACCCTATCAAAGAAAAATTGCACCATTTTAGCCAAATTAAAATTGTCGCCTGCAACTGCTTTCAATTTGGAGAAGGCTAAAATTTTGTCGTCTGGTAAAAGCTTAAATTAGTAAGCAGGATAAAGGTTAATGAACATACTTAATGACGGTCAGATATCAGATCTATCACAACAAGACATATGGTCATCCCGAAACCGGGCGCTGTACACTGTGAGAGCGACACTGGATAATGTTCAGTTGTCATATCAAACAAGGAACCAATTCCTTTGATTTCGGGAACTTGAAACACCATTTTATCACGTTATTTATGGCTTATAAATAAGCGCCCTCTACACTCAGCAGTGTACGGTGGGTGGCACTCTACTCAGTCCGGCGAATTATGCCAATTTATTATATCCACGTAATAATCTGTGGTGGTTTCTATCAGTTAAACTTTGCTGAAAATGTTTTAACCCTTATCCTGCTAAATAAGTAAAATTAAACTTTCAAGCCAATAGTAAACACCCGAATAATGTATCTTTCAAACTTTTTTTGTTCTGGAGAAAAATATCTCCTTATCGGACAGTGTAGATCCAAGATCAGACTGCTTGTTCTGTGCAAAAGGTCAGTGAGTTGCGCTTATCAGGTTAAGGATTAACATGTGAAACCGCAGTCAACATCATGTTCTCGCTAAAAAGAAAAAGACGAAAATGTTTGCTTCTGCAATGCACCTCTTGAACCGGACAACAGTTCAAGATATATAAATGCACCTCTATTGAGCATTTGAAAATTTTTTGTCTTAATTTGGCTTTATCGATATGTCTTCATTTACTTTAACACGTACAATGATACATTATTCAGGTTTTTACTATCGGCTTGAAAATTTCATTTTACTTATTTAGCGTGATAAGGGACAAATCAATTCATCAAAGTTTAATTGATAGAAATAAATTAAACAAAACTTTTTAGACGTTAATAAAAACCCAAGTTATGTTATTTTAAACTTAATCTTTGGGGAACAATATCTCCTCATCGGACAGTGTAGATCCAAGATCAGACTGCACGTTCTGTGCAATCTGATCTAGATGTACACTGTTCGCAAAAGGTCAGTGAGTTGCGCTTATCAGATTAAGGGCTAAGCTCCCTTTTCCTAGTGCATCGCTAATCTAGTAAAATCAACTCAAATTCATTGGTGCAAGCCGATTTTTGTACAGAATCTGTTTTAGTCTTTGGTCCTTTTTCTCATTAGATTCCTTTCGTATCACGTTTTATTCAAAATGTTAGTTTCAACGTCACGTGAAATCTCGTTAACTCTCCACCAGACGACAAAGTTTCACACTTGTTCAAATTGAAAGCATTTGCATACGACATATTCAGTACAACTCAGATGATGAATATTGTGTCTGGTAGGGCAGAAAACATTGTGGGAAAGGGAGATGATGCTGGTTACCAGCATTTTCTCCTTTTCCCACAATGTTTTCAAGGGCCTTCTATCTCAGGGTCGTTAAGATTCATAATTGTGTGGTAAAGGGTTAACTTTCGTATGGGGAATGTAATTCGTGAACAGCACTCCTCTTACTTGTTGACATATGGTTTTGATATATGGTATCAAATTGCTCGCAGAAAAGTGGGTTATGTAAAACATTTGTTTTTATTCGTCTGCTAAATAATTTGAAATATTTATTTGATTTAACGGGAAGTTTAAAACTTTCGGTGCCTCAAAAACATCGGCTGCCATGATAATTATGAAAACAAAAAAAATGCGTGAAAATGTTTTGTCAATTTCTTTTTTGTAAGATTAAGCCAAGCCATTTTCCTCAGAAGAAAACTATGTATCAAGGTTTGTGGTTGTTTCCCTAGGGCGGCTAAGCCAAGAGTCTTAAATTTGAGTCCCCTCTCCTTTCCCCCAACTTTCTCCCTTCCATGCAAATACTGCTTTTAACGCCTAGATGTGACGGTGTTTGAAACCGTAAGTGACCCAGTATTCAAAGAATAGGATTTTTTCTAAATGAAATTGAAAACTTTGCGGAAAAAGGTACATTTACATTTCTTTTATCGCATTTTTTCAATAACGAAACTCAAAGCTTGAGCACAACTGTGGGAAAGCAGCCAGTTGCTTGGGAAGAATACTGTGCAAAGTACTGGTATAAGGAAAGTCTATGAAAACATGGATAGGTGCACTTGCCGCCCTGATATACATGTAACTGAAATAATGTTGGAAACGGCTATTCATCATCATACTGTCAATCAATCAATTGGGTACAAACTTTGTAAGCCTGACCACATAAGTGTTGAATCACACTGTAACGAACATTTTGTTTATTTTATCTACAATGCCTGATATTTCGTGGGATATCTGGACAAAAACATTGTGTTCGCAATATACAGGTCCACCGTGTTCACCAACCAATGTAAATAACATTCTCAGTCTCATTCTCATTTTTTTTCTAAATTTGAAGGTAGCACAATTTCTGATGACTAGACTATTTGGTTTAGCCAATCAGAAAATGTGTTACCTTGAAATTAAAAAAAAAATAAATCTTGATAACTTGCCACCAAAGATTGGATAAGCCAATCAGAAATCGCGTTACTTTTGAAATTCATTACAGAGCTTGATGGCTTAGTTCGAAAGTTACGCGATCTCTAATTGGTTAAACCAAATGGTTTAATGGTTTAATCAGAATTTGCGTCATTATGCATTTTAGAAATTTCTTGATAATTAGACTAAGAAAGCAATTTAGAACAGTTGGTGAATACTGATCCTGGTTATTATAGCAGTTTTTTATGGAAAACCAACAGATAGACAAACTCTCGTCTATTCACGGATTCTTCTGTTTTTCGCCCTCGGGTGGAACCTATCTTTAACCAAAGAAAATGAATTACCAAACAAAAAAACAGCAAGTGGAGCCGCGCGTCTGTCAGAGCTTCATTTTGTGTTTATTTCGAGAGTTCATAATTCTTTTCGTGCCTAAATAATTTGTACCTGTCAAAAAATTCGCATCAACATGTCGTCTGCGGTGCCACCATCTTGGAAGAATCTCGTCTGGCAATACACAAACATAACCTATCGTCTGTCATTGCAGTGTATTCACGATGGGAATGTTTCGCAGTGTTGGGACCGTCTTTGGTTAGTATTCAAATGGTAGCGAGTTCAAACCCAGAAAAAGCGAATATTTCAACGAGAGGTATTTTGACACATGCCTTTACCACAGAACTTTGTCGACAAAACAATCTTTAAAAGCAACCAGTAACTTTGAAAAGTTACTAAGTCAAATAGCGAAGTGCAAGGACAGGCATAGTAGCGACCATGATGTAATCAATGTGATCAAATGATGATTTTGTCGCAGGTAGTTGTAAATTATTTATTGTAAAGTGTTGCAAAGGTATCACATTATTAATAGCAAGTATTGTTTTTATATGAGTAGTTGTCTTTATTTTGGTCAGGGTTTGTTTTCACCGACCATTGTGAATGAACCATGCTCTGTGAAAAGGGGGCTTAATGTATCTGCAAAAAGTATCAACCCATGTCAGCCTTTGCAGTCCACGAAGGCTGACGTGGGTCGACACCTGTTGCTATTGGTCAGTGTTCTGCATGTCAAAGGACCAGTCTATCTCATGATGTAGTCCGTTGTTAAGGATCATATAGATCTATAATAACATGATTACTTGTTTGGTAAAATGCAACATTGACATGCATTAAAACCCTATTCCCAGAGCATGGCTCTAATTCAGGGTCCGTATTCACCAAAGATTCTTAAGAACTTTCTTAGTCTTATTCTAAAAGAGTGTCTAAATTTGAAAGTAACACACCTTCTGATTGGCTAAACCATTTGGTTTAGCCAATCAGAAGTTGTGTTACTTTCAATTTTAGAAAACACTGTAGAACAAGACTAAGAATGTTCTTAAAAATGGTTGGTAATTCCATGACTAGCCATCTAGCTGAATGAGACCATTTTTCTCAACCACTGAAATTCCTCGGTTTTCTCTGGATTAAAGAATTAGAAGTCAAGTCAGTCCAGTGGTCGATAAATAAGGCCTCAGAACAGCAATTATTAAATGTAGCTACTCTATTAAAACTCACGAATCAAAACTCTGCTACCCTCCGTTTTTTATGATGTTCGCTATATAACGTCTAAATTATTTGGTTTCCTAGAAAATTCACCTCAAAATTATTTTGTTACAGACATGAACACTGTCATTTCACCACCTTGTAGAGTCGGAAGACATTCTTGGGCAAGCAAACATTTCAAGGGCTGAGAAACAAACAATTTTGGTCATCTTTGCGAACTTCATTTTAAAAAAGATCCGAGGTTTAGCTAAGTATTCTGCACTATCTTTCGCACGAATCTGTTAACCTTTATCCTGCAATATAAGTTAAATGAACATTTCAAGCCCATAGTGAAAAAACAGAATAATGCTATTTATTATTATTATTTTTTTTTTGAGAACAATTTCTGCTTATCGGACAATGTAGATCCAAATCAGACTGCACGTTCTGTGCAGTCTGATCTTTATATACACTGTATGTAAAAGGTCAGTAAGTAGCGCTTAGCAGCCTCAAGGTCAAGTGTTTATGTAAATGTTCGGCGTAAAAAACCTAATCTGAGACGCATCGTGCACTGTATCAAATAATCTCATTGGTTCGCTTCCCTGTTATCTCTTTACCACACTACAAAAATGTAGACTAGTCAAAATTGAAAGCATTTGCAGACGACAAAATGATTGTGACTGAAAAAATGAAATTTGTTCTGGGAAGGATAGAAAACATTGTAGGAAAATGAGAAAATGCTGATTACCAGCATTTTCTCCTTTTCCCACAATGTTTTCGAAAGGCTTCTTTCTCATCTCAAGGTCGTTAAAAGTCGGGATTGTGTGGTAAAGGGTTAAAGCATAAATGGTCATACAGATGTCTTGGGGATAACCTCCTTGTGCTGGTAAACAGGGTTTAATTAATTAAATTAATTAAATTTGATTTATCGTCTGCAACTGTTTTCATTTGGACAAGTCTAAACTTTTGTCATCTAGTAAAGGTATAATGGGGTCAAGAGTTCTGTTACTGACATTACAAGAAGTGTAAAGATGGGCATACGTGCTTATAGCTCACTGGAGTCACATATATTCTGGCGCTGAAATACATATAAATAATAATTATTGAGAATATAAACTATCTTGCACGAAACTTTATACTGCATGGACAGATAAAACAACAAAATTAAACGACGAAGTTGCACAGCTGCATGGAGTAACACAGTACCAGTCAACAAAATTTGAGACTTGTTCAAATTGAAAGCATTTGTAGGCAACAAATCAAATGTTGCTCAAATGATGGGTTTTGTCTTTGAATGGGTAGAAGACATTGTGGGAAAAAGATGAAATGCTGGTTATCAGAGTGTTCTCCCCCACTTTTCCCACAATGTTTTCCCAAAGCCCGTTTCCTCGTCAAAGCTCGGGATCGTTTAGCTAAAGGATTGTAGTTTTAACATTAAATCCCAAGATGATAACCGATTTCGGTTACAGAAAAAAACTAAATGTTAGCGCACCTCTAGTTTTATAGGGCGCGGTTAAATAAATAAAAAGCGCACTCTGCAAGGTGGTAATTTACACTTTGTTCCCTCGAATTAGGATGTGCATAACACTCAAACCTCATGATAGACTGATGCTATTTTACGCCGATTTCAACATTACTTTTATCACATCACGGCGATGACTCAAATATTCATGTATGTCCTGGGTTTCACTGGAAATAGTCGAGGGTTCTGGCGTCTTTTGTTTAACCCTTTCCCAAACGAAAAATTTTGGACTGGTCCAAAATGAAAGAGTTTGCAGACGACAATTTTCAGTTTGATGAAAATGGCAGAAAATTATCAAAAAGGGTAGAAAACACCGTGGGAAAAGGAGAAATTGCTCGTTACGAGCAGAAGACTTGTACTGCAGACACGTGAAAACCAGGGCTTGTTTGGGAAAGGGTTAAGGACACTCCCACTAAAAACCCAGGCTTCCAACAGGGTTCGAACTCGAGGCCTCCAGGCTACGAGCCCAACACTCTACCACTAAGCTACGCAGGATTCCACTGAAACCTGAGGAACTGGACCTATTCGAAAATTGCGGACAAAATGTATCGCTAAGTTTCCAACTATGCCAGTCAAAAGTCACAGGATAAGCCCGGTTTAACAGCTCAACGCTACCAGCTATCATAATCTCATTGTTTTGCGCACATATGCATGCTAGCATCAGGTAGTCTAGTGTTGGACGAAGTCGTAGACTTTAAGTTATTTCGCCATAAGCCATGCTTCACTGATCCCAACCAGTATATACATGTACCTTGTTGTCAAGCAAGATCCATTTGCTATGGCGTGAATAAGCGCCACAGGATATCGTAAGCGGTAGTAACCTTGCATATTGATGTCATAAATCGGTCCGCTAACAGATACACAGAATAAACGTGTTCACATTTTTGACCAATGGCAAATTATTATTTATTCATTAGAGATTAATACCAAGAGCCGGTCAAAAGTAATCTTAAACAGCCATGCCAGAAGTAAAACAAGTTGTGAGCATGGAGTATATATAAGATATGCTTTGGCAAAAGGAGGTTTAATTCATTTCCGTGATGCAATACACAGCAACTCATCACATAAAATCCATTTTATCTCAAAACCAACTAAATCGTGAGGTACAATTGTCCTTTGACATGCAGAAAACTGACCAATAGCAAAATGTTTCGAGCTAAGTCAACTTTTTCATCGAGCGTGGCTCATACATATGTTAAATCAAAATAATATACTATATTGAAAGAACCAAAACCAAGCTTATTTTCGATTTGAGAAAGCTTATGAGTGTAAGCCTGCCTCTTGAGAAAGGTTTTCTTAAACAACGCATTCCTATTTTCCATGCATGGAAAGTTGACAGTTGCAAACATTCTTAGACATATTCTAGATTTAGACAGCAACGAAATTTATGGCTGGCTTAACCATTTGAAACCACGTTTCTTTTATATTTAGAAAACTTTTGAAAATTAGACAAAGTATGTTATTTAGAATAATTGGTGAATACAAGATCAGGCAAAAGGGGGCTTACTGCATCTCCGTGATACATTTTATCTATCAAGCCATCACATAGTTATGGATCCAAAATAGCCACTTTTTTTTAACGATCGACTAAATTAATGGGTAGAATGGTCCCTGGACATACAGCAAATTGACCAATAGCGAAAAGTTTTGACCCAGGTCAGCCTGCGCGGACTGCGCAGGCTGACCTGGATCTAAACTTTTCGTAGATGTGTTAAGCCTCTTTTCACAGAACACGGGTCATATATATGTTAGTATACTGAACTGAATGTAAGAAGCGAAAACATTATAATCCTATAATGACACACGGGCGTATCGGACTTTGAACAAAATGTTGTCACATTCAACACGAAATAGATTCAATTTCTGTGAGAATCATCTTTAAGTGACATACCAGATCCCTCAACTGCATCTGAAATTCTTTCTCCAAATGCAAAGATCTACATCAGAAATGCAAAACTTGGTTTTTTTTTTTGTCGCATGCCAGAATATTTTCAAATGTCATTGTCATTAATCAGCTTCCATATAATGACGTCATGCAAGCAATAGCGCGTAAAAATCTTCGAGGAAACATAAACAATTTCTTATTTTATAAATACATCGTATCGTCATGGCATCGTAGTATAAACAATTTGCAACCCGGTCATAAACACGTCGTTAAAATCGGGAATTTACAAACCATTTTATGGGAGTTCGTGTGTGGCAAAATGGCCTTGTCTCGTGACTGTCCGCCCTAACCTCGCCGAAATCACGTTGAAAAGTTGATTTTGATCTCGTGAGATTTCGATATCGAGGCTGATTACTGACATGGCGGATGCACGATGAAGAGCCATGACACATACCAATCACTTTAATCACATTGTATACAGTAAGCTATTTTAAAACCATCAATTAATTACCAAAGAACTAATTTTCTTCCCACGGTTTACTTTGTCCTCTTAATGGAATCTACGGACCATCAGTGTTAGGCCAGGAAGATAAATTTCAAGCCATTTCAAAACTTTTAAAGCCAAAATACCAACATGGATTAAGAAATATATATAGCAGAGAAATACGTCTTCCGTAAAAAGCTAACATAAACATTCCTCGGCCTCCCATAGACTACAGAAATTAAAGAATCTGTAGCGAAAGAAGCTTAAGCACAGTTGAAAGTCAATGTTTATTTAGTTATAAAGTAAAAGTGTTCATTTGTTATTGAAATGAGTCAAGCCCTGTGAAAAGGGGGTTTAATGCTTCTTCAAAAGTATCCACCCACGTCAGCCTGCGCATGCAGTCTGCGCAGGCTGACCTGGGTCGAAACCTTTTGCTATCTGTAAATTTTCTGCATGTCAAGGAACCACTGTGCCTCATGATACAGCCGGTTTTTCTAACGGACAAACTTGATTTAGTTGATGTGGTACCTTGCTTTGTAAAATACATTACGAAGATGCATTATTAAACTACTTTTTTTTTACGGCGCCGCTCACTTTTTTTCCCGAAGAAATTTCAGGAAAAAAGTCTACTAACAGTATGTTATTCTATTTATTTCATATCTTTGAAAACCATGCTTCATTTAATAAAAATATCTATGTAATACTTCATAATTATAATTACCCACACTTGTAGTTTAATAATTCGACAAAATGCAGTGCACACTTAAGGTTCGAGTTTTAGAGGTAATTATACGATACTCACAGGACATTACTCTTTCGAAATATGTTTTTAATTATCTTCTGTAATCATCTTATTTAAATAATTTTAATTCATATAGACGCTTCAAGGGTGGCACCAATGCCGGCCCGCATTTACAAACAATTCCTTGATAAATTTCTTTGGTCTAATGCTCAAAAAGGAAAAAAATCACTAAATTTGAAAGTAACTCAATTTCTGATTGGCTAAACCAGATGGTTTAGCCAGTCAGAAATTGCGTTACTTTCGAATTTAGAATAATTGGTAAATACGGGCCCTGTAAGCTCAGTTGCAACGCACTGAACAAGTAATACAGTTAGTGTGACTTTGAATACTGCTCGACAAAAACTATCTCACAGGCTTTGTTGAACATCATTGCGTCATGATTCATTCCTCTCTCATCGCTAACGGGTGGATTGGTCAAGGTGAGCAATTCTTCCGTCCGATGCGCTTCACTTTTTAAAATTAAAAGATTCTTCAAAATACAAGATTTAGGTTTTTGGTTTGACGAATACTTCGTGTGAGAGGGAGAGGTTGCTAAGTGTGGACACTTTCTCCTTCTCATACACTTTGTTATATGCTTTCTATCATAACTGTATACAATGTACTTGTTAATGTTTACAAGAGGATGCAAAAAATATGTTAATTGAATCCAGGATATATTGTAAAATAAGTAGAATAAGTACAATCATTGGTAAAATTAGTTTCATTAGTTGTATGTTAGTATAGTATAAACTGTATAATGGGCCGGTGACCTAGTATTACGAAATAAAATTTATTGTGTTGTTTCATTGTATAGCTAAAACATTGTTTCTCTTTTGTTCGTTTAGAAAAATAGCCAGTGGTTTTGGAAGTGTTATGCGTACTTTTTGTAAAGAAACGATAGGAAAGCATGCATGATGTAAATGAAGTACTCTTGAAAATACCGTCTAGAAAAAGTTCATATGAGACATTCTCTGTGAATAGGGTGTTTAATGCATCTGCAAAGTGTATCGACCCTGGTGGCTGCAACTGTTTTGCTATCTTTACATTTTCTGCAGATCAAAAACATTCTACCTCATGATTCAGCTAGTTGTTAAACAAAATGGATTTTATGAATTCATACTTATGTGCTGACTTGTTTGGTATAATACGTCACTGGGTGCATAAAACCCTTTACACTAGAGCGCCGCTCACACAACTGAACCAAACTCTGTGAAAAGGGAGCTAAATGCAACTGCAAAAAGTATCGACTCAGCTCAGTTTGCGCAGTACGCGCAGGCTGATCTGGACTGAAATCTTTTGCTATTTGTCAATTTTCTGAATATCCAAGGACTATTCTACCTCATGATTGAGTCGGTTGTTAGACAGAATAGATTTTATGGACGACCCATGATCATGACTTGCTTGGTATCATGCGTCACTGAGATGCACTAAACCCCCTTTTGCCACAGCATGGATCATTTATTTCTAGCAGTACAAGGATTAACTCTGTAGACGCCAGTCCTAGACCACTTCTCTACAATTACCGTTTAATATTCTCACCCTATTCATTTCAAGTGAAAACATGTATCTTCTCAACCCTTCCCCGAACAGTTCCGTGTTTAAACGACCCCTTAGGAAGCAGGCTTTTGAAATGGTGCTCGACATTCGTCGAAAAGGTTTTCGTCGAAATGCATGTATGTTTTGAAATGCCGATTGCTAAATTCCTAGATTTATTTCATGAAAAGCTCTGTCTGGGAGGAAGATTTGAGCCACAATTCGTCTGGATTAGAGTAAGGGTCAGGGCTAGAGATCGTTTTCGACGAACGTGGTTTTCCACGAAAGGTCGCAGATCTTTTTGAAAACATCGAGAAAAAAAGGAGAAAATTCCTGTAACCAGCATTTGCTCATGTTCCCACAATCCTTTCAATAACAAACCCCATCATTTGAGTTACAGTTTAGCGGGCTTAAAAAAAAAACATTGAGAGAAAGTTAGCAATTACTAGAAAGCTGCATTTTCTCCTTTTCCCACCATGTTTTTTACCTATCGTAGCGGAACTACATTATTCCAGCCATTTTAGCTTGTCGTCTGCAAATGCTTTCAGTTTGGACCAGTCTAAAACCTTGTCGTCTGGAAAAATTTTAACCCTGTCCTGCAATTTGTGTTGATAGAATAAGAGGAGATAACTATGTACATTAGAATTGTACAAAGGCACAAACGACATGTAATTTGGAACCTGCGGGAAATTAAATCTTCGTGGAGTAAAACTCAAAATTTAATTGCCTTAATTTTCATACAAAAATAAAGACCCTTAAGCCGCTAAGCACGACTCACTGACCTTTTGCGGACAGTGTAGATCAAGATCAGACTGCACAGAACATGCAGTCTGATCTTGGATCTACAGTGTCCGATAAGGAGGTATTTTTCTAAAAAAATAGGTTTGAAAAAAACATTATTCCGGTTTTTACTATCTGCTTGAAAGTTTTATTTAACGTATTTACCAGAATAAGGGTTACAAATATGGTAGTCCTAGCCAACAGCTCTCGTACAGCTTTACATTTAACGTTTGAAGTTTTAGAAATTTGAAGCAAACAACTTTGTAAACGATCCTGTAAAATAAGTATTATCCTGTGAATGAAGAAATGGCATGTATAATAATTATGAGCCATACTCTGACAAAATAGGGTTTAATGCGCCTTCGTGATGCATTACATCAGGCAAGTCATTACATAACCATGGATCGATTTGTTTGTTTGTTTGTATGGTGTTTGACGCCGTTTTTAATCTTATTTCAGTTATATCGCGGCGGCCAGTGCACCTATCCATGCTTTCCTGGAGTTTCTTTTACCAGTACTCCGCACAATATTTTTCCAAGCCACTGGCTGCTTTTCGACATCTAAACAATGGTCAGCGGTGAGAGCGGAATTAATCCTGTCGCTAGAACTATCATCAATCCTCGGAAAGAAATTGCCCGAGCCGGAGAATCGAACCAGCGCCCTCCCCTTCTCAACTCCTGTACCCTACCGACTGAGCTACCGGGGTTCGGCGCATCATGGATCGATAGAATCCATTTAGTCTAAGAATCGACTGAATCATGAGGTACATTAGTCCTTTGACATGCAGAAAGTTTACAAACAGCAAAAAGTTAGGATCCGCGTTAGCCTGCGCAGAATGCGCAGGCTGACATGGGTCGATACTTTTTTAACGGACACATTTAGCCCCCTTTTCACAGAGCATGGCTCATATGTAAAAATATTGTTGCAAAAAGGAAAGAAAAAAATTATCGTTGCATCCCACGATGCACGAAATACAAAGCGATGAAGATATGAGACCAGAAGAGGCGTTCGTCAAAACTATATTCTTTCTATTTTTAAAACTATGTCTGACTTAACGTTTCAAGAATCGTGGATTCCGCGTCCCTTTGAAGTTGAATGAGAAGGCTCATCAAAAACTGTTCATGTCTAATTAGTAGCGGTATGTCGATAGTTATGTAATTATTTGTGAGGTTTTATCATATTTAACTAAAGTGTCATACTTTACAGATTCACCCCCACAGAACCGGAAATTCATGCGGAATAATTTCCCATCATTCTCTCAGATCCATTTCTGGGAGGGTACGTTGTATAGTAACTCTTTACCCTACAACAACATTTCAGGTTTGTCCGAATTGAAAAGGCTTTTGGGGACGGGAATGAAGGTCATGTTGTTAGATTTGTTTTTAAAGGATAGAAAACATTGTGGAAAAAGGAGGAAATGCTGGTTATAACCATTTTCCTCTTTTCCTACAGTGTTTTTTGAAAGTCCTCTTCCCCGGGGTTGTAAAAACAAAGGAGTGTTTAAAAGGCAACTCTTTCAGTGCGAAATATATAAATTTGACCTCTTTCGACGGCTGAAAATACAACGAAATGAAACCGAGAAAGATTTTTATTATCTTTAACACTTGACAAAACAAGCATACGGTATAGATTCAAGATCAGATCAGTTTGTCGTCCACAAGCCCCCCTGTGTTCCGCGGCCTATCGCACAGAAAGGGTTAGGCTTTCAAACCAGACACCTTTTTGAGGAAATATTTGCTGGAAAAGAAGCAAGATTTTATGCCAAGTACTATTCCCTTTAATGCCATTCTTTTATTTTTACTTTCTTCGTATTTCTTTACTTACTGTCCAAGTATGAAATAACCAGTTCGGTTATTGGTGAATATATCTAGGCTTAAATTCCGTGTTTTAGTGACCCTTAGAAGAAAGTCCTTTTAAAAAAATATGGAAAAGGAAGAAATACTTGTAACTAGGATTCTTTCCTTTTCCATCGACGTTTTCTATCCTCTCTCTGACAAATCTTACCATATGAGCTGTATTTAATTTGTTGATTACAAATGCCTTCAAAACATAGAGTTTTGTCGTCTTGATAAATTTAAGACTATGTCATTAATTATTTTTAAGGTCAATAAAAAATGTATGAAGTTAGAATAAGAAATACACGCCAATAGTTGTGCTTTATAAACGTTGATTTTGATCGCACGGTTTTCTTTCAGCAACTCTAAAGGTCGAACTGATTGTCTCGTTTTACTCTTCGATTGCGCCATCTATTTTTGGATTACTTCCCCTGGTTTAAAGACCACTGTAGACAAATTGCTTAAAACTGTGTATCACGACATATCAAATTAATGTTCACGAGACCATTTTCAACCTTTACAAAACCACAAAATTGTAGACTTGTCCAAATTGAAAGCATTTGCTGACGACAGAATAAATGTACCTTCGATGATGGGATTTGTCTTTGAAATGGTAGAAAATATGTGGGAAAAGGAGAAAATCCTGATTTACCAGCATTTTCTCCTTACCCCACTATGTTTCTACATTTCCAAATGCCTTCTTCTTCAGGGTCGTCAAAATACGGCATTGTTTGGTAAAGAATGAAAGTGCGAAGCTATGACATTAGCCTGCCATTCAGGCCCGCTTTTGAGTCATTCTAATAAACAAGGTACACAACTATAGTAAACCTACAGAATGATGTGTTGTTGTTTGCCCTTGATCCAAAATACCTTAAATCAGACGTAGAGAATACTATGTTAGTGTATTTGCTTTGCAGTTTTATTGTATGATTGTATTTTTTATGAAAATGTTCTATTTAACGGACTGATACCGGTCTACTATGATATAACATTCTACCATTAGTGAATATGGGTAAAATTAAACCCTCCCAACCTCCTCCTGTAGAAAGTTTACTGTTCAGCATATTTCAAATCTATATTTTCTTTTGGTCAAATCGTCTAACAAAAAATCTAATATATTTCGATCAGAGACCGGAATGTGAGTTCTATTCTGTGCACACAAGAAGTGGTAACTCCAATTCGCGTCAAAAGGTTTAGTACTTGGTCGGTCGCAAAAAACCTAGTTGTGGCTGATCGGCTTGTAGAGATCTTATCTTCAGCATCCTAATGGTTAAATTATTTCCAGCCGTTCGAGCTGCAAAGACACAAACCAGGTGCAAGCAAACTTAAACGTAGAGTGAAAAGTTGAAAGATCAGTCATGAGGGTCATTCTTTACCCTCTCCTAACCCCTTACCACACAATCCCGAGTTTTACTGACCGTGAAGGAGAAGGCTCGAGAGAAAATTGTGAGAAAAGGAGAAAATGCTTATAACTAGCATTTTCTCCATTTCCCAAAATGTTTTCTACCCGGTCAAAGAATTTCAGTTCATCTGTAACACTCGTCTGCAGATGCTTTCAATTCAGAAGAGTTTGAAATCTGTCGTTTGGTGAAAAAATACTGCATGTAGTAAACCATTTCCTTACAAAAACAACATTATATTCCCCTATAGTTAATAAATCTGGGAAAGCATTTTGGAAAAAGGAGCAATTGCTTGTAACAAGTAATTACTTCTTTTCTCAAATGGTTTCCATACTGTTGAAAGGCGAGTGTTTCATTTCCTTCAATTAGTTTGTCCTTTGCGTTATGTTGGAAGTTTTTTACAGGATGTCGGTAATCTCCCAGTGCAACCACACAATAAAATTTTAGAACAGTCCAAATTGAAAGCGTTTGCAGACGACAAATTAAACAGGGCACAAACGACAGTATCTGTCTTTGAGATCGTTGAAAACATTGTGGGAAAAGAAGAAAATGCTGGTTACCAGCATTTTCTTCTTTTCCCACAATGTTTTCAAAAGCTTTCTTTTTCAGGGTCGTTAAAACTCGAGATTGTGTGGTAAAGAGTTAATCAAATCAAGGGGAAAAATATGGTGGAAAATTGATTACAAGTAATGGCATTCATCACGCGATCACCTACAAATGAATATGAGCCGTGCTCTGGCAAAAGGGGGCTTAATGCATCTCCGTTATGCATTAAACCAAGCAGGACATTACCCAACTATGGATCCATAAAATCCATTTTGACAAACAACCGGCTGAACCATGGGGTAGAATTATCCCTTGACATCCAGAAAATTTAAAGTTAGCGAAAAGTTTCGGCCCAATTTAACCATGCGCGCACAGCGCAGGCTGGCATGGGTCGATACTTTTCGCAAATGCATCAAGCCCGCTTTTCACAGCGCATGGCTCATATTTATTTCTCTAACAGACCATACAATTTTAGACCTGTCCAAATTCAATGTATTGGCAGATGACAATTTTGGTGTTTCTCAAATGACGTGACGTGATTTTTCTTTTGAACGGTACAAAACACTGTGAGAAAGCTCTTGAAAACATCGTGGGAAAATGAGAAAATGCTTGTAACCAGCATTGTCTCCTCTTACAACGATATTTTTGATAGCCATCACTCTAAAACATCGTGGGGAAAGGAGAAAATGCTGGTAACCATGTTTTCAAGAGCTTTTTCCCCCAGAAGAGCACAGTATTGTTTGCTAAAGGTTTAAATGAAGGCAATATTAAACCGTTACCTCATGAAACAATTTGGAGCAGACAATATAGCCTGACATGCTTGTGCAATATGTATGTGTAATCAACATGGATCGAAGCTTAATGCATCAATACACCTCTCCCGTTTCCAGAATGTTTTCATACGTTTGTTAGTTTGTATTGTTCTTGACGCCATTTCAACATTTTTTTCATTTGAATTGCGGCGGCCAGTGCACCTACCCATGCTTTCCAGGAGTTTTTCCTTTATAGTACTTCACACCATATTCTTTCCAAGACATTGGTTGCTTTCGCACATAACTATTGTTGAAACAATAATCAGCGACAAGAGAGGAATCATTCCTGTCGCAATTATTATCATCAATGGGAAGATATTGGTCGAGCAGGAGATTCAAACCCGGCAGCCCTCTCCACGGTTTCAAGTCCTGTAAGCTATCGACTGCGCTTTCGGACACGGCGTTGCCATAGAGTATGAAATGGTACAAAATCATCATGGGATTAGGAAAAAATGTTTGTTACTGGCATTTTCTACTTTTTCCCTCGATGTTTTCAAAAACCATGTCTGTGCAGGCTGATCTTGGTCTATACCGACGACAAAAGCCCCCTTAACTCTTAAGCTGGTTAATAAATGAAAGGAAAATTCCCACCCAATTGTAAAAGCCAAATACATGTATTGCGATTTCAAAGTTAATTTCAACGGAAAACATACTGTAGCGGACGGTGTAGATCCAGGATCAGACTGCGCGTTTTGTTTTTGTCAATTTTGCAAAAGCGCCCCGAGTCGCGCTTAGCAGCCTAAGGGTTAAATGTTTAAGTTAATTCGAACAGTAGTAGAGCAGACGAAATTTTCGAAATCAACTGGCCTTGATTTTTTTTTCCTAGTGATATGTCAGGATAAATGATTGTGTATACAACACGCGCAAACCTCATTCATGACAATCAAGATAAGCCATGCTTTGTAAAATAGGGATTTAATGCATTTGCAAAAGATATCGACTCATGTCAGCCTGCCAGGACGGTGCAAGCTGACATGGGTCGAAACTTTTTGCTTTTAGTTAATCTCCTGACAGCCCAATAACAATTCTACGTCATGATTCAGTCTGTTGTGAGCCAAACAGGATTTTATGGATCCATATGTGATGACTTGTTCGGGATAATGCATCACAAATGTACTTTAACCCTTTCCCAAACAAGCTCTGGTTTTCACGTGTCTGCAGTACAAGTCTTTTGAAAACACTGTGGGAAAAGGAGAAATTGCTCGTAACGAGCAATTTCTCCTTTTCCCACAGCGTTTTCTACCCTTATTGAGACCTTTCTGCCATTTTCATCAAATTTAAAATTGTCGTCTGCAAACTCTTTCAATTTGGACCAGTCCAAAATTTGTCGTTTGGGAAGGGTTAAACCCCCTCTTTACAGAACATGGCTCAAGTCTTGATGTAAGGATATGTAATGACTAATTAACCGAGAGAGAAAAAAAGCAGAAGTTGTCAAATAAGTAAAACAGCGAAAGCAGAAAATAAGAGTCCAGCAGAGCCTGAAACGCTCGACTGGCAAATGACAACATGGAGACCACGTTAAGAATTACACTAATGACCAACATTCGATAGAAAGAAAAAAATCATTGCTCCTACTTCAACAATGTTTCCCAAAATGGTCCATCCCTGGGCGAGAATTTCGTATACCCACTGCACGGCACTAAAAAGGCAACTTCAGGACGTTGCATTTTTAGTCTTATTCTAGATGCAGAAAGTAAAGGGATCTCTGATTGGCTATCCCTTTTGGTTTAGCCAATCAGAAATTGGGTTACTTTGAAATTTAGAAAAATTAGAGATTTAGACTTGAGAATGTCATTAAAAATGGTTGTTTAATACGTGCCTAGGAGTTTTGGAAATGCAATATCAAGGCCATTCCTTCTTACAGACCTTCCTGCGTGGCTTAGTGGTTCGGCTGCAGAATTAGTTAAAATATTAAACTTACACTTAATTAGTTTCTCTGTATCGTATTCGTAAGTTTCCGTAAAATGTTTGGGGTTGTAATCAATGTGCCGAAGTAAGGTCATTGAACATATGCAAATGTCTCGGTGTAAGAGCTCAGAACGGGTATCATGAATTTCTGAATTATTGTACAATGTCTATTTAAGAATGTTTAAAAGGATCATTAAAATGTGAGTCATGGTCTATGAAAATGGGTTTTAATATAACTGCAAAAAGTACCGATCCATGTCAGTCTGCGAAGTCCTCGCAGGCTGACATGAATGGAAACTGTTCGCTATTCGAAACTTTTCTTCATGTCCACGAACCATTCTACCTTATGATTCAGTGTTTGTCAGACAAAATAGAATTTATAGATCCATAATTATGTGATAACTTGCTTGTTGTAGTGTAGTGCGGAGACACATTAACTCTTTACCAAACGACAAAATTTTAGACCAGTCCAAATTGAAAGCATTTGCAGACGACAAAATAAAGGTGAATCAAAAATTGAAATTTGTCTTTGGAAGAGTAGAAAACATTGTGGGAAAAGGGGAAAATGCTGGTTACCAGCATTTTCTCCTTTTCCTACAATGTTTTCAAAAGGCTACTTCCTCAGCGTCGTTAAAAGTCGGGATTGTGTGGTAAAGAGTTAAACACCCCCTTTAACAGAGGTACTGCTTATTTCAATTTTATATATTTCTACTTAATCCTGAACACTTTCGGCGCCGAATAAGCAAATTTGGCTTCTTTTGATGGCTGTAAATACAATCCACTGAGTCTCCGGGAGATTTATATCCTATAGGCTTGACCAAACAAGCGGAAGGCATAGATCAAAAATCAGACTGCATGTTCTGTGCAGTCTGATCTTGATCTATGCCGTCCGCAAAAGTCCGTTTTCGCCTATGGCGCTGAAATGGTTAATGTGCCGAATAAACCCAACAGACATTTTCATTCAACAATCAGACGAAGGTAATTGCATTTTCGAGGCTGTCTTTTGTCTGTACTGAATCACTAGAGCGGACAGTGTAGATCAATGATCAGACTGCACGTTTTGTGCAGTCTGATCTTGATCTACAATGGCCGCAAAGGCAACTATTGTAGTGAAAGGCACTTTAAGGGTTAAATTTGGTTTAAACCTTACTTAATAGTGAAACACTGTCGTCGTTATACAGTACTTGAATAGATTTTCTCATAACAACATTCATCTAGGCCAAGCCGTTTATTGGTATTGAGCCGCCTGGACTCGTAAATTCGATACGTAACGTATGTTTTTGCCGAACAACAGGTGAGAGTTTGCAGTATGAATGAGTTCGTATCTCGTAATTTACTGCTGTGGGACCTTTTTTTTTGTTACGAAACCGCTACACCCTTTTGTCCCCAGATGTGACGAGTAGGTTTTGCGGACGGCATAGATCAAAGATCACACTGCACAGAACGTGCAGTGTGATCTTTGATCTACGCTTCCGCTGCTTGACTAAGCTATAGTAACCGAGTCTCTATTAGTAGTTTTGTTGTATCTTCAGCTGTTGAAAAAAATGCTTGTTGGTGAAAGAGATTTTTCCATTCTGAAGGAGCAGTTTTAACTCTTTACCAAACGACAAAATTTTCGACTGGTCCAAATTGAAGGCATTTGCAGACAACAAATTAAAGGTAGCCCAAATGATGAAATCTACCTTGATAGATTAGAAAACATTGTGGGAAAAGGAGAAAATGCTGGTTACCAGCATTTTCTCCTTTTCCCACAATGTTTTCCAAAGCCTTCTCCCTCAGGGTCGTCAAAAGTCGGGATTGTGTATTAAAGAGTTTTAACTCTTTACGAGCCAACAAAATTTAAGTCTTATCCAAATTGAAAGCATTCGCTTGCGACAACACCACTATGACTCACATGAGCCAGGTCGTATGTACGTGTTTACAAAAAATAGTGGAAAAAGGAAAATGCTTGTTTTCCATGTTTTCAAAGGCTTCACTCGTATGTGATATGTGTCGTTAAATCCCTGGATCATTTGGTAAAGGTTTGAAGCAGACTAGATCACGTGATCGTAATCTTGCTTATCCATTACAGCGTCAGTACTGTGTTTTTCTGGCCCTGCCAAAGATAGTTTTTGAAAACATTGATAGAAAAAAAGCATATGATCTTTCCGAGCTATAGCTTCATCTGCCTCGTGGATTTGTCGTATTCTTCATAATTGCTTCCATTTTTTCTCCCTCGCGTCACTCGGCTTACCCCTTTTTTTTTTGTATTCTGGTTGCAAAAAAAAGTGATGCGCTGTGATTTGACTCAAGCTCGTATTCAGCAACATTACCTTATTTTTTTTTTAATATTTCTTAACTTCAACAAGGCTATAGCCTCGTATTATCCCAAGATGTTCTGTCTCAGCCAAGGAGGTGGTCTTTGTGATGACTAGATATGAAATTCAGATATAGAAATGAATCTGGTATAGTGTAAACCCCTTTCCACACAATCGACTTTTTTAACAACCCTGGAAAAGAAGGCTTTTAAAAGCATTGTGGGAAAAGGAGAAAATGCTGATAACCAGCATTTTCTCCTTTTTCCAGAATGTTTTCTACTCTTTTTGATACAATTTTCATTTTTTTTTTTTGCCAAATGTAATTAGTCGTCTGCAAAATGCTTTCAATTTGGACCAGTCTAAAATGTTCTCGTGTGGTAAAGAGCTAAATGCAGCCACTGGAGAAGGGATATTGTCGTGTGATATCTTGTTTATCTCGTCACCAGACGACAAAGATTTAGACTGGTCTATATCGAAAGAATCAGTAGACGACAGTCATATTAAAATGGCTCAAAGGATTTGATTTCTCTTTGAAGGGGTAGAAAACATTGTGGGAAAGGGAGAAAATACTGGTTTCCAGCATTTTCTCCCTTTTCCCACAACGTTCTCGAAAGCCTCCCTAACAGCTGTGCGAATTTCAAATCGTCTGATACAGGGTTATCTGGGCACACTCGCGAGGTAGACAATTTTATGAATGAGAAAAAAGAGGAGTGGCTTGTCCCAAACGAAATTACGCCTGAGCCCTGCTTGCCCTGCCCCGGTAGCTCAGTAGGTAGCGTAGAGTGCTTGAGAACAGGGGGTCGCTGGTTCGATTCCCGACTAGGCCAATTTCTTTCCGAGGACTGATGATAGTCATTGCAACAGGATTCATTATTCTCACCTCTGATCATTGTTTCGACGATGGTTATGTGGGAAAGAAGCTAGTGGATTGGAAACAACATTGTGCGTAGTGCTGGTAAAAGAAATTCCAGGAAAGCATGGGTAGGTGCACTAGCGATATAACTAAAATAATGTCGTTAACGGCGTTAAACACCATACAATCAATCGATATCCGGGCACAATCGCCATGTAGAAAATTTTATGAATGGGAGAAAAGAGGAGTGGCTTGTCCCAGACGATATCACGTCTGAACTCTGCGTCATCGAACATGTGATTTATCTCACTATACCCCCTGATACAAATTTCGAAACATTCTTGTGAAATAATATTGCGGAAAAGCAACATGAAATTGAGGTTTGATGCATATGAAAACACTGTGATAAAGCACGAGCAATAATACCACAATACCTTTCGAAGCAATCTGGTGCACGACGAAAATTTCCATCTATAGTTACTGATTTATTATATATGGTTTGTTAAAAAAGACAGTAGGTCTATCGGTATTAGGGAAGTGTAAGTACGAAATGTTTTTGCCAATACTGCAAATGTACGATGTGAAGGTCGACTGTATAACAATTTAGACAACCGCACCTGTATTACGATTACACTAGAGTGCCATTTCTACCATTAATGGCAAACCACGGGGAATTGGCCGAGTAGTGACGAGTGCAGTTGCCACGTCTAAGAGCTGACTAAGGTAAGGCATGGGCAATAATTTTGATACAGTGTAAAGAAAACATGGGCCATGCTCTGTGAAAAGGTGGTTTTATGCATCTACAAGAAGTCTCGACCCGTATCAATCTGCGCAGTAGTCGCAGTCTGACGTGGAACGAAACATTTTGCTATTGATAAATTTTCTGCTTGTCAAAAGATCATGCTACCTCATGCTACCTCATGCAATAGCTTATAAAAGAATTGCCAATAGCAAAAAGTTTCAAACCAGGTCAGCCTAAGCAGACCTGGTTAGCTGACCTGGTCGAAACTTTCAGCTATTGGTAAATTTTCTGCTTGTCAAAGGATCAAACTACTTCACAATTCGTCCGGTTTTTTAGACAAAATAGTTCAATTAACCCCTCGGCTGTTTAGCGCGACTCAATGACCTTTTTCGGACAGTGTAGATCAATATCAGACTGCACAGAACGTGCAGTCTGATGTTGATCTACACTGTCCGATAAGGAGATATTATTCTCCAAAAACATAAGTTTGAAATAGCATTATTCTGCTTTTTACTATCGGCTTGAAAGTTTCATTCAACTTATTTAACAGGATGAGGGTTAAATGCGACAACATGCTTTGAATAAAGATATATTAAATCCTCGTTTCCTAGGGCGCAGCACATATGTTTTATTGAATTGATTAACAGGAATAGATCGATAGAGCAATTCTAGTTTTGCCTGTTTTTCACCCTCACCGATTGATGTTTGTTTAAACTCTGTTTGATTATTCTAGTTTGGGGTTTCTTTTGGTAATTTCCTCAAAAGGAAGGAGATTAAAAACTACATTTTGTAATGATTGTTAAAAATGATGATAGTAGGAAAGCCAAGCTCAAAGATTTTGAAAGAGTGAGCAGACATACCAAAATCTTCGGTGGTTTCGCAAGTTATATATCCACCAATTTAAGGTGTCACACCGCTGGTTTTTTGCCATATTGAAAATAGAGTGAAAATGACCATCTTTGAAGCTTTACAAATCGCTTAATGGCAAAACTTTGGCTTTACCGTCTCTTGCTCTCAAAAGTGCAGTCATAGTCCTTCAAAAAAAAAAAATGCATAAAAAACAACATGTCAGCCGACTGCGGTTGTCGCTAAATCCCAATCAATACAGGCACCCTATAAATTGTCTTCTCAAAACCACCTGTTCACGGCCATGACCCCACTTTTTGTTCCTCCACTGACACAAAATAGTCCAATCAATATATGATAAAATCACATCTAAATGGTCCCCCACTGCCTAAATTTGAAGCAAATCTAAATAATATACCACCAAGCCCTCTCAGCTCCATGAAACAGTGCAACAAAAGTGCTACTGCAAAATTTCACGTCGGACTACTTTTGATACTACGACCCGGAAGCAATCGCGCAGTGGTGCGACACCTTAAGTGATGAACCTAACGACTTTTGAAAGGGCTGTCTGATTGGCTGTGCTATAAACAGCAACATATAAAATGTAAGAAGACGTATTGAAATTGGCCGTCGTCAAATTGTTCATGTGCAATACTAGAGGTTTCTCTCAGAGCAGTCTATCAAAAGTGTGTGTGTGGGTTTTTTTTTGGGGGGGGGGGGGTTTAGTAGGTTCAAGGTACATTGCGGTATTGGAGCCGTTTTCTGCTGACGCGATGAAATTGGCCTTCATCAGATTGTTCATGGGCAATACCAGTGGTTTGTCTCACTACAGTCTGTATCAAAAGTGGGGGCGGGGGTTGTAGGTACAAGCAACATGGCAGTACTCGAGCCCCCTATTAATCAAAAAGATGTATGTGGTGCCTGAGAATCATCAAAAAGAACTGAATCTGAGTCGTCAGTTTCAGGAATAATACGACTGGCAAAGTGCCTATTAAAACAGGAGAAATCAAATTGTAAACTGTCAACATCTGATAGCAAATGACCTCAACACATAACGCAAAGCTCTAACGGTTTAACTGATAATGGTGGTCATGCTACTTTTTTCTGTGATAGATAAACACTCATATTAGGGGGAAATGACACTTGTTCTCTTTAAAGCGGTTTTGAGATAATATGCTAAGTGTTAACACCCACCCACCCCCCGTCAAAATCTGTACTTTCCCTTTTTTATAATTTATCTATTAGCCCTGTACCAAAAAATCCTACTTACCAATACAAGAATTTTATTTTCGATTTCCACCGTGTACAGAATACCGAGCTTTAACGACCCTGATGGATATGACTTGAAAACATCGTGAGAAAAGGAGAAAATGCTGGTAACCAGCATTTTCTCCTTTTCCCACGATGTTTTCTCTAAAAAGACCAAATTTTGTTATTTGAGCTACTTTTTACTTGTCGCCTGAAACTGCTTTGAATTTGGACTAGTCTAAACGTTTGTCGTTTGGTAAAGAGTTAAAAGCCTTCTCCCTTGGAGCCCTAAGGTGGAATGGTTTAAGAAAAGATTAAAGGCCCATTACAAAAAAAAAAAATGCGAGAAACAGTTTGAAGTACATGTACTTCTGGGATATCTGTGTGAAAAAGTACACTCTTTAGGGATACTACGACAACTTTAGGTGCTGAGTCTTGTTGACACTGTAGCTCGAGATCAGTCTACACGGGACGTGCATTTTGATCGTGTATTGAAACATTTTTTGTGGAACAATGATAGCAAAAAAAAAAAGTCTTGACATTGGAATGTCTGTGTCTCATAACGCCATAATTTATTTTAGTACAGAATCTGAACTGTAAGGTAAAGCTTATGTGCAGTTCTGTTGCACATACAGAACATGTAAAAGAGGGCTGTCCACGTGATATCATTGTAATACCATTGAAAACAGCAGGAAACGCAATATAACTACTCGATTCATTTTTTTACATTTTTCCATTTAGTTTATCATTTCATTTACTGGACCCAAAATTCAACTCGATTGCTTGTTGTTGTTTATTGCTCCTGTTGGCTGATTAGCCGAAGCATCTGTCTAATGGTTCTTTCTTCTTATTGACGGGGAAACGTGTAAACAAACATACAATTACGAAACAATAATCATAGTGTATACACGTAACATCTTGTTTTCGGAAAGCTAACAATTCGGTGAATTCATTACGACCAACAAAGTGTATAGCTGCCATAAACAAAGTAAATATTGACCACCATGGATGAAATTAGACGATTTAACTCCAATCAGTATCATAGGAGGTATGTGAAATATACATATACTGTACTAAATAATCATATGTCTTTCGACCTTGGCAAATTAATTTGAAGAACAAAAAACATGCTATCCGTATTTACATGTATTACGTCTACTACCATTATTATTATTATTATTATTGTCGCCACCATCATCATCATTAGTCACAAAGAATTCAACCAATGGCTGAGAGTGTGACTTTTACCGTGATTTGTGAGATTGTGGGATGGTTCAACTAACGATTCGTCCTTGATAACTCTTTACTTTATACCCTGACTTTCCACTTCCTAAAGAATTACAATATGTAAAGAATGGACGCAAAATGTTGACCAATATCGCACTAATATTATAATAAAAATACCAAGCAATATCATGAAAAAAAAAAAGAAGAAAACGTTCATTTCAACCGATTTGTCACATATGCTAACGAGCTACCCACAGCTAATTCATACGAACCTGTAATGATGCAGTAAAGGGGTAT
Organism: Tridacna gigas; assembly: GCA_945859785.2. Lineage (NCBI taxonomy): Eukaryota > Metazoa > Mollusca > Bivalvia > Cardiida > Cardiidae > Tridacna > Tridacna gigas. Next base: position 32,765,717 of record OX244030.2, read on the forward strand.
CTGAGATTTTTTTTTTTGCAACAAAGTATTATTAATATAGTGAAGAATACGATGTTACTATTTTAAGTGCGAACAGTAAATTGGCTGTGTCCGTCAAAACACTTCATTTAGGGATAGTTTTCTGGTTTGTTTCGGTATGAACTTCTTCATCTCCACATAGTTTACTGCCTCCACAAACACGATTTACTTACCGTTGTTTCCGCCTCGAAAAATGGAAAAAAAAAAGAGCAAGGCGGTGTTGACCAAATAATCTGCTCCTCCTAGCCTGTGGTCATTTGAGTGTAACATTGGGGGCCTTTCACGCAATCGTGTCCTAGCTTCTAGCATGCAAGGTCAGAAGCGATTTAACTCTTTACCAAACGAAAAACTTTTGGACTCGTCCAAATTCAAATCATTTGCAGACCACAAAACAAAGGTTGCGCAAATGACAAAATTTGTCCTTGATATGTTAGAACACGTTTTGTGAAACGGAGGAAATGCTGATTACCAGCATTTTCCCTTTTCCCACAATGTTTTCAAAAGCCTTCCTTCCTTCCTTAGGATCGTTGAAAATCGGGATTGTGTGGTAAAGGGTTAAACCTAAAACCTTAGTCTGACACTGGCAGACAGTGAGCACATTTGGAGCACAATTCGTTACAGCCTGTGCTAAACTATTAGAATCGTGATGGCATTATCTAGAGGCTTGTTGACATACAGTACAACCCTTATTTTGGCGTGGCGAGCTTTTAAGGTACAGAAGGTTGAGGCTTAGTCAGGAGGCATTTTGAATATGATTTTTGTACTTAATCTCATTCATGTTCAGCGGTAAAGCTAGAGGAGCGTGGCTTTGTTGAAATGTAATGCACGACCCCTAACTGTAAATTAAGGGTAACATCAAAGTCCTGTGCGTAGAGACAGCTGGGTCCTAGTTGTTGTTATGTTGGAGTAGCACCAATTTACATTTAGTTGTAATGTACCTAATTTGATAGCATGCTGATGGCATGTGAACTTTGCGAAGTCTGTATCCAACTGTTGGCATTTTTAGGACAATATGTATTTGTGTCCTGTGCAGGCACACAATTTGATCTGAGTGTAGCTGCTGTAATGTTGAAGGCAACAGCAGCTGGCGTTTTGGTCATGAACATTCTGTACCTAACGATTAATGTTCTGGTGGCAACAGTAAGGAAAATTGGTCATGAACATTCTATACCTAACGATTAATGTTCTGATGGCAACAATAAGGAAAATTGTGGACAGGCAGTCTGTACCTTACTTTTCTCATGTTGAGGAAAATATTTTAGTCATAGTGGGTCTGTACCTAGATATTAGCGTGCTGACAGCAACATAACGGGTACTATACCTCAGTGTTAGCATACTTAGGGCATCGTCAGGGTCCTTTGTAGACAGACAATGCGGTCCCGGCTACTTTTGTGTGCGCAGTCGCTGTTGTGTAATGGGTAGCATCAGTGGACCTTTGGTCATAGACATTCTGTACATAACTGCCAGCGGGCTGATGGTAACATAATGGAACTTGTGGACAGAAAGTGTGATGCTAAGCTTTTAAGCATTTTACCATCATAAAGTTGCATGGACATATACATTTGTACACGATCTGAAACGTGATCAGGAATGTATCGGGAGGCTTTGTGGATATACAGCCCAATCTTAGCTGTCTAGGGCAACGCCCGTGGGCTTTGAAGGCCATAACAACACGGTTGCACAGCTCTCTACTTACTTTTCAGGCAAAACCAGTGATATGTTAAGAAACAAATCAAGCAGCTTTGTGGATATTTCGTAGGTACCCGACCTTTGGCATAATCAGGGTAACATGTGAGTCCAGTTCATGACTGTAACTTAGTTGTTATCACGTTCAGGGTGATATTTGGTACACGTGTATATGTGGATAGTGCTGGATTTAACTGCACTATGATATTTGAGTTATACAGTCCGATGAATACCAGTATATTCCAGCAACATTTGGCCCTGATAATTGTATTGTTTGTTGCACCCCTTATTTTTGTAGTCTAGAATTTAGAACCAATTACAATCACTTTTGTATTAAATTGAATTTCTGGCTCTGGCTTTCATGATGAAGCCCCTGCCCTTATTGAATTCTTGTATTTATGACTAAAGGTTAAAAACTGTAAATGAATGCCATTGCTGAATCAGATTTGTTACATTTTATGTAACTTATCCATGGGAACATAAACTGAATACGTTGCCCAAAGAGGAATGATTGATTTGTATACTAGTAGCATTTTTATACAGGATACTGGTGTATGAGAAACTATGAAACCAAACACACTGATTGGTCGATCGCAGTAACAAGATCCAACATATTTTACTTGTAGGTGAGTATCATGTGGACAAACGTTTCCTTAACTTGATATTCATTTCTTAATGATGGAAAGTAATCCGTTGAGAACACAAATGGAGTTTTAAATGTGAGTGGTGCCTGAGAAAAGGGGGTTGAATGCATCTTCGTAAAGCATTATAGCAAGCAAGTCGTCGCTTAATATGGTTTTATTTTGTCTAGAATCCGCCTGAGATGGATTGGTCCTGTGATAAAAAGAAAATTAACGACTAGCAAAAAGATTCGACCCATGTTAGCCTGCGCGAAGTGCGCAGGCTGACATGGGTCGATACTTTTTGCAAATGTATTAAACCACCTTTTCACAGATCATGACTCAAATGCATATTTTGATATCTTGAACCCGTATGAGACAGTAATATGATTTCGTTTCACATAGTTGTTTGATGTGGGTTATATATACCTTTATTCTGGTGTGTATTTCATCACCCGGCCCCACGTAAAATAGAAAAATTTGCCCACAAAGTCTAATGCGTCCTCGCCCTTCTCCATTTTTTTTCGGAGTGGGGGCAAAATTATTTATGTCTATTTATTACAAGCTTATAGTCATGATAATATTCAAATAAATTGTATCATTGAATTAAGAAAACAAATAAGTCGAGATAGTCTCATTTATGACATAATTCCCTACAGCCATGTCTACAAAAATACAGACTGGTAAATTAAGGAAAAACAGAATGACATGACAAGAATACAAGTGCACAGTGAAAGCATAGTGACGTTACGGACAATTTCTTCTTTTCTCACAATGTTTTAAAAATAAGCCGGTTGCTAGACGCACAAAGTCATCTAAGGTCGATAATGAGTTTAGGGAAGGTAAAAAGGTAACTTTTGTAGAATCCACATAAACCGGAAGTGATGAAATAAACATCCCGCACCCTCAATGAACTCGACTGGATCATTTATTTTGCATCCGAGTGAACATGATCCTTATTTATCGTCCAAAGTCTAAAACTAAGTTAGGGGAATGGGGATTTTTTACATGTCAACTTGCTGATGTTGTCTCAAAATCAATAAGCAAAAATCGATACTCCACAAAATCTGGACAAAATAATACTGTGTTTATTTCCACATCGTTTACTTTTAAAAATCTGAAGGACAGAAAAACCACTACCGAATAGGCCTAGTATTAGTTTTTGGTAATCTTTCGGGGAAGAGATATAAAAGAAAAACGAAATGAAGAAAATTAAGATACAGAATAAAAGGTCTAAAGAGAACGTGGAATGAAAGAGAAAATTCTTTTAATTAAAATCTATTTTAGAGTTTAGATTCACACTAATCATAAACTGTCACTGCTTATCAATAAATTATTAATGAAAGAAAACGAGAAAGAAAAAAAGGTATGGGGTCACAATGGCACAGAGATATAGCAGAGTGATAAATTCTAATTTTAGTAACTCGTCACATGCATGTTTGCTTTCGTGATCAACGAACACATCTGTCGGCTGGTCTTTTGCGATATGAAAATTCAATTGGTTAACGCTTACCTAAGAATCCCGCGTTATATCGGACCCATAAGAGGAAGGCTTTAAAAAACATTGTCGGCAAAGGAGAAAATGCTGGTAACCAGCATTTTCTCCTTTCCCACAATATATTATACCCTTTCAAAGACAAATCCAATTATTTGAGCCGTATTTGCTTTGTCGTCTGCAAATGCTTTCAATTTGGATAAGTCTAAAATTTTACCGTGTATTAAAGAGTTTAACACTTTGAACACCAAATAAATCTAACAGACATATCAAGTCTAGATATAAAACCAAATAATTGTATTCTAAGTGTTACTTTTGTCCACTGTGTTTCAGCGAAGCTGGCTGTGTGGATGAAAGGTCAGACTGCACTTTTTGTTCCGTCTAATCTTAGTCTACACTGGCCACAAGGGCAGCTAAATGTTACAATGTAAACGGCTGAAAGGCCCTTTAAGGGTTGTAATGAAAAAAAAAACTAAATGAAACTACTCGAAATAAAGGATATATACCGTTTGTGAGGAGATAAGCTATTGTGGCAATTTTTGTTTAGAAGCACGCCCTGTTTTGTCTGTCTGTATTCCGTAATAAATTGGCGCACAATCAATTATACGTCGATAGCGTGTATAGCTGTCAGTCTGGGTATTAAATATGTCTGTAATCCGATGAGGAAGGTTTTTGCCAGTCAAGAAATGTTTCTGATTTCACTCAAATACAAAAAATACTCTTTCTATGCCATCGCAATAGGTAGCTTTTGAAACTTCTAAGGATAGGAGCTGTTGTTTTTAGTTCTGTACCAAACGACAAAATTTTAGACTTGTCCAAATTCAAAAATTATCCTAGCTCAAATAGTGCTGTTTGCCGCTGAGAGGGTAGAAAACAATGAGGGAAAACGACAAAATGCTTTTTACCAGTATTTTCTCCTTTTCTTACAACGTTTCCGAAAGCCTCCCTCTTCAGCGGCGCTGTAAATATGAGATCTTTTGATAAATGGTTAACCGTTATCCTGCTAAATAAGTTAAATATAATTTTCAAAACGATAGTAAAAACCCGAAAAACATTATTTCAAACTGACTTTTTTGTAGAACAATATTTCCTTATCGGACAGTGTAGATCCAATATCAGACTGCACGTTCTGTGCAGTCTGATCTTGATCTACACAGTCTGCAAAAGGTCAGTGAGTCGTGCTTAGCAGCTTAAGGGTTAAAAGCAATATGATAGCCATGAATAGACATGATAGACAAGCTCTGTTCCAGTTAACGCTTTACCAGACGACAACATTTTAGTCTTGTCTAAATTGAAAGCATTTGCAGACAACAAATTAAATGTTACTCAAAGCATAAAATGTGTCTTTCATAGGTTAGAAAATATTGTAGGAAAAGGAGAAATTACTGGTTACCGGCATTTTTTCCTTTTTTCCGCCATGCTTTCTAAAGCCTTCTTCTAAGAGGCGTTAAAAGTCGGGATTGTGTGGTAAAGGGTTAATACATGTATTTTCAGATTATCCCTAGTAAACGTTTTCCTTTCGTTTAATTGTTGCATCCACTGTGTCACTTATAAATAGTTTTTGTAAAGTCTAAAAGCAAGCAATCTGTTAATTGTTCAATCTATCGAGCAACAGAACAGATCAGTTAGATAGAGACAAAACTCTTCGATACATTACTGCATGGAAAACATGAGCCATACTCTGTCAAAAGGGGGTTTAATGCATCTCCGTGATGCATCATACCAAGCAACTCATCACAGTATTATAGGTCCATAAAATCCATTTTGCATAACAACCAACTGAATTATGAGGTAAACTGGTCCTTTGAGCGGCAGAAAATTGACCGAAAGCAAAAGGTTTCGGGCCAGATGACCTGTGCTACACTTTTTTGCAAATGCATTAAGCTCCCTTTTCACAGAGCATGGTTCATGTTTAATTGAAATCAGATTAAAAGATATGAATACAGCTGGAGAAGCCAGGCGCGAAAGCAGGCGCGAAAGCAGGCCGAAGCCGGGAAGCCCGGGCTTCAACAGTAACGTTCAGAACATCAAATAAACGAAATGCGCTTTCTCAATCAGGAAAAGAGACCCAGTCATCTCAATTCCAAAACTGCTTTTGCCAGTCCACAAAATGCAGTCTGGTCTTGATTAATATTGTCTAAAAATTGATAAAGTTTTGCTTGCCTCTTTAAGATGCCAACATCTATCTTGCTATAGGAAGAACGACGAAAGAAAGAAGAGAGAGAGAAAGAGACAGAGGGGGGGGGGGCAATTTAGAAAATTTAGAATAAACTGGGCTTCATCTTTACGACATTTCTGGCTACGCACTTGGAATCTATGTAATTTAGTTTCTTCTTTATGATAGTTCACCTAGATATTCATTCTACCGTAAGTTTCCTTGCAAGACCTTAGACCCGGTGCTCATAAACCCGGTTAGTTCTAAATACCGAAAGATAGCCATTGTATTGGCTGAGAAAGAATGTTTCTGCCAATAAGATTGCTAGTATTGAAATTCAGAATTAGGGAATCATTTTGGAATGGTTGGCGAATACGGTCCCAAGGCTTATTAGAAAACAACAAAAACAACAACCGCAAAGGCCCACAGAAATTACGATTTCGTCATACTAAACAATTGTAAAATTTGAGCATGCCAAATTTTCGCAAGCCTCAAACTCTTACCGTTTGCATTTTTTTCCCCTCGTGTACGAAATTAACACGATTTCGTTGAAAAGTCATTTTTACGTCATATGTTTATTTCATCTTGGTTTATGCCAAGATCACGAACTTTACAAATATAATTGCAGCCAAATAAAACAGTGTTCTATCTTCCTCGATGATCTATCTCTAACCGCCAACAGACGACGCACGAATCCGGTACGATAACAGAATTTAACCTTTACAGTGCTATATTAGAATGAGATGGACAAACTCGACCAATACTAAAGATGCAGGTACTGTAAATGTGTTTTGTCAGAATATATGGCAATGAAGCGAACAGTGTAGAGGAAGATCAGACTGCGGGTTCTGTGCAGTCTCTTCTTGATCAACATCGTTTACATAAGAAATTTAAATCAGGCACAGCACTACTGAGATTAACATTTTACCACACAATCCCAACTTTCTACAATCCTTACAAAAAACCCTTTTGAAAACATTGTGGGGAAATGAGAAAATGCTGGTAACCAGCATTTTCTCCTTTTCCCACGATGTTTTCTACCCTTTCCAAAACAAATTTCAATTTTTGAATCACGTCTAATTTGTCGTCTGCAAATGTTTTGAATTTGAACTATTCTAAAAATTTTGTAATTTGGTAAAGAGTTAACCTTTACATTGTTAAATAGATGGTGTGCCGAGGTTTCAACAGAAAGTAATGTTGTGCCTGGTGTAGACTGGAGAAAATGCACAGCCCGTGTAGACCAATAGGAACATGTTGTGTGATCTTGGATCTACGCTTTTGGATATTCTGTTGGACATTCTGGTCAAAACCAGGCTTGAAATTGTAATGTCCTTCAAGTTAAGTGCAGGAAAATGTCAATTTCATTTATTTCTGAGCAAGGGATTGTTAGAAATTGGGGTCTATTTTTTCAACTTATTCATATATTAAATATTATTCGGTACTCAAAGAGTTCACAAGTTTCGAGAAACCCATCTATTTTCAGTTTAACTTTAGGCCCACTATTCTTACGTTAATCAAACGGTAGTGCGGAACGCATCACCCCCAATAGAATGTACAAACAATAAAAAGTAAATCTAAGGTTTCATTTGCTGGTTGAAATATTTGAGCCACGCTCTGGCAAAGGGGTTCAATAAATTCCGTGATACATCTTAACAAGCACATCATCATTACGGTATTTATGTATCCATTAACTCTTTACCAAACGACAAAATTTTAGACTGGTCCAAATTGAAAGCATTTGCAGACGACACAATAAATGTGATTGAAAAACTGAAATTTGTTTTGGAAAGGGTAGAAAACATTCTGGGAAAAGGATAAAATGCTGGTTACCAGCATTTTCTCCTTTTCTCACAGTGTTTTCAAAAGGCTTCTCCCTCAGGGTCGTTAAAACTCGGGTTGTATTGTAAAGGGTTAAATGTAATTTGTCCAATATCCAACTGAATCTTGAGGTACACTGGTCCTTTGACATGCAGAAAATGGATAACAGCAAAATGTCTCGAGCAATGTCAGCCTGCGCCGACTGCACAGGATGACTAGGGTCGATACTTTTTGCAGATGCATTAAAACCCGTCATGGGCTCACTTTTTTCTAACACTGCTACGAAGAAATCTAATGGGTATTTAAAAGCCTCTTTCACCATTCAGTATCTCAGTCATATCATGTGACAGCTTTTTCATTCCTCCCTTCTACCAGTACTATGAAGGGAGCTTTGCAGTGCTTTGCCCAACGATGCTTGCATGTGGTCGTCGACGCCGGCGGTAATCGGTCTTCGGATTTCCAGGTCCCATGTCACCAATCTAGCCTGGGTTCCAGTCTGATCAGTTTTCCCTTTTATATTGTTCTAACATTTCTTTGTAAAAATGACTAAGAAACAGATTAACATTTTATTGCTGCAAACCCATAAAGGCTATAATAAGGGGACCACGAAAAGGAGCGACGAAGAAATTATTCTCAAATGGACCCAGGCAATCGCCGATAATTCTAAAGTGCATTCTTAATCTTATTCTAGATTGAGAAAAGTAACGCAATTTATGATTGGCTACACCAAAGGGTTTAGTCAATCAGACATAGCGTCACTTTAAGATTTAGGAGAAGTAGACTGAGAATATTATTAAGAATGGTAAAATACGGGCCCTGCTTACAAATCCACAATTCCTTGTGAAATGCCTATAATTACAACTTGATATGAGCCATGCTCTGTGAAAAGGGGGCTTAATGCACCGAAGAAAAGTAGACCTGGGCCGAAACTTTTCGCTACTGGTCAATTTTCTGTATGTCAAAGGACCAGTCTACCTTATGACACTGTCGGTAGTTAAACATTATGGATTTTAAGGATCCATAATTATGTGATGTCTTGCTTGGTATAATGGATCAAGGAGATGCATAAAGCCCCCTTTTGTCAGTGCATGGCTCATATATTTTTGTTTGCAATGGTATAAACTTGAGATTATATTCAATATTAGAGGTACAAATTTGGGCGTTTAAATAACGGGACAGTGGTGCCCGAATCGGTAACTCCCGTCTATTTTTATTACATCAGATATAACCTCAGACTGATCCTAACACGTATCCTCGTACACTACGCGTATTACTGATCATGCGACATTCCCACAAGTCTTCGCGAAACTTAATTTAATTTAATTACTCATTTAATTCAGTGAGAAATTATTTTTGAAGCTTAGTGAGATTATAAAAATCTGAATATCTCCCTTTAAGCTAAAGAGAACCTATAAACTCTGATGAAGTTTGTCATGTTTTTTGTCGCTGTATGATCTTTATAACACAATCCCGAGTTTTAACGACCCAAAGGAAATAGCCTTTAGAAAACCTAGTGGGAAAAGAATAAGATATTACTTTTCTCACTAGGTTTGCTACACTTTCACAGACAATTACCATCATTGCAGCCACATTTAATTTGTCGTTTGCAAATTTTTTCAGTTTGGACATGTCTAAAATGTTATCGTTTGGTAAAAAGTTAAGAAAATTACGTCGTTCTCGGTATATAGTACTGTATTTTGATTCTTATTGTAGCAGAAACGTAAGATCATTATGATAGGAATATTTTATTGTCACGAATGGAACATTATTTTCGAATTAGCAAGGAAAACATTGAGGAGCGCATGCTAAATAATATTGTGTTTCAACATGATTTGCACGTGTATTTTTGTTCAGAATTATTTTAACATATGGAAAAGCTGTAAATGTGAGATCGTATCCTGCATTTCATCATGAACTTTGATGTCATTTGCCATAGAAATGTTTTGGTTTCGTCTTTTATTTGCAAGTGATGGATCGTTCTGCAAACTTCATAGTCATACCTTTAGGGAAACTTGTAGTTTTTCCTGTGATTTTCAGGCCGTTACATTTCCTTTTATAAGATGCAATTATTCCCACCTTACCCACTGCCCTCCACCCTCATCCCCCCCCCCCCCCCCCAACAAAAAAAAAAAGTTTTAAAAAGATAGGATTGAACCCATAACCACACAACCTGTATCATGACAAAACAGTTGCTCAAGCAGTATCCAAATTACAATGCGCGGTCTTTTGCAAATATCGTCAATGGTGACGAAACCATGGGCTCATTTTTATGAGCCAAAACGAAAACACCAAAACAAGATTTGGGCTACAAAGTCTGACAAAAGACCAAGCATTGCAAAAAGGACCATCAGTATAAAGAAGGTAATGTGTGCCATTTTCTTTACAACTGAAGGTCCCGCCATTCAGGTTGCTGTACCTAAAGGCAAACCTGTTCATGCGAAATTTTACAAGACAAAAGTTCTTCGAAAACTGAAGAAATACTTTCGAAAACGAAGACCCACAACAGCTTTGGCCCATGTCAGATTGCAGCATGACAACGCGTCATCCACAGGGCGTCTATAGTACAAGACTTTCTGAAACAGAAAAAAGTCGTCGTGCTCCCCCACCCGCCGTATTCACCTGACCTTGCCCCTTGTGGCTTCTTTTTGTTTCCAAAGCTAAAAAATACTTTTCAGGTCGAAAATTTTTTCGGCGCAAACACCTCGGTTCTACAATATTCTAGTGTCTTCATGGTATACCTAAAAAGACTATGAAAATGCCATCAAAGATTGTATCCGGATACTGAAGCTTTGCATATCTGTTGGAGGTGAATACTTTGAGGGAACAAAATATTTCAGTGAAACCTATGAAGAATCAAATTTTAGGTACTTAGATGCATTCATATTTGAACACTCCTCATATGCTTCCTACCAAAGGCAAGCGGAAACAGTCATTACATGGAAAATTCAGTTTTATCGCAAACCTTGTAAAGTTTAGCAACTGTGCTAAGAACAAGACAAAAGTTGTAAATTAGATTAGTACCGGTAAGGAGATAACAGAGATTTGAACCCACGTCTGACACATCAAAGTTATAAATGACACTAATAAACCATACTATAAAACTGTAACGTGATAGAACCAGTCATTAACTTATAAATCTGCACCAGACGACAGATCGTTCTGTTTAAAAATGTAAAATCAATAGGACTTAACCCATGAGCTGCTAAGCGCGACTCACTGACCTTTTGCGGACAGTGTAGATCAAGATCAGACTGCACAGAATGTGCAGTCTGATCTTGGATCTACAGTGTCCGATAAGTAGATATTTCTCCCCAAAAAATAACTTTAAAAATATCAAAATGTGGGGTTTTACAATCGCCATGAATGTTTCATTTGACTATTTCAGCAGGACAAGACTTAAGCTTTACTACATCAGTACATGTACAAAATTTGATAATGAGGCAAAATATGTCTTTGCTTGGCACCAGCAATGTGTCATTTCGTCACGATGTACATGTATTCAAAGGCCGACTGCTGCTGTCTTCGTCTGATTTGTCCTCGAAATCTCACAAATACCGGAAAGTGTGAATTAACCCTTTACCAGACGACAAAATTTTAGCCTTGTCCAAATTGAAAGCATCTGCAGACAACAATTTCAATGTGGCTCAGATAGTGCAATTTTCCTTTGATAGGACAGAAAACATTGTGGGAAAAGGAGAAAATGCTGGTTACCAGCATTTTCTCCTTTTCCCACAATGTTTTCAAAAGGCTTCATTTCCAGAGGCGTTAAAAGGCGTTATTGTGCGGTAAAGGGTTAACTTTTAACCACACGCACAATTTAGTCTTGTCCAAATTGAAAGCATTTGCAGACGACACATGCATTTGCAGAAGACATATTCAGTGTCACTCAAATGATTGACTTTTTCTCTGAAAGGTTAGAAAACACTGAGCGAAGAGGAAAAAACGCTAGTTACCAGCATTTTCCCTTTTTCCATTAATTTTTCGACAGTTTTCTTTCTCAGCGTCCTTAAAACTAGGGACTGTGTGGTAAAGAATTAAGGATACAGCATGATCTTAATCTACACTATCCTGAAAATCACGCAAGGATGTGCTATGCATCTTATGGTCGACTTTGGATCAGAATGGAATATATTTTCTCGGCAGCTCCCTGGCCTTGTCCTGTAACCTCTTTCCCTCTAATTAGCCCTTTACGAAACAACAACGTGTTTAAACGAACCTAGAGTAGAAGACTTTTGAAAACATTGTGGGAAAAGGAGAATATCCTGGTAACCAGTATTTTCCCCTTTTCCCATAATGTTTTCTACCCCTTTAACCCTTTACCACACAATCCCGAATTTTAACGACCCTGAGAAAGACTTTGATAACATTGTGGGAAAAGAAGAAAATGCTGGTAACCAGCATTTTTTCGTTTTCGCACAATGTTTTCTACACTATCAAAGACAAATTCTATCATTTGAACCACATGTCAAATGTCGTCTGAAAAAGCTTTCAATTTGGACAGTTCTATACTTTTGTCGTCTGGTAAAAAGAGTTAAGCTTTGCGGCCAGTTTTATAGTTAAGCTAGGTTTGATTTGTCATCTACTTCTAACTTAGACGAAAAAGTGTCGCACTGGGCCTATCAGTTGAACTTCCGGAATGCTGAACAGTATATTTTTTGTTTTAACAAATTATGATAGCAGCCGGTACGCGGAATTCCGTTCCTATTTTCCAAAACTCAAAAACCTACTTAAAAGAGATGACAACGCGGTGCCGCACTTTAAGTTATCAGTCGGAAAAAGGGGTCCAGTTTAACCCGTTACCGAGCAAATACAACTGAACCAAGCTCTGTGAAAAGGGGGCTTAATACCTCGGCGAAAAGTATCGACCCAGGTCAAACTGCACATGCTGATCTGGGTCGAAACTTTTCGCTCTTGGTCAATTTTCTGTATGTTCAAGGACCATTCCACCTCATGATTCAGTTGGTTGTTAGACAAAATGGATTTAATAGATCCCTAATTATGTGATTTCTTGCTTCCATGCATCACGGAGATGCATTAAGCCTCATTTTGCCAGAACATGGTACATATGTATACGAACTTTTTTTCCGACGGCTGAAATACTGGGGCTTGGGTCTTGAGTTTCACCCTCGATAACCTAACACATATGAGCCATGCTCTGTGAAAATGGGGCTTAATGGATCTGCGATAAGTATCCACCCAGGTCAGCCTGCGCATTCCACGCAGGCTGACCTGAGACACAATTCTCGCTATAGGTCAATTTTCTGTACGTCCAAAAACCAGTCTATCTCATGATTAAGCCGGTTGTTAAAAAAAGTGGCTATTATTGATCCATAATTGTGTGATGGTTTGCTTTGTTTTATGCATTACAGGGATGCATTAAGCCCCTTTTGCCAGAGCATGGCTCATATTTGGTCATTGAAAGCGAAGTTTCTCAAAACCCAACAGCCATTGGACTGAAACTTGTCATATGAAAATCAGAAAGATTTTTATAGTGAATGCTCTGGCTAAACAAGCGGATAGTATAGCACAAGATCAGAAAGCACGTTCTGTGCAGTCTGATCTTGATCTATGCCGTCCGCAGAAGCCTCTGCACACACCTGTGGCACTGAAAGGGTTTAACTCTTTACCAAACGAAAAATCTTTGGACTGGACCACATTCAAAGCATTTACAAATTGCAAAATGAAATGCTGCTAAAATGATGATTTCTATCTTTGATAGGGTAGAAAACATTGTGGGAAAAGGAGAAAATGCTGGTTACCAGCATTTTCTCGTTTTCCCACATTGTTTTCAAGAGCCCTGTCAGGGTCGTTCAAAGTCGGGATTGTGTGGTAAAGGGTAAACTGCCGACGCAGAGGCGACCCTTCTTTTTGGGGATATAGGAAATAAGGAAGAGGAGGACTTTCCGCGTCTTTTTCGACGAAAACGATGGGCTGATTTGACGTCATTACGTTATCGCACTTGGAATCAGGATTTTAACCATTTACTTTCGGTAGACATTGTTCGTCTAGCAGAAGATCGCTGTCTAGCCATGCCATGTGACATGAAACAGCAATTTTGGTTGGTTGGTTGGTTGGTTGGTTGGTTGGTTGGTTGGTTGGTTGGTGTATGGGTGGGTGGGTGAATCAGTGGGTGGGTGAGTTGATGGATGGATGGATGGATGGATTTCGAAACCAACCGAACCTTTTTGCTATTGGTCAATTTTCTACAGTGTAGCTCACTATTCAGCCGGTTGTTATACAAAATGTATGTCATGGACGTATGATAACGTGGTGACTTGCGTGGTATAATGTATTTTGCCCGAGCACGGTTGAAATGCATTCCAGACATGGTCGTGCCCACTACTAACCTCCTGTCGACAGGTTGTAGGCTAATTTCAGCATCTTGCAACATACCTCTTTTGAATACTCTGTAAGGAGAAAGCGGCATGACGAGCAATTTTCTTCATTTCAAAATGTTTCAAATGTACTTATGTTTATTTCCAGGTGTGGAAAATTTAGTTTTCCGAGTAATGAAACATCGATATGAACTATATTCTGGGGACTCAGTGCATCTCCGTGATGCATGATACCAAGCAAGTCATCACAGTATCATGGATCTATAAAATCCAGTTTGTCGAACAACCGAATGAATAATAACGTACACTTGTCCTTTGGCATGCAGAAAATTGACCAATAGCAAAAAGTATTGGCCCAGGTCAGCCTGCGCGGACTGCGCAGGCTTACCTGGGTCGATACTTTTTGCAGATGCATTAAGCCCTTTTTTCACAGAGCATGGCTCATATATAATCTTTCCATAGCTGTACAAAAAATCTCAGTATTTCTTCTATCTACATTCGCATTATCTCGGATTAATTATCTAACAGTAGATACCGTTGTCTTGCCATATATTCGGAAATTAGCCTTTTGATACGACTGATTCTATCTTATCAATCAGTTCGACATGCTGTATTTCGACAGCCGATGTCATGTCAATTTCACGTACCGATTTTATTGCAGCTTGACACCTCCGTATTTCATAAATTACCTAAAATTTATTTATCATTGGACGAATTGCCGTGTTACGTAATACAGAGTTTGGCATTTTTCATAGAAATATATCAAGAGATCGATGCGGAAAGGGGACAAGTGTGCATTAACTTATATCTCCAACTGAAGAATACATTTAACCCTGAGTTATCCTTATAAAATGAATTGGTGAACAATTATAATGTGTCAGAGATTAAGTTAATGCAGTGTGTGTGTGTGTGTGTGTGTGTGAGAGAGAGAGGGGGGGGGGGAACGGAAGGAGGGGGTAAAGAGAGACAAACAGACAGTCAGACAAACAGCATACATCAAGACGAATGAGACGATCGTTCTGAATTATTTGTCTTTTGGCTACCGAGTTTTTTTTTTTGAAAGACTTCTGTGTGGAAATGGAGGGAAATCATAATTATTTCTACAAGAAGTAAATTGAGCGCATGCAGGTTGGGACAGATTGTGGACGGCGTAGATCAAGATCAGACCATACGAAATCGTTCTGATCTCGGATTTGCAATGTCTAATATTGTAAGAAATACCGGTTTTATAATTTTTTATTCGTAATCGCAGTCTCCTTTCACAATTTGTACATATCTAAGGCAAGGAACTGATAATAGGTTTCTTAATTTGACACAGTAATTCGGAATACACATGTATTTGAGCAACGCTCTTTGAAAAAGGGGCTTAATGCATCTGCGAAAAGTATCGACCCAGGTCAGGCTGCGCAGTCCGCGCAGGCTGACCTGGGCCGAAACTTTTCGCCATTGGTCGATTTTCTGTATTTCCATGGACTATTCTACCTCATGATGAAGTCAGTTGTTAAAAAGAGTGGCTTTTTATGGATCCATGAGTAACTGATGTTTTACTTGGTATACTGCATCACGGAGAGGCATTAAGCCCCTTTTTGCCAGAGCACGGCTCATATAAAAGGATACAATGGTCGGACTAGAACCCAGGCTAAGTATGATGCATCCTGAGATGCATCAAACCCCTTTTTCACTGAGGATCACTCAGTTTTATTGAACGCTTTAACCCTTTACCAAACGACAAAGTTTTAGACTGGACCAAATTGAAAGCATTTGCAGACGACAAATTTAGTGTAGCTTAAATAGTGATTTATGTATTGGATAGGTTAGAAAACATTGTGGGAAAAGGAGAAAATGCTGGTTACCAGCATTTTCTCTTTTTCCCACAATGTTTTCAAAAGGCTTCTTCCTCAGGGTCGTTTAAAGTCGGGATTGTGTGGTAAAGGGTTAAAAGATGAAGCCTTGGCGGTTTCTCAGTCTGAATACGGACAAAAAGAATCTTTTATTGACTTATACAGACCTTTATCGTTTTATAATAAAATTCGTTTGCAATTTCCACTCTTCAAATGCTTTCAATTTGGGTAAGTCTAAAATTTTGTCCTTTGGTAAATCCCTTCCGCTTTACGCGAAACGAATATTTTATTTGCATTTGCAGACGGCGTAAATAAAGATCAAACTGCACAGAATGTGCTATACAAACAGCAGTATGGATTGAATATTTTTTATATCATTTAATGAGATGTATGAGAGTTTATAGTATTTAAAGGGGCATATATCCGCAGATTTTGATTTGCAAGTTCTCTCAGAAAATCTTAACGAGGATGGCTAATATTCATTCGCGTACGAAAATGGCCTTAAAATTATATTATACAGATAGAAGTGCAAGTAGAAAAAACAGGGACTTATGGAGATTTTTATGGTTTTACTGTAAAATTCATTGCTCGATAGCGCAGTTACAGAATTGCGCACTCTGTTATCGGAGATGGCGATTTCGAATTTTTTTTCCGCCCCCTCCCCCCGCCCCCCCATCCATGCCATGGGTACACTGTTTTGTCCCTATGATTTTTCCTTCTATTTTATCGACTTTCTGCTTCCCCTCCCCTCCCCCCAAAAAATGGGTTGAAATCTAGTTTAATGCCCATTTAAATCATTAGAATAGTTTTTCAACTTCTGCTAATTTTGTTGTCATTTTTTTCTTCGTCATTTTCCTTGTCTGTTTTTCTATAGTGAAAGAATGAACTACATGTGTATGTACCTGAAGTACCGGCTAATGTTGAATGGAAAATATACTCAACCTGTAGCCAAACAGTCACGAATTTTAACGACCCTGGTGGCAGATGCTTTTGACAATATTGTGGGAAAAGAAGAAAATGCTGGTAGCCAGCATTTTATTCTTTTCCCACTGTTTTCTACCCTTACAGGGAAAAAGTTCTATCATTTGAGACTCATTTAATTTCTCGTCTGCATGTGCTTTCAATTTGGGCAATACTAAAATTCATTGCCTGGTAAAGATTTAACCCAATAAGTCAAGAGACCAGTTTGCAGCAGACGACGTCAAAATATCTTTGTAAATAATGTATAAATACCAATACATGTATTTTAAATGCATGACTGCGTGTAAAAATCAATGTCACATATAAAGACATTACCAGTTATGAGCAATTTCTCCTTTGCCCAAAATGCTTTCATATGTGTCCTGCTGCGAGATTCAGAACATTCGTTGAATCACCGAAAGAGATCGTTCATCCCGTCGAACAAGATGAATTATATGTTTTCTATGAAAACGGGACAATTCTTTAACTTTTACAAAATTTTTCACGTCTCTAATACCTTTTTAACAGAATCGCGTGAAAAAGTATGTAAATGAGGCCGATAAATTAATATGTTACGAATATTGTAAACGGTTTCTTCAACGCATGACAACCAAAGGGGGCGTGGTTAAATAACAGTAGCTGTATGTGATTGGCTGGGCGGGTAAATTGTCTGTGAAATTGCGATAGTACGGTGCGAGTCTAGCAGTTTATTTGTAGTGCATGAACTGGGGTTATCATTCTCATTAACATTTTGGTTAGCAAAGAGAAAGTAGTAATTATAGAACATGAACTGTATTATGAAATATAACTTAAATCTATGAACAAATTAATATTATACATGAGTTATTGACTGGATGGTATTACGTGGTAAAAGTTCACAAAATAACACAGTAACATAGCATAATAATCGAGAAGGTAGTTCAGTTTCTGAGGTGTTTATTTAAACTCTACTCGTTAACGGATTTTTATAAGAATAAGATAAGAAACTGTTTTATATTAGTGGATCTGAGTTATATTCATGTTAGATAACTTACTGAAGGATAGTATGAGTGATTCTGAAGACAGCCAAGGGGACCCTTGTAGCCCCATTCCCGAGGGTGGGGACATGAAAAAGTTAGACGTGAATGGGGATGCGCTACCGGAAAAGATTCAAGAGGCCGTATCGCACGTACTTAAGGGCTATGATTGGTCTCTGATACCTATGCCGCAGAGAGGGGCCAGCGGAGAGAAGAGAAAACCGCACATAAAAAGACCCATGAACGCTTTCATGGTTTGGGCTCAGGCCGCAAGAAGGAAGCTGGCTGATCAGTATCCACACTTGCATAATGCAGAATTGAGTAAAACACTCGGAAAACTGTGGAGGTACTTATCTTTACTTATTCCCTCAGAATCAAAATTTTACTTGATATTGCCACATTCAACCCACCGAACCCTTGTCTAAGATAGTATATAGATCAAGATCATTCTCCTCAGAATGTGTAGTTTGATCTAGGATGTATTGATGATATAGTTTATTGATGAGTTGTGGCATTATCTTGTCTGACAAAGAAAGGATTTATGATAGCCGGGTCTCATAACCTTGTAACCGCCAAATAAGTACTGAAATTTCAAGCAAATTATAGTAGTAACCCATTCTATTCTAAAAATTTCTTTCACCGGGGAAATTCCCCTGTATCCGACAGAGTAAATCATAGATCGGACTGCCCTTTCTGTGCAGTTTGATTTTAGTCTAAACTGTCGGCAAACCCGCCATGAGTATCACTGAGCAGTCTAAAAGACAATCCTTTCGCCGCCTAATAGAGAATTTGAGCCACGCTCTGGGAAAAGGGAATATAATGCATCTCTGTAATGCATTTTACCCAGCGAGTCATCCCATAATTATGGATCCATAACACCATTTTGTCTAACAACAGTCTGAATCATGAGGTAGTAAGGTCCTTAGACATGCAGGAAATTGACCAATGGCAAAAAGTTTCGACTCGGGTCAGCTTGCGCGGATTGGACAGGTTGACCTCAGTCAACACTTTCTGAAGATGCGTTAAACTACCTTTTCACAGAGCATGGCTTACCACACAGTCCCGACTTTTAAAGACACTGAGAAAGAAAGCTTTTGAAAACATTAATGGAAAATGAGAAAATGCTGGTAACCAGCACTTTCTCCTTTTCCCACAATGTTTTCTTCCCTTTCAAGATCAAAAAGCAAATTTCAACCACATCTAAATTGTCGTCTGTAAATGCTTTCAATTTGGACTCCTCCAAATGGTTGTAGTTTGGTTATGGGTTAAATAAACAGGATTTTTTTTGACAGCTCTAAATACTATTCTACTCTGAATGCAGAGGGAGATTCTGATCACTAGTTTAGGTAGCACTACGGGTGTAAATCAGAGATCAAACTGCACGTTTTGTGCAGTCTGATCTTGATCGACGGCGTCCGTAAAAGCTATAAATGTTGCACATGGAAGTCTGAGGGTTAACCCTTTACCACACGACCCCGAGTTTTAACGAACTTGTGTATGAAGCCTTTTGAAAACATTGTGGTAACCAGCATTTTCTCCTTTTCCCACAATGTTTTCTACCCTATCAAAGAAATATCATATTATTTGAGCCACATTGATATTGTCGTCTGCAAATGCTTTCACTTTGGACGAGTCCAACTTTTTTTTCATGTGGTAAAGTGTTAAACAGAGCGGACAGTGTCTAATTAATTTATTAAACTATCTCGGGGTAAATAAATTACCACCGCAGCTGACGATTTATTTCGTCGTGGAGCCGATCAGTTTTGAAAACAAGTTGACAAAAGGAGATACTGCTTTCCTTTTGCCTGATTGCTTCAATATATTATATTCAGTTATAACCATTATTTGTGATGACTATCCATATCTTATCAGAGCATTTTCAAACTTTGTCGTCGCATGCAAATTTGCTACAGTTTTGTTTTCACCGGGAAGATTTTCGTTACAATCTTAATTAACTGCACTCAAATGCTCTACTATCTTGTATGAATCATTTTGGCAAATTGCATACGTTAGTTATTAACTTTCCGTTCATCGTTGTAATCTCCTTATGAGAGTCATGATGATGATGACGATGATAATGATTGTGAGGCATGACAACTTTTCACCTAAATTAACGACCGCTACATTCAGATGAAAGTCCATATAATTAAAAGATGGCGATCTAGGTCGGTACTTTCAGCCGGTCTAACCTCATTAACATAAGTGAATGCATTAGAAAACATTGTAGCCAAAGGAAAGGAGAAACTCTCCGTACGGAGAAGTTTTTCCTCTTACCAAATTGTTTTCAAAAGATGTCTTGCTGCAAGATTGGAAATTAAGTCTTACTCAGGCCATAATTTATATTACGGCAAGTTCATTGAGAGTACAGTTTAATTGATTTATTGTAGAAGGGTTAGGCAACACCATTTTGTATGATTTGTAACGTCATTAGCCTTTTACCACACAATACTGGGTTTAAACGATCTTTGGGAGCAAGCCTTTTGAAAACATAGTGGGAAAAGGAGAAAATGCTGGAAACCAGCATTTTCTCCTTTTCCCACTATGTTTTCTACCCCATCAAAGACAAATTCCATCATTTGAGCCATATTTAAATCTTTGCCTGCAAATGCTTTCAGTTTGGACAAGTCTATATTTCGTCGTGTACTGAAGTGTAAGATCCCGCTTAAACTATCGAAAAAAAAATGGGAAAAAAAAATAGATAATGAAAGGAAACTCGCATATTTCAATTTCATGGGTCTTTCGGTGACAAATCTCCTGAAGTGTTCGAGAGAGTAGATTCTGTGCAGCCTGATGTGCTTAGCGTTACACGTTAGAGTGGCATGCACAACATTAGTTGCTATTGCAGACAGTGTATATTATGATCAGAATGCAAAGAAAAATCACCTTGCACCTTCTGTGCAGTCTGATCGTGGTCCAACATGTTCGCAAAAGCATCTGTAAATCGTGTTTAGCGTTATACTTAAAATGTCATGTGCAACGTTAGTTGCTATTGCAGACAGTGTATATCAAGATCAGATAGGAAAGAATGAGCGTTCTGATCTCGGGTGTGGATTGTACTGCTGCTTATTGTGAGCTATTTAGTCTGAAAGAACTTTTAACCCTTAGGCTGCTCAGCACGACTTAAGGACCTATTTGCCGAGAGTGTAGATCAAGATCAGAATGCATAGAACGCGCAGTCTAATCTTTGATCTACACTGTCCGATATGGAAATATTTTCCTTAAAAAAAACTTTGAAATAGCAAAATTTAGGTTTCACCATCAGCTTGTAAGTTTCATTTGACTTTTTTAGCAGGTTAAGAGTTAAAGCCGTATGTCTGACGTCTTCTTCCTAATTGAAAAATGTTGATTTCTCTTTGTGTTCCCTTAACCTGCTAAATATGTTAACCCTATACCAGACAGTGCCGCCTTTTAACGACCCTGGGAAAGAAGCCTTTTGAAAACATTGTGGGAAAAGGAGAAAATGCTGCTAACCAGCATTTTCTCCTTTTCCCACAATGTTTTCTACCCTAGCAAAGAAAAATTGCACCATTTGAGCCACATTGATATTGTCGTCTGCCACTGCTTTAAATTTTAACAAGTTTTGTCGTCTGGTAAAGGGTTAAATGAAAATTTCAACTCGATAAAAAAAAAAATGTTTATATTTCAAAGTTTTTTTTTTTTTGAGGGGGGGATATCTCCTTATCGGACTGTGTGGATCCAAGATCAGACTGCACATTCTGTACAGTTTGCTCTTGGTCTACACTGTCCACAAAAGGTCCTTGAGTTGCGCTCAGCAGCTTAAGGGTTAAGGGGTTTATCTTTCTCGTTGATTTCGTCCTTGAAGGAAATGGTTGAAGATCATTCAGTGTCCCTGAAAATTGTTCTTAATTTAAAACTTTACCATACATTCTCCGGCTTTTGCGATTTTTACCACGCTGAAGAAC
Organism: Tridacna gigas; assembly: GCA_945859785.2. Classification (NCBI taxonomy): domain Eukaryota; kingdom Metazoa; phylum Mollusca; class Bivalvia; order Cardiida; family Cardiidae; genus Tridacna; species Tridacna gigas. The sequence goes on from OX244030.2 coordinate 32,787,584, forward strand.
AAGACTTTTTGGAAATATTGTGGGTAGAGGAAAATAAAAAGGACTGCCCACCTACATTTTCTCCTTTTCCCCTACCCAATGTTTCCTGCATATAACTTGACACCTGCAAAGGCTTTCAATATAAACGAATTAAAAAAAAAACTGTAATCTTGATAAAGACTTATGCTTAAAAAAAAAAACTTCACCGTGAAGTGCCTATCAACCCTATACAAAACAATCCCTAAGAGGGACGTCTTTAGAAAACATTGTGGGTGAAGAAGAAACTGCTGGTTTCCCTTTCAAAAACAAGTTCATCTTTTCAGCAACATTCAATTTGTCGTCTGCTAATGGACCAGTGTAAAATTTCGTCTTCCGGTAACGAACAATTCTGTAAAATATTCTATACTTCGTTTTCCGAGTCAATTTTTCAGAAAAAAATGAGCCATGCTCTGTGAAAAGGGAGCTTAATGCATATGCGAAGACTGACCTGGGCCGAAACTTTTCGCTATTGGTCGATTCTCTGTAAGTTCAAGGACCACCGTACCTCATGATACACTCGATTTTTTTCAAAGGTTTTTATGGACCCATGTTTATGTGATGACTTACTTAGTATCATGGATCACGGATAAATATTAAACCCCCTTTTGCCAGACAATGACTCCAATGTATAAGTAACCGTCTGAATCTGAAAACAGAGATACACAAATGAAAGTCGAATATACATTTTATCGACAGAAAGAAAACAAGGAAATACTCTATACAGTTATCACAGGGATCTGAATCCATAGGCTTTTCGATCGGTATATGTTAGGATCTAACTGCCCAGATTTAATCTGTCCGATACAGTGAGATTTAATTTAATTGATTGCGTTTATTCATCGTCGCCACCGGCTGCCCATGTGGGCGACGCCCCCCGACGCCCCCCGAAGACTGACACGTCACCTCGCTTTAACGTCTCATCCGAAAGACTATTAGTACTTTTAGATGGCCAGCCGTGGGGCTCGAACCCACACCTTCAAGTGACCCAAGACTTGATGTTTACAAGTCCTATGCCCTACCACCTGAGTCATGCGGGCTGGTCGCTACAAGAACTTTGAAATTAACTATTGTCTAGAAATAATTATTGTCTTATGTTATTTAGCTGTTTCGGGGTGTTTCGGGGTAAAGAGCATTTCTTATTATGACGACCCCAGGGGAGGAGGGTTTTCAAATACATTGCCTTTTCCGACAACGTTTTCTCTCTTTAATCAAAGTCTAATTACATCATTTTACCACATTTAAGTTGCCGTCTGCAAATGCCTTTAACCCTTTCCCAAACAAGCCCTGGTTTTCACGTGTCTGCAGTACAAGTCTTTTGAAAACACTGTGGGAAAAGGAGAAATTGCTCGTAACGAGCAATTTCTCCTTTTCCCACAGTGTTTTCTACCCTTTTTGAGAACTTTTTGCCATTTTCATCAAATTTAAAATTGTCGTCTGCAAATTCTTTCAGTTTGGACCAGTCCAAAATTTGTCGTTTGGGAAAGGGTTAATAATGCCGGCTCTAAATTTGTCATCTGATTCAGAGTTCTGCTTTTAGTATGCCAAGACTTTAAAGAAACATCTACATTCGGTTTTTTTTTTTTAGCCAGTTTTAATTCATCTTTATTTTATGAAACTGTAATCATTCTTGTATCTTCATGCCTGACGGCTGCAATTTTGCACAGATTACGACGAATAGAAAATGCATTTCATTTTTTTGCAGCCTTTAAAGAAATCACTGTTCTTGTTTCCGGTTTTAAATGAGGACAAATTCTTTAAGTTTCTCCATCCCTTACATCATATTTATTGGTAATTTATCTATGTTTACACAACTGACCAAAGTCTGAGCCATTATACACACTCAAGTTTCAACAGCGGTTTGTCTCTCTGGCTGTAAGGATGTTTCTTCAACTCTGGTGTTTACATGATTTCAGTCTGCACTGACGACAGAATTTTAGACTCATCCATATTGAAATCATTTGCAGTCGACAATTTTAGTGTGGCTCAAATGTTGAAACTGGCTATAAAAGAATAGAAAACATTGTAGGAAATGGGGAAAATGTGCTATTCCAGCAATTTTCTCCTTTTCCCGCAATGCTTTCCAAAGCCATCTTTCTTGAGGTCCTTAAAACTAGGGATTGTATATCAACTCTAGACCGGACGAAAAGATTTTAGAACAGACTCCCCAGTGCTGAAAGACTTTGCTGTTGACACATCAAATGTAGCTCAGACGATGGAATCAGTCTTGGGTAAGGTAGAAATTATTGTGGAAAATAGGAAACTCTTGGTTTAAGCCTTCTTCGCCAGGATCGTTGAAACATGGCTGTGACTGGCAAAGGGTTCAAGCAACAGGAGTAAGCAATACACTCGTAAACTGCGGTTGCTCCGGCCCACGCAGCGGGTGAGTAATAAGTTCGAGTATCTCGACACGAGCGCCATCTGGAGGCGTGTCAGAGACAGGTGGGAATAAACTGGTCCCCGTAGTACATTATACGTAATTAGCAGTATCAGGGGAGGTAACCAATCTAAGGCGGGAATCGCCAGGATTGGAGCACTCTAATAATCTTACTCATGGGTTAAGCCTTAATCAAAAGAAAGCATCCCGCGTTTTAATAATTTCTGGGTTAAAACGGCCTTTGGAAAACTTCGTGGAAAAAAGGATAAAATACTGCATTTGTCCTTTTGACAAAGAGGTTTTTGAAAGTCGTCTATTGCAAAACAAATGATAAACCACGTGCGGTGCCAAAGAGATAAACGCTCTGCCAGACGACACTTTTTTAGACTCATCCATATTGAAAGAATTTGCAGACGAAAAATTAAACGTTAATCAAACGATGAAAACTTTTTCTTGATATGGAAGAAAATGTTGTCGAAAAAGGAGAAAATGGATTTTCTTCTTTTTCCCACAATCTTTTCCACAATTGAAAAAGCACAGCCTACCATTTGAATCACATTTTGATTTTTTTTTTGCTTAAATCCGCAAATGTCTTCAGTTTAAGCAAGGATAATATATTACAATCCCTACATTGAGCATGTCCAAAACTTTGTCATCTGGTAATGAGTTTAAAAGGTCTATAAATGAGCCATGTTCTTTAAAAATGGGGCTTATTGCCGTCGTATCTATAGTCCGCGCAGGCGGACTGGGCCGAAACCTTTTGCTGTTGGTCAATTTTCTGCGTGTCCAAGGACCAGTCTACCTCATGATGCAGTCGGTTGTTAGACAAAATGGATTTTATGGATCCATGATCACGTGATGACTTGCTTGATATCATGGATCACGCACATGCATTAAACCCCCTTTTACCACAGCATGGCTCATATAATTCTACGTTAATGGTAAATGAGCTGACCCTATTTTGACAAACGGTCAACGTCCATCGTAACGGTATGTGTCTCGGTACTTCAAAGTACTGATGTCTTACTTTTTAGTTTTCATAATTGTCACTTAGCGGGTTGACAATACAAACATGTTGTCGCTGTCAGATTTTTATGTAATGTTTCACGCCTCTAGCGCATAGTTTAGTCTTCATTGGTAAGGGACATCTCTCACCTATCTACATCTGTCTTGAAACAAAGTCCTTAAGGGGTATTTAGTGAAACTGATGATCAGTTATTGACTGCTTAACCTTTTACCACACAATCCCGAGTTTTAACGACCCTGTGGAAGGAATCTTTCGAAAACATTGTGGGAAAAAGCTAACCTTATTCCAAACGATCCCGGGTATTGACGACCCAAACAGAGATGGCTTTTGAAATCAGTGTGGGGAAAGGAAAAAATTCTGGTAAACAGCATTTTTTTTCCTTTTCCCACAATGTTTTCTACCCTATTAAAAACAAAGTCCATCAGTTGAATCACACTTAAATTGTCGTCTGTAAATGCTTTCAATGCGGACTAGTCGAAAATGTTGTTGTTTGGTAAAGAGTTCATGAAAATACACTGAGAGAAAGACAGAGACAGAGAGACAGAGAGATTGTGTAAAGACAATTTTAATTGGTCTCGCTTTAAATCTTCAATGACATTTTTGTGCGATACTTGGATCAAAACGGTTACCAATTCCAAATGGCATTTTCACATGTTAAATGAATTTTTCCAGGAAAAACTCGCAAGGGCAAACTTTCAGAGATATACCAATATTTGATGCATCCTTTTTCAACGCTTTGGGCGAAAACATTGGCTCTTGTAGACGGCAATGATCAAGATACCACTCCCAGAACATGCAGTCTGATCTTGCATCTATACCATCCGCATGTTCAGTCCCGCCTATAAGATGAAAGTCTTCCTAAATCCCACTGGGTTGTACTTTCGGCCCTCGAAAGAGGTCGATTTTATATGAACCATGCTCTATGAAAAGGGGGTTTAATCTATCTGCGAAAAGTATCGACCCAGGTCAGCCTGCGCAGTCCGCGCAGGCTGACCTGGGCCGAAACTTTTCGCCACTAGTCTAATTTTCTATATGTCCAGGGACCATTCTACCTCACGATTAGTCGGTCGTTAAAAATGTGGATCATACATTTTGCACTGAAAGAGTTAAAAAGCCGCTGTATCTCTACCGAGAAATCTAGTTTTTATGAATCTTTCTACTTGCGCAACTTGCATTCCAAACATTTCAATATTCAAGTACCTCCCGACTTATACGTATCATGTGCATACATGCATGAGCCATGCTCTGGCAAAAGGGGCTTAATGCATCCCCGTGATGCATGATACCCAAACAAGTCATCACATGATCATAGATCTATAAAGTCCATTATGTCTAGCAACCGACTGAATGCATCCCTATGATGCATGATACCCAAACAAGTCATCACATGATCATAGATCTATAAAGTCTAATATGTCTAGCAACCGACTGAATGCATCCCTATGATGCATGATACCAAGCAAGTCATCACATGATCATGGATCTATAAAGTCTAATATGTCTAGCAACCGACTGAATGCATCCCTATGATGCATGATACCAAGCAAGTCATCACATGATCATAGATCTATAAAGTCTAATATGTCTAGCAACCGACTGAATGCATCCCTATGATGCATGATACCAAGCAAGTCATCACATGATCATGGATCCATAAAGTCTAATATGTCTAGCAACCGAATGTATAATAAGGTAGAATGGTCCTTGGACATTCAGAAAATTGACCGATAACGAAAAGTATCGGCCCAGGTCAGCCTGCGTGGACTGCGTAGGCTGACCTGGGTCGATACTTTTTGCAGATACATTAGCCCCCTTTTCACAGAGCATGGCTCATATATAACTGGACTGGTAAAGGAACTGAACAGAATTTTTATTTTTGGCTTGAACGTAGCCATTTATCGTTAAGAAATAGAACGATTCCTATGCTGCTCTTGCAGACAATGAAGATCAAGATTAGACTGCACAAAACGGGCTGCCCGATCTTTTGTCAACATTTCCATATGTTTCGTAAGAAATTTGGTGATGTAACTGTATCATAACTATCATTCAAACTATCTATATTTGTTATTCTACGTTGAAAGGGTCAGCTACTACATTAAGAACCAAATTGGGACAATCTTGCAAGAACTCCTTAACACTTAACCCTTTCCCAAACGAAACAATTTTAGACTGGTCCAAATTGAAAGAGTTTGCAGACGACAATTTTAAATTTGATGAAAATGGCAGAAAGGTCTCAAAAAGGGTAGAAAACACTGTGGGAAAAGGAGAAATTGCTCGTTACGAGCAATTTCTCCTTTTCCCACAGTATTTTCAAAAGACTTGTACTACAGACACGTGAAAAGCAGGGCTTGTTTTGGAAAGCGTTAAGCTGCTGAATAAATGAAACGCAAATTTCTACTCGATACTGAAAGCCCAAACATTGCGGTTTCAAAGTTGATTTCACCGGAAAGAAAATACCGTATCGGACAGTGTAGATCAAAGATCAGACTGCACGTTCTGTGCAGTCTGATCTTGATCTACACTGTCAGCAAAAGGTCAGTGGGTCGCGATTAGCAGCTTAAGGGTTAATGCAAAACTTAGAGATAAGGCCTGAAAATTAATTAAAAACGGCCGTATTTTCAGATTATAAAGCAGATTACTAAAGTCAAGGGGGAAAATGTCAGTGTACGACTCTGAGCAAGCTGTCTCAAGACGAATTTCATGACTGTAAGAAGAAAAAAAAAGTATGGAAAAAACGGGGCTTTTTTTTTTAAAATCGAAGCACTGTAACTGAATTATCTGAAACAAAAGAAAAAGATTGTTATAAATGCAGAAATATCAAAATTCAATATTCACCAATGGCAAGACGCGCGACACTTTATGTTATTAGATTCTGTTTGAGTGAAAGATCTGACTTAACTTTCTATGGACCTACACAGTCGGAAATTTTACACAATATTCTGACAAAAACAGTTTTTTATACTGTGAACTATTTGTGTCTGTCATTCCAGTGGAAAATGAAATGTCCGTCTCATTTTTCTAAGTGAGCTGTGCTCTAGAAAAGGGGGGTTAAAAGCATCTCCGTGATCATCACATAATTACGGATCCATAAAATCCATGTTGTCTAACAAGTGGCTGAATCCAGCGGCAGAATGGACCTTTGACATGCAGAAAAATTTACGAATATCAAAAACTTTCCATCCATGTCAGCCTGCGCAGCAGAATGGACCTTTGACATGCAGAAAAATTTACGAATATCAAAAACTTTCCATCCATGTCAGCCTGCGCGGACTGTGCAGCCTACGATGGGTCGACAGCATTCGCAAATCATTGAGCCCCCTTTTCACAGAGCACGATTTTTTATTCCTAATTTCTTGAGAAAAAAAAAATAATGGTGTCTAGTTCTCAACATGACTTGAAAAGTGCCCAACGTGAACCATGGTAGTCATTACGAAAAAAAATGTAGACCGCATTTGCAGTTTCTTCCTTTGCTATGTTTTTTTTTAATTGTTTTTTTCCCTCTAGAATAATTGTCAGGTTGTCTTTCATATCATGAGTGCGCAATACGGTCGAAGGACGACTTGAATTTCATGGTATTTACATTGGTCCTTGTACTGGAAAAAAATTGCTGATAAAGCAAATTTGATAGAAATTTCGATATACATGTACGTTTCATCTTCAACGTGTATCAGACAATCTAGATTATAACAGTCCCGAGGAAAAAAGACTTCTGAAAATATCGTGGAAAAAATGCAGATAACCAGTATTTTCTCCTTTTCCCACAATGTTTTCTACCCACTGAATAAATCCCATCATGTGAATAACACTTGATTTGTCCTCTGCAAATATGTTAAATTTGAACAAGTTTGCAATATTATAGTATGGTAAAGAGCTAACCCTTTGAGTGCATGTATTCCAATCTTGGATCCGAAATTACCCACTTTTTGTGAGATGTTCGGTGCCAAAAAAATAGCCTGAAAACTAAATTCCTTGATTTATTTTGGAAGATTTTTTTTCACGGCGGCACGGTCGGGGTGGATTTAAGGGAAAAGGGTGTCCCAAAAGTTATTCACTAGTTTTGACCTTCTCTATGTGAGCAAGGAGCCAGAGTGTTTGGTGTTGCACTGGATACAGAAACTCCAGGTCTGCGTGGACAATTACTCTTGTCACCGGGACATAAATCATAAATGAAACTTACTTCGAAACGGCGTTGAACACCAATACAAAACAAGAAAAAGATGGGGAACTACAGCTAAGATGTTAAGTAAGAAGCTGTGATGTAATACATGTTGATTATTTAAAAACGCTAACCCTTAGACCGACCCGTATACTGGATTGCTGTTTAGGATCTCAAGTAGTACGTAAAGAGTTGACGATATTTTAACTTTGTTGTACCATTTGTTAATCAATAATTTCAAATCACGAGAGAGAAAAAGAAACAGAGAGGGAGACAGAGAGACAAAAAAAGAGAGAGAGAAATTATTAGGACTTTATTGCTGCCAACAATGTAAAAAAAAAAAAGGTAAACCTAGCTTTAACTGTAAACAAAATTTGGCATCACACATAGGAGAGAGCTGAAGTGACAGAGGAGGTCATTACAGATTGACAGAGATTGATCATGACGTCACACGTTTCACTAACTCCGTTAACATGTCAATCATCAAATAAATCGGTGTGAATTTCAACCACGTTGGCTTCTTTTTCAAATTCAAACAGTATTAATTTAAGTGCGCTTCTAACACCAATTTATTCTTCGCTTCAATTAACTCTTTCTTCATGGTCATGTTGGTGGCACTTGTATTGTAATATCAAAACTATACATATGAGTCATGCTCTGTGAAAAAGGGGTTTAATGTATCTGCAATAAGTATCGATCGAAGTCAACCTAAACTTTTTGCTTTAGGTAAATTTTCTGCACGTCAAAGGACCATTTGATTTGACTTGAGAATGTGCTAGACCAGTATTTGATAAATTATGGTACTTGGTTTGTTACCTATTCTGGTCATGTATGGCATTGAGACAAGAAGCCATTGCTACTATCATTGAAGTTTCTTCAGCGAAAATCGTTAGACGAAAGTAAGCATTTTTCACTTATTTCCTTTAACGAACCCGAGGGGAAAAATGACGTTTTCAAAAAGTCGTCTACTTCAATACCAAAAAGTAGTCATCTGCCGAAGGTAGATATTACATGATATTGTAACGTTCAATATGAAAAGCGCCGAGGGCAATTAGAAGCACTTGATAAAAATGACGGCTCTCCCAATCTCGGTATGAATTCCAGCACTCGATGGTTTCCGGTTTGGACATTTTTTCCAATATCAAGTTTATCTCCTCAACGCGATCGTCTCATTTGCTCATCTTGGCTACTTCAGATTGATAATACCGGAAACGTCGAAAATGCCGACATAGCTTAAGTATCGCTTTCCCTATCTCTGTGAGACCGCATTTACAAATTTTCTTACCGAAAAAAAATATATATATACATGTCATTTCATTTGATTGGAGATTTTCATGTAAAGAGGAATTCTTTTTGAAATCTTTGTACTGTTTTTATACTTCAACTAGGTCCTTCTCATAATAATTAGCTAATATTAATAGTCTCTCTCTCTCTCTCTCTCTCTCTCTCTCTCTCTCTGTATCTGTAGTTACTGTTCACTTACAATATCAAGATAGATTAAGAAACAGACAAAAGCCAAAAATCAGTCCATGACAAATTGTGGAAACGTTGGGAAATAGAGACTTTTTTGCGGGGGACACTCCTGTATTTGTATCATTTTCATCTTGGTATCCTAAGGGGGACCAGCATTTTCTCCTTTTCCCGCATTTCTTGCTTTGAGCCACACTTAAGTTGTCGTCTGCAACTGCTTTCAATTTGGACAGGGCTAAAATTCTGTCGTCTGATAAAGTGTTGAAAAAGACATCGTTCCAGATTTAAGATTGCAATTACTACCTCTTATTTCGATGTATGCTGTACACTAACAGTAAGAAACAATCTCGGTAGTTTCCATCGGTTTTCAAGATTCTACTCATTACCTCCAAGTATTTATTTCATAATCATCGACAGAATAGAACCAATTAAGCAACGCTTGACCAGTACCACCAAATGGTCACAACAAATTACGCCGACAAGGCGTTGAGTGTTTCCGCTCTTAATTGGTTACTTGGTACCCTGATAGATTTACCCCTTAAAGTGCCCTCCACAACTTTATTTGCCTTTGCAGTCAGTGAAAATCGAGATCAGACTGCACAGAATGTGGAACTTGAGATCTTTTGACCTACACTGACTGACATGTTTAGATATCATGAACAACTCTGAAATTGCTCTTATACAGGTCTTATTTCTACGATGAAAATGTCTGGTTGGTGTATTTGGCGCTCTCCGGGTTAACCCTTTCCGTGCCGATTTCAAATTTTCAAATAAATTTTGTTACATTATTTGACATTGTATTTTATTTTAATGATCGAGACAATTGAGAGTGCAGCGGAAAGTGTAGGGCAAGATCAGACTGCTCGCATGTGCAGGCTGATCTTGCTGTACACTCTCCGCAAAATACCCTTATGGTCGCGAACGGCAAGATTAGGGTTAAGACTCAACTCTATCCCTCCTGTCGTAGCATTATGGAACACTTGCAATGGAACACTTGGGAAATAATCATTGTAGCAAATTGAAAAATGTTCATAATAATTTTCTTCATTTGCTAAGATTAGTTATCGACTATCCTTCAATCTAAACATTGTTTAATCCGTGATCGTTTATACTGTATCACAGAAGGTGTTTTAATCTTAACGAGTCTTAAAATCCGACAGAGGTCATGAATCAATTATGCGATTAGCACCCACTTTATTTGTGCTACCATCTTGTATAGTTATAGAGGTTTTGACGGAAACTTAATCATTAACTCCCCCCCCCCCCCTCCGTCAAGTAGAAGAATGGGTTTACGTACATGTATTGCTTTTCCCATGTATTTGGTCGATCTTTTCTTTCGTCAGTACACGTACACAAACCATGCCTGGACAATAGGCGGACACTGATTTGTTCTCTGGTTGCAACAAATAGGTTAAAGCCCCCCTTTTCTACTGATCACGTTACCTATTATGTATAAGTACATCGGAACCAGTTCAGGGTCGCAACTGTTGCATAGTTATTCATCGTAACGTGTATTAAATCCTTATAGTCTTTGAGGTCAGTTGGTCAAAGATCAAGGTCAGATATTCATGTGACAAGGCCCTTCAGAAGGGAGATATATCTGTTGTTGATACTGGTATAGAGTCTAGAAATGGCTGGCGCTCGGTCATGGAAAATTGATTCCAAGCCAAATGCCTGAGAGTTTGAATAAAGAATTTCTTAATTGCTATTTCAAAATGTACATGAAAAGGAAACGGAAAACAAAGGAAACAAATAAGTAACTGATTCCAGTGGATTCAAACTTTAATACAAATGTTTTCCATTTTTGTCTGGATGATTTTATTACCACATCGAACTAAACAGCCTTTTTTTTTTTTTTTTGTTTTTTTCTTTTTCAAATACTGATGCATCACTTAATTGGTTTCATTCTAAGGTTAAAGTTCTGTTCGAAATCAAAATTATGGCAAGAAGTAATCTTTTTTGAACCATGTATTAAAGTTCTGGCCAATATTTTAAACAACACGAAGGAAGAAACATCTTTTGCGAGCTGTCACGTGCAATTATTGTGGTTTATTGATCACACAGAGAAAATAAAATGTCTATAAATTACTGCAGACTGTCAGAAATTGACACGGCCTTGTGTCTTCTTTCACCTAAATATGTAAACCCGACTTGTCAACTCGCCGCCTTAACCGGTACCCCCCCCCCCCTCTCTCTCTCTCTCTCTCTCTCATATGGTGTAAGAACTAAGGTAGTCACACTTCATCAGCTGTGCAGTAAATTCATTCAACAGATAGTCGTAGAAAGAAAGAAATCGATGTATGTTTCCAAAAGTGGTCCTCCATGACCAGGCTGTTACCAGATACAATCGTTACAATGCTGAACCAGAAGTGCTTGGACATTTACAATAAAATGTATTGACACGATAAAAAGTAAATCTCGTTACTGATTTTCTTTGCACACTGATGCATTTTTTCGTACTGTAAAATGGAGCAGCCCATCTCTACCTTTAAAACTTTGATCTTGTAATTACGAGATATTTAAATGAAATGACAATTTAACTTATGGATACATTCCAGCTTTCATCACGCAGTTATAAACTAAACCCTGTGAATATGCCAAACAGTGAAATACATGTAGAATTATTATGGTCGTAACGGAACATAATGCCTATGAACTTAGTTATATTTATTTGTGGGGAGAGCCGTAACTAAGTTTTAGAACTTGTGGCGCAACCCATTTCCCGCCTGTCTTGTTTGTGATTTTGAACTGTATATGTATGCAAAGTATGGCAATAAAATATGTTTAAAAAACTTAGTTATACAGTGGTTTGGAAAATGACGTAAAACTTCAAGATTCAAATTTACATAATCTCACTAACTTCGGGAAATAATCTGTGGTTTTTGTTTTTTGCAAAAGAAAAAAAGAAAAACTATTTTGACAAGTTTATGAGTTTTCGTCGTGTTTGATAGCAGACACATTGAGGAGGACATTTAATGACTTGCGAGGAAAACAAAATTAAAGAAAAAAAAAACGCTTTACACTTTACCAAATGATAGATTTTTAGACTAGTCCAAACCAAAAGCATTTGCAGACAGATTAAACGGAACACAAATGATGAAATTTGTATCAGACAAGGTAGAAAACATTGTGGGATTAGGAGAAAATGCTGGTTAATTCACACATTGTTTTAAAAAGCCTTTTTCCCAAATGTCATTCGAACTCGGGATTGTTTGGTAAAGAGTCAAAACGATGTTTTCTAAGTTGTTTGATGCAATCTCATGAGTTAACCCTTTACCACGCAGCAGGACTTGTCAGTATCGAAGAAATTTACAGACGACAATTCAAATGTTTTGCAAATGATAGTATTTGTCCTTGAATAGGTAGAAAATATTGTGTGAAAAGGAAAACATGCTGACTACCATCTTTCTTACGTCCACTGCTGAGGTCCAACGCTTGCAAAGAGAGTGTGCGAGACAGTGGTGTAGTGAATCTGGCGATTTTGCCGAAAAACCAGGTACAGGTATCCCTGTCCCCATAGTATACTACAGAGACTGTTCTGCAGAACTGATAAACATCTTGGCAGTCTTATGTTGGGTCTTATGTTGGGTCTTTAACTCCTGTCTTCCCTATTTAGAATCAATGGTAAGTCCGTTAACGATGCAAATCTAGCAGGATAGATGTATCACAATCCCTGATACCACAGAAACCATTTTGTCAACAAGAGAAAGAGATTAGCGGTCTGGTACTTGTCAACTGTTTTAAAGTTCTACTGTACCGATATAAAGTCAAGGTTTGTTTGCCTTGAATATCTTAATGCAGCAGGATCGTTGGTAACCGAAAAAATGTCTGCATCGGGATGGCCTTCTGTGCCGAAAAAAACAGCTTTGACTTTGTCCAAAGCTTGTATATATACTAGTATTTCATCCACTGGTATCCGTTGGTAAAAGACGAAAACTTCAGCTTATAATTTTACAATGTGCACTGATTAATGTGCCTCATAAAAATTAATTTCGTAGCTTAATCTAAATAATCTTGGGAACAATTATCCTCAAAAAAAGTTGTTCAGACTACGATCTAATTACGGCCCCAAAGATTAATACTAACAATGTTGAAAAGGTCGAGAATAACAATACAAAACACCCAAAGGCCGTACCATACGCCTCGTAAAGTCTTTATTATACTTAAAAAAGAATAAGTCGGCTGGGAGCGTTTTGTACAATTTCACAAGTGGTCCCTTTAACCAATGCTTTGACTGCGTGGACATGTATAAGGGACTCTGCGCTGTTCTTTCAGTAAAGATATATATTATTATCCACTTGCTATGCAAATATGGCTTTTTACACCACTGCACCTGAAAGAGTTCCAGACCGTTTTTGAAAACGGAGCGATTGCTTTTTAAAGCATAGCATAATTTTCCAAAAGTATATGTTTAATATATTCATGGCTGAACATCGATGTTTTCCTTTCCTTCCGATGTTTTCCCCGTGTGGCCTTTCACTTGTTTGTAACTAGCTTTGGAATGTATTTTACAAAATGTCTGTTCAGTAACGGACTGAATGATTTAAATGCATTAAAGTGAATGATACTGTGTGCAAAGGGGCTTTAAGGCGTCTGTTTAAAAAAATCGAGCAAGTCAGCCTGCACGCACTCCGCAGGCCGACATAACTCGAAGTTTTTTGCTACATGTAAATTTTCTGCATGCGAAAGGACCATTCTACCTCATGATTCAGCCGGTTTTTAGACAAACAGACTTAGATGGATCCATAATTATGAGATAAATTGCTTGGTAAAACGCAGTTCGAAGATGCATTAAACCCCCTTTTGCCAGAGCGCTGCTCAAATGCTTTTGTCCTATGGTATTGGAGTTGCTTTTACTAAAAGTGCAGGAAAATCACAGACCTGTAATCACAGTGTAAAAAATGTTCATTGCTGAAAGGGTTGAAAAGAGTTTATTCAAATATATTGACCAGCGTTAAACATATAATTATTCTTTTTGAACAGGGTGCTTCCACTTCAAAGGTAAAACGACTTTAAAAGACCTTGTTTAAAATTTGTAAAGGAACGAGGAACGCGGATAGTATTTCAAGAAGAAATTAGACTCCCTCTTTGCTTCGGAAAGGCAATCAGTGCGCGGCCAAATAATATAATTAATGATAGTTTACAAACAATGTCAGGAAAAATGATATTAATTCTTTGTGTGTGATGTTTATTTTTTACGATCGGTGGTATTTCTAAATCCAGTAATTAAATCAATCTTACATTAAAACCTGTTCAAAATCAAACTAGCGTATAAATATGCTATAGTGGAAATTTTAATTTTAGATGTCCAAACATTCGAAATGAAAATAGTTAGGTTATCACTGATTATTAGATTAGAAAGGTGTATGTATACATATGAGTTATGAGGTCACGTCGGTGCGGATTTGATGTCTAAACTTGCTAATTTATGTAAGCGCATAGATTCACAGGTGTTCTGTGTAAAATTCATCGTCTCCCTGTCATTATATCGTCAGTTAAAATACCGAATACGGAACTATTTGCCATAGATCGCTCCTATATTTAAATGCCGACACAATCATGTTGCATAATCGCTCTTCAAAGTTGAATTTTCATAAGTATGTATTTCAGGTCAACACGCTGTCAATTAATGTTGTCTTCCCGTTTAATTTGGTAATAGTCCGTTGACAATGTCGCATACAAATGCCATGCTGTTGCTTCGAATCAATTCTCACCACTGACCGTCAAGAAAGAAAAGGAATGTGTTCCAAATGTTTAATAATTTGTCCCCACTGAACTGACATGCAAACTCGGTTTTAGTCTCCTCCTAACTGTTATACTGCTGATTTAAAAAAAGAAAAAGTTCTTTTTTCATCGACATCGAGATTCCTTGGAAATTGCTTTGCATCTATTGGCGATCCCCATGGCTGATATGGCTGGTCATAAACATTGTAGATTGTTCCCTTTAGCCACAAAAAAATAGCACTTATAGACAGGACTGCTGTCACCCGTGAATTCAATAAAGTTTCAAGCATTCATCATACCGTCTTCCGGCTTTGTACACGAAGAATCTCAGAATAAAGAATAATGAATAACGCGCTTGTTTTAGACGTCATTTTTCCATTGATGATATCCTGTAAGATTGCTCTTCCTTTCTGAGGCAAGAATTTTGAATTATCTCATACATATTTATGAAAAGTTTGGAACTGATATTGAATTCGGATAATCATTAGATGATGACTGGCCTGTCATTTCGCGGATGACTACGCATTCGGACGAACTACTTGTCAACTTAGATGACGGACGCATAACTTATTTCAGCTTTACGTCCTGACGTCAGTAATAGAGGACCAAGGCATCAATCACGCAGAGCTAATAAACTACGAGTTACCACTATACCTACATAATATATACCTCGTTATCAAATTTGTTATGCTTAAATAGCAGCTTTATGACTTCATTTCCATACATAATTTTAACTGCTTTCCGATTCCGGTACTTGATTTACTCTTTACCAGGCGGCAATGTTTAATACTCGTCATTACTGAAAACATTTGCAGACAACAAAGAAAATGCCGCTCGATCGCTGGAAATGGTAGAAAACGTCGTGGGAAATGTATAAACTGCTGGTTACCAGACTTTTTTTACCCTTTTGTCACGTTTTCAGGTCTTCTTCTACAGGGCAGTTAAAGCACTGAAATATATGAAGCAAACTTAAAAGCGATCATGCTCGAGGTTTCCCGAAAAACAGCTTCGGTTGGTCGCTATATATCGTGTGCTTACTTGATTTCATTTTATTGCGTTAAACTTACATCTTATTAATGTGAAAAGTCATTCAACACTTTTTCGCATATCAATACTATCAAAATTCAGTTACTGAGATAAAACTCTCAGACTTACTCAAATAAGGAATCGTCTGTAATCTCGTAGTTTTTGAGATTAATTTCTTAAAAAATTATTTGCTCTGCAGTGTAGTTCTTACGCCTTCAACTAAATGGTCAGGTTTTTTTTTTTGTTTGAGAAAAACAAATGCTTCTTCATGGAAGAGAAAAATGATAAAGCCTTGTAGAAAAGGGTTTAAAATTACCGTTAGGTTTCCGGTTTCAAAATATGAACAGTTTGATGGTTTTAGAGGGTGAGCGCAAAACATTTCTCCCAATTTTATTTCAATTTAATTCACTCATCGAACCGTATAACAATCGATATGAACATATTTGAAAAACAATAAAAATTGACCTGAAAATGCCAAAATTGTGGTTGGCATCCCCCCCCCCCCTAAACCGTACGCGTATGTAAAAAGGAAATGCGGTTGTTATTGATGAAAATTAAAAGTTGAACTCTCTGACACAACGACAAAAACGTAGGCTTGTCCAAATTGAAAGCGTTAGCAGACGAAAATTTAAATTTGGCTCAAATGATGGAATTTGTCTTTGACAGGGTAGAAAACATTGTGAGAAAAGGAGAAATGCTGCTGACCAGATTGTTTTCCAGATTGTTTTCAGAGGACTTCTCTCTCAGGGTCGTTAAAACTCTGGATTGTGTGGGATTGTGTGTTACAAGTTTAAGACCAGAACATTGGATTATTTTGTTGTGATTATAGATCGAAGACCAGACTGGCCAGATCTGATCTTAGATCTACAGTGTTCAACACAACATTCCGTGAAATATTTTGTGCTAAGGACAGCTTTGGAGCTGTATTTTTCCGGCTTGAAATTATGTTTCGCATTTAAACTTTTTGATATTTCAAGCTTTAAACGACGAGTCATTTAATCTAAAGCACCATATTAATACAAACGCGAGCAAATACTGCGATTTATGCTTTATCCCCATAAGTAAAAGTTTAATCCAACATCGATATTTCTCGGGATTCAGTATTAAACATACAGTATCAGACATACATGTAGACCACATTTAATGATTTGTATGTTATACAAGTCTACCATCTAACGATTATTAAAAAAGTATTGGGTATGTTCAAGAAGAGCTAAACGTTTTTATTTTTATTTTATTTTATTTATTTATTTATTTATTTATTTATTTTTTTTTTTTAATATATTCAAATGAGCCGTCCTCTGGCAAAAGCGGGTCTAATGCATCTCCGTGATGCATTATACCAAGCAAGTTATCGAATGAGTATGGATCCATAAAATCCAACTGTCTAACAATCGATTGAATCTAGAGGTAGAATGGTCCTTGGACATGCCGAAAATTTACACATAGCAAAAAGTTCGGCCCATGTCAGCCTGCACTGACTACGCAGGCTGACATTAGTCGATACTGTTTGCAGATGCATAAAGCCCCCTTTTCACAGAGCATGGCTCATATATAGAAATGACTGGGAATTTCGAAAGAGACCCTATTTCTGTGAGTTTTGTTAAACAGTATTTTCCTGAAAAATAGCCCCAAACTTATCAGATATGCAATTTTTTTTACAAAGTGGCAAAATTTGTAATGGCATGATGGTTTTCAGCCATTCATGTTTTCACTTACCCCTTATGGTGGCTTTTGTGGATGGCATACATCAAGATCAGCTTGCACAGAACATGCAGTGCACTTTGATCTTGGATCTATACCGACCGCTTGCCCACGTATAAGATAAAATTCTCTCTGTATTTTAGCGGGTTGTATTTTTGGCCGTCGAAAAAGGTCGAGCTTACATATCTGGCGCCGAAAAAGTTACAAATGGTGAGCATCAACCGTTTACTCGGTAATCTGGCCCTCTATGGCACATGCCTATTGATTAAGCTCTTTATCAGACATGAAAGTTTTAGTTTTGTCCACATTGAAGACATTTGTACACAAAAAATAAATCAAGCTCAAATCGAATGGGATCTGTCTTTGAAAGGGAAGAAAACATTCTTGGAAAAGGAGAAAATGCTGGTTACTGGCATTATCTCCTTTTTCCAACAATATTTTCAAAGGCCCTCTTCCTCTGGGGGTCGTTAAAACACGTGATATTTCGGTAAAGGGTTAAAAGCAATCATGATATTATCACTAAGTGTTAAACAAACGGTAACGATTATCTGATCTTTCACAAAAAGATATAACTTAAGAGCATGTCATGGAAAAAGGACAATTTGTGAACAGAGGATATCCTTTGAAAAAAAATATAACCTTTGAAAAAAAAAAACAACATATTTGTTGGTACTACGTAGCAATCGAAAGAGAACTTGCAACGACCAAACGAAAGGAAAAATATGGTTTTAGCTACAGCTTGCAAGTTACTGTAATAATTCCCTTTACCATTTTTAAGCATAGCGGCATTTATTTGCCAAATACTAAACGGAAGAACCATTGCACTGTGCTGGCCTGGAAAATTGTCCTTTTGACTGGAATAAAGTTTTTTCTAAGTCAGTGTTGGTACTCCACCAGGTTTGCGAAAACTGTAGCGCCATACGATTGCATATTGACGTTAAATCGGCCGTCTGTGAGATGACTCGACTCCGTCACTCTCTTTGCATCTTTTCTCCAATAACACGCGCACCTGTGTCTCTAATTATTGGCCAATAGATTAACTCATCAACTGATAACAATCTTGTTTCCGTTATTTTGCGTCAGTCGTTCATTCACGATCCATCAAGCAAAACACATCTCTATTTTTGGGTAACTGCAACACTTTGTTACCCAACAGCGACTTTTTACATTTAACTTCTCATTTGTTTTAATTAACAAAAAGACATTGCACTATAAACATTTTCACCTTCTTTTAAATGCGCCGCGTTTAACAGTAATTTGTGAAATCAACGACAGCTTAAAGCAATTCACTGGTTCATATCGGTTAAGGAGCGCCCTCTATTGAAAATAAATTGTCACGAGACCCAATCATTTCTGGAGTTGCCAATGCTAATTAGTTTCAGCACCCAGCTTTTAGTTGTACTTACCTCATTAATAGCAATCGCCAGAATTAGTTCGAGATGAGACAGTAGAGGTTCTTCAGAAAGTAATGTATGAATAAGCGGCCGTGTTTGTATCCTATTGTAGCACAAAATTCTGTTTTAACAGACTGCTAATAGAACCATTTCAAGTGGCCGTTTCGTTAACCGCAATCTACGCAATGGTAAAAATAATCTGATGTTTGGGTGTGCGAAAGACCGACTCGAACGAATCTAGAAAAGTCGAATAAACCGCAAAGGTTGGTGTCGTGTGACTGACACCGGATGGCTCCATGAACGTATCGGAATCTCACTCTATTAACTGCAGGGCTTTAATGACGACCCATCACGCCAGTATGATATCTTATATAATTGTGCAATAGATAAAAAGAACATTTGATACCCAGAATACCAAATGTAAATGATCACGGGTATTTCCCCAAAGCCACAAATGAAGCATCAAACCATACACACCAAGGGTTTTTATATGGACACATTTATCGGAACTAATTCATTGCTCTGGCTGAGCGAGACGAAAAAAAAAAAAACATTTTGAAAAACAAGAAATAAGGAATAATTAACAGTTTAGTTGTCTATTACAACTAGAATTTATTTTTTTAGATTTAAGATTAGACTGCACACAAAGCAGTCTTCTCAACGATATTCGCATTCAAATGTTTTGTTGGATAATCGGAAAAGAAAACCACATTTGGAAAGCTCGATTCGTTTATTTCATGTTCTAAAAGTTCATTCGGCAATTATTCAAAATTTCATTATCATTTTCTTTATATTTCTAGACTATTGAACGAAGAAGAAAAACGCCCTTTTGTTGACGAAGCCGAGAGGTTGAGAGTTCAACACAAAAAAGACTATCCCGATTATAAGTATCAACCGAGACGCCGAAAACCGCTGAAGAATCCCAATCAAGACAACAACAACCCCAACCCGCTACCAAAGGGAGTCATGTTTAAAGGAATGCACGACGGTTCGCCTTCAAACATAAACGATGATAGCAGCGACTCCTCCAGTACCCACAATGCCCATGGACCACCAACACCACCCACTACACCAAATCAACACGATCTTATCAATATGCAAAAATGTATGAGCGATAGAATCCGATCAAGACATTTACCAGGTAAACAACTTATTCTTTTTTTTTTACAATAGAGACAATGTCTATCACAAATCATTTGCATATTTGTGCAGACCTTATTTCATTGCCAAAAACCATTGAAACCACAAAGGTTAAATGAAGTTCGTGTACAGCTTTATAGAAATGAGCCATACTCTGGCAAAAGGGGTTTTAAGGCATCTTCGTGATGCATTATACCAAGCCAGTCATTACATAAAAATGGATCCATAAAATCCATTTTGTCCAAGAAAAGGCTGAATCGTGAGGCAGAATGGTACTTGGACATGCATAAAATGGACCAATAGCAGGTGCATTAAGCCTTTCCCAAACAAGCCCTGGTTTTCACGTGTCTGCAGTACAACTCTCTTGAAAACACTGTGGGAAAAGGAGAAATTGCTCGTAACGAGCAATTTCTCCTTTTCCCACAGTGTTTTCTACCCTTTTGGAGAACTTTCCGCCATTTTCATCAAATTTGAAATTGTCGTCTGCAAGCTCTTTCAGTTTGGAAGGGTCTAAAATTTGTCGTTTGGGAAAGGATTATGCCCATTTTTTTGCAGATGCATTAAGCCCACTTTTCATAGAGCATGGTTCGAATATACTTGTAACCGAATTATTTTTGATAAAAGCCAGAAGAATATAGACACACAAAAAGCAAAAACAAACGTCGATTATTAGCAAATATATATAAGATCAAGCTGAAAAATTCATTACCACAAAAATAGGATTTTTACGTTCCCTGCATTTGATTTTTTTGAATGAAAATTATTGAAATCGTGTTACAGGAAAAGGACCGATTCTAGGTTGATAGAAACATTGGTCAACCCCATTTCAAATCAGATGAAATAAGATTATGTTTAAAGCAAGTAACTTTTTTTTTTGGAAAAAAAAAATCTTTGTGCAGAAAAAAAACAGCTACTGCCTGCAACAGGAAATTGCCGTTTTCCCCTCAAATTTTCTCTTTGGCGGTGTTTTTTCCTTTATTTTAAATGAAGCGCCAAATTTGTGCTAAATACATAACATGGATTTTTTACTCCATTAAACAAGACACAAACGAGCATCGCAACTTCAAGGCTGTTTTAGGCAGGATACTGACACATTATCAGACTTACTGCATGTGAATCCGAAACTACACAGCATGCAACATGCACTTTGATGTTGGGTTTACTCTGTCTGCATTTGCTCCTTTCTCACTAATCTTTCATACGCAGCTTACCGCAGGAGCAATAAGATCGTATTTGTTTTAAAAGGTATGGTCGGTGAAATATGAAATTAAGTAAATTTATTCTATGATGAGAAAAAAAATCCAGGACTGAAAGACTTAGCCCTTTACAGCACAATGCCGCCTTTTAACGACGCTTGGAGAGAAGTCTTTTGAAAACATTGTGGGAATAGGAGAAAATGCTGGTAACCAGCATTTACTCCTTTTCCAAGAATGTTTTCTACCCCATCAAAGAAAAATTACACCATATGAGCCACACTGAAATTGTCGTCTGCACATGCTTTCAATTTGGACAGGGCTAAAATTTTGTCGTCTGGTAAAAGGTTAATCGGTAAGCTGAGCCATCGAATCACCAATATCAGTCTTGCCTCATTCAAAACGTTTTATCAATGGAAACGATATGCGTGATTCGTACAAAGATAAAAAGTGTCTTCATGTATCATTGTGATGTCGTTTTTATGAGTCAATCGTAATGACGAATTACATTTTCTTTTCGACGCTGATATAGCGTGACCGAAATATCCATAACCACATAGTTTTGAATTGGGTCATTCAGGTGTTTTCAGAGATCCATGATCATTAACAAATCATGGTCTATGGTTATCACAACGCTTTGTCGAACCCGTGACACTTTTGTTATAGGGCTAACATGTTGCAAGAAAGCTACTCACAATACTCTAGCTGAAAATATTTATAGGAAAGGTCAAATCACTTTGCAGTTATCATGGCTTAATATGCTGTGTTTGAGCAAGTACCAAATTTTGCAATGTCAACAAAAACGGCGATAAAATGACATTCTCTTTGTAATTCTAGGTCATCCTCAAGCACAACCTATTGATTTCAGTCGTGTCAATTTACAAGACTTAGGTGTTCCGGAAGTCATGCCTCTAGATACTTTCGACGATCATGAGCTCGACCAATATTTTCCCAATGGTACTCATGCTGGAAGCGGGAGTCACCTTCTTAATCACAGCCAATCGGAACAATACTCATCTTGTTACCAAGGAAACGTCCCTACGGCATCTACAAGTGCTTCCTGGTCTGGTTGTTTCAGACCATCTACTGGTTCCTGCATGCAGGCGTATAGTGCTATCAACAACAACACAAGTACCAGCAATGTCAGTACGAACAATAACATTCCATCACCTTACGATCTCTCCAATAACAATTCTCCTTCACATCAAGCACACTCGCCAAACGCAGTTCAGTCTCACACAAATTCTTCTCCTACTGGAAGTATGCACAGTCCGGGCTACACAAGCGGAACTACAAATACAAGTTGCAAAATAAGGGAGGAGAACGACAACAGTATAAAAATTGAACCATTGGCCCACCATAGAGGTCCTGCTCCAAGATATACTTGTGATAATAAATTTGACTATAGTAGCATTGCCGGTGCTAGGTTTGAAGGTGGTAGTCATCCGAATATGGCGTTCGCTGGAACCAATGCGCATGCGCAATATGTACACTCAATGAACTATTCACATATGGGGATGTCAAGACAAATGTTTAATCCAATCGCAGCTGCCGTGCCAGGTGATCAGCAGTGGGAGCGGTACACATAAAAAAATAAACACAAGTTGAATATTATTTAAAGACGTAAACCGAAAGGTCGTTCATGTTCAACTTCAGCCTTATACAGCTAGGGCTGGAATGATAAATGGTACATGTATTTTTCCTAGTTGCGATAATTTCAGGTAAAGAAAATTCATACAGCGAGAAGAATTCAGCAAGAATACCAAGCGTATGAACTTAGAAGATGCTATTAATAAATTTGGTTTTGGAATTAAGCGAGGATTTTTCATCTGGTTTATGCTGAAACTAATCTCTAAAAGGAGTACATATGCAATATGCTGCGATCTAGGTTTGCTACTATGTTTTTAAGATGAGAGTACAGATCAAGCAATGGTAACATTATTTGTCAGTTTAGGAAATCGATAGTGCCATTTTAAGGCGTTTTTGGTCAGGATATTTCACAAAATATCAGACAGCAGAGATCAAGTATCATAGTGCCTATAAGTGATCTAGACTCTGCAACAGTACCCAAAGTTGTCCTCTTTATGATTATGCCACAGTGTATGAAAAAGACTTTGCTCAAAGTGGCTACTATATAAACAGATCTAAAGTCTGAAAAGGACCGTGCATTATGCTCGAAAGTTTGAGAAAGTTGGTAGCATCATTATACCCCAATATGTTGAGCTCCTGGTCAAACTAACCTGCCAGTTTAGGTGAATATGGTGAATATTTGTTTATTTCATTGTTTTTTGATCATGCTTTTTTTCCTCATTTTGTTTGCCATGACACAGTAGATTTTCGCATATTCAATCTCACAAAATTTCATGGATTAGAGCATTGTTATTATTGTTAAATAATTTATTTATAATGTAATTTTACTTTATTTGATAAATGCTTTAGTTCAAAGGATTTTCACTCCCTTGAAATATGTTTCCTGTTCACTTTATTTTGCTAACACGTGGAATTAAATTATAGTTTGATATTCATGCATCGAAATGGTTTCATCAAAATAAGGTTGCTAAATTCTCTGTTCTTTAAATCGCAAAAAACAACTATGATCCAAGATTATCTTTGTACCGGTAAAGCTGAAAAAAAATGCACATCTTCTTTCGGTGGTGATAAAGAAAATAGCCTATTCATGTTGTGCAAAACAGTTATTTTAGCAAGAAAAACAGAGCACATCCAGCGGTGTAGATTAACCCTTAGGCTGCTAAGCGCGACTCGCTGATCTTTAGCGGACAATGTAGATCAAGATCAGACTGCACAGAACGTGCAGTCTGATCTTGGATCTACACTGTCCAATAAGGAGATGTCGTTCCCCCAAAATACCTTTGAAATAACTAAAAAACGGGGTTTTACTACTGATTTTGAAAATTTTATTTCACTTATTCAGCAAGATAAGGGTTAAAACCAAGATCTTGCGCTCTGTGCAGGCTGAAATTTATTTGCACTATCTACAAGAACCTGAATTTGCTCTTCGCTTTCTCAGAATGAACCCTCCACGAGACGACAAAATTTTAGACTCGTTCATTTTGAAAATATTTGAGCCATGCTCTGGCAAAAGGAGGTTCAGTACATCTCTATGATGCATGATACCATGCAAGTCATCATATGAGTATGGATCCATAAAATCCATTTTGTATAACAACCACCTGAGTCATGAGGTACACTGCTTCTTTGACATGCACAAAATGTACCATAAGCAAAAAAGTATCGACTCAAGTCAGCCTGTGAACAAGCAGATACTTTTTTGCAGATGCATTAAGCCCCCTTTTCACAGAGCACGACTCATTTGCAGACTACAGACTAAATGTGGTTTAATTTAAGATATTTGTCATAAAAGGGATATTAAACGTTGCGGGAAAAGGGGACACTGATTGTTACCAGCAATTGTTTCGTAATCCACAATGATAGGTCTTCTTTATCAGGGTCGTTAAACACGGGACCGGTTAGTAGAGGTAATTAAACAACCTATTTCTTTTCGGGCCAATTTTGGGAAAACTCGTATACACCGGTCTGTGTTTTTCTGTTTCCAAATCAGCTGTACCGTTAATAAGCGTCCATTTCTGTTCTAGTAGTTTTTTCATCTTTAGTTTTGTTATCAAGGCAACGATTTCATCACTACTGTCGTAGTACATGGTTATGGTAGGAATTATTTCAAAATATATTCTATCAAGTGTTGGTGTTAAAATCAACGATTTATGTTCACCCCTGCCATTGCTCACTTTAGCAATCAACACTTTTGACTAATTCTAGCTTTTCTACTGGTATTTATGTCATTTTTAGGATTAGTGTAGACAATATAGATTTCTACAAATGTATATTGTACATAAATTCTCACCTGCCATGTTTTATACCTGTTTACACAAAGTGTCTTCCACTATGCAATTCATAAATGAGCCACGCTCTGACAAAATGGAGTTTTATGCATCTCCATGATGTACTATACAAAGCAATTTATCACATAATTATGGATCGAAAAGTCCATTTAGTCTAACAATGGATTTGGAGGTAGAATGGTCCTTTGTCATGCAGAAAATTTACAAATAGCAAAAAAGTTCGACCCATGTCAGACTGCGCAGACAAGGGTCGATACTTTTTGCAGTTGCATTAAGCCCCCTTTTCACAGAGTATGGCTCAAATGTATTTGATATATGCATGGTACATTTCACCGGGTTTCTTTCCTACATACTTTTTTGAAAGAAACTTAATTATGTGCCTTAAACAAAGTCTTCCTTATCGATTGGATGCAAAACGCATTATTTAATCCATTATTTATAACCAGCCGCAATTCAATACTTCTTAAAAATGCTTAACGACAAAATTTTGGACTTGTCCAAATTCAAAGCATTTGCAGACGACAAATTAAATGTTGCTAAAATGATCATTTCTGTCTTTGATGGGTTAAAAACATTTTGGGAAAAGGAAAATTGCTGGTTACCAGCATTTTCTCCTTTTCCCACAATGTTTTCAAAAGGCTTCTTTCTCAGGGTCGTTAAAAGTCAGCATTGGGTAGTAAAGTGTTAACTGTGCTTAACTCAAAGAACGTAAATATTAATCACTACTTTGGTTGGAAATATATGGAATGAAAAACCTGAAGACAGAGCGAATTTGACAAACGCGTGATACAAAGAATTTGTTGTATCGGTGGGAAACAAAAAAACGTAATCTATGTAATCATAATGACCTTCTTCTTTTGAGTGCAAAAAAAAATATATGGAATTCTGGCAAATTATTATTTTTGAATTTTCGTTGTTTAACTTTGAAGATAGGTACCCACCGGCAAAAATAAAGTTTAAAAAATTATTTCTCAGGATACTGTACTTTGAACATTCTAGCAAAAAAATGATACTCGTCTTCGATTGAACTCAATGAACATGTTCTTATTTTATGGTTTTGGAAGTTTCAGGAGCAAGCACCTTCAGGCTGGATCCTTTCGATAGCTTAAACAATTCCTTTTTTTTTTCATCATTTTACCTCCACGGGCCAGGTAACTCAATAAAATTGTCGAGTTTCGAATAAAATGATTTTATGTCCCGTTTCTTAACATAATTTCTATATACCTGAAAGATACTTTTGACTGCGGAGTGTTCAAAAACAACGCCACAAGACATTTTACAATATAATTGATTGAGTATTGGAATGAAAATATTAACGAAATAATTGAGCCATGCACTGGCAAAAGGGGGCTTGATGCATACTACAACGCAATTATGGATATTTGAAATCCATTTTGTCTAACACTCGACTGTATCTGGAGGTACGATGGTCCTTTGACATGTAGAAAATTGACCTTTCGCTAAAAGTTTCGACTTATGTCAGCCTGCAAGGACTGCGCAGGCTGACATGAGTCGATACTTTTTGCAGATGCATTAAGCCCCCATTTTACAAAGAATGGCTGAATTATAAATGAGTTACAAATGCTTGGAATAAGATGGCACTTCACTATGTTTGTCCATGTCAGAAGCTTTCAGTTTCAGGTGGCTATTGGATGTTTTGCTGGCTTCAATAATATTTCAGAGGTAAACTTGTCAGGCTGTTTTTGTAGGTGGAATAACACATAGATATCAGCCATGCTCTGGCAAAAGGGGACTTAATGCATCTCCTTGATGCATTATACCAATCAAGCCATCACATAAATATCGACCCATAATAGCCACTTTTTTAACAACCGACTCAATCATTAGGTAGACTGGTCCTTGGACATACAGGAAATTGACTAAAGCGAAAGTTTCGGACCAGGTCAGCCTGCGCGGACTGCACAGGCTGACCTGGTCGATAATTTTCGCAGCTACATTAAGCCCCCTTTTCACAGAGCACAGCCCAATTATTATGTTTAATCTGTACGTCATACATGACACAATTGTCCCAAATGCATAATGTTGCTGATTTCATATTCATTATTCATCCATTTGTAATGCGTATATACATATATATCTATAGATTTATTTTAATTTTTGTAAATAAACACAGATTTGCAGCAGATACAACGCGTATTTTTTTTTTCATATCTTGTTTACTCTTACCAAACAACAAATATATAGACTGGTCCAAATTGAAATGATTTGCAGACGACAAACTAAATGTGGCTGAAAAAATGGAATTTGTATTTGATAGGGTAGAAAACGTTGTGGGAAAAGGAGAAAATGCTGGTTACCAGCATTTTCTTCTTTTTCCACAATGTTTTCAAAAGCTTTTCTTCTCAGGGTCGTTAAAAGTCGGGACTGTTTGGTGAAGTCTTTTTTAACAAGACGACAAAATTCCAGACTTGTCCAAACTGGAAGTATTTCCAGACGACAAATAAGATACATGTACGTCCCAAATAATAACCCGTATGTTTCAGAAAGGGTAGTCATGCAAATCCCAGATTTTTATCTCTTTCCTACATGATTTTCAAAGACCATCTTCTTTAAATTTATTAACCCTTTCCCAAACAAGCCCTGGTTTTCACGTGTCTGCAGTACAAGTCTTTTGAAAACACTGTGGGAAAAGGAGAAATTGCTCGTAACGAGCAATTTCTCCTTTTCCCACAGTGTTTTCGACCCTTTTTGAGACCTTTCTGCCATTTTCATCAAATTTCGGGAATGTTTGGCTTTTGGGTCTTTGTTAACCCGTTACCACACCACGAAATTTTACACCTTTCCAAACCAAAACCATAAGCAGACGCCAAATTAAATGCGGCTAAAATTGTGGAAGTACTCTTTGATAATCTGTTACGGTACGGTAGGAAACATTGTGAGAAAATGAGAAATGCTGGTTACGTGCATTTTCTCCTTTTCCCATAATGTTTTCAAAGGCCTTCTTTCTCAGGGTCGTTTAAAGTCGGCATTGTGTGGTAAAATGTTAACAGCTGTTGCATGTATTTCCTCGCTGTATGACCAGTATTTTAAAATTGCAGTCAATCACAATTTGCATTACTTTCTTCTAAGAATAGGGTTAAGAATGCAATTTAAAAAGGGTTGGTAAATACATGCCTTTACAATTTGAAAAAAAATAAATAAATAAAACAAACATGTTACGGACACCTGTATAAAGTGTATCTATGAGAAAACTCAAATAAGTGCCAATTTCAAGTGTTGTTTGGAGAAGAACATAAATGCAAATTTAGTATTCAAGCAAATGAAGAAATTATCACAAAAAAAAAACATTGTCAATGACGTAATGGGAAGCTACAGGTGGGAAATGAGATATAGATAGATGTGACAGATGATCGCAATAAATCAGTATCTCTTTGTAAAATTTTTCACTCTAATATATAGTGTTACTAAGCTCTTCGAGTGCTGAATGGTTAAATCGGACTTTTTCAGTCGACAGTGGCTATAAGTATTTCAATTTTCATGCCTGTGTTGAAAGTGATATCTCACAAAATTTTGGACAATATGGATAAAAGATCAGACTGCATGTCTGTGCAGTCTGATCTTTTATCTATATTGTCCCTGAAACCACCCACACCTCTGGCCGGAAAGCTTACGTCGGTTGAACGTTCGAACGCATTACCCCCTGAAACAATGTGCAGCAGAAGACTATCAGAACAGCCGTGTAAAATATGGAAAATTAACACGGAGGCTTCAAATAAACATATACATGCGAGGAAATTATTGCAAAAGGGAGAAACTTTTAGTTACTAATTCTCCTTTGACCAAAACGTTTACAAAAAAGGGTCTTCTGTGGTAGGTAACATGTAGCGTGCAGGTGGGTCAGTACCTGTCAATATACCATAAACGTCTTCACCGAACCTCCATGAAAAGGAAGCTGAGATCGAAAGTAAAAGATATATGCGTCATGCTCTAGCAGAAGATGGTTTAATGCATCTCCGTGATGCATTATACCAAGTAAGTAATTACGAACATAATTGTAGATCCATGAAATCCATTTTGTCTGACAACCAACTGAATCCTGAGATTGAATATGCAGAAAACTGGCCAAAAGCAAAAAAAGAGTTTCGACTTAGGTCAACCTGTGCGGACTGCACAGGCTGATCCGAGTCTATATTTTTTGCAGATGCTTTAAAACCCCATTTTCACAGAGCATGACGCGCATCTATAAGCATACAATAAATAATGTCTGCAATTTAAGCTTTCACTTCCGTATGTTACACAAGTAACTTTGACGGACGGCGCAGATTAGGATCCTGTTGCGCTGCTCGTGTAGTTTAATTATGAATCTCCACTGTCTTCAGTGTCATTTAACTGAGAGAGCTTTTTGTAACCCATTTAAAGTCATTAAGAGGACCCCAAATTATATTTGGTTCAGCTCATTATTTCGATTCAGTACACAGAAGAACCATGTGTCGACGGTGCATGCACCGCATAATTCACGTAACATTAAGAATAAGTGTCTAATAATTCAAGTAATTTCAAAAGTTGAGTATCACCTAATATCCGGAACTTTAACCGTTTACCGCACAATGCCGCCTTTTAACGACCCTGAGAAAGAAGCCTTTAGAAAACGTTGTGGGAAAAGGAGAAAATGTTGATGACCAGCATTTTCTCCTTTTCCCACAATGTTTTCTACCCTATCAAAGAAAAATTGCACCATTTCAGCCACACTGAAATTGTCGTCTGCAGATGTTTTCAATTTGGACCAGGCCAAAATTTTGTCGTCTGGTAAAGGGTCAAAGATATGTATCGCCTAATTCACAAAGCTCTAAAGATAAGAACAGCCCGTTTCACGAAAACTACCACATAATTCATGCAAGTTACCGGACTTTTTAGAATTACACATGAAACGTTTTTACTTTAAAATACAGTCTGACGTGTGATTAGGGAGCCTGACAGCTGTGAAGACCTTATTCATATATCAAAGAAAACTGCATATAAAATAATAATTATGACTCTAAGTGCAGCATACGTTGAAAGGGGCGACTATAAAGTACCGGTGACACATTACCGAATGATGGGTTCGCAGTTTATGCAAATGATTGATAATGAATGTCACTCAAAGTATGCTTTATCTGCTATATTTCCAATTCACTTGTCATAATTATTCAATTAAGCGTGATGCTAATTGCTAATACCCTGAAAATAGTATACACTTGCATTTTTTGTCTTGATATTAGTACATGTTTTTGGTGATATTTTGTACTTGTATATTAAGAAAGTCTGTTGTAGTCTGTAGCTCAGTGTGAAGTAAAGACAAAAACAGCTACCATTTTTCATGTGCCATAGTTTTGTGGAAATATTCGCCAGTCTTAATAGAGGGACGAACTTCGATATAAGCAATTATCTGGCAAAAGGGGCTTACTACATTTCCGTAATGCACAATACCAAGCAAGACATTACTTAGTCAGGGATCCATAAGAATCATTTCGTCTAACAACCGACTATATCATAAGGTAGGCCGGTCCTATGACTTACAGAAAATTGACCTATAGCGAAAATTTCGGCCTAGGTCAGCCTGCGCGGACTGCTCAGGCTGACCTGGATCGATACTTTTCGCAGATGCATTAAGCCCCCTTTTCATAGAGCATAGTTCATATATTTTTGATATTAAGTATAACTGGCCGGATGCTACTGACGCCCTGTTCATTTATCATAAACACTACCTGGTTTAATTCTGTGCAACACAACAAAACTAAACGGTCCATATTTAAATTACTGGCAGATGTCACAATAAAAGTGGTGCAAATAATGGAATCTTTCTTCAAAAGGGTGAAAACAAAGTGGGAAAAGGAGACAATCTTTTACCCACATTGTTTTCAAAAGCCTTTTAAGAAGGGGGTCTTAAAAGAGGAGGATGTTTAAGTAAAAGTAAAATAATCAGGCCATTGGTCCTAAAGCTGAGTACAGTCATCTAGAATTGATAAAGCTGAAAAGCTGTTGCTTGTGTTGTTGTAAAACATATGCGAGTTTTGACAAATATTCATGAGTATCAGACTGAAAATATGGTCTATAGCGTGCACACACGTTTCATCAAAGATTTGTCCCAGTGACCTACTTTTTGATCCCACGTGACCAATATCAAATGTGTCGAAGATATAACCTAGACAAACATTCTGACCAGTTTTCATAAGTATAAGACTACAAATATGGCATCTAGAGCACACACAAAGTTTTTTTCTAAGATTTTTTTCTCAGTGACATACTGGTATTTTTTTGTCCTAACGTGGCCCACTTTCACTCTTGTCCACGATGTTAACATGACAAACATTCCGAAAAAACTTTCTTGAGTTTCAAACTAAAGAAAAGAAATGTGGCATCAACAATGCATACAAGTTTTTATTATTATTTTTTTTTTTTTGAAATTGGCCCCAGTGACCTTCTGTTTGACCCCATGTGACCTAATATTGAAGTTATCCGATATATTATCAAGTTAAACGTTTTGTTCAAGTTTCATTAGTATAGGACGGAAAATAAGACCTCTAGATGGCATACAGGTCTTTTGTATGATTTGTCCTAGTGACCTACTTTTTGACCCTACGTGACTTAAATTCTAACTTATCCCAGATATCACCAAGACAAATATACTGATCAAGTTTCAGGGGTTTTGAACAGAAAATGTGACCTCTAAGGTTTTTTAAAGTTTGTCCTAGTGGCCTAACTTTTCACCTATGTGACCCGATTTCACTCTTGTCCAAGATACTTACAAGAGAAAGAATTTAATTAATTTTCGTGAGTACTGAACTAAAAATGTGGCCTCTAGAATGCACACAAGATTTTTTTCCTGAAATTTGTCCCAGTGACCTACTTTTTCATCCAGTATGAACTTATTTTGAATTCGTCCAAGCTATTTTCAAGATAGATATTCTGGTCAAGTTTCATGAGTAAGGGACTGAAAATAAGACCTACAGATTGCACACAAGATTTGTCTATGATTTGTCCCAGTGACCTGCTTTTTGACCCTCCGTTACTTAGTTTCCGACTTGTCCCAGATATCACCAAGACAAACATACTGATTAAGTTTAATGAGTTTTGCACTGAAAATGCGACCTCTAGAGCGCGCACAAGGTTTTTCTAAGGTTTGTCCCAGTGATTATCTGTTTGACCCAATGTGAACCCAATTTTCAATTTGTCCAAGACATTGTCAAGACAAATATAGTGACTAAACTTTCATGAGTATCCGAAAGAAAATGAGGCCTCTAGAGTGCGGGATATTTTCTGAGATTTGTTCCAGAAAGATACTTTTCGACCCGACGTCACTCATTTTCAAACTTGTCCGAGATATTATCAAGACATACGTTCTGACCTGTTTCATGAGTATAAGATTGAAAATATGGCCTCTAGAGTGCACAATGTTTGTTCTGAGATTCTTTAAAGTAACCTACTTTTCGACCTGCCGTGACCCAATTTAGAAATGTTCGCGATATCATCAAAGAAAAAAACATTCTGACCAATTTTCATGAGTATCCGACTGAAGATGTGGCCTCTACAGTGCACATAAAGTTTTTCTAAGACTTGACTCAGTGACTTACTTTTTGACTCAGTGTTACCCAATTTCAAACTTGTCCAAGATGTTTTCAAAGACAAACATTCTCACCAATTTTCATGAGAACCTGACTGAAAATGTGGCCTATAGAGTGCACACAAACTAACTGTTGACAACAGCGCGACACACGTCGCATGACGAACGATGCACACAGCATAATCACAACAAAACCTCATTTTGAGCACCTCGTGCTCAAGTAAGCAACAAAATAAACGTGTACTTTAGTATTGCAGTATACATGCCAATAAATAAATGCGGCCATATTGGTTTGCTTTCAGCGTGTTTGAATTATGAGCACTAGATCTTCTAAAACGCAAGACAAATATGGCGTCTTAATGTAAAGCCAACACAGACAATTTTCCTGCTCCAATGTTTTATGACACCTTCGTATTCATAATTATCACCTTATAATTACATTATGGCCGACTTGTCCACCGGAATGTTGAACATAAATCAGTTAAGATTTGTTTTCCTTTTAACAGTCTTGTCTACTACAATTACTTTCTGTAAACTGAGCGTTACAAAAACACACCACGGAAACACGTAGAAAGCAAGAAGCAGATTGAAGCAAAATGGTGTACTTTCAAATCAATCAGAATTGACACCTTTCTATCAACTTGTCGCAAGCCAGTTTAAGAATGACGTCAAAGACAACATGCGCACAACTATCCATAGCCTGCCAATCGCGATCTGTTATTTCCTCAACCCTTTTTCCAAAATGATCCCGAGGTTTTACGACCTGGGAAAAAAAAAACCCTTTGAAAACATTTTAGGTGGCTGGTAAACAGCATTTTCTCCTTTTACCACAAAAATTACGACCGTGTCCATTGAATGTCACTTCTTCATTCTTGTTCAAAGCGTTTGTTCTTTTTATACTTTGAATTCACTAGGATGAAGGTTGATCTAGAAACGACTTAGAGTTAAGAATGGATGCCTGGTAAGCCAACGATATTTCTCACGATTCATCCATGATTCATTACATTGAATGATGTATGGAACCAGTAAGCTTTGACAGACACATGCTTCCACTCGTTGCTCCCAGCTCAAATGGTGTAGCACCGGAACGGCCTGCAACTGATCTGATATTCAATAAATCCTGAAACTAGAATTAAAGTTGGAACTATTAATTCAAGTTTAACAATTCATCTTTCTGTCAGTGACTGAGAACTTTGACAGACCCTACTGTAACACACAGTCAGATCTATATTAATACCCATTCTTTTGAATATTTTATATCAGATTTGTCTGCAGTTTAACTCCCGAGTTTTTTTTTTTTACTTTTGCCCGCTAGTGGGCCTTTAACAGCAATGTCACCATATAACACGCCACATAAACTTATGATGATAACATAAACGCTTCATTTACAAACAATATGGATAATAGGACCGATTTCCTCATAAATAGAAATATTGACATAAACATGATTTTATAGACGTAAAAAGAGATAACTGTACGCAGTTTTATTTTAATTTCCACAGGTTATAAATTCAAACACATTTACAAAACTTCAAAGTAGACTGATTTCAAATGCAAATTTAATTTACCCAAACAGATGTTGTAAACTGTCAACCTGATTTTTTCATTTTTAGAACGCCAAACACGACGACTGAAGTTGCTTTTTAGGACAGTGTAGATATAGATCAGAATGTCTCGTCCGATCTTAGACTTTTTCTGTCAACTATATTGCAAATTAGTCTTACCAAAAGGTTTGCGAAATAACTACATCCGAGTTCTATTTACTGAGAATGTACTATTCATTTCATTTAATTTTCGCACAAAGGGTTAAAACTTTTGCATATCATATTGCAAGATTTAAATCAATGTCAGAAAAAAAAAAACAACTATAATATATACAGGATTTGTTTTAATGTAGTTTTGCGCTGCTTTAGTCCGGGACTTGGCTTCCATTTTTTGCTTGGTACCGCCCTAGGACCGACGATAACAAATTCTAGTTTAATACATTTTCCAAGCATGTGTCCAAGTATTACAAAACCACGACTAAACGCGAGTTCACAATTAAAACATTATTTTTTTTTTCTGTCCACACTGCTAACAAACACGATGACCGAAGAATTTCCCAGGTATTCAGAAGCAATTAAGAATTTTGCAATGAAAACATGGCGTATCAATGTATCAAAAAAACTTTTTGTATCGATTTCATAAGTAATATAAATATGAGTCGTGCTCTGTGAAAAGGGGGTTTAATACATCTGCAAAAAAAGTATCGACCCTTGTCAGCCTGCGCAGTCCGCGAAAGGTTGACCTGGGTCGAAACTTCTTGCTTTTGGTATATTTTCTGCAGGTCCGAGGAACATTCAACCCAATGTTTTCCGTTGGTTGTCAGACAAAATAGATTTTATGGATCAATAAATATGTGATGACCTGCTTGGTATAGTGGATCAGGGAGGTACATTAAATCCCCTTTTGCCAGATCATGACTCAAACAAATGAGAAATTCTGTCGATATTTCCCGTCAGAGACAGAAACAAGAGGGCCATGATGGCCCTGGGTCGCTCACCTCAGTAGAGTGCCTTAAAGGTTTTTCTTTAATTTGACCATGTGACCTAGTTTTTGACCGCAGGTGACCCAATTTCAAACTCATATTTCATGAAGATAAACATTCTGACCAATTTTCAAGTCAATTGAGCAAAAAATGTGGCCTCGAGTGCCCTAAAGATATTTCTTTAATTTGACCTACTGACCTAGATTATGACCCCAGGTAACCCAAATTTGAACTGGTCTTTGACTATATCAAAAGAAACATTTTAACCAATTTTCAAATCAAATGAATAATAAATGTGGCCTCTAGAGTGCCCAATAGGCTATTTCTTTAATTTGACCAAGTAACCTAGTTTATGACTCCAGTTGGCCCAAATTCAGACTCATATGAGATTTTACAAAGACAAACATTCTGACCAATTTTCAAGGCAATTAAGCAAATAATGTGGCCTCTAGAGTGCCCACAAGGTATTTCTTTATTTTGACCTAGTGACCTAGTTTATGGTTCCAGGTGACCCAAATCCAAACTCATCTGGTATTTCATCAAGACAAACATTCTGGCCAAATTTCAGGTCATTTGAGCGATAAATGTGGCCTCCAGAGTCCAAACAAGGTATTTCCTTAATTTGACCAAGTGAACCAGTTTATGACCCAAGTTGACCCAAATTAATCTTATAAAGACAAACTTTCTAACTAATTTTCAAGGCAATTGAGCAAATAATGTGGCCTCGAGAGTGCCAACAAGGTATTTCTTTAATCTGACCTAGTGACCTAGTTTATGACCCAAGATGACCCAATTTTGAACTCAATGAACTTGTTGCGCTTAGATGGGCAAACAAACTTAGAAGAGAATCACTACATACCAAATATCAAAGCTCTACGCCTTCCAGTTTTAAAGAAGAATTTTAAAGTTTTCCTTCTTTGTTCCTATGTTTGAACTTGTGACCCCCGGGGCAGGACCAATTTTGACGCCAAGGGCATCATATGAACAAACTTAGTAGAGGTCTACTAGGCGATGCTACATACCAAATATCAAAGCTCTACGCCTTCCAGTTTCAGAGAAGATGATTCTTAAAGTTTTCCTTCTCTGTTCCTATGTTCGAACTTGTGACCCCTGGGGCAGGGCCAACTTTTGCCCCAAGGGCATCATATGCACAAACTTGGTAGAGATCCACTAGAAGATGCTACATACCAAATATCAAAGCTCCATGCCTTCCTGTTTCAGAGAAGAAGATTTTTAAAGTTTTCCTTCTTTTTTCCCATGTTGAAAATAGTGACCCCCGGGGCGGGGCCAGTTTTGACCCCAGGGGCATCATATGAACAAACTTTGTAGAGGTCCACTAGGAGATGCTTCATGCCAAATATCAAAGCTCTACACCTTCAAGTTTCAGAGAAGATGATTCTTAAAGTTTTCCTTCTCTGTTACTATGCTCAAACTTGTGACCCCCTGGGCGGGGCCAGTTTTGACCCCAAGGGCATCATATGAACAAACTTGGTAGAGGTCCACTAGAAGATGCTACATACCAAATATCAAAGCTCTATGCCTTCTAGTTTTAGAGAAGATTTTTAAAGTTTTCCTTCTTTGTTCCTATGTTGGAAATTGTGACCCCCGGGGCGGGGCCAGTTTTGACCCCAGGGGCATCATATGAACAAACTTGGTAGAGGTCCACTAGGAGATGCTTCATGCCGAATATCAAAGCTCTACACCTTCAAGTTTCAGAGAAGATGATTCTTAAAGTTTTCCTTCTCTGTTACTATGCTCAAACTTGTGACCCCCGGGGCGGGGCCAGTTTTGACCCCAGGGGCATCATATGAACAAACTTGGTAGAGGTCCAATAGAAGATGCTACATACCAAATATCAAAGCTCTATGCCTTCTAGTTTTAGAGAAGAAGATTTTTAAAGTTTTCCTTCTTTGTTCCTATGTTGGAAATTGTGACCCCCGGGACGGGGCCAGTTTTGACCCCAGGGGCATCATATGAACAAACTTGGTAGAGGTCCACTAGGAGATGCTACATGCCAAATATCAAAGCTCTATGCCTTCAAGTTTCAGAGAAGAAAATTTTTAAAGTTTTCATTCTTTGTTACTATGCTCAAATTTGTGACCCCCTGGGCGGGGCCAGTTTTGACCCAAAGGGTATCATATGAACAAACTTGGTAGAAGTCCACTAGGCAATGCTACATACCAAATATCAAAGCTCTATGCCTTTTAGTTTTAGAGAAGAAGATTTTTAAAGTTTTCCTTCTTTGTTCCTATGTTGGAAATTGTGACCCCGGGGCGGGGCCAGTTTTGACCCCAAGGGCATCATATGAACAAACTTGGTAGAGGTCCACTAGGAGATGCTACATGCCAAATATCAAAGCTCTACGCCTTCTAGTTTTAGAGAAGAAGATTTTTAAAGTTTTCCTTCTTTGTGACTATGCTCAAACTTGTGACCCCCGGGGCGAGGCCAGTTTTGACCCCAGGGGCATCATATGAACAAACTTGGTAGAGGTCCACTAGGAGATGCTACATGCCAAATATCAAAGCTCTACGCCTTCTAGTTTCAGAGAAGAAGATTCTCAAAGATTTTGCTTTTTTTTTTCCTTTTTGTTGCCATGGCAACCAGATTTGTGGGTGGAATTCAATTCTTTGAACAGTTTTGGTAGAGCTTCACCCAAGGAACATCCCTGCCAAGTTTCATCAAGATTGGCCCAGTGGTTTAGGAGAAGAAGATGTTTAAAGAAATTGTTGACGGACGACGGACGACAGACGACGGACGACGGACGCCGGACATAGGGCGATCACAATAGGTCACCTTTAGCACGTTGTGCTAAGGTGAGCTAAAAAGCGGGAAATATGCCAGTAAAACAATAAGTAATCATAATAAGTATCGATAACAGACAAACTTATCAAACTACAGTCACATGGTTTCCAAAAGTTTTCAGTAGAATTGTACAAAAAAAAAAACCTGAACATACGAAGAACGAAGAACGCCGTTTATTATTCAAGCAGTGTGCATGTAATTCGAAAAAGTACAACGAAAATGTTTCTTTGTGTAGTTATATTTATCAAACTCATTCAGTCAGTTTCAAAGTACTAACATAAAATTAAATAATGATAATGAAATCCATGTCCAAGTACAAGCATATTACAAAAGCTACATACTTTTTCATCTATACCAATATCTAAGTTGCCACCTCTCTCAATAAGGAGATGATTAAAAATGTGACACTTTCTAGAATTTGTATCTGATATAAATATTTGCCAAGAAGACAAGAAACAGGACATTTCTGAATGCCATGCAGTATCGTCATTACGTCAAAACGGGATTACCAAATTTCTGTAAATGGCTATCAACAGCTATTAAACTAGACTCGTTGCTCTGGATAAAACTCATTCAAGAGTCATCAAACATTTCTTTTAAACAAGATGGCTTTTGGCCCTAAAGCGTTCACCTGAGTAAGGTCATTTAGGATTGATAAGGTTGAAAAGATCCTGGTCGTGATGATGTAAAACGCATGAATGTTAGTGATCTACTTTTTGACCGATTTGACCTATTTCTAATTTTGAATCTGGCTCAAAATGTGACCTCTGCAGTGCACACAAGGTTTTTCTAAGATTTGGCCAAGTGACCTATTTTTTGAACCGATGCGACCCAATTTTGAACTTCAGAGAATTTATCAAGACAAACGTTCTGACCAAGTTTCATGAGTATCAGACTGAAAATGTGGCCTCTAGAGTGCACACAGCATGTTATAAGTTTTGGGCCCGTGACCTACTTTTTGACCCAACGTGATCCAATTTCGAACTTGTCCAAGAATTTATCCAGACAAAAATTCTGACTAAGTTATACGAGTATCAGGCAGAAAATGTGGCCTCTACACTGCACACAAGGTTTTTCTAAGATTTGGCCCAGTGGCCTACATTTTGACTCCACGTAACCCAATGTCAAACTTGTCCAAGATTTCATCCAGACAAACATTCTGACCAAGTTTCATAAGTATTGAGCCAAAAATGTGGCATCTAGAGTGCACACAATGTTTTTGTAAGATCTGACCCAGTGACCTACTTTTTGACCCGACGTGACCCAATTTCAAACTTGTCCGAGATTTGGTCCAAACAAACATTCTGACTAAGTTTCATGAATTTCTGATTGAAAATGTGTTCTCTAGAGTACACACAACGCTTTTCTAAGATTTGTCCTGGTGACCTACTTTTTTACCCGACATTACCCAAATTCGAACTTGTTTGAAATATTATCAAGACAAACATTCTGACCAAGTTTCATGAGTATTTGACTGAAAATGTGGCCTCTAGAGTGCACACGAGGTAATTGTTGACGCCTGGACGACGGACGCCGCACGCCGCACACAGCACGATCACAAAAGCTCACCTTGAGCGCTTCGTTTTCAGGTGATCTAAAAAACACAGTCAAACCCGCATTCAGCAATTACCCAGGGATACTAAACATGTGATTGCCTAATACAGGTAAGTCACGCTCTGACAAAAGGGGGCTTAATGCATCTGCATAAAGTCTCGATCCAGGTCAACCTGTGCCGAAATATTTTGCTATTGGTTAATTTTCTGCATGTCAAAGGACCACATTACCTCATGATTCAGTCGGTTATTAGATAAAATGGATTCTGTGGATCCATAATCATGTGATAACTTGCTTAGTATAATGCATCACGGAGATGCATTCCTAAATGATATAGAGCTACATTTACAGAATAACCTTCATTGTGGTATTAATATTGACCAATTATCGATATACTTGTTGCTCTTTGCAGATGACGCGGTTGTTTTATCCGATAGCGAGGCGGGTTTACAGGATTCATTAGATCGATTGAAAGAATATTGTTTGAAATGGAATTTAACAATTAACACGGATAAGACAAAAATAGTTCCGAAAAGGTGGACGATTACGTGAAACATATAGGTGGTACATCAATGGTCAAGATATAGAGGTTGTCAGCACATGTAATTATCTTGGATTAGTGTTTTCTAGTGGTGGCTCATTTGTACATGCCACGGACGCTCTGGTTGGAAAAGCACTGCGGGCCATTTATTCATTATTTAGTATAACCAAAAATATCGAAGTGCCTGTTCAAGTCATGTTCAGTCTTTTTGACGCCTTTGTTGGATCCATTTTGGGATATAACTGTGAAGTATGGGGTTTTACCAGGGCCGAAAATATTGAACGTATTCACAGAAAATTTTGTAAATGGTTACTTAATGTAAAAATGTCAACAAATTCTTTTGCGCTATACGCAGAAGTAGACAGGTTCCCCCTAATTATTATCAGACAAACTCGAATCATCAAATATTGGCTAAAATTGTTCCATCAGAAATCGTCTAACTACTTATTGTCGGCGGTAATTAATGACCAGGTTCACGAAATAAACAAAAATTCCCGTATTAATAATTGGGCAAATAAAGTAAAAAATCTTTTAGAATCATCGGGGTTCGCTGACGTATGGATATATCCAGAGTCAGTGACTCTGGATAAATTCATTCCAATTTTCACCAGCAGAGTAAGAGATATCTACATTACTCAATGGCATACAGGTATCCAAGAATACAGCTCACTGACGCTCTATACATCGATTAAAACAGACTACCTTCGAGCGAAGTACCTTGATGTGATTGGGAAAAGGTCATTGCGAAATATAATAGCTAAATTAAGACTTTCATCACATAATCTTATGATCGAAAGCGGTAGGCATCGAAAAATAGAAAAAATCAGACGAAAGTGTATATTGTGCGATAAGGATGACATCGAAGATGAATATCATTTTATCATAATTTGCCCTTTTTTTCATGATTTAAGACAAAAGTTCATAGATAAATACTACAGAATAAAACCAAGTGTATTCAAATTTACGAAATTACTTAATTCAGACCAAAAGAAAAATTTGACAAACCTTGCCCTTTTTTGTAAATACGCATTTTTAAAAAGAAACCAGTTCATGTTACAGTAAGTATTGCACTCTCACTCAGCCTTTTGTTACACTGCTTTTGGACCACAGTTTTCAACGATATGCATGTTTTACAATGTATTGATTGTACAATGAGTATGTATACTTGTGTGCATAATA
The DNA here is from genome assembly GCA_945859785.2 of Tridacna gigas. Taxonomy (NCBI): domain Eukaryota; kingdom Metazoa; phylum Mollusca; class Bivalvia; order Cardiida; family Cardiidae; genus Tridacna; species Tridacna gigas. The sequence goes on from OX244030.2 coordinate 32,828,852, forward strand.
AAGCTATTATTATATATTATTATTATTAATCCCCTTTTTGCCAGATCATGGCTCAGGTATATGAACACATATGCCTTCTTTGTGAACTCAATACATACTTGCTTAATACAGGTTGCTTGCTCAATAGAGGTGGCCAATAAGACAGGCTTTACCGTATTTCGTTTCAGTTTCTCATGAAAAGTTGGCAAAAAGGTTTAATACTTGTATAGCTTTGCACTTTCGTTTCCGATATATTTTTATACGACTGTAATAGTTTATAGTTTTACAATAATATCGTCATTTCTTTAACATCTATGGTGTTCGGTATTAAGAATTTATGCTCAATACCCCAAATTAAAGTTATTTTAGTTTGGAATCAACACCAACAGCTTAATCGTAGAGCTCTGTTTTAATGTCACATTTAGAGGTATTGTGAACACTGGAAACATACATGCAAAATCGTACAACTGAATTGAAACACTTCAAGAACGCGAGGAGATCATTATGTGTCTAATAAATGAAAATGAACAAGTAAAAAACAACACATTGAATATGATCAGAACTTGCTAATAAAACCGAACAGAAACAGTTGTTTTTGTATGTAGCAGTCAGACGTCTCCCTCTGGACCCTCCGAGTTCCTATTTTTGTTTTTACCTTTTTGTAAACTGTATGAAATAACTAGCAAATCAAAACTAGTTTCTGTGAACACAATAAAATGAGTCAAGACAAAAAAGGGAGCAAAGAACTTAACATTAATATTTGTAACCTCTGACCGCACAACCAACAACTTGCTGGTTCTGAACGTGTTTCTCCTGAGTTACAGAACATTATTTTTTTTTTCCCAACAGATGTCAGATCACAATATGCCTCGGTTTATTGTGTTATTTTAAATATAATTTTCAAAAATTTTATTTCCAAATTATAATGTATCGAGGTATTTCCATTATAACTAGATAGCATTTCAAAACAAAAACATTCGCCTTATCCAAAAATTTAGAATCGACAGGAGAGTGGTGTTGATCGCTCCAAAAGGTTTGATATGGTAAAGGTCCCGTCAAGTAATTATTAAAAGTTTCCGTGATTGCACTCCACTGACAGTCTAACCACAAGAGCAACACCAATCGTGATTATTTCGACACGCGTGTTTCACCTGTGGTTACAGAAAGACGTCGTAATTTGCTCACATTGGCATTCATTCTGCCCTAGTTATCAAAAGTATCCGAGTACATTCTAGCAGTTGATAACAACATTGGTAACTGACCACTCTGAAACTCCTTCCGGTTCGTTGTAGTCAAAATTTGTCCCGTTTGATAATTTGACAGCAAACACTTATGTTGCACCATTTTATCAGAGAAACAAGAGGGCCATGATGGCCCTGTATCGCTCCACTGGCTTATAAATATAAATCATGAAGAGAAGTCTTCACTATATAAGCCCTTATAAAACTCTGACCCCAGGGCTACAGTCGGACTAAATGGGGAATATGTGTATTAGAAGAATAACATGCCAAATTTGGGAGTTCTTGGCCTTATGGCTAGAAACAAGACGGTTTCTGAAGTTTTCACTCCATAAACTCATGTAAAACTTGTGAACCCTGGTGCAGGGCCAAACTTGATCCTAGGGCTGTAACTTGGGCCCTCTTTGTAGTTGTCCACTAGAAAATGCTATAATTATGCAAAATTTGGTAGCCTAAGCCTTATGGCTATGTACACCAAGATTTAAAAGTTTTCCCTATGTAAGCCTATATATATCTTATGAACCCCCCCCCCAGCATGAGGCCAAATTGACCCCAGGACTATAATTTGGGCACTTTTGGTAGACCCCAACTAGATCAAGCTAAATGCAAAATTTGGTAGCTCTAGGCCTTATGGCTAGGTACAGGAAGGTTTTTAAAGTTTTCTCTATATAAGCCTATGTAAAACTTGTGACCCCTGGGGCAGAGCCAATTTTGACCCCAGGGCTATAATTTCAAGAAACATGATAGAGGTTTACTACATAAAGCTACATGCCAAATTTGGTAGCCCTATGCCTTATGGTTTCAGACAAGAAGATTTGTAAAGTTTTCTCTATATAAGCCTATGTAAAACTTGTGACCCCTGGGGCAGAGCCAGTTTTGACCCCAGGGCTATAATTTCAAGACACATGATAGAGGTCTACTACATAAAGCTACATGCCAAATTTGGTAGCCCTATGCCTTATGGTTTCAGACAAGAAGATTTTTAAAGATTTCCAATATTTTTCAGTTTTGTTGCCATGGCAACCAGAGTTTTTGAAGGAATCAAATTCTTTCAAGAAATTCTGAAGAGGACCATGGCAGGATCATTTCTGTGAAGTTTCATGAAAATTGGATGGGTAGTTTCAGAGAAGAAGATGTTTGAAATAAAAGTTAACGCACGGACGGACGCACGCACGGACGGACGGACGGACGCACGACGGACACCGGGCCATGACATAAGCCCGCTGGCCTTCGGCCAGTGGAGCTAAAAAGGACAGTTCTAAAGTGTATTTCTGGTGTTAATTGGAGGATTTCTGTAAAAATTGAGTGCAAATTTGTTATTTCTTTGGGACCTATTCTGCGCCTGTACCTGCATAAAGGAACATAGTCTACCGCCCGGAATGCCTATGTGTCACTGCGATTTTTGAAGGGTAGTTGTGTTTGATATGAAATACAAAAAAAAAAAGGCAATCGATTGAGGTGCCATTTTCTTTTTGGCTTCATGTGTACGCCACTGGACATACAGCGGTAGAAAAAAACAGTAACGCTGTAGGTTTGCCAGTAAAAGTACAACAGAGGGTCAAGACGGCGAATTTAACTCTATTTTCAACGTAGCAAAAAACCAGTGGTGTGACAACAACTGCAGCAAGAGACCGCTGAAGCCTCTAAGTAGAGTACAAGATCAGACTACATATAACCTGTCGTCTGAACTTAGATATACTCTGCCCTTGGTCTTAATTCCCCAACTATCCAAATACCACTCCTAGTCGAAGTACCAAAAGCATTCTAAATTTCATGTTAATACCATTCTGACTGGCTAAAGCAAAATGGTTTATTTAGCCAATCAGAAATTGTGTTACTTTCTAAATCAATAAGAGTAAGAATGCCATTCAGAATGGTTGGTGAATACGGGCCCAGGTCGGCCAGATACTTCAAACTAGATGTGTTTCTCACAAGACAAAATACAAATTTCATTCAATAGCTCTCCGATCGTTATAAGACGGTAAAATGTTAGCCAACTACGACACAGCTATTTTCCAGGGTGACAATCAAAGAGAACTGGTTTATAGTAACAGAGACAACGAGCCCGACGAAAATACCAAAAAAAAAACAAACTTCAAAATGAAATGAAAAGAAATGAAACGATGTACTAAATGTTCCATTTGACGAAATCGGTCCAAGAATCACAAATACCTGAAAGATGGTTTTCATCATATCACGTAAAAAGCTTTATGTCATAGTTTGACTTACATGTATATTGTAATTTCATGTAAACTAGGTACATCCCTGAGCTAATTTGTATAACCCTTTCATAGAGGGGATAAATGCAATGAAACTGTTCTATCTCAAGCAAAGAGAAAAAAAAAAGAGATATGAATGCTGCCTTTGCCAGAATTATCTCATAAAACATCGGCCACTAAAGCATTAAAGCCCCCAAAATCAGACTGCACATTTTGTGCAGTATGACTTGAGTCTACAGTTTGCAAGAGCACTGTTGTTGCCCCAGACACGTCTAGAGATACAACTGTTATTTCAAGGAAGTCATCTGACGGTTCCGTCATGAAAGAATGAAATTTATTGTTTTATGTCAAAATCTGCTTGCTCATTGAAAAACGATGTGGTAACCATGCATTTCAGTTGTCATCGCTGTTTATCCTCATTATCACCATGTCTCTTGTGTTGTACATTACAAGCTATCATAAATCAAGGCTCGCTACTTAACCCTAATCCTGCTTAATAAGTGTTCAAGCCGATTGTAAAAACCAAGATTTTGCAATTTCAAACGTATTTTTCGGAAAGATATCTCCTTATCGGACAGAGTAGATCCAAGATCAGAGTGCACGTTCTGTGCTGTCTGATCTTGATCTACACTGGCCGCAAAAGCGCATTGAGTCGCGCTTAGCAGTTTAAGGGTTAATTCTTCTAGGCTGTAATTGTCAAGCGGAGGTAAACAGAAAACATCCCAATTTATAACAATATTGAACCCACATGAAGGTAAGCAGGAAACCATCCTAGAACCAGATTACCGAAACAACGCGAGTTTTTGGTCAGGGAGGGATGGATGTTCTTAAGCTGTGACAGAAATTGAGCTAGAGTTTATGTGTTCGAAAAAAATACATAAAATCTGTTATTTTTTTTTTTTAAATCTAATCATGAGGCCCGTTTCGGATAATGGATGCCTAACTATTTCGGAGTAGCAGATCCTCCAGTAAAACATTAATTTCCTGGGACAAAATGTTAGAATTGTCAAAATTTAAAGCATTTGCAAATGACAAACTGAACATGGTTAAAATGATGGGGCTTTTCTTTAAAGAGTAGAAAACAGAGTGGGAACAGGAGAAAATGCTGGTCATTGCACAATGTGTTCAAAAGCTTTACTTTTTCAGGGTCGTTACACCACGTCATTATATGGTAAAAGGTTAAAAGTTTGATGCCCCTGCCTGTGGTAGGCTTTCAGAGTATGCCTTCGTAATAAGGCTCCTCCAGAATGTAAATTTGTTGCGACCACTGTCATGACAAAAGCTTTCACTCTCAAAGAAACACTGAATTGGATCCTTGATCTGAGCACCTTTCATTAATCGTTTTAAGTCATCAAGACTTTATGGAAATTATGTTGTGGTGATTGCTTTCGGTGCTGATTGAGTATTACGCAAAGGGACAGATGCAATTAGTATTTCACGTCGGCATATAAAATCATAATCGTTGCAACTACATGGACTTACAATAAATGACAAAATAAGCAATTGTTTTTCAACATGAGAAACTGTAGTCTGATCTCCACAGTCCGCAAAAGAACACGAAGTTTTTCTCGGCATCATTTACAAATGAGCCATGCTCTGGCCATTGAGGGGGTTTAATGCATCTCAATGATGAATGGTACCATGCAAGTCATCACTTAATTATGGATCCACCGCCAGAATCACGCTGGTCCTTTGACATGCAGACAACTAACCAATAGCAAAAAGTTTCAAGTCAGCCTGCGTGGACTCCGCAGGCTAATCTGGATCAATATCTTTTGCAGATGCATTAAGCCACCTTTCCACAGAGTATGGTTCAAATAAATGTCCGTTGTCTCTGAAAGTGAAAAATGGTGCAACACTGTGTCGATCTAGATCAGTTGCCATAAAATGTGGCGTCTGATTTAGGTCGACAGTAAAATTTTGCATTTGAATAGAGATTAAACGGAGGTACATGCCATTGTCTGTAGAATGAACAGGATGTATTTTCACTGAAGGAAAGCTGACCACCAAGTAATGGCAAGAGTACTCAAAAAATTTTACAGAATAGTCTATGTAATTCATGCTAAAGCCTGGTCTTTGCCTGCAAGAGAAAAAATAGACGATGTTTGTGTTGTAACGGAAGTTTTAATAGCCGAGATATCACATGTGCAGCATAGCTATTTTAGCACCAATACCTTGGCCTACAAACGTAAACCTACAAACCCACAATTTATGTACTGATCGTGGCCCTTGGAAGATTGATACTTTAATGAACAGTTTTTATGGGAAATTAATTTACTTTAATTTGTAACTATTGAACTTACAGAGTGATAAACTACATTAACACCTTTATCTTTTTTTTTTGTAAACAGCATTAACACCTATCTAGATATATCTTTCTGTAGACGATAAATCGCTACATTCGGTAGAACTTAAAATGTTTTACTCACATATATTTTCATACTTTTGTTTACATTAAAATAATCTTCAATCACCGACTTCTTGTCATAAGAGAGGTATCACTTTAAAGTTTTAACTATTGGCTGACTGTTCCTTTCAATAGTGTCTCGGTTACACCATGTCGACAGCACATTTCTTTCAGTTTTTCACCAGAGCAAGATTAAGGTTCTGAGGTGCAACAGCGCTGTGCCACACGATAAAGTGCTTCCTGTCGGGATCAAACCAATAGGCTCTGCCTTATAAATCCAACGCCACTGAAGACCCTGTTGGCTTTAGGATGGACTGACAAGGATGTTTAAAAGATTTTTCTATTTAATTCCGTCTCTCATTTGATGTTGATTTACCAAACAGTCCCGTAAATAAATGACCCTGAGGAAGAAGACTTTTGAACACATTTTGGGAAAAGATGAAAATTAGCAGACGACAAATTAAATGTGGCTCAGCTGATGAATCGTCTTTGAAAGAGCAAACAACGTTGTGGAAAATGAAGAAAGTGCTGGTTACCAGCATTATCTTCATTTCTCACAACGTTGTTTACCCTTTCATCGACGATTCATCAGCTGAGCCACATTTAATTTGTCGTCTGCTAGTGCTTTCGATATGGACTAGTCTAAAGTTTTGTCGGCTGGTACAGAGTTAGCTGATTCCCTACTAATTATGTGATGACTTGCTTGGTATAATACATCATCGAGAGCGCCAAAAATCTATCTTTATCACGGCCATACGTACCTAGAGAAGGTAGAACAGCAGTCGGTACAGCCATCTTATGACTGCAAAAGGTACCGGTTCTAGTACGAACGGATGTTTTTCTATCACGTGACACTGCTTTGTTATTCTTTCAATATAATTATCGATGTAAGAAAACTTTGACGAACAAGATCCCTAGCATAAACATGACGTCGCTCTAATGCTTCTGTCACACGCATGCTTACCCATATGTTCGGGTCATTTAGGAGGTTAGGTTTTTCTTACCAAATCCTTCGTCTCTGCCATGTATAATGATGAATCGTGAGAATGTTTATTTGTATTTCTGGTATTAAAAAAACCTGCGATTTCTATCAGATAATCACAATAATATTAGAAAGCCGGAAATTCAGATGTTGTTGAGTTTCAAGTTGCCCCACACGGGTATTCATGTCAAAATCCTAATTTCACTCTATATACATGTATAGATTTAACGGTGTATTGAAATTGAAACGAATCAATTCGCAAAATAGGAAGCGTCGTTCAGAAGGAAACACTAAGCAATCGCAACGTCACACCTACGTTATTCATTTTTCGGGAAATATGGATCTATTTCCGTTTCGTTCTCTGAGTAACATTTCTGCATTTAACCCTTTACCAAACAGTTCAGAGTTTTAACGACCCTGAGGATGAAGCCTTTTGAAGACGTTGTGGGAAGAGGAGAAAATGCTGGTAACCACTATTTTTTCCTTTTCCTACATTGTTTTCTATCCTTCCAAAGACCAATTTTAGTTTTTGAGACATTTTTAAATTAGTCGTCTGCAAATGCTTTCAATTTGGACCAGTCTAAAATTTCACCGTGTGGTAAAAAGTTAAGTGTCTGTCGGGGTCTTCATTTTAAAATACTATGCAATACCCTTTAGAATGAATATATATAGCGTCAAACAGGGAGGGGACACGTCCACTGTTGTCCAAGTTTCAGTGTTCAAAATAATTCTTTTGTGTAGCCAATTACCAAAGATGATATGCTCTTCAAGACAAAAGCATCTCAAAAAATGAATGGAAAACCATTTATTGCTCCCTTTCCCAATATGTTTACCTTAACAGAAAATGATTTTTCCGATCTAAGATCGTTGTATGTCTGAAAAACATACAGGGTAATTGGCTAACCTTGCCATACAAGTCAAAATGCGTAAAGAGCTGTTTATGTATTAATATATACGGTTTTTGACGTGTGGTAACCAACACAGATCAAAAGATATTTGGTCAGCATCTGACATATTCATGAGTGGTTTTATTAGAGTCGTAAACTAATTGATGCGTACGTGTGTTAGCTATCTGATCCCAGGCAGTTTCCGTTATTAGCCACTAAACACGTAGAGATTGACCGGGGCTTAGACCTGATAACCCGCCTGTTTGACTTTGAACCTCAGTATTTGGTTACCTCTCACCCAATGGCTTTGTATCAATCCATCAGTAAATACGCCGTTTTCAATAAATATGTACATTAACCCTGTACCACACAATCACGATTTTTTCACGCTGAGAAAAAAGGGTTTTGAAAAAAAAAAAAAATGTGGAAAAGGAGAAAATGCAGGTAACCAGCATTTTATCCTGTTTCAACAATGTTTCCTGCCATTTATAAAGACAAATCTCATAATTTGAGTAGTTTTAATTGTCGTATGCAAAGGATTCCCTTTTGGACACGTCACGGATTTTGCTCTCTGGCAAAGTATTACAAACATTGTTGTCTTCCTCTTAGAAACCATTAATAACATGAGTGCTCCGGATGGATTTTTATCCGTGCCTTTACCATTTATTACATGCAAAACAGTTTCATAAGTGGGAGCAAATTCACATTTATTGTACCGTCCTTCACCCTCGATCATTCGGCATAACTGGAAAGTTACATGAATCCTCTACCACATAGTCTCGAGTTTTAACTATTCTGAAGCTTTGAAAACATTGTGGGAAAAGCATTTTCTCATTTTCCCGCCTCGTTTTTCTACCCTGTCGCAGATAAAGTTCATCATTTGGGCCATACTTCATTTGCTGTCTGCAAATGCTTTCAATTTGGACCAGCCTAAAATTTTGTCGTTTGGTAGAGAGTTAATGTAAGTGTTTGGTGCGAGTGGAAAAAGAAACCCCGGACCTCAGCTAAGAGTATTCAGAAGTTAACTAATCAATCACGCGGGTGAGGTCACTAACTATGGCAACTGAAATAGCTTTTGCGGGCGGCTTGGATCAAAATCAAACGTCAGAGAAATTGCAGTTTGATCTTGAAACAACATCGAAATTTGTCCATACATCGAAATTAACCATTTGTTTGTTCGGTTCTTTGACTGGGGTCTTACGCTGTATTACAGAGTATCTCGGACATACCATAGAGACGATAACATATTCACGTCTTTCCTTGATTTAATTTGTCTGGGATCGCAATATATTTTACAGAACTTCGGTAGTAGCTGCTCTGATTCTTTATCAATACTGATTGAATCCCCGTTTGCAGAGCAGGTCACGTGAAGGTTTCTTCTGGCAAGGCATTGTAGTTACGGTAATTTTTGCTTCGTTAGAACAATCTCTGTAGCACTTCTGTAACTAATGCAAAACTTGGATTCCAAATGACTTTCTGTATTTTTATGGACAAGAAGATTTTTCGTAAGTTTTGATTATCTTAGCCATATTAGTTACATGATCGAACGATATAGAGGATATTCGTTTTTTTTTTTTCGGTGAAAGATAGAAATTAAGTTCGAGTGAACAATATCAGTAATATTTTCACTTGTGGCAGAGCAACGAGCGAAAATATTACGGTATGATGATCACGAGATGAAATAAAGATCTGTTTATTTCATGCTTCTAACCCCTGTTTTGTTGGGACTTGCAAGTACGGGAGCTCTCGGTATTTCCGTACCACTGAGTTCATCAAATGGTAAACTCACAGGTCGTAATGGTGAAATTATCAAACCATAATCCACCATTATTACCAGATAAGGTACCAAAAACATGCAATAAATATACAATCTTTCCCAATAAGCGGATGTTGGGAGGAGGGGAGACTGCATATGAACTATGAATATCGCCGACCCTACAATATTTGAGGATAAGATCTTCGAGTTTTTTTTTTTTAAATTCTATGATTCAATGATTTATTTACGCAACTGACTGAAATTATTTGAATCAGCAAACTGACTCAGTACCATTGACGGAGATGTTAAAAGCATTTTGACAACAGACGACACACCAAGGACGCAGTACCATGCCACACCCTAAAAGCTCCCCTAGAGCACTTAATACTCATGTGAGCATGTAAAAGCTTCAACTCACGTTTTCGAAAAACTATATCCTTACTAGCTTCACTATATCCTAAAACTTTCCTCTCTCCATCACAAGCACAATTACTTTTATGAATTTGATCACTACATCCAATTAGCAATAGATGGTTACACAGACTAAATCAGTTTTCGCAATGATCTCAGAAGTACATGCACTCTGGTGGACCAAAACGAAAACCGAGTTTGTCGTGTTTTCATCTGGAGGTTGTTGTTTTAGTACCACTTGCCCGTCCTGACACTCGGGATAGATTGTAATTTCCACTCTGAAATACTTTCCAGAAAGTTTGCAGAGATTTGATCAAAACTTAAATTTAAGCTGCGAGCAGCTATGTATACATCACCACAGACAACAAACGGTGTTTTTGCAGCCAATGAAAATCTTTGATCGGCACTTTCTTTTCAGGCTCACCTTGATCTGCACTGTCAATTATTCTGTCAAAAAACAGCGTCAATTTGAAATAATGAGTACTTTCAATTTTTTACCTATGTACTTGTTAAAGAAAATCATGTCACCAGCTACGCCTTTCTATTCTTAACATGTCTTCCGTTACTCCGATTAACATATTTCTGGCGATCTTTCAGGAGTCTATATCAGTTTTCAAAATGATCTCAGATGTTGACAAAAACCTGTCAGACCAAAATGAAAACCGAAGCAGACAACCTGTACCTCTAGTTCATGGTGCTCATCATGTAACCAGGAAAGATCGTTGATAGGGCATCCATCCATTTTTTGTCCTCTGTCAAAGGCGAAGTTGATGGTACAACGATGTATATCCAGTCTTCAAGGCTCTGACTCTTGGGAATTCCGATTTAATTTCTATTATTTTCGTCAATACCATGGAAGAACATACTTCTTTAGATCTATTTGTATGGAATAGAGATACCGTGATCATAAAATACATTCATTCTTTTTTCTTTTTCATACTAAATTAAGCTTGGTGCCATTGGTTATTCAACGTTTGTTGTTAGTCAAGTTGGTAAGCCAAAGATCAGCTCGCACAACCGCACAATGTAATCCTCTACTGCTTTCGATACCCGATAAGGTTTAAGCTTCACTATATACCCTACCGATCTGGGATCTTAAACACTAGATGCCTCAAACTGTAGCAAGTTTAGGACAGAGTAAGTAATCAGTGATCAAGAAATGTAAACTACATAAAATGACTGCACTATGATTTCTAACCTTTGACATACAGGATGTATCATAATATCTGTCCCTATTCTTAAGGTCAAAATTTTCTACTAATTTCAATTTAAACTGAACTGAAAGCTTCCAACTTTTTGCAGACACAATAAAATTTCCTATTATATGTAGTACATATGCTTTACTTTAACAATAGTTAATAGACTACAATTTTTCTAACTAGTCCATTTTACAACAGTTGCCCAACATGACGTCCACTCTGAGTAGATATGACGTCGAGTTTATTGTGAGAGTTTTTCATTACATGTCTGCATGTCCCCCGTTACTTCCGTAAATTTCTTTCTTGATTGTAGCTGTGAAGTCCTAAGTATACCCTGACATTGGGCTGTACACCTTTTACAATACATCTTGCAGGAAAAATTCTGGAGGGTGAGGGTGTGTAGCCACTCCTGAAAGGAATGCACTTTCGCCGGAATGCTTTTGAAAATTGTTCAGTTATGCTTCCGGTCATTTGTTGTGTGGCTCCACCTTGCTAAAACGACGTACATGTTCAAGTACACCTCTTCTATGTTACTATTTTTCTTTTGGCATTGGAATGAAATTCTTTCATAGAATGTTCAGATAGCCCCCCTTATTTACTGCGTGTGCATTGTCCTCGTCATCTAAGAAAGACATGGGACCATAATACCGTCTGCACTGTAAGCAGCTCAGGTAATTGTCTCATTTTGTAGCAGCTTTTCAATATGAAAGCCCGGTTTCTGTTATCCTAAACCCAATTTGCTGCTTGGAAACCTGTACGCTTCTGAGCTAAGCTTCAAACAAAGAGCTGACGGTATTTAAGTTCCAAGAAATGAAGTTATGTAGGATACTTTTAGTGAAATGGACTTGTCAGAAAAAAAGTGTAATATATAAACAAATGTTTCAGTAATGATTGCGTATTACATATCAAATGAAATTGCATTGTGTCTGCAAAATGATGGTAGCTTTCCATTTATTCTAAACTCACATGTGCAGATGATATTAATGTTTACAATAGGGACTGATATTACGATATACCCGGTATGTTGTCAGATACTTCCCGAGATATTCTGGTCAATGCTGTGTTGGTATTGTCAAAGTTCAGCTTTTTCTATGAATGAAATGTTCCTTCCGTTTGTCAATCTAGGAATCAAACCTTGTAGCACTAATTTCAAACCATCTTTTTTTTTTTATCTTGCAGAGCAAGACCAGATTGCACATTACAAGCAGCCTGACCCTGAGTCTACACCGCTCTAGCGAGAGATATTTGTGGCATTTGCGGAAGACAATGCCACAATGAGTTCGATAAGGCATTCTGAAAATCATGTATCGTATTCTGTGCAAAACCGAAGGAAGTAAACCCAATTTATCAAATGAAATTGCATTGTGTCTGCAAAATGATGGTAGCTTTCCATTTATTCTAAACTCACATGTGCAGATGATATTAATGTTTACAATAGGGACTGATATTACGATATACCCGGTATGTTGTCAGATACTTCCCGAGATATTCTGGTCAATGCAGTGTTGGTATTGTCAAAGTTCAGCTTTTTCTATGAATGAAATGTTCCTTCCGTTTGTCAATCTAGGAATCAAACCTTGTAGCACTAATTTCAAACCATCTTTTTTTTTTTATCTTGCAGAGCAAGACCAGATTGCACATTACAAGCAGCCTGACCCTGAGTCTACACCGCTCTAGCGAGAGATATTTGTGGCATTTGCGGAAGACAATGCCACAATGAGTTCGATAAGGCATTCTGAAAATCATGTATCGTATTCTGTGCAAAACCGAAGGAAGTAAACCCAATTTATCAAATGAAATTGCATTGTGTCTGCAAAATGATGGTAGCTTTCCATTTATTCTAAACTCACATGTGCAGATGATATTAATGTTTACAATAGGGACTGATATTACGATATACCCGGTATGTTGTCAGATACTTCCCGAGATATTCTGGTCAATGCTGTGTTGGTATTGTCAAAGTTCAGCTTTTTCTATGAATGAAATGTTCCTTCCGTTTGTCAATCTAGGAATCAAACCTTGTAGCACTAATTTCAAACCATCTTTTTTTTTTTATCTTGCAGAGCAAGACCAGATTGCACATTACAAGCAGCCTGACCCTGAGTCTACACCGCTCTAGCGAGAGATATTTGTGGCATTTGCGGAAGACAATGCCACAATGAGTTCGATAAGGCATTCTGAAAATCATGTATCGTATTCTGTGCAAAACCGAAGGAAGTAAACCCAATTTATCAAATGAAATTGCATTGTGTCTGCAAAATGATGGTAGCTTTCCATTTATTCTAAACTCACATGTGCAGATGATATTAATGTTTACAATAGGGACTGATATTACGATATACCCGGTATGTTGTCAGATACTTCCCGAGATATTCTGGTCAATGCTGTGTTGGTATTGTCAAAGTTCAGCTTTTTCTATGAATGAAATGTTCCTTCCGTTTGTCAATCTAGGAATCAAACCTTGTAGCACTAATTTCAAACCATCTTTTTTTTTTATCTTGCAGAGCAAGACCAGATTGCACATTACAAGCAGCCTGACCCTGAGTCTACACCGCTCTAGCGAGAGATATTTGTGGCATTTGCGGAAGACAATGCCACAATGAGTTCGATAAGGCATTCTGAAAATCATGTATCGTATTCTGTGCAAAACCGAAGGAAGTAAACCCAATTAGTCAATTTTTCTAAGACAAATAAGTATTTCGATAGCACTCAGATATGAAAATGAAAATGACGTATTACAATAAATTGGATCAGGCCATCGATCATGGAAATACTTCTTTTTTATCGAAAATAGCTTGATCCGCGATGGTCTTCAATTGGCGTAATGATACGCAATCTTTGTTTCCTGATAAACTGGCAGCCCGTTATCGATCCTCTATCGGACGGTTACGGGAGATACAACCGGCACCAGTTTATGTTTCCTGACCGCCCGATTCCGTCCAAAACCAGTTCGTTCCTGGGCTTATTCGTCCCTGGACTTGTTTGCCAGGACTTGTTTGTCCCACAAGATTGCACGTACTCTACTGGATTGTGCATTGACTATATAGTAGGTTGAAGTTCAAGTGATTATTTCAAAACTATTTGTGGTTTGTTTTTCAAATTATTAATTCAACACAATGGCCCCCTTCACAAATGCCAGACCAGTGCTTTCAAGGCTTGATTTATTTAGACTCAATCATTTAACCGCAACGTCCACGGTCTTTTATCTTATAAAGGAAAGCTTTTGTAGCTTTTGTAGCACTCTCAGATGTGATCTATGCTGCTGGATACTCAATTATCCTTTACTAAACGACAAAATTTTAGACTAGCTCAATCTGAAATCATTGGCAGACGACAAAACAAATCTGATGTACATGACGGAATTTGTTTTAGGAAGGGTATGTAAAATTGTGGGAAAGAAGAAAATGCTGGTTAGCAGCATTTTTTCTATCTTCCACAATAGCTTAAAAGTCTATCATTCTCTGGGTCGTTAGAGGTCGGGATTGTGTGGTATAGGGTTAAGCTCCTTCCGAGGTCAAAGAACATAAGGGAAATGGAAAAACGCAAAAGTGAATAGATTGAAATAACCCATGTCAACGTGTAACATCATCTTCGAGTTTAGGTAAGCTTTGTCTGTTATACCCTACCGTCTACCTGCTCCAATCATAATTCTTCGGTTTCGCCCGTTTTATAATACAGTCATGTATTTAAGCGTATTGCATAGAACTGTCAGTCCAAAATGACTAAGCAATAATGCAAAAAATATATCGAATCGGAAGTGCGTAAGAAGATCATGCAGTATTACTTCACCACCCACTCATGGCTTGGAAACTGAATCCGACGTATATCACATTATATCTTTCTTTATCGCCGATTTTAGAGCAGTGGCACACAAAATCTGAAATATTACCTGACGAAACCAAAGCTGATATCGTATCATAATATGTTTATATATATAATTGACAGCTCCAGCTCCCCACATAAGCTATAAATAATCCACAAGCATGGGAAAATAAATAGAACAGTGAGCGGAATGGTATTAGCAAATGAATGACAGCGAGAAGAATTTGGAAAATGCTTCAAGAGATAAAAAGATAACTTAAAGCTATGATTGATTTATAACGACATGCTGGGAAAAACAAACACCGAATTAGCTGTCTTTAATTGCAAACATATCTAGAATATTCATGCACCCCAAGTGACACACCTTGCCATGCCATTCATTTGTTAAGATTATCTGCAACTGAGGTGAATCTCAAATTCTTCCACTGTTTCGTCGGATAACAATTAAATAAACCATGCTCTGGCAAGAGTGAGCTTAATGCATCTCTGTGATCCATGATACCAAAGAAGTCACCATATAATTGTGGATCCATAAAATCCGTTTTGTCCAACAACCGACTGAATCATGAGGTAGACTTGACATGCTGAAAATTGGCCAATAGCAAAAGGTTTCCACCCTGGTCAGCCTGCGCGGGCTGACCTAGGTCGATACTTTTTGCAGATGCATTAAGCCCCCTTTTCACAGAGCATGACTTATTAATGTAATTCTAATTAACCGTTTTATAATTTACGAAGAGCATAAGAACAACTCTTCACTCCGGACTAGCGTCGACTTAAACAGCTATAATATAAAAATTGCTGATGATTGCACTAAGAATGATTTCTTTGTCCAAAACACTTTCTGAACTTCGCTTATCAGTCATCCTGCTTCCTGAGTTTTTTTTGGGGGGGAGGGGGGTACATGGCGACTATCCATGGCAAATCTAGTGTGCTAAAAGACGTCTCCACCCCCCCCCCCCCCCCCCCCCCCATCGTCGGTGGCATTACGGGGATTACAGAGAGTTTCTGGGGTGTCTATCGCAACCATTGCGATTGGACTGCATTGCAATCAGATAGTGCCTGCGCGACGGTAAAAAACAGGGCGTTTGCCGAGGTGAAGTTGTAAAGCATTTTAAGCTAAAGGCACGATCATTATGCCGAGTACGAAGGACCAAACCTGAAACATTTGCAGACGACCAGTATCTTCTCCTTTTCCAATGTTTTCAAAAGCCTTCTTTCATGGAGCCGTTAAACTATGGGGCTGTTTGATAAAGGGCTAAGCTTGCGTATATTTGCATGCTGCTGCCGGACAAGAATCGGTGTGTATACATGTTATCACTTTATGAAGATGTCTATATATATGCTAAGTCCTAATAGCTTTGCAAGAAAGACTGATGAAAGCAAACTGAAAGATCATTTTCACAGCTGATCGCCAGACGAAAACCGTGGTCAGAAAAGGTTTTAGATCAATATTGACCGAGTACACCAAATCCTGAGTAGATTAAGTAACTTGGACTGGTGCAAAAAGGATCAGATTGCAAAGATGTTCAAGATGATTCTCTTTCCAAAGGATATCACTGGTGTCGTAAAACTGAGTCTCCGTTTTTCTGCAGTCAAAAATATTATGAATGTACAATTTGGTTTCATATTATGTTGCATACAAACAAATCCGGTTTTTTTTTGTAATCATTGGAGAGAGAATGACTAAAATCGCCGGTTTTTTTCTTTAATGAGAAAGAACGACTGAAATCATCATTAACTCTTCCAATTACTAACAGAAAACTTTATAACAAGCTAAGTCTACTCCTTACCCTTAAATCTTTAGCAAACGACAAAATTTAGATTAGTCCAAATTGAAAGCACTTGCAGACAACTTGCTAAGTATGTATCAGTGTTTTGTCTTTAATAGGGTAGAAAACATGGTGAGAAAAGGAGAAAATGCTGTTTAGCATTTAAATGGCCGTTTTAATCCCATGGATATTTTCAGGCTAGAATAAGACGCAGGTAACTGCAATTTTGTGGTTGCTGTATGTGGTTAGTGTTTCAGTAATGTGGACAGTGTAGATCAAAGATCAGACTGCTCGTTTTGTCCAGTCTCATCTTGATCAACACTGGCCACAGCGGCCACTGCAGTTGTGAAAGGTGCTTTAATGGTCAACAAAACTGAATAACTCATGGACAGAAATGTAACTCTCTTCAGCAAGGTAACATGCGATCGGTCCTTCAACCCGCCCCCCTTTTCTCCTCGAAAAACCGTCCATTGTGTTAAACAGGAGAACCGCATGCGGGTGCCAAGGCTTGGCTGCAGATGCTTGATTCTCAGTGAAAATTCTAAGTAAAAAAGGGGCATAACTCTGTCAAAAATACTTTGATGGTTACCTTCCCTTGCTTATAGGTTCCTCTTTTGGTAGTTAAAACATTGTCCAAGTTCGAAGCAACTACCTTCAGTAATGACAGAGATATAAAAAATGTCGAAGTTTTCGCTGGATGACACAGACGACGACGCAAGGGCTACGACAATACCTTGACCTTTTCTTCGAAAGCAGCCGAGCTAACAAGTCGTGTGAGGAGACGGGTTAAACAGGGATAGACAGAGTTCTGTCTGATATGAACTTAAAGTCAACTTATGTAATCGTTTCCAATTGAGAGCCAGATCTTGACAAATGATAGGTGTGTGCCGTCTTCGCGATAAAATACATTTAAACAGATTTAGCCTCAATATGTCAGATTATTGTTAATATTTGCAAATGGATCAAAGAGATTTTCTTTTCAATACCAAAACTAATTTTTCAACAAGGCAAATATTGAATCATTTCAAATGTGTTACTACAATATGATAGGTCAACCAGGAGTGTCATGTGACAGCTACTCTACAAAACTAGAGATTAATTTTGAAAACAGCTCTTCAAAATAGGAGATTATATTAAAGATTTAAGTCGATGGCTAATCTTTATTTGCTGTGAAAATCTCAGCATTTTAGAAATGCGTATCAAAGCTATGTTCTCCTAAAAAACGTAGAAACCTTCCATACTACAACATGACGGTAGTCTTCTCGTAAATAGTACTTTCAAAGTTCCGACAACAAACCTCTAAAGAGAAAAAAATGAAGGGGCATCGCTTTCCCAAACAATAACTTCCCTTTGCAATACTTTTCATTGAAAAAGACTCTTCTTGTTCCTATAATTTCTCTATCTCTTGGGCGTCTAAATATGGTCTGCTTAGTACTATAGAATACACTTAGATATAATGTGTTAACCCTGGGTCTTTTAGATAAAAGGTACATGACTGTTTTTACTACAAGAATATTGACAGATACGAGTACGCTGCAATAATCTGGTTATGAACAAGTATGTCAAAATAATGATAAAGCGGAAAAGAGACAAGACAGTGTTCATAGCAGCCTATTCTGGAAAACGGTTTAGGTTTGTAATAGGCTGAAATCCATAACCTTGAGTACCATTCGTAAATATTCGCTTCTACAAACAAGAGGGCCATGACGGCCCTGTATCGCTCCATTACCTAATGAATGTGCTGTACAAGTAAATGGCATCGATGGTCGTTACATCATTACATTGTAAGAAATATGTATTGCAATAGAGGGAAAAAAGCCTAGCCCCCCCCCCCCCCCCCCCACCAAGTCATAATTATCCTTTCACATGGCAAGATGGTGCAAATGGATAAGAGCGGGTCAAATAAAGTATCATTCATACCAAATATGAATGATCTCTGTCAAAACAGTTTTTTTAAGAAGATGAACAAGAGGGCCAGAGGATTTTCGAAAGTTTTCTTTTAATTAATTAATTAAATCCTGATAGAGGTCCACTACATGAAATTACCAGTATCGGCCATATGATTATAAAGAGTAAGATATTTAAGTTTCCATACTGTAAAGCCCCTGTAAAAAGTGTGTACCCCAGGACAGAGCAAATGTTGAGCACTGGGCTAAATTTTGAATAAACTTTGTAATGATCCACTAGAAGAAGCTACATTCCAAATCTGATAGACTAGCCCTAGGCCTTAAAGTTTCGGACAAGATAAAACAAGAGGGCCATGATGGCCCTGTATCGCTCCACTGGCTTATAAATATAAACCACGAAGAAAAGTCTTCACTATATAAGCCCTTATAAAACTTTGACCTCATGGCTACAGTCTGACTAAATGGGGAATATTGTATTAGAAGAATAACATGCCAAATGTGGGAGTTCTTGGCCTTATGGCTGGTAACAAGATGGTTTCTGAACTTTTCACTCCATAAACCCATGTAAAACTTGTGATCCCTGGTGCAGGGCCAAACTTGATCCTAGAGCTGTAACTTGGGCCCTCTTTGTAACTGTCCACTAAATAATGCTATAATTATATGCAAAATTTGGTAGCCTAAGCCTTATGGCTATGTACACCAAGATTTAAAAGTTTTCCCTATGTAAGCCGATGTAAATCTTGTGAACCCCCCCCTCCAAGTATGAGGCCAAATTGACCCCAGGACTATACTTTGGGCACTTTTGGTAGACTCCAACTAGATCAAGCTAAATGCCAAATTTGGTAGCTCTAGGCCTTATGGTTTCAGACAAGAAGATATTTAAAGTTTTCTCTATATAAGCCTATGTATAAAACTTGTGACCCCTGGGGAAGAGCCAATTTTGATCCAAGGGCTATAATTTCAAGAAACATGATAGAGGTCTACTACATAAAGCTACATGCCAAATTTGGTAGCCCTATGCCTTATGGTTTCAGACAAGAAGATTTTTAAAGTTTTCTCTATATAAGCCTATGTAAAACTTGTGACCCCTGGGGAAGAGCCAATTTTGACCCCAGGGCTATAATTTCAAGAAACATGATAGAGGTCTACTACATAAAGCTACATGCCAAATTTGGTAGCCCTATGCCTTATGGTTTCAGACAAGAAGATTTTTAAAGTTTTCTCTATATAAGCCTATGTAAAACTTGTGACCCCTGGGGCAGAGCCAATTTTGACCCCAGGGCTATAATTTGAAGAAACTTGATAGAGGTCTACTACATAAAGCTACATGCCAAATTTGGTAGCCCTATGCCTTATGGTTTCAGACAAGAAGATTTTTAAAGATTTCCAATATTTTTCAGTTTTGTTGCCATGGCAACCAGAGTTTTTGAAGGAATCAAATTCTTTCAAGAAATTCTGAAGAGGACCATGTCAGGATCATTTCTGTGAAGTTTCGTGAAAATCGGATGGGTAGTTTCAGAGAAGAAGACGTTTGAAATAAAAGTTAACGCACGGACGGACGGACGACTGGACGGACGGACGACCGGACGGACGGACGCACGACGGACACCGGGCCATGACATAAGCCCGCTGGCCTTCGGCCAGTGAAGCTAAAAAAGAATATAAGCAGATAACATGGTTGATTATCGGAAAATGTAGATAGAACAAAAAATTCTTATTTTTCCATAATGTTTGCCTATTCTTCTGACAAAAAAGAGAGATGTTTTAATCGATTCACACGGAAAGAAGAGAGTATAATTTCTTTTAATTTCTGCATATTTCTTAATTCTATCGGTTTTTTTTTTCTAAACATATAGAGAAAATCAAGTGCAGTTCTAAATGATTAAAAGAAACTGATAATACGGTTAATACACCAATAATCTCATTCAACTATCGACATTTCCATGGAAAATCGTATATCTCAATCTTTTCACCAGGCAGTCAAAGGAGATGCGGCGTGCGGTTCCCTTCGATCTTTATTTGAAACGCGGACAGTAACTGGCAAGTGACAATGGAAACTAAAAATAGACAAGAGGGCCATGATGGCCCTGTATCGCTCCACTGGCTTATAAACCATAAATACTAAATATTTCAATTCTGAGGCAAATGGTTTCAAAATGAAGACTTACAAAGTTTTCTCTGTAAAAGCCCATGTGAATGTTGAGACCCGCAGGGCAAAGCCATTTTTGATCCCAGAGCTATAATTACTTGAACCCTGGTAGAGGTCCACTAGATAAAGCCACATGCCAAAATAATACAAGTCTATGCTCTATGGTTATAAATAAGCTGATTTTCAAGTTTAGTCCATATGAAGCCTCTGTAAGACATAAGACCCCTGATGCAAGGCTAATTTCAAAAAAAAAAAAAAAAAAAAAAAAAAAAAAACAAGAGGGCCATGATGGCCCTGGGTCGCTCACCTTAGAAGAGTGCCTTTAAGGTTTTTCTTTAATTTGACCATGTGACCTAGTTTTTGACCGCAGGTGACCCAATTTCAAACTCATATTTCATGAAGACAAACATTCTGACCAATTTTCAAGTCAACTGAGCTAAAAATGTGGCCTCGAGTGCCCTAAAGATATTTCTTTAATTTGACCTAGTGATCTAGATTATGACCCCAGATGACCCAAATTTGAACTGGTCTTTGACTATATCAAAAGAAACATTTTAACCAATTTTCAAATCAAATGAATAATAAATGTGGCCTTTAGAGTGCCCACTAGCTATTCCTTTAATTTGACCAAGTGACCTAGTTTATGACCCCAGTTGACCCAAATTCAGACTCATGTGAGATTTTACAAAGACAAACATTCTGACCAATTTTCAAAGCAATTAAGCAAAGAATGTGGCCTCTAGAGTGCCCACAAGGTATTTCTTTATTTTGACCTAGTGACCTAGTTTATGGTTCAAGGTCACCCAAATCCAAACTCATCTGGTATTTCATCAAGACAAACTTTCTGGCCATATTTCAGGTCATTTGAGCAATAAATGTGGCCTCCAGAGTGCAAACAAGGTATTTCTTTAATTTGACCCAGTGAACTAGTTTATGACCCAAGTTGACCCACATTAATCTTATGTGAGACTTTATAAAGACAAACTTTCTAACTAATTTTCAAGGCAATTGAGCAAATAATGTGGCCTCGAGAGTGCCAACAAGGTATTTCTTTAATTTGACCAAGTGACCTAGTTTATGACCCAAGATAACCCAATTTTGAACTCAATGAACTTGTTGCGCTTAGATGGGCAAACAAACTTAGAAGAGAATCACTACATACCAAATATCAAAGCTCTACGCCTTCCAGTTTTAAAGAAGAATTTTAAAGTTTTCCTTCTTTGTTCCTATGTTCGAACTTGTGACCCCCGGGGCTGGGCCAGTTTTGACCCAGGGGCATCATATGAACAAACTTGGTAGAGGTCCACTAGGAAATGCTACATACCAAATATCAAAGCTCTACACCTTCCCATTTAAGAGAAAAAGAAATTTAAAGTTTTCCTTCTTTGTTCCTATCTTCGAACTTGTGACCCCCGGGGCGGGGCCAGTTTTGACCCAGGGCATCATATGAACAAACTTGGTAGAGGTCCACTCTGAGATGCAACATACCAAATATCAAAGCTCCACACCTTTCGGTTTCAGAAAAAAATAATTTTAAAGTTTTCCTTCTTTGTTCCTATGTTCGAACTTGTGACCCCAGGGGCTGGGCCAGTTTTGACCCAAGCAGCATCCTTGGAACAAACTTGGTAGAAGTCCACTAGGAGATGCTACATACCAAACATCAAAGCTCTATGCCTTCCCATTTAAGAGAAAAAAAAAATTTAAGTTTTCCTTCTTTGTTCCTATGTTTGAACTTGTGACCCCCAGGGCTGGGCCAATTTTGACCCCAAGGGCATCATATGAACAAACTTAGTAGAGGTCTACTAGGCGATGCTACATACCAAATATCAAAGCTCTATGCCTTCTAGTTTTAGAGAAGAAGATTTTTAAAGTTTTCCTTCTTTGCTCCTATGTTGGAAATTGTGACCCCCGGGGCGGGGCCAGTTTTGACCCCAGAGGCATCATATGAACAAACTTGGTAGAGGTCCCTTAGGAGATACTACATGCCAAATATCAAAGCTCTATGCCTTCAAGTTTCAGAGAAGAAGATTTTTAAAGTTTTCCTTCTATGTTACTATGCTCAAACTTGTGACCCCCGGGGTGGGGCCAGTTTTGACCCCAGGGGCATCATTTGAACAAACTTGGTAGAGGTCCACTAGGAGATGCTACATACCAAATATCAAAGCTCTACGCCTTCCAGTTTCAGAGAAGATGATTTTTAAAGTTTCCCCTCTTTGTTCCTATGTTCGAACTTGTGACCCCCGGGGCTGGGCCAGTTTTGACCCCAAGGGCATCATATGAACAAACTTGGTAGAGGTCCACTAGGAGATGTTTAATGCCAAATATCAAAGCTCTATGCCTTCTAGTTTTACAGAAGAAGATTTTTAAAGTTTTCCTTCTTTGTTACTATGCTCAAACTTGTGACCCCCGGGGCGGGGCCAGTTTTGACCCCAGGGGCATCAAATGAACAAACTTGGTAGAGGTCCACTAGGAGATGCTACATACCAAATATCAAAGCTCTGCGCCTTCTAGTTTCAGAGAAGAAGATTTTCAAAGATTTTGCTTTTTTTTCCTTTTTGTTGCCATGGCAACCAGAGTTGTGGGTGGAGTTCAATTCTTTGAACAATTTTGGTAGAGCTTCACCCAAGGAACATCCCTGCCAAGTTTCATCAAGATTGGCCCAGTGGTTTAGGAGAAGAAGATGTTTAAAGAAATTGTT
This sequence comes from Tridacna gigas, assembly GCA_945859785.2. Classification (NCBI taxonomy): domain Eukaryota; kingdom Metazoa; phylum Mollusca; class Bivalvia; order Cardiida; family Cardiidae; genus Tridacna; species Tridacna gigas. The sequence continues at coordinate 32,852,275 of OX244030.2, forward strand.
GACGGACGACGGACGACGGACATAGGGCGATCACAATAGCTCACCTTTAGCACGTTGTGCTAAGGTGAGCTAAAAATCAAAACAGGAAGATTTCTTAAGTTGTCACTATGTAAGCCCATTTAAAACTTGAGACCCCTGAGGTGGGGCCAATTTTGACCCAAGGGCTAAAATTTTGGCCCGCTTGGTAGAGGCCCACTAGATATAGCTACATGCAAAATTTGGTAGCTCTAGGCCTTATGGCTAGGTACAGGAAGACTTTTAAAGTTTTCTCTATATAAGCCTATGTAAAACTTGTGACCCCTGGGGCAGAGCCAATTTTGACCCCAGGGCTATAATTTGAAGAAACTTGATAGAGGTCTACTACATAAAGCTACATGCCAAATTTGGTAGCCCTATGCCTTATGGTTTCAGACAAGAAGATTTTTAAAGATTTCCAATATTTTTCAGTTTTGTTGCCATGGCAACCAGAGTTTTTGAAGGAATCAAATTCTTTCAAGAAATTCTGAAGAGGACCATGGCAGGATCATTTCTGTGAAGTTTCATGAAAATTGGATGTGTAGTTTCAGAGAAGAAGATGTTTGAAATAAAAGTTAACGCACGGACCGACGGACGCACGGACAGACGGACGGACGTACGCACGACGGACACCGGGCCATGACATAAGCCCGCTGGCCTTCGGCCAGTGGAGCTAAAAACTGGTTCTCGGGTTTTTCCCTCGCGCTAGTACACTAGAAAGTGATATCAGGGGCTGTAATCATGTCTATAATACGAGAGGATTTCAGTATCCAATCACAGTGATGGAAAAGTTGGTAGAGGTTAAATGTACACCGAATAAGTCTGTACACCGAATAAGTCTGATGTCAGTCATAATACGGCAACGCCTTAATGCAGTTCTTGACAAGATTTGTGTAACTATAAACTCCGCCCATAGGCGGTATCGGATAAAAATAGACATCAGACTTAAACGGTGTACAGACTTATTCGGTGGACGTTTAACTTTTACCTGGAAAAGTTATTGACTGTCCGTTGTGTATTCAACAGGGACACAACCCTTAAAACACACTCGTTGGTTATTAAAGGGCTGTAATACCCTTGCAATTCCATAGCACTATGCAGATGTCAGAAAGCTTTGAGGAAAGGAAAACATTCACGCCGTGTGATAAGCAATCTCTGTACTTACGAAACTATTTGTTTCAGCGGACTCAGCGATATAGAGTGGACACACCGTTCATTTTGTCTGAAAGTAGTCCGGAAAAGTCAGCTTACGATCGCTATAGGCAAGGGAATCCCTTGAGAGGGATTTCCTGGCCTAAAAAATCAGTATTTTTCAGTTTTGGTTGTCATGGCAAGCAGAGTTTTTATCGGGATCGAATCCTTTTGAGAAGTTCTAAAGAGGGCCATGACAGATCTTGTCTACGAAGTTAGGACAAAATTGGATGGGTAGTTTCAGAGATGATGTTTGAAAGAAAAGTTTATCCATAGGTGGCCAGTGGAGCTAAAAAATGTAGCCACGCTCTGACAGTTTTGTATGTTTTTCATCAACAAATTATTTTCTGCAACTAATTCTGAAGGTCAAAATTAAGAAGCTAAACGTCATGTAATGGCTCCCAGGAAACTCCAAAGGCGTCAACTTTACAAGCATCGCATATACCAAAAACAGTCTCGGTAAAATTGTACTGTCAAAAATGGGAAAAAATGTGTTGATCGTCGCTTGCAGTGCAAATCAAAATGAACAAGATTAATTGCAACATAACATTTCCTGTCCATTAATTCATTAGCTACCTTTAAAATTTCAAGGTCCACTTAACTGTCAATCAAACTCTGTCAAGTCAGCTAACCCTTTACCACACAATCCCCAATTGTAACCAGCATTTTCTCCTTTCTACACGATGTCTCTTACTTTTGAAAGTCAAATTTCATTTTTTGAGTAACATTTAACTTATTGCAAGCAAACACTAACTTTGAACAAGGCCAAAATTTTGCTGCTTTGTAAAGAATTAAGATAAACGGAATCATGATTAATGATGTGCACGGTTGCTTGTACAACACAATCTAACATGACGTTACTGAAATTGCCTACCTCAGTAGAATAACAGTATCCAACATACAATATGTAAAGTACTATATAAAGCCTGATGCTACAGGACTTATTTCCAACAAAACTTGAGCAGGGTCCTGTAAGTGATGTGACAATACCAAGTACACAGGTCTTAAGGTTTGAGGCAAAAAAATACATATGAGCCATGCTCTGTGAAATAAGGGCTTGATGCATCTGCAACATCTTTTAAAGCTTTAAAAGAAGTATAACATAGCAAATCTCAAGAATCTAGGGCTCATGGTTTGGGAGGATAATGGGTCTTTAAATTCTTCCTTCTGCAAGTTTTTGTAAAACATTTTGACCCCTATGACTGTAATTTGAAAAGTCTGGTAGACTGGTAGTGGTCCATCAAGTACATGCCAAATTTACATAGACCTGTATGCTTTGTGGTTCCAGGCTAGACTTTTAAAAAAAAAAAGTTTCCTTTATATTCTATAACCCTGATCTATACAATTTTTGACCAAAGAAATGCAATTTGGTCAAAACTAAAATATACAAAAAATGTCAACGTTCAAGGCTTACCCCCCCCCCCCCCCATTGAATATTTATAATGCATTTAAAATAAATTTTCACTCTAACAACATAATATACAGCACCCTTTTGGGTAATAATGGCCTTGGCTATTCAGCCAAAATCTCTTTATACCACTCATATAACTCAAAGAATTTACCTTGTGGTTACTTTTATTTACTTTCTAAACATCTTGAGCATGTCTCCGGGCACCCAAGAGCCTAAATTGGCCTTTTTCCCTTTAATTAGAAATACAATTCTTCCACAGTAATTTTGTCCAGCATAGACATTTGACAGTGTAGATCTAAATCTAAAATCAAAATGCACATTATGAGTAGTCTGATAAAGATCTAAACTTGTCACAAAAGCAGTTGTAGGTGAGCACAATATGTTACGGATAAAGTTTAGCCAAAATCTCCAAACGTTTTCGTTCATGAATCATTGCTTGAAAACATATGTTCATTCATATCTATTTCATTCATGAATTTAATGAAAATGCAGTGGTGAATTCTTCAAAGATAAGCCAATTTGCGCATAGTGTGTACGCATATATGATGAAAGCAACTTAAGCATGGCGTGAATGGTGATAATGTCTGACTAAGACATTTATGAATGAATTAAATTTGTTTACTTATTAATATTCATAAACAGATACAGTAAATTGTATTGCTGAAACATGACTCATACATCTTTCATCTATAAACAACATTACTTCCTAAAATCTTAAAAATATCCAATTGCTTTCAGTAAAAAGACATCAAAACGATGCAAAACAGTATTGTGTGTAAAACACAAAATACGAGATGCAAATCATTTTAACTCTTTACCAAATGACAAAATTTTAGACTGGCCCAAATTAAATTTCAAATGACATATCAACTGTTACTCGAAACAAGAAATTTGTCTTTAATAGGGTAGAAAAAAACTGTGGGAGAAGGAGTAAATGTTGGTTACCAGCATTTTCTTCCTTTTCCACAATGTTTTTCTAAAGTCTTCTTCTTTAGGGTCTTGAAAACTCAGAACTGTATGGTAAAGGGTTAACCACACAATCCAGAGTGTTAACAACCCTGAGGAAGAAAGCCATTCCTGTTGCAATGACTTTCAAATGTCTTTCGGATGTTTGCTCATGTTGAGCAATTTCTCTTCTATTGCAAATGTTCCATTTTTTTTTCGTTCAAACTTCTTAAACTGTAAGTACGTCATGTGCAAAATTTAAAATGTGAGAGGTATCGCTCTGTTCATATGAATCATATTCATAATCCCTGTTCATAATGCTGGGGATGGATGTTTTGCACATGGTAAGAGAAGAAACACTGTAAAAATTTGATCGACTATAGAATGGTACAGAATTTAGTCAGTTGTGTAAACAGATAAATTACCGTGGTATATGGTGTAAGGGAATATAGAAACTCATGAGATTTTTTCAAGGAACCGAATCTTGGCGAGTGAAAAACTGCTTTATGGTTGAAGCTGTAAACAATGGCAGAGCATCACAGAAATTTATTGCTGGATTCTGCCAAGATTCCCATACGATGTAATTTGCATACAATTTCATTCTTCCACGCTTTTTAGTATAAATTTTCTTGGTTAACTTCATTAAACTCAAGGCAAAGGTCAAATATAGTCATGTGATAAAATGTATATTTATCATGAGATGTCCCAAGGCTATTAGGACATATATCTGAAACCTTGATTTGAAACTGGTAACAATAACACTTATTTCTTTGAGGGCCTCAAAAAAAATGAATGCATTTTCTATCGGTTGTAATCTAGTCAACCTTGAAACTGTCAGGGGCAATTTTTGGCATGAAGATACAAGAATGATTATAGTTTGATAAAATAAAGATGAAATAGGCTGAAAACTGGATGAAAAAAAGTATATATGAATCTTTAAAAAATTTTGCTTTTTTTTGTCTAAAATACAATCCTAAATAGAACAAAAAGATCTTCTAGGTAATAAATTAGGTCACTGAAAGTGTAAGTCAAATCAAACTGCATGTTTTGTGGAGTCTGATCTAGACCGATGCTATCCACATAAGCTACTCCAACCCTTTACCGCACAATGCAGACTTTTAATGACCCTGAGAGAGAAGGCTTTTGAAAACATTGTGGGAAAAGGAGAAAAAGCTTTTCCCACAATGTTTTCTACCCTATCAAAGAAAAATTGCACCATTAGAGCCACAATGAAATTGTCGTCTGCAAATGCTTTCAGTTTGGACAAGTCTAAAATTTTGTTGTCTGGTAAAGGATTAATTTGCGTTGCCTTTGGCACAGAAAGGGATAAACTCAACAGAAACTTACAACCCAAATATAATGAAATAGACTGAATGGAAGAAGCTGACACATGTTGATCAAATAAATACATGATACACTCTTTACCAAATGACCGAATGACAATATTTTAGACTGGTCCAAATTGAATGCATTTGCAGACGACAATTCCAATGTGGATTAAATGATGGAATTAATTGTGTTTTTGATGGGGTAGAAAATAGTAGAAAAGGAGAAAATGCTGGTTACCAGCATTTTCTCCTTTCTCTAATATGTTTTCAAAAGCTCATTATGTTAGAGTTGTTAAAACTTGGTAGTGTGTGGTAAAGGGTTAACCAGGTGTATTCCATCACATACTTTTTACTGGTGAACCTTAATGACCTTTTCTCATTGTTCAAAGATTTTTTCTGAAAGCATTCCAAGGCAGACAACTTGACAGTCATTTTAACATGTGTACATGTACAGGGAGATAAAAATATAGTTTCTAGAGGAATGCTCAGCAGTATACATTTGGATAAAAAAAATTGCAACAACCTGCTAAAATAAATACAAGATGACGTCAGGAATGTGAGAACCGGAGGCAAGATAGCTCATTCCCACACATGATAAGCATCTTCTCCAATCTTAACCCTTACAATGTTGAGCATAAACTCAGTTGCCTTTGTAATTATTGTAGATCAAGACCAAGCTGCTAAATCACTGCAGTCGAATCTTGGACTATACACTGGCCAATATTTTGTGGGATAGTTTATTCAAAACTTATCTGAAACTGCAATATCTGGACCTTTTTTTCAATGACTGAAAATGTCTGATTCTGTTGCTACTGAAATAATTTTAAGTGACAGGGTCAGATTATTTAACAAAATAGCAAATGATGTAGATAAAAAAATCAAAGTGCATGTTCTGAGCATCATGATCGTGATATGCATTGATCACCAAAGCAATAAATGAACTTATTCATACTCTAATTTCAAGACCAATCTTATATTTTTTGCTATTAAATCAAAATGACAAAATTTTTGACTAGTCCAAGTTCAACGCATTTGCAGGCATCAATTTAAGGGTGGCTCAAAAGATGAGTATATATAGAAAACAGAGGGAAAAGGGGAAAATGCTGGTTACTAGCATTTTTTCTATTCATACTGTTTTCAACAACTGTCCTTGTTAGAGTCATTAAAGCTCAGGATTGTATGGTAAAGAGTTAACCCTTTCCCAAACGACAAATTTTGGACTGGTCCAAATTGAAAGAGTTTGCAGACGACAATTTCAAATTTGACAAAAATGGCAGAAAGTTATCAAAAAGGGGAGAAAACACTGGGGGAAAAGGAGAAATTGCTCATTACGAGCAATTTCTCCTTTTCCCACAGTGTTTTCAAAAGACTTGTACTGCAGACATGTGAAAACCAGGGCTTGTTTTGGAAAGGGTTAATTGATCCTCTTAACTTACTCACTTATACCTTGAAAACAATTTTCATAAACAGACCTCTGTCATACTATGTAAAAAGTTTTTACATTAATCTACTAGACCTGCTTTTATTCCAATACCTTTTAAAACAAAATTGCAGCATTTCTATTAGATGGTCTGTGAGAGAGCAGAAAGTTCTCTGAAAAATGAAACACGTTTTACCTTTTTTTTCAAGAAAAAAACTAGAAGGCCCTGAAGGGCCTGAATATGCTCTACTGGCAGGGAATTAAATCTTGCTTTTATGCTAGCATACATTATGAATTCATGATGCAAAAAGACAAATTTTCAACAAAAAAAAATGGCTACTTTTCCCACATTGTTTCTTGGATTTTTTTTCAAAATCAATAGGATTCAAGCTGTTGATGAGACAAAACAACTGGGTGAATTTCACAAAAATCTGATTACAAATGCAGACTTTATCATGTAAACAAGAATTGGAAATTTTCAACATGAAATGGCTACTTTTCCCACATTGTTTCTTCGATTTTTTTTTCAAAATCAATAGGGTTGAAGCTACTGATGAGATAAACAAACTGTGTGATTTTCATGAAAATCTGACCAGAAACACAGACTTTATTGCGTAAACAAGAACAGAAAATTTAAATTTTCAACTTTAAATGGCTACTTTTCCCATACTATTCGTTGGATTTTTTTCAAAGTCGATAGGGTTGAAGCTATTGATGAAATAAACAAACTGTGCAAGTTTCACGAAAATCTGAAGTTATTTGCAGACTTTATCGCGTAAACAAGAACTGGAAATTTTCAACTTGAAATGGCTACTTTTCCCATACTGTTTGTTGGATTTTTTTTCAAATTCAATAGGGTTGAAGCTGTTGATGAGATAAACAAACTGTGCAAGTTTCATGAAAATCCGGCAACAAATGCAGACTTTATCACGTAAACAAGAAAAAGACTAACGGACGGACGGACGGACAGACGGACGGACGGACGGACGACGGAAACCCCGCCATGACATAAGCTCTGCTGGCTTTGAGCCAGTAGAGCTAAAAACAGCTACAGTCCATTCAAACTGTTGAATTATTATTCATGGCCCTTTCCTTTTGGCTAGTGCTTTTGATGCTTCAACAGAAAGAGAAAGATATAACATCATAACAAAACAGATTTGCATCTAAGATTTGTGGGTTGTCTGTTTTATTCTTCCTTTACACTTCCTTCTGCAGATATTTTTTTTTGTGTTGCACAGACCATGTTTGTGAAATACTGAGGTGAAGGGCAAGCTGTTACTGCTCATTATTGCACATTAATGCAAACCTGTGTTTAGCAGTGAGTGTTTTGGCCAAGCTGGGATTCAAACCCATATCCAAGGATATAACCACTGACTTAGCCACTAGCAGTAACAGATTAAAATGCTTTCAAATATTCCTCTGAACCAACTTCTTACCCTAAAAACTTTTTTTTTTCATCTTATGATGGATTAAAACTATCTTCTAGTTATTATATTTCTTGTTTTTAGATCATTTTCTAAGATCAGATAAAATACCAGATCTGATGTTATCAAAGATACACATGCATTCCTGCTAAAAAGCTAATCAATCAGACCTTCAATTCCCATATCCTTCTGTCAAACCTGTCAACATCAAAACCATGTCTTATGTCATTGCAACATACTCAGTTTTTGTCCTCAATATCTTTTCTGCTAACAAGTACATTACACATTTTTGTCTTTCAGTACCTTTCCTTCACAATGCAGCATTCCTTCACCATGTAACTCATGACCCCAAGCTGGCAACCCAAATTCATGACTATATTCATATTTTATAAAGATTTTTGAAAAGTTGCCTCCTGGAAATTTGTTCCAAGAGGGAAGTTACGATAGAAAATTGTACAAAGTTGTATAAAAACAGACGAATACTCAGATATTAAATTGAATCTGTTCATTTCTTACCTGTCACAATTATTTTTGCTATGATAATCCAAAAACTTCCTTAAACATCACAAAAATATCGTTATATCGATTCAATGATTGTCTTGTTCTTCTTCATATCCATATTCCAACATGCTTATGTGGTTGATGGTGGCAAAAATAGTTATAACTCCCTGGCAGAGGATCCTCAGTCTCTCTATAAAAGAAAGTATACAGTAGCTATATGATCAGAAAGAAACTCTGGACCACACATGCTGTGAAATAATATTATTGTTAATTAAATGAGTACATTATGAACTCCAAGTATCATACTATCTCTTATAGAAGCAAATAATAGCTATTCTGACATATTTTAGTCCCCTATGACCCAGCCATAATTTTGTTCTATCAGTCCAACAATGTACAATGTACCATGTACAACTATTTGGGTGTGCATAAAGGTACCATTCTCCTCTCTTTATTGTTGAGTTCCTACATCTTTTTTTTTATATACCTTCCAGAAAATTTCTAAAAGTAAAAAAAAAGAAATATTAAAGAAAAGAATAATGTCTTTTAATTCAAATATTAAAAGCAGGGATGGGACTGAATAGTCAAATATTCTAAAAACGGCTGAATATTCGACTATGATCTTAGTATACGAATAGTCTTTTTGTTCTTCTTTTACAATGCTTAATGAATAGACTGTCAATAGGAAAAAAAAAAAAACTGTTTCAAAAAATGATATGATCCCGTGCTCTGTCACTCAGCTGTATATCTGTTGATGTACATGTGTCCAGCTGTTTTTAACACCTATTAATTTACACAACACCTTTGATTGGTCTTCTAATTATTACCCTCTATTAAACCTGTCACTGTCCAGTCTTGATCGGTTGTACTTTACGCCGTTGATTTGCAGACACAACTTTGTCAATGCTATATGCATAAGGCTAGGGTCTGTTGTTATTGTATAGTAATTAAATATTTTTTACACAAAGTAATTGAATGGTTTATCAACCCTAGAATTAAACCTGTAATTCTTCCAATTGAATTGTTCATTTTGACTTTATTGTACTTAATTTTTATGGCGAATGAGACTTGCAGTACTTAGTATACTTTGATTTAGGTCTTTACTTTGATACTGGCAAAAGCATTATCTTCCGCTAAGTGGCTTTTTTCCAATACATCACCTAAACTGGTACCCGTTGTATCTCCCTTAGCCGTCCGATAGACAACAGGCAACAGCCGATTTATCGAAGGCGGCTATTGGTTTTCATATGTACCAAATCCACCAATCAGACAGCTTGTAGTAGAATGCCTTAATTTGTTTTAAAATAACCGAGAAATATTCTCTCTTTTGCTAAGATTTTCACGATAGACAAAGATTTGTCTAACACGATCAATTTATCAAAATCGCTAAAGAATTTAAACTTTATCGATAATGTCTATTTCTGTGCATAAGTAAGATCACGATTTAAATTTCCAAGTCTCGCGTTATCTCAAGAAATCTTGAACCGGGCAGAAACTCGACTTCTATGCACTGGGTGTTACCCATTGTTGATATGAAGATTGATAACAGGCTGCTAGTTTAATACATCACCTATCTGATATGGGCATTCTGGGTAGAGAGCCGGACTATTCTTTAGTAACCAGCATTTCTCCTTTTCCCACAATCTACCCTATCAGAGAAAAGTTGCACTATTTGAGCCACTTTGAAATTGTCGTCTGCAAATGCTTTCAATTTCGACATGGCTGTAATTTTGTCGTCTGGTAAAGGGTTAAGTAAAATTTATAAAGTAATGGAACCATGCTGTACAACCTAACATTGGAACAAAAGGACAACTGTGAAAGTTTATCAAAGAGTTAACTTCCTTCACACGGCCACAAATCTGATTGGTTCCACCAAATTTACACATCAGTGTTGATAGGCACCATGTAAATCAGTTTCCATGCAACTCAAACACCCAAAAATTACCTATCAGTGTCACTCTCAGTGGTGGGGTAATGTACTGTACAACAGTAAATATTTTGTTCTCAATCAGGATATATAAATTAAATCTTGAGCTGCAAAGTGAAAGTTGCTCTTGCTGGCTCAGTGGAATGGTACACACTTCTAAAATTACTATCAATTTCCAAGTCTTAAAATGAATTGCTATATCAAGAAATTTTGTGTATGTAATTCACTGGGCATTCAAGGGTTTATACTGCATGCACATTTATTTCACCAATTCAAAGTAAGTTTGTAGAGAGACAAGTACAGAAAATACAGAAAAGTGTAAAAATTTCACAATGTCTTATACTGCTTTTCAGCTGTCATGTGCTCTTGGTTATTAAAAAAGATGTCAATGAGAAATGGACATGATATTTTTTTGCTAATAACAAACAATATCATGTGAACATACATGGGGAAATTACTCAAAATGAGCGGTTCTCCATTTGTCATTATGTTTTCTTTATACTCTCATCAACCAACGTGTACATTCATTATTTTTTTTCATTGGTGTATATTCATTGTTTTTATCTCCACATGTCTTTCATAACAATTTTGATGCAAAGGATTTAACCCTTTACCAAACGATCCCCAATTCTTATGACCCTGAAGAAGGCTTTTGAAAATATTGCAGGAAAAGGAGAAATGCTGGTACCCAGCATTTTCTACTTTTTCAACAATGCTTTCTACCCTTTAAAATACAATTTCCACTATTTGAGCCACATTTGAATTTTGCTCTGCAAATGCTTCCAATTTGGCCAAGTATAAGATTTTGTCCTTTGGTACAGAGTTAAGAATACAGCCTATCCTGTCATTGAGACCACCTGTATTAAGCAGCCACTGCCTTTCAGACACCTCTGTTTTGATTTTCCATCAATTCTTCAATAAACTGACATGAACATGTCTATAAAGACAAACTATTGAAAGAGAGTAGTTTTCTTACATCCCTTGGGTGGTCTCTGAATACAAGTTTGACTGTACAATTTTTCTGCAACTAAGGAGCTTTGTTAGAAACATAATTACTGGTATGTAGTTTAGATACAAGAATCAGGTAGTGTAGATCCCAAGTAGGATGACACATTCTGTGCAGGATATCTTGTTCATTTTCAAAACACTTTCAACTATACAAATTGTACAAAGAGGACCACATGATGTTATAAAATAAATGTTTTTTCTCTATTTGATGCTGGTTGGTCTATTTATCATTATGTCACAGACAGACATCTTTCCTCCAGTCTTAACCCATCACCAAATTATCCCTTATTTCAATGACCCTGAAGAAGGAGGCTTTTGAAAAAGTTGTGGGAAAAGGAGAATATACTGGTCACCAGCATTTTCTGCCTTTCCTACAATCTTTTCTTCTATGTCAAAGCATGAAATAATCTTTCAAGCTATATTTAATTAGTTGTCTCCATTATGTTTTCCAAACAGGCAAGTCTAAATTTTTGTGGTTTGATAAAGAGTCAAAGCAATAACAGTGTCAAAACTGCAGTTAACTCTCTGCACGCTCAATTTTACACATTACTGCCTGCTGTTGACTTACACCATAATGGCAGTTAACACATAGAAATTATTTAGGTGAAAAGTACTCTCTTGTAACAAGAGGGCCATGATGGCCCTGGGTCGCTCACCTTAGTAGAGTGCCTTAAAGGTTTTTCTTTAATTTGACCATGTGACCTAGTTTTTGACCGCAGGTGACCCAATTTCAAACTCATATTTCATGAAGACAAACATTCTGATCAATTTTCAAGTCAACTGAACAAAAAATGTGGCCTCGAGTACCCTAAAGATATTTCTTTAATTTGACCTAGTGACCTAGATTATGACCCCAGGTGACCCAAATTTGATCTGGTCTTTGACTATATCAAAAGAAACATTTTAACCAATTTTCAAATGAAATGAATAATAAATGCGGCCTCTAGAGTGCCCACTAGCTATTTCTTTAATTTGACCAAGTGACTTAGTTTATGACCCCAGTTGGCCAAAATTCAGACTCATGTGAGATTTTACAAAGACAAACATTCTGACCAATTTTCAAGGCAATTAAGCAAAGAATGTGGCCTCTAGAGTGCCCACAAGGTATTTCTTTATTTTGACCTACTGACCTAGTTTATGGTTCCAGGTGACCCAAATCCAAACTCATCTGGTATTTCATCAAGACAAACATTCTGGCCAAATTTCAGGTCATTTGAGCAATAAATGTGGCCTCCAGAGTGCAAACAAGGTATTTCTTTAATTTGACCCAGTGAATTAGTTTATGACCCAAGTTGACCCAAATTAATCTTATGTGAGAATTCATAAAGACAAACTTTCTAACTAATTTTCAAGGCAATTGAGCAAATAATGTGGCCTTGAGAGTGCCAACAAGGTATTTCTTTAATCTGACCTAGTGACCTAGTTTATGACCTAATTTTGAACTCAATGAAATTGTTGCACTTAGATGGGCAAACAAACTTAGAAGAGAATCATTACATACCAAATATCAAAGCTCTACGCCTTCCAGTTTTAAAGAAGAATTTTAAAGTTTTCCTTCTTTGTTCCTATGTTCAAACTTGTGATCCCCGGGGCTGGGCCAATTTTGACCCAGGGGCATCATATGAACAAACTTGGTAGAAGTCCACTAGGAAATGCTACATACCAAATATCAAAGCTGTACACCTTCCCGTTTAAGAGAAAAAGAAATTTAAAGTTTTCCTTCTTTGTTCTTATCTTCGAACTTGTGACCCCTGAGGCGGGGCCAGTTTTGACACAGGGGCATCATGTGAACAAACTTGGTAGAGGTCCACTCTGAGATGTAACATACCAAATATCAAAGCTCCACACCTTTCGGTTTCAGAAAAGAAGAATTTTAAAGTTTTCCTTCTTTGTTCCTATGTTCGAACTTGTGACCCCAGGGGCTGGGCCAATTTTGACCCAAGCAGCATCCTTGGAACAAACTTGGCAGAAGTCCACTAGGAGATGCTACATACCAAATATCAAAGCTCTATGCCTTCCCATTTAAGAGAAAAAAAAAATTAAAGTTTTCCTTCTTTGTTCCTATGTTTGAATTTGTGACCCCCGGGGCAGGGCCAATTTTGACCCCAAGGGCATCATATGAACAAACTTAGTAGAGGTCTACTGGGCGATGCTACATACCAAATATCAAAGCTCTATGCCTTCCAGTTTCAGAGAAGATGATTCTTAAAGTTTTCCTTCTTTGTTCCTATGTTCGAACTTGTGACCCCCGGGGCAGGGCCAACTTTTGCCCCAAGGGCATCATATGCACAAACTTGGTAGAGATCCACTAGAAGATGCTACATACCAAATATCAAAGCTCCATGCCTTCCTGTTTCAGAGAAGAAGATTTTTTCCTATGTAGGAAATTATGACCCCCCGGGCGGGGCCAGTTTTGACCCCAGGGGCATTATGAACAAACTTGGTAGAGGTCCACTAGGCGATGCTACATACCAAATATCAAAGCTCTACGCCTTCCAGTTTCAGAGAAGATGATTTTTAAAGTTTCCCCTCTTTGTTCCTATGTTCGAACTTGTGACCCCCTGGCGCAGGGCCAGTTTTGACCCCAAGGGCATCATATGAACAAACTTGGTAGAGGTCCACTAGGAGATGCTTCATGCCAAATATCAAAGCTCTATGCCTTCTAGTTTTAGAGAAGAAGATTTTTAAAGTTTTCCTTCTTTGTTCTTATGTTGGAAATTGTGACCCCCGGGGCGGGGCCAGTTTTGACCCCAGGGGCATCATATGAACAAACTTGGTAGAGGTCCACTAGGAGATGCTACATGCCAAATATCAAAGCTCTACACCTTTAAGTCTCCGAGAAGAAGATTTTTAAAGTTTTCCTTCTTTGCTACTATGCTCAAATTTGTGACCCCCAGGGCGGGGCATTTTGAGCCCAGGGGCATCATATGAACAAACTTGGTAGAGGTCCACTAGGCAATGCTACATACCAAATATCAAAGCTCTACGCCTTCCAGTTTTAGAGAAGATGATTTTTAAAGTTTCCCCTCTTTGTTCCTATGTTCGAACTTGTGACCCCCGGGGCAGGGCCAGTTTTGACCCCAAGGGCATCATATGAACAAACTTGGTAGAGGTCCACTAGGAGATGCTTCATGCCAAATATCAAAGCTCTATGCTTTCTAGTTTTAGAGAAGAAGATTTTTAAAGTTTTCCTTCTTTGTTCCTATGTTGGAAATTGTGACCCCCGGGGCAGGACCAGTTTTGACCCCAGGGGCATCATATGAACAAACTTGGTAGAGGTCCACTAGGAGATGCTACACGCCAAATATCAAAGCTCTATGCCTTCAAGTTTCAGAGAAGAAAATTTTTAAAGTTTTCCTTCTTTGTTACTATGCTCAAATTTGTGACCCCCGGGGCGGGGCCAGTTTTGACCCCAGGGGCATCATATGAACAAACTTGGTAGAGGTCCACTAGGAGATGCTTCATGCCGAATATCAAAGCTCTACACCTTCAAGTTTCAGAGAAGATGATTCTTAAAGTTTTCCTTCTCTGTTACTATGCTCAAACTTGTGACCCCCTGGGCGGGGCCAGTTTTGACCCCAGGGGCATCATATGAACAAACTTGGTAGAGGTCCAATAGAAGATGCTACATACCAAATATCAAAGCTCTATGCCTTCTAGTTTTAGAGAAGAAGATTTTTAAAGTTTTCCTTCTTTGTTCCTATGTTGGAAATTGTGACCCCCGGGACGGGGCCAGTTTTGACCCCAGGGGCATCATATGAACAAACTTGGTAGAGGTCCACTAGGAGATGCTACATGCCAAATATCAAAGCTCTATGCCTTCAAGTTTCAGAGAAGAAAATTTTTAAAGTTTTCATTCTTTGTTACTATGCTCAAATTTGTGACCCCCGGGGCGGGGCCAGTTTTGACCCCAGGGGCATATGAACAAACTTGGTAGAGGTCCACTAGGCAATGCTACACACCAAATATCAAAGCTCTACGCGTTCCAGTTTCAGAGAAGATGATTTTTAAAGTTTCCCCTCTTTGTTCCTATGTTCGAACTTGTGACCCCTGGGGCAGGGCCAGTTTTGACCCCAAGGGCATCATATGAACAAACTTGGTAGAGGTCCACTAGTAGATGCTTCATGCCAAATATCAAAGCTCTATGCCTTCTAGTTTTAGAGAAGAAGATTTTTAAAGTTTTCCTTCTTTGTTCCTATATTGGAAATTGTGACCCCCGGGGCGGGGCCAGTTTTGACCCCAGGGGCATCATATGAACATACTTGGTAGAGGTCCACTAGGAGATGCTACATGCCAAATATCAAAGCTCTACGCTTTCAAGTTTTAGAGAAGAAGATTTTTAAAGTTTTCCTTCTTTGTCACTATGCTCAAACTTGTGACCCCTGGGGCAGGGCCAGTTTTGACCCCAGGGGCATCAAATGAACAAACTTGGTAGAGGTCCACTATGAGATGCTACATACCAAATATCAAAGCTCTGCGCCTTCTGGTTTCAGAGAAGATTTTCAAAGATTTTGCTTTTTTTTCCTTTTTGTTGCCATGGCAACCAGAGTTGTATGTGGAATTCAATTCTTTGAACAATTTTGGTAGAGCTTCACCCAAGGAACATCCCTGCCAAGTTTCATCAAGATTGGCCCAGTGGTTTAGGAGAAGAAGATGTTTAAAGAAATTGTTGACGGACGACGGACGACAGACGAGGGACGCCGGACATAGGGCGATCACAATAGCTCACCTTTAGCACGTTGTGCTAAGGTGAGCTAAAAAGCATATTTCTCCTTTTGCATAACGTTTTCATATGCATACAAAGAATGAAACTTGGATTTATTTGACTATCCTTTCTTACATGTAATAACAATGTTTTCAATGCCATCTGCTCCAAATTTTGTTTGCAGTGGTAATAACAAAGTACATATAAGATGTAGCCTGATCTAGGATCTACACTGTCCAATATTTTACAAGATAAACCAACCTTCCATTTAGATACTTCAGCCTTCATAGAGAATGAAAATCTCCATTCCATTTTATTTAATGTACAACCAAAAGGTTAATTACAATCAAATACAGGTATGAACCCTTTCCCTAATAATCCAGAACCCATGATTTTATGATCACAAGGAAGAAAAACTTCTGAAAAGATTGGAGCAAAAGGGCATAATTTCCCTTTTCCTACAGTCTTTTCTACACTTTTAAAATTAAATCTCATCGGCCTTACTCAGTTTGCCATCTGGAATTGCATTTGAATTGAAATGGTCTAAAATTTTATTGTCTTGGTAACTGATTTAAGAAAATGTACTACACTTTAACTTACGGACAATACTCAAGGCCTGTCCTGAACTACATGTTTATGATACATGCTGTATAAAGAGATAAAAATCTTGAAAAATCTGTTCTTTAGAAACATAAAGCAGTTTAACATATTTAGAATCTGATTTTGTAATATCTTTTACTTTCTTTTAGTTTTAATCTTTAACCTGCAAAATAAATTGAAGAAAATTTCCAGCCAATGGTAAAACTCAAAATATTTGCAATTTCAAAGTTCTTTTTGCAGGAAAATCTTAGTTCATTTGACAGTATAGATCCATGATCATTCTGCACATTCAGTGCGGTCTGATTTTTTATTTACATTGTCCAAAAAGTACAATGATGTAATACTTAGCTGCTTAAGAGTAAATGTAAAGATGGTAAACCTTTACCAAACAATCCCAGGTTTTAATGAACTTGGGGAATGAGCCTTTTTTAAACATTGTGGATAAGGAGAAAATGCTGGAACCAGCAATTTCTCCTTTTCCCACAATGCTTTCTGCCCTTTCAAAGACAAATTTCATATTTTGAGTAATATTTGTTTCTGCAAATGCTTTCAATTCATATGAATCTTATATTTTCTTGTTAGGCAAAGCTTAAACATAAGAAAAGCCCACTAAATGCCCATTCTCAGAGTATTGTAATTTAAGGCTGTTATAGCCAGTGTATCTTACAAATTATTCCACAGAGATCCAAGATCAGACTGCACACTCTCTAGTCTGATCTTCATCAACATATCTACAAAATCAAAAAATCTATTAGCTTGTGTAAAACAGGTTTATTATAGAAATAAATCAAGGATCTGCCAGCAGTGACTAATAAGGACTTTTTTCCCCTTTTGCACAATGTTTCCAAAAATGACCTGCATGAAGACAAAAGTCTTTGTCAGATTGTAACACTTTAGCCTTTTGCCACACAATCTTAAGTTCTGGCAGTGAACCCCCTCCCCTTTTCAACAAACTGGACATTATGGAAAAAGGAGAAAATATGCTGGTAACCATTTTCTCCCTTTCTCACAATGTTTTCTATCTTTGCAAAGAATTTTTTTTAAAATTTCTGCAACATTTTGTCATTTGCAAATGTTTTAAATTTGGACCCGTGTAAAATTCTGTCATTTGATAAAGAGCTAAATCAATAAATACAGAAAAACTGCAGGCCCGTGAATAATTACCCTTTAAACATTCAATAAATAACAAAGATATTTTCGCCTACGAAAATAAATCAAAATTTTGCAATTTCAAGGCAGTTTTTGACCTGTTTTGTAGAATATATAAGCTCATCAAATCAGACTGTCTGAGATTTGATCTACTGTGTCTGTAGAAGCACCTGAAATAGCTTCAACTCTAAACCAGAAAGTGAATGAAACCTACAGTTTTAAGTCAATGGAAAACAATAGAATGCAGTAACTTTTAGGGCCCTTTTAACCATACTATCCGAACAAAATATTGGACAATGTAAATCAATGATCAGACCGCAATTTCTGTGTAGTCTGACCTTAATCTACACTGGTTTCTAAGGTATCTCATGTTACCACTAGCATAAGAGTTAACTTTTTACCAGAAGGCAAAATTTTTTACTTTTCCATATTTATTAGCAGCACTTGTATAGGCCATATCAAATATGGCTTGAATGGCTGAACTTGCCCTTGAAAGAGTAGAAAATGTTGTTACAACTGCAGAAATGCTGGTAAACAGCACTTTCTCTTTCTCCCACAATATTTTGAAAGTTGTTTCCCAAGGGTCCATAACCATTTACAAGAGAACAAAATTTTGGACATTTCCATGTGAAGAAAATTTGCAGACAAAAATTAGTGACAAGACACAAATGATGGCATTAGTCTTGGAAAGGCAGGAAATATTGTAAGAAAATGACAAAATGCTAGTAAACATCATTGTCTCCTTTTCCCTCAATGTTTTCCAAAATCTTCTCTGTAAGGGTAGTTCAAACTTGGGATTGTGTGGTATAGGGTTTAAACATTGGATAGTTTGGTAAAGAGTTAAGAATTTTCTTGGTTTAACCCTTTACCACACAATCCTGACTTTCAACAATTTTGAGACTGGTAACCAGCATTTTCTCCTTTCCCACAATGTTTTCTACCCTTCCCAAAACAAATCTCAAGTCTTCAGTCAAATTTATTTTGTTGTCTGCAAATGTTCTCAATTTGGACTAGTCTAAAATTTTGTTGTTTGGTAAAGAGTTAAAAGATATGTCGAAGTGCTGCAATAAGACTTGAAGCTATGGCTCAAATGACAAAATTTGTTAACTTGCAAGTTGAACCCTTTGCCAAAAAGGATAAAATACCTCAAAAAATGTAAAGCAGTGAAACATTCAGAGCAAAATGCACTTTCTATGTAGTCTCAACTGGATCTTCACTGCCCCAAATGCACATAATTGTATGCTCAACATTTATCCCTTTCTTTTGCAATAAAATTTCTGGACCTACCAAACACGATTACAAATTCCACTAAGGGCAAACAATTGAACAAAAGGAAAATATCGCTTTTCAACTGTATGGAAAATGCTGTAAGGAAAAGAGCAATTGTTTTTAACAAGCAGTAGCTCTTTTTCCCTCCATTGCTTTGTAAAATGGATGTACCAGTTATGGGTTAATATATTTCAGTCCCTGTTCTAAACTTGGGGGAAAAAAAAACTCCAAATATATATAAGGAAAAGGATCAATGATACCATCTATAAGGAATGCCATTCATCATTAGAATCATAAATGCATGCATTAGCATCAAGCTTGTCTGATTGCTAAGGCAACTGTCTCCATTGCAGACACTTTATTCATCCATGTTTTTTTGTCACTAAATCAAGGCAATTTCAAGGTCATTCTTCCAGGATTCAGGTTTTAATGAACCCATACATCAAATATTGTTGAGTAAATATAACTTCATTTTATATGTCATACCTTCGATCAGTGGCACAAGGTAGTGGACAGTGTAGACACTGTTCTGTGCAATCTGATCTTGATTGATAATGTGCACAAAATTATCAACATTGACACCTCCAGCACGCCAACAGTGTTGCCTCCAGCATACCAGGATTTAAAATGAGCAGTAACACATCTTAATTTGCTGCTCACAGAGGATCTTTCTACCCTGAAAAGAAGGCTCTTGAAAACATTGTAGGAAAAAGAAAATTCTGGTAAACAGCATTTTCTCCTTTTCCAACAATATTTTGTACCCTTTCAAAGACAAATTCCATCACTGTGCCATGTTACATTTGTTGTCTCAAAATGCTTTGAATTTGGACAAGTATAAATTCTTGTCACCAAGTAAACATTTAAACATGATTTTCAAGCAAAGGACAGCAGGAAGCTAACGAAAATACAGTGCATAGGAGCTATTACTCTAGATAAGCTATTTCTCTATTACCCTATATGAAACAACAAAATCTTTGACATTTCCAATTTGAAAGTATTTGAAGATAACAAATAAATGTAATTCAAATGATAGAATTTGTCTTTGGAAGAGCAGAAAATGTGAGGAAAAGAGAAAATGCTGCTTAGTTTTCCCGCAGTGTTTTCAAGAGCCTTTTTCCTCAAGAGTCGTTCTAACTTGGGATTGTTTGATAAAGGTTTAAGAGCAAGCGCTTCCAAGAGCAGGAGTATTAGACCTTTAAGCCAGACAGTTTATTAGTACCGGTATCTCACTATTCCAGTGCAAGTAAAATATATCAACTGTGCAACATCCATACATGTAGATACTGAAAGCTTCAATGTCAAAAATTTTATTATCTTCTGTCTGTGTAACTTTGCTGAAAAAAGTTTCAAACTTGGAAATTAATGACACATGTCAATGTACATCATAGCAGTATGATTGCGCTCATCATAAATGTTATTTGAAAATCCTTCTCCCCTTTACACATATATCACCAACTCCAAGCAAGCCAAATGTTGTGTAATAACAAAGAGAAGCTTAAGCATATAAATACACAATCTCTGACCTTAGAATTATATTTTGTTTCCTTATAGCTGACTATGTATATCTGTGTCCTAATAGCAGACTGAAAATGTCCATATCACTGTAAGCCTTTCAAAGGTTATAACCCTTACAGTACTACTATGGTAAATAAACAGAACGAACATTCTTACTCAGTTAGAAAGATGCATATTCTAATGTAAATGTCTTTTGGTCAGATTGCCTGTAACAGAGTGCCATATAATGTAGATCTAAAATCAGACGACATGTTGTCTTGCTTGGTCTTGGTCTACAGTCAACAAAAGCATCTAAATCAGCACTGTATAAGGATTAATCAGCTTTTAAGCCATTGCAATGGTACTACTGGCTTTCACAAATGCATTGGACAAGCAACAGCTTGAAAGAAGGAAGTGTCCCTTTCCCTTCAATGTTTTCAATGTGATTAAAATAAAAGTGGTTTCTTTAAAAGGCTTCACATTATTGCCTCAATGTTAGCTAGCCAATCAGAAAGCTTTTACTAACTGGCCATATTTTTCTCTGCATCTATTAATAACTTCACAATGCATTTTGAAATATTGTGCCACTTAAACATATGGATGGCTCTATACGAGTAGGATCACAGTCTGCCATAATATCTTTGACCTCATTGTCAAGATCACAAACAAACAACATATAAACAATTTGATAAAGATGGTTTATCTCACATTCACGAATGTTACATTTCACCCGTCTAACATGATTCTTTTCCCCTAATAAATAATTTTGTCCACCCAAAGTAACACTAATGATAATGGATTCATCACAGCTTTTCTGCAATGCAAATCATTTGATTGACCAAAAAAGAAGGAAGGTGTGTAAACCTCTGAACATTTAAAGAAATGCAGGATACTAATATTGTGGTTATAAAATGACATGAAAGATTAACCAACCAATTGCTTTTTTATACAAAGTTCTAAAAGTAGTCAACTACTGTGGTATATAAACACAGGCAGCTTGATGGCCATAAATCACTTCCCTGTGTACCTTTGAGAGAATAACCATGTTCATGTAATTTAATTAACATAAAGCAGAAAATGTGGCAAAATACACAATGTCTTTCTCTAAGATTTGAATTAAATACCAACTTTTTGACCCAAGGTAAACCATATTCAAGCTTATTCAAAATACCATTTTGGAACACATTCTGACTTAACCTTTCATTATATATATATCAGCACTTGTAAAAAGAAAATCAAATCCAATATTTTAACCAAGTCTCATGTAAATTCGACAGATTGTGTGGTCTCTAGATTGCACATGTTAGTTTAAGATTTGATAAAAATACAATGCTACAAGGTTTCCTGTATTATTTAGACAGTCAATCTGGCAAGTATCATGTACACAGGTAAAAAAAATTAAGCATAAGCAAGATAAATTAAGATGTGACACTGTGACCTTTTTTTTTTTCTTTTTTAAATCTCATTTGATCCATTTACAAAATCATATGAGATGTTAAAAGTGTAAACATCCTAATCAACTTTCATAAACATTGTCCACAAACATTCTGAGAAAGTGGTCCATGCTGTAACATTGCATGCATTTTTTTTTTTATAGGATTCGATTTAGTAAACAGATTTTTTTAACAACACATTATTAACATTCACTTTATGCCAAAGATGAGCTTCAGATCTATGATTAAATTGCTTAAATGAAAAATATGCAAGAAAATGTTAGGAAAATTACATAAAACTAGCATGATGCTATAGAATCTAAAATCCTGACCTAAATGACCCTGAGGATTAATGAGTAGGACAAAGTACACTTTTGTATTAAAAGGTAAAATAACGCACTTATCACGTGTAAAAGGATTCCATTGGAGACATTTGAACAAATACATATTACAACGAAAGTCAATACTACAACACATTTAAGAGTAATAGTTGAGTCTATTTGATTAATTCTTCATATCATATTTTCACAAAAGATTGAACTTTGAAAGCCAAAGAAATTTTGATTCAACCAGACAAGAACAGCGCATCTATCCAAACATTATTTACAAATTAATAAAAAATTATTTCCTATTATACTATTGCTAAAAAGGAGAGATCTTTATCAGAGATATGATAAAAGCCGCAAGGTGTAAGGGCAAACTTTTAATTATAGGATTTAATGTTTATTTGGCAACTAATTTTCATTTTGTCAATGTTAACTGTTATCAACATGAAGGCACACATTCAAACTAATATTTCATAATTTATGAAATCTGCAATTATCCCCTAGCTGATACAAAAAGAATACCATCGTTTCAATTGGCACGCTTTTTGGGTTAAAAGATTTAATTCAGAGTATTGAAGTTTAAATGGTAATTTTTTCCTCCTAATCTATTGAATGTTCTTCTGAAGTCATTTCTGTCAATAAATATTATCATAAACTCAGTGTAACCTGTGATGGAGATACCTGGCCCACAACAAATACCCTGACTCTTCACCAAACAACATTTTAGTCTAGTCAAAATTGACAGCATTTGCCTGACAAATAAAAAGAGGCTGAAATGGTGGAATATGTGTTTATAAAAAGAGAAGAAAACAGCACTTTTTCTGTTTTCCACAATGTGTTCAAAAGCCTTCTAATTCAGTGGTAAAAAACTCAAGATTGTTTGGTAAAGAATAACTTGTAGAGCACCAAATGCATCCAGTAGATATTTTCTTTTTTGAATTAAGAAACAAATAATTCCCATTTCAAGGTTGCTCTTGTCCAGAATGTCTCCATAAAGTTTACAGTATTGGTCAGAAATCATACTGCATGTCATAAGCAGTCTGATCTTGATGTACATTGAATTGCAAAGGCAACTACAGTTGAGGAAGGTGCATAAAGGGTTAAATTATTACCTTTTAAAACAAAGTCACAGCAGGTACTTTCGAACCCTCCATATAAAATAGAGATATTAATGACAAATTCGGGTTTCAGTTGTGGATATGGCTGAAAAAACCAAGGTAAAAGGAGAGATTATGGGTGAAAACGCTTGGGGTAAGAGGAGAAACTGGATGTTGCAAGCTATTTCTCCTTTTTACTTAGTAATTTCATAGTTAGCTGCAGGGCAAAAAAAAGCCTGTTTCCCTTTAGTAGTAATTCAACCAGAAATAATACTTCTTACTTCTATTTGTGGAACTCTTCAAGTTAAAGGCGTGTTTAGACCTATAACCAGGACCATGCGTAAACAAAAATCAATGGCATTATGCACGAAATACAATCAAATGCAACTATCATTTCTAAAAACTGCACATTTCGATGTGATGTAGCATCTATATGCTTTGTCTAAGTTATGGGCAATTTATCTGATTGATAATACAGCACAGTCTCGCGAAAGTCTTTCATTTTCTGACCAAATATGCTGAAGAGTGCTCGAAGAGGGATAACTTTATCATACTGGCACGAGTTTAGAGGGGTTTTTTTACAGCTCTTCTGTCCTAGCAGTCAACAGCCTGATCCTGTTTCTCACTTATAATCCATCCCTGACTTCATTGAAAAGTTTACTTGGTAATAATGTATCAACATTTTCACTTTGAATAAAAATGAAAAAGTGTGCAAAGTGTCCTTATACTGGATAGTGCAGATGCAATAATGACATCATGAACAATTACGTCATAAGCGTGAGATTTACCCACAGAAAAAAATATTATCAAAAGAAGACAATCATTTCTCTGTTTTCAGTGTTTTAACATGTAAGAAAGGAAAAAGCAAGTTTACAGGCTGAAATTGTTTATAGATAATTAATTTTTTAGTTACAATTTTTGCTGACGATACTTTAAAATTCATTCAATCATTGAGATGCTTATTCAGAGTAGTTCAATTTGGCAGGTGAGCACTTTTATGGTCACATGACCGACCAACTGACAGATAACAAAAGTAATATAAAGCACCCTGAAAGAGGTCAAAGAGGGTCAAAAATTATTGCAGAGAACCTATTCCTTACCTTTAGATGTTTCTCCTTTGTGTAACTAGCATTAGTCTTGGTTTATCTCTTAATTCTTTACCACACAATAAAATTTTAGACCAGTCAAAATTGAAAGCATCTGCAGATCACAAAATAACTGTGACTGAAAAATTGAAATTTGTCATGGGAAGGATAGATAAGAAGGCCATGATGGCCCTGGATCGCTCACCTGAGTCAATAGGCAAAATTTCACCCCAGGGTCATAGTGACCCAATTTAAAACTCATCTGAGATATTAATAAGACAAACATTCTGACCAATGGTCAGGTCAATTGAGCTGAAAATGTGGCCTCTGGAGTGTCCAAAATGTATTTCTTCAATTTGACCTAGTGACCTAGTTTATGACCCTATGTGACCATATTTCAAACTCATCCAAGATATCAAGACAAACTTGTTAACCAAGGTTCAGGTGAACTGGGCAAGAATTGCCGTCGCTAGAGTGCCCACAAGGTATTTCTGTAATTTGACTTAGTGACCTAGATTATGACCCTATGTGACCCAATTTCAAACCCATTCAAGATATCATCAAGTCAAACATGCTGACAAATTTTCAGGTCAGTTGAGCAAAAATTGTGGCCTCTAGAACACCCACAATACATTTCTTGAATTTGACCTAGTGACCTAGTCTATGACCCTATGAGACCCAATTTCTGATTGATCCCAAATATCATCAAGTAAAACATATAAACCAATTTTCAGGTCAATTAAGCTAGAATTGTGGCCTCTAGAGTGCCCACAAGGTATTTCTTCAATGTGACCCAGTGACCTTGTTTTTGTCCTCCACGTTACCCAATTTTGAACTCATCTGAGATATCACAAAGACAAACACGCTGACCAATTTTCAGGTCAATTGAGCAAAAATTGTGGCCGCTAGAGCGCCCACAAGATATTTCTTTAAATTTGACCCAGTGACCTAGTTTATGACCCTATGTGACTCAATTTTGAACTCATCCAAGATTTTATCAAGACAAACATGCTGATCAATTTTCAGGTCAATTGAGTAATAATTGTAGCCTCTAGACAGCCCACAAGGAATTTTTGTAAGTTGATATAGTGAAACCTAGTTTATGACCTTAGGTGACCCAAATTCAAATTCATCCGAAATTTCAGCAAGACAAACATTCAGACCAATTTTCAGGTCAATTGAGTACGAAATGTGGCCTCTAGAGTGTCCACAAGGTATTTCTTTAATTTGACCTAGTTTATGACCCAAGGAATCCCAAATTCGAACTCATCCAAGATTTTATTAAGACAAAGATTCTGACCAATTTTCAAGTCAATTAAGCAAAGAATGTTGCCTCTAGAGTGCCTACAAGGTATTTCTTTAAGTTGACCTAGTGACCTAGTTTATGACCTAGGTGACCCAAATTCAAACTCATCCGAGATTTCATCAATACAAACATTCTGACCAATTTTCTGGTCAATTAAGTAAGAAATGTGGCCTCTAGAGTGTCCACAAGGTATTTCTTTGACTTGACCTAGTGACCTAGTTTATGACCCCAAGTAACCCAATTTCGAACTCATCCGAGATTTCATTATAACAAATATTCTGACCAATTTTCAGGTCAACTGAGTAAGAAATGTGGCCTCTAGATTGCCAACAACGTATTTAATTTGATCTAGTGACCTAGTTTATGATCCCAGGTGACCCAAATTCGAACTCATCCGAGATTTTATCAAGACAAACATTCTGACCAATTCTCAGGTCAATTAAGTAAGAAATGTTGCCTCTAGAGTGTCCACAAGGTATTTTTTTGACTGGACCTAGTGACCTAGTTTATGACCCCAGGTGACCCGATTTCAAACCCATCCGAGATTTAATTAAGGCAAACATTCCGACCAATTTTCAAGTCAATTGAGCAGAAAATGTGGCCTCTAGAGTGTCCACAAGGTATTTCTTTAATTTGACCTAGTGACCTAGTTCATGACCCAAGGTGACCCAAGTTCGAACTCATCCAAGATTTCATCAAGACAAACATTCTGACCCATGTTTAGGTCAACTGAGTACGAAATGTGGCCGCTAGAGTGTCCACAAGGTATTTCTTTAATTTGACCTAGTGACTTAGTTTATGACTCCAAGTGACCCAATTTCAAACTCATCCAAGATTTAATGAAGACAAATATTCTGACCAATTCTCAAGTCAATTGAGCAAAAAATGTGGTATCTAGGGTGCCCACAAGGTATTTCTTTAATTTGACCTAATGACCTAGTTAATGACCCCAGGTGACCCAAATTCGAACTCATCTGAGATTTTATCATAACAAACATTCGGACCAATTTTCAGGTCAACTGAGTAATAAATGTGGCCTCTAGAATGTCCACAAGGTAAATGTTGATGCTGGACGCCACACGACGGACGCCAGACATCGGACAACCACAAAAGCTCACCTTGAGCACCTAGTGCTCAGTTGAGCTAAAAACATTGTGGGAGAAGGAGAAAATGCTGGTCACCAGGATTTTCTCCTTTTTCCACAATGTTTTCAAAAGGCTTCTTTCTCAGGGTCGTTAAAAGTCGCAATTGTGTGGCAAAGGGTTAACCACATGACAAAATTTTAGACTTGTGCAAAGGAAAGCATTTGAAGATGACAAATTAGTCAAGCTTCATATGATGTGATTTGTTCTTGAAAGGGTAGGAAAAATTGCCAGAAAACATTGTGGTTACCAGCATTTTCTCCTTCTACAGTCTTTTGGAAATGCTTTTGGGTGTCAAAACTTGGCATTGTTTGGCAAAGAGTCAAGCCATTTTCACTGAGGTGTCTATTAAATTTTACTACACATAGATTACTAAACATACGGTGATGTCAAGGTCTCAAATTCCAATTTGAAACCGCGATCAAAATCAGGCTGCATAGAAACTGCAGACTAATCTTAGATCTAAAGTGTAACCTTCTCCGACCCTTCCTGAAAATGCTTGATTTCATCTGTTAAGTACTCTTGAAGTACACAATATTACACAAGACAGCTAACAGCTTGAAGCAGAAGCAAAGTGGATAAAACACATAAATGTCTGAACATCTGTTGATTTAGGCTGTCAAAGTCAGAATTTCAAACAAAAATTACCTCTTTAAAGTCATTGTCCTGATTTTTCACCAGGAAAGTGATGATAAAAACTAAACACTATCAACAACATTAAAGTCAGACAAGTATCTGAACATCACAGCAGGTACTTAAGTACTTGATTTGACTCAATTTTCTAATGAATTAGGAGACTTGCTTACAACCAACTCCATTACCTTCTCAACTAAACTGGCAGCAGACAATTTGGTCAGCAACTTTGTAAAATAAGGTTCACTAATTACCACACAATCACACAAATTAATGACCCTGATGAGAAAACCATTTAAAAACATTGCGGGAACTGAGAAAATGCTGGTAACCAGCATTTTCTTAGTTCCCGCAGTGTCTTTGACCCCATCAAAGAAAAATTTGAACATTTGAACCACATATAAACTGTTGTCTGTAAATGCTTTTGATTTTGACATGTCTACTTTTTTGTCATCTGGTCATGAGATCACTCTTCGGAAAAAAATTTGCTGAGCTGGGAATATGAACCAGCCATCACCACTATGGTGACTTTTGAGCCTTTTCCTCGACAAAAAGATCTTATATTTGTCAAAATTGAAACCATTTGTGGACTACATTTTCATTGAGTCCAAAATAACTTAATTTCTTTTCAAAGCAATATTTAAGTTTGCAGGAACAGAAGAAAATTCTAATGACAAGCATATTCTCCTCAATGTTTTTAATTCTTTCCAAAATGACTAAATTTTATATTCGTCCAAATTCAAAGCCTTCGTAGACGACAACTTAAAACGCAGCTCAAATGGTGGGATTTATCTGTGTCAGAGTAGCACTTTCTCCTTTTCCCATACTGTTTTCAAAAGCTTTCTAATCCTTGGTTGCTAAAACTCAGATTTGTATGGTAAAGGGTTAAGAGTTTCTTCTTTTTCAGGGTCCTTAAAACATGGAACTGTTTGGAAAAGGATTAACACTTAGAGTGCCTTTCACAACTTTGTTTGCTTTTAAGGACAATGTAGATAAGATCAGACTGCACAAAAAGTGTCTGACTTATCAACCACACTGTCAGCCGCATTTATTAAGTCTCGCCTGAATAGCCTAACTATTGCATCCATCCTGACAATATTTTGTTTGCTTTTTAAGCCTTCTAGCATCAGAGGTCAATCACGTGGAATAATATCTAAAAGGTTATTATTGAAGCAATAAGCTTAGCAAGCAAGAGTTTTTGTTTCGGTTTATTTGAATGGTGATTTATGTTCATGGTGTGTCAGTCATATCACAGCACCAGCTTATTATTCAAGACTTTCTCACACCTAAGCTGGGGCTCCTTAGTGTCATGCCCAAGAAAACTTCTATGTCATCACCATCAAGAGCAGGAATCAATCTTAGGATTTCCTGATTAAAGATTCTTAATGCCTTCACAACTGAAACACATAGACATCTTAGGTCATCAGATCTCCAGTCATAAGATCTCAAGTCATATTAAACATCAAGTCCTTCTATACCACCTACATATCCTAGTTATGGGATGACAAAAACAAAATGGGATTCTCAGAATTTATTACAATCATACAAGTGATTTATCTCACCATTTTCACATTTGTGTACATCATTAGCATGCATCCTAAATCAAAATGTCGCAAGAGGTTTTATGGCTGCAGTTCACTTCACATGTACAAGGTTAAACCAATCACTCTCTCTGGTTCAATTTGGTTTTTTGACACATCTATGATCAGTTTTAATGACAGTAAAATGTATTGCAAACAATGTGGAAACACTAAGAACAAGCTGTTTTACCTTTGTGTTAGTACGGTCATTTGTATGAATCAGATCTTTTAGTCTAACTCTTTACCAAACTAGAAAATTTTAGACTGTTCCAAATGGAAAGCATTTGCAGACAAAAAAATAAATGTGATTCCAAAAATAAAATTTGTTTTGGGAAGGGTAGAAAACGTGGGAAATGGAGAAAATGCTAGTTACCAGCATTTTCTCCTTTTCCCAAAATGTTTTCAAAAGGCTTCTTCCTCAAAGTTGTTAAAGCCCTTGATTATTCAATGAAGAGCTACGAGGCTATAACCTTTTATCAACTGATTCCATGTTCCCTGAGTAAAGAAGAATTTTGATATCAGTTTTTCCTCATCTACCCACAATATTTTCAACATTTTCAAAGATAAATGCTATCCTTTGAGCAACATTTGATTTGAAGTGCTCGTATGCTTTCAGGTGAACTGTTCTAAAAGTTTGTGGTTTAGAAAAGATTTATATTACAACTGTCTCAAAGTTCACTTTCAGGAGATGGGTTAAAGCAATGGTGATGCACAAGCTGACGCCAGAACAGTCTGTACTCTTGTGTAATGTGCTGCCTGTTAACTCTTTACCAAATGACAAAATTTTAGACTCAAATTGACAGCATTTGCAAGGTAAATGTAACTCAAAAAAATGAAATTCATTTTAGGAGGGGTTTAAAACATTCTGGAAAGGAAGAAAATGCTAATGTCACCTGTAATTTCTCCTTTTCCTCTTTTGGGTTGTTTAAACTACAGGATTGTTTAGTAAAGGATTAAAACCTTAGAGTGCTAACTAAATTAAATAATGTATAGGTGGAAATTTTTTCTCAGCATACAAGACAAAAATAGGGGACTCCTTCCCCTCCCCACTTTCATTTTCACAAAATATTAAAGCAGATCCAAGATCAGGCCGCAATTTGATCTTGAGTACATCATTTGCAAAAAGCATCTTAAGTTTAGATTTGCTCACAATGGCTACATATTCGTTACTAGATATTGAATATAACTTTGAACAATTTTATTTAACCTTTGAAAACAAGTTCTTCCCCGAAACTGGGTTTAGAAATCTTTATTTTGTATCTTTCAAGTGAAAAAGGCAAAAACCTTTAAGCCTTTACCAAACAATCCCAGGTTTTAATGATCCTGGGGAAGAAGCCTTATGAAAACATTGGGGGAAAAGGAGAAAATGCTGGTAAGCAGCATTTTCTCCTTTTTCCATGTTTTCTACCCTATTAAAGACAAATCCAAACATTTGAGTAAAAATTAATTTGTCGTCTGCAAATGCTTCCAATTTACCTGTGTCCAAAATTTTGTCATCTGGTAAAGAGTTAAAGAGGTACTTGATCGAGGTATTTGATTAAAACAATGGTTTTTTTAAGTGTATGCAATATCTAATTGAATATTTCAATAATTAAACACTGATTATGTAAATGAAGAAGATTCATAAAGAGAACATAATTTCGACAGGAAGAATTCATCAAAGTGACAGTCCGTTGACATTGTACACCGCAGTTACATGACAATTTTAAAGTTGGGATCGGTCTGGCAATGGCCTCTGTGCAACTTCTTATTTAACTCTTTACCAGATGACAAAAATTTAGACCTGTCCAAATAGAAAACATTTGCAGAAGACAAGTAAGATGCAGCTGAAATGAACACATTTATCACTTAGAGGATAGAAAGCATTGTGCCAAATGGAGGTATTGCTGGTTTCCTGCATTATCTCCCATATCCACAATGTCTTCTCAATCAAGGTTGTTAAAATTTGAAAATGTGTGATAAGGGGTTAACACTTGGCTAGCCAACTTAATGATATGAGTATCTTTAGTCAACTGAAAAAAACAACTTTGCTATAACACGCTCAAGTCTGTTTGGCCGTAAAATTTCATAGGAACTTATGCAGCATAGACCTGAGATTAAATTTCATGTCCTGTGAAGTCTGATCTTGATCTAGATCTACATGTAAAGTGTCTGTCAAAGGGCACTGAGCTTGTGCAAGCTACTTGCAGGGTTATGTTCACACCATCATTTTCATAAATCAAATCCAAGCTGATGTCTCATGTGATGAATTATAGCAAGAAAATTGGCCAAGAATAAATTGATTGAGAATACATAATGAATCATACTTGATTCCGTTTCCCCTACCCCCTCTTTTACTATACATGCAGTAATCTCAGTAAAAACCTCTCTGTTCTACCTACGGACATGGACATGAGGGCAGCCTCTTGAGGGCCATCTTTTGTTAACCCACCTTTTAAAGCATCAAAATCCAAATTTTATGCTCTACAAAAAGGAAAAAGAACTAAAGAAATGTTTTGATTTATCTCACCATGTAGGACCGCAAACCACAAGAATGAATCAAACAGTTTATGAACTGCTTCTATGAATGGCTGTGCTAAAATTAGCGTATTAGAAAGTCCAGCTTTGTTAGAAGACAAAATAAAAGAAGGGTGCGAAACTATGCGTAAGATACTTTGAGAGTTACCTGCCTTTCTGGTATGGGATCCTCTCTCGATAGTTATAACTAGCCCGAGTTTGAGGTAAATATATTTAGTAACGACAGAGCTAACAGGAAAGTCAAAGTTTTAGCACAACGATGATGAAATTGACAACAGAGCTATTGCAGCATCTCAGTGTTTTCTTTATAAACTTCCAAGCTGAAAATGATAATAATCAAAATAAGAAAATGCTGTTGCCAAGTTTTATATTATCCAAATGAGAGGAAAGGTTGCAAAAGAAAAAATCCTGGACAGCCCACACATTAAGTAGTTTTTTCATGGTTCAAATGCCTATATATCAGTTTAATTTTTTCAAAGCACTTTTTCAGATCTCTCTTTATGTATTTGACAGGCAGTTTTACAAAATATTGATATAAATGATATCTTATAATAGAAACAAGTTTAACTCTTTACCACTAGAAAAAAATAGCGGCTTGTCCAAATTGAAAGGATTTGCAGACATTTTAAATATGGTTCAAATGATGGATTTTGTCATTAATATGATGGAATACATTGTGGGAAAAGGAGAAAATGCTGGTTACCAGCATTTTCTCCTTTTCCTACAATGATTTCAGATAAACTCTTTCTCAGGAGCACTAAGAAACCTGGATTTTATGGTAAAGGGTTAAACCTGAAAACTGATAGGAGTATTTCAGATATAAAATTCATTTTCTACAGCCCTTCACTCTTTACCAGATGACATTTAGGCATGTCAAACTTTAAAGCATTTACAGACAACAAATTGTGTCTCAAACAACAGAATTTGTATATGAAAAAAGTAACTGCTTTGAGACAAGGAGAAAATGCCGTTTCTTTTTTTCTCCCATAACCTTTTCAAAAGGATCATTAAAATACAGGATTGTTTGGTAAAGGTTAACCTTTATGCTTATCCTGTCAAAGGCAACATCAGATACCATGCAGACAGAGTAGGTCTAAGATCAGACTGCATAGAATAATGATGAAGTCTGGCATCAGATCGCCAGTTTTGTGATTCTGGTCCCAATATCTGTAAAACCATAGTAACTGGAAAATTTTTCATGGCATCCAAACAAACGACTTTCTTTATTTCACCTTTATTATTTACTGAATACATATTTTTAATGTCTTCTTTTTCTTTGAAAAAAAAAAAAAAAAAGATATCCAGACTTAACACCTAAAAGACTCTAGCCAAAATGTAGAAATCTTCATCCATAATGCTTTTACTACCTTGTACAAAGTGCTGGGGAAAAGCTTGTCAGTAATATTGTGCCTGATATAGTTTCAATATCATTATAATTCTTATCGTGTGTCATTAACATCTTATCTTGCCACATGTTTTAGAATCCGAGTACAAAGCTGTCACAGCGATATTCTATCTACAGATTAAATCAGTGATTACTTGATTGAGTGATTCGTTCTAACAGTGGTCAGTCACTGGGCCGTGTCATGTTTCTTATTTATAAATATCCTTTGCCTAACTGCAGATCTAATGCTGAAAATTTAAAACATAATGAATGATACAAAAATTGTTTAAATTGAAAATAATTTCTGTGTCTGTCTTAAATTTCTATTTTTTTTTCTTCTTAATTTGTATGTCAATACTAGTAAAACCTATATCAAAAGATCCACCATTGGAATTAACAAAATGGTGTCTTATGACAAGTGTTCTGTTCATGCAAAATCAACTGAGTTAATTCAAGATGGGGTGTAAATCTTTAAAGCAGAGGGTTGCTGAATGCAGGTGGTTTCTAGGACAGGCTTAACGGTATATTTATCAACTTAACCTTTCACTTTTCTCGGTCCAGTGAGTGAAAGAATTGTGTGTAAGGCAAAGGGCTGTAAAGAATCCCCATGTTGAATCAACTCAGTATCTGAAAGAGACACAGTTAGATATCCTGATAAATAGATTACTGAAAACCTTCTCCATTTGGAGATTTTTTTCTCTTTCTATCAGAGAACCAGTGTACCTTATGATTCAGTCGGTTGTTGGACAAAATGAATTTTATGGATCCGTAACAATGTGATGACTTGCATGGTATAATGTATCGTGGACATGCTCTTGAAGTGCTCTTTTGCCAGAGCATGGCTCATATAAAAAGTGAAGTATGGTTGTGCAAAGCTATTGATCCTTTACCAAATTTTCCAGTGCTTTTACTACTGAGAAAGCATAGGACACGGAGAAATTGCTTGAAACAAGCATTTGTTTCCTATTTCATCCACACAGTTTTTTTCCACGGACAAGTCCAATTATTTGAACACTCTTCCCTTTTTCATCTGCAAAGGCTTTCAGTGTGGATAAGCCTAACAATTTGTCATTGGGTAAGGAATTAACCCTTTACCACACAATCCCGTTTTAACAACCCTGAAAAAGAAAGAAAAAACATTGTGAGAAAATGAGAAAATGCTGGTAACCAGGACTTTCTCTTTTTCCAAACAATGTTTTCTACCCTATCAAAGACAAATTCCATCATTTGAGCCAAATTTAAGTGTCATCTGCAAATGCTTTTAATTTGGACTAGCCTAATTTTTTTCTGGTGTGGTAAAGAGTTTAAGAGAAAACAAATCTGAAAATCCATAAACATAAAGAATAAGATATTAATGGTTTATATTTGAAATTTATCTATTTTCCCTTGCATCATAATAAATTACAAAAGTTTGAAAATTCTGCTGTTTTTGCAATCCAAATATGGAATAATGAACCTAAATATTACTCATAAGACACATAATTTTGGACTTAGTCATCCAAGTTTTCGCAAGGAAGTATAACAGTTGATCCTCATTTTAGATAAGCTCTTTATAACATATAACATGGTGAGGGACCCCAGGATTTATAAAGGTTACATTGGTAGGATTTTTATACTTCCATAGAAATAAAAATATTAACCATGGTACACTGGTTTAACCTTCCCTCGTTACAGTGAATCCTTTACAGTAAGATCCTTGTGAAAACATTGTAGCAGATGGAGTGATTAATCATGAACATGCAAGTCATCTGTTACACTTTTTTGTTAAAGAACTATCCAGCAAAGCTTGTTTTGTAGAAAAACCCAAGTTAAAAAAATTTAGAAGTCCTTGTCCAAATTGCATACCATACAAATTAAGTTATCTATCCTCTTCATAGGAGTGCACTCAATCTAGAGGTAGATACTTTATGGTATTAGTTTCAGGGAATTCTGATGAAAAAATGAAGACGAAATCTGTACAAGCGACTGCAATCAGAAAGAGAGACAAACACAGAGAGACAGGCAGCCACGACAAACAGGTAGACAGACATATCTTGGGTATAATATAACATGACCTTTGACCTTTGGAGATATCAAAATGTGACCAGAAACAGCTATTTTCCAACAATCTTTTCACAAGCTGTAAAGTGTGGGGTGCAAAAAGCCATACACATATGGTGAGAAGTTGAAGAGGAAATAATAATTATAATTCATAACCAGATAACAAAATTTTAGATCCCTCAATATGGCTACAAACCATTTGCATACAAAAAGAAGAAAATAATAAGGCTTAAATGATTGGATTTGTCTTTGAAATGGTAGAAAACATTTTCAGAAAAGGAGTAATTGCTGTTAATCTGCTTTTTCTCAGTTTCCCAGAATTCTTTCAAAGGCCATCTTCCTCAGAGTTGCAGATACATTAGTTTGTTTGGTAAAGGTTTCAAGACTACTGAGGTCTAGAACATTTAATACTTAAAAACAACTGACATTTCCAGGGTCAGACTTCCAAAGCATAATACAAATACTAGTATAAAGCCAAGGATGCACCATGTCAGCACCTTCCTAGCACAATAAATTACATTCATCAAAGTCACAGAGATTTCAACATCCTAATTTCTTGTCATCAAGTTACTCTTCTGACTAATCCTTTACCTCCTAGCAACACATTCCATTTCATCTGTGCCAAAAAACCTGGAAAACATTATGACAACAAAAAACATTTTCCAATATTGGCAACATGTTTTTTACTGATAGTCTAGCTAATGTTTGTTGAAATTTTCAGCTATATTAACGGGTGATTTTAACTTGAAAAAGTCTCTTGCAATCTTATATGAAGTAATAAGATCAAAATAACATCTTTGCCACCCCAGTGGTCCGTTGGGAGCCGACCACTTCACACCCTTTTGACAACATCATTGTTGGGTTTAGTGATCCCAGTGGGAGTCAGTGTTCAAGACATTTATGACCACAGAACATTTATTAGGAGCTGACCTAAAACTAAGGTATCTTTAAGCTATAAACCTGGGTATTTAAATATATACGTAAACAAATACTTGGAAATACACAGGGCTGCATACATATTTTTAAAAAATAAATAAGTGGAACTAATGTAGTTTCTGATATTATTTACAACGAAGAGTATAAACTAATTAAATCAGCTCTTCTGTCAAGAAATGCAGAACTTTTATCTCCTCATTTCCCGCTTAATAATAAATGGTAGGTAGTAATATAGTAGGGGATACTGTCCATGCCTTGATAAAGAACATAAAGATCAGACAGCACATATATTGCTCTGTTTAACCCTTTCCTGCAAAATGCCGCCTTTTAATGATCTTGGGAAAGAAGCCTTTTGAAAACATTGTGGGAAAAGGAGAAAATGCTGGTAACCAGGATTTTCTCCTTTTCCCACAATGTTTCCTGCTCTATTAAAGAAAATTTGCACCGTTTCAGCCACATTTAAATTGTCCTCTGCAAAATCTTTCAACTTCGACAAGGCTAAAATTTTGTTGTCTGATACAGGGTTAATTAGATAGCTCCTTTTTTCTCCAATTCCTCTTTCATTCTTAAGTGTCCCTTTCCTTTTACTGTCCTATGTCTAGGTAAGTCTTAATCCTTCACCAAACAACAAAAGTTGAGGCTTGTAGAATTGAAAGCATTTGCAGACAACAACTTAAAGTGGACAAAACTCAGGCAAAGAGTTAAAACAGAAACTGTACTTCCAACTCAGTTGGTTTAACTCACTATGCCTCGTTCTCCGTATCTTGCACTTGTGGTATTTAAATATATATTAAACAAGTGTATATCAGCAAACGGATCATTGTGACGAAAATATTTGCCTGTGACAAGAAGGCACTTCCCTGTATTTTCTTTTCCTTTTCATATTTATCTGAATCCAATTTATGGTATTTTCTATATTTCAAATGCCACTTGAAAACTTTAAACAGATCTATATTTACAGTCCTTGGTCACACCCATCTGTATTGAGTGTTTGGAAAACAGAATTATTTACTTTTTGAAAGGTCTGCAATAGTTTACTTTTTGCATGTACTTTTCAAATGTTGAGCACAATATTGAGTGCTTTTGTGGAGTCTAGATCAGGATCAGACTACTAGAAAAAACGAAACTGATCTTGGATCAAAACAAATTTTGTTTCCTTGCAAGTTATTAAGGACAACAACTTTATAATATTCAAGAACTGCTGCAACACTCACACCTTTAGGTTAATATTTATATGTACATGAATGAAGAACATGCAACTATTGAACTCTTTTCCAGGTATATCCACAAAGTAGAGACACATATAGATGATGACATGGAAAAAGTACCCTAATGTCTCTAATTATTGCTCCCCAAGCTTTTTTCTATCAAAAGATGGACTTTCTAGACAGCCATAGACAGCCAATCCATTGCTAAAGTTGCGATAAATCAGCTGGAATAATCTTACAGCATAATCCTGGTTACTTCACAAACTGATATCCCAATAAAGATATGTTATGAACTTCCGGTAACACAAAATCTGTCAACTAACTTGGAAAAACTTTAAGAAATTGGTAGTACCGAAGACCAATGTCTCACATTAATCGTGAATGCTATTTATCATCCAAATGAATCATGATTGGCAGTACAATAAATATTCTGCAATAACACAGGGAGTTTCTCAAATGGTGATCACTTCGCAGTCCATACTGACTATTAAAACCCATACACTAATGTAATGTTATTGCGCCCTTTTCGGAAAATGTTACCCCCCCCGCCACGGGCATTAAAACCAAACAATATGGTAAGTACATGTACTTATACTCTACACAACAAACCCATGACATTTTGTCATAAACCACTTTTGCCAAAAACAATCCCCAGCCCTGACCCTTACCCTAACCCAGACGCATGGTGGCTCAAATCCTCCCCCAGACAGAGTTTTGCCATGAAATAAACCTGAGAATTTTAAAATCAGTATTTTAAAACGGATTTTGACGCAACACCCTTTCGACGAAATGTCATGCACCGCTACACAACAATTGTCCGGAATGTGTGCATTACCATCCCAGCCCTGGTAGAGCTCTATAAAGCAAAATGGTAAAGTAATGGCTATCCATGTCTGAAGTTTCATGCAGGTAGCCTTAACCCTTTACCAAACCACAAATTTTTAGACTAGTCCAAATTGAAAGCATTTGCAGACGACAAAATAAATCTAACTCCCCCCAAAATTAAAATTTTGTTTTGCGAAGGTTAAAAAACATTGTGGGAAACAGAGAAAATGCTGGTTACCAACATTTTCTCCTTTTCCCACAGTGCTTTCAAAAGGCTTCCTTTTGAGGGTCGATAAAAGTCGGGATTGTGTGGTAAAGAGTTAAAAGGCGTTGATAAATCACA
Organism: Tridacna gigas; assembly: GCA_945859785.2. Taxonomy (NCBI): domain Eukaryota; kingdom Metazoa; phylum Mollusca; class Bivalvia; order Cardiida; family Cardiidae; genus Tridacna; species Tridacna gigas. The sequence goes on from OX244030.2 coordinate 32,890,517, forward strand.
GGGCAGGGCCCCAAGTTCAGGGGACCAGCAGAGAGAACTTCAGATGAAAAAACCCGAAACCACTAATATTACATTATATTATTTACTTCTCACCGGAGATGTTTTCATTACATTTTGTATGATGCTACATATTGGCTCATCTACATAGAATTAAACCAAAGTAAATTTCACTTTGATTATATACTACAATGAATAAATTTACAGTTCCCTTTACTGAGCATTTTTACATTCCTCAAAACTGAGTTACATTTCCGTCAACCCTCTACAAATGAAACCCAAGTTTTAATGACACTTAGGGAGAGGTTTTATAGAAATATTGCTGAAAATGGGGAAAGTGCTGTTAACCAACAATTCCTCCTTTTCCTACAATGCTTTTTGCCCTTTCAACGACAACGCAAATCATCTGAGCCAAATCTACATTGTTGTCTGCAAATGCTTTCAATTTGGACAAGTCCAAAATTTCGTATTCAGGTAAAGATTTAACCCTTACCAGAAGACAAAATTTTAGCCTTGTCCAAATTGAGAGCATCTGCAGATGACAATTTCAGTGAGAGCAAATGGTGCAATTTTTCTTTGATGGGGTAGAAAGCATTCTGGGAAAAGGAGAAAATGCTGGTTACTAGCATTTTCTACTTTTTCCACAATACTTTCAAAAAGCTTTTTTCCCAGAGTTGTTAAAAGGCTGCAATGTGCAGTAAAGGGTTAAGTGACTATGATTTGCAACCAATTTACATCTAAATGAACATCAAATTGCATGCTTTATGAAGGTCCTTTTATAGCAACCATTAACACTTTCCAATACGCAAGCATATCTTGAAAACATCCTGCCATAGGAAAAATTCGGCTCTACAACACATTTTTTCCACATCTCTAAATGTTTTCCATGTTAAATATGGCAATCAACTTCATTCAACAAGTCATTTGATTCTATTAAATCAAGAATTTTGTTTTTAAATATCATAAAGCAAAAATAACACAGAGAGAAAACTTGCAAAACTGACACCTGTTCACATCAACTTATTATGTTTAACCCTTTACAAAACAAAAAACTTCTGTACTTGTCCAAATACAAAGCAATTGCAAATGGCAAATTCAAATGTGCCTCAAATTGTGGCATTTTTCTTTGAAAGGGTAAGAAAATTGTGGGAAAAGCAGAAAATATAAATTTTCTGCTTTTACAACAACGTTTTTAAAAGCCATCTTCATCAAAGTCTGTGAAACTTCGAATTGTTTCCTGTACGATTAAGCATTTGCAGCCAACATGATGCAATTTCCTTTCTTTCAAATCTTTCTCCACTGTAGCCAAGATTCACAAACCCATCTTTACCATCTTTTCATGAAGGAAGAAACCTTTGGAAACATTTGTAAAAACAAGAGCGGCAAAATTGTCGCAAGATACGCCCGTCCCACCGTCAGTTGTTGAGGGGGATAATAATCATAAAGGGCAGGTAGGGGAAAATAGTAGTGCAGCAGAAATCATGTAAGTGATTGAAATAGGCATGAATGTCTCCGGCCAGAACGTAACTTTGTCATCTCCAGTCTGAACATTTTGAAATTTGGAATGCATGATTGTTGAAAAATTACGGATTGCAGTGCACAAGAACCATAACTCTTCCTAGCACGAATTTTGAGTTATTTCCCCTTTGATCTTCATTTTTATAGCATTTCTTGCTTGTCCAGAGCATAACTTACATAACCATTTACCTACATGAAGTAACAGGAAAATGTTAAGTTCGCAGGTTAAATATAAACTGTCATCTCTGCTGCGCCCATATAATATTTGTGCAAAGCAAGCTACATCCAACGTCACAACAGTACTGTTGTACAGGTTGTAAAAACACTTAGATACCTACTTGTATAAAGTTTGACATCCACTGCAAACTTGCACTGCTACAAAACATGCCTGAAATAAATCTTACTCAGAATTCTTTACTAAGAAAACAGTGAAATAATTAAAAAACTACAAATAAGATGGTTAAGTTATGCGGTACGAAGATCAAAGGGGGAATAACTTAAAAATTCATGCTAGGAAGAGTTATGGTTCTTGTGCATTGCACTCCGTAACCTTTCAACAATCATGCATACCAAATTTGAAGATGTTCAGACTAGAGATGACAAAGTTATGCTCCGTACATGCAGAAAATGCTGTAAAAATGAAGATCAAAGGGGGAAAAACTCTAAATTTGTGCTAGGAAGAGTTATAGTTCTTTGGCACTGCATTCCATAATTTTTCAACAATCATGCATACCAAATTTGAAGATGTTCAGACTAGAGATGACAAAGTTATGCTCCGGAAAAGCAAGAAATGCTGCAAAAATGAAGATCAAAGGGAAAAAAACTCAAAATTTGTGCTAGGAAGAGTTATGGTTCTTGTGCACTGCACTCCGTAATTTTTCAACAATCATGCATACCAAATTTGAAAATGTTCAGACTAGAGATGACAAAGTTAGGCTCCGGACAAGCAGAAAATGCTGTAAAAATGAAGATCAAAGGCGGGAAAACTCAAAATTTGTGCTAGGAAGAATTATGGTTCTTGTGCACTGCACTCTGTAATTTTTCACCAATCATGCATACCAAATTTGAAGATGTTCAGACTAGAGATGACAAACTTAGGTTCCGGACAAGCAAGAAATGCTGTAAAAATGAAGATCAAAGGGGAAAAAACTCAAAATTTTAGATAGGAAGAGTTATGGTTATTGTGCACTGCACTCCGTAATTTTTCAACAATCATGCATACCAAATTTGAAAATGTTCAGACTAGAGATGACAAAGTTATGCTCCGGACAAGCAGAAAATGCTGTAAAAATGAAGATCAAAGGGGGAAAAACTCAAAATTTGTGCTAGGAAGAGTTATGGTTCTTGTGCACTGCACTCCGTAATTTTTCAACAATCATGCATACCAAATTTGAAGATGTTCAGACTAGAGATGACAAAGTTATGCTCCGGACAAGCAAGAAATGCTGTAAAAATGAAGATCAAAGGGGAAAAAACTCAAAATTTTTGATAGGAAGAGTTATGGTTATTGTGCACTGCACTCCGTAATTTTTCAACAATCATGCATACCAAATTTGAAGATGTTCAGACTAGAGATGACAAAGTTATGCTCCGGACAAGCAGAAAATGCTGTAAAAATGAAGATCAAAGGGGGAAAAACTCTAAATTTGTGCTAGGAAGAGTTATGGTTCTTGTGCATTGCACTCCATAATTTTTCAACAATAATGCATACCAAATTTGAAGATGTTCAGACTAGAGATGACAAAGTTCTGCTTTGGACAAGCAAGAAATGCTGTAAAAATGAAGATCAAAGGGAAAAAAACTCAAAATTTGTGCTAGGAAGAGTTATGGTTCTTGTGCACTGCACTCCGTAATCTTTCAACAATCATGCATACCAAATTTGAAGATGTTCCGACTAGAGATGAGGAAGTTATGTGCCGGACAAGCAGAAAATGCTGTAAAAATGACCAAGGGAAATAACTCAGACAGCACGAGGTAGAGTTATGGTTCTTTCACACTGCACTCGGTATTATTGCAACAAACACAAATGCCAAGTTTCAAGTCAATCAGTGAATTCAGTGAATTAAGATCAGACTGCGCAGAGCATGCAGTCTGATCTTGGATCTACACTGTCTGATAAGAGGACATAATTTATTTTCTCCAAAATGTAACTTTGAAATAGCAATATTCAGGTGTTTACCATCAGCTTGAAAGTTTCATTTAACATTTTTAGCAGGTTAAGGTTTAAACTTAAACTGGATTATAGTTAACCAATAGCACGCATAGCCCCGGCAGCTCAGTTGGTAGCGTACAGGACTTGGGATCAGGAGGTCGCTGGTTCGATCCCCGACTCAGCAAATTTCTTTCCGAGGATTGATGATAGTCATTGCGACAGGATTCATTTCTCCCTCATGTTTCGATGATGGTTATAATATAAATGTGGAAAAGCAACCAGTGGCTTGGAAAGAATATTGTGCGGAGTACTGGTAAAAGAAACTCCTGGAAAGCATGGATATGTGCACTGGCCACCACTACATAACTGAAACAATATTGAAAACAGGGTTAAATACCATACAAACAATCAATCAATCAAATTTGCTAGTCTGTCAGTACTTTCAGTACTTTGATTCTTTGGAGGCATAGAAAACATTATTATCAGCAAGTTCTCTTCTTCCCACAATATCTTCAAAAACCATCTTCTCCAGCATTGTAAAAACACCAGAAATTATTTGGTTAAGATTTAAAAGAACTTATCATACATAACAGCCAAAGAAAATCAGCCACTTCTTAAATCTGCTTTAACTCTTTAGTGAACAACAAAATTTCAAAATGGTCCAAATTCTAAGCACTTGCAGATGACAAATGTGCTTCAAATGATGGGAGTTGTAGTAGAAAGAAAATATTGTTGGAAAACTAGAAAACGCTGGTTATCAGTATTTATTCTCCACAATGTTTTCAAGAGCCTTCTGGATCAGGTTCCTTGAAACTTGGGAAAGTGTGGTAAAGGGTTATAAAGAAAAAAAAAAAAATGTTCATTTTTTTTTTCAAAAGAAAATAACATTACTTCTATTGCAATAATGCAAATATTAAACATGACCAAATATGGTTAAGGTTCCCCCATAACCCTTTACCATACAATCCCAACTTTCAACAATTTTGAGACAGAAGACTTTGGAAAACACTACTGAAAAAAGAGAGAAAATGCTGGTAACCAGCATTTTCTCCTTTTTCACAATGTTTTCTACACCACCAAAGACAACTTCGAAACTTGAACCACATTAAATTTTGGGTCTGCAAGTGCGCTGTCTGGTCTTGAATGTACATATCACTCATTTTATTATATATAAAGGGAGAGCAGGCCTTAAATTGTTAACCAGTATAATCTGACTGGTAAATCAATGTCTTTTTAATTCATTGTACTTGGATATCTAACATTCTGCTGTATAGAAAGAAATATTGCATGTACAGAATAGAAATCAGCCCATTTTGGTGGAAGGATAAAAAAATTCACACCCCATTCCCAATTTGGCACATAGAATACATGTTTAAAACTTCAATCTATTTGTCTGGTTGCAAGTGTGTTCCACCAAAACGAACTTCTGAGGGATAAATGCAGATCAAGATAAGACTGTTCCAAATATGCCTCAAAGCTTTTAAAAAAGTTTAAATGATATGAATGTAAAAAGATTTGTAAACTCAAAAAGACCACAAATTTGTCTTACTTAAACTGGCTAAAAAAAAAAAAAACCCTTACAGCTTTAACTTAGTCGTGTCTAGCCTACATTCTAGATCAAGCAAGTAAATTGGGCGTGATTCAAACAAACCGCCCAACAGGGCATAGCAATGTGACCCCTTCATTTCAGAAACCGGTTGGATAGATTAAACCCCCAAGCCCTTTCCAGTCCATACTCTTGAAAAGGAAATAGGGTCCGCTTCAATAAGCTCAGGTATCCAATTAGAGATAATTAAGGGTCAGAAGAGGAGGTAAAGTCCCCTTAAAAAATCAATTTCCCAAAACACCCCTCAAGCACCATATTGCTTGGATAAGCATAAGAGCAGGTTTGCTCAATTGATTGTGCTTCTGTTCACCAAAACCCTCATGCAGTTTAAGTCATCAACTCCTTTCTCCACACAACTTTGAAAATATCTTTGTAAAATATCTACATGCAACATGAGTTATGTTTTAACTCCTTACCATATAAAACAATTATTGACCAAATCAAAAGCACTGTAGATGACATTAAATGTGGCTCAAAAAGTGGAAAGTGTCTTTCTTAGAGTAGAAACATTGAGGGAAAAGGAGAAAATGCTGGCTTCCATCATTTTCTCCTATTTCCACAATGGTTTCAAAAGCTCTCTTTCTCAAAGATGTTAAAAATGGGATTGTGTGTGGTAGAGGGTTAACACATGAGTATAAAACCTTGTGGCAAAAGAGGAAATTTATTGTTTAAAGACAGTTCTCCTTCCACAACAATACTTTCCAAATCCATCTGATACAAAAACAAGAGGGCCATTGGCCCTTAAGTGCTCACCTGAGTAAAGTCATCTAGGATCGATAAAGCTGATGAGATCTTGGGTGTAATGATGTAAAACACATAAGTGTTTGGGACCTACTTTTTTACCTACTTGACCTATTTTTGAACTTGTCAGACATATCATCAACACAAACAATCTGACAATATCATGAGTATTGAAGAGAAAATAGGGCCGCCAGATTGCACACAAGATTTTACTAAGATTTTTCTAAGTGAGCTACTTTTTGACCCAACATGGCCCAATTTTGAACTTGTCTGATATATCATCAAAACAAACATTCTGACTGATTTTCATTAGTACAGGTCTGAAATGTGGCCTCTAAGAGTGCTCATGTGTTTTGTCTATGACTTGGCCCAGTGACCTTCTTTTTGACCTGACATGATTCAAATGTTGAACTTGTGCTAGATTTCATCAAGACAAACATTCTGACCAAGTTTCATAGGTATCATGATGAAAATGTTGCCTCTAGAAAGCAGATGAGGTTTTTCTAATATTTGGCTAAGTGACCTACTTTTTGACCCAACATGACCTGATTTTAAACTTGTTGGAGATATCATCAAGACAAACATTCTGACTAACTTTCATGAGTTTCTGGCTAAAAATGTGGCCTCTAGAGTGCACACAAGGTTTTTCTAAGATTTGTCTCAGTGACCTACTTTCTGACCCGACATGACCCAGTTTAGAACTTGTCTGAGATATCATCAAGCTAACAATCTGACCACATTTCACAAGGAGTGGACTAAAAATGTGGCATCTAGAGTGCATATAAGGTTTTTCTAAAATTTGACCTGGTGACCTACTTTTTGATCCAATATGACTCAATTTCGAATTTGTCAGAGATATTATCAACGTAACCATTCTGACCAAGTTTTGATATTATTTGACAGAAAATGCAGCCTCTTGAGTGCACACAAGTTACTTGTTGCCACCTGGAAGATGCACAACGGACAAAGCACTATCACAAAAGCTCACCCTGAGCACTTTGTACTCAGGTGAACTAAAAAACAAAACAATCTGTATGCCTCTTCAATGACGAGTTATACACTAAACCCTATGTAAAACAGATATAAGAAGATATAATGTGACTACAGAATATGAAATAATTATAGAGACAGACACTGTGACAGCCACATTGATTGTCCATCCTTAAAACTTTGACCAGTAATGTCTTAATAATTTAAAATTTTGGAAACAACAAAAAACAATACTGTGGAAGTGGAAATTTTTGTGACATGGTAATTTGTGCTATTTGATGATTTTGGAAAGTTGCAATCTTTTCTGTTGGCATATTTTACCACAAATACGGTATACCAACAAATAACGAATGTCTGTAATTGGTAATTCGCAAAGTTTTTGACATGCATATATATCCACGTATACATTATATCTGCCATCATTTTAGCTTTATTATGAGACTTTTCCAGATTCATGTGGATACAATGAAATATCATTAACAATAATCATCAGTATCAATGGTTTCTTAAGATTTATGACAGTAACAAGTATGCTTTAGCCATGCTTTTCTTTTTCATGTGGATACACTGAAATATCATTAACAATTATCATCAGTATCAATGGTTTCTTAAGATTTATAACAGTAACAAGTATGCTTTAGCCATGCTTTTCTTTCCTTCTTTCAAAGAAATCTGATACTTGATCAGGTAAATATCATTAAGGTGTGACTGTTTTGACTTGATGGTGGAAAAAAGAACACATACTGAAGTAGATTTTCACCATTGTGGGCATGGGAACTCACCCCTTTATGAGTAAGGACCCTTGCAGACAAAGAGCCATATCACAGTTCCAGCCGAATTGCAATGTGATAACTGAATATGTATAACATATACTTTTGAATTTGCAAAATTTAAACTAGTCTCTAGTTGCTTGAAGTTCCCAGGTTTATAAAAGGTTTTAATCTTATTAAAGACTTTGGCTCCACTTAAAAATCTTCCTGCATTTTTTATCCTTCTCAAATGACAGAATAATGAATGACAAATAGAGCTCATCTTAAAATATTGAGAGACAGTATTACTTGACAAGCATGTCTCATAACATAGTCTATTAATCCATTTATATCAGGATGTACCAAATACAGAGTTCAACTTTGATTTATCTGTTTCTTGCGTACATTTTACACTTTATCAAGAGCCAAACTGCTGAGCCCGGTATGTCAGTTGGTAACATACAGAGTCTGAAACCAGGGTATTGTCAAATCCCCAGCTTGGTCAATTACTTTCCCAGGACTGTGATAGGCAGTGTGACACAATTCATTTCTCTCTGACTACTGATTGGTTTGATGATGGCTGTGTGGGAATGCTACAAGTGGCTTACGAAGAATATTGTGGGAAGTACTATGAAAACAAACTCCAGGAAAGCATAGATAAGTGCACTGGCAACCACAATATTACTGGAAGTTTGTTAAAAATGGCGTTAAATACCATACAAACAAGTGAAACAGGTCATTTCATACATATCAATAGTAGTTCAGGCGACAGAATGGAGATACAGTTGAGGGGTATCGAGTATTGATAAAATGTCTTTTCTCAGTAGTATGAAAATTCTTTGTAAAGGTTCCTCTTGTCCAAACAATGTCAAAACTGCCTAGCACACTTGCTTCAGTCTTTGTGCACTTCATTACCAGTGGATAATTTTATCTATGTTATATACTCAACAATACCACTGATTTTGTCTGCCTTTTATGAACTCTTTAAGTTTGGTTTGTTTGTACTGGAGTTTAATGCCATTATAACAGCTCAGGTCATATCATGGCAGTCAGTGATGCATCCATGTGTTTCCTGGCTTTCTTACACCAGTACTGACACAACTTTCTTTCCAAAGCCACTGACTACTTTTCTCACATGAATCAGAGGTGACAGGTGAAAAATCGCCAGAAAGAAAGTTTGCCTCAGCTGGGTAATGACTTCTTTCAGACTCTAGATAAAAGGAGTACAGAAATGCTCTATATGAGCCATGCTCTGTGAAAAGGGGCTTGATGCATCAGCAAATAGTATGGATCAAAGTTAGCCTGCGTCAATTGGCAGTCCGCACAGGCTGAGCTGGACTTAAACTTTTTGCTCTGGGTCAATTTTCTGCATGTCAGAGGACCAGTTTGCCTCATGATTCAGTTGTTTGTTAGACATAGTGGATTTTATGGATCCATCATTATGTAATGACTTGTTTGGTATCATGCACCACAGAGATGCATTAAGCCCCTTTTGCAAGAGCATGGCTCATTAAAATCTTCATTCTGTAGATACTGAAAGAAATTTTGAACAAAAAATTACACAAGTGAAGATGACCATGAGCAAAACAGTCTCTCCAAATCTACAATTGCAAACAAAGTGATTAAGCTGCTACTGGATCACTTGCTAAATGTACTGTTACTGAAAGCTAGTATTTCACTGTACTTAAATAACCGCAATACCATATTTTATACCCTTCTTTCTTTTTATTTGTTGGACCTTAATTGATCCAGGGCTTGTGGTCATGTTTTGGTTTAAGTGGGGGAAAATGATAATTGGAAGTTCTGCTCACCTTTGTACAAAAGAGATTGTTTGGACAACTATGATTTGACTACATTATAGGATCACATTTCAGGTTCAAACAATCCAAATGACCTCCATCACTAGATATCCTACAGCCAGACAGCTTTGTCCAAAGTTATCATCTAATTTAGTTAGCTCTTCAAGACAATCTTGACTATGGTTGATATTCTGAAATGACAATTACAACTTTACCCATAAAGTGTTATCAAGCTTTGAATACATAATACAACTGGTAAGTTTGTAATAATATATGAATGAGCCATGCTCTGGCAAAAGGGTTTCATTCATCCCATGATGAATTCAATATACAACTCAACTAATCACATAATTATGGACATATAAAATCCACATCTAACAACCGACTGAATCATACATGTGGTAGAATGATCCTTGGTCATGTAAAAAATATTCAAATAGCGAAAAATTTCAACCCAAGTCAGCCTCCGTGGACAGTGCAGGCTGACATGGGTTGACACTTTTTGCAGATGCATTAAACTCCTTGGGTCTTTTTTTCCATAATGACTAAAAATTGGCCCTCGAGGAGTAAAGTTGTATATAAATGTAATAGAAAGGAAAATGTCAATGAAAACAATAGCCATCTTTCAGTGTACAAAGATTAGGTCAAGGTTCATTGGATGCTTTTTATTGATTAACTGGGAGCTTGAACTGGGACAAAAGATGAAATATAAAACACTTAGTAGACCACCATGATCAAGACACATGTCAATTAAATTACTAAAATACATGACATTTCAGGAATATTTCCAATTGTGACTTTCTTAACCAATTTGCTACACATATGACATGTTACACCCCTGCTGTTGAACAATCAATTTTTTCAGATGACAAGATCGTAGACTTGTTTAAATTTAAATTATTTGCGAACAAAAAATTAGATATGGAGCTTACGATAGAGATTTGTCTTTGAAAGTTAAAAAAAAATGGTGGAAAAAGGAGAAAATGCTGGTTACCCTTTTCCCACAATGCTTTCAAAAGTATTTCACCTTATGGTTGTTAAAATAAGGAATTGTTTTGGTAGAAGAGTTAAGACAGTATTGTGAGAAAAGCAGTAATAGGTTGAGATAAGCAACATTTCTATTCCTGTTCTCATATTTTCCAAACCGCTGAAATAGCTTTATTTCCTTCTCATCAGATAATGTCCATAATGTAATTTTTTTGACAGTTAAGGTCTACAAATAGCCTCTACCGTAATGAGAAGAGGATGTTGAGAAGACTTCTGTTTATGAGACAAAACGCATACATCTTTCACAACTCAGTACACTCTTTTCAATTCAGAAATAATCATTAATTTTCCAATTTTATATCACCATTTGAAACTTCCTATCATAGTGTTTGACTCATCAGCAATTTACTTTTTAGGCAATATTACATCATCAGGCAATAGAAAAAAAGAGACCCCTTGTTACTAGCGAACAACATCAGCAGAGCAGATGTAGTTCCAATTTGTCCTTGAAAATGTAGAAATTATTGTTAGAAATGGAAATGCATGTCATCCGATTGTTCTCTTTTTGTATGTTCTCTTTTTGTATGTTCTCATTTTGTTTCTAAAATCATTCTTTTTACTCAGGAGCTTAAATACACATGATAGTTTGCCAAAAGGTTAATTTTTGAGGAAAACACTGAGCTTCTCAAATGAACTTGCATTAAATTTCAAATAAAAATCTACTACACACAAAGATATTTTTTGGTAATCTTCTCTTCTAACTCTTTACAAAACAATCAAAGTTTAGACTTGTCCAAATCCAAAGCATTTGCAGATGACAAATTAAATGGCACTAAAAACAAGAAATTTGTCTTTCATAGCATGGAAAACATTTCCAGCAGTTTCTCCTTTTCCCACAATGGTTTTAACCCTTTACCAGATGACAAAATTTTAGCCTTGTCCAAACTGAAAGCATTTGCAGACGACAATTTATGTGGCTCAAATGGTGCAATTTTTCTTTAATAGGGTAGAAAACATCCTGGGAAAAGGAGAAAATGCTGGTTATAAGCATTTTCTCCTTTTTCCACAATGTTTTCAAACGGTTTCTTTCCGAAGGGCATCAAAAGGCGGCATTGTGTGGTAAAGGGTTAAAAGCCTTCTTCCTAAATGTTACCAAAAGTTGAGATCATGTTGTAAAGGGTAAAGGAACACAGCGCCCAGGAACAAAACAGACAATTTCAGTTTGGAAAAAAAAGATCCAAATTATTGCCATTTCAAAGCTGCTTTGATTAAAACCTCTCAGCATGTTGGACAATGTAGATATAAGATTAGATAGTATGCTTTATGCAGTCTGATCTTGATGTATATTGTCTGCAAAGCAACTATAGCTGTGATAGACACTCTACTGGTTAATGAAGGTGTGAATCTTGTACATTCAAATGTCAGACTCCAGATTGATCAATGCCGTCTGCAAATCTTGTAAGTAGTTGATTCAAAAGCAATGTCCCTTGAGACTGTTGACTTACATTCACCTGCTTAACATCTGTACCATGTAATGTAATCACCCAATGGAATTCAAAACACACTTCTAACACTTCATAGACTTAATTAGGGCTTTATTAACTCCTTACCACACAATCCCAACTTTTAATAACCCTGATGAAAAATGCCTCTTGAAAACATAGTCACTGCTAAAAAAGGAGAAAATGCTAGTGACCAGCATTTTCTCCTTTTCCACAATGTTTTCTACCATTTCCAAGACAAATTCCAATTTCTGAATCACAATTATTTTGTCCTCTGCAAATGCTTTCAATTTAGACCATTCTAACACTTTGTTGTCTGGTAGAGTTAATCAGAATTAAAAGCAACAGATGATTAAAAAAACTTTCATCATTGGATTCAAATTTCATGCGAAACCCACGATGGTCTCCTTATTATTTATGAGTCACAATGTTTTTGCGACAAAATGAATTTCTAAATTTAGGTTTTAATTTTGTTTTAGAAACAATTCTACAACCATAAATCTTACTATGCCATACTCCTTACAGAGATGTCAAAGTGAAAGCTTAATATACATAGATTAACTGTCTTTTAAAATGATAATGGGAAGAATATTCCTTTTTGACGACTAATCTCCAGACAAACGGATGGAAATTATGCCTAGGTAAACACTCTTTTCATTGGCCAAATACTCAAATAATGAGGTCATGCTCTGTACAAAGGTGGTTTAATGCATCTGCGCAAGCCGACACAGATTGAGATTTTTGCTATTTGTAAATATTATGCTTGTCTAAAGGACCATTGTACCTCATGATTCTGTTGCTTGTTTGACAGAAAGGATTTTAAGGATCCAAGATTACTGACAGTATGTGATGGCTTGCTCAGTATGTTGCATCATGGATATGCATTTAACCCTTTACTACAGACTCCTGACTTTTTATGACACTGAGACAGAAGCTTTTGAAAACATTCTGGGAAAAGGAGAAAATGCTGGTAACCAGCATTTTCTCCTTTTCCCAGAATGTTTCCTACCATATTAAAACAAATTTTATGTTTTGGGCTACACTTATTTCATCATCTGCAAATGCATTCAATTTCCGCATGTCCAAAATTTTGTTGTTAGGTAAAGAGTTAACCCCTTATTACCCCGAGCTGTACTGAGTTTTATTTCGCAGCATGCTTCAATTGATCCAGTGCAATAATAGTGTATGACAATAATCTACAGATAGTTGGCAGATCATGATGCTCCTTTTGGCTTACCCCCCTTTTTTTTCTGCCGATAAAACGCATGAAAAATGCCTATAGACTAAAATGTGATCTGAAGCGTTAAAAACACTTCACTGCTTTTTCAGTGATTTTTTTTTTTCCTTGCAGATAACAATCAAAGGGTCTCTGTAATTGTTTCTTTACAGCTTTGGATGCACTCTAGCTGCAACTTTTGATCACAGGTATACATTGTACGGGAGGTCAAACAACCAGCAATTATACAGTAAAAAATCAAACAACCTTTGATCCTTGTGACACCACTTGACTCTTTACCAGACGACAGACATTTACAGCTGTCTGAGCTAAAAGCAGTCACAGGCAACAAATCAATTGTGAACAAGATGCCTGTTTGTAAAACAGTCATGCCCCCCACTGCCACATTGATACAGGAAGTGGCCACACCGCCATGTGTATACATACAAGATTGTAAACAGTCGCCAATACACAGAGTGGGTTATCGATTTTCTTCTCGGCACGTGCGTTTGACTTCAGCTTTTTCCCAGTCGACGTCGATGCTTACTACGTCCCCGATAATATGTGAATAAAATGTTGGAGCCACAAGTTGAGCCACATATGATGATTTTAGAGACACTTTAATTTTTTTTTGAGCAAATGGCTCAAGTGGCTAACGGCAGTGCGGGCCCTGAATCATCTGGTGGTCACTGTGACCTTGACCTTTCACGAATTAACCTTAAAATCGATAGGGATCATTTACACTCCAAGATGAATATCTGTACAGAATTTGAAGGACCTAGGTCAATTCTGTGTGTAGTTATCATCTGGACAAGGTTTGGTCTATATATCTTTAACCCTTTCCCAAACAAGCCCTGGTTTTCACGTGTCTGCAGTACAAGTCTTTTGAAAACACTGTGGGAAAAGGAGAAATTGCTCCTAACGAGCAATTTCTCCTTTTCCCACCATGTTTTCTACTCTTTTTGATAACTTTCTGTCATTTTCATCAAATCTAAAATTGTCATCTGCAAACTCTTTCAATTTGGACCAGTCCAAAATTTGTCATTTGGGAAAGGGTTAAGTTGAAGGACACTGTGACCTTGACCTTTGATGGATTAATCTCAAAATCGACAGGGATCATTTACACTCCGAGATGAATATCTGTACAGAATTTGAAGAACCTATGTCAATTCTGTGTCTAGTTATCCTCTGGACAAGGTTTGGTCTATATATCATTAAGTTGAAGGCCACTGTGACCTTGACCTTTGATGGATTAATCTCAAAATCGATAGGGATCATCTACACTCTGAGGCAAATGTCTGTGCCAAATATGACGAACCTAGGTCAATTCTGTGTCTAGTTATCATCCGGACAAGGTTTGGTCTATATATCAACATGTTGACGGTCACTGTGACCTTGACATTTGACCGATTGACCTCAAAATCAATAGGGATCATCTACACTCCAAGACGAATGTCTGTGCCAAATTTGATGAACTTGGGTTAATTCTGTGTCTAGTTATCAACCAGACAAGGTTTGGTCTATATATCAACATGTTGACGGTCACTGTGACCTTGACATTTGACCGATTGACCTCAAAATCAATAGGGATCATCTACACTCCAAGACAAATGTCTGTGCCAAATTTGATGAACTTGGGTTAATTCTGTGTCTAGTTATCAACCAGACAAGGTTTGGTCTATATATCAACATGTTGACGGTCACTCTGACCTTGACATTTGACCGATTGACCTCAAAATCAATAGGGATCATCTACACTCCAAGACGCATGTCTGTGCCAAATATGAGGAACCTAGGTCAATTCTGTGCCGAGTTATTATCCGGACAAGGTAAGGTCTACCGACCGACTGACATGTGCAAAGCAATATATTTCGTTGAAGGGGGGCATAATAAATGATAGTGTTTGTCTTCACAAGTGAAAAAAACATTGTGGGAATAGGAGCCTGGAGGATATGTTGGTTACATGTACTTCATCTTATAACTAACAATGTTTTCAAAAGCCTTCTTCTTCACAGTTGTTTAACCCTTTACTGCACAATGACGCCTTTTGACGCCCCTGGGAAAGAAGCCTTTTGAAAACATTGTGGGAAAAGGAGAAAATGCTGGTAACCAGCATTTGGTAACCAGCATTTTCTCCTTTTCCCACAATGTTTTTTATTCTATCAAAGAAAAGTTGTACTATTTGAGCCACACTGAAATTGTCATCTGCAAATGCTTTCAGTTTGGACAAGGCTATAATTTTGTCATGTGGTAAAGGGTTAAGCATATGATTATTTGGAAAAGGCTTAAGTTTTTCCTTTATCCAAAAGAACTATGTTTTTACACTACTGGAAAAGCCTTTTGAAACACAGCTGAAAAGAAATGCTAGTAACCAGACTTTTCCCTTTTTCAGAGCAAACCTCATTATTTTAACCACATTTAACTTGATGTCTGTTAACCCTTTAACACACAATCCCGACTTTTAACGACCCTGAAAAAGAAAGCTTTTGAAAGTATTGTGGTAACCAGCATTTTCTCCTTTTCCCACAATGTTTTCTCCCATTCCCAAATCAAAATTCTATTTTTGAGTCACCTTAATTTTGCCATCTGCAAATGCTTTCAATTTGGACCAGTCTAAAATTTTGTCGTTTGGTAAAGAGTTAATGCTTCCAACACTGACAACTGTAAAGTTAGTCCCCTGATACTTAAATACATAAACAGGTCTCATTTCTTAACCCATTTGACCTATAGAGTATTGAACCTTGAGTTTGCCCACCCCCCCCCAAAAAAGAGAGAAAAAAAAACAGATAACACAATTTTATAGCTATTTTAGTCACATATATCTAACATACTGACAGCAAAGATCCAAGATCAGACTAAAATTGTGCTTCAAGCTCAGTGCATAAACCAATGGACCAGAAATATTTTCTTTCAACAGGATGGTCAAGTATTAGAAATATTCTAGGTTTACAGGTTTGGTCAAAATGTCACATGAATTTCTAGAGATTATGGATCAAGAATATTTAATATAACATTTATATACCATACTTAGCTTTAGACATGAGTATTTTTTATTTGTATTACGGAAAAGTAGCTAACAACCAAGTTAGCTTCCTTGCCGATACTGATATCAGTCAGCTTGCAGTACATTTTACTTGAAAGTGATAACGCTAAACCCTTTTCATGGTTTTACGCCTGTGATATAAATGCAACTGAGCAATGCTCTGCAAAAAGGGGGCTTAATGCATCTGCAAAAGGAATCAGCCAATGTCAGACTGCACAGCCCATGCAGGCGGACCTGGGTTGGAACTTTTTACTATCTGTCAATCTTCTGCATGTCCAAGAACTTTCTACCCCATGATCCAGTCGCTTGTTAGACAAAAGGGATTTTAAGGATCCATAGTTATGTAATGACTTACTTGGTAAACTGGATCACAGAGATGCACGAATCACCCTTTTGCCAGAGCATGGCTCAATGCTAAGTGTAAAGCAATTTCTATTGTTATCTTTTCCAGCACTCTTTTAATGCTAGATTTCTAACCAGTACAATTAAGCCTTTTTATTTCACGCCTACAAACTCCCAACCAAATTGCTTATATACCATGTGAGTTAACCATATCAGAATCCGTACTGGACTCTGTGGGGTCCCAAATTTGGATTTTTGAGAACAAGGCAAGCCAGGAATATAGAATTTTAAAACCAAGCTAGAGTCCTGAACATCAATATTTGCTCAGAGAGTAGGCTATCGAAAATATGTTAGCATAAATCACCATCATTTGCTTAAAAACCCAATTTTGTTTCAAATATTTTTTACTAAATAGCCTGAACAGTTGTCATTTATTTTAAAGTCAATATGTACATGAGAAATAGAGAGGTCATATAAGATGCATGAGTACAATGCTGAATTCAACTGGATCCATACACTGCAGAACCAGTCTATATTTGGTACCCAAGCATGTTAAATAACACAATAATATCCTAATATTTGGGCAATTTTAGACAGAGTATCTTATGAAATACTGAAGAGTGTTGATCAAAATCAGGATGCACTTTCTGTGTAGTCAGACTAATTTGTTAATAGGAGCAGCCACAATCAAACAAACAAAAACAGTTAAGGTGCCTAGAATGATCATCATTATCTTCAGAAACCTGTGCTGAGTCAAGCTCTGTGAAAAGGTGGTTTCAATACATTTGAAAAAAGTATGAACCACCTTTGTAAGCCTATGGTCAGCCTGCACAGTCCAGGAAAGGCTCAGACCTCACATGATACTTTTCCTCCAAGTACATTTTGTGCGTGTCAAAGGACCAATCTGCTTCATGATCCAACCATTTCTACACAACAGTGACACAGATCATGCAACTACTTGCTTGGTATTTAATGCCTTATAAACATGCATTAGACTTTCCTTTTCCCAGCTCAAATATATTTCCTCTATCAGGTAATGAACCATGCTTTTTAAATCAAGATTTAAAAATCATTAGGCACCTTTTTATTTGTGTGATTGAATTGATTCTACAGATTGAAATGATCCAGAAAAATGCTCAATGAATTCTAAGATTCTATCTATTTCTTATCAAAGACATCCAGTGCAATCACAGGCAATTTGCCTGTTCTCCTGAAATGGAAATTTTTGACTCCTTTACCAAATGCTATACATCCTGCCTTCAGATCTACAAACAACTATCACAAATTTTGCAAAAGGAACAAAGCATTCCTGCTTTTTACTGCATTTTCTTAAAAACTCATGTTTGTACCTTAAGTTATCTATTGCACTCTATGGAAAAGACATTATCCCAAGCAGATGAGTAATTGCCTTTGCAGCAAATATTGGTGTAAAAGGAGGAAATGTTTATAGGATTATTCAAACTGAAAGAAACTTTCTAAATGCACCACTAAATTCCAACATAATGTCACTAAGCTTTAGTAGAGGTTACTAGAACAGAATTACAATTTTAAGCATTTCACAATGATTTATTTACAACTTGTTAGCCTATTGATGGTTTCCCTGAAAATCTGAAGAACCATACATAATAACCCTTGGAATATTCAAAGAGCTTTCAGGCACCATTAGTTGAGAAAACCTAAATCAAGATCAGACAGCACAAAAAAAACATGGAGAAAGATTTAAATCTTACAGGACAAAATAAATAAAATTGACATTTTAAGTCAACAGAGAAAAAGTGGCATTGCAGCACTGTTTTTCCCCTGTTTATAATTCACAAATTAGCTAACAATGCAGATCTTAGATCATGTGGCACATTCTGTTCCATTTAATCTTGATCTGTATTGCCTAAAAAGCATAGTCTATGATGCAGACAGAATCAATGAAGTTCCTTGACACTTTGAAGGTAGATGATTTCAATGGTTTTCCAGTGAAATGCTGTAAGAAGTGGATTTTACCTACTTTCACATCTCATTTCAAGGACGAACAGCCACACCTTATTAAAAATCAATCTTTACCTTTAACCCTTTATCAATCAATCCCATGTTGTAACAACCTTGCTGATGAAGCCTTCAAATCCTTTACCACACAATCCTGATTGTTAAAGACCCTGAAAAAGAAAGCTTTTGAAACCATTGTGGGAATAAAAGAAAATGCTGGCAACCAGCATTTTCTTCTTTTTCCACTGTGTTTTTTCCTCTTTCCAAAACAAATTTCAGCTGTTCAGTAACATTTATTATGCCATCTGCAAATGCTTTCAATTTGGACTGGTTTAAAAGTTTGTTATTTGGTAAAGGGTTAACTCTTCACTACACTACAAAAATTCAGATTTGTCTGAGCTGTTTTATTCTATACCACACAACAAAAGTTTGGACTTGTCCAAATTTAAAGCATTTGCAGACAAAAAATCAAAGTGCCTTCTCCAACAATGTTTTGGAAAGCTTTCTTTCTCAGCATCATTAAAACTTGAGATTGTGTGGTAAAGGGTTACAAACATTGCTGGAAATGGAGAAAATACTGGTAGCCAGCATTTTCACATTTTCCCACAATCTTTCTACCCTGTCAAAGATAATTCCATCATTTGAGCCCCATTTAATTTGCAGTCAGCAAATGCATTCAATTTGTACTAAAATTTTATTGTGTCTAAAGGAGTTGAATAGGTGACAGTGAAAGCTTATGCGGGCGTAGCTTTCAGACATTAAGTCTCCCTTATTTTGAGTAAGACTCACTAAATTTTGGCTCCAATTTCGCACCTTCATATCACCTTTGGCCACAAGTATACAAACTGTGGGTGTTGTAGACCTGTCTCTTTTGGGCTATAATTATCAAAAGAAGTTACAGACCTTAAAGATTAAGATCAAGGGTGCATATTCTGTGCAGCCTGATTTTAATCTATAATGTCCATCAACAGCATCTACAGTTGTCAAAAGCATACTCAGAGATAAACACATTTGCTTCAAAATTACATTCTTTTAATGTTGGTTCCAAAAAGTTATTGAAAATTAGTAAAGAGTAGTAGTGTACAACTAATATTTGACATTCAATTTTGTCATGTGAACATATCACAGGAACAAACTCATTTTTTTTCATGGCTCCTTATTTCCCTACTGGTTATAATAGCCTGTTTGCATCAGGGGTGAAAACACTGTGAAAATGGATTAAATCTTTACCAAAAAAATCTTTTTTAGACTTGTCCAAATTGAAAGCATGTGCAGACCACAAATCAAATGTAGCTCAAATGATGAGATTTGTATCATAAAGGGCAGAAAACCTTGTGGGAAAAGGAGAAAATGCTAGTTACCAGCATTATCTCCTTTTCCCACAATATTTTCAAAAGCCTTCTTTAAAAGGTTTGTTAAAACTTGGGCTTGTGTGGTAAAGGGTTAAGTTGTATCTATATATTTCAAAAGATCAATAATGTTTTTATTTATATCTTTATCTTTTTTTAGACAAATAAGGCTGGTTCAAATTAACCATTTACCTATTAATCACAGTTTCAACAGATCCAAGATACAAGGCTTTTAAAAACATTGTGAGAAAAGGAGAAAATGCTGGTAGCCAGCATTTGCTTCTTCTCCAAAAATGTTTTCTACCTTTGATCCTATCATTTGAACCACATTTAATCTTTTGTCTGTAAATGCTTTAACTTTGGAAAAGTCATGTAGTAATGAATTATACCTGTATTAGACAAATGTATTTAGGCTTCTCTACACAGACAGCATTTGCAGAATGACTTCACTGATGCGATATGTTTCTGTATTGGTCATAAACATCACTGGCAAAGGAGATAATACTTATTCCTTTTTCCATAATGTTTTCAAAAGCTATTTATTTCCATCAGGGAAGTAAACACATAGGAATTTTGGCAGAATGTTTAAATATTGAACCAACTAGAAAGATACCGAATATCTATTTTCCAATATCGATTAGTTTTGTAGGTGACAAATTCAATTGGTACAAATGATGGTATGTATCTTTGAATGGGTAGCAAACTGATTGTGAAAAGGACAAAATACCATCTGTATGATGGAAACATCTATCATGTTTTGGCATGTTGTCATCTGAGAAAATACCAGCTCCTTCCATTTTGTATTAAAAGTAGAAACATCTATCATGTCCTCAGCATGTTTTCATCAGCTAATTTTTAAGTTTAAATTTCATTTTTGTGGCCAAATATTGGTTTTCAGTTGTTGTACAGATTATTCATAAAACTTTTCCGAAGGAGAACTAGTTTCTGGTCCCTTGTGCACTTAATGTGGCCTAAATGAGAACATGTTGAGCTAGAAGAAAAAGAAAGTAGAGAAATAAAGTCCTGACCAAGTCCTAAGAAACAAGCAATAACTGCCTTCATTTCAATAGTTTAAAAAAGCTGATTCTGCAAAGATATCCAAAAGAAAAAAAAAAACATCTGTGTGGTTGTGAATTAAAACCTGGGTTTTGCAAACCATGAATAACAACCAAGTGGCTGCTTTTAGAGCCCTCAAATGAACCCTATTCCTGGTCACAAATCCACCAATCCCAGGTGCACATCAATATGCACTATCTGGGTTTTCATCTATCTACTTAATGATTCATTAACTGGAATATATCAGAACCTTATACTACCTGGGCTATACAGTTACCCAAATAAATCTTCCTTTGACCTTGGGTGGCTTTGATCCCAAGGTGTCAACTATGTGATAGGATTACAAGTGTACTCAACTATGTACATCTTGTGAAACGTTTTATTTTTTGTATCAAGCACCTGTTTTGTCTTGTTCTCTCAACCTTAACTCTCTACCAAAAAACAAAATTCTGACTTGACCAAACTGAGAACATTTGCAGATGCCACATTAAAATATGGATTAGATAAGGGATTGGTCTTAAAAAAAAATGCTGGTTTTCTTCTTTTCTAACAATGTTTTCAAAAGCCTAATAAATCAGGATAGTTGAAACAATGGACTGCCTGGTAAAGGATTAACCTTTACAGTGCTTTAGAATAAAATTTTCAATTAATAACAGAGGCCACAAAACAGCAGTCAAGTTTTGGTCAAAATATCCATAAAAAATATCCGACATCAAGAGTCATACTTCACATGCTTGCAGCCTTGCCTTGGACGGGAAAGCAACTAAAGCAGTGCAAAGCACTTATAGTTAACCCCTATCATCTCCAATATGTCCTTGTCTCTGTAAAATGACTTTACAAAAATACTTCAAATGCCAATTTTCATAATATTACAGAATCTGTATAGAGCTTATACCAATCAAAGTGGTAGTTTTAGCTCCCTCCTTCTGGCTCAGTATTTAGACCATAATGCTCTGTCTGGTTGCCCACCATCAGTATAACATATACTGCTGTAAAATAATATACAGCAAGACAAATGTCAGAACTTTGGGCAATTTTTCATGAAATGTTCAGATATAGCAGACTGTGCAGGCTGACATGGGTTGATACTTTTTGTAGATGTTTTAAACCCCTTTTTTAACAGGCATGGCTCATATGTAAATTGTACAACATGATATAAGGATTCTGCTCTAAGTCATGTAATATCAGTAAATGAATCAAGAATACTGGTAAAAAAAAAGTCAGACTGCTTCTTTACAGTAAGTACCTGAAAACCCAATAAAACCCATTCACACAAACAACTGCATGGTATAAGTGACCCCCTTTTTAATAACAGCATCTGTAAACTACAAATAAAATGTTTCTCAAATGATGGAGTTTGTAGTTAAAATATCTTTGAAAAAGTAGAAATCATCAAGGGAAAAGAAAATGTTTGACAGCACCATATTCTCATTATGTATTTATAAGCCTTTTTCTTCTATGCATTGGATTACTTGGTAACCGGTCCTAAAGGTATTAATATTAAGCTCATTCACAAAAACTGTTTGCTCTTTGAGCTTATGTAGATGTGTATTAAAAAAGGACTCGTTGAAAAACAATACTGATCAAAGAACAAGAGGCTCACTTATGTGATGACAACTGCTTAGGAGGATGAAGTCCTCACCTGAAAGCATTCAGCAAGAGATTTGTTGAGAGTATAATTATTTTATAAATGGTAAATAATAGGTCACAATATTTGTGCTGGAAAGCATACCAAGAGCTGGAGGGGGGGGGGGGAGAGGAGTGATGTGTGTTGCATTCTGTGATAATTGCCGTTAGATACAGTGTGGATGCAGTTGATTAATTCAAAAACTGAAACTTAAAAATGGCATAATGTCAATATCAATTAGCTGTCCAACATAAGGGCAGCTACAATTTTAACTGACTGGTACAAAAAATACAGGTAGCATTTCATTCCAAATTATTGTACAAATAGAATGCAGTTATCCAATATGAGTCACTGATAATTAAATTTGTTGGCTGTTAAAAAGACGGGTAGTTCTTTTTTCTTCTACTGTATCATTAAACATCTCTTTTGAAGTTACCTATATCATGTTATCTTAAATCAGGTCAGTTTTCATTTATAACTGTAATTATTTTATGATTTTTCTGAGTCATGTTTTTTTAGCTCATGATGGGACACATTTTTTCTTGAACACCTGGTGTCATCAAGTTATTTATTTACTTTGTACAAATAAAGTGTTTTATCTTTGCAATTCTATCCCTTCAAAATATCCCTAGTTTTAGGCAGATACTGCTTTGTATACTTAGGTATCAATTATAATGTAACTGTAAACAAGTACTTTGAAATTTTATTAAACAGAATTTGATTTAGATGTATCCTCTTGATGCAATGTCACAAAAGGTGCAAGTCACAGTTCTACAATTTAAGCTGTGCAGCTCTGAAGACATTTTGGAGATAAAATAATTCCCTTTCTCTTCCACTGGTTTTATTATGAACAAATATTTAGTTGCACAATTATGGCCAAACTGCTCCTGGTGCGCTTTTATCCATTTTCAAAAGAAGTTTTTTGTAAACCTAGATATGAAACCATCATTTTTACTCTTTCATGATGGGCATTCATTCAACATAGCCGAAAAATTGTTCTATATCAACCCTTTCATAGCTTAACAATGAAATACACCTATTTTGCCTATGAAAATCACAAACCAACTTCAGGATGGTTTTTGGCTTTTCAGACTGATCTTCATCCACTCTGTCCATAAAAGCACCTTATGTTGTCCTAAGTCTGTTAGCAGTTTACATGTTACCTATGAAAATACTGAAGTTGTCATCAGTGATGGAATATAAGAAGGTATTGACAAACAAGAGGGCCATGATGGCCCTGGAGTCGCTCACGTGAGCCTTTTGACCAAGCACAACCAATTTCCAACGTCTTGCGAGATATATGTATTACCAAACAATAAAATTTTAAACTCATCCGTCTGAACCTTCTGCATAAAACAAATAATATGTGGATCAAGCTGTGGGATTGGTCTCTCAAAGGGGTAGAAAACATTGTGAAAAAGAGAAAAAATGCTGGATACCAGCATTTTCTCATTTTCAAACAGTGTTTTCAAAAGGCTTCTTTCTGACAGTCATTCGTACACTAGGTTTTTCTAAGATTTGACCTAGTGACCTAGTTTTTCAGCCAACATGACACATTTTAAAACTGGTCCAAGATATCATCAGGACAAACATTCTTACCAAATTTCAAGAGTATTGGACTGAAAATGTGGCCTCTACAGCGTACACAAGGTTTTTCTAAGATCTGACCTAGTGACCTAAATTTTGACCCAACATGACCCATTTTCAAACTCATCCAAGATATTACCAAGGGAAACATTCTGAGTAACTTTAAAAGAGTATTGAACAAAAAATGTGGCCACAACAGAGTACACATGGTTTTTCTAAGATTTGACCAGGTGACCTAGTTTTTGACCCGACATGACCCATTTTCGAATTCGACCGAGATATCATTGAGACAAACATTCTGATCAACTTTCAAGTGTATCAGAAAGAAAATGTGGCTTCTGTAGCTTACACAAGGTTTTTCTAAGATTTGACCTAGTGACCTAGTTTTTCACCCGACATGACCCATTTTCAAACTAGTCAGAGATATTATCAAGGCAAACATTCTGACCAACTTTCAAGAGTACTGGACAGAAAATATGGCCTCTAGAGCATACACAACGTTTTTCTTAGATTTGACCTAGTGACCTAGTTTTTGACCCAACATGGCACATTTTGGTACTATTTCAAGATATAATCAAGACAAACATTCTGACCATTTTTCAAGAGTATTGGACTGAAAATGTGGCCTCTATAGTGTACAAAAGGTTTTTCTAAGATTTGACCTAGTGACCTAGTTTTTGACCCCACATGACCCAATTTCAAATTTGTCTGAGATTTTATCAAGACAAACATTCTGACCAAATTTCATAAGTATCTGACTGACAATGTGGCATCTAGAGCGTACACAAGGTTTTTCTAAGATTTGACCTAGTGGCCTAGTTTTTGACCCCACATGACCCAATTTGGAACTCGTCTGAGATTTTATCAAGACAAACATTCTGACCAAGTTTCACAAGTATCTGACTGAAAATGTGGCCTCTAGAGCATACACAAGGTTTTACTAAGATTTGACCTAGTGCCCTAGTTTTTGACCCCACATGACCCAATTTCGAACTCGTCTGAGATTTCATCAAGACAAACATTCTGACCAAAGTTCGTGAGGATTGGACTGAAAATGTGGCCTCTAGAGCGTACACAAGGTTTTTCTAAGATTTGATCTAGTGACCTAGTTTTTGACCCCACATGACCCAATTTCAAACTCCTCCGAGATTTTATCAAGACAAACATTCTGACCAAATTTCATGAGGATTGGACTGAAAATGTGGCATCTAAAGCGTATAAAAGGTTTTTCTAAGATTTGACCTAGTGACCTAGTTTTTGACCCCACATGAACCAATTTCGAACTCATCCAAGGTTTTATCAAGACAAACATTCTGACCAAGTTTCACATGTATCTGGCTGAAAATGTGGCCTCTAGAGCGTACACAAGGTTTTTCTCAGATTTGACCTAGTGACCTAGTTTTTGACCCCACATGACCCAATTTGGAACTCGTCCGAGATTTTATCAAGACAAACATTCTGACCAAGTTTCATGCAGATTGGACTGAAAATCTGGCTTCTAGAGCATACACAAGTTTTTTCTAAGATTTGACCTAGTGCCCTAGTTTTTGACCCCACATGACCCACTTTCAAACTCGTCCGAGATTTTATCAAGACAAACATTCTAACCAAGTTTCATGAGGATCGGACTGAAAATGTGGCCTCTAGAGAGTACACAAGGTTTTTCGAAGATTTGACCTAGTGACCTAGTTTTTGACCCCACATGACCCAATTTCAAACTCATCTGAGATTTTATCAAGACAAACATTCTGAGCATATGTCACAAGTATCCGACTGAAAATGTGGCATCTAGAGCGTACACAAGGTTTTTCTCAGATTTGACCTAGTGACCTAGTTTTTGACCCCACGTGACCCAATTTCGAACTCCTCCGAGATTTTATCAAGACAAACATTCTGACCAAGTTTCATGCAGATCGGACTGAAAATCTGGCTTCTAGTGCATACACAAGTTTTTTCTAAGATTTGACCTAGTGACCTAGTTTTTGACCCCACATGACCCAATTTCGAACTCGTCCGAGATTTTATCAAGACAAACATTCTGACCAAATTTCACAAGTATCTGACTGAAAATGTGGCCTCTAGAGCGTACACAAGGTTTTTCTAAGATTTGACCTAGTGCCCTAGTTTTTGACCCCACATGACCCAATTTCAAACTCGTCCGAGATTTTATCAAGACAAACATTCTGACCAAGTTTCATGAGGATTGGACTGAAATTGTGGCCTCTAGAGCGTACACAAGGTAAAAAGTTGACGACGGACGACGCACACCGCACGACGGACACAGCACGATCACAATAGCTCACCATGAGCACTTTGTGCTCAGGTGAGCTAAAAAATTCCAGAGCAAACTCATTATGAAATAACAAAATATTTTGAAATATAAAACATGGAAGGTTTCGTTCCAGTTGGCATCAACCGACAATGGCTCACAAATATGATCCATAATGCTATTATAAGATTGCTATCATGAGATCGCATGCCAGAATAAAGTTTATCCTCTACCCATACAGGCACAACCTATGAATACTGTGAAAATATTATGAAAAGTGTCTTCTTGCTAGAATCAGCACCAAAATAATACTTCAATACTTTTCTTTATACTGGGCATCTATGGCTCAGCTTAGAACTTAACAACATTATTTCAATCTTAAGTGGAGATTAAAATTCTTCTCTTGACTGATTAGAAGCAAGTGTTCATGTTACTGTACAAGTTTACTACAATCTTTACTATGAGTCCACTACAGTAGTAGTAAAAAAATTACTCTTGACAGCCGAAACAGGTTTTAAATTTCATTCCAGTATTAGAACAGACCTAGTATTTGTACTGAACATCAGAAGGATTCATCCTTAACTATGACTGACGATTCTTTAACCTTATTCTCTTAGTGACCAAAGAGAAGAGCCTACATATTCAATTGAAACTAAAAAAGCTTTCTTTAAATTCTCAAAATTTCAAAATCCAATGAGATTGGGTGATAAAACTTTCAACAAGAGGTCCATGATGGTCCTGTATTGCTCCACTGCCTTTTAAATAAAGGTAAATAAATGAATCATGCACTTTACTGCCATTGACAGAGATATTAAATCATAAGAAGGTTGTATAGCAACAAACTGTCATAGAGAAAATAACCTAACCCCCCCCCCCCTCCTTACCTGTGAATACAAGTCATACCATGTATCAATAAACTCTTAAGAAAGAACAGTTTCACCAGAAATCCCCCCGTCACATCCCTTTCAAATGTCAATTGATCGACTGATTGAATGGTGTTTACACCGCTTTCAACATTATTTTAGTCATATCATGGCGACAGCTCACATATTCATGTATCTCCTGGGTTTCACCAGTACTAGGCTAGAGCTCTAAAGTGTCTTGCCCAAGAACACTCCCATGAAAAACCCTGTGGGTCCAGTGAAGCTCGAACCTGGGGCCTCCAGGTTGTGAGTCCTGAACCACGCAGGACCCTCAAATGCAAAGGTGATGTCAGTGAATACAAGTAGGTCTTATCAAGTATCATTCATACAAAGTATCAATAAACTCTAACAAAGAGTACTTTCAAAAGAATATTCCAAAACTTCAGTAGCAGAAAACATTTATTCATTGGCAAGAATGTTAATTTTCTGAAACAAAAAACTGAATGATAGAAGCCTTACTTTATTTAAGTATTCAACTGATCTGAGCATATCAATTACCATCTTCTATCCATATATCTGTCATGAGTGAACATGAGTTATTTCCCTTGATCAGTGTATAAGCATACTGACTTCATTTAATACAGGACGATTTTTAAAGTCATCACTCTATAAGCCTTCATAAAATGTCTTATCCCAAGGACTGACCCAAAGGCTACAGTTCTAAAATATCTACTAGATACAGCTAAATGCAAAATTTGGCAGACCTAGACCTTATGGCTAGGAACCAAAGGATTTTTTTTCAGTATTGCAGTAATAAAGCCCATGTAAAACTTGTGTGGCCAATTTTGACTCCAGGGCAGTAACTGGGACAATCTATGTAAAGGTCTACTAGATGAAGCTGCATGCCAAATTTAGAAGCCCTAGGCCTTATGGTTAGGAACAAGAGTTTTGAAGCTCTCAGTATATAAACCTATGTAAAACTTGTGACCCATGGAGAAGGGCTATTTTTCACTGCAGAGCTATAACTGGAGTATTCTTCGTAGGGTCCACTAGGTAAAGCTAAATACAAAATTTAACAGCCCTTGGCCTTATGGTATTGGACAAGAAGATTTTTAAAGATTTTCAATATTTTTAGTTTTGTTGCCATGGCAATCGTTTTTTTTTTTTTTAATCGAATTCTATGAAGAAACTCTAAAGAGGTCCACTGCAGGATTATTCCAATGCAGTCTCATCGAACTTGGATGGGTTGTTTCAGAGAAGATATTTGAAATAAAAGATTGGGCACACACGGACAGACACAAAACAGACATTGGGCCATGACATAAGTTAACAAGAGGGCAATGATGGCCCTGTATCTCTCCACTGGCTTATAAATATAAACCATAAATACTAAACATTTCAATTCTGAGCCAAATGGTTTCAAAATGAAGACTTACAAAGTTTTCTCGGTAAAAGCCCATGTTAAAGTTGGGACCTGCAGGGCAAAGCCATTTTTCATCCCAAAGCTGTAATTACTTGAACCCTGGTAGAGGTCCACAAGATAAAGCCACATGCAAAAATAATACAAGTCTATGCTGTATGGTTATAAATAAGGTGATTTTCAAGTTTCGTCTGTATGAAGCCTCTGTAAAACATAAGACCCCTGATGTAAGGCTAATTTAAAAAAAAAAAATCAAAAGTCATCCAGATTTGGTAGCCCTTGTGTTTGTGGTTAGGAGCAAAAAGATTTTTTGAATTTTCACGCTAAAAGCACATGTTTATGACCCATGAGATTGGACTAATTTTGACATAACTTGAATAACATTGGAAGAGGTTATTTAGATTACACTCATACAATATTACAGCTGTAACTCAAGGTAAGGAACAAGAAGACCTTTTAAGTTCTCACTATATTAGCCTCTGTAAAGCTTGTGACTTCTTGGGTGAAGCAGTTTCAGAGACAATAAAGCTTAATGGCCTTAGGCCTGTGGAGCTAAAAAGCAGTATCTTTTTCATGAGCTACAATGACGTTAGTACATACAAGCTTTTGGAAAAGATTTTTAAAGGTTTTTCAATACTTTTCAGTTTGTAGCCATAGCAACCATAGCTTTTAACAGAACTTAATTCTTTGAAGACATTCTGAAGAACATCATGGCAAGATGATATCTGTAAAGTTTGGTCAAAATTGGAAGAGTGGTTTCAATGAAAAAGATGGAACAATCTTGGTAGAGGTCTACAATATGAATCGGCATGCCAAATTTTTATAGCCCTAGGCCAAGTAAGGATAAACAAGAGGGCCATGATGGCGCTGGGTTGCTCACCTTAGAAGAGTGCCTTAAAGGTTTTTCTTTAATTTGACCATGTGACCTAGTTTTTGACCGCAGGTGACCAAACTTCAAACTCATATTTCATGAAGACAAACACTCTGACCAATTTTCAAGTCAACTGAGCAAAAAATGTGGCCTCGAGTGCCCTAAAGATATTTCTTTAATTTGACCTAGTGACCTAGATTATGATCCCAGGTGACCCAAATTTGAACTGGTCTTTGACTATATCAAAAGAAACATTTTAACCAATTTTCGAATCAAATGAATAATAAATGTGGCCTCTAGAGTGACCACTAGCTATTTCTTTAATTTGACCAAGTGACCTAGTTTATGACCCCAGTTGACCCAAATTCAGACTCATGTAAGATTTTACAAAGACAAATATTCTGACCAATTTTCAAGGCAATTAAGCAAATAATGTGGCCTCTAGAGTGCCCACAAGGTATTTCTTTATTTTGACCTAGTGACCTAGTTTATGGTTCAAGGTGACCCAAATCCAAACTCATCTGGTATTTCATCAACACAAACATTCTGGCCAAATTTCAGGTCATTTGAGCAATAAATGTGGCCTCCAGAGTGCAAACAAGGTATTTCTTTAATTTGACCCAGTGAACTAGTTTATGACCCAAGTTGACCCAAATTAATCTTATGTGAGACTTTATAAAGACATACTTTCTAAATAATTTTCAAGGCAATTGAGCAAATAATGAGAGTGCCAACAAGGTATTTCTTTAATTAGACCTAGTGACCTAGTTTATGACCCAAGATGACCCAATTTTGAACTCAATGAACTTGTTGCGCTTAGATGGGCAAACAAACTTAGAAGAGAATCACTACATACCAAATATCAAAGCTTTATCCCTTCCAGTATTAAAGAAGAATTTTAAAGTTTTCCTTCTTTGTTCCTATGTTTGAACTTGTGACCCCCGTGGCTGAGCCAATTTTGACCCCAAGGGCACCATATGCACAAACTTGGTAGAGATCCACTAGAAGATGCTACATACCAAATATCAAAGCTCGATGCCTTCTAGTTTCAGAGAAGAAGATTTTTAAAATTTTCCTTCTTTGTTCCTATGTTGGAAATTGTGACCCCCGGGGCGGGGCAAGTTTTGACCCCAGGGGCATCATATGAACAAACTTGGTAGAGGTCCACTAGGCGATGCTACATCATACCAAATATCAAAGCTCTATGCCTTGCAGTTTCAGAGAAGGTGATTTTTAAAGTTTTACCTCTTTGTTCCTATGTTCGAACTTGTGACCCCTGGGGCAGGGCCAGTTTTGACCCCAAGGGCATCATATGAACAATTTGGTAGAGGTCCACTAGGAGATGCTTCATGCCAAATATCAAAGCTCTATGCCTTCTAGTTTTAGAGAAGAAAATTTTTAAAGTTTTCCTTCTTTGTTCCCATGTTGGAAATTGTGACACCCGGGGCGGGGCCAGTTTTGACCGCAGGGGCATCATATGAACAAACCTGGTAGAGGTCCACTAGGAGATGCTACATGCCAAATATCAAAGCTCTATGCCTTCAAGTTTCAGAGAAGAAGATTTTTAAAGTTTTCCTTCTTTGATACTATGCTCAAACTTGTGACCCCTGGGGCGGGGCCAGTTTTGACCCCAGGGGCATCATATGAACAAACTTGGTGGAGGTCCACTAGGCAATGCTACATACCAAATATCAAAGCTCTACACCTTCCAGTTTCAGAGAAGATGATTTTTAAAGTTTCCCCTCTTCGTTCCTATGTTCAAACTTGTGACCCCCAGGGCAGGGCCAGTTTTGACCCCTAGGACATCATATAAACAAACTTGGTAGAGGTCCACTAGGAGATGCTTCATGCCAAATATCAAAGCTCTATGCCTTCTAGTTTTAGAAAAGATGATTTTTAAAGTTTTCCTTCTTTGTTCCTATGTTAAAAATTGTGACCCCCAGGGCGGGGCCAGTTTTGACCCCAGGGGCATCATATGAACAAACTTGGCAGAGGTCCACTAGGAGATGCTACATGCCAAATATCAAAGCTCTACGCCTTCAAGTTTCAGAGAAGAAGATTTTTAAAGTTTTCCTTCTTTGTTACTATCCTCAAACTTGTGACCCCTGGGGCGGGGCCAGTTTTGACCCCAGGGACATCATATGAACAAACTTAGTAGAGGTCCACTAGGCGATGCTACATACCAAATATCAAAGCTCTACACCTTTCAGTTTGAGAGAAGATGATTTTTAAAGTTACCCCTCTTTGTTCCTATGTTCGAACTTGTGACCCCCGGGGCAGGGCCAGTTTTGACCCCAAGGGCATCATATGAACAAACTTGGTAGAGGTCCACTAGGAGATGCTTCATGCCAAATATCAAAGCTCTATGCCTTCTAGTTTTAGAAAAGATGATTTTTAAAGTTTTCCTTCTTTGTTCCTATGTTAAAAATTGTGACCCCCAGGGCGGGGCCAGTTTTGACCCCAGGGACATCATATGAACAAATTTGGTAGAGGTCCACTAGGAGATGCTACATGCCAAATATCAAAGCTCTATGCCTTCAAGTTTCAGAGAAGAAGATTTTTAAAGTTTTCCTTCTTTGTTACTATGCTCAAACTTGTGACCCCCGGGGCTGGGCCAGTTTTGACCCCAGGGGCATCATTTGAACAAACTTGGTAGAGGTCCACTAGGCAATGCTACATACCAAATATCAAAGCTCTACACCTTTCAGTTTCAGAGAAGATGATTTTTAAAGTTACCCCTCTTTGTTCCTATGTTCGAACTTGTGACCCCTGGGGCAGGGCCAGTTTTGACCCCAAGGGCATCATATGAACAAACTTGGTAGAGGTCCACTAGGAGATGCTTCATGCCAAATATCAAAGCTCTATGCCTTCTAGTTTTAGAGAAGAAAATTCTTAAAGTTTTCCTTCTTTGTTCCTAAGTTGGAAATTGTGACCCCCGGGGTGGGGCCAGTTTTGACCCCTAGAGCATCATATGAACAAACTTGGTAGAGGTCAACTAGGAGATGCTACATGCCAAATATCAAAGCCCTACGCCTTCAAGTTTTAGAGAAGAAGATTTTTTAAGTTTTCCTTCTTTGTGACTATGCTCAAACTTGTGACCCCCGGGGCGGGGCCAGTTTTGACCCCAGGGGCATCAAATGAACAAACTTGGTAGAGGTCCACTAGGAGATGCTACATACCAAATATCAAAGCTCTGTGCCTTCTAGTTTCAGAGAAGAAGATTTTCAAAGATTTTGCTTTTTTTTCCTTTTTGTTGCCATGGCAACCAGAGTTGTGGGTGGAATTCAATTCTTTGAACAATTTTGGTAGAGCTTCACCCAAGGAACATCCCTGCAAAGTTTCATCAAGATTGTCCCAGTGGTTTAGGAGAAGAAGATGTTTAAAGAAATTGTTGACGGACGCCGGACGATGGACGCCGGACATAGGGCGATCACAATAGCTCACCTTTAGCACGTTGTGCTAAGGTGAGCTAAAAAAGCTATCTTCAGTTTTCACTATGTAAGCCTATCTAAAATTTGTGAACCCTGGAGTGGGACAAATTTTGATCCCAAGGCTCAAAACATGCCAAATTTGTTAGTCCTATGCTTTATGGTTAGAAACAAGAAGATTGCCGAGAAGTCTTCACTATATAAGCCCTTATAAAACTTTGACCCCAGGGCGACAGTCGGACTAAATGGGGAATACGTGTATTAGAAGAATAACATGCCAAATTTGGGAGTTCTTGGCCTTATGGCTAGTAACAAGATGGTTTCTGAAGTTTTCACTCCATAAACCCATGTAAAACTTGTGACCCCTGGTGCAAGGCCAAACTTGGATCCTAGGGCTGTACCTTGGGCCCTCTTTGTAGTTGTTCACTGGATAATGCTATAATTATGCAAAATTTGGTAGCCCTAAGCCTTATGGCTATGTACACCTAGATTTAAAAGTTTTCCCTATAAGCCCATGTAAATCTTGTGACCCCCCCCACCCCTGCATGAGGCCAAATTGACCCTGTACTGTAATTAGGGCACTTTTGGTAGACCCCCACTAGATCAAGCTAAATGCAAAATTTGGTACATGTAGCTCTAGGCCTTATGGCTAGGTACAGGAAGATTTCTTAAGTTGTCATTATGTAAGCCCATGTAAAACTTGTGACCCCTGCGGCGGGGCCAATTTTGACCCCAGGGCTAAAATTTTGGCCCGCTTGGTAGAGGCCCACTAGATATAGCTACATGCAAAATTTGGTAGCTCTAGGCCATATGGCTAGGTACAGGAAACTTTTTAAAGTTTTCTCTATATAAGCCTATGTAAAACTTGTGACCCCTGGGGCAGAGCCAATTTTGACCCCAGGGCTATAATTTGAAGAAACATGATAGAGGTCTACTACATAAAGCTACATGCCAAATTTGGTAGCCCTATGCTCTATGGTTTCAGACGAGAAGATTTTTAAAGATTTCCAATATTTTTCAGTTTTGTTGCCATGGCAACCAGAGTTTTTGAAGGAATCAAATTCTTTCAAAATATTTTGAAGAGGACCATGGCAGGATCATTTCTGTGAAGTTTCATGAAAATTGGATGGGTTGTTTCAGAGAAGAAGATGTTTGAAATAAAAGTTAACGCATGGACAGACGGACACCGGGCCATGACATAAGCCCGCTGGCCTTTGGCCAGTGGAGCTAAAAACCTGTCAAAAGAAATCACCACATCTATTCTTTTTAGGAAAGGTTTTTTTTTTCCAAAGTACCACTGGCATCCTCTGGCTTTAAATCAAGGCTCTCTAGGGGAGCAAGACTTAACCAATCTGTATGGGTACAAGCATTTTGATGAATTTGTAGGTAACAACACTTTCTAACTTTGTTCTATACTGGAAAAAATGCTTTTCTGGGGAATCTCTAAATACACAAACAGTGTTTCCTGTCACTACATACGCAGTAAGTATTTTCCTTATGATACTTCAGCACTGAATTTGAATATGATGTGTTTGGTCATAAAGAGTAGAAATGGGATATACGGGTAAATTACTACTTTTAGATAAAATCAGAAAATTAAAAAAAAAACTAGCATCAAACATCTGGTCTTATGCCAAACATTAATTTATACAATTTCTAATTACATGAAAACAATACAGTTCAAACATGACAAGAGTGTATCAAAATTCCACAGGAGGGTGAATTGGTGAAGAAAATCATTTAAAGCCATGTTCTGAGTCAGCAACTTGATAAAATCAGTGTCACCATAACAATATGTTCAAGCAACTGTAACCATCTCATTTTGTTTTCTTGTAATTCTGAATGAAAAGGTTTATGAAACGTATCAACATTTAATCCTTGTATCCAGAAAGGTATCAAATTAGAAATAAGTTATAGATCAAAATTAATAATGTAGAAATAGTAGAGATGTCAGTTACAACTACCTTCCCTAGGTATAGATTACCTAGGAAATCTGTCTAAGTTGACCTGTCTAGTCTGATTTAATCCTTTACTACACACCTGAGTTTCAACGACCATGAAGAAGCCTGAAGTAACCAGCATTTTCTCCTTTTCCAACAAAATTTTCCACCCTGTTAAAAGAACTTCAGTTCATTTGCACCACTGTCAGATTTGTTGTCTACAGATCTTCTGAATTCAGAAGATTCTAAATTTGTTGTTGGAGAAGGGTTAAAATCATCGGTTACAGTATGATTATATACCAAATATCCATTAGCAAACAACCAGTTATCTGTCCCTATAGTAGACAGCTTTTGAAAATATCAGGAAAACAAGAGGGCCATTGGCCCTGAAGCACTCACCTGGGCAAAGTTATCTACTGATAAAGCAATCTCCGAGCAGAGCTGTCGTTTGTTACTCTCACCATACATCTCTGCAACGGGCTAAATGACAAGAATCTTGTCAAACCGAGGAAAACATGTTTTGTTACTGTTTAACTGTTTCATGTGTAACATAATAAAGTAGACAAAGGAAATATGATTCCGGATACATTATAGGTGCATTCAAACTGATGAATTTATCTGTATACAATGGAACTATTTTTTCAAGCTTCTTTACTGATCAGAATCTTACGTCTATTGTAAACAAGAGGGCCATGATGGCCCTGGATCGCTCACCTGAGTCAATAGGCCAAACATTCTTACCAAATTTCACAAGTATCTGACTGAAAATGTGGCCTCTATAGCATACACACAGTTTTTCAAAGATTTGACCTAGTGACCTAGTTTTCGACCCCACATGACCCAATTTCAACCTCGTCCCAGATTTTATCAAGCCAAACATTCTGACCACGTTTCATAAGTATTTGACTGAAAATGTGGCCTCTAGAGCGCATATAAGGTTTTTCGAAGATCTGACATAGTGACCTAGTTTTTGACACCACATGAGCCAATTTCAAAGTCGTCCGAGAGTTTATCAAGACAAACATTCTGACCAAATTTGACAAGTACCTGACTGAAAATGTGGCCTCTAGAGCACACACAAGGTTTTTCGGAGATTTGACCTAGTGACCTCGTTTTTCACCCCACATGACCCAATTTCGAACTCGTCCCAGATTTTATCAAGACAAATATTCTGACTAAGTTTCATGAGGATCGAACTGAAAATGTGGCCTCTAGAGCATACACAAGGTTTTTCTAAGATTTGACCTAGTGACCTAGTTTTTGACCCCACATGACCCAACTTCGAACTAGTCTCAGATTTTATCAAGCCAAACACTCTGACCAAATTTCACAAGTATCTCACTGAAAATGTGGCCTCTAGAGCATACACAAGGTTTTTCGAAGATTTGACCTAATGACCTAGTTTTTGACCCCACATGACCCAATTTCGAACCTGTCCCAGATTTTATCAAGACAAATATTCTGATCAAGTTTCATGAGGATCGAACTGAAAATGTGGCCTCTAGAGCGTACACAATGGTTTTTCGAAGATTTGACCTAGTGACCTAGTTTTTGACCCGACAAGACCCAATTTCAAACTCGTCAGAGATTTTATCAAGACAAATATTCTGACCAAAGTTCAAGATTACCTAACTGTAAATGTGGCCCCTAGAGCGTACACAAGGTTTTTCTAAGATTTGACCTAGTGACCTAGTTTTTGACCCCGAAAGACCCAATTTCAAACTTGTCCGAGATTTTATCAAGACAAACATTCTGACCAAATTCCACAAGTATCTGACTGAAAATGCGGCCTCTAGAGCGTACACAAGGTTTTTCGAAGATTTGACCTAGTGACCTAGATTTTGACCCCACATGACCCAATTTCGAACTCGTCCCAGATTTTATCAAAACAAACATTCTGACCAAGTTTCATGAGGATTGGACTGAAAATGTGGCCTCTAGAGTGTACACATTGTTTTTCTAAGATTTGACTTAGTGACCTAGTTTTTGACCCCACATGACCCTGTTTGAACAGCACACAAAACAATCGATTGGTCTTTCTTTTCATCGGCGTTTGTGTCACCATTTTGAATTATGTCATGTGACGAAAATATCACGTGATGACAGACTACTTTCTGAGCCAACTCCAGAGGTGAATGGGAATGATCCGTAGTGCAAGAGAGTGCTGATAAAGCTGAAGAGATCCTGGTTTTAATGATGTAAAACACGTGAGTGTAAGTGACTTACTTTTTGAATCACTGTGACCCAATTCCAAATTTGTCCAAGATTTCATGAAAACAAACATTCTGACCAAGTTTCATGAGTATCAGACTGAAAATGTGGCCTCAACGGTGCACACAAGATTTTTTCAAGATTTGGTCCAGTGACCTACAATCTCCATACTTTGAATTTGCATGTTGTGGTACGTGTGTAAGCATCATTAGCAATATTCAAGACTGTTAAATGAATGTGTGCATCAGTGCAACTATCCACATGTTCCTCAAGTTCCCTTTCTAGTATTACTGTATGAACCACTCTTTCCATACCATTTGAGGCCGTCACCAAACAATTAACTGGTGTAATCATTCCAAAGACATTTTTGGTGGCGAAACAGTTTTATGTGTAATGCTAAGCTGTCTATTTACAAATCCAAGCCTGTCAAGTCTGTAATTTGGTTTGTATTACACCCGACATGTTTAAAAAAAAATGAAAAAAAAACCCCAAAATGTTTATCACTCATCAAGTTCATTCCTCTATCACTGCACTCTGTATGCTTCATGAGAAAATAAGAACTTTTATCTTTAAAAAAAAAATTTTAGCAGTATATCATGGCTTTGTGTTTGTATTTGGCTTTCTAAGTTATGCTAGGGCATAACAATCTTAATCATATCAAATAAGATGATCTCCAAAACAAGGAAACAAAACTAATTCTCGCTAAAAGGGAAGCCATTTTCATCCTTGCCTCTTGTGTGACACTATTGTAATCAAATCCTCTACTATGAAGAATAGCTTTAAGCAATTATGTTGTTGATTTATTGAATGGTGTTTTACGCTGCTTTCAACATTATTTCAGCCATACCACGGCGACAGCTCACAAATTCATGTACTTCCTGGGTTTCACCAGTACTAGGCTAGGGCTCTGAAGTGTCTTGCCCAAGGACACTAATATGAAAAACCCAGTGGATCAGGTGGGGCTCAAACCTGGGATCTCCAGGTTATGAGTCCCACACTTTACCACTGAGCCACACAGGACCCCTGCAATTATGTAGTAGAAAACAAACATATTCTAGGACTAACTGAAGCAATCGTTAACCCTTTACCAAACGACAAAATTTTAAACTCATCCACGTTGAAAGCATTTCCAGACGACAAAATAAATGCGACTTAAAAACCGGAATTTGTTTGGGAAAGGGTAGAAAACATTGTGGGATAAGGAGAAAATGCTGTTCACTAGCATTTTCTCCTTATCCCACAATGTTTTCAAAAGGCTTCTTTCACAGGGTCGTTAAAAGTCGGGACTGTGTGGTGAAGGGTTAACTTTCTACAGGCTATGACCTCATCAACTGTCATAAAATGTTCACAATTATATATACATAGATAACTGTACCTACTGTATTATGTGTCTTCTTCCACCAGTAACAGAAGTAGACTTTGGTCAGATTTGGTCCTTTTTGAACGCCATTCCTGAAAATGGCATAAAAACACAAATGTGTAAAACCTCACGTAAGATAAAGCAGACTCTAGCAGATTTCTTTACAGATAGGACTGCATCTTGTTTACTAGCACTTTAATTCTTTGCTTATTTTCATTTTTTTTTACAGTTGACTGTATATGATATCTGTAACAACATGAGCAAAGCAAAATTAATGTGCCCTATAAGTAGCAATGATAAATAATGCTGACAAATAAAACAGTGCAATTGAACTTTCATTCTTAATCTTTTGCAATTTCAGAGTTACTTGTGCTTTAGGACATCTAAACAGATTCATGCTTAACCCTTTACCACACAATCCAGGATTTCAAAAACCACGGAAGAAGCCTTTTGAAAGCCTTGTAGGAAAAAAAAAAAGGTGGGTTACCAGCTTTTTTCCCTTTTCCCCCATTTTTTATTCTTCCAGAAGTGTATTTCTTCTTTTGAGTCATGATTTTTCCTTTCCCCACAATGTTCTCTACCCTATCAGAGACAAAAATTATCATTTTGGCAACATTCAATTCGTCATCTGCAAATGCTTTGAATTTGGTCTGGTCCAAAAATGTGTCATTTGGTAAGTTAAATGATTATACCTAGATTACAGAGAAACCATTTATATGAGACAATAATATCCTTTTTATTGTTAGAGAATTATTTATGTGGGATATGATCAACTCATCAATGTTTCAAATGTTATTATGTTCAACAATGACACCTTTTGGTACCTTGGACCTGAAAGGGGCTGATTAATTATGCTAAAAACCTAAAATCAGTCCATCAACTAATTAGCCATAAAAAAGGGAGTTAAAATCTGTCATTCCAAACCAATGTAAACAGATTAACAAAAGAAAACAATGGTACAGAAAAGAGATTAAGATATTGCCCGAGATAAACTGAAGAAATGAAATGGAAACAGATTTCAAGCACCAAGTGACACTGATTGGACTTGATGACATCATTTTTGACTCAGCCTCACTTCCAAATTGAGTTTATCATGATGAACTCTGAGCCTAAATCTGATGAGATGCTAATAACTTTGACATTATGAACCAATTACATTTGAAGGAACTGTAGGTGACTTTGTGGACAGTTTAAATCCAATTCAGACTGCACAGAGCTACAGTTTAAAAACTGATATATACACTCTAATTTTTCAACAAAATATAACTAAGTTTCATTGACTAAGATGTCTCAGACTTAAGTGTATCATTCAAAGATTAAAAAAAGATTAAAAAACTCAAGGACTTAAGTTGTTCAAGCATTCGTTTGACATTAACATTTTAAATGTGAAAACCAAAATTGTCATAATACTTTGATGACAATAAAATGAAACAAACAATTTGGACACCAAAATCATTTAGTTCTCAACTCTTTACTAAACAACAAAATATTAGCCTTTCTAAATTCAAAGCATTGCAGACGACAAATGAAATGTGTCTCAAAATGGTGAAATTTTTGTTTGAAAAGTTAGAAAACATTGTGGAAAAAGGAGAAATGCTGGTTACAAGCATTTTCTCCTTTTTCCACAATGTTTTCAATGGCCTTAATCTTCAGTATTGTTAAAACTTGGGATTGTGTGGTAAAGGGTTAAATAGTTTGAGGTACAAAATCAACTCTAACATAAAGGGATGAGGTATTTCCCATAACACTCAAACCCTAAAAAAAAAGTAACCGGATACCAACATTAAACCAAATGACATGCTCAAGGATTTCAGTCAAAAAAGCCAATAAAAAGAAATCTAGGTTTGACATATTACTTGATTTCTTGTGTCATTAATTCATTCTGTTCAGCAATTTGACCCTTTCTATTAGGCTGACACTGACCTCTATTTCAAAAAAAGTATAACAAAATTTAGCTTATCTCTCCTACTAGGTTTTTTTTAAATTTGATTTTATGCAAATAGCTGCATCAATTCTGTTATCCTCTCTTGTCACTTTTTCATGGCCAAAAGACAGAAAGATAAGTGCCAAGTGGCCTATATCAAGACAATACCTGGATTCAAGCCATTAACTCTATTCCACAACTATTGTGAGCCATGTTCTCAATAAATTTTGCATTGCAGATGAAAAAGAATGTATTAAATAGTATCAGAAAAGATTGATTTTACCTTTCTTCTCAGTCATTCAAACCTGAATTCAAGCAGGACTACCTTATTTCCACTCAACCTTAACTCTCAGAGTGCCACATAAATAAATTTAAATTTTTCTGTCTGAAGAGCCCTTTACCAAACACTTTTAGAGTTGAGTTTAAATGAATTAAGAGAGAAGATGTATTGTTGGAAAAGAAGAAAATGCTGGTAACTAGAGTCTGCACTTTGGTTGTGGTGGGCGTCAGCTTTCCTTCACAATCACTATTTATATCTCTGCAGCAGAATTAATGCAGGTTAACCAGAATCAGTTTTTAACTTCTACCAAATAACAAAATTCTACAATTGTCCAAATTCAAAGCAGTTGCATATAACTAATTGAATGTTGCTCAGATGATGGGATTTGCCTTGGGAAGATTATAAAATATTGTTGGTAAAGGAGAAAATGCTGGTTACCAGCATTTTCTCCTTTTCCCACAATTGTTTCAAAGGCCTTTTTCTTAAGGATCATTGAAACCCAGAATTATTTGATACAGGTCTAATTGGGTTTTACTCTATTTTTATCAAAATTTCTGTCACATCAATGCAACATCTTGCAAATTAATATCTTTTAATTGTGAACTGAAGTGCTTTGTCCAAGGAGACTCCTACACGACCAGTCATGCCATAATTTCGGACCATAATTTCAGAAGATTAGCACAATGCGATATGGGTCAACAGTGTTTGCCACTTTAAAATTCTCTTATCCATAACATGGTATACTTTTGCTAGCGGCATGTTAATATTAAGTACCCTTTACTAATCAATCCTCTGTTCTAATGATATGAAGGAAGAAGTCCTTTGAAAACAGTGATGGAACAACCCCAAGGAAAGGGACTTTTGAAAACATTGTGGGAAAAGGAGAAAATACTGGTAACCAGCATTATCTCCTTTTCCCACAATATTTTCTAACCTTTCAAGGACAGATTTCATAATTTGTGCAACATTTGTCTTCTGCAAAATATTGCACATTTGAAACTGTTTAAGCAAAAACGTCTCTCATTGCCAATCTAAGATCAGCCAGTCTATCTACTGCAGTCTTAATGAGATCTAAAATTTGAGTGATTCGGAGTATAATAAAGAGGAAATATAATTAATTTTGGATGATTTCTGAACATATAAAAGTGAATATGGAAAAGGTTTGCTGTCATTTACAAGTCTGTTATGACAGCTTTTCAAATGATCCCTATCTTAAGGTATCAAATCTTGCCACAAGCTTTTCAGTGGTTAAGCATTAACATGCAAATCTTTTATCTTTTAGTATTGTTGGCAAACATTCAGCTGTTACAGCAGACAGTGTAGATTAAGAGAAGACTGCCTTGAATGTGCAGCAATATCTTGGATATACAATTTTTTATATGTTTGAAATATTCTGGCCAATACAGCCATAAAATTGTTGTAACTCGATCTTTTCTGCTACTGATTTTGATTCTATAGCAGTCTAAGGGTCATCAAGTTGTTGAATTCAATTGTTACTAAAAAGTCACCCAACAATGTTTTGCAATGAAAAACTGACCATTTTATCATTTAAACTACAAAACCCTCTATAGATAACGAAAAAGATATAACAAAAATGCTGTTTAACTCTTCACAAAGCGACAGAATAAATTTTAGATTTGTCCAAAACGAAGATATTTGCAGACGACAAAATAAATGTGACTCAAAAATTAGAAGTTG
Organism: Tridacna gigas; assembly: GCA_945859785.2. Taxonomy (NCBI): domain Eukaryota; kingdom Metazoa; phylum Mollusca; class Bivalvia; order Cardiida; family Cardiidae; genus Tridacna; species Tridacna gigas. The sequence continues at coordinate 32,933,019 of OX244030.2, forward strand.
TATTTGAAAAGTTAGAAAATGCTGTTTTCTTCTTTCCCTACAATATTTTTGAAGGTCTTCTTCTTTAGGTTTATTAAAAGTCATGAGTGTGTGGCAAGGGGTGAAAGTCATATGAAACACCATTAAAATGCTTTATAAAAGTTTCTCCTGAAATTTCAGAACTTTTCATAAGCTTTGATTTGTATGTAAAATAAGGTTGCACACTCTTATCTTCATCTAATTTTTTCTTCATTATCTGTAGGTCATTACAAAACAAGCTGGGAGCGAAACAAGCATCAATACTTCTCACATAAATGTTGCAGGATTTTGACTAAACCCTAGCAAGGTTGAGATAATATTGACCTATGAAGCATTTTAAAGCTGGTAACAAATCACTTTGCTAGGTAGCAACCAGATCTTTTTTTTTTTTCAGGTAGCATAACTTACCCCTCTTAGAGTTAAACAAGAGGGCCATGATGGCCCTGGGTTGCTTACCTTAGAAGAGTGCCTTTA